>OU862870.1:33385751-43385751 GCA_917880715.2 Matsumyia berberina
TAGTCTGGTACGCTCTACCTGGTATCACAATGGACCCTTTCGTGATCCGTCCCTACCCAAAACAACTTAACCTGAACCTGCCAGAAACATACCACCAGAAAATACTTATTGACTACGAACAACTCTTAGTGAAGGCCGTTATGAGCCAACAGATATTCCCATCGACCTTGTGGCTGAAAGGTCTGATGAAAGTTAAAATACTTTATTGTCTCGATTTTTGAATAATTTTAGAGCATTCATCAGTTTTGATTGCTCCCAATCTGTCTACGTCGACATTTGAACTCGTAATTCATTTCTATTTTTTTTTTATTTAATGCCAAAGTTCACATGCAAATAACCAAAATTTGTATTAAAAAAAATGTTTTCTACAATATGGACTTCACCAAATAAATCAGATAGAGAGTTTAAAAGGCAAAAACCTCAAGTTTATATCAAATACAAAAGCAGAGCAGAAATTAACACTTAAATTAGCAGAAAACTAATTAAATTCGTTGTCATACACGGGGCAGGCAATTTTTGTTTCTATCTTTTGTTTGCCTAATTCATTTGACGCGCGATAAAAAGGTAAATACCTAGCGGGCGAAAGGAATTTACATATTCTTCGTCGATTTCTAATTAATTAAACAATTTCTTAGTTTTAGCGATCCCATGATGTATTGTTGTGTCGACCGGATTGGCACGACAAGTATTGACAAACACAATATCTCCATTTCACTTAGAAAGAGCCATTTGTTTGATTAGCTGGGAGAAATTTTAATGCACAGAGGCGTGTAAATATTTTTCACTCTGATCGTTGAGCGGTTGGCTTTCTGATTTTCAAGTGTTTTTGACAACTTAAAACATTGTCTTGGTTTTTGTTTACATAAGCTCGACAAAAAAAAAGGAATATGTGTCACTAGAAATGTTGTAAGGATGGACAAAGTTGCAATTATATTTTGCCGGCAGCTCAGCAAAGAAGAGATGTCTCAGCCATTTTAATTGGGGTCAAGACAGATTTTTACTAATAAGTGGCTGATACTTGAATGTTAACGCGGATTTAGTTCAATATGCAAAACTTGAGACTTCACTTGAACGTGGAACATGGACTGGAGTCAGAATGATTCCATTGCATGATTTAGCAGGTGAACCAGGTTATTGTAAAGAAATGGATTTTTGTCATATTTTCCACACAATTAAAACTAATGTATGATGTTGCTAGAAGTCAGGCTAAACTATTTTTTTTGTTTACTTTTACACCGAGAGGGTGCGAATATTCCTTATGGTCAGTTATCCATTCTGTCTCTGTCGGAGAAAAGGATAAAGATCCAACTTAAACTAATGCTTTACCATCTGATTCAAGCGTTGGATACAAAGGAGAGCAAAGAAAAGTCGTCAATACTGACAGCTTTAAGCTGCGGCTCTACAGTAACTGGCATCAAAATTTCCGTAAGGAATAGCGACGACAGCTTTTTATAAAATAAGTTCACAGCTGTCGTTCAAGCTCCTAAACTGATGAAAAGAGATCGTTTTGTCGAAGTCAAACAGTCCTTAATCGCCTTTGAATCAGCATCAGTTAGACCAAAGCTGTACCGATCCTTCAAACAAAGCTGTTGAGTGTCTAAATTGTTGAGATCATAAATAAAAATAAACAAATAGCTGGCAAAACAGCTCGAGATGAGCCAAGGGCTAGCGTCTCGCCACCATTCATGTTGTGTGTTACATATTTCGCACGAATAGAAGGGCCATACAGTTTATTGCCGACTCCGAACGGCGAAGTGAGAAGCTCTTTTATGAAAGATTATACTCTCGGAGGCTTGTCATTCCCCGACGAGAGGTGGTGCCGCGAAAAATGTTCGATTTACATGGCTGGGGATTGAACCCACGCATCTTGCACAACAGTCCAATGCACTAACCACTGAGCTACGGCGACCACTTGTTGAGATCTTTAAAAAAAAAGTACACCTGTTGAGAGACCCTACTACCACACTCAATCTGATGCTTTTATAGAAACTCTTGCGAAAGATGCCCAGCACGGTTGCTTATGATTCCTAGGGAATCCTTTTAATTTTTTTAGATTTTCGTTTTTTGTTGCTTATTTCGACCCTCATCTATGCTCATGAGGTTTGGGTAATGACTGAAAGAATAAGATGGCAGATACAAGCTGCCGAAATGAGATTTCTTCCCTGTATTACTGGGGTAATTCGTAGAGGTCCAGTTAGGAATACCAGAAAACGCGAGGCACTCATTGTCGAGCAGCAACTTCTTCGAACGAGGTGGTCCATACTTCAATGGACGCATACCCTCAACTCGATTTCCAAGACATGTCGGGGAATCCGTACCATCAACTTGTCATCCCCTGGATAGTCCCATGATAAGATGGTTGAATCAAGCCCGAGTTCTCACCTCTACAAGTATGGGCATAACTCCTGATGTGTTAGGCTGCACACACAGTGAAGCGATAAAGCGATGCGATGCGAGAAACGAAAAATATGGGCTTAAACTGTTTACTTGTATTCTTATGTACGTGCGTATAGTGAAGCAATACAAATTCACGTTTTATCGCATACTTCTCGCTTCTCGCATCGCATCACTGAGCGCGTAGCCTTAGAGTTGATAGTCGAAGATCAAAAGGAATGGAGATAGCCCTTCTTCGCCTTATGTACTTTCGTGACTTATTTCAATTTGGTTAGAAGGGTTATCAGCACGAGTTTACCAAAGCACTTTGGCCAGTAGTAGGTCATTTGTGATACCTCGGAATCTAGGAGGAATTTTCCATCGTACTTGGTTAACCAGTCAGAGCTCTTGATAAAGCGAAGTAAGTTACCGAAATCTTGTTGTGCCAGCTCGCCAAGACTATTTAAAAAGTAAACTCTGAAATGGTTACACCTTTTTAGAGAGAGCGTCGGACAGGTACAGAGAAAATGGTGAATTGTTTCTTCCTCTTCTTCGTTCCTGTAGCTTTTGCAGGAAAACTCTGTCTAATAGCATATTTGCCTAAAACGCAGTGACCTGTGATGACACCTATAGTAATTTCAAGAAACCATCTGTTTAGTGAGATCAATCTCTTGATCAATTATAGGCCAAACTTGTCTGGTATTTGTACAAGGTGTCGCAAAAGTCATACCATATCGGAAGATGCTATAATTTTTGCAAATGGCGGCAAATGTCAATTCTACTTTGACATTTGTGAAGTAAACAGAAATACACGTTAACAAGACATAAATCGCTATACTCCTAATAAACGCGGAATAATACGACCGATTTCCCGGTCGTCCGACACCAACAGGGCAAATACTACGACGTCTAGCCGTTTATGCCTAAAAAAGTTTGGGACAACACGAGATGCTTTCAGGTCTGGTCGGCCCCGGAGCAGTCGCTCTGCTGAGAATGTCGCAACTGTGGCTGAAAACGGCGCAGAAGACCCCGCAGTATCGACCAGACGACGTGCCACGCAATTGGGCATCAATCGGCGGTCTTTACAGAAAATTTTGGTGAAAGACTGTAAGATGTTCCCTTACAAAGTGCAACAGTGCATACTGCACTAGTCACAATCGAAATTCTGAGGGCTCTCCCTTTGGCGATTTGCACTGGCCGGCAAGATCGCCTGATTAAACTGCTCCAGATTTTTTTTTTGTGCGGTTTTTTAAAGTCACGAATCTTTTTCAACAAGCTTCGGACTCTTGAAGCCCTCAAAGAGAATATCTGTCAAGAATGTGAGGACCTATCGCCGAAAGTTCTGGAAAAAGTGATGGAAAATGCCATAAATCGGACCCGAATGGTCATCAATTCTGGCGGCAGCCACTTAGACGATATCATTTTCTCGACTAAATGGAAAAAACTTTAAGACATCAAATAAACATTATCTAAAAGCAGAACCAAAGTTTTTCATTTATAAAAAAAATGACAGAAAAAGAACATTGGGTGACAACATTTGCGCCACCTTGTAGTACCATTGCATCTAGCGATTCTCTCTATCAGGAAGAATCTGCATTGTAATAGTATTATGCTTGACGAGTTAATCGGCCTTGCAGTTCCCTGAAATATCTTTGTGTTCTAGTACTCAACAGAGAAGTATTCATAATTGGTTTGTCGTCTCTTTGAAAGACTAGTGGTAACCTTTAACTATTTTTGATGCCACAGAGACTGATTTCAGGGTTTTTATGGTGGTCTGGCTCTCTAGGAAAGTTGGTTACATTTGACCTCAGCCAAGAAATGTCTTTTTTTTATCGCCGTAACCTCCGCCGAGAAGACGCTGCAGTCCTCTGAGAGACGACATGAGACATTAAGGTTTACATTTTCAGAGAAACACCTCCTCCTCGCCTTCTCTTTGGTTCAAAGAAAGTAACGCAAGAGATAAAAAAAAGTTCGTTAAAATGTAGTTAAAATAGTGCTGGTATGTATTTGTAAGAAGACAAGAAGACTCAGGAAATTTTGAAAAAACCATTTAAAAAATGCGTTTTTATTTGCATCGCAAATGGACCATCCTTTCCACTACCTGTTGTTCGAATTTCGGTGTAGAGAGATCAAAAAAACAAAGAAAAGTGAAGACAGACTATAAATTTATTGCTAACCTCCTTAAAACTCGCGATTAAGTCTTAATAAACTAAATCATTGCCCTAACCTCTTTAACTTTAACCAAATTCAGGTTTTCTCCGCAAAAAAAAAATCTCAAGCTCGTATTATTTTTTTTTTTTTGGCTTAAAATTTCACCTTTCTACAGAATACCACTCACATCATCATTCGTATATGTCTACCAGTATCTGATGGCCAGGAATTTTAAACACCATTTAGCCATAAAAATGTTTAATGAAATATAAAAACAGATTACATAAGGGGGTGTATCAGCCAACTTGTGCCATTTGCTATAGCTTCGAGTACATTCCCCAACTGCAATAAAATATAGGTTTTTACTATATTACCCTTTATATCTTTATGTCACTGTTCTCTTTCGGTTTTTGTTTTTAATTTTTTTTTTTTGCGGACATGTAGAGAAAAAAAATCCCATTATCTCAACGTCATTCATAAAAAACGTGCTGATTTTACTTTGTTTTTTGTGGAAAAAAATACTTAAAATTAAACGATAAAAGAAAAGTTAAAAAAAAGACACAAACACACAGCCATTGACCTAAAACGTACCTTTTTTCAGAAAAAAAAAAACAATCAAACATCCACAGTGCGGCAGTAGTATCCCAGAAATCCAGAGAAAAAAAAACACAAAAACACTGCAAGTAGGTCCGTTCCGTTCCGTACAATTTGAATTTTTAATAGTTTTTCCCTTTACAGCGTCGGTGTTATAGTGTGCAATTATATATCCTTAGTTCTGTTTTCGTCGTGGTCTTATAAGAAACTTTGCTTTAAAGTGCGGCAGGGAAAAGTATAAAATGCGATACAATGTTTCACTTGTAAGGAATTTCTTTTCTTTCTTTCTTTCGTTTCACTTTTATTTAATTTTTTCTCAAAATTTTAAACTTAATTCACACGCGCTGATGAATATCAATTTTAAATAAATAACTTGATATGTATTTGAATTAATCAAGATAAACCGTTATAATTAATTTTTACACATTTATCTTTATTTTTAAACACAAAATTAGCATTCGATGGTTGGTATCTGTAGATTTTTTATTAAATTTGATTTGTTGGTAACCTAATTTTTATTTTTTTTAACAATCACTAACAATCTGTGATTGATGGAGACAACACTTGGTTTTGAGATCACAAATTTGTACCAATCCGACGTTAGGCCTAGAGACGGAGAAGGCAAAACAAGAAATCACAACACAAACACCGAAATATGAATATTTTATTGTAACAGTAAACCGAATGACCGTATTAATGAGGATGACCAGCACAGTTGAGAAAAAATTGTTAAAAATTGAATATCTTCGTCGATGATATTTTTCCTCCTCTGCGCGGAGGAGGAAAGTCGAGAAAATTTTACGGTACGGATGAAAGGCTTAAAGAAGCGGAGAATTGCAAAAATAAACCAGGCAAAAACCGTGAGCCAAAGAAGGAGAGAAAAATGTGTCTATATTTGTGGTACGAATAGCGAAACAGCGGTATCGTCGTTGCAACGGACAACTATCGAATGGTAAGAGGTCACTGTGGATACACTTACCGAAGCTCTATAGAAGGCTTCAGCTTAAACAGCCATAACAGTGTAAAACTGGTTCTTTTTTGTGCTCTCTCTTGCTTCGTTATTTTTGTTTTTTTTTTTGGTTTCTCAAAGTTTTTTTCCCCGTTTTGCATTCACTTGGGAGTCTTGGGAGATGAACTTAACGAAACTGGCTACCGAAAACGTTTACACTCTGACTGAGCCTGCCTGCAAGCCGGTTGGATGAAAGACTGTGGAGACTTCTTTTCCACTGCAAAGTTATTGCAGATCTTGTCTCCACTTGCTCACCGATCGGTGAGAGGTACATACACTCGGCTCTCTGTCCGCAACAGTGTATGTAGCGGAACAAAATGGAATGAAAACGATACAAAGTGTGGAGACTTTCTAAGACTTTTCTTTCTTCTGCTTTCCATGCTTTCGTAGTTCTATTCGTCGTCGCATAAATTAGAGGCTTTCTCAAGCGCGCACGGTACCGAGCTGGAGTGAATGACAAGATCATGCGAATAGAGGTGAAGTTGTTTTTTTTTTTTTTTTGTCGACAAGAGGTGAATGCGCCTTTGGTTGGTTTTTGGGTAGCCGAAGTTGGTTTCTGGTTTTTCGGTATTTTTTTGGCCGAATTTATTCGATGGGCGATTTTGATTGCAAAGAGGGACACACAACACAGTGCCGAGGCTGTTTGGGGGGAAAAAATGACAAATTCGTCGAAGTGATTTGTGTGTTTGTTTGATGACAAGTTTATTACCTGGGATGGGGCAATGGTGGCTTCAAAGCGTGATGATTTGAATACTGTTAATGGGTTATTAATAATTTGCACGTGACCGGTTCGACAATTGTTGTCTGTCGGTCGGATGTGTTTATGTTTATTTGGTTGATTTATGCAAATTTATGTGGGACTAGGGCTAGCCGTCGACTGGTGAAAACAAGGGCAGATTGAAGTTCGGTTTAAATTATTAGTGAACTTTGAAGATATGTATATATTTTGTGAGTTTGCTGCTGTTTGTTTTAGTAATTTTGGGAATTTTCTATTTTTTTAAGTTGTCTTGGAGTATGTCTCTCTTTGTGGAAATTTGGAAAATCTTCCCAGAGATAACATGATTTGAATGAATTCATTTGATGCCCTTTTGGTGCGTTGTCAATTTTCCCTGAGCACTTGGGCACGTGGGAACTAAGTTTTTAAATGAAAACAAATGGGAGGAAGATGGAACCCGTTTCGTAAGGGCACTGCTCTTAGACCACACACCGTATCTTGGAACAGTCCTGGATAATAAATTGACTTGTAAACTTAGCATTCTAGATCAGATCAGGAAGCAATCGTTTAGCTTATGCATCTTAAAATTATTCTGAACCCGCTATTTATTATTAAGACATTGTTGTGAGGGATCTCGTACATATCTTCCTCAAAACAGGAAAGTGCTTATGCCAGAAGCCCGATTTCGAAAGACGTTAACTATAGAGCAGTGAAATGGGGCTGAGGAACAAGAAATTTCCCTTCGAGGCTGTTAAGACCTTGCAAAACGATTATTTTTTAAAGCTGTAGACTCTGAAAATTTCAGAGGAAGAGATTAGCTTGTAAGAGAGCTTTCGTTTTTCTCCCACGAGTCGTGTCACAGCGTTTGAATCCGCAAGCATGTCCCATCTTCAGATATATCCTTAGTCCCTCATGTCATGCTAAGAGCTTTTCTCTTGATGCAGCAGGCAGACATTTTGGTCCTCATTTTTGCTTGGCAATCCCCACGTTCTTCGACCTAGGATAAGGAATACTTGAATACCTAGCCCGAGAAGAGCCAAGGCTTCACTTATGCAACCACTCATGTTGTGCGTGTTACATTTTTTCCCACGAATGGAAGAAGCTCACAATTTATTGCCACCTCCGGCCCGCGAAGCTTCTTCATGACACACTCGGAGATGTCGCGACCAATGTTTGATGGATATTGTTGGGGTTCGAGTTTATGCAGCTCGCACAGCAGTTCAATGCACTCAGTGAGCCACAGCGACCACCAATGAAGTGATAGTGGAGAGCGACATTTTCAGTGGGACCTGTCCAAAGAACAATGTCCAGGGAGAAAATCCATTAGGAGTTTAGCACCACGGTTGCGTCGAAACTTTATTTCTTAGCTCCTGTTGTTCACGTACTGCTCGAAAATAGACTGCGGTGTTGGCACAGGCATTTTCTCAGAGAAACTGATTATGTCGAATTCCTTTTGACTCCGAATTTTGCCAGTGTCTTCAAAGCAGAGCTCCTTGCCATCCGAGAAGCCTGCCGTGTGCTAAATAAATTCTCCAACACCCATCTACAACACTGCTATCTTCATTGACAGTCAAGCCGCTATCAAAGCTATTGATTCGGTCACTACATCCTCAAAGCTGGTAAAGCAATGCTAGAAAGAGTTAAATCAGCTGGGAGTCCAGTGCAGGGTCATTCTCACCTGGGTCCCAGGTCTTAATAAAATTGACGGCAACGAAAAAACCGACGACCTGGCCAGGCGGGGATCAGGCCTTAACGACTCACTGGCGGAAGCTGTTAATATTCCGCTAGGAGCCGTTAAGGGCAATATCCAACACCACTTTCTGAAAACGGCCAACCAAGTGTAGAATAGGCTTAGCAACTGCGCCATATCGGGGAGGGCCTGGCCCGGTTACAACAAACAGAAAACAATTGAGTTACTAAGCAGATCAAGACAAGATATTTCGAGAATCGTAGCCGCTAGCACGGGCCACTGGTCAGTGGAAGAACACGCAGCCAAGCTAGGTATTCCCCACGACACTTTCTGCCGCAGTTGCAAGGATTACAGCAAAAACGAATCTCTGTAGGCCCTAGCTAGGGTCGGACAGCGCACTCTGGGCAAACCCTTCTTCGACGACCTCAAAGATATTTCCAGGAAAAAAAGATTGGTGAACTAATCCTGTTTCTTTATTCCACAGGTTGGATCTAAATATCTTCGCCTATCAACCTATAACGCCCACAAACAACCAGGTCAAATGAGTTGTGGTATCAAAACGGCGTATCCTAGCGCTAATTGGATTCTTAGAACCGCCACCTCTACCTACCTACCTACCTACCTAGCTCCTATAGTTGACTTCTGTTTTAAAAGCTCCATTTGGTGCTCGCAAGAATCAATTTTCAACTTCTTGTTGCTGGGTGGATAAACGATAGACTACGGGCCCAAAAATTACGTGAGTTAATCGACAATCGCGTTGCCTTCAATGCCCTTGGGTCCGGGAACCCAATAAACATTAACTTGGCAGCTAAGTTGCCTTAGGGTTTTTAGACAGCTGAAAAAAAAATTCGATGCTAAACTGTTTGTACTCGAAGCTTTGACCCCTGCCTGCTTGTCAGAAAAAAAAATTTCAAATTGTTTTGTATAAAAGTTATAAAAGTAATAGGACACAGCTCGGTTGCACATAGCTCTGTCTGAAAGACAGTTGAGGAGCAGCCAAGAGAGACTGCTTGCTTGAAAATTGCACCACAGATATCCGCACCTTAACCGACAGTTGTTCCACTCAGTGCGTTTTGGGATGACAGGATTCATCGCTTTTGAAGTCAACTTGAGGGAGCATAAAATTCGAAAGAATCGCTATAGGTTTCCAGATTATTAGATGTCCAGTAAGATGTTCAGTGCACTGAGAACTTCTTCAACTGTTGCGCTCCAAACCCTGCTACACTTGCAGCCGCTAGATACATATGGCATTGCGCAAGTTACATATGCCCCCTGAAATTCTCATCAATAGAGTGAGCAAAACGTAGCTCATGTCAGAATTCATACAGAATGCAGCCAACGATATTATGCCCACTGAACCTAACTTCATCACAGACTAAAAGTATAAGTATAGAGCCGCTCAAGAGCGTAGTCAGTGTAGAGTCGTATAAAATGACCCCATCTCATTTTTACCGACGGCTCCAAAACAGCAGGGAGCCGGTACTGTTGTCATTTCAGAAGCCCTTGACATCCATCATTCCTTCAGTCTCACAAGCCATTGCAGCGTCTTTTAGGCCGAAGTTATACGTCAGGCCGTCACTGAAGATTACCCCAGTATCACACTCAGATATCGTGATTTACTTGCGAGTGTCTCTAAACGAGATGGCTAAACAGCATAATGTCACACTCCATTGGGTGCCAAGTCAGGAATCCAGAGAAGAACTGAGCAGCTGACGAAATAGCCAGACAAAACTCTCCAGGAGACCATCACGCCAAAGCACTTGACTTACAGCAATTCATAGATTACTCCAATAATGCAAGGCTCGTTTGAGCTGTCGTCGACTCTCAGAGATAGAAGGCGTTAATCCGATAAGGAAGAGACAATTTTTTAAACTAGCCAAACTCATTACAGGACATTGCCACCTGTGGGACAAAGAGTGGGTAGAAGATGTATTCAAAGCGCCTTTCCAGGCTCTCCAGAATTAGAAAAGAAACCTAAGCAGGATAACAGAATGGCCCGCATGAATTGTAAACTAGCTATTACAGTGGGATATCGACGGACCTACCCTTGGTAAAAGTTCACCTATCTGGTGCACACCGATTTTTAATGAGGTTGCTCGGTTTGAATTTGCATAAAAGATATGCAGATTCAACTAAGAAAATCCCTTAACGGACAAGAGACATCACTCCAAGTAGCTAGTTGTGCCATAAGGAGAAGGTCCACAAGGGATGTAGAACAGAGCAGACTCATTTGAACAATCAAAGTCGTCCACAAAAATCAGAACCCCAGTGATTTGCAAGCGAAAACGTTCCTCGTTTGCATCACTTGTATTTTATTTGTTCCCTCGGCCCAAATACAAGATAATCATTGGTTGTAAGCCTTGCTAATGAAAAGTTTTCCAGTCGCTTTAAAACTCCAAATTATCACAGTTTCAGCCCAAAAGCATGCAACGATCTTTACTATGAAATTGTTCAAGTCGATCAATAGGATTGAGACACTAAAAATGACTTTGGAACTTATTCACAAGAACCTCGGGACTTAAGCTAACCCTTTCATTCTCTCAGAGATAGATCGAGAAAAGTGATTTAGAAAAATCAGCGTCGAAATTAACGACTGAGCACTTGTTCCCTTCATTAAAATTTGTGCTCCAGTTTCCACACGTCTATCACTTTAAAATTTAAGCACAAACCGTGTCGCACTTTTTTCATTAAAAAAAAAAATCAGAACCATTTAAGCCAATAAAGCCAACGTTTGCACTCAGTTGGGCTGAGCCCACCCCCCTGCTGGCCATCCACGAGGATGTCGTGTTAAAAGCGCTGGTGAAACTCGAAAATCGCTTTGTTTCGGCGCTTATAATTGGAATGTTGAAAATGCATGTTACACGCACTTGCTGCATGGCACTCTGCAGCACAGTCCACTGCTGCAGCTTGTGTTTATTCCCGAATTTAATATCCCTACCCCATACCGTGTTTTTGACCAAAAATACTCGACGTCAGTTGCGTTGTCGTCCGACACTACATGTGTACGTGGCTCCCTACACTATGCACCCAGGGTTTTGTTGTTGACAGGACAGGAGCAATAATATTCGTGTCGTACAATCTAATTTCCAAATGCCTGGGTCTGCGATTTCACAAATGGCATTTCCGGATTTCGATTTTGTTTACTTGGCAAGTTGACAAAATTGTTGGCTCCTGTCGACGATGTCTACGTTGATGTGCTGTGTGGTGTGAATTTCGTTCCCTGGCAATGCACTGTAGGTTCCTGCCACCTAGCTTGCCTACAAATGGGACGTTTTACAATTTTTTTTTTCACTCGCCCATAGTTGTGGAAAAAAGTGGGGCTATTCAGTGGAAAAATGTTTATTCCTGTGGGATTGAGTAGATTTATAGGGGAGAGGTTAGTTATGCGATTGAATAAATAAAAGAATCGGGTATGGACGCATTTAATGGTGACGACGTTGGAGGAAGAGCATCACTTGAGACATCCCTCAAGATTAGGTTCTATCCCCGTTGATTTGGATTCTGGTGAAATCGTTAAAATCTTTAAGCAAAAAAGCAAATTCCTATCCAACTCAAGCATGCATTGCCGTTTGTAATCGGCTCCGACAGAGAAGGAGGTCTACAGTGGTACAGAGATTCAAACCTGTAAACCCTAAGCAGTTAGGCATGGTTAGGTGACAATACCTTAATGTCACAATCCACAAAGAAGGTAACGGCGTGAACTGTGGAGATTACAGAGCGTCAGTCGCATAGACCAGGTTTTTTGTGAATGGCAGAAACTATTCGTCCTCATCGGTTCGGATTTCGATCATGAGTCTACCAGCAAGCAGATTATTCGCACTACGGCGGAGATGGGACATGTAGAGTTTATGAACACCAATGTGCATACATATATGCGCGCTGAACGGGTTTCGGGTTGATGACTTTACGCGGCAGTTATCCTACGACCCTATTTCCATGGATATGCCGTCTGGTGCAATGACACCACAACTTCGGCTGCTGCGCAAATTTAAAGTCGACTTTCCTAGACTTCAGGATTGGCTATAGCCAGAATCTGAGCCTGGACTGGGCTACAGTCGAATCTTCAAGGATGGCCCCAAAACCAGTCATGTTTCCGCTGCTGGTGTCTTCGTGGAGGTCAGCAACATCAAACTTCACTACTCGTTGACCAAACATGACTCTGTTTTCCAAGCAAAGACCTTTGCTATCCACAATATGCGGAAGGGTCGGAGAATCTAGTTCTGTGGCGAAAGCCAGGATGCGCTTAGGACCTTACTTAACCCTTTAATAAGTTCTAAAATAGTTCGAGAAGGCACGAATTCTCTGAATTCCGTCACGAGGCTGAACTATTTGCCTCTTGTCTAGATTCCAGATCACACTGGTATCTCTAGAAATGAGGTATCCGATGAGATTGCTAGACAAGGCTCAGAGGATGTTTTCTCAGGACCTGAAACTGCGTTGAGTCTTCCCGCATCCTCGGTCAGGGCCTTTATTGACGATTGGGTTTCCTACAAACACAATTGTGTGTGGCACGGCTCTCCAGGATGCAGGCAGACTAAACGAATGCTCCCGAACCTCTTTAAGAAATCAGCAGCATTCTTGCTGTCACTCAACAGAAGAGACTGTAGATGGCATTCAAAGGAAACACTTCGTTTTTGCCAAGCATCTTAGTGTGTTAGGCCTAAGTGACACCATTGTCTGCGAAGCATATGGAGAGAGCGACGATACTTCGGATCATTTCCTTAGCCATTGTCCTGCCTTTGCTCGGATCAGGTGGCAGATTGTCGGTGGTGATGTGGTGAGTTCTGATACTGTAAGCTCCTCATCATTGAAGTTAGGCTCATCTGTGCGCTAAGGAAACTACATGAACTTCCTTCTCCATACTAAAATTCATTTTGTTATAAAGGGTAACCCACTCTGAAAGTACGGCGTTGTGCGTTTTCTGCTGGCTTTAATTCTTATGTCAACTGAACCTTATAAGCATGTAGGCCGAGATCTTTATGCAAAATGGGGTGCAGATTGGTTGCGGATAGTCCCAATTCCTGTGATCGTCTCGAAATGGACACACCTGGGTTTTAAGTCAGACTTTCAGCTACGGCGGCGATATTTTCAGCTGGCCTTGCCGGGGTCATCACTCCATCACTAACCTGTCCGAGACGTTCAAATTTATCGATTAAATTCACTATAGCTATGCGAGAAATCGCTTGACTTTACGAAACGTTTTCACCGTTTTTCACTATTTCAGAACGCTGTGCAAGTATTTATCGATCCATATTTAATAACCTCCTAGTTTTTACTTATCAAAAGTCATCGCAATGATAGGTGTGTGTTGACATTTTAACAATGACGCGAAATTTAAAATGACACCTCTTGTTAAATCACCCTATAGAACTAGCAAACGTTGGAAAGCGCTACAGTGAAAAATATTTCCAGACGATTTCGGTCTCCAGCAATCCTTGCACTTCCTAAAAATAACTAACCAAAGATGAGCTGGAATAGATAGCTGCATCATCTCTAGAACGATATGGCCTACATATATTCAACCAGACTAGAACCAAAGATCTCATCAGCAAAAAATGAAAGGTACTTCTCACGTTTTGTAGCTGCACAGGTTACAGGACGGTCGGAAAAACTAGGTATCTTCTTGAACACTTACAGTTCCATAAGCAAATATGTTAAGGAGGCAGAAACACTCGAGCGCTTTTTCTGTTAATTCTAGGCTCTCGTCAAAACAACGCATCATACCATAGGTAAACCTTTCTCCAACAATTTTAACGACCACACCACCACTCCTACCTGTCCAAAAGAGTAAAGTCGCATCTCTGGTATAAAGCAGAATTGGATAAGAACCTTAATCAACACGGTTTGTAAAACATCAAGGCTGGAGGAATTGTTGTGTGAGGCCCCCGTTCGCACCAAAATGTACATTTCCTCAAAACCAAATTTGGTAACCACTTGAAAGCTACTTGACAATACCCTGACGAAATCTTTCAAATCTTTACTGTTGTTGATTTCCAGCAACAAATCACTGTCAATGAAACCAAGATGCAGACACTCAGCCTATCATAGGTCAGAGGACCAAGAAAACCAGAAAACTTATTTATTGCTGCAATTTTGCATGAACAACAAAGTATCTCAAACAAATAAGTAATTCAACTACTACGCCTGCAATGCATTTCGAAAACTCCCCACACACATTCCTTGTGAGTAATTTAATATCCTCACTCCCTAATCACATTTCTCATGCATGCTTAACCATCTCGGAGACTTTCACCTAGATGCACAAAAATAACAACTTCCTCAGCTACCGTATTGCAATTAAGCCATGAAATTGCGTAGAAGTAAAACCAAAGCAGGTATAGCTCTGCATACACATAGATGGAATATTTTATTCCAGAATCTTGAGGATGCCAGCAATGTTCCTCAAGAAAGTGGAAACATACGTATTTGCATCGTACATCTTCATCTTTGAAGTGTTCATATGCACAGTTTCCGTTTCTCTCGGTCGTGTTTATTTGAAAATTTAATTTCAAAATTTGACTGTAAATTTGGAGTGAGGTTTCTGTCAAAACACAAGATGATGTGTCAACATTCACTTGTGTACCTCTGACTCCTGTCAACCAACAATCACAGCTTCGTCTATACCAACTGCCGCCACCTGCATTCGTATCTCGTGTCCTGTGAAAAAAAAATCGCGAAATTCCGGTGAAATATCCTGTGTGGGTTAAGGTGAGATTTGCGATTACAATTCGTGGAGCTTTCAAAGCGCTAAAAACACATGGAACAATATCTTCGCGTCTCATTATCGTCATCCCGGTCGTATCTCCGTCATGTAGTCATCGAGTAATTAACATCCGAGATACATTTCGCATTCGTGCTTTAATTAACTAATTCGAGATTCACGCTTGATGCCCTCGTTTCAGAAAATTAGGGCTGTAATCTTAATGATTCGTTTCGTTTGATGCCAGTACTGCTGGCCGGGCCCGGACTGAGCTGTTATGGCTGGTGGGTTGTCTTGCTGAATGCCTGGTGGTCAAGGGGTTCGTCAATGGCTGAATGAACTTGCGTGGGTGCTTTTCTCTCTCTCTGTGTGATGGGCATACGCATATGGACGTCTGTGCAATGACATGCATGAGTCATGGAAATGATTTGAGTTGTGCTATGATGCTGAGGTCGATGGGCATTCGGAATTTGCAAGATAAATCCAAGTGTTTGGCCGTTTAATTTATGTTAAGCGCAAATCATATAGAAGTTGTGTTGAGGCTATGAAAAAGGGATTCAAGGGATCTGCTTGGCAAGTGAAGTGAAATTTGGAGGACGCTGTCTAGAGAAAAGCAATTTCATTAAATATAAGGGGCATATACAGTATTTAGGCAGCTGGTATGAGCATGTATCGGACAACAAGAGAACGATCTTCAAATGGTCGAAGCGAAAACAGTGCTTCTTGATGGAACACATGCATCTAGCATTGATGTGAGGTGGCACGTATGTTTGATACAAAACTTTTGAGGTTCAAACTTGTTCGAGCCTGACCGTCAAACAAAAACAGAGGTCGTTTTGCTTAGAAGATGGAATTTTATTATGAAAGCCCTAACATAAAGGACAGAGCTTATAAGAACAGTGGGTTCCTACTCAGACAGAAAAAGACTAGGCCGCCTTCCAGCGCAATGAGATTAAAGATTTCTGAGCTCGAAACACCATCAGGAGTTTCCTTAGAAATAATAACTAGGCGATCAGGGGCTAATTTCAAACCTCAAATTCTAGTCACCGATGCGCAAAGACGAAAGTAGTACCACCATCATCATCATTTTCTATGGAAGGCCCACATGGAGGTAGTAGTGTGCAAAGCCACCCGAGCAGTCATGATAAGCAGACATATCTCAGGAAAATCCTGGGGATTTAAACCAGCAACGCTGAGGTGGATGTACTACATCATGATGGTCAGACCCGTCATAACCTACAGGGCAGTAGTCTGGGCAGGACGAACCGAAACTGCAGGGACTGGCCTGCATCTGTATCACAGGAGCAATGAGAAGCTGTCCCACCGCTGCAATAGAGGTGATTCTGGGATGAGCCAAGCCCTACTCGTAGATTCTCGCAACCATTCATGTTTGCACGTGTTACATATTTCGCACGAATGGAAAGGACCTACAATTTATTCCCGGATCCAAACGGCGAATTGAGAAGCTCTTTTATGACAGATTATACTCCCGGAGGCTTGTCATTACCCGACGGGAGGTGGTGACGCGGAAAATGTTCGGTGTATCTGGATGTGACTTGAACCCACACTGGCTACGACGACCACTTCTTCTCCTAATCACTTTGCCTCTCCTAACAGAGAAAAAAAAACCTAGATAGTCAGATAGCTATTAAAGCCTTGGAATCGCAGACATCACGATCGAGATTGGTAACGCAATGCCGTCGATATTTTAATAAGATTGTAGACAGATGCGGCGTAACCTTGTGCCGGGACCCAGGACACAGGGACGTTCGAGACAACTGCAGAGACTTAGCAAAAGAAGACGCAGGACGGCATCTCCCCAAAAACTTAATGGAACTTCATCATACCGATGCTAGGAAACTGGTCCAATCTGGTGTATCCCTGTGTGAACGGGAGTAGCCAAATAACCCAACGTAAAATAACGTATCTACCCTAGCTGTAAAGAGGTGCTAGCTTCACGAAACCAATCAGGTGGTGAATGTTATATTTTTGATCCAATAAAAGGGACCTACAATTCGCTGTCAATTCCTAATGTCGAATTCAGAAGCTTTTTTAAGCTTATTTGGAGCTTATTTGGACTCAAACCTGTATCACCTGGGAATTTACTCCACCACACCTTTCGAATGTGGCAGTGGGAAATTACTCCACATTCGAAAAGTGGAATAATTTCCCACTGCCACATTCGAAAGGTGTAGTCGCCGTGGGTCGGTGGTTAGTGCGTTGGACTGCTGACCGAGCGGCGTGGGTTCAAGCCCCAGCCAGGAACACCGAACATTTTTCGCGGCACCACCTCCCGTCGGGGAATGACAAGCCTCCGGGAGTATAATCATTCATGAAAGAGCTTCTCACTTCGCCGTTCGGAGTCGGCAATAAACTGTGCGAAATATGTAACACGCACAACATAAATGGTTGCGAGAAGCTAGGC
The DNA here is from genome assembly GCA_917880715.2 of Matsumyia berberina. Classification (NCBI taxonomy): domain Eukaryota; kingdom Metazoa; phylum Arthropoda; class Insecta; order Diptera; family Syrphidae; genus Matsumyia; species Matsumyia berberina. The sequence continues at coordinate 33,403,409 of OU862870.1, forward strand.
CTTGGCTCATTCCAAGCTGTCGCGCCAGCTATATATATATATTCATTCGAAAAGTGGAATAAATTCCCACTAGTGGTGGAGTAAATTCCCAGGCGGAGCAAATTCCCGTGGAGTTTTTTCCCTGCACCGTATCAGCTTACTCGGCAATCCAATATCATCGCTGACTCACAGCGACCACCAAATCACATTTCAAAAAACTTCCGCAAAATATTTTACTTTCAAAGATGGCCGCAATGCAAAGATCTGAATATCATCCCAATCAAAACATCTACGGGTACACATGATCTCTTGTCTGCCTCTTAGAACTTCGTTTAGATCATTTTTTTATACGCCGTAAAGAATGCGTGTGATATATTAGTCATAATGTCGTAGTCATGTGATGCAGCGGCGGCGTATTCTAATTTATTTTACTGAATCGCTGACAGTGTTTAGTATGAATTTCTTGACGATCCTAATTGATTAATAGATGCCCAGTCCACACAAGAGTCTCATACCCGTCTGACCTTTGAGATGAGATTAAATTAAAATAGCACGTGCTGCTGAGCTCACTTAAAGAAATTTTCAATCCAAATTAGTTCAAAAGGCTTGACAACAGGGTATCCATCATACTCAACGATGGCGTATGATGCTTTTCCATAAAATTTTATGAAATTGTAATGTCATTAGCTAAATATGTACATTTCAAATGAAACAGATTGTAAAAGTGCACATCGCCATAAAATCTGCGTCAATATTGTTGAATGACACCCATGCCTGACGTGTAGTTTTGAAAAAAGCAAACACACCCAATTCAGACATAATTTAGCCGGTCTCTACCATTTAGCATTGTCCAGCAGAGCGTTTAGTTTTTTTTTTTTGCTGATTTTCCTCTCTAAATTATTAAAATGAAAATTATTCACGGCCTGCACAGGCACACACGTGTGTGAATCAATTAAAATCCGTTCAAAATGTAAATTAGTCGGACTAGAGTCGGGAGCATCAATATCAACAAATTGGCGGCCAATTATATGCGAATAAATTCGCGCACTTCGCCTTTTGTTCACACATTCGTCATGCAACACATCCACGGAAAGTAATATAATTAATGCCTCCCTGCCCCACCCTTTGGTTAATTGATGTGGCTTATACGCGCACATAGTGAACACGAAAAGTATTACTGCATGTTGCCAGGGCTACTGCAGTGAATAAAACGTCTCTGCAGTGAATATGGGGCTTCTGTACGGGTATGGCCTAGGCTAGAAGCAGTCAAAGTGGGCAATACTTTTGGGTATGTTCTACCGATACCGAACTTCATTGTGTTTTCACATACCTCCACCCCATTCTCAGTCGAATCATACCAAACAACCGCTAGACATAATTTCTGCGAATTATAAGAGAATCGAAAGTAATTTCCATTTGGTTAAAGGGTGCTTAGCCCGATTGTGGAGAAAAGCACGCCTTCACTCTACTAATGAACATCCATCGTATGGTCTCCCTGGGGATAACCGGCTCGCAAGCTGCTGGCTTGGAAACAATTCTAAATTTACTATCAATGGGACTATGGCGTGACAGATCACACAAATAAAATATTGCTAACCTCATAGATAAGGTTAAGGGACAAATCCACTCACACTTCCTGCAGAAGGCCAACCTCCAATGGAGGGAATTAACCAACTACGCCATATCAAGGAAGAGATGGCCGACCTACGATACGACCAGAACAAGGGATCTTCTAAGCAGAACCCGCCAAAATATTGCCAACTTAACCTTACCTTTTTCCAGCTATTTGGAAGACCCGTCTGAGGGAGAGAATCAGTTGTTATATCGTGTGCAACAAACTTAAACTGACTCAGTCATACAGGGTTTTTCAATAGGGACGCTACAAAAGTAGAGCGACAGGGACAGCAAACGACGCCATATTTTTCTTGCGGTTTTTTGACATTTCTCTTCAGTAAGGTATGCCATTTCATGATGGAAAGATATACGAGCCAACAACGAGTCAAAATTATTAAAATTTACTACCGAAATTCGGAGTCAGTGGCCTCAACGTTAAGAGCGCTACGTCCAATTTATGGTCGTCATAATCGTCCTAGCAGATCAACAATTGAGCGTCTAGTGGAAAAATTTGAATCCACAGGCACAGTACAAAATGTTCCCGTGCCAGTGAGACAAAGAAGTGCCCGTAGTGTCGAGAATATTGCTGCCGCTGAGGCTTCAGTTGCAGAAAGCCCAAATGTGTCTCTCACACGTCGTTCTCAAGCGTTGGGCATCTCTGTGACGTCGTTGTGGCGAATTTTGCGAAAAGATCTTGGCCTACATCCTTACAAGATTAAATTGACGCAAGAACTGAAGCCGCTTGACCACCAGAAGCGTCGTATGTTCGTGAATTGGGCTGAGCAACAACTTGAAAATGATTCGGATTTTCATCGAAAAATCATCTTCAGCGATGAGGCTCATTTCTGGCTGGATGGCTTCGTCAATTAACAAAATATGCGGTATTGGTCAGGCAGCAATCCACACGTACTCCATGAGTCATCATTGCATCCCGAAAAAATTACGGTTTGGTGTGGTTTATGGGCCGGCGGCGTCATTGGGCCGTACTTCTTCCGTGATGATCAAGACCGGCGCGTTACTGTGAATGGGGATCGCTACCGTTCAATGATAACCGAATATTTTTGGCCCCAATTGGATGATATGGACTTGGAGGACATGTGGTTCCAACAGGACGGCGCCACAAGCCACACAGCGAATGTCACAATCAATTTATTGGAAACCAAGTTTGGAGAACGTGTTATCTCACGAAATGGTCCAGTCGCTTGGCCGCCTCGGTCGTGCGATTTGACGCCGTTAGACTATTTCCTGTGGGGCTACGTCAAGTCTATGGTCTATGCCAACAAGCCAGCGACGATTGATGAACTTCGTACGAATATCGAACGTGAAATTGCAGCAGTATCGGCCGATTTATGCTTGAAAACCGTCGAAAATTGGGTTCAGCGTCTGGACTTCTGCAAGCGTGCCCGTGGTGGCCATGCAAAAGAAATCGAGTTCCATACATAATGGCATCAAACGTACTTTCACAGGAATAAAGAATTTCATTGATATCCAAAACCGTTTTTGTTTTATTTAAAAAAACTTTTGTAGCGCTCTTATTGAAAAACCCTGTATTTAGCGCTAAGCCTTAAGATTAATCGGTGTTCAATCTATTTGTAGGCAAAGTCAACCTTTTCATCGCCTTTTTGTGCCAACACTCATCGAACAGGAGTCATACTTTTCCCTCACACTGTACCCCATAGGGCGGCACACTTCTCTTTCAATTTAATTCAATTCAAGTTGTGCATTTGAACAAAAATTAGTATTTATGCTCAAAAGTATAAAAGTAAAAGCGCATAACTAATATGCGTGCACATTACAAAATGCGTGTCATATGCAAATAGAGCTAATTACCCCCCGAAAGGGGTGTGAGAGACGCCCCCGATTTGTATCTGGGTCTATGCAAATCGCATAAAACAACAAAATTCGCAACAACGAACGATAAATAATGGAAAAGCAAAACAGAGCACAGAAAAAAGGTCCTATTTCTAACAACTCATAAATTACGAATGCTTTCGCATCAATCGGTCGTTAGCGGTGATGTGGAACGCGTATCTAACAAACCATGAAGGGGGTCTAAGTGAAATGACGTCCTGCTGGCGCGCAAACATGTATACTCTCGCGGTGTACTCTCCGTACAGACAAAGTCAACATTTTTATCATGCAGCACATCAAAACGTATTTACACCAATCATTGTCACATTGTTGTTAATAAACTCGGCGGGGTCGCATGGAATCTATGAGTATCTGGGATTTGTATCTGTGGCTGTCCAACAAGCGGCAGCGACTATCGTGATGACAATCTGCAAGCATATAGATCATCATCACTTCGGCTTTGGTGTGTCATACATCAGATACGTTTGTGTTGCACGGTCATTTGTGTAGACGTACTTGATCGATCTTTTGTGATGGAGCGTGTGACATACACTACCACGATGGCGAATTTAATTAAATTTAACACCGAGTACTGTAACACTAGAGTACTAGTTGCTAATATCTTTGGATGGTGCATTGATAAGGTTGAAAGCTAGCCTCAAATCTTTAGTTCATTCCAAAACAGGCCTAGATTGCCATATATTTCTTGAATTCACTTTTTGGAAGGCGCACTAGGAATGACACTTCCAATTGCCTGGCTATACAATGTTCAGGGCAGAATATTTTCCCGATCTGATTTTAAGATTTGAATACGCCCTTGGCCGACCCTGTGGTGATTATTTCTTCATAACTCTCAAGAATACAGAAAGACCTCCTGACTATACAAGCTTCGTAACCGCTACACTTTTGAAAATCACCTGAAATTATTCCGAGCGGTAGGATTGCAAACAGCTACGTTCCCAAAGTGAGATAACTAAGAAGTCACAGTACGTACAGCCGGTGAAAACAATGGTAAATGATGCCACAGAAGTGGTGAAAAATGTCCTTGTTATTGCCCAACCTGAGATTGTCCTTGCACTCTACTTCGGCAATGTAAAGTTTAAGTTAAAAAAAAAAAAAAAAATAGCTGGCGTGACAGCTTATGAAGAGCCAAAGCCTCGCTTCTCGAAACCATTTATGTTGTGCGTGTTTCATTTTTCGCACGAATGGAAGGGAAGCTCTTTCACGACAAATTATACTCCCGGAGGCTTGTCATTCTCCGATGAAAGATGGTGACGCGAAAAGAGTTTGGTGGAGAAGGCTGGGGCTCAAACCCACGCAGCTTGCACAGCAGTCCAACGCACTAACCACTGAGCCACGAACACCAAGATGATCTATATGAAAAAATCATTTACAAGATGCAATCGCTTAAGTGGAAATTCACTCGAAGTCTTTTCGAGAAACCAACCCTTATGTTCCGCGCGACAGCCTAGGAGTTGTGTTCGAGTCAACTTAGGAGTCGAGAAAGCAGACGGGAAACGAGAAAGCGAGAGAAGGAACAGTAGAAACAAAAGGAGTCATATCAACGGTCATAAAGACAGCAATCTGTAAAAAGATCAACTGGGATTTCCGCAACTACTTGACAGATCTTACGACATGCTGAATGGCAAGATCCCTCATTGCCACAGGGTACATATATCTCAACGAGCACGCATACAGAATTGGACTAGCTGGCACCGCAATTTGTAAAAACTACAAAAGTTTGTAAATGTTGTGAAGGGAGTCTATGGATTACCTGTTATTTGTGTGTGAGATCGGCAAAATCTTCCTTATCTCTTATTTTATACAGCAAGCAGCTTAGTTGCTACCTTTGTTCTTAACCACTTTAACTAAATATGTAAAAAGCCCAGTTTCTACTTGTCAAAGTCAATCACCAGTCAAATTTTACAGTAGTAAGTCTAAAGAATGTGGTCGCCGTGGCTTAGTGGCTTGTGTTCAAGACGCAGCCATGTCCACCGAACATTTTTAGCGGCACCGCCTCTCATCGGGGAATGACAACTACCTTGGCCTCTGTGCGTATTTGCTCTATCCACCAAGTTCAGACAAATTTTTTGAACTCAGATCAGTTTGTCAAACTAACAAGTCGAAACAAATGAATTTATAACAATACACAGCCAATTATGTCAAACAAAATTCAAGTTAATTGACTGAATATAAACGCAGCCGCTGGCTACTTCATTAAAACATTCAAAGGGTCGCCTTATACCGCCAGTAAAAGGTATAAAAAGTGATGATTTCCCTACAAAATATTATTATTTGCAATTATCCAAAACCCTTCGTGATGTTTACACGTAATATTTACAAAGCTAGGCCTATAACTACTTTGACCTTTACAACATTTCATCAAGTAATTACATCTGACTAAGTTATAATAAATATTTTGAATTTTTTAACTAGTGGGTACAGATTACATTATTATGGGAAAATAAAGCCACTATAGGGTTATCCAACAAGAGGTGTCATCTTATATGTCACGCCATCGTCGAACTGTTAACATGTATTTTGATAGGTAAAACCTAGGAGGTTATTAAATATGGATCGATACACACCCGCGTAATGTGAAAATATCACGACAACATTTCGTCAAATTCGTCCTGCTTTTGGTCCTCAACAAGCGCCTTCTCACACAACTGTAGTCAATTAAACCGGAACGTCTCGGACAGTGATGTTAAGACTCCAACTCGGCAAGGTCAGCTGAAAATATCGCCGCCGTAGCTGAGGATGTGACTGAAAACCCAGGAGTGTCCATCTCGAGACGATCACAAGAATTGCGCCTATCCGCAACCACTTTACACCGAATTTTGCATAAAGATCCTGGCCTTCATGCTTATCAGGCCCAGTTGACACAATAAGTGAAGCCAGCAGACGACGCACAGCGCTGCTTGGGTGCTGGACATGAATGAGCAAGATCATGAGTTTTTACACAAAATTATTCTTGGTGATGGGGCTCATTTCTATTTGTCTGGATACGTTAACAAATCTGGCGCATCTGGGACTCCGAATACCCAACAGAAAAAGTATAACAACCTCTCCATCCACAACGAGGGCTGGCGGCGTCATTGGATCACATTTTTTTCGAAAATGATGCTGGTGCGACCATTTCAGTGCATGGATTGCAATACCGAACGATGTGGACTAATTTTTTTGGCCTGAAATTGATACCATATGCCACACAGCTGGTGAAACAATGGCTCTATTGGGTGAAAAATTTCCTGGACGTGTGATTTCTCGAACTAGGCATTTCTATTGGCCGCTAATATCGTCCAATCTAACACCATTAGATTTTCTTCTTCGGGGCTTTGTAAAAGATAAACTCTACGCCAATGCCGCGCTGAGCATATCCGCGACACATTGTACCTTCCCCGACTTCGAGACATTGAAGTATATGTAGTCTTCTAAATCCTCATATTCATTTTTCAAGATCTCCCGGTAAACCACATTCCTGGTTTTATTTCGGGCTAGAGGATGACTAGGCTGTCAGGAAACTGCCTCTGAGCAAGCCACATTCAACTGGGTATGGGACCAGCCACTTTCAAAGTCTATTCCTGTGCCCCATTGATGGTCATGGCGTAGCAAACCTTGATGGAAAATTGCAAACCTTTGAACTCAATATGATAATCTAATGGGATCAGAGGAATTTGAGGGTTTCTCCCTAGTTGACGCCTGCAAATACCTTGTCTTCGACTATGTGTTTGTACAGAGAATTCACCTCAAGCCTGGTGCCTTTAAATAGTTTTTGAGAGCTAAAACTATATGAAAGTATTACATTGGAGAGCCACCTTTGAGGTAGTGAGGAATACCATTCCTTGGAGGATCGAGAGTGTACAAAAACTCTACAGGGTAATGCACAGAATCCTCGGCTTTCATTACTGCGTCCCCAGATTCATACTTCATATGCTCAGTTGACAGCTTCTCTAGCAGAAAATTGTTGATGCTGCTGGCTGAGTTTCGAGAATAGCTCTTTCCCTTAACCATGAAGTGCAATCCACTCCAACCTTATGAGTGTTGGGGTATAGCCTGTGAGTCAAGCTAGTCACATCTCTCATAACATTGCAGGGATTGCTCCTCTTCTGCCCTCAAGTCATATTGAAGGTGGACACGCATCTTAACTCTCAAGGACAGGATTTTGCCATTAGGCGGATGAATCGAGATGGATGACTTAAGACAGGCCTTCATTTCTACCTTGAACACAGGCAGCCAACGCAGGTACGATTTTGTTTAAAGAAATTCCTCTTAAATGTCTATATAGCCAGCAAGCAGCAAAAACAATAACACACCCAACTTCCTCCAAAGGTAAAACGCCCAATCTCTACTCCAACTTATTTGCTTAAAACCGTCCGACCCCACTGCAATCTTGACTACGTTATTCAACAATGACAATAATTCACACACCCTATCTTTCAAACTTCCCAGCCAGCGTACGTCACAACCCTCAACCCAACGTTTATCTGCATCGTTTCACATACAAGTGGTCTCATCACAGGCACTCAGGTCTCAGATACATGATCACTTTAACTGATCAGTTGAAGCTTCGCCTACAACGCTCTCGATTGCCTTCTGTGCGCTCACAATACGAAAGAGAGGCCAAGCTTGTTATACTCTCAATGTCGTCGACAATCCGCAGTCTTATCAGTTGAGTCGCCGAGTCGTGATCACTCAGATCGATCGTATCGTTCCCGGTTAAGTCGAACCTGAATCTCTGTGCGGTTTGTTTGTTTTGATTCCATCTGAACCCAGTGTCTTGGGTGCATTCTACAGATTCAATCAGTAATAGTCTCGATTTTGGTGAGAAAATTTCTGTGATTTCCCTCACAATCAGCGGGAAACAAAGTGATGGATACTCAAGTTATCTAAGTATCTACAGTGGATCGGGAAAGCGCTGAAATCAGTTGCGGTGTGGTGGATAAATTAAGTGGACGATCGTCGCCGATCTGCTCCCGGAGGAAGTGTTAATTAGTCGTGATATTTGTTCATTGTTTCGGTTTCATTTCAAATTCTTTTTTTTTTTTTTGTATCTTTTGAGTTTTAGATTTCCCCCGCAGTTGTCGGTGTGAGTGTGCTTTGATCTTACGAAACTGGTTATTGTCAATTAAATTTACTAAAATTCGTTAAAAAAAAATTGAAAAGAATTCAAGTGTGAAATTGTCCAAAAAGTTCGTGAATTTGACAGAATTCTGTTCCTGGATTGCTTTTGTTTTTGGGAATTTATTTGCATCGCACTGTCACCAGCTGAGTTGCGGGTATGTTGACTCAAGTCGTACAGTATTTTTCGTCATTATCTTTTGTGTAATTATTTACTTATTGTCAGTTTTTCCGTTTGCCGATTTGTTAATGAGTTTATTGTTAATTGTTTTAGTACGCGGTAAAACATTTAAGTCGCTTGTAAGTGGTGTATTAACATAGACTGTTCAAATTTATCGACTGTTGTTGTATAATTTTGACTTCTACATCCGTTAAAATTTTTTTACTCAAAACAGTTATAGAAACATACGTTTTTTTAATTATCTGTGGTTAATTGTCTTTTGTTTTTAACTTACAACGGTTTTTAATTTAATAGTTATGAGGTTGATTTTTATTTTTTTTTTAAGTTCAGTTTGTGCGCATCAACTGACCTGAGTGAAAGGAAAAAAATTGCAATCCAAATGTGAAATATGTAGGTGCTCTTGTGTCCTGCAGTTTAGTAATTGCAAAGCGTGGAACTCTAATGAGGTCAACATTACAGACAGCTATTAAAACTGCTGGGACCGCCGAGCCGCCTGGAAAACACTACCGTGGTTTACTGATTTGGAAACGCCAAGCGAGTCAGAAAATATGTCTGTAGTGCTTGATACTGCCTTCAGTTTACTGTGTTGTGGGAATTTACGTCGAAAACTTAGGAATCGTCTCAAACGACTTCTGCAGAAGCTTCAAAGATAAGCGGACTATCCTCCGTTTTCGATAACCTCGATAGCATTACCAGTATTGACATGAGAGGTATACTCCGCTTTATTAAAAAGGGTTTGCTGGTCCACTTAATCACCCGAGGAGTTTAAGTGACAAATTGCCCTTAGTGTGTCTGCAGATTCATGTGAGCAGGCATCTGAACCTAACGATACCTGTTTATAATGAGCCTTGATCGTCGCTTGATATTTTTCAGAGACCGCCATCTCCAAACGTAGCTTTTTTTATTTTATGCTTAGCAGTTCATCGAACTAACTGCACGAATGATGTATAATGTGATGGCATATCAGCTTAATCCGTAGAGTCCCAGTCCTTCTGAGGTATATGTAGAAACCAGACCTGAAGCATCTCATGGACAAAGGAATTGGCGACATACCTAGATCGCTTGCAACACATGTCCCAAATCTGGATTTTTCCAACGGGCAGGACTTATGTCTAAGTTTTTGTTATAATCCACCCACGCTTGAAGGGGTTATGAAACCCTTGATGTTTTTCACACAGCGCGAGTGAGGTTCAGTGGTTCAAAATTCAGGTAGTATACCGTCCGAGAGTCGTGTCCAGACTAACTGGAGATTTTTGTGGTATTTGTCATAATTCACGGTAACTTTTTCGAATCTCCTGATGTCATAATCATGATCACCTCAACCAACTCTTCAGCCGTTACACTCTACTGCCATTGCTATGCCATTGCTATGCCTTCGCAGTAGAGTCGATATCAGCTTTCGTAGTTGATCGATTTAATTTTTTTTTTTTCGAAAAATAAATGTTTTCCGACATCAGGAGTTGAACCCGGACATTCAGCGTGACAAGCGATGATGCTAACCACTCCACCATGGCACTCCTAGTAAAGGGGATCCCGCCTACCCTCACGTACCATACAATACAGGCTCTCTAACTCCTTCCTGTCATGAGAAATCTGTGTACATGGAAATTAGTAGCAAACGTAGGGTTGTTCTGCTCTCAGTTATTGCGATCTGGGAATGTAACCTTGAAATCGTGACTGAAGTTGTATGAGTCAGTTATTTGTCTGTCAGGGTTATTCCAAGTAGTTTGTTTCTTGTTGATCTCTTGTGCTATCTCTGGATTTTGTTTGTTCATCCGATCAGCTTCAAGGGGTTTAGTAGTACTTCTTTCTTAATGAGATGAAGAGGAGGAGGTGGAGCTAGGGATAATATCCACGCCGCAGTGAGAAATTTTGTCAAAAGCCTTGCTGAAGTCTGTGGTAATTACGTCAACTTATTTATCGTCCTTCGCACTTAGTGCTTTAGATGGGAAAGGTTTGTGATTGTGAATTTTTCCGTTAAAAATCCCTGTTGCTGGGTCGAAAAAAATTGCTTTCCGTTTAAAAAATACTGAGAACGGGCTATTGTGCCAATTCATATGCCTCTAGAGTAGTTTGTTTACTCCTTTAGACTATGGCTGTCACGAAGGGATCACCTTCTTAAGGTAAAACACGGCTAGTGCTATCGGTGAGCCAAGTTCACTACCCAGAGTCTCACTCGGAGCGAGCTTTCCCCGTTCTCTAAACCACAGGTAGTCCAAAGGTTTGGTCCGGTGACAAGTTTAGTATGTGGGTGTGCTGTTTTAATGGGCTATGACCACTTAGAATACGAGTTACCATCTTGAGGTAATTCCTGCAAACGTAGATTTCTTTTGTGTGTCCTCTAATTTCCATCCACGATTTGAGGAAGGTCTTTTCTCTCGTATGGACTTGGAAAAGGCATATGTTTACTCCACAAAATCGGAGTCATCAGTTTTGGAGATTGGGACAATCACAGAGTATGTGCTTGATGGTTTCCGTTTCTTCCGCATCCTGACAGCTGCTGTGGTAGAGTTGATGCCGAGTCTGCTGACCATCAGTACACCTATTAAGATGTGAATACCTTTTTCATTCATAGCCAGGAGACATTTTGTGTTGGTCTGGTCTATTCTCTGCCATAAGCTGGAGGATATACTGCAGTCGCCTCTGGCGGACCAAGAAGTATCAGAAAATATTAAAACGCTTTCGGTTGATGGCCATTATTTCTGCCTGGAAGATGGTTGAGTCTTTGCTTAGACTCTCTGACGAATCATGTGATATTTTAGAACCAAATCCACTGTTTGCTTGTGCTCCAAGGGACGGGGTCTGAACATTTCCCAATCTTCCCTTGGAGGGAAAAAATCTGAGTAGTTTCGTTTGAATCGGTACTTGGGAAGGATATTGTTCAATAGCATACTGAATTCACTGCTTTGTAGCCAGAGGTTTAGCATGTTAAGGTGACCATTGGTCGGTCATTAACAGCCGATATTAGTTAGGTGGAGGAGTCTATAGAGGCTTAATCTAGTCCACATTTCTCTGTGAACTTGTGCTGGCGGTAAACCGACATTTCGCGATGAGATGCAGTGGAGAGCAGACAGCATGTCATACAGATTTCTTTTGGGCGTTGAATTCGTGTCAGTTTTTTAACTCTGATGACCTCGTTAGACCCTAGCCCTTCGGGTTGATAGTTTTTGACCCTTTTGGTGGATACGGTCGTTCTCGATGTTGTTTCTTTGGATGATCACCTATCTTGCACCAAGATTCTACCTCTGTCATTCGCAAAATTATTTGCATTTTAAACGGTCTGTCAATCAAATGACTGTCAAGTTGTAGAAAGTATGATGCAGGCGATATCCGCATGAATTCTGAGTCCGTTTTCCAGTATTATATGCGGAGAATATCCCATTAAAATTTGAAGAAAAAAAAAACAACTTTTTGCATAAATGTTCTTTCGAAGAGGTCGTAAACGAAACCTACTGTGCTGTCGCCTTTTTGCTCTAAAGGGACGTGAGCTCAACTAAACCTGGTCCTTGTGTTGGAGGTTTACAATAAAGAAGCTCAGGTTTGAATGCTTTGGTCAGCAAATTTGGACTCAAATAAATTCTGTATTTTCGTTTACGAAAGCAGTTTTAATCGAATATGGTGGAGGCCTATGTCGTAGGTCGCATCGTCGTTGTATTTGCTGAAGAGTAGTCAACTTATCATCAAATGAAACTTTGACCTCCGGTCTATTAAATGTCCAAACTTTCCGTATTGAATTCTTTATTCAATGTGTTGAATATGTTTTGTGCGATTTGCAACATTGAGATCAGGCCTACTATCCCAGGTGGGTACATGTTCTACATCGTCATTCAATGTTTCCCTTGTATGAGGTGGATTGAGTTTTTAAACAGTCAGACGTACGCCACCATTGCCCAAGTGCTTTTATTTTGTTTATTTCTTTTTTTTTGTTTATTTTTTTTAATTAATTTGATTTACGATAGGCGCCCGAGAGTGGTCAAGATAAATTCACTGTATCGCACTTTAATTTGGAATTCCATTACCTACTCTTCAAAATAATTACGACACGTGACATTTATCGCTGCCATAAGCTACCATGATTAAAGGCTTACCCTTATCAATGATATCGCACTCTTAGATACATATTGCGTGAGAAACTCAAGAGATAAACTATCTGTTGACTTTTTCGAAAAAATGTTTTTTTTCAAGCATGTGTACGAGTATTGTACAACTCTGCTTAGCCATAAGACTGTCTCGATTGATGGCACCTTCAATTGCGTTTGTATTTGGTCATCTTTTCGGCGATACCAAGCTGGTAGAAATTTGTGATCTAAATCTGTGTAGTAGTGCCATCTAAGGCTGGTTTCGCTCAGTTTCCCTCTAACTTTCTCATAAAAATTCATTGAATGTTAAAATTTACATAGCACACATCTCTTAGTCATAAACGACTAAAATATCATAGAACAAAGTTCGAAAAAATTTTTTTTATTTTGTCACGTTCCGTGCTTGCATCCATAACAACCCAACGTTGCAATATACGACTATGTATGTACATACGAGTATATACCTTTCACATTACTAAAAAAAAAAAAACAGCAGTGATGATTATTCATATTAATAACCCAAGCGATTAAGGCAAGTCTAAGTAGACACGTCTTAGACACACGATATTTAAATACCGCATTTTAAATAAATAAATTTTTTTTACATTCATTCTATAGGAATGTGGCACAGTTTATCGTTTTTTGTTAAAGTTGTCAATTTTTAGAGACAATGACCACTTAAAAATCTGAAAACATCTAGTTATACAGTAGGCATAGCTCGTAAATAAATTTGAATTGACATAGTCAGACTGCACAATACAATTCAAGTTCAGTATCAGTGTCGACAGTTATCAATCAACGTCGAGTCTCGTCAGTAAGTCATAAATATTCATATCAGTAGCAAAAATCAACAAGTCGTTAAATTATAAATCGATTAAGTAAAGCTTGATAAAATTGTTAATTATGAGTGTAAAAACTATTTACTATGGAGTTAATCACTGAAACCAGTGAAAATTGAATTTAAAAAAAAATTGGTGGTTTTCCCGAAAGCCTTTTACAAATAGGTAGGTAGAAGGTAGGGTGAGTGCTCTTGCAAAACGCAGACATACGTAGGCAAAGTGTCTCTAAATTTATAGGGAACCTTAAGAACTCTTGTTGGCGCTAAGAATATTTTTTGTATGTGACAGTTAAAGTGAGGTGTCGGTACCGGGGTCTACTTGGAATTTTGTCAGCGTCTTCCAGGTGGAACTACTGGCAATCCGAGAAGTTTTCACGCAACTTAGGCCTAATAAATCGCACAAATAGAACATTGCTAGCTGCCTGGAAATCAACTCGGCTACCATATCCCTCAAACTGACGCAAGACTATTGGAACAAGCTTGCCCGCTTGGTTTCCAGAACACAGTGACATAAAATGAAAGGAAGGGCCCATCTCTACAAAACTTACTCGCGGCAGGGGTCTACATCCCGCTAAGAGCCGTTAGACGATTAATTCATTCACCTTTCCCGGAGAAGGTCAACCTCCAATAGAGGAGTCTAACTAACTGCATCATACCAGTTTACTCCGTAAACTCCAAAAAGTTCCTTTTACGAGAAGAAGACACCTAAGTCTTCCTATTTGCCCCTCTAGCTACGGCGAAACCATTCAGTTCTCGCAAGAAGTAAAGTACCTTGGGATAATCCTGGACAGTCCTGAAATCCCCAAACCGACCACACTGTTGAAAAAGGCACACAAGTACTGTGGACCTGTCAACGACTGTGGAGTAAGTCCCAAAATCATGCTTCAAATCTACACCTTGGTCATCAGACCTACTAAGCGGCAATACTCTAGTGGACAAAGACAAATGAGGCCACCCTAGCCAAGAAACTTGAACGGGTTCAGCACCTGCACTCCACCCCCATCGCCTCGCTTAAAGCCATTGTCGGTCTACCGCCACTTCGAGTCCATGAAAAAACTCAGCCTGCACAGGCTCATCCACCAACATCGGCTCCGAACATCCCCCTGACGGTCACCTTAACATGGTTTCCTCTTTACTCCAAAGTAGCGAATTCAGCAGCTTCAAACGAAACTACTCAGTAGTCATACCCCCGTCCTTCAGAGTATGACCAGGTACGGTACAGACGGCTCTAAAATAGACAGTGGATCTAAAAATAAAAATAAATAGCTGGCGTGACAGCTCGGAATGAGGCAAGACCTAGCTTCTCGCAACCATTTTATTGCCGACTCTGAACGTCGAATTGAGAAGCTCTTTCATGACAAATTATACTCCCGGAGGCTTGACCTTCCCCGACGAGAGGTAGTGCCGCGAAAAATGTTCGGTGCTCCTGGCTGGGGCTTGAACCCACGCCGCTCGATCAGCAGTCCAACGCACTAACCACTGACGCACAGCGACCACAAAGAAACATCGATGAAGAGGGATTATTCTTCCCTTGATCTCAGTCATTGTCTGAGTTTTTAACGGAGGCTAGAATCCCTAACTACTTCAAAGTTATATCTATCAAACACCACTCAAATGTATCAGAGTTCTAGAGATCTACTTCGAGTCACTGCCCTCCTCCTTTTTGACCTACTAACGCACCATTAGTGTTACCACCATCAGTATTACCACGTCATTATATGACATATTTCACCAGTCACAAACCGTAAGCGCCAACGGATACACGTTTTCACCACACCCAGGCAATAAGCCTTTGAAACATTGATGTATGCGATTCTCATATCCACAACGAGATGCAGATTTTGTTGGCATTGCTTTGCATAACGCTAAGTGCATTGACCAGCACAGGATATTTTTAAAATCAAAAGAACGGCACAGCGGTGAAACCTGAAACAGACATTTGTCAAGATTAAAGAGCTGGGGGAAGTCAACAACCGAACAGCACAGACATAAATTCGTGAAATTTTGTAAAGATCCCATCGTCAGACTTCGCAGGTAGAATGCAAGTGGACTGGACTTCTTTCGGCCAAAAAGATTAATATTATTAATGGTCTCACACTTCACACACAGACAAGGATTAAGATGCTATAGATCGTGTTATGGATCGTGTTAGAGGAGGTACACATTATTGAACTCGGAAAATTAGCTTTCTAAATCGTATTCATTCTTTCCAATCCGACATATTCTCTACGCTATACTATAGACTCGATAGTCTAGAAGGAGTTGTTACCACCTGAATTTCAACTGAAAATACTTAGGATTTACTGCAGCGAACTTAGCTAACTCGTGCCTTGTTTATCGGCCTTTTATTACCTTCCAAACCCGTCTGTTAACCACACGAATAAATATTTGCATTGACACAAAGGCACAACTTACCTTGACAAAATCTTCGTGTCGTTGGTGTCAAGAAGACTGCATCTGCATCTGAAAAGAAAAAAAAAATCTCCATTACATCAGAATTATCTGTAATTGAACTTAAGTGAGATTAAATTCGCCCAGTGTTTGTGTTGTAATCAAAATTGCTCATGATCTTGCTCCCTAGGCTGCTGCGACTGCAGTTTGCTAGCCGCTAAATTGTTTGCTTTGTTATGTTCGACCTTTTGTCATTAAAATTGCAGTAGGACGTGAATTACCGTTGCTTAAAAGGTGTTTGCTTATATCACGTTAAAATTTTCCTTATCCGTATGCAAATGCTTGACAGAAAATGTGACCTGAATGCAGTGAGAATAAATGGGTTTTTGTATCGAGAGGGGGCTTTCTAACTCAACGGAAGCTGAGCAGCAATGGTTCTGGATACCAGGTAGTTATGGTGGCTGTAGGTGCATTTAAACGTTTACTGTTAGCTTCTTTTAACTAAGCAGTTTTTCATCGACTTTTTTTACGCTCAAACTATGAAGGAGGATTCCTAGGGAATGCTGCCGGTTCGATAAAAATTTCGTGTGGGCTAAGGGATAAGATTGCATTCAAGGTATCAATATTGTTACCATTCCAAATTTTATAAATTCGTTGGGAAAGCCTATTATTTTGGAAACTAGAAGTGTTTTTTTTTTTTTTTTTAAAGTGAAGTATCAACCCGGCTGTTGAGACCCCGCTTTTAATCGCACTGTCGTTGGTGAGCGACTGAGGCAAAAACGAGGTCTGGGAGTTAACGTATCCAAAATTGATGATGTGGTCGTCACTAAAAGAAGGTGGGATCCACCTTTCAAGAATCCGCGTATTGACCGATCCGATCTGATACTTGAGAAGATATAAACTACCTCGGCGTAATCCTCAACTCAAAATTGCACTGGAAAGCCAACACCGAAGACCGCGTAAATAAGTCCCATATTACCTTTTACGCATGATCGGAAATATATAGGGCTTTAAGCTGAAAGTAAACTTCTCTTCTCTTAGAGATCAGTAAGACAAACCAAAGATGGTGGAATAGTTCCACATGCCCTTTTTCCAGAGAGATCTGTCCTATGCTAAATCTCACTCAATCTAAAAGTCTGATCTTGCTCAATAGGTCGCTCATTAGCACAGTTATTGGTGTTCTCACTGACCATTGTCCCATTGGGCTTCATGCCAGAAGGACCGACGCTTGTCCTGCTCTGTTCCAAAGAAGGAAGCTCTATCTGGGAGCCTATCACTTTGACAACTTAGGCGCATCATATACTGACGTCAAAAGTATCCTCAGCTTCATCAAGAGCTCCAAATGGTTTTAATAGAGTGTCGCGGTTTAGGGTATAGATCCATTTGGTACCACAATGGACCTTCTTGGCTTTCGTGTATCTGTGCACAGACAGCCACTCCACCCACCTACCTAAGCTGAAAGTAGTGCACTGGTTATACACTGCTAACATTCAATTCGATTGTCTCTCTTGAAATGAAATGCCATCTTACAAGTACAATATAACAAATATTTCCAAAGAGCAGGCTGCATAGGGAGAATAGGTTCGATAAAATCAACGCCCACAGCGGCACTTGAAATAGTACTGAACCTATTCCAGGTGACATTCACTGTAGCAATAGAGTGGCAAAAACAGCAGTCAGTCGAAGGGAGGAAGATCTATGAGCAACCCTGCAACAACTATGATCAAGCCTGCGTTCTAACCCGAAGACCTATCACGAAAGAGAATACAGATACCAACTACATTATTTCCACCTCAGACTTACCAAGACAAGAGGACTAGAATGAGGGTATAGTCTAAAGTGAAGAAGAAGTCGTCTGCCGCACTCAAATCCAAGTGAATGTTGGTTCTGGTCACAGCGTATTCTGTGAGTCCTGAGGGGTAAACGAAGACGCTTATGTCTCTTTCAAGCTGAGATAATCCCCATTTTATGGGCGGCAAAACTAATCAAAAATGACAACATTGTCAAGAAAACTATTTCCATCGATGTTGGCAGCTATGCGCTCATCAAGTCTCTGCAGTCAACATCGGCAAAATCCAAGCTTTTAAAGCTTTGCCGCAAACTCTCAACTACCAACGAGGTTACCCTATCCTGGACTGCATTATATCCCGCAGCTTATGGCAGAGAATAGACCAGAATAAAACAAATCGTCTTCTGGCTATGAACAAAAAATATACTCGCATCCTTGTAGGAGTACTGACGGGACATTGTGCCATAGGTATCATGGCCAGAAGACTCGGCATCGACTCCTCAGACTACTGCAGGAGCTGTCAGGATGCGGAAGAGACAGAAACTATCAAGCACTTACTCTGCGAGTGTCCCAACCTCGAAAACCGCCGACTCGACACATGGGAAACAGGCTGTCTGGAGAACTGAGTGACCTAACAGAAGTACGGATAACGAGCAGACTCCACTCTTCATGAGTACAGGGTGGTTTGATAGACCACCCATCTAGTACCCAAGGTTGGAACATGGCCCACAACACAAAGGGGAACACAATGGACCAGTAGGCCCCCGTGAACGCTCAGTCATTGGACTGGGCACTTCCCCCATAACCTAACCTAACCTACCCTATCCTGGGTACCAGGTCACGAAATTATATCAGATAACGAGATGACGGGCAAACTTGCCAGGAAGGGTGCAGAACCAGCATATGCATACACCCTTTCAATTGCAGGGACACGCATTAGCACTCTTTACAGGAAAACAGATGAGGAAACCATGCTCAGGGCAGATGGTGTCCTATGGACACATGTGCAATAGTCAGATCAATATGGCCAACCTTAAATAAGAAGAACTCAAAAAATCTTGTACCAGTCGAAGGGAAACAGAATCATTTCGAATGTCCTCACAGCGCACTGTGAGATAGGAATCCACGCGAAATGATTTGGATAGCCCTACGAGTACAATAACTACTGCAGGAGCTGCAGGGCTGAAAAGAAAGTAGAGCCCGTCCGACACCTGCTATGTCTGTGTCCCGCACTAGCCACAAAAAGACCGCTTGATCTTGGAAGTAGCTTTTCCATGGGCTAAGGGACCTTCGTATTGCTAATTTAAAAAAAAAACTGTTTTTCCCTTTGGGTGGCTTCTAGATAACCTAACCCTACCCCTTGATTAGGCTGCCATGAGCAAACTTTCTTTGGGTGCAATGGAACCGCTTGAGGTCTTTGTAAGTCAGGGCACCCACAAAACCAGTTAACCGAAAATTGTAAAAATTTTTGACTGCATTTTTTTGTCGGGCAAGGAAACACTCCACTAGTACTTAGACGTATCTGACCCCTTGTACTACCAGGAAGCAACACCTCACCGTACCAGGCCTTATCTACACGTGCTTGCAGAAGTTTGGCAGATGTTGTTAGCGGTGCTGCTAAATCGTCAACACCTACTGCCCCTCTGTTTTTCAATGACCCGATCACGGTCGTGATCTCCTCCTTAGTGGGAGTTGTGGTGTGTATTCGGGTGATTTGTGCGACTCGACTTGATAAGTATGCAAATCACTGCGATAACACGATTTAAACGAAAATGCTTCTTCCGCCACTTGAGTTGGTCCTCATTGGAAATGAGCATAGAACCGTCAAAGCCTTTCGCCGGGTGTTGACTGAAGCTCTGACTACCTAAGAGACAAGAGTTTTCTTCTTCCTTAAAATCTAGGGATGAGACGCATTTTCCTTAGAATTAAAAACCTCATAGTGAGGATAAGATTTGCCTAACATCAAACAACCATTTCATTACTTGCTAATCAGAGTCGTCATCGTCCTCAAAATACTTTTAGATACTTGTTGCTCTCATTACTCAAACATTCGTCGCTACAGATACGAACATTCCAACTCGCGCTCGTCTGTCTGTGTTTGCTTTGTGAATCACATGTCTCACTTGTCCTAATGAGATAACAAGTCGATAATGAAATTCAGCTTCACTTCAAGTGCTGTATACCGCCGTAAACCACAAATATACTCCTGTCAGAGTAACAAACAATTGATTTCCATTAATGCAGACGCATCTGGATTGTATTTCTTTTTCTACATCGTCAGATGATTTATTTAAAAAATATAAAAATCCAAAACCAATAAAAGATCGATTAGACAGGTCTCACGTGAGTTTCTAATTAACCCACCCACAGATACACCGACGTATTTTTTGATTTAATATTTCCGATCACGAGTTTATTTTTATTTTCTGTTTTAATTAAGTACCGCGGGAATAAATATTTATTTTGTAAACGATAATTATAGCGGGGTGAAGGTACTCTCTAGTTGCGCACAAGTTGATACTTTTAAAATTACATGAGTGTTGGAATTATCAATTAGCGGGGAAGTTTATAAAATTTACGGTTTAATTGTTAGGGGTGGAAAAAAAAATAATATGTTGTTCCATATTCATAGCTTGAAGGACGAGCGGTCACTAAACTTTGGTGAGAATATCCACGTATTTCTAATGTGTGACAATTTAATTGCGCAGACACTACTTAAGGAAGATTGATGACATGTTTTGGGGTTACCACTTGATGCCGACTGGAGACAATAAATTACTGATGAGGTTTTAATCGAAAGAAGTTTTTGCTCAGACTAACGTCTGGTTGAGGTTAACCTTCAAAATAAAGGCACTTTTCATCGGAAAGTGAAAAGCAATGTTTTTTTTTCTTGATTGCATTTGAATTCAGAGTTCGACGGACACAAAATCTCATTACTGGAACGTAGCTTGAACCTTTTTTTTGGTCAGAAAATTCTGCCTTTCGCCCTCACAACATTTGGCGGTGGTGGATAAAAATTGCTTTTATTTTTATTAAAACCAATGAAAGACACGAAAATATAAACATTTGAACGAACATAATCGTCAGACGTTCCAAAAATCGACAGTCCCCTTCATTATGGGACTGCACCTGGTGTACGTCAAGTGTCTCTCAAGGTAGATATTCCGAAAATGGAAAACCAAAACAAACGTGCTTCGGAGTTGTTATTCCCTATGCTTATTAAGGCGGAAATCCAAATAACCTCAACATAATTATTAGAATGACATTGCAGTCAAATCGGAGAGCCAAATTGTAAGCATGAAATCATCCCTGAGAGTAATTTAAAGTGCTTGGAAGATTCAACAACCTAAAAAAAATCGGAGATGTTCTCCTGATGCGGTAACAGTATCTTCCCCTCTCACCCACCATCCTGCTCCATGGCTACGAATACGCAACTATCATAGACAACTCTGTTTCGTAGTGAAGATAAAGGGTCAAGGTTCTACGTTCTGCGCAGAGGAAGGCTGGCCGAGGAACTTGAGATCTAAAATAGCGTTCGACAAGGCTGCGTTCTTTCACCAATATTGTTTTTATTGGTGATGTCCTGTCGATTGGAAATGGAGGAATTCGACGGAATCTTACATGTCAGTTCAAATATTTTGACAAACGCTGACGACGTATGCCTATTATTACATAGGATTATGAAACTCAAATGACAGCGGGTATTGAGAGAGAGGCAAACTTCGTGGGGTTGAAGATTAACACAGCCAAAACCAAGTTCATCAGCCCAAGTTAGCATCACCGATAGACAACCGATAGAGAACGTAGAGAGGTTTCAATATCTCGGGAGTATTGTCTCGACCGATGGTGGAACCGAACAAGATATTGCCAGCCGAATCGGCAAAACGAACCCTGCATTTGGAATGTTGTACAATATGGCGAAGCAATGTTATCAGCTTGAATACCAAACTACGACTGTTCCGTTCCAATGTTGCATCCGTGCAGTTGGAAAGCGACAAGAAAGCTGCAAACGTTCGTTAGTAGGTGCTTACGAAACATTCTGAGGATTTTCTGGCCTAACCTTTTCTCTAAGAAACATCTTTATTAGTAAACAGTTTGGGAACCGATAGGCACAACCATCCAACGACGAAAGTGGCAGTGGATTGGTCACACATTTCGAAAAGGTGACAGCTCCATTGCTAACTATGTTATGCAATGGAATCCGCTCACTCAAAATAGCAGAAAAGTGGATTGACCGAAAAACACATGGCGCAAAACAATTAAGAAGGAATTTTGGCAATTGGGGAAGAGCTGTAGACAGCTAAGGTTGCCAGAAACCGCACACGATGGCGCGTAGGTGTAGTAGAGACCCTACGACTCACAAGGGGGAACAGGACATAATTCCATATTCAATATCCATCTCTCTATCCATAACGTGCAACATTTTTCTCACTCCCTTGGTTAACCATTTAAAGCAAATGAAACGACCGCCTTTTCTTATCTCTCATCTCGAACGCTTCCCTGTAGGTATTGTTTCCTTTCTCAGCATATTTCAAACAGACGTCAACGCAATTGAAAGATGCGACCAAGTACAGCTTATAGGGTTCAGAATTGCACCTTTTGTAGATTGTGTTAATTGTGTTCGAGGAGTGTAAGTTAGGTTAGGCTTCGTAGGGGATGCGAGAGGTCCATGAGAACACAGGTCATTTTCTCTGTGACTGCCCATACCTCCGTCAGTTAAGAAAAAGAGCACTAAGCAAATTCTTCTTCGAATATATCGACGAACTGTCTATTGGTTCACCGTCAGTACTTCTCAAATTTCAAAGGGCGACAGGGTGGTTGGTACCAAGGAAATAAAACCGCAATAGGAAATATCATTGGTATCACAATGGATCCACATAGACCAAAGTGTGATGAGGTAAACCTCAACCGCCCACAAACCTTACCTAACCTAAAGGGCTTGAAACCGATGACTTTACCGTACCACTTTGAATGGAAACGCTCATATTGCCGAAGGAATTCGGACGCTGTAATGTAGGGCAGTTCATTGAATCAAAACGAAGTCATTTGGGAATGAATTTCGGACAGAAAAAAGAAGTAGCCGTGACAGATGATAGAATGAAGTGACATAAGCTTTTTCTGTACATATACCCTATCTAAGACATCCCCCATGCAACTGCCAGTCTTGTCTAGTTTTCAGTTTATTTGAAGCGGAAAATTTGAGACAAATTTGGGTTATCGGAGGACAAAAAACAGTCGGCAACGCAGGCCAAACTGGTGCCTCATCAAGTACAACTTGCATCTTCCACTGCATCACAAAGCAATTATTATCTCCGAGTCCTAAAGTGCAAACTCATGTCCACGTTAAATTGAGAGTGCCTTCCAAACGTCCTCTGAAATCTTCCCCTAGTGTCCTTGGACTCAGTTGCCACTAAGTGTTCACAACATGTCATCCAAAAAGCGTGCAGTGTTGTCAAAGCAGCATTACCATCACAGCCTCTCTCTGTGTCTTCGCACTCTCTCTCTCTGTCTCTCTTTTAGTGCAGCGCACAGATACACAGACAGAAATTAAAGTAAACACATAACAATCCACTTGTGGTGAATTCAGGCAAATTTTTCAATTTAGAGTTCGTTGATTCAATAAAACAATGCGTCTTCGTCGGGTCGGGCTTGGTTTGCTGTGTCGCATCTCGCCGTGGTGTTTGTTTTAGTTGGGGCACACTGTACTTGTCAGCAGTAGAGGGAGGACATACCGTAGTCTGGTTAAAGGTCAGCCGGCCATTACGGGCTAATAAGCGAAATCATGTGCTCTCCGACTTGACTCGGCTACTTGTGTGTGATTGAGGCGATTTAAGTCATTAAGATAATTCCAAGGAAATTGAAAACCCCTCCTTCAGACGCATGCGGCTGACTTAAGTTTTGCATAAATCTGGTCGTGCGTTGTTGCTTCAACGAATTGAGCAGTCACACAGGCCTGTCTTACACCGATTACATCGACAACACCCTCTGTCTACAATAACAAAACGTGACACAACAGCCTCCCCCATGTGTCACGAAATTATGGATTGTGTTCGCTCACTCCATGGCGTATCTTAAACCAGTTTCAAGTAAACATTTACCCACGGTTATTGTGTGTCGCTCGCTTTTAACACTTCGAGTGCTGCTCCACAACTTTACACGACCGCGACCCCCAGAGATGTAACTCCAGCGTAAATATTTGCGCATCTTATCAAGATTAATTGAGAAATGAAGTAAAAAACAGGCAAAAGGAAAAAAAACAACGTTGCCTCCCCCAGACTAGAGGGTGTACAAACAACCGTGTGTGCGACTCCTGAGCCACCGAGATAACACCGCACATACGTATACGTCAACAAACCGCACAACACTCACTTTCTTCCGCAAGGGCATCTCACAACTCACACCCGTCACACAGCAGCAGAAGCCTTGAGATACACAATTGCATAACGAGATTGTTTGTCGAAAAGATTGCACGAGGAGAGAGGGTGAATTAGTTTCAGTTAGACCCTCCACCGAGGTGTGCCTGTTTACTGACACCTGTAGCCCCATGTGTAGTGAATTAGTCGATAGGTAATTGAATTTGTACATCCATACCTGAGTGGCTTGTGAAATAGATACGCGAGAACACCCCGATGTGGGTTCTAACTTTGGTTTGAAACATCTATCATCTGGATGTGGGTCGAAAGGGAAGTTACACGTTAGATGTTGCATAACTCAGCTGATGTCAAGTAGAGAGAAATCCCAGTCAAAGTTGAATGAACAATTTGCATGGGGAAAAGATATGTAGATACATTTGAATTTTCACATAATGCGGTTGGCAACCTGTTTCGTTGCTCCACGAAGGGTAGGGCTGCTAACCTGTTAAGTGGGCAAAACTGAATAAGTGTTAATTATATGTTTGGAGAAGATACTTGTACGCAGTTTGAAGCCGTGTACTTCCCCTTGAGCTGGGGTTAAACTGGGACAGGGAAGTTTGTTTACTGTAACAGTGGATTCAGAAAACTTGTTCTTATGAGTAATGTGCGGTTGCGTATAGGGAACTGATGTCATTGGAGTTTTCTTTGGATTAAGGTGGACTGGAGCCGAATCTAAGGGAAGATATTGATATAGGGCCATTGGTAGGGGAACCAGTTCTGCGATGATGGGCAGGAAAATCCCAAGTTTGTATTTGTTTTCACCAACAAACTGAAATGCTTCTAAGCGCTTTG
Organism: Matsumyia berberina; assembly: GCA_917880715.2. Classification (NCBI taxonomy): domain Eukaryota; kingdom Metazoa; phylum Arthropoda; class Insecta; order Diptera; family Syrphidae; genus Matsumyia; species Matsumyia berberina. The sequence goes on from OU862870.1 coordinate 33,428,457, forward strand.
CAACATTAGATCAACAAAACATATGGCATATTGTGGGAATCTTTTCTGAAGTTGGAAATAAGAAGAACGAACAGTGACTTGCGTTTGTAAAAACAGTCTTCGAAGCGAGGTACAGCATAAATCTGTACAATAGTTGGATTCCTTCTGGTTCGACAACAAAAAAAAACAGGTTTCAGCTTTGATACCTTCTGCTGGGTTCGATGTAGAATACTACCGAGCTGTAGTCTGAAGAAACAAACATGCAAGCCCTTGAACATGTACAGAATACAGTGACAAATGTAAGCAACCCAGATTCCTTCATTCCAAGGTTAATCATGAGGTTCGTAGTACATAGTTCCAGAAAATTACCAATTTTCTCAAAATGGGCATTGAGCCTCTGCTGCCTTCAATGGCGTATGCCTAGTTTGTACAGATAACCCTTCTTTTCCGCACCGTATCAGAGATGAAGTTGGTCTTTCATGAGTGGAATCGAAGACTCTTTGGATAAGAGTTCATCTGCTTTTCATCAGCTAGCCATCCAAATCGTTGAACACATATCGTTTCGTGGTTAAATCTTCTTTTCCATTAACAGTCAACATGGGTGGCGAATGCGATGAGCCTGAAGTTCATTTGTCATCGACAAGTGAAAACGACAGGCAAAATTAATCGGATCTTTCGTCAGTTCTTTGAGGTAGTTTTTTGCTTTCTCCTTCCTGAGAGTATATGTAGCTCAGACGACACGATAAGTGGCCACATAGGCTCAAAACTCATCATTTGTTGACTGTTTATCCACAGAGTTTTGCGTGGAAGTACTGATGTGTTATAATTCTGTTGCGTTTCAGCGAAGAATTTAAGTTTGACACTCGAATCACACAATGAATCGAAACACAAAGGACCTATAGGCTGCCGTGAATTGACGCTTAACTGTGCACTTCTTCTAAAACTTTACCCTAATTCTTCAAATATTTAAAGTGGCGTTACAGTCCGGGGTGGACCTGGGCCTCGATTTTGTCAATATCTTCGGCGTTTAAGAGTAATTGAACGGACTTTTGAAAGATTGTGCCTCTGGTGTTGGTGGGTGAGTTTTGCACAACTCTTTCAAGAACGATGTTGCAGAAGTCACATGACAGCGCGTCGTCTTATCTAAATCCTTTTTCGACAACAAAGGTCTCGGTGAGGTCTAGACCGACCATGATAAAGCAGTGTGAATTCTCCATCGTCATCCTGCACAAAAGGACTAGTTTGGGAGGGTTGCCAAAACTTGACATGGCTCTGTATAGCTTGTCTCTATAGAACCTGTCATAGGCAGCTTTAAAATCAATGAAAAGGTGCTGGGTATCGATTTGAAGTTCCTTGGTTTTCTCCAAGATCTGCCGCAGTGTGAATATTCGGTCGATGGTGGACTTTCCTGGCCTAAAGCCGCACTGATATGGATCGATTGTTGACGAATAACATCAGGCGTTCACACAACACGAAGACTGATACTTCTCTAGTTGGCGTAGTTTAGAGCGTCTGCTATTGCGAGAAACTGCACCAAACAAAAAGCAGTCAACGGCGACCACTTTTAGCTGCGCACTAAATGATGCAATGATTCCATGCATCAGACAGCCTTTCGGAGCTCACAGCAGAGTTTTCTTAGAGAAATTCAATGGTCCTTTTCCTTGATCGAAGGAGCCCTCGGAATTCCTGGGTTTAAACTTCATCTAAGATACTTGACACTTGAAAGGAAGGATTGTGCCAGGGGCTGCTTTAAACACTTTCGTATTTTTTTCTAACAGCAGCTCTCCAGCAGCTCCTCTTCTGCAACCGCTGTTTGAGATCAAGTCACAAGTTAGCGACTTATTCAGAGTGGTTTGTATATTGAACCCCAATTTCAGGTTAGGCTGCCACAAAGGTACTAGGTACCATAAGGGGCCTATTGCGGTATTTTGAGGAGCTAGTTTGTTCCTTTCGTTAATTTGCTAGAGTTGAGTTTTAAGTATTTCAAGGTTTCTTCGGAATTCTTAGAAACCTCTGAAGAATCGAAAAGGTCACCGCTGCAGAAGTGACTTTCCACATGCAAAGCAGGCTTTACCATTTCAGAGTTTCTAAACATCTGTAACAATTCTGACCGAGTCGTAATGCCAATGGGTTTATAGATCCACGAGTAGACTAAACGTAGCTGTCAAAAGACCTGGGCTTCTTTTTCTTCAAACAGTTTAACTGAGAGGAAGACAACGGGCTCAAGTTGTAGCCTATAAGATGATAATTTAACAGTCCAACCATAGCACGGAGGGCGATAGTCGTAGCTAATTCACAAGAGTCTTCACTTGCCTGGATGACGGTGTCCACTCACCAAGCCAAGTAACAAAAAGTGCTTACATTCCAAAAGCAAACTCTCCTATCCTAGTCCATATCTCTGATTCCATTAGTCCTTTGCATGGCAGTCAGGAAATTCAAACCCAGTTGCATTTCGTTACCCCTACTCGTCATTCTCGTCAGCTAAGTGCATCTATCCCCGCTGCAACGTCATGTCTCCGACAATTCTCTCTTCGTTGAAATAAATTCCATTACATGACAACTCTTATAGTGTTTATCCAATTCTCCCCACTACCGGTGGCCAAACAGAGAAATAACATTAAAAACAATTCCCTGTCATCACCCCATTTGCGAGAAGTCATCATCTACTCGCGTAACGCAGTCATTTAGTTAATACGGCTTTAGTTGACGACTCCGTGTGGCTCATAAAACGTTCGTCGCTCCTGCTGTGTGCTCAGTCAATCCGCGAAAGTCACATATACCACACGCCGCCCTGTGAACATTTTTTTTTTTCCACAAAAAAATATTTTTTGAAATATCCTTCATCCTAGGAAGGATCACGTAATACCTACCGCTCACCGAATTCTATTCGCTTTCGCACGCCATCACATCAATCCGTATCCAGTATGTGACCTTAAACATTGTAATTTGCGTGCAACTTCACACCGGTCGGTCCTTTCGCACGAAACGTGGCCTTGCCCCTTTTTTGCCTGCACGCCACCTGGTGAGAGACCTTGTATCGACTCCATTGCCCAAGTCACGGTATGAATTTTCGATTTTTTCATGCCGCATGCCAGTTCTGTCTCCGGCTGCTCGGTTGTCGCAATCGATACGCGATACTGTTGCCAAATTAAGGCTACCACGGGATAGGGATATAAAAGTGTCGCACCTGGAGGACAAATCGTTTGGAATACGAGTGCTTTAGGAGCGCTTGGGGATGGAACTCGGGCAAATTGAAATGAATATCGTATGCGGCTCAATTAGATAGAAAGTATCTGCTCGCATCTAGTCGTATCTATTCGTTTTGAACCGGTTTCTATGCGCGACGATGAATTGTATCACCCACGCTTGGACGGTGTTGATGGTCGGTCGGGTGCTTAATTAAATTTCCACGAGCCCAACGTCTCCCGCGCCGCTCGATGACATGTGTGAAAAATATTTTCATGATGAGAAATTCTACCGTGCTGTCGTGGCGATTCCTTGAACAGTGACCACCAAGTGACAAATCATATGTGTCTGTGTGTATCCGAGGGGTAATTTCATTCAATCAAAACTACACGGTGTGCCTTGTCTTGTTCGGGGTCTGCGGGTCTCTGTCATAATTGGATTCCTTGTAAGACGTCGTCGCAATTTGCGGTTATTACTTTTAATCTGTGGGGTCGGCTCTGGAGGGTATCATCATCGGTATGCGCACCCCTATGACAAGTTAAAACTAAAGTTAAAACGGTTAAGTGGATCGAATCAAAGAGAAAACTGCCAGGGAGTGTGTGTTTGTGTGCCTGCCTCGAGGGGGATGAGATTTGTGGAAAACATGGTTATGGAAGCCGGCCGGGTGATTGCGCACTGATTTCATTTTCATTATAAAGTGGATAATAAACAAAAGCAAAGAGAAAGATTTAAACAAATTTCCGGTTCGTTCTGGTTGTTGTGGTATCGTCGTCGGTTCGGTGCAATGACAGTTGGAACTGATTTTTAAATGGAATGCAGCGTTGCACAAGAATATACATAATAATTTGCGAATTGAATGCGAATAAATGGATTAGAATTTGAAAGTTGTGTGTAAGTTTAGTGTTGATTTGCTTCAAACGATGTGGGACTTTCGTTGGGCGCCAGAAATTTTTTTTTACAAGAAAGAACCAGTTCTGATCTGTTGATATGTACTCTGCGTCTGACTTTCCTAAAAGTTCTCATTTATTGTTTTGTTTTGCATTCCTATGGATTTGAGAGAGACTCAGGCAGTTTGTATGGACATCTGTGGATCTGTGGATCCAGATTCTAGCTTCCAAAGGACCAATCTCCCGCTGCAATAAAATCAATAATGCTGCTGATTATCTACTCCTGCGTCCATTTTATTTCGCGTACGGAGACAAATTCCTGGGAAATCCATCACCCTGTAAAGGATATTGGTTCACAATGCATTCTAGGACATCTTTTGCATCTGTTTCGTTTAATTTTAGCCCAGTTTGGACACTTTCTCACAGAAAAGAAGATATAAAACTCAGAGGTGTGACATCAGGATAATAACGAAGAACCCTTGGAATAGCCTTTTTCACTTTTTTAGATGTTAATACTAGTACGGTCGTTTCACTCTTCTCCTTAATCTTTTCAAAGGTAAAGACTTACTCGTATGGAAAAAAAAATTGTCATGGCTATTGTTTGTGTGCCGCTGTAAGGCTATTAGCATCTTTCTTGTTAATTTTTGTTTCCCCGCGTGTGTCAAACGATGACCAGTTAAAGGACGGAAGGCTTACATGTCCAGATCATCTCGAAGAAACTGGAATAGGGATTTCAATCGTGGTCGCAGTGGCTTAGTTGTTAGTGCGTTAGACTGCTGGGTGAGCTGCGTAGGTTCAAGCGCCAGCCATGTCCACCGAAAATGTTTCGCACCATCACCATTAATCATGAAAAAGCTTATCACCTCGCCGTTTGGGGTCGGCAATAAATGGTAGTTTCCTTCGAATCGTTCGAAAAATGTCGCGCCAGCTATTTATTTATTTATTTTAAGGATTTCAACCAATTGCAGCCTCGACAAATTCATTCCTCCACAGGTTTGATAACCGGCTTCATACGAACAACGACACAAAACGAAAATTGAATATGTTAAAGGTTAACATCCTTTTTGCACTTCTTCAGCGCTCATACCGCGATAAGGTTTTCTTTTTCTTCTTGTTAGTCTCCCTTGCATGCTCTTATCGACAGTGCTACGTGTGATGCTGTTGAGCGAGTGTAGATCTTGCTTTTGGTTTTTGTTGTATTGCAGCCACATTTTCTTTCATAGTACGCTCCATCTTTTATCTCCAAGCTTCCAAAAATGCATGTCCATCCTGAATTTGAACGTGTCTATTGGAGTTAGGTCTGAAAAGTTGACCATATTTGGGTTCACTTCATCTGCCTTTTCATTACCACTTATGCCACTGTGCCCTAAAACTGAACGCAGAGTATGACGTTGTGCTTTGTGCTGAAGTCTCTGACCCGCTCACGACGCCATTTACCCGAACACATCTCCTACAACTTCTCAGAAGGTTTTAACGGTCAATTATTCGTGAAAGAATATTTGGGGGTTGAATCTGAACCATCCAGGGACCCGCTCAAATACACACAAAAAGTTTCATTAAAATCGTACAGAGGAATTATATATACAAAGAAAGATATATTTCTGAAATTAAGTCGAATAAAATTGGATTGATTTGATTAAGCCTACGCGAGGATGACCTTTGAAGAGGGCTGCGAAGACGAACAAGTTAATGAGGACACAACCCACTTTCTCTGCCACTACAAAGGCTTCTGCCATCTCAGACATAATTCCTGCGGAAGACATTTGTTCCAGGATACCGAAGAAATAAGTGCCGTACCTATAAAGGATATCTATGGGTTCATTAAGGTTTCAAGGTGGTTAGAAACCATAAGGCGATTGGAGGTTGCTCCACGAGCAAAGGGCACCTTATCCCCCAAATAGACATTACAATGGGTCTCTACTGACCTGAGTGTGGCGTAAAGGGTTCTCTCTTTACTCGTCAACCCATCTACTTAACCTAACCCAATGCCAAAGAAAAAAAGGCAGTGTACATATCTTTGTATCCTTATGTCTACGGATCTAGATTATTGCTAAAACTTCTGCCTAGAACGCATTTCTGTGCTTTGGAAGTTCTATTGACCGGCAATTTTCTTCTGTACGTTGCAGAACCTACACCCACCTCTTTATCTGTAAAGATACATATATACCACCACCACTTTTTTTTTGTACTACGAATGGGTTAAGAAAACATTCACAATCTTGATGCTTTGACAATTTTTCCCCGAAAGTTTCTCCACTAAAAACATCACATTGGACGAAGCTTTTATATACTGGAACACACTTCGTCAAGAATTTTGGAATTTTCTGCAAATCTATTTAAAAATGTCAAAGAGCCTGATGATAATGGAATATGTGTACATCAATGGGAGTGGCATCTTTGAACACAAAATTCCCACTCTGTCACCACATGAAGGGATTACGCCTCAAAAACTCACTCCTAACTCTTTCGCAAACGGAAATTTGTTCCATTTATCATAGCAACCAAGAGACAGGCGCAAAAAAAAAAATTAAATTGTCCAATCATTCTGTCACACAAAGGTAAACCATTTGTTTTGTTTCCCACCCCCTTGGAACACCCTAAAAGACAGGTTGACATCACCTCCTGTGTAATTCATCACCCGAAACCGAAACAATAGGATCGATCCGTATCTCAACTAATTATCATATAAATTAGTGTCTCATTCATTTATAGATCAGAGGGTCCCAGAAGATGCTCCCAAGCATCCCACGGAACGCACACACATGCTAAGTCTCCCATGAATATTTTATCCCGCCACCCCTTCCCATATGCATGTTCACCCCGCTCTGAGTTGGGACACACAGAACCCTCGACATTGATGTAAGTGATACTCATAAACAATTTGTTCAACATTACAACGAGGACACACCGCAGAAATCGTACGTAAACATCAATTCAGTGGCGATGTTGCCAAATCGATTCTTCTAATTACCCTTTTGTGAGAGGGAGGACGGTGCTGCGTGGTGTATCTGCTTCAATTGTGGGGCGAAAAAAATGCACGGCACCCCTTTAATTTCAGGGTCCGTTCGGAGTAACACCGGGCGTGCGCGCTATTAGTCGCCTCTCATCGTGCACTCGATGCCGTGTGCTGTAATTGTTATTAAGGTTAATTGCACAACAACATACTCTTGCTAATTGTTCGATTCAACTGGAATCATCGCCACGGTCCCAGGGTTGGCAAGGTGTGTATTCAGTTCACCCACTCGAATAGAGAGAGAGCGAACTGAAGTTTTGGTGCATTGACGAGTGTATGAAGCAACCCCAAATCATGGGGTGCACGACTTAATTTGATATTGTCTTAAACTAACGCCGGGAAGCCGAGTTCAAGGCGGGTGTTTTTGCAGTAATTTTGATGCACAATTTCTGGGGAATTATTGTAATTAGTGGAATTGAACCATAGCATCTGGTTAAAGTTTCAACAACGAACGTATTGTGTTGAGTTGAAATTTGAATATAACAGTCTCCCTCTCTTGAGGCTGATGGAGGTTTCTTACCAAGCTCGCAAGCACTAATTGTGTTTGAATTGGCGTTAATTTGAAGAAACGTTTACCGGTGGGATGTTGTATGCATTCATTTCCAAATGGTGATTCTAACCTGAAGTATTTAGTTTGGTGTGGAATCTGTATTACAAGCAGCGACATAGATGCTGAAACCTTCTTTTGCTTGAAAGAAAAGTATATGCCACCAGTTTTAGCCCGATCCGACGCAAGGATCATTTTAATTACACGAATGTTCAACCAGTGCACGATGCATAGCTTTAAGCTTCAGGCAAAAACGACGACCCTCTTGGATGAGAATGCAACCAGTCAATTTCTAGGTTTTTGAGTCTTCGGCTATACGAGAGGCTCACAGAAAATACACCGCTGACATCTACATATTCCCTTTGCGTTGCTTAAAGTTCACAAGGCCTATCTGCGATTGCTTTGATCAGTTCGGTCTTACTTGTCGTCCTGAATACAAGAAATAGGATTCGAAATTAATTTAAGCTACAGCAGCGTTGCTTTCTTTTTTTGGAGTACATCAACGATATCGTCGTTCCCATTTGGAAAACTAGATCTTACATCAGAGTCTGTAAAAATCCAAACAAAATATCTTTTCAGCAAACTTTTTCGGGCTTTGGTTGGTCTACTCTCTACTGTCTAGGACTAAACCGGGTCCTACTTACTGGGAGGCCACAGAGCCCTCCGACCTATAAGATATTTTGCGCTGAGCGAGATCTAGGTCACCAAGAAACCTCAGGATCGAGTTTGTAAATTATTGATCCTGCAAGCATTTTCGAAACTTGTCCAAAGGACTTATGCTATTGGTGATAAATAGTCGTGACTTCTAGATGAGAAACCTTTTAAAGTGGCAGCAATGGTAACACCTTACTGGATTTCGCTGATGAACACCTGCATGGTAAATCTCTAGTCACACTTTTTAGTTCCAACAACCAACTCCTGGAGGAACTGTCAGGATGGGGAAGAAACGAAAACCATCAGGCACTTACTTCATTAGTGTCCAAAAGCGCCGACTCCGATACGTGGGAAACAAACTGTTTGGAGAACAAGGAAACTTAGCAGAAGTACCAGTAACGAACATACTCCACTAGAACATACTCGTCTAGAACTCAAAGTTGGAATAAGAACCACAAAACAAAGGCGAACGTAGTGGACCAATAGGGCCCCGTGAACGCACAGTCATCGACTGGGCACTTCTCCCATAACTTAACCTTACCGAACCTGATGAAGTCCAACGACCGTAGTGAAGGATGACGATTTAACGCTATTCATCCGAACACAGCTCTTACAGTTTGCGAATAGAGATTGAATGGCACTGCTCATCGCCCAACCTGGACTGGACCACAGCTGTGGAACGCGCTCCCAGCACCTTAGCAAAGATTTTTCCCGGGAGACTTAACAGAGATATGCCCCTATTATTGGAGCAATTCCTTTTATCCCCTTTCTTAAAAAGAGGAACAACCACCACGTTCCATCCAGCTGTGCCGGATTTCATCCACACCAGCAGATTTGCCGACATTTAGCTCTTTAATTGCCAAAGTCGCCCCTGTATTGTGGGACTATTCTTCGCCCTACTCAAAACCATGGATCTGCCATCTTCAGTGCCCTGTTCGGGATTGAGTAGATCCGATTCGATGCCTACAATGTCACCTTTACTTTCCAAATTACGAGCCATTGGTGTATAATTCTGTGCGAAATCAAGCCGATATCGTCTTGATATTTCAAAATAGAGAAGTATCACGATGTCTCAAAACTCTGGGATAGTTTTCCAAATTATCCTCTTCGTCCTTTTCAAACAGAAAACTAACAGAAAAATTCAATTTATAGGAAAGGAATAGCTACCAGTTTTTTAACCATTTTTGACTTTTTCTATTCCTATGTTGTCTGTTACTGGAAGAAGTAGCATAGCTCTCAACGCATAGGGTAAGAATGATTTTCTCAAAACCTCACTTCTTTGAAAGAGCCTTAACAAGGATTTGAGCAACCTCAACGATTTAAAAGAAGGCATAGGCCAATTAACGACTAAAGTATGCAGCCTACGCCCTATATAGACTCTTCTTTCCTCTTCAGATCGCTTTCACAAGGGATTCGACGCTGAACGCATGTAAACTTCCCACCTCCCTTTTTTCAAACTTCCATATGGACCGATTGGACTTTCGAAATTGAATGACCTCTTTGATCTGCTGGAAATTTTGTCTAGGGGGCGGCTTGCAGCTTAGCTCCTTTCCAGAGTTTCCTCTTTGTCATTTCAAACGTTAGTACAGTTGGACCTTCATTTAGTCGAACATGCGATATCGTTTTGGCTAAGGCTTGCATGACAAACTTGTACTTTTGAAAGAATATCGTCTTGACGTCCCGCAATCCACTACAGATAGCTGAAGAGTATTCTGACTGGTCTCGTTTGGATTTTGTATACATTGTTAAGAAGACGTACGGACCGGACGAATAGTGCTAATATTTCAATCATTAGACATATACTTTCGTCGGAGCATATCTAACAGATGAACAGCAAGTCGTTTAGTGTACCTTCAAACAGCTCAGCTCCCTATGATCTACAAAACATCAGTACATTCTTGGCCATGAAATCAACAGCTAAATGCACTACTGCACTTGTCCCAATTTTACAAAAAAAAAAAAAAACTTTCCTCCAAATGGATACCAAGTATCCACCCAAATGAAGTCGTCCACCTTCATTTGTATTCACGAATCGTAGCCGGAACGGTACTGAATATTAAATTTCTTCGAGATTTTTGCAAATTACTGCAACACGTGCAACGCACTTATTAAAATGCATGTTGCGAGCGGCATTATGTGGACTCAGTTCGCCAGGAAGTATCCACAATTGCGTAAGAAATACAAAACTGGAAATTTTTTTAAATTTTTATGTCCACGCATGTAACCTTTTGGAGAAAACATCTGATTGATTGGTGTACGCTTTATGTTAATGCACTTGTACTACATTGTTAAAAGAAGGTACGAGTTCTCGTAAAAGAGTTTATGCCTGATGACGAATGCGGCATTTCTGGGATTGGAAGTCACAAGGCGTACCCGTTTTAAATGAACTTTATGAGTGTTTCTGACACAATTCGTATCGAGGTGTGTAGATGGGGTGTGAAGTGTAATAAAATGATTTTTAATCCCGATGAAATGGTTGACAAGACGTTTAATCACTAGTGAGTAACATACATACATACATACGTGTTTGCTATGGTTCTTGTTCACAGATTCTGAAAGGATAATCGTACCGAAAATCGAGAATTCGACGAAACTGAAGGCAATCAAGAGCTCAGCGCAGTCTCTCGAAAAAACGGTTTTAATGAATCTTACCAGTTTCCCTACATCACTTGATTTCTTTACAGAACTTGATATTCAATGCCTCTGGCCTGTTCTAGGTTCAAGAAAATCTGAAAAGCGTAATTCCTGTTCGACGTTTTAAACTTTGCAGACACGAGTGAAGTCAGAACTGAGAAAATCTGGTAAAAATGTTCCACATACGCCACAGTATTTGAAGTTTAGTGATCCTTGATGGGATATTCCTAGACGGAAAGGGACGCAACTGAAATGATCCATTGGTACATGCCATGTTCGAAGTTTGAAACTTCTGATCTGGGATAAGTGAGAACTGAGATAACCTCAAAAATTGGTAAAAATGTTCCACATACGCCACAGTATTTGAGGTTTAGTGATCCTTGATGAGATATTCCTAGACGGAACGGGGCTCATTTTTATGCAACTGAAAGGATCCATTGGTAAATGCCATGTTCGACGTTCAAAACTTTGCAGAAGTGAATGAACTGGAGGAAGTGAGAACTCAGATATTCGTAGACGAAAATCGATATATTTTTATGCAACTGAGAGGATCTACTGGTAAATGCCATGTTCGTGGTTAAAAACTTTGCAGAAATGAATGAACTAAGACCACCTCAAAAATTGGTAAAATGTTCCACATACGCCACAGTGTTTTCGTTTTTTCGATTCCCAATACGTTTCCAAAGCTCACACCACCAAAAAGGGTCGGTTTCTTGCCTCTAATTCTATTGACCAATGCGTAGGATTGATTGCAAGCCTATGACTCTTGGCCAATGTGAACTGATCATTATTTTGTCAACAGAATACTCTAGTCATTGGCCATCTTTTAAAATCAATTAAAGACGAAACTTGTAACTTTAAATCGCTATTTTCATATTGCAATCCTTCAGGCACTGCCACACACTCAGCGTATGTTGCGTGCCACAATTTTTCCAATCCATCTTCACTTCGAATTGAATGAAGTGCATTTACAAGCACCGACATACGACGACGTATCGTTTTTCAAACTCACACACACCCACCGACTTTTATGAATGCAAATCGTGATCGAAAACACTCGCCTTTAATGGCACTCCAACTTCAACATACAAATTCAATTCAATTTTATAGCATCCCTCTCCTGCCGTCGATGCGATAAGGCAAATAAATACGCTTTGATTGCCTACCTAGAACTGCGTGCATATAAATCCTTGCGCCACTCTCTGGCTGGCAGAAGTGGAGGAAAGGGCGGAGATTTTCCAATTTCAAAGCATGGATTAAGGTTCGATGTGAATAAATGCAAACAGAGACGACCATCCCTCCACCAACAGCCACAGCGACCATGGGAAGCCCTTACTCACTCTGTATGCAGCGTATTTGTGTAAAATAGGATCTAAAATTTGATAGATATTTATAGCAGTACACACACACCGCTATGCAGAGTGTACCCTCTCAATTTATGTTAACTGTGCAATTATTTGTTCGAGTAGCAAGACACCACACCAGGGAGGCACAGTACGGTTTTGACATCCGCAATGGACACAAAAGGCCCATAAACGGGCGGCTTTAGGCCCGGTGCCGGAACAAGCTGCCAGCCTAAGCAGGCCCTGTGTCTGTGTACCGATTTCATCGGGTTATTTATAAACGCAACCGAAGCGGCAAATTATTCGTCGAGTAATTTATATTTCGGCTTAGATATCAAATAATTCAGTTTTTACGACAGATTGAGTCTCTCAATTGAGCAGTTCAGGCGTAAGGCATGCCAAGAGGACTATGAAACTAGTATCGGCTACGTGTTGGATGCTGCAGCAGCATAGATACAGATTGGACAGTCTGAGCAAACAGTGATGTTGTATTTGCGAGATGCCAACATCAGTTTGCCAAACAATAAGCAAACAAAATGAATGGACTTCAACTGGCCAACTGAGCTTGTTGTTGAGTTGGATGGAAGTCGAAAATGCCCACTTGGCTGCCTGTGTGTTTATTATTCCAATGACTAGTTGACATTTATTTTGACTTCAACACTTGTACAACTAATTGGGATAATTAGCCGATAAAACATATGCATATGTGAGGTTAGGAACGTTTTTGTTCTAGCAATTGCCTAAGGTCATGATCTGCCAATGGAACATATAAAAACTCCCTCAACATCTTCCCATCAAGCTGAGCAGTAATTTACTCAAACCAGCTTCATAAATCGTTTTATAAATCGTAGGGGCTAAGGGTAACAAATAGGGTGTGGTATATGAGGGTGAGCGGATCGAAACTGTAGGGATAGGTTTGGTTTTGGTGGTCTAGCGAATCTTCCTGTTTCTTGGGTAAAGGCCAAGATGCCGCCGATTCCCTTGTCCTTGAGATGCCTCAGATTTGGTATCCGCATGGAGCCCAGGGTCTTTTGTGACATTGTCGCTAGCGCTGGGCAGTAGCATGGAAAGATTCGAGATCTTTTTCTTCTTCCGCGCAGCTCCTACATGTCGCTGTATCAGCGAGGCCTAGTCTATGTGTTTGTTGAGGTTAATGTGTCCTGTGATGAGTCCCAAAATCAGTCTCAATTGCCCTCTGCTTGAACCTAGAGCTTCGTAGTGAGTAGGTTGCTTAGTTTCTTTACGAGTGATCTAGCCAGGAGGTTTGCCCTGAAAGGCAACGAGTACGGAAGGCACGTCTTGAAGATTCACTGGCCTAGAGTTCAAGAGTATATCGCTCGGTAGTGCCACCCATGCTTCCTCTTCTACTAAGCTGAGCTCAAAAGAAATCATAACCGTCTTAATGATAAGCCCGTATAAGGTTTAAAAAAATGTCTGTATTTTTATTTTATAAACCATTCGTGCTTTAAAGGGTAATGAATACCCTTTTGATGTTATTCATACAGCGCGGTTTGAAACCAAGATGGTATTAGGTTTCAATGGCGTCCGAGGGTGGTGTCCAGACTAGCTGTGGACATTTGTGGTGTTTGTCATTGCTATAATTCACGAGAGATTTTTCGAACCATTTCATCTCCCGGTACATCGATAATTTCTAACTCACTCGATTAATTGACACCTTAGTCTGTAAGACGAAACAACTTAAGCTCAATCGCGGTTTGCTTTGTAGCAACTTTAAAGGAATCATACCGAGCATTGCGTAGACAATATCTAGACGTGACTGGCTTTCTTTAAACTTGATTGACAGAAAGATACGTAGTTAGTTGAGGTCGGACTGCGTTCCTTATTACTGCGAGTTCATGTGGGCCTTCTGTGATATCCTCTACTTTAGAACTCAACCATTAAGCTGGAGTCACTGATGACCCCAGCAATATTTTTGAGAGCTAGTGGTTGTATCTTCTGCCTTTACCCTTTGTAGCCCGATGGTTTCACCATGTGTGTTCCAGCGATAACCGGTTCCTCAAGTGAACTATCCTCAAGAGTCCAGAGAAAAAATATTCACAAGCCGTTTCGCAATGAGCTCAAAACACAGAGGCATCGATGGCAATGAAGAAGCCCTGAATTGCCAAGAAAGAGATCAAAACTGAACCAAATTATGGCCGATTACTCGGTTCTGACCCATATAGAAGCTTAAAAACAACAGATTCAGACTTCTGGAAACTTGGCGATAACAGATCTACCCCATTCCCCATATCAAAAAGGCTGTGGTAACAATATAGAACAAGAAAAGCAAAAGAAGTACTTATGTACGCCGAACAGTTCGTACTTAACACTAGTGATCAGCATCCTCACAGACCGCATCCTATTATAGAATGCGACAAAGCAAGACCGACCACTGCAGAGAATATGACGACATACCTATAGACGCGGAGGTGGACACGACACACCTTCTCTGCGACTGTCCAAGCCTCAGCAAACCCAGAAAATCGACCCAGGCGAACTATCGATCATGCCACCGAAGGCCATGAAGATCCGAGTGAAGCGGCACCTAACACTAAGCCACCACCCCTACGTTAGGTTAGGTACCTGGGTTGATGAGGGAGAAAGCACTCGACCTCAGAACACTTAGGCCTTTGTAGACCCATTTTGATGCCCATGGGGGTTGAAGCCGATTCCTACCGGGCTTCTACCTTACTGCTCGTTGGTGATTTGGGTCTCCAGATATTGTGATATCCTTAAAAGCCCAGAAAGAGTGGTAGTGTCTTCCTAATGTTCTATATCTCAAGTGACATAGGCTTAAGCATTGGCAGAAAAGGTGAGCAGTATCCTCTTGAGCCTCTTCGTCACAGCAGCCCCTACATACCTCTCCCCTCCTCCCACCCTCCTCTAACCTAACCTAAACTAGATTAAAGTATTCGATGGAGGTTACTCTTTGGATTAATGTGTGCTTTCCAACCTAGGATGGTTTAAATCTCAGACTTTACGCCAGGCAGTTCATTGCTCCTGAGCTTGGAACATTAAAAATCCGATGGTCGTCTTTGATTCGTTTGTCAAGTAGGTTATCTTATTTGAACAAACAGCGTTGTCAAATTTTTACTCTTTTCTATAGTAGACCTTAGAGTCGAAAAGGGCTACAACTTCCAGCGTTCGGCTTAAGCTGAGAGCACGATCCTGCAGATCTTTGGATTTGTCACTGTTTTCAATGCATCCATTAAGGTTGAAAGGAACTACTGGTGTTGGAAATGAGTTGTCATGCCTCCAGGGTGCGATGTTTGCCCATCTGACACATTCTTTATTAATATTTACATAATTTTTCGAAATATACTGTTAAGACGAACATGGAAAATGAACGTCTTCTTGCCCGTTTTAGCCAGTTGAATAAAAATGACATAAACTCGCCTTCAACTTGGTTGGGCAGAATGGTTATAACATACAAACATCCATTCACCAGATAACGTGGCACTAGAAAGGAGTGCCTCATCTCAGAAGGGAGTCCCTAACACGTAGAAATCCTAAAGCTCAGAACTACTCAGCAATTTAAGTGATTAAGTGACAGTACAAGCGAGAAATGTGAAGGTGCTTCTGCCCAACTGAACCAAAACATACGACCAAGTGCAAATGGTCCTTGTTTCGCGCATCCCCTTCTGAACGAGTGACATGTCATTAAGTGTGCTCATCTCAGGTACAAAAACAATTTCAAAGTGATTCCATTACGAAACTATTTTCTTTTCATTATCAGCAACCCCCGGGGGTCAACATGGCCAGGGCCATACTCTTTCTGCCTGTGCGTCGGCATACTCATTTCGCACACAAAAATAATGTCCTCTCCATTCGGACAGATACTTTTAATGGTTGTATTCTTCTTCACACATCATATCCAGACGGGAGGGTCTCCTCGCTCACCCACCGGAGGGTTCTGGACAAACAACCTAAGCAATGTTTCAAAACAGCTTTATTAATTCTTGCAGTGTTGCCAATGTCATTATGGCCGTCGTCATCGTCGTAGTCGTTTTCATCTTTTTGAATAATTCAATTGTCCTTAAGCCTAATCCCTGCTGTATCCCGCCGCATGGCCAGGACGTCTCTGAAACAGCTACAACGACTGCCATTGGATTAAAATTAAACTGTCCTAGGCTTGTTAATGATCTTGTGGATTATGTTGTACGCCTACACCTGACGGGCCTTGTTTAACGAGCAATTTTCTATCGTTTAAGTCCTAGAACAATGGGCAAAACATCGTTAGGAGGGCGATTCTGACAGTCTGGTGCTGGGCGGTGGTGGCAAGTGCATGAATATGAAATATGGGAGAGAGCACTGTGCAGTGGATTACATTCACGTCAGCCACTGGCTATTTGGGGATACTTCGGAATCGATTTATGAGGTGACACATCCTGGTCGGGAGGAGATTATAAACTTTTACATTGTGCTCCTCTTCGACACAGGTAAAGTTACTCGTTCGATGCAATTGATTGGATTTTACAATCAAACGGAGCGTGAATGGAAAGGATTACTGGTGCAGAGCTGCCGGAAGAGTGAATACTATTCATCGGATAATGGGATGGCGAGTACTGGAGCTTATGGTGTGAGAAGTTTCAACGACTTCTTAGTGTCGAACTTTTTCCATTTAAGACGAAACTTGCTAACAAATTTTTGAGTTATCGCACTGAAAAATCGATTTGTGTACTGATGAGACATTGTTGGTACATTTGCAGGAATGGATCGCTTCGAATGGAGGAGAAGAACCTGGGTCGATTAATCATTTAACAGAGTTCTGGGATTCGAATGATTGGTTGGACAAAGATATCACCCAACATCAATTCAATTACAGGCCAATCCAGGCTCAATCTATAGCCGAAACCAGTCGTGAATGGAAGGGAAATCGTTTTGCACTGCAGTCGAAGTTCTGGTATCATTGTATCAGACGGCATACTCATGGAACCAGGGTCATAGATGTCGCGCAAGGTCATAAAAACTCCAGTGCGAACGATACCATAAGCCGGGTCTAAGGCGATAGATTGCTTTGATAGGTGAACCCGGGATTTAAGTATCAAGAGAGGTTCATCAAGCGGAGGATCTACAGTAGCGACATACAGATATGTACTCGAAATAGCTCAAAAAAGTGGTTGACATCATGAAACGTAACCAGGTAGTCAAAGTCAAATGAGTTGAACCTTTCATCAAAATCCGACACTATCAACGACTTTTGATTTGACAAAATCCCAAAAAATCCAAACCTTCGCAGGACCTATTCATTAAAAGTACTGTGGTGCGTAAGGAAATCAGGAAATTCTATCATTGGACCAAAAACTCCTTTAGACACATTACTATTCTGAAGTGCCATAAAAAAGTAGCGAGCTGATTAGAGGCAATGGTAAACAGAAGGAAATTGGACTTTGAATTTATGCAGCAATCCAGGTTTTGGGGTAATTGCTACAGATGGCATATATAAAAGGCGGAAGTCGAATTATAGACACAACGCAAGATCATGGAAACAGGATAACAGGTTGATCCTTAAAATCTTTACTTTAAATGGAAGGTAGGAAGGAGCAAACCCATGTCGGCTCTATAAAGCTTTGATAGACCGGTTTTCTGTGTGTCCTAACGACTTATTATACGAGGGTAAGGCCCAGATACACTGCGAATTGTAAGATCTATTACGCTGGCTTTGTGGCTTCCTATATTGCCCTTAAACATGATCTAGGTTCATTATTTCAGGTGTCCTACGTTAGATGAAGTGGCCCCTAGAAACTTAGAATATGTTCTGTCACCTCTTTTTATTTCCCGCAGTGTCGACATAAGAATTACTCAAACCGCCATTGTACTCACAAAGTTTTAGTTTTAAAATGGTTTGGGAATCACTTAAAAAGAGATAGAAGTCTCGGGAGATTCCTGATATGACGGTCCTTCAGCCAATACAAGAAGCTACTACAGCAGTTGCTGTAGGCAGGATAACCAAATTTCTATTGCGTGAATTTCTATCCCAGAGTATGAAGAGAGGAGTTCTAAGCCTCATGCAAAACTTAGAATAACCCTATGGCTGTACTGAACTATCGTTAGATCTATACTCACGCACTGCCACCAAAACCGCCAACCTCAAAGATATGACCAAAATACAGAGAATACCATGCACTGGAACAACCAATGCGATGAGAATAACACCAACGACGGGGTTGGAAGGAATTCTTAACCTTTACCCTCTAGATCTCTACATGCAGGAGGCCCAGCTCTTAGAATCAGTCAATCTAAACACTGGCGATCGAGTCCGTATGGACATACCGAGATACTAAACAATCATCTGGGCGTCGATGTCAACTCGGATTACACTGTCCCGTATTTTGAGAAACTGTTTTCATCGGTCTTTCCAAGCAGAGAGCAGTGCAAAGACAACGAAGTATTTAACGGGTCCAAATCCATCTACCCAGATGGCTGAAAAATGGATAAACATAGGCTCTTGTCACTACTATTACCTTCGCTTGGATACGCTGCTTAGATCCAGGAGTCTTATTGAGCTGCTAAGTCTTAACTCTTCAGAGAAGAGTCACTCGTTGGTCTCGAACCCTGTTTTGGGGTACCACCCAACAGTGCCTACTCCAAGATAACACAATGGGAGATCAACAAACAAGCCGACTACTGAGCCAACATCCGGGCTTTTAGACAAGCGAAAAAGTTCATCAACCAAAACCTATACAAGGCCAACCCTTATTTGATCTCACGAAAGACGAGTTAAGAACCTTAACGGACTATCTATCATGACATTGTCCACTCAGATACCATCTGCACAAAATGAAAGTATCAGATACCGATATTTGCTGGCTCTGTGGAGATCAGAAAGAAACCGCTGAACATATTCTTTGCGTATATCCAGGAGCAAATTGAGAAGCTTTTTCATGACAAATTGTACTCTCGAAGGCTTATCATTCTCCGAGGAGAGGCAGTGCCGCGAAAAATGTTCGATGGACATGACTAGAGCCTAAACCCACGCAGCTTGCTCATCAGTCCAACGCACTAACCACTGAGTCATGGCGACCAGTTAGATGCCTTCAGTGTCCACATTAATAAAGACCCCTTCGCTGTCAAGAAAAGCGCCTGGTATACATTTTTTGTCGTGGGGCGAGTTCTTCGTTTGGACCAAACTGTGTGGAGCCTTATCTACCGAGTATATTATATGATTTGGATAGGTAGTAATCGCATCCCTTTTATACATATCTAGCAGCTTCTCCAGAGTGTTCAGAAGGAAGGAAGAAAGCCTTATGGGCCTAAAGGGTGTCTTTGGCCGAAAATGCATATTTAGAAAAAATGCAGGGGTGAGTTGGTGACTATCTTTCTAAAATGAGCTGCATGTGCAAGATGTTTACATGAGGCTTGTTTCATCGAACAACTGAAACAAGTGCTATTACCCCGAAGATCCACAGGACTATTTTCGGTGTTAAGCTTTATGTCTTGCCGAGAAGACTTATGCATTGCCAGAAAACTGACAGAATTAGGATAGATTTCAGCTAAACATCCCAAACGACTCTTCCTTTGAAGTTTCCTCACATAGCACTACATGATAATGATCCACTCGAAACGGCCATAAAACTTTGTAGAAGCTGCAACGATGAAGAAGAAATAGAATTCGTCCAATACTTGCTGTGGGATTATTCTGTACGAAGATGCACGACTCTTCTTAGTAGTTTCCTCTATTGGCCGGAAAACCTTCATGTCGCGGGTTTTAGAGGAAATTCCTGGAAACAATAGAAACGCTAATAGTCTAAGGACACCGATTAAACCAACCGAACCATCAACAAGGCAATAAAGTCTTTGAAAGAAATCACCTCAGTAAGCTCCCCTGCCTACAAAATTGTCTGCCCTGACGAAGGTCAGTTAAACAATCGACCGGGATCGCAAACCGACTTAATCTCAAGGTGACAGATTGTAACACGGCCGATTACCCCATTTAATTCCACTTGCAGAGACAAACTTAATAATTGCTTCTCACTCCCTGTGGCGTTTAATACATTTTCCAAGTGATTACCCTAATAGAACAATCATGTTGACTCTCCGGACATAAGTGCACTTCTCGCAAATCCTATTCAACGAACAAGGATCAACCATCCCTAAGCATCCTAATAACTCCCATCAAATAAAATAACTATTAACCCGACATCATCAAAGGTCCTTGCGGTTAAAACAACATTCAGGCTCCTCTGCATCAATTTACAATTACAAAATAGAGTTATTGGCATAGACATCCAAAATACCTCTCCAAGGATATGAATTGCCTCCATTAATCAAATTCAGCACCACAAATGGCAACTTGTTGATCCAGAAGCCTCTTAGTATTCAGTGTTGGTGCGATATACCAAAACGAAAACAAACTTACACCATAAATCTTTTGCTAAGAAATGAATTTAGTGTCTTTTGTGTGGAGGCGTCTTCATATCCTGTGTGTATCCCTTTTGTCACTAGTGGCAATCAATCTTGAGGCGTACACGCCCTCAAAACATGACAGTCGTGACCACAAAAACCGCACAAAGATTACAAATACCTTCAATTCTTATCGCGAATTTTTTTTTTCCATTTTCAGATCCAACAAGGACATCCGCGCACCTCTGGTACAACAACAATGAAGCGTCATGTAGCCTGGACGATTGGCAATTTTTTAATTTTAGTGAATCTTCTACTCGTGTCCTCAGTACCTGCCGCTACAAATACGAACGCCATCACTAGTGTCAACCCAAACACCAATACGAACAGCATAAGCAGCACAAACAGCAACAATAACAACAACAGCAACAACAATAGCAACAATACCACGAGCAGCAATAACCCGAGCAGCAGCAGTAGCAACAGCACCAACACAGCCAGCAGCACGTTAGTCAAGGAGAAGACGTATGAGAAATGCACCGGTCCCGGTGATCCGGGCCCGTGTAAACACTACCTCTACAAATGGCGTTTCGAACCGACCACCAGCGAGTGCACCACATTCATCTGGGGCGGATGTGAGGGCAACAACCAGAACCGGTTCAATACGGAAGCCGAGTGCCTATACCATTGCATAGGGGGACCACGTAAGTTGCACACAGTCCAATTTGTCATAACTCCACTTTGACATTCTCAATTTACCATTCCAGATACGTTGCCGCCATATTTACTGCAAACCACAACGAAGGAGCCACCAACCACTGAGGTGGCGGTCGAACCAAAATCAAACACCCCACCCTCGATGCATTACGATGATCCATCGCATATACCGGTGCCGTTCGAGTTACGTGGCCCCGAGCTGACTTTCGCCGAGACGGGACACGAAAGGACATTCGTCTTTGCGAAGAACAACACGTTCATCCAGATGGACGGCGACATCATCCAGACTTTTCAATTAAGGTACGCTCGCATTACGGCGATATCACAGGCAAGACCTGGACACGCTGAGAGTGCTTTTTGTCTAAGGTTTACGGGACAAAATTAAACAAAAGCTCACACGGGTAATTGGGAGTGCACATGTCGTCGCCTAGAAATGTTATTGACATAGGACTGCGACTGGATGAGGGGAGGTGGGTTGGGTTGGACCATTTCGTGAACAGAATTCGACTCAGCACATGGCAATTGTGAGGAGAATAGTGAGTGACGGGATTAATAAGCGGGAGAGGACCTTTTCTCTTGTCTATCGATAGAGAATGAATAATTTGCTTTTTCGATACGCGAATCGATTCACAATGTATGCATGTCCCTGTCTGTGTGCTGTGGAGGGTTCAAGGTATCTGCGAAATCGTTCAAGGGCATAATGATAATCGAATGACAGCTGTCTACCGATGGCTTTGCTGCTCCAACGACGGCGTTGGTAGAAGTAAAAATTAATTAGGTAAATGTCGGGGCAGGCGTTTAGTGCCTACCCATTCATAAAGCTGGGGTTGTCAAGGCTTATTGTCAACTTTGCGATGTGATTTTTCGATGTATGTGTGCGTGATGTTAGTTGGGAGATAATTAATACCCTGGGCGACTTTAATGCGAAAATGATGTTTTGACATGTAATGCGAGGGATTTGGTAGTTAATTGATGAATGTATTCGAAGCCTCAAGGGGTTTTTTTCAAAGCTGATTAGAGGACTTTTTTTGGAGCAACGGCTTGCGGTGGGAGCTGCTCCTTTGGAACTCTTTTGAGGTTCGAAAAGTTTTAATTTCTTTTGCCACCAGTTGAACTCAGTGCAATCAATTTTCTTTCTAACGACGTCTATGGCGGAGAACAGTAGAAAAAGTTTGCTTCTAAATCGTTTAGTGCAGGGCAGCGAGAGACGCTCGTAGAGCCTAAGCAACCTCAACCTGCATACAGCTGCCTCCAGAACCTTAATAACCAACAGGTTATCAACTGTGGGGACAATGGCTCTAACAAAAAATCTTTCTTTAACATTTTAAAAAGAAAAAATTCGAAATACTTCCCACCACACACACAATGGTCGAGTTGAATTAATATTATATATTTTTTTTTTTTTAAGAGTTGTTGCGCGAACTTGATAAAAAACATTTACTCAATTTCCTCAGCATCTGCTAAACCGATTATGCTCAAAATCGTATCAGTTCTAAGTTTTCCGCGGACAAATAAAACAGAAGAAACCGCATGATCCTATGTTGTTTCATTCTCCAATTATCGAAGGCGAAAAATTTTATCACACACACACACAGACATCATTTCGAAAATGGCTACAAACGATTTCTAGTGTATCGTAATGTAAAACCCTGTTCATATCTCGAAACATTTTGTTCGCACCGATTGCGATAGTTCCCCTACGTACATAGGTGGAAACTAAAAAAGGGGCTCCTAGCGGTTTGCAGAAGATGCCCGCTCCCGTGTTAATTGCTATCTTAGGCAGAAGCAAGTTTTCATAACATCGTCTAACAATACTTTCGAATAATTTCTTTTGAAGCTTAAGCTTTTGTTCACACCTATCTTTCTAATATGGTCTTCCTAACCTTCCACGAACCGCACTTCCCGCAGTCCTGACAATTTAGAGGAAGCCTATTCCATGCATTTCATGAGCAACTTTGACAAAAATTATGTTCAAAAAGAACCTGAGGGTATTGGAAGGCACCCCTGAATAAATTGTGGTAAAAATTATCTTCAAACCCGGAACAGGAAGCTCATACACATCCGTATGAACATCATGTATCATTGAAAAATCACTAAGCGTTACGGAGTAGGTATACATGAATATTTTTCTTTTAAATATTGGTTTACGATTAAGACATAGTCCGTGGATGCACTATAGTTGCACGACGAAGACCGGAAAGAGGAGAGAAGATAGAAAAGATTTTTTTTTATCCAGTGGTTTGAATCTCTAATATTGAATGAACAGTTAACAATATGCGAAAAGAAGCAATCACTTCCGTCTCCTTAAATGTCCAAGTTGGCACTTTGCACTCGGAATGCCCATCAATCAATTGTCCGCAGCATTATCAAATGAAAACTGAGTGGAGCATTCGCGCATAGACTGAGTAGTTGTGGCACAACTTGACATGGTATTCTGTGCCTTCCGTTCTGGAATCTAGTATCCAATGAGCTTCTCGTTGACCTGATGTAAAATAATTGTCTTTGTGGATGAAAGTAATTCGCTATTGACTATACGCTTGATGTGGCCGAGCTGTTCTGTCTTTTCGGACTACATACGCATACGGGACTAAATATTCGATGAAGGATTTTTCTCTCAAACGTTTTCAATACGTGCTATGCTTTCCTACTTAGCGTATAGCACTTCACATCCTATAACCGAACTGGCAGGACGAGGATTTTGTAGAACTTTCGAGTTACGTGTTTTGAACCCATTTGTTTTACCAAATCGAAGTAGCACCTGTTTCTTAGGGTCAGTCTTTGCCGAATCGCCACTAAGTAGTCATCCACTCCGAAGTGGAAAAATTCTTTAACCGCTTCAAAGTTGTTGTTGGCATCAGTCCTCGGCGGTGGACATAAGCTTTTTTTTTTTGTTGACAACACATACTTGGTTTTATCCTCATTCATTTAGAAGCCAACTCGTTTCGACTCATCTTCAATTGCCATGAAAACCTTTTTGACGACACGTTGGGGGCCACGAATGATGTCGATGTCGTCTGCGTATCCCAATAGTTGGACGGATTTGGGGAAGATAGTGCCTTCCGTGTTAACATTTGCCCTGCAGACAACAGCACGAGGCTAGAGAAATCACATGATTGGGCATCTCCTTGCCGTTTAAAGGAACTGAGAATAGATGTTTCTAGACTGCACATTACACTGCGTGTTTATTCAGCGTTACGTGGCACAACTGGATCAGATTTGTCAGGATCCCGAAGTCGGCCATCACCCTATACAGGTCAAGGCGATTAATGCTATCATATGCGACTTTTAAATCGATGACAAAATGATGAGTCTTGTTTGCAGATGGGGCATTTAGAGCTGATATTCCAGTAATCAGACATATTTTCCTCCACTTAAACTCAGTTGATACATGCACCTTACCAAAGTGTCATTTCCGCATTTAAAGAGCCTTTCTGATAAACCATCAGACCATCAGAGCCGGAAGCCTTGTTGTTCTTCAGCTTTTTGATAACTGTGCCGACTTCTTCATTGTAAGGAAGATATTTTTAGTAAACTAATAGAAGTTAGTGCAGCCATTCATTTTCCATCCACATAAAATCCTATAGCTGGCCAAAAGCTGGACTTTGAAATAATATATGTGCCACTGTCTCCACTTCCTCAAAACATAGTCTGCAATTGTCACCTTCCACCAGTTAATTTTCATTAGATAACCTCTGAAGCCTCCATGCCCAGCGCATAGTGCTGAAATCTATGGTAGCCTAAGAACAGCTAGCAGACACTTCTATCACCTGTCTGTATTTTGCCTTACTTGCCAACCTCCTTAAGTGTTCATTTACTACCCATTTTTGAATCGCCCCAAACGTTTCGGTCCTACACTCAAAGGCTGACTCCTAGGACTTCCTTTAACCCAAGCAAGTGTCAGTTCATTCCGGACTGCACAGTGATGACGAAATTACAGTCTGACTCGTTCGTCTGATCGCCACTTGATCATATAGTGCGATTAGGACTTGCCTCCCCCTTAACCAAGAGCTCATGAAGGTGCTCCAGCACTTGGATCAGACATCTTGATACACTGAGGTTTTAGTCTCGAGACAACGATGAAACCTGTATTCGCTCTGCCATCTGCCATCAGCATCCATTAGTGAAGATTGTGTTTTTTTTCCCATCTCCTCTTCGGAATCAATCCACTTACGATTAGAGTATGATGATACCTCTTGTTTGAAGGCATCCCGAGCAAGGCTGAATAAATTGTGGTAAAAATTGTCTTCAAGCCCGGAACAGAAATCTTACACAAGTGAATGCTTTCCAACCTATGAAGATGTCCTCTTCTCGTTTCATCCAAGGACATATCAAGATCTCTAATCCCTCTTCCCCTTTCCATGGATGATTCCACGAAAATGAGACTTGGCACTTTGGTGCCAATGAAGTTCTGCGCGGCGGGTCAACCAGGTTATTGAAGAACGAACAGTGATGATTTCATCCTTTAAAGGTTGAAGGCAAAGGTCGATAGCCAAAGCCTATGAATAAATCAAGCAATTCACCGGATTTCCCAGTAGTGGTGTCATCTACCTGCCGTCAACATTGACATCTGAAATTATCATCATAGCTCGGGGAGTCCTCTGAAGTTGAGATTTAAAGGCCAAACATGTGGAGGTTTTTAATACAAACATCTACCCTCTCAATCCTCCCTGTCTGCGAAATCAAATTCGTTTTCAATTTTTTTGTTTCTCCTTCCAGGCTATGCAGAGAGATCTCATTCCAGTTCCGAACACGTCTGCCGCACGGTCTGCTCGTCTATCACAATGTGAAAAATCCCGATGGCATCGATTTGGATCCGTACGCCTTGTATGTGATCGTTGAAAAAGGACAACTTAAAGTGGTGCACGTCTTTGGAAAACACGCGACAAGTGTCACCGTCGGCGAGGGACTAAATCGCGATGAATGGCACAGCGTCATGGTAAGTATTGGCGTCGTGCAAAGGAGAAGTAATCCTTTACCAGACAATGAAGAGTAAAAATTGCAATTTTCCAATTGTTTCGATCTAGTCCAGGACAATGGCGTGGAATTGAAGTCATTTTTTTTTTATTTTTGCTCATTCTTTGCTGTCGCCGTCAACGCCATTATCTGCGCCGAGCTAAATCAATTTCTTTGCTTCTGTTCATGTTGTTCGCAGGTCCGTATCGATGTGCATGGAGCAAGATTAATAGCTCGCGTTGACAATAGCCAGGAGGAAGTCTATCTGAAAGGACTGAATCACGACACCAACTATGGCGTCTCAACGAATCTGCCATCGGTGGTGCTTGTCGGAGGTAAGCTATTGGATGGTACCCCTCGGTCGTTCCAACCATGGTTTGACACCAATTTGAATAGACACTATCGTGTCTCATTGAACATGCATCGTCCCGTCACTCCTGGTATCCTTTATTTAACACACACATTTACCATGTCCATTCCTTCATCCGAGTCCCACCAATTAATCATGTTTCCCCCCCAAAAAACGCCCATAGAATAAGACATCTCGTGCTGATACCCCGCCATACAAAGTGTACATCCTGTGTATCCTTTTCAATTTTTCATGCTTTGTCCAAAAATTCTCAATTTATATCACCTCTTCTCTTCCTTTCTGCTGCTCGGGCCGACGAACAAATAACTCACATGGACAATGTGCACACGTATTCCTGGAAAATGTTCACCATCAACACTCTGCCGGGTACCATGTCACTACCAACACCAACATCGTCCTGCTCATCATGACCGCCACCAACACCATCATCATCATCATCATCATCTACAGGATTATCATCGGAAGAGAAGCTGCATGGTGTCAAGTATATTATCGAATCATTTGTTGGTTGCATTCGAAATGTTGTCCTAAGCTCGGGAAAGGCTGCCTCCGATCTACTACCAATCACCCCTTTGGTGGCCACAAAGCATGAAAACGTGAACGAGGGATGCTCCAATAAATGCTATTCGAGACAAAATTTGTGCTTCGTGGGATCCAGATGTATTAATCATTTCTATGGAATTTCGTGCGATTGTTTCGGGACCTACTACGAGGGCGAACACTGTGATATCTACAGTAAGTATCTATTCGACTATATAACATTCCTACAGCGAAAGGAATTCATACAAAATATGTGTGCGGCATTGAGGCGATATTTTAGGTTAGAAATTGTGAAATTCGATTTTCGTGTGCATTGCCGAGGGGCGAAATGGTGGGTGTGGACCGATGGATACTCGAAATATGTAGATCTGTCTTCTTTTTTTTTTAATCGCGGATTGTTGCTGAAATATGCGATGAATTTGTTTATATTCGGGAAAATGCTGCAAAAAATATTGAACGCGCGATTCCAGAGAACGGAATTCGTAAGCCGGCCGATGATGATTTTGAATATTTTGTTTATAAACCGCTTTTCAGGCGAATTTTTATGAAATGGAACTTCTGGCGAAAATACCTTTGCATTTTGAGTGGTCAAATGGTGGGAAATGTTGGTACCGGCTGCCATTCGCATAATGTGGGCCACTAATGGGTTGAGATTTAGCTAGTTGGGTCTTCATATCCACAAACAGGATAAGTCCATAAATCGAACTCTTCTGGTACAGTTTTGAATGATTCCGCGCTAGAAATATTCACAGATGAATCTAATACAGCAGGTGCTACGGGGACTGGAGTCTTTTTCAATGCAACTGACTTGGCCATCACCACGCGACTGCCGGATCACTGTAGTGTGTTTCAAGCAGAAATTACGGCTACGAAACTGCGGCTTGGGTTTCAATTAATGCGATAGATTGTAGCGGTATTGTACTATACATAGATAGTTAGGCAGCTATTAAAGCCTTGGAATCGCCGACAATACGATAACGGTTGGTACAGCAATGCCGCAGATCTCTCAACGAGCTTGCAGATAGGTGCGACGTAACCCTGTGCTGGGTCCAGGACACAGGGACGTTCCAGGAAACTGCAGAGCGGACGAGCTGGCAAAAGGGTGCAGGACGGCATCTCCCCGAAAACCTGGGGGAACCCCCTGTCCCTATCGAATCGATCGAGTTCCTCCTTGACACAGATGCAAAGAAACTGGCAAGCCATAGGTGGAACAACATCAGCACTTGTCTCCTGTCAAAACAAATCTAACCCAACCTGAATTTAAAGAAGACGGAGAGACTTTTATCCAAAAACAGGAAAAATCTAGGTTCACTGATAGAGGTCATTACCGGACATTGCTTGATAGGCAGGTATGGACTTAGACTGGGGGTCCCCTCCCACGTTTTCTGTTGAAGCTGCAGGGACGAAGAGGAAGAGGAAACCAACAGTGTACATGTCCTACTCTTGCGACGTTAAAAAGAAGAACCCTCGAAGAATTCTTCTATGATGATCTTAACGATCTAGCTGAACTCTACATCCAGAAGACAAGAAACTTTATCTCTCGAACGAAGTAGTTCAAATTTTAGGGTTAACACCGCTACGGTTCTCTACCCTCGTTGTTGTTATGCTACATATTCTGGTTTCCTAGAGCCGGTAAGCCGGTTTTCTTCGCTGTGGTCTCACAAGGGGCCAATCTGATCTAAGTGTGTCCCTACCTAAGCGGGGACAACCACCTAACCTAACCTAACTCTTCAAAGTTGTAAAGGTTTGATATGCCTGTAGCATGGTATATGGTCAGGTCAGGTAAGGTTGAGGTACCTGCTTAAACAGTTGAAGCCAACACACGTAGACTAAGTTGTGATACGGACCTAGTTGTGATACCACGTGGATCTTGGAGAATTCTCCTTTGGCTAATCGTTAAACCACTGGGAACTTCTGACGAAGCGTAGGAGGCTTTGAACATCTGAGTTGGTCAGATCGCCTAGATTGCTGTAGAAAAGGGCACCTTGTTGAGCTTCTCTTCTAGGGAGCTGTTCTGTACAGGAGCAAAGAATGTGGAGGATAGTTTCCTCCTCTTCTTGGTCTATGCAGCTTCTACAGAAATAATTTGAGAAGACGCCAAACCTTTTTGGATGCCTGCCTTTAAGACAGTGTCCTGCAATGATATCTATAGTAGGGCTGATATGCAATCTCTGGAGGATAATCAAAACCTTAGAGCGTTTCAGATCCAGCTTGAGCCAAATCTGTTTTGGCCCTAGACACGTTGTACCACCTGTCTACCTAAGGCGTGTCCTTTCGAGTAAATATTGGACTGCTCAACAACCCAGGATTCCTGGACCAAAAAGTTAAAAGTGAGACGTGTGCAGAGCAAATCTCAAGCATTGATCGCACTTATGCGGATTTTTGAAGCAAAACTTTCATAGCGAAGGTAAACCCATTTAAGAGCGTCACCAAGCTTCACAAAGCAGCACGCGATTTTTTTTTTAAATCTTATGTCTCTGAAAATGACGTGTAGCCTGTTTTCCTTGAGAACTCCAAATGGAATGTAGACTTTCTCTGGAAGGGAACTACGAAGGGCAGATCATTACCTGGCTAGTTGGTCGGCTTTGTTGTCTTCGTCTAAGTCCTTATAACATGAGAAACGACTTCTTAAAGACAGGAGATCGTTTTGAAGCAGCTCCACCTGTTTTCTCGTTTTCATCTATTTTCCTAGAATCTTTCGACCCAAGCTAAGACGATAGAGGAACGACTTTCCATAGATGCGGTGTTGTTTCGGAAGTGTTTCACCAGTTTTGAGGACATGGTTACCGAAATGAGGGCCTTGAATCGCTCCTTAGCACAAAGAAACCCTTGTGGATTGCCAACAGCTCTCCCTGAAAAATACAGGCGAAGGTCGATCGTGCTTAGGTCGTCAACATCTTCAAGGTCGATGAAAAGAATTCTAACCTGCCTCGTAGTACATTTGCGAGTCACCGCCAAAGAGTTTGATGTGTCCTAGTTTTTTATCGCCCTTTGCATGCTACTATTCCACTTTGGATGAAAAATTCTTGAAATGGAAACTAAGAGTGGGATAATCTGCAGGAAATGATACCATCTACTAACTTGCACGCCAGCAGCGGCGTCCCTGATAATTTATTGGCAGTCCTAACACTGGCCTTGTTGCTCTTGTTGTTGCTGCTTGGAAACTTCTAGAGGATTTTAGAAAAACTCGATTGGCAAAGGCTCTTGCGAGCAAGCCTTTCAATCATTACATAGTCGTGGTTTTCGTAACCAAAGCAACTGAGATCAACTACGACGGTAGCGTTGGAGACAATCCTAAATCTGCTACTCCTAGATCTCTACATGCAAGAATCTGCAGGAAAGAGCGCTCTGTGATTAGACCAGGCTAAAATCTGGAAAGCAAGGGACACGCCCAAATATTGGACAAATATCCGGGCAAAAGTGTCGACTCTGACTACATGATTCCGTCTCTGGATTTCATCAAACCCCTTCTCCTGCATATTCCCAAGCAGAGAACAGTGGGAAAGCAAAAACAATAAAACGAAAACAACGGTACAATTAAACCTCCACTTCGTCATCTGAAGGAAACAATAAGGCTAAGATCCTGAACTGAGGCGAATAACAGATGGAAAACACTAACTACCTGCCAGAATGTTATAAAGGCAGAACGACCAAGCTCCCACATAGGGACAGGAAATGCCTGTCATTACTGGTAGGATTAATTGTTAGTCACAATATTCTCAGGGATCATGGAAAAAAGCTGCATCTGACCGAGGCCGACCTATGCAGAGGATGTATGGACGAAGAGGTACATCAGGACACAACCCAATTTGTCTGTCATTGCCCAAGCATCTGCAATATTAGAAAGAGCACTTTAGGCAGATTCCTCATTTGCTCACCGATTGTTTACTCTCGGATCTTCTCAAGTTTGCAAGAACAGCCAGGTAGCTGGCAGGTATATAAAATCACGCAGTAGGAAGTAGCTGCTAAAACACATGAGTACCACAACGGATCTACGTAGACCTAAGTGAGATGAAGATGGTTTCATCATCTTCATCGGTCCGCTAACCTAACCAAACCATTCCATGTCAACGATTACACCTCGAAATGTTCGAACATTAAATACAGTGGAGGACATTTTCCTTTCTGAATCAACCCAGTGAATGGGGAACAACTCAATTTTCCACAATTATTGCAAAACTCCATGGGGTATTTATATTTTCACATACCAAACCACTGAAAGGATATCTGTCTCGTGTCGCATGTCCTCTGTCCTGCTTCGTGCCACTTCCGTCAACTGTCGTTCGACATTCGAAGTTCGTCGTCGCTGTCCTAGTTTATTCAGTCCACAGTTCCGTTTGCAATAAGCGACCAAAAAAGATATCCACCGGCGACATCACCTGACATCCATTTACACAACACAACACACCTGCCACAGCCACCTCCACCCCTTTTTCACGTGGTAACCGTCATGTGCGGGGATATTTTTCGAGGACACGTTAAATGAAACGACCGGTAATGGATTGTGGAGGGTTATTTTAAATATGTCAGACATTTTTGACACTCGTCATGCTGTACAGAGACTGGGTATACCCGAGAAATTACTCACACCCACAGCTCGTCCACCCAGATAATTTAATTAATTTCGAAATGAAACTCTAAGCCTTTGACACATGGACAGAGAGCACTAATTTTATCTCACCTGTCATTGTATCTACGTTTAATCGCATGCATCCATCTGTTTCACATTTTAATTTTTTTTTTTCTCCGTCTTTCGACAGCTGCAACCATAATGACTTTACGTGGCGCGAGCTATGTATCGTACCGCATCTATGACTGGAAGGACCGAGTGCATTCGTCAACAACTCGCATCAGCATGATATTCCGGACCAACTATGATGACTCGGCACTGTTTTATGCCAGCGGAGAGTCCTTGAAGCATCAGTATATAGCCGCCGCCCTCAAAAACCAGTCGATTCATGTCGAAATGGACTTTGGCGATAATGTGATGTCGATTGTGCTGCGGGACGAGTTGACCCGCGGCTATTGGCACAATTTGACAATATACCACGAGCAGCGAACTGTGAAAATAATCTTGGACCGACAGACGAAAACGGTCGAGATACCGACCAGTGCGAGTGCAAATTTACTCTTCGATCCGGAAATCTACTTTGGCGGCGGACCGGATCTGCACAAGAAGAAGGGTCTGGCGTCGCATAATAATTTTGTTGGCAGCATGAAGTATGTCTACTATAATGATGTGTCCATACTGTATGAATTGCAGAGGGGTAATCCAAAGGTTCATTATCATGGTACGTATGAGGACTGAGATACAGATTGCATTGAAGAATTGAGCGTGTGCGATTGTGTTAAAATCGACTGGAGACTGGGGTTTGGTATTAAAAATTTGAACCTTTCGTCGAAATTAATTTTAATGAAATTAAAGTTGTGGGAATTTTTTTTTTGGCCAATGGACGTTAAAGGTGAAATATGACTCGGGAAAGAGGGTTTATTACTTCAACTCTAATCCTTTTGGTCTAAGCGTGTCCCTGTTTGAGCCACCTGACCTGATCGTTCACAAGTCGAAGAAGTTAACAATCTGAGAAACAAGTCGAAACAGATTCCTTGCTTAGGCTATAGTGTCACGTAGTACAAGTACGTAGCCCTGTGGCTATCAGAGCATTAGGGTTATGCGTGTTGTTGGTGTTTGTAACAAACGCACTCAAGTTTTCATCGAACTTTTTTTAAAAATAGGAGTGATATCTGCGGACCTCCACAGATTTAATTTATCACCAAGAAAGAATTATGAAACCTCTCTCTATATTCTCACGGAATATTTTGCTCCTCGGGCACGATATACCCTGTGAAACGGATGACCTTCCTGACAGAGCTCTATGAGTTGACACAAAAGGTTTCTTTGAGAGATCGTAGTGCTACAGCTGATCAACTGAAATGAAATAGTTGGCACGACAGCTCGGGATGATTCACCTTGTGCGTCTTCTATTGTTCGCACGATTGAAATGGACCTACAATTTATTGCCGACTCCAAATGTCGAATTAAGAAGCTTCTTCATGACAGATTATACCCCCGGAGATTTGTTCTGATCAACTGCCCCCAATAAAAACTCAACTTTTCATGTACACTCTTTCAGTTCATTAGTCCTTTCGTAACCTAAAACATCGCTGATTTTAGGAAGCTCCTGAGATGATGGTTTCCGGATTAGCCAACCCTTTCCCTTGGTTTGACTCCCAAGAGTATACTTTTTATGGATACAATGGACCCGCTTGAGGTCTAAGTAAGTCTTTAGGACACTTACTAAACCAACCCTACCAAAGACATCCTTGTGCCCTGGTACCCAGCATGGGGCCACCATTTTGGCTCTCGAAATCGCATTTAGGTACTTTTTATAGATTCTTACAGGCCTTGATCTAGTTATCGTGGAGGCCAGAGCCTTAACGGTTGCCTGGCTATCACTGGAGGCATTAATTGTCCTTTCGTTGATATAATTCTCACGAATAAGTTTTAAAGTCTTGATGATGGCCGTGGATTTAGCTTGAATGCAAACGTCATTTATTCTCAAAGAGTGGTTCGCTTCAACGGTTTTGCAGTAAACTCCACTCCCATCCCAATATCCATCCTAGAACTGTCGGAACAGAAGGCCAGAGCGTTTTTATTGGTGACTTTGTGGTTCTTCCAATAATTTCTGTCTGGAATTCTGATCTCCTATCAAATGACAAGGTCGGAGTTATATGTCAGCATTTTCCCATCGGAACAGTAAGGAGGCGTGATCGTAGGGCACTGGTGTCCATACCTAGTCTCTCTGCAGTTTTTGCCGGCGCCCTACTACAGTACAGATCTAGAGCTTTGAACTTTTCTTAGTGACCTTCTCTGTCCTTAAAAGAAGATCTTACAGTCCTTGGCTGCTGGCCTGATTATTAAATAAAAATAGTGCACAGTTGAACCCATCACCTAGAACAGGAAGAAATTTACCCGATAACAGGGCGATCAAGTCGTCGGCATAGGCCGTCTCATCCCTAACAAGGCCCCATATTAAGAGCCTAACCTAACCTTACATAAAGACAGTAGAGAAAAAAAAACAGAGGTGTTGCCTGAAGGTCTTTCAGATTAGTAAAATCCCCCAGTTTCTGAAAGAATCGATTGCCAAGAGTCTTCGCAAAACTGATGCCGTAGTCTGCCGTCTATGGAACTCCGACAGGATGTAAAAGAGACATTAAGCAACTAACACTCGGTGAATATTAAAATTTCAAAGTCCTTTCCTCTCGCTATTTGGAAAACTAGGTAGAGTAGCTCGAGCAAGGCGTTAACTTCTTCGACCAAAGACCAACTATTGAAGATCAGCATTAGCACTGGGAAATCCCAAACAATAATCAGGAATTCTTCATGTCCATTCGAGGCACAGACACACGTAGGCCAAGGAAGGTCTTTTGTGATACCACTGGGATGCCACTGCAATTAATGAAACCATTTGGAGCTCTTAACAAAGCTGAAGATACTTTTGAGTTTGACATCAGTACAGTATGCGATAATTCGCCCAAATTGTCGAAGTGACGGGCTCCTAGATAGAGGTTCCTTCTGTGGGATAGAGCAAGACAAGTGCAGAGGAAATATAGGATCATTTCTTCGTCCTCTTCGCCCCTGCAGCTACTGCAAAAATCATTTGAAAAGAGGCTAATCCTTCTAGCATGAAGGCAGATGGGACAGTGGCCAGTGAGAACACCGATAACGGTGCTCATGAGCGACCTTTTAAGCACGATCAAACTTTTGAATCAAGTGAGGTTTAGCATAGGGCAGATCTCTCTGGAGGTACAGCATGTGGTACCGTTTCTCCATTTTTGGTTTGTCTTGCTGATCGCGTCGTACTTTAAGAATAACTTAAGTAGCAAGTGGAATACCCATACTCCTCCGTTCTGGTAGGATCTCTAGAGTGGCGCTACGTTTAGCGAGTTCATGTGCCTATGACCGGGTACCCAGGATAGATGAATGTTAAAATGTGCTGTCATCTCTATGGGAGACAATGTACATACATGTTACCGATTCCGGAGATTTTCTAGCAGCCTGACTATCGAAAAAAAATTGTGACGTCCTGGTAGGATTACACTTGAAGTACGCCTATCTTAACCCAACCCTCTTTTAGCGTTAGAAGGCCTATTCTTGTTCCTTAAACTCGCTGTCACTACTCCTAACTCCCTTGACTGATTTCTCATTTTGTCAACGTCTCCGACAGAGTCTCCTGCATTCACAAAAAACCCCTGAACAGACTTCGTGAAGCATTGCTTATGCCTAACACACACACCTGATCCTAGGCTCCTTTAACCCGATATGCAAACTCAAAACCGATTTAAGTGTACCAGGACTTATAGGTTCCTTCACATGACTTTGAAGGATAAATTTTAATTAAATTCGCCGACAAAAAGAAACGAAAGGATTCCCTCTCAGACGATATCGATTCTCTAAGTCACAACACGCACACACACTGACACTGCTCCTTGCAATATGCACACACCCTTTGATGCTCTTTAAGGATACGTAGTCGTTTCTTCCATTTTAAATAGAAAATGTTCAATTCCTTACGGAAAATATAGGTGTCCTCGAAGCCGAATTCCAGGAGAATGAAGTGCTTGTCATCCCCATAACATATCCTTTTGCGACATCTCACATTTGGTGGCCTATAAATCAAGCCGAAGAATTTAATATTAAATTCGATTTCCGAAGTAGCAGGACGGCTGCTGTCCTTGCATACAGCGATGTAACAACTTCAGCCGGAAATGGATTTTGGGAGGTAAGTTCTGTTTAACACACCCATACACGCGTATCCACCAATGCATGTATCCTAAATCTATTTGTATCCGTGTAACCCTATCCTTTATAAAGTGGATGATGTTCGCCGTAAGTAGATTCTATTAAACGATGGAGAATGGGGTGGGTGGGTGGATTGAAAACGACGGGTCCTCTAACATATTTATTTCACTTTTCTGCACTTGTGTGGGTTGTACAGTTGGATGTGCGTTTTTTTTTTTTTTTTTTTGTGAGCGAAATTCTCAGAGATATCTCCTTTAGCGTTGCCGAATGTGTGCTGTAGCACATAATTTTATGGGACTAGTTTCCTTCAATATCCTGTGGGAGTGTGTACGGTATGCGCGCCGCACCAACTAACCCAGTAAAATGGTTGAAAGGTCAAAATTTAGGATTTCCTTTGAAGCACTTCCCTTCCCCTCTCCCCCCCACACACACACACACTGTGTGTTAGCATGTGGGTCGACCTATCTCCCGGCTCCTAACAGAATATGTTGTAAATATTAATCCTGTGCTTTTGAGTCAACCTATTTGCAACGATTACAAGGGTGCATGTGAAGAGGAGGGGCGGCAGCACGGTGTTTGCCGAGGGAATTAAATTACTAAATCGCTCTTTGAATTGAACTATCGCTCAACGGGACGGGGGTGGGTTGGATGAGAGACGTAGCAGAAGGGTTACGATCCTGCCAAAGGGGTTGGACTTATGAAAATCAATTACATTCTGTTTTGAAGTTGTTCCATAGTCAATGGCTTAAAGTCGATTATGGGGGGCTGAGCGGGAGATTATTGGCAGAAAAGGTTGGGTGGGATTCCTGTGCTGAATGGGTTTACTGCGTGTACAGGAGGTTAGGGGGATTCTATGACAAAGTTATTTTTAACATGAGTTTGGAGGAGTTGGTTGGTAAATGACAGGTAACGTTGCTTGCGGCAATGATTTTTTAGTCATAAATGAAGTGTTTGTAATAACCCACCGGAAGGGGCGATGAGAATCCTTTGGAGACCATGTTGAAATTAATTGACTAATCAGTGCCGTTATTGTATTGAAGGTACACACATACACTTGAGTTAGAGCAAACGTGAAGAAAGGTATAATGCGCTCTTTGCGACGTCAACCATAGGGAGTCAATTTCTTTCGAAAACTCTCTCTAAGATGATAGGTAAGGTTAGGGTGAAGTGGTTGCCAGCTAAAGCCAAAACACTTGGACCAATAATATGGCCATTGTGACAGCACTCCGTTTTCTCCCTTACCTACTCGTTGAAC
Source organism: Matsumyia berberina (assembly GCA_917880715.2). NCBI lineage: Eukaryota > Metazoa > Arthropoda > Insecta > Diptera > Syrphidae > Matsumyia > Matsumyia berberina. The sequence continues at coordinate 33,465,678 of OU862870.1, forward strand.
CAGCTGGGGCATCTGATAAAGCGAAGGCGGCATTTAACATCTGTGCTCGTTAGATCGCCTAGATCGTTGTATGAGAGAGCTGGGCAGGTACAAAGGAGGTAGGGGTAATTTCCTCCTCTTTTTTCTAGACCACTGTGAGTTCGCTTTAAGACGAACGACCACACTAGCAACTATTTCCTATAACTATATTTAAAAGCTCTTCAATATCAAGGAAAGCCGCGCGAGCGTATTCCTTATGGAAAAGGCTCTTTTCTATCTTTTCTGAAACTTTATGCACAGTTGTCTCCACCGATTTGCCTTTCATATACGCGTGTTGAGCTTAACATAACGGCTGCGTTCCTATTTTATTTCTGAGGTAGTAGTAGTAGCTTCACGAAGATTTATTACTTTAGTTCAATAGAGTGCTAAGGCACGAACTAATCATTATCCCCTTGATGCTCTAAAATTATGCTAATCGTCCGTTGGATTTAATCAAACTTAACCTTCGTCGATACGACTTTATTTGAATGCAGGTCGTTATTATTAACTATACATCCTTCCACCAAAATGCAATTATTTGCATTCGTTTCCATGAAACCCACGGACTTATTCGTCCTTCCTGTCAATTCATCTGCTATTTCCTCCATGAGAAATTAATTTCTATTTAAGTCCACTCTCTTGTTATTCGATAAGCCCTTCGAGTGCCATATTCTGGTAACACGACCATAACCACACGACTCTCGGGTCTGGTCAACTGGCCAGAATTGGCCATTGTCACATGTCCAATGTCCCCGAAGTTATAAATAAACCTTTATTAGTTGACAGTCCTTAATAGGTACTGAATAGGCAAAAGGACATTGGACAGCAGAGAAAAAAAGAAACGAACCCCTGCAGAGGAACGCTTACCCAAATGAGAGCGCACTTAGTGACCGCAATCACCTCGGAGCTCCGACTTTTAAAGGCCAATACTTTCGGGCAATTTACGCCTCACATCCGGTGCTCTGTACTCAACTAAGTGTATGTGTGTGTGACAAGCGTAGATACTCATTCACTACCGGTTTGAGCCAATTTATCGCTGGTCAATAACTTCCCAATGAGACATTTCACTTTTAATTGGTTGCTCCGAGTCCGTGTGCCATGTGTCGATGGTTTTTGTTATTTATTGCTGCCATAAAAGGAGTTAATGCCCAAGCAATTACACATATACACACTCACCTCCATGCACAGATAATCGGGAAGTGGGCCGCCCGGGTGTCCAATGTTGGACAGGTTCCAGGCTCACTCCAGTTTTGCCACTGTACTGGCATGTTATGCGCGCTGAAATTTTAATTAATTTGCGATTTATGCTTCGGAAGACAAATTTGATGGAGCCACGGGCTGATCCACTCCCTCTGTGTCAGGCAGGATATGCAGAACTTTGATGAGGATGTTCAAATCGCTCGCGATAGGTGTTTGTATTTGTGCGTGTAGTGTGCTCAGGCATTTTAATGCCTAGTACGGCTAAGAGGGTTAATACCTGAGGAAATTGCTACGCCGATTATTTGCATTGGTGAACCCTGCAATGGGGCATGGGCATGGGAAGGGGGTGCGTGTATTCACACGCGTTAGGATATTTTGGCCAAATATTAATTTTTGATGGAGATTGGAAGGACTAGTCATCGTTGGTTTAACTCGGGTTAAATTATGCAAAATGGTGGCAGGAAACACTGGACGAATGAAGGCACTTGAGTGGGGATTGTTATGCTATTGTCGATGGAGTGTGCTTAATTAATTCTGTGTTATGACTTTCATTTACATTTGCACGGTCGCCATTTTTATTCTATTTGTATAGGAATGCTTTTCAACGTACACGGATGTGTTTAGACTAAAAAGTTTTGTCAGACCCCTAGACCCATACTCACGTATGGAGCGCCCGTCTGGTGGAAGACAAATAAAAAGAAAACAACGCTAAATAAGCTAGCAGCAGTACAAATAACAACCAGTATCGCCATCACGAGTGCTTTTCGCTTAACACCCTCGGCAGCTCTAGACACCTTTCTGCATTTGCTACGGCTAGATTTATAGTCAAAACACAAGACAGCCAATGGTGCGCTGAAGATCACTTATTGAGGTATCTTTAAGAATAGCAATATCCCTGAAAAAATATAACTTTGGCGTTTTAACAAAACAGATGAGACGACTTCTGTCATGGTCTTCGATACACCATACATCACGTCGTATCCTGAAAGGGAGGACTGGCAGAGAAACGTTGTCATCTCAAAGGATGATATTGCGGTTTTCACGGATGGTTCAAAAACCACCAACGGAACGGGTTCAGTGATTTGCTCCCAAGAGGCAGACCTCAATGTATCCATAAGACTCCCGGATACTTCTAGCCTATTCCAAGCAGAGGTTCTGGCTGCGCTAGTAGATGCGGAATCATTGGGCATGAAATTACGTATCTGGAAGGGATATCGCCATTGATAGTCAGGCCGCAAATAAAGCGCTAAAAACAAATGTTGTCAGATCTGCACTAGTCTCGAAATGCCGCGTAATGCTGAATGCATTGTGCGCGCGGAATCCAGTAAGACTTTGTCGGGTACCGGGTCACTGTGACATTGAGGGAAACGAAAGGGCCGACGAATTGGCCAGGCTAGGTGGAGAACGGCAGAACATGGGAGGGAGAACCACCGTGGATCCTCCTTCCTATGTAACTAAAGCAGAAATCCCACAATTCGGGGTGAACCAGGGCTTCAACCAATAAGCCAGAACGATACTTAGCCAGCGGTCTCCAGTTGCGGAAGTCGAGTTGCACACGCCTCCACTTCTACAGGTCGTCCTCTTCGGTTTCGTTGTACAAGTTCGAATAGTTCATGGGTAAATCTTCTTCTCCAACTTTTTTTCAAAAAATTGTAAGCCACCTCCATTCGCCCGATAAATGTAACACACCTAACATGAATGGTTGTGAGAAGCCCTTGGCTTGAATTTCCAGGTCGGTTTACCATCAAGGTGTTGGGTTCTTTTCATACACAAGAGGTGTACACGCATCCTCAATAATTAATTGAAGCAATCTTAGCTGTGATTTCAAGTATCAAGGGTTCTGCGGTATCTTGGATACCCTCCTTGTTAGGTTTTCCCGCAGCACGGTATTTCTTCCTGTCCCTGTTCCTGAGAACCCTGACTAGTTTTGTTTCAGTCCATCCGTTAGAAACGTATCGAATATTTAACGAAATTGCTCTGCGATCAAACAATATGACCCAATCTATTACCCTCCAATTCAGTGACAGAGTCACGTCGAACACTTCGCTTCGCCTTGAGCTAGCGAAGGACGGTTCTCATTCTGTACAATCACAACATTTTCCTCCACTACAAATTCGAGTAATGCCTCTCCTCTGCAGTTATTGTTGGTGTTGTCCCAGACAGTACTGCGAACATAAGCATCACAACCCATTAGGTCTTCTATCACCACTTTCATTGAATATAGCCATGGTGTAGTGGTTTGTCACGCTGAAAGTTCGGTTTCAGCTCCTGATGTATAAATAAACCGATCAGCTGTGAAAGCTGGTGTTGACTCACTGCAAAGGGATAACACGGACAGTAGAGTGTCATGGCTTGAAGAGAGAGGCGTGAAGAGATTTGAAAAAAAATTCTCGTGAATTATAGCAATGACAAACACCACAAATTTCCCCTGTTAGTCTAGACACCACCCTCGGACACCATTGAAACCTAATACTACCGGATTTTCGAACGACTGCGCCTCACTCGTGCTGAATAAACAACCTTAAGACCCCATTAAGCGCGAGGGGATTATAAAAAAAATTACAGTTCATCGTTAGAGGCTTAAGCACTCGTAAGGAAGGAGATTCTAGCGAATCGTATGGAAGCTATTTATGTAGAAGTGATTAGATATGTACCCTCTGCTGTTTTAAATTGTACATCTGCAAGGTCTGGCTTTTGGCGTGAAAATGTGTCCATCACCAGGATGCAAGACCTACATAACACTATCACCATATTGCACATAGCACAAAGTGGCAATGATCCTCCAATCCTTTCATGACAGACCCAATGTTCCTTTAATACAACTGTATATATTTTTTCCCTCTGCCTGAAAGCATTGACCCATCATTGCTGATGCCGCCCTGCTATGATGAAGATTTAGTTGGCGTAACATGATCAAAGAATAAACGATAGACACACAGACCTCAGTTGTCGCTGTCAAAGCTTTGTTCTAAATTTTCCCTCTTTCAGTTCTTAAACATGAACTGAAACAAAGAACCCACGTGTCTTGTTGTCTCAATTCACCTCCTTCTAAGCAGAACTGTTTGAGAAACAATTGAAACAAAACGGACAAAATAAATAAAACACTCGAAAAGTGTCTTAATTGGGAAAACTTAATACAGTTTGTGTTAAGCTCGCTCAATTAAGATCTGAAGTTTTACAAGTAACTCTGGCCATACTCCCTCTGTGGAGAAACGACCACTTAACATCCCTGCATAATGAATGCAAATGATAAGCAATTTACTTGTGCAACAAGTGGAGTCCCGCTTCCACTCTCCCACAGGTCATCCAGATCTGGCATCAAAAGAAACCATTTTACTTTTTAACCCACTGCCAGTCACGCCATCCGTAAGGACGTCCGTTTTGCAAACAGGACCGCCCGCACAATGCCAAGACGCCCATTTATAATGAACAAAACTTTTCATTATGCAACCTCTCTTTGATTCAAAAACAATCTCCCGCCAACGCTAACACCAGCATCCGCATCAAGGTCCCACCTCCAGCGCCTCCGTCTTAAGTTGGGAAATTAATTTTTCCCCTTTTATTCATTTCGAGTCCCTTAAAGAGAAATAATTTCCACACCCCTCAGGGCTAATAATGCAGTCGAGATGTTTACCGCATTCGGTGGTGCTGGGTTTCATAAATTTGTTGCTCCCGTTCACACTTTAAAGGCGGCAACTGACTCGAAGTTGGACCGTAGATATACGATTCCGTAAGTACCACTCGACGATTTGCAAAGTGAACCACTTATTTGTGTCTTAACAGATGCCGCCACCGAAGTTGGTGGTGGTAGGGTTGTGTTCGGTTCCTCGTGCTCGGGTGAGCTGTAAGGTTTTCACTAAGTTTCTTCCGTTTTTTTTTTTGGTGGGGGGAAAACTCTCAACTCAACTTTAAGGGTGAGCCCTTGCGTTTGTCAGGTGGCGCGAGAGGGCGAAACTTTTGCAAGACAAAGGATCCCCGGTCTATTACAGGAGGCGTAGTTTCCTTACGCAAATTACAGAAAGATGAAGTGAATAGTCGAGAGGCGATATGAGTTGGGCGGAAGCTCTGGCGTTGAGTGTTGCCTCTGATTATGAAGATTCAGTAAATTAGGTGCTGAGGGTACGATGAGTTTTAAATAAAGTTGATGGAGAGAGAGAATGCTGTACCTGTGCTATAATCTTCAAATCGACACCCCTTCGTCCACAGACCTTGAATGGTCAAATTAATCAATTCAATACCCTTGTACAAGCTTCCGATGAAACACTCTTACCAACGTCGCCAAAGGTTCCTTGAATTTATCGAATCACATCGATTCACAGGGCGGAATCGACCTTCCCCCCTTTATTCCGAATTGGCAGCTTCCACTCCGCGCCAAGACTTAACGCGCGCTAATGATTAGCTTAACGAGATTGGCTCGGAGCTCACACTCCCTCGAGGAACACCGATTCTAAGGACACGGCGGCGCCTCCAACAATGGAGATGATGATGCAATCGCGCGTACCGAACACGGTGAAACTTCGCTCGCACCCTTGGCACTCCGGCTGTGTAAAAGATAAATGGGCGTCAATTTGTTTCCACAAAAGCTCGTGTCGCTCCTTTCCTCCCCCTCCCCCCGTGTTCGATATAAATTATCAGCGTGTATCTAATTAAAAAAAAAAAAAGGAAAATCTTATCTCAAGCAATTTGTAAGTACAAGCGATAGCGTGCAGTCACAGAGGGCCGGGTGCCAGGTAGTGTGCTCAAATATTTCCCCAATCCGAAGAGCATTAGTGCTGCCCTCGGGCTCGGCCGGAGAAGAATGTCTTCTCACGACCGCCACCAACTCATTCCTCCTCATGCCCAATGGAGTGGATAACTGGCTAAGGGGTTTGTTTCCGATTTGACAGAGGCAGTTAAATTAATTGTCTGTAAAACGTATTCGGAGTATTTGTCGAGCGTGTGTAGCCGGAGGGTCCTGGCACAAGGATATCGTCGGGACCTGGTCCTATGTGACCTTTTGAGTTGTGTCTCCTTCGGCTCCCCGGTTCTGTTAATTTAATTCGACATGATTTTTCACTCACAAGGAGTGCGTGCTGGTTGGGAGGGGGGAGATTGTCAACTTGAAGGATATGTGTACGCCCTTTCGGTTGGATATGCGATATTGTGTATCTTTCTTCGTAACTCCATGACGACTGATTGATTGGATTCGTAGGGGGTGTCCTTTTTCCTTCGGCGGAAAAGGCGATTAACAAGAAAACATCTGTTTAAGATGGATTTACATACGTAAGGCAAGTTGGGCCGACATGGTATGGACATGGGAAAACAACGGAATGATTAATCTGCACCCCTGACCTTTGGCGGTGGCGTTTATTTATTTGGTGTCTAAGAAACGGGTCGGAGTGGAACATGATATGATTGAGAAAGGTCCTAGCCTGGCATGCTAAGCTGGGTTTCGTTAATGAATCACTGACAAACGAGGCTGATGTGCTTTGTTAAGACGACAAGATAAAATTAATCGTATAGTGGTGGGGTGTACATAGGCTTAGTGCCAAGGACCTGCGACCATAAAGGGTTATGTCCAACAAAGGGAATAGTAGAAGCCAATTGTTGATAAGTTAAGTTACAAATAGCACTTACAGATGCATTAACTATCCCTCACGTTGACCCTGAGGGTCTTTAGGGAGAAGGAGAAGACGTTTTGGAACTAAGTATAAAGGCAGCTGCTTCTCTTGTAAAGTCGTTCAGCAATAACGTTCACTTAGGCAAATGTTAGAATAGGTGACATTCTCTAAATGATGTAGTAGTACATACTTTAAGGGACGAGAATCTGACGCAATCATTTGGCTTTTCCTCAACCAGCTATAAAATTAGAAGGTAGTTAGAGAGGAGTTGGTACATTGCAGAGAGTGCGGTTGAAGCAATATTTCCAAGCAACAAAAGTAAAATCTATAGCCTCCAGCAAAGCTTTGTATAGAGATAGATTGCGTATATGTGGGCGAAGACTGAAGTCACTTAAGAAGCACGATGGTAGCTTCACTTAGACAGATGCGGAGACCTTAAGTCTTCTGTTGGGAACTCATTTTCCGGAAAATCACCCAGGCTGAGTTTGATACAGGTCAAAAAACTGGGCGTAGCTAGTAGACTTTGATACATGAATGTTGAGTTAAGGGATGTACTAGCACTAGTAGATCGTTGTGTCTCCTTACTTTCCCTCTATTCGAAGTAGTACTCATGTTAGACTACCTTCTCCAGTTCAATTGCTTTCATGCACTAGGATATTCTGTTTGGATCCAAAGAAGGTATACCATTCTCTGATGCGAGTTCAGTACCTTAATTGAAGCTTGGCTCTCAGACAAAAGAGCGACGGTTTCCTAGGATGGTTTCTGTTCAGGTTAAGTTGAGTGCAGTTTTTAATGCACCTTTTATAGGGATACACGTTTTGCATGTTTTCGTTCTGTTTTTCCACGCCACTCTGTCATACGTCATGATAGGTCTGACTGTCATCATGTGAATCCATTTCAGTGATGCTGGGCTACAACCCCAGGTACATCTTTGAGAACATTTTGAGTCAATTTAATACCAAACATTTATAAAGGGGTGGCCATGGTGTAGTGGTAAGCATTATCGCTTGTCACATTAAAAGTCTGAGTTCAACTTCCGACGTCGGAAAAATTTTACTCTACTGCTAAGGGATAAAACCGGCAGTAGAGTGTCATGGCTGATTATGAAATCGGGAGATTCGAAAAAATTTCCCGTGAATTATAGCAATGACAAACACCATAAATGTCCACCCAGCTAGTCTGGACACCACCCTCAAACGCCATTGAAACCTAATTCAATCTGAACTTTGAACCACTGCACCTCACTCCCCCTGTGGGAATAACATCAAACTTTGAGGAGTGAGTGGAAAAACAAAAATAAAATTGATAAACCTGCCGAGACTTACAGATAAATAAGTCTGAGTCAATTGCTGGTGAAAAGCATGAACAGATTGATTGGAGAAGAAGGATGATGATCCTTCTGGTGATCTAATGAAAGTTAGAGCTCTTTGAACTCCTGTACAATAACTAGGAAACGATGCCCAAGATATAGCGGTGTCAGAACTAATACACTCATGCCAAAGGACAGCCAAACCATTTCCATTCGTGACCGACAGGTCATGATACTCTGCACTATCACACGAAAAACCTCAAGTTAAGTGAGGATGACCTTTGCAGGGGCTGCGGAGATGAAAAAGTTAATGAGGACACAACCCACTGCCGTAACCCATCTCTCTGCCACTTCAAACATAAATCGTTTGGAAGGCACTTTTTTCAAGATACTGAAGAACTTAGTGACGTTCCTATTAGGGACATCTAGAGGTTTATTAAGACTTCAAGATGGTTCGAAATCCTGGAACAATAGGAAGGTGCTTTTGGTATTGCAAGGGGTACCTTCCTCCCAAAATGGGCATCACAACGAGTGTGCCGAAGAGGGTTCTCTCTCCTCTCGCCAACCCATCTACCTAATCTAACCTAGCCTACCTATACTTATGTAGTTTACGGGCACCACAAAGTAGTCACCGACCTCAGGCGATGTGACTTTTGGTATAATCCACACTGGAACATTGATTACTTTGTGCAACATATGTTGTACAAATCTGGCTCATTTCCTTTCGTCACTTTCTTTGTGTCTTCATGGATCATGGAACTGATCAAGGTGTCTTTGTGGAAGACGACAGCATAAGACCCAACTATTTGTTAATCAAATTTGCATCTGTCTTTTAAATGCTAATTCATAATCTTACCATAAACTGTATTTAGAGAAGTGCTGACTATCGACTTTTGCGGGGCTTAAGGCCTTGCTCAACTTAAGGTAGCGCTACAGTCCAGGGTGGACTTGGGCCAACAGACTGGACAACATTTGGCCTTATTCTGATTCACTTTCAGACTTGCTCTTCCCTCCAGGTTTTAAAGTGTTGTACATGCTTTAAAAATGCCTCAATGGGATAGTTGGATGGTGGCAATTGGTCTACATATTCCATCGGCTGGACGAACTTATGAAAGATAGGAAAGGACCTCTCGTATACACCATCCGTCCTACGTATTCCTTCGGCTGGACGGACTTGTGAAAGATACCTGCCTTATACACTATCTGTTCTACTACAAGGTTTCAAAAGTTTTATGTGGACTCATCCCCTTGTTGAAATCCGACGTGGGAGTAAAGTGAATCTTTTGATGTCGATCGTCGTTATGTAGAGCTCAAGGCAGAGCTTTGAAATTAAATTAAAATTCTTTGCATGCACTCATAATCATACTACGGATTCACGAAGGTGGCTAGTGAAGACGGGCACAGGCGAGACTAATTGCTCAAGAGAGACTTCGAATAGATGCACCAACGCGTTTTTCTAAGACTCCAGGCATGCTTATAAACTTAGGTTAGGTAAATGAGTGCCTTTGCCTTGTGACATTCATCACCGCTCACGTAGACTAGAAGAGGGTCCATTGTGCCTAATGCTTATAAGCGTAATAAGCCCTAATTCTAGAAGTAGTCGGAGTTTCCTGTCATTTGAGGCTCGGGTTCTGAGTAGTAGCTCTGTCAAAAATTGGTTGAGGTTTGCATTAAAAGGCAACCAGTTTGCTGTGCAAAAGTAGACAGATGTAGATGATAAATATTCTTAATCTTACCATCGACCTGGAGACCTAATAAGGTTTATAGCGCTCTATCTTGAGGCGTCGTTATTATTTTCAATTCAATTCCTCCTCTTCAGTCCAATCTCATGTGAAAAATATCTAGGGTATCCCTCACGTCCAAGCCACAATTGGTTCAACGGACCACCCCACGAGTCCATGTGTGTTGGTTTTAGCTGGCAGTCACTTCAACCTTACCTAACCTAACCTATCCCTTACGTCCTCTCTCTGCACATTCATCTCCTGCATCCACACAACCCCAACTGATAAATGTCTAAATTTAATTTCCAGTCAAATTCAATCAAATTCATTAGTCCTGCTCCCAACCAATATAATCCCTCCCACCACACGCCACCCCCCTCAAAGGTAAATCAATTCAAAATAAATGAGAATGCAAATGTACACCCCACAAACGACTCTCCATTGACATTTAAAATATTCACCGCATTAAATATATGGATATGATGATTAAAACTGTATCTGCATCCGCTATATACTCTCTCTGTTTTTCTCTCCCTCTCTCTTTTGATTTTATGTTACTGCCGCTGTCGATGAAACTTTATATCCGTATCCTACGCAAAAATGATTTTCTAAAATTGAAAATCACTATCGCACCGTCAAACGCCACCGAAAAACCGCCGCAAACACCAACGCCACCCTGACCGACACCATCACCGATGCCGCCAACGCTGCCATTGAACCCGCCACAATCCGAAAATCCACAATCAATTCGGATCGCAATTACCTCAACCGGATGTTTTACGCGCGTTTTAAACAAAACTACCGAACCCCAACATTGACACCCCCGAACTGGATTAAACGCCCTAAACCGTTTCCGCTGCACCACCGACACCACGGCCTCGATAACGATACCCGCCACTCATCCGCCCCCCAGATACGACTCACCACGGATAAATTGAGTTTTGATTTAGTGCCAGATGTCACGAATAATGTCACCAATTCGACGGTAATTAAAATCAATCGAGCCACCTCATGGCACTCTGTCGAGTTGGACTATAGGGCGGGCGAGGTCAGGTTCACTGTGGACTACAGGATCACTCTCACGGTGAGGCTCGGACTGACGTTTAATATCGGCGACAAACTGATAATTGGCAGCAGTTTAAAGTCGCCGGCGTCCGGCTTGGTCGGCTGCATCCGGGATATCGAAATCAACGGACATCTGATTGAGCCACGTCATGTGGTCAAGACGGAGCGCGTCGTCGGCGAGGTAGCTGTGGATAATTGCAATTACATCGACCCATGTAAGAGGCCGAATACATGCGAGCATGGTGGTAAGTGCTTTGTGAAGGACGATCGGGTGACGTGTGACTGCAAGGATACAGGGTATATCGGAAAGAATTGCCACTTCACCAAGTATAGGAAGACGTGTGAGGAGTTGGCACTGCTCAGTTACACCAAGTCGGATGTGTATCTCATCGATATTGATGGCAATGGGGTGTTCCCACCGGCCCATGTAAAGTGTGACTTTCAGAGCTTGGAGAATGCGACCAAGACGATTGTGGAACACAACCTGCCGAGTCAAATCGATGTGAGGTCGTCGAAGGAGACTGACTTTAGCTACAGCATACGATACAGAGAGTTCTCACCGGAAATGCTGCAAGAACTGATATCACATTCGCTGTATTGCACGCAGTACATCAAGTACGACTGCTTTAAGGCGCCGCTGGAGCTACACTCGGCGACGTGGTTCACCTCGTCGAACAACAACAATACGGTGGATTTCCTGGGCAACGTTAAGAGGTGAGTTATGAGTTTGATTGCATTTTTAGAGTAAAGTTGTGGAGGATAGGTAACCAATTCAAGCATTTTTCTACCACTCACCCGTCCCTTTCCCTTGTCACTTCATGGTATGGTCCTGTAGTATCCTCTGTACATGAGCTTCACAGTGAAAATCGCTAAAACTCGACCTCTTCTACCGCCATTAAACAAGAAAAACACCATCCGCGACCGAGACATTTTAGGGTCATAATCCTGACAGACGGAAGGACTATCAGTTCGCGAAAAGCAGGAGAGATGCGGTGTTTCGGTTAGTAAAACCCATCCAACGATCTGGAGAAACGCAAAGTTGCCAAGATACCAAGAACCTTTATTGGCTAGTAAGAGGCTTGGTAATTCCAATATCCTGTAGTGCAAGGGACCAATTTGTTGGCTTCCAGCATCCTCCTAAACCTAGACCCAACCGATAAAGGTTTTAAAGGAAAGAGATGCTGAATCGATATACAAATTTGTATAACGTAAGCAAGCTTTCACTTCAAAGACCTTTATCAGGCCACGACACTGAGGCTTCATCTGCAATCATCTCGTTGGCGTAATTAATTGCCCAAGCGTTTAACTAGCCACTGTGCCACCCACCAACTAGTCCCTGTGTTGTCGTGCTCACAATTAATGTCACACGCATGAGATGTAACAAATTGACATCGGGTCATTCAACAAGGATTAGGTCAACCGGTCGACTTAATACGTTTTCCACTGGCACTTGTTTGCAATTGCAAATCTCTCGCTCCTTGTTCGTGTTCATGTTCCGGCGAGCGGGGGTTTAATTGTATGCGAAAGACACCGCCGCCCAAACCTAAGAATCAATCAAATTGTCAACGTAATTGATGGCACCTATCCCAAAGCCGACTGGCACCCCCAATACCCGAGTGTATCCTATTTGCATTGTACCTGCGGATGGGTACACTTCACTGTACCGTGATCTTGTGCCAGATTTATCATGAAACTTTGTGTAATTAATCTCGGCAGAGGAATTGATAGGCATTTCCTATTAAGTTTGCACAAAACATTCCAATGCACCCGCACCCACCCAGATTGAGTGGGTGGCAGCGGCAGGGCATGTGTGTGTGCGCGGGCGAATTCACGAACATGGCCTGCGGTCGGGTGACAAGTGAATCTGTTATTATTGCAGCTCTGACCGACCGCCCAACCTGAATGATGTACGCGGCAATAACCCAGTGCGGAATTAGGTCCTTAAATATTTACGATTTAATCTGTAAAATTAATTATAATTGCATATGTAATTGGACTGACCAGTCGGGTAACCGACCCGAAGGGGCCCGTGCACTGATAAATGTGGTCGTCAGTGAACTGCGGCAGTGGCAGTTACTGTGGCCGAAACTAATTTCAAAAAGTCACCACAAAACTTTTGAAAAGTTTCGTTTTAATTAAACGAAAATATTTGCATTCAATTGGGAGACACAAAAAGAGGGAGAAAGGGTGAGGAAGGCATGAAAGATTTAAGTACTGGTTTCGAGATGATTGATTTGCATTTTTGAAAATATATTCACATCCCGAAATATGTTGCCAAAATGCGTAGGTAAATTAATCGAATATGCCAATGACTGGCCCCGTAGCCCTACAGGCGTCTTCGTAACACAACACATAGCCTATAAGCTCACAGTGAAATCCTTTACTGCATTATAAGGTCGACAGCACCGCAACGCACCATGTCTCTTCAAAAAAAAAATTTTTTTTTACGAGGGTGGGTGAAAATCTTTCATGAGACACCATGAGGATCTACCGCACGGTCTTTAGAAAAAAAATATCAAGAATGTGGAGTTCCCGGGCAAAAAAACAACTCGTGGCCTGGCACGGAAATAATTTATTTTAGGAAGAGAATAAGCCCATTCCTAGATGAATGCCATTCTTGCTGGACGAAAACAACGATGACTACAAAGACCACTACGTAAGAAAAATAATAAAAATCACATGTTTTCTGTGGCAGGAAAAGATACATATGTGGATAGCTGGTTGACTTCGCACAGTTCGAGATGAACCAGGAACTCACCAGCTTAGCCAGCTGTCCTCAGTTGCGTACACCGAGGAGTGTCTTCCGACTACCGCAATAAGATCAATTAGATTGGAGGCAGTTTTAAGTGTCAACAGGCAATGACAAACATGACATTATAAGTTGTCATGAAAACGTATCCTAATTCGTCGTTCGGAGTCAGCAATGACAACTGTAGGTCCAACCTATTGGGGCCAAAAATATTATACGCACAACTGCAATGCTTGCAAAAATCTAGATCTTCCCCCTTGGCCTTGTGAATTTCGTGCTGCACACTACCAAGTTTTGTTCAGCTTGAATATGTTTTTGGAGGTCGTCTCGTGGAGATGAGGCCTTCGGATGTTCCAAAGAACTCCTTCTTTCGATCTTAGCATTGAAATTATCGCGGACAATGCTCAGAAGTATTTGTTTTCCGGACACCCGATCCATCTCAACTCGCTCCGTTCGAGGATCTAACCATGATTACGACTAGTAGATTAGGAGATTCGAATAAAATTTCTGTGAATTATAGCAATGACAAACACCTCAAGTTAGTCTGGACACCACCTTCGAACGCCATTGAAACCTAATGCTACCTAAGTTTCGAACCACTGCACCTCACTCGTTCTATGTGAAAAACATCAAAAGGGTATTCATAACCAGTGACGCGAGTGGATTATAAAAAAAGGTAGGAACGAGAACCAAACAACAAAAATAATTCAATGAACCAAGATGCCACCGCATCAGATAGTCATAATACTTCTGATGGGAGAATATACGACGACTAAGAAATCCGTTCTGCATATTTATTTGTTTGCTCCTTACCTCGGATTACAAAACGCTGCAGTGAGAACAGCGATCTTCCAAAAACTCTGTCGAGCTTCATTTTGTTAAAATCTAATTCTGATCACTACCTTCCCTTCCTTTCTTGCGTTTGACATACGATATAAATCCAAAGACATCCCAGGTTAAACCATTCAAAAAAAAAAATAGCTGGTACTGCAGCTCAGGATGAGTAAAGACTCAGCTTTTTGCAACCATGGACTCCGAAAGGAGAAATGAGAAGCTCTTTTATGACAAATTATACTCTCGGAGGCTTGTGATTCCGACGAGAGGTAATGCCGCTAAAAAAAGGTTCGGTGGACATGGCTGGGACTTGAACTTATGACGCTTACACAGCTGTCCACCGCACTTAACACTAAGCTGCGGTGCTTTTTAAAAACGAACCGTAGTTTCCTGACATGTGGGTATTGCCACTTGCCTTCTTGACTTGCATTTCTTGATTATGGAACACAACATCGATACATCATAGCACTTCTGTGGCTAAAAAGCTGCAGCTAGGTAGTTTTCCTAGACCGCTCAAAAGTCCGGACTAAAGACTATTGTCGACCGCGATGTCAAACGTTTGACTTCTGGTTTGTTGTTCTCAAGATTGCCAATTCCCTTTACGAATGCTTACGTGAAGGAATCATGTTCCATCAATCTTAATCCTTTTTCAAAGGCTTTTTTCCAAAGGGATTCTAAAGGGATTATGACTACAGGTATATAGACATTTCGCAGCACTTTTGACGATTTTGAATAAGTGGTCGTTCCAACGAAGGTTGTCACTGACACACATACCGAGAATGGAAAGTCTTTCGGTTTCGGCGATGCAGGTACCATTCATGGACAATGGTTGGAGGTTAGGGTTTCGCTTAAGTGACAGAAGACCGCATTGGGTTTTGGACGCATAAAATTCCAAACGACGCTTAACATTACGTGGATTAGGGAACGAATATGAGAAGCTGAGGGTACTATTATCAGCGAAGGAATAGATTGGATTAGAAGTTGCAGACAAGAGATCGTTTATAAAAATGAGAAAGAGAGTAGGAGACAATACAGACATTGAGCTAGCTGCAAAATGCGCAGCAAGCAGATTGGCCTTGTCGAGGGAGTTGACAGCTGGAATGTCAATGTAAATGAGCGTTGGAATGCACTTCAAAATTGCGTTCGCACTCTGTTTTATCCATAAATTCACCGAGCACGGCTTAAACGTTTTATTTGCGGTACTGCTCATAGATATCGAATTCAAAATTAAGGCTACGTGTAGGAAAAAATGTACATCAACGCAAATTGTGAATCCTCCAATTTCGAGGCTTGAAACTCCCTCCGATGTCAAACGCATACTCCAAAAAATTTGCTTTAACTGTCCATACAGTTTCCCAACCTTTTTTTTCTCCCCCATCCCAAGACACTCTTTGGATGCCAGTGATATCTCCTTCAAAGCACTGTCCGTCAATTATTTAGTAGCACGTGGATTTTGAAGGATTCGAACAGGTCTTCTTAGAATAAGTTATATTTAGTCTGACACGCAAGGATGCAGACAACTTTTTCATTGAATGACCGCTATGACCAACTCTCAACCTTCACTAAAGCTTGAACAATGTGTTATAGACTGGTTCACTAGGCCTTGAAGCTCATGACATTTAACATGGGTTCAGAATGTGTTCAAAAAAAATGAGAGAAATGATTTGCGTGTTCACCTTCACAATTAATTTAGATTGCCAGTGATAATGGACCTTGAGTACCATTTTGGTAAAATGCTGAACTCAAGCCCCACCTGCGAACAGCAGTTCTACTGTGCGTGGATAGCCGTCCCAGATCAATCTCATGTCACTTAGTCACTTTCTAATTTCATTCCCACTCATCCTAATCCTCACAATCACAACTATAAATGCATACCAAGGCCGAGCGAGTGCTGCCCGCATCCATAACTTTCAAATTAAAATTTTTAGCACTGCTGCCCTTCGTTTGACCTTTTTCTTAGTCCATTTTTTCCCAATTTCCTCTGCGAAAAATCGAGATCCTCAGAAATAGTTTATTTATGTACGTCCTTTCGCCTATATCTCCTCCTCTCTCACTCTCGAACTCTTTGTCTCTCTCTCTCTCTCTCTCACATTGTCTTTTTTCCTTATTCAGCCATTTTACTCAGCAGCCATCCATCAAACGTTTTCACGTGCAGTCACTCACCATTTGACATTCGCATGCTTGGCGTCCCTTCTGTTTTTTTTTTTTTTTTGCTATTTTTGAGATTCGTATTGTTGTATTGAGTTCTCTTTTATCCTAAATCGTCCTTTCTTTCTTTTCTTTTTTTTTTCTGCGTGTGTATGTTTGCAGAGGAGCATGCCCCTGCTCCGTCAACAAAACATGTGTGGACCCAAATCAATCATGCAATTGTGATGTGAAAGAAAACAAATGGTATTCAGACGAAGGATACTACAGTGAACCGCACAGTTTAGGAATTACAAATATGTTCTTCCTGCAGCAGAAGGATTTAGATGAAGAGGCACAAGGACGAATCACGTTGGGTCCATTAGAGTGTGTAGAAACAAGTAAGTATATATGTTCATGTACCTATCCATGTATTAGATAAAATTACCTATTGTATGTTCTGTGATACTACTACTACTACAAATGCGTTAACGTAAAAGGAATATTTATTGTTTGTTGTTGCCGAGGTTGGAAGGACGATTTAAAAATGTGGGACACAACGTGAAGCAAAGGAAAAACAAAAATGGGAGAAACACGTTCTACTTTGTCAGTTCTTAACGAGGATTCAGTGAACTGTGATACCTGTTAAATCTTTGTTTTTAGATTGCATGTTCGGAATGTTGAAGGCTACCCGTGGTTACTGTTTTGCCTATAATCAGGGGAAGCCCAGTTTTAAAGTTGGAATCTAAAGGGAGATTTATTCAAGTTTGAATGTCAAGGTTGTTTAATCCTTTTTTACTATCGAAATTGAGGGATAGATGTGGACCATAGATTCATGAGACCATTTCAGTGAACTCGGAAGGAGCTCTTCAATGAACTCTAAAGCATAGTAAATTGGGATGAATAGGACAAGTCGCTTCTTTAGCCAAAAACTAATCCCGAAAACTGAAAGAGCATGCGATCGACGTTCAAGAAAAATTTAGTCTCCACACGGAAAACATCCAAGTCTCGACACGACTTTGACTGATTGACCGATTCTTCATGACCAATTAAGAAAAAACTAAATGCAAAATTTGGAGGTCCTATTGTGGTAAAATGGAAGGATCCTCTAAGGCATCAAGGCTAAGAAAAATTCTCTCCACAAATCCATTGCCTAGCTTCTTAAAAAACACCGATGGTTCATGGACGATTTCCAGCGACGACTCGCTTAATCTGTTGCTGGTCACACACTTTTCAGGCAGCGCGCAAGTTGTAAGCTGTTCCGATCCTATCGGGTCAAACACACGTTTAACCGACTCCCTAAGGCTACGCGAGAAGCATGCGATAAAATGTTTAGCATGAATTCTTATCGCTTCACTGTGCGCATGTATATAAGAATACAAGTGAACAGTTTCAGCGCACGTTTCTCGCTTCTCACTTCTCGCATCGCATCGCTTTATCGCTTCACTGTGTGTGCAACCTAAGTCTGATTACTCGGGACAATCTCCTTTGGCCGCTATACGGTGCATAGAAATAACTCCACGGGAATTTGGTCCACCTGGGAATTTACTCCACCACAGGTGGGAAATTATTCCATATTCGAAAAGTGGAGTAATTTCCCACTTGTGGTGGAGTAAATTCCCAGATGGAGCAAATTCAGTGGGAAATTGCACCACTTTCTTGGGGGAGGTGGAGTAATTTGCCACTTAGAATGGGCGGAAAAATGACTTCATTTTTAGAATTCTCTAATCACAGACAATAGAATACACAGAGAAGATTCTGGTCGATTTCGAGGTTAACTTCTTTTTTTTTTTTGCTTTTTAATGGCTATAGTAACCACATATGTACATATGTAAGTCCACAATGCAGTGGAATATCTGTGCGGGGAACATCCCGCAACTACCTATAATACACCCATCCGCCTCAAAGCAACCTCACAGTGATCTAGTAAAGATTTTGGCCACGCTTATATTTTGAAAAAATTCTCCCAGAAACATAGCCTACACCACACCCAAGCTAAGCTTTGGCAAGAACTTCGGGGTAACCATTTCTCTCAGGTCATTATGTGACAATGAGACGGTTTAAAAACTAGCATTGGGGTGGATGGTGGTGTTTTCTCCGACAGGCTTAGCCTCAGTCTAGCATTCCGTCTTCCAATTCATTCCTGGCGGAAATCATGGCGATCAGAGGTCTTATCTTTGCTGAAGAAAAACATGATATTAGCCACGGGTCTCCACATCGTTTCGGACAGTCAAGCGGAAAAAAGGTCCTTGGAATCACTTCATATTCACTAAAAGCCCTAAATTGCCGATCGTCTCTAATGGAGATGACGGAGGAGTTTAATGTTCACCGTAGTTAGGTGCCAGGGCACAGTGATATTCCAGAGAACAGCAAGGCTGATGAACTCACCAGATATGGAACAACATTACCTATTGGGGCTGATAAGGGCGCCTTAGGTATACCAATCGCTACTTGTAAACACGAACTAAAACTAGATGCTATCGAAAGAACAAATCAAAGCAGATTTGGCGAAAGTTGGATCTAAAACGCTCAGGATTTGATTTTCCTTAAGAGATTACAATCAGCGCTACTATAAGTGTCATTACTGGTGCAACAAGGCTTGACGTATCGCAAGCGACTTCTGCAGAAGCTGTATGGAGGAGGAGGAGAAGGAGACTATTCTCCATCTTTTTTGCACCTGTCCACCTCTCTCCCGCAAAAGAAAACTCCACTTAGGATCCTTCTTCTACACCAACTTAGGCGACCTGAAAACACCGTTGTTAGTAGCTTCCTACGCTTCATAAGAAGCTCCAATTGGTTCAATGACTAGACGGGATATCTTTCCAAGATCCATGTGGTATCACAACGCTCATGGGTTTAAGTATGTTGGCTTTCATTGACAGCCACTTCATAGCGTCTTCCAATCTATGGTTGAAACTACATTACAATTCAGTGTGGCCAACTGCGATTTCCGACGTTCCACATTTCAATGCTGTTACCATTCAAACATTTTTCGACAGCCGGCTTAAACGACCAAAATTCCTTTGAATCACTCAAACCCCATAGCTTTGGCTCATGCGGTACCACACCGATTGTAAAGATGATGCAACCTGCATGTGGTAGAGTTAGTTCATCATATTTTACAGATCAACCTGGTTGTGCTAGTGGGCATGCAAAACACTTAGGTTTTAAACGAGAAGGAAGCTTTGCAGCTTCCACCTTCCCTCTATCAAAAGTCTGTCCAAACTGGTAGAAGAGTCAACGTCATCTTTTGATGAGCTATCGACACCCTTACGGAAGTTTTTGTTGATAACTTCTCCTAACTTTTCCATGAGCATAAAATATCCTTAATATACACACACGTCCAACTTATTTAAGTGGCACATTTGGGTATGTTGCATCATCGTCCTGATTACCACCCACTACTGACCGCCCATTTCATCCAATTAGCAGAACAAACTACTTTTTAATTACCGCAAGCTAAATCTCAACTTTCCCTTCTAACCATTGCATCCCCATCCCATTGGACAATCTATCTAAAACCACATTGCTCTCTGTTCTCCTACTTGCAGATACCCAAAAGTATGTGGTCACATTCACCACATCGCAGTCGTACATCGAGGTGCCCGGCTGGAGGAAGGGCGACATCGCCTTCTCATTCCGGACGACAGGTGAGAAGGCCATTCTGCTGTTCCAGCCACCGATACGTCCGTACTATCCATCGTTTATGGTCGCCCTCACCGGCGACTACCAGCTCACGTTCAACTTCACCCTGAGCACGGGCACGACGCGTGAGCTGGTCATTAACTCGGTGAGGAAATTCAATGGCGGCGAATGGCATAAAATATGGATCGACTATAATGAGTATCATGTTCGGTTCATGATTAATACTGATTACCAGATGGTTGATTTGCTGCCCGAGGAGGAGTTCGGCCCGTTCGAGGGCAGTATGTACATTGGCGGAGCCACTGGGTAAGTACAAATCGACATACGGCTCGAAGTACGCGTGGAGGTACTCTTGGGGTAGTCGGCAAAACTTTTCTCTCTGTTTACAGTGGAAAACGTTTATTCTTCCTGGCTGGCGTGTCGTGTTTGCGGTGGTGACTGTGGTAGTTGCCGCAGCCGCCTAGAGGAAACAATCCACGGATGTGATTGATGGTTTGATTGGTTTTCCAGTCGTCGTCATTGTGTGTCCACTGAAGTGGATTTCGCCAGGGGGACGGGATGATGGGATATCCATCTTAGTTACGTTCCTCTATTTGTCATTGATGCTTGCGGGGCTGTGTCTCTAATTATTATGGCAAATCCATGCCCGGGAATTGTTTGTTTACATTTGAAGTGATTTAACGTGGAACTTCGAGATAGGCCATGCGCCTTGTCCGGGGAATAATTTACTATAAAACTTTCCAAGCCAAATGGGCGATTTATGATATTGTGAAGGAAAAAGATGAGCGCTCTCTCATTAGAAATTCGACGGAGGCAACGAGGCCAGGACTGGATGCATAAGCAGATCCTTTTGTGTTTATTTCGTATTAAATGCCTAATTTGCACTTAAAACAAATCGGGGGTGGACACAGAGGCTGTGGAACTCGGTTTATTGGTCTCAAGAATTTGAATATTTCATTTTGACAGCTTGGCATCTGGATGATGGCGGTTTCCTTGTTGACTCTCTGGATGATTTTAGTTTGAGGCATGGGATCGAGAGGGATTTGCATTTCGCAATTTATGCTGATGGCATTGAAGTCAATACGTCTTAAACTTTTCGGAAAAGTTCGGAAGAGGGAAGTAAGCCGTGGGATATGAATATCTCAAAAAGGACACTCAAACAAATTTGATGGTTTCAGACTTGGTATGGGACCCAAATGTAGTGGTGTATCTGTTCTAAGAGATGAAGGCCTGATAAAAGATTTGAACGTATTTTTGATGATTCCAGAATAATCACAGTTCAAGGGGATAAAACATTCCCCATGGACCATACTCGATGGTATTGGTAAAACCGTCGGCAGGAGTAGTTCAAAGTTATGAAATCGTCAGTAATCTACTAACAACTAACGTAGGTACGGAACATATAGTTTTTTGTATGCGGCCAGGCAGTTATGGACAGGCCATTGTAGAAACCTCCCCTAGAACGAAATCTCGCTTAAATCGGTCTCTTCCGGTTGCCTACATTGGTGGAGCTTATCCACCACCATTCACAGGAGGTTTTGTCTGGTTTACCGATGGATGAAAAATGGCTTCCAGAGTAGGTGCTGGCGTCTTTGGACTCAATACTAAAGTCTCGGTAACAATGGGGATGTGCTCCACCGTGTTTCAGGCTAAAATCTATGCTATTGAGATCTGCGCTAGGATAAACCTCGTTAATGGCATTAGGGGCGCAGAAATACATATCTACAGAGTGCGACATCTTTTATGTCGGTATGTGAATACTAAATAACTTTAAAAAAAAAATTTATTTAATTTGGTCCTTTACAATTTATTTGGATTAGTTTTTGAATACAACATCAATCAAGTGGCCGCGCCGCCTCTATTGACCAAAACAAAATGTGCATTTTTTGCTGCATTTTCAATCACTTTTTCGAGCCTCTCGGGCGGTATAGCGATGATTTTGGCACGAATGTTTGCCTTGTGCTCGTCAATGGTCTGAGGCTTGCTGGCGTACACAAAAAGAAGTCCGGAAGAGTCAAATTTGGACGTCCAGGGAATTTTCATTGCAGAAACTGCATTGTTTGATTGGCAGTGTGGCATGGCGCACGGTCTTGTTAAAATCAGTAACCGTCGAGACCTTTTTCTCACATTTGTGGGTAGACATAATGAGCCAACATCCACTGATATCGATTCCCATTGACTGTTTCGCCTTCTCTGAAAAAAAGTGGCCCAATGATGGTCAAAGAGTCTCTTTATGGTCATGCAATGGTGCAAATGCGGACATTTTACTTGTTGACGGCGCCAGAGAGTGTGTGGGCCTCGTCGGTCATCAAAATTTGCTTCCAAAAATCAGGTTCAGTGTCAACCATTCGAGCGACAATATTGTTTGAATCAATTGCACTTTATATGGAATCAAATGCAAATCATTCTTCAAAATGCCCCGCAAGGTGGTTCCACTGACGCCAAAATGCTGAGCGCGGTGGCGATACGACACATGTGGGTTCTCGGTAACACTTTCTTTTACGGCTTCAACCAGTTCATTGAAACGATTGGGCGTTGATGAACGGCATTTCGATGATCTCCCACGGTCCAGTGCTCAACAAAATTCGACACCAAGCGACGAATAGTGTTGTCAGACGGTGCTTGTTGGCCACGATATTTTCGACGATATGCACACAACTGAACGACTAATTTCAATGTACAGCGTCACTATTTCGGGGTGAAGCGATTCATAGTTAAAATTGTACTGAATTGACGTCAATGTCAATGTCAATGGATTGATAAATGTCAAAGTTATTCAATGTTTACATACCAACATAAAAGATGGCGCACCCTGTACTCAGATTGACATCCCATTTCGTGGAATCTAGGCCAATCAAATGCTGCTACGGTTTCCTATAATCACTTGCCAGGCACAACAAGGTCAAACTTGGTTGGGTGCCCAGTCACCAGGGCATTTTAGGCACTAAAACTGCGAATGAGCTGGCTAGAGCCCGTTTGACGCTCTTGGGACCGGAATTCTTCTGTGACGTTAATTGGGCTACCGCCACGGCTTTGTTAAACAACTGGGAATACTAACTTCGCCTATTAGCAAAATGTCCCTGGGCTTAGGTAATCAGACTAAAGACCCTGGGGTACATGCGGATACCGGGCCTGAGACATCTCAAGGGCAAAGCAATCGGCGGCATCCACACGTACACCAATAGCAACTACACTCCATAATCGTTTCCACCTTCCCTAGATCCCTCTCAACATACGTCCCAAAGCAAACCTTTCCCTACAGAGAGCCTTCCGCTACTTTTACTATAAGTACAAGGAAATTCTAAACCTTGATAGGACCAATATGAGGAAGTTAGTGGGCTTCCTTACCCGCCATTGTGGCCTAAGGTATTATCGCAACCAACTAAACCTTTGTTCAGAAACAGGGTATCGGTTCTGTTTGGAAGAGGAAGAAACGTCTGAGCATACGTATTCTCTGTGAATTTCCGGGACTATACTGGCTTCGCAGACGGATCTTTCATAGAGATTTGTGTTCGTTAGCGGAGTTTAGAAACTCGGCTACTAATGACTTTCTCACCTTCAATAGGAAGGTAGTAGACCAATTAGGCCAAGTAGACCGGAGACACAATAGATCTTTCTAGGTCGCAGTGTTAGCCATAAGGGCTTGAAAATTCTTATCGAGCTGAATTCCGAATCAGTCAGAGTTAGGTCGACCTTAGTCAATAAAACCCAACCATCTACTTCGTAACAATGTATGAAACCTACACACTAAGTAGGTTTCAAACATGCAAAGCACACATCCGCAAGCGCTTGTCCCTTCCGGAATCATCAACATAAATCTTGTTCCATCAAATCAAGGATGCTTTCTCGTTTGTCACTCGAACTTAAACGGAATTCAAGTGAAACCAGCACGCGACAAGATCTGAATCTAAATTGCCTGCCTCTTCAGGGCGGCATCTTGTTTTTTTTTTTTACAAATTTCCGTCATGCTCTTAGACCCCCAGGTAATGCTTTCACTGAATATTTGGTCCAACATGGCTGTTCTCACGTTCTTAACCTCTTCCCAGATATCCAGCTTAATTTCTAAGCTCAAAGCAAACGTGTGCCCTTAAAGGCATGTCGTGCTTTAATACCCAATCCTCTCTCAAACCACAATTCTTCCTGTTTTCCTTGGAAAAATGTACAAGAAAACAAGACATAACAAGGACATCTCCCATTCGACCGAAAAAACAAAAATAACTTAAACCATCTCTAGGAGACGACTTGAATTTGATCGTCCTCTTAGCCCAAGGTCAGGCCAGGACAATCTAACTGCCACCGCCTCGTTGTAAGACGCTTGTAATTCGAAAGAATAAATTTATCATTTCGTACCGTCGCAAGGCATTTCTTTGAAAAGCTCTCCGCTCGATGGTGGAAGGACTCGCCTAATGTATTTCCCATTGCCAAAGTGATTAATGACACATTCTCGGCGCTCACCTTTTTGATTTATTGTGGCCGGGCAATTTGTTTACACAACAATGACATTGAAATCACTTTTCTGCTTGTGTGTTGCCAGGCCGAAACAAAGCATCACCGCGCCCACACAAGCACTCGTTTCTATGGATTATATCTCATGCAACGACCACATGTCCTCATCTGAATTGCACGCAATGCATTATCCTCGCCAACGGTAACGGTGCGTATACGTAACAAAAAATTCTGAATAAAAACGAAAAAATAAATCATACGCTCGCCATTCCCACTGCGGCAACCAGGATAAATCTCAGCACGCCACCGCTCATGTGACAGCATGCACGGACGCCAATGCTCTCTCGCATGATCGTAATTACATTATTTTATCCTTAAAAAGGACTTTCAATAATAATTACGTCGCTGAATGGATTTGAGGTTTGGGCTTACACGCGGAAACACCGTTCGGCAAACTGAAAACTGAATGAGCGCTTAATTGCTTGTGAGGGCATTAAATACATTTTTAATAGCTTCGCACTTTTCATGTTTACATCCCTAATAGGATTCTGCCCAGCCCATATACAAGGGCATACAGACATGCGAGTATGTGTCAAGTGGTGCAGTCGCCTCACCCACCCTCATCGGCTACAAAAAAAAAGGGGAAAGGACAATTCCAGGACTGGATAGTGGATTGACAATGTATTCCCGCACACACATCCTTCAGTCCGGACTCCATTTTATCCTTTCTCCCTTCCCAGATTGGGATAAATTGCGCGAATTTTATACGCGCTCCTCGACGGATCTACAACTACTACGGGACGGGCTTACTGATTCAGCAGATACTCAGGAAATAAATAGCAGTAAACTGGTGATTTTAGTGCCGGGAACGCTTTACACCCGATAGGGTTAGTGAGGGTTTGTGTTGTATGGGTGTGGGTGTGTTGAAGGACCTCAGGGCGCCTTGCATTTTTTATAACTTCATTTTATTTTGTGTCTGAGCATTTTTTTGGCATTTCGTTTGCAAATTGGCATTAAATGGTTAAGAGATTTTTTTATGAGCGCCGCCATTTAAATTTGATAGACGCAAGCTTTATTTTATTTTCCATGGAAGTGGTGTGTGATGTCCTTGAAACTTTTGGAGATAATCAGGTGATTTGATGGGTTGCATAGTTTCCCTTGAAGGCATTTATCGTAGATGGTTCTATGCTCACAAGTGATTGGGAGGGCACTTGCTCTATCGAAAGTGTTGAGATTGTGGTGGCGTTTATGTAACCATTTAGCAAGCCCATCGCAAGAGGCGTGAAAGTGTAATGTATCAGCAATGTAATGTAATGTAATGTATAAGCGCAGTTCTAACTACACAGAGATCTTATTGATCAAAGCTGGGAACAGACTAAATGCACAAGAGGGTGTGATCTGAGTGTGGAGAATTTAATCACGTCGCACTGTTCGGCAAACTCTCGAAAACTATTTACTGCTTAAAGCGGCCGTTGGTCATCGTTTGAGTGGACTGATTAAGATACGTTCCAGCAACTGAAGATCTTAGCATTATTCAACCTTGAAAACATACTTGCGAAGCACATTTCCTGTTCAAACCGGAATCATTTGACTCCAAATCCGTTCGGCAGCCAAGAGCTTCACATGCTGACACCTTAATGCGACGGTCTGAAGTGTAACACCTGCCCCACTTCAGCCATAGAGACTCTCATCGGGCTCTTACCCCTCGATATCTTCACTAGGAAGACCGCTGCCCGTTGTGCTATAAAGCTGCAGCTAGAACACAAGTATAAATCAGATAATTATGTAAATCATCTGAAAATACCTCACACAATTCCAAGTACAGACATGTTCTGCGCTACGGATATCCCCGACCTTATGGTCAGGGAGCACAGTTTCGGAAGGCTATTTGAGGTGCAAATATTAGGCCGTGTCGACTAGTCTAATAGAGAACCCGTGTCAGACCGAGGATGTTTGGTATGGTTTACCGACAGATCACAAATGGCTTCCGAAGTAGGTGCTGGCATCTTTGAACCCAACACTCGATAACAATGGAGATGTGCCCCAGCTTTCTCCAAGCTGAAATCAATGCTATTGAAATCCAGGATAAACCTCAATAAAGGTATAAGGGGTGCAAAACTAAATACGTATCTATTCAGATAGTCAGACAGCGCTTAAAGCATTGACATCCCACTTCGTCAGTCAGGTGCTGCTTCCATACCTTACAATCACTTGGCAGACACAACAAGGTCAAATTTAGATGGGTGCCCGCTACCAGGGCATTGTAGGCAATGAAACTGCGGATGAGCTGGTTAAGGACTGGTTCGGCTTTTACGCTCTTGGGTCCGAAACCCTTCTTTGGCGTTAATTGGGCTACTGCCACAGCTTTGTTAAACAGCTGAGAGCACCAACT
Organism: Matsumyia berberina; assembly: GCA_917880715.2. NCBI lineage: Eukaryota > Metazoa > Arthropoda > Insecta > Diptera > Syrphidae > Matsumyia > Matsumyia berberina. The sequence goes on from OU862870.1 coordinate 33,492,781, forward strand.
TTGCTTAGTCTATTGGGAAAATGTCGCCGGGCTTAGGCAATCCAAGCGACTTAACAAGCCGTTTCCTACAGGGAAATTCTAAATCTTGAAAGGAACAACATGAGCAAGCTAAAGGACTTCCTTACTGGGCATTGCGGCCTAAAATATCATCTCAAAAAACTTAACCTTTGTTCAGATACAGAGTGTCGATCCTGTTTGGAAGAGTAAGAAACCTCTGCCCGGCACTATTCTGGCTACGTAAACCAATCTTTCATAGGGAATTCTGTTCGTTAGCGGAGTTTAAAAACTCGGCTACTAATGACATATTTACCTGCCACAAAAGATTTTGCTAGCTCGCAGTGTCAGCCATAAAGACAGGTTCTCATATGGAGAAATATGAGACCATCTACCTTTTACACAAACTTAGAGCATGGAGGGCACTTAGCATATTGAGATTCAAATTACGCACTCTGCAATAGGGTGATGGAGACTGCCATAAATGCAAAGAAATTTCAACAAGGAGATACCAAAAGCGAAGAGTCAACTTCAGAATATTCAGTGAGACCATTGCATCCACATCTGCGGCAACAAAGCCACACAAGTCTTTATGAAGAGGAACAGTGAGCAAAATTCTTATTCAAAACTCACTTTTCAGGTCAACATCCAACATGCCAAGCAAAATAGTAACGTCTCGACTATCCAACAGGCAGATTACAAGAGCGATTTTCAATATCTGTTACAAACATAACTTCTTGCAGCCCTACAAGGACTGTTTAAGTTTGTACAAGAAAGCCATAAAAACACCCAAGAAGCAGGTCTCGCCTACAGCCAATCAATAAAAACCCTTAAGGATTTTGTCAAGACAACGTCTTGTCCGAGAAACACTTCAACTCTTCCTTTTTAAGAATGTCAAATGGAGGATGGACAGAATCTTCTTTGGAGATTCTGAAAATCGTAGTGACTTTCCCGGATGCACCGATATAGGTACGGAACTCGGGAGTTCTCGGCAAGTATAACCCGCATCCCACAAGGAAAAGATTTCGTGGGCTATTAACAGCTGCTCGCCGTTCAAATCTTCGGGCCCTGACGGCATACTACTCGTGATGCTACAGAGAATGCAAGTTCTAACTCTACTCTTGGAGACAGACCGAAGGTAGATAAACGCGAGCACGAGACCTCGAATGAATTCAGGCCAATTAGTTTAGCCCCTTTGTACTTAGAACCTTAGAGCGCGTGTTACATGTCCACATGCGAAGCATTCTAGAAGAATCATTGCTATCCAAATCACAGCATGCTTACCTCAAGGGAAGACCCACGGCTCTCCACGAGGTAGTGCGAACAATCGAAAAATCTATACATAACAAAGAATATACCTTAGGCTCCTTCCCAGACATAGAGGGAGCCTTTAGTAACGAACATGCTTTAGTAACGAACATCATGAATCTCTACGAGGAATTTATTACTCAATGGATAGTCTCCATTCTCAGAATATGAATCATTCAGGCAACATTAAGTAACAGTCACTTAACCAAATTCGCCCACAGAGGAACGCCACAGGGTGGTGCCATTTGCCCTGTCCTCAGCTTACAAAATTCTTGTAAGACTAGACAGAGAAGGGCCAAGGGTGTCCCGTATGCGAACGACGTGGTGATACTAGTGTCAGGAAGGTTTCCCTCCGCGATGAGCGAAATCATGGAGGCAGCTTCAGACAAGATAAACACCTGACCCACAGGTTGTGGCCTTAGAGTAAGCCCAAGCAGAACTGAACTGATGCTATTCACTACCAAAACCAAAACTTCTGACTTCACCCTTCCCCGTCTTAATGGTCAACCACTCACACTATCCTCCAGCGCTAGGTATCCGAGTATCATGTTTGACTCAAAACTTAATTGGAAGCAAAACATTGAACACAGAGTAAGGAAGGTATGTGTAGCTTTTTAAATGGAGGCTTCAACCAAAGATGACCCTGTGCATGTACACAGCCCTTGGTAACACTTCCAGCAAAAGGCCAACCTCCAACGGAGGGGATTAACCAACTGCGACATACGATAAGATTATAATAAAAGATCTCCTAAGCAGAATCCGCCCAGATATCGCCAGAATAATGGCGATAACCACGGGGCATTGGTCAATTGAAGACCATGCGGTCAAACTAGCGCAGCTGCGGCAAAGAAGATGCAAATGTTCGGCACTAAAAAGAGCCAGACTGCGTGGACTAAACCAACTTCGAAGGTCTCAGCGACATCTTGCGTAAAGGGATATGAGCTCTAATTTACTTCCGGCTGCCTCACCCAACAGGTAAGAGTGGGAGAAAACAGCAAAATATTTGCACAAAGCAGTGGCAGTGAAGTATGCATTAAATACTTCTCCGCTTTTCAAATCATCGAAAGTAGACAGGGTATTGACCGTCCAAGTTCATAAGAGGCAACAGAAGCGGTCTAGTTCTGGAGTTCTTATGTGCATAGCTGTAACTTGAAAAAAGGCTAAAATAACCTCTATACCGAAGGTGGGAAAGAAAGACATCAGCTAACCAAAATCATTGAGACCAATTAGCCACTGAAAACAGTAAAAAAAATTCAGAAGTAACTTTTTCAAGATGACTATGTTGGACATAGCTTCAGTAGTCTAAGCTTAAGCTGCTGGAATCTTTTTACGCAGCCTTTGGAAGAAAATAGCTTCAAACATCTTCCTAGGCTTTGACCAAAATGTTGATTACCCAAGCTTCCAGTGCAGACATATTCAATGCCAACGACCGTCTAAAGAAATGCAAGAAATGCACTTGAATATCACATAAGAATAACACCACCCTCGGCCTTTAAATGGATTCACGACAAAAAAAAGATGTTTGCCTACTTAAGCTTTATCTAGAACAGACCCTTCTTATACACAGCAAGTCATTGCAATTAAGTCTTCGCCAACAACTACTTTCGATGGCCAAAGAAATGTCAATTCAAAGGAATTTTTCAACCTAGCGGTGAATTTCCAACTGCAAATGCTTCAATTTGAGTACAAAAAACCACCTCAAACCTTGTAAATTAATTTAAATTTTCACCAAAGAATCGTAAATTTAAACGAAACCTTCTCGCCACCGCACAAGCACACGCTACGCGTAGACAACTCCTGAAGTGTAATTTGAAACAAATTTACGTCAAAAAAAGAAGAAACTCCAACGCATGCCCTCACGACGAATGCAATTTTACACTTTCATCTCAATTTAATATTTTTTTTTTTTTTTTATATTTTCCTTTCTCCCCCCTTCCCCACCTGCCACCGACATCCTTCCAAAAAACCACACGTGTATGTAGGGATCTACTGAAGAAATTGTCAGTGAAACAGGGACTCATCGGATGCTTCCGTGGCTTGGTAGTTAACGGTGAAATACTCGACATTTACAGTTATATGTCAGTGCATCTGTCAGAAATAATAAAAGACTGTAAGCCATCATGCGTTCCGTCGCCATGCAAGAATGGCGCCGAATGCAAGGAACTCTGGAGTACCTTCCAGTGTGTCTGCAGCAATCCATGGGCACATCTCGGTGAATTCTGTGAGACAAGTAAGTAAATTCGTCCTTTTGACAGCAATTAAAATGAAAACGTTTAAATATGCACGCAAACACACACACATATAATTCTACTCCACTCGTAGACGTTAACGAAAAGGCATTGACATTCATCACCCGCGAGTCGTTTCTCAAGCGCAACTATCTCAGTTCAAATACATCTGTCGAAGATAAACGAGACATCCTCAAGAATATCCTCAGCCAGGACATACTCATTAATTTACGTACTTACGACACACACTCGCTGGTGCTATACGCCAACGATCATTACAACAATTTCGTGCACCTGTACATAAGCGACGACAAGGAGATTGTGTTTCTTTATAATTACGGCGACGAGATAGTTAACCTCACCGTCGTCGATGATACAATTAGCAGTCTGAAGAGCATCCAGGTGGCAATCATTAGGGGTCCAACACAGACAGAGATGCACGTCAACGAGCGCAGTGTGACGGTGGATAGGGCGACGCTGCTGCTCGACGAATATGCCAATAAGCCATGGATTAATCCAGAACGAGGTAAGCACACGTGGTGGGAGTGACTGTTGTCGCATTTGTGTGACAATTTTGTTTTGGGTTGATATTTTGCAGAAGTCCTGTCGCCACATCGTCCTCCAGCACCACCGACCGAATACTTTCAATTCAACATCGGTGGGTATGATCCGGCGAATTTGCTGAGAGCGAACATCGAGTACCCGGAGCTGCAGGGATACATTGGTTGCGTAAGAGGATTGAAAATCGGTCAGAACCTAATCGATTTGGCTGAACTGAATGAGGGAAATATTGCACACGGTGAGTACTTATTGGTGGAGCATTTCAATTCAGATTTGTGTGGACGAAATTATGTCCTTTGATTGGGTTCTTTCACTCAATTTGATTCGGGAAATAAGCTACTTGTGTTGATGGTGGGATGGATGTGACACATATCAAATTTTAGGAAATTAATTCTGTAGGAAATTTACAATCCACGCTGTTCAAAAGATTTTACACTTTCTCAGGGGTGTCCTCTAATCAGATCGGTTTTTGGATTTATGTTTCAACACTGGATTCGATTAGGTGTTTAACAGAATCTTAACTCACGAAAAGTCTATACCGGAGGATCGCAAACTTTCTTTCGAAAGTTGGTTCCTTTTGTTGTCTTGAAATCTAGAACTTATGGTCCAAGACTCTTCAAGATGAAGCACACGCCTACGTCAAAAGCCTGTTTTAGCAGTTTAACTCCGACTCAGCTCAACTGAGGCCAAACTTCTGAGGCGGAGTTGTAGACAGTCACACAGTGTTAAACAGCTCTCATCTTTTTCAGTACAAACTTCTCTGACACTCCCAGATCAAGCGGAAAATGGTTGCTGCCAAAATACGTGCCGCAATTTTTTTTTTATTATTCACTCGCTTCAACGAATGGCCTTTAGATGTTATTCACATAGAACGAGCAAGGTGCAGTGGTTCGAAGCTCAGGTAGTAGTACAGGGTTTTTCAATAAGAGCCCTACAAAAGTTTTTTTAAATAAAACAAAAACGGTTTCGGATATCAATGAAATTCTTTATTGCTGTGAAAGTACGTTCAATGCCATTATGTATGGAACTCGATTTCTTTTGCATGGCCACCACGGGCACGCTTGCAGAAGTCCAGACGCTGAACCCAATTTTCGACGGTTTTCAAGCATAAATCGGCCGATACTGCTGCAATTTCACGTTCGATATTCGTACGAAGTTCATCAATCGTCGCTGGCTTGTTGGCATAGACCATAGACTTGACGTAGCCCCACAGGAAATAGTCGAACGGCGTCAAATCGCACGACCGAGGCGGCCAAGCGACTAGACCATTTCGTGAGATAACACGTTCTCCAAACTTGGTTTCCAATAAATTGATTGTGACATTCGCTGTGTGGCTTGTGGCGCCGTCCTGTTGGAACCACATGTCCTCCAAGTCCATATCATCCAATTGGGGCCAAAAATATTCGGTTATCATTGAACGGTAGCGATCCCCATTCACAGTAACGTGCCGGTCTTGATCATCACGGAAGAAGTACAGCCCAATGACGCCGCCGGCCCATAAACCACACCAAACCGTAATTTTTTCGGGATGCAATGATGACTCATGGAGTACGTGTGGATTGCTGCCTGACTAATACCGCATATTTTGTTAATTGACGAAGCCATCCAGCCAGAAATTATGACGACCATAAATTGGACGTAGCGCTCTTAACGTTGAGGCCACTGACTCCGAATTTCGGTAGTAAATTTTAATAATTTCGACTCATTGTTGGCTCGTATATCTTTCCATCATGAAATGGCAAACCTTACTGAAGAGAAATGTCAAAAAACCGCAAGAAAAATATGGCTTCGTTTGCTATTCCTGTCGCTCTACTTTTGTAGCGTCCCTATTGAAAAACCCTTTATGTCTCAATGGCATCCGAGGGTGGTGTCTAAACTAACTGAGGTTTTTTTCTTTTTTTGATGCGCAGGTAGGTGTGAAAATCCTTTATGGATACTTTTCGGCCCATGCCATGAGTTATGCGCTAATACACACATCCTCCTTGCTCTGTCTCCTGGTTTGTCCTCTACGGCACCGCCAGTCAAGGCATTCCTTCGCAGGGGTAGGTTTGACATTTCTTCGTCTCCTTTTCAACTGCCAGAGCTAGCAGTTTGTTTGTTTCCCGGTGCTCTTTCCTCTATTTGCTGTTGCTGCATTATGCTGGTGATAACTTCACTTGCAGTTTTCCAGCCTTCGCCCGTTTCCAGCATATATCTGATTAAGCATCTTGGGGTCAATTGAGCTCCAATTTCTCTCTCAAGGATGATTCTAGCACGCGTGTAGTTTTCGCATTCCATCAGCACATGCTCGGCGTTCTGGGGTTTCCCTTCACAGTGTTGGCAGAATGGGTCACCCACGTGCTTGTACTTGTAAAGGTACTCCCCAAAATCATTCATGCCCTGACAGGAATTGCGTTAGGTAGTAGTTTACTTCTCCATGTTTTCTGCTAGTCCAGTCATCAATGTTAGGGATCAGTTTATACGTCCATCGCCCCTTCGTTCTTCCACCTATTTTGCCATTCTGCTTTCACCTATTTTCCAAGGCCGTTCGTCTGCCATCAGGCTCGCCTTCTCCATGCAGTGACGCAGCCTTTTTCGCTTCCAGATCGATAGGCATGCGACCTGAGATTACACTTATAGCATCCGCTGACACAGTTCTAAAATCGCAGCATACCCCTAGGAATGCAATCATATGTGTTGGGTTCATTCCTCTGATGTACAACTTATGGTGCGTCTCTGACGGCCCATACAGGAGTATGGACTTGCTCAAAAGGTTTCTGACCGGCTGCCTGGATCCGCCAATGTTTGACATGAGCCTGCATAGTGCTGCTACTGCCGAAGAGGCCTTCTCGCATGCGTACGTTAGGTGGTCCTTGAGACTGAGTCTGTGATCCAGCAGCACTCCCAGATACTAGATATGCGGTTTCGACTCGATGAGGTGCTTTCCACCTGTATAGTTAGGTGTTCCACTTTTTTATGGCTGCTTGTGAGGACGGCCTCGATTTTGGGGTCCGCTAACTCTCTAAACCTGTTGTCGGTAGCCAATGCTTCACCTTCGTAATTGTTTCATTGCAGTTTTGCGTCACCTTTCCCAGTGTTTTGGTCACTACTACAACTGCAATTTCGTCGGCATAACCGACGATTTCCACTCCACTCGGTCTCTGTATTTTAAATATACCATCATGTGTTTGTCATTGCTATTCACGGAAATTTTCTCGAATCTCCTGATGTCATAATCATGGTCAGCCTAACCAACTCTTCAAGCCATGACACAGTAGAGTCGACACCAACTTTCACAGTTAATCGATTTATTTATTTTTAAGAAATAAATATTTTTCCGACATCAGTTGAACCCGGACTTTCAGCGTGACAAGCGATGATGCAAACCACTACAGCATTGCCACCCGCAAATATTTCCCACCCTGACCTTTGTGTACCCCACCTGTCTACTTTCTCTCTGTCAAAGTGAATTTCGTGCTGAATGCAGGATGCACTTCATTAACCTGAACAAAAATAGCAAAGAAAAAATCACAGTTAAACCATCCCTGAGCCATAACCACTCACACTAATTGAACATTTTCCTCTTTCTCTCCACAGCTCTCGAAGGTGTCCTGCCCAACTGTCAGATCAAATGCGACGCAGAACCCTGTAAGAATGGAGGCATTTGCAAGGAGAACTTTGCCAAACAAGAATCCACCTGCGACTGTGAACACACTAGTTTCCTCGGTGAATTCTGCATGGAAGAGAAGGGTGCCGATTTCAGTGGTGAATCCACCCTTCAGCGTAAATTCGAACTAATTGGCAAAGTGGACTATGTCAAGCTACAACTGGCCTTCTCCAGTGCGGACATGAAACGCGCAAATCGTGTCATGCTACTGCTTCAGACGAACAACGAACGTAGCTACTACCTGATGGTGGCAATCACCACCGATGGATATCTGCTGTTCGAAGAAGACCGTGAAGGTGGTTCAGCAGTGGGTGCACGCATCGATAGGACATTCTTAAACAGTGCTCGCCATTCAATCTACTATCTGCGCAATGGTACCGAGGCATCGTTGCTAATCGATAGGGAACAGGTGCCGCTGGCACCGATTACCATTCGACCTCTGACGCCGAACGTCGTCGATTCGGGCGCTAATCGGGTGCAAATTGGCGGAATCAACACGACAGATTCCAGATTCGCTGTCTTCAAGAGCTACAGTGGCTGTTTGTCAAGTAAGTTAGATTGCGGATTTTTTTAAACTTTTTTTGTTAAATTTTTGCATTCCTTTCGCTCTGATTCGCATAAATTTCCAGCATTGGTGCTATTAATCCTTAACGGTTCGTAGAGTTTCTGACAAGGGTTCGCACGTACATACATACATATAGCAAAAAAAAAAAGGAGGAAAAAAAGTGGATTTTGCAAGGATCCACCCAGAACCGAAAGAAGACGAAGGTCTATCGAAAGGATATTGGATATGCTCCACTTTACGGCGAAAGGATTTTCGCAGAGATTCTCTCTCATTTTTCGTCGGCAAGTACATCTATTTTCCATCGTCTTTTGCCTCTGGCTCTGGCTCTGGCTCCCTCCAACGGTGAAATGTAATATTTATTAGTATCCCTTTAAGGAGCTCTTAATACCTCCTCATTTGGGCGTGTAATAAGGTACACGCTCGACTGCTGACTATCGGGGAGCAAAAATTATTTACGGCCGACCAAGATGAACGCGGATCCTGGTCGTTGTTTCCTTATTTATTGTAGGCACACTGGCCAAACTTTACCTGTGGAGCAGGCGGCAGGAAACAGTGTCCTTGCTCACCCAAAGTCGAGGAGCCGGCCGGCGTAAGTCTTTTAACGGAAGGATAATTGTGTGATATTATTGCCGTTTTGTTGCGTTTGATTGTTTCGGTCCTTTGGAGTTGAAATGGGACGTGCAGAGTTTACACGTATCGATTAAGGATGTACACACAACACATATATCTTCTTGTTTTCGGGGCCGTAAAATGGCGTCGTAAAAGTTGTCACACAACGGTTACACATGCCTCAGCCATGCATGGTACATAAATTAGCAGAGGGTTGTCATTCTCTGGCTTGTTTTTAGGGGCGACCCTATTTATGAGCGCACAGAGTAATTAAAAATTCAAAGATAAAAGAAATGGAAACAGGATACGACTTAGGAAGTGTATAAATGTGTTTTTCTTATTTCTTCCTGCAAGGACAAAGGACTTTTTAATATGTTTTGGGATTTAATGAAAAATCGATAAGAAAGACAGCGTCACAATCTTAAAAAGGGCTTAGGTACAGTGTTGTAAAGAGGAGGCGGCGGTAGAGTGTGGATAATGAGAATGAAATGAATGTGGAGTGAGAGATGGATTTCCTGGTATCACATGGCTTCACGATGAAGGATAAGCATTGTTATGTTGTTTAGCTGAGAGGTATTTCTAAGAAAGACATTTAGACATGTTGCCTGAACTTCACTTGAGGATATTTGAGAGTCATTTAGGGTTATCATCAATCTTAAGTGGATTGGCATTTTGCAAAAAGGTTTTTGAGTAGATGATTTATAAGGTTCAGGATGATTAGATGGAGGTATTTTGGGCACAGCATACTGTATTGTCAACGAAGGTATGCCTCCATTGTTCATCAACTGACAGAAGTTCTTTAATTGTCAAAGTAAAAGGAGGAAACAGGAGCTCTCTCTGAAATTGCTTCGTTAATGAAAATGTAATTGACAACCAGATGGATTTTGAGCACAGGACAGGAAGTTTCAAACTTCTGAGAAATTCATTCTTGTTTGACGAACACAGCCTTGAACTGTTAGATTCTCTGTTTAAAGGATTCATCTTCAAAGAGAAAACCTTTTAAGCTAAAACTGTATTCTCTCTTCAAATGGATTCAGAATAAATCTGTCTCAAGCTCTTGATTATCGCTTGACCCCTACGGAAAGATGGCGAGGCAATATAATATTCACCTACACTGAGCACCAGATAATAGGTACAAGGTGGCGCAAAAGTCATCACCCCATAGGAAGATGCTATAATTTTTGCAAATTTGTGAAGTAAATAGATACAAAATAAACGTCAACAAGACATGAATCGCTATGCTCCTCAAGATCGTGGAATACTCGTGACGATTTTTTTACGGAATAATTCGCCAGTGATTTTGACGCAACGTGAATTTCGTCGCAGATTTTCTGGCCGTTCTACACCAACTGGTCAAACACTAAGCAGCTTAACGCTCGCCTCGAAGAGACTGGAACAACACTTGACAGAAGAGGCGCCGGAAGGCCTCGTAGTACTCGTTTCAACGAGAATATCGCCGCTGTGGTTGAAGATGTCGCGGATGAGCCGTAAACATCGACCAGAATATACAGAACAATGATCAACGAGTTTTTATAACCGCAAATTGATGAATTGGGACTTGAGGAGATGTTGTTTGAACAGGATGGAGCAACGTCACATAATGCACCAGCCACAACCGAAATTCTCTCGCTTTAGTGATTTGCACTGGCCGGCAAGATCGCCGGATTTAACCGTCCCAGACTTCTTTTTGTGGGGTTTTTTGAAGTCACGTGTCTATGTCAATAAGCCTCAGACTCAAAGAGAATATCCGTCCAGAATGTGAGGACCCATTGCCGGAAGTTGTGACAAGAGTGATGGAAAATTCCATAAATCGGGCCCGAATGGTCATCAATTCTGAAAGCGGCCACTTAGCCAATATCATTTTCTCGACTTAATGGAAAAAAATTTAAGACATCAAATAAACATAATCCAAAAACCAGAACCAAAGTTTTTCATTCACAAAAAAAATTACAGCCAAAGAACATCGGGTAACAACTTTTGCGCCACCTTGTATAGTCCGGTTAAATGGCTGCTGTCATTCAAGCAGGGACACACTTAGACCAGATTGGTCCATTGTGATACCAATGGCACCCAGATATCTGGCTTGGTCTATAAGTTCAAGTTCCATGTCTTTTTGCTAAGGCAGCGTGATATGTGGAACAAGGACAAGCTCGGCTTTTGAGGGATTAACCTCAAAGCTTACCTTATTTATCCACCTTGCCAGTTTGTTAAGGGCAGACTTCATAAAGTCACTTACTGTAGGGAGAAGTTAACCCAAGATCGCTATTGCGATGTCATCAGCATTTACCGTGGTGACATACGCCTCCCTATCTAATGTCATTAGCAGTTTGTTCAGTACCGCGAGCCAAAGTAATGGTGATAGCACTCCGCCTTGCGGTGTACATCTGCATTTGCATTTGCTCAATCCAATAGCAAAGGCAATTGTCAACCTTCAGATTGCAGAGTGCAGCCGATATTGCCTCTGGTTTGACGTTGTTGAAGGCTCCTTCAATATCGCGGAAGGATACCATCGTATATTCTTTGCTATGCAGAGATTCTTAAATGGTTCTCACCAGCGAATGAAGGGCAGTCTCTACTGATTTCCCTTTACATGTTGGGATTTAGGTATGAGACTGTTATCTAGATTAGATCTTATGTGCACGTCAGTCAGTCTTTCTAGTGTTTTCAGAAGAAAGAAGAATAAACTGATGGGACGAAAGTCTTTAGGGAAAGATAGCGAGGTCTTCCCGAGTTTTGGTATGAAGACCACTTAACGGGTCAATATTACAAGATCTAGGGGTACAGCCAAAGGTTAAGCAACTCTGTAAAACTGTTGAGTTTTCAAGACTCTCTGAATTTTAAGTTCCATTGTGGAACCACAAGAGTTTGAGCGATTCCTCAGAACAAGCAGGAAAATATTGTGAAGAACAGAAGAGGTGCCTGATATTTATATTTGAAAGTTTGTCAGGGTTTTTGAAGAACTGGTCTTGTCGCCCATGTAGCTTCCTCAGATATCGTTGTAGAGCATCCGGTGTAGAGTATCCCATGACGACATATTCTATTGTACTGATGTGCCTTATTTTCTTTATAATGAGGCGGGTGGTGCTGACTTGACTCATCCACTTTTGAGCTGTAGAGTGTCGATTTTACCCTTATCAATGAATTATTCTTTGCATACAATATAGTCTGTGTGCAACAATTTTTCAGTTTCCACTTCTCGAGTTAGGAAAAATCTAACCACAGACACATCTTCTTCCACTGTTTCAAAAATACCTTTGCAATATTATTCATGCCCAGGAAATTCCCCTGGCTCCTTTGAAACTGTAACGAATCTTTTGAGTGTAAGCCTCCTTCATTCCTTTTTAGATATCTACATCCAAGTAAACAATTACATAATGAAACCTCTCGAGGAATACATGCTCTTTACAAAGTCAGGAGCCGACAATATCACTGTGATTAACTTCCAAGGTGTACGCAGTGCCCAATGCGCAGCACAATTTGAGAACATCCCAGAACCAAGAATACAAGAACCTATCCTCAACTTCACTATGGTAAGGGTAAAGTGCATCCCCTTCAGCAAGGACTTCAATCTTTTTTGCTTTTTTTCTTTTTAGGGTTCCGATCACAACTGGGCGGAAGAGCCACCGGTTCGTGTGCCTTACATCTCCAAATACATCGATGTCTCCACCAAAGAGGAACAAACCCAAGTGGTCTTCATCACTCTGATAGCACTGTTTGTTATCATTGTCATCTGTTGTCTACTAGAGGTCTATCGCAGTCACATTGAATACAAGAAACGCATTGAACGTGAAACTGACGAAGACATAATATGGTCCAAGGAGCAAGCAACAAAAATGCATGAATCACCAGGCATCCAAACGAAGCCGTTCAACTACAAACCGGTAGGTGGCGGATATTTCTTGTATCTCATATCCCTTATACAATCTGTTTGCAGCTCCCACAAGGTGAAAGAAAAACCCCAACTGGCGCTCCTCTGGTAGGAATTTTGAAAAACGGAAGCACCGGCAAATCGTCAGAAAACATCAACGGATCAGTCCCACGGGATCAGGAAACCGTGCCTATTACAGCGAAACCCGATAAAATCGATGAAGTCGACGAAGAAGATGAAGCAAACGATGAAGCGAAAACAAAAGACACATCAAAACCAAATGAAGAAATAAACCAAAAAATTCCAGAAACAGAAAAGGAACCAGAAGATATTAAGCCCAGTGTTCCGCTAATACCAGGGGTAAGGGGTACGTTTACAAGAAATTCCCAAAGAAATTCCACTGGCAAGTGTTACGACTGTTGATATGAATGCGATCTCTTTGCAGATAGCCAACTAATGGACGTCGAACTAAAATGGGATCCTTTGCCTGAGAATGAAAACGAAGACCTCATTCTCAACGGTACCGATTCGGAATCTGACGCGAGCGAAGCGTCGGCAACAAGGCCATCAGAGAATCCGGTAAGCAACAAACTGAAACGCTTAGCACCGAAGAGTTCAATTAGCGAACTTAACATTTTCCTAAGCTTAGACTAAATAATACGATTGCTATCGACTAACAGTTGCGTTACAGGGTGTCTCGTGGGTAATTTAAATTAATTTAAATTAATTCAATGAACTAACTTGCAAATTAACGGCTAACTACTTTTTTTGTGAAAAAGACAGTCAGCTATATTCAGAACTACATATGTAGGTGTAAATTTCCAATTGCAAACTCTAAGAGTATTTTCCTAAAAATTAGTCCATGTCTGAACCAAACAATAAGACTCTGTTTAGCTCCTTGTTAGTGGTTCGAACGACGGTTTTGATTTGTCTTTTGAGCAACAGGAATCAGGCATGATATTCGTGATTCAGTATAGAGAAGACATCTTAAGCTCATGTGCAACAAATGCTATATGTAGTGGTCCATTCGGAGCCAAATTACCAAAGAATTACCAAAGAATAAACACCAGAGCATGTGCATGTAGCAGCACCACGAGTAATAAAAAAAAATTCGACTGGGGAGCCAGTCCTCTACTTCCCACCTCGTATTGTGTTGTTTCAAAAAGAGTTATATTATAGTTTATTTAATAATTAAAGAAAACATTCATCGGAGGCGAACAATTTGCATACACACTTCTTAATTGCCCCACAAAGAGTTGTTGCGCAAACTTGATAGAAAACAGTTCTTCAATTTCCACACCATCCGCTAGATCGATTATGCTCAAAATCTAACCAATTTTACGTTTCATGCTGGCAAACAAAACAAAAAAGACCGCATGTTCGTTCGTTGTTTCGTTCTCCAGATATCCACAAAGAGTTGTAGTGCGAACTCGAAAAGAAAACATTTCTTAAATTTTCTCAGCATCTGCTGGGCCGATTGTGCTCAAAGTCTTATCAGCTCTAAGTTTATGCTGACAAATAAAACAAAAAAAACCGCATGGTCCTACGTTGTTTCGTTCTCCAGCCATCGAAGGCGAAAAATTTGATCGCACATACACATACACACACAGACAGCATTTTGAAAATGGGTGCAAACGATTTTTAGTGTATAGAAATGTCAAGCCCTTTTCATATCTCGAAACATTTTGTTCGGACCGATTTCAATACTTCCCCTACCTAAGTGGGAAGTAAAAATAAAAGTATCAGATACCGATATTGTCCAGCTCTGTGGAGGACAGAAAGAGACCGCTGAACATATTCTCTGCGTATGTCCAGGAGCAACCGGTGAACCCAACGGAAATACGAAAAATCGAACCTAAGGCTATACTGAGGTTTATTCAAAGCCCCAATATAACCTTTGGTTAAACCATATGGGCCACCACAATGTACCTCATAGGTCATAGTGCGCATTTAGGGCTCCAAACACAGAATACAGAATACCACTGGACAGTATTACTTTGCACATCTTATCCGTCTGCTTAACCAAGTTTATGAAAAATGGTACCTGATGTGCTGACTTGGAAATTTCGCACTATTCCTGCAGTACCAGGTGGAGGAAACATGTCGTTATGTCTAAAACCTCGAATGGTACTGAAGGTGTTGTCTTATTCGACTTTGACGAAGTAGCCTTGACATAGCGTAAAGTCTTTATTCATCACTATCATATGCGGTCTTGAAATCGATAAACAGATGGTGGGTATGGAGCTGAAACCCTTGGGTCTTCTTATGTATCCTTTGGGACAGGTGGTCCTTTTTCTTTGTTGGGATAGAACTCAGTCATTGAACTCATGGCTTAAAGAGTTGAACGAGATGATAATGATTAATGATATCAGGAGATTTGAAAAAATTACCGTGAATTATACCAATGACAAACATCACAAATGTCCCCAGCTAGTCTAGACACCACCTTCGGACGCAATTGAAACCTAATACTACCTGAATTTTAAACCACTGACATTCGCTGGCGCTGTGTGACACATCGTGAAACGCGAGTGGGTTATAAAGAAGTAAAAATGTTTATACGTATTTACACAATTTTAGACGCAACATACCACCAGCTCTTTCGTCAAGAAATAAGTTGAAACTCCCTCTAGACACCCTGTACTAACTCTTCTACTCAAAGGTGTATATTTGATTAAATCAATTATTTATTATATTATTATTTTTAATTAACATAATTTTTGCACGCTTGTATCATTTTATTTTAATTTTTGATTTTTATTTGCCTATATCTACCTCTTAAATTGTTTTACTTAATTGTTCATTTTATTACATTTCATGTTGTCTTTTGTAACTCATTTGTATATCGAATGCGATAAATCATTTGTTATGTATAAAAAATCACAATTATTGAAAATAAATAAATATATGGAATGTGCATTGTCCTTTTGAAAAGTGTTTTGTGACAAAATATTTCAAAAATTTGATTTGCTTTGTAATTTATTTTGTTTGCAATTGTATGTTACAGCAAGTATAGAGCTAATTTTATTTATTAATTGACGCATGAATTTAATAAATATAAAATAACAGTTGCAAAAAAAAAAAACAGAGCCCGGTGAAAAGCGTTCTTAAACAGCAAACAATCGGACTGGTTTCTAAATATTCCGTCAGTAGCCGCACGTGCCCTTAATAAACCCATGTTCCAACATGCCCTTCGGCTTAACACTCCTAAAAACCCTAAATCACACCCTAAAAACAAAAAGGAAACACAAGAGAGAAAAAAAACACGGAAAATAACATGAAAATTCCATCCCCCGCCTACAAGTTTCCAATTCACTTTCAATTATCGAAATGAATGTAAATGGCGTTCATTTCACTCTCCGGCCGCCATCATTAATTGCTCTCAACATCCGGCTAGAAGAATACTACTAATCCTCTCTCTCTCTCTCTATTAAACAAAACAACGAGAAGGAGAAAATCCTAAGAAAATAATTTAATTAAAAATTAATTGAGAAAAACCCTTTTTTTTTTTGGCTGTGTATGCTCTAGCTTTCCAACTTGCATATCCTTTCTTGTTCCCGACTCTTCACCAGAATGAAAGGGAAGCGAAAAAAAAAATGAAAATAAGAAAAACTCCCAGTAAAACTTCTTAATGAAAACGCACACAGCATTGGCAGCACAGGCACAGCACGGAGGAATTCACTTTCAATTGCGGCTGGTGTGGCGGCGGCATTCCCGCATCATATGCGGCAGCCAGCCTCTCTCATAACGTTTGTAAACTTCATATTTTTGGGAAAAGTGAAATGTTTGATCATCATAATTAATTAACTAAATTATTTAAGCGATGTTATGCGGAGCGAAAAAAAAAATAAAATGGCATGGCACAGCATCCGGCAAGACGGGGAGAAGGGAGAGTGAAATTAAGACATTCTACGAGCGAGATCCCTGCAAGCGTTTTCAATAAATAAAAACGATATCGGTCGGAGTTGCTTGGTCTTTTTTGTGTCGGCGCCTTAATAGGGTAGATTAAGGATAATTGGCAGGTTGTAGCAATAGAGAATAATGAGCCCAATATCAATTAAACGATTTCTGAAACACTGTTCGGATATTGTTTACAAGAAAAGTCGTTTCATTATCGTCGAGTTGTTTTCAGTTTTAAGTGCTTTTCGTTGGCTGTTTCGTTTGGCGTGTTTTTCTTGTTTAAGGTGGAGATTGCTCCCTCCGGATAGTCTATGATCTTCCAGCAAATGACTTGTTTACTGTGAGACATTTCGTAAAGTTATACAGAAACGACTCATCTCTCTCCTGGCGAGGCCTACGGTTCGGCAGATTTTGTCTGTGAAAATGCTTCTTAACGATATTTTTGTCGAATAAGATATGTTAAGCAATTTCGACAGACCTTCTGCACCAACTAAAAGGGTTCGGGTGGCCGTGACCTTTCCAGATAAGTGGAGGATGAAAATGATGACGGCAATCTGAAGGGGTAAATGCGTGCTTCACTCACTATCTCGGAGATAGTACTCTTGAAACGAACAAGCCAGGTTCCGTTCCTAGTCCTCCTGCATGGACCACATCAATACCCGTTGGCTCATTTTAAACCAGAGTCTTGACTTTAAATGGATCTCTGCTGAAACTACTATTCGTCGACCTCGAAAAGGCGTTCGATAGTGCTAACAGGAAGTTCATCTGGCAATGATGCCTGGACGAATTTCCACTTCTCGACCCCGAGACGCTGCAAACGCTATTAAACTGCCACATTTTCTGACTGTACTGAGGTAGGGATTCAAAATCCAAGCTCAGAAGAACGGTCAGAGGGCATGAAAGCCCTCATTTCATTGACGACAAAAAAATATCATGGGCAATCAACTCCTTTGCCCCTTATAAGGCCCCTGGTGTTGATGGTATTCACCCAGTCATGCTGCATGAGTCTAAGAAAATTATATTTCCGTGGCTAAGGCAGATCTACGGTTGGTGTCTCCAACTGGGGTATGTTCCTAAATCCTGGAGGGAAGTAAGGGTAAATATCATTCCTTAAGCGGGGAAGCCTAGTCACACGACCGCTAAGGACTACAGGCCTATCAGCCTATCCTCCTTCCTTCTAAAGACCCTAGAACGCCTTATAGATGTGCACATAAGGGATGCGATTGGGGATACATACTTATCCAGGTCGCATAATGCGTACACGAAGGGAAGATCTGTGGACATCGCCCTACACAGGGTGGTATACACGATTGAAATATCGCTCCGTGTGAAAGAATTCACACTGGGTGCCTTCCTCAACATTGAGGGAGCCTTCAATAACGTGAGCACTGAAGCAATCATACACAGCCTACACAGGGCCCGACTAAGTATGGGACTGTGCAACTGGATTGGTCATATGCTAAAGTCACGTACTATAAACTCGACCCTAGCCGGAAGAGCGTCACTCGAGGCATCTCTGACGGAAAAGTTCTCTCCCCGCTGATCTGACACCTAGTAATAGACGAAACTATCAAGAGACTGGAAAACAACGGTTTCAACGTGACGGCCTATGCTGACGACGTCGTTATTCTGGTGTCAGGAAAATTCGCCCCCGCACTAAGTGAAATACTTACTCACGCACTATCATTGGTGAGCGGCTGGGCCAAAAAGCAAGGTCTGGGAGTAAACCCCTCCAAAACCGAGATTGTACTCTTCACTAGAAGAAGATCGATTCCACACTTCAGGAATCCATGTATGGAGGGAATCGATCTGACACTTGAAAGGACGGCAAAATACCTCGGCGTAATCTTAGACTCAAAACTGAGCTGGAAAACCAACATCGAGAACCGCATTAAAAAGGCCCTCATTGCCTTGCTTTAAGCCCAAAGTGGTACACTGGCTGTACACTGCTGTGGTACGACCCACACTAACATACAGTTCGATTGTTTGGTGGAAGTCACTTGAGAAGAAATGCAATCTTACAAGAGTAACCAAGTTTCAAAGACCAGGCTGCATAGGGATAACAGGATCGATAAGATCAACACTCACAGCAGCACTTGAAACAATGCTACTGCTACTGCAGGGACAAAGAGAAAATAGAACCCGTCCAGCACCTGCTATGCGAATGTCCCGCACTGACCACCAGAAGATTACGTACTCTTTTGGTAGTAGCTTCTTCCATGGGCTGGAGGACCTTAATATCGCTGATTTTAGGAAACCCCTGAGATTTCTATCCCTTTCTGGGTGGTTTCCGGATTAGCCAACCCTATCCCTTAAACTTCGAACCTAATACAAAATTGGGAAGCTATCTATCTTTATGTGCCTTAGCCCCATGCTGTCTTTCATTCAACCACTTGATCTGAACTTAAACCAGCCTTACAAGACCAGGCTTTTGGCTGCCAGTGTAATGGCTAGTTTCTCCTATCTAGTGTTTGCTTTAGAAGTCTCGGTCTCGCCTCTTTTTTTCCAAAATTGCATTCATGACACCAGAGCTTCAGAATTTGTTGTTCAAAGAACAGCTTGACAGTCACTCAATACATATAGGGCATCAAATAATGAATCCAATCATGGTTGGAGTCCTTCTACATATTCTTCATATTTCTTGCCATCCCCCTTTCCAACACTCTTGCCGCCACAAAAAAAAAAGTTGGAAAACTTTCAATGCCATTTCAGACACACTCTACACTCTCAAACCCACGCATTGTTACAACGAGATATTCATTTTCTATCATAGGGATTCCCTGTTTTTTTTCGTATACTTCGGGATAAAGTTCTTTGTCTCCTTACGTACACAAGGAAAGTTTGAACTTCCTTAAGAAGTTCTTCAACGTAATGAGATCCCGGGTAAAATTCGGTGTTTCAAGACGCGCATACTTAAGAATGATGAGTAATGGGAGTCTTGATGCCTTCACACGCACACTCTTGAAACAAGGCGCTGGCTCACTTAGTAGCGCTCGTACTCCTCCTATCAAATGAGGCAAAATATGTGTAAGGATACGGCTGCGGTAATGTGGGAAGGAATACCTTTTTTACTGGTATGTGGTTTTTTTTTTAAACCAACTTTCAAAATGTTAGTGGGCAGAGGGGGGTTTGACGTATATCGTCTAGGGGTGAAAGTTTCTGGGGGCGAGTTTATTAATTTGTTGAAGCAAAAAGGCTAATGGAGTGTAATTCGCTTGGTGGAAATGCCAGTTATTAATGAATTCAATGTTCACACACAAACGGTAAAGTGATTTTTGGTGGAGGGTAGGTAATTTGCAGGAGAGAAAACCCGTAACCACATTGGGAAAACACCTGGGAGGTATTATTTTGTCTTCCTCTTTTGTGTTGGCACGGTAAGTTGAGTAATAATTGAAGTGGTGATTGTCATCATTTGAGGGTTGCTCCATGGGGAGGAGGCTTTTGTTGTGAAGGTTTTGGTTTATTGTTGAAGAAAATAGGGTGAGAAATGGAGAATGGTTACTCGAGAAAGTGGGACATTGAACTGAAATCTAGTTTCGAAGATCGCAAACTATCGTCAGCTTGCCATAGACAATTCAATGTTCCTCCGTCTTAGATTGATGTGAAAGCCACAAATCTCCACTCAATGGTCTGTGCTATCTATCGTGGGCATGGCGATATCCAAACAGGCTATGCTCTCGGGTAGCCGATTTGGTTCGAAATTCGC
Organism: Matsumyia berberina; assembly: GCA_917880715.2. Lineage (NCBI taxonomy): Eukaryota > Metazoa > Arthropoda > Insecta > Diptera > Syrphidae > Matsumyia > Matsumyia berberina. The sequence goes on from OU862870.1 coordinate 33,513,166, forward strand.
AGAATATTGCTCCGTATTTTGGAGAACGAATGTAACTCAGTCATCAACTTTCCCAACCCTTCTAAATTCCTCTAAAAACCTTGTGGCTCTACCATTTACCATGGATTCATTCTTAAAAAAAGTGTTATAACCCTGTATCCGAAAGTGAAATTAACCCTAACCCTTTTACTTTGGATAGCTACATCAAGATCTATGCGATTGCCATTTGAAATTTTGCTGCCATTCTGCATCTCGGTGCAAACAATGCTCCATTTGGTACAAGTGAAGTGTCTTGAAGGTTTAACAATCATTCCATTCTCCACTGATCAGAAAAAGTCCTGGTATTTTTTATTGTGGATGCAGTATGTTTGCTTTTTTTAAGGAAAACTTCTTCAAGCTTGAACGGCGGCAACAAGATCGTCCGTTTTGGTGGAAACGGTGCGAACTCAGGAATCTTGAGCATTGAATGACTCATCCTGACTTTTGGGTCCTATCTCCATTCATAATGTAGTTTAGACTAGTGAGCTAAGCCATCTTGTGTGCTGATCCTCGTCAAAAAACAGCAGAGAACCATTTAAGCTCTTTACTGGAAATAAATGCAATCAGGTCCTTAATGCTTGTCTAGCTGCTAGACTTGTTTAGCCAGGTAATACACGTGGACTACTTCCTTCTTCATGCGATACTTCAACGAGAGTAACACCAATGCACGATTTGAGATATTTTCTCCTGGGGACAATTACGAATCATGGCCTCTTTGTAATTCTCGATACTTCCTGTTTTTTTTTCATAATCCGCCCGCGGATCAAGGAGGTACTGTCCAGACTAGCTAGGAATATTTGTGGTGTTTGTCACTGCTATGTATAATTTGCAGGAATTTTTTCGAATCTCCTGATGTCATAATCATTATCTTCCTGTTTGGGACACAAATTCATTCTAAGTAGCTTGCTAATGCTTTTTGTTTACGGTGGTAGGGTATTGCGCAAGAAGTTCCTTACGCAAATAGCTTGCACAAGTGCAATTAGAATAAAACCGACTGCAACCATTAAGACCATGCTATAGCTCATACCTGTTAAAAACTGATCGGGGATAAGCCTGAATTCAGCTTAGACGTTGAAATCAAATTCCTCTCTAGAGGTAGCTCGACAAAAGAGGAGGTCAACCCCAAGCCAATATCCATATCACGAATGGATGTGAGTGGATTTTGCGCATCAACCCTAGGTAGATATCGCTCAGTCAATAGGACTTCCAAATCACAATAGGAAACGCCGAGATCTCCCAAGAACTATCCCAGCAGGCACTCCCAAAAAATGCCATCAAAGCCACCACACATATTCATATATTTTTTTTTTTTTTGTTTAAGAATCTGACCGTATAACTTACTCTGCGAACTAGCAAGATCTATAGTGTCTCCGGTCTACTACGCCTAATAGATCTACTCCCTTCGTAATGAAGGTGAGTACGGCAGAATTTCCTAAGAAAGATCCGTCTGTGTAGCCAGTAAAGTGTCGGACACTCACAGAGAATGTGCTCAGAGGTTTCTTCCTCTTTCAAACAAAGCCGACACTGTGTATCTGAACAAAGGTTTAGGTTGTTGAGATGATATCTTAGGCAGCAATGGCCAGTAAGGAAGCCCACTAGCTTCCTCATGCTGTTCCTATCGAAGTTTAGAATTTTCTTGTAGGAAAGGGGCTTGATAAGTTTTGGATTGCCTAAGCCCGAGGACATTTTCCCAATAGGCTAGACGAAGTATCACAATAATCAGATCCAAAGTCGTGAAACACCGTCATAACTAGCTCAATGCGCTAAGTGCAAAACAAATTGTTCCACTCATTTTTTGAGGATCCATGGAAATAGGAAGAAACCAGATAATGACCAATAGCCCAGTCCTGACACCACTAGAACTTCAAAAGTCCAATATCGCGATAAAGATTAAAAGCGCTCATGCACATGTCGCATCAAGTCAGAAATAAGGGAAATTTTCATACTCAACAGAAGTCCACTATCACTTCTTATAGGCATTGACACACCCGGATTGACTAATAGTTCACCTAAATAGCATGCGTTAGAGTACAACAGAGATGCAGAGCCCACATTCCACTATGTAAATCCCCTAGCCTCAGCAGAAATACATAGAGAGACAGCCCTCGTTGAATACTTCTTCAACGGTCTGGGTTAATTGTCAAACAAGCCACCGAAACCATCCTAAAACTCCTTTTGAACCTTTTGACGAAGGCCAATCAGAATTAATAACCCATCCGTTCTGTAGTTTCAAGAATTTCTTACCAGGGGCGCCCCAGTGAATCCAATGGATACGTAAGTCCGGAGATATAATGTGCAGACCTAACCCAGCCATAATGTCGCGCTATAAAAAATTATACCTCCGTCGTCAAGGTTACACAATGCTACCGCAAAAGTTAGTCACTAACCATCGATAGACTTAAGGCAAAGAATCTTCTTCTTCAATCCGCTAAAACCCAGCTGATATTGTAGTAGACCTTGATTTCATACATGACGTCATGTTGATGGTGTCAGTCGAAATGAAACTTAATTTTCACAACCAGGCCCTTTTTAACTCTTTACTAAAAGAGATCCACCCTTGAGGTTCTTAATTATGCTGGAGTCCATATTAGAAGGAGTCCGCCTCAAATTAAACTATGAACTGCTAATATTCCCAAGAAGGGTCAATTGCCGCTTGGCAATCTGGGTAAATGGATCCATTCTCTGATGATACTCCACTTTTGTACTCTGCCTCATTGGGTTGCTTTTATCATAAAAAGCTGCTTAAGAAAAACTACATATATGGATCCGAGAGATGCATGGATTATGGATTATGAACTCCTAATTGTGTATAAATCTTGTATTGATCCCTGCACATTGCCTTAAACAACATTATCTGACGCCAAATTCCCATCCCTTTGCCGTGTTTGTTAATCCTTTCGAATCGATTTGATTAACAGTTCGTTGAATATTATAGAGAGATATCCTTGGAAGTAATGCATCCCAACAATAACAGCACGAGAATTCCCTAGGATCCCATAACACTGCATGCATTCTGATGCTCATCGAAAGCAGTACGCTTAGTGTAAGCATTGAATTATATTTTCAAGCTGTGAAACAAGTAAGGGAAGTAGGTACATATGTACCTTAAATATCCAATTACAACGTCAATTAGTGTTCGATCCAGAGACGAGAAATAAACAGCACTCTCACTCACAACATTTTTGAAAAACATTATTTTCTTTCATGAAAATAAGCCCTCTGTTGAAAAGCCTGCAAGGACTGTGTACTTCTTGAGGCTAAAGATTTATTTTACATGAGAGTATTAGGAATGAAAGGTTAAACTCAAAACGTGTAGCAAGCCCAAATGCCTTTAAGGATCTGAAGGTCTGTGATAGGGAATCTATCTGTGTGTGCAAAGAGACACTGGAAACAGAGTTCACTGTCACCTCTGATAATGGCTGCTCCATTAAGACAAAAAAAATGGCTGAAGTCTGACTGTGTTTGTTGTACAGAAGGAGATGACGAATTTTGTCAGAAAGTATGTTTACTCCTGCCTACCGAGCTCACGAAGGAATAAGGCTAACACCTGAAACAAATTTGCGATTAAAGTTCAATGGACCGTTCTTCGTCAAAGGGCCTCCTCATCATGCTCCAAACCGATATTATGTGGAAGGGAAACTTACATGTCTAGTAAGCCAGATGAATAAGCTCATCTCAGTTCGAGTCCCCGTTGTTGTTGCGAAGATATTACTTGAAGCTCAACCTTGAAGATTAAGTTGTGAAGGAAAGATCGTGCACTGAACAGCTTCTGTCAACTTGCACTACGGCACAACGATTACTAAAAGGCCGACCTGATAGTGAGCTGGCAACTCCTGACATGATAGCATTAGAACGCTCTCTACGACCTAACTTCTAAAAGGTTGTTCTACGTATAAAGTGGCAAGCTCAATAGGCCTCCTCCGTAGTGCTAGAGCTGACTAATCGCTAAATAAGATGCTGAGAACAACCAATTGGAGGAGTAACAAAGCATGAAGAGCTCTAGCAAAATGATTGTCTACTACACCCTCAGTTGGTGTTTGCCAGTTCCAAACACTAGCTTCGAATTTTTAAACAAATTCTTTGAAGATCTTAACCTTTCGCATGTTAATGAGAACCTAACCCTAAACTGCATGATATTCTCAATTTTAAACTTATAGGTGCATCGACAGCATGAAACCCGCATGCCTTTGCTAAGTAAACGAAAATCCTCTCCACAAAAAAACATTTTTTTTTACGTTACCCTTCCACTTGTCCATCTAGCAAAAGGTCCATGTAAAGTTTGACAATCTCCCAACAAGGCAACGAAGCCGTCAAGTATCTTGGGGACCACCACCCGTTGCCCAGGACAATGTGATTCAATTGCCATTCAAAATTGACGAGACCGCCGATGACGAAGCCGTTACCGATGATGATGTCAAATCAGACAGTGCATCACCCGAAGCTCACCCAAGACGTTCACGTAACGCTCTAGCCACGACAAATGGTCACTGCAGCCCGACACTAGTAAGACGAACCTCGTAGCATTGGCAAACAAATTATTTTTATTTTTTATTTTTTTAAAATTTTGTGTATAAACTGTTGTGATATAAATAAATGTGTCTGCTATAAATAAATTTAAAGAAGAGGCCAACGTCGCCAAGGAACGTCTCACGAAAAGTATTTCACTCAACGGAGTCACCCTGAGTTTCAAAGCCGGCTATGCCTTCTCTTCAAGATGCTCGTACTCCTACTCTGGGATTAATTAAATTTAACCAACAAAAAGGACATCCTTTCAGGTGAAATTTAAAACGCACACAAGTTCAAAGAGTACGCACTGTTTCGAAGACCAACAGCCCCCTGTGTTGGGTGGAAAATAAATTAAATGCAACAAATTAGAATCCATGTCAAGTGCTGTGAACTAGTAAACGCTCGTTGCTCGGTTGCTCCTGTGTGTCAACAGAAAAATGCTCCTTGCTGGTAGCCTACATTTGAACAACAACAACAGCAGCGGCAACCTCTTACCATAACCCTACTTCTAAATGCTTGTAACGTCAACCAGTGCAAATGAAAAAGGAGCTAGTCCCAGAAATACAATCCCCGACTTCTTTGTGCATAACCTCTAGGTCTCAAACGAGGAAAGCTATCGCATTCTTTTGGAAGAGAGCCGCACCTACACCTCCATTAGTGCTCACATGAGTTCCGAATGCAGCATAAAACAGTAGTGGAAATACCCACAAGGACAACCCTGGCGCGCACTCACGTGTGGAGAACAAGTGGGGGGGGGATGGATGGCTTTTGTAAAGTTAATGCATGCATTTATTGTTTATGAAGTGATGCCTACTTTAACTTTGGCAAATTGCAACACCAATGGCACGGGGGACGAAACAACCAAAGTTGTGAAAGGATTTCAACGAAAGTCCTTGAAAAACATTTAAAAATTTTTTGTTGTTATTGTGTTTGCTGATGATGGAGGGGTGGCATTTTTTTCAGGTGAAAGGATAGCATTTCATATATCAAGGACATGGTACCTCTCAAAGGCATATTTCTCTTTTTTTTTGGAGATGATACATTTGCTGTTGTTTCGAGGACCTCGCGTTAAAAGGTTTGTGTGCTGAACTTTTGTCAGTTTCTTTGGAAACCGATTTCTGGTGGATGCCCTTGGAGTGATGGGATGGACTGTCATTATCTTTTGTTTTTGTTTTGAATTTTGTTCGTTGGTATGCCTGCATACTAGACAGGGATGGCTTCACTTGGGAAAGAAATCCTTTCGAAAAGAGAAGCACCACCATCCACCATCATAACTTATCTGATGGTGTGCCACTGATGAAGACACAAACCGAATGATAGTCATCAATGTCAGTACTAGGCACTAGCCAGCGATGTGGACCTGGTCTTGACCAAATTGATAAAGGTATTTTCTATTCGGTGCTTCTCATATACCAATGCTTTCTTCGCTGCCTTATCACTCTATGCCGAAACGTGTTGCCAGCCATCTTTCTTTTCGGTGTCACTGAAGATAGCTCCCTTGATAATGCCAAAGTTTCAAATCTTGGAGCATCACTCAAGTGCCATGAACACCGAAAGAGTTATAGCTTCAGAAGATCCTTGAGATCTTTCTCCCTTACATACGAAAGTCAACAGGGATATCCGAAACCTTTGGTTGGTTACTTTGGTTGGGTTAAAGCGGCAGAGTATCTGGATGCTGGACTGCTAGGAAACACAGCCAAGTCTAAACTTTAAAAGGCTTTCAAGCCACGCTTTTCAACGAAATGGGAGCAGATCTCTGGGGTCAATGCAGGTTTTCACTCTTAAGGTTTGAAGACATCAAAGTCGATCAAGCTACTGGATTCTACCAGCATTTTCAAGGCGTAAACGCCAGCTATTCTCGATGCATACCCCAAGCTTAAAAACCACTTAACCATAGATTCTGCAACCATCATCATCATTTTCCAATGACTCGCTTATCCACTATGAAAGTCGCGAGTTAAGGGTGCTTAAGTGGACTCTCCACATCTCCCAATCTTCCGCCATCGATCAGGAGGTGAGATTTTGGACTTGGTCCAACCATCTCATATCACCGGATGGCTCGGATCCCATGGCTCGTCTCTAAGGAGGGACTATTCTCCACCACCGTGGGCCTGCCATTCTCAGTACCCTGTTCGGGATTAAGGAGCTCCGAAAAGTGCTCGCCCATCTGCGCAAGATGTCCTTTTCATCGGAAAAAAGCACACCATCTTTGAAGTTAACTCGATAATATTAAAATTTCTTCCTCTGAGGCGGCGGATGGTCTGCCAGTTCATCTTGTTTACAGATTTGTGTTCACGTTCCAACCAAATCATCAAAGTTGGTAGAACAATCTTAGAAGGAACTTGCAGTTGGTTCTCTATCACTCGAACCTGGGTCGCAAGCAAAACACTGGACTCAGGCACAATAAAATAGAAACTAGTTCTAGAGACAGTCAAAATGCTTCTTAAACTAGGACTGAACAACTTAAAGCTGTATGACATCGGCAACGAAAAAACGTACTCACTGGCCAAAATAGGTGTAACAACACCCCTCACTGGTCGCGAACCTCACTGTAGAGTAAGCGAATCACTTTTCAAAATTCACACGAGGGAACGAACTCCGTGCTCAAATCCAACCCGATTTGGAAGGGTTAGGTTAGGTTAGGTTAGGTAGATGGGTTGGCGAGGGGAAAGAAGCCCCCAGCCCCGCATTCAGATCAGTAGAGACCCATTGTGATGTCCATTTATTAAGGGGAAAGGTAGCCCTTGCTCGTGGAGCAGTACCCAAATTCTCCTATTGCCAGGCCTTCGAACCAATTTGAAGCCTTAATGAAACTCCAGATATCGCTTAGTTCGTCGGTATCCTGGAAAAAGTGCCTTCCAAAGGATATATGTCTGAAGTGGCAGAGACCTGGGCAATAGCAGAGGAAGTGGGTTGTGTCCTCAATGACTTCCTCGTCTCCACAACCCCTACAAAGATTGTCTTCACTAAGCCTTAGCCTATTCATATGATAACGCAGAGTATTATGACCTGTAATTACTCCGACAAGGATGGGGAGGGTTTTCCTATCCTTCTGCATCAGTGTATCAGTTCTGGCACCATTGTAAATACCTTGTACCTCTAGTCCTGTTGTTGGCGTGGTTCTCATGGCACTTGTAGCTGCTTTGCATGCCAGTCTCTGTATTTTCGTGATGGCCTTGAGGTTGGGGGTTTTAGTAGCAGCTTGCCACCCCATTACGCTGCCATAGCTAAATATATTCTACTGCAAGACTATACTTGGAGAACGAAGAAGCTCTCTCCACATCATCACAAGAATGTCCCGCCCTCATTCATGCAAGAAAACGGACCCTAGGCAGTAAAATCATCTCACCGACCGCACTTGTCATTGTTCACCCTGAGAAGCTAATTAGCTTCCTGACAGCCCCTGGAACAGATAAACTGCTCTAAAAGACATATGGGACAGCACGTCAATACGCCTCTACTCTATATGAGACCGTAGGGCTAGAGCGGACCAACTGCTTCCCACTAATAATATTGCGATTTAAGAAGCGTACTAACATTCCAATATTACTGTTTTTTCGTCTGTGCGCAATTTTCGGAAAGATGTCCAAGCTACATAAGGACGCAACTGGGACGGTGAACTTCCTTTCAAAACACCAACTACAGCGACGCAAGATGTACATTGTCAAACTCGCAGACTGCCTATCCTAGGAAAAGGATGCGGCAACCTTTTTTTTTAATCATCCTGCACGAGTGACCCAGCTGAAAGCACGTGGGGCACCTTTAATGGTATTATTCTCGCCCATGACCTGAGACAACCCCAATGAAAAGTCACCCACGTCCTTACGACATTTGGACACAAAAAGGAAACTCAACCTGCTCTGTCTGATGTATAGATTCATTTTTTTCTATTTTTTGCCACGCTTTGCTTTTGATACCACCAAGGCTATCGTGGAAGTTGTCATAATCCCCACGTGTTGTATCCATATTTACTTTTATAAAAACACGCTTTCGTTTTCGAGACAAAGAGAGAGAGAGCTCCCACACCAGAGTGTTTGCATTTTAGGAAAACTTCACCACCAAACAAAAAGGAGCATACACTCTCGCAAGCACATGTGTAGCTGTAGAGTCCTTGGAATATAACCACACATCATACTTATGTGTGAATTTATCGTGATTGTACCTTAAGTTGTTTTTATTGCTTTAGCCATGTATCACACGATGGTTGATGATGAAGGAAAGCGCGCAAGGAAAATCCTGGTAAGCTTCCTCTTGTTGTGGTTTTGTTACACGATTCCGCTATCGTAACACATGTAATCCGTAGAATAATGACAATACATGGTGGATTGTCGTGAATTCTTTTTAAATCTAGTGCAACTCTGTCTAGTCCGGTTAGATTGCGCTGGAATATCCCCCTGCGTCCAGGATTTAAACAAAAAAAAAACTTTCGCACACGTTTCCTGAAATATCACTCAATTCAGGACGAAAACCAAAAAAAAAACAAAAATCCTTCGCATTCACTTGAGAAGTTTCAAAAAATCCATTTGACCATGACGACTATACACACAAACACACACACACTTTGAAGCACAAGTAGAATACGCACAAAGGAACAATGGCGCAAACAAACGAAAAACTGTGTTCACAACTTAAAAGCCATTAACTTTTGTGTAAATATGAGTCCTTGAAGTGCCAATCTGTTGAATGTTGCTACGTTTTAAAATGTTCAGCCTGCGTGCCTGGATGCCTGCTTTGAGTGACGAACCGTATTGTGGGCTCGCTGTTTGAAAGTTTTTTTTCCCCTCCCCACCCAGTGTTGTACCGCTCGCTTCCTTTCTCCCGGCGCGCGGTGTGCACTTGAAGTCTCTCTACTGTAGGTCGAGGGGCCACGCGTTATTGTATTCGAAATAAGGGCAGGAAATGTCAAACTTGAACTTTTAAAGAGCCTCTGCCTATGCCTATGTGTGCATTCTATTGAAATAATGTGCGCGAGGAGAAAGAATGGGAGAAAGTTTGTGTAGATGGAGTGTGTGTGTGTGTGTGTATGTTTGCCTCCCTCTCTTGGGAAATAGAAAAGTGAGTGGTTTAGCCATTCAGGCCTAATGGGGTTGTTGACGGTTGTTGAATCACTCATGCTAATGTTGTGTATCTGGGTTAACTACTTATGTCCTGATTTACTGCCTCGTGGAATGGTGCCCAAGGCCAACAATGTATAAATGTATTCAATGGTTAAAGCTTTCGAGTGTGTCATCGATTTGAGTTGGGCGAGGGGGATCCAGCAAAAAGTGCCTGACTCCCCAGAATCCGCTGGGAAGTATTAACTTGAGGGTTATGGTTAGGAAAATGAATGAAACGGCTTAAAAAGTCAGTTCTGTTACATGGTTTGAGCTGCGGTCTGTCACGTTGTTTTATAGGAGAAATGTTGGAATTCACAGGGACAGACTTTTTAGGACTACTTGCCTGGCTCTACCGCTCTGATTCGGTGATAATATCAACAAATCTGATAGTAGGATCTTTTATGGTTGGTCATAGTCACTACAGTCTGGACGCAGGCCAGTGCTAGGATTTTTGATTCGTGCACTTCAGTGCAAGAATCCCGTCCCGTTCAGGATGGTCGGAAGAGCACCTTCTATGATGCTCAACTTATTGGGCTTAAGACCACCTTTCCACTTAAAGGATTTGCTGAGGATTAGTAAACGGCTTAGCCCCCTCTAGGAAAACGCTAATCGCACAGAACTGTATTTCAAACTCTGTTATCAAATCAACAAGTTGACTATAGGAGTACCGACATATTACTGCATGACTATGACCAAACAGAGTCCAATTGCAGAATCACGACTTCGATTAAAACTGCGCAGATCAGAAACTAGTATTCTCCATATGAAAGATGACGCCTTCGACAAGGTGTACAAGCTTACAGATCTCCTACGCTATGCGAACCCATCATAGTAAGGCTTCTTAGCCTCTCAGTGGAGCTTGTTGACGGAAGCAAGCGACCTCCTCAACCTTCGATGCCACTGATCTTTGAAGCTTAATGGATCACATGGAGTCATTGATACTACATATTTCAGTCACAGTTTTCCGTCAGTCCCAAGGTATGATACCTTAAAAGACACCAATGGGAACACAGTTCTGCTTTGAAGAACTGAGTGTTCGGACTCGGAACTAAGTTCTCGAAGTCTCTGGGAACATCGACCAGTATCTTTCAAACAGAAGTCCATAGATACTTATGTTAATGCGGTCGAAAGAGCAATTCAACCTCAATAGAAAGTATCGCGATCAAGGCACTGAGTTCCTATGAAATCAGATCCAAACTGGCCTGTGAGTGTCCGGAAAAGATAAACAAACTTGGCCAGAACAATAAAGTCTACTGGCTGCCAGATCATGTAGGAATAGAGGGAAATGAGGTAGCCGATGAACTGGCAAGGAAAGAGTCCCATCCGTTGGACCAGAACTATTCTGCGGGCTGAGACCGCATTGAGTTCAAGTGAAACTGAGAAGAGACGAAGAAAAGAAAAAAGGCGTATGTGGGAATAACGACTAAGGCAGGTAAAATAACTTCTCGGGAAATGCAAGCTCTGCCTAAGCACCAAAATGAACCTTACGTGGCATTGCAGACTCAGCGAGCATCTGAGGAAACTCGGAACAGAAGCGAATGGAAACAGCAGATTCTGCAGCAATCCCGAAACAAACACCTCCTTATGGACTGTGGAGGACTGAACGAACACTCTTGTTTTGTACCACGAGCACACTTGGGAGCGTACCAGTTCTCTGAAACGGATCACACATCGTTATCACCAATCTAGATGCTCCGATTCCTCGGAGCAGTTGGATTTGAGGAGGTATTATAGGCCGAGAGTTTATTGACTAACACAAGTTCAGAGGAGCACAATAGATCTCTAACGGTCGCAGTCTAACATCTAACATTTAAGCCAGTGAAAGCACAGTAACGTCAAATAATATGCACATGTCCAGATGGTAGGTAGATAGGTAGAGGTGGTGATTTAGAAGGTTGTTACCATGACTTTTTTGACCTGCTTGATGAAGTATGTGTTGTTAAGGGTGGGTAAAACAGCCGGAAGTATCCATTTACCCTATATGTTGTTGAGGGCCGCGAAAAATGGTTGGCTTAGTGCACGCAGTCTGGCTCTTGGTAGTGCCGGGCTTTTGCAGCGGAAGTGGGAGAGAGTTTGCCTCACATTCGTAGCACTCGCAAGTAATTCCGGCTGGAAGACCCTGGCTAAATCTGACAGGTAGTATGATCTTGATATTTCGAGTAGACGCCGGCACCCACACCGCAGTTCATCTTTGATCCTTTGGTGTAGATAGCCGTGTCGAAGTCCTTGACCACTTCGTCTTTCTTCCGCTGTGCTCTGGTGGGGAATGCCAAGTGGAAGTTTTTCCTGAAGTTTAGTTTGGGGGTGACATAGTCAGTTGGAAACGTGACCATACCGTTTGTTAACGAGTCCATGATGTTAATGTGGCCGTAGGACCGTGCAGTTCAGCACCCAGATTCTTTGAGTCTGACTGCGCTATATAGTGCGTAATTTTTTTGTGTAGGCCGAGAGGCAAAAGATGCACGAGTACAGTAAGGGCACCTGTTAGAGCCGACTTCAATGCGCTCGTGATGCCTATACTCGCTGGTTTTTGGAGAATTTTGAGTTTCGTAAGGTTGTAGCATTTACTCAACGCGGACCACCATACCAGTGACCAGTAAGTGAGAATGGGATGCACTACGGTTGTATACATACACAAGGTCATCTTTGGTTAAAGTCCCCACTTCTTTCCAAAAGTTTTGCTACAGGCATAAAAGGCTACACATGCCTTCCCGACTCTTTGTTCTATGTTTTGCTTCCAGTTGAGTTGTAGGTCAAGCATGATACCCAGATATCTAACGCTGGAGAATTGTGTGAGTGGTTGACCATTAAGACGGAGAAGGGTAATGTCAGATACTGGATTACTATCTGCACATCAAAGATTTTGACTCTAACTGTGTATCTGGGTGAGAGCTGTTATCTTTTGTAAAGTCACAAATCTTTAACAGAACTAAGAAGTTCATAGACTCCTCCTCTGAAGAGCTAGATAGGGGCCAACAACAGTTTTCCGGTGAAGGTTAAAGAAGTGCAAAATCTATCCAATTTCCCCATTCACAGACAGACGACTACAGAAGCAATAGCTTCTTAATAGATCACATCAAACCATAAGTGCTCAGCTTACTTAGAACATACAACACGTCCCTACTTCTACGCCCCTTGTTATATTATACATAGATTCCAGGTAATGAAGCAGCTGGAAAACTAGTGAAGAATGAGTCAACCGAAGACCCAGGACAAAGTAACGCCTCCGCTTTGGTATTTTAGGAGCAAATTGAATAAAGTCGGTGAAATAGTTTAAGAATTTCTAACCAAAGCCTTATAGTCCAGACTCGAAACTAGATGTGAATTAACTTGCTTTCCGCTACATGTTTGTACGCTTTCAATGTTGTGTGTTTCTTAACAGCTTTCGCTCCACCTAAATTGGCGTCATTCCCAATAAATGAAGAAAAAGATATTCCCTGCTTGGTTTCAACTTATGGTTTGTATAACTCCTGCACCCCCAAACATCCCTAACTCGTTTCTTGTTGTAGCTGTTGAACTTTTTTTAAATAAATTCATTTTGTTTATTTTCTCTTCTTATTTTTTCTCTCAATTGGTTTACATTCTTTTGCCGTTTTGACATAAAATTATTATTTAAAAAAAATTACAAAAACCTTAGCAAACTCATCTTGATAACCACTAAACCTGTGCTATCTCAGGACGAAACCAAACCAAACACCGGACGCCTTAATAGAATTACCCCAGTCAACAAGTATGTTATGCCGAGATTAACTACAGCTCCACTCATCCTAACATCATTGGAAGACCTAACCGATATAGATGAAGTGGACAGCCCACCAAGTCGTGTTCATTTTGACATCGGTGAGCCTGGTGTGGAGATATGCGACGTAGAAATTGCCCCATTTGTCACAAAACCAAATCCACAAGCCAGTTCAGCGCCAGCCTTCATTGATGAGGCGCATCGGCAATTTTCGAATCCAATTAGTTACTTGGGAGGACCAAGAGTGGTACCAAGAAATCGGAATAGCATAGAGTCGATACTTTCCTTAGACTAGTCACAAGGTGGACTGCGTGCGGCTACCTTTCCGTCCTATTCGAGCTTTACATAGTTTTTGAGTATACGCACATATGTACGTGTTTGTTACTGTTTTTTGTTTTAGTTATCAATTGTTACTGTTAGATTTTAGTTTAAAAAAGATAATAATTAAAAATAATTGTAAAAAACTAAATAAATCGTTAGACAAAAACATCAAATTTGGCACCACTGTTTTGAATGATTTAGAAAATATATGCTAACTAAAGACCTAAAGCAATTGATGTGCCACTATTCACATACTGTGAGACTGCCTAGAAAATTTAAGGGTTTCTACTGACACCAGTCATAGTGGTACTTGTGTTGGAACTTCCTTGCAATGGCAAGAAACATTCCCAACATTGGTGGCTCAAAATATAGGAGAAGGGTGCATGAGTCTCCTAATCGATAATATTCTCCGCGATGCAAACATGTAGCAATGTAGATTGAAGACAAAGGTGAACAGGAAAGGACCTCGATCATATAAAACCTATGCCTCGAACCTAAAACATGTAATGCATAGAGAAAAAGGTGACATCGTGCCATTCGCACTAGTCTCAACTCCATAATTTTACCAACTTTCATTACATCCTTCCCAACACACACCCCAAGCCAGACTTGAACCTACTCGTACCTTCTACAGTCCCGACAGAATACGGAGGCACACAGGTCCGACTGAGCCCAAACTAAAGAACATTCTGCTCATCACACCAAGCCAAGCTACCTAAGAGAAAAAATTACCGAAGGCAAGAGAGGGCGTCTTTGGTAGTACTGTCGGAAAGTACAGCCTACACGACACTATCTCCGATAAGGAATTAAGGCCGATGGGCTTTGCTGCGGGGCAAAATGTTATCGAAGCTAGTACCGGGTTCCCCCATTCTTATATTCACAAGGAACTGTCAACCAAATTGTCCACATTGCGACCGACGCAAGGCTCCTCCTCCAGTATTATGGATGTCCGAGCTCTCAAGGTGACCTTTGTCGCCAGCATCAAGTATGGAAGACCACCACCTCTGACGTGTTGGGTTTCACTCGACCACCGCAACGAAACCTCTAGTTTTCAAGAGGAAGAAGGAAGAGCATGAAAAGCGTGCAATCGAGGAAATAGAGAGATGTTACTGCAGGAATGAGGTTCGGAAGCTTTACCAAAGGGTAAAAAGAACCTGTCTATAGAGCCCGAACCGAGTCCTGTAAGGATGAACAAGGGAACATCTTGGTAGAATCGCAGTCAATACTGAGTATATGGAAGAACTATTTCTGCAGACATTTTAACGGCGATGAAAACCAACCAAGCCATATCCAAGCTTAAGCCCAATAAAGCTGCTGGAGCTGACGGCCTAGCTGCCGAGCTGTTCAAAGCGGCAGGCGATGACTTGGTGAGGAGTATGCACCAGCTCATCTGTAAAATATGGTCGGAGGAATGTATGCCCAATGAATGGAACCTCGGCATTGATTGCCCGTCCCTCAAGAAAGGAGACCCTATGGACTGCGCCAACTACAGAGGCATCCGTCTTCTTAACATCAATCGTGTTGTGTAAACGCCTGAAGCCGTTCGTCAACAACCTGATCGGTCCATATCAGTGTGACTTCAGGCTAGGGAAGTCCACAATCGACCAAACTTTCTTACTGCGGCAGATCTGGTAAAAACCCAAGAACTTCTAATCGATGCGCATCACATTTTTATCGATTTTAAGGCCGCGTATGACAACATCTATAGAGGCGAACTATACAGAGCCATGTCTGGTTTTAACATCCCTGCCAAACTCGTCCGTTTGGAATGAAGATATGTAGAATGCACGCTGCTTTATCAACGCCGGCCAAGACCTCACCGAGACCTTTGATCTCAAAAAAGGATTTAGACAAGGCGACGCGCTGTCATGCGACTTCTTCATCACCGTTCTTGAAAGAGTTGTGTAATACCCACACGCCAACACCAGAGGCACAATTCTTCAAAAGTCCGTCCAATTACTCGGATATGCCGATGACATTGACATAATCGGAAGAACGCAGCGTGATGTCACTGGTGCGTTTGTGAGTATCGAGACGAAGGCGGCGAAGATGGGTTTAGCGGTCAATGAGGGCAAGACGAAATATATGCTGTCAACAAGAAAGGACTCTCAACACCGACGTCTCGGACAGAACGTCACTATAGACAGATATGACTTTGACGTAGGACTTTGTCTACCTAGGCTCCGCTATCAATTCAGAGAACGACACCAGCGCTCAGATCAAACGAAGAACAACTCTTGCCAATCGCTGTTTCTTTAGGCTAAGAAGGCAATTGTGTAGCAAAGCTCTCTCTCGAACAAGTAAGATGACCCTGTATACGACCTTAATCGTCCCAGTCTTGCTCTACGGCGCAGAGGCATGGACTCTGTCAAAAGTGAATGAAGTTGCTCTTGGTTGTTTTGAGAGAAAAATTCTTCGGATGATTTTCGGTTCCGTCTGCATAGACGGTGAATAGAGGAGAAGTTACAATGACAAACTGTACGGGCTGCACAGCAACATCGACTTAGCCAAAAGAGTGAAGTTCCAACGACTGAGGTGTCTGGTTCATGTAGAGTGGATGGGCATAATACAATACTCCAGCCAGAAAATCTTTGATTCCACACCCGAGAGACGGGGCAGTAGAGAAGGAGCGGTACTCAAGTGGCCCACGGAAGTGGAAGGGGACCTTAACCAACTTGGCATGCGAAGCTGAAGGCAGCTGGTTAAAAATCGAACTGGCTGGAGACGCCTGTTGGTTAAGGCCCAGGTCCACCCTGAAATGACCCAAATCTCGGCTTTCTCCGTGTTTTTCATCCACCATAGGTGGCGTTAAAATCCATAATCAGGTGGACGTAGCTGTTACATCCATAGATATTAACCAATTTACACCTTCTTTTCTGGAGAATCAGCTGACCATACCGCAAAGATCTATCCTATTAAAAACATTACTGTTAAAAAAGGCCAAGTTCTTATTTAAAATGTTAGCCATAAAAAGTGATGAGATACTAGCGGCCAAGTTCTTGCAGAACTTTACTAGAGAAGTAAAGCAGATCAGTAAGTTGGAGCTTTATGCATGAAATTTACTGAGCGTATCTATAACTACTTTAAACTTTTTTTTTCCCTTAATATGCACAGTAAATACTACATGTGTACCAAATTTCAAGTTTCTAGGTCTGCTGGAAGTGGGTGATAGGTTTTTGATGATCAGTCATCATCATTATCGGTCAGTGAGTCAGTGAGAAATTATAACAATTTGGCGATTTTCTGAATCAAATATCTCAGAAACTATAATAGATACAAACTATAATAGACTGAAACTTAGAATATGTTGTCATATGGCGCTCCTCTCCTCTGGGCCAAAAAATCAGACTTCCAGCTACTAAAGGAGCTGAGTTATAAGGTACTGAAATTACCGCGAACTCTAAGCGGTAAAGGATTACTGTAGTGAACTTGGAGGTGCACTACCGTGCACCCAGATTCTACCTCCCACACCATAACTCCACGCTCAATTCACCAAAAACTCTGATCTGCAAAACAAATTCACGCTTGCCAAACTTATTCCCCTTCCCTCGTTCTCTTCAGGGACGATAAATGTCTCAAGAATAACCATTTTCTCTTATATGCTCGTTCGTTCGGCAATGACCCGTAAAACAAACATAACCATCTTCTAAGTGAGAGAATTGTATCACTCGAGTGCCCTCATCCAGCAGTGCTAAAACTCTCGTGTTTCATTAAAGAGGTAACGATGCCTTAAACTATAATTCAACAAAACAGAGCTCAGTAAAACTAAAAATATAACGGTCCGCTTAAAATATTATTTCCTTGGGTTGTAAAAAACACTCAAATCAAGGTATTTCCCGAGATAAACATGAAACACATACTCCCATCCTCGTAAGACTGGGATCATAAAACTCGCTCATCTGCGAACCTAATTAGACCTCGAGAGTAGGAATTCCCTTTCGGGGAAGTTGTTAAACTCGCACACAGATCCCGTCAAACTGTCAACAATAAAAATCTTTATTCCGTTTATTCTCCGGATGAGGACACACACAGAGAGAGATAGAAATCCTACATCCAACTTTCCTGTATCGTGCGCTCCTAATACTTTAAGATGTACATAGCTAAGCACATTCGTCTTTAAAATATCTCCACCATCCGACTTGTCTGACCTCCATGTTGGGTGGTGGCTCTAAAGTCGGCCAAGTGACAGCAAGCATGGCTACCTGCAGATACCAGCTACTACACCTAAAGTACTCTCCACTCATTCGGTCATAAATACCCCCGTCGTTATCATCGTCGTAAGTGAGAAACAGATACCTTGGTTTTTCTTCACTGCACATCCGCATCACAGAGCATTCCAGGAGCTCCTGCTTCTACTCCTCCTCCTAGATGAGGTTAAATACCGCTCCTCCCGCTCTGATAATTAATTATTACATCTAAATAATAATAAAACAATTTTTAATTAACGTCGCCAAGTCAACGTGCAGTCAGTAGAGAGGGGAAGGGATGGCACTGCACTAAGGAGACGATGATGATGTATCACAGTGTATAGAGCGTCCTTGCGAGGAGAAGCTACAGCGATGCAACCATAGAGCGTTTCACTATAAATTTTCCAATTAACATCATCTCCTCTTGGAGTCGGTTGGAAATTGATTGTTCATTATCTGCAGAGTTTCCGCAGAGTAGACAGACATGCCAACAAGCCAGTCAGCTAGCCGGGTAAAAACAAACAAACGGAACCGGAAGTGAATTGCCAAGGAGATGAGAGGAAGGAGCATCACTCTATGCTACGATGGAAGAAGATTTTGCAATCTTCACTGGCTGCATGGCGAATAGCTTGAAGCACAACACTTTCGGTGCTGGTGTTGCAAAGGAATTTGCACTTCGCTTCATCGATCCCGTCTCCACTCGTGTCGTCGTTCGAGAACATCAGAGAGGAGGATGCCAAAGAAAACGGTAATTAAACGAGAATTTAGGTGGTCGTTTGTTGGAAGGTAATTTCAAGAGTTTGTTGGTTCGCTGATGATAGTGGAAATTATTATATTTTTTGTTTGTGTAGACCTAGAGATTGAAGCTGTGCAGAGTTGTAGTGAGTGGCGCTGAAACGGAGCAGGAACTCAGATGTAACCTATACACCATCGAAATCTGTACCTGTTAAGACAAATGGCTCCGAAGAACGGTTGTATATTCTTGGTGACGTCTCCAAATCGAATTAGATTGCTGATTGAATTTGGAAAACAACCTCGAGAAAGCAGAATAAAGGGGAACAACTTTATAGGGTCGATGAAGGTGGTCCACAAAGCTCCTTCATTCTCGGTTCGAAAAAATTGCAGAGTCAGTTTTAAGCAAGATTAGACTTTTGGATCGATTGAGGTTTAGCATAGGCCATATCTCTCTGGAGATATGGCATGTTGTCCTGTTCCACTATATTTGGACTTAAAAAAATGTATTATACCAATTTAAATAGAACCAGGACTAGATTGTAGCATGCGGCGAGGTCGTAGGCAACCTCACCTAAACCACTACAATGGAAATACAATAATTCACTGGATGCACACCGTCACTCGAGCCCCGAATTATACTTAACAAAACGCTCTCCTGGAACTCGCTCCTGAATATGGTTACCACGAAGGCGACTAAGGCAATGACATGAACATTACCAACACCTTGAAAAATGACAGCATTGGTGCAGGGGTATATGGCCCCAGTTTCCAACGTGCAGCAGCGCTTGGAAAGTTACCAACAGTATTTCAAGCAGAAGTCCACGCCATTGAACTATGAACATATGTGCAAGAGAATTCCTGCGGAGGAGAATCCAGGGAACCCGCATTTATATCATCTTAGACAGCCAGGTAGCTTCATTAGCCTTTAAATCCTCTTCACTAGGGTCCAAGCTTGTCTGAGACTTTAACCTTCTCGAAAGTTTTGCATCGACAAATTACCATAGCCTGGATTCCAGGTCATGAAAGTGCAGAACGGGCTGACTGCCTTGAGAGAAGAGGCGCTTGTCGCCCAGCGGTTGGTCCTGTATTCACTTTTGAGGTATCACCTAACAGTGCCCACTCCAAGATAACACAATTCAAGATCAACAGACACTATAACCTTCAGGGTCTGAGACAAGAGAAGAAATTCATCAAATACAAGACCAAGACTTGCTCGTTCTCAACACGGACGAGTTGAGAACCTTAATGGGTTATATAACGGGGTATTGTCCATTCAGATACCAAATGTCCGATACTGAGGTATGCCGGCTCTATGGAGAGCAGAAAGAGACCGCAGAACATATTCTATTCGATTGCCCAGGAGCCACAAGGACAAGATCACTCCACTCGATGTAGGACTCAGTCAATCAAACGGAAATCTGGAAACTGTGACCTAAGGCTATGCAGAGAATTACAAAAAGCCTCAACATAACCTCTGGTGAATTTATATGAGCTAGTACTTTAGATCTCAAAGGTCGCGGTGCATTTAAGGCCCCTTATACAGAATACAGAAGTTAACTAAACCTAAACTTCTCCTCTCGAAAAATATTGGTCCGAAGAGAAGGTTTCAGATCCCCAAAACTAGTCCATATTCATTGACGGAACAGAACTCTGCTCTGGTCGAGAACTCGGTCTTAGCTCCGATGAAACTTTTAACAGCTGGCATAGATACAGACTTCTTAAAATTGTAAATAGAAAGTGCTCCTATCATAGCAACATTAACACAAGATCCTCCTCGTATTGAGCAAACAACAGCTTTTTGAAAGCCCATCTGAAGAAGACATAACTGCCTTACATTACAAGTGTTCAAGCTTCCAAATAAGTCAGGATTTGGGGACTATTTATCTCTATTCCCTTTTTTTTTAGCCATCCCAATGCACAAAAGCCGATTATATGTACTTGATCTAAGGTAATTCGAGTAAGACGGCTGGGTTTTTGAATACCGTTTTGCTTTCATAGGTACATCTACGAAAATAGTCTTAAGCATTAGCCACATACATAACTTAGGAGATGGGGGATCAGTTTCACAACGCCCCTCAATAGGAAAGAGATAATGGCATTAAAGAGGCTACAAACGATATATGATCGTTAAAGAGCCCAAAGCTAAGACCAGAAAAGGGGTATTTTTGCTAGGACCATTGGATTGGAAGTCATAACATACGCGTCGTATCGTCTGGATGCAGGCTCACTAGCTTCGTTGAGGAGTTTGTAGCAGAAAATTGTCATAACTCTCACATCCACAAGGCAACTTAAAACGATCGCCAAGCAAAATCACTGAGATTGACGGAAGCTTCCTTGTATTGGATGCTGGTGCCTTCGGAGGTGTAAATATCAAATCAAACCATTACGCAGCACATAAAAGAAAACATCATTGCGATCCACGATCGTAACCACTACTGTAATGACAGCAATGCAGACTCACTGTTAATGGCATGCGCAACAAGAGGTTTACCTTTGCCATCTCAACGTATGCAACTTGCGGCAGCTGCCTCAAGATCGTACTGATTAGAAAGACTTTTTGGTTGAGGCCCTAGTTCATCCCAAACTGCATGGTCATCAAAAGTAAGCAAATGAGTGGAGTTTGAAATAAGCGATTCTATAGACTTCTACGCATAACCTGAAAATCTTAAACACGACGAATTAAAGTTTTTACTCGCTACTACTCGAACAAGCACTGAGAATAGCACTTTCACTTATTTCACACTGTTAGAATTCGAATCTTGAAAAAAAATTTGTTGGAGGTGATTTTTAAAAGTGTGAGGATTAAGAAAATGCAAAAAAAACAGAAATCGATTTTTTGAAATTGATAAGGTGGTCAGGTACCTTAACCGAACCGGTATCTTAGACATATGTACGTGTATTTTAAGGATTTTGTTGCTTCACACGCGAAACTTCATGAGATCACTGGTTACGAATCGATAAATATTACCATTCGAACCTGAAAGTTAAAATAGCCACACACATCACACAAGCAACACAATGAAAGCTCACAACATTTCAAAAAAAAAAATGAAGAGCACAAGATGGCTCCACTCGCTACCTGGACGCTTCACTGTAAACCTAAGGAATTCCGAACCTAAAGACGAACGATGTCAAAAACTTGAACGTCATCTTTAAATTATGTTGCATTTTAACTATGCACAACGAACTAGTACTCGATATAATTGAATTAGGTGCTCAAAAACTTGCAAAAAGCCCATCAAACTAGAAGTAGACGATTAAAGAGACTCCCACGATCCCAATTCAAATGAAAAAAAAAAAAAAACAGAAACACTTCACCTCCCAAAATGACTCCAAATAAGATTAAAATAATTTTCTAATTATTTTTCAATCTCAACCAATTATTTATGACCACGATTTATGTATAAAGAAAAAAAATTCATAGATATTTGTTAAAATAATAAATCTCCTTCCGCCATTTGCAAAAATTTCATTTGGTTTTTACAATAATTTCCCCCGGATATGGAAGCCCCAGCGCTTCGATAGCCATGCAATTTTAAATTCAACAATTTGGGGACAATTTTCACTTCCCATGTACAAAGTTATATTTCAAAAGATGTGCAATAATTTAATGTAAAGACTTACCGAAGTTTTAAACTCCAATTTGCACTGTTTTACACATTTTTCACAAATTTCACTTTTCACTCACGGATACGGAAGTCTAAACGCGGCGCGCCGGTATGATTTCTAATTTGACAAAATGTGGTAAATTTTTATTTCCCGCGTGCAAATTTTAATTTCAAAAGATGCGCAATAATTTAATTGATAGATTTACCATATTTTGGGATCTTTATTTGCACTATTTTATTATTTTTTCACAAATTTTACAGATTTCACAAATTCACGGTTTAAAGTTACACCACCATTTAAATGCAAGTGATAATGGCGTTATATATTTGCCAGCAGGAAATATGCAAAGGTATGATTACATCAAATACTCGCTAAAAATAGCATAAAATCGGAACAAAATATTAAATTTTCAAACAAACTAGATATTAACGATGAATTACACCAGAATTCTATTAATTTATTAATTAAATACCTAAAAGCAAATGTTTTTAAGTAGTTTCAACTTTTCTTCCTGGGAAATAATAGTTTTTAGGAAATTTCGCATGTTCATGATTTTTAACCAAAAAACTGCAGTAAAATAATAAATGAATCGAGAACACTTTTTCGGCTTATTTTATGCAATCTGTAGAAACATTTGTTTTTTGTTAAATTTTTGTGGATTTTGATGAAGAAAGCTGAGATACTATTAGAAAATCTGCTAAAAATGAACAATTATAAATTGTAGCCACGAATCAGTAAGCTGGCGATGTATGGGTAGATCTAGTGGTAACGAGGAGAACGATAAGCTAACAGCCTTTTCGCGTAATGAGTTCACATTCCACTTGAACTCTTCATACACTTTCTAAGAATGACTAGCCAAAAATAGGACGGAATAGATAGCTACATACGTCATCTCTAAGGCGATATAACTTCAATATAATCAAACTAGAACAGGCCACCTTTCCTCAACAATTTTAACGATCTATCGAACAAAAATATTTGTAATCCAGTGTGTAGGATATAAGAACCGGTGAACACCAACCCCACTCACGTTTTTCTAACCAAAAAAGAATAAAAAAGAACAAAAGATAGGAAATCATCGAAATCTGACCCAACCTGGGAAAAGGTTGGCTGCTTCAAAAAAGATAAACCTTTATATAAGCCAGCAACGGCTGCCTTCAAGTGGCTTAATCCAAGTCTGAAAGACATTTCAAAAATAAGCTGTTTACTAGAAACGCGTCGTCACTGTAACTAAACTTCTGGTTATCCGGAGAGGATTGCGCCACCTCTTGGACGCTATGGCCAAAACTAAACAAAACTAGAACAAAGTGCCTTCTGGCACTAGGCAGATCCTCTATCCGAATGCTCATTGGGGTTATCACAGGACACTGTGCCAACTGAGTCATGCTCTGCAAGTGGAGAATCGAGTCCATCGATCTATGCAGAAGCTGCGGAAATGAAGAAGAGGTAGAATCAATCTAACATCTGCTGTGCCACTGCCCTGCTCTGCAAGAATGACATCTATGCGCATTAGGATTCAGATCAGATCAGATTCTTAAAGAGTACTAACTGCTTCACAAAACAGCCAACAATAGGATAGGTCCTTAGGCTGTTCCAGGAACCATACTTCTATTCCCACAGCAATAAAAGGGTAAAGGGTACTCACAATGGACCTTCAGGTCTCCGAGTGAAAGTGATGAGGCCTACCCATCACATACGGTTCGAAACTTTACCTAACCTAATCTAATGCTTAAAAGCTAAGATTGTTCGAGCATAGTCTTTATAAGGTAGCAAATTAGAAAATTCTTTAGGCAAAGCTGTCGCCGGATGTTCTGGCTCATTGGCTTAATAAGTCAACTTCCGCGCCAAGTGAATAAACACAAGTGCACCGGGCCGATGTCTCTTCCAAATGCGCGCTAATACGCACCAAAGTTTTATTTATTATCCTACTGCAGTTTTTTGGGTAAAATACTAAACATGCTACAGAATTGATAGAATTTTGGTGTAATTCATGGTTAATATCTAATCTGTTTAAACATTTCGTATGTTGTCAATCTCTCTGGTGTTACTCAATTTTAGCGAGTATTTGATGCGATCGTACCTTTAGACATTTCATGCTGGCACTATTTAGCGCCATTATCACTTGCATTAAAATGGTGGTGTAACTTTAAACAGTGAATTTGTGAAATTTGTGAAACTTCTGAAAAAATTATAAAATAGTGCAAATGAAGGTCCCAAAATATGGTAAATCTATCAATGAAATTATTGCGCATCTTTTGAAATTAAAATTAGCACCCGGGAAATTAAAATTTACCACATATTGTTAAATTAAAAATCATACTTCCGTATCCGGGGGAAATTATTATAAAAATCAAATGACATTTGTGCAAATGGCGGATGGAGATTTAATAATTTAGCAAATATCTTCAATTTTGATTTTCTTTTTACACAAATCGTAATCATAAATGATGGTTTAGGGTTGAAAAATAATTAGAAACGTTGTTTGCATCTTATTTGCAGAGAATTTGGGAGGTAAAGTGTTTCCGGTTGCTTTCATTTAAAGTGGGACCGTGGGAGTTTCTTTATTGATGTACTTTGGCTAGTTTGATGGGTTCTTTGCAAGTTTTTGAGCACCTAATTCAATTATATCAAGTTCTAGTTCGTTGCGCATGCAGTTAAAATACAACATAATTAAAAGATGACGTTCGAGTTATTGAAATCGTTCGTCCTTAGGTTCGGAATTCCTTAGGTTTACAGTGAAGCGTTCAGGTAGTGAGTGGAGCCAACTTGCGCTCTTCAATTTTTTCTGAAATGTTGCGGGCGAATGGTTATATTTATTGATTCCTGACCAGTGATCTCATGAAGTTTCTCGTGTGAAACCACGAATTCCTTAGAATACACGTAGAACTTGTTTAAGATTTTCAGTCCTGAAAATCGCTTATCTCAAACTTCACTTATTTACTTAGGTACTTTTGATGACTATGCAGTTTAGGGTGAACTAGAGCTTTAACCAAAAAGTCTGACTAAACAGTCCAAGTTGCATATTCTGAGATGGTAAAGGTAAACCTCTTATTGCACATCCCATTAACAGTGAGTCTGAGTTGCTGTCGCTGCTAGAGGACTTTTTGAGAGCTCTTGCATTTTACCTCGGAACGCTCGATGGCTATCTGGCGTGCGAAACTAAGGGCAACTGGCTAATGATCGCGGGAAACGCTTATTAGTTGAGGCCTAGCGCCCCACTGACCTTGATTGATGCACCTCCACTTAATTTTTCTCACTTTCTTGTATGAAACTGTCAATCTTTAGCAGCAGATTATGCTGCTACACGCCATACATAGTTCCACAATTTCCGAAGAATTGACCCAAAGTTTAGTTCGTTTTGAAAACGTCGTCACTTTCTAGATCTTATTCATTCACATTCTAGCGAGTCAATCTAAACTGCCATTGAGCAACTGTGATGCGCGCCTTTCAGCTTTCATAATAAAAGACGAACAATTTGTTGTTGTACATGTAATATTTCGTTTGCAATTGCTCACTAGAACACAGAATAAAATTAAAAAAATTTGTGAAAGTTGCTCCTCTTTGTCTCTGCGCGTGTTCTGTATTACAAATAAAAATTGTATATTAGACCTAATCAGTGGAATCCTCAGCTAGTGTATTATTTGTGATTGTCTCGTCAAATACTTGAATCCTTTTTCGTTTCCTCTGCTTTGATGGGTTCTTCACTCTCCGCTGTGTCCACTAGAAGGTACAAAACCATTTTAATTAACAAACACCGGGGAAATTTTAACTGAAAAACAAAACTCACTTTTACTCTCCTTCTCATCTTTTGTTTCGGCATTCTCGGTCTTTGCTTCCTTGTCTAAACGCGGCCTCTTTCTCTGGCCCTTATATGAACGCTGATCTCGTCGACCACCTTCGCCCTCGTCCTCCGAATCTGAAAACTCATTATCGGGGACAATGCGTTTGTCTTTGTCACTTTGTGGCAGTCTCTCATCTTTATCTATTTTATCCTCATCCTCGGATTCTTCATTAATAGCATCCTCTGGAATCGCTTGGATTTGAACACCGGGCGCATGTGGCAACATTCTTAAGTTCTCAAATAGTCTGAAACGCACAACTCATAAAACATCATGTGACAGAGGAAGCAACTGCAACTCACCTATTCTTAATCTTCTCCAGATACTCGTTGGTATTCTGATTTGTCATGTTGCTGGGACTGATGTGCAACTTGAAATCAGGACCGAAATACTCAAAGTAATCATTGTACGGTAGTTCATTAGCTATTTCTACTCCTAACGCCACTGACGTCTCATACGTCCAACAGCGGGACACATTACGAATTGTATAACCGCCGCCGCCGACCATGAGGAAGGGCAAGCTGTACTTTTTCACGAATTCCACACACTTGCCATGTCCCTTGACGGTCAGATTGAAACAACCCAGACGATCGCCAGTCAGCGAATCAGCTCCACACTGCAGCACTACAGCAGCTGGCTGGAATGTCTCCATGACCTTTGAGATAATTGGCACGAATATTGATTCATATGCCTCGTCGTCCATACCATCGCGCAGAGGGATATTCACCGCGTAGTACTTGCCCTTGCCGGCACCAATGTCACGCAAGTCTCCTGTGCCGGGGAAGTACTCTCCATATTTGTGGAAGCTGACTGTCATAACACGGTCTGTGGTGTAGAATGCCTCTTCGACACCGTCACCATGATGAACATCAATATCGATATACAAAACACGCTGGTGGTACTTAAGAAGCTCTAAAATACCCAACACGATGTCATTTACATAACAGAAACCGGACGCTTCTGATTTCTTCGCATGATGCAAGCCACCACCCCAGTTGATGCAAATTTCCGATGCTTGCTTGTTAAGTTTTACGGCGGCTGCCACAGAACCACCGGCCGATAGCTGACAAAACTCATATAGACCATCGAATACGGGGCAATCCTCACCGACATTGAACCGCTGCATCTGTTTGTTGTACTCGGTCATATTGTCTGGACGGATTGACCGCAGGAAGCGTACGTATTCGTCGGAGTGGAATTTGGTCATCTCGTCAGCCGTAGCTTTGTGTGGTCTCTGAAAAAGTAAAAGGCGAGTGTTAATTAAATAATATACGAGTTGTTGGAAGGGTTATGTAGACTCGAAAGAATTCTCGTAACTAAGTGACTACACTTATCAGAATCAGAGACAAATGTGCCCTTCTTCCTTATCATCTCACAGCTGCCACTGAAATAATTAAAACGGACACCAAATCTGTTTGGTTGAATTCGGTTAGTAATATAGGAGGTCTATGACAGATGGGTTGAGGATTGCTGAACTAAACGCTTTTAGATTGGCCTGATTGTTAGAAAAGACGAAGATATCCTTGTCGCGTGTGTTGTAATGCAAAATTCTTCTTCCTCATCGGTTGGTCCGACAGGTTTCTCGCTGAAATGTGAAGGATTGCTCAATAAAATTGACCGAAAGGCTTAAATGGCTTGTCTTCAAGATAATTCCAATACCCGATCTCTTCGGTACTAAAAGTGGTCGCCGTGACTCAGTACTTTGTGCGTTTAAATGCTGTGCGAGCCGCGTGCGTTTAAGTCCCAGGTACTCGTCGGGGAATAGAGTATAATTTGTCATGAAAAAGCGTCTCAATCCGCCTTTCGGAGTCGGCAAAAAATGGTAGGTCCCTTCCATTCGCACAAAAAAAATAACGCGCCCAATAGGAATAATTGCGAGAAGCTAGGCCTTGGCTTATCCCAAACTATCGCGCCCGCTATTTGTTTTTTTAGTGTACCAAAAGATTTGGGATTTGGGATTAAGATTAAGCAGGGTCGGCCCATTATGCATACTTTGCCAAGACTTTGCATTATTTCTTAAGGTTAGGAATTAAAATGGCTGACGTTAAGCTATAGGAACTATAGGTTTCAATGTAAAGACTATAATGAATCGTTTTATTCATACAGTCAAACAGTCAGCCAACAGTAAATGTCATTAAAACAAATGATAGAATCCAAGCTAGTTCAGTAATGGTGTGGATATCTTACGAGATCACAGAGGAATGCGAATTATCAACAATGAGGTTTCTATTCCAGGAAATAGCGATATTCTAGTCAACTGCAAAGGAGGTACCAGTCGAAACCTCGCTGAAAACAATGCGACATGTGATTCCACATGAATTGATAAAACTCTACTTGAGCACTATCTTCCTTCACGGACTGATCTTGCCTAGCCTGAACTCTAGAAGGATAAATAAGAAAAGCATAAGCTATCCAATTGGAGCCCCTACGGCACAGTGTCTTTTATACAAATATACAAATGTGTTGTGCTACGACTACGACTGCATAGACTTTCTTTCAGACTTTCCTGTTCTTAATTTTCTTTTAAGTTTTTGTCTTTTTTGCTCTTCGTACTGGGACTGGACATTTTGTTTTATCTATCACCCTCGACATTATCGGCAGACAAATGACAGCTAGTGCAGCCATCCGGCTCACAGTAGTCTAGTAAAGATTTTGGCCACGCATTCATTTTGAAAAATGTCAAAATTACTCCCAGAAACATGGACTACACCACACCCCCTAGCTAAGACAAGTCGATTCACTTCTACACCGACGTTTCAAAAACTAGCGGGGGTTCCGTCTTCCAAATCATTAAAGCGTGTTCCAGGCGGAAATCATGGCGATCAGAGAAGTCTTACCTTAGCTGAAGAAAAGCGTGATGTCAGCCAGGGATATCCGCATCTTTTCTTACAGTCAAGCGACAATAAAGTCTTTGGAATCAGTCGCTTTAAATTCACTAACAGCCCTAGATTGCCGATCGTTTCTTATAAAGATGGCGGAGCAGTTTAATATTCACCTTTGTTGGGTACCAGGGCACAGTGACATTCCAGGAAACTGTAACACCCCGTCTCCACGAGTCGGAATTTCAGACAAGAAACGAAACTGGAAAGAAAAACTGCTCGTGGAGACGGGTAAATTCCAGACAGATTGCCGACGCGACACTTCCGTCTGGATTTATTTCGTGTCTTCGTTTCCAGACTGAAACCCTGACGGATTTTTGACATTTGAGGTTTGCCAGGTAGATTTTAATTCGTTTGTTGGTTTTCATTGAGTGAGCATGGCGGATTGGCGAATCTCGCTTAGCAGATGCTCTTCCAAATTATGCAATTCTCTTTTTGGCAAAAATTGATTTACTCAGAAACTATGTTTTCGCTTTTTTTCAGTTATTTTCTCTATTTCTGCCAATGCTTTTAAAGCCTTTAATGCAAGAATTGCGCGTTGTTTCCTTCTCAATGGCATTTTCAGAATGACGATTCTTGACAGAGATTGCCCGGCAAAGGAAACAAAAAAAAGGCAGACATGCAGTCTGATTTGTAGTTAGACGGAAATCTTTCTCGTGGAGACGGGGTGTAAGGTTGATGAACTCGCCAGATATGGAACAACATTACCTATTGGGGATGCTAAGGGTACCTTAGGTATACCAGTCGCTAGAACTAAAGTTAGATGCTATCGAAAGAACAAATCTTGAGTGGACATGTCTACCAACAAAGCAGATTTGGTCAAATCTGACTCTGAAACTCTCTAACGAAACAAGTCCTACAGAAGCTGTATGGATAAGGGGGAAGAGGAGATTATTCTTCATCTTCTTTGCGTCAAGCTCTCTCCCCCAAAATAAAACTCCACTAGCCTTCCTCTACACCTACTTAGGCGGCCTGATAAACATAGTTGTTAATAGCCTTCTACGCTTCATAAAAACTTCCAACTGATTCAATGACTAGGCAGGAGATCTTTCCGAGATCCTTGTGGTATCACAACGGATCTCTTATGGGTCTAAGTGTGTTGAGCTGGCAGCCACCTCAACCTAATCTAACCTAACCTATGTATGGCACTCTCTCTCTCTCTCTCTGGTGAAAATCAATGAAAAATGAGAAGAATTTAATCGCTAAATACTGAAAATGTTGAAGAATTGTCAAAATTTACTAATGTTTTTTTGGACGATACGCGAGAGACAAATGGTGAAGTCTGCGCTAACAGCACAATAGACGCAATGTACATAAGTACGCTATGGATTGTGTCATATTGACACATGAAAAGCTATAACGTAACAAGTTGTGTTGAAAACGCTTGCAGACATTGTATGTTATCTATTGCGGTCTTTTATGAAAGTACACATATGATATTTAATCATACGAGTGAAAACGCCAAGCTGCGCAAAATAAAAACTGTGTCAAATTGACACAAACAGCGGATGCGGGTTAAAAAAATCCTAACAGACTACGGAATTAAGTTGGTGTTTACCAGGCGAAGGATTCAGCCATTCGTGTAACCGCTTAATGGTTGTCGATGAAGTCGGTGTTGAATTGACCAGACTAAACTAGATGTAATGTTACTCTGTCCTGTGTTATTGTGAAGCGGGCGAGAAATCCTGGAAAGGAACTAAACAAAAGCTCTCGATTGTAATAGGTAGCACTGCTAGTAAGTTTGAACTGTTCTCTACAGAAGTGCGCTTAGGGCAAAGATAAATCCATTGTGATACCACGGTGAGTGGTAGGGTTGACCCCAAGTGTACTCCTGAAACTAATTAGATTTCTTCACTTATTCATGTCAAACATACTGACAGTGTTCAGATCATTTAGATCTCTGCAGATGTATTCTTCGAAGGTAGGTTTCATAATTCAAGGGCCCACATCGCTTCCCCATCTGCTCAACATTTGCAGAAATCGTTACACCTTTTACTCAGTCGTTCAGTATATCTGCCTTGGCCGCAGTGTCATATAATGACATAAGTGAGCTTATCATCATCATCATTTTCATTTATAAAACTCACATTGTGGAGCTTGGAATTCTTATTAACGCTTTCGACTCCTTAGGAGGCTGAATTTATTGCAGGACTTGAATTTATTGCAGGACTTGCTTTCGACAGAAGACAGATGTTAAGCAAAAGATGTACATAAATATGTATGGCGATGCTTTAACGATACCACTAGTACCAAGAGAGCCTCGTCTGGCTAGTTTATTAGGCGCACAGCCCTCCAGAACGTCTGGGTCCTTGTAGAGGCACACGGTTGCCCCGGATACAAGAGATCTGATCGCACCTTGGGACCACTAAGCATGATACTGGTTCAATTTTCCCTATGCAGCGGCCAGGCGTGATCTTGTCCTACTTCAGTGGCACTGTCCCAAGCTTATAAAAGGTGACGTTGGTTAATGCAAACACGCAAACTAGCAATGCTGGTGCCTAGTGCAAACACGCAAGACAGACTTGGCTTCAACTAAGTCGACGCATGATAAATACCTTAGATTAGATTAGGTGTGTTGGATGATGAAAACGATAACTAACTTACCGGCACTCTAGTTAATTCACATAATGTACTGTCGGTTGAAGGTCCCTTCCATTCGAGAAGGAAGCGAGAAGCTAGGCCTTGATCCATCCCGAGCTGTCGCGTCAGCTATTTATTTATTTATCTCTTAAGTTACTGACTATTTATAAGAAAAACATAATTTCCTTAGTAGATCTGAGTAAATTATGGAAACTAATCCAAAAACTAAAAATGGTTCAATGACAGTCTCCTGTGGAAGCGCAATGGACCCAATCTGGTGCAGGTAAATCTACCTCTTGGCAGTTGTGTTTTCACGAACACTGCTCTATGTGGGCTTAGCCGTCAACCTAACCTTACGAAACATAATCTATCGAGCGGTGGAAAGTCACTTGACCTAACCTATGCATGAAACAGAATATTTCCTACTGAATCTTGTTTCTACTAAATGTACCAAACTATTCACGAGACTGTCAGTTGAGCCGCGTGTGGAGAGTTACACAAATGTAACCCAACGCCATTATTCTTAATTCTGCCTTTTCGCACGAATGTTTGAAGATCGTCTAAGCAGCTCCTGCCTTTCTCTTTCTTTAGTGCTGAACTAGATCTAACGATGGTCGTTTTCTTTATCATGTCCTGGGTAACCTGTCCGTCTACAGGAAGGCACAGTTGATGGACAGACGAAGTTAAGACTAACCAAATTCCTGACCATTTTCTACTGATTCCTTGAGTATCTAGATTCTCTATCAAAACCAGAAACATTTGCCGGACTGACAAAGCAAAGTTCAAATATTTAAAGCGTTTCTTATCAACACCCTCACAAACAGACCTACAACTACCAATACATTTATGTAGTTTATCACACTCTGCTGAAAAATAATATGTTCGGGATGTGGACATTATTTTTCATTAACTCCTCTACAAATATACACACATTGTCCATTAGACTTGGCTAATATTACTTTCGCAAGTGCAGCGCCACTTGACATCGTCTCAAGGGAACAAACACTCTAAAGCTACCAGCGACAATGAGCACGGCAAACGACACTTTCTGCGGGTGTGACATACGCGTCATAATGCCATTCGTCACTATAGGGCGTAGACCCTATTGCCTTGGACGATTTTCTCATGTTGGAGTACCCAACTTATGCTCTCACTCCGTACAAAACCCCTCACCTCACAAAATATTAATAATTTCCAAATTTTCTTACATAAATCTCCATCTTTCTGTAGAGTCCATAATTTAACAGAAGATTGTGTGTCATACGTATACGGTGCGGCTTCATCGGATGGCCCTGTCCATAGTAGTAGTTCCCAATATCACCTGCAAGCAAAATAAACCATAAAAAACCATTAAAAACACAAATTTTCACAACGACTTCCTTAATTTAAATTTTAAGTCGACTGTCCGCCGCTTGTTCCATACATTTCAACGACCGTAGAATAAAAAAACGCGCACACAACTAGGACAGCTTCGACGACCGTATAAAAAGTGTACCCAGCACAGACACTCGACTTAAATACGTCAAACCGAGAGAAATTCGTTTGTTTACGCAGCCCCCGCATGCTTGGTCGAGCGGCAAAATGTCACCCGAAATTAGACGGCCTCGAGCTAAGGACTTTACCTTTTGATAGGTATTAAGCCAAGAACGTAGTTAACTAATTAGAATCAATTAAAATGTAAAACTTACTGTCGTAGTAGTAACAAACTCGTTTCTTGCTGTGCGCTTGCATTTTTCTTCTGTTTGCCCCTGGATCACTGATTGAACAAAGTTATGTTTGGTGTTTGTAGATAATAAATAAACTATGAATAGCGGTGGTTGTAAATGCAATTTACGGTTTTGTTTATGTGGGAAATTTTAAAACAAGCGATGGACACACCAAAAATCAGAACAAGCGCGTCCACCTCAGAAAAGCGTATATGGAAAGGGAAAATGGCAGTGACAGTGGGGAATTGCGATTACGGTGTGAAGTTGGATGTTGGAAAAGTACACGAATTTTTGTTTGGTTTTTGTATTGGGTAATGGTGTAGTATGAAATTGAATCGGTCGTGGTGAGTTTTAGTTTTCACTTCGCTTTATTATTGTTTCTAATAAAGCCTCGTAGGCTTTTTCTGTGTAAATATAGACTTACAGTCTCTTTTTCTTCAGAATCGTTCTACCGAGACGCCTTCTTCTTAGTGCTCCCTTCGCTATAAGGCGTGATACTGCACATGCTGTAGTCCAAGGTGGACCTGAGCTTTATCAATAGGCATCTTCAGCTACCTCGATCGTTATATAGTCTCACTCGCTTAGTATAAGTGCCTTTCCTGTTATGTGTGTCGCCTGAGTCGTGGACAGTTTTTTGCTGCACCATCCGTTTGAATTTGAAGCGGATTCATACGTTTTTTAGGCCAGGGCGTTGGAGTGCATCTATCTTCTTGTTCAATTCTTAGGACTACGGTCCATTTCGCTGAACAGTCCATGTTTTTTAATCTTCTTGCCGTCTACGCAAGTAGGACTAAATAGCACCCGATGGATTTTTCCCTTGAAACCATCACTTTTGTCAAAGTTCTTACCTTTGCGCTTGAGTATAGCAGGACTTGAATGTTTATGGTCCTGTGTAGGGTTACTCTTGTACTAGTTGTTCCAGCGATTGACAATCGTAATTGTTTTTTTTTACCTCAGAACTTTCATTGGGTGGTGTGAATAATAATTGAGGTAGAGTGTTCCCTCAACTTTTTGGATAAAACACTCAATTTGAGTTAAATAAAAATGAGTTTCATCAAGTCTCAGAAAACACTTCCTTCAAAAGGGTTTCCTCAGTTTTTATTCTCACCACCTAGGGTCTAGGTAGACAAAGCCCTCAAAACTAAGATGGTTCTTTGGATGTACATCGCTGTCTAATTCTCACATACTGGTCGTTCGCACTGCCGACTGACACAAAGACTCAATCTTCAACGACGACAGAATGCGACGCCGGATCAAGTGCCCACTAAGCTCATCTGAACATTTCCAAATCCAAACCAAATTTAACTTCAGCTTCGAAAATTTCACCTCTGAATAACCAATGCATTCTGGCAGTACCCTAGAGCCTCAACCAACTTCACTTAGATCTCCAATTTTTGTTTCACGGCGAATTTCTCTCATCTCATAATTTATATTACTTTCTCTCCGCAATTTACGCCCCATGTACCTGAGCGGGACAACAGGAACATTTTAAAATAAAATACACAACAGAATATGGCGATAAAGCAAAGAGCACAAAACGGAATGCATTTCTTTTTTCGCCGTGCCACTGTTATCCCCGACAAAAACCAAAACAAAATGGCCGAGAGTTTGTCGTTGTTCTGCTGCCGTTTTCGTTGTTCTCGTTCGCATAGTTTTGATTTTGACGTCTAGCTCTCTCTGCTCTCGTCGTGTTGGGTGCTGTTCTGTGTTGTTCGCCGTGTGTGCTGTCGCCGTAGCTGTTCCTCGTCAACTGTGTGTGGTGGTGCAAACCAAGAGAAAAGCCAAAGGGAAATTAAAAAAGAAAATTCCTTCGGAAAATTAATGGAAATTTTGAGTAAAATCCGCAAATTGATGTGAAAAAGTGCGTATCCTTTGCGAAAATTCAGTGATCTCCCGCAGTGGAGTGCCGTTCGGTCCACACAGTTAATTGGAAAAAATTTGTGTACAAGAAAAGTGTTAACGGTGCCTGCCTGCTTTACCAATCGGCGGCCCTTTTGCTCGGTTTTCCTTTTTATTTTTCGCGTCCGCCGTCGCCGTCACCCGTTCTCGCCCACGAAGTGGTCTACGTCTGTCGGTGTTTGTTTCATCGTCTGCCTCCTCGTCGTCCGCCGTTATCGCTGGGGATATCTTTGCGGTGGGCCCGTGCCCTGTTTCGTTTCCTTTTTTATGATTTTTTTTCCTTATTTACGTGCGGTGCTCTGTGTGCTGGTGCTTTATTTACCACAGAAATTAAATTAGAATTTCCCGTCTCTGGATTAAGTGAATTAATTGTGTGATCCTAGTGGGCAATGGAGTAAAAAAAATTATTTTTTTTTGATATCAAACTTAGCAACAACAACAAAAAGAAGGAGAAGGAGGCCAGAAAAAGGATACGAATTGGCAACAAACAGCGAAAAGGGACAAAGGTATGTGCGTGTGTGAGTGTAGTTCATAGAATATTGTTGATTTGTGGTGTCATGGTGGTGGTGGTGATGATGGCGATCACCGCCCCTTCTGCCTAACAACAGGAAATGCCCAAACGTTCCTTCATTCTCACCGACTGTCGTCAATTTCGGGGAACAGTCGTCCTTCGTTGTTTGTCTCCCCCCAGCCGGTCGACTAAAGGACCGATTCATGTCCCTAAGTTCGTTATTCCTCTTTTTTTTTATCTTACACTGCGGTGTTGCCAGCAGTGTGGGAGAAGTTATGGCAATGCAAATCTAGTTCCAATTTAAACAGGAGGTGAACGAAAATTAATGAAATTGTGATACGAAAGGGTATCTTATCCTTTTAAATGTTTAATCTACTTTTTGGGATGTCCTGGGATGGACAAGAAGAACGTCTCTCATGGCCACACAAATCTGCACCAAATTCTCCATTCCATGATTGGTTCTTCTGCAAATATTCGTTAATAAAATTGAATCATCGTAAACCATGTAAAGACTTCCAATTGGACCTACAATTTGGGGCCAATGTTTGTTAAGTGTTACTAGCTTTACTTTTACTTTAACGGAGTCATGAAGAGTCTTAGCCTGCTGTCTTCTCTGATTGCTGAAACATTGCCGTCAAAAAGGATCCTGACCTTATCGGTTACAGACTTGGTTTTTAAAGTGATGGTTCGGATTTCTTTGTTGTCTCGTAGCTTTTTAGGAGTTTTGAGCTCAGTTGTTTTGCCTACCTGAAGTAGCCGCTGTTTTCTAGGGTCATTCTCCGTCGGAAATCTACGAGGCTATCAATTTTAGAGTTGAAATTTACTCCGGGATAGGTGAACATGTACGATGAGATTTGGTTGATGCTTATGCCTCACTATGACTAGGAACTCCCAATCAGTGTGGTATACCGACGGGTAAAAAACCGAATAAGGCGCCGATGCGCGTGTCTACGACTCGAACTGCAAGCTAGTGGTGTCTCTTGGATGCGTCATGTCACAGACGCAACCTTCGAAGAAAGCAGATTTTAATCTTTTCGGACAGTCAGTCAGCGATTAAAGCTTTCTTTTGATTTTGACTCCAAACTTACCTGAAGCTGACTAACCACTCTTGAGCAACCAGCTCTCTTCAACAAGATCACAATTTATTGGGTTTCATGTCACAAGGGAATTATTTACAATGAGATTGCAGGTGAGTTCGCCAGACAACGAGCCCAATCCCTTCCTATTATCCTTCTGTGGTTTACCCACCAGTCACATTAAGTTGGAACTCATGGGAGTCCAATGAGCCTCAACAAATGTAAATTCACTCCACGAATTTGCCAATCCAAGAAGTTCAACAACTCCTTAAACAAGAAAAGGAAAAAAATTCTCGCACTAAACATACGAAGTCCTGAGGAACTTCCTCACTAGACATCACAAGCTGGACATCATTCCGTTGAACATTTGTCGATTCTTCTTCAAAGAGTAAGAAACTGCAGAGCATACTTTGTGAGAATGTCCCGCTATAGCTCGCTGCAGACTAAAACATTTCGGTAGAGGATTCACCTCACCAGAATCAATAAAACATGCATCCGCAAGCTTTATCCTACCTGAGTTTCGAACCCCTGCACCTCGCTCACACATAATGCGAGTGGATTATAAAAAAATACAAAAAGGATCTTCCATGACCCTGATATTGCTCTAAATTTTCCTCGGTTGTAGAAAAACTTGCTTAACGCAAAAGATCTCTTAGGTCGCAGTGTATTAGAAATCATCGTCAGTTAGGTATGAGGCCCAATAGAGCCTAGGTTCGCTTACGTATACTAGGACAGATGCTTTCCAGCTCAGTTGCCACCACCATTTACTGGGCTCCCGATGAGCTCATCAGACAAGGATCTCTGCCAACACTCGTAGCCCAGTTTTCCATCGGAGGTTCATCCACCAGTCACACGAAGTAGGACCTCAACTCATGAAAGTAACGAGACAGAAGCTTAAAATGGAGTTCAACTACAAGACTTCGTGAAGCCAGAAAATTCATCGATGCCTAAAATAAGATGAGAAGTCTTGAAATTCTCGCATTGAGCCAACCTCTTGCCAGGATTATAATGCACTTCCTTACTGCACATTGCTTACACAACTTGTGCCTTTTATATCTGTCAACTATGTTTGTAAGACCGAGATATAGCTGAACGCAACTTGTGCGAATCTCCCACCAAAGCTCAAAGCAGACAGAGAGATTTTAGCTTAGCGTTCATATCCGCAGCTTTTAGGTCCCATAATCGACGCACGTACATATGTAAGCGATTGCGCATGCGAAATGACCAAGCAAACGTTTAAGCCAATGTAAGGAAGCGCCATCGAGAATATACGATTCTATTACATAGCTCCGGTCCCGTAGCTCGTTAAAGTTGTGACTGTTCTTTTATTGGCCGGCCCATATCGATAACAAGGTGACGGACAGACTAAACTTTCTCTTTGTCCCTATTGTGGTGTTACAGAGGATTTAATGAATTGCGGTTAAAAATCAAATAGGAGATTATAGGCAACTCTATTTAAATTGCATTTCGGTCCCGAACTCTTAGAAGTCTGTTGCACGAGACTCTGGATCTTCACACGTTTATGTTGCTCAGTGTGATGTATTATGGAAGGCTCTGCTATAGCCAATAGTCTTGATTTGTACAGACCTTTGCCAATAGATTATCTGGTCATGTTCACATAGAGCCAGTAGTTAGTTAAGCTAGAATGCAGGAATTAATGGGTCTATCTGATCGACTACATATTTGACCAGCTCATGACCGATGTGTTCGAAAACCAACTTAGTGCGTCCTTAGTGTGTTAATGTCTAAGAATGTCTTTAAGGAGCATTTTGTAGGTTATGCAACATTTTTCGACCAAAATAACCGTTTACCCTTCATCTGTTAGGAGTTCATTAGTCCACATGACTTCAAGTGCTAGAAGCAGAAGTTCTACATATGGTTCTTGACAAGTTTTGAGATCTTCGAGGTCCTGTGCAGAGTTTTCCCTCTTAAAATTGTTCTCACTGAACCGAGGTGAAGCACGAGTCGGGAGTGTATTCGAACTGCTTCTCTGATGCACACCCTGGTTTTCCTCATCCAACTTTGAATCTCGTTTTGGCTACCAGCATACATATGTTTAATCGGAACAGAGTGGTTAAAAACGTACCTGTACACCGGAATTAATTTATGGATTCAAGGAATGCGTATCTGGCAGCACCTTACAATTAATCCCCTTAATTCCCGTTGTCTCCTTTTTCTTTCTTCTTCTTTCCTTTGTTGTGTGTGCGCTCGTCTTCAATGACAGTTGTTATGTTATGCTGATGATGGTGGTGGTGGTGCAACCAGCAGAATTTTTCCTGACATTTTTAATGCCAAAGAAAAGATATGACGACGACGGCAACAAGAAACAGTGCTCGATGTCGAGTTGCATACAAAAAACGAAACAACAAAAACCCAAGCGAAGAAGACGTCATTCATCTCAAAGGCGATTCTATTCCCCGAAAACAACGAAACACTCAGCCAGCGTGTTCGCTCAGCTGCTTCTATTTCCAACTGGGATTGTGTCTTCTGTGTGAATGGCAATGTGTTGTACATGGGACATGTGTGCAGGCAGGGCTTTCTGAGTCCTTTTGTAGTAAGATGCTGCCATGCTTTGTGTGTTCCTCACTGCAGCACCTCCAAACCAAGTGCGCCTTCGATTAGCAGTACACATCGAAAAATAACAAAAAAAACCCCGTACACCCACCCGTACAATGTTCTATTTTTGAAGTGCGTTTAGAGTTTATCAGCTCCCCGCGCTGTAATGTGGGGGCTCCGGCTTAGGGTTGGGTGACCTTTTTCCCCGTTTAATTGTTTTTTTTTTTTAGTTTATGGCTGCTCGGCTTGGGTCTTTCCGAGTGTCTCGGAGCTGGCTATCAGAAACACTTCGACGCGCACACATACCCACAAGTAGTGTGGACACTAATTATGATTTATGGACGACAAAGTCGTCGCGGCCCCTTTTCTCTTTCCAGAGACTCACAGCGACGAACAACAGAAGAAAGTTGTCATTGTAGTCCCGGTGGAAGCCATTGCCTCTGCGTTTGAAAAAGCATAAAATTGTTCTCCGATGGGGTTGTGATCTTGTTCTTGTGATAAGGTTTCCACTATCAGAGGCTGTCGTACACATTGCTTTGGATTGAGTATCGATTATCTTTGTTCAGGGCAGAAAAGGCGCTGATATGGATTCGGAATGGGGAGCAGTGTTATCGGAAAAGCGTCGTGGAATTGGTTTTTGAATTGCATTCGAGGCGGTGGTAGTTGGGTTGATGGTATTTGGAGCATGATTAGGTTAGGAATGTGAACGTATTGCCTAGACTGCGATGAAATTGCATTCGAATGCACTTATTGTGTTCAACAACGTTTGCAGTGGATTGAGATTTCAAAACGAATCGAATTCGATGAGTGGAAATCTATGAACTGCTGCCTCTAGAATGGGATCACATTCGCATTTTTTCTGTACAAATCCGCTTTACTCTCATAAATGAAAGTAATTGGTATCTATGATACTCGTCAATGGTTTGAAATCCGCTGACGTTAGAAACTTCCTGTGAGAATTGAGCCAAAAGGTACTAATCGAGAGGAGGAAACCAGGACTTGGGAATACCCACGGGGTGTAAAGAAAAGACTACTCCATGTAACGTGGAAAACGATATGCCCAGTGAACCTGGGTGATTGGTTGGTTGGTTTTAGTAGTTGTGTCAGGCAGAGACCGTGCTGAAATACACAGTTTTGTTGCAACAGTTCTCGTGACCGATTTCTTAGATGAGTGTGAATGGATGTCGACAGACCATGGCTGTTGGTCTTAAATCCAATCTGTGGAGTTAAGGTAGAGTAGAATGTTAGGGATTTTCTTCTTTATAAGTTCGCCAAGGTTGTCGAGGAAGGGTTTTCCTAGCGCATTGAGTGCCGGGCACTTGCTGAGGAAGAGATCTAGGGTTTCCTCTTATTTGTGTCTTTGCAGCTGCGGCAGTAGGGATAAAAGGGATGCCAAGGTTGGACGCATGGGTATCTTCTGCCCTCGGGTTTTTCTAAGGAGGTCGTTTGTTTTCCAATGGTTGTATGTTGGTCAAGTCTTTTTGGATATAGCACAGCTAGCAAGGTTGTTCCATTTGTGTTTGGCTACTGAGAAGTAGTGTAGGTTGCTTTTTTTTCCTTGACAGCACCTAATGGGATGAGAATTTCTCTTGCGAGTGAGCTATCAAGAGCTGACCCCTGCCTGGCAAGCTCATCAGCCATTTCGTTCCCTTCAATGCCTCTGTGGCCAGCGACCCATACGAGCTCGGTATGAGGTGGTTGTGGAGACAAAAGCCTTAATGGCTGCCTAACCTTTGGAGAAAAATGCAACATTTCGTTTGGGGGTGGTGTCGTTGTTGAGCGCACGACAGGCCTCGTAGATTGCGAGTATTTCAGCCTGAAAAACACTGGCGAACTTCGGAAATCTGGGTGATTTCTATATTTTTAACGCTGCTGAAAATATACTCGAACCCACCCCTCATTCCATCTTCGAGCCGTCCGTGAAAATTGATATGTCGTAGTCTTTCGTGACCACCCCGCTGTTTCATTCCGCTCTTTGCTGAGCGTAATACTGGGGGTAAGACAGTCTGTGGGGGATGTTACCGCCTCCTGAGGCAGTGAACCTAGAATGCTACTGTGGCCATGGGGCCTGGCCGACTAGCACCCAGATTCTTTGAGTCTGATCGCACTACAGGTTGTAATCTTTCTGACGTAAAGATCCAGAGGTAGGAGGTTTAGGATAACCGTAAGTGCATCCGTCGGACATGAACGTTTTGCACCCGTGGTACCTATACCAGCGGTTCTGTGTATTCGATTTAGTTTAGTGATGTTGTATCCTTTGTTCAGTGCGGGCCACCAGACCACAGATTCATATATAAGAATTAGACGAACTACGGCAGTGTACATCCACAGGGTCATTTTCGGTCCCAGTCCCCACTTTTTCCCAAAGGTTCTGCTACAGGCATAAAAGACTTTGCATGTCTTTTTGGCCCTTAGCTCTAAGTTTGATTTCCAATTTAGTTTGGGACCGAGAATGATATCCAAATATTTGGCACTGGACGTTAGCGAGAGTTAGCGACTTGACCATTTAGTAGAAGCAGGGTAAAGTTGGGTATTTTTTTTTTGTCGTGAAAAGCATTGGTTCAGTTTTTGACATATGTTATCTCGCTCAGCTGTAACCACGTCCTTGAGTACTTGCCCTATAAACTGCTTTACAAACAAATTTTTTTTCAAGGCTTTTTCTCTTGTTTATGTAGATATCTCGCCGGAAATTTTAAGTATTTTTGTGTCTCAACTGTGAATTCAAAGATTGCATCACATGATCCCAAAGTCTTATACCCTTTGTATGCGATTTTCGTTGGGTCCATCACAGGTTGGTATTATAACAACTTTCCTAGTTGTCAATGGAAAGATTTCCAGCCTTAATTGCCGTCTTATGCCAAAAACCCCTGTGGTACATCTTACAAGATTGCTTCCTTCACTTATCCGTACACACGCCATACTCCTTCAAAATGTCAACAAATTTGGAGGTTTTTGTTCACTTCAAGTGACAAATATTGGCAGAGTGAAAGTGAAAATTCAAGAAACCAAACCCGTCTACCTATACAAACACCCCTTGTTCGTTTGCACTTTCGATTTCACCCACATCCATCAGAGTGTCAGAGTCAATGGCCGACATAAACGTCAAAGTTCGTTTCCTCTTCAGACATTTGCCGCTCTCTATCGTTGACTTTTGACAATACTATTGAAATTGTATTACGGGGCGAGTTCAAAGATATGCGAAACTGAATATCACATCAGATTGTGACCAACTGACGGAGGTTGACAGTTTTAGATTTTAACTAAACTTCCTTCCAATCAGTTTTACACGAATTAAACCGGAAAAAGGTTGGCAGCGCGTCTTCCTGTGCTCGCACTTGACAGTCTTCATTGTAAACAAAGTCAACATGTCGACGACAACACTGTCAAGCACGGCTGACCCAACTAGGAAACCACTTTATTCCAAAAAAAAACCACGAACACAACAAAGTTGTCGCCTGAGTATGTTCCAGGAGGTCGTTCCTCGTAAGAGAAATTTTATAATTCATGATTCATGTCGTAATTAGTTATGCGTGAGTCAATGTCATGCATAAATTATGTTTTGAAAACGCGGGTAATTCTACTAATTTGCGGGCTTTCGAGTAGTTTGCAGGATTTGTCAGATCCGCCACACAACTACAACACTCCGAGGCGAATACACATCCCTTGTGCAGAAAGAGTTTCCACCCTTAATGGCGTGTTGGATGGAAATCCTTTTTAATAATGCAGTTGAAACTGCATATCACACTATGGATATTGTTGTTAGGCTTCACAACCCTTTGTTGTGTTCCTAGTGGTTGCGAGACGGAAGGAAGTAAACAAAAGTTCATCCCCTCTTTAAAATAAAGTCGAGTGGTGGCTGATGGTGGCGATGGTGTGTGCGACGAGTCTCGCTTCACTCCTTTTTGTTTGGCCCACATTACCCACATTGGATTCAATTGTGAATCGGAAAGGATTGAGGCACATTTTTGCTTGCGCGCACTCCACTTCACTCATCCTACCGCCGCCGGTCTTCGTCCTTTTTTTTTTTTTTTTAATTGATGATGGTGTACACACATGGAAACGGAGTTTTTCCGGGGAAAAGTTCAAATTTTAAGTTTCAACAACAACACAACAGCAAATATCCGTTTCTATGTCGTCGCCACAGCCGCCATCGCCCACTTTATGATGATGGTGGCTCCGGGGTTTGGGTTTCCATGTCTATGGGCGTCCCACACAATGCAATGAACTCCGAGAGGAGTGCACTGTGTGTTGTGTTTGCTGCTGATGATGAATGGGAATTTGTGTGCTGTATCTACCTTTGCACGCGCGGGTCTGATGTATCGAATTTTGGACGCGAGTTCCTCTGAGGCCGACCTGATTCTCATAAATCAAAGATACACATGTACGTATGTAGATACCCCCAATTCGGTTAAAAAACACTCACATGGACATGATAGTGGGGGAATGGCGAACTAATTTGCGTGGCAATTAAGGAGAAAAATCCGAAAACCGTTACGAAATTTTTGGATATTTTTTTTTCTTTTGTTTTGTCGAAAAGATAATTAACTAATTAATTTTTGGCAAACAATTTGCGAATGATGGTGGAAGTGTGGGAGGCAGTAAGATTGCTGGCGATATCATCACCAGTCTCTTCCTCATCATCATCATCAGCGCCGACGACGGGAAATCGAAGAATTGTGTTGACGAGTTGATGGTGAGGGTCAGGTTGACGGCGCGGAGCTTATTTATCGATGTCGAGTGTGTTTTATGTTGCTTTTCGGAGATAAAAGTGGACGCACGTGTCGGTGGTCTGTTTGCAGCAGTCGGTCGGTATATAGAAGGGGAACGGATGTCGTTTCGGGGGTGAAATGGAAATGGAATGTCATTACTGTTATAAATTTGTCTAACATCAGGTTTTTTTTTCCAGCTATAGACATGGGTACTAGGGCATTGAATTAAGTCTGTTATCGATATTTTTAAATACATCACCCAAAAATAAGTGTATCACCGCCCAATCAGTGGAATTTAGTGTCATGCAGAAGGTTGCGAGAAGATAGGTCTGGGCCCATCCCGAGCTTTCGTACCAGCTCTTCATTTATTTATAGAAGGATGCCGAGAAGGGGGGAAACCCACCCTTTTCTAGTACCTAGAGCACGTTGATTGTGACATGAAATAACGACCGCTGTGGATAAAATACTTTTGAACAGGTCACCATGTTTGGGATAATACTGGGCGCAAAGATTTCCTGAGTCCACGACATC
Source organism: Matsumyia berberina (assembly GCA_917880715.2). Classification (NCBI taxonomy): domain Eukaryota; kingdom Metazoa; phylum Arthropoda; class Insecta; order Diptera; family Syrphidae; genus Matsumyia; species Matsumyia berberina. The sequence goes on from OU862870.1 coordinate 33,557,663, forward strand.
TAGTAGTGTGCATTGCCACACACTTAAGCCAGATTGGCCCATTGTGACACTACAACGAAGAAAACCAACTTACCAGCACCACGGAACCAGAATGTGTAGCTTAGGTACAACGAAGGTGGGCAACGGTAGCGGTGTTAACCGTAAGATTTGAACCAATTCGTCCCAGAGATGAAGTTTCTTATCTTCTGGATATCGAGTTCAGCTAGATGGTTAAGATCATCATAAGAGTATTCCCCGAGGTTTCTTCTTGGACATGTACACAGTAGGTGGGTCGTAGTTTCTTCTTCCTCCTCGCCCCTGCAGCTTCTACAGAAATCGTTGGAGGGGACCCCATGCATGCCTGCCTATCGAGCAATGTCCGTTAAGGACCCCTATTAGTGAACCTAGATTTTTTCCGGTTTGTGGATAAATGTCTCTCCGTCTTCTTTAAATCCAGGTTAGGCCAGATTTGTTTTAAAATAAGACAAGTGCTGATATTGTTCCACCTATGGCTTGCCAGTTCTTTGGCACCTCTGCAAGGAGGAACTTGATCGATTCGATAGGCGCAGAGGGTTCCCCCAGATTTTCGGGGAGATGCCATCATGCCAGTTGCCTGGAACGTTCCTGTGTCCTGGGACCCAGCACAGGGTTACGTCGCACCTATCTGCAATCTCGTTGAGAGATCTGCGGCATTGCTTTACCAACTTTGATCGTATTATCGGCGGTTCCAAGGCTTTAATAGCTGCCTGACTATATGTGTATAATACAATAGTGCAACAATCTATCGCATTAAAAACACACTACAGTGATCCGGCAGTCGCGTGGTGATGGCTAAGCCAGGTGCATTGGAGAAGACTCCAGCCCCCGTACCACCCGCTGTCTTGGATCCATCTGAATGTTTCTAGCGCGGAATCGATCAAAACTGTACCAGATTCCGAAGAGCTTCTGCTAGGAATCAGAGTCTTGTACCTGACGTTAAAGTCAATATAGGGGACAACATAATTCCATTGCTGTGCTGATTAACTTCCCAAAGATATCAACAGGAAGCATATGGAGCACTACCTCCAGTGCAGCACTGGTGGTTCTTTTCAAAGCACCCGTTATGCAGATCCATGATCCCCTTTGTACCTTTTCAAGCAGGTTGCTGTTGATCTTTTTTTCCAGTGCTGTCCACCAGACAAATGCTCCAAACATGAGGATCGGCCTCACCACCGCCGTATAAATATATCCAGTGGACTACCTTAGGCTGCAGGCCCCATTTCGGGTCCAGAGCTTTCCGGCAGGAGTATAAGGCAATTAAGGCTTTCCTAGCACGGTCCTGAATATTCAGCTTCCAGGTATGTTTCCTGTCGAGTATGACCCCCAGGTATCTGGCATGGTCTATAAATTGTCTTGTGAAAAGGACTAGTTCGGTTTTCGAGGGATTAACCTCGAGTTTAATCCTGCCAGTATGTTTAGGGCAGATTCCATAAGGTCTCTTATTGTAGGGACGAATTTACCAGTGCTTGCTATTGCAATGTCATCAGCATATGCCGTTGAAATAAATCGCCCCATTTTCAATATCATTCACAGTTCTTTGGCTACCGTTAGCCAGAGCAGTAGTGATAGTACTCCGCCTTGCGGTGTACCTCTGCAGACCGTCCTGCACATTGAACAGCTCTCCAGCTCAGCCTGAATCAGCCTGCTTTTAAGCATTTGCTCGATCTAGAAGCAGAGGCAGTTGTCAACCTTCAGGTTACAGAGTGCAGCGGAAATTGCCTCTTTTCTGACGTTGTTGATGGCTCCCTCAATATCGCGGAAGGATACCATTTTGTATTCCTTATTATGTAAGGAACTCTAGCACTGTTGTACCTCTCGGTTGATTCGCCTTGGTTTTTTTCGGCAGATTTTTAGCGTCTGCTGACTCTATTCAGAGGTAAATTTCCCCCTTAATTCCTTGGTTCACGACTTGGGCGGCTAAATTGACATCGCCTCTTCTGGTTTAGGTCTCGTCAGTCTTGCAACACTATGAGATCCGCTCTGTTTATTCATTTTTGCAAGCTCAGCTAGATGGACTTGGCTTTCTCAAAACGTGTTGTTGCATCTACAGTAGGTCCCGGACTTGTTAAGGGGGCATTTGTGACATCCTTCGCCCATCCTTCTGAATCTTACAGTCAGCCCTGGAACATTTTTCATCTTTGGACGCTTCAGAGAGTCTGCAAATAATTGGCTCTTTCACCTCTCTGAAGCGCTTGTCCGCTCTTTCTTTCTAATTTCAAGTTCATTAAGCCCCTAAGTTTACACCAAGAGCTTGACCTTGAAGCATGCAACCTATAATCCGATCTGCACTCTGTTATGGGCAGTGGCGACTGCTTTAAAGCACCTATTACTCGTAAGAGTCATCTACTATCAGGTCCTAATACACAGTTTTTAATTCGAACAACTCTTGATAGATTCTCACAATTATTTCGCTTTTATGCAATAGAACAAGTTCTACAATATAAGCAGCAATTACGTGTCATTACCAGGTAATAATGGTGCGACGAATGGCTTCCTATTTATCTTGCGTACGGGAAAGTCACGCGAGCGGAACAGTGTTTGCATAAGTGTTTCTTCACATGATATTCATCGAATTCTATTATAATTCTGGGATGACTTGTAGTGAGAGGTTTGTATTTGACGAAAGACTTAGATCCGGGGTAACTGCAATGAACCTATAGAAAATCAATTCAAAATGTTTCCCTGTATCATCTCTTGACGGACAGTGACAGGTCAACAAGGTATAATTTGACATGAGAAGCTTCTCAATTCGCCATTTGGAGTCGGAAATGAAAACTATACGTCTCTCTTGCCGCCCTGAATATTTCCACAGACTCCTTCCTGAGTTTAGGAATTCGAGTTTGATTTACGGTAGAAGAGCCTTTAAGTTTGGGTAGAACGTGGCTTGAAATGTATTCTCTAGAAAAACACAGAAAGGCCCAATAGACCCAGAAGATCTTAAACGTGATCCTACTAATCCGTTTCCTCCTTCTGCGTGACCGGAAGGCGTTTTTTTACGCCATTGAAGATGGTAGACAAAATGCCTTCGAGTACCTACTGTCTGTAGGCACTGCCCAGCCGTTCAATACCCCGTCTCTGCGACTGCAAAAGAACAAATTATGTAAAACAAAAATGGCCTTGCAAAACTGGTCCAACTTGTCGATTCCACCCCATTTTGTTTCCCATTCCTGGAAACACGGCCAGAATTCAAGTTATTTATGCCTAAAACCGCTTCACATATCCAAGCACTTATAAAAGTTGACACAAAGGTTTCTTCAACTTCACGCTTGTCTGACGTTATTGGCGCAAAGGTTTGTTTGTTGTCTTTGCTTCTGTCTACAATACTGGCTGGGCTGGTCTGACGTGTCTCTTTAATTGATATTTTCTTCACCAATTGTAGCGGCGTCACTTTTAATAAGTTTTCACCCCAAACCACCACATCATCACAAATTCCCCTGTCAACTGTCATTATGACAGGGTACGGCGCTAACCACATTTGTTCGTAAAAGTTTGACACATGTGACATTTGACGCTCGTATTGCCGAATTTTAGGTTCATTTTCAAAAGTTTTCGACTAAAGCGATTAAAAGTTTCGAGAGTTCATTGTCCGAATAGAAAAGAAAAAAAGTGTCGCATCCATCATTGTCGCTTACTTTTGTCAGATATCTTCTCTTTTTATTTTTGTGCTGTTTTCACTTTCATCCCTTCAACTGTGCATTATCGCCTACCACGGTCTGGTTCTCTCAGGAGACGGCATAAATTTTCCAGTGACGGTATCTGACAGGCCACATAGGACTGTAATAACTTTTAATTGCTCAACTTGAGGAACGTCGGTATTTTTTTTTTCTATGCTTCTGTCGGTCCTTCTAATCTCGCTGCATTAAATTCGCATAAAATTCCGCATCATGAGTGAAAATTTACATAACCACATATATGTACACACACAGAAGAGTGTCAAGTGTTCATAAACCCTACTGTGTTCCACTCGAGCTCTCATATCTATTGCAATGACCTTTGTGGCGAGGCAATGCATTGAACCCCAAAAGTTGGAGGATTTTCATTTTGCCGGATTGTGGAATGTATGTATGTATCTGGATTCTTTTCTCCTTGTGTCCTTTTCTCGCTTCAACGGGCCACTCTCCTTGCAGAACTACAAGTGTGCTAGTATCGTACTCGCATGACTCCAATTGAATGTCCTCTGTATTGGCTGTGGTCGCTGGTTTTACAGAAACAAAGGGTGGTGGACAATGAACCCCTCACCAAACTGACTCTCGGTCACTGTCTCTTTCTCATTAAGTGGTGGACATATCTGGCGTCATCGTCGTTGTACGTAGGTGGATGTGTTTCCTTTTTTTTTTTTTTTTTTTCATGTGTATCCACTATTTTCCTTGGGAATTATAGCAGAAACGTGGATAGGTCGACACATAAGCTAGATGAGAGTGTGTACTTGTGTGAGGTAATCCTTACCACTTTGCCACTTTGCTTTCCTATCGGAAATTCGTTTGATGATATTTGCAGGGACAGTGGTACTTGAAAGTTCTGAACAGCTAGCCAAAGTCGAAGAAGAAGCTTAGCTAGCGTCTGGTGTCAAGTGTCAACACTTTGTTCCTTTACCTGATATACAAACATAGCAACGGGTAAAAAAAACATAAAAGATTCTGTTGTAGAATTGGCACAACAAGTGCATTGTGGTCATGTTCAATGGCATGGATTTCGGAACGAAGATTACGATCAATATTTAGCGATGACTCGAAAAACTATAGAACTTCACCAGTGTTTTCTGGGTGGATCGACGAGGCTTGCTTTGTCCTCAGTAGCGACCCAACGATACCGACAGTCGGCGATCTTAAAATTCTAAATTGCTGGAACAGTAATGAGCGTACGTCTTAGGGAAGTTGTTTCTCCAGTTTATAAGTCTGGGCGATGAAGTAGCCTGGCGGAGAACAGTAGTACGTAGTCTGTAGTGTCGTAGTGTAGTGTATTCGTAGTGTGTTCATTAAAAGCAGAGCCATTCTTCACCATTTTGTCAGCCCTTTCATTGCCTTTAATGTTCGTATGATCTTGGGACCCATGTAAAATGAATGCAAAGTTGGCGACTTAGGCGAGGGTGTTCTGCTCTTTATGGGGGTTGGGATTATGACGAAACATTTTGCCCCGACAAGCTTCTCAAACTGCCAATAGCTGCGCCTAGAATACGCTTGTCGAGTTGTGCAGATGAAAAAACTTTTATTATTCTAGTAAGTTTTAGTAAATAATTATGCCGACCCCATATACTCTTTTCGACGTTTATAGATAGTTATGGTTGTATGGAATGCTTCGATGAGTCTGACTTTTCATTCCTCCCTGCCAGGAAGCCTGAAAGAGTTCTTAATCGTCTCTGAAGCTCAGTTTCGGGGCGATGTAGCCGGTTGTTATTATTGCAATTTGTTTTATTTTTAGAAGGTTGGAATGACAGCATGTTTTAGAAGTCCTTGATGCTATCTTATGGTCGCCTACAGTGGTCTTGAAAGTTTCTCCCATTTGCTGAAAAAAATGCTCGAGGTCAGTAAAATCAATCACATTGACTACTGTATGGGCAGTCAAAAACGCTTTTATTTGTAACGATTCACAGTAGAGGTCTTAACAGAAAGCCTTGTGGTACACCACTGTATAGTGCTTCGTACCGTCGTGTATGTCAAAGATCGATTGGTGTCTTTATTGGTATGAAATTTGATTCTGATGGGATGTGGTTACTCTCATGATTTATAGCCTGTTTTCTATATTTTGGGTTTTTGGCTGTTGCCGTCTTGTGATGTATCAACGACCACCTTTACAACGTTGAGGATTGACGGGGACTTCTGAAATTTTGTCTGATGCTACACTTGTTCTTGATTGCTGCCTCGAATCTGTAGTAGCTTACCAACTGCGTCCAACATACAGAGGACGGCACATTTGTTATTCTTTCCTTGGCGATTAGCTCCGGCATTTTCTTTTTTTTATTACAATAGTTTGGAAATGCTCTGTCCCTTAAGCATGAATAACTCTATTTGGACTTTAACTGCTGTCTTAAGAGCTTTGGTGGGAATACCATCCAGCCTAGGTTCTTACTCAGTTTCGAATCATACCTTGCGACCGGTGAGTCTTGGATAAACTTTTAGTGAGTCTTGTAAATTTGGAAATAGTCATTTATGGCCGTTCTCTAACGCTTCTGGACAGGTCTGAGCTGATGATGAAAAGTCTTTAGATTGTTCATTACAATTCGGTATGTCATCCTCGAAGGGCTTTGGTCCACTTTCTTACATCGCCCGATTAAGCTTTTAAGCGGGCTATCTCCGATTGTAATTTCAAGGCTTTTCCGTACGGGCTTATACCTTCCAAGACTGCTCCCACTTTGACATTTTCCTCGGAAGTCATAATAACATATACGTATTACAGTCGTCGGCTATATCGACTGGACTTCGGTCTATAACGTCAGTGCTAAACCTGTCCAAGAAGCTTTCCAATGCTTTATTTGGGGAGTTAAGTGAAGCACAGCAGGCGAAACCGGGATAAAGTCGCAACCTTGTTTCTTAAAATGAAAGTTCTTTGTAGACCTAGATCTCAGTTTCACTTGTGACGTCAGCTGTGCAGATATTTTCCCCCTAAATGCTACTTGGTAAACTTATAACTAAGACATCTCAAATCAAGTCTTGGTGGAAGGATTGTCGATCTGGACGACATTCGTCTGCTAAAGGAACAGTCACCTTTTTGTATGCATCCAGTGGACAGTGATGTTTATAACTCTGGCTGAAGGCGTTGCCTAGGCACAGTTGAGAAATCTAGATTCTGGACTTGAAGCCCTCCGAAGATAGCTTGTTTCTATGAAAGTGTCATATTTTTCTTCTATGTTTCAAAATGTTTTATGCGTTGATGGTTGCACAAAACTCTCGGTCTTGACGACGACAATAGCCCAAAGAAGGCCACTTGCTTGTACTGGCGCTGGTTTCACCGATAGTTGAAGTTTTGTGTAGGGTGGCATCAATTGTTTTCTTATTTAGGCTTTTGTCTGCTTCGAAACAAAAATTTTTTGTTGACGTTTTCCAGGAACTCCAGGACTTCTTGGAGTAGTGATCACAACCTTTTCAACACCAGTGTCTACATATTGCAATATGTTTGTCACGCAGACACATTAGTGCACACATGGATGAACAATTTAATTTCACATGGGGGGTTGTGAAGCACAAAAAAGGGGGCAAGCTCTCTGACAAAACTAAACAAAGGGCCAACAAAGCACGAGACTTTAGAGCCTGCAAAAGCGCCCTTTCCTCATGTCCGTCTGGCTATGACTCTCTGCCTCTGTCCGCCCGCATAATCCTTCTGTCTGCATAGAGAAAAACGGAACTTAACAACTTTAAAACAATCGCCAGCGCGACATGTGAGCACACCATCTCGGAGCCACAGGAGTCATTGTGTGGATTCACCACAGAAATCACTTGACACACAACTTATTATGCAAATTAATTCCAGGGATCATTTCGTTGTCCCGTCTTCATCTTCGTCTTCGTTGTCTTTATCCATTATCCTCTCTGCGGTGTCCCGGTGTTTTGTTCATTTTTTTATTGTTTTTGTTTGGAAAAGATTAATGTCGGTTAGTTTCCTGTGTGTGTGTGTGTGTGTCGCGGAGAGACGGAGGATATCCCATCGATAAGCGCGGCGGTATTGAGGTGTGTTTCCGATTTTATCTGTTTTCATTTCGTTTCCCTTTTTAAATACTTAAGTCCACACGAACCGGGACTGATTGGAATAAATTGAAATAAATTACATTTCTGCTAGTCTGTTACTTTTTGCCGTTTCCTTCCAATATTGACCCCGTCTCCCCCACAGCCATTGGATTGGAAATTAAGTTTGACTAAGTTGGAACCGGTATTCCCAGAGCGTGGGCGATATCACTGTCATATGGCGAACAAGATTGAAAGGACGAACATATTGAATCGTATTTAGATTGCTCACAGAGAAGAATGATGTAGCGCTAGGTAGGTACGTGATTTTCATAACAAAATTGTTGCAAAGAAAGTTGGAAGGAGGAGGGAATATCGATTGGAAGCGTGCTCGGCGATGCGTAAAATGAAGCCAAAGGTTGAGGTAGTTCTGGGGAAATGTTCTGATGATGTGATCCAAGTAGAAAGAGAACGTGCTTTTCCCAGGAAACCTTGAACATTTTGAGAAGTGCGCACTTTTCTATTGGGAGATCTAAACAAGTTTGTGGAATCAATTTTACAAAAATAGCTTGTGTTGGGTATGGTTAGTGCAGAAGGTTTCCCTCAAATGCTTGTCCTTTGAATTTTTATTCATTAAGAGAGAAACTTTGAAGACATTTTGAAATTAGCGTCCTTGAGAAGGTCGCTCGCAGCTAAATTTATCAATTTCTTCAACTTTTTAGAAAGATGCACTATCTGGTGGCATTTCCACAAAACTCGGGTGAGTTTCCGTTCTGCGTCGCTTTAGTTCTTTGGTGCCAACCATCCAGATGACCTTACAAAATTAAGTAGGTGCCATGGAGATTGAATGTCGTCTTTGCTTGGAAGGCGTTCTATCTGAAAGCATGACTTAATGCGCTGTAAGGAAACAATATTTTCTGAAAGAAATTTTAATCCCTGGAAATCCTCAAAGTCTCCACCAGCGAGGTCCTTAATTTTATCAAAATAATTGAAGCTCCTTTGGTCCCTTAAAACTGGCTGCGTACCACAAAAGATTTTTACGGTCGCAGTGTTATCCCCATTTAGTGGGTCAGTACAAAAAAAATCGTTGATCGAACAACCAATAGCTAATTCATCAGATGTTACCCTTAGTTCTTCGTGATAACACTTTATAAGCTTCGATGTTATTAACGTAGCAGCTGTAGCTTTTATAGCTATCGCCTATGAATGTAGATCAAAGTAGAATTGGGCTAAGTCGTGAATTTATGTTCACAGGTATCACAGGATTTTTTATTCACTGTGATTTTAACCTGTGATTGTGAATTCACGAAGAAGCCAATATGAATTCACCTCGAAGCTTATATGAATAAATCGGCTACGAAGTGCAATCCTCGTTACCGGTGAGCTATTTCACTGGTAAGTTTCTACTTTGATTCCACGGCCACTTCACAACCTTCACTCTGAATCGTTCAGTGCGAATTCAAAATTGTGATGTGAAAAAAGAACTCCTAGTTCACGTTTTAACCATTCACATTTTATTATTTAGTCGTTCACAGGCTGTGCCATTGACAGCAATTGGTCGGCTCTTGTTGCTGCTATAATCTCTGCCTAAAAAACGCTGATGTGATTTGGGAGTGTTATGGAGCTACCTAGTCCTTACTCCTTAAAGAAAATCCACTTTCCTGGCCCTATGTCCATTTTTGAGCCATTGGTATAAATGGATTTGGACTCATTAGAAGTTTCTCTGCTCTCCCACTGTTCTCTACTTTGAACGACACAAGAAAAGCGTCTCTTAAAGTCCAAGTTCGGAACAGTGTAGTCCACATTGACATGAGGCCCAAGATAGTTGATGAGTATACGGATATGTCCATAGGAGTTCACTCTTCAGTGTTTTGATTCCGATTCTAAGAACACTCTTCGCTGCGGCTTTTAGTATAAAGAGGTTTGGAGGTAGAAACCTGAGAACTGCTTTTATCCTGTATGCTACTCTCTGTATTTTAGTCATGGCTCTGAGGTTTGTAAGCGAGAGATCCCCAGTTTTACTTGAAGAACCAATTTCCAATTTAGCTTTCTGTCGAGTATGCCACCTAAGTATATCGCGCTGTCGGACAGCTTAAGAGACATTCCCTCAAGGGCCGGTAGCGTGAAAACTTTTGTTCTTTTGTTACTAAAGGTTTTCTTAGGGTTTACCCACAGGGCACATTAATTCGTCCAAATGCTTCGTGTATTAAAGGCTCACCAACAGTGTTAAGGAATTTACCAGTAGCAAGCAGCACTACATCGTCCGAAAATGTTGTTACGTCTATGTTCACTATATCTAAGTTTCGTCAGCTCCTCAGAGAAGAGGGATAGCTTGACACTTAGTTTTGGATGTGGATTGTTTAGGAATTGTTCACTCTTTTTGGCCACATTATGGATTTAACTTAGGGAGACCTATCTTATACTCAAATGTTATGAAAAGAAACAATGACTGAGAGCACTTCTAAAAAGAAACTTCACCGAAAAGACTGACAGACTTTAAAGACTACATCCTTTCGAACTGTGCCTTTTGATGAATGTAAGAAGGAAAGTGTGAATATTGGAGAAGGTTAGGTTAGGTAACCTATCCAAAGAAGGAAATTCTATCTAGAAGCCTATGACTTCGATAATTTGGGCGAATTATCACTGATGGCAAAAGTATCCTCAGCTTTTTCAAGAGCACCAAATGGTTTCAATATAAGAGTGCCCTCTAGGGTATAGATCCCAGTGGCGTCACAAAGGGCCTTCCTTGGCCTACGTTTGTCTGTGGCTCGCATGGACAGCCACCTTACCTACCTACCTAGGTTAGGTAAGGTAAGTATCCCATAGGGGACTCACTAAGACCCAATACTCATTGTGATACCTATAGATTTCCTTATGAGGGATAATTCAACCCACAAAACCATTTGGATTTGGTGATAAATTTAGGAGCCCAATCAACGAATGGGGGTTTGGCTTAGGTCACTATTGTCATTGAAGTGATAGTGACCAAGAAGTCTTGTTTTGCTGTGAGATAGCGCTGAATAATTGCAGAGGATGTGCGTTGCGTTGTTTTCTTCCTCTTCATCTCTACATGTCTTGCAAAAATAATTGAAGAGCGACCCTAGTCTCCCACTGTATAGTCATATTAGGCAGTGGCCTGAAATGACAACAGTGATGGTGCGAATTTGTGTTCTGTTGAGAGTAATAAGGTCCCTGAACTTTTGGTCATCTATTTCAGGCGAGATAAGTCTGTTGGAATCACACAAAAGATCGCTTTTCCACCTGGAGTTAATTTCTCTAGTTATGACTTGTTTGATGATAAGTTTCACGTTATAGTTTGGTATAGCCATGTCACAGATTTAGCAAGTTTGTCAGCTATGGAATCACCAGGGATATCACTTTGTCCAGGAACCCAACATCAGTCATCTCAGATGATGGGCAATCGAAAACTGTTAATGAATTGTTCTGACATTTGGTAAGGATTTTTAATCTGCTTAGCTGTTGGTGAAGTTATGTTCCACTGCAGGCTTGATCAAGCTTCCATTACTACCATGATCTCTGCTTGGAAAACGCTACAAATATTAGGGAGGCGGTTTATAGGAATGGATACCGCAGCCTACACCACCACTGGTACAGGGTTCGTTCAAATTTGTTTGGGAGGTCGTGTAAACTGCTTGAGGTACGGGAGTGAGTATGGTAATTGGATCCAGAGTGAAAAACTGCAGCATTTGAAGCAATTTGTTTGCCTAGAAAATTCGGAGGTGGGATATTCTAGATTGTCTCTAGGGCAATAGAAGGGGTCGATCACAACGCCTCACTTATGTGAAGACAGCCCATTGTTAAGATACGTATGTGTGAGCTTTTTTTGATGACAGTCCATCATACTATTGCTCCATAAAAAATATGGGTATGACTAAGAACATGCAGAACCAGTAGGTTAATTTGGGTGATTAGACTCATCTACGAGGAATAGTTCGTTTGCAGGTGTAAAGGGCTACCACACCTTTTTCGGTTCGGTCTGTAGTGTTGGGTTTCCAGCTTCCTGTCAAAAATGACACTAAGGTATTTGGCCTTAGTGGAGAGAGTTAGTCTTGCCATAGAGTTTTAGTAGAGGTGGGGGATTAAAAACTGAAAGGTTGAAAGTTAGATTAGGTGGCTGCCCCCGTTCAGACAGGGACACACTAAGCCTAAGACAGATTGGCCCATTATGATACCACGATCAAGAATTCCGGCTTATCAGGAATCAAAGATTGAACACAGAGTCCATCAAGATAGGTAACCGTAACGGTGTTAACCCTCTGAGTTGAACCACTTTGACTCGGAGATAAACTTTCTTATCTTTTGAATGTCAAGTTTAGCCAAATCGTTAAGATGGTCATACAAGTATTCCCCAAGAGTTTTCCTTAATGTTGCAAGCATAGGGCAAGTGCACAGTAAGCTGTGGTTTCCTCCTCGTCTTCGTCCCATCAGCTTCTACAGAAATCATTGGAGGAGACTCCCAATCTGAGTGCATGTCTGCCTATGCTGGTGAGGACCCTATTAGTGAACCAACGTTTTTCTGATTAGTGAATAACAGTTTCTCTGTATTTTTTTAATTCAGATTGACCGGATTTGTCTTGACAAGTTACAAGTCCTGGTGCTGTTCCACCAAATGTTTGCCAGCTTCCTGGCATCGGTGCCAAGAAGGTACTTGATCGAAGTTTTCGAGGAAATGCCTTCCTGCGCCCTCTTTTCCCAGCTTGTCGCCTTGCCTAAGGGTGAAAACTGGGAGAAAAACTGTAGAAATAAACTGATCTTCATTCTGGGTCATCTTGGGTCGAAAAGGGTGAAGATTACAGACCTTGCCTATACCTGCTTATCGTAGACATTAAAAAGGGTTTTTGGTCGTGTATATAGAGAGTTCTTATGGCATGTCTTACGACGGAGAGTCTTTACGAGCAATGTGACTTATGAAGACGCAAAGTGTTAGCTGAAGAAACTTAAGACTGAAAGTGGTGTAGACTGGTCTCTACCAAGTGATATTTATTTCACTGTGCTCTCTGGATAAGAAATGTTAAATTCTAATGAAATTTTTCAATCTATCTAAGGAATAAAAGACTCGAAATGAGAGACCGAAGATGTGAAGGAAGAAGTAAAGTTGGATTAGTTCGGGCACAGCACGAGGTGAAATGGTTGGTCTCTCAGTGACTCCTCCCTTTTTTCTTGGCTAAACCAAGTCATGCTGGATTAGTTTTCCAACTTTTATCTTCATGAAATAGGCAGTGTTTTTCGCTGTCAGAAATATGTATTCCTTCTCCTCCAAGTTTGTAAAAATATGATCCCCTTTGCAACCTTATTAGCCTCCTGGCGTCAATGTAAAATAACAGGTTGCTGGTAATTTGTCAAGGACTTCCACTGTTGAGGTGAAAGAAACTCAGCCATCACAAGCCTTGACACAGCCCGATGTCTGAGCCTGACACTTAGCAGGCAGATCTCCTTTCAAAAAAAGGAAACATTCTCTTTCATCTCCCATCTGCGGTCCACTTTGCAACCATAATAGGCATCGGAAGGCCAAAGATATACAACACCCAACACACAAGACAGAAAGTAAAAAAAAAAGAAAGAAAAACCATCATCTTGTTTGTTTGACTTTGTTTTTACATCATCGCATCCCCACAACAACGTCGACGAAAATGCCCAGAAGCCAGCAGTCTCATGGAACTCGGTCTCTCTATTGTAAGTGACCTTCTCGCCGCCGATAAACGATTTTGATAAATCGCGTGCAACACCATATGTCAACGCCATGGGCGATGTGTTGTTTTCAATTCAAGAGTTGAGTCCACCAAACAGCAAAAAAAGGGAGCCCCGTTGCGATATGTGCTCCACATGGGGCAAGGATAAAGAGCCTTCTTCTCTCGGCGCTGCTGGTCCTCTTGAACACGTTCAAGTTTGGTTGTTGGTTGTTGGTTTCGTCAGACATTTCAGTATAATTTGCAGGCTGTGCCTTCTCTCATTCAAATGCAAATTACCGGGAAGCCGAAGCACTGCTCACAGAGAGAAGAGGTCTCGAAAATCATTTACAATCGCGCAATGAGAGGTGAGCTCCATGCTTCATGTCCCATGTACTGTACATCATGATCTAAAGTAGTGGCCTTCATGTTTTTTTGTATCGATTTTTTTTATTTTTTTATTTTTCGTATAATCGACGACCATTGCATGACGCCCCTTGTTTCGGTTTTTATTTGTATGGAAATCCATGGAGAATCATGGTGCGTGTATTTTAAGGGCGTATTCCTGACGCTTCATGACGTAACTTTTGTATGTAGCGTGCTGTTTACTCAACGACAGACGATTTACAAGTTTTCGTCGTTTTATGTTTTTGGCAGTGAAAATCGCTTGTGTTCGGCTGCATAAATGTTGAGGTAGACCATAATCTGTCATGATGTTTTGAAATTGCATGACATTGCAAAGGAGGTTGGTGCTACACTGTGGGGATTTGTGGCTGAAGGATGACAGATGGGTTGGTGTTATAGGGATGACGTCTGATGGGAAAGTTATTGAGCATGTGGAATTCAGTAAGGCAAAACCAATTGCTCAAACACATGCTGTCGAATTGTTTACGGTAAAATGGCTCCGTGCTTATAAATTTGGTCAGAAAAATCGTTCAACTGCAGTTGTCTCGCGCCTTTGAATTCATTTTATCGGAGCGATATTTGATGTGAGGAAAACTGTCTCCAAAGATTGGCTTTCTGTTAAGAGAAACACCAGAAACATGAAAAGAGATGCCACTTCCTTGAAGGCTCTGATTTCCTTCGTACGGACTCCCTGAATGCGGTCACAGCTTTGAATGAAAATTCTAGGCATGGATGACTTGTTTTAAGCTTTCTAAAGCTTAGAGAATTTTAGACTCTGTTTTATGGTCTGTAGATTTGCTTACGGATGGAGTGGGTATGATCAGCAATCACTGTCTTCGATGTGCCATCTGATTAACTCTGTAGATCTTGTCTCGGGAGTGACTTCACATTTTCAATTTACTCTTCTTTAGTTTGAAAATCAACGACTACCACTAGCCACATTCTTACATAGAATACGTAGTTATAATTGCATATGAATCCACAGCGGAGGTAAACTCCGAAGCAGAAGTGTGTAGTTTTAGCCCAAGACTTATATGATATTTTCAACTACAGGCCATAGAACTTTGTTTGCAAAAGAATTGGGTTCAGTTTATGGGCTCTGGAAGCTTTTAAATCTTAAAATCCTAAGCCCAAGATCTGCTTATTTTTTTGGTTAAATTTACCCAGTTATTCTAAGTGAGACGCACTTCGAACAGAAATGCATCCCAGGCGAAAATCGAACTTCAAACGTTTGGATCCTTGATAGGCCTCTTGTCTGATCCCTTGCAAGGCCAGAATTCATAGGTTAAGGTGACCTAAAGTACTAGACTTTGCCATTTTGGCGCTGATCTTGGTGATCGTTTAGAAGTGGCGATGGCCCTTTCCCTCTTGGCGATCTTTTCTTCCTCTTTTGGTCAGAGGACAGTTGATGCGCTGGTGTAAGTTGGGGAGGATTGGTCGATTTTCTCCTTCTCACTCGCAAGTGTGAGGATTTCTGTTGCTCACTGTTGGTACGTTTTGCTTGCCACTACACGTGAGGTGATGGATGGGGCCGGATTTTCTCGATTTTACTGACGGTGTTATTATTAGCCCTCTAGCTATCGCTCGGTCATGATGATTATCGAAATGTGGTGTTTTATTTTGATCGGTTAGGTAAATGGGTTCCTTCTGACATTCCTCACTACTGACATAGCCCAGAAAAAGGACCCATTGTGCTCATTTTAAGAAATTTACCACAGGAACCTAGAAAGAGAAAGAGAGTCGCTGACTTAATACCAGCCACATAAGGATATGAATCTTAGAAGGTCCTTCAGCTGAATGTTCTGCAAGTTTTCCAGTTCCGTGAAGAAGTAACTGCAAAGAATCGCCATTCTTCTGCCGGCGAGGGCATGGCATTCACACAGTAGGTGACGATCCGATTAAATTTATACTGAGGCGTCCCTTATGAATACCAATCACGCAGCGCCCAGTAATGATGCCGTAGACGACCTGTGTTTCGCGTCGAATAAGTTTGATCAAAGAGAGAGAGAGAGAGATCTCTTCTTATTATAGGTCGTCTAAAAGTTCCTAGCCGTTACAGTTGCGTCTAGCTGGATTTAACGTTTATTGGTTCGACTGATGGTCTCGCCTTCAATCTTTTTAACGACCTTATAGGAATCTTCGCAAAGGGTAGAGCCTCTGAGGCATGCAGCGCTGCTCCATTTCGTGCAAGTTTATCAGCCCTTTCATTACCTGGGATATTCATATGCCTCCAGCATATTTGGCTGTCGATATCTCATCTAGGTACTTTTTATAGAGTCCCACAAGCGTTGAAACTGCGATTCTTTCAGGGTCGGGTTTTTTACCCTTTTTCCTTCTGTTCAAGGCTTTGTTTCAGACGAAAAAATGTCACTTAATGCCTTCCTTGACCACTAATTTGTGAATCTTCTGGTTCGACTGGATTCAATTTCTTAGCTTGTGGTTGAAGCAGATCGTCGGTAGGGCTCTTTTCAGCTTTCTCGAGGCAATTGTCCTTGGGAATATGTTTTTATATACCCTCTCTGTTTTCTTGATTAGCCTCAACGGCAAGAAGTTAAGGTTCTCTAGTTGGCACTCGGCCTTAATTATTATTAGCGTTACGCTTTACGCGATGGATCTAGTTTAAGCTAAACTAGAACCGTTTAAATGGTTTGGCTCTGTTAAAGCAACCTCAATTCGGAATAGTTGTCAATGTCGTCAAAGGACACTGTCCTACAGGGCCTCACGCCAAGGGGCTAGGCGTATACTCGCAAGATTTTTATAGACGCTGCGAATTCTTAATTTCCTCTGCAACTGTCTGGCCTGGTCCAAAACGACTCTCCTCCATCTGGGAGGTACTGTCTTCAATACTACCAACAAATGCGAACTATGCATTGAAGTTAGAAGTATCCTCCGCTCTAATTGGTTTAATTAGTCCTCAGAGTAGTTAGTGATACATTCCGTGGTATTAAAACGGACATCTTTCGGTTAAAGTGTGTCTGCATCCAAGTGCGGACAGCCACTTTAATCTAATCTATCCTATCGTGTGCATTTTGGAAAAATTGATGTACCGGCTCTATCAGATCTACCACTGTGTAAATCACTGATCGCCTATTTCAATGACCGGGATCCACTCCTCATTATTTTTTGCTCTTGTGCCTGGCATCTTTTTACTGTATTGTAAGCACAGCATGAAAGCAACATCGACTAGAAACGCTGCAATTGTCTTCTCTTTCGAACTTAAATCTGCTCCTGACGTATAAGGTTTCAGATCCTCGTTGCACTTCTGCTACACATTCTGGTTCCCTGGTGCCGGTATTCCGGTTTTCTTCGCCGTAGTATCACAAGAAGCCAATCTGGCCTAAGTGTGTCCCTTCCTGAGTGGGGACAGCCACCTAACTTAACCTAACCTGAATACTTTTATGATGTTGTTCACACAGCCCGAGTGATGTGCAAGAGTTCGAATCTCAGACAAATGTTAAAAGGCGTCCGAGGGTGAAATTCAGACTAACTGGCGATATGTTTTCTGTAGACAGAAACTAAACTCAAATTTGTCACGAACTATGCCATCAGTATGACTATGCCCTCAGATCACACCTCGTTCTGGTTATTATCCTTCCATAAGATAACATCTCCCCTTCCCCTCCAGTTCCGAGTCGAATCAAAATTTAATTAGCAACTCTAAACCCACCACCTCGGATGCCACTTACACACCAATCATCCAAATCGGTCCTCATCCACCCAACAGAGCAGGTTTCATCGTTATTTACCCAATCATTGAGATCTTCCGATTCGGTTTCATCGTTTTTTTTTTAAATTTTTTTTATAGCGAAAAACTTGGGCAGCTCGTTTCGCACTATAAGCGTACAATTTAATCAATACCCGGTGCCATCATCTCACCACGCTTTAGAGATTTCTAATTAAAACTTTTTCACACCGAAAGTTTCTTTCACTTTCCAGTCGCGGTGCGATTTTTTTTTTCCTCTTCTCTGGTTCCACTTGACGCTTCGTCGTCGTCTTCGTTCTCTTTCTCAGTCTCAGTTTGTTGTACAAAATTAAGTTTTAATAACTTAAGGTTGGAAAGCAAAAGTTTTTGAATTAATAAATCGAATGCTGGTAACAAAAAATTAAAAATAAAAAGATAAACAATTACTCACGTACGTGCTGAGCAAGAAAGTGGGTTTGGATCGGACACATGGAATTTGTTAGCACCGACGGTGTAAGGTTTCTTCTTCTCAGATTGGTGTTTTTTGTTTTTTTTTACACTAGTGACCCGGTTTTCTTGTTGTTTATTTCGGTCAATTTGGTTGTTATTCGATTAAAAGGCTCGTTGGGGGTTAGTTTGGATTACTTAGCTGTAGGTTGGGTCAGTTGATGTGGAAGGTTAAGCTGGACTTATGAATTTCAGGTTCTGAAATGCGGGCGTCTTTCTCAGAACAAGGGCAATCCACTCAATAAAATCACTTAGAGGGGCGTAATCGCTCCGCTCGTTGGCTTAACAGGTTGTGCATAATTAAGGCTTCCACAGTATAAGAAAGTTGAGAATCTCTTTCCAAGTTTGGTACACGGAGGTGAATTAGTCGTAGGGCATCTCAACGTTAACAAGATGATGGTTATGTGTGTTGTACTAGCGGACGAACCCTAAATGAATCAAGGCAATAAAATGGCCAAAGTGGTTGCTTATGTCTAAAGTATGGTACACACTGTCAGTTTTGGGCCATCAGTTTCACTCAAATGAAAACTGTCATTTTTCAGCATTTCATTTAAGGCTACACACTATCAGTTTTCAGCAATCATTTTTCGGACTTTTTTTTTCAGTTTTTCTTGGTCAGTTCTGATTTTGCCTTGTTTAGGTGCGGACGTGTGAATTGTTTCGGAAAATGGATGACAAGGAAAAAGCTTGTCTGTGTAGTATTTTAGCTCTATCTACTAGCATTAGTGACAATGACAATAAAATACAATACGCTTCAAAATCGGTCATGGTGTATGAAAATATTCAGGAAGGACAAATTATAACGGGGACAAATAGGGTTGATCTTCATTCCTTACAAAATTGACAAAATCACAACAATTATCAATCTGCGAAAGAAGTTCGCGACAAATATTGTGAATATTTTAATACAACTGGACAGGTCCCATGGCAACAAAATATTTTGTAAAACCATTGACGAAATTAAATACAATTCCTTGGCAAAAAAAAATTGGAAAAACCCTTGAGAGGAAATACAGCTCTTGTAATTAATTTTTTTGGAAAACCCTATAAAGAAATAAAACATTTTTTTCTAAATGAAAGTACATATTCATACGGTTTTTTTTTATTTTTATTAGGAATTATTATTCATTAAATTAACAGATTCGTAGTAAAGGCGGTGCTTATCGTATTAATTTTTCTTTTGACGTCACCAAAAGTAGTATAAGTCTTATATTTTTGCGATATACAAGAAAGACTGACGATGCGCTATCCACTCTGCTCTGAAAAAAACCCGAAAAACGACCGAGGATACATTCGCCACCCTACTCTAAAAAAAAAACGCTAATGACCGACGGAAAAACCCGAACGACCGACGATGCACTCTCCAGTCTACTCTGAAAAAATTATAAATGATGAAATTAGCCTACACACTATCATTTGCATAGCATCAGTTTCCATCATTTAACCCAAACCCACGAAAAATTTCGTGGTCATCATTTACGCCATCATTTAACTCATCATTTATCATTTAAAGCTACACACTATCATTTAGAGCATCATTTGAGTGAAACTGATGGCCCAAAACTGACAGTGTGTAGCCTACTTAACGATGGTACCCTTTGTGATCGGCAATATAATGGCAAAGACAGTGGCGACTTACATACAAGCTAAAGTTCTTATTACTCCAGGCAGCTGTTGTTCTTCGCTTCAATGACATTTATAAGGAAGTACAGGACGTGGCATGCAGTGCCATTCAAATGGTAGCCGCTAGTTGTGATTCAATGTCGTGTCGATCGTTTGTCTCCGTTTGCAGACTTATTGTCCTGTCATTTGGTCAGCATGTCCATTCAAACCCAGGACTTCGTTCCTTCTATGTTCAAATAAGAACACAAGTGATGTATCTTGCCGTATTCGTTTTAGACTTTTAAAGTTCAAAATACCTTACCGATAGGCAAAATGCGACAATTAGGACCGTCATACGTTGCCTTAATACAAACATATCAGTTAGAGCTTTTTGTGGTTTACTTCTTGTTCCTAAGGGAACCCAAATGACAACACAGCACTCAATGATGAAGTCCGGAGTGGACCTGGGTCTCAACCAACAAGCGTCTCCAGCCAGCTCGATTATTAGCCAGCCTCCTCCAGTTTCGCACACCAAGTTGGTCCCCTTTCACTTGCGTGCGCCATCTGAGTCGGAAATTTCCTTTACTGCGCCGTTCCTGGGGTGTGGATTTGAATATTTTTCAAACCGGAGTTGGAGTTTTAGTCTTCTGGCTAAGCCGATGTCGCTGTACAGTCCATACAGTTCATCGTTGTATTTCCTCCTCCAATCACCGCAGACGGGACCGAAAATCACCCGAAGAATTTTGACAGAGTCCCATACCTCTGCACCGAGGAGTAGGACTAGAACGATGAAGATCTTATAAAGGGTCACTCTAATCGTTCGAGAGAGTTGTTTGCTACTCAATTGTCACGCGCCAGTGACATCACGCTGCGTTCTCCCGATTATGTCAATATCGTCGGCGTATGCGAGTAATTGGACGGACTTGTGAAAGATTGTGCCTCTGGTGTTGGTGACGGACGAGTTTGACAGGAATGCCAATACTAGACATAGATCTGTATAGCTCGTCTCTATAGATGCTGTCATACGCGGCCTTAAAATCGATGAAAAGGTGGTGGGTATCGATTTGAAGTTCATGGGTTTTCTGATTTGCCGCAGTGTGAATAATTGGTCAATGGTGGACCAGATCGACTCGCAAGGTGATTATGTGGTCTACGCAAAAGTCTGGCGATCGGAAAGATGTATGTGCGAGTGAGAGACTTCAAGGGAGTTTTTGAAGTTATCCAGAAGAGTGCTCTCATGTGGTTTTACAATATTCTCAAAAGTTGGTGTTACAAGAATTTCTTTCTCCAGTTCTCTGTGCTCTCAAGAGACTACGTGCTGCGCCTTTTCTCTGGCCTCTACGCAATTTAGACAGATAGGTGATTCAGTCGATAGCAGCCAAGTCCGGTCAGAAGCTTAGCTAGAAATATACTTCTCCGTGATGCAGGCTTATCAATTGTTGGTTATTCGGTATGAGGCTATGAGTCCATCTTGTCTTCATATTTCGCTGTATTTCTTCTAGCTTGATATCTTTGACTAAAGCTCGTGATTCCTGAATTTTGGAGTCGTAGGTTCTAGCAAACTACATGCCACTATCGCACGATGACACAATATAGCACAATATGAAACGTCCGAAACGCTCAGCACATCCTGAGAGGACATCATCGATTGGCGGAATTAATTCTTCTGGCGTAAGACTTTAATGTCGCTGCTTTGTTCCAATTCGGGCTCGCGTAAATTACAATGGACTGCATCACTTTGGGTCCTCCAACATTCAGGTTAATTCTGGAGAAAGCCGAGCAACTCGCATGTTTCTTCGAAGTATTCTATCTAAGCGAGCCTAGCGTTGATCATCACACTTAAGTATCTCATGACCGGTTTTATTGGTATGTTGTGCGCGCCTACTCTGATGGTGATTGTCTCTCTCTTCGTGCAGTGCAAGATTACCAATTGCCTTTATTATCACCATCGGACAGGCTCATGTCATTCAGAGGCAGTTCTTCGACATTCAATGAGGCTGTCAATAGAAGTTATCTTCTGGATTCATACAGGTCGTCGCCCTGTTCTTCTAGCATGCCAAAAGCTAAGCACCCAAGATACCTTTAGAACAAATGGTCCTCCATCTTCAGAGACAATTTCGCAGTGGCTCCATCTATCAATAGAGCTCTACGAGTCGTGTCATAGTAGAAATTGACGAATGTCTTTGAAATACAGGACTTTCTTAGTCTTGAAACAAAAAGAGAAGCACCTTCTCTGTTAATAAGCCTTTTTTGTATCTAAGTTGGACAGAATGCGTAAGCAGACTTTTTCAAGTCCTCTGTTGAGGTTATGTCAAAAAAAAAAAAAAAAAAAAAATAGCTATTGCGACAGTTAGGGATGAGCCAAAGCCTGTCTTCTCGCAACTATTCATGTTGTGCGTGTTTCACTTATCGCACAAATGGAATGGACCTACTATTTATTGCCGACTCTGAACGACGAATTGAGAAGCTCATTCATAACATATTATACTCCCGGAGGTGCCGCGAAAAATGTTCGGTGGATATGGCTGGGGCTTGAACCCAAGCCGCTCGGTCAGCAGTCCAACGCACTAACTGAGCCACACCGACCAATAGTTGATTTTATTATTAAAAGGCCAAGAGAGTTCACACTTATGACTCGTACTGCACATGTACTGGATCTTAACTTTTTTCTTGAGTTAGGATGTGGGAAAGACAAATAGAGTTTCTCACTGCATCCAACTTTTCCTGGATCATATGTGTGGATATCATTTCAGCCTTTGGTATTTTCTCCAGCGTCAGTATTCTGTGCTTTGACCTTTGTTCGGATAACGTGGTGAAAGCCATTGGTAGACCTTTCGAGTTTTAATCCATAGCCATTCCCGACATACTACAACTGCCTTTTATTTCACTCAACTCATGTCACATGTTCTTGTTTTGTTCTTAAGCTGCAAATTTGATTATGTTCCTGAGAACTCGTTGTCACTAACGTAAATTGTGATACCACCATTCTGTCACTAAAAGTCCTATCCTTACTTGAGTCACCTTTAACATTTGCAACTATTGCTCCACAATCACAATTTAGGTCAGTACCTACACTCTACTTAAAACCGCTTTGTCCTGGTTTCAGCGTCACACGGTGCTCCTGAGTTATTACTTTCGTTCCTATTTATGATTTCCAAAGAGGTCAACAGTCATAGAAAATTCAAAACATCTCCCTCGCCCATTTAGGAAATGCAGACAAAAAGTACTAAATCTGATTGCAGTTGCATCCGGAAAACAATGGTGGGCGGATGGTGTAGGCACATTCATGTGCCTATCTCGACCTACATTTTTGTTGCATCCTAATCAGCGTAAAAAACACACACACACAAAAAAATAAGTAAACTTCCATGGAAATGAGACTAATTTAGGTAGAGAATTCGGCCAAAAGTTTCCAGTGTAGGTTGCGTATCTGGGCCAGGGTTCTTGTTCATAAATTTAAGGGAAAGGAAGCAAAACAAAACCAAGCGTAGTGGATACACCTGCATCTGGACATTTGGAGGATTTGCGAAATACTCTGTGGATAGTAGGCCATAAATATTGGCTTATCTTGTAGCGAGGTGTGTGGAGTACGTTGTGTTCGAAGGTGCGCATGACGTTATGTGCTACTTACGTTTTAATCCTTTAAAGGCTTTGTCATTAAAAATTCTCAGAGAAAGAAAAATTGCATCGTTAGTTTGTTTTAGTTTTTGGCTATAAGAGGATGAGGGACATAATTTATTTTGTCATGATCAGGGTCAGGAAAGTGGTAAAAGCTTTTTGCAATGAATTGTATTTCAGGGACGTCTTAACTGTGTTTCCTTATGAACTCCACAAAATTGCAAAAGTCTTCAAGGACGGATATCGATTTGATCGCAAAAAAATTAATGGCCATGTACATTTTAACAAATTTTGTATCTATGTGAGCTGTCTAGAGCATAAAGTCTGTCGCATTCATTTTTAAACATCAGTTCTTTTCTACTTGTACATTACTTAATTCCTTTGCTGCTCCGGACTTGGTAAAAGGGTTTTTTTTTGGGCCATATAGCTGGTTCTAATCGTCTTGCCGATGGATGCGGGAAAGCTTTTTTTTTTAGCTCTGGTACTTCGGTTTTTTTTTCGAATCTTTTTGTGCCATCAGTTAAAACGTGGAGAGTACTTTCTTTACTCCAGTCGAAAAGTCAAATATCTTCCCTGGATAAAAAAGCCGCGAGATTCGTTCGTTTGTGAAAATGCCATTTCGTTGAAATAGCGCAGGGTAATCTTTAGAATATGAAGATGTGTTTCTTCACTCCCAAGCCTACAAAGTGTACATATGTATTTCGATGTTTTTTCAATAGTCGCTGATCTGCATGAATGGAACTGGCCTTCAATTTATTCCTGACTCTGATCGTCGAATTGAGAAGATTCTTCAAGAGGAATTTCACTCTCTGGGAATATTGCCGGGGTTCAAACCAACGTGGCTTACTCAATAGCCTAACGCACTTATCACTGAGCAACGGTTTTAAAGCTTGCTTTAGGAGGGACTCTGACCTCTCATATCTCCGCACTTTGATTGCAAGAGTTTATAGATTGTTCGTGAACCGTCATCCCTCATCCGTGATTCCTCAGGCCAGAGTTAGAAGTCTTTTCTATGTCGATCTGATCTACTTCTATGAATTTTTTTTTTCCTTTAGGAGAGGCGGAGAATGCATCATGCACCGTCAGGGGCGGTGTGTATCGGACTCCTACTGACTTAACTCCCCTACATTTGGTATCCTCGACAACCCGCCTGGAACCACTGTTTCTATGAATAGGAAGCTCCTCGTTTCATTTTATATCCTCTAAAAGTAAAAAAAAAAATATTGGGGCGACTTCCTCCACTGGGAAGGCCTAGTTCCTCGCAATCATTCTCGTTGTGCGTTTTACTTTTTTTTTTGCATTGTCGACTCTAAATTGTTGAATTGTTGAAATGCATTTTCATGATAAACTATACTTTCTGGTGGGCCTACTGCAGTTCGTGATCTCCATGTATTGAACCACTTTGACCCGGGGATATTTGATCATAGAAGTATTCCCCGATGGTTTTCCTTCTTAGTCTTGCAAGGCCAGGATAAGTTCACAGTACCTGAGTTGTGGTTTCCTCCTCTACATCTCTACAGCTTCTACAGAAATCGTTGGCGGGGATCCCTGGTCTGAGTGCACGTCTGCCCATCAAGCAGTGTCCGGGGTGGGGACTTCTATTAGTGAACCTGAGTTTTTTCCGGTTAGTGGGGAAAGGTCTCTTCGTCTTTTTTTAAATACAGCTTGGTCCAGATTTGTTTCCATCTATTGTTTTGCCAATTTCCTGTCATCGGTATCAAGGAGGAATTGGATCGGTTCGATAGATGGAGAATGCTCTCCCAGGTTATCGGGGACATGCCGTCCTTCTTTTGCCAGGTCGTCCGTCATGCAATGAATGTTCCTATGTCCTGTGAGCCAGTATCTGTCTGCAATCTCGTTAAGAAATCTGCGGCTTTGCTTTATCTTGATCGTAATGTCGGCGATACCAATGATTTAATAGCTGCCTAACTATATATGTATGTATGCTACAATCTATCGAGTTAATTGAAAGCCAAGTCGCAACTTCGCGGACTGCGTTTGCAGTCGTTTGGCAATGGCTATGTGGGGTGCGTTGGAGAAACTTCCGCCCCCGTACGACACACTGGGTGGTGTGAATAAAAACTGAGGAAACACTCTGGGTAAACCCTCTTGAGGAAAGTGTTTTCTTTTTTTTTCAATTTAAATTGAGTATTTTTCCAAAAAGTTGAGGGAACACTCTGCCTCAATTTTTATTCACACCAAGACAGTGGGTGTCTTGGATCCGTCTGTGAATTGCGGAGTCGCTCAAAACTGCACCGGACTCCCAAGCGCTTCCGTTAGAAAAGAGGACATGCCAGCTCACACCTAAGGGTCTTGCTTTCTGTACATGAGTTTTTTTCTTAATACGAATTTAACTTGACAGGAGGTCTCGCAACTGTCCAAAACTTGGTCGTTGAGGACAATCCGTTCTTGCCTGGCACTATCGACAAATGCCTATTGTCAAACTATGTTAAGTCCGAGAAATGAATCTTATCAGCTGGTCCAAGGGCATTGAATTGCTTCTCGCATCAAATGTGTTGGAAAATCTTTTAAATTAAATTTCTTAGCGTGAAGATAAAACCCCACAAGCTTCTCATCGGCAAGGTTACTACCTGTGCCTGCGCTAATTATAGAAGAGAAATAGAACCAATTAGTTTGTCATGTACTCAGGCATATTCCCTACTCCCTACTTTTCTCGGAATTAAAGTTTCCACCATCATCCATGGTTGGGACAGATGATTCGTTTTCATTTATATTTTTTTTTCCTCTCCTCTAGAGCAATGAGCTTTTCTCATTCAACTCCTAAAGCTAAAATTATGTAACAGGGTGTCACCCTTAACCATCTTCTTATGTCATGTTATTATGTGAAAAAATTATTATGTGTCATACAGTTGAATTTTTGTATGTGCGCCTGACCTTCCAATGACACAAGTTTGGTGAATTTCGATAGGGGAGCTGTCGAGGAGTCAAATGTCAACAATCCCACTTGGACTAATAACAATGGCTGGTAGCGCTGATTCATTTTGACGTAATGCCTTGTATATTTGACACTGTTTTGGGATCATTTTTGGTTCAAGAAAGTGCGTGATGTAATCTGTTTATATCAGGCTTACGAAACCTGTAACTTTATTTGCTTCCATAGGGAAAGGTTAAAAATTGTGACTGCCTTCTTATCAATCAGGGAGAGAACTTAAATTGAGAAAATGAGACGCCCGACGAGTATATTTCTAGTCGACCCAGCCAAAGCGAGAAAGCCTTATCGTTTCTATAGAGTCGGGAGCATAAGGTGATCGTGACATCTAAGATACTTGCTCTAGCGCTGAGGCCACACAGTTATCTTCTTCCGCAGTAACTCCATCTAGGCCTTTCACTTTAAGGACTACTTCGTCCTTCTCTTGGGAACGCAAGTATATTACAATTTTTTCCACTTTCAAGACCATCTCCATCGAGGTTTGCAATTGGCTTGGGTTAGAACTCCCTTACCCATCTTCCGACATATTGTTCTCACTCACTACAGAGTACGTGCTCCCAAACACTTGTATCAGACATAAACTGATTGAGCACGTGAGAACAATACTCGGAGAAATAGGTCACACTTGAGTGTACTTTGAAGTTAAATCGAATTCATGTGCATTTCCTGACTACGTTTCCCATTTCCGCCGCGCCTGCAAAGTATTTTTGTTGGGCAATTAGAAAAGTCAATGAATTCCAAAGAGATTTACATGTGTTCTTCTGGGATACCTGCAGGATTTCTACCTCCCACGTCGACCGCCCTTGGTGAGAAGCAACTCAAAACGGAAACCAACACCGGCCTATGCAATCCAATAAATTATCGATTTCCCGTCTCGACGCAAGAAAAAAAGGTTTTCTAGAGCACGTAAGTGCCACAGCCATCAACACAACTTGTGTCAATGTGTGTGTGCTCTCAGCATATGCACTCCATAGGTGGTATGCACGAGGAAGTACTCCTTTTTCACAGTAGCGCGCTGTGAAATTGACAAAAGTTTCCGTGTCCTGTGTTCCGTGTTTTGTGCATTGTTTTACCAAACTTTTACAGTCGTAAAATGACAATAGGTTCACATGCACCAGGAAGAAAAAAAGGACTTCGTCACCACACTCCGTCCCGCTGGGGTTGCATTAAATTGCAAAATTAAAACTTTCCAAATTTGCACTTGACTGTGTGCCGGTTGGTGGTGAACGACACACACAAAAAGCGTGTGGAAAACTTGACACAAAATGGGCAGCAGAACAAAACAAAACACAACAAAGGAGAAGAGGTGGAACGGCACCAGGAAGGGAAGGAATCGTTTCATGCTAAACGCGCTCGAACATATTCAGCTTTTATTTGGTTCTGTTCCCAGCTCGCTTCAGTGTGTCGTCAAAGTATCTTTTTGCTCTAAAAATATCCCTGACGAGAGATTATCCTGTGTGTGCATGTGTAGGGGAGCCTTTGTCCCGGCGACACAATAAGAATAGAAAATATATTGCACTTGGATTAAATGTAGGTACATGGGCTCCTCCTCGACGAGGACGTGTACAACAATGTTCTCTGTCTTTGTATTTATGCTGGTGCCTTCACACAAAAAGAGGAAAGAGAAACCTTTATGCTATTTTTTTCCACAATAAAGTTCCTGCTTTGGAAGAGATACTGTACATAGAAAACCAAGCCGAGAGGGTATGCCCTCCTTGGAGAAACAGTAAACTGAAGAAAAGTGAACGACCATTCACCGCAAGTTTCTCATCGATTTAGAAGGACATAAAAGAAGTTCGCTTGGATTCGGCCAGGGATTAACATTAATCCTGGTTTTTTTTTTTTTTTTTTAATTGAATGAAAGTGGAGTTAAAGGATACTTTTCACAACAAAAACAGTGAAAGTCATCACCAACTCAATTTAAATTCGGAAATATTCTCATTTCTTGTTCGAAAGTGGAAGGATGCTTTTCTGGGAAAAGGATCAGGCTGAGTAAGTAGAGGGAACTACTTGGAGAGTCTATGGGTGCACAACTTTTTGTGGAGATTTTCAGTCCCGACGAGAAGAATCACCTCCATCACGGGAATTTTCCGAGGAAAGGAAATCGGTGAAGGAGGATGAAGACTTAAAGTGGACTTAAGGCAATAGTACACGAAGAAAAGTTTGCATTTTCAATGAAAAGGATATTTGGAGGTAACGAACAAAATTCCCATGTAATTATCCTTCTTACGGCTTTGGTTAGGCCACTGAAGCAGGTCAAAGAATTTCGATAGAGTCATCAAGGCCGACTAAGTTCAAGCACGAAACCGTAAAAATATTCACTTTCTTCCCTGAGGTTCCAGTGGAAAGAGCTCAGAAGTTAAAGGAGTATTCAGAAACGCGTACTGGTTCGCCCTTTGTCTTTCTTTGACATTTAAGGAACCAAAACAAGTTGTTAGGAACAAAAACTGGACGAAGTTGCTGGTAGTGATAGCAACCGACAGTATACTGCATGGAAAAGGATCTGCAAAAATTAAGCATCAAAGGTGATGTTTTTCGTGGTCTTCAATGATTTTTCCTTAGGGTAGACTGTCGCTGCACCGGTAGAACTCGCGTTACAAGTCAAGCTCAAAGCATCAAGTCTCAATCGTTAAGCCGAAGTCCATGGACAACTTTGTGCTTCCTAGGACTTCTACGAAAGAATATAGATAGAAAACCAATGGAACTGAGAGTCTAGCAAATGGGCAGCAACAACATTGAGGAATCAGCAGCCACTACCCTAAGTCGGGCTCCAATAATAGGTGCAAATCGGAATTCGATGAAGACGCGTTTTCAAGTTTCTAGCTTTAGGAAGTTTATAACGTAGATCTATCAAACTGTTGAGATCGTTACATATATTTTTAGGTGGGCCATCAGTAAGCTGTCGCACTTTTAACGTCTTAAGACCGATCTGGTCGGAAATGCGCTTCATTCGTCTTAAACAAGGTTCCGGAAACGAAAAATTATAAACATTTACATAGACTAGACAGGCAGCAAGCCAGGCAGCAGCTAAAGCCATTTTATCCATAGTGAAAGGTCAAGACTAGTAATGAGGTGCCACAATGATCTAAACCTTTCTCCTGATACTCCTGGTAATGGAAGGGCCGATGACTTTCCCAGAAGATGTCCGAATCTAAACAATACACTGGTAGATTACCCTATCCTAGCTCCCATCCTTGGAAAAACACCGATCTATTGAGTATTGCTGATTGTAAATGGAAGGGGCTTCGTATATGCCGTTCGTTTTGCATGCCTGCCTCTAAAAGAGGGTCCAGTGATGACACCTGTAGTAAAATTAGTCTTTTCGAGAGCATCATGCTTAATTTTAAGTTTACATGTAGCGATGGGTATGCCTAAGGTACCATGTTCTGGTAGAATGTGCATCGTTGTTCCATGTCTGGCGAGTTAATCAACCCTACAGTTTCCTGGAATGTTCCTATGCCCCTGGCACTCAACAAAGATGAATATTGAACTGCTCTGCCATCTCTACGAGAGACGAACGACAATCTAGGTAAATTTGTTGGGAATGATTCTAAGGACTTGATTGCTGCTTGGCTGTACGAAAAGATGCGGATATCTGAAGGGGATATCACGTTTTTCTTTACCCATGATAAGACTTCCTTGATCTCCATTATTTCCGCTTGGAACATCCTATAGTAATTTGGGAGGCGGACAGAGAGGCTGAGATTGAGCCTTTCAGAGAAAACACTTCCACCTACCCCTTTGTTGCTCTTTGATCCGTCGATGTAGAAGTGAACCGACTTGTCTTCTAAAAATGCGTCCTCCTCCCAGAATGAGCTGGAGGGGATTGTAATTTCGAAGTTTTTGTTAAAATTAGTATGGCTATGGCGAAGTCCATGTTTCCTGGCCAGATTTTGAAATTATTCAGAATGAAGGCGTGGCCAAATTATTAACTGGACCACTGTGAGATTGATTTGAGACGAGCGGCCACATTGGCAGCCATTTGCCTGCCAAATATGTCAATAGGAGTCAAATGAAACAGAATGTCTAGTGTTGTAGAGGCTGAGGATTGGGCAAAGTTCACCACTTATACATAAACAAGCTGATCGTTGGACTTTATTTAGTTTGTTGCGGTTTAGGGCTTTATCCAGGATCAGTTTGACCGCCTTCGGAAATTTCTTTTTAAGCCATCAAAAACTGTCCGAAAACTTATTTTAGATTTGAGATGGTTGAGAGAGCTTGAGAACGTCAATAAGCAATAAGCAGTCCCACCTTTCTTTTATTGCAAGCATCCCAAAACTCAAAAAGGTGTGTGACAGCAGATCCAAGGCGATCTACTTGAGGCGACGGGGTTTTACTGCACCGCTATCCCTTCAACCCTATCTAACCTATTGTAAACGATCCGCGGATGCCTCTAAACAGCTCAATAGAATGTCAAGAGTTACTTCATTTGATTCAGTCTATGTATCGTCAAGTATTCTAATACATAGAAGACGTTAGTGACAGCGATTTAGTCGGTGTAATCCCCAGACGACAAACCTCCTTGTTGGGCTCTATCGATTAGCAGAAGCTACTCCTTGAACTTCTCTTGGCAAACCTAATTTCTGTCGCAGTGTGTAGCGGTCCACTCAAAAAACCTCTCTTAGGTAAGATTTCACATCAGGCTACGTACAAGGTGGCGCAAAAAGCTTGTCACCCGAAGTTCTTTGGCTGTAATTTTTTTTAATAAATGAAAAACTTTGGTTCTGCTTTTGGATTATGTTTACTTGATGTTGTAAATTTTTTTCTATTAAGTCGAGAAAATGATATCGACTAAGTGGCCGCCACCAGAATTGATGACCATTCGGACCCAATTTATTGTATTTTCCGTCACTCTTGACAGGACTTCCGGCGATAGGTCCTCGCATTCTTGACGCATATTCTCTTTGAGGGCTTCAAGAGTCTGAGGCTTGTTGACATAAATTCGTGACTTTAAAAAACCCACAAAAAGAAGTCTGGAGCGGATGAAAATGGGCCTCTTCGCTTTTTTCGATGAAAAATTGTCTCCCTCGTGGTCCAGATTCAGGATGGCTTCAGCGTAGGTTACACGCACTTGGCGATCAACAGCTAACAGCTGACGCTCTTTGTAAGAGAACATCTTAGTCTTTCACCATAATTCTCTGTCAAGACCGTCGATTGATGCGTGGCATGTCGCCTAGTCGATACTCCAGGGTCCTCTGCGACATCGTCAGCCACAGCTGCGATATTCTCAGCAGAATGGCTGCTCCGGGGCTGGCCGGACCTGATAGGATCTTCTAGGCGACCGGCTAAACGTTGTAGTGTTTGGCCAGTTGGTGTCGGACGACCGGGAAATCTGCGTCGAAATTCATGCTGCGCCGACACCACCGACAAATTATTCCACAAAAAATTGAAACAAGTATTCCGCGTTCTTTAGGAGTATAGCGATTCATGTCTTGTTGCCTCGGAATCATGGAACTTCTTCTAATGAGTCATAAGTGAGTTCCAAAAAGTATGCAACCGATAGTGTCAAAGTTGGGAGGAGTTCTTGATCGCCTCTTAGTCCTCAAAAACTCGCAAGACTAGGAAAATAATGCCTGCTTACTGGGGATAGTAACATACTTTCCGACTTCCACGCAGAGCACAGTGACATATGCAAATGTATACAAGAGTGTGCGGCTAAGATTGAGTATGATTCAACACTTAGGAATTTATTGTCCACAACATTAGGCCTCCACCTTCTGCATATCTTTTCCACACTTTGACAGAAAAATTAATAAAATCCATAACAACTGTCGATAAAGACCGATGACGGTATAAACATTCAAAAGAAAGATACAAAGGTGACTAGCACATTGACCTCATCGCATGAATAAATTTAACTTAAAACTCTTATAACAAATTCCACGAAATGACTTCCATTCTTTAAGAACTTAGCGTCACATCCCACTCGACAATCAATAAACACCCGTGAAACTAATGACTTTCCATTCCTCGCCGCTGAATCGATTTGCTTTCGCTTTGAAAAGCGAAACACAGCACCAACGACAGTTTGACAGTTTAATCCCACAATCAGTATTTGAACAATCAAGGCATCTACCAGCGGAGTAACTCGATCGAATGGCAAATATAAAAGATCGCATTTCGCAGTCCGACTATCTGCAGCTCATATCTCTCACTTGGTCGGTCATCAAATTGAACGAACGTAAACAAGACGCACAAGTTCGGTTTCGTTTTCGTTTTCGATTTCACCGCCCACTTCGTGTACACATCTGGGTGTCTGGCTGGGCGGCTGACTGGTAACCGTGTGCAAACGTGTCAATTAAAATTACGGCCAATTGCGCGACCTGGCCACCGGTTTCTGCCGTCGAATTCCACTTGCACCAGTGTGTTGGTGGGCCAATTCCATTGAATTTTGTAATTCAAACTCGGTCGCTTCTTCCACCCTTTTGTTGGTTCTCCTCCACCAATTGTTCGCACAAATCCCATCGGAATGACTTCATTTCGCAGTACACTGCATATCGGTGTTATCGATAACCTTTGGAGTGTTTGTAGTAATTGAATGCGCAGCAGTGTGGAAAAAGGTTCCGATTCCGCAACCGGTTATCTCTAAATCAATATTTGCTTCGGGGGTAAAAGTTCATGGACACCATTTCCCGCAGTCGAGTGACCCAACTGCGAACAGCCAATGAACAACGGAAGCTGGGTTGGCATGGCATCCCACCCATCATCCGCATCAATCCGGGTGCGGATCCTCGAGAGATGAATTTTATATTCAAATCACGTAATTAGGTTGGCAAACGCTGGGACCAAAGTGACACCGGAGCTGTTAGCACATCTAATAGAGGGTTAATGAGAGACTTTTCACGTCACCTAGACTGTGGATTTTAAGTTCGAATGGCACAGGCGATGATAGGATTGGGAGGTAGTCATAGTGCACAAGGATTGCCCAAGCATGGGGAAGGATTATACGTACGTGTTGGCACTGTGACATCACCTACCATAAACAATATGTCATATGGTTTAGTGACAAGCTAACGATCTAACACCGTAGGCTTTAAAGTCCAACGGACGGTCGAAGAACACGACAATCGATGATAGCATCAACAATGTGTCCCACTAAAGTTGAATATGATAATTTATTTGATTATTGCTTGGGGAAATATTTTTTTTGTTTCAACAAATTTGCAAGTTTAATTAATATTAAACGCTTCTGCTGTTGACGTCATTAATATTCCGTTAAGGTGTCATATGACACTAGATTGATGTACTAACTAGACGAACATCAGCAGGGAGCATGAAAGGACGTTAAGACTGGAGAATAGCTACATGTAGGGGAATTCTAAACGAGAAATACAAGGGGGAAAACTTTTTGTAGATCGCAACGATTAATTCCCAAAAACAGCCCACAGGAACCCTCTTGAAGCACCCGCTCTAAAGCTTATCAATGGGAAACTAATGAAGGATTCATAATCAATTTACTAATTTACTTACATACCTACAGTCCGGAGTGGACCTGGGCTTCAACCAACAAGCGTCTTTAGCCAGCATTTTTAAGCCAGCTGCTACTATTTTCCCAAGTTGGTTAATGTCCCCTTCCATTTGCGGACGCCACCTGAATCGCGTTCCGGCCGGAGCATTGGTGTCCATCCGCTCTACATGACTCAGTTGTCGGACCTTCCCTCTTCTGGCCAAGCCGATGTCGCTGGACAGCCCGTACATCTCGTCGTTTTATCTCCTCCTCCACTCACCGTCTATGCAGTTGGGACCAAAAATCACCCGGAAAGTTTTCCTCCTGAAACAGCCAAGAGCAACCTCATCCGCTTTTGACAGAGGCTATGCCTCTCCGCCATAGAGCAGGACTGGGACGCTTAAGGTCTTATGCAGTCACTTTAGACGTTTAAGAGAGGGCTTTGTTACTCAATGGCCTTCCTAGCCCAACGAAGAGTTATTCTTAGTTTGATATCAGCGCTGGTGTCGTTCTCTGAATTGATACAACATGGCAGATATAATCTTGTAGGCGGTGTTAAGAAGACTGATGCCTCTGTAGTTGGCTCTGCTTTCATGAGGAGGATGCTTAGGGTCCATTCAGCGGACATACTTTTCTTCGAACATATTTTACAGATGAGTTGGTGCATGCTTCTTACCAAGTCATCGCCTACCGCTTTCAACAGCTCGGCAGCTAGGCCGTCAGCTCCAGCAGCTTTGTTGGACTTAGGCTTTGATATGGCTAACTTCACTTCGTCCAGGACGGTTAGAGGGAATTTTTCGTCTTCGTCGTCCAGGTTGATTGGTTCATTCTGCCTAACAGCGGAATTTGATTCGTCGTCGCCGTAAAACAGTCAGTCAGAAGTAGTTCTGATCATATCCTCAGCATTGATCGCGATTCTACTACGATGTTCCCTTATCCATCCTTGTGGGCTTCTGTTGCGGCTCTTCCGAACCTCATTCTTGCAGTAACATCTCTCTATTTCCTCAAACGCGCGCTTCTCATGCTCTTTCTTTTTCCTCCGGAGAAGCTTGGGTTCGTCTCTCCTCTTCTGCCCGTAGAGCTCGCGAGCAGCTCTGGTATTTCTGTGCAGCGCCGCTTTGTATGCCTCTTGTTTTGCTGCATGTGCTTGCCGGCACTCGTCGTCAAACTAGGGCGTCGGCAAACTAGGAGCCAGCACAACAGAGGCGGCATCTCTAATGGCTTATTGGCAATCTTGTTACTGGTCTTCAACACTTGATGCTGGCGACATAGGATATCTGAAGAGATTGAGAGAGACTCGACCGGAAAAGGATCTGGTGATCTCTTGTGATGGCAGTCGTCCGACGTCAAACTTCCTCACAGTATTTCCTTGTTTTGACGGTGTTCGGGATATCTGCACCTTGGCTACAAAAAGGTAGTGGTCGGAATCAATATTGGCCCCACGGATCGTTCGGGCATCCATAATACCGGAGCAATGCCTTGTATCTGTCGCAATGTGGTCAATCTGGGGCCGAATTACCACACTCGTTAACGAGTAACTCGTCATCGAAATGTGCGGGTTTGGCATTACCACTCCCAATGAAGTTTATGGATCATTCGATCACGAGTCATCATGGATCATCATCATTCGTTATCCATTGCGGTAATTCGGCCCCTGGTTGACGGTTGATTGATCAGGAGATCTCCATGTTCCTTTGTGAACATCGAGATGCGGGAACCGTGCACTAGGGTTCGACACCTACTTGAGCTAAGTTAGTGGTAGTCCAGTGCGTCAAGTGCTGTTTGACTATCGGTGGATTGGAGATAGTTATTGGCACAGGTTTCACTGGCAAGCAGCTCGGCCTGGATGACACTAGGGCCAAAAACACTCGCCCCAACACTAGAGTTAATCTTAGAGGCATCAGTATACCACACTAGTGCGATGACAATCATCAGAGGATCGCCGGTTTTTTAGGTGAAACGATTCAGGATATCGATTTGAAATTTTCTCGCAAACTGGAACGATTTGGGCACGAAATCTGATAACGTGCTGCTCATTTCTAGCTCGAGGAAGTCGGAGAGAATCGTCAAGTGATACCGCGGTCACGTTCATCATTGGCACTGTACTCCAGAGTGTCACGGATAATGAAAATGCTGACGAACTGGCAAGAGAAGTGGGAGTCGTACTCACAATAGTCATGTGGACCTGAAGTATCTCACGGAAATTAATCGCTTGTGGGAGTACCAGTTGGGCTTTTTATCTATGAAACTTCTCAGATACTTTATTACCTTTGAAAATTATATCGATGTACTATTGGCTGACCGCCCTCAGGTCCAGCTTCCTTCTTCTTGTAGGTTATAGGCATAGTTGTTAACGAGTGCATGAGTCGTTACACTCTGTGGGCATCCCAACAGATCGACATTGATTAAAATGTGATGTAGGGGGGCCCCTGCTACATCAACCCACTACCCTTACCTATGTAAGTGTCGATTATCCTTTCCTTTTATAATAATTTAAGCCATCGTCATGGTTGTAGTTCAATTGTGGACATTTCGCAGCGTTTTGTTGCGCAATTTTAATAAAATACAAGTGAAGGACCACATTGTACGTACTTGACGCATCAAAAGAGCCTCATTTCCATCTACATCTATCAGAATGATATTTAAACTTCCCCCCGCCCCCCTTGTTGGTACTCAACTTGTACAAAATTCCGTCAAAAGCCTTTGAAAAGGTTAACGATTCTCTGTAATCAAGAGTGCCCAACACAGTCCTTATCTCAATCGAATTTC
This sequence comes from Matsumyia berberina, assembly GCA_917880715.2. Classification (NCBI taxonomy): domain Eukaryota; kingdom Metazoa; phylum Arthropoda; class Insecta; order Diptera; family Syrphidae; genus Matsumyia; species Matsumyia berberina. Next base: position 33,594,003 of record OU862870.1, read on the forward strand.
CAACAACACTTCATCGAAATTTAATTAAATCACTCAACACTCGGCATTAATTATTTCTGATTTTGTTAACGGATAAAGGTACTTCGTGTTCCGCATTATTAGTTATTTTGATTAGATACGACTGCTGGTTGCCATCAAAGGCAGAGAGCGATACACACAGTGTCACCCAATGGATACATCCCCCAAAATGAAATCGACAAATAATAAATGTTTCATGGCGTATCTGCTGCTTTTGGTTACCCGGTTACTTTCGATTGTGTTCCGATTCCACCTACATAATTAATATTTGTTTTCAGAAAAAAAAAAATACAGACTGTAAGGATAGTTATGCTTCGACTAATGGCTATTCGTTGTAATGATGGACTTGTTTTTCTTCTTTTCTTTTCCAGGAATCTCAAAGGCAATGAAGAGAAATGAGAAGCGGATAAAGCATTGATTGATTATGTTGGTGAAATCTGTTGGATATTTACATATTATTTACCAGGTAAGCAAATAATGAAGAAGATTGATTGACGTTACATGACTAAATGATATGAACTTTGTGTATAATGATGTCGAAATGTAAGAGATAAACATGTGAAAAATGGTTGGATCAGGTTTCTTTCTGTGGGGAGGAAGTTTTTTATAAATAAAATTGTACAAATGGGATTCACATATTTACCACACGAATTGATATTTGCCTCTCACCAACCCATGCTTATTGCAAGAAGCCCACGACGTTAAAGTAATTCTTAACCGGTTCCTTGCAGTGGAGTGCCATTGTAGTACTCGGCGAATGTAATTTCTTCAGAGTAATTGTCGAAAAAGTTCATTTGAATTTGTCGCCGAATCTACGAAAAGAATTTGGATCTATAGATCCTATGAAAGCCGTTTGGCTATGAATGAAAATGGCGGTGGTGACTTCCTTGGGAGCTGATATGCCTGGCAAAACCTGGCCGAGTTTTTCCGAATGGATTCCTGCACCTACTCCCTTATCTATTTTAGAGCCAAGGGCGTGGTTGTATCTTCGCCTTCGTTATGCCAAGTACGGTGAAGCGATACGTTTTTCGGTGGATTTTGAAGAAACCTCGCCTATTGCTGAGGTCCTCATGACGCGCCTCTCAAAAAATTGTAATGCCACTTTTCCACTTCGGACACCATTGAGGCCGCAATTCTGAAGCGATTTGAATATAATTTGCTGTGTACGTTTGAATGGCAAATAACTCAGTTAAATAAAAGGCTTTTCTATAAGGGGCATAACTATTTTGTATTTAAATAAAACACAGAATAATTGAGATATTTAAGTAAGGAATTCGGACTCGTTTGATCAGCTGTGTGGCATGTGGCACCATTTTGTTGGAACCACATATCGCTGATGTCAAGTCCATCCAATTCTGGCCAAAAATAATGTTCCAACATGGCTCCATTGACTGTACCATGGCGATCATTTTCATCGACGAAAAAATACGGTCCAATGACACCTCCGGCATGAAATCCACACCACAAGGTCACTTTTGTTGATGCAATGGAGTCTCTTGAAGCACATGTGGGCTTGCCGCTGTCCAATAACGCATATTTTGCTCATTGACAAAGCCGCCAAAAATTAGCTTCATCGCCGAAAATGATTTTTCGATGAAATTGACGATTTACGTCAAACTTTTGCAGAGTGCAATCTTAGAAGTTTCGGAGCTTCAAATGATCAAGAGGCTTCAGTTCTTGAGTCAATTTGATCTTGCAAGGCTGTAAGCCAAGATCTTTACGCAAAATTCGCCACAATGCAGACTGAGAGATTCACAATTCCTGTGAACGGCGTGAAATCGGCTGATTTGGCTCATTTTGAACTGAAGCGTTGTCTTACTGGCACAGAAACATTCAATAGTAAATATGTTGTCTCGAATTTATCCACCTGTCTGGTGGGACGAAAATGGGAGTACGCGCTCTTAAAGTTGCGACCACCGACTCAGAATTTCGGTAGTAATTTTTAATGATTTCCAAACTTTGTCGTTTGTGAACTTCGCGATGATAAAAATGTAAACCTTTTTGACGTTTTGACATGACAGATCATAAAAAATTTTCGTCCGTCATTTTATTCCCGGCATATTGGATTTTCGTTAAATCAGAATAGAAGCTTGAGTGACGACATACGAAATCTACCTTTCTCTTGCGGATCTTGTCGGAAGGTTCTATTATAGAGCTAGGAGCAGCCGCGCGTTGTACGCTCTTCGTAGTGTGAGTTTTTTTTTTTTTAAATTGGTACATTTGGTCTCACCCTGTATGCAGGTAAGAGGAATTAAACTAAACCTCAAGGTCCCTCAGGTATTCAGAGTGTTATCCATCGTCATATCTTCCTTCCTATATTTCCTTCTCTCACCAGTGAGTCAAATCGTCATTCGGGAAAAGACCTATTTAGTTGGTTTTTTTTAAGAATAGGAACCTCTGGAGTTTCCTAAAATCAGCAATATAAAGGTCCTTCAGCTCATAAAAGAAGCTACTACCAAGAGTACTCAGTTTTCTCGTTGCTAGTACGGGACATTCGCACAGCAAGTGTCGGACCGATTATTTTCCTGCAACTTCTGCAGTAGTCGTTGTGGGATAATCCAAGTCGTTTCGCGTGGGTTTCTACCGTGCAGTGCCCTGTAAGGACAGCCAAAACGATTCGTATTTATCTTCGACTAAGTTGAACGAGATTTTTGGAATTATTATTGAAGGCTGTCTATATTGATCTCGGTTATGGCATATGAAACCATCGCGTTTTAGCCCTGATCATGGTTTCCTTGTCTATTACTTTGTAAAGAGTCCTGATGTCGTCCATCAGTAACCGAAAGGGTATATGCAGGATCTAGTACTGCATCTTTCTTGGCAATTTCGTCCGCTATCCCATTTCCTGATATACATCTTTGTTGCCTGGTACCCAACTATGGTCACCTTGTTGGCCGTTGAAGGAAAGTTGATCGATGTTGGCTGCAGAGATTTGATGGCCGCCTTGATGGTAATAGTTTTCCTGACAATGTATTACTTTTTGATTAGCTTTGTAATTTGTAAAATGGTGGTTATATCAGCTTGAAAGACGCTGCAGATTACTCCGATTTTGAAGAATTGGTTTGCCCCTCTGGATTCACAGAAGAGGCCGGCAACAGTACCAGCATTAATTTTGGATCCCTCGGTGTAGAAGGCTACTTTTTGTTCAGTACAGACTATGCCCTTATCCCAGTTCTCTATCCATTGTATTTTCCTATCGAAGTCTGAGGTTGGAATGATGTAGTCCACATCTGTACTCTCCTTCTCGGTGGTCCATTGAATTAGAATGGAATCCTGACCATAGGTGTTAGTTGCACATAGACCTATTTCCCCGAGTTTTCGTCTCAAGTGCCACCTAGCGGAGTACTAGGTACATTTATTTCACCGTCTAGTTTGTTGAAGATAGATAGAAGTCCCTCCGCCGCTACAAAGCCGAGAACGAGGAGAGGAAAAGTATGTTAAACGTGGCACCATTACATCGCGGCTAGAAGTGCCCATTATGACTGAAACTACATTCCACGCATACATAATTGCGAAGCCTACTTCAGCGAATAAACCGGTATATGTGATGTTATTGAGATTTCTTACCCGAAACACATCGTTCACTTACATTTCGCCCACCTTCTGTTATTACTCTTGCCACAGGCATACGCATCTGAATATTGCATCGAAGATAAACTGTGCCTACATTACAATGTCACATGTAATCGATAAGCAGTTCCATATCCGAAGTGCCGCTCATTTATGATTAAAACTTCTTATTATTTGTCAGATGTCTCGAAGCGATGCCCTCCATTGCTTGCCACTCAACCGGCCGCCATTTGACATTTTACGACTTCACACCCGCCGGAATAAAAAAAAGAGAGAGATAGAGAAAAACTTCAAAATGTCTTAAGAAAATATTTACCCCAATAATGTCACACATGTTTGCGCATCATTTAATCTCAAGACCATGCAAATAGTGTTCGCTCACCTACACATATTCATGCACATACAAATGCCCATCAAGCTTATACATGTGCAATAGTAAATTATTCAAAATTCCATTAGAGTCGCTGATTTAATTTGCCTTCAAGTTCAAACGTTCTCTTCCTGTATCTACATGAAGTATATATGCACACACATCGATGTACTTTGATGCAGCACTACCAGCTGATGCAGTTGTCAGTACAAGATGTGAATATGCATTCAATGTGCATCCACGCATGCTGCTGTTGTTGCTATTGGTGCTTGTGGTGGTGGGGTGGTGGTTCCTTCAGATAACAGCTCATATAGCTGTTAGTTGGCCTCAACACCAGTATCTAGAGATAGGTTTCCAGTTCAAGAGATCTAGTGCAGATAGCAGCAGGAGGCTGTGTAGCGTACTTGAATATCATCAAATTCAATTCGACCGGTTTGCCTCCTCGACGGTGGTTATAGATACATCTGTAGCGGCATCATCATCATCAAAATAAAAAAATTTGCAGATTGCTTTTTGGTCTAGTGTGTGTGTGTGTGCGGTGGTTATACTCTGGCTTGTAGTGGTGCCTGACTGATATGATGCTCGGATGTTCATCTGATTCTAGTTTAGCGGACGAGTTGATTGAACTGTAAACAACGTGTTCAATTTTTCGAGACAGCATTCGTTCGGTGGTTGAGGAGCGTGCTTCTAGATACTTTTTTCGCTGCAATACCGTCGTTGTTGTTGGGGGAACGGTTCTCTCCGCGGTGGTAGGCTGTATCTAAACGGTAATAAATTATTTTAATTATGAATGATTGTGCGCAGAATGATTGAAATTAATGTCAGTGGGATAAATATGTGCTATTTTATGCGGGTCTAGTGTGCACACATATACACGATCTGGATTCATGGTCGTGCGCTGGCGATAGAGCGAGAGATAGGAGGTCAGAGTGGGATTGGAGCCGGTCTAGGGTGCGGCAAGCCAAGTCAAATGTGTGCGGATTATGCCTTGGAATTGTCTTACGGAATACGGAATGTTTGTGTGGTTATCTTAAACGAGGGTTGATTGATGTTGGCCCCATCAAGTAGATCAATCACAAGAACACATGCGAGTCAACTGCTGTTCAAGTGAGAAACACTGACAACACTGGGAACCGAATGGAAGTTAAATTTAGAATTTCTTGGAATGAGCCTTTAATTGGGGTGTGAAAAATGTCGGATGTATCTGCTGGGCTTATATTTTACAAAATTGGTGTCAAATTATGAGAAACCTTGAACAATCCATATTTCCTTTCGTCTATCGAACCTTTACAGCATTTACTGGACAGAGTTACTTTCAATTGAATAGATTTGCCTGACGTTATCAGAACTACAAATTTGTCATTGCCTATTGCATAATTGGTTTGCGTTTCAGGGCACAGTAGCATGTGTTCATATGTAGATGAAATGGACGGAACTGATGAACCAGTCAAGGAGATTAACCTTTCACTTCATTAAGCTCAAGTGGAACAAGACAATCAACCGCCAGGATTATTGCAATTAGTTTGGACTCTTGGTCAATTGGGAACGATGCTATTCCCGACAATAGACACTGGCGGAGCTGGTAGAATGGGTATAATTAGGAAACTCTTTACACTTCTTTTCGATGTGACCGACACTAATTAGTCAATTGTCAGTGGTCTTTGATGACCAGCAAAGGACCACTGGGAGACCGGGCATTGTGATCCGCAGCTACCCTTGAAACTATTATGACTTTCGCATGAAACTGTAAGTTGTAGCTGTGATGGCGCTGCTTCGATCAGATAATAAGGTTTCAATGTGAATTCTAGGGTGGTGTCCAAACTAATTGTGATTGTCATTGTTTATAAGTCACTGTAATTTTTTTCCCAACCATCTGATATCATCATCATCGATCAACTGTTTAAGCTATAACCACTTTTTTGTCAGTGTTATACCCTTGGAGTAGGGCTGACGTCAGCTTTCGCAGTTGATCGTGTTTCTTTAGATCATCTGCAGTAGCCCTCCCAAGAGCCTGCTGGCATTAGTGGAAAAGAGATCCAGTGTGCTAAGAGGTCTACAGAAGTAGGTAGGTAGGCTGACACGCATAGGCCAGGAAAGACCATTTGTGATACCACTTGGATCTATAACTGAAAAACACCACTCACTTTATTGAAGGCATTTGGAGCCAGTATAGTTCACCCAAGTTGCCGAAGTGATAGCCTCCTCGATAGAACTTCCTTCATTGGGATAGGGCAGGACAAGTGCAGAGGAAATGGAGGATCGTTTCCTTCTGCTCTTCGTACCTGCAGATCTTTCAGAAGTCATTTGAGAAGAGGCCCATTCTTCTGGCATAAAGGCCGATGGGTCAATGCCCGGTAAGAACACCAATAACGATGCTAATGAGTGAACTTTTGAGCAAGATTAAATTTTAAGATCGAGTACCATTCCTCCGTCTTTGGTTTGTCGTACTGATCGCGTCGTACTCCAAGAGTAGTTAACATGTAACGAGTGAAATATCCAGATTCCTCCGGTTCGACAGGATGTCCAGAGTAGTACCACCTTTGGCGAGTTCATCGGGCTTACAATTCCCTGGAATGTCCCTATGACCGAGCACCCAGCATAGCATGATTGAGCGACAATTTGTAGTGGCTTTTGATGTACGTGTTACCAATTTCAGAGATCTTATAGCAGCCTGGCTATCAGTAAAAACTTAAGTATCCCTGAAGGATATCACATTATAAGCCAGAATAAGGCTTCGTTAATAGCTATGATTTTCGCCTGAAAAACGCTACAGTGGTCAGGTAGACGGAAGGGGATGCTCAAGTTAAGCATATCGAAGAAAACATCACCTCCCACTCCGTTCTCGGTTCTGGAACCGTCGGTATAGTGGTGAACGGAATGATCGTTTCTGGCGTCGTCATTCTCCACTTCTCTTGGAAAGGAATGAAAGTCCGGAAGTTGAGGTTTAAATTCAACTTGGACGGTGTGTAGTCTATGTTTTCCGGTAGGAATGTTAGGAGATCCAAGATCGAGGAGTGGCCAATATGGTTGTTTGACCACTGGAAGTAGGCTTTCAGCCTGATGGCTGCCCTAGCAGCTGACTGTTGACCAAAGGTATCTAGAGGAAGTAGATAAAGGAGCACGTCAAGTGCCGCGGATGAAGTGGTTTTTAGTGCTCCGCTTATGCATATGCATGCTGATCTTTGCACTTTCCCCAATAGTTTACGGTGTAAGGCTCTGTCTAAGGCCGTCCAACAGATGATCACACCATGCATGAGTATAGGTCTGATAACGAACACGTAAAGCCAGTGGTGCAAGGTTTCAGTCCCCACTTCTTACAAATGGCTGTTTTGCAGCAGTCCAGCGCTACGGCGTTCAATAGTCCAGTCTATTTTATTGTCCAGAATGAGACCCAGAAATTTGACTTTGTTAGCAAAGCTCAGGCGGGTGCAATTTAGAGGAGAAGGGTCTATTGGAGACATTTTTTTACTTCCTGGTGAAGAGGACTAGTTCGGTCTTTTCGGGGTTGACACCCATATTGAGAGGATGGAAAGGGCATTTTGAAGAAGTTCACTAAGTGAGCTTGGGTATTTACTGGAGACAGCTATCCCAACATAAGTCATCACTTCGCACCCAGCCCTTGCCAGCTCGAGCAGCAGCTTTTTATCGGCCACAATCCAGCGACCCGAGACATTGCCCAGCTTAGTACTAATCGTTTCGCCTGTGACCAGTTTTCCAAATCAAATTTCGAGCGAGGCCCCAATTCCCAGGTTCATCAATGTATTGGTGATCGTATTGGTGATCGTTTCTGATTTGACGTTGTTGAAAGCGCCTTCGTTGTCCAAAAATGCAACCATGGTGTTCATACCACCAGTTGACGACGTTAACTTCAGTCCACCTCTTATGAATGTGAACAAGGTAAAGGCAGCCTCTAAGGATAGTATCCAGCCAGGGAAGGATTATTTCCAAGGGCTGCTGAATTTCAGCACTAATAATGCCGTCCGGTCCTGGAGACTTAAATGCATTAAAGCCTCATATGCCCCACCGGATCTTGCTGTGTGTGATAATAGTATCGGGGTCTTTGCAAGGGGATAGGGCACTGCACGTTAGGCGCAAAGACTGCTCGGCTCGGTATCAATTGATATGGAAGTCCGCAAATATTCAAGAGATTGGATTGGTTAGTGTGTTGAATAGGCAAACCAAAGGATGAACAAGTTAGGAACGGCACCACTTCTCCCCTAATCTAGGTGTTCAATTCCTGGCTATGTGCTTCCATTCTGTCCAACTTTTTGGCAATTCCAGTGAATCCTTTTCGACAGTCCTACGCTACTTTTGCATGAGTTTGCGATTTCCATACCATGACTTGACTGGCGTCGCTTTTTCGAAGCGTGTGACCCATCAACTGTCACTCAGGTTTGAGTCAGTGGATGAACACCGTGTTAAGAATAAGAACCATCCAAATTCCCTTGACTGTTGGAGGTAAAGAAGTAACCCACGCTCATTGTTTATTCATTGATACACGTGATTTTGTCCACCTGTTCTTGAATGTTACAGAAAAGAACTTCGTCGTCCTGCCCTTGATCCAAGGTCATAAAGTTGAAGTAGCTGCCTTGGTCGCTGGGACCGGAGGTTGATGACACCTCTCTGTACATTTTTACTGAGTATCTTACACTACACAAGGACTAGACTACACTTGCTTTCTTCTACCCGGAAATTCTGAAACAATTACCTTCCCCAGAATACCGCAGTGCGGTAGCTTATCAGTAGCTGCACAAGAAACAATTCAATCTAAGTTCTAACAATTTTCTAAGGACAGGACAGGATAAAATGACAAAATATCAGAGCGACAGCGTTGTACTCTTAACCTGAACTCAACCTCCACACGTATTGTCTCACAACTCCCATGTAACTGATAGTAGCTCCTATCTACTTGCATTTCTCAACACATCATCCTATCGCAATTCATTTCACTTTTCTTTGTCGAAGTTTTTCAGAGCTGTCTAGCCAAATGTTATGCACATCATTAGACTCATTACCGACGAGCCATTTCCATCCTCTTCTCAATTTTTTATGCACCTATTCGTCACCATGCTGCATCGTCATCTGTACATAGTTTCATTGTTTTTGGCTGTTGTCTCGCCTGTGTGTTTGTAAAATCCTCTCAGCGTGTGTATAAAGTACCAAAGGTAAATATGAAAAAAGGAAATCAACTCCATGGAACTGTGAAGATGACTCCTTTGGCACGTCAATTCAGTCATCAACATCATCAGTAGCAGGAACAGTACCATCATCAACAGTATCAACAGTGAATAGGACTCGACTGTGTGAGCCTCGAACTGTGAATCTGAAAAGGAAACACTGATTGTGTACCAAACTGGACAGATACGTTGCCTCTCTGTTGCCTCCAGTTTTACTTTTGTTTTCCATTGCCATCAGGAACATACTCTTCCATTTTCGCCCGGCACTTTCGTTTAATTTTTGTGCATTTATTTGCTGCACACTTTGCCCGCGTGTGGGTGTCGTCTGCAGTGTGTATGCGTGAGTTGGGGTGGTTTAAGCTCGAATAAGGGTAAATATTTGATTTTATGTACAAACTTTGTCGTCTGGTATGCTGGGAATTGTAAATTTTCAAAGAGGACCACTGCAAATGAAATGGGAACAGCTTGCAATAAAGATTAGACTAAGGAGCACCCTATGTGTGTGTTGACACCCATCCTGGGAATAATTGAATTTTATCCATGTGGTGTGGGTGCTGGGTTGGTGTTGAATTATGTATAAATTCATTTATTAGAGAGTTTTCGTGGAAATCTGGAAATTTGATTGGGTGAAGTCCCTCCGATTCCAAGAAGAAGGAAGACTACGATTTCAAAATTACGTCTTTATGACAGCTTCTCTGAAAATAGACTTAAAACTATGGCGGGATGTAGGTTGTATCTTTAGCTCTATAGAGGAGCGAGTTCTGTATTTTCGGAATGACAGTTGAGTAAGCAGTGACTAATAAGGAAGTTGCTTAACGGCTAAGCCGTTTAGTGCACAGCTTTGTATTTTTAAAGGAGTTGGGCAGCCGTTCCTGACACTCGGCTAAATTTTGAGCTCTCACGTAAGGTCGATCGGAAATTTCTGGGACTGATAATTTGGTGGCGCAGGAGCGTAGACAAGGGTGGTTTTTGGTGAAAAAAAAAAGAAGATTAATTAACATTAAGCTGTCGATCTCAAGATCGTCCTGCTTAAGCTCTGTGTCACACTCAGTTACAGCGCAGATCATTTTCAGCTGCCCTTACCGGACAAACACGAGTTGGAGTCGTTAGTCACATCATTAACCTGCCCGAGACTTTTAAATTAATCAATGCGAGAAGGTGCTTGAAGACGACCAAATGTAGTACGAACTTTACGAAACGTTTCTGCGACATTTCTTTTACGAAACATTCTTTGATCTTTTAAAAAAAAATTGTCTAACCCCCCCGTAAGCGAATACTATCTACGCCCCTGTGTGGACCTATTAAACAACAGCTAGTGGAACTCCTCCCAAAGCCTTGTATACGATGTAACCATTTTTGTTCGTCGTTGTTTTTGCCCCTAATCTATGAAACGTTGGAGTTTCGTGATGAATTCAAGCTCATCGATCCAGTGTTTTTATTGGCTATCGCAGGGCGACTTTATTAAACTGCTGTTTATCTCGTTTTTTTGATTATCTGAGCTCGACTTGGATGTTCGCCCAGCAGTCCGACGCTCTAATTACTGAACCATGGCGAGCATTGTGGCTTCGGTTAGGATAAATCTGTTAAACCTGATTGCGTGTGACGTTGCGTACCTGTTTACCGATTACTCCCTGCCGAATCTCTGAACTCCCGATTGAATTTCCATGGTTCTTAAACACATTCTTGCTTTAGCGAAAGTTGTCATGTCATCGTCCATACATTTTTCGTTTTATCCAGCAGGTCTTGCGCCAGCTAGTCACGAGACAACACATCTTGAAGCAGAGCCCGACAATTCGTCGACAGGAAGGAGCAGTTTCAAAGTCGGAAGTAACTCCTAATTTCAAGGCCACGCAACTGAACTTAATACGTACGCACGAGTCGGTTTTCAAAGGCAATATTGGCACCCATAACAGGCCACATAGAGATCTACACTTTATTGCGTCAAGTATTAACCACTTATTCCAACTGCCTGCTACCCTAAAATATGACGAATCTTGTAGCACGAGATCCCACAATCTGAAAATGTACTACTTCTTACAAACTTCCAGACTATGTGGTACCGCTGCGACTCTATTGACAGTTTCGAAGGATAATTCCTCATTATGACACAATTCACAGGGGAACTTACAGCTCAAATGGCTGTCAGAAATCAAATTAACGCCCAGCTTATGGATGCTAATAAAAATGGTAATTTCATGACTACCCACATGTAGTCTATAAATTAAATGGTTAATAAATCAGCACCCATGTGTGTGCTCCGCGTGCTGGCCTACTTCCGCTCCTCCGGTGATTGATTGATCCAACTGGCTGAGGCCGTAAAAAATAAGGTTAAGCACCATGGCAACTGCCCAAACCATTTCGTATGTAAATATCCACCAAAACAGTGACAAACGTGGAAAAACACATTAACCACTCCCACACACGAAAATTGTGTACACACACGCACACACAAGCACAAACGGTGTAGCCACCCCTCAATCAATCAAATATTAAATCGCCTACAAGCTTTTGCACTTTTCGACACCGGCCTGCACTGGCCGAATACGACAGTCGTCTGGACATGACTTAGACCGCCGGCCGGTCACTTCCTTATAGTCGCGCTACTCAAATTCCTGTGTGACACGAGGGCAAAGGCGTGCAACGATACATTTTTAATGACACCAAGGCATGCACACCAACTAGCGATTGTCGTCTTCGTCTAACACACTTAACACGTAGTTACCTGACCCTTTTGATGGACGTCGTGTGTCGTTCAACACGGTAAAAGGAACTCTGAGCTCTATTTGCTGCCGAGATGTCAATAGACTGAAGGGAGGGTGGTTCTGCCATTGCTTCACGACAGGTAAATAGCTCACACGGTATCTTAAGAGTCTTCGTGTGAGACTGTATGCACGTGTTCATCGAGAGAGGAGTTGCAGCACACAACGGAAGGACATAAATCTTTGTGGTAATGGTGGTTGTTGTTGTTCTTGGTGACAGACGTAAAACAGGCAAACAATTTGCAATTACAAATGTGAAATGATGCCACTGACAGGGGTGACCTCAAGGGTTGTACGCCACCCTACGAGAGAATGTGCTCCACGGCAGGGAAGCGGATAATTATAAGGATATGGTGCATAAAAATGACACATACCCGGTAAAGCAGGAGATGAAAATGACGAGATGGTATGGAATAGAGACCATTGCCAGTGATTTTTATGGGACATCATTGTCATAATGGCATTAGAGCAAGGTATCGTAGTCAATTCGACGCGGACGTGTCGTTTTTATGAGACTTCAAACCCAGTCATTTGTATTAAGGGGGAACTTGACAAGCTCATTCTATTCGATTATTCGACAATGCACTTCGCATGGAACAGAAGTGATCGCATCCACAACTGGCAGTTAGAAGAATAATGGTTTTCTGGCCTCAACCAACAAGCGTGTCCAGCCAGATTGATCTCAAACCAGCTGCATCCAGTTTCGCAAGCCAAGTTGGTTGAGGTCCCGTTCCACTTGCGTGCGCCACCCGAGTCGCGGTCTTTCTCTATTGCGCCGTCCCTCGGTTGTGGACTCGAAGATTTTTCGGGCCGGAGCATTGGTGTTCATCCGCTCTACATGACCCATCCACCTCAGACGTTGGATTTTAGTCTTCTGGCTAAGTCGATGTCACCGTACAGCCCATACGTCTGTGCTGAAAACCACTCGATGAATATTTCTCTCAAAACAGCCAAGAGCGACCTCATCCACTTTTGACAAACTCCATGCCTCTGCGCCGTGGAGCAGAACTGAGACGATAAAGGTCTTATAAAGGATAACTTTAGCCGTTCGAGAGGGGTTTTGCTACTCAATTGCCTGCTCAGCCCAAAGAAACAGCGATTGACAAGAGTTATTCTTCGCTTAATCTCAGCGCTGGTGTCGTTGTCTGAATTTATAGCGGAGCCTAGGTAGACAAAGTCTTTGATTACCTCAAAGTTATATCTGTCCGAGACGTCAATGTTGGGTGTTCTTGTTGACCGCATATACTTTGTCTTGCCCTCATTGACCTCTAAACTCATCACGGCAGATAAGATCTTATAGATGATGTTAAGAAAAAATAATACGGTCTTGCGTGGTCGCCGTGGCTCAGTGGTTAGTGCGTTGGACTGCTGTGCAAGCCTGCGTGGGTTCAAGCGTCAGTCACCTCCACCAAGCATTTTTCGCGGCACCACCTTTCGTCGGGGAATGACAAGCTCCCGGGAGTATAATCTGTCATGAAAGAGCTTCTTAATTCGCCGTTCGGAGTCGGCGAGTCGTTCGCCTTTTCTTCAATCACCGGAAATGCTTCTACGACGACTCGCTGAAAGTATGGGATGATATCAACAGCTGGATGGACTTGTGGCAGATAGTGCCTTCCATGTTGACGCCAGCCGTACGTAGGGCTATCTACTCCAGTACGAAATCGCAGGACAGCGCGTTGCCTTGCCGAAATCCGGTGGATGTTTGGAATAGATCCGAGGAGATGTTGCCAAATTGCACGGTACACCGCATGTTTTGCAGCGTGACGCGGTATAGCTGGACCAGTTTTCTCTGGATTCCGAATTCAGCTTTCGACTTGTAGTGCACAAAACGATGGATGCTGTCTTACGCGACTTTAAAGTCGATGGGGAGGTGTTGTGTTTCTCTAAATCGAATAAATATCGTTTGATAAATGTCTAATCTTTTTGGCGTTTTTTCCCAGCTATGAGGCTGTGCTCCGTGATAACACCGGCAATTGTGTTGATTTTCAGTTTTTCTGGCCAAATTGAATCATCAAATCGACCTTCTTTCATTCATGGCCTATAGTGAGAGTGGCTTTCTACACTTATCATTGTTGGTTCCGTACCAGAACACCATTTACAGTCACCTATAGTCGCCATAGTTAGCTCTGTTTATACAGAGGAGGGTTACGGGAGTTGTTTCAACCACCTAAGACAGACCACTTGTCCCTTATAAAAGTGCGTCTCATTGCGTCGTAGAAAAAACCCTATGCAGTTGACTGTTGGCGTGCCATGTAACACTGCACTGGCAACGACCATTCTAGACACCAATTAGGCAAATGAGCAAAACCAAATGCTCCCTTGTTTTCAGAGATTCCGGAGCGATTAAGAGTTTTCCCGGATGATTTCTCTGAATACCTTGAGTTTGATCAACAAAATGCTGCAAAGATAGTCCACAGATAAGACGTCTGTCCTAAAGCTATACCAACGCTTACTGGTTAAGCGGTTTAAGAAAATTGGGGCGGTGATGGTGTGGTCAGAGCCTGCGCATATAAGTCAACGCAAAAGTGCGAATCTGCCCACTCAGTTGATCCCGACCGCCCTCCTTGCGGCGACCAATTAGATATCGTCTTGAGGTCTGTGGTCATGTTGCATACGCCACTTGTTCGCTTAGTTCGCATGGTCTGCTACAAAAGAAACCAATACAGAGAAACCTATGGAAAAAGTGCGTGGGGAACCAGTTTTGTATGATTCGTCTCATTCGTCATCGTAATTGCCACCGCTCTGGTTAGTGCCTCACTTCGGTCTGCGGACCTTTGCGTAGCGAAGCGATCCTAAGCTCATAAAACTCGAAACGAAACCAAAGACTAAAGTGGACCATTTTCTTTAAAGTACTGCGCACTGAACTTGTCCTCTTTCTAAGACTTTTCCCGAATCAAGCTTCTAAAGGACGGTAGAAATGAATTTCTGATCTGAATCGGTTACCACAAAGCAGGTAAACTCCCGCCTCGCCCCTCACTTGAGTTCCCTCCTCATTGTTGTTCATTTCACACAAGTACCTTCCAAACTTATTCCTAAAACAATCAGTTTAGACACCTTTACACCTTGAACACACCTTATCACATTTCCATCGTGTGCTCTTCCACCGAATCCAGCTGTTTTAAAGAACGTTTTAAAATTCCATCCGCACCTTCGAATCATCGCACGTCTTGCACACGCTGAATGCCAATCCACCGGCGGATACGTGTACACTTAAGGTGCTCCCCCGGCCTCCAACATGTGTTTCGAATTTCCGCTAACAAATTTCAAGTGACAAAATCGTTTTTAGATTTATTGCTCCCAAACACAACCGCGAGTCATTAGCCATTTCCCTTCGACAGATTCAAATGCAAATGGGTTCTCGTCAATAATCCATTAACAACCCGAAACCCCAGACAAATGGTCCCAACGTTAATCACTCGCCAGCCGTGATTGAGATTCCCGACATGGGCGAAAGACGCCCGCAAAGAAGGAGTCCGAAAAACGCCGACCGACTGGCCACAAAACTATAAGTGCAAAGGCTGCGAGACTTATCGTTCCCAATCGTGGTCGTTATAATTAACTGGTCACCCACAAACTGGTGGAGACATTGTCTGTGCTAGGAATTTCGACATTTCCACGACAGATCGCCCCCGTCCATGTCGTCACTGGCGGAGTACTTGTCATTTCGATATCAAGATTAACCCAGAAATCTAATTACAGGACAAACTCGTAAAACTGAGCAGTGCCGTCATTTTGGTGGGTAATGTGCTGAGTATGCGTGTGCGCGTTCCAAAGGCACGTAAAGCCATTTCGCACTGCCACCCCACAGGGGTATGCTCTGGTGTTTGCCATTTCCCGAGTTGGCTCGGTGATACAAGGAAAAGAAGTGGAACAACAATCATTAAGTAAAACCGACAGCCCTTAACTCTTAACAAACGGCGCCGTCGGGTCGAATACTACATGTTGTACATGTGGGAACTCTACGTCGCTCTGCACCCATTGCCACCCTTACATGGTGGAGCCATACAATTTCATTGTGGCCTCCCCTCCAGGGAGCCACTGAATAGTTCTGCTCTGCTGGGAAGTAAATCCTTGAACATGCCACTGTACTGTGTTTTGTGTGATGGTGATGGTTGCGGTGCCGCCTCCTCTCCCCCTGCGTCAGACGTTTCCTTAGATTACTTCCTGCAAAAAGGACGAGAATATGAAAATTGGTTTTAATTGGAATAGTAGCGTTTGCAAATTTATGTCTGTGCGCCGGAGTGCACACGGAAGCTTTGTAGTTTTGGGGTTTTGACCTGGAGATGACTACAAAATTGGAACAGTGTGTCCAGCAAGAGGGTGTTCGTTACTTATATGTTTGTATTCGAAAAAGAATAGCTCCACTTGGAGTCTTTTTCATAAGCTCTGCAGCTTCTTCTTCAAAGTTATTCCTTTGACTTTGAGAATGTCTGTCTAGAACGGTGTAGGTGGGTATGAAGTTTTTTGTTTTAAAAGTGATATAGCTCCTGAATTGCAGCAGTTCACCTTGTTCAGTTAAACTATGGCTTGTTACTAGCTTTCTCAATGCACAAAATAGCATTCCTTTTCCGAGCTGTCTACCGCAGATCGTTCTTAACCTTAATCCTATGCTGAAGCTGGGTCTCATCCAAGAAGAATCTTCAAATGCTGTCCTACCCATTTGCCTGATGTCATAAGTAAGTTAAGGTCAGGGGCCAAATCGTCACTTCCGTGATCGTATAACTCGTCACGTAACAACGAGACGATTTGGCCTAAAAATGTTCGTTTTTACGTGACGAGTTATACGATCACGGAAGAGACGATTTGGCCCAAGGGTAGAAAGGCTTTAAGGGGGCGTGGGTCAATTGTGATATATCAGGATCTAGGAGGAATTCTTCCTATTCGTTCTACCAGTGGAAGTTTTTGAAAAAAGAAAACTAGCTTACCGACATCTTGTTGTGCTATGTTGCTATGATTGTTGTATGTTGTATGAGCATAGCTGATGCTGCTCTAAATGCTCTGCTTGATATACATCCCCTTGATACTTATATCATAGAAGCAATCCATCGTCTAAGATGGGGCGGCTTTTAGTATCATCTACTCTGGAGTTTTAATGACCTTGCACGACCCTAATTCCATGGATATGCCGTCTGATGCAATGCCACCAGAACCTTGGCTGCTGTGCAAATTTAAAGTCGACTTTCCTTTCTGTAGTCGAATCTTCACGGATGGGTCTAAAACGTATAATGGGTCCGGTGCTGGTGTCTTCGTGGAAGTCGATAACATCAGACTTCACTACTCGTTGGGCAAGTATGCCTTTGTTTTTCAATCAAAGACTAATGCTGTCCTAATGACCATGGACTATATTGTTAAGAATAGGTGGAAGTGTCGGAACATCTGCGTCCGTAGCGATAGCGAGGCTGCACTTTAGCCCTTGTTCAACCCTTTAACCAGTTCCAAAATAGTGCAAGAATGCAAAAAATCTCTGAATTCGACCGCAAGGCTCAACTCTTTGATTCTTGTCTAGGTCACACTGGGATCTCTGGAAATGAGATCTCCGATGAGATTGCTAGACAAGGCTCAGAGGATGTTTTCTAAGGCCTGAAACTGTATCGGATCTTCCCGCGTCCTCATTAAGGGTCTCCATTGACGATTGGGTTTTCTAGAAACACAATTGTGTGTGGCACGGCTCTTCAGGATGCAGGTAGACTAAACGAACGCTGCCGAACGCCTGTAAGAAATCAGGAAGAGATTGTAGACACTTCACTTTTGCCAAGCATCTTTGTGTGTTAGGCTTAAGTGACACTACTGTCTGCGACGCCTGTGGAGAGGGCGAGGATACTTCGAATCATTCCCTTTGCGATTGTCATACCTTTGCTCGGATCAGGTGGCAGATCTTCGGTGATGTGGTGAATGCTGATACTATAAGTTCCGCATCATTGGAGCGCCTTCTCGGGTTTCTCCGAAGTTCGAGGAAATTCTAGTAAAATGGGTAAGTACTGGGTCCTCCTTTCTGGTAGTACAATGAAGCACTTGCGTCTGAGTGCTTCAGTATAGCGTTTGCAAACCCGACTTCGACGTCTCGGTACAACTGTCATCATATATGCGTTGTTCCTTCGTATAATTTTCTATGACAAAACAAAAGCAAATGGCAAAGGCTGTACTTTCAAGGCCGCCAGGAATCGTGGTGCATCCTTTATTTGTCACCAAACTTTTACGTGACTTGATTTTGGTGCTCCTTCCTTGTTGACTCTTTCCCTTGCGTTTTATAAAATGTTTCTTTTTATGCGTCTTTCTTGTTAGACATAGTGTTTCCCTTTCTGAAACTTTTCCTCGCTTTAGAGGTAAAATTTCTGTTCAGTGTATCCTTTGGCACTGATATTTGTTTTCAACGAAAAACAGAAAGACCAGAATAGCAAAAGCAAAGAATTAAAAGACCGACAAACTTTCAACTTCCTCTACAGACATGCGTCTTCGTCGTTAATTTGTAGCCGACTCCTGGTCTTGCTCTTGCCAAGTTCAAAAGTGTCACCCCCCTTCTGTTATGAATTTCTTCATTTTTTTCTTATTTTTGCCAAAAAAAACAACTGTCAACTCAACGACCACTTTAAATTAGTCATCGAGTTTTGAGTTGCTCAATCCTGTTCGCTCCTCCATCCACTATGTCATTCCTAAGTAGTCACGTTCATGTGGCCAATATGCTTTGCTTTCTTCTGGTACGGTGTGCTGTTGCTGTGTGTATCCCTATCGAGGACAGGAATCACATGCACACACACGCGCTGACGTCGAAAAATCTTTATCCTCATTTTTGTTTGCATATTGCTCGCGGTCGTGGTCTTGGGCTTGCTTAGCCCGTATCCGTCTTCGACACAGAGAATATCTGTGCGTAAATAATATGCCTTTAACCCTCTGAAAAGAATGCCGGGATTGAGACGTGATCGTAATAATTTAAGGCAGAGCGCGATATCATCGTCATCGTGCTTCAAGTCAACATACACATACATAAGTAGTCTTCGTAGTCTCTTCATCGTTATTATCATTTACAGAAGGCAGTGCGTGTATTGTTATTCGTTTGAGGAAATTAAAGTCACACAGATGCAAACGCAAATGATAAATGAGGTGGGGTGGGGAAAATTGATGAAAAAAAAATGGAAAAGAGAAAATTTGTATTTCCTTGTGAATGAAATTCTGAATAAAGCGTAAAGATTCAAGGGAACTTGTTACTCGAGATTAGTGGACGGATTTTGTAACCGAGAAAGCTGTCGCCGGAGCAGGGGTCCAGATAAGCAACTGTGATGTCAGGAGGTGGTGTGGTGTGAAAGTCATTAGAGATAGAGCAATCTAAGGTCTCAGATTATGTAGATTACATTTTTTGAAATGGTTTGGGATATGACAACGTCTCTCTGAAGTCACAACTGTGCCACCAAAGTTTCTGAAGGATTTGAGTAGGTTGTTTGGGTGAGGGGTAGGGTACACCCAATTGATGAGGGAAATTGTAAAAAACACATTTCCAGTGCTAAATTGACTGTGCTTATGTTGTGGGCAAGTTGCATTTGAGGAAAATGGTTCTCGAAACTCCTTTATCTTGTATCTTCTATTGAGGAGTCTTTTAATGACACTAGTGCTACTAACGTCTTCACAGGCCCAAGTACTCTACCTATACCTACATACTACTCCACACCCAGCACACTTCTACTACTTGTCCCGCGGGACTGCCGGTAGGTGTTACTTCGTGTGGCTGGTTAAAAACTTAGGCTTTACGTCATCTGTGTCTGCCGCTTCGGTCCTTTTTTCTTTTCCAAGTCTTCTCAATGCGTTCTGCACGTTCGTTATGAAAGAACAGATCTTCAGCTGATCTCATCATTTGGGTTATTAGAAGCTGCGAACTCGACAGGTTTACTCTCTTGCCTCTGCGAAGCACCTGCAGTAGAACATTGCTGGACATTCTGGGCAGAAGGGCGACGTATCCCGTCCAAATCTGTCGAGATATGTGTGCGTGCCCAGATAGGGACTGCATAAGATGGTTGTTACGGTCCCCGCCTGTTGTTTTTACTAGTTCTGCGGGGATCAGTTTGTGGGTCTAAACTGCCTTTCGTCGCGTTATTCCACCTGGTTTGCCACAATGCTTCAGATTTTGCCCTTTTTTTCGCTTTTCCCCTTCAACGAACGCTGGCTTCTTGCCGGTTCGGGGTTCGCCTAAGGTAAACCATTTGCATCTCGGTGGCAAGGATGCATTCCGGCAATATCGTCAAAATCTATATGCTGGCGAGAGCATCCTTCTTGTTTCCTTTGTTATAAATGGACCGAAGTGTAGAAGGACTGAGTTGACCAAAATCCTCCTGGCGTATTCAGGCCCACCGAGGTTTGACAGTACCTATTCGGAAAAGCCGTGGCTCAATGGTTAGTGCGTTGGACTGCTGTGTGAACGGCGGGGGTTCAAGCACTAGCCATGTCCATCAAATATTTTTCGCGGCACCACCTCTCGTCGGGGAATGACACCCCTACGGGAGTACGAAAGAGCTTCTCAATTCGTTCGGAGTCGGCAATAAATATTAAATCCCTTCCATTCGTGCGAAATATGTAACACGTACCACATGAATGATGGCGAGAAGCTAAACCTTGGCTCATTCCGAGCTGTCGCGGCAGCTATTTATTTTGTTTTTTATCCGGGAAAGCCCTGCTTGCATCTGTGACACCTTTCTGCAAGAGTACTCGACGTCGTTCGGAAGTTCAGCGATCATTATGATGGCTTGGCTCCCAACCTGCGTATTCCATAGTCTTTCAGCCGTGCTCATTAGGACAGTCTCGGTCTTGTGGTCAGCTATTTTTAGGCCGGCAGACTCAAACCAATTCTTGGTTCTGACGACTGCATCATCCGTGACGGACTCTATCCCATGAATGTGTTTGGCCACGCTAACGACGGCAATATCGTCAGTAAAGCCGATCAACTTTTTTCCTTTTTCCTTTTTCCCAGCGTTAGTTGAAGAACTTCGTCACACATAATGTTCTACGGGAGAGGTCCAAGAACCGACCCTTGTGGGACACCTGCGATAAAGTTGTAGTACTTTACGCTGTTGCCGATCTGGTGCCTCGACTTTTTGGGGGTAAAGTAGTTCGTGACTGCACTCATTCACGTCGGAGACCTTTTAATTACGTTCGAACCGGTGGGTGGCACGAGTTACCACAGATTCTTAAGATGTTTCCCGTGGTCGCAAGGCGATCAGCGTAGGCCAAACATTTGAACCCATGGCCATTATTTTTTTTTTGTTCACAATGTTGCCGACATTACGACATTAGCCTTGCTATGGTCATGGTGTCCTTCTCTAGTCCCACACTGTACGCTTAAACAAAGTGCCTCCTGTGACAAAGCGGTTAACATTGAAGAATTTCATCTCTTGCCGTTGTCCTTACAGTCACTGAGATCTTTCTTGCCGTTTTCCAGGATTGAAATCCCATGTCTAGATCACGTTGAGTGCATTCTCATTCAATTGACTGTTTAAATTGTCTCTGTCGTCCTCATTATCGGCTTCTATCGATGCACAGTGCACTGTCGCTGGCCTGCTGCTATGGTTTGAGTCCTTGGTGTCAGCATCGACTCTATACTTTCGATTAGTTTTTCAAAACAAACTAGAGCGTGTAGATTGTCTTTCTAATTATTTAGCGAAGTAGAGCTCTCTGCTTCTAAACGAGTCCTGTGTTAATCGTTACACGTTAACAATGTCAATACTTATCCTATTAGGGAAAAACATAGAAATGAATAACCAATCTCAATACTCGTAGATATACCGTATCCGGGCGAATCAATCGAAAATTCATTTTCAATACTCATTTCAATCTGTGATTTGTTGTTGTTGTCAGATGTGTGTTTCCGTATCCTTCTACTGATTGCGAAACAAATGCGAAAAAAAAGGAACACAACTCGACAGAAAATGGGAAAATGATCGAACTCCAAGGAGACGATGATGACGACGACGACGAAGACGAGGAGAAGGACATCAACGAGGAAGAAAGTACTTGTCTGAACTTAAGTGGGCGCCTGGGAGCAACATAACGGAAATAGGATTCCATCTTCTTTTCTGCAACTAATGTTTTGTTTTTGTTTTCGTAAACTGTGTGCAGACGCTGGGAAAAACGCATTAAAAAGGGATGATTGCGGGTGATGCAGCTTTTTGTCGTCGTGTGGTCCTTGAACTTTCACATGACAAAGCTGTGTTGAAGCGAAAACAAAATGATAAAAAAGTCGGTTACAGTCTTAGAGTCGTAAATTTTCCACGTGACATCATCATCAATCGAAGACGACCTTCTCTGCAAAAAAAGGTCAAGGTGCTGGTGGTGGTGGTGTTGTAATAAAACACCAAACGGAAAAATAACTCAAATAAACCGATGTAGCCACGCAATTGAATCGGACAGTCAGTCATTAGAAGTTGAATAGGAACCGGCGAAGGGTGCCAGAATTGTTTGACTTAACCGTCCACCTCTTCTCATTTTCTGAAGTGCTTTCGGTCACGCAATGCAATTAAAGTCATATTTGTTGTTGGTGGTCATAAATTGATTTCTCGTAATTGGCGGATTAAATTGAATTATCGCAGGCTATGGCGAGGCCGACGTGCTGCAATGGAGAGAGGTAACGCTTGGGAAGTGTGAGAAATCGAATGTTGGCACGAGGAGTCTTGCAACTGTTTGGAGAGACGTCGTCGGATGGATCTTTTAGACTGTGCGAGCACTTGGACATTTTCCCAGAAGGGAAAATGCGAGGACGGCTCTTACATTTGTTTGTGGCGAAGGGACTTTCCATTGATGTATTTCTTATGTTGATAGCAGGTATTGGTATTGAAACATAAAGTGACGGTGAGATGAAGGAAGAAGTGAGGGTTGCTATAGGTACTTCAAATGAACTTTATTTTCCCGATCTTTCAGCGTGTGCTGCTGATCGCAGAATGTTTGCTTGACAATTCTTTAGTTTAGAGGAGTTCTCTTGACACTAGCTTTGACCTTTTTCTGGTCTTCGACTGGAGGTGACTTCGAAGATCACCAATGAGTGGATCGTTCTTATTGATGCGCTTGTAGAGTCTAAGGCCATATGTTTTTCAATTTCATCAAAAAAAAGTGGAAAACAGGAAACCATTCTAAGGCCGCTGCAAGGTAATGTGCGAAAAGCGGCAAAGCGGCAGAGAATGATGCTCAGAAATGACGCTTGACGCTCAACGACTACGTGACTACAACCGTACGATTTCATACGTTTGATTTTGCCGCTTTGGCCTAAGGCGACGAAGTAATCGCTGTGTGTCGATGGAAGTTAGTGTTTTGTTCAAAAATAATGATTTTATCATTTCGGATACTGATTGAATGAACCAGTTCTTCGATACAAGGTTTCCGGCGCTTCAGCATTTGAATTTTGTATACGATATTCGGAAGACTTGTGACTCTGTAATTGGCATAAGTAAACCGGTCTCAGATGGATTAGGCAAACTGTGCTTAGGTTCCAATAATCGGGCATGGTTTCGTCAGATCATATCTTGCAGAGGGGTCATCCCCTGCAGGCTGAACATGTACATCAAAAGCCACTACAAATCCTTGTTCAATCACCTATGTTGGGTACCCGCTCATAGGGACATTCCAGGGAATTGTACTCGCCAAACGTGGTACTACTCTAGAGATCCTACCAGAACGAAGGAATCTGTGCATTTCGCTACATGTAAATTACTCTTAGACTACGACACAATCAGCAAGACAAAGCAAAGATGGAGGAGCGGCAACACATGTCGTGCCTCTAGGGTGATCTGGCCTATGCTAAATCTCACTCGATCTAAAAATTTGATTATGCTCAAAAGGTCGCTCATAGCACCGTCCCGTTGGCTTTCATGCCAGAAGGATGGGCCTCTTCTCAAATGACTTCTGCAGAGACGAAGAGGAGAAAGAAACGATCCTCCATTTCCTCTGCACTTGTCCTGCCATATCCCAAAGAAGGAAGCTCTATATAGTAGCCTATCACTTCGACAACTTGAGCGAACTATCACATACTGAC
The DNA here is from genome assembly GCA_917880715.2 of Matsumyia berberina. NCBI lineage: Eukaryota > Metazoa > Arthropoda > Insecta > Diptera > Syrphidae > Matsumyia > Matsumyia berberina. Next base: position 33,617,901 of record OU862870.1, read on the forward strand.
GTCAAAAGTATCCTCAGCTTCATCAAGAGTTCCAAATGGATTCAATAAAGTGAGTGGCGTTTGTCAGGGTATAGATCCATGTGGATCTACCTACCTATCTACCTGCATAGGTTCTTGTGGTCGGTTGCGATTGCAGTCTTTGAACGTTGAAATTGCTCAGAGTGCTGGTGTTAACCGGGAGATAACTTGATATTCGCATTTGTACCTTTGGTGCAACAAAGTAATGGTCCGAGTCGATGCTTGCACTTTGGAACCTTCGAAAATCTAGGTACACGCTGAAACAGTGTTTTCCTTCGATCGCGACGTGATCAATTAGGCTGAGGGTAATTTGATCAGATGGCTTCCAAATAGCCTTGTAAATGTTGAGACGTTGGAATTGCGTGATGCACACTACTATGTTCGGTCCGCGACAATTCTGCATTCATTTCGTGCGGCCTTCCTTCGTGCTGACTTCCGATGGTCTCTTCAAAGATGTCCCCTCTGTGAATTTTGGCGTCAAAGCCTCGTCGGTCGGTCTTAATGTCATATTTCATAGGCTTTCTCGAGGAGCAATGGTTAAAGTTAAAAGTTGGGGTGTGTGATGCACTGCGACCTGTATAAATCTATTGTGCTCCAGGAGCAACAGTTGGTCTCATCGTCTTTCTCTTCTGTGGAGGCGTGAGCACAGATGATGTTGATGTTACGAAATTAAGCCTTGATGTCGATCGTCATTACTTGCTGAGTTATGTGACTTTTTTGTCAAGTCCACCTCTGAGACCAATAGAAACAGAACAGCCGGTGTCTCTGCTCGTGATAGCAGTCAACGTAGTAAATGTCACAAGCGCTTGTTCCTAAAGAGCAGTTATATCCGCTTTGTAGCGTTCGAGGACCTCTGCTAGTTTCTTAGTGCAGAACATTCCATGTACAGATCCTCATCATTGCTGGGTCGGCAGTCAGTCCTTCTATCCGAGGCTCGTGTTGTTTTTTTCTTTTGTGTCCGACAAGTGGCACCGACTAGTAGTAGATTACTTAAGTGCCACGACTAGTGAGCTACATGAGACCAACGCTCGTTCTTAGTTCAACTTTCGTTTTATACAGTTTCGCTCCCCATACCACCCAAATCAAAAATTGTCCAGCAGAGGCTTGGACTACCCTTCAAGTCTGCGTACGACTTTCTTAAGGTCCTATGTGGCATGGTTGCCTACATCTAAGAATTTCATCATTTCTTCAAATGGAAAAATTCATTGCATCCTCGGATGATACCAATCCCAGGAAATTCTCTTCAAATCAAATCCCCTCCAGGTTTATGGATTCCCCGAGCGGCATCGTATAACACCGATATACGATAAATCTTCTTCAGGTCAACACTAAAAGCACAAGGGGATCAAATCAAAACATGTAACGCATAAATGAGTTATGCGAGTCGTGTGGAAATAAAAATGAATCCTCCATCCTTGCTGCTGCCCCGTATGTTATTTTTTTTTTCATTGAAACCATCCTCTTCATTGGTTATCTCTTTGTTTTATGTCCTTATGTATGGTTGTGTGTAGAGAGTCCAATATGTCTGCTAAGGATACACTCGAAAACAAGCAGCCTCAAGTCACGTGTTATCGATTATTGCCTGCGAAAATCCATTCCTCTCTCTACAATGGATGACGATTTTTCTTACACACATGTCCGGGGGTGAGTTTGTGTCCCCCTGTAAGTGTATACTTGCCTTCCTGCAGCGGTAGTTGAATGTTCATCGACCCCATTTCTGTGTTTTTTTTTTTTCCTCCTTTTTTTTGACTGCAGTCGAGGAAATCCCATCGAGGAGGAGTGGTAGTTGGAGGGTTGGCTCAGGAGCAGCCTAGCATACATATTCAGCATTTTTATATTCGGGGGTTGAAACTTGAGATATCCCTTGTCTATGGCTGCGATAACATAACTTTTACTTGTGAATTTCCAGCAGAAAATATGGCATGAGGGGCCCGCCTCAGGATGTCGTCCTTTTCATTTCACTTTCTTCTCGTGTTGTTTTGCCTTGGTATAGCAGCTGCAGCGTGTATACATGTGTTTAGGGGTGCTCAAGTCTTTAAGTATTTTTTTTTACCGCATTGATACAGAGCACTACGCCCCAGTTGCGTGTCGTCGTGTTGGGTTGTTTTGTGTAATCCCAGCCCTAATGGGAGTTTAATTGATTCTAAAACAAATTATTTGATGAACACAGGTGGGGGTAGGCCGCGGGGGCCATGGATAAGGTGAAGCTAATCCGCAATAAACCGTGTATGTAATTGCTTGACTAATTATTGGCGTTGTGAATCGTTTCGATTGACCTCGGTGATGTTGTTGTGCCGTGTCATCACGATTTTTCTTCGATTGTTCTGTGTGAAACCGTCGACATCGTCGTAATCATCATCGTCATCAGCATCGATGCGACAAACGATTGTGAGCTTATTACCGGATGTCAATAATTGTCATGAAGACAATGACTCTGGGTTTTGTAATAATTAACAATTTCGATAAGAACATGGTGTTGGGTTGGCGACTTCGTGAATGGAGTTGGGAACACACCTCGTGTAACGTGTGTTCTGTGTTCTGAATGTTATGATATTTAGAAAGGTACATGTACTGGGTAGCAGGCGGAAAGGTCATTTTTTATTTTCGTTTTGATTCCCATCACGGACTAGCACGGTGTTGAACGACGGTCGGTTCCAGTTCCGGTGCGCTGGCACATGTATTCTTAGAAACAACAATTTCGTGCTTAAGGTTTCTATTTCTGAATTTTTTTAATGAAAATAGCACTGACTAGTTGTGTTTATTCTCAATCCAAGTGTGAAAAGTAGAAACCCTTCTTCCAAGAACGGGTTGGGGCGAGTCATTTCTTTATTTTTATCGTTATGGAGCGCACTTGGATGCATTATCATCCAGCTAAGCTTTTGTGAAGCTTTACAGGGTTCAAGTTTTCATCACTATTGCTTATAGTGTTGATTGCTACATGAGACCAACGTGGATTCACACGAATTTGGGATCCGTAGGCCGCGTGAGACTACATTGGGCTCACAGCCTTGGCTAAATGTACATATTAGGCGCCCCTTAAAATGTTCAATATATTCCAAAAAAATGAGATTAAACAAAATCAAAGTAAGCAGATATGATTAATAATTCATTTCTATAGATAAAATTAATACTTCGTTGGGCCGCCTTTGGCCTTTATGACTGCAGCGACTTTGTTGGGGATAAAGCTGACTAGCTTGCGACACTCTTTCGGAGAAATATCGCTCCATTCTTGCTGTTACACATTTTTAAGTGTTTCTTTTGAAACACTTATGTAGGGTTGAGCTCCGGAGATTGCTCAAGCCACTCAAGCAGGTGTATACTATTGTCTTCAAACCATCTTAAGCTTAGAGCTTATTTGTGGGAAGGTGCATTTTTCCTGTGGGAATATGACATCTTCCATGAGTGTATCCCCGAAAATGTTGGAAAAAGAAAGCTGAAGCACATTTTCCAACACATTTATGTACTTGGAGGAGTCCATTCGACCGTCACACACATGCATTTCGCCCACACCGCTGGCGGCCATGCATCCCCAGATCATTATACTGCCTCCACCATGCTTGACAGTAGCATTCTGGGTTTCAGGGTTGTACTCTTCTTTAATCCTTCGCCTCACAAAAGTCACACCAGTGTTGCCAAACACTCGAAAATTGAAAAAAAAAAAAACATTTAAAAAAAAAGATTAATTCGTCAAGTGATTAACAAAATTAGTTACATTTATTGATGTCCGAATTAAAAGTGATCCATAAATGAGACACACCACAAAGTTAAATTCGTTTCACTACAAAATATTGGACCAGTCGTGGCTTTTTGTTTTTTTTTTTCCGAGAACCGCAGCTTTTTTTCGTGCTTTGCTTCCTTTACGTCCAGCTTCCTCAAGTCTTCTTCTAACGGTTCTGGAAGAAATTGTGTTTCCTTCGACAACTCAGCAGCAAGCTCAGATTTTTTTTTTTTTTTTCGTTAGGTTTCGTTAAGTTTTCATTGGCGTCCAAGGGTGGGTCCAGGCTAGCTGGGGACATTTGTGGTGTTTTTTGTCATTGCTATATAGTTCACAGGAATTCTTTCAAATCTCCTGATGTCATACTCAGTGTTCGCTCAATCAACTCTTCAAGTCAAGACAATCTACTTCCAGTGTTATTCCTTCGCAGTAGAGTCGCCATCAGCCTTCACAGTTGATCGATTTTTTATTTATTTAGGAAATAAATGTTTTTCCGACATCAGGAGTTTCAGCGTGACAAGCGATGATGCTAACCACTGCACCATGGCCACCCTCAGATGAGGTTTTGTTCCGATTTTTGACAGAAGATCGTTGTAAAAGTCGGTTCTTCCGACGCGCGGTAATCTTTTTCCTCCCGGATTTTTTTGCGATTTGCGTGCGAACCAGTTCTCATGTACCGCTTAATTGCGTTTTGGAATTAATAACGTGTGCACTTAACTTCTTTTGCAATTTGAATTTAATTTTACCCATCTTCAAATAAAAGCTGTATTTTTACACGTTTTCCCGGATTCAGTTCATTTGCTTTCGGCATTTTAAAATAGAAATGAACACATACTTCACAATTATTAGCAATAGAAAAAAAAGTTAGGCACGCGTCTATCGTCTTCGAGCAATGATCGCGCACTGATCCTACACAGGAAAAAACCCATACAGTCGTTGTTGCATCATAAAAGTGCATCAATGACCTTTCTTAAAATATAAATGACTTTTACAACCTCGTATAATGATGCCATAATTCATACAATTCAAATAAATCAATTACGGGAAAGGACTTCGCAGCAAAGACAAAAAGAAAGGGGTGCCTAATACATTTGGCCAAAGCACTCAACGTGTTAAATTCGTGTCCTTAAACCATGTTTGCCGTCAGATTTGGTTGTCGCCGTGACTCAATTCTGGAACAGCTGCGTTTACATGAATTTTCATTATCAAATATCACGGCTTTATGAGACTGACATTGTGTTCAAAGACTTGCCTATTATGACATCCTTTGTTGAGATTTTAATTTTCTTTTCAAGCACTGGAGTTAAGGAAGATTCTACTCTTGATAGGAATTTTCTTCTCTAAATTTCGTTAAGGTTGTCAAGAAAGGGTTTCACCAGCACCCCAGGTCTTGCTTTGGCTCTAGAGTTTCTTCCTCGTTTGTGTCTTTGCAGGGATGTCGAGCTTGGTTGCATAGGTACCTACTGCCCAGTGATCCCCATAGGTGGTTCTGCTAAGGAGGTAGTTTGTTTTAACTTGGTTGTACGTTGGCCAAGTCTTCCTGGATATGGAGCAGCTACGCAGTTTGTTCCATTTGTGTTTGGCTACTGAATGGTAGCATAGGTTGATTTTTTCCTTGACAGCTCCTAGTGGGATGAGAAGTTCTATTGCCGACCTTTGGCTGACAAACCCAACACATTCTTAGGGTGAAGCGTGGTGAGATGTGTTCACTGAGCAGGGATTTGAGCAAGGTTTGTAGCTGATTTGTTTACTCTAGCTTCGCGACTAGTGAGGGGGGTTTGCACCTATCTTGGCCAGTGAGTCTGCTGTTTCAAAGCCGGTGTGTCCCTTGTGAGCCGGGATTCACTGCAGTTCGATAAGCAATTTAACTGTTTTTAAGACTAGTTTCGATTTTGTCGTGGCTGAGTCCAGTGCTTTTAGGGCAGCTTGACTGTCAGAGATGGTTTTGCCACGGAAGTTAGAGAGCAGATTTAACCTTGTGCTTTGATTAACAGCAAATATTTCTGCCTGGAAGATCGATGCGTAGACACACCGATATGTTAGTGCTAGACGACTCTCCGAATATTCCCGCCCTAGATCCACTTTCCGTTTTAGAGTTCTCCGAGTCGTGCTCTGAAGGGCGGACTTTGAACTTTTTCCAATCGTCACTCAACTATTCACTCGACTACTGAATAGTTTCATTTGAAACAGTACCTTGAAAGATTGTCATCTAACGCCATGCCAAGCATATTATCGGTTGAATATTTAGAGCTGATGTTGTTTAGGTGGACTGAGTTTTGCGTAAGTCTCTATATGGGCCGGAACTGGCAGGAGACCGACAATAGCGTTCAGCGAAGTGGTGGGGGTGGGCGCACGCAAGCAGTCATGTAGATTTCAGCTAGGCGTTGAACTCGCTGTGGTGGCCTCATCTGGCACCTATACGAGGGTTAGGGAGGATAAGCTCCCCAGGCGGACGAGCTCTATCTGCATTGTGCTACCAGTTTTGATGAGGTGGTTGTAAAGACAAGGTCTTTGATGGCTGCCTGGCTATCAAAGAAGAAGATTGAGACATTTTGTCTTCGTTGAGCGCACGACAGACCTCGTATTCTTAGACGTCCAGGTGGATCATCTTCATCTCTTTTACATAGGTAGGTCTTTGTACATTCGTTGTGCTACGATTTTAACACCAGCCAGCGCTACCACAGGCAGGTATTTAACGAGTGTCAAGAGCTTGTTAGTGCGAAATGGATAAGAAACGCAGTGTTATGCATACGACGCGTAAGCAATTTGTTAAAATACATATCGACTTCGTTTCACAGTAAACACCATTTAGAAGCCACGCTTGCCTCCTAAAATTTTCTTGAAATCCTTCAAAATGTTCGCAAGGATTCCCCACACATTGAGGGAAACCCTGCAAATCCACCCTTTTTCGGTTATTGTTTTCCCTTATACATATATTAGCTGCCTCTCAGCTCAAGTGTCAGACCATAATTAATGTTCTTTCAACAAAATCATCATTCTCGACACGTGTGTAATTAATGGCAAACTTATCAAATTGTTTGTGAATGTCTAGTGGATTGTTGTTCCCCCTCTAACCTACCAACCCACTTCAATCAAGAAAAAAAAGTTTAAAGCCCCTCATATCCGACTGACATCGAGGATTCACTTATGCTTCGTCACTCAATGAACAGAAACAGATCCCATTTCCGGATCCATAAAAAAAAAATGTAGTTGTTTTAAAAGCAAACAACAAAATTGACTACGTTGCCCTTATTTTTTATTTTTATTTTTTTTTGGAGCTAACTTCTTGACAAAGGTTGACACCGGAGAAGATATATTTTTTTTTTCCTGGTTCCCCGTCAAATGTGTCAACTGTGTGTAGCGCTGGTGATCTTTTGACGAGGAAAAGATACAATTACGGTTCGATGTTGTAATGTACTTCCAGTCTTCAGGTTTGTGCTTGGTTCTATAGGATTTTTTTTTTTAGATAAAGACAAAGTATCCATGACGTTTAAACGACACCCATCCCACTCGTGCCAAGAATGAAAAAAAAAAAAGCGAAAGTTATTTCGGTCACTTTCACTTAAGGAGGAGTGTTTCCCTTTCATTATAATGGAGGGCAAGTGGATATAAAGAAAGAAAAGCGAAGTACCTGCGAGGAAGAATACGGATAGGAATTCCTTTTCCTTTTAAGCGGAGGGCTGTGGCGGTGGCGACGGCAGTCAGCCAGGCACAAAGAGAATAAGAAATGTTTGTAGCACAGGACAGTACAGTACAGTGAAAGAAAGTTAGTAGGGTGCAAATGAATTGCAATTAAGAAACAAAAGCATGTGTGGAGTGGGGTGAGGATGTCTGACATAAGGGGGAGCTATATGTAAGCAAATAGCTTTATTTGTCTCGTCTTGGGTAGTCAAAGTTTGCAACGACAGCTGTGGAATGCGAGGGCAACGCTTTCATTTCAAATGGAGTACAATTAATGGCGGCCGAGTGGGGATGGGGCCGATTGGGATTAATTGTGTCCACAAATCACTTGTGCCATTGTAGTCGAAGACAAGAAGATGTGTGGAATTTTTTTTTGTTCCAATTTCTTTAGGGAATCTCTTATCTGATTCACTATCGGTCAAAAGATCCTAAAGACCGTAAGACTCTGTTGTTTGGTTTGGGTTTTGTATTCAAGACAAGTTTATTGGCTGAGACATGTTTTCATTAAAATTTTCCAGCGATGAACACTGTGTTATAGGCTAGGCACGTAGTCGAAATTGGTCATGGTAAAGCACCCTCGCTGAATTTCTTGGAATTTGAATGTTGCCAGTTTCATGAAATTGGATTTGAGAAGGTCTTAGCGGAAGGACTCTTGATGGCCTCATTATTTCCATCTACAATATTGGTTATGACAATGAGAAGCTTGAGCTTATCCAGCTCGGTGACTCCCCTGACCTTTCCGAGGCAGTAACCAGCGATGACCCTGCCATGGCGAACTAAGTTTAACGCAAGCTCACCACTCTCGATGACCGACGAACTGTAGAAATCGAGCAATGCAGTCGAGCCCCCCCACAACCCCACAACACTACCAAAAAGCCCCAAGTCTGGAAGAAGGCATCTGTTTTGGCAGCAGCCATCCGAAACATAAAGGACGAATATGATAGTTTAGACTTTAAACGCCGACCTCGACAGTTTTGGGATCAAGATTAAGTCAAACGGCCTGGATCTCCCCAATGGTTAGAATGATTTTCTTTTCCAGTTGGTCAATTGTTGTATGTTTGTTGCCATAAACCAGCGACTTAACGTAACCCAAAAGAAAAAAGTCTATGGGCGTTAAATTCCACGATCTTGGCGGTCATTCCCCATTGCCTTTTCTGGAAATAACCCATTGTAGCGCGATATATGGCACGTTACACCGTCTTGTTGAAACTACATGTCGTCCAGGTCCATGTCATCCAATTAAGGCCACAAAAAGTCAGTTATCATGGCCCGATACCTTTCGCCATTGACAGTCACCGTCTACCTATTCTCGTTGTGGAAGATGTATGGCGTAATGAGGCCATGGTAATATGGTGACTATGACAGAACGCAAACGTCAAAGAATGACAGCGTTGCCAGTTGAAGCGTCAGGGCAATAAGCTGTCAAAGTTCGGACATGCTATTGATAAACCCCTTTACGTACATACATATGTACGCATTTTTGTATTTAGCGACTCTTTTCTAGCTTCTTTGATAGGAGACTATTTTCTGTTTTCCTAAAACCTGTCTGGTCCTATGCAGAAGAAGACTGCTCCATTTGGGTGGCACTGACTTGTGCACAATGACAGATATCGGTTGATCATACACTTTGTGCTGCAGTGAGCCGGAGAACTTGAAGCTTGTCTACCTGCTTTGGTAGATCGTACTCGCCGGCTCGCTAGAGGTTAAAAAGTTAAAAATCCGCAGAAGGAGTACTGAACCCAATTTCTGGTCTTAGTGGGCCAAGTTTGTTCCATCTATCTATGTATCTACCACTCTACTTCTTGAAGGAGATGGAAAGCCAAATGCCAATCGGGAAATGTTTACTTTTCTTGATAAGAAAAGAAGCCTAAAGCTCGGACTTTTTCTGTATTAAAGGGTAAACAAAAAAAAAAGTTCCAAAATCTCGCCAAAAGTTACTCCTTTATTTTTAAACTCACGACACTTTCGTTTCCTGGAAAACAGAAAACGGAAAAAACATCCCTTCAATTATACAGATTCTAGTGATTTCCCAATTTTATACCGTTTTTCCCATTTAAATTTTCATTCGCGACATTAACACCATCTCCAATCCTTGTATCATTAGGCATTCAAATTTATTCATTATTCCCCCGTTTATTCATTCAAGGAAAGCGCGCGACGCTTCCTTCCCAAACCCAACACGTCGTGTGTTCAACTTTGCTACAACCAGCCTTATGTTGTAGATGCCTGACGACGCGCTTCTTCCTAAAATGTCTCCATTTCATGTGTCGTTTGGTAGCCCCTTCAAGTATCGATTTTCTATTGAAAACTTCAATATCATTTGAAGTTTCAAAGTGCTGTTTATTCTCTGTGACAGCGGGAGGGAGTTCCTTCAGGGAGAGAAAGGACACTTTTTTTTTTCACTTTTAAAAAAGTTCTTTCATCTGGATGTTGGAAAACTCTTCCTGTCGTGTTCTTCTTGTTCTCCTTCCAATTGTTTCGCTCTATTCTGTCTGAACTCCTCAAATAGGGAGTCAACATTCAAAGGGAGTTTAGCAAAATGTATATGTAAAATCACAGCTAATAACATTGGTCGTCTGTAGTAGTCTCCTTGTCGATTTCTTTCGTGTTTTCTTTTTGATTTTTTCCCCCTATTTTGCTGCTGGTTTTTTGTGTCTTTTTCCGTTTTTGGGGGGATTGAAGTTATTTGCTGGGAAAAAAAAAAACTTTAAGAACAACTTTTACTTATAATAACGTACACTAATGACAGACAGATTAATCGATAAATTTGTTTTTCTTTCTCCTTGCAGACTTTTCTTCGCATCGCTTGCTAACCCAAATCGGTAAGATATAGAGTTGAAATTGTGTTTATTTTAGTACTTCTTTTTCGTGTGCGTGTGTAGTTATGTATTTGTTTGTTTTTTTAACTCTGAACTTTAGGATCAGATAAAAAATACTTACTTACTTACTTAGGTGGCGCTACAGTTCGGGGTGAACCTGGGCCTCAACCAACAATCCTCTCCAGTTAGCCCGGTCCTTAGCTAACTGCTTCCAGTTGCGCACTCCAAGTTGGTTGAGGTCCTCTTCCACTTGTGCGCGCCACCTTAGGCGAGGTCTTCCTCTACTGCGTTGACCCTCCGGGTTAGACTCGAAGACTCTGCGAGCCGGAGCATTTGTGTCCATTCGCTCTACATGCCCCAGCCATCTGAGCCAATGGATACGTATCTTCTTGACTAGGGCGATGTCTTTGTACAACTCGTAAAGTTCATCGTTGAATCTTCTCCTCCAGAACCCGTCAACGCAGACGGGACCGAATATCTTACGAAGAATCTTTCTCTCAAAGCAACCAAGGATATCTTCATCCGCTTTCGATAGAGTCCATGCCTCAGCGCCATAAAGCAGGACAGGGATGATTAAGGTCTTATTAAGAGTTTCCTTAGTTTTTCGGGATAGGGCCTTACTACTCAATTGCCTTCTTAGCCCAAAGAAACAGCGATTGGCAAGAGTTATTCTTCGCTTGATTTCTGCGCTGGTGTTGTTATCGGATGTGATAGCGGAGCCGAGGTAAACGAAGTCCCTTACTACCTCGAAGTTATAGCTGTCTACCGTGACGTTCTGTCCGAGACGTCGATGTTGGGTGTCCCTTCTTGATGACAGCATATATTTTGTTTTGCCCTCATTGACCGCTAAGCCCATTTTCGCCGCTTCCGTCTCAATACTCGCAAAGGCGCCAGTGACATCACGCTGGGTTCTTCCGATAATGTCAATATCATTTTTTTATCTTCTGACATTATCGGAAGATAAAAAATACTGCAACGTCTTAAAGGCAGTTAAACTTTTCTGTCTTTTATGTAGAACCAAAATAATCCAAAATGTCTGTCCTCTAGTGCGCTTATAACTCAAGAACCACTGATCCGATTAACATGCTTTTGGTTTTAGTTTATATGTACGTTCTCTTGTCAGGTTTTAGTATGCATTTGTACATTTCTTAACTCGAGGTCTAAGCGGCAGAAACGGAGAGAGCGAAGCCAATCGGGTCAACTTGGAAGGTATAAAACTACCAGCTTTTGTCTTTGATTTAGTTCGCGTAGTTTTTGTATGCCATAGCCTGACAATGTACATATACATACTATGTTCCCTGAGAATAAAAAAGCTTTGCAACAACGAAAGACTTACCAAATTTGGTTAAATAGTTTTCGAGACTACCTTTGACAAACAAAGGGGCCCCATGTATTTAAAATTTTAGCGGAGGTCACAGGCTATAAGGGAAAATTAATCTGTTAGCTATTATTTCCTCCTGAAATTAATTCGAGGTTTTCACTGCATATTTACTAGACGGTTTTATGCGATTTTAATTCTATTTAATTGCAGGAACATTGCGTTGCTCCGTTTTTAAAGAAAATGTCTTCAGTATCTTGAGCTTGGTGCTTCGGATTCGTTTTTCGTGCTATCGATGCGCGCTGGCAAATGAAGTCAACATTATTTCGCTTCTTAAGTTACAACCAGTTCTTGGTTCACAGAACCGCATATCTGATGAAAAAGCTCAATACATGCTCTGCTTTCCTGCTTATATTCATAGCGTTACATTTTGATCTATCAATGCTTGGCAAGAGTGAGAGGTGAGAGCGCAGTTTGGGTTTTAAAGACTCTGCCACGCCTATCGTGTTCCGTTGGTTTCGATGTACCTTGATTCTTTCTCCACTTTTGGAGAAAGAATCTCTTTCACAGTCCTGTTCCACATATTGGGCGATCAATTAATCTTCCATCTTAAGTTAGGGGTTTATCATGTGCTGAGATTGCGATCTACATCGACAGCCAGGCTGCGATCAGGTCCCTCGTATCTAAAACAATAAAATCTAAGACTGTGAAAGACTGCCGGGTGTCTCTTAACGACATCGCTACCCAGTATAGAATCACACTCTGTTTGGTCCCTGGTCACTGCGACCTTCACGGAACATGCGCGGCTGACGAATTAAACAGACTAGGCTCTCATAGTACAGACGACAGGATGCTCGACCATGTCAGAGCGCCTATGTCGTGTATTAAATCCCTGACTTACACCGATGCTCTGTCGAAAGCAAATCGTAGGTGGCAACAATGTCCGGCTAATCTGGCCTGTCCTGGATCTGGATCAACGTCCCCACGGGCCATTGCATCCTGAGCAGGCATACTCAACGCATAGGTATACCATGTAACGATTTCTGGAGGATGTACAGAGACGAGGAGGAGGAAGAGTCTACTACACACTTCCCCTGCACGTGTTCCGCCATTGCCAAAACTAGGAAAATCATCTGATTCGAACTCCGCCAACCCCGCCGATTTCTACAGCTACGTTAGGAGATCTTAATGGTTTCAGGAGTAAGCAGGGGTCATATCTTCCAGTACTCGGTGTTATCAAAATAGACCTTCTTTTCTGGTCTAAGTGTACTTCTTCTTGGAAAACCACTCTAACTAACTAACTAAAAATCTATAGAATCATTGCCTTAACAGAGTGTGTGACCTATTCATCGCCACTTAGCACTCTACGATATCGGCTAAGTTGTGTCCTGGTTATTCTTACATGATGGGAGATACAAAATGGCGCAAAAGTTGTCACTCCATGTTTTTTGACTGTAATTTTTTTTTATGAATGAAAAACTTTGGTTCTGGTTTTTGGATTATGTTTATTTGATGTCTTAAATTTTTTTCCATTAAGTCGAGAAAATGATATCGGCTTAGTGGCCGCCCCCAGAATTGATAACTATTCGAGCCCGATTTATGGCATTTTCCATCACACTTCCCAGAACTTCCGGCGAAAGGTCCTCGCATTCTTGATGGATATTCTCTTTGAGGGCTTCAAGAGTCTAACGCTTGTTGACATAGATTCGTGACTTGAAAAAACCCCACAAGAAGAAGTCTGGAACGGTTAAATCGCCAAAAGGAAAGATTAGGCGACCCAGAAATGCAGTCCACACAATTTCAGTTGTGGGTCATGCAGTATGCGGCGTTGCTCCATCATGTTGGAACCACATGTTCTCCAGTCCCAATTCATACAATTGAGGAAGGAGAAAGTCGTTGAGCATGGCTCTGTAGCGTCTGGTCAATACTCCGGGGTCTTCTGCGACATCTTCAGCCACAGCTGCGATATTCTCAGCAGAACGGCTGCTCCGGTGCTGGCCAGACCTGACAGCATCTCGTGTTCTCTTCTACTCTACGCGATAAGCTAAACGTCGTAGTTCTTAAGACAGCAATTTGCACAATTTTTGTGACATTGACGATCAAGTTCAAGGTGCAACAACAGTCAACATCACTAAGCTCAATTCGACTGCACGTAGTGCAACCATCGTTCGATACAATACGACTCTAACAGGATGCAATTGTTATAGAATCCATTCCTTGAAGTCGTACAAAAAAAGGGAATGTTTCAATTCCTAAATATAATCAATCACTTTGAAGTCACCACGGAACCAATCATATTCAGAAATTAAAATCTTACAAGTCGAAAATAGCTAAATGCATTCAGTCTGAAGTCATTTGAACTGAAAGACAGTATTCAGCTAATTTTAATCATTGGATGCGTTCAATCCATTGAAGTCACATAAGGGTGGCGTTCTACGTCCGTGGAAAAAAAAGTGCCTTCGAAACGCAACCCGAAAACACACTCGAAAAAGCTGATCGTCAAGGATCGCTGAACCTAAAATACTCTGGCGTATGTGGAACATTTTTACCGATTTTTCAGGTGATCTCAATTCTGACTTTGCTTGCTTTTGCAAAGCTTTGAACTTCCAAAATGACACTTTCCAATGAATGCTTTTAGTTTCATTTAAATGAGCCCCTTTACGTCTGAGTATATGCCACAAAGGACCGCTGAACTAAAAACTCTGTGACGTATGTCGAATTTTTTTCCCCGATTTTGCAGATATTCTCCGTAGTTGGAATACATATTACACATATTTGTCGGATGAACTTTTTTTCAAAGTACATAATCGTTTGATCAATTGGATCTTCCGTCTAAAATGCTGCCTTCAATGTTTTTTTGACAAGCTGATTTTTAGCTTGGCATTCCCACCGCGTTCTAGTTAACGGACGATTGAGGAGACGTGGTAGAGTCTTTTTTGAGGAACTTGACTACCTATTTCGATTATATTTTTCTGCGCATACAACCTGTCACCGAAGGTCTTCGTGTATGCTGACTAAGGGCCTATTCATCGATTTTTATACTCCAGTTTGACATAGTAGATTGTACGTACACAGCCATCATCTCAATGTCAAGGGACCATCGACGCCAGTAAAGGAATCTATCAGACCTGTCGCATACACATATGTACGTATATAACTCATTATAAAACGTAAAACAAGTCGATATACGAGTCCCACTTCTAGGATAACCTTTTAATTTTTTCTGTCTATTTTTGCCATTGACATATAACCTTAACAAACCCAACTAAATGTTCTGGAAAAACATGTCCCCGAACGACCGTCAAACCTACCCCAATGTGTTGTGTCCAAGAATAAATGTAGCCACCCTACACACCCACACACCCGCTTGGCTGAGTCCATAAAATTAATGAAATTACATCGACCGGGGACCAACTAGTGGTTGGGTGGGGTGGCAAACAACCCCAGTGATAATGAAGAATTAATTTATCTCATCCGACCCATCCAGGTGCAGAGAATAAGCAAGCCCAGGGCATGCCAGACCGCCTTAATCCGTGGAATTAAAAATAGGGTTGCGAATAATTGGGGCAAACGACGATACTTTACCCCTCTGTTATCGCATCGTTTTTACACACCGGCCTGCCCTGGCGGTGCTCATTAAAGTCAATATAATCATCAAACCCCATTTAGGCCACCCCGCTCAGGCCCGCGCCGCAAATAAAATATGGGACACATGATTTATTTATAGGCCCGAGCCGGTGGTATGCTTATATCTGGGTGGCAGAGATACTCCCGGCGTTTTGGGTCACCGCAGGAGGAGAGGAATTATTCATCCTGTGCGCGCATAGTAAATTATAAAATAACTTTTCTGCAGTCCCAACCACCTCATCCCGTTAATTACTGTGAGGATTGCTTTTTCCTTAAAAGGATTCCATTCCTTGGCATCGCTTCGCTAATTTCACGGCGCTGCTTTGTGTAAATATTTGTATTTCGGTTAAGTTGCGGGGGGGGCAATGTGGTGAGGGTGGCATGCCGAATGTCGGATGCTAAAGCCAAACCTAGCTCCTGGCGATGATTTTCTTTTCAATTTCCACCAAATCCTTCATCGTCAACCACGTCAGTGTCGTGCAGCATCCCCACGTTGCTTTGCATCACAATTTGTTATCCTGGCGTACATATGTACATACATATGTTGCAGCACCACCCCTAGCTGGTATTCCACTGTTTGGCATGGCATTCCTTCTCATTTTCCTTTTCGCTTTCGATTTGCCCTATGAAAATTCATGATTTCTGACGTTTGACACTTTTAGCTGAGTGTACGTCATGCATAATCGCGGGCGGGGGGGTGCCAACTCAATTGGGATGGGTGGCATTTACGAACGCCATGATGTGGGTATGTGAACAATTTTGACGTCTTGGGGTCGCATTCTATTTCACTCGGAAGGTAATGGTGACTTTTTCATTTAATTTGATGCGATTCCATCTTTTTTTATCCGGGAGTCGGGTAAAATTACCTTTTCAGGCCTGACGCGTTGGCGGAAGTCAGTACACCGCCGTTTATCCGCCGCCGTCAATAGGTGTGTGTGTTGATTGGCGCTTATTTCCTTTGTAGGCAGAGGCAGGCCGACCAGAAGTTCATGTTGACAGGGTAAAAAGCAATTTTCACGATTAGGGCTTTCATTAGGACGTCATATGCAGGTGAAACGGCTGACTTGCGTGTCCCGTGGGTGTAATAATTTTAAATTTATTTCGTTACATGTAAGAGAAGCTATTTTTGGATTGTCTGTCCCCTAGGGTGTGTAGCTTCTGTTGAAAGACTAACAACGAATTTCTTGAATAGTGAAATGCAAAATTTATTCAGACTGTACCTTTTCGTTGGTCTTGGCAGAAATATTGCAAGAGCCGTGCAACTATTATATTCAACTTTTTCTTTTTTTTGAAAGCCAGGCCATCTTGAAAGCGACTGACTAGGTAAGATTAAAGGGTTTTCCAACAGACACGGCTAGATGTTAAAATTGAATAAAACAAATTGTGTGTGAGATATCAACGAAATTTTTGTTGTTTTATTTGCAAGGCCTATCAATGACATTATGTGTGGAATATGACATCGTTCAAAGGGCGCGCGCATCCGACAGTTCCAATTTTCGATGACTCTGGCGCAGGCTGATCAGGCTGAATTTGAGCGATGGCACAGGTTATGTTGACTTCCAGGGCACTGGTCGTTTACGGCTTATGCGACTTAAGGAAACCACACAAGAAAAAGGCTTACGGGTCATATCCCACGACCTCGGTGGCCAGTTTACGTCGCCTCTGCGTGAGATAACCAAGCCCTCAAATAGCTCGTGCAGAATGTCCATTGTGGCATCAGCTGTGTGGGCTAAAAGAAATTGGTTATCACCGATCGGTAGCGCTCTCCGTTGATGCTGATGTCAATGCCATCGTCGCCGGCCCACAATCCACACCAAACAGTGACTTTCTCCAGATGCATTGCCACTTGGTCTACCTCGTGTGGTTAGGCATTGTCCCAAATTTGGCTTGCCGACGTACCCGTTCATCCAAAAATGGCCTCATCGCTGAAGATGATTTTTTGCTGGAATCGGGGTCCACTTCCATTTGCTGCAGAACCCAGTAAGCCAACACACGTCGTTGTCTATAGTCCGTTTCCTTCAGCTCCTGGGTCAGTAAGATTTCGTACGGATGTAGGCCCCAGTTTCGACGCAAAATTCGCCAAATTGATGTCTGCGAAAGCCCGAGTTCTTGTGTGCGGCGTGGAATTGACTGCCTCGGGTTCTCCTGTACAGCAGCGATGTTTTCACGGACAGCAGCGATGTTTTCGGCAGATCTTGCGTTTCTTTGGCGTAGGGGTGTTGGTTGATTGTTCACTGAACCGGTCGACTCGAATTTGGCCACCAAACGTTGAATAGTAGACTGGGAAGGACGACCAAGTAAACCGTAAAATGGGCGCATCGCGCACATCGTTTCCACAACAGAACACCAATTTTGATAATGAAGTTTTATTATTTGCACGTGTTGCTCGATTTTGTAACTTGCCATGGTAATTTGTCTTTAAAAAAATAAATAGCTGGCGCGACAACCCGGTATGAGCCAAGTCGTAGCTTCTCGCAACCATTCATGTTGCGCGTGTTACATATTTCGCACGAATGGAAGGGACCTACAATTGATTGCCGACTCCGAACTGCGAATTGAGAAACTCTTTCATGACATATTCTACTCCCGGGGGCTTGTCATTCCCCAACGAGAGGTGGTCCCGCAAAAATGTTCGATATATATGGCTGAGGATTGAACCCACGCCGCTCGGTCAGCAGTTCAACGCACTAACCATTAAGCCACAGCAGCCACAAGGCTACAAGGTTGACAACTCAATAGCTCCCCAAGAACTGCAGTAAGTACTCGACTTGCACGATGTCTATCAAAAACTTATTCCTCGGACTATCCAATGCAATAAATTCGGTTTCATCACAAGGTACAGATACCTTGATGAGGGAGTAAGCACTCGACCTCATCACACTTAGGTCCTTGTGGACCCATTGTGATGCAATCACAAAGTTCATTATGATTTCGTTAGAACGAAAAGCCGCGACCTAATATGGTCCCGACGTGTCGGTAACAAACAATACAAACCCACTGGCCAACCATTGTATGCAATTGATCTGGCTCGTGCAGTTCCTATTCACATCCGACAGCAAAGCACTTTCAGTCGCATGCCAAGGCAATGCAAACCACATCCGCGGCACAGTTGACCACGAGACGAATACTCACGATGAGGGGACTTTTAATGATTGGATGTGATGTCCTTTTTTCCAATTGACACGTGAGTGCTTATCCTGGCATTTGTTCGCTTTGTGGTGGTTTTCTTTTCTGCAGTGTGTTCACGTCAGTTGTCAGATGTCAATTGTGGATTTTTGTTGGATTTGGACACATTTCTCCACTCCCAGTGAGTGACTTCTAGTCCAATGGCATCCAAACAAATTCAAGGATCAGAGTCAACAACTGATGAAAACAATTTTTATGAAATTATTTACTTTCACTCGAAAACTCAAACTCTTTCTGCAGAAAAAAAGGACATTCTTGACCTCAATAAGTCACAAGAGCATCCTACTGCTGGTCCTTTGGACAGAAAAGACAAATAGAATTCGATTTCAAAATGTCTTCATGAAATCCATTTCGTGTCCCATTAGTCTGACTTCACCCTCTTACTCTCTATTCCAATCTTTTCATCGTCTGGTGTCTCTGGAATGTCAAATGGAGATGCCTCAAGGGCTTGTTGTCTACTTAGTCATTTCTCAAACTCCATCTTATCAGCAGTTTTGTCCTACTGAACTGTTTGTTGATGTATTATCGTTCAGAGTGGCCGTTGGCGAGACTTTTTCATACTCAAAGTGCTTCGGAGTAGGGAGTCCGACATACCCCGTCTCGTAGGGAGAATAAAAATCCACTTAAACGATAGAAAAAACGTTTTCATTTCTTCAGACGTAGGTTGATGGAGCCCCTATTCTACGAAAGTGGGTCGGCCCTTCTCATTGTGTTTCGGAATTGATTGGACGGAAGTTAATTAGTCTTTCGAATGCTTTCAATTGCCAACTTTATGTTTCTTTTTTTTCTTGGATGAACTTCCAAGCGTGACCTGAATTAGTTTAAAATTCAAAAAGGGGGAACGACAACTACTTAAACGTGTAGGGCCATGTTAATGGGCAGCTATTTTAGACTCTCTGACAGCGAAAGTCAGCTGCACTATTTGTTTTTACTATAAACATGATTCGCTCCATTGAATCTATTATGCGTAGTCAGCTTGATTTGGGTGTAGTCATTCCAAAGAGCTATCATAGTTCATTTGGTTTTTATTGCCGAAACTACTTCTGTTAAGAGATGCATTACCCTTTCATCTTTGGTAGAGGTTCCAATCTTAATCGCTTTCCTATGATCTAAGCTGTTCTGTTCATTCACTTGATCATGAGAAACTAATGCAGAACCATAGGGTGCTTGCCATCACTTACTTATTTTTTTTACTTAAGGTAGGCGTCCCCTCGGTAGTCACAGGATTAGATGGTTGGACCAAGTCCGAAATCTCACCTCTACCAGCATGGGGATAGTTCCTGATGATTTAGAGTCGACGGCGGAAAATAGCACCCTTAACCTGCGTCCCCATAGTGAATAAGCAAGTCATTGGAAAATAATAGTGATGATGATTAAGGCAGCGCTACAGTCTAAGGTAGCCTTCAGTTTCGCACACCAAGGTGGTTGAGGCCCCTTCAACTTGCGTGTGCCACCTGAATCGTGGCCTCCCTCTACTGCGCCGTCTCTCGGAGGTAGATTCGAAGATTTGCCCTTTTTGCTTGCCATCACTTCTCAACACAACCATCAGAGGACCGATTTTATCCGGCAATAATGGCATGCAGGCTGAGCTATTGGGTTGTCGGAAAAGTCATGACGCATTTCTCGAACAGATGGCGTTTGTTAATTTTTTTAAAGTAATGGATTAAGCCCATCTATATTATTGGTAAGCCATTTGACAGTTAGCGGTTTAAGCGTAATTATGAAAAAAATTGATCGGGATTAATCGTGTTTTGAAGATTTTGTAGCAGCTTAAGTATGGAAGACCAAAGTGTGCATTTTCGGCATATTTTACTCTTTTATTTCCGTAAAGGGAAGAATGCAAGTGAAGCTTGTGAAAACTTGCGTCAAGTTTACGGTGACGATGCTCTACAAAAACGTCAGTGTCAACGCTGGTTCCAAAAATTCAGCGCGGGTGATTTTAACCTATATGACGCTCCTCGGTCAGGAAGGCCCACCGAGGTTGACAACGACCAAATCAAGGCACTGATCGAGTCAAACCCACGTTACACGACACGAGAGATTGCAGAGACATTGAACATCCATCATTCAAGCGTTCATGACTATCTGAAGAAACTGGGATACGTAAGCAAGCTCGATATTTGGGTTCCTCATGAACTCAAGGAGGTCCAATTGACGAACCGCATAAACATCTGTGATATGCTCATTAGACGTCAGGAAAACGATCCTTTTTTGAAGCGACTGATAACAGGTGATGAGAAGTGGATTGTTTACGACAATGTTGTACGCAAGGGGTCTTGGTCCCATTGTGATAAAGCGCTTCAAATGAGAGCGAAAGCCAACATTCATCAGAGAAAGGTTATGCTGTCAGTGCGGTGGGATTTTAAAGGCATTGTGTTTTTGAGCTCCTACCAAGGAATCAAACCATCAATTCTTATGTTTACTGTCGGCAGTTGGACAGTTTGAACGAATGCATCATCCAGAAACGTCCAGAGCTCGTTAATCGTAAAAGAGTTGTGTTCCATCACGACAATGCAAGACCACACACAAGTTTAACCACCCGCCAAAAGTTATTGGGCTTTGGATGGGATGTGTTGCCACACCCACCATACTCACCTGACCTTGCGCCATCGGACTTCCACTTGTTTCGTTCTCTTCAAAACTCGTTTCGTGAAAAAACGTTCAATTCAGATGAGGCTGTAAAACAGCACCTTCTTCAGTTTTTCGCCGATAAAGACAGGTCGTTCTATGAAAGAGGAATTATGCAACTTACTGAAATATGGTCAATATGTTATTGATTGATTTCTGTTCTTTATATAAATAAATAATCTTTGAAAGCGTCATGACTTTTCCGACAACCCAATAGATACAGTCCTCACTTTTGTTCTAAGCGTAGAGTTTCCTAATTCTTGTCTTATGCTGAGAAAAACTGAAGGAAATAAGCAAATCTTCAAGTTCAACTAAATCAAACCTACATGGTAGGTTAGGTTGAAGTGGTTGCCAGCTAAAGCTAACACACTTGGACCCATACGGGCTCCGTTGTGATACCACATGGATTTCGAAAAGATCTCCCGCCTAGTCATTGAACCAATTGGAGCTTTTTATGAAGCGTAGGAGGGCTACTAAGTCGCCTAAGTTGGTGTAGAAGAAGCCTCCTCCTCCTCTTCGTCCATACAGCTTCTGCGGAAGTCGTTTGCGTAGACGCCAAGCCTATACAGTGTCCAGTAATGACACCTATCATAGTGCTAATATGCGACCCATTAAGGGGTTAGGTGGCTTTCAAAATTTCAAAAAATGTTTTTTTCTTTTTTTATCTAATTAAATAGTACAATATGTCTAGAATATTCTCCCAACATTTCAAATCGATCAGACTAAAATTCTAAGAGATAGACCCTTCGGAAGTTCCGCCCATCAGGCCACGTCCGCCTGGCGCGTCGCATTTCAATCGCGTTTTTCTCGAAACTCTATTTTCGAAATCGGTAATCAAGATTTCTCAAAAAGTTATGAACCGACACTTGCTCAGGATAACATTATCTAGAACCTGAACGAAGGATTTTTATTTTTTTTTATCACAACTAATTTTATGAGGCAAAATGTAGTGAAAATTCGACCAAAAAATGGTTTTTTTTGTTCACAACTCCGCCAAAAATTCTTATTTCAAGTTTTTGTATTTTCCTTCGTTCAAGTTCAAGCTTTATATATGTATCTACTAACAGAAAAAAATTGATTTTTCAATTTCGGATGAATCAGTCCTGAGTTATCCTGACTATGCCGGGAGACCTTTTTTTTTTTGAGAGGTCAAGGGAAATGAGGTCCCACTGGCTGAATTTTCCAAATATTTAAAAAAAATTAGTAAAAATACCCTTTTTTTTGCCCGCGAAACCCACCTAACCCCTTAAGAGAAATCAAATACTTAGAGCGTTTCAGATCCAGCTTTGGCCAGAAGCTACAATGATTTGGAAGACTGAACGCTAGGCTGAGGTTAAGCCTGTCGGAGAAAACACTACTACCCACCCCGTCGTTAGTTTGTAAACCGTCGCGACGGTGTAATAGTGAATCGACTTATCCTTTGAGAATGCACTGTCCCTCGTAAGTAAGCATCGGTCTTAATACCAAAAGATAGAACCAATGCGATACTGACTGACCATTCTTAAAGCCTCTCCTGGTAATCTCTTGTAAAGCACAACGCTGACCTTGGTGTATCGTATGCGAAAAAACTGGCAGTGCAAATACGTCAAGTCCAAAATACGTAGGCCTTGTATCCTTAAGCAAAGTAAAGGTTTTTCCAAAAGGGACGAGTAAATTTTGACAGTTCATCTCGGCTGTGTTGTGTTGTCTGTTGTTAGTTTTCACAAAAGTGGTCGCCGTGGCTCAGTGGTTTGTGCGTTGGACTGCTGACTGAGCGGTGTGGGTTCAATCCTCAGCTATATACAGCGAATATTTTTGCGGCACCACCTTTCGTCGGGGAATGACAAGCCTCCGGGAGTATAATCTGTCATGAAAGAGTTTCTCAATTCACAGTTCGGAGTCGGCAATAAATTGTAGGTCCCTTCCATTCGAACGAAAAATGTAACACGCGCAACATGAATGGTTGTGAGAAGCTAGGCCTAGGCTCATCCCGAGCTGTCGCGCCAGCTATTTATTTTTATTTTTTATAGCCGATTTCTGACAACATGGCAGTTGCATGTAACCTAAATCGCAGTACAAATTCGTCCCTGGTCCTATAAATTGTATCACATTTTCTGGACCGCAGCTATGGCTGCATTATAATGGGTGAGGACTAAAGCTGGCGAACGGTACTAAGCCATGTGTGAATTCACTTTTAAGACGTTTGACTCCATTGTCAGGAAATGTCTTTACATTCCAAAATGCAAATGCAGTCCTTGGATTGGATACCTGACGATCGTAAAGATAGTATCGTTGTTTTGTGCTCCCAGTAGGTGTCCTATTGCCAATCTGAAACGAACTCGGTAATATGAAACAGAGTGGGGTCTTTCATCCTTTTCTCTCATCCTTTTCTCTCAATTTTTATATAATTTTTCAACTAACACCACAGAGAGATGTAAGGAGGCTACATCAATGTAAGGCAGTCGGCTGAAGTGGTTCTTTTTCGTTCTTTAGTGAATCAAAATCTTTTGGGACATAGAGGTACATAGTTCTATGAGATCGTTTCACATCCTAAATAACCGTCCTTCTTCCATTCATCCTGATACTCTCTGTTCATAGCCAAGTTTTTGTCGGGTGGAATCAAGGAGGTACTATATGCACCAGAAACTAATCCAGAACGCTCACGAATTGTAGGTCCCCCCAAGGGAAATGAATGGGAAATAATAACACTAATGCTTACACACTGACGTGCCCTAATAAACCCATAAGTCTCTGTTAATGTCCACCGACAAAGCAGGCGGTTCTCATGATTATTCATCTTGCTAAGCTCTTTCTACCTTTTGTTCGACACAATCCATGAATAAGCAATTAACTCACCACATCGTCGAGTCAAGCATTAGAACTGATTAAGCACTCTAAGCACTAATGTCACAATAGAACACAAATTACAAAGCCACAGTGCGCGCGGTCTTCTTTTCCGTCTCCATGTCCATTGATGTAATTCCATCAATTATCTGCTCTAGCAGACCTCTGAATTGGGCAAACAACGAAAAGAAGGAACAACAACAACAAAAAAGTGGAAATCCCAAACCATGTCATCTACCTCCTGCTTCACTGTGACAACTCTCTGAATGTCATTTCGAAATATCATGCTACCGAATTATTAACTATGCAACCACAACTATACAAACAACAGCAGCAACGACAATCATAACTATAATCATGAAATTACATTAATTCCCTTCTGTGCAGGGAGAATGATTCATTTACGATCCACACAGCCCTCCACTTCCATTACTCCCCAAAGGTTTTGAAGAGAAAGAAGTCAGTATGTGTGTGTGCTCTTCACTTAATGGTATTTCCATACGCCCATAGATACACACAGATACATACATCGTTCCACGGCAGGGGAAGCCTGTGTTAATGCTATTAAATGGAAACTGCATGAATCTATCCCAAGAGTAAAATTGCTATATCGACCCGTGTCATATCTTCTTTATGGGCTCTGGCTCTGGCTTTGGTGATGTTGCTTCCTTTTCCTAGATTTTTTTTCTTTCTTCTCTCTTTTCTATATTTTCCTTCGCGCCATAAATATTTGATTAGAAGAAAAGTATAATTTCATAAATACAAACTGGGTCAACCTCACAAGAATTTGCTTGGCAAGTGGTGTGCTCTACGGATGGCAGGAGCACCAGCTCGGGAGAAGGAAAATCATTATCATCATCATCGTAGTGTAGAATCTCAAGTGATGCAACCATGGATCCTGGGATTTGCTTTGCCTTCGTTTCATTCCAACAGGTTTGAAATAGTGTGTATACCATGTGTCTTCATGGAGAAAACCTTTCCAGATGGCTTAGGAGAGGCCATAGGGCTGCCAGCCGCCCTCGTATTCGCTGCATCTGCAGACGGATGCTTGTGTAACAACATCCGTTGTAAGTTTGTCAATTACCCCAGATATATTCGACTTGAAATCTCTTAAATGTTGAGGGCGGCGTACACTGACACAAGCGAATTCCCTCACAAGTACCGAGGTTCAACACAATCGCCACGAGGTGGCTTACCCCCAAACAAAAGTGGGAGCGCATCTTGAATTGGAAACATGTGGCCAATTAGCACTTGTGGTTGGTGAAATAGGAAACTGAAATTGAAACTGAAACTGCTTATTAGATTAACTAAGGGAGGAGATTAAATTCACCACCCTCCCCCCAGCCATCGTTGTTCTCACGTACTGCATTATTCGCGATATATTATTTCATCCGTGTTGACAGAGGGAGAGCACCATTTCATTTCCACTGTCAATGTCATTAGAATCGATGGAGTAATCTTCCGTTTTATGGACAAAACAAAATATACTTTCGTCTGACAGTAGGACTCCAAGTGGAAAGTGAAACGGGACAATGGCAATAAAAATGCTTGTGGGGCAAGATTACCGATAACGACTCTGTTTTGCTGGAAAAGGAATTTTATTAGCTCTACGGTCGTGGCAGGGGATTTGCCCTCACAATTTATGGCATTGACAGCAATTGAATCAATTGTTAAATTTATTTCGATTCCATCCCAAAAGGAAGTCGATGAGGATTTTGCAAAAAGGAACTCATTTTGGGACTCGTTCGCACGTGGCTAGGTTTTTTTTTTTCAACAGGATCTGAATCCTATTTGTTTGAGACAAGGCCATCCTCATCGATGATTCCGGCTCGGGTTTTAGACGTTCAAGTACACTGTTCGATTGTTCGATTGTTCTCCTTCAACCTGTGATCATGTTTAATGTGCTCGGGGGTCCAAGTTTTGATGAACCGTAGTCCTTTGGGTGGCAGTTCCTACCCTCTGACCCCTCCGATACGACCCCTTTATTGGTGTTTTACTTCTCGTGACATGACATCCAGTAAAGGCTAACTGTGTTGCTTTAGGTGAAGCGCCTTTAAACTGATTTCGTAGGAACATAGTGCCTTGACGACGGCCTGAATATGTGGTACTTATAATATCGATGGGTTTCCCGCGACAATCCTAGGCCTATTCATACGTTTATGTGAGTTGGTAAGTTGTCTCTAGATCCATCCGATGCTGGTGTGTTCTTTTTTTTTAGAGAAGTTAATCGTCCTTGCTTCGCATCGCCTCTTTTAAGTCAATAGTAGCCGTTGTTCTTAGGTAAGATGACGCTTTGCATGCCTTTTGCATTGTTTCCTTTTCTTGCTTCGTTGAATCAGAAAATCCTAAAACTTGGAAGTAATCATTCCCAATGGTTAGCTGTTAGCAGCTACTAGTCTTTTGTGGGGAGCTGCGCGGTAATCGCTTATGCAGATGCCGTTGCTATAGCCGGTACGGGAAAGCATCTTGATACGTTAAAAAATGTATCCAAAGTGCTCTAAACAAGGTAACCAAGAGGACAGCTCGGTGTGGTTTGGATGTGAACTCCCACAAAACTTAGCTGGCACTCTTCACTAGGAAGAGTCCTTCTTTATTGGTGGTTCAGGTTTAACTTTTTTCAACGAAGCAAAATACTAGGGTCTAAGTTTGGACAGGAAATTAAGCTGGAAACCAAAAATTCAAGAAAGCTAGAGTGGACCCTTTTCTTAGAAAAAGGCCATCGGAAATGAATGGTGTCTGCAACCCCGTAAAGCGCATTTGCTCTATATTTCGGTAATAAACAAAGTCCAGCGAACAGTATGTATCTG
Source organism: Matsumyia berberina (assembly GCA_917880715.2). NCBI lineage: Eukaryota > Metazoa > Arthropoda > Insecta > Diptera > Syrphidae > Matsumyia > Matsumyia berberina. Next base: position 33,644,523 of record OU862870.1, read on the forward strand.
CCTCAGCAGAGCTCCTCGCACGACTCCCTCTGCAGCACTGGATATTTTGCTTCATCTATCACCCCTCGGCATATTCGGCAGACAAATGGCAGCTAGTGCAGCCATCCGTTTCAAAGCAACCTCACAGAGGTCTAGTTAAGATTTTGGCCACATCTCCATTTGGAAAAATGCCAAAATTTCTCTCAGAAACATAGACTACACCATACCCAAACTAAGTTTTTTGTCGCTTTAAATTCACTCATAGCTCTTATAGAGCTGGCGAAGCAGTTAAATATTCACCTTTGTTTGGCTCAAGAGTACAGTGATATTTCAGGGAACTGTAAGACTGATGAACTCGCCAGATATGGAATAAGGGCACCTTAGGTATTCCTATCGCAACTTGTGAACTTAAACTAAAGCTAGATGCTCTCGCAAGAACAAATCTTAGGTAGACAAGAGGAACAACATGTCTAGCGATAAAGCAGATTTCCCCAAAGCTGGATCTGAAACGATCTAGCGGAAGCTATATGGACGAAAAGGGAAAGGAGACTATTCTCCATCTTCTTTGCACCTGTCCAGCTCTCTCCTGCATAAGAAAACTACACTTAGGAGCCTTCTTCTACACATACTTAGACGACTTGATAAACACCGATGTTAGTAGCCTCCTGCGCTTCAATAAGAACGTCCACTCGGTTCAATGACTAGGCAGGAGATCTTTCCGAGCTCCATGTGGTATCGAAACGGAGCCCTCATGGGTCTAAGTGAGTTGGCTTTAGCTGGCAGGCACTTCAACCAAACCTAGTCTTTTGCCTCTTATGCAGATCACATTGAATTAGTGGACAATGGACCGATTGAGTCTGACAGTCTCTTGAGAGATTATCCACGACAATTTTTAATTAAAAAATGTCTCAAAGGCCTTCGTTACCTTATAAATTAACACCTCTCTTGTACCTCGAATATAATCGCAACTAATTAAGGCGCAAAATTGCTGACGCACTCATTTACCTATTGTGTACACAAAAGTTCCTTTCAACGTCGACACTCAAATTAGTTGCAGTTGACATGGAATTTCGAATGAGAAACTCACATTGCTACACTATACTCGTAGAAGTTTTGTCCTGAAACATCCAAAGAATTCCATTTTTGCCACATCAACGTTTTGCAGCGCGATTTCCGGATTCACGTCGAGGACACGAACATCTTCGTGGAGGATTACTTTTAAATCTCGTTCGGGTAACAGGCACAGCCTGCACTACTACTTGTGCGTTTGCCACTTTGAAAATGGAAAAGCACATCATTTGCTGTAAACAATTTTCCGAAATGTGTGCGCTACGCTGCATCGCATCCACAATTGCATTCGCTTTGTGAATGCATATCCTTATCGGACCGTTGCGCGCATTTAAACTGTTCTCTCCGGAACAAGGACCTCTCTGTGCTTTACTATTTTTTTTTTTTGCCATCGTTGTCGGTGGATTCGTGCATGGGAACATGGGAAGGATTTTTTTTTTGTATGGCACTGACGGTTGGTGGTGGCACGCAGAAAGATTTTTTTTTTAAAGTCATTCGCATGTTGTTGAACTTACTTGGGTTTTTTTTTGGGCTTTCCTGCACTTTTTTTTTTGTTATAGACAAGCTCCATTTTGTGAAGAAGAACATGTTCCTCGGCTTATAGTTTTCCTCTTCTTTTTTTTTTCTTGGTGAAAGGGACTACGTGATCGGGGTACCTACCGTTCTTATGAGGTTAAGTAAGCGGTGCATACTAAAGGTATGAGAAAATGGGAATTTTGTGGTGCCGTTGCTTTGGATTTTTAAGATTTTTAACGTCTTATGGTAGAACTGATAAATTAAATTTTGAAAAAAATGTTTAGAGTAGATACATACATTGTTGGAATTTGAGTCCGAAAGTGTATTTCCTTGTTCGATGTGAGCCCTTTTTGGGTTTTACTCGCGATCTGACAGAATCTCTGTCAGAAGAAGGTGGTGGTCTCTCACCTCCCTTGTGGTCACTTATTAAAAATTGGCTTCTTATAAAGTTAAGCATCCTCGGCTACCGAGCATTTGTGACCAGTCGAACATAATCGATGCTGATACTTTTGTTACTAGCAGTCTTTCTCTGTGTTTTAGCCTGCCAATGGTACAAATGATCTTCGCCAGTGTTGCATTTTTTCTCTGCATCTTTGAAAATTAGACGGACGATGACGCCAAGGTGCTTTATCAGCTAGTCTCAAACCCTGTTAAAAGTTTTTTTGCTAGTCGTGCTTCAATTCCTTCAGAAGTTTGGCAACCATCAGGCATCGATGGCAATGAATTAGCAAGAAAGGGTTCGAAACTGAACCAAATAATGGTCGATCACATGGTTTTGACCCCTGAAAAAGTTCTAAAGCAAGAGATATACTTGGACTTCTGAAAACTTGCCAATGAGAGATGAAGGCCGCTTCCGTCATGCCGCATATCAAGAAAGATGTGGCCAAAGTTCAATAAAAGAAGAAAACAGAGGAAATACTTATCCTGAACAGATCGCATTTATCTCTAGTGGTCAGCATCCTCACATGTCACAATCTACTGGCGGCCCCTCTCAGGAGAATGCGACTAAGCACGACCGACCTCTGCAGAGGATGTGGCGATATAGACGAGGAGGAGGGCATGACGCACTTTCTCTGCGACTGTCCAAGCTTTAGCAGAACCAGAAAGACGGCGTTAGGCGTTTACTTCTTTAGTGACCCAGGGCAACTCTCAAACATTCCACCGAAGCCCATTCTAAGATTCATACTGTATTCATGGTGGCTTAGGGAGGTTTACAACGAACATGAAAATTCTAATGAATGTAGGATCGCACAACAAGGAACACAATAGATCCTTGGCGATCCGAGTAAGGCGGCGCCTATCATCAAGCCGCCACTCCTGTAACCTAATCTAACCTTGGTTATCATGACGAAGCCAATTATTATATTCGCCGACTCCAGTCGATCGCTTATGATGCGGTCGAGAAATGTTTCCATGGTGTTCAACTTGCATAGAAGGTGGTTCTTGCGAAGGTTTATCCCTTAACGGCAGCAGGCCAAGCCTTTGCTTCTTCGACTGGTCTGCGAATGCTTTTTTCTTCAGGGACGTGGTAAAGACTTTTGCAAAAATGTGAGGATACTGTGGGATACTGAGGTGCTGCTTTCACTGAGGATTCGACCCCAGATGCTTTTTCGTTTCTAATTTTTGTGATTTCTGGAGCCGTTGTGGCACTCAGTCCAAGGAACTCCTGATTCCATTAACAGACTTGCTGCCGATGCGCGTTACCCCACCTTCGATGCATTTTTAACTCTTAAACTTTTACGTGAGTTGATTCACCTTGGCGTTCCGCATGGTGATAAGTCGTCTATAAATCGACTTAGGTTAGGTTAGTGGGCAGGCGAAAGGAAGAACCATATCGCCACACTCAGGTCAGTTCAGACCCATTGTGATAAGTTAGTTTCAAACATATACATAAACGGATATTAGTAGAACATGACCAACTTACCGCGTCTGTGATACAAACCACCCTGTGGATTTGATGAATCTCATTATATGGTCCACCGGTGTATCGGATAATTCTTCAATGTCCTCAAAAAGTGCCGTCCGAGGAACTTATTTCTTAGATAGCAGATACTAGGGCAATGGGAAAGGAAATGGGTTGTATCCTCGTGGGCCTCCTCATCGCCACATCCCCTGCAAAGGTCTTCTTCTGAAACTCGAAGGTCTTTTATATGATACCGCAGCGTATTATGCCCTGTGATCACTCCTATCTTTTCTCTATCTGTAGAATCTTTTGTCCATCTGTAGAAGTCTGTTGGTCCTAGCCTTAACGAATTTTGGCCATATCTTTCTTGTGGTTGCCCAAGTGTTTAGAGAGGTCAATCTGCTGTTAGCCTCCCTTAAGGCTCTATTTCCTGCTCCGAGCTTAAATGTGCAAGGCGGGATGTTCACCGAAGCCTCGGCTTGTTCCGGGCTTGTTGCCGAGCCGTTTCTCCCCATAAATCGACTTACTTCACTTCCAGTTTTTGTGGCTTTCAGTGTCTTTTTTGGATTTTGTCGGCTTGGTCTTCTTCTATTTCTATGAGAACTTCGTCGTAGCTCGGACGTGGGCCCAAGTCGTCTCTTTGGTGATCGCATAACTCGTCACGGAAAAACGAGACGATTTGGCCACAGAATACTCGTTTTTACGTGATGGATTATTATACGATGGATTATTTGATCGTGGTGCGTGTACTGGGAGCTTTTACATCGCATCTCGACCTAGATTTATGTGTAACCAAAAGAATTTTCCAGGCAAGAGCCGCCTTTCTCTAGTTTTGCCTAGTCAGAGAGAGTGAGTTTGATTGCATCCATTCTTCTCGGGAGAGACGGTTTAGCTGCAGTGGACACCAAGTCAATGGTCATCTGAGTACGTAGACTCATTAAAGAATTGTTTCTGTACTGAATAAGCTTTCAAGCTGGTGGTATTCTATATCTGATTGACTTTGTACAGCTCCTATGCGTTGGTTCTTTTTTAGTCCTTAAGCCGATTAGGAGTTGTTTCTTTCTGCATTGATGTGTACCGAACACTTAGCCTTTAAATTTCTAAATTTTACGTCATCTCCAAGCTCAAGCCTCTACTGACACAAGTTTGTTCGACCTCTAATGGTAATCCAATTAGTTCCTCTTAATCAAATCGAAAATCCATTTGAAACTCCTCCCGTTCGGATATCTAATTAATACGCGCGTACATCCACAGTGAGTTTGCAAATTCAGGTCAACCACGTAGTAATCTCTGATGTGGGAGCGACGAGGCGACATGGAATACCTCCCACTCCACCTCTAATGACAAATGAAATTAACTCGAGTTTTTGCTGCTATCGGGCTCCACGTGGCGCATTGCTAAGCACAACAATCGTTGCGCCAACAACGCAAATTGCACAGGGACCGGGCCGGGGAAAAAAAATTTACATGCGACCAATTTCCAAATTAATATCCCTTTCCCCCCGACCGATACACACACGCCCACTAGGGCGATATGCAAAAATCGATTGAGTCGACCAAGAAAAGCACACACAACCGAGTATATGACACAAGAAGACATGAAATCTACACCCGGTAGACTACCAGGACAGACCACAACAAAAACGTATCCTCACAGCTGTCAGAGGGTGGAAGTGGTCCCGTATTACTTCGCGCACCCAACAGAAAGCACTCAAATTCAGCGCAACAGCCCAACACAAATACCCTCGGGACCCTGAGTGTGCCAGTTGTCGTTGCCAGTCAGCCATTTATAGGTTTTTTTTTTTTTTTTCATCTGTCAGACTGAAATCATGATAAATATTGTAAATAACCGCTATTTACCCACCACCGCCATAAGGGAGAAGTGCCACACAGTGTACAGGAAAAGGAAATGAAAGGAAGGCGGCCGGGGCGAACGCAGAAAAAAAGAAGGGGCAACCCTCTCTAATCCGATAAGGGAACGTTTACTTTACCCTCATCGCAGCAAAATGAAAACGAAAGGATACCCTGGGAGAGAATGGGGTAACAGTGATTGGCACTCCACATGGAAACAGTTTGCCGCTTCTATAGATGATAATGGAGAGGATTCCCTCGATGTGTCCTTGACTAACGACCACTAAGACACCTTTTATGAGCGCGTGCTAGTCGTACAATTGCCGATAAGTGCTTAACACATTTCGAACACAATTCGCACTATTTGGGATTTTTTTTTCTTTCCTTGTCCTTCTCGCTTGGGCTTCCTTAGGCTTTGGTCTGTCGATTGAGGTTGGATCCTGTTTGCGGTAACTGGTGTGTGTTAGGGACAATTATGCCATCAGCTGCAGATAGGTTTACCTTTTCTTTAAATTTTTCTATTTACTTGCTTTCAGTGAATGTTTAGGACACTCGGAGGTTGCCGGGAGTGTCCTAAAGGTGGTTAGCATTCTGCGTTACCAACCAAACATTTCCTTCCGAAACCGACACAACAGCTTTGGATAAGGAATTATCACAGGTTGATAATTTTTTACTGCCGCCATACTCGGGACTAATTTGGAAGTTGAACGCTCCCAACTTAATATTTTTGCTTAAATGGAGGTTCGGGAGGGCATGAGTCCGTAATCCTGCTGATATTAGGTGAAATGTAATGTAGTTCCATTGTCTCCTACGCTTCCTTAGAAGCTCCAATTGGTTTTAACGAGTAAGCAGAAGATCTTTTCGAGATCTTGGTGGTATCACAACGGACGCCTCATGGGTCTTTGTGTGTTGGGTTTAGCTGGCAGGCACTTCAACCTAACCTAACCTACTTTTTACTGCAGAACCGTTTTCATAGATCCGGAAACGATGCTCTTTGTTTTGTGAATATCGAGCCTGGCTTGGTCGCTAAGATATTCGTAAAAGTACTCCCAGAGAGTTTTTCTTCTCAATCTGGTTAGGGCAGAGCAGGTACGTGAGTTTTGGTTTTTTCCTCCTCCTCGGCTCTACATGTTCTGCAAAAATCGCTTGAGGAGACGCCTATTCTCTTAGCATGTCAGTGCTCCGTGAGGAATCCTACTATACGGCTTACGCATTGTCTATTAAAATTTCTGTTTAAATCTGCGCGTTCTTTTTAGATCTGCTTGGACGAAAGACAAGTGTTGCTATGAGTAATTACACATGAAAAAAATAATAATAAATAGTTTGCGCGACAGCTCGGGATGAGCTAAGCCCTAGCTTCTCGCAACCATTTATGTTGTGCGTGTTACATGTTTCGCACGAATGAATAATTGCACATGCTGTTTGCAAAATTGTATCGATTCTTTGAGAGCAGACGGTTCCTGCCTATTTCTACAGAGGTTCTCTTCCTTTGCTAACTCTTCTGTTCTGCAGTTTTCCAGAACGTGTCTATATCTTGGAATACAGCACAGAGAAATGTGGCATCTGTCCCGATCTCATGTGACTGGAACCCGTCTCTGCAAACGTCGTCTCTGGCAGTGATTTCCTTTAGAGAGCTGCGGCATTGCTTGCTAAACTTGGATCATATTGTCGGCGGTTCCAAGACTGTGATCACTGCTAATCGTTTTCGCTTACATTTCGTTTCAGAACCCAATGGTTGTCTTTCTTGTACAGCCACAGGTGTTCAGTGTTCTTACTTACTTACATAGGTCGCGCTACAGTTCGGGGTAAACCTGGGCCTCAACCAACAAGCCTCTCCAGTTAGTTCGGTCCTTAGCTAACTGCGTCCAGTTGCGCACGCCAAGTTGGTTGAGGTCCCCAACTAAGCGCCACCTTAGGCGAAGTATTCCTCTACTGCGTTGTCCCTCCGGGTTAGATTCGAAGACTCTGCGTACCGGAGCGTTAGCGTCTATTCGCTCTACATGCCCCAGCCATCTGAGCGGATGGATACGTATCTTCTTGACTAGGGCGATGTCGCTGAACAGCTCGTATAGTTCGTGATTAAATCTTCCCCTCCAAAGACCGTCAACGCATACGGGACCGAATATATTCCGAAGAATTTTTCTCTCGAAGCGACAGCGTCCATGCTTCAGCGCCATAAAGCAGAAATGTAAAAATTTGGTCAATTGTCACTGCCCTGATAGGGGCCAATCAGGTTGTTGACAAAGGGTTTCAGGCGTTCACACAGTATGGCAGATAAAATCTTGTACGCGATGTTGAGGAGGCTGACACCCCTGTAGTTGACGCAGTTGAGGGGGTCTCCTTTTTTGTAGATCGGGCAAACGATGCTGAGATTCCCTTCATCGGGCATACACTCATCTGACCAAATTCTCTTCTCGTCTTCAATGTTCATTTCGGAGTTTTTACAATTGTGGGTTGAGGAGACAGACTGACCGACACTTACAACTGTTCTGTGGCACAGTGCGCTTACCATTCGCTTTCAAAGTAATTCGCAAACGGTGCAACCAGAAGGCGTCGAGTAGGTCTTAAAGATGCTAAAGAAAGACGGATATGAGGATGAAACTCCTGATGTTCTGTATTTCGTCAAAGAAGCGGCTACCTAATGATTTACCTCATTTACACCGAGGAGATTCTTTTACTTACCGGGGAGGTGGAGACAGTATAGACCGGTCGCAGTGCTAGGAACCCTGTTTGAATCAATTAATCATCAGAACTTACTGTAGGCGCTTCTATCACCTTGACTGAACCAACGTCGATCGAGGGATGCACTTTCCCGCAACGCATTGTCACATCGGGTAGATGGACATTTGGCTTATCACCGTCCAAATTGAATGAGGACATTATGTGGTTAATGCGGGTGCACACCAACCATATCCACACCTGATGTAGGTCATGCAATAACACCAGTGGGTGTTATACACTTTTTATGAATGCCAGTGTTTCATTTTTAATTAAAAAGCACTTCCACTCAAAATGAAAGCTTTCGGCATCCCTAATAGTTTCAATTTGTAATTATCAAAGCGAAAAGTAATTTGTATGGTAAAATTCGTTACATAACTCTCGTCTCTGTTCAATATAATTGAAAATTCATCAAAACCGTCTGTATCCGGTGGCATGTTCATGTCCACTTGGAAACAAACAAAACAATGAACACTTTGCCATCTCATATTACCGTGTACAGTTGTTAAAGCGAATCAAACCCCACCCAGCAGTTCAGCGCAATCGATTCCTGCGAAATTATTGTTGACCGCATTATCGTGATGCGGAAGCAATAAATTGAATTAAGTTGGGAATTTGCGAAAAAATCGGATGCCACTGTGGTCGAACAATGACCTTTCTGTCTGCACTGGGACTGTGTTTACGTTGCGTCATTGTAGCCTGACACCACCCCCGTTGCTTCCAAAGTGAACATCACTTTAATTAGGCAGCACCCTCTGAGAATGCAATAAAAGTGGCAAATTTAAATGAGGTAACACAATGGGTGCCCACGGAATAATTTGGCCTTGGGCAGGGCTACCTCAGTGTAGTTACCACCACCAACACGGGCTTCTATAGAAAAGGCAGAAGCACTGAGCTTCATTGCAGCCCCACGGTGTCCCACTATGGCATGACAGTCTCTTTAGAATTCCTGTCTGCTCCTCGTTGCCTCTGTGAATTGTGATGTGACACACACAAAGCAATAAGGCCACACGGAGTCCCAGTTTACTTTGCTTACAAGGGTATTGTGTTTTTTTTTTCCCCTGCCTCCTTCATTTTAATTAATTTAATTTCACATGACATTAACAAACGAATGCCGGCCCAACGCAAGTCCTTTTCAATTTAAAATGCGAACGCCAGCTCTGTGCACGCGGCCACTGATGAGGAGAACTCCATTGAGGGGTGGTTGCATCTGATTGTGTTTAAATTACTTTCGAGAATGTTTTCAAGTAGTTTGGAGAGCTGCGGTTGCTCTGTCCCTGAGAGTGGAGAAGTGCATCTGTCCGTCAGGTAATTAGTGCTTCAAGGGGGCTACTCATGAGTTGGATTAAAATGAGTGAAACACTTGCTGCGTTGGATTGAGTTCAAAGGCTTTGTGCTGAGCTTGTTACGAATCGAGTTAATGAAACGTGAAGTGTTGAGAATGGAATTGGGCCTTATGCATAGTTTCTCAAGTTAATTTTGTGTTTTATATCAGAAGTCTGTTGGACTGCTGGTGGGACCAAGTCAGGCAAAAACTTTGGAATATCAGTCCAATCTGCAAAAAATAGGGTCATACAGGTCTTATAAGAAATACTTAGGTGTGGTGAAGCTGGTGGTGAATTGGGTGGTTCCTAGGAACCCCATTAGCATTAAAAGCATTGTAAAATACGTGCATTGTTATGTTTTTACTCGAAATTCTAATGAGATTGTCAAATTGTGCGTAGTCTGGCGCCAGCTAACGAGAAAGCAGACGAACTTGCTCGGCAGGGACCAGCTTTGGAAAGAGAGAAAACCCACTCATCGATAATCGGTGTACTGAAAGGTAACGTCGACCACAAGATGAGAGAGCTAACCAGCACCTCTTGGTCCACCAGAGGCGACTGCATTATATCCCGCAGCTTATGGCAGAGAATAGACCAGAACAAAACAAAATGTCTTCTGGTTTTCAATAAAAAAGATACTCGCATCCTGGCCAGCAGACTCGGCATCGACTCCTTAGACTATTGCAGGAGCTGTCAGGATGCGGAAGAGACAGAAACCATCAAGCACTTACTCTGTGAGTGTCCCAACCTCCAAAACCGCCGACTGCGACGCATGGGAAACAGGCTGTTTAGGGAACTGCGTAACCTAACAGAAGTACCGATAACGAGCATACTCCACTTCATTAAGAGTACAGGGTGGTTTGATAGATCACCCATCTAGAACCCGACGTTGGAACATGGACCACAGCACAAAGGGAAACACAATGGACCAGTAGGCCCCCGTGGATGCTCAGTCATTGGACTGGGAACTTCCCCCATAACTTAACCTAACCTAACCTGGCGCCAGCTAAAGCCGGATGTAGATGTCTGGAAAATAAATGGGCAAAAGTTGTCTTCTCGTTTTGAGTTTTGTGGCAGTAAGTATTGTACAGGGTACCTAGTTTGGTTGCAATCCGCAAATCGCAATGATGTTTGCCCCTGTTGTCCGTGGACTCTTTGTGCAAGTGTCGTTGTTTGTCCATTCCGTCAGCACTCTCATTTTTGTTTATGTCACTGAGGTCCGAAATCCAAATCCATTCTGACCCTATAAAACTTCAGGATTGTTGGAGCTTGAAAAGCATCTGTTCAGTCTGCTTCGGGTTGACACCAAGTCCATAACTTGTAGCTCAGGTGTTCATCTTATCCAGACCAACCTCCATGAGGTCACTTATCCCAGAGGGAAATATTTCCGACACCTCATGCGCGTACGTTACTGTCGGTACATCTTGACTACGCTGACGACGTATGCCTATTAACACATAGGATTATGAAACTCCACCAAATGACAGCGGGTGTTGAGAGAGAGGCAAACGTCTTGGGGTTGAAGATTAACACAGGCAAAAGCAAGATCATCAGCCTAGAGAAAGTAAAGAGCTTTCAATATCTTGGGAGCATTGTCTCGTCCAATGGTGGAATCGAAAAATGATATTGCCAGCTGAAGCAATGTTATCAGCTTTAACACCGAGCTACGACTGTTTCGTTCTTCCGTTCACGTTGAATCCGCGCTGTTATATGGGTGTAGCCCTTGAAAAGTGGCCGCTACTGTCACAAGTATCTCTTACGAACATATTTAACAGAGAACGGGTCAGAAATCGATAGGCACAACCAGCCAACGACGAAAGTGACAGTGAATTGGTCACATATTTAAAAAAGGCGACAGTTTCATTGCTGACTATGCTATGCAATGGAATCCGCTTACTCAAGATGACAGAAGAGTGAGTCGACCTAGAAATACATGAGGATGAGCCTCGTCAATTGTGTAGGCGTGGTAAAGGCCTTAGGACCCAAAAGAGAAAAGCACATAAGTAGGTAGGTATCCGCGTAAGCACATGTCGTTATTCTGTCCTTATCTATTTTGACTTGTTCAAAATCATTGGCCAGAGTGGAGAGCGTATATCACTCTCGTCCTGTCGATAAATCTAATCAACTGGCTATTTTCTTGTATTGATTGCATAATTTTTCCTCTGATCATAGAGACAACCCATTTTGTTTTCTTATAATCCACATGCGCTCAAAGGGTTATGAATAGCCTTATAGCCTGTCCTTGCAACGCGTGAGTGAGGTGTAATGGTTCGAAAATCAGGTGATAGTAGGTTATAATGGCATCCGAGGGTTGTGTCCCGGCTATCTTGAGAAAAAAATGGTTCGCGTTGTTACCATTGCATATCAAAACGCACTCATGCGGCATAATTATCAGCTCGATCAACTCCTGAAGCGAGGACGACTCTACTGCTAGTGTTACGTTTTTACATTAGAGTTGTCATCAGCTTTCGCTGTTGGTCGATTCTAATTATTGATTGATAAAATCCTTCAATAAATGGTTATACGAGAGGGTATTTCGAAACTGTGATAACTGAGGAGACGTTTTATGTTTATTTTGAAATTCCCAAAAGTATTCTTTTCTTCCTTCCTGAATTATTTAACACTTTCCTTGATCTTTTAAGTGACTAAAATATTTTTCTTCTCGATTTTTCATTGCAGAAAAAGAAAAATTCACGAACGTGTAATTCAACGGCATCTACTGGAATCAAGTATTAAAAATGACCGAGTCAACATTAAGAGAGATACTCTCGCGCTATTCAATAAGTCTGCGCTTATAACACGTGACTTCAGCACGAGGCCACAAAGAGATCGAACGAAAATTAAACGCGCAAAAAACAAACGACACTCACAAAGCGAACGACTTACAATCGAAAACAAGAAAACATTCCTTTCTCTCTCTCTTTCATCACAAAAAACAAATTGAATCCGCCGCCATATTGACGACTGTTGTCTCATATTCTCATCACACTTTCCACTCTAACGAGAATTCTTATGAAATCAAACGCTAAAACGGATCCATCAGCTCGGAGCATCGCTGTAACAACCCCATCTAGTGCATTGTATTATAATTATTGACTGATAGTTGTGTAAAAAAAAGGACATTCTTACAAAAATTAACGGAAACAAATGATCTCCCTCCTTCTCAATCATTTACACATTCTCTGCCCTCTCTCTCTCTTTGAAAATTATGCCAAATAAATTACTACGGATCAGCTAACAAGGATCAATTTGCTAAACTACAACACACGCTCACATTGGAATTTATTTTATAAAAATAAAAAACCAAAAAGAACATAAAAACCAACAACAAATAATCTACATACATAGTCAAGAAAATTGCATTTATAAACAAATTTATAAATAAAATTAGCATTTAGCATTTTATACGTCACAAGAACAACGTCAAAGTGATAGATAAGACAAACGCAGCTAGCCAGTCGAGATTGGCCGGAAGCATAAGAAGAAGAAGAAGGAAAACAAAACTTAACAATGGGCAACAAATGCTGTAGCAAGCGGCAGGACCAAGAGTTGGCCCTGGCATATCCTGCGGGATACAAAAAGAGCGAATACGCATTTGGGAATACGAACATCACCAGTGGACAGAAGCACAATAATGGTGGCTCATTGGACTCGCGATATACACCGGATCCGAATCGGGGACAGATAAAGATCGCCAGCAAAGGAGGCGTGGACATTATTCGACCGAGGACAACACCAAGTGAGTATGATTGCAATGAAAATGTCTTTTTAATGGGCGATAAAAGGGGGGAGAGGCGCCTGTAATTAGGTTTCCCTTCTTTTATGGAATTTTTTTGAGGTCGCTGAGATTCTATGACAAGATGTTAATGGGCTGTAGAAGTTTATGACTGAATGTATTCCAGTTGATAGATCATAGTTCCTTGGAAATCCGCTCAATCAACATTTGTTCTGTACCCTTATTCTCGGAAGTAGCTTCTGCGATTACTTGATGAGATTAGATTTCACTCGATATGCAACTCTCTTCCGAGGTGACGGATCGCTGAAGCTGGGATTGCAGGTGCGGATATCGTGTTTTCTTAGATAGTTTCACTGAGTGCCGGTCTATATACTCGTAGAACAGCAAATTCATAATGAATTCGAGTAACCGTTTTATATACTTTTCTCCAGAAAGGTGAACCTATAGCGCTTACGTAGCGCCTCGATGTGTTTGCAGGTGTTTGTTGATTCTATTCTTGTGGCATTTGGAGATCAAATTCGTCCAGAAATATTTCTCCTGGTAGCGCGTTGCAATGTTTGCTAGTTCAGCATCAAAATCAGTTTGAGTTGACGCATTTTCGTGGAGTTGTTTAGTGCACATCGAGATGTCTGGTCGGAGGGTCTGGTCGGAAGTTCGAACACGGCGTTTTCGGAGATTATTCCCTTGGGTTGTTCGGAACATCTATCGTGGTATTATCTGTAGTAAAGGCATTAATCTGCTCCCAGTCTATGGGGATTTATTGATCTTTGACTTGACGTTAGTGAAGGCAAATTGGTTTTTTCTGGATCTTTACGAGGGCCAGTCTAACTTGTACTTTGTAAAGAAGGAACAGCTGCGATGGTGTTAAGTTTTCGCGGAAGCTGCTTTTGCAATGTTGAAAATGTGCTGTGATACATACTGGAGTCGACGGCTACTTTAAGAAGATGTATCCTTTCTTTGAGTTGAGTTACTTAGTTTTGTGTTTGCAGTTGTAGCGCAGTGGTCGTAGCAACTAAGTTTTCTTCTCTCTAGCAAAAGATTTTTGTTAAGTGTTCGTTCATAAAGTGGATTTAGTCGTATCTTTGGACTTGAGATGTATTCGCATGGAAGGGTATGTTGTTCTTGAAAAATGATATGAGGGTGCTGCTGTCGGCGAAGCTATAGGTTAGTTTGTTGATATGAAGAAGAAACTGCGTTGGAGAAAGTACAGCTCCTTGAGATACGCCCGCATTTATGTCAAAGGTGTTTACTTAAGATCTTGGGGCGAATTCGGTCGAAGGCTTTTGTTCTGTTTCCTTTGTTATTTGTAGCTAAACAGATCTCTCTGAGAAGATAGCGGCATTTTATCACTCGGCTGTTTTAGTGTCGTTCGCAAAAACTAAGATGGACTCACTGTAAAGGGCCGCACGCTGCCTCTATGTTCTTCTACCCGGTATTGTGTGTTTGCAGCCCACATCTCACTTCAACGATGATCATCTTTCAGTGTTCATGTCGTGTTATTAGCTTGTCGCATACCATAAATATCTGATATATTTGTATCCATAGGTTTTCAGCAGCTGTTTGAGATTCTGGTAGTCTCGTCGCTGAAGATGTGCTGCTAAGATGTTGTGTATCACTTTCATAGCCACTGTTGGCCTCGAAACTGTGTTATGATTTCTCTCGCGTAGTTCTTTGTCACAGCTTGTTTTCTTCCCCATTCTCGTCCATCGTATTTCTTGATTAGGTCGCCATCGTTAATCCTACTTTTATTACTGCCTCCCACACCAATCCAGTAGTCAATGTTTCTACAATAACTCCTCTACAGGCCACATAGGCACTACCCACTCAAATCATAAACAAACCATTTGACCCTCAAACTCAATCTCGATTCAAAAGAAATAACCCACTCGCAAAACAGCCCTCAAATCCGCAATTGCCTCGTACCAAAATTAGGTCGTTCCAAATGCAATTTCTTTGCCAAATTGACACAGCTAATCATGTTTGTAACGTCATTGTCCATCACAGCACATTACCTGCATTACAAATAGACCATCAAACGACTTCTGCACCGTTAAGCAGCTTCTTCCATGGGAAAAGTCCTCATTTCGCCAACAAATCTGCTTATACGTGGACTTGTAACCTACTCCGCACACCACATGTGTGTTCCCTTTTTGTACTGTTTTGCCCTTGTGCGTTTTGTTCTTTAGCCGATTAGGGACGGCAGCAGAGAACTGTTCGCGAAAAAAAAGTACTTGTGAGCCAACTTAAGAACAAACATCACGCGGGGGTGCAATAAATTCATGAGAATCAATTGGATTTACCATGTCAATGAGAGAACAAAGTACTCCAGTGATTCCTGCTTAGTTGTGACTTTTCGCTGACATTGGCCTCGTTTCGGTTTCCTCACGGAGAAGCAGAAAATTATTGCCACATGGGTAGGGTCGACATAGAAACACAGAACTTCGAGGATGTCAGAAGCCAAATCTGGTGGAAAGGCTTACGACAAAGAGAATTTATTTTTTCATGGCTCTTGGCTGAACATTGGTTTAATTTTTCACCAACAAAATTGGCAACGAATGTGACTTTTAGGGGATTTCACGAAAGCAGTCTGCCACACGAGGCGAATCGAAGCAGAAAAGTGAAATTGGCGCTCGACACACACAGAGAGAGAAAGATGCAATCGACGTTATCGTTACATTTAATCCATTTCCTTGATTTTCTTTCGCCCACAGCAACTGTTCCAGGCGGTGTAGCGAAGCGTCGCGTTGTTGTCGCACTCTACGACTACAAATCGCGCGATGAATCTGATCTCAGCTTTATGAAAGGCGATCGAATGGAAGTAATTGACGACACCGAATCGGACTGGTGGCGTGTGGTTAATTTAACCACGCGCCAAGAAGGCTTAATCCCATTGAATTTCGTTGCCGAGGAACGAAGTGTGAACAGTGAAGAGTAAGTTATTCTAATGCACATCATTGTTTGTTTACTAACACGTTTTGTATCTCCATTTCCAGTTGGTTCTTCGAGAATGTCCTGCGAAAAGAAGCCGACAAACTGCTGCTGGCCGAAGAGAATCCACGTGGAACCTTTTTAGTTAGACCATCCGAACACAATCCCAATGGATATTCGCTGTCGGTGAAAGACTGGGAAGACGGTCGGGGATATCATGTGAAGCACTATCGAATTAAACCGCTTGACAATGGCGGCTACTACATTGCCACAAATCAGACTTTCCCCTCGTTGCAAGCTCTAGTGATGGCGTATAGTAGTATGTTGTATTGTGGTTACTTACAAAAACTGTAATTAACGTTTGTATTTGTTTGCAGAAAACGCACTTGGTCTGTGTCATATATTGTCACGGCCATGTCCTAAGCCACAGCCACAGATGTGGGATCTGGGACCGGAACTACGTGATAAATATGAAATTCCACGATCGGAGATTCAGCTAATCCGAAAGCTGGGTCGTGGTAATTTCGGTGAAGTGTTCTACGGCAAATGGCGAAACAGCATCGATGTGGCTGTGAAGACATTACGCGAGGGTACCATGTCAACGCAGGCATTCCTGCAAGAGGCTGCCATCATGAAGAAATTCCGTCACAATAGATTAGTAGCATTATACGCTGTTTGCTCTCAGGTTTGTCGAAGAGGACGAGTGTTATTTGTTGAAATCGATTTGCAAATATTTTGGTGACACAGTTGGTTTTATAATCAACGCAGCCAGCAGTAGAGCATATACTCTTTTGATGACCCACTAGATCACAGTGACTTTCCAGGTGCTACATTTGGAAAACCAACCGTAGAAGGGATAAAAATACTTTGTGGGAGATCAGTATAGACCCAATGAGCTGGTCCAGCTAAAGCTGCTGCAAATTAGTAGTGTTATCGTTGTCCTCACGGGACGGGCTAATGGCCTTCTTTTCAAACGATCTCTCCAGAAACTGTAGGGATGAAGAGGAGAAGAAGACGATCCATTCCATTAAAATACCCGTGCTTTACCCTATCCAATAAAAGACTGCTCCTTTTGGGGCATGGAACTAACGTGAAGTTGTCCAGAAGTCAAATATGTTTATTCTCTAGGTTTATGGCAGGGAGATTTGCGATCGTTACATGAATTTGCTGTTTTCAAGTCCAAGAAAGCTTAGCTATTCTACCCATGTGGGTCAGCCGTCAGTGAAAACTGGTTACTCCGATTAGATCTCGAAGGTTGTCCCTTTCGAGATTTACAATGACTTTGAATTTATTGTTTAGGGAATAACAGCTTAGAGCATACTTGTTCACACTAAATTTACTTACGTAAGCACAGACTTTTCATATCATTTTCGAAATATGTCTTGGCTGGAATTCAGTGAAGGATGACTTAATTGCCCTACCAGTTTGGATTCGATAACCGGCGAATGAAGAGATTTTTAGGCAGCTTGGCTATCTGAGAAGATCAAAATAGTTTCTTCCAATGTGTTAAACTTGTGATTATGCCTCCATTTTTAA
Source organism: Matsumyia berberina (assembly GCA_917880715.2). Taxonomy (NCBI): domain Eukaryota; kingdom Metazoa; phylum Arthropoda; class Insecta; order Diptera; family Syrphidae; genus Matsumyia; species Matsumyia berberina. Next base: position 33,662,079 of record OU862870.1, read on the forward strand.
TCCGTCCGTATACCAGACAGGGTAGAATAGGTAGCATATCGTTTTTCATCATTTCGCGTCATGCTCCAATGCTTCAAGCAGGTACAGATGAACTCTTTTATTAAATTAGAGGTCTACACTGTTTGAATGCAGGAGGCGGTGGATGCTTAGTGCACTTTCCATTTGTATGAAAATGTGGGAAAACCCAATTTCAAGGTAGCAGTTAAAGTGTTGTACAAGTTGTCTGACTCGCAAGTTCCAGCTAGACGTTAGATTCGTGTTAATTTTCTAACAGTAGTGCATTCGTTAGTTTTTCTTCGTCACACCCGCAAACGTTTAGTCTGCGGCGAGTAGATGGAGTTTTATTCTTGTAAAAATTGCAAAGGTTTGTCGTTTTGAGCTTTATTAGTGCTTGGTGTAATCTGAAAACTGCAAATATGTTTGGTTTTCGTTTTATTGGGCTTGGAAAAGTACGGCACGATGAATAAATGGCAAATCAATGCCAATGCGCCATTTTACTACGTCCATTAAGGTTACAATTAAATGATCGACCATAGTTTGGTTGAATTCCAGGCCTGTTGTCAGTAGCCCGTCAGTTTGTTCATTGCCATTGATGGCTGTATTCCCGTGACCCAACAGAGTTTGGTGTTGTGTCTTAAGCCGGTGGCTAAGTTAAGTATAACATCTTTTTACAATTTTCGATTTTACCACAATGAGACATCCTGCATCGCTGCTAAAATTCACGCTTAGAATACGTTGAACCATTTCCATTACACGACTGTACTGGACACTTAAAAAAGAATCGTGGTTAACTAAATCTATAATGGTTTAGTCAATCGATGGGCAACTATCCTGGGTGTAGACCTTATTTGTCATCAAGAGTTGACTCCATTAGTTTGGTTACCTCAGGTAAATCAGCTTTCGGACATCATATCACAATTTCTCTTTGAGAGTTGGATGACAACATCTTTTGAAACGTTCTCATTGCGAGAATTAGGTGTAGAAGGTATAAGCGTTCATTTCCATGGTTTGGAATTGGGTTCGCAGAATTTGAAAAAGGTCATAATGTCAGCCTTCTGCAACCTGTGTTGGATCGGCCATTGGGCTAACATCACTTTAAATCGAAGCTAAACATTTGCGCCAGCACTGGGTAGGCGACCACAATAAACCTCCGTGATTCGATCTTCGATCTGCCGTCTGTGCTAACACGCACAACGTAAATGGTTTCGAGAAGCTAGACCTTGACCTAATTTCGCACCTGTCACACCAAATATTTGTTTGTTATTTTTTAGCGACCGTGGCTGCCGTATTTATCGGGGCATTATACAATATAAGGCCTCAAAGTCTTTTTTGATTTGATTAAGTTGACGCTACCACGAGTTTTGAAAGATTTATGAGCGTTTTTTATCTATGTATACAGTCTTCCATTTGGTATCTTAAAAGTTTGCAAATCGATTAACAACATTTTAACCAGTTCAATGTATTTTTTACTAATTACGTTAAAATTCCAGGAAGAACCAATTTACATCGTCCAAGAGTACATGTCTAAGGGTAGTCTACTAGATTTTCTACGCGAAGGCGATGGGCGTTACTTACACTTTGAAGATCTAATCTACATTGCCACCCAAGTAGCCTCAGGTATGGAATATCTGGAATCAAAGCAGCTAATACATCGTGATCTCGCCGCGCGCAACGTTCTTATTGGCGAGAATAATGTTGCAAAAATTTGTGACTTTGGTCTCGCCCGAGTGATTGCCGATGATGAGTACTGTCCGAAGCAGGGTTCCCGTTTCCCCGTCAAATGGACTGCGCCTGAAGCCATCATTTATGGAAAGTTCTCAATCAAATCGGATGTCTGGTCCTATGGCATACTTCTGATGGAGCTATTCACTTATGGACAAGTCCCATACCCCGGTATGCATAGTCGAGAAGTAATCGAGAACATCGAAAGAGGCTTCCGTATGCCAAAGCCAACAAATCATTACTTCCCCGATAATATCTATCATCTGCTGCTACAGTGCTGGGATGCGGTGCCAGAAAAAAGACCGACATTCGAATTTCTTAATCATTATTTCGAATCGTTTTCGGTGACATCAGAAGTACCTTATCGAGAAGTTCAGGATTAAGACAAAGAATAAGTCATCATTTCGTTTGTGTTTGTGCTAATTTTTTTTTTATAGACTTTATATCTCTCCCGGGTGTACTCAGTCAGTTTTATATATCGCATTTGAGTATATTATACATAAGTATGTGTAAACTAAGTTTTAGGCCACAATTTGTACCAATTAAGTTTGAGAATGTTTCTTTTTTTGAATTTATAGTTTTAAACGTTGAGATGAGGATATTTATTTGAACCACAAAGGAGAGTTGACAAGCAAAACAATCGATCATCACTCTCCCACTAGGTTATACCTTTGTTCTTGAAGTGTAGCTCACACACATGCATATATTTACTTATACAAGTATGCATGGAGTCCCCTTTTTAAGTATTAAAACCAAAACAAAACAAATTTTGTTCTAGAAGACTTATTTTTCTTTCCATTTTTACAAACAAACAACTAAACACCATGCCACACAATTTAACAATGCGACTTTCTCGACAAGCGACGGTGGGGCAGCGCGGCGTTCATATTGAGTTCATAATGTGAGGATCCACTGCATCCTCACGTCATTTGTACCGACAAGTGCATAGCTTTTTATATATTTACAATGTGCCCCCAAAATACCCATCCTATTGCAACAATAGCTGCCGCTGTATACCCACCACATCTCCCGCTCTAAAGGAAGTCTTTACAAAAAAAACAAAAACTTTCCAAACACTTAATCTTCTTGCATTTGTTTTTATTCTTTCTACCAATGATGAAAATATTTTTAAATTCAAAACAAAAAAAAAAAATAAATCAAGAAGAACAGCTGAAAAAAAAAGTATAGTAAACGAAGTATAAGTATATTTTAAATTATATATAAAAATAAATCGTGAAGTTATATTTAATTTAATAATCGTAACTATTCACTATGAATACATGAAACAAAAGAAAAATAAAACAATTTAGTTTGTAATCTATAACGAGTAAGGTAAAGTTAAATGAGAAAATGAAGACAAAAAGCAGAAAAAAAATAAATAAAATTAAAAATATTTACCTACTTTTTACTAACTTTGATTTGTTTTTTTCTTTTGTATAAAACAATTAAAAATGAAAAAAACAAAAAAAAAACTATGTTTAAGGAATCCATATACAATACAATCATTTAAGTATATATAAAAGTATATATATATATACATAAATATGAATGAAGAAACTAAAAGGAAAAACAAAATAAACCAAAAAATTAACTCTAAACGTATATTGATAATAATAAATGAATAAATCATAAACCAGAAAACACTATACAAGAAAATGAAACAAAAAAATTACAAAAAACGAAAAACATGGAGAATGACGATGATACAGTTCAATAAAGAGTAACATTTTATCCATAAAGTTGGCCTGGTTTTTGTTTTAATTTGCCGCCAACAACGTGTGGACACCAAATTTGAAAGACAGTAACTTACGGTTTCAATTCAACTGCACTGAACGAACTCGCCAAGCGTCCTTGCCGATCAGATACGAACTGCGAACTTATTTCACTTCGTCTGTCTCACTTGGCGAGCTGCATGTGCAGAAACTACCTAAACTACCTCGACTGGAGTAGAAGGGATTTCCCTACTCAATTATTAAATTCAAACAATGGTTCATGCTTTCGCTAACACAAAATCTAAGTTCACATCTTGGTTGACAAACGCAACAAGGCTTTACTTCTCCAATTTAAAACATGGTGACATGACAAAGAAGAAAGTTCTACATTTATCATTAAAATCGTCAAGAAGTTCTAGATATAAACGTTGTCTCGCAGAACTTGCACCAAACTATCTCAGGCCGGAGAGCATTCGGCGAATTGTACTTCTCAAACGATCTAACACTCACCAATCCTCGAATCTAGATGATATTCCACGAATACTTCAGAAAAGTGTTCTTCCACGCTGGCAAAACCGCTGCAAAATTTTAATGTCTCCTTTTAAGCAGATGGAAACATGTATGTGTTAAGCGTGTTCCCAAAAAAGGCTAACCTTCTCCATTCTATTATCCACCCATTGCACTTGGTGGCGTTTGGGGTAAAATTGGGTCTCAATCAATAAGCCTCTCCAGTTAGCCTGTTATTTAGCTGGTTGAAGCCCCATTCAACTTATGTGTCCCAGCTTAGACGAGGTTTTCCTCTACTGCGTTGTATCTTTACGTACCAGAGGCCCAGAACCCTCTGTCTACTCCTTCTACATGTCCTTCCTTTTTCAAACGCCCAATGTGCAGCAGTTGAATCTCCTCCTCCAAAGCCCGCCAATTGAAACAGTGCCAAATATCTTATGAAGAATTTTCAGGTCGACAAATTGTAGCTGTTCCTGTCACGTTCTATCCGATTCGTCGCTGTTGGATCTCCCTTCATATTAAAAGAAAAAAGGTACTTGATTTTGCCTTCGATCAGCACTAAAACCATCTGGAATCTTAACATCGCTTGTTTCTTCGGGAGCGGGAAGAAACGAGGCAATTTAAACTGCCAGCAATCGAGGCATCAGTTTTATTAATATTGCGTATAACTTATATTTTGTATGAGCGTCTAAAATGTTTTGTCAACAACCTGATTGGTTCTTATCTGTGCGCTTTTAGACAAAGAAATAAACCAATCAACCAAGTCTCAACACTTCAGCAGGTACTGGAAAAGACCCTTGACTTCTAAATGGATACTTACCGTCTATTTATCGATTTTAAACCCCCGAATGACAGTATGACGTGGAATACAAAGCTATGTCTTGTTTTGGCATCCTGTACAATATATGTATGTACGCTTACATCAAAAAATGACATCCAATAAAGACGACTCAAGCGGAATTTCAGAGCAGAGCTGCAATGTAACATCCAATCCATATACACCATGAAAAAGAGAGATGACAAGATGCGTCCCTGGCGAAGCCTAATACTGGAAGGTGTCGATTCAATGCCATCCACCCGAACGCAGCTCTTACAGTTTGTATATTGAGAACGAATAGCTTTCAAAAGAGATCCATCAATTCCATACCAATGCAGAACACTCCTAAGCTTACATCAAGGGACCCGATCATATACTGTACCCAAATCCACAAAACAATTGTATGTCGTCGGATTTAGCATACTCTCAGGCCTTCTTAAGTACCATTATAAGAGTAAATTGAGATTAGGTAAGGTTAGATTAGCGGACCGGTGAAGACGATAAAATTCTCTTCATCTCACTTAGGTCTATGTAGACCCGTTGTGGTACCCATGTGTTTTACCAGCTACTTCCCACTGCGTGATTTTATATACCTGATGGCAGCCACCCGGCTCTCCTTGCGAACTTGAGTATATCCGACAGTGAACCATCGGATAATTCCACAATGTTATCGAAGAGGTATCTGTCTAGTGTTTTTTTTCCTAATATAGCAGAGGCTTGGGCAATTAGAGAGGAAGTGAGTCGTGTCTCCATGCACCTCCTCGTCTCAGGATCCTCTGCAAAGGTCTTCCCCGGTCAGGTGCAGCTTTTTTGCTTGATACCTGAGCATATTGTGGCCTGTAATTAATCCTACCAGTAATGACAGGGATTTCCTGTCCATATGTAGGAGCTTATTCGTTCTGCTTTTATTATATTCTGGCCATAACCTTTTGGAGACTTTGCAGGTGGTTAGTGTTTTCCACCTGTTATTCGCCTCGGTTAAGGATCTTATTATCTTATTATTTTCTTTAGATGACGAAGTGGAGGTTTAATTGTACCGTCTGCTAGCTCTGATTCCAGGGCTGATCCCTTCTTAGCCAGTTCGTCAAAAATCTCGTTTCCTGACACACCACTGTGGCCAGGGACCCAGCAGAGTTTTACATTATGCTGCGCGCCAAGAACCCTCAGCTCTTCGCGACCCTCAGCTCCCTCAGAAACAAGCTTCGTCAGCGAAATGAGTCAGTAGTGCAAAAAAGTGTCCGATAATTTCCTCAATTTATTTAAATAAAACCGCAGTATTTTTTTTTCAAAAGTCTGCCTTGTCGCCTGAGGCGCCCATACTACGAATAAACGTTAAAATCTGTGACGAAATAAGAGTTTTATCGCCTAAAATCAATTTTCTACTTGTTCGCGCCAAATTTCTTTTTTGTAAGTTCATACATAAAATGCCCGAAACAAGAGCCACAAAAATTCAACAACACCATAACGTTAATTCTCCGAGAGGCAATTCAGAGAATATTGCGGACAAGCTCTGGGTCAGGATGGAGAAAAAACTGCAGAAGTGGGGAGATGACTTCAAAAATGAACTTGCTGACATGCTAGACCCCAAACTGTCAACGTTGGAACAAAAATTTAATGACAAAGTCAAACAGGTAACACTGGAATTGGAACAAAAAATCTACAATGTGTCCGAAAAGTGCAATCGCCTTGAACTGATCGCGGATGACCTTGAAAGGGAGAAACTCAGGTCCGATGCGGTTGTGCATGGTGGCTAAGCTGAGCCCGAAGAAAAACTAGCTGACGTCAGCCTAATTTTGCAGACTTCCCTCCCATTATGTTAAATGGTTCTGAGGTTGAAATGGTGTCTAAAATTAAAAACTTAATATTTAACAGCACTTTGTCTTGGAGCGACCACATAAACAGCATTGTTGCCAAAATATATGGTTCGCATACTACGCAAACTGAAATTGGCCTTTAATTCTGTTGCTAGGTTTATCTTTGACCTTCGTAGATATGATCATATCTCAAGATATTCGCTACGAATTCTCGGATGCACCTTACATTATTTTCTTCGTTTTAAATGCATTGCTTTACTCGTGAAAGTTATTAAAAGAAAAGTTCCACTATACTTATTTAGCAAATTAACCTTTTCGCAGTCAGGGCGAGGTATGACTATAAGACCTAATACGCACACATGCCTGACAACGCGTCGCCAATTTTTCATTCACGCTGTTAGCCTGTGGAATCATCTACCCCTCTCACTAAGAAACAAAATCGATCATAGCCAGTTTTTACTTGCCGTGTTCTCATTCTTAACATGTAGGTATTTGTTCGAATTTAAATTTAAAGCGCAGATTAGAATTATAAATTATAATTTAATTAATTTTCCTATTATTTTATTATTAACTAGTGGCCCGCCCCGACTTCGTTCGGGTAGAATTAAGAATCTTGGAACCCAAGTTGAAGCCATTGAAGAATGTACAGTTCCGTTCGAATAGGTAATTGCTCGACATTAAGTTCCTTGTATATTCTGATGTTCTTAACTCGATAGAACAAGCGAATACCTCGAAGAAATCTCAGTTCTGCAGCTTATTCTTTCGGTCATTACCCAAATCTCATGACCATAGGTGAGGGTCGGATCAAACACACAAAATTGTTGCAGCCTGACCAATCCCACAGGATAACTTAGTATTGCTCTTTTCATCACTCTGGAATATGACCCCGAAATACTTAAACTTCTGAACAGGCATTCCAGACATTATGATTACTTCCGATTTGTTCACGTTTATCCAGCTTTAACACAGACGAATACTACGCCATCAAGCGGTCGCTGAAGATCGGTCCAGATGTTTCGAAGTAAGTCATCAGCGAAAAGCATATAGCTTATCCTTTAGTCTCACAATGCGAACAGTTCCTCGCCACGGTTGGACTCCCATTGAAAGATGTTTTTGTAACGCCATTCATCCGAGCACATCTCCTAGAGTTCGTGTGTATAGATCGAATGGCCTTCAAATGAGAACCGCCAATCCCATACTCCTGCAGTACACTCCAGAGTTTACTTCGAGACTTAAAAATAGAGCAACCACTCTATCCCCCTTTTCTTAAAAAGAGCACAATCACCATAGCTTGATTGTCGCTAGTTATTTTACTGCATTCCCATGCCGCTCTAATGAGAGATACATTTAACTCCCTCTTCCCCCAAGGGCTTGTGATTTCTGGCAAGATTTAATAAACATCAGCACATTTGATCGCCAAAGTCACCTGCTCTACAATGGGACTATTCTCCGCCCTAATCAGTCTGGCATCCAATCGCTATTCGGCATTGAGCATCTCCAAAAAGTGCTCACCACATCTGCGCAACATATCCATCTCATCCAAAAAAAAGACGGCGGATGGTCAGAACTCCTTCTTTGCAAAACTGTGATCCCGGTCCAATGTGAAAATGATTTTTTGCGTAAATCCTCATCTACGCTACTAAAAGTTTCTCTTCTCACAATACGCACTCCTTTCCTACGTACTTCTATTAAAAAAAAAATTAAATCTCCCTCAGCTACAGATCCAATACATATTGTATTTCCACAAAACCAAAGATACGAACAAAGAAAAACGAAAATAAAACTACCCTTGTACAACTGGACAAAACAAAAACAACGTACGATCACGAACCGATGTGTTACCCACTGCTGCATGGCTGTTGGCTGCGGTCTCCACTGATGGAAAATTGTTGGCGATGATTTCATGAATTGTTTTGAGCATAGCTCAGCTTCAGGATAACACAGAAGGATGATTTATAGCTATATATATATCTATATATCGTAGAGGAATTTACTAAAAACATGTTCTTCCGTTTTTAAATCCAATTAGACATTATTAAATTGGAGCAGTGTTAAAATAATTTTGTAACATAAATTTGGGCTTAATCCACTTTCTGCCACTTAAACCTTGAATGCTCAGCTCTTATTAGTAACAGAGCAGTTCTATTCCGTTTTATCCTTCCCCGAGAAATGCAGATCATAACAGTGGAAACCGCAGCCAAATCCGTTTAGTGGTTCTCGAGATCATTCGTGGTGTATTCCCATACAAAATTCGCATACAAAACGCAAATTTCGATTTTTTCGATTTTCCAGCTTTTTCTTTGAGTTTTTCTGAATTTTCTTTTTTCCTAAACCAAACCTGAAACAATACGGACAAAACAAAAAAAGAATCATCCAAATCTAACGCACAGCAATTCATTTTTATATATAGAGATAATACATTACCTGTACTACCTTTAAGAATTCCTTCTCATTGTACAGCGATAAAGAAATAAATGAAATCAAAATCAAATCAAATCACTTTACAAGCTTGGATGTAATTAGAGTAGGAGTTAGTGCTTATGGCTTTCTATGAAGATCGTGATATCCTCCCGTGATACCATGGCCATTGACGCCAATCGAGCAGCTCTGATCACTGCTGGATTGAGGTTGCTGAAGTTCTTAGACAGGACAAAGTTTTGAAGTTCTTAGACAGGACAAAGTAGGTTAAATCAGCTGGGGTCGGTGTGGGAATTCAAATCGAAAGTTTGAAGATACCTACGGAGCTTACGATAGTTAAGATGCTCGTACCCAGATACCTAAGATACTTCGCTAAAGTATTTTCCGAAGATAAATTTGGGATGCTAACAGACGCCTTGATAGTGAATCCTTACAGGATTTAACAGACCAAACTTAGTCTGACTGATACATGATGGGCTACCGTATTTACCACCGGAATTTTACTGGATTTTCTAAAGATTTCTATTCACTTTTTGGTCAATTTACGCAGAATTTGCTCCTCAGAAGCCATTGTATCCTCTGGAAGTTTACTTAGCTTACCTTTAAATACCAGTTATTTTCTTATCCAATTTTAAACAGAATCCTCTAAAGTATGATACATAAGTAAATCTTGAATTACAAAATTTGGTGACACTTTCCCGGCACAAGCTTATATCCATTTTAATTCAATAATCTTTGTCTGAACATTAATTCCTGCAGAAGTCAACTTAGACAAATCTCCTTATCCTAGGAGGAAGCACAACTAAGTCGTAGAAATTGAATTCCTTCCGCTATTCTCCGCCAACCTTCCACAGTATGTCCTTTTGAATTATTAAAATGTTAGATGAAATTCTCCACTTCAATTTCCATAAATTTGATACAAGATCCTCGTACCATCCTTCCCAGAGCAAGAAACCAGAGAAAAATTGGATCCCCTGCACCTTTTCCTTCTCATTTACCTAATCTCTTCTATCCGACACAGTGTTCAACACCAAGATAAGATTCATTGTCATACTCCTCTCTTACACCAAAGATGTCCATGCCATCAGAGAGTCAGACAAGGACACCAGAGTCCTTTCACTAAGTAGCTGTAATAAAATAAAACAAACTGACAACCTCCTGATGATAAGGTCCATTTCTTTATTTTTCGGATAAATTCTTTAATTTTTTTCTCAGTTTGTTTACATTTTAATTCAATTTAAGATTCAACAACTTTATCCACATAAATTATGAACGGAAACGTACGAAAAAAAAGAAACATTTAGATAATTTTGTTTAAACATGCATGAAATATTTTTTTTTTTAAAAAATCGTTTTCTTTATGTAAACACACGGAGAAAGTAGTTGTGTAATGAAATTTGTTTTCTTATCTAAAAAATACATTTTTCTGAATTTTTTTTTCTTCTTCTAAATAGTCAAACATTTACATATATTAAGTGCGCGGTTCCTTATAAACTATGACATCGAAAAAATTTAGTTTTACTCTATATATTTGAAAAAAATGTTAATAAATTTATTTATTTAGCACATTTTCGTCGTATTTGTTGAAGTTAAAATCATGTTGTTTCTGTTGTTGTTTTTCTGGTGCCTTAACCTGGAAGTTATTGATTAGTTTCGGTGGATCAGCTTGTGAGATTTGAGAATCGATTGGAAGAGAAAATTTAGTTATAGAAAAATTAAATTGTAAAACTTGTTCATAAAACCACACAAAGATGTAATTGAATGAAGGTTTACATTCCACCTGAATAACATCGCCGCTAAATGTGCCACAAACCAGTGTATTCTGCATACTATTGGACGATATTCTTCCCAAATACTGCTTCAAACGAATCTATTTAGGAAAATGTACGAACCCCGTCAATTAGAGCATAACCAAATCATACTTTGGTTCAAAAATGGTCAGAGGAGTCCTCTAGCACTTATGTGCCATCCACCAACCATCTGCCAGGCAAATATATTTGCCATAAAACAGTGCAAAAGCTATCCTAAAGGCACTGAACTCAATGGACCGGCGCACACTGAATCAATTTTCCCCCGGGAGAAGATCGGGGTACCTATGTATCTTTTACTTCAATTGCAAGCTGGATGAATAATGCGTGGGAAATTGTGTTTACATGAGCCGATTTTCATTGTATGCGCATGACATACTAATTTTTTCATCTAGAAATTGACAACTTATGTGAGTATTGGTTTTCACTCGATGTTTAACCACTTCAACGCTGGATGAACATTTTACCCCGTTTCTTACTGTAAACTTCACCTCCCTCTTCTATAAAGTTTGTTTTACCCCGGGGCAAATGATCCAGTGTCCGCTGCCGCAATCACGATAAAATCAAAAAACAAGGAACTCATAGTTATACTACACTCGATCCCTGCACTGGCCAAGATGCCACCCAATCAGCGTGGTGAGTGGTCTGCTGGCTTCAATTTTTGTGTTAACTGGACTGGATATGCAAAATGCGGTGCAAAGTGGTTGCGTATATCTAGGTTTTCAGTCACACACGGCGGCGGTATTTTCCTTGCACCTTGGGGAGTTGCAGTCTTCAAATCACTGACCTGTCCAAGACGTTCAAATATATCCATCAAATTCACTACAGCTGTGCAAGAAGGAGCTTGATGATGACCAAAAGCAGTACGGTCTTTGCAAAACGTTTACGCGATATTTTCACCGTTTATGTAGTGAATTTTTTACTATTTCAACACGTTGTGAGAGTATATATCGATCCATATTTAATAACCTCCAAGTTTTTACTTATAAAAAGTCATCGTAATGATAGTTGAATGTTGACAATTCAATAAAGGCCCGAAATTTAAAATGACACCTCTTGTTGAATGACCCTATATTTATTTAAATGACAGCATTGCACAAGGTTAGAAACATTTTATCAATTGAAACATTGAAAGCAGGTTTTTTAAGGAAAATCCAATTGATCATGTAGTCCAACTACTGAGAACATCTGAAAAATCGGGAAAAAATGTTCCACATACGCCACAGTGAGGTAGGTTTAGCGATCTTTTGTGAAATCAACTTAGACGAAAAGGGCATTTTGATGCAACTGAAAGCATCCATAGGAAAGTTTCCTGTGCGAAGTTTAAAACTTTGCCGAAGCGAGTGGAGTCAGAACTGCCATTTCCTCAAAAATCGGTTAAAATGTTCCACATAGCCACAATATTTGAGGTTTAGTGATCCTTGATGAGATATTCTTAGAGGAAGAGGGGCGAATTTTTATCCTGAAACCATCTATTGAAAAGTGCTATGAGCGAAGGTATGCATGCATCTCCTCATGTTGTTCCTCGTATACTCGCAGTCTTCTTTTGTGTTTACCCCCAATCGTAGAGTTTACAGCAGGTTTACGTAGGTTTGCAGCCTAGCGCATTTATCTGAAAAATAAAGACGGCTCTGACATCGGAAATTGGGATCAATTCAGGGCTTCGCTTTTATCAATAGTGTCCTGTGTAGACTGCCATGTTGTAGATTTTTTTATAACGTTTGTTAACGACGGCTATCGTACGTACATTAAGTCATTTTAAGTCCTAGAACAATCTTGAATTTGCAGTGCCTGGATCTGGATGGATTAAATACATCAAAATTCTCGCGTATTGTGGATTGGTAAGACCTAGAAACTAAGCCGGCAGATGGCACATGAGGCAGAGAACTAGATTATTAAAGGAATTTCGAACTTCAAAGGTTAGGATAAGTAAGATGGTTGTGTACCACTTTGATGGTAATCAGCGATTTGATGCTGATTCCTTTTTGGTTAGATGAAGGATGTGGAATCCAATTAAATTGGGCCTGGGGTACGCTGATGCCAATCTATGTTTACAAATAAAATCGAAAAGGCAAATAACTGCACTTCTACCTAGACATTAACCTAAGAAACAAAAAGAATCGAATTTGAAAAGCTTAAAAAAGAATTGACTCTGCTATTGGGAAAAAACTAGAGTGAGCTTATCAGGAAGTGAATGTGATGGCGTGATAGCTCAAGTCATGCTTGTGGGCTGATTAAGACGTTAGCTACGTTTGGATTTAAGCCTATGAGGGCCTACTATGGTACACCTGTTTTCTTAAACCCTACGACATAGTTGACTCAGTTTCTTGGTACCGACTATCCGTTCAGTTCCAAAGCTGGGCAGATCTTATAGTGAATCATCAGACATCAGAACAGTATTTGTCCATGGTTTTATTCCTTACAGCAGTTTGGGCAGAAACAAGGAAAATGGACCAAGTCCTCATGTATCTCCTTGTCACCACAGAGGATGTGCTCGTCATTGCTGAAATTAATCTTGTGTAACATCTTAGTATGTTTTGGGCAGTAAGTAGCCCTATATTGACAATATTAACACGCTTCCTCTTTCTTTTTGCAAAAACGTGTTGGTGTTTGGTCAACATTTTCATGCCAAAGCTTTGTTCATATTTCTCATATTATTTTTGTGTCGTTATGGTCCTGAGGCAGCAGTACCATCCATTTGCTCGTAAGCTGCTTTTCTACCTGGTAAGCCCTTATCAAAACGTCCTCGCAGTCTTAACTTATGATGACGTGATTATGTCCTAGGAGAAAATAAAGGATCTTACTTCTGGTGGTTGATGGATATAGGAACGATAACAGTATTTCTTTTTAATTAATTTTTATCTTTAAATTACGTAAACTTAACACCCAACAGCAGCTATTAGGAAATTATTTAGACAAACAGCAACGAATCATCACATGAAATCTACATAATTTTATAAAACTATTTAAAATTGATACCAGACTTACACATCAGCTACTGCAAAAAGAATTTAATTTTAAACAGAAAAATTAATAATACATAAAAGATAAGCGGAAAGTTTGTAGTAGTTGTATGCTCTTTTGGAAGCTCCATACCATAGTCCAGGTTGAAGTTATTGCCAATTAGTTATCCGTGCGAATTGCTAATGCAGATTTCGTCCGAAAAAAATTCGCCGAAATTTGAAGACCATACTTAACAAAAGAAATAGATGCTGCAAATAAAAATAAGCCGGGTGCGAAAGTGTACAGGAAATGTGCTCCATTTTGTAAAAGTTGGACGTGTATTTGTTATAGAGAAATTCTAAGATTCTAGATAGAGTGGTTTCTTGAATTCCTAAAGTAATTCAAATCAGGACATCAGTATTTGGAAAAGGAGTGCGATAAACCCTTTCCGTACCTTAGATGTTGCGATCAAGTGGAATACCTCAATTTGGTACGCAAAACTAAAGACAGCTAGCTAACAACTAGATAGTTTTTTTGAGACATTTATGAGGGCGAACATAAATAAAAGTAGTATAAAAGTGTGTTCACAAATAATAATATAGTGTAAGCGGTGAAAGTTTTAGTGAAAAGTAGTTTTGTTTTTAGAGTTTTTGTGCGAAAAGACGTTGTGTTTAAAACTGTTTTAAGTAAAATAAAATAGTATTTGAATGCTTAACCACTCAAACTTACACAGATGTTAACAGGAAAAGTGTTTGAATTTTAAATACCCACTTGTACGTAAATTGTTGCAATCTTGGTACTTCTTCTCAAGGAAGCAAGGATCTCAAGATGCAAATTCTAAATTATTTTTATAACAATATACGACTAAAGATCAGACGATACCGGTAGGGAAAAACAAGACACACAGACCATGCCTCAACTGATGGATCCTAGTTGGACACTGAAGCGAGCGGTGGTACTTTTCGCCATGATAGGGCACTTTGATTATGACTTCCGGATCAAGGCAGCGTTTTCCAAATGCAAGTTCTAGCTGAGACAATAACCGCACATGAGATTGCGATGAAGGCAATACCACGCATTGATCTTCGGTGCGAGTTGCTTAGATTTGAGCCCCAGCAACATCCACCAAACATTTTTTGCGGGACCACCTATTGTCTGAGAGTATATTTTGTCACGAAGAAGCATCTCAAATAGCCATTCGGAATCGGCAATAAATTTTAAATTTCCTACTACATGCACAACATGAATGGTTCCCAGAAGCTATACCTTGATCCATTCCAGCGAGACGCGCCAGTTTTTTATCTTGCTTAAGGTACCTGGAACACAAAACACGCTAAGAATCCTCTGGGTTCTTGGACAAAAAGTTATACCAGGGAACTGGATGGCTGATGAATTGGTGGGAAAAAGGTTTACTCTAGCCCCTGACTAAGTGGATGCTGCCTTGCAAAGTCTAACATAAAGCAGAGAACAAATCTCACGTGAAAACTGATTTAAGACAGAGGTCACTTGAAGAATGCTCGCAGATGGAAAAAGATACCACCAAGACCTCCAATACGACTAGACGTTTAGGAAAAGTCAATGCATTGTCATGCAATTTCTTCAAATTGGTATTGGAGAAAATAGTGTGAAATTCGTCAAGCACTCTTGCACTCATTGGCGTCTTCGTAAACATTGAACTAGAAGCTAAATCAGAAGCTGGTTATAAAACAAAGTATATGCTGTCTATGAACACCGAAACAAAACACCGATGAAGTCTGGGCAAGAATGTTACGATGGGCAACTTTAAGGTACATACTGAAGGAATTCATGTGCCTAGGCTCTGCTATTATCTCTGCCAACGACATAAGTGCGGAGATCCGAGGTAAAATTACACTCGCGAACCACTGCTACTATCGCTTTTAGAAACAAATATTTAGCAATCCCATTTCAGAAGAGCTCAGGGACACTATACAAAACTCTCATTATCACCGTCTTGTTACATGGTGCAGAAGCACGGATTTTGTCAAAAAAAGCTCTACGTTCGATTGTTGACCACCAATGTTGACGGTTTATAGAGGAGAAGATTTAACTCCTAACTATAAGAGCTGTACAGCGACATCGGCTTGGTCAAAAGATTCGTGTGCAATGATTCAAGACTCTGTTAAACAGGGTTTTCATCGGCTCGGGGAGTGGTTCTTGCGTCGCGTTTTAAACACCAGATTAGATGACGTCAAATAAAATCGCTAATCACTGTACACGTAAGAAAATTGACCCTCGTTAGTAAACTTGTCTAACCGACTACACCTGCCGCGCTTCACTGTGAGAAGGCGATTCGCTTCCTGACAGGCTTTGGAGCAAGCAAAACTGCTTTGAAACTTATGGCGGACCAACTGCTCGATCTTACAGGTCAAGGTATATCTGAGTCTCAGCATCGTTTTGTATCGTAACTACAGCGAACTAGACATACGAGACTCAACTCAACGTAGTAGAAGAAAGGCCGCAATATATTTGCTTTGAAAAACTGGATTCAGCTTGATGGAGCGCCTGCGGTTTGCGCTCTGTCACAAGTAATGACTACGATAAAAGAATTTTGAAGATTCGGAATCCAAGTGACTACAAGTGTGAAAATGGATGCGATCATTGTGAAACCAAATAAGAAGCCACTAGCAGAACCTAGAATGCAAAATTTCTTTCCTTTAAGTAATGTTGTCTTCGGTCCAATGATTGTTCACTACTATCACAAAAACGCTGCCGATATATGGGCCCAAAACCTATCTACGTATTTCTCCTACAATCGATTCTCAAAACTACAAGACTGACCTAATTAAAAGAGGATTTCTGTCATTTATTTGAAAAAAGAAACACTAAGATGTCCCTTTGATGAAACCAGTTTCCTTTTGAAAAAATACTTTGATTCACTTAAAGCGTTGTCAACCAAATCCAATTTTTTTTTTTGGTTGCTAAAAACAATTACAATTGTTTATTCCAAAGTAAGTTGTTGCAATTGCTGGCGGGGTATTTGTTTAAATTATTTTTGTTGAACATTTTTAGATGCGTCCATTGTCTTCATAAAGTAGGTAATCAAATCGATTGGCAATGGGAATACGATGGTGGAATTCTTTTCGGCCGAAATCGTATTCAATGTCTGTAAAGGAAAATCGAGTAAAATCAAGCAAACAGAAATCATTAAAAAATTATTCAAATCAAAGTTTCTGATAAAATTGTTTTTTCAAAATATTGCACAACATTACCTGCAGGTAACGAAGCTGTAGAGCGGCTGGAGAATCGCCAATAACTTCGGATGCCTCGCGTAGAGCACGTGATGCCTTTTGTTCGCCTTCGGCTGCGATAACTTTGGCACGGGCTTCTCGTGCTGCCTCAGCTTCAGCGGCCATTGCACGTTGCAGTTGAACTGGCAAACGGACGTCTTTGCTGTTGGTGGCATGAAAAAAAAAAACACAGGAGAGGGAGTATATTGTTTTGATGTTGGGAGTATATTTGTTTTTATTTATATTTTGACGGAAACGGATGCATTTTTATGCAACTGAAAGGATCCATTGGTAAATGTCATCCTCGAAGTTTAAATCATTGCAGAAGCGAATGAAGTGAGAAGAGCAAAAACTGAGATCACCTGAAAATCGGTTAAAATGTTCCACATACGCCTAAGTATTTGAGGTTTAGTGAGCCTTGATGAGATATTCTTAGACAAAAACAGTTGCTCATTACTATAATAATTGTATGAGGGGATTGGAATTCGTCTAATTAAACCTTTCTCTTTCTAAAAGACTCATTGACTAACTTTGTAATGCGAAGATCCTATGGTTACTTAATGAAACATTCACGCAATGTACTTTGGTTGAGAGATATGAAAATGTCTATTCCGTAAGAGTGTGTAGAGTATTAAACCTCAAAACCTCACAACAGTGTAGAGTAAGAAATAGCACTTAGAACAAAAGAAGAAGTTGACTGGGTCCTTCCATCAGTCTGTGCAAAAAATGAGAAATAACGTCGGGAAAGTGAAACTGGAGAAATTCTATAGAGAGTTGATGAAAATCAGGTTATGTAACATAATTAAGAAAAACAGGACACCTTAGCTGAATTAACTTCGACAGTCTGACTGTTTGTGTACTAATTCTATGCAATGGGCAATGAATGTCTGAACCGAATGCATCCCTAAAACAAAAATGGCGAATTGGAAATGCAGGAATCATGCGAATGAAGACTAAACCGACCTCACAGGATGTTCGTTGATTTATTTATTGAAAAAGGGGATGCGCAGTATGATCTGAAATAGAGTTTTGGTGCCACCCACTGCAGAGTGCAGGTCTGTGCTCAATCTATAGTACCTTTACCAGTGCAGTTGCTTTTAGATATTTTAAAATCTTTAGGGGGTCGAGTGGGGGAATCTCCTTGGCGTTAATGACGTCAGCTTCGAATCACTCGGACTGAATCCTAAAACGCAGTACCGCCGCATCACTACATCGTCAAGCGTCCAAAAACGTCAGCAGGTTCCGAAACGTATTAAGAATGTATTATGTACTGCGCAAACAAAAAACAAAACTGAGCATTGTTAATTTTTGTGATACAATAGACATTTAACTCAATTTTTTCCGCCAAGATAATATACATTTTTGCATTTGGGAACATTTCTTTGTATTCATTGTATTTTTAAAACATCCAGGCGATAAAATGACGAGAATTCCCTATCAAATGCTATTTCAAAACGTCAAAAGTTACTAAGCATCATAACGGCGCAACTTAAAAACAGTGTAAAGTCACAATGCGCATTTTTTTGATAATTTTGTTTTTGAGCCTCCCTGCTATGGAGAAATAATGCCTCGAAGTTTGCGATCAAATGACCTGGAGAGGACGAACCTCATAGCTGCTGTAAATACAGGTTCCGTTTCTCTTCTAGACTTAATATCCTAAGGTGTTTCCCTAGCTTTCGATGTTCTATAAAGAATCCTGTAACTATTGCAAGCCTACTTTTGCCTAGTCTTATGTAAAGTTTCTTTTCCGGTTTAAGTTTCGCTCCGAGTTCTTAGGTTAGATTAGGTAAATGGGTGCCTTGTGCCATTTAAATCTACCCAGATAAGGAAATGAATCTCAGGAGGTCCCTCAACTCGATGTCACCCAAGTCCTCCAGTTCCATGAAGAAGTAACTACCAAGAGTCCTCATTCTTCTACTGACGAGATCAGGACATTCACACAGCAGGTGTCGGACGGAATCGATCTCCTCCTCATCACTGCAACTTCTGCAATATTCGTTGTGATGTGTGATGAGGCGTTCCGCATGAATACCAATTGCGCAGTGTCCAGTAATGATACCGAAGACTATCCACGCCTCACGATGACTTAGTTTGCCCAAAGACATAGATTTCTTCTTATTATAACTCGTACATAAGTTTCTACCCGTTCCACATGTGTCTAGTTGAATACACCGTGTATTGGCTCGACTTATGGCCTCTGGGATATCCATATGCCCTGGCTCTCGACATCTCATCTAGATGCTGTTTGCAGATACTTACTAGCCTCGATTTAGTTATCGCGGACTCCAGAGTCTTAACGGCTGACTGCCTGTCGATATAGATTGTGATTGTCATTCCGGATTCTTGCTCTCGTGTCTTCTTCCTCTTTCTTCAGAGAGCGTCTTTATTCGATCTTTATGATCTGTGTGATTCATCACTCCTGTTTGCAATAGTCTAGCTGTGCTGTGGATTACCACCTTTTTAATAAAACGGTTGAGTGGCTTTAAACTCAAGAAAGCTTTTAGAGCAGCTCTAGGGCAGGTGCGCATGGCGCCGGCAATGTTGCGCCCAACAAGCCTTTGAAGTCGCAACAGCTTTAGTATGATAGGTTTTTCCATTGCTTTATTCTATCATACTACTGATGTGTAGGTCGTGACAGGTCATATCATCATTGTAAAGGTATATTTAAGTGACCTTTGGAGTTATTTTCCAGGTTTTACCATACGTGCGACAAGCCTGGATGACCTGTTATTTAATCATTTTCAACAACAACCGAAGGGCATTCTGCTGCAGATGCCTGGTGGGAAATATTTCGGTTCTGCTCTCAAAATGATCCCATTTATTGCTACCCATCCCAATTTAAAGGAGCATATTCATGTATGATTTATGATTCGACTTTGGTATTTACCATTTTGTTTTCCCACCTGTCTTTGTAGTCCACTGAAGTGGAATTTTTTACTGAAGTACATAATGAACGTTCATCGTCTAAAAAAGCACGCAACTCTTTTGTGAATTTATTGTCTGTATATCTAAACTATAAAGAACGCACTCATCCAGCTGGTCGTTGAGTTATTACTTTTCTTTGATGCATTACTTCTCATAAAAGAAAGGAAAAAACCTTAGGTATGGAACACATGGAGTTCACAGTCCAGACTCCAAGAAAAATTTATCAAAATGAAAAATTAGCCCAAGTTTTCGACATAAACCTGAGTTATTAGTTATTAAGTTGCTTTATCTTCCTTTTTTGTTTGTGTAAGGATCGTAAATAAAATTTCAAGAGGCATTTAAATATTTCATGTAGACTATAACGCAAAAGAAATGCAAAATTATTAAGTTTTTTACGAGCAGAAAAATGTGTGTGAAATGTATTTCAACTGAGTTGAAAGGTAGAAGGAAAGAAACAGTGCTGGCATTGATACCAATCTAAATAAAAGGTTCGTTAGTCGTTTTCTTTTTTCAGGATAATCAAAAATTAATATTCACCGGAAACTGAAAAAAAGTGAATGACGTAAACTTCATCCAAGGTAGCTGAGGATATGTAGATGAAATTGCTGTCCTCATCAGAGACATATTCAAAGGAAGAATATCAGAGCAATCAGTTGCAAAAGAAGTAGAAATTAATGTCAATCAGAAGAAGAGCACCGTAGTTGCATTCATCAGTTGAAGGAGAAAAACTCGGGACGAATTCAGAAAATCGACTCTCCTCGGCGAATCAATAGAATTTTAAAAAGGAGCTGAGTTCTAATCTTACCTAGACCATAGAGCAACCCAGGAATTCATTAAGAAGCAACAAAAGTCCGTCTTTCAGAGCTTGGTGACAGAACAATTAAACACTAAAAGTTAGAATCATTGAGTCGGTTGACAGGACACAATCAAACTTCAATGGAACACTGACTTACTTACTTAAGCCACCTGCCTCCAGTTTTGCGTAACAAGTTGGTTAGTTAAGGTAAGGTTAGCGGGCCGATGAAGACGATAAAATCCTCTTCATCTCCCTTAGGTCTATGTAGACCCGTTGTGGTACCCATGTGCTTTACCAGCTACTTCCCATTGCGTGATTTTATATGCCTGATGACAGCCACCTGGCTCTCCTTGCGAACTTGAGATCCGAGATCCGACTCATCGATGTTATCGAAGAGGTATCTGCCCAGTGTCCCTTTTCTAATATTGCAGAGCCTTGGACAATGACAGAGGAAGTGAGTCATGTCCTAATGCACCTCTTCCTCCCCGCATCATCTGCAAAGGTCTTCCTCGGTCAGGTACAGCTTTTTTGCATCCAATCCAACCAGTAATGACAGGGATTTCCTGTCCATATGTAGGAGCCTATTCGTTCTGCTTTTATTATATTCAGGCCATTACCTTCTGGAGACTTCGCAGATAGTTAGTGTTTTCCACCTGTTATTCGCGTCGGTTAAGGATCTTAGCCTTATTATTTCATTTAGATGACGAAGTTGAGGTTTAATTGTACCGCCCGCTAGGCCTGGTTCCAGGGCTGATCCCTTTCTAGCCCGTTCGTCAGCAGTCTCGTTTCCTGACACACCACTGTGGCCAGGGACCCAGCTGCGTGCCAAGAACCCTCAGCTCTTCGCGACAGCACTTTACAAGCTTGGATGTAATTAGAGTAGCAGTTAGTGCTTTTGTAGCTTTTATACCTCTTGTGATAATATGGCCATTGACGCCAATCGGGCAGCTCTGGTCACTGCTAGAACCTAGAAAACACTACTTTTGTCAGGAAGTCTTACTGAGCTGCTGCGTTGTAGCTCGTCAGAGAAGATACCAGCACCGGTGCCTATGTCCATCTTGGAGTCATCCGTGAAGATGGACTTTGTCTCAAAAGGAATTTCTTTCTTTTCCCACTGTTTTCTGCTTGGAATGGTTTGAAGAGAAGGGTTTGATGAAGTCCAGGTACGGAATCATGTAATCAGATTCGATACCAAGTTGGTTAAGGTCCCTTTCCGCTTTCGTGCGCCACCTGAGTCTCGGTCTTCCTCTACTGCGCCGTCCCTCGAGTGTGCATTCGAAAGCTTTTCGGGCCGGAGCATTGGTGTCCAGCCTCTCTACGTGACCCAGCCACCTCAGTCGGTGGACCTTCACTCTTCTGGCTAAGTCGACATCGTTGTTCGACAGCCAAGAACAACCTTATCTGCTTTTAACCAAGTCCATGCCACTGCACGGTAGAGCAGGTCTGGGACGATTAAGGTCTTATAAAGCGTCACTTTAGTCGTTTGAGAGAGGACTTTGCTACTCAACTGCCTTCAAAGCGCAAAAAAGCAGCGATTGGCAAAAGTTATTCTTCGTTTAATCTCAGCGCCGATGTCATTGTCTGAATTTATAGCGGAGCCTAGATTGACAAAGTCCTTGACTACCTCGAAGTTATATCTGTCTATAGTGCCAGTCTGTCCAAGACATCGGTGCTGAGAGTCCTTTCTTGTTGACAGCATATACTTCGTCTTGCCCTCATTGATCGCTAAACCCATCTTCGCCGCCTCCATCTCAATAGTCGCGAACGCGCCAGTGACATCACGCTGCGTTCTTCCGATCGTTGGCGTATGCGAGTAGTTGGGCGGACTTTTGAAAGATTGTGGCGCTAGTGATGGCGTGTGAGTTTTGCACTATTATTTCAAGAACGACAGCATATAAGCGTGACCTTGTCGAAATCCTTTTTTGACATCAAAGGTCTCGGTGAGGTCTTTACCGACCTTGATGGAGCAGCGTCCATTCTCCGTTGTCATCATGCACAAAAGCAGGAGTTTGGCAGGGATACCACAACTAGATATAGATCTGTATAGCTCGTCTGTATAGCTCGTCTCATACGCGGGCTTAAAATCGATAAAAAGGTGGTGGGTATCGATTCGAAGTTCCTGGGTTTTCTCCAAGGCTCTGCCAAAGTGCGAATATTTGATCGATAGTGGACACTTACTTACTACCACAAAAATATCTGTCAGATCTGAGAGAAGGAAAGTGTCCGGAAAACCTCTTACTAGAGACTTAACTCGATAAGAGAACGATCTGACTTGTTGTCAATCTGTACATACAGATTGGCAGATGAGACATGAGAGTGAAGCAATTCAATATTTTAACTTCCTGCAGAACCTCCAAGCGTTTGGCTTACAGATCTGATAAGAATATTGTTAAATTCTTTGGCTTTTTGGGGAGAAATAACCACAAAAACACAACCTGTCTGATTTGATTTGAACGGGAGCCCTTGCTCAGTCGGCGCATTACTTTAGGCAGGGCATCAATGTCGCGAGAATGGATTCAAAATTCAATTCAATGTTTCTCTGGTCGTTTCGTCTTTTTCTTCTTTTTGGAAAATAATTACAAAACAACTTGCTAGTGTTCGAATTTCTAAGCCCGAGAGTCATCAACCGTTTAAAAAAAACTCAAAATACAGATCGCGGTTTACTCACAAGCCCAAGTGCAAGTACGTGCATATCCAGAAGGACTGACAGTGTACTCCTGTATCCGTTGTGAAAATTCGTCCGCACTACTGTTTGTAGTCACAGCCTATCCATCAGAGCAGGTGACGATGCGCTTTTATGTTCTCCAATCACATTATTCAAATGCGTAATAACCTAACGGCATTGATTGTCTCTTATGTAAATTCCAAATCCCCCGACAGTAATCTCGTCATGATTCATCGCTCCACAGAATTGCGTATGTCACAAAACAAATCCATCTGGTTATCCAGCAAATTACATGGTAAAATATTTGTCAGCTGAGGTTCATCCTCCAGAAGATACATTATTTTGAATTGCTTATGATTATGCTAATCTTGCGAAATTACATATCCCGCCAGCCTGGGACTGTGGTCCCACTCCAGACAAATGAAATGACAATTTCATTAATGAGACTAGGATCTCGCATCGCAGCTAAACATAATTGTCTATTGGCATGACATTTCGATCCAAAAATAGTCCTCACGTGAGTAATGACAGGGTTATGGACACGGACACAGTCATAGCCGCAATGTAAACATTGTAATGAAATACAATCACCATAGGAGCAACAAATGGCAATAAACCCGCAAAAATAAACACATAAACTGATTGCTCTGGCGTATACGTACTATTTTTGTATCTTTTTTCGGTTTTCTCATGCATTTCCAGC
Source organism: Matsumyia berberina (assembly GCA_917880715.2). Taxonomy (NCBI): domain Eukaryota; kingdom Metazoa; phylum Arthropoda; class Insecta; order Diptera; family Syrphidae; genus Matsumyia; species Matsumyia berberina. The sequence continues at coordinate 33,686,157 of OU862870.1, forward strand.
AACAGAAAATCAACAAAATGTACATCCGCCTGCGAAATGTCAACATGAAAGCAAATTAATTTTCCCCAAAACAAAAACAAACACACAGCTGGCGAAAGGATATCCTTTTTGAGGACACGCACATGGCAGCAGATACTCACATTTCTACACGTTCAACTTTGATGCCCCAAGCATCGGTTGCCTCGTCCAGTTGAACCTGCACAAAGAGAGAACAGAACACAATTTCAATGATGTAGTACGTTCTCAAGGACATTTGTCGGTGTCCTTTGGTTCACTAAGGAGAAAGAAAAAAAACGAAACTCACTTGCATTGTTCCAGAAATCGTCATCCTTTCGCTGAGTATCTCATGCAAATGTCGCGTTCCCATTGTATTGCGTAGCGTTGTCTGTGCCAAGAGTCGCGTCGAGTGGTGTGCATTCTCCACATTGGCTATAGAAACTGTGGCATTTGACACACGATAATAAACTACAGCATCTACCGACACGGTGACGCTGTCCTTTGTCAGGACCTGCAAGGAAGAAAACAACAAAAACAATCAAAATTATGAAAGGATAATGGACCCACGAAGCAAAGCGAAGGAGAAATGAAATTAATTTCCGCACGTAGAACGGAAAAAGAGTAATTAGAAGCGAAACGAGGAAGAGAAAGAGAGAGCGGCGTGTACACTAAAATGTACTTGGCATGGTTAAGATTGTCGTTTTGTTTGCCGGCGGAAAGGAGTAAGTAATGGACGTGTGGCAGCAACAGCGGCAAGTAGGGCAAAGAAATTAGTCAAGCGAATTATAAGGACGTCTGTTAGAAAGATATTAACTTTACCCTGGAGTTCGAGATTCCTTGACGTTTGAGGGTAGTCCTTTGTTGTGTCGAGCGTTGCTATCAATTATGACTTAAGGGGTAGTTTCCTTTTTTGAACTGTTTCGTAGTTGAGTTATGCGAGTGTAGTTATGTTCCACGAAACGAAGGCAGTTAACACTTTGGGGAGACGAGTTAGCCCACGTTTGGAAAATTCCCTGGAAAAATTAAACTTGGTGGGCAGCATCTTGTTACTTTATTTAATTACAATTTGCGAAAAGTGCTTGGATTCAAGGATGCTTGTAATATATTTCGTTGTTCATTTTACGAGAGGAGCCACGACGAAGGTCGCGGAATTGGAGAAGTCGGGTCGAGTAGCATTACAAAATAAGTTTTCAATTTAATTGTATGGCTACAACACGTGCTATTGATACAATTATTAAGAGTGAAACGTCTTTTGAACTCCTGGAAACTTGACCCACATCAGGTGGTTCTATAAAGCAAACACTGCCCTACTCTACTTTAGAGTGTCTATTACTAAAGTCCTTGTGGATCTAGTGTGGGAACATTGCTGACTTTGGTGGCTTGTGAACAATGCTAATACATTTAAACTGTCTTACTTATGTTCTGTTTCTCCTTGTGGGTCCTAGGGCCTACACCTAGTTGCCATCGTGTGTGGTTTCTGGCAATATGCCTCAGCTCTATCCAACTTGGGCTGTCAAGATTTAAACTCTTGAGCGATTTTAACGCAAGTCTAGGAAGAGGGGGCAACTTTGGTAACCTTTCGCAAGTACATGGTTCCGCATCTCAATATTTATAAGGGCACATGGTCCCCTCGTCAATCAACCGTCGACCAGATCAGTCACATTGCGATCGACGCAAAGCACTGTTTCATTATAATTAATGTCCAAAAGGCTCCGAAGGGCGAATAGTGATTCGTTATAGCCAATGGACATCTCGAATACCACAAAGGTAAGGAAATACTTTGAGGAAGTTTGACGATGGACGGCTACAATTGCAAGAGATCGCCAGAACCTTCATCGATGCAGTACTCTTTTATCTTTCGAAAGATACTTCGCCTTAGGTGCTGGCGTCTTTGGACCCAACATTCGGTAACAATAAGCATATTGAGATCTGCTCCAGAATAAAAGTTTAGGGAAGCTAAAATACATATCAACTGAGAAAGTGAGACAGGCGCTTAAAGCATTGGCATTCCACTCGTGGAATCTAGGCCAGTCAAGTAGTACTACAATACCCTACAATCACTTGCCATGCACAAAAGGGTCAAACTTGGTTGGATGCCCGACCACCAGAGCAGGGTAGGCAATGAAAATGCAGATTATATGGCTAGGGCCGGTTTGGCTTTCTCGATCTTGTGGCGTTAATTGGGCTACCGATACAGCTTTGTTTAAGAATTGGGAACACCAACTTCGTCTAGCCCATTGAGAAAATTTCCCCAGGCTTAGGCCATCCAAGAGACTTATCAAGCCCTTTTCCTACAAGGAAATTCGAAACCGTAACAGGAACAACATGAGGAAGCTGTTGGCCTTCCTTACCGGCCATTGCGGCCTAAGATATCATCTCACCAATCTAAAGCTTAGTTCAGATACAGAGTGTCGGTTCTGTTTGGAAGAGGAAGAACCTCTGAGCACATTCTCTGCGAATGTCCGGCACTATACTGACTACGCAGAAGGATCTCTTATAGGGAATTCTGTTCGTTAGCCGAGTTTAGAAACTCGGCTTCTAATGACATACTCACCTTCAGTAGGAAGGTAGTAGACCGATTAGGCTTAGGAGACTGGAGACACAATAGATCTTGCTAGGTCGCAGTGTCAGCCATAAGGGCAGGTACTTAAAAAAAAATCGTGCTAGCCTTAGGCATAGAAGACCCGTGGTTACACTACCCAAAAGTCATCAGAAATGCCCCTTCTGTTGTGCCAGGTTTTTCTCGACCACCACAATGACTTACATAGGTGGCTAGCAGATGACAGTCTTCGAACGCATGGTGAAGAAGTAGTCTACACCTCAACCAATTTGCTGGGAAACAATGGAGAAAGCTACAAATCTGAGGATCTAGCTGACTGGAGAATCTTTCTAGTTGGGTCGCAAACAATGAAATGTTCACACTAAGACTGACAAGGTTAGGTTAGGTCAGGTAAAATGTCTTTCCCCGCCTAGGTAGGGACACAATTAGACCAAAATGTGAGTTTATTGTGATAAGACGAAGAGCACCGAATAAGCAGAATAAGGAGCCTTGCACGTTGAATTTCGTCTTTCTAAACGAAGATTCTATGGGTAACCGTGCTAAAATTCTTTTGCTGTACACTATGTGCAGAACTACTTAGAGCTGAAGACGAACCTCTTAGGTGTTGATAAGGATTGAAGAAGGGAAGGAGAACTTTCCAATGAAATAAATGTCTTTCCACGAATTTAAGGAAAGTCCTGGAGAGTGATGGGGAAAATGTTGAAAGTCCTCCTCACAACAGTCTCTGCAGAGGTCCCATTATTTGGGGCAGATCTGCTTCTAGAAAAGACAAGTATTGACCTACGATGTTTTGTTTTTCTGGCTCTAGTACAAAGGCGAAAGTATATTGAATTTATAAATGCTGATGGTTCCCCCCGATTTTCCCTTGCTGGCTCGTATGACTTTTATTGACTTGAAGTCTTCATATGGCAACCGGGGTTTTACAAAACGAACTACGTTGTACTACAAAATAAATTAATGCATCAATAAACCCTTCCAAAACCCTTTAACCAGTTCCAAAAAAGGGCGAGAATGCAAGAACTCTCCGCTGATATTGCCAGATAAGGTTCAGAGGATGTTTTCTCAGGACCTAAGCCTGCATTGGGTCTTCCCGCGTCCTCGGTCAGTGTCTTGGATTTCCTACAAACACAATTGTGTGTGGCACGGCTCACCAGGATGCAAGCAGACTAAACTAATGCCCCCGCACGTCTGTAAGAAATTAGCAGCATTGTTGCTGTCACTCAGCAGAAGAAACTGTAGACAACTTATTGGTGTACTATTGGGACACTTGGCTTTTGGCAAGCATCTTAGTGTGTTAAGCTCGCTACATGTAAATTACTCTTGGAGTACGACGCGATCAGCAAGACAAACCAAAGATGGAGAAACGGCACCACATGCCGCATTTTCAGAGAGTTATGGCCTCTGTTAAGCCTCACTCGATCTAAAAGTCTTATCTTGCTTAATAGGTCGCTCATTAGCACCGTTATTGGTGTTCTCACTGGTCACTGTCCTATTGGCCTTCATGCCAAAAGGATGGGCCTCTTTGCAAATGACTTTTGCAGGAGCTGCAGGGACGGAGGGGAGGAGGAGACGATTCTCTATTTTCTCTGCACTTGTCCTGCTCTGCCCCAAAGAAGGAAGCTCTATTTAGGAGCCTACCACTTCGACAATCTGGGCGAACTATCACATACTGATATCAAAAGTATCCTCAGCTTTATCAAGAGCTCCAAATGGTTTCATTAGCCGCAGTGGCACCTAGGGTAGATCCCAGTGGTATCACAAAGGGCCTTCCCTGGCCTACGTGTGTCCGTACCTCGCATGGACAGCCATCTTACCTACCTACCTACCTAGTGTGTTAAGCTAAAGAACCACCACTGTCTGCGATGCATATGGAGAGGGCGACGATACTTCGGATAATTTCCTTTGCGATTGTCTTGCCTTTGCTCGGATCAGGTGGCAGATTTTTGTGCTTATGAGGTGAGTGCTGATACTTATATAAGTCAAGACTGGGTCCTGCTTTCTGGTAGTACAATGGATCAGTTGCGTTTGAATGCTCCAGTATAGCGTTTCCAAACCCGACAAAAAACCGTTCTTCGCAGCTATTCATTACATCGACAGGATTTCTGCAAAGAAGTGTGGAATCGCAGAGCTGGTTCAGCCTATTTTGGAAGGAGGTAATGCTTGAGCCAATACAAAAGCGAAAATTTCAATCGAGAACGAAATTAAATACATACATGCACTTTAGTAAAAATCTTACAAAGGCTGGTCACGTAATATCCCTACTACTGCAATTGAGTACAATTTCAGCTAAAACCCCTTGAACTTGAAAAAATAAAATCGCTGCCCAACAGAACCTTAATCGTGACATCCTCTTCATGGTATTGAGTGCAGGGAAATAAGCAGGACAGTATACTATTAAGATGCATGGACACACAGAGCATTGCCCTAATAGGAGACCTCGCTGCGAGTGTCGCATTCAATTTAATTTTCATATTTCCATCGAATTCGATAAAATAAACATCTTTCCACACGTGCAACTCACCAAATTAATACACAAGTCACTGCAAACTTTTTTTTTTAAACAACTCCATGAGCTTTTAAATTTCCTTGTACAACACTCCCCTCTCCTGAGTGCTTTAATGTGATGAATATGAATTTTTTAATCATTAACCACGTGGCGGTAGGTATGGTATTTCAACCGTCAACATCCGGAAGACATCGACATATTAAGTTCCTGTCAAGCGTGAAACTTAAACGAGGCATTTTGTTCGTTCATGGATGAACAACAAAAATTTATCAGAGCCACAGATTTGATAATAAATACAAGCATCAGCCTTAGGTCACCCCATCCAGGCATCCACCCATCCAGCTGTGGTTTGGGAGAATTATGTTATCAAAAACGTGACTGGAATTTAAAGAGTGTTCCTCGCGTCGGAAAGGTCAGGTCGTATTTTAAAAATGTATTAGGGAGCGCAAGTGAATCGATTGAAATGCCATGAGTGGTGGAAAATATTTATTGGTTATCCTTTTTTTTTTTACAAAGGGGAATGTACAGGGTGGGCGAAATAAAAGTGAATTCTGGTTGTTTGGCTATAAAACTCAAGTTAAATGATATGGATCGAGTTTTTTTGTCACGATTTGCCAACATCCGCTTGGGAGTTGTGTATAATACATTAAGTTGGCCAAATGGATATAAGATACTGAGATGCAGTGCCACGTTTTTGTAAGGCACTCTATCACGTAGTGGTTTTTGTGACTTTCTTTTCAGCAAGGGGAGCAAGGAGGGCAAAAGAGAACAAGGTCTTGAACTGAACTCGCTGGTATCCGACAGGCTATGCCACCTGCATCAACATGACTGAAAATAAACTGCGCATACTCATAGAATTTCCAGTTGGCTAAGATTTACCCAGGATAGGTCCACTTAGGAAACTGCAATTTTTCAGAGTCATTGGATAAAAGGACAGCCTCTTAGCCAAGTATCCATAGACCAGAACCCCAAATAAGAGGCTACAATTGATCCATCATAGTGCAACATGACAATGGTACTCACATCCATCGAACAAAATTTACACAATTGACAGGGATGACGGTATGAGGCTGAGCGAAAGGCTCTTCACTTAGGCCTCAGTTGGGGCCGTTGGGTTCCCCTGTAGGGATGATAATAGGACAATAAGTAAAGAGCCGGACACGCCTTTGCCTTGTGCTCATTGATTTTAAGAACGCGTTCGATACCATCACGAGAACCGTGGTGCACTAGAAAATATAGACGTGCCTCGGAAGTACTATCGTACCATAGCTCCGAACTAGCAATGCTAAGAGCACTTTCTGCACTAGCACCGGGATAAAAGAAAAATGCCCGCTTTTGGCATACTTCTTGGCTGTTTGATAAGAGAGATGCAAAATAGGAACAACCCTGTATTCAAATATTTCAGACTGGATGGTAACGACATCTGTCTACTATCGCATAAGATCAACAATATGCAAGCGAAAGTAAAACACCTTTAACATTTGGTCCACAGAGTGGATATGCAAAGAGTAAACCAGCAACCTTAGATGGGAAACTCGTGGATTTCGTTGGTGATAACTCTAAGGCAAAAGATCATTCGACAAACTTTAGGTAGTAAGAAAAAAACTTTCGAATTTCTATCCACATAAAGCTGAAAATACTCCGTTGATGTATAAAATTGGCACTTCTGTATGAATGCGGAGCCTGACTCGATTCACAAAACTTTTTCCAAAAACTACATATGTAAGCGAACAGAGTGTTTTGAGCATTAGGTTAAGTTAGGTTTATTAGGGCTAGGAAACATTTGCTAGAAACACCGGGCACCAAGATGGGCCCACTGCGATTATGGTGGGAACCTACAAAGGCACCAAAAACCTAAGCCCCCATTCCTAGGTGTTTGAAGCGGCTTTGCACTATGCCCTCACAATCCCATCTTCTGTAATGCATAAATCGTCACAGTCTGATTCTGTGAGCCCCAGTCTCGTAGCAGAAGGCAATGTCCGAACTGAATTCCTACATCTATTCTTAGGTTTGATCTTTCTAACTTAAGAATTTCCCTCGCCTTTTTCCTATCTTACCCCGGCCATAAAACTTTGGTTACCATATGTCCTCTTATATTTGACCATCTGTGGTCATGTTGCCTAAAAGGTTCGCCCTAACCACGAAGGACGGCGGTTTGACGGCTGCAGCGTCGCCTTGGGATCGTTCTCCCCCGTCTCTTGTTAGGTGATCCGCAAGCTCATTACCCTTTATGTGGCAATGTGTAGGCACCAAGCATAGACTTAACTGGTTCTGCGCGCATACTGCCTTGAGCACTGTGCGACAGTTCACAACTAGTCTGGATTGAACGACGTACGTTTCTAGCGGCCTGGCTATCGACGTAGATGGCGATCTTTCTGTCGAATACCGTCTTCCACTCCAGTTGTTCTGCAGATTTAAACATGGATAGAACTTCTGCCTGGAAGACACTGCATATATCCGAAAGTCTTATAGATATTTTCAGTTCTGACTCGAGGCCGTATATACGAGAACCCGTTCAATCAGGTGTCCTAGAGCCATCTTTGTTTGCTATCTCCTCCGATTGTTTTATTGCATCCCTTTGCCATTCCTCTCTTTCGGCATAGATGATTTATATGGCGTGTCAAAATCTGGTACAGGAAGGCTGTTATCTGTACTACCGTGATTACCGGTTAGGAAGTCAAAGAGGACAGAGCAGTGTCTCACCCTCCCGTCCAAAAAGCTGCGAGCCTGAGCGCGCTCTAACTCTGGCACGACTTTAAACCTAAGTTTTCTGCTTCTTATAGGAGTAAAGTTTGAAAAAAATATCAAGGTAGGTAGGTAGATTGCAGAGATGACTGCACCCTTCACTCGGAACTCAAGAAATGTTGGCCCGAAAAAGTTACTAGTCATATGTCAGAATCACTGGCCATTTTCTGTTGTGTCTTTGAAAAACAGCCGTAATAACGGGAAGTGTTCTTTGTTGGCTTTAAAGTTCCTGTATGCTTACAACTAAAATGTCAAATACCAACTGTCAGAGGCATTTCAAACCAAAATGACACTCAAATCACATTATTATGCTCACCCTGTACTGAGATATGCATATGACGTATTTAGAGATTTTCCGACTCCAGCCAGGAGGTAATTGCCGACACAACTGTGTGTGAAATTACATTTCACTTTAGGGGGGGTAACTTCAATTACGCTGGGGTTTGGAATTGTATCTAAATTCCATTTGCAATTTAGGATGCAGAGAAGAAAATTGATTTGGGAGGAAATTACGAATATGTTTTCCCCAAATTGAGTATTTGTGTTTATGACATTCATCAAATTGATATGAGAAATTTTATAGAAATGTTCACTTACAAAGGGTACCCATGGATTGGCCGAGGGGTTGATTCATGTCCCCTAAAAGCACGAATACCTGAGTAATTTTCTCAGAATGCTTTTGAATACCGACATTCTGCACCGATGGCGTAGGAAACAATCTACGAAACTTCGAAGGAATCGGAGAGCCTCAGGCGAGTCTTCCATGCGCAATGATGAAACACTGTATGAAACTTTTTGCGCCTGCTGAAGTAAGCAAACCTTGTACAAGAAACATTTGCACGTTTTAAGAACGAAGAATGTAAACGTGAATTAAGTTTTTTAATTAACAAAACTTATGCACGACGCAGGCAACAACTTTGCGTTGCTTTTACATTCTTCAAATTCTTCCCAACACCTTTGCCCTTTTCCCTTTCAATCTTCGCTTTCATCTCGTTTCGAGTAATTAAAAGTTTTACTTCATTGAAAAATCAACCAAAAAAGAAAACAAGACTCATTCAACCGATGGCAATGGTATGCCATTCAATCTTACCTCTTGCGGTGGTACATCGTATGTCCTTGTCCGGAGATCTACACGAGCGTAGGCATCAATGCATGGCAGAATGAAAAATATCCCTATAACACGAAACTCCAATTAGTATTAAATCACAAAAGCACACGAACAGAAACAAAAACGAGAAAAGGATGTACAACGTTACCTGGTCCTTTGGCACCTCCTTGCATAAGTCGGCCTAATCGGAATATAACCGCACGTTCATACTCCTGGACAACCTGCAAGAGATATGTATATTTGAGTTCAAAGTATATTGAATGTGAAATTATTGATCCACATCCCGAAGGATGTCGATGTCGAGAATGGAGAAGGAAAACGAACCTTGAAGCACACCAATAAACTGAACGGCAATGTTAGAGCCACAAGCACACAGGACAAGAATATCAGGATTTTTCCGCATGTCGACGAATGCCCACTTATTTCATCATCAGCTGAAAGGGAGAAGAGAGATAAATTCATAGATACTCATGTACTTAATCCTGATTAATATGTCAAGTGGACGATAATAATGTTACACTGGAAGCCCTGAAGGACTTTCGGGTCCTTCAAACTATCCCTATCCAGCCTTGCGCTACTCAGTTAAGGAAATGAAAAAAAAAGAAGCAAAAACCAATTCTTTAAGGAATTCAAAGAGAAATTCGATGTAAGATGGCTTCTACAGAGAAGGGACGCTGAACTATGAAGCGGAGCAATATCCTTTATGCAAATTTATGTTACTTTTGAAATTCTGAAACAAAGAACAATCCTTTGAAATGGGATTATGTACATAACTAGTGGAGTGGGAGATCTACACGATGGAAGTGTGGCTTCACGCTAACAACAAAGTTATCGCAGGCAGGCAATTTGAAACAGGATCTGCTGTTTAGAGGTTTGACTTTGAATACAAATTTTGGAGAATTTTACTTTAAAGTCCTCGTTGCGGGATTAGTGCCTAAGTATTTGAAGCTAAGAAATAACCATGTACTTACTGGTTGTGTAGTCATAGTTCAAAAAAGAAGTGAGAGGCGTTCTATTCTGTGAGAATTTTAGGGACCGACTTTTGATTATACATACTAGCCCGACAGAATGTTTACCACATATTCATAGGCAGCTAGATTTTTAGAAAGACTATTGAATTTAGGGTTGAAAGATGGAGCATCTGACACCATTCGTCGTTCGAAATTAAAACGCAAACACCGAGTACTTGAAGCTGGATTTCGTCAAAAGCTAGAATATTTCGACTCCGTTGCCTTTATAACAAGGGCCATGCATGTTGACGAACTACCCACAGAGTAGTGTGTAAAGGATAGTAAAGGATGTTTTTTAAGCCCGATAGAACTTACATAGGGTCGTCCAACATGAGGTGTTATTTTAAATCAATAAAAAACGCAAAAATATTGTCAAAAGTGGTAATATTTTTATTTTAATCTAAAGTACGAACTCTGAGGTTATGAATGGAGTACAATATGTATTTGAAAAATGTCCGCCTCGGCTATGGCTACAAATTGTCATTGTTTTGATGAAAATTTACATCGCTTTTCTGCATAATTGCGGTTGTATTTCGCAAATAACCGCTCTGATATTTTCTTTCAGTGCTTGAATCGTTGGATGAGCATTGGCGCAGACTTTATCTTTAACATAGCCCCAAAGAAAAAAGCGAATGGTGTTAAATCGCACGATCTTGGTGGCCAATTGAACTCTCCATTTCCAGAAATCACACGTCCAGAAAATTTGTCAGAGAATAGAGCCATTGTTTCATCAACTGGGTGGCATGGTTGGCCGTCCTGCTGAAAATGAACATCATCCATGTTCATTCCACCAATTTCAGAACAAAATCGCCCAGCACCAGCATAATTTTCGAAAGAATATGACACCGTCAGCCCAAAAATCGCACCAAACTGTCACTCGTTGTAGATGGAAAGGTTGTTCCACTATTTCTCTTGGGTTTTCGGAGCCCAGATGCGGCAGATTTGTATGTTTCCCTACCCAAATAAATGGAAATGAGCCTCATCACTCAAAATAATTTTATCATGATCTTGTTCACTCATTTCCAGCACCCAATCAGCGGAAGTACAGCGTTGTTCGTGGTCTTCTGGCTTCAATTCTTTTGTCAACTTGACCTTATAAGCATGTAGGCCAAGATCTTTATGCAAAATCCGGTACGGTGCGGATATGAAATGGACACAGTTGGATTTTAAGTCACGCTCTTAGCTACGGTGGCGATTTTTTCAGCTGAACTTACCGAGTTGGAGCCTTCACATCACTAACCCGTCCGAGAAATGAATAGGTTAAATTTACTATAGCTGTGCGAGAAGGCGCTTGATGATGGCTAAAAGCAGTACGAATTTTACGAAACGTTTTCGCGATATTTTCACCGTGTGAATTTTCACTATTTCAACAAGTTGTGCGAGTGTGTATCGATCCATATTCAATAACCTTCTAAAACTTATAATGACACCTCTCGTTGAATGATCCTATACCTGGAAAAAAAAATTGTTTTTGTACATACGGCCAACGCGGCTGTTCTTGACGAACCACATTATGTCTGTCCAATGTCGGGCAATTTTTTGTGAGCAATGGTGGTATGTGATATGTCACCAATAATAGGAACAACGTTGGATTCCAAGGTGTTTATTGTTGCTGGTTTATCAGGATCAAGTTACAACTTTCCGCAGCCCCACAGAACTGTCACAAATCGCACGAACTTGGAGGCCAATTGACGGGTGCATTTCTTCAAATCGACTTCTATCCAAATGATAATTTCGATGAGTCAATAATTTCAGGTTCAAAGATGGACTGCGGAGTCGGCGCAGGCATTTTCTCTGACCAACTAAATTTATCGAAGTCTTTTTGTGTTCAAGACTCTGCTGGTGTTTTCGAGGCGGATTCGAGAAGCCTGCCACTCCAAACATCCAACCAAAACATCGATATCTTCTTGGATAGTCAAGCCTCTATCAAAGCCATTGATGCGGTTCCCACATCCTCAAAACTGGTAGAGCAATGCCGGTTTGTAATCAATCAACTAAGGACCCACTCCATAATTACACTCATCTAAGTCCCAGGTCACAGCAATTTAACCTGGCTAGGAGAAGATCGGCCCTTAACAGTTCTCTAGTGGAAAGTGTCGATATTTCGTTGGGCATTATTAAGAGCTATATACATCTTCACTTCCTCCAGCTAGCCGATCATAGGTGAAACGCCCTGACCAGCTGCGCCATTTCAAGTAAGACATGGCCTGATTACAAAAAACCTAAGTCAAAATAACTACTTGGCAAATGAAGACCAGACATTGCCAGAAATATAGCCATTATCACGGTCAACTGGCCAGTTTGAGACCATGCTGTCAAGCACACCTTCTGCAGAAACTGGAAGGACGTTAATGAGAAAGAATCTCTACTTCATTTCCACTGCAGGTGTTCGGCCCTGGCGAGGACCAGACAACGTACTTTAGGCAAACTCTTCTTCGTAGACCTCGGCGAGATGGTTTAAAAAAGTAATTGGAGAACTGATCCTGTACCTGAACTCCACCGGCTGGATTTAACCATATCATCCCAACACAACCAATCAACACCCACACAAACAAATTTTAACGAGTTTCGTGGTAACAAAACGGCGCACCCTAGCACAGTTTTCTGGTTCTCAGGAAGCGCCACTCTACCTACTTACCTACCAATAATTTCAGTTGCCTCCAATGGCCTTCAAAAATATTCATATTCAAGTAACGATTTCTGTTGACCGTAATACGACTCTTTTTTCCATTTTTGTGGAAATAAGGTCTGGCATAAAAACCGCACCAAGCAATGCATTCCTCTGTACGAAATGGGGTCTGTAAGGTATCTTTTGGATTTGGCTCACTCCAAAATTAGCCAAACAGAATTTTGTCATAAATCAAGAGGTCCGCTTTCAATTTTTCCCAGAAAATCTACGCACACAAGAAAACACAATCTTCAATTTAAAGCAGCTGACTGCTGATGATGACATAACAGACTTGTAGTCCATCTTCAATTTGGACAACAACCCGAATAAAATAAGTGTCCTAAGCTTAAGATTATATAACTCCATGTCCATTCATTGAATATACGAGTATGTACCTAATTGAATTTCTCACAACAAAGTTCACCAGCATTGACTTTACAAGATTTCCATTTGTTGAATGGCTTCTAAGTTAATAAATTGAATCCTTATGTCATACCCAGCTTGGATTCCTTTTCATTCTATGCGCGCTAGTGAAATCCTACCCGTCGTGCTTTTATTCCCCAACTTGCTTCATTGAATTAGGATCGGTGTGCGATTTTTCATTCGCCTTATCTCGCACACATCCACAAAAGGGATTCCAAGGATTTGAATAAATTAAATAAAATGGTAATTCGTCCTCGTCCTTTTCATTTTCCTCGCGCAATTTTATTCTCTATGCTTCACTTGTTTTAAAGTCAATTTATCCCATTGTGGCAGTTGGAGAAGCAGACGACTCAATATCCTTCCAACATGTCACGAGCAATGAGACTTGCCCAACCCACCTTTTTTTCATACCCTCGTGACCACTAAAAGCGCGTAAAAGTGAAATTTATTTAATTTCTCACAAGGATAAAGCGAATAAAACACAAAAACCGTTTTATCCAGTTCTGTCCAATTAAATTTAAATGCTATCCTGGATGTGGGTTTCGGTCTAACACGAACGAACTGCGAGCTTTTTCTCTGAATATTTTAATATCACCTTCCACTGGATGTCCTTTAACCTTTATCCATCTGGATTTGTTTTCTTCGTGCCCTAGATGTTTGGCTTATCGTCTTCATATATGAGGCAGGATTTCCAGGTGTTTTTTCAGAGACAGTTGGGTTTTGTTTGGGACTTTTTTTTTTTCAAAAAAAATTGTGGTGACCCCGTGTGTGTGCTTTTTGTGTGTTTGTGTAAAGGATAACATCAATATTGTATCAAGTGTAGATGCACGGAGGGCAAACTCTACCTTTTGGGAAATTTATACATGTTTCTTCGTTCGTGTGTCGAGAGATGACAAGAGAAAGATGTCTCCAAGGCAAGGGAGTTGGCTCTGGATCATTTGAAAGATTCATGGATCCGGTAAAAGTGGCACAAGAATGAATAAGCCAAGAAAGGATGAAAGAATAATAATGGATGGGTTATGAATTCACAGAATTAGGGATCTCTGGGCATAAATAAGGAACATTTTCAAGAATTTTAAACTTGAAAAGGGTGCCAGGGAGTTAGGCTATCAATTATTAGGAGTAGATTGTGAAGTACATATGTACACCATACTTGAACTTTATGAAATAATTTACTAGAGGGTTCCTTATCGGGGCGGAATGGAACAATGATGAGGTCATGAATTAGCTCAATATGTCAATTTTTAGTGTCTATTCAAAGATGAGCTCTGGGTTTGATTAGGGAAATCTTCTTAGAACCACAGAATATATCAAAATCGAAAATCAAAGTTACAGTGCCATTTTAAGGTTAACACATGAGTGTTTCCAGACGAGACTTCTGCTGGTCCATAATGAGATCCTGGCTTTGTCTATGGGCTGTTTGATATGAAAATTCCGGGTGAGTTCATCCAGCGTTATACTTATATACCTTACTTCCATAGACAATTCCATTGCTTCTATTGTTTGACAGGGACTAACAATTTATTGTCGACTCCGAACGGCGAATTGAGAAGCTTTTTCATGACAAATTATCCTCGATGGTTTAGACACGTCAAACGCATGTCCCCAACTCGGTTTCTAAGACGTGCCATGGAATTCGTGACAGGCCTAGGATGAGATGGCTGGACCAAGTCCGAAATCTCACCTCAACCCGTATGGGGATAGCCGCTGATGAGTTAGATTCGATGGCGGAAGATCGGCAAATGTGGAGAGTCCACTTAAGCTCCCTAAACCCGCGATTCTCATTGTGGATAAGCGGGCCATTGGAAGATGATAATGATGATTATACTCCCGGAGGCTTGTCATTCCCCGAAGAGAGGTGGTGCCGCGAACCAATGGACATGGCTGGGACGTGCACCCACTCAGCTCGTACAGCAGTTTAACACTGAGTCCCGGCGGTTTCTATTAATAATTGCAAGTACGGTACTTTTTTTTGGCCTGACGTTTTATGATGGTTTCTTTGAATTTGCTTCTGATTTGTATCACAACCTTCGTCGCTGAGTATATTCAGCAGTTCATTCATTACAATCGGCAGTAGAAAGGGGGAGATAATTCTATCTTTGCAGTAAACTTTGGCAGCAGTGACTGTGAATTTTTTCCTGTTTAGAGTGGTATTAATTTTCTGTCTTCTAGCATGCGTCTTGTCCGGGAGTCGGACAGAATCCCGGAAACCCAAAATCCCGAAAAGTCCAAAATCTCGAAAGCCAAAAATTCCGAAAGACCAAAATTCCGAAAGTGTAACAACAAATTTTATTGACTTTCAGACTTTAGCATGGAAGCTTTACATACGCCTAACCTCGCACATATTCCAAATCCAATATATTCCACTATGCATTGTGGACTTACATATGTACATAGATATATATGTTCCATCTTGTGCAAAAGAAATCTGAACTTATAAGAGGATTCCAAAGTTTTTTTATTTTATTATAATCTTTCGGGGTTTCGGTTTTCGGGATTCTGACCCCAACCCGTATTATCCAGTTATGTATCAACTCCTGTGTTATGAATACATCTGTATATTTTGGAGTGTTTAGTATTGTCAGTAACTTGAAATACTTCTCTGTAGAACTGCTACTACAGTCAGCGGGCATGGCTGGCAACATGGCTCATTACTTACTACGTGATTTCTCCTTTTAAATAGTTTCTATCGAAATCGAAACACATCGGGACTAACTGATGTATTGTTGTTTATCTCATTAACTGCTACACGAAACTCCTCGAAGGGATTAGGGGATGACTTATTCAGCGACTACATTTGGGCTTTCTATCACTGAACTTGACGGCTGGTAGAAGTGTTCCTCAAAGACAACCTCTATTTTTTACCACTCGGTGAATAGGTTTGTCTTTCTTTTTTGATGGATCCGTGTTTTGAAGATTGAAGTTAGCAGCCAACTGTCTCATATTGTTCCTATCGCGTAGACCCCCTTCTTTCTACGCAACGTTTTCTATTCTTTTCTCTTTACCTCAACACTTTTCAATCGCTGTCCTTGTTTTGCGGTGCAATGCTTGACTGCGCTTATTATCATGCCGTGGGGTTTTATTTTGTGGTTTCGACAAACCAACTTTGACACTGATCCATTAATCGTTGGTGTTAGTGGGCTGGTGGATTGAAGAGTCACGCTCTGAAGTAAAGCGTTCAACAAAGCGTTCGTTCGTAAAGGGAATCTAGAATTTCGTGCCTATTATGTGTCTACTTATCGTATGTGATGCTTAATTCCTCAGAAGATATATGCACTATTGACAACTGTTTCCACCCTTCGAGTATTCTTAGACATATTCGATTTCTCACCACGTACATACTGACACATACTTTGAGACATTTTAACTTATTTCTAGCTTTAAGGTGTTCTTCCTCAAGTATCGCTTTAACTTGATCACAGCGTCAGAAGGTAGCATTTTATTGGACAATGATTATGCCTTTTGCTGCTATTGCACAGCAACGCTTTTCAACCATCCTCGTAATCGACATCGACTACCGAACTAGCACTATTCGTGGTGTATCTAATGCATTTCAAAGTAACCTTACATTGGTTTGAACATACCGTGAGATACTTTCTTCAATACCTATCCTCATTGACATCCGGTATGGTTGTATTACTTTCGATTTTTCTTTGGCTAAGAATATACTTGTAACTAAAGGATTTTCTATGAAAACTATATAAATCCCGCTGAGGGTTTTCGCTCCCTAAAGTGCAAATACGTCATGCATGACGCTATCTGAAAATATAGGTCATAGAAGTCTTTCATCTTGTGTTCTATTGAATCGAGGATTACTTATAATAATAACTACAGAGTGGTTCCGTGAAACAAGATATCCTTTCGAGTCTACTTGGGGTTTCAATGGAAATTGAGTAATAAAGGGGGGGAGGGCTCATACAACAAGGCTTTTCAAAGTGAGGATGGATGCGTATGCTGGAAGTAATAAATTAGTCTCATCTTTTACCATTTAATTCAAGGAATTGAAAACGTAAAGGTTTAAATGGAAATCATGTTAAAAAGATTCATGGCAAATAGAACGAACCCTTGACGCATGGTTGAGTTTTTAAAAAGTAACACAGCGACTTAGGATGACAGCAATTAATTTTTATTGAAGTCCAGCGATTGAAAAAAGAAAAGAAAAAAGGTGACGAAATGAAATGAATGCTGAGAATGGAAGGAAGAGATAGCAGTTTGAAATTTTAGCAGAATTTAGGCATTTCAAATCTTTCTTCTAAATCTTTGTGAATCATAGTCAAATGATATTTTGACGACTTAAGTCGATTGCTTTCGGTCGACCTGGTCCTCAAATATTTAGCTCAATTGTTAGCTAGATAGCTGTCTACCATATTGCATGGCAAGTTGAGCATCTTGAGTCCCTTTCTTGTTTCCTTCTACTCCGCCTTTGTCGTTGTACTTTTATACGTAAACGGAACCAAAGATTAGTCAAAACATTTTTTTTCTCTCTTAAAATAACTGAGAACGATTCCATGTCCTTTTAACGAAAATTATGTCCTTATGCCATAGAGGAGGACTACGATGATTAGGGTTTTGTATGGAGTAACTTCAGTTATTTCAAAGACTTACGAGAATCTTCACTGTGGTTTTGGCACTAATATTTATCCCTTCATCTTAGGAAACAGTTAGATTGGCTCTTATGTATATCAAAAATTGGTTTAGATGGCCACCCTCTCGCTTAGAGTTTCAGACCTATACACCTATTTTCCTTCCTCCTGAAAATCATGGAGAGACTAGTGGAGAATCTCAAATACGTAGGGTTGCTCTGTGGATGTAGTACATACTTTCTATCAGAGACGTAACCAGCGTGGAAAATCCTGTGGCAGTGCGTTTCAATATCTATTCGCTAGACTCGAATGCAGGATTGATAGGAAAGTATACGCCATGGACATTTTCATCTGTAAAGGGCTTTTCGCAGTGTTATTCTACTGCAGTGGACATTGAAAGCGATATGCGTGTTATTCGCTTTATGTAGCATTCTGGACATGGGTTCATGCAAACCATAGTTGGTACGGTGGGGGACAAGACAAAAGAGGAGAACTGACCTGAGGTTGCGGGGATTGGTTTTAAGGGAAATCATTTGAAGCAACGATAGACAATCTATGTTGCCGGCTAATAGCTGATGAACGAATAGAACATAGGCAACATCGCGAGGTTTTTCAAGGGATTCCAGGTTGATCAGTTTCAAGCGGTCTCTATAGGGTGGCAGGTTGTGGGTGTCTACCCAAGGAAGACCGCGTAGGCCAAAGCGGATGAAGCTGGGCTGAACGGCTTCGATTCTCTTGGTATGGACATCATAATGAGGGGACCATACTTGACTAGCGTATTCAAGCAGAAGCCTTACGAAAGTGATGTACAGGGATTTCGTGACATACGGGTTCGATGGACTAAAGCTTTACAAAACCGAGCGCAGAGTTGGCTTTACGGAAATTGAGTTCCCGATCGCAGATTACACCCAAGTCACGTCATGAGGTGACAAGGCGAACAGGCTCATCGCAGATAAAATAAAGTCTGGGGGGTGGTGAGAAACGCCTACGGGAGTATGTGATAGATTGCCATTTACTCAAATTTAGCTGCAAAAAACTTTTTTTGGCACCAGGTTGAAAATCTGTTCAAGTTATCTTGAAGTGACCGGGGGTCAACGGGAGATGATATGTGCCTGTAGATATTCATGTCGTCAGCGTAGACAGATATAAAGGAGTCTTTGATGATACAATTGACATCATTAATTGTCAAGATACAGATCAATGGACTAAGAGGGAACTTCTGAGGTGGTTTTAATGGGATCAGAAGCGAAAGATCTAAAAAGGATTTTGTACTGGCGGTTTTCCAAGTACGATTTGATCCATGTTATAAACCATGGTGGAAAACCAAGAATCTTTAGTTTGAGGATTATACTATGCGAGATGTTATCGAACGTCGGTGTTAGTAACGTCGACTTCTTTGCCTTCTTCTAAGGCGCACAGAGTACCTGAAACGAATTCGGTTAGGTTAGTGGTTGTTGATCTACCCTTAAGAAAGCTGTGCTGGTTTAGAGAAAATATAGGCTTGCAGTGGAAAGAACCCTAATCAATATCGCTGCATTGCCTGTGCAGCCGGCACCGAAATCTAGAAGTGATCCTGTATAAAAACTTCGAAAGGTTGTGCCGGTAGATATTGGTACATAGGACTTAAATCCACATAGTTCACATTGCAGCTCAACGCACTAGTGGTCAGAGCCACGAAGACCACGCCACTTTAAATGAACAAATAAGTTTCCGGGTCACAAGGGAACAGAGAGTGCTTATCTAAGTCAGAAACCAATTATAGGAAGCAGCTCAGAGGAAGTTCTGCACTGAACGTCCCTTAAGCAAGATCATAGCTTAACTTTTTGCAAAACCAACAAGTTTTTGGTACAGCGCCTGATAAGAATTGTGATAAAACTCCTTTTCAACTTAAGGACGAGCGACATCAGAATTATACAATAGTAGTACCATTCTATCAGACCCAAAGGAGCTTATTTCTTTTCATAAATTACACATTTGCAGGCTCACTGGCGTCATTACTGGTCATTATCTAACACAAGACGTTAAGACACGAAGATCTCTTTTCAATTACTTTTGTAGAAGCTGTAGAAATGACAAGGAAGAAGAAACCAAAATACATTGTAAGGCGCTGTCTCGTAGCTGGAAGATACTCCTACGTCACTATTATTACAATGGTACCAGTGACCTAGGTCGGACCCTTTTTCTAAACCTCCTCTCCTTTATCAACGAATCTAAATGGTTAAACGGGCAGAATTTGCATCACAGCGAATTTTTTTGGTATCGCAATGGGCCGTCTGCCCACTAATACAGTGAATCTAACCTATCCTAGGATAGGTAAACATTACATGAACAACCTGGGAATTATTGAAAACCCGACGTTTGCCTCTTTCTAAGTCTCAAAAGCAATGGCACGATGGATCACCTCCGCTGTCAGTGCTCTTTCTTTGTGACGATAAGACTGCGTTCTGTAGATATAGGATGTCGTAAAAATGTCCTTAATCCACGCCGTTTCCCTGATCAGAATTCCGTCTTTCGACCCATATACAGGAAATTTAATTTATTGTCGCTTCTTGTCAGGGAATCAGTAAAATTTACCAATATCGTGTCCAAGCAGCTGGGGTTAACCTTCATATTCTTGTGAATTTTAATTCGTGTGCAGGTCATCAAGATTAAGATGAACAATATGTTTCCACATCGATAAAGAAATAGAGTGGAACTACAACAAGAAAGAAGTCTGGACGTCCGCCAAAGGGTTCAGACAGATACTTTAATCATCTTCGTCCTGCTGTATAACGTCGCAGCATGGATTTCTTCCAACCGTAGAAGTATTCCGGAGACAAAGTCTAAATACGATTTTTGCTGATAAAAAAACTGTCGAACTGTCAATCAAAGACGATACGTACTAAGTGTTTAAAATTCTAAAGGGTGCTACTGGGTTCTCCCGTGTCTTCTACATCGAATAAATCTTTTCTCCATGGACTCGAAAAACTGTCATATGTATGTTTAACTAAAAACTACTAAAATCAACTTACAAAGGTGAAACTTACAATAGCTGAGTGCCCGTTCTTGCTTTCCTGAAAGAATCAAACAATGTTTGGTTATTCCATTAGTTTTTCTTTCAACTTTAACTACAACAAGGATTTTACCAATAAAAAAGCACAATTTCTACGATAAAATCATGCTGCGCTACCATGCTCTATGAAAACTGAAAACAAATAGAAAATAATTACCATGCAAACGGTTGAAAACATTTAATCTATCGTAAAGGCAAAAGCAAACGAATCCTTTCCCAGCGGTTTCGATAAAGTCCTTACGAGATAACAAAAGTTTTATTAGAAATTGTCAGGAACACTGTTTCACAGGCGATTAAGTGGGATAACAAGGATGTCCGTTCGTAATCCCAAACAAAATCAAAAAAAACTTTCATCCCTTCCACCCATCCATCTTGGCCGTCCGTAATTTAAATTTTCCTGCGGAAGGAAGTGCTACACTATCGATATTGAGAGTACACCGCCAGAAGTGTCCTCAGATTAATCTGTCAGATACACAGGTTGTATTTAATATTTAAAATTGCTTAATTGCATGTTGACCCCATTTGAGATGAGATGGGGCGGTGATGAAAAGGAGGATTCTTCGGGGCTATGGTGATAGACAACAATTGACATGATGACAGGGCTTGGTGAGAATATGAAAATGACTTAGAATGCATGAGTTGTTTTTTGTTCGTATGGAGATAATGGAATTGAAGAAGACTTTCCAAGAAATTATGAAATTGTCCATGACCTGTGGGGTGATGGGACAACAGTCTCCAGTGGATGTTAGTCAATTACTTTGAGTGGCATGACCAATGCTGGGATAATTAAGCAGCTATCGATCTTAGGATAGTCTCTACTTGAAACATCGACAGTCGGTCATTGTTTGTGATAAAGGTCAACCCTCCAGTTGGGAAGCCTCCTTATTTCCTTGGCACTCAGAATTACTTGCTTAATGTCAAAGTTGAGGAGGCCTTCACAACTAGAGATTTGTTCTTGATTCAGATACCGCAAGTTGGCTCTTAGTCCTGTTTGGTAAGACTATACGTCTCTAAGGAGCACTTCTATCATGAGCAGAAGATTTAAGAGGGCAATAGGGCAGGAAGATACACGAAGCCTGTTCTCCCACTTTGGAAGAAGTCGGCACAGCTAGTAAATCTAAAGAAGAACAAATTCGCCGAATGCGATGGCTCACCAATTTTGATGAAAAGCACAAACCTAACCATCAGGTTTGTAATGGTAAAAACATGCCCAACGATTAAACAGTTCCTGACTGAGTGCCTAGAATATGACTAAGGAATGAGAAGGATTTTGTAGCACGACCTGCATGATACCATCTGCACTCTGGTTAAAAACGCTGGGAGGACGGGATCTCGTACGATCAATATACAGAAATATTTGCCATAAATAGAGAATACAATAAATAGAGAGACAGTGAAATTGCTTCAAGAACTGGGAAAAAACAACTTGGTCATACTACACTGGATCCCCGCTCACAAAGGCCACACCGGCAATGAAACAGCGAACGCACTGGCCAAGATAGATGCAACCACCCCCGTCACTGGTCCTGAACCAGCCTGTGGAGTAAACAAATCCATTTTTAAAAACTTCATGAGGAAGCAATCCCTGCTCAAATCCAACACAATTTGGATGGAAAGTGTAGGACAGAAATGTACCAAACACTTCTTCTCCAATGTATCGCAAAAGAAATCCAAGTTTCTTTTAAATCTGAGCAGGAACCACCTTAGAATTCTAACCGGTATCCTAAGTGGCCACTGCCGACTAAAACGGCATTTTCACAAGCTTAACCTGCAGAATGTGCTTGGAGAGCGATGAAAACTCTCTTCACATCGTCACAGAATGTCCAGCCCTTATTCATGCGAAAAAGCAGAGCCTAGGCAGTAAAATCGTTTCACCAACGGAGCTTGTCACGCTCCACCCAAAGATGCTGATTAGCTTCCTGACATCCTCTGGAGAAGACCAACAACTTTAAACATGTGGGAGCTCTAAACACAATAGGCCTCTGTATGAGACCGCAGTGCTAGAGTGGACAAACCGATCCCCACTAATATTTAATAATAATGATCAATATACGAACGTTTCAAGCCGACCCGGGTTACTACTTTGTTGCAGCCGTGGTGCGGAAGTCACATGATAACAGAATCAAGAGCAAGGACCAGTTACATCACTGCCAGCAAGTAATTAGCCGCCTCTGATAGTCACAATGTCGTCACACAACAGCAAAGGAATCCATTATTTAATGAAGATTGCAAGCAAGCAATTGTATCATAGCCTTTAAGGCATCCCAACTATGGTGCAGGAACTAAGTCTGGAAGAATAAACCTTACAGCTGAAAAAACGAGGTCAAGGATTACCTTGATGGCGGTACGATAGCGGACGAACAGGACAGACAAATAGATGGCCATCTACACATACACTAGGAAGCATGGAGCCGGGCATAATTCGTAGAAAGAGTTGCAGAGTATGCGTAAAGCATTTTACTTCACATTTCACCGAAACAGTCGCAGCTATGTACACAGAGCTATGTCTAACTTTGGCATCCCTGGCAAACTCCTCCGTTTATGCAGAATGACGATGGAGAATGCACGCTGGTCCATCACAGTCGGTCAATACCTCACCGAGACATTTGATGTCAAAAAAAGGTTTTAGACAAGGCGACGCGCTGTAATGCGACTTCTTCAACATCGTTCTTGAAAGAGTTATACATAACTCACCCGCCAACACCAGAGGCACAATTTTTCAAAAGTTCGTCCAATTACACGCATACGCCGACGATATTGACATAATCGGAAGAACACAGATGTCACTGGCACGTTCGTAAGTATTGAGACGGAGACGGCGAAGATGGGTTTAGCGGTCTATGAGGGCAAGACCAAGTATGTGCAGTCAACAAGAAAGGACACTCAACATCGATGTCTCGGACAGAACGTCACTGTAGACAGATAAAATTTCGAGGTAGTTTAAGACTTTATCTACCAAGGCTTCTCTATCAACGACAATGACACCAACGCTGAGATAAAAAGAAGAATAACTCTTGCCAATCTCTGCTTCTTTGGACTAAGAAGGCAATTGAGTAGCAAAGTCCTCTCTCGAACGACTAAAGTGACCCTGTATAAGACCTTAATCGTCCCAGTCCTACTCTACGGCACAGAGGCATGGACTCTGTCAAAAGCTGATGAGGTTGCTCTCGGCTGTTTCGAGAGGAAAATTCTGCGGCGGATTTTTGGTACCGTCTGCATAGACGGTGTACAGCCACATCGTCTTAGCCAGAAGAGTAAAGATCCAACGACTGAGGTGACTGGGTCATGTAGAGCGGATGGACACAAATGCACCGGCCCGGAAAATCTTCCAATCCATACCCGAGGGACGGCGTAGTAGAGGAAAACCGCGACTCGGGTGGGACACGCAAGTGGAAGGGGACCTTAACCAACTTGGCATGCGACACTGGAGGCAGCTGTCTAAAGGTCAAGCTGGCTGGAGACGCTTATTGGATGAGGCCCAGGACCACCCCGGACTAAGTAAGTCGCAGGTTGATGCTAAGAGTATTACTACACCTCAAGATCGCTGACTACACACCAAACGCAGCCTTTGCTTTTCCAATCTGGCTGCATACATTTAGTTGGATGCTGCCATCGACCGAAACAAGATTCTCAATGTACCGAAAATTTTCTACTTTACCAAGGAAACATACATATGTATATGCAAAATTTAAAGGTTTGTCAGGCTGAAAAGTTTTGCTTTCGCGGAGATAAACTTTAGCCCCGTCAGGTTGGTTTCTCTCACCATTATTCGATGTGGATTATGTTTACTCGGCGCTGTCAAGATGTTTGAGATTAGACTCCATTGAATTCTTCTGCTTCCCACCGAGAAGGCACGTCACTCACCAGCGCAAAAAATTGTAATAGAAATACACCGCTTTGAGTTTCGAATTTCTCTGACAACTTACTGGTTTTCAGCACGTGAAATTGTTTGGTTTCATTGTTCTCTTTTACGATAGCAACCAGCTGCTCGTGCCGAAAGTATGCCACATGAATTCTCTGTGAATACTCCTAGAAACCCTTTCAAAGTCGACGAAAGGAGATCAATAAATCGACACACCGATGACTATCCAAAAGGTGTGGTCAACGCACGAGGAACGTGCTTGCTGGTTGTACAATGGACCAGTTACTCCATTGGAGTTTTTCTTAGCCCGAATAAAAAGGTTAACAGGAGCCAGTCATATGGAAAACCAATCTCCCAAGGAATGTTCTTTAACATTTGAATAGTCTTCATCGCCCTACATGATGAAAACCAAGATCCACTTACGCCTTTAAAACCTTTAAAGCATCTCCATCTCTTTTCTCTTTCCGAAATCAAACACATTTTCAACCAAAAATTCATTAAACTGTTACCTCTTTCCTGAAATCCTCTTTGATCCCCAAAAATCCCAAACCACGAGGCTCTTCTGATTTAGTACGACTTTCTCGTGAGAATACACCATGAGTGTTTATCCGTAACGAACACTATGGAATGATCCCAACCGCCCTAAAACGAAACCACATCAACAGTCTTACCATCCTGCGTGGGGAATATTTACCCCAAATTAGCAGATTGTAAGGGGAGTACGAGTAGGTATCTTTATTATTACAACAGAGCCATACATCCCTCAAGGTCATTAATGTTACTTGGCGGTTAATGTAGTCGGTTGATCCCCAAGTTATCCGAAAGTGTATATCCCAAGTTATGGTGCCATAAAAGGCAAATCTTACTTCACATTGTTTGCGTATGGTCTTTCCTCGAATCAGGAAATTGGTTACTTAGTTGAATTTGTCCTTTTTAATTTGCAACATCCGGTGTTTGTTTATACACTCTGAGTCGGGGGATTAGGTACACGACTTTTAAATTTTAATGTGGATTGAGTTAAAGATTGAAATGTGGGGTGGTGTCAACCTAAGTGTCCTTAAAGATCCTTTAAAAGTTAAAGTGTTCGAAAATATTTAGGCTAATGCAGGTGAATCTACGTAACTTCATAGCAATGACTTTAAGAATATGAAGAGTACCTCGAACTAGTTGTGCAGTTTAACGTGAGTCTTCAGGATTACAATTTTTCTCGTGATCAATAAACTGGTCACTTGAATCAGGGGAACTGCCACGTTGAAATATTGAAATAAGAAACCTACAAAGAGAAGATTAGGCTACTGCAAATGTGGAAGAGAAATGCTCACCCAAGCACAGCGAATGGTTTGCCTGGGAGTCAACGGGGCCCAAGCCTGGACATCAATGGGCGTACGCGATAGAACGAACCGCTGAAAACACAGTCGGAGTCGCACTGACAATAATCAACACAGCAACCAACGAGATTCAAAGCGATTTCAAGGATCACTGAGGCTCTGGGCTCAAACAAGAAGCTATTGAGGCGAATGGAGTCCCACCATTCCACAAGGCATATCAACCTCAATAAACACAGGCATAGACTGGGCCTTACCGACGCAGAGATCTGTAGAAATTGCGAGGACAAAGAAGATGAAACCGAACAGAAGACCCTGGGGTCCATGTGGGTACCGGACCTGAACCATCTCAACGACAGAAAAATCGGCGACATCTTCATATTCAGTACTATACCAAGTTTGCAAGAAAATCTGGGTTAAATTGAGATCATTGAAGAGCTTAGAAAACTGATTGTGGAAATGCTTGCCGAAATACACGTTTGTAGCTCCCTAAACACAATAACAAGACCCACACTGTTTCCTCTTTCATCCAAAACACACTCCTTTACCGACAATTAAAATTGTTCTCAAGTTTGGTGTATTTAAATCAAGCCGCACACCTGCCACATCCTTAATTCGAAGGAAATTTGTTTAACGGCTTCACATCCTTTCATCTTAATTTATTCGGTATAATACGAAAAGCGGATTTTCTTTCTAAAGAAAATTTTATTGAAGGGGTGTGATAATGGTGGTTGGGGGTTTAACACTGTTTTACAAATGGTTTCACTGACAAGCTTATGTTATTCTTAACAGAAAAATTAAAATTTCAAATTTGTTTTCTCAAAAAGTACAACGTAAGTCACTCGATGCATGGTGCTTCTTGTTTGGGGGAAAACAAGCAGAAAAGGAGTTACTTCATGTATAAAAGTTTAATGTTTTGACTTCATGGTTCACGGGCTTCGAACACAAACTGACTTATGCAGGGATATGAAGTTTTAGGATTTATTTTACCAAGTTCAGTGGAAGTAAGTTCATAGTTGCTGGTGCAATATACATACACATATGATGATGCACGAGTGGTTCGGTAGAAAGGGAAGCTAGGTAGGTAGGAGTGGGAATGAGCTTCGGTGAGAACTGACAGTCATTCCTTAGAAAGTTTATGTAGATTAGAAGGAATTTATGTATTTAGGGCCATCCAGATTGATCAGGATTTTGAACCATTGGGTCAAAAGCTTAAGATCAGAAACGTCAAATGGTAAGCTTAGGCTTGTATTAGTGAGAGAACGTGTCGCGAATGGTTCCAACGCTACAAAAGTGGCCGGGCAAAACCATCCCAGGAGCTCGCTACCGAACACGTTTGATGCGTATGAGTCGAGCATTGAACGAAAAACGACCACAATGTGAGCAAAGATACGACAAAGTGATGTTGCAGCATGACAACGGTTAAAACCTACCAGGAAACACTGAAATGAGACGTCCTGACCCACCCGCCGTATTCACCAGACATCACCCCTTCCAAATACTAACTGTTCCAATCGACATGGAATGCTGGTATGGTTTACTGCCAGAAAGATGGGAAAAAGTTATGGCTAGCGATGGACAATCATTTTTAGAGCATTTGTCTCCCTAAGCTCTAGCTAATAGTACGTGACTTTAGCATTGTGGATTAGGAGAACCTTATACCCCCGGCAACTATACCCCTTGCCTGCCCGTTATTTTAAAAAAATATCCAATCCAAGTAATTGCGATTTAGTGTTTAAAGCAAAACTACGTTCCTTTTAGTTTTTCACCAAGCTTCCAATTTTACGGCCGCTAGCGAACATAACATTCAACTCATTTCCCACTCAACATGACAACACTTTCCGCATCGCAAAGGACACACCACCACACATTATCCCTAATTGTTATGTTTGTCCGGCCAGAGCAGACATTTTTTTTTTTGCTAATTATTCGCAATTACCTGTCAAAGGTCATAAATCCCAGAATAGAATGGCATTTCCCTTGGAATTCAAAACATACCTTCCCCCCTCTGAAGGCTAACATAAAATTTCACTCCGTGAAAATGATTTTAAGTGCCCCATTGCATGCCACTTTGGATTGCATACAGAGAGTGTGACGAGAGCATGTGTACCACTTGCGCGAGGATATACATTTTTAATCAGTCCTTTGTCGTTAGATAAAACAAATTGCAAGACGGAAATGGAAATATATATAAAATGCGTGGACGAGCGTTATTTTTATGGCCAAACAAGTCAATGGCAAAGTGCTCCTTTATGCGAGTCGTCACCGATCATAGATATTTTATGACATTTTGTCTACACTCGTGTACGTGACCTTCTTCGGGCATGAAAATGTCCCATTAAATACTCTCTCGCGCGGTGATGAGATTGTGATGCAAGTTTGCTAATAAAAGAATCCTTAAAATACTTTTATCTTTACTGGCACTAGTGTCGGATGAGGCTGAGGTTGCAAATAGACTTTAAAAGCTGAAAATGAAAATAGTTCAATGACGCAACCGGGAGGAATAGTTGGTAGGTGTTCTACTTATGTGCGAATTGCGTCATGAATTTGGGCGATGACTAGGAGTCCTGGCAGTTTTACTACGAAAAATGACGCCGAACATTCTTAAGTGGGGTACTCGTAAATGTAATTTTTAGGTCTTTTTGGGATTTTCTATTCGAAGGGATAACCGTTTTAAGGACTTATATGCTCACGATGTCCGTATCGTGGCAGTACTTGCTCTTATACTGCTGAGTGTGCTAAACTGGGTGTGAATTTTGCAGCACCACATCTAAGATAGCAACTAAGAACTTATCAATTTGCTGTTGAAGTCTCTAAAAAATAAATAGCTGGCGCGACAGCTCGGGGTGACCCAAGGCCTAGCTTCTCGCAACCATTCATGCTGTTACATTTTTCGCGCGAATGGAAGTTGAAGTCTCTATCGTAATAAAATTTAACGTCTGGAATAATTGACGCCGCCTAATTGGTTACAGAAATCGTCCTGTGCTTTCTAAATTAATGTCTCCGTCTGAATGATGGTGACCATAATAACACTGAGTGCTTTCATATCGAGCTTATACTAGCTGATACCAGCAGCTACGTTCGCGTGGAGAAACGTCACATTATACCCTATGTCCTTTCCAGGGTTTCAAGACATTGATGAGTATAAAGTTTCAATTTCTCATATTAGTGTTTCAAGACCTCCCTGTAAAGAAAATTCCTCTCTTTCTGGCTGGAGTATGACCAGGCTCTGAGCACGCTGTAGAGGAAACAGTCACTCCTCCGATCCACACTATTTACTTTCAAACTCTGTCCCTTCGCTTTATTGATAGTCATAGCGTATAAAACCTCAACAGGAAATTGAAAACGTTTGAAGTGGTGGCCTGGGAAAATCTTCGCTTCAATTACGTTTTTGTACAGAGTATTCACCTGAATCCTGGTTCACTCGGCACAACTTCGGAGGGTTTAGAGCTCCAACTTTAAGATACAAGGCGTGAGACGGTATTCCTGGCGGATAAAGAGTCAGCAAAATGTTTCAATGCAATATACAGCATCTCTGACTTTCATCACACTTCATATGCTAAGTTGGCAGCTTCTCCGACAGAAAGTGTGTAAGAGTTTTATAAAACTAAAAAAAAATAATAAAGAGTTTGGATCACCCTGTACAAGTGTCTCGCTTTACATAACGCAAGATGTGCTCTCTTATTTACATAAGAAATACTGTAAAATCAGCAGACGAATGTAATTTAGCTTGTACCGTATTTTCATTTAACATAGTCTAATGTTATGAGTATGACCAAACGTTTTTGTACAAGCAGTCGTTATTAAATCGTTGAATCGAGAACAGCGCCTTCTCGAATATCTTTTTTTTTATGTGTACAGTCTCTTCACAACTTTCAGAAGTGGGATATGTGATAAGTTACGCCCTATAAAAGTTACGTTCGGTCGCATTGGAGAGCATTTTATGCTATAATTTCTTAAGTTTAAAAAAAAAAAGAGTGTTGTCAAAATGAGTGCGCGTGCGGAAAGATTTATTCAGAAAGCTACTGTGATACAACTCAAGGACAAACTAGCGGAAATGGAGTTGTCCACAGGTGGTGTTAAATCCGTATTGAAGGGCCGGCTGCAGCAAGCCATCGAATCTCTCGAAGAAAGCCGGATAGAACAGCTTTTCCCAGCCAACATATTGGACAATGACTCTGAGGACGACACCGATTTGGACCTGGAAGAGCAAGACAGGTTGGTAACGGAACAGGTGGAGAAATTGCGCGAGATTATCAGCAAGAAAGAAGAGCTACGGTCGCTGCAGAAACGGTTAGCCGAGTTAAGTGACACGATGGAACCACATCAGCGGTTAAACTCATTTCGCGATGTGGAAGAATCCCTACCAACCTTTTCTGGTGACGACAATTATTCCGTTACGAAATGGATCAAAGCTTTTGAAGAAGCAGTGTGCATTTACAAGCTAGATGAGACAAAACGGTTTATTTATGCACAACGGTTGCTGAAAGGAACGGCAAAGCTTTTCCTGCGATCAAACTTATGCCGCACTTGGAGTGAACTGAAGACTGCATTGTTAACGGAGTTCAACCAGCACACTACAGCCACGGACGTACATAATACTTTACGAAGTCGTAAGAAACGCCGGGAGGAGAACATGCAGCAGTACGTTCTCGCTATGCAGGAAATCGCATCCTCAGCCGATATCGACGAGCGGGATACAATCAACTACATCATCCGAGGTATTCCTGACTCGATGGTAAATAAGCAAATCTTGCTTACAGCCGACACTATTTACGAACTAAAAGCCGCTCTACGAAAATACGAGAAAATGAAACTAGAAGTCCACCCACCAACACCAGGACTCTCCAAAGTTTTACAATCAAAGCCAGTAGTACAGACACATAACAACTTTACGTTTAAGTGCTTTAATTGCAACAATGTGGGACACAGAGCTACTAACTGCCCGAAGCCGCAAAGGGAACGAGGCTCCTGCTTTCGCTGTGGACAAAAGGGACACGTTTTAAAAAATTGTCCACAGTCAACCTCAGTTTTGGTGATCCAGCCGACTACAGAAGACCAACCATCATTTTCGAAAGATTTTACATTTTTGCTTGTGTTAATCGAGGACGATTAATAGTCAGGATGGTCGATCTGTAAGAGTTTTATAAAACTAAAAAAAAATAATAAAGAGTTTGGATCACCCTGTACAAGTGTCTCGCTTTACATAACGCAAGATAAGCTCTCTTATTTACATAAGAAATACTGTAAAATCAGCAGACGAATGTAATTTAGCTTGTACCGTATTTTCATTTAACATAGTCTAATGTTATGAGTATGACCAAACGTTTTTGTACAAGCAGTCGTTAATAAATCGTTGAATCGAGATAAATCGCCTTCTCGAATATCTTTTTTTTTATGTGTACAGTCTCTTCACAACTTGTTGATGCTGTTGGTTGAGTCGTTCGTCGGAGTGAGAAAAGCTCTGTTTCCAGCCATGAAGTGCAACCTGATGAATGTTGGGGTAAATTCTGTCAGTCAAACTAATCAGATCTCTCATAACATCGCAAGAATTACTCGGAATATTTATTCTTCACTCCGCTTCCAAAATAAAACTCCTCTGACTCAAGTCATGTTGAAGGTGGACACGCATGTTAACTCTCGATAACAGAACTTTGACATTATGCCATAAAATAGATGGCTTGAGACAGGCCTTAACTTCATCTGTAGGTTTCCCCCATGCGAGGTACAACCAGCGAGGTTTGTCTGAAGTCACCAGCGAAAGGCACTGTCAGAGCGTCCTTTTTAGAGCCTCAATACGTTTTCTTGTGAGCCATGGTGCGTTCATCCCATACGATAACTTTGGCTTCCGTATCACTCTGCTTAGAGGTGTTAAAAAGCGCATACTCAGATTATATATATTATATTATTTCCATCAGACTTTTGCAAAATAGGTCGGATTATGTAGTGTGGAAAGTTTGTGCGGATTCAAGCCTTCGAAATGAGATTTCTTCGTTGTATCGCTGGGGTGACTCGCCGAGATCGGGTTAGGAACACCAGAATACTCGAGGTAGTCAAAGTCAAACAGCTACATTTTCGAACGGAGAGTTCCATTCTTCGATTGTTTTGGCACGTTAAACCTATGACTTCCAACTCGACTTCCAAAACGTGCCATGGAATCCGTGCCATCAGGTAGGAATAATGAGACGGTTGGACCAAGTTCGAAATCTCACCTCTGCCCGTATGGTAATAGGCTTAATGATTAAGAGTCGATGGCGGCAGATCAGGAAATTTGGAGGGTCCACTTAAGGACGTCAAACCCGCGACCCTCTTAGTTGATAAGCGGGCCATTGGAAAACGAATGAATGAATGAGAAAATTTGTGCTAAGTTTTGAGTAAATACAAATACAAATGAAAAAATGCTCTCCTCGCTGATCTAGCTCCTGGTAATGAACGAAATTATTAAGATACTGGAAAACAACGGCTTCAACGTGATGGCCTATGTTGAACAATTCACCCCCACACTAAGCGAAAGGCTCGATCAGACATTGTAAGTGATGAGCGGCTGGGCCACAATGCGAGGTCTGGGAGTTTACCCATCCAAGGCCGAGATTGTGCTCTTCACTAGAGGAAGATCGATTCCACTTTTAAAGAAACCATGTATGGACGGAATAGATCTGACATTTAAGAGGGCGGCAAAATACCTCGGCGTAATCTTAGAGTCAAAATTGAGCTGGAAAGCCAATACAGAGGAAAAAGGCTTAGATTGCCTTTTACGCAGGAGATTTGGTATCAAAATACCAAGAAGAGAGGACTGGGATGATGGTATAGTATGAACTAAAGAATAGCTTGCCTTCTATACCAACGAATCCAAAATGGACCCTGGTATTGGTGCCGGTATCTTCTGTGAATCCACGGGGTAAACCAATCCTTCAAAATTGGAGACGGATGCAGCGTTTTTCAAGCCGAGATAACTGCCATTCTACAGACCGCGAAGCTAATAAAAAATGACAGAGAAACTAAAGGGTCGGTTTTAAGGGCCGATGTTGAATGTGAACCACACCTAAACGTCAAGTTTTTTTCTGCATTTCATTTGTCATTTCTCAATTTCAGACTAACTCAATTTGAACCATATAAAGATACATAATCGAGCAACGCGTTAAAGTTATTCAGGCTTACTATGAAAATGGGCGTTCAAATCAAAATGCATATCGTGCACTTCGTGATTTTTTCGGTCTATTTAATCGTCCAAATGTGCGTACAATCGGAAAAATCGTGCAAAAATTTGAGCAAACCGGGTCTGTAGGAGATGTGAAAACACCAGTGCATGCTCGTACAGCTCATACTGCAGAAAATATTGCTGCTGTTCGCGATAGTGTGGCTGAAGAGCCGTCCACCTCAACTCGTCGTCGGTGTTCGCTATCGTGAAATGATAACGAACTTTTTATGGCCCGATATGTGGTTTCAACAGAACGGTGCCACTTGCCACACAGCTAACGAAACAATGGCTCTTTTGCGCGCAAAATTCAATGGCCGTGTTATCTCACGTGGTGGCGATGTCAATTGGCCGTCAAGATCATGTGATTTGACACCGTTGGATTTTTTTCTTTGGGGTTATTTGAAAGAAAAGGTGCACGTCGATAAGCCAGCAACAATTCAAGAGCTAAAGGATGAGATAATTCGGCACATTAACGGCATAGAACCTCAATTATGCTTCAGCGTCCGCGAAAATTTGGACCATCGGATGGAGGTGTGCCGCCGAGGTCGCGGCGGCCATTTGGCCGATATTTTGTTCCATACATAATTGAACCATACCAATATTATCATAATAAAAAGAAATGACAATAATTTCCTAAAAAATTTGTGTTTTATTCAAAATCAACATCGGCCCTTAAAATTTAACCACCCTTTATTACCATCTATGTTGACAGCCAGGCGGCTTTTAAGTCTCATTAGCACTCTTTACGGGGAAGTAGATGAGGATACCATGATCAGGGCTTATATGCGATGGTGTCATATGGACACATGGCCAGCCTTCGAAAAGAAGAATTTCAATAAATTCGTACAACTTAGTTGAAGGCAAATACGAATCGTCTCCGATGTCCTTACAGGGCACTGCGAAATAGGAATCCATGCGGAGCGTCTTGGATTACCCTACAATGACTACGGCAGAAGTTACAGGGACGAAGAGGAAATAGAATTCAACCAGCACCTGCTATGAGAATGTCCCACGCTGGCCACCAGAAGATTGCATACTCTTGGTAGTAGTTTCTTCCATGGGCTGGAGGACCTTCATATTGCTGATTTTAGGAAACTCCTGAGATTTCTATCTCTTTCTGGATGGTTTCCAGATTAGAGAACGCTACTCCTTGGTTTGACTCCCTCCGCTTGAGGTCTAAGTAAGTCTTTAGA
The DNA here is from genome assembly GCA_917880715.2 of Matsumyia berberina. NCBI lineage: Eukaryota > Metazoa > Arthropoda > Insecta > Diptera > Syrphidae > Matsumyia > Matsumyia berberina. The sequence continues at coordinate 33,720,387 of OU862870.1, forward strand.
ACACTCACAAAACCAACCAACCAACCAAGGTGTCAAAAATTGGTTAAAATGTTTTCAAAAATATCAGATACTTATAAGGTTTTGGACGCTCGGTAGTGAAACAAATAAGAGTGCACACACTCCACTTCAGTCAACTAGTCTCTTCAGATACATACACTGGTTTCTAAGCAGGTTAAGAACATTAAGCAGACAATCTGGTGAGCAGAAGTCTCTGTTTTAAAGCCTCCACTAGAAATGACCATTCGCAGTCTTCTGTGTGGTCGCCGTGGCTCAGTAATTAGCGCGTTGGACTGCTGTGCGAGCGGCGTGGGTTCAAGCCCCAGCCATGTTCATCGAACATTTTTCACGGTACTACCTCTTGTCGGGGAATGACAAGCCTCCGGGAGTATAATTTGTCATGAAAGAGCTTCTCAATTCGTCGTTCGAAAATGTAATACGCGCAACATGAATATTTGCGGGAAGCTAGGCCTTGGCTCATCCCGACCTGTCGCGCCAGCAATTCATTCATTCATTCAGTTTTTTGTCGGGAAAGGTAAAATTTAGCCGCTGGAGCCAATGCTGTCAAACGAGGAGTGAAAGAACTCGTACACGACGACGAAGTGAAGGACGAGGTGGAAAATATTACCAAGGAACTCATCCAAAAAAATCGATGTCAACGACATAGACAAAATATAACGTCAGCGAAAAAGGAGGCAGCAACTGGTATAGGAAGCACAGCGAACACTGAATGTCACTCACGATGATAATGCCTATTGGAGACCCTGAGGGGATACTAAGAGTTGAATTTAACAAAGAAAGAGGTATTAGTAAACGAGAATACCACATGCATGTGAAAAGAAAACGAAATGTGGCCAGCAACTGTTGCTCCACTTACCACCAAACCATTCGCATTTTGTTCATAATTTTGTCGAAAAATATACAGTCTCATATTTGGTCTTACTCTTGATAGATAAACGCTCTAGTTTGCAAATATGTCCCTAAAGTGCTTTAAACTAAAACACATGAGACTCAGATGACCGAGGGGAATAGGAAATTTAAGGCCATTTCACGAATTTCCCTCGACATCTTGAATGGATGTCAATCCAAAGAGAGGTTAAATTTGAGAAGGTCAAATGTTAAAAGCGCTGCTTCTCAAGATTCCATTGCCGCCCGAAGGTGACCATAGTTTTTCTGTAATCTGTCATCTTCACATGAAGAAAAGCGACTATCAACACCTTTGTGTGGTTAAAATTTCATATATTTACGTCAGAAAATATCTGATCCTCTAAGGTACCAAAGTTAGAGCAGATTAATGTCGGCACTCTGTATCCGGCAAAAGTTTCGAAACATTTTCCATTTCCATCCCCAAATGTACAACATATTCCCTTGTGTTTATTACTTTCAATCTGCTGGCCGGTTGAGAATATTCCTTTCGTCTGCCCCGTTAAACTTGCCACTTAAGGACCTAACCACATTAATCTCTGTCAACAATGCACTCTGAAATATTTAAAAGTTAACTTTTGTCCTAACCTGGATGTGACCACAAAAAAGCCACCCAGAAGCTCCGAGCAACTGGCACTCCCACAAAGTGCATCTCTTAAATATTTCAAATCCCCAGCACAGCTCGCAATTCCAGGTGAAGGTTATAGTCAACATTTTAAATCAGCCCAGGAGAGCAAACAAAGAAAAAACACAAAACACACAGATATACACATACAAGCACACGGCCATGCCTCCATGCACACCAATGCACAAGCACTTGCTAGATGTCAATCGAAAGAGGCACCACAAAACGTATTTTAAATGCACTCGTAGCGGTATGAACACGGAGCGTTCTCATGCCAAGCATTTCGTATTCAACAAGTGTAAACAAGACTATTGATCCTTTGACTTTCGATTTAATCCTGCGCCACAGAAGATACTCTGTGTTTGTGGTACGTGTACACTTACCTTTGGTAGTGTCCACAATTACACTTCTTTCGTCCGGCATTTTTGATTAGGTTCGTGGGTAAAAATTCGTCCTGCCGGGTGTTTGCTCTATAACCCGCCTAATGTCCTGTTCACTGAACGAGTCAATGCGGGTTGTCCCTTTCTTTGTACAGCTCAGCAATCGAAGGCAATTATTCGAATCTTAATTTACATACAGTCGCACAAAGCACTTGGAGGATAAATAATTTATTCGACACACAACGCAACTATCAGTTGAAAGGACACATGTGTGTGACCGTGTATATGTGCTTTGCTAGGATTTCCACTGAAATATTTACAAGAATCACAAACTCGATTAATATTTAACAAGAGAAAAACACGCGGCCCGAACAATCAAAACTGTTTCGAAAAAACAAGGATATTCTGCACTCGGGATACGTTGCCGTAAAAATTCGTTGTAAAATTGTACCCACTACCAACCAAGAGGAATCTACTATTCAGGATAAGTGTATAAAGGCAGACTTATTTGGAGGATTGTACACACGTCTACTGTGGTCACTTGTCCAGGACGAACTGAGTTGTGAAAATAATTTTCACAATAGAACGTCGTAGTAGAGAAAACACTTGTTTCAGGATACAATTTTCCGAGTCCTGATTGTGCGCATTTGGCACGCATCGAGTAGGAGCTTACTGGAGTATATCCTGTTGATAAGAAAGCTCGACGCGGTAGCAGTTGTGATTGTAGATGATGCTGTTGTAACGAGGAAATTTCACGCTGGATGGTGGAACTACACGAAAGGACTTTTTTTTACTAAAAAAAAAAAAAAATACACGGCTCGGGTTGGTGTGGGGGTGGAAATTCCCGGAATGTAGCACAAATGCAGGATTTTGTCGGTTGATTTCCTGAAGCAGATAAGTGTTAATTGTTTGTTTCGCTGTGTGCGGCAGATGGATGGTGGGGTGATATTTCATCCTTTTGTTCGCACAGAGCAAGTCGTGGCGACATCCAATATATCGATTACACGTCGAATGGGTTAATTGACATTTTTGGTTGATTAATGATTGGTAATGGAAACAGATTGCGGGTTGATAATTATGCCTTTACCAATAAACGATGTCAACGTAAGCATGTCGAGGATGACGTGGGGTTGAAAGAAGTTTTGTTGGAGTCTATGTAAGTGGCCAGTCATAAATAAAGAGCGATTAGTTGTTTTAGCCAGAAGTACCCACGACAGAGAAATCTAGGAATGACAGTCGAATCCAAAGAGGTACAGATCGATCGAGTATATGTAATTCAATATTTCACTGCATCATTTCATTTATTTCTTAAATCAATCGATCAACTGTGAAAGCTGATGTCGACTCTATTGCAAATGCGTAACACTGGCTGTAGAGTGAGCTAATTGAGTTGTAAAATGATTAAGGCATTAGAAGATTTGCAAAAAATACCGTGAATTGGAGCAATGACAAGTTAGTTAGTCTGGACACCACGCTCGAACGCCATTGAAATCTAATACTACCTAGGTTTCGAACCACTGCACCTCACTCTCGCTGTGCGAATAACATTAAAAAGGGTATTCATATCCCTTGATGCGTATGTGGATTATAAAGAAGAAACAAAAATGAGCTCGAGGATGTGGAGAATACCCTGACTCTTTGCAACTACCGTCGGGACAGAGAGAAATCCCTTCTCATGGATGGATTTTCAAAGAAAAATCCCAAGTAACCCTAACTTTTAGTTTACGGCACATTCCAGTAAGCTACCAACATCACATGAACCACTGCCTAAGGACTTAGGGGGTCACCGTTCTTCGACAGAGTGATAGGTAATGGAAGGTTTCTCCCAGTAAAAAGTGTCTCAACCTTATCTGAAAAATTGAAAGCAATTGTCTATATGTATCTTTCTCGGACTGTGGCACTATGAGCTAAAACTACATGAAACCTTTTGCAAGTTGAAACATCTATTCTGGTCTGCTCATTTTAAAAGGAGAAGATCAGAAGGTAATCGGTTCGGTTTTCCATGGTAGTGTTTGCTAGGCTTACCTCGGAGGTCTTTATGCGACACTACATACAAAAACGCGACTAGACATCTAGATCAGATGGCTGTACTGAGACAACGCCTCTGGACTTCGATGCATAAGAGTATGCCGCTTCTCTTAAGCTCTTGTCTCCACAACCACCTCATCAACCCTAGTTGCACAATACAGAACTGAGCTCTCCCAGGTCCCAGGTCATGGAGGCATCGAAGGGAAAGAAATAGCTGATGAGCTTGCCAGGCAAAGATCGGTCCTTAACAGCTCACTCGCAAGGTAAGTTCTCATCCTATTAGGAGCTGTTAAGGAAAAAATCAACTACACTACCTTTCAGTAGCCAATAAATATCCAAGAAGACTTGGTCAACATACAACGATAGAAAAACAAACAAACTCCTTAGAAGAATGCGAATAGACATTGCGCGCATATTCGCCATCTGTAGAGGACACTGGACACTAGGTACCCATGCGGCAAGGCTTGCCTTGCCCTTTTAACCCCTACTGCCGTAGCTGCAAAGACACAAAGGAGAAGGAAACTCTAGAACTCTTCCTCTGCAAGTGCCCGGCACTTGCCAAAGCAACACTCAAGGCACTGAGGAAACCCTTCCTCGACAATCTCAGCGAACTTTCGGAGAAGAAAATTTCTAACATTATACTCTTCCTTGACTCCACAGGTTGGATTTAGGACAAACAGCCATGGTCTGTCGACTCCCATCCAAACTCATCTAACAAACCGGTCACGAGAACATCGAGTATCGGGCATTTTTCTGCCTGATAAAACCACTTTAACCAACCATCCGTGCCGTGGCTCTAAATTCCTAAGGAGGCAACAAATGTGCGATTTGCAGATGATACTACCATCATGGCTACTGTTGGAATAGTCAGAGCAAGTTTTCTTACTTCAGTAAGCCATGAAGCCTAAAGTGCGAAAGTTGCCTTTACTCGCATCACTGATTTATTCCACGTATCTTACCATTGCTTGAAAGGCGAGTAAAAACAGTTCCTGTATAAGTAAAAACACGACGATTGTCCTCATAGCCCAAATGCATTGAAAATATTGGAAAGCCCGAGCAAGTGTTCTTCGAAGACCTCAAACTAGCCAACAGTACAAGAAGACGGAATGTTTCCTAGAACTATATGATGACAAAGGCCAAAATGTATTGAATATGGCCTTCCAAGTCGCCATGAAGAAGCTCAAAAGATGACAAGCCGTGGTGTGCACTTTTTCCACTTTTTTGCACGAAGTCATTATAGATGACGGCTATAGAAGAACGGCCAATAGAAATGCCAGAGTAGATATGTACTTCTCCCTAGAAAGGACAAAACCGCAAGATAAATACTCATCCCGTCGTTCTTCTCTTCCCCCTAAATTCGGTTGGAAAATTCTTGAAATGCATTATCTGGTCAGGTAGAATGTGGAGACAATGGCCCTTAGCATAGATATCCCGACAGACCAACACAAACACACGTACTTCTTAAACAACTGTAAGGTGGACGTGAATCTAATCAATTTGGACAATGAGAACCAGCGTCCTGTTAACAAAACATAATGCCTTGTGGCGTCATGTTGTCTGAAAAATTCTCAGACCTTAAAAATACATGGGCCCCCTTCCAGCCAAAATGATATTTAAATTGCTCAGCAATTAGACAAATAAACACGGGTACCTAATTGCTCCCCTGAGCTATGTACTCTAAACAATGAGAAATCTAATTGTTCCGTCACATTTCAGGGAAATACCATCGTTCCAAGGTTAAAGGACATGTGAACCATGCTAATTGATTGCTGCTGCTTAACAATCGATGAGCACGAGCCATGCCATGACGCAATCCAAAACAAAATGAAATCAAACTGATATGTCTCATCCAATTGGGTTATCGTCCCGTTCTCAACCCTGTTCGGCTGTCAAAATTAAACGAATGGATAAACAAATTGGAAAAAAAAACCATGTCGACACCGATAAATACAACAAGAAAGGAAATTCGAAGTGGAAAAGGAATTGCCACACATAAATTCCATTTCACATTCTGCTGAGCTGACCAAATTGTATTTCATTTCGCCTGTGTCAGCATTGTCGGACGATGTCGACATTCAGGACACATGCACTTTTTCCCACCCAGCGCACTATCATCAACAGGATTTCCGTTTACGTTGGGTTTTCCTACTTTTTTTTTTTGTCTGGTTGGACAACGTGTTGGAGTTGTGCAATGTGTACCCGCCTGGGCTTATTCAAAAACATCGATGAATGTCAGATCTCAGTTTTGGCAATAGATTTTTTCAAAACAAAGTCAACAGAGACTCCTGGCATTGAATCAATTTCGAAGGGATTTGTGAGGGAGATTTTCAAATCAAATTTTGTTCAAAGTTTGGTCATTCACATTGGAGTGGTGCGGCAAGCCGGCGACGACGGCGTTACGAATTTGGTTGTAAACAATTTATAAAGGAGACGTTGAAACATGAGGTTGGAATGCAGGTTTTATGTTTCTAAGGAAATGGTCATCAGTGTACAATATTGACAACGTTTGTAATCCTGTAGTGTGCGTAGACAATTTACATCAAAAATGAGCAGAAAGGACACGCAGTTGAGACATCGACCAAACAAAGTTGAAAACATAGAACTGAAGCCTGGTTTTGTCTATCGGTGACCTCTTCGCTTTAGAACCAGAGGGATTAGGGTGAAAAACAAAAGTCTGTAGTAACTGAATCGAACTGGAAGTAAGAAAAATGTGATGAAAACTCCTCTACCGCTCTTTGTTTTTGTCGGGCTAAGAAACACTCTACAGGATCACTAAGATGCAGCTGGTCTATTGTACAACTAGAAAGTAAGACCCGTTTTCACCTATTTTACTGGTAATTTCTTGAAGAAAATGGAGAGCGTGCTGAAATTATGAGGAACTCTGTCCTCTTTTCTCCAGACACTTCCTCTTTTGAAGGACATCTGGGGAGGTCCGGGGGGATTTTTAAAATGTGTCCGGGGTTTTTAAGTTTATTATAATTTACTGAAAACCTTCTTACATATGTATGTTCATGTCACATGACGAAAAAGTCGCACAGAGTTGAAGCGTAGATCATGACGGATCCTTGTGAGAGGGTTTTCGCATGTGTTTGCGGGTTGAGTACCGCCAATGCATAATGATCTACAGAAAAAAACAAACAGAAACACCTCCGCCCCAATCGGCTTAAAATTCAAATTTTTTATTGTGCCCGGGGTTTTATGACCATGACTATTAGTTTCATTAAGTTTCTGATAGCAACCTTAGCTTACAGTATAAGCAGGCACTTACCACATCAGTACCGAAGGTGATGGATGCCACACACAATTGTGTTTGCAAAAAAAAGCCAATTTCAGATGGAGGACCGAGGACGTGGAAAGATCCAACTCGGGATTTGAAAAATCATCCTCCGAGTTATCTCATCGGAGATCCGATACTCAAGCCAGTATGACCTCGGATCGAGAGAGGAGTGAAAGAGCTTAGCCTTGCTACCAAATGCATAGAGTTCTTGCGTTTTCGAATTATTTTGGAACTGGTTAATGCAGGCTGGTCTGGCTTACACTGCAGACACAGATAGTTTAATCTCTCTACCTCTTCTCTACACAATAATCCGTAGCCGTTAGGATATCATAAGTCTTTGCTTTGAAAACAGAGACTTGTCTAACATGTAGTGAATTGTAGACACCCATGACTGATTTTCAGCTATCCGTGAAAATTTGACTTCAACCCAGTCCAGGATCTGACTCTCGCCGAAATCAGTCCTAATCGCAAGAAAAGTAGACGATAAATTTGCACAGCAGCCGAAATTCTGGTGTTATTGCTTCAGACCATTGGAACCAGGGCCATAGGATAAGGTCCGCGCGAGGGCAAACACCAGTACGGAAAATACTAAAAGCCGCCCCATCTTAGACCTATCGTCTGCTTTGAAGGTACAGCTTATGATATAAGTATCAAGGGAAGGCAAATCAAGCAAAGCAGCTGGAACAGCACTCGGAAAAGCTCCTGTGCGGCCGAAATACTTATGATTAAGTCACTTTCACCAAACAACGGATGCGTTAGCTAGAAATAGTCTTTTCTTAGCCATATAGATCCAAAGGCCTTTTTTTCGGTAATATGTCTCATGTCTTTTCGAAATGACCCTTAGGTCACGCACTGAGCGATTGAGCGACGAGCACCTGAGCGACGTAAAAAAATTAGGAATCGTAGGGCTGTGGCCACGTAGTTACTAAGCGATGAACGATTTTTCTGAGCGACAGAGCGACGTCGCTCTGAATTCAATTTTGTTCTAATTTTGTAGTTCATCGCTCAGCGATAAAGTGAAAATGGAGCAAATAAATAAAATTAATAAATAAATTTTGATTTCAGCTGTCGACAACGACATTTTCACTACTAATCGCTCGAGCGACGTCGCTCAGACTTGTCGCTCTATCGCTCGTCGCTCATCGCTCAATCGCTTAGTCGCTCAGTGCGTGGCCCTAGCCTTACAGTGCCACAAAACTGAGAGCACCTTGGATGTCTTCAACTTGCCTAAAGAAATTTTTTATCTACGATCACTCCTTGATATTGCTTTTTCTAGGAGATCTGGATAGTGAGGCTCTTTGGTTCCTTTGGATTTTGCACACTAGTGTGCACGTTACATCTTCTATAGAGGATGCATTCTAAGAGTGCATTCTAAGAGTAATCCTGTACATGCCGATGCCACAGTGTATTTGAAAGCCTCCTCTGTTACCACGACCGATGCAATATGCCATCTACCTAGTTTGCTACTTAGACCAAGCTCAGACTAGGTAAGTGCCCTAACCTAAAGCTCTTAATCTTTATTGAAGCGCATGGACAACATTTCGCTACTGATTTGAGGTAATCCCGTCTTCAGAATCCATATGGAGAGGAAGACTGCTGTCGCATTATTCAACGAAACTACACTACCAGCTGAAGGCATAAGTACTGAGAATCGCTCTTCTTCGGTGGTCGCCTTAATTTACTTTATTGAAACCAAAACCACCTCCTCGACATCAAGCACTTCATCTGGCGAAAGCGCGTGAAACCTCTAAAACCTTCTACCCAAATTACACGGTAGAGGGGTCATCCATTGTCCATCGCTCGAAATGGAGTAGTTTAGACGCAACTTGCACTTAAAACATCCACTTAAGATTCGACCACGTATTTCAAACACCGTGACAGCAAGGATTCTTCGGAATTGGGTGGGATTTTTGGAGAGGAGTTGGTACCGAATTAATTTTTTAAGAGCCAGTGTCAGTTTTTAGAGCCTCCGAAATAGATTCCTGACACATGTAGGTATGTATGCATATGTATATACAGCTTTGGCCAAATAATGGAAACACTCCTTTTGGAAAAGGTTTCAGACTACATAAATATTGATGATGATGAGTACATAGACCAGTACACCAGCTGGATGTCTTCCCAGATTGACAATCCCCTGCTGCCAGAATATGCTTCAATAATTAATCTGTTCGATTCAAAAGTGTACCTTCAAATAAGTTCAAAGAGCACATCTTCGTCATCCTACATTACCTGTAAGTAGTGCTCTAAATCAAATTATCCCTCACTGGTATGTCCAACGTATACGAACGCGTGCTCCAATCAATTTAATTGCGAATTAATTATGCTGATTTTCTTTTTTATCTTTCATTTTCCTTTCTTTTTTAAGTTTTTTCCTTTGTTTCCTGTAATTCAGTCTCCGTTTGACGTCATCGTTCTTTTTCTTACTGTCGGGGTGTCATCATCATTTGCTCTTCAAGCTTCAATCGCACCCTTGACTCAGGCGTTTTTGCACCGTGCGATAAGAGTGTCCATTGGAAAAAGAGATCCTATTCCCGTTGGAAACTCTCGAGCAAATTAATTGAATCTGCCTGTGTGTGCATTGATTTTCCATTGGGTTTTTTCTTTTTTTTTTAATTTGCCGTGATTTTGTGCGCACTGTACCGCGGAAAGAGACACACAGATTTGATAGGCCTGGGATATTATAAAAGCATCAGCGACAGTTGTACCCGGAGTTATAACCCTTGGGGCACATTTACGTCAAAGAAGTATTCAGCGATGCAAGGTTTTTTTTTCTGCTGAATACATTTATTGAGCAGAAGTACAAATGGTATCGCGTGTGTGTATGCGGAAGTGACAGGAAATGACGGAAAGCATTACAAAGCACTGTTTTCCCAAATGGTTTTGGAAATGATTATTGTGCCTTCTCTCATAGGGTGTGGTAATCCTGTGACATTGTTTATAGCACAGAGGAAGGCCTAAGAACTCCTTATAACATCGCGTTCTTAAGACGAGGAAAACACGTTAGTTTTAAGCCAAGAACTTGTTTAAAACGCAAACTGAATAGCTGGCGCGTTTGTCTGAGGAAGACCAAAGTCTAAACTCTCGCAACATGAATATGTTGTGCGTGTGACATTTGTCTCAGGAAAGGAACGGACCTACAATTTATTGCCGAATCCGAACAGTGAATTGAGATGCTTCTTCATGACAAACTACACTCTCTGAGATTTGTCATTACCCGCTAAGAGGTGGTGCTACAAAAAATGTTTCGTAATATTGCTGGTCTATGCAGTTCGCATAGCAGCCGAACACACTAATTACTGATCCACAGCGACCACCAACTTTGCTTAGAATTAAAAAAAAAAAATGTGAAACGAGAACTCCTAATAGAGTGTAGACTTTTTCCGCAAAAGAACTGCCAAGAGCCGATTCTCGCCTGACTAGGTGGTCAGCTTTGTCGTTGTCTGTGCCCTGATAAGATTGGACGACTGAGAATGACTTCTCAACGACAGGAGCTCGTTTCGAAACAGTTCCATCAGTTTTCTCGCTTTCATCTATGCTCCCATCACCTTGGACTCAGACAAAAAAAAAGTTGGGCGAGTTTGTTCCGACAGTATTTCAGCAGTTTGAAGAATATGGTTCCTGAAACGAGGACCATGAAGCTTGCCTGATGCGTTAGATTATTGCTATGCACGTCGAAAGCCTTACGGATTGCCAGCAGCTCCGCCTGTAAAACAATTTTGGTGGATTAGACACCTTTAGGATTGAGAAAAGGATTCCGTAATCTACCTCGCGATCCATTTTTGAGGAATCGACAGATATTTTGATAGGAATGGAAGCATCACGAAAATTATAAGGATTTAAAGCGGCAGAGTAGAGAGCTTATAGGTAGAAATCGGAAGCGAACGACGTGACAGTGCTGTGTTTAAAGAAGATGATGATTTAATTGAAACTCATGAGGCGATGGCTATAGCTCTAAAGCCCTCGCCGGTAGAAGAATGAGGACTCTTGGTAGTTACTTCTTCACGGAACTGGAGGACTTGCGCGAACATCGAGCTGAGGGACGTCCTGAGATTCATATCCTTTACAGATTCCCGGTGTAGAATTAGAAGGTGTGCGCAATGGACCCCATTGCTGGTCTAAGTGAGCAGTGAAGAATGTCAAAAGGCACCCATTTACCTAACCTAACCTATAGATCTAAGGAAACGGTCCAACCAAGAGATTATACGCGCATATTCGTTGTGTTGAAATCTAGATAAAAGGTCGAGAAGCATTCGTAGGTTTCTAATGTGGATTTTTGCTTCCGCTTTTGTGAAACTTGTGGTCGCCGTGGGTCAGTGGTTAGTGCGTTGGACTGCTGACCGAGCGGCGTGGGTTCAAGCCCCAGCCAGGTACACCGAACATTTTTCGCGGCACTACCTCTCGTCGGAAAATGACAGAATCCGGTATAGTATAATCTGTCATGAAAGAGCTTCTCAATTCGCCGTAAGGAGTCGGCAATAAATTGTAGGTCCCTTCCATTCGTTCGAAAAATATAACATGCACAACATAAATGGTTGCGAGAAGCTAGGCTTTGGCTCCTCCCGAGCTGTCGCGCCAGCTATTAATTTTTTTTTAATTTGTGAAACTTCTTTAGCCGCTCTGAGAATTTCAAGGCTAAATCAATGACAACGTGAAACAGCAAAATTAAGCGATTTGAACAGCCAACGAAGGAGTTTCACTTCTGAGGCTCAAGTCTACATTTTTCTAATTAACATTAAGGCATCTACACCTGAGCCCACACTTTTCGGTTAACAGCTCAATACCATGAGTAAAAAGCCTTTCGAAATCCAAGAGGCATAAACTGTTGAAAAAGATAGGAAATTCGATTTCTATGCCGGAATTCCACAAAGCAGACGAAGCTGTAAGGCCTTCTCTCTTGGAACTCTTTATATGGAACCTACTTAATGAACCATGTACATACGTAAAGAGCCCTAAGGTCGTTAAGAACAAATCAATCTTCCCAAAGGACGCCATGCAGGAATCTTCGCGCCTGATAAAAATCTTGACAAAAACAATGATGGTAGGGTCTCTTATCATGGCAGCAAAACTTAATCATATAAAAATATTACTACGAGCTCTGTTTTTACTCAATCCAGCCTTGTTTGTGCCTTCCTCTTTGTATCCCTTCCCTCAACAAATAGAGTGCTACATAATCACTCCCGTGACAAATTGTAACTTCCCCACATGTGTTTTCTTGAGAAAAAAAAAGATTAGGAAACTTGTTAGTGATTGCGGGGTGCTCTGCTCTCCCATGTTTGCAATCTGGTAAATGGGTTGTCATTGAATGCTGGTTCCATTTAATTCTCCAAGAGGACATAAAACCAAACATATTCGGTTGCGTTGAAGTGGGATGTATATTTTGTCGGTGTTCCTAATCGAAAATCAATAGCAGAATCACTTGGAGGTCTAGCGAGAAGCACACACAGGACACTGTGTGGAATCACACTTGTTGTCGCTCTAATGAGTTTATAGATATAGAACAATTTGTCTAATGGCCACACGAGTGCACAGGATTGTGCTCACTTTGATAGCGTCCGAAAGAGATGGAACACAAAAAGCGTTATTAGTATCCATTAATTTGTCATCCCATACCATTGGAAATCATTGACGAACAGATGGTAACTAGCTTTTCCATTCAACTCTACGATATCTTACAGTGATCAAGAATGGAAGCAGGATAATAAACATTTCATTGTGGAAGGCATCGTTGTCGACAAGGAGTAATGACATAATTAAATCCCATGAGTTCGAATCTCAAATAACACCAAAATACAAACGGGCTATTCAACGTCCCTCCTTTAGAAGAAAATGGTTTCCATCAATCTATAAACTGGTGCAAGTCAGGTGAGAAAATATGGTCTTTTAGACTATTTGATAATTGGATTATGAATTTGGTGATGATGGCAATTTCGGGCCCCGAATATGGAGGAGGTCTCATCGGGTTAACTTCCTTCATACAGTAACAATATTGTATCAGAGATACTAGCCTTAAAGCGAGGGAATCCCCTTATTTAAGACCAGAACCTAAAATATCCACGGACTATTAATTGAGAGTATGACCCTAGAATGCAGGTACATATGCTGTACAGACGTTGTGTGTACTATTTATTTAGAGAGATATCGACCCAGACCGCCTTGATTAGTTCACTTCTTGTCTCTCTTCCGCTCAGAATCTTCGTCTAGGATACCCTCCAAATATATTTGGATTTCCTCCCTAGTCTTGATTCCTCGTGTCATCTTTGGATGGAAACCGATTCTCTGTATTCTGTATTATTGGCCCTAAATGAGCGCTACGACCAATGAGGTCTATTGTGGTGGCCCATAAGGTTCAACCAGAGGTTATATTGAGGCTTTTGATAAACCTCATCGTTAGGTTAGATTTTCCGAATTTCCGCTTGGTTGACCGAGGCCCGCGTCATGTGGAGTAATGTCTTCCTTGCGGCTCCTGGACATACGCACAGAATATATTCAGCGGTCTCTTTCTGTCTGACAAATATGCCGATGGTATCTGAGTGGACAATGTCCCGTTAAACAGCTCGTTAAGGATCCTAGCTCGTCTTTGGTGAGATCAAGTAAAGACTTGGCCTTGTAGGTTGGCGCAGTATTCAGCGTGTTTGTTGATCTCCAATTGTGTAATCTTGGAGTAAAGGCTGTTGGATGGTATTCCAAGACAGGGTTCGGGACCAATGAGTGGGCGGCAAGCGCCTCTTCTCGGCAGGCAGTCAGCCCGTTCGTTACCCTCGAAGGCTTCATACTCTGGGATGCAAGGCTTTCGAGGAGGTTAAGACAGTCCCAGACAAGCTTGGACCCTACCGTATAGGATTTAAGGGCTAATAATGCTGCTTGGCTGTCTGAAAAGATGTAGGTACGGGTTCCTTGGGTTTTTCCCGCGGGCATTCCCTTGCACACCATTTAATAACGTTTCTTGCTTGAAATACTGTACGTGACTTTCCAAGCGCTGGCGCGCTTTTGAATCTGAGACTATAAGTCCCAGCACCTTTGCTGCGGGTTTCTAATTTTGAGCCATCTATATACCATTTGGGAATTTGTTAGTGTAGTAAGGCTTTTATTTGGAAACCGATAGAACAGATTGACACAGAATATACGCCGCCTTTTCCTTAGGCGCCCTCTGAAGTGCCTATTTCCAGTGGATACCTCTCCAAATCATTTGGAAGTTCTTTCTATGAGGCTAAGAAGAACTCCTCTTTTGATGCAGTTTTCAGACACTTTTATCGTCTTTTTGGCTTTTCTGCACCTTGCCTCGTTCGCCCATATTTTGAATACTAATTCGTGACCCATTTGTGAGATATATTCCTCTCCCTACCTATGGCAGCAAACATTTCGAGCCCACAAAACTTTAAAGTCGACCCCCACTTCACTAGGACACTCCCTTTTCATTTCCTTTGGTTTCTACAATCTTGGACTGCACAAAATTCAGTTTCTGGACAAACTCCATAGCACAGAATTACAGTCTGACTCATTTGCCTGATCACAGCTTGATAATCGAGTGCAATTAGGACTTGTCTTCTCCTTTTCCCATGCAGGCGATCTAGCGCATGGATCAGAGCCATTTTCTCGGTTGGATACTCTGAAGTTTTTTTCCCCATCCTAAGATCGAAGGGTAGACTTAGTTCATTGAAAAGGAATCCTCCATCGAGAAGACCTTCCCATCTATCAGCAGCCTCTCAGTGGAATTGTAATTTTTCCTAATCTCCCCTGCGGAATCGATCTGCTTCGGATTCGACTAAGATGATACCCTTCGTTAACTCTTACACTTCTCGTTTTGTCCAAGGGCATATGAAGATCTTTAATCCCGCTCTTAGCTAGATCTAGAATCTTCCCATATCTAGAGATTGTTCCACACCAGTGCCAGTTGGCATTCTACCGCCAGCGAAGTACTGTAGCTACCGCTGTTGACAGTAATAATGAGGCGAGTGGCAGCAGGAGTAGCAATAACACTTATGCTCCGCAAATTTCCATCTTCTTGTTGGAGTCAGATTCAGACATCAACTATCCAACGAGAAATAGCTGCAAACCGCAGTGAAGAAGAAATACAGCTTTGGAAACCTTAGTACGAAGGAAGGCGTCCAATCGTTCAGAGAGATCCTGAGTGAGCGGCTCTTTTCTGTCCATTTATCTTCTACAAATAATCACAAATCAAAATCTGTGGGACTAAATTGTAAACATAATTCACAATTTCCCGGGCTTAGGCAATCCAAGAGACTTATTAAGCCCTTTTCCTACAAGGAATTTCTAAACCTTGACAGAAACAACATGAGGAAGCTATTGGGTTACCTTAGCGGCTGCGAACTGCGACTTAATATATCATCTCAACAAACTAAGCCTTTGTTCAGATACAGAGTGTCGGTTTGGAAGAGGCACAGAGGTTTGGAAGCACATTCTCTGTGGATGTCCTGCACTACTCGTATAGTGACTCTCGGATCTTTCATAGAAAATTTTGTTCATTAGCAGAATTTACAAAATCGGCTACTTATGGCATACTCGCCTTAATTAGATAGGTGAGAGACCTATTAGGCTGTCGGTTGCCGTGGTTCAGTGGTTAGTGCATTGGACTGCTGATCAAGCTGATTGGATTCAAGCCCCAGTCATGTCCACGGAACATGAAGCTAGTCCTTGGCTCGCCTCGAGTTTTCGCGTTAACTGTTTTTTTATTAGACCTATTAGGCTAAATAGACCGGTGACACAATAGATCGTGCTAGGTCGCAGTGTCAGCCATTAAGGCAGGTTTTAAAAAAATTTAACCAGCAGCTGGCTTTAGGGCTGGAACGCGGGCTCTTCCAAATAGTAAGGAAGAGGATGTGCTAAGCAGCATTTCTCGTATCTGCTGAATGGAGAAAGTGATGAGACAAGAATAACTGTCACTTCCACTCACCTCGCAGTAAATAACAGGTTGTCACAGGTGTCAGAAGCGGACACTGAAACGAGCGCCTACACTTAATTATCATCCAAGTTTGGGTGGTCGAACGTATACCCGATGACTGTTGTTTCAGCTTTATGTGGCCCATCTCAAAAGAAATGCAATCCTATGTCTTTGATATGACCGCATCTATCACTCCTACGAGCCAACTTGTTCGGTTAGTGGCGATGTATCTCCATTTTCTCCAGCTTTTCCCCAATTGCCTTGACTTCTCTTTGTCAGTTCGGCGCCATGACTTTTTGCGCTGCCAACTCTTTTCTCATCTTGTGGGAGAAGGTACCCACAAGCTGAAATGTATTTTTTAAATAAATCTGCATTTTGTAGCAAAGGAAGCAACTAAATTCTGTCGAAGTACACAAGAAATGGGTACTTGGAAGAATACATGCTTGAAAAGAAAACATTGTTGGTTCTAGGCAAATCCGGCATCCATGGTAAACACCGGAACCTTCATTTGTAACCTACAGCCTAACGCGAATGGCAAATTTGGATCAAAGCAACGAGAAGGAATTAGAATTTATCCAACAGACTCTTGATGTAAAAAGCGCCCAAACGAACTGAGAAGAAACCTTAATTGGTTCACAAATCACCAACACACTATGGAATGATTCACGATGGGCTTTAACTTAAACCCTTCCCAACCGAAACAAGGTTACCGTCTATTTGTAGCTAAGCGGCGAAAATTCCCGTACAGCGGAGCCCACTTACCCAATTTGGCAGAAGATTTAGTCGTCCTAAGCAAGTATAACGCGGAACTGTCGCTTCGCGTTGAAGAATTTTGAACTAAATTCCGCGCAGGCATAGTTAATGCTCTAAGCCCGACAACGCGCGACAGAATTTCAGTATCGCGAATAGGGATGAAGTTGTAAGACCAGAACAGCAAGCGAATACAAATCAACCCTAGTCAACGCTGCAAACCACGGGGGAAAAAAACCGAACGAAAGTGTCATCCTTACTGACGGCACAGTCATCATTAGTCATTACTGCCACCCTCTAGCATACGTCGAATTAATGGAAATTTCCTTTGCAGGACCTCTGAGTGTAGTGAATTACATTCAAATTGATATTAACATGTCACCGACATACTGCTACCCAATCATTTGCATGCAACTAATTCCCCTAATTACACGCTACAAATGCAATTCACAACACATTTTGTTATTCTGGTAATGTCCACAAAATCACCGATTGCAAGGACCCCCATAATTGCAGAAATCAAGCACAAGAAACACGCGCACTCATTTTATCTAATCTTTTATCCGAAATCTCTGAGGGCCAGGCCTCTCACTATAAAAGTTCAAACTACTTATCCACGTTTCGAAGCATTCGTATAATAAATACAGTTGAACTCACCTTTACTGTACATCGATGATCCAGATGCTGTATCAGGACGTCGGGTGAAACTACCCCTGGAACTGCTACCACCCGTCAACGTGGCTAACTTAATCGGTTGTGAATGGGATTGCATTGTCGGTGTCATTCCCAGAAAAAAACAAACCTTCCAACCACGGACAACAACACGAGAATTCTGTTTCTAAATTAATTACGCAATCCTGTGTATAACGGTTGAGGACGCACCACCACTCGCACTCTCTCCGATGGTGGTCCTGATGATTTATTAATCAAACTCTGACCGCAATCAAATGGCTCATTAACACCAGCCAGACACCGCAGCACACACCACCAATGACGATGATTGTTTTCCGGCGAAATTAAATCCTCCGAAGGACAATAGGCCAATTAATCGATCCCTTCAGGGCTTTGAAAGCGCCAAACAACCGCAACGAACTGAGGACAACTTTATATTCCCAACCAAAGTATTTTCCGGCTTCGGTATGAGTGATCGAAGCTATCACCATCACGCGCTCGCTTCATCCAACAGGCGACAACAAACAACGTGAAGGAATTTTGTCTGCTTTTTTTTTTTCTATGTAAATGCCCAACAACCGGTGGAACACAAACGTGACCACTGCTTAACGAGTATTGGAATTTATATTGTTGTCCTGCAAATCGCCCGGAGGCAAATGAAAGCAAGAGAGCGGCAGTAAAAGCGCATGCCTTCCTAATGTCCTTTTTTTACAGCTCGCATATACATACTATACATATAATTCGAAAAACACACGTCTATGCGAGTATGCACAACCAACTACCAGTAACCCCTTGTTCAGGACTCTTAAGAAGAACGATGTGCAAGGTCTTTCTATTCGAATGATGAACGATTAGACTGGTGTGGCTTACTCGCAAACTGCACATCGAAGGACACGACGACGACGACGAAGACGACGACTATGTCATAAGACAGTGAATTCAAATTGATTTGACTTGAAGGACTCGTCTCAATTATACTCGTATCTATACGCATAGAAACCGATTCACCTGGTGAGCAGGGAGGAACAAAACAATGTTTGATGCGTTCCTAAATGGCAATAAGCATATTTACGAACATCCTGCATAATGGAGGCATACACAGTGGCTTCCACTTTTATGTGGAACGCAATTTTCTCACAAAACCGCCTTCCATGGCTTTTGTTAGACATAATGGCTGCGAGATGGAGATGTTTGTATGCATTGTTACAGTTAGAGGGGGGTGTGCCAGATACTTCCAAAGTGGTTGGGAGATCCTTCAAAGCTAAAAATAAATGATTGTGGTGGACGAGAATGAGTGGGAAAAATGAGTTCATCGGACGAAACCAAAGCCAAAAAAACTAACTGGAGTAGAAAGAGGAGGCTTGTGTCCCAGTGGGTAAATAATAAGATGCCAAGAATTTGAGATTACCTTCTCGCTTGGGAGGATTCGAAATCTCTTTTTATTTTAAAACTTGTGACAGTTTATGAACGGGAATTCAGATTTCAGATTGACCTAGATTAAGGAGAACAATTCCTGAATAGTGCCACGCTCTGGGGGCTCCGTACGTAACGTAATAATCTCATGTGGGATTAGAATTGAATGATTTTCGAATTTTTGCCCTGAAACCATCTTTCGTGTCAAATTTCAAAATTCTTGGTCAATGCAAAGGATCTGATAGCTTTTGACGAATAAAAAATAAATAACAGCTCGTGATGAGCCAAGGCCTAGCTTCTCGCAACCATTTATGTTGTGCGTGTTATATTTTTCGCACGAATGGAAGGGGCCTACAATTTATTGCCGACTCCTTACGGCTAATTGAGAAGCTCTTTCATGACAGATTATACTCCCGGAGGCTTGTCATTCCCCAACGGGAGATGGTACCATAAAAAAATGTTCGGTGGACATGATTGGGGTTTGAACCCACGCAGGATTGGACAGCAGTCCAACGCACTGACCACTGAGCCACGGTGACCGATGAATAAAGCAGTGAATACGCATTGAAGGACATACCAACAGGTAAATAACAAAGTTCTTCCATTTTAAGGTACGGTACAGAAATTCTAAAAAATTCTACCAACCAAGGAATAGAAAGTTGTTTGGATGCTAACCAATCACCAAGGAATCGCCTAAACCACGGTGATGGGCGAGTGCTCAGTGAAACTCCTCTGGAAAACTTCTTGTCCTCATCTTGATTCGTGTTCAGTTTAAGACCAAAGAGGCTTGTTTCCAGCTTATGGCCCTCACCGCGTTCAGTTTTAGATCAAAGAGGCTTATCAGTTGTTTTCATTTTGCTTTAATTCTTCATCTTCCAGGGCAGTAAGGATTGGTTTCAACACTGAAAAATTTTAAACGAATCAGTTGACCCATCCTAGACAAAATTTGATACCGAATCTGGCCAGGTTGACCATTGTCCCTGTTTATAGATGCGAACCAGCTCAATCTAGCAACTAGTACAGTAAGGATCCCTATTATAATGTTTGGACGAATAATCAACGACAAAACTTAAGTAAGACATTAATTTAAGACACGATCTTAAAACTCCTACTTCCCAGTTCGTTCTACTTCCTGTAACAAATTGCTCCGTCATACATTTCACAAGCAAAAATGAGCTGGACTAGGTCTATGTAGACATGGTCCGTTGAAGAAACATTATAATAAGTTCAATCGCTTACCTGCCAGATGATAGTATGTCAGTAGATGACATACTCTCTAAAACCATCAGTTCCCGCACTCTCATGTTTGTTACAAAGGAGCAACTAGTGGAGCTTCTGGTAAGAACAAACTTGAGAAGAGGGCGTAGTCCCGAATCCGAAATGAGTTTTATTGCTGATGCAGCACAAATGTATGCCTAAGACCAGATCCACTCAAGAGCTTGCTCAATCCATTTAACTGGTTCAATATAGTTCGAGAATAAGGCAGTGTGAGTGGTTTTGTTTTTAGCCCAGTCTTACCTGGATCCCAGAACACAGCGTCTTAACAGAAACCGAGTTCAACCTTAAAAAAAATTGTGAACTTTCCTTGATGGACTCGGTGAAGTGCCTGCGAAAACTTAGGTTAGGATTCCTATCGACGATTGGACGATTGCTTCTAGAGAACACATGATGGCCTGATATACATTCTGGAGAATCAGACAACTTTCCGATGCCGCTTAGAAGCCCTCGACATTCTTGCTGTCTCACAGTACGCTTTCACTGAGCACAACAACGTTTTAGGCTTAGGTAATATCACTGTTTGGGACGCTTGTAAAAATGGCTACGTCATTTACGAGTATAGAACAAAAACAGAAGCTGTAAAAAATAGATCTAGCGATAAAAGGGGGCTGTCAATAACAAGGAATACTGCCAACCTTAGGCAACGAGATAAGGACATACTAGAGCAAAAGACTTGAGACCAATCAGTCTCTTGTATTTTTCGTCCAGGCACTCTAGTGGCACCTCAATGTATTTAGACGTGGAAGGTGTCTTCGATAATGTAAGGAGTAGAGCCATCAAAAGGTAGTGTCTACTGGTACTCTGCGGAACCAGACCTTAAAATATCTTTAAGATTTCCAGGACAAGTACAGTATACTCTACTTCACCGTCATACTGGCTATTTGCAGTGACAGACTGCGCTTAAAGCGCTGGAATCGCGTGCCATTACATAGAAAATAGTCAGGCATTCCGGCACATTAGGGCCCTACGTATGCAGGACTTTAACTAGCAAAAAGCGAGGTAGAAGGCGGAGAGTTGGGAGTTAGGGCCCAAATCGTCTCTTCCATGATCGTATAATGCGTCACGTAAAAACGAGCATTCTGGGTCCAAATCATCTTGTTTTTACGTGACGAGTTATGCGATCACGGAAGAGATGATTTGGGCTCAAAATTCGAGTTTTTAAAGGAAGTGAGATGTAGATGGGATTGGAAGATGAAAGGGAAGGAGTGTCGAGTGCGACTAGCGTTGCACGCTATGCTCGCCAGACGGGAGGGTTCTTGTCCTCGCATTGCGACTGTACCCACTACAAAAAAAGATAAACTTACTGATAAAGCGGATGGACGATACAATACCGAGGGGCGCTGATAGTGGATGTTCAGAGCGGCCAAATCCCACCCAACCTAGAAGTTCGTTGGCATTAAAACTTCTCCAATGACAAGACAGCAGCTGCCAGGTCACCCCATTCTACCGAACAGTTGGTCACCCTTCACTCTCATGCCACATGGAGGCGATTATTTTGGAAAGCCAGACGGACATAGGTTTTCCAAGCCCCAATTTAGCCATTGCCTTCTGAGCAAGCATGTCATGAGAATGAGCTCCACAAATACGAATGTACATGTGTGCAATAGATAGTATAACGACAGATAAGTTATAGAAGCTCCGACGCTGTGAGGAATTAGAATCTATTCACTATTACGAAATATTCTGCTGGGAAATAAAGTCACTTAAGGGAAGAGAACCAAGCTTAGCTTGATAACCTAATTCAATATAAGCTCGAAGTAAACTTTCTGTGTTGAGTCAAGTTACTTGTGATAAGTTTAAGAAATTTAAACTGAGCTTGAAAGTGTGTTGACGCGTAGAAGTGGAAGACGAACTTATTCTCCTTATGATTTATTCAGAGGCCAAATCATCTCTTCTGGGATAGCGTAGCTCGTCACATAAAAATGATTTGAACACTCTGGCCCCAGAATCCTTGTTTTTCAGTAACGAGTTATTCGATCATAGGCGCTTCAAATGATCAAGAGGCTTCAGTTCTTGAGTTAGTATGAACTTGTAAGGGCGTAGACCAAGATCGTCCCGCAAAATTTGCAATAATGTGGACTGAGAGATTCACAATTCCTATTAATGGCGTGGAATTGACTGATTTAGCTCATTTTGAACTTGAACGACTGCGATATTTTCGGTATGTGTGTTATCTCACTGACACAAGAACATTTTATAGTGATAGTATATTAGCCTGTCTAGTGGGACGATTATTACGACCTAAAATTGGAGTAAGCGCTCTTAAGGTTGCGACCACCGACTCTGGATTTCAGTAGTAGTTTTTAATAATTTCTAAACGTTGTTCGTTTGTGAACTTCATTACAATAAAAATGTAAATCTTGACTGACATTTTGATATTTACAGATCATAAAAAAAGTTTAGAAATGCGTTTGTATAAATCTATAAAATTGTTATGTCCCTATTTAAAACCCCTGTACATGTATGTTGATTGTTCATAAGTTCGTTGCCTCATAATACAAGACTGTTGCATCTTACTTCTGCAAAAAGTCACGGGCAAAGGCCCTTTTAAAAATTGGTATACATGCCAAATGCGTAACAAGTTCTGCATGCTATAATATTTGATAAATTTAATACTCTGAAAATTTATTTAAAAAAATTTAACTTATTTCGAAAACTTTAAACTCACTTACCAATTTGCTTTACTGCACCCCAAATTAGGAAAAAAGTAGAAAAAAACAGTAGCAATTGATTAATCATTATTTTGAAAATCAAATTAAATAGTTTTCCCCTTACTTCTCAATATACGATTCCGGTAGTCATCGTCCTTTGGAATGGTATTACTCCCGCCCCCATTCGAGACCACTGAGCTAATTTGCTCCATTGGCACAATATCCTGAAAATATATTTGAGTATTTAATTAAATCTCAAGAGAAAAGTCCAACGGGTAATATTTTAATCAAATCATCTGGGGGCCAACAATATGGCAATGGCACAAGTTGTTCACCCTTTTCAAGGGGGTGACCCATGTCTTCGATACGGCTAATCATCGTTAATCAATTAAAGCATATTAAGAGCGTGCCGAGAGGATGTTTTTGGCAAGCCTCTTGTAGACCCTTGTCAACGTTATTAATTTGCTAAATAATCAACTGAATAGTTGTAGGGTTATCGAACCTCTTTAAGGATGTTGTTTCTTTTCAAATGGTTCTAAGGATGGAGTGGTGCACTGTATTGTGAATTTGTAATACATCAACCATATTAAGTTACGATTATTTCTACATTTGTTATCTTCTTTTTTTTGTTTAATGATAGGCGGTGATTTTCTTATAAAAAACAACAACAATAAACGAGCTGGAGGATGATGTGAAGAGAGGTTCAGTGTTTCAAAAGGAAAAATGGATGGACTGGATGTGATAATCGTATCGGAAGAATCGACAATAGCAGTGGCTGGTACGTAGCGTCAACTTCATGCAATAAGGGAGAAGAAAATGGAAGTCGAATAACGCTTGAAAGAACCACACATCTAATAATAACCATCCTTAAATCGTTGTTGTGAAAGTAGGTAGAGGATTGTGCAAGGCCCTAAGCGCAGGCTAGGTTTCACAAATACCCCGAAAAGTCAATTCTAGATGTATGCAGTGGTCGCAATGCAGTCGAATTTGATGACTAAGCCCGAGACTTTTCCCTCGACGAAATCATTGCCAATTTGAACAACTCAAGGTTGTAGTTAAGACGGCACTTTTTTTTCAATGCCAAGAGGCATGGCCAAAAGTACTTGAAAGAACGACGGCAATGAAGCTTGAGAAGCTTCAAAGAATTGCCCGTCTCGCTGTACAGGTGCTATGCGCATCTGCCCCACTTCAGCCATAAAGGTTGTCATCGGAAGACCACTGCCTGTTGTGTTATAAAGCTGCAGCTAGAGCACAAGTATAAATCAGGTAATCTTGTAGGTCATCTGAAAATACTTCACGCAATTCCAAGTCCGGGCATGGCTAGGAAGTACAGTTTCGAAAGGCTATTTGAGGTAGAAATATTAGACCGTGTCGATTGGTTTAATAAAGAAACCTTATCTGACCCAGCATGTTTAGTACCGTTTACCGATGGATCAAAAATGGCTTCCGGGGTAGGTGCTAGCGTCTTTGGACCCAACACTAAAGTCTCGGTAAGAATGGGTATGGGCTCCAGCGCCTTCCAGGCTGAAATTCATGGTATTGAGATCCGCAGTAAGATAAACCTCGATAAAGGTATTAGGGGCGCAAAAATACATATCTATTCAGATAGTCAGGCAGCTCTTAAGGCATTGACATGCCACTTCGTGTAATCTAGGTCAGTCAAGTGCTGCTACGATACCCTGCAATCACTTGCAAGGCACAACAAGGTCATATTTGGTTGGGTACCCTACCGGCGTTCGTTAGTGGTGCAGAAATCAACGTTCCACAGAAGACCTAATGGTTTTTCTGTCTGAAAAATGGAAGTACATATAACATTCACCCAAGTGTTGATTGCAAAATAGTCGCCTTAGATACATAGCTCTAAAGATAGCAAAAGATCAATAGAGTGTGGCATAGGGCCTTCGTAAATAAGTTTCAAGTATATGGTGTAGATGACGTCTTCCCGAAATGTATTGGAATTGGTTGTATAGGATGGATGTACTTTTGCTCTCCTTTCAACTAACACAGTTGTCCTTCATGGCTCCATCGTCCGTGCTCTCTCCGACACTTCTTTGAACCCGATCTATTCCTACGAGAAGGGCTTCAAGTCATCGAATCCAAGGGACGGCGAATGTCTACCGAACTCAACTCTGCACAGATGAGAAAGAGCAGGAATCCGTCGTGACGTAGGCTTGCGATACAACCCAAGTTCTAGTGGTATCACAATGGACCTACCTCTGGTTCATCTAAATGTACCTCTGTAGATTATTACTTTGAAGTATGTATGTAACTAACTAGCAAATTCAATGTTTTTTCTGGAGAGATGAGTTCCTTTACTTTGGAAGTACATATATGGAAACAAGGTAAAATCATAAATTTTTACTCTACACGCCACACGGTAGCAGGGATGTTGTGAAAATGTACGCATTCAATTTCAATTCAATTCAATTTCAATATTGAAATCAAAAACGGTTTAATATTCGACTTTAGTTATAAAGCAACGTAGTTGAGACACAATCCACTCAAAGTAAGACAAGGCTTAGCTTCCGGTAACCATCCCTGCTGTCCGTGTAACATTTTTTCGCATGAATAGGAGGGGCTTATAATTTATTTCCGACTCAAAACGGCGAATTGAGAAGCTCTTTCATGACAAATTATACTCTCCGAAGTTTGTCATTCCCCGACGAAAGGTGGTGCCATGAACAATTTTAGGTGGAAATTAGCAGGGGCTTGAACCTTCGCAGCTCGTACAGTCGTCTAACGTACTAACCACCGATCTATGGTGACCACCATCACTAGTACATCATTTTAAATGTTCCTCTTATATAATGGAGTGTGTGACACCCTGTTCAAATGCAATCATTACCATAATTTAAATGCGATATCATAAATTGGAACATACCCCATTTTTAGCAGCCATCTTTCAATCAAACTGTCATTTTATTTAATTTCTTTTCTATGACTTTGACATTTGCTTTCATGTTTTCAGTTACTTATGACGTAAAAGAAACATCCAGTCAACCGAACAACCTTGAGACTACGAGACACTTAAAATATCAAAATATAAAACCGGAAATACTTGACATTCTATCACTATTGAACATCGAACTACCAGACTAGATGGAATTTTTATCTTCTAATGCTTTCTACAGTGGAGAAGAAGTCTTAATGAATTGAGAACTAGAAATCTACATACTATCCACACAACCTGTTAAGGGGTAACAACGGAAAAACTTACAAGTAATTTTGAACGCACATAGGACTTAGTTTTCTTATCTTTTGCGGAAAGCCGTGAGTTGCTTCTTCTTTGACTTCCCCATTGCTCACTACTAATACTTGGCCGGTTGTACCTTGTGGAGTCATAGTCGGTATCGCTTTCACTAAGTGACATATTTAGTGGAAGATTTTGCTTTTAAATTGAAAATTTGTCTCTGATTTGGAGTCGAAATTAAAGTTAAACTTTCATCTAGAAGATATAAAAGGAAAAAATCTTGCGATTCGAATAAAAAGGGTTGAAAATCCTAGATCCTACAATGGTTTTATGAATTTCAAAATTGTTACTGATTGGAAATCTAAACTACAATGTTCAAATTTCTATAAATGCAGTTTTGGTTTGATAGTACCTTGTCTGTGAGAGCTTAAGATAAGATAAGAATACTAAAAAATTCAAAGAATTAGTTAGGGTGATTGGAGAGAGATTGCGTAGCGTGAAAACTTAAAGAACCAATGGCAGCAAAAAACGCCCTACGACTTTTGTAAAAAGCTCCAAATAGGTCACACTAGTACCACTAGATGGGCGAAGCTAGAAACAAAAAGGGATAGCATGACGCCATACCCTGACTTCGAACTCAATTTCCAAAGTCTCTTTCCAGCAAGGAAAAGTTGGGAAGAAGTAAGGCTCATTAAACCCGGCAGTATATCCATTTTCACCGACGGTTTAAAAATGAATGAGGGGGTAGGCTCCGAAATATATTCAGACGAACCCGCCATTGCCCGGTCAATAAACCTTCCAAATCACGCCTGTGTGTTCAAAGTTTTAGCGATAACTGAGGCTGCAAGAGAACTATCCTCGGTAACCCCGAGAAGAAATATTGACATGTTCATCGATAGCCAGGCCGCCATTAAAGCCGTGTCATCCACAATACTCAAATCACTTGTAGTAAAGTGTTGTCGTATCTAGCTTAAGATCCTAAGCTTAAGACATAATCTAACTCTGTTGGGTACCGGGGCACAGAGGCATCGATGACAATGAAAAGGCCGATGAACTGACAAGAAAGGGATCAAAACTGAACCAAATAATAATCGATCACACCGTTCTGACCCCTATAGAAGTGCTAAAGCAAGAGATACACTAGGACTTCTGGAGGAGCACACTTCCGTCATGCCGCGTATAAAGAAATATGTGGCCAAAACTCAATAAAAGAAAAACAAAGGAGGCATTCAGCTCTAGTGATCAGTATCCTCACAGGCCACAACCTACTGGCGGCCCATCCATGGAGAATGCGACTAAGCACGACTGACCTCTGCAGAGGATGTGGCGATGTAGACGCGGAGGAGAACGCGACGCACTTTGTCTGCACCTACCCAAGCCTCAGCAGAACCAGAAAGAAGACCCTAGGCGTTTATTTTTTAGTGACCTAGGACAACTCTTAACCATGCCACCCAAGGCCATCCTAAAATTTATACTGAATTCAGGGTGGGTTAGGGGGGCTAATAAAAATAAATAGCTGGCGCGACAGCTCGGGATGAGCCAAGGCCAAGGAGTGCAAGGTGTAAGGAAGTCTAAGAAAGCAAAGTGGAACCTGTGAGATACGTCCAATGATGGTGGTAATGTTCAAAATCTGGAGAACAGTGCAATCAGCGTAATTACCAGGTTGCTCTTAGCTAATCATGAACTCTGAATGGTGGTCAAATGAAATTCTTTTGTTTTATTTCCATTTTTATTAATAGACTTGTTAGTCCCAGATAGCTGAGGTAAGAATGTATGTACATATATGAGCAGTGTCTGTTCAAAAGGGTATACATTTTTTATAGACCTAGGATGCGAGAACCGTGTCCTGACCAGCAATTTCAAAAAAATTAACTTAATTGTATTGTATAATACATTTTTAAAAACACTTTCTTTAAGACCCGGGCGGCCTAAAGTTGTTTTCCTGGCCTTATCACAGATGGCAGCATGGTTTCGATTTGACATTTCATTGAAACCGACCATATCAGAGTGCCAAAGTGGCCTAAGTCTGATAGGCCACTATAGCATTGACAACCATAGATAGGCCACTCTGGTTATCGAGGCCTCAAATGTGGTATCTTTTGAACAGAATCTCCAACGTTGGGGTTAAAATTAATACAGAAATATGCCGTTTATCCTGTTATTAAATTGTATATGTAATTCCACATATTATAAAGAACGATGTGATCAAATAAATTTTGTTTTTTCAACACGGCCAATAGGTCCTTTTAAACAGATACTCAATGTAATGAACGTAAACCTTGATCATGAAAATAGTTAGTAAGTCACTACTATGTAATATGTACTAAGAACATTTTTACTGATTGAACAATGAGCTATCATCTACATCTACTCGCTCCATCTCTTACCTCATATCTTGTATCAATTTCGGGTAACTTCTCTAAGAACTCCTCCACCATTTTCACCACACTAAATAACTTAGACAGGCTGAGAGCGATGACGGGACACCCCGCCAAAGACAACACAACACAATACTCGGAGAACCCAAAACACACACTTGTTGCAAATTAAATTCGTTAAATTTGCACAGAAAAACGTATCAAAGTCACTTTCGCTTGCACCAAACCGCCAGGGAGTATCTAAATTCACACACTGAACGCAGATAAACCGTTTCGCAGACGATAAGTGCAACAACCACATTCGACAAGAGTATGCGCTGCAGCGTGAGTATTTGGTACACATGTGTAGCTTTTAAAAAAAAATAAACTAACAAACGACAGCAAGTCTCAAATGTCCTCATTTCGCAACAACACATCCTTGCAGCACTCCACCACATCATCTACACGTTCCGAGGTGGTACTCCTTCTTGTTTCTACTGCTGTAACGATAATTGCTCTCCAAACGAGAGCACTGGCTTCCTAGAAAGGTCCTTGCGTTAATTCTTCTTGCATCCACCCCACCCCAAAGGTATAATAGTGATGTTATGCCAAGCGAATGGAATCAAATCCGCTCCTATTGCTCATAATGCATCCGTATACTCATCCCAACAAACACACACACATACGCACTCGCTGGGTTCATGGATACGAAACGAAGGTAACAAACGCCGTTCAAAAACGATGACATTCTGGGGCAATTCATACAAAGCAATTCACAGGAACAGAGGCTTTCTTCCAACAACTTCCCCATGGTTAAGTAGAGTGTTGTGGTTGTCAGATGATGATGGCGGGAGTGAGGGCAGAGAGACATGAGCTTTTAAGGTTATTTTGGGGACTCAGATAGTGATTCTGCAGAATAATTCGCACCAAAGTGACACTTTACAGGAAACGACAGGAGTCTGATGGAAATGAAAATGAAAGTGCTCCTCAAAATGTCAAAGTTCGTCGAAAACTGTCAGCTGCCACTTGAAACTGGTCAAAAAAAAGTCATCTTTTATGTCAAAAGAGTTCCAATTTTTGGTTGTGTGTCAAGCGAAATGACAAGAGTATCGTTGAGAGAATTAATTTGAAGTCTGGCAACACAATTTTTCCGCCACAATTTTTCCGCCACAAATATCGGACCTTTTTGAACTTTTGTGTGCGAAAAACAAAAAAATTAGGAGATGTCATAAAACAGAGCAACAGGAGGGTACGTTTGCTACCGGAAGAGGGCAAGCAAAAAGGGACAATACTTCTTGACGATAGTAAAAGATACATTATGCGTGAGATAAGTAGGCTGGTATCTGCCCGGTCAGTGGAGCAGTTCATAGTCAAAATAAAGTAATAAAGATGGACGTGAGCTGCCTTTTATTGCCGTTCACAAGAACACGTGAATAAGTTATTTCTTTACGACTGAGAGTGTGTTAGAGGCGTTGAAAGATGGACTATTGGACAACACTCGACAGTCCAGAAGTGGTCAACCAATGTAGATAATTAATTAGTGGGAAAGGGCCTACGTGAGATAATTTCGGAAATCTACCAGATTGAAGTTCAGGAAAAGTTGAACTAGTCAGAGTTTAGAAGGGAAGCAGTTCATCATAAAAGAAAACACAGGATCCTATAGCACATTGATCCAAAAAATGTTTGTTCGAAATAGTTGATTCCTCCTGGAGAATTCTAAATGATATTTGCGTCGAATATCCTGATGTGACGAAAGACTTATGAGTCTTGGCAGTTGCTTTATTAAAACTGAGCTAGCGTACAATTAGAGCTTAAGCTGCCGGCTAAACTCAACAGCTCTAGGACACGAGAAGCAAACTTGATCATATAAACAAATATCATTGCATTGGATAACGAAACGATCAACTTACTGGTCAAAGCCGGTGAATTAAACTCCCTTCACAGGTCTCAAAATTTTTTGTCGAATAAGCAAAGGCCGTTACGGCCAAAGGGAACAAACCTTACTCAATGCAATACAGGACAGAAACTATAGAACAGAAATGTAAGAAATCGCGATTTACTGAGACGAACGGCAGGACAGGTGATCTTTTCGGTTTCAGAAGAGACTTTTTTCTGGCAATAGGAGCAGTAAAGGAGGTTGTTAGGTCCATCTAGTAGCGAAGCAGAGAAATTACAGCACAAGAAACATTGTCGCGTTTACAGTGTTCTTCATTCAACAGACTAAATGCCCTCATGCAGATAGTGAAAGAATACTTTAGGACAAAAATGGGGTTGAAGATGCCACGGAGCCACCCATTGAGAATGCAATCACCGCAGGAGTGTCTTCTTAGGCGGGATTCTTCATAGGGAGCCACTTTCTAGCACTGCGGTCTCATATGTTTCCCATGAGTTTAGAGCAGTTTGTCTACTCCAGAGGATGTCAGGAAGCTAATCAGCCTTTCTCAGCCTCTCGGTGTGGCAAGCGCTGTTGGTGTAACGAGTTCACTCCCTAGGGTCCGCTTTCTCGCGTGGATAAGGACGGGACATTCTGTGACGATGTGAAGAGCACAGTCTGCAGGTAGGGTCCGGTGACAGGCCAATCTTGTGAAGATGCCGTTTTAGTCGGCAGTGACACTTAGAATGCCGGTTAGGATTCTCCTAACCTGCTCAGGTTTAAAATAAACTTGGATTTCTTTTGCGATATGTTGGGAAAGAAGTGTTTGGTCCATTTCTGTCCTACACTTTCCATTCAAACTGTATTGGATTTGAGCAGGGATGGCTCCCTCATGAAGTTTTTAAAACTGAGACGAAAGTAGAAGCCTTACGTCTTCTGCTGGCGATTTATTGACTTATTACTAGTCTCGGATATACGCTGCAACAAGCTCTAAGCCATTTTCTGCAAACGGATATTCGCTATGGGCTAGACAATTTAATTAGAGAAGATGGAGAACGCCAGGGGTGCATTCTGTCACCTCTCCTTTTCGAATTGGGAGACTTAAGGATAAGTCATCTGCTTTTTGCTGATGACTTGGTCATCCTTACGTCCACCCAGACCGAACTTCAGCGCGCACTAGATAGGTTCGTCGCCGTCTGTGTTGAAACTGGGATGAAGGTAAACGTGAACAAATCAGAGGTAATGGTAATTTCCCGAAGGCCTGTTCCATGCACTCTATATGGTAGTGGAGTCCCATTGAAACAGGTGGAGAAGTTTAAGTATCTCGGGGTCCTATTAATGAGTAATGGAAAGAGCAATACTGAGTTATTCTATAGGATTGGTCAGGCTGGAGCAATTTCGGGACAGCTTGGTCAATCTGTTATCAGGAGTGTTGAACTTGGTATCGGAGCTAACCTATCGGTCTTCAATTCAGTGTTTGTTCCCATCCGAAAGAAAAAGATCGCGGATACAAGCTGCCGAAATGAGATTTCTTCGTTGTATTGCTGGGGTGACTCGACGAGATCGGGTTAGGAACACCAGAGTACGCGAGGCACTCAATGTCGAGCAGCTACTTCTTCGAACGGAGAGGTCCATACTTCGATGGTTTGGGCACGTCAAACGCATGTCCCCAACTCGGCTTCCAAGACGTGCCATGGAATCCGTGCCATCGGGTGGGCGTCCCCTGGGCAGGCCTAGGATGAGATGGCTGGACCAAGTCCGAAATCTCACCTCTACCCGTATGGGGATTGCCCCTGATGAGTTAGAGTCGATGGCGGAAGATCGGCAAATGTGGAGAGCTCCCTAAACCCGCGACCCTCATAGTGGATAAGCGGGTCATTGGAAGATGATGATGATGATGCTGAGATGAAGATGATAAGTCAATAGTGTTATGGCCGATAATGGAATGATGACCAAGGGCTGCTCGTCAGGTATCCATCCCAAGCTAGCGCGACAGCTTCTCAGTTCGCCGTTCGGAGTCGGCAATAAATTGTAGGTCCCTTTCATTGTACAAAAAGTGTAACACGCACAACATGAATGGTTGCAAGAAGCTAGGCTTTGGCTCATCCCGAGCTGTCGCGCCAACTATTCATTTATTTATTTATTTTTTTAAGAGTTTTTTTTAGATTGATTAGAATCTCATAATTTTTGTTGAAAAGTTTGAACATAAGATTTGTGATATTGGAAAGGAGAACCCTAACTAGTCGTAACCTGACGAGCAAAATGAAAGATCCTGTTAGTCTGCCCTTGAAGGCCTTGTGCTCAAGGTCGAGACGGGGCTGGAAAAGTTTTCCTACACTTTTTGCTTGTTTTTCGACGTAGAGGATGCTCTTGATCATGCAAACTTCGCGAGAACAAAATCAAGGCGTCGTCAGAAAGTTTACATAGACAACAATCGAAAGACCACCAATAGCCACTCAAAATTTTACGAATGAAAGAATTTAACTGGGAACAGGTTTGTCAGACAGAGTTTTTCATTTCTTTACTTAAAATATACTCCCATTTACACCTTCACTCATACGACTGATTTTAACAGAGTACTTCTCTGCTTTTGATGACTTTTTTCTGACACACCGAATAGGATGGCGCACAAAAAGTGTTTGGACATATTCCAAATATTCATTCTGACTTGGCTAAAAGCTGCTTTTAAAGAGTATATTGCCTTCCTGAACAATTTCTTCAAAAACCAAATTTAGGTCCCAAGCACATCACTTCAAAAAGAACAGTCCCAATTAAGTCATCAAACACCAAAAACCATCCATGTTCACACCTTAAAACTACACTAATTGAAATAAAATATAAACAAGCCACCTACAGCCGGCATAAATGCTTCGATGGATCCACCTCCAGGACAAAACCAATTTACTTAACAAAAATATCCTTTAGCACCGGAATAAAAATAGAATTTTGTTTCCTTTTTCTAACCGCACAACCGACTAATAACCACTGAACACACGAAAACACTGTTTGCCCGGTAGAGTCCCGCACGTGAAGAATTAACTTGAAGGAATGACAAGGAATGACAGTTACGTGCCTTACCAGTCACAATCGCGCTTGAGAAAATCTATATTAGGCGGGTTGCTTAAAAATTCCATCGATAACTATACCCTATCGGACAGTTTCGCACTATGGGAAATAAAACAAAGAGTCCGGCACTAAGTGTAATGGGATATTAGCCGGCTCCATCAACCTTTTTTTCATACTTTGTCCTTTCATTATTGCTCACCTGTTGTTTTGTACATCATTTCTTATGAATAACTTCATTCGAAATGCAAACGCCTATTGGGAGATTAAAACATTCCTAGGATTGGATAGTCTTTCACATAAAATCCATAAATCTATGAATTTCCATTTGAGGAATGTGTTCAATTCGATAACCTTTCCATTTTGAAAAGTCGAATACAGACATTTGACAGATGAGTTTTATATATTTAAAGACAAACACGAGATAATGGATTGGCTGATGTCAGCCATTTGACAGATTCTAAATGACGTCTCTGAATCTTTGCCAGAAAGTGAATAATGTACAGGTTTTGATATTTGTTTCAGTTTATTGACATGTTGGTTACATCTAGTGACAGCAATATGTTGGTTGTTGAGTGACAAAAATGGGCTTGGTTTTTGTCTGGTATGGCGACATGCATCATAAAAAGGCTTTGACATGGCCTACCAGTTTTAAAGATATTCTGACTTATTTTTCTTTATGGCAAGCCCATCAGAAGGCAGACAAATGAATTCTATAACCGTGGAAAAGCGGTTAGGCTAGAGGAAAGGGTAAGACTGAACCTTATACAGATCCAAACTAAACTTCCAGGCAAGAGATCTAAGAAAGGTCCAACGAGTGCCTGTGAATTTTTATAATTAGGTAAAGTCATAACCAAGGGCCCTACGGTTTCAAGGTACCTTCGCGTTTCGATGACTATTCCAACTGAAATTTGCATCTGCGATGAAAAACGTTCCGAGACTATTTTTCAGATGAGTCCGTGAATGAATGGTCTTCATGTTCAAAACAAGGGTCATTCACACGGCATTAACGTATAGGTACTTAACCCTAATTGCAAAAGAAACATCGCATGTAGCGCCAGGACATCCTCAAAAAATCTGCGCCCTCGAAGTCCTACATTCACAGAAATATTCTACAAAGTTCGTCACCGCATTCTGTTTGCTGGCAAATAAAGACAGACAAAATGCACCTTACTTAGGCGATGCCACAACTTAAAGAAAATTTGTGCCTAACCAAACAAGCATCTCTAGTTAGCCTGATCATTGGCTTATTGTCTCCAGGCCTGAGATCACCCTCTTCGTGGGCGTGAAACCATCAGCGACCTTAAAACAAAGTTTCGTTGCCACTCTGACTTAGATTTGAAGACTTTGCAGGCCAAAGCGTTGGTTCCCATTTACTCCACATATTCTTTCGAACGTAGGCGTTCAACCCGCGGTTTTCTAATTACATCATGTCGTGGTACAGCTTGTAGAATTGGTGGTTTCCTTCTCCGCCGCCAGTGGAAACGATTAAAGATCTTTTCGATAGGTATCTTCACTTCAGCACCATTGAGCTGGGTCCTCCTGTGACTAGATCCTACTAAATTACATAATCAGCCCAGGGAAACAACGATTAGGAAGAGTTGTTCTTTGTTTGATTTCTGCTGAGATGTCGTCAGAAATAATAGCAGAGCCAAGATAGACGAAAGTCCCTTCTTACCTCGAAGCTATCGTTGTTCCCTCTAACGTTCTGCCCGCTTTGTTAATGCTGGAAGTCCCAGCTTGTTGACAGCATTTAATTACTTTTCCCATGTTCATCGCTAAACCTATTTTGGCTGCTTATGTCTCACTGTCGGGGTGTGGACCCTTCCTCCTAGTAAGCCATCTAGAACTGACCGTTGCCTGGCCAGCTCTTCTGCACGCTCGTTTCCTGTTATGTCACTGTGCCCTGGAACCCAGATCAGCACCGTTCGCCCAAGCGGCAAGCTCGTTCCAGCACTTTAGCAGGAGTTTGGAGGATATGGAAGCCGTGCTTGACTATCTATGAGGATAGCAATGTTTTGTTTCTGTGTTTTGTCACGCCCGAGTTGCGTGCAAGCCTCTCGGATTGGCAATAGTTCCGCCCGGAAAACGGAACTTTGGTAAAATCTGGCAAGCGGTATGATCTTGCTATTTTCAAT
Organism: Matsumyia berberina; assembly: GCA_917880715.2. Lineage (NCBI taxonomy): Eukaryota > Metazoa > Arthropoda > Insecta > Diptera > Syrphidae > Matsumyia > Matsumyia berberina. The sequence continues at coordinate 33,755,905 of OU862870.1, forward strand.
GATTTCGTGTAGACACCGGCCCCACACAGCAGTTAATTTTTGATCCGTCGGTGTAGATGACCGTGTCAAAGTTCTTTACCACTTCGTTTTTCTTCCACGGTGCTCTGGTGGGGAATCCCACGTGAAAGTTTTTCTTGTGGCCGTAGAGCCGTGCAGTCCAGCACCCTGATTCTTTGAGTCTGACTGCTCTGTATAGTGCGGTGTTTTTTGTGTCGAGAGTCAGAAGATGCAGGAGCATAGTAAGGGCATCCATTGGGGCCGCCCTCAATGCTCGCTGTTCTATGGAGCCCTTTGAGTTTTTTAAGGTAGTAGCCCTAACTCAGCGCGGGCCACCATACAAGTCATCTTTGCTTGAAGTCCCCACTTCTTTCCAAAGATTTTACTACAGGCATAAAAGGCTACACATGTCTTCCTTAGTATCACCACGTCGTCCGCATACGCGACCACCTTGACCGTTTCCCTGTCTAGTCTTATATGAATTTTATTCATAACCAGAGTAGAGGGAAATGACGCCACCACGTGGCGTTCCTCTGTAGGGGAATTTGGCGACTATTACCAAGGATGTGTCCAAAGGTTGTATTGAACTGGATCGCAAATTTCTTTAGAATATCATTGCGGCTTTAAAAAATGTTTATCTACTGCAAGGTTCCCAGGAATACATTTTCCTTTACGTTGTCCCTGTAAAAGACAATGTATTCTTGGGAACCTTGCAGTAGTAGATAGACATGTGTTGTGCCAACTTCGGTATTTAGGTAATGTACCCCAAGATGGTTTCTGTTTTGGGCTCTACGGCCCTCTGTATTCGTTGTGTAGTCTTGACAGAAAATAAAGGAAACACGTGTTGGTTAAAGGTGTTGTTCCGAAAATAAACTAACAAGGCTCGATACATTTGACATTAAAAAATAAATCTTCAACAAGTCCGTTGTATAATTAAAGAGTTGGACGCGAATGGGGCATCTAAATAAATCATACAGCCATGGATTCAAAAACACATGACACAATGCCTATAATTAACGTTTTCTCCCGAAAATATTCAATAAAATAAAACCTATGAAACCAATTCTTGGAATTATGCTTCAACAGATTAGATGGATGTTCCAAATAATGTCCAGAAACACTTGTACTATCACCCAATCTAAACGATTAACTAAAGTAATTCCCAACATACTATGCGCCCCAAAATATTAACGGCGACGGGTAGTCTGCTGGTTTAATTGGAAATCGATTTAATCACAAATAATAACAATTTCCTACATGTTGACACGCAACCAAATTATCGGCTTAAGGCCAGTGACCACTGGTGTGGAACAAAATAAACAAAAAGCAGCCTGAGTCCATGGAGAAGCATAGAAATTGTAGTAAACAACTGATTGGAAGGAGTTTAAATGGCTGACGGAGAATATGCACTTCCCTCTTTCTACGATTTGCAAAAAGATGAAATTTCTTTCGATCTAGGCAGAAGGTGCTCGAGCAGTAAGAATACACACAGAATCTGAACCAATGCAACTTTATTAAAACAATAACCCCAACCATCGTATATGTACATATGTGTTCAATCTACCTTAATCTGTACATGATTGGTTATAAGACGAGAGATACCATCAGACATCAATGCCGTATCCAGTAGAATATGATAGACTCCGTGAGGTATGACCTTTTCAATCGTTGCAACCTCAAAGTAAGCATTTTTTACAGAATATAATCCTACCACAAGGGGACATGTCCAAAAAAAATTCGAGATGATGATTTTCGCAAAAACAGCCTTGAAAATTCTAGTCCTTGTCACGACCTCCATGAACTTGCAATAGTCGACATTTCGAAAAGACAGAACTCTCTTTGCTCTTGGTCCTTGGCGTCTCTTTAAATGCAATGAGCAGAGGATTTGTCCGGAGAATACCTTCAAGATGGTGATGTTGTAATTGAAAAAGGTTCCATTGATGACTTCGTAGTCAACCGTTGCACGTTCAGGATCAGAAGAATGCGATGTGAAGCTTAATATTTCGGCGTATTTCTAAAAAAGAGTGATTCAGGAGCTTGAACAGAGTGCTGATCGATAACTTACCGATTCAGTGAATACCAGGCATTTGAGGAGGACCAAAACTGACAGAGAGTTCATTTTGGAAAAGTTCACGTATCTATCACAATGTAAAAACTTTAAATGCTTCCAGAGGGAATAACTGTATTCATTTGTAGTTGAACAAATCAAAGATAATTGGCACAATATCTGAACGTTCAATCGAGTACTTTTTACATTGCGTGACTTAGTTTTGTAAATAAATGAAAAGAATGGGAAACACGGGGAATGTTTAACCCTTTGATCTTGATACTTTTAAACAAATTAAGTTTGAATGACTTAATCGGAGAGAATGGCCTTCAAAGGACTGATGTCATTCTGGGACTTTGAGACTTACAACTATCAACTGTTTTCGATCTGAGGTTGAAAATTTAAATATTTAACGTGAGGAAGTGTTGTATCTTTTTGCGAAAGAAGCCATCTAAAGGAGTACAGTACAGCAAGTAAATGGACTCAAGAGCAACTCCTTTATCACGACTGCAGTGTCTTTCAAGCCGAGATCATAGACATAATCAAGGCTTCGAAAACTATCCGCGAGAAGGATATCACCGAAACGACAATTACTGTTTGCATCGACAGCCAATCAGCCGTTAAGGCTCTGGAGTTTGCGATAACCAGATCGAGACTCGTAGAAATCTGCACAAAGTATCTAGATGATATCGAGGGCCAATATGATAATTTCATATTGGGAGTCACGGCTTTTGGATTTACCATGTAACGAAAGGGCTGACGAACTTGCACGAAGGGGAGCAGCGCTGCAAAGCCCCACAGGCTCTCCTCTTCGCGAGGATTCCAATAAGCTCATTAAAAACGAAGCATATATTGAAGACGAGTCTCCTAGTCGAGCCAATAAACTTTGGATCCAGCTAGACACATGTGCAACGGCTAGCAGCTTGTGGACGGGTTATAATAAGAAAAGATTCCTGTCTCTGGTCAAATTTAGTCGGCGCGAAGCGAGGATAGTCTCCGGCATCATTACTGAGCACTGCGTCATTGTCGATAAGTTTTATGCATGTCTCGGCAGTTTCCTGACATTCACATAGTATGTGTGTTATGTCCTCAGCGGCGCATAGGTCGTTGCAGTATCTGCAGACATCTGTGGTTGATAGCCCTAATCTTTTAGCGTGCTTCCTGAGAAGACAGTGGCCGGACAGGATGTCAGTGACTAATTGTAGCTGTGCCATGCTTAAGTTAAGAATATCTCTTGTTTTTTCTGCGGTCTAGAGCAGACTATAGAGCTTTGGATACCCTATGTCCACTTATCTCTGATTAGCCTCACTTACAGTTATTGTTAGGATGTTAGGTGGCTGCCCCTTCATGTACTGCCGTTCTCCACCTATCCTGGCCAGTTCGTCGGCCCTTTCGTTTCCCTCAATGTCACAGTGACCCGGTACCCAACAAAGTCTTACTTGATTCCGCGCGCACAATGCCTTCAGTGTAGATGTGACGACATTTGACTCCAGCGCTTTAAGTGCGGCCTGACTATCAATGTAAATGGCGATATCCCTTCCAGATATCAATTTCATCCCTAGTGATTCCGCACCTATGAGCACAGCCAGAACCTCTGCTTGGAATACGCCAGAAGTATCCGGGAGTCTTATGGTTATTTTGAGGTCTACCTCTTGGGAGTAAATACCCGTTCCGTTGGTGGTTTTCCGTCCGTGAAGACCGCAATCTCATCTGCTGAGATGACAAAGTTCCTCTGCCAGTCTTCCCTCTCAGGAAACAACCTGATGTATGGTGTATCGAAGTGCATGACGGAAGTCGTCTCATCTGTTCTTTTTGAACGTCAAAAGTTATATTCACTTAGTATGGAGCATGGCCCAATACTGTTATTCCTAAAGAAGTCTGAATAAGTGAGCTTCAGCGCACTATTGGCTGCCTGGTGTTTAATCTCTAAGTCTAGCAGTAGCAAATGCAGAAAAGTGTTACTTACTTACTTGGCGCTACTGTTCGAGGTGAACCAGTTATGGTCTTATATAGAGTCTCCTTAGTTGTTCGAGACAGGCCTTTATCACTCAATTGCTTTCTCAGCCCGAAGAAACAACGATTGGGAAGAGTTATTCTTCATTTGATTTCCGACGAGAGGTCATTATCGAAGGGAATAGCAGAACCAAGGTAGAGGAAGTCCCTTACTACCTCGAAATTTGGCCTATCAACTGTGACGTTCTGTCCAATTCATCGATGATGGGTGTCCCTTCTTGTTTCCCCCAAATATTAAGCTTTGTCCTCGTTTACCGCTTAACCTATTTTAGCCGCACCGGTGGCAACTCGCTGCGTTCTGTCTATGATCTCAATATCGTTGGAGTACGCAAGCAGTTAAACAAATGTATGAACGATTGTGCCTCTGGTTGGCTTAGGAGTTTTGCAAAAATTCGTTCAAGTATGATGTTGAAGAAGTCATATGATAGTCACGTCACCTTGTCTAAATCCTTTTTTGACATCGACCGACCGATGAAGTAGAAAGCATTCTACATCACAAATTAACTAAAAAAAAATATGAACAAAACAATTTTTTCAAAGCCTTTACCATCATCTTGAGATTAACACCATGTGCCTCAAATCCCTTCTAAAAACCATTGGCCCCACTGAATTATGTTCACAGCCAACGTGTGTGGAGAGTACGTAATGACAATGGTAGCTCTCTCCTTGTGTGTAATTTACAACACAAAGCCCCAACACCAACAATGCAATTCAATCAAACCCTGGCCACATGCGTCGGTCATCGAGTGGAACCTTGAATATTTTTTTAAAAAATGTTAAACCTTTTTTTACCAAAAAAAAAAAAAGATATTGCTTGCCGGCGTCTGTTTCACGACTACTCCAGCGATTGTGCAACAATTTTGTCAAATGGATTTCCCACTTACGCCGAAGCAACAAAACTTCATGTCTTCTTGTGCGTACTTGCTACGAAATCTGCTAATTTGTTTGCCATACAGGAGTCAGAGGCCGTGATGTTTGATTTGATAAACTTTACCCACGGTCTACACCAGGGTAAACACACTCGAACAGGTCTACTGGTAAAGTTTACTGTGTTGACGGATCTGTATGCAGCTGTGTGAGAGACAAGTGAAAGTTCCAATCCAACAGAGAGCCGATGAAAAGGTGAAAATAAAATCTTTGATGCACATATGTCGCTTAAACCAGTTCTGGTGCTTATGAATGTTGACCCTCAGTTCCATCAATAGAATGGGTCACTAAATGTAACGAATGTTGTGGTTTGAATGCCGATCAGTGATTAAAGTGACCATAGACAGTGACCATGAATTTCCACAAAGGTTAGGTAAATGCACTTCTGCGCTAGAGACACTGTGAGTATGAGCAGTGGAATTCATTAACAATCACAATTGATGGCTTCTTTTAATGGACAAGACTGGTGCTGTGGAGCCATTAACCGAAATTAATCCACTAAAATTTGCATTGGATTTGGAATTTTGATGGATGAGAAACAAGATTAAATGCAAAGTCATGGGAACTCTGGGACAATCTCGCAATTATTTTGACTTTTTATTCAAGTTTTGCGGTTTTATGTTTCCTCGTGAAGAAAACTTAAGTTATTCAATTGTAAGACAAGGCAAGGAACTTCTTTCCAATGCATATACACAATGAAAAAAAAGTCCAACGCCCACAGTAAAAAGTGCCGTTCACCCGAACACAGCTCCTACACTTAGAGTATAGAGATTGAATGGTTCTCAGAAGAGAACTGTTTCATTGGTTCGCCGCCATCTGGGTTGAAGCTGGGCTGAAGGTAAACGTGAACAAATCAGAGGTAAGGGTAATTTCCAGAACACCTGTTCAATGCACTCTGCATGTTAGTGGAGTCCATTGAAGCAGATGGAGAAGTTCAGGTATCTCAGGATCTTATTCACGAGTGATGGTAAAAGCAATACTGAGTTATCCTTTAGGATTGGTCAAGCTGGAATAAATTTGAAATAACTTGGTCAATCTGTTATCAGGAGGGCTGAACTTGGCATCGGAGGTATGCTATCGGTCTTTAATTCACTGTATGTTCTGAACCTAGCTCCAAAAATCGGTAAAACTGTTCCACATACGCCACAGTATTCTAGGTTTAGCGATCCCCGCATTTGTATGCAACTGCAAGGATCCATTGAATAATGTTATGTTCGAAGTTTGAAACTTTACAGAAGCAAGTGAAATCACAACTGAGATCGCGGATACAAGCTGCCAAAATGAGATTTCTTCATTGTATTGCTGGGGTGACTCGCGGAGATCGGGTTAGGAACACCAGAATACGCGAGAAGCTCAATGTCGGGCAGCTACTTCTTCAAACGGAGAGGTCCATACTTCGATAACTTGGGCACGTCAAATGCATTTCCCAATTCGGTTTCCAAGACGTGCCGCGGCATCCGTGCCATCAGATAGACTTTTCCTCTACCCGTATGGGTATAGCCCCCGATGATTTAGAGTCGATAGCGGGAGGGCGGGAGATGTGGAGAGTCTACTTACGCACCCTTAACCCGCGACCCCATAGTGGATAAGCGGGTCATTTGCAAATGACGACAAATGATGGAAGAAGTTGGAGAAGTTAGATGGAAAAATTATTCTTTCAGCCTTGCCTCGCCATAAAGAAATTAAACGAAGTATGGGTGTAAATAGGGTGAAGAGTCCACCTTCGCATTAGCCATGCTGCATAGAAATAACGCTTTAAAGCAGGAAAAGGACCTGAATTAAATTTCAATTGCATGCTATTAAGATATAGCTGAACCTTTATAGCAATGGTGAAAGGTTGCCTCAGAGACAGAGTAGATACCACAGAAGGACCTTTCGTTTACTTATAATGTATCGCTACAGTTCGGTGTTACCAGGGTCTCAACCAACAAATCTCCAGTTGCTTGAGGTAACCCTCCACTTGCGCACACCATCGTAAATGATATCGTACTCTTCTGCGTAGTCTCTCAGTATGAATTGGAAGATTTTTTCACGATGAGGAATTGGTGTTCATCTGCTCTACATGACCTAACCATCTGAATCATTTTATACGCTTAGTTCGTGGTAACATCTGGTCTTCCGTGAATCCTCAACGGAGGTGGGATCATATGTCAAACGTTGAACTTTTCTCTGCAACATTTTAAGTGAGCTGAAATCGTTATACAGATCACTTCCGCGTTAAGAGACCTATTTTTCTTGCTTTAACAGTCAGAAACTTCTTATGAAGGTTATGTACTCCTTCTGTAAAACTATGAGATTTGGAGTAACGAGCTGAAGGAAGAAAAATAAGAAAAGCAAATGAGAGCATTACAGCAGGAGGGCTAGTAGTGCTGCTGAAGAACTTTGCCTTTAGTTGCGAGGTTTGATTCTTTATCAAAAATAATTCTGCTCCAATACAATAATACAATTCCATGGTATACAAAGTGGTATAGCAAGTACTATATAGCAAGTTTCAATTTGTCTGAATTCTGGTTGCAATAGTGAAATATGAAGTTTTCAGTTTGAAGAACGTTGGACAGATAAGTTTGAAGAATTTTGGACGGAGTCCCCACTCATAGAATGTAAATGACTTATATCAGTCTTCGAGGACATGGAGTAAAGATGATGCTAGACTGCTTCTGCGACATAGCTCCTTTGTTCAGTACGACATCGCTTTTTAAGAAGCAGCAGATATGTTTGCTTTGAACCCTCTGGATAGCTAAATTCTATTTTCCCTACCGATGCTTCCACTATAGTTCTTATCATTAAAACAGCCAGAGGGTCTGTCTATAAACACTTCTAAATCTTGAGCTTTATTCGCTGATGCTATCGATCCTGTTCTTATGACCCACAATGCATTACAAAATAAACTTGAAATACCGGAAAAGAATTTCATAACAAATGAAAGTCGTTAATTGAGTTAAAACAACTTTTAAACTACTTCTCAATTTTGCGTACAAATATTACACAATGCTGGCCTTTCCGATGACCCCCATTCGGATGTGCTAATTACAGCCATGTGCTTTGCGATTTTCGAGACCGAGTGGAGACTACCCGACACCTAGGCATGCTTTTCCAATTAGAACAAAATAAATTCACACTTAACTTGATTGTATTTATTTTCTTTTCACAAATCATGGCAAGAGAAACTTCCACTGACCACTGATTAAGCGGACGATCCCATCGCGCATCATTGACGCATCCAGCTGAGCATAGTACATTCCACGTTGTAGAACCAAACCCATCAGATCAGCATCAAAGTGGGCATTTCTCAGATAATAGAAGCCTTTCTTCATCGGACACGAGTTAACGTAAGTCGATTGAAATAACTTTGAAAATATCAACCGGAGAACCTTGTCGTTCTTGTAGATTGCCAGAAATTTGCAATAGTCCACTTGCTTCCAGTTCAAAACGGACTTCATTTTGCCACCCACTTGCCTCTTGATTCGGAACGTGCAAAGGACCTTTGCATTTTGTATTTTCAAAATAGTCATGTTGAGATTCAACAGAGTTTTATTGATTACTTCATAGCTAATGACGACAGCTGATGGATCGAATACATGTGTCTGGAACTCCTTGATGATGGCATACTTCTACAAAAACAAACACAGAACTTTAATGAACACTTAAAGGATAATTGATTGGTTTACACAATGGCCGATAGGTAGATGTAATGCGAATATGATTAGAAGAGCCACAACTTCCATACCATCGGTGAAGGTTTCTACTTTACTGGGTAAACGCATCATGAATAAAGTATAATGCCAATGTTTCCACAAGAACCTTCTGTTTGACAGGGCAGTCAACCATACGAAACTATCGCAAGCTATTAACAGCTTTAATTCACTTCATCACGCCATTTGTTGGTGGCTTGAGAAGACATGTTGATTATTTTATTTTTCAGAAAGCCCAACGCTGTTGTACAATTTATTTATTTTTTAATCACTTTTGTCTACGGAACGCAGAAGGTTTATTGGAAATATTATCACACAGACTTAGTGCGTTCCTTGCAAGTCAAGTTACCCCTCGGGGAACTAGGTCACAGTATAAAGTAAATGCATCAAGCATTTAAGGCTTCAATCCGCGGTGAAACAAACCGACAGGTGGACAGGTGCACTCAAGGCTTTTCTCAGAGTGTTTAATGCAATTATTTGTATCGTGCACAATGTTTTGAGGGTGTTTTTCCAACTCCGGCTGAAAGTGTAGGTGTAGAACATTGTATTCATTGGAGGTCCTCTTATCTTTATCCACTCAAACTTAATTTCCTATAGCCTGCCTGGAGACTGCGATAATTAGGGAAACTACGCAAAACAGCCAACGATCAAGTTCGTAATCAACTGTGAATGGTGCAAATCTTCTAGAAGATCTAATGAAACTAACGCGATGCCTCATCCATCAAAATTCGAGACAGATGCATCGTTTTTCAAGCCAAGATAATTGTCATAGTACAGGCCGCAAAGCTAATCTAAAATGGTAACACTGTCAGAGAAACTATCACTATCTATGTTGACAGCCAGGCAGCTACTAAGTCTCTGCAGTCAGACAAACTCTCAACGATATATTTACGATCAATAACGTGGCCCTATCCTGGGTACCGGGCCACAAAGATGTATCAGGTAATGAGAGGGCGGACGAACTTACCGGGAAGCGTGCAGAACTAGCACATGCCTATACCTTTTCGGTCATAAAGACATCATTAGCACTCTTTACGGGTAAATAGATAAGGAAACCATGATCAGGGCTAATACGAGATGGTGTCACATGGACGTTTGTGCCAGAGCCAGATCCTCCTCGAGTTTCTACAAATACTGAACAAATTTATAAGACACAGGTTGGAAATTTTGAGACTAAGCAAAGTGAGACGGTCAGGAGAACATCGTGTAACTTAAAAAGTCCATGAAAAAACTCCCCAGAATCTGCAGCAGAACTGCTGCTTAGACCAATAGCACTCATAGGCCAAATTTCTAGGCAACCGTAGGAAGATACAATTTTGGCAGCCAGATTCCAGACTGGAGTGCAATGAATTACCACAATGCAGGGTTAACTCCCTGGTGACGAGAATGAGATCAGCTATGATTAGCTAGACGTTGCCATTTGAATGCCTAGAATAGCATTGACAATGAAGGGTTTATACATTTTACGGGATTGCACGGACTAGACAACCACAAGGGTAACGGCAAACGATTTGAATGCCAATCGCATTATCATAGGTGTGTACTATGTTCAAGAACAAGACCTGCCACAACTTACAGACAATCAACTTCCAACAAATTTATCATTTTGCAAATAGTCGACGGTTTAGAAGTGGACGTTTGGAATAGAAGAAAAGTCCATACGGGTATGGGTACCATGCAGAAGCATGCCGATTTCGGATGGGGACTAACGCGATGGAGGGAACGTTTTGCTAGGATTCTAAACCATATGCTCGCCGGCGATATGAACCCAGATTAAGTTGAGCCGCCCAAAGTTACCAGAACCTAAATAAAGACAGCAACTCTCAGTAAGAAGGAGTTCACTATCCTCAACCAAAAGGCTGAAAAACTGCAAGGCGATAGGACTCGATGGGGTACCTATGGCACTTTTATATCAGCTTCAGTAACGTCTACACCCCTGCAAGAAAACAAACAAACAATTTATCTAAGCAGCCTTACGAATGCGTTGCATCCCTGATATATTAAAACTTTTATCAAGGTGACCTTTGATGAGTCGAGTTATAACATTCTGCGCAGAGTACGGCTGTCAGAGAAAGCCTACGAAACGTCCCGAATTTTTTCACCCTGTCCCGATTTCTATGGCGATTTAGAGAATGTCCCTATTCTTCCTACCTTATTTTTGATTTCATTTGAACGCCTGAAGAATAGGAAAAAATGTTCCACATACGCCACAGTATTTAAGGTTTAGTAATTCTTGATGAGATATTCTTAGATGAAAAGGGTCTCATTTTTATGCAACTAAAATGATCCATATGCCATGAGGGCGTAGACATGTACTTGTTTTTATGTGTTCCGTGACGGCGTGTTCATTTTATGATTATTTCGAAGTGTTCGGATTTGTCCCGATATTTGATGTTTCGGTTTATATGAACTTCCATCTGGCAACCCTATATCACAGGAATTCAAGATCCAGAATTTAATTGTTTTATTAGGTAATTAGCGATGTGCTTCGAGTTGCCTTGTCTATATAATAACTCAAGCCTCTCGCCTTCACTGTCGACGACATATGTATTTATATTTGTCTGTTAAGTCACAAAGTTATGGACGTCCATCAAAGTTAATGTAGAGAGGGAAGCAAACGTTGTAGAACTTGGAAAACACCGCCGAATGAAAAGTAATCAGCCTCAAAAGTACCTTATCGGTTCACGAGAGGCACTACTGATATTGTCCATTGTCTTTAAAGTCTTGTCTTGAACGAGAGCATAAGCAAACAAAGTCTACGTTTGGAAATGGCAATATAATCATCTTAAGTATCGAGCTACATATATTCCTTTTCAATGTTGAACGCGTGCAATGAAATCCACTAACCTAAGAAGACAGAACAGTGGTTCAACCGAGAAATATGTATGTACACAACAGTAAGGGGAGACTCACAGCAATTGGGGAAAAGTTTCAAAGAACTGAGATATATTGCCTAGGCCCTACAAGGCGAACAGGACATTAGTAAGAAAGTATCTTGACAACTCGGAAGTCTTAAGGCTCTTTTTTCTTACTCTTTCTGTCATCTAGATCAGTTTTCATTACTACAAAATAAATATGACACCATTCCGTCTGTCTAAACATTGACATTCTTAATCGAAGTCACATCATCAATATCAATTCAAGATGCCCTTCAAGAAATCATAGATTAAACTCGATTATGATCTTGTATCACCTGAGAGGTCATTGAATTTACATACCTATGCCAGAGTTGTAGCTTCTTCTTGTCTAACAAATGACGTGATGTTAAGTCAACAAAATACTCGCAAGTCACACTCGAGCAATAATATTTCATTAATAAGTTTCGGTGATTTTTTCTTGAAAACTATTTGAATGCTATAAACGTCAAACGAAATGAAAAGCTGACGAATAGCGCAGCTGTCATGTAGAAATCCATGATTAGTTCATCTGGAACACACCCATTTCGCACGTGTTTGAACAAAATCTGCTGTTGACATTGAAATGATAATTTTCAAGAGAAAAATTAAGAAAAAAAAAATTAATGAATCTCAAGACAAGATGTTTGCTGAGCCACTAATGGTTTTTTGTTGTCTCTTTTCGGATGTCGATGTCTTGAACTATGCAGACCTTTCGCTTACAAAACGTGGCAATTAGTAAATGAAAGGAAAAATTGGCAACGCAATCCGATGCATAATTGCGGGTAATTTGGTTAAAAATAAAATCAAAACTGTATCGCAAAACGATATCAATGTTGTGAAAGAATTTTGCATATGTAAAAATATTGATTCTAATAAATATTAATTTGATCGCGAAAGATGTATAACATTTGGTATTATACTACAGACAGCAAGATATACTATTTGTGCAACTTCTTTAGCAAACTGCTCCGGCACACCTAGGCCGGTGAGCGGTCAATTGCAATGTAATATTACTTTAAGAGCCGTCCCTTATCCATTTCCGATTTCTAAGGTCTAAGCGCCGTCTCAACCCTCTCTAGGTCTTTCCCACTTGCGCCTTGTATTTCTCGTTCAACTAACTCTTATGCCATCTAAGGTAAGCGAATTCCATTGCCTGTTATGGCTTTATATATATAATATATAGCCAATTCACTACAATTCGTCGTTGAACGATTGTGCTTATTGGTTCCTTTCCCATTCTCTAGTAAAGATGATGGTTAGAGATACTGTAAGGCCAGAAAAGGGGTTCATTTTAATTCATTTGAAAGCATCCATTGGAAAGTGCCATGTTCGAAGTTTAAAACTTTGCAGAACCGAATAAAATCAGAACTGAGATCACCTGAAAAATCGGTTTAAAAGTTCCACATACGCCACAGTATTTTAGATACAGCGATCCTTTATGAGATAGACTTAGATGCAAAGTGGCGCATTTTTTTGCAACTGAAAGCATCCTTAAGATGTTTCTTAGTCTTGTCTTGTGATAGTTTAATTTCAAAGATGTGCTCACATACAACAGGAAGTGTTAAACGGAACACTCATAGCTAATATTTGAGCTAATAACATTGCCCCACCTTATTTTGGACTACAGTTCAACCATAGACTTTGCTTTACCTATTCGGCTGACGGTGTTTGAGACAAAAGTTAGAAAATACTGAAACCAATAGGCTACTTTCGAGGCTATAATTACTTTTATGCACTTGCATCTTCTCCTTCTCGGACGCTCAAAATTCCGTGAGAAAGCAGATAGATACCTAGCTGTCAAATTAGTAGAAATGTTTGAGTTTCCTCTATAACCCATCGACAAAGCAACGCCAAGCACCAATAAAAATGAGAATTGTGAAGAATATCTGCTTGGCCGAACCATACTGAGGATCTCTTCCCTGACAGCTTATCTCTGAGTAGAACGTGAGTCCTTGACCCTTCGAGAATATGGCTTTGATAATAGCTTGTATACATTTTTGTCAAATACCCATCCTGTGCAATGAGACCCTTCATAAATGAACAGCATTTGATGCGGCGATCGGGTGTTGATGAGTTGTTCCCTCATTTCTTCAAGAACTACCTGTGCTACTGCAGGCGGCACACAAAATTCAGTTTTCACACCTCTTAGCTCTTTAGTGATCCTACATATGTTTCCACTATGCTGTTTATTCAGCTTAAGACGCCAGCGCACTGAAGACAATCCTCTTGTTTCACTTGACTTTCGCAGGATATCTGGAGAAGGGTCAACGATCGAGAACAGCTGATAGTTTGCAGTGGAACTACTTCAGCTACCCCTGCTGATGGTAGTGGTCTACGCTGTACTACAGCTGATAGTGGTCTCCGCTGTACCACTACCGTCAGCAGGGGTAGCTGAAGTAGTTCCACTGCAAACCATTAGCTGTTCTCGATCGTTGACCCTTCTCCAGATATCCTGCGAAAGTCTCGCACTATTTTGCTAACATTGCTAACCAATGGTTTGGACGTTGACAAGATTGCTGATTGATCCCTTGCCTCGCGAAAAACGGTTCCTAAACTGTTGACGCACTTAGGGTTCCTGAGTCTCTTGGTGCTATGCCTGGGCATTCTTATGTTGCCGTGGTGTCATCTAATTGACAATTAGGTTGAGGCTTGTTGCATGTTACTCTCTTCACTTACTCGACATAATTCAATCGCTGAATCACCACAAACTAATAGCAGACTTATGTCTTTACTACAGCTATTTCCACGATAAATCAATCTGCGCCGGAGCCAACAAACACCTGCAAACATCTTGTGGCGCTGCACAATATAGACTAACATTTCCTTATGCATTCAAAACTATTTTTTATTGCAAAATAATTCCAAATTTATCATTTGTTTACATTTTGTTTTCCGAAATGCCCGCAGAAATCTCTAAGAAGCACGCACGCATGCGTGAGCTAAATTTCTGATCTTTTGGCGTCTCAAAGCACCACCACTTGGTACCTGTTTCGCATACGAATTGCGTATTTTTAGGCCAACGTGACACAGCACTGTGTTATTGCGGGAGGACTACACTGTAAAACATGTTATACAGCTATTACTATCCAGATTACAATGAAACATGCACGATCACTACAATTAAGACATTTTAATCGCACACTTGTATATGAACTTCAGCTGCGGTTTATGGTGTTTAGTTGGCAATAGGTCCACCATCCACACACTGGATAATTGGCCACAAATCAAATCACGACAATTAGGAAATAATCAAGTTTCAAGTTGATCTGTTAAACGTTTTAAATTTTTTTTTTATAAATAAACTGCAACCACACGAGCCCGTTCAATTGTGGACCAACAAAGGCAACAAAAAAATGAGTCTTCTTGCTGGACGTGGGTATCAGTAACAAATGACTTGTCGGAAGGGGATTGGAGTCTGAAAGAACTCACAAACATGTCATGAATACTTGTACATAGGAAGCGAACAAAACCTCTTATTGATGTTCAAAAAGTTTTTGTGGGATAGGTCAATTAGTGTCCGTGGTAAGTAGGCCAAATATGTCTTAAGAATCTGTGGAAACAGAAGGTAAACAAATAAAATAAAAACGAGATCACAACAACAACCGGTATATGACAAATGTTCACTCTGCAGCGGAGATTCATGCTCATTAGTGATCCATATGCGAGCTTGCGGAAGGTTATCTGGTTCGACATCGTTTACAGACAGGTTGAGGTTAAGGTATTGTTACATAATAAGAATTCGAGAAAAAATTTACAAGAGTGCACAGTGGGACCCGCACGGTTATCAATTTCGAACAGCGGAATGACGGCTTTAAGTTAAGTTATTCGCAATTATTCGTTATAACCCAAAGCAAAGTAGATTGATAGATGAGTCTCCGTGTAACATCAGTCAAGTCATTGTGCTCACAGTTTATTTCTGCCTAGAGTTCAATATAGTATAGGAAGAGTGGAAGAAAATAGGTAGATGGTTAAGTGATTGCTTATGCAGATCGCTACCTCAGATAAATACACTCTGATACTGCAAAATACATCCTTTAATACGATCTTGTCTTGCTCTCCAAATAGGAGTCAAAAAGTGGCCTGGTGGCTTATTCCCACAAAATTGAACTGGTTCTCACAAAACTGCACGTACTGTAAATATCTTTGGTGGCTCAAAAATAGTACTGGAGCAGATTTATGCTCAGAACTATTCAACAAGCGGGAAGCATGCAGACTACAGAACGCATTCAGTGTTACTCAGTCAGAAATCGTTACAATATAAATACTTATACAAGATAGCAATCTCCCTGCATAGGAGATAGCTATCATGGTGGACAGTCAGGCTGCACTGAAGGCCATAAGACCAAATACAATACAAAAGCGATCAAGAAATGTTGCAAGGCTATTAGCCGCCACAGAGTGCTGGACTTCCGGACATAACGATGTAGAAGGAAACAAAATAACGGACGAACTAAACGACAGTGAGGCTGACACTTCTACATCGCCAGGTTGTAGGCGACGATAGTGTTGAGAGATGCAGTGGATAAAAAGCGCAGACAGCCTGTCACGCAAATTTTGAGTGACGTTGAACTCATTCCAGTTGTTTGACTGTAGTGACCTGATTAGTTTATGTCCACCGCGAAAGCTTAAGTAAGTCTGACGACCGAGGTGCATAATTAAAGTACAATTTTGGGACTAAGCTTCCAGTGCCAGAGATTTCGCAAAAGATTCAGAGTGCTCGTGTGACTTGTTCGATACCTAGGTTTGTAAAGAGAGGTAGATGCTTGTGATTGGTGAACGCGGACATTCAGTGGATTTATATGATGAATAATTGAAAACCCCTTCGATGTTTAGGAAGGTGATAAGACATAGCTCCTTCCTACTTCCTGTTGATAGGGGTTTCAATTTTAGTTGCCAAGAGTGACCCAACTCATTTCTCTCGGGTTCCTACTACGTAATGCCCTCTAAGGACGTTTGCGACGATTCCCATTTTCTTTCGGTTAAATTTTCCAAGATTTTTTTTTCCTTGAAGACTGGTCATTATCTTTGCTCGAGCCATTGGGAGATCAATCCCAATGGTTTTCTACATAAAGTATGCTGATCGATGTCCTTGCAACCGACAGGGTGTATGAAGAATTCAGTTCTGCACCTTTCGTAACAAGTTCAATCGCTATTTCGTTTTTTGGTATATCTTTGTGTCCTGCTACCCAGCGGCGGATCATATTCTTGGCTGTCGATATGTGTTGATGGCCTTTTGTGCTATATGCACAGTTGTCTGCAGCCACTCTAATTTTAAAAGATCGGATTCACCGAAGATTTAAATTTTGGAATCTTCTTCTGCTACACGGAGCTAGTGTGCAACCTTTTAACCAACCCAACCCAAGACTCTGCTGAATTTATTTTGACTAAATCTAGCTGAGATTCAAAGTCGCTATAAAATCTGATAGATTCAGAGAGCTTCTGAGAACCATAACCTGTCCTAGTTCAGGCCTTTCAAAGGCTTTCTTTTAACCACCACAGAAAGCATGACTCTTCATTAGCAAGGAAGGGCTCGGAGACCCCGTTCTTAGGACTAGAACCACTCTAAGGAATGGGAAGAGCTAAAGAACAATTTCATTGTCGGATGGCGGTCTGACAATGTGTTTTCTGCAAAAGTTGTCAGACAAAATTGTAATTTCACACAGTTGTAAGACATTTGGGACTATTTTTTCACTGACAGATCTGACAATATTGCCAGATCTGAATTGACCTTAAATAACAAAATGAGCCATCACTGGGATGAAATTAACTGGGGAACTTCTAGGAAAATACAATCAGAAGAAGACGAACCCGGCTTCACATCCTGACAGAATTCATGGGTCTGCATTGAAACATCATGCTTCTACTTATAAGATTCTGCTCAGAGGCATGATGAGCGGTCGTCGCTTGAACACCATTGTAACAATCGGCCATCAGCACTCCTTTTGCACAACTTTAATTTTATCTGCAACACCACACGCCCACCAAAGCACACCAGGAAGAGTTACAGAAAGCAAAACTCTCCACTCGGCGCTTATATCCAGCTTATGACACTCCAATGCAGCGTTCGAGACGAGTCTGTTTCAATATTCAATATTCGCCGCCAAAATTTGACTGGAATCAAATCCCGTTATGACAACGAGCATATCTCACTTTCCCCACCAGCATATGTATAAACTCCCGATCATGGTCACCCGATGTAACGAACGACATAATTATCTCCAAACCATCATGGATTGGATACCAGTTCCCATTGAGATTCCCATCATTTTGGCCCAAAACGACTTCGCACGCATATCACGTACTTATGCTGGAACCAAACCAATACGCACACTAACCCACCGACCAAGGGACCCAGATCGGCAGCACCAAGGTAGTAAATAAAATAATTGGCGACACGACAATGTGTAAATGTCTTCACCATTTAACTACACCTTTGCTGAACAAAAGAAAACTGAAAAAAAACGTCATTAACCGCCCGTGGTTACATGAGCATATGTATCTTCGATTGACCACGGCGCAGTATTCTCTTCCCTTTGTGTCACCGAATGCGTTTTGGTTTTTTGGGTATAAAAAGCCAGCGGATCACTCCAAGAGGCCACAGTTCGATTTTTATTTACAAACAAGTTTTCCCAACCAAATAGCCACGATGAAGTTCTTCATTTTGGTACGTGTGCAGTGAATTTATTGCCTCTCAGGACTTTTCCCAACCTGTATCTTTCCTTTCTCTGTAGACCTTGTTCGTTTGCCTGATGGTGTTTGCTTTGGTAGCAGCTGTCCCAGCTGATGAGACCATAACCGGTGATTTGTATGGCAGTGATCATATCAACCCACAGGAGCCGAACTCTCTGTTCAAGTTGAAGAAAATCAAGAAATTGCTCTTCGGTTAAGGACCTCCGCTATCCATTGTCAAGCTCATTCACAGTCCAAAGATGGATGCATCCATCTGTGAAGTACACCCAAACTGGAGGACATAGTATTTGAATTTCATTAACACCTGCATCTACACACCCGTTGTTTTCTTATTTTTAAGTTTCTTCATGTAAATATTACTTCAGCACATAATACAACAACAACAAAAAATATTTTTAACAATGTAAACATTAAAGTATTTTCTATGACCACTTGTCGAATGTAAACACGGCATAAAAGTCTTAATTACAGCGCCAGCTATTGACGTCGCTATAAAGGTACTTGTACTGCCCGATGAAACCGAGAGTGGTTTGACACACACAAACACTATTCCAAGGGCCAAGTGGGTCGGTCTGAACCAGTTTTAGGGGCAATTGACACTACAATTTGGACCCTTAAGGTGTGGAATTTGGCGACTAAGTACTAACGGATTTTATTCGATTGACCTCGCCAAGGGAACTTCGCCTATTTATTGAAGCTGTAGGTGGCAACGTTATGTGTTGAGAGGTTAACGCAAACTAAAGTGGGCTTGAGGTAGGTAAAAGTGGTCGCATGAGACTAATATTCGTCCCTGATTCTCAATTAGTGCTGAGTTGCATCGTTTTGCTAAAACAGTTCTTGCAACCAGGACGTTGGATGGCTGGATGTGGATGTCAGCAGCTACAACTGTTGGTCTTAAAACCATTCTGTGCATTTAAGGAAGAGTATTATGCTTTTTTTACCCGACAGTTCGTTAAAGTTTTCGAGGAAACGTTTACCAAACACACGATGTCTTATTTTACCAAGTCTCAGGCCCCTTCAAGAGAAGTGGTCGACGGTTTGTTTCTCGTCCATGTCCTTGTAGCTGCGGCAGTGTGTGTTATAAGGGGTGCCAAGCTTGACTACATGGGTTCCTTCTGCCCAGTGGCCCGCACAGATGACAACTATATATATGTACATATGTCTGTTCGAATTCTGCCAACTAGATCATTTGTTTTTGGATGATTGCAAGCCTCAATTGCCTTATACTCCTGCCGGAAAGCTCTGTAAAGTAGTCCACTGGATATATACGGCGGTGGTGAGGCCAATCCTTATGTATGGAGTATTGGTCTGGTGGACAGCACTGGACAAACAAATCAACAGCAGCCTGCTTGAAAAAGTACAAAGGGGATCATGCATCTGCATACCGGGTGCTTTGAAAACCGCTGCTGCACTGGAGGTAATGCTCCATCTACTTCCTGTTGATATCTTTGGGAAGGTAATGGCAGTCAAAGGAGCATTAAGGCTCAGATCAGCACAGCAATGGGCCACTCTAGGATGCTCAAGGGCAACATACTATTCCTAGTAAAACGAACTACGTTGCCCCCTATATTGACTTCAACGTCAGGTACAAGACTCGGTTTTCTAGCCGAAGCTCTTGATACCCAAGAGCTGCCCCTGTTCAGACAGGGACACACTTAGATCAGATTGGCCCATTGTGATACCACGATGAAAAACCGGCTTACCAGCATCAAGAACCAGAGTAA
The DNA here is from genome assembly GCA_917880715.2 of Matsumyia berberina. Lineage (NCBI taxonomy): Eukaryota > Metazoa > Arthropoda > Insecta > Diptera > Syrphidae > Matsumyia > Matsumyia berberina. The sequence continues at coordinate 33,775,892 of OU862870.1, forward strand.
GGAACACATTGTACATAGAGGTGGGTAACCGGAACGGTATTAACCTCAAACCCCAAGGGTTTTCCTTCTTAGTGTCGCAAGGGCAGGACACGTGCACAGTAGGTGGATTGTAGTTTACACCTGTGAAATTATTTCTGTGTTTTAATACAACTGTGGCAGTGGGTGTTGAAGGCAATGCTTAACTTGGCCAGTGGCCAGTGTGAGTTGCAACAATTCTCGCTGTTCTGTTGGGTTCTACTGATTACGTTGTGCGTTGTCTTGTGTTTCAGACTCAATAGTCAGTACACACCTAAGGTCATTCACACAATCTTTAAACTGCAATTGATTAAAAGTGCTGGAATATGTTGCACTTGACGAGTACCACTAAAGAGTACATCATCTCCGAGAGAGAACCATGGAGGGCTGAGCCTCAACTGGCTAGGTCATTGGCATGTTCATCCTCTCTATGTTATTATGGCCAGGAGCCCGGAGGAGAATGATGAGATTTAGGCAAATCATGTACTTTAGGCAAACCCTTCTTCGCGGATAGCTGAAAAATGGATTGGAGGAATAATCCTGTCCACTGGATGGATTTAACCACATCATCCCAAAACAGCCAATTAACACTCATTCACAAATAGGTTTGAACGAGTTTCGTGGTAACAAATCGAAGCACTCTACCGCTTAATGGGTTTTTAGGAACCGCCACTCTACCTACCTATTCATATACACTAGAAGAATCTAAAAGGCGATAGGATTGAGGGACCTTCTATTTAGCTGAATAGACACCTGATCCGATGCAGCATTTCATCTTTGAGCCGTCGGCAAAAATTGATTATTTGTCCATTCCGTCCTGGACGGAAAATGAACTTGAACTTCAAGTTAAGGTGTTCTATAATCAGTTAAGGTCAAAGCCAGAGATCTTGGCAGCAAATCCAAGGCCTTGCTGCGGCCATAGGGTTTTGTGAACCAGAATTCATATTTTTCGAATCTGGAATCAACTTTTGTAATACGTAGGTCCAGAGGCAGGATGTTTAGAAACGCATTAAGTTCTTCGGTCGGACTTGACTGCAGGACGGTTGGTGACGTTTTTCCAAAGATATTTTCCCCAAAAAAAAAATCCCCAAACCCAAAATCCCCAAACTGAAATCTCCAGTAGCAAAATCCGCAAAAAGAGAATCCCCAGGGCTAAAATCCCCTATCCAATACAACCTCTTTGCTCGGAGTCACTGTTCGATTTGGGGTAGGTGCGAAATTGGGTGTATGCTACGTATATGGACACTGAAGATTTGAAGTTTTCGTGGAGATTTTGTTCGTGAATATTTTGTCTGAGAAGATAATAGCAAGTTGAATTTAGTTTTTTTTTTTTGGAGATTTTGTTGGCTCCACCTTTTAGCAAAAGATTTGCAACAGGCGTTGAAGGCCTGTGAGTATCTTGTTTTCTATGTTTACTTTTCAGTTGATTTTGGCTGACGCCCAGAGGTACCTTACACTGGAAAAAGGAAAAATTTCTGGTTATTGAGACGTAGAAGCCTGAAAGCCGGTATTTTGTTCTCCACTTAAGAAGATCTTAGTAGACGTGCCAAGGAAGAAAAGGAGTCCAAGTAAATAAATATCATCCTTTGTAAAGAGTAGCTAAAACACTTTGCCAGTGTCCCGGTTGTTGGTGCTAATCACTTTGTCTGGCTCTGGGTGTCCAAAATTTCACTAGAATGAGTCGACCTATAATCCTTTTTCGTTCAAACGTCTTTCCAAAGTAAAGAAGTTGATTGACAATCGCATTTGTTGTATTTTTTTATTTAATTTTCTTTATTTTTTCTTCATTGCTTAAAAATACGTTATCCTTTGCGTTATGATTAAACTAATTCTACTTTGTTTGGTGTGAAGTGTGTTAATCTTTTTCAAGGTATCCAATTTAATGTTTATCCCAATGGCATTGTGACGCTTTGTGCTTCAGTTCCGGACTAGCCCAGCAGCAACAGCTTCTTCTTAAGCAGTAGCAGTTTCAGAAACGAATTCGGATCCTGAGGATTGGTGATGTCACTGCCGGCTTCCTCACCCAAAATACCTTCTTCCAGTGGTGCGGCCGACACAACAGCCAGCGCCACAAAGCAAACCAAGAGTGTCTGCAATGAAAAAGGTAAACAATTAGAAACACTTAACACTTACACACACTAGTCCTTAGAGAACCGCGTTTAGCAAAGAAAAAAAAATTCGCAAATTCTAAGGTCAATTCAATTAGCAGCACAACAAATGTCAAATATTGTTCCCCACCCATGGAGGGTAAACAGCTAGCTCTCACTGAGTTGACTTAGCACGTACCAATAAGAAGAACTTCATCATTTTCGAGGAAAAAAAAAAGAAACTTGTAGCTGGTGTCAAACCCGAACCGACCGAAATCAAATGCTTAACTGTGAGATTGAATGTCACTCCGGTGACTATTTATACCAGACTACCTTACGCACGATAACCCTCAAACTCAATAAAGGCTAGAGTGCGGTTGATCTTCTAGACTTACATTTGTTTTCGCTTTTTTTTTGGGCCGAAATTGGGCGGGCTAACAAGTACGTTTTTTGGGTTTCCATTTCTCGTGCGACACTAAAGTGAAGTTATGTAAATTTTTGTTTGTTGTTGTTGTGGCACGGCGGTGGTGGACCGTTGTGGTATCTATGCGAATCGAATGTGTCATGTTACAACACCTGCTAAGTGAAGGTTCATTGGTTGCTAGATATTTTTCCCAGCACTGCGTTGCAGCATGCGTGAACGGTTAGGTACGCGCGCGAAACGTTTTGTAGTTGAGGGCATGGAAAATTAAATTTTGTCTGGCTAGTAGCTTGTGACACGGAACTAATGCTAACAATGTGTGGACGGTTTTTCAATTATTTGCGTTTCACACAGAATGGGAGGAGATGATGGATAACCTGTTGGACGCGAGAGAATTTGTACAAATATTCAAATATTCTGGAAGTGCTGAAATCGCAGAACGGTGTTGATTAGTTTGCTTCAGAGTTACAAGTTGACGTCAGTTAAATATGATGAGGATGAGATCTTTGAGCGGATGGAGTTAGAGTTCAAGGCCGCACGAGTGACCAGGTGATGCTGTCAGTGTGGAATCAGATAATGTTTTACAAACTCTATGATTGATGTTGTTTTCACGCAGGTGTCGGAAAAATTTTCTTCATTTTTGAAGAACCTGGAGAGCAGAAAATGTATTCGAAATAGAAATCATCCCGACGCAGGTGGAAATAGCAACAATGTCATCTTATATTGGTATGTCAAAGAAAGTGTGGAAGAAATCCAGGACTATGTATTAGGATCGTCTTACATTCAAGTTGAACGCCTTATGAAAGCCCATATTTGTCAGTACGTTTAGGTCTAAACTGATGACGATTCGAAGCACGATGCGTACTGCGGATGAAGTTTTGAAGGGGTGCAATGTAACTGGCTATTTCACTGGAGCACTAGAAACGAGAGACTGGAGCGAGAGACTGGAAGCATTTCGTTGGTGTTTAAGCGGGTCTATTGACTTCGCGACGTCCCTGTTATCAATAAATCTTATTGCGCTATTTCTGGTCCTCTTCAGAATGTACAAAATGGTTTTTGGTGCACCAGACCCGATATGACCGTTTTACTCGAGCTTTGGAAGAAAGAAGTTCAGAAGACAAGAACTGAGACACGACCTCTAAGAAATATGTTCAACTACCTGCGTATGCCGATGAAATCAACATACCAGCAGGAATACAGTGAGCTGTAAGCGATGCTTTTGCAAGTATAGAAACAGAAGCCACCAAAATGTATCTACTAGTCAACGAGGTTAAAACAAAATTTATACTGCCACCGAACACAAACGACGACAACTGACACCCATAATTTTGACCTAGTGAAAGACCTTATATGATACCTAGGCTGAACCAACAACAATACCAGCGCAAAAAATTCTTTCCAATCCCTCAAAAAGAACCAAGGAAAAACTGTATAAGACCTTGATTATCCAGCCCTGCTTTAAGTCACAGAAGGGTCAACATAATCAAACCCAAGGTCGGATTCGAGGTTTCTCTGAGCTAGAGCGTTGTTATTCTTTTGCTCTGTGAATAGATAGACTCGAATCTTTCTGACTAGGTCGATGTTGCTGTACAGTCCATACAATTCGTCGTTGAACCTTCTCCTTCACTCACCTTTTATTCTAGCGGGACTAAAGCTTATCCGAAGGTCTTTTATCCACTGTTGACAAAGTTTATTCCTCTGCGCTACGGAGCTTGAACTAGATAGTTGCCTTGTATAGAGTTGTTCGAAAAGGATTTTGTTCCCTGATTGCCTTCTTAGCCCAAAGAAACAACGGTTGGCAAGAGTTATTTTTCTTTTGATTCTAGCCTTGATGTGTCTTTGTCTGTCTTCCTTAGTCGATGGTAACTTTGGGTTACCGTTTTTGTTGACAGAATGTCGATCACCCTGTCTCTGTAATTAGTACGTTGAGTTGCTTTGCGGGCTTCGTAGGTTCAAACCTGAGAAATATCTACCGAACTTGACAAACCTTCGAGAGTATAATTTGTCACGAAAAATGTTCTCAATTCGACTTCCGGAGTCAGAAATAAATGGTAGATCCCTTCCATTCATGTAAAAATGGAACATGGACAACGTGAGTGGTTACAATGACCTTTGGCCCATCCCGAGCTATCTCGAACCGTCTATTGACATCACATTGGGTTCTTCGACAATGTCAATAACGCACGGACTTTTGAAAGGTTTAGGCCTTTGGTGTTAGCGTTTGAAATATGCACAATTTGTTCATTTTCCAATGACCCGCTTAGCCACAATGAGGGTCGCAGGTTAAAGGTGAACTCTCCACATCTACCGATTTTCCGCCATCGACTCTAAATTATCAGGGGCTATCCCCATATGTTTAGAGGTAAGATTTCGGAATTGGTCCAGCCATCTCATCCTGGGTCTACCTAGCGGACGCTTACCTGATGGCGCAGATTCCATGGCACTTCTTGGAAGCCGAGATGGGAACATGCGTTTAACTTGTCGAAACCATAGAAGTATGGACCCACCCGTTCGAAGAAGTAGCTGCTCGACAATGACTGCCTCGTGTGCCCTGGTGTTCTACAATAACTCAATCTCGACAAGTTACCCCAGCAATATAAGAAAGAAATCTCATTTCGGCAAAAATTTCACAGGACATTATGTCGCCTTGTCTAAAAAAAATTGTTTACATGAAAGATTTTAGCGAGGTCTTTACCGACCTTTATAGAACATCGTGCATTCTTCCTCCATATACATGTGGCCCTCAAATTAATAAAAGGTGGTAGTTATCGATTTGGAGTTCCTGGGATTTCTCCTAGATCTGATGTAGTGTGAGTTTTTGGGATTGGGTTGAACTTTCTTGGCCTAAAGTCACCCTAATATGAACTGATCGAGTTTTGAGAAAGATCTTTAGGAGCTCACAAGCAGATGAGGAGATTGCTCCCCAAATGTGACACCAATTAAGGATGAAAGCCGATACCCAGTCAACTCCTTCTTTTGAAGAAATACCACTTGTGGGCCCAATTAAGTAGGTGACGGTTAACCTGTTCCTTAAGTTAATTCAAATATTACTTTGATGTTCTTTTATTGCTAAATAAGGCTAATAAGGGTTCAGACTAATTCTCATACATAAATTCAATAAACGTGTTTCAAGGGTCAAGAAGTGATTGTCTAAACACCGAATCCTGTTTAAATTTGGGATCAATCTATAAGCTAGAGGAAGGCGTTGAGATGTACGAATATAGTTTGTGATTCTGGGACATTCCTATTAAACTCTATGCAGCATTATGACCTGTCTTCAAGTTTATGCAAAGCCCTCTGGTGAACAGAATTTAAGTGTAAAATTAATCTTCCCATTTGGACTTGTATTTGTTTTATTGATTTTCACGACCACCATGATTTAGCATAAAATATTCCTTAGTCATTCATATGCGAATCAAAATCTAACACCATCAATATAATTCAAATTTATTCAAACACGAAATTATTTGTATCTTTTGAATGAATCCCCACCCGGTTCTCTCATTACACCACCAAAAAGTGTAACATTTGGTTACATTTTTTCTTACAAATTACGTTATAAGCGATCGTAAAAAAAAAGGTCGAAGCAGATCAAAGAGATTCATGTTGAATTTCAATTTCAATTTCGTCGCAGATGGCCCAATTTACCTAATCAGATTAATCACTTTTACTTTCATGAGTTCCATGCCAACGAGTGCTAATGAAAAAAACAATTTCCCAGCGAATGGGTTTACATTGTATCTTTCGGATACCAAGGGTAGGTATTGAACTCTAATTGACGACTTTTGAATATTTTGTTTGGTCAGAATTTTATGTGTATCTTTCAAGGTGTTTTTGTACATAAAGTTTTTTTTTTTCCTTATCACTTCTGTTTAGAGCACAGATAAAGGAAGTGAACTCGATTTTGGTCGGTTTAAATATCAATTTACACTTTGATTATTTATTAAAATGAATTAGCAGTGACATCCTAATCGGTGACAATGGCTACATATTCATTAAACAATTTTTTTATTATTTCTTAAAAAAAAACGTGTGAGGTAATAGGGTGTACAAGACCATATCTTAAGATTATCACATAAGGCAAAAAAAGAAAAGTTATTGCGAATTCGTTCAGCACCTACATGTGTATGAGCAGAACATCAAGCAACCGAGTCGAAAAGGAATACGTCTCCTTAAAAATATGCAAAGAACCTCTACCATGATCTAAAACGACAATGCTTCTACAAGGTGCTGTGCTTTATGACACGATTCGTTTTTCCCTCCTACTTCTTCTAATGAACGCCCATGTCCCTGACTATGTATGTACAGTCAAAATCGTTGACAACGACATCGGTTATAACGACCAAATTTTTAGGTCCCGGCTGAGCTCCATTAACTAACCTTGATATCGGTTATAGCGACCTTTCGCTTATAACGACCAAATTCATCAATCTCTTGAAGGTCGTTATAACCGATTTTGACTGTACACACAGGACATTTCTGAAAATAGTTTTCATGTCAGGCAGCTGGCTAAAGATTTGAATGTCACAACCGCCAGGTGAGCCAGAACTCATAAGTCGGTAATTAAACAGATGAATTTCTCAGCAACTCTACAGAGCCATCGTGAATAGGCAATATCCAACCAGAGATATTGCAAGAAACGAATGTTATTGCTCTTGGATTAAGTCCCCACATTCAATACAGTAGGTGTAGATTAAGTCACTGTAAAACTGGCTATGGCTATTTACAAACAATTTCGGTAAACGCAAAAGCAACGGAGAAGAAATACAGTCCGCAGAACATCTTGTATGCAACTGTCCAGTTCTCTAAGAGTGACGTCAGCTGTTTCCTTGGCCTTTTCCATGTAACCCATTCGTGATACTTTTGGAAGCCCTCAGGGCCGGACCACTAATATTTCCCATAAATGTGACCTGTAAAATTCAGGTTACGAAACCACCTTCAGATCAATTGGACAGGATTTTTATTTAGCATTTTGAGCCTAGTAGCACACTCAACACCGACGCAAAGCCCTCTCTCGAAGGAGGAAACGCCCCTGTTTAAGACCTTAATCGTCCCACCCTGTTTAAGACCTTAATCGTCCCAGTCCTACTTTACGGCGCAGAGGCATGGGCTCTGTCAAGAGCGGATGAGAACAATTTTTCAGGTGATTTTCGGTTCGGTATGCATAGAAGGTGAATGGAGGAGGAGATACAATGACGGACTGTACGGGTTGTACAGCGGCATCAACTTATCCAGAAGCGTAAAGGTGTAATGACTGAGGTGAGTGGATGGACACCAATGCTCCGGCCCGAGATGGATACCAATGCTCCACACCCGAGGGACGGCGCAGTAGAGGAAGACCACGACTAGGTGATGAAGGCAAGTGGAAGGGAACCCAACTTGGTGCGCGAAACTGGAGACAGCTGGCTAAAGATCAAGCTGGCTGGAGACGCTTGTTGCTTAAGACCCATATCCACCCAGGACTGTAGCGCTACCTTAAGTAAGTGAGAGCCAACTTCGAGCTATGTACGAACATTCATTCAAGATATACTCGGCAGTCACTTTATCTTCTGAACACAATCGACAGAGATCAGAAGGAGTTTTGCCCAGTTTTTTGAGATGCATTTTTTATGTACGAAAATGTGTTAAGAGCTTTGCAGAGAGAGTTTTGCTTTTTCTTTACTTGGTCAAACCTCCATGTATACAGTGTACTCGGTGTACCTTACGGACACCTCTCATAAGCGGACAATTTTCTCGGAACCGTCGGTGTCCGCTTATGAGAGAGTACACTGTACATAGATAGGTATACTTCCATTATCAGTGACTTATATATAAGGTCTACAGAGCATTAATTTCTTTGGCCGCTTGGAGAGCAGTCTTGACATCTCCCAAACCTAATGGCAATAGTATGTCGAGAGGCAATATATGTTATTTTTACTCCGAAACATTATGGAGAAAAGCAATCATGCCCCTACGTAAAGAGACCACAATCTGCCTTAATTGTAACATTCGGCAAAGTTTAAAGGTCGCACAAACACCAGTGGTATCCTTACAGTTTGTGCAGAGCCAGACACCGTCATTAAATAGCCTCCAAGTTTGCATTGATTAATTCATGAACAGAAAAGTTACCTTGACAGGGAGAGTCTGCAAGGAAACACACAAGGCACGTTGACAATGATTACAGTCATTTTAGTGTCGGAGCGACATGGTACCACTTCTCAGCTATTTGAACCGACATGTTTTAAAAGTTGTAATAGTCAGCACCGATCGCTGCAATTGAGCTAGAAAACAATGTTTTCCTAGACACAAGCCTCCTGAAATAGGACATAGCCCACTGCAACCTTTGGGGAAGGCGATGTGTAACATGATGACTGACTACATCAGAGGTACAGTGGTACGATGTAATCAGTGGTACACTAATTTACACTTCGACACAAGCTCGTCGAAGTTTCTTTTGGAATAATGCCGCCTTTGATCCCTAAATGAGCTTCAGAGAGCAGCTGTAAAAAGAGTAAAAAAGGCATTGGCCGCCTTCTACACCTGCAGTAGGACTTTGGATAAACGCTGAGGATCTAAACCTTATGGCTGTACTCTGCGGTCGTTAAGTCAATAGCTACGTATAGCCTTAAAATTATGACCAAAATTAAATAATCGTTAATGCTTAGAATATCACGGGATGATATCGTAACCTACATTGACAGCCAGGCATACTATCTGTCAGAAGCCCTTCATCGTGTCAAATGCCCACCGTACTTTAAGCACGTGCTATATACATAGATATGTAAGTTTGACTCAAGTTATTAGGGTATAACACAACCTGCTTTGATATCTTGTCAGTTTCTTCCTTTGTTTGTCGCACCAAATGAATGGGCATCTTCATAATTAATGTTAATATATGTGAACTGTGATAAGCGGTACAGCACTCGGGAAAGACTTAACCGGAACCGGAGTTTCAAATTAAAAAGAAAAAAAAAAACACCCAAGTTCATGGTAGAATGAATGTAAATATTGGAATTTCCCGAGAGGTGATACGCCAAGGTCGTTCGACATATGATACATCAAATGTAAGGTACAACGTCCAAATGTATCGAAATGAGAGGTAGAACCATGGAGATTAACATAACCCCATCGCCCAATGATAGGAAAAGTTTAAATTATGCTAAATGCAGTGTGTCATGTATGGTAATGAGCATTAGTTGATCGTTTTTATTTTATTTTGGAATAATTAAGTGTAGGCAGATTAAATGAGGTCAAAATTAGTTACTTGGTCATGTATAAAATGATACAGTTCGACATGAACTTTTGAATCATACAAATGTCTAGGACAAAGTAGATCAGGTAAATGTCACTCTTTTGCATTCATTATGTAGCTTCTTTTATGACGGCCTCGCCGGACACAGAATCAGGCACGCGACGAACTCATGTTCTTCAGCTGGCGTCAGAGCTTCTACATTGACCCGTTATGATCTTGTGATGATGTCCATATCGACTTCAGAATCTGTTGTGAGTCAGGATAGAGAAATGGAGGGCGTACGTAGCACAAAAGATAGGAAAAAGCAACCCCAGAAGGCTTTCGACGAGTTTAATGCGGACATAGAGCATTGACTCTGCAAATAAGGTTGCAATAAGAACCATTACCGATCTTACGGAATAGTGTAAGCACGCTGGTAAGTATTGAGCTGTTAGGACCTTATCAGTAATTAGTTAGCTTGAAGTGGTCCTCTGGAGAGAGGTACACGTAGACACTTGTCCGATGGCTCAGCTTGTATAGAGCATATTTTAGTATATGCGAAAGTGGTTGGGGATATCCGACACAGAGGTGATATTGAAAGGAGGTCAAACTTATCGGCCTTAGATTAGGCAATGCATCAGAGATCTTACCTACTTTATTTATGGAAACTACCTTTAAATCAATCCAGCCGCTAGCTGTTGTATCAAGAGCTTAACAGTCTCTCAGGATACCCGACAGAATGTGATCAACATCTTGGAAAACCATTTGGATTTGTGGAAGAAAGATACCATTATGTTCTGGTGCTGAGTATTGTGCACATTTTAGCTTTTTGTCATCGATCAGGTGCATTATTGTGCAAAAGGTTAATTGCAGTGAGTATCCGTATGCTGATTAAAAGATTTTCATCTGAATCTACCTCGTCATTGAAGGTGCTTTGGAAAGGGCTTTGTGTACTCAACAACTTGAGATTGCGTAATAATGGTTTTGTATCCGAAACATATTGACGTTCTCATTGAGTCTTAATAATAAATTAGATGTATTTATAGACGTGTTGCACAATCAATCTTAAAAAAATTTATTTAAAACAACATTTTCGATCTATGTATGAAAAATTTTGACTTATAACATCCAATTTACCTTTGAACACACTCATTAATTTTCATCATAGCATTTCCACAGCCTGAAAGACGAATCTGTCATTAAACTGTCATAGTTATGTCAACAAATAAAAAAAACAGGACTTGAGAAAAAAATATTCGATTATTATTCGCTTAAAAACCAAATTTACAATAAATCAAGCGAACAAAATGGCAATAATATTTGACCAACACAAGACCAAACAGCAACTTTTCCATCTGTCCATTAGTCTGGCCACCGTGCTCGTGTGCATGACATATTTGCAATTTCGCCGTAACTGGGCACATGTCGGTAAATTTTGGGAGTCATTCGTCATCCCAATAGTATTTACCGGGGAACTCCTTAAAGTGATCCTCTCGCGTTTCTTTGGACGCATGGAAAGCAGTAGCCTTACGCAGAAACAGCGACAGAAGAAAGCCGCGTACTTTTCGGCGAAGGAGATCCTCGGTGGTCTCATCATGCAATTCTTATGCACCATGTTGTATGCCTTCATATGTATAATCTTGGGAGCACCCGTCCTTAAAAATTATGAACAGACATTTGTTCTTGCCATGGTGCTCACGCTGATGACAGTTTCACCGACAGTGTTCCTCTTGGGCGGTGGCGGATCGCTGCAGGTATGCTTTTGTGAAAAAGTTGAATTCCTTACGAAAAGTGAAGAGACTTCGTTAGACCTCTTCAAATACAATGCGGCTGGAGCGATTTTCGGTGCATGGGCAGGATCTGTTGTGGCGCCTCTCGACTGGGATCGTGATTGGCAGGTGTATCCAATCCCGAATGTAGTCGGTGCACTATTAGGCTGTGGCTTGGGCAACATCTACGCCTGTTCCAAGGTGCTCTACTCCACTGCCAAAGTTTATATAAGCAAGAAGCGCTCGTAAGCGTGCCGTCACACTACCCCGCCCACTTTTTCGCCTCAAAGATGATGTTCTAGTCACAAGCAACCAATAAAAAACAAAAAGAAAACGGAAGATCGTGTTCAAAACAATAAATTAAGCATTTTTTCTAAACTTTATTATGATGTATATTTTATTTCCTAATCAATAAAATTGTGTGTCAATCGTGAGGAAGCCGAGTTCTGATTCTTTTGTCGTCCTCTGACCTGTCGCCGCGGACTATGCTTTGGAAGCGGCAGTCGCGATGAATGTCTCATCCTGCAGTAGGCATCTCTTGCCGACAAAGTTGTTGTTGAACTCCCATTGGTCATCGTCGTCGTTATTGGCGTTGTCGCAGGACATTCCCTCGAATTCGTGGATCTTTCGATAGGCCGATGTGTCACCGAGGTAAGTCTTGATGCGGTAGTCGGCTGTCTCGGGGCAAGATACCTGTTCGTAGAGATTTCTCAGCTGAACGAAATGCTGACCGTGTGCGACACGTTGCGTGGAGTTGCAGTCCACAACAACGGCACTCCATGTAATGGACACAGTCATGTGAGGGTCGTGGGTTGAGAGGATTGCATTGAATTCTTCGGTGTTGATGCTGGTATTGAAGGGATTTAGGAATTTCGTTTCATGCTTCATCAAGAAGCTGTAGAGTTTATCGAACGATGGAATGTGGCTATCCTTGACGGACGTTTGCATTATTGGAACAACAGAAAGGCGCTTGGTAACGTACTCTGATGTTGTAGCCGCTTCGGAGGTTTGAGAACGCAGCAAACGACATTGAACGCTTGCTGATTTAGAGGATTTCAGGCATTTATCTGGGAAAGAAAATGTGAAAGGCATGATCTACAATGCAAAAGAACAACTATGAACAAGGAAAACGCCAGAACTTGTGCACTTCCTTCACTGGACATAGTAGCCCTTTCTACCAACCCTCATCCCCTTCCTTCGTCGCAATACTTACCTCCTAATTGTCCCTGTGTGATCTCCATTTGATTCATAACTGCAAGTAAAACATGATTAAAACAAACTAAAGACGACGCCCATTTTATAACTCACAGTAAAGATTCTGGGCATTCAGCTTATACTGCGAGCAGTACATGTCCACAGAGTTGATGTATAACTCTGTCATTAGCGGATGATGTACCTGATTCAGGTTCTTGAACTCCACATCCAGACCCAAATCGCTGGTAATCAGATTACTAACCACGCAGTTTACTTCGGTCTGTAGACACTCGTGCACATTAAACTTCCATTCATGCCGCACCAGGCGATACTTGATTCCCGGATAGTTGGCAGGCATTGTGTAGTAAAACATTAGTCTCAGGGTGAACTCTCCCTTCTGGTATGGTGCTTGAATCCACATTGGAATGGTCGTGGCCTCCTGTGCCTGCAACGAAACTCCATTATTCCGCTTGAGCACACGAAAAACGTGTTGCTTTCGAATTTCTTTATCCTTGCTGAGAGTTTCGTTGGTGAGGTCTTTGAAATCTAAGGGAGGAGGATGTGAATTCACATGAATACTTAAATGTTCGACCTTAACATACCTCTAAATATCGACAGAGGTACATCAGCCTCCTTGTCAAGCAATGTGATCCAACGGGGACAATCGCAACCAACAAAAACATCATCGATTGGTATGATGCCAGTGTTTCGTAGGGATATCATCACAGGAATCACCTCGCCTACGAGAATATCGCTGGGAGTTGTAGAGAAGCTTACACTTAACGATGGGGCTGGTGGAAGGATTTTCACCACGAGTTTGTTATCGAACAACGTGGCATTGGACTGCTTTCCCATTGATTTTATTTGTTGTGTCTCAAAGTGAAGGCATCCAAGTAAGCTGTTTGGCTCTGCTGTGGCTGATACTCGTCCCACAATTCCGATAATGTTCAACTGTCCGGTGAGTTTGGGAGTCAACTTGAAATAGAGAATTTTTGCTTCTGTCTCTTCGAGGACGATCTGTTGGCTGCATGCGGTTTTGATGGCGGCGTTGATTGCTGTTTTATCTATACGAACGGAAGGATGAATAAAGTGGGGTTTCTTTAGGGTCGTTACATGCACTCACCATTATCACCACCTTCTGTATAGAGACTAAGATTAGAGAGAGTTTCGTCATTCTCGAGTTTGAGTTTCCAAAGAATATCGATGTCTGCCAAGGTGACACTTGTCTTGATAGCATTGGAGATCGTCACGGCAATCTCAATTGGCTCTAGGGGTAGACAGAGCTGTTAAATACTCTTAAATCCGAACCAATACTAACCTCCATGAACCGCCAGAGGATAATCCACCGATGCATTTTCATGGGTAAAGAGCGCCTTTGTCGGTTTGAACACCATCGGCTTGTTTGAGGCTGTGGTAGCTATCATTTCTTCGATCTTTTGCCACGTTGATTCGTCGCTCAAATTGGACTAAAGGTTAACCATCAGTTCTACGCAAATCCACTAGAAAACCATGTTACCCACCTGAATGGTTATATTTGTCGCAACGACATACAATGGATTCGAGATCGGCGGATGTGCCGTAACCAACACCCTAATCGAGGACTGCTCGACTTTCGGAAGAGCTATTTCCAACAATCCCAGCTCCGGACTGCGCTTAAGGAGTTCCTGCCCAAGAAGTGAAACGATTTTTTTCATATTTCCTCGTTCATATTTAATAGAAACAAACCTTCTGCGTCTGGATGTACTCCTTCAAAAAACTCGCCTGCTGTTGCGTATTCTGCAGACTTGTGGTTCTCAGTAAATGCGCAAACGAATTGCTTGCCTCGTCTAACTTTTTCAATGTGTACGCCTGCTTGCCAATTGTATACTGAATGTGATCCTCGGCAAGACTCCATCCACGCTCTTGAAACACCTGGTACGCCTGCTTATAACACCGAAATGCGTGCTTACGCTGTCCAGCTCGAGAATAGCGATTTCCCGAAAGCACAATATGAAATGCGTACTTACGATGCAAAGCCGGCTGTGAAGCTAGAAAACAGTAAGCCGCTTGCTCAAGTAAAAGTGCCGATCTTAGATCAGATTCTTCACTTGTCATGCGGATTAGTTGTTTCGCAGCCTCGCCATAAAGTCGAGCTGTTTTGAGGCACTCAATACTGAGGAGGGTTGCACGCGTGGCGAACTGTTGAAGTCTGAGGGAAAACACATCACATGGATTGATTTGGGGGATAACGTTCATCGTACTTACTTGCACACGGTTAAGTAGCAAACGATTGCGTCCTCCATGTAGTCATAGGTTTTACGATTGGCTGTTCCAAGCATGAAGGCAGATACTGCAGCCATTTCCAGGGCGCCTGCGTAGTACTGCCATGCAGAGTCGGCGTTGAAGTCGCGTTTAGCTTGATGGTAGGACTGTTGGTAACAAAAATAGGATAAATCTTTTGACTGAAACAGTTTTTTGTGTAAAATAAAGACGAGTGGAGCAGTGAGATGGTTTTATACGAGTAGATGCCGTGATGGTGGATCGGGTTCCCCAAGGACTGGGAATAGATAGCTATGACTCAGAATAGTAAACGCTGTGCCGTTTCGACCAAAGCGCTTAGCGACGATGTTAAAGCCGCCAGCGCGTTTTGAAGCGCAAATGTCGTTGAGCTTTATGCTGTTTTGCTCGAGGCACAAGTCACAAAGGTCCATGCTTCTGAATCCAATGGCACTCGTTTTGCTTAAATGTTGGTAGATCAACAAAACAAGCGAAGGAATGACTCATGTAACATGGTCTCGGTTAAAAAATACAGAAGTGGACATTGCTAGATTCAATACGCCGCCCTCTTGCCAGCGAAGTGCAACATGGTATTCCTACAAATAATAACAACGTGAATCACTTTTTACCTGAAAAGCCAAATTGTAGTGTCCAAACATGAAGTACAGATCGCCCAGCTTCCTCGTTTGCAGCTCCACGGACTCGCTTGTGTATCTGAAAAGAGAGTTTTCATTAGTACTGCGGGTAACTTCACCCCTTCAACTTACATCACGGCATTCTGATTGCTGGCACCAGCTCCAGGTTTGCTTGTCACAAACCACCGCTTTGTCGCACTCAACAGTGACTTGCTGACACCCTTCTTTGTCGTCACCTAAACGGAATTCATCAATAGTGAAACTTTCTCTGCGCATCCAAAACTTACCGCTTCGAAGAGAACTCCAACCAATCGCTCGACATAGGGAATCAATGCACGCACTGTGTAATCTTGGACAAAATGTCTTAGATTCTCAACATCCATGGCATTGAGACATGTACCATGCGATCCATCGGCATCTCCCTCGCCAGCCCAGACATTTGGATTAATAGTTTGTGAGGCAATGCTCTCACAGCTTACTGAAAATTTTGAGTGCTAGGAGATGAAGACAGATTGGAAGTGAAACAACTTTTATGGTACCACTGCTACTAACAGCTTGAGCATACTCACAATAGCTTCCGTTGCTTGTTCCTGAATGGGACTTAGTGGATGCAGAAAGTTCTCATTTTCGCCCGATTCTAAGGTAGACATCTGCATCGAGGGCATTGAGATGACCGAAACGGAATCTTGAGGCGTCTTTGGTGCACTTCCTTGATCCGATTGCGCGTCCTAAAAGATATCCAAACCTGTAGGCATTGCATGAGAAGATGAATTTCTTAAACAAACCCCTTTTGGTGGTCGTCGAATGTAGGAAACCCAGTAGTCAGGCAAATCACTGGTCACACCGCTACCAAGCGAATTGACTTGAATGAGAAAACATCGGTTGTCACCAAACGTGGACTTCAGGAGTTCATAACTTTGTTGGGCTCTAAAAGAGAACATATATCAGACAGGTTGGTGGTAGTTGAAGCCAAACTCACTTTGATAAGTCACCCGACGATCCCTCATGCAAGACCACATAGCTATTCAAAACGTCATTTGGTTGGAACCACTTGGGCAACTTCTGTGGCGTAACGTTTTGCATTATTTGAACGCAATGGGTGAGCTTTTGAGCTGTTTCCACAATATTTGGATCGCCACTGGACAAAACAATGAGACAACTTAGGAAATGTCGTGTAAATTCATGATCTGCTGGAAACTGCACAGTGAGAAATGTCTCTCTCCAATTGTCGAACCACGGCTCCGCCGTAGGTACTTCCAGCTCTAAATTGCCTCCTAAACCGAGATAACAGAGACGGTGATGTCAACTTAAGCCCAACGTTCACACTCACCAATTGTAACGAATTTCATTTTATCACTAACTCCGTTGGTTACTGCTTCGTTCATCATTTTTCGTGCCAAAACTGTTTGTGGTGGTCTCCAATCAATGTCGCATATGTTAAGACGTAGTCCCTTGATGGACACACTGGTACCAGAGCTGTCACGGAAATGAGCTAGACAAAAGAGCACATTAATTCAGCTTTCTGTGGTGTATAAGGTTTAACATACCATCATTTGGCAACTTGGCAAAAGGCTGTAGCATCTCCACAAAGGACAGATTGTTCTTGTGGCAGATTTCATCTGCCAATGGGCTTGACACCACCCCAACTAGGGGAGAGAATATGTTCTGAATAATTTCACGGGCATTGTAACTTTGCCCAGTTAGATGGATCATTTTGCTGAGCGTTTAACTAAGGCTAAGTAGATTATATCAGGAGAATTCGCGATTAAATTGGAAAACGCAGAACGACAAAGAGGATCAGGAATCCTCAACTTCCAAAACAAATTTTCCACACGTCAAACGAAACAGCTGATAAGAAATCATGTACTAAAATAAAGTTATTAACGAACTGTCAGACGGAAGGAGCTTTTGATGTGTTCAAGATACTTTTGTATTTGAAATGGGAATAGCAACGAGTAGCGAGTACTATTTATGCCAACTAATCCATTCGCGCCCTTTGTATGTAACATCACTACGATGGAGATGGTGGAGATCGGTGAGGAAGCCATATTTGTAAATTGAAATCAATGGAGAATAGCGATGAGATGAACAATTCATTCTTAAGCACTCTTAATACAACTGATTACGTCATTTGGGAAGATTCTAGTGTTTCGACGAGCACTTTAAGTGCCTAAATGAAGATCTTGAGTCCGTTTAATGCAGGATGAAAGATTCACAGGTCTACCATTTGGAAAAGGAGCCCTATTCTCTGGTGCCATTTGACTACGCAAATGATTTGATATATAAATACTTCTTCCCCGAGTTATATAAAAATTCTCTGACCGCACTCATCGATCTGTTGCTGATTACGTCCATACATGTATTGGAAAGCTTTTGTTTGGCGGGAAAGTATGCATTTTTTAGTACAAAATAAAAAAGTGTCAAACACGAAATAGTTGCAGAAGTGTTCGACCAGCGGTAGAATTTTAACAAAAACAAAAATATTTCATAAGATTCCGCTTAATATTCGCGATAGGAGTAAAATAAATCATTAACTGAACAAATTCCCACTAGATGTGAGCATAAAAAGCCTTCATTCATCCTCCCATTTCATCCAAAATATTGAATAAACTCTTTTTTTCTTCAGATTGTCTGTCGGGGAAATTTATAATTTTTGCTTCTTTTTGGGTAAATTTCTTGCTGCAATTCAACAATGGCGAAGGTACACATCACCAATGTGGTGGTCCTCGACAATCCCAGCAGTTTCTTTAATCCCTTCCAATTTGAGCTAACTTTCGAATGCATAGAAGAACTAAAGGAGGATCTCGAATGGAAGATGATTTATGTTGGCTCAGCCGAATCGGAGGAACACGATCAAGTTCTGGACACCATCTATGTAGGACCCGTGCCCGAGGGTCGTCACATTTTTGTCTTTCAAGCCGATCCACCAGATGTAACAAAAATTCCCGAACAAGATGCAGTCGGTGTGACAATTGTCCTGCTCACGTGTTCGTATCGCGGTCAGGAATTTGTTCGTGTTGGCTACTTTGTCAATAATGATTATGCTGATCCAGAAATGCGAGAAAATCCACCACCAAAGCCTTTATTCGACAAATTGACCAGAAATATTCTCGCATCAAAGCCAAGAGTGACGCGTTTTAAAATCAATTGGGACGACACGCCACAGAATGGCGGAACAAATGGCAGCAACGGTATGGACGGTGAAGACGCACAATTTTTTCAAAACGCCAACGGAGCTGGCTGTTCTGGAATGATGGACAATGATGGCAGAAGTTGTATTTCAACGACCGACGACAACAGTATGGCACTTCCCACGGATAACGGCGTGTCACTCAATGAGAATTCGAATTCGCTCGCGATGGAGTGCTAGTGTAGACTCCCTGAATCACTTTTGTACCTACGCTCTCGGTTAAATTATTTCATGGAACAGTGGACGATCACATTTAGATTAAGCATCAGCGGATGGAGCTGACCCTCAGCTAACACTCTCCTCGTTCTCAGTTTGTATTTTCTTTGTTTTCTTTGCAAAACTTTTTGTTAACGATTATGGAAAAGTTTTAAGTTTTCTATTAATCTCTCGATGTTGGATCCAATAACGGGACATGGCGCCTTATTGCAGTGCTGATCGGATATTTTACTCGTGTGCATAGCTTCGAGTGTCTAATTTCATAGTTTAAATAAATTTTAAGTAACCAAACTGCTTTGTTTCATTTTGGAATGATTAATGCCGGAGGTGGACGCGACTCATTCAACTGCGATAAAGATAAGCAACTAGGAAATGGTGTAACTACTTAGCCTACTCTGAGCGCTTTTTTTTGCCATGTGGTTAGCAGAAACTTTAAGGTTAGCCCAGGTTCAGCACCTAAAAGAAGATCTTGTAGAATCGCACTACTTTAGCCGAATTCTTACTTGCCTCCGCCGATCTTTCGCCTTACATTCAAAGACTGCGGACAGGAGGGTTCTAGTTTCACTCTACTTGTTCTAGCTCTCTAAAACGCCCAGTTTTTTGATAAGGTTACCGGCTTTGCTAACACAAGTTTTCGCTAGAATCGACCGATGGTATCGTCATATGCATGTAAAAGAATCTGTGTTCAGCGCCTTGAAGTACGACTGGCATGATTAATGTATTGCATATCTAATATTGTAGTTTCCTTAGTTGTCCGGGACTTACTGTTCAATTGCCTTCTCAACCCAAATATGTAGTGATTAACAAGGTATTTCTTTGCCTTTTTCGCCCCGAAATGAATTTACGCTTGTGAACGCATCGGTAATAGCTTGCTTTGTTCTATCCATGTACAAATATCTAGTTGCAAAAATTATTCAACGCCTCTTATATGTAAAATAGGTACTGCTAAATATCATGTTCACTGCTTGGCCTAGGATTTAAGCTGTCAAACCGGAAAATTATATGAAATGAGGCGCCAGCTCCTTCTTTTCCCGAATTCCTGCAACCCAAAATCATCCCTAAAGATGGGGATAAGGTGTCTTATCGTGAAAATCGCTAGGTGTATTTCAAGGTGGACAATGGTATACGTGGGCAGCTCCAGTTTCACCGATAATCTCTTCTGGTGGATATAAACAACTTCGTCATCGGTGAATTCCTTTCCTCAGGGAGGCTAGAGATAAGTATCTTCTACCTAAAAATTAAAGCCTCTCCTAAATGAAAAGCCGATCATTTCGTTCAAAGAAACGTTTAAACCGAGATTCCGCCGGATATTATCCAGGTCTGGTTGGATAATTTTTACTTCGTTATCGGCTTCAAGTCATAAACTCTAAACACAACATTAAACTATCAAAGAGGACACATAACTGAGTAAAGCTCAAGCTACCGTAGAGTACCTTAAAGGACCTATAGAGCCCATAACTCACGTGAAAAATTCCAAGAGTCATGCTGCTGTCAAACCTGCATCAGGTCTTCAATCAAAAACATTGTTGGTAACCTACGGTGCATTGCCTGCTGTACCAAAATTTGCGATGAAGATTGCTGTCCACCTTGAGTTCCCAATAAAAAAGAGTCAATCGGCAAATTATGATTACCTTGCAGTATTTCTGATAGCGTCCTACATATAACTCAACGGGCAGGCATTTGATCATGGTTTCTGACTCAAACGCCCACACTGCACTAAAACCAACTTAAAATGTGAGGTATTCTGAGTTGCAAATCAGACTGACTGGAGTCATAGTTGCTCAGGTAATCAGTGGAACCTCTACCCCTGCCCGAGACCCCGTCAAAAAACTGGACGAAGTGGCTTAAACGATGATGATATCTAACACCTTCTGCCTATTTCCTACCACAAAATTCTCATCCGATTAGATGGATCCTCTTGTCTTGGGAAAAGAATTCCTTCATCTTTACTGACGGGATATTAGTGTCTTCGTTTGGGAGATGGGCTGAAGCCAAACACTGGCGTTCCACAAAATAAATGCATTTATGTGAGCTTATACCTTGTTTAGAAGGCTGATCAAATTGTTTGAGTTTATGTATGGAGATGGCATCCGAACCCAAAGTCCCAGATTCGCAAACTCTGCAATTTAAGTTTAACGCCCTCCCATGCTAATTGAATTTGCGTGAAACCTTTAAGAAAATCCCCAAGCAACAGTCTTGTGACCATTCTCTCTGTCAAAGCCTTAATTTCACATCAAGCCATACATCCTACAGAACAACAAGTTTTATTTACGACCACAATATTGGTTACAAATTTGATCGACGATGTTTTTCTTTGTGGAAGTTGTCGGTCTAGGAGATTCCTTGCCACTCTCAATGTATTTGATCAATGAATGCATGTCACTAAAACAGAGAAGCCCGGCGGTACCAACAGTAAGGTCCATGTGTCGAATCGAACGCAAATTACAAGTGCATCCGTCAAAAATGAAATACGTTCTGTTACAATGGAATGCTACGTAGTTGCCCCAAGGGGTCATTGTCAAAACACGGTCAGCACAGCGGAACGCTGACTTAAGCAGACTACACAGACTTTCATAGTTGCCATTCTCCGAGCCGACCACTGCCAGATCCTGTGGATCTTCTGTGAAACCAGGATAAGCATTTGGTTTGCAATCACCTGGTAGGCCTGCGCGTGGAATTTCGTCAGCAGATGTGTCATCGCCATCTTGTTCTTTGCGGCGTTGGCGGCGCTGTCGCCTAGACGGCGTTTTAGTGCTTTTGACATCAGTTTTACTACCCTCAGAAGCACCGTCCTGATCACTTGGTCTGCTTTTTTTATTATCCTCTGAGGGACCGTCCTGATCAGTTGGTCGGCTTTTTTTACTATCTCCTGAAGCACCGTCCTGGTCACTTGGTCCGCTTTTTTTACTATCCTCTGGGGCATCACTCTCATCATCGCCGGGTATTTTAACTGAAAAAAAGGCTATAGGCGGTATATCGTGTTTCACTTTTTCAATGTCCAAACGCGGTGTGTTCTCTTTGTCCTTCTCTTCTTGGTCAGTAACTCTTCGTTTCTTTTCACCACCCTCGTCATCTTTCTGTTGACTTTTCTTGTCATCGTGGCCTCTCTTTTGACCTCTATTCTCGTCATCACCTCCAGCTGATTTTTTTGAATCCTTTCCCTTCTTATCCTTCTTTCCCTTGTTCCCCTTCGTAGCACCTTCAGCATCATCATCACTATCGCCATTGCGTTTTTCATCTAAGATATCAGCACTTAAGACTTCAGGTAGATTTTCGTCCTCCTCATCCTCTTCCTCGTCAGACTCATCGATGAAGTCTCTTCTCAAGTCGGTGTAATCATCCATACGCATCTGTGACAATCCAGGTGAATCTAAATCAGCTCCATCGGACTCAGCTGGTTGTACTTCTTCCGCACACTCGTAACCATCCACTCCGAGGACAGAATCATTTAGAGAACAGACCTCGTGCGCCATGTCTGTTATGGGCGTTGCAAGGCACATGCAAGGAGTTTGCATTTGTCGCCGTGTCTCTTCGACGTTTTCCAACAATTCCAGATGAACGATCTTCACCAAATGTATTAGGAACTTTGATTCCTCGAACAACTCTAACAGCGCTTGAGTTAAGATACAGCACATTCTATCAACAGATCCACACATCCGCAACGAAGCTGTCGGCATCTTCTTTTTCCCCACCGAACACTGATGTGAATACGGATCCAGAACATAGTAGTATAGGCCCTTTTTCCACATTGCATAGCTTCTGCCTTGAATCTGGAGCAGCAGATTTGGACACTGTTCGAATGCTTTTCGTATAGCTATGGTTAGGTCACTGTTCCGATAGTTCGGTGTACATTTCCACAACCCGCACTCGGCAATGGGATTTACAGCGATTTGAACCATGAACTGACCCATAACAAACTTACTGGGGATGTCTTGAATGCCCAGGTCAAGGCTGATGTCACACTGGGTCCACTGCTTGTAAAATTGCGCACCCATTTTGATAATTTTATCCAGAACTCCTCTGTCCCACGTTGGAGTCGCGTCGATTTTAGCATTTACCAACGCAACAACAGCCACAGGCAGAGAATGCCGATGCTTGATCTCCTTAAAGCAGTTCGAGCCTAATTGCATGCTTGCCCGAAGCAGGGCGTAGTCTGGACTTACAATCTCAAATTGTATGGATCTGTCCACGATTTCAGGAATCGGCTCTCCACCGCACGGAATTAACGACTTGATTTGCATTTGCCTAATGGTAAACAACTGATCAGGCTCTATTCCGCTTAGATTCAGTATCAAGTGGCTGACGTTATCAAGATTTCGCAGGCAGAACAATACAGCGATGCCCGCCTTCCGATCGCTTCGGAAGTCTTGTAGTCTTCTGCCATAGCAATCGAACACGAAGTATACGTCGGCGTTCTTCCAAAGCAGTACATACCAGCTACCAATTTGCAAGAGGCAGAACTGAAAATTTTTAAAAAACTTCAGCAGCCCACAATGGAGATTGGGCACTGGCATTTCGTTCCCGACGACACGGCCTATCAGGAACGGCTCAGTAACGGCCACATCGAAGGTGTTCTCACAGAGCTTGAAGGTTTTTCTGATCCTGTCTTCTTTTATTTTATCTCCTTGGCTTAGTTTGAACTTGGATTCGGTGTAGAGTCGTTGTCCCTCGAGAAGGATCCGATTGAGAACTTTCTCATCCCATTCGATCTCAGGTGTTAGGAAATATTCCGCAAAAGCTACAAGCAGCGTTGCGAATCCCTGAAGCGGTAGCTCAGATTTCTTTGCTTCCAGAAATGTCATACTGAAGGACGACTTTGATATACCGATGGGTGCACCCAGTGATGGCTCGTACTTTTTTTCATTCACTTTTGCCGGCTGCTTGCATCCTAGAAATGGTAGATCGATTTATTAGAACACAACGGGCTTATTCGAAGTTTTTTTTTTATCCAACTCACTCCATCGAATTGGACGAAAGAGGATATCACGCTCATATGTTCTCGGATGTCTCGGCGTTGGCCTCGAAATTGTTCTAGTCTTGTAAAGGCATTGCTTTGTGGGTGGTGGGTGACTGTACAGTTAGAAAAAAATAATTTTTACAACAAAATCGAGTCTGTAAGTGCGTATAACTCTAAACCTTATTGCACCTGCACCTTCGCACAGTTTGGGTTTGGAGTACTGCGGAACTTCTGTACAACAAATGTTATTTTTTCCCTCTGCGTGAGTCACCGGCTTCGAAGTCGGACAAAAGGGCTCATTTAGCTTGAAAAATTCGAGCTCTCCTGCTCCCTTCATTTTTTAATTTATTTTAAAACCTCTTTGAATTTAAATGCCTCAATTATTCTAAGACAAAATTAATGAAAAAAAAAATCACAAAAATTTAGGCGGCTAAACTAGTTCACAAAAATGAAAACAATGCCTATTATCTCCTGGAGGGCTTAGGTTTTCAAAGTTCGAGCTTGTTTCGAGCAGTTTTGGCAAAGTGTTTCCGGGTAGTCAAGTGAAATTTTGGGATCTAGCTTTCGGGGAACTGTCTTTCGATTCCTACCGACTCACAGCTGTCCAGTTTGATACAAATGCACATGTTAGGATGGAAATCAGTCGTGGGAAAGAGTTATTGGTTTAAGCCAGTCTTTGGCTATGATTCACATAAGTGTCACTTCTTACATCAGTTTGATATGTATGTGTCTACCCCCTACCGAAAGGATTTAAGAAAGGAAATTGTATGACCTACTCGATTGAGTCCATGTAGCCTGCTTCTTCAGAGTTTTCAAAGCTATTATCGGGGACGAGAACATATTCTGCAGATAAATAAGAAAGGAAAGCCTCGACGATGCGACATAAGATAATAGCTTCCTGTTATTCGACTTTGTCGCAGCTTGTTATATGGTAGCACTAGGTTTCATCACAAAAGAATTCAAATCGCAACCTGGAGCGTCTCGCGATAGGGAAAAAATTGTAAGTTCTATAAAAAAAAGCAAAGCAACTCCCTGCTGGCTTAAAACGTGAAATTCAGGCTCTTGGAAACTTTGAAAGAAATATATTCACCGACATGCAGAGAATAAGAGATGTCTCTAGAGAGCACTTCCAGGAACAGCTAAATGGGCAAAAGACAGAAAAGTCGATAATGAAGTCTCCTGTTCCAGTTTTAATGAGCTTGAAGTAGCTATCAATAAGTTTAAGAATAATGAAGTCGCTGATTCCGATGGCTTTCTTACAATACTTTGTTTTCCCTGGTGTTACAGCTCGGAATGAACCCGAACCCAGACAGATTCTTAGCTAGCGGTCTGAGCGGTAATTGGACTCAATCTCGTTCTGAATCTTTGTAGTTTTTGTATGACGCACACCTAGCAGAATGCACGGCAGGTCAGAATGATGGCTCTAACATGAACAATTACCCTAATGACGAGTCAATGATACCGGAGGAGATGATAACTAAACAAAAAAATTCTTACGATCATGCTACAAAAGATCAGGATGGTGATACCGATTCCCTTTAAAAAAAAAAAAGTACCATCAGATGTGGTCACATACCCACAGCAGTGCAGTCGGTTTTCAATTTCAAGGAGGAGCCCATTTGAAGATTTTGAAGACGCATTTCCGTGAAAGAGAAGCCACCGAAAAAGTATCAAATATTTCGTGTAATGATTAACCCTTTGGATTGTATGAGAAAAGTTTCCAAAAAAATTCAGTCGAAACCTCACTTAAAAATGAAAAGGATATCGATTGTGAAAGGAATAACGCCTATTTTTTTGTTAATAAAATGTATCTTTATTAACAATTTGGGGAGCCTTTTTGAGTGCTCAGTAAAAGAACCAAAAGCTTCTAAAGGAGCCCTTCCGACAGCGCTGATCCAGAGTGAAGGGAAGTGAAGTTTGTTTTCATTCTCAAGGCTTAAATCACTCTCTAGATATTGGAATACTTCGGTCTTATTTTCAACAGACAGTTGAACCGGAACTTGAATATAAAAGAAAAAGTCAGAAAGGCAACGGTCGCCATCTACACCTGTAGCAGATTCTTTCGCAAAACTGGGGCATGTGCCTAAAACAACCCTATATGTGTATTTCGCGATCGCCAGACCTATACTCCCTTATGGGAGACTGGTATGGTGATATGCTAGCACCACAACCTCTAACCTTAGTATCATAACCAAAATTAAAAGATTTAAAACCACCAATGCGATGAGACCAACTCCAAGCGCGGGTCAAGAAATAATTCTCAATCTACTGCGTGTAGACCTATACATGCAAGAAACAGCAGCAATCGACTTTCTCCGCCGTTGTTTAGGCATGTGTAATCTCAGACATAGATTCCTTCGAAGATACATATGTAAGTACATCTGTAAATTCATTAAAGAAGAGTGTTTTAGGGATTGCTACGCGAACAACCGGTGCTTTTCCCGTTTATATTAGTGCTGTGTCAATCACGATTGATTTGATCTTTTTGACCCGTTCCGGTAAAGTATTGGTGATTGCAATCACACAACTACAAATCAATCAATCACGAAGTCAATACTTTTGTGTGACCGGTTCGGTTCTTTCGGTTAACCAGTTAGGAAGAATGAAACAAAAATTGAATGGAAAAGAGGAACAGCAAGAAGGCATGCACTATTTGACCGAAATCGTTCAGATAGAATAAGCGCTGTATTAACTCTACACAATGAATACAATCTGTTTGTCTCTATCCAATACTAAAATGAACGAAAGATTTTTGATTGGGATTTTTGATTATATTGAAATAAAGTGGATCGTTTATACATTTGTTTTTGAACGATTGAATGATTGATTGAAAAGACCGAATCATTTTTGAAATCAATCCTTGAACGATTCGATCTTCAGATTTTAACGATTGACACAGCTCTAGTTTATATGGAACATCAGACATGAGGGGCATGCATTGCAATGGGCTTCTGCTGACCTAAGTGTGACGTAGAGGATTTTCTCTTGTTTCGTTATCTACTGGTCAACCCGTTTATATTACCTCACCTTACCTAGTCCTCGTTCTTGTTCAAACCATCTTTTACAAAGGGAGTACGTCCTGCTTCCCCCAAAAATTTGGTTCTCATATAGCGAAATCGATAATTGATGTGGGTATTCTCTCCGAAACTTTGAAGATATCGAAGCTACTCTGGCTATCAGATTTCACCAGCGATTTCGAGGCAAAAAAGCCATAAAATTCAATGCATGCCTCTAATTGGCCAGGCGAGGTACAAATAGTCACAGCCTTTTCATGGAAATAACTCAAATTCCATTTGGATTTGTTAAGGAACAATTGTTGTTACGCTTGGGTAACATATAGCTGCATCATATCAAGGACGATATGGTCCACTTACAACTTAAGTCGAACCTTGGCTGTTTATTATTTCTCTTACCTGCTGGTGCATGTAATCTCTTAGTGCATTGACATGTCAATTTATTCATGCATTGATGTCAATTCTTAAAGCAGATCTTCGACAAATAAAATGCAATACTTTTTCTTTTATAATTTCATACATCGTTTTTTATTTTCGTTTTTCTTTATCTTTACTTCGATCCTATGCTTTCAATTTTAGCGGCTCTTTTACCTTATACGAACCAATCAACTTTTATTTCTCACAGTAATATTTAATAATAATAATCGTTATGCATTAAAAAACTAAATTTAATTATATTATTAAGTAAAAATACAATTTATATAGGTACAGACAATTGTTGTCAAACAAATATTGTTTGTTTTATTATTTTTTCTCATTTTATTTCTGCTCAACAAATAAGCTCGTATAACTTAAATTTAAGAATTTGTTTTTAAAGAAACTTTTTCATAATTTAAAAAATAATTTGAATTAAAAAAATAAATTGCAATTGAGTTAAAAAAAAAGAGGAAAATATTTAACCATTCTTACTACATTATACATTGTGCAAATATAAATTACATTTTTTTACAAGCAAGTTTTCAAAATAAATTTGTTGTTTTTCATTTTGTTTTCTTTACTTTCATTGACGACGATTTAAAGAATTTTTTTTTGTTTTGTTTTATTAAGTTTTGTACTTATACACATTTATATAGAGGCAAGCGTGGTTAAGTATATAGTAATTATCGTTAATGCATTTTTATTTGTGTGTGTAAAATTTACTCTACAAATTTTTGCATTTTGTTTTTGTCTCCATAAAATAGAAAAATAAATTTTGGTAGCAAAATATTTTTTTTACGTTTAAAGAAAAAAAGTTTAAGCGAAAATTTTACACATGAATTTTCATTGTTTTCTACTTATCTCGTCATTTTTTTGTTTCTATTATACATAATAATAAAATTTATGTTTTTTAAGGCACTTTTAAAGCAAGAAATAATATGAGTGAAGTTTTTTAATAATAAATAAAAAATTTAATCTCATAAAGCTCAAAAAATCACATAAGGAAAAATTAAACACAATTTTTATTGGGTACTATTATTTTTTAAAATTAAGAGAAGCGGGGTAAATGATGTAAACGAATGTTAAATTTGTGACCTAAACATGTTTTTTTATGAAAGAAAAGTTACATGCAAGCAAGCCAATACTTGTAAGTCATAAGTTTATATAATATTTGTTTCAAATATAATATGTAGATATAGTGTACGGAGATATTTGTTTTTTATTTAATTTAAATATTTAATTTAAGTTCTATGGCGTAAGATAATACGTAGTTGAAATGACAAATGGGAGACAAAATGTTGTATTTTATGGCAGGTAGACAATGATAATGCAATGAGTGTGCTATGAATGACCATCAACGGAGAGTGTCCTAATGGATGAGGTCGTTGCAGGAACTTAGCAGAATTGAATACTCTAAACCTGCTTGAGAATCCAGATTAAATGAATTCAGTTGAAGGGAGCAAACAAAGTTGTTAGTTGATACTATTAGAGAAGCTGGACAACATCAGGCAGTTCTAAAGAGACTACATACGTGTGCTCATTGTGACCCCTGATAGTATCTAATAGACATCTTCAGAAGTCCCTATTAAAGTCCTTAGAAGAGAGAATTTAGATAAAACTATGTGTTTTAAGTGTTTCGATATAGTGAAAGCAACATGTCCCACAAGCCGACCCTTTTTCGACGAAAGATTTTACAACAGTCTTCAAATTTAACCTGAACGTATTTATGGATGCAAATGTCATATATAGGTGGTTATGTGTGAACCCTCAAGTTTCCTTTTGGCACTATCCTCAACAGTCGAACAGCTATGTATGTACATACATATGCATCAATACACTCGATAATGTACAGAAGCACAAATCGCAAACACAATTTATTATCCAACTGCCAACGTAGGCGACATCTGCGAGGTAACTAACTGCGTAGTTCATGGACATGGCGATATCAAAGAAAAGGCAGATGATCTGGCATAGAAAGGATCTAATCATCAAAAATCTTCTCAATTCGCTCTTAAGAATTGCTAGTAGAAACCTGTAGCTTCCCAGCGATTTTTTATAACAATAGAAACTGAACTGTTTGCTAAAAGAGAAACATGTATTCAACGACAACTTTATTGTGACTCCTCGGACTATTGCAGGAGTATAAAACGAACCCGAAACCATAAACAACTCACTTTGCGAACGTTCAAATCTCCAAATACGTGAACTTTGCTATATGGTAAAAAAAACTGTTTGAAGAACTAGTGAAACCACTGCCGATGGACACATTCCGATTTAAAAAAAGAGCACTGGCTGGTGCGACAAAGGATCAACCACAGAGAACAAGAGCAATTGATTTCTCAATGGACCAGCAAATCCCATAAACGCATGGTTATATATTTACATGACTGTGCACTTCCCTCATGACCCAATCTAGGCTAACCTTGACTTTGCTGGAACTTTGAAAAAAGACGGGGCTCTCGAACTTTAAAGCCAATTCACAATGTCACGTTCGGACGCTCGTGCTTTGACATATTTAGTAGAAACATCGCCAGCAATCTCAGGCTTTGGATCAACTTTATATCGCAAATATCATAAACTCGACTACAATGAATGACTAGAACTACTCTCTACTTCGTCGAACTATGGCAGAAATTTCTCAGCAGTCATCATGTTAACGTGATAAGCTTCAAAAACAATGTCAAGTGCGGTCGGAAAGGACCTCACCGAGACCTCAGAAGTTCCTCAAATATCTTTAAGTCTTCGGGATCCACGTAGTGTATGTACTCCAGACTAAGGATCTTGTTATTCTTAAAGTTGTAAAATTACTAGAAATGAAAAAGATATTCAAAAGGAGTATCACTATCTTCACTGACAGTCAAAGTAATGGAATCGAGTGCCATAAGATCTGAAACAGACAGGAATTGCTGTGTTAGGCTGCTGCCATGCAATGAACTGCAAAGCGGCAGAGAATGATGCTCGATTTCATACGTTTTAATTTTGCCCATCTGCCGCTTGCCGCTCATTGCGTGGCCTTGGCCTTAGGCTGTGCTGGGTGCCTGTTTAGGGACGAATTGGCAAAAAGCAAAGTAGCTCTGCCACAACGAAACGATGTGGATACTTAACCACAATGGTGCGGAGTAAAATGAATTAATTGGGATAAAATAATCAACAAGGCAGACCATAGATGCAGACCTAAAGCCGGCTGGATAGATCGTTGGAAAAATAATAAAATTTTCAAATTCATGCAGAGACATCCGGTCACTGCCCTCTTAGCAAGCATGCTATGAAGCTGAGATTTATGAACTCGGATTCGTAGTAGATAGGTACATATAACCCATCTTTGAAGTGCACTAAAGATTGTGTGGAAATTAGAGGAAACACTTGAGAGGTACCCATTTTTGTTTTAAAAGTCTGCGGGTTGTAGTGATGAGAAAAGCTTTATAGATTGATCAAACTTATGAAAGAATCCCTTTTTTTGACAGTAAATTTGAAAGTAAGCTTAAGGGTACACTGGTGACCATTTAAGGAATGAAGCTTATTGCGGATGAAGTGTTAAAGGGTAAAATGCCACTGCCTACTTGAAATGGTGGAATAGTCAGACAGTCTTAGTTTTTTTAGGACACAATAGATAAAATTGCCACTGCCAATGGTACTCCAAGGTTTTTGCAGATCTACATATTTTCGGAGGCCAGCTAAAAGTAAATTGGCTGAGGGACTGATTTGGGAGATGTTGAATGATTGATGGGATATGTAACTCGGTTAGATTGTCGCCTGATTCCCTGTTGGGCGGATATTTTTGAAACGAGAGGTCTGTGTTTACAGTCTGTTACGAAAATCGAAAACCTAAGGCTTGTGTTGTTGAGTTAAAAAAATAATTTCCAATTCTGTTCCTACCACACGCCACTTTCAACCCACTTTTGTAAAAGCCCTATTGAAGCCTACTTAAAACATTGATTTATGATAACGGTATTGCCATATTTAAATAATTTGTGTTGAATTTTTTATGTTGATTTATTGTTTTCTGTCGAATTTGCATGACTTGTATCTTGATCTCTTCTGTTTCACTATTTTATTATTACATTTCTACAGTCTAAGTATACATACATAAATATATATATAGCTACCATACATATGCAAATATTTATATATTTCTTTTAAACTTACTTATACATACATACATATACAATTTATGTACAACAGGTATTTGTTATTTTTAAGTGTTCTTAGCATTTATTTTTTCTAATTTTCTTTTGCAGCTTAAATTTGCTTACATATAATTATAATATATAATTATGTTTAATTTCGTTTTATATTAATGTTTACACTTAATTGCTTACCATCTTGGATAAATTTATTTATTTTTAGATGCTAAATTATGCTTTATGCTTATTGTAGTGGATCTGGGGTAGGGAATATGGGGGGCAATGGATTAAGAGGTTCAATTTAAAAAATAATAAGTCGTCAAGGCAGAAATCTACTACTATATTATTATAAATATAAATAGTAATATTTATTTGTTTGTTTAAATTAACTTAATTTATTTTGTTTTAATTATTTGCAATGTATTCTTTGTAATACAATTTATATATGTATATGTATGTATATGTATGTGTATATATATATTTTCTTGTAATTCGGAATAAATCTAACATAAATGCGTTCACAATTAATGCAAAGTTTAACGTAAAAATTTAAACATAATACACATGGATAATTGATTACATATATGTTTATATACATATATATTATTTTAAATTTAACTTTAAATTAATATTTTTTTTTTTTTTTTTGTAGTTTATGAGTCTTTTTTTGTTTTTTTGTGGAACAATGTAATGAGTTGTTCTCTTTGTATTTTGGGGAATATTGTACCTTCGCAATTCTTTTCTTAAGTATATATACACCTTGCTTATTTATTTTAAGGTTAAGGAAGGAATTGTTAGGTTTTTTTTTTTTAAACCATATTAACAGCACCAGCTGATGCTGGTGTGGGTATTGAAATGACATCGCTGCTTTTGAGTGCAGCATTTTGGCATTTGTAATGATTGAGTTGTGACGATACAGTTGGACCATCATCTGAATCGGAATCACTAGAGTCTTCGCTATCCGATATTGTTGTGGTTGCTGGTGTTGTAGTGGTTGTTGTTATTTTTATTGTATTTGTTGCTATTGATTTAGTTGTACTGCGATTTTTCATTTGTTTGAGAGCCTCTGGCATGTCGGGATTACTTTCGAGCGTTGAATGTTGGCTAGAAGGCGAATGACTGTATTCTGATGTGTTCTCCTCGTCGGAAACGATTACCACTTTACGCTTGTGAGTTGGTATCGCTCCGGATGATGGCATTTTATAACAGCGACGTGGTCGCATACCACGGCCAATTGGTTGTCGACCAATACTGAAATTTTTTAAAGAAAAAAAATATTTATAAGCTTGAATGTTAATCGCTAATCGTCTGACCTATGAGAACAATTAAAAAAGGATTTAGAGGGAGCCTTGATATAAGTGTGATACTCAAATGCATCATTCTGAGAAAAAGATTTGTTTAGTGTTGTCTAAATTGAACTTAGGAAAAGTTCTCACTTGAGGAATGAATTCGGGACGTAAATCTACTGCGTATAAACTAAGAAACTAAGAAATTTTAAAAGTGCGAGACCTCGGTCTGGCCGCTTGTAGAACGTCAACACCTGCGATCGTGCGTCAGGCCCACAGTTACTCATGCAGGGGTTTGGCGATAACACCTACAATTAATCTGACAAAGTAGCACCTTGGAAACTGAAGTCTGACGGATACACCTGAGCAGATCTGCGATCTCTGAAAATCACAAACAGAAGGCGCGTGGACCAATGGTCACTTTTCCTTTAAGTGTCCGGCACGATACTGGTTATCTTGTAACTGAACTTAAAGCTCGTAAGTGATGATTGCCTGGTCGACGAGAAGATGCGCTGTTAGCTTGACCATTAGTAGACCTGTAGCTGAAATTTCAAGGACAATTGAAGAACAGGCGTGTTCACCTAGTATTTAAGGAGTTCACCTCGGTCGACAAATGAAGAGTATGAAAATGTCTGAATATGTATGAACGAGACCACATGAGGACTTTGAAAGTTGAGAGAATCTGAAAACAACCATCTGCTCAGTCTTTTATTTTACGTTTATTTATTTTCATCCTTTCCAAAATTACACAACGGTAAGGCAACTTCATCGATTTCTAAGTCAAGCTTACCTCCTTCTCCTTAGCGAATAATTGTAATCGGTATCTTCCCCTTCTTCATCGGACCAACTGTCATCGCATAGGTCCTCATGAGATTCCCCATTGGCATTGTTGATCTCCTGCTGTTGTCGCATGTGCCTCAACTGATGATGATTATTGGTTTCGTAGACATTCAACTCGTTGGCACTTGTGTAGCTGCTTCGTTGTTGCTTCTTCTTGCACGCGGATGCATAGATCAAAGTGTCTCGATCAAAGGGTATTGTCGTTGCATTTCCATTCTCTGAGTGTTGCGTTGATTCTTCGCCACTGCCGGCACCCGTCGTCGTCATCGTCGTCGTTGCAGTCGTTGTCATCGTTTGGGTATAACACGATGAATTCGTTGTCGTTTGCAATCGATTCTCGTTGATGAATTCGATGACCTTACGATTGAGGGTCTCGAGGTTTTCGTCATCGCTGCAACAACCTGAGATGTTCAATCGCTCATTGCTGTTCATAGCATCGTCAAAGGCCAATTGGTCCGGACTGGAGCATGCATCCTGGAAGGTCAAGTCGCTGGTGGTCATGGAGTTCGAATTGCCATTCGGACTGATCGGACTCGATGTTAACACGGCATTCTGATGTAGGTGTGGAGGTAGTTGCTGTGAGCGTTGTAATTCGTCGACGCCAATGATAACCTGGTGTTCAACCGGAGTCTGTGGTTCGGCCATTTGTCGGTGGATGAGTCGAGAGACATCGATCATGCAACCGCTTAGAGTGGCCGAGATCTCTCGCGAGGCATAGAATGCACTTGGACTGGCATCTGTCTCGCTAATATCCATGGCATCGGTTTGGGTCTCAGTGTCGACAAGTTTGATTTTACGGTTCTCTGGCTCGCTCTGGTATCGCCTCTCGCGGCTGGGACTAACCTTAGGCGCCGCAGCAAAGGTACCGGAACCGACGCGCCTGTGACGTGACTTCTTCGGCTTCTGTGTGCTTACGCACACTGACTTCGGCTGCGATGAGGCACCATCTAGTTGCGCGTAAAGTGTGCACTTTATGGGACTCTGCAAAAGATAACCAGATTAGTCGTAAGGACATGAACAGGAGGTTTTAGGACTTACTTCTGGTGTCGTTTCCGGGTCTGGTGTGGTCGACTGATTATCACAGAGCATTGGTGGATGATTGTTAAGTCTTCTTCGGTAGTATTGCATCTTCCTTAGAGTATTACCCAAGCGACGAGTAGGCTTGTAGCCCGGCAGTTTCTTTTCCCTCCTGAAAGACGTCCCCATTAGTCCAAGTCAAAGAAATAACACGTTCTCTACTTACTCAGCGATTTCTTTCTCCTTCTCCTGCAACTGTGTCATGCATTTGCTCAGCTCCAGGTACAGTTGATTTGTCTTCTCCAACTTATCCTCGTATATCCTTCGAATGTCATGAGCATGCCGCCACTCTGCCGTTCGCCTCTTAATTAAATCCTGCTCGTACTTATGTATACTGGTCCCGTTTTGTGTGATCTCCTTCAAATGGGACCGCACCTCTTCCTTCCACGATCGTTGTGTTTCGAAATATTGCTTTTCATTCGTCCTAAGTAGTTCGGGTCCGGCGATTTCCAAATGCGCAAGAATGTGTCGAAACGATGGACGGTTTCTGGGTTTGGCGCTCCAACACAATTCCACTAGCAGTTTAAAGCCATCTGGACAACTGGATGGAATGGGTAATTTCAATGAATTATTACCAACACCCCAGATTATGGCAGACGAGTCGACATCTTTATACGGAATCTCACAGGTTAACATCTCCCACAGGACAACGCCATATGACCAGATATCCACCTTTTCGGAGCACGGTTCATTACGGATGACTTCTGGTGCCATCCAAGCTACTGTACCGGCAAAACTCATCTTTGTACTAATCTCGTTCCATTCGCGACTTGTGCCAAAATCACTGATCTTCACTACGGTATCCATGCCGATCAGGATGCTGGAAAAGAAAATGAAAATGAAAGGGTATTAGTCAAGTGTAAATGAAGGAGTGCTTGGATGGTGTAATTAAGGAAGCTAGATGGATAAGTTTTGTGCAGGACATGGTTAATTAATTTCCACCGAGCTTGTTGACCTATGTACTTAGACATCAATAAAAACCAGCTTAACACTCTTTCTAACGAGCCACTACAGATCCAAATAACGTCTCAGGAAAGTGGGAATAGAGGAGAATGGAACTACAGATGCCAAGGACACCCCCTCACACATCATTAAGGAGTGTACGGTGCTAAGTTTCCATAGTTTAGTTGTCTGGTTCCTCAGATCAATTGGATTGAAGGATGCCCTAAAATTCAAAAATCTTATCGATAATCACGGGATCAGGGGATTACAATAAAGTTGGAAAGGAGTGGCTAAACGGTACTGCTTTGCCATTACACTTGACGTTTACCGGGGGTACCGGACTGTGTTATTGGTGCGAAGGAGTGCGTGACCAATAATAAGGTACCACAAGTCTCAGTTCTGAGTATATCAGAGGACGTAGACTTAAAATTTGAGCAATGTGCGGTGAGAGTAGGCAGCGTTTTTCTTATAACTTTGGGCGTTGCAGGCTGCATAATTGCAGGAATAACACCAACAGATATCCTGGCTAAAACAATTTAAACAACATATGTACGAGAAGTGTAGACAGGAAGGTCAAGTGGTGTAAGATATCGAAGCAACGTGAAGCTTGAAAGAATGACAGCTGTGTTAGAACCTGTCAACCGAAGTCCTTAATATTCCCACTGGATTTACAGTAAACAGTTCAGATTTGTTTTTAGGATCTCTGAAGAGTCTTTGTAATTCTGAACTAACCGCTTGGGAAACCAAAGAACAGCGCTTCGAATAAAGCCAAGAACTGCCTGGACACTCATTCATCATGTTTTACTGTATATTACTATAGATAAAATCTGCATCCAACTTCGGATAAATGATGAGTGTTGTAGCCAACTTCGGACTAATTGCCGAAAGGAGAAAGGAGCTCCCTATTAGGATTTACATCTTTAAAATATTCCTTTAGTATTTTGCCTATTTTATCTGATTTCCAAATTTGAATATCAATCAACGATCGCTCTAAACATCATAGAACCAAAACCCTCACGACTATCGCTTTCATCTGAAGTTCCTTCATCTGTTTCAGGTTCACCTATTCCTACACCCCTCCTAATTACAACAAACCTACAAACTTTCCCTTTAATTTATTTTCTCTCTCTAGTATGTATATATGTAATGTCACTGGCGCCTGTCGGCACAGCCCACACCGTTTGAACTCCTATCATGCGGTACTTTATTCTCCTCGTGCAAAAAGAAAAAAATGCAATCGTAAGGTCTGCAGCTGTTTTTCCCACAACTTCACCGACCACCATTACCTTTCGTTGCAAAAACAAAAGACAAATGAAACGCCTTTCGCCCATTTTCGCCGAATTTACCCACACCGCCCGTTTGGTGGTATCAGGTTTCGATATAATTGCCCGACAACGTACTGTCCTCAATTTATTGATATGTCGCCGCAAAAGGTTTCAGATCCTATATGGAAAAAACAACACCAGCAACGATGTTGACGACGATGACCGGTTAAGGAATAAGGTCTCCGAATATAGAGACTCACACTGTTCCCATTAACTAATGAATGAATTCCTGTACAACCTTTCCGATTGAAGTGGAAGGTGGACGAGCATGGTGTAGGAAGACATCCCTTAACTAAATTGCAATTGGAAACCACTCAAATTATATATATTTTTACGATTTTTAAATATTTTCCTACGCATTAATGCACATTTATACAGTGAGCGACGAAAAAAGAAGAACGTGTGGATTTTTGACGAAGATGAGGAAAGGCTGCCAATTGAATGTATCAAAGGGAGAGGAATGCATTCTATAGACGTGACAACATTATCAGAACGTCGCAAAATGCGATAATTGGGTCCCAAGCATACGAGTGCGAAAAACCAGTCCTGACACTTTTCTAGCAAACTCAGACGTTCTTTGATTGTCCATAATACATAAGACCCGCACTCAACATAAGATCATCGTATTGCTGCTTGATGTCTCTATGGCTAGCCTTGAAATGGCTGTTGGTGGCTCCTTCATTTTAATGAGCACAAGGAAAAGTTGAGAACGATCATCGCGGTTGAAAAGAAGTCCCGGCATCCTAATTTTATAACATTCTAGAAGGAAGCCTGCTTCGGCGTAGGTACCTTGGTAGGTAGTTAGGTGAGGCGGCGGTTCAACTGAACCAAATAAGCACTAGAGCGCGTCTTTATGTTACCACGACTCGTGTAACCTGGTTAATGATGTGTGTTCTTGGAGATAGATAGACTAGATCCAACCTGTGGCGTTTAGAAAACAGATTAGATCTTGTATTACCCGAGATGTCACTGAGGTCGTCGGAGAATGGTTGGTTTAGTACACGCAGTCTGGCTTTTGCCAGTGCCGGACATTCGCAGAGGAAATAGAAGAGAGTTTCCGTCTTTGTTCATTTCCGCAGCTGCGGCAGGCAGAGGATTTGTTCTTTAACCGCTCCTTGCGGGGTGTGAGTGCTTGCTGCGCGTGAGCTACTCATCTGCACGCTCGTTTCCAGTTATGTCACTGTGCCCTAGAACCCAGAGCAGTGTGACCCTTAACCGTTCGCCCAACCGGGCAAGCTCGTTCTGCTTGTGCTAAGAATTCTAAGAATTCACTGATAGATCTGAAATAGCATTCGTACTGTGGGTCTTTTGAGAACCTCTAAGACTAGCCTGCTCTTATACTGTCAGGAGCCATCACACAGTTGATTAAACATATCCGTGAAAATCTTAGTCCTACATGCGAATGTGTAATATATAGCCTAGGGATTGCAGCTTATACTGGAGGGCACAACATTTTCTATTTTGCAATTTTTGGGTTAAAGTTCAAGGCGTTAAAGTCCTTATCAAATAGAATTTATGACAAGCACTATCCGATACTCGCTTTTAGTAATTTGTAAAAACGAAATTCCATTGCGACTCTAATTTTTTGTCGCCCACTGTTTTGTAATTCCCATTCAACCAAGCCCACTGCCGGCGAATTTTTTCTTCCAACAATAAATCTAAGGTCTGACTCGTGTCCATCCGGTTGATGTATTGCCCAAGACCGAGACCAAGAAGACCATAGGACACACTCCATGGATCTAGCACTTTGCACTCCATCTGCCCTTAATTTAACCCCCGAAATCCATACCACCCCTGGTGCTTAATTCATTTTAATTTCCTGGAAATCGTTGGACGCAAAACTATCAACTTACACACGAAGCTATGTAAATAAATATTTCATAGACGCCATCACCATCACAATGGCATTCGTTCCTTCTTGTGGGGGTGGAAGCAGAAAAAAGAAAAAAAAAGGACGAAATACCAGTTCACGAAGTTCATTTTCATTCTTCGACATACTCTCCATTCAATCCGCTCGCCCTCCTGTCAACATATGAAAGGCGCCGCTGGTAAGGCGCATGCCCGCATTATCCTTATCTCCTTTTGTTGGAAGCCCCGTTAATTCAATAAATGACGTCGTTTGCCCTTCCACACGAAGAGAGTGCAAAGAAACCGCCTGACGATGGTGGTTGAAATGGAATTCGTGCTCGTTTTTCGTGACGCAGTTAAAAGAGGGGTGCAAGTTATTAATTTCGCCCCACATTAGGGGTGAACTTCACTTTTCTTGTTGTTGCTTTTGTTTTGTGCTTCTACGATAAAAGAAGCCACCCCTGGCGTTGCTTGAGTAGTGGTCGTTCGGAGTGCACTTGAAAAGTGCGATGTTGCCGAGTTTGTGGTGCTATTCGAGAGGACAGTTATAAGGAAAGAGATGGTTAGTCTTATTTTTTTATTTTTTCCAGGAAATTGATTAATGAAAGTGCGTCGAACTCTTGGATTATGCATGATGAGGGTACTGTTCACCTCTGGCATTACTTGTTACATTTGCAGTGTGTGTGGTTAATCAGGAAAATGCATCAGTCTTTTATATGGAAGATGCAAGGGGGGATGAGTCGATATGTTTAGAGGACAATATAAAGCCAAGTTCTGTGGTGTGAAAGGAAGTGGGTTGACCAACGGTAGAGTGGGTACGGGCATTCTCTTTCGCAAGCTGAAGTATGTATCCTGTAGTATGAATGGAAGAAATTTCTACCTACTGTGCAAATTTTGGGTTGAGTTTTTCAGTGGACTTTGAGTTTTGAAATTTAAAACTACCAGCCACAGGCTTCGCATGGCGTGTTGAGTAAAGATTTTGAAGTCGTGAAGGTCTTGTCAGCCTTACGCTTGGGAATACCCAGATGGGAGAATCTCACTTCGACGCGGCGGTATGGCCCAGTGGTGCTGATAAGGATTCCATATGATAAGCCATGTCGGTCACTTCACAATGAAGACAAAGCAGCACGAAATCTCAACCCTTTCAATCCTGTATACATGAGCCTTATAAGCACATCAAATCCGACATGAAGCTAAGAATAACGTGTGAATCTGTCTACGCCCAATTCTACCTATGGAACTGTGACCAACTTTAAAAATCGCGGTCGAGCTTGCAAAATCGGACGATCTCGATGACAACAATGATTGTAAAAGGAAACCACCAGCCAAATATCAGTATTCAGTGGTTTTGATGGTGGTTAATTTCATTGGCAACTCGTTAAGACACAATAACCTTACAAATTTTAGCCCGAACGTAATGTGGAAGTAGCCTGGACTCGATCTGCAGGCTACAGGTAGAATTTGATTCGATTTACGTGAAGGAAGCTGCAAATGACAAGCTGCTGTTTAAACTGCTTATAGCAATTGAGAACAAGGGCGATTGAGACACAAAACTCTTAATTCTACGCCCATAAACCTTTAATTCTTCTACGCATTTGACCAGCGAAAGGCAACGAAACAATTCTTTCCTCTAGAAAATTAGCACAGTCGAGTGCCTAAGCTACAAATAACATCAATCCGACAATGTATTTGACCAGCAAAAGAATCTAACTCGTAAACGGGTTGCAATTGATGGAAGGGGAAGTGGAATCCTCAATATTTTAGGAGATGATAAGAACTATTAGTTCTGAAAAACAAGCAACAACAGAGGACGGCAATTACAAGTGCCGTTAGAATAACGACACGATTCATCCGAGGTTAAAGGAAAATGGTTCTACAACAAATCCGGTCACACAAATGAAATAAGTCATCGGATCTGGGAGTATCATGTTGACCCGATAACCTGAAATGTGACTGAAGGTGTTTTCAACTTCAGATCTCATGATCGGCTGAAAGCGGAGGTGAAAGGTGTACAAAGCTTGTAACCTATGAGTGTCTGAAGTTGACGAAAGATAGAAAAGTATTGACTTCCCTGCTGAAATCACAAATGTAGAACCAGTTTCAACAAAACCGTTATCTGCATAAGGCTTAGAGTATTGAAGATCCACAATACGACTTGGACTAGGCAAAAACTGAATTGGAAAGATCGCTTAAACAGGTGAAGGAGAGGAATTAGGCAAGATTCTAGGAAGAGCTCCTAGCTGGCCACTAACGAATGAACCACGTTGAACACTGGCCCGTTGTTTGGTGTCTTTAGCTTCTGTAAGATGCTGAATATTTAGCCATTCATACTAATATTATAAATGCGAAAGTGTCTCTGTTTGCTACGTTTTCACAGCTTAACCGCTGAACCGATTTCGATGAAATTTGGTACGGAGATAACTGAAGCCTAGGGAATGAACATAGGCTAAACATTTTCAAAGTCCTGCCACTGCCACGCCCATTTCGAAAAACGCATTTTTTTGAGTAATTTTACAAGGAACTCGAAAAAAGCAAACGTGTAGGTATTCATTTACGCTATAAATAATCCTGACATTATGAATACTTTCTAGGGGCGCTTTCCTTAAAATAACAGTTCCTTTGTCGATTTGTTCTGGCGAACAGTAATTGTTGAAACTCGAAGTGAAACTCGAGGATGCTGTAGAGTTATTGCACAATTTCTATCCACCAGGAAACCCACCTCACATCCTCAACCTTAAAGTTGTTGCCCAATCTAAACCCTCCGAAACTGTGCAGGTGAAGACTTTGTACCAGCACGCAATCGAAGCCAGGATTTTCACAAATGTCAATCAGAGAAAAACTGTCTTCATCTCCCGCATTCCTCTGAACCCATCAGACTATCACTTTGAGTTTAAACGTCTGCAATTTTTCGTTAAGTTTTGATACGTCATGAATTTCAATAAGCTACACGGAAAGAGCTTGAACGCGGACAATGTGGATCTGAAGAGTGACTGTTTCTCCCATTACGCGCTCAGAGTCAATTCACCTGACAGCCTGGTCAACCCGGAGCCAGAAAGAAAACCAAGGAATGTTGTTAACAGGGACGCCTTAAAGAATTAATATGAGGAATTGAAAGTCTATTCCTACTTATCAATGGTTTGAAACCCGGGGAAGGATATAGGGTATAATGCGACGTGGGTCCACGCAGACGTAGTCGCGGGTATCAGCTAGTATCTTTATATATTGTCAACCAACTATGGGAAGCCTGTATTTATGCTAACCTTTAGAAGTTTCGGTGGACTGGGTGGTTAACTAATTTGTTGCTAAGTTGAGAAACTCTTCGGCCCTTTCTACATCTCT
This sequence comes from Matsumyia berberina, assembly GCA_917880715.2. Taxonomy (NCBI): domain Eukaryota; kingdom Metazoa; phylum Arthropoda; class Insecta; order Diptera; family Syrphidae; genus Matsumyia; species Matsumyia berberina. Next base: position 33,818,054 of record OU862870.1, read on the forward strand.
GGACTGCAGCATATCTGACGATGGGACGATGTGATGTGAGCCCAAATGTTTAGTTGGGGCATCTCTCCACAAAAACTTGGGTAAAGCTAAGAATCCACGTAGGTTCATGTGCACTAATAGTCAACTGAATCGATAATTCTGTCTGTTACTACGACTTTAAGCCACAAAGAACCGCGGTTATAGATATGCGTAGGTACAGAGTAGTGAGATAGCTGGCAAATAAGTTTTAACCTCATTTCGACTGACCCCAAGCTTTTATTTTCATTTCAGTTGACCATGGATGGAGTCGTCGCTCTCTTATTTAATAAAATACCTTCCTAAGTATCTCATTTCCTTTCTTCCGCAAACACCGTCTATACTCGAATATATTTCCCATAAAATTGCATGCCAACCCCGCAAAATACTCCCCTGAAATGAGCACACACTAACAAAAAAGCATAAAAAAGGGGGTGTCCTCTTGCTGACAGCATTTAAAGTTACCGCTGTTTTCCCAGCCCCAGCCCCCACATTTCTCCATTTATAATCGAAAAAAAAAAATCGATTCAAGTCACACTAAAAGACTTTTCCACTTTCAATATCCTTTTCATTAAAGACTCGAACTCGAATCGATTTTCTTTCAAAATGTCAGCTGTATGTACATATATAGGCACAGTGGGCAGAATATCACCAGAATAAAAGGACAAAAAGGAACAGGAAATGCATAAATTAATAGAAAACAAAAAAAATGAAAAAATAAACGAAAAACAACGAAAATAATTTTTACTTACTTTGGACTCTTCAAGTCACGATGGATGATTTTATGTGAATGAAGATATTGCATGCCAAGTGCTATTTGCCTCGCCCATGAGACTAGACGTGATGGCAGCATAACGTCGTCTGCCTTCAGGATATTCTGCAGTGGCCCATATGGGCAGTATTCCATTATTATGCAGAACACTGGCGACTGTGTACATACACCTCTATTGTTATAAAATAGAAAAAAAAGGACAATTATATAAAAGTGTTAGTTATGACAAAGGGATAAAAGTAGGTGGATACGACAGAGGCAGGTAACTTGATATGACATTCCTCGACTGCGTTCTTGATCGATAAAAGTTCAATTTGTGCGGTAAAAGGCAAAGCAGGTGTGTTTTTGGAAAACATACCAATGACTAATGAACAGTAAGAACAAATAAGGCTATATAGGGACATAGGGTCCTTTGATATTTAAAAATACCCCAGCGAGGGTGGTTGGGCTCTTTGGCGCCACTTCTGACCTACTACAGTTCACAATAATGAGTAATAAAAAGTAGTTGGTATGTGGGCTGTTTGAAACACAATTAGGCACTTATTTTTGTAATTTTGTTCAGCAAAAAAAAAAAAGCGGAGGTGGAACTTTACGCCCTGAGTGTCAAAATTAACTTTCAAGTCCAAGTTGTGTTTTCTTTCAACTTCTGCTCAATAGAAGGCTGAGTTGGGTCCAGTATAAATCATACATATATTGCCTTTTACGCATGCAAAAAGATGTTCGGAACCATATGAGGCTTTAAAGCGATAGTGGTACACTGGCTGCTGTGGTACGACCCAACCTAACAGACGATTCGGTTATTTGGTGGAAGGCGCTTGAGAAGAAATGCCATCAAGATCAGGTTGAATATAGACAACAGAATCGATAAGATCAACACCCACAGCGGCACTTGAAACAATGCTGAATCTAGTTCCAGTGGATATCCACTGTAGTAATAGAGAGGCAAAAACAGCAGTCAGACTAAGGGAGGTTGGGTTTTGGACAACTTGCTCCTAACCAGATGAACTTCCACGAGGGAGAACATACATAGATACCGACTACATCTTTCCAACTTCAGACTTCGATAGGAGATTTTATACCAAAATACCAAGAAGAGAGGATTTGGATGATGGTATAGTGTTCTGAACTGCACTGAAAAAGAGCTTGCATTCTACACCGACAGATCCAAAATGGACACTGGAACTGGTGCCGGTATCTTCTGTGAATCCAGAGGGGTAAACAAATCTTTCAAAACTGGAAACGGATGCAGCGTTCTTGAAGCCGAGATAACTGCCATTCTACAGGCCTAAAAGCTAATTAAAAACGACAACATTGTCAGAGAAACTATCACTGTCTATGTTGATAGACAGGCGGTTATCAAGTCTCTGCAGTCAGCATCGACAAAACCGAAGCTTGTAAAGGTCTGCAGACAAACTCTCAACGATATATCAACGACTAATAAGGTGACCCTATGCTGGGTACCAGGTCAGTAAGATATATCAGGTAATGAGATGGTGGACGAACTTGCCAGGAAGGGGAAGCATATGCATACACTCTTCCGGGTGCCATGTTAAGGGCTAATATGCGAGGGTGTCACGTAGACACATGTGCAATAGCCAGATCACTATGGCCAGAGCCTTCGATAAGAAAAATTCCAAAAATCTCGTACGACTTAGTCAAAGGGAAATACGAATCGTCTCCGGTGTCCTTACACTGGGAAATAGGAATCCATGCGGAGAATCTTGGATTACCTTACAATGACTACTGCAGAAGCTACAGGGACGAAGAGAAAGTAGAATCCATCCAGCACCTGCTATGCGAATGTCCCGCACTAACCGCCAGAAGATTGCGTACTCTTGGTAGTAGCTTCTTTCATGGGTTGGACGATCTTCATACCGCTAATTTTAGGAAACTCCTAAGATTTCTAGTCCTTTCTGGGTCGTTTCCAGATTAGCCAACCCTACCCCTAGGTTTGACTCCCACTTATACTTTTTATGGGTACAATGGACCCGCTGGAGGTCTAAGTAAGTCTTCAAGACACCCACAAAACCCACCAAGTCTATGCTCTGAGGGATTCGCAATACTACTGTTTGCACTTTTCGTTGCAATGGGCTATATGAGCCCCACATTTCTTTAAAGTAGAGCACCCCAAGTAGTATTACACCAAATTTATGCTGACCTAGAAGAGTATGGGAATGTAGAACCCAACTCATTTTCTATATCACCGTCCTTCGTAGACACAAAGAGACTGAATAACTCGCTAAAGCTCTTGTCAACAAATTCTCAGGTTTTCCTTAACTTCTTTAGTGGGCCCATCACTTACTTTCTTATTTATAATGGCGCTACAGTCTTCCAAGCGTCGCCAACTAGCTCGACCATCGATCAGCTGCCTCCAGTTTCGCACTCCAAATTGGTTGAAGTCCTTTTCCAATTGGACGCACCACATAAGTCGCGGTCTTAGTCTAATGTGTCGTCCCTCCTGGACATGGCTACAAAGCACTAGCCACTGAGCCACGGCGACCGCTTTTCATTAATTTCTAATGAGTTTTATTCCTCTCCGCCGATAAGCACTCTCAAATATAAGGCTGTCTTATCTTATTTTCAGGCTCAAACTAAGAATATCCCTGCATAATCGTATCAACCGTCTTGCTTAACTAAAAGGCAGGATTGAGCCGAACGTGGGGTTATTGACGGAATCAGAACAGTAACAACGAGCATCTGGGGTATGCGAGATTGCAGAACTTCCCTTCACCACCTACGACATCTGTGCCTGACTTTTCTCAGTACTCAAGTTTTAGTTTAGATCTGCGTGAGCCAGAAAATATGGCAATCATATCAGTTCTGAAACCTTGCCCGTAATCGGAATTGAAGGATTGAAAGGATTGGAAAGTTATTTGAGTTAAAAAGCGGAATAGTGGCGCAACTTATGTACATACATCTATTTTCATTTATTTCTTATTTTCTCTCCGCCCTTTGATTCTATGGATCAATGTAAATTTTCTGCACCAATGGGTAGACTGCATCGACATCCTTCTAACCTAACTTTACCTGTGACGTATACGTTACATTTTTTTTCGATTGTAACGTGAAGAATACATACTTTTCAGACACTTTCGAGAGTTAAAAATTGTTAAAATTTAAATTTAAAATTCTCGGAGGGAGGCTCATGCAAGCGAACATTAAAATTATTAAACTTATTAAACGTCCTAAGGACAAATATTCAAGTGTTTAAGTAGAATATTCATGGTTCGCAAAGGAACCTTTCCTTTTTTAATGTTTTTTCTATTAAATTGACCTGTCGACTGTCATTATCAAGTGCTAACTGTCATTATCGACATCTGTCAAAATGTACAATAACTAAGTGAAACCAAATCCTCCATCACAATTAACTTACTTGAATTTGATAATATTCTCGTGATCCAATTTCCGCAGATGTTTTATGTCCGTCTCCTTGACGTCGCGTACTTTCTTCACAGCAACAGTCTCATTCTTAAGTTTGCCACTGAAAACGGCACCCTGTGCTCCACTTCCTAGCCATTCAAGATCTGTTATCGACTCAAATGGTATTTCCCAGTCTTCTGATTTATTATTTTTAATTTCAATTACACCCGCCTTGCCAATGAATGACAAGACCGGTTTCATGCATCCCAACAGACCGTACATCCAACCAATCGGTTTGTCAGGATGCACAAATCCCCCCGCTGTTGGTGGCCAACGGGTTTGACAGGTATTCTCTGCACTACTATCTGTCACTTCGGTCTGATGATGCTGATGATGCGCATGATGATGATGGTGATGATGGTCATCGTTTGATTTGTATGGCAGTTCTGTCGGTTCACCCAAACCCATGTGTCCTAGTTCCTCTTGTATGCATACCATGCTGAAATTATAAAAACAAAGTTATTTTAATTAATTTAGTATGGCAACCCTGTGGAAGTTAAAAATAGGTTAACGTTCATTCAAGTACGTCAGCGGAATGTTTAAGACGTTTGTATGGCCAATTCAGCATAAATTCAGCGAAATAAAACGAAAGAAAAAAAACCCCGAAAACAACCATATTTCGCAACAAAAGAATGCGATAAACAATAAGAGAAAGAAAGAAAGAAAGACGAAAATGAAACAACAACAAATAATATCGTCCCGCGCGACGACCGCGATATGATGGCATTTCAATAAACGGCAAGGGTGCTGAATTTCAAGATAAGATACACTTATTGCGCAGGTGTGTGAAATTAATATCACCTGAGCTGGTATAGATACTAAATAAATAAAAAAAAAATTCTTTAAACAATTTTTCTTCCATTTGAATGGTAAATGTTGTTGAGTTGTTCTTAGCAGAATGGAGGGATGAGGGATCTACCGTTATTGTTAAATAATTCTACGATCGACGTGGTCTTGGACATGGAGAGTCCCCGGATTGTAGGAATGCGAACATAGACGACACGTTTCGCTTTATCTGTGTTTTATAAGCCAATATACGCGCTTTGCAGAGCAGCATGCTACGGTCGTGAGTTACTTCGGCAGAACACTTGTTCAAACTGTAGATAGTGAAGGGGGAAGGAGGAGGGAATTGGAAAATGATGAAATTCAATTTTGAATGTCACCAGATACTGCTTTCTGTCGCAGACATTTTGTTGTCTATCACTCTGGCAATTTCAATTTCATAGTGTTAGAACGCATTTCGTTATCAGTGCACCATTTGAGGCAACATTTTGACCAAATTTGGAAGGAAATCTGGCGTTTACTTCGGTCTAAGAACGCATACATGAAGTGAAGTGACGAATCGCTGAAAGGGGCCCTTTAGGTGCTTGTAGACCAATGGTTGGAATTAAGCCTTACAATAGATAGAATATTGAAGTGGGACTAAGTCCCTTATCATTGCGGCCTCTTGTGGGCCTGTTATGATATCCTCTTCTTTAGAACTCATCCATTGAGGCGGAGTGAGTGATGACTTCTATAATAGTTAATTGTGGATGTTTTTAATTCTTTTCTGGGAAGAACCAGGCAAAAATCTTCAGCTCGATCGAAAAAAAAGCATGAGAGAGATGTAATAACAGTCCTAAGTGTCAAGATGGACTTCATGTTGGGCAAGTATATACAAACTCACATGACAAAGCAGCAAGAAGGGCTATGGAAAACAGGCAACAGAGAAGAAAAGTAACATCGATGTAAGAAATGTGGAGAGACACGACTCCCAAACCAAGGCAGCAGCCGAGTCTAACAGACAAGTAGCTACCAGACCGAAAAAGAGAGAAATCGCGCTCAAACTAAGAGAAGAAAAGATTCACACCGTGAACGGAGAACGGCAACGCAATGGTCATGCGTTCATCCATCGATTCAAAATAGCGCTGTAAGTACTACTAAACCTGCCACTTAACATTTTCACAATCAAAATCATCGCATTCTTAAGGGTAGTAAAACTTAAGCAATTAGCAACCCTGGATCTCCCAAAAATATATTTCATAACAGCAATCTAAACACGATGCCGAGAAATTCTGCCACTGTAACCGACTTTAACGTGCCAAAACTGACCTTAAGAAAAGATTTCTTAGTCGAGATTTCTTACCAGCGAAGAAGTGAAGTGATAACTGACCCAACAGTACGAGGGTGGCAATACAGTTCAGGATGAACCTGGCTCTCAACCAACAAGCCTCTCCAGTCCTTAGTTAACTGCCTCCAGAGGAGAATCTCCAAATAGTTTTTTTCCCTCATGAAAAAAACGGCGAATATTTGTATTTAGACGACGACGAAGGATGTTTGGCTGGTTTCTATCGCGTTTATGTCTACAAACTTCCCGCAGTAATCTGCCTAACTAATCAACCTGGAACAATGTTCTGGGAGTATATTTTTGCCCCAACAATCAGCACTTCATCTTCATGGTTACAGAGCATCATGCCCAAGGGACTATGTCTCAGGATAAATCAAAAAGGTATTTTTAGAATATAAAACCAAGAGGAAATTGGTCAGTTGATCGTGTCATTCTCACTCGCCTATGGTAAAACTGTTGACTTGAGCTGAAGGTCGTCTATAACTCTATACAGTTCCTTCATTTCTGCCTGACCGAGTCTTCAACAGCGAAAATGGATGTTGGATATATGCTGGATAGTACCAATAACGAAAGTCGAGATGCTATAAAGTTATAGAGAGGCACCAAGTGTATTGGTATCGATGGCACAGAAGAAAAGTTTTGTGCAGCTTCTGCTGAAGCCGAATAAATTAATTTAAATCTACATCGAAGGAAACCAAATAGAAAAGGTTGAGAGAAGCAGAAATTCTACAAAAGTTGGAACAACAACTACTTACCGAATTCCAAAACAGAGTCAATTATGTATTTAGCGATGCTTCCGCATTTGCTCTGGATCTGGTCTTGATCTACCAGATTTTCCTTATTAAAGGAGAGAAAGAGAACTCATCTTAACACGAAGTCTCTGTTAACCGCTCAAGTGCGCCTAAGCTACCTTGAACTTCTACTTAAGTAATCAACTTTCTAGACACAACAGCATTTCTGTCGCCTCCTACGCCAAACGAAAATAGAATACACTCAACTCTGCCTAACCGGATCTAACCAAAATGTCTTAGTATCTTATCAAATATTGCCCTGGCCTGCACCAATAGAAGATAAGATTGCTTTGTTTTTTTAGCCAAAAACAAAATATATTGGTGGGGTGGTCTGATTATGACTCATTTTGTTTTAAATTTTAAAACTAATGCCTTAGAACACAACACTGATGTAATCGGTGTTTTTCCATCAACTTATCTTAATTTTAGTACAAATTATCCTATTCGTACGGAGGTGTGGCTCAGAAGCACACTTCTTATCTCAGAGTTTAAGGTTCAAATTACATGACGCCAAAAAATTTGGATTCAAAACATTCCATCATATCATTATTTGCAAAACACTGCTACAGAAACGGGACCAAGTGAGTTTCTCGTACTTTGGACCACGAAATATTTATAACAAACCGAAGCGACTTATGGGACGATATTATTTACCTTAAAGGCTATAAATAGAGCCTGAGCAGTAGGGTTAGTCTTATCGGGTCAGTAGCACAAGTGGGCACGTGCCAAAAGATAGTTTGTGGCGACTCGTATTTATTTACCTTGAATCTTATAAAACTAAAAACATTCTTTAAAGCTGGGGAGATCCCTTAGAATGATAAAGTGACGTCAGTGGGTAAGGAACGACAAGTGAGACCTACGCAGCTCGCAGCTCGACGAATTTATTTTCATAAGGGAAGTAGGTAGTATCTCTTTGAGGCTAATTGTACCCGTGTCCCAGTGTCAGCCATAAAGGCAGGTTTAAAAAAAACAAAATACCATCTTGACGACCAGTGGACTTGTCCATGTTGACATTTTGCAGTGTACTTGGAATAAAATGAGTGAAGTATTCGATGTTCTCAATGACTGAAGGAAACAAAGCACGACCTGGAAGCTCAGAGCTTGTTGCAACGTTTGCAATAAAAAGATAATCCCAGCCTAAACAGTTTACAGCTAAAAGCTATTATCGGTCTCCAGAAATCGCTACTCACATGCTTCACAACTAGTGAAGATAAGATGGCAAACCTATCAAATCGCCAGAGAATCCCCTCAAATCCAACAGAACGTTACATCAAATGAAAACCTGTTATCAAAACTCCAAATTGGCTGCCAAGTCCCGTTTACCTCCAAAGAAATTAATAGGAATCACCCCTGTTTCGAAATAAAATGAACTTTGGCCATTGCACCCGGTTTCACCGCAAATACTGCGTCACATTTCCACACTCCCATTGTAGGCGCTAAAACACAAAAAAAAACCAGCTAATCGCTCAAAAATTGAAACTCAATCTGTGTGGTCTTTTTGTGCACATTTTGCATCTTTTTTTACCGTCAACAAACTCTGTGCCCTTGACCTCTGATTCGAGCTTTTTCTTGAAACAATTAGCTTGAGAGTTAAACTCAGCACAGTATCTGTGTATTGACATCACAAAAGATTTTTTTTTTTCGGAATCCTTATCAGAAATTTGCACACACCACGAGAATGAAGGGTGTTCTCCAGAAGAGATTGATTTTATTCCGTCGCACATACACGACATTAGCTTCGACGACGACGCAGAGCATGAGTTCATTGAGATACCATTTAATCGGAAAACTATAAAATTCCAACGAAATGTATCTATGCAAGTGTGTGTGTGGACACAACCAATAGAACAATAACACTCGGTATACCGCTCGTGGCAAATATTGATTTTGGTTAAGAATAGATTTCGAGTGAGGAATTCCATTCCAGACATTGACTTGTCGTTGTCACTGCCCATAGACAGCCCTAAACACTTGAGCAAATTGTGTTCGAAATTTATTCACGGTCAGGTGTGCTAAACGTGTGGATAGACATGCCTTTGATTGCATCCTACCTTGAATTTTGATTAATCGAATCGGAGACACATCTACAGCTCTGGCAACCTTAAGCCCGCGCTTCGTGTGAGGTCCGTTAGTACGAAATTGTACAAATTAAGATCTACGTGACGATCAGTGGTTACGTGAGATTTGCTGAGGAGTGAAACACATTGAAGGATAGAATCTGTGGAATGTCATGGGAGGTTCGACAATGCCTTCAGTTTGCTGATAAAGTAGCTGAATGTGAGTCCCCGAAAAACTGCGAGCTTAACACATGCTCATGACGTCTTTCTGAATGTTGATCGAGGGAGTTACTACAAGTTTTGACGGCATTAAATCCGCTTCATCACCAAAAACTGACATTGGGAGATCTCACTGGAATTAGATTCAAGGAAGCATGCCATCAGAAACAGACGAAAATACTCGTAGAATATGTAGAAACAATGGAAAAAAAACTGCTAAACACATTGCCATGGCTTAGGGACACAGAGGCGCCCTTCATTTAACTAGGAGTACAGAATGATTGACTTAATGACATCATTTACGAAATAACTCGATTCAGATGGAAATAAATTTCTTGAGTAAATCACACAATAAGCTCACATCTGGTGGCAAGTGATAAGCTTCAATATGATAAGAAACCGTATTGACGCGGAATGGAATCACAAAGAATTGACTCACAGATTATTGGAATGTTTTTGATTCCTGCTTTGCTACGATATGACCTACAATCATCGCATACAATGAGATAAATGAACTAGACTTTTCCAGTGCACAGCAAATCCGAGGTTTCTATTGATAGATTGGCAAAACGTCCGCCTCTTCAAAATTGGACTCATTGTCCCATTCATGCGATGTTCGAAAGACGAACCACCGACAGGCTTTAGATCCGAGTGAACCAATCGCTAAGTCACCTTTCTTAGAATCGAAAAAGAGAGAGAGAAAAAGAGTGTCTACCAAGGACTGCTGTGGTTAGATGCCCAGCAATACCCACCAAACATTTGCGCCACCAGCTCTCGTTGAGAGAATAATTTGCCATAGAGATGCTTCTCAATTCGCCGTTCAGAGTCAACAATAAACGAAAAAATAGACCTGGCCTATCTCGGGTTATTGCGCCAGCTATTTATTTATTCATTTTTCTTAGAGTTGACAAGAGATATTCTTAACTTAAGCAGGGCACAGCTATATTTAGTCATTGGCATCCTGTCCGGCCACTGTCTTCTTAGGAAGCCTGCTAAAATATTAAGGCTCTCAGCCATAGATGCCTGCAGATACTCCAACGTCCTATGCGCCGCTGACGACATAACACACATATTATGTGAATGTCAGGGAATTGACAGGACACCCATGAAACTTCTCGGCAACTGTTTCTTTAGTAATCTAGAGAAGCTAGGCATGGTAAAATTCTGTAGGGAAATCAAATGCTTTCAGGAAATTTCTGCCATTTTGGTTTCACAAGTATCGCGATGAGCCCAGCGCTGGCTGCATAACCCTACTCTACCTAGCCTTACCTAGAGTTGAATGCAGTGGAGTTTTTCTCAGTTCTCCCAATCCCATTGTGCCATCTCTCCCTAAAGAGCGTATATTAGTTCCTTTAGTCTGGAAGTCAAGTATTTGTTTTGGCTGAATTACAGAGGAAGTTGCCGAAAACGCAGCGATTGCCATTGATTATACCAATAAGGTCTCCAAGGTTGTCCCTATCGAATGCTTGAAATATGGATGAGTGTTGGCAAAGCCTGGCTTAAAAGTTTGCACAGCGATAATAAAAAAAAAATTACTGATCCTGCCTTCGTTATGGATCCATCGGTATACCAAAAGAGGAAACAATGGTTGGGTTTTACGTTCCTCTTACTGGCCCCTTACTAGGTGTACTGAACTGAACAATATTAATGTTCTTGCTACGTAAAGCAAAGAGGCGATGGCGTTTAGACGACAGTGGTTATGTTTTGATTATATGAAGCATAGCTATCATCGAAACGATATCGTCAGACGACAATCGTCTTATGTAGTGAGCGCCCAAGATATGGTCGAATTTGCTTAAACGGAGGCTCAGACTAGCTGCCCCATATGATGCTCAATACAACGGTTGCGATAGTGCGTTGGCAGTCTGACATGCATATTATAAATTTATCAATTCCTTCATAAGACCGATATAGGGTCTTATATTCGCCTACAACACATGGGTAAGAAGGTTCAATTTTCCATTTAATAAACAGGGTTTTTCAATGAAATTCAGGATTTTCATTGAATTTTTGCAGAGCCCAATCGGAGAAGTTTCGGCACTTCAAATGATAAATAGGCTTCAGTTCTTGAGTTAATTTGATCTTGTAAGGGTATAGGCCAATACCTTTACGCAAAATTCGCCACAAGAGATTCCCAGTTCCTGTGAACGGCGTGGAGTCGACTGATTTGGTTCATTTCGATCTGAAGCACTTACGGCTGCGATATTTTCAGTACTTCGACTAGTGCGTTGTCTCACTGGCACAGGAAAATTCAATAGTGACTACGTTGAGTTGAATTTATCCACAATAGCATACACAGCCTGTCTGGTGGGACGCTTATTACGACAGAAAATCAATCCCAGAGGATTAAGACACAATCCACAACCACTATCAACTTGCCGTAACTAGAGACAGCTGGCAAAGGATCGATAGACTTGTAGTAGCACTGTGTAAAGAAAGAAAAAGGCGTATGTCCACATGTGTGCATGCATATACAACGTACATATATTTACAAATGCAGAGCACAGTTTTTCGTTTCACTTTTAAAAAATTCCCTTCAAATCTCATCTGAAATATGTCAAATCTCATACAGCCAATGCAGTCGGGCTTAGGTACATTGACAGCAAAGTTCTTAGACTATATTTCGTCGCTTATTAATCTATCGATACACACATAGCTATCGCTTTAAGTCATACTAAAAATTTAATGGAGTAGATCACCGAACGACCTTTTTTAACAGATTAACAACCGCCGCCGTCGCGTGTCTAGTCCAAAGCTTTCGATTTCATATTTTTGTTTTGATTCTTTATTTCATTATCATTGTTTCGAGAATCAGCGTTTAAAATAGACTTTGAAAATTTTTCCTTTCACAATTATAACCTAAGTACGCCGCTGGGAAAGTACGCGACGATTAGAAACGTTTCAATCAGTTGAATATGCATAGACGCAACGTAATCTGTTGCTAGTCAGACAGTCTCCTATCTTATTGTGGTAAAATGAATTTGTTGTTAAATTATTATAGAACTAAGTAAACAAGGGAAATTTAAACAAATAACTAACAAAAGTGATCGAAATATGTTCATATGTGCAGATGGGGTTGAAAGATTTTATTTTAAATACTTGACATCTCTTGGCGCTGGAAAGGCAAAGAGGGTTGATTTTTAGTTGGTGGCATCTGCTATGAATAGAATGACATTACGAATTTTTTATTTTACTCATTTTTTTGACGACATGGGAACAAATAACCGGGAGGAGCTTGCAATATGATGCAAACTAGCAGAGAATTTTTACACAATTGCTTCGAAGTGGTAACCTGATGAATGAACCTTGACTAAAGTTGACCACTAGTTTATTTTTACAAGTCACACTTCCAATATTTTGCGTCTGAATAACTCTCGAAGAGCAAACGTGTCTGCAGAAGGATTTTGCGCAATAGAAATACGTATGTACATACTTATGTAGATGAGGCAAACTAGCTTTATTAACTTTGATGGCGCTATAGCTCTTGAACGTCAATCAATAACCGTCATTTGCCAGCCAAGTTATTTAGTTGATGCCCACCTCCATTTGCGCATGCAAAATGGGTCGCGATCCATATCTGCTGGGCTATTTTAGTCAAACTGCCTATGCAGTTATATGTCTTTTTGCAGACGATATAGAGTATCACCCAAATTACTTTTCCCTATCGAAGCGACATCAAGCGCTCTTATCAAAGTTCCATAAAACATGTAAACAGGGCTTGCTCTTCAATTTTAGGTCAAAATAAAGCTTACAGCTCGTCGCTTGTTTCTCACTGGCAGAACATTTTAACATTCACCTATGTTGGGTACCCCGTCATAGGTACATTTCGGGGAATTATAACGCCGATGGACTAGAGATCCTACCAAATCTAGGCATTCCACTCGCTACATGTAAATTACTCTTAGAGTACGACGCGATCAGCAAGACAAACCAAAAAGATATAGCCTATGCTAATCCTTAGCCTAAGCTAAGCCTCACTCGATCTAGAAGTCTCGTTATCGGTGTTCTCACTTTCACTGTCCCATTGGCCTTAATGCCAAAAAGAATGGGCCTCTTCGCAAATGACTTTTGCAGGAGCTGCAGGCACGAAGAGGAGGAGGAAACGATCCTCCATTTTCTCTGTACATGTTCTACCCTAACCCAAAGAAGGAAGCTCTATCCAGGACCCTATCACTTCGACAATTTGGCGAATTATCGCATACTGAAGTCAAAAATATCCTAAGCTTTATTAAGAGCTATAAGAGGTATAGATCCCAGTGGTATCACAAAGGGCCTTCCTTGGCCTACGTGTGTCTGTGCCTCGCATAGACTTTACCTACCTACCTAAAGCTTATAACACGAGTTATGTATTTCTTTCTTGATTTCAGCACTGACTTTTCTCGTAGTGGACCCGTTAGGTCGGTGAAGTACCTTACTGCCGCCTTTGAACGTCATGTTTTGTGTTACGTACAGCATGTACTTGTTTTTTTCCTATTTGACGATTAAACCCACTTTAGCCGCTTACTCACGAGTGCGACGCTGACAGAATGCTTCTTTCTTCCGATTATGCCACTACCGTCGGTGTTTTGGTTGTTGTATATAGAGGAAGAGGTTCTAGAGGAGCTTTTAGGCTTGCACTTGGATTACAGCAACTTAATATCGGAGCAGCAAAACCGTTGTAGATTTTATTCCGAGGGTTGTTCAACCACCACACTGATAATGAATACGGGACTTTTTGAAGCATTATAGTTAGTTGAGTCATGTAGAGCAGTTTTGGTTTCAAGGCTCTTTTTCTCCGAATAATATTGAGTATGCTCAAAGGATGGAAGAAGAGTGTTTAGAGACTTAATCATCCCTTTCTTCCGAAAAGCTAAAATACGCTAATATATGCAGACAATCTACAACAAGGCCCCAGAATTAGGTTAGGTTAGGTTAGCGGGCCGATGAAGATGATGAAACCATCTTCATCTCACTAAGGTCTATGCAGACCGGTTGTGGTACCCATGCGTTTTACCAGCTACTTCCTACTGCGTGATTCTATATACCTGATGACAACCACTTGGCTGTCCTTGCAAACTTGAGCAGATCCGACAATGAACCATCGGATAGCTCCTCGATGTTACCGAAGAGGTATCTGCCCAATGTTCCTTTTCTAATATTGCAGAGGCTTGGGCAATGACAGAGGAAGTGAGTTTTGTCCTCATGCACCTCCTCGTCCCCGCATCCTCCGCATAGGTCGTCCTCGATCAGGTGCAGCTTTTTTGCTTAGTACCTGAGCATATTGTGGTCTGTAATTAATCCTACTGGTAATGACTGGCATTTCCTGTCCATATGTAGGAGCTCGGTCTTAAAGACCTTTCCCTTATTGTTTCGTTCAGATGACGAAGTGAAGGTTTAATTGTACCATCCGCTAGCCCTTCCTTGCCAGTTTGTCAGTAGTCCCATTTCCTGGCACACCGCTGAGGCCAGGGACCCAGCAGAGTTTTACATTAAGCTGCGTTCCAAGAACCCTCAGCTCTAGCTCGAGCATAGAGAAGCTTAAGATTCCCTTTAAGTTTGACAAGATAGTGTAATGCTTGGTCTTAAGAATTGACATTAAGGTGCCCAGGATCAGAAGAATGAAAGACTACAAAGTTTCAGACAAAAGCTCTCTGTAAAAAATAAAGGTGAACGTGCCTTTTTGAATACAATCTCAGCTGAGTGACATGCGATTATTTCGCATTTTTATTTTTTCCACCATGCATTCAATCAAAGTCCCTCGCTTATACGCAATTTTTCCAAAATATTTGCCCGTCATTCAAATTAATTGTCAAAAGGTTATCACTCTCTCCTCAAATTTGACCTCTAAATGTCTCCACTTTCGATCGATATCATAAATATTAACCGCTTTTCCGTGACAAATGTCACATAAGTTGTGGAAGAATTTCAACAAAAGAAAAATTGTAAACAATACACGAGTAAAAAGCCAACAACTGTCATTCGACCTCATTTCGATTTCTTAAAAAAAAAAATGAAAGACGTCAAAAATATTTCCCCTCTTAGGCACGCACGTGCAATTTAACAAACAACTTTAACAAGTCTCCACAAAACTTTAGGAAAAAACCCCCGAAACAAACGACCACAAAAGACGAAAGAAAAAAAACAGCAATATTCTCCCCGTTTCCCCTCTTCTCACCTTTTATCTGTATTCATTTTGTCAGGTGGTTCGACATTTCTGCCTAAAAACGATATGTAAAACACCATATCTTCTCAATTTTAATTTTATTTTTTTTTAATTTTCTTATATCGTTGATGGATGTTTTATGTTTTAAATTTTCGTATCCGTGTTACTCAAGGTGTATATTTAGCACAAATTTGTATTTTCCCAATCGTCTGTCTCACTCAGTTACACTGTTTTGGCTAAGATGTGGGTGCTTTCTTTAAAACACTTATTATATATGTATATCTTCTTTTTTTTGGAAATTTTTCTCAACTATTTGCAATTTTTATCGACACTTTTTGGAGCAAACTTTTCGAACAGACACTTGACAGCAACCGATAGCGACATTTTTGGAGGCGAAATTTTCACAAACACTTGCTGCTGGCTGGCGTTTTTTTAAACACTTATGGCATTGTAGTGGTGTAGAGATTATCATTTATTTAATTTTTTTTTTCATATTTTATTACTTTTTTTTTAGGTGGGCATATTCGCAAAAGAGAAGAAATCGGATTTGTGTTGGTTGGGTTTTTTTTTTTTGCGTTTAAGCCAGAGGTGACGTCAAGGTAATAGAAAACTCGTGTATCTACCCCAAGTGGCCTAGAGGAGACTTTTGGTTTCAGGCACAATTTTTTTGAGACACTGTTTCACAAGTTTAAGCCCGAATTAGAGGCGAAACAACAAGAAGTGAGGGGAGAAAAATCGAAATAAAGCCAATTTCCGTTCACAAGCCAGAGCCTACAATCTCTACGGTTCGATGGGTGTTCACATACTAGTGATACTGATACCAAAGAGATCTTGGCGATTCAGCTGTTGAGGATGAGATTGTGTGCGGCTCAAACGCATACACTGGCATAAAATCACTGTACGGTACCAGTACACTGGAGTTAACCGACTGCCTTCACCGCCCGCCTTCAGCTTACTTTGGAGTTTTGGAGATGGAGAGCAGAGTGTTGCGAGTATTTTAGCAGAGTTGAGCTGCTCTCAGGCATCAGAAATTGAATACCTGTTGGCTGCTGGTGGCTGCCTATGTGTGCCGTGGACGGATGGATGGATGGTTTGACGGTCTGACGGTCGTTGTTAGTAACCTGACTAGCATACGTGTGTATATCACACGATTGTTGTTATTACTTTTGTGCTAGCGTTGAATTTATGATAAGCCATACACACAGCAGATAACTATTGTGTTTGTGAGGTTTATTCAAGTGTAGTCGGTACGTACAATATTATTATTTATTTATTTTTTTTTTTTTTTTGCGAGCCCTGGAGATAAGATTTTCTCGCGCTTTCAATCGTGTTGCTATTATTCAATTGGTGTTCGATTTAAAAGAGTTGCCAAGTGATGGGATTTTAACGATTTCTGAAGAATTATTTAAGGGACTGCAAACTTCTAGGAATTTCAATTACTTAACACGAATGTACATGTAAACAAATGCAGACATGAGGATGTGAATCGTCTACATAAAGCCTCGATCAGACTTGACTGGTTAGAGAAAAAGAATTCGATGAAAATGGATGACCTCGATGTTGCCAAAACTGGTTCTGTATTTCTTCGTTCAGCCAAGGGTTTGTGCTTTTTAAGTGACCAAAAATTAGCAACGCTGTTGATCGACTGCCTCAGATGCAATACTCTCTAATTCGTTAGGGTTCTCCAACAGAACTTTAGCTTATAACGCCTCTGTGCTAGCCAGATCCCATAGTTAAAGATCTCCGCCCTTAAAAGAAAAATTTGGTGTTGCGAGAAAGCCCATAGCCCATAGCTAATGATGTCTGATACTATCCACCTTGGGATGCGCTCCTTCTTTTCTAACCGAATAAAGGGCGTCAAATAGCAGGAAAAAGGGTTGTTGGACTTGAGCTGCAAAGGGACTACTGTGTCAAAAGAGATGCGTATGTAGATAAGGTGGCTGTCCCCATGTAAGGAGGCACACACTTAGACCAGATTGCTCAATTGTTATACCACAATAGATACCGGCTTACCGGCTTACCAGCACCAGAGACCAAGAGTATAACGTCGAGTGCGCTGAGATCAGTGACTGTATCGGTAAGAACTGTTTGTATTGAACGACTTTGACCCGGAGATAAAGTTCCTTATCGTTTGGATATCGAGTTTAGCTCGTTCAATCGTTCACAGGATCATCACAGGAGTTTTTCCCAAGAGTTTTCTTTTCTAATGTTGCGAGGACACGTGCAAGGTAGGCAGGTAGTGGTTTCCACCTCCTCTTCATCTCTACAGCTTTTACAGAAATCACTGGAGGGGACCCCCAATCTGAGTGCATGTCTGCCTATCAAGCAGTGTCCGGAGAGGACTCCTATTAGTCCACCTACCAAGTTGGGCGCCATCTTGGACCCGCTTGGATTTCGTTGAAATTGAAAATCTTTACACATCTCAAAGTAATTAGTAGAAATTCGTTTTTAAAGTGGAAATGTTGGTCCGGCATTTTGTTCCCGCCATCAGAATAGAAACCTTTGCGATGACATGTGAAATCCACCTACCACTTGCGGCTCCTGCCGAAAGGTTCTTTTATAAATCCAGCTTGGGCCAGATTTGTTTTGCCAAGAGACAAGTATTATTTATATTATTTATTATATTATTTGCCACTTTCCTGGCATCGGTGTCGAGGGGGAATTTGATCGCTTCGATAGACGCAGAAGGTTTCTGCGGTTATCAGGGAGATGCCGTCCTGCACCTTCTTTTGTCAGCTCGTCCGCTCTCCAGTTGCTTGGAACATCTCTATGTCCTAGGACCCAGCACAGGTTAACGTCGTATCCGTCTGCAATCTCGTTAAAAGACCTGCGGTATTGCCTTACCAAACTTGATCGTCATGTCGGCGATTTCAAGGCTTTAATAGCTGACTGTCTATGTATAGTACAATAGCACTACAATCTATTAAGTTATTCTACCGCTGTCTTGGATTAGGCTTTGAATATTTCTATTGCGGAGTCACTCTGAACTGCATCGGACTCCCAAGCGCTTTTGCTAGGAATCCGAGTTCTGTATCTGACGCTGAAATCAATATGAGGAACAATATAATCTCTTTTACTACCAGAGTAGCCAATTGTCATGCTGACCAGTTGGGAGGATACCCTGAGCTTAAGTGCCGCTTTGGCCGCCATTAGGTGCCCCAAGACATCGACAGGAAGCAGATGAAGCATTGCCTCTAGTGCAGCCGTAGGGGTTGTTTTTAGAGCACCCGTTATGCAGATGCATGATAGCCTCCATACTTTTTCAAGTAGGCTAATATTGATTTTTCTGTCTAGTGCTGTCCACTAGACCAGTACCCCGTACATCAGGCTCGGTCTTACTACTGCCGTATAAATCCAACGCGTATGTAATAGGTATGTAAGTTTTCGGTCTTCAAAGGAAAGCCGAATTCAGAAAACATAAGCAAGCCATGAATGACTGCAATTGGTCTTGAAAAATTGAAAAATATTCAAAAAATCTGCATTTTAAGTTTGCTGTTGAAGCAATGATAGGGCGTGGTGCTTTCGCAGGTAATTATCCAGGCACCGCACTGATTTCTGTATGGCTTTGCAAAATCCACTTCAATCACTACTTTTCCCTTTATTTCTACGCAGTTTTTTATGTTCTTATCTCTTATTGACTTATTGTATTAGTTGACATGTTAACTTGTAAATATCAATAGTAAATGCTTATTTCATATCATATCAGCAAATTAATTTTCGGGCTCTGAATTCCGAGAATAAATATTTGATTGATTCAATCCGACATTGGCATTGACATTAACTTATCTTACCATTGCCCATTCCCAATACCCCATTACAAACTAATTATTATCTGTTCATGTGTAACTGATAAATGCGAACCTAGAAAGGGGTATATTGTATTGAGTCGCGATACCAATTAAATCCAGATAAGAGAATACGAGTGCTTCTGTGAATAGTCCAACCAACATGTGTATTCGTACAGTTACTGATCTTGGTATAGAGTGCGATAAAGTAAATAAGTGTGTAGTGCATGCAGGAAATGAGCGTAAAATTCCAAGAGGACCGACACCTCTAGTCCTAATTTTCGGTCAAGAACAAAAAGACTTACCAGTGTTGTAAATCCTTACAAATATACAGGTCATAGAGCCACCGAATTTGAACGACTAGCAGGTCTTGACTTCATTGGATGTTCACGTAGCGCTCTACTATAGAAGTACTGCTGAATTTGTTGTCTTGGAAGCACTCCCAAAGCTAACAACGCTCATCTAAAAAGTCGGACCTATTGGAGTTATTTTCTTAACATTTATCCTTCGACACCTGTTGCATAGATATGCTTCAAGCTCAAGTTGTTAAAATGAAACCTCGTAGAAGGAAATAGAGACTCTTTAGATCTAAGAGGCTCTTACCCGTTATTTGGAGAAGTCTCATATTCATTCCTCGCTGTGGCATCTAGAAATTTCTATAGGAATCGCAAGCGGGAAAGACCCAATGTGGAGGTCTCTGCGCTTCACTATTGGTTAGGTTGTGGACAAGAAACCCACTATTCGGCAATAAAGATCAACCTGTCAATCAAACAGCTGATAATTTATTGACTACTTTTGTCTGTTGAATAATGACAAAGATAGGATTCTAGAACTTTCGCACCCTCCTCAATTTTGGTGCTAAAGATATCAAATACCTCAGATTTCTCCAACTTGGGAAGTATACAACAAAATTTCTCCAAAGTCGCATATTCTGCAAGCCGAGCAATGACCGGGCACTGTGGACCGGATTCCATATACAATCATCGGGACACCAGAATACACGAGGTATTCAATGCTGAATAGCTTGTTCTTCGACCGGAGAGGCCCATATTTCGATGGTTTGGGCACGCTAAACGCTTCCAAGACGTGCGAAGGAATTCATGTCATCATCCGTCCCTTTGGTAGGCCCAGGATGAGATGATTGGACCAAATCTGAAATCTCACCTCTACCCGTATGAGGATAGCCCCTGATAATTTAGAGTCGATGGCGGAAGATCGCGAGATGTGGAGGGTTCACTTAAGGACACTGAACCCGCAACCCTCGGGAATAACTCAGACTGTAGTCATCACTAAAGATGAAAAAAAAAATTTCTTCGTCCGACTAGGCATCATCAAAATCGGATGAGGTTGCTCTCGGCTCAGTATTGGATATCTTCGAATCCACACCCGAGGGACGGCGCAGTAGAGAAAGACGGCGACTCAGGTGGCGCACGCAAGTGGAAGGGGACCTCAACCAACTTGGCGTGCGAAACTGGAGGCAGCTGGCTAAAGATCGAGCTCGCTGGCGACACTTGTCTGTTGAGGCCTAGGTCCACCCCGGACTGTAGCGCCACCTTAAGTAAATAAGTAAGCAAGTAAGTAATCGGGAATAACTCTGACTGTAGTCGTAACGAAAGATGAAAAAGACAATTTATTCATCCAACTTGGCATCACTTATAAAAATATCGAGGTCGGAAATTGGAACACCACAATTAAAAACGTCATACACAGCGAGGACCTTAAAATGCCAATCGTCTTTTTTCCAATTTACAAAGCATCCTCTCGACTGATAGTGCCGGCACCGAAGTGTCTCGCAGTGGAATGCACTTACCCAATCTGGCGGCAGAGAGTAATTTCCCTAAGCAATTTTAGTACAGAATAATTGTGGAGGAATTAAAGCAGAGAGCTGAAACGCATTAAAGAAGTCCGGACGAGATAACAGATCACAAATGGAGGTGATATTTGGGTTTTGTCGTGAGCTTAACCACAGATGGAATACTCTTCTCTAAGCAGACAAACCAAAGAATATTCCAAGACACCAAGTCGAGGAATTATTGCTATCTATCGGCAAGAACTGCTACTAACATTCTAATGGGCACTACAGCGTACTGCGCATGAGTTGCATCAAAACCATCAATGATAGTGACGATTAATGAGAGCACTATCTGTCAAGCCGTCCGCTTTTTTTTATAACGTAGACACTTTGACATAGAGATGATGAAATTTCAGTGAAATTTGAACTGGTCGTGCCTCCTCCCGAATGCACCCTGGAGAGAAAAAAAAGTTCTGGAGAACAGGTGCAATCTAAGCCAAGTTGTGTATTCATAGAGCTGTTAACTGCATTACCATTATCCTATGGTACATCCTAACAAGGAAGGAAAATGGTGCAGCACTTCGGCATTCAGAGAAAAGCTGCATAAGACTCAGGCACGAGCTTAGACCCATAAGAGAACTCTTGCCCAACTTGACTGAAACAACATTGTCAATACAAAAACAACATCTCCATTCTGATAGCTCCCCCATGTACTGACTAAACTTAAATATACTCTGCCATCTGGTTTGCATATTCATCAAACCAGCGAAAGGGCAAAAAAACAACTTGATTGGAGATGTTGGCGATATCTCTGAAGTCAAGCAGCAAAAAGGAGATACAATCGAAACGAATGTATCGCAGCAGTGGTGTCGACTGGCTGTTGTATCCCCATTGGTACCTGACCCGCAAAAACATTATATAATCACCTCCACCTGGTGAGAAACAAAAAACAAAATATTTTCTTCTTTTTTTTTGCAGCAATGAAACAAGTTTCAGCGTCTAGATGTCTACAGTCTACCATCTATCACAGGGCTCGCAGCGCTCACAGTGCTCTCACAGCTTTCAGCTTAAGTGTACAAGTACTTATGGTAATTCTATGCGAGGTTCCACATGCATGCGCTGGCCAATAGAAGCTATAAGTGGATTCTAGTTCTGAGATTCACTGTCTATTGCTGATTTGAATGTAATTACAGTCGCATATAACAAAGGTCTTGCATGCCAATTTGTATTAATCGTGCATAGATAAGCATGTCGTGCGTGGCATTGCCAAACCCGGGAAGGCGAGCATAATTTTATGCATTGAATCTGAGTATCTGTGTATCTCTTGAGTTTAAAAATAGCTTATCTGAAATAAGTTAGCGTTCAATTGACCTCTAGATAGTAAATGAATATCACGACTTGGTCGGAGACGAATTGCATAGGCCAGAGTCGAAGGTCCATGAATTGGTAACAATGTGAGCAGGTTTGCGAACTTAAGGACGTCTGGAAGGACATTACATCACAAAGCAGTCAGATTCGGTTTTCCATTGCCCGTACAACGTTATAGAGGATGCTTCAGATACACTTCTAATAGGCCAATGCCATTTTAAAATAAAATAAAACTCACCTCCTTCGAATGTTATCCGTTTGGTCCTTACTGAGACTAAGATTACTCCCATGACGTTCATCGATTTTGAGCGCTGCAGCCAAATCCTCCCGGCTCTTGCTCATAGTCTCACACAATGGATGCATGATTTAAGTCCTTTTTCTTTTGTCTTGTGTTCTTGTTGATCCTTAAAATTGATTTTGGATTATTTACGACATCTTTGTTGGTGTTGAGTACACATTTGTTGGTATAATCCGCTTAATCCTGCAAAGACACACATCACTGATTAAATCTTAAACGGTAAACAAAAGAGTTAGGAAGCAAACTTGTTCTTGAATCAAGCCTTGACAATGAGGAAGAGGAGATCGGCATAAACATGCCAACAAAGTGAAATTAATGATAATGACCAGTGATTCTAAATTCGTCGCATAATTAGCGTGAAGTCGAGATAACCTTTAGTTTTTGGGAGAATAAATCAAGACCGCGTCACTTCTAATTCAACGAATGACTATAGATAGTGTGTATGACAACGTGTGTTTGAGGCATGCCTCGATGTTGTTATGCAACAGAGGACGTGCGTTGTGTGCCTAATTGTAATCCACTGTTCAATACATGGTTTGGGGTGGTAGCACGTTGTGACCCAGTACTTGATTTGCTTGTTTCAGATCAAATCGAATGTGTTTGCTTAAATTGAAGGCTTTCTACAGTTTCACGATCAAAGTGTGACATCCCTAGCGTTCGCAGATAAGCATTACTCTCGTGTTAGTAAATGTTGATGCTGGAGTAGCCAAAGTGATTCTTCTCAAATCGCTTTAACCACATGAATTGAATAAGTTTTCGAGTCTATCGGGGGTAAAGCCTGTCCTAGTGGAGGCGTATTTAGGCGCAGAGCGCCGTCACAAACGCAGGGGCAGTGAAATGGATCCTGTTCTGCTATTAAATGTCGATAGAGTTCTGGCCGTGACCCAAATGCCTAGTCAAACTCTGTATGTACTAACTCAACTGATGTCTTCAACCTCGATGTATGTATTTAGGAAGATAAGTGCCTACTCCATTCTTGAAAGTTTATCAACTCTTTCATTACTCGCGGTATACATATGTACATATGTATGTTCTGGAAACCACCGTGTGGGGTCTTGATATCTCCTTTAGGAGTGCTTTTGAAAGCCTTGATCTAATTATTTCAGAGTCTAGAGCCTTATCAGCTGCCTGACCGTCAATGTAAACAGTAATTTCAGGTTTAGCTTTGACGTTCTTGCTAATAATTTTTAGGCCCTAGCTGAAAGAAACAAGATTTTCGTAGAAGGTTCAGAGAAGGTTCTTGGCACCCAACAAAGGTGAGTTTTAAACTCCTCCCTCATCTCTATAAGAGACGATCGGCAATGTACGGATATTAGTGAATTTAAAGCGACTGAGTCCAAAAAGTTGCAGATATCCGTGGCTGATATCACGTTTTTTCTTCAGCCAAAAGAAGACTTCTCAAATCGCCATGATTTCCGCCTGGAACACGCTACAATGATTTGGAAGACGGAACGCTAGGCTGAGGTTGAGCCCGTCGCAGAAAACACCATCACCCACCCCATTGCTAGTTTTTGAACCGTGTCGGTGTAAAAGTGAATCGAATTGTCTTCTGAGAATACATCGTCCCAGAATGACCTAGGAGGGATAGTTACCTCGAAGTTCTTGTAAAAACTTAGCTTGGGTCTAAGTTTCTGGGAGAAATTTTGACATTTTTTAGAATGGAGGCATGACCAAAATCTTTACTAGCTGTTCATTGGACATTGCTTAAACAAGTTTAATAGCCTAAAATGCAGACAAATGGCGAAGAGGTGTTCAAGTTCTTAGGTTAGGTTGCCATAACTTGACACTGGACTGCAAAACAGAGGAACCCCAGACAAATAACTTTTGTTTTCCTCAATGCTGAATACAAAAACGCTTTTGAAAAGAAAAGCACTTTAAAAGGTTGTTCTTGACTTATGTATTAAAATCATAAAACATAAAAAAATTGCATTCTCTCATTTCTCAAATCAAATTGTATATCAGTACAATTCGTTCAGATGACGTCGTGATTCTGATTTCAGGCACGGCCGTAGCCAGGATTGAATTCTCGAGAATGCTCAAGAGATTTCGAAGGGAGCTCACATACAAATTGAAAAATTCTTCTCTCGGTGAACGAAAATTTTTTCAAGGGAGCGCTCCAAATTTCTGAGGGAGCTCAGCTCCCTTCAGCATCTAGCTGGCTACGGGCGTGGTTTCAGGAAAGCTGTTTAACCAATTAGACTATGTACTATGTATTATAATACCATTCTCGATCCAAAACTCAGTTAGAAACAAAGTATCGGAGCAACAAATGTAAACTATATTAAGAGAATCATTAACCCAAGAATGGGTGGCCCAAAAAGCAGGATTGTCGAAGAGGATTTATAGAAGGAAAAGCTCAAGAGAATTGGAGCGCGTTAACAGATACAGAAAACACTGACGAGTAGTCATGGTTGTCGCGTAAGTGGGCTCTAGACCACAATATGTATCTTTGGAAAGAAAAGACAAAACCAGCTAAAGACGGCCATTTGAATTTGCACAAGTCGTAGTGCCCAATCCTTAATTAAGAAGATACATATGTATGTAGGTGTTCTACACGTATGGTAGCAGACAGTTTACCTGACAAGGTGGTAAGTGTCCCGATCACGTCCTTATTGGTTCAAGATCACAGTGACATAATATGCATATGGAGACGAGTGGAAACACTAAACCGTTGTTTTTTACTACTTAAATTGGAGAGCTTCCACGACTTAATAGCCAATTATTCCTCATATGAAGACTGAAAATAGAACACTGTACCTTACTATGCACTTGAACATTTGGTAAGAGGACAAAAATTCAATGAAGCATGCTCTCTTGCATGTAAATCACCGTGATGCAGGTGCTTTGCTGTCATGTGCAACGGTGGCTCTTAGTGTGCCTCCACACCTTCTCCTTCTTGATTTGAGAGTCATTCCAATTTAAGGATTCTGGCCTGCTTAGCTTTATGTTAAAGCATAACAACACTCTGAACTCTCTACAAAGGAATTTCCACCGCAGACTATATATATCACCCAAACTACGGAAAAATGGTCATCGTAAGCTTTCCGGCATGAAATGGAGAAACGAAATACATAGCTTGATACAGTAAATTTCATCGATCGACGCGATGGTTCGAAGATAGATTGAGGGCTTAGCGTAGGAATCTTTTAAGAACAACAATATATTGCCATACAATTTTATCGATAATCTATCTCTTGGGCAAAGTTACACATAACTACACCCCGACAAAGACGCATGTATCTCCAATCATAACTACCAATGTCCTAGATGACTTGCTCTAAATTAGTGGAACGGTACAGATTCATTTGGGCTGTTGGCATTAGGGTCACCTTTTTCTCTTGGATTTGGATCACAGTAACATACATGCATATGAACGTAGAGAGAAATATAAGATTGTTGACTTCCATATGAGCGGCATTAAAGGGTCAGAGTTACCGAAAGTTAGCATAAAACTTATATCGAAAATGTTTTGCTTTCGTGCATTTATAGCGTTAGAAGTTGGATACCTGATAGATGGTAGAACGGAAGCAGTTATCAGTTCGAACACTTTATTTGGCTTGGCGTTTCAGTTTGTTATACCAAAGCAATATATTGACACTCCTAAACGCGTCGGACACCTTCGTCTAAGAACACAGCGCAAGGTAAAAAATCCTGAACCGCTTTGGGCGATCAAGCACTGATCGGACACATAAAGCAGTCCAAGACCAAGACATCACTGGCAGTGGAATGTATTTAAAAAACGAATGGCTCTCGATTTCAAAATAACTACACCATGACTTAGGTTAAAGAACGCACAGGTATCGAATGAAATTGAGATGGGACAACAAGTTCTAAGCATGACGCAAGTAATTCTCAAATGAGTAGTAGCGTTGTTCATAGGAAGCGAAAACTTCAAGTACAATCTGAAGAAGATGGTTTTCTAAAAGATGATCTTTACACGCTGTGTCTGAAGGACGAGAAGACAGTTACATATTACCAGTTCGTACAATACGTTAGCAGAGAAAGTAAGGAATAGCCACATATTTTTCAGACGATTGCTAGGATCGCGGGCAAGAAAGATTTACAGAACAATCCGAAAGACACCTCTGACTGAAATAGCTAACGAAAACTAGTCGAAAGTAGACCCAATAAGGTAGTTTCTTTTGATTTATGCTTCTAAATAGTTTTTACATAGGGATGCATGTACTTGCATAGACATAGGCAGTCGACCGGGTCATACAAGCGAGGGTCAATCCTTCTCAAGTCAATCCATTGCGGAAAAATTTGTTCTTTGCAGAGTGAATTCTTGATGGAACCGAGTAAATGGCTGGCTCATGGCTGCGCATGAAGATGTGATTCTGCTACAACTGGACTAAAACACCAGAACTTCGCAATAAAAATGGAACAGATATAGACGAATTTGTGGGTATTTGCAAAGGCAACTGACTAGTAGGGACTCATCTGACCAAACTTGACACCCGTTTCAACACTATTCTTCCAAAATAGTTTTGATGGAAACGAATCAAAACCTCTTTATCATTTCGTAGACAGATGTTCGACACCAGCCTGACTGAAATATCGCACACTCTTCATCGACGGCATAAAGAAGTGTTGATGAATAAAATCTCAGAACTTATTAGACCTGAGGATCAATAATATCACCAAGCCTACAATCCCTCAACCGAGTCACGTAAGTCATAGTAATACAAAACGATACTTAAGAGCTAATTGGATTTATGGCTAGGTCGCCAGGAACCATCACTTCTACTACTCCTCGACTGATAAACTGGTCAGGCAAGGCGCGGTTCTATCTGTCATTTGTCATTTGGAATTCAAAAGTTCTACTTATCAATCCGATTTTTGCAATAAATTCATCCGAAACACATTTTCTTTTAGCGGAGTTCAATTAGGAGAGACCCTAAAGTAGGGTCTCTCCCGTTGAAAGACATTACCTGAATCAAGCATCAATCGATTGAAATGCAATCAGAAATATTTGAATTTTGTCTAAAATCAACACAACCGCACTCAGTCCTTTTCAAAACATTAATGGCTGATACTTCCACCTTGCTGAACATATTTATACACTCGACTTGTCTGCAACCTTTCCGCCTCCTCATAGCTGAATTGTATGCATCGGCAGGTAGGGAATTAAATCCTAAATCACCACGAAGAAGAGCTCTACGCAAACAGGTTTATTTGGTTACCCCCATACCGTCGTCAATAAACGCAAGGAACGCACCATGAAACGTGTTTATCGACACAAAAAGGGTCAAAGAAGAACAATAACTCATTCAAGGCATACAGTAGTGTGACATAGACTCGAATGCAGTCAGTAGTGTGGTCGTGTACACTAGCATGGCTTCTTAGAAAATATAGGTTCTGCCTGCCTGATAGGTCACCCACACATAATCTAAACATATTCCCATTGAAACATATGTACATGGAAGGTATCTTATGCCGCACCTGCAAATGTACACATACTTGGGTAGTTCCCACTCTCCTTCTCTGTGTGCCTTCTTCTTCGGTTTTTTTTTTCTTTCTTTTGTGCTGACGATGATCCCTTTTTGCAATTAAGTCCTTTTTTGCGTGATTTTCCTTCCCGTACGTCATTGTCAAGTTGAACCTTTTTTTTTGGGGTAAAGGTAAACAGTGACATGTAGACACAAAGAATGGTGTAGACCTTCACCACAGGTGGACGGGAATAAGGGTGGATTTTGCTTTCCCTTTTGTTTAAGTTTCCAATTTTTTCGTATCTTTTTGCACAGTGCTTCCTGTAGGAGAGATAGACGAAGGTAGTAGATTAGCAATTGGTGAAGGGAGGGTTTGCGAACAATGCCAAGTGTATGCACACAATGCGAACATATTTTCGTAAGGCAAGATACGTGAATGCAACTAAATTATCCCTCTTTTGATGGCGTACCAGAGATAGACCCAGAATTATGGTCTTTTGTTGGGTAGTTACGGACAAAGGTGGGTTACGAAAACAAAAAACGGGTTTTATAAAGGAAAGGGAATTAAAATAAAAAGAAGGACGGAGACAGGTAGGTAGTTAAAAACGCAGTTCTAAGAATCCTTTCCTTGTCTTGTCGGATGTTTTAAAGAAATCGTTTTGTACAGATTCCTTTTCAATTAATGCTGCTTCTAGCAGCGAAGTAAATTGTCAAACTAACCATGTTTAACGAAGGTTTCCATAGTCACCCTCATAAGATCCACCACAGACCAAATCTTTACAATAAGTCGAACCCTAGAAAAGACCAACGAACCTCAAGTCGAGACTTATCACCTTTTCATCGGCTTCAAAGCCGGATATGATAGCATTTTTATAGTCTTGAGCTTGAGTCTCTTCCAGGGTTACATCATAGACATTTTTACGGCAATCTAAGAATAGACGAAACAAGTTGGCTTGGAAATAATTGAGGACAAAACCAAGTACATACATAATGAAAACAAATAAAAACGCATCCGTCCACCGCTTAGAACAAATCGTAACAGTTCACGATAGCATCTTCGAAGTAGCTTAGGAGTTACCTTAAGTATCTCTGGAGGTTTGACGAAGATTTGCACGCTGCTTCGTCGGTTGGTTAAAAGAAATGGGTTCAAAACTCTTAATTTGGAAGACGAAATGCGTGGTCTTGAAAACTCTGCCGGTTCTACCAAATGGTGCCGGACGACAAGGAAAAAATAGAGCAGATATTGGACACTTTCGCATGAAATATTTTTTAACGAATATTTGACACGCGAGAAGAGCGAATGGAGGGCGAAGATGCACCCGTAAACTCTGTGATCTCATATGGATTTGGTCTAAAAGCCAAAACACGTTGGCTACTGGGAATAAACAATAATGCTTCATCGAGGAGGATCTTCCAATCACAGCTCCCAGGTTCGAGATGACAAGGAAGACCGAACCCCCTTTTTAAGGAGAAAGTCATCGCGGTTGCCAGAGCGGTTAGCCTGAAGAATTGGTAGCAGAGTGCCCGGAGAGGACGGAGTGCGGCTATATGTCGGAAACACATTATATAACTAAAAGTTCCTCGAAACGGTGGTTAATGAGTTCCACCTCTTGTTTCGTTCGAAGAAAGGCACCCTCACATGGTGCAACCTTCTGTTGAACAGAGCGGAGCAGTAACCTACTTCTCCTTTTTTGTCTGCGCAGATTCTGCCGAAATCGTTAGAGAATTAGAAACGTAGCCTCTACCTGTACGACAGTGTTCTATGAGGACACCGTTAAGGGTACTAATCTGTAAACGCTTTAACAGAACTAACGTATAGGTAGGTAGGTAGGGTGGGTGTTCCGATTGAATTGTACTAGAAAACTAAGTGTCTCTGCTCGAGCAATCTTAATAACATTAACACGTAGATGTCGCTAAATTTGTAGCGGTTTGAAAGACAGCCATACTGTTAGCCTAAGATCCTTCTTCTGAAAACAACATCCATCGTGGTAAGATCGATCTGGAGCACATAAAGTAGACATAAGGCAAACGATATCTCGTCTTTTATTTTTTCTTCCCACGCAATAGGAGTCCACAACAACCAACAGGGGATTTCACACCAACAGTGGGGCTTTGTGATAGCACTTGGATCTTTACCCCGAAAAACGCCACTCATTTTATTAAAAACATTTGGAGCTCTTGATAAAGCTGAGGATACTTTTGACGTCAGTAGGCGAAAGTTCGCCCAAGTTGTCGAAGTAATAGGCTCCTAGATAGAGCTTCCTTCGTTGGGATAGGGGAGGACAAGTGCAGAGGAAATGGAAGATCGTTTCTTCCTCCTCTTCGTCCCTGGGCGCCTTCTCATTTGAGAAGAGGCCCATCCTTCTGGCATGAAGGCCAATGGAACAATAGCCGGTGAGAAGACCAATGACAGTGCTAATGAGCGATCTTTGAGGAATAACAGATTTAGCTTAGGCCAGATCTCACTGGAAGTACAGCACGTGGTACCATACCTTACAAATCCCTGAAATATATCTATGTCCGGTTACCCAGCTTAGGTGAATATTAAAATGTTCTGCCATCAACATTATTGATGAGCGAGAATCTGAAGCAGCTTTTAATGTACATGTTTCTGATTCCGGAGATTTTGTAGCATTTTTTTTGTAAAATATCACATTATGCCTAAGCCAGGATAAGGCTCCGTTGATCGCCATGATTTCCGCCTGAAAAACGCTACAGGGTCAGAAAGACGGAAGAAGATGCTCAGGTTAACCATATCGGAGAAAACACCACCTCTTACTCCTGGGATGACTGGACTGATTGTCTCTAATGTCAACACTCTCCGAATCCTCTCGGGAAGGAATGGATATCCGGAAGTTGAGGTTAAAATTCAACTTAGACGGTGCGTAATCGGTGTTTTCCGGAATAAAAGTTAGGGAATCTAAAATCGAGGAGTGGCCAATATGGTTATTTGACCCTTGTGAGGAGGCTTTCAATCTGAGGCTGTGCTAGCAGCTGATTGTTTTCCAAAGAGGAAATGCAGGAGCACGTCAAGTGCCGCGGATGGGTAGTTCTTAGTGCTCCGCTAATGCATATTCATGCTGATCTTTGATCTTTCCCCAATGAATTGCGGTGTAAGACTCTGTCTAAGGCCGTCCACCAGACGATCATACCATACATGAGTATAGGTCTGCCAACGGACACGTAAAGCCAGTGCTTGGTACGAGGTTACACAGCAGAACCGAAGCATTAGATCAATTTTTAACTATTCTAAGCCAGATCTGTCGGAAGATTTGGCACGTCGTATCTTCCTCCCGTCTGTGGTTGGTCTTCCCGATTGCGTTTAGTTTTAGAATATATTTACATGTAGCTATTGCGAGCCAAATAGATTCGTTAAATGTCTCTGTGGCCTGCTCCTCGGCAAAGTTCCACTCTGCCACTTCCCCATAAGTAAGTATGTGTAGGTTTGCTATTCGCAGAATATATCGAATTTTCGAAGCGAATTTCTTGCTACACTGTTCTACTTATTTAAAGAACGCGGTACCCGAATCCACGTCCTTGAAAGAGACTCGTCTATCACTGAAAATCGATCTATGTTTTATTGGATTTCAATTTGGCGTCAAATAGTCCGAAATGTCTTGACAATTGCTCATAGCTCTACCTAGAGGCGTTGGACGAATCCAAAATATGGTAGGATTTTGATTTAAACAGATCAGCATCCAGATTATCCCGCAACACGTTACAAGTTGCTGCCAATGTACCAGGTCCTTTAATTGAAAATGACGCTTATGATTTTTTCTTTATTTTCGAAGTGAGCTTTTCAGAAATCCCCCTATTAAGAGACTTACCAGTATTTTTCACATAAAAAGAAAGTCCCGAATAATGTCTAATGGAAATCTAAAATAGTTTGTGTGTGCTCATTTCACTTCAATAATTTATTCCACAACGGTTAAAATGTCAAACATTTGCCTCAACCAGATGGCAGCGCCCAATCTGCATGGCAAACATGCCTTATAGCTCCGGCACACCCACACCAACAGAGGCCGCATCACTAATGGAACGAAGTGATAATTAATGTCTAGTCAAAAAATCAACAATAATTGCATCTTTATCTTGTCCACCGGGGCTATCCGAATTCATTTTTTTCAAAATCGGTGTCCACAACCTGCCTTATCTGTCCTCAAAAAAGGCCAGATACAAACTTATCTTACTCCAAAAGCATTCTTATGAGGGTGGTAGATCGATGGTTACCTATACCATTCATCAACTGGTACGAAAAGGTACCTGTGTGTCTCCACAGAAAAAAAAATCTCAAATGGCTTGGATCACCACAGCCTCGGCATAAGGGGCAAAGTACACACCACGAAGAGCCATACATATGCACGAATATGTATCTATGAAGTATCTGAATAAAAAAAAAGTAATTTGTGCTGTCTCCGGGAGAAAAGGAGAATCTCTTTCTCTCTCTTAGTGTTGCGGATGTCGATGAAAATCTGCAGAGGCGGGGGCAGATAAGAACCGTGTTATTAACTTTTGTTTACTCCTTTCCTGTTCGCGGTATTTTATTTTTTTTTTTCAAACTTTTCACGTGAAAGATGGAATAACAATAACGAGAAGAGAGACACAAAAATAATTGTAGGTACGCACATGAATACAACGATAATTAGGCACGGCGGCATTGGTATCCCCACACCGTTGTTGTTTCTATTGTGGGGTCAGTACGTGTATCTTTCAGACAGACCATGTGTATTCAGCTGCATTCAGTTTGAAGTTTTTATCCCTCTCTCTCACGGTCTTGTATGATACCTTGTTGTCTTTCAACTGGTTTTGGAACAAAAAAAAAAATAAATTCGATCTTGACGTTCGGAAAGTGTACCCCAAACCAGGAAACGAAATTGTTGTTTTAAAAAAACGGTAGCTTGGGAGAATTCAAACTTAATATGAAAAAAAAAGCGCGGAATACACCCCGCTTCAAAGTTCGTTAAACAATTAAGCAATCAACAAAGAAATATAAGTCAGGTGTGCAATTTCATTGCAGGGTTGCCGAACACAATTTTTTTGGTCAAAGCCTTCAGCTGGACGAGAGAGCATGTCATCCAACAAAGGACACCGTATGTAGTATCACGAGATAAACTTCAACTTTAAGTCGTTTCTTGGCGCCAACTTTCCGGCAACCCTTGCAACTGATAGTAGGTTATCAGACAGTTCTTCGATATGATCTCGTGTTTAGTAGATTCATAGCCCGGTCATGGGTTCTGCCCTCAAGTGCCTCTTGGTTTCCACATTGTCTGCATAAGTCGTTACCATACAGATTTAGTTTCTTAGTATTCTATTTCATGCCTTGGCATGTTGTGGCTAGTAAGTAATTATGTAGATAAGTTTCTTGAAACCGTCTATGAAAAATTTGGACAAACTTTATGGCAAATGTGTAGCTTGTTTCAAAATCTATAAAAGTCTGATGGGAAAGACACCCCGACCCTGAATTGTTGTGCAAAACTGGAGGCAGTAAGACGCAGTTGAAAGTAAACTGAGTAAACCTTCATCAATTAGAAAGTCATGGACTTTCCATGATCGATCGTGTTGATACAGAGTTGTCTGCTTCAGATTTTCTATCGCTAAGCTAATAATAGAAATGCTCTATGCATAATTATGTTCCTGCAGGACCTACTGAAATGAGCAGAAAACAAGACCCATGGCCATGTGTCCTTTTCTACGAGAACAATGGTTCTTCCAAAGCTGGACAGAGCTAAGAGATTTCAAAATGCCAGATGTACTGAAGGTAACATGAACTCAAACCTCCTACTTAGATTAGATTTAGACTCTGATTCCTGGTCAGTTGTAGTAGTTATTTCGTTTTTTTTTTAGGGACGTTGGTAGAAAAATGTTTGCTTGCCTGTTATGTTTAATTGACATCCAGTACTGATGGTAGGTTTTCTGTGCTTACGAGCCTTCTAGCAAATAATTACGAAAAAGCCTTGAAGGTAGTCGTTCTCGTATCTCGTGAATGTGATACACATCCATTCCAGAGTGAAAAAGAAAATGACAACGGCGGAGATCAAGGCGCTCACAGTGTAACAGTGAAGCAGAGAAACGAAGAAAAAGTACTGCAAAGACTTCAACGAATATCTGTACAAGATGGGGAATGTGGAAAGCCATGCAGACCATTAAGCAAGATAATGCTTACATGTGATTTGTAAGTTCACCAGATAACTACAAGGGAAACGAAGGCTGGTTTTAGAAATAGACCAAATCATTTCGTATAGACGATGCCCATCAAGTCTGCACACATCGAAGAAGTGCTGAGGGCAAAGAAGGGGAGAAGAAGATTAAAAATTGGAGCCGAGCCAGACAAAAAATGGTGACACGACCCGACAAAACTTATGCAAGAAACAGTCCCGGGGTTAAATTGGCTAAAGATTGAGACAGTGGTAGATAATGGCTAACCCCCTTATGGTGCACTTAAAGCTAAGCCACGAAAGGATTCGCTATAGGTAGATCTTAGAATCTTTGAATAGAAGAAAGACGCATAAAACAACCACACAGTCTTCATAATCTAACCTCACCTACTACCTAATGTATGCCCACCGTCCATCGAAGATTCGCATAAAAAAAATTCAAATTGGAAAAGGGTACACGGCAACCCTACCACAGAGGGGTAAAATGCACGTAAAAAACATAACAAAGGCGATTGGTGGCTTGTTGTGGGCACGTACAATTCCAACGTTTTTTTCTTTATTTAGGTTAATCGAGAACATCCAACAAATGTGGAATAGAACATGTTTCCATGTACCGATCTCAATTTATATCTCAAGGCTTAGTTGGGACACCCCCTAGTGCTTATCAATTTATCACCCCATCGATGGTTTATTCCTATTGAAACGATGTCGTTTGGCAGGTGAAGAAACTCCGTGTTGACCTTTTGTATAATAAACGCAAATATTTTGTGACGATAAACGTATCTAGAACGTGCGTCGACATGTTACTACCACCAGATAACCTCAGTCATTGACGTTTGTGATTTTTTTTTTTTTTTTATTTGAGTAGAAATTAGTATCTTTTTTTCGGTTTGTATCTGTAGCTTTTTGTTTTGTTTTGTGGTAGATGAGAGCGAGCGCCTGGTTTATGATACTCACGATGTAGCAGGTTTGGTAATACGTTGTTGTGGATCTGATTTGTTTACGTCGATGACTTGTGTTTTGGCAGTTATTTAAGGTCACGATGGAGTTTTGTTGCATGATGTACCTGGAGGAAGGGATTAAGGTGTGAAGCCTCTCGAAATAGAATCGATAGAACAAGTTCTCCAATCAACAAAAGAGGACACGATAGAATTAGATGATTTTAGTTAAGTTTCTGCTGTCAAAAATTGACACCGTCTAGCAGATAAAACCTAATCCTACCAAAATTAGGCTTACCAGGGTCTTAGGCACATCACATTGAATGCGTGGGCAGATAATGACCACAAAACGTTGATAAAATATGTAGGAATTTTTGTTTGACATTTGACAACCTTAATGACAGTGTAGACATTAATGCTGCAAAACTCTAGTCGGGTAGACGTTTTTGCAAAAGCGATCTCACGACGTAACCACGTGGAAATCTATGGTTCTGCAGACACTTTCGTATAAATAGATGAAGCATGTTAAAACCATAAAACCTGTAGTATTGACAGCCATATTGATTTCTGTTTTTAAATACGGAGATTATCATATAGGGCTTTTGAACTTTTTGATGTTAACGAACACGAAGCGGATCAATATTGATGTGGAATTGCATTTTAGTGGATTGACGAGTGCATAAACGTTGTAAAGAAGTAAACTCGCAATAGCTTTTGGAGGTCTAACTTCTGAAAGGAATGCTGGCTTTATCTCCTTAATCGATGTCTAAGACTATAAGAATCTACTGTGGCTGGACTGATTCATACGTGTCGGCTTTATCACCAAAGCGGGCAAAGTTAACTCCACCACCACTAATGACTGCCGGCCTTTTGCCAAAAATTTTAGAACGCTAATACACAATTATTTCAGGTGAGTAAAAAAAAAACAATAAGCAAAGCCTAGTTTTTTTTTTTTTTTTTTAGGGGCATCATCGCGAGGACAATCACGATCTATATCGACAGCCAGGCAGCCGTTAAGGCTCTGGAGTCTGCGATAACTAGGTCAAGGCTTGTAAAAATCTGTAAAGATCATTTAGATGAGATATCGAGAGCCAATACGGTGACCCTATGCTGGGTACCAGGGCATATGGATATCCCAGGTAACGAAAGAGCTGATGAATTGGCACGAAGGGGGGCAGCGCTGCATGCCTCACAGGCTCTCCCCTTTGCCAGAATTCCAATAAGCTTGGTAAAAAGGTATATTGATGACGAGGCCATAAGTCGAGCCAATGCACGGTGGATCCAGCTAGATACATGTGCAACGGCTAGGAACTTATGGACAAGTTATAATAAGAAGAGATCTATGTCTCTGGTCAAACTAAGTCGTCGTGAAGCGAGAATAGTCTCCGGCATCATTACGGGGCACTGTGCAATTGGTATTCATGCGGAACGACTCGGTATACATCACAACGACTATTGCAGAAGCTGCAGGGATGAGGAGGAGATCGAATCTGTCCGACACCTGCTGTGTGAATGTCCTGCCCTCGCCAGTAGAAGAATGAGGACTCTTGGTAGTTACTTCTTCACGGAACTGGAAGACTTGGGTGATGTCGAGCTGAGGGACCTCCTGAGATTCATTTCTTTATCTGGGTGGTTTTAAATCAGCGGTCTCTAACCCCTTTTCTCGTTACAGGTTCCCGGAGTTAAATTGGAAAATGGGCACAATGGACCCTTTGTTGGTCTAAGTGAGCAGTGACAATGTCACAAGGCACCCATAAACCTAACCTAACCTAAAGCCTAGTTTTTCGCAACCATTCATTGAATGGAAGGAATCTACGGTTTTTATTGCCGATTCCGAACGGCGAATTGAGAAGCTTTTTCGTAAGAAATTATAGAATTATCTAAGAAGCTTGTTATTGCCAGATATTGCCAGCCAGATGTTGTCCAAAATATGGCGAACGAATGTTATCACCTTAAACACCAAACTGCGACCGTTCCATTTTAATGTTGAATCCGTGCTGTTATATGGGTACAGCACTTGAAAAGCGACTTCTACTATCACAAAAAAACTGTTAGCGTTCGTAAATAGGTGCCCACGAAACATTCTGAGGATTTTCTGGCTTAACCAACGAACCTTTCCACCAGAAAACGGTTCAGGAACCGATAAGCACAACCATCCAAAGACAAAAGTGGCATTGAATTGGTCACAGAGTTCCAAAAAGGTGGCAGCTGTACAATGGAATTCGCTTACTCAAGATGGCTGAAGAGTGGATCGATCAAGAAATACATGGCGCAGAATAGCTGAGGAGGATTCTCGGAAATTGGGGAAGAGTTGGAAGGAGCTGGGGCATATAACCATAAACCTCACACGAAGTAGGTGTAGTAGAGGCCCTAGAACCCAGAAGGGGAAACAGAACCTAAGTAAGTTGCCATTCCCTACCAAGAGGAGGTGCCCGGGAAAATGTTTTTAATCTGTGTCAACTAGCTCAGCAGTTCAACACATTAACCCCTGAACCATGACGAACTTAGGCAAGGTAAAAGCTTATCAAGATTACACTATTCTTATTTGATGAACATGCATACATATGTATGTAGATGAGTGACAATGGTATTGAATAGGATTTTGGTTTTCCTTTCAGCTTAGCTTAGATTGGAATCTAAGATTACAGCCAGATGACTTGCATTCCCAGACACTTTCAGCATAATCCTGCCAATTTTTTGATAATTTCAATGCTTGAATTGATCTCCTCCTGGAAAATATAAAACACGATGTCTATTTTCTTAGAGTTGATCCAGGCATCCTTACGTTAAGCACGTTGTTGCTGATAGCCGCGCATAATTGAGTTCTTCATTTGTATCGGAAGAAAATTGGCTGATTTAAGTACAACAGCATCTTCAACGCTGCGTTAAAACCGTCACTTGTCAGTTTGATTAACATTTCATCAACGACAACAAGTGGCGAAAGGACTCCAGCTGGAGGAGTTCCTCTAT
Source organism: Matsumyia berberina (assembly GCA_917880715.2). Classification (NCBI taxonomy): domain Eukaryota; kingdom Metazoa; phylum Arthropoda; class Insecta; order Diptera; family Syrphidae; genus Matsumyia; species Matsumyia berberina. Next base: position 33,856,312 of record OU862870.1, read on the forward strand.
TGACTCTCTTTACTGTCACTACGTCCATCAAAGTCGAGTAAATAATTCATTAACTCAGTTTTAGTCCAATCCAGCTGTACGAACCCACATTTAGCACAGATTTCTGCAGGCTACGGCTATAGCTTCATTGCTTTCGTTGCGAGAGTTCCTTATACCACAGCAAATTTTCGATACGCGTTGCTTTCTACTAACGTCAGTACCAGGAGAGACGGATTTGAAGATTGAAGTGTTTTGAAAACTCATATAGAAATTGAGAGACCAGAGTTCTGCATCAACCTTCCCCTTTTTTATTCCGTGCTAGTTGGAAGGGATACCATGAAGTTCTTTTCGAGATCTATTCTTGGGGTGAAGTAGTAAGTTTGGCTCGTAATCACTTTTTAGATCATCGAGTTTAGTTGGCTGTGGCCATATTTGTATATATATGTATTAAACGTAAGTCCAGGGTAAAAAGTTACAAGAGAACTGTTAACGCGTTCGTTGGGCAGGAATTCAACGCTTCAGTAGTGCTCACAGCTTTTAAGTAAGAGAGGCTATGATGATCTGCCACTTAAGAAAGATTCAACAGCCTTAACTAATTCATTCTTAAGCGAAAAGTGTTTTGTCCCCAAGGAAAATAAGGTGAAACTTTGTTCTACTATCCATTCTGTGATCAAGAAAATAAAGAAAACTTAGATGGTCATGCAGTAGCTATTCACTGGATTGCAAATAGCCCCAAAGACAAGAGAAGGGTCGAAGGGACAAAAGGGTTTAAAAAAAAACCGTCATGCGAACTAGATATGCTTCTTTTAAGAATGAACACCAATTACTTTGACCACTTGAGCGAAGACGCAATCGACGGATGGCAAAAATACAAATTCACGTAGAAGTCTCACAAGGTTCAGTTCTTTAAAAACTTTTATAGAACTGACAGTGAAGATTATAATACATATTCACAAGCTAACAGCGTCAAGAAGAGCAGATTTATTTCCTTAAAACTACAGAGTTTCTCAAGCTTTTGACATAAAATTTAACAAAACCCCAAGGAAGTATAGAAGAACGAACGCATTTGCAGAACGCTAAGATTTTAGTTTTATTTCTTTCATTCTGACCCAAAACGCTGGACAATTTTGCACAACATTTTTTTCACTTCTCTTGCTTTGGAGAGGGACTCCGAAGTTCAAAGAGCTACGCGAATAAAGAGACTAACAACGAAAGGAAACCCTAAGAAGGAATTCTCTATACAATACGAGTGGGTGCCTACACCAAAATCCAAACGAAAAAAAAAACCTAAAGCCGGCCTTAACCTTGCATACGACATCGAAGCACTGTCCACTACACCACACATCCATAGATGGAAATTGGAAAATACGTCGTCCATCGCGCACAACTCTCACAGCATATGCACATACACACCACGTACAACGTATCTGAAACCAACCAAACAACTACGTTTCCTGAATATTTATACAAATTATGTGTTCTTGGCTTAAATCGAGTACATAGCCTGGTTTCGGGTTTTTTGTTGTGAACACTGAACACACGAGTATCTACCATTGCGCGGTGCAATCTTTTTATTGCGGATTGCGTGTGTTATGCACACACGAGGTAGGGTGGAAGGGGTGAATGGTTTTTCGATGTTGCAATAGCTGCATGCACCGATTGCACGCATTGTTTGTGCCTTTTACAAAAATGGATTTTTGGTTTTTCTTTTACCTCAAGTCATACAGAGTATCTCTGGTAAGTATACTCGTATCTGTAATATCCTTGTGACGCAAAAAGTTGTGCCCACTTAATCCGTGTGTGAGCGAGAGTGAGAGAGATTTATCGATTTTTCCTTTCTTCCTTCGAAAATGCGGAAATTCGTAGAAAATGAAAAAACAATTTTTTCCATATATTTCTCTTGGCTCTCGTTTTAATCCTTGTTCTTGGGAGAAGTTCCGTTTTTCTTGCTATCTTTCGGTCTCAACGGTTGAGGGGGGGTGGTGGTTATTATGAAACGAAATACACACTAGCACTGAACTTTGCTTCATACATATCTAGATACTTTTTGCTATGAAACCATTCACATGTATACGGATATTTTATTGATTTTCATTTCCACTGCTTTTTTGAATTTCTCACTGAATTTTCCGACTTTGATTCCCTTTTCAAATGGAATGCTACACTTTTTTTCGGGGAAATTTTTGACACCTTGTGGCAGGGACCAACTGAATACACTCAGATACACAGGTAACAACAAAAACCGATATCCATCGTCGCCGTGGTCAAAAAACGAACAACCGATGCAAATCCGCGAAACCAAAGGTATAACCTCGACTATTTGAAACGAAAAAAATTTGAGACCCAAAACCGATGTTTTAGATACAGTCCCCGAATTGATAGATACAGGTACCGTCACCGAAGGAAAAAAAACGGAAAACTGAGCTGAACGGAGAGTAAAAGCAGAAACTAACGACCGTCGCCAGTGTATGGATTCCGCACTTTGTTGTCCGAGAGCAAAGAACAAGATGGCGCACGGCACCGGAGAAGAAGTTCTTCTTTGCCTTTCCGCTGGCTTTGGGGACCCAGAAGACACGGATAGTGGTGCGAAAGCATGAAAAACGGAAAATTCAGAGAATAAAAATCCACCACCACCTTGGGTTGGTTTTACTGTGTGAATCCACCACACACAACGAATGAGAAAAAAAAAAGAAAAACACCAACGACTTGGTTGGACTGGTTTGTTGTTTACGTGAGAAAGTGAGAGAGCTTAGAGTGAAACAGGTAGCGATTTCAAAGAGCGGGTGGAGAAAGAAGAGAGGAAAACAAGTTTGCGTTTAGCGGTGTAGTGGTAAGCGAGGTGTCTTTTTCTGCTTAAATTGGTGTAGAGGAGTTGAATGGTGTGCCAGGGAAACTCTGTGAACAGGTAAGCACGCAAGGTGATGCAGTGTTTATACATAGATACTTGTTTGCCGAGGTGTAAGTGGATTTATTGAGGGTGTGCGTTTTAAAGTCCGCGTTGCCAAGTGTTCAGGGTGAATATGCTTAAAAGTCTGACTTTAGGGCCGTATATTAGTTGAAGTCCTGATGCACCTGAGTTCGAAAAGCATATTTGTATACTGAATTCAATGTACACTGGTAGCCAGAGGAATTAATCGAAAGCCAAGAATTTTCAGTCGAAGTACTCTTTTTGATGTACATACTCCGCTATCTCACCACCCTATTGTCCCATTTTCCTTCTGTAGTTTAGTCACCAGCCACATGAAATTGGCACTCGATTCAGAGAAAGGAAACCTAAAATAGAAGCTCACTTTGCTTATTCAGCTCATGAAAGCGTTAAATATGTCCTGTGCATACAATGATGATAATAGATAAAAAAAAACTGAAGACAGAGAATTTATATCCCGCATCTTGGTCAAATAATCATCGTCAAGTGCGATCCTCCATGGTCTCGATTTTGCTTTGAATCCCATGTTTCAGTCATATGATAACTTTGCTTGGTATTAACAATTTTTTAGGTCTGAATGCAGCCCGAAACAAATTACCAATCTAACAACCATTAGAATTACCAGAGCAATAAGAAATATACCAAAAACAGACTCGAAACTTTGCTCGACCTGCTTTCATAGCCAGCAGATTGCCGGAGGCCGGAGACGAGGATCGCTACCTCGACATATCATACATATATCGATTTCATAAAACAATTTTTAAGCCTCTTTCCGAGTAGAGGGCGATGGGAGAGCGGAGAGGTACCAAACGCACAATCGTATGGTGTGGGTGAGTGTGACTTGCCTGATTCACTAATTTAGGGAAACAGTCTTAAAAACGAACTAACCTGAGCCAAATATAGACAAATCCCACGAAATGAAATGCTATTCAGGGAAAGTATACTTGATAGCATGGTTTCCTTTGGTGTTTGGTGTTTGGTGCCATCAACAAATTTATCAGTTTTCAAATCGTCTACCAATAGCACGTCTACGTCTGGTTTTTTCAAACCTTTTAAACTAATCCACTATCGCTTCGAATGAGCCAAGAACTAAATTAGTTTTACATTGTACTTATGATATATAGGCTTTGATGTAAGCTGCATTAAGGACATCAGTGCAGGAATAAGATCTCTCTCATCAAATAGCGCAGAAAAGTTCTTTCCGGAACGATCATCCTGGGCCTCCGAACCAACTTGAATGGTCAAACATCCGGGCTTCTTGGTTTCTTAATTATTTATAAAAAAATTCGACTGGGGAGCCAGCCCTATACTTCCCACCTCATATTATGTTATATCAAAAACAGTGATTTTGTTATTTATTTAATAAATAAAGAAAACATGCATAGAGAGCGAAAAATTCGAAGACACACTGTTTAATGTACAATAGTTCCACAAAGAGTTGTAGCGCGAACTCGAAAAAAAAAAAAGTTTCTTAAATTTCCTCAGCATCTGCCAGACCGATTGTGCTCAAAATCTAATCAGCTCTAAGTTTTACGCAGACAAATAAAACAAAAAAAACCGCATGGTCCTACGTTGTTTCGTTCTCCAGATATCGTAGGAGGAAAATATTGTCACACACACACACGCACACACACACACGCACACACACACACACACACACACACACACTCAGACATCATTTCGAAAATGGGTGCAAACTATTTCTAGTGTATAGTAATGTCAAGCCCTGTTCATATCTCGAAACTTTTTGATCGGACCGATTACAATACTTCCCCTACTAGGTGGGAAGTAAAAAAATCAACTTTTCAACAGCCATAAAGTAACAGTTTTGGCAACGCTGATTCTTACACTCACTCAGGTGTGTGTAAACTATGGGCAGTCGTGTGGTGAACATATGTTGCAGAAGCATGTTCCCCTTCCTGGTCAGGTATGCGCACAATGCATTCCATTGTTTCGTAGATGAAGTTGTTGCAATAACAAGCATTATCTGTCAGATTAGCGCATTAGGCAAATTATGATAACGTAAGCGCTTTATGTCAATTACTGTGTTAGTAGTTCTAAACACGACAACTTGAGATAACTATCAGTTTTGGTTAGCATTTATCTATGTATATATTTAAGCAAGCTTAGGGGAACAAATATTTCGAAAACACTCTATGCAACGTGCAAAGATATGACTCGGTTTTGGAAATCCAATTGATGACCATAATCAACAGAGATTCCGTCAGTACCAAGCAGGGTATAAATAAGTTGGCAGAAGCACGACAGCATAACGTCTATTGAAGGTACACACATATACACCAAACTATAGACAGCTTCCAAAAGCGAAAACGATCCAGGCAATAACTTACAAATCAATCAAAGTACAAATTGAAAAATTCAAAATCGATGTTTAAGAAAGTCCTTAAGCTACGCTCTGGTAGTTAGGACAAAAGGTAACCGAGAAACACGCGTTCAGTAATTTACATGAGCTAAATCAGCAACAGCTTAATGCGGAGGGCAACATAGAAGGTAACCAGACACCACACGCTTCGGCGTTATCAAGCCACAACAATTTAGATACTTTTAGACACAACATCCAACCCATACGCCCAATAAAGTCAACGCAAGAGCAAATTACCTTTCTTTAGCGGGATACCTGGGATACTGAAAAAAAAAAAAAATAATTGGTGCGACAGCTTCTCGCAACCATTCGTGTTATGCACGTTACACTTTTTGCACTAAGGGACTCCGAATGGCGAATTGAGAAGCTTCTTTAAGATAATTTATAGAGCTTGTACCGCGAAAATTGCTGGTGTCTGAATCTACACAGCTTACACAGCAGTATAACGCACTGACCACTGAGCCACGACAATCAAATGTTTTGCAGGCTGAACTTGATTCCATCGGAACATGTACATGAAACTTGGAAGATGTCTCGATCCGTAGGGCTACGGACAATCAAAGTTACCTCCTGACGAACTCAAAACTATTCAATGTTGCTTCAATGCCTGTCAAAAAAGTCAAATTCTGATGGATGCCAGGAAAAGAAGGATTGATGGTGATGAAATTGTTGTCTAGCAAACCAGTAAAAGTTATTTTCAGACTTACATAAAACTTGAACCGTTCCGCCGATTTTTAGAGCCTTCAACAATTCACACCCATGAGCTCAGTCACCCGTCCCTATAACAAAAATTTCAGAAATACACCTAAATCCAGCAGGAAGATTGGTTTTCTTTTCGGTCTAGGTACATATGTACATCATCTAAGCTGGACGGAAGACGTTCTTGATCCTAGAAACTTAGAAAATCACCCCACAGGGGATATTCTCATCTCCATAAGGAAGTTCGAAAATCTCCTGGCTTGGAACTGGCTTTTATGGTACAATGGTTTTTTTATATGTACATAGCAATGCCCGAGGTAGTAGGCCAAGTCAAAAAAATCTGCGTCGGAGACAAATCGCTTACGGATTCCGTACCTGGGTAGAGCCAGATGTAAATAAATTGACAAGAGTATGTGAAGCCTTAATTATAAAATCAAGACCTTCCAGTCCTAAAAGAGGCTTCTGCTCACGCAGTCCAACAGTTGCATCGATTGTTTCTATTAACTGTTGCAATTGCGAGGATCTCTGCCTAAAACACAACCGTCTTTCATCCTCTTTGATCTTGGGCATGCTACTTTCAGCTCTGCAGGATATTTAGGATTTTTATTTATTCAACTTTATCCAAGCGAAAACTTAAAATTAAAATTTAACCCTAAACCTTAAGATTCAAATCTAAGCTTACAAGTGACTTTTTGTCAAGGGATTCGATACTTCAAAAATCCTGAATTCGCATGCATTTGACGGGGACGAATTCACAACAAAAAACCTTAACGAGTACCTCTACTACCCACTCATTACTACCTGGAAATAATGCTCGTCACACCAACTGCGAACTTATAGGTAGGCACCTGTGTACTAGAACTCCGTTCACTGTACTATCGATGCATGTATGCATGTATCTGCTCTGAAGTACTCAGTTTTACCACCATGGCTTCCCCTCGAGGTCTTGACGCAAAAAAGTCCACCCTCATTCGACGAATTACTACGCAAAACACCAACCAGTGTTGCTGTCGCAGATTCAAATTGCAAACCTGTGCCACCAAGTCTTCTTGGCGAGGATGACGGAGTAATTGAAAAACCAACAACACACCATGGTGAATTCCAGAACCCGGAATCCCCTTCTCACTGCACAGGCGCACTACCTTTTCCCGAATAACCTCAATCAAACTATCATTTCATTCAGATACATCTCTCCTTCTACGGACGGAACCCCTAAATGGATTTGTTTTGATTGTTCTTCTTCTTCCTTTTTGCTGTTCTTTTGTCATTTTTCCTTTTACTGCAAACGTATAGAGTAGAGATAGAGATGCAATAAAACTGAAATCATGGAAGTTTTGTTGTTTTTTCCATGTGAAGACATTTTGCAGATGAAATTTCCGAGAATTCCAGTCGATATTTGTATCTGGGGAGATGTAGAGGGTGTAGGACTTTTGGGGGAGGATGTGGATTATCATAGACGACGTAGTTTCATATTGTAACGACTGCAGCACTGTCTGAATGTATGTATTACTATCCCAATGCCAAGTGAGCAGAGAAAACAAATATATTATTGTCAATGATTTGGAAACGAGCTTTATACTGACGAGATGTGTCGTTGTAACCCTTGATATTTACAGACAAAAAAGAGCCCTTAATAGCCACAGCGGCGGTTGGCGTGTGTTGTTGAAAATTATGAATGAATTGTGGTGCAAATGGGGGAAGATTTGTCCCTGATTTTGCTAAAGCTTAGGGGTCCACATCCACAAGCTAAACGGTTTCTTTGTGTGTCCAAAAACTTTAAATAAATAGCTGGGAGGCAGCCTGAAATTCGCCAAGACTTAATTTCTCAGAACCATTAATGTTGTGCGTGTTACATTGTTCGCATGAATAGATAGACACTATATACGAGTCGTTATGGTCTAGATACGACAAAACAATTCCCATTCGAAATCCCCCTTAGTTTAATTTTCTATTCCTTAGGGTGCCTCATTAGAAGCTTATTGTACAGACCGGTGTATATTTGGGCCTCGACCAACGAGCGTCTTCAGTCAGTAAGTTTGATTGAGGCCTTTTTTCACTTTTGGGCGCCACCCAAGTCTTGCTGTATTGCATCATCTCTCCGACCGAAGAGCCAATCCATTCGCTTTACATGTCTCTGTTGCAGTATGAAAATTAAGTCGGTGATAGATTTTCCTGTCCCAAATCCAAGTCGGGTGAAGAAAATTGCTGCCTAACTCCATCGTGCTTGAATGGTTCAATTTGCTTGAAAACGAATTCGAAGCATCCTCGGCATTAGGTATACAGTCTGCAGAAATGGTCCTTTCATAGCATTAACTCCAATTAGGAATCTACTACTATGCTTCATGATTTATTCTTGTATACTTTAGCTGTCTCTACACGCTTCTTTTACTTTTTTGTTATTCTCATGTTCTTTCTTTTTCTTTTTAAGAAGTCAGCGTTCGTCCTTCTTTTCTAGTGGCAGACCTCCTTGCAGCTTTTGCTTCTGGTTTTGCTGCATACATTTGTCGGCGATCTTAGTAAAACCAAGGAATTCAAAAGGACCTCCTGTAAGGAGACAGTCGACCTACTTCCAGACACCCATTTCCCTGGCAGCTCCTCACTCATACTGCGTAAACGTGATCCGGGGGGCCCAAGGACCAGCTCATCATTCAAAGACTCCGATGCTATTATCACACACAGTAAGATCCGGTGGGCCATACGAGGCTCCAAGCTATTTAAGCCAGAACCGGACTGCATTATTTCTGCTGAAGTTCAGCGGTCCTTGGATATAATCCTCCCCTGGCTAGACATTATCCTTAAAGGCTGCCTGTACCTTGTCCACATTCCTAGGAGGTGGGCTGACGTTGAAGTCGTCTTCATACCCAAGACAAGCAAGATCTCACACGTTAATCCTAAGGCTCTGCGCCCCATTGGTCTATCATCCTTCTTATTAAAAGTACTGGAAAGGTTAGTAGACTCCCACCTTTCCTGTAGTATAGAAGCCAAAATTCTGTCAGCCTCCAAACATGCTTATTCCAGAAAAAGATATGTTGTTACAAAAAATGGTTTTTTTTTGGACATCGAAGGTTCCTTCAATAATGTGAAATCAGAAGCGATCACCGATGCACTCAATAACCTGAGAGTTGACTCCTCGCTCAAACTTTTAATTGGAAAACTCCCCACAAACAGAGATAGTTGTCTCCGATAAATACCCAAGCAAACTTAGTGAACTTCTTCAAAACGCCCTTTCTATCCTCCCTATCCTAATGGGCAGCTAAAATCGGTATGGTTGTCGAACGCGAAAAGACCGAACTACTCCTCTTCAGCAGGAAGTATAAAATTCTTCCAATAGACCCTCCTTCCCTAAATGGCACCCGCCTGTGCTTTGCTAACAAAGCCATATTTCTGGTTCTCATTCTGGACAATAAATTAGACTGGCAAGCCATTACATACTTGATACTATTAAAAGCGTTAAAAAAGCCAAGGCAGCGCTATACTGATGCAAAAAAACTATCGGTAAGAAGTGGGGACTGCAACCTCGTATCATGCACTAGCTTTAGTTGTCCGTTGTCAGACCTATACTCATGTATGGTGTGATCGTCTGGTGGCCGGCCTTAGACAGAGCCTTACACCGTAATCTATTGGGAAAAGTGTAAAGATCGGCATCTGCATACATATATGCGTAAGCGGAGCACTAAAAACTACCCCATCCGCGGCACTTGACATGCTCCTACATCTACTTCCTCTAGATATTTTTGGCAAACAATCAGCTGCTAGTGTACCCATCAGACTGAAAGCCTCCTCCCAAACAACCATATTGGCCACTCCTCGATCTTAGATCCCCTAACTTTTATTCCTACGTGTGTCTAATCTTCGCACAGACAGCCACTCTACTTATCTACCTACCTAGTAAACCAAGGGTTGTGTCAGGGTGGCTAAGAGAAACAGAGGTCTTCAATATTTGATGCTGGCGGCATAGGACCTTCTGATAGACGATTTTACTCGTCGTCGTGTCCTCATAGTATTTTCTTCTTTTGCCATTTCTTGCCTATGACCAGGTTATGATCCGAGTCCATTTTAGCCTTTCGTTACTTTTGTACATTGATTGTGCTCGATGTGGATCAGTCTGGTTGACAGTTTTATTGATAAGAAGGCTTTCATATCGTCTGCTAAATATAAGGATGCTTGAAGCACAGGACAGTTTTAATCTCAAAGCTATGGCACTGTGCGTATGCCTTGTTCAAGAGACAAGAAGTTGTGTTTGGTCCAGAAATTAAAGACTTCGTGCCTTAGTCTGGCTCTAAAGCATTTGTTAATGGTTGCTATCACCTTAATAGTTTTCGCAGTCATTCCATCGCACTTCTTAGACAGTGGCTGTATCTGCCTTACAGCAGTCTATGACCTCTGTTTGGTTGCATGAGTTTTCCTTCATTTCCACGCGTAGATCAAAATGTCACGCTCTACTTTCATTTGCATTATTCTTGAACAGTAAATCCGTCCATAATCGAGGCTTAGGTTATGTAAGTGGGCATCCGAAAGGAAGAAACCATTTCCCTACACTCAGGTCAATTCAGACCCATTGTTATACCCGTTGAGGGAAGAGAGATGCCCCCTAACCGCCAAAACGCCACCCAGTAGAGACTAGAGCAATGACAAGGGAAGTGGGTTGTATCCTCGTGGACCTCCTCATCCCCACACCCCCTACTAAGGTCTTCTTCTGTAATTCGAAGGTTTTTCATGGGTAGATAGAGATCTTGTGTCGATCTGCAGAAGTCTGTCGGTCCTAGCCCTATCAAATAAAAGCCATATCTTCCTTGTAGTTTCACAAGTGTTAAGAGAGGTCCATCTGTTATTAGCCTCCCTTAAGGCTATTTTCTCCGCTTCGAGCTTAAGTGTGCAAGGCTGGATGTTCACCAAAGTGTCAGCTTGTTCTGAGCTTGTTGCCGTGCCGTTTCTCGCCAGTTCGTCAGCATTCTTGTTTTCTGGTATGCCCTCATGTCTAGGGACGCAGCAGAGTGTCAACTTGTGCTGTGTTTCAAGAATCTTGAGCTCTTCTCGGCAGCACCTCCCAGCGCTTCGATTTTTTTTCGTTAGCAGAAATTGCTTTATACCTGCCCGGCTGTCGATGAAAAACGTGATATCCTCTCGTGGTATTGCCCTCATCGCAGTCTCACGGGCGATTAGTGAACTGCTAGGACCTTCCCTTGGAAAAAACTTCTGTGGTTCGGAAGGCGGGCGGACTTGGAGATGATTTTGCCTTGTTTTTCCACAACCGGCATGTCAGATTTATTTTCACACATGTAGTTCGATTTCGTACATACTCATTCCCTCACTATCAGATAGCTTTACCAGGTAACGCGTAGAGTTGATAAGACAATTTTGCGCTCCATATTTTTCTTCAATGGTCTATTTAAAGGACAGTCGTCACTTATAGAAGCACCAGTGATTTGTCCGATGTACATGAGTGTAATGCCAAATTGGATTTCTAAGTACAGTGAATGGATAGATCGACGCTGCCACCCTAATTTACTCTCCGCAGTTAGTAGTCCTTGGGATATCCATTTAAAGATAGTTTCACCTTTTATATGCGTTTAAGCAACGTTACGGGTAAAATCAAAGGATCTGATAAGTTAACATAAAAATGGCTGCATTCACATTAATTATTCTTTGATTTTTGATAGGTTTCCACTTGACAGATGATATTCCTTTCAGAGAGCAGGCCTCTGGAATATGACTACGTGTAACGTGGGAAATAATCTTGGATAATGGGTTTAGCTCGTGAAAGAAATATCGCCGACCAGCATTGTCCAAATAAAACAATTGAATCGCTACTCAGAGGGGAACAATTCCCAAATGATCAAGTCAACAACACAGGTTGGACCCTCATCAGTTGGAATTATAAACATAACTCGCCTGGATTCTCTTAAATCACCGGCAATCACTTGAACAATTCCAATAACAGGTTCCATACGAGAAGCCCTTCAACGTGAACTCTACCTGCGATGCATCCATTATGGTGTAGGATGACGCAAAACCAAGTAGCTGTTGGCTATTCTTCTTTTACTTCACATAGACGTGTTATATAACGATCACACTGGTCAAGAGAAATTCGAAGCGTCTACCTGAGACATGTTTTCCTTTTGGATTCTAATTTAATTGTGTATGCAAGAGACCCCATCGATGAGTCATCTCAACTTTGGTCACCCTGGTAGGTAGATCTTCGATTGTGATGGCCTATCGTGAATAGATATCGATATCAAATTATGAAGCAGATACTATTAGCTTCGTGTTCTGTGACACCAACTACGCAATATCTTTTGTTACCAAGAAGTGACAACAAAATTTTGTCATTACACTCCAGTTCATGTATGTATATGGTCAGAGTCTTAAAGGAAAGCAATAAACATACGTTTAATTGAGCCTTTATGACCCACTGACAAGTCAACAAATCTTTAGAAACCTGGGAAAGACTTACTGATGCTAAGGAATTTTTGAACTCCACACAGAGCCTGCACAATCGCAGATGTCTCCTTCAAAACGCTTGGGAAAACAGGCAACTGGGCCAACTAAAGAGGTATGAGTCTCTTCAACATCACCTACAAGATTCACAATCACCCTACGACAGATCTTGAAAAAAAAACCCCAGGTATTCCAAATCGATACCCACCACTTTTTTTTATCGATTTGATGGCATTTATAGAGAAGAGCTGTATAGAGCATCCCACCCAAACTTGCCCAATATGCAGGACGACTATGTAGAACGCCGCTCATCGGCCCGTAAAGATCTTCCTGGCGCCTATAGACAAGGCTATGCGCTCTCATGCAATTTCTCTCTCACGCGGAATCTTTCAAAGATCTATCCAATGCATCGCACATTGTTACGATATTGAAATTATTGGAAGAACAGAACGTGTGCCCAGTGCAGCTTTCATGAGTATTTAGACGGAAGCAACCAAGATGGGATTATCGAGAGCCAAACAAAGTACATGCTGTAAAGGTATCCTACCCAACAAAGGCGTCTCGGACAGAATGTTACCCTTGAAGCAGTTAGGGACTTTGTGTACCTAGACTCTGCTATTTGCTGTTTCTTTGGGTTAAGAAGGCAATTGAGTGGCAAAATCTTCTCTTGAACAGCTACAGTGACTCCATACAAGACCCTATCCTTCGAGTACTGCTTTATGGCCCAGAGGCATGGTATTTGTTCTGACTGGAGTCACTCTCGGTTATTTCGAGATAAAAGACCTTCGGGTGAGTGAAGGAGTAGATACAACAACGAACCTTGGGGCTGTACAATAATATCGACAAATTCTTAGAAGTCGGCGATATGTAGAGTAAATAAACATCAGCGCTCCGCTCCGGAAAAAGAAACTTTGAATATACTTGTAAGGTACGTCGCAGTGGAGGATGAACACGACCTAGGTGACGCAAGAGTAGAAAGGGAACCCTAAGGAGTTAGCGTGTGAAACTAGAGAGAAATAGCTAATGATCTAACTGGTTGGAGACTCTTGTTGGTTGAGGCCCAAATCCACCCAAATTGTAGCCACATTATAAGTAAGTAGGGGCAAGCAGTCTTGCCTTCGCCGGTAGAAGAATGAGGACTTAGTAGTTACTTCTTCACGGAACTGGGGACTTGCGTGACATCGAGCTGAGGAACCACCTGAGATTCATATTCCTATCTAGGTGGTTCTCTTTACAGGTTCCCGGAGTAGAATAAGGCCCCTGCTACGCAATGAGCGGCAAGCGGCAAAGCGGCAGAGCAGCAGAAAATTTCCTCAGAAATGACGCTTGCCGCTCAGCGACTGCGTGGCCACAAACACACGATTTTATACGTTTTCATTTTGCCACTCTGCCGCTTGCCGCTCATTGCGTGCCAGGGGCCTTAGAATATGGGCATTATGAACCCTATTGTTGGTCTAAGTGAGCAGTGACGAATGTCACAAGGTACACATTTACCTAACCTAACCTAAGGGTAAGCAGTGATCAACCTACTGCTACGTGGGCATTAAAGGTATTCCTGCGGACTGTGTGGTATTTATCGAACAGCTCATGAAAATCATGAATATAGACTGAGTCTCAGATATGTCCAACTGGAACTTAGAAAAAAACCCATGCAAATCTGGAAGATGTTTTTGTAGTGACATTAGAATTCCGACTCAGAAAACTCTCTTGATCCGCTGCTGGTTTACTAACTTCTCTATAAGTGCTGCCAAGTTATACCATCTTACCATCTCAATATATAAAAAGAAAAGTCCTGACTCACTCACTGACTCATCAACGCCCAGCCGGAACCCTTTGACCTAGAAAGCTGAAATTTTGAACAGAAGTTATTTTTATGATGTATACAAGGAATAAGAAAGGACATTTAGAAATTCGGCTTCTACAGGGTGTTACAGGGTGTTGAAGTTTGTATGAAAAAAAAAATTTAAATTGGATTTTGAAGTTGAAATTTGGTGGATATATTCTAGAATAGAAATAAATAAACACGTGTTTTACCGTTTTCCAAAATTATAACTGTAGGCCAAAAGACAGAGCGTTAAAGTTTGGCCATTTATAGTAATGCGCGACTGTAGTCAGCGGCATTGCCGTTGCCATTGCTTCCTCAGGTACTGCAGCTCCAGCTACCTTGGTTAAAGCAGACAAGGGTCACTCTACTATCTCAAAGCATCTCAACCTAAGACGTTCTGAGTCTACATTTTGTTAGATCTCTAAGCAGAGTGGCTCAGGTGCTTGGAGAACCCAAATTTATAGTGAGGGGTGAGTGTACCATGGCTCATAGAAAGGTATTGAGTATCGAAATAGAATGCTGGGTGGTGGCTTCAGACAGACCAAGCCTGTTGTGCCACGGGGAACATAGCAAATAAAGTAAAGGCCTGTCTCAAGTCATCAATTTGATAGCCTAATGTCGAAGTCATCTCATTGCAAGTTAACATGCGTATCCACCTTCGCCGTGACTTGAGGGAAGTATTTCTTAATATTGGTGATGGAAAGAGGATGAAAGAATGAATTTACCGAGTAACCCATGCGATTTTATGGAAGATCTGTTTGGTTTTTCTGACAAAATATATAAAATGTACATAATTATTCATCATGCTGGAGAGGATTGCGTTTCATGAGTGAGGGAAAGAGCTATTTTCACTCAAATACAGGACTCAGCCAACAGCATCAATAATTTTCTGCTGAAGAAGTGGATGGTATGGATCTAAGGAATAACTTTTTGTCCCTCAGCGGGCTCAGAGTCAATTGACTTGATAGCCTGGTCATCCTCGAGCTAGAAAGAAAAACCAGGAATTATGTTTACAAGGAGGTTTTGCAAATTTAATGTGAGAAACTGAAAGGCTATAATTACTCATCAATGTCTTGAAATCCGGAAAAGGACATAGGGTATACTGTGACGTCTTTCCACCCGAACGTAGTCGTGGGTATCAGCTAGTCGCTCAATAAAATCACTCAAGTAGTCTTAGAACAGAAAAAAAATTTCTTTGAGCCATTGGAGCTAACCAGTTTCGGAGATCATCTTTACCAAATGGAAGTTCCCATATTCCCGGGCTATAGACAAATAAGGATTAAGTCAGCCGATATACATACATAGAACGCAGCAAAGTTCTCACGTCTGCCGCAAAGATCTTCAACTTTCTCTTTAGAGAAACTGATCAAAAGTCCTCCTCACTGTCACAACATGCCAATGTCCGATCTGTAGTTGGTAGAAACTGAATCTTTATACTCCCCCCTCATTTCCCCTTAAAAAAGACAAATTTCTTAACTGATTACATCTAAACTTCAAAAATTCATAAACACGATCATTTCTCGTTCTTATCGTCTAACTTGTCCCATTTCCTCCATTAATGGCGCATGACTCATGCTCATGCACGCTGTTCTCTGCGTTAGTAGTTGGAGCATTCCTTACCAATTATTTGGATGCAGAGTATAGAAAAATAAAAGAATCAAAATAATAACAAACAAGCGTTGAACCGCGTGCGCACCTCATGAGTCATAACTCGTCGGAGCGGTCTGGCTCTACCTGTTCCCTTAGAATCTTACTAGCGTCGTCGATACACATGTAAGTGATACCAATTGGTGTGCTAAAGACGTGTCTGTTAACCCTTTGATGCGTGTGTATTGATTGTATGTGTCATAGCCAGTGCACGTGGTCCGACTTATGCCGTGCTCTGAAGTATTTACTCCACGCCATGCCATGCAATTAGAGTACTATCAGCTTCACCTGTATGGCAAGTGCTGCGCATGATATACAATGTAGGGGCACACGTCAACTTAGTGGACTTGGAAGCGAGTTTAAAGTAGTTTTCTCACGTATGCAACTTTTAATTGGCCTAGGTTAGGTTAGGTAGAGGGATGAGCGAAGGGAAAGAGAACCCTCTGCGTTGTGGTATCCGCCCTAAGACTCCTAGGATAAGTAGGACAAAATTTAGGTTATGGATTCTTTCAACAATTTAAACCTTTTGGTACCGTGCTATCATACGGGACTTTAAAATCGATTAAAAAAAGGTAAGTATCGATAGTGTGAATATTTGGTCGATGGTGGACTTTTCTGGCCTAAAGCCACACTGATATGGACTACTGATCAGGTTGTGTCAGGCAGGCAAGACATTCATCATTCTTAAAGCTACCAAAGGTTTAAGAATGATCTTTACACCTGGTCTGATCTATTCGTAGTAACCAGCTTTAAAACTGCCGCAATAGTTCCAGCGCACCAAAGAACTTCTTTCTCTTAGTAGAAAAGATACAAACCTCTTAACCGGTATTCTGATAGGGCACTGTTTATTGAATTATCACCTCCGGGTAAAATTCATTCGGATAATTGTTATAATTGTCAACTACGTTTAGAAGATGAAGAGAAGATGAATCATATCATGTGGGAATGTTCGGCTTATAGTCATCTCGAATTCTTAAGAAACTGAAGATCTATCCGAAGACTTATTAGCGACCCGTGCATATGTATGTACATGCATATTTCTGATGATATTGCCAATATAGCAAAAGTTGCAAAAGATCTTGAGATATTCCTTGTAAGAGCAAAGTTTGACATTACTGTAATTATACGACAGGTACATATCTAAAAGGTTTGAACCAATTCCAACTGTTCCGACAAATGTAAAGGAAGAATGGCAGTTATTTTCAACCGCAATCATTGCCTCTGTAGAAGATGTTTGCGGACTGAAGCGACTCGATGTGGTGGGTGGGGGCGAGAAAAGAACTGCGTGAAAGAACTGTGAACACCCGGAGTTCAATAAGCCATCAGAGAGAAGAAGACTGGATACACTTGGGGGATTCGGCTTCTCGAAACCGGTACACGGAAGCGCGAAGAGCTAGCAAACTGGCTGTTAAAGCAGCTAAGGAGCAGTTCTGGAAGGAGTTCGTCGAAAAATTAGACGGTGATCACAAATCTGCAAACAAGATGTTGTGGCAGACCATCCGCTGTCTCAGAGGAAGGAAGTTTAATATCATTGAAGGAGTCAAATCCAAAGATGGTGTACTTCTTTCCGATGAGAAGGACATCTTGCGTAGATGAGGCGAGCACTTTTCGGAGCTGCTCAATCCCGAACAGGGCACTGAGGATGGCAGACCCATTGGAGAATGGTGCCACCGTAGAGGAGGTGCCTTTGGCAATTAAAGCGCTAAAAGTTGGCAAATCTGCTGGTGTGAATGAAATCCGGCCAGAAATACTCAAGGCTTTGTGTGAAGAGGGAGTCAAATGACTCTCTCGTGCCATTAAAGTGGCCTGGGAATGCAGTGAAACACCTAGCGATTGGCAAACTGGGTGATTGTTCCTCTTTTTTTTACAGAAAGGGGATAAGAGGGATTTCTTCAATTGTAGGGGTATCTCTCTGTTAAGTCTTAGCGGAAAACTCTTTGCTAAGGTGTTGGAAGCACGTTCCAGAGTTGTTTTGTTGATTTGGAATATACTGCAAGAGTATGGGATTGTGGATAGTGGATAGGCGGGCCATTTTGAAAATGATGATGATGATGGTGAAGTTTATCATTCTGCGTCTTAACTTTGTAACATTTCTTCTCAGAGTGATTTGGCTAAGGTGCTTGGAGAAGCCAAAGTTATAATGTGAAATGTGTGCACCATGGCTCATAAAAAGGTATTGAGGATCGAAATAGGATGCTCCTATCTATCAGAAGCCACCAACCAGAAGCGTTGGAGCTTCTCAAGCCTGCTGTGCCACGGGCGACACGGCAAATGAAGTTAAATCCTGTCTCAAGTCATTCATCTTAAAACCCAATGTGAAAATCCTGTTAACATACATGCGTTGAGTTAACGTGCATATGTGTATGTATGTGTTCATATGGCTATCTTTAGCGTGACTCTAGGACGGACGAGTTTTCTTACTTATTTCATGACATTGGTGATGGAAAGACGAGTAGCCCATGCGATGGGCTAAAAAATATTTTTCACTCGACTACACGACTCAGGCAACAGCACCAACAATTTTCTGCTAAAGAAGTGAATGGTCGGGATCTGAGGACTGACTGTTTCTCCCATAGCACGCTCAGAGTCAGACCACCTGATAGTCTGGTCATCCTCGAGCCAGAAAGAAAACCCAGGAATTCTGTTTACAGGGCGGTCTTGAAAAGTTAATATGAGAAATTCAAAGTCTATAATTACTCATTAAAGTCTTGAAACTCGGGAAAGGACATAGGGTATGATGTGACGGGTATCAGCTAGTATTTTATATTTTCCTAAATGTTCACACAGAAAAAAAGTATTAATTTTTTCCTTTGTGTCTAAATTCCTTTTTCAGCATCCAAGTAACAAACCGGATTTGGTTGAGGTATTATTTAGTAGATGGTCAGGAAATGGTATTTGCTTAATAAAAACTACCGGTTTCTGCATTGACTTGATATCCAAGTTTAAACCCACATATAGGATGCAACAGCCACTTGAAATGGTAACTCTCCAAAACATCGACATGGGTTTCTGCATTTACTAGTATTCAGCTACTAAAGTTTCAAACCTAGCGTCTGTGCTAAATTCCTTACAATATCAGCCTAAAAGCATGTTGCAGGCGTATTACATGTATTCATCTTAGCTACTCGAGTTGGGAGGACACATAAGCTAAATTGTGGATAAAATAATCACCAATGGTGCCAATTTACTCACATGGTTAGGAACAGTCAGTAGAATAGGTACCACAGATGTAGAATACCAGTACAAAAGCATTTTCGGGAAAAATATTTAAAACCAGCATACAAAATCATACAAACATATCAAACTAAAAGGGAACTAAGCGCTTGGTATTATATGGACGAAGTATGACCGTATGATAAGTTCCTGGCTTCTCTTCCTTGTTGTTGGGTGGTTGAACTGATGTTGGATTTAATCAACCAAACATATATTTTGCTTGTTTATATTATCTGAGCCCTCTGTCTTACTGTTCAGTCCGAAAAGGAGTAATGCATTCAAAAGACCTTTAAACTTGATGTCTTCTTCCTAGATCGTAACCGCTACACTTTTGGGCTGACCTTTACCCTGTTCTTGTGGAACAATCGATCACTTTCATTTTCTACCAAAACTAAGCATTGAAAGAAATAAGGACTTTTTCTTATAAAAATGAGTAATATGGTATGGTATGGTATATGAGGGTGAGCGGGAGTCTCTTCACTTAGGCCTCAGTCGGGCCCGTTGTGTTCTCGTCTTTTAATCGTCGGAAATGCAAGGATAGGTTTGGTTTGGGAAGTATGTTGGGAGGGATCTAAGGAAGGTGGAAACAATTATGGAGTTGACACTAGTGTACGTGTGGTCTGGCTAACCTTCCTGTTACTCTGATGAAGGCCAGGATGCCGCCGATTCCTTGTATAGTAATAAGAATATGAATGAGCAATAACGAGTCTATAAAATAATGACAGGTGTGGAAGAGGTAATTGTCCTGGCGGACAACGATATCAAGGATGAGATGTTTTCCGATTTAAACCGACCATCTCATAAAACTATCGATCATAATTCTTCTAAAAATAGCTTAAATATATCCTTAAGCCCAAGCCTAGAAGAAGCCAGTGTTTCGAGTCCAGTATATTCCAATGATAGCATTCGTCTTCCAACTGGGTACACGCTAATGGCATCTCCGACCTACATAATGTACATATATGTGTGACAAAAGGAAAATTTAAATCTAATATTTTGTCACGTGAATAGTTAACAGATCGTAGTGTAAATCTAAACTGATCCCCGAAGGCCTGAAGGGGTCTCGAAACTCCATTGCACCTATTACTGTTTTGTGCACCTAAGAAAGGAAATTCTGATAAATTAAGTTCGGCAGGTCTGACCGAAAGAAGTCCTCAATGAAAAACCCAAATCACCAGACCCGTCATCTCAATACTTACCTCTTTCATAAGCACTACACCTCAAACCAGCTGCACGAACAAACTCACAGTTATTGGCAAGATTTTAGAATATAATTTATATTCACAAATCACCCCGGTCGGATGTGTTTCTTGCCACAATTTGAGCCAAGAAGAACGGGTTGGTTTTGAACGAATTTTGGCTCCAACTGAACCCTTTAATTTATTTTATATTTTATTTCGAAGTTTTTTCTCCTTCGAGCGTTTCTGATAAATACAATTTATTACATCATTTCGGTTCATAGGTGTCTTGATTTTTATTTACAAATTTAACATACATATGTTGTAGGTGGAGTACATTTATCTCCCTAACTCTAGTTAAGAGTTTCTTAACCATTTTTAGTTAATGGGATATAAACAATTTTCTACTTCTACTTTTATATAGTTTTCTTAATTATTTATTTCTTGCATTATTATCGTTCAAAGGAATTACATTTTCTTCACTTCATCTTGCATTTGTTTTTTTTTTAACAATTATACTCTACATCATTATTTTTCATTTCAATTTCATTACACAGCCATAATCCATTTAATCATTCTACAGCGACGTATGTTGGGAACAATATAATGACCAAAAGCGAAAGATTATAGAGAGATAGACTTGAAAGAAATAAGCGGTCTTAAATTGTATGTGTGTGTCCCTTTTATTGGAAAAACAAAAACTAAATAAGCTCAGAACGTTTAATCAATTGTATCCAATGGAAAGAGGGTAAATATTTTTAAAAGCAATACCCAATGTCTTTAAACCACTAATGGGACCCTTTTTTCTTTATTTAATCGCAAATGCCAAGTGTGTGGGTGTATTGTGCTTTTGTGACAAAATGTAGGTGCAACTGTGCGGATGGTTAAATGTATCAATTTGTCTTTTGTGAAAAGCGGTTTGTAATCATTTAAATTACCTCGGCTATGGTTCTATTTACCATTGAATCGGACGTTTTGTTACCATAAGCGACAATATTTGAACTGTGGTATACAATACACACAGATAGGTGTCAGGATTTCGCCATTTAGATATTTAAGCAGAAGAAGGATCCTTCTGTAAATTTCTTAAATCATACAAAACCGCAAACGTGATAAGAGTTTTCCGAGAAAAATAAATTTAAAAACAAAAATGAGACAAATTAGTAATTGATTTTGAATTGGTTTTCTTTTGTTAAATATAAAAAAGAATGTGATGACAAGACTCAATAAAAGATTCACAACGTAATTTTTAATTTCAGGTAGACATCCTGTGGGCTCGCTATGGTGAATAGCTTCATATACATAGGAGGGTATACGGGCTATTTATAGGATTTTAGATGAGCTTACTCTTCAGAGATATTGACGCAAGCCATCACTGGAAATGCTCTTCGCATCACATCACTAGTAAACTTAATCGAACCTCCTATGCAATGAACTTAAGAAAACAATCCGAGATCAGTCAGTCAGCGTCAGACTTCTTAACATCGCCTACAAAATCCAAATCAGTGTGGCTTTAGGCCAGGAAAGTCCACCATCGAGCAAATATTCACACTGTAACAGATTTTGGAGAAAATCGAAGAACTTCAAATCGATACCCCCCACCTTTTCATCGATTTTAGTATGACTATACAGAGCCATGTCTTGTTTTGGCATCCCTGCCAAACTCGTCTGTTTGTGCCGGATGACGATGGAGAATGCACGCTGCTCTTTCAAGGACGGGGAAGTACGCACCGAGACCTTTAATATCAAAAAAGGATTTAGACAAGGCGTGACGCGAGTTACATACATCGTAGTAATTATATGCAGGCTTGCACTCTGCACTTGCGCTTGGGCGTGAGTTATTGACATAATCGGCAGCGTGATGTATCTCCACCTTAATCATCCCAGTCTTACTCTATGGCGCAGTGGCAAGGACTCTGTCAAAAGTGAATGAAATTGCTCTTGGCTGTTTTGAGAGGAAATTTCTTCGGGTGATTTTCGGTCTCATCTGCATAGACGGTGAGTACAACGAACTGTACGGGCTGTACAGCGACATCGGCTTAGCCAGAAAAGTAAAGGTCCAACAACTCAGATAGCTGGATCTTCGAATCCACAACCGAGGGACAACGCAGTAGAGGACGACCGCAACTCGGGTGGCCCATGCAAGTGAAAGGGAACCTTAGGCAACTCGGCGTGCGAAACTGAAAGCAGCTGGCGAAAGAAAAATCGCTCTCGACATCGTATGCCATGAGCCTTGATAAGAATAAGATTTTAGCATCCTATCTGGTGAACTGACTTTTCCATGTTTAACATATAAATGAGTATGTACTCAGAATTTGAGGAAATCGTTGCCACAGGTCCTTGTCTCCACTCGAGACAAGCCTGAAGATGTAAAAACCACTATAGCCACGTACGGATTTAGCCAAAGCTGGATCTGAAACACCCTAAAAATGTTACCTCTCTCGACCGGTTGCATATTAGCACCACAATAGGTGGAATCACTCGACAATCTAATAAGCGAGCATGTAACCAGGGCTTGACTGGTTACTTGACTTCTGGCGAAGAAGAGGATAAACCCTTTTTCCACCTTGCTTATGGATCAGGTGGCTAATTTTCATGTTTAGCGAGGAAAGTAAGTTCGACATTTTCGGAAGTGATGGAAAGCAAAATTAGGAACTTAAACTAAAAAACCATCACTCACTTGAGGTTCTGCGTCGAGAGCTGGGATGGGAAACCTGTAATATATTAACGTTAGGTTTGGATCGATCTGCGAATCTACAGCTTTGCTTGTTGTACATGTAACATGGTCAAAAATTTGCTCTAATTTAATTTAACTCAACGCTTCCTTTATACTAATATCTTTTAACATTCTAAATCCAAAGCGTACAATACAGAACATCGCATTGTGCAAAATTGTGATATCGTACGGTTGTGACTCTTTGGCTTTTCCAGTAAAAACTTGGGTACGAAAAGCTATGCATTTTGTGCTGAATTTTGGTTTCGGAGTGTCAGCAAAGAAGCTATACTCATACCCTGGACTGCACATACAATTATTTATTCAAAATCAAGACTTTGGTACGAAAGGCTATGTAGGCCGTATATGATCCATGAATCGGCCACGAATGAACACTCAAATAGGTGTGCAAAGTGGCAGATAAGCCAAAACGACGATAAAAGTGTCTGCTGGCTGCATCAAGAGAGAAGTTCTAAGCCTTAGGCGAGATGCTCTCACAAGGAATGTAGCGCTATCCACTGTGCATGGAACTTTAGAAGTGACCTAAGGAAAATGAGTCTGGTTGAAGATGACAACTGCAGACGATGCATTTAAGCACGTGGAACAGTAGCGCATACGGTGCAACAACCAACAGGCACTAGGCTGTCACTACCTCAACTCAAATGGTAACCGAATGTCGACTTTGCCTAGAGAAAGATGGAACAGCAGACGCACATAAGTCTACTATGTGATTGTGTGATGATCTCCGATGACATCGAATCAAGCGATTTGCTAGAGATTCTTACTGATTCATCAATTAAGAGATGAAAACCCAGAAACTCCTTTAAGGGCTCACATTAAAATAAAGAAACATCCTATGTGGCAACACAAAAAGTCTGCTTGAAGTACTAATCGCAATATAGGTTCATAAAATACTGCTTAAACATTCGCGTTGCATCTACGGCGTGTACACTGCGTGCGTCTTTAGTGTGGTCCGTCCCTAAACACTAGGATCAGTTAATAATTTTTTCTGAAACTGATAAGTGTGCTAAATTTGTGACTAAACAATAAAAAGTGTTTTTATTCTTTTTTCTTTAATTTCTCTTTACATAAGCACATATTTTAAAGTCTTTAAAAACGTGTTGATTAATAAATATAACGTTGAGAACATAAATAACTTGGTTCCTTTAAAAACAAAAGATAAACAAAGCGTTTCTTTCCTTCTAAACGAATCTACTAAAGTCGTGTACACCACTGTATGTGCACACATAATCAGTGAAACGTTTTCTTAAGTAGTTGCACCTACATTGAACTCGTTCTTGAAAACATATATTTCCATCGACAAAACTTACCTCCACAGAGTATTCTCTGTTTATTGTTTAGTACCACAATTAAGTACTTTCTCCCATGTAAGTTACATTTGTTTTTTAAACTCAATTAAAGAAAATTAATAAATCATAACTAACTCTAACATATCTACAATATAAGATGTCCGTTATCATCATCATCACTATCACTGGAATCAATGATATTCCTTAGGGTCAACAAATGGAAATCACTTAACGTTTGTTCAAACAGATCAATTGTATGCTGATCTGCATTCGAAAGTGTATTGGAACTAACATCTAATAGCTCTTCGGCTACATCTAAAAGTTCACGATTACCTTGTGCATGTTGTGATGAGCTCTCGCCGATGGTGCTGTTACCACTTCCGTTACTGCTGCTGCTGTTGACATTGTTGTGTTGTCTACTGGGGTCCTGGCGTGATATCTCATCGGCATGGGCCAGCGTTGATCCAATTATATCGCTTGCTATCCGAATGGCAGCATCTGTGGCTGCTACTGTCGAAATAAAATCACTAGCACTACTGGTACCACTTCCACTGCCGGTTGAAGATATTTGAGACATAGGACGTGCATGCGTTTGAGGATGTAAACGATGGTGATGATCATCGTAGTCCCCACCACCACTTGGAACTGCGGCCATAGCACGATATGCATCGTCTATAGAATTAAAACCCAACTGACGGCTATGGTAAACTTGTGAAGCGAAATTTGAATCTGTGGCTACTGTGTTGCCCTCGATGCGTAGGCCAGCTACGCCTTTTTTCGGTATCGAAGCGAGATCACGTTTAACATGACGACGACGTGAGGGCTCATTCTGACGCTGCTGGAGCATTCCTTCAAAATCAACTACGTACACATAACCGGCAACGAGTATTGTGCACGATTTTTCTCCCTTTTTATAGGCCTCTTCAATGTCTTGACTGGTACGATCGTCATATTGCCACCAACCTGGAAGTTGGAACAAAAAGAACTTTTAGTTTATAACAGCACTGCCCAATTCGTTACAAAAAAGGGAAAAAACATTATTCAGACGAGCAGCACATATGTAAGTTTGAGAGTCCTTTGTTCCTGTCCCATCTCAGAAGCGAAAGAAGCTTCTAATAATACGATGGAGGTCCGTGCAACATGATAGTACTAGTAAAAGCCTATCGGAGAATAATTCACACTGGGAACAGGGAAGAAGAGGTTGTTAAGTTTCACATGCAACGCAGTAATCTGGAGAACGAAGGAAAAAAAAAACAGAAAACAGCTGGGGATGATATTAATGTGCCGTGTGGTCCAGGTTCTTAGCGATAAGTGAACACGGGTGAAACAAAGAGTCGGTATGGTATCCAAGAGGAGATCTAACCGCACCAAAAACTAACGCAAGGCACCCAAATACTTAAACTAGCGGTGAAGAAGAGGCAAGTTCATTCGTTAAAGAAACTTAACCCCTAAAATGTATGAAGTGCTCGAAAACTCTGGAGTAGGGTATCAGAGTCTCACAAAATAAACGGTTAATTTCTCAGGTACAAAGAACACTTAGTCCCAAGTGTTTGTTGTGAATCAAGGCGATCTTCGCGTTGAACTTGATTTCTACGTCAAACAGCTAAACCCGATATGTAGGGTGAGTTCATAATTGTAAAAATACCGCAGCTGTGCAGAATTTGGTGTTCATAAATGTAAAAATACTGCATTACTACTGCAGCTGTATTGGTATCACTTGCGTTCATAAACATCGAATGACTGCCTTTGTTTTGCCAATTTGCAGCAAATTTTGTTTTGATGCACAGCTGCGACGATAGCGAAAATGTTAACTCTGCACAGCTGCGGTATTTTTACAATTATGAACTCACCCGTAGCTTATGAATCGAGCACAATGGATCATAAAGACGATGAAGCAGTCTCATACACAACGCATCACACTGTTGCATGAAAAAAAAAATTTGGAAGAGGCATTTTCGTAAAATCTTGTTTTTTTTTTTATTAAATCTCTAGAGACAGTAACGGATTACATGCAATACATACAACAGTAGTAATTAAAAAGAAGTTACTCTCAAAATGTCAAGTGTAATTCTAGGAAAGACCTGGTTAAGAGGTATTTTCATAAGGCACACCGCTATGGATTATAAAGGATTCGAGATTCCTGCAACGCCCTTGGCCGTAAAACCCTTATCACGGCGAATGTTTCTCTTACGATGTGGTGAACTCTTTGAATACTGTATCATTTCACTGAAGTCAATTGTATACAGTGCACCACAAATCAGTATGTCATACTTTTTGGACCGCGCTAATTGGAATGCCTCTTCTAATTCGACTGAGGAACGGCTATCGTAGGCCCACCATCCTCCTATGTGTGTGCAATTTATGTTATGTGAAAGAGGGTTAACCAAGAGATGGGTTTGTACTTACCATTTCGGCCTTCGTAGAACCATTGGTAGCCATCTTCGGTGGTTTTTGTTTTGCAAATATCCTGTATACCGTTCACTAGTTGCGGGTGATCTAAGAATTCGGGTGGAATTTCACGCCTACACATGGCGCATCGACGATTTTTGTATGCAACGCCCTGAAAAGAAAGAAATATGACTTTTTTTCAGTAAACAAACTCATATTGTGATGATTGAACCGATAGTCCCTTATTCGACGTGCCTTGGACACGTCTGATAATAAAGGGTGGCTTACGATAGGATGGAGGGGAAACGTCAAACTTCAACTAATTTTATAAGGAAAGATAGAACGAAGAAGAGTGATCGGAAGACAAAGGCCGATCTGGTTATTATGCGGGAATGGCATTAATGACAACACCATAGTAAGAGGAGTTACAAACAAACGTTGGGAATGACGAATTGCAGCGCCGCACAGTGGGGCAAGAGACAACAAAACATGGCATAAATTATTTTAAGGCTCGTTTACTTTTATTTGTGTTCATATATTGTTGATTTATTGATAATTTGATGAAAATCACATATTTAAGCTATAAGCCTTATTTTCGGTCACATCCACTGCTGCAACATTTAGCTAGCTAAGGGTTTTTTCCCCTTGGACAATTGTATATAGTGGAAATGCCTTTTATTCTTGTTTCTGACTATGTGATATAGATACTTGTTAGTTTAGCTTCCACCATTATCGCCAATCCTTCATATTTTTCTATCTACAATAGTCGTAATTAAGACGCTCCATAATAAGACCTCCCTTGTAAGATAATCCGGCTTAGCACAAAAAGGCGCAAGTATGCGCAGCTTTTTTTTATTCTGTATCGAAGTTTAATATATTACCTATGAATTGGTGGCAAAATGTAAGCCCTACTCTGCCCCACTTTTTTTTAAAATCTACGAGTTTGTCGACCGTTTTTGTAAAAAAGTCCTAATTACTGGTCACTTGTTCAAATCAATATAACAAAATTAACAAGATACTATATTGGGTTAAAATCGCTTCTTGTGAGAGGACACACCTCCAGGTAAATGATCCATATCGAAATTGTTATATTTTTCGACTGAAATAAAAATGTTCACATATGAACTGCACACTTTATTTTTACTTAAATTACTCAATCCACTTCTGACTCGCAGAACCGACAAGTTTCAACTGCTGTTATTAGATATCAAAAGTAGACAACGTTAATTGTTTATGCACAATGTATGCATTGGTTTACTGTTAATCAATTAGGAATAAAAAAAACGGTTAAATTGAACATTTTGATTTTTGACTTTCTCCCACCGATCGCCATACAGCTGCCCCACTGTGCGCCGTAAGGGATGCTAAATGAACTGGTTTCCACTCTAGATCCCCTGTTTTAAACACATCAACAAATCCATGCCTTCGCGTTGAGTTTATATGTTCAGTCCTATTGAACTAAATCACAGTCCACCTTGAACTAAATCACAACAAGTAGGTTAAACGAATAGGATGCTACACAGCGCAGGCAAGAAAGATAGAAGTCTTTGAAATAAACATGGATATACAAAAAAGTGCTACGCAAAATTTTAAATCAATGCATGCAAACGCCAACACCGCTGGTGAAGCAGCATTCTTTTTATATGTACATAAATATCAAATCCTCATTGTTCATTTTAATTAAACGAAATTTGAAACTTTCTTGCTATGTGCAAAATGGTGTCCAAACAGATTCCACAGTGCATGACTATTAACATGTAATACCTTTAATTAGACGTAAATTTAATTACCAAATCATGGTCAAACCAAACTGGAAGACCACCGCAACTTGAATGACGACAAAGGAAAAGCAAAACAAATATGAAATGAATTTAAAACTTCGTCTCAGGGGTTGATGGCAACTATTTTACATTGTTTTGAACAACACACACAAGAGATTTCTATGTCAATGCCAACTGGTGCACGTCGAAACAGCACGATGCTAGACGGTGGAAGACCTAACATAAAGTCAAAACTATTTAGAATTCAACAAATTTTTAACGGCTAATTTGAAGGTCACGAAACTAGTCGCGCACAATTTCCGTACCATTTGACATGTAGGCAAATGTCGTTTCTTTTTCTTTTTTCTTTGCCGAAAACAAACACAGAACAGAATAGAAAATCATCAATTCGTAGCTTGCTTTAGAGTTATTCTTTTAGAAATTTAACTGGTGTACTTACTTTCACACAGAGGAAGCAGAAAATATGTCCACACGGTAGTCTGGCTGGATGAATGCAGGTCTGAAGGCAAATGGGACATTCAATAGTGGCTTCTGAAAAAAAAAAAACAATGAAAATGTTCAAAGTCGGGGCGGAAAATTTGAAACTTTAGAAAAAAAAAAAAAAAAACCCTGCGTATTAAATTAAATACTATACCATTTTCTGTGGGCTTAGGAGGAGGATTCGCCTCAGATACAACTGCGTCTGGGGAAAGAGTTTCATCAATGGCTTCCTCATCACTATCATCGTTTATCACAATGACATTTTCATCACTTGTTGCCATTTCGCTTTGTTTTATTACACGTTCACTTTCGACTTTGATTGGAAATAGGATTGATTTGATTCAGTTTTTTAATACAATTCATGCAAGAATACAATTTTTTTTAGCTGTTTACTGCTCTAATTTTCTATGCGTCCGACGCAAATCGACACCATTTTTAAAATGACACAAGTCAGACAAGAAATGTCTAATTATTGTCTGACGTTTAGAAGATGGCGCTGACGCTGGTAACGCAGCGAATTTCATTTGTTGCACATTTCAGATGCGTAATTTCTCATATGTTCTCCTAGGTTGTGTGTATACACTGTGATTTGATTGATTTTACGATGTATTTTTAATACACAAGGTCGATTTAGTTTAACTTTAATTGAAAAGTGAGGGAAATCCCTCGCGCTAAACACCCGCAAGAACCATCTGGGCGTTGCTCAGAAATCCGTTGTGTCAGTTTGTTTTGTTTACTTCGCCGTAAAAAGTTATCAGCTGTTTTTTTGCACGGAGTATTACAGGATGTTGTGAAAATTGTTGTTGAAATATTTTGTGTTAAAACGAAGAAAAAAAAAAAGAGAAACAGTCAAAAAGTCCTCTTACTAGTGGAATTACTTGTGCATCACATGAAAGCATTTTTTTTTTGTATTTTGTAAATGCACTAGAGGAGGGCGAGCTAGGAAAAAAAAAGAGAAAAGAATTTCGGATCTGAAATTCCAATCAATAAGGTTTCAAACACATATTTTAGCAAAAGAGGCAGGTTGTTCCATATTCACAATGAAAGCCGAGAAACAATTTTCTTAAATCCTTGTTGAACAATTACCCAACTTTGTCTTCCCGTACTCATTCAAGTTTAATGTCGCTTACCCGGTGTCTCCACGAGCAATATTTCATAGAATGCCATCGAGCAAATAGTATTCTATGAAAAGTTGCATTCTATTTATTGCTTAGCTCATATCATTCTATGGATAGTATTCTATGGGCTGTCATTTTAAGTATGACATTTGAGTTTTTTCAAGAAATATTCTTCCAAAATTGTGTAATTCCCTTTGATTGTAAAAATGGGTCCACACAACTTATGTTTTCTTTTCTGCATTTGTTTGTGCAACTCTTTCAGTTCTTTTTATGGCGCTAATGCGAGAACACATCGAAATGCTTTGCTCTGTGACATTTGCACGACTGAAATAGTAATCTATGAAATGCGTAACCTAAATTTTTATCATTTTATCTTTCTTTCGTTCTATGAAAAGTGACAGATGGTAATCTATGAAATATTGCTCGTGGAGACGCGGTGTTAAGTCATGGGCGCATGGGCTTCAACCAACAAGCGTCTCTAGCTAGCTCGATAGTCAGCTAAGTGCTTACAGTTTCGATCACAAAATTTGTTGAGACCGCTTTTCAAAGAGCGGTAAGGAAACCATGAACTTCAACACTCATTTGGTTCCAGAGGTCCACTCTGCCTACCTGATTCCCAATATCCATTTACAGTTTTTTTTTTTACAAAAACTTCGTAGAAATTGAAAGAAAGTATAAAAGTATAGAAAGAAAGTATAAATCGCATCTATCTAACATACTGACTCTTGTCATCATTTTGGAATTTTGCACATCTTTAAATATCTACTTACATCCTTAAAGTGGCGCTGCCTCAACCAACAAGCGTCTCCAAACAGCTCGATCTTAAGCAAGCTGCCTCCAGTTTCGCAAGCCAAGTTGGTTGAGGTCCCCTAGGAATTGCGTGCGCCATCTGATTAGCAGCCTTCCTTCACAGCGCCATCCCTCGGGGGTGGATTCGAAAAATTTCCGGCGTGGAATATTGGTGACCATCCGCTCTACATAGTCCAGTCACCTCAGTCGTTGGACCGTTACTATTCTGTCTAATTCGATGTCGCTGTACAGCTGGCACTTGTCGTGCAACCAGGGGTTTTGTTGTAGTGGCCGAGTGAAACCCAGAACATTAGAGGGGGCATTTCTGACGGCTTTTTGGCGATGTTGTTACTGGTATTCAAATACTTAATACTGGCGGCATAGGAGGGAGACTCGACCGGCAAAGGATTTCGCGATCTCTTGGGATTTTAGCACGGATCCCTTAACGGACTTCAAACTAACCTCAGATAAAACGAAAGACCTCCAACCTTTCTTTACCTCCATCTGCTCTCAAAGGAAATTAAGTATCGAGGAGAAGTTCTAGACCAAAGACTTACTAGAAATTCACCTTTAAAAAGGGTCTGAGGCTAATAACGACGTTTGACGACTGTATTTGGATGATCAAGAAACTGCTGAGTACATATTGTGTGATAGTTTCACCTTGCTCGAAGAACATCGAACATATTTCGGCAATTGCTGCCTCTTCAAGGATTTTAATTGGCTACTCCTGTCGTCCGGCGAGTATGAACCAACGCGAGGATTCCGGAATCAGCCAAGAATAGGAAAGCAATAGAATCGTGAAACAGGACATAGAAAACTGATACCATCTGAAATCTCAAAAGTAGTAGGCGAATACCAGCAGAAGTTGATAGATAATACGTAAACCTCTCGACGAGAGGAACCTGCAAATGTAAATGAGAGTTTCATCACTTACGTTGTAAATATGTTCCCTCCAGTTGCAACAGCGCACAGGAATCTAAGTGAGACAAACAGCGGGAACCACGGCGAGAATGGAGCCAAACATCCAGAAGCCAACTGAAAACTGAAGGATCACGGAAAATAACAATCCAATACCCGTCGACCTTGGGAAAAAGGGGAGCATTCTACGACGCCTTAGTGTACAAACAGAGTGGAGCGGAGAGCAAAGCTGCGAAAATCCTGCGAGCAAAGAGCAAAGAGCACGAGAGAAGAGCAAGGATGAAGGGTAGCCAGAGTGAGGAGTAAAGAGCAAAGCGATGAAATCAAACACGTGTAATGAAAGGGTAGCGCACAGAGTGGAGCATCGATCGAAAGTCGAGCAAAGCGTCGAGACTTCGCATTGTGAGACTTAAGGATAAGCCATCCGTTATTCGCTGATGACTTACTTCAAACCATCTGGACCGAACTACAGCGAACGCTTGATAGCTTCGTAGTCTTTTATGTTGAAGCTGGGTAAATGTGAACAAAGCAGAAGTAAGGCTAATGGCTCAAACGCCTGTTCAATGCACTCTGCATGTTAGTAGAGTCCTATCGAAACCGGCTCAGAAGTTTAAGTATTTCACGAGTGATGGAAGAAGCAGCACTGAGTTATCCTGTAGGATTGGTCAGGCTGGAAAAATTTTGTGTATTTGATCCGACCCTCACCTATTGTCATGAGATTTGGGTAATGACACGATTGAGGCAGCAATTATGAAGCGATTTTAATAAAATTTGGTGTACAGAAAATACCACATATTCAAGGAAGGGTTTTCAGTAAGGTACACATTCAAAATATTAGGATCCACTCTTATTCACAAAAGAAAAATGAACTATTGCTTGTTTGCTTCTACTTTGCTCTTTGCTCCTCACTCTGGCTAGTCTTCATCCTTGCTCGCCTCTCGTGCTCTTTGCTCTTTGCTCGGGGAAATTTCGCAGCTTTGCTCTCAGCTCCACTCTGTTTATACACTTAGGAGGAAGGTAGAAAAGCTTCCTCACAGTGCATATTCCAGCGGACTAAAGTCTCAATTTCTGCTAATGTCTAGTTCTGCGATGTCTAGTACAGTGTGTTAGCGCATTTTGGCGAAAAGCATAGGAATCATCTTCAGCCAGTCACCATCATAATTCTCCAATGGCCCGTTTATCCACGCGGGGTAAGGGAGCTTAAGTGGACTCTCCACACTTCCCGATCTTCCGCCCTCGACTCTAAATCATTAGGGGCTCCTCGAAAACCAGTTTGAGTCCTAAATTTCACAAAACATTGTACATGTCTACGTCTAGACACAGGCTATCCTCTAGAAAATGCTAAAAGATAATTTTTGATGGCTTGCAATTCTGATAAGCAAACAATCTTTTTTTTAAAGTTAATTTTCTTTATTCGGATGGCAAGCACAATCTGAATTAGTTAACAAGACCAGTCTTGGCATCGATCCAATCCAAGTATGATGTGATACGAGTGAATACACCTGGCCATCCCTTCTCACAGCCCAAGGCAATACCGAATGAAGTGGCACCAATCAATAGATCCTCACCCTTATCCTTGTAGACCAAAGGACCGCCCGAATCACCACTGCAGATGGATCGACCTTCCTTTCCGGTGATGCAAATGTTGCTGTCCTTTATGGATCCAAAGTAATAAATGTTGCAGCTACTCTTACTGATGACCGTGGTATCGATATAGTTTAAGACATCCGACACAGAAGTGGATGCTGAAACAAACAGAAGAAATTAACAACATTCAATGGTGACAATTGTCGTGACCTTACAATCACTGTCCAATCCCCATCCAGAAGCGACCACTTGGTCTCCAACATACGTTGCGTATGAGTTGCTCTTCTTTGGCAAAACAGCTGGTTTGATGTATTCTGAAGAACAAAATGCTTACAATGAGTTTAAGACCCTCGAAGCCAAAACTTACGGTTGAATTCAATGGGAACTGGCAGTTTAATAACTGCAATATCATTGGAAATGGTACTCTCGTCATAGCCCTCATGCGTATAAATTCCAGATTTGGAAACGAACACTCTTTGTTGGCCAGGTTCATGATCATCCTTAATGTTGAAGGCACCAAGATAAACAGTGACACTATCAGCTTCGTTTGTACAATGAGCAGCAGTTACGACCCAACGATCGGAAACCAAGGTGCCACCGCACCAAGCGCCAGCATTACCGAATCTCAGCGAAAGACCAACCTGATACGGGAACTGGGTCCTTGAAGCGACATCACCGTTGGTGATGCGACCCTCAAGTTCAGCCATAGGCATACGCCTAAGTCTGGGCTGGACAAAGCCAGCAGTTGCACAGGCAACCAACAAAGTCAACGCGAATACTAGTTTCATTGTCGTTCCACTGATTTATCACTAGGTGCGTGTGCTAGTTTATATAGTTGCCTGGGTAAGCTTTAGTAAGTTAATCGCTGAAGGTATCTTGGCGATAGAAGGGTTTTTCCAACAAGGAATAGAGTTAAAAGAGGCACAGTCTTATCTGAGGCTTCGTGGAAAACGATATCGAACTTAATCCGGATATCACCATTAAGATTGCAGATCTTAGCTTCTGATTGGTCACGGTATCTTATTTTCATTCAGTAAGCAGATAATTATCTGCCTTAACGGTTTACTACTCTAATTAAAAAGGTGATTGGATCACTGAAGAATAAGTCACACCCCGGACTATCTTATCCGTAGGGTTCGCACAAAACTTGATTAATTGCTTTTTGGCTGATTACCAAGTAGTAGCTGCAAAGCTTAGATAGTCGGAGCCCTAAAGATCCAATTAGGGATCAAGCATACAGAAAAGTGAGTTTCTTTTTGTTATGTGCGTACCTAGCAATCCAAAACGAAGATTCAGCAAACAGAGGTGACAGTAGAGCCGACTGTATCATAACCAAGGAGCTTGTGTGGATGCAGCTCCAAATAACGTTCGGTCAAGGTTGTAGGCGACCCTCTTCATATCTCAAATGTGGATCAGCTCAGGGGATTTAGAGAGCAGTTTACAAAGCCGTCATACCATTTGGAACTGCTTTGCATCGACTTCAAGAAGATTGACGAGACTTCATTGTTTGGCCTTGCGAAGGAGGAGCATTCCAGAAAAACTGATGGCTATTTTTAAGGTTAAATACGAAGTTGCTAAGTATCGCGTTCTTCACAATAGTAGGCTGCAAAAACTACCTTTGAAATGGTAACTAAAATCGCTCAAGCTTCCACGTTGAGTTAATACTTCTTCAGTTCTTAAACCATCTCGTAAGCTGCAAACCTTTGCAAACATGCATCTTGAATGAACAGCAGAGGTTCTGAAAGGAACCGATGGTGGGGCACAACACACAAAACTATTAACTTACGTAAGTTGCTTTTTCTAAAGGGAAATCCCACGTTTGGCGCGTTTTAATCTAATCAACTGATTGGTGTATCTGGCAACTATCTCAAGCGGCGGCGTTACCTTGATCCCAAGGTAGACTATAAAAGCTGATGAAATAGTTGAAAGTCAATCAGTTTGGGGAAAATGAAGTTTGTATTCGCTTTGACTTTTTTGGTTGCTTGTGCGGCTGCTGGCACCGTGCCATTTCAACCTGTACCTCTGGTTGAGCTTGATGGTCGTATCACCAATGGAGATCAAGCCTCAAGGACCCAGTTCCCATATCAAGTCGGTCTATCATTGGAATTCGGCAAGAGTTCGGCCTGGTGCGGTGGTACCATAGTGTCCGATCGGTGGATTGTAACTGCTGCCCATTGCACAGATGACGCTGATGGTGTGACTGTCTATTTGGGTGCCTTCAACATAAAGGACCCCAAGGAAGTTGGTCAACAAAGAGTCTATGTTTCCAAATCTGGCATTTACACCAATGAAAACTACGATGCTGCCACAATTACAAATGACATTGCTGTCATTAAACTGCCAGTCGCCATTACATTTAACGGTAAGTGTCAAAGGACTTTCGGTTCGGTTTGTTTATTGTGACAGATTTCTTGTGGATTTTTTTCAGAATACATCCAACCAGCTGTTTTGCCAAAGAGGAGTAACTCATACGCCACCTATGTCGGCGATCAGGTTGTCGCATCTGGATGGGGAAAGGACAGTGATGGTAAGTGCGATTTAAAGCCCTTTCATCCGTTGAATGTCGAACAAGACATTTTTCTTCTATGTCGTAGCATCTACCACAGTTTCGGAAGTTTTAAACTACATCGATACCACGGTCATCAGTCAGACCTCCTGCAACTACTATTACCTTGGATCCATTAAGCCCGCCATGATTTGCATTACTGGAAAGGAGGGTCGTTCAACTTGCAATGGTGACTCTGGTGGTCCACTGGTCTACAAGGACAATGGACAAAATCTTTTGATTGGTGCCACTTCATTCGGTATTGCTTTGGGCTGTGAGAAGGGCTGGCCAGGTGTATTCACCCGTATCACCTCGTATTTGGATTGGATCGACGAGAAGACTGGCCTTGTTAACTAAACCAGTTTCAATAGAAATAAAAAAATATTTAAGCAATTAAGATTGTCAAACTATGCATTTACTGTGGCAGATTATCAGTGATAGTGCATATGTCGAATACACGAGAGACTTCATCTGCTTTTGTGCTACAAATGCATGGAATTCGAAGAGACCAAGTGACTGGTCCCAGTATTGCTTACGATGTCGTGAAAGTGATCGTACCGTAAAAATTACTTACATACTTCCTCTGCCATGACAAGCAGGGAGTTAATAACCACTCCAAGGGTTGTAGTACTTAACACGGAACAACTGTTGCTGAAAGTTCTATAACTGACACTAAATTGAGCCACCATAGGGCAGCCTCACAGCCTACCTATGAACAGGATATAGAGATGACAATCTCTAACGCCTTGTCGACGTTCAAGTTGTTAAGACAACTGACGCAACTGTTCAAACTGCGATTTGGACCTGCTGCTAACAACCATTTAAAAAAAATCTTCGTTTGGGCCGATGGGTTTACCTAGAAAGAAGTCCAAAAGCATGTGGTACCTTCATGATAAGAAAGTTGGAAAATCTACTTTACCCACCGGTTAACTGAAACGTCTTCTAGGCGGCTTTACAGAATGCCAATATAAATTTTAAAACACATGCTGGACTGACACGCACTAGATAGATTCGTCGCCGTCGGTAACAAATCAGAGGTTATGGTAATTTCCCGAACGCCTGTTCAGTGCACCCTGCTTGTTAGTGCAGTCCCATTGAAACAGGTGGAAAAATGTTAGTATATCGGGATCTTATTCACGAGTGACGGTAGGAGCAATACAGGCTGGAGCAATTTTGAGACAGTTCAGCCAATCTGTTATCAGGAGGGTTGAACTTTGCATCTGAGCTAAGCTAACGGTTTTCAATTCAGTGTTTGTTCCGACCCTCACCTATGGTCATGAGGTTTGGGTAATGTTCGAAAGTATAAGATTGCGGATTCAAGCTGCCGAAATAAGATTTCTTCGTTGTATTGCTAGGATAACTCGTCGAGATCGAGTTAGGAACACCAGAATACGCGAGGCACTCAATGTCGAGCAGCTACTTCTTCGAGCGGAAAGGTTCATACATCGTTTGGGCACGTTGAACGCATGTCTCCAACTCGGCTTCCGAGACGTGCCATCGGGTAGGCATCCCCCAGGTAGGCCTAGGATGAGATGGCTGAACCAAGTCCGAAATCTCACCTCTACCCGTATGGGTATAGCCCCTGATGATTTAGAGTCGATGGCGGAAGATCGGGAGATGTGGGGAGTCCACTTAAGCACCTTAACCCCACGACCCTCATAGTGGATAAGCGGGTCATTGACAATGATGATGATGACGCTAGACTGATAGTGGTTAACACAGCACAAAGAATCATAGAAGGAAGACGATGGAACAGAGGGACGTAAAGAACGCCTTGTAGTTCAGAAAAATGAAACCAAAGATGGTGTGAAGAATTACATGGTTACAGCAGGGATACCGCAATGCTTCTAATTGCAACAGATGCTATCCAGCATGATTTATGCTGGCACCCTTCAATTAGGAATAGCAATCGAAGCTGAGATGGTCGAATTCAGTTTGGTTTTTGATAGATTTTCACAAATTCCATAAATGGCACTCCACCATGATTCGCATTGTCCTCTGCTTGTTATTCAAGCTTTTTCTAAAAAAATTGCCGGTGGCCTTCGTTTTATGATTTTTTTATGATTGTTCAGGAATGCTTCGCATGTGAGTGATACTCTAGGGCTCTTAGTATGAAGTATGTAGGTTAAACTACATAATTGGCTTAAAATCCCTTGGGAACTCGTGCCCTATCTCGTTTACCTATCTTCGGTATAAAAACCTCTTAAACGCATCTCTTTGTCTGGTGTACGTGGTTTAGTATTATACAGATCTTGAGAACCGATGCAAAAGAAAATCCAAACTTAATACACAAGGTCATTGATATTTTATTTTTCTATTCACTTACGATACCAGTCTTGGCTTCAATCCAATCCAAATATGATGTAACACGAGTGAAGACAGCTGGCCAACCAACCTCACACCCAAGGGCAATGCCAAACGAAGTGATTCCAATGAGAACATTCTCACCATTTTCAACCAATGGACCGCCGGAGTCGCCATTACAAGTCGAACGTCCATTTTCTCCAGTAATGCAAATGTTGCTGTCCAGAATCATGCCGAAGTAACGAATGTTGCAAGTTGTCTTGGAAATTACCTTCGATTCAATGTAACGCAGCTCAGGTGACACAGTGGTGGCAGCTATCAGGGGTAGCGTTCATAAAGCTCTTTTCACATTTCAATGGAAATCATTTACTCACCATCACTGGCTTTGCCCCATCCGGATGCCACAGCAATGTCACCCACATAGGTTGAGTAGGATCCAGATTTTTTCGGCAATTTCACTGGCTGTACATAGGCTAGATATGGAACGAGATGAAAAATTGTCTAGAAATCTAAGTCTCCGTACTCACCTGTAAGCGGAATTTCTACGGGCAATTTAATTAAAGCAATGTCGTCTCGGATCAATTCAGGATTCCAGCTCTCATGGACAATGATGCCTGATTGGCCGACATAAATCTGCTGTTCGCCCGGTTCCTTCTGCGACAAACTGGTTGTTCCCAGGGTGACGGTGACAGACTTGGCTACATCAGTACAATGAGCCGCTGTAACGACCCACCGTGGATTAATCAAACTACCACCACAGAATGCATAGCCATCGGAAAACTCCAGTCTTAATGCGACTTGGTATGGGAATTGTTTCTCTCGAGCAATTTCTCCGTTGGTGATACGTTGATCCAGTTCAGCCGCTGACATGCGAGGAATTTTTGGAATAATGTGACGCGGTTTAAGGTTAACTCCGGGCAGGGAAGCGGCAGCGGCCGTTGCCACTACCAGAACTAAAGCCAATAAAACTTTCATCGCTGAGTTGGACGAATACTACCACAGCGAGATGGAGTACTTGGCTACTTATAGCCCTCAGTTTTGGTATTGCACCTTGATAAAGCTATCGAAGCATGATAGTGCAGTCTCGTGCAATCTTAACGAAGGAAAACTTGAAAAGTTCTCGAATTTTTTTAAACCTGAAAGAAACGGATGTGGTATCTGGTCTAATCTAATCCGAATGCGAACGTCAACGGTTAATTGTTAAAAATATCAACAATAACAATGGTGAATATGTGGGCTTTGCTTCGAA
This sequence comes from Matsumyia berberina, assembly GCA_917880715.2. Classification (NCBI taxonomy): domain Eukaryota; kingdom Metazoa; phylum Arthropoda; class Insecta; order Diptera; family Syrphidae; genus Matsumyia; species Matsumyia berberina. The sequence continues at coordinate 33,895,782 of OU862870.1, forward strand.
TATTACCTACGTTAGCAAAACTTTAAGATCGTTATCGTTCACGCCCGTCAGACTGTGATTGGAGATTGACTTTGTTTTTAGATGGTTGCGATGGTTTAGCTTTACTTTTCGGACACGAGCAGGGTCGATTTAATTGCGTTGCATACTTTAAAATAAACGTTCCAGTACTGTAATCAGCCTTGAATGATGATGAGCTTCCGGACTTTTGTACTGTGAACACAAGAAGAAAACCTACAACGATACAATTCACTAGGAAAAGAATGTTAGAGCGCGTGCATCCAGTAATGTTAGAGAACACGAAAATCTAACCAAAACTCCAAGATCTAGGACAAACACTAGACCGGAAGTTTCTGTTGAATAAGCACTTCAAAACTTTAGACCAACCGAAACAGAATGATTTATCATAAGTCGACGACATTACTATGCTAAATATGCTATGCTATGCTAAAATCCATAACTAAATATGGTGCCGTACCCTGGACCAAAAAGACTAGTCTTGTTACAGCCAGGACAGCTCGGAGTAAAACAGAAAACTGACCTGCGTAGTTATGACCGGTGTAATGCGCACGTGTACTTCGGTAGCATCGAAAGTGAAAGTGAGTCTGGAACTATCACCGTGCTGGAAACAGGGCTTCACTATTCATTTCAAAAACTAGTAGCAAAAGAAAATGAACGGGGCAATGGAATGTGTATCTAATTGAATACAACTGCATCAAGTGGCATTCAGACGGATTGAAAACCTCCGTATAGGTGTATACAGGATGAAGACAAGACACAACAACAGAAGCAATCCCTGGGAGCCTTTCCAGCATGTTACAAACAGAAGTTCAAGCAATTGAAAGATGTGATCAATTCAACCTCAACTGGAAGTTGATACTCTCAGACAGCCAAGCCGCCAGGCACTATGTTCCTTTCAACTAAAATCAAATGCGGTAAGAGACTGCGTTGAAAAAATCAATAAAGTGCGAGAAAGTTACCATCCGCTGCCTACCAGGCCACGCTGAGGTCTGGATTGGCTTTCAATTAACGCGATAGATTGTAGCGCTATTGTACTATACATAGATAGTCAGGAAGCTATTAAAGCCTTGAAATCGCCGACAATATTATCAAGGTTGGCAAAGGAATACCGCAGATCTCTCAATGAGATTGTGACGTAACCCTGTGCTGTGTCCCAGGACGCAGGGAAGTTCCAGGTAACTGGAGAGCGGACGAGCTGACAAAAAAAAGACGCAGGACGGCATCTCCCCGAAACACTGAGGGAACCCCCTTGCGCCTAACGAATCGATAAAGTTCCTCCTTGACACAGATGCCAAGAAACTGGCTAGCCACAGATGGAACAACATCAGAAGACGGAGAGACTTTTATCTACAAACCGGAAAAATCTAGGTTCACTGATAGGGATCCTTACCGACATTGCATGATAGGCAGACATGCAATTAGACTGCGGGACCCCTCCAACTATTTCTGTAGAAGCTGCAGGGACAAGGAGGAAGAGGAAACTAAAAATCAGAAGACAAATCAGGCATCTAAAAAGCCTAAAACTATACAACGTTTCCAAAAACTAAAATTACTACATTCTACAAATATTTTTGTCCTGGCTAATGTTCATATGTATGTATGTATGTTACGATGCCTGGGTTATGGCGAGAGCAGTACAATTACTAAAGACGTGGTCGGGGGTTTCTGCTCCATTCTAGTTTGATTGTATATTTGTAGGCTATATTGTAGTAGAGGTCCCATCCATTAGGAAGTGTTGTTGACCAGTTCATGGCTTTCTTCTTTACCAACTATGCACCTATGGCCTAGCACGCAGGTTAAAGTGGTAGAAAACCAGTTCTCCGAATGTGCAAGCTCCTTCTAACATTGTTTTACCAATTTGGAAGACGTAGATATAGAGGCTATCGCCTTAATGGCTCGAGACACGATTCGAAAACTGTACAGCGACATCAGAAGAGTATAACGACTAGGATTTTAGTGACATACAGAGTGCTCCAGCTGCCCGAATAAGAAAAGTAAAGAAATTTACCCACAGACATCTGCCGATTTTGCTTGAAAGATTAAGAAATTGTTGAGCATATTCGGTGCGAATATTCCACCATAGATTGAAGCAGGAAAAAGTACTCGACAGGAGATACCTATCCCCAATCATACGTAAGCACGATCTTGATGTTATTTCATGACCACTGTTTTGCTGTAGATCACAATATTCTCGTCTGTAGGGGAACCTTGCCTGGCGTATACTGGACAGAGTGCAGAGATCACGAAATTTCCAAAAATTCTCTAATATTTACGTCAACAAATTTTAAAAGTTGTTTTCAAGCCTTCGACCATCTAAAGAGAGCGCACGCATCCAGTAGTGTTAGAGATCACGAGAATCTAACCACAACATCAGCTCCAATATCTAGGACTAACACTAGACCGCAAGTTTCTGCAGAATAAGCCTTTCAAAACTATAGACCACCCGAACCAGAATGCTTTAAAGAAATCTATTAAGAAAAACTCGGGGCTGTAAGCCAACTACATTACTATGGAAGTCCACCATGATGACCCAACAAACGTCAGCAGTTAAAAATAAATAAGTTTTGTCATCACTAAGATTTCCTTTGGTCATATGCGTACCGTAACACCCATTTGAAAGGCGTTTCAGTTAAACAATTTCAATTATATTTATCATTTTGTACACACATACAGGTCTTGTCAAACAGCATCACGATTGTGATTTCACAAAACAATTTTGATAAGTAATCTATGTATGTGTCAAACCAATAAGATTAGTGATTAGCCATTTAAATGGGCAAAAGCCCCCACGTTCAGGTTTTTTTCTTTACGAACCTGCCCGTGACAATAATGAACCGATCGCGGTAGTCTGTGTCTTGTATATTGTTAGTGCTGTGCATCTTTCACTGGATAATGCTTTTTTGAGTAGTTGGAGCCGAAGCATAATGTATGTACATATGAACTTTATGGAAGGCGGATGAAGATACTCTTGGTCATTTCAAGAAAAATAAATTTCGTAATGAGCTTACTGTATAGTATTGAGGTTGACTGATGGAAGGCCAGCTTCATCTACTTAATAAGTATATAAAAATAAGTATGTACTTATAATCATAATCCATGAGTATTTCTTGTGACTAGCGGGAGGCTCAACGAGGCCTTTATTGCCTCCCTAATGGCGGTATGGGTCTAAGCTCACTGAACTTTGGGTGTCATGTCTGGTGGCAGCATGTTGGAGATGTATTCGCTCAGAGACCGTCATTAATAGTTGGTCTTGTGAGTAGTCCGCGTGTTACTTTAAAAAGAAGCCCCCCCCCCCCCCTACGCATCTTTGGATGCACTACGTACATATTTGTATCGAAATCAATGTTTGTCTACCTTCATGAGTAACCCACATCAACATTAACAATCTAGCTGATTTGATTGTCAATTAGACCGTTTAGCTAGAAAGCTTTGAGGCTTCTCGGCAATCAACCCAAAAAAAATGGTTTACCTAGTACTGCCACTGTAGTCGCTGAGCCGCTGGATTGACGAGACTCAGTGTTGGACTGGGATTGGAGCTGCGTAGGTTTAAGCTCCAGAATATCAATTAAAGACTTTCTTTTCTGGCACTACCTCCCGACAAGCAATTAGGAGCCCACTGTAGTGTAACCTGTCATAAAAAAGATTCTTATTTCATCGTTCGCAACCAATTGTAGGTCCCTTCTATTCGTGTGAAACATATAACACGCACGCAGCCAGGCGATCACTCGGCTCGGCTTAAAATCATTAAAGCTTGATTTGAACAGACTTTTTTTATGACGAATCCTTTTCCTATCACATACAGCCTCTCGGGCAACTGACCATCGTATTCTGCTGAATAAATTCCAATGTGTTTGGATCTATTACTATCAACTTTAGGTCTATATTCATTCCGAGTTTTGTCTTTAGTTGAGTATGCTCATTATCCGATGCTGATATCTCTCTCGTAACTATAGTTCCTTCTACATACACTGATCGGCACTTAACGATCAATTCACATACCATTCCAATGCGAATTGTATACGGTTAGGCGCTCTGTTAAAACGTTTGTCATACTACTAAATATAATTTTAGGATGGGTCGAGGTGAAAATCAATGGAAGGGAATTAGTTAATAATGGGAGTCGATGAAAAAGTTGGAGAAAGCATAATCATGTCTGCTAACACCAAGATTTCTGCAGAAATAAGTTGCCATTTACTTTTCTGCTTGAAAGTGATTGTTGCATTCCATGTCCTCTTTAAAATGTTCTCCCTCTGAATCGGCTTAGATCTGGATCATAAACAGCCAATGTATTTTGCCGCCATACACCCTAGTTTCATTGAAATAACATTTGCGACCATTTACATCGGAAGCCAAAGCGCATCTTTTGTGATCTCCTAGATCGTTGCTTCTTTGCTGATGCATTCTGATTTAAAATTAATGATCCCTGTTGATTGTTTCCTATGTGCGAATGGCATTTAAAGTGGTTGCCTATCATTGACTTGTCAGCCGTCATTATTTACATTGACATATTGCAGCTTGCAGCGGCTTAAGTGGAAAGTGTCTTCAGCAAAGCAAGCGGGAAAATTCCGTACCGACTTCTTATGGGGGACCTTTGGAAACTGCTTGCGACGATACTAATAGTCTTAGTTACAGATCAGCTTAGGACAGCCCGCGTTGGAGGCGTCAGTCCAAGCGGATTTGTGCTATGGAACAATACATGCCACCACAACGTACTGTACTCTCCACATTTCCCGATCTTCCGCCATCGACTCTAAATCAACAGGAGCTATCCCCATAGGGGTAGAGGTGAGATTTCGGACTTAGTCTAGCCATTTCATACTGGGCCTATAACGTGCGTATCGCGCAAAATATTGAGTGAGGGAAATGCCTTCAGACCACTAAGATTATCGATTCTACACCAATGAAAACCCCCAATTAATTCACGAAGAACCTCTTCACAACCAACGCGTGACTGTATGGACTAGAATTTGTGCGGAAAGAATCATTGGACCGTTCTTCTTCGAAGACGATGCTGGAGCAGCCGTAACCGTCAATGGAGATCGTTATCGGGCCCTAATGATGCATTTTTTTGATGCCAATTCTAACTGATAACGCCATGGACCATTGGTTCCAACAGGATGCCGTCACAGTTCATAAAGCCAGAGCCACGATCGCTTTAATGCGTCCTTTGTTCCTCAGACGCCTAATTTGAAAAAATTGTGATTCTGACTGCCCACCGCGATCACCCGACTTAACGCCTCTAGACTTCTTCCTGTGAGGTTATTTGAAGTCCAAAGTATATCTCAACAAGCCACGGACCCTAGGACCCTTAAAAGACAATGTGGGACAGGAAATGGCCGCTATTCAGTCCGAAGCACTTCGAAAAGTAATGGGAAAAACGAGCACATTGCGCCATTCCCTCTGGCGGCCACCATGTCATATTTAACAAGTGATCAATACAAATTTTCAAGGTTCAAAATGAACGAAAAATGTTTTTCTTTTTTTAATTATTACTAGTGGCTCACCTTGTATGTATTTCATGTCATTGACTGGTCGTCCAAAACCACCAAACGGCTTAACAGAGGTCGCTTTCTGTATCGACAAACTCAGAATATGTCGATGAATGTCGGATGTACATATATACAATATATCCGCATAGTTCCTTGGCCGATCTACTTGAAGTGATTTTGCCGTTGCCCTCGGTTTTCGTTTGTTAACTGAGTTGAAGTTGCCTCTGACAGCGTCTTTCCATACTTTTGCAACTATGGCTGAAGATGTCATCGTATATTATTTTCGACTACCTACTCACATTTCTATCTTTTGGTACATCTTCTCTGACAGCGTGCTCCTTTGCAATGTCATCGATGTGATACAGGATGCTCCTCTTATCACAATATTTGAGTATTTTTACCATGCTTCCAGTTTGGGCGTTAATTGTTTTCTCAACATCTGCAGTATTGTGACCGAACTCTTGTGCATTCTTTAACCATTTTTTGCAGTTTTAATCAAATATTTTGATACTTCGATAGCTCTATCTGTCTTAAGTTTATCAAAATTGATGCATGATGAATTTTTTTTAAAACACCACCGCCGATTTTCAAGACTATTTTTATAACTTCCACACAAAGGCCTAGAGGCTACCTCATTCCTAAATTTTTTCAAATAATATTTTTAAAATTTTCTATAATCCTTTATTCATTAGGAAGTGAATCAACGATAATACACTAAACCACGTTTAGATTCCAGTGCTGTCCCTAATCCATTGCCTGTAGCTGGTGACACGGGTGAAGGCAGCTGGGTATCCCCTGGTGCAGCCGGCTGATGAACCGAATGAAACAACACCAACCAAGACCTTGGTGCTCCTGAGGACAAGTGGACCACCGGAGTCACCGTTGCAGGTAGAGGTTCCACCGGGAGTAGCGGTACAGATGTTGGAAGCCTTAATGGTTGAACCGTAGGTGTTGGCACAGACGGAGTTGCTGATGACGGTCAGATCAGCGTATTGAAGGCTACTGGCAACATTGCTGGCTGTTATTTGAAAAATTAAAAGTTGAGTAGCTCTTCATAGGCTTGGTATGACTTAAACTTACTATCACTGGTCTTTCCCCACCCTGAGGCGGTGACTACATTTCCGTCATATGACGAGTAGGAGCCTGACAGTGGTGGAAGGGCTACGTTCCTGATGTTAGTCGAGTAGCTGACGGCATCGATTTGAAGCAAAGCAATATCGTTCAACAAAGTGCTTGGGTTCCAGCCAGAGTGAATTTTCTTTGCGCGGGCAACCCTGTGGGTGCCACCTTGCCTGCTGGCGCTTCCCAAGTAAACATTAATGTTTCCAACAGCGATTCTGGAAAATATCAACAATTATGCCATCGCGGATGACCACTTATTGTGTCGACTTACCCATCAACACAGTGAGCAGCGGTAAGGACGTAGTTTTGGGAGATCAAGGATCCACCACACCAACCGCCACCGACATTTAGACCGACTTGGTATGGGAAGTTGGCGATAGCTGCTGGTTTGCCATTGGTAATGCGAGCCTCTGGGTTGAATCCAGGAATCACGGGTTCCATATCGATGAACTTCTCCTCCGACTCCACGCTGAAGGCACATGCCGAAGCAATGGCCAAGAACAAAACAAAGAGAACCTTCATGGTTTGTGTAACTTTCTGTTTGGAAAAAGAAACTGATGTCTTTTATGGAGCAACTTACGACTTTTATAGTGAAGCCCTTGTAAGTTTGGCGAAAGGTATCGCATCACGTTGTTAATGACTGATTGGTTTGTATCTTATCGTCTATGTACACAGATTACTGGTAATTGTCTGCCTACATACCTCAGCCTACAGGCACTACAGTTTAGAGCTTTTGCTCTTATGTTTTGCGAGAAAGCCAAGTACATACTTAATCAACACTATACCTTATCAGCCACACGAGTAACTATTAAGACAAAGATCAAATCAGGGCCTGGCTATCCACATAGGTACGTTTAAATAGGCAAACTAGTAATGGAGGACAAGTGATTGCACCAAGATACTTTTCTGAAGCCCAGCCGACAGCAGAAGAGTTCTTACAAGTTCTAGTGCAACTGAACTTCTTAGTGAACACCTTATACGCGGCTACTTCAACATTTTTCAAGCTCAGCCCAGCATCAAGCACACAAGACAGATGGCAATATTATCAACATTGCACCGAGGATACCGCTTTGCACCGAGGAAGCCCGCAGTTTCCCCCAACGAAACAAGAAGCCTTTAACCCGACGCTGCAAAGAAGGACCAAAACTGCTGACGAGATTCATGAACGGAAAAGAAGGTTAGAACATGTACTTACTTCCATTATACGGGGTTTTGCGGAGCTTTTAGCTCACTCCACCTGGTCTCTAGGGCCGTCAGTTCATCCTCAACTATTTACGGAGAAGTTCATGAGCGGATTACAGTGAATAGTATATTTTTGAAGACAATTGTCTTCATGCTTTAGCCTGCCACTTCTTTGGCCGTACTGTGATGGCCATTAGTTTCTTACATATTGTCATGTGGGTCAGTTCGAGAAGCAGTTTAGCCAAAAAATCCCCAGCTACTTTCCCATAAAAATTGATTTAAATGTTAGTGTTTGTTGGTGCGGTGAAACTTTGGTCTCCTTAAACTACATCCTTGCCGCGAAGACGCATATTTACGAACATTTGCAGCTTTCGAGTGACAGCGTCGGAACGGAACAGATTTTTTATTCTAAAATATTACTTTTTGGGGCCTTCGCTGGCCGAGGCCGTAGGGAAAGCAACGGAGTTTTTCGACTTCCTGTCAAGCAATGTTTAGTTTGGCGTTGGAGTTCGGAAGGATGAGAGCCTTTTGTTTTACCTGCATTAATCTTCCAGCCTCGGTTTCTGCGTTACCAGCCATTGAATCCCTCACCAGTTTCAACATTCCATCTGATTTTTCTCCTTTGGTCACCTGTTACACGCTTTTGAGAAGCGCGCTCAGTTTCCTATGCACTCCTAAGGAATGTACTTGGCATCGCCTGAAACACTCATCACTTGAGGGCACTAATCGTTATCGCAATCTCTATGTTGCTAAAAAAAAAAACCGACGTGTCCTCAGGAGTTCGTTCTGTTGGAAGGCTCATCCGAGCGAAATGCCCTTTCCGTCGCTGAGCTGATCCACATCCGATATAGGAAGTGAATCATCTGACCTCTTGAATTTCTATTATGATGAGTTGTTACTTCTTTGATGAAAACACAGGCCTAAACTGGATTCTGCGAATCTATCAAAAACATTAAAGACTTCTCAAGCCTCAATAAGGACAGGGCCCAAGAACATTCTGGGGACAGATTTTGCCGTACAATCCCAGTTCAGACTCACTTCCCAGATGTACTATGACCATACCGAGTTCCAGATGTACTACAGCCTGTTCAGATCTGAAGAGAGCGTGGAGATAACGAGGATAAGGAGACAAAGCTCAGCTAGCTTCTAGAAGTGAGATTAATGCAATTATCACAGAAGAATAGATTTCATGGTCCCTAAACAGTTTCTCTTCGTCCCCTGCTAAATCAGATGGCCCTGACGGACTTATTTGAATAACTGTTGTAAAAATTGCACGGCAGCAATTCCTGACTTACTCAGCGATTGGGCAAAGTTGTTCGTGCCTTTGCCCTCTTCGCTGTGAACAGTTCACCAACCATATTTTCAGTGGTTGATGGCTATCTGAGTTCTCTTCACAGAATTTTCCTCCATCCGGTGAACTTTGGACATTGGAAATTCATATGATTGGCAGTGCGTGCGTACGGTGTAGTTACGACCGGAAGTCTCTATGTCCTGTGAAGAACTGGATAAGGTGGAACTTTAGTTCATCATGGCGTCTATTTATTCATGACTGGATATCTAGTGTGGGCCTTTCTCGGCATCCTTGGAATATTCTTATTCCATCTAGGCTTCAGGGTGATGATTTTGTCGACTACTTTCCCATGTTTGTACGACTTACACTGTAATAACGTTGCTGCTCATCTGCCAGGATATCAATGGGAAGTATTCTCGCCACAACTCACGCAAACTCTCGTGGATAGGTACTACGGGGTACTGACTTTATGACGCTTTGTATGGCCTAGTCACCCTAGCTTTGATCCAGCTTGGTGCGATGTAAGAGTGCAGAACTAATATTTTATATGATCTTTGAACGAAGGCTTCCACGTAAATTGGCTCTTTGGGCGAGCGTGTCATTCGAAAGCAGTATTGATGTTCCGAGAGTCCTCCGATGCCTTCAATTGCTTCAATCAGATCACATGCGTTAAACCTTAGAAAACGCAAAATAATCGAAATCTCAACATACATACTTCAATTTAAAATCCACAGAGATGATAAGGAACACAATTCTAACGATTCTTAACGATATAAACGTGGTCACGTATGTACGTGATAAGAGCGGTATAAATCAACAGTGAGGTGACAAAAAAATACGACATACCTATTGATATTTGCGAACGAGTCAAAGATGAAAAGCAGGGGTAGATTCGGGAATCTATTCAACCGTTTTGAGGATTAAAGGTCGCGCAGACTATGAGTGAGGCCTGTCATGTGCTTAACGACGACCCGTCACAATTTTCTCTGATATCCAGGCAACCGTCAAAGCCTACGTCTCGACAACCATCTCCTCCAAGCTGTTAACACTATGCGTTCTTTTACCTTTTTCTTTCATATGGGTCCCACGTCACAGAGGCATTGAAGAGAAGGAGGTGGCTGATGAACCAGTCAGGTGAGGGTTGGGCCTTGATAACTCACTTGGAAGACAAGTTATAATTTTACTCAGAGCTGCCAAGGAAATGATCAACTAACACAAGTTTAATCGAACGACCTTACTAGCTCCATCATTTTCAGAAAGACTAGGCCAGACAACCATATGAAAACAAACAATCTTGTTTGTGTATATTTGCCATCTGTATGGGCCACCACGCAGCCAAGCTTGGTATCCCTTTAAACACATATTGTCGCAGCTGCAAAGACACGAACGAAAAGAAACCCTCGAACACTTCCTTTGCAGGTGTCCTGCATTTATCTAAACAAGACAACGTGCGTTGGTCAAACCTTTCTTCACCTAATATGCTACTCTTCTTTACATTCACGAGATGGATTTATGACGAACCGTCACCTTTCCACTCTTCTCGACAAGAGAACTGAGATAACATAACAGTGCAATTCAGGACTAATTGAGAATCAGACGCCAACATGGCCTGACACCATCATTTTTACCTATCTGTCTAGCTTCAGTAGCTGCCATCAACCTACTACCTATTCTTAGATCTTGTCAGTCAAGTCTGTGGCTCTTTATAGGTCTTTTGGCTTATAAAACTGCAGATGATTCTTGTTCTGGATCGCGTATACAATCTCTCCACTTAATGGCACTTGGCAGGGTGATCCATGGCCGTTTTTTTTTTGTTGCAGAGGCCACGCAAGCCCTCGCCTCAGTCACTTTATTCATGGCTTAGATGGCCTCCGAAAATCCTTTCATTACTGCATCTTTAGGAAGGACATTGTTGAAAAAGTATCCATCGAGGGAGTCTAATTTCAAACTCATTTCCTTTGTTGATCTTATTATTATTAGTGTGGAGCGGTTTGTCCACTCTAGCATTGCGGTCTCATATAGAGGTCTATTGTGATATCCCATATGTTTAGAGCAGTTTGTATGTCCCAGAGGCTGTCAGGAAGCTAATCAGTTTTCCAGGGTGGAGCGTGGCAAGTGGGGTTAGTGGATGTGTTAACTACCTATGGTCCGCTTTTTCACTTGAATGAGGGCGGGGCATTTTGTGACGATGTGGAGAAAGCTTTCATTGCTCTCTAAGCATAGTATGCAGGTTGACAGACCGATCTTGTGTAGATGGCAATGGCCGCTTAGGATACCGATTAAAATTTTAAGGTGGCTCCCGCTTGGATTCAGAAGAAACTTAGATTTCTTTTGGGATAGAGTAGGGAATAAATATTTGGTACATTTCTGTCCAATTCTTCCCATCCAAACTGCATTGGATTTGAGCAGGGTTTGTTCCCTCATGTAGCTTTTGAAAATGGATTTGTTTACTCCACAAGCTGGTTCGGGGCCGGTGAGAGGGTTGCTGCACTTATCTTGGCCAGTGAGTCCGTTGTTTCATTTCCGGTGTGGCCCTTGTAAGTGGGGATTCAATGTTGCATGACCAAGTTGTTTTTTTTTTTTTTTTTCAGTTTTAGAAGCAATTTGGCTGTCTCTATGACTAGTTCCGTTTTTTTATCGTGGCTTAGTTCAGTGCTTTCAGGGCAGCTTGACTGTCAGAGACAATAAAGATGGTTGTGCCACGAAAATTAGAGAGCAAGCTTAAGCTTGTGCAGTGATTTATGGCAAATGATTCTGCCTGGAAGATCAATGATATGTTAGTGCTAGACGACTTTCCGAATATTCAAGCCCCAGGTCCATTGTTCATTTTAGAGCCGTTCGTGTACCACACTTGATCGTGCTCTGACGGACGTGGTTTGAACTACTCATCACTCGGGGGGATGACTTCTCAGTGGTTTCGTTTGAAGCAGAACCTTGGAAGAATGTCGCCCAACAGCGTGCTGAACTCGCTGCTTTGGAATAAGTAGAACCCAAGGTGGCGGTAGACGGACAATTGCATTCAGTAAAGCGGTGGGGGTTGATGGCAGGCAACCCGTGATGCAGACTTTAGCTAAGCGTTGAACCCGTTCCAACTTCTTGGCTGTGGTAGCCTTATTTGTTAATCGTAGTGACCCTGGTCAACCCCATTTGGTGGTTAAGGGATTTAAGTCACGGGCAATGATCACTGACTTTCCTCCAAACACATCATTGACGAGGTTGTCCAACAGTTCTTGGAATTCCTCTGCCTTTGGTGGTACATAGCAGATTTGTATGCCGGTTGAGTAAGGAAATCGACGTCTACCCTTGCATACATAGAAGCACGCACATATGAAGGTTATACGCGGCTTCACGGTGGTTTAGATTGAATTAGAAGAGCTTCATACTTAATTCCTTATCTTTCTTACTCGCTGCCCTTTACTGCCTCTAGTAATGTGACATAAGATGCACTTCGAGTCTCGGTCTTGTGTACAAGCTTTTAAATTATGACAGCTTTCACCACCCTTAATGCATCGTTTGGAGCAACGTTTTATGCTCTTGTGAGACAGCCTTTTCGAAGTCAAAACGCTTGTAACACCTGGTTGGAAGAATATTTACCAACAGTCGATAGGCAGCCCAGACCAAGTGCACTTTACCAATTGAGATCGTCTTACTGGCATGCTGAGTGGCGGTGGTTGCATAGCGGACTACACAACCCACTCCATTCAGAGCCAGGCTCTTGGTGGTATCTCCGTCTAAGTCATAAATGCATTTGCCCACTTCGTATTTTAGGATTTGCACCTTCTACTTACTCACCCAGTGCCCCTTCCTTTGAATTCAGCTATGTTTTCTAGTTGTAGGAGAAGGTCTTCGTTGCTTGGCTTCTTGATGTACTCTAGACTCAAGGAATAATCCGAGAGCAATGTTTCCTGAAAAAAAGAAGTGATTCTGAGTCCTGCCGCCTATAAGCAAATGTGAAGGCCAATTACTGGTAAAGGTAATTGAATAACAAAATCGTCTCCTAAGCAACTCAGTGCCATTCAAACTCGCGCATATCTACATCAGATAGAGCAATGCACTCCAAATTAATTTCAAAACTATATCAAGATGCAAATAATTGCGTAGGTAAATACGTATATTGCGATACCGTTGGTTAATCTAGCAAGGCTTCTAGTATAAAAGGCCCGAGTTGCTCCATACAAGACATCAGTTTGTATTTTCAAACAGAAAGTTACACTAACCATGAAAGTTCTCTTCGTTTTGTTCTTGGCCATTGCTTCGGCATGTGCCTTCAGCGTGCTGTCGGAGGAGAAGTTCATCGATATGGAACCCGTGATTCCTGGATTCGATCCAGAGGCACGCATTACCAATGGCAAACCAGCTGCTATCGCTAACTACCCATACCAAGTCGGTCTAAATGTCAATGGAGGTTGGTGCGGTGGATCCTTGATTTCCACAACATATGTCCTTACCGCTGCGCATTGTCTTGATGGGTGAGTCGAAACAACAAGCGATAATTCTTAATGGCGTAATTATTTTATTGTTTTTCAGTGTCAATGCTGGAAGCGTCACTGCTTACATGGGAAGCGCCACCAGACAAGGAGGAACCTCAAGGGTTGGTCGTGCAAAGAAAATTCATTCTGGCTGGAACCCAAGCACTTTGTTGAACGATATTGCTTTGCTTCAAATCGATGCCGTCAGCTACTCGACTAACATCAGGAACGTAGCCCTTCCAGCCATCGGCACCACCTCGTCGTATGACGGAAGCTCAGTCATCGCCTCAGGATGGGGAAAGACCAGTGATAGTAAGCATAATTCTTACCAAGCGAACGAGTAGCTGTTTAAATTTTCAATTTTCAAATAACAGCTAGTGGCGTTGCCAGTACTCTTCAATACGCCGATCTTAAAGTCATCAGCAACACCGTGTGCGCCAACACCTACGGTTCAACCATCAAGGCTTCGAACATCTGTACCAGCACTCCTGGTGGAGTTTCTACTTGCAATGGTGATTCAGGTGGCCCACTTACCACAACCGCCAAAGTCTTGGTTGGTGTTGTTTCATTTGGTTCATCAGCCGGTTGCACCAAGGGCTACCCAGCTGCCTTCACCCGTGTCACCAGCTACAGGCAATGGATTAAGGATAATTCTGGAGTTTAAACATGGCTTAGTGAATCGTTTCAAGCAATGATTAAAATTTTTCTGCAAATTTCAAGTTTTTGTTTGACTTTTCTCTGAAAGCTGTTCGTTTAGTCACAGTCTTCCGATTAATTCTGGATTTCCTTTTACGAAAAATTCTAGGGATTGGCAATTGCTTTCGAAAGGCTGATTTGGGACAGTGGGAGAAATTTATTCGCTGTTGCGTATGTATTTAGCCAATATTGAGTAAGTACCACTTAGTTGGGGTAAAAATAAGACCTAAGCCAAGCTCCAGCGCTTTGGGCAAAATGGCAATTGCCTTAAAAACCTAAGATTTTGCCGTACTTAGAGTAACTGGTAAAAGAATCAGCATATGCAGTGACCATCAGGGCGCTTGGGTCTCCTATTAACCAAACATCGACTGCTCTAGAATGTAACAGTAAACTGAAGAAAACTTTCAAACTTGAATGCCGAGTAAATAACAGGGGAATTATACACAACCAGATCTCAGATGACGAGGCTAAAACGTGTCGTCACGTCACGTTACGACGGGTCTTGGGCTCACGTGGCTCACTAATCGTGTCACATGAGTTATTTTCTTAGGCATGAGTGGATAAGCCTCCACGAAGACCCAATTAGAAAACTAGGCAAAGTGCCCTCACAAAAAACCAATTAAAGGTAGTCGTGCGCCACCATCACTTGTCACGCTTGAAATAGAAAACCGTCGCTAGACGACGCTAGAGTTTGTCTACTCTAACAAACATATAGCAATGGTTTTAGGATACGTAGAATGATCGCTTTGTGAGCCAACGAACTGCCAGATGTCCTTTAACGCAACGACACCGATATAACTGCTTTCAGAAAGTGCTTTGGAATGAAATGGTTATCTGTCATCACCGGAGAGGAAGACTCAGGCTAAAGGTCTTGAGCTTCCGATGACGAGCTGGTGATGACGATTCGTATCAAAACTCAATTTTAGAGAAAAAAGAGGATACCACCAAAGACCGAGATATGATGTTAAGATCGCCCTTAGAGATTTTAACACTAAGATCGGAAGGAGGACATCTTAGGTAGAACCATCCGAAATATAGACCTCTGGAAATGGATTCAGACTCATCGACTTTGCCGTGGGTGGTGTTCCGAAATATCCAAATCTTCAAACAACCACCAACCAAATTGATCACCCTCCGATCGCCGGAAAACACTCCTCTACTGATGTTTGAATAATCCGATGTGCAGAATACAGCTTGTTACAGCAAATTGAGGGATGCGAATGCTGGGTAACGTCGCAACAAAATCCGTCACTGTGACTATGTTCAACGTTAAAAGGCTGCAATCACAATCGAACGCGAGAGCCTTTGCCAATTGAATTTCCCTACAGTTCTCGAGAAGTCCTCCAGCAGTAACAATTAATGCAGTAGGCAGCAAGTTGATGTCGTTAGTTACAACCCTTCACTTTTGAGAAACCACTAGTTTGACGCTGAATATGTACAGGTCAAAGCTGAGGGAGAGTCTTTCGTGTGCTCTATTAGGAGAAAAGGCCGAGACGAGAAACATCTAATCAGACAAAAACGAAAGGTGCACGAGGAACATGAGTTCGAATTAGGTAAGGGAGGACGTTGTATTGTATTTTTTACCTTCATTAGAGTTCTATCAAGATATTGTCACGCTTTTAGGTGAGTTTTACAGTCATATCCAGCTTGCTTTAAAAGTTTTCTGTTTTCCCCAGAGGATCAGTGGTTCTATAACGCAAAACCCCTTTCCTTCGTCCAGCAGGAAATCGTATAGGATCTTGTTTAAGCCTTAGCTCGACATTCCAAGTAAAATCAGGTCTGTTATTATGTCCCCTGCTACCTATTATTGAGAAAATATAGAGACCAAAGCACTAACGAACGAATCGAAACTGCTCCAATCGCTCTTCTACCGAGTTTCCTTCTAACCAAATGTAGGTGGAAATATGAGTATTTGGCTGACTTCAGACAATTATCCGACGCCGCTAAGGGAGCAAAAACTGCGGTCGAGCATGTGTGTCGCCTTAACTCAGCAAAGGTCTCTGTATGATGACCGTCAGGTGTTGTAGGTCCAGACTGGCCAAGCCAACTAGTACTGTGGACAGGGGCGTAGACAAGGTGGCGGGGGGGAGGATTTGGGTTTGGTGGAGAAAAAAAAATTAATAAACTTTAAGCTCCAGCTGATGTTCGAACTCCCGACCTCAAGATCGTTGGCTTACACGCTGTGGCTGTCTGTCGCACCACCGGTCACATAATTAAAGCGGTGCAAAAGCTTGGCGTTGTGCTTGCTCTGCTGACTTCCATTTTTATGTCAACTGGACCTTATAAGCATGCCAAGATCTTTACCCAACATCATGTGGTGCAAAGTGGTTGCGGATAGGCCCAATTCCTGTGATCGTCTCAAAACGGATACACCTGAGTTTTCAGTCACACTCAGCTACGGCGGCGACAATCTTCAGCTGACCTTGCCAAACAAACACGAGTTGGAGTCTTCACATCACTAACCTGTCCGAAACGTTCAAATTGATCAATTGAATTCACTCTAGCTGAGCGAAAAGACACTTGATGATGACCAAAAGCTTTGCGAGTGTGTATCGATCCATATTTTATAACCTCCCAATTTTTGCTTATCAAAAGTCATCACAATGAAAGTTGATTGTTGACAGTTTAACAATGGCGCAAAATTTAAAATGACACCTCTTGTCAAATGACTCTATACATCGCGATGTAAAAGTGGACGTTGACCCAGTACTAAACGAATTATTTTCTGTACCTTTGCGAATAGCGGTATTAAAAGGACAGTAATGTGTTTCAATTGTTTTTTTTTTTTAGTAAGTCTTTCGCGAGAACTTTCTTTGATCTTTTGAGAACATTTCGCAAACCCCATCCCTCATGTAAGCAAATCCTCTCTACGCCCCTGACTGTGGTCATTGAAATCTCCTGTGATAATGATACATAGTTGGTGAAAGTCAAAGCAAATACCTAAATCAACTCCTTATCAACGTTAATAAATTCTATGACATGATGAATACGAGTCCACTTAAAAAATATGACGATAATCTATCACACGGAAGCTTGTCAGTTAAGTTATTAATTGGAAGCCATAACCACACACTTATGATAGGCTAATCACTGTAAAGAAAAGTGCTTCATTCGAATGTACTCCGCAGATAAGCAATCGAATTTTGAAAAGATAAACCAATTAAAAATCAATTCTGTAGTAGGCCTTGATTTTTATACCTTCCTGTCCGATACAGAACATAAGCTGTCGGGTGAAGTTAATTACATAGATAAGGTGGAAGTCCTCCATATCGGTTTACATTTGTGCAATTCGACTCTGCTAAGTTATAAGGTTAGAGAGCAGTAGCTGTAGAAGATGAAGTAATTTTCTACTTATGCATTACCTTACCTAAGGAATATAGTTCAGCGAAAGCGTTGCACGAATCACACACGAATCTTATCCATGACCTTGAAGATATCAAGATCTTATCGATACTTCTAGTGTTTTTTTTTCGAAAGAATTGGTAACCAGGTGCGTGCTTATAGCGCAGAGTCCTTACTTACTTATTTAAGGTGGCGCTACAGTCCGGGGTGGACCTAAACCCCAACCAACAAGCGTCTCCAGCCAGCTCGACCTTTCGATTAAGGTCCTCTTTCACCTGCGTGCGTCACCTGTGTCGCGGGTTCCTCTACTGCGCGCATTTGAAGATTTTGCGGGCGGCAGCATTGGTCTCCATCTGCTCTACATTACCCAGCCACCTCAGCCGTTGGAGCTTCACTCTACACTACAGCCCGTACAGTACATCATTGTATCTCCTCCTCCATTCTCCGTCTATGCAGACGGGACCGAAAAATCGCCCGAATAATTGGTTGTTGTTCGTTTGATCTCAGCGCTGTTGTCGATGTCTGAATTTATAGCAGTCTTGCCCTCATTGACCGCTAAACCCATCTTCCCCGCCAGGGGTTTGAAGGACAGACATGTGCATTCAAGAGGACACAAGCTTCCACATGTTTGTCTCAAAACAACCTCTGCCTACCAACTCCTACTCTCACCTCCTCGGGGTGAACGCTGTGTTCCTAGTACCTCGACCGAAGATAGGGTTTCAACTCCTGTGGAAGGTTGTTGGTGGCAGCTGACGAGGGAATGGGGGGGAGGGGGAGGGGAGAGTATTCACACTAAGGCACTCTTCCTTGCATCCAGACGGCAGCGGAAGAACTCGCACGATTGAATCAATGGTGGCGTCTACAGTTCCAATTAGGTCGAACCACTGAGTGAACACCTTACATGGGCTACTTCGACGTTACCGAATTAAAGGCCAATGAGGGCGGGATTACCCAGCCCCTTAAGCCCCAGGGGTCCTACAAAGGGCCTGGTCCTCAAGGTTGGGGGCTGTGCGTAGGGTTGACGGCTACACCACGGAAAATCTCCAATTGTTATGAAACAACCAATGGCCTCGAATATGAAGGATTTTACTGTTGACGATCGTGGCAAACGATCTTCGAATATACACGTGAAATGTTAAGTCAGATCACGAGCAGCCGAATAATTAGTTGAGGCCCTAGACTGCTGCAGATCAAACATCACCAGCGCAGAGTCCTAGGAAGATCAATAAACGTAAGTGTTAGAAGATAACTCGATCCCCCTAGCTGGCAGCCACCGGCTAACGAAACTTAAACTTCGCAGATAGCCCTTCAACTGACAAAACCTGCTTGTATACTTTATGCGTTACCTTTTTTCGCTGTACGGATGCGCCCCTCCTATTGAAAAATTGAAACGATCATGTCAAGTTGAACTGACGTCTTGATCCTACCACACCTTCCTTATCGTCAAGAACAAATGATTAGAACATGGTATGATCTAGAACGATTGTGACTTTTCTACGGCTTAGTGAAAACATTCTGTCGTCAGAGATGGTAATCGTCCTGCCTATTGGCAATGGAAGTGATTGCAATCAATACGCACAAGGCATTGGTCTGGATTTGAGTTTGATTGACGGGTGAACAGGTTTAATTTAAAATAAAATGACTTTGCAGATAAAAGGCTTGTTTACATTATTCAATAAACAAGAAAAGAGCGATTAAATTCTGTTCTGTTAGATGATCGCTGTTTTGTAGAAAGTATTGTAGATAAAATGCTACAAACTTGGGAATGCCTTGAGAGAATATCGATCCCTAGATCCAGAAAAATGGAAAAACTGTATATTTTTTCCTTCGGACTATTTATTAAAATGTTGGTCGTCGTGGTTCAGTGGTTAGTGCGATGGACTGCTGTGTGAGCGGCGTGTATTCAAGCCCCGGCCATGTCCATCGAAGCATTTTTCGCGACACCATCTCTCGTCGGGGAATGATAACCCTCCGGGAGTGTAATCTGTGATGAAAGAGCCGTTCGGAGTCGACAATAAATCCATTCGAGGAAAAATAAATAACACGCCCAACATGAATGGTTGCGAAAAGCTAGGCCTTGGCTCATCTCGAGCTGTAACTATTTTTTTACTCATTAAAATGTAAACAACTTCCGCAAATGATTCCTGAAGGTTAGGTCATTGCATGGCCAGTTCCACAGTCCATTCATTTGCCAGTAACTGCTGCTATGACCTTGAAAAGGACGGTGAATTTGTACAGTACTTACATATTTACTTGGTTTTTGCTTTCCTTTATAAGTTTATTAGGACATTTCCCACCACTTAGCGCCATCGAGTTAGATTCCGGCTTGACTCCTGTGACCAGTGGCTGCGGTGCTACTTTCGCTCTTTACTCCGTTGCCAGGTTTTTTCGGACAGTCAAACTCTATGACATATTCCTTTTTGACCGAAGACAAACATTTAAACAGCGTGGTCCCTATAAGTAGAAGAAAGCGTTCGCCGTTGTCATTTCAGATGCCGAGGCGATATTTGCTCATCGTATGCCTTAGATGATACAATTGCATTTGATCCTCTTGAAGTAGCATGTTGACACCTCCCTCTCAACATTAAACTCACAAAGCAATTGTCCTTTAGTCGAATTGGAAAACTTTGATCGCAATGTTTTCAAATGTAGACTTGCTGTCTCAAAGATTAACTGATTTCGCTTGAGTATCGCCTGACCCATCCTGACATACGGTTCGATTGTCTAGTAAAAGGCACTTGAGAAGAAAAAACTGCATAGGAATAATAGGATCGATAAAATCAACACCCTCAACGGCACTTGAAACAATGCTGAACTTAGTTCCAGTAGACATCCACTGTAGTAATAAAGCGACAAAAACGGCACTCAAACCAAGGGAAGTAGGTCTATGGACAACTAACACCTCCGCTTTAACCCGATGGACTTCCACTACAGAGAACATAGATACCGACTAGGCGACTACATAATACCAATCTCAAACTTCGATAGGAGATTCATCATCATCATCATCATCTTCCAATGGCCCGCTTATCCACTATGAGGGTCGCGGGTTTAGGGAGCTTAAGTGGACTCTCCACATTTGCCGATCTTCCGCCATCGACTCTAACTCATCAGGGGCAATCCCCATACGGGTAGAGGTGAGATTTCGGACTTGGTCCAGCCATCTCAACCTAGGCCTGCCCAGGGGACGCGTACCCGATGGCACGAATTCCATGGCACGTCTTGGAAACCGAGTTGGGGACATGCGTTTGACGTGCCCAAACCATCGAAGTATGGACCTCTCCGTCCGAAGAAGTAGCTGCTCGACATTGAGTGCCTCGCGTACTCTGGTGTTCCTAACCCGATCTCGTCGAGTCACCCCAGCAATACAACGAAGAAATCTCATTTCGGCAGCTTGTATCCGCGATCTTATTCTTTCGGTCATTACCCAAACCTCATGACCATAGGTGAGGGTCGGAACAAACACTGAATTAAAGACCGACAACTTAGCTTCGATGCCAAGTTCGGCCCTCCTGATAACAGATTGACCAAGCTGTCTCAAAATTGCTCCAGCCTGACCAATCCTACAGGATAACTCAGTATTGCTCCTACCTTCACTCGTGAATAGGACCCCGAGATACTTAAACTTCTCCACCTGTTTCAATGGGACTCCACTAACATGCAGAGTGCATTGAACAGGTTTTCTGGAAATTACCATTACCTCTGATTTGTCCACGTTTACCTTCATCCCAGTTTCAACACAGACGGCGACGAACCTGTCTAGTGCGCGCTGAAGTTCGGTCTGGGTGGACGTAAGGATGACCAAGTCATCAGCAAAAAGCAGATGACTTATCCTTAAGTCTCCCAATTCGAAACGTTCCTCACCAAGGCTGCGCTGTAACATCCAATCCATATACACTATGAAAAGGAGAGGTGACAGAACGCACCCCTGGCGAAGTCCAACGCCCACAGTGAAAGGTGTCGACTTAACGCCGTTCACCCGAACACAGCTCTTACAGTTAGTGTACAGAGATTGAATGGCCCTCAGAAGAGAACCGTCAATCCCGTACTCCTGCAATACACTCCAGAGTTTACCTCGAGGGACCCGATCATATGCTTTCTCCAAATCCACAAAACAACTGTAGATAGGTTTGGCATACTCTCAGGCTTTCTCAAGTACCATTCTGAGAGTGAACAGCTGGTCGGTTGTGCTTCTACCTGGACGAAAGCCGCACTGCTCATCGCCCAACCGGGACTCGACCACAGCTCTGGAACGCGTTTCCAACACCTTTGCAAAGACTTTTCCGGGGAGACTTAAAAGAGATATACCCCTATAATTGGAGCAATCCCTCTTATCCCCTTTTTTAAAAAGAGGAACAATCACCCCAGTTTGCCAATCACTAGGTGTTTCACCGCATTCCCAGACCACTTTAATGACACGAGAGAGCCATTCCACTCCCTCTTTACCCAAAGCCTTGAGCATTTCTGGCCGGATTTCATCCACAC
Organism: Matsumyia berberina; assembly: GCA_917880715.2. Taxonomy (NCBI): domain Eukaryota; kingdom Metazoa; phylum Arthropoda; class Insecta; order Diptera; family Syrphidae; genus Matsumyia; species Matsumyia berberina. The sequence goes on from OU862870.1 coordinate 33,917,876, forward strand.
CAGCAGATTTGCCGACTTTAAGCGCTTTAATCGCCAAAGTCACCTCCTCTACGGTGGGACTATTCTCCGCCCTACTCAAAACCATGGGTCTGCCATCCTCAGTGCCCTGTTCGGGATTGAGCAACTCCGAAAAGTGCTCGCTCCATCTGCGCAAGATGTCCTTGTCATCGGAAAGAAGTACACCATCTTTGGATTTGACTCCTTCGATGATATTAAACTTCCTTCCTCTGAGACGGCGGATGGTCTGCCAGAACACCTTGTTTGCAGATCTGTGATCACAGTCCAATTTCTCACCGAACTCCTTCCAAGACTGCTCCTTAGCTGCTTTAACAGCCAGCTTGCAAGTTCTTCGCGCCTCCATGTACCGGTTCCGAGAAGCTGAATCCCCCAAGTGTATCCACACCTTGAAGACTTCCTTCTTCTCTCTGATGGCTTCTTGAACTCCGGGTGTTTTAAACCACGCAGTTCTTTTCTCACCACCAGCCGCCACACCGAGCCGCTTCACTCCGCAAACACCTCCTGCAGAGGCAATGACTGCTGTTGAAAACAACCGCCATTCTTCCTCTACATTTGTCGGAACAGTTGGAATTTGTTCAAACCTTTCGGATACCTGTCGTGCAAACTCCTCCCGTATCTCATCGTTCTGTAAACTCTCCCACCGTATGCGTGTCACCAGCCTTGGTTTACGCTTTGGTAGGACAGGTACTTTATCGTTGAGATACAAATTGCACAACACGAGGTGATGATCAGTTGACAGTTCAGCCCCTCTCACAACACGAACGTCACAAACCATCCTTTTAACACACGATGGTACCACGAAAAAGTCTATCAGCGATTTCTGCTGAAGACTCCGACGGTACCATGTGTATTTATGGATATTTTTGTGCGGAAAGAAGGTGTTCATAATGGACATGCCATTTGCACAGCAAAAGTCCAACAACTTCTCTCCGTTCGCATTCTGATCCGGGTCACCGTTCCTCCCAATCACACTTCCCCATGTCGTTACGTCCACACCCACGTGAGCATTGAAGTCCCCCATCAGGAGATAAGAATCCATATCTGCCACCTGTTCTAAGGCGGCATCTACTTCATCCAAGAAAGCTGCATACTCCGACTCCAGATTCGGCGCATATACCTGCACCAGAGCCAGGGTTGACCTTTCAAGCTTAAGCTTTAAGATCGCAACTCTCCCTCCCAATGGTATCCACTCCAGTACTCTGCCTGCCAGCCTGGGACTCGTGAGTATCCCCACTCCCGCCTGAGCAGACATTGAAGGTGCTACTCCTGACATGAAGAGTTTCCACCCATCCGAAAGGTCCACAGTTCTAGAACCCCTTTGCTTTGTTGAGGAGATACCAACTATATCTAGTCGATATTTAGTAGCCTCCCCAATGAGCTCAAGGTCTTTTCCTGTGAGCGAAGAAATGTTCCACGTGCCTATCCTAAGTCGATGCCGTTGTCGAAAAACCGAAAGTCCACTTATGCCCCCCTCGGGGCATAGCGCATCTCCCCTTTGACCACCGTAATGGTTTGCGAGACCATTGCCGGGAAGCTCGTAGCCGTTTCGGGTTGAACCCGGCCGGCTGCCGAGCGGGACAAGCCGACCACCAGACGCTCGCATGCTGCCACCCTCTAGGCCTGGCTCCGAAGGGCGCCCTGGCATAGCAGGCTTGGCAATATCCGAGGCCATGTGTCTCCGTCTTGTCATCATTGGGGGGTTGCGCTTCGTTAGCCATATCTGGGCAGTACGGGTAGCTCAACTATAGCTACTCTACCCGCACTTCCCAGACATGTTGCCCGCCCCCCACCGCGAGGAGGTCAGCTGCACGAGGGGGCTCGATAGGAGATTTGATATCAAAATTCCAAGCACAGAGGACTGGGATGAGGGTATAGTCTGCACTGAAAAATATCTAGCCTTCACCTTGACACCGACGCGACGGAACCAAAATGGACGCTGATACTGGTGCCGATATCTTCTGTGAATCCAGAGGGGAGAACCAATCCTTCACAACTGGAGACGGATGCAGTGTTCTTCAAGCCGAGATAACGGCCCTTGTACAGACCGCAAAGCTAATCAAAAACGACAACAGTGTCAGAGAAACTATCACTATCTATGTTGACAACCAGGCGGCTATCAAGTCTCTGCAGTCAGCATCGACAAAAATGAAGCTTGTAAAGGTCTGCAGACAAATTCTTAACGACATTTTAATGACCAATAAGGTGACCTTGTGCTGGGTACCAGGTGAGTAAGATAAATCAGGCAATGAGATGGCGGACGAACTTGCCAGGAATGATGCAAAACTAGCATATGAATACACCCTTCCGGTTTCAAGGACACCCACTGGAAAATAGATAAGGAAGCCATGATCAGGGCTAATATACTATGGGATCACTATGACCAGCCTTCGATAAGAAAAATTCCAAAAATCTCACAACTTTATCAAAGGGAAATACGAATCGTCTCCGGTGTCCTTACACTGGGGAATAGGAGTCCATGCGGAGCGTCTTGGATTACCTTACAATGACTACTGCAGAAGCTGTAGGGACGAAGAGGAAATAGAATCCATCCTGCTATGCGAATGTCCCGCACTAACTACTAGAAGATTGCGAACTCTTGGTAGTAGCTTCTTCCATGGGCTGCAGGACCTTCATATCGTTGATTTTAAGAAACTCCTGAGATTTCTCTCCCTTTCTAGGTGGTTTCCGGATCAGCCAACCCTACCTCTTTGTTAGACTCCCATGAGTATACTTTTAATGGGTACAATGAACCCGCTTGAGGTCTACAACCAACAATCCCCTGACTTAGAAACGTTATTCACTATCATTACGGACCTATCATTCCTTCTACACTCTAGCTAGTTGGGTAACGTCTTGCATTAGCCTTCTGCACACCGCACAATTATTGTAGACCGACAAAGTCTAAACTTGAATAAATAAATAAATGATAAGCTTGTCAAGTACGCGCAAGCAAACTCGTTGATCGATTCTTGATTTAGCATGCAATCACTTCAGATGATCAGAATTCCAACTCACGTTGGCAAGTTAAATCGCTGTCTAGCATCAGTAAAGCCGATTTAATTTTGAATGCCATTCTTTAAAAGATATCTTATCGCAATACTATAAATTGTTTGTCAAACGTAAGAATTAAATGCATTAACTGGGATATACGTACATACATCAAGTGTAGGCACTTGAGTCCAAAGCTATCTCTCTCAAACGATACTAGTAGAGTCGTAAAACTAAAGACTATCAGACTGACAAGAACTTAGGCAAAAGCCAATAATCCGAAAAACTATGAAAGTAAAGCGAGTAGGGCACTCTGAAGTGGTGACCATACTCAAAGTGTTTCCTATTGACAAGTGCGAAATTGTCCCAAAGAAACTGCGATTGGCAGGCAAGAGGTTTTCTTCATTAAATCTCAGCGCTAGTACCATCATTATATAGCGGACCACTTCATAGTTATACATGCATAGTATGGTATGGTATATGAGGGTGAGCGGAAGGCCTCAGGGCAGACTGGAAAACGGAAAAGTGATCAAGGATTTTACGACTATTTTCACGGACGGCTCGAAAATGGACTGTGGTGTCGGCGCAGGCATTTTCTTAGAGACACTAAATATGTCGAAATCCTTTCGATTTCCGAATTTTCCCAGTGTCTTCCAAGCAGAGCCCCTTGCCATTCGAGAAGCCTGCCGTGCGCTGAACAATTCTCCAGCACCCATCTACAACACTGCTATCTTCGTTGACAGTCAAGCCGCTATCAAAGCTATTGATTCGGTCACTACATCCTCAACGCTGGTAAAGCAATGCCAGGAAGAGTTAAATCAGCTGGGGGTCCAGTCACCTGAGTCACAGGTCATAGTAAAATTACCGGCAACGAAAAAGCCGACGAACTGGCCAGGCGGGGAATAGCCCTTAACGACGCACTGGCGGAAGCTGTTAATATCCCGCTAGGAGCCGTTAAGGGCACACCATTTTCTGAAAACGGCGAACCAAGTGTGGAATAGGCTTAGCAACTGAGTCATATCGAGGAAGATCTGGCCCGGTCAAGACAAGATATTGCGAAATCGTAGCCGCTAGCAAAGCCCACTGGCCAGTGGAAGACCGCGCAGCCAAGCTAGGTATTCCCCACAACACTTTTTGTCGTAGTTGCAAGGATAACAGCGAAAAATAATATCTGCATAATTTCCTGTGTAAATGCCCGGCCCTAGCGAGGGTCAGACAGCGCACTTTGGGCAAACCCTTCTTCGACGACCTCAAAGATATTTCCAGGAAAAAGATTGGTGAGCTAATCCTGTTCCTTAATTCCACAGGTTGGATCTGAATATCTTCGTCTGTCAACCTATAATGCCCACAAAGAACCAGGTGAAATGAGTGTGGTTTGAAAACGGCGCATCCTAGCGCTAATTGGGTTCTTAGAACCGCCACTTCTACCTACCTACCTAGGCCTCAGTCGGGGCGGTTGCGTTCCCCTCTTTGAATCGTCGGAAATCCAGGGATCGTTTTAGTTTGGGACGTATGTTGGGAGGGATCTAGGGAAGTTGAAAACAATTATAGAGTTGACACTAGTGTACGTGTGGTCTGGCGAATCTTCCTGTTTCTTTGGTGAACGCTAGGATGCCGCCGGATGTCTCAGGTTTGGTGTCCATATGGACCCCAAGGTCTTCTGTCGCATTCTCGCTAGGGCTGGTCAGTGGCATAAGAAGTGTCCGAGATCTTCTTCTTCTTCCTCGCAGTACCTGCATGTCTTTGTATCAGGTTAATGTGTCCTGTGATGAGTCACACCATAAGCCTCAATTGCTTTCTGCTTGAACCTAGAGCCTTCTTGGTGAGCAGGTGGCTTGGTTTCTTTACGAGTGATCAAGACACTTTGCACGTCGGGAGGTTTGTCCCGCGATCCTCGAAATCCCTTTGCATCCTCTTGTTGGTTGCTGTTTTAGTTATTGTAACGTTAGTGTGACTCCCACTGTGTTTTCAGCGGATGACGAAGGTGATAATTGGCTTGTGCGTCGAAGCACCTCCTGACCCGACCGCCCGCGACTGTAAGAGCTTTTCATTTTTCTTCAATTTTGAGTGCCAGTTGCGCTATCTTGGTATTATTTTTGGTAGAATTGAAATAGACCTTCTTCACTGATAGCCAAGAAGCTTTGATTTAGCTAACGAAAAATTGTAGAGGTAACCATAGGCGAATCGAGATCCCATAATAAGCTCCATCCCAAAGCTCCCATAATCTTCCATACAATTAAAAGGCCAACATGAAGAAACTAGAAAACAGTAAAGAACAGAAAATCAGAGATAGAACCTCTCTATGGAATTTCCCGATCAATAAAAAAAAAAAAGTTAAGAAAGCATACGACTGTTGTTCTGCCAATCCACAAAGCCAAAAGAATAAAGCTCCCTGCCAGACCATCTTTCAACATCTATACAACGTCTCAGGTTATCATAGCAAACTTCTGAAAGTCAGTAGCGGCACGACTTAACATCTGAAAGGGGGGAACTAATGAATGTCTTATTTGAAGAACTGAGCAAGACCACAAAAATCTGTAGCCTCCACTGAAACCGAAAGTAAGGCGACGATTTCTTGATTGGAGACTGAGGTTGAGTGAAGTTATTCCGACGACAGAGGGAAGAAAAACATTTCTCCATAACACTTTGGTTCAATGTATAAAGCTATGAGTTTTCAAGGCATTTCGAGGCGTTTGTGAAAGGTCTTCCCAGAATTTAAAACCTTGGTTAATTGTATCAGTTTAAGGCAGTGGAATTTAGTTAAGGTTCCTCCTTCCGTATCCACCTAGGCCAAATGAGTTCTATTGTGATGGTTAGGCTAGGCTGAAGAGGCTGCCAACTAAAGTTAACACACTTAGACCCATGAGGGGTCCGTTGTGATACAATGAAAAAGATCTCCTGCCTTATCATTGAACCAATTGGTTTCTTATGGCATTTTATGAAGCGTAAAAGGCTACTAACGTCGGAGTTTATTAGATCGCCTAAGGCTCCTAAATGGAGTTATCTTTTATTCAGAGAAACTCAAGTACTCGGGGAACACTCCTTACAGGGCATATTAGATGGCACAATTTGTTGGTTGTGACCAACCCGACAATATACTGTGAGACAGAGGACCGCCCTTTTGCGGAAAAGAGCGGGACAGGTGCAAAGAAGATGGAGACCAGTTTCCTCTTCTCTTCGTCCATACAGCTTCTGCAGAAGACGTTTGCGTGGACGCCAAGCTTTGCTGCATGCTTCCCTACTAGACAGTGTCCAGTAATTACACTTAATATGCGATCTATTAAGATAAATCAAATACTTAGAGCGTTTCAGATCCAGTTTTGGCCAAATCTGCTTTGTCGCTAGACATGTTTTACCACTCGTCTACATAAGATTTGTTCTTTCGGTAGCATCTAGCTTTAGTTTAAGTTTACAAGTGGCGTGTGGTATACCTAAGGTGTCCTTATAAGGCACCTAACAAAGGTGAATATTAAACTGCCTCGCCATCTTTTTAAGAGACGATCGGCAATCTAGGGCTGTTAGTGAATTTGAAGCGACTGATTGCAAAGACTTTATAGCCGCTTGACTACCCGAAAACATGCGGATATCCGCGGCTGATATCAAGTTTAACTTCAGCCAAAAAAATACTTCTCTGATCGCCATGATGTCCGTCTGGCACACGCTACACAGATTTGGAAGACGAAACGCTAAGGTGAGGTTATCCCCGCCGCTAGTTTTTGAACCGGTCGCTGTAGAAGTGAATTTCCATTGTGATACTTCAGAATCTTCTACTACTTAAGAGCTATTTAGGGGACTAATTGAACCATTTGAAGCCTTTATACAAGGTGGCCCAAAAGTTGTCAACCGATGTTCTTTGGCTGTAATTTTTTTTTATGAATGAAAATCTTTGGTTGTTGTTTTGGATTATGTTTATTTGATGAAAATGATATCGGCTTAGTAAACACCGCCAGAATTGATGACCATTCGGGCCCAATTTATGGCATTTTCCTTACCCCGATGGGTCCTCGCATTCTTGACGGATATTCTCTTTGAGGCCTTCAAGAGTCTGAGGCTTGTTGACATAGACTCGTGGCTTCAAAAAAACCCCACAAAAAGAAGTCTGGAACGATTAAATCAGGCGATCTTGCCGGCCAGTGTAAATCGCCAAAACGAGAGATTAGGCGACCCGAAAATGCAGCCTTTAGAATTTCAGTTGTAGCTCGTGCAGTATGCGCCGTTGCTCCATCCTGTTGGAATCACATGTTCTCCAGTCCCAATTCACCTAATTGAGGAAGGAGAAAGTCGTTGAGAATGGCTCTGTAGCGCCCGCCGTCCACAGTAGTCGTTTGGCGACATCTTTAGCCACAGCTGCGATATTCTCAGCAGAACAGCTGTTCCAGGGCCGGACAGGCCTGACAGCATCTCGTGTTGTTCCATACTCTTCTAGGCGAGCGGCTAAAAGTCGTATTGTTTGCTCAGTTGGTGTCGGACGACCGGGAAATCTGCGCCGAAATTCAAGCTGCGCCAACACCACACCGGATTATTCCGCAAAAAAATTGAAGCAATTATTCCGCGTTCTTTAGTAGCATAGCGATTCATGTCTTGTTGACGTTTATTTTGTATCTGTTTACTTCACAAATGTCAAAGTAGAATTGACATTTGCCGCCATTTGCCAAAATTATAGCATCTTCCGATAGGGTGATGACTTTTCCGAAACCTTTAATGTTAATATTCGGAATGTCGCGTCGCCAAGGTTTTCAAATAAAGCAGAATACAGATATAGCAGCCTTCTTTTAGACAGGGCTGGACAGGTGCGAAGGAAGTTAAGAATAGTCTCCTCCTCGTCTTCGTCCCCGTTGCTTCTGCAAAACTTGTTTGAGAAGATGATTAACTTCTTAACATGAACGCCTGTTGGACAGTGTTTATGCCAAATCTGCCTGAAGGCTTGGCACGTCATACTTTCTTCCTATTTACGAAGCGAGCGGTAAATTCATTATAAACGACTTTGCCGTGGATCTTCCACGGGACATTTTGTAGTAATGTAGGATCGATATGAGAGAAAACAATTTTTCCCTACCACCTTGTCCAGAGATTATCTAAGAATAAAGTTCTTCCACCAACTGGTGCCACCCGTTGCATGAGAAAAGAAAATAATGCTAAAGGATCAAAATGCATTGGATTGAAAGAGAATTCCACAAACGCACACCCTTGTCCGCACAATTTTTAAAAGTGAAGGTTTCTATTGTACCTCCGAATTGCTAATGTTACATTCACTCCTGTTTATCCACAACAAAAATAATTTGACAAATCAGAAGCCATCTGGAAGTTGTTCCGGTATGTCGTTGATAGGTAGGACTATAAGGCACCAGGAAGCATCTTTGCCTCACCTTACCAGTGCGACCAAAGCAGACACACGGTACATGAAAACATAGAAAATAAAACGATCTAAATGTGCATCTCAACGCTCATAACTTTAACGCCGCAGGAGTGAATTTTTAGCTCAAGGTACATGTGGAGTCGCTTCTAGCCTCGCCTTTGATGGAAACACCCCAAATTTAAACATCCGGCCTGTTACGCGATTCAAATATTCTTTGCGATATACATCTAAAATTGCCATTTGCAAGTCGCAATAGTGCCAATAGACGAGTGCTTAGTCCATGGAATATCCCAACTGCTGATAAGTACATATTCGTGCTTCACAAATGGCAACCTATTTTGAAACTAAATCAAGATAAGGCTAATCGCATAGTACGCTCCTACGTAAGAAATAGAAGAAACTGTCCATTCTACGGGTATATAAACAAACTAGAGACCTCGACAGGCATTAGTTTGTTTTCTGTGCAAACACCTAGCTAGTGACACCATGAAGGTCTTCATTGTTTTGTTTTTGGCCGTTGCCGCCGCCAGTGCTTTCGACTTGAGGGCTCAGTCAAAATGGATCGATATCGCACCAGTAGTGCCATTCTTCGAACCAGAGTCCCGCATCACCAACGGTAAGCCTGCCGCAACTGGACAATTCCCCTACCAAGTCGGTCTTTACCTCAGGGTAAGCGCTATCTCCGGAGCCTGGTGCGGTGGATCCTTGATCTCAAAAGAATGGGTTGTGACCGCTGCTCACTGCACTGATGGGTAAGATTAATTGAACTCTTTAGAAAACCGTAAAGCTTATAAATTTCCTCTAGAATTAACACCATCACCGCATACTTGGGAAGCACTGCCAGGCAAGGCGGCACTGCCGTCGCCGTCTCGCAGATTATCATCCACAGCGGATGGAATGCAAATACCTTGGCCAATGACATTTCCTTGTTGAAAATCCCTGCAGTTACTTTGGGTACAAATATCAATACCATTCCGTTGCCACCTATCTCGGGCTCCTACTCAAACTACCTTAACGAAGTTGCCGTTGCCTCCGGATGGGGAAAGACCTCCGATTGTAAGTATCTCATATTCTTTCTCGTGCCTCTAGAGCATTTGTCGATACTTGTTCTACTATCTTACCGACAGCTGGAAGTGTGTCCCCTACTCTGCAGTATGCTGATTTGACAATTGTGGCCAACTCTGTCTGCTCCAACGTTTATGGAACATCAATTGTTAAGGAATCTAATGTTTGCGTCGCAACTCCCAGTGGAACTTCCACCTGCAATGGAGATTCCGGTGGTCCACTTGTCGCTAAGAACTCTGGTGTTTTGGTTGGTATCACCTCCTTTGGTGCTGCTGCCGGTTGCACTAAGGGCTACCCAGCTGCCTTCACTCGTGTTACTAGCTACAGGTCATGGATCAATGGCTTAACCGGAGTATAAGATGTCGCATAGAATCCGAAAAGAATAAAATTATTTTGCAAATCTAAAAATATGTTATGTTTACAACGGTATCAGTGTTTGAACGTCCGGGGGTTTGAAGTCACAGCTTGTTACAATAATGCGATCTTTCACTTTTTTCCTTTCGACTGGTCGCCGTGGCTCGGTGGTTAGTGCGTTGAACTGCTGACCGATCGGCGTGGATTCAAGCCCCAGGCATATCCACCGAACATTTTTCGCGACACTACCTCTCGTCGGGGAATGACAAGCCTCCGGGAGTATAATCTGTCATGAAAGAGCTTTCCAATTCACCGTTCGGAGTCGGCAATAAATTCTAGATCCCTTCTATTCGTGCGAATAATGCAGCACGCACAAGATAAATGGTTGTGAGAAACTAGGCCTAGGCTTATCCTGAACTGTCGCACCAGCTTTTTTATTCTTTCGACTTAGAAGGCATTATGTATATACATACATACCAGGCCAGGTTTCACTTGATGAACAATGCCGACTGCCTTGAAGATTCATGACACATGCGCAGAAAGGACGCTGACTTTTCCATAGCGTCTTCCACAATTCTAAAACACAAGTTGAGCAGGCTTTTATGACTTTTTGGATATGAGGACAAATTTAACCCACCTCACAGGTGTATGTTTGAAAAGCAGTTCAAAAGGTTATACTGGATGAAAGATAGAAAATAGATCCAGCAAAGTGAAAAAATAGAAGAGTCACCTACAGATTTATCTATGAGCCAATGGGTACCCAAGGGTAGGTATCATCTCTGCCGTGATAATATCTATTTTCAGTGACTCAACGATAAGCTGCCTCAACACAGTCAAAATGATAGTTTACAAGCGAAACAAAAGGCAAACATCAGACCCAGACACAGCTTCCTCTACAGCATCTACTAAGAAACAGGACTTCGGTGGTGTATCCTGTGAGTTAGATGATACAGATCCTACTATGATGGAGTCGTCAACTTTAATGCTACAGATAATTCAGATCAATTTACATCACAGTAAGGTGGACTCCATTAACTTAATTGTTTACGTATAACCAAGTGAAGACGACATCACCTTTATCCAAGTTCTAGAAGACAAATGCCTCTGGATTAGTAGATGCTAGCTGTCAAGGTATGCCTAGAACCCATATCGAAGTTAGAGACAATATTAACATTTTTCTCTTCTCAGTTTATAGCAACTCAGATTTCACAGTAGCGATGAAATAGATCTTCGATATCTCGGGCTTATATGCCCTCTATAACACTAGTCTGCGACGCCAAAGCACACCATCAATTCTGGGACAGCAGCGACGTCAACGATAGAGGTGAGTCACTTTTTACTTGCAATGAGCCTACCTTTGACAAAAGACAGGACAACTCAATTAATACAAACACTCACAATGTCTTGATAGAAAATCAGTGGGTTTCCACAAAGATAAAACGGTGCATCTTAAATCCAGATGACACTGAACTAATTATTTACCTTTCTTTTAAAGGAACTCACCCGCCAAATGCAAACGGCATGGTCTTTTTAAAGACAGCACAAGACAAAGTCAAATTGTTTTAATTTACAATCTCTCTGGTGGGCGTTTTTAGGATCTTGCCAGGGATTAAGGTTTCTCCTCGGAAATGCTGTCTTCTTATTGCACATAGAGCCAAGCATTCACATAGGATGTATTTCGCAGTTTCGTCGCCTTCCAAGCAAAGACGAGATTCAGTCTCTTCTTTACGGAAGTATCTAGACTTTAGGAGTGCATTTCTAACTTTGTCCGTCAGTTAGCGTATTTACAAACCAACCTGAACTCTTATCAAAACATATAATGTTTATTATTGGAACTTGTTTAAGCTCCTTTAGTTCTCCAAAAAGTCAGTTCATCGCATACGTCGGAGGCGACATATGTACATATTTGAAGATTTGAGTATTCACAAAGCAAGTGAGAAGTAGTTTCTACTTTTTCCGTATCCTGGCAAAATCTACAGTTGTCATCTATAATAATAATATTAATCTATAAATACACTCCCCGTCAATAGAATAGGTTCAGAGTTTTCTTCAGAAACAAAGGGCTTTTTATCCTAGAAAGCTTTTATTTTGTTGTTTTTTAAACAAGCTCATATTGAAAAAGTTTTTGAAAATTTAATGTCTTTAAATGATCACCGTTACTTGATGATCATGATTGAAAATCCACCTCTGTTGATCCATAATAGGATTTAACACACCAAACCGTACCGGTCCAATTCCGATCCAAACTTCAATTTGGATGGCTCGGGCGGATACAATTTTTACTTTGATGACATAAGAAATGAAAACCACTTTTTGATCCACCATCATAGTCGCGAGGGAGGAGTTCTGGTTTGGTGTGCTATATCCTATTATAGATCAACAGAGGTGGAGTTTCAATCATCCAGAATGACAGCAAACTCGTATGAAACAATACTCGAAAGGGCTTTTCCAACAACTTCTGAGATTTTATAACCCCTGCAATACATTTACCTACAGGATAACGCTTCAGTTCATACTGCTCGAGCTGTCAAAAGGTGGATTAACGAATGAAATAATGAGTTGTTCGAGTGGTTATTATACTCACTAGACCTTAACATTACTGAAAACGTATGGAGATGGCTTGATCGTACGGTTTATGAGTTCGGCAGACAATTCGAGACCGGAGAGTCGCTTATTGCAGCCATTAAAGAAGCCTGGAACGAAATTTCATTAAACTACTTGATGTAACTCTATGATTCTATTCCAAACCGAATTTTCGAAGTTGTGTTCAAGAAAGAAGGTTGTAATCATTGTAAAACAAATCAACAATAAAATATTGATCGAAAAAAATTTAGTTATACTTTGCATTTTTCGATTGTTCCTAATTAAAGCAGGTGAACCTATTCTAATGACGCATAGAAAAAGGTAATTTTTTGTGATGCAGTCGGAAAACACAATCAAAATAAAGTAACGGTGATCATTTAAAGACCTTAAATTTTCAAAAACTTTTACAATATGGAACTTGTTTAAAAAACAACAAAATAAAAGCTTTCGTGAAAAGCTTTCTAGGACAAAAAGCCCTTTATTTCTGAAGAAAACTCTGAACCTATTCTATTGACGCGGAGTGTATAATAAAATGAAAACTCGGTCAAGCGATGTGCGCGCATCACGCAAAAACTACTAGACAGATTTAAATAAAACTTGGACTATCTACGTATACCTTAGGGACTTGGTCTCATTATTGCATTAGAATTATCCCAGTCTTCCTCAAGGGAGTTAAGATTTTTATTTAAGATTTATTTATATGACGATGAACGGCTGAACACATCGAAGTCGATCGCCATAAGCCAGCTCTCTGTGGAGAGAAGTGCACACTACACACATAAATATCTCAGAAATTTGACAATGAATGCATGGAATTCACTCGCCATCTGCCTCTATCGACCTCAACTCAAGGAGGTTGAGAACAAACATGTTCGTTACATGTTCATCCACATGATTCGATACCTATCGTGTGCTGCTGTGGTTTGTGTCTATTGCCATCAAATACACAGGCGAAACCGTGCAGATGTGGATTATTTCTGTTCGCAATCCTTATCTTCATACATAAAACAATCACAGCGGACTGAAATGAACAATTGAAAATGCGATAGCAAACCCGAATGTACCTGACCTCACCTACCCCGAAACTCAGTTTTATTTGTATGATATTTTTTCTTGCTGTAGATACGTAATAGATTTATTAACTGCGGTAGTAATTCACACTAAAGAACTGCCGTATACAAACAAGGCGAATTAGTACAGCAATGGTTGTATCATGTATTTTCTACTTTGCCGTGCGTTAAGAAGTTTTATTTTAATAAATGATGACGTTTGGTTCATACAACGAATTTTGTTCAAAAAATGTATGAGGTATTAATATTTTATGGTTTGCTATTGATTCTATACATGTAAAGTCGAATTCTTCTAAGTCAGATCGAAATTAGTTCGAGTTATACACGTCAAAAAACACCATGATCGATCAAGATGATGCAACTACATAGTATTTACCCAATAGAACTTCTTAACTTTCTCACCGCAAACGGCCCTTCTGCACTTGAAGTCGGTGTCCCGATTATCTTCTTCAAAACTACTGCAAAAGTGATCAAAGTGATCAAATTGCAGAAAAATCTACATAATTAAAGCAGAAATTCTAAAAGGATGTACAGGGGAAACGGTGTTTAAAGTTTATACCATTTATTCTCAATATTGGGCGAATTCTGTTTTATGTGTGCGCTTGATTCGCAGATGCAGGCGCTAAAGCCGTTTGTGTTGATTTTCAACTGTAGGTCGCTCGCGTCGCCAACCTTTGCAGTCTATAAATATGTACATATGTATTTAGCATTGCTTACAAAGAAATAAGTACATATTTATGTATGTACATGTGTACATACCTATGTAAATATATATTTTTTGCGAACCACGCAAACAAAGTCGCGGGTATCAGCTAGTTTGAATATACGAGTATAAAGGGTGATCCAAATCCAATATGAGGTACTTTCGTTAATAAAGAATTGGCCTTCAAGGTCATGTAATCTGCCTCTGCTAGATTACTTTTATAGGGGTATGTGAGATCGCTAGTTTACGTTGATAAAACCACAATCAATTGACGCCTTGGAAGTGAACATAACACGCGTTCTTAAAGGAATACCGGCCGGTATGCTCGAGAAAGTGCTCGAAAATTGGACCCACAAAGAGGGCTAGTTGCTCGCTTACCTTAGTTCAATCAGCCTTTTCAGTACACCAATAAGAACGTGCCGTGGTATCAGTGCCATCGGGTAGGCGTCCGCTGGGTAGGCCTAGGATGAGATAGCTGAACCAAGTCCGAAACTTATCGTTGGCTTCGGTCACAGACGCCCTAGATGCGGTCGCGGCCGCAAAGGACAATAGAGATCTTCCTGGAGCTGGAGAAGCAACTGCTCACCGAGTTCGGAGAGATCTCCAGGAAAAAAGATGCGAAACGCAAACGGAAGTTCAAGACAGCGCAGCATCTAAGGAAGATCATAACGGCAAAGGACTGGGCGGAAGGGGTCATAGCAAGGTACGAGGTCACTAAATCTTAACCTGCTGGAAAGACCCCAAAAGCGGTACCCCAAAAGATGATCTTAAAAGAGAAAGCCAAAGAAGGCAAGCAGGCTGCCGCTTCTCACAAGGCCGAAGCCGTGAAGGCTGGCCCCAGCCGAATCCGAAAGCATCTAGCCCTCAAGACAAAGAAAGACAGTGCTACCACTTTACCTCACGTCACCGATGCCGCTAAGGCGGGACGAAGTGAATCATCGTCTAGGTTGAATGGTCCGTTCTGCCTGACAGCGGGATGTTGGTTTTCATTGCCGTTATACAGTCTGCAGAAATAGTTTTTCCAAATTGTTAGCACCGACTGTGGCTCTACTACGAGGTTTCTTTCTGCCTCCTACAGGTAACCATACGGGTTCTGCTTCCCTGACACGTTCTCTTTACCTTTTGGTAAAACTTTGGTACGTTATTCAATATCATCGATCGCGTGCTTCTCATGCTTTTTCTTTTTCTTTTGGAAAAGTCGGTATTCTTCCCGTCTCTTTTGCTCGTAGAGCTCGCGAGCAGCTCTCGTCCTTCTCAGCAGCGCCGCTTTGTTGGCTGCATACACTTGCCGGCATTCTTCGTCAAACCAGGGGCTTCGGGGTGGCGGTCGTATGAAACCCATTACATCAGTTGCGGCGTTTTTGATGGCCTGTTGGCAGCGTTGCCACTGGTCTTCGACATTTCTTGCTGGTAGCATAGGACTTATGTAGAGATTTCGGGATATGCGTTCGGCGAAGATTCTGGCAGTCTCTTGCGATTGCAGCCTTTCGACGTTGTATCTTGTCACTGTGATTTTTCTTTGTTGTAGCGCTTGGGATATCCGCATTCGTACTTTGACTACAACAAGGTAATGATCCGAGTCTATGTTGGCATCTCGGAACGTTCGGACATCCAGAACACTGGATGCATGTCTTGCTTCATATCTAGGACATTGCTCATATGTTTTGTTGAGGAGCTCGTAGAAACATTCTTTGGTGGCGTCGTCCTTGTCTTCTGTAGGGGCATAAGCGCGTAACAGGCTAATGTACCCAGCCGCAAAATCCCTCGGTCCGTATGGATGAGTGGGAGATAGTGGGGAGGACGCACCGAAAGACGGTCTCAAGGGATTCATCATATTGATGAATGAAGCGCCTGGACTCTTAAGGAAAGATAAGCAAATGCGGGTGTTCTTCGGAGCAGGCGAGGCTACACTGCGGCTCACGAAACCGCCGGTCAAAGAGGCGATCAGCGCTGTGGAGAAGGTGGATGCAAACCATGAAGGTAGTGCAAATAAATAAGATCAACTCCAAAAATTTAATGCTGCTCCTCGAAAAGTAGCAGCTGGACGTGGCCCCAATCCAGGAGCCATGGATTTATAAAAATCAGGGTCAAGACACTACAACCTTTATTATAATGGCAAAAAAGGCAAGGTTAGAACTTGTATCGCAGCCAAGAATCTCCATATACTAATGCTGTCTAATTTCAGTTCGAGCGACCAAACAGTAGTGCAGATCAAAGGTTGAAAAGGAGATGTCACGATAGCGTCTGCGTACCTACCTTACGAAGATGGCACGGATGTTCCCGCGGAATCACTAAGGGCACTGATCACAGCGACCTAACAAGGTAAGAAGAACTTAGTGCTGCGCTACGATGCTAATGCCCATCATGTTTTATGGGGTAGTACTAACATCAATAATAGAGGCGAGGCTTTGTTTAATTTTGTTCTTAACATCAGCTTTCTGGTCTGTAACCGCGGTAATACTCCAACCTTTGTCACAGCCAATAGCCGGGTGGTATTAGGAATTTATCCAAGTTTCGTAAAAATGATACTACCATATCTTTTTCCAGTAATTACACATGTTCTTAATAATGTTTTAACAACATCTATTTTCCCGAGTGTCTGGAAAGTTGCTGTTTTAAAAAAGAAACCCTCAGAAATTTCGTTAGCAGAATACCCATTGCCACCCTTCCATTCTTGTCAAAGGTCATGGAAAACCTCATTCATTATCAGTTATCAACATTTCTCAATCGCCATAATCTGCTCTTCACAAATCAATCTGGGTTTAGACAGTTTCATCACATCAGCGCTTTTAAAAGTCACCGATGATGTAAGAATAGCGCTGGATAATGACATGGTAACTTTTTTGACTCTGTTAGACTTTTTCAAGGCCTTTGACACGGTGGATCACATACAACTGGTAGAGTTCTTTGAAAAAACTAAAAGTCTTCGTGTGTGGTTCAACAAGACATTATATTGGGATGACCATATCTCGTATAGCGAATCTATGGTTTTCTCAAAAATCTTTGGATGTCACGGAGCTACACACTTAGTTAAGATTTTACTCATTCCGAATTTTTTGTTGCAATAATGCATTCATTGAACGTAAACTGAACGTTGTATTCAACAATATAGTTCGCGGCTATGACCATGTTTCACCCTATTCAAAAAACATTCTTGGGTGTACACTGGATAAGTACCTTGATTACTGCACAATTAAGTACCTCCACAGAATTATAACCACCAAACTGCCTCGATATTTATATGTGTGATAAACTTAAATTTTCACGCTCACACCTTGTGTTTAACTCCGACGCTTACATCGTACTTGAACTCAGAACGACAATTTGTCGTTCTTGCCATTTGCCTTTGGAATTCACTCCCTCTTGGCATCAGGAGACTCTATGATAGGATTGATTTTGACAGCACTCTCTTTCGGCACTTAGCAGGTGATATATGAATATAGATACACACATTGTATGCACTAAAGATTTTCTTTTATTTATTTTTTTTTTTTACTGATAATCAAAATTAATTAATTAATTTAGATAACAACTTTGAATTTTAAATTGAATTAAATTGATAGATAATGAATTCAAAATAATTTATAGGAACATGTATTAATTACCACTGTCTCATTTATATTTTAAAGATGATGTTAAGTCTATTATAAATGATGTTATCTGAAAAAAATAAATACTAAATACTAAATAAATACTCTTGGTAGTAGCTCCATGGCTGGCGGACCTTAATGTCGCTGACTTTAGGAAACTCCTGAGATTTCTATCCCTTTCTGGGTGGTTTCCGGATTAACCAACCCTATCCCTTGGTTTGACTACCATGGGTACACTTTTTATGGGTACCATGTACCCGCTTGAAGTCTAAATAAGTCTTTAGGACACCTACTAAACCAACCAACAAGCCAAGTCCGAAATCTCACCTCTACTCGTATGGGGATAGTTCCTGACGATTTAGAGTCGATGGCGGAAGATCGGAAAATGTGAAAGTCCACTTAAGCACTCTAACCCCGATTATAATGATGACGCTATACGAGAACAAGTTAATTGAATTTGCCCTAGAAGGGGCTTTTTGCTCGCTTAGCAAAACACGAAGTCCCTGAACATTTTTCATACAGTTGGATTTTTCATACAGTTTTCCTGAGTTAGAAATGTTACTAGGCGGCCAAAACCTTTCTAAACAGTTCGCCCACATTACCAACAATACCCTTATGCCTTGACGTATTGAACCAGTGCAGTAGTGATTTAGAGTCAGTCAGGTTTCAACCGAAAGCTTTTACTGCTGCTTGACTGTCCATGAGTATGTAGATGGGGACACTTCCTTCTTTTATCTCAGCATTAAGACTTGGATGGAGCTACAGTTCAGGGTAAACCTGTTAGCCCGGTCTCTAGCTCTAGTCTCCAGTCGCGAATTTTAAGTTGATTGATCCATCTTCATCCTCTATTCTCCTTGCATATCCTTGCCATCTCGAACGCCCAATGCGCAGTTTTATGACAAGACCGATGTCACTGGATAGAGTCGATGCTCTAGCTCAAAAAATTAGATCTGGGATGATGGAGTCGCCTTACTTGGTCGGCCTTACTACTACTCACTTGCGAAAGAAATAACGCTTGCCAAGAGTCGTTATTCTTTTGATTTGTGATTAGATGTCGTTATCAGAGGTAAGAGCAGAGCCAAGCTTATTATCTTGAAACTAGAGCTGTCCAGTGTGACGTTCTGACGCGGTTGGATTTCTCTTTTTATTAACAGCAAATACCTGACCAATTTTGGTCGAACGCCCTGGTTACAACTAGTTAAGGTCAACCGATGAATTCAATATCATCGGCGAACGCACGTACTTGCACAGACTTTTGAAAGATTGTGCCTCTGGTGTGTTCGTTCAAGTATGTCCTCAAGAAGTCACATGACAGCAAGTCACCTTTTCCAAATTCTCTTTTGACATCAAAGGTCTTGGTGAAATCGTCATTGGATTTAAGCGAGCAAGCATTTTCTATCGTCATCCTGTACAGATCGACGAGTTCGGCGCAGACATGGCTCTATATAGGTCGTCCCAATAAATGCTACCATATGCGGCCTTGCAGGAAGATGCATTTAAATCAAAGTCTACTCCAAAATCATTTAAATTTCCTCACGTAACAGCTAAGATCGGCTAATCAATAGGATGGTGAGGTCCTGATGCCCTTCAAATTGAAGATCTGTTGTGCATTTCGGTCGGCCATACTAGGAGTTTTCAGATAACTGGGATCATTGAGAAGATTCTGACAAGGGCAGGCTACGTACAGAGGAAGTCTACTTCAGGCTTCTTGTCTTCCTCAATGCAGAAATTGTTGCAAACTATGCTCAGTCATTGAACATGTCTGCCTTGGATGCAGTATCCTGTAATGACATTGGTTATTTTTGAAAAATTGCTTCTTCTTATTCGAATTAACGCTTTTGATCCTTTAGGATTAATGACAGGCCGAATAATCATGAAGATGACCATCGATGCAGGTTTGATGTGATCGACATATCAACTGGTCCCTAGAGAGCTAGTTCATGGCGGCACAATTTCCCGGGATGTCGTTGAGACCTGTGAGGTTATACGGTTATTCCCGCTCAGAGACAATCGGCAGTCATCTGTGAAAATCGAGATGGAGCGATTTGACAAAATTTCACGGTATGATATGTTTGTAGCCCGCGTTTATGTCAGTTTCAGTGGACATCGTATCGGAATAAGAAAGGTTGCGAAGATGCATTCGAATTCTGACATGTTCCACGTTTACCTCACTCCATTGATGAGTGTTTCGCGTAGTGAAACCGAGTACGCTCTTACATAGCAGAAGAGCTAAAGACGAAAAAGAGAGAACAGGACATAACCTTCTTATGGCCATAATAGACTGGAGCCCCCAGAGAGGCTTAAGAAATGAAAAATACAGTCCCGGGTCGGTTTTTGCTTGAAGATGGAGAGGGTTTAGTCTGTGTTAGTCTGTCCAACTAGGGGAGCATGGCCACGCGTAATAGTGCACCAGGCACTTCCACGCTTTGGACTTTCTCAATCGTTTTCACGTTAATCCGAAAGGCGAAGCATGATTTTTGGATGCACGGCTTTTTTGAACGAGTAAAGTGCTCGTAGTGATTTTTATTTTGCGTGATCGGCAATATTTTTTCTCCAAGAAAGCTTACTGCCTGGGATTAGTCTTGCATCTTTGATACTGTCTGCGAATTTGATGGGTTTGGCATTTCGCTTGAATGAATAATGAAATTTTTAGTTTCTTAGTAAAGATGGTAAACAACATTCTAGACGGATTGACACTTATGTAGACCACAGTTTCTCGTCCAAAAGGTTAGCTTATACTATTCATGACTTCACATGAAATTCGAGAATTATCTCCATCGCTTTTAGTGGAAAAGAAGTCAAGCTGCTAAGATCATTAGAAAGTGTAAGAGACATCTATTTTACCTCTGTTCAGTCGCCTCCGCCAATTGGGTTTTTGATGAAAGGTTTTAGGCGTCAAAACAATATTGCAGACAAACAATGCAATGCAATCCTTCTTGAGCCCTGATGATGGGTGCCATCATCATCATTTTCAGAACGGCCGGCTTATTAATGGGTTTAGGGTACTTAAGTGGGGGCCCTCCATACCTTTCGATCTTTCGCCATTGACTTGGATAGAAGATATTGCACGGGGAATTTAACGATGTTATTCAGGTGCTGACTCACATTACGCAGGATGGGATTATCGATGTGCTGGTAGATAGTCAGTTCCCAACAGATACGAATGAAAGACAACAAAAATTGGTTTGCAATATAATTTTATTTATCTCGGCTTGTATTGGAATCTTATACACCGGTTATGCCATTGATCCAAGACCTGTAGCTAGTAATACGAGTGAAGGCAACTGGGTAGCCCTTAGTACAACCTGCAGCAGCACCAATGGCGGTGATACCAATCAAAACACCATTCTTCGTTCTGCAAAGTGGGCCACCGGAATCACCACCGCAGGTGGAAGTCCCATTGGGAGTTGCTACGCAAAGATGAGATGGCTTAATAACTGATGTTCCATAAACATTGGCGCAGACAGAGTTGGCCACAACTCTCAAATAAGCATACTGCAGAGTAGAGGCTGGACTTTCAGCTGTCGGTGAGATAGTAGAACAAATATCGACAAACGCTCTAGAGGCACGAAAAAGAATATGAGATACTTACAATCGGAGGTCTTTCCCCATCCGGAGGCAACGACAACATCGTTGAGATAGCTTGAGGAGCTCGAGATAGGTGGCAACGGAACGGTATTGACATTTGCACCCAAAGTAACTGGAGGGACGCGCAGCAAGGCAATGTCATTGGCCAAGGTATTTGGATTCCATCCGCTGTGAATGAAAATCTGCAAGGCGGTGTAGGCAGTGCCACCTGGCCTTGAAATGCTTCCCACGTATGCTGTGACGGAGGACGGATTTCTAGAGGAGTTGAATTACGGTTTGCTATAGAGTTGAATTAACCTTACCCATCAACACAGTGAGCAGCGGTCACAATCCATTCTCTTGCGATCAAGGATCCACCGCCTAAGGCTCCAGAGGTAGGGGTTAAGGCGATGCGTAGACGGACTTGGTAGGGGAATTGTCCAGTTTCAGCAGGCTTACCATTGGTGATGCGGGACTCTGGTTCGAAGAATGGCACTACTGGTGCAATATCGATCAATTTTGACTTAGCTCCCAAGTCAAAAGCCCTGGCGGCGGCAATGGCCAAAAACAAAACAATGAAGACCTTCATGGTGACACTAGCTAGGTGTTTGCACAGAAGAAAACAAACTGATGCATACGACTGACTGCAGTTTGCTTAAATACCCGTTGCTGCGTTGGTTTTGCCCGGTATCACTGGTTATGTGCGAAGTCATTTGTTGATTAGGACCATCTTGATTTGGGTACTATCGAAATTATTTTCCCGTTCCCTATGTGCATGAGTTTTTCGGCGCTAATTAGGATTTGGGGTATTCCAACGACTTGCAACTTATGTATGTCGTCGTATTTTTAAGACTTGCGAACGTTGCACACTGGGGCCGGTTATATGGAGAGCATGCTCAAAATGCGAAATTGAAATTAACTATTTTTTATTAAACATTTATTTTGCTGTATGGTTAATATAACTGTGCATTATTTCTTAAGTTTTTTAAGTCCTGGAAGTTGGTTGAGTAGTAGAGAATAAGCGGTAAAATATAAGATTGCTATGAATTGCAAGATCAACTGTTTGCTTGTTGGTTATTTCAAAATTGAATACAAAAATTTTTGCATGGAATAAGATAAAATAAAACATTTTTCCAGAAAAAATCAAGGTCAGTGTATAAGAAAAAAATGTTTTAAAAAATTAAAAATAAATTATATTTTACTTAAAACTTAGTAAACTTCCGGAATGTCATCCATACTAATATTATAAATGCCTCTTTCTGAATCGTTTTCACGGCTAAACCGCTGAACCGAAGTCAATGAAATTTGGTACAGAGATAGCTTAAGCCTAGGGAATGAACATAGGCTAAACATCTTCAAAATTCTCGTACTGCCACGCCCATTTTTCGAGAAAAAAACGCACGTTTTTTTAGTAATTTTACAAGGAACTCGAAAAAACTTAATTAAGCAAACGTGTAGATATTCATTTACTCTACATTTAATCCTTACATTATGTACAGCCACGCCTACTTTCCCTGGGTTCTTTCCTTAAAATAACTATTTTTTTGTCGATTTCCTTGGAATATTAGTTCTTATGAACACTGACTCAAAAACCCTTGGACCTAGAAAGCTGAAATTTTGCACAAAGGTTGCCTTTATAATGTATCCAAGGAATAAGGAAGGACATTTCGAAATTCGGCTTCTACAGGGTGTTCAAGTTTGTATGGAAAAAAAAATTTAAATTCGATTTTGGAATTGAAATTTGATGGATATATTCTAGAACAGAAATAATTAATCACGTGTTTTTCAAGTCATCCATTTGATAGCCTAATGTCAAAGTCCTGTCCTTGAGAGTTAACATACATTCATGTCCATCTTCATCGTGACTTGAGGGCAGAGGAATTTTCTAACTTATTTCTTGATATTGGTGATGGAAAGAGTAGGGAAGAATAAATATACCAAGTAACCCTTCCGATGTTATAGGAGATATGATTAGTTTGACTGGGAGAAAATAATGTACCTTAACGTTCATCAATTTGGGGTTCATGGCTGAGCTATTTCAGAACTATTTTTACTCAAATAAACGTCTCAGTCAACAGCATCAACAATTTTCTGTTGGAGAAGTTGTCAACTGAGAATATAAAATATGGATCTCTGGACTCGGAAATGTAACTCGCAGATGCTGTATATTAGCCTGTAGAGTTATTGCACACTTTCGATCCACCAGAAAAACCCACCCCACATCCTCAACCTCAAAGTTGTGGCCCAATCTTAACCTTCTAAAACTGTGCAATTGAAGACTTTGTAGAACCACGATATCAAAGCCAGGACTTTCACAGGAGTCAATCAGAGAAAAACGCCTTCATCTCCCGCATTTCTCTGAAACCATCAGACTACCACTTTGAGTTCAAACGTCTCCATTCTTCCGATTGGGTTCGATACGCCATGAACATTCATAAGGTACATGGACAGGGTCTGAAAGTGGATAATGTGGATCTAAGGAGTAACTGTTTCTCCCATATTGCGCTCAGCGCCAATTCCCCTGACAGCCTGGTCATCCTCAAGCCACAAAAAAAAAACAGGAATAATGTTTACAGGGACGCCTTAAAGAATTAATATGAGGAATTAAGAGTATATACTTACTTACCAATGTCTTGAAACCTGGGGAAGAATATAAAGTATAATGAGACGTCTTCCACGCGGAGGTAGTCGCGGGTATCAGCTAGTGGAAGCATAATTCGGTCTTAAGATGCAAAGGCTACAAGCTTTCAAAATGTACCTATACTTGTAATCTTGTAATGTTCCACAGCAGAGGAATGTTCCAGCCTAGTGGAACCCCATTTACTATATTGTTTTTCTCAGTCATCGGTTTCTTATAGAAGAACAGTAAACAACGAGTCTGTCTAGGACGTTACTATTTGAAAGAGGTATTATAGGTGCCGAAGATGTTATACGCCTCTAGTTCGCCGTGTTAAATACACAACACAATTTGCCTTCAGAAACTTTTCAATAAAACACTCTGCTGTTTTTAGCACCTTTTAGATGTGTCACAGTCAGGGACCTCAGAACCGATCACGCCTGGTCACAAACTGATCACAATAAAAATTAATGCATAGTTTTTGGCACATTGAAAAATAAAAAATGCTGCCAATATTTTATAGAATCGGCAGCCCGTGCATTGTTTTGATTTGTCCTTCTCGAGTGCGTGGGGCGTTCTTACTTCTCACATCGGGCATATAGGCCTTCTAGGTGTGGAATTAAATAAGTTGGATCTTATTTTCAGCTGATTAACAGTGAACATAAATCACATTGCAATCAACAAAAAATTCATTATAGATGAGCTAAAAAGAGTTTATCTTGCAAGTTTTCGTAACGCCCCACGCTGCATCTGAAAGAAAATATGTATTTATGTGTTCTCACTAGAGATGGCAATAACCGTTCCTTCAAGATAACGTTTCACACGTTATCGTTCCAAAAAAAATAACGTTGCAAAATCACGTTATTTTGTAACAAAATTACTCGTTCCGTCAAAGAGATTTCGTGTGAAATAACTTGGAAAGTAACGTTATTTTGGAACGTTATTTTGTAACGACGACTTTACTCATTCTGTCCAAGAGAATTAAGCTACGATCAGACGATTTGCAGATGTGTGGAAATTTTGCAGAAAAATGTGTCCCAAGCGTCCGCAAATCGTGTGATCAGCAAATTTTTGTCCGCAAATGTTTTCATATATGTCATTTGCACATGATTTGCAGACGTCGTCGGCAAACGTTTGCACGCGTCATCCGCAAATCGTGTGATCACTCTTTTGGGACCATTTGCACACATATGCGGACTTTTGGACATTTGCCCACACGCATTTGCTCACTTCTGACATTTGCAGATGTTGATTTGAAGAAACATGGGCAAATGGAAAATTTTTCCGCAAATGCTGTGTTATAACGTGGGAGTTTTTCCTGGCAATTCTTCTCTATTTGCGCTACTGAATTGGACATCATCGAACTTTAATCAGCAGAGTTTTAAATAAATCATTGGATTAAATGGAATTCATTTTCTGACAAAAGGAAAAAAGAAATTAAAAATGATGCGCGAAAGGGAAAAATCAAATCCATTGGATTTTTTGATTCATTTATATTTTTGCTATGTTCAGAAAATAAAAACAGGAAAAAAATAAAGTTTTGCTCAAAATCCTTCTTTTTCGCGCCGGCCAACCTAATCCTTTCTCCAGAAATTGCTCTGCTTCGAGGCCAATTTGCTACGGTCTTCCTGTTCGCTGCTGCTCTCAAACAAATACATACGCAGCCAATACCACTGCGAGGGTATCTCGAGTTGTTTCATCCCTCAGACCCATGACGTTTTTCAAATGGATCTGCAAATGTGCTATTTGCATATGTCGGCAAATCGTGTGATCGGAAAATAAATGCTCTGAAAAAATTTCCAGATGTGTCATTTGCACACATTTGCGCACACCCAAAAATTTGCAGCATTGGGACAAATTCGGCAAATCGTGTGATCGGCCTGCAAATGGGCATTTGCGGATGATTTGCAGAGATTTGCTTATGAGGAAATTTTGCGCACATCTGCAAATCGTCTGATCGGAGCTTTATGCTGTGGAGATTTTTCTTTTTTTTTTGTGTAAGACGACATATGAATGTATGTAATTGCGTTTTAACACATTTTCACTTTTGTTTTTGCGTAGAGACAAAATGAACATCAGTGTGGTTCTGTAAGGGAGGAACGAGTTATTGCACTATCGTATAACGTGACAGAACGTTCCTCTAAAATAACGTGACAAAATAACGACCCACCTCTAGTTCTCACCTTGTACGTGATGCCAAACTTACAAGGGCTTCACTATAAAAGTCGTAAGTTGCTCCATACAAGACATCAGTTTCTTTTTTCAAATAGAAAGTTACACAAACCATGAAGGTTCTCTTTGTTTTGTTCTTGGCCATTGCTTCGGCATGTGCCTTCAGCGTAGAGTCGGAGGAGAAGTTCATCGATATGGAACCCGTGATTCCTGGATTCAACCCAGAGGCTCGCATTACCAATGGCAAACCAGCAGCTATCGCCAACTTCCCATACCAAGTCGGTCTAAATGTCGGTGGCGGTTGGTGTGGTGGATCCTTGATCTCCCAAAACTACGTCCTTACCGCTGCTCACTGTGTTGATGGGTAAGTCGACAAAATAAGTGGTCATCCCCGATGGCATAATTGTTGATTTTTTCCAGAATCGCTGTTTACTTGGGAAGCGCCAGCCGGCAAGGAGGAACCCACAGGGTTGCCCGTGCAAAGAAAATTCACTCTGGCTGGAACCCAAGCACTTTGTTGAACGACATTGCTTTGCTTCAAATCGATGCCGTCAGCTACTCGACTAACATCAGGAACGTAGCCCTTCCACCACTGTCAGGCTCCTACTCGTCATATGACGGAAATGTGGTCACCGCCTCAGGATCGGCAGAGATATCGTCCTTTCCTGTTTCACCTTTAAAATCGCCCATATGTAGGTTTTGTTGAGGAGTTTGTGGACAAATTTTTAGTGGCGCTATCCATGTTCTCTGTAGAGCAATGAGCGCATATCAGGCTGATGTTGGCGAATCTAGCCTTGATGAGAATTGTCAAAGATATTCGGTTCCGTTTGTGCGGGCAGAATGTGACGGTCAAAAAGTGCGCATTGGACGTCCGATGGGTAAAGCGAATGTACAGAAAGCAGAGTCTTCGAATCTTATCCGGAAGGAAAGGACAATAGTTGTGGTGCACAAAAGCAGGAGGGAACATTTGCCGAATTCGATTGCGCAAGCAGTGAGATAAGGACCAGAGTAACTGCACAGGCGGGTTGCGAGTTGGTTGAAGCCGCAACAGTAGCGTTGCT
This sequence comes from Matsumyia berberina, assembly GCA_917880715.2. Classification (NCBI taxonomy): domain Eukaryota; kingdom Metazoa; phylum Arthropoda; class Insecta; order Diptera; family Syrphidae; genus Matsumyia; species Matsumyia berberina. The sequence goes on from OU862870.1 coordinate 33,945,020, forward strand.
ACGCTGATCTTTACCTTAACCAAGAAAAAACTATGGGCAGATAGTTCTCTAAAGCGACTCCTTTTCTATACGCTTGGATAGGAGATTGACCGGGGAATTTAACGATGTTACTCATGTGCTGACTCACATTACGCAGGATGAGATTATCGATGTGCTGGTCGGTGGTCAGTTCCCAACAGACACGAATTAAAAACAACAAAAATCGGTTTGCAATATAATTTTATTTATTTCGGCTTGTATTGGAATCTTATACACCGGTTATGCCATTGATCCATGACCTGTAGCTAGTAACACGAGTGAAGGCAGCTGGGTAGCCCTTAGAGCAACCTGCAGCAGCACCAAATGAGGTGATACCAACCAAAACACCAGAGTTCTTATCTTTTAGTGGGCCACCGGAATCACCATTGCAGGTAGAAGTTCCACTGGGAGTTGCGACACAAACATTAGATTCCTTAACAATTGATGTTCCATAAACATTGGAGCAGACAGAGTTGGCCACAATTGTCAAATCAGCATACTGCAGAGTAGAGGCCACACTTCCAGCTGTCGGTGAGATAGTAGAACAAATATCGACAAACGCTCTAGACGCACGAGAAAGAAAAGGAGATACTTACAATCGGAGGTCTTTCCCCATCCGGAGGCAACGGCAACTTGGTTAAGGTAGTTTGAGTAGGAGCCCGAGATAGGTGGCAACGGAATGGTATTGATATTTGTACCCAAAGTAACTGCAGGGATTTTCAACAAGGAAATGTCATTGGCCAAGGTATTTGCATTCCATCCGCTGTTGATGATAATTTGCGAGACGACGACGGCAGTGCCACTTTGCCTGGTAATGCTTCCCAAGTATGCTGTGATGGAGGACGGTTTTCTAGAGGAAACTCATAAACTTTTAGGTTTGCTAAAGAGTTGAATTAATCTTACCCATCAACACAGTGAGCAGCGGTCACAACCCAATCTTTTGCGATCAAGGATCCACCGCATAAGGCTCCAGAGGTAGATGTCAAGGCGATGTATAGACAGACTTGGTAGGGGAATTGTCCAGTTGCGGCAGGCTTACCATTGGTGATGCGGGACTCTGGTTCGAAGAATGGCACTACTGGTGCAATATCGATCAATTTTGACTTAGCTCTCAAGTCGAAAGCACTGGCGGCGGCAATGGCCAAAAACAAAACAATGAAGACCTTCATGGTGACACTAGCTAGGTGTTTGCACAGAAGAAAACAAACTGATGCATACGACTAACTGCAGTTTGCTTAAATACCCCTTGCTGCGTTGGTTTTGCCCGGTATCACTGCTTACGTGCGAACTCATTTTTTGATTAGGACCATCTTGATTGGGTACTATCGAAATTATTTTCCCGTTCCCTATCCGCATGAGTTTATAGGCGCTTATCAGAAGTTGGGGTATTCCAGCGACTTGAAACTTATTTCGTCGTATTTTTAAGACTTGCGAACGTTGGTCGCGCAAGATAGCCATAATGTGGCTCTACAGAGTTTTCAATGTGCAGACTGATTTTAAACTTGTTCTTTGATTGAAATTTCAAGATTTCGATTGACATGATTTTCTGTGAGAGTCCAAAAAAAATATTTGCATATGCCTGTTGTATCTGTAGTTTCTAAGAACACGTCTCCTGGAAGTGAACTCCCAAGCCTACCTTCTCTGTGCTTTTGATGTAAATAAATATTTGCGTAGTTGGAAGATGGTTGATAACAGTCAGAAAAGTTCTGTAACATAAGAGAAACGTCGAAAAATATGACATTGCGAAAGGCCAGAGCCAACGCGTGATAGAGCACAGATTAGAAGTTTGGGAGAAAAGATATGAGTAGCGCATGCGGGTAAGTCGATACGTCAGCCATTGGTAGGCCATCTTTTGAGTGCGTTACGATTTGCTTATGAGGGTACTGCCACAAAGCAACTTTAAAAGTTTTAAAGTATCCTCAGTTTTTAAGAACTCCAAATGGTATCACATAGGGGGTACTTGGCCCACGTGTGTCTGTGCTTGCATGAACAGCCTTCCTACATACCATACCATATGAAGGTATGTATTCGTTCCTATTTGATTTGAGCCTATTTGATTCCATGTGTCGTTGACCAAGAACATCATTCTCACAACATCCGGACCGGCTTCTTGTTGCTGCGCAGCCGCTGCAAATTTAGAAAGCGTATTTTGCGTTATCTTCTGGAGAGTTGCCCTAACGGTAGACCTCCCTTATAAGAAGGTAAGGTTGACATTTCAATGTCCGCAATGTAAACGCCGATGCGATTATTAGCAGCTTAAAAAGAGCCCAACTCAGCACTGGACTTTGCAACTGGACGTTGGGAAACGTAAAAAGTAAGAAGAATGTCTGCAGGGGAACTCCTCAGGGTGGAGTCCTCTCTTCCCTAATATGGTTTCTTGTCGTCGATCAGATTACTCAGGGACAATGGCTTCAATATGACTGCCTATGCCGACGATATGGTCATTCTGGTAACAGGTAAATTTAACTATGTGCTACTACTGGCCAATACTTGGGCCAGGGACTCAGAGGGCAGAGTGTCTTTCAGGCCGAAATCACAGCCATCATCGAGGCTTCGAAAGCTATCCGCGGGAATGATATCACCGGAAGGACAATTATTGTCTACGTCGTTATCCAGGCAGTCGTGAAGGCTCTGGAGTCCGCCATAACTAGATCGAAGCTTGTAATAATCTGCAAAAAGCATCTAGATGAGATATCGAGGGCCAATACGATGACCCTATGTTGGGCAAATGGATATCGCAGGTAACGAAAGGGCTGACGAACTTGCATGAAGGGGAGCAACGCGGAAGCGCAAGTATTCCAATAAGCTCGTATATTGAAGACGACGCCATCAGTTGAGCTAATACACTTTGGACCCAGCTAGACACATGTGCAACGCCTGGAAACTTATGGATGGGTTAATATAAGAAGAGATCTCTGTCTGTGCTCAAACCTATTCGTCGCGAAGCAAGGAATAATTACTGGGCACTGCACCATTGACACTCATACGGAGTGCCTCGGCATACAGCACAACGACTATTGCACAAGTTGTAGGGACGAGGAGGAAATCATCCTGCAGTCATCGTTTTCACTCCTATTCCTGCCTTATTTTCGTAAACGTATTCACTTTTACGACGTGACCACAAGAACAGCTTGTTTCGACACTGTTTAGCAAGATCTTTCTACTCGAAGGACTCCACGCCCCTATACCGCCTGCATTTTCTTCCTGTACGTGTCTTCCCTAAGTGCATCAGCTCAAATCTTGGTCTCGGATGGTCTTAGCCACTTTCTTAACTACGCCTATTATGGAATAGCCCTTTCTGAATCCTTGCTGGATCTTGGATAGTCTTTCATAGTCTATCAACACTCTAGCTTACTTCTGTCAATCGCGGATTCCACATTTTCTCCAGGAGTTTGATCAAACCCAAGAAAAGGAATAGTCGATGGCGGAGAAAAAATCAGAAGAAAAGGAAGGGATCATCTGGGGAGCAAGTCCCGAGACATCTTTCACTGAGAAAGACATATTGTGCCAATCTAGTACAGTGCCAATAGAGAACATTGTTTACTTCAGAGGCTGCCAGGAAGTTCATCAGCTTCTCAGGAATTAGCGCAGTGAGTTCAGTTCGTGAAATAGGTTCAGTGCCTAAAGTTTCTGAATTTTGAAGAATGTTAACTGGATTTTTTCTTTTTTCCTTGGCTTTGAGGCCCTCAAAATCATCAGAACCTGAAAAAGTTGACCCTTTTGTCTCGCTATGAGGGTAGGAAGTCGGTGGTAGAAAAATTCTAAAATTCATATCTGGATTTACTAGTCGATTTCTCAACCGACCACGCCTAGTCACAAACTGATCACAATAAAAATGAGTGCATAGTTTTTGGCACATTGAAAAATAAAATATGCTGCCAATCTTTTATAGAATCGTCAGCCCATGCATTGTTTCGATTTGTCCTTCTCGAGTGCGTGGGGAGTTCTTACTTCTCACATCGGGCATATACGCCTTCTAGGTGTGCAATTAAATTAGTTGGATCTTATTTTCAGCTGATTAACAGTGAACATCAATCACATTGCGATCAACCGACGGATATTAAGGCTATAAGAGTGCCAGTGGATTGGGCACAAGTTACATCCTAAATACTTACTAGGTAAACCATGCAAAGGAATTTACTCGTTGAGTCAAGCAGAAGAATGTGAGCAGAGTCATCCAGGTCACTAGAGATGAGCTAAAAAGAGCTTAGAAAGACACTGTCTTGCAAGTTTTCTTGACGCCCCACGCTGCATCTGAAAGGAAATAAGTACAATATGTGTTCTCACCTTCCTTTCCGTTCATAAATCGCGTCAGCAGATCTGGACCTTCCTTACAGCGTTGGTTTATATGCTTCTTGTTTCGTGGGAAACTGCAGGCTTCCTTGTTGTCACCTGCTTTGTGGATAATATTGCCATCTGTCTTGTGTACTTGATGCTGATCTGAGCTTCCAAAATATTGAAGCAGCCACGTATAAGGTGTTCACAAAGTAGTTCAGTTGCACTAGAACTTGTGAGAATTCTTCTGCTGTCGGAAGGGTTTCAGAAAAGTATCTTGGCGCAAACACTTGTCCTCCATTACTAGTTTGCCTATTTAAACGTACCTATGTGGATAGCCAGGCCCTGATATGATCTCTGTCTTAATAGTTACCCGTGTGGCTGATAAGGTATAGTGTTGATTAAGTACTTGGCTTTCTCGCAAAACATAAGAGCAAAAGCTCTAAATTCTAATGCCCCTCGGCTGAGGTATGTAGGCAGACAATTACGAGTAATCTGTGTATATAGACGATAAGATACAAACCAATCAGTCATTAACAACGTGATGCGATACCTTTCGCCAAACTTACAAGGGCTTCACTATAAAAGTCGTAAGTTGCTCCATACAAGACATCAGTTTCTTTTTTCAAATAGAAAGTTACACAAACCATGAAGGTTCTCTTTGTTTTGTTCTTGGCCATTGCTTTGGCATGTGCCTTCAGCGTGGAGTCGGAGGAGAAGTTCATCGATATGGAACCCGTGATTCCTGGATTCAACCCAGAGGCTCGCATTACCAATGGCAAACCAGCAGCTATCGCCAACTTCCCATACCAAGTCGGTCTAAATGTCGGTGGCGGTTGGTGTGGTGGATCCTTGATCTCCCAAAACTACGTCCTTACCGCTGCTCACTGTGTTGATGGGTAAGTCGAAACAGTAAGTGGTCATCCCCGATGGCATAATTGTTGATTTTTTTTCATCAGCATCGCTGTTGGAAACATCAATGTTTACTTGGGAAGCGCCAGCAGGCAAGGAGGCACCCACAGGGTTGCCCGGGCAAAGAAAATTCACTCTGGCTGGAACCCAAGCACTTTGTTGAACGATATTGCTTTGCTTCAAATCGATGCCGTCAGCTACTCGACTAACATCAGGAACGTAGCCCTTCCACCACTGTCAGGCTCCTACTCGTCATATGACGGAAATGTAGTCACCGCCTCAGGATGGGGAAAGACCAGTGATAGTAAGTTTAACTCATACCAAGCCTATGAAGTGCTACTCAACTTTTAATTTTTCAAATGACAGCCAGCAGTGTTGCCAGTAGTCTTCAATATGCCGATCTGACCGTCATCAGCAACTCCGCCTGTGCCAACACCTACGGTTCAACCATTAAGGCTTCCAACATATGTACCGCTACTCCCGGTGGAACCTCTACCTGCAACGGTGACTCTGGTGGCCCACTTGTCCTCAGGAGCACCAAGGTCTTGGTTGGTGTTGTTTCATTCGGTTCATCAGCCGGTTGCACCAGGGGATACCCAGCCGCCTTCACTCGTGTCACCAGCTACAGGCAATGGATTAGGGACAGCACTGGAATCTAAACGTGATTTATTGTTAATTCATTTGGATGAATGAATAAAAGCTTAAAGAATATTTGCAATTTTTATTTGATGTAAAGACTCACTTTCATGCAGCAGTTTTAACAGGCTCATCGAGAATGTTGGAGAACCAACAGAGCAGAACTACGTTGCAAAGGACACAGTGTAATAAATGGTGTACTAAATAGAAGGATGAGTTAAGAGTCCACTGGAATGGTGCAAAGGGAGTTTAAAACACACACCCACTTCCTTCTTTCAATTCCACGCAGTTAACTTCGGATGCTTAGTATCTCAACTGGAGACTGATCCCTTTGGAAGGTTTTTGGTAGTAGTGTGTGAGAATGAGAAATGGGTTCACTTACGGACTTCTCCTTCGATCAGGACGCCAGCAGAAGAATTCTTCAGACGGAGTCAGCAGTGACATCAGTCTACAGTTACTGTCAGCCTGAACTACGACACTTAGACCACACGTTATATGAATTACAGTCAGAGTTCAGGCTTATAATAACTGGTTCCTTCATCCTGAAAGAAAACTTTTGGCATTCGCCCTCCAAGTTGTGGGTTATGCCATTAATTGCTTGGTCATAGAAAAAATCCACATGTATACGTAATGATACCACTGTCGACGATTCTAGCACAAGAAATGAGGACAGCAATCTTCGGTGAGGGGATATTGTGAAATGTTACTGACCCTTAAGATTGTGTTTTTAGCAGGACTGTCCATATGAAACCACATCTAGAAACCGGCTTAGCTGCGGGGTAAAACGTTCCTATAGAGAGCGTACGGTTTCCTCAGCTCGATATTTACAAGGGAAAGAATGAGAAATAGCAGGTAGAATAATACACTTGGTTCTTGTTGAGGCAGATCTGGCCCAACCTGGATCTGAAAAGAAGAGGAAGATATCAATTGGTCTTCTCGAACGATTTTTGCAGAAGCTGTTGGAAGAAGAAAAACCTTCTTTGCATTTGCCCGGCCCTATCAAGACCGAAAAGCAATACCGTCAGGGTGTGTTTTTAAGAAGATTCCAGCTACTTTGTCAGACTCGTTTTTTACAAAACAAATAAATAGTTTCGTCTTCGTTAACACCGATATGGTTACCCACTGGTGGTCACCGTGGCTCAGTAGTTAGTGCTTTGGACTGCGGACTGAGCGGCGGCAGTTCAACGCCCATCCATGTCCACCGAACATTTTTCGCGGCACCACCTCTCGTCGGGGAATGACAAGCCTCCGGGAGTATAATTTGTCATGAAATAGCTTCTCAATTCGCCGTTCGGAGTCGGCAATAAATTGTAGGTCCCTTCCATAAACTTCTTAGGCAACATAAACAGGCAAGCAAACGACAGATGGTCAATTATAAGAAAACATAAGGCATCCAAAGCTATATGGCCGGAATTAGATAAGAAAAAAACGAGGGAAATTCTTAATTCAAAACGATCAAACCTAAGAATAGCTGTAGGAATTCTGTCCGGGCATTGCTTTTTAGGTAAGCAAGCTATGAGATTGGGGCTCACACAATCGGACACGTGTAGATATAGTGATGATTTATGCGTTACGGAAGATATTATACGCGTAACTGTGTGATTGTGAGGGTCGCAAATGCGCTTCCAACACCTAGGAAACTACCTTTTTAGAAACTTGTAGGAATTAAATTCTATTAACCTTAAGAGGATATTTAAATTAGAGAGATAATAATGATGCTTCCGGGAATCAGGGCTTAGGGTTTCGGTGTCTTTGTAGGTTCCCACAGGGATCGCGATGGGCCCATCTTTGTGCCCGGTGTGGAAATGTTTCCCAGCCCTAATTAACCTAACCTAACAAGAAAGTCAAGAAAGGCCATCATGTGGTGCCCTCCACTTGTTTACCTTTCAGGTGTGCCCTTTGAGTTTTCGTTTAAGTTTTCTTATGTTGATCCTTCTACCTAAATGAATGTCTCGCTGTCATTTCGTTGAATTCAATACTCGTCTTTATTATAACTATTTACCCTAAAATGCATAAACAATTTCAAAAACACAAAAACCAGCTAAACACAAACTAAATGCAGCTAATGCCAGCGGCTTGTAGATTCCTTTGAGCCTTTTCGCAGGAGGGCCGGTAAAAGTCCTGAAAAGGAAAGTGGCGTTATAAAATACGAACAAGTACACCATGTATGAGTATGTACATTCTTCTTTTATTTTTTCCAGAACTATTACCCATTTTGTGTTCACGCTAATAAATAAATATTTTCCCACAATTTCGGTTATTTTTGCTTCGATTTTCATAATGAAATGATGTAGGGTTGTCAAAATTTTATTTTTACTTTATTTGAAGTATTTGACAAAGTGTGGTAGGAAAGTCATGCGCTACTTATTCAAGGCACAAAGTGTGAAGTCTATGTATCTATGTATGTACATTTGATGTATCTGAATTACATCTCCAGATAAAATTGGCACATCTCCCTGTCTCTTGCAGCAGGAACAAAGATTACTCATTCCTTCCCTTACACTGATATTCAGATCCAGTACAAGAGTAGGTGAGAGTAATCTTCACACCGAAGCCAACAAATCAGGTGGAACAGTCAACTTAACCTTATCATTAGTCTGAGTCTTGAAAATCGTAGAAAAAATAAGTTCAATGCATACTGCAATGCATATGTATATTCTTGATCTCCTGTTTACAAAACAATTTGAAGACTGTCATTCATAGCCGAAAACGACAGATCAATGAAAGCCTGGCTGCAAAAGAAACCACCCTACGTGCATCCTTTGACAAAACTTCCTTAGAAACTAAAATGCGGAGATTTGCAGATACAGATGCGCGTAGGCGGGTGTATTCGGATTTTGCCCTGGACTCTGGTTATTGACGAACGTCTGGTACTTCTAAAGTATGCATAAGGGTACGGATATGATATGTTGATATGATAAGTTTTTTGGGCAAATGTAACAAACCGTATTAGGAATGATGCAAGGTGCCGTTGACCTTGCTTCAGATTAGTACAGGACCAAAGATCTAATCATGAACCCAGGTAACACTGTCCTTGCACACTTTCTCAGGCAGAAAGACCCCGATCTTAAGAAAATCTCACAGAAAAACGTCCTCATTTTGTGTGGTTCCATTGACTGCTTTTCATACGAAAGGAGACACTCTCAGCTGGGCCATTTACAGAGAACTTAGTCCTCTAAATGTCTTATTTGTCATATTCTGTGAACGCCTGAAACTCTTCGTTAACAACGTGATCGGTTCCTATCAGTGCGGTTTTAGGCCAGTAAAGTTCACATTCGATTAAATTTTCACACTTCGGCAGATTCTGGAGAAAACCCAAGAAGTCAAAATCGATACCCACCAGTTCTTCATCGATTCTAAGGCCGCCTACGACAGCATTCGCCGTGGTCGCCGTGGCTCAGTGGTTAGTGCGTTGGACTGCTGAGCGAGCGGCGTCCACCTCTCATCGGGGAATGACAAACCTCCGGGAGTATAATTCGTCATGAAAGAGGTTCTCAATTCGCCGTTCGGAGTCGGCAATAAATTGAAGGTTCGTGCGAAATATCTAACACGCATAACATGAATAATCGCGAGAAGCTAGGCCTTGACTTATCCCGAACTTTTGCGCCAGCTATTTATTTATTTATTTTTTTATGACAGCATTCATAGAGACGAGCTATACAGAGCCATTTCTAGTTTTGGCATCGCTGCCAAACTCGTCCGTCTGTTCAGGATGAAGATGGAAAATGCCGGTCAAAACCTCACCGAGACCTTTAATGCCGAAAAAGGATTTAAACAAGGTGACGCCCTGTCATTCGACTTCGTTAACATCATACTTGAAGCAGTTGAGCAAAACTCACGCGCCAACACCAGAGGCACAATCTTTCAAAACTCCGTCCAATTACTCTCATACCCCGACGATATTGACATAATCGGAAGAACGCAGCGTGATGTCACCGGTGCTTTCGTGAGTATTGAGACGGAGGCGGCGAAGATGGGTCTAGCGGTCAATGAGGGCAAAACAAAATATATGCTGTCACCAAGTAGGGACACCCAACATCGACGTATCGGACAGAATGTCACAGTGGATAGCTATAACTTTGAGGTAATAAGGGACTTTGTATACCCCGGCTCCACTATCACATCCGATAACAACACCAGCGCAGAAATCAAGCGAAGAATAACTCTTGCCAATCGTTGCTTCTTCGGGCTAAGAAGGCAATTGAGTAGTAAGGCCCTGTCCCGAAAATCTAAAGAGAGTCTATATAAGACCTTGATCATCCCAGTCCTGCTTACTGGCGTTGAGGCCGGGACTCTATCGAAAGCGGATGAACATATCCTTAGTTCGTTCAAGAGAAAAGTTCTTCATAAGACATTTGATCCCGTTTGCGTTGACGGGTTCTAGAGGAGAAGATTCAACGATGAACTTCACGAGTTATACAGCGACATCGCCCTAGTTAAGAAGATATGAATGCATCGGCTGAGATGACAGAGGTATGGAGAGCGAATTGACACAAATGTTCCGGCAACGCAGTAGAAGAAGTTCTTGCTTAAGATGGCACCCATAAGTAGAACGGGACCTCAACCAAATTGGAGTGCGCAACTGAAGGCAGTTAGCTAAAGACCGGAGAGGCTTGTTGGTTCACTGTAGAGCCATCTAAGTAAGTAAGTATTGACTGCTTTGGTGAGGAAGTACATGAGGGCACTCAAATTATTCTCTTCCAGTGTCCAGGATTCTGTCAACTCAGGTTTAAATTCCTGGGAAAACATTACTTTCGGGATCTCGAGAACACTCTGACAGGTCTATAGTAGCGCGGTTAGGTGCTAGTTAACAGTGTTTCAACATAGGGCAACAGGTAGGAGAACTAAGCTTAGCTTGTCACCAACAGATCTTCAGGGTCTTAGTGTTTTCTGGCCTCAGTCAGTATACATTAGTCGGATATCCCCCAGACACGTAGGTGCCTTCTGACTTATTCCGCAAAGATAGCATCTATTGAGTGCATCTTGAGTCTTTCATCTCGATGCTGTCCATTTGTCAGACTATGTCACAAACTGGCCTGCTTAAAAATTGATTACGCTGGTTATGCAGCCAGCGTTTGCATGAGATACTAGGCACCATAGTGGGCCCATCGCGATCCCTATGAAACCAAAAAGGCGAAACCAAAACCATTTCCTGAAAGCACTTGATTTCCCTGCGGAGTTTTACCATGTTCCTGTAGCTGACATAGCCTAGCTCTTCTAGATTACTAAAGAAATAGTTGCCGAGAAGTTTCAGGCGAGTCCTGGCAATTCCCTGACTATTTACTTAGGTGGCGCTACAGTTCGGGGTGAACCTGGGCCTCAACCAACAAGCCTCTCCAGTTAGCCCGGTCCTTAGCTAACTGCTTCCAGTTGCGCACTCCAAGTTGGTTGAGGTCCTCTTCCACTTGTGCGCGCCACCTTAGGCGAGGTCTTCCTCTACTGCGTTGACCCTCCGGGTTAGACTCGAAGACTCTGCGAGCCGGAGCATTTGTATCCATTCGCTCTACATGCCCCAGCCATCTGAGCCGATGGATACGTATCTTCTTGACTAGGGCGATGTCTTTGTACAACTCGTAAAGTTCATCGTTGAATCTTCTCCTCTAGAACCCGTCAACGCAGACGGGACCGAATATCTTACGAAGAATCTTTCTCTCAAAGCAACCAAGGATATCTTCATCCGCTTTCGATAGAGTCCATGCCTCAGCGCCATAAAGCAGGACAGGGATGATTAAGGTCTTATAAAGAGTTTCCTTAGTTTTTCGGGATAGGGCCTTACTACTCAATTGCCTTCTTAGCCCAAAGAAACAGCGATTGGCAAGAGTTATTCTTCGCTTGATTTCTGCGCTGGTGTTGTTGTCGGAAGTGATAGCGGAGCCGAGGTAAACGAAGTCCCTTACTACCTCGAAGTTATAGCTGTCTACCGTGACGTTCTGTCCGAGACGTCGATGTTGGGTGTCCCTTCTTGATGACAGCATATATTTTGTTTTGCCCTCATTGACCGCTAAGCCCATTTTCGCCGCTTCCGTCTCAATACTCGCAAAGGCGCCAGTGACATCACGCTGGGTTCTTCCGATAATGTCAATATCATCTGCGTATGCGAGTAATTGGACGGACTTTTGAAAGATTGTTCCTCTGGTGTTGGCGCGTGAGTTTTGCACAACTCTTTCAAGTATGATGTTAAAGAAGTCACATGACAGCGCGTCACCTTGTCTAAATCCTTTTTTGACATCAAAGGTCTCGGTGAGGTCTTGACCGACCATGATGGAGCAGCGTGCATTCTCCATTGTCATCCTGCACAGACGGACGAGTTTGGCAGGGATGCCAAAACTAGACATGGCTCTGTATAGCTCGTCTCTATAAATGCTGTCATAGGCGGCCTTGAAATCGATGAAGAGGTGGTGGGTATCGATTTGGACTTCTTGGGTTTTCTCCAGAATCTGCCGAAGTGTGAAAATTTGATCGATTGTGGACTTTCCTGGCCTAAAACCGCACTGATAGGAACCGATCACGTTGTTGACGAAGGGTTTTAGGCGTTCACACAATATGGCAGATAAGATCTTATATGCGACATTTAAGAGACTAATTCCTCGGTGATTGGCGCAGTTGAGGGGGTCTCCTTTCTTGTGGATCGGGCAAACGGTGCTGAGATTCCATTCATCAGGCATACATTCGTCTGACCAAATTGTGGAAATGAGTTGGTGTATGCTCTCTACAAATTCATTTCCAGCTGCTTTAAAGAGTTCAGCCGGTAAGCCGTCAGGGCCAGCTGCCTTATTGGATTTCAGTTTGAAAACTGCTTTCCTTACTTCATTTTGGTCAGGTGGACGGAAGTTTTGGCTGTCATCGTCCAGGTTGAATGGTTCATTCTGCCTGACAGCGGGATTTGATTCGTCGTCGCCGTTAAACAGTCTGCAGAAGTAGTCCTTCCAAATTCTCAGCACCGACTGTGACTCTACTACAATATTTCCTTGTTCATCTCTACAGGTTTCAGTTCGGGCCTTGTTGTCGTGACATGTTCTTTTTACCATTTGATAAAACTTCCGAACATCATTCCTGGAGTAACACCTCTCTATGCTCTTGATCATGTATTTCTCGTGCTCTTTCTTTTTCTTGCGGAGAAGCTGGTGTTCTTCCCGTCTCTTCTGCTCGTAGAGCTCGCGAGCAGCCCTCGTCTTCTTTTGCAGCGCCGCTTTGTATGCATCTTGTTTTGCTGCGTGCACTTGCCGGCATTCTTCGTCAAACCAGGGGTTTCTTGGTGGTGGCCTTTTGAAACCCAGCACATCAGTTGCGGCTTCCTTGATGGCTTGTTGGCAGCGTTTCCACTGGTTTTCGGCATTTGGTGCTGGCGGCATTGGACTTCTTGAGAGATTACGGGATACACGATCGGCAAAGGCTCTGGCGGTCTGTTGCGAATGTAGCTTTTCGACATCATACCTTCTCACAGTAGTTCTCCGTTGTTGTGGCGTTTGGGATATCCGCATTCGTACCTTGGCTACAACAAGGTAGTGGTCCGAGTCAATGTTGGCTGCTCGGAAAGCTCGGACATCCAGAATACTGGAGGCGTGCCTTTTGTCGACTGCAACATGATCAATTTGGTTGACGGTGCGTTGATCAGGAGACCGCCATGTGCCCTTGTGGATATTGAGGTGTGGAAATCGTGTACTAGCTATAGTGACATTACGCCCCGAAGCAAAATCAATTAGCCTAAGTCCGTTTCCAGACGTGACGTCATGTAGGCTATGTTTCCCGATCGTGTTACCAAAGAGGTCTTCCTTCCCTATCTTTGCGTTAAAATCGCCTAACACGATTTTTACCTCATACTTGGGGCATTGCTCGTATGTTTTGTCGAGGAGCTCGTAGAAACCCTCCTTGGTAGCATCGTCACTTTCTTCTGTCGGGGCGTGAGCGCATATTAGGCTTATGTTTTTGAATTTAGCCTTGATGCGAATTGTTATAAGGCGTTCACTTACATGTCGAAAGCTCAAGACTTCTTGCCTAAGTCTGCCGCCTATAACAAATCCGCATCCGAATAGACGCTGCTTTTGCTCTCTGTAGCAGTCACCGTAGTAAATGTCACAGTTTTTCATCCTCCTTTTGCCCGGCCCTTCCCATCGCATTTCCTGGATGGCGGTAATATCTGCTTTATAGCAGTCTAGGCCCTCCGCTAATTGTTCGGCTGCACGCGGTCTGTTCAGAGTCCGAACATTCCACGTGCAGATCCGAAAGTCGTTGTCCTTTTTTCGTTTAGCCGGGTCGTCAACAGTAAATCCTTCCTTATCCGAGGCTGTTGGATGCTTCGTAACAATGTTGTTTTAAATGGTGGAACCGTTAACCCAACGCACAACCCCCAACCTGGAGGGCCAGGCCCTTTGTTAAACCCCTTGGACTTAAGGGGCCGGGTAATCCGGTCCTCATTGGCCTATAATCCGAATACGTCGAAGTAGCCCGAATGAGGTGTTCACTAAGTAGTTCGACCTAACTGGAACTGTAGACGCCACCGTTGATTCCATCGTGGGAGTTCTTCCGCTGCCGTCCAGATGCAAGGGAGAGTGCCTTAGTGTGAACACCCTCCCCCCCCCCCCCCTCTCTCGTCGGCTACCACCAACAACCTTCCACAGGGATTTGCACCCTATCTCCAGTTGAGGTACTAGGCACCCAGCGTTCACCTCGTGGAGGTGAGAGTAGGAGTTGGTAGACAGGTGTTGGTTGAGGACGCTTGTGTCCTCTTGAATGCACATAACTACCATTTTACATAAACATAGGTTTATGGAACGCCGGCAATTCCCTGACATTCACATAATATTTGTGTTATGTCCTCGGCGGCGCTTCGTGCTATAGTCTGACAAATGGACAGCATCGAGATGAAAGACCCATCTTCCAATCGAACAACTAAATAAACATACATCCTAAGCATCTTGGCCTGGTGAAAGCCTTCAAATGCCTTAATGACTGCCTATCGTGTTAAAACTCATAAAAATCGACCAATGCCAGCGACAGTTTATGGACTTATAACTGGTTTCAATTGTATATTACCCATTATCTCAGAACAGTGATTTATTGACAGAATAAGTGACCACACGATCAGATCCAATGGTATCAAATCTACACAAATCTTTTGCAGTACAAGAATCATCGCCCACGCCAATCAATCCAATTGCATCTAATCTTATCTAATCATTTTGTAAACAAATTTCAATATTTTTGCAATGTCGGATAAGCCCTCATAAATGGTATAAAAGGCTCGGTATTGACTTGTTTTCGAATCAAGTGTTTTCTAATTCATTGGACTGCACAATGAAACTAGTCATCCTATCCGTCTTTCTCGTGTCTGCGGCATGTGCCGTAGAACTGAAGCTCTCCGACATTATCCTTCCCGGCTCCAAGCCAGAGGTTCAGGGAATCAAACCGACCATCGTTCGCAATCTGAAGCCCGGTCCCGAAGTAGATCCTACACCAATCGCTGAGCGCAAATTCAAGAACTTGGATCCACGTGCACCATCTGGCAGTCAATCAAGAATTACGGGTGGAAACTATGCTTGGGACACACTCCTGCCATACCAGGCTGCGGTGACCATGGGCTATGGTGGTGGCTGGTACGGCATCTGTGGCGGAACTTTGATCGGAAACGAATGGGTGGTCACCGCTGCGCACTGTGTTGATGGGTAAGAAAGGAGCACGACTTCCTTGACATATATGACTTACAGAGCTCGTTTTCGTCTAGAAATCCTGAATATATTGAGATTGGCTTGGGAAGCGTCGATCGGAACAATCCATTGCACAGAACTTGGGCGTACCAGGTCCACATCAACGGCTACTGGAATCCAAATAACTTGGATGGCGATATTGCGTTGTTGAAGTTCCCATGGGCGGACTACAATGAGAGGATGGCACCGGCAGACCTTCCCCCCAGGAATGGTCATTACTCGACTTATGTAAACGATAGGGTCACTGCCTCCGGATGGGGTGGCATTAATGACAGTGAGTAGTAATTGGTTTACATCCATGAAAACAAGTTACTAATTAAATTTGACAACAGATGGCGATTTGACAAATAGCTTGAAGTATGCTGTCCTGACAGTTGTTGACAACAACGTTTGCTCCAACACCTACGGTTCAGACTTGGGTAGATCTTCGGTCGTGTGTGTTTCGACTTGGGATGGCCAATCGACTTGTGGTGGAGATTCCGGTGGTCCATTGACCCTTGAAAACAGACGTACTCTGATCGGTGTAACTTCTTTCGGTGCAGCGGCCGGTTGCACAAAGGGATATCCAATCGGATTTACTCGTATCACCAGCTATTTGGATTGGATAAACGGCGTTAGTGGTATCTCTTGGTAAATGGTCCTGATACTTTGCACAAAACCAATAAATAATTATCTAACTGCAAATGGCCTTGTATTTTGTTGACCTGTCCTAAGGGCTTTGAAGATTTCAACTTGAAAAGCGCAACCTTTCTGGTAGCGATTGTGTGACAACAATAGCTAAGCTCAGAAGTCGGTTCACGAAGCTTTTGATTGTTTATAATCTGGCCAATAACCAACTTCCTCAAGAAAAGCCTGTTTTACCTCTTAGGGTTAGTTCGCGTCGTTTACCTTTTACCAAAGTTTAAAACCGCTCCTTCGGTGCAAAAGAGATATAAGTCTTTTCGGTTAGGGGTGCAACTGGGTGAAAACGTTTACGCGAAAATTGCTCACCAATGCACGCCGGTTTTGCTGGAGCTTCTGCAAAGACGGTTTTTTATTATAGAACGGAAGGTCTCCATCTCAGAAAAATAAATTGAGTTCGCCAAGAGGAACTCCTAGAAAACTTTGGTGGCTCTTCGTTGAATTCATCTCCGATGGAGCAGTGAACACTCACCATCTTCCACAGATGGACAAGTTTGGAAGGAATGCCAAAACTAGACATTTCTCTGTATAGCTATAGGGTAACTGGGTATGAATTTGGATTTCTTGAGATTTTTTAGGATCGATTATGGGCTTTGCTGGCCTAACTACACTGATTAAGTCAAAGCAAGTTGTCAACGAAAGGTTTTCTTGTAACGAGGGTGAGAAGACTGATAGCTCTCTGCTTGGAATTGAGGTCAATTCTTGTCTGTCGGGCAAACGATTCTGCGATTCTATTCATCATATAAACACGCGCGTAAATGAATCTTATAATTGACTAGGTGCATTATCTCTAGCAAGTTATCTTTAGCTGTTTTTAATAGCTCGGCCGGTAACCCATCTGTACCAACGGCCTTTTTGTTCTTCATCTTTTGGATTACTTTACCGACTTCCTAGAGGTTGGGTGGGAGAACCTTTTCATCATCGACTAATGTTTAGATTTCCACATTTTCCGTCACCTACTCTTTGTCTGCTGTGTGAACATCTAACGTCTTGCACTACACAAATTGACCAATATCAGTGTGGCATTCAGACCGGCAATGGGCCAAGTTTTCGCATTGACATAAATGTTAAAAAAAATCAAGGAGTTCCAAGTCGATATTCATCACGTCTTTATCAACTTTAAAGGTACATATGACAGTATTCATCGCACTGTGTTCAATCAAGCGAATCAGGGATCCCGAAAAAAAAAACCGATCCGGTTATGTCGCACGACTCTCGATACCAAGATGTGAGTACGGTGCAGCTTGGAAACAGAACCTTCAAATTATTACAAACATAAACCGGATTTCCACAAGGAAACACACTGTCCTGTGATTTATTTGCTTGAGCAGATAGTGCGCCGATATCCACAGCATCCCTCATTCCCATTTAAGCTTCGACGGGAATTGAAGATGAAACGTGAGAGTAAAATAAAGTAAATTCTGTCGATAAGACCGGACAAAACGCTACAACCAACAGCTTGAATTTCGAGATAGTAAAGGAGTTACTCTACCTTGGAGCTAATGTGAACTACAGGTGGAGATTCGTCAAACAATTTCCCTAATCAACTGCTGCTATTTCAGTTTGTCAAAAAAACTAGCGTCAAAGATCTTCGGTGGATTTAATTTATGCTCTACGAAGCGTTGATCTTACCAGCCTTGGCTTATACTGCGAATTCTACGCGCTGTACAAAGATCTTGATAAAATCTGAAAGGCCACTTGATTCGCAAAGGAAAAGAAGAAAGCAATTCTTTTTTAAGGATCAAGTGATTTTGGACGTTAGAGAGCTTAGTGATGACCTTAAAATATGGAAGGGTTCGGTCCCTCACCGTTCAAGGGTCGCCGGCCTTATAAAGTGTTTTCCAATAAGTTGTGTATGAGATATCAACGATTTTTTTGTTTTATTTGAAAGGCCTATCAATGACATTATGTGTGGAATATGACATCGTTCAAATGGCCGTCACGGCTTCATCTGGGTGGTGCGCATCCGAGAGTTCCAATTTTCAATGTCTCTGACGCATAGATCAGGCTGAATTTGAGCGATGGCAAGTGTCATGTTGACTTCGAGGGCACTGGTTGTTTGCAGCTTATTGGCGTAGACCTTGGACTTAGGGAAACCTTAAAAGAAAAAGTCAAACGGGGTCAATTAGCACTATCTCGGTCGCCAGTTCACGTTGCCTCTGCGTGAGATAAGCATGCCCTCAAATAGTTTGTGCAGAATACCCATTGTGGCATCAGTTGTGTGCACGTCGGAACCACATGTCATTCACAAACATGTCATCCAATTTAGGGCAAAAGAAATTGGTTATCAATGATTGGCAGCGCTCTCGGTTGGCAATGCCATCGTCGTTTTCACTCTCTCACGGACAGCGGCGATGTTTTCGGCAGATTTTGCGTTTCGTTAACGTAGGAGTGTTGGCTGATTGTTCATTAAACCGGTCGACTCGAATTTCGCCACCAAACGTTGAAACTGGGAAGGATGACCATGTAAACCGTAAAATGGACTCAACGCAAGCATCGTTGCCACAACAGAACACCCATTTTGATAATGAAATTTTATTATTTACACATGTTGCTCGACGCTGTAATGGTGATTTTTCTTTAGTGCATGAAAAATAAAAATCGGGAAAACTAACAAAAGATAAAACAACATGGCCGCCATGAACTGTCAAAATCTACCCGACCCCATTTGAAAACCCTTTAGATAAGTAAGTACACTTTAGCTATGTCAGTGAAAAACTACTTTCATCGTTTGTGGCGAGGCCGACTATAGAATCCAGCACCAGTTTTAGCAAGAGTACATCTTTATTTCTTCATGAGTTAAAACTTAATCTTGAGGCCTTAGTTACTAGGCCTTTGGGTGTCTTTCACTTTAAGGTAAAAGTTCCCTGAGCAGCAATGATATGTTCTAATTAGACAGTTATAAGATGTACTTTGGCATAAGATGTGTTTTGCAGATTCTTTGTGCAGATATCGGCCGCGTTCGTCTATCCAGGCAAAGTGCTGCATATCCCTATGTCGTCAGTCACATTGAGAATCTGACTTCAGATTAAAAAGAATTGCCAAACTTACGTATTCATTTTCTATTTTTACATTGATCTCCGCCTCTTAGCCCATAGAATTCAGTTGGAGACATTAGCAGCACTTTGCCTGAATAGGCGAACGCGGCCTTTGTCTTGTACTATTTTTATCCATACTGTGATTTTTGACTCAACAATGTCCAGTCTGGGATCCAACGACTGTTCAAATCTGATTCTGATCAGTTGTAGGAGTTGCTTTGTGTTTGTTTTTGGGAAGATGTTGGTAGAAAGTTGCGCTTTTTGTGTCACCCAGTTATTGAAACAAAGCTAGCACTGCAGTCTTCCGAAAGGAGAGAATTTAAACGTTGTTATTAAGTTCAAACGTACTGCAGAAGTATTGCAGTTTTTTCATATTCTCAGCATCCAATGTGGCTGCGTTTAAAAGTTGTCGCTCCTATCTCTATTTGTTATTAATTCAAGTATGTACATAGAACCAGGTAAAAGGACTCCTTTGACTCATCATGTTGTTACAACTTCATAACTAGACCTTCTATACTTATACACCAAGTAAATAAAGATTTAACCCATCTAAAGACATAGAAATTGAACTTTGGGTTAAATCTTCTTTGAAATCAACACCAATGCCCAACCGATTGAAATCCAATCTTACAGTGAAAACGAAAAACCCCACAACTATTTTTAATATGTGTCTATGAATGTGTCATTGAGTCGACCTTCAATACCAATCGTAATCACTGCACGTAGGTAAACATCTTCCATCAGAACGCACTTTGTTCTAAGTGAAAGATTCCTACGTACACCTACACCTACTTGTAGTTGATGGATAAGATTGAAAGGCAATCGAATCGAAACAAACAATCGGCTTTCTTTTGGTTACGCCTTGTTCCATAGGGTGTGTTCTATTCAATTTTATAGTGTGAAAGTGAAATAAAATCATAAAGCTTCAACTGAAAGGATATACCAACATATGAGTGCATTGTGCCTAAAAATATACCACTGAGCTAAAACCTTCTAGGCACTAGCTGAGGAGATCATTAGCTCAGTGTTTCGTTAGATTTTATTTACTCCAATCTGTATGAGTAAAGTCTATCTTGGCTTGGTCACCCATGTCATAGTTCGAAAATCTAGTCTTGCAGTGGCTGGACAATGAAAAAGGAAGTGTTCCAGGTCATCCTCATCCCTTTCACAGGATTGCAAACTGAGATCCCAGTATATCTAATTTTATGTAATGTGCGATTAGGGATTCAGTCGTCAGATCTGCCCTGTGTTTGTCAACATCCCTGTTTGTCCTGCCATTGATTGCCGTGTTGATGATTGTTCATACAACCTCTGTGTTATCGTTGATGGTTTGCCATCGTTGTAGTATTTATCACATTTCGTTAGACTTGGCACCTACGTGCCAAGGTATCCATGAGATTTACGTACACGTTGTTTTGGCTGACGAGGAGACTTAGCATATTCTTGCATTCTAGTACGGTATTATTTAATGATTTAATTGCTGCTTTACTTGGGTGTAGCATTCCATAAAGGCCCTCGTCCCTCTCTGAATTGCGCAGACTTCCGCCTGAAAGACTGTGAGCTGAGGATCCAAAAATATGAGGGATTCGATTTACGGTTGTAAACAGCAAACTTCGGTTTTTCTTCTGCCTGACTATTGCTTGCTGGTGTGGATCCCCAGAACTCTTTGGAGTGAAAAGTTCCTGAGAATGTATTAACAAAGTTGTGGTTCTTGTTGGCAACGTCGATGATTTGGTTTATCAGATGTGGTTTGACGCACCATCCTGATGATTTCTCGGTACCCCGTATACAAAGTGGAAGTAGTTTCATCGCTTCTAGATGTATCGGTAGAATATTTGCTTTAGTCTTTATGGCTGCCGTTCGCGTTGGTGTGGTTACTTCCAAGGATGCCATACCTTCATTCAAGCTTTATTGGTTCCTTGTGTTTTAGATCGATCTCCATTGGTCAGTGTTGCATGCGTTCATCTTTAGATGTTTCACTGTTTTGATCAGTATATACTACGTAGATAGCGCAGGTTTTCCCTAATGATTTGAATAGGTTACTCATTGCGAATACCGGTAGCAGATGAGGTATAATCCCATAATGGTGTCCTAATTGTACATAATGGTGTCCTAATTGTACTTTCCATGTTCTTGTTACTTCTTCATTGTTTGCCCTAAAAGTGTGTTTCTCCATTGTGTATCTTAGGCAGTCGTTAATGAAGATTATGTTGCAGTACGTAGAAAGCGTTTTCACCATATCGGGTATCTGGATGTTGTTGAATGGGCATTTGTCATCTAGAAGGACTCCTTCTTTTCGTTCCAACTCTTGTCTTTTCAACTCTTCGGCCCTTGATGCATCCGTGTCGATTGGGACTCAGTCTGAGCATTGGGGTCAGTGATCTTATACGTGTGTCGCAACTTCTTTTCTTCGCGGTTGACAGCACCATCAGTCCGTTGGTAGTTTTGATTAGTACTTGCTTTTTTTACATCTCCAGTCCTATGAGGTTTATATATTCTACTTTATTCAAATCACTCCTTGCAGCTCACCAGTTTACACGTTGTGATACTACTCTAGCAGCGTGACCTCACTGAAAAGATTGTTTATCGTCCGAAACATACATGCATGCATATGTGTGATTCTAGGCCCTGACGCACGCGGACTTCTTCAAATCAAATTCAAGTTGTGCGATAATTGAACAAACCCTTGCATTTTATTAAGTTTTATTCCTAGTAACCATATCTATTCACCCTGATATACCGGAAATTTGTTTAATCCAATCCAAGTAGTGTGTGACTCGAGTAAAACCAGCTGGCAATTCACTCGTACATCCGTTAGCAGAAAGGAACGCAGACACGCCAATCAACAAGCGTTGATGCTCAAGTACCAATGGACCACCAGAGTCACCAGCGCATATGCTGCCAATGCCCCTTGTGCTAGTGCACATGATTGAAGGACGTTTTGCATTTACTCCATAAACTGCCGCGCATTCGTCCTTGTCCATCACCGTCATAATCACGTACTTCAATTGATTGGCACCTTGACCATCTTTATCAACAAAAGGCAATCTTTTCAAAACGGGAACTAGGCACTTAAAGAGTTCACTCACCATCATTGGTAGATCCCCATCCAGTAGCTACACCCTTTGAGTTAACATATTGAAGATGTTGACGACCACTAGGTGGCAGTGCAGCTGGAGCTATATCACCATTGTAGTCAACCCACTGGATCTTTACCAAGGCAATGTCATCACCATTGCTATGCCAGCCGCTATGAATGTGGTTCTCATACCCCCAAACTGTACGCAGCGAACGATCGCTGTAGATGCTTCCCAAGCGAACTTCAATTGTTTTAGCTCTACAAAATTGAAAAACAGGCTTAAATTTTGCTAAGAATACTTAGGAAACCCAGAGGTGCAATGAGCAGCAGTTAGTATCCATTGGTTTCCACTAAGGGTGCCACCACACCAGGAGTAGATGTTATTTCCGAAACCGATCAGTAGTCCAGCTTGGTACGGAAACTGCTGTTTGGATGCATAATGTCCATTGAAAATTCGAGCCTGTGGGGCGTTAGCTTTAGGCCTGGGAATGATATCCTCGGAGGCTCCTTTCTTAAGCCCAGGAAATGGTTTCTCCGTGGCATTAAGTTGAAACTTTTCATCAGCATCAAGTGCACTGGTTAAGGCCAAGGTTATAACCAAACAGGAAATTGAAATAAAACTCATTTTAGAAACACTGTTAGCTAGCTGATTCAAGCTCAAGGTTTTTATAGATTGAACGGAAGACTGATTTTTAATTGGCTTATGATTGATTGTAGCACTCATTATGGCAAATATTTTACGTAACCAGCCTTGAAAGTTAAGTTTGTTGTGTCTTGTTTCTGCTGTTTCTTCACAGAAACTTCATACCAAGCTCCCTGAACTATTCGAATCTTACACACTGGTGTAAGCTGACCACGACAACGCCGGTGCCCTTTAACGTCGTCAATCCAGGTAAATTACCATGAGTTCGCCATACCAAACTTTTGGAAAACTGATTTCAGAAAACTGATTTATTGTCTCGAACCTAAAAGCTACAATCGAGAGACCCTCATGTAATAGAAGTGAAATCTATTCGGGCACTGCGGTCTCATATAGAGGCCTATTGTGCTGTCCCATATGATTAGAGCAGTTTGTCTACTCCAGAGGATGTCAGGAAGCTAATCAGCCTCTCTGGGTGGAGCTTGGCAAGCGCCGTTGGTGAGACGAGTTCACTTCCTAGGGTCCGCTTTTTAACACAAAAAAGAAACCTTATTCTAGGTGTGGATTGCAGGGCAATCGTATGGCAGGACAATCGTATAATATGTGCTCGGCTTCTCTTGATGTACCCATGAGTCGAGCTCTAGCTTTAAGGAAGTGGCTCTTTAAATGCTGATTCAGGCTTTTGTCTGGTTTTACATTGACGAGCTTCATCGGCAATTTAATGAGCCAATGCGCTCAATAGATCGTGAAAGACCCTTCAATTCTTGAGGTTCAGCGTTGGAACTTCTTCTCTAATCACCATCGAATATGTAAATGATCAAAACTAAACGATGCGAAAAATTCTCTAGATCTTTAGGTGATAAACTAAAACAGTTAACATAGGCACTCAAGATTGATTACGAACTGATTTGTGGCGTTGTCACTCATGTCGAAAAAAATGATCGTATACCTCAGGCCTAGCAAAACTACCATAACAAAAGAATGCTAAGTCATCCAACGCATATAATCTTTCGATCTGTTATAAACTTAATTGAATTATTTGATAGCATTATATCAGATATAAAATAGAAGCGCCCACCAAGCCATAATCTAGCTTAAGAGCACACTTCAGTTTGTCCACTTGGTCCGATCGTGACAATCGATATGATGGTTCCATAAAGTTAAATCTGTTTCAATTCCGATAACGTTTTCGATTCGCGTGCTTTCGCTAAGTTTTTTTTTTTTTTCAATGAATTCTTTTGTCGTTTTCTAAATCGAAAAGAGGTGATTCAATAAGGAGATGTTCAAAGGTCATTGACTTTTAAAGAATATAGGTATAAATATGGGAATTCTTTACTGCATAAGATGGTGCATACCTTTCTTGAGTTGCATCATCTGCTTGTTGATTTGCAGTAGTGGTACAGTAGATGCATTCTTTTTCGAAAATAGTGAGCAGTGAGCACGGTTTACCTATCATTTTTCCCCAAACGTAAGATTTTGCATTTGCGGATCGGGTTTGGTCGGGTTTTAAGACGTCATACGGAACGATGAGTTACAGCAGGAGTTTACACGGCAGTTATCCGAATGGTTTGAATAAACTCTAACTATTCCGACAAATATAGAGGAAAAATGGCAGTTGTTTTCAACAGAAGTCATTGCCTCTGTAGGTGACATTTGCAGAGTGAAGTAGGCCGGTGTGTGAGAAAAGAACTGCGTGGTTCAAAACACCCGGAATTCAAAAGCCATCAGAGTGAAGAAGAAAGCCTTCAAGGTGTGGATACACTTGGGGGACTCAGCTTCTCGAAATCGGTACATGGAGGCGCGAAGAACTTGCAAACTGAGTGTAAAAGCAGCTAAGGAGCAGTCCTCGAAGGAGTTCCGCGAGAAATTGGACCGTGATCACGGATCTGCAAACAAAGTGTTCCTCAAGACCATCCGCGGTCTCAGAGGAAAGAAGTTTAATATCATCGAAGGAGTAAAATCCAAAGATGGTGTACTTCTTTCCGATAAGGACATCAATCCCGAATAGAAATGGTATGTCCAACCGTAGTGGAGGTGAAATTGGCGATTAAATCGCTAAAAGCCGGCAAATCTGCTAAAAGTCGGCAAAGGCTTTTCGTAAAGAGTGAGTGGAATGGCTCTCTCACCTTTCGTCCAGGTAGAAGCACAACCGACCAGCTATTCACTCTCAGAATGGTACTTGGGAAGGCTTGGCAAACTTATCTATAGGTACAGTTGTTTTGTGGATTAGGAGAAGGCATATGATCGGGTCCCTCGAGGTAAACTCTGGAGTGTTTTGCAGAAGTATGGGATTGAGGGTTCTCTTCTGAGAGCCATTCAATCCCTATACACAGAGCTGTGTTCTGGTGAACGGCGTTAAATGGACATCGTTCATTGTGAGTGTCGCCAGGGATGCGATTTGTCACCTCTTAGACCCGCAACTATTATAGTGGATAAGCGGGTCATTGAAATTGAATGAATGAATGAATGAACATGATTTTTTCGGCGAAGCTATATATTTTTCTGATTCTAAAAGGTCATGGATATGAAGAAGAAACAGGGTTAAAGAGAATTTAGCTCCTTGAGATACTCCCGCATTTATATTAATGGTGTCCGATGATACACCGTTGAGCAGAATTTGAATAGAGGTCTTTCAGAAAGCATTTTACCCAATAGTGATAGTCTATAGGCGTCTAGTTTACTTAAAAGAGCCCGATGCTAGACTCGGCTGAAGGCTATTCAAAAATCCAATGCGACGGCTTGGATTTTTGGAAATCGAATGCGACAGCTTGGTTTTTCCTGTCCATAAGTGAATAACGTAGCTTAACGAGTCCCCGGTTGAACGGCTGCGGAAACCTTATTGTTGGTCGTTAATTTGGCTGCGACTTTCTACAAGCATTTGATGCTCATGGCGTTTTTTATCCTTTTCTTTATGTTAGGTGGCTGACCCCGCTAAGTCAGGCCCATTGTGAAACCACGATGAAGAACCGGCTTACCAGCACTAGGAAATCATTGGAGGGGAACCCCAGTCTGAGCCCATGTCTGCTTGTCAAGCAATGTCCGGTGAGAACCCCTATTAGTGTACCTAGGTTTTTCCGGTTTGTAGATAAAAGTTTCTGTTTCTCTTAAATTCAGGTTAGGCCAGATTTGTTTTGACAAGAGACAAGTGTTGTTGTTGTTCCACCTGTTGTTTGCCAATTTCTTGGCATCCGTGTAAAGAAGGAATTTGGTCGTTCCATAGACGCCAGGTTTTCGGGTAGATGCCGTCCCGTGCCTTCTCTTGCCAGCTCGCCCGCTCTGCAGTTGGCTGGAACGGGACCCAGCACAGGGTTACGTCGCACTTGTCTGCAGTCTCGTTGAGATTGCCTTACCAACCTTGATTGTATAGTCG
Organism: Matsumyia berberina; assembly: GCA_917880715.2. Lineage (NCBI taxonomy): Eukaryota > Metazoa > Arthropoda > Insecta > Diptera > Syrphidae > Matsumyia > Matsumyia berberina. Next base: position 33,971,373 of record OU862870.1, read on the forward strand.
GCAAGGCTTTAATAGCTGCCCGACTATCTATGACCTTTGCGTTAACGTGGAAAGCAAAGCTATAGGACGGATATTTTGTGGCAAATATTTTTTTCCTTTTTAGAATTCGGTTGAACGCAGAGCGTATGCCAAGGAGAATACTACTTTCAGCTGACATTCCGTCATCTCTACCAGCGAGTCTTGCAGCAAAGACCAGCTACCGCTTTAAGAAAAAAAACTTAAACAACAGATTTTCTTGTTTTGTAACTTTTTTTGTTTTTTTTATTAGATTTTATGTTTTTTTTTTTAATATTATTTTAATATAATTATCCACCATTTTTTTTTTCTTGGAATTTCATTTTTTGTTTAAATTATTACAGCGATATTTTACATAAAAAAATTGTTTTACATATTAACTTTGTTTTAGATCGTAAATTGTTCATTTATACCTGTCTTCATTTGTTGGTTTTTTTTTGTCAAGAAATGCATGTAGGTTTTTATTTATTTTTATGTTTAAAGTAATGCATAGGAATATTAAAAGAAATGAAAAAAAAAAAAAACAAAACGGATCCCTCCGACACTAAATCAAATTAAAAACAAATTATTACTTCCTTTGTTTTCAACTTTTTCTTTAATCTTGTATTAAAATATTAAATATTCATCATTAACGAAGCCAGTCTCAAATTTAATTTACGTTTTTAAAAAAATGTTTTTGCCTCCGTTGTACATCTAGTAAAATATTTGTTAATTTCTTAAATAAGTTCATTTTCATTTTCATTTTCATTTTTAACTAATTTTATTTTCATTCATTTTTTGTTTTGTTTTTTTTTTTACACTTTAGTCGGCTGCCGCACTGTTTAATTGTTAAACAGAGCGACAGACTAAAATACAAACTCCATGTACCACGTATAAAAAACTAGAAAAAAAACTATAAAAAGTAAAAAACCTTAATTAAATATAAATACATTAAAAGTTTAAATACAGTTTCAAATATTAAATATAATATAAATTGTATTTTGTTTCTTTTTGTTTTTTTAATTTTCTTTTTTGTGTCAGTTTGTGTATTTTTTTTTGGGTTTTCTTGTTTTTAAATTTTATTATTTAATAATAACTTCAAAAACTAGATTTTTTTTAGAGAGCCTAGAGAAGAGAAAGAATTCGGGGCCTTTGTAGGTTTTCTTAGTCGATTCGCGCGTACCGCGGCACTATATCGTGTTGAATCCAGAAATTGCAGTTCGGGTAGTCCTCTTGGGAGAGTGGATCCTGTTCCACCTTTAGTACTCGCCGACGTGGGTCGTATTGCGGGATTTCACCGTGCGAGACGTAGTAGTAGAACAGCTGCTGCATAGATGACACGAACCGTCTTTGTTCGACAGTGTGCGGTTCGAAGCGACCTAAAATCGCTTGAACATCGACATCCACTTTGGCCAGACCGTCAGGACCTTCACCCTGCGTTGCCACGTAGAATGGAACTGTAGGTTGGAGGCGGGCATTCGCGAGCATAGGACAGATAGTTCGGATGTCAGAGATCATTGAAACCAGACCTTGATAAGTAGCATTGTACCGTCGAATAGCTTCGTCTGTGAGATTCAGAGCCCCGATTCTGCTGTTGTCGATGAAGGTGCGTACTTCCTCTTCAGTCCAGTTAGTGTGACGAAGGCGTAATTTGTCTGTGTGACTCTCGTGAGCTGTAGTTCCCATGATAAGTTTGGGTTTGCCAGTTGTTTCGTCCTTCCAAATATCTGCTGGGTGCTGCAGAAGGATGCTTCCATCCAGAACTAGCCATTCATGGCGAGCAGTAGTATTTTCATCGTTGCTGGGTAAGTCGACAGGGAAATGCAGCCAGGTGTCGGGGGTAGCTTGCCATATTTCATTGGTGGAAGCCTCGCGAAGGCAGGTAACCTCTGAGCATTGCATTTGGTTCAAAAAGTCCTGATTGCGACGTTCAGATTCTTGGAGCTTACGACCAGGGAACACTGCTGAACTAGACGATACCCAGGCGCGGGTGTACAAATGCTTCACTTTCCGAGATGTGACCAAGGCAGAGACCAAAGTGCCACCAGCTCGATGACCAAAGAGTGTGACTGACTTGGGATCGCCTCCAAAATGAGCAATGTTCAATTTAATCCAATTCAGAGCTGCAACAATGTCGGTAAGAGCATAATTTCCTGAAGTTTTTGGGTAAGCATCCTTGGTGAGGACATCCAAAGCCAAGAAACCGAACACGCCCAATCGGAAATTCGGTCTAACGAAAATGACATCATGCGAGCGAGCGTACCTTGCCGAAGGTCGTAAAATTCCTGGTGATCCACCTGTGAATGACTCTGCTCCAATGAGAACCACAACCGGCAGCGGGTTGTCATAGCGAATATGTGGTGTTATGACATCCAAAGTCAGGCAATCTTCCACACCAACTATTGTTCCATTGCTTAGCATTTGAGAGCAAACCTCTGTGGCGTTGTGAGCTTTCAGTGTCCCATTCCAACAGTCGTCAATGCCTTCGATTAACTGGGCCGGCTTGAAACGATTTTCATCAATTGGCGGCAAAGCATACGGTATTCCTCGGAAGGCAAATGCACCATCTTCCTTCAATCCTTCAACCATGCCACATCCAGTCACAGCATCGATGAAACGTCCCTCACGAACTGGCGGTGAGGTTTGAGCTTCACTCGTTAGCACATAACCAATAACGGCGAGCATAACAACTATGAGTAGGATACCCAACGCTATCAGGGCATCATCCACAGAGCAACGGTATGAACGGATTCTATCGAAGCATGACATTACTACAACCTCTTCCGGTGATTTCTGAAAAGCAAAAACATTTCCATTAACTTTTATTCGTTCATCTTATTGTCATTTAACAAATTTACCTCGTTGACAGACTTAATTTCTTGGCTGCCCTTCACTTTGTTGACATCATCATCCTTTTTTGTTGGAGCTCTATCCACTGTATCCTGATCTTTCAATGAATCATCTAACGTTTCCATGGAAGCTAATCCGGCCTTGGTACCCGGTCCATTACCTAATTCTACATCGTCATCAGTCTTTTTCTTTGGAATCATATTGGCAATGGGGAGCTTGATTGCATTCAAGAGTCCGCGTTTTTGCGGTGGTCCGTTTTCATCAGCTGCTTCGGCGGTTAAATCTACAAAAAAAAAAAAAAAGGAAAAGATTATATTTAGTTGTGGAAGGCAGTGAATCCATGAAGGAGAAAAGAAGGTAAAGTAAAGAGGACATCATGACTTAAGAATAGCTGTGAAGTGCTAAGTACGTCGCTTCTTGTTCCACCTACAATAATGAAACCCAAGTTCGCTCTGATTGCGTCCAGGACTAGTTGAAGATAGGCCCACCATATGCCGAATATTAGTAATGGAAGTAATCCAAATCGACTAATCCACTGGCTGACGCTTATCACGACGATTCTTCCCGAACTGCGCCGCCTTCAGAAGGAAAATAAACTAACTATTCGTTGAATTAAAAGACCACAACGAACAGAAACCTTAGCGGTGGGCTCTGAGAAAGGAGTGGCAATACAAGGGAACTCCGACTCAACGCCATAGTGCCAATTTTCAGCTGAATAACCACCTTTAACACATTGTACATATTTAAAGAACGGAATGGGATTTCCCGCAAAGCTCAAATGACTAAAATATAATGGCATCGCTGAAGGCGTTTCATAAGGCGAGAGCACGAGGATATGAAACTTTAAACAACTTTCATTACACTCAGCTAATAGCTCTGGAACAAGGTTATTTACTGTTCATTTCACTGCCCCTAGGGATCAACTGAGTCTCTTAAAATCCCTCTGATGCTTTTACAGAAGTTAAAACTCATGAATACCAAGGCAAGAAATGGAATCTCCCTCGAGGAATTTAACGATGACCAATTATTCTTAAAATGTCCCATGCTAGCTAAAATCAGCACATCATTCTGCAAATCAGGACAAACCCATGAAAGAAATACAATAAAAACTCACCACTCTTGGCTGTGTCATCGGCGAATGGTTTCGGTTTTCGCACAAAAAAACTTCTAATCCTCTCGCCCAGGCATGGTCGTTGTTTCTCATCCTTCTTTATGGATTTTTCCTCTGCCGTTGGCGATGTCTCCTTGGGCTCCTTTTCCAATAGCTCACCCTCAGCGCCGTCACCATCACCACGTGGTTTTGCCTTCATAAAGAATCCTGGCATTTTAATGCCACCGATTGGAATTTTCTTTGGTTTCACTTCACGTCCCTCCTTTGTGACCGGATTTAGTTTGTCCTCAGTGTCAGTGGAATTCTTTGTGCCATCGCCACCTCCTCCACCGGATGCTTCACTGGGGATGTTGATAATTTCCTCGCCATTAGGGGTTTTCTTATCCTTTTCCGGTGTTGAACTTCTTCGCTTAGACGAATCATCTATTGCGGCTGTGGCTGCTGTAGTTTTATCATCTGATTTTCTCTCGAGCATTTTGTCTGTTTCCTTTGGTTCATCGGTTTCTCGATGATGATCATGCGATTGTGATTCTGTTGGGGGGATTTCTTTCTCGTCCAATTCACCCATCGCCTGATTTTTTAACTTTTATTTTTTTAGTTTTTTATTTATTTTTTGTGTAGATTACGGAAGAAACTCTGCAAAAGAGGAAACACAATAGTTAGCAATGTAGAGGAGAATTGTGTATAAAAAAAATGAACCTTAATTGCTACGGGGATCTAGGATCTATCACTGTCACAGGATGAACTAGTTCTGCTTGTTTGTTCAAGAAACGAAAACGTATTTATAGGGTGTGTGGTATGCAATGAACATTTCCTCCAGGGACTTCGTCAGGGTAATAAAAAAAAAACAATCGTCTATACCTCGAATATACCTGAGCTTGTGAGAGCAATAAAACTGTATATCAGGTAGAGGGGAGTGTGTGGATTTAATAGTTTATGCAAACATTGAGGAAAGGAAACAATTTTTTTTCCTTGGGAACTCCTAGAATTATGGAATTCGCATTAAGGGATTTTCAGTTCCCGGCCCTAACTATCCTCTTTTGAGGTTGTGGCACGTATCATGGTGGTAAGACATTTAATTGTTTGAAAGGCAAACGTGTTTAACAGAAGACTGTGCAATTACATCGATGACATGCTTTCGACATGTGTAGGAGGAATGTTCACTTTTGCCGATGACTGTCACAGACATTTAACGAGAGTTTGATGCTATACTGTGTAGTCGACGCAAGATTGTGGAAGCACCACGGTCATTGGGTTTTTTTGTCGAGTTTGGAAGCACGGCTTAGGCATTAGGTTTCTGCCAAAGCCATCAGCAACCACCACTTCTGCTACTATACTAAGGCCACCAATGATTGCCATACAAAATCGTTTTGTTTCATCCCATCTCCACCACTGCATCTTGCTATGAAGATTGTGTCAAAGGAACGGCTTAAGAACTTGCTACACCGTCGTTGTTGTAGCCTCAAATCTTCGTAAAGACACTGCGACGTCAACGTAAGCGTTGGAAAGAACTTGCTACACCGTCGTTGTTGTAGCCTCAAATGTTCGTAAAGACACTGCGATCAAAATGTCAACGTAAGCATTGAAAAAGTCTTCCCTCCTAGAAATCCAGAAGTTCGTACAAGTGCTTAGGAAAGTGATCCTCGAAATTAATGTCTTCGTTGAGGCATTGATGACGTTTGGTGTTGCTTTTCGGTAGGGTTTGCTTTGCGTAGTCTTTGGGGAATACCTACGAATCCTCGTGTCAGCTTAGTTCTTTGTTGATCCTTGTAAGGAATATTCTCCAGAACTTGGCAGGCAGACCAGAGATTTCTGAACACCGTGAATGAAATGGCAATAGATAGCTATTCAAGCCTACCCAGACTGAATAGAATCCACGAGCCCCTCTGAGCAAATTTGGACCAGTTGTTGAAAGACGGTAAAGAACTCTGAACGCCATGACAGACGCATGTTGTTAAAGGAAAATCTATGTATACCTTCGAATGAATTAAACTGAATTGAATGACTCCTCGATGAGTCCACTAAAGCCTATACGATAACGTCTGTCCAATGGACAAACATTCTTCGCCCAAATTTGTCACGTAAACCTCGTTAAATCACAAAGGATTTCGTCACAATCTCCGCTTAATCTCCACTTTATACTACAATGGAGGCGTTCTGTTCGATAATTTTTGGTCAGGACCTGGAAAATTTACGACGTCATTTGTACAGAAAAAAAAACCCCCGCACGCACTTGAAAACCAATTAAAGGGGCACTATCCGTGGCGTCAAACAAATTTGACTTGAATACGAAACCCGATCGTTAAAAGCAAATCTCCGCTGGCCCCTTCACGCCTAATCTGATGTCCTTTCTATGTCACATAAGCAAGAGTGAAACCACTTGAGAATTAAATATTCATCCCAACTTGCAACATGAGAACATCAAAGATTCACCACCACTCAAGAGAACCAATATCATGGAGTTAAATCCCCAGTGCAGACACACACCCGGGACCGGGGATGCAATGAACTCTCGAAAGCGGCAGCAGATCTATCTAAGCTGTGAAATGAATTCTAAATTACTTCAGGGTTCGAATACACCCACACAGGCTTGTATGCGCTGCCATAGACTATAATTGCGTTCCGTACAAAAGAAGATTTAAATCTGCCATCTCTTGGTGGGCTCTGAGTTCTCCTAATGATAGTTTGAACGAGAAAATAACTACGTCGGGGTTTGTTCGTTCGTTGTCATCAGGCGCCGCACGGTGCCGGCGAAAATGCGAATCTGTGTTCTCATTGAAAATAGATTTCCTGTGCAATTAGTGCATGTAGCCCGTTGGATGTGGCACAATGACACACACGGGGTTTATTGCACACCTCGTCGGAACAATCAACCGAACATAGAATGGAAATGGAAGTAGAAGGAACAATTGCGATGACGATTACGCAAAATGGGTTTTTCGCGGAATTTATTGTTGTTCCCGCCGTCATCGAGTGTTGAGATGGGATAATCTGGCGGCGAGGAGATTGTTTTATGATAAGGTAGAGGGTTCTGGTGTACCAGGGAATGGGATTGGGAGTTCATGATGCTGTAGTTTATTGTAGGGAAAAGAATTATTAACGAGTCATAATTGGTATATAATTATACGCGATCACTCTAGCCAGCTTCGATGAACTTCAAAAACGTAATTTTGTGACATGTTGAGTGAAAAAAAGAACAATTCTTCAAAATTGAACTCTGCCGCGATTAGTTTGATGACGAATCAAAAATATGGTATCACAGAGTAGCCGAGATGAATGTAACTTCATGGAAAGGCATCAAATCGATGCGAACTCCTCAAAGATATAACAATGACCAATGTATCGTAAGGGAAGCGCTAAGAGCTAGATACGAGTACAATTAATTCTCAGTGCGACGACGAGGATGTCACATTACTGTATGGGAGCAGGTAAAGCCAGGATATTGATGGGATTGCCGAGTTAACAGGGTATACTTCTTTATCTATTGCGCGTCTCCGGGTATCACACGTAAAGATCAAACGACTAGCTGATATCATCACAACATCTGGAAGAGAAGAAAGCCGTGCAAAATGCCAGAGGAAATATCCTCCTGGCGTATTTCCATCGGTGGATACTCGTCAATTCTGTATAATCGCTCATCTATCACGAAATGTGGAAGGCAAACTCTCAGCACACACAGAGCGATTAGATACGAACTACACCGAAGTCCTGCCAAAGACGAAAAATAACCAAGAAAATAACCGTAGGAAAGGGGACAGTAGATATATCCATGTAAAACCAGCAGCCGACAATACCAGGAGAGATAAACACAAGAAGAATGTCATAAGTGCAAGGAAAAAACGAAGCTTCACCTAGTTATGCAGCGAAACTAACCAAATCCCCTGGAGTAAAGACTGTCAGGTTGCGACGCAGTACCTAAAACACGTCCAAATAATTTTTAGAAAACTTAGTCAAAGTTCTGTTCCCGCAACCATAGAGAGAGGGAAAACATAGCAAAGAAGCAACCATTGGAAAATGATTCACTTAACCAAACAATCTCTGAGAAGACGAGGCTTTTAACAGACCTAATAGTCTAAGGACACCTTTTCCGAATAGACGTCTCCTCTTTCCAGCAACTTGACCGACTCTATACAACACCTCCGTCCATGGTGCAACAGCAAGGACTTTGCCAAAAGTGAAAGTAGTCGCACTTGGTTGCTGGAAGAGAGAAATGAATTGATCTCACCTGCATACATGATGAGTAAAAGAAAGATACAACTGCGGACTATGGGCCATACAGCTTAGAAGTGTAATGAAGGCTATCAAGAATAAGAAGGATGCAAATATGTTAAGTGTTAGTATGTTAATAGACTCTTTTCATATTACGTGGCCCGTATTGTGTAAAATAATAAACAAGTCACTGTCTGAAGGCGTCTTCCCTGAGTGTTGGAAAGAATCAATTGTTGTACCAATAGAAAAAGTAAAGAACTCTGTCAAACCCGAGGATTTCCGACCCGTCAACATGCTACCCAATGATGCCAAAATTCTGGAAAAGGTTGTGCAAAGTAGGCTTCAAAAGTACATGGAAGACAACAAACTGTTTACGGACTGCCAGTCGGGATTTAGAGGAAGACATAGCTGTGAATCCCTTTTAAACCTGGTAATAGCTGACTGGAAGACAGAAGTACATCAGAAAAGAGCTATAGTTGCAGTTTTCATTGACTTAAGACGAGCGTTCGAGACCGTGGATAGAGGCATTCTTCTTGCGAAGTTGGAGAAATACGGAGTGAAAGGTGTTGAACTAAGATGGTTCGAATCGTACCTGAGTTCTCGTAGGCAGAGGACTAAAATTGAGAAAGCAGTGTCTGAGGCAATTAACGTCAGTCTTGGAGTCCCACAAGGATCAGTTCTGGGTGTCCTGCTGTTTATAATCTATGTGAACGAGATGCCGAAGGTGGTGAAACATGCAGTAGTGAGACTGTTTGCGGACGATGGCCTTCTGTACACTTCCAGTGTAAATATTTCGGAGTGTATTGAGAAAATTAACTTTGACCTGAATAACCTTAGTGAGTGGTTCAAAAGCAATAAACTAAGTTTAAACATAGCGAAGACGAAGTGCATGTTCATTAATGGAGATTCCCAAGACTTAGTTTTAGTTAATAATGTAAAGGTGGATGTAGTTGAAGAAATCAAATACTTGGGTATTGTACTAGATAAAAAATTGAAGTTCAAAGAACATAGTAACTACATAGCAAAGAAAATTAGTAAAAAAGTAGGTTTTTTCGCTAGAATTAGAAAAAGGATGTCAATGTCTTGTGCAACTAATGTATACAATGCTATTATCAAGCCCCACTTTGAGTATTGCTCGTCGGTAATCTATATGGGAAATACTTCTGTGATAGATAGGTTGCAGAAGTTACAGAATAAAGCGATGAGGATAATTTTGAGATGCAACTGGCGAACCCCAATTGTTACTATGTTAAATGTATTAAAATGGTTAAGTGTAAATCAGAGAACTGTGATGAATGTGTTGATTTTTGTTTTTAAAATGAGAAATGGGTTGTTGCCAAGTTATCTGTGTAATAAATTGACGTATACTGGGGATGTGCATAATTATAATGTAAGAAATAGATTTGATATAAGGCTTCCACTATTTAGGACTCAATCTGCTCAAAATATGTTAATGTATAACGGATTAAAGATATTTAATGAACTTCCAAACGAATTAAAATGTGAGAATAATTTATTTCGATTTAAACGAAACATTATTGACTATATCAAAGATAAATATTAATAAGTTATTATAGATTATTAGTTTAGATATTTAAAAATTGTAAATAGCTTGATATTGCTAAATAAACAAATGAAATGAAATGAAATGAAATCCCATAGACAAGCACCAAAATGCTGCAAATTGCAAGGAATTTTGTTCGAAATATTCAGCAGATACATGTCGAGTACCTCAGCATATCGGGCTGTCTGCCTGATGTAAGCTTAAATGATCAAATAAGTGTGCTAACGAGGGCCTTATCTCCTCTCAGGAACGGCTACAACTTTTTATTTTTATGTCCTGCCCTTATGGCTGACACTGCGATCTAGCAAGATCTATTGTGTCTCCGGCGTACTTAACTTAATAGGTCCTAATGAAGGTGAGTATGTCATTAGTAGCCGAGTTTCTAAACTTCGCCAACGAACAGAATTCTATGAAAGATCCATCTACTCAACCAGTATAGTGTCGGACATTCACAGATAACGTGCTCAAAGGTTTCCTCCTCTTCCAAACAGAACCGACACTGTTTAGTTTGTTGAGATGATATCTTAGGCCACAATGGCCGGTAAGGAAGCCACTAGCTTCCTTATGTTGTTCCTGTCAAGGTTTAAAATTTCCTTGTATGAAAAGGGCTTAATAAGTCTCTTGGGTTGCGTAAGCCCGGGGACGTTTTCCCAACGTGCCAAGCGAAGTTGGTGTTCCCAGTTGTTTTAAAAAACTGTGGTTGAAGCCCAATTGATGCCACAGAGCGCGTAGGACGAACCGGCCCTAGCCAGCTCATCCGACGCCACAGAAGGGTTCCGGTCCCAAGAGCGCGTAGGACGAACCGGCCTTTGCCAACCCTGGTAGCCAGGCACGCAACCAAGCTTGACCTAGCTATGTCTATTAAGTGATTGTAGGATATCATACAATAGCAAGACTTGACTGATAAATCCACGAAGCGGGATATCAACGCTTTAAGCGCTGCCTGACTCTCTGGACACAACTTAGTTAACTAACCAAAGTTCTTTCCATAAGTGAACGAATGTACTCATGTGTACTCATACCGCTTGTAGCATTGTTTGCCCCCATGGACTAATCCAAAAATAGACCAGGTCAACAGCAATTACCAACACAATTAATCTGAAATGCAAAACCTCTAAAGAAGCAATCATGCGCTGATGTTAAATGTTCCACTTTTTCTGAGGCGATAATTAAATGCGAAACTCCTATGGCTAATGGCTTGTTAGTTGTTTACCAGGAAATAATTGCCAATTGAACCAACACGAGGATACTTCTCGAGAAACTTAAAAATCTTCTATAAATCTGCGTTTAGGCACGTTTCTCAAAACACAGAACCAACACGTTGCACCACTAGCACAGCATTCCTCGAAAGTACGTATATTTCTCATGTGTGTTTATAGCTCTCATAAACGCAAGACAAGGGTGCATTAAATGCGCAATTATTCCAAACTTTTTCATAAAAATGTTTGTCCTAGATTCGGACATTATAGATACACAACACGCAGGGGGAAAGGAATCGTTCGCCACACGGGAGCTCAGCATAGATACTCGTATCTTGATAACTTCACGGTTATACAATGCATTTAAATAAATTGCTTCTTTGTTTAACCAAAACGCACTATCTAACCGAATTAATCTTAAGGGATAAGGGCGCATTGAGGGCTGTTCTGGGGTTGCGCTGAGGTAAGCGCCACTGTCCAGTTTCCCGTGCCGTCTTTGGTCAAGTTGTCCTCGGGGTTGATAAACTACTTCATTGCATGTTGTGTGTGTGTTATGGTTTCATTAATTCCCTCGAAGTGGTTTCTATTCATCCCTTACCAGGTGAGGGCGGGCATTTTTTTTTCGATTTAACCACCCTTGTCGCGACATGAAATTTCAGTTTAATTGAGCTCAAGTGATAAAAATCAACCAAAATGTGAATTTTAAGGGTTGAAATTAAGATCTACCCCTACCATTCACCAGGAAAGTACTTTATTTCGGTAGGAATCTTGTACAGGTTTCAAGCATTCATCGGTGCCTCTCATGTCCCAGGTCAATGTACTGATGAGAGGAAGTTCCCTGTTTGTGGTTTTCGGTTTAAAAGCCTTAAGTCGGAAAAGATATGCTCTGTGTGGACAAATTGCTTCGGTTGACAGTGACAGATCGATACATAGTGGGTGAGTGTACACTGCGCTGAGGTGTTTTCGTGTCGGAAATGTAATTATGACCTGGCACCACCCCTCTTCTATTGGAAGTTGCGGTTGTCGAATGCATCTGTTTTTATTAATTGGTTTGACCACCGACCGACAAGTTAAGCGACCAAGCGACCCTTTCTTCCTACAAGCAGCTGCGTACAACAAGATACGAGTAGACGCACAGATATTGCTGGTGCGGACTAATTTTAATTTGTTTTGCTATAGGCTTTGCTAGTGCACTATGGGTGTTATTTTTAGAAAAAAAAAATTATTGTTCCCGAGTTATTAATTGGAATATGTGGGGCAGATGAACAACTTTTATTGGTTGTGCATGCAATGTAGGAAGCCCATCGGTGCTTGCACGCTTAGACGCAGAAGAGAATACGAAACAGATTGCATTTGGAGCAGCATTTTTAAGGCTTCATTTGAAAAAGGTCACACCGGGGCCAGGGAACATGACTATGAATGCAGTGTTTGTGTCCAAACACGCGAAGACTGGAAATGCATTCAGGCGACGATGGGACATTTTGCACTCGGAGAATGTTCAGAATAGTTCGTTAATAATTACTCTAAATTCAAGATCAAAAAAAAAACTTGTTTCATCGCCATGCGATGATTGTTGCTTGGGAGGTTCTTGTGGCGAAATAGTTGGTGGATGACAAAACCAAGCCCAAAATGGCATTAAAACTGAAAGCAACATGCCACAGGATTGGAGAGGCTATGAAAGGCTGTGGGGTCGCAGGTTGAGACTCTTGACATTTAATGCGCTTCACTTCCTGTGCAGCTTCAAAACAACTCCTGAGAAGTCGAACCTGGGGCAATCCCCATACGGGTAGAGGTGAGATTTCGGACTTGGTCCAGCCATCTCATCCTAGGCCTGCCCAGGGGACGCGTACCCGATGGCACGAATTCCATGGCACGTCTTGGAAACCGAGTTGGGGACATGCGTTTGACGTGCCCAAACCATCGAAGTATGGACCTCTCCGTCCGAAGAAGTAGCTGCTCGACATTGAGTGCCTCGCGTACTCTGGTGTTCCTAACCCGATCTCGTCGAGTCACCCCAGCAATACAACGAAGAAATCTCATTTCGGCAGCTTGTATCCGCGATCTTATTCTTTCGGTCATTACCCAAACCTCATGACCATAGGTGAGGGTCGGAACAAACACTGAATTAAAGACCGACAACTTAGCTTCGATGCCAAGTTCGGCCCTCCTGATAACAGATTGACCAAGCTGTCTCAAAATTGCTCCAGCCTGACCAATCCTACAGGATAACTCAGTATTGCTCCTACCTTCACTCGTGAATAGGACCCCGAGATACTTAAACTTCTCCACCTGTTTCAATGGGACTCCACTAACATGCAGAGTGCATTGAACAGGTTTTCTGGAAATTACCATTACCTCTGATTTGTCCACGTTTACCTTCATCCCAGTTTCAACACAGACGGCGACGAACCTGTCTAGTGCGCGCTGAAGTTCGGTCTGGGTGGACGTAAGGATGACCAAGTCATCAGCAAAAAGCAGATGACTTATCCTTAAGTCTCCCAATTCGAAACGTTCCTCACCAAGGCTGCGCTGTAACATCCAATCCATATACACTATGAAAAGGAGAGGTGACAGAACGCACCCCTGGCGAAGTCCAACGCCCACAGTGAAAGGTGTCGACTTAACGCCGTTCACCCGAACACAGCTCTTACAGTTAGTGTACAGAGATTGAATGGCCCTCAGAAGAGAACCGTCAATCCCGTACTCCTGCAATACACTCCAGAGTTTACCTCGAGGGACCCGATCATATGCTTTCTCCAAATCCACAAAACAACTGTAGATAGGTTTGGCATACTCTCAGGCTTTCTCAAGTACCATTCTGAGAGTGAACAGCTGGTCGGTTGTGCTTCTACCTGGACGAAAGCCGCACTGCTCATCGCCCAACCGGGACTCGACCACAGCTCTGGAACGCGTTTCCAACACCTTTGCAAAGACTTTTCCGGGGAGACTTAAAAGAGATATACCCCTATAATTGAAGCAATCCCTCTTATCCCCTTTTTTAAAAAGAGGAACAATCACCCCAGTTTGCCAATCACTAGGTGTTTCACCGCATTCCCAGACCACTTTAATGACACGAGACAGCCATTCCACTCCCTCTTTACCCAAAGCCTTGAGCATTTCTGGCCGGATTTCATCCACACCAGCAGATTTGCCGACCTTTAGCGCTTTAATCGCCAAAGTCACCTCCTCTACGGTGGGACTATTCTCCGCCCTACTCAAAACCATGGGTCTGCCATCCTCAGTGCCCTGTTCGGGATTGAGCAACTCCGAAAAGTGCTCGCTCCATCTGCGCAAGATGTCCTTGTCATCGGAAAGAAGTACACCATCTTTGGATTTGACTCCTTCGATGATATTAAACTTCCTTCCTCTGAGACGGCGGATGGTCTGCCAGAACACCTTGTTTGCAGATCTGTGATCACAGTCCAATTTCTCACCGAACTCCTTCCAAGACTGCTCCTTAGCTGCTTTAACAGCCAGCTTGCAAGTTCTTCGCGCCTCCATGTACCGGTTCCGAGAAGCTGAATCCCCCAAGTGTATCCACACCTTGAAGACTTCCTTCTTCTCTCTGATGGCTTCTTGAACTCCGGGTGTTTTAAACCACGCAGTTCTTTTCTCACCACCAGCCGCCACACCGAGCCGCTTCACTCCGCAAACACCTCCTGCAGAGGCAATGACTGCTGTTGAAAACAACCGCCATTCTTCCTCTACATTTGTCGGAACAGTTGGAATTTGTTCAAACCTTTCGGATACCTGTCGTGCAAACTCCTCCCGTATCTCATCGTTCTGTAAACTCTCCCACCGTATGCGTGTCACCAGCCTTGGTTTACGCTTTGGTAGGACAGGTACTTTATCGTTGAGATACAAATTACACAACACGAGGTGATGATCAGTTGACAGTTCAGCCTCTCTCTGAACATGTTTCGCAACACTAAATTTGCGTCGAGACACGATAAACCCCTGAAAGTATAATTTATCATGAAAAAGCTTCTCAATTCGCCAAGTCGCCAGTAAATTGGAGGTCGCTTCCATTTATGAAAAAAAAAAGTTACACGCACAGCAAGAATGATTGAGAAAAGTTAGGCCTTGGCCTTGGAAGAGTCAAGGTGTCACGTTCTGAACAGAGGAAGACTGTCAGATAAATTCTAAGTACAAAATGTGGTTCGACAGGGTTGCGTTCTTTCACTGTTTTTACCGGTGATTAGCGATATGCTTCGCGCTGCCCTGTCGATGAGAAATCCAGGAATTCGATGGACTCTTAGATTTTATTTCAAACATCTTGACTAGGCTGACGACATATGGCTATTTTCACATAGAATTATGGACAGTGGGTGTTAAGGGAGAGGCAAACGTCGTGGGGTTGAAGATTTACAAAATTAAAATCATCAACCTCGGATCGAGCTCATCTTCTCAAGTTAGCATCGCTGGACAACCGGTAAAGAAAGTAGAGAGTTTTCAATATCTTGGAAGTATCGTCTCGGTCGAAGGTGGATCTGAACAAGATATTGCCAGCCGAATCGAAAAAGCGAAGTGTGAATTTGGAGTGTTGCCCAAATGCTGCGAAGCAAAGTGATCATATTAAACATCAAACCATGACTGTTCCATTTCAATGTTGAATCTGTGCTGTTATATGGATGCAGCACTTGGAAAGTGACCTCTACTATCACAAGAAAGCTGCAAATGTTCGTTAATAGGTGCCTACGGAACATTCTGGGGATTTTCTGGCCCAACCGTATCTCTTACGAACATTTTTACCAGAAAATGGGTCAGGAACCAATAGGCACTATCCAACGACAAAAGTTGCAGTGAATTAGTCACACATTTCGAAAAGGCGATACACCTATTGCTAACTACGCTATGCATTGAAATTTAAACACATTAACCTCAACAAACACATACAAAGACTGGGACTAACTGACACAGAGACGTGTAGGAACTACGAGGAAGAAGACCTCGAACACTTCCTGTGCCACTATTCAGCCCTAACGAGAATGCAACAGAAGACCCTGGATGCCATGTGGATACCGAACCGGAGACATCTCAAGGACCAAAGAAACAAGACGATTCGTCAGATCACACGTACACTAGTGTCAACCCCATAATTGTTACCACCTTCCCTAGATCCCTCCCAGCGCACTTCTCAAACCAAACCTATTCCTGCAGTTCCAACGATAAAAAGAGGGAAACACAACGGGCCCGACTGAGACTTAAATTAAGAGCCTTCCACTCACACTCATATGCCATACCATACCATGCGGACAAAAGAGTGGGTCGACCGAGAAATAAGTGGCACAGAACAGCTGAGGAGTGGTCTCGGCAATTGCCGAAGAGTTGGAGAGTTCTGAGTCATATTGCTAGAAACCGCACCCGATGGCGCTAGGACCCACAAGGGAAAACGGATCATAACTAACTAGGCCTTGGCCGTCTCGGGTTGTCGCGCTACCTATTTATTATATATTTTCATGGATGCTTTGAAGAACTCAAGGGAAAACACAGTATTTGAATGTAAGACTTGACCCTTTACAAGGGTTCATCATCTATGTGCACTTAACCACTCCACGAAATTGCCTCTAACAAATTTTTTTCGTTAAAAATATTGGAACGCATTACCGAATCAAGCAACAGTTCAACAACAGAATCCAGAAACACCTCGGAGTTCGCCTTTCCCGGGAAAAAATATATTAAAAAATAGCTACTCCGCCTTTTTCTGAAGCCTTCTCAATTTTTTGCAGCACATGAACACACATTTCCGCCTTAAAAACTGTCCTGCTTTCGTTAACCGTTAAATGGTTTTTTACCAAAAGCAGGAGGATAGCAAAAATGCCTCCTCTTTCGTGTGCTTTCACGTGTCCCACATGTGAGCGAAGACTTCCATTAACTTAATTTACCACACGCTGTTGACCACATTTCATGCGTCGTGAAAGTCTGAATAAAATTCCAAACTAACACACATTGCCAAGTCACCTTTTTGCTGTAATCCTGGCTTGGGGCAATTCTCGACCGGGAGACTCTTCTTGTCCACCATATGGTGGAGGAATGAGGAATTGTGGGCATCGACGTTAGCTCTGGAATACTGCTGATGACACAAAGTGTAATATGAACGAGAAGAAATGAAATTTTAATCGGATCATGAAATGAAGTTTACTTTGAGAGGTTTCTTTCTCTGTTATCCAAGTGTCTTGCGAGGGTTTTTTTTTTTTTTTTAGGGATCATAGTGAAATCGATAACTTAACCAAGCGCAAATACCACAGGAAGAGAACAGCAGCGCGCAAACTAGCAGACGACAGCAGTGAAGAACAAGGAAAGAGAGGTTAACGTTCACCGGGTCACAGAATCAACTATCTATATGCGCTATACACAGTGTTTGCTCGCTGTCTCGAGTTTG
Organism: Matsumyia berberina; assembly: GCA_917880715.2. Lineage (NCBI taxonomy): Eukaryota > Metazoa > Arthropoda > Insecta > Diptera > Syrphidae > Matsumyia > Matsumyia berberina. The sequence goes on from OU862870.1 coordinate 33,988,682, forward strand.
TACACAGTCGAAAGGTGAAGAGAGGGCACATTCTGCACTACAATTCCTTCCTCGACTCCATCGCACAAGAAATTGCCAGAGTCATAGTCATGGTAGTCATCGTCTTTGTCATCGCCATGGCCTATTCCTGGGCACTGTTCCCATTCCTCTGTGAAACTCCGGTCTCTTAAAGTGCTCTATGGAATGGTTGGTTGTTCACTCCCGAATTGGATTATGGAGACTCCAAGCCACACGGATGAGGGGGAATGCAGTGATAGCTGGAATTGCAAGACACATAGCTGTGCGCTGCCAGTGATAGTTCACGAAGATATAATTGGAAGCAATAGATAGTGAGGAGCACTGGCACAAGAACTCTCTTCCACCGTACACACCCCACTCGGCCCGACGAGGGATAAATGGAGAACGCAAGAAGAACGTGCACTTCGTTCCAACGTTGAAATTATTGTTTGAAATTATTATGGCGCAGGCATGAGGTTGCATCCAGATGCATATGCCACATTCGTGCCTCCCGTCGTTAGATTTAGTGCCTTGATAGAACAGTGCACAGCGCAATCTAGTACGGGACTGGTAGTCCAGGATTAACGGTGGAGAGTGTGTTCGGTCGTCATATGTTGCAGGTGCTTTGACCGAGAGGAAGTGCAGCCCTTTTTGCACTCTACAGTCCAATTGACGCCGGTGCTGAAAGTTGGCACTCAAGCTTAGAGAAAGGGGGAGGTGGTGGTGGCACGTGATTTGCCATTATCACGATCTACTCACACAGTTTCAATTAAATGAGTCATTTGGGAGAACACAAGCGAGAAAGAGAGAGAAGAAGAGCAGCACCAATTTCACGTTCAATCCAAACTAATTGGTGAAAGTTTATACCGTTTACGGTTCAGTAAACGTGCCTTTTCCTGGAAAATTGAGAGCTAATTGGTTAAGTGCTTCAGGACCGACAAGATGGAAGAATATGGAATCAATATTGAGAACTTTGCACTGAATGGCGGGTCGGAAAAATGTCATGGTACTGACAATTATTTTGTTGAAAAACGCTCACATTTTTACTTTTCGGGCTATTTGAGTGCAAAGCCATTAGGCAGACAGTTGGAAACTGGAACGAAAGGCCACAAAAAAGACACGCTGTACTGAGCCGTCTGCCGACAGATTCGATCGGAACCAAAGAGCTGGCGTGCATTCACTCTACGTTGTCACCCCATATTGACTTCAACGTCAGGCACAAAACTCGGATTCCTAGCAGAAGTTTTTGAGGATCTGGTAAAGTTTAAAGCGATTCCGCGCTAGAAATATTCACAGCGAGTGGTACGGGGGCAGGAGTCTTCTCGAACACATCTGGCTTAGCCATTACCACGCGACTTCCAGATCACTGTGATGTGTTTGAAGCGGAAGTCTGCGAAGCTGCGGCTTGACTTTCAATTAACGCGATAGATTGTAGTGCTATTGTATTCCAGTTATTAAAGCCTTGGAAACGCCGATAATACGATCAAGGTTGGTAAACAACTGCCGCAGTTCTCTTAACGAGATTGTGACGTAACCCTGTGCTGGGCCCAGGGCACAGGGACGTTCCAGGCAACTGCAGAGGGGACGAGGAAGTGACAAAAAAAAGGAGCAGGGCGGCATCTCCTCGAAACTCTGGGGGAACCACCTGCGCCTATCGAATCGATAAAGTTCCTCCTTCACACAGATGCCAAGAAACTGGCAAGCCACAAGTGCAACAACATCAGCACTTGTCTCTTGTCAAAACAAATCTGGCCGAACCTGGATTTAAAGAAGACGGAGAGACTTTTACCCTAACTTTAAGCCTAGCTTCACTAATAGGGGTCCTCATCGGACATTGTTGATAGGCAGACTGGGGATCCCCTCCAATGATTTCTGTAGAAGCTGTAGAGACGAAGAAGAAATTACAACGCATCTACTATGTACGTGTCCTTGTGACGATTCGAAGAAAAACACTTGGGGAATACTTCTACGATAATCTTAACGATCTAGCCGAACTCGACATCCAGAAGATAACAAACTTCATCTATGGGACGTGATGGTTCAACTCTTAGGGTTAATACCATTACGGTTGCCCATCTCGATGTACTCTGTGTTACATAATCTGGTTCCTGGTAAGCCGATTCTTCATCGTGGTATCACAATGGTCCAATCTGGCCTAAGCGTGTCCCTGTCTGTTAGGGGGGCAGCCACCCAATCGAACCTATCCACTCTACGTGTCTCAGACATCTATGTACATACAATTCTCCATCTATGTAGACGGATTAAAGATCACACCAGGGCTTTTTCCATCAAAACAACAAAGAATTGAATCCTCTACTCTTGACAAAGTTCATGATTTTGCACCATAGATCAGGACTGGGGTATTGAGCGTCTTCACTTTATTTGTTCAAACGAAGACTTTGTTACTTAATTGCCTTCTTAGCTCGAAGAAGCAGTGATCGGCAAGATTTTGATCCCAGCACCGGACACTTGAAAGATTGTGCCTCTGGTGTTCGGATGTGAGTTCTGCACAATTCTTCAAGAACGATGGAAAAAAAAAACATGATTCCGGATGACATTTTCTAAATCCTCCTTTGCCATCAAAGGTCTTGGTGATGTCTTAACCTTGCGTGATAGTACATTTCGCCCACATTCTTTATCGTCGTCCTGCACAATCTGACAAGTTTAGCAGGGATGTCAAAAATGACCATTACCCTGGATAGCTTGAATCCAAAAATTTTGTTAAACGCGGCCTTGAAATTGGTAAAGAGGAACGGGGTATCGATGTGGAATTCCTGCGGTTTTTCCTAGTTCTGTAGTATGAATCGGTGGTGAAGTTTTCTGACCTTAAGACATACTTAGACTTTAGGTCGGGTGGACGAAATTTATGTCCAAGATCTCTGTCTGTCAGCGGAATTTGATTTATCATCACCATTATACAGTCTGCAATAGTTATCATTCGAAATTCTCAGCACCGATAGCGACCTTACAGATATGTTCGAAACTCTTGTCATTCTGTGAGAGCCGAAAAGGAACAGACAAAGCTGTACATTTTGTAAATATATGTGTACATTCCTTGTGATTTAGGCATATGATAGACTAAATTATCCCCTATCCATACAATTAAATTCAATTTTAATATCACATTTCGACACCGATGGCTATTGCTCAAGGCATTCCGAATGGAAGAACATCCGCGTCCCGAACAAAAATGATTATTATTCATGCCCCAAACAAAATATCTTTCAAAACAACTCCCATCTCATCTGCATATCTACCTTAAACGTAATATGTGTTTATTTCTGTTGTGAAATATGAAATTACCACATTTAATTGTTTATCCAACCGCCCTCCAAACTTCTGATGAAAGAAACTTCCCATCTGCTTCCTTTCAATTCGGTTGTTCTTGGTAAATCCCTTCAAATTTACGCAACACATTCTCGCCTCCGCCCTTGTTGTGTTAACCCCTTTCTTGTGTTGGATTACGCAATAAATTTTGTCCGCCCTATTCCCTTGAATCTAAACAATAATAAGGCAACCGAACCGGGTTTTTCTTTTGCCCAAAAGGAGTCATAAAATCCCGAAACTGACATCTAAACACAACAAGGACAGGAGAGCAATTTTTTTTGTTTACCTTACTTTTGTTAGACAATTCCGTACATAGATGGAGTATCTCATTAAAGGAAAAGACAGATTCGTATGTAACGGATGTATACAAGAAGACATCTTCCACTCTTGTGTGGGTCAAGTGTGTAATCTATCTTTAACCTTCGCGGATGTATAGATTCGATTGAGATGTAAAAATTTGTCTTCCTGTGGTGAAAAGTGTAACCAAATAAACAGAAAGCGGCCAAACTATTTTATGACGCGTGGAGAAAGGATGTTATCAGAGTGTAAAAGTTAAGTCCCCCTCTCCTCCTTTGCAGGGTAATGATGTCCTCCCTGTTTGTTTAGGCACTTCAACGGAATCACACAAAGTGAAATCTGTTGGCCGGATCAAGTGGTGTCGTTCATTTTGTTTACACAAATGACACAACGCGAAGGAGGATATTGTTTACGTACACGATGTGTATAATCACACAACCCTTACCAAAGGTTCAATCTTTCATCACAACCGTGCGTCGTTTATAGTTGACGCGATGCGATAAGGTGGTTTTTTGTTTACCGATTTCTATTTTTTTTTTTTTTTTTTTGAGGATCTATTGGTCGTGGAACTTTCTCTAATTATGTTTGCCGAAGGGAAGTAACACAATTCACGGTCATGAAAGCGATACAATTGGCAGCACCGCGGAATCAATTGGGCGGCACGACAGCACATCAATTGATGGAATTGAGTCTGCACTATGCAAACACTTTATAGTCACATTAGTGTCATCGAAGCCGATGCCTAGAGGGGTATACTTGTCGGTGTCATTGAGTGTGCATTTGACGGGACTCGACAGAGAAAAGAAAACAACGAAGGGGACGCGACCGGATCGTTATTTACGTATTAGAACGTAGGAGAGAGTTTAGTTTTATGACTCCAGTCAATCGTGGATAATTTAGAAGCGTGGGCACTACATAGTACACCCCTACGTTGACAAGTCTTGTGGGTTAAGGAAGTGGTAATTCGAGGAATTTTTTTCAAAGGCGATGTGTCACACTCACTGAAGTGTTAAATTTATTTTTATAAACATTTCGCCTTGATGACACTGTATAGTGGAAACCTACTTCCTTTGTTTATGGAACAGAGTTCATATTCAAGAGCCTGACAAGGGCACTATAATTTAGAATGAAGGGAAGTAGGCCCATTCTGAAGTTAAATACAAACAATTTGACATACATAGATGTGTCCTGAGAGTATTTTTATCTCTTCGGTGTTTCCAGATCCCGATTTTGAACTCTTCGCTCGGATTTGATTCAACTAACTTTTTCCAAAAGCCGTGTGACTAGAAAAATGCTGACAAATATGCACTATGATCTTATGGCTGGACTTTGTTTTTTTGTGTTCCATGAAGCCATTCAAATATTTTCTGGCATCCATATCCTCGAGAAAGGATGCAGATCTTATCTGGCGTGTTATGTGAATGCCTAAAGCCGTTCGCCAACAACTTGATCGGTATATATGACTGTGACTTTAGACTAGAAAAATCCACCATCGACCAAATATTTACACTGCGGCAGATCTTGGAGTAAACCCAGGAACTTAAAATCGATACCCACTATATTTTAAGGCCGCCTATGACAGCCAGTGCGGGATGACAATGGAGAATGCACGCTGCTTCATCTAGGTCGGTAAAGACTTCACCGAGACCACTGATATCAAAAAAAAATTAAGACAAAGCGGCACCCTGTCAAGCGACTTCTTCAACATCGTTCTTGAAAGAATAGTGCAAAACACATGCGCCAACACCAGAGGCACAATCTTTCAAAAATCCGTGCGCAGAGGCATGGACTCTATCAAAAGCGGATGAGGTTGCTCTTGGCTTTATCGAGAGAAAAATTCTTCGTGTGAATTTCGGTCCTGTCCTGGATGAGATATAATGACGAACTATGAGTGATATCGACTTAGCCAAAAGAGTGAAGATCCAACGACACACCCGAAGGACTGCGCAGTAGAGTAAGACCGCGACTCAGTTGGCGCACGCAAGCGGAAGGGGACCTCAACCAACTTGGCGTGTGAAACTGAAGGCAGCTAGCTAAAGATCGAGTATGCTGGAGACGGCTGTTGGCTGAGGCCCAAGTCCACCCCGGACTGTAATAAGTATCCACAACGCTGAGAGCCTTGATTGAATGGCCGTAAAATGAATTTTACACTGCGACAGAGTAAACGCACCCAATTTAAATGTGAAAGCTGAGAACTTTAGCAACAATGATACGCAATATTTCCTCTGCAGTTTCGGAAGTAAGATAGCATATGGCATGACCTACCTTAACGACAAAGCTACCATTGCTTCTACATAGAAATCACAGACGTTAAGTTACTGAAGACTTTTTCATTGATCATTATTTCACCGACAAAAGATTCAACAATACAGCTTGGCACAGTGAAAAATAAAACAGGGTTTTGCGCGAGTTTTGTACTCAGACCTAGACATGTTCTCCGAAATTCGAAACAGTGGAAAATAAATTCTTTAAGCTGAGTTCATAGGTCTACCTAAGGGGGAGACAATCAAAGGACAAACATAAGGTTACATAGATGGGTGCCTTGTGAGATTAGTGTCGGCTCACGTAAACTAGCAAAAGAATTCATTGCGCCCAGACAATGGCCATAAGTCTCTGTCACAGGCTTCAGAGTGGGTTTATAGGGATTCGCTAGATATTAAGGAATCAAAAAGCGCGATGGACTCCTACAATTTGAATCCAATTGCTGACCTACGAGGTGAAATTCCGAGTACAAGACTCACAACTTCAATGTGATTCTAAACCAGATCTACTAGCTACTCCCAGCTGTCTCACCCATTTTCAAAAACACACATCATCAACAGGTGGTAACAAAAAGGCACATCCTCTGCTAATTGAGTTCAGTTGAAACCCACCTCTACCTACCGCCCTCAATTTGATCCTGGGTTTCAAGAATAAGGGATAACAGTGGCTTTAGGCAAACATTCACGGCAGGACCAAGATGATAAGACTAGAGAGCACCTTGATCTAAAAAAAAAAATTGTTTTGTGCCAACTAAAGCTTTTACGAGTGAAACATTTTGTTGTCCGGACCAAGATTAAGGTCATGGAGGAACCTTATTACCATTCTTGCGGGTGATTGAACTCTCGACCGAAATGTTTTTGTCTACTTAGAGTTGTGGCGAGACATTCGTGCAACAAGTACACAGCAATCAGCTATGTATTTCGGAACACAAACACAAAATATACTCAGCAGTTTCTTGGTCTTTCAAGCAAAGTCGACACTTATGCCATATGTCGAAGGACTTATGCCTAGCTTGTGCTACACATAAAAGTCTATCTACTAGAGTAAAACTGTTAACCTCAACGACTTTCAGATCAGGATCTACCTATAGTTGGAGTGCTGCCGTGCCATCAACGATATGTTTGTCATACTTCCTTAGCCTTTAAACCCTATCGAGATTTCCAACACCTTTTTTCTTAAAGATATCACCGTTTGCTTTAATAGTCCTGCAGCCCTGCTATAATGACAAGCAACTCAATTCAGCTTTGAGCTCCACATAATCACATTTCAAGTGTGCTCCACCCGTTCAAAGGCGACATAATAACAGCAGAAAACATTCTTTTAATTGTGAACGTGCGAAGAATATGTATCTGAAAGCTATTCACGCATATGAATGCTTCAAGTAATTCCCCAGACGCCTTATCCTTCCCCCCTCTTCGTCACTCTGACTCTGGCTGACTGCAATTCAATTTTTTTTTTCTGTCATTCTCCTCATATCCTCTTCTTAAAGTCTCAATAGGGTGTCTCATTGTTCGTGCGTTATCAAATTATGAGACATTTTACACTTTTCATTGTGACTCGCGAAGAATGATTCAGTAGTCCCGCTCCGACCTCTATACCTCCCCCCGTAGCCCGGTGCATTGTTTGATGCAAATTGAAGTATAAAAGACCCCAACGGACGTGTGAAAAATCCGCTCAAGCTGATAAACGAGTGGACCGACCCCCATAATAATTCAAAAATTAGTCATCTAATTAATTGAGAATCAAAAAGAGAGGCAGGCATGCATGTATGCATGCTCGCCCTCAATATACAAACAATTACCACCGGGTGCGCACATACTCGCGTACAAGTAAATTAAATTAAATTCAATCGAACAGATGCGCTATCGATGTTCGAATTTATATTCAAGACATGCGACCGGCTACAGTGTGGAGAGTAGGAGGGTGGTAAGGATCGTCCGATCGTCCTATCCGATTACGAGAGTCATGCCATAGTTCGACAGTTGGATCAATGGCGGCGAAACGAATGATGAATCAAATGTGTCGACCAAGTAAGGGCTTGCTGACCGATGCGACGTGCGGGTGACATTTATAGCAGACGTGACTAACGCACACACAACGTTTTGCATATCAAATGCGAAAGGACTTTTACCCCCTCGTTTGTTGTGTTGGGGTATCTCTGTTTCTCTGATCGTACACAGAACGTTGTAGGTAAATTAGTGAAATGAATATTCATTAGCGGAGGGAATACCCAACCGGAAGCTTGTGTCATTTCAATGTCAAGTTGAAATTTCTCTTTTTTGTTCCCTAAGGCTGTGAAATTAATGAAATTCGATCAAAGCGTAGTCTCTGGGGGGAGAGTGGAATAAACGCTCTTTGGAAAGGCTTCTGCCGGGTGTGCAGGTGCTGTGAGTTTCGTAATTAAGGATTCGGCTTTGAAATGGAATGTATATAAGTTTATTCAACATCGGCATGGTGTTTGTATTGAAATGAACGCGTTCTATGGCTTGAATTTGCAGAATGTTGCCATGTTCTTACACTGGTCCTATATATTCTCGCTTCAGGTTTATCATATGCTGGAGTTCACCAACTTCAGTCAACACAGGCAGACCACTTTGTCATTTTCCCGATAACTTTGCAAGAACGTATCCTCTTTACAGGTTAGGTTAGGTTGAAGTGGCTGCCAGCTGAAGCCAACTCACGTAGTAGACCAATGATAGGTCCATTGTGATACCACGTGGATTTTGGAGAATTCTCCCTTACCTATTTGTTAAACCACTGCGTTGATTAGATCGCCTAGATCGTTGTAGAAGAAGGCACCTAGATGAGTGCAGGGCAGGTGTAAAGAAGGTGGAGGATAGTTTCTCCTCTTCTTCTTCCATGCAGCTTCTCCAGAAATCATTTGGGAAGACGCCAAGCCTTTTTGCATGCCGGCCTATTAGACAGCGTCCAATGATGACATCTTTAAGAGCGCTGATATCCAATCTCTTGAGAGAAATCAAATCCTTAGAGCGTTTCAGACACAGCATGGGGTAAATCTGTTTTGTCACACGTTTGACATACATAGGCTTATGGCCTATGGTACCATATTCTGGTAAAATGTGCATCGTCATTCCATATGTGGCGAGTTGCCTATGCCCCGGCACCCAACAGAGGTGAAAATTGAACTGCTCTGCCATCTTTACGGGCGACGAACACTGTAATCTAGGGCTACTAGTGAATTTGTTGAAAATGATTCCAAGGACTTGATTACTGCTTGGCTGTCCGAAAAGATGCTCATATCTGAAGCGGATATCACGTTTTTCTTTAGCCAAGATGAGACTTCCTTGACCGCCATTATTTCCGCTTGGAACACGCTGCAGTAATTTGATAGACGAAAAGAGAGGCTGAGATTGAGCCTATCAGAGAAGACACCTCTACCTAGATACTCCTTCGTTGGTCTTTGATCCGTCGGTGTAGAAGCTATTGAACCGACTTGTCTTCTAAGAATGCATCCTCCTCCCAGAATGGCCTGGAGGGCATGGTAACTTCGAAGTGTTTTGCCAAAGTTCTGTTTGGGTATGGCGTAGTCTATGCTTCCTGGGCAGATTTTGAAACTATTCAGAATGGAGGCGTGGCCAAACTCTTTACTAGATCACTGTGAGATTGCTTTGAGACGAACGCACTGGCAGCCATTTGCTTACCAAAGATGTCATTAGGAGTCAAATGAATATCCAGTGCTGCAAGGGATGATCCTACATATTTGTAAGTGTCGGAGATTTTATCAAATGTTAGAGCTTGTTCCTCTAGCTGTCCCCGACGCCCCCGTTTAGAGGTAAGTGCCACTTTGTCAGCAATTGGAGTTGATTAGTGTACTTTTTTAGGAGCAACGAAGAACACATATTGGAGCTACTGCCCGAGGTGGACCTGAATCTCAACCGTTTTCATTCTACACATCTCTATCCTTTCTGTCACTTCTTCTTCTCATTCTCTTCCTTCGGATTTTCATTTCATAAAAACTTTTCGTCTACCTTTGCCTCTCTGTGTGGCAAGCAAAAAGCAGATGTTTCTCAAAAATCTCCGCACAATTCTCGGTTCATTCAAACCGAAGTACAAAAGGGGCGAGCGAGCGACATATGAACCGAAAAGAATGGAAAGAAAAATGAAATATTACCTCGCCCTCCCTGATTCTTTTCCCCCCGTGTCCTTGTGTCACAATCGGGAACTATGAGGACGTTCTGTGTGTCCTTTGAGAGACGCTGTTTGCATCTTTTTTTTTTTTCGTGCTGTTTAGTCTACAGAGAGAATGAATGCATCCAGCTCTGGCATGAGAAATCCAGGGTGCGAAATGGCAAGGGGAAAGTACACTCCCAATTTACTGCGGAAATTATAACCGAATGCGGATGATTCCCAGGACAGCAGAGCGCAATGCATGAAAATCAAATGCGCGCTGCTCTGCCTCTGGTTCGAATGGACTTTCTCAACATCTGTCGACGGAATGTTATGCACGCGGGATTTTTTTTTCCCCCGTCTGTCCTGCTTGATTTCATTTGGCTCTTCGTGGGTTAAGGGATATCCCTTTGGATGTGGCATACGTGTAACAGCAAATGCACACGTGTTTGATGTTCGCAAGGAGCAAATATCGTGAGTCAACACATCACACTGAGATTCGTCGTATCTCGCACTTTATGGAAGCAATTCCGTTTACAACCTTAAAATTTGATTTTAATGTGGGCGCGCTGAGTGAATCCTTTCAATGTCCGTCTCGTCTGCTCAGTCGGTGCTGCTATTTGATTGAAGACGACCCGCGGTTTTAATGACGCCTTTAGGATGAACCACTCATAATTCCTTTCGATGATGGATAGCAAATTGCTGAGCAAATAGCTTTAACAGATAAAATTTATTGTCCTCTAATGGATATTTGATATTTCCAATGCGGGTTTGGTTTCATCCATAATGGCTTTCGGTGCGATGTATCAATTTGAATAGAAGAGATGACGTGATGTGTGTCCATAGGCACTGTCAATCAACTAATGAATTATAGTACTGCGGGAAATACTGGCAATATCTCAACGATGACGGAGTACTTGGGACAAGCCTCAATCGTTACTAGGACGAACTACGTCAAACTCTGCCGTAGAGAGGTTGATCAAAATGTCAGTTTCCGTGTTATAGGTCTATCGCACCACATAAGATGATGTGAGGACCAAATAGGAAAAACCAACGTTGCATCAGGTACGTTGTCGTCAATCTAAAGAAGCAAAGGTCTTAGCCTTGGAGAATCTTGGAGAAAACCCAAGAGCTTAAAATCGATACGCACCACCTTTTCATCGATTTTAAGGCCGCCTAGGACAGCATTTATAGAGACGAGCTATGCAGAGCCATGTCTAGTTTTGGCTTCCCTGTCAAACTCGTCCGTTTGTGCAGAGTGATGACGGAGAATGCACGCTGCTCCATCAAGGTCGGTCAAGACCTCACCAAGTCATTGAGTAGCATAGTCCTCTCGCGAGTGAAACTGACACTTTATAAGACCTTAATTGTCCCAGTCCTGCCTGTCGGCGTAGAGACATGGTTTCTGTTAAAAATCGGATGAGGTTGCTCTTGGCTTTCTCGCGAGAAAAATTGTTCGGCTGATTTTCGGTCCCGTCTGCATAGACGGTGAGTGGAGGAGGAGATACAATGACCAACTGGACGGGCTGTACAGCAACATCGACTTAGCCAGAAGAGTGAAGGTCCAACAACTGAGGTGGGTGGGTCATGTAGAGCGGATGGACACCATGCTCCGGCCCGGAAAATCTTCGAATCCACACCCGACGGACGGTGCAATAGAGGGGGGGAGACCGCGACTCAGCTGGCGCACGCAAGTGGAAGACCTTCACCAACTTGACGTGCGTAACTGGAGGCAGCTGGCTAAAGATCGAGCAGGCTGGAGACGCTTGTTTGTTGAGGTCCAGGTCCACCACTGACTGTAGCGTTTTGAACCACAAGGTACACCTCACACGGGCTGTGAGGTGTGCATAGGGGTATTCATAACCCCTTGAGATCGAGTGGATTATAAAAAAAAAAAAAGGATTTACTATCACAGATCCCCAACACAGAATCAAGTCCGCTTGCACTGACGGAGTATGAACAACCTTTTCTGTAAGGTTTAAACTCATCGGCTAAGTTGACGTCTGCCTAAGACTCACTATGAACTCTAGATCATATGTATAGTGGAAGTCGTTCTATGTGCTAACGAACCTGAAATAGGCTTTAGAGTTTCCGACTCCTGGGCCATTTGCTGAGCAATGGAAAAATCGTCGACGAGAAGAGAACTTCCTACGACCAGCTAAAAGCCGTCTTTAATCCAAGGCCTAATGGAAATATCGTCATGATTAAAGGATCCCCCTTTGCAAGGGTATAGAAGGGCTCAGATTTGTTATTGGGAAGCATGGACTAGGCACGGACCAATGACAACGACGAACGATTTATTGATTTTTGCAACCCTAATCGCCTTGTCATAGAGGACACCAAGTCTGAAAGTCAGCTGGGTGTCAATTGACAGGCAAGCAAGCTCCAATCAAACTGACTACTTTGCCATCGAATTCTGGACGTCCGGAACAAATAAATAACCGATATGGGAATGACACGAGAAGACCACCTTAAGATAGCCGGCGTGGAACTACTTACGGCTGAAATACGTCAATGTTTCACCAATGCTAGCCACAACATGGACAGACTAAGGAGTCCCTCAGTGTGTCAACAATTCAGGGACCACCTTTCGCAAAGAGTGGAAATAATTCAGAGCTTAACTCGCGGTTGATCGCAAGAAAGATACCTGCTCGCATTGCAGCTATTCCATCACAAAAAAAAAAAATCGAGCGATAGGCTCTAAGTGTACATCAATGCGCTCCGCCGTATACTGAAGCAGCAAAAGCAACAAGCTCGTGCCACAGCAGAACCCTCTCCAGAATCAACAAAGAGGTCAAAAATGACCGAAGCTCCAGACAGCCCTGAAAGGTTTTTTTTTCTTGTTTTTTGCTAATTAGGAAGAAGTAGCACTTTGCTTCAACTATCGCAATACAGAGAAACAACCAGACCTTACATTTATTAGAAGTCACCATCCTGCTTAAACACTTGGGCCAGGTATTTTAAAGAATGTCTAACTAGAGTTCACCTCTTTTGAACGAGATCGATTTGTATTATCTGAAGTAACTTGTCCTGATCGAGTAGCACCAGGAACCAAATACGATCAAGTGTTCTACAAGGCTTAAGCAAAAGAGACCCATAGATGTTTAAGTCGTTAAAAAAAACTGGAAAAAGAACACTTTTCGCGAAGCTGAAAACACACCTGTGTAAGAGACCACAAAAACGCACGTGTTCCGATGTTCTCTTTCACGAAGTAAGAAAACGAAAAAAACACACCGTCCACGTAAAAGGACCGCTGCGCGCACCACTTCACATCCAATTATCCTCGCCACTTAATTAACCACTAAAACCGCAAATAACACATAATTTAATATTGAAATCAAACCCGCGCGCATCTGCGGACGCTTAACCGCACAGTTTATGAGATGCAAACATCTCTGGAGTCTTGTTCGCCACTGCCATGGTTACGTTGGACCGATTTAGTCCCGACGACATAATTGAGTGGCCACGACAAGTCCTCTTGTGTTTTTTTGTTTTCTTCTTGAAAACACCAGTCAATGGGGCTGTGATGTGATGGTTGGCGTCGTCGTCAACGTCGTCACTGGCCAGACTTGTTTATAGGGGCGTGCAACAAAAGAACTACCCACCACCAACAACAACAACAACGATGGCATTATCAAAAGGCCTACTGGTTTAACGGCTATTTAACGAGAGGCAATAAATTATTTTGTTAAATTTTAAACGGTAGCACAGCCGGGTTCGATCATAAGAAGGGTGGTGATGGTAGTATTCCTTGCTTCTGGATCGCATTGGATCATGATCATGATCATCATGAGAGATGGTGGTCTAAAGATAGCTGAGATTGCAGTTCGTTGATCACAATTTGAAGCAAACTTACTGCGCGCCAGCGTCGTCGTGATTTTCATTTGTTTGGACATTAAAATGTGATTAGAGGGCAATTATATGCGAGTCCCCCCTCTATCTCTCTCTCTCTGTGTTTCGTATGCTGATCATGACTTCACAAGTGAGTGGGTTTGTGGGACGCTTGTTAGGTGGTCCACGTCAGATAATGATGACGTCGAAGAAACATTACGTGTAAGAGGAAAACTCGGAATGATGTGCAATTGCCGACGCTATGTACAAAGTGTTCGAGAAGTGATTTGTCTGGACATCAAAGATGTTTGCTAATTTATTGGGAAATTACGAAAACCTGTCTTGAGATTCTGTTGAAGAGATTCACTAGATTTGCAGCGCAATTAAGTGTTCTATCACGTACCAAGAAGAGAATAAAATTCAAGCACTTGTGTGAAATTATTAATGCGAATGGGAAAGATAACTGGTTCAAAAATGGTTTCCTGTGGTAATGTAAGTTAACATACGTAGTTAAGATGGAGGAACATCGTTTTGAGAAAACGCGTTTAAAGCAACTGTTCAAGTAGAGCCTGCTTCGGCGGTGGTTGTAACAGACTCCCGACAGAATATCGAACAGGTCCGGGCCCCATGGAGCGAGACTGGGGATCCAATCCAGTCATTCACGAGCTCACTTAGGTTTCCAGGCAAGGCCTAAGGTATGTTCTGCGTAAGGCCGATATGGCGCCTGTGGCGGAACGGACTCCTTTTTGCTTCCTTACTAGTTGTAAGCAACCCAAGCTCCACCCTCATTATAGCTGATAAAGCGTCTTCCAATGAAGAGATCTCGCCAGACAGAGATGACACTTGCGCTTGCGCATCTAAGCAATCGAACTCTAGATTTTGTAAGCGGAAGCTAGCTATGCTAAACACATTCCGCGTTAAGGATCCTGCCTTTCTTTTTGATAAAGAACATGATTTCGTACACTGGGCAAAGAAAGTTATAGCCGAGGATGCTCTTAGCTGACTAGCGCCACAGATGTGGATTTTTATCTCGTGAGTATCAATGCTTGGCTTAGTTATGAGCTGCGTAGGTTCGAGCCTTAGCAATGTCCAAACATTTTTCGAGGCAGCACCTCTCGTCGGGTACAAACAAACCTCCTAAATTATAATTTGACATGAAACAGCTCTTCAATTCGCCGCACGGAGTCGGTAATAATCTGTAGCTTCCCTCCAACCGTGCGAAAAATGTGCAACACACAACATGAATTGTTGCAATAGGCTCGGCCTTAGCTCATTCCGAAATGTCATGCCAGCTATTTATTTATTTTATAGATTCTGCTTCTATGTCTTATTTCACAGGCCATTACTCTGAGTTTTCTTCGGCACTCTATCTGGTCTAAAATTAGGTCGATTGGTGATCTACCCCGTGCTCGCGTACTCCATTGTGCCCATAATTTATTACTTGTAACTTTGAAAGCTAAGAAAAATTCCATTGAACTAGAGTCGCCCAGATTGGAGTACGATCCTTAGGAGACTACCAAAGAAACAACCCCCAACAGCTAGAGCTGGACATTTACGGAGCTGATGGCGGGCGATTTTAACTTCATCGTCTTCCCTGCATGTTCCCAATGACAAAATGACTCGTTAGGATGCCTGAGGTAACCCGTCCTAAAGCTTATTTTAGCAATTGAGGACCACAGGGTTCTAGCAGTGTCGCATGTGTCCAGATAGTTTCATCGCACATTCACCCTGCTTAAGACTTCATTGCATATCTCCCTCAGAGTCTTGACAGCGCCTAATTGACGTCGTAGACCACTATTGCTTCCCTGTGTAATCGCTTAGAATACACTGCAGGCATCTGTGACTCAACCATTTTTTTTTCTAGACTCTCATAGAAGAAGCTAGCGGCTGTGCCCATCCTCATCGTGATCTCTGAAGTCCAAAGTAACTCTTACTACAGACAAAGCTACCTATCTTAAGGCAATGACAAAAATATAAAGACTACAACATGCTACCGCTAGACTTGTACATGCAGGAGTCTGCCGCTAAGAGTGCCTTGAGGAAAAGCCAAACGCATGGATGAAACTCAAATCCAGAAGGGCGTGCACAAGTTCTGAAAAAATCGTAAGTGAAGACATAAGCAGTGACTACACGTCAACATACCTCAAACTTCGAATAATCATTCTCCTGTACTTTCCCAAGCAGAGAAGAATGAGAAACCAATGAACCAACGATAAGTCTATATCTATCTACACAGATGGGTCAAAGATAGATATAGGAACAGGTGCCGGTATAGCCTCCGAAGAACTGAACATACACAGTTCAATTAGACTCCCATCACACCTCTGTCTTTCAAGTGGAGGTCTTGGCAGTGACAGAGGCAGCCACGCAATACCACGAGATGATATCACCTTTTTTATTGACATTATGGGTCCATTGAAGCAATTTCTGCTACTCAAAAAAAATCCAAGCTAGTACGACACTGTCGCAAAGAGCTTAAGGTTCTTGGCTCTCAGTACAGTGTTACTCTCTGCTGGGTTCCCTGGTCACAGAGACATAACCGGAAACGAGATGGGCGACGGACAGGGTCTACAATGGACCAAAATCGAGCACTGCAATGGATTAAGCCCCACTCTGTATTTTCAGAGAGCAAATGTGATGTAAGGCCCTGACGATAGCCAACAGTAGGTGGAAGTCGCTCACCACCTAAGGAAACTTTGGCCAAAATACGACAAATCTAGAATCAACAAGCTTTTGAAATATGACAGGAAGTCGCTGTCAAGGTTGGTGGGTGCACTTACTGGTCACAACCTTCTAAGAAAACACACAATGAAATTTAAACTCAACGATGGCAATATATGTAGGGGCTGCGGTGACGAAGAGGTTCAAGTTCACTTCCAAGCCTATGTCACTTGAAAAACTACCAGGACATACAAGAACTATCTGACGTTCCACTAAACGATCTTTCCAGGTTTCTGAGGACATAACGATGGCTAAAGACTCAAGTCAGCTGCAAGCAGTAAGGTAGAGGCCCGGTAGGAACCGGGATCAATCCGCATGGGCATCACTATGGGTCTACAAGGACACTATGTAAGTGTGCTGAGCTCGAGTACTTTCTCCCTTATCAACCCAGATATCTAACCTAACCTTAACTTTTTAGTAAGAATAAGAGAGAGAGAGAGAGAGACAACATCTGAAACAATGCGAAAAACGCCGAGTTTGGGTATGAATAATATTCGGAATCTTATAAAGGGATTCTATCATAACCGTCATAATACATATAATTCCCAACTTTTAACTTTATCTTAAAATCAATTAACTTTTTTTTGATAATTTTTCGTTTTATAGAGAAAACAAATCGCACACGTCTTATTGATTCACCGTTTACAATGCAATATCTTGATTAGCGATAGCAGAACTTTGAGTTGGAATATGGGGATTTACTTCATCTAAAGTCTTAAATGTATAGCAGTAATCGACGATATTTATGACACTTTACCCCGTCGTATATTGCTCCGTTTACTGACAAACAAATTAGTGAGGAATGTTAACACCATGCCACTTATCATACTGCCATCATTTTGGTCGTTTTTGCATTACAGTATATAATTTAAATAAAAATGAAATAAAATTACTTACACTTCAACAATGATAAAGCACTGAATCAAAATGGTCGGCTTACCTAAAAATAAAACGAAATTTGCTGTTTTACAAAACGATTATAAACGAGAAAAAAATATTTTTTTTGCATATGAATCCGAAAAGATTTATGTAGTAGAACCACTTCAAAAATTGTGCTCTCATCACCCCAAATATATTTCACGCGCGTATAACTATACTTCACTCGGGATAATGTTTTACAAGAAAAGAAAAAAAATAATAAAGGGAATGACATAATTTGTTGCTCATATCCACGCTTGGGGGAAGCTCGTGGAAAGCAAATCCACTTGCGAAAAGAAAGAGGAAAAATAATGTTTTTTAGGGGAAGAATTCACTACACATATCTGTAAGATACATATTTTATGCGAAGAGGAGCAACAGAAAAGAATAAAGATAGGAAACCCATTTAAATCATGATTTATGTACACGAATAACTTTTAATCTCTACAGAGTTGGTGCAGAAACTGGAAATAGTATGAAAGAAATCATGTGGACACTTTAAGGGGATAAAGTTGCGTCACTACTTCAGAGCAAAAAAAAATTCAAGTTCATTATGCAAGCTCGTCGGTTGAAGAACTATTTCCTCTTGCGATAGCCACACACCACAGGGGGAAAAATTTGACGTCGCCAAAGATTACAAGCTCAGCAACTCAATTTACGAGTAAAACATTAAATTAGACGATCCAATAATTAAAATGAGAAAAGATGACGTTTTCGATAGACACTACCATGTTCTCGACGACTGGTTGCAGTCAAGATCAAAAGTGCCTTTAACATCTAAAAGCCACAATAGGGAGAGGCTTTTCTTCGTCATTGTATTTTAAGTTTCACCTAATTGGGACAGCTGGGGCCGAATTACCGCAATAACGAGTAACTCGTTATCGAAATGTGAAGATTTGGCATTACCGCTCTCGTGATCGAGCATCTGGTATCGAAATTTGAGATGACAGCACGCGTTATAGTGCATAATTTTACTCGAACACTATTGTGTCGAACCGTCGAGCGAAACAACAAAGATGTGATTATTTTTGTTTAAATTTTTTTTTTAAATGAATTTAATAATACAATGTCCATTCTTTTTTAATTAAAGTCCAATCTGAACAAAATTAATCATCATCATCATCATGCTCCAGTGGCCCGCTTATCCACTATGAGGGTCGCGGGTTTAGGGAGCTTAAGTGGACTCTCCACATTTGCCGATCTTCCGCCATCGACTCTAACTCATTAGGGGTTATCCCCATACGGGTAGAGGTGAGATTTCGGACTTGGTCCAGCCATCTCATCCTAGGCCTACCCAGGGGACGTCTGCCCGATGGCACGAATTCCATGACACGTTGTTGCAAAAAATATTCTGCCCGATTCTATGGTCAAACACCCCGATTTAGCAAAGAACTGCAGACAGGGAAAAGCAACATCGCTACGACTATGGCATCATCTGGTGGGAATGCTAAATGCAAATTAGATAAATTCTTTACTTAAATTTTACTGGAGAAACGTCACTTTGGGAGTTGTAGTAGAATTTTTCTAGTAAAATTTTATTTTTATTCGATACGTGGGCTTACGAGTGCCATCATCCCAATGAGTTTAATCGATCATTCGATCACGAATCCTACCCACTCACTCGTTATCGATTGCGGTAATTCGGCCCTTGATATGTTGGGTTTTTTTTCCGACCACCACAATGAAAACATTGACAAAGGCACACAAATAGAAGATACACAGAAAGTGGACGGCCCTAACAAGCAGGATGAAATATCAATCTTTTAAAAAAAAAAAGTCGATTGAGAAGCCAGTCGTATACTTTCCTCCTCGTATTGCGTTACATCAAGAAGATAAAATTTTGCGGCATATAAAAACACAAATAAATTTGTTTGCATAATTGGATAACGTATTTAATGTCAAAGAAAACACTTCTTCAATTTCCTCAGCATCCGCTAGACCGATTATGTTCAAAATCTAATCAGCTCTAAGTTTCACGCTGACAAATAAAACGAAAAAAACTGCATGATCGTAGGTTGTTTCATTCTCCAGATATCGAAGGCGAAAAATTTGATCAAACTCGCACACGTAAACCCACACAGACATCATTTCGAAAATGGGTACAAAAGATTCCTAGTGTATGGTAATAAGCCCTGTTAATATCTTGAAACATTTTGTTCCGACCGAAGGAACAAGTGAAAACAGGGCCCGAATAACCGCAATCGATAACGAGTGAGTGAGTAGAACTCGTGATCGAATAACCGATGAACTTCATTGGGAGCGGTAATGCCAAATCCTCACATTTCGATGACGAGTTTCTCGTTATCGAGTGTGGTAATTCGGCCCCAGGCTTCGGCCCGAACCGATGTCTCGAGGACTGATAATGAAATTTTATAGTTATCACAATCACAGCCAGTGGTGTGTTCAGTCCTAGCTTCTCGCAACCAATCCTGTTGTCTGTGAACAATTGTTTGCACGTACAGAAGAAACCTAAATTTGCGGCCGACTCCAGCGAAGAATTGAGAAGCTTCTTCTTCATTCCTCCACGGACGGAGGTGCGCGAAGAATGTTTAGTGGAAAGTGAAAAGACGACTGGAGAATGTTTCGTGGATTCTGATTACCACAAATTTGTCAGCAATTCCAGCTAGACATTGAATTGGTTCTTGTTCTCTAGCTCGTTTCCATACTCATACACAGCTATGTATATGTAGTTCAGTTGCAGACTCCTCAATCAAGACGCGTTTCAACATCCACTTCACTATGATTAAAAAAGAAAGTGAAGACAACTGAAGACCCACAGAGTTAAAAAAAGTTTACAACGAAGAATGTGCGACACATCTACCTCTGGCATTCCCATTATGTGGCTGTTAATGGCCCTTCCCAAGACAATGACAAGACAAACCTCCTTGTCTATCATTATTCACTCAAACCTTTGTCAACGTTATCAAAATTTATATCGAAAAAATTACATGAGACCACATCTGCATAGTGATGCACCGCAACCCACGCAACATTATCTACGCCACAAAAGATCTCATCAACGGGTCGGAGAAATCGAAATAATAGCACCACCGTCTGAATTGTGCGCATCGAGATGCAATTTTATCCAAACAAGGACATGTCCCATTTACCCAACCGATTACACCCTGGCACTTCAAATACGCATTCAACAATTTAGCAAAAAAAAATTAAATTTATGGCGAAACAATGTCGATAATCATATTGATCGGTACGTGATGGATAACCGGACCCGCCGGGCATTGAAATAAATTGAAAAGGAAGGAAATACCACAAGCAAGTCGGTCGAACTTAAAAAGCATACATACCTGTGTGAAAAGGAATTGTCCCGAAAAGACAAAACGACGAGAAAAACCACATAAATCGACCCAAACGCACCAAAAAGGAGGAGAGGAGACACCGTACGCATGGTCTCGTCGACGACGAAACGCATTCAATTCTGTTTCTTCTCTTTTTGTTTTGTTTAAATTTTTTTCGTTGTGTTTATTTATGTTGTTGTGGTTCTTTTTTTTTTGTTTTGTTTATCGTGTCAACAATTGATGATGATGATGATGATGCACGAACGTACCCATTCCATAGGGTACCTACGTTGTGCATATGAACACAAACTGAACTCTCATACTCTCTCTCTGTGTCTGGATGTCAAATTGACAGCTACTACAGCAACTGTCTAAATTACAGGAAGCACCCCTGTGTAACGGTAACAATAACAGAAAAAAAACAATAAGAACACCGCCTCACCTTTCTGGTCGAGTGACTTTGAATTTTCGTTGACTCTAGAGACGGTAGATGGTTGTGTCGGTTGTTGGTTGGACTCGTTGCTTTGCCATTGTTTTGTCCTGCATCGAAGGCGGTATAAAAATCCAATTAATAGACTCCATGGAGCGCGAAGCGATTGTAGGTGTTCATTTTAGATACTTATCACACCCGCAAAATGATTTACAACTGAAGAGGGACAGAGAGAGCGGCAACATTTGGCACAGGAAGACGCGGCGGGCAAATTATTCTATTTCTGGAAAGGTAGTCATGCCAGTTGCTGTCTTGCAAGCATAGACTCATCTGACGCACCCTGTATTTTTTGTTGCACCACCCTCTTTTTGGATTTTTCTCTCAATCTCCTGGTTGTAGTTCTTCTCTGTTGTGAATTTCCTGTTTTGGTTGGTATATCCTCGTCGTCGTTGTCGACCGTATAAGGATGAGAGATGGGCATTACCACACCAACAAGTACAAACACTCCCTCTTGTGAAACTCCTACGATTGCTGGGTTTTCTCTTTCGGTGACGCTTTGCCGTTGGTATATAAAAAGTTCATTGCGCTTGCATAATAAATTGAAAAAGGATGCACACGTAGACACACTACTTCCCGTATACAGCGCTTGAAGGCAAGAGAAGGAGAAACAGGAATTCAGAACACACTTGAGTGTTAAACGTATTCATCTTCCGGCGTAGTGGCTCGAATTTATGTAATAGATAGATAGGATGTGTTTCTTCGTGGGAAGAGAAGCAAACAGAGTTTGAGTTAATTTTTTACTGTCATGTTACCGGGATGGATACATCCTTAAACTTCCGGTTGTTTAGTTGAAAAAAGAAATGTATAAGTCGAGCGTGTAGGTGTCAAAGATTTTATTCAAATTTCGGTACGCGATACAAATATTCCGAAAAACTTTGCTAGGATAAACAAAAAACAACTTACTATCAAAATTAACATAAAACGAAAGTAGAAGAACATACAGAGAAGAGTCCTTTTCTAACAGGGTTCTTCTTAGTAGTTGATGTGGCAATCTACAAGAGTATCTCTAGGTTCTTCAATAAGCCTGTGATGAGGGGGGAAAACGGCTCTGAAGTTTAAGGCATTCACAGAACAAGCATTTGTCGTTTTATTTACCTTTTTTACACCTCCTCTAAAAGTTCGACGAGTGAAATGCCTAGGCTGGACTACAAATGATGCACCAGACTGAGGCTTTTCTTGTCGCAATGGCTCAGCTAGAGGTTGAAATGTCCGAGTCAGAATTTAGCGCAGGATCTTTTGCACCAAACGAAAAAGGATCGAAAAGATTGGCAAGCAACAGAGACCATGCTAAGTCTTTTTCGCTGAACCTTTAAGTAGTATGATAGCAAAAAAAAAAAAAAAAAACTAGCGCGACAGCTCGGTATGAGCCAAGGCCTAGCTTCTCGCAAAATAGAAGGGACCTAGCTCCCTAGGTGGTGCCGCGAAAAATGTTCGGTGTACCCAGCTAGGGCTTGAACCCACGCCGCTCGGTCAGTAGTCCAACGCACTAACTGACTAACTGACACTGACCCACGGCGACCACCGATGATAGTACAACGGCAAAAACTACACATGAACTAAGTGGTCATAATCGGCCATAGAATGAGCGACGAGGGGCGAAAGAATACCGCCTTGAAAATATCCTCTTTGACCTCATAATCTCACTCAAATCTCCTAGTCAAATTGTATGCGAGTTGAGTTTGAACATAACAATCCAGACAACTGGACCGAGATTGAGTTAAACCCTGTTGTCGTTAGCACTGATCGCGGATGCCAGAAAGTGGCGACCGAGATAATAGAGGATAGAGACTTGCAGTGCCTAGATGGAGACTCTTCATGGATCGAGTAGAAGCTGAAGTCCCTAGCTGATGTTCAAAATGATGTAGAAAAGCATCCCAAACGTCTTGATAAACACAACTGACAAGATTGAGTTTATTTTCCAAATCATAGCTTAGTTGGAAAAGTAGACTCGAAGTGTTCATCCAGACCTGTGAACCTTTATACATAGGCATCGAGACAGTTTCGTCCTTCAATAATATCCAAGGTGGAGAAGTCTTCTGCTTTCGATACACGTAAGGCCGCTGCCACGCAATGAGCGGCAAAGCGGCAGAAAATATGCTCAGAAATGACGCTTGCCGCTCAGCGACTGCGTGCCCACAACCATAATTTTGTCGCTCATTGCGTGGCAGGGGCCTAAGAAGCCTTACAATGCGCTGACTGAGTCTCCTAATAGCGTCACATCCACATTTCGTCTTTCCTGTACACCAAGTTGTACTCATAAAAGCCTAAATTTTCAATGCATCACTCCACGTGTCCCAAAGTGCATCAACCCCTTTCTAGGACACCATGCACTGCAATCAACTTACATCCTCTCTAATCAAACAAGCTTCAACTCAAAGTCGAACTCGCCGCCGCCTCCCAAATTGTTCGTGTCACACAAAAATGTCGTCTTACAAAATACCATCGATTATCTATCTGCTCACCCAAATTCGAATGCATTTCGAACTTCCTTATCGCTTCAAATATTTAGGACGCGTCCATAATTCTGTTCCAAGATGCACTTTGCACTCCATTCCCAGAGACATTCCAGAGAAAAACATTTAATTGGTAATAAATCGTCCCCACTTGGAGCGATAAGGCTAATTCGAAACACATCCATGTCAACACAAATGTCTACGCCTTCCGTTCGACGAAAGAAACATTTCGAAACCGCCTTACAGATGGGGGAGACATCTTTGAAGTTGACAACCAAGACACACTCTGAGTTGCCCTCACAGGGCAGCGTGTGCTGTCTCATCATCTCAACAGCAGTTGGGTGATGAATTTATAGTACAACCGCACCCAGGAATTGTGGCGTGTCCCAAAAAAAGGATACAAATCAAATGAAACGAAATTGGGACAACGCAACGAGAACGCGTGTCTCCCTCTCAGGACTGGGCGTCTATTTTTAACACAAAACCCCCCCTAGGAGTGATGGGTAGGTATGCGAAAAACTTTGTTAGAATGGCCTTCTTCTTGGTGCCACACAAAGCTGGGGAAAACCCCAAAATAGATGACAGTTCGGCGAAGGAATAGGAATTTTAACGATTCGAGTCATTAACGGGTGCTCCGCTCCGGCCATGACCTATGAGAATTCGGTTTTCTAGGACACATTTGCCTGTTTACCCAGTGAATGGCTTTATTGGTCGTTTGATTTTATTTTTTTGTTTCGCCCCTCTGGTGACGAGGGAGTGCTACTTGATTTATATGAGTCAACAGCGAGGGAATAGCATGACACTGAGCGGTGTAAGGGAAGCCGGGCATTTTGCACGCAACTGAACGTTCGACGACGTTCTCCATGACTTGTTGTCGTCGCGTGAAATGACAATTTTGCGCAACCGTCGCCAACCATTAAGACTTCCTGTCTCGCGGTTACATACTCGTGTGTACCCTGCGTTTTTATACCCCACGATGACGACGACAACGACAACGATAACAACGATGACGACGATGATGGCGACATTGTCCAGCGTATCGTAGCTTAAATAATGATCCTATAAAATCAAATCGGCGCAGTAAACTTCCATCAAATTATAAATGCAACCAGAGTACGGCTCTGTGCGGCCAGCCGCCACCGCCGCCGGCCTCCGGGAGTAACAACTGTGACAATGTCAATGCTAAGGGCATTGTTGGTTGCCTGCCTCATTGGCAACTCTGCAGCAGCAGCACCTCCTCCTTCCTGAGATCTCGAGCACTCCCTCTTTATTTGCGCGGATTTCTGCGCATAGAGACATAAACAATCGTCGCCATCGGGTTGAGGAGACGCGCACGCGTTTCGTTCGCTCCATTTCCTCTAGCACAGTAGGCAGTAGGCACATCTCCTCATGGCTCGCCATCGAAGAGTTCCACAGTTCACGCTGCAATGAGACTGGCCTGCAGTGGGGTCTTGTTGATGTCGTTTGCTGTTCCTGTTGTTGTTGTTGTTGGATGTGTGCACCCGGCATGTTCTTCTGATTTTGTGAAGGAAAAAACCAGGCTCTCAACTTTCTTTGTTGTAGTTCCTCCTGTCGTCGGAGTGGTGGTGTTGTTGCAGAAACACTCTATAGGGAGCGGTGCACATCTGGAAGCGAAGACAACCGACCGACCGACCGGCAGAGAAAAGACCCTCTGGCCAAGCCTATGTCTTGTGATTTCCTTCCCCGCAGATTCGTATACACACACCATGATTGTGCACAACTTCATTATTCCTCTCTCTCGCTCTCTGTGCATCTATGTATCTTTGGCTTGCTATAGCGAAATCATTTAACGTATAATGAAGTTTTATTTATAACTTTTCTGTGAGTGCAATTGAAGCAGCAAAAAAAAAATAGAAAAAGGAACAGGATTCTACGAAGAGAAACAGGGAAGCAAACAGGGCTAGTTCGACGGCCATAAGAAGATTAACTAGAAGATGGCTCCGTGCAGATGCAGAGTGTGGGCTTAATTTGAATTATTTATCAAAATATAAATCCACTTGAGGATGAAATTGTTTTGATTATTCATTCGAAGAGAGGCTCATGTTTCACTGAGAGAGGACAACCGAGGGTGTAGATTTTGGTCCCGATAAGCGAGACAAATAGACGATCATTGCGAATGATGAGTGTGTTGTTCTGGACATAAATTTCTAGAAGATTGACAGGCTTAGAATGGTGAAGAGCTTTGTTGCAGCTGCATAGATTTTTGTTGCTACGAGATAGGCGCCGAACACGGCAATTACGGGCAGTTGCAGCCCCCAACACCAGACCCTTGATTAGGCCACCACGACGGGGTTTTTGATAATCTGGTGCCAACAATCCAATTTAGGAGTATGGCAACTGCAGGTGGTCCTATAGAAGCTCACCCCCCACGATCCTGTTGAAGGTAAGGTGGCTGCCCCCGCTCAAACAGGGGCACACTTAGACCAGATTACTGGCACGTGAACCAGAGTAAGACAGCACAAGTACATCGAAGGTGGGCCACCGTAAAGGTGTTAACCCTAAGATTTTAACCATTTCGTCCCAGAAGTGAAATTTCTTATCTTCTAGATGTCAAGTTCAGATAGATCGTTAAGATCATCGTAGAAGTATTCCCCGAGGGTTTCCTTCTTAGCGTCGCAAGAGCAGGACATGTGCACAGTAGGTGGGTTGTAGTTTCCTCTTCCTCTTCGTCTCTACAGCTTCTTCAGAAATCATTAGTGGGGACCCCCAGTCTGCCTATCAAGCGATGTCCAGTGAGGTCCTCTATAAGTGAACCTAGGTTTTTCCAGTTTGTGGATAAAAATCTCTCTGTCTTCTTTAAATCCAGGTTAGGCCAGATTTGTTTTGACAAGAGATAAGTGCTGGTGTTGTTGCACCTGTGGTTTGGCAGTTTCTTGGCATCCGTGACAAGGAGGCATGATCCCCCCCTTTGCACTTTTTTAAGCAGGCTACTGTTGATCTGCTTGTTCAATGCTGTCCACCAAACCAATACTCGGTACATAAGGATCGGCCTTTCCACCGCCGTATATATCCAGTGCAGACCAGAGCATTCCGGCAGGAGTACAAGGCAATTGAGCTTTTCCTCGCACCTCCTCCTATCGAGTATGACCCCCAGGTATCTGGCATGGTCTACAAATTGGATTTCCGTGCCTTCTTATTTGGGAGGGGTGATATGCGAAATCTTCTAACGCCCTGTGAAAAAGTCTAGTTCGGTTTCTGAGGGATTAACCCCGAGGACGACCTTTTTCGTCTATCCTGCCAGTATGTTTAGACTACTACTTACCCTACTACTTTAACCCTCTTACAGGATCTAGGGATGTATCGCAGTAAGACCGGTTATTCCATACTTCTACCACTGGTTGGATCTTACTCTGGTCTAAATGTGTGCAGATCATGCCAGCACACCAACCTTACCTGGACGTTGGTACTGAAGCTGGAGTCTTCTACAAACGCTGGAAACTAAACAGCTCGTAAAGGATTGACAGCGATTGCAGCGATTCATTGGATTCTGCATGTAGACTTTTATAGAAACTGCAGGGACGAAGAAGAAATACATCTATCCGACACCTGTTTTGCGAATGCCCCTGATCAGGAATAATGAGAACTCCTGGCAGTCACTTCTTAGACAAGACTTCTTACATACATATGTACATACGTAACATTGCGCTACGGAACCTTCTGAGTTTTCTCTTTATCCACCCGAATGGTAGCGATTTATCTTCCTAGGTTCTCCAGTCGGTGTTGAAAATCCCCAAAAGGGTTTGGGACAAAGAAGGCAAATTAATCAGACGCGATTGGGCCCTGAAAAAGAGACCAAATCTGTTCACGAGAAATACAAATCGGAAGTACCTATGGCGATCAAGACCCATGAGCTATAAAAATCCCTACAGTGGCAGTACTATAACCGCTATAGAAACCTTAAAACCATTATACCGTCCAATTAGAAGCAGCCGTCAGCTAAGATCTCAAGGTGAAATCTTCGTTCCACTGAAACATTTCTCGAGGCCGCACCACACAACCCTTTTTCCGCTCACAAACTGGCAACAGCCTTCAATCAAAGTCATCAAAATCAGCGTTTAAATCAAAAATCTCACGCAACAAAATGCGAATGCGTCAAGACCGCCCTAACCAAGACCAATTATGAGTTTTAATAGTTTCACTACAATCGCAATCATAATTTACATGCGATCCACACACAATTTTTGCGTCCACTCCCAATCCCGACCCACTCCGGACTCGCCAAGACGCAGGAATGACATAATGACAAAGTCATTATAATTTTTCCCTCATAATTACACACCGACAAACCTAGAGCACGGCCGTTTTACGATTATGTGCCAAAGGGGGCTGCTGTTCCATTCGTTTTGTATTCTCATCCCAACTCTCTCGCTTGGTATTCACATGACGTCCTCTCGTCCACGTCGTCAAGAACCTGGAGTGTATCTAGCGCCAATGATAGAGGAACGGTGGTCAAGCGACGGCCTACGGAAATTACTTCTTAAATAGCGTGCGCTGCTGCTGGGCTCAGTTCCTCATCGACGTCGTGCACACTTCCTCTTCAAAACGCGAAGCAAACGACACAATCCCACGAAATAAAAAAAAAGAAGGGCTCCGCCCGAGATGCGGCGGCTTGTATCTTGGAAAGGTACACTAGACTAGGAGCACTACACACCACTCTGTAGTAGCTGCACACAGATGTGCGATACGAATGGGATATTAAATGTATCGGCGGCTGCTGCCGGGAGAATTAGATTAGAAATTGATGTGCATGCGCTACTGCTGCTGTCGCTTCATAGCTGGAAGGTAAAAGATACATGGATTCTCTCTGTTCCCTCTGTGTGTGTGTGTGCATCATCTGTGTGTCCGGAACGGAAATGCGGACTTCGTTTTTATAGGTATTATCTTCTATTATTACCGCTTCTGCTGGTCTCTGCAAAAGTCTTTGTCTGCCTTAAGGCCCTTTTGTGCTTCAGATGCCTGTTGTGTAGAATAGAAGGCGAACAACGACTTTAATGGACCTTTTCCTCGATCGAAGTCACTTAACTCAATTATCACCGGCAAAAGAAAAAAGGGAATATCCTTGTTCTTTTGTATTGAATACGGAAGGAATACAATGAGAAGCGGCAAATTAGGTTATGCCATGGAAATGATTAGGATTCGATGACGGAAAAGCTTTTTATACTCAGAAACAGAGGGTGAATTGATTTTTATTGTAATTGGTGCCGAGAACTTGGATTTTAATGGCGGTTTCTATAAGATGAATACGTAAATGTCATTTGACAGTGGGACCTTTAAAGTCTTAGGGAGGCGCACATTTGAACTTTACGCTTTATTTAAGCTCTTGCATCGGGAGATGTGGTGCATCCTTCCTTGGCACTCAGCAGTTTTAATGCACTTAATGTTAACTGACTGGTCCTTTTTCAAGGAACATTTCAGGACGACTCTCAAGAGCTTAACAAAATGCAAGTGAAGCGGAATGTTACCATTTACATCGATGTCCAAGGTGATGCAATCCTTATCTCTGAAAATGAGGACACTGACAGAGGACGCCTTCCTCTAAATCTTCACTGTACAAACTGGAAATAGTTTCGTACTTAAGAGTTCCCAAGTATTTCATGTAATAAGCCTAAAACCAGATAAGACAAAGTCAATTCCGTTTGGAAAGTGCGTTTCGTGAAGCCCTGCCTTAATCCTCTTCTAACACGCCGTCTCTTCCAAGGATTCCCCAACCCAACGAGCGTCGTAAGATTGCATCACAAATTGTATGATTAGCACTTACTATTCATTCTCCGTGCTGAAATCCTGTCCCGCTCGGCACACTTCTTTTCAGCTGAGTTAACACCCCACTTTCATTCCCAACTTCTTAGTGGTTAACCGGAGCTTTAGCAAATCAAGCAAAATACTTAAGACCTCCGAAGAAAAGTCGAGTATTTTCAGGACCAGTATTTTCAAGCATACAATCTTCAGAAGCATGTAACTTAAATTCTTAGAAATCACACCGCACTCATTGGTCTCATAAGTGTTAGAGACAGCCAATGTACACGGACTAACGCTTGTTGGTTGTGACCCAGGTTTACCTCGGACTATAGCGCCACCTTAAGTACGCGACCAAGCCTCAAATGGCACGTTTGAGTTCTTCGATATAGCTAAACCTTTCTAAGCGGCCAATTAAAGCTCAAAGCAAAGTTGAAGACCATATTTCTTAACCCTCTAAAGTTCACTACCAGCTCTTCTCAGTTCTGTGAGAATCAAGCCTGGCTTGACTGGAATAGTCTTGCTGCTGAGCATGGCACAGATCCTTTTTATTGTGAGTCTGTCTAATCTTTTTAGGAAAGAAGTAGAAAGCACCGGCAAGCACTCGAGCAGTATCGATGATGGTAGGTAGGTAGGAAATGGGAGGCACAGACACGTAGGATAAGAAAGGCCCTTTGTGATACTACTAGGATCTATACCCTAGGTGCCACTCCAACTAATGAAACCATTTGGAGCTCTTAATTAAGCTGAGGATACCTTTGACATCAGGATGCGATAATTCGCCCAAATTGTCGAAGTGTCAGGCTCCTTAATACAGCTTCCTTCTTTGGGATAGTGCAGGACAAGTGCAAAGAAAATGGAAGATCGTTCTGTCCTCCTCTTCATCCCTGCAGCTCATGCAAAAGTCATTTGCGAAAAGGCCCATCCTTCTGGCATGAAGGCCAATGTGACAGTGGCCAGTAAGAACACCAATAACGGTGCTAATGAGCGACCTTTTAAGCAAGATCAGACTTTTGGATCGAGTGAGATTTAGCATGTAGTACCGTTCCTCGATCTTTGATTTGTCTTGCTGATCGCATCGTTCTCTAAGAGTAATTTACATATAGCGCGTGGAATGCCCAGAATCCTCCGTATTGCTAGGATCTCTAGAATAGTACCACGTTT
The DNA here is from genome assembly GCA_917880715.2 of Matsumyia berberina. Classification (NCBI taxonomy): domain Eukaryota; kingdom Metazoa; phylum Arthropoda; class Insecta; order Diptera; family Syrphidae; genus Matsumyia; species Matsumyia berberina. The sequence goes on from OU862870.1 coordinate 34,019,320, forward strand.
GGTGAGTTCATCGGCCTTACAATTCCCTGGAATGTCCCCATGGCCGGGTACCCAACTTATATTAATGTTAAAATGTTCTGCCATCTTCACGAGAGCAAGCAACAATCTGAGGAAGCTTTTGATGTATACGTTACTGGTTCTAGAGATTTTATAGCAGCCTAGCTATCGGTGAAAATTGTGATGTCCTTGCAGGATACCAAATTATTCCTAAGCCAGGGTAAGGCTTCATTGATCCCCATAATTTCAGCCTGAGCGCTACATTGGTCAGGGAGACAGAAGCAAATCCTCAAGTTGAGCACTTCAAGGAAAACACCACCTCCCGTCAGCATAGAAGTGAACGGAGCGCTCGTCTATGGCATTCTCATTCTCCCACTCCACTCTGGAGGGGATTGATGTCCGGAAGTTGAGGTTGAAGTTCAATTTAGACAGTGGTGAATGTTAAAGGATCCAACATCAAGGGGAGTGGCCAATATGGTTGTTTGACTATTGAGAGGAGGCCTTCAGTCTTAAGGCTGCGCTAGCAGCTGACTGTTTGCCAAAAAATATTCAAGGGAAGCAGATGTAGGAGCACGTCGAGTGCCGCGGATGGGGTGGTATTGAATGCTCCGCTAATGCATATGCATGCTGATCTTTGCACTAGCACCATATCGATAAATAAAAAAAAGGAATCTATTGACATACGGTGCAGGGAAATAACTCCACGGGAATTTGCCCTACCTGGGAATTTACTCCACTTTTCGAAATTCTGGGAAATTACTCCGCACGAAAATTTGGTGGAGTAGTTTCCTACGTAAAATATGATGAGAATTTGCTCCACTACTAGAGGGAATTAACTCCACTAATGGGAATTAATTCCACTTTTCGAAGGTGGCAGTGGGAAATTGCTGAACACGAAAATGTGGTTCAATGGAAGGCATTTACCCCAAACCTCAATTTTGGAACAGCATGCTGCCCCCTGCAATCCCCTGGGGATCACTGTAGGATTTGGGGTAAGTGCAAAGTTGAGTATATCTAAAGTTACTTTACTCCACATTCGAAAAGTGGAGTAATTTCCCACTTGTAGTGGAGTAAATTACCAGGTGGAGCAAATTCCCGTGGAGTTATTTCCCTGCACTTTGACATGCACATGGCGCCACGACAAGTTCATAGCTGATTTTGAAGATTCAAAGATATTCTACCACATTATTGGGATTTAAAAGGCTTTTGGGTGCCGACAGCCTATTTTTTAATGTCCGCAGCGAAGCGGTGGAAAGTTGGTAAAGAAATGCCGTAGATCACTAAAAATAAAGGATGTTTCCCTTTACTAGGAAAAAAATCCGAACTGGATAGTTTCTGAGAATAGTGATGAGCCGTTTGCTCAGGTAGAATCTATTTAGAAACTGCAGTAACACACAATGAAACAAAAAAATGACCAAACCTCTCTTTCACTCTTAAACCTTGGAACGAAAGTCGCAGAAGAGGCGGCCCCACACTAAACGTCCGAAAATAAAAATAAATAAATAGCTGGCGCGACAGCTCGGGATGAGCCAAGGCCTAGCTTCTCGCAACCATTAATGTTGTGCGTGTTGTATTGTTTCCACGAATGGAAGGGACCTACAATTTATTGCCGACTCCGAACGGCGAATTGAGAAGCTCTTTTATGACAGATTGTACTCCCGGAGGCTTGCCATTCCCCGACGAGATGAGGTGCCGCGAAAAATGTTGGGTGTTCCTGGCTGGGGCTTGAACCCACGCCGCTCGGTCAGCAGTCCAACGCCCTAACCACTGACCCACGGCGACCACAAACGTCCGAAAATATCTTTTCCAATTTCATCGGAATCGGACCCTCTCTTCATTTAGGACTTTATGCATCCGGAGAAGCTCTTAGAACGAAAGTGCACTGCAACTGAACATTAAGAACACAAGATTACAAGTGGTTAAGGTCCCAATCCCAACCAATACCCTATGAGTAGTCTGCCTTGAAGTCCAGAAAGCTTAAGTGATACTTTGTACATGCACGGGTGTAATAAATAAATCATTTCCACTATGAAAACGTACGCCATACAGCACCTGACACATTTTTCCGGCTCCAGGTCATTGCTTGGATTATTCTCAGCCATAAAAAAAACGCCGAAGCCGAAAAAAACGTTCAGTCGCCCCTAAGGCCAAAAAAACACACCAACTGCTGAAGCTGATGATATGATTCTCCTCAAAATGCACACAAGCCTGTTCTAATTATTTTGTGCACTCTAATTAATTCCATAGGGCTCGGGCTCCGCTTACACATTTCTAACAAAGTCAACAAAAACTTTATTGACCATAAAATTTAGAACACAAAGTAAGCCCCAGTAAGGCCCATCCGCGGTTGTGAGACCCAACAACATCATCATTCAAACGTCAAAAAATGTTTCCTCCTCTCTCCCGACAAGTGGGAACCCAAAAAAAAAACATGGAAAATTTGTTTCCAACTTCAATTGGGACCTCCGAACACAAAAGAAATAGGAAAACAACATAAAATAGCGAGAGAAGCAGAAAAGAAAATGTGCCTCCGTCTTGGAAACCACCCATGCTTGACGTGGAAAACGATTAAAATCTCTTCGTTTGTGTCCCTTCACGTGTGTCCATACCCATATCCACAAGATCGCAGGCCCGAGCTGCACTGCACATGAAAACCATATTCGCAGGAATCCGAAATGCTGTTGTACTTTGTCTTCTCCTCCACTTGGTGAGATGATGGCCCTGAACCTATTCCCGCTTCACTCGGCCGAGGAGGAATTACAAAGAAATTTTTCCAGATAAAATCTCCGTTGTTGTTCCTCACCTTCCTTGTTCCCGGTTCGGGAAAAGTAACAAATTTTCCTAATTAAACAGCAAAGAACGCATAAAAGCGAAGAGTGGAGCGCGGAGACGGGATGGGGTGTTTTATGCGTTTGACCTCACTGTACACGCGGAGGGATCACGAGAAGGCCAAACAATCTCAGAGATACCAGCTCGAGATAAGTGGTGAAAATTTCCAGTAAATTTAACTCGGATTTTCTTCTCGAGCACACCGCGTGTGCTCTAGCCCCTTAAAAGTCGAGATAAGCCGCCCAATCGGTGGCTAGGATGATGTAGAGCAATAATATCTTAATCACCGGGCGTACTAAATTGAATTTCTTTTCACGAAGCCAATGGCCAACCCGATGATGAGGAGTGCATCCATCTTTTGAAGTTTTATTGCGTCGGCATGATTGGAAAATGTGTCGAGATTCGAGAAGCGGAGCATTCACTCCCAGGCGGTCAATGGCTGGCGGATTGGCCGACTGGTGATTATTCTCCACTTGGCCGAAGCAAGGAAGAGGGATCAGATATCAATTTATGATTCACTTTAAACGCAATTAACATTTTCGTTGTTGCATTTGAACTTCATTAGACGATGTGATGGCAGCCAGCTGCACGTTCGCTCGGGTTCATCGGTATTTCCATCGACTTTTGATTGATTTCTCTTGGACGGCGGTGATGGACAAATTGATAGGTCTCCCCAGTAATAATGTGCGGCGAGAGGTACGATGTAAATATTTGTTTTATTTTTTCATCATCGTTCCACATCACTATCACACACATGACAGGCGTCGAAAATTACGTGAAGCGGCAAGAAATGGACTGAGAAAGTTTATATTTGGAATTTTCTTAGACAAATCTGCCCTCGGGGTTTCGTAAGACGTGTGCTCTCTTTGTATTCTGGACGCTAGATCATGTTCAAGATCACTTATGTATGTGCATAAGTACGTGGGCACGTCTCATTCACCATCTACCACTAGACAGAACATTAATTCCAACTGACGTTTGAGAGTTGCCAGTTTTTCTGTGGATCTGACGCAGAATTCAGAATAACAGTGTTCTGTTCTCCTGGACGACGAAGACCAACAATTCCGTCCACCCGACCTGAACGAAGTGAAGATAGCCATATCTAAGCTTAAGTCCAACAAAGCTGCTATTGCTGACGACCTAACTACCGAGCTGTTCAAAGCGGCAGGCGATGACTTGGTAAGGAGCATACACCAACTCATCTGTCAAATATGGTCAGAGGAAAGTATGCCCGATGAATGGAACCTCAACATTCTTTGCCCGATCCTCAAGAAAGGAGACCCCCTGAACTGCGCCAACTACAGAGGCATCAGTTTTTTTAACATCGTTTACAAGATTTTATCTGCTGTGTTGTGTGAACGCCTAAAGCCTTTCGTCAACAGTCAGGAAAGTCAACGATCGATCAAATTTTCGCTCTGCGACAGATATTGGAGAAATCCCAGGAACTTCAAATCGATAGCCACCACCTTTTTATCGATTTTAAGGCTGCGTATGACAGCATCTACAGAGAAGAGCTATGCAGAGCTATGTCTAGCTTTGGCATTCCTGCCAAATTCGTCCGTTTGTACAGGATAATGATGAAGAATGCACGCTGCGTCATCAAGGTCGGTCAAGACCTCACCGAGACCTTTGATGTCAAAAAGGGACTTCGCAAAGCTCTCTCTCGAACAACTAAGGTGACCTTGTATAAGACCTGAATCATCCCAGTTCTGCTCTATGATACAGAGGCATAGAAAGCGGATGAGATTTCGAGAGGAAAATTCTTCGGGTGATTTTGGCTCCCGTCTGCATAGACGGTGAATGGAGGAGCAGATTCAATGACGAACTGTAGGGGCTGTACAACGACATCGAATTAGTCAGAACGGTGAAGCTCCAACTACTAATATGGCTGGGTCATGGATATTAATGCTCCGGCCCGGAAAATCTTCGAATCTACACCCGAGGGACGGCGCAGTAGAGGAAGACTGCGACTCAGGAGGAAACTGGAGGCAGCTAGCTAAAGATCGAGCTGATTGGAGAAGCTTGTTGGTTGAGGCCCACATTCACCTCGGACTGTAGCGGCACCTAAGTAAGTAAGTGTTCTCTTGGAGTCACTACCTACAACAGGTAGTTTGTTTAATTCCGTCCTCCTTGAAAATTGTCTTGGGTCATCTTTTAAATTTCCGCATTAGGGTTTCGACTTAGTCTTCACAGACTGCTGCATTTGAGCGCCATTACTCCTACGCAAAACAGCTCACATAGGTTTGATCCTATAAGAGAGACGAAGACCCCGTACTTCTTCATTCTTCGGAAAGGAAAAGCGTTCCAAGTGACTGCCGTTAGTCTAGAAAAATCTTTCTTGAATCTAGCGACAATTGCTTCACCGGTAGCTCGTTCTTCTCTAATCTGTCTTTCAGATTCGATGTACATAAAGATCTAGTTTCCTTAAATTAAACTTCAAGTTGAGGAGCCTCTACGATGTTCTACCAGTTTGCATCAACTTTTTCCTAACTTAACTCATTGGCTGCACTTTCCATTCGTAAATCTTGGACAAATATCAACTAAACACCCAGTGAGATAAACCCTGTCTGGTCCATGTCACGTGCACCAACTTAATGTCCAAAGTTTCAAGTTCCAATACCAAAAAAAGGCTCAAAAAGGGTGACAATAATGCCTAAAGACCATCATCTCTGATCCTTGCAAGTTTTTCAATTACCTAAACGAAATCTCCTCCTATTCCCATGGCTCCATTTGTCATCGAAATCGACCCCCAAAGTACAGGATAAAGAATCGAAATTCCGGAAATCCAATAAATATCAAAAGAAAATCTAGGAAATCCCTTTACCGTTGCCAAAAACTAAACTCACACGCAAACAGGAACAGTTAATGTAAATAAATTTCTGCATTTGCAAATAGGGTGCTATACAGCGAGGTAGTACTCCTGAACAGTAATCCTCCTGCACGACACACAATTTTCTTCCTTTTATTCTTGTTGTCAGGGATATAAAATAAATCTCCACACTTACACCCTAAAAAAAACCGTAAAAACATCCATCCATTGTCACATGAAACGTTATGAGCGAAGTGTGTATATTTGTGTCTGTGTGCGGGGAAAAAAAACCCACACGGAACCAAAATAGCGAAAAAATGAAAACAAAATGTTCGACATAAAGGACATCATCGTGCTTTGCTTCCCCAGACGAATCACCCTTCCATGTCCCACCACTACCAGACAGCCAGCGCTTGCAGTTTTCGGATTTTACCTATTTTCCAATCTTTTATTGATTGCATAACGCATGCGTTGGGATTTGATGCATCGCTACCCCTAACAAGCCATAGCATCCTTCTTATGCGTCTATAACTGCAGAAAATCTAAAACCGGCAACGTGCGTAAGAGGGAGATGACACAACACCAAAGGGAGAGACGATATGGATGGTGAAATTGCGACTGTTTCGGTATCCTTCCAGTCAAGTTTTCCCCGTCTGGATTTGTTTCTGCATGAAAATGCATGTTTTGTCAAGTGTTGCCATTGACCGAATTCGAGGAATGGAAACAAACCTATGACCGAGGTTATGGAAAATGAACAATTAAAACCGAGAAATTTCGACGACACGTAGGAACAAAAGGGATCCAAGCAGAATAATAACTGCAGACGAATCAAAACAAAGGAAGTGGCGTTCTATTTAGGCGATAGACCAGAGTTTCTTTCTTTTTTAGGGAAATCCTAATGTTATTCAATAGCGTATCCTTGACAACCGACGAAAGGGCGACATGCAACGTCAGAGAATTCAAACTGAAAGTTACCCTGTCCCCACGTATAATTAGTTTTGTTTTACGAACCGGCGCCAGACAAAATTAGACTAGACTTGGAGGTTCCAGGAAACAAACGTACTAGTGCATTCGGGCTTTGCATAATTTTTTGTCATAAAGTGGGTATAGTGGTCTACTTTAGTCGCTAAGATATTCCACTCTGAAAATAAGAAGTTAAAAAACTTGAAGGACATCCTGATCATTGTCACTTAACGAAAGCATGCTCAATATCGTGACATTTAACGCACCATATTGAGCAAAATAGCCCGAACTCGTACTAAACACTTTTGGAATTAATTTTATCATCAGCCGTTGCAGAGATGACAACTCCTTTGAAAAAAATTAATAGGCGGCGCATACCTCGAGATGAGATCTTTTTTTTTCTGTCAAATGAGATGACTAGTTATCTGATGCCTTTTCCAGCAGAAGTTGGTTCGAAAGCAACAAGGAGACAATCCACTATAATGACACCTACTACTGTGCTAAAATGCTCTCAACATGGGCAGACAAATTTTTCTTATCCAGTTAAGGCCTAATGCGTCTAGTGAAATTGACAAATAATTCTGGTTGACGGTCTCCTTAATAACACTAGCTTAACTTATTGTTGCCGAGGTTTCTTTTCTTCATAAGCATTTCCATAGCTGTTCCATGTTTAACAATTCCTTGGATGCAGTCAACTATCGAGTGTCAAAGAACGCCGAAAGGTAAAGAAATGTTTAGCATACAGAGGAATGTAGAACTCGAAATTCATCAAATTCTTTTGTCTATTGTATTTAAAGGTTGAATCTTGCCTAACGTGGACTATATTTCATCACATTAATTCACTAAGGAGCAGAGAGTCAGCACAAGTCGAAGGCGAAGAAATCCAAAGAAGACAGTAGCTGGTGTATCAAGAGAGGTACATAAGTGGGCCATTAACTACAAAATACAAGGGCAGCCTGATGGAGATTTGCGCTTATTCACGGGTGTAAGTCTAGCTTTCAATCTGTGGGCACAGCTTCTAAATCGGTTGAGCTTTAAAAAATGTAATTGTAAAAGCGGGGTATCAACTCTTATTGCATCGGAAATTAAATCCTTTTGCCTTTCTATATTGTGGATCGTACCCAAAAAATTGGGGATCGTAAAAAAAAAAAACCAAGTCTAGGTCTGCAATCCATTTATTTTAATTCAAAATATTTTGTAGTATTCTATTACGCCGCCCCTCGGTGTGTCTAGAGCAGCTTATTTAAATACATACTTAAAAGAGTATCAGCGGGACAAAGGCATTTTGTGCCTAGTTGGCAGTGAGATTTTCTATTATCGTGGCACTACAAGTGGTTTGAGAACTTCCCTAACTGTTGCGCTCAAAACAGTACCAAATTTACTCCCAAAAAATGTTTATGACAGCAGAAGCCACTAACGCGGCCCTGAGCCTGCAAAATACTTTATCTCCTGCCAGAATTCGAATGCTTACAAGCAGCCTTTCGAACTAAACTGATACGCTGCCTACTGAACAGACTCTTACATGGGTTACAAACAATACCAGATAGAAACCTCCTTAGTGAATTCGAATTCCTTTTGAATGACTCCTTATCGACATTTACAGAAGGCACCAAACAGACGAGTGAATCAATGTCGTGATTTTTATCAACCAGATTCCGGAATTAAAGTTATTACAATGAAGGCCTGCAATGTGTCTCCGAACGAGAGCGCTAAACAGCGAAAGGTCACTTTGCTGGGTCCCGAATCAGAACTATATACTTACTGGCTTTCTGTACAGTTGACGAACTAGGCAAAACGGCCCTCTCTAGGTACCAGTAGCAGATATGTATATCTTGGTCACGTCAAAGCACCTGTCTTTTGTTAAGCACTTGACTTATACCGATGCTCCGTGAAATCATAGATGGGCGCATCAAGATAATGACAGGGTTATTAGGCCCATCACTAATCCTTTAGGAAGAAACTACAATTTAAAACTAACTAAAGTCATTACAGGACGCTCCATCCTAGACAGACATGCTCAACGATTTGGCATAGTCGGCAACAATTTCTGCACCAGCTTCGAGGACAAAGAGATGAAGTTGACCTTTTCCTTGAAATGCCATCTCAATATGACAGTTCTTTAACAATCTGAATTGATTTGAAAGCCCCCACTATGACCGACCTTCTTTCTTAAGCAAGTTACAGGAGTAGACAAACCTACCGCAGACCGCACACACAGTGGTATTACAATGGTCCTACCTTTGACCTAAGTTCGAGTCTCTAAGTGCCACTCCAAACTAAGTAAATACAGGAACTTCGCTGTCGTAGAGAGATGTAATAAAGCTGGGCATCCTGTTGGAAGATGAAAAAGAAATTTCTTTGCTCTCAAAGTCAACAAAGTGGACCTAAATAATAAGATTCATATGGAACTTTGTTCTTGTTGAAGAAATTGAATTTCTTTTACGATAATATAGGTATAGGAAAAAGGAGCTTTCTGTTTTTTACAAACTTTCTCTGATTGTAGCACGTTAGACTAATTAATAAGCGGAAACGCGTTTAATTCTCCGTTCGGGCATGGTACCAAAAGCGACAAGTATCTTCCTTTCATATACCACGCACAACACGAATTCGTAAGAAACAAGGAGTTGGAGGGAGCTGAGGCACATTGGCAGAAACCGCATACAATATCGCGTAGGTGTAGTATTGTAGATCCCCTAGAACCCACAAGGGGAAACAGGGGCCCAATTCCGCAAGCGTGAGTTTTCTGTGAACCCAAAAAAAAAAAAAGGTTTAAACAGATTTGAAACGAGCCTGTGTTCACTTTTTTTTTTGGTACACGGTAAAACTTACGCTTGCGGAATTGGGCCCCCGGACATGAGTAAGTAAGTATATGGCTCTTGCACTATTTTACTTGCTCCTCTAGAAAGATTGGAGGCGGATGAAAGGTATTACTCTTTAGATTCGCTTTCTCGTTACCAACAAAGCAGTTGTAGGCTTTGAATGAAACGAGAAAGTTGACATACTGGCACCCTCTGAACGAAGGATATCTGTCCTTGCTAGTTTACGAAGTTCAAGTTTCAGCTCGAGAGCTAGCTCGGTAAAGATGGATGTTGATTCAGGTTGGAAGCAGGTTTAAGTCTCACACTCTGATTGATAGCAAAGACTTCTGCTTAAAACATGGATGAGCATTGCCAAGACTGAATGAGTCCAAGGTGATATCTAAAGAAAATCCACATTGCGATCCAATTTTTCAAGCATTGACAAGTGAACGGCTTGAATTTTGGGTCGAAGTTGGAGTTTAGAAAAGATGATTTAAAAATTTTACGCCGCCTCCTGGCAACAATATCAATTTGATAACATTTATCCCAAAACCATACGGCATTTTCACAGAATAATACCCATCCACACGCCGCATTGGCAACACCATTCACCTCTCCTTTAGACAGAGAAAACAAGTGAAAACCAATGCAAATCGCAGAAATCTGAAATTTTCAAAGAAAATCGTTCAAAACAACATGAAAACCGGCGTCGTCTACTGGAAGGAGATTGTTTTTTTCACTAATTGGGTGCTAGGGTGATCGTCTTTTTCCACAAACCAACAACACTACGCCTCCCAAGGGATGAAGACAAACATTCATGCAGCGAAAAAAAAAAGTGCAAATCACCGCTACTGAGGGTTGATAACTTTGTCGCGCCGTTGAATCCTCTGATGCATGTCCAGTTTGCCGGAACAATAAAAACAACACCTTACTGCGGGTACAGTACTCAATATGCACACACGCGTAATTATCCCTAGACCGAGGGGTGGCTTAGTTTAGCCGTTGACGACGCACTAGCAGGGGTGTGATTTACACAAAAAAAAAACTGTACTTGCAACCCACTCTGGATTTGAAACAAAATTTGTTCAAAAACTCACCTTATTGGTCAAAAAACGCTGGAAAATGTCCCTTTTTCGGGTACAAAAGTCGATGTAAAGGTTTTGAGTAGAAAAAAAAAATTATCCAAAATTGGTTTAGAAAAAGTATTTCGCAACTTTGCGTCTTCCTGTGGTTTTTTTCACTTAATCTCTCACTTCACACTCGCGTATTCGATTTGATTTTCGTTTTCTTCTTCTTTTCACTTCAATCTGTCGTCAACGGTGTCGATTTGATATCCGTTTTGAAAAACTTTTTAATTTTTTTCTAAACTTTTCGCGCTGTAACGTTCGGTTTGGAACACATTACACATACGGTTTTTTGAACAAATTCTTTCACTCACTGTTTTTATTAATTTTTTTCCTTTTTTATTGTTGAACTGCGCAACACACACGCGAAACCGCAAAGACTCTACGAAGGAATGAAAGGAGAAATGGAATAAATTTCCGATGATGCCGCTGTCGCCATCCGTTTCCAGTTCCACGATCCAGTCGGTTGTGGCATTGCCTGGAAAATCAACTTCGTGCTGGAACACTCTTGTTGGAGGGGAAACGCTTGTGTTGTTGCTTTGCACGTTGGATGCGATTGTTGTGTTGTTCAGGAATAGGACAGGGAAGAGAGGAATGGCGCAATTGATGATATTGTTCGTCGGGCGACGGACTACTCGACTCGACTTGTTCTTTGTTTGGATTTTGTGTGTTGTTATGGAAAATGGAAGAGAGTAGTGCATTGCACTTCCTCTCGAATTCGCTTGTCGTTTGAGGCGAATTGGGATTTAAGAGAGAGCGATGTGTGGAGTGGATGGATTAATAAATTATTTGAAATTTTATTGATAGTTTGAATGTTAAAAACTATTTTGAAATACAGAATTTGATGAAAATCTTCTTCGAACATTTTTAGTTAGCCGCTCGGACGGGGAGTAGTTTCCAAATCATCAAATACTCGAAGACCCGATATGTAGGTATTTCTCTTTGGGACAAATGAAAGGGTTTTCCCCGCATTTCGCACTAAATATCCATCTGCAGAAAGAAAATTTAGGGCAACAGTAGAGCTTTAGGCCAGAAAAGTCCACAATCGATCAAATATTCACTCTGTGGTAGATCTTGAAGAAAACGCAAGTTCTTCAAATCGATAAGCACCACAATTTCATCAATTTTAAGACCGCGTATGACAGCGTCTATACAGACGAGCTATACAGAGCCAGGTCTAGTTCGACTTAGCCAGAAGAGTGAAGCTCCAACGACTGAAGTGGCTGTGTCATGTAGAGCGGATGGACACCAATGCTCCGGTCCGGAAAATCTTCGAACTCACACCCGAGGGACGGTGCAGTAGAGGAAGATCGCGACTCAGGTGGGACACGCAAGTGGAAGGGCGTGCTGGCTGGAGACGCTTGTTTGTTGAGGCACAGGTCCACCCCAGACTGTAACGCCACCTTAATTCTGAGGAATGCAAAGGATAGCTTCCATCTATCTGTCTACCGGTTTTAGCCCTGACATAAACGAGCTCCACCCTGGGCTCTTATTGCGAATTTTTGAAAACAATTGTCGTTTAGTTGGTACTTACAAACGCAATCGTCAATTACCGAGCTCCTCACCCATCAAAAGTCCAACTGAAACATCTGCCGCCTGTCTTAAGCCGTGAAATCAAAGCTTAAATTTAACACATTCTTAACCAATTAAATTCAATGAGAAACGTGTTGCCCCAAAGTGACCACGTGCCCATTCTTCAACATCGAAGACTTTATAATGCTCTGTCCGCAGGGGGCATCGCCCCTCCCACAGGAATCACACCAAACACATCTCAAATCATCTTCTTTTGAATCTTAATTTCCTCCTCAATTCTGTTTAGAGATGCTAATCAAATCTCCACACCATGGCTACGCACATCCGCACATTTTTCAATTCTTTTCAAATAATTGCCTTTCTCAATCAATCTCGCCTAATTTTTGGGCCAATAAATGGTCAGAGCGCCTGCCTGCCCGACCGCTATTAATGCTTCCAAATAATAAACCAACACATCAAGCCACATTACGATAACGAATGTTCCCACTCCCCACAATTTAGATGCACAATCTCAATTAATAACACAATTTCAGAGATTTTGTCGGATCCCCCCGCCCGTTCGGTCGACCGACACGGGATGATTATGATGCCTTTCATCTACAATTCCCGATGCCAGCCATAAAAAAGACGCGCATCTAATTCGATTTACTGGGTGCGTTCTGGCTCATGTCGCGGAGCAATATAAATTGTTTTCCTGATGCCAATTATCAAGTTATCGCCGAAGAGTCGCGCCACGCCATTGCACATTTTTAATTATTAATAGTGTCGACGTTATCGACCCCGACATCTTGACACGTCGAACATCGAATCGATAGAAGTCGACGTGGTGATGTCTGTGGGTCTTGCGTAAACGTGACCCCCATAGCGGGATGATATGAGACCCAAAGACTGGGATCTTGAGCTTGAAAATTAATATCGTCGATTTTTATCCGATACGCCATCATGTTTGTCATTTTGGTTACGATCAGTGGGCAGGTTTTTGATTTAAGTGACAGTTGATGGAAAAATACTGGTGAAAGGAGGACTAATTTTTAACTTAATTGGGCCATTAGAGGGCCCACAGTGGTCCAAGTGTTTAAAAAAAGCGTAGCAAATGCGAACTCGGTGATGCATGAAAAAAAAACGGGCACAACTAACAGATGACACGGGCATCTATGTATAACCTCAAACTAACACCCCTACATCGCAGAGAGCAGAGTGTCTTCGATCAAACTCATGACAAACTTACACATCTGGCAGGCCTTCCTCACAGCCGTATGAAGGACTACTCCAGAGACAAGAGTCATCGAAGGAGATAAACTGAAATCAGCGACTGATTCAGCAGACTTCGAGATCTTTTTAGCGTACGTTGGGCTGAGATCTGTGCCATAGACCGGGCAATACAGATTAGTAAATCCAAAGAGCTAGTCAAGCCTCTATCAATGCCTTAGATTTCAATCTCATCAAATCGAAAACCATCAGAACTAACAGTTTAAACCGTGTTGCCACTTGTGGGGCATTGAGAACCGCCCAAGACTGTGCGTCATCTTGACCGAGATTTTGCAACCTGCTCTCTCTAAATCGGCCTCGATTACATTGATTCTTCCTCAACTGTCCTGTGCTAAAATTCCTTAGGGAAACCACTCTTCTGCCCGATTGGATTGTCTTTGCATTGTACGATGAAGCCGACTCATTGCTAATGTGCTTGCTGTACTGTGATGCAAATGGGTTCCTGGTTCGTTCTTTCGGTTCGGCTAAAAAATCCTGAGGATGTTGAGGATCTACTGATGAAAGACTGAAGTTTTCTAGTGAAAGAAGGAAGCACTTTTCAGATAATGCCGCCAGCCCATAGAGGAATACCAATTCGACCCGGGAGTAAAACACTCACAGCTCTTGTTTTTCCTATGCTGCTCTATAAATTCACCTCGGTACCACCATTAGCCGAGACGATGCTTCCTAAGTAGAGAAAGCAGCAGCTGACTTGCGTAGTAGAATTTTAAATGTTTAGGGCTTCTGTCTTTAGCTTGTAAGTCCTGAAGCCGACTTTGTTCATCTTCGCTTTATTAATTGTGAATCTTAAGGTGCACGTCTATTCTCAGAAAAATGTGACTCAGTCCAAGACAAAATCCGAGAATAATTCAACATGCTGTCTAACGAGTCGCGTCCTATTTGGAGATTTTTTTTAAGAACCTCCCCTTATGATCTATTGTGCCTCCGGTCTAGTTAGCCTAATAGGTCTACTACCTTCCTAATGAAGGTGAGTATGTCATTAGTAGCCGAGTTTCTAAATTCTGCTAACGCTTCCCTATGAAAGATCCGCCTACGTAGCCAGTATAGTGCCGGACGTTCACAGAGAATGTGCTCAGAGGTTTCTTCCTCTTCCAAACAGAACCGACACTCTGTATCTGAACAAAGGTTTGTTTCTATCAAGGTTTAAAATTTCCTTGTAGGAAAAGGGATTTATAAGTCTTTTCAATTGCCTAAGCGCGGGGACATTTTCCCAATGGGCTAGGCGAAGTTGGTATTCCCAGTTGTTTAACAAAGCTGTGCCGGTAGCCCAATTAACACCACAGTAGGGTTCCGGTCCCAAGGGCGCGGAAGCTGAACCGGCCATAGCCAGCTCACCTATTGCCTACAATGCCCTGGTGGCCGGGCGTCCAACCAAGCTTGACCTTGTTGTGCTTGAGAAAGTGATTGTATTGTATTGTAGCAGCATTTGGCTAGCCTAGATTCCATGAAGTGGGATGTCAATGCTTTAAGCTCTGCCTCACTATCTGAATGGTATTGGGAGTGAATCGCGGTGACAATATCATCATCATCAGTACCCTGGTCATTTCCGCCAGCGAAGTGAGTATTTCAAAAAAAAAAATTTCTCTATAGTTTGGGTGTGCCTTCGCTGGAGTTAATGAAGTCAGAGCACTTCAATCATATTGCAGATAACATTTAGAAATCTAGAATTTGAGATCCAATTCATTGGATGAACTTAACGAATTCATTCAATGTGGCGCATGACTTGGCGGTATCCTCTAACTGCTGCTTCGAGCTTTCTGCTGCAATTTTGTAAAGCCGTCTGCCTCATTGTAATGTGGAAAATTCAAGTAGCAATTGACATCCTGAAAAAGAGAAATTATTTCGCACAGTAGGTATCAACGAACATCCGACATGCTGGTAATGAGTGCGTTCGTGCGAACTGGATGCAACAGAATTTGACAGACAGATGCAACGTTTGATGTTTTGGAAAATTTTGTCGTCTCAATCAAAAGTTGGGTGTGCTGTTCCGCCCCTGTGCTGAATAGCAATTGTTTGGAAAAAATCCGGGATTAGGATTAAATAGGATTTGCGAACACAGAAATGTGGTGGTTTTATTAAGTACAAACATTTGATTAGGGTGAATTGGCAAAAGTAAAGGGTAAAACAAAGGAACTTTTTTTTTGGATTTTCAAAAAGTTTGACAGAAAGAGTTTAATTTTGGAGTAATGTTGGACCTGTTCCTTAAGTTTTCTTTAAAGTTATAATGCTTAGTCTTCCAAACATCATATTCTTACCGTGGCTAATAGACAGATGAGTCTGTTATGAACTAATTTTTTTTTACTGCAACGCAGTTTTCTCTTTTCACTCTAAAACAACAGGAAGCTATGTTATTGCACTACAACTCGCGCTGCTGATCCTAAAATCGAGGTGTAGCGCGTAGAGTTAAGACAATTTGAGAAAAAATCAACAAAATCTCATCGTAAGTCTTGGATTGAGTAGTGGCAACGATTTAGGGTACCAAACACTATTTTAGCCTTTAAAGCTAATAAATCCGGCCGGCGTTAAACCACATGATTGAAAAAAGCAATCAGAAACCAAGTTCGAAAATAAAGTTTAAACAAACAGGTCTAACCTATGCTTCAAGGCTACGAGAACGTAACACAGTGAGTCTGCTCTGGGAGTAACTTAAGGCTTGGCTATCCGCAAAAAGGAATTAGAATTGAGTGTTGGTACAGATAGTCTTCTTCAGTCTTCTCGTTTCCATACCCAGCTTAGAGTGGAAGTTGCAATCACATTCTTGACATTCTCGACAGTGTTCTTAGTTTAAAGCATGCTTTTACTAACAATTGTTAGTAGACGTGTTATCTGTTCGATTCGGGACAAGTCTCCATTTTTTAAGAAGGATTGTGATAAGTGGAATGTGACAAAAATTCTGGATTAGTGAATTGAAGGGTTTATATATCTACTCTGTGGATTTGTGGAACGGCAGTACACATATCAGAGACATACGAGTAGTGAACGTTTGTAGAGGGAGTTGAAGAAGAGTTTGCTTCATGTACGATGAGTGATTCTGTTGAAAGCCTGAAATTACAGTCAAGCGTTTCTGCCTCGTTTACATGTATCTTTGCAGCTGCTGTAGTAAGTGTTGAAGGGGACACCTTCTCTTGCTGCATGCAAACCGGCTTCCCATGTAAACCGAGAAACGTCCCTTTGGTTTTTGTTAAGGAGGTCTCTGGTTCAAGTTCGGTTGTATGAAGACATATCGTCCAAGTGTGGAACTTGTCTTTAATTGACGGATACAAGTGGAATACGAACCACCTGATCCGCAAGAAGGCTATCAAGAGTCAAAAAGCTGGCTGGAAAGTTCAACGGCCTCTGTTGAGGATGGGAAAAAAGTATATATACATAAATACGTATACAAACATACATATGTACATAAATATAATAGAGGACTTTGTAGCGTTTTCGGGGATTATTCCCTTGAGTTCTTCGAAACATTTTTTTGTAGAAATGAAGTTTAATTTTGTAGTGAGGTAGTCAGTTTGACTCATAACCACCTCTTGCAGTATCAAGTTGAGAATATTAAGTACTGAGTTCAATCAATTTAGGAATTAAGGAGAAGAAGTTCTCTCAACTTTGCTCTAAAGCAAGTTCGTTCGATACCATTGAGCAAGTTTCCATGATGAGCTTTAGCTTCACCATTACCCTGCAGGCTGCTTTAGAATCAGAGTAGATATGTATGTATGTAGTATATGCTTGTGGAGAACGCTAGACCTTTCTTCTAGTTTTGAATAATTCTACGATGCCATCTAGGCCTTAGATTCCTTCAGTTGCTTGGTGCATTCCTGTTTGGCAAATGTCTGATTACAAAAAGACTCGTTCCTGCACGCATTAAACCTCTCCGCCAAATTACACAGACGTCGTGTGTACATAGGTATATACTTATGCATCTTTGATTCGTCATGACTTCGTAGGCAGCGTTTATGTTTCTGTGTTCATGTCCCAAATGCAAAGATCAACTTACATAAATTTGAATCCTTTTTCTTTTGAATTCAGTTCGTCCCTTTTAAAGACTTGCCACTCTTCTCATTCAACATTTAAATCATAATTTTCATGCAATTTATTCTTCCTCTGAAGAGTTATATCATAGAACTGAAAGTGCCACACAGCATTTTTCACATCGCACCCTTCGTTGAAAATCCTTTTCATTTTCCAAAAAAAATATGCAAATCGTTTTTCTCTCCAAAAGCCAATAACTTACGATAAAGCAGCAATTTTTCACCCCCTTATGAGTCCTGAGCAGGGTATTCACTGTCCTTGCCATAAAGTATACACATACACACATATCTGTCTTTACCATGAAGAATGTCAATGGAACACGGAGAACACTAAGCCCATCATGAGGATTCAATTTCACACAGAATTCTCTCAGTTGAGTTGGGTGTCTACTGTGTGCACGGCACAACCCCTTTCGATGATAAAATATTCATTCCTCGTTCATCCTCTTTAAGTTTCTAGCACGTGAATTTTTAAATCCTCGCCAAATGAAATATGCCAAGGATTAATCCGCTACGCACATTGCCACTGTTTTTGTCGGCAAGGCAGGCAGGCGGCCGTTCGTTCTTGACAAACCGATTTATGTATAATCAGCGCGGGTACTTACTGTCGCATTAGGCCGATATTAATGACTTTCCAGTATCAGTCGATGTAAAATGGAAATTCACACACTAATGCCATCGAATTGAGTCTGAGTCATGCGATAGGATATTTGATAAGAGTTGCGCAAGTTTGCAAAAGATTACCATAGTAATGAGAATCATTTTTGGGAAGGTAAACTGTCAAAAGTCGAGAAGAAGGTTACGTCCTTCTGGAGTGTGGTTATTCCACTCCCTTGTCAAAAAGGTAACTTTTTGTATGTAACAGATGAATATGGTTGTGAAGTTCTTAGAGCGTGTTGTCAAATGCTGTCGGCGCACACAAGTCTATACTGACTTAACAGGGTCCTGGCTATGAAGAAAAAAAGATACTCGCATCCTAGTAGGTGTACTGCCGGGATATTGTGTCATAGGTACGATGGCCAGCAGACTCGGCATCGACTCCCCAGACTACTGCAGGAGCTGTCAGGATGCGGAAGAGACAGAAACCATCAAGCACTTACTCTGTGAGTAAGTAACAGGCATACTCCATTTTTTTAAGAGTACTGGGTGGTTTGATAGACCACCCATCTATAACGCAAGGTTAGAACATGTACCACAGCACAAAGGGGAACACAATAGACCAGACTGGGCACTGCCCCAATAACCTAACCTAACCTAACCTAACCCAACTTAACAGGGTCTTAGCCCTGAAGAGTGTCTCCCTGAGACGCAGACGCCTGAAATCCTTTTCGTTTACAGGGACGCTGCTTCCAATTTTTGAGATCAAGCCCTCTGGCATCCACAATCACTTGTAACAGAGGTTCGTTCTTCTTTCTCATCTCAAACCCGGTGGCTGAGATTCAAAGATCTTCTTGGCTAGACCTTTTCGGTGCAATCCCTCGGTTCGGTCCAGACAATTTAGTCAACGTGTTTTGGCTTTTTCAACTGCATCCACATCTTGATCTTTGTCAGCCCTACATCAACAAAACGAAATTTAAGCAATCCCAAGGCAGACGATCACCTCATCGAATGAACGAAAAAACCGAGTGACCCTGAAGCTCTGTGCCATTGCTTTGAAGAAGTCAAAATGATGAATGCTGTTATACGAGGCTTCAAATTCGATTTGCCGAGCCTGAACCCGCATTGGTATGTGACAATGAGGGGATTGGCAGAACGGCTTAAGACGTTTACAGAATATGTTGGATAGGATATTGGACATGGAATCACATTTGGTGAAGATGTCGTATAAGCATCTGGCCGTTCGGTCTTCAGTCATACTTCGGCAGCCGTTACATGGTTTATAAGTAGGTGTATGCATCCTTTAAAGACATCACCTCGGTACCTAAAAACATCTGCTAGCAAGCCATCAAAGCGCCAAATTTTTCTTAGCTGTGAGGTGTTCTAGATCTTCGTTGACTGGATAAAGACATGGGTTCTTGCCTTGCCATACAACTTTATCTTTACCCGATGCCCACTAAGTCTAGAATCCATCATGGCCTATGCTTTAGATAGACAATATCCTGAAAGACTTTCAAACTTTCAAATAAAGCTTTAACATCTGGATTCTCACGGTATCACCAAGCAAAAAGCACTGAATCAGTACAAAAAAAAAAAAATAACTGGCGCGATAGCTCGGGATGAGGATGAATCGGACGATTCATGTTGTGCTTGTTACATTTTTCACACGAATGGACGAATTGATCTTCGAATCCACACCCGAGGGACAGCGCAGTAGAGGAAGACCGCGACTCAGATGGCGCACGCAAGTGGAAGGGGACCTCAACCAACTTGGCGTGCGAAACTGGAGACAGCTGGCAAAAGATCGAGATCGCTGGCGACGCTTGTTGGTTGAGGCTCAGGACCACCCCGGTCTGTAGCGCCACCTTAAGTAAGTAAGGACGAATTAAGAACAAACCACGAATTGAGAAGCTTTTTCATGACAGATGTACTCCCGGAGGCTTGTCATTCCCCGACGAGAGGTGGTGCCTCGAAAAATGTTTGGTGTTTTCCTGGCTGAGGCACGGTCGGCAGTCCAACGCACTAACCACTGAGCCACGGAAACCACAGAGTCAGTTCCAGCTTGGGCACAATATTATTATAGGGAACTGTAGGAAAAACAAACTGGATCACCAAACATCCACCTAAGTCGTGATGTGCGTCTACTGTATGGCCTCTCTAGGGTCGACATGTTTTAGGCATCTCGGTCGTGGTTTTTTTTACGACGACTACCACTCTCTATCTAGACAAAGTCCCTGACTACCTCAAAGTTCTATCTGACGTGGATGCCTATCCAAAAAGTCGGTGTTTGGTGTCCTTATTTTGCTGCCAGCAAGTATTTTGTTTCGTCCTGGTTATTCAATCTATGTTAACTGTTTCTTCCTTCGACGTCGGTATCATCGGCGTATGCGAGTAGTTGCAGGGGCTTTTAAAAGACTACGCTTCTCGTGCTGGCGCGTGACTTCTGCACAGTCACAAGACACCGAGTCACAAAGGTAACGTTCGAGCCTTTACCGAATTTGATGGAGTATCGGGCATCCTCCTTCGTCATTCTGCACAATCAGACGGATTGTATAGAAAAGCCAATGCTAGAAACTGCTTTGGTTCAGTCTTCCGCCAATTGAATATTCCTAGGAACTCTCCAAGACCTGCCGTAGTTTGAATATTTGCTCAAAATTTGACTTTATTGGCCCGAAACCACGCAAAGGGCTGTACGCGATTACACAATAGAGCAGATAAGATCCCGAAGACGTTGTTGGGGAGACTTATACCTTAAGCGGACGGTATTGTTGGTTGATATTATCTGGACTGAATGGTTGACTCTGCCTGACAGCGGAGTTTGAATCGGCGTCACTCTTATACAGTACAAAAGCGGTCCTAGGTATCGACAGCGATTTTACTACTATGTATGCTCTCTGGGTCGTCCTTGAAGATTTCGGTTTGAGCCTCGTTACGTTGACATGTAATGTAAGGCATAAATAGCTTTTAGATTAAACATTCCGACTCATCGACCTTGCGAAAGACCTAGGAACTGCAAGAAACGCGTAAGCTTTCAACGATTAATACTGATGTAAGTTTATAGTTCTCGCCAACAGAGTCATAAGGAGGTACAAATGATACCAAATCCTGTTTAAAACGGCCACACTTTCTCCAGTCACCAGCATAAACCCTTTACCTGCATATTTTTTCCCATCGCAAGCCAAGTAGCTTAATCCAAGGAAGCCAAACACATGCAAGGTAAAACATCGTGCACAGCAGAATGAATTTACATCGGGAGACTACGGAGTTCCCTGCTGCATGAAACCTCTTAAAAAATGGAAACCAAGCGAAAGGGGTGTAAGCGCCCTCTTTCATGGCAAAGTAAACACTCGTTAGTCCGTCAAATTTGAAACAAAAAAAAAGCAAAGAATACGCCAAATGTTTTTCTTTTTTCCCACCGGGGTTGGGGTTGGAGGGTAGAGGCAATTCATTGTCACGGTTATGTATTCAACGTCTTGAAACTTTTTTTTTAAACAAATTTTTGTCAGAAAAGGAAAACAATTAAAGCATTTTACGGGGTTGTATCCCACTTGGTTTTCGGTGCCCCTCAACCAACCCACTCGAATGGCGGCTCGGTTTTTATGTCGCTTCTGTTCCGTAGGTCGAGTGTCATTCTAAGGATGACTACCAAGGCTTCAGTTCATATGAACGCGGCAATAAAGGGAAAATCATAGTGAAAGCCTAGAGGCGAAGCTATCCTTCCCTATCCCACGGTAGTCCATGTAAGGTTTACCAGTGTCTCTTCTCAAGTGATGAGGTCCCTTCTTCTCGGATTCTTTTCCGATTGTGGGTGGCACCATCAATGGTTCGGATGATGACATCCTTTAGGCCTTGCGCCTGGGTGAATGGGTTGCCAAAAGAATATCCCTCTCCTATGCCAGCTTCTTCCAACAAGAGTCGACAACAACAATAAGGATTCTTTCGAGTTTACTTATAGTGTGTGGTGGTGGTGGAGAGATAAGGGAACACTCTCTGTATCCTTTTTCTCGTTTCTCTTTTCTTTGTGAAAGGTTAACGAACTCATTTCCATTTAGGGGAATATTTTGGTGTTTTCTTTTCTGTTTTTTCTTGTTTTCTTTTTCTACTAAGAGGCGGAATTGCAGACGACAGGAGCAGCCAGGATTATGCAATTTAAAAGAAAAATTGTTGACATTGGTGTCTGTGTTCAGTTGATTGTATGCGCGAATGATTTGTCACGTTCGATGCAATGGATGCTCTGACGGAGAATTGCTTTTTCATCGAGACTACTTCAGAAATCACGATGACAAGGACTTTAATCTTGAGGTAGGTTCAATACCTGTATAGGGTTCTTTTTTCCTTTTCCTTTGATTTTTTTTTACTGCTGACAAGGATAATTGAGAAGGCTGTGACCTTAAGAGCGGTAGTGTTGTTCGAATAGCTGACATTTTTTCTGTACATGCATAGGAAGATTAGGAAAATTGGCTAAACAATGATCTAACCCAGGCACAAAGACATGATAAGAAGGACTATTATCACTAAAAAAAAAATGAAAAACTAACGTGACAACCCGCCATCATTCAAGTTCACATCAAGTGTCACATTTTTCGAACGAATTGAACGGCAAATTGAGAAGCTTCTTCATGACATATTATACTCTCGGAGCCTTGCCATTCCCCGACTAAAGTTTGTGCCGCGAACAAATGTTCGGTGGATATGCCTGGGGCTAGAACCTTCTTTTTCTTTAGCGACCCCCTTTTCTTTACGACTTTCTAGCTCTAGTTTCACAGTAAAATCAAATCTGCCATTCTCCCACGGCGTGATTTGTCACACCGGCCTTAGGAAATTATTTATAAGAAAAAACTGCCTGCCTTCACTCAAAATTTCACACAACTCTTGCAAAGGTAACATTTCCCTATGCCCTCGTGATTTATGTGTGTTCCGTCTTAAACTCAAAAGGTTCCGCAACCCGTCACATGTGATTCATCCATACCAGTCATTCTCAAACGACAAAGTAACACATTTTGAAAAGGGAAAGCTCTTGAGAAAGGGTTACACACCAACCATACAATATTCAAAACGCATAATTGTGCGAACGCAACCAGATGTACCGTGTGATACCGTGTATTGTGTCAAACCAAACTACTTTGTCATTCACGTTCTCAGGTAGCTGTCATCGCTCCGAAACGTGATATTCAAACACCGCACATTTGGCACAGTTCTCGTCTATCCTCACCCAATCGGTTCTTTGTGAACTCTTCGGGGCCACAAATACGGTTCCGGTTAATTGGGTCACGACAAATCAAACAAAGCCGGTGGACATCACAGTGATTTGCCACAGAATTTGACAGTAATTAAATTTTCTTATGATGGCAACGCATAAAAATGTCGGCAGAGATCAGACAGTGATTTGACAGATAAACTGTCAATCGCTTGTGTCATTTTCTAATTGGGTTTGCATTAGAAGTTTTTTAACAAGCCACACGATAGGCGGAAGCCCCATTGCAACCTAGTGTCCTGATTCGGGGGATACTACGATAATCTCTTGAAAGCAACTGTAGTCATGTCAAAAAGTATCGTTCATCCACACAAGACCCAATTTAGCGAAAACTTTTCCGAAAAAAAGGAAGAAATCTGGGTGAAAATTTGTACTTGCATGGCCTAGTTGCTCTTTATCTGTGCATGTCGGACTGGGTATTATCCCGGCTCTGGCCAGAGTTTGTCCACTCTGTCGCGACAATTTATTTTTTATTGTCACATGCAACACTCTGTTATGGTGAAATTCAATTTCAATTGATCCCAGACTAATCACCCACCCTCTTTCGACATCAATATTGTATTGTAAAACATCCCGGCGACGTTGTCTCTTGCCTTCGGAATTCCCAGTTCTCTGCGTGAGTACATTTATGCTCCCGAGGAAAGGGGGATGGAAAATCGATATTGAAAATTCCAAATTCGCACCACGTCGTCCGACTGTGGGGAGGAAAAAAAAAGTCTGCATTTTGCTCTCTATCTGGGAAAGGGTTGAACAGTGGAACAGAGGGATTGCAAGGGACTGCAGTTGCAGTTTCCCATTTCTCGTGCACATGCTCGTAGCCATGAATAACTGAATTCCAGTTCGTATAACATGAACAACCACTATGCCGAGACATGACCAGACGTACAAACATAAAAACTGTGAAGTGGAGTTTTAAAGCTATTTGCAGGCTTAAAGGGTTTTTTGCTTGCTTTGGTTTCAGGCGAAGGGATAGTGTTGCCAATGATGGTTTTGGATGGTAAAACAAGAAGCTACTCTTGAAGGCGCACCAAATTGCTCTGAAAACGTATACTTAAGTGCAAGAAAAAGATTTCTAATTTCGAACCACCCAGGTCGAGCGGTAAACCCTTAGAAGGCTTTTCAAGCTCAACATAACTCAGACTCCTAAGCTAGTTGAAGAAGCGACTAGAAGCAATCCTTGAATACTAACAAGATGTCGGACATATTAACTTTCATACACAAGCGAAATTTGTTTACTGGATAATACCGGTGCTCAATCCTACGCGGCTTGCACAGAAGTTCAACCTATGATTCACTAGGGCGACCACTGAGTCTCCAGAAAGAAGGACGAAATACTGATGCGTCTTAAGACCTCGACTGTTGTGTAGCTAGGTTCCACGATTTGGGAATACCACTATTTGGGAATGCCAACGAACCGATAATTTTCTCATAGTCGCGCAAAAGAGGCCTTGTATGGGGCAAAGGCTACTCCTGTCCATGGAATTTTCTCTTCGCCAATAACTTCTGCTGTCAGAAAGACAACCAGGTGCTTCCTAGTGTTCAACAGGTCCTCACATCTGTGCAGGCAGGCGGAGTCCCAATTATATAGCGAAGACAAATACATAAGAGAGAATAGGGGAGAACGAGGTCAAAAGTAATATTTTTTAATAAAATTGTTTCTTCCCTTGAGGTTTTCTAAATTAGTCAGCCAAACTTCTGAAAAAATATTTGAAAAATTCTCCAAAAGCAAAATTTTGCAGCTGTTAGAACTTACCCCAACTTACCCCAGGCAGCACTGCCACAACTTGTTTCACTGATGTTCAAGGCAAAACTGAAATTGGTACGACCTTTGCTTTGGAGTAGAATAGTATTTTCTTCTTTCACAGGACTTCCATCATTACCCCTTTTTTAAAGCTGTTCAACCTAGCCTCTGTTACTTAAACCCCGTTCTCCTCTACGGCGGCAATTGTTTTCATTAGACGAGCTGGCTCAGTTGTTGATTCAATCGAGCTTCCAGGAGTTCTTTCTACCGAGTCTAATAAATTTTGGAAGGGCTCGGGACTTTCCTCGTAGGTTGGCCATTCTTGTTCAATCGTCTTAACATACTCTCAGCGGTGTACATTTTCCAACGTTTGCGCGCCTGATCCGTTGTGCAGTCGATATTTTTCATAAAACAAGATCCCATGGAGTTAGCTCCACGTGGGTTACGTACTTACTTAAGGTGGCACTACAGTCAGGGGTGGACCTGGGCCTCAACCAACAAGCGTCTCCAGCCAGCTCGATCTTTAGCCAGCTGCCTCCAGTTTCGCATGCCAATTTGGTTGAGGTTCCCTTCCACTTGCGTGCATCACCTGTTTCGCAGTCTTCCTCTACTGCGCCGTCTTTCGGATGTGGATTCGAAGCATTGGTGTCCATCCGCTCTCCAAACCCAGCCACTTCAGACGTTGGACCTTCACTCTTCTGGCTAAGCCGATGTCGCTGTGATGACCTACAGGTCTCACGTCTTTTAATTTGGACCGTTGAACCTTCACTCTTATAGCTAAGTTGATAACGCCTCCACTAACCGTTTATGCAGATAGGGCCATTTCCTCCCGGAACATCCGCTTTTGACAGAGTCCTTGCCTCTGCGTGCGTCATAGAGCAGGAGTGGGACGATAAAGGTCTTATAATGGGTTACTTTGGCCGTTCGAGAGACGGCTTTGCTACTAAAATGCCTTCTTAGCCCGAAGAAGCAGCGATTGGCAAGAATTATTCTTCGTTTGATCTCAGTGCTGGGGTTGTTGTCTGAATTCATAGCGGAGCCTAGGCAGACAAAGTCCTTAACTACCTAAAACTTGTATCTGTCTATACCGACGTTCTGTCTCAAACGTCAGTGTTGAGTGTCCTCTACGTGGGTTGCGAAAATATTGTCAGTGGTACAGATTTTTAGATGGTACTTTTCGATCCATGGTGTCACATTCCATTCAGCCTTCCCTTCAATATTGGCCTCGGGATTCAACCATACCGATTCAGGAGCCGAGTGAAATCAAAATAAAACAAATTCTCTCGCTTTTCAACCATTGCTGAAGATAATATATTTTCCTATGGACACAATATTTCAACGAAATGCAAAATAATGCCACTCAAAGCAATGTCAAATTGAAACTAAGACAAATTTCATCGCCATGCTTGCGTTATGAAGCCCTAAATTCAAATGCAATTACTTTACAAGTGGCTAAGTAGTTGAGGAAAACCTCGAGTGCAACCTGGCTGTCGCATAGATTTATTTGATTCTTACAATGAAGTCCACAGAACAGAGAGTTTCATGACCTGTCCAACCCGCTAACCAACCAGCTTTGAGTCGCATATTTCATAAAACATCACCCGTTTGAGATGATGCCATCCTTGCTTTCCCTATAGAAGCAGCTGTTTGCACCAAACGAACTATACCTCCACCCAGAGTTCATTGAAACACTGTCCACAATAAGGACACTCATTTTTCATGTGTCAATAAAAAGAAGGAACGGGATCTTTGTTGAACAAGATACAATACAGAAGATTAAGCGATAGTCTGAGATTCCAAAGGAAAAAAGGAAAAGGAACACCAAGGAGCAAAGGTCTCTCGCAGTCTCCCTATCACCGGTATGACAAGAACAAGAACCGTTTCTCTTGTTTTTTATATTGTTTACGTTCGACCTATAGCAGCATCCTGTTGGTTACGATCGATTCACATTCCTTTTCTAGCACATGCCCCTTCGCATGTTTACCTAGGAGGGTGCCTCATGCAATTCCGCATGATACGTGTACTGTTTCGAAAAAGAGTAATAGTCCTTCAAGTGAGGAACATTCCTTGATGAAGATATTGTAAAAAACGAGATAAGGGAATGTTGAGACAATGTCCTTGTGGTTATTTAATACATAGAAACTTTGTAGTTGGATATATATGTGTATATAAAAACGTCTCATAACTGTATGCTTCAAAATATCTTGATTTCCAACTTGTCAAAACTAACAAGAAAAAAGAAAAAAATCGGAGACGACGACGCCTTGCGACATCGGTTGGTTCAAGCTGAATGAGGTGATTCTAGAGAACAGCACATCTCTTGAAGGAACCACTAAGCAATTCAACATTGCTTTCTCGCAATACTGCGTAGGTTGTCAAGTGAGTATAAATTCATTAGCGCCAATTTTCCAAAGAATCTTCCAGAGCAGTCTTATGAGTGGTCACATACTCCAAGCCTGGAGGGAAGTGAAAGTGGTTTTCATTCCCAAACCTGAGGAACTTAACCACACCACTGCAAAGAACTACAGACCTATACCTAGGTCTCACATCTTTTAATTTGAACCGTTGGACCTTCACTCTTCTCGCTGAATCGATGACGCTATATAGCCCGTACAGTTCGTCGTTGCAACAGAAAATCACCCGAAGAATTTTCCTCTCGAAACAGTCAAGAGCAACCTCATCCATTGAAGGTGCATTCAACAATGTTGAGACACATGCCAACAAAAGAGCATTGAAAAAAAGCCACGTTGACTATACGGGCCATAGTCAACCTGCTAAGTTGAAGACATATTAATGCCGAACCCAGGGGGACCGCCTCCAGCGGCACTCCATACGGAGGGGTCATATCCCCTCTTCTGTTAGCATGCGCTGACGATGTAACGCTGGTCGTTACGGGAACATTCCCAACCACTACCAGTGAACTATTGCTAAAAGCCCTGAATATACCAAACACTTGGACGAAGCAATGTGGGGTAAGCCCACAGAAACCCAAACTAGTATTGTTTGCAAACAAAATAGCGGTTCCAACTTTCACCCTTCCGGCCATTGAGGGAATTCCCCCTGAACCGTCTGAAAGTGCGTTATACTTGGGTCTCATACTCGACAGCAAGTTAAACTGGAAGCTGAACACCAAAGAAAGGGTAAAAAGGCATCTGTTGCCTTCTTTTCCTGTCGTAGATTTTTCGGTAAAAACTGGGGATCCAGCGCCACCAAAACCGCCAACCTCAAAGATATGAACAAAATAAAGAGAGTGGCATGCTCTGAAACAACCAGTGTGAAGAGAACAAGACCAACAGCAGGATGGAGGTAATTCTTAACCTTTTCCCTCTAGAACTCTACATGCCAGAGGCTTCAGCGAAGAGTGTTCTCAGAATTTACCAATCTAAACACTGGAGACCAAATTCGTATAGACATGCCAAGATACTAAGCAATCATCTGGGCATCAATGTCAACTCGCATTAGACTGTCCCAGGCTTGGACTTTGAGAGACCCTTTTCATGGCTCTTTCCAAGGAGAGAACCGTGGCAAATAACGAAGTGTTGAACAAGTCCAAATCCATCTACGCAGATGGTTCAAAAATTGATATAGGCAGAGGAGCAGGTCTTCTCTTTGAACAGTTAGGACTTAGCAGCACCATAAGGCTACGAGCACGGTTTTGCCATAAAACGATGTGATGCTAGAAACGAGAAGCGTGCGCTAAAACTGTTCACTTGTATTCTTATGTACGTGCGCACAGTGAAGCAATAAGAATTCATGTGAAAAGTCTTATAGCATGCTTCTCACTTCTCGCATCGCATCGCTTTATCGCATCACTGTGGGCGTAGCTCGGATCACAGCAGCATTTTTCAAGAGGAGGTCCCAGCAGTGACAATAGTCGCCCAACTAGTGTCAATGCTAACAATATGACGGAAGGGTATTATGATTTACGAGTGGTCACCGTGGCTCAGTGGACTGCTGACCGAGCGGCGTGGGTTCAAGCCCCAGCCAGGAACACCGAACATTTTTCGCGGCACCACCTCTCTTCGAGGAAGTATAATTTGTCATGAAAGAGCTTCTCAATTCCCCGTTGGGATTCGGCTTAAATTGTAGGTCATAGCGGGGTACCAGGTAATGAAAAAGCTGACGAACTAGCAAGAATGGGTTCAATCCTAGCCCGAGAGCAAGCGGACTGTACGGTCAAACCGCCACTCTGCAATCTAAGGGCGAAAATTGCACAAAAATCCTTAAAAGAAACAAAGTCGCTAGCCACCTATCAAGTATCAAGAAGGTCTGTGGCCAGAATATGAAGACAGGATATCACTATCGATGCTGGTGGGAGGGCTTACTGGCCACAACATGTTAAGATATCACACAAAGATTTTGCTCCTGAATGATGACGATATATGCAGGGGTTGCTGCGACGAAGAGGTCTATGAGGACAAAGCCCATTTGCTTTGTTACTGCCCATACCTCTGTCAGTTAAGAAGGAGACCCTAGACAAATGCTTCTTTGATCATATCGAAGGACTATGATGGTTCACCGTCAGAACTTCTAAACTTTGCAAGGGCGACCGGATGGTTGGAGCCAAGGAATTAAAACCCCATTAGGAAATATCATGGGTATCCCAATGGGTCTTCATAGACTTACGAGTGATGAGGTAGCCCTAACCGCAAACCTAACCCAACCTTTAAATTCAGTGTGGATCTACTTTGGAAATCCTGCCGGAACGAAGGAATCTGGGTATTTCACTCGATACATGTAAATTTCTCTTAGAGTACGACGCAATCAGTAAGACAAACCAAAGGTAGAGGAATGGTACCACGTGCTGTACCTCCAGGCTAAATCTCATTCGAACTAAAAATTTGATCCTGCTCAAAACGTCGCTCATTACCATCGTTGTTGGTGTCCTTACTGGCCATTGTCCCATTGGCTTTCATGCCAGAAGGATGGGCCTCTTCTCAAATAACTTCTGTAGGAGCTGCAGGGACGAAGAGGAGGAAGAAACAATCCTCAATTTCCTCTGCACTTGTCCCAAAGAAGGAAGCTCTATCTAGGAGCCTATCACTTCGACAACTTGGGCGAACTATCACATACTGTCAAAAGTATCCTCAGCTTCATCAAGAGCTCCAAATGGTTTCAATAAATTGAGTGGCATTTTCAGAGTATAGATCAGAGTATAGCATAAACAGCCCCCCTTCCTACTTACATAAATAACTTCATTACCTGGCAAAACTTGGACATTATGTCATTCCTTATGGGGAATCAACCACTGGTCAATCATGTTCCAGTGACGCTTTTCCCAAAAATCGATAGCTAACCCTATCAACACAACTTTGACATGACTTATGGTCTTAGAATAGCCCACTTGTTCAATATAGCCAGACGGCAATGGAATCAGTTACAAACAAGTTTACTGGTCACGTTTTTGTCATCCCCAGAGTCCGCAACTACCCATCCACCGAATCAACAAAAAAATAAATCTTAATGTTTGTCCAAAAGTGGTCACCAAAACGACAGCGACGTGGTTGCGTGATGCCAATACCCAGTGTGTAATTAGTCATGCGTTATTTTGTTTATAAGGCCGCAGTCCGAATCCATAATTTATTCGTCTGCATGTGAATTGGAAAACTCTGATTTATTTTGTAGGTAACAGGTAGAGAGTGGAGTGTGGATGACTACTGTCAGAGTTGCTACGCTTCTTCGGTTCGCTGGCTTAATTTTCCATGAGTTACCAAGTCACGCATTCCGGATGTTGGAACACTTCGCCTGAGACTTCTGTGTCGTGCTCGGCGATGGTTAAAATCCATTACTGGAACAATTATTGACCGAAAATAGTTCTCAAAGGTGTCGTCCCAGTACCTGGAGACCATATTAAGAAGGGTCAATTGTTTTCCTCTGTTTCTTTATTTTCTTCTAATTTGTTGGGAAGGTGCAGAAAGTAGGTAGGCAAATGGGATGTGCAATTAAAATAACGTAACCTAGGCTTTGTTTTGGTTGTCCAAGCACGAAACGACACGAAACTAATCAGCAGTCTTGGGAACAGCAATTGCATTAGGCGGATGACAGTCGTTGAATGACAGCTGTAAAAGAGTCGTCGAGCTCTCTCTCTTTGATATTGAATGTCCAAATCAGTGATAGGTTGTAGATTGTTGTTCCAATGAAAATTGGAGGTGACCCGCGTTACAGGAAGGCCTTTCGGCAAGTCTGTCTATAGCCGTCGAATTGACATTTAAACAAATTTAAGTCGACTATTCCCAACTGCTTGTTCCAAATTCTCCTCCAATAAAAACCCACAAATCGTCACCGAAAATCTACATAATTCAACACCCAAACACCAGCATAACATGGCAATTACAATCCAAAGCGACAGCCATTGCTCTACCCATAGAAACCATTTGTATCTCATAATTTACACCCCACAATCGGTAGTCCCGTTCCCGATACCATTATTTGTAAGTGACGAACAAACTACCATTCAGATAGTTGAGCTACCCGCCGAACGAACCTTTCCCCTTTCTTTCGCTCACTCGTCCTTGTTAGGGCAAAGCGCCCGTGTACCCGAATGAACATTTTTCAAAGCAGGCACCACATCAAATTGAGTTTGTGATATGAATGTCCTGAAACTCAACATAGGGGAGGTGTTTCAGAAGGAATAACAATGAAATGAGAAAAAAATCCTCAGTATTTTTCGTGCAACAACAAATGCGTCGCATATCCTTTTGTCGTGCGTTACGTGCGCTATTATTTATCCGTCGATTCATGATTCAAGTTCATGATCATCACCATCATCAGAAACAGATATCCCAGTCAGAGAACCATACAAAATTTGATATGCAGTTGTGCAACAATGCAAGGACTCTCCTGCTGATGTTTGATTGTTCGAGGGGAACATCTGCGTCCTTGGCAGGAGCCAAATCGTTTCGTTTGTAGTGTCGCGACAATAGTTATGTTTAACTAGAGTTGTTTTGGCACACTGAATGTGCAAGTTAATGCGATGATAAATCGCATGTGGAACGCATTAAAGTGCACTTTGTCCTCACAGTACAACTGTTTCATTGTTTAATTCAGTTTTCGCTATAAACAGCCGACTCGAGGCGAAACTAAACTTGGCATGGTTTATTAGTATTTGAGGGAAAGGGATTAAAGAAAATCGTTTAAAAGTGATGAAGCAGGAAGTATTTATGCTCAACACGGACGTCGGAAGATAGACTAGCTTTGCTGTTTGCCAAAATATTTGCTTAGCCACTTGCGTTGTCTTATCGAGTTCTTATCCTGAAAAGGAAAACGCACGGGAAAGGAATTGAATTCAAGGAGAACCATACAGAGGTGTGCTATGAAAAATTGACTGAACAGGGTGCAAAGGTGTGCCCAGAACAGCGGAGGTTGAGCTCGGTGCGGTACTAGTCTTGACTTTGTATGAAATGCATTTAATCGCCGCCTGGCTGTGTATATTTCTTTGCTAAGTTGTCAGTAAAGCTATTCTCGTGAGGGTATGTAAGAAGTCGAAAGCCTGAGTGTGAGACCATAATTTACTAAAATCACCTCTGCTTCTACACCCTCGCCCTTTCGGTTCCGCCGTTAAGAATTTTGTCATGGGCGGCCATTGCCCTCACTTCTTGTCACTCGTGTGTGTGGTGTGTAGGTTATCCAGATATGTTCATAAAGCCAAGTCTAGCTAAGACTTCTGCTTGGCGAACACTGCCGCAGTGCAAAAACTTTATTGACCGGCCGATAGCAGATTAAATGTTTGAACCGCCTGTCAATAAGGACAAGTCTTGCGAGTTTGCTAAGTTTCTGGAGGTTCAATGTTCTTGTGAAAGAAATGACTTACTAAAGTCACCTCGATTTTTCTTTGCCAATTCTGTGCGCATGTTCGCTTAGGGCGACCCAATCTTCTGCCAGATTATCAAAGTGTGTTCCACTAAATGTTGTGTTTTGTAATGTATGTTGTTTCCTCGCCTTAAATCATTTTCGTGTAGAGCTTCTAAATCATTTTCGTGTAGAGCTGTTTATTTGAAAAACGATACGGCTAAAAATCCAACTAAAATAAATAAATAAATAGCTGGCGCGACAGCTCGGTATGAACCAGGGCCTAGCTTCTCGCAACCATTCATGTTGTGCGTGTTTTTGTATTGTTCGAATGGAATGGAATGGAATGGAAGGACCTACAATTTATTGACGACTCCGAACGGCGAATTGAGAAGCTCTTTCATGACAGATTATACTCCCGGAGGTTTGTCATTCCCCGACGAGGTGGTGCCGCGAATATTGTTCGGTGTTCCTGGCTAGGGCTTGAACCCACGCCGCTCGGTCAGCAGTCCAACGCATTAACCACTGAGCCACGGCGACCACAAATCCAACTACAGCTTTTGAATGACAGTGGTATTTTCCTTCTATGGGCGATAGCCCTACAGTAGTACTAGCTCCACGTCCTTATCCATGATCAGCTTCTTACCTGTGCGTAGCAGATGGTTCAACTTGGAGCTTCAGCTATCTATCAGCACATTTGTGATTCTATTGACCGCTTTCCTCTGGTTACAATGCATGGAGATTGATATGGGCACTTGTATCTTCTTTTTCCTTACTCTGTACTTTTAAGCACAAAGGACTCAAACTCTACTCTTTCTACTTCAGAGGCTGTTGCGCCTCAACCTTTTAGTGAAATTTATCTTTCGGGTCTCAACGGCCCTGAGTCTCTGGGGAGAACCATTGGCTTAACACCTAGAACACAGTGCTCATCCATATTTGCTTGTACTAAAGTGCTGATTGTTGCATTTGTCTAAAAGTATGCAATAAACATATGAATGTATGAATGAATATTACTGTTTGAGAGCTGTGAAGTTACCGTGCATGTTCATTGTTAAAAATCGTTGCCGCATATTAGGCAAAAGAATTCAGACATCTTAAGGACTACGGAACATTGTGTTGTACATTTTATACCTGTTACGACCTTTTTCTGATTTAATGCTATGTATTTTTTTTTTATTAACCTCTTCAAGGTCATACCCCTTGTAGAAACTTTAAACGATAACAATCTGTCGCATTTATGTAGCTTGAATAAATATCTCACTTCAAGACTAACGACAGGCATCCTTTTTGATCCGAACTGCATCTAAAACTGAGCGCAATTTAGAAAAGAATCAAAGACAAATGGGAAAATGCCACAAAGTGTCATGTCATCAGGCAGATCTGACTTAACATTGATCAGAAAAGCTCTTCCATCCTGGCAAGGGTTTAACAAACACTAAAGCTATGTGCATATGTATATCGTAGCCGGGACTCAGTAGTTAGTACGTTGGACTACGATGAGAGTTGCTTAATTCCTGCCTCAGCAATATCCACCGACAATTTTTTGCGGCATCAACTTTCAGCGAGCACGGACAAACCTGGGGAGCATCATTTGTCGCGAAAAGCTATTCAATTCACCGCTTCTACTCGTAGTTGACAATGAATTGGGCTTCCTTCCATTTGTGCGAATAATATATCAGTCGCAGCATGAATGAATGCAAAAAGCTAAGTCTTAGCCTACCTCAAGCTGCGTGCCAGCCACTTTTTTCTGAAAGAGCTGTTTAGCGAAACCGACCTGGTCAGCAACTAATGTACAGCAACTAAAACTGCTATGTCATATAGCGCTGATGAACACATGTGCTCCAGCTCGAAGAATCTACGAAAAAAACGATCTCAACTCCGATTGCATACCCGAGTGACTTCATCCACCTCAGTGTTAGCGACTGGAGACAGTTGATTAATTATCGTGCTGCCTAAAGAAGCTTTTTGATTGAGGACTTAGTTTACCTCGAACTGCTGCATCATCATAAGCAAGTAACTAAAGAAAGAATCTTCCGGTTTGGCAATCAGAATTAGTTGCATCTTACCATGTTTTCTACCTTTTTTTCTTCCATTGTGGGGACAGAACTGCGACCAAGTTTTCGAAAAATCTTCTTGACGTGGACATATATTTCCTGCTACCCTTTGGCTTCTGCATCACGCCTCGATAGACTTTTCCTTGTGAATTTTAATCATCGCACAATTGAGTGGAGCTTCCCTTACCCCTATTGCAGTCTACAGATTTCCTTTTGCGGTTTTTGAAGCACTCAAATCGCTCCTCGTTTGTCTTCCTATTTCATCAATATGCATATAAGTTTTTGTTCTGCGTCAGCTAATTAACCCTGTAGTCTTTCATCAGTTAGAGTAATTCCACTCTCAGGATTTGTGACCTCTAATAAGCGTCCCTCTGTGATTTTCTACGGCATCGTCTGTCGCAGTAAGAAGAAGTGGACCATTGACTGATAAAATCATGGCTACTCTCCGCTGTTTCATTGACCAAAAATTGGACGCAATGAAAAAACAGAAACCAACGAAAAATACTTTGTTTCCTTCTGTCAATCTGGACATATGGTCAACACCGCTCGAGATTAATTCGATTCGATAGTATAAGGTCAAGTACTTCTTTTAGTGTCTTTGTCACCATCCAACAGCCTGTGCGCGGAAGCGATGTGTGAACAGGTGGTTCTACCCGCCCAGTACCAAGGCAACGAATCAACCTCATTATGAAAAACAAAGCTCACTCACTCCCCACAATTTACTTCCTTTCGTCGAAGGACAAGAACATGTCATTTAAGGCACTCCGCCCCACAGCCACAAAGCAATCAATCTTCCAAATCAAACAAAAGTATCTCTCCGTGTCTGTTAATCTGAAATTCATCTCAACCGGCATTTCGGGACGACCTTGGCAGTGTGTTTATTTTACAATAATTTATACCAAATCAAATTATCATCTCAGATACATAATTACGACCATGATTCCGACTATAAAACTTCACAACTTAATGGGGAACTACATTGCCTGGGCCCATATGAGGGCTTCGAACCACGACACGTCCATTTGTGGCCGTTAAATCGCACAATGCTGCATCATTAGTGTTGTTAAACTGAAATTAATGACTGAGAGAGAGAGAGTGCGTGCACTTTAGAAATCTTTTTACAAATGATGCATCGGAAGCTGCTACTTCCGCATTGGTTTACACGTCATCTCAAGCCAGAGGATGTGCATTTCGCCATATGCCCCGAACATTGCATCAGCATCGAGCGATGATTATGCAAATTACCGACCAAACTCGTTGGGCTTTTCTGACTTTCATCCGCCAAAGTGGCACGAGTTGAAGTACTTAGGCATACAAGTGCAAGTGTCTTGCCTTGAGGGCTGTGAACTTGTTTTTTCTTTTTCGATCAAATGTCACGCAAATCAATCGCAGTCGTTTGATCGGAACGGATTGTCGTGTATGTGGCACTTGCAACACTGAATCAATTGCGACACGAGACTCCGACGTCAGCGATCGATAAACACCCGGCGGGAGGTCGTGATTAGCGACAGGCCAGCTAATAAATCTAATCTACACTCGTGGTCGTGTTTGATAGTGATCTTCGATTAGCTCATTTTTAAATGGCATCCCATCTGTACCGATGATTGGAGGGATAGGTGATGGATTAAAGGTGGAATTGCATTAATTATCGCACGCTGATAGCCCATTTTTAGGGAAAATCAACGACCAAGTCAACAAGATATTATTTTTAATTTGCCGTTTTTAAGTATTCTGGAGCAAGTGTCAGTTCCCTTACGAGATGATTATGTACTCGAGGTCCCTAGACTGGGGAGATTCTATCCTAAATTTGATTTAGTTGTTGTCGTGTTATAGGGCAGACGGGAATTAATTGATCACGTTTTCGTGAGTTGGCGCACGTCAGTAGACCGATTCAGGTGTGAGTCTTAATATTCGTGAGATATATCCAGTCCAACTATTCTCTGTAAAGCTTTATGTGTGACTACACCCAAGTTAGGTTTTGACAAGAACTTCGGCGTAACCATTTCACCCACTTCACTTTTACACCGACGACGGTTTAAAAACTGGCAACAGGCTTAACATCAGCCTAGCGTTCCGTCTTCCAAATCATTGTAGCGTGTTACAGAAGGAAATCATGGCGATCAGAGAAGTCTTATCTTGGCTGAAGAAAAACGTGATATCAGCCAAGGATATCCGCATCTTTTCAAACAGTCAAGCGGCATTAAAGTCATTGGAATCAGTCGCTTTAAATTCACTAATAGCCGAACGTCTTTTATAGAGATGGGGGAGCTGTTTAATATTCACCTTTGTTGGGTGCCAGGTCACAGTGACATTCCAGGGAACTGTTAGGGTGATGAACTCGGCAAATATGGAAAAACATTATCGGCACCTTAACCACTTCGCAGGTGATTAGTGTTTTCCACCTGTTGTTCGCCTCGGTTAAGCATCTTAGTCTTATTATTTCCTTCAGATGACGAAGTGGAGGTTTAATTGTACCATCCGCTAGCCCTGGTTCCAGGGCTGATCCCTTTCTAGCCGGTTCATCAGCAGTCTCGTTTCCTGACACACCACTGTGGCCAGGGACCCAGCAGAGTTTAACATTATCCCGCGTGCCAAGAAACTTCAGCTCTTCGCGACAGCACTTTACAAGCTTAAATGTGATTAGAGTAGCAGTTAGTGCTTTTATAGTCGCCTGGCTGTCTATGAAGATCGTGATATCCTCCCGTGATACCGTGGCCATTGACGCCAATCGGACAGCTCTTGTCACTGCTAGAACCTCTGCCTGGAAAACACTACTGTTGTCAGGGAGTCTTATTGAGCTGCTGAGTCCTAGCTCCTTAGAGAAGACACCAGCACCCGTGCCTATGTCCATCTTGGAGCCATCTGTGAAGATGGACTTTGTCTCACTAGGAATTTCTTTGTTCTACCACTGTTCTCTGCTTGGAAAGATGCAAGAGAACGGTTTGATGAAGTCCAGGTTCGGGATTATATATTCAGATTCAATACTCGAACCCGGGTATTTGTGCAATATCTGGGCGTGTCCATATGAGCTCGCTCTCCAGAATTCAGACTGGTCTAATCTGAGAGCGCTCTTTGCTGCGGATTCTTGCATATATAGATTAAGGGGTAGCAGATTGAGAATTGTCTCCAACCCTGCTTGCTAGCCTTTGTATCTTGATCAAGGCTCTGAGGTTAGTGGTTTTTGTTGCAGTTTACCACCAGACTAAACCTCCACACGTTAATATCGGTCTAACAATCGAAGAGTACAGCCATAGGATTATACTGGGTTTAGGTCCCCAGTTCTTCCCAAAAATCCTGCTGCAAGTATAAAAAGCGATCGAGACCTTTTTGACTCTTTCCTAAACATTAAGATTCCAGTTCAGTTTCCTGTCCAGAATAAGGCCCAGGTATTTCGCACTGTCAGATAGTTTAAGGGGTATCTCTCCAATACTAGGCAGTGGGAATTCTGGTATTCGTCTTTTATCTTTTATCTTAATCTTTAATCAAATACACTTAATAGATAGCATATTAGCACTATTTATTTTATGCTTAATACAAGCTATAACTTAAATCTAAATCTAAAAACTAAGACTTAACACTAAGAGAACATATTTTTTTCAATAGAACTTAATCACTAAGGGGGAATAGGTTACTTAAAGCTATTAAAACAATGAAAGCGAGTGTAAGGGATGCTGTGGTTTAGGAGAGTGAGTTGCGCAGGGAGTGTTTGAGGCTGGATTTACTGCAGTGCAGATCAAAGATATGAGGGGATTTATTTACGTTACTGAGCATTCTTGTCAGAGGTTCGTGCTGACCATACTCCGTACGGTGGTAGGGAAGGCGAAACAGAGGGACCGATCTTAATCGGTGAGGATTGGTGTTAAGGCAGACATGTTGAAGCAAATGAGGACAATCAATAGTTCCATTAAGTAGCTGATGTACAAACATTATATCAGCTACCTCACGACGTGAATTTAAAGACTGCAGGTCTAACAGTTTGAGTCGGTTCGCATAAGGAGGTAAGTTAAGTGGGTCATCCCAACCCAGACCACGCAAAGCGAAACGAATGAATCTACGTTGTACAGCTTCTATTCTCTGAATGTGAACTTGATGGTAGGGTGACCAGACCTGGCTGGCATATTCAAGAAGCGGTCTAACGAAGGTCATGTATAGGGATTTGGTGACGTAAGGGCTCGAGAATTCTTTCGACCAACGCTTAATAAATCCGAGTGCTGAGATGGCTTTGCTGATTATGCTGTCAATGTGAGAACGGAAATTGAGTTCAGTGTCACAGATGACGCCCAGATCACGTATTGAGGTAACAGTGGAAACAAGCTCGTTATTAATAAAGTAGGACCTGCGTGGCATGGGAAGGCGTTTACGAGAGTAGGTAATGGATTGACATTTTTCCACGTTAAGCTCTAAGAAATTTTTTTGGCACCAAACGAAGAACATATTTAGGTCAGACTGTAGTGAATGGGAATCAGCAATATCGGAAATTTGTCTGGAAATCCTCATGTCATCTGCGTAGGT
Organism: Matsumyia berberina; assembly: GCA_917880715.2. NCBI lineage: Eukaryota > Metazoa > Arthropoda > Insecta > Diptera > Syrphidae > Matsumyia > Matsumyia berberina. Next base: position 34,058,607 of record OU862870.1, read on the forward strand.
TTCGAGGTCAGATTGGGTAATGACAAGCTCTATGTCGTTAATAGTCAATATGAAGATCAGAGGACCTAAGTGGCTCCCCTGTGGGACTCCTGAGGTCGCTTTAATTGGGTTCGAAATGCAAGATCTAAAAAGAACTCTGTAGAGGCGACCTTTTAGATAAGATTCAACCCATTTAACGAACAAGGACGGAAAACCTATAATAGGCGTCACTACTGGATACTGTCTAGTAGGCAGGCATGCAACAAGGCTCTGCGTCTACGCAAACGACTTCTGCAGAAGCTACATGGACGAGGAGGAGGAGGAGACTATTCTCCATCTTCTTTGCACCTGTCCAGCTCTCTCCCACAAAAGAAAACTCCACTTAGGAGCCCTCTTCTGTACCAACTTAGGCGACCTGATAAACATCGATATTAGTGGCCTACTACGCTTTATAAGAAGCTCCAATTGGTTCAATGAGTAGGCAGGAGATCTTTCCGAGATCCTTGAGGTATCATAACGAACCCCTTATGGGTCTAAGTGTGTTGGCCTTAGCTGGCAGCCACTTGAACCTGACCTAACCTATCGTTTATGTGTGATGACGTCCTAAGACTGAAGATCTTAAGATCATCAAACAGAATCGGCTTCGCGGATGAAACTTCTGGAGGATTTGGCAAACGACTGTAACAAAGATGAGTTTGAGATTGTCATGCCTGAAGGGCCTAGCTACTCGGAATAATTTTTTGTTGTGCGCGTCACATTTTTTGCTGACTCCAAGAATTGTCTTTATGACAAATTATACCCTCGGGAGCTTGCCATTTTCCGACTAGAGATGATGCCATAAAATCTGTTCAGTGGATACTACTGAAACTCAGCCACCACCAGTGAATCTACGGCTTTCAGGAAAAGGACCGGATGTATCACTCATCGATAGCAGAAAAGTCGGTGAGACTACAACCCTTGGGAATGATGGCGTGGTTTTCTAGTCAGCTGGTTAGACGTTTAGGACTACGACGGACACAGCGATAACGAGGGCAACGAAAAGGCAGACGAATTGCCTCGGCAAGAATCCGCTTTAGGAAGAGAACATTATTATTACTAGCATTGCGGTTATGTTTAGAGCAGTTTGCCTGTTCCAGAGGCTGTCAGGAAGCTTATCAGCTTCTCTGGGTGGAGCGTGGCAAGTAATGTTGTTGAGACAAATTCACTGCCTAGGGTCCGCTTTCTCACATGAATGAGGGCAGAGCATTCAGTAAAGATGTGGAGAGAGATTTCGTCGCTCTCCAAGCATAGTCTGCAGGTAGGGTCCACTGACAGGCCAAGTTTGTGCCTGTCGGCAATGGCCGCTAAGGAAACCGGTTAGAATGTGAAGGTGAAGGTGAAGGTGGTTTCTGCTCAGATTTAGACGAAACTTGGGTTTTTTTTTGTGATAGATTGGGGAAGAAGTGTTTGGTACATTTCTGTCCTATACTTCACATTCAAATTGTGTTGGATTTGAGCAGAGTTTGTTTACTCCACAGGCTGGTTCAGGACCAGTCAGGGGGGTAGTTGCACCTATCTGGGCTAGTAAGTCCGCTGTTTCATTGCCGGTGTGGCCCTTGTGAGCGGGGATCCAGTGTAGCATGACAAAAGTTGTTTTTTCCCAGTTTTCGAAGCAAATTGACTGTCTCCAGGCCACCTTGACTGTCAGAGAAGATAATGATGGGTTTGCCACGAAAATTAGAGAACAAGTTTAAGCTTGTGCACTGATTTATGGCAAATATTTCTGATGAGTATGTGCCTAGACTGACCGATATGTAAGTGCTAGACGATTCTCCGAATATTCTAGCCCCAGATCCACTGTCCATTTTAGAGTCCTCCGTGTACCACACTTGGTCATGCTCTGAAGGATGGGGCTTGCATTTTTTTCCCGTCGTCACTCGGGCGTATGACTACTGAGTAGTTTCGTTTGAAGCAGTACCTTGGGAGAATGTCATCCAACGCTACTTTGGAGTAGCGAGGAAAGCGTGTCACACATCAATAGACATCCCTATCAGTGCAACGTAGATCAAAAGATGAGACACCTCTTGGTCAGCCAAGGCCGCAGCTTATGGCACAGAATAGACCAAAATATAACAAATTGGATCCTGGCAATGAACAAAAAAGTACTCGAATCCTAACAGGGGTACTGACAAGACATTGCGCCAAAGACACAATGGCTACTAGGCTCGGCCAGAGGCTGGAGTACCGCAGGAGCTGTCAAAATACAGAGGAAACAGAAACCATCAGGTACCTACTCTGTAGGTTCGCAAATCTCCAAAACTTCAACACTTGGGAAGTAGACTGTTTGAACAACTAAGAGATTTAACGAAGATACCACTAATAAGCATACTCCACTTTATAAAGAGTACAGGCTGGTTCGAAAGACCAGCCATCTAAAACCCACAGTTGGAACGAGGACCACAACACAAAGGGGAACAAAATGGACCAATAGACCCCGTTGGACGCACAGTCACTAGAATGAGCTCTTCCCCATAACCTAACCTAATCTAAGGTCGAGTCTCGGCTTCGACATTGTGTTACTGGTCTCAAATAAGGCCCGGTGATATTATGGTTGAGTGCTATGGAAACAACTACTTTCGCCGTTCTTCAAGGAAAGCTTAAGGAGCCTAAATACATTATGCTAACTACACCTCCTTACATTCAACAATTGTTTTTCTTGTAATTATCTTCTAAAATTGTCTTTGAGTCATGTAAACGCAACAATCAACGAACTAACCTTTCGAGACTTAACTTTGACTACTTCGATCCGCTTTTTTCTGGCGAAATTCCGAACCTGACTTACGGGTTCTTGAAATGATCCCGCCAATCCTTGGAACTGTATAATCAAGGGCATGTGTTGGAGCTTCAAAGTCCGGAAAACACCTACCATATAATCAAGCCCCAGAACTGTATCTAACAACTTCTCGGTGCGGCTCCTGACCTTTTGGTTCTGCACTTTTGTAAACAGTTTTATGTGCATACCGTAATGGATGGTAATTGAGTCGTAAATCTTCTATGTATTGTGCGTTTTAATTAATAAATTATAAATTAATAACTGACTGCTGTGTCTGGAAGAAATAATGCTAAACTAAATGTTCGGCTTGCCTGTTTATAATTTCATTTGTGTAATGTAAATTAAAAGGTTGTTCAAGGCTATAAATTTTAAGAGTCTTACGGCGGCGACAACCTATTATTAAACAGTGACCTGGCATTACACCTAATTACATACATATGTATTATATTTTATGATAATTAATTGCATCTGGATTAATAATATTAGCGTGGAATGCCTGGAGCAAAGAACGTTGTAGTCTTTCCCGTTAAGAGACAACAACCATTTCTGAAGGACGTCTATATGCATTCAGTTATACTATCAAAGCTTTAGTTTCCGACCGAGGCTGTTGACAGTCCTTTTAACCTGGGGTTAGCAAGTTTATCTAGATGTGAGATCCTAAATGGTGAATTTCCAGTGGAGGAGGGTTGACCCTTTATACCTCCCGGTCTTCCGCCGTCGACTCTAAATCATTAAAAGCATCCATATCATCCTGGGTATACCCAATGAACGCCCACCTGATGGCACGCGTTGGACGCTGGGTTGTGAGCATGTGTTTAACGTGCCCAAACCATCGAAACATGAACGTCTCCATTCGAAGAAGTAGCCGCTCGATATCGAGAACCTCGTGTATTCTGTACTTCCGAACTCAATCTCGGCGAGTTACCCCAGCAATACAACGAAGAAATCCCATTTCGGTAGTTTATTGTTTCGGTCATTACCCAAAGCACAAGCACTGAATTGAAAACCGAAAGCTTAGCTCCGATGGCAAGTTCAGCCCTTCTGATAATAGATTGGCCAAGTTGTCTCAAAATTGCTCCGATTTGACCAATCCTACAGGATAACTTAGTATTGCTTCTTCCATCATTCGCGAATAGGACACCTTACTTACTTAAGGTGGCGCTACAGTCCGGGGTGGACCTGGGCCTCAACCAAAAAGTGTCTCCACCCAGCTCGATCTTTCGCACGCTAAGTTAGTTAAGGTCAACTTACATTTGCGTGCGTCACCTGAGTCGCGGTTTTTCCCTACTGCGCCGTCCCTCTGGTGTGGATTCGAAGATTTTCCGGGCCGGAGCATTGGTGTCCATCCGCTCTACATGACCTAGCCACCTCAGTCGTTGGACCTTCACTCTTCTGGCAAAGTCGATCTAGCTGTACAGTCCGTACAGTTCGTCGGTGTATCTCCTTCTCCGCTCACCGTCTGTGCAGACGGTACCGAAAATTACCCGAAGAATTTTCCTCTCGAAATAGCCAAGAGCAACCTCATCCATTTTTGACAGAGTCCATGACTCTGCGCCGTAGAGCAGGACTGACACGATTAAGGTCTTATATAGGGTCACCTTAGTTGTTCGAGAGAGGGCTTTGCTACTCAATTCCCTTCTTAGCCCAAAGAAACAGCGATTGGCAAGAGTTATTTTCCGTTTTATCTCAGCCCTGGTGTCATTGTTGAGTTGATAGCGGAGCCTAGGTAGACAAAGTTCTTAACAATCCGATCCGATCACCTACGCCTTCTCCAAATCCACAAAACAACTGTAGATAGGTTTGGCATACTCCCATTCTTAAAGTAAATAGCTGGCCTGTTGTGCTTCTACCTGGACAATCACGGCTACGGAAAGCGCTTCCAACACTTTCTTAAAAAGAGGAATAATTACCCCAGTTTGTCAGTCGCTAGGGGTTTTTAATGCGTTCGCAGCCCACTTTAATGACTCTTCACTTCATCTTCCCCTAAGAACTTGAGCATTTCCGGCCGGATTTCATTCACACCAGCTGATTAGCGGAATTTTAGCGACTATGGTCGGAGTCTTAGATAATCCATTGTAACCAGTTTGAGCGGCTGTGTGTCGTGCGTTTTCTTACCTTTTATGAAGTGGTTAGGAGTTTCTTAAAACCAGCGATTTGAATGGCCTTCACCTTACTACTACCAAGTGCGCTTAATCTTCTAGCGACTGGACATATGCACGGTCGTTTTCGAATTAACTCTATTTCCTCTTCGTGCCTCTAGTTTCCTTAGTAGTCATAGGGGGTGCCAGATAAATTTTCATAAAAATCGGGATATCAGAGCCGAAAAATCGGGACAAATAGGGACATTTAGAAATAATCATAAAATGTTAAACACGCAATCAAGGAACATATAAAAACACACGCATACCTACCTTCGGTTATGGCATTTTCCAATAGCTCCTTTCGGTCGCATTAAAATGTGCCCCTTCAGGTCAAAGTGTATTTCATCGGCTGTCCCTAAACCTGAAATACTGTGACGTATGTGGAACATTTTAATAGATTTTTCAGGCGTTGATGTACATATTACACATACAAGTATTTATCGGTTGGAATTATTTTGGAAATACATAATTGTCTGACCAAAAGGATTTTCCTTTAAGAAGCTGCTTTCCATGTTTCAATTGACAAGGCGTTTTCGTTTCCTTTTGCCGGTGGAGTCGTCATTAAACTAAATACATATTTTAATTGGTGTACCGCAGGTCATAGAGCCTTGGATACCTTGTGCCCTGTTGTATTGGACCATCTCTCATTTGCCTTTCTTGTGATTATTCTTAGGATTTCTGCTTTAGACAGGGAGGAGGATCTACACTGGTCAGACTTTCCACGTGTTCTCCGCACAGCCTGGTCAGTTAATCGGCGAAGTCGGCTCTGTCCCACCAAAATTGGGACGTCTGGCAGGCCTAGGAGTCATTAGAAGTAGATATAATCATCATGTCTTGCCTTTGATCATTTTTCCTCATCTATTTCTCTATTTCTATCTACTTCTGCCTAACGGCCTTTTATATATTTAATAAACGGAGAACGAGAGTTTCTTTTCTGTCTTCTCTTCTAATGCGAATTTGTCGACCTACGATTCGTTGGTTCGTTCATTCTTGTAAACTTAGATTTGGTTAATGTTGACCAAGGGGCCTTGATGGGTGGCTGTATAAGCTGCTGCTTGAAAAATGCACCCATCTTCATTCTAATGGATCGATTGATACATCGGAATGCGTAAAAAATTTCAGATTCAGTTCCATGTCCATTTTTAGTAGAGAGTTTCCCATCTTCATAAGTCTGAGATGAATGCTGTCCATGCGTCTTGAAGGTGTGGATTTCTTTAAGAGCATAATTTCGGTTTTAGAAGGGTTAACAGTCTGAGTCCATCCTTTGGTCTAGCCATTTCGTATCGACAGTTCGTAGCTTGTACTTAGCGATAGTTAAGTGTGGTTAGAAACCTGCCTGCAACAGAATTAGTGTTTACCCATTTCCTGCCTCAAGGCTTTGTTGTCGTTTAGGAAGCAGTTCTACATTAGATCAATCTTCGTTCCCTTTAACGAAGCGTCTGGATTTGTAATTAATTATGTTAAAGCAAAGAGAAAATCAAAACCTCACCTGCTGCTAAATCACTGAAGCACTCATTTCGAGCTGAAGTTTAATTGGTCGGGAAAAGCAGAAGGGGTTAGTAGAGGGTTCAAAACTCCACGGGGAAGTAGAGGTCACATTGAACCAACGATTTCACAGACCTTTACTCCTTTTGCACGTCCTCGAAAGAATCACGAAGCCTCTAATAAATTACGGCAGCCATGTTGGTTTTCTGCATCATTATGGTACACTCCCATAACCATTTCATAGATTTCGAGGTCTTCTATCACCTCATTATTAAACCTCATGTCTTTGATTGTCCTTCTCAGAGCCTTGTGGAGCATATTGCTCTCGTCTCTGACTATGAGCTTGCAGTTCAGGAAGACTTTGGACCTTATTCCTCTGCTTTGCTAATTTGCAGAGAGAAGTTTCTGAGCGGATAAGATCTAAAAGCAGCTTGGTCCGTCTTACCTCCGCACATCAGTGTACCCACGGTAAAACCAAGTTAAAAAAAAAAAATAAAAATTAAATAGCTGGCGCGACAGCTCGGGATGTGCCAAGGCCTAGATTCTCGCAACCATTGATTTTATGCATGTTGTATTTTTTGCACGAATGGAAGGGACCTGCAATTTATTGCTGATTCCAAATGGCGAATTGAGAAGCTATTTTATGACAGATTATACTCCCGGAGACTTGTCATTTCCCGACAAGAGGTGGTGACGCGAAAAATGTTCGGTGAACATGGCTGGGGCTTGAAGCCACGCCGCTTGGTCAGCAGTCCAACGCACTAACCACTGAGCCACGGGGCCAAGACCAAAACTAAGACCACAAGACCAAGTTAACCTCCGTTATTTGGGACGCTCTGCAAATGAGCTCATATCAGAACTGATCTTCTTCAAATAAGTAGTCGATATTAGCCATATGGTAGTACCTTACTGATTCCGTCTTCTGAAAGCTAAGACCGCGGTTTCAATCAGCAACATTCAACTGTTATATACTGCGTCGATTGCTTTATCCGCCGCTTGATGTTTAAACCGATACTCTTCTAGATAGGAGAGTTGAGAAAACAACAACATCAGTGTAAAGAGCTCTTGAAGGGAGAACCACAAATAGCAGCCTCTTCTAAGGTATTGTTTAAGCGTCTGTCAGTCTTCAGTAGGCCAAGAGACGGGGTTGGAGAGTTCTGCTCACGGCTTTTACTTCAGAAGATATCGTTGAAAACCTCGCTCTTTATGCAGAACCAGCGAGGGGTGCGATTTGGCCGGCGCATCACTCAAAAGGCAATTACAGGGAGCACATCATGTACGTACATACCTACTTTTAGTTTTGGGGGAAAAAACAAGGAAGAAGGAAGGGAAAACTAATGTTACTCTTTGGGGAACTCTGGAGCATTTTGGAGAACGGAGGGAATAGCACATTGCGCGTCATACCTCTCCTCATGTATGTTTTGTTTTCTGTTCATGGAACGACTATAGTTTTCGTGATTATGTCGCTTGCCTATCATGTTGCCACAGCCTATTCGTCGGCTATTTTTGGGAGACTGACCGTCTCTAGTTACCGGTTTCCTAGACCGTCCGGCTGCTCTTTTTTACTGAAGCCCTAGTATCCTCTGTCATTTGTTCCAGATCAACCGACCAAATTATGCCTTGAGTACTTACAAGTAACTCACAGGTCACAGTACAGGATAACTCATCCCAATCAATAACAGCCCGGCAATCGGATCTCGTCTCGAGCATAGTCGACTTAAGTCGTATTAAAAACACAAAAGGATTTTATCTATTCTAATTTATTGTAGCAAATTTTTTTTTTGTAGTTTTTGTTTTTTACAAAAAAATCCCACATTAACTATAACGAGGTATTGTTAAATTTAAAAAAAAAAAAATAATATTTACATTGAGAATCACAAGCAATTTACACTAGCAACGGTTTGTCTTATGAATAACATACACATACATTTATAAATACAACATAACCTAAATTTTAAGTACAAAACGCCACATTCTATCGACTTTCGCTATCCAGCATCCTCTTCGTCTACTTCAGTCCTCAGAGGTACTGCACTGACTAAGAAACTACAACCAATTCAGCTCCGGTTCGTTTTTGACTCTCGACTTGTTTGTTGTTTCTCTTAAGGCTCCTCTTGGTTTTGGTTTTATCTTGTCAGCAGACTCATGACAATCGCTGTTAGGACGGCAATTGGACTTAGAAGACTGCTGCTGTCAGCTCCAGAAATACCCCTACGTGCATGTGCAATCACAGTTGGCTCCAGTTCCGGCCTGTAGTGCCAATCAATGACATTTGTCTTGCAAATCTTCGCGTACACTTTCGCGGAGACCTTTGGTGTCCTGATCCTATCCGGATGCGTAAAGTCCACGTGGAACAGACCGAACTTCTCACTGTGGAGTGGAAGATAATTAATCGAAGTTTTATCCAATTAATTTTGCGGCAGCTAATGACTTACGTGAAACCAGCCTTCCACTCGTAGCTGTCCATGAGACTCCAGGCGATGTATCCCTTTACGTTGGCACCCTCCTCGATGGCATCGAGAACAGCTTGCAGGTATGCGTTGTAATAATCCACACGGGGATAATCATCGAGGCCACCCTTGTCGCTGACTCCATTCTCGGTCACCAATACAGGTGGGTTGTTATATTCATGTTTGATCCACATCAGAAGTTTGTACATCCCGTATGGAACAACCTAGGGAAAAGGAAGAAACAAGAGATTGCCGGTGTTGTTAGTCTCGTTTTCTTCAGTCAAGGGTGCGTGTGATGTCAGGAAGTCATTGAACTCGGGGATTGTATTAAATAAGACCGAAGTGAGGGTTGCCTTACACAAAGCAGCCGTGTCTGGAGAAGACAAATGATGCTGTCTACCCGATAAGAGGGGGTGGCAGGATGTTAAGTAGATATTTCCTTTGAAATCCCCTCGGGGATGGGGTGGAGCTGAATGTGTGGTAAAATTGAATTAATTTCTGATGGAAAATTGGCCTGCTTTTGTTCGTTGTCAGAAGTCTTGTCATGTGAAACTGTTGGAAGACGCTCTAAGGGGTGGGTTGAGTCGGCTCTAATGGCCTTGCAAGATGCTGAATAAGCTGTTTTTAATTTTTTCTCTTTTGCACATTGGAATGGAAGTCTATCGGTGGAAGAGGAAATTGAGAGACCGAATGAAAGGAAAGGATTCATTTAATGAGGTAATTATATAATTTGCGGAACAAAGGAGCTGAGATGGCTGTGGTCTATGGAACTATTGGGATTAAATGTCTGAGAGTGAAGCACAATCTGGTTTTCTTGCTTAAAGGGGTTATATCGCTGCGAAAAGAAAGCAATAAAAGCCAGCGGCATCTGCAGAAACCATTTAATGCCTGGGAATTATAAGGCAAATCGTGAAGAAGGCTTTTGAAAACTGCAATTAGGAGAGTAAAAGGGACAGGAACTACTGCGAATGCGGATGCCTGAAGATCAAATCAGATATGTACAAGTTCCGTCGAAATCAATACTTTACTCTTTTCACCCTGTACATTGGATAAAAGAGACAGTTTGGCATGCCTGCTAAACGATTCTAAAAATACTGGTCTCGTCTAAATAACTCAGCTGGCTCCGGATCAACTGCTTAGTAGCTGAGTATAAGAGAAGTCTCATTCAAAAAATGTTTTAACTTCATCTTCTTTTGCAGGTTATAGCTCCGGATAGACTTGAGGACTTCATTAAGCGTAGTCACCAAGCTTAAATATCACTTAAGGACACCAACAGGCGGATACCCCCCAGGTTCTTGGGTCTTAAACCATTCGGTATGTCTTTCGTACCATCTAAGAAAGTTGGGTCTTCCAGAAACTGCACAAATACAGTGCTTGTGTCCAACTTTATGTAGCAGAAGACAAGATATTTTCAGCTGCCAGAGATCTGATTTTCTTGTGTGCGTGGATCTCAGGAGCCTCTGACGCTTCATCCAACACTGACAATGGTTTGCCAGTAGGTCGAACAAACTCTCACCGATCCCTTGGTGGTCACATATTGAACTAATTAGCATTCCACACCCGGCGAGTATCGAGGCCTATTTTCTCCGTCAAAATCATTACCAGTTTTAAGTGCATTTTCTTCTGCCTTTCAAGTTTAACTGCCCAATTGTTCCACTATTCCACTTCGCGAATATCTGTTCAGTTGATTGCCGTTCCTTAAATTATAGGAGTTAAACGTTCGATAAGTGTCATAAAAGATCAGCGCTGATTCATAACCATTTGCAGCCCTCTATCAGGAAGATCTTTTGAAAATATTTCCAAAAATAACCTCAACGCTGGAAGCGAGTCTTTCTTGAAAATTTAATGCTGATATACGAGTGTGTAATTAAATTTTTTTTTTATTACCGCATTCCGTTTCCTTTTCAGCATTCCCTTTCAGAAAAGTTTCAGTTTTATTTGAATTCACAAAACCGGTCGTCCAGAGGCAACTTCTTGTCACCTGTATAATTGACTTGTAAGCCCACCTGGCTTACGATAGAGAAACCTTAATGAGACGGTTCCGCGTCCGGTGTTAACAGACAATCAATCAATGCCCGCCGGTCTTCAGTTATAGCAAATTGAGATACCAGATGTCAATTAAAATGAAATTATCAACGACTTGGACATAAAGAATTGGAATTTAAAGCTCATTTATGATTTTCTTGTAATTGACATGCTCAGTGAACTCTGATTACTTATGCGGACTTCAATTAATGTGACAGATTGAGAGAAGGTGATCGTGAACTTGAAAAGCGTGACAACCACTGCAACTAAGCTTGTCATTGAGTTTTATGGTCGCAAGGTTTACAGATTTTAAAATGTTTGGCATTGAAGGTTGTCAGGTTACATCTAAACCAGATTTGTAGGGTCATTTACCAGAGACCTAGTAAGTGGAGAAGCCTAATTAGTAGGAAGTGCACTGTTTTATTTTTGTAAGTAAATGGACGTTTTGAGTCAGAGTGCATATGTGAGTCAAAGTGCATATTTGAAGGTCGATTGCCGGATCTGTACAAGGATGACACGAAAACTTCTCTTCGATGAACGTCGAAACGCCCTAAGATAGCTTGCTAAACGAAAGAACAATTCAGCGCCGCAGGCTATAGAGGGGCACCTTGTTTAAAGCAACAATTTCCATTTTTCGTACGAATTTGACCTATAATTTGTCGAATCTAAACAATCAATTGGCAAGCTTCTCGTGACAAATTTTAACCTCAAAGGTTTATCTTTTTTCGCTGAAATGTGCTGCCATCGAAAGATATTTTGAAACATGCAGCCATACTTAGCAGTTCAAAGCAACTTAGGTAACATTTGCGTTGGGATTAAACATGCCTTTCACATCTGTCAAAAGCCTATACAATACCAACCACAACAAAAAGTCATGTGCTCTTAAGAAGTATTACTCTCTGTTAAGCCCAACCAAAATACAAGGAGCTGTAATTAAGTCTCTGGAATTGTTCTTACTTCACTTCAAATATGGCTCTAGTTTGTAGCTCGTCCCTAATAGAGATGGCAAAACAATTCAACATTTAGCTTTACCAGTTACTAGGCCACACTTGAGAAAATTGCATGGCTGACGGGTTCCCTAGAGAAGTTTCTACACTAAACATCTTGCCGGAAATATGGGAACTGGGTAGGTGTCTAACTACATGTAAACATAGGGATACGTACTGGATGTAGTCAGGCAAACTAACCCAAGATGTAACCAGACAGACCTGTCTTAGTTTGGTCTTGCTAAACTGATCACAATTCAGCACCATTTTCGGTGTCATCACAGAGCGTCGTCCTATAAGCCTTTACGCCAACGGGTTAGGTTTGTCTGTAGAAGTTGTGTGCGCAAAGAGAAGGAGAAAATGTTTCTCTACTTTGTCTGAACCTCTCAGGCTCCATATTCGATTACCTCAGCGCCATTACAAATATTGAAGTCAGCAAAGGGTCAACTAACAAAAAGCTTTGATTGGTTCAATTATTCCTCGGGGTAATTTTGGATTGGAGGGTGTATGCATCCAGGTGCGAATAGCCACGCTAACCTAACCTAAAGTTCGAATATTGGCCCGCAAGGAGATACTGGGCCAGATAAGATCGATACCCATGGCAGCCTTAGAAGTCATGTTAAACATTACACCACTTGATCTTCACTGTCTAAGTAACACAGTCAAATCTGCATTTGGGCTCAGTGAGGTAGGGTTGTGGTCATTCACAGGATTTTTCCATGCCTCTATTCTACGAGGGTGGTGGTACTTTTATGAATCAGCTAACTACTGTTCACAAATCTAACGTTTGACGGAAGACTTCATACTGGAGTTCTTAAAAGGCACGAATGCAAGCTTTGGACAGACAGAGAAACAGAAAAGGGCTAGTTGTGTACACCGGTGGGTACTACACGCAGCTTGATACAGGAGCTGATGTCTTCTGCGACACCCTAGATACTAACCGTTCAATTAGAACGAAGCCTGCAAAGATGACCACGGGAAAAACCTATGATAGTAAAAGGCCACTGCTAGACGTTCTATAACTGCGATGACCAATCAAACCCCGCCGTTCTGCAAAATTGTCCATGTTAGGACGATGTTAGTTTACAATTCCGTTTACCCCATAAGATAAATATGACTACATCTGTACGAGAATCCAACAAAGCTGCTGACCTAGCTGCCGACCAGCTGGTTATGACTTGGTAAGGAACGCACGCCCACTAGTCTCTAAGACTGTGCAAACTACAAAGCTATCAGTCTCTTTAGCACCGCATCTAGGATCTTATCTGTTCTGTTGTGAGGACGCCTTAATTCCTTTCCTATTTGCGAGTAACGATCTGGTGAAGAACCTCATGCTCTTCTCTTCTGTTGTCGTTTATTTGCTCCTAGAATTTTGTTAAGTAGCACGCTACTTTCAATTCACTTTCGAAGCCCACGAGGATGTTATAAGCGTTGAATAGGACAGAGACGCAACAGAGTCTAATTCTGGTATTTCAAGATAGGTGCCTGTATTCGAGAAAATACTTACGTAATAATTCTAGCTAAGAACAAATCTGAAAAGCTGTGAAGGCCTTTGTCAATCAATTAGAATCTCTGAATCCCGGAATTTCTTAACAATTAACTAGACTTCCAGACATTTATACTATCAGTTCTGTTAAGCTTATATGTACATATATTGGATTCAAAATTTACCCTTAACCAAACTGATCCGGATTCTGGCCAATCTGGGTCTTGTTCCTCAATCACTCCCATATCGTGATTGTACGATGGCACACGGAATTTCGCCGTATTATTGTGACCATTGTTTGATGCCAAATTCGTTGTGTACGTGTTGATACCAAAGAAATCGGAGGTGCCCCTTATGCTGCGGATTTCATCAGGCGTGAATTCTGGTAGACGTGATCGTGTAAATCCTTGTTCCTTACTCATCCCGTTGATGCGATCGATCATGACTTGTGGATAGTTGCCGCGTTTCGAGAAAATTGGATGACCAAACCAACCGACCTGTGAATGGTATAAATTACAAGTTATTCCTCAAATATTGAAAAAAATTTAGCAAGGGAGACTTAATAAAAGGATATCTTGACTCTGATCTTTCAACCAAACTGCTGACTGGTATAAAATTTACCAGAAAACTTCTAAGAAACACAGTTCCATGATTTCTCCTTCAGTGACTTTAACAATTTTCCAGAATTTATTTGAAGTCTTTTCGACTAATCAAGATTTGAATGGTATAAAATGCAAGTTGTTTTAACTAAAAAACAACTTTCGAAATACTTACATAGAACTGCATAGCACGCTCCGAGGCCTCCTTATCTTCATCGGAATTTGTCTTTGGCTCTGGCCATGACACGTCCAAAGTTATACCGATTTTACCTAAACGAAAACAATTTTTCTATCAAATTTGAATATCAATTTGCTAAATCGCACCCTCCTACACGGATCTGAGGGGTGTTAATTAATTTTTTTTTTTTTTTTAAATGCATTACCTTTCTGTTTGGCCTGATATTCGCCACGATACATATGCACAACTTCAGCGTGCGCCTTCAATAAATTATGACCGCACAAGTATGCTGGAATTCCAGGGTAATCATAGGCGGGGGCCATATAGTCTACACCATAACCATGCTCACACACATGCCAGGGCTCGTTAATAGTCGTCCATAACTGAGAAATACAACATAATGGACACTTATTGGTATGACCGCTTACTTTGTTGCACCGCATAGAGAACCAGGGCAAACTTGCAGATTGCGCTTACCTTAACACGCCCACCGAACATTTCGAACATTAATCGGGCGTAGTCCTTGAACACGGGAATTATCTCAGGGTTGGTCCAACCCCCCATCTCTTGCAATCGGTGCGGCAAGTCCCAATGATATATGGTGGCCATTGGGGTAATGTTATACTTGAGCAATTCATCGATTAGGTTGCTGTAGTATTGGATACCCTTGCTGCTGACGTGATTCATATAACCGGTCGGAAGGATACGTGGCCAGGAGATCGAAAATCGATAAATGTTGACGTTAAGCTGACGTACCATTTGGACATCTTGACGCCACTGTAAAGAGAATAAGGCGGAGATACACATATGAAATTGATATTCAAAGACACTTGATTGAGTAGTGAAACGAAAGCTTGTATAACAAGGTGCAAATTGATTTTAAAAAGGTGAACCTTCCTCCGAGTAACTTGATTGCTGCCAGGAGGATATGGACAAAGTACTCAGGTCGAAGTTTAAGCTTTTCTAACCCTTGAACCAAAGACTTTTACCGTCTCTAATCAACCATCGTCCTAAAAGACTAATAAGAGATGACACAGCTTATGATTTCAATGTATTATAGGCACGTACGTACTTCGAAACTGGTCTGGACTAAAGTACTGATGCTCTATATTCATCCGTAAGGTATATACATGGTCGACAAAGAAAGATCCAGAGCAGAAGTCAACCTATTCGACTTCAATTGCTGGAAGAATACAAATACCTCGATTCTTTTCAAAGTCAGATTTATTTTTTCATAGCTTGATTATCAGTCCCTATTTCTACCCTTCTGGGAAGCAAACAGTTATCCAAGTACGCCTTATAAATTGATGTAATAGCTCTTCTGAATTATTCGTCACCTCCTGGATAGAGTTCAGTACGAATGTTTAGGTTAGGTTAGGTTACGTAGGGTGTGTGATAGATAAGACTCATTACTTTCACTCGGAGACCTGGAGGTCCATTGTGAGTATCCTATTAATGTTGTGGGACTACCTAAGGATCTATCCTATTGTTGGCTGTTTTGTGAACCAGTTAGTGCTCTTTAAGAATCTGAAGACGTCCGTTAACTGTAAGTCTGTTACCTCTGCTATGCTTGCAAAAGAACCTTGATCCTAATGCGCGTAGTCGTCGTTCTTGCAGGGCGGGGCAGTGGCATAGGAGATGTTGGATTGATTCAACCTCTTCTTCATCTTCGCAGCTTCTGCATAAATCGTTGGATTCGACTCTCCACTTGCGGAGCATGACTCCGATGGCGCAGTGTCCTGTGATAACTCCAGTGAGAATGCGGATAGAGGATCTGTCCAGTACCAGAAGGCACCTTGTTCTTTATTTAATTTTGGTCATAGCCTCCCAGAGGTGGCGCAATCCTCTCTGGCTAACGAGGAGAAATTAGCTTCTTCTCAATTATGCTGTCTATTATCCCATGCAATCTCCCTATCGGTGGCATTACAGATGTGTCTGCTTCACTAATGCTCATAGATGACCACAATTTTGACAATTCATCAGCTTTTTCGTTCCCTTCTACTCGTATGTGTTCTTATGTCCGGGAACACAGCAGATTTCGACTGTATGGTGCCTTATAGTGATCAGCGTGCCTTTGATTGGATTGTGGCTGTCAACGAAGATGATAATATCCGATGTGGGAAGGTGGCTATCTCTTATGTAGCCTGCAGCTTTTTCCTTTGCCAGGATCTTGACTTGGAAGACGCTAAATGTTTCTGGAAATCTAAAGGCTTTCTGTTTCTGAAGGGTCTCCAAGTAGAATCCGGCTACTTTTCCTGTTTCCCAGTACGAATGCTTACAGCTTTGCCTTCTTGGGGTCGCTTTGACAACTGTTGCAATCTTTGTGTAGCAGGTATGATGCCATTGGAACAACTTATTTAATTTTGAGACCCCTACGATATCCTCTACAGAACTAAACATCCAAATTTTGAATGCTCATCATCTTCAGAGATTAGAAGGAAACTAGCTTCTGTAGCGAGTGTTTTTGGGGCTATGTTCACCTGTAAGCGGCTTGGTAATGCTACTAAAGCTTCTACAGCCATATCCGACTGTTGAATCTTCGACTTGAGGTGCGATCTGAACTGTGATAGTCGTGTGTTGTGGTTTCTCTATCATTTACCAGCGTGTCTGTGCGCCCTAGTAGCAAAAACGTTTTACATAGCATTCCAGTTGTCATCCACTTTCGTCTGCATAAAACTGCTGAATGTTTCGGTTCCTAGGATTAATGGTCCTAGTATGTATATCCCGCGCAATCCCAAACACTAAGCTGTATTGACGTTGGCGCTCTAGACAGATGCAGTTGGAAGACGAATCCTTCCAGCACTGTGTAATTCTAACTTAAGTCGTTTGTCTTTCAGGTTGGAATAGGTTTACCACCAACAAACCATTGGATGTGGGACCTACTTGTCGTTGAGTATGGAAATCAGATGCTCTGACAGTTGATCTGACAGTTTCCTAAAAAACTGTAGTCGGTATAGATCAAAATCGTCTTCGAATGTAGAAGCAATTCACTGACAGCCATTGAAATGCAATAAAATCCAACTGCAATAAGCCTTCTTCGCAGATGTCACCCACCGTTAATCTTTTAAGCAATTGCCTTGTTTGGCATTTCAACTCCAATCACTTATGTCTTCATTCGCCATCACCTTTGGTGATTCCCACTTTAAATCTTTTTCTACGAGTAAATTATGCTAATATTCACTTGTAAAGCACAGATTTACGCACCAATTGAACGTCAGGCAACCGGCGGTGTCTGAATATCAATTGATGCCCCCGATAGCTATCGCAGATGGATATCTCATGAAACTGCCAACACCGCTGCTGCTTAGCATTGAATTTGTAATTTTATGTCTCCTCCACTGTAAGATGCCTCTTTGCTGCTAGCCATGCTATTGACTACGGCAAAGGGGTCTAAGTCAAATATTAGAGAAGCTATTAGCCTTTACCTTTGGTTGATGGCTCAATGCCAGCTATCTAGATAGCACCTTAAACGATTCTAGAAAACCAGTCTTTGGCTACAAGAATCTGTCAGCAGGAGGAGGGGCTTATCGGTACTCGTGTCGGTTATAAATTGAAATTCACAATCACATCTCATTTTTGCGCTGGCCTATGATTATTCGACGGGCCTTGGACAGACACAGAAGGCATACGGCAGTGGCACACGACAATGCAAACCAACGTGTCGGTGGCCCCTTTGCATATGCAAACTAGTTAATTAATTGGAACCGCAGGAGACAGCGACATGCGCTTATAGCGAGGTGTGGGCAATTTTTTGAACCGGTTGGATGCGGTGAAATTTCTGCACAATTAGTGCCTGCTAGGGTGGATAATTTATGACCCCACACTGCCCAAGTTATAGATGTTCGAATGGCATCGATTGATCATAATGGTTACCCCCGGCGGGCTTTAGCCCCCGGGAACACAGTCGTTGTTTGTCAGAACATTAGCGACAGAGCCAGGTGCGGGTAATTAACATTTCAGGTTGTTCCAACATTGTTGACGAAAATAATTTGCAATCGATACTATTCGTCCAGATGTCTATCTCTCATTAGCATTGTCACACACACACACGCTTTAATTGAAAGTGCATTGCTGCGGGGACCAGGTACATATGTTTCCATTATTTTCGGAACCATGGCGGGAGTTAATAGAGCAGAAAGGTGATTTCTTTGTTCCGCACGACTGTGGACGACGCCTTATCGACATCTCGTTGTCACTTCGAGTTTGACTCGAAGATAATGAATTTAATTGCGTGAAATAGTCAATTAAGGAAACCAGATTGGGTTCTCTATTTCTCTATCGGCTTGGGTGGGGCCTTTGTTTCTATCGGACAGGTGTTTACACCCAGCGGGGGAGACAAGCACAGTGAATGAATAACAAATTGATTTAAACGAAATTGCGGATACAGAGCTGATAGGAAGTGGACAAACAGTGCTAAGTGCGGCCGGAATGCCTGCCGGCACTGTAGGCGGACACTCCCTTTCTGGTAATTTCATGGATTTTAATTTTATCTAGGGGACATTCCAATAATAACACTCTTCTGTCCCGCTTTGGCTAGATGTTCGTTGATTTTAAAATTTTCTATACTACAAGTAAGTTGTAGCAAACTGCATTAGGTGCAGTGCTGTCAGTCCTGCAAGTCGGTTGATGGGATTTTTCCAGAGTCGGAGAGTTTAACTGGGTTTAAAAGTTTGGACGTATTCCTATCGTATGTGAGTCTGTTGAGAAACAACGTGTTCTCCGGCCTGCCCTGTCGATGAATCGTATAAGTCGATAGTCACTTTGATTCGTTTTTGCACTTTTAGTGTAAATGCTGCCCATTTGACAGAAAAGATCCATTGTCTCATGCGTCCAATTAACTCAAAAGCTTACAATCTCCCTTAGAAGGTGAGTATGTCTCCACTTGCGAAGTTGTCTATGGAAAATCGGCCTTCTAAGCCAGTATACCGCCGGGCATTTTAAAAGAACATGCTGTGGGGTTTCCTATTCTTGAAGAAAGAACCAGCACTCTGTTTCTGAACATAAAATAAATAGCTAGGGCGACAGCTCGGGATTAGCCAAGGTCTAGCTTCTCGCAACCATTAGTGTTGTACGTGCTACACAAATGAAATGGACCTACAATTTATTGCCGACTTTGAACAACGAATTGAGAAGCTTTTTCGTGAAAAATTATACTCCCGGAAGTTTATCATTCCCCGACGACAGATGGCTGTGCGAACAATTTTCGGTGGACATGGCTGGGGCTTGAACTCACGCAGCTCGCACAGCAGTTCAATGCACTAACCACTGAGCCACGGCGAGCACTGAATATCTGAACATAGCTTATTACTATGTATTATTACTATGTCGTCATTTTCTGTGAAGGAATCCACTAACTTCCTGATTTTCTTTCAGAGCTTGCTTAGGCTTAGAAGTGCTTTAGACAGTCAGCACTGTTGCAGTAGACCAATTGATGCCACGAAAGTGTTGTGAGCCTTAGAGCACGGAAGTTATTACAGAGTAGAAAGTTAGGGCTTTAAGCATTGGGCTATTTCAGCGAGGTCAGCATACAATATGACGGTTAGACGAGGCCCATTTTTTTGTATGCTTCAAAAGTATGGTCTCATAGGTTAAATTAGTTAAGATAGGTGATCCGTAAGGGTTTCATTGAGACTCAAAGCCCATCGGTATACTTAAAGAATTCTTTACGGAGAATTCTACTCGTAGAACCACTTAGAGTGGTTGATGAATTACAAGAGTATTCGTATGGGGGTATGACATGGGTCGCTGTTATCACTGAAGTGATAGTGAACCTTCGCTGTGAGTTAGCGCTGAAGCGCAGAGGAGGTTATTGAGGTTGTTAAAGAAAAGTTTGGCTAGTGTACGATGCCTGATTCTGAGTGAGTGAGTCAGATCAATTTTTGGGATCAAAAACAACGCCTATGAAGTTCCCACTGAAAGAATAAAAATGGAGTTGACTAGAGGAAAAGTTGCCAGAAGCATAAGGGTTGAGACTGATACTTAAATCAGACTTTTCTGGTACAACAGAAGTTTTAGGGCGCAACGCCTCCACTGGCTAAATGAGGTTTTAACACTTAACGTTCACATTCCAATAAAAGCTCTTGAGAGGAATATACAGACATGCATACGCACATATGTATATACGCACACGCAACTCTAAACTATTTTATGATACATAATTTAAAGCTTAAATGTCACTTCAAACATGGCGTTGCCTCGGTTTAGCGAATCTTGCATATTTTTCTAATAAAAGTTTTCACAGCAATCAAATTTAATTTTCCAGTTTTAGTAGCCTTGAAACTGGCAGTGACATTAAAACTGATCTTTCATTACCATTGGTCTATTTAATAACGAAGAACGATCCCCACCGGTCCCAAGGGTGGTTTAGCCTTCCTTAAGTAACCGAGAATGGCTTCATTAATTTTATGAGATGTTTGTTGACAAATTCGCAAGTAAAGCCGACAAAAGATTGCTGTCAAATCGGTATCAGCTTCTAATTTCCAAAAACAAAGTCGAACATTTTAAGATGAATATTCATTCCAAAGTTTGGTATTGTTTAACATACCTGTGGTGGGCTTAGCTTACCACTTAACCTCTAAAATTTAATGATATGTATGTATTGCAATAAACTCGTGACCACAAAAACAGAACCTAAGGGGAACTTTTTTTCATTTTGGGTCAACATACTTTTGTGGTTTTATCTTTTCCCATTAATAACGTAAATAGTTGGAATTACATGGTTCTCTATTGTTGTGCCAGGCGACAATGTATCATCTTCGTAATGATTATTGATTAGTTGATATGATATGTTGGCTATTTTTTTTAGATTTTACAATGGGATTCTTAATTGACTCGACAAAGAGTCGCCAGTTTTGCGTCACCAACGCTCAAAATAGGACTGATTTCCTTATTTATATTTTAATTACTGTATAGCCAAGGTCTGTTGATCTTTTGTCATGTCTCAGATTCTAAAGCTCGCTGAGACCTTCCTCCAACATAGAGGGAATTCAGAATGCCGAGGAGCTAGCCAGGCGGGGCTCGGCCCTTGACAGCTCCCTTGACAACTCCCTCGCAGAGGTAGTGCACTCTCCGATGGGCAAACAAATTTTTAGAATTTTTTATTAACTGTCAATTCAAGGTCGAACATCTTAAAAAACTGTGTCTTATCCAGAAGGCTATGGCCTACCTACAACCAAAATAGGACGCATGGCCTAAACAATAGAAGCCGAACTGAAGCACCGAGAATTGTTGCAATTAGCACTACCCATTGCCACACACGCTGTCAAGTTAGGTATTCCCTTCAACAACACCCACTGCCATAGCTGCAGCAATACACAGGAAAAGGTAACCTTGTTACACTTCCTCTGCGACTGCCCGGCACTAGCTAGAGCCAGGCACCTTCCACTGGGAAAAAATCTTTTTTTGAGGACCTATCACAAATTGTCGTCATAAAATTCTGTAACATCATTAATTTTCTTAACTCCACAGGAGGAGGGATCTGAAAACCACCCCTTTACGAAATATACACCACGTTGTGGTATCAAAACAGCGCATAAGCCCCACTTGAGCCTCTGGATAGACAATCCAGATCCTAACTATCCATATTTTAGTGATTGCAGTAGAAGACGATTTTTCTCTTCCTCCTAGTCCATGCCGTTCGAAACGAAAACATTGGAATTCCTAGCCTAGGGGCATGTCTAACAGCTGAACAATGACCTGTTTGTATACCGACTAGAGTGTGCTGTGGTGATTTTCAGTGAGCAACTTGTCTGGCATCGACTTTGAGTTCAAGTCCGTTTCGCTTGATTGGACAAATCAATGTGTCGGACACTTCTCATTAGCCTGTAACGGTGCTGGTGTGGACATTTTGTACAATATTTTGCATTTTCTATTGGAATGTGGGGTTCACCTTTTGCAGATGAGAGCAGATATTTAGTATCTTGATTTGACTGCTTCACAGCTACCTAATTCAGGAATCCAGTCCAGGGTATGAGACTGTAGATGTACTGCGATCTTTAGAGATCTATTGTGCTCCCGCAATCTCGTATTAGTCGATGAAATTCCCAAACTATAGCCCCTCCTCCAATCCAACTGCTCCGACTAATCCGAGTATCTAAATGGGGTCGAACGATGGGAGTCCAGTTTCTGAGAACTGGTAAGGTTCCGATTGTTCTATGCTTCTTGTAAATCAGTGTCTCACTGTTTCCTTAAGAAAGGTCTTTTTGACATTCCTGCAGAATCTACAGTTTCAATTCTGGTCTATTACCAGTTGCTTGCGATCTTTCCTAAGTCTGGAATAAGATAAGAAATGCGTAGCCGTGGTTCAGTGATTAGTGTGTCGGACTTATGTTTGAACTACGTGAGTTCAAGCCCCAGCCATGTCCACCGAACATTTTTTCGTGGCACCACCTCTCGTCGGGGAATGACAAACCTCCGAGAGTATAATCCGTAAAAAGAAGAAAAAAGTTCTCAATTCAAAGTTCGGAGTCGACGCACAATATGAATGGTTGCGAGAAGCTTTCGTTAGCTGCTGCCAATAATTTTCCGAAAATTAAGTCGGGTTTTTGTTATCCGGGAAGCAAAGGCAATGAAATCTTGATAAAATAGCATAAGTGGATTCAAAGTCTTCGCCTTTAAATCTGGAAACTGTTTTTTTTATAAGTTTAAGAAGGACTCTGACTCTGGCCTACAGAGATATGGTCCGGTTCAGTTTAATTTCTTGTAGAACTGTTAAATGTGAAAGAGCCTGATGAAACATCTGCAGAGGCTTAGGACAAGCTAGTTTCTGACAAGTGCTCTTTGAAGCTGAACAAACTATTAAATTTTACCATTAGCGCTTCTAAAACTACCTCGTTCAGATTTGTGTGGGGCGACCCCCCGCCAAGACGCTTGGAAAAGGGAAGTAATAACTCACCTGATGATAACTATCGGAGGTGATATCTCCATTCGATTGATCCGCGATTTTCTCGGGAGACCGATGTGTCATATAATCCCAAATAGATTCACCCTTATCGTCTGCATCCCAGCCGCCTTCTATCTGGTACGACGACGATCCCACTCCCCAAAGGAAATCATTTGGAAAGCGTCTCTGTACCACAGTTGCATTTCTGAAAAAAAAAAATAAAAAATGTTTTCAAATAATTCTTCAAACACCCATCTCCAGCATGTGGATGACCTCAACGCATGCATAATCAAACCGGTGAAGACGATCTCTAATTACAAGCCTGCATTCCATGAATATTCTCCACCTCTTATAGTATCACTTGCAAGTTCGCCATAATCGCATTTTTTTAAACAAATTAACTGGTTAAACGCAAGCGGCAATCAACTTGTAAAAAAATCGTTACACATTGTTATGAGCTTGTAAGTGAATTTTAATTATCATAATACGCTTCGGATGGAGAGGGGTGGCGGTGGGTATTCTTATCGAGATTGCCCCGACCTTGGCGAGTCTCGGGTTATGTAAACCGAGAGTTAGTTATGTCAGAGACATTGAGATGCTAAATAGTAACTCATGTGGAATTGATTGTTTTGATTTATGAATTCAATTAAATTCCATTTTTAAGGACACTCGACAAAGACTTCATTAAGTGGCTCTAATTGTAGAACCGAGTGCCTGCGGGTGGAGTAAACGGATTTCCATTGAAAGCTTGTATCTTGTGGTTTACAACTGTTTAGGTAATTGTTTTGTACTACAAATAATTCTTTTACTCAGTCAAGGCCAGATGCACGCCGATGACAACTGAGGACAGCCGCTACTCATGTACGTAATTACCGGGTAAGAAGGTTGACTCAAACTTGTGTGTGCGCTAGAATAGAACTTGAACAGCTGGTTTCAACAATAGAACCATACATATGTCTGTCTTGAACTTTAATAGGAAATCTGATGACTTTCAAGAATAGAATGGGATTTGTCTAATAAAAATTTTTGACTTGAGGTAGTCGTGCGTGTAATTGGCAAAAAGTAGCAAAATAGTTCCGGATCATCTGGAGTACAAATTGAAGATCTCCGTAGGGGATCCCCTCACTATTATCTAACCTACATATTATGTAATTATGAAACCACTTTTGACTTATGTCGTGGGAAGGAGTTTTAGGAAATGAAAAAAATTTCTTGGACGTCAGGCCCCCTTCTGACTGATAGTTCAAGTCCAAGAGATTGATTCTAGAAAGACATGTGGACAGTACATACTTAGTCCCCGTCTCAATACTCACAAACGCGGCAGTGACATCATGCTGCATTCTTCCGATTATGTCAGTATTGTCGGCGTATGCGAGTGATTTGATGGACTTTTGAAAGATTTTCCATCCCATTCGTGCGAAGAATATAACACGCACAACATGAATGGATGCGAAAAGCTAGCGCTCGGTGCCCGTCTGACTGTCAGCTACTTGTGTTTTATGACTTGGCCAATAACAGCTGAGGACATAAAATTGAAAGCAAGAACATTTGCAACAAGCCATCACTCGGGCAGAACGCCACTATAGACAGATATGATTTTGGTGAAGTTAAGGACCTTGGCACCGGGGCGCTGAGATCAAACCCAGAATATTCCTTGCCAATCGCTATTTTTTTGGGCTAAGAAGGCAATTGAGTAGCAAAGCCCTCTCTCAAACAACTAAAGTGACAATTTATAAGACCTTAATCGTCCCAGCCCTGCTCTACGCCACAGAGGCATGGATTCTGTCAAAAGCGGATGAGGCTGCTCTTGGCTGTTTCGGGAGGAAAATTCTTCGTCTGCTTAGACGGTGAGCCGCTGTGGAGATAAAACGACGAAGAAGAGTGAAGTTCCAACGACTGCGGTGGCGGCAATGCTTCGGCCCAGAAAACCTTCGTATCCACTCCCAAGGGAGGATGCAATACAGGAAGACCGCAACTCAGGTATCGCATGCAAGTGGAAGCGAAGCTGGCTTAAGATCGATCTGACTGAAAATGCTTGTTGGTTAGAGCCCAGGTCTGCCCTGGACTGTAGTGTGAGCTTAAGGAAGTAAGTAAAGAATAGGCCTACTGAACGGCGAATTGAGAAACTTTTTCGTGACAAATTATACCCTCGGAGACTTATCATTTCCTACGAGTTAAGCTTAATAAATAAAAATGTGTCAATTTACTCTCAGGTTCCTTCTTTTACCTTTTGTGAAACCGATGATCGTTCCTATTTTGTGTTCGACGAGCTCTTGGTTAGTGGTGGTCTTTCAATGCAGCCCCACAATGTATTCCTCTCGGCTCAATGCTCTTGTCGAAATTTTTTTTCGAGCCCTGAGGTTTTAAGTACCTGATATTCTTAAGAGATAAAGAGACATTCGATTGGAAAAGACTCCGCCGATCTTTTGAGATTGAAACTGTTCAACACAGTATTTCCTTGCATTCGCGGGATGTGCTTAATCGTGATCCCAGTCAATGTTTGCAGCTCGGAACATTGAAATATTTTTGCCTCGCGTCCAGTACAATGCGATAATTCTGGTCGACGGTTGATTGAACAACAGCGCATTGCGAATATCAAGATGTGGATACCGCGTACTATGTAGCTAAACTAGCTATGATAATGTTTCCTCACCCACAAAGCTGATTCAGGTTAATCGGAATCTGCATTATTACGGTCGCTTTCAGTTTAAAATTTGCATCAAAAGGAAAACCACTTTTAAATTGAATTTCCTATTAAATTATCGTTATGATTATTAAACTACATAACTGAATTCCCAAGAACTCGTAAACATTTCCAAGAATAATCTATGCAAACGACAATGATGTTTACATTCATCAACTTTACATGCAATAAATGCAATAAAAACAAATCGACCTACATACTCCGTCAATTAACATTGTGACACTCTTGTCAATTGCATTGCGATGCATTTTTTTAAATCAAGCCCCTTAATGTATCTATCTGTTCATTCATGTCTTACTGGAAAAACCACTTGACAACTAACGATTATTATTATGTTCTTGGAAATTGTAAATTAATTTTAAAAACTATTTATTATATCGCTACAACATTGGTGACGTTGAAATTGGTATAAACTGTCGCATAATCATTTCAGTTTATCACTCGAATTTAGAAAATCGAGGGCTTGTGCAGTTAATGATTCACCCGATCGTTCTCAGCCTGGAGGCTTTGTAAAAAGCTAAGCAACCCACAGTTATAAAGCTTCTTCCAAATAATAAAGGGTGTTTTGTCGTATGATTCCTAAATCATCAATTGAGTTTGGGTGACCCTATGTATTGCAGCAAGTATTGAGGCTTATCGCTGTTCAATGTCGCTAACAAGAACCCTACCAACGTACTGAGTAAATTTCTCAAGTCGTGGTAAATCACACTTATCGACAGTTAGCTCCCTGTGGCCACACTTAGGGTGACTTCAGACCAAAAAGTCGAGAGTATAGATCAAATTGATTGATAAATTCTGGAAAAATTAGCGAATTTCAAGTCAAAACACATCACCTCTTCGTCGACTTTAAGGCCGCATTTGATTACGTGCCTGAAGCTCAAGACTATAGCAAAATTCCGTATCTTGACAAAAATTATCAAATTCTTCCGCACAGTGTTAGAACACACGCCGTATACTATGCAATATCATACCCGGATAATCGCACGTTTCCAGAGCGCCGTTAAAGGGACGTCCACAGAATAAAGAAGTTCTTACTTACATATGTACATATATACATGCCTTTGGCAAACAAAAAAGCATCTGTCCACTTTCTATGACAAAACATCACTATCTCGTACATTGAAATATCGAAACAGAGCCCCGTAATAGGATTACGAAATTAGCACATAAGTAAGTTCACTCAACAGTTCGACACATCACTAATCTGTGGTGATCCAACAATATAGCTGGTGAGAACCAATATAGCTCAGAACAATGTCACCTATCAGATGAAAACGATTCTCAACAGTAGACCTCAACGCCCTCATCAAGAACTAATCGTAGAAAAACGGCGGTCAGCTGACATTAGCGCCGAACTTGTCGAATAACTAAGCAGCACTAATCAAATTTTGCGAAAACCCATAGTGAAGACGGAAAGGGCTCCGCAACAGATAAAACCTGCATGCTAACGTGACCGTGAAAAACACCATCGAACTTCATGGCATGCCTTACCAAAATCAACGAACTGAGCCAAACAAATAGAGTTACCCTCTGCTTTGTATCAGGACATGTAGGAATTGAGGGATATGAAGCAGCTGACTCATTAGCAAGGAACGGCCCGGAAACCTCATTATTAGTATCAGAAGCATTCTGTGGATTAGGACCTCACAAAATACGGAAAGAGCTGAAGAACGGGAAAGTGTACAAATGGACCAAGCCCTGGAATGAAAAAAACTCCACTTGAGCCAGCCCAAGGCACTTGTTGGTAAAAATAAAACACAGAAGAGGAGCAAGACTTGCCGAAGCCTTACCAGAAATAGGCTTCTTATCCTAATAAGCGGTCACTGTAGGACCTTAGGAAACTGATGGGCACAGATTCTGCATGTACCACACTACCGCACCTTGTCATGGAATGTGTAGCTTCAATTCACAAAAGAAGAAACAGCCTGGGGCCTATGTATGTCTTACCAGAGAATGATCAATCTTCGCTGGATCCCTTCAGGTTACAACGGCTCATCAAAGTTGGACTGGAGGAGGCGCGTTATTCAAGAACCGGGGAACGATTGATCTACTGTCTCCGTCAATTCCACATCTACATACATTCGAGACCCTCGAGATCTTTGGTAATAAAAATATGCTGTCCCTTCCAACTGATGCCCAAATGACAAGAACTCACAAAAGCATGGACGGCGGTTGATGATAACCTTGGCCGTTTAAAGCGAAACATTGGTGGTAAAATTGTTGTCAAAATTTAGATTCTAGTAATCAAAAAACTGATCATTCGACGATTTAGATGGCTTGGACATGTAAAGCGAAAGAACACCAAAGTAGAGAAATACCTCGCTTAAACTGGAGCGCAACCAATAGAAGGGGTATGGTATTGTTGGCTTCTAAAATCCGTGAGAGTTACCATCAATCTAATTCGATGTAGTCATGTAAATTTTTGAAACGAAGGCTAATGAAATTGACACGTGAATTCAAAAATTAGTAATTTTTCAAACGCCAGTGCCAATCCTCTTTTTATTGTAACAATCCTAAGCCTCATAATTTCCACTGCCTCATCGCCATCAAAAACAGCCAACTCATGGAAAAAGCCCAATTGGCCAAATATTTAGTAAACAAAACATACGAATATAATGTCTTCACGTCGTAACCTCGCACCGTTAATCACCTTGCTTTCATTACGTAATTGATTTAACTTCACCCACTTACTACATAATTTGAAAGAATTCCAACTTCTTGAAGACTTTCGTGAAAGTCCATTACCATGGTAGGCCTGCCAAGGCACTTGCAGCCCAGTATTTTAAACTTCAATTGAATATCAAATGTCACATTTCATCACACATAACTTTGGCATTACTGACGTAACAGCTTCGGATTACACCGTCAGCTACATCATCAAACACACAGTACCGCGTTTAAACTGGTAACAATCGCGATTTACGCTGAATTGTTGAGATATCTTGAACGCCAAACGCGAAAAAAAAAATTCCCAAGTGCAAGTTGGCAATTGCATCGCGTGCAAGCCCACCATTAGACAGCCATGCACCATACATAAATTAAGCTCAAGGCGTCGATGGCTCAGTGAAATTTATTGACCATCCAAGTTTCATGTCTGCAATAAACAGACTCGTCGCTGACAATCAACAACTCAAACATTTGATTTCTGATGTGATAATTTAATTGCCAAATAGGTGAGCGCCGGGCTAGTGGGTGAGATATTTCTCATCGTTGTGTTTTCCCCCATACAAATTCGTCGAGTGACACACTTATTTCTACGAGACTTTGAATCTCAACAGGCACGTCGGGTATCTCCATTCAGCATACACAGTTGTCTTTATTGTTGTATCACCGCAATAATCCGTTATCTAAGTGCGAACAAACTGACAAATTGTATGTACTTAAAGCGACAGTATTTTTCTTAATCAGGTTGTCAAACTAGTTGAGTAGATTTCATATAAAACTCCCGCATGAGTTTTGATCTTTTTCAAGACTTGTGACATTTGCTGTCAATTTGTTGGAGATCCGGTTTTTTCTTTGGGGGACTAACCACCTGACAACGTCACGAGTGTCAAGTGTAGTAATTGAATCGAATTATCCGTTTCAGGAACGACGGAATGTGGATGAAGGTCAGTTCAGTGTGCGTGAAATATGTGGGCAAGTTCGCTGAACTTCCCAGTGTGCCATTGGAATAGATAATAAACGCATGTGATACTTGATTGAGTTCTGACAGTAAGTGTGGTTAAACTAACTTTATGCGGAACAGTCAAAACGACATATTGTTAAGTTGGAGCATTTAAGAACCTGTTTAAATTTCGGTTCTTTGTTGACGTCTTTTGCGGAAATGGTAAAGCCTAAAATTGGAATATGCATATTTATTTTTATTTTCATATGAGTTTTTATCACATAAAAACGGGAGGTTTACGTTTGTTTATAACTGACATAAATTCTCTCATTGACTTTACGTCGTCAACTGTATATAGTCCGTAATGTCAACAAAACGTTGCAATAAACCCGAGCTTCAGATTTTTGGGTTGTGTTTGATCGAAATACATTTTACAAGTTTAACGTAAGGTAAATGTGTTCTTTGACATTTTATATGCTCACTGTCCTCAATTGAGGGAATGTTTTGACAGCTGAATCCAACTTTTATATCTGTCAGACGGAATGCACTAATTATTCAATTAATTATTCCAATTAACAAGGAATTTTAAAGGAACTGTTTTCAACACCTGGCAATGATTTTAAAACATCAACTCAACTAGTGTGACAGGGTAAGGTGTGGTCAAATTGAAAATAATTGATCAAAAATTTGAATGAATTTGTGTTAATTTCAGGTCTTGCAAAAGCTTTGCTTGGGAAAGACCGGTTCAAATGTAGTTTTTAATGATTCGCTAATATGATTGACATTAATTGAGTCAATGGGCTTGTCGAAATGAATTTGTTTTCAAATTTATCACACGCGGCTGACTGCCACGAGTAACTTTGAAAGCTCTTTGTGGTCTGCCTGACAGAGGACTGAAACAACGTCAAGTATGTTGAGCCCAGTCAGGCCTTTAACAACCCATATTTGGTAAACTTGTGTCGCGGAATGTCAAAAAACCAAAAGCCGAAGCAATAAAAATCGCTTCAAGAGCAGAGCTTGAGATCATTCTCAATATTCCTCCGGTCAACAAAAATTCGCGTACTCAGAATCAATCTAACCAAGTAGGCTTTCAAATCACAGCAATGTCTGCTAAGCGGAGGTTCCGATAGTGACAACTTCTACCCGGGAACACGCTTGATGATATTTCCTTCTTCATTGACACCCAGGCTGCAATAAAAGTTATATATTTCTGACACAGACGTGAAATCGAAGCTTGTACGTTGCTTTTCGTGATGAGCTCAATGTTCTTGACTAGCAGCAGAATGTAACGCTCCGCTGGACACCCGGTAACAGAGGTGAGGAAGGAAAAGAGAAGCCTGATGTAATGGCAAGGAAAGGCTTAGCGCTTGACATGCTGTCACATCGTTAAATATCCCTCCTTGCACCGTGAGTAAAATATAAGAAATAAAATACTCGAGGCAGGCAATAACAAATGGGTTTCACTTAACTTCTGCGCAATTATCAGAAAACTTTGGGTGTACTACAATGAAGGTAGAAACGAAAGTAGAAACCACATAGCACACATACTTACCGGACACAACATAACACACTATTCTGCTGCATTTTTACCCCGGGTTCTATTTTCTGGGAATTGAAGCGCTTTTCTCTATATCTCCCTTCGAAGCAACGTGTCATTGTTCAAAAAGGTCTTGAAGATGCAGCAAAATTAGCTGCTCCCTAGAGACTACCAATCTGCGTCTTAAATAAATTCCAAGGATCAAGGAAGTCGATTTTTTCGCAGCTTTACTGCGAGAAGCCATTTCTTTCATTGGCGGCACTACAACCGCAGGCAACTCAGGGGCTTACGGTTCACTTAGACTCCATGATCACAGTCTTTTTGATCAGAGAATTTAAAAATAAACTTAACCTACTTGCCAGCGATAAAGTCCGCCTAGTCTGGGAATCAAGAAACAAAAGTATTACAGGGAACAAGAAAGCTAACGGACTTTTAAGAAATAGAGTGAACCACTTCAAATACAGCAGGATTCACACTGAATTGACCCAGCAATCTGTGGGAACTGTTAAAAGGAAGATGAAAAAGATCTTAAACTCTTCCTGTGCTATTGTCCAGCCTTATCAAGAATGCGACAAAAGACCCTGGCATGTTCGAATCGAATGCGACCTACACTTCTGATGTAAAAAAGAAGGAAACACAATGGACCGGACTCAGGCTTAACTGGAGAGCATCATGCTCACCCTCTTTGACTGGTGATATACATATATCTTTCATTTCCTGGCAAGTCCTGGCCACCATTCTGGATTCACAATGCATTCTTATTAGGGAGGCAATATCTGATAGACGATCCAGAAATAGATGGGCGGAGATTTGGCATTGACGAATCCTCGAACACAGGCAAAAGGGACTCTCCTGCATTAATCATGCCATCATTGCACACTGCGTACTTCTCATCGATTATTCAATCCCTTATGGAGGAGAGGCATCTCACAAAAAAATTCAAAAGGATTTCTTAGATCTCTGGCAAACCTTATTATTAGAAACAAGCGGGATTGAAGGGGACAATTTTTATTGTCAACTCCAAACAATGGATAAGGAAGCTTTCCCCCAAACCACTTCCCATCTGAATTAAAACACATGCAGTTTGTGTGGATTTGCTGACTGGATTTACTACTCTGAACAACCCTTATGATCTAAATTCAGCAAACCAGCAGATCAACAAACATTTATACATAAATCCGGATCTAACAATAAACGTTAAATTTTCAGTAGAAAAAAAAAGCAAAACTCTAAACTTGTTTAATCAGCTGAAGTCACGATCAAATTTAAGTAACAGAAGGCATCAAGGCTTTAATCCGGTTATCAAGAAGGCACACAAAAATGTGGATTCTGTGCACAAGTAAGTAGGCGAACTGTGCAAGGTTGCCAATTGTTTAACCGACCGATTATGATTGTAATTAAGAAAAAACGCAAAGTAAAGATATCTAAGCTCAACTCATTGTCTTATTACAGAACAAACGACTTTGTATTAACACTGCATTCGCCTCCAAGCGTAAATGAAAGACGAATAAATAAGTCGATGAAGATGGATAGATATTTAGAACATCTCCTAATGGACGATGGTGATATTGCACCACCAAAGAACTTCAGGAAAACAGTGGAACAAATGATGATGGTAATGTCCAAAACTACTCAGATGGAACTACAGACACCAACCGCAGAGGTGAGTAGTTTAGCATATCCTGTTCCGTTGTACGAAAAAGAAGGGTACGCTTCCTGAATGGAATGTAAGACATCATTTTCTCTGTTGCAAAGGTAGCTGCGATTTGTGCCAATTCACTAGGCTCAACAAGGACTGGCACACCTGCAAAGCTTTTCAGAGGGTGGCCATAGTGCAGTGGTTAGCATCTTCGCTTGTCACGCTGAAAGTCCGGGTTCAACTCCTGATGTCGGAAAAACATTTATTTCTTAAATAAATAAAAATCGATCAACTGTGAAAGCTGATGGCGACTCTACTGCGAAGGCATAACACTGGCAGTAGAGTGTCTTGCCTTGAAGAGTTGATTGAGCGAACACTGAGTATGACATCAGGGGATTCGAAAAAATTCCTGTGAATTAAGCAATGACAAAAACACCACAAATGTCCCCAGCTAGCTTGGACACCAACCTTGGACGCCAATGAAAAAACTTAAACGAAACCTGAGTTTCAAACCACTGTACCTCGCTCGCGGTGTGTGTATAACATTATAAGCGTATTCAAATCCCCTTGATACGCGCGTGGATTATAAAAAAAAAAAGACACTTGAATGAACATGGCATTCGATTAGATGCGGAAGAACCTTTCACAGAGCTTACCCTGTGGTTTCTTGAGTATCCTATTGAAGCATCTCTTAATGACTCAACAGTAGTTTCTTTACTCCAGAGGTAGTTATGAAGTTAAGTCTACTCTCTAATCAGGGGTTTCAACGGGCCATGCATTCGTATGGTACTTGTGTAGATTCAGAAGCAAAATCCTTGGATCCGCTGCTCGTCTCTGATAACTCGAATCGTCCATGGATTTCTCGTTCGAATCTAAGAATGGGCCGTTTTCATTTTTCCAAGACACCAGACAGCTTTTTTTTATCACAGATCCTTAGAAAAGAGTGACTGTCTACATCTGGATGCAGACACACTCCAATCAAAACACAGATCCTACTACCATAATGTCCACCTTCATCCTACTACTACTACTCAGAAATTGCTCAGAGGACTAATTGAACCAATGAGAGGAATTTATAAAGCGGTAGCTAGTTTTGACGTCAAATTCCGGAATATTGCTGAGGTATGCAGTCTTCAGGAAGAGCAGTCTTCTTTTGGGCAGAGCTACGCAGGTTCAAAGGAAGTACAGACAAGTCTCTTCCTCCTCTTTACTCCTGCTCCATTATTTGTAAAATGACCCAGCCTTTTGGAAAAGGGGGAAGCCAATCGGACAGTGTCCTGTGAGAACATCGAGCAGGATATTGATTCGATTTATTGCTCCGTATCTGTCTGCAGATTTGGCATGTAGCACCTTTTTTCCCGTCTGCGTAATATCCAGATACTTTTTCAACATTATTACAAGAAGCTGAGCTTAAAGTCGTTTAGACGCTGCTTTGATTTTTGTGGAAAAGTTTAACTGACAATTACAGTTACACTTTATTTATACAAGGAAGTCCTTACAGGAATTGTTGTTACAAACTGAAAACTTAAACCAGATTGTCTCCAATTCGTTTCCCATAACCCAGTCTTATTCATAGATACTTACACGAAAAAACTGCAACTTAATCCAATAATTACGGCAACCAGCCACCAGCGGCTCTGTTTGTCCCATAAATCCATTTTTAATTTTTCGAAAGTTGAAACGTTATAAGCGTGAAAAAAATTATTTCAACAAAACACCGCGCTTGTCGCGTAATCCAACTAAACAAATGTGCAAAAAGTTTGCAAATAAAAACAAGACAGACACGATTATTGCTTTTTTTTTTTCTTTCACACACTTTCAATTGTTAAACAAACAAAATTGTAAAACAAATTTAATTTAAAAGAAAAATGGAAAAGCAGAAACAAAAAAAAATTACAAATCACGTTCTGCGCACGATCGATCGTTTCTCAACACAGAAGAGTTCTAAGCTGGTCGCAGTGCTTTTATATCCTCGGATGGCGCCCTAACGATATACTAACCGTTCGGCAACATAGAAATACTGGAAAAGCCCAAAACCGAGCTATCGTATCGCGTATCCACTACGTCAGACTGACGCGTGTTCGCTTAAGCTGTCTAGTACTGCCTCCCCTCCATGACACGATCACTGCTGTCGCAGTGGGTAGTAAGTCTGAAGGGTAATAACACCTGTTTCCACTTGTTTCCAAGATTTGTGCGACACTCGGACGCTTTGTCACCATTGTTGTCCGGGGAAAGCACATCGCTTGAGTTGAGCTTGGCAATCAAGTTCAATTTGTTTATGTTGAGCAGTCACCGTTGGTACGAAACGTTTCAACTTATGCGCACCGATGGGGATGCTTTTGAGGAACGAAAATAAGAAAGTTTATCTTTAGATTGTATTTACAGCTTTGATGGCGTCACTCTTGTGACATTGGGGGGTGTTGCATTGTACCGTGTTCTGATAACAGAAATAAGAGTTTTATTGTTCACGAATCAATTAAAGTTTTGAAATAAATTGTTAAAATTCATCACATTCATCGTTTGTAGCTACGAAGCTTATCTTTGGAGGTAAAGGACAGCGGACCCCGAATATGTATGTACAACTTCAAGTGAAAGCGTTTTTAGAAAAGATGCATATTTTTGGGAATTTTGTGCATTTGCAAGTTAATAAACTGAATCAGTCAACAGTGGCTTAATGTTATTTGAAGGCTGTGTCTGCGAGATAAGACAAAAAAGATGCGTCAGAATCTGTAAACGTTATATTTTCAAGTAATCCCACCCCGAGACTGCAACTTGCAATGCTTCGGCAAATTTTTTACTTCTAAGGGCTTCATAGTACGATGAGGGTGAGCAGGATGTTATTCACTTAGGCCTCAATCTCAAACTGTAGAAATATGGCAGATTTGTGGCATGTGTTGGAAGGTATCTGGAGAAAGTGGAAACAATCATTGAATTGACACTAGTATGCGAGTGTGAATCCAGGATGTCACGGATTCCTCTATCCAGGAAGTCCGTCCAGGTCTGATATCCGCATAGTGTCTTCTGGCACATTCTCGCTAAGGGCAGTGACATAGAAAATTCTAGGGCTTTGGGCTTTATAATTTGGCCTTTTAGCGTTCTGCTTCCTCTTTGTCTTCTACAGCACTTCTGCAAAGTATGAGTAGTGGCATACTCGATCATAGTATTCCTATATCAGCGTCTACCTCCTTTTTAAGCCTTCCCTGGGCTAGCCATCTGCTGCAGTAAAAAAACGCGTGGTCGGGACAATTGTTTCGGGATACCCGTCAGTAGATGAGCTCTTTACCTTCAGTATCTTTTGGAAGTGTCGGTTGATGCCTTCTACTTCTTGTCTCCTTTTACGCCATCTTAGGGGACGTCTTTTTCTATTATGTTGTCTTTTCGGGTGAGATTCGAGGACTTTGCGAGCCGAAGCGTTGATTTCCATTCGCTTAACATATCGAACTCATCTCAAACTTTCAATGCGATGTTACTCCACAGCTCGAAGAGATCGTTATTGAATCTACTTCTCCAAAGCCTTTCAACGTAAATGGAAAATAATTTACGATGCATTTTTCGCGCGAAACGATCCAAGAAGCCTTCATCCATAAACTAGGACTTGGATGTAATCATCTTTTATAGAATCTCTTTAGTAATTGCCGTGGCTCAATGGTTAGTACATTGGACTGCTGTGTGAGCTGCTTGAGTTCAAGCCCAAATAATATCCACCGAACTTTTTTTTTTTCGCGACACCACCTCCTAAGGAATGACAAACCTCTGAGAGTATAATTTTTCATGAAAAACCTTCTTGCGAATTCTGAAGGTCGGCAGTAAAATGTAGCTCCCTTCCGTTCTTGCGAAAACACACTCCACATGAGTGATTGCGAGAAGCTTAGCCTTGGCCCTCAGCGGACTGTCTTCATACTCTCGAAGCTTCCTGTACCTGGTAAAAAAAAAATGAGCGAGGTGGCAATTTACTTCCTTATGACTCCTCTTCGTTTACTTGGCGATGTTTCCAATCAGCCTACTAGTCCCTCTTCACCTTTTTCGCTCTGCTTCAGCATTACATGCTAAGTTTGTTTCTTCTACACACTTTCTAGTACTTAGATTTAATCTCTTCTGTACAAGAGGTAGCTTGATTTTGCTATCAGTTGTAGAGTCTTGCTAGCCTTCCAGAGCCTTCATGACCACTGATTAACATTCTTGCCCATTCGATGGCTGTTGCTTTGGCTTAAAAAATACTGCAATCCCTGTCAATCCTTTATGAGCAGTTTAGCCTTAAAAACTCGCAGAAGACTCCAACCCGAGTACAAAACTTTATTTTGGACGTTCTTCTTCTTTCTGTTTGTTAGCTCTTAAGAGACCTTTTATTTTGTCGGGTTTGGAAACGCTATACTGGAGCACTCAGTCGCAACTGGTCCATTGTACTACCAGAAAGCAGGACCCAGTTTGTATCCATTTTACTGGAATTTCTTCGACTTTCGTAGAAGGCCCAAAAGGCACTTCAATGATGAGGAGCTTATATGTAGTATCAGCACTCACCATATCAACACCGAAAATCTTCCACCTGATCCGAGCAAAGTCAGGACAATCGCAAAGGAAATGATCCGAAGTATCGTCGCCCACAGAGGTCGCAGACAGTTGCGTCACGTAAGCCTAACAGACTAAGATGCTTGGCAAAAGCGAAGTGTCCCGTTAGAACGCCAATAAGTTGTCTACAGTCTGTTCTGTTGAGTGACAGCAAGAATGCCGCTGATTTCTTACAGACTTTCAGGAGCATTCGTTTAGTCTACTTGCATACTGGAGAGCCGTGCCACACACAATTGTGTTCGTAGAAAACCCAATCGTCAATGGAAGCCCTAACCGAGGACGCGGGAAGACCCAACGCAGGTTCAGGTCCTGAAAAAATATCCTCTGGGCCTTGTCTAGCTATCTCATCGGAGATCTCATTTCCAGAGATCCAGACAAGAGTCAAAGAGTTCAGCCTTGCGAGCGAATTCAGAGAGTTCTTGCATTCTCACACTATATTGGAACTGGTTAAAGGCTTGAGCAAGGCCTTGAGCGGAGTCTGGCTATCGCTACAAACTGATCCTTCGACTCTTCAACCTATTCTTAACAACATAGTCTGTGGCCATTAGGATAGCAAAGGTTTCTGCTTAAAAAACAGAGGCATGCTTGCTCAACGAGTAGTGAAGTCTAGTGTTATCGACCTCCATAGAGCATAAAGACTCAATAAAAATGTGTCTACCAATTGCGAGCTTTAGCGATGGCTTAAGAAGATTGTTTTGTCCTTCTCCAGCATTCTCATCCGCTCTGGTACTTCTGGTCTTCTGCCGCCTTGAGCATTCCATGCCGCAGGCGTCTTAAAGTTGAAATAAAATCAACATGAGTTTTTCGTTGAGTCAGGTCTGGCTAAACCTGGTTCTAAAAAAAACGGGAAGCGTTGTGGTTATCAATAGGCAATGTCCAAGCTCTTTAGAAGAAACCCTTACCGGGAGCTTAAGAGACGAAAAGGACAAATAAAAAATAATCCACCTTCTATGTATCATATGTACTGTCAAAGCTGAGAAGGAAACTCTCGTACTGGTGTCTAGCGATGTATCTACCCTCGATATTTTCAAAATAAGAAAGAAGTCCGCCTCTGATCTTCCTCCAGCTGTTTCCATCTTTGATGATTAGCTAATGGAATCAGCCAGATGACTTTCTTTCTGCAATGTCAGGGAGGACCGATCTTGTAAAAAGAATTATTAAGCCACCTTCCGTTTGAACTCTAGAATATCGACATAAACATCTTTGGATAGTTCACAGTGCTGCTCTAAAAAAAAAACTACGCTTAAACCAAGTCCAGTCGGTCCATTGTAAACTTTAAATTACCGTCACCAGTTCTGTTCAAGATCTAAGAGGGTGACGTGACAAAAGACAAAGAATAGGGAAACAATAAAAAATAACTTGAAAATCCGGATCACACCTTGTCAGGACTTATAAGTACTGTTTTTGGATTTAATAAATCGCAAAACGATCACAGTCTTTAGTTAACATTTGTTTTCAATAATAACCCTAAGAACCAGTTGGCCCTGGAAAATCAGTAACGAATCCATCATACGATTACAATGTGTCGCACCTGATTGGATTAAGCTCTGAAATTACTTAGAACACTATACTAACTTCTTCAGATCCGGAATTCTTGGATTCGCCGAGACTTCGAAAATAAAAAAATAAAACCCCTCAGCACTAGAAACAATTATTAAAAGTATTAATCCATTAATATGCAAATTTTTAATCTATCCAATGCGCCATTTGTTTGTCTCGACTTTGATCTAAAAACAAAAGGTCCGCGCTGTAGTGTGATACATGCCCATATGATCGGGTTCATTGGCGGCCGAGGAGTTTGCAACTTTCGAAAGTTCGGGAAACTGGTGAAACTGGTGGTGATTCGGGGGTCTCATGGCAGTCGTCGGTCGTACTTATAGCACATTTTTGGGGAATAAATTAAAAGCAATGCCAGTGTCGAAGAAGAAATGAAGTGAAACATGTTTCATCATTAATTCGTTTACACGTGTGGTTTTGGGGTCCCATTGACGTATTGTTTTAAGATTATTCTTGGAAATTAAATGAAAGTGGTGTACTCCACGGGCTGGTCGCTCCGCACACCCTGTGAATCAGAATTTCGGTAAATATTTCAAAACGTCTTCCGTTATTAATAACGGAAAATACCTACCAAACCCGATACATACTTCCTCTGAGTAAGATATCGGACCGAACTGCTGCACAGAGCCCATTATGAACAATTAATTTTGGATTCTGTTTATTGTTCATCATTAATCTCGTAGATATGTATTTTTAAACGGGAACTGGTTTGTCTTAGTCACCGGCCACAAATGAACTTATGGATTCGGGGATCTTGGAAACCCCCGGCAATTGGTTTCTGTGGTCAATGTAGAGCAGCTGGAATGTTTTACATGACTAATCAACCGATTGACACGTCTATTAATGTGCCAACTACCGGTAAGTTAATCCGGTTTCGGGGTTAATTTCGTCAAATCGAAGAATAATCGGTGAGAGAACATCGTGTGATGTTTACATCTCTAAGTTGTCCAGAACCAATTGATGATGTCGATAATGGTAATGGAATTGAATGGGTGAACCCCTTTGGTTTATTTTTGTCTGATGTGCTCTAACCAGTTTACTTGTGCGGTTTGTTGAGGAATTCCATTTCGATTCCCCACAAATGCCTCGCTGTTGCGGTTAAATGATGTTTCTTTGTGGTCCTAAGTTGATTTTATTCAATTCTCATCAGAAGAGACAAGCATCGCGCTGTTTGTTAGTGCAAAAGGTAGGAACTATCGGAGGATTCAAAAGAATCCTGTGTCTTTTCGCGTGTTCCCTATGTCACCTAAACAGGGATTTATAAGAGTTGGCAGCTTTCTTGTGACATTTGCTATCATTTGATTCACCAACAAACAAACGCCTTCAATTGGCTTGACTCGTTGCTAGCTGCTTCTAGTCCACACGCCAATGTGGTTTATATGCCTTTCCGTTTGCCCCCCAACCTGTATCACGGTTTTTCTCTACTGCGTCGTCTCTCCGGTGCAGATTTCTCTGACTGGATCCCTTGTGTTTATTTGCTCTACATGTCCCATCTTAGTCGCTGTATTCAGTCCAGGTCGATCCTGCTGAACAGCCCACATATTTCGTCGTTGAATCATTTTGTTCACTCACCGTCTATGCAGAAGCGTAGAAGAGCTCTTTTTCTCGAAATAACCGCAGGCGAGCTCATCCACTGTTGACGCAATTTATGCCTTTACGCCGGACTAGGATTATTAGGGTCTTGTACAGAGCTGGTGTCGTTGCCTGAACTGAGTGTAGACTCTAGGTACCATAAGTAGGATAAGTTATGGGAGAAGTGCCCAGTCAATGACTGGGGCCTACTTGTCCATTGTGTTCCCCTTTGTGTTGCGGTCCTAGTTCCAATCTCGGGTTCTAGATGTCTGGTCAATCCCAAAACTAACCTGTACTCTTAGTGAAGTTGAGTATGCTCGTTGTTGGTACTTCTGTTAAGTTTCCTCTTTCTCTAAACAGCCTGTTTTCCATTTGTCGGAGTCAGCGGTTTTTGAGATTAGGAGACTCCCAGAGTAAGTGCCTGATGGTTTTCGTTTCTTCTGCATCCTGATAGCTCCTGCAGTAGTCTGGGGGGTTGACGCCGAGTGTGCTGGCCATGGTGCCTATGGCACAATGTCCTGTCAGTACACCTAAGTATAAGGATGCGAGTTTCTGTTTTGTTCATAGTCAGGAGACATTTTGCCTTGCTCTTGTCAATACCGTCCCATAAGCTGCAGTCGCCTGTGATGGCCCAAGAGGTGTTGATTAATTCTTTCATCTTGTGGTCGATGTTACCTTTCAGCACACCGATAGGGATGTTTATCGATGTGTGAATGTGCTCTCTTTTTAAAGCGGATCTTTGCCGAGCCAGTTCGTCCGCTTTTTCGTTACCCTCGATGGTGTGTCCAGGGTCCCAGCAGATGCTGACCTCGTGGATAATGCCTATTTTTATTTTGGTTTAAGTGAATTAAGTAACTAACTACTTTAAAGTAATGGCTGTCGAATTTGACGTTCTATCTGAGACATGTCGGTTTCCTTTTTGTTGACAGCAAATAATTGATTTTGCTGTCGTTTACTACTTTACCTATTTTGGGCGTTTCTGTCTCTATACTTGCTAACGCACCGGTGATAGCACGCTGAGTTTG
Organism: Matsumyia berberina; assembly: GCA_917880715.2. Taxonomy (NCBI): domain Eukaryota; kingdom Metazoa; phylum Arthropoda; class Insecta; order Diptera; family Syrphidae; genus Matsumyia; species Matsumyia berberina. Next base: position 34,099,833 of record OU862870.1, read on the forward strand.
ATCGATGGTATCAAACTGTCCATGGTATCAGCAAGTCCATCGTCATCCTGCACGTCAACTTGCCGAAGTCAGACATGGCTCTCTAAAGCTCTGTCATAGGCGGCATCATCATCATCATCATCATCTTCCAATGGCCCGCTTATTCACTATGAGGGTCGCGGGTTTAGGGAGCTTAAGTGGACTCTCCACATTTGCTGATCTTGCACCATCGACTCTAACTCATCAGGGGCTATCCCCATACGGGTAGAGGTGAGATTTCGGACTTGGTCCAGCCTTCTCATCCTAGCCCTACCCAGGGGACGCCTACCCGATGGCACGAACTCCATGGCACGTCTTGGAAACCGGGTTGGGGACATGCGTTTGACGTGCCCAAACCATCGAAGTATGGACCTCTCCATTCGAAGAAGTAGCTCCTCGACATTGAGTGCCTCGCGTACTCTGGTGTTCCATACCCGATTTCGGCGAGTCACCTCAGCAATACAATGAATAAATAGATGATGGGATTTGATTTGAACTTTTTGGGGTTTTTTCCCAGATCTGCCGAATAATGAAAATTTGGTCGATTATAAGCTTTCCTGGCCTAAAACCTGAAAGATGTTGTACGTGATGTTGAGAAGACTGATACCTCTGCAGTTGATCCAGTGAATGGATCACCTATCTCCTATATCCTCAATAACTTGGGTGGTAAGCCTTCAGGTCTATCATTTTTGTTGGACTTTAGTTTGGATATTACTACCGAGATATGAATAATTTACATTCAATTCAAATTTCAACAGGATGTAGATGCTTTCGAAACTAGTTATTCCCGTTTGGGCACTGGTCATCGTGCCCCAACTACGGCAAAGTGCAGGAACTTGCAGGACATGTCTTTTTCTACTGATCGCGTTTTCGAACAGAACGAAGAAAGTAAAATTGTAAAATTGGACAGACGCCATTCTCAGACAACTTTTCGCTAGAAATCTGGAATTCAGTTAAAAGAAATTAATTATTGTAGTTCCGCTTGGAAACTTGGACAAAATGGGAGGTGATTTGAAAATAAACAAATAGCTTGCGGCGGCGACAACTCAGGATGAGCTAAGGCCTAGCTTCTCGCAATCTTTCAATACAATTTATTGCCGATTCCGAACAGCGAATTGAGAAGCCTTTTCATGACAACTGAAAGCTTTCAATAAACGTGGTACTATCTATAGCGTTTTCATTCTACACGTACATATATATGAAGATAGTCGAGACCCGATACATCCCCGACAATGCGATCCAAGTTGGTAAAGCAACCGCAGGCCGATGTTACTTTTCTCTGTGCTCGGTTCAAGGACACAGAGATAAACTAGCCTCACGGATCATTGCATCATTCTAATTGCCTGACTTAATCTATCAAAACTGAGAAGGAAAGCCCCGGAAGTATGAAGATCCCAGCCACCTAACCAGGCTTAATACTCACGAAACCAAGAACTTTGTGTTCGGTTCTAAGTGATTCGGCACATAGAGTGAAACAGTAAGGGGTTAACACCGATACAATATGGAGTTCCTCCTACACTTGGTCTTAGTGTGTGCGGGGCCATAAATATCCTTCCTGACGGGAATTCCTTTCCGATCGATTTTTGTAATCCGACATGTCGTAAATCTGAAAAAAGAATGTTTCTGTTTTTACCTTTACCGCCTGACTTATGTCACGCTGGACGGGACGTTATTTATAACGAGTTTTGCTTTAAATAGAAAATGGTAATATTTCTTGATCGCATTCTAAAATATTAAATGAAATCCGTTTATTAATGAGATATGTACATGATTGATACATCCGTTTCACATACATATGTACATCAAGCCCTGTCACAACACAGCTTGAGTCTATTTGAGGACATAGGCTACACGATGATTCAGAAGAGAACTATGCATCTATGGAATATTTCTATCGCCAAACAGGATAGATCAACACAAAGGGGGACTAATTGCGAACCTCCAAGACCCAAACAATACAAAATATTGGTTGTAGTTCTGCTAGCCGAGCTAACTTGGCAGACGGGGCAATTAATTATTGTCGCACAAACAATTGAATTTTTTTTTCTTTTTTCGAATAAAGCACGGACGAGACTGTACAGAAATCAATGAATTTTTTTTCTTCTCAGCTGGAGGAGGTTTGGTTGCATTAGAAATTTAATTTTGAAATAATTTTTAATAAAATTAGAACAAGCACGATAAAAAGGATTCTTGTTGTTCAAACAGGTTTGGCTTTTTTTGTGTTGAAAGTTATGACGATCTTTGGACGGTTGCGGTTTGCACGGTTGCGGTCGATCGAAATTGTTAGCGAACCTGTTCGTCAAACGTATGTAACTCGAAGGTTTGGTTACTTGTGTTCACAGGCCTTTCATATATAAATAGCCGGCTTCTAAAGTCGACCGGCAATATATGTACATAATGCTCGTTACACAGTTCAAAAGGCTTTGACTTGAAAATGATTAACTGTGTAAGTAATTTTCGAAAACTGTTGCCGTACTAGACTTTGGTACGCTCTGTACGGCGAAGTGAATCCAGAAAGGAAAGATTGACCACAAAATACAACAACAGACGGCTCAAACATCACCGGTGGAACATGCTCTGGAACTACTCTGCAAATCCGCTGATAGATAAGATTGCTGGTTGAGTGCAGTGTGCTCCAATAAGAGGTTTTTAAAGCGATGGAGCTACTGGAAGCGAAATTGAAGTCTAATATGGACATCGCTTAAAGCACTGGGGCTAAACCCTATCAAATCTGAAATAGTCCGGACTTGACCCACAATGTTCAAAGGACTATGCGCGCAGAGCCGCGTCCGACTACGGTGGATGTCTGGTGTGGAGTTTAACTAAATAAAATTGTTGACGAGCTGGCGAGGTAAGTGAGATTCAACTACAAATCGACGAACGGTTAGAGGTAAGACCAAGCCTGTCCGCACTAAAAGTAAGAACTCAGCAGAAAACAGTTTAGAATAGCCATAAAAATTGGGACATTGCCTCCTGCGAACTCAGACCAAAGGTGCAAGCTCAGTTGTCTATTGACGCTGTAAAGAGGACATTGTACACATTCCATATGAATGTCCAAGAATAGTAGAAAGAAACATACATGCAGTTATTTCTACACTTAACCTTGTGGGGCTAGGTAGCACAGAATACAAAAAATTCGCTAGGTTCTGTATAGAAAGTACTTTTTAGAAAGTTCCTCTGGAACCACGATAATGTTTTCTGACAGCTTTGCTTTACAACCCTGTCTATCTATCCTGAATTATCACAGAATGGATATAAAGCACTTTTTTTTTCTCAAGGCTCTTGCGCCATGGTACAGCGCCTCCCTACACAGTTCAGTAGTTCAGTGAATAGTCCACCGACTGGGATTGCACAGCGCACAGTCCGGCCAGGGCCGTACACCTGCAGAGGAAGTGAAGTAGAGACTCTTTCTCATTAAGGTCTTTGCAGCTTCTGCAGAAATTGTTGTGAGGAATACCAAGCTTGACCGCATGGTCTCCTACTGGCCAATGGCCCGTAATAATGGCTACGATTCTGGCAATATCTAGTCTTGATTTGCCAAGTAGCTCTCTTGACTTAGTTTTATTGTAATTGGGCCAGGTCTTTCTTGAGATGACGCAGCTGGACAGGCCATTCCATCTTTGATTTGCAAGGAGGAATATAGATGTACAGAGCCCTTAACAGTGCCCAGCGGAATATCGACTCTTTCTGCAAGTGAACTGTTAAGGGCCGATCCTTTCCTGGCCAGCTCGTCGGCACGCTCATTGCCCTCGAAGTTGCTATGACCTGGGATCCAGATGAGTGTAATTGTGCAGTGGGTACTCAGTTGGTTAATTTCAAACCGGCATTGCTCTACCAGTTTTGATCATATGGTAACTGCATCAATGGCTTTGATAGCAGCTTGGCTATCTGATAAGGTAGCAATATTTTGGTAGGATGTTTGGAGATTGTTGAGCAAGCGGCAGGCCTCGCGAATCGCGAGAAGCTCCGCCTGAAAAACACTAGCAGAGTCTGGAAGACGAAGAGACCTTAATATATTGGTCAGATAAGATACCTGCGCCGACTCCGCAATCCATCTTCGACCCGTCCGTGTATATACCAATATCAAGGTCATTAAGAACATTTCCATTCTTCCATTCTTCTCTGGTAGGGAATTTAGTAAGGAATAATTTCCTAAAATTGAGGGTGGGTGTCATGTAATCGTTCGAAGACCCGACTAAAACTCCTGGAACGGTTTCCAGGATCTTACAGTGACCGTACGGCTTTGCAGTCTAGGACCCAGATTCCCTGAGCCGGATCGCACTGCAGGTAGCTGTGTCTTTGGTGTGAAGGTCAAGGGGCATTAAGTGCAGGATAATACAAACGCTGCTAACATTTTCCTTTCCTTTGACAGCATTCGGCTCGACAGCAAACAAAAATCAAAAAACGACTGAGCAATTAAATTCAAATTTAACGACTTTTTCATACAACTTGTCTGTGTAAACCACGTTTCAGTTCTTAATTCGAATTCATAGGTGGCAGTGTGTATCATTTGTTTTCATTCCGCACGTGCTGGTTTTTGATATCTGACAGTTCTCAACGCTGTCGACAAAGTTTTTATTTTTTATACTTGTTCACCGTGAAAATGGAATTATTTTCAGTTCAAAGGTAAAAATTCGTGAATAATTCAATAAAAACATTTTTCCAACTCCTCTGATTCTTCCACAGATATACAGAAGATGATACGGTCGCATCAGATCCCAGAAAAGAGGCTGCAATTCTTCAGAAGCTACTGCAGAAAGTCCAAAAACGAAAACGCAACCAAGAGCAGGACACTCCAAAGAAAATTGTTGAACCTCCAACTGCATTCGAGGAGCCATCCAAACAAGAGCCTTCTTCAGATGCAAGCGAAGCCATAGAAAATGACACAAAGCGAGCAAAACACGAAGGAGATGCAAATGACGATGAAACGGAAGATTTTCAAGTTCTTGGCTCGAATGTGTTCGAAAGAAAGCCCAAGGTTGAGATGATACTTCCTCCATGGTTAGCTCATCCTACAGTGATTGCTACGAGTATTGCCGACGCGGAAGAAGCGCTAGATGGTGTGATATCCGAGTCAAATTTCCTCTCTGACCATATAAAACATTCGCTGCAAGATATGTCCATAAATAACCTGTTTCCAGTGCAAAAGGCAGTGATTCCTTGGGTGTTAGAAGCGCACAACAAACCACATCCCTTTCGTCCGAGAGATATTTGTGTGTCTGCACCTACAGGAAGTGGTAAGACACTCGCCTTTGCTGTTCCAGTCATTCAGTTGCTTGCGAATCGAGTGGAGAGAAAAATTCGTGCTCTTGTCGTGCTTCCAGTGGGTGAATTAGCATTGCAAGTGTTTAAAATCTTCAAGAAGTTAGCAGAGGAAACAGATCTTAGTGTGTGCCTTCTATCCAAGTCGTTCCCATTCGCTAGTGAACAACAAAAGTTGGTTGAATGTTACAAGGGACAGTTCTACTCGAAGGTGGACATTGTCGTCACAACACCTGGTCGCCTCGTTGAGCATCTCCATGCGACAAAGGGGTTTTGCTTGAAATCACTGAAATTCCTGATAATCGACGAGGCGGATAGAATCATGGATCAGGTCCATCATAATTGGCTGTATCACCTAAACACCCATGTGAAGGCGACTTCGGATATGCTGCTCTCTGGTCGTGCTGGTCCTCTGTGTATCAATGAACTGCAAGGAGACGCATGTCGTCAGCCACACAAGATGTTGTTCTCTGCTACGCTGTCGCAGGATCCAGAAAAACTACAGAATCTTCGACTGTTCCAGCCTAAATTATTCACTTCAGTCTTGACCAATTTGGATGAACTAAAGAAGAACTTTGCAGGGGAGGAAAAAACTGCAGAGATTCGTGGAGAGTTCATTGGAAAATATACCACACCTGCTGAGCTGACCGAGAAGTACTGTTTGACGGAGAGTCGACTAAAACCACTCACCCTGTTTTCTCTTATAACTGAAAATGGTTGGACCAAGTTCCTTTGCTTCACCAACAGTGCCGAGTCTTCGGGAAGGTAAGGAGAATCACTTAGGTGTTCCCAACATTCATTTAAACTCATTTCTTTTAGGTTGGCGTTCGTATTGAAATTTCTCTTTAAGAACACTCTGAGCATCGCCGAACTCTCAGCAGCAGTGAATGCAAAGAGTCGTGCCAACGTGCTAAGTCAGTTTGCGAGGGGAAAAATCAACGGTGTGATAAGTTCTGATGCCCTAGCGCGCGGTATTGACATCCCGGATGTGGACATTGTCATCTCATATGATCCAGCGCGACACATCAAAACCTACATTCATCGGATAGGACGAACAGCGCGAGCTGGACGACCTGGAACAGCAATTACACTACTCACACAGAAGGAACTCGGAACTTTTAATGTAAGAAAGTCAATCTCTCCCTACATGAACCAAAACCAATAATGACTCTTTCAGCATACCCTCTCTGAAGTTGGCAAAGTCATAACTGAAGACATCAGACTCACCACAGATGCCGAGGAAAACAATGCAAAGGCGTACGCCACGGCATTGCAAGAGCTTCGCAATAAATTGGAAACAGACAAGCACACCAAGGTTGTCATGAAGAACTTGGCTAAGGAGAAGGCCAAGCCGGTGGATCCATCAAAGATGACACTAATGGAGAAACTCCAAGCACAAGCAACGAATAGTATTTTGCAACGAGCCTCTGCTGCAACCGAGAACGAGATATTGACCAAAGAACGCAAAAAGAAGAACCCAATGAAAGCGTTTAAGGCGAAAAAAACCAACAAAGCAGCTGTGGTGGCATCTGCCGTTGTAAAGGACAAGAAAAAGAAAACTTAATAAACTGTAAAGTAGGCACAAATTTTTATTTAAATTAAAATGTTTTTATGCGGAACTAGGATATCGCGAACTAAAGTCTACATAAAGCCGGTCACTTACGAATGCCATTCCCGGCATGAGTGCATAAATGCCAGTGAATGGGGTTGCGTCCCAGATTGCGCAATTATGCGCGTATGAAGTTAAGCATTTTTGAATTCCGCACTCCACCTTGACATCACCCTTTCCGAAAATACTATGCGTAACCTTCAACTCTGGGGCAGTCCCACTGCAATTAAAAATGTACCTATCTCCGAGGTCAACAGAGAACCAAAACTAACAGAAAACGAAGACTTTCTGGAAAACAGCACCAAAAGAACCAAGACCTTCAGATTACCAGGATCAACAGAAAACCAGCTCTAACATCAACAGAGAAACAAAACCAGCACGTATCCAAGACCAGAAGGGAACCAAGCGAATCCTAAGGCTGTGCTGAGGAAGCACTTTATTTTATCAAGTAGATATGTTAACATGCCAGTCTCGCTCCAACCATTTTAACTCTTAAGTTGTTTGTCAAAGAAAGCCCACGTTCTTGAAACAATTAATGTACTCCTAGATCTTAAATTATTCCATTACGTCCCAATAAAACTAAAAGAAAATACAAATACCATGTTTCCTTCTTTTTCTTTGAGTTTCTAGACAAAATTCTAGGATTTCAAGGACTCCAAGGTGAGTATCATGAAATTTACCACGAAATGAAGATTTCATCCAAAACCACCCACAAAATGTGAAGAAAATCACGAAAACGTGGAAAAGTCACAAAAATCCATGGAAATCTGACGTCACACCAAAAAATCGACTGAAAATAGGCTAAAATTTTTGAAAAATACCAGGCCACCAGAAACTTGGAGAAAGCAGTAGGTATCCACTATTTTTGCGGCCAGCCGTGTGGTATGCAATACTATTCTGATGTCAGATTGAAATAATTTCGTAGAAAAAATCGGTATACCACACGGCTGTTTGCGAAAAGGAAAAAGTCCCTACGGCCGTGTGATATGCAATAGTATTTTGATGCCAAGTTGGAATTTTTTCGTAAAAAAAAAATAGGGTATATCACACGGCTCCTCGAAAAGTCCTAACGGCCGTGTGGTATGCAATGATATTTTGATGTCAGGCTTCTTATTTTTCAGAAATAAAATCGGGCATACCACACGGCTGCTAGTACTTATCCACAAAAAATTGCTTGCATACCACACGGCTGGCCGCGAAAATAGTGGATACCTACTGCTTTCTCTAGGTTTCTGGTGGCCTGGTATTTTTCAAAAATTTTTAGCCAATTTTCAGTCGATTTTTTGGTGTGACGTCAGATTTCCATGGATTTTTGTGATTTTTTCACGTTTTCGTGTTTTTTCACATTTGGCGGATGGTTTCGGACGAAATCTTAATTTCGTGGTAAATTTCATGATACTCACCTTGGAGTCCTTGAAATCCTGAAATTTTGTATAGAAACTCAAAGGAAAAGAAAGAAACATGGTATTTTCATTTTCTTTGTAATGTAATAGTTTAAGATCTAGAAGTACATTAATTGTTCTTAGGACGTGGTGTTTCTTTGACAAATAACTTAAGAGTTTAAATGATTGCAGGCGGGCTGAGATGTTTACAAGATATACATATCTACTTGCTAAAATAAAGTGCTCCCTCAGCATCACCTTCTGGTCTTGGATAGGTGCTGGTTTCGTTTCTCTGTTGATGGTGGTTCTCTGTCTATCCTGGTAATCTGATGGTCTTAGTTCTTTTGGCGCTGGTTCTCAGAAAGTCTTGGTTCTCTGTTGATCTCAGGGATAGGTGCGTAAATTGTGAAGTGAAGTGGGACTGAGTCTCTTATCACTGCGGCCTCATGAGGGCGTCTTCTTTATAGCTCATCTATGAAGCCGGAGTGAGTAATGAACCCGGCAATATTTTTGGATGAGCTGGTGGTTATATTTTCCACTTTAAGGTAGTAGTTAGCCAAAAAACGATGTCATGTTCTTATGAGGCAGTTATGTGTGTTCTGTTGATTCTCCGTCTTTGTTGCACATCGTGCTATTATGTATGTGCTATCATGTGCTATTCCCATAGTCATGAGATGTTTTTTGAGCCCGTCAGTTTCCGGTTAGAAAGCCTGTGACCAATTGAATCTGTCTTCTGGTTAATTTTAGAAGTTGTTTTGTTCTCTTTCGGGAAGAGATTGGTAAGAATGTTTTTACTTGTTTGTTTGCAGTGCTTATTGGTTTTGGCCCCATAAAATTTGATGCAGATCCTTTTTTTAGCGAGTTCGTTCGCTCTTTAATTGCCTTCATAGCTGCTATGGCAGGGAACCCAAATGAGATTAACTCTGCCTATGAGCAGTTGAAGGCAGTCCCAAACTAGTTTTGAGATTATTTCGCAGGCGCTTATTGCTAGCAAAGCAGCCTTACTGTCAAAAAGAATGTAAATGTTGTTATTCGATATAGATCTGTCTATGTATGTTCTCTGTGATGCATATCTCTATTGAATGAATTTCCGTTGGATTACGGAACTGTTTTTCTCCATACTGCTTTACAAGGAAGGGAGATGTCGAGGTTTTCCAACTTTTCACTAAGTCGACCATAGGCTACAATTTGGGGTGAATTCAAAAATGCAGTGTTGCGGCAGTGTTACCAAAATTGATGGCAATCCTCTTTTCAAAATGGCAAAAAAAAAAAAATTAATCGTAAACCCGCTCTCTTACGAACGACAATCAATTCTTAGAAAAGAATTTCTTCTTCGATACCCAAAAATCTAGTCCAACAATCGCAAAAAAGGGGAAACAGAAAAGTGCCGACCATTTTAGCCCGCAGAAATGCGGTCTATTTTTCTGAAACTTCTACGTGGTGGCAAATGTACTCCGGCCTTTTGTCTGGCGGGTTAAAAAAGTTCGGGCAACTGGCCGGACGTTCCATCGTCTTCAGGTAGAACAACATTAGTGCTTCATCAAGAGGATGTTCGAGATTCAGTGTCAACATGCCATCTGGTGATGGCTGTACATAAATACATGTGTACATATTTCGGCGCCTTAGTTCTTCCCAATTTTAGAGGCAGGTACTTTTCTCATGGATGAGGTCATTGTTGATGTTGTCTAATCCGGTAATTGTCTTATTTCGTAACTAGATAGATGATACCCGCGACTACGTCCGCATGGAAAGACGTCATATTATACCTTATGTTCTTTCCCGCGTTTCAAGACAGTAAATATAGAACTTCAATTCCTCACATTAATTTTTCAAGACCTCCCTGTACACAAAATTTCTGATTTTTGTTTTTGGATGAAGGATGACCAGGCTGTCAGGTGAACTGAATCTGGAGCACACTACTTATGACAGGGCATGGGAGAAACATCAATTTCTCAGATCTCCACTTTCAATCTTTGTCCCCTTTACGGGGAAATCCAGACGTAGGGTGTATTGGTTAGCATCATCGCTTGTTACGCTGAAAGTCCGGGTTCAACTCCTGATGCCCTACGTTTTATTTCTGAATAATTAATACATCGATCAACTGTGAAAGCTGACCTCGACTCTAATGCAAAGGCATATAACCCTGGCAGTAGAGTGTCATTTCTTGAAGAGTTGGTTGAGCTGACCATGATTATGACATCAGGAGATTCGAAAAAAAATCCCATGAATTGTAAAAATGACAAACACCACAAATGTCCCCAGCTAGTCTGCACACCACCCACAGACGCCATTGAAACCTGGTACTACCTGAGTTTCGAACCACTACACCTCGCTCGCGCTATTTTCTCAAAGACTTTCGAAAAAATGAAAGAATAGCAATTGGCCTGTACTCTACAAAATTACGATTTGTCTTTTTGGTAATGGAACAATCTTTGCATTTTTACATTCAAATGGTTAGACAGACCAGAGTGGTCCCTTGTAATACCACCATGAAAGGGCGGATAAACTTGCTAGGGGAGGTGCAGACTAGATCCGGCATATAACCTTCCAATCGCGAAGACACCCATTAGCACTCTTTACGGAGATATAGATGAGGAAACTATGATCAGGGCTAATACGCGATGGTATCACATGGATACATGCGCAATACCCAGATCACTATGGCCAGCCAGCCTTCGATAAGAATAATTCCAAAAATCTCATACAACTTAGTCAAAGGGAAATACGAATCGGAGCGTCTTGGATTGCCCTACAACGAGTATTGCAGAAGCTGCAGAGACGAAGAGGAAATAGAATCCGTCCGGAACCTGCTATGCGAATGTCCCGCCCTGGCCACTAGAAGATTGCGTACTCTTGGTAGTAGCTTCTTCCATGGGCTGGAAGACCTTAATATCGCTGATTTTAGGAAACACCTGAGATTTCTATCCCTTTCTGGGTGGTTTCCGGATTAGCCAACCCTATCCCTTGCTTTGACTCCCATTGGTATACTTTTTATGGGTACAATGGACCGGCTTGAGGACACCCACTAAACCAACCAAACCAACCAATACCACGAGAAAGAATACCGGCTTACCAGCACCAGGAACCAAGAACTATAACGCAGGGTACCTTAAGATTAATAGCAGTAGCAGTAGTGACCCTATGTGTTAAACCATTTTGTTTCTTATCTTCTGGATCTCGAGTTGGGCCAGATCCTTAAGATCGTCATAGAAGTATTCCCCATAGGTTTTCCTTCTTAATGTTACAAGAGCAGGGCTAGTGCACACTAGGTGAAATGAACAAACGACGCAAAAAAAATTAAGAAAAAGTAGTGCAAGTGGAGCAGCGATTATTGGCTTGAACCCTTCAAGCAAAAGCAGCGCACTCGAACCTCAACATAAATAAGTTGACGACAAGGAATATCGAACAACAAGCGGATACTGATGTTCGATCATCATACCAATTTTGACGTATCATGTTTAAAAGGTTAAAAAAAAAAATACATAACCACATTAAATATGCGTTTTGGCTTTTTATTAGGATGTTTCCAGCAGCTTGCATCGATAATGAGAAGAAAAAAAAAACCGTTTGCGTCTGCGTACATAATGAAAAATTTGCATTTTTTCTGCCATTCTGAGGTATACGAACTCGCCCATTGTTGCAATCCACTCGTAAGACCACTATGATGCGATGTTTTTGAATAAATCATTCCTGAGTTTGCATAAATATTTAAAGAAAACAATCAAAAATTCCATTCGACTCTAAGAACATGACCATGATATTAAAGACAAAGCACTTTAATCAAATGCCAAATAGAAAAATTAAATAAAATAAAATAAAAAAAAATCCATAAACTAACACCCACATTAAGTGGCCATTTCCATATTTATCATCTTGAACTGACCTTGCTTTTATTTTACTCTTGATTGGACGCCATATACATAAGTATGTAAGTTCGTCCATTCCAATTGGGTCAAACAAGTCCAAAACAGCTGATTTAATTTAATTTAAAGGTCAGAACAGGGACTGCAACTGGCTGCCTTATCTAAGCAAACAAAGTGAGTTTATTTATATTTAAGCATTAATTAAACAATCCGGCTTTGTTGGTGAATATTTTATTTAGATTGCGATGTCAAATACTTTTATTTATTAAACGCAGAGAAAATGTTGCTTTTTTTTTGAAAAATGCATTGACGCAAAACGCATCGTTGAGCGAGCTTTCTTGGTTCGCGTTCGGTTATTGTTTGAATTTTTCGCGGAAATGAAAATCATACGTTTTGTTATTCATATTTTATTTAGTTAAAATGCTAATGAAGTGGTTTTTTGGTATAAGCCGGCTGGAGTTTTACTCTAAGTGTAGGAGGAACACGCGTTTTGTTATTTGCAAGATCAAGGTTTACAACATTCGAGTTGATAAATTTCGTTTGCTAATCTGACTCGTAGGGTCTTATGTGACGTATGCAGCGGAGCGAAATATGGGCAAAAATCCGCAAATGAGACTACAAATTGCCTCATTTTCCATATATTAGTCATAAATTGTTTGCTAAAGCATCTCATTACGGCGAAACGAAATTGGGAATGGCCAAATTAGAGACGATCATATGGGCATACCTTACCCGAATCAAAAGCTCAGCAAAATGAAGTAAGTGTGACATTGACAGGGAATGAGAAGGCTGATGAATTGGCAAGGAATTGACTTGACCTAGAGCAAGCTGATCAGTCAGTGAAAGTCCCGCCATGTAAACTCAAACATGAAGCATGGATCAGGATATTCTAGCGGATGCGAATAAAATATGGAGCTGTTTGAACTCCTGTAAAACAACTGGAAATCAACTGCGAAGGTAGAGGGGTACCAGAACTAATACTCTCATGCAGACGGATAGGAAAACCCTCTCCAACTTTGTAGGAGTAATCACAGGTCATAATACTCTGCGCTATCACATGAAAATGACATTTGCAGGGGTCGAGGAAGCTAATGAGGACACAACCCACTTCCTCTTCCACTGCTCATGTCTTTGCTACCTCAAACATAAATCATAAGGCACTTTCTTTAGGATACCGAAGAACTAAGTGATCTACCTATCAAGGACATCTGGAGGTTCATTATGGCTTCAAAATGGTTCGAAACCCTAGGGAAAATGCTTTGAATATAAGTAGTTCCACGAGCAAACGAAGAAGGGGTACTATCCCCCGCAAAATGGGCATCACGATGGGTCTCTACTGACCTGCGTGTGGCGTAGAGGGCTCTCTATTCCCTCGTCAACCCATCTACGTAACCTAACCTAAGTGTCAAGAGGCCATAACTCTCGATTGAATTCAGATGAATCTAATGTAATCACCTCGAAGATAAGGGATGCCCGGTGATCCATTATGCAGATGACGTTGATAAAGCAGTCTCAGGAAAGTACATTAGCACCCTAAAAGAGCTTCTACAAAACGCTTTAAATAAGCTAACCAGATGAGCGTTTCGGTGTGGCTTGGGTGTGACTTGGGTGTGAATGCCCAGAAAACTGAACTGGTACTATTTTCAAGGAAATATTTTTTTTTTTTTTTTTTTGTCTTGGGAATTCAGCTGGAAGTAAAAAATCATCGAAATACATTGCAGAGCTATACGCGAGGGATGCTTCTGCAATAGTGATGGACTTTAACTCATCTAAAAAAAACTCCCGGGGGACTGACATTAGCCATCCCGAATAAGATTGCACCTAGTCGTACGACTAATCAGCAATTTATATTTTGAATTATTTAATGAATTTAAAGAGATAAATCCGCCGTTTGTCGGATTTTTAAACTTGTTTTGTTTGAAATTAATACCTAATTTCTTAGCCCTAGCCAAATCTTACAGATCAAGAGGTTTTATACGTCTCAGTCTCCTGATTACATTGTCATCATTTAAAAGTTCTGTTATTTCTGTGTTTACGTGATTGAGAAGCCGATTTCTATGCCTCCGAGCAACCTTCTTAACCTCATCTTCAACCATTTCAACATTTAGATCTCTATGCAGATCGGCGTTGCGTATGTACCAAGGTGCGTTTACTATGTTCCTTAGTACTTTAGTTTGGAAAACCTGAATTTTTTGTAAGTTTGTTTGGCATGTACATGCCATGCATGACGAAGCAAAATATTTCTTTTGGATAGGAAACTAAGCTGGCAACCCTACCTCGAAGAAAGAGTAAGTTATAATAGCACTTTTCTCTTGCAAAAAGGCTATCAAGAATAAGTAGGGATTGCAACCCCGTATAACTCACTGACTATACACCGCGGTCATAAGCCCGATACTCACGTACAGTGTAATCGTCTGGTGAAGTGCCCTGGATAAAGCCCTAAACCACAAGCTGAATAAAGTCCAACAATCAGCTTTGTTTGTGCATAAGTGGTGCTCTTCGCACAACACCCTCTGCAGCAGTGGACATTCTGTTTCATTCGACTTCTATTGACATCTTTAGCAGGCAAATGGTTGCCAGTGCGGCCGTTCGTTTCGAAGCAATCTCACAGTGATCCAGTAAGGAATTTGGCTACGACTCCATTCTGAATAGTTTCAAAATCTCCTCAGGAAACATAGACTACGCCATACCCAAACTGAATTTTGACAAAAACTTCGAAGTTACCATCCCCTGGGAGGAGGATGCATTCTTAGAAGATAAGTCGGTTCACTTCTACACCGACGGATCAGAGACCATCGAAGGGGTAGGTGGAGGTGTTTTCTCTGATAAGCTAAATCTCAGCCTCTCTTTCCGTTAACCAAACGGAAATTATGGCGATCAAGGAAGTCTTATCTTGGCTGAAGAAGAACGTGATATCCGCGTCAGATATTTGCATCTTTTCCTCGGAATTTTTCTCTACAAATTCTCTAGTAACGCTAGATTGTCGTTCGTCTCTCCCAGAGATGGCAGAGCAGTTAAAAATGCACCTTTGTTAGGTGCCGGGGTATAGGAACATTCAAGGGTTCCAAGGTAAGGGTTACAACAAAAGAAAGCAAATTTCAAATTGATCCTGATAAGAATGAACTATGTATGTATATGCTGTCCTCGAACACCGAAACAGAGACCTAAAAGCTCGGCTAGAACAGCTTTGAGGTTGTGAAGAAATTCCCTTACAATCCGGGGTGAACCTCGGCCTCAATCGACCAATTACACCTATTACGACCTGTAATGGTTTTTGGATAAACTTCAACCTAAAACCCAAATGAGAAGAACCCGGCTCCGATTAAAATCCTATTCAGTTAATTCTTACATTCTAGAATTATCCTGAAATGATTTGTGGGAGTCTTAAGGTGCGAATCATGCCATTTTTTTCTTAATTATCGAGTCAGTAATATTTGCAAAGGAAGAGCTCTTTATGTATCTAAATGAGTTATTAAGAGCAAAGACAGTGACTCTTTTCTGGGTATTTATCACAGGCTCTTCCTTTCGGAAGAGGCACAATCGACCCAATACACGCTGGGTTCAACAAGACACTAGCGTAACGGCCAGGACTGTCTTTGCCTGATTTAGCTTAGTCCCAATGACACTCGTATCACCTCCGAGATCATAACTAAGCAATGCTTCATTAGTTCCTGTAGTGAATATCTTGGTATACACCGCAACGGTTACTGCAACAGGTACAGGGACTAGGAAGAAATTGATAAGTCCGTCAACTTCTGTGCGAAAGTGCTGCCCTCGCCGGCAGAATAATGAGGACTTTTGGTAGTGACTTTCTTATGGAATGATGGGTCTTGTAGAACATCGAAGTGAACGACTTCCAGCGATACATATGTATATATGTACTTCTAAGTCGGTGGTTTTAAATCAGCGGCTTTCCTCGCACATTTCTGGTGCAATTAAATTATTTTTATCAAAAAGTAAATTTGGTCGATGTACTGCTCTTCCATTCCAAAACAAGGGCACAATGGACGCATTGCTTTTACCCACCTACCTTCCTAGTTTTGTTAGATATTTTAGTTGAGAAGTCTATGCTGTAGGTACATCAAACACGCGTGTCAAACTTCACCAACTTCAAAAGCGACAGCTCAATCCAAATTCAGGGTCAGCCAAGCAAGCAAAAAATTCGGCCATTGATGGCGAACCATTGCGGTCTCCATGAGCCATCGTGGAAACATGCTGTATAGCAAGCTATGAGTTGATAGATCGTCTGTAAAGATTGATACTTTGTGCCAAGATGCCGGCGCTGATATTTAGATAATGCCATTAATTTCTACAGCGCAATCGGAGTTGGCTATGGATTTAACTTTTTCTGGGCTATTGCATAATTTATGAAGATACGAAGTGGATAAGATGCGTATACAGTTAGTTATATATACATACATATGTGGTTGCATTTCTAGAGCAAGGGTTTTCAGATTATATCAGTTCCGTTTCAAGATTTTATTTGAGTTATCCAAATTATTTTATCCACTAATGCATTGATATACATATGTAACTCAGCGCGATATTGAATACGAAAATCTACCATAAATAACTGACGCAATACCCCTCTAAAGTTTCAAATCCAAAGTTACATATAAAGGACTAATTTGATCTCACTAGAAATTTCGTTGTTCTCCCACTGCTGTCTGCTTGGAAAGACACATCGAAAGGGCTCTTAAAGTCCAGGTGCGGAACAGTGTAGACTGAGTTGACATTAGGGCCCAGAGAGTTACTTAATATCTAGCCATGGGCAGAATGAACCATTTAATCTGGAAGACGAAAACCAACATTTTCGTCTACCAGATCTTAGAGAAAACCCAAGAACTTCAAATCGATACTCCCACCTCTTCATCGATTTTAAGGCCGCCTATGACAGCATCTATAGAGACGATACTGCTCCATCAAGGTCAGTGAAGACCTCACCGAAATCTTTGATGTCAAAAAGGACTTAGACAAGCCGACGCGCTGTCATGCGACTTCTTTAACGTCTTTCTTGAAAAAATCATGCGCCAACACCAGAGGCACAATCTTTCAGAAGTCCGTCCAATTACTCGGATACGCCGACGATATTGACAAAATCAGGAGAACGCAGCGTGATGTCACTGGGAGGCGGCGAAGATTGGTTTAGCGGTCAATGAGGGCAAGACCAAGTATATGATGTCGAAAAGAAAGGACCCTCAACACCCACGTCTCGGACAGCACATCACAATAGACAGTAATAACTTTGAGGTAGTTAAGGACTTTGTCTACCTAGACACGCTATCAATTCAAGAGGCATCAGCGCTGAGATTAAACGAAGAATAACTCTTGCTAATCGCTGTTTCTTTGGGCTAAGAAGGCAACTGAGTAGTAAAGCCCTCTCTCGACCAACTAAAGTGACCCTTTATAAGACCTAAATCGTCCCAGTCCTGCTCTACGGCGCTGAGGCATGGACTTTGTCAAAAGCTGATGAGGTTGCTCTTGACTGTTTCGAGACGAAATTTCTTAAAGTGATTTATGGTCCCGTCTGCATAGATGGTGAGTGGAGGAAGAGATACAACGCTGTACAGGTGTATAGCGACATCGACTTAGCCAAAAGAATTAAGTTTCAATGACTGAGGTGGCTGGGTCATGTAGAGCGGATGCTCCGGAAAATCTTCGAATCCACACTCAAGGGACGGTGCAGTAGGGGAAGACCGCGATTAAAATGACGCACATAAATGGAAGGGGACTTTAACCAACTTGGCGTGCGAAACTGGAAGCAGCTGGCTAAAGATGGAGCTGGCTGGAGACACTTCTTGGTTGAGGCCCAGGTCCATCCCGGGACTGTAGCGCCACCTCCTTTTAAGTAGAGGTTTAGGGTTTTAGTTATTCCAATGCATGTTACTCTCTGTATTTTGATGATGGCTCAGAGGTTGATGGTTTTCATTGGACCGTGCCACAATACGGGTCCTCCATGGGCAAGTATTGTTCTGAGGTTCGCAGAGTGCATTCATAAGGTTATTTTGGGTCTGAATCTCAAGTTTTTTCCCGAAGAATTTTCTAAAGATATAAAAAAGGACCGACGCCTTTTTTAGTCTTTCTTTAAATGAGAATGAGTATATGTACATATATATTTTGCGCTATCAGACAGCCAGGAAAATTCCATAATTGTCGCTAAAGTAAAAACTAGTATCGTTCTCTTGTAAGCAAAAGTAAATGTGTTTGCAGCCAGGTGCAGACAATCTAAACCCAATCAAACTTCCGTTTCATACAACCCATTCATTGTCCTTAATTAACCAACTAACGTCACATTAAAACCAAAATTATATTCAAAATTTTCCAAACTGCTGTCTCTCTTAATTTGAATTCTAATAACATCCCCGAACGCAAAGTAACTATTTAAAAACAAAACTGTCAGTGTCGTACAATTAAAACAAAATGTTTTTATTATAAATACCGTTAGCGTGAAGTAATATTTTACCCAAAGTAACATTTAAGCTTAACGCTAACAGTATAATTTAAGCATCTATTTGCATAGATGATGTTTCAAATGTCACCTGCAGAAACTAATAATAAATTAAAAACTAAAATAACTTAGCCATTCGAGTCGATCGAAGAAATTTCATTTTATCGACCGGTCCCATTCATCTTTCGGTCTGGAGCACCTTTGCCGTCATAATTCGCCAAAAAACATCGGAGAAATTAAGGCAACGCCACTGCAGTCCGGTGTTCTTCGCCAAAGCCGCTCGCTCCAAAAACACTTTCGATTTCTTCCGTTCTAAGAACCGAGACACACATACCCACCCGACCGGCAACTTCGATCCGAACAAGGTCACAAATTCAATTAAACGAATTTATTTCGTTTTCTTATTTTCCTTAAGCAAAAATTAATGTGATAAAATGAATTTAAATTGCCCAAAAATGTGTAAATTAGAAGATAGTTAATGGATTAAGTAATTCTAGCCGCTTTTTGTTCGTTTGGCTCTTCTTCGCGGTCATGGGTGGCACCCTAGCATCGCCAACATCATATCGATCACACCTCCTCCAATCTCTGCACTGATAGATATGTTAATTAGTGTGTTATATGCTAATGCGAAACGGCCGTTTAGACCGCTTTTGGTAACATGAAATGCCACCAGTGGCCGCATCGATGGCAATGCCAGCGATGGCTAGAGATTTGTGCAGGTTGTCTTGACCGCGGTGATCGAGTTTTTGGGGGTTTCTTTTCGGTATAAAAGCATTGGCAACTGTGCAGATCAGCAACAGTATCTTCCTCGTTTCTCTTGGGATATCATCCAACAATCAACTCAAAATGTTCAAACTTGTAAGTATGGCTTCGGGTTTGGCATCGTAGCCCCCTTGGATATCGCGGAAAAGAAAACACGATGGATTACTACAGTTGACTTGTTTCCTCTCGATAGGTCCTCGTCGCTGTCCTTTTGGGATTAGCCGCTGCTGATAACATCAACAAGGATGCTGAAGTACGCAGCTTCAAGAACGACCCCGCCGATGCTGAGGGTAACTTCGCCTATGCTTTCGACACCACCAATGGAATCCAAGTCCAGGAGAGCGGAAGCCTTGCCGGAGTAAGCGGCTCAGCCGCTTGGGTGTCACCCGAAGGTGTCCCAGTCCAATTGGTCTACACCGCTGATGAGAACGGTTACCAACCATCCGGTGCCCATTTGCCAGTGCCACCACCAATCCCAGAGCAAATCGTCAGGGCTTTGGAATACATCAGGACTCACCCACCAAAGGATGAGAATGTCCCACTCCGAGGATAAGACATTTGAGTAGAAGAAGAATGTTCAAGTCGGTGACCTCTCTTAATTTTGTTACCTAGTTTTTTTTTGTACTCTCTAATTATTTGTTAACATTCCCAAAAAAGTCAATAAAAAGTGGAATATCATGCCTACTGTTGTAGGTTCAAGTTAAAGCTTAACTATCTGTTTTGAATTTGATGGCTGTGGAGCGCGGCTGTGCCTTTTTGCGGTTTACTTTCGCTTTTTTCTCTGCTGTAAAGTAGGATGATGGCACTTTTTTATTACGTCAGAAAAAGACACAAAACATGATTTTGGCATAAAAGTGAATATTTATTAACCAATTTCGTGGTGAGAAGAACTTGTTTTTATTTTTTTGGCATTTTTTCCCCCATTTTTCGTACCGGAAACTGTGTCAACGGATGAATAGATGAAGAGTCACTGCGAGTGATTTTGATTGCTTTTGCCTAGTAAACGTCAAATTTTTGATTAATCTTTAGAATTAACTTTTTTACTTTTTAGGTGATGCAATTTACGAATAAACAGCTGGCAACGCGATTTATACAGAGTGGTGGTGATGTCTCACATGACACATATTTTTCCAAGTGAAATAAAACTTGAATCTTCACTCCAATTGATGTTATCAATCGCACAGATCCAGGGCCTTAGCATCAGCATACCTGAACCATAATCTTTCAAGGCGTATCCGATCAGACATACTTTAGTCGTCTGATTTGTAGATTGATCACTCGCCTCTTTGGAGGTTGTCTGTTGACCTCCGAAACAAGCATGAATCTGATATCCGAATGCTGCGTGTGTGCATGACCAAAAGAAATACTAACAGGTCTTCAATAGGTTGAGATCAACACCTCAAATAGAGTTAGACGTGATGTTGAATTTACTCCCACTAGACCACTACGTAAAGAGCACAGCGGCAAAAGCAGCACTCAGGCTAAGAGAGCCAGACTCGTGTAAGCACAGCACCTACGGTCACGCGTCCATACTTCATTTATTCGCACATGTTGATCTCAAAAGGAAAACGGACTGTATGACACCATATTTACACTTTGGCAAACATTATTCTACCTTTATTCCCATCAGACAAGATTGGGAAGCCAACACCCTAACAGGAGACCAAGCTATCCAAATCTATACTGATGGTTCTAAGATGTACGGCAGTTCGCATAATGTAAACGATTTAAACAGACTCCTGGACGACTGTAGTGTTTCCCAAGCTGAAATTGTCTCCAAGGACAATAGATGATAGGAAATTGAGCCCAACTAGGATCACCATCCTCGTCGACAGTCAAGCAGCTATCAAGGCTTTAGATAATGCTAGCACCTAATCGAAAGCGGTGTGAAATCTTAAACAAAATAGGAGTCATCCACGAGGTCAACATATGCTGGGTCCCCGGATACAGCGAGATCGATGGTAACGAGAAAGCAGATGAACTGACGCGGCAGGGATCACCTTTGGGCACACTCACCCATCGACAAACATCTCTATCGGTGTGTTGAAAAGTAACGTGGACCACAAAACGAGAGATCTAATAAACACCTGTTGGTCCGCTAGAGGCGACTGCATTATATCTCGCACCTTATGGCAGAAAATAGACTTGAACAAAACAAAATGTCTCCTGGCTATGAATAAAAAAAAAATACAAGCATCCTAATAGATGTACTGACGGGACATTGTGTCATAGGCACCATGACCAGCTCTGTGAGTGTCCCAATATCCAAAACTGCCGACGCCGAAACATGGAAAAAAGGCTGCTTGGAGAACTGGGAAACCTAATAAAAGTACCAATAACGAGCATAGTCCACAAAATTGCAGTGTGGTTTTGCGACAGATCATCCATCTAGAACCCAGGGTTGGAACATAGACCACAACACAAAAGGGGAACACAATGGACCAGTAGGCCTCCGTGGACACACAGTCATTATACTGGGCACTTCCCCCATAACCTTACCTAACCTAACAGATCTTCAAAACTATATTTTCTCTTAACAATATGTTTATTCTAAACACAATATTACCGACAAGCTTTGAAGTCCCCTAGTGCGTACACAATTTACTTAGCTAACAAGCTTTCGAAGCATAAAGAGTCTCGGCCTAATGTACTGATGACTTTCACCCTATTTATATTCGGCTACATTCAAATTATGATACAGCTCCCAGAGGACACTTTCATCTAATCATTCTTCTCACATGGAGGACTGCTTATAAGACGAGACCCCTATACACGAAAGCCTTTATAGCAATTTGTACATCGCGCTTCTTGTGATAAAAGGATTGGCTTCACAAAGCTTTAGAGGCTGTGAACTCTAATAGCATATTTGAGCACACTTTGAAAATGTATGTTATGTATGTATGTTTTGAATTTAGTATCAATGAACTACTCATCGATCTCGAAGGGGTACATAGGTTGGAGAATGAAGGATAAATAAGCTGACACTTTAAAACACATCCTCCAAAATGTTCCTTTCTTGCTCTCTAAATGGGCTTCCAGAAGTGGCCGAAGGATGAAGAAGTTAACCCCTATGAAACGGAGTTGGTTTTCTTCACTCGGAAATACAAAGTTCCTTCCATAGAGCGTTCCTCTAAAGGGAACCTGTCTTTGGTGCCTTATGAGCACTAAATATTTGGTTCTTACCTCAGACAAAAGACTGAACTGGAAAGCCATTTAATTAACACGCATAAGGAAACCTACTCTTGTAATATAGATATTGAAAGTACAGGAATATTCATGTTCGGCGTTTAGCGCCTGGCTCTAAAGCCAGAAGTCAAGTGCCACCCCCTATCTTTCAGTGTCTTCTCCAAAGAGCTTAATGTAGGCATATCGATATTTCCGATCCTGTTGCATCACAATAGACCTCCTCTGGTTTGAGTGTGACCTCATACAGTTGCAGATAGCCACCTCGCAGACAAGGAATGCCTTGACTGGCGGTGCCGCAGGGGACAAACCAGGAGACAGAGCAAGAAGGAGGTGTTTTTAGCACGTAGACATAGAAGAGCATGGAGTCGGGCATCACTCGCTGCACGGGCCAAAGAGTATCCATTAAGGATTTTCACACCTACCTGGACACCAAAAAAAAAAAACCTCGCAGACAAATACAGTTTTATACAACCTTTGTAGATCCTCCAAAGCTAGTACAAAAATGCCGAAATAAGCTTCTTTCTCTAGCCGATAAGACTACAGTCACTCTGCCTTGGGTGCCGAGTTTCAGTGATTTTGAAGGAAATGATTTAGCGGATGAGCTAGACAGAGCTCAGTAATACACTGCTCACTTGTGAAAATAATCAATAATCCTTAAGGAGCTGTCAAAGGTGGGTGAGGTTAGGGTTCTGGTAGCCTCTTTGACACCTTAGATATATATAAAACAATTATGGCGCTAATGGTTTATTTTTCCTATTGGGTGGTTCAGTTCGTTTGTGCAAGCCTTCCACTCGTCGTTGCAAAATTGTTAAATAGTTCTTCGATGTGACGAGACAAAAATGATCATAGGCTCCTATGCTTCCTTGACCGTGATTTAAGCAGTGATAGAGAAAATGGGTTGTGTCCTCATGATCCTCTTCGGCAGCATTGATGCTGATAGAGCGGCTCTCGTCACTTTTAGAACAGGCACTTTAAAAAACGCTGCTTTAATCGAAGGGTCTTACTAAGCTACACTGAGACAATGCGAGCTATCGTTTGACATTTGCTGATGATTTTTAGGTTGAAGGTTTGGATGATAGGTTATCGCTTTACCATTCTCTTCACCCAAACGAAACATTGCTAACTGCAGTGATGGTTTGTAGTTCAGCGATACCTTGATTTTGTTATGGACGAGTCTTATTGGTCTTTTAGCCTGATAAAGTCCTTGGGTATTTTCTCAATTTAGTTTTCCTAACTTTTAGCTGTTGAATTGATTGCTGAGTGCAGGATGCTATAGAACGGCTCAGGGTCAGTAAAGGACTCCGCTGAATGCTTTCTAGCCAGTTCGTCGACTATCTCATTTTGATTTCTTTCTAATTGGAAGGATCTTGGAGCATATTAAAGCTTGCAGGACTGATTTGGTATCAATCATGTTTGCGCCTAGTGCTTTCAGCGCAGATTGGATCTCCGCAAGGAAGCTTTTCATTCCTATTTTCAAAGAAAATTGGAGACTGATCTGTTCGCTGAATGCTGAACTGTTGGATCTGAGGACTCCTGCGTTTCCAAAATTATGCACAAAACTGCATCGTGGTCAACAAATGACCATGCCCTTACGTTTAAAAATCCAATCGAATTCCTTCATTCAGTTGCCAAACAAAACGCTGCAGTTCAGAACTTTTAATTTTTTGTCGAGAGGTGTTCTGTGGCATATTAGGCTCCTTATTCGTCAGCTTCAACGACTTTAATGTCACAATTTCATATTCACACCGCTTCGCTCTCATCACACCCTACAATCCTTTGACTGGCAAAATGTTAACCCCTGCAAAGCGACAACAAATTGCGACTTTAAGTTGACAAGGGTCAAAATACAACGCTCGACCTACTTCAATAAAGTTCGAATTGATTAATGTTGTTTTGTCGACGACTTAACGAAAACTTGAATAATATCAAAAACTGGAGCTTATTCGTAAAACACAAGTACACAATACGACTGTAGTTCATTAAACCCGTTTGTTCAACATTTGACAGATTATTGATTATCGACCTCGTAAACATCATTTGTATAAAACATTCAACACAAAATGGTATCTCTGGCGATGATATAATGATTAATTAAGTTTAAACCTATTCAAACTATCCATTCGATCATGCGGATTTCTTGAGAACTCGTTAAATTTCCATTTGATCTGCAAAATTAAAACTTTTTACACTTCGATACATATGTACAGTAACTCACACATGTCAAAAACTAATACTTTGCATTCTAGGTCAAATTCTAAACATTCAAGGTCAAAGTTAAGAGACTACCCACATGCTCAAAATAGAACCTTTTTTAGTTGATGCTTTGAAAGGTTACCATTAATAGCTGTCAAATGTCGCCCGCTGTCAGTTTTAATTTGTTTTTATTATCATTTCTGTTTGACGCACATATTTGCATAATGTGATACATTTTTAAAAAGGTCAATTTATTGTTTTTAAATATGCGACATAAATATTTGTTTTAAAATGTCAATTTTGTATGGCTAACCATAAAAGAATTTTACTACAATATTCAAATTTAATATTTGATAAAGTTCAAGCCAGTGGAATGTTTTTGTGTATTATAATCCTGATGGTTTAAGAAAAATGTTGCTTACTTCCGCGCAGGACATTGGGGAGCGTTTTCTGTTTTTGGGAAACTCAGACTCAGGGAATCTTAAAACTAAGTCCGATTTTGAAGATTTTGAATTAAATTTCAACCTATAACTGAGGATCAACACACCAAGGAGGGGTTTTAATTCCCTTCCTATGTATTACGGTCGTTGATGAGATTTTATTAGACTTAGACAGTGGGATGCGGCACAGACAATGTTGTCTTTCTGAACTGCTACAATCGGTCCTCAATACCTTACGCAATTGGGCTGAAAGATGTGGATTGAATGTCTACCCCTAGAAAATGGAGGTTATTATTTTCACTAGTAAAAGAACGATATCAACGTTCGGGCTCGAAGGGGACCACACAGAAGGGCCAAGCTATCTGGGATGGATACTTAAAAATAAATAAATATCAAGGATAACCCAAGCCTAGCTTCTCCCAAACACTTATTTTGTGTGTGTTACATATTTCGCACGATTGGAAGGGACCTACAATTTTATGCCAACTCCGAACGGAGACAAACAGAACGATTAAAAAGCAATTTCTGCTAATTAAATCGAAGCTTGTGAGGTGCTGTCGACAAGAGCTCAAGGTTCTTGGAACGCAGCACAAGGTGATGCTCTGCTGGGTCCCTGGACATGAGGGAATACCAGGAAACGAGAACGCTGACGAAAGCTCAAGGTTCTTGGAACACAGCACAAGGTGATACTCTGCTGGGTACCTGGACATGAGGGAATACCAGGAAACGAGAACGCGTTCGTCAGCGTGGACATGAGGGAATACCAGGAAACGAGAACGCTGACGAACGCGTGAGGGAATACCAGGAAACGAGAACGCTGACGAACGCGTTCTCATTTCCTGGTATTCCCTCATGTCCAGGGACCCAGCAGAGTATCACCTTGTGCTGTGTTCCAAGAACCTTGAGCTCGAAACGGCTCGGCAACAAGGCCGGAACAAGCCGAGACTTCGGTGAACATCCCGCCTTGCACACTTAAGCCTGAAGTAGGGAAGAGAGCCTTAAGGGAGGCTAACAACAGATGGACCTCTCTAACCACTTGTGCAAGCACAAGGAAGATATGGCCAAAATTCGTTAAGGCTAGGACCGACAGACTTCTGCAGATCGACAGAAGATCCCTAAGCACCCTTATATGAGTGATCATATAACCGCGACTCAGGTGGCGCACGCAAGTGGAAGGGGACCTTAACCAACTATAGATCTAGGTGGCAGGAAACGCTTGTTGGTTGAGGTCCAGGTCCACACCGGACTGTAGCGCCACCAAGTATGTTCGGCTTTGAACAAATATTTTTGAATGGATGTGTTCGGAAATATTCTGCCACAACTGTGTCCATGCATTCAAAGTTTGAACATCACTGAGTCTTTATAGTTTCCATGTTGTGAATAAACACCACCTTGTCTTCAAACAACAACCAGGAACAATTAAAATTCCAAATTTATTTAAAACAAAAAAAAAATAATCTGCATTATGTCTGAAGGAATATTTTGATAAATTTAACAAGCGAAATGATAATTTAACCGGTTGTCTACCAGAGACTTGACATAAATTTTGTCCCACTTTTTTTTTCTATATAAAAAATTGGCAACACAATTTTTTTCGCAGCGCGTTGGGCGTTTCTGTACATATTAACATCCAAATTAAGCCGTTGTGAGACGACCCATTGACTCTCAACGAATATGATAATTAGAATTTTAGGACAGGCAATATGATTGATTGTACGCGTTAAAAAACTAAAGCATTTCGGAGAATATCGCTGTGAAAAGCATTAAAATTCGAATCATAGTTCTAAGGCTTGAGATGTTATTTCCGCATTGATTTGCATGATTTCTACAAGAATTTCCATTTAAATGTTAGTAGACCCAGTGGTAGAGATGTCGTTTAATGTGAAATGTTCAACGGAAGTATGATATTTCTCGCCATTCGTTGAGGTGTTCAAACGAAAACGATGAGAGCTAGTTTGAACGAAACGTGTGAGTTATAATTAGTTCCGTCATAGGTCAACAATTATGCACAAGTTTATGCATAAAAATTAAATCCTATCCAAGATGTGACCTTCAGTTTGAAATATAATCCATCGTGCGTTAGCTTTGTGCGTCAGAGACTATCTATTGTTCTTATGGTATGGTTTGTTTCTTTGGAACTAGTAATGTTAGGCTCGCTGAAAGGCTGTTATGGCAGCTAAATTGAATCCTGCCATGACACATTAAAGCTTGTAATCGAAACATGCCTTTGTCATTGTCGAAAAATGATAAATACTAAGTGGTTGCGGTGGATAAAAAAAAACTAAAAGAAATTACGGACTCCACAAGACGTTAAAACCATAGAATGTGCTAAATGGAGCAACAATGGCCCAATCGCGGACAACTACCATTCAGTACTGACGGATAAAAAAATAACGACGAAGCTTTCGAAGCTACCAGGATCCAAATTTCAATAAATCAGTCTCCACAACTATCTTTCGAAAAGTGGAATGAACAATAAAATTGTCCGCCAAAAAATG
Organism: Matsumyia berberina; assembly: GCA_917880715.2. Taxonomy (NCBI): domain Eukaryota; kingdom Metazoa; phylum Arthropoda; class Insecta; order Diptera; family Syrphidae; genus Matsumyia; species Matsumyia berberina. The sequence goes on from OU862870.1 coordinate 34,127,494, forward strand.
TCATTTTTCTCATAACGTTTTGATTCAAAGATTTTTGGGAGCTATCTTAACACCATCCGAGAAAATAGCCCTATGTGCCTTCCTTAACATCGTCTACGTCTTGATAGCAAGGGCAATCAGAGCAATCGAAGACTCGACAAACCAATGAATAAGGGCCATGTTGGAAAGTCGTTTAATAGCTTCTTCTTTAGGAGGAGTATCAGTGTCTGTAACCGCTATGGTCTTCAGTCATTGACAATATTTTAGTCAATCTCCACAGATTGGGCTACAAAGCTATTGGGTATGCTGACGACCTAGTGATTATTATAAGTGGTAAACATGACATGACGATCTCCAACGTTATGCAGAGTGTTTTGCTACATGATTTGGAATGTTGCAACATTGAAAAACTCTTTATCAATCCTTGCAAGACTGTTGTAGTGCCTTTTACGAAAAGAAGATCGATCAATATTGAACCTACCGTTTTTTTTTTTAATTTTAGAAGCACCACTGTAGGTTATTCCAACAAAGTGAAGTACCTCGACGTTGTGTCAGACAGACGCTTAAATTGGAATAGCACATATCAAGTTCGTGGTTTATCGTGCCACTAAAGCCTTGTGGGCTACTCGGCATCTCTAAGGCAGAACTTGGGGTCTTACATTTCGATAGTTAGGCCCATAATAATATATGCGGCCATAGTTTGGTGGCCAAAAGTACTTGAACGTCCGACGGCAATGAAACTGAAAAAGCTACAAAGAATTGCCTCTCAGTATTACAGGTGCTATGCATACCTGCCCTACTTTACCCATAGAGGCTGTCATTGGGCGGTGTGTGACCCTTACATTTCTTCACCAGGAAGACCACTGCTCGTTTTGCTATAAAGCTGCAGCTAGAACATAAGTATAAATCAGGAAATCTTGTGAGTCATCTAAAAATATTTCCCTCAATTCCAAGTACGGACATGTTCTGCACTATTCCCGACGTTATAGCCCGGGAGTACAGTTTCGAAAGGCTATTTGAGGTAGAAATATTAGACCGTGTCGACTGGTCTAATAGAGAACGCGTATCAAACTCAGGCTGTTTGGTATGGTTTACTGAAGGATCAAAAAGGGCTTCCGGTGTAGGTGCTGGCGTCTTTGGACCCAACACGGTAACAATAGGGATGTTCCCAAGCGTTTTCCAGGCTGAAATCCACGCTATTGAAATCTACGCCAGGATAAACCTCGATAAATGTATAAGGGGTATTTTCAGATAGTCAGGCAGCGCTTAAAGCATTGACATCCCACTTCGTGGAATCTATGTCAGCCTGCTACGATACCCTACCATTACTTGCCAGACACAACAAGGTCTTGCTTGGTCGGGTGCCGGCCACCAGGGCATTGTAGGCAATGAAACTGCGGATTAGCTGGCTAGATCTGGTTCGGCTTCCGCGCTCTTGGGACCGGAACCCTTCGTTAATTGGGCTACCGCCACAGCTTTTTTAAACAACTGGGAAAACAATCTTCGCCTAGTCCGTTGGGAAAATGTGGACTGCTTGACACATTTTGAGCGAATCTTTTGCCGTAGCTCATAGCAATTAAAACACTTCGGCAGTGGGTCGTGTGTACGTGTATGTACATATGTATGTAGGTACGCCAAATATCCGCGGGGCCGGCAGGACAAACTCAACATTTTGATGATGTAGATGTACCTGATGATGTAGATACATATATCTACCGTCTTCAACCATACTAGGATTTTTTAAGATCATTTCCAGTTGTTTTGTGAATAGAATAGAATAGAATGAGTAACTAGAGTCAAAGCGGGCGTGCTCAGTGAAATGTCCATTAACGCCATTGATCTGGAAAATGTTATAGACTTCTTGACACAATCCGAAGTGAGTAAATTCGTTTGGAACACCAAGCGATGGCACTGTTGTGACATAACTAAGCAGCATTCCAATGTAAGTGGTATTCGAGGAACTACTTTGAGAAACAGCTTTGTATTTGCTTGATTCGACACATGTTTTAGTTTTCGACTACCTGACAAATCAGACATCTGAGAATGAGGCTTAGAAAATTGGCTAAATACAGGTTTTCGTGTACAAATACTTTTTTGGATCCTGCAGTTCAGATGGGCTCAACTCAATTTGCAGCGCTTCACTCCTGTATGTACACTGTTCAAAGTGGTCTATGAATTGCACAGCTTTTTGAATTTTCTTGTCTTAATTCGAGTCATCACTGCACCAAATGTCATTGCAAACAGCGTGACGTTAAGATACTCTGCAATCATTTGGTAATACATGTTGCACAATTGTTTTATTGTAGAAACACCTCAACACTTTTAATCAAGCATGTTAACTTCGTGGTTAGTATATCTCGTTTTGCGAGCATGTGAATCACTTACGTCAATAATAACGCGGGAGATAAATAATTCAATTATTTATCTAACGCCAGTGACCTACTAGTTATCGTCTGAAGGTAACTCTAGGTTTCACATAGACGTTACACGTTTGAAGCGTTATAAATGCCACAGTTCCCCAGCAGTCTTGTTGGTAAAATCAGTATTTTACAAATTTAGTGCTAATCACTTTCAAAAAATATCATAATCAATTTATTTGATGTTTGTTTATAATTTGAAATGAGCAGCCGATTAAATTAGCAACTTTTGTGTGTGTTTGAAACTTCAATACTCATAACATCCACTCGCCCACGCCTTGTAGCCAGTGGGTCAGGTTTTTAAAATGATTAAAACAATTTGTCAATTAATCAAAATTTATTTTTTGGAAATTATTTGTGGAAGCAGTGTTTGTAGGCGAATATATGTATGTACGTCAGGATAACGAGTTAGTTATGAAACAGATACCTGAAGCCATAGACAATGAACACCCTTACATATTGAGTAAGATGACCCGGAACAACGATGGACTACGAGCCAGTAGTGTATTGTTGTCGGAACTCTACGTCCAGAGATAAATCATTAAGCACTCGTGCAACATTAAGCACTTGTAACAGTTGTCGATCGCCCCCCAAGGTTGTGTTCTGTCGCCAATTGTCTGTAATGTCACTGTGGCCCTCATAGAGAAACTGGAAGGAGTCGAAATCCACACAATCGGGTATTGCGACGATGTGGCAATAATGGCAAGGGGCAAGATCATGAACTTTATTGCAAGCATTATGAGGAATGATCTCCAAGTGGTGGGGCGGTGGTATCAGGAACAAGCAAAAAATATGATCATCTTCACCAATAAGAAGATAAATGTGGAACTTGAACCCATGCACTTTGATTCGTTAACAACCTGATTGGGCCCAGCAGTGAGGTTTAAGGCCAGGAAAGTCCTTAATCGACCAAATTTTCACATCTCCTCTGATCCTCGAGGAAACCCAGAAGATGTAAATTGATACACACCATCTCCTTATCGATTCTAAGGCCGCCGATAATAACATCAAGTCTTTTTGTAGCGCAGGATGAAAAGCACTACCAAACGACTTCTATAACATCATACTTGAACAAATTGTGCTAAACACTCAAACAAGGTGTACGCCGAAGATCCGCAGAGCTGTCACCGGTGCGTTCGAGAGTAAAGAGACCGAAACAGACAAAATGGGTTTAGTTGTGAATAAGAGCAAAATCGAATATTTCCTGCCAACAAGAAGGGACACACACATTGACAAATCGGACAGAACTTTACATTCATTATTATTATTATTATCAGCTTAATACAAGCTAGTACTTAAATCTAAAAAAAAAAATTAAGTTTTAAAATTGTTTTTTATTGGATCTTTTTAACTAACAATTAAAAGCTTAAATGGACTATGAAAAGAGATGGAGGGGCAGATGAGAGTGGGTTAAGATGAGGTAGAGGGGCTGTAAAGGGCATTTCGCAGTGCTATTCTGCTGCAGTGGAAATTGAAAGCGTTATGCGTGTTATTCGCTTTATGTAGCATTCTGGACATGGGCTCCTGCAAACCATAGTTGGTACGGTGGAGAACAAGACGAAAGAGAGGTTGCGGGGAGTGGTGTTAAGGGAAATTATTTGAAGCAACGATGAACAATCTATGTTGCCGGCTAATGGCTGATGAACGTTAGAATATCGGCAACATCGCGACGTTTTTCAAGGGATTCCAGATTGATCAGTTTCAAGCGGTCTCTATAGGGTGGCAGGTTGTGGGTGTCTACCCAGGGAAGACCACGTAGGGCAAAGCGGATGAACCTGCGCTGAACGGCTTCGATTCTCTTGGTATGGATATCATAATGAGGGGACCATACTTGGCTAGCGTATTCAAACAGAGGCCTTACGAAAGTGATATACAGGTTTGAAAACTCCTTGGACCAACCGAGCGCAGAGTTGGCTCTACGAATAATGCTATCAATGTGGGACCAAAAATTGAGTTCCAGACCGCAGATAACACCCAAGTCACGTAATGAGGTGACTAGGGGAACAGGCTCATTGCAGATAAAGTACAATCTGGGAGGTGTTGGGAAACGCTTATGGCAGTATGTGATAGCTTGGCATTTACTCATATTAAGCTGCAAATAATTTGTTTAGCACCAGGTTGAAAATTTGTTTAAATCATCTTGAAGTGACCGGGGGTCAACGGGAGATGATATGTGCCGGTAAATTTTCATGTCGTCAGCGAAAACAGATATAAAGGAGTCTTTAATGATACAATCGACATCATTAATTGTCAAGATGAAGATCAATGGACCAAGATGGCTACCTTGGGGGACTCCTGAGGTGGCTTTAATGGGATCAGAAGCGGAAAATCTAAGAAGGATTTTGTACTGGCGGTTTTCCAAGTACGATTTGATCCATGTTATAAACCGTGGTGGAAAACCAAGAACCTTAAGTTTTAGAAGGATAATACTGTGCGAGATTTTGTCGAACGCCTTGCTGAAGTCGGTGGTAACAACGCCGACTTCTTTGCGTTCTTCTAAAGCGCACAGAGTACCTGAAACGAATTCGGTTAGGTTAGTGGTTGTTGACCTACCCTTAAGAAAGCCGTGTTGGTTTGGGAAAAAGATGGGCTTGCAATGGAAAAACATTGAATCGTAGACATTGCTTTCGAAGAGCTTGGGTATACAAGACAGTTTGGCGATGGGGCTGTAGTTAGATACTTCGTTCTTACGACCATTTTTTTTGTGGATGGGTATAATATATGTATGAGTTTTTCCACAATTGAGGAAAAATCCGCTGTGAGATGGATTGTTGGAAAAGGGCAGTGAGGGGTTGGGTCAGGTAGATTGCACATTTTTTTAAGACTATGGGGAGTAATCGTCCTTCAGTTTATTTATCTTTTCTTTAACCAGTGGCAAGGTTATATGAATAGAGGCTAAACACGTATAAGCGCAGTTGTTCATATAAGAAAAGTAGTCGTAATCCGGATCCGAGACTTGGTCGGTAAACGATTGGCTAAAGAAATGAGCCAACAAGTTTGCAACAATCTTAGGGTCTGCTGACGATGTATTAAGAAATTTTAAAGTGGATGGATAGCTATCAGATTTCCTTTTAGCGTTTATGAAGTGGAAGAAACGCTTGGGATTAGAAATCAAGTGGACAGCTATGACTTCAAGGTGGTAAAGGCCAAGTTGGCTTGACCTCTGACAACGACACCTCAGTAAGAGGATGCTCGTTTCGAGCAAACAATTCTTTGCAAGATAGTCGTTTCCTATTAGAGGCGAAGATTCAACCTTGGACCTTACGAACTGTTGAGTGACAGGGATCTAGTTGAAAAACTGCGCATTGGACGTTTGAAATGGCTGGGACGTATAGAGCAAATGGATGCCAACTCTTCGAATCTAGCCAGGAGGGACGCATCCCTCAATAGCATTTCGATCGAAAAGTACTTTCATTTACTACAAGCGTCCTTCTCCGTAAAATTTTAAAAATACCATAAAATAATTACTCGATCAACAATGTATCTAAACAATGCAGTTGTTTATTTCATTGATTTCTTTAAAAACGGGTTCGTACCAGTCTGATAAGTTTTGTGTACTTAAATAGGAATTTTAAGTAAAATGCACACAAATACGCTCGTTCTAACGGACAAACCTGCTTTCCTTCAATCAAAACTCAGAATGGACCCAAATCATCTGTGTGGGGATGCAGACCAGATCGACGAGTTACGCCAGAATACCATACGTAACGGCTGTTTTACCTCTAACATTAAGGATCAGCTTACGCTGATCTTACGGGTATAAAAGCTCGATCGCGGCAGGATAAATTATCAGTTTCCTTGGAATATTTGAGTAATTAACAACGTAAATCAGCGACATGTTCAAATTCGTAAGTTTTTAACTAAACTTCGTCAACTAACTTGTGTGAACAAGGACTTATTTTTGTCATTTCAGCTCCTTTTGGTTGCCCTTGTTGGTATAGCTGCTGCTGCTGCTGTTGATAGCGATGTCACTGCAGAAACTAAGCTCCTTGAGAACGAAATCTCACCAGAGGGCGTATTCCATTGGGCCTTCCAAACCTCAAATGGCATCGATGTAGACTCAGCTGGTGACTTGCATGCCATATCTGGAAATTACAAATACGTTTCACCTGAAGGCCAAGCTGTGCAGTTGTCTTATACCGCTGACGAGAACGGTTTCCATCCAGCAGGTGAACATTTGCCAACGCCACCACCAACACCAGAAGCCATCATCCGCGCCATTGAATGGATCCGTGCTCATCCACCAGCACCCGAACCAGCGCACGGTAAATTGTAAAGTATCAGAAGATTGGTTTCACCCAGGCGATCGTAATAATAAATGCAATTCATGTTGTTTCGATAACACAGAAAAAAACCACAGCCGTAGTCTTTATTTCCATGAATTTTGAGTGATACACCTAAGTTGGCCGTTTTACGATCATCAAAGATCATATTTCCAAGGTCGTGCACGTAGTAATAAAACCAATGGATTCGGTCCAGTTTTGAGATGCGGCGCGAATAATACGATGAATTTCCAAACCGCGGAGAAAGAACTTGAAATGAGTGATGACTCGATACTGCTATCGAGCTCCATGGAATGTATGTTCATCCAAAAACCCGTTCCAATTAGTTAAGTTTTTAGGTTTTCTGTTTATTTTTCACGAAAGTTATTGCCTGACAAGATATGAATCAGCTAAACGCGATAGTTGTAAAGGAGTAGTAAAACTGGATCGGAAATCTCTGTGAATTTTAATTAGACAGCCTAGTGGGAAGTAATTCCTTGGATCAGGAAAATTAATCAGGTAGGATCACGCGCTTAACCCGAACAGAGATCGCGCTCGTTGTCGCTATCTGTACGAGTCACTGGGCAGTAGGTACCCCTGTTGCCAAGCTTGGTATCCCTTTTAATCCCTACTGCCACAGCTGCAGGGACACAAATGAGAGGAAAAACGTAGAACACTTCCTCTGCAACTGTTCGGCACTTGCTATAGCAAGACTCAATGGCGCTAGAGAAACCCCTTCCTCGACAACCGCGGTGAATTTTCGGAGAAGAAAATCCTTGATATTCTACTCTACCTTAACTCCACAGGTTGGGTGTAAGACCAACAGCCATGGTCTAAGGACACCAATCCACACTCATCTACAAACCGGTCAGGAGAACTGTGGTAACAAAACGGTTCATTTCAGCACTACTTGAATACCGGGCGCTCTCTGCCTTGATCCGTTTGGCCCTTCTCGGAGGTCAAAAGATGATTTTATTTGCCTTTGAAGGAGATGTGCCAATTGCCTTGAAACACCTAGTGTTTGTATGGGAACACTGTCTCTTTCACCCATTGCTACACCGTACAATATGCCGTTTCTGAAGCTGCAGAACTGCCTGATAGCACAGGAAGGCCCTAATTGTCACTGTTCCGCACCCCTGATGTAAGTGAGAAAAAATGTATATGTATTATAGTATGGGACAAGACCTCGGTGCTACTTTATGCACTGCCATCAGTGAATCAAGAAGAACAGAGTATCTAGACCTACTGAGACTAGTAGAGAACTAAGACCACAGAATCTCAGGATGGGTACCATGAAATTTACCTTAAAATGGAGATTTTCACCTTGAACATGGGCCTTCATTCAGTAATACCGGCATTGAATTAAAAATGTGTTCAAAAAGTGAGAAAAAAATCGACCTGAAGGTTCACGAAGAATGTACATTAAGTACATATGTACAAGGTCACCGGAAACTAGGTACACACATACGTATGTACATACAAATGTATGGAATAATTTCAAGAGCAGCCGTATGCTATGCTCAATTTTAAGGCGAAAAAAAAAAATTATTCGTTTCCAAATACCACTGCATACCACAGGGCCGATAAATCTGCTCCATCGACACAGAATCGCATTCCATAATTGACTTGTAATGTAACATAAGTTAAGGGCGCATTTGTTATAAGGACGTGCGTTTTTTTTTTGACAAACAACCGAAAGGACGCCTGACTACGAGATATACTTGCTGAAATGAAGTGTCCCTTAGCACAGCCTAATGATTCAACTGGTACCCTATTGGTCTTGGTCCTCCGCTTGACTTAGTCCTTTGTTTGTTTACTGCTGGGCAGTACATGAAATCGTAAAAGAGTAGTCCCATACAACTCCTGTGTTTCAAGACATTTTTTCACGTTCTTTAGGGGTGCTCCACAGGAGTGTAATAATAGCGGAGAATCGTTAACTTGATCCTCCTGATCCCTTTCGTAGTTCTGAATGGCCAGAAGGCTTTTTCCGTTATCTAATGTGCTCTGAAGGGAATGTTTAAGTTTGTGTGTAAAATTTGTTGTGGGGACATTGGTATACATTTTGTTTGATAGCGAATTTGCAATATTGCTGTGACCGTAAGGCTTTGGGGTTCGACACCCAGATTCTTCGAGTCTGATTGCACTGCACATTACGAGGCAGTTAAAATATATATACGTAGGTCAAGAATCAGAGGATCATAACACTTGTTCAACGCAGACCACAACACCAATCAACTGTAGCAATATGTTTACAAGCACCTGTTTTATTTCCAGAAACGCTAAGCAAAAATTAAAAGAACACCCAGTACATGCCTCAAGAATCCCTTTTATTTCCTTTACTCTCTGTTTCTGTGCTCAAGCGCGAGCACAACATGTGAGCTACGAATACTAACTGACCTTTGTTTTATCTTTATACCCTATCTAAAACACAGCAGAAACCCTATCTAACCAAACCAATCGTCTTTACAACGAAATTTGACCTTTCTTAAGTAAATTAAAACATAGTGGCAATAATAAATGCTTGCCCTTAGCTTAAACCTTATGAGTGACGTTAAAGCGTTTAACGAAACTACATGTACAAGTGTAGTATTTTCGTTACGAGTACATTGACTTGATACCCTTCTACATAAGTACCACATCATGCCATCAATTAAAAAAATAAATACTTAAACTTAGCCCCACACAATAAAAAAAACAAAAACAATTAATTACAGTTCACAAAAACTTCACAGCTTGCTCGACCTCTTGTCCTCTGGTTTTGGGCCGTATTTCTCAATAAATGCATTGACCGCATCAGATATGTCCTCTGGATTGTTCAAATGCAAGTGGTGCGATCCGTCAGCTTCAAGGTACTCAAAGTTCTCCTTCTGCGACAAAATCTCTAGAACCTCGTCGTAATACTTCTTGTCCTCAAAATAGCTCGAACTGCGCGCTTTTATGAACATATGTGCAGCAGTTATCCGCTTAGCCATCTCTATGCATAACTCCTGAGATGCAACTGCATAATTGTAGTACTTCAGCCGGCGATCTCGACAAAAGAAGTACTTCTCTGGATACTTTTCTGATTTTTGAATATTTCTTGCCAACATGTACTTGCAGCGGTCCTTGTTCACCGAACGAAAGGAACCATGGTAGAGGCGCTCTATAAGTTCGTCGTATGTATAACTGGGTGGTTCGACATCACTGCGATTGCGAAGGTCTTCCTTAAGAAATTCATCCAATCGGGTTGCCATCGTGATGATGGTCTTCTCCAAAGGTCTCTGATGAGGTTTCAGAGCATCGATGCAGATGATCATGTCCACTTTGTCGGGAAATACGGCGGCGAACACAAATGCTATGATTGCCGACATCGAATGGCCAATTATTGAGACTTGATTCCACCGATACTGATTCATTAGAATGCGAATAACTAGCAGGCTATCGCTCATATTGTAGTAGCATCCATCCGGCAGGCGAGATGACAACCCATGGCCAGGTAAGTCAATCGAGAGTAGAGCTATATTCGGAGGCAGCAAAGGAACTAGAGTATCAAAGGTGCCGGCATTGTCTTGCCAGCCGTGTAGACCAAGAATTGGTCTCACATTCTGAGGGCCGAACCATTTACCGGAGATGTGACCCCATGGGACAGGAATTGTGATTTCTGCAAACTAAAGTATATGTGAAAGTGTAATTTGCCTACTTGAATATAGAAAATTACTCACTTCTCTTGCTGGCTTTTCCCCAGTCAATTCGCCGGCATGAGTGTATCTCTTCGGAACAGAAACATCTTGATTTCCGCCTTTCATTGCAGCGTTGTTATCACTGAGTTCTTCTGGAAAGCAAAACTAACTATAATGCCGTGAAATGGTTACGAATTTGGCACAATTGATATGATGTTATCTCGACTGTGTGGACGTTGATTAAGATTTAGATTGTGGTAAATGTTGGACTTTGTGTCTGTTTTTTTTCGTGTTATCTAAAAAAGATGATGAACACTTCTTACTTTTTAACAGCATTGGTAATTTCTTTACACGATCTCAACGATAGACAGAGTAATACTGTAATGACACTTGCATGGCAGGGTAAATAAAAACTTACAAATGATCTATCGATTCAGCAGATGACGTCAAGAAACTTGAGAAAGCTTATCCAATAAAGTAGAAACAAATGCATTTGTAGTTTTCGTTATGATGATATGGTAGGGCTTTATTTTCATGAATTCCCCCACACACCCAGCTGGCAACTCGTGATTCCAAAACTGCCAATCTGACGTTTACAGTTTGCGAAATAAATTTGACTGGAGGTTTAGATGAGCTTTATTGTTGACGAAGAGGAAAATATGTAGATACATAGGTACATATGTATTTCTCGTAAGTAAGTTTGTAAGTAGATTTGTTTCCTCATACTCTCGTCTAATTTCGTTTACCTAAACGCTAAATCTTTAACGAGTAAATTAAATAAGGCGACAAGGACAAGGGCAACAAGAAGGTTTTCACGAGCTCTTCTATAAAACATGTGAGCAATGTCCTAAATATAGTGAAATAGGAAATGAGAACGTGTTTGGCAGAATAGATGGAAACCATGTTTTTCAAAACGAACTTACGCTGATTGATTTTGGAGCAGGCGGAAGGCAACTACAACAAGCACGCTGTTTTCCACTCTTAATATTCGCAAGGAATATGATGTGCCGAACTGTTAAAACCAGCTGGACATACCCACACATAAGATTTAGTCAGATGAGTGTTTGTCTGATAAATGAAACCCTAATATCGCGATCAACCGGAAATAAGAACATTTTATCTGTAGGGCCCATGTTCAACCGCGGGTATTTCGGACCAGATTTCTTTATACCTCGTAATTGAGGACTGCGCAAATGAATGGCAAAAGATGAGATAAAAAAAAAGAGCAGAATTTGATGTATTAGTCCAAAAAAAAACTTCCGCTTCTAACTATGCCCAATAACGACCATATCAAGAAATTCAAAAAAGGGTTCACCAGAAGCCCAGCAGCAAAAGGAACTGGAGCAATTTATTCGCAATATACAGACTGGGACAGGAATAATGCAGGGTTGCAGGAATAATTCCAAAGAAAAGTCCCAGAGGAGCTCGGAAAGAGTGCTCGTTGGCGAACTATCCTCATCAAGGCTAAGTCAGACTAAGTGATTCTCAAAAACCGTTCTGAAATGAGTTTTAACGTGAAGGGAACTCCAATGAACAAAGCTGTCTAAGGTCTCGTACTAATGTACGGGACACACTTGGTGTCTTGGTCGCAGTACAAAATACTCCTTTCATAAATATTGTAATAATAATAGTACCAGTACTGCTCTGTGCGAAAAACTAAGGGATGAGGTCAACCTCGGTGGTTTAGAAAAATCCTTCGTGTGATTTATCGCCTCGTTCGCTTAGTAGACGTATGGAGCTGTTCAGTGACATTGACCTAATCAGAAGAGTGAAAATAAACAAGCGGTCCAACTCGAAAGACTCACATCTTAATTGAACAGATACATACATACATATGTATTGCAAATAAAGCAACGGCTGCAGAAAAAATGAGAATTAATGACGTCGGCATTGGATAACAAACGCATTACAATACAATCGTACAAAATTGAAATTGCAAATTTCTTTGAAATTTTGTAGTTATGACTAACAAACCTTACTTCCACCTAAGTCGATTTGTTGACAAACAGAACGTTGATTGCGGGAAATATAAAACCAAAGATTAATTCATAAATGAATTCTGCATTCTCGTAGAATGACTGTTGTGGAGGGGTCATTGGATAGTGTGACTTTTGATCAATATCGAAAGATGATATCCAACTACCAGTTATTTGAAAGACCTGAAAGCATTTTGAAATGGCCAATGCACCTAGACCACCCTTCGAAACTAAATATATTCCTGAATAAATAAAGTCAGGATCTTGGGACAACTAAATTGTTTCAGTGGCAGGGATTTTTAAACTCAGGTAAATAAATAAATAATGGGGTGAACCTGGGTTTCGACAAATAATCTCCAGTTATCCCGGTCATTGGCTGCGCACTCAGAGTTTGTTGAGTCTCCTTTTGCAAGGCACACCAACACACGAAAGGCAAACACAATGAATCCAAAGTGAGTGAAGTGGCGCGGTTTTACCTTTGCAACCTAATATTTTTTATTCTTCTTCTTGTCATTAAAACATGATTTTCACTGAAGGGATAGACCAACAAAGCAAAGAACGCATGTAAAACTAGAACAAAGACAGATAACTTGAACTTATCTTAAACCACAGGACAAGATACTTGTAAGAAATTGTTTTGAATGTTTCACTCAGATATCACAAATTTTTTATGTCACGTATACGCAACCGATGACCTACAAAATCATTTTCAAATTTAACATTTCACAAAATTGCATTCTGATGGCAACTCTACACCATCAAAATCTTAAGAAAACTATTTTCGTTCTCTTTAATCAATTTGACGTTTCTTCCGAAACAAGTTCACCTGCCAAACCACCACTACTTCTGAACAAGTGTTCCCGAATTAGTTTCAGTTCATTACACAGCAGAATTTAAAGAGAAACGATATCAGTGTAGCTTTTGGATTTTACAAAGTGAATCATTGTCGAGAATAGCGCACGCTACAGTCATGTATTGCTTCTTCATTTAACTTGAGTTTATTGGGAATTCCTGTTTCATCGACCGAAGCAAGGCAGACACTTACATTTGGTTTACATATGATTAAGTTTTTCAAAAGAAAAACGCGCCGGCCTATTAGGTAATCAGCGGGAGGTTGCACATTGCGAATTCACGAACAAACACAGTCGTCAATTTGTACATGCGCGATACACTCAGGAGAATAAACATAAAAGTTCCGAATCGAAAAGTGGTAGTTTTAATTCGTCTCGCGCTCAGACAACACGTTCACTTGTTGCAAATTAAAAGTAGTATTAAATATAGACAGAAATGGCATCAGGCACTTCAAGACTTCTACAGAGATCCCTCCAAGGAGTACTGAGGGACACCAGCAAATCCTGTGCAACAAAATTCGCTACCAAAGAGGTGAGTTGTTTTTTTTTAGTGTTGTGCAGTGAACATATCTAAAGTGTGAACATTCTTACAGTTTGAAGAAATAAAATTTGACGTGCCATGGGGACACATTTCGGGAAAGTGGTACGGTCCAAGGAACACACGACCTATTGTCGGTTTACATGGCTGGCAGGATAACGCCGGTACTTTCGACACAATCGCACCCCTGCTGCCTCCACATGTTGGCTTTTTAACCATCGATTTGCCTGGTCATGGATTATCATCATGGCTTCCACACGGTTGCACCTATCATTCGATAGATTACGTGACCTTTGTACTCACCCTTATGCGAGAGTTCAAATGGGATAAAATCTCAATGATATGTCATTCGATGAGTTCCATTAATGGATTTGTATTCTGTTCCTTGTTTCCCGACAAATGTGATATGTACATTGGCTTAGATGTCCTGAAGCCAATAGTGCGTTCGAAAGAAAATTTGATTGATTCAGTGGCTGAGCGATTGGAAGGCTTTCACTTAGTCGATTCAAGAAATCGCAGTGAAAAGGAACCACCAAGCTACGAGTTTGATCAACTGGTGGATAGATTGTATGAAGGAAGTGGAAAATCAATTAGTAAAGAGTGCTGTGAATTCATCCTGAAGAGGAACATCAAACCGTCCATACATGAACCGCACAAATACTACTTTAGTCGAGACAGTCGGCTGAAGTCTTCGCTGTTTTATGCACTACCAAAGGATGTTATTGCTGAGATGGCCCGCAGGATAACGTCTCCGCATTTATTTATTAAAGCCTTACAAGCACCGTATTATGAAGACAAAGCAAACTACGATGAAGTGGTGAGCATATTGAAGCAGAAGCCATCCTTTGAATACCACGAAGTTGATGGAACACATCATGTGCACTTGAACGAGCCCGAGAAGATAGCCGATATTTTAAATCCCTTTATAAACAAACATAGACCCGAATAAAGATATACATATGTATTTATATAGTTAAATTATAATTCAGTGTTTTTTCCTATCTTCGTTCTGCTTAATTTCGAAGAGGAAACGCAAGAGTTGCTTGGGATGAGAATCAACAAGGTCTTACCGGCTGGCCAGCCGGCGTGCACTTTTTTTAATTGCATACATATGTATGTTTATCCAACACAGAGCAAGAAGCTCTCAAGGTCGCTTTACGCAACGGGACAAAAAAGGTTGGAAAACACTATAACATCAGCGCGGCAAAAGTTTAGCATTTAGGTTAGGTTAGTTCGGTGCCCACTGAGATAGCTAGACGCATCTGTTTTGTTTTATTATGATTCCTCATATGTTGAGAAAATTAAACAAGCTGATAACAATGCATTGCATAGTTTGAAGAAGAGATGAATTGCAGATAACAGAAACCATGATATCCAAAATAGTTTCATCAGATAAGATTGAATGCCGGAAAGTTTTTCAAAGCCCTGACACTGCGATTTCTTTTGAATATTATTATGTCATCCCCTAATAAAAGATAACGGCAGCAAGCAAGGTACTTCGCTTGGCCCGGGATGCCATATGGAAAAATACTGGTGGAAAACAAATATAAGGATCTTGGACGGCAGGGCTGGTATCATGGTTACCGCTTCGGGATAGAGGTTAAGGACACTTAATCACCTTTCGCGAAAAGATCCACGACAGAGGGCAGAGCGGTATCAGAAATCTTTTCGAAAGATTTAAATCAAGTCTGCTATTTTAGCCTGGTGACAAAAACCTCACACTACGCGTCTTAAACCGCATGCGTAAGAGATTGGGCTCATGAAGCGTATTCAGGGTCAAAGTCAAGTCTCCAGTGCATATGCTTGTTCTACGATATACGGATGAACTCTAAAAAAGAGGATTTCCATCCAGGGTGGACTGGGAAAAAGGAGAAGTGATAGAGGAATTTGAAACAACAACAAACTGAGGGCTTGGTGGTAGAATCTTCTCTGAAGACTCCAGATATGTAAGTCATACCGGCTCCCAGACTCATCCAGTGTCTTGCAGGCGGAATTACTGGCAATACTTGAAGCTTGCCGTCTTTTGAAAGTTAATCCTGCATCAATCCAAAACATCGCCATCCATATCGACAGCCATGGTGCCATCAAATCCCTGGCATCGAACATGACATCTTCCAAGATAGTGGAACAGAGTAAAGAGGAACTCGCTTCAATAGGGCATCGGTTTAAAATCAGTTTCTTCTGGGTGCCGGGGCATAGCAACATAGAGGGGAACGACTGAGCTGACGAGCTAGCAAGGCGAGGTTCAGCCTTTCACATGCCGTTGAGAGCCGTCAAGGGAAGGATCCTCTCACACTTCCTATCAAAGGTTATATCAGGTGGCATGGGTTGCAGAACTGTGACATATCAAGGCAGATATGACCAACTACAATTGGTCCAGAGCATAAGATCTACAGAACAAGACTCGCATAGACATTGCGAGGATCATGGCAATCAGTAAAGGTCACTGGCCTAACACACGCGTCTAAACTAGGCATCCCCTTTAAGGCGCATTGTCAACGCTGGAACAATGAGAGCTAGAAGGAAACATCGTACACTGAGCTAAACTTTTGTTTTTTACAACCTTAGCGAAATCTCCGGACATTGCTTGATAGGCAGACATGAACTCAGACTGCGGGTCCTCTCCAATGATTTCTGCAGAAGCTGTACAGACGAGGAGGAAGAAGGCACTACAACGCACCTACAGGGCGTGTCCTGCCCTTGCGACGCTAAGAAGAAAGACCCTCCGGGAATGCTTATAGGATGATCTTAACGATTTGGCCGATCTCGACATCCAGAAGATAAACTTCATCTCCAGGACGAAATGGTTCAACTCTTAGGGTTAGTACCGTCACGGTTGCCTATCTTGATGTATTCTGTGTTACATACTCTGGTTCCTGGTGCTGGCAATGGGTCAATCTGGTCTAAGTGTGTCCCTGTCTGTGCGGGGGCAGCCACCTAACCTAACCTAACCCAGCGAAATCCCGAAAAAAAAGTACTGCACTAAAGCAGTATCTAGTTTCAGCACAAGGAATGCTGAAGCTGCAATTTCTATCTACCTACCTACCTAAGACGGATTAGTGATGCTATTTGAACTGTTGTCTTCGGAGGCATACAATTATTGTCCGATATGTTTTTATTACCAAAATATATTTAAAACATAAGATAACGATGCTAAACAGGCTCGCGTCATACTAACTAAAAAGACCTAATCTAACGCGCGAGCTAGAATCTATCCAGGGGGTAACAAATTGTCGTGATGAGAGTTTAAGTAAGATTGCGGAGTAAAATTAGAATGGGAAGTAAATTAAACGGATGTGGCTTGTGATCTGTACACAAGTTAAAGAGCACCAACATAAAGACCATTTTCAAAACACAATTATCATTCATAGATATTCGTAATGCATTTGTCATTCCGCATCTATTCCTTTGATTTTGATGAAAAGTGAATGTCATGGTCCAACCAGTTCAACTCTTTATGTATAGATCACGTTTCTAGTCATTTGTAAGCATTCCTACATCAGAAGTGTGATTTCATTAGAGGGTCCATAGTCCAAAAGTTAGACGCCGAATTTAAGTTTTCAAGAGAATTTGGTTGGGTGGTCGCTTGTTCTGTTTGTATCATCATTAAATTGTCTAGTGATTCTCAGTATCGCAAAGAAGTATTTTTCGTACTTGTGCCTTTATTTACGTTTGCAAATTCATCGATTGGGGAAAGTCCAACACAATTAGTCAAGCAAGCAAGAGGCCATATTAGCATTGACTTGTACGTGGGGGGTTTCAGATAGCAACGTCATTTTTATGCCTGGTTAAAGTCCACAGTGTGCTTGAATGCGGCAGTGATGTGTGCCGGTTTCTCGTTTCTTTCGTTTAATGAACTGTATAGGCAGAAACTGGTGGGTGTTTAGTGCGAAATTACATCCACAAAGCAAATAACAGAAAAGTGGATTCGGCAAATTTTTCAGAGATGAAGGCTAGATACAGACGATAAATGGTTTCTGTGAATTTGGTGTAAAATTAGCAGCGATTGCTCTCGATGATGTAATTGCATTGGACGTTTTTGCTTTGTTTACTTATAAATTGTATTTTTTTACTACTAGATATGCATCTTTTTAACAAGCGTGCGAATCTTGATTTATTCACGTTGGGTGCATCGTTTAATAGCTTTGCCTATTATTAAGCGGTACATTCACGTTGACTTTGTTTGGTTAGGTTTGTTATCGTAGGTATACTACATAGTGATAAGCGAATGAATGACCAAATCTCAATCATTAGTATTTTGGAGTGTAATCACATTCTGATAACAGATAACTATGGTCACTAGGACCTGAACGTGAGTCTACTTTCTCAGGAAGTCGAAGACTATGCAAACAAGAAACGCGGGCCTTATTTGGAAATGGTACATATGTTGATATACATACTCAACTGAAAGGACTGATTTAATTATATACGATCCTCGCAAATGTATCAAGAATTTGTCAAAAAAGAATATCCTCTGCTCCTTTAAGGGCTATATAGCAAATGTGCAAGTTTGCTACATGTGCATCCACATACACTGCCGGCTATTAGTTTGGAATCACCATGTACATTTCACTTTTGTCGTATTTTTTCTCTGGCATTGTTTTTTTTTTGTTTAGCATTAAGTAAGGTTAGGTAAAAGGGTTGACGAGGGAAGAGAGAACCCCCTACGCCACACTCAGTTCAGTAAAGACTCATTGTAATGCCCATTTGGGGGAAAGGTGGCCCTTGCTCGTGGAGCAATCTCCTATGGCCCCAGGATTTCGAACCACCTTGAAACATTAATGAACCCACAAATGCCCTTGATAGGTACGCCACTTATTTCTCTACAGTATATATGTCTGAGATGACAGAGGTCTAGGAAGAGGGCTGGGCAGTGGCGGAGAAAGTGAGGACTTAGTAAAAACCCTTCAACTTTTAATTTATGGAAAAAAAACATCCGTATATGTCTATATTGTAGATCACCCTTATATTCGTGCTTGTCCTTGCCAAGGAAAAAAGGAGATAATAACTGGAAGAGGTTCAGAACTGACCAATGCATTGGTAGACCACTCAGTCGTAGGTTAGGTTAGGTTGAAGTGGCTGCCAGATACGGCCAGCACAGTTATACCAATGAGAGATCCGTTGTGATACCACAAGGATCTCGGAAAGATCTCCTGTCTACTCATTGAACCAATTGGAGCCTAAGGTCACCTAAGTTGCTCTAGAAGAAAGTTTCTAAGTTGAGTTTTCTTTTCCGGAGCGAGCTTAACATTGTTCTCCTTTGAAGCTTCTGCAGAAGTCATTTTAGTAGACGCCAAGCCTTGCTACATGCTTGCCTATTAGACAGTGTCCCGTAATAACACCTATTGTAGTGCTAATATGCGATTTATTAACAGAAATCAAATAGTTCGACCGTCTTAGATCGAGCTTTTGCCCATTTCTGCTTTGTTGCTAGACATGTTGTACCACTTGTCCACCTAAGATTTGTTCTTTCGAATCTGGCTTTAGCATAAGTTTACATGTTGGGATCGGTATATCTAGGGTGCCCCGATCAGGCCTAATAGCTAATGTTTTCCATACTTAGGTTCATCAGCCTTCTAGTTCCTTGAAACGTCACTGCGCACTGGCACCCAACAAAGGTGAATATTGAACTGCTTCGCCATCTCTATAAGAGACGATCGCCAACCTAGAGTTATTAGTTAATTTAAAGCGACTGATTCCAAGGACTTTATTGCCGCTCAGTGCTAACTCTAATGGAGCTTATAAACTCAGACTTCCTTAAACTAGCCGTCGTCTTGCCCCAATAGACGTGGGTACACCATAGTAATAAAAAAGCATGAACAAACCACATTTATTGTAGGCATGGCTTACTGGCGACCCATTTCACAAGAATGCTTCCAAGTACAAAAGACATTTGTCATCTGTAGATGATGTGGCGATTTCCAAGCAGAAGATGTCACAGCCGACTTTTTTGCAGGACGACGATGGAGAATCCACGATGCTCCATCAAGATCGGTAAAGAACTCACTGATACCTTTGATGCCAAAAATGGTTTAGATAAGGTGACACCTTGCCATATGACTTCGTTAACACCATACTTGAACGAATGTGAAAAACTTTGAAGCCTGCACCAGCGGGAAAGTATTCGCTTACTCAAGACAATATTAACATTTTCGGGACAATGCTGTGTGATGTGAGTAACGCCTTCGTCAGTATTGAGATTGAAGCGAATAAAATCCGTTTAAAGGTCAACTGAGGCACATATTCATACTGTCAACATAAAGGATACCCAAAACCGACTTTCGGGCAGATAGCCACATAATTTTAAGGTAGCTAATCTAGCAAGCAAAGCTCCGATCATCCCAGTCCTGCTATACGCAGAGGGCATGGCCATTATCAAAAGTGGATAAGGTCTCCCTCGGTTGTTTTCAGAAAAAAAAAATTTTTCGGGAGCACATAGTTGGCCACCATTTACATAGACGATGAATGAATGAGACGATATAACGATGAACTGCTCGCATATGGTATGTACACCTGTAGAGAACCTCAATCTTCTTAGCGTGCTAAACTGAAGGCAAGTAGTTAACGATCGACGCCACTATTAATATACAATAAGCATTTATTATATAAGCAAGCATTGATGTCAATATTTACATATCGTATTCAGTTATGGGCCTGCACCAATAAGACCAATGCAAACATTGTTCAAAGATTCCAAAACAAGGTGTTAAGCACGCCCGTAGCCAGGATTAAGTTCTCGAGAGTGCTCAGAAGATTTTAAAAGGAGCTCACACACATATCGGGAATTCTTTTCTCGGTGAATGAAAATTTCTAAGGGAGGCTACGGGCATGGTGATCTTCACAGGGATTTATGAGTGGAATGCGTCACAGATGAAATCAGGAAAACTGCGCGAAGGCACGAATCAAGGTTTCAGCAATACATAAACATTGAGGCAATACAACTTTTAGGCAACGAAAACATAGTGCAAAGGCTTAAAAGGACAAAGCCATTTGAATTGGTCTAGGTATTGCAAACTATTCACACGAGGGCAGTGAGATGACAATAAAGAGCGTCGTGGCGTTCGATGTGAATTTATCCCCTCCCTAACGTCTTGAGCGGATTAAATCCCACTTATGTTCTGTGCAAGTGCATATGCAAACATTGCCATCTTTCGAGAAATGGGCGAAACTCTCGATACAACAAAAGCACCTTAGGTCAGAGAAAAATTGATAATTAGTGACTAGATCACAATATATTTTATCGGAAGCCACAGAACATCCGAGCCTAACTACCGGTCTTA
This sequence comes from Matsumyia berberina, assembly GCA_917880715.2. NCBI lineage: Eukaryota > Metazoa > Arthropoda > Insecta > Diptera > Syrphidae > Matsumyia > Matsumyia berberina. The sequence continues at coordinate 34,148,456 of OU862870.1, forward strand.
ACTGGGGTAGGTAAACGCGGAAAAAAAAAATTAAAATTGAGCTAGGGTCTCTAGCCAGCAGTTGGTTGAGGTAAAATTAAAATGTACGTAATATCTGTATTACGGCACATCAAAGCACACGGGTAGCAGTGCATGCGATACAGGAAGCTATTATCATCAGGCATCCTCGTTTAACTTACATACACAGATAGTATCGCTGATTAGAATTTTGTAAATTGTTCCAGATATCAGTGTTACAATTCATTAACGTTTCCAAGGCAAACATATTTACCTATTAGGCGATCAACGGCTTGAGTTTATTTTCGCATCACACTTTATTAATGTACAGCACAAAAGTTTAGAACCGAAAGGTGTCAGTATACAATCGTATCTTGCTCTAAATTCATGAATTGTTGGAAATGACAACTGTATCGGGTCCGTTAAGACTTCTGCAGGGATCCCTTCAGCGAGCACTAAGGGAGAACAGGAAATTCTGCACAACAACACATTTCCCCACCAAAGAGGTGAGTTCCTTCAGTGTAGTCCAGCAAATATCTACAATATTTGAAGTTCTTACAGTTCGAGGAAATAAAATTCAATGTGCCATGGGGACACATTTCGGGAAAGTGGTACGGTCCAAGGAACACACGACCTATTGTCGGTTTACATGGCTGGCAGGATAACGCCGGTACTTTCGACACAATCGCACCCCTGCTGCCTCCACATGTTGGCTTTTTAACCATCGATTTGCCTGGTCATGGATTATCATCATGGCTTTCACACGGTTGCACCTATCATTCGACAGATTACGTGACCTTTGTACTCACCCTCATGCGAGAGTTCAAATGGGATAAAATCTCAATGATCTGTCATTCGATGAGTTCCATGCATGGATTTGTATTCTGTTCCTTATTTCCTGACAAATGCGATATGTTCATTGGCTTAGATGTCCTGAAGCCATTAGAGCAATCGAAAGAAGAAGTGATTGATTTAATGGCTGAGCGAATGCAGCGCCATCTTAAAGCCGATCAATTGAACAGAAATAAAACGGAAGCGCCCAGCTATGATTACCAACAATTGGTAGAAAAAGTGCACGAGGGACGTGAAAAATCCATTGAAAAGGATTACTGTCAGTTCATACTGAAAAGGGGAATCAAACCATCGGTGCATCAATGGCACAAGCATTACTTAAGTGGAGACGGTAGACTAAAGGCTTTTATGTTTTATAACTTGCCAAAGGATGCTATTGCTGAGATGGCACGCAGGATAACGTGTCCACATTTATTTATTAAGGCTCTGCAAGCACCATATTACGAAAATAAGGAGAACTACGTCGAAGTGCTAAGTTTGCTGAAGCAGAAGTCCACGTTTGAATATCATGAAGTTGATGGGAAGCATTATGTACACCTGATTGAACCGAGGAAGATAGCTGACATTATAAATCCATTTATAAACAAATACCGACCGGAATAAAGAGAATTATTTATAGACGATAGTTTGTTGTGCTAATTTTTTTTTTTTTACATAGTGTCGTGTTTTGTGTAACGAATAGGAACAGGTGGTCGCTGTGGGTCAGTGGTAAGTGTGGGTCAGTGGGCTGCTAAAGGAGTTGACACAGATTGTAGTAAAATAATCACCCTAATGATAAACTTCTGGGAGTATAATTTGTCATAAAATAGCTTCTCAAACCGGCGTTCGGAGTCGGCAATGAATTGTAGTCATTCCATTCGTGCGACAAATATAACATACACAACAAAAGTGGTTGCACGAAGCTAAACCTTGACTCAACCCGAGCTGTAGCGCCAGCTATTTATTTTTATTTTTTTTTATTGTGTTGTTCAGAGTCAGTAATAAAGGTGTGTTCGTATATATAGCACAACAAAAACTCTTGCGAAAAGCTACTTAGGTTGGCCCTGGTCGGGGTGTCCCGCTAGGACCAAACGAGGGACTGATACCTTGCGGAGTATTGTCATTGCTTATTGAGGAATGGTGTACTAAAGAAGTTTGTTGGCTATTGTAAGGACTTGAGCCTGAATTGACATAGCATAGTGCGGGGGAGAAAATGGAGTCTGGAATGGAATTGGGTCAGAATTTCTTTAGTCGGCGTTATCTCAATCTAAGAGACTCCTCTATATTGGTTTAGGTCCCTTTTCATTTGTACGCGCCAGATAGGTGAGTCCTATTTTCGCTCTGTCATTTAAGATCTGCATCTTCTTACTCTCCTTTGCAACAAGGTCAGAACAAAGAGGTAGAAAGACCCGATCCAATGTTCCTTTACTAAAACGTTCCATCTTTCGTGATATACAGCTACACTTCGTTCCTTTTTTCATTCTACGGTCGCTTGGGAAAGTTTGGGACACTTCTCTGTTATCGTGCAGTTGTTGCGTTTGGTTTGCAAAAATGTGAAGCGATATCATAGCATCACTCAATATTGTGCCGCATGTGCTTTATACCCGTAGTGGACCAGGCGCTACAGTGTGATTATCTTTGCCGCAAATGCTTTTACCTCTCGTCCATTGACCCTACTTAGTGCGATAGACAACGTCGTTGATTGGGCGGTTTTTGCCAGAATGGAAGTCTTCCACTTTATCTGGGCCCACCCCACTTCGGGAAGTTATATGATTTTCTCATATCTTGCGTCATGACCGCGCAGTATATTTTTGTTTCTCCTTTCTCCACTATAATTCACTGGTGACTGGTCTATGGGGGGAAGACCTCTTAGTGCTGGCTTGAGCCTTTTGCTTTGTTGATAGCTGTATCCATCGGAATTAATATAGTTAGTTCGGAGTGGTCCTTTAGAGAGGTGGACTTAAACCAAAGGTAGGTCCTACCATTTCGATTTTCTAACTTAACTATTCAGATCATTATGATCGATCAGATCAGCACGATAGACCCCTTCTCTTGCTTATCTCTCCAACTTCTGCAGACATTTTTACGACTATCCATGTCTGCCAGGCTTCCTCTCAGTTTTGAAAGGTTGCTTCTTCCTTACTTACGTTTCGCTTCCTTTACCTCGGAAGCTTTGTTTGGCTAGTTTGTCATCCAGTTCCTCGGGATGTCATTGTTATCTAGGATCCGCAGATTCTGAGGTGATGCTGCTTACCGAACTTAGCATTTCTTCACTGCCTTCGATTTTACTCTGCTGAATATATGGGATCAGAACGAGTTGAAAGATGGAGCGTCACTGTTGATATACGTAGCTGAGACATGAAACTCTCACCAGCTTGTCGTAAAATAAAAGACAGACAAAACATTAAAACGGGTTACATTAGCCATGACTTACAAACGAGTCAGTCCCTTTTTCTCGATTTCAGTAAAACCGATATGAGACATTTTAATCTATGCATGTTCTCAGAGGGCGTTTCTTCAACAAACTGGGGTTTTACCGACCGCGGATTGCAAACCCAAAACGTCATCGATTGAATCTGTGTAATAACCCATTATTATCAATATGACGTCAGAGAGTTGAGTAACCCCAGAGAATGATTGGTACCACTGAACCAGATTCATGATTTCCAACCATTGGTGTTTACTTTCTCTACTAGCATCTACATACAGTATTTGTACACGTGTTCTCCATCTGATTTAAGCTTTCAAGAGAATTCTTGGCACCTGTTTTAACATTTGTATCTCGTTTTGTGTTCTTTGATTTCCGGCGCACTAGTGTCTAGCGATTCTTGGTATTGCTCACTGCTAATGAGTACCCATTCATTTGTTTACACGCAAGTGGGCAAAGTTCAGTCGGACTAATGAAACTAGCATGTGGGCAACGTGTGGCTGTTCTAAAAGTAGCACATCCACATACAGACTACGCGACAACGTTAAATGATCCATTAAAGCCTATGATGTGGACTATTCTGCGTGGCACACAATTAGTGGGAACTCTAGTCGGTTTCAGAATTTCCCCAGTTCGTTGAATTCGTATAGCTTGTCATTAAGTACGCCGATGTGGTCATAATTAAGTCTTAGTGAGAAATTCTATGCACGAAGAAGGCAGCAAAACATTTACACGTATTTCTATTATTAGACGAAGGTTAGATGCTAAATGAGAGCTAAGTGGTTGACTGTTGCACAATCACTGTTTTGTTTATTTATTTATGTTAATATTGTTCATCAAAACTTGTCCAGTCTAGCTGTAGGAAGGAACAGCTTCTGGAAATGTGTCTCCGTTTGAAGGTTTGTTGGTGTTTGGGTTTGGCAGCTTGGCTTACTGTTTTGAATAATTTTGACAGAGCTAGGACTTCGATTCAGATTGTTACTGATCTGGGTTGTGATATTCAGGGCTTAGCTTAGGTTCATACATACTGATGTTAGGTATTTGAGCCCTAGTTCATCAAGTTTTTTGAGCATCAACGTAGATATCCCGTCGGATCCGAGTGCCTTGGATGATTTGACTTTACAGATGACAAATGCTATTTGACCTGCAGTGAAAGTTGGCTGCTTTTGTTCCAATATTAGGTGGTGGAGATTGAAGAGTGACCACTCTTTTAAGTGTATTGTTATTGGTTGGGTGTTGAATGGATGTTCGTTCAGTAGCATTGCACATTTTTTTGAGCATTTTTGGGTTTTTGTTTTTTTTATAAAAGAAGGGAATGGAAACTCGCCTTCCAAGACGTGCCATCCGGTAAGCGTCCTCGGAATAGCCCCAGGATAGGATGGTTGAACCAAGTCCGAAATCTCACCTCTACCCGTATGAGAATAGCTACTGATGTTTTAGAGTTGATGGTGAAAGATCGAGAGGTATGGAGGGCCCACATAAGCACCCTAAACCAGCAACCCTCATATAATGGATAAGCATTCAAAAAATGATGATGATGATCATTAAAGAAGGGTTTGGCAAAGTTTCAACGGTCACTACTAGTTTCTTCACTCCTGCGTTAAGGTGCCACTTGTTCAGGACGTCGAATCTTGGTGTTCAGGATTGGAAATCTCGAATTAGATGAATCAGTCGTTCAAGTGGTGTCGTTTTTTAAATATCCCGCCTGGTGAGATGAAGACTGTCGCTTGTCTCGGTTATTATTTTGCGAAAAATCTTCTCACCAATTTGTTTGTTCGAGGTAGGAGTCTGTTGAAGTTCCTGTTCGTAGCTTTGTCAGAACTAACGAACATTACTTTTTTCTGAGGCTAGATAATCGCCAGACTATTCGATGGCTATGGTGATAAGAAAGTGGTCAGAGTTGAGTGAGATCTCTGTCTTTTAAGTTGTACGTCTGAGTCCAGATGCACTTGTTAAGCTGACGCCAGTAGAGCTGAGATAATTGTGTTGGTTTATTAAATATCCTATTCCATATCCCCTCTCTTGAAGAAGGGGTTAACTCACCTTTTCATCAATTTTGCACAACGAGAGTTGTGGTACCGCTATGGACTTACATAAAGTTATCTATTTGAGGCTCAGCCGCTACCCTAACCTATCCTTACCATCCCATCATCCGAGGTGTTTATTTGTTCAGTGATGTAAGCGTCGTTTAAAAAGATGTTTGAGTGATGACTGATAGGTTGGACACAGGCTGAGCATATGTTGCTCTTGACAAAAGTGAAGTGGCTCTGTGGCAGATTGAGCATAGCCATTTGCCGGGACCTGGGTTCAGTTCGATTCCGTCACGCTCTGGGAGCCGTTGAAGCAGTCTGGACAGAATTGGGGGATGCACTGATGGAAAATTAATTAATTATATGTACATATGTACGTAGTTGAGGTTGACTGTCCTCAATTAACGGCAGATTTGATAAATCCTAACTTGGAGTTGCTCTGGTACTTATGGCAGACACCTCCAGATTCGAATATCTCCGCTGATAAACTACTGAATCTGACGGCTTTATCGTACTTTAGCTTCCTGATAACTTAGTCGACTTCTTTCACACCTAAGTAAGGAGGTGCTGTTGGTTTCCCGACAGACACTAGTTACTAGTTGATACACTACGACACAAGGTTAGAGTTTTGAAAATATACTTTTATTGATTCAATAATTGGTTCTATAAAAATATATACAACTTTATTCAACCATTGCATTATCATCTTTATCTTCGCATGACACTAGGCATTCCTCATAGGTCCACTTGGGGAATACCCTCTTAAACAAATACAGAAAAACTGTATCGTACGACTTCAGTTGGCCATCAAAGTAACACTTCATGTGACCATGGGTTCCCAGTGATTCACGAATATGTCCCATACGCCCGCACTTGGTGCGTAGTTTTATCGGCTTAAAGTAGTCAACATCTTCCTTATTGAAGAACATATACCGAATCGTTGCCGATTTACGATTAATTCTCTTTGGATGTCCGCTGAGGACCACACGCTTGAGAATCACTCGATCGGGGTTACACGATAGCACACATCCTCGTGCTACCAAAGCAAGTGTTGAGTCGGGATTTTCTTTGAAACACAATACGGGTGCAGGTGGAAACTGTATGGGTGCATAGAAGGTGGCCACCACCGTTGAATTCGGTCGGAAATACCTTTCAAACTGCAAAATAAATAATCATTAAAAAAAACAATTCATCGCATTCATTCTTATTGACTCACTTTGTGTTTATCACCATTCGTGTGCTGACTAAAGACAGGATTAACCACAAAACGTCTGTATCCACATTGAATGATGAGTCTCTCCTTTGATTTAATCGGCACCTCAGAGTCTGGTATACGCTTGAGAACGACATTCATCACCGACATTTGATGTTCATGGGGCAAAATTCCATAGACTACCAGATTGCTGGTTTGTTGGGCAGACTTGTACATGTTCCATCCGGTTGTTGGGACGTTTGCAATGTGTATCGTAATGTACCAGCCTGGCTAAAAGTTTCCAATGTTGAAATAACCGGTTTGTTATTGTTTATTTATTTTCAGTATGTTGAAGGAAGAGTTGTTTGATATTAAGTTAAAGGCAGGTCGTGATTGTAAGAATGTAAACATCGTAAACACTTGTATTGCATAGGCGAATGCAATTTTTAGAAAGTTGTAGCAAACTACAAATAAACACCTACAGAGGGTCAAGGCCTAGACCGTCGCACTCATTCATTCCATTTTGTTCGAATGGAAGAGAAATACAGTCGTTGTATTGCTAAAAGTTGGGTCTGTCGGACAATTTTTGGATTGTCTGCAGGTTTTCGCATCGTCCCTACATCTCATCATCATATGGCTCAAAATGCTAGAGTGCGATTTCATAGTGTCTTGGGAGACGGCCTTCCTGTTCACTTGCTAGATTCGAAAGTTTCTCGTGGGTTGGTTTGGTAGACCAACGTCGTTAGGTAGGCAGATAAGATCAACGTTTACCTCGGTCGGTGCAGGCTTGTCATGCATATGCACAGTCGTAAAACTTTCTCGCTCTTAAATACGTTCTGCCAGCTTCGCCTACTTCAGTACGTACAAAGTTTGCAGCAATTGCATATGCAATGTGGGGATGTTTACTGTCGATTTCCTTTATTCCATCCAAGGCTTTCATTCCTTGTCGACAGTCAACCTGAAATTAGCAGTCTTGTTGCGTCTAGTGAGCATGGGCAGATTTGACAGCGATGATTTAAGAGAATAGAGAGCATAAAAGTAGTTTTTCCATGCCACCGCCAATTGTTCTTCCGATGTGAAGGTGATGTTACTAACAGTCCGTAGGCATTGGTTGTTTTGTTTGAGAATTGATTTTTGTAAAGCGAAGTATGTTCGACACTTGTACTGTCTTAGTCATTGAGTTGACATGGTTTTGGGACCGATGAAAGGTGTTAATTTGTTTTATAATTAGAGCGCGCTAAAGGCGCCACGACAATTACACTAGAGCACAGGCATTCGAGAAATAAGAGGAGAGACGTAGGAGGTATCCATGCATATTGATTTTAAATGCTTGCGGGTTGTAGTAATAAGGAAACACGGAGCTATATAAATTGTTTCACATTCGCGACTTATGTAAGTAGTCTGGAAGATAAACTGATGAGCATTCGAAATATAACGCCTATTGCTGGCTTCATTCACATGGGCACTTCATTTTCGTAGACAAACTCCTCAATTAAATAAAGATAAAATAAATAGCTGGTGACTCGAGGTGAGCCAATGCCTTGCTTCTCGGGCGTGTTCCAATTTTTGCACGAATGGAAGGGACCTACAATTGATAGCCGACTCCGAACGGCGAATTGAGAAGCTTTTTCATGACAGATTATACTCCCGGAGGCTTGTCATTCCCCGACGAGAGATCCTGCCGCAAAAAATGTTTGGTGTTCATGGCTGAGGCTTGAACCCACGCAGCTTGCTCAGCAGTCCAACGCACTAACCATTAGCCATAACCTGAGCTAATTCACAGCCCAATCAGTGTAAATATTTAGTAGGGTTCGTTTTAAGTAAGGACTGACTTATCATACAAAGACGAAACTTAAATTTATATTTTACGATTTGCAAAGTTGTGATAAAATGTCTTTTGATGTCATGCCGGGGAAATACCGCTCTACATATAAAACTCGGTACTTACCTCGATTTTGCAGAAAATAAACTTTAAGTGAATTCAGTGCACTTAAACATTTATTGTTAGTAAATTGATTTATAAAATGAGAACGTTGTGTTCCGCAGAACGACTGTTTAGTTATTGTTTTGTAATTCTGTTTGAATCTGGTTATTGATTTGCTCGTAACAATGAACTAATATCTTAAAGTCGGTGTCAAGTGCAATGCAATTACGAACATGTATATTAATCGAGATAGTGTTGTCTTATCCGAGTACTCAAGCTAATGCATTTAATTGAAGAAATTAGTTCGTTTGAACTAAAAGTAGATATTCCTCTAATGATGATTAAACAATTTATTAAAAGCGGGTTCTTCGGACAAAAACATTACGATACCGGGTTGGTTGGTTGGTTTAATGGGTGTCCTAAAGACTTACTTAGACCTCAAGCGGGTCCATTGTACCCATAAAAAGTGTACTCATGGGAGTCAAACCAAGGGATGGGGTTGGCTAATCCGGAAACCACCCAGAAAGGGATAGAAATCTCAGGAGTTTCCTAAAATCAGCGTTATTAAGGTCCCCCAGCCCATGGAAGAAGCTACTATCAAGAGTCTTCTGATAGCCAATGCGTGACATTCGCACAGCAGGTGTCGAATGGATTCTATTTCCTCTTCGTCCCTGCAGCTTCTGCAATAGTCGTTGTAGGGCAATCCAAGGCGCTCCGCATGGATTTCTAATCCGCAGTATCCTGTGAGGACACCGGAGACGATTCGTATTTCCCTTCGATTAACTTCTACGAGATTTTTTGACTTCGTCTTATCGAACACTGGTCATAGTGATCTGGCTATTGCACATGTGTCCATGTGACACCATCGCGTATTAGCCCTGATCATGGTTTCCTCATCTATATCCACGTAAAGAGTGCTAATGGGTGTCTTCGCGATCGGAAGGGTATATGCAGGATCTAGTACTACACCCCCCCTAGCAAGTTCATCCGCCCTCTCATTGCCTGATATATCCCTGTGGCCCAGTACCCAGCAATACCTTGTTGGTCTTTGATATATCGTTGAGGTTTTGTCTGCAGACCTTACGAGCTTCGATTTTATCGATTCTGACTGCAGAGACTTAATAGCCGCCTCGCTGTCAACATAGACACCGGATAACAAAATATTAGTGGGCGGTTTGTCCACTCTAGCACGATCTCATATAGCCGCCTATTGTGTTGACCCATGTGTTTAGTGCAGTTTGTTTGTTCCAGAGGCTGTCAGGAAGCTGATCAGCTTCTCTGGCTGGAACGTGGCAAGTGCAGTTGGTAAGTTGAATGCACTACGCAAGCGGACCCTAGTTTTCTCACATGAATGAGGGCGGGGCATTCTGTGACGATGTGGAAAAACCTTTCGTCGCTCTCCAAGCATAGTCTGCAGGAAGGGTCCGGTGACAGTTACAGCTAAACAATACTCTGACAAATTTTATGTATTTTACTTGTCGAAATTGTCTTTGATGGCAAAACTAACATTAGGCCTCATATAAGTGGCCTCTTCTGATAGATTTTTTTCCGCTAAATAACGAAATAGCACCTCTGCAGTCAAAGACCTTTCAGCTCTTTTAGTTAGCCGTACTCCGTGTTTTCTCGCGGCGCCATCTATGAATTTGCTCCGGAAATCCTTGGCTTTGTGAGCCGGGAACAAACGCTCTAGATATGGACTATGATTTGCTTGCTATCGACTATGAGTTCTGGAAGAATAGGAGCCTCCTCAACACTATTTGTTGATCTTATGCCTCTGTCAAACTGAATACAAATACTCATTGTCGTGGGGGCAAGTAGATGAACGAGAAAGAAACCCTTATTCCGTTTGGATGAGTCGTGAGCAGGGTTACACCTAGGTTGAGCTTTTAAGAAACAATATGAAATGGGACAAAAATCCGAGTACTAAACAATATTCAGGGAAGGATGCTTCTAATGGCCAAATTGAGGGGATAGACTGGCGAAGAAAGATCCAACGACTTTGTTCGAATGACAGAACCAGTTTGCGGAGTCAGAGAAATAATGGGCTGTCGCGCCGACTATTTGTTTAAGGCAAGGCAAGGCAATTCGCAGAAACTTCAATCGGCAAAGGTCTAAAGCAAAATAACCCTACGTAGACTGAAAAGTTTCCTTAGAACAAACTGGAAAGATTGAGGAAACTAGAAAGCCAAGATACATAGAAATTCTGCAATGAAATAGGGGCAAGTTCGGGTCATTTTCTTTAGAACTGCCCGGCAATGATTTAAAACGAAGCAAATTTGCCTTTGGAACGTGAGTCGGCGATTGCTCTATATGTCTCTACCTCACCACTTGATACCAATTTAGGTGTGGGCCAGACTATTAAGTAATCGACAGAGTAACTTACCACAGCTCCGGCAGTATCCTGCGCTTCGCCAATAATGCGCCTCTTTGTACGATCAAAATTCTTGAATTGATAAATCCGGGCATAGTCGCTCGGAAGATTCTCTTTGATGTCCCATGGCGATGTCCTGCAAAAAAAGGGAAATACCAACACCTCAATCAGGTTGCTCCATCTACATAAGTACACCAAGCCAACACTCACTTAAAAGACTCCAAGCCTCTAAACTTTTGAAATCTCTCCCTTGCGGCCACATCTAAAGGCGTATCAATTTCATCAGGCCACATCTGGTCGGAGCGTGCCTCTTTTATTTTCTTCATTGTCTCACGCTCCTCGTGGAAGTCCATAGTTTGATCATATTTTTCATCGTTCCCTGCGCCTTCTGATACCGAAGCTGTCTCAACATACTCCTCCGTTTCGCTGTCCTCCTCTTTCTCCACATCGTCGTCTGAGTCATTTTCGCATGACATGAACTCGTCTTCTTCATCATCTTCATCGTCACTTTCGTCTTCGTCATCCTTATCCTCCACTGTTTCCACCTCGGGAATCCAAGCCGCCTGATACCGACTCCATCCCTTGGGCATTCGCTTGATCACCTTTGTTTTCTTCGTCTCCTCGTTGGCTTGAGTGATCTCCTCTTCTGTGGGCCATGTCTGCTCGGCATCCATCACATCGGGTATATTTTCCGACTGAAGACTCATTTGCTTGGCAGGATCGGCTACGGCGACAACTCGGGAATCGGGCAGGTCTGGTCTGTTCTTCTCCAACTTATACGGATCTGTCTGAGCTTCAATTTGTTTCATTTGAAAGTCACCCAATCCGGGGATGTGCACCAGTCCGTTGACGTCCAATGGTGTGCCACGCAAAAAGCCGGTTACCTTGAGGATACCCGAATCCTGTGCCGCATCAGTATGTGGTTCATATTCCACCCGTTCGGCGAACAAATGTGGTCGATTGGCTTTGTTGTGAAGAACTTTTTTCTTTTGTCCACCAATTCGTCGGAGAACATTGATGCCCTCAGGATTCGTGTCTAACTGCATGCACTTTTCCTCCGGTAATAGCTTGCTGATGAACTTTTGAATAGCTGCTTTGCTCTGTTGACGCCGTTTGGGATTCACAGACTCTAAGTCCATAACAGCGACAACAGGTGTGGGAATTCCTTGCGCCACAATCATATTAAACATCTTGTGACCCCATTTGTCCAACACATCGTCCTCTCCCATGGCAGCCGAAGTGAGAAACAACGTTGTGTCGCAAACTTTCAGATAGTCCAGCACTGTAAGCTCATTGCCTCGACCAACCGGTGGGATTATAAAAGCAAATCTTTGCTTAAACCGAGGAATATTCATGTAGGTCACTCCAGCTGCGCTCTTATCCACAATCGCTTCCTCATCACTGGCTTCTAGAATCGCTAGCGCAGACTTTGGATCGATCTGGGAATGCAACGGAAGGATGCAAACAAGGAAGGGAGCAGTGTGTTGTCCACCCAACTCACGTTTCTTGGCTATGGCTTCTTCTCTTTTGTTTTTACGAATCTAAAGAAAAAACGAAGTGAAGGAAAAACAAAACTAAGAAAGTATCACTCTTACCTGATTCATTTGATTTCGACGTTGCTCACGCCTTTGCTGTTGTTTGTGACGATGTGTTGCCACTTTAATATCCATTTTGCCTACAATTTCAAATTAATGTAAAGAAAATGCTCCAGATTCATGCGAAGTACATACCCTTGGCAGCGGTGTCAACGGCACCTTTTGACCGATGACGCCCTGTTTTGTGAGCCTTGTTTGTTTGTTTTAAGGCCCCTGGGCGATGAAAGGGTTGATCCGGTCCCATTTTGCAATAGTTTCCCAGGAAATCAGAAATTTAAATAAAAATTTGAGAAAGAACCACAACTTTAGTGCTTCAAGATAGCACATGTGTTTTGAAAGAATTTTTCCTGTCAGAGACAGCAGAAATGTCAAAATAAACCGAGTACAGTTTGAAGAGCTGTGAGATAGATTTATGTTCGATGGGATATTTGTGTACACTAGAAGGAATTTCTATTATGATTACGTTACATGCGATTACAACCATTCAAATTGATGGAATAAAAGTATTTTATTGGAAAATTATTTTTAATGAAAAATGATTTTGAGATCACTTGGGTTTACATGGAAGTGAATACTTGGTCGTGAACTTTAAAAGCCAGGTAACCAATTGAACGAAGCATTTTTTATTTACTGAATCGGCGCCTACACATAGAAATTGAAATCACTCGGATGCTTTTGGTAAATTGTTGCTTGTCAGAAGACCTGTCCGTTAATGTAAAGCCAACTAACTTTTTATGCAATTGATGTCTGAATCCTCAGAAAATGGACAAACAAGACTAAGCACGACAGTGAACTGCGAACAGTTTGCTCCTAAGATAAACTTACACGCATTAAACATTCAGACTTCCAGCTACTAAGTGTGCTGAGTTATAAGGCACTGAAATATCGGCGAACTGTTAGCGGTAAAGGATGCCTGTAGTGAACTTGGCGGTGCACTACCATGCACCCAGATGTACATACATATGTCAGAGACCTCGGAGAGCATAATTTTTCATGAAAAAGCTTCGCCAATTAATTGTAGGTTCATTTCATTTAGACCCATCACAAATCCAACATCCAGATCTCATTTCGTCAAGGAATTTAAACAATTTTAACCTACTTGGCAGCCACAATGGCGTCCGCCTTGTTTGGGTACGAAGAATGGTTAATCTTATAAACTAGCAAGCGAAGGAGTGCACAGCAAATTGAACCATTCGGGACACAACGGGAGTCTTAATTACTGACGGCAATTAAAACCGCAATCATCGAAAATATGGACTGTGTTGAACTGCTGTGTGAACTGGAAACTCCAGCAATATACAAGAAACGTTTCTCGCAGCACCATCTCTCGGCTGCGAACTGAACACTGTCCACTGAGGTACCATCTGCGTAAGATGAAGTTACCAGATACATGCACGTGGTGATTCTACGGAGAGCAAAAAGAGACGACAGAGCACCCAAGGACCGCAAAGCAAAGACTTCTCCATCTAACACGGAAAATGTTATGCCCAGTGGATACTTGTAACATGCAACTTAATGCATTATTGCGGTGTATTAAGAGCCTTCGTTAACGCTTCTGGTTAACCACTGCGCCAGCACAATAGATCATTAAGGTAATTTGTATTCGTAATGCCATCTATGCAAGGATTGTTGAAGTTTGGTATGGATCATCTTCTAGTGCAAAGCACAATCGCTCCTTTGGAGAACCATTCAATAAAACGAAATTACTTTAGAGTTTTTTATAGTTTTATTTTTTTTTTTAATATTTTATGTATGCAAATTGTCTCTTTAGCATGTTGGGAACATATTTTTGTCTCTCTTAGATACAACATACTAAGTGTTTAACTTATCCTACTCCACTATCTCCATTTGATGCATAAATATATTCATTACTCATTTTGTTTGGTTCATTAAACAAGCAGCTGATAAATAACCTTTCGTGTTAAAGGGATTTGCTTTGTTTTGGTAAATATTCTTTTACATTTAATTAAATAAACAATTGTTTTTTATGTACACAATATATATCTGTATATATCAATATCCAATTTTTTTTTGTTAAATACTTTTTTTTTTGGGTAAATGTGATTGTTTATACGAGTATTTAGGTGTTTATAGGTATGTATTTGTCATAATTATTTTTATCACGTGGGTTTAATTTGTTCTTTTAATTTTTATATTTATATGAATATTAATACATAAATATGTCGTTAATTTTAACACACATTTTTTATTTCTTTTAATTTTATTTGAAATAAATAAATTCACCGTAAAAAAATTATGGGGTGAGTGTGTGTTCTTTTAAAATTAAATTGAGTGAAAAAATGAATGGTATGAGAATTCTTTGGCATCGAATTGAAAGGTCTTGTTATGACACAGTGGAATTTGAAAATAGTTCATTAAATCGTCATTCATGTTTTGTACTATCTGTCGTCTTGACTTATTGCACAACCTGCGGGTATGTACTTTGTATTCGACTAGTGCGCCAGCCTCGAGTTTAAACGATACAAGTATAACATTGCAAGAAATTTTCCAAAGGAAAATTTAAAAGATTTTTCATAACAAATTATACCCTTGGAGATTTGTTATTCCCCTTAAAAAAGTGGTGTCGCCAAAAATGTTCGGTGGAAAGGGCTGGGACTTGGACCCACGTAGCTTGCACAGCAATTGAACGCACTAACCACTCAGCCACGGCAACATACATACATTAAGCATTCCTTTTTAAAAAAGGATAATGTCTAGGCAACGGTCATATCGTCATCTGAATGTGAGAACTAATAACTCGATTTATATGATACACATGCTAGTTCCGGAATAATCCCAGGATTTTTTGCTGTGCTAGCAGTTGCCATTAAGAACAAAAGGTAGTATAGATTTATTATAATACTTGAAAAAATATTTGAAATTTTAAAAAATACGACGAATCCAGATACCCGGAAACCCTGATATCTAAAAATGAAAACATCAAATTACCTAGTTCTTGCACTCAGGTGACGATATAGTCTTAAGTCAATGGTGGCGCCGTCTTACAAAGATTAAAATAAATTCTAGAACTTCTTGTATTGCCAATATTATTCTTAAGCTCTTAAAATAATTTAAATTTATTTGGAATTAATTGAGCAAAGCTGTAAAATGTAGTTTTAAAGCTGATCACCAACGTTTTAGAGATTCTTCAAAAAATTAAAAAAAAACATTCAGTACAGCATACATATGTATGTTTAGCTGTTGATACGTTTTCGTTCCTTCCTGATGCGCATTATTCTACATTTCATGCCAAAACCTAAATTTTTTACATTTTAAAGTTTCTTCTTGGATTGCCAATCAACATAAAATAGAAAACAAATAAAAACAAAATATATTCTACATACATAATTCTTGTATACAACAATTTATATTGTGTATGATAGTTTTGATTATTTTCCCAATAACATTTAATTTTTTATATTTTATATTTTATATTTGTTTTTTTCCTACGTTATTGTATGCGACAGCATTTAATTTTTTTTCCATTATACATTATATTCAGTGTTATAGAGTTTTATATAGTTAATAGACTTTTATATGTTTTTCTTTTAGATGCAACACACTGTGTTTAAAAGTAAATGAGGAATTTTAAAAAATTGACAGAAAATAATTGCGATTAATACTTTTTTTTCCATGACAACCTATAGAGTTAAGAAAATCATAAATAATTTGTCTAACACTTTAGTTAGAGATAACAATTGGTCAGTTGAGTTTTAAGAAAAAAAAGCTTTCTTAGTGATGAGAACAGGAGATATGCAGTTTATGTAACATTTATGTATATATATTTTTTTATTTATGCATTTTTTAATAACATGTGTAGAATGCTATATTTGATTAGATATATACTCTGTATGTATGTATTTTTTGGTATACATATATATTTGGTTTTTCTTGCAAACATTATATTTATAAATTCTTTTTCTAATACAATTATCATTTTTTAATTTGATCCAATTACTTTTTTAAGGGTTTGTAATTTTTTTTTTCCATTTTATCATTGACGAACAATGATTTTTCTTTTTATAAAAAAACGCTTCCAAGGGTTATGTACAAAATACGTGCGAATTTTCGTGGTGTTTTGTGAAGGTATGATTGCTAAACGGCTTTTTAAAAACACCAGGGTTATTGAGTTTGTCCAAAATTTGTAAATCGTTAAGAAGAATGAAGAGGAGGAAAAAACTATTCACCATATCCTCTGTACCTGCTCATCTCTATCCCAAAGAAGTAAACTCTGCCTTGGAGCCTATTACTTCAATAATTTGGGCAAATTGTCACAAACTGACCTTAGCTTCATAAAGAGCTTCAAATGCTTCTAATCAATTGAATGGCATTTTTCGGCTATATGTACATATATCCAAGTGGTTTCACAGAGGGGCTACCATGGGCATCCACCCACCTATATACATATCCAAATAGCAGTGGAGTTTCTGTACCCCACAGACAAATGTAATTGAAAATACGCCTTCATAAAATAGTAAAGCGATGCGCGTTAACAGAGTTTTCTCCCCTTTCAGACCCTGTATCTGAACACAGATTTAGCATCAGTACAGATAGAATCTCAGGCAGCAATGGCATTCAAAGACATTGCGTCTTAGGCTTAAATTAATATTAAAAAAAAACCCTAACAAAATTGAAGTAGTCTTTTCTCTCAAGGCTCAATGGAGTAAAGGTCAAAATCTTGTAAAGAAAAACAAAATCTGTGGGCTATAGGATACCTCGAATTGATTTGGAAAAATAACACTTAAGCTACGGTCAGACAATTTGCAGATGTGCACAAATTTTGCAGAAAAATGTGTTCCAAACATACACAAACTGTGTAAAGCCTGAAACACAATTCTGCTTTAGTGCTACCGTTGAATGACGTTTAATGTTCAACTAAAGGAATTCAATGCCACAAGCCACAGTCTCGCTTCGTGCTACCGTTCTGCGTTTGAGAGCGAAAGAGAGTAGAGAGGCAAACATGACGGGAAAACGGTAGCACTAACGCAGAATTGTGTTTCAGGCATAATCGACAAATTTTTATCGATTTGCACACGTCGTCCGTAAACGTTTGCAGATGTTGTTTTGGGACAAACTCCACAAATCGTGTGATCGGGCTGCTAATGACATTTCTGCAAATTCACATTTGCGAATGACTTGGAGACATTTGCTTATGTGCTAATTTTGGGCACATCTGCAAATCGTCTGATCGTAGCTTTGGAAAAACACGAATTCTGGGAAAAAACACGCAAGAACCAAAGTCACTTAACACGATTGATTGAAGGGCAAACACCGAAACTACATATGTACAACAGACTACGACGACGAGTAGAAGCCAGATCGTTCTACGGAAACGTATTTAGTTTGTGCAAAAGAGTTTGCAGAATCCTTCGTGGCAACCCAAAGTGAATGTGCTTAAAGTACTGAATCTAAGACAGTTCTATAAATTTACAAAAACTATCGTCCAGCTTGTCTCCAACTATCTTGAACCTTAACAAACTTGCCAAAAACTTGTAACGGCCACTAAATTGCAAGATCACAAAAAATCGGGACTCCACCAATCGAATTGAATGATGAATTGTCAGCTTTAATATTGACTAAGTCTTTTCCTGTTCAAGTTCAGAATTTAATCCTCGATTTCACAACAAACCTCCCAACTATGGCCGGCCACCAATCAATTGCGCATACCTCTACAACACATACCACAAATCTTCGCATCAAATTCATTGTAAAATATTTAAAATTTTTTTTTTATTGTAATAAAATACTTGTTTTCATTTCATACAAAATGCTGTGTACCAAAAGAAACCAAAAACTTTTTATATAGCATCCTTACATACACCAACATTTTCGTTACATATTACACTGCGGACAGGATTGTTTCGGTTGCGTTTGTTCTCGCACAAAGTCCTGGACATTGAATTTCGCCTCGTCAATTGATTCATTTCGTCTGCTTTTCAGTTGCCTGACAACGAAAATAAAGGAGAGAACACAACACAGATGGAAATTATTTACACAATACATAAGCTCACACAACATTCATAATATTCATTAATTATTTTATCAACTTTGATGGATAGCAGCAGGATACAGAAAAAGGAAAAACTTTCTATGGTCACCCGCAGAAGCAAAAAGAAAATAATTACCTGGCGACAGCTAAAAATGCCAACCCCACATTGAGTCCTGTCTTTGCTGATGTCTCCATGAAGGCAACATTATACTCCCGCGCTAGGCGTTCACCCTCTTCCCGCTTCACTTGTCTATCACTGCCACAATCAGCTTTGTTACCTAGACAACAATGCAAAGCAAGGAGACAAATTCAAAGTACATAAGTTGTTAATTCCTGGACAACAAGTACATAAGTAATTAGTTCGAAGTGAGGAAAAAGTAAAATTGTGAAAAAGAAGCTTCCTTTTGGAGGGACACTCGGCTGAAGACTCACCTAAAAGCATTATCACTACGTCCTCCTGGGCGTATTCTCTAATCTCCACCAACCATGCCCGGATGTTGTCAAAACTCACTTTATTGGTGACATCGTAAAGCAGGAGCAGAGCTATTTTTGTAAACAAATATAGATATGCACATATGTATATTTTTTTAGGGTCAAAGTGAAAGAAAAGTTTCTGTTAATGAATAAAATATTTTTTTCAATTTAAATTCGAATGGAAAACAAGTTTTCGGATTTGCCAAACCCTATTACAGTGGAGCGAATTATTCGAAAGTTCAAATCGAATTTTTTGTTGTAACGATAAAAGTCCAAAAGTTTGTTCTTGAAAAGATTACCAGGTTGCAGAGGCCTTGGTCTTTGGAGATGGAGTTCATCATAGCTCCTTCTGAACAATTGATAAAGGCAGTCAGCCTCCGCCTCTGATTCTACATCGATGTGTGAGCCATCTTGAGATTTACGAGCTTCGACATTTGTGGCTTCCGTTTAGATCGATAATGGCCCAAACTACCACACTGGGAAGTCGAAACTCATTATTTCTTCATTGCTTGTAGAGCTTTTAATGTACATGAGAGCATTCATGGCCTTCAGCTCTCATCATTTGGTGATAATTGTGAAATCACATAAAAACTGATCCAGCCACATCGTGTAATGCTTTCTGACTTACTTAAGGTGGCGCTACAGTCCGGGCCAGACCTCGGGCTCAACCAATAAGCGTCTCCAGCCAGCTCGATTTTTAGCCAGCTGCCTCCAGTTTCGCATGCCAAATTGGTTAAGGTCCACTTCTACTTGCGTAAGTCACCTGAGTCGCGGTCTCCCTTTATTGCTCTGTCCCTCGGGTGTGGATTCGAAGATTTTTCGGGCCGGAGCACTGGTGTCCATCCACTCTACATACCCCAGCCACCTAAGTCGTTGGACCTTCACTTTTCTGGCTAAGTCGATGTCGCTGTACAGTCGGTGCAATTCGTCGTTGTTTCTCTTCCTCCACTCGCCGTTTATGCAGACGGGACCGAAAATCTCCCGAAGAATTTTCATCTCGAAAAAGCCAAGAGCAACCTCATCCGCTTTTGACAGAGTCCATGCCCCTGCACCATAGAGCAGGACTGAGATGATTAAGGTCTTATACAGGGTCACTTTAGTCGTTCAAGATAGAGTTTTGCTACTCAATTACCTTCGCAGCCCAAAGAAACAGCGATTGGCAAGAGTTTTTCGTTTGATCTCAGCGCGGAGCTTAGATAGACAACCTCCTTCACTACCTCAAAGTTATAACTGTCTATATTGACGTTCTGTCCGAGACGTCGGTGTTGGGTGTCCCTTCTTGTTGACTTCGTCTTGCCCTCATTGACCGCTAAACCCGTCTTTGCCGCTTCCCTCTCAATACTCACGAACGCGCCAGTGACATCATGCTGCTTCCGTCCGATTATGTCAATATCGTCGGTGTGTGCGAGTTATTGGACGGACTTTTAAAAGATTGTGCCTCTGGTGATGGTGCATGAGTTCTACACAACTCTTTCAAGAACGATGTTGAAGAAGTCGCATGACAGCGCGTCACCTTGTTTTAATCCTTTTTTTTTGACATCAAAGGTCTCGGTGAGGTTTTGATTGACCTTGATGGAGCAGCGTGCATTTTCAATCGTCATCCTGCATGTCATCCCAAACGGCCGAGTTTGGCAGGGATGCCAAAACTAGACATGGCTCTGTATAGCTCGTCTCTATAAATGCTGCCATAGGCGACCTAAAAATCGATGAAGAGGTGGTGGGTATCGATTTGAAGTTCTTGGATTTTCTTCAAGATCAGCCGCAGCGTCAATATTTAGTCGGTGGTGGACTTTCCCGGCTTGATATGGACCGAATACTTACATGAAAAAGGGCGCATTTTTATGCAACTGAATGGATCCATTGGTAAACGCCATGTTTGCAGTTTAAAACTTTGCAGAAGCGAGTGAAGTCAGAACTGAGAACACTCCAAAAATCGGTTAAAATGTTCCACATACGCCACAGTATTTTAGGTTTAGCGATCCTTGATGAGATATACTTAGGCGAAAGGTGATGCGTTTGAATGGACGTGCTAGGCTTTTCCCGTTTTCTGTTAAAACAAGCTCATATAGAAGTTTGCATCCGAATCTCATCTGTGTTTTATCAAGCTCCATTAAAAATTATTGTTTTCGAAAAATGCGGTACAAAACCATTGTCACTCATTGTTTGTATATTAAAAGAAAACAAAATCAACATAAATATATGCATGTGTGTGTATGTTTATACATCAATAAACCCAACATTGATCCCAAAACAAAGACTTTAAAAGAGGCTTACCATGAGCATCCCTGTAGTAAGCATGAGTCACGCTTCGGAATCTCTCCTGACCGGCTGTATCCCAAATTTGCAACTTCACCCTTGTGTTGTCAACGGTAACGACCTTATTCTGTGTAAAACAAATATAAACATAACACACGCATTCGTGAATATTTAATTTTCCAAATAAAATTAGGATTTCAACAAAAAAAAGACACAAAGAAACCTCTAGATACAGGTACACATTTACATACATTCACAACACTTAAGCACACGTGTGAGAGCTACTTTACAAAAATATACATTTTCAGCATGCATTGGTCACAGTTTAACATAAAACATTCAATTAAATGGCATAACAAATGAAATAAAAAAATGAAGGTGAGTAAGCAATTGTTTTATTGCAGAGGGCGGATTTCATCAACCGCCAAAAGGAATTATGAGGACTTCATTGCCTCAATTGACGTTAATTTAATTATTTTTCGTTTGCGAATTACCTTCAGGTTATTGATTTTTTAATTATCAATAAATATCAGTACTTGTAATTATTGGGAATTATCGTTTCAATTTAATAGAGAGAGAGAGAGAGAGCTTCAACACGACGAAGGAAACAAGCAGATTCTGTTTGAACAGATTACTTAACTAGTTTTTTCCCAAGCGGAAAAAGAAAGCCATTACGATTAAAAATGGCCTAATTTGAAGGAAGATATTAAGAAGCTATGTATGCATCAGTTCAGTGTTGCCTAGATTGATATGAAGCCAATATCCTTTGAATATCGCTGGTACAATCCAAAGTTCAAGATGGAGGAATTGAAAACTTTGCTGGTAAAGAACTAAAAAGACATTATCGCTGAAAAAGTGGCAAGAACGACGGATGTAACCCTGGATAAGTAGAAGACGTGGAGAAGTTCCGAAAGAATTTACACCATTTCTGTCGGGTCACGGCGGCCATCGTCGGTACTTCCCTCCGGCTTGAACTCAACGAGACTTATAAAGCTCTTTTCTGAAAAGGAAATTTTAAACCTTGACAGGAACAACATGAGGAAGTTAGTGGGCTTCCTTACCGACCAGTGTGGTCTAAGATATCATCTCAACAAACTAAACCTTTGTTCAGTTACAGAGTGTCGATTCTGTTTGGAAGAGGACGAAACCTCTGCCCGGTACTACACTGGCTACGTAGACGGATCTTTCATGGGGAATTCTATTCGTTAGCGGAGTTTAGAAACTTGACTACTAATGACACACTCACCTTCGGAAGGTAGACCTGTTAGGCTAAGTAAAGCGAAGACAACAATAGATCTTGCTAGGTCGCAGTGCCAGGTATAAAGGCAGGTTGTTAAAAAAAATAGGCTCGACGACTTGCCAGCATACCTTGCATGTCCTGGATATGACGAATACCCGGAACATAAGGTTTTTAATTGCCCAAGGTTCCTTAAAAAAAAGTGAGTTTGGAAAGTGGAGTAAATTGTACACTTAAGGTCACAAATGTATTAGCATAGTTGCCAAAACATTATTAACCCGAATGTAAATCGAATTCAGACATATAGAAAGCCACAAGAGAGTGCTGCAGACAAGGACGACCGTGTAAATCGGAAAACTGGCAAAGATCTGAGCTAGCGGAGATAAGGTTTAGTCAGACACAATTTGGCACTTACAGGGACCACTTAAGCTATCAGTGAGTGAAAAGGACTAGAATCACAATGCCAGAGCACATAGCAACTTCTACAATTAATTTAAAGTTAAGAAAACGTGTCATAGCCTGCGTCTCGTTAAAGAAGATGATAATCTAGGATTTGAAGGGATGCTGATATCATCGAGGTAGTTAAGATGTTTGAGATAGGTTGTGCGAATACGTCGTTTTCCACCGACAAATTTTATTACTCGTAACTTCAACTAGGAGAAGGAGAAAGGAAATTGAAATGCATTCCCCTGTGCAGCACATGACATTTATCTTCTTCGTATTTGTTATTATTAGTAAGGAAGCAGTCACGCCGCTCTAGCACAGTGATCTCACAAAGAGGCCTATTGTCCTATACCGAATATTTTAGAACAGTTTATCTGCTCAAGAGATTGTCAGGAAGGTAATCAGCTTCTCAGGGTGAAGCGTGGCAAGTGCGGTCGTAGAGACGAGTTCACTGCCCATGATCCGTTTCCTCACATGAATGAGGGCTGGACATTCTGTGACGACGAAATCCGGTGACAGGCCAAGCTTGTGTAGATGCCATTTTAGTCGGCAGTGGTCGATTCGAAGAAACTTAGATTTATTTTGGGATAGAGTGGGCAGAAAGTATTTGATGCATTGCTGTTCAATACTTTCCTTCCAGATGACTTTGAATTTGAGCAGGGTTAGTTTCCTCGTGTGAATTTTGAAAAGGAATTTACTTACACCACAGGTTAGTTTGGGACTAGTGACAGGGGGTTAATTAATTTGGAATGCTACTCTTGCCTCCAGGTACCTATGGATAACAATCGACTGTTACTACAGTAAGAGTCAGGCTCAAACTTAGATGATGGTGAATTGATATCATGTGTGAGATAAAGGACTGCCCCGAGAGGTCTTTTGGCAAGTCTTGATTACAAGTTCTTAGCTTATCTGCATCTTCAAACAGCAGGCAACTGTCTAAACTCTTCGCTAGATATTGATGTGAATCAAGACCATCACTTTGGTGATTTTGTAATCGGTCTTGCTGTCGCACGTACTATTATCTTTTTCGGCGTGTTTCCCCAGAGCGTTTGAGTATTTGTTTCTGCCATGACACACGCTACGTTGAACTTCTCTCACTTTCATACAGTTAAGTTCGAAATTTGTTTGGCATTTTATCTGTAAAATAATTCACCCAAGCTACGTCCTTCAACAACACCAGTGTACCGCACTAATTGCCGATCTCAAATATTATAGCTTTTTTAAATCCTGTCCAAACTGAAATATTAAAATCACATTGATCTAGGATTGAGATATGGCAGAAGTAAAAACTATCGACTACTTGTTTTGTGAATGCTCAAATCTCCAAATATATGGAATCCTTTCAATCTTCATCTTATCTTCAAGGACTAAGGTTAGTTTTTGAATAGGCCACGTAAAGGATGAACAAGTTAAAAATGGCACTAAAATTGAAAATATTAACACAATGGACCAAGCGAAGAATAACTCTTGCCAATCGCTGCTTCTTCGGATTAAGAAGGCAATTGAGTAGTAAGGCCATATCCCGAAAAAGTAAGGAAACTCTATATAAGAAATTTATCATCCCAGTCCTGCTTTATAGCGCTAAGGCATGGACTCTATCGAAAGCGGATGAAGATATCCTTGGTTGCTTCGAGAGAAAAATTCTTCGTAAGATATTCGGTTTCGTTTGCGTTGACGGGTTCTGGAGGAAAAAATTCAACGACGAACATTACGGTTTGTACAGCGACAACGCCCTAGCCAAGAAGATACGAATTCATCGGCTTAGATGGCTGAAGCGTGTAGAGCGAATGGACACAAATGCTCCGGCTCGCAGAATCTTCAAGTCTAACCCAGATATACAACGCAGTGACGCGCACAAGTGGAAGGGGACCTCAATCAACTTGGAGTGCGCAACTGGAAGCAGTTAGCCAAGGACCGCGCTTATTAGAGAGGCTTGTTGTTTGAGCCACTGCTTTACCCCGAACTGTAGCGTCACCTAAGTAAGTAACACAATGAATCAAACGGCTCCGTCCCTAAAACCTCAATACAAAAGATGATCTTCTCCTTGATTTTGTTTTCAGTTTTACTTTTTAAAAACGGTTGACTCTCAGAACTTGGTCATCTACCTACCTACCGAAGAATGTACATAGTTCAGTCTTCTATGTTTTGGAAACTAAATGGCTTCAGGTACTATGAAAACTGAATGATGATTTCGTCTAGAGAAGAATGGTAGGAGACAAAACAGGGATTATGTATAAGGATGTGGATTGTATCCTATAATTTAGCGCAGATGGATCGAGTTGTGTGTCAAATGTGTTCAAGCCCCAGCCATATCCACCGAACATTATTCGCGGCACAATTTCTCGTCTGGGAATGAAAAGCCTCCGAGAGTATAATTTATCAACAAAGCTGTTGGGAGTCGCCAATAAATTGAAGTTCCTTCCATTCGTGCGAAAAAATGTATAGAAGGCAACATGATTGGTTGCGAGATGATAGGCTTTGGCTCATTCTGAGCTGTTGCGCTCATTTTGAAATTTAGATGGATCAAGATAAACCCGTGAACTCTGAGGTTGAGTAAGATGGTCCTTAAATTCGTTACAGTAATCCGAATACAATTGACATTGACACAAAAGTGTTAAATTAAAAAAAAAATCATCATTCAAAGGACTCAGTTGTATTAAATTCAAATCACCTGCGGGAATTGAAAAGAAATTTGTTAAACATCCTTATTTCTTATCTCTCCTTATACATGACACCTGACAAGGATAATCCTGGTGGTAATAATCATTTCATGTCGCAGAATTGAAAAGATGAAGACGCAATTTCATTTTTTTAATCTTTCCCAAATGGTGAAAGAGTATCCATTCCATATCTTGGAAATACGCAACTGAAGGCGAAGAGAAAAGTGAATGGTTAACCACGAAAACCACTTCGCAATGTTTTAGTCCTCTTTTTTTCCCAGAAGTTTATTATTTCTTTCAATGAGGTCTCCACTCCACACGTGTCGGACGATTGAATTGTAAACAACGGACGATAACAATTGGTGTTTTCCCCAAGAAAAAATAGCCACGCGTATTAAAGCCATATGAATGTCCTTATGATCGTTGACCGCCCGACATGTACAGTAGGATGACAGAGAATTTTCTGTGGATGGAGTCCTTATTACGACAATAACTTCTTTTCCTGTATTTTCAAAAAGCATACGGAAGTGAATATATTAAATATTTTACGTAATTTGTGTTCCACTTTATTTAAAGGACTGAAAATGTATATAAATTTTTGAAACGCACAAATCGAATTCCTTACATAAACAGACAAGGAAATATTTTTCATTTTTTTCCATCGATTCAAGGACTTTACTTTACTTTTCCTGTTACTTATTTACATAAGAAACATTTATATTTATCATAAATATTTATAAGGGATATTGAATGTGAAGTCATGTGAACGTACATAGGTGATTGAAAAGGCTGGCCTGGACAGGACAGTGAGCTCGCATGGCAAACTTGAGGAGAAGTTATTTTTTAAATTGAAAACTGCAGGGAGTCTGGAGGTGGGTCTTTAGCTTTTAATGGAATATTAATATTCATTACAGATGACTATAACGGTTGAAATGTATTTCGAAGAACTTTTTAAAAAAAAAAAAAAACACGTGTACATAAATATGTGGCAGAGTATTCTTTTCTTTGAACCCATGGGTGACTGAAGATTGTTTTTCTGTCACTTCGTTATTATCTAAGATGTAGTTAGGGCATTTGAAAATGTATGGTTATGTTGAAGTTATTCAAGAATCTCTTAACGGGCTAAGAATTTAAGGTAACCTATACTGGTTAGTATAAAAACTTTATAGAGAGAAAAAAATTCTCATAGAGGAAAAAATTAAAAATAGATAGCCCTCTTTCTCTCTTTCCTCGTTTTGGCAACCCCAGACCATAACCTGAAGTAGCGCAACAACTAAGTTCGTATCGAAGTAGTGTCCTTCGCTGGGTGGCGCGCATCCGAGAGGTCTAATTTTCGATGACTCTGGCGCTAGATCAGGCTGAATTTGAGCGATGGCACGGGTTATGTTGACTTTAAGGGCACTAGTCGTTTGCGGCTTATTTGCATAGACCTGCGACTTAAGGAAACCCTATAGGAAAAAGTCAAATCGCACGATCTCGGTGGCCAGTTCACGTCGCCTCTGCGTGAGATAACCATGCCCTCAAATCGCACGAGCAGAATGTCTATTGTGGTGTCAGTTGTGTGGCACGTAGCGCCGTCCTGTTGGACCCACATGTCGTTCACATGCATATCATCCAATTTGGACCAAAAGAAATTGGTTATCATCGATCAGTAACGCTCTCCGTTAACGGTGATGGCAATGCCATTGTCGTTTTCGAAGAAGTACGGACCGATGATGCGGCCGGCCTACAATCCACACCGAACAGTAACTTTCTGCGAATGCATTGCCACTTGTTGGATCTCGTGTGGATTGGCATTGGAACGTATCCGTTCATCCAAAAATGGTCCTCGTCACTGAAGATGATTTTTTTTTTGCTGAAATCGGGGTCCACTTCCAAGTGCCCAAGTTTTATTATTTGCACGTGTTGCTCGACGCTGTTACTTGCCATGGTAATTTGTCTTTAGTGACTGAAAAATAAAAATTTAGAAAACTAACAACAGGTAAAGCAACATGGCCGCCATTGGAAAACACTTAATAACTACTGGGTAGTATTTTAGCGGGTAGGGGACATCTCTCGTCCCACAAAAGGTATCACAATCGATCTAAATTGACCTGAGTGTGGCGAAGCGAAATGGATTCTTCTTCGTTTTACCTACCCACTTACCTAACCTAACCTATCACATGTTAATGACTTTTGACGATTGAATCCAGGCTTAGACTGTTTCCTAAAACGTGAGGACATTTCGCGACTCAGGGATCGAAGGACTTAAAAACTACGAATTTCACCAAATGGAATAGATATTCGTACGGTGAAAGTTGAACATTTTTGGACAAAAAGAGGTGGTGAGATGCAGGAGAGAGGAGTCCAAATGTGCAGCTCTATACTACTATATTCTGGCATGGTGTGTGGAAATGCACGGCAATCTAGAGTGGGATTGCTGGATTCTTCAATAATACGCAGATGCCTAATTTCCTGACAGCCGCACGGAGATAGACGGGAAGGGACCTTAAATAGACCGTCTATGAAAAGCTTTAAACATAACGTCAAATAGAGACATCATGACATAGATCGTAACTCTTATGCCAAAGTAGTTCTCCATCTTCTTTGCATCTGTTCAGCTTTCTCCCGCAAAGGGAGACTCCACTTGGGAGCTTTTACTTTACAAACCTGGGTGACCTGATAAAACATCGATGTTTGTAGCCTCCTATGCTTCATAAGAAGCTCTAATTGGTTCTAATGAGTAGGCAGGAGATCTTTCCGAGATCCTGGTGGTATCACAACGGACCCCTCATGGGTCTAAGTGTGTTGGCTTTAGCTGGCAGTTACTTCAACCTAACCTATGCCAAGGTAGACAATGGCAATGAATGGACTAGGCAATCGTAACAACAATGGCGGACTATTTGTGGATTACTGCAAAATTCTGTTGAGCACAAGGCCTATAATCAAGTCAACTGGGTGTAAACCAACAGCCAACAGCAATCTCCAGTCCAAGCAGCTCTGTGATAATTATTTTTATTAGACATCCGTTCCGTTTGCGTTGACAAACTTGGAGGATAAGATTCGATGATGAACATTACGAGCTGCACAGTGACAAAGAGTTAAATATTCCTCCTAAGATGCTTGGAGAGAGTGTACTCCAAGGAATGTAGTGCGCAGCTGGAAGCAGTTGGTTAGGGACCAGACTACCAGAGGAGAATTGTTGACCGAACTGTAGCCACTGAACTATTTCTTATTCAGTTTGGAAAATAACGTTTGATAAGAGCTTTGGATGGATGTGCGAGCAGTGTAAGTTCGAGTCCGAACAATGTTTACCGAACATTTTCTCTCGTCAGGAAATGACAAACCTCCGAGAGAAGCAATCAATTTAAAGCCCCTTCCATTCATGTGGTCATTACCGGCATGTGACGCCAACAATTTACTAATCGGTGTTGAAATACTTAACAATGAACTCCACCCTGCACATCTCTACTCTATGCTCCGTCTGTCCTTCTGTCCTCTGTTTACCATTCAGACGATTCGAATCAAAAGGATTGATTTTCCCAATCCCTGATAATCCCTTCTTTACAAAAGTACCGACCCAAGGGTATGGAATTTTATTGCTCATAGCTCAGGCACTCGTCTACGTCCAACCTCATATCTGCCAGTGAAATGTAATACCTTGTGCTGGCTGGCGTACCAACCAGATTCATTGTCATTCCCTGCACCTTCATCGTCCGCAACATGGCCTTAACACACAAACTATTACGGGTATCAAAAGTCGCCACAACAGACTTCCAGGCAAGGACGCCGCAGACACTATGAGCTTGACCTGGTGGTTAGATCTTTACCACGGCCTGTGCACTTGGTAAACGGTTTAGTGATGTGTATTAGGTGTGCTTTGTCCGAGAGGAGAAAACCAATTTATTTGCGGTTACGTCTGAATTGCATTTGACAAAGGCAACGTACCCAATGGACACAAAAAGGATTATTTCTCTACGTGCTTACCTATGTATTTAAAGTATTTTGACTAAGAGAAGAATTTTACATAGCTGGGTTCCAACTTTTCGCATTTATTCACATCTGCATTTGACATTCCTGATTTTCATCAAAACTACGCGTTAAAACTTCCTAAACTCTATTCCTCTGTGTCCAAAAATAACTGGAAAAATCGAACACATCCAGACAAATCCAAAGCTAACGCGACACGAACACCGCATCATGCTACCATCTCTTCGTGGCTTTGGAAAATTAATTCAATCCCGTCAACGTCTCAATGTTAAGGCAATTAGCATTGTCTGCATAGAGAACAACAACATGGGACAATTCTTAAGAGGATTACAGATTATAATCGGAGGAAAACATGGAACATTTCACTTCATACTATACGACCTACACCACACAGACGAGGATTCGTCTCTGGCTGGTTTCCACTTGGGAATAAATGGCATAAAGCTTATGCAAACGATTTCCCCACCCGGGATAGCTGAAAGGATTTTCTTTCGCCAAAGTTCATCGTAGGGCAGGGCATAACTTGTTCCGAAAAATTAATTATTTATTGGGAAAGAGTTTTGTTCCCACCAATGTCACCGACTAGGACATTCACCAAGGGCTAAGTGAAGTTCCAAGAACCACTTTAAATGATTGAGTACACCAAAGTTGACGGTATTATTCGGTTGTCAACTTTAATGCTGCTTTGCGTTGTGGATTACAAGTGCGGTTGTGTTCAGGTTAGGAAATGATGCCAGAAGCTTTTCGTTGATAAGATTAAGTTGAACATCTATAGGAATGGTCTACATAATCCCTACAAATTAACAGCTGCTAAAGGAATGCCCAAGCAGATTTGAATTCTCTTCAGGCATAATGTCGGCTGTCCTCAAATGGGATAGAAAACAGGGAGAAACCGTCAGTCAAAAGAGGACTACACCATATTTGTCCCTGCAAGAAGGGGTCTTCACCGAACTGATGTGAGTCCTTACCTGCGATTTTTGATCAAACCATCTAAACGGGTGAAGCCGGGAAGTAAAAAAACTGACCAATAGTGGCTCTGGAGAGGTTGTTGTGCAATATTCGTATGTATTGTAGATGCAGAAGAGGAGACAATGTATGACACTCTCTCGGCTCAACAATCTGGGTAAATTGTCAACCGAATAAAGATAAAGAACGAACTAAGTTTTCGACACAGAGGAGGTTAGCATGGAATTGAGTAAGGTAGCGCGATACACCTCAATCTAATCCAATAAGGCATCCCCTTGCTTAGAAAAAGTTCAGTGTTCAAAAATGTAAACAACAACAGCGATTTTCTGTCATGGAAGCTTCTTGCTCAGATGTCCCTGACAGATGAATTGATCAGCACTGTTTTGAGAAGACTTCTTGACTTCGCAGACGAAGTCAACAACATCGGCAGTAACAGCTGAGATCAGTAAACAATGATGACCCAAGCAATTGAGATAACCGAGGAAGGAGCTTAAAGATCATGTAAATAAGAGAGGCGTTTTGTTTAAATCCCAGGGCCATCCCGAATTGTATTTACCTATATGTACCTATGTCTAGGGTAAGCTTCAACGAGCGATGGGTTTCACGGTCTTTGATCTAATCCTCACGGTGATCAGAAGAGTTTCAAGAAGTAAAACACATCAAGGGTTACTCTTTATCCAATGTCCACCTCCACAGATAGCGAAACACTTCAGGCTAAAACCTTACAGTACCAGTAGTCATATCTTTTCGCTGCAGGATGGACAGAAGTAGAGTTCGGGTTTGGCAGTCCTCTTTTCTTTAAAATCGTCGCACCTTCGACAGAAATGATTTGTGGTAATTGTAGGTCTGCTGGTGTGTCTGCTCATAGTTTTTTGTCCTGTTAGTGTATCCTATATGACTTAACCTTCACTAGGATCTCTATGTATCTATGTGATCCGCTGATGAGAAACACCAAGTTTCAAAGGTTTTTGTTAATGGTTTTTTGGTGGCTTCACAGGTCGCATAGGAAGTAAGACGTGCTCTCTTCTCCATCTATACCGCCGTATGGTATTGTATGGTATATGAGGGTGAGCGGAAGGCTCTTCACTTAGGCCTCTGTCGGGCCCGTTGTGTTCCCCTCCTTTAATCCTCGGAACTGCAGGGATAGGCTTGGCTTGGGACGTATGTTGGGAGGGATCTAGGGAAGGTGGAAACAATCATGGAGTTGACACTAGTGTACGTGTGGTCTGGCGAATCTTCCTGTTTCTTTAGTGAAGGCCAGGATGCCGCCGATTCCTTTGTTCTTGAGATGTTTCAGGTCCGGTATCCACATGGACCCCAGGGTCCTCTGTCGCATCCTCGCTAGGGCTGGGCAATGGCATAGGAAGTGTTCGAGGTCCTCTTCTTCTTCCTCACAGTTCCTACATGTTTCTGTGTCAGCGAGGCCCATTCTATGCATGTGTTTGTTGAGGTTAATGTGTCCTGTTATGAGTCCCACCATCAGCCTCAATTGCTCTCTGCTTGAACCTAACCGCCGTAACCTCGGCATAAGTCCTCTGTACCTAACCGCATTCTTCTAAGTTGGATGGCCAGTAACTTGTGGCCTGTGATAGGCGCTAAGTGTGACCTATTTAGTGCAAGAAAGTGCTTTTGTCTGTACTTTGTCCAGAGGCCTCTGGAAATGGGGCCTGTTGAGACTAAGCATCATCTTTAGTCAGCTTGTCTTTAGACGTCTTGTGCTATGCCGGTTTTTGACAATTGACAGGTCCTGTTCCGACCTCTGTCTTGCTAGATTCGTTCATGTCCATGCTTGAAAATCAAGAAACAAAGATAAGAGTTATCCCTTTGTAAGATGAATTTCCTAAAAGTGTTTTAAATTCTTTAATAGCAGCTTGACTATCTATCGAAAAGCCATGGATAACTTTCGAGCCAGGCTGGTACGCCAGAATCTTACAAATCCAATTTTCCCATTCCTTAAGTAGTTAAGAGTGGGTTTCTTTATTCCAGAGGCAGTCAAGACGTCGCGATTCATGGGTAATGTGTTGGGAATAGCAGCTTGGAACATGATTGTTCGATATGTTTCGCCAGGATTCTGAACTTAAATGAGAATAAAAAAAAAATAGCTGCCGCGACAGCTCGGGATGAACCAAGGTCTAGCTTCTCGCAACTATTCATGTTGTTCGTGTTACATTTTTCGCACGAATGGAAGGGATCTACAGGGAATTGAGAAGGTCTTTCATGACAAATTGTACTCCCAGAGGCTTGTCATTCCCCGACGTGAGGTGGTGCAGCTAAAAATGTTCGATGGACATGACTAGGGCTTGAACCCAAACCGTTTACACAGCAGCCCAACGCACTAACCACTGAGCCACAGTGACTAAGAATACGCTTGGAAATAGTTTTTGCTAACACATCTTGAAGGATTAGGGCCAATGAGTGGTGTTAGGTTATCATCTTTTGCTATGGAGCCAGTTCCTTTCTTTCCTGTAAATCCGTTGTAAGCCATTATTCAGTGAAGGATGCCAATTTACTGACAGGACGTTGGGTCGAAAGGTATATTACTTAGAGTAGCAAAAAAGGGTTATTTTGTATTGCTAATCAACTTAAGTGTAATAGTTAACGTCTGCAGCACTGGCTGCAGCTCTAGCATTAACCTGGCCATTCAGTTCTGTAGGGCAATATTGGATTCATCAGCAGTCGCCTGGGCCCAATTTAGATTGTCGTGATCCTTGGCTAACACACAATTCATTTTCTGTCTTGAAACTTGGAACCATGAGCGTAAAAGTTGGGTTATGTTAGGTAGATGGGTTGACGGGGGAGGAGAGAACTCTCTGGGCCACACTTAGTTCAGTTTGGACCCCCTTGGAGGTGTTTTTCCAATGATTTGAACGCCAATATCTTCTTTCGCCTTTCGGAGCATCGTCCTATTCAGCAGCTAAACTTTGAATGTGATGGACACTCTATTGAGGAAACTCCAGGAGGGTATGAGAGATTGTTTCGTTTAATCCTATTTTGAATCCCGACTTTTAAGAGCTCGCAAGCAAACTGTCAGTCGCGAAGAAAATACTGAAATAATGGAACGAAACTCCGTAAATAAGACCCTGAAATCACGAGAATATCGGTTAAGTGGAATCTGCAATGGAACACGAGGTATGGCAAACGAACGCATACATGGGGAAGGTAATGGCCTGGGCGATGCGACCACAAATCAAGCGAACTGTGTAGGGCCGTGAACCTTGGAGACAGTTCGTTAAATCATTGCTCCCACTATGAGTTTCAAAAATACTGACATACACCTTTTAAGAATGCAAACGGCATGCTTCAGGTTCTTGACCAACCTCTGTATTGGAGAAACATGGAGTAGGGACATTTGCATTTAGGGTTACGCATATGTTAGCCTTAAGATAGGTTAGATAGGTTAGGCATAGCATAGGGCTCTAGATTTAAGTATTAGATAAGTAAGATTTAGCTTAGGTTTAGTTTAGGTTAGTTTCGCGGGTCTTTTTTCCTCCTTTTTCCGAGAATTGACACATGTCCAAGGGTGTCAGGGATTTCTTTTCTCCTAATTTCAATCTTTTTATCCGTCCGTAATTTGACTTAGGGAAGTAGGAACATTCTTTTCTTTTTTACAAGAATCTTCCCCGTCCGACGAGTTGAGCTGACGAATGCAGGTTCGTCAAGAACCTAAAGATGCCAAATCAGGCTTCACAATCATTCTTTTCAATTTCTTTAATTGAATGAATAAAGTGAAGCCGAATGATACAATAAATAAGAAGTATTCACCCAACACTCTAAAAAAAGAAAACCACCTAATCAAAGTTGAGAGAGTTATATGGATTCATGAAGAAAAAAACTTCCTTCCACTCTACTTCCCCGTAATCGCTGTACAATAACATAAAAAGGATTGTATACTTCAATTATCCTTAAAGGAACATTCAATTGGAAAACTGCGATTATTTTTGATTACGCCCTTGTGAACACCCCGACCGAGGCTCTTAAATTCGTGGAGAGCATTACACCGGAAGGGCCTCACTCAACAGTGCCGATACGAAAAAGGACATAAAAGCGACCCAATAAGTGGAAGTAGCGCAACCCTAACGTATGCAAATCCCCGAGACTCAGGTATACCACGAGAATTTCAAACACAAAAAAATGTATAAAAAAAACTTTTTTTTTTTTTTTTGGAAAAATGTTTGATTACTTTTTCAATTCATCTCCAAATGAAAGCAGCTGCTCTTTTAAGGGACCCCCCACCCCTTCTTTATTGCAGTGAAGGGGATTTAGGGGATAGAAAGGCGACCAAGATGAAAAAAATATTTGATTGACGACGAACAGGACGAGCGAGGGTACAAATTACTGTTGTGGCTTAAGTTTATTGATGGACTGATAGGATTCTACTTTGTGGTTAACGATTGAATAGGACTCCGAAAAACAACCATGGAAGGTGGATATTATTGGACATTTTCGTCTTAATAAAGCATAAAAAGGCGGAATACGTTTGATAGGATTTACGGAACTTATCTTCTTTTTTTTTGTTGAATGAAACCGTGAAAGGCAATAGAACGCCTTCACTCTCGTTTGATATACAAGTTCGAATAGAGATTTACGTTTTATTGTTAGAAAATGTTTTGTATACTTAAGTTGTGATTCATGAAGTCTCTCTATGTTCACCGGAGGATTTGATTTATTATCGTTCTGATGTTGGTTGGTAGGTTAGGTATACTGGATATATTTAGAAAGAAAAATTTCCACCATGGCGGCGATTTAAATAGAAAAAGTTGAAGAAGTAATTAGATACTACACCGTGAGATCAATAAATCAGGGTTGAGCAACTTCAGTGATTTACAAGTTTAAGATCGATGGTTTCAAACTTGGAAGAAGCCCCTTTATACCCTGACGGGAGACATATTGGGCGGTATTAGGTTTTTTTTTTTGGTCGGATCGGGCAAAGTCTATTCAAACACTCAGACCCAAAGACTGGTTCATTGTACTATCATTGTACTATTTTGTTAAATATAATGCTGCTATAAGCCAGGTGTTTGACGAAAGCGGAATATTTACTTAAATGCTTACATAGATTCTATTTCCGCCTACTAGACAGGCGACGCGCCTGTGTTTGCCTCAGCTTCTTATTAAATTGCCTTGACTTTTCTTCAACAGTCCGGTGCCACGTTTTGTTGGCTCTTCTTAAATTGGACATTCCGGAGCCTGTGGCCGATCTATTGCCATTTAGGTTACTGTATAATCGCGTCTACACACGCATCGACAGTTTCGTCATTCCATTTTTTTACATTGCAGATGTCCATTCACATAGTAACGAGGTGGAAACCTCTACAGCCTAACATCTTGTAACTTCGGTAGTAGGTCTCCTCGGGGTTCTCCCTTAGAGAATTCTCCAAAAATTCCAGCTTGCATAATGATTGGCGACCGTTCTCTTAAAGAGAAGATTTTGACGGTAGTCGTATCGATTTTAGCTCTTTACTGCTCCACACAATGTGCAAAACTCTTAGGTTAACAGAGAAGCCCCTTTGTTTTGTAAATATCAAGCCTGAGTAGGTTGCTAAGCTCTCCTGAGGGTTTTCCTTTAGCGCCTTCGAATAGGGTTACTGATACCATATTCGGCCTGTTTGTCCAGTAAACTCGCATCAGTTTGGAAGCTCCGTGGAGTACATATTCGTAAATGTAAAACAAACACGAGTTTTGAGTGAGAGGCCTAAGACATTGTTGACTTATAGCACGAACTACCGGAAATGACAATTGACTTTCTTTTTAGAGTCTGTCCCTAGGTCTAAGGCTATCAATATTAAGCAGCGACAACTCAAAAATTAGATTCTCCTCTCGTGTTGTACCAGAGGAATATTATTCCGAAGCGAAAGAAATGATGGACAGGATCAGCAATGGAAAGTGCCACGAATAACTTTATGTTATGGCGCAGATCTGTATTGGGATATTGATTGGGGTGAAAAGTCTTTGATTTAAAACCGATAAGTGAACGTCTGACTGTGATCGGCATTAACGCTTTAAGGCTGACGCACACCGGTGCAATCGCGATAGCGGTAGCGTAAGCGATCACAAAAGCGTCCACCGCATTCGGTGTGCGTGAACAGACTTCAATGCATGTGTTGCGATAAATCGCTATCACTTAACGCCAGCTTTTATCCTTCCAAATCTGGATGGGAAGGTGTTTTCTGCGAAATACTTCAGGCACCCTTTAACAGAAGCTGGCAATACAATTTAACATTCACCTTTGATGGGCACCCCGTCATAGGGACATTCTTGGGCATTGTAAGACCAATGAATTCATCAAACGTTGCACTACACTAGATATACTACTAGAACGACGGAATCTGGGTATTCCATGTAAATTACTCTTCGATGCAATCATGCTTAACCTCGCTCGGTCGGAAAGTCTGATCTTGCTTAAAAAGTCGCTGATCAGCACTATAATCAGTATTCCTACCGACCACTGCCTTCATGCCAGAAGAATGAGCCTTTCTCAAAGGACTTCTCCACGAGTTGCAGGGATGAAGAGAAAAAATAAACAATCCTTTACTTTCTCTGTACCCGCCCAACTCTATTCCGAAGAAGAAAGCTCTATTTCGATAATTTAAGCGAATTGTCACAACATAAAAACATCTGAAGCTTCATCAAGAGCTCCAAATAGTTTCATTAAAATTGACCTTTCGGGTGTAAATAGCTGTGGTATCCACAAAGGACATGTGTGTCTGTGCTTTGCAACGGCAGTCACTCTTCCCGCTATCTACCTACCTTCGCCCAAATGCTTTATGAACGTCAGTACAAAAGTAAGTAACAGCTATATACGTATCCATAAGCTAAAGAACAACATAGAGGCCTGACCCAATGATTCGCCGGGGGAACTTTTCAAGCAGGAGGGTGAAGTTTGTGTATACACCATGCACTAATTCATCAACTAAATCCGATCGGGTGGAAGGAATCATACCCAATGACTACGCGAAACGCAATCCTATTTCTCCCAAGATCAATCAAGTGATATCTTTTAACTTAAGATGACAGATTCTGCAAAAGGCACCGTAGTAAAGGTTTGATAAATATTGACTCGTTGTTACTTTGGTCTGGCAAAACCGCTTGGTTTCATGACGTCAAACTTAGTGGAAAACAAAACCACAACCGACAAGAATGCTGCAGCTCAAGGATTCTTCGAATAAAAGCTATCGAAACATCAAAGAAGACCAAATACTATGCAATTTGCAATGGTTGGTCCTTAATTGGCAGCAATGAAAGGCATTAAAAAACTTTTTTTGAAGCGAGGTTTTCTCTATAGTTTTTCCTCCAAATGTATATTCTAACACAAAAGCACTTAAACATCAATTGTTTGTCTCAGTAGTAAGGTATAATGTATCATATCTCTGTGCTTAATCACCCAAAAATATTGTAAATGTTTAACTATAAAGAAGAAAATAAATATCTATCTATATCTCTCTTTTTTTTGAAGCCAAAGCCTGCGAAGCATACAGACATACATTCGTAACCCACCCTTAACTCTAATGACGTTGTGTGCGCCCTTTGTCTACCCTACCTGTAAGTAATTTACCATCATGGAAATGAAGCTCACCTGTGCTCAAAAAAAGCAAAATGATGTGACGAGAGTTTGTAGCTAGTTGTCTAGGGGATGTGTTTTAACCACTCGTCAACCATTGAGTTGGTACACCACGGTACAGCAGACAACTTCCAGACGCATATTGTACAAATTAATGCACAAATGTGCTGTACATAATAATAAATTGATACATCCAACGGATACAACTGATTCCAATTCTCAAGTGTCTCTTTTGCGAGTTCTTTCATGAATTTTTTAAAGGCTGTTTGCTCCAATCATCGAAAATAACAAGCACGCGACCTCTACGTTTGATCTGTGTTCTCATTCAAGGTCTATGTATAGTCTCAATCCGAGTTCCTCTCACCATAATGAACAGTTCCGACATCGCATTCTGCAATTTGTTTTTCTCTCTTAATAATATTTTTAAATTTTATCTATGAAGAAAAAATATAAACATAAATCGCTGTCGTACTGTCGACTTAAAGTCGCACGGAAATGGGGGCCATGGCATTCTGCGTCCTTGTGCCTGACAGTCGCTTTCTTATGCGCCAGCACTCTGTATTTCAGATGTCTCCCGGAGTTATTTTCTTGTTTTTTTAATCAATTCATTTCCACGGAAGAAAAAACAAAATTTAAATTTGCTTTTGCTTTTTACCAAAATAACGGCGTAGAATAGGAAACGGAGAGGGAAAAAATAATTTCCTTTCCATCGTAGTGAGCTTGCCACCCTGAAAGCTCTTGGTAATGATTTCTAAAAATAATAGGGAGCGACGATAGAGGTGTGTGGTAAGAGGTACATATGTATTTGTACGTTAATTAGAAGTTTTCATATATATGCACATCCCTATGGATATATCGAAAAGAAAGAATGCAAGGAACACGAACGGCAGGAGACACTTTTATGTCCGATTTGTGAGTTTGTTTGGGTGGACACTTTAAACACAATCTTGATGCACAATAAGGTCGAGTTGTGTGCAGATAACCAGATTTAAGGGAGAATTAGCTCATAGGGGTTAAATAGGAAAAGTGCAGGAGTCGTACCAGACGCAGGGCGACTGCAAATGACGCAGAAGACTTTTCTACAGCATTGAGGTACATTATAACTAGTGACGGTCTACAGGACGAGAAGCTCCGGCCGGTGATACATGCTACAAATCTGTCGAAGTAATTATGCTGGTTATCCCTAAGCTAGGTAATGAGCCCATGGGGCTGGTAATAAGCCCATGGAGTGACATATGTAAATCCTTCTATCTGGGAGTTGTTCCAGATGAAAGATGAAAGATTAATCATGAAAAGTAATTGGAAGCCACACAATAAATGGGATGCACGCATGTGCTCTGACCGGATTATGAAAAACCTCAGTATAATAACTATCTAAGTATAACAAATTGAAGGCACACACACCTTGGATCGAAGTTGGAGGAAAGGTACCCGAGAATGAGTCTTTTCAGAAGCATTGAACATCACAACCAGTCGTGGAGAGAAAATATTGACAATGATGCCAGGAAATCTCTAATAACACTTTATTCCCAGAGCTTCCAGCCTGGTCTAGCGCAAAAATGATGAGGAAAGCCCAACAGGCGACATGCCTCAGTATTAGAGATACGCTTAGACTCCTGTGGGAGAAGCAATCGTTTGTGTTTTGGAATATTGTGACAAAGGCTGTGCAGATACCAAAGAGGTGTAGCTTAGTTTCCTCTTTTTCTTCGGCCCTGAAGATTCTGCAGAAGTCGTTGGAAGGGACTCCATACGGTTGGGGGGACATTGGCCAATGATAACTCCTCTGATCGACCTAATATTTCTACTCCTTATGGAACGATGTCTCCTTTGAGAATCAGTAGAATATATTGATCCACCTGTTATTACGCGCTTCTCCGAGCTTCCGTGAACAAACAGAATTTACGTTTTCAACGATTCAAATGATCTGAACAATTCTAGCACGGACGACCTCAGCTATTTCAACCTTAGCACTCACAAAGGTATCACAATGGAAGTACCAATGGTCTAAATAAACCTTTCTAGCTTACCACTCCAAATTAACTAGCTCGTGTGTCTGGGCCTGTAATAAAAGGGAGAAGAAGATTTGACTTTTTTAGGAAGGTACCCCTACATCTTTCTGAGTGTGAAGTTGGCTGGTGAAGAATTTAACGAAAAAGAGCAGTATATGTACATACATATACATTAAAATGCTCGGTGGACAAGTTGGAATGGAAGTTCCAATAAAAAATCATCATCGCTTGTCAGCCTGAAGGTTCCGATTCAACTCCTGATGTGGAGAAATAGTTTTTCATAACCCCTTAAGCGCGAGTGAATTGTAAAAAAAAAGGGTTCAAACATGTATACATTGCGGACATGGATACTCTCGCTGTTTTACTGTAAAACTGCCTGAGCAATAATGGCATCA
Source organism: Matsumyia berberina (assembly GCA_917880715.2). NCBI lineage: Eukaryota > Metazoa > Arthropoda > Insecta > Diptera > Syrphidae > Matsumyia > Matsumyia berberina. The sequence continues at coordinate 34,188,781 of OU862870.1, forward strand.
GAGCGGTGGTTGCATCATAACCTATATTTTGTGACCAGTGCGCGATATAAAAAGAACAATGACCGTTTTGTCTCCCCGAAGAGGCCACATTTAAACGCTAGTCGATTTAATAACTGGACGATAAAGGAAACATGAGTAGAAGGACTTCTGCAAAAGCTGTAAAGACGAAGAATAGTGTCTCTAGAATATCTCCTGGTCTGGTGGCTCAAAGTTGAGGCTAATTTGGCTCACTGACCAATAAGTTATAACAGAAAGAACACAGGTAGTCCTGGTCCTCCCAGACTTATACCATAGACAGTAAAATTACTGAAAATCAAAACAGTACGGCTCCTTTGGATTTTGAAAAGAAACCAACATTTTTCTTAAAGGCGCAGAATCTCCAATGGAGGTCAATTAAAATAATAGCTGGCGCGACAGCTCGGGATGAGCCAAGGCATATCTTCTTGCAACCATTCATTTTGTGCGTGTTACATTTTTCGCACGAATAGCAGGGACCTACAATTTTCGAACGACGAATTGAGAAGCTCTTTCATGACAAATTAAACTTCCGTTGGTTTGTCATTCCCCGACGAGATTTGGTACCGCAGAAAATGTTCGGTGGACATGGCTGGGCCTTGAACCCACGCCGCTCACCCAGCAGTCTAATGCACTTACCACTGAGCTACATCCTTAGACTATTGACAAAAAATTAGTGAGGGACACAGATGAGCTTCAACCTTCCATGCCCCTCAATAAAATAGCCCAGGAGGATCTGAATCCATTTTTTTATGGGGTCGTTCATGTAGGTATGCGTCATATTTATGTATGAATGTCCAAACACTAATTTATGAATCCAATACGTCATTCCGAAAGTATTGCCTCCTCAGATTAGCAAAAGAGGGTAATTTTTCTAAGCCTCCAGTGTCCCTAGACTTGCCCTCTTGGGAAGAGTAGGCATTAAAATTTCTCGTTTGAAAACCAAAAATCATTGACTTGATTAATCCACCCAAACCAGATTTTTGAAATGTGTTCAGCGAAAAGTAAAAAAAAAACATATATTGTGCCCGCGGCCTTGATCACTGATGCTTTTGAAAAATGGCGTTTTAATCAGCAGCATGGCAGAACATTTCAGAACCAATTGCAATACGATTTCACCAGTTTACATGAGTAGTCTTTCAGGGTGGCTGTAGGCAATTCTATCATGATGCCAACACTCAATATACTACCAATGGCGTTATCAGTGTTCAAATCAAATACAAATCAAATGTGTATCATGACAGTAATGGAGGAAATTAACAAGATGAGGGGTGACGCATACAAAGTATGTACGTGACGTAAATAGGAAACGAAATTGAGAAGGGCTGTATATAGCATGCGCTTTGAAAAATTCAACTAAATTACATTTGCGGTTCCCCTTTATTTTCTAAATTTGGTGCTTCATTAGTGAATTTGAATTTGAAATGCTTAAAAATGGTGCTACCTGAGCCAAGTGTCGTCTTCTTCATATCAACAAGCACCGGAAGTGGTGATTTCTCTTATGCTCAGTACATAGTGGCGCTAGGCAAAAACAAAGTTAATACTCGGGCAGCATCAAAAGGCAAGCCATCTGTGTTAGAAGTTTTGAGAAGCCAAATTGTACCAAGAGCCCTGGCAGAAAATGCAGGCAAACCTTAAGCAAATTCAGGTATGGAGATTCAGAGTACCCTGGGATCCAAAATAAACCCAGTGATAACAATCGAAACACGGCAGCAAGCGCAGTCTAACTGTGGAAATAGACGGTTGCACTTCGTGAAGTCTAAAGTTAGAGCTACCCATCAACGGTGGATTACATTTCTTTTGTAGATCAAATTCTAGTGGTTAGCGTATTGGACTTCTGAGCAAAGTGACATATTTACGTTCGAGTTCAGCATTTAACGAAACATTTTTCATGGCACCGTCTCTCGTCAGACAATAGGCGTGTTTTTTAAAACCTAGCCAGCCAGCAGCCAGCAAAGTCAAATTTTATACGTAAAACAAATACAACAACCAGCTGGCTACAACTCTTGATTTTATCCCCAGTCAAAAGCAACTGGCTAGGAATTTAACGATATCCCATGGCCAGGGGGCGCCGAAAGAAATGTTTTGCACTTATAGAGTTTGTATCACTGCCAAATTGTTCTGTTCTCTTGACCGGCGTCTGAGTACGAAAATGAAAGAGGTGACCACCAGGTCATACCTCTTTTTGTAAATTATCCATTGAATAAATTCTCTAAATTATGTTTTTCACAACAAATTAAAAAAAACAATTTGATTCAATGCCGAATACTTTGACAGTTTGACAGCCGATGGCATAGGAACGAAATCACACGAACCAACTTTACGGTATAAAAAATCGACTGGGTTTGACTGGGAATCGTCTACTAAATGAACGACTGGCTAGCTAAGTTTCAAAAAAACCCGCCTAATGACAAATCTCCGCAAGCATAATTCGTCATAAAAAGGCTTCAAAATTCGCCGTTCGAATTCGGTAATAAAAACTATAGGTCCCTCCCATCTTTGTTAAAAATATAATACGCACAATATGAATGGTTACTAAGGCTTGGATCCCCGGGACCTCTGATATTGTACCTACAGGGTAGGGAAACTTCCTTCTATCAAAGAACAATGCTAAATGGTTTTTAAAAATCCGTCGAATCAGAAGTAGGAACATAAATTTAAAATATTATTCATATATAATACATATTGTAGTCGATTTTGATATAAATTTATGTTATGTACTCACCCAGTATCGGAGCTAAATTTATGATGTACAGCATTTTATCCGATGGTTAGAATAATTTTAATTTAACTTCAAATAGTTTTCTTTGATATTTTTTTTATAAATAACAAGATTTGCACTTATTATGTACACCAAACAGTATTCTATACTTCAATCATGAAAAAAAAAAAAAACATCAAACATGCAACTAATTATTCTAAACACTAAAAACATAATGGGACAGGATTATGGAAAAATAGAATAAAAAACACACAATAGACAGCAGCAGCTTACTGCGATGAAAGCATCAGTGTATACAGATAAACAGCAAAACAATTTTCTCTCTAAAAATAAAGTTTTGCAAATGCGAAATGTTTTGTGATCCTTTTTTTTGCAAAAGGAGAGGAAAATTTAAGTTTTTTTTTTCTTCATTTTTTGCGACTCAACGCTTATTCCTCGTCTGTGAAGAGTTTTCCTTGTGTTGATTCAATGACTCAAAAATATCACAGACATTGTGTATTTGTGTCCTTTTATCGTTTGATTGTGTCCTTTTTCATTCATTCTCAGATCGGATGAAAGGTACGAGTTAATGGGGAAAAAAATCCTCAACGAAAGGGCAAGGGCTAGGGCAGTCAATAGGTTTTTATTAAGAGAAAAAAAAAAGGAGAAGCCATCAGCAGGAAACAACATAAAGGCCTTTCTGTTGGTGGGTTCACCTGATTCTGTCGTCGGCGTCGTAGTTCCTTAACTTACATAGTTTCGTCTGACCCTGGAAAAAAAGTTCATTGTTGTGAAGTCAATTCCGCCGTGATACAAGAACTGGAAATTAACTTCTTTAAAAGAGAATCAATCGATATGAAGCCTTTCATGGCAGAGTTTACAGAAAGGTTACTTTGTCCTTGTCAATTGTGTTTGCTTTCATTTTCGTACTTGCGCGGCACAACTTTAGCATTTACTCGTTAAAAAATATTCCCTGTGACTTCGTCAATTGAATGGCACCTTCGGCAAAGAAAGTTTCATTTACGAATCGCTAAGGATAAGCTGGAAGGTTTCCAGACGTAGAAGTTTGCTGGGTGTGGATTAATATGTAGGGTTTGCGAATCGTGCATGCTAGTAGCACGGGTTACTAGAATCATTAGAAGATTGCCACATCTTTTGAAGCAAATATGAGCATAGCGTTCTTTGAAGTGTCCTCAGAGGTAGATGTAGAAGAGAACCCTGGAGTGGCCGAAGACGTAGTTACTAACACCCGGTTCAGAGTTTGGAATGCCCCAACGACTGAGGTGGCTATGTAGAGCGGAGGGACACCAATGTTCCGACCCGGAAAATCTTCCAATCCACACCCGAGGGACGCCTCAGTAGAGGAAGACCGTGACTCAGGTGGCGCACGCAAGTAAATGGGGACCTTAACCAACTTGGCGTACGAAACTGAAGGCAGCTGGCTGGAGACGTTTGTTGATTAAGGCCGTGGTCCTCCCCGGACTGTAGCGCCACCTTAAGTAAGTAAGTTAGTAGTTTCTACAATATATAGGACAACTAATTTTGTAGATGGATAATGGCTTGGCCTATTGAGCTGTTATTCCTTCATCACTTCACCAAAACATCAAAAAGCTTCACTGTCTACTTTATTGTGGCGTTCTGTTAAGACCCGGATCCAATCCGAACGGAAAGAAAAGAAAGGCTACTTTATTGCTTCTCTGTTTTTACTGGCTGCTCTGCTTTCAACTATCTGTCGATATTGGGTTCCCTTCATAGCTTCTATGTTGCTTGTTCCAAAGACGAAAGGACTTTAGCAAAGTGCGGGTGAGATGGCGCTCGGTTGTTTCGAAAAAAAAGTATTTCGGGTGATATTTGGTTGCACTTACGTAGACGCTGAGTGAAGTAGAGACGATTTGTATGGGGTATTCAGCAACATCGATGTAGTCAGAAGAGTCCAAATACCACGAATAAGCTGGCTTGAGCATGTAGATCAAACGCAGACTAGTGTTCCGGCCGACAGAGGCTTTGAACCTACCTTTAGAAAATAGAAGAAGAGTCGTGAAGATGGAAAGGGACATCAGCCAACATGTGAAACTCAAGGCAACTAACTAACCATCGAGAATGCTGCAAGGGCTTGTTGGCTTATGCCTAGTTCCAGCTCAGACTGTCGCAGATCAAAAGTACATACATAAATACGTACAAGACCTTTCTACCTTAAAAAAATACCAGAATCCAGACTCATATTAATCTATACACCTATGAGATGGAGGATGGATAGGACCAAGGCTGAAAGTATGGTCAAAGGCATAATAGTAAGTTTTATTACTATAAAAACAGCACCTACCTCACGCTACCTATCTTGTAATAAGGTAAGTATACACTGTCGGAAGGGAAACCAAAGAAATGTTGCTTCCTACCAAAGGAAGAAAGATAACATTGAATCGAAGAAGCTTAATGCAGGGGGTTCCACAATGACCATGATCGCGGCCATTGAATGTGTTTTCCAAGCGATTTCTCAAGACTGAAACTGGTTCTGGAAAAATGTAGAATTTATGTTTAAAAACAGGGCAACAGATACTTAGACCGAAATCTCTATATTCAGCGGCAGGGAACGCTGCCGATTTTTTTTTTTTTGCAAAATTTCGAGGATATCGACATAAATGCAATTCGTTCTGTTGATGATGTGCAATTATTGCTAAAAGGCATGCCTGTGGATGTTATAGCAGATATTATGAGAAGTAGTCTCCGAGTGGTTGAGCGATGGTATCAGGAGTAAAGAATCTCCACTAATGAGAGAAAAAAAGTTTGGGGACAAGAGCCTTAGTACCAAATCGAGACCAATACATACACGCGTTGATCCACTTGCATGAGGAGCAAGTACGAGGTAAAAATATCTCAATTACATTGAACAAAACAGCGACAATTAGCACGGAGCGGAAGAAAGTCAACACATCACTGTCATAACGCTTTGACACTGACCTCTCAGAGAAATAGGCCAATCACTTAACCAGTCAATACCACCCGCAGTTATACCATGAAAGAGATCATCCAAGAGAATCTACTCCAGTAAAAATTTGCTCCACGTTGCGACAAAAGTCTCTGTCTGCCCTTTAGTTGTGTAGGTAGTCAATGAAATGTGTTTACATTCCACGCCTACTTTGTTGAAAAAAATTCTTTTCAACTCACTTAATTAAAGGAATTCAAATAAAAACAAAATCCCTTTCTTGAGCTTCGTCGGGATAACGTGCGTCGTAGCTACACATTTGTTGTCATACGTTAACCCACCCATAAACCGACAAAAGTTCATCACGTATGTATGTTGATGTTAATTGATCGAAACGCCTCTCCAAGAACCAGGCAAAAATCCGTATCCGTTGACATCTGTAGGCGGAATGAGTAGGACTTCCACTTCCTTCATGTACATATGTAGGTAGTTAAAGATTCATACGTGTGTAATAATATGACATTTAACGAATTTATTCATCGTTGACATGGCTGAAACTATAGACGGCTTTGATTGAACATAAAACTCACAATTATGAATAATTAAACATCGAAGGCAATCGAAGGACACCAAGAAGCATACGTCACATATTATAAAAACACACAAAAGGCAAGGATATAAAATAAAAAACCAAATCAACATCCATTATTCGACAGAGCAAGCAACATACAGACACACCCACACAATAAACAAAAAAGCCAACCAAACACCGACACATCGAGAAGGAAAGGAAAATAAATTAAAATTCGCTTGTATGCGTGTCTCGGAGTGCTCACCCTAAAATCAATTCCAACTGTTGATATGAAATTTCCCGAGAGGAATGTTCCGTCTCGAAATCTCACCAAAAGACATGTCTTCCCAACGCCCGAGTCACCAAGGAGCATCACCTGTTGAGTAAGTTATTTTGTTTTTTTTTTCATTTGCTATTGTGACATTCAGCGCTTACTCCTTTATTGGTAAACGCTTTCTTGTTACTGTCTGAGTGGAGGGGAGGATTCGGTTTGGCCTTCAAGGATTGCCTTCATCCCACCAAGCGTGAACATTTGCTCAAGCAATCCACATCACATACATACTCTCAATCTCAGCAAGCACACATATCCTGGGGGCATACTCGTACCTACCACCTCCACGAAAGATTTTGAATAAAATGTTATAAAACTGCGTATCTCTAACTAACAGAGCGGTCTTGAGTTTTTTTCTTCACTTTTCAGTTATTTGCATGACAAACACTCTGAGAACGATTGTGAAGTTTTTTGATAAATACGTTTTGAAGTAAACATACATACACCCACAAGCCGTCAACCTCATTGTTTAACAACCTCCTCGCATCGAAGACTGGATGTTTACAGACATGAGGGAGCCAACTAATATCAAAAGCAAACGAACCGCGTTTTCCCCATTTAAGGTCAGCGATTCAAAGACTTGTACTACATTCAAGGGATTAGTGAGGTTGCAATGACCCTTGACTGAGAGTGAAACCACCCTGATTCGTTCTCAGAAAATGTCTTACGTGCAAGTTACAAATTTACGAACCGAAAATTAGTTGGAAAAAAGTTTTAAGCTTCCGTTAAGCTTATGTACTTTTTTAGGGATCAATACCGTGGCCATTGTTGCGAAGAGTTTGACAGAATTTGAAAATGGGGGCAGCTTATGGTTCATTAGAGACTTGACGGGAGGGGGAGGAATTGAGAGCAATTTTGAAGGATTTGACAGAAACTTATCCAAGTTTTCTTCATCATCAACAAATGCATGGTACAGGGAGAACAGTAACAAAGGTAATGACCATGCTGTGGTGGTCCATTTTTTGTATCGGCTTTCTTGTGGGACCTATGTATGTACATATTCTTATTATAATATAAATCAAAATAAACAAATGAATGATAAAAAATGAAAAACAAAAACAGAACCTTCGAGGTTAAACAACCATAACATCGACGAACAAACAGAAAAGACGGCGGGAAAGCCAAACAATAACCGATATACGCTAGCAACGATCCAATTAAGAAAAAATTACTGCACTCGGACAACTGACGACCACCGACAACACGCTGCAAGTCTCGACATGAAAGCATACCAGGGCGAACACAACGTTGCTCGGCATTCCGATCCGACACCTATAAATAGGCAAATGGGGTCATGGAAAAGAGGGAAAGTTGACCGAAAAAGGGGCCTTCCATGGTGCCATGACGGAAGGGCTGAATTTGCGCCTAAAAGACCTAAATCTTAAGAAGAGAGGCAATATAATTCAAAATTGCGAGCACTGCGATGATCATTTAAGCGATGAGCACTGGATTGCAGAATAAATCTCAGCCTCCTCTTCCAGTGCTAAAGTAATTCCTCTAGGCAAATGCCTTCTTTATGAGACATGGTTCCATTAGGACTACAAGCAGATTGCTTGGGGCGAAAAGAGTGCTATTGCCGCTCTATGCACACCTGTCACCACCGCCGAAGAATTCCTAGAAAGGTGCTAAGTTTGAGGTTGTAAGGAGGGTTGAGATTTCGCTCGGATCAAAGTCTCGAGTCTGAATCCAATGGAACCGAGCAACCTTCAAGACAACTAGGTTTGAGGGAATTGAGGATAATACATAACATACATACATCACTCGAAAACTTGTTAGACAGACAAATATTTTGTCTACATAGATGGCCGCAAGGTTTCCTAACTTGATGACTGCGTCACCGTAATTTTTTTTTTTTATATGAAAGAGAGTCGGGCAACCTGCGAGATACCTTTATAAAGGAAGACTTGATGACTACAAAATGAGATCAGCAAAGCACAACTAACAATATTGCGATTCTCGTCCAGAGAGAAACAGCGAAGTCATGAAGGTGAGCAAGATCTTGTCAAAGTCTCTTATTCTGCTCAACTTCAGCTCTAGAATCTCCGCACCTCATTTTGGATTTCCATTTGACGGGAAATATATCGGAGAGGTCGTACATTTACGGTTAGACTGTGCCAATAGCAACTTGCAGATTAAGTGTACGCAAGTTCCGATGGTTCTTAAACGGCTTCCTTGGATCCAATGGAATCATTTCAGCAGAAATGCAAACTTGGTTATGGCATCATTGAACCCTTTTAGAAGGTCCTCACAGAACACTATCGGCCTTCATGCCAAGAGGGTTGACCTTTTCCCAAATTTGAACTATCCATACCAGTGGAGCTTAGATACTCTCGCTTAAAAGACTGCAAATCAGCACAAAAGTAGGCTTCATTATGTCCCAAGGTTCGACTTCTTTGCTTATGGGTTTTGTAGGAGCAGCAGAAACGGAGGAGGAACAGAATAATTTGTCCTAAGTTCCATCCGAGAGGTTTCCATTTCAATAACCTTAGCGATTTGGCTTTTTAAGCTTCATTCTAAGCTTCAAATGGTTTCGTGAGTTGTTTTGGAAAACACTGCCAAGATCCGGTCCCGGTCCCGGTGGTAAATGTCACCTGTCTAAGTGTGTTAGATAGCGACTTCAGCCATATCGCAGCCTCTATCAAAAGAAAAACTTTTCAAGATTCCACCACGTTGCCTACTGGTGATCAACGCGGCTCAGTGGTTAGTGCGTTGGACTGCTGACCAACCTGCGTGGGTTCAAGTTCAAGCTGTGTTCACCGAAAATTTTTTTCCTGGCGCCACATCTTGTCAGAGAATGACAAGTATAATTGGTCATGAAAAAGCTTCTCAATTTGCCTTTCGGAGTCGACAATAAATTGTAGGTCCCTCCCAAAAAAAGAAACACGCACCATATGAATGGTTGCGAGAAGCTAGACCTTGGCTCATCCCGAGCTGTCGCGACAGCTATTTTTCTTTTTTTTTCTGTCTCAGATCACACCACACCACAAATTGCGGTAAAAGAAAAAGCCGAGAGAGTGCGAATTATCATTAGCACCGCCGCTCACCCTTGAAACCCGGCACGACGAAAACCTGAGTCAACTTTCCAATTCAAAAGCAAATTACCTACTCCTGAAAAGTGTTTGTACCAGCAACTCAATTAGGTAAACGTTTCTCTTAAATAAACTCCGAGGATATTCCAAAGGGAGCCGGCCGGCGTGTGCGGGAGGGAAATAAGAATTTTTCACGTTTATTGACGAGGGACGATATCGAGTTACGGCTCGCGATCTAATTACACCCTCTTGAACCTTGGGAACATCCACACACACCGGTGGGATAAGCCAGAACAAAAAAAAGACATCTTCTGCTCGTCGGGTTTTCCAAGAACCCGAGCAGCAACCTGCTGCTCCTTGGTCCCCCAAAGGATCTCAAGTGAAATGGGAGCAAAAGAAAAAAAAAAAATAAAGAAAAATAAATTTCTCAAAAGTGAGTAAAAGTGCGCGTATAAGTACAAGATGTCAGACGACAGGTATGAGCTCTGTGTACATACACATCTCCGTGTTACCTGTAGGCTTCAATTAGAATTACCATTTTAATTAATTTCCCCAATTTGCATGAGTTCACTTTTATATTGTTCACTTGGGATTGTGACTGATGTTGGAGGAATTTTTATTTTTTTTTCTGAGATGATGATTCGAAGAAAGGAAACGTTTTCTCTGGAAGGATCTCTTCTTCTTTTTTTTGGGGGCAAAAGAGGAAATGAAAACAAATGAATGGGAGTGGTATTGTTCAATGTATTTGATGGGTTTTTAATTAATTAAAGAAATATTGAGGATCGAGTGGTTGACATCACACAAATTAGACGTCTACCATTTGAAGAATCTTTAAGGATTGTCGCCCTCATCCCCAGGAAGGTCACAGAAGGGTTGCCCCCTTTGAAATGAACAACGGATTTGTTTTGTCTATTGTTACAAAAAAAGAAAGGGGAAACTCTTTCAAAAGACTGCCAAGGAGACATCAAAGGACGTGAATTCATGCGAAGGTATGAGCAAAGCAAAGGTAGTTTCGAACATTGTTTATTCGAATGCGGATTTACAGAGACGGACCAAGGTAGGGTTTATTTTAGGAAACGGTATTTCCAATTCACTTTTATAAATGTAAGGAGAAGGAATTTGGCTTCCTTAACTGCTATGGATATTTACTTCCCGTCACTATGAAATGCTGGCAAGTGGAGTGTTCTTCTAATGGATACACCGGCAAAGGTAGTGGAGCATAGTTTCGTGTAGTTCTTTCTCTTCCCTCTATTATGGCTTCTTACCATCTGCGTTTTGTAGAGAAAAGTATCAAAATTGTAGCGAATTGATGCAGATGACTTCATTTGTCTGAACAAGGGCAAATTCCTGCCAAAGATCAGCGAACTAATGGAATCCGTTCTCAAAGAGCTCTCCATTCAATCCGCAGAAGACCGAGGTAGTTCTGTTCACTAGAAAAGAGAAGATACCCAGTTTTAACTCTGCCAAAGCTGGACGGTATCACAACACATCTCTCGTCCGTGGCGAAATATATCAGCGTCATTCTTGATTCCAAGCTAACTTGGCAAAGGAATGTCGAGGACAGGATGAGAAAAGGAATGACTGCACTCTACGCTTCTAAGAGGACCTTTGGAAAAAGATGGGGCTTGCAACCACTTCATTGCTTCATTGGATATACACAGCAATCCTAAGACCTATCATCTCCTATGGGTGCTTAGGTTAGGTTAGGTTAGGTGGCTGTCCCCGCTTAGGCAGGGACACACTTAGGCCAGAATGACCCATTGTGATACCACAATGAAGTAAACCGGCTTACCGGCACCAGGGAACCAGAAAATGTGACATAACTACAACAAAAATGGGCAACCGTAGCGGTGTTAACCCTAAGATTTGAACCATTTCGTCCCAGAGATGAAGTTGCTTATCTTCTGGATGTCGAGTTCAGCAAGATCATCATAGAAGTATTCCCCGAGGGTTCTTCTTCTAAGCGTCGCAGAGCAGGACATGTACAAAGTAAGTGGGTCTTGGTTTCCTCTTCCTCCTCGTCCCTACAGCTTCTGCAGAAATCGTTGGAGGGGACCCCCAATCTAAGTACATGCCTGCCTATCAGGCAATGTCCGGTAAGGACTCCTACTAGTGAACCTAGATTTTTCCAATTAGTAGATAAAAGTCTCTCCGTCTTCTTTAAATCCAGCTTGGGCCAGATTTGTTTTGACAGGAGACAAGTGCTGATGTTGTTCCACCTGCGGTTTGCCAGTTTCTTGGCATCTCTGTCAAGGAGGAACTTCATCGATTCTATGGGCGCAGGGGGTTCTCCCAGGTTTTTGGGGAGAACCCGTCCTGCACCCTCTTTTGCCAGCTCGTCCGCTCTGCAGTTGCCTGGAACGTCCCTGTGTCCTGGGACCCAGCACAGGGTTACGTCGCACCTATCTGCAATCTCGTTAAGAGATCTGCGGCATTGCTTACATTGGGTGCTTTACATTGGGTGCTTAGTATGATAGATGTTAACGAACTCTATAGAGCACAAAGGCTAGCTGCACTTTGCACAACGGGAGAAGTAAGTAGTTCACCGCAAGCAGGTATGGACATGATCCTTCATCTCCACCCTTTGGACTTGTTCATAAAAGGCACTGGAGCGAAAGGTGCACTCAGATTGAGAGAATCCAATCAGTGGAAGTAGACCACCTATGGACACGCGGGGATACTGGACATAATTACATTAATGGGCGAGAAATATAACTCCGAAAGCCTCACAGCCACATCGGACTATCTATCCTTTTCTATTCCCAACCCGAGAGGACAGGGAGTCAAACAATGTAATCCAAGACCATGACATCGCGATTTACACTAACGCGGTTTACTGACTGACGGATGGAAACAAGAACAGAAGCCGATTCTTCTCGGAAACCCTGCAGAAACAGGAATCCAAGTTGAGATCTTGGCTAAGGAAAAAGTTGCAGGCTGTATAAGAAATTGTCACCTTCCCCCATCGGATATTACCATCTTCGTTGACAGACAAGCGGCTTTAAAATCGATCAAATCCAATACAATGTAATCAAAGACAGTCAAGAAACATCGACACACGCTGATCACCATACAGTCAAACTCTGCTGAGTTCCCGGACATATGGACATAGAAGGGAACGAAAAAGCTGATGAATTGGCAAGATTCGGGTCGGCTATGAACATTAGCGAAGCAGACACATCTGTAATGCCACCGATAGGGAGATTGCATGGGAGAATAGACAGCATAATAGAGAAAGAAGCTAATTCCTTCTGGTTAGAAGCTAATTTCTCCAGTGAGAATTGGGCAACCTCTCAGACGCTATGGCCGAAATTAAATAAAGAACAAATTGCCTTCTGGCACTGGACAGATACTCTATCCGCATGCTCACTGCGCTGTCGAAGTCATGCTCCCCAAGTGGAGAGTCGAATCCAATGATTTATGCAGAAGCTGCGGAGATGAGGAAGAGGTAGAATCAGTCCAACATATGCTGTGCCACTGCCCTGCCCTGCAAGAACGACGTCCACGCGCGTTAGGATCAAGGTTCTTTGCAAGCATAACAGAGGTAACAGACTTACAGTTAACGGATCTACTCAGATTCTTAAAGAGCACTAACTGGTTCACGAAACAGGCAACAATAAGATACGTCCTTAGGTTGTCCCGGGAACCATATTGTTATTCCCACAACATTAATAGGGTAGTCAGAATGGACCTCCAGGTCTCCGAGTGAAAGTGATGAGGCCTTTCCATCACACACCCTATGTAACCTAACCTAACCTAACCTTCGTGTAGTCTTTGTTTCTACAAGTCGTGTAGAACTCGTTTGAGGAAGCAGACGCCTAGTATTTTGGTCGACAATATACCATAAGGACATCCAACTTTCGATTAGCTTTGTCGATAGCTGGCTTGAGAAGTGGCGTACGATTACTAACAGATATATCCAGCCACGATTTGTATAAAATTGAACTACATCTCTATTTTCAGCAACACTTTTGGGTGAGCCTTGCATCCTAGAAGATGTGATCAAATCTCAGTTTTTGATAACTCAAATGGCATGTGGTCGCCGTAGCTGTGCAGTGGACTGCCGAGCAAGCTGACAAAGGATGACACACTCTGCCAGTGTCCTGAGTATTAAGACACCCTATTTAGATACAAAAGGTCTTCTGGATCGACTGATAATTTTTATTATTACAACAAAACAATCCCTTCATGATGTGATACAAAAGAAAGTCATTGCCCTTCGGATCCTTGCCAAGGGTCCACCGACTGCTCTTTCACGCAAAAACCAAACAAAAACCGTGCAGAATCAATCATTTTCACGCCACATGCACCCTCACAAAGGACCTGTCTTCCTACATCCAAAGGCATCCCTCCAAATCAGATAAAACATCTCCATCGACCCACAATCCCCTCACATTGATACGATAATAGCAGAAAAAAAAAATGGCTCAAGACTTTCCCAACCAAATCAATGGAAATGTTTCTAAAGAAGGGTTCCTCACCCGGATGCTTTCTGAAAAGAAACCAAAAAGACGTCTCCTATTCAGACGTCAGTGGAGAGATTCCATTATTACAGAACCCCCTTCAAACCGACTTAACCTGCTTACAGAGTATCACCATCTGATAAAACAGGAAACCACTCACAATCATACATTCAAGCCATCCACTCCCATACACACCAAAGCATAATAAAAAAAATAATAATCACCTTTCCGAAGATATCATATATCTCACTATTCTTTCGGCTTGGATTCCTCAGAAGCGGGCGGGCGTTGGAATCGCTGGAGTTCAACCCACTCGCACCGGCTGTACCCACACCATTGGACGGATCATCGAATCCATTGTCGATGCCATTCACTCGTTCCAGTGTTTTCGGTGACACTTGACCAGGAGAGACGTTCTGCCATGTGGGCTTCACCAGTGACTCTCGCCGATGGAATTCCTTGGTGACAGGTGATGACGGACCCGCTGGATTGCCACCATTGTTGCCGGGGTTCGATGAACCGTGATTTATGGAGAAACTATGAACTGATTGACGTCGCATGTTGTCGGCTCTTGCCTACAGATGGCAGCATGTGCTTTAATTTGAATCGAATCTACCTGGCATATGCAACAAGTTCAAGGCGCGACCTTGTGGCATAAAAATACACTGAAACTCAGTGTCGTCAGCTGGCCGTAGTTATCCTGCGCGTGGTTGTGTGGGTTTATTCGTGTTTTCCTCTTCGATTGTGGCAATTGATTAGATTTGAAGCTAAAAATAGAATTTATAAAGTTAGACTGAGTCATACGGAATGATGGGCGTAACCGATACTGGCGGCGACGTGGGATTTGCTGAGAATGTTTTGGGAGATATTCCTGTTGCCCCGGTAATTCGATTGACTTTGATCTTATTTAGGACTTGATAGACAACCATATACGTTTCAAATTGAAGTTCGTCAGAGGTGAAGGAGTTTTTAATAGAAGTTGAGTGTAAAAGTATGCAAATGCTTCCTGTGCGTCGGAGAATGGCCCATTTGAGAACTTGATATGCACGGACATGGAGGTACCAGCAAGGATAACTGACTCTCAGTCTGGTACCTGAGAATTTCACGACCTAGGCAGCTCATGACGTAAATCGACTAAAGATTGAGTTTTCACCTTTTTCGTCAGGGTCCGGTGCTGGTGTCTTCGTGGAGATTGACAGCACTAGAATTCACTACTCATTGGGCAAGTATACCTCTGTTTTCCATGCAGGGACTTTTGCTATCCCAATGGCCACAGATTATATTGTAAAGAATCGCAAGGTATTATTTTAAGAGAAACTTCTATGTCGCTATTTCCACAAAAGGTTTCTGGGAGAAGCCAAAATCACATACGAAAGAAACCTTGGAAATCTACACAGATGGTTCTTTAACCAAGAATTGTGTGGGAGGAGGTGTTTTATCCGAGATCGCCTTTCGCCTTCCAGACCACTGTATCGTCTTCCAGGCGGATATCATGGCGACAAAGGAGGCCCTGTATTGGCTGAGGTGGAATGTAATATCTACTCGGGATATTAGCATTTTCACAGACAGCCAGGCCGTCATTAGGTCTCTGGAATCAGTCTCTGTAACATCAAAAAAAAATCCTAGATGACCGCTCATTTCTTGTAGAGATGGCAGAGCTATTCAACATACTCCTCTCCTGGGTACCAGGACATAGAAACATTCCAGGAAACTGCAAGGCCGATTAACTCGCCAAGAATGGTACTACAATATAGTTTCTTTCTGAAAAAGAGAAATTTGGAGTGCCATTAATTACCACACCCGTTAACGAGTAACTCGTCATCGAAATGTGAGGATTTGGCATTACTGCTCCCAATGAAGTCTATCGATCATTCAATCACGAATCGCACTCACTCACTCGTTATCGATTGCGGTAATTCGGCCCCAAGAGGCCTTCAGGAAAGTAAATCTAAGGTACCACATGCCAAACAACCAGACAAACGTGATCTTCAATATATCAAAAACGCTCCAAGAGATTAATTTCGCTAAGTACCTAGAAGGCATCTCGGAGCTACTATACGTGTCAAAGAACACTCCCTCATAGGCAGACATACCACTCGCCTGAGCGTTCCTGCAAATAATTTCTGCAGAAGCTACAGGGACGAGGAAGAGGAAGAGACGACCCTCCATTTCCTCTGTGTCCGTCCCGTGCTCTCTCGCAAAAGACGCAACCCTCTCGGTGCCTACTTTTTTGCCAGTTTTGCCAACCTAGCATTACAATATGTCGGGAACCTTGTTCGCTTTATTAAAAGCTCCCACTGGTTCCACGAGTAGGAAGGGGAATTCCTTCCAATCTCTGAGGCATCACAATGGACCTATTGCTACTCTAAGTGCATCGGCTATGTCCACAGCCTCTCTAACCTAACCTAACCTAACCATAGATGGAGAGGTTGGAGCATATGCGTATGTAGCGATAGCCAGGCGTTGCGCCTTAAACTTTTATCCAGTTTGAAAATATGTAGTTCGAGAATGTTGAACTCTCTTAATTTGGTCGCAAGGCTGAATTCACTGACTCTTGTCACACCGGGTCACACTGTGGGATCTCTGGGAACGAAATCTCCGATGAAATTGCTTGACAAGGCTCAGAGGATAATTTCTCAGAACCTGAATTTCTTGAAGGTCCACGTCAGGGCCGACATTGACGATTGGGCTTCCTATGAACACAATTGTGCATAGCACGGATCTCGCTCTCCAGGATGTAGCCAGACTAAACGAAGGCTTTCGAACGTCTGTAAGAAATCAGCGGCATCTTTACTGTAGAAAATACTGAAGACAACTTATTGACGTGGTAACGGGACACTTCGCTTGTGGAGAGAGCGACGATACTTCGGATCATTTCTTTGGGGTTGTCCTGCCTTTGCTTGGATCAGGTTTCAGTTTTTCGGTGCTGATGTGGTGAGTGCTGATACTGTAAGCTTCTCACGATTGAAGCGCGTTCTCGTTCTTCTCCGAATGTCGAGAAAATTTCAGTAAAATGGGTGAAACTGCTGATTGCTTCCTGACCAGTCTGAGTCCTCCTAGTAATAGATGAAGGCGATGGTTTTCCATGTCCTCCTAAGTCCAGACCATCAACAAATGACTTCGAATGTGATACCGTGGCAATTTCCAATTTCTATACACAAGAATTTTCTCCATTAATTGTAGAACCAAACCAGACATGTCTTCTGCAGAGTAAACAAATATATGCAATGCAAAGCTGCCAGAGGGTTGATTAATTAAAAGACTGCTACTATACCTTCCTACCGAACGAGTGAAGAATCAATAGATGCGACCATTTCAAGTCACAAGTGGCACTGAGCATGTTACACTAAGGTAATGGAATCGTATAAGCATACAAAAGTGAATGCACAGCACTTTGTTAGGAATCAGGGCAATTGGAGAAGAGATACAAAAGCACCAGATGGCTCTAAGACATTATTGTATAACCCCCGTGTAGAAATGTACCTTTTTCAGCTAATTGTACTCAAAAGCACAGGACAAAGATTTGTTTGTAACATATTTTCCACTCTAATTAAATTTGTTTCACCAGAGGACATCCACTCTCCCACGCAATCATACCATGCAGAATTGATTACCTTACCCCCGAATACCCACCTCGTTAATTAACCCCACGAGGAAATACACAAATTTAAAATGCTCACACACGCCTGAAGCCCACCGAAAGCGGTGTAGGTGTCAGCACAACCTGTGACCATTAATCACTATCAACACGAGCGTTAACCGAGGCGTTAACGCACACTAACGATCTTGAATGGCTGTCTGTTGATGGCTGAAAATAATTTCACCCACCTTGTGGATTTAATAATAGATTATCCTGTAAGGACTTGATAATTCAACTTCACTGCCTTGGTCACAGGTAATTTGCTCAATTCTCCCCCACAAAGGGAGTAACTCCGTCAAGTAATAACAATTATCCTCATCAAGGACTCCCGACAAAACAGAAAACGACGAAAATCCCCGCACCCCCAACAATACCAGATGTTCGGCCAACAATCCCCACCATGGAAATCTATTTTTTATATCGAAGTCAGATCTTAATTGGTTTTGACGGTGAGATACACATCCGCTGATTACTCGGCGCGAACAAATAATGCACGCACCATGGATTGCGGATAGGAGTTTGCGATACTTTTGCTTAAGCAGATTGTGGGACGAGCCATTCTCCTCGGTTTTATTGCGACGACGACGACGTCGCCTTCTGTTTACCTTTCGGCGTCGGAGGCAATTTCGAGGGATTACCGAGCGAACACACAGTCTGTAATGGGGACGTAAGACGACTTAGTTGAGATTACTTACAGCGTTTCCTGGATCTGTCCGGATGGGTAAATTATGGAGCCGGGGGCAATGAAATTCTCACATTAACTGCTATGGAAATAAAGAAATCAGTTTCAGTGAATTCATATTTTATCCGCTCTAATGTTCACCTCAGGCCAGAGAGCCTTTTGAGTTGTTCGTGGAGGTGAGTTAAATGCAATTACTGCACTTTGCAGGGCTATTGTGGCAATAAACAGGGGATGAAACCCATCCACTAATTGAACTCGTCCGTTTGGAACCATTTCTTGAGGTGAGAGAGGCTTTGAAAACCACAAACGATAGACAACTAGAAGAAATTGCATTAAGGCCTCTCAAATGAAATGAAACAAGTCGAGTGTGAGATAAAGTGGAGTCCAGGACCAAAGCCCTTTGAATTAATACTAAAGGACATGCAGGAGCTGATATGCATTGGTGCCACAAGGGCAAATGCCGCGAGTTGAGCCTGGCTCTCTGGATCTCGGATAAACGATAACTGGGCGTCGAACTTGATAAGTCGTGAAGAAAGGGGGCAACCAAATTTCCATGGAGGTTAATAAAAGACAGACTTCTTTCGGCACTTGTGTGATAACAAGTGGCAATGTGGCCAATAGAAAATCTGTACAAATGCTTAGTGGAGTAATCATAGGGCGGAATGGTCTGCGGTACAAACGGGCTCACGCCACTATTTGTCACTGCCATAGCTTCTAACACTCAATTTTGGAAGAACGTGGAGTATTCTCTGAAGTTAAACAATCATGAACGAGGGCATATGGACAAAACTAAATGTTTTGACGAGTGCAAACAAGGGCATCCATCGTTTTGAGCTTTACAATGCGATGGCCGAATTCGTAATTCAGAGAAAACTAATCAAGCTATTCAGCATCACGCTGGAAAACCCGCGGTGTACCGTGCAATTTGGCAACACCTCCTCGGATCTATTCCAAACATGCACCGGATTTCGGCAAGGTGACGCGCTGCCCTACGATTTCTTCAAACTCGTCTTGGAGCAAATAGTTCGTAGGGCTGGCATCGACCCGGAAGGCACTGTCGTCCACAAGTCTATCCACTTGTTAAGATACACAAACGATATTAATATCATCGCGCGCTCTCAGCGAGCAGTCGTTAAAGCATTTGCAGCTATTGAAGAAAAGGCAAAAGTTGGTCTTTAATTAAACGAGGACAAAACCAAATGTACCCTGTCCACAAACAAAAATCTATCTGTTCACGTCACTACCAGGAGCTATAACTTCGAGGTAGTAAAGGAATTTACCTACCTCGGAGTAAACGTAAATTCCATGAATGATATCTTAAGCGAGATCCGGTGAAGAACAACCCTACCAAACCGCTGCGATTTTGGTTTAGCGAAACAGCCAAAGCCAAAGAAAATGCTCTATAGGACTCTGACCTTGCCAGTCCTGCTATACGGCACTGAGAGCTGGACAATAACCAGGAAAGCAGAGCAGATACTGAGCTCCTCCAAAAGCAAAATACTTCGTCGGATTTTCCCTCCTATTTGCGTGGAGGAGGAGATATAGGTGCGAACACTATGAGTTGTACCAAAATGTGGATGTAATTCTGAAGGTCAAATCTCGTCGACTACATTGGCTTGGACATATCGAGCGAATGAAAAACAATGCTTCAGCCAAGGGAATCTTCGAATCGCAGCCCTCAGGTTAGAGACGACCAGGAAGACCGAACCTCCGGTATAAGTACCAAACCATCGCGGATACCAGAGTGCTTGGCCTGACAAACTGGCAGCAGCAAGCTCGGGACCGAAGAGGATGGAGTACTGAGGTGTCTAAGTAGAGACTCTTCTTAGCTTAGTCTGCGTAAGAAGAACGAGCCCAACGGCAGCTATAGGAGCAATACCTAAACTCACGCCGCTACATCCAGCAGTACAAAAAGAAGCCATGCTTAGTGCTCTAAGTCTGCCTCAGATACTGGACCATGACTGACTTTACAGGTCATCTGAAAATACTTGAATACATTCATCGTGACCCAATTTATAAGATTCCAGATACCATTCTCAAGAGATTTCGATTCTATAGAAGTTTCGAAGTTGTTATTGACGACCTCAGAAAATGGAGAAATGAAAGCCCTATAAGACTACCAAATTCCCAAATCTGGTATACAGATGGTTCAAAATTGGAAAATGGCAGCACAGGTGCTGGGGTTTATGGTCCCAGTTTACAACGCGCGATAGAGCTTGGAACCTACAGTATTTCAAGCACTATTGAATTATGTGCAAGAGAATGCCTGCGGAGAAGAACCCAAGGAACCCGCATCTAAGTCTTTTCAGACAGTCAGCAGTCCTATTAGCCCTTAAATCCTATATGGTAAGGTCTAAGCTTGTCTGGTACTGTCTCAACCTCCTCGAAAGCCTTGCATCGGAAAATAAGGTTACCGTAGCCTAGATCCCAGAACATGAAGACTTCGAGGGTAACGAACGGGCTGACTGCCTGGCGAGAAGAGGCGCTTGCCGCCCACTCGTTAGTCCCGAACCTTGTTTTCGGGTATTACCCAACAGCACCTACTCCAAGATAACACAACAAACACGCCAACTATTGGGCCGATCTCCAGGGCCTTAGACAAGAGAAAAAATTCATCAACCCCAACCTATACAAGCCCAAGTCTTTACTTGATCTCACCAAAGCCGAGTTAAGAATCTTAACGATATTTGCCTGCTCTATGGAGAACAGAAAGAGACCGTTGAAAATATTCTGTGCATATGTCCAGGAGCCACAAGGAAAAGATTACTCCACGTGACGCGGGCCTCGGTCAACCAAGCGGAAATTCGGAAAATCGAACCTAACTGCTAAAGTTTATTAAAAGTCTTAATATAACCTCTGGTTAAACCATATGGATCACCACCATAGACCTCATAGACGTCATAGGTTGCAGTGCGCATTTAAGGCCAGAAGAATACAGAAGAAAGTTAGTAAACAAAGAGCACCTGGAATCAGGAACTCTCTTCAAGAACTGTTTCGTTTTGTGCCGACAATTTTTTTCAGTTCCAGTCAAACTTATGTTATTCACCCTCGCTTTGCTTAAGACTCCGAGTACTTGCTAAGGATTCCGATGTCCAAGAAAGGTTGTTGAAAGATATGCCAAATTGTAAGCAAGTCTATTAATTTCACAGCATTCCTATCGCCACAGTTTAATGGGTCACCCTCCCTACTTCAAAGTTACTTTCGTCCTGCCTTTTTATATTGGAATAAATATACGTAAGCTGTAACAAAAAGTATACGCCCGTGCTGATTACCACCAAAAGTCCCCATTCATAAAATTCAATGAATTAAAAAACAATACTTCAGCTGATAATTCGATCCTGAAGGGTCTCCCTCCCTTCAAACCAAAATCATCGAAGCAGAGAGCACACGCTCAAAAAAAATATTCATTCCCTCATGCCCCAAACCATTGTTTGTAATTCCTCCCGCTTGAACTTTCAATTTGACAATGAAAGCCTGAACGAAATCGTTCTTCAGCTGCGTTAAGAAATTCCAAAATTTGCGTATCGAAAATAAAAACTCGACGATTGGAGCACAAAAGGACCACACCGCCGCCGTTCGCCACACACCGTGTCGCCGTCGCATGCGTCAGGACACGATAATAATTTATTCAACAATGAAAATCTTCCAATTTTCCTCACAGTAGAAAATCAAAATTCAAATTGAATTATCTCCTGGGTTTGAAGGAACCAACGAGAAGGATGTATGGCACAGCACAGGGCAAGGACGCGAGCACAAGAGACGATCTCTCTTAGGCCTATTCACCCTGTGCTCAAACAATAAACACAAAAGAATGTCAATTTCAGAAGTTGGAATAAATTACAGACGTTTTCTTTTCATTTTTTGTCTTTTTTCCGCGTCGACAACAGCTTGGCAACCTTTCTCAATTTAAAATTCAAACTGATTCTTCTGTATAGACTGAGACCCTGAGACGGACGGGACGGGGGGTGGGCCCACGCCTGTCGAGTGAGGGAGAGAAATAACTTTATCTGGACGCAAAGTGTTTTTGTTGCCCAAAAACGGTTGCCAGTCAACTTTTCTACGAAAAAAATAAAGTTGTTTTCGTTTAGATAATATTTTAGATTGATTGGATGCTTCACCTGAGGTTTTCCGGATAATCTATTCCATAAGGCGGTTGGGGGTACACATATGAATTGATATTTCAGCAAACAAGGGAACAGAAGGGTGCCAGCCTGCATTGAGAGCAGTTTTGGGAGGAAACCAGAAAAGTGTGTACCTGTGTTGATTTCTCGGAAGTTCTGTCAATAGAGCCCTGTAGCTCTCTGCTTGGGGGAAGCACACATAAAATGTTGACTTACAAACAACGTAAACACTGTTGGTAGTCAGTCCTAGCTACAGATCTTTTCAGGACAAATTGGATATTGGCAACAAAAAATTACGAAAGGCTAGGGTCTTTGACTTTTCGGGTGAGAGCAGCCCATCAATGTTCCACGCGCACTATAGTATACCTAACCATCTCATGGAATAGTTCGGCATATAAGACTTACGATAGGCCTTTCCTTTGACCAGGATGGGTAGGAACAACATAAAACATTTTCAACTTTTCAAGGTTTGTAATTATTCCTCGTACATACTTACATACATACTTAGATCTACGTACAACATATACATACTAAGGGAAGTAGGATTTTTGGACAACTAGCACCTATGGTCACGCCTCCGTTCTAACCCGATGGACTACTACGAAGGAAAACATAGATACCGACTATCATATCATTCCAACCTCAGACTTCGATATGAGATTTAATATCAAAATACCAAAAAAAGGGTACTGGGATGATTTTATAGTAGGGACTTAAGAAGAGCTAGACTTTTACACCGATTGATCCAAAATCGACGCTGGTACTGGTGCCGATATCTTCTGAGAATCTAAAGGGGTAAACCTATCCTTCAAACCTGAAGACGGATGCAGCGTTCATCAAGCCAAGATAACTGCCATTTACAGGCCGCAAAGCTAATCAAAAATTACAACATTGTCAGAGAAACTATCAATATCTATGTTGACAGCTAGGCGGCTATCAAGTCTCTGCAGTCAGCATCGAAAAAATCGAATTCTTGGTAGTAGCTTCCTCCATAGACTGGAGGACCTTCATATCGCTAATTTTAGGAAACTCCTGAGATTTCTATCCCTTTCTGGGTGGTTTCCAGATTAGTCAACCGTATCACTTGTTTTGACTCCTATGAATATACTTTTTGTGGGTACAATAGACCCGCTTGAGGGATAAGTAAGTCTATAGGACACCCATAAAACCCACCAACTATCTACATACATAGAGCTTTGATATATTTATCTACCAACTTATCGTCATCAAACAGCATGCAAAAGGCCCTCCCAATAGACTATAGTAACAGCATTGATCTTTTTAAAAACCTCGACGGTAGCGTCACTAATAATCACAGAAACCGCCGATTCATCGTCTGAACCTCTTGATAATTTAAAATATATATTTACTCCACTATCCCCCGCCTTTAAGCGGATTAAAACACAAGAAATATGTAACTAAACAAAGACGGAAATATCTGGGACTTATTCTGGACAGGAAACTGAACTGAAACCTAAATGTTAAAGAAAGAATTAAAAAAGCATTGATCGGTTTCTACACTTGCAGTAGGATTTTTGGGAAGAACCGGGGACCAAAACCCAGTATAGTTCTATGGCTGTACTCTGCGGTCGTTAGGCCGATAGCAACGTATAGAGGTTGAGTCAGATGGCAAGCTGCAACTACAACCACTAACCTCAAAGCCTTGACCAAGATACAAAGGCTACCTTCCATTGGAAAGACCAGTGCATTGAGATCAACTCAGACGGGTTGGAAATAATTCTCAATCTGCTACCCCTTGATCTCTACATGTCAGAATCTGCAGCGGAGAGCACTCTGAGATTAGATCACTGAACTCTGGAAAGCGAGTTCATATGGACACGCCCAGATATTGGACAAATATCCGGGCATAAATATCTACTCTGACTACATGATTCCGTATCTGGACTTCGTCAAACCCTTCTCCTACATCTTTCCAAGCTGAGAACAGTGGGAAAGAAAGAAATTCTTAAGAAATTCTTAACGAAACAAAGTCCATCTACACGTATGGCTCAAAGGTGGACACAGGCACGGGTATTACTGTCTTCTCTGAGGAGCTAGGACTGAGCAGCTCAATAAGACTCCCTGACAACAGAGTTGCCCAATTGGCGTCAATGCTCACGGTTCCACGGGAGGATATCACGACCTTCATACACAGCCGGACGGATATAAAAAAACTAGCTGTTACTCAAATTACATCCAAGCTTGTGAAGTACTGTCGCCAAGAGCTGAGGCGACAGTACTTCACAAGCACGCAGCATAGTGTAAAACTCTGCTGGGTTCCTGGCCACAGTGGTGTGCCAGGAAACGAGACTACTGACGAACTGGCAAGGAAGGGATTAGCTCTAGAACCAGAGCTAGCGGACGGTACAATTAAACCTCCACTTCGTCACCTGAAAGAAATTATAAGGCTGAGATCAAATAACAAGGTGGAAAACACTAACCACCTGCGAAATTTCCAGAAGGCTATGGCCGGAATATAATAAAGGCAGAACGACCAAGCCGTGGTCGCCGTGGGTCAGTGGTTAGTGCGTTGGATTGCTGACCGAGCGGCGGCGTGGGTTCAAGCCCCAGCTAAGTACACCGAATATTTTACGCGGCACCATCTTTCGTCTGGCAATGACAAGCCTCCGGGAGAATAATCGGTCATGAAAGAGCTTCTCAAATCGACAATATGAATGGTTGCGAGAAGCTAGGCCTTGGCTCATCCCGAACTAGCTATTTTTTTTTTTTTGAAACGACCAAGCTCCTACATTTGGACTGGAAATGCCTGTCAGTGCTGGTAGGATTACAGAGCGGGATAGGATTACCATGCAGAAAAACCGCATCTGACCGAGGACGACCTACGCAGAGGATGCGAGGACAAGGAGGTGAATAAGGACACAACTCACTTTCTCCGTCATTGCCCAAGCCTCTGCAATATGAGAAAAAGAAGATTGGGTAGATACCCCGTCGATAACATCGAGGAGCTATCCCATGGATCATTGTCGGATCTGCTCAAGTTTGTAAGGACAGCCACGTGGCTCATCATCAGGTATATAGAACCACACAGTAGGAAGTGGCTGGTAAAACATATGGGTACCAGAACGAGTCTACGTAGACCTAAGTGAAGACAGTTTCATCATCTTCATCGGCCTGCTAACCTACCTAGCCGAAGCAAACGAGGTCTGGACAACAGCCTACAGTCTCTCGGTTGCCCTATATACACACGTAAGGGACGAATGGAAACTTTCTTCAGTGATTCAATTTGATTGTGTGACACCATAAACCACCAGATATCGGTCAGGGTCAGCATTTCTGTTGAACCTCGCCGGGGACAACTATACGTGATATTCTTCAAACCGAGGTAAAGCAATTCCTAACTCCATTTCCATTCGATTGCAATTTAGATTAGCTCCATTGAAGCCATTGAAAGGTCTCATTCTGCTGTGCAAACTCTAAATTGAATTTAATTGCAAAGGACATTTCAAAAATCAATTAACGAACTTGGAAGCACTGTGAAACATAAGCTCAATGTCATCGCTGATATCAGCCAAAGAAAAAACTCGTCTATCATCCGATGGACAGAAACACGCGCGACCAAGATCTCTTCATCAACGTGTCCTGTCAGCAGACTGGTATCCTTTTTGCCTTACGCACAGATATGGATAGACAGACAGGATATGCTGCCAAGCATACACATCACCATTCATCCATCCACCTACACAAAGTGTTCGCAGTAATGAATTTACCTGAATTTCTGATTGAACGACACAGTCCTGGACACGAAACGAGAGACCCGGTCTGGGGGAGAAAAATGGTTGCATTTATTCATATCATGATTCCCCACAGATGGAAGATGGATGGCGAATTTGATATTGAAGTCTCGTTACTTGCAGTCCGTGGCTGAACCATCTGAGGTAGACTTTGTCAAACAGAAATCAATTTGATTTGATGTTTTGATAGAGCCAACTGGTAACAACAGAGAATAGCACTGCAGTAGGCAACATGGTCCTTTGAATGATGTCGTTGTCCGTCGTCGGCTAATGAGAAACCTAGTCAACTTCCTTTGTAATCAAGTGGTTGTGTGTGTGGGTTGTTGCTAGGAGCAAATCGTTTTGAAAGTGGATCTCGAAAGTGGAAGCCCACGTTTGAATTTCAAAGTTGAATGAAGATTTTTAAGATAACTGTGGTGAACCGAAGGCGCCCAACCATGAAATAGGAGGATAGCCTGACGCATAATTGGATGGTATTTGGAATTTGCCTGCAGAAGCGATTTAGCAAAAGCGGAGGTTGGGATTCAGTTTAAGTCTTGTTATTCTTTTAGGATTTCGATTTGCCTGCCAGAAATAGCCTCCGTACGTGGGAAGACTGGCTACGGGAGCTGTTAGTTAGGGCAATGACGTCATTCGGTGATATTTCACAAGTGAGTTGGTCTACATGTCTTAGGAAATTATTTGAGCAACTGGTTGGCCATCATCCCCAATTATTAACTGAGCCTTGTTAGATCTGTGTTCAGACGTGCGGAAGTATTGGGTGTTAGCCGGGGCATACCCCAAGAAGGTGTGCTTTCTCTTCTTTTATGGAATCTTGTTCTCAACGAATTGATTCTGAAGTTAGAGGATGCGGGCTGTGGCGTGATAGCATATGCAGATGACGTCGCCATCGCCATGACGGGCAAATATCCTCAAACAATGGCAGATGTTCTTCAGCACGCTCATAACAAGCTCATTACGTGAACAAACAGCTGTGACTTAAGTGTCAATCAATCCAAAATGGAGCTGGTCCTTTCACTAAGAAAGTAAAAATTCCAATCATTATCCCACCCAGGCTCAACGGACTCCTCTAAACTGAACTCAGGCAGTGCCAAATATTTAGGACTCATTCCAGACAGGAAGCTTCTGGCGCCAGGAAATTCCTGGTTCATGCAAAAGAGCAGTAGGTTCCAGATGGGCCTACAGCCGAAAATTGTGCACTGGCTCTATGCTGTAGTTGTGAGATTGATTCTAACTGTAGTTGTGAGACCTATTCTAGACCAGCATTAAAGTTCTCAAGAAAGTTCAACGTGGAGCTTGCCTTAGCATTACTGCACCACTGAGAACTTCTCCTACAGCTGCCCTTCAAACCATGCTCCACTTGCTGCCAATAGATATCTATGGCATGCAGCAGGCCACTAACGAGACTCTCAGACTGAAAGATATTCACTAATGGTGTGGAAAAAATGTGGGACATACCAGAACCCTATCAACTCACCGCAGATTTTCCGAACAACAGACACGCTGCCCACCGAAAACGACTTAAACATGGGCTATAAGCACAAGCTATCGGACAGAAGCACCTGGAGTCAGCGCGAAGTCCTCTTTAATGAGTATATCTCTATCTTTACGGAGGGCTCTAAAACAGTCAAAAGACCACTCCTTTGATCTCCCCAATCACTGTAATGTCTTCCAAGCCGGAGTCACAGCTTTTAATCAAGCCGCCGCTTGGCTGAAAGCTAATCCAATATCACGCACAGATACCGCGATTTACATCAACACCCAGGCTGCGATCAAGTCCCTCGTATCCAACACAATAAAATCTAGTGCAGTGAAGGACTGCCGCGTGTCTCTAAACGATATCGCTAACCAGTGAAACGTCACACTCTGTTGTGTCCCTGGTCACTGCGACATTCAAGGGAACTATGCGGCTGACGAAGTAGCTAGACTAGGCTACCAACGTACAGGCCGCAGGGAGCTCGACCAAATCAAGGCGCCTGTCTCATACCGACGCTCTGTCGAAAGCAAGTCGTAGATGGCAACACCTCGACTTTTGCAACAATGTCAGGCTCATCTGGCCTGTCCTGGATCTAAAAAGATCAAAGGCATTAATATGACTTAAGGAGGAGAACTCCACTGCACACTTCCTGCCCTGGCCCACATCAGCTCATCCACAGGAAAGTCACCCTAGGCCGATGCTTCTTTAACGATCTAAATGATCTGAACAACGCCAACACAGCCGATCCCAACAGCCAAGTTAGGAAATCTAAATGGTTTCAGGAGTAAGCAGGATTCATACCCCAGTGCTCTGTGGTATCACAATTGACCTACTTTCTGGGCATCTCTTCTTGGAGGACCATTTTAACTAACTAACTTACTATTGGGTGTCAGTTTTCAAGTTAAGTGATTCATTTTGCCTGAGACTGAACTCTTGATCGTCAGCATCCAACTGTAGTACTACGATGAGTGTTCCCTATTTGTCTCCGCAGACTTCTATTTGCGCCGAAATTTTTAAAACGTCACCTCTACAGTAGGACCTCTCCAATAGCTCAATCCAAAAATCCATATGTTGCATCTTTTTCTTTCGAGGAAGTCGTAACCCCTTCCTGTTAACCGTAGTACGAGTTAGTAATTCTTAACTTCTTCTGCAATACTGCCCTACGTGTCCCTTGCTTCGCTGCATTGCTTGCCACATCTTTTCTTCTATAAAGCTGATCGGGTAACAATCCGATTTCCATGCCGATGAAAATGACATTATTACTTGCGACCCTATCGGGAAATGCTGTAATTTTTGCAAATGGCGGCAAATGTCAAGTCTACTTTGACAATTGTGAAGTAAACACATACAAAATACACGTCAACAAGGCGATCGTCCGACACCAACTGGGCAAACACTACGACATTTAGCCGATCGCCTAGAAGAGTATGGGACAACACCATATGCTGTCAGGTCTGACCGGCCCTTGAGCAGCCGTTCTGTTGAGAATATCGCAGCTGTGGCTGAAGATGTCAAACGACTACTGTCGACTACAACGACTTTGTCTTTCCTCAATTGGATGAATTGGGACTGGAGAACATGTGGTTCCAACAGGATGGAGCAATGGCTCATACTGCACGAGCCACAACCGAAATTCTGAGGGCTGAATTTCCGGACCGCCTAATCTCTCGTTTTGGCGATTTGCACTGCTCGGCAAGATCGCCGGATTTAACTGTTCCAGACTTCTTTTTGTGGGGTTTTTTAAAGCCCCGAGTCTATGTCAACAAGCCTCAGGCTTTTGAAGCCCTCAAAGAGAATATCCGTCAAGAACGCAAAGACCTATCGCCGGAAGTTCTGGCAGAAGTGATGGAAATGCCATAAATTGGGCCCGAGTGGTCATCAATTCTGGCGGCGGCCTTCTAGCCGATATCATTTTCTAAACTTAATGGAAAAAATTTAAGCCCTCAAATAAACATAATCCAAAAGCAGAACTAAAGTTTTTCATTCATAAAAAAGTTACAGCCAAAGATCATCGGGTGACAACTTTTCCACCACCTGTACTACATATACCCTACGTCCTGAAGGATTTCTGAGGCTTTTAGCAGCTTGTTCGTCAGTTTGTCTGGAGCATCCTTCTTCTATTTACCTGTAGAATTGTCTGACAGCATACGGTGTGTTCGACCATCCATCAGACATCACGCTGTTGCCAAACATCTACGCAAATCTTGAGAACATCAGCTTGGTCCAGAAAAACAGGAACCACTTATTCCCGATAATAATTCATAATTCGCCTTTCACACTAATTCATCTCACAAACCTACATAAGTGGAACCTCTCGTCGAAGGTCCTTATAAGACCAAAATCACGTTCTACATTAGCCCAAGTTGTTTTCCATTCAAACTCCAGAGTGATAAATGCCATACGCACGTGAACCTTGGCACTAATCCTTTACAAATATTTACCCCAAAAGTGATTTCGTGTTTCTCGATGTGGGGTGGCTAATCAACGCTTTGTAGTTGCGTTCCCTGAATGGAAGGATTCAGCAGAAATTATTTTCACATGAAAACATCTTAATCATCATCGTCTGCCTCTGTGCGCATGCAAACCTGGATGATGGTGAACGTCAGTACCTTTACTGGTGGGAAAACAAGAAAAGAAAAACATTCCCTATGGCGGTGCTACCTCCAACTCTAGGCCACCCATCCTGCTGTTAAACGACGTGCGTGCGATATTCCATTTGTACTTCTTTTCGGTGAATTTGTGAATTACCTCGCTTCAATCCACCCTATCGATTTAATTCTTTGTTTATCCTTGTGTCTGCCAGAGAGAATTCATCCCTAGCTACGGACGACTTAAAATGTTAAGTGTTCGAGGATGCGAGAGTGTCAAGGCAGATGGATTAAGGATGTGTTTTTCATCAGATAATTCAATTGAAACGTATGTTGGCAAGACAGACAAAGAGGATGACATTCCTGAGACATCATCAGGTGTTTGGTTTCCAGTCAATTCGATTAATGTGTTCAGGATTTTGGCAACACACGCTAGGGAAAAGTGTCTACTCTTAGGATAATTACTTTTTTTTTATGAAGTGTAGGGAAGGCATCTCACATGTTTTTTTGAGAAATCATCTTTAAATGCAGTTCTGGCCATGTGGGGAGTGAAAAGTGATGGATTTCCTCAATTTATGACACAATCGGCACAGTCATTGTGTCATTCGTTTGGGATTTTGCGAGGTCCTTTAGCACTGAAAACTATCCTCACACATTAATGACAGAAAATACACAATTGGAAAAGTCATGCTAAGCGAAACAAACAAATTGACTTCTGTCAACATTTTTATAAAACGCTCATGACTATAGGAAGCAGAGGCAACGGAGTCCAAAAAGTTGTAGAAAAAAAATTCCAATAAGTACTTTGAAGTAGCAGCCTTCCAAAAACTGGATGAATGCACATGCTGAAATCGATTCTTTTAGTCGCAGAATACTCCTTTACGGCCACGATGACGCAAAGGAATCCGTATAAAATTAAGGGCAATGTAGTAAAAAATGCGTCTGTCGTACTACGCACTGGCTCTACATGTCCATTATCAGACCTATACTTCTGTATAGTTTTATCGTCTGGTAGACGGCCTTAGAAAAAGCCTTAAAGCGTAACCTATTGGGAAAAGTGCAAAGATCAGCATTAGCGGAGCACTAAGAACCACCCCATCCGAGGCACTTGACGCGGTCCTAAATCTGCTTCCTTTGAATATTTTTGGCAAACAGTCAGCTTCTAGTGCAGCCCTTAGCCTGAAGACCGAAGTTGGGTAACCCGATCATAGGGATATTTCGGAGAATTTTGAGGTCGATAACCGAGCCAAACGTGGTACTATTCTAGAGATCCTACTAGAACGCTGAATCGGGGCATTTCACTCGCTACATGTAAATTACCCTTAGAGCACGACGCGATCAGCAAGACAAACCAAAGATGCAGGAATCGTACCACATGCCGCACCACCAGAGAGATATGGCCTATGTTAAACCTCACTTGATCTAAAAGTCTCATGTGGCTTAAAAGGTCGCTCATTAGCACCGTTGTCGATTTTCTCACTGGCCACTGTCCCATTAACCTTCATGACAGAAGGATGGTCCTCTTCGCAAATGACTTTTGCAGGAGCCGCAGGGAGAAAGAGGAGGAGGAAACGATCCTCCATTTTCTCTATACTTGTCCTTCCTTATCCCAAAGAAGGAAGCTTTATCTAGGAGCTCTATCTAGGAGCCTATCACCTAGGGTATAAACCCTAGTAGTATCACAAAGGGCCTTCCTTGGCCTACGTGTGTCTATGCCTCTCATGGACAGCCACCTTACCTACCTACCGACCTAAGGGCGATGTACCAATAGAATTAGGACCTTCGAAAAGATTGCTCGGGTAACTACTGAACTGACCGTCCTGTAATATGGAATGGACCAGTAGCGCAACGACCAAGTGCTTAATTTACCTCCTTGTGTTCATACCCAGTAGCTACTGGCTACTTTCCTTATGCATGACTTGAATTGCAAGTCTAGGAACAAAGGGTGGCATCGAACATCTTAAAAAGAAAAACAATGCGCCTTCGAAACTCAAACAATTCCTCAGAAAGGATATGATTATACGTTGAAAACTTTTGGCTATCGTACACGGTCAAGAATTGGTATTAAGAATGTGAAGATCCTCCATACCTCGAGAAAATCACAAAAACGCCAGATTCTTAATAAACGTCAGATTTTGAGCAATACTGTCTTACTAGCATAAGGTTTCCTTTCAACTCCAGAAGCATGCAAAGACATCATACATTAAGTATTAAAGGCACCTTTTAGTGACCGAATATTGGCGACCGTATTTTAGCTAAGAGTAAAAACAGGACCCTGCGTCTGATGAAGAAAATGACACTTTCTGGAGCCAACTAAATTCCGCTCATAATTCAACACCAAATGGAGACCTCGTTACAGTGATCGGGGACCTCAACGCACAAACCGAAAGGTTTGGACATTTAATGGGTAAACACAGCTGCATTAATCGTCGTCAGCAAATGTCAAAGCACTTATGTACATTTTAGCAGGCACAGAGATTGATGTTGCACCAAGAAGGCCTCTCTGTACACCCCAAAAATGCAACTTTTTTACATTCCAATGAAAGATAAAAATTAGCGTATGCGGCAATAGTTTAATGGACGAATACTAACGAGGTCACTACATTGGAAAAGCTGGAACGGGTTCAGCGCTCGCAGAACAGATTATATGAGCTTCACCCATAACGCATCTCTCAATACTATTTTAAGCTTAATTAAACAATTAAACATCTATAGGATCTAAAAATCCTCTGTTCCAAATCCAATGCGGGACTAAATTCTTTACTCTGCTCTATGTCCAAGAAATAAGAATTTTGCTCCAAGAAATAAAAGTTTTTTGTGCATCTGAGTAAAAAGTACCTCCAAAGCCTTACCGGTGTCTTTAGTGATCACTCAGTCCCACCGTTTTACATGTGAGCAATGGAGTCTAGGCCGTGAGCTCATTTAACCAATTAGACTTTCTTTCTTACAACCCTATGGCAACGCGCACAGTGATGCCATAAAGGGATGCGATGCGATGCGAGAAGCGAGAAGCATGCGATAAAACTTTTCACATGAATTCTTATCGCTTCACTATGCGCAAGCTAAGTAAGAATATAAGTGAAGAGTTTTAGCGCAAGCTTCTCGCTTCTCGCATCGCATCTCTTCACTGTGGGTGCAGCCTAAGAGCTGATAAACTTAAAAACTGCATCTGGTGTAAAAAACAAGTAACCCTAGACCTCTCGAGACCGCTGTGATAGGGCAGATCAACTGCTTTCCAATGATTATTGTAATAATAATTTCATTGTCAGATACTGTATTGTGGAATGTGCTTGAAGTCATCTTTTTCGAACTCAGCTGGAGCTAAATGTGGTCGCTGGGGCTCAGTGGTTAGTGCGTAGGGCTGCTGTGCTGGTTTCAAGCCCCTGCCATGTCCATCGACAATTTTTCGTGGCACCACCTTTCGTAGGGGAATGACAAGCCTCCTGGAGCATAATTTGTCATGAAATAGCTTCTCAATTCTCCATACAAACACATTGTGTTGCCAACGTTTTTCGATGAAGAATCCTTCCATGTGGCATGTACCAATGTTTATCGTTTCGAGGGTTGACACTTTTTTTACGGGCCGCAGGTTGATAACGCATACCTCAACTGAAATCTATCCATTGACCATTCAATCCATCCCCTTAATAATTTCTGAATAAAATCTCAGATAAAGGAAAAGCATACAGCTACTAATAGCAAACCTGCGTGGTGATAGGCTGCAGTGTCTCTTCCTCATTACTTAGCATAGCAACATGTTTCGGGTCACGCTACTAGGATGGCATATAAAAAGTCCTTATGAAACGAAATACTTTCACAGGTTGTGGGACTAAAGAAAAGGTCGTGATACCTACGTGGTACATAGATGATTCCATGTAACCTGAGATCAAACGCCTGCAGATTCCTGTCAGAGTTTAGAGAATCACATAATCCGAGCAAAGCCGCGGGCATATTTAGTTTTTCATAAAAGTTCAAGTTTCCACAAAAAATACACAAATCAGTGACCAGGGGATAGGGCACTCCCAACACACTGCTACACCAATCCATAGCTGCCTTGATGAAAAATGCATAACTATTTAATTTGTTGAGTTAACATTAAATACCATCAATCCCCCGAGGCCTTCCCAACAACCTTCAACCATGCTTTCCTCTTTCTTTTTGCATTCCTTTGAGATGGATAATTACTGCCCCCACTATCATCCCCTTCAACTCCAACCATTTTTTATAGAGCATGCTCCTGATGGGGCATTAGTTTCAATAAAACAACTACCGTCCTCTTGTATTGACTTTAAATTTACGGCAAATTTAAGCAGAGCAAATTTAAAGAGGTGGTCCTCTGGAAAAGTTTGAAAACAAAATCCTTGCAAAGTTTCTCTTGCCATGGGTGAGTCAAATTGCGTGTACGATCCACAGGCAGTACACCAATCCGTTTGTGTTTAGCTTAGGAAAACATGAATTCTATAAATTTTGTCTTACACGCACAAGTTTGATATTTCCCCCCCCCCCCTCCACGGGCGAAATTGCCTCCTGACTACGTTAATGAAAACGCCTTGCAAGGATCATCAAAGATTTGCTACACACACTCCCTCTCATTTGATGTCGCAAGCAGATTTGCACAAAAATAAAAAGACCGCACGCGACTTTAGCCTGGCAACGCAAATGTGAAATGAGTCCTTTGCAGAGGCTTTTTTGCCAAAAATTCCTCGCATTCATAGGTTTTAATGAAAACGGAACGACGACGAGGAAGACGACGGGCTAATTAAACGTTCCCCTGCGAAGCCAATAAATTCGAGGAAATCTTCAGAAACGTTCGATTTTTTACGTTCGCACATTGTGCGCGCCTTCTGGCATTTGACCCCGTGCTGCGGCGGATTGAAGCTGGAGGGTGGAGTCATATAGTTAGGGATATTTGCTTTTAATGGCGGAGATATTTTTATGAACACTTTGGTTCGATTTACAATCCAGTGGGGCTCTGCGGAAAAGGAATGAGTACCTTTCTTTGTTGTTCATCGGTGGGGTTATTAAATATTTTATTTTGCGACGGCGGCGGAGGAGTATGTGGGGCTGTAAAAAAAGGTTTTATCTGAGTTACAATGGTCAGATCGAGGGTGTTTTGCAGGAGCAGAATGACCTGTTAAGGCGTTATAATCGAATGTAGATTTTAGATGAAATTTTCTGAGGAAGGAAATTTAAATTTAAGCTGAACAGCAACAAGTTGAGTTAAATGGCTCCCGTTCTTCGACAAGGACAACACAATGTCACCATGATACCACATATATATGAAAAGCACTCCTAACATTGCGTATGAGAAGTATTTCAACCTTTTCCCCGCTGATTTCTTCTGGCTGGGTGGAAACAAAGAAAGTCCTCGATGATGTCAAGTCTTGTCAAGGCCTAACTGGCCTCCGTCCATTGTTTTATTTCCTTACGTTGACGGAAGCTTTTCAGTAAATAGAACTGCAGAGGCTACTGGAGTACTGTGGCAAGTGGAATCTGACAATGCTCCTTGGATGCGATGCCAATGATCCCAACCTTTGAGAATCATTCGTCATCATTTTCCAAAGGCCCTCTTATCCACTATGAGGGTCGTGGGTTAAGGGAGCTAAAGTGGACTCTCCACATTTCCCGATCTTCCGCCATCGAATCTAAATCACCAGGGGCTATCTCGTGAATTTTCGGACTTGATCCTGCCATCTCATCCTGGACCTACATACCTAGGGATGCCTACCTGATGGCACGGATTCCATGGCACGTCTTGGCAACCAAGTTAAGGACATTCGATTAACGTGCTTAAACCATCGAAATATGGATCTCTCCGTTCCAAAAAGTAGCTGTTCGACATTAAGTGTCTCGCCTATTCGGGTATTCCTAACCCAATCTCGACGAATTATCCCAGCAATACAACGAAGAAATATCATATCGGCAGCTTGTATCCGTAATCTTATTCTTTCGGTCATTACCCAAACCTCATGACCATACGTGAGGGTCGGAACAAACACTGAATTGAAGACCGATAGCTTAGCTCCGAGGCCAAGTTCAACCCTCTTGATAACAGATTAACCAAGCTGTCCCGACATTGCTCCAACCTGACCAATCCCACAGGAGTATTGCTCCCTCCATCACTCGTGAATAGGAGTCCGAGATACTTAATCTTCTCCACCTGTTTCAATGGGACTTCACTAACATGCAGAGTGCATTGAATAGCCGTTCGGGAAATTACCATTACCTCTGATTTGATCACGTTTACCTTCATCCCCGCTTCAAGCGCGGGCTGAAGTTCGATCTGGGTGGACGGAAAGATGACCAGGTCATCAGAGAAAAGCAGATAACTTATCCTTAAGTCTCCCAATCCGAACCATTCCTCCCCACGGCTACGCTGTAACATCCAATCCATATACACTAAAAAAAATGAGAGGTGACAGAACGCACCCCTGGCGAAGTCCAACGCCCACAGTAAAAGGTTCCGACTTAACGCCGTTCATCCGAACACAACTCTTGCAGTTAGTGTATAGAGATTGAATGGCCCTAAGAAGAGAACCGTCGGTCCCATATTCCTGCAATACACTCTCCAGGGTTTACCTCGAGAGATATATCTCTTGTAAGTTTCCCCGGAAAAATCTTTGCTAAGGTGTTGGAAGTGCGTTCCAGAGCTGTGGTCGAGTCCGGATTGGACGAAGAGTAGTGCGGCTTTCGTCCAGCACAACCAACCAGCTATTCACTCTCCGAATGGTACTTGAGAACGCCTGAGAGTATGCCAAACCTATCTACAATTGTTGTGTGGATTTGGAGAAAGCATATGATCTGCTCCTTCCACCTTTGAGAATGCAATGTGTAATCTCAAACGGAACATGGTAGCACACTTATCTCTTCAGCGTAAGAGAAGACAAGTTGTTCGTTAATAAAGAAAGAATCCATGTCCGATTAGAAGATATCGTGGAGGAAATCTGCACCGAAATAAGTTTCGTAAGTCATCCGAAAAGCAGTAACTGAAATAACGAACGCTGTAGAGTGACCTGACGTCTTTTAGAGCTTAAAACACATTGATTCCACATAAGATGCATTCAGATCCCAGCTATTGGAATGCCTCAATGTTGTAAAAGACACCACCAGGGTATTAGGGGAATGAGGAGATTATCAGATTGCATTTAGATTAACATCTTGCAAGGTGATTAAGCAAGCGCTCCAGGGATCATATTAACCATAGAGAACACCACGAGAGGTTTGTAATTGCAAGGAGAAGCCTGAAGAATGCAATAAGAGCAAGAAAAATGAGACATTTCACACAGCTGTGCAACGAAATCAACGGTAATGGAGAAACTGAAAGGCGGGAGCAAACCTCCCTAAACATGCACAACGTCCATAAATTTGTTGGAGAACATGTTCGCATTAAAGTTCATCCAATAGAGAGAGGAAACAGGGCAGAGATGCAATAGATTTTTCTCGTCACGCCGGAGAAATTTCTTGACAATCTGCACAACAATTGAAGAGGAAAAAGCACCTGTTGTCAATGGCAGCATTGCTATGAAAACAACAATTACTACAACACGTACCTGAGAGAAGGAATACTCCCGGACTACTGAAAGGAAGAATGGTTTCTGATATTTAAAGAAACTAAATCTCTGTAGAATCCCTTTTTTACAGACCTACACCTACGTCGGATACCTTGGAGATAAAAAAATTTGCGCATTATAAACGACAGACTGGAGACGGCCATCGAGGAGGCAAGGAGCGTATCCTTGCGGAAACTGTAGGAACGGAGATATTGAATATATTCTTCGTCTGCTGTGCGAATGTCCTGCTCTCGACGACATACAAAGCAGGACTCCTGGTGTATATTTCACAAAGCTGGAGGACATGAGAAACGTTAAGTTCAGAAACCTGTTGAAATTTATATCCATACCTCAAGAAGGACACATATCACAAGACATGCATACATACATACATCACCTAGGCATTCATTTACCTACCCACCTACCTATGCATGTAACCGACTCTATCGAAAGCCATCGAAATGGTACGATGGAAGCGTATGAGTAAACAAACACACTGGACATGCAAAAGATGGAACGAAATAGTACAACGCCAAAGGCTGCGTCTTCCAAGGCTGTGTACTAGGTCTGCTATTGTAAAACATGATGTACGACAACATCAAAAGATCAGGATTCCAAGGTGATCAGAAATAATTGATTTCAAAAATGACATAGCTATCGCAGCAGTCAAATTCCTGAAGAAGTTGAAGCACGAATACAATGAAAGTATCAGGAGGGTTCGAGTTTGACTAACATCTATGGATCAACAACTTGCAGAAAAGAGAAAGTTAGGTTAACCTACTTTTCAAAATTACCACTCATCGCCTTGACTTAGTGGTTCGTGCGATAGAATGCTGTGGACAGACATTTTTTTTCAAACAATTCGATTGCCTACAAGACTTTTAAATTGACGTTGCAAAAAGTCTGTGATGTATAGAAAAAATCAGCAGAATACACTCCAATCCTAAAGCAGAAGCCATATCATCAAAAATCTTGGCGGTTTTATCAGCTTCCCTGAAACCATGAATGTGGTAGTTTCCATAACCCCAAATGTAGCCGCCTTTACTTTAATCTAATCCTAATTTAAAGCTTAGATGCAAGTCGTTAGTTCTTCCCTCGCCAAACGAAAATACACAGCTCCCACTCTCACACCCACTCACTATGTGTGCGAGTTCTTTGTACAATTCGAATATGATTTTGTCACACACTGATAGCTTAGTCCCACCCAGAGATGTTTGCAACTTATCAACAAAACAAAAAAGTTTCCACCTCCACTTCAGAATTAAAGTGCGTCCAGCTTGGGGAAAAAACAGGAAGCAATCTATTCATCTCAGGGTTTTATCAGTAAATTTCATCAACGAAAACATATTTACTCAGAAACACTTAAGAAAATCCTTCTCAAGTAAAATACACAAAGAAACCTTCCGAAAGGAAGAAGAAATAAGGTGTACGACTGAGTCGTAAGAGTTTGCTCGTACGTGTTTCAAAAAGGACTTCTAGGAAGATGCTATCGACTGAATGTGTCCACTATTAAATGTGATATTTGAACGAATTTGTGATGATGGTTAAGGTTAAGCTTATTGCTTAACTGAAACCGAAGTTCCGCTTACAGATCCTAGGTATTCAAGGACCGGATCTACTTCGAACGGCTGTCTTACGCTTTAGACCACACCTAAGGCATGGGCTGGGATTAAAGGAGCCTTCATGCCAAAAGCCGAACAAATTCAAGCAATTTAACAACAATTCTTCTGCTAAAAACATTTGAGAGAATTTCACACTCCCATACATCAAAGGATATGTCGAAAGCTTATCAAAAGGATAAGCCAGTGGAAACCGTTCTGCGCTTTATCACAAGCATGCCATTTCTTGACTTCATGGAAGAGGGAATCTTAGAAAAGGTGATTTGCAAACCTATCTGTTGCATAATAAACCTTAGAACAGCAATAGCTGCTATGAAGTTTACACATCAAGGCACACAACATTGGCTAGATCGAGCGGGCTGAATCTAACCAAACCCAAGAAGCATGCAGTTTTGATTAGCAGCAGGAAAACAATAGAAACTGCCACACTAAGATTCATGATATTAGTCATGATATTGTCTCGAAACTAGCCGTCAAGAACTTTGTAAGGATGATGTGACATCTGGAAAGCTTATGCGAGGCAGCTTGGGTAAATGCTGCTTTCTGAAGAATAACGTTAAACTTCGGAGAGTTTTGGCAGAGTAGAGGACTGTTATTGGCAAGAGTTATACAATATGTATATCATACTACTTGCTGTGACAAAATTTCTACTCGAAGAAGTGGTCTTTCACCCAAGTCAGGGTTTTACTGCACGAGGTAATTTTCGAGGCCCCCTTATGCTCTGGATCTGGAATCCTAGAATACAGCTGGAAGTGTGTCAGCAGTACCTTCATAACAGACACAATGCTAAAAATCGAATGACCTATGCGGACGCGGTGAAGAAGAGGTAGTCGATGACATGACCCATTTTCTTTGTCACTGCTTGATCATTTGTTAAGTAAGGAATAGGGTATAGGTAGGTAGGTACCCCACCTATAGAACACTTGACAAAATTGTGTAATGGCTCCCTATCCATTAAATTTTGAGGCTAAAAATCATCTTTATCACACCCACAATGTTAACTTTAACTTGCGTAATATCAGCAGTAAATAACAAACCAACTTTGAAGGACAGAATGCCAATTGCAGGAGTCAGGGTAAGGTGAAGACATTTGGCAGCTGCTTTGATTGTTGTCAGTTCGGCTCCTACTGTGTTCTCAGTGGTTGATTTTATCGCGAACAGTCCTCCTCTTGATAGTTAATCAATTTTCTCGCAGAAGTCGTTGTGATTGCCAAGGAAGGAATTTTTGATGGTTTTAGTGCTGCTGATGCTTGACTATCCGAACTGATTTATATTTTCCTACTTTGAATATAGTGTTCAAAAAAAAAAATCAGATTTTCCTTTAAATGACAAAGACTTCTACTTGGAAGACTGTGCGGAAGAGCTCTAAGTGCATCGCAAGTTCTACCGGTTCATTTCTACTGGCGCGAAACCTCGGGATGAGCCAAGGGTTAGCTTCTTGCAACCATTCATGTTGTCCGTGTTACATTTATCGCACGAATGAATGGACCAACTTACAATTTATTGCCGATTTTAAATGGCGAATTAAGAAGCTCTTTCGTGTCAGATTATACTCCCGGAGGCTTGTCATTCCCCGACGAGAGGTGGTACCGCGAAAATTGTTCGTGGTCACGGCTGGGGCTTAAACCCAAGCCGCTCGCACAGCAGTCCACCACACTAAACACTGGGCCACGGCGACCATTGGTTTACTCCATTAAAAGTCACTCTAGCTCAAGTAGTTTTCCAGGTTATTGACAGTCTGCTTCCACCACCTTCAACTACACTTCTGCTAGGAATAAGTGACCAACAGATATGGAATCAAACCATCTTGCTGGAAAATCCCACCCTGAGTAAAAAAGCGATGAGATGCAACCAAGTACAACTAAGATCGATGGTGAGACTTCTTACAGGACACATTAACGTCAACAAACATGCACATAGAATTGGACTAGCTTACGCCGCAACCTGCGAAAATGAGGAAGAGAAAGAAAAGGGTCTGGAGTGTTTTGAACTTATTTCATTTATTAGGAAGCAATCAGATCCCACGACTTCTGCAAAAAGTTCAGTGATGAGAAGGAGAAAAAAGGCATCTACGGTAAGCAAACGGTGGAACAGAGGTTCAGCGACAGTGGTGTTGCGAATAATAAAAGAGGAGCTGAACGTGCAAAAAAGGATTCACATATGGATTCTTCCTTTCGTTTGAAGAATCCTGTTGAAGAAGGACAATAAAGAAATTTGACAATGATACCATTAGCAACCGCAGTTGGATCTGCCTGCATTCCAAAAGAATGCATGCATTTCTCTAGTAAGACTTAGTCATATGGTCATGCAGCCATCGGACACTGCTCTGCGATAGGGATTCAAGTAGGTTGACTCCAACCAACTCCAATGAAAAAGGCTTAAAAACTCTTGGCAGTCACATTTTTGATCGCAAGTTTCCTACGAAAAATGTTAAGTGTCAACAAACAGAAACACAAAAAACCAAAGTAGCAGTCAAAGCATATACGTATCCATTACTTTCATTTGGCCTGCATGAAGTATGCACTAAGTAAATTCTTTCGAAACCAATACCAGATCCTTATTGCTCCTTTAACACAAACTGTAGGCGGTGTTGTTAATGTGCCTTCGTTCTGATTTTCCGCTTTAAAATTGAGCCACTCGAAGACAGGAAATTCCCGATAACGATTTCTAACGATGATGATGGAATATCCTATGGCAGGCGATTTAAATGTACGAGTATAACCACTCAGTGAAACGTGTCCTGAGTACTTCCTGTTATTTTTCTAGTTCTCACGTCCTACGGCAATGTTTTCTTACAGATAACTGATTTCTCATGAAATTTTAAAAAAAAGTTCTGAGATAAATAACGCGCTGAAAATAACATCCTTGTTGCAAGGACATGTAAGGTTTTCGAAAGACAAAAGAATGTGGGACTGAAATATACTTTGTTCGAGGAAAAGCTTTGGGTTAAGCGTGGAAATGATTTTCCGTCAACAGATTGTACGAGTAGGCGAATTGTATCCTCAAGGATATCCATGTGTGTTAATTTGTTTTTTTTTTTTTTTTTTTTTTGTAATTAGAGCCATTCACATGTTGTTGGGTAAGTTGGAACAGAATGATAAATGCGGTTAGGGGGGAGAGTTATCACATCAGAAGGAATGCTGTCTAATGAAAGATGTATAATCCCCATTTTGGCCAAACACCCTCTATCCAATTGAAGATTACCTTTGAAACCACTTCAACGTGATCCTTATGCAAACGCATCCTTGCACTTTTCATATGAAGCTCGTAACCCGTTTGCTACGTACATACGAGTACATGTACATGAACTAAGAGTTTGCTCATGAAATTTGCAAATTCTCCAGGGGTAACTCATAAGCTGAAAATCTAGGGCAATACTATAAAATATCCGGGAGATGTTGGTGCGCTCTTCGACCGCAAAGTTGATATTAATTTGTTTGAAAGACGTAAGCTGATGGTTATATCATAGCTGCCACAAGAGGCTACATCCGTATCGGTATACGGATTAAGATGGATAACAACTTTTAAGGAAACTGCTTCAATTGAATTGGTCAATTATATTGTTCTGGAGCATTTAGAGAGATCAATGATTTTGAATAACTTCGTCATTTAGAGCACAGAGGATCCCCAAGGGGTCCATGAAAAACTGATTGATTCAGAAGAGTTTATGTAAGTGACAGTAGCTTTCTTAGGCTTTGAAAGACACTTTATAGTGTAGAACTGAAAGCCATTTGGCAGAGTTAGTCTGAATTACAGACCGGAATATAGGTACATCTCTCTCAGACTACGTAGAATATACATATGTTTGAGGTGCATATCAGCTTAGAACAAGATGGTCTCAGAACTCATACCTTTTGTCCTTAGGTGCACTTCTTGAGGGTTGTCTCAACTTCTAAGGATGCTGGTCGCAAAAAAAATAACTAGAGCGTTGTGGAAGAAAAATACTAGTTTGTGCTGGCGTTAGCCGTATTTACAACAGGAAAATTCTTACAAAGCCGATTGTAGTCTTCGGAACTACTACAATCGTTTTTATAGCTAAAGTTATAACCCCAAAGCATAGAACTTCGTTCTGTGGGATCCCTGCACAAAGGCAGGGAACCTCAGCATTGTTTGCCCGGTCCTCAAGAAAGGAGACCCTCTGAAGTGCATCAACTACAGAGGCATCAGTCTTTTTAACATTGCCTACAAGATCTTATCTGCCATGTTGTGTGAGGCCTAAAGCCGTTCGTCAACAATCTGCTTGGTCCATATCAGTGTGACTTCAGGCCAGGAAAGTCCACCATCGACCAAATATCTTGGAGAGATCTTGGAGAAAACCCAGGAACTTCAAATCGATACCCATCACCTCTTCATCGATTTTAAGGCCGCGTATGACAGCATCTTTAGACACGAGATTTACAGAGCCATATCTAGTTTTGTCATCCCTGCTAAGCTCGTCCGTCTGGGCAGGATGACGATGGAGGATGCACGCTGCTCAATCAAGGTCGGTCAAGACCTCACCGAGACTTTTAATGTCAAAAAAGGCGACACGCTATCATGCGACTTCTTCATTATCGTTCTTGAAAGACCACCAGAGGCACAATCTTTCAAAAGTCTGCCCAAATATTCAGATACGCCGTCGATATTGACATAATCGAAAGAACGCAGCATGTCCCTGCATTCGTGAGTATTGAGGCGGAGGCGGCGAAGTTGGGTTTAGCGGTCAATGAGGGCAAAACGAAGTATATGCTGTCAACAAGAAAGGACATTCGACACCGACGTCTTCGACAGAACGTCACGATAGACAGTTATAACTTTGAGGTAGTTAAGGACTTTGTCTATCTAGGCTCCGCTATCAATTCAGACAACAATACGAACGGTGAGATCAAACGAAGAATTACTCAGGTTATTTTTGCTTCCATCTGCATAGACGGTGAGTGGAGACAAAGACATAACGACGAACATTACAGGCTGTACAGCGACATCAACTTAGCTAGAAGAATGCAGGTCCAACGACTAAGGTGGCTGAAAATGGCGGAAAATCTTCGAATCCACACCCGAGGGACGGCACAGTAGAAGAAGACCGCTACTCAGGTGGCGCACGCAAGTGGAAGGGGATCTAAAGATCGACCTGGTTGGAGACGCTTGGTGGCTGAGGTCTAGACCTAGCCCGGACTGTAGCTCTCTTAACATGCTTTCATGTCAAAAAATCTGTTCAAAAATAAAGTGAATTTGGCAAGGGAACAAGACCTTTATTTTTTCATTCGTGGGAGTCACCTATGACCATCTCGAACTTTCTAAAGAACCAAAATCTCTGGAATTTTATCTGGTATCTTGAAAATTGGGTCACTTGGGACGTGTTCCGGGATCCTCAGATGGCCTGTAAGATCACCGTCTTTGAGGTTCTGTCAGAGCAGGCAGCATAGCTTCTTTTTGCACAATAAGGTGCAGTGTGGTGAAGCTAAGCATTGGTTCTATAAAAGGCATCGGACACGTTTTCATTTCCACTGTAATACCCGCATAGACTAGGCGATA
This sequence comes from Matsumyia berberina, assembly GCA_917880715.2. NCBI lineage: Eukaryota > Metazoa > Arthropoda > Insecta > Diptera > Syrphidae > Matsumyia > Matsumyia berberina. The sequence continues at coordinate 34,233,757 of OU862870.1, forward strand.
CAGTCGATTTAATTGTTGGAGCAGACACTATCACTACTACTTTAGCTTAGCGAAAGAATTGAGTCAAAAAGTTCTAAGGTTAGGGCCACGCCCTGACCGACTTAGCGATTGAGCGATGAGCGACAAGTCTGAGCGACGAGTGGCCTTTTACTGGGCGACGTCGCTCAAGCGATTAGTAGTGAAAATGTCGTTGTCGAGTCCTGGACAGCTGTAATTAAAATTTCTAAATTTATTTGCTCCATTTTCACTTTATCGCTGTCGCTCAGAAAAATCGCTCATCGCTTAGTAACTATGTGGCCACAGCCCTACGATTCCATATGTTCTAATTTGTTTGCGTCGCTCAGGTGCTTGTCGCTCAGTCGCTCAGTGCGTGGCCCTAGCCTTACGCGATGAACAAACTTGATGCTTAATGCTTAATATGTAGAAAAACAAGTGCCACCTAATCAATAGAACCCGAACTAAGTCAGCGAGTAATAGGTATTCCCTTCAACACCAATTCCGTAGTTGTAACAATACACAGGAAAAGGAAACTCTGTTTTATTTCCTCTGCGTTTGCCCAGAAGTAGCCTGAGCCACGCACCTCGCACTTGGCAAAGTCTTTTTAAAGACCAAAAGAAGGCATAACAAAGACCAGGCGATTCCAAACGCCAGAAGACTTGGTCTTGAAGAACAGCGTACAGCGCGCCCAGGATTGAAAAGAATAGTAGGCTCATGCGTCTTAGGTAGAGACTTTTCAAGTGTCGGGAGGTCGCTAAATACTCGTACGAGTCGAAAAACTGTCGTAGTATTGCAGATATATACTTTTTCCCCTCAGTTGTTAATTAGCTTGATAGTTTATCCCCCACTGCAGCCAATGACTCCTTTTAATAAAATTCAACGCAGCCGAATATGTTAGGTACTCCTCTCTCAGGTTGTCTCTCATAGCATAATTATAGGTAGTAAAGACAAAGATCCACAATGACGTTCAAACTAAATAATGCGATATCAATTTTTAATTAAAAAAAAACTACTCTACAGCAGCTTTTCCTCCTGTATTTCTTATCTATCATCAGTTCTAGTTTCAGTTTTAATTTTAATTGCAATTGGTTTAATTTAATTAAATTAAGGGCGATTCAATAAGAGGTGTAGGATTTGCATATTATACTGTATTCGTTCCATGAAACATTATTCATTTGTTTGTTCACAATTTAATCTAAATGGTTGTACATTTTATTATCGAGTGATTAACACCATTAAATGATGTTGAAATAATGCAAACTGATATTAAAATTCAATTAGTTTAGGCTTTATTTTAAAATTCAAAAATTTTGAATAAGCCAAACAAATGGCTGGCCTATCATTAAATCACCATTTAGAACCAGCTACAAAATTTTAGATAGCTGGATAACTTAAAATGGACTAGAAATTTGCAAAAATCCACGCAGATACAGCGGATTTTCAATACAACCGACCAAGAACAGGAAACAACCAAAAAAAAACTGGTGAAAATAGTCTCAGTCTATGCCGATCAATACTCAAAACTCACATTTAAAATAAAATAATATTTTTTTTTTTTTCATTATTTACTCAACGATTATATGTACTTTCCACTGTTTTATTTGCTTCAGAATTTTTCACGCTTCGATAATCGGGCGACGGTATCTCAGAACATTCTCAAAACATTACGCAAATCGAAGTTAAGCGCCACACTTTGTTTATTTGTGAATATTTAATTGAGAAAATTACCTTACAACCAATTTCCTTCCAAACAAAAAATGCCACCACTCAATCTGCTTCGAGAGCACAATCAACTTGTTGTATCCCACCTGATGATCTTGTTTTTCTCCGTCTTAACTCTCACTAAACCGAAGAAAAAAACTTTCACGTAACAAACAAATTTATCTTAAATCCGCCCAAAGGGATGAACGGGGAAAATCCCAATTGTACACCTTTTTCGATTAGGTATCCACGATAAATTTAAAATTGTGACTTTACACCAAAGAACACTTCAAATGGGTTTTCTTTTCCTTCATCCGTCGAGGAGTATTTTATTTTCTCGTTTTCTTTTCAAAAACTCAACGGCCAAAACCAAACACACCGTAGGGGCCAAGGACACAAGAATACACCACCGATGCAACTATAGTCAAAAGAAAGACTCTTCCCGTGAATGAAAGCAAACGACAACCGAGTATCTAGGACGTCCAAATGAAACTGAAACTGACTTTCATCCTCGGTGGAAGTGTGACTACCCAAGGAATCCTTATACCAGTTGCTGGGATTTTCTCTGTGTCGCCGTGTGTTGCTTTGTTGTTATGAAAACCTCTGCAAACGATAACAGGCGACCAGGAGGCAAAAGGAAGCAGATTTTCAAAACATCCATTGCGCAGTCGACGGTTGTCGACAGTAAATGAGTAAATTTTGTTGATGGCAGGACTAGGAACAGTCTCTCACCAGCCAGACCGGATGATGGTGATGATGGTTGTGATGGTGGACGACGGCCACAGGTGGTGCCAGCTGCGAGGGAGGCGAGGTTACTGCCTGTGTTATATATAGACAAATTGGCTGGGATACTGGCCGAGCGCCCAGGATAGTTTGCACTACAGCAACAACCGGGCACCCGAGCAACCTGTCTCGAGGACACTTTATGGCGAAGGAGATTTCCGACTGTTGCCTGATGGATGGGCGGCCATGATGGGAGTGGAAGAGGTCTAGGCTGCGACAGGGGTTTTCGTGGGAATTGTGTATTACCACTTCATTGTGTAGGTACAACTTGATTTGCGATGCCAATAAACGCATTTAAGGTTGGAAAATGGTGCACACTCCCAGATGGATGGCTTCTCTTTATTGTTAACTTTGGCACTTTGGACAGTTCTGCATATTCAATCTCTTTGCGAGAGGAAGTAATAATGGCACTAAAGTGAAAATGTTCAAAATAATTGAACGAAATGGGTCAGCCAGGCGGATGAGGATAAGTAGCCTGCCATGTGGATGCAATTATGATTTTAGTACTATTGTTACTGGCTTAGACGATGGATGCTAAGTACCCAAGGCTTTGATGTTTGCCGGTCGAGTGGTAGCATTAAAGTAATTTCATTCTCAGTCCAATGTAAATTAGTAAATTGGGCAGCCCTGGAGGGAGTAGCAATTTTCGGTTGGAAATTAGTTGGAATTTAATTTTGAGCTTCAACTTATCCGTGGCAGGAAGACAAGCTTAACCAAATTGTGAAATAGGATCACGTAATAGAGTTACTTGGGTACATTTTAGGTGGCTTACAAGTTTATGAAAAAGGGTAGCTGCTTAGAGGGAATAAAAAATTGTTTAAGTGGAAACATTAGAACAGTGGAAAGGGAAGTTGTGTTTTTAACAAATTATCGCTGTTGAAGGAGAATTGCACGAAAATATCAAGTCGCCTTAAGACCTCTTCCAGGTCTCCTTCAAACGAAAAGTGTTCTGTGGTGATTTCTACTATTGCCTTTCAGTTTATCAGTCATTTCGTAGACATTTTGTCCCGACGTGGCTGACACAGCCTCAAATCTCAGCCAAACGTATTTCGTATAAAGTATAATTTAACATAAAAAAGCTTCTCAATCCGCTGTTCGGAGTTGACGGTTCGTGCGAAAAATAAACATATGTATGTAACTTAAAAAAACGACGAATAATGCTTGCCAATCCCTGTTTCTTTTATCTGAGAAGTCAATTGAGTACTAACGCCACATCCCAAAAAACAAAGGAGACACTAATCATCCCCGGTCTGCTTTGTGGTCCTGAAGCATGAACTCCTTTGAAGACGCAGTAGGATATTCTTAGATTATAGATTATTCTTATTCGTTTGAGCGAAAACCCCTGGTTTGACAAAGAATGCCGGCAAAATGCATACAAAGCGGCGCTGCAGAGAAGGATGAGGGCTTGTCGCGAGCTCTACGAGCTGAAAAGACGCGAGGAACATCAGCTTCTCCGAAAGAAAAAGAAAGAGCACAAGAAGCACATAATCGACAGCACAGAGAGGTGTTACTCCAGGAATGATGTTCGGAAGTTTTATCAAACCATGTCATGGCAACAAGGCCCGCACAAAAACCTGTGGAGATGAACAAGGAAACATTGTAGTAGAGTCACAGTCGGTTCTGAAAATTTGATAAAACTACGTCTGCAGACTGTTTAACGGCGATGAAGACCAGTATCCCGCTGTCAGGGAGAATGAAGCAATCAACCTAGACGATGATAGCCAAAACTGCCGTCCACCCGACTGAAACGAAGTGAAGGTAGCCTTATACCATAAACTTCAGTACAACAAAGCTGCTGGAGCTGACGGCCTAACTGCCGAGCTGCCAAGCTGTTCAAAGCAGCAGGCGATGAACTCATCTGTAAAATATGGTCGGAGGAAGGTATGCCCGATGAATGGAACCTCAGCATTGTTTGCCCGATCATCAAGAAAGGAGACCCTCTGAACTGTCAACAGTCTTCTTAACGTCGCCTATAAGATCTTATCTGACGTGTTCTGCGAATGCCCGAGGCCGTTCGTCAACAACCTGATCGGTTCATATCAGTGTGAATTCAGGCCAGGCAAGTCCACCATCGATCAAATATTCACACTGCGGCAGGTCTTGGAGAAAATCCAGGAACTTTAAATCGATACGCACCACCTTTTCATCGATTTTAAGGCCGCGTATGATAGCATCTGTAGTGACGAGTCTTGGCATCCCTGCCAAACTCGTCTGTTTGTGCAAGATGACGATGAAAAATGAACGCTGTTCCATCAAGGTCGGTCAAAACCTCATCAAGACCATTGATATCAAAAAATGATTTAGACAAGGCGACGCGCTGTCATGCAACTTCTTCAACATCGTTCTTGGAAGAATTATGCAGAACTCACGCGCCAACACCAGAGGCACAATCTTTTAAAAGTCCGTCCAATTACTCGCATACGCTGACGATATTGACACAATCGGAAGAACAGCGTGATGTCACTGGTGCGTTCGTAAGTATTGAGACGAAGGTGGCGAAGACGGGTTTAGCAGTCAATGAGGGCTTAACAACATCGGACAGAACGTCACAGTGGACAGCTATAACTTCACGGAAGTAAGGGAGTTCATATACCTCAGCTCCGGTATCACATCCGAAAGCAACACCAGCGCAGAAATTAGGCGAAGGAAATCTCTTCCCCGTCACTGGTTACGGGCTAAGAAGGCAATTAAGTATGTAGTAAGGCCATATCCCGAAAAACTAAGTTAACTCTATATAAGACCTTGATCATCCCAGTCCTGCTTTAAGGCACTGAGGCATGGCCTCTGTCGAAAGCGGATAAGGATGTCCTTGGTTGCTTCGGAAAAATTCTTCGTAAGATATTCGGTCCCGTTTGCGTTAACGGGTTCTAGAGGTGAAGATTCAATGATGAACTTTACGAGTTGTACAGCGACATCGCCCTAGTCAAGAAGATACGAATCCATGGGCTGAGATGGCTGGGGCACGTAGAGTGAATGAACGCAAATTCTCCGGATCGCAGAATCTTCAAGTCTAACCTGGAGGAACAACGCAGTAGAGAAAGATCACGCCTTATGTGGCGCGGACAAGTAAAAGAGGACCTCAACCAACTTAGAGTGCGCAACTGGAGGCAGTTAGCCAAGGACCGAGCTAACTGGAGAGGCTTGTCGGTTGAGGAGCATGTCCACCCCGAACTGTAGCGCCGCCTTAGTAAGTAAGAAAGTGTCGAACGAAAAAATTCTTTGTAAGAAACTCGATCGTGTTTGTTTTGTCAAGCTTTAGAGGAGGAGATTCAATCACAAATTATACGAGCTGTACAGCGAAATTATCGATTGCTTTTCCATCCACGTTCTAGAACCCATTTACAGCCATGAACAAGAAGTAGTCATTGGGGAAGTAGAAAAGGCTGCGAATGGATCGGAAAACAATGGATGAGGTCAATTTTCGAGACTTCCAGCTTCCTACGTTAGGCTTTAGTTTTTGCCTTTAAAACGGGAGGTCGTTAGTTCTGGAAGCCTCCAATCCAGCAAACATGAATTCGAAGATCCTCCTATCTGAAACACTGTTAACCATATGCTAATGTCGTGGAGCTGATTTGAATTAACTTCATTTTCGGACTACATCCAGAAAGAGTTCAAGGCCTGTTTTGATTATTCGACTACAGCTCAGTTCTCTGTTCAAAAAAAAATTGGGATCATCTGCTTTAGCCTGGGTTTTGAAGAGATAACGGATTTATTAGATGTAACTTTCGTTTTAACGAAGAAGGAATCTCTCAAAGTGCTGTTTGTGGTAGAACTTATATTATATTTGCTGTATGTGGGAGAACTTATATTCAGAACATGTCCTTTCGTAGCCGCGTTGAGTTGAAGGATTGACCTTTCATCGCTTTTCCATCCTTAGATGAATAACACAGGCCTGCAAATAATTGGGTCATGTCAGTTGTTGGTAAGCTGAGGGTCATTTCCGAATCTGAATCCGGAGTCAGAATTGTCCCATCACATCAGAATTTTGAGATATTTGAGGCTATTTACCCAAAAAATTACGTTTTTGGCTAACTTTGAGGTTATGTACAGGGTGCGCAAATTTTTTCTGGTCACTATCTTAAGTTACATCATTTAATGTTAATCTTCAATTTAAGAGTTTGAGAGATTGATTTCGATTTTTTTCTCAAACTTACGGGTCCTAACCGGAAACCTAAGTGGTAAGCCACCTGAATCAATTTCGATTTAAAGATTGGTATGGGAAACTAAAAGTATTTGACCTTGAAACAAACTAGAAACTCGTACCCAAAAATGTTCTCATTGTTTCTTATAAAACATCAATGAAATCCACTCAACCGTGTCCTTAAAGGAAGGAGAAGAGCTTTTAATATAGTTAATGGCGGCCATATCGAGAACCTATAAACTCACATCTACCATGTCTAAGAAGTTGTGAGTCTCTAATTCTAGCAGATTTGGTGAAAAATTCCCATTCCCCCTTCAAAGTACTCGACAAAGTACTGCTTCTCATTAATTTTTTAAGATTTCCTTGGTAAAATTCTCTGCAAGTTGTAACAAGTTCTTAGAACTCTCCCCTCTCTTTTCACTAATTACAGTTTTCCCTTCATTATTCCTGAATAGTTGGAATAGTTACACTGACAGTGAATCAGAAACACTAAGGACACATACACACTCTCAATGCAGGAGTGTATTATCCTCGCTTGGACTAACAAGCAGATGTCAAGCAACAAGCAACTCGACGAATGCAAGTTGAAAGGTGATTCTAATATCAAAAAATTCCGGATGGTATCCAGGATACAAATCATTCTTCTGTGAAATCCGTATTTTAAAGGAAATATCATTTTTTCACCAAAATTCATCGAAAGCGGAAGTAGAGAAGTACTTGGTAAAAGATGTCTACTTGCATCTTTTCTGTGAATCACCCTCTGTGAGGCAGAGCCTGCCAAGTGATGACTGTGAAGAGATGGGAGATGGCTTTGTGCAACTCTCGATAATTGGCATAAACAGGTGGAGTGGAAAAACAAATTAAACTTTTTCCCTTTTACAAACTACATGCATACGAGCAGCATCCTTGAGAGCAGAAATGTACATAATGTTGACTCCAAGTTTCAAGATCCTTGCCAAAGCATAACAGCCGTAGGTACATCCATATACCGCGATTTCAATGACGCCACCATACACATGTGATGCTCTTCTGTGTGTGCTATTTCCGGTTAAACATCATAAACTAACTCGTATGCTACTGCTTTTGCCGCGATGGTCTTATTGTTGGAAGGATATTGAATTTGCAGCAGGATGCTCCTGGTTGTGGTTGTCACTATGGCATCGAAACCCGTACGTATGTGTGTAGGTTTTTGAATTTATTTCTGTTTAATGTCAGGGTGACAATTTACGATGTGCATACATGAATCAATGCCATTATTGATTAGGATTGATAGAATATCGTTGGTTACGATAATGGAGGTGAGTTTTATGATACGATGGGGAGTGCTACGAACAGCAGAGTGTATACATCCCGAGGTCTTTAAAGGATACTCTCAAATGGATAATAGATCCTCAGTTTAATACAATTTTGCATATGGTAAAGAATTTTTTTCCAAATGGTTGCATGTATAAGGCTGTCACATCTTCATTTCGTGGTCCTGGTCGTTGTTCAAACTTTTCGTAACCCTTTTGTGGTTTTCTGTGTGAGCAAATGTCTGCTATTTCCAAGCAGTCCAGGCACAGTGGGATTTTAGTCCTTTTTGCGACAGTAAGACTGAGTATAAAACACAGTTTATGCCAGCGTTGCAGGATGCAAACGTAAGTTATGTATCCTCCATGAAGGATTTTTTTGAAATTTTTTGACGGTTAACTTAGATTAATAGCGTCGTTGAAGCTATTGCTCAGTTCATGCTTGAGTGGTCATAGAGCATCTTAGTCACTCGAAACAGTGTCAGAAAGTCAATGATCTTTATAGGGAGACAGGAACAATGGAAGTTGGGTCGACGAGTTCACTGCCTAGTGTGCGAAAAAGACTGAGACATTCAGTAAGGATAAGCGTAGAGCTCTCATCATTATTCAGGCAAGGGTTACCGAGAGTGATAAGAGACTTATGCTTTAAAAAGCAGTGGTCACTTATTATTTTTTCTTGAGTTGGCCTAGCAAGGGTCCTAAAAATAACGCAATTCGGAAACTCTAAAGAAGGAAGTTCGGGAAAGTCTAACGTAGGTCCTTGCAAAGTTTTTGTGAGAAGATCAATAGCCCCATGGAATTTTCCAGACTAGCCAAAGTTGTTCCTTAAACTCTCACTCATATGAAGTATCGTCGTTTGTCTCTAAGTACCATCCGGTGCTGCTTTTACACCAAGCTCTGACTCTGTAGATTCACTGTTGCTGTATGGATGCAGCTCCTAGAAGATGATACATACTGTGAATGTTTTGGCGAATCTCAAATAAACAAGAGGATCACCCTCGACCAACTAGGCGTCAAAAAGTCGATGAACAGTCTCAGCAGTTGGATAGGACCTGGAGGAAACAACGGAATATTTCTAGAAATCGCACAGGCAAAGTATACGCCGTAAGAGCCACTAGATGACAAAGGACATAAGAAAGTAAGGATAACTTAATCCTTATGCACTTTTAGTTGCAGAGAGTAATATACGTAAATTGGTCCAGGGGTAGAAGATAAAAATTAAACTAAAGCTCTAAAGAAAGAGTCATTCTTAATGCGCAGGTTTCACCAATGCATGCCAGCCTTCTCAATCCTCGTAATGGTCTTAAGGTTGCGTCACCAGAATAAATTGCCATATGTTAGCATTGGCCGATCATCACAGCAACGGGTCACTCTAGGATCCTCAAGGGCAACCATACTATTCCTAGTAAAATGGACTACGTTGCCCTCCATATTGACTTCAACGTCAAGTACAGGTAACAACTCCTAAGACTAACTAGGAGTAAGGCTTGAATGGTTACAGGCGTCCTAACGGGACACTGTCGGGTCAAAAACCACCTAATGACTATGAGAACAGTACAAGACAACACATGCAGAATGTACACCGAAGACGAAGAATCAGCAGAACACATTTTGTGTCTGTCTAATTAGAACACGTCATCGTCATCTAGGCATATTCTACTTGGAAGCGGAGGATATACATATCTGCTAGCTCTTATTGGAGGAAATCACAATAGGCCCATCGGCGGCCGCAGTGATAAGGTGACTCGGTCCCACCTCTACTTACAACCTACAATCTACAATCTACAGGTACGGTTTCCTAGCAGAAGCTCTGTCTGCTAAAGTTTTGAGCGATTCTGCGTTAAAAAACAGACGGATCTAAGACAGCGGGTGGTATGGGGGCAGGAGTCTTCTCCAACGCACCTGGCTTAGCCATTACCACGCGACTGCCAGATCACTGTAGTGTGTCTTAAGCGGAAATAATGGCAGTCTACGAAGCTGCGACTTGACTTTCAATTAACGCTATAGATTGTAGCGCAGGCAGCCATTAAAGCCTTGGAATCACCGACAGTATGGTCAAAGTTGGTAAAGAAATGCCGCAGATCTCTTAACGAGACAGGTGCGACGTAACCCTGTGCTGGGTCCCAGCACACAGGAACTGCAGAGCGGACAAGCTGGCAAAAGAAGGCGCAGGACGGCATCTCCCGAATCGATCAAATTCCTCGTTGACACGGATACCAATAAACTGGCAAACCACAGGTAGAACAACATCAGCACTTGTCTCTTGCCGGAACAAGTCTGGCCTAATTTGGATTTAAAGAAAACGGAGAGACTTTTATCCACAAACCGGAAAAAAACGTAGGTTCACTAATAGGTGTCTTCAGCGGTCATTGCCTTATAGCCAGACATACACTTAGACTGGAGATTCCCTTCAATGATTTCTGTCGAAAACTACAACGCACCTTCTGTGCACGTACAGGGAACGCATCGGGGAATACTTCTACAATGATCTTAACGATATAACCGAACTCGACATCCAGAAGATAATAAACATTATCTCTGGGACGAAATGGTTCAATTCTTAGGGTAGTTTGTGTAACATACTCTGGTTCCTGATGCTGGTAAGCCGGTTCTTCATCGTGATATCACAATCGTCCAATCTGTCCTAAGTGTGTTCCTGTCTGCGCGAAGGCAGCCACCTAACCTAACCAAGCATTGGTCGATGCGAAAATTGCAATATATAGGTGTGGAGAAATTTTGGACACCCTATTTTTAAATTAAAACTCTTTACTCGTCCAGGGAACATGTCCTTCCAATCAAATTTTAGTATCGCATCCTCGTCGACCCCACTCGATCCAACTGAGAATAAACAAATCTCTCCAGCATCTCCGTATAGCATTCTAATTCGAAGGCAAAACCAATAACTTTGTCGAAAACCCCAATAACGTCACATATTTTAAGAAAAATAAATATTTCGAAATAATCTCAAAACCTGATACCTGAAAAAATCCAAAAAAAAAACTTTCAGTCTATTGAACATTCGGCACGTAACTCCAAATCCAACCCTTCAGCCTCTCCCTGACGAAAAATCTCTCAGAAATCCACTTGCAAATCAAATAACGAATTCCTGCAAAACCAACCGACTCTTAAATTTTTGTTGAAAGTGGATCGCAGATGGCTTAGGTTTAAATATTACCCTTCACCCACTTGTCCAAAAAAAAAAAATCGTTGTGAAGGCAGAATGTATAAAAATAACTCTCCACCCTCTCACCACAAGAAAAAACCTCATATTTGTAGGTCCACAAACATAATATCCAATTATGTATCCACATACGACGGTTATCCTTCACCTGAATATGCTTTGGCTCACATTGAAGTCTCACAGTCTCAACCCAGTCGGTTATGAAAAATTGGGCCGGAGTGCTTTAAAGAGGCGAAACCCTTGAAAGCGGGACACTTTTGTGGAATCTAATGGGTTTCGATTTCCACGTTTCCAAGCAGCAATTCTAATTTCCACGGATTTCAATTTGTGTGCCAGCCATAATCAGCTCAGTTGGAAAATATTAAATCGGAGTTGATAGGCACTACGCCATACACTGGACTGAATTTGGCGATGTGATCTCAGATGAAAGTAACTAAACACTGTGTGTCAGTGCATGCGTAACGAATTTGCCAAACGGATTGAATTTTCCGCCCAATTTAATATGTGGGGTGAACCGTAAGTAGTCACCGCTTATCAGTCCTAGTCCAAATCAGTTTGCCATTGCTGGTCATATTCTACTGCGTATATGCCGGGGTGGTTGCTTAATAAATTTGCGCACAAAAGTTGCCTAGTCGCGTTAATTTCGATGTGATATGAACGAAGGGATGACCAAAGGATATGAGAGACGTCAAGTTAGTCACGCCCAGAGAAACTATTTCTAAATTTACCTCTGAAGCTACTAATTGCGTGACCTTTTTAAATAAAATCATAAATGGAGGCACTGAGTCAAAGTGGGTCAAAAGGGAATATTAGAGAAGGGCCTCTTACTCTATAGCTTCATACCTTTGAGGTAACATTTTGCTTAGAACCAGTTTAAGCTATAAAATGCTGTCATGGCCAGCCTGGAAGAGTATTTAAAATTAGGCGATCCTTGATAAAACATATGTAGGTACATCGCCAGATGAAAAGTGGGCATTTGTGTGCAACTGAAGGGATCCCTTGGAAATTGCCATGTTCGAAGTTTAAAACTTTGCAGAAGCGAGTGAAGTCAGAACTGAGATCACCCCAAAAATCAGTTAAAATGTTTCACATACGCCACAGTATTTTAGGCTTAGCGATCCTTGATGAGACATACTTAGGCGAAAAGGGACACATTTGTATGCAACTGAAGGGATTCCTTGGAAATTGCCGTGTTCGCAGTTTAAAACTTTGCAGAAACGAGAGAAGTCAGAACTGACATCACCCCAAAAATTGGTTAAAATGTTCCACATACGCCACAGTATTTAAGGCTTACCGATCCCTGATGAGACATACTTAGGCGAAAAGGGACGCATTTATATGCAACTGAAGGGATCCATAGGAAAGAGCCATGTTCGAAGTTTAAAACGTTGCAGAAGCGAGTGAAGTCACAACTGAGATCACCCCAAAAATCGTTTAAAATGTTACACATACGCCATAGTATTTTAGATTCAGCGATCCTTAATACAATTTAGACGAAAAGGGGCGTAATTTCAATACCCTAATAACATTTGAGACACCAAATATATCTTTGACGAGCTTTTAGATAAATACAGGGTGGCGCACGAATTGTGCTACAAAAACAAAGCGTAATTACTTTTTTTCTGTTTGAGTAATCGGCTCATTTTTTTTTTATTTGGCTGGTTACTATTTAGATTTATTAAAATAAATGCTTAAGATACCGAAAAGAGGATTTGGATAGTTCAGCGGTATCATGCTTTGCAGTCCTTCATTTCCTTCCAAAGGGAATTTAGGCCGGAGTTTGGCGGCACTCCCCAGATGGACCATTATGAGGCTGGTAAACACGTTTGCCGAATCTGGAAGCATCGCACGAAGACCGTACCATCGAGATCCCTATGTTCGGGTTCAAGACACAATCGCGACTGTAGCATCGTCAATTCAGGCAAATCCAAGCAAATTGGAGTTAGTAGACGGTCATTACAACAGATAATTCATGATGACTTAAACTTGTTTCCGTACAAAGTCCAAATTACAAGCAAGTTAAACCCCCTGGATTTGCCTATTCGCCTGGAATTTTGCCAAAAAATGATTGAAATGGCCGAAGAAGACAACAGCTTGATAAATTGCTTGTTTATGTCTGACGAGGCCCATTTTGATATAAACGGCAATGTAAACAAGCAAAATTGCCGTATATAGAGAGAATCTAATCCAGAAATACTCCATCAGACGGAACTGCACCCAGAACGAGTCACTGTGTGGTGCGCAGTTTCATCAAGGTGCATTGTGGGGCCATACTTCTTTGAAGAAAACGGTATAACAGTAACTGTCAATGGGGACCGTTATTTGAAGATGTTGAAGGAGTTTCTTTTTACCCAAAACTGCGCCGAAGACTTTTCCTTTTCAACAGCATTTGGTTCCACCAAGATGGAGCAACTGCACACATAGCCAGACCGGTTATGGCGGAGCTCCAACGAAAATTCCCAAACAAATTAATATCCAGAAACTTCACTTTCCACTGGCCCCCAAGGTCACCTGACCTGACTGCACCAGACTTTTTTTTATGGGGTTATGTCAAGCAAGAGGTTTACAAAACGAAACCAAGGAATTTGACTAAATTGAAGCAGTCCATTAAAACAATAATTGAGGCGATCCGACTTCAACGCTTCAGGCCGCAATGAATAGTTTTCTCATCAGGTGTCCCATATGCGTGGATGAGCATGGAGGTCATTTACAGTCTATCATCTTCAAAAACAATTAGTTATATAAAATAAAATTGAATTTTCTATAAAATAAAAAAAAATAAATGAAATACATTGATTACAAAAAAAGTTATTTGAATTTCTTATTATAGCACAATTGGTGCGCCACCCTGTATAAAACGAGTGCGGTAGCTATGACTTTCAAACTGTAATTGGTAATTTGAACGCAAAGCTAGAAGGAAAGGACACCTTTGCCTTTACTGTCAGAAAGTAGGACACCCGCTCTAATATCAGGCTTATCGACCTTAATAGAAGTAGGGATTGATACACCAGGCCAACCTTAATCAAATTCCATCAAAGTAACTCAAGAATTTCTCTGATTTCTCTGTAAAATTATGAAATTTTCATCCCAGTCAACTAACACGCAAAAACATCTAAAACTCTTCGTCAAAGCATCCGAATGTAATGTTTGTCCAGCAATGGCGATGCTATACAGCCCTCTTGATGTAAATATCTACACACACAGGACCGATGCAACGACGTCGCAGATGTTAAACACCCAACGGCGACCTCCACTCACAGTAAATCCCCATAAATAGACGGTGAACTCCGTGTATTGATCGGGATGGAACAGAGAATACCCCCGGTAAGGTAAAGTTACTCAAGGACAGTGTCTGTTCTGTCGAAACTCTCGAAACACAACTAGAGCGTGGCGCTGTTGATTACCAGGAATCCTTTTGAAGGCAACCAACGTGGACTGAGTAATGCAAACGAAAGTTGCCAATGCCCTTTATGCCCGTCGCCGGCGCATGATATTTCGTGGTTAAAATACGAGTACAACAGGGCAAACAATTTCTGTAGTTTTGCCACAATGCTCTGTCAAATTTCAATTTAATTGCGAGTTGAATGCTGGACATCCTAGCTTATTCTATGGACTGCGCAAATGCATACAGGGAGACCTTGCAGGATGGTCGGTAAATTAAAACCGGAAATTTATTTGCCAAAGGGATTGTACAGGATTTCACATTCGGAAAAGTGAGGGACGGCCATGGGTCCGGGAAAGGAGAGACAATATTTACAAATAGTTCATGGATGGAATTATTATTAAAAGCAGATACTGGCATTCGATTCGGATTTTATCCCTCTAACCTTGAATCGGACATGAGCTATGCGGAACATCCATGGCTGAGCGGACTTAGGCAAAGTACACAACAGAACGTAGCCATGATGTTTTACATTGACCATGTCATGCAGTGAAGGTAAACACAGGATTAATGCGTTGCCAATGGAAGGGACCACCTCCTGCGCCGACATCGCCACCTGTGTGTGTGTTTGTGTCAGCGTTTGGTATCGAATAAAGGAGTGACAGAAACTCCTTTCCCCATAAATGGTGGATGCTGTCAACAGAAAGTTTGCACACAACCGACGCTGCAAAATCATAAAAATAAAATAATTAATCACAGCAGGGGGAGGCTCACCGTAAACGAATCAATAACGTTGTTTTCGTTGCTAATTTTAGGTACACTTAGGTAATTAAAATTGAATTCTCCGTCAGATACATAGATACATACATGTGCATACACGTGTACAATGCTTGTGTGTATGCACCCCAAAAGGGGTGCTACCGCGTTAAGTAAAAATTGATTCATTTCCTTTTGTTATTGCTTACTGGGGTATGGGGAAATGCTCTTTGTATCCTTTGACAGAGGCGCAATTTAAATAATGTCTGATTTGAGGGGGGTGTGACAAGCAGTCAGTGTGCTTGAAGAGCACATATTCGATGACTGTTTGCTGTAGTCAATGCGTAATAAGTTTAAATACAGTAAGGAATATTTACAAGGCTACTGAACTGATTTAACGTCTTAAGCTGCTTTAACAGTCGGCGCTGCACAGTCGGTAGCTCTTCGACCTAAAATATCTTTCATGTCAAAGTGGGGTCCCAAAATTTGTCATAGATTTTGAACCACAGACGAATTTAAAATACGAAAGGCAATAGCAGATATGCCCTTGTATGTACACACATCCACATGTAACGGCATATGTAGACTATTGATATTTTTAAATGTCCTGTAGCATTATTATTACAACAGAAATCAAAGGCAGGGCTGTGCACTGGTCATTTACGCAAAATAGTAACCCAGTCACAACCTGTTTTTCCTTGCGAGGCTCAGCAATGACAAAAAAGGTGTGAGTAACGCGGTATTCAAAAGAATTGATGTAAAAACATGTGAGCGCATATTAATTTAATTTTAAAAATTTACACACCAACTAGAAAAAACCAATAAATTCGTTTCGAAGTAATCGAGTAAAAACTTTCGCGACATCTTCATGGCGCTAAGCTTGTCATATTACATTAACTTAAAATACTTTAACGGCGACGATGAATCGAATTTGGCTGTCAGATAGAATGAACCACTCAACCCGGACGATGCACATCAACAATTCCATCCACCTGACCTTGACAAAGTGAAGATAGCCATATCTAAGCTTAAATTTTTGTTAGACTGCTGGTGCTGACGGCGGAGCTGCCGAGTTGTGGCAAGCGATGATTTGGTAACTCAACTGTAAAATATGGTTGGAGGAAAGTGTGCCCGATGAATGGAACCTCAGCACTGTTTGCCTGATCATCAAGAAAGGAGACCCTCTGAACTATGCCAACTACAGAGGCATCAGTCTTCTTAACATCGCCTACAAGATCTTATCTGTCGTGTTGTGTGAGCGCCTGAAGCCGATCGTCAACAACCTGATCGGTCCATATCAGTGTGGCTTTAGACTATCACCCAAATATTCACACTGCAGCAGATCTAGGAGAAAACCCAGGAACTTCAAATTGATATCCACCACCTTTTCATCGATTTTAATGACAGCATCTGTAGTGACGAGTTATACAAAGCCATGTCTAGTTTTAGCATCCATGCCAAACTCGTCCGTTTGTGCAGGATGACGATGGAGAAGGCACGCTGCTCCATCAAGTTCAGTCAGGACCTTACCGAGCCCTTTAATGTCAAAAAGGGATTTAAACAAGGCGACGCGCTGTCATGCGACTTCTTCAACATCGTTCTTGAAAGAGTTGCACCAAGACCAGGGGCACACTCTTTCAAAGGTTCGTCCAATCACTCGCATACGCCGACGATATTGACATAATCGAAAGAACGCAACGTGATGTCACTGGTGCGTTCATGAGTATTGAGACGGAGGACGGGTTTAGCGGTCAATGTATATGCTGTCAACAAGAAAGGACTGTTAATGACCTTGTCTACCTAGGCTTCGCTATAAATTCAGACAACGAGACCAGCGCTGAGATCAAACGAATGAAAATCGCTGTTTCTTTGAGCTAAGAAGGCAATTGAGTAGCATACGCCTCCCTCGTCTCAGTCATGCTGTACGGCGCTATCAAAAGTGGATAAGATTGCTCTTGGCTGTTTCGAGAGGAAAATTCTTCGGGTGATTTTCGGTCCCGTCTGTATAGACGATGAATGGAGGAGGAGATACAACGATGAACTATACGGGCTGTACAGTGACATCGAAGAGTGAAGGTCCAACGACTCAGGTGGCTGCGTTAAGTGGAGCAGATGGACACCAATGCTCCAGCCCGGAAAATCTTCGAATCCACACCTGATAGACGGCGCAGTAGAAAAAGACCGCGACTCAGGTGGCGCACGCAAGTGGAAGGGGACCTTAACTAGCTTGGCGTGTGAAACTGGAGGCAGCTGGCTGGAGACGCTTGTTGGTTGAGGCTCAGGTCCACCCCGGACTGCAGGGCCATCTTAAGTAAGTAAGTAAAAATACTTGAAGTGAGAAAGAAAGTTTATCTTGAAAACATTTTGAAGAAGCTTTTTGCGTGGCGCTGTATAGACCGCCTATATAGTTTTTTATTATATGCAGTAGATTCATTGCGTTGCACTCTACTCAAAAGTGATTCAAAAGGCTTTGGATGCTTAATAATATATTGATCTTCCATGGTTGTGATCCTTGGACATTTGAAATAGTTAAATACTAAGAAACCAATCCGATTACGAATACGATCTCGTTTAGTACACTGATGCTTTCAAGATGCAGAGCGGGTTAAGGTTTGAATAGTCTGCCGGACACCTCAGCATTGTCTATATTCCGAATAGAAATCTCGGCCATCTTGACAATATCTTCTTGAGCAACATTGGAAGGCCCCATTCATATTCTTTGATAGTTATAGATGCCTCTCAAAGCGCTGGGTGAAGTCAAAACCAATCATACTCATACGTGCTCATATGACGCTAATAGATTAAGGTAGATTGGATGTCAGTGCTCAAAGAGAAATGGAAGGTCTTGCGCATTACGACCGATACTGACAACTGTGTAAAAGCCTTTAGAGAGAAGTTGTGGTAAAATGTAATAAAGTTTAAGGCTATTCTAGGACAGAAACTAATATCCTTCAAGATTTTGATTAACCTGAACAGGAATACCTTTGAAATCGTAATTGGTATATTAGCTGGCCACTGCCTTCTAGAGAAGTAGCTTCACAAACTTATTCTTTGACTTAAACAATCATAAGAGCTCTTTGGATACTTTTTGGAATTACCAGATTTCTCTCAAACATCACAGCTATGCAGATTGTTCCATATTCGCGCTGTACGGCTTATGAGAGAATCTCTATAGCCTTAACAGTAAACTGACGAGCATTCAAAGCATGAAGCGTGTTGCGTGTGAATTACTAAAGGGGCTGAATGCAACTGGCAATTTCGCTGGAGAACTATTTGTGAAAAAAAAAAAACAGTGAGAGACAGGAAACATTTCGTTGGTGTTCAAGCAAGTCTATTGGCTTTGTAATGTCGCTGTCACCAATAAGTTTTAACGCGCGAATTTGTATTCTATCCAGGATGTGCAAGATGGTTTTGGGTACACCAGACCAGATATGAGCGTTATGCTCCATTTTTGGGCGAATGAACGCCATATAAATTAAAGCCAGATCAGAGAGAGGAAAATATTTTTTGCAACGTTTGAGGAAACCTAGACATTTTGCAGCATTTTTGGCGACTTCAAATGAAAAACGCTGTCATTGACACGATGCAAGTACCAGTCATGGATAAGGATTAAAGTTTTGGGTTAAGCTTGAGTGAAAGAAGACAGCATATTGGTAAGCAAGATGTATTAAATGTGTTTTATACTAGGTTGGATATATTTACGCCTTCCCTAAACGTAAAAATGACTTTAAAACGGCTGACATAGCCGATAAACAAGCCTGCAGTTGGGTTTTGTAAGTTGCGCACGCAAGCAATCCCATACGCACGACTTACACCTTGAGGCGGTCTGGTGCTTGAAGTCTCGCATAGCTCCTACCAAGAGCTAAGATGTTTACACATTAAACACTATAGAGTGAATAATAAGAAGTACACAGATCGATCAAAAATAGGCGAAGCAACTGGTGCAGGAGCATTTGGATCAAGAACAGAATACTCCTATGGACCTATGAATGTACTTCGGGCTAGGCAAAGCAAAAGACTCATTATAGAATCGGCATTGAGTCCAATAGCACAGCACTCCAGAACACTGAGGTTTTGCAAGCACTGGCCCACATAATGTGTATTGCTGACCAAATTCAAATTAACAAATAACAATATGGTATCCATAGACCCATTTTTTATTTTCAAACTTTTCAGGGGAAAAGTGGACTGGAAAAAAGGCTCTAGAGTAGAATATCCATGCTGAGAAGTAAATTTTGAAAAGAATTTGAATGCGAGACGAAGTCTTATGAAGACACAAGCCTCTCTAATGTCCTGGTAGTGGGCACAATAGTAATAATCCACTTTATATTTGCGTTGAATTATTCTGGAACGACAATTAATTATCATAATCTTCAGTCTTTTAATGAACTTCAAGTATCCTCGAAGCATTTTTAATATCATCCTCCATAAGCAGCGAATACTTCCACTCATGTAGGCATTCTATGTGACTCCAATCACCCATACAATCACTCTGTCAAAATAATTAATAACATCTCCAAGGCAACTCCATCATACAAACAACAAAATCTGTCCACAAATTACCCAAAATGC
Organism: Matsumyia berberina; assembly: GCA_917880715.2. NCBI lineage: Eukaryota > Metazoa > Arthropoda > Insecta > Diptera > Syrphidae > Matsumyia > Matsumyia berberina. The sequence continues at coordinate 34,253,559 of OU862870.1, forward strand.
GAGGTCAACTTGAGATAAAGGATCCACTGGCTTCTAAACACTGCGGCTAAGTGTCCTTTTACATGCATTTCCAAATCCGTACACATTATTCAATTACCTATGTCACAGGATCTTAATTAAGCAGACATCTGATGCTTTCATCACCACACAAAAGCGCCACAACACAATAAAGCTATCTATACCACAAGGCGACACAACAGTGCGGCCCCACCACATGCAAATGCAATTAACAGTAGTTAGTTGCCGCCCCCTCTAACCGCCTACTTACGTTTAATGCTATCCCAACCGTAGCCGAGAAGGAGCCCGCCTTAAACTCTCCAGTGTTATATTTCACCAAAAATGATGTCTTCCCCACTCCCGAGTCGCCGAGCAGGATTGTCTGGAAAGAGAAGTTGACATCACGTCACCACAGGAGGGAGGTTACGTACGACATTACCTTGTGATTTATTGTATCATCGAATGCAGGCACGTCGTCCTCGTCTTCGTATCTATAAGACTTCCATCCGTCGTCCAGGTCGTCATCTTCTATTGTTTGCTTCACGATTCCTCCAGCACCACGATGTCGGTTACTGGTTATGGTGTTCAACACCATATCAGTATCGGCTTTCAAACCGTACAATTGCAAAGCTTCTCTTGGTGGTTGATAACCCGGATATCCGCTGGGTGATGGTGTTCGATGATTGTTCATCGTTGTTGTGTTGTTGCCCTCATTCGGCGCAGCCAGTATCACACTGCTGTGGGCCAAATCGTTACTGTGCTCGTTGGCAGCGTGCCGCTCTTCGATGCGTCGGGCTGTAGTTTCTGGGTCCTCGAAAACGTCATCGCTCATGCTACTAGCATCGTCGGGAATGGCAGCCATATTGCACGACCGTTAAATTCGACTGCTAGCGCAATCTAACAATCAAATGAGGTAATTTCAAGCTTTTCTTGCGAAAGCTTTCGGTTAAATGCGGGTTTCGTTTTGTTTTGACAGTTCCTTTGGTGTTGTGTCAATGTCACTCTAAAGTGGGCGGGAGGTAGGTTCAGCTATAAGTTTTATTATGTTTGTTTTGACAGCAAAAACACCTTAAAAATATGCGTTTTCAACGTTAAGAACACACGTAAGCTATTCACTAAACACTACTTAAATGCTATTTAAAGGCGTTATGGATAAAATTGGTGTTATATCTGGTAAAGCACTATTTATATTTGTTATTAACTTCTAATCACACGCACTAAATCACAATCTAAATACTAATTAAACAATAATTGTCATTAATACTTCGGTAACTGAAACATTGCAGTTGGGGGTTCCGTATGTTTTCAATTGAAATCGGAATTAAAGCTGTTATTGCGAGACACGGGTAATAAACCGTTTTTTTTTCTTTATTTAATATCACAGGTTGAACTACGAATTTTTCATTTCAATTTTGCGACTGCAAATGTCCTCCTCGAATCCTTTTATACTCTTTTTTTTTTATTTTTAGCTTACGAAAGCAGTCTACATTATGTCACATGAAGAACACGAGTGGCGTAGAATGAAATAACAAATATTTACGATTATCTCTGCGAATAAGGATGTATAAGTGTGTACGGATAACGGAGTGAGTAAATAGGCGAAACGTACCGTGAACTACAGTGAGTGACCGATGTGACAAAATGCGGAAAAAAGATGAGTGGGTTTGGGGATGTTCTTCGCGACCTATATACGCAATCTACGGTGTATTGTGTGTCTCATTTTTCGGAAATGGAGAAAGAAAAGCTCTTTTTTCGGCGGGGGGTGGTGCTGGTGGCGGAGGGCATATGAAGGGTGTCAGGATTTGGTTGTGCGAAAATTGAAAACTATGGAAGAAGAAGAATTGGGTGAAAGCTTTGAATAGTGTTTACCCACCCCTAAATGATGCATCTATCATTTAGAGGTTAATGGACACATGCATGTGAACTTCCTGTGCCAGTTATGACTAGTAATTTAGTGATATTTTCCGAGATTGAAGGTTGTATTTATAGATAATCCAGAAGAAGGGTTGTGTGGGTGGGTTTGTCGTGAAATTGCCCACCAGAGACTACTATGAGGAATAATTTGGATCGATGCAAAGTAAAATTGAATTAAAATGGTTAAATGGTTCAAGGAAATTTCGATTTATTGTAACACATAATTAATCGAGGGACTTTTTGACATGCAGTCTATTAGCTACCGGCAGGTTGACGGCTTCATCTTCCTAACTATGACGAAAACTTTCCTGCATCAACTACACCGCAGGTACACCGTGATAGCTGGACACCTGACGACGTATCGAGGATTATTTCACCAAATGTTCTAAGCAACAGAGAAACCCGAAATCGAAGCTCAGTACCGCGTAAAAAGGAAGAAAACTTTACTTAGAATAAAGTGTGATAATCGTAGCCACATCAAGGCAACACAAGCTAAAGACACTGCAAATACGTTTTTCCGACGACAATAAGACCGTCTCTAGCTTTAGCAAGCAGCTCAGAGGTAAAAGCAGGTCCAAGCAACACCCAGGTAGGGAGTCTAGACGGTTCCCTTTTTTTATCGGATGAGGATAAACTCAGGCAATTTTGCTAATGAACGTTCGAAGCTTACTATGTCGCGTCTGACTACTTTTTTGACAAATATGTGTAAAGAAATAAATCTAATAAGTACGCTAGGGGTGGAGTAGCACAAGTTCGCACAACCACAGCGATGCTGAAACGTACCAATCTTTGTAGTCGTTACATCTTTAAAGTGATCCTTTCCTCTTTGACTTAAATCCACCATATCACAGAAGGACAAATGAATATACATATGTATGTATGTAGGTCTTACTATCTTGGTGTAAAGCCGATAAATAACCTTAAGCTGTAAACCCTAGGTTTGGCAGGCACTTTGGCAACTATTCTTTTGTTGTATGTGAGTTGCCGTCAATTTTTCTAATTATAAGTGAACCATAATCACTTTACCAAAGATCAGGTTTCTCCTTCCAGTAATTGACACTAAAACTGTCTTAATTGGTTTGATTGATAGACAATCAATGATGCATAAATCAACGACAAGATTCAGGTAATTTTCTGAACGCTTAGATAACCCACCGACTTATGGAAATGTATGACCAACGCACTACACTTTCGATGTGCCTACTCTCCATTCTTCGCCCGTAACATACAAAATAGTAAACATACAACGGTTCCATCGAATCATTTAATTCCTATGAAGAAGGCAGCTTGAAGGTCAGTGTTAATCACTTAACACAAAAGAACGCAAACCCCCCTGTTTACTGGGTGTTGTGGTGCATATTCCAGTAGATGTGGCTCCGGGTGGATCAACTACTAACCAACAAACAAAAACTTATTAGAAAATGGTCTGATGGGTCATTTGAATTGCCTAACCTCAGGGACTTCCCAATCCTGCAGATGAAGTTGAGCCGACAATGTGGATGAACGATAGATTCATCCCATACAATGCCTTGTTAACCAGTTACCCAACAAATTTTCTTTCAGCCACATATTTTTTTTTCTATTCCCTTTCTGAGTTAACATTTTACCCGAAAATAAAAGAATACGTATTCAAAAAATGGCTATCAAATTTAAAAGATAAATTTAAACACAACAAATAATATTACAAACATCCATCTGGCAATACCGTCGAATTTCCACCATTCAATATCGTGGTGAATGTGTCATTTAATATAATTACCCAGAGGAAATTTCCATCTATATACGAAAACGAAACAAAAAGAAAGCAGACGCAAAAAAAAACATACGTGAGATTTTTCCATAATGGCGAACATTTGTGAAAACACCGGAGTGGAGTGAACTACGTAATATTTGTAAACAAATTCTGAGAATTAACGTTGAATTCTTCATACCCTAAATACGACCAGCATTCGTAAACAAAACCAAAGTGTTCCCCAAAGGCACTCAGTTGATCCAAAATTTTGTATAAAACTACTCTGGAAGTCTGGATAGAAAACCACCAAACGATAAGGACGAAGGACTGTGTAAAAGTGCCAACGAACCAATTTAATTCTTCGGTGCTCAAGCGTAAAATATCCGCAATACTCTCGTTCCAAGTGCATTTGTGTTGCAGCCGAAGAAAAATTAAAAACGTGGATAAATCCGTAGGGATTCCCGAAGCAGCGGAGATTTTCACAGCGTTGGAGAAGGAAATCTGTAAAAACTGGAAAATATGGGAAACTCCGACGATCGGGTGTACGCAGCGGAGAGAATAATCCAGAAACGTGTTAGAAAGGTGAGATGAAATATTCGAGTAACCGTGGAATATATTTGTTGATAAAGTTGCGTGCAAGTGTCTGTGTTCATTAGCAGGATTCGCCATTTTTATTCGCCTCGACCTTCCCCCACAAGTGAAATGTGTGTGCATGGTGGGGTATCCATGATAATTTCCCATTGCCTATGATTAATCCTCAATTTTGCCGCCTTTCTTGCAACCCATTGCACAACCTCCACGATGAAGTTGGTCTCTGTTTTCAAAGGACATGTCACACGCACTTATCAATAGAGATCCAATTTCTCTTGGGTGTTTTCCAGTTAGTCATCCGGAGCATGGATAAATCCTCTTACTCATCATTCCCTATGACAATGGATAAAGCTATTTGAAGGCTATCCCAATACAATGCATACAACACAACAAACGTTCATACTTTCCAGAAGTGGGTGTTGGAAACAATTTTAGACAGGAAGCTCGTCCCAGAGAAAAATGTCTGTGTGTATTGCTGTGTCCTCAAGGAGAGATGTGCTCGATTTTGTTTTCAATCGGAAGGCAACAAGAGGAATTTTTGACCATAATCGTGAATTGGTGCAGTGTTTTGTGCTAAACCACACGTCCAATCGCTGAGAACACTGCACGCCTACAAACAAAAGGAGATTTTTAAAAAAGCTTTCCTGTGGATTTGAAACAATCGGGATTTGTGTTTTATATATTCGCTGCAACGTGTTTTTAGAGTGCTAATTGTGTTTTGTTTTCACCTGTTTATAAACCTAAATCCTTGGCAAGTTACTTGTTGTGAAGTCTTTTGAGACATAAGCCCATATTGCCAACGTGGCGGGTTGAGAATGCAGACTCTACAGCATCTACCAACAAGCATATCGTGTAAGTTTCCCGTTTACTACTTCCAATTAGTTTTCCAAGTTTTTCGATGAATCCTTCTAAATATGCGCGCAGCCTCAGAAACGATCTTCCTATACTGCTTTGGTCCTTCGGGTTGAATTAAAACAATCTGTGGGTGGGCCGGAGCGTGCGTGTCGTGGCCTAGTTAATTGTTACTGTACATCTCGTATAGTTACTTTACTGCGAGCACAATTCCACACAACCCTTGATAAGGAGCCAAACTTCCCTATACTCTCTCGTTTAGAAAATTAATTTAATCTGTAAACCCTATTTGTTTTACAGGGCGTTGTTGAATATCGTGTGAAATGGAAAGGTTGGAACCAACGGTATAACACTTGGGAACCCGAGGTAAATATTCTCGATCGTCGTCTAATCGAAATCTACGAACAAAGCAACAAATCCTCCAGTACACCTTCTAAGCGGGGACCGAAAAAGAAGGAAAAGGAACGTGATCGCAACAACATTGAATCCGAAGACGATGACGATGCAACAATAGCCGATGAGAATGATACACCAACGCCGGCGTCAGATAAGGAGAAACGCAAAGAAATGAAAGGCTCGTCTGAGAAAGGCGGCAGTAGCACTAATACGCCTTCTAATTTACGGCGATCTGAATCGCCCAGTCAAGAGGGACCATCACCATTTGTTCCCGAAGCGGATACGAATTCCAGCAGCAGTGAAGATCAGCCGCTTAGTAATAGAAAAGAACCACCAGTTGGCACGAAGCGTAAAGCTGAAGTTCTTAAAGAATCTGGAAAAATTGGGGTCACAATTAAAACGTCTCCCGATGGGCCACCACCTGCTAAGAACTATTGTTTGGACTCAGCAGCCCCTATTTCTACACCACTTAAAGCGGAATCGGCACCACTCTCACCAGAAACACCGGCATCACGCCCCGAACAGGACATTCCATCAGAGAAACCACAACAGTATGCGAATCAACAACCACCACAACTTCAGCCGGCACCTCTGCTAGAACCACCGCCAGCAGCTGCAGCACCCCCGCACCAGAAAGGTGACAATGAACCAAAGTCCAAAGATCACCATCATCATCATAGTAACAACCACAGCTCGCTTAAGATATCACGCTCACAGTCACCGCCGCTATCGCCAAAGGCGGCACCACCAAACTTTTGGCTTCCAAACAAATGTAAAATCTCCGATAAAGTTGTTATCACCGATGTGACAGTGAATCTAGAAACGGTCACCATCCGTGAGTGTAAAACCGAAAGAGGCTTCTTCCGCGAACGGGATCTTAAAAGCAGCAATGATGTGGCCAACTGAAAGCGGGCTAAAAACCGCCACAAGGAAGGTCACCATCACAACCACAATCATCATCACAAAGCGACACCGGCGCTGTGAAGATGAACTAAAGCAGGACTTTCCACATAATCACACACTCAGCATGCAAATAGATAACGTTTTCTATTTGCCTTAATTTATTCCTTAAGTTATTAACCAATCCACTCAATTGTACATAGTTACGCCCCTGTTTGTTATACCTCCCAACACATTCTGCAGAAAGAGTGTTTCACTCGGAATAGGTATTCGGGAAGGCGTTTGGGATATGTAACGTAGAGACGTTCGATGGGAAGAAGCACATTTTTATTGGAAAGTAAAATTTAAAAAGTCAAGTCAGATAAGCTGGGAGTGATATCCAACGCCTAACATCACAGACATATCTTGCAATGAAGGTAAATGTCTTTGAGTGCAAATATAATTTAGTTTCTGTGTTTTACAGCAGTTAATCGCGTCGAAGCCATCTTAGGACAAGAATATAAGTGCCTTGTTCCAACGCCAGCATTTGGTTAGGTATTATAAGTCAATATTCTAGGTTTCAATTCGGAGGTATACCTCGTTTCACGTCATCAATAGGTTCCAACAGACTCGACTTGAAACGAAATGTCAGATTTTTCACGAGTTCCTTTCGGTTTATATTTTTGCTAATACCTGCATCAATTGTGCACATTTCAAAAGCTAGAAACCTTAACGATTTTGAATTCACACGTTTTCAACAAAATTAAATAAACTACTCAACTTAAACACAATTCGAGTTCATGAAAATTTAAACACTTGCGTTGCGTCGTCGTATATGAAAAAAATTCCATTTAATTTTTTTTTATGTAGAAAATCAAAAGAAGCTTAATCGAGACATTGTAAATGGAACCGGACAATTTTAAGTGTTCTCAGTGAAATGGCGCAACAGTAAGAGTGAATCCGGGCCAGTTGTACAGTCTAGATTGACTGTGGTACTCTTCTACTTTTGACCGCTACCGTAGCTGAGATTTTCCTTTCCTGTGTTGTCATTCAAATATTCTGCGGGTCAGAGTGTTGGTGTTCCCTCGCTTAACATGTTCTACCCATCTCAAAGACTCGAGGCTTAGTCTACAGTCTAAGTCGATGTCGCTGTACAGCTCGTGCAATTTGTCGTCAAATCTTGTGCTCCAAAGTCCGTCAACGTAAACAGCACCGCATATATTAAGTTACGAATAGATTCCAGGGCACACTGCCATACGAATGACATACAATTTATGACGCAAATTCAATCCAAACACTCATATGGCAGGGTGTATTAAAATGCTATAGGTTAAGTTATAGCTTAGGTTATGGGGAAAGTGCCCAATCTAATGACTGTGCGTCCACGGGGGCCTACTAGTCCATTCGTGTTGTGGTCCATGTTCCAACCTTAGGTTCTAGATATCTGGTCTATCGCAAAACCAACCTGTACTCTTAATAAAGTGTTCGGTATTGGTACTTTTGTTAAGTTGCACAGTTCTCCAAACAGCCTGTTTCCCATTTTAAAATGCTATATTACACTATATCGCAAAATTAGAAATTCGAATTTGCAACAAACGATACCAGTTCCTTTGAGTCAAACACTGCCTCTGTGTTACATTGTTAAGCAGTGCTATCCAAACTTCTCAGTTCCACAACGCAATGAACAATGAACTGGCGCAACTGGCACTTAACTAATTTAGCAGAATGCCAGTCTACCAAAAGTGCCAAACATTTGTCAAAAAAAAAAATTGGCGGTTACACTGTTTGGTGCTCTCGACAGAGAAAAAAATGTCAAAAAACGCCATAGGTATGGCATTTTGCCGTATAAGAAAAGAACCAATGACCTCTTCATCCTACTTCAATGGAATCCATACTTATACACTGCTGGACTAAATTAGAGGAACGCAAGCAAAAAGTGAACAATTTTAATGTTTTTTTTTTATCTTTATTTTTTTAATGAGGATTTTGTAACTCATTCAATTCCACATAATTTAAAAAAAAAATTCTGCTGCTTGTTTTCCTAAAAAAGGGATATTTTACTTTAAATAATGTTTTTTTTTTTTGATTTAAGGAATTTCGAGCGTACCTTAAAAGCTTAGTGAAATTGAGGACGTGTTAGTACTTGGTACTCCCCCCTCTTGCGCTAATTACCGAAATAAGTCTCCTTGGCATAATTTTGATAATGGTATCGATATTATCCTGTGGTATTTCGTCCCATGCTTCGAGCAATGCACTGTTAAGCTCCTTCAAGGTGGATGGATCCGAGTTTCTCTGCTTTAATAATCTGCCAAGCATGTCCCAGACATGCGCAATGGGATTCAGGTCAGGGGAGCAAGCAGGCCAGCCTAGGGTATTCAGTTGGGCCTCTCGAAGATACTCCGAAACACTATTTGCAGTGTGGGGGCGAGCGTTGTCTTGCATTAAAAGAAAATTGTCGCCGATACTTGGGGCAAACGGTACAACAATTTCTTCTAAAATGTGCCTCACTTATCTTTCTGCTGTTAAGGACCCATTTTCTACCACGTGTAATTCCGTGCGTGCTCCCAAACATATTCCACCCCAGACCATTATGGAATCCCACCATAAGCCACTCTTGGAACGATGTTGCATTGTGCATATCGTTCACCTGATCGTCTATATACTTTCAAAAACAATACTTTAACAACAATTTGGTATGACAATCAAAAGAATACCCGAAAACGAACGCGAAAAACTCAAACTTGGTCATACGCGTTTAATGACTCAATATCTAATGGCTGCAATTAAAATTCTTTAAATGCATTTCCGTTAGCCAAATGAGTGTAAATCTGACAGCTACTTACCATAAGAAAACATTGAAACTTAAATCATGTAAACAAGACATCCCGTTAGGTTTTATATAACCGTCAAACATAAAACTACTATCGTTCCTCTAATTTTGTCCAACAGTGTATTAGAACTGGAATGGTTAAGATCTTATATAGCGCCTCCTTAGTTATTCGAAATAGAGTCCTACTGCTGAATTGTCTTCTCTTACGATTGGCAAGTGGTTTTCTTTCCGATTAAATGTTGTTGTTTTTACAGTTTGAGTTTTCTTCTTTAATATCCTGGTTCACCCTGAACTCTAGCTCCATCACAAGTAAGATTTTCCGGGTTCGCCGAATTGTGCGAATTTGACCGGGAACGGACTTCCTTAAATAAACCCATGATGCAACCGTGGGTTGATGAATTAAGGTCCAGGCTAAGACGACAGGCCATACTCATTTTATTTTCCTTTCATTCCCTCAATAGACTTCAGTTCAGTTCCTCAAATAACATTTTTTTTTACGAACTCGGAGTGTTTCTGTACTTGTTATTTAAAAATTGTCCCAGGCCATTCTCCATGCAAACTAAATGCGGTTGCTGCCGCCAATTTTTCTTAAAAACGAGTTCTGTGACAAAATCTCCACAGTAAACTTCCACTACAGATGCTGGTGTGGTTTATTGCACATATAATTCCTTTAAAGCACTTTGGGAGTTTCTTGTGCCACTCACTCCAATGAGACATGTGCGATAATGGATCTACCAAAACCTCAGTATGATGACTAACGTGATAGACCCTCACCGCTGTTCACTGAATCTTCCCTGGAGCCGAATTCAGCAAGCGTGAGTTTAATGTGTACCCAGCACACACAAGTGAACACAGACTCTTTCAAATCTGTCGGATTTTTCCTCCTACCTCACAGTTCCAAGTTAAGGTGAATTCAAAAACGTCAAGAAAGCTGTGCAATGTTGCAGCAACACAACAGGTCTTATGTTACTGCTGCACTGCTGCTGTTGTACTCCGCATTTTCTTTTGATATTTATGAACGACTGGGTGTGCAAAGCTATTCGCATTTCAGTCGAGTTTGGAAGAACAATAACATGATCCTCTATCCGTATACTACGTTCGCTAAAAAATAATTAAATAAATATTTAAAATATTTGACATTCCATCAAATTTTCACAGAATTATAAGGTTGAAATGTAAATCATAGTAACTTACAAGAAAAACCTTAACCACAACCAAACAAAGGAACAGCAAAACCTTGATTTGAGCAGTACTGCCAATATGTTGCGTTTTCGAACTCGTTGCTTTTTGTTGCTGCAACACTGCATTTTTGAATTCACCCTTACTTGAGACTTGACACTGTTGGAAACTTTGATTACCATTTTAAATGCGTAAAGGGTTGGAAACCTAGATCTTCCTCATCTTAGTGAGCATGTTGAAATCTGTTCTGCTCTCGATTTGCATTGTCTCTGCAAATAGCTTAACTAAGGATCGAATTGACATAATCTCATCTCATAACACCTCATTACAATACTATTCCGAGTGATACACAATCAAACCTTACATGGTAGAAATAGTGCGCTTAAAAATATATAAAGAAAACCCCTTCCAAGAGCTTCGAACTGGAAAACTATTAAGAATTTACAAAACAAATTGAACTCTTTTTTTTTTTTTTTTTTGAAAATATTTCAAAATAGCTTCATAAAATGTATTTAAAATTTTTTTTATTATTATTATATTATACGTATATATATATGCATAAATATTATTTATCGTTGGAGTATTAAAGTGTGGTCACTGATGTAGTGTTTTGGGTGGAAACCATCCTTCTCCTTCATCTGTCTTTTTCAAAATAAAAACAAAAGCCGAAAAGAAAGAAAACAAAAAAAAAAACGCTACGTCTTCTATTCAAAGAAGGAAAAAACACAACAAAATGTAAAAATTGCTAAGTTCAGCAATAACAAGAGAAATAAAATTGATTACACAAATAATATTGTTATAATTTTAAATGGAAAAAAAAAAAAAAAAAAAAGAAAATAGTCACTAAGCTTAGTTATAATTGCAAAATCAAAAATAAAACTAAAAATCCTAAATGAAAATGTTATACAACTTACGATTGGATGCAAGATACTATTATACAACTTATCAATGGTCGTCTGTTTGTTCGTTCTATTTTTTTTGTATGCTCTTTATTGGAGGCTCATAAAGTATACGTGTATCTTTTGCTGAAATTCATTTGAATGTTTCGTTGGTTTTTTTTATTTGTAGTTTGTTTATATCGAAACAAAATGTGGTTACAACGGCGCGAAGGAAAGAAAATAAGTGCGCATCGGAAATCAGAAATAGTCGCTAAGAATCATTTAATAAGAAACAAGTAGTGCGTCAGTCTGTGATGGGGATGCCTTGGCATCCTCCGAACACTAGTAATGGCAACAAATAAAGGGAATAATAGGGGTAGAGTAAGCACAGAACCAAGTTACAGATCTCAGATTTTAAATCCGCACGGGGCGAATGGTTGATAAAAGCCCGGGTTTGGCCTTTAGTGGGCCTCATCGTGTTTTTTTTTTTTTATGAAGAGTGAATGCCCAACGTGTGTCGGACTAACACCGACTAGACTCGCTCCATCAGCAGTCAAAACACCTGTGTTGGGCTTCCTATTAGTCCTGTGTGAGGGTGTTAGATGTAAGTCAATATAGCCTAAATTTGTATACACAGCTTGGTGAACAGGGTTCGGTATTATCTGCTCTTGTTAAATGAGACTTGCTGCATTGCGGACGCAGGCCAACTACATCGCTTTCATTAACTTCAGACAATCGTTAGCTTTTTGCAATTATGTTAGGCAAATCAAATCTGAGCTGCATGATTCTGATGTTCGGCTGCTTGTTGACTACAGTTGGCTTGCAGATAAATGTTCATAAATATATGAACAAAGCAATACCGTTGGCATTGTGCAAAAATGCTGACATCTACGAACTCCACTTGCTGGCGGTATAGAAACGCTACCATCTATCCCCCAATCGGGGAGATAATCCCCCATTTCAGGCCTTAACCGTCCATTCCCGGGGGATACTAAAATATTCATCAATTGAAACCAATTTCTGTACATTTCGACAACAGACATTTTCGAACGAATTCATCAAACTTAATAAGGACAAACGACGATGAAAGGTTTACACGGGTCGAGTTTCGCCATGCGGCGGAACTTGTAAACCCCGCTTAAGTCACAAACGCGCGACCATTGCGACAAAGTGTTCAGCTATTTCAATATTCCGCTTAGTTTTCGAGATAATCGAACACTAAGCGAAATATCGGACAAAATTACAACAACGAAATATACAAGAATCAATCATAAGATCTTGGCGTCCCGGGAACCGTAATTTCTCCCAAATGTTTTCATATTATATTAGTAGAACCTGATCAACTTACTGCGTCTGTGATACAAACCACCCTGTGGATCTGATGAATCTCATTATTTGGTCCACCGGTGTATCGGATAATTCTTCAATGTCCTCGAAAAAGTGCCGTCCGAGGAACTTATTTCTTAGATGGCAGATGCTAGGGCAGTGGCAAAGGAAGTGGGTTGTATCCTCATGGACCTCCTCATCGCCACACCCCCTACAAAGGTCTTCTTCTGTAATACGAAGCTTTTTCATATGGTACCGCAGCGTATTGTGCCCTGTGATCACTCCTATAAGGGTGCTTAGGGATCTTCTGTCGATCTGCAGACGTCCGTCGGTCCTAGCCTTAACGAATTTTGGCCATATATTCCTTGTGGTTGCACAAGTGTTTAGAGAGGTGCATCTGTTGTTAGCCTCCCTTAAAGCTCTATTCCCTGCTTCAATCTGGGAGATGGATTTAGTTGGTTTTTTTATTTTCTGAGATGTCTTATTGGATCATTGGTTACAGATTAAAGGTCTTTCAGCTCAAGAGTACTCAGGAGACTGCACGTTTTCTCCTTGTCCCTCTAACTCATTTAGTAGTCGATGTAAGGATGTATGTACATACCTACATCAATAAACCAGATCATGAGAGTTGTGAGTTCAACATGGCAAACTTGAGTGCTTATTGGGTTTTTGCCAACCGCCACTTCCGACAGTAGCATAACCTCTAACCAATTTTGAGCTAACTACCTCTAATTTCACACACTAATTTGAGTGAGGTCCTTTTTGGCTTTTGTGTGTTACCTCACATAAGTCCTTCATTTACCGCATTTCCCTCCGGGTGTTCATTCAATCGTTTGCAGGTTTCTGTTCTGCCTTTATAGCCGGGGTGAATTCACTTAATCATCTGATACGTCATTCCCACTGTAACATCCCTCTCGTCGTTCAAACATGCTTATTTCATGTTTTTCCCCTCTTTTTTTTTCTATCGGGAACCCGATCCTTTTTCCTTCTTTTCTAATTGTAGAGCTTACAAACAAGGAAGAGTTCTATGCACTGCTTGTGGTTGTCTGCATTCATCCTCAAAACTGGGATTTTTATGGGGGTCAGATGAAACATAGCACGTCTTCTTTTTGTAGCACTGAACTTCTCGGAAAGTGTATAGAAGCTCGATCAGCAAACGTTTTAGCAGTGTCATGCGATTGCGACTTTTTGACTTATGCAGTTGGTTTGTAGTCTTTTGAATATCCGAATTCGTACCTTTGTTGCAACGAGGTAGTGCTACGAGCTTACATTAAGTACTCATCCTCTGTATCCAACGATTGTTTTGGCTTTGCGTAACTAGTTGAATTTTACAATTGGAAGGTAGCCACCCCCACCTTGTGCTTTTAGAACAAAGGGGTATAGACTGGTCTTTATGGACCTAGAGTGGTGGCATGGATCATTGGTTGGTGCCTGAGATTGACAAACTAGCTATATAGGCTGGGTTCAAATGACAATCAGAAGCGTAGATCCCTTCAATTTGTGCGAAAAATAAAATGCACTTGGCCCATCTCGGGCTGTCGTGTCAGCTATCTAATTATTTTATTATAGACCCGAACATCGAATACGACCAAGTAGCCCATAAAAGATCTTCACTAAGTAGTCGTCTGACAGAAAATCTAGACACTGCCATTGATTCTATCTGGCGAGTTCTTCCGCTGTAGCCGGGACCCAAAGAAGAATGACAACACGCTTCTCCGTCCCTAATCTGGCCATTTGATCTGTACAAATGGTTGGCATCATTTTGCAGATTTCCCCGCCTCGTGTGTAGGTTGCCTTGACAGTTGTATTATTGGAGAAAACTGTCAGCCACTAAGTTTAGTGTATTCTCGGGCAATTTTTCTCAGAATATGAACGCAATATTGCAATTTATTTACCGAAGAAGTCTCCAGGCGACTCCGCCTTTCCAGCTTTGAGACAAAAAGACCTCGTCACGTTTCATTTTATTATCTGTTTCGTAAGTATGGTACGTAAGGAGGTCTACTTTTGTGTGAAAAACTGTACTGAAGGTAAAGTTGTGCGAACATCCATAGCATTTCTACTCTTCTCTTTCATTGCCATAGTAGGAAATATCAGGAATCTAAGATTTGAGATTCCTCCGACCACCAACCAAACTTATCATTATATCGTTCACATATAAGGGTTTTGAAATGTACAAGCTCACTTTCAGTATTTTTTTTTATCTGAGATCGTTAAATAGTCTGTGTCTTGCTGCCACGACCCCTATTCGAAATTGGAAAAGATTGTCTAAACTATGCTGTAGACTGAACTTTTTAGAAAGCTAACAAAATATTGGAATATCGTAAGTTAATGAAATATGTAGTAAGTAGTTACAACTCGAAGCGAAATTATGTAAGTGAATTTAAAAGAGAAATTGAAACTGATAACTAAACGAAAAAAAAAAAAAAAAAGAAAACAAACTAAATTGCAACGCTTCGTAGAGGATGAATCCGAGCAGACTGACTTTGAAAACAAACAAAAAACATGAAACTATAGCCACGCACTATACTTTAGAAAAACAACAATTACAATTAGCATTTAAATTCTTAACAAACAAAAAATATAATGAATTAATTAATATTTTTCACTAAGCCACTCACAAAGTCGAAATCAGAAGACGCGGTCAAATTGTAAATACGCCTTGCTGATCCTTGAGAGCAAAACAAACAAGTAGTGCAAAAACAAAATAAGAACTTGTAAGGTCTGTTATAATCTTGTAGCTATTATTATGTTAATTTATCCAAGCAAAAGTCAATAAAACTATTGTCGAATAAGAAATGATGTCTTTACGTAGTCTTATTCTCTTTTATTCTACTGGAGTTCGATCCCAATTAATGAACAAAATTTAGTAAAGAGCAGGGGCCGAATTACCACACTCGTTAACGAGTAACTCGTCATCCGAATGAAATTATTTGGTCATTCGATCACAAGTTCCACTCACTCACTCGTTATCGTTTGCGGTAATTCGGTACCAGTTTACCTAATAGAAGAACTTTCACTAACGTCGAATATGCAAACACAGAATCGTCATAGAAATGTGGGAGCCTCATGCTTCTAATACAGATATTACCACTGTAGATACTCCGAATAACTCAAGAGAACAATCCCCAAAATCGCAGTGTTCGAACTTCCGACCAGAAACTCTACAACAGCCCGTCATCTTTATGTGGACTTAACAACTGCAAAAATTTGCAGCTCGGGATAGGTTAGGTTACGTAAGGCGTGTGGTGAATAGGCCTCATCACTTTCACTTGGAGACCTGGAGGTCCATTGTGAGTACCCTATTAATGTTGTGGGAATAACAATATGGTTCCCGGGACAACCTAAGCACCTATCCTATTGTTGGCTGTTTTGTGAACCAGTTAGTGCCCTTTAAGAATCTGAGTAGGTCCGTTAACTGTAAGGCTGTTACTTCTGCTGTGCTTGGAAAGAATCTTGATCCTAATGCGCGTAGACGTCGTTCTCGCGGGGCGAGGCAGTGGCAGAGCAGATCTTGGATTGATTCTACCTCTATCTCCGCAGCTTCTTTCTTGCGGAGCATGACTCCGATAGCGCAGTGTCCTGTGATAACTCCAGTGAGCATGCGGATAGAGCATCTGTCCATTGCCAGAAGGCATCTTGTTTTTTTATTTAATTTCGGCCATAGCGCCCGATAGGTGACGTAATCCTCTCTGGCTAAGCAAGAAGAATTAGCTTCTTTCTCTATTAGGCTGCCTGTTATCACATTCAATGTCCCTATCGGTGGCATTACAGATGTTTCTGCTTCTCGAATGTTCATAGCCGACCCCAATCTTGCCAATTCATCAGCATTTTCATTCCCTTTTATGTCCTTATGTCCGGGAATCCAGCATTGTTTGACTGTATGGTGCCTTATGGTGATCAGCGTGTCTCGAAATTTCTTGACTGCCTTTGATTTGATTGTATTGGATTGGATCGATAACTCGAGATAAGCTAAGGCCTAGTTTCTCGCAACCATTCATGTTGCGTGTGTTTAATTATTTGCCAACTCCAAATGGCGAATCAAGCAGCTTTTTCATTACAAATTTGACTCTTGGACGTTAGTCATTCCGCTTTTCCTTTCTGCCATACTATTGAATCCTAAGTACGAGTCTAACGATCGCTATATACTACATCTAAGTACGCAGACGGTTGGTTGGTTTTAGTGGTTTTAAGGCAGAGAGCGCCCGGTGCTCAAACAGTGGTGAAATGTACCATTTTGTTACGACACTTCTCGTGACCCGTTTGTTAGATGAGTGTGGAGGTGTGTCGACAGACCATGGCTATTGGTCTTAAATCCAATCTGTGGAATTAAGGTAGAGTAGAATATTAGGGATTTTTTTCTTTGAAAGTCCGCCGAGGTTGTCGAGCAAGGGTTTCCCTAGCACATTGAGTCTTGCTATAGCTAGTCTTACGGACTTGCAGAGGAAGTGCTCTAGCGTTTTCCTCTTATTTGTATCTTTGCGGCAGTAGGGATTAAAAGGGATGCCAAGCTTGGCCGCATGGGTACCTATTGTCCAGTGATCCCTACAAATGGCGACAACGCGCGCTATGTCTGTTCGGGTTCTTCTAAAGATGTCGCTTGTTTTCCTATGGTTGTATGTTGGCCAAGTCTTTCTGGATATGACGCAGCTAGCAAGGTTGTTCCATTTGTGTTTGGCAATTAAGAAGTAATGTAGGTTGATTTTTACTTTGACAGCTCCTAATGGGATGAGAACTTCTCTTGCGAGTGAGTTGTCAATGGCCGACCCCTGCCTAGCAAGCTCATCAGCCATAGGAACCATAGGAAAGATAAGCTCTCCAGGCGGGCGAACTCAGTTCTGTATTGTGCTATCAGCTTTGATGAGGTGGGTGTGGAGACAAGAGCCTTGATGACTGCCTGGCTATGGAAGAAAATTGCGACATTTCGTTTGAGGGTGGTGTCGCTGTTGAGCGCATGGCAGACCTCGTATATTGTAAGTAGTTCAGCCTGAAAAACACTTGCGAAATTCGGGAGTCTGTCTTCAATGATTTCGATATTTTCAAGGCTGCGATCCTACCCCGCATTCCATTTTCGAACCGTCTGTGAAAATTTATGTGTCGTAGTCTTTTGAGAGCATCCCATTTTGAGAGCTGTTCCATTCCGGTCTTGATGGAATACGCACGGCGAAGTCTGGATGGAGTACACACATACTCCAGCCCTTACCTAGAACGTTTCGCCTTGCCCAGGAGGATCCTTCAAAATGTCTTCTTGTTATTATTTGCGCACATAATGTCACCGATCCAAGAACCAACATTCGTTGAACCTTCTCATCAAAAGATCTAGTAATTGAAAACATCTAAAAGTATTTGATAAAATATTTTATTTTGTGTTTACACTTTTATTTCGATTAGACATACATTCACATATTTTTGTATAGAATTTGTTTATTTATATTATCCTAGTCTAACGGTTAATAAAACAAGAGAACTAACAAAAATTTAAAAATCTAATCGAAAATGGATAAGATCAAAATATGAAATCATAAAAGTTTCTATCGTTCACTTTGTTTTTGGCTATTTTCTCTTTTTATTTACTCTTTTTTGTTCGTATCTTAAAAGTCCAAATAGTTCTTGCTTGCAATTGAAGTGTTTTACACTGCAACTTTAAAAGAAAAGGAAAAAGTGTGGATATTGTTTGAAAATTAAATCCAATTGGTTTTTTTTTTTTTTCTTAGATTAAAAAAATAATGAAAGCTCAGTTCTGTATGTTGAGCTAATAACTTGAAGTCACACACTTTCGACGATTCTTTTGCATGCGTGCGATGTTCTCCTTGATTGGTGTGTGTAAATAGAATGCCTGGACAATTGACGTTACCGCCAAGACTGTGGCGATAAACTGATTTATGCTTATTTCCCAGTTATCACCATCAGTCGCTGTCGCCGTAGTGGTTGTGATAGAGGAAGTTGAGCGGGCTGCTTCGGCTTCACGCAACTCCTTATCCAGAGCCATGAAAAGCTGACTGGTCGATTGAGGTTCCATTGGAGTTGTTGGATTTCCATTGGAATCAGGCTAAAAAGAAGAGAAACAAAACAAAATATGTACTCAAGCGTCACAGGAGATAGCAAAAGGGAAGCTGACGAAATCTAAGGAACATAGTATAGGCAGCACACGAAGTAAATTCTTTCGTTTCCTGATGCTCTACAAGACGTTCTCATGGGACATGATTTTTCTACCTTAACGGACGAGCAGAGTTAAATGCATCAAATATCCCATCACGAAGCTGACTGCAGGCTTAAATATGTGACCAATTCCCACTATGAATTCCTCACCCATTCAGTTAGATTCTTGTCGGGCTGTTGTATCACTCTTTTAGCTCAAACAAATGAACCACTTCCACTGAAACCATCGTATTTACCTCATCATTACTGCCGCCGAATCCAATTTGTGTGAAGCTCTCCAAGCTCGTATCCTTCTTCAAATTGCACTGACTTTGGCTTCCCAACTCCATCAGGTTCTCATCTGTAAGAAAACCTCAAATTAAGTAAAATTTACTAACTGAAATGATGTTTTTTTTTTACGTACATGCATCTTTCATGTCCTGATCCTGATCCCCAATGATCTCCACCAAACTCCTCCAAAGAAACTGAAAATTGGACTTTTTCATTTTGGGTACCGTCTTGTTCGGCGAATTCCCACTAAATGGCTGTTCAAGGAAACATCTCAAACTTCCCAAACTCTTCGTGTCTGTTGTCGAGTCTGTGCGAGAAATTTGATTCTCGAATTTGTTGTTACCCAAGTCGCTTTGCGATATCTGGGAGAAGTTTGATATTGTTTCCACATTTAGCTGATTCAACTTCGCACCGAGATCACTTATATCTGAGAATGTATCAATTGACTCAAATCGGCCCTGATTGCCGAGCTGATCTGCAGGCAAATCAACGTAGAACGTCGATGCCCTAGCGGTTGGGTGGGAATTCTGGGAATTCGATGCCGACAAGTTTGGTGTTGGTCGATCAGGTGCAGAGATCGATCCTTGCTGTGCAGCTGCGCCAGTCGCACCGGCATATATCATTGCAAATTCACATTCATCGAAATTATTGTCTGTTGGCGAGGGCAGCGCCTCTATAGATTCGGATGGATCATCACTGGAATCAAAGAGGTAATCAGAAATTTGGGGTCGAATCCAATCGTACAAATTGGAAACAAACCCAAAGAAGTCTTCTGCTTCAATACCGACTTCTGCATCATCTTTGCATTTACGCGGTTTCTTGGCCTGCTCTATTTCGGATTTACCCAGCAATGGCGGCAGATGTAGAATGTACAGGAGTTTAAGTTTCTCTGTGTATTTACTAGAACACAGAATGCCAAGGGCGTTGATAATTTGCGAAAGCTCCAGAATGCCTGTGCTCTTTTTGTCTGTCAACTGGAAGACAGAAATCCACTGACTGCTGGACTATAGCAAACATTTAGATGTGGTAACTTACCCTAAAAAGTTTCTCGGCCAAGTCAACTGAATGGCATTTCTTCCACGGTGTCAGTTCATGGAATAAAACTCTAAAAGTTTCAAAGTCTACATTGTACGGTTCCGCTCGGCCATAGGTGTCTCGTAAGTAATCGTCAGAGGTTACCAGAATGGGTGCCTCTCCAATGGTATTTGCTTTTTGTTGAATTTTCTTCGGAGTCATTTTCTCCTCACGAATTATTGTCAACAGCATGTGAAGTTCGTCTTTGTCAAAATACATGTTATCCGCAAAGTGCTTCACCGTAATTTTCTCATTGTCAATGTCAAACTGCCGGATGGTTAATCGGCGATGCTTATTCCGGAGATCTTCAATTTTTTGAACCGAAATCTGAGCCCCAAAACGAGTGTAGGCCTCGTGAATTAGTGTTTGAACCGACTGGCTGTGATGTGTTTGTGCTTGTCGTGGCACCGCCAACTGATAGTCGGGATTATAAATGCCATGTAAGTAGTCGTTGAGCACTTGCATTGCTTCACCATCGTCATTACACCGAATAAGCTTATCACGATTCCATTCGAGAATTTGTAACGCAATCTGAACGAAAAATATGTTGAATTTGAAGGAAAATTTAAGTCTATCTAGGGAGATATGTTACCACAAAAATAATTTTCGCTCCATCATAGAAGAAACAGTCAATGATTTGTAAAGAACTCTCATAAGGAATTACACTTAAGAAAATTGTCAGGAACCACGACAGCGAAATCATCCTTATGATGCCTAAGGCGTCCAAGTGACTGTGCAATTCGGGCAAGTAGGTTTCGACCAATTCATTTAGAACTCCTTGATCGATCTGAAAAGAAATCATTAAAACGCCATTGAAGTCAGGATCTTAAAATATACTTAATCTCTAGTTTTATCGATTACTTAGCTATCCGACAATACCACCAACACAATAAAACGAGTAAATATTCGAGGTAGGAGTTGCTTTCTTATGAAAAAGAATAATTTTTTACGGGAACGTTGGGCGCCAATTTGAAAACTTTGATCAGACCGACTTCAGACTTTTCCACGTCGTTTCAGAATGTTTATGTGAAGTGCTCTTTTAGTTTTACCAACGATTTACCTTATGTACAATGCACATCTTACTTACTTGAGCTCCAACTACTTTGTCATTGTAATAGACAGGCAATAAATTCTCACATAAACTGGCCAACATCCAAAAGGCATTTTCCTCATCACAGAATAGTAAAAATACCGACGAAACGATATTCATTGCCTGACAATAACCAACTTGTGGATTGCGTAGTGCGTACGCCTGGAGGACACGTCTTAATGCACTAATTCCATCTTTGTGCTGGAATGCTGGATGTTCGGGCAGGGATCGATGCAAATCACGATCGATTTCATCATGAGTAGGACACTCCTTGATTGAGGCGGACTGTAAAAAGAATATCAACAATAAATAGCCACTGCACTGTTAGAACATGCACTACAGCACCTTCTCGACGAGATCCTCATATAGGCCAGGATTCATTTCCTTCTCATGTATTGCGCCGGAAAACATCAACCAAATCTCTTGTCGCAATTTGTCTGGAATGCCTTCGATTATAAGATTTATAACATCTGTGGTGCGGAACATTGAAATCCCCTGGCCAAATTCACGAAAATGATTCTCCCACTTGTTTAACTGAAACAATAGTGTTGGGATTAGGGTCTCTGATTAAGTTGGCAATCACTTGACAAACCTTCTCTTCTTGCTTTCGCTGCATCTCCTCGGTGAGGCCAGATTTGAAGGTGTGCATTAGGGCGGTTTGCTTCGACCATGATATATCGTACTTTGCTCGTTCTCTACCAACCGGTCTACAGATTGAAACAGACAATTTAATGTTGAGTGGATATATGTTTATCATCACCTGAACTTACATGTCAATTTTTTGCAGCAAACCAGAGATTTTGTCGATAAGTACTCCTCTGTCGGTAATTTGTGCGAATACAAACGGGGCATTCTCCGATGTGGAGAGGATAATTTGATTATCATATCGATTTGGACCGTCGTCCTTCTTTTCAGCGCTCTAAAGGAAGAAACAGTGAAAAAACTTACACCAACCATTACAACAACTCACTTTAATTGTCTTCAGGGGCACTACCAGGCTGACCAAATCATTGACATCACTTCGGAAACATAGAAAATTCGTTGAAAGATATATATTTCCGTTTACATAACGCTTTGCATATGGTGTCCATAGATTTGCTAAAAGTACACAAATGAAAACATTTCATCGGCTGTGGCTTTGAATAGTTTACCTTTTATCTTCCCATCCATGATCTCCCTCTGTGGCAGTCGGAAATACATTCTGTACTCTTCTGATTTCTGACGCACAGTCAAGTCTCGCAGTAGAAAAGGTTTCTTTGACGTCTTTCTACCAAATCTCTGGAAAATAGTTGCCTCATGGTCTACTATTGGACTTTCGGGATCCTTAAAATATTAATTCGCATAAATTAGATGGAGAAAATGTATAAGGAGCATTCTTCAACTAACCTGCATCATTTGCTGAATTGCCATTTTGTTCAACTGCTCCATCAGAGCGTACGCCTCGTTGATGTCGAAAAATACTGTAAATTTGTATTGCATGTTGTTGATGGTCTTGAGAGAAATGAAGTTTCCAAATTTCTGGATCTCCTCCAGCTCAGAGAAACGAATGGCGAATTTCACAACATTACCCAACATGTAGGAATAGAAGCCAATATAATTGAGCGATATATACAATTGTCCTTGACGGGGAATTTTATTTTTTACATAGCTGAAAGGATATGCATCAACACTGAATTCAGGTTTCAAGATTTTAATACAACTTACTTGCAGGAGTATGTGTTAACCAGCTGCTCCTCCTCTGGCATATCGAAGTATGTGCGAAATTTCGCTGCAACAACCTTAAAGTTTGCCGATTCACCAGAATCATCGTTTCCTTGCGTATTATGAGTGTAGAGTGATTGGATTTTACATATGGTGAAGTTGGTGATTTCCTCTTCGTTTTCCATCTCATTCAGAACTTTGAAGAGATTTTCGGCTAGCCATTCCCAGTCTTTAATTATTTCTTCTTGCGTTAACCCGATAGCGATTTCTAAAGGAAATTTGGTTTTAATTAGACGTTTAGACTAGACAAGGCCATACAGAGAAAGTTAGGTTAGGTTGAAGTGGCTGCCAGCCGAAGCCAACACACGTAAACTAATTATAGGTCCGTTCTGATACCCCATGGATCTTAGAGAGTTCTCCATTACCTACTTGTGAAACCACTTAGAGCTTCTGATGAAGCGTAGAAGACTCCTAATATCTGCGTTGATTAGATCGCCTAGATTGGGTTTCCCAAACTGTGCTCCGCGGAGCAGTTAGTGCTCCGCGAAGGATATCCAAGTGCTCCGCGGGAAGAAAAAAAAATCAAAATCCCATCAGACTAGTTAATTTGGGCTTTCTGAAAAACCTTGGAATTTTTTTTAGTTTGTTCGCAGCAGTCGAATACGTCTTTTAACAAGAAATCAATAAAAACAAATAGCCAATTAGAATTTATTCTAAATTGCAACAGTTGTAGACAATCAGTCGAAAGTCAAAAAGAATTGAGTCGTAGTGCAGTGTTCTAGTTATAGCGGTGTCGACTTAAAATGATCACAGTTGTATTGCGATTGCTGTTAATATTCTGCGTATCTTTTTAACGTTGCAACAGATAGAAAACGAATCGTAGTGCCGTTTAGTTTATCTATAAATGCCTTTTTGTAAGTGAGTGCTGCTTCAGATATCGGAATTCACAGCCGGCGACCTTACAGGGCATCTGAGGATCCTGGAACACATCCAAAGTGATCCAATTTTCTAAATCCCAGATAAAATGCTCAGGAGATTTCGTTTTTTCAGAAAGTTCGAAGTGATCATAGGTGACCGCATCAATGAAAAAGTAAAGTTACCTTGCCTAATTCGTAAATCTGGTCCAAATTGGAAAATGGCAATACTGGAGCTAGGGTCTATGGCCTCTAATTCCAGCGTGCATGAGCACTCAGATAGCCAGGCAGAACTAATGGCCCTTAAATTCTATACGATATGGTCAAAGCTCAACCTTCTCGAAGACCTTGCGTCCGCAAATAAATAACTGGATCCCGGACACGAAGGCTTCGAAGGTAATGAATGGGCTGACTGTCTGGCGAGAAGAAGCGTTTGGCGAACTCTTGCTCACTAGGCTAGCACAATAGATCTTACAGGTCGAAGTGCATCCGAATCTCGGCATCGTATTCGTTGCGTTTAGTTTATGTTTTGTTCATTAATGCCACTTTTGGATCTATCGGACTGAAAATGAGAAATCAACTCGCAAATAGTTATATATTTGGTATGTACCAATTGTGTCTTTAAATACTACATCTGTGAAAAAATGGCATATGAACGACGTAGTGCTCCGCGACGATTTTCTCTCCTGAAAAGTGCTCCGCGGCCAAAAAAGATTGGGAACCGCTGCCTAGATCATTGTGGGAGAAGGTACCTAGTTGAATTTTCCTTCTAGGAAAGAGAGCGGGGCATTTGCAAAGAAGGTGGAGGATAGTTTCCTCCTCTTCTTTTTCCATGCAGCTTCTGCAGAAATCATTTGTAAAGACGCCAAGCCTTTTTACATGCCTGCCCATTAAACAGTGTCCAGTGACAACACCTATAGTAGCACTGATGTGCAATCTCTTGAGGGAAATAAAATCCTTAGAGCGTTTCAGATCTGTTTTATCGCCAGACACGTTGTACCGCCTGTCCACCCAAAATTTGTTTTTTCGATAGTATCTCGCTTATGGCCTACGGTACCATATTTTGGTAAAATGTGCATCGTCATTCCATATGTAGCGAGTTCATGAGCCTTACAATTCACTGGAATGTCCCTATGTCCCGGCACTCAACAACTGCTCTGCCATCTCTACCAGAGACGAACGGCAATCTAGGGCTACTAGTGAATTTGTAGAGAATGATTCTAAGGACTTGATTGCAGCTTGGCTGTCTGAAAAGATGCGGGTGTCTGAAGCGGATATCACGTTTTTCTATAGCCAAGATAAGACTTCTTTGATCGCCCTTTTTTCCGCTTGGAACCCGCTACAGTAATTTGGAAGAGAGTTGGAGATTGAGCCTGTCAGAGAAAATACCTCCACCTATCCCTTCGTTGCATAAGTGTAAGGATAATAAAAATCGCAAGCAATACGATCAAAATCGTTACTATCCGAACCTATAATTGAACAATGACGCTTGGGTTAAAGAAGACTTAGTTCTTCTCCCTCTCGCTATTTTACATTTATGTGTGTACCTTCTGACAGAAATACAACGGTCCTCCACCTGCGAACTTCCCTTTCTTAACTAGTGGAGCTATCATTTCAACTTTTCATAAAAAAGTGCGATTCGGCTTTAAAACCATTCAAATTCAAGGAGATCGAAAATTTCTATCAGAGGCTAACAATCGCAGACTCCTAAATGAGAAAACCTCTAAGCCAACGGTACCAATCAGATGTAGCACGTGATCTGCTAAGTGTAACACTTTCAAGACGCCACGAATTGTTTTCCCCTCGAGGTCTTTCCATACAGAAGACGTAGGTAAAGCGTGAAACTCCTTACGGCTTGATGAAGAGAAATTCCCGAAATCCTTACTTTTTTTACCTATCATGGCGTTGCTGTCCTAGGTGGACCTGGGCCTCAACGAACAATGGCCTAGAGCTGACTTAGTCGTTGGGCAGGTGTCTCCAGCTTCGTACGCCCATTCGATCACACTTTTAAGTCTATAAGGTCGCATTGTGCAGAATGATTTTCTTTCGAGTAAATGATGTACTTTTTGTTTCTTGTTCGTGGTGCCACTGTCATCCTGCTTTTTTTAAAGGCCATTTCGCATCTGATGTCCTAGCCTATGCTAGTACTATATATGTAGAGCGAATAGACATTAACGCTCCGGCACTCAGAGTTTCGAATCTAACCCGGAGGCACAACGCAGTGGAAGAAGACCTCGTCTAAGTTGGTGCGCAGGACTACAACAGAACCTCAAGCAACTTGGCGTGCGCAACTGGAAGCAGTTGACTTAGGACCGGGCTAAGTGGAGAAGCCCAGATTCATCCTGAACTACAGTGCCAACTAAGTAAGTAACTCAGTATTTCACATTTGATTCGTCTTATGAGAGGCCCTTGTGTAGCCTGGTTACCGAGGAATGTCGAAATCGCAGAGAATGCTCTGAAGTTGACTGTTTTCATCTTTCATCTTGTTGTACTCGATAAATGCTTTTCTCTACACTCTTTTCAACATCCTCATTAGCTTACGGACTTTGGCTCTCACTATAGAAATACATATATAAATAGCTGGCGCGACATCCTAGGGTGGGTCACGGCCTAGCTTCTCGCAACTATTCATATTGTGCATGTTTAATTTTTCTCACGAATGGAATGGACCTACAATTTATTGCCAATTCCGAACGGTGAACTGAGCTTTTTTATGACAAATTGTACTCTCGGAGCTTTGTCATTTCCCGTCGAGAGGCGGTGCATATTGCTGCACAGCAGCCCAACGCTTTATTCGACAAACAAAGGGAACTGCAGTTTTTATTGCCGATTTCAGATGGGAGCTTGAAAACCTTTTCATGATAAGTTACTTATACTCTTAGAGGTTTGTCATTGCGTTACGAACTAGACAAGACTTTCTAGATACCAGTACGTACATATGTATGTCTTTTGCTAACCAAGTGATCTAAACCGATGCATAGATGGTTACATCTGATACGCCACTGTAAGCACCTATGACAAACTCAAAAGGCTCGCCAGTCACAACGACGTACGCCTTGTCTAGGTACCGGATCACGAAGGCATCACGGGGAATGAGAAAGCCGATGAACTGGCAAGAGAAGGGGCGCACGCGATAGAACGAACCGCTAAAAACACAGTGGGAGTCACACTAGCAATAATTAAAACAGCAACCAACGAGAGGATGCAAAGGGATTTCAAGGAAACCTCCTGACGTGTAAAGTGCCTAAATCACACGTAAAGAAACCAAGCAACTTGCTCACCAGGAAGGCTCTAGGTTCAAATAAAGCAATTGAGGCTGATGGTGGGACTCGTCACAGGACACATTAACCTCAACAAAAACATGCGTAGACTGGGCCTCGCTGATACAGAGACATGTAGGAACTGCGAGGAAGAAAAAGAAGACCTCAAACACTTCCTATGCCACTGCCCAGCCCTAGCGAGAATGCGACAGAAGGCCCAAGGACAAAGAAACAGGAAGATTCGCCAAACCACACAACTCCATAATTGTTTCCACCTTCCCTTCACCCCTCCCAACATACGTCCCAAACCAAACCTTTCCCTGCAGTTCCGACGATTAAACGAGGGGAACACAACGGACTCGACTGGGGCCTAAGTGAAGAGCCTTCCGCTCACCCTCATATATCATACCATACCAAGTACATTCTGCAACGATTTCCATAGAGCTCAAGAATAATGAGAAGTCCATCGTGCACTTCGTCTGCACGTGTACCGGTCTTGAACAATGCCATCACAGATGACGTGAACAGCTGTGTTAGGAAATGGTAAATGGTTTCACGAGTAGACTTGGTATCAACACTAGCGCTAAGGGCAGATTAGGTTGCATAGGTGTCTCGTAGGGGACTTCCTAAGACCTAAAGGCCATTGTGGTATGTACCTAGAAAACTCCTTACGTCGGAGAATTCTACCCGTAGAACCACTTAGATTCAGCAATGGAGAATAGGAGTTTTTGTATGGAGGTTTAGCTAAGGTCAGTGTTATCATTGAAGTGATAGTGACCTTGAAGTCTGCTTTCTATCTGTTGTGAAACATCGGTGGACAGTAGGTTAGGTTAGCGGTTAGCGGTTAGGTTAGCGGGCCGATGAAGACGATAGCATCCTCCTCATCTCACTTAGGTCTATGTAGACCCGTTGTGATACAGTGGAAGAAGAGGTCTCTACAGATTCTACAGAAACATCGCTGGACAGTGGGAGAGGAGGTTAGGTTAGCTTAGCGGGCCGATGAAGACGATAACATGCCCATCTCACTCCGGTCTGTGTAGACCCGTTGTGATACAGTGGGAGAGGAGGTCTCTACAGATTCACCAAAAATCATTGAATTAAGCCCCTAGTCTCCTGGCATTCTACTAAGTAATGAGCTGTAATGACACCAATAGTGGAGCGAATTTGTGTTCTATTGAGTAATAAGCTCCCGTGAATTTATCCATTTAGGCCCAAACTTTGCGGTTAAAGTGGTTTCACATTGGACCTGCCAACCTCTCTAGAGGACCACTCCAAAGTAACTAACTAACGACTGGTCCATCGCACCCTGTACTTTAGAACAATGCAAAAACAAGTTCAATATTATTAAACTATAGACACAATCGAAGAGCAAAACCGATAGGTTAGGGTTATTCAGATTGAATAGATTATTCTCTTAATTGATTTGTTAATTATTTTCAATGCGAGATTGCTGCTGGAGGCCTTTGTCATCGTGGAGTTGATAAGGAGGCCTGCCCAGCATTTAAATCGTCAGATGAGTCATTCAATAGAAACAACACATTTCTATTGCTTAGGGCTATAGGGATATAAGAGAGTCAACCGCAAAGCATACAATTTCACAACACGAACTTGATAAGAAGTCGATCTATCACACATGTTGCCTCAAAAGTACCTTGTTTCGTATTTTTAAAAATGTATTTTGCCAAATTTTTTGATAACGAATATTTGCCAATAAAATCCCAGCGATAAGCGTAGATAAAAATTTGTTTTTGTTTTTATTTTGATCGCGATAATTTTTTTGAATGTACGACTTGGAGTGAATGCACCTTTAGTTTGTGGACATAAATGATTCACTGACACATATATCGCAACAACAAATCACTTTGCATGAATCAATATTCAATAGGGACGGCCAAACAAACCGCTCAGTTGGGCGTCTCTTCCGTCACAAGATGTACCCTATAATTCTCCATAGTTCATTCTTATATGTGAAACGTTTCGAAGCCTCAATTTGTCATGTAAACATGAACATTTATTTGAAAGATATTGTTATCTTTCTATAATATCTACAGAGACCCATGGGTATTATTACTTCCGAAAGCAATTTAGACTTACTTATTTCAAGCTAAGCACTTCCTCTTGTTTGTCCAAGCGATTTGACTATCTGCGGTTGACTGTATTAGATTCCTACCATAGAACTGCTACCTTCTCGGATAAGGCGAAAGACATCTATTGAGGAATTCCCAAAACAAGGCTTTTGGGGGATCTCTATATATACAAACTGAGGCCATAAAACACCTCGACTTGTGAGACCGTTTGTGCGTTCTTCTACCCTGACACAAACAAAAGCTGTGCAGCTTCTTAGAGGAGACAGACGGATGGGGCTTCTCGCAATACTCGATATTTTAGAATGACGATGAAGAGCGCTCGCTGCTTTGTCAAAGCCGATAAAGGCATCACAAAGACGTTCAATGCCACTAGACGTTTTTGGCCTTGCGAAGCACGGACACACGTACGCCAGGAAGGCCCTTTGTAATACCACTTGGATTTATACCATGAAAACACCACTCACTTTATTGAAACCAACTGGAGCTCTTGATGAAGCTGAGGATACTTTTGACGTTAGCATGCGATAGACCAAGTTGTCGAAGTGATAGGCTGCTAGATAGAGCTTCCTTCGTTGGGATAGGGCAGGACAAATGCAGAGGAATCGTCTCTTCCTCCTCTTCGTCCCTGCAGCTCCTGCAGAAGTCATTTGAGAAGAGACCCATCCTTTTGGTATGAAGGGCAATGGGATAATGGCCAGTAAGAACACCAATGACGGTGCTAATGAGTGGCCTTTTGAGCAAAATCAAATTTTTAGATCGAGTGGAATTTAGCATAGACCAGATCTCCCTAGAAGTATGGCACGTGGTACTATTCCTCCATCTTTGGTTTGTATTGTTGGTCGCGTTGTACTCCAAGAGTAGTTAACATGCAGCGGATGGATTCCCCAGACTCCTTCGTTCCGGCAGGATGTCCAGAGTAGTACCACGTTTGGCGAGTTCATCGACCTTACAGTTCCCTGGTATGTCTCTATGACCGGGTACCCAGCATGGGTGAATTTTAAAATGTTCTGCTATCTCTAATCTATTGATCGCCCCTAACGTCAACACTCTCCCACTCTTATTGAGAAGGAATGGATTTCTGGAAGTTGAGGTTGAAATTCAACTTGGACGGTGTGTAGTCCGTGTTTTCCGAAACAAAAGTAAGGGAAGATCGAGGAGTGGCCAATATGGTTATTTGACCATTAGGAGACCATAGGTAGAACGAAGGGAACAGTCACTGACTCTCTTCACATCGAAATAGAAACAGCAAAAACGGGCCTGGCTGTAAACGAGTATAAACCACGGTAGATGCTCCGAGGAATTCAAGCAGTATAACGAGGAAATGGCTAGGTTAGGTTCTCAGACACTGACACACTTAGAGCAGATTGGCTCATTGTGATACCACGATGAAGAGCCGGCTTACCAGCACCACAGAGATGGGAAACCGTAGCGGTATTAACCCTAAGAGTTGATATATTTCGCCGCAGAGATAAAGTTTCTTATCTCCTGTATATCGAGTTCTGCCAGGACTCCCTTGGAGAAGACTCTTACCCCCGTACCACACGCCCAAAACTGTATCAGACTCCCAAAAGCTTCTGCTAGGTATCCGAGTTTTGTACCTGACGTTGAAGTCAATAAGGGGGACAACGTAGTTCGTTTTACTAGGAATAGTATGGTCGCCTTTAAGTATCCTAGAGTGACCCATTGCTGTGCTGCCTAAGAAAGAGGAACACAAGAACAGACCGTCCGAAACGAAGTGAACTGAGCGGCCGGAAAGATAGTCTCTAATCCATTAAATATGAGACATTCACATCCATGCCTTTTGGATAAAAGAAATAAGGTCAAATTCTGGCGAAATATGAGGCAACAGTGCTGCTTTCACCAAAGTGATGGAGAGATTGGTTTCACTTTTAGTCCATGCCATGCCATCAAAATACCAGCAGACCTGTTGCTGGGAATGCCTTTCTGCCGGTTGTTGAAAAGTTCTAGTTGATCGAAAAACGGTTGTACCTGACGTCTTATCACTATTTTTATGACCTTAGAAAGATGGGACGTTAGTGACGAGCTGGACAAATACAAGTTTCCATACACATATGTACTCAGAAAGAGACCAGAGGAGTAGTACAGATGGAGAAGTGGTTTTGCCAGCGTGGAACAACACCCACCCATTTGGACTAGCTAATTTGTGGATGTTTAGACCTTTAAACTTTCTAAGATCGAAAGTGGACTTGTCACATAAAGTGATTGACACCCCCGAACATATCAGAAGTCATAGCACAATCTGGCAGCATAGAGGTGGCTGCGAAGTGCACAGATTGGCCCTGTCTAAGGAGTCGATCATGGCATTATAAATTAGCCTTTGGATTGATAACGACTAAGAATCATTCATAGATATTTTTCACGAATAGTCAATAAGTATTACTACCCTTGGAAGTATTATTTTTTCCTTAATTTGAATCATGTGAGGATTGCCACGTTGAATATGGACATAGCAGTCGTAGCTGGCTCGCTTGAAGTCGGTTTTAGTCAGATTAGGTGGCTTCCTATGCCCTCCTCCATTTCGCTTCTACCTTTCTCTTATTCACAGTCAAACTACAACTGAAACCAATTCGATTTTTAAGTTGCAACCTGCCCATACGCCCAGATTCTGTGATAATATGAAAATTTAGTAAATCATCGATGGCGAGGTGAGGGTTAAACGATTCATGCTGTAGGTTAAACGAAATTCTGTATGCCTCAATTAAACGGAGATAGTTCAATACTTTCTTGTACGAAATCGTGTCCTTATTGTCGGAGAAGAACAAGTAGACAGCTGTTCGAATTGATATGGGACTAAAAATATGGAAGCCGTGGGAGCAGCCTACAAAATCCAACGCTAGAAACACTGCTGTTAAACGGTCTAAAATATTTCATAACGCTTAAGTTGGACCATAATGGTGTCAAAACATTCTCTTCTCACACGACTCTCTCGCGGCCCAGATTGATAACGAGAAACACAAGGAGTCACTTGGCAAACAAAGCAACCACGTCCACAGTGCAACCCCTCCCTCAATCAGAAGTCCAAAGTCAGAATCTTTTTATTGACATTGCTCTGGGGAAGACGCGAGGTCTGGCATTAATCAAGAAATCAAGGAAAATAAATAACAATCGGCCTCCTCTTATTTATTAGCGTATTTAGCCGCCGCTTACTCACCATAGTACACTTCCGAAGATGGCGTCTGGTGCAAGATCCGATAAGGTGCTGGTCGTGTATCAAATACGCTGTCCAATGTGCCGACCAGGAGCGATGATAGTCCCCGGGATTCCCCATGGCCACGACGTTTTTGCAGCACGAAATACTTTGATTTCATTTCAGCCACCCTTTAGCGATTGTTTCGCGATAACAACGCACAACCCGAAAAAATAGAAGAAAAAAAAAAAGAAAACCAATTACTAAGCCATTTGGGATAGGCGAAATATTTCGTGACGTAAGCTAAATGCAACTAAGTATTATTTATTGCAAAATGGGAGTTGTTCCAGGGCTTACCATAGGGCCGGGGGCAGCAGCAACTCCTTCGGTTGAATCCACATTCTGAGATGGGTGGTCCACTTTTCTTCAAGTTCGTTGCAATGTTTTTCTTTTGTGTTGTGTTGCGTTCACTGTGTCGTCATTTAGCGTATTGGAAATCAAAACGTAGTATAATTAGCAAGTTCTTGAACTTGTTTCCCAAGTAGTACTTCTTTCGGATGAAAAAAACGAAAACAAAATGCACAAAAACAAATTAATTTTTTTAATTTATTTTAGATGAAAACTATTTGACAACTTTTTGCATCGAAGAATTTCTGCAAACTGTAAGCAGTTGTCCGATGACAGTTAGAGATGTCAAACGTAAACAAAAGAAAATTTCTTTGCAGAAGTGAACACGGGTTGTTGTATCGGAAAGAAAGTGGTTGTAAGCTTGTATTTGAACAAATGTGGCGGCCCTTTAGGAAGATGAAGCGGGAGCTTTAAAAAAATGTGAGATGATATGTATGTAGGCATATGTACACATGTATATGCATTAATTATTGTAAAATTGATAAAAAATACACCACTTTTCGGATACGTAGTATTTTAAGTCGGGACACTATACAGAAAGTCATTACAGTCCGGTGTGAACCTGGGTCTTTACCAACAAACGTCTCCGGCTTTTCGATTCTTCGCAAGCTATCTTCAGTTATTCATTCCATGTTGTTTCAGGTCAGATGGAAACAATGAGCACAACCCTACGACATGAGTGAGTGCTGTTGAGCCCAGTCGGTGCTCACTGATCTCCAAAGAAAAAACCACCCACGAATCGGGTCCGCAGATGTCCAGTGGCGGTCCGCTTCAGACGCCCTTAGCCCAGCAGAGGTTCCTTGAGGTACCACAGAATCTATAACTCATCCAGATCTACTTTGGGGACTAATTAAACCAATACCTGTGAAGAAAGACTTTAATTCTCGCCAATAAATTAGTTATTTCCAGGATTTCAGCATTTCGAAAAGTTTCTACTTCACCTTTTCCATCATTTCATTAAGTTTCCAATCGAAAAACCATCCATAAACAGCTAAAAGCCAAAAGATTAGAAATTCCATTTGTGTGAAACAAAATCAAGGAAAAAATCCATTAAACTAATATATGAATTCACTGCACTTTTTGGCTATGCACATGTTCGTATTAAATTTTTTTTAAAAATCGGGTTTTCGATGAAAATATTGTTACATAATCATTGCAACACTTGTTCTTATGTGTTAATGGTTTGAATAAATGCAACTGCAGTGATATTTCATCAGAAAACTGTAGAACATTTAAAAAGTTTTTTATTTCGATACTTCGGCTGTGGGAGAAAAGTAGTATTTCAACGTTACGGAATGCATTTTACTACTAATCTGACAGCTGCTGCTGTTAATTGGCTTGATGTTTCCGGAAAAGTGTTTCCGCTGAAGAATTTTGAAAAAGACGTTTGTAAAGACAGAAGTGAGGAAAAGGAATTACTTTTTTTTTCAGATTTTGGTGGCCTCAGAAAGAGGGAACGCATTCGAGAGGGTCAACAGGGAGTTTACTTGAATTGCATTCGGCAGGAGATTCGACAAACGAGTCAGGGTACAATTTCTTAGTTGTATACACCTACGTGGTCTCATTTAAAATCTACAGTGTCGTCTCTTGACGTTCTTGGAAGAGCTTACTCACTTCGGAATTTATTAGAATCATAGGCGATATTTAAAGAGGTTTTATAATTGTTTAGGCCATAATTTGAGTCAGTGAAGCTACTCCTTTAGAAGGCAATACCCAGTTATTATGCCTGTTCAAGTTATGCAGAATCGTATGAGGTATTAGTTTGATGTAATTCTGTCCTAGAAAAGCCAGATATTTTATTAGAAGTTTTACTGGATGAAAAATACTTATCAAGAGTTTGCTCTCCATCTTGATAGCATCAGTGTACTAAACAAGATCGTATTCTTATTCGGATTGTTAGGGTTTTTTTTAGTTTTTCAACAATTTCAGTGAATTTGGAGCGCCAAAGGCATTGGAAGTCCTCTATACTATAGAATAGAGCATGTAAAGCCCTATGAATCACTCTTGAGTAGAGGTCAGACCAGTGCAATCTTAAACAACTTAAGCTATTTTCTGGGTTACTGCAGGGAACACACAAATGCTTCTCCGGTTTCCGCACTGGATAGTGTTAAATTTTTTAAGGACCTTAACGATCGGCCCTTTCGTACACTCATCGAAAAAGTTCTTGGCTTTCCACGCATTTTCTACAATGGATGTGGGTGCCGTTTGTTCTGCTCGTATACTAGCATGTTTGACCGACTTGTTGTTAATTAGTACTTTGATCGTGGTAATGAGCTGCTTACTGACAGTTGTGGTGCCTATTTTGTTGCCGATTGCTTTAGGCAACTCAACCTGATTGGGATGCAAATCACTAGTAAATACACGGTTTAAAATCGTAGCAAAATTTTCCTTTATACCTTAAGTTGGTTTTGGAACCTCTAAGAGGGAGAGAGTCGACATCATACGTAGCCAGCTGATAAGTTTCTACCGATTGGGAAGGTCAGATGCAGCAGTACAGAATGTTTAAAGGTTTAGACTATATTTGAGATGATTATTTCGACACTTATGAGACTCTTAAGAAACTCTTTTTTGAAGTTTAAACGAGCATTGCATTCAAAACGATTGTGAATGGTGACGCGTCGTACTTTATTCCAGAATCCTATATCTACGCTACTAGAAGTGAGGTACACTTCGCTTAACCCTAAACTTCCCAACCGATATTGCTTAAGTTTTAGGAATCTGGCAATGAACGTCACCGGACTAAACGAACCAATCTCAGTTCGGGTGATTAATCTTTATCCGAGGCGTAGTATCCGTTTCTTTTTATTTTAGTGAAACAGACGAAAACCCAAGTTTCCTATTCCAGAACCGCTAAACAGTTCGCACTGAAAATTCCGGGTTTCAGTGAAGAGAAGATGAAGGAAGTACTAGAATAAGAACTTGATTACATCGCTAATGGTCCTTTCAGTGTTATAGGACAACGAGTAGCGTCTCTGGGTTAAAGTAATTCGTCAGCAATGCTCCAAATGCAAGGATGAAAGGCTACGGTGACTGAGTAAGACATGGATCGTGGAAAGTAGTTGTGGTAATAATTCTCGTAATAAATCACACATTGATCGACTAAGCATGGAAGGACTTGCCATTAAAGTCAAACGAAAAGTGCTCATGCACAGATGGGGAAATTTAGAAAACCCATAGTCTGGAGCTTATTCACTGCGTCCGAGGTGTTTGCCGCCTTGGCTTTCTTCAATTTGTATTCCTGCGACTTTAAAATATGGACCGCTGAAGGTGTCAACAAAACTGATTACAGCCGTCACATCTGGTTGATGGGATTAACCATGATTATATTGAACGGCCATGGTAGGTGAGTTGTTACTTTGCCCAAAAACGTGCCTTAAGAACTCAATCGCCAATAGGAATGGTCATTTTCCGTCTATTCCCGAAACAAAAGACCGTCATAATAAAATATCTCCACATGCTCATTCACATAGCGGCAATAATTGGATTCGTATATGCCTACATCGTTATTCGTGTCTTTATGACCAATAATGAACATCCTCCGTTTACCTTTAACAATTTACACACCTGCATGGCCGTTCTGACTTTGTTTTCATACATGTTGCAGGTAAGAGGATTTTATTTTAAATGCCAAGAAGAAGAATTTGTTTTGCCTTCCAGTTGTTAGTTGGCATCGTTGTGTATCTCATCATTCGATGTCAGAGAACGCGGAAGGAATTTGGCACACAGCACAATTTCATGGGAATTTGCGTTCTTCAACTCGCGATAGCAACAGCCTGTTGCCAGCTGCAGCGAATGTCTTATGAAATGTAAGTCGTTTATCATCGCAAACGGATGAAGTCCTTTGGTACATTTTTACCTTAACAGAGATACTGGCGAATACCATGCTGAGTACGCGATAATGTACTTGGTATTGTATGGAATGATGGTAAATAGTATTGTGTTGAATCCGTATTTGAACTGGCGTTTGGTGAGTATGGCTGGGAAGTGACATGACTTAAAAGCTCTGCCTTAAATCACCATTGCAGGTAGGACCCATTTGAAGATATATTCAGACCGGACAGAAATATTGCAAGTGGATGTGGCCTTATGTAGCAAATTTAAAAAAAAGATAATAAAAAGTTTGGATAGAGCTTTTTAGATAAGCAGTGTTCGGCGTGGCTCAATGGTTAGTCTGTTGGACTGCTGTCCGGGGTGGGTAGTTTCCAGGCTCAGCAATTTCCCCAATAACATTTTTCGCGGCACGAAATCTCCTTCGAGAGTATAATTTGTCACGAAGAAGCTTCTCAATTCGTTTCGTTTGGAGTCAAGAGCTTTGGGCTGGCACAGGCTATCGCGTCGAATAAATATATCAAGAGCAATTAATAGATTAGTTCTGAAACCTCAACTGATATTTATCCACACCTTGTCCTTGGCCAAGTGAATTTTGATAGACACCTTTATTCAAGGCTAGTCCACAGTCGATTACGCCATACATTGTATACAATTGTAAGCTATAGCCCCCTCTTACTTCCTATGGCCTTCCTGCAGCAATCTAGAGCTGTGGTAGCTTTCTTTACCTGTTCCAGGATATAAGGTTTCCAGCTGAGTTTCTTATAATAACACTCTAGGGTGTGGCTTTATCTGTGACTACAAGATTATCATAGCAGAGGTTTTGAGGGTCAAAATAAAAAATTGTATATATCATGTGAGGGTTGTCTCCAAGACCGCAGTCCTAGGACAGTTATTGTTCGATTTGTCCATCTCTTCTAGTAGCTCTTCTGGATTTGTTGCATGGTTAGCGTCTCCGTGGGCGCCGTGACTCAGTGCTTAGTGCGTTGGACTGCTGACCGAGCGGCGTGGGTTCAAGCCCCAGCCAGGAAAACACCAAACATTTTTTCGCGGCACCACCTCTCGTCGGGGAATGACAAGCCTCCGGGAGTATAATTTGTCATGAAAGACACCTCGCCGTTCGGAGTCGGCCAAAAATTGTAGGTCCCTTCCATTCATGCGAAAAATGTAACACGCACAGCATGAATGGTTGCAAGAAGCTAGGCCTTGGCTCATCCCGAGCTGTCGCGCCAGCTATTTATTTTTATTTTATTTAGCGTCTCCTTCGGCCACATGGAGGGCTGGCTGCAATCTTGCATCGGATACTGGCCTTCATCCACTTGACCCTTTGTGTGCATCTCAGTGGGATTGGAAAGCTTTCCGCATATCCTTTAGAAAATTTTTTGGGACGATCTTGGGTGTATGTACAGCGTGGAAATGCTTTAAGATTTTTGAATTACCTATTGGCATACCTGCATGTGTGTCTTTAAGTGATCTTTAAGTCCTGTTTCGAACACCTGCAACGTTTGCTTTTGATGGGCCTAAGTAGGTAGAAGTGGCGATGATCAAGTGATCAGGCTGGTGTGCCTAAGACGCAGTTTGACTAGGGTTGTTATGTGGTGGATTTGAGGATGGACGTCATGTCAGAAATAATTTTCCTCTACATTTCGTTGAGATTTGGCGGGAGCCGGGCATTTACAAATAAAGCAATTGATGGTTTTTGTCCCTTC
The DNA here is from genome assembly GCA_917880715.2 of Matsumyia berberina. NCBI lineage: Eukaryota > Metazoa > Arthropoda > Insecta > Diptera > Syrphidae > Matsumyia > Matsumyia berberina. Next base: position 34,291,778 of record OU862870.1, read on the forward strand.
AAGTTTGCAGCCGAAAGTATTGAAGATGTCGCCCACGCAGATTGTTACAAGCTAAGAGAGGTCTCTTATATGTAGTTTGGTTGTATGCGGACGATATCGTTGTAGAGACGACGGATTTCTTGACAAATTCAAGTAGAATGTTAACTTTTTCCGGGAGAGACTTGTCAAGCGTTAAAGTTAACCTGGTTGCTAGCCTGCCGTCTATAATTTTGACGGCAATTCGACGTTCATGTACAAAGAATCATCATTTCATCATCTTGGAATACAAAAGTTTAACAGTTATACTTTATTTACTCAAAATGTACACACTATCACAATAAACAACAACTTTTTTTTGAATAACAACAAACAGTCCTTCCAACGATAACCAATTGTGTTTAGAAACGATAACGGAAACGGTTGGCTGTCCTATAACGATACCCATCCTCTGCCAATTCATGTGCTGGCTTTGGTTCAGCCTCAACTTCAACTTCAGCTTCGACAGCTTGCTTAACAGCTGGAGCTTCCTCAACAAGCACAACTGGAGCTGGAACAGCAGCAGAATCGGACTCAACATCAGAGCCCGACTCAACAGCTACCGGTGCATCAGAAACTGCAGCTTCCTCAGGAATTGACGCTTCCTCAGCAATTGGAGTTTCCGCGGTGATCGGAGCTTCTTCGGCAATTGGAACTTCCTCGACAACAATCACTTCTTCTTTCACAGCCGGAGCCTGCTCGACAATTGAAACTTCTTCAACGTTGGATGGGGCCTCACTTACAACAATTGGAGCCTCAGTTTGAGCCTCAACAATTGGGGTTTCGTAAATAAACGCAGGTGGTTGCTCGTATATCGAAGGTACAGGAGGCTGTTCGGTCACACGGACTTGTTCCGGTTGTTGTTGCTCTTCATAGTGCATTTCCTCGAGTGGAACCTGTTCGATTTCCACTACAGTGGTACTCGCTGATGCTGTAGTAGCCTCAGCCTCAGTCACGGGTGCTTCGGTCACCGATAAATCACCTAGTCCAGCATTTTGCACCAGCGCTGGTGGCAAATACCTATTGGCCAATTCTGATACATCAGCCACTGCAACACCCACAGCTACCAAGAGGATGATGACGAAGTTCTGCAAAGAAAAACAATCAGTAAATGGAGGTCTGGCCAAACTGTTCCACCGATAGTACCATTTTGAGAAAAGTTTTCTTGTCTAAGACTTAAGTTAATCCAGAAACGATTGAGCTGTGAATGATATCAATTCGTTGAGATGAAAACCTTTTTATACGATACAACCACTTCGAGCAACACCCACTGCATCGCGAAGGTTTCTCCCGCTCTGACTCTCACTCCATGCACGAGTGCGTCCATCGACAAGTGAGTACTTTGGAAAAACTTAATAAATCGATCGCAGTTTGATTAAAAATATTATTAAGTAAATATACTCAATCAAAATTTGAAAATCCAAATCGAAGCCATTGAGACCGAGGAGTGAGTTGTAGGAGGTCAGTGGAATTGTTGAAACAGTTCCATTGGGGGATTAAAATTGGTCGGCGGACGAAAAGCAAAGTAAATAAAAAGCCGAAGAAAAGAAATTAAACAAATAACGGGAGAAAAAAGCAACAAAAACTGCTGAATAAGCGTCCAAAACTACTACTGGACATACACACGCCAAAATGCTGGGATTGTCTTTTTTTTCTTTCAGCGAGCAATTAACACGCGTCTGGTTGCCGTGCGGTGTACTCATACAATTGCTTGCTGGCTAAGGTTGGACTTGTTGACTTCTTTGTTGGATTTCGATACGGACTTGGTGCTCGATGGATTTATCAATGCTTTGTGGGGATTTACCGCGTGCTTTGGTCTTATCGAAGGGCCAAGATGAAGGTCGAACTGACTTAATTTCACCTATGCTTTGGGTATAATACGATTGGGTTGGGAAATTTCTTCAAATATGTGGTAAAGCAATTGTTCCAGATCCGGAGGCTACTTAACAGCTGGAGACTGCTGTGGGCTTGCTATTGGTACAGATTGGTACACAATTGGTTGGATCTCCATTAAACTCCTGAATGTGACGCCGAACGAAAAGTGTAGAGCGTGTTAGATGTATAACACAACATCTGTTTGATGCACCATCGGACGGTCGACTTGATATTGTTTTTCATTAGGCAAACACTGGTGGTTACCATAACACAGAGGTATCACTGACCAAATAGCCAGAAGGGGATTCACCGAAAGATACATACGTAGGTGCCAAACCCATCTGAGATTTCTCAACTTCTTTCTTTAGAACCATGCTAGCCCCAAGGGAAAAAACATACATAACTAGCTATTTTACTATGATAATATTCAAGGGAATTGGCCAAGTAACCGAATCCCGACTCTGCCTAGAGGAAGACGAAACACCAGCACACATGAGTGTGTGGCTCTCTGTTATATGAGGAGGCGAGCACTGAGGACTTCAGAAATATTTTAGCTGTCGATATCCTCCACTTCATTAGGAAGATTGAGGTCCTCCTTGTCTAACCGGCTCTCAGCACAATAGATCTGTGAGGTCGCAGTACCAGAAGATCATGATCTAAGTCTCTCAGCAGAAAATATGGAAGCAATCATCGGTCTTAGTTAATCGCCAGCTAATATTTACTAAGAAGCCAGTGAAATGCCTACGAAAGAGGCTAGACACGAAGGTCACATTTTGGCAACAGTTGAATGCACCATTCAACAGAGTCGCAAAGGTCATAGCGTCGGTCACGACCCCCTGTACAGAGAAGAGGAGCCCTTTAGTTAGTTACAGCCTACCCAACAGTACCGAAACCTGTCGGTCTCGTGCTGGCGAGAGCTACCCTTATCAATCTACTGTCAGCAGAGAAAATGTATGCCTTCGGGGAGAAAGCTGAAATAGGCTAGTGTTGTGGGCGCCGTGGCTCAGTGGTTAGTGCGTCGGACTGCTGTGCGAGTTGCGTGAGTTCAAGCCCCAGCCATGTCCAAAGAACATTTTTCGCGGCACCACCTCTCATCGGGGAATGACAAACCTATGTCAGCCTCGTAAGGCACCACAAATTGGTTTACGTGAATTCCTAAGCGAGATCTATTGACGGATTAAAAAAATTCTGATGACTTCTTGTTATGAACAAAGCATGTAGACATTGTTTTCTCTTTAATTATTTTTACAAGGTACAAAGTAGGTTGTTACTGGGTACACCAAGACATGGAATCAGGCATCTTCTTCTTCGATTTGTTCTTCAGCCTCGGCTTTTGTCGCATTGAGTACACCACTAACTATTTCAACCTTGTGTATGTAAAACATGGCGTTGAAGTAAGGAATATTAAATGTCATTATAATGCAGTACAATAGTGTTTGCAAGTGAACTGCCCGCAATAAATAAGCTGCACCCTGTCCGGTATGAAACAGTGGAAGCCCATGACTCTGACAATCAAACATGAAAAAGCCAGAATCGGTTTTTCCAATTGCAACACTCCGCTTCATGCACTGGATAATTCCAAAGGGATGATTTAAAAAAAAGTGAGTTAACGAATTCCAAAGGCCTAATTCCTTTCTCCGCGTCGAATAGAGGTAGCCACAGGTCCTGCTCCCCAAGGTTACGGTGAATTGCAAATGGGCCATTTGGAACGATGTGTTCAAGTGTTCCAGTGAAAACTCATATTCAATATCGTTTTCCTTAATCACACTGTCCTTGAAGTACTTATTGCCGTTGATAACAATCGAGTCCAGAATCTGTGAGTTCCACTCCTTGAGCTCGTAAACACTTGCCACACAACATGCTACCACACCGATAGCCAAGTGCTGCTTGCCCCGATATTCCCCAAAGACTGCAGACTCTGGGTGAATAGAGCCCCACAGTGAATACAATTTATCGGGAATTTCAACGTCAAAGTTCCTGTCTCTAGTGAAAGTGGAGCCTCGAACTCGTTGGACAGCGTTATGCCGATTGAGCCTGCTCCATGAAACCAAATTGGGATAGATGTCCAACCACTCTATTTGCTCTGGATGTGCACATAGGCCGGTCCCAGTTTTCTCCCTGTCCGACCCAATTTCATCGGTCAGCAAGTTGAGCAGCTGTAATCTCTTCGGAGCCTGCTTGTACGACATGATGTTAACAATATGAAGCTTAAACTCCGTTTTCCATTCGCTGCTCACTGCCCTTCTTCCAATGTAATCCAACATCGCATCAAGCTCACCGAACAAGACCCATGACGCTGTATTTTCTTCCGCTCGTTTCGGTATGCTATCGGGACTTTCCGCTGGTTGCACATCGTCGCTCGTCCTATCCATTGAACCATAAGGATCGAAAAGATGAAAATATTTATCGTGGTACACACCGAACGTTGTATTTGAGATTTGTATAAGAAAGTAACGCTGCGTCTGAATGGTCTTCATGAGCTTATAAGCTATATTGCCGCCAAAGGTACCCAGCGGCGTGAAGACTTGAACTTTAACGTTAAAGATAAACTCGTCCACATCGATGTTTTTGATAATTCTCTCATTGGCAGTATTCATATTCGATGTCGTTTTGGCGATATTTTTGGCAACGTAAATGACTTTGTCAATTCTTCTGGCATCCCAGTGGTTGAGAGGTCGCAAAATTGCATGTAGCAGTCCAACAGCACTTGCAAAGAAGCACGTCTTAATTTGATCAACTGATGCATCCCGACGATTATCCAGAAATGTTGTTCCTTGGATTTTGAAAAGGCAATCTTTGTCTCTTAATGCGTAGCCTATTTTTCCCATTTTTTCCTGTTCACCCAGATTTTTCAGTGATTTTTGAAGTGCATTCCTTAATTCAACACCTTCAGTTTCCTCATCAAGTTCTTCATATTCACGTTCCATTAACTGCGAACTAGTTGTTTCCGAAGAAGCTAAAGAGAACAAAATAAATTAGTTAGAGTTGAGAAGCTACTAAGCAAGTTTAAGCATCCTAAATGCTTTGGGTTTCCATACAATATATCTTATCTCAATGTAAGACTGACTGTTAGACTGACAAACCTGACAACGAGTGAACTCAATGGTTTGGCAAGACGAAATTGCTCTTCTATAAAACGACGATCCTTTCAATTCTTGAAGCTAGGCAGGGAAACAACACGAATACTGAGCTTCTTTGAGACTGAAGAGGAATATAAATACAAAAGTCGAGTAAATACAAAGTCGAGAATGTAAAGCGGTACGAGTGCCCAAGATAGTCATGGATCTAACAGCACCGATACCAGGGCGACTGGATGTCAACAGACACGCGAAAGATCGTGGTTCTCTAAATTACAAGAGAACGCCATTGTAGCCAAAGATCTTGCAGCTTTGTAATGCCCATGACTTAACCAAATTCACCCACAGAGGAAAGTCATAAGATGGCGTCATTTCTCCTCTACTCTGGCTAATGATTATAAACAAAATTCTCGTATTAGACAGAGAATAGGTCAAGATGGAAGCGTATGCGGACGACGTGGTGATACTAGTGTAGGGGATGTTTCCCTCCGTGATAAGTGAATCATCATGATAACCAGATACCTCCAGCGCTAGGTATCTGGGTATCATGCTTGTCCCAAAACTTAACTGGAAGCGAAACATTGAACACAGACTAAAGAAGGCATGTGTAGCCTTCTCTGGTCGTAGTAAAATATTTGGAAAGAAGTGAGGACTTCATCCTTGTGGATGTGAACAGCTGTAGTGCGTCCGATTCTCACCTATGGGTCCCTAGAATGGTGACCTGCGTTGAGCAAGGGCTACAATCTCATAAAACTTAAAAGGCTCCAAAGAACAGCGAGTATATGTAGGCACCACAGGAGCATAGAGGTTGGCTTCAACGGATGCTCCTGCATCTTTTGCCTCTCGACTTACACACAAATAACTCCGCACTATGGAGCGCAGTCAGACTCAAAGAATCTGGGTGGTGGACTGCACAGCCCTACGGCCACAGCAAGATTCTGGACTCGTTACCAAACGACATAATCAGGTTTCCAACCAACTACACCCAACCCAAGCTTAACTTCGGGAAATACTTCCACGTGGGATTCCCCACCAGAGCACAGTGGAAGAAAGACGAAGTGGTAAAGAATATTGACACGATCATCTACATCGGCGGATCAAAGATGGACTGCGGTGTGGGGCCGGTGTCTACTCGGAATCACTGAAAATAGCAAGATCATACCACTTGCCGGATTTTGCCAGGGTCTTCCAGGCGGAACTAATGGCAATCCGAGAGGCTTAAACGCAACTCGGGCGTGACAAAACACACAAACAAAACATTGATTGCCTTATAGATAGCCAATCCGCTCTCAAAGGTATTGACTCGGTTACCATATCCTCCAAACTGGTGCTAGAGTGCCGGAACGAGCTTGCCCGCTTGGGCGTACGGTTCAGGTTCACACTGCTCTGGGTTTCAGGGCAGTGACATTGACATAACAGGGAATGAGGGTGCAGATCCCTCGCGGCGAGGGTCCACAGCTCCACTCACACTTCCTGCAGAAGGCCAACCTGTAATGGAGGGGATTAACCAATTGCGCCATATCAAGGAAGATATGGCCGGCCTACGATACGATTAAAACAAAAAATCTTCTAAGTAGAACCCCCCTAGCTATCACCAGAATAACGGCGATAATCATGGGACATTGGCCAATTGGAGACCATGCGACTAAACTAGGTATTCCATACAAACCCCACTGCCCTAGCTGCGGAAATGAAAACGAGAAGGAAACTCTCTTCCACTTCCTCAGCAAGTGTTCGGTACTTGCAAGAGCTAAACTACTTGCACTAAACCAACGATTCTTAGATGAATTCAGCGACATCTGCGGTAAAGGGATACGAAATCTAATTCGGTTTCTAAGCTCTACAGGCTGGATCTAGGCACTCCCCATTTTCAACAACACACATCATTAACCAGGTCACACGAGTCGTGGTAACAAAAAGACAAATCATAGTGCTAATTGGGCTCATTTGGACCGCCACCTCTACCCACCTTCCAATGAACGGCAAGCTACATGCACCACAAAACAGGATCAGTGTCATGCTGCTTCGAAACGCCTTTGGCTGTGCAAATAGACGATTGTGGAATGTGAAGGTTGTCCTTGATGATAGAAAAGGAGATCGTCAAACTAAAATTTACATCTTGAAGTAAGATGGTTCCCGAGTTCGCTCTGACAAAACCACTGTCTACTCTGGAAAACCAGATGGTAGGGCTCACGAATCCGGTGTGGAAAAAGCAACAACCATCTGGATTTTTATAAAATGCTTGCTCTTTTCAACAAGAAGAAAAAAATGAAGTGGATTTCCTAAGCCTTGCACTAGCTTCTAAAAAAAAACTAGAAAAACCAACTGCTTACCTGATGATTCAACCTTTCTTGACAAAGTCTTCGGTCCGTTCTTTCCTGCCTCTTTTTTGAACTGCTCCACCCTCTCCGACTCCTTACGTATTTCGTCTTGAATGAATCTCATCTTGTCCGTGTATCGCTGCGTTTGTCGTTGTTTCTCCAAAACCTCCCTATTGTAAACCAAGTCTTCCTGAGATGGTCGAAATTGTCTAAATTTCTGTGATGGTCCGACCGTTACATCCTTGACTTCTAAAGGTACTATCACAAAGTTTCCGCATCGATCACACGCGCTCTCAATGCGTTGCACCAATGCGTTTAACTCAACGAATCTGAGAAGGCACATCGGTCCGGCTGATTTTGACTTAAAACCAAAAACGTCACAAGAGCATCCCATGAACATGTATATGAAATTATACCGCCTCATGATCAGGCACGAGAGACTCTTCGAAAGCAAAAATAATTTAGTAACCATCACCAAAGACTGCTCTATACTGTCTTTCAGCTTGTCTAACAGCACCGTTTTGGTGCAAACTACATTCAGGGCGTATATATCAAAGCCAAGCTTTAATTTCGGAATCTGTTTACGGAATATCAAATCCAAGGTGTGATTGTAGGACCAAAAGCGCTGCTGCAGAGCTTTGCTTGTTTGGTGGGCGTATTCGATTACATCACTACTCCATGTGGATACGTTGTACTTACTAGAAATTGCCGCAGCAGCAATGATTGACAGGATTCCGACGAAAGATTCGTCTGCAATGTCTATTAACTGGACTCCGAAGATCCCCCAGCTTCCGTCAAGTAGTGGTCTGAAATTTGAATCTAATGCTAATTCCTCCTCCAGGGTCATAACAGTTACGCCGGGCGGTTTGGTTTCAAAAGCCACACAAATGTTATCGTAATCCTCGCCCCGCTTCAAACATAACTTGAGATCCTCCAAGTGACCCATATCCGATTTGAGTAGAATTTTCGAGGCCTCGATGGAGACTTTCTGTGTTTTTTCGGTTCTCTTTTGGATTGTGGTCATCAGATCACAAACGAATTCGGCCACAATAGAATCGATCACATCAACGTTCTCGTATTCGGGAATGTGATACTCTTCGGGAAGCGATTGGATGCTGGCAGCCTTACCAAGCTTCGATTGCAATGCAATTTTTTTCTGTTTTAGAATGAAATCGCGCTCCGAACATGTCCTCTGGCACGGACTTATGCTCAAAGCTGAAAGACACTGCAAGATAGTGCAATTGGTTAAGTCCATTTCCAATTCATTTTTCTTGCAATCGAGCTCTTGCTCTGGGTCTATTAAGGCTCCACAGCAATCAAATGGATACTTGATTTGAAGTATTCCAAAGCCGGCTGCATCCTCCCTTGCCCGGTTTATACTGAAAGTCCCCACGGCCTTAACACAAATTCCATGCAAGAAGAAATTACCCTCACTCTTGATAATCTTTGAGTTCTTGCACAAGATTCGACATAGAGAGTCAACGTTTACATGCATTTGAACACATCCCGCACCACCTTTTGCAGATGGATTGGCTAGACCTGACGGCTCCCTTTTAAAAGGATCGAATACCATCAGTATTTGATTTGCTCTCCATAGGCCAACAGTTGAATTGTCCACCTGCAATAAGCCCGTATTGTACTCAGAGAAAAAATGGTTAAGTGCCTGCGTGAGCTGCGACACCCTATGGGACCAGCAATCGACCACATGGCCAGATCTGAAAAATGCCTTCTTTTCGACCAAAACTCGATAGTTTCCGAACAGCAGCACCTCGGGAAGGTCGGCAATATTTAGTGCTCCTAGACGGTTATCGCTTACGTAGTCGCTGTGGTACTTTCTCCCGAACTTGATTAGATCATTCACTAACGTCATTGTCCATAACCTGGGCGGATCGATTTGGCTATAAATAACCGCCAAGTAGCTGGCCATCATTGAGGGATTGTCCTGCGGACCCTTTTCCGACACAATGGCAAATGGTAGACCAGAAATGGCTGGAATTACGGCATAATATCGATTCACAACCGAGTACAGCTTTTTGGCCGGCTTAACATCATCGATTCGGAGCGGCTTGGACAGCTTACCAAAGTCTACCAACTGAATTTCATACAAGTTAAAATCGGCCGTACTACTGACATCGCTGTGGTTGAGTATCAAATGTACAATGTGTTCCACCGTTTCAATAGCTATGAGAGAAGCCTTGCCCCCTTGAAAGTCCCGCTGACCCAGCCCATTCCGGCCATTCGGATCAAAGATGTAAAACGAGTTCGCACATCGTTTCCATATCAAAAAGTACAAATTGGTCGAGCACACGACGCCCGCGTGATATTTATCAAAAAACAATGAAAGCGCCTTCAGAATGTTGGGCTCATCGGTCAGTGCTCCGGTTAGATGCAACTTCATTGCCACTGTGGATTTCTGTTCTGTTAATTCTGGAAGTATGGCGAAATCTTCACTCGGATTTTCGTAATTGGTTGTGATGCTTTTTAACTGAAGTGCTGAGCCCCTCTCTAGAATTGTGTCCACTGATTCAGCAGTCCAATAGTCTGGATTCTTGGCAAATGATTCCACATAGGCTACATACAAGCTTGCCAACTCAGTAGGGCGTTGCGGTCTGAAAAGAAGAGCTTACTTAATTCTATATCAGCTCCAGAAAATGATGTGCCTTTACCCGGGGGCTTCATCGCGCGGAAACAGGACATTGTTGCCAAATACAACGCCCGCTCTGAAGGTCTTGTCCAAATCATCTGGTATTGGAAATATGACGGGCTTGAAATCAATGCAGTCTTGTCGAAGCGCTTAAAATTATGAATATAAATAGAATTAAAAAAATTGTTTAAAAGTTGGCACGGTGTCGTCTACCATTTTCTTGTAACATCTTACTGTCGCCCATGTCATCTTTCTTCCATGGAAAGTAAAGTTGTTCGCCCTCCGAAACGAGAGTATATTTCTTGCGTCCTTCTTTCTCCAGCTTTTCTTGCAGTTGACGAGGATTATAGGTTTCATACGGTATATCTCTGTTTTCAGGCCGGGGTTTTTCATTTATGAAAATGCCACTTCTTGGACGTTTCAAGTCGAGCTTTAAGTGAGAAAATTAATTATTATTATTCCTTACATGAGTATGCATTGTAAAGGTTTTCACAAAGACTGTAAGACTTATCTCAAACTCAAGTTAGGACGAGTTTGAAGCAGTTGACATTTAAATATAAAAGTGGGTTGTGTAAGTTCAAACTCTCTTGAGAGCTTTCGTTTAGTGCGGAAGCAACCATAAACCCATATACATACTTTTTATAATGCAACAAGGAAATGAGCCAGGGCTTCAATCACAAAACTCTCCAGACGGAAAAATCCAAACCTTCCATTTCCACAGGTCTCCACCACCCTAATTTCTCAAGAGCATACTCCAAGTGTGCAGTGAAATTACTCCATGGAAATTTACTCCACAAGTGGGAAGTTACTCCACTTTTTGAATGTGGAGTAATGTCCTACTGGCATTGGGAAACTGCTTCACACGAAAATTTGGTGGAGTAGTTTTCCCACGTAACATATGATGGGAATTTACTCCACCACCAGTGCGAAATTACTTCACTTTTCGAATGTGGCAGTGGAAATTTGCTTAACACGAAAATTTGGTTAAATGGAAGGCATTTACCACGGTTAGAACTGCCATTCGTTTAAAAGCCTCCCCGCAGTGGTCTTGCTACCAAACTGGCCACTTCTCTATTCTTTCTGTAACCTCACTTCCGGAAACACCAACTACACCCCTCCGAAACTCAGTTTTGGCCAACATTTTTTAGCAACAAGTCCCACACACGACGAATGAGAAAATAGTGCTGCCATGAATGTTGACTATGTATTGATGATTCCAAAACCAAGAAAGTAGTGGGTGGTGGTGTTTTCTCCAAAGTGCTCATTATGTCCATCTCCCCCCAATTCCGAGGTAGTAAGTGACTTTGTCTACCTTGGCTCTGCTATAACCTCAGATAATGAGACTTCGTCGGAAATCAAATGAAGAATAACTCTTGCAATCGCTGTTTCTTCGGGCTAAGAAGGCAATTGAGTAGTAAGACACTATCACGAAGAACTAAGGAGATTCTATATAAGACCTTAATGAAGATATCCTTGCTTGGTTCGAGCGAAAAATGCTTCGAAAGATATTCGGTTCCGTTTGCGTTGACGGGCTTTGGAGGAGAAGATTTAATCACGAACTATACAAGCTGTACAGCGACATCGACCGAGCCATCTTGGATCCGCCATCTTGAAAATCTTTAAAAATGCTCGGATTTTGTTAAAATTGAAAATCCTTACACATTTCGAGGTAATGAGTACATATTCATTCTTAAAGTGGAAATTTTCGTCCGCCATTTTGTTCCCGCCATCAGAACAAAAGCCTTAGCGATAATATACGAAATCCACCTACCTCTTGCGGCTTCTACCGAAAGGTTTTTTCTTTCTTAAAAATAGACAAAATCGATCAACTGTGAAAGCTGATGTTGACTCTACTGCAAAGGCATAACACTGGCAGTAGGATGTCATGGCTGGAAGAGTTGATTGAGATGACCATGATTATGACATCAGGAGAGTCGAAAGAATTCCCGTGAATTATAGTAATGACAAACGACACAAATGTCCCCAGTTAGTCTGGACACCATTGAAACCAAATTTCACCTCAGTTTTCAACCACAGCAGTGTGAATAACAACATCAAAGAGATATTCATGGCATCGTCCTTCTCCTCTATGGGATCGTGAGCACAAATGACTCTGGCGTTATGGACTTTAGTTCTGATACTAATAGTCTTCACCTGAACACCTTCGTGGTTTAAGGTCAAGACTCTTGCCTAAGTCTACCTCTGACATCTATACCGGATCAGAAAAGTCCTTGCCTCTGCCAATGTGAGCAATCTCCGGCGGTCCGTTTCTGAAGAGCGGCTATATCCTCTTTGTAGCGTTCGGAGATGTCTGCCAGTTCGATAGCTGCATGGTTGAAATCCTCATATCTTTGTCCTTTACACAATTGCTGACATGGTCAACAGTTAAATCTGATAGATAAGAAGAAATGACGGTGACTGACCGGGTTGTTACCCAATTAACGTATTCGGCGCCGTTTTGATACCAAAACTCTTGGGATAATGATTTGGTTGAAAAACGTGAGTGGAGTTGTGTTAAATCTGAGGCTTGCATATATTTTACACACAAAAGTACTTATGATGCCAACGGACTTGGATCTTTAATCGGTTTTTCCTGTGCACTCTTTGCTTAGTACCAAAATTCCTACGAAGAAAGGTGAGGTGACACATCATCATCCAACATTCATCTTTAGTACACTTTTCTGGTCACTGCCGAAGTGAGAATGCGTTTCCACCCCAAAAACTCCAATCGATCAACGTCCACCATCAAAGTAAGGACACAAGACAAGAAACTTCGTGTGATACAGATCATTGCATTACGGCATCAAGGCAACTTCTGCACCGACATTGTATTTCGTTAGTAACTGTTGACCATAAATAAATATTTAATTGCTGTACATATCGGTCTCGATTAAATTTTAAAACATAAGAAGGTCCGTCACTTTCATTTCGTCCATTAAATGGAATGCTGCTTCAAACGAAAATACTTCGACGAACAGTGGCACACTGACATGCACATAAATTGACATCAAAGAATACAATTTTGAAATAAGTCAAGTTTCAGCAATCCCCACTAGCATTTCAAAAAATTAAAACACCACCTGGCTACTGTTTCCGGTTTCAACATGCGAAACCGGTAATTTTTGAAAACAAATGAAGCAAGCGAACATAAATAACGAGTTAAATTTATTCAAAAACAAAAATATACACTTTGTACAGCACGCTCCACGAACGTAGCTTATTCAACTAAAATGATATCATCCCTACCGTTGTCTCTTGGATCTGTCTGCACTTCCGATAGCGTGTAGTTCTCCCTGATGTGATCTTCAATTTGTGTGACCATGGCCATTGCCCGATAGTCTTCGTTTAGCAGTGTAAACTGTTGAATTATTGACAAGCACTGAAGGACATTTTCAGCGGATATATTGTTGCTCGTCACTTGTTGTTGCATGTGTTCATCTTCATCATCCTCTACTTCTTCTTCTTCGGTGGTTGCTTGGACTGGTGATCCTTGCATTGTGACAGGTGTGTCGCGCAAGTTATTCGATGTTATGTTCGAGATCTCTTGTTGCATAAAACTCGGTAGGTAGTACTTGTATTCAATGATTATGTCCTCCACACTGAGGGTACCCGGAGGATCATCCGTTCTAAGGGGCTTTGCAAGGTTTGCGCTCTTATACTTAAATTTCAGGCGAAACTTCTCGATCCACCTTGAGGTTGGCTTAAAGTTTGGTAAATTCAAGACTGTCGCCGTTTTTAGTGCAACTATTTTGAGAGTGTCATCATTGATTACCGTATTCAACTGCAGATTGCGACACCTCTCGACCCATTGGTGAAGGATAAATCCAACCGCCTTCATTTCGAATTCTCGTCGCTTCTTAGCCATCTCATCGACAATCGCTGTTGCATCGGTTTCACTCATTGCCTGCCACTGAGCTAGGAGCTCCTCCTTTCGTTCAAGGATTCGCCGAATTTGTGTCGTACAACATTGGAATATTCGCGCCAAGCTATTTCGTGACATTTGATTCGCGTCATGATGGCGAATAACTGCGATTTTCTCGTAGAACGTCAAAGAGTTTCGATCGCGCCTCTTTTTAGCCTGCGTCGGATAAAAATGTTTTCATGCCGATTTCTACAAAAACTAAGCCACTTACCTTCGACTTCTTATCACTCATTTTGTTCTATACGTTCGTGAGCAACCAAAACTCTGTACAAGTCACGAACGTTTTAAACGAAAACACCACCACTAACGACTTTGACGCAACCCAGGCGGTGTTTTGTGCTCTTCTGCTTATGGTATAGCTCCACGAGTCGCCAAGTGTATACTATTTCACCTGTCAGTGGTGGCCTTGAGCAGTTCGTGCCTACGCTACCACTACCGCTCGTACTGATCACCTTACAAATCAAACTGAATACAATACAACGACGGCGAGGCTATAGAACGATATGCGCGCTGCTAAGCAATAAGCACCCCAAGCGCACAAACACACGTCAGCACATCGATCTGATAGTACAATATACTTGTATCCAAAGCTGGAGCGACGTCGCATAGCTGCGAGTTGATGCGGAATAGCGGCATTGTTTGCTGAAAGTGTGTGTGTGCTAGTAATACACATGAGTTCTATGCGATAAATGATGACGATTAGGTTGTGTCTGGTGGTGTTCTTGCGGAACTACACTTGTTTTGGGCAATTTTGGAAGTCTCGATTGCAGTGGAGTGCCTAACTGTTGGTGCAGCTTATGCAGTGTTTACTCACCAAGTGCACTTGTATGTCAAGTGTGTCGAACGAAAAGCTGATTTGGTTTGAACATCCAAACGTTATTTGTTCAGCTATTTCATTCTAGAGCAACAACAATGCTGCGCTTTACTTAGTTTGGTTGTTTCTTTAAAAGCAATGACATACGAATGTGCGCAGGTGGTGGGTGTGTAGGTAGGTGTGCATGTCAACGTTAGATGATGTGCTTTCTGTGTAGCATACAGCTCGTTGACATGCTTACTTGGTTATCGCGTCGGCTCTGGATGGTATTGGTTTTGGAGCGACGTATTTGATTCCCAGGGCGTTTGTCTATGTAGCGTTTTAGGAGGGAAGAAAACTTCTGAGTTTAATTCAGAACATAGAAACTAAGTAGCTATACCTACATTTGCCTGATAATGTTCAAATTATACCACCCCTCTGATGGTGCAGATTGCGTGATGGATTAAAGTCGAATTTCTCCCACATTTTACTTCATCTTAACTTTGTCTCCCCTTACTTTGGAACTTGCTAACCCGTCTCTAAGATTCAGCTTCATGCGCAACAAGTAAACAAGATCGGCAAACCAAGCGGAGCAATCATACGTACACATGTATGTATCTAATTGTTCAGACTTCTTAGAAACTAATGAGGGTATTCGCTCTGTAAACTATTAAGACGAACCCGCAATTGCTTAATTAATGAAGTCTTTAAACTTTTAGGACAGCAGAGTCCTGTCGAAAGAACACTCCAACCCGTCGTTCCTCAAACGGTACGATAGGATCTGGACAGACTCCCCTAAAGAATATCTAGAACGATGTCATCAATCAGCAAAGGATTTATGACTTAGTAGCCTAGGTTAGGTTAGGTAAATGGGTGCCTTGTAACATTCGTCACTGCTCTCTTAGACCAGCAATAGGATACATTGTGCCCATCTTCTAATGCTACTCTGGGAATTTGTAAAGAGAAGAGGAGCCTCTGATCTAAAATCACCCAGATAAGGATATGAATGCCAGCAGGTCCCTCAGCTCAATGTCACGCAAGTCCTCCAGTTTCTTGAAGAAGTAACTGCCAACAGTCGGCATTCTCTTGCCGGCGAGGGCAGGGCATTCGCACAGCAGGTGACGGACAGATTCGTCCAATAGTCGTTGTGATGTATACCGAGGCGCTCCGCATGAGTCCCAATGACGCAGTGCCCAGTAATGATGCCGGAGAGTATCCCTGCTTCGCGGCGACTAAATTTGACCATAAACAGATTTCTTTTCTTGCACATGTGTCTAGCTGGATACAATGTGTATTGACTCGACTGATGGCCTCGTCTTCAATACACTTTTTTAACGAGCTTATAAGAATCCTCGCAAAGGGAAGAGCCTGTGAGGCATGCAACAAGTTTGACCTCCCTTTCGTTAGCTTGCATATCAATATGCCCCAGTACCCAACGTAAGGTCACCGTATTGACTCTCGATATCTCATCTAGATGCTATTTGCAGATTCCTACAAGCCTCGATCTAATTATCGCAGACTCTAGATCCTTAACGTAAACCGTAATTGTCATTGGGGTTATATACGTCTCGAGGATAGTTTTCAAAGCCTCGATGATGACTTTGATTTCGGCCTGAAAGACACTGTCGTCGTCGTTTATTTTAAAGGAGTGGTTCATTTCAAGGCCCTTGCAGTAGACCTTGGCACCTGTATCAATGTCCGTCTTAGAACCATCGGTGTAGAAATCCAGTTCCTTTTTATTGTTAACTTTGTGGTTCCTTCAGTCATCTCTGTCAGGAATTCTGATACTGAATCTCCTAATAAATGCCAGAGTCTGAATCGTATAGTCTGTTTCTGTCAATATGTCGGGATGAGCTAAGGCCTAGCTTCTCGCAACCAGATGACTGCGAACCGCAAATTGACTATTATATTATTATAGATTTTCTGAGGTTTGTCATCCCTCAAAACAAGTTTGCGCCGCGAAAAATTCTTGGAAGATATTTGCTGGGCTCATCCTCAGCAATTTACACTAACCCATGACGATCACGGTCTGCACGATATCAAAAGTTAAACTATACATACACCTTAGTCTACTCGTATGTTCCGACCAGGAGAACGGAGGGAGAGAGAGAGATAGAGTGACTAATTCACTTGAACTGCGGCATGTAGCTTAAAAGTGTCCTCTCCTTTGTCCCTGCATCTTCTGCAATACGGGACTCACACAACTTATACGCATGGCATGCCCGCTTAGCAGGAACCAAAGGCCTCGGATCCAATAGGCGCTAGAATGCGCCATTTTGAAACCACAACTCACGTAATCTGGTTGCTTGCGGGTATTGATAGGTTGATAATTTTTTAAACCCAACCTGTGAAGTTGAGTAAGTCGTTGTTATCCCTTTATTATTTATTCAAGAATTGCTTTCTTGGCAGACTGCACCTGTTCTGTTCTGTTCGTAACCAAAATTGAGTTCCAACTTGATGTGGAAGGGAATTTGGCCGAGAGAACGACGCAGTAAATGACAAAATTAATAAAACAGAAATTGATAAATTAGAAACATTTCACAAACTTTTGAGAAACAAAAAAATATTTTGAAATGTTTCTTTGGTGTGGACTGGACACGCCTTTATATGATCACGGAAGAGACGATTTGGCCGCAGGCATCATCTTGAGCTACGGAGCTAATGTTTCTCTTGCTTGTGGATTTCCGATTTCTTTGCATCTAACCCAGACCAGACTTGCTTTATGAATCTACAGATTTTAATCGCCTTCCTTGAAGCTTCTGTAAACAAGTGAAATTTTATTCGATCTCCTGGATTTTTTTCTTTCACCAGGGACCCAACTCAAAGTAAGAAATCATCGGATTAGGGGATTACCGACACTTTCCCTTGATATTAGCAACAGTAGTAGTAGGAGGAAGACGTTAAGCTTCGAGAAAATTCCCAATTCTCTGCCTTCCGCGTTTGTGGATCTACCTATAAACATTTGAATTAAACATTCTTTGAAAATAACACCATTTTCCCACATTAGAATCTGTCTGTGATGATAGTACCATATTTGAAGTTAAAGCCATCGAATAGAACTTGGCAGTTCGTTTTGTTAGGGATAATATTTATATGCATGACGTTTTTGTGGCCAGTTTTAGAGCCTGCGTTGCTCTCGAGGAACTGTCAATTTGGAAATAATATTCTTGAGATTTTACTATCGGAAGGTCTTTGCGAGAATCTGAGAGAAAATTTTCAGATATGACTCTCATGACCGGTCCTTTTAATTCTTTTTACTTTGTAATATGTAGTTTTCGGTTGAAAAGGGACCTTTCGGACGTTCATTAGATTTCCTGGAGGTAAGGAGAGGTGTGTTCTCATGGATTTCTTCACCACCACATCCTCTGCAAAGTTCGTCTAGTTCGTCAGTTTCTTTTCATGAAACTTCAGTATGTTATGGCCAGTATGTATGCCTGCCAATAGCGACAGGGACTTTTCATCAGCTTGCAAAAGTTTGTTGCTGCTGGCTTTGTCGTATTTTAGCCAGAGTCTTCTTCTAATCTCACAGGCGTTGACAGATTTGCACATGGTGTTTTCTGCCATCAGGGATTTACTGCGCGCTCTCTAAGATTACACAGTGGAGGTTTAATTGTGTAGTCAGTTAATTCAAGGTCAAGGGCATATCCTTTTCGGGCGATTTATGGATTTAGAATCTATTCTCAGAAAAGTGAAAACGTTTGCTAGAATTTCGACACAACAAATGTTTGAGCACTCTATGCAATTGGCGGGAACAATTTAATCTACACGTAGAATTTCAATTGCATAACTACAATCTGCAGTCTCAGATAGGAAATAAATAAAATATTAATCACGATATACATCACCACGTCATATACGCAACCACGTGTGTTTCTTCGTACATTCTCCATTCATAACGTCAACGTTTCTACCTCATCTATGTCTATCCCAAGCTTTTACTCATACATTTGCTTGTCAATTGGGTTCAAATAGACTCAACTGAAAGTCTACAAATGAAGATATGGATATTTTTATAATTAGAATCTGAGTTAGCAAGCTGAATGCAGAATAGGCGCCACAGATATCTCAAAAGCTTTTGATACAGTGTTGCTTAGTGGACCAGCAACCGCAAACCAGCTCCAGGTGTATGATGCGGTTAGCGCCTACTCATGGATTGCGAGTTTCTTGAGTAATCAGAAGTCAACTTTTTCTTATTGATGGAATCATCAGCGGTGATGTTATAATCCGCGTTGAATTCAATGCATCACAAACTCTGTGCTTCTATTCCGATTTCTCAGACCCACAGGATTACAAGTGCAGTTTTCCGACTGAAATATGGACAATCAACCAAATCTTTACTTTACACTAAATCCTGGAGAAGACCCGAGAATTCTAGATCGATGCTCATCTATTTACGGATTTCAAGGTCACATTTGATAGTGTGTATAGGAATGAAGTTTTTTGTGAGATGCATTCACATATCCAGAATGGCTATGGAGCACGCCCGCGGCTTAGTCAAGGTCAGATTGCTTTATGTGTTGCTATGATCACTATTAAATGCAAAAATAATAATAGATATACTGTAGACCTAGAACACTGTTTGCCCGATACTCAAGAAATGAGACCCACTGAACTGCGCCTACTACAGAGGCATCTTATCTGCCGTGTTGTTTGAGCGCCTGAAGCACCTGATCCGTCCATATCAATGTGGCTTTAGACCATCACCCAAATATTCACACTGCGGCAGATCTTGGAGAAAACCCAGGAACTTCAATTCGATACCCACCACCTTTTCATCGATCTTAAGGCCGCGTATGGCAGCATCTATAAAGACGAGCTATACAGAGCCATGTCTGGTTTTGGCATCCCTGCCAAACTCTGTTTGTGCAGGATAACAATGCAGAATGCACGTTGCTCCATTATGGTCGGTCGAGACCTCACCGAGACCTTTGATATCAAAAAAATTATTTAGACAAGGTGACGCGCTGTCATGCAACTTCTCTAACATCATACTTGAAAGAGTTTTGCAGAACTCACGCACCAACACCAGAGGCACAGTCTTTCAAAAGTCCGTTCAATTACTCGGATACGCAGACGATATTGACATAATCGGAAGAACGCAGCGCGATTTCACTGGTGCCTTAGTGAGTATAGAGACGGAGGCGGCGAAGATGGGTTTAGCGATAATGACAATCTTCTAAAAGGATTTACCGAATACCCAGTATGTTAAAAGTTCGATCGTTAAACCACTCAACACTGTTTTAGTAAAAATATGAACTCTTTCAACCATGAGGTCCTGTCTCACTTCGGATACGAGGCCAAACTCTCGGTTAAAAACAAGTAGGTATAAAAAAACAAAAAAACTTACCAATTTTTTTGGTGGCAAATAATATACTAGTAAACTGGGTGCTGGACTAGCAAGTTTTGGCTTTGGCACATCAGCTGAAATCATTTTGTAGAGACTATCGATTTCAACTAAATCGACGTCAACGGAATTTTCTTCGGCTGCATCGTGAACTCTTTGCATCATGTCCATTTTCACATTTAAAAAGTTTTCTCTGACTCTAGCGTGGTGTTTCAGTACATCCGGAGTCCTCTGAGGCATTACACATGTTGTAAAGGGTTGCAAATGTTTACATCTTTTCTTACAGGTACGTTGAAATCTCGGCTCATGTGGAATTTCCAATAATTGCAAAATTTGCTCCTCCGCTGTCATGTGTTTTTCCACAAAACTATTTCCTGGTGTACACAGTGGTAAGGCATCATCAAAGCAGTGATCTATGTTTGACTGCCGTGGAATCTCTTCATACGAAGGGCATTTATAGGTCCTTATGTCGTAGGGTGTCTGGGAAGCGCGGACTTCACCGTCCAGTGGAACAAATTTTTTCAACATAATTATAATTTGGAAATTAAATACAAGACACAATTGATCTAAATAACACAAACAATTTATGGGAATAATTTTCCTTCTTTACTTTTAATGAATTTATAACCTAATGTAGGGAAAATAGTTGATCATTTTTTTGGAAATTTTTGCACAGTGTTTGAATGGTGTATGTGGGTATCGCAAGTGCAAAACCACACAATTTACTTGACGCCAAGAACGTGACGGTTCTAGGCTATGAGGCTAAAGTCAATCATTTTGGGATAGGTTAATGCTTAAGCCACGAGGTTAATGTCGTCATCATTAAAGGATGATGATTTTCTCTCGCAATAAAGAATTGAAAACGAAGTTGTCACCACACAAAGGATAAGTTGAGCAGTGCGCAGCTTCCAACAATTTAAATCACAGGGCGCAGATGTAATAGTGCCAGTGGAACTGCAGGAAGGCTCCGCTTTACTGAACCCCTGGTTATTCCTAATATTTAAAAACTGCATAATCTTTGGTTACGCTCCTAGATCCTAGAAGAGGGTTCAAGTAGTCTTCATACTGCAAGCCGGTAAGACCTCGCACACTTCCACCAAAGACATCCGTCCGATCAGCTTATCGTCTTTTCTTTTGAAAACATTGATATACACATACATCTTAATAAAAATAAATAGCTGGCGCGACAGCTCGGGATGAGCCAAGGCCTAGCTTCTCGCAACCATTCATGTTGTGCGTGTTACATATTTTGCACAAATGGAAGGGACCTACAGTTTATTGCCGACTCCGAACGGCGAAGTGAGAAGCTCTTTCATGACAGATTATACTCCCGGAGGCTCCCCGACGAGAGGTGGTGCCGCGAAAAATGTTCGGTGTTCCCGGCTGGAGCTTGAACCCACGCCGCTCGGTCAGCAGTCCAACGCACTAACCACCGACCCACGGCGACCACATACACATACATCTACACTATCACTATTATTTTAGCTGACGGTAGTAAATACGGAGGATAGGGAGGGATTCAGTAAAACGGCATATTCTGATGACATTGCAATAGCAATCACTGGTAAATTTCTACCTACAATAAGATACCTTATGGAATCTGCCCTGAACATATTGGCAGGAAGGACGGGGGGAATCCCGCAAAAACCGAACTAGTCCTTTTCCATAGACGCTATAAGGTTCCGTTTATCACCCCTCCCAAATTGGAAGGTACAAAAATCCAATTTGTTGACTACGCAAGATACGTGGGGGTCATACTTGATGGGAAACTTAGCTGGAGGCTGAATATTTAGGGCCGTGCTAGGAAAGCCTCAATCGCCTTATATTCCTGCCGGAAAACTCTGGGCCCAAAATGGGGTCTACAGCCTAAAGTTGTTTACTAGATATATATGGCGGTTGAGGCCGATCCTTATGTACGGTGTACGAAGTACTGGTCTGGTGGACAGCACTGGACAGGAAAAGCAGCAATAGCCTACTTGAAAAAGTTCAAAGGAGATCATGCATCCGCATAAAGGGTACCTTGAGAAAAAACCTCACTGCCGTACTGGAGGTAATGCTCCATCTGCTTCCTGTTAATATCTTTGGGAAGCTAATGACAGTCAAAGCAGCATCAAGCTCAGAGAATCCTCTCAGCTGATAAGCACAACAATGGGACTTTCTAGGATCCTCAAGGGCAACCATACTATTCCTAGTAAAACGGACTACGTTGTCACCCATATTGACTTCAACGTTAGGTAAAAGACTTGGATTCCTAGCAGAAGCTCTTGGGAGTCTGGTAGTTTTGAGCGATTCCGCGCTAGAAATGTTCACAGGCGGATCTAAGACAGCGGGTAGTACAGAGGCAGGAGTCTTCTCCAACGCACTTGGTTTAGCCATAACCACGCGACTACCGTCTCACTGTAGTGTAATTCAAGCGGATATTACAGCAGTCTGTGAAGCTGAGACTTGGCTTTCAATTAACGCGATAGATTGTACCGCTATTGTACTATACATAGGTAGTCAGGCAGCTTTTAAAGCCTTGGAATCACCGGCAATACGATCAAGATTGGTAAAGAAATGCCATACATACTCTGGTTCCCGGGGCTGGTACGCCGGTTCTTTATCGTAGTATCACAATGGACCGACCTGGTCTTAGTGTATCCCTGTCTGAAAGGGTCCAGTCACCTAATCTAACCAAAGAATTGAAAACGATTTAAAAAAACTTTAATTCAAATTCGGGTTTGCTTTGTGAAAATGGACTATCGCTAAACACAACGGGTAAACACAGAAGGGCTTGCAAATGCAGACTAGTATCATTACGTTGCTTGAATGGATTGAGATTATAGCACTTGCATTCTGGAAGGCTAGCTGGTAATTAGCAGCGTACTACATGTTCTTAAACTGAATTCCAGTCCAATCCAATACTTTGTTCCTTTATTTTGTAATGCCTTGACTGTCTACGACGATACGAGGATTGTAATCTTGGATGGATTTGATTTCCTAGTACTTACAAACTGTCTTTGTAGTATACATACATGCTTATGTGAAGTATGGATCCGTGACCAAAAGAACTGTATCCAATTAGGAATTAGGTTGTAGGGCTGGCGCTTTACTCTGATCACCTTAAATCCATTGGGTATTGGGATGCCTAAAACGAACCAAGGTGGGATTACTAATTATTGATTCGTGGGTTTACAAAGGATGGAGAGTTGTGGCATGTTATCATTCCTTTTAGAGATCCAAAGGGGCAGTTAATTCAGCGCGAAGGGGTCTTTTGATTTACTGCTGCTGTGATGTGTTCATATTTTTCGTGAGCGATGGCCTTCTGTCTACTATCGGCCGTATTAAGGTAGACTATGTTTATACCAGCTCAATCCACGCCACTCTCCAAAATCCACTGGTGTGCTGTGAAAAGTATTTCCATATCTATCACAGGGCATTGTCCTTGTCGATGGCCAACTATCACATAGGATTTGGTACCTCCACAAACAACGGGTGTTGAAAGATAAGCAGATCAACACAAATTAGCATCGCTGGACAACCGTAAGAGAAAGTAGAGGGCTTCCATTTCTTGCGAGTATTCTCTCGAATCGACAGAGTGAAGTCTGCCTTTGGTATGTTCTTCAAAATATGGCGAAGTAATGTTATTACCAAGCTACGACCTGATCTGTTCCAATGTTGAATCCGTGCTGACATATCGGTGCAGCACTTGACCTCCACTATCATTATATAAAGGTGCCTACGAAACAACGTTCTGAGGATTTTCTGGCCCAACCGTATCTCTAACGAACATCTTTAGCAGAGAACGGGTCATTAACCGATAGGCGCAAGCATCCAACGACGAAAATAGCAGTGGATTGGTCGCACATTTCGAAGGAGCGACAGCTCCATTTCCAACAACGCTATGCAGTGGAATCCGCTTACCCAAGATGCTACAAGATCGACTGAGAAATATGTACCTACATGGCGCAGAACAGTTGAGGAGTCACAACAATTGGCGATGAATTAGCTGCAAGATTGACTGGAAGATCCACTGGGTGAGATCTCAAAAAAAAAAAAAACCAATAGAATCTTAAAATAATTTCTTATATTTAAACATAGTTAAAAAGTTGTCATACAGTATTTTATCACAAGAGCAATCACAACATTCTTCAAGAAAAAACTTCAAACGAATCAGTTATTTTTGATGAAGTATAAAGTCACAGGCACACCCTTAATATCTGCACTCTCTTGCACAGCGCCCTCCTCCAAATCGCTTGCATTTCCTACCCATTTTAATGAAGAATTCGTAGATCTATTCAAATCTTTGGTGTACTTCTCCAAAGCACGGCGTAGACATCTGTCTTTGGTGGAGTAGCAAACAGTAGCCGGTTCATTAGGGAATATGCCCACCTTCTTCTTCAATTTTCGAATCGAACTGATTAACTCCAAGCGTGTACCCTCCTCATAGTATTCCAAGTCTTTGTTCATTCGTATAGCAATAAACACATCATTTTTGCTGCTGATTGCTACATTACTAGTGGCTTCCTTGTCGAATTGATAGGATATCTGAATGTCCTCCAATGGAATACTGAAATCTCTAATGTCAACTGACCCATTTCGTAACACACCGTCCACTTCTTCGTCGTTTAGCTGCTTAATGAGTAAAGCTATTTCCTCAAGTTCAGTGGCACTCATACTTTGACAGAGTAAAGAATCCGGTTTGAGATGAGCCCTGTATTTCGCTCCAAACCTTAATCGATCAGTTGTCCTCGTTATTTGATTCACGTTCACCATTCTCATTAGGTTTTCGTTCAAAAACTCGATGTCTTCTAAATAAGTCTCCGTTGAGTGAACAACGATTAACTCACTAATTCGATACTGAATCGGAATAATACGCTTCATCCGCGCATCACGAACGAGTTCTATAACCATTTGCCATCGATCCATCGCGAGTTCCAAGTCCCATTGAATGAGGCCATTTTTTTTCTCGAGAGACAAACAGTCATTAATAAAATCCCTTCGAAAACAACCGTTTAAAAAGGGTTCCAAAATCTGATAGACGTACTCGGTGAAAAATGGTGCAAACGGGGTCAGCATTAAACATATCTTGTATACAATGTTGAACAGAGGAAAGGTACGGTTTTCCCGTCGCTGTGGTTTGATGGAAATGTACCAATCTTGAACTTTTTCAATAAGTTCTATGATCCGTGGAACTACTGTATGCAGGCGTCTCGCCTCCATTTCCGAATCACAAAATTGTCTCACCGATTCTGTGTATGAAAGTATCCATTGTTCAAATATGTTAGCAAAGTAATTGGAGCCGTTCATGATTCCGTAAGTTACCCAACCTTGTTTGCCGAAACCTGGTGTTAAATCACGCAGGATACTGTAAAGAGGCTGGATCACCTTTTCGCTCATTTGTCTCACTTCGTCCTCTTGAAGGGTGAAATTCTGGCCATGCACCAGAGGAGAAGAGACTAAGTGAAGCCTGAGCGCGTCCGCACCGTACTTCTCTGCCAAGTGAATGGGATCGCTCTGATTGTGCTTTCGTTTAGAGATTTTAGAACCATCAGACGCCAAAACTAATCCATGAGCGAAAATGTCCTTTGCAACCGGAGGCTGAGCGAGTGCTGCTGATAAAACAGACGTTGTGTAGAACCATCCATAGGTTTGGTCCAAGCCTTCAACGATAAAGTCAGCTTGACTTTGTTGTTGTATGAATGGCATCGCGCCGGATTCAAACCAACAGTCGAAGACTTCAGGTACTCTCCGAAGAGGTGGGTTTCCTTGAATGCTCGATGGTATCACCAATTCGTCAACGAACTCTCTGTGTAGATCAGATATACTTGCACAGCCGGTGAGTTGCAGAAGTTCATTAACGCTTCCAATGCAACGGATTTCATCTCCAGATGGCGATGACCAAATTGGAAGTGGTGTTCCCCAAAATCTACTTCGACCAATAGCCCAATCACCGAAATGTTCAAAGCGATTACTTGTGGATTTGTCAGGATTGCCATATGGCCAATTCACTTGAGATTCGTTTTCTTTACGCTTCGCCGTGAGATCTTTAACGCGAATAAACCATGTCGATGTAGCTTTGTGAATCAATGGAACATCAGAGCGCCAACAGTGCGGCCTTTTCTGTTTGATATTTTCACGATGCAGTAAGCGTCCATTTTGTTGTAGCAATTCAGTTATAACGCAGTTTGCTTCCTTGATGGAAAGTCCAGCCACCTCAGATATATGGAGTTTAAAGGGACCAGAGTCGTCTATTGGACATTGACCTTCGTCAAATGAAATATCATTCTGAAGACATACGCGGTAATCATCTTCGCCGAAATAAGGCGTCAGCGCAACAATGCCTGTACCCAACTCATCCCGTACACACTCATCTGCAAGAACCTGAAATGCATTCGCACTTCCTGAGAAATAATCAAACAAAGGTCGATAGCGTAGATTCGTAAGTTGTTGTCCGGTGAGTTCCTCCAATACGACGTAGTCACTGGAATTTGTAAACACAAATGGCAAACGATTAGCTGACACTATATAAACACTCTCATTGGCGACCAGTTGTACTTTCACATATCGTGCGTTTGGGCTGACACAAATTGCCAAATTTGCCACTAATGTCCAAGGAGCTGTGGTCCAAATCAACAGCTTTGCTGTAGAGTTCACAATACTCACAGAAATCGTTAACCCCACTTCGATTACCTCCTTCCAGTTTCTCTCTGCTTCGAAGTCAGACAAATGCGTAAAGCATTCAGTTGAATGTGGCAGCACCTTGGTATCCCTGTACACCAATCCATCGTCGTAGAGTTTTTTAAACACACCCCACACACCCTCCATGTAATCTGCGCCCATTGTAGAATAGGTCTTTGTGAAATCCACCCAGATTCCAATTCGTTCGAAAATATTCTTCCACTGTACTTCATTTCGTTGCACGAACTTTCGACACTCATCGTTGTAACTGCCCACTCCTAGTTTCTCTACATCTTCAGGTGTCTTAATTCCCAATTTCTTGTCGACTTCGTGCTCCACCGGAAGGCCATGACAATCCCAGCCAAACACTTGTTGTTGGTTTTGGTAGCCATACCGTGTGAATACGTCCTTGATGATTCCATTCAAAACGTGACCAAGATGTGGTGATCCAGTTAAAAACGGTGGACCACTGTGAAAAGAAAGAGTTCCATTACTTTCTTGCCGACGACTTTCTTGAATCTTTTCATGTGTCTGCTTCTTAGCCCAGAAGTCGAGGATTTTCTTCTCCTCCACTTGAGGATTGTATGATTCGGGAATCTTTTTGTTATTGGGATATAAATTCATATCACAAGTGTTTCACTGGCACAAATATGAAAAGATAATTGTATATAAGACTCGAACTGATAAACTACTGAAAAATAAAGTGAAATGCAAGCCAATATAAACAAAATTTTATTTACAAATTTTGAGAAATATTTTGACAGACTGCAGTTACAATTTATGGCGCAATTCAAATAATTTTCATCCACCTTGGGGTGAATGGCGTAACTAAACGGTTAACAGAAATGCTGCCAGAACTAGATTTATCCTGAAAAAGAACTGTAACAAAGCTATGAAGGCTTAAAAGTGTTTATAAATTAGATAAGACGGATGCAGAGTTTTTTTTAAAGCCTAAGTCATTGCAGGATGGTTTGAGTTAAGAATTGGCTAAATATGAAGACCCGTTTTTAATACCTTTGAAACCCTCTCGACCATTCCCAAACAAAACAAATATAAGTCGTGGTTAAACCTCGTACTCCCAAGCTCCCAAACAGGACCAAATATCATAAGAATCATTTTTCGCTCGAAACGGCCAAAAATATTTTCGAACGCCTTCGAGAGCGTATTTGCCTTAGCGCCATAGATGGGAACCGGGATGACTGAAGTCCATAGTGCCTCCTCTGTTGACAGGAAATCCAAGTGCTTTTGGACAATTTTCCAATATCAGAAGTAGATAATGGTGGTTTCTATAAAAACTATCATAGGCGGCCATAGAATCTATAAGAAGAGACACAGAGGGTGAGAAGGAGATGATGGAGATCTACCGAAGTAGAGAGATTAGGTCGGTTGTAGAAATTCCTTCCCCCGGTTTATTCAATTAGGTTGTTGGCGAAAGATTTAAGGAGTTCAGTCAACTTGGAAGGTACGTTCGTATACGCAATGTTGAGGAAGCAAGTATACATATTGTAGTTGGAGCAATTTTTTTTTTTTAAATCATAAAATTCATCCATCGATGATGTGTTAGTATCAACCCGCTGGAACATGCCCCAGCCTTTAGAGACGGAAAATAACGCAAACGGGCACTGTCATTTCCAAAGTGTCAGTTCATCTGTCAATTTTGACAAGAATCTTTTTTATTTTATTTTTGTATCATCGTTGTCGTCTGCTCGATTTTTATTCCACCCCCCTAACAAAATAAAGTGTGATTGTAGAAATACGCTGAGTTAATTTAATTCAATTAAATGGGATATCAGATGTCCACAATTCTCCGAAATAATTCCCAATAAAGATTGCGGTTCAAATGAGTTTACCGCGTCGTGATAGTGAATTTTGAAGCGATGTAATATACACGCGCAAGGAAGAGAAATCAGTTGAAAAATATCTCATATTTTTCACAGCCTGTTAAAATTAGCAAAATTAATTTCATTAACATTATTGTTTTCATTTTTCGTTCTACCATCCTTCATGGCGCACTTTACTTGGTAAGTAAATTAAGACGAAGAAATTACAAGTGACCCAGAAATAAAATTTGAAATGAACCCCTTCATGGAAGAGAGAATGTAAAGTGCCCATATGAAAATCAGGTGAAGTACTTGGAGACATGAAACACTTGAAAATAATTGGCTGTGATACATGTCTTGTAAGGTCAAACAATTGATTGATAAGAATGTGTGAGGCAATGGAAGGTTTAAATAGAGCACAATGACCATGACGCCTGTATTTGCGTGATTGATGCGTTGAGCGGGAACTATGAGGTTCTCTTAAGATAGGAAACGGAATGTCACACTGAAATATGAATGTTTATGAATTAATTTTGAGTTCTATTATTTGTCAAACTGCCAATTGATTACAACATGCTCAGGGGGTATAAAAGAATTTCAGTACGAACCCCGAAGGACTTATGATGATAACGAGAATTTTGGAACGTACTCAATGCACGAAATGCATGGATATCCAACTAAATCGATGTAATCTTATTTCCCTACGTTCTTGGCCATGAATTGTTCCGAATTCCACGAATAGGCGATACCATATGGAATAATCATGGGAACTGCGCCAATAATAAATCTGTTCTAATTCATCACCAGAGCTGCGTTTGACAGGTTTTTTCTAGAAAAGTTGACGAAGGTTCATCTTATTTTTCTTTCGAACGAGGTTGCTTGCTCATAATCAGAGCTGTCATACTTCTATGGAACTCTTGCCAAAGAGCGAAGAACAAACTTCAAGACTACCAGTAAATGACACACTGAATGCTTACACTTGTTGCTGACCTACACTTTGCCTTGAGTTCGCAGCTTAATGAGCGATAATGAATAACATATGTACATATGTATATTCAAATCAAGTGTAGAACAACTAAAGTGCATAGATTCAACTTGTGTAACATCATGTCGTAGCAACTACTGTCTTAATTATATTTTATTGATGCAGTTAACTCATGAACTCCACATGAAAACTTCTTTACCTTTGGTATGGTAGGGCAGGTTGGGCTGAGCAAGAGGCTCTTAAGTTAGGCTTTAATCGGGCCAATGTTACTTCGGTAACAGTAACCGAAGTAACAGTGGGAATAATCTGGCTTATGCTGTGTGAGTAAATTTGAAATGATTTGTGGCCTTAGTTATTCTAGGTGCGATTCCCATTGTGCTATCAGCGGTTCGCTCTATCGTATCGTGTGTGCACCTTTCGGACGCCTTTGTGGCTGACAAAAGATTGAATTACTTTTTACATTCTTTGACCGGTTGCGGACTAGTGCTGCATGTCTGTTTATCCTAAGCGGTGTTCCAAGAGAGAACTTCTTACTTACGTCATTCGCCTTATGGCTCCGACTACGCGTCTTCGTGCTCGGTTCCTGGCGATGTAGCCCAATTCTCTCCAATATTTTGACAATTTCCTTGGTTTTTTCTAAATGGCAGACTTTTGATCGAAAGATCAAATGCCCTTCCACCTAAGTACTCGTATGAAAGTGGTTTTTTCTTGTGTGTTGACATTCTCATCTGCAACATTTAGTTTTTATCAATGTTTAATTTGTTTTTTTTACTCTTCTAGCACTTAGGGTCCAACAATTTTATTGCTTTCAGGCAGATAAGCAAGTCATATGTTATAAAATTGAAACTTGTCTAAAATGGTCATTTTCGATTTCCTAAATAACTTGTCTAACAAACTAGTCAATAGTTGGTCGCACACCTTCTATAAATGACATGTGAAGGAATTTTCTTATCTTATCGAAGTCACACATCGTTAATCTTGTCACCACGAATCTGGAATCCTACTTAAGTGGTAACTTCCTATGTTAGGGCACCGACTAACCTACATAAGTGGTTACTAGCCTTAAATAGCATTCACAGCTCATGATCACAGTGGTGTACACCTTCACGATAAGACAACAAACAACAGGTATCCATTAATCCATACGGCAACAGCTCGCAGAGGGGTGATAATTACCATACCACGTAAATGAACACGTATTAATTGATGGCAGCTCGTATCTAACGTTACATCGGCATGTCTTGAAATGTACGCCAAACCTTCATCGAATCGCTAACATGCAGCAATGTAAAAACTCGAATAGTGATAAACTGCGGTGTACATATGTACATGTAGCTGGATAGTACCACCTCACTCTCGAATAGGTACATAACAGGCAGAAAAAGACTCGCTTGTATTTGCGTCCTGGAAATAGTCTCCACTTACAACGGATTCAACCGTTGACCGACTACATAATTCTAAAATATTATTCTTTCCTTAAGGTCGCAAAAAAAATTTTAATGTGCGTTTTCTGGCTCTGGCTGGATCTGCATAGGAAGTGATCGCTCGCTCGAAAGATGCTCGCTGCCCTTATTGCAACTTCAGCCGCCCGTGCAGGTGGCGACAAGCCTGGCCATATCTGTTTGGGTCCTTTTAAGAGTTCATATGGTACATTTGTAGAAAAGCCACATCTTCCTGGATAAATAAAAAAAACAAATAGCTGGCGTGACGGCTCAAGATGAGCCAGGGCCTAGCTTCTCGCAACCATTCATGTTATGTGTATTTCCTTTCCGTACGAATGGAAAGGATCTACAATTTATTGACGACTACGAACGGCGAATTGAGAAGCTTTTTTTATGACAAATTATACTCTCGGAGATTTGTTATTCCCCGATCCGAGGTGGTGCCGCGAACAATTTTCGGTGGGCATGACTGGAGCTGGGCGCCGTGGCTCAGTGGTTAGTGCGTTGGACTGCTGACCGAGCTGCGTGGGTTCAAGCCCCAGCCAGGAAAACACCAAACATTTTTCGCGGCACCACCTCTCGTCGGGGAATGACAAGCCTCCGGGAGTATAATTTGTCATGAAAGAGCTTCTCACCTCGCCGTTCGGAGTCGGCAAAAAATTGTAGATCCCTTCCATTCATGCGAAAAATGTAACACGCACAGCATGAATGGCTGCGAGAAGCTAGGCCTAGGCTCATCCCGAGCTGTCGCGCCAGCTATTTATTTATTTATGACTGGAGCTTGAACCCACGCAGGTCGCACAGCAGTCCAACTCGCTAACCACTGAGCCATGGCGATTTTCCTGGCACAGTTAACTAGACCTTCTGTCTTGCCTTGATGGTTAGGTAAGGTGGCTACCGCCGCTCAAAGGGACATAGGCCCATCGTTATATCACTATGAAGAACGGGGTTACCAGCCCAGGAAACCAGAGTATGTAACACAAAGTACATGGAGATGGGCAATCGTACCGGTTTTAGCCCTAAGAGTTGAACCATTTCGTCCCAGAGATGAAGTTTCTTATCTTCTGGATGTCGAGTTCGGCTAGATCGTTAAGATTATCGTAGTAGTATTCACCGTGGGTTTTCCTTCTTAACGTCGCAAGAGCAGGATAGGTACACAATAGTTATCCTTACTTCGGGTCATGTTCCACCTGCCAGCGAACGTTGTCGATCGTGTCAAAGCTCCATAATTGTACCGATTTTTCTTATGGTTTTAAATTTTGTCATTTCATTGCACGTAATGGTCTTAAGAAAACGCAACAAACTTCTTTGTCGCCGGATTTTCTGTTCGCCTGAGTTTGTCTCCCTTCTGATGGCAGAGCGGCAAAATTAAAACGTATGAAATCGTATGGTTGTGGCCACGCAGTCATTGAGCCACAAGCGTCATTTGCGAGCATCATTCTCTGCCGCTCATTGCATGGCAGCGGCGCTATAGTTATGGTTTTCTGAGACGCACATTTCGGTGTCTCGGGTAAACAAGAGTTAAAGGCGCTCCCGTAAGTAATCGCTTACAGGATCAGCATATGCTCGTCGAAAATTCACTGTAAAAAAGGTCCTCCACCAGTCACGGCATGGAGGTGAAACTGCGCTTTTATCTGCCACTAAGGAATCATATAAATTATGTAAATCTCAGCTGAAACCACCTTTGTGATGATGCCATTGTTAAACCACCCAACACTAGAACCCTATGTTACCAATTAAAGTAAAAAATTATAAAGTTTGTGCAAAGGCGTATGTTACCCACGATCGTGGCTTGCTTGTTGATGGTTAAGTAGCTGTTAAATTGAATGAAATTCCACACATATGCATACCCAAGGACTTGTAAATTGTAACTTACGTATTAATAAATGTTTAATGTTAATACTTACAGGTACAATAAGCAAAAACACGCTAAAATGCAAAATGATAATATTCGTCCAAGTAGTGAGCATATTCCGCTGTGTTCGGTTACTGATGTACAACTAAGATTTCTCTGCCCTGATGACCTAGGAGAGGTAAGCCCAACACGGTCTATTTATTCGAAATTAATTTTCTTTTTTGCATTTTTAGGTAAGAACTCTGTGCCAAGATTGGTTTCCAATCGATTATCCGTTGTCATGGTACATTGATATCACATCTAGTTCGAGATTTTTCGCCTTGGCTGCCGTTTATAATTTGGCCATCATAGGTTTAATTGTAGCTGAAATAAAACCATATATTAAACTAAATAAGGAAGTAAGTATGGCAAGTTCAACTATAAAATGATAGAAATTAAATAATGAGTGCTGTGCATAACTGAGATAGATCTAGGGATATTTAGAAAGTCCAAAAGAACAGTGTGGACACATCATCCATTTCTCATCATCATCATCATCTCATCATCTTCCAATAGCGCGCTTATCCTCTATTAAGGTCGCGGGTTAAGGGAGCTTAAGTGGACTCTCCACATTTGCCGATCTTCCGCCATCGACTCCAACTCATTAGGGGATATACCCATACAGGTAGAGGTGAAATTTCGGACTTGGTCAAGCCATTCATCCTAGGCCTACCCAGGGGACGTCTACCCCATGGCACGTCTTGGAAACCGAGTTGGGGACATGCGTTTGACGTGCCCAAACCATCGAAGTATGGACCTCTCCGTTCGAAGAAGTAGCTGTTCGACATTGAGTGCCTCGCGTACTCTGGTGTTCCTAACCCGATCTCGGCGAGTCACCCCAGCAATACAACGAAGAAATCTCATTTCGGCAGCTTGTATCCGCGATCCGCGGTTTGGGTAATGACCGAAAGAATAAGATCGCGGATACACATCCATTTCTTTCAATCAAAATCAAAATGTGATTGTTGGCAATGCTGAGCAGCGTACCCAGTTGTCTGCAGATGCCTGCGTATTCTGCTCTTCGGTAGCTGAAGACTGAAAGTTTCTGGGAACTTGTTTTCAGAGAGTGAATTTCAAAGATATTTTGAAAGAGAAATGTATGGACGATTCTAGGTGTTGAGCCGCATTTGATCTACGCAGCAGATTAGGTTATGTTCTGTTAGTTGAGATGACTGTTCTGGCAGAACCGGGGACACGCTTAGACCAAAGTGGTGTGGCTTTAAATTAGACTGCTTGGTATGCTCGTTCTATCGGCTCAAAACCCATCTGCGAGTGACAATTTTTTATTAAAATCACACTTCATATTTGGTTACTTGAGCATTGAAGACTGTTTCTTCCCTTTGAATATCAAAGAGACCTGTGCTATGGACACATTTAGTATTATGTTTTATCCGAAAAGGTCAACTGATAGTATTTCTTTCAAACCAAGAAATGAGAGGATTTAATGTTAGCGACGAGAGGTGTCAGACGATGAAACCTATCTACTTTATTTCTGTGATCGATTAAATTGTGGAATTTGCCTCATTATTTATTTTCTTTTCCAGCAATATCTGTTCTATTAATAATGAAAATTTATTTTCAGGATAAAGGCATTCTACCCGAATCGATGGGGCGTAATGCAAAAGTTGGTTACATTTTGTCGTTGGGTGTACATAGAAAGCATCGTCGTAATGGAATCGGATCGCTGCTACTGGATTCATTGCTAAACCATTTGACTACCGACGAAAGATTTCAGGTGAAAGCGATATTTCTACATGTTCTTACAACAAATCAACCTGCCATTTTATTTTACGAGAAACGAAGGTGAGTGTATTTGTTTTATGATTATGAATGTGTTCAGTGTTCATCGTCTTATGATACTGACTTAGATCAGGTTAGGTTTACGGGCTGATGAGGGTTCGCCTCATCACACTTAGGTCTATGTAGACCCATTGTGATACCCATGATATTTCCTACTGCAGTTTAAATTCCTTGGTGCTAACTATCAGAGTTTGTCCATGTGATCGAAGAAGAATTTGCCTAGGGTTTAATTTCTTACTAACTTTTCTCAATTATAACAATTTTTGTGCGGAGTCTGGCAACGCCCATCCCCAGTGATTACGATTCTTTCTCAACTGTTCTCCGCCTCTTTTTCTTAGGGCGACACGCTCTAGTGCATGATATTGCTTCTCCGCCATAAGTTGTGGTTGATCTACTGCTTCTTCTCCGTATTGTAATGTTTTTTAGTGCCTAACCCGTCCTGGTGTGGAACTGTTCGTTTCAGCCAAGATCAAAAGAAAAACTTTTGACTTTTTCGCCATTATGTTAAGCAACGTTAAGTTGCGCGTTTCTAGGGCCCTGAGCCTTTATTTTTCCGCATTTATGGAGAACCTTACTCTGTTTACAGGTCGTGAGCCATTTGACGAAGGTCCATAATCCTGTGTGAGAGCTACCCGATGCCGTAAGCATTTCCCAGTTGTTTGGAATTATCCGCCAAAGCTGGTGAAAGAATGCAGCCCTGTGGAAACCCGCTTTAAACGTCAAAGTCTTTTGATGTCCTAACATTGTGTAGAACAGACAGACTAATCTAACCTGTAGAGTTAAGGTAGAGTAGAATGTTAGGAATTTTCTTCTGTGAAAGTTCGCCGATTTTGTCGAGGAAGGGTTTCCTTAGCGCATTGAGTCTTGCAGAGGAAGTATTCTAGGGTTTCCCTTTCATTTGTGTCTTTGCAGCTGCGGCAGAACAGATTAAAAGGGATGCCAAGCTCGTCTGCATGGGTACATACTGCCCCGTACAGATGACGACAACGCGCGCAACGTCTGTTCGGGTTTTTCTAAGGAGGTCGCTTGTTTTCCTATGGTTGTATGTTGGCCAAGTCTTTCTGGATATAGCGCAGCTAGCAAGGTTTTTCCATTTGTGTTTGGCTACTAAGAAGTAGTGTAGGTTGATTTTTCGCTTAACAGCTCATAATGGAATTAAAACTTCTCTTGCGAGTGAGCTGTCAAGGGCAGACCCTTGCCTGGCAAGCTCATCAGCCAGTTCGTACTCTTCGATGACTCTGTGACCTGGGACCCAATGCGGTTCTGCATTGTGCTACCAGCTTTGATGAAGTGGGTGTTGAGACCAGAGCCTTTACGACTGCCTGGCTATCGGAGCAAATTGCGACATTTCGTTTGGGGATGGTGTCGTTGTTGAGCGCACGACAGGCCTCGCAGATTGCGAGCATTTCAGCCTGAAAAACACTGGCGAAGTTCGGGACTCTGAATGATTTCGTTATTATCAAGGCTGCTGAAAATATACCCGAACCTAACTCACATTCCATTTTCGAAGTGTCCGTGAAAATTGATGTGCCGTCGTCTTTCTTGACCACGCTATTCCATTCCGCTCTTGATAGAATACACACGGCAAAGTCTTTGCTGAGCGTAATCCGAGGGGTATGATAGTCTGTGGGGGATGTTAACACCTCCTGAGGCATTGAAGCCAGGATGCTACAGTGGCTATAGGCCCTGGACGACCAGAACCTAATTTTCGCAGTCAAAAAGATTTTCGCAGTGGCAACTTTCCCGTCGAAAGACTCACTTAAGTTGAGAACCATTACGCTATCGGTTTAATATCTCTACATCTCATGCGCTGATGTTCATCTGAGATAAGAAGAGAATCGTCAATCTGTTGTCAAAAGTTGCCTCTATCTGTTAGTTCCTCCTTAATCCTATAGACAGCCATATTGCAACACCTATTGGCTGCAACTTTGACTTGTATTACCAAACCCGACTACATTCAAGGCGCCCTACACTATGCTGAGCCTTCCTGACAGACTTTCCTTTTTTTTATAATCCACACAAACATACATATGAATACCCTTTTAATGTTATTCATACGCCGCAAGCGAGGTGCAGTGGTTTGAAACTCAGGTAATATTAGGTTTCATTGGCGTCCGACGGTGGTGTCATTTGTGGTGTTTGTCATTGCTGTATTTCACAGGAATTTTTATGAATCTCCTGATGTCATCATCATTGTCACCTCAATTAACTGAGGAGTTTTTGTGTAAAAAAAACTTGTTTTATCATTAAAGTAAAATTACAGACATTTTATTTTGCAGATTTCACCCGCATGCGTTCCTGCCCTACTACTATTTTATCCGCGGCAAGGGGAAGGATGGTTTTACATACGTGACATACATTAACGGCGGCCATCCGCCTTGGTCGTTATTATATCCTTTTTCACAACTTAATTTATTGAAAAAACAATTTCCATTTCCCATATTTGTTTGTGTTTATTTTCCTTAATTATATTTACACAGATCACATAAAAAATTTAGGATCAAAACTGCGGGATGCCGGAGGCATCTGCTCCTGGATGATGACACGACTACGTCAGATCTTTCGATGGGTGTGCCATAAAACGAATCGTTTTAACTTTGTTCACTAGGCAACACACACTCTCAACTCAACCGATATAAATGTGCCGAGAGAATCGGGATCTCTCTAGCGATATCCGACACTTAAATTATATATTTTAATTATTTATGGAACAAAGTGAGACTTTATTTGAAGTTAAAGGCCAAATTAAGGAATTTCTCCATACCTACATACATACTATGTACGTTTGAATCTATGAATAACAAGTTCATAAACTACCATTCAAATAAGAATATAAGAATCAACATCGATCCTGGAGATTGGTTATCGTTTATTTAGATAAAATATTTCCATTATACATATGTGTTGCTGAATATGTAAATAATAATCATAGCCACCCCATATTCATAAAAGTACTGTATAGATAAAACAATTTAAAGTTAAAATTAACAAAAGAAAAAGCATAAAGAAAAAAACAAAGTGATAAGAGAGAATTTTAAGAAACCAATATATCGTGTTGTAGGCTCTAAATACAGATGAAAATATTTATGCGTTGAAATAAGATATAGTACAATTGTTAGGACAGCAATGACATTGATGACTTTTATTTGTTAATGTATAAAAATGACGTTAATTTATAAGCACAATCATTTAATTTACCAAAATGACACCAAGAAGGATTATTTTATTATTTTATTTTATGTGTGTTTTTTTTTAATTTTTATTTTTTTTCAAATTCATTATTTAATT
Organism: Matsumyia berberina; assembly: GCA_917880715.2. Lineage (NCBI taxonomy): Eukaryota > Metazoa > Arthropoda > Insecta > Diptera > Syrphidae > Matsumyia > Matsumyia berberina. The sequence continues at coordinate 34,329,658 of OU862870.1, forward strand.
CAAGTGTAAAGCTTTAACTACAGGTAAAGAAAGAAAATACTGCTAATTCCTTAGAACAATTTGTTTACAATTACCTCAGAATTGGTATTATTTGTATGTTTTTCTTTTTTTCTTATGTGATCAGAGAATAAAAATTATGTTTTGTATTGTTTACAAATGAAAAAGCTTGTGTTTTAATCAGCATCCGAGAGTTGTGTTACTCGGTGTCGACTTTAGCTGGTACCTGTGGCGGACAATTGTAAATACCACTCACCTGGCTCAGTGGGTAGTGCTGAGTGAATTGACAAAAGGTGACAACTTAGCAAAGTCAATCAACCATTTTTCACAACTCCACCTCTCGGCAAGCAATGACAAACCTTGGAGAGTGCAAGTTGCCGTAAAAAAGGTTTTTAATTCCAATTTAGGTGTCGGCAAGAAAAACTGTAGGTCCGTTGTATTCATGAGAAAAGAATAACGCACACAATATTGATGTGCGCCTAGAACGCATCATCTTTTGAATATAACTTGGACTGGTAGTTTCACACCATCTACTGTGTACATGTGTCATGCTCTTGCGACGTTAAGAAACAAAACCCTCGGGGAATACTTCTACGATGATCTTAACGATCTAGCCGAACTCGACATACAGAAAATAAGAACGAATTGGTTCAACTCTTAGGGCAAATACCGGTACGGTTGCGCATTTCAATTTACTTTGTGTTACATACTCTGATTCCCTGAGCTGCCGGTTCTTCTTCATCGTGATATCACAATGGGCCGACCTGGTCTAAGTGTGTCCCTGTTTGAGCTGGGGCAGCCACCTAACCTTCACACCAATGTTCCAACCCGGAAAATCTTCGAATTCACACCCGGGTAACAGCGCAGTAGAGGAAGATCGCGTTTCAGGTGGCACACGCAAGTGGAAGGGGCCCCTTACCATCTTGGCGTGCGAAATTGGAGGCAGCTGTCTAGAGACGCTTGTTGATTGAGGCCCAGGTTCACCCTGGACTGTAGCGGCACCTTAAGTAAGTATGTAAGTGGTGGTTTCACGATGCAAATTGGAAAGAAAAGGAGACAGAAAAGAATTTCCCGACATAGTATAACCTACGGTACAAGCGTTAGCAAGCACACTACCCACTACAGCTAGAACAATAAAAACATTTATACTCTTCCCGATAGTAAAGCTACATTGGTAGTTATTAAAGCTTTCGAAATAGCATCTCAACTAGTCTCGGGTTATCTAGAACTGGTCATATTGCTTTTTTGCTCAGAGTTCATCTTAGCTAAGCGCGTGAACACAGCGGCTATAAAGGCAATAAAACGGAAGACGATCTATCCCGAAAAAGATCTGCATCACACCTCATGATGCCAAGGCCATTCTCTAGCTTACCAATTACCAGCGCAAAGAGCGGCGTAAATAACTGGCTGAAAGAAGCGCAATTGAAGGCAAGCCAAGAACTCAATACCAACGTCTTCCCAAGAAAGAATGAAATAAGTCCTAAAGCGGACCAGAAGTCAGATTCAGACAGTCACAGTGTTCCTGGTCACTGCCGAGTCAAAAGCATGTAACTGTTACGAGAATAGCACAAGACAATATCTGCAGAATGTTGAATCAAAATAAAGAATGAGCAGAGCACATCCTATGCCACTGTAACTTTCTAATTACATCACGTTAACGTTACTTATGCAACTTCTACTTTGAAGCTACCCAAAGAACAAGCAACTAGACTCCTCCTCCATTACTACGATCTACAATCTACAACTTCAGGACTGGCCTTTTACGGTCGGTCGGCCTATTTATTTATTTATTTAATTATGTGATCTAATTTTTCGTTATATTGTTAAAAAAAAGCCGAGTGTACTTGAATCTATCCAATGGAAAAATACGTGCAGAGGGTAGATACGTGCATTCATTAGGACGCAAGCGTCCACATATTCTTCTTAACCAGCACTTGTCTAACAATTAATATTCTCACCTCTGAGAGGCGAAACCGGGATGCTTACTATCTCAACTGGAGTTTGGATTTCAACCTTTTCGGAAAGTTGTTGGGTGTAACTAACGAAAGTAGATGGGGGGGGGGGCAATATTTCTACTAAGGCACCAATCCTCCGATCTGGACGGACATGGAAGAATTCCCCACATCGATTCAATGGTGAGTTTTACAGCTTCAGTTAAATCGAATTATTACCTCTAGGTTTGAGGATGCACCATCACCGTACCTGTCGCCTCCGGAAAAGACTCGTAGACTACCCGTTACGACTCTATCACGCAGATAACATCGAAGCTTGTGACGTGTTGGGTTCTTAGCACGCAGCACAACGTTAAACGCTACTGGGTACCAGATAATGAAACGAACTAGCAAGAATGAGTTCAGCCCTAGACCAAGGGCAAGCGAACGATACGGTCGAACCTCCACTCTGCAAACTAAGGGCGAAAATTACCCAATAATCCTTAATCGAAGCAAATAACAGGTGAAAATCGCTAACCACCTGTGAAATATCAAGAAGGTTGTGGCCAGAATATGACAAAGTAGACCAGTAAGACCAGTAAGATTTCCAAAAGGACAGGAAATCGTTGTCGATGCTGGTCGAAGAGCTTACTGGACAACAATAAAATTACCGCATTTACATGCAAGGAGACTTCTCGGAGATCATTCTTAAAAGAATTGTTTGAAACTTACAAGTCAAGACCGAAAGTATAATATTTCAAAAGTGTATAACTTCTTGTAACGCTTATTTTTATTGCTGGAGCGCATTTGTATTCACATCAGTCGACATAAATTGTATGATTTACTTTTCTATTAGTTTGGGGTGTACACATGCGTATCTTACTTTGTCCTTTCTTAAGTCATATTTGCCCTTATGTTTCTTAAATCTTTTACCTCGTGAACTGCGTCACACCACTTCGCATTTCGAGGCGATCCCCTTCAATGTACTTCGGTGAAGGATGAATATGTTTCCACATGAAATCCAGATGTTGCAACAATTGGTGTCCTTATGCAATCCTCGACCACATGCATCGCTCAGATGGTCGCTCCTTTATTCAATTTCCTATTGAACTGTATTGTAGGCACTTGAAAACACTTAACCAACGCATGCATGACGATAAACAAAGATAAGTAATCCAACACTAGAGATACAAATCCAATGCATGGATAAAGGCGTTTTTATCTTTTTGGATTTGTAACAAACAAAACTCTTGGCTCAGATTCATTCTGAAAAGAGGCTACCGGCTTTTTAACTATTAAATAAATAGCTGGCGCGACTGCTCGGAATGAGCCAAGGCCTAGATTCTCGCGACCATTCATGTTGTGCGTGTTGTATTGTTTGCACGAATGGAAGGGACCTACAATTTATTGCCGACTCCTAACGGCGAATTGAGAAGCTCTTTCATGACAAATTATACTTTTTATCTAATTACTGATAAAAAGCAAGTTTTAGCACATAAATAATTCAGTTTCAAGCAATCATGCGTGATGCATGGAACCTCAGCATTGTTGGAACAATCCTCAAGAAAGCAGATGTTCTTAACTCCGTCAACTATACAGGTATTGATCTCCTCACCATCGTCTACAAGATCTATTCTACTGTATTATGTGAACGCCTAAAACTCTTTTTCAACGAATTGATTGGCCCATATCAGTGTGCCCTTACGCGAAGAGTTTTCACGGCCGACCAACTATTTCCATTATGGCAGATCTAGTACAAAACCCAAGACTTTTATATCGATACCGCCTATCTTTTAGTCGATTTCAAGATTGCGTACGATAGCATTTATGGAAACGAACTACACAAAGCTGTTCTAGCATTCCTGCAAAACTCGTCCCATTGTGTAGAATGAAGATGGAAAATGCACCTCATGTGCTTTGAATCACAATGGTCGCGTCTTGGCGTATTAACGTCTTTGTTTCCGTCATCCCCCACGCATTAAGGTCGGTGCACGTACCCTATGCGACGATCGTTGACCTTTCGAGGCGTTGTCATGTTCCATCCTTGTCTTCCGTACCCGTACCACCCTTCGGCCTAGCCAACCTGTGCAAGTAAAACAAGAGTTGCTGTACTTGATTGATGGGTTCAGCGATCTTACGGTTGGATCCAGCGTTTTTACCCCTCTCTTAGCATCCACGACCTTCACAGTTACCGACAAGATCGTTCTCTATCCCTATTGACTACGGCAAAGCACAAGTTTGGGATCTCCTATCTGTTTGTTTGTGACCGAACCTGTTGCAGGCACTGCAGCCTTCGAGCAGCAAGCAGTGGGATTGTTGTCTTTTAAGGACAGTTCCTGCAGGCTCCTTAAGGTTCCTTAAGGCTCGTTCCTTCTTAATCGTTTTATTGTCTATTTGTCTCTTTATTGCCACGATTAGATACATTGAAACGTGTTCGTGTTCAATATTCCGGGCAAATGGATTTATTTGCAGTCAAACAACAACAATTGACTAAATCCTTAGTCATTTTTCAAGCTGTCAGCCAATCAAAACTCGTAAATATGTAAACAAATCCATTTGCCCGGAATATTGAACGCGACCATTGATCGAATGATTGTCATTGTTATCGAAAAAAAGCGTTTCTGCTATGGAACAGAAGAACAGCTGCCCTTGCCAGGATAGCTGAAGCCTGAAAGACCTCTTTATCGACTGATTTAACACTTAGTCTTTCATCTTTAGGAACAGTTTGCTTTATGATCACGCCACCATTAGAGATAGGTGGCTTTAAGTTCTCGCCCAGAGACCTTCCAACTTGGGGGATTCTACTCTCTGGGGTCAACCGGAAAAGATATCTAGCCGAAGAAGTGCACGTTTAAAAGTAGCACTTTCTCCTTAACAATGGAAACAAGTATTTGTTCAACAATTTTAGTTGCAAAATTCTAAGAAAAACATCTCAGCTTTCGGTAAGTTCTTCCACTTTCAGCGTTTTCGCTGCATATTTAAAATTCCTTTAAGGATTTACAATATTTCCTGACCTTAAGTTGACTTCACCTACTCTTTCATTAAAAAATACTACTCTTTTGCCATCATTTACCCTACATTCACCACGACACCACTGACAGTTGAATTCGCCGTATCAATTTGCTCCGACTTCCACCGAATATATTTTGTGAATTTTGCGCTGAAGTCGTTTAGTTTGGCTCGTTGATTTTTCTGATCAAGTTCGTTCGTAACGCGTTGAGCGGTGGAATACGCGCTGCTGCTCTCGAAATATATGAATGCATCCGTCTGCTAAATACGTGTAAATAAAATAATCCAACCTTCATAATCAACACAAAACATATTCCCGATTAAAATGTTAAAAAATACTTTCCTAATAGTATTCAGTTTTCTACTGTGCACGCAAGCAGTACTCTCGCAGTGGGGTAAGTTAGGTTACTTTAGAATGTGACAGACGTGTGTTAATTTAAATTTTTAATTTCACTTCGAGGCAATAAAAACGGAAAAACTAGGAAGTGCTAACCCATAATTCTCCCTATTTACCCCTCCACATGGTTAGATAATGACACCGTGAAATGTGTACTCAACAATTCATATCGCTTGTTATGTAATTAGAGAAAAAAATAATTTGGCACCTTATCTTAAGGAAAAGGTTATTGATTTGGCAATCTTACTTGCCACAATCGTAGTGAGCAGTGGTCCATAGTAAAAGAGTCACCAATTTTCGATAGCACCCCCCTCCAAGCCAACACCGGCAGTGTAAGAAAGAAAGTGCGTAAAGAATCTGCAAGAAGTCTTCGATTGTGTTTTCATTTTGTTAACCGGCGAATACCATTTGGTCACGTACGCCACCACATGCCCTAAATCATCCTCCATCCATGTCCCACCATCCGCTGAATTGGAACGATCGATTGGAGCAAATCAATTAATATCAAAACGTAAAAACAAAAGTACTTTTTGCACTCACTTGGCTGAACGACGAGTAGCCATTTAAAAATGGGGAAGCCATAGCCAAGTCCGACTATCGAAAGATAAAACAAATCTTATCGCGGATCTCTGATCTCTGGATGTATTGGATTTGCACTGTCGCAAAAGCGTGTGCACTATCCCAATCAGGGATCAAACTGTGATATTTGTTTTGAGTCGCATTATTTTTGCGTCTTATCGACGATGGTGCTTAACTAAAAAACAAGCGAAGCCTACGTAGGTAGTTCATACCTGGCTGTGTTGGCGCTTTGTAAATACTTAACACGTGGAATTAGTTTTTTACTATGCGGTCAGGTGGTGAGATGTTGCAGCATGTTTTTATTTTATTAAACAGGTTTCGTTCAACGTCACTCAACGGAGTCGGAACAAGTTTTTATTGAATGTACTTACGTACATATTTCGGTTCTACAACAGTTAATCTCTTGTGCTATTGCTGTTGAGACGTTGTTAATTGGTTAATCCAAATCAACTCCCCTGACTCAACCTCCCAAGTGGTCTTCTATGATCACAGCAACCGGTGGCACACTTACAGACTCGTTTTACTGATTTCATTCAGTTTCATTGACCCCAGTCAAACAAGCCCAAATGCGATTGATTGGGTATTAAGCAATGGATGCTGATTTTTTTTTTTTTCGATTGGCCCTTCAAATAAATGTTGTTGGACAGAGAAACACTAGCTGCACTTCTAATAAATATTTGCAAGCAATTAACAAGCATTCCTTAAACAAAGATAGAATAATGCACGATAAATGCATCCAGCTAACAAGCGACTGTGCATGCGAAATGACCGCGTATGAGGCTCCATGAGCAAAAATCATTACTGGTACATACAAGGTCGTTTGCTTTCACTTTGAAAACGTGGATTCAAGTCGTATCAACACTTTCCTTTCAATAGACCCTAGTTGCAAGGTTTTGCTTAAAGTTTTTCACGAACGAACTCAGTGACTTGACTTGGTTATTTCTGTCCTAGTCAAGTTCTATCGAACCGGAACTAGTAAATAATTCATTCTGTCTGAATGGAATGGAATGTGATTTGTTGTCGCCGTTGTCTAGTCTGCAGAGGTGGTTGTTCCAAATCTTCACCACCGACTGTGGCTCTACTAATTTGTTCCCCTCTTCGTCTTTGCACTTATGAGAAATTCATACAGAATTCTATCTTCACCCGGTGCCTTATTTTTTCCGACTGAGTTAAGTAAACCTTTAATCTCCTTCAGTGATATCGCAGAACCCAGCTCTTCAACTTGAAAAAAGGACTCAGCGTACTCGAGCGTACCTTGGCCGGGTCAGAAGGGCTGAATTTTGAAGGTTTTGATAATGTATCCTAAATATGTCTGCGCCTAACTCCGTGCCTTTCTTAAATTCCGCTTGTAATCACTTGCTAAATGCCACCACGCCTGAGGGTCTCTTATGTTATTTATTTTGTATTCAATCATCTGATGGTACTCTTTCCTCTTTCTTTCGCACAGGTGTCTGTAGCAATGCGGTAGTTCCTTTGATGTTCTTGACTTCTTCACTTCCACTTGACTTCCTGTAACACACTACTTGTTCCATCCTTCGAAGAAGTTTGTTTACCAACTTCTTCAATTATTTGCTTGCACAAGGTCTTGTGACTTGTATCTAAGTTCGTCTCCATTCTTCCACTTAAGTTTTGCGAGTGGACGTAGTTTGGTTCTGGGATCACCTTTCTGTCCAATTTATAGAGTACCTAAGCGAAATTGGGATACGATCAGACCAAATGTGACTTTCTACAGCAAATCTATTCACTTGACTTAGTAAATCTTCTGACAAGGCGCATATGTCCATGACTGATTCCCTCACGGAGAATATGAAAGTGAATACACCATTCTAGTAGTCCTTTGTCCGCGAGAGAATCTCTAAGTATCAGTAGTGGTCAGTTTAATCTGTTGCACATCTGCTGAACTTGATTAGTGCATTATCTAAAAATTCGCATGTGATTCCCTACATCCTGTAGGGGAGATTATGGAAAGCTGCATTCACTTTATCTGCACACGAAAAATTAATGCACATACCACGCGCAAATCTTAACAATTGTGCTACACAAAAAAATAAATGTATTCGTTATAGCCGGCGTAATTTATGAGATAAGTATTATTCTGCTGATAAGCTTGAACCGGCATTGAATTCAAAACAAAACTCACGTAGACAATAGTGTTTGTATTCTAAAAATTGATTCCTTCTTTCGATCCGGTCTTTTTGGTTTTGAAAATAGTTCTCTGTTGGTTCTTAGCCGCCTTTGTTTATGTACAGCTCAACCTTTAAAGTCTTGCTTCTACTTTACCAATCGATCTGTGGTAAATCTGTTTAGGGCGATTTATTAATTGGATTGGACGAGCTACGTTATTCTTCAAATTGTCCATTTCCACTAAGTTGGACCTTACCCAACTTGCGTGCCCCTGCCGATTCGCGGTCTTCTTCTACTGCGCCGTCTCTCGGGTAAGGATTCGAAGATTTTCCGGGGCGGAGCATTGGTGTCCATCCGCTCTATATGACCCAGCCACCTCAGTCGTTGGAACTTCACTCTTCTCTTCTGGCTAAGTTGGTGTCGCTGCACAGCCCGTACAGTTCGTCGGTGTATTTTCTCCTCCATTCACAGACGGAACAGCCAAGAGCAACCCATCCGACAGAGACAGAGTCTATGTCTCTGCGCCATATATCAGGACTGGGATTAAGGTCTTATAAAGGGTCACTTCAGTCATTCGAGAGAGGGCTTTGCTACTCAATTGCCTTCTCAGCCTAAAGAAGCAGCGATTGGCAAGAGTTATTCTTTGTTTGATGTCTCAGCGTTGGTGTCGTTGTCTGAATTGATAGTGGAGCCGAGGTAGACTAAGTCCTTAACAACCTCAAAGTTATATCTGTCTACTGTCACGTTCTGTCCGAGACGTCGGTGTTGGATGTCCTTTCTTGTTGACAGCGTATCCTTCATCTTGCCTTCATTGACCGCTAAACCCCTTTTCACCGCCTCCGTCTCAATAATCACGAACGCGCCAGTGACATCACACTGTGTTCTTCCTATTATGTCTATATCGTCGGCGTATGCGAGTAATTGGACAGGCTGGTGTTGACGCGTAAGTTTGGACAATTCTTTCAAGAACGATGTTGAAGAAGTCGCATAACAGCTCGTCGCCTTGTCTAAATCCTTTTTTGACATCAAAAGTCTCGGTGATGTCTCGACCGACCTTGATGGAACAGCGAGCATTCTCCATCGTCATCCTGCACAAACAAACGAGTTTGGCAGGGATGTCAAAACCAGACATGGCTCTGTATAGCTCGTCTCTATAGATGCTGTCATACGCGGCCTTAAGATCGATGAAGAGGTGGTGGGTATCGAATTGAAGTTCCTGGGTATTTTCCAAAATCTGCCGCAGTGTGAATATTTGGGTGATGGTCTAAAGCCACACTGATATGGACCGATCAGGTTGTTGACGAACGGCTTCAGGGCTTTACACAACACGGCAAATATGATTTCCTCTTGCTCTTTTGATTATTTTTTCGTTGAATTGTGATCATAGGCTAGGAATATACATATAAAGTAATTCAACCTTGACTTAGCCGCGGGCATTCTCCATCGCCATTCTGGATAAATGAATGCGTTTTGCGGGAATACCAAAGTTAGACATCTCACAAAAAACTTCATTTCTATACACACTATCAAATGTGACCTTGAAATCCGTAAATAGTTGATGAGCATCGATCTAGAATTCTTGGGTATTCTCCAGGATTTAGTGTAAAGTAAAGATTTGGTCGATTGTCCATATTTCAGTCGTAAAACCGCAATTGTAATCCTGCGGGTCTAAGAAATCGGAATAGAAGCACAGAGTTTGTGATGCATTGAATTCAACGCGGATTATAACATCACCGCTGATGATTCCATCAATAAGAAAAAGTTGACTTCTGATTACTCAAGAAACTCGCAATCCATGAGTAGGCGCTAACCGCATCATACACCTGGAGCTGGTTTGCGGTTGCTGGTCCACTAAGCAACACTGTATCAAAAGCTTTTGAGATATCTGTGGCGCCTATTCTGCATTCAGCTTGCTAACTCAGATTCTAATTATAAAAATATCCATATCTTCATTTGTAGACTTTCAGTTGAGTCTATTTTAACCCAATTGACAAGCAAATGTATGAGTAAAAGCTTGGGATAGACATAGATGAGGTAGAAACGTTGACGTTATGAATGGAGAATGTACGAAGAAACACACGTGGTTGCGTATATCACGTGGTGATGTATATCGTGATTAATATTTTATTTATTTCCTATCTGAGACTGCAGATGGTGTAGTTATGCAATTGAAATTCTACGTGTTGATTAAATTGTTCCCGCCAATTGCATAGAGTGCTTAGGCACTTGTTGTGTCGAAATTCTAGCAAACGTTTTCACTTTTCTGAGAATAGATTCTAAATCTACTAAAATTTCCATCTTGTATACCTAATTCGTCTAGAAACCATTTGTTTACAAAATAATTTGATTGATTCAATAGTGATGAGTGCAAATCTGTTGTAATACAGTAGCCATATTGTGCCGACACCCTGCTCCATTGTACCCCTTGGGAAAAAGGTCAAGATTAAGGAGCAAAATAATCGATGTCGCATGTATTATCGTTTTGTGGCTTCCGAAATGGGAATTTCTGTTTACTATCGCAATTTGTCCCCCTAGCGATTGAAACAATTTGCAAATGCAAACTCGAAAGAGATTAACTGCGTTGTTGGAAGCTATTTATATTCGTACTAGGGTTTGGTATATGCCAAAACCTCAAAATGGCGGTAGATGTTATTATTCGTAGGTCGCCATCTATTGCTTGAAACTAGAAGTTAGTTTGATCCTGTTTTATGTGCATGATTATGTATTTATCTGAGGGATGTTTTGGCAGTTTTTAACTCTCGTATGCCTGGAACCGGCAACCAAAGTAAGCTGAAGGAGGAAGAGGAGCTAGAAGTATAGAGTTTATAGCGCTGCTGCCTCGGTATCATCCATTTATTATTTCTAGACGAGCTTACCTATTATGGTTTGGGTGAGTAGGTCTATGTTCTGTTTTTAGGCAGCAAGACTAGTCAGGGTGACGTTCACTGCCTAGTGCACCGGTGTGATCCAGCGAAAAATTAAGTCTTGGGTTTGAGTTTACGCTCGATCGGTCATGTTTCACATGTGTGCAATTGGGTTTGCGCTTCGGTGCTAGTGCAATACTATCGGTTCGGCGTCTTGTGTGGGCACAACAGGTGGAAATACTTCTTATAACGCCGGTGATGATTAGAAGGACAACCACCCGTTCGAGCTTGCCAGAGGTTTTGATTTATTAATAGAGCGAACAGGGAGTATTCTTTTTTGTTTCCTGATTCGTTTTGTGCATACAATTTCCTTTGCTGCGATGTGATTCTCTGGAAGAAAATTGAAATCCATTTCAAAAGAAAGTCAGTAGTCTTGGAAGAGTAGAGATGAAACATCAGCACTTTACTCTTCTCATTGTCATGAATTACTGAGTGTGCAACCAAGTTGATAGACAATTGATTACAGTTTACAGCAGGTTAGACAGCTGCGCCATTTCCATTCATTCTCCGACGAGAGATGGTGCCGCGAAAAATGTTCGGTGGAAGTGACATGGGCTTGAACCTACGCAGCTCGTACAGCAGTTCAACGTACAATACTAACCACTGAACCACGGCGACCACTACAGGTGTATGAAGCCAGTGCATTATCAGTCCAATCTGGAGCTTACAGCTCGAGTATAACGTGACTTATTTAGTAGTTTCCTGTCTAATTTGTGTCCTAAATTTGTAACTGGTGCTCCTTGCAAGGCTCAAGACGAGTCTTTTGTTGAATGGAAGGATGCTTGGCTTCTTCTTCTTCTTCCTTTTCCTTTCGCACTCTGTTTTGGTCTGTTGAACCTTGAGGTCAAGTTGTTTTGTCGGCAAGGTGGGTGAAACCATTAAAGCCACGTTGTCTACATAGGCTTCTACTTTGCACTCCAACTTTTCAATTAGTTCTTAAAGTAAGTTCTACTCTGAATGTCCTATCTTCTGTCTTAGGCAATCTTAGGCCGGAGTTCCCACTTCCGGGTAATTTTACATTATTTTGTCGTCACTAGGTTACAGAATAAATTAAAGTACACGTCAGCCGTCAGCTTAATACATTGATCAGTGATGAGTGCAAATATTTTTTTCAAGATTAAAAAACAGAAATTAATCAGTGCCGGGAAAATATTTGTTTACTATCGCTCTTTTCTCCTTATCGATCGCAACAACTTGTGGAATGCCACACAGATTTCAAGATGAAATTATTTAATTAATTTATTCAATTAATCAGAAATGTGTACACGGATGTGTCGCCCGCCGCCACATTTAAACATTCACTTTTCGGGCGGTGGTGAAATTCGTCATCTAATCATACATATCTTTGAAATTGTTAGCACCTCAATACAGAATATCTTGGCACAAAAGGCGCTAAATCTAGTCGGCAGCACGTGACGAAATCATCTATGTACGTCATACAACGAGGGAAGCCGATGAGATAAAGAAAGAAATATGTGGCTTAATTGAGCTCAATTTAGGAGTAAAGTTTTGTGCCTTCTGTGATTGTCTGCTGTCAACTGGGAAGCGACCATTGTATCGTGTCTCTATGAGTGGAAAGAATTATTTTGCCTCAGTATATTCAATTTAAAATAAATTGAATTCGCCGTCTTTGCGAAGCACAGTGCAGCTGGGGATGAGGTCGGTAACAACTAGGTCTTGTGATTGCGTAACGCTGAGAGATATATTTGTAATGCTATGCGAAGAGAATAAAAGATGGACTTCTCGTAACGATTTACCTTGAGTCGGAAATCCCAACCTTTGGGCTTTGAACTGTTTCTTTGGTTTTTCCTAGACTGTCTGTCTTTCTATTTTTATTTTCGTTTAACTGATTGCGAGGTACTCAATAGCGTACACTAGTCTATTGTGCTAAGTGGTTGCTCTTCGCTATTTTGTTATTGGGCGAAATAATTTGTCCTTTAAAGTGTATATGTCAGCGTTCCGTCCCTCACGTTTTTTTTTTAGTGATTTTTATGAGCACCTTTGAGAAGGGCAAAACGGCTGTTTACTTAGGCCTTATGTCTTCTTTTGTGTCATGGCGATGTGCCTCAACTATCTTCAGTTTTTCCCTTTGACAATCCTGGGCTTCGTTTTTCTTGAGCGCCCGACTCTTCTTTCATCTTGGACTAGCGGGTTCCTTAGGTTGAGTGGCTATGCAATGGTTGTTGTTTAGCAGCGTGTGGTCAAGCCACTGCAAATTACATATTGTATAATCGTAAACGTTTTTGGCCCGTTAATTTGAGGTACGATTTGGCCAGAATTATTGTACTCCTCCTTATTGTAGTCCTCCCATAAGTTCTGTTACAAATATAAAACGCTATTAAAAAAAAATGAGTTAAGATATTGTATTCAAAATTGTGTCATTTACTAGACCACAATATTGATTTTTAAAAAAAATTTTATTCACTCGAAATAACTGTCTTTTGCTTTAACAGAAGCTTTCAAACGTTGTGGCCATTAGGCTATAGCGGCACGTAAGGTTTTCGTGGAGATCGTGGACGCTGCTCTAGGTAATGCTGTTCTAAGGCTTTCCAAATTTCTGTGGGAAGTCTTGCAGGCCATGTTTTCCAATTCTGACCACAAACCATAATCTAGTAGATTCAGATCTGGACTCCCCGACGGCCAATATTCTTCTGCTATAAAGCCAGGAATATTGACCCTGAGCCACTCCTGCGTGGTTTTGGCTTTGTGCGCTGGAGCAGAGTCCTGTTGGAAGATCCATCTGTCTCCATTGAAAAGGGTATTGGTTTGTCATTTTGTTTATTGAATACCTCTTCCACGGTAAAAATGTTCTCATCCGTAAAGAGAATGTTTTCGAGTCCATTGTCCGCGTGCCACTGCAAAAGCCGCTTGCATCTCTCCAGCCTATTTTTTTTTTAGTTGAGGACTTAAGAGATGACCCGTGAAGATCATCCCGAATCAGCCTAGACATGGATCTGGTTGATATTACCAACTCCTTGGACATGATCTGCTTCCTAAGGGGATTTCTCCGTATTTGTTCACGCACTGCTTTCACTACCGCACTTGTACGGACGACGTTCGGGCGACCACTTCTTGGCCTGTCCTCTATTCCAGACAATTCGCCGAAGCGACCAATAGCCCGATAAACAAATATTCTCGATATGCCGAGTGGTTTAGCAACTCGAAAATTTGGCCACCACTCTTCCCGCACTTATGCAACACTATTACCGCGACTCGATTCTCTTTAACGCCCCACTCCATGTACTGATCAGTTCATGTGTTCTGAAAAAAAAATTTACGGTTCTATTCCTGCAAGATGTTTTGAACGATAAGCGCTGGAAATTTTGTAACAGAATTTATGGCAGGACTTCATTCTTAAAATTTTTGCAGAGCCCAATCGGAGAAGTTTCGGCGCCTGAAATGGTCAAGAGGCTTCAGTTTTTCAATTAATTTGATCTTGTAAGGGTGTAGGTCAAGTTCTTTACACAAAGAGAGATTCCCCATTCCTGTAAACGGCGTGGAAACGACTAATTTGGTTCATTTTGAACTGAAGCACTTACGGTTGCGATATTTTCGGTACTTTGTTGTTTCACTGGCACAGAAACATTCAATAGTGAATATGTTGAATTTATCCACTATAGCACGCACATCCTGTCTGATAGAACGATTATAACGACCGAAAATTGGAGTAATTTGAAGTAGTTACGACCACCGACTCCACCGTTTCCAAACAACGTTGATCGTTCGTGAACTTCGCCATGATAAAAATGTAAATCTTGATTGACGTTTTGACATTGACAGATCATAAAAAAAGTTTAAGGGTGCGTTTATATTTACATACAAAATTGTTATGTCCCCATTTGAAAACCTTGAACATACATATGTATGTATGTACATCTGCAGTTTTTTTTACATGTCTGTCCTTGTCGCTCAGTTTCGTAATCTTTTTGATAGAGGTAAACAAGTAGAGGTCATAAGCCCTTAAATTTCATGGCGCGAGTTGGTTTTACGAGGCCCAAAAAAACCTTTATCACACCTGGCCTGCTGTTTTGTTGAATGTGGGATATTTTCATCTTTAGCAGTGACCACTCAATTGTTTTCCATGTAACTGCGAGTTATTTAAGGCTTTTCCATTTCCACTTTCTACTATTCTGGCCGCGCTTTGATCGGCAAAGCGAGGGAATGATGGTCTGAGAAATGGGATTTGACAGATAATTTCAGGTTCCTGTTGTGGAGTGAAATCTCTGTGAACATTCGATCACTTCTCTGATCATGGCGTCTACATTGATATGATAGCCCTAGCTTACTGTTTTTTGTACGGCCTGCTATCATCCAACCACAAGCAAACACAACATGTACTCCTACACATATCTGAAAATTCGATGCAAACCTCAAACCAAATGAGCATTCAAGTTCAAAGCTGAAGTTCATTACATATGTACAATATATTTTATTTGCATAGTCAATCCGAAATATAAACTCTTTCCTATGGATGTAAACAAAACAAACGTCATCTCAATATGATATTTCAATTCATCTGATCTGAGTTAGATCCGATTAAAAATCTTGTGGCGTTTGTCCGAAACTGTTTGATTTTACTACCTACAGGCGGAAATGTGGTGTAGATTACAATATCAAAAAAAAAATCTCCTGCTTGAGAAGTAATATTTTTATAATTGAAAACATAAACAAAACAAATTCAGCTTGTTATTTATTTAATTCAAATTCCTAAAGCCACTTTGACGAACTAAAAAAGAAATAAAAAATTATCATGGCTACTTTGACCTTATCGAGGCGACGCGCGAACCAAATGAGTCGCAAGAAATCGCGCCAACTTGGCAAAAATAGACGAAAATTGCCTTTCTATCTTTTGCTGTGTTTCGTATTCGTGAATTCGAATTCGAACGGCTTTTGTTTACTCTCTTTCTTTAGCAATAATTACATGGCCTAAATGTGTAGCTATGTATGCATGTATATTGCCCAATCGTTTTGATAGAGGCGAAGTTGAACATAAGCGTGCCAGCAAGTAGCTTATATACAGGCCTCAGAAGTTTTTGATTAAAGTTCAATTGTCCGGGCAAAGTATATAGGTTACTATATTGTAATTGTAATTCGTAATTGATTCGGCTAGCACTGTCATTTTTATCGACGTTTTATTTTCATCATATTTGTTACACCAACGAGGTGCTGCGAGTGAACTTCCTGCTGGACATACATTTCACTGTCAACGTTTGCAATACAATGCAACAAACAATTCTTTCAGTGAACTACTTGAGTTATGGTATTATTAATTTCTAGTCACGACCAAAAAAAAAAAAGCCTGTCAAGCACGCAACTTCGTGATTATTATTATGCACAAAGTCACCGATTAGAATGCAAGCACTTTGATGCTGTGATGTAAAACAGCCGACGTCATGCCAAGGTTGATAGTATTTACACGCGATTAATAAAGATAAGTATCCGGCAGTGAATCCCGGACAGTGTCAAACGATCGGAATTCATATAATTCAAAATGGATTCCACTATCGTGCACTTAATTTAGTTATGTCCTGTTTTCCCTTAGTCCTGAGCCTCTACTTCGCTTACGCGCCTTGGAGTACGGTTTCTGCGAATAAGTCCCAGCTCTCTCTAGCGCCTCATCAACTGTTCTTTGCTATATATTTCTTGGTCGATACATACATACATAGTTCTGCCATTTATTGCATTGCGTTAGAAATGTATAACCAGTTCATGGCCACTACCGTATTCAATATTTGTGCTTATCGGTCCGTGACCCGTCCTTTAGAAAAAATGTTGTTTAGGCCAGACGCGATTGGGGCTTGCACCCACGCCGCTCGGTCAGCAGTCCAATGCACTAACCACTGAGCCACGGCGACCACTGATTGTGTTCCTTCTCCATGTTTTGGACAGCATTCTAAACCAAGACTTCGCGTTGCCGATTCATGTGGAAATATCTGACTCTAACTTTGTTCAATGATGCTGTTCCGAACAGAAAAGTACAAGAATTTGTGTTCATTGAGAGAATTTTCTGTCCGAAACTGTTCTGCTTTGTGTTCAATGAAGTGGTTCCGAACAGTTGGGAACAGGAAATCTTGCACCATGAGGTAGAACAGAATTGTAAAAAATGTCAAAGTCAGCTGTGCCTGTCAATTTGGTATGTTTATTTCTACAAATGACATTTTTCAACTTTAGATAACTATGTATGTGTTAGCTTTTCACGTGTTAAGGCTGTACTTTTCTGTTCTAACTTGATCTGACGTTTTTCACAAATCTGTTCTGTTCTGTTCTGGTTTCTTCTCATTGAACAAAGCTTCTGTTAAACTATGAGTCGGAAATGTTGAATATCATTGTCTATGGTTCGTTCTGTCGAGAGGGAGACGCTAAACTTTGTCATTGATAAACAATCAGCAATAATAGTTTTCCAAATTCTCAACACCGATTGAGATTGTACTACAAAGTTCAGTTCTTTTTTGACATCGGTTTCTGTACGAACTTTGTTACCCTGACACATTCTTTTTGTCTTTTGATTTTCTAGATTATGTTTTTTTATTCTTCTTGTCGTGCAGCAACCCTGGTGCTTCCTATTTTACTGGATGTACTCTCCGTCAAATCATTGGTTTCATGGAGGTGGTCGGATGAAACCCAGCAGGTCAGTTACGTTCTCACTGGTCTTCGGCACTTAATGTTGGAGGAAAAGGCTTGCAGCCAACATTTTGGTGGTATTTTGCTATTGCAAACTGTCGACGTTAAATGTTCTCACAGTAATTTGCTTTGCGTCTTGTCAATGTGATCAATCCGATTGAGCGTCTTATGATAAGGCGTGTGATTGCTAAACTGACGTTCCGCCCCATTCAATTAGCCCAACTCTGTTTCCAGAGGTGGATTCGCGTAGGCTGCGCTTACCAACTGCCCTGCCAAAGATGTCCTCCTTTTTTTGGCTTAAAAACCGCCCAATATAATCTTACCACTGTTTAATTCAGAAGCTCATACAAATATAATTTGGTGGCGTCGTTCTCTTTTTCTGAGGGGACATGAGCGCTTAACGAAGTTGGAGATGTAGTCTCGATGCGAATTGTCATAAGACGTACGCTTAAGAATTGTTTTCTTCACGCCTGCTTATGCTGTCTGTCTCCATAGTTGGGCAGCGATAAATGCTATGTTTTAAAGCTTATCTGGAGCTAACTTGGATATGTACATATGTACGTCCATGGGCGTCAAAATGACTCTACACTGACCAGAACCTAATTCATTCAAATAAGAGTGCTTCATTCATTTACAAGCTCTGTTTTGTTTCAAATGCATCCTTCAACACCATGGTTGTGAAGCAAATGCAAACCAATGTCGTTGGAAGCAAATGCTTTAATTTTCAATGTTAATAGATTCGTAGCTTAGAAAATGTTCCGACAAACCCTTACGAATATCAAAATCAGTACAGGCCTTATGGGGAGCTTTTTTTTCAAACACTGGTGCCTGTAGATGTTTTCATGACACTCAATAAGAGAAATTGCCACTGAAATACAAACCAAACCACTGATTTGCACAGGTTTTGTTTTTGTAATTTTTCTCAAATTCGGGGTTTTGTGCTTTTGAGAAGAAATAAATCAATTTGAGTCTGTAAGGGTATTGCCGCTTGGTTTTGGTTTTTCCCATTTTCTTGTTTTTTCTGGAAAAACCGTCTTCTACAACATATGAATTGATATTTTATCAAAATCGAGTCGGTGTCCATTTTGTAAACAATTATCTTCATTTCCTCTAACAAATTGTTTTATTTTTAAATCAGTAGATGGTAACCCTACGGGATGCTCTCCCATTTGCAACGATTTATCATGCATACTTCGGTAACCCTGAAAGAGCTTAAAAGAATGATAGATTTATGTAAGCTTTTACAACAAGAATGAGAGGCAAACATTTTATCTTCCCTATTCCCTTTACTGACAATTTGTGTGGGACAAAGTATAGTAAAGCGCCCTAACCTAACCTAACCTAAAATCATGTTACACCATTCTAAACGTCAATAATGTGTGTAGCTCGCATTTAAAGATTTGAAAAATAATTTTTATTCCAATTCTTAAGCAATTCTTTTTTTTTGTAAATTTTTTTTTTCGATTGTCATCAAGTCATCGACTGTGTTTTTATTTTATTTTTGACTGCATAGCTAAAGGTTACATCGATTCATCATTCACGTTGAGATTCGTTGTACTATCTCTGGATTTTCTGATGAAACAAGGCGGCTGCCTGTAACGCATTGTCGACACGCGGTGTTCCTGGTATGGTTGACGCCTAGCAGAAGAGCCTACACTATTTCATTGTCAAGTACACTACAATGCTGGAACCTTATCAATTTATTTTTATGGATACTAAGATACTGGCTTACAATCGAATCGATTACACAAGAGGCAAGAACTTTTCGTTACAGTTTCGCAATCTCTTTCCTAATTAAAGGCTGATTACGCCCCACAAACCCCGCTTATCACTTAATAGTGTTGACTTAAAATTATATTCATCTACCTACATACGTGCGACAGTGCATTCCCTAGTACGTACTTAAATTTTCAATGAATCACACAAGAAATTTAGTTTCTGTTTGTGTGTTGATAAGGACAGAAAATCAATCAAAGCACTTTAACACCTCATTGAGCGGAATGACTTGGCACAAAGAATCTGCCATATACCTCACAAGTCTACTTATTAACCCTTTCAGTGACAAAAACCACTTGTGGTATTCGTCATCGTGCTGACGTCAGAAGGAGCAGAAAGTTAATAATGTGCAAAATCCATTTACTCGGTTGTTCCCGGATTAAAGAGATAGAAAATCCCCGGATGGAGACAACATCTGGGGTAAAAGTGTAAACAACAACTTTACATCGAAGGTTAGTCAACAGCCGGTTATTGGTTTATATTTAAATACCAAATCGAGTGCGGTTGAGTGACTTTGGTTAGCGCACCGCTCTCACTTTGCCGGAACTGAAGTCACGTGACAAAGTTTTATCTTAGTTCGCTTTGTTTTTTTGTACTGCGTTTCATTGAATTGAATTTAATTTCCGGCTTCCGCTGCAATTCTCGCTCAGAATGAAAAAAAAACATAGACGTGCAATTTTTTTTTTATAATCCACTCGCGCTTCGAGGGTTTATGAATACCCTTTTGATGTTATTCACACAGCGCGAGCGGGGTGCAAAGCTTCGAAACTCAGGTATTATTGGGTTTCAATGGTGTCCAAGGGAGGATGTCCAGACTAGGTGGGAAAATGTGTGGTGTTTGTCTTTGCTATAATTCGCAGGAGTTTTTTCGAATCTCCGAATGTCATTATCATGGTTCGCTCAATCACCTCTTCAAGCCATGAAACCCTACTGCCAGTGTTATGCCTTTGCAGGATAGTTATAAATGTTTTGCCGCCATCAGGCGTTGAACCCGGATTTTGAGCTTGACAAGCGATAATGCTAACCACTACACCATGGCCACCCCCAATCTGCCTGGGATCGATCATAACGTGCCTCATAACCGTGTTTTCTGCTAGCTAGTAAAAGGGCCCCTAGCCATGTCCACCGAAAATTTTTTGCGGCACCAGCTCTCGTCGGGGAATGTCAAGCCTCGGAGAGTATAATATGTCATGAAAGTGCTTCTCAATTCCCCATTCGGAGTCGGCAATAAATTGTAGGTCCCTTCTATTACTGCGAAAAATGCAACACGCACAACATGAATGGTTGCGAGCAGCTAGGCCTTGGCTCATCCCGATCTGTCGCGCCAGCTATTTTTTTTAAGGCAGATACTTATTGTGACGAGCTCATACGGTAGATAAGATTACAGCGTTCTTCGTTGGCACTCTGAGGCCCATAGTGTCATCTCTTAAAGAGTCTGAGTGTCTTTACTCCAGGGACTGTCAGGAAGTCGAGAATCTTCTCTGAACATATATCTGCGAGGATTCCGAGCAGGATGATTTTGTTACCGAAAAACTAGTTTTTGAGGTGAAAGAGGACTGGACAATTTGTGAGAATATGAGAGGCAGCTTAACTCTCGAGATATAATCTGCCGAGTGCGTCTGATGAAAGCATCATTGGTTGGTTGTTAGTTTGGGAAGGTGAGGTTAAATCCTTCTCAGGTAGGCCTCCATTTTTGCCTGTTCTCTTTCCATTTAGAGAAAAATAAGGTTATAAGTGCAGGAAAGTTGATTTGATATTTGGGAGGAGGGTAACAGATCCGGGAAACGTCCTTGGTGTCTAGTGAACTCCAGGATTTCCTCAAAACTAAAACGTTTAAAGGAACTTAACCCGGGCATTACATGTCTTCCCAGACATTAATGTCTTTGAGCCCTTTTTGCGGGACAGTCACAAAGAAAATAATCAAGGCTCTCTTCTACCTCCTCACATCCCTGACAAGTATTTAGTGTGACCAGTCCCAGTCTGTAAGTATTCTTGTTCAGGTTGATCATCAGTCTTAATTGCTTTCTGCCAAGATTTAGCGTCCTCCTTGGCACACAGGAGTCAAAGCGCCACTCTGGATTGAGACGCTTTGCAAGTTTGCAGCTCCTTCAATAAAATTGTATGACGCTCTGCAAACGAGCGAACGCTTTTTATAATCTTTGAAAAAAAAAAGCGTACTGTTGTAACCGTGAGAGTATCTTTAACGTCCACTTCATCCGCAGCTTCGTTCCCTAGTATATTGCAGTGACTGGGTACCGAGAGCAGATTCATCTGGGAGGAGATTGCCAAGTTTTTCCTTGCATTTCCTCTTAAGTTTGGGATTGGTTCTTGATTCTTATGTTGCCTGACTGAGCAGATGTATGCAAGTATTGTTAGCATGGGTTCCAATACTAAGAAGTAGTTCCACGCCGTTAAGTATCGTGAAGATCTCTACCTGAAATAATGCCACGGATTTTTCTAGATGGACTGAAACTGCCGCCCCGATTCTCCATCGATGTGAGTTCAGTCGGTGTACTTGTTTTTTCAAAAGACAATGGTCGCTGATTATGTCATTTAGGATGTAAAGTTTTTCCTCTTAAGCCTTATAAAAAAAATTTTAATTTTTCTGTGATGATGCGGGAAACAGCAACTTGAAACGTATGCGCTTGTCCTAAAGTTTTCTTAAATTAAATAGGCATATACTTTGCATTTGATGTTTAAAGTAGGTTGTGCTGACTACACAGAACAGTTCATTGCCAATAAAGGGTGTAAGAGTACAACCTTTACCAGCTCTTTCAATACCAATGAGTCCTCTATAAGCTGGAATCCAGTGAATGATGAGGAGATCGTTTCTTTTCAGTTCACAACGTACTTTATGAATTTCCAGAACTAGTTTGGATTTTGATTTGTCTTAAAACAAAATCACATTGATTTATAGCAAAACTCTGCTTGAAATATGGACGAGTATTTGCCACGGCTGACTGAGTAGTTCGCACAATGCCATTCTTTAGTTTCTCTTTCCATTTTGGATCACTTCGAATACCAGAGACAAGGTATTTTTTTCCCCCGCTGAGAGGTGCTGGTAATCTTCGAAAGACGAAACTAAGCCCGTACTCAGTAACAGTTTGGGATTTTTACCCACTACCTCCTTTTCCTTCCCTTTTTGCCTACGGTACGGCCATCTTGGACAAGGTCTAATGCCGCCTTGAAAGACTGGTGGTAATAGCAACCAATTCGCTGTATGCCTTATCAGCTGTTGAGTTTCTGTTATCATTTTACAGAAGCCCTAGCTTTGTTCGCTGAGAAACTTTCTGGAGATTTACCAAAGGTAAATGAGAACCTCTGAACTTATAAAATCGCTTCGCTAGATCATTTCCAACTGACGATGTAATAAGCTTTACAACGTGACGTCAGTTGATCGACGTCGATTCACATGTCTTTACCCGTGTTATTAAACGAACCCTAAAGCATACGCTTTATAAAAATTTATGCGTAATGCTCCTAATTTGTTTTGCTAATTTCATAAACAATAAAAGCCGCGTGCTGAATTAACCACAAACCGATCGACAAAAAGCGAAACCCCTGTGACAAGTTAATTATCACAGTTGTGTTAAAGAGCTACTCTCCACGAGGTTGTGGCAACGCTATACTTCTGGCAACTTTTATCTAAAAAAAAAAATTGGATGAAACCCAAAGTTCAACGAAAATAGCCCAATAGAGGCATTCAGAATGGCTAGAGTTATTTTACACCAAGCAAACATTTGCTTAGCTTGCGGTTAGTCATTAGTTTGCTACAAGATAGCACTTTTATCGCGCGATATGATACGTGCTGCGATTGCAAACAACAAATTGTTGGCAATAGGAAAAGAATAAATAAACGAAATGAGCTGAAGTCGCAAAGACCTGATTGAATTTAGCACTCATGTGCCATAGTATCAGCAACAGCATATTTACGACCGGTATCGATCATATTTCATATGCTTCTTCGTGGAATGTTGGAAAGATTAGATTTCTATTGTTGAGCAAAGGTAACCCAACGCAAACATTTTCATTCACTGAAAGTGTTTACATTTTTGTCAATATTTTTTTAAATAAATCAAATATCTTTAGTTGTATGTTTTCTAATCCTTTTTTTGTTTTCTTTTAGAATTCGCCGTCACAACCGGTTCGAAAATTATATTTTACGATGAAAACTGGTCTGAAGTGAACTCAGCTGCCCATCAATTCGAGGGTTTGGCAGCGATTGCGCTCGATGAAATCGAAGAGCGAATTTATTTCAACGATTATCGGCACAACAAAAGCAGCATATTTTCATTAAAACTGCCACTGAGCAAGCTCGAAACTCCAATTATTGACACTGAAATGGAGCGCACACCCAATGAACGAATCGGAGCACTATCGTTCGATCCGCTCAAACGAAATCTCTATTGGACCGATCAGGGCAACAGGAAAATTTTCTCCATTCCCGTCGATAAAAAAGCCGAACCTAAGGTTTTGTTTGATTTTGCCAATGATGATACAGTTCCCGATGGTATTGCGGTAGATATTTGCCGCAGAAAATTATACTGGACAAGTTCGAACCATAAAAATGCAAGCATTCAAGTAGCGTCGTTGAACGGCAGCAATCACCAGATTCTGATCAATAGCAGTCTTTACTTTCCACATGGCATCACTGTAGATCAGTACTCCGATCGTATTTTCTATGTGGTCGATCAATTTGGCATTCACTATACAGTGGAGAGTGCCAATTTAGATGGATCAGATCGACAAATTATCGTAGCAAGTGTCAATAGTCAGCCACTCAGTTTGACGATAACAAAGGATTTTGTATATTGGACGGATATCATGCATAAGGTTATATGGAGGATGCCAAAGTTTAATTATACCGGTGTTAGTCCGGTTATTGTTCAACGATACAATTACGAAACAAAAGTGCACAGCATTCTTTCACGCATAGGAATGCCTTCTAAACTGAAATCCGATGCGGCGTGCAAAGATACTATGGAGAAGATCGAAAAAAATTTGAAAATTAAAAACGAACGGGCAAATGAGGACACTGAAGAACCAGACAATCATGAAATGATTTGTCTCAACAATGGCGTTTTTGCTAAAGTTAGTAATAAGTGCTCTTGTGAGGCTGGTTTTAGCGGCACCCGCTGTGAAACAAATGATTGTCATAATCACTGCGTCCATGGGACATGTGGAATTAAGGATGGCTTTCCATATTGTACCTGTCAGCTAGGATACGAGGGAGAACGTTGTCAAACGTCGAAATGTACTAACTACTGTTTGAACGGTGGAGAGTGTAGAATAGTGAAAAATGATTCTATCTGTATTTGTCAAGAACATTTCATTGGCATTCAATGTGAAATTAACGCTAATAATACTTGTGCGCCTTACTGTATGCTGCAGCAGAAGGATATTGAAGTACATCTGCCGTATTATTGCAATAACGTGTAAGTAATTAATTAAATATTTCACAATTTCAATGATTTTAGAAAAGGGACTTAAATTCCACTATACTTTCGTTATTTTATGACCGTCGTCCAAATTGTTACTGAGAATACCCAAGTTCTACTGTCCCCCGTAGAACCTGTTGCGTCGATTGTTGATTCCAGGCACAAAATTTACACACAGAGGTTTAAAGAAAGCTTGCTCTGTCTCCTGTTTGTCCCCTGCGGCACCGCCAGTCAAAGAGCGGGTTTGACATTTCGTCGTCTCCTTCTCAACTGCCAGAGCTAGCAGTTTCTTCGTTTCTCGCTGCTCTTTCCTCTATTCACTGTTGCTGCATTATGCTTGTGATAACCTCACTTGCAGTCTCCCAGCCTTCGCGCTTCGCAATAAAATATGTGATCAGGCCTCTTGGGATCAATTGGCCTCTAATTTCTCTCTCTAGGATGGTTCTAGCATGTGTGTAGTTTTGGCAATCTATCAGGGCATGCTCGGCGTTCCGGGGGTTTTCCTTCACAGTGCTGGCAGGGGTACTCCTGAAAGCATCCATGCCCTGATAGGAATTGGGTGCTTTCTACAAGTCCATTTCCCAATGTTGGGGAATAGTTTATATTTCCATCACCACTTTGTTGTTATGTTCCACCTATGTTGCCATACTGCTTTCAAAGCTTCCATGGTTGTTCGTCTGTCGTTGGGCTCGATTTCGCGCAGTGCCGCAGCATTCTTCGCTTCTAGATTGATAGGCATGCGGCCTGAGATTACACTTAAAGCATCCGCTGACACGGTTCTAAAGGCGCAGCATACCCTTATGAATGCAATCCTGTGCGCCGAGTTCATCATTCTGATATACGACTTATGGTGCGTCGCTGACTCCCATATCGGGGCCACATAAAGGAGCATTGACTTACTCAAGATCGTCAAAAGGTTTCTGACCGGCTGCCTTGGTCCTCCAATGTTTGGCATGAGCCTGCGTAGTGATGCTACTGCCCGAGAGGCCTTCTCGCCTGCGTACGATAGATGGTCCTTGAAGCTGAGTCTGTAATCCAGCAGCACTCCCAGGTACTTGATGTGAGGATTCGACTCGATGAAGTGCTCCCCGACCTGGATGGTTAGGTGTTCCACTTTTTTACGGCTGCTTATGAGAACGGCTTCGATTTTGTGGTCCGCTAACTCAAACCTGTTGTCTGTAGCCAAAGCTTCAAGTTTGTGATTGTTTCCGACGATTTCCACTCCACCCGATTTTTTTTTATTTTAAGTTGGTCCCAAAACTGCTCCAGTCTTGCCCGTATGTTTTTCTCAAGCACTTTCCCCACCGAATACATCTGTACATTAGTGTGCAATGAGAACTTCATCAAAAACTGGTTTCAGGATTACCAAAACCTTCATTGCTTTGGTTTATTTCAGGCGAACTGGCAGCAGGAAGTGGTTTGAAACCTATCCACTCCGACGTTCTTGAATCAGTTCTCTCATTTCGTCCTGGTAGAGTTTTGTTTGCTTTGCAGTCTAGCACCTAGATTCTTAGGCCTGTACCTCTACAAGCTTGTCGTAGAAGACCATAAAACGCTTGATGGAAGTGCGAAGTTAAGTATTTCAACGTTGGTGGTTGGTTGGTGGTTTGCATCGATACCAAGTCAGATCTTGTAGCCAATTCCGCTCTCCCGAAAGTTTCTTTCGCTTAACATGTATTTTTTAATAATGCAATCCAAGTGAAATCAAGTCAAAAACCCGGCAACAACTCGACATGAACCTGGCTGTGCAAAACTCACAATTCTAGTTGGTTTGAACAGGTGTTGCTAAGCCTACTCCAATTTGCATTTCCGTCCCAAGAGGGTAGATGTGAAATTGTTAAGCAGGATCCCATTTTTCTTCAAATGGTAAAGCCGAATGTAGTCAGTGGTTGCTTACTAGGTTACGTAGAAAGTATTAATTTAGTCGACATAGGAAAGTCCAAAGCGAAAGCCTGCTGGTTTGGCATCAATTTGCTTTCTGGTGCAACTTGATGACTATTCGCTTTTTCCACTTATCGGGATAGGTATTGGTCTTCGATGCTTTTTCTCTAAGTGGGTGTAGATATTCAACAGATACTGTTTTCAGTTTAGTGCTTTGATGTCGATGGTTATCACCTCCTTTTTGGAAATTGGAGCGCGGGTAACTGTTGTTCAGGGTATCCAACGCGATATCATTGGCGAATGCATAGTTTGAAATCATAGCAAAATGTTACTTCCATCCCTTAGGTAGACAGGGTAGGTAGAGATGACGGTTCAACTGAACCACGACTCGTGTGACCTGGGCCCAAATCGTGTCTTCCGTGAACGCATAACTCGTCATAAAAACGACATGATTTAGCCCTAGAGCGCCCGTTTTTACGTGTCGAATTATACGATCATGGAAGAGACAATTTGACACCTGGACGATGATGTGTGTTGTTGGAGATGGGTGAGACAGCCGGGAGTTCCTAAATTTCTTTCGTCTTTCTTTACACAAGATGTCGTGAAGGTCGTTGAGGAACGGCTGGTTTAGTGCACGCAGCCTGGCTCTTGTTAGTGCCGGGCATTGGCAGAGGAAATGGGAGAGCGTATCCTTCTTATTTTCGTTTCCGCAGCTGTGCCAATGGGAGTTGTATGGATTGGCCGCGTGATCTCCAATTGGCCAATACCCCGTGGTTATCGCCGTTATTCTGGCGATATCTGTGTCCATGCCTTACGTTGGGACTTTGTGCCAATAAGCTGAAATTGCCTTCCAGCTAGTTTTTAGAGACCAATTGTGTCTCAATAGTATCTAGTGTGTGAGGAATAATGTCTGTTGCAGGAAATACTAATGAAGTATCATTGCTCGTTGTCATATCTATTCACATCAGTTCACCGCACTAACAAACAATTATTCACAACCATTTCAATAACCAAACTTATTGATTTTATTTACAATTGCAGTTGTAAAAACTTCAATGGAACAGTAAGTACCTTTGAAACTACTACTTTGAAACGCGCTACTGAACGCGCTACTGAACGGGCTACTGAACGCACTGTTAATGTATGCGTAAATTCATGGAACAAATCTATTATTGTGATTGTGGCTGGCGTAGTAGGAAGCCTACTACTTATCTTCATGATCATAAAAACCATCCGACACATCTACAAGCCGGCAAGGCCAAGAATCAAGAAGACATTTGTTGTTCAGAAGAAAATTTCCCAAACACCATTGACGTGTCGACCGATTGCCACCGAACAATGTGAGATCACAATAGAAAATTGCTGTAACATGAACATTTGCGATACGGTAAGTGAATTTTTCTTCCCCCAAAAACCTAAACATTCTCAATAATTTCTTCTTTTTTTCCTTCACAGCCGTGTTTCGATTCAAAACTGCTGCAGCAAAATATGTCACAAAAGCCCAAAGCAGAAGACAAAGAGTTTCTTGTCCAGTCCATGGAGAATGACAGCTATTAATACCAATCCTAAGCCGAGCAGATAAACATACGTTTTATGTTTGTTACATGCAACGCTAAATAAAAACAAGAGAAATCGAGGCCTTATCTTAAAAGAATACTATTTTTTTTATATGTGGCTTTCAATGAAGGTTTACTTCGTCAAAAGAAAGTTAACGTTTAACCGGAATTAGTTTTTAATTAATTTTCTTTTTTGGTTTGTAGTGATAGTACAAGAATAATTAGTAACAACAACTAAACAAGTTAGTTACGATAAGCTTTAGAAAAAATATTTATTTAAAAATAATTGTCGATGTCTTGAGGACATCCTGCTATCTGAATTGCATGCAATAATCAAAGTGACCAAAGCAAGACTAACAAAGTAGTGAAGTGAACTCTGCCGCGGGAGGTTATCAAGTTTTTTTTTTTTTTTTTTTGATTTTTGAATGAAATTGTATTGTTTCAACTTTGTCAAACATAAACCAAGTCATAAGCAACAAAAAAAAGGACTTGGAAAAGCACAACATTTAAACATGGGGTTTGCAAACCACGTAGGTATTTCGTTCGACATTCTTACAGCACAACTACACCCTTGTGTGTTTGGATTGTTCCTTTTTCTTTCCGACTATTGCTGCTCGTATATGTATGTCCATACATTGCGCTGTAGTCAGGCAGTGTCTAGCCAAATCGCCGACAAAGCTAAACGATGGCAGTTGTAGTTATTTTTGACCCTTATCATTATGTAGCATTAAAGCTCGGAGTAAACTTCGGCTTTCTAATCCTAAGACCTACAAATCTTCTTACCATATCATGACTATTCAGAGAAAGTCCACGATAAATTCATCCTCTCCTTCATCTCTTCAGCTCCAGCAGAAATCGTTACAGATTAGTTTTAGCCATATTTACTGAAGTCAGACTTCATATTCCTGATTAGAAGGTTTTATATCTCTTTTATCGTTCTACTATTCCCAAGAGATACAAAAGGGAAAATCATCAAAGCACACCTTTGCCATCCGTCCAACTTCGCACACCCATACGGATATTTGCTTTTTATAAGTTTCCAAGTAATAGTGCGGCTACTGTGTAAGCACCGTCCCTTACAGGCATCTCTCCATCATCCACCTGGACTCATTATTATTCCAACACATTACCACCGAGTTTGGTTCCATAACAGTGGAGCAAGATCTACGATTGTCTAAATCAACATCTTCTTCTTCTTATGATGCCTCTCTTCTTAGGAGGTAGGTTATCGTCCTTTTGTTTTTTCGGGAAGTGGCGGTGCTGAAGACTTCAATTGTGGGCATGTTCTCCGCAACCATGTTACACGTTGTCCACCAACTTCTCTTCCTCCTTAAATTCGTCCTTGCAGTAAGACATGCAAAAACCGATAATCTTCATTCCTCATAGCATGACCCAGATATTGCAGTTTTCGGACTTTAACCATGTTCAGAAGCTCTAGTTTTGTCCCCATCCTTGTCAGGACCTCCGTGTTGGATACCCAGTCTATTCATGGGATTTACAGTTTTCTTCGGAACAGACACATTTCGAAAGCTTTCGGTTTTTTTTTTTATACAGGGTCCAGCCGCTCCATATAAGATTGCAGACCAGACATAACATTTTGTGATCCTTTTATTCAGGTCCAGCTGTAGATCACTGCCGCATCGAATCTTCGTCAGCTTGTTGAAAGTTGCACGAGCCTGATCGATTTTGCAATCGATTTCTTTGAAGTTGTCTCTGATCGAATTGTGTCCCCAAATACTTCATCTTGTAGACGCGCTCGATGTTTATTCTGTCGATCTTTTACCCTATATCCGCTATATGGTGTTTTGAAATTACCATACATTTTGTTTTAGGAGTGTTGATGTTAAGGCCGAAATCTTGACTGACCCGGTCGATCTTATTTACCATGGCGTTGATTTTTCCTGATAATAACCGAGTCGTCCACGTACCTTTTGGTTCCATTTACAGTGATTCCACCTTTATTGTCTTCCAACACCTCTTCGAAGATTTGCTCTGAGTACATGTTGAAGAGCGGTGACGACAAAATGCAACCGTAACGCACTCCTCTCACGCACCTCCTTATCTCATGTCAAGAAAGGACAAATGAGATAAGGATCTTATTTCTTACTTGGCAGTGGTTCGTGCAGTAGCAGAAAATAGGTTATGTTCATATGTGTTTCTTTAGATCATCATCATTCAGATGCATTTGCTTTGTGTGATATCTTAGCATGTTGTGGTTAGTAAGTATCCCTGCCAACATTGACATCCTCTCTTTTTTTAGAAGCTTGTTGGGTTTTGCAATGTCATTCTTTGGCCAAAGTCTCTTTAACGTTTTATTGGTGGCTAGTGAGTTCCACGTTATTGACTTTTGTATGATTTAAGGTTCCAGTGACCCTGTGCCCGTGACCCTGTGCACCCAGTAGAGTTTCGTTTTGCTTTGTGGCGAAAACCGTCAGCTCTTCACGACAGAACTAAAAAGGTTCGATGTGATCTGCGTAACAGCGTAAACAGGCGCCTGGTTGTCAATGTCGATCGTAATATCCTTCTTGACGCCTTTTGGCGCCTCCTGTCACTGCTAGGATTTTCGTTTGGAAAGCTCCGCTGTGATCGACGAGTATGCTAAATCCTAGATGCTCAGAGAACCCTCAGTGTAGATCGATTTGAACTCATTAGAATTTTTGTTTCTCTTCCACTGTTCTCTGGTGTAAAGAATACACGCGTGTATACGGAAGAGTATAATCAGAGTTGACATTGATGCCCAGATTGTTATTCAACATTTGGGCGTACCTTGACGAATTCGGATTCCACGACTTGAATCGGCTAAGTGTTCATATTCTTACATGAATCGGTCTTCCATGGATTCCATGACTTGGATCAGCTAAGAGTTCATATTCTTACATAAATCGGTCTTACGGCAGAAGATTGAGAATTGATTTCAACGCCGCTGTTGGAGTTGTTCTCATCGCAATTAAAGTTTCAGTGCGCACTACTCCTTGAATTTGATTTTGAGGTTGGAGGCTTTGATTTCATAATTTCACCAGATCAGTCATCCAGGCATCAATATCATGATCTGTGATGTGCTTTACTATTGCAAAAGCCCTAGAAACACTTCACTGTCTAATTTCAACATCAGCAGATATTCCTTATTCCCCCTATGTCATTTGCAGTTTTATTTCTATGATGAGTGGGTTATGTTTTAATCCACTGCATGCAAACCCGCGTTAAGTTATTTTGTTTTAAATAAGAATCCATTAAACGAAAAGAAACAAGGCAATTTCAGAAGAAAATAACTTAAAAAACTGTTAAAATTTTAAATTTCAAACCACACCTTTGGGCATTCACTTACGCCAGGAATATATTCACTGATTTTAACTAACGGATTTGACTTAAATTGAATACAGCAGCTTTAAATTTTCATTTCCTAACATTTAATTACAAATTTAAAGTTCCTTTACTTTAATTTTTTTTTTCTTTATTTTTTTAAGCTAGAATTATTGTTTAGTTTTAAGGTAAAACAGAAATGCGCACTATTTTCCTTTTAATTTTTGCCAAATGGAAACTAAATACCTACATAAATATATATTGTAAACGATTGGTTTGGGAATTTATGTTGTTCACTATAAAAAAGAAAATATCAAAGAGCATGAAAGATATAGTAATCCTTCCTTAGCAAAGTTTTAAAACAAAAACAACTACAACTGCCATTGTTATTTGATTTCTTTTTTGTTGTTTAGTTTTCGTGTAAATATTTTTTTTATTTTACAAACATCTTCCAATGAATTACATTTGTTCGTTGTTAAAATAAATTTAACAAAAGGCAAGAATTGTATGTTATAATTATTTTCTTTTCATTAATTATCATTGTACTTAACAAAACAAACGGAGAAAAAACTGAAATCTAAACTACATATGTATATTGGCAGCTATTCTGTGTTATGTTTCATTAGGAACTCGGTGGTTATGTGAATGAAGCATCGGAATTATCATGTAAATTTGACCGTTAAGTTTAACTAATGATAATATAATGATGAACTTAAGAAAAGTTATTGTGATATTATTAAAATAGGTTAAACAAATGTGTATGTTTATAAGAAAGAAATAAAGACAAAAAACAAAGAAAATTGTATAAGTGATATTTTTTTGGGCATAGAAGCGAATGGGGCATTCATCATTTCCACACAATGGTTCATAGATAATCGCGAAAAATCAACGAAAGACGGGCGTTGCCCGCAAATCATGGTCCACTGTCAGTCCTCATTCTTGTCTGCATTCAATTAGAAGTAAAAACCCTCTAAGGAAAACCGAAATCCCTTCAAACTGCCTAGGATTTACTGTAGACTCGCCTTTGAAAGTGCCAAATTTCCACGAGTTCAGAAAGTAAGGGAAAAACGCTTCAATGTCCTAAATACAGGACCACTTTTTGGTCTTAAGTCAAAAGAAAAAATGCTCATTCTCTTCGACCATCCCAGCTGACTGAAGAGAACGCCAATATGCTAATATACAATCCTCGAAAAACTTAAAAACATATGTATTTCTCCATACAAGTTCAGTACCTCGAGGTGGTGATCTTTCCTGCCTAAACATCACTATCATGCAGAACGCACAATGATCGCCTTAAATAAATCCAAAGGCCTGGATAGAGTGTGGTATAGGACCCAAGTAAATAAGAAATTAGTATCAGATGGTTACCCCTTCTCGACGAATACTAGTGTCTCGAGCTTCAGTTCTCTTTCTGTCCCTTCTTTTTTAAATATTTATTGACAACGTTCTTTCTTTGCGATCCAATCCATTCCTTTTCGGGAAATCGTAAGATCAAACGAAGAATTTCTTGCCAATCTCGCTTCTTCTTTAGGCTGAGAAGCCAATTGAGTAGTAAGGCCTTACTGACCTACGGCAGCCTTGTATGGTGGCAAGCCGTTAGTACAATCACTATCCTAAAGGCCATCACGAAGGCACAAAGATTGGCGTGCGTGGAACCACCAGTGTGGTGATGAAAACAACACCAACGACAGGGCTTTAGGCTAACAACCTACTCCCGTTGGATATCTTTAAACGAGCCTCAGCGGCCATCAGGAATAAGCCAGTCAGACTGCTGGAAACCAAATGCAAAAGATCGTACTGCAATTCTACAGAAATATATAGGCAATGTATACACGACTGACTACATAACACCATACCTGGATTTCTCAAGACCATTTTTAAGCGCAGGGAGAAATAGAAAAGCGGGCAAATGGCAAACGCACATTCTATAGCTATCTACACCGATGGATCCAAAAAAGATACTGGCTGGACATCTCTAAGTCCGCCCGCCTTCAGCAGGGTTTTCCAAGCGGAGGTCCTAGCAGTGACACAGCCGCCCGTGAGACTGCGATGAGGGCTATACCACGAGAGAATATCAACTTTTTCATCGACAGCCAGGCTGCTAACAAAATAAAATCGAAGCTTATGAAGCACTGTCGAGAAGAGCTCGAGGTTCTTGGAACACAGTACAAGGTGACACTGTGGACATGAGGCCACACCAGGAAAAGAGAATGCTGACGAACTGACGAGAAATGCTCGGTAACAAGCTCGGAACAAGCTAGCAATTCGGTGAACTTCCCGCCTTGCACACTTAAGCTCGAGGCGGGAAAAATAGCCTTAAGGGAGGCTGATAACAGATGGACCTCTCTTGTGTAACGACAAGGAAGATTTTCGCCTTATTCGATAGGGCTAGGACCGCAGGCTTCTGCAGATCGACAGAAGATCCATATCTACCCTTATAGGAGTGATCACAGGGCATAATACGCTGCGGTACCATATGAAAAACCTTCGAATTACAGAAGAAGACCTTTGTAAGGGTTGTGGCGATGAGGCGGTCCACGAGGATACAACCCACATCCTTTACTATTGCCCTAGTCTCTACCATCTAAGAAATAGGTTCCTCGGACGACACTTTTTAAGGACATTGAAGAATTATCCGATACACCGGTGGACCAAATAATGAAATTCATCAAATCCACAGGATGTATCAAAGACGCAGAAAGTTGATCATGTTCTACTGATCTCCATGAGATATATGTAACTGCGGGTAGGGGACATCTCTCTTCTCTCAACGGGTATCACAATGTGTCTAAATTGACCTGGTTTCTTCCTTTCGCCTACACATTTACCTAAACTAAGGCTTTGCATCGAAATCGATCTAGTTAAAAAACTGCGCATGGGACGTTTAAGATGGTTGAAATATGTAGAGCGAATGAGCAGCAACTCTCCGGCCCGAAAAGTATTCGAATATAACCCGAAGGGCAGACGGAATAAAGAAAGACCTCACATGAGATGGCGTGCACAAGTGGAAGGGGATCTCAATCAATATGGAGTGCACGATTGGAGGCAAATAACCAAGGACCAGACTTATTGGAGAGGCTTGTAAGTACAATAAGTACAAATTGTCCATACATTGGGTCGCTTGTAACATACTTACATACTTAGCTTACTCCATTTTGTTCAGCAAAAGGTTTCAAGATCGATCAGGGATCTAGAAGATTTTTTTTTTATATAAGCTTTTCGCTAAAAGACTTTCCTACTTCTTTCGTTTGGTCTAAGTATTCTCACTGCCATCGACTCCAAAACGACAAATTCCAGCTAATTGCTGGATCATATTCGAATGGATGAGATTAAAGTTCAATGTTTATTAAACGTTTCAATTCGACATAGCTACTGCATTCCACAAGCATTATAGAAACACAAAATGTAGGTCAATAGGTCAACACGAGGACACTTAATTTTGTTAACTGCCATTTGGCTGTCGTCTGTGACCAATTAGTTTTCTTTTTATTTGATTCATTCGTGCATGTGTCAATCGTAGATAAATCGAATTCAATAGGAGAACTGGTAAAATGATTCACTTCCGTGCAGTGATCTAAAGACCAGACGATGAGAATTCAATTGGAATTAATTGGATTCGATTAATTTGCCTTTTTTCGTGGGCGAATATTTGTTGCATCAATATTGTATAGTAAAGTCCGGATGCATGAGACTTCTCAGAGCAAAAATATGCGTCTCTGTCACATTTCAAAAGGAAGATGGTATTTTAGTTGGTGGGACGAACCTGATAAAACACAAATTGACTCCTAATTTCATACATATATCTATTGCACTAAAAATGTAATCAATCAGTAAGGCCAGTGATTTTAGAAATAGACATACACCGCCACCAGACAAACCAATGCTTTGAAAGCGTGGAATGCACAAATATTCATATTAACGCTGACGAACGTAGCTGAAAAGTTGGCATATTCCTCCTACCATGGCCTGCAAAATATTTTTTCTAAGGCTTCCTACTGATCTTGAAACTTCTTAAGATAGCAATTAGCTAAGGTAAGGAAGCATTGCCGATGTGTTCATTTACTCATCAATAGCTCAACATTCACTACATATTTTTTGACCATTGGAATGAGATGCCTCATTTAAACATTCAAACAGATGAATCCGACTACTAAGGAGACGTGTCATAGAATTCCTAGGCCGTCGAGGAAATACAAAACGTCTTAAAAAAGATGAACCTTTTTTACACATAAGGCCAGAAACGACAAGTCTGGAGCGGCTCAGAAAAAAGGAAAAGAGAACAAACATAAATGTTAGTCAGTTATTATCATTTATGACTACGATTTGCGTATAAAGAAAAACAAATTCAAAGATATTTGCTGAATTATTAAATCTCCATCCGCCATTTGCAGAAATGTCATTTGGTTTTTAAAATCATTTTTCCCGAATACGGAAGCCCCAGCGCTTCGATGATCATGGACATTTGAATTCAACAATATGAGGACAATTTTCACTTCCCATTTACAAAGTTATATTTCAGATGATGTGCAAAAAATTAATTTAGAGACTTACCGAAGTTTTAAACTCCAATTTACACTTTATTACACTTTTTTCACAAATCTCACCATTTCCCACGGATACGGAAGTCTCCGTGCCGCGACGGTATGATTTTTAATTTAACAATATGTGGTCAGTTTTTACTTCCCGCATGCAAATTTTAATTTCAAAAAACGTGCAATTATTTAGTTGATAGATTTACAATATTTTGGGACCTTTATTTGCACTATTTTATTATTTTTTCACAAGTTTCACGAATTTAACAAACTCACTGTTTAAAGTTATACCACCATTTTAGTACAAATGATAATGGCGCTAGATATTGTCAGCATGAAATTTGCAAAGGTACGACTACATCAAATACTCGCTAAAAATTGCATAACATCAGAGCGATTGACAGAATATGTATCAAATTTTCACACAAATTAGATGAATTACACCAGAATTCTATTAAATTATTAATCAAACACCTAAAAGCAAATGTTTTAAACTATTTTAAATTTTTTTTTCCTGAAAAATATTAGTTTTTAAGAAATGTCGCATGTTCACTAATGTGAGCCAAAAAACTGCAGTAAAATAATAAATGAACCCAGAAGACTTTTTCGAGTTATTTTATGCAATCTGAAGAAACATTTGTTTAAATGTGTTTTTCGTTTAATTTTTGTTGATTTTGGATGTTTTTAATGAAGACAGCTGGAAAACTATGAGAAAATCAATTAAATAGGAGCGAATCAGTAAGATGGAGGTCTGGTGGTAACGAAGAGGCCGATGAATTAATAGCATTTTCGTGTAACGAGTTCAAATTCTACTTGAATCTATTTTTTCCCTTCTTAAAATGGCTGACCAAAAATAGGACAAAGTAGATAGCTGCGTTATCTCTTGGACGATACAACCAAACTAGAAGAAAAGTTTTTTCAACAATTTCCACACAATGCATTAAGAACCGTTTAACAACAACCCCACTCACGCCTTATAACCAAATCATGTCCCCAAGAGTCGTGGAATCATAAAGACACAAGCCACTGAGCGAGTGGTGCTGAGGGGATAAGTCAGCCCGAGTCGGGAAGACAAGGTTCTTATCGAAATCTGATGCTATGCAACCTGATGGCTGGTGCATAGTAGGTAAACCCCTTTATAAATTAATTCCACCCAGCAAAAGCTGCTTTCAAGTGGGTTAGCCCAAGTCTGGAAGACATTCTGAGAAGAAGCCATTTGTAAGCAACGCTTCATCACTGTACGTTTTGTAAATAGTTTGAATGAACTAAATAAATATATTATTATTTTTATTATTATTATTATTATTATGTAGAAAAACAAGATTTAATGCCGAAAAAGCTAAAATTGGGCGAGCAAAATCTTTATAAGGTAGGGAAATAGATAATTCTTTAGGCAAAGTTGTCGCCGGATGTTCTGGCGCATTGCCTTAATAAGTGAACTTTTACGCCAAATGGATAAACACAAGTGCACCGGGCAAATGCCTCTTCCAATTGCCCACCCCACCTAACGAGCGGTCTTCCTCTCCTAAAGTTAATATCTAATTTGCTTGAAAAATTTGTATTTTGTAAATCTCTGTGATGTTATACAATTTTTAGCGAGTATTTGATGTAATCGTACCTTTAGACATTTCATGCTAGCACTATCTAGCGCCATTATCATTTGCATTAAAATGGTGGTGTAACTTTAAACAGTGCATTTGTGAAATTCGTGAAATTTGTAAAAAAAAAAATAATAAAAGAGTGCAAATGAAGGACCTTAAATATTGTAAATCTATCAATGAAATTATTGCACATCTTTTGAAATTAAAATTTTCATGCGGGAAATAAAAATTTACCACAAAGTGTTGAATTGAAAATCATACCGTCGCGGCGCAGAGACTTCCGCATCCGTGGGAAATGGTGATATTTGTGAAAAAAGTGTAAAACGGTGCAAATTGGAGTTTAAAACTTCGGTAAGTCTTTAAATTACATTTTTCACATCTTCTGAAATATAACTTTATACATGGGAAGTAAAAATTGTCCTCATACTGTTGAATTCAAAATTCCATGATCAGCGAAGCGCAAGGGCTTCCGTATCCGGGTGAAATTATTCTAAAACCAAAATGACATTTGTGCAAATGGTGGATGGAGATTTATTAATTTAGAAAATATCTTTGAATTTGTTTGTCTTCATACACAATCCGTAGTTATAAAAAATTATTTGGGGTTGGAAAATAATTAGAAACGTTAATTGCATCTTATTAGCAGACAATTTGGGAGGTGAAGTGTTTTCGTTTGATTTCATTTGAAGTGGGATCGTGGGAGTCTCTTTATTTGTCTACTTCGGCTAGTTTGATGCGGTTTTTGCAAGTTTTGTGTTCCTTAAAATTCATGACTTGAAGATCTTTAAGATACCGGTGCGCTTTATTCGTCATACGTAAATATATGTACATATGTAGGTGTTTAAGAATTTCAGGTGATACATAGAAGTCCACAGAATCGCTACTGGCTAATAAATGCAGTCTTCTCGAACTCCACTTATTTACTTAATTTTGATGACCATACTGTTTGGGGTGAACTAGAGCCTCCCTCATCAGTACAAACCTTACGCAGCCGCAGCTGTCTCAACTTGCATGCGCGAAGATGGTTAGGATAAACCTCATCTTGTGCATGCCATTAACAGTGAGTCTGCGTTGCTGTTACAGTAGTGGTTACAATCGTGGATCGTAATGATATTCACTTCCATATTCTGCGTAATGGTTCGATTTGATATTTACATCTCGAAACGCTCAAGCATCCAATACAGAGGAGTCTCCGTTAATCGCAATCAACTTGGTTGGCCAAGTGATGTGAGACGTGTGAGAATTTTGTGCTACAAACTCCTCAACGAAGCTAATGCGCCTGCATCCAGACGACATGACGCGTAGATTATGGCTTCCGATGGTTTTACCAAAAATGTCCCTCTTTCTGTATTTGGCCTTGGCATCTCCAACGATCGTATAACATAATCATATATCAGATAGGAGCTCGTGAATAGAGTGTTTGATGGCACCATCTTTGTTCTATTGAGGCGACTAAACGAATGTGGGGCTGATGTTGTGGGACTGAGGCACCATCCACTTAGTTATGTGGCGAATGCTCAAGGCTTTTGCCTAGATGTGTCTCTAAAAACAATACGGTAACACCAAAATCTCTGCTCATGTTAGAAGTCGTCACATTTCCTAAAGGTTCCGCGTAAACGCTCTTTGCTTTACCTACAATTTAGTTTCGGTTCCAAAGAGGCCTAGAATTGATCCCTGTAGGACGCCATTTGCGTCATTTATACATAGACCAGCGAACGTTAAGACACAATGCGAGGAAAACATTATAAATGAAATAATCAAATGACAAAGATAAATAATTGCTCAGCCTTGTCTTTAAGGGAAGGGCTCCCACCTAACTTAAAGCTAAGCAGGTGTTTCCTCTTTGTTTTTCCTATAAAAGGTTTTCCTTTCTTCCGATCTACAACTGTTTGCTCTTCTGGTCAACTTCAGGGAAATGATTTGTAAACTTCGGAGCTGTCAATATTATGATAAAGCCACTTTTCATTTACCTACCAAATAAATGTCACCTTAGTAGGAACCTATGTATAAACCTCGTGGTTTCTCTGTGTTCCAAAGTTCTAAACGAGCAACCATTCGGTCTGGGAACTTTTCAGAGACGCTGCCAGAATCTAGTTCACTGCCCCCACACGGAGACGACTCCATAGTCATGAAAACGAAAGACATCTCCTCCAGCGATTTGTCCAAAAGCAACTGCGAACAAATCATCTCGACATGATCTGTCGCTAAAGCGCTTGTCTTCGACTGGAGCAATGATCTTACCAGATGACTTCATCCAATCACACTTTGTTCACAAAGTTTGTCTCTGTCGAGACAAACGGAGTGTTGCTCCCAACATCGATTGAGTGAAATCTATCTGCAGCTGCTGATAAATGATTAACGATGGCAACCGCAAGTAGTGGAATCCACAAGTAAGACGACAAGTAGTCAGTCCACAGTACCACATCCATCCTCCGCAACAAATACAATTGTGCGCACAAGAAACTGAAACTGTGTGCGGAGCTGCAAATCTCTGCTAAAATTCGTATAGGAACCGATTAGGTTCGAGGCTTATCTTGATGTCCTCATATTCAAATTGACCAACTATAACTGATTTTTAATTTACTTCCCATTATCAGATTACTCATTGAGAGCCCGGTGTCCGCGGAGCACCTATTCCAGCAGTGTACGCCAACCACCAGCGTGGAGCGATGTGGGCGTCCGTTGGAGCAGAAAGACAGATATCGGTAGACAAACTCTGCGATCTGTTGCGGAACGACAGTGGTGTGCCGCTGCAAGGTGAATTATAAACATCACTTGGCGTCGAAAAATTAGAACAGATCGAATTTAATTCCTTTGCCCCAGTTTTGCCAATAGTGGAACACGCAAACGTACCAGTATGTGTGTATGAGGGTTGGTTTCAAAACACGTGTATGTAAGAAGTGATCCGTGAAGTGGTCATTCATTACGTGTGGAAGGTTAAACATGGAATGGAGGCAGATCTGGCCTAAACTGGATGAAAAGAACGGGCAGAATTCTGTACAAAGTACAACGCCTGTGATCTTAGATAGGAGCCATCGAAGGGACATTGCTTGTTATGTGGACATGCTATAAGCATGCGTTTATCTTCCAAGGATTTCTGCAGAAGCTGTAGGAACGGGAAGAAACAACCACCACTTGCCCCATGACTGAGAAGGAAAACTCTAGGAAAGTTCTTCTGCGAAGATCTCAACGTTCTTGCAAGTATATACATTCACAGCATAAAGAGTTTCATCCCTGGACCTGAATGGTTCTGCACATAGTGTGGATCAGTAAGGGTTTGACACCCATTAAATTCTTAACCCTTCAAAAGAAAGAGCTTTTTGTTATAAGGTTGTCGGCTCACAATGGACCAACACTTAGTCTAAGTGTGTCCCTGCCTAAGCAAAGGCAGCCTCCTAACCTAACTTAATCTTCTTCCAAGATGGATCCTTTGGAACCAACTATTATTGCAAGATGACCTTTCAGACCGTTTCAACTGCTCACGTACAGGTTGCAAAAACCTTCAAAGAAAACAATATAATCAGAAAAGTATAACTCTGTCAGATCAAGACTAGTAAAGCTCTGCAAAAGATAACTCTCTTGTGTATTCCAGGACACAAGGATATTTCAGACATCGAAAAAAGATGAACTTGCAAAGAATGGGTCTGAACAATGCTCTTCCCCTTTGTGAGAAATTCAATCGGCGCTTTTAACAAGAGAATCGATGAAGTCACAACCAAAACCCATGCAGGTGGGATCCATCTAGTTTCTTGCTTAACTACCAAGTCGACATATAGAATCACGCGGTAGGAATTAACTGGTAAAATATATGAGTACCACAACTTAAGTGAGTGAGGTGAAGAGGGTTTCATTATCTTCCGCCCGCTAACCTAACCTAACTTACGACGAGAAGAGAGTCGTCTCTGGCACTCTCATGCTAATCATGTCAAATAGCCCACAATAACGACCGCAAAGACGACTTCGTCGTTGAATCTGTCAAGCATCTTCTATGCGAAAGTCTTGCCTGAACTTGTGTTACTTTTGAGCTCTTTTACACATATACCAGGGCATATTCATAGTTTTTATTGCCGATTCCAAAAAGTGGATTGAAAATTTTGAGAAATTATGCTCTCAAACATTTGTCTTTGCCTACTGTAAACCAGTGCCCCGGAAAAATGTCTTAATTATTTAACTACGACTCCATTTCGAGCGTGCTTAGCAATCCATCGCGTTTACCGCAAAGTTGCTATAGCAGTCTCAGGAAAGCACCTTAGCACTCTAAAAGAACTCCTACAAAACCCTTTATACTACCCAAACGCAAAATAGTTGGCCCATTAACATTTTTTCTTACGAAATTCGAATTAAAGATTGGCATTCCAAAGTAAAGAAAGTTATTCAATATTTATTTCGAAATTGTGCGTTAAATTTTAGACATAGGTATTCAAAAACAGTACTTTATAAACTCATAACTGTTTATTTAATAATTGAAAAAAACACAAATTTTTCCAACACATGACACGCAAAATTGTTGGCCTACTCTTTTATCGACGCAAAAAAGTTGGCCCAATAAAAATAACTGGCATTTACCACTTAGTGGCGTCACCTTTGTTTTTAATAACGGTCGTAATTCGCCTTGGGAGTGTTTCCACTAAATTATAGCAGCATTCGGGGGTTATACCGTCCCAAACTTCTTGGATCTTTTCCTTTAACTCACTCAAGTTTCTAGCCGGATTTGTTCTCAATTCTTTTTTCATTTTTCCCCACAATGTCTCAATTGGTGATAGGTCGGGGCTATTTGCAGGCCACGTTAGAACTGGAATGTTTTTTTCTCGAAGCCAGCTCATATTTTGCTTGGCTGTGTGGCATAATGCGCCGTCTTGTTGAAATATAAATCTGCCATCTTCTGTTTGCAACCTTGGAATT
Source organism: Matsumyia berberina (assembly GCA_917880715.2). Taxonomy (NCBI): domain Eukaryota; kingdom Metazoa; phylum Arthropoda; class Insecta; order Diptera; family Syrphidae; genus Matsumyia; species Matsumyia berberina. The sequence goes on from OU862870.1 coordinate 34,372,226, forward strand.
GAGGGTAAAAGTTGGTGCTCTAAGATATCTTGATATCGACTGGCATTCACAGTGCCGTCGATGAAGCAAAGGTTGCCCACTCCTTGAGCTGACATACATCCCCAAACCATCACTGAAGCGGTAAATTTTGTTTTTCTTCGAAAGCAATCTGGGTGAAATGCTTCAGTTGGTATTCTTAAGACTCTTGATCGCGAGTCTCCAACACAAAGCTCGAATCGAGACTCATCGCTTCATATTACACTCCTCCATTGCCTCAACGTCCTGTTTTGATGACCACGAGTCCACTTTAAGCGCTTCTTTTTTTGCAAAGGAGTTAAAAGTGGTTTTTCTTTTTCCTAAGTGAGTTTAATAGAAAGTTTAATAGAAAAATAAACTGTCTAACATAAGAAAAATGATAGCAAAAATTACTTTATAAAATTTGGATCCCATTTTCCTCATTTATCGAATGCAGGTGTCTCTTGAAACTTGCTTTTTAATGTCATTTTTTTACTCTAAGGTAATATTTGCCGTTGTAGCACGACGGTCTTTCTTAAGAATTTTTCTTAAAGTCCTTCTGTCACGGTCGGTAGCAATTGATGGCCTTCCAGGTTTTTTCAGTGGGTTCACATTTCCGATCTTCTTGAATAAATTAATTATATTTCGAACTGAAGACCTTGATATTTCCAATTTTTTTGCGATATCATAGGCCGAAACGTTATTTTTGAAATTTTTTATTATTGCGTTACGCATGTCTTCCGATAAGCACTTACCATGCGGCATGGTGAACTTTGAATGCGAGTGCAATTAGTGCATGCTTTACTTGAGACATCCACACTAAAATAACGCAACAATAAATTGTACATAACCAGAGAGAGAGACATTATCTGGCTTAGGCCAACTATTTTGCCGCGAAAAACTAGCGGGCCAACTGTTTTGCAATAAAAAAAATTGATTGACATTTAAAATTTGTGATAAAAGACATTAATTTCTTTAATTCATCAATTGCTTTGTAAAGAACATATGTTCATGAATTATATTAAGAAAGAAAAAAATCAAATTTTTATTAATTGTACATAATAACAACATATTAGAGAAAGTACGTTATGAAAAATACAATACTAGGCCAACTATTTTGCGTTTGGGCTCGTATAAGCTAACCAGATGGGCGGTTCGGTGTGGTTTATATGTGAACCCCCACAAAAATTGAACTGGTACTATTTTCAAGGAAATATAAATTTCCATTTATCAACCCTCTCACCCTGAATGGTACAAGCTTAATTTTCTCCGACGAAGCAAAATATTTGGGTCTTATTTTGGAAAGGAATCTAAGCTAGAAACCCAAAGTCAAAGAAAGAGTTAGGAAAGCTATAGTAGCACTTTTCTCTTGCAAAAAGGCTATCGGGGATAAGTTGGCATTGCAACCCAGTATTGAGCGCCGTCATAAGACCGATACTCAGGTACGATGTAGTCGTCTGGTGTCGTGTCCTGGATAAAGCCTTAGACCGCGACGAGCTGAATAAAGTCCAATGACCAGTTTGTTTGTGCATAAGTGATGCTCTGCGCACAACACCCTCTGCAACACTGGACATTCTGTTTCATTTGACTCCTATTGACATCTTTGGCAGGCAAATGGCTGCCAGTGCGGCCCTTCATCTCACGGCACATTGGTCCAGTAAAGCATTTGGCCTCGCCTCCATTCTGAATAGTTTGAAAATCTCACCAGGAAACGTTGACTACGACATACCCAAACTGAATTTTGACAAAAACTTCGAAGTTACAATCCCCTCCAGGTCATTCTTAGAAGACAAGTCGGTTGGAGGTGTTTTCTCTGATTACTGTAGCGTATTCCCTGCGGAAATAAAGGCGATCAAACAAGTATTATCTTGGCTCAAGAAAAACGTGATATTCGCTTCAGATATCCGCGTCTTTTCGGGCAGTCAAGCTACGATCAAGTCCTTGGAATCATTCTCTACAAATTCTCTAGTAACTCTAGATTGTCGTTCGTCTCTCGTAGAGATGGAGCAGTTAAAAGTTCACCTTTGTTGGGTGCCGAGCATAGGGACATTGTAGGGCTGATGAACTCGCCAGACATGGTACAACGATGCATAAATAAATAGCTGGCGCGACAGCTCGGGATGAGCAAAGGTCTAGCTTCGCGCAACCATTCATGTTGTGCGTGATACATATTTCGCACGAATGGAAGGGACCAAATTTTATTGCCGACTCCGAACGGCGAACAGAGAAGCTCTTTTATGGCAGATAATACTCCCGGAGGCTTGTCATTCCCCGACGGGACTTGAACCCACGCAGTCCAACGCACCAACCACTGACCTACGGCGACTACGATGCATATATATATATTACCTAAATATGGTGCCTTAGGCATACCCATCACTACATGCATTCTTTAAATTAGCGTCATGCTCTCGAAAGGACAAATCTTACGTACAACATATCTGACGACAGATTTGGTCCAAGCTGGACGCTCTAAGGATCTGATTTTTCTCAAGAGATTGCACATCAGCGCTGCTATAGGTGTCATCACTGAACACTGTTAAATAGGCAGGCATGCAAAAAGGCTTGGCGTCTTTGTAAGTGATTTCTCCAGAGGCAGCATGGACGAGGAGGAGGAGGAAACTATTTTCCACCTTTTTTTTTCCACTCTAGCACTGCAGTCTCATATAGATTTCTATTGTGGTGTCCCGTGTGTTTAGAGCAGTTTGTCTAGTCCAGAGGATGTCAGGAAGCTAATCAGCCTCTTTGGGTGGAGCGTGGGAAGCGCCGTTTATGAAACAAGTTCACTGCCTAGGGTCCGCGTTCTCGCATGGATAAGGGCGGAATATTCTGTGACGATGTAAAGAGAGCTTTCATCGCTCTCCAAGAACAGTCTGAAGGTAGGGTCCGGTGATAGGGCAACCTTCTTTGCAAATGCCCCGTTCTTTCCCATAGAAGGAAAATTCAGCTAGGTGCCTTCTTACACAATGATCTACGATATATGTAGGTGATCTAATCAACGCAGATATTAGAAGTTTCCTACGCTTTATTAAAAGCTCTAAGTGGTTTAACGAGTAAGTAAATTCTCCAAGATCCACGTCATATCGCAACGGACTTATCATTGGTCTACGTGTGTTGGCTTCTGCTGGCAGCTTTTTCAACCTAACCTAACCTTACCTACCACAAAGCGAAGACGATATGTGATTTAGAATGGTAATTGGCGAAATGATCACTCTTTAAGTACGGCCTGTTGGGCGAGTCCTCTGCCCTTACTAGTGAGGCTTGGAACTCTTGGTAGTCCCTTCTTAAAGGACCTAGAAGGCCTGAGTCATTTAGAACTGAAAAACATTTAGCCAGTTTTTTTTAGATTCGCAATCAAATTGACATATTAGACCCTTCTGTTTGACTACGTGATCCCATGACAGATATCACAGAGCACCCATTACCTTCACCTAAACCTGTGGAGGGTCTAGCAATCCACAGTGTCTTTGTCATAATTCACCAAAGGCAGCACGTGCAAAGCCTTATGATAAGCGTTTCCTACCTAAGTATGCCCCACCAAACATTGGCCAATCTCAACCGACGACTGGTCTTAAGTTAAGACTCTAACTATCGTCTTGCAGGTAGGCACACTTAATTTTTAAGTTTATTGCTTCCAATTTGAATGTCTATCAATATCCCAGTATCAGCAAGTGGCTTTATCGAATCGGTGGGAATTCAAATATGGTATCTAGATCTTTTTTTTGTTGAATCTCTTTGGATTTGCATTCAAATACGTATGACTAACACAGAGAAATAGTCTTTGAGTGGAAAGTCAGAGCTACTCAAACGATCCGATTCCATACGTTCTCCATTTGGAGACGGCGAGACCCACTCTCGAAAATGAGTGTACACATGTGGGACCTGTTGATTGTCTCGCTGTGTGGGATGATCAACTATTTTCCATTTCTGTGGTAAAATAATACAATTAGGCGGTGTCGAGAAACACGAACGGATTGAGGATTTGAAAGAGTTTACAATTGAATTTTCGATGGGTAATTACAGTACTAGAGTTTGAGAAGTGCGATCTTAAGCTATACATTAGCAATTATGTGAAGGGAATTAAAAGACACTACAAAGCAGAGTCAAAAAGAGGAGGTTGAGATCAGAAAATCCTGACCGGCAAGCAAATATGTGACCATATACATAACTACATTTTCGTTGAGCTTAACTGCCCTCCACATTGCCGTAGTTTTGACATGTAGAAGGACTGTTCGATTATTCGGAATCGACCGTAGTTAACCTAGACTTTGTTAAGCATATTCACATTGAAAGTTGAAATCACATTTTTTCAAGGCAGGCCATCAGGCGGTTGATTCGTAGACAAGGGCAGATCTTACCAGAGCTGTGTACAGTATTTTTTTGTGGAAATGTTTGCTTCCTCTTTTTAGGCTAGGATTTAGGAAACACTTTACTAGTCGATTGTACACCAAAAAGTAGGACAGTACTTACTAACTTAAAATGGCGCTACAGTCAGTGGTAGAGCTGAGTTTCAACCAACAAGCGTCTCCAACCATCTCGATCTTTACCCAGCTGCCTACAATTTCGCACGCCAAGTTGGTTCTCACTTGCATGGGCCACTTGGGTCGCGGTCTTCCTCTACTGCGCCGTACCTCGGTTGTGGATTCAAAGATTTTCCATGCTGTAGCATTGGTGTCCATCCGCTCTATATGACCTAGCCACCTCAGTCGTTGGAGCTTCACTCTTCTAGCTAAGTCGATGTAGCTGTACAACCTCCTTCACTCACCGTCTGTGCAGACGAGATCGAAAATCTCGATAAAGCCGAGAGCAACCTCATCCGCTTTTGACAGAGTCCATGCATCTGGGCCGTAGAGCAGGACTGGGACGATTAAGGTCTTATACAGGGTCACCATAATTGTTCGATCGAGGGCTTTGCTACTCAATTGTCTTCTTAGCCCCAAGAAACAGCGATTGGCAAGAGTTATTCTTCGTTTAATCTCAGCGCTGGTGTCGTTGTCTGAATATATAGCGGAGCCCAGGTAGACGAAGTCCTAACCTCAAAGTTATATCTCTCTACTGTGACGTTCTGTCCGAGACGTCGATGTTGGGTGTCCTTTCTTGTTAATAGCATATACTTGATCTTGCCCTCATTGATCGCTAAACCCATCTTCGCCCCCTTCGTCTTAATCACGCTGCGTTCTTCCGATTATGTCAGAACGATGTTGAAGGAGTCGCAAGACAGCGCGTCACCTTGTCTAAGTCCTTTTTTGAGATCAAACGTCTCGGTGAGGTCTTGACCGACCTTGATGGAGCAGCGTGCATTCTTCATCGCCATCCTGCCCAATCGGACGACTTTGACAGGGATGCCAAAACTAGACATGGCTCTGTAAATCTCGTCTCTATAGATGCTGTCATACGCGGCCTTGAAATCGATGAAAAGGTGGTGGGTATCGATTTGAAGTTCCTCAGTGTGAATATTTGGTCGGTGGTGGCCTGGCCTGAAGCCACACTGATCAGACTGTTGACAAACGGCTTCAGGCACTCACACAACACGCCAGATAAGATCTTGTAGACGATATTTAGAAGACTGATGCCTCTGTAATTGGCGCAGTTCAGAGGGTCTCTTTTCTTGAGGATCGGGCAAACAATGCTGAGGTTCCATTCATCGGGCATACTTTCCTCCAACCATATTTTACAGATGAGTTGGTGCGTGATCCTTACACTATCGTCTGTGGGCAGCTAGGCTGACAGCTCCAGCAGCTTTGTTGGACTTAAGCTTCGATATGGCTTTCTTCACCTCGTCCAGGTCGGGTGGACGGAATCGTTGGTTTTCGTCGTCCAGGTTGAATGGTTCATTCTGCCTGACAGCGGGATTCGATTCGTCGTCGCCGTTAAACAGTCTACAGATATAGTCCTTCCATATCCCCAGCATCGACTTCGATTCTACTTCGATGTTCCCTTGTTCATCCTTGCAGGCTTCGGTTCGGCTCTGTAGCCTTGACAGGTTCTTTTTGACTTTCGGAGAAAATTCAAAATGGGCTTCAATGATGAGGAGCTTACATTATTAGCACGCACCACACCAGCACCGAAGATATGCCACACAGTACCTGATCCGAGCCAAAGCAAGACAATTACAGAGGAAATGGTCGAAAATGTCGTCGCCCTCTCCACAAGCGTCGGAGACAGTAGGGCCACTACGTCTTGGATAGTCGTGCCGCACACAATTGTGTTTGTGAGAAACACAATCGTCAATGGTGGCTCTGGCAGTCCGAACACAGGATCAGGACCTGAGAAATCATCCTCTGAGCCTTGTCTATCAATTTCATCGGAGATCTCCCAGAGATCCCAGGGTGACTTGGGATCCAGACACGAGCCCAAGAGTTCAACCTAATTCAAAGAGTTCTCGAACCGTTTTTTAGTTGGTTAAAGGGTTGGCTAACGCTATTTACGCAGATTTTCCGACCCCTTTGTCTATTCTTTATAATAGCGCGTAGCCATCAGGATATCTCAGCTTGGAAAACGGGGACATTCTTACCTAAAGAGTGGTGAAGACTTGTGTTGTCGGCCTTCACGAAGGTGCCATCCCTGGATCCATGACTGATTTTGCAGCCATCTGTGTGTAACTACAGACCAGTTCAAGCTCAGACTCTGGTAAAAGCCAGTCCTGCACGCAAAAAAAGACTGAAAATCTATAGAGACGCTGTACTTAAAATCGATAAAAAGTTGAAAAGTATAGATTCGGACTTTCTTTGTCAATTGTCCAACTGCCTGGCCACTAACATGGAAAATTCAGGTGACAGAAGAGAGGAAATCGTTTATTTTCGGTTGGTTTTGTGTTGCACCAACTTGCGCGACACATTTTTTTCAGTTTCTACTGGCAGATTGATCGTGTGCTTAACCCACCTTATCCGCGACAAATTCAAGTTAATTTATATCCCATTCTCATTTATTTTGTTTTTCTCACACTCCATTCGATACGCAATGAAATTGAAATTCATTAACATCACTCTGTGCCGCGATTGAGTATATGTCTTGTCTCATCTATAAGATACATCACGATCGGAACGACTCGGAAACGGAATCCCAACCGAATGCTAACAGTCATCATCGACTGGTAAATGGTAACTCCGCCGAGATTTGATTCACTCTTTTTCAACGGAACAGTGTGGGCAGCATAGCGATAGCACAGTGCACAACACTGCACAGATACAGATACTTTATCGAGTTGTTTTGAGTCGCTTTTCGTATCCGATGGATGTACTCTGTCCGTACTCGTACATTTGAACAAAGTTCTATGCGTAAAGCAACCCGCGACGTTTTTTACGCGAAGTTAGTTACTCGCGAGCGGTCCGATTGCGCGTATGCGCCGTGCGAATTTTCTATCTCTCTGTCGATTTGGGTTATTGTTTAAAATTTATTTCTTTTTTATTCTGTGGTGGGTGGAAGCAATAAATTAGAATTTGTTGCTCAATTAAATCCCCGTTCGAACATAAATTAACGAAAAGTGAATATCTGTGAGGTTTTGTGCAAAATAAATTCACCTAGTCGATCGAGTTTTTTTTTCCACAAGTGATTCAAAAGTGAAAAATAAAATGCAAATGATCGTTAATTTAAAAAATTAATACAAAAAAAAAAAGAAAAGTTTTTAGAGAAAAAAAATTAATTTCTGTGTGCAAAAGCTATGTATCCCACTGCAAAGTGTTTATAAAAAAATAAATAACCAATTGATGATTAATACTGTAGTGTGAAGTGACACCAACTTACTGGATGCAAAGCACAAAATAATAAACATACGACTAGGTACGAATATTACCAGCCCACCTGTTGATTCTTACATTTTGCACATAAGGTACGAGTATGATCGTTAATATGCATATAAATATATGTACGTACGTAATCTTGAATAATTTTTTCTCGTGTGGATACACCTAAACAAAAATGCCTTGAAAAAAGTTTTTCTTGTATATCTATGTATAATTATATTTTATTTTTAAAATTAACTTATTTTATGCGACATGAAATAGCTGTAAGGGTCTGTTATTTATTTTTTTTATTATAGTGTAAAACGCATTTTACTATCGTCACTGTTGATTGTCGGAAGAGACGGCTATCTGGTGGGGCCAGCGCCAAAGGAGGTATCTTCTCTGATGCAATCATTAAGCAAACACTTAATTATAATGTTTGCGAGGTTTTCAGCAAATTAATGATAAATAAAAGTAATGTAACTAATCGATAGAGATAGAGGAAGCCAGAGTAAGGCAGCGCAAGAACATTAGATAAATCTTCAATCTATACTACGGCGTTCATCGGGTTATCTATCATAATAACTGCTTTGTGTGATTACATTGTTGTGAAGTGTTGTGCTACATAGTCTAGTGCACTCATAATCTAGTGTATTGCATACACTTTTAAATGAAAATAAATTGGAGTACAGCAAGTGTTATCCGTCAAGGACGGATTCGCTAAAAATCACTTTTGATGGAAAATTTTTTGTTTTCATTAAAAGTTTATTGAAAAATTTGTCACGGCATGTCCTTCCAACCAACATATTACCTGACTGATACAGGAACGACCGAGGTTCCTTGCTTTGCCCCTTATGGGTTTAAGTTCCTTCGCCACACCAATGCGTTGTCGTGTATGATTTTTTCGTTGTACCCTCTTATCTTCTCCTTTTCACCAATCTTGTTCTAAATGCTTTGAAGACTACCCGCACTTTCCTCTTTTTGGGTTAGTGGGTTGAAATAAAATGCTTAAGTGACTGCATGTCGTCCTTTCAGTGTGTGTCCAATCCACTTTTACATGGCGTTAGTACGTTTTCTCACACCCCTACTTAAGGTGGCGCTACAGTTTGGAGTGGACGTGGGTCTCAACCAACAAGGGTCTCCAGGTAGCTCGATCTTTATCCAGCTGCCTCTAGTTTCGTATACCAAATTGGTTGAGGTCTCTTTCCACTTGTATGCGCCACCTGAGTCGCGGTCTTCCTCTAATGTGCCGTCCCTCAGGTGGGGATTCGAAGATTTTCCGGGCCGGATCATTGATGTCTATCCGCTCTTGGTGACCTAGCTACCTCAGTCGTTGGACCTTCACCCTTCTGGCTAAGTCGATGTCGCTGTACAACCCGTACAGTTCGTCATTGTATCTCCTCCTCCATTCACCGTCTATGCAGACGGGACCGAAAATCACGAAAAAATCAATGGCAACCTCATCCGCTTTTGATAGAGTCCATGCCTCAGCGCCGTAGAGCAGAACTGGGATGATTAAGGCTTCATAAAGGGTCGCTTGTTGTTCGAGGGAGGGCTTTGCAAAGAAACAGCGATTGGCAAGAGTTCTCTGTATTCTGTATTCGGGGCCCTTAATGCACACTGTGACCTATGAGATCTATTGTGGTGGCCCATATAGCTTAACCAGAGGTTATTTGGAGGCTTTTGGTTCAATTTTCCGAATTTCCGCTGGGTTGACTGAGCACCCGTCAATTTGAGTAGTCTTTTCCTTGCGGCTTCTGGACATACGCACAGAATATGTTCAGCGGTCTCTTTCTGTTCTCCACAGAACCGGCAAATATCTGTATCTGATATTTTCATTTTATGCAGATGGTATCTGAGTGGACAATGTCCTGTCAGATAGCCCGTTAATGTTCTTAACTCGTCTTTGGTGAGATCAAGTAAAATCTTGGCCTTGTATACATAGGTTGGGGTTGATAAACTTTTTCGCTTGTCTAAGGCCCCAGAGGTTGGCCAAGTAGTCGGCTTGTTTGTTGATCTTCCATTGTGTTATCTTGGAGTTGGCACTGTTGGGTGGTACCCCAAAATAGGGTTCGGAACCAACGAGTGGTCGGCAAGCGCCTCTTCTCGCTAGGCAATCAGCCCGTTCATTACCCTCGAAGCCTTCATGTTCTGGGATCCAGACTAAGGTGACCTTATTTACCGATGCAAGGCTTTCAAGGAGGTTGAGACAGTCCCAGACAAGCTTGGACGCTACCGTATGGGACGCTACCGTATGGGATGCGGGTTCCTCGGGTTCTTCTCCGCAGGCATTCTCTTGCACACAATTCAATAGCGTGGACTTCCGCTTAAAATACTGTAGGTGACTTTCCAAGCGCTGTCGCGCATTGGAAGCTGGGCCAATAAACCCCAGCACCTGTATACATATGTATATCTGATTTGGGAATTTAATAGTGTAGTAGGGCCTTCATTTCTCCATTCGCTGCGAATTGGCAAGAGTTAGAGTTAGAGTTTTCGTTTAATCTCAGTGCTGGAATCGTTGTCTGAATTGATAGCAGAACCTCGGTAGACAAAGTCCTTAACTACCTCAAAGTTGTATATGTCTACTGTAACGCTCTGCCCGAGACTTTTTCTCACACCCGCGAGCTATTTAAAAGTTTGTCGCTCTCTTAGCACTACTCCAAATATGTACATACTGAAACTTTCAGTGGGCGGGAACACATTCGTGACAAAGGTTAGGATAGGTTGGTGGAGAGGGGGGGGGGAGAAAACCCTCTGCGCCAGATTCAGGTTAGTAGAGACCCATTGTGTAGCCCATTTGGGGAGAAGGTACCCCTTTCGTGAAGCAATCCCCAAAGCACTCTCCTATTGTTCCAGGGTTTCGAACCACCTTGAAGCCTTAAAGAACCTTGATAGGTCGTTGAAAGGTACGTCACTTGGTTCATCGGTATCCTGGAAAAAGTGTCTTCCAAAAGATTTATGTCCGAGATGGCAGAGGCCTGGGCAGTACCAGAGAAAGTGGGTTGTGTCCTTATTAACTTCTTCGTCTACGCAGCCTCTGCAAAGGTCATCCTCACTTAGCTTTAGCATTTTCATGTGATAGCGCACAGTATTATGACCTAAAATTACTCCTACATGGATGGAGGGAGTTTTCCTGTCCTTCTGCATCAAAGTCTAAAGAGCTCCATCTTTTATTTGCTTCCGCTAAAGACATGATCCCTGCTTCATGCCTAAGTTTCGTGGCGGGACTTTGACTGAATTCTCGACATGACTCCTAGTTTACATTTTGAGATTTTAAGGGTTGGAAGCTGAGTCCGCTTTATTGTGAAGATCAAACCCCCTATAGAGATCCGAAAAGGATCTATCAAAAGATTTTCAGTGAATTTGTTAAATCGAAACTTGGCAGAATATTAAACGTGGCAATGGAGACAATCGAAAGATTTGATACAACAATTGATACGCGATCAATGAAATCCTGTCAAACGACTTAGGAAGACCCATGGCAAATGATAGAGCGAAGATTAGGAAGATCAGCAGGGATAATTGCCATAAGCATAAGAATTAGACGTCTTACAAAAATTCAATCCATAATTCCATGAACAACAATATTATTTGCAAGTCAAAGGAAAATCTTGTCCAGAAAATGTACCACACAATTACTCCTGAAAAGGGCTGAATCGAACTTAAACGAATATCTCATTCCAATTGCAATATCCTCATTTTCACAGTCACTTTTCCACATGTAGGAGCAGTAGTGACCCTACCCAGAATTCGCAGGATGCACAATTAAAACTGTCACGCATCAAAAGAAAAAATGTTCAGTGCAATCAATAGCTTCTTACTTACTTGCTTACTTAGGTGACGCTTTCGCCTTCCAGAGCACTGTAGCGTCTTCCAGGCGAAGATCATGGCGATAAAGGAGGCCCTCTATTGGCTAAGGTGAAATGTAATATCCACTCGGGATATTAGCATGTTCGCAGACACCCAGGCCCCCATTAAGTCCCTAGAATCAGCCTCTGTAACATCAATAATAGTTCTAGATTGTCGCTCGTCTCTCGTAGAGATGGCAAAGCAATTCAATATACTCTTCTGCTGGGTATCAGGACACTGAGACATTCTACGGAACTGCAAGGCCTATGAACTCGCCAAGAATGGTACTACAATACAGATTTTTCCTGAAAAAGAGAACCTCAGAGTGCCACTAGCTACATCATCATCTTCCATCATCATCTTCCAATGGCCCGCTTATCCACTAAGAGGGTCGCGGGTTTAGGGAGCTTAAGTGGACCTTCCACATTTGCCGATCTTCCGCCATCGACTCTAACTCATCCGGGGCTATCCCCATACGGGTAGAGGTGAGATTTCGGACTTGGTCCAACCATCTCATCCTAGGCCTACCCAAGGGACGTCTGCCCGATGGTACGAATTCCATGGCACATCTCGGAAACCGAATTGGGGACATGCGTTTGACGTGCCCAAACCATCGAAGTATGGACCTCTCCGTTCGAAGAAATAGCTGCTCGACATAGAGTGCCTCGCGTACTCTGGTGTTCCTTACCCGATCTCGGCGAGTCACCCCAGCAATACAACGAAGCTACATGCAAACTGAAATTAAAGGCAGATGCAATCAGCAAAGCCAATCTAAGGTGGTCCAGTGGCACCACCTGCCAAATTAACAGTCAAATCTGGCCTTTAATAGACCATAAGCGCTCCAAGAGATTAATTTCTCCAAGTAAACGACATCTCGGAGCTACTATAGGTGTTATCACAGGACCCTGTCTCATAGGGAGACATGCCCCTCGCATGGGTGTTCCTGCAAATAATTTCTACAAAAGCTGCAGGGACAAGGAATAGATGATCCTCCATCTCCTCTGTCGTTGCCCCGCGCTCTCTCGCAGAAGACGCAATCATCTCGGTGCCTTCTTTTTTGACAATCTTGGCGACGTACCACAACAAGATGTAGAAACTTAGCTCGCTTTATTAAAAGCTCCCACTGGTTCCACGATTCGGAAACAAAATTCCTTCTAGGCATCACAATGGACCTACTGTTGGTCTAAGTGCGTCGGCTATGTCGACAGCCCCTCTAACCTAACCTGTCTTTTCGAATTCTTTCGTGCCGAATAGTTCCATCAAGACTCCTATGCTGAATCGCCAAATGAAAGGAGGTGTTACATAAGACCAGTCAGCACCGAAAGGGAGCACAATAGATCCTTGGTGCAACTCCACATTCATTCTCAAAATGTCACAATCGGCTTTGAGAGTATAGCTCTCTCTCTTTCCACTAGTGTTTGTGGGTATTATACTTGGTTCTCCTTGACACAAATGTTGTTTGGCACTCAAAAGATACTGATCGACTCGGTTTAGCCAGAAAAACCTACGAATAGCAGAGACAAGTGCCGTGAAAACAAAACCGAACCGGAAATACCTAACTGACAACCGAGCTACCACGTTGTAAACATCCATTCAGCAACGAAACTTAATCATCCACTTCTGAGAATACGTGGGCCTACATTAATTCATTAACTCCGTTCAACCACCAAGTATCTAAAGTACGCCGCGTGCAAAAAGTGTCCCATTCCAGAACCAAATAATTAGTATCTTTGTCCGAATTTGGTCAACACGTTTGTTTACTTTCCCCGCCAGAACAGCTCCAACGACCAACAATTAAACAATTTCAAAATAAATTACTTGCATTAGAGGTGGCTGCGAACGGATTAGGACGGTGCTAAGACGTTTTCCCTCGTATCTACGCGCCTCATCACTATTGATTGAATTTAAATTGACTGATTTATTGCTGTTTGATGATCATCAGGTAGACGGCCATTAAAGCCGCCCAACCGAGTGTGGGGGCATTGGAAAACCACATTTACACCTACTGTATCCAATTCCGCGCGCAATGTTCTGACAATACAATAAGAAATTAGATTTGCATTTAATTGTCTGTTGTTTGGTGAAGATCTTATGCTGAATCTGTGGTTAGGAACTCCTACGCACGTAGTATGTGGTTTTTTGTTTTTGGAAGCTTTGTTTTCGACTTTTATTGAGTTGAAGGTCTCGTTGAAGACTCTATCGAGTCACAGCAGCCAATCAATTGATAAGTTTGCAATGCACGTAGGCTGTTCGATTGAAAAGAATTGACAAAGTCTTTCTATGAATTGTTAAATGGATTCCTCGTCGTTTTATTTTTAGCTCAGTGATGTGTGTGCGTTTATAGCGCTAAGGATTTGTGGCCAAATATGACCGGCTCCAGTTGAAGCTCTCCATCGAATTCAATTGCCTCGAATTAATCACCGAAACGAGTGACGCAAAGGGGAGAAAAAAGGAACAAATTATAGCGCGCGCGTCTAGACACATCTTTCGCGGTACTAAATCATTAGCTTTGTGCAGAGAATCAAAGCGCAGGACTTGCACAGCCGGCTGGCGGCCAGATGAGACCACTGAACCACTAAACCAGCACGTATCTTGTTAATTTATTCCCTCTGTTTCTGCATCTTTCCGTGGAATATCCTCCCTACATACTTTGGCTTAGATGCGGAAAAAAAAGTCTGCAATTCTTGGAATTTTATGTCGTTTAACCTTCAGCCGATGAAATTCATCTCATCATCGTTCTTCTTCCACTTTTGCTTGGAATAACTTCGTATCTTTTCCGTTTGGCAAGTTTTTGTTTTCATAAATTCTGCGGAATGGTTCTAGATTCTTTTGAAATTGTTCACGTGCTTGGATAAGTTTATGCTAATTGAAGTGCAGATGAGTTATGAATCGGTTTTTAGTGGGATTAAATAATGTCAAGTGCTGGCGAGTGGTCCCAAGTTAACATTGGCATTTGAATGATGGTCAGTGGCATAGACTCAGATTGATTTGTTTAGGCAATAAAAAGTAATAGTTCGGACTAAATGAATGTCATAAGCATACACATACATACATACAGGGTTTTTCAATAAGAGCGCTACAAAAGTTTTTTTAAATAAAACAAAAACGGTTTTGGATATCAATGAAATTCTTTATTCCTGTGAAAGTACGTTCGATAACATTATGTATGAAACTCGATTTCTTTTGCATGGCCACCACGGGCACGCTTGCAGAAGTCCAGACGCTGAACCCAATTTTCGACGGTTTTCAAGCATAAACCGGCCGATACTGCTGCAATTTCACGTTCGATATTCTTACGAAGTTCATCAATCGTCACTGGCTTGTTGGCATAGACCATAGACTTGACGTAGCCCCACAGGAAATAGTCTAACGGCGTCAAATCGCACGACCCAGGCGGCCAAGCGACTGGACCATTTCGTGAGATAACACGTTCTCCAAACTTGGTTTCCAATAAATTGATTGTGACAGTCGCTGTGTGGCTTGTGGCGCCGTCCTGTTGGAACCACATGTCCTCCAAGTCCATATCATCCAATTGGGGCCAAAAATATTCGGTTATCATTGAACGGTAGCGATCCCCATTCACAGTAACGTGCCGGTCTTGATCATCACGGAAGAAGTGGGATGCAATGATGACTCATGGAGTACGTGTGGATTGCTGCCTGACCAATACCGCATATTTTGTTTATTGACGAAGCCATCCAGCCAGAAATGAGCCTCATCGCTGAAGATGATTTTTCGATTAAAATCCGAATCATTTTCAAGTTGTTGCTCAGCCCAATTCACGAACATACGACGCTTCTGGTGGTCAAGCGGCTTCAGTTCTTGCGTCAATTTAATCTTGTAAGGATGTAGGCCAAGATCTTTTCGCAAAATTCGCCACAACGACGTCACAGAGATGCCCAACGCTTGAGAACGACGTGTGAGAGACACATTTGGGCTTTCTGCAACTGAAGCCTCAGCGGCAGCAATATTCTCGACACTACGGGCACTTCTTTGTCTCACTGGCACGAGAACATTTTGTACTGTGCCTGTGGATTCAAATTTTTCCACTAGACGCTCAATTGTTGATCTGCTAGGACGATTATGACGACCATAAATTGGACGTAGCGCTCTTAACGTTGAGGCCACTGACTCCGAATTTCGGTAGTAAATTTTAATAATTTCGACTCGTTGTTGGCTCGTATATCTTTTCATTATGAAATGGCAAACCTTACTGAAGAGAAATTTCAAAAAACCGTAAGAAAAATATGGCATCGTTTGCTGTCTCTGTCGCTCTACTTTTGTAGCGTCCCTATTGAAAAACCCTTTACATTTTCGATGACCCACTTATCTATGAGGATCGCGGTGTAAGGGTGCTTAAGTTGACTCTCCACATCTCCCAATTTTCCGCCATTGACACTAAATCATCAAGGGCTATCCCCATACGGGTAGAAGTGAGAATTCGGACTTGGTCCAGCCATCTCATCCTAGGCTTACCCAGGGGATGCCTGCCCGATGACACGGATTCCCTGGCACGTCTCGGAAGCCGAGTTGGGGACATGCGTTGAACGTGCACAAACCATCGAAGTATGGACCTTTCCGCTCGATGAAGTAGCTGCTCGACGTTGAGTGTCTCGCCTACTCTGGTGTTATTAACCCGATCTCGACGAGTCACCCCAGCAATACAACGAAGAAATCTCATTTCCTGGCGAAGTCCAACGCCCACAGTGGAAGGTGTCGACCTAACGCCGTTCACCCGAACACAGCTCTTACAGTTAGTGTACAGAGATTGAATGGCCCTCAGAAGAGAACCGTCAATCTCGTACTCCTTCAATACACTCCACAGTTTACCTCGAGGGACCCGATCATATGCTTTCACCAAATCCACAAAACAACTGAGGATAGGTTTGGCATAATCCGAAGCCTTCTCAAATATCATTCTGAGAGTAAACAGCTGGTCGGTTGTGCTTCTACCTGGACGAAAGCCGCACTGCACATCGCTAAACCGAGACTCGAACACAGCTCTGGAACGCGCTTCCAACGCCTTTGCAAAGACTTTTGCGGGGAGACTATAATTGGAGCAATCCCTCTTATCCCCTTTCTTAAAAAGAGGAACAATCACCCCAGTTTGCCAATCGCTAGGTGTTTCACCGCATTCCCAGGCCACTTTAATGACACGAGAGAGCCAGTCCACTCCCCCTTGACTCAGAGCCTTGAGCATTTCTGGCCGGATTTCATCCACACCAGCAGATTTGCCGACTTTTTGCGCTTTAATCGCCAAAGTCACCTCCTCTACGGTGGTGGGACTATTCTCCGCCCTACTCAAAACCATGGCTCTGCCATCCTCAGTGTCCTGTTCGGGATTGAGCAGCTCCGTAAAGTGCTCGCCCTATCTGCGCAAGATGTCCTTCTTATCGGAAAGAAGTACACCATCTTTGGATTTGACTCCTTCGATGATATTAAACTTCCTACCTCTGAGACGACGGATGGTCTGCCAGAACACCTTGTCATAAGCATTGAGTTAATTTTTCAACGTTTTTTTTTTTTTGGATACCATTTCTGGGAAAGTCAATCGAAAAAGCAATCAAGCCAAACTCTTCAAAGGTTCTATGAAGGCTATAGGCCAAGGTAGGTGATCAGGCTGTGTTCTATGATTAACTTTTACAAGAAAGCCGCCGTGAAAACGCAGATAGAACAACGGATATCATCATTGGTCATCATCTGCTCAGTTCTTCTGTTTTGTCGTCCTAGACCTGTCACGGCTTCATGCTGTCAGCACTGGTCCTTGTGCGTCTGGACCCATCGGTTTCCCCTATATTTTCCACATTGTAGCAGTTGTTGCTTCTAATGTACATACATATGTACATATGTAGGTCTCTAAAACCCAATTTTGGCTTTGAGCCCTTATTCGACTTAAAAGACAGTTCGGCTTAAGTCTGAAGATAGGATTTCTAGTCAGGGTAAGAAACGTGGGAAGCAAAATTAATTTCTCTCATCCAAGGTGGAACAGCATACGGAAGGGGATGCTCGCCTTAGAGGGCACTTAGTCGCTAGTATGCTTATTCCGAATATCAGACCACCTCTGATTTCCTATCAAGCGTTCCCACACAATTCTCGGGCTCTGCTGTACGCGGCTTTCCCTCGTCCTTGCACCCGTGGGAACCAAAATGTGCCACCTGCTGTCTCAATCTGTTGAAATTTCAACGGTCACCAGTACTCGTGCTGGTGATTTCCACTCATCGATCACCACTTGTTAGACCGCTGCAGAGCATCCGAGCTTTTGCAGGACCACATAAGGTCTTCTCATATGAGTCCTTTTTTCGCTGACTGAAAACATCAGCATCTTGTAAAAGCGCTACTTTTGATTCTAAATAGCAGAGGAGCTTCAGTGCAGTGCGTAATGTTGAACCGGGAGGGCAGACATGTGCATTCACAAGGTTCATTAGCGTCCATTGGTTTTTCCCAAACTACATATATCTGCGTACTCCTACTCTCAGCTTTACGTGGTGAAGATCGGATGGTGTCTTGTCCTTAGGTCTCAACCCGTTTGGAAAGTTTTTGGGGATAGCTAAGGAGATAGTATGGGAGGAGTGTAAACGAGGCACTTTTCGTCAGGCCTGGACAACAGCTGAAGAATTCTTCAGGCGAAATCAACGGTGGCGTCTACTCTTCTACATAGGCCGAACTACTAAGAGACTCCATTGAATAGGCTACTTTAACTAATAAGAACCGATTTTTCTAGCTCTTCTTTTTGGGAGCACATTTAAGTATCTCAAGCTCCTGGAGGTTGTACCGTTGTGGCGTATGTTCAGCTGGTGATAGGTTAAGTTAGATTCAAGTGGCTGCCAGCTAAAGCCAACACACTTAGACCCATGAGGAATCCGTTGTGATACCACAAGGATCTCGGAAAGATATCCTGCCTACTCATTGAACCAATTGGAGCTTCTTATAAAGCGCAGGAGTCTACTAACAACGATGTTTATCAGGTCGCCTAAGTTGGTGTAGAAGAAGGCTCCTACGTGGCGTTTTCTTCTGCGAGAGGGAGCTGGACAGGTGCCAAGAAGTTGGAGAATAATCTCCTCCTCTTTCTGCAGAAGTCGTTTGCGTAGACGCCAAGCCTTGTTGCATTCTTGCCTTTTAGACAGTGTCCAGTGATGACACCTATAGTAGCGCTGATGTGCAATCTCTTAAGGGAAATCAAATACTTAGAGCGTTTCAGATCCAGCTTTGGCCAAATCTGCTTTGTCGCTAGAAATGTTGTACCACTTGTCCACCTAAGATTTGTTCTTTAGATAGCATCTAACTTTAGTTTAAGTTTGCAAGCAGCGATTGGTATACCTAGGGTGCCCTTATCAGACCCAATAGGTAATGTAGTTCCATATCTGGCAAGTTTATCAGCCTTACAGTTCCCTCGAATATCACTGTGCTCTGGCACCCAACAAAGGTGAATACTAAACTGCTCCTCCATCTCTATAAGAGACGATCGGCAGTCTAGGGCTATTAGTGAATTTGAAGCGACTGATTCCAAGGACTTCAGTGCCGCTTGACTGTCCGAAAAGATGCAGATATCCGTGACTGATATCACGTTTTTCTTCAGCTAAGATAAGACTTCTCTGATCGCCGTAATTTCCGCCTGGAACACGCTATAATAATTTGGAAGACAGGACGCTAGGTTGAGGTTAAGTCTGTTGGAGAAAACACCACCACCCAACCCGTTGCTAGTTTTTGTCGTGGAGTTGATGTTGTTCATTGTATCCTTGGAACGTGGAAATTACTAAGTGAAAAGTACCGACTCCGGTTTGTTTGGGTTAACGTCGGGAATATTTTTCTCTACCTTGCATCCAACTATTTAGAGTACGCCTTGCATGAGCTCTCACCCCTTAGAGGTTGCTTGGCGCCATAACACCAAAGCCACAACCCTCTCTCACCCTTCTACTTTGTATTTTAATCAAGTTCCATTTTTTCAAGCACCTTTACATCCAACTCAAGTGGACATAATCCAAGCAACCTTTATTTGACCTATAAAACTGCAATAAACGTACGCATTCACCCCTTTATGGCTTAAGTCGTTTAAACACGTTATTCTCTGAATTACACTGCAATAATGACATACAAATATGCTCCTTGTGGTCTGGCGCAATTCACTTGTGTTTTCGTATCGAATTGCCACGCTTTAGGCTGTTAATTGAAACGTACAGGTGTAGCTTTTTATGACCACATTAACGCGTTATAATTTACTAATCAGCCGTAGCATGTACGTTCATCGTTTTACGAGTATATGTGCCTAAAACCGCAAATAATGTGAGCAACCTTCGTTGGAATTTAAAATATGTTTAATACTCCGAGAGTCAATAAATCAGAAATGAATTTGTTGATGGCAACGATAAGTGATATGTTAAACTTTTGACCGGTATTCACTTGCTTCAGTTGGTTGTGGTTGAGTTTTAACCACAAAAATATCTGTGTCTTACACAATTGGTGGTGAGAATGCCGATGAACGTTAGCCGTTAATAGAGTCTAACTGCAACCTTCTTTGGTTGATGGAAGGGATCTACAATTTGTTTTCCGATTCCGAATAAAGATCTTGGCAAAGGCAGCAGAAAAGCGTGTAGTTTACACTGTTGGTCATGTACCTTTTCCAAACCGGTTTCAGGGTTGCTTTAAACCTCAAAAATGCAATTGCTGAACCGTGGACTAATCTCAATATAACCTTCAAGGTCAAGGCGTTAAAGTCTGCTTCACAATTGCAGTGTCTCGATCCACCTGGTCATGTGTGGCGTTGCCGTACGGCCTGTCCGATAGTTGGATGGGAAACAAACTCTGTTTGACATTTTGCAGCCGAGTCATGACATCGTGTGTTATATGGAACCTTTTAGGCCGGAACTTGTGGAATTTGTTATAAAATTGTGCTTTTCGTTCTCAGTTGGACCTTCTGGCTTATCCTACTCTTAACCTGACCGTAAATATCTGCATCACTATAAAGCTTTCAAAATGTTACTACGAGCTGTTGTTGTTCGAAACAGTCATAGTCCGGATTCTCCAATGCCTTCGGCCCCAAAAATTTCAATCGTAAAGGAGAAGGTAAGCTCGAGTTGCAAGGTTTTGGCATTTTGGGGACCTCCACCCTGCAAGTCGAGGTCCTTAGCCAAGGGTCGTCCACAAATTATTATTTCATGTTCGAGACGTTTGTTTCAGTTTAGTAGCAGTCAGTTTTTTTTAATTGAAGCTCGCTGGACCACAAACCATAGACTGGTAACTCATTATTCGTCTGCTCTACTTCTTAATGTCTGACAAATATACCAAAAGTAGGTATGACTTATGGTTTACTAACAGAGCTGATGAGAAATGCAGGTACGGGTGCAGAGGCTATTTTCTATCGGGAGATGCTACTTCGACGAGCCCTAATGCTGATCTTAACATCCAAGATACAGCGACTACCAAAATGTATTGTCCTTGTCTGTGAATAGTTTAAGGATGCTTTTTGGCAAGACATTGGACTTAAATAGCTGGCGCGACGGCTTAACTTGAGGCAAGGCCTAACTTCTCCGATCAATCATGTTGTGCGTTCGCACAGATGGAAGGGACCTGCAATTTATTGCCGACTCCGAATGGCGAATAGAGAAGGTCTTTCATGAGCAATTATACTCCCGGAGGCTTGTCATTCTCCGACCAGAGGTGGTGCCGTGAGAAATGTTCGGTGGACTTGAACCTACGCCGCTTACTCAGCAGTCCTAACCACTGAGCCAAGGCGACCATGGGGCTTATCACCAAAAAAGGTCTTTTGGATCTATGCGGCTATGATAAGGCCGTTTCTAGCTCATGCGTAGGTTATTTGGTGGAGTAGCCTTCGCTTAAGTATGTGATTCCCTTCTGCACTAAACTTCAAGGAATGGTTTGTCTCGGATGCACGAAAGCTTTTTTGAGTAGGCCTGGCGCTGCTCTAAATCATGGGACATACTGTTAAAGAAATCTATCGTCTTAGACGGGCGGCTTTTGGTATTATCCGCACTGAAGCTTTGATGACCTTGCGCGACTCTTATCATTCGACCCTGGTTCCATGGATATGCCGTCCGATGTAATGACCCTGTGAAAATTTAAAGTCGACTTTCCTTGCATTCAGGCTTTGGTCAAAGTCTGAGCCTGGATTGGATGTAGTCGAATTTTCATAAATGGCTTCAAACTCATCTTGGCTCCGGTGCTGGTGTCTTTGTAGAGGCCGACAAAACTAGACTTCACTACTTATAAAGCAAGTATCCCTCTGTTTTCCCTGCAGAAACTTTTGCTATCCTAATGTCCATGGAATATATTTGAATGAATAGGTGAAGAGGTCGGAGTATCTGCGTCTGTTGCGACAACCAGGCTGCTCTGTGCTTTAAACTTTTAACAAGGTCCAAAATAGTTCCAGAAGGCAAGAACTCTCTGAATTCGGTCGCAAGGCTGAATTTTTTGACTTTTGTCGGAGTCTCCGCTTACATTGCGATCTTTCAATCAAATTGCTAGACAAGGCTAAGAGGATGATTTATCAGGACCTGAACCTCCATTAGGTTTTCTCGTGTCTTCCGTCAGGGACTCTAATGACACTTGGTTTGCCTACAAATAATTGTGCGTGGCATGGCTCTTCAGAATGAAGGCCGACCAAACGAGTGCTCCCGAACGTCTATAAGAATTCAGCGACATTCTTGCTATCAATCAGTAGAAAAGACTGTAGACAACTTATTGCAGGTCTAGGCTTAAGTGAGACTACTGTCTGCGTTGCTTGTGGATAAGACGAAGATATTTTGTATCATTTCCTTTGCGATTGTCCTGTCTTTGCTCGGATCGGATTTGAGTGCTGAATGCTGATACAGTAAGCTCCTCATCATTGAAGTGCCTTCTTAGCTTTCTTCGAAAAAACTTGGGTAAAAATTGGGTCCTGCTTCCTGGTTGTACAATGGACCAGAGTGCGCCTGTGAAGTGTTTCCAAACCCGACAAAAAAAATCGTTATCTGAGTTAATAGCGATTTTTAAGTTGTACCTGACGACCTCAAAGTAATACATAACTGTCTCTAGAGCCGTTCTGTCGACGTCGCGTCGGTGTTGATTGTCTTATTTTGTTGACAGCATGTACGAGTATTTTGTTTTGCCTTTATTGACTGATTCATCGTCGCCGTTACCGTCTCAACACTGAAAATAACATAAAGTTGCGAGGAATTACACGGACTTTTAAAACATTGTGCCTCTGGCTTTGGAGTGTGAGCTCTTTCAAAAACTATATGCATACCTATAAGAACTCGCTCAATTGATTGAATTCCCCATACTACGACATTGCTGTGTACCAGTTTTTTCCAAGACCTATCATAAAGTGAAGATTTTTTTTCAGGCCTTAAGCTACACTGACCAATCAGGTTGTTGACAAATGGCTTAAGGAGCTCCCACACAATACAACTTATTCTAAAGGATTTTCCAATAGGGACATAAAAATGGCCGCCGCGGCTTCATGGGGTCGCGCGCATCCAAGAGGTCCAATTTTCGATGCCTCTGGCACATAGATCAGGCTGAATTTGAGCGATGGCACGGGTTATGTTGACTGATAACCATGATATAACCATACCCTCAAACCGCTTGTGCAGAATGTACATTGTGGCATCAGCTGTGTGGCATGTAGCGCCGTCCTGTTAGGACCACATGTCGTTCACATGCATATACAATTTGGGTCAAAAGAAATTGGTTATCATCGATCGATAACACTCTCCGTTGATGGTGATGGCAATGCCGTCGTCGTTTTCGAAGAAGTACGGACCGATGATGCCACCGGCCCACAATTCACACAAAACAGTGACTTTCTGCAGATGCATTGCATGCATTGGTTGACCTCATAGGGATTGGCATCGTCCGAAATTCGCCAATTTTGCTTGTGTACGTACCCGTTCATTCAAAAATGGGCCTCGTCGCTGAAGATGATTTTTTTGCTGAAAGCGGGGTTCGCTTCCAACTGCTCCAGAACCCAGACAACATGGCCGCCATTAACTGTCAAAATGTACCCGTCCCTTTAAACCCTTTACTAAGTAGGCCAACATTGTTTTGTACCGATCCTAGCTAGTTCGTCAATTTTCGCACTATCCAGACCAGAACACCTCTATGTTCATTGTTTCTGAAGTACAGGGTCATCCAATTTGTGGTCCGGATTTGACATCTCTGTTTCAATAACATACGTCAAACCGAACTGTCACCCGAGACTGTATATTTTTAATATAAGGTTTGACATTTTAAAATATGGATCGTTTAACAATTGCAGAACGTGTTAAAATTGTAAAAACTTACTACAAAAATAGTGATTCTATAGTAGCTACGTTTCACGCATTACGAGCAGATTAT
The DNA here is from genome assembly GCA_917880715.2 of Matsumyia berberina. Taxonomy (NCBI): domain Eukaryota; kingdom Metazoa; phylum Arthropoda; class Insecta; order Diptera; family Syrphidae; genus Matsumyia; species Matsumyia berberina. The sequence continues at coordinate 34,396,123 of OU862870.1, forward strand.
GGTCGACATAACCGCCCATCTGACCGTACTATAGACAAGACTGTAAAAAAATTCGAAGATAGTGGCTCTGTTACAGATTTCTTAAAGCTTATCCATCACCAAAATGCACGGTTCACAGAAAATATGGCTGTCGTTAGTCAAAGTCTATATTTCTTCGAAAATGAGGAAGGTGTAACCGTCACCGTCAATTCTCATCGCTATAGCCAAATGTTAACGAAATCGAAGATATGGATCTGGAAGGCATATGGTTTCAGCAAGACGGCACCACATCTCACACAACACGATCCGTTTTGGCTTTATTGCAAGAAAATTTTTCTGGACGAGTTATTTCGCGTTTGGTCGTTTGAACTGGTCGCCAAAATCGTGTAATTTGTCGTCGTCGGGTTTCTTTTTGTGGGGCTATGCTAATGATCGTTTTTATGCACTTAACTCGCAAACTTTTGACGATTTGAAACCGAATATTCGTCAAGTTATGGTCGAGTTATTGCCCGATATGTGTCGAAAATTACCTTGAATTTGAATGACATTATATTTCATTCATAATGGCAGGATTCAAACAATATATTAAAATAAAAATTTGATCGAAATCTAAATCATAAATATATTTTATTTAAATTTACTTTCGGAACCACAAAATGGATGATTCTTTACTATCTCTCCATTACACGCTTCTGATGCCTCTTCTCCTTCATTTGGAGAAGCCGATGTTCTTTACACGTCTTATGCTCGTCCTTGTTTGCATCTCCTTGCCAACATTGTTCGTCAAACCAGGGCCCTCGTGGTAGACGTGGCAATCGGGTCTATTGTTTATGAATGTGGTGATTCTGATATGTAGCACGTCCTCAATATTGTCGCTAGTTTCGGCGACAAAATACGAGTTCGGTGAAGTTTTTGGCAGCCTGTGGACGTTGTATTTTCTGAGTTTGAACACCGGTTTAATGTCGATTCCACTTTGATCGGTTTTACGGCCATTTTAAACTAATTTAAAAACTTCTATCTGCAAACACCTTGTGGACTTCAGAATCATTCAACTCTAATTCGATCTGACTAACAGATGAAATAGAGAAAAATACAAAATGAACGCCGATTCCACTTTAAAGTGGGCATAGAACTAAAATATGAATACATTAGCTACGACACAAGTTAACATTGTTACTTTGCCAAATTTGGCGAAGCCATTGCCATATTTCAGGTCCAGCTATAGAGTGTCTATCGCGAGTTTTCTGCTTTGATTAAAAAAAAAACCTCTTACGTATATGTCATTAGTTTTGTGGAATTAATTTATTTATTCATTTATCTTACCTGACACAGATGCGAGTCATAGATTGATATGTTTCTTTTGTTTTTCTCAGGTAAATGTTATTAAAAATAAAAAAACAACATCGACATCTAATGACGATGTCTCGCATAGAACCACAACAAAGAGACAAACAAATGGAAACCTGTCTAATAAGACGACTCTATTCCGGTCGTCAATTAAATGGCCCTTTGTGTCCCCACCGCACAAAGTGGGGCTATTGCGAATTATCAATCAGAACGGTATCGCTGAATACAAACTGTATGCGTAGAGAGAAGAGGTTAAAAGCTTCAATGTTGTCTACAGCTGATAGACCCACAAAATACGCATGTACATATGTATGTGTATCTTCGGCTAGATTCTCTAAGCAGCCACCAACCATTCGTAGAGTACGCGTTTGAGCGTGACGAAGGTCATTCGCAAAGATACAGATAGAGATACTTGAACGCAAAGTAGGTATTACACTCGCAGGTAGTGGCTGTGTCTCGCTAGCCACTCCGAACGTATTAAGTTTCCGAATGGGAACGCAAACGAAAAACGAAAACGTAAAACAGAATAAAAAAAAGTCAAAGAAAGGTGATAATACTGTGAAAATGTTTTCGTTTGTTTAGTTTAATTGGACCGCCCACGCTGGTATTTCCCTAGACGGCGATGTGGTTCTAACGCGTTTCCGAACCACACCGTTATAAGTTGTTTGCCTTTTGGTTTTGGTTAAATATTTCTCTTCAAAGCCTACTTGATGGAAAGTTTTGGTTCAATCTTGAGTTGTTTTACACACGTGTAACAGAAGGTCTATAGGCAAATCTAAGACCAGCTGAAGGAGTTCTTTAGGTTAAGTAAGGCTTCTCAGACTTATGAAGCTTAAAACATTCGAATCGTGCTCGGTTAATTTCTGAAGAACCTTCATTCAATTTGCTAATTTTTTTTAATTTCGCTGCGAAAGTTGACAATTTCTGTGCAATCGACGCTATCTACATATGTAGCATCTTTGGGTTTCCAAGTTTAGAAAATATGCCAGAGCCTTTAATTTCTCAAGTCGCCTTTCACTTGCAACCGGACCTGAAAGACCGACTGATGAAAGACCGAATTTTAAGGCCTCCAATTTGGACTCCATCTTCCATAAGTCTTTGACTGAACACGTTACGACCACTCCAAGATAAAGGTACGAGCAACACTTTTATGCACCTTAATACTGCGATACGACCGACTTCCCCTGATTCTGCGTATATCACTAACACTAAGGCTGGGCTAGGACTCAAGGAGTTCTGCAAAAATTTCAATATCTGGCATGCAACAGATATTGCTTGAAAGTCTAAGACGGAGGTCAAAGCATCAACCAATAGCTTTTTTCACAGTTTACACAGATTGAGTCTCTGGATTGAGTCAATGGCGATGTTATGTAGTTTGATAACTGAACCTACAAAAGAACTTCGTAGGTGTACTTAGATCAGCTTATTGCAAAACCTGAAAAAGAGCTTACAAACCAATAGAACAACGGACAACGACAACAACGATGAAGATACAGAAGTTCACGCAGTGACTCCTGCAGACTTAAGTTTTTAATAACCTTAAGTTAGGTTAGCTTAAATGGATGACATTCGTCACTCATGTAGACCAGCAGTAGGGTTCATTGTGCCCATTTCAAGAATTTTACCCCGGGAACATAGAAAGAGAGAAAGAGCCGTTGATCTAAAACCACCCAGATAAGGATATGAATCTCAGAAGGTCCTTCAGTTCAATGTTATGCAAGTTTCCAGTTCCGTGAAAAGATAACTGGCAAAAGTTCTCATTCCTCTGTCGTCAAGGGCAGGACATTCACACAGCAGGGGATGGACAGATTAAATTTCTTTCTCGTCCTTGCTGCCTCTGCAGTAATCGTTGTGTGGTATATCGAAGCGTTCCGCATGAATACCAATGGCGTAGTGCTCAGTAATGATGCCGGAGACAAAACGGCTCAACTGATGGCCTCATCTTCAATATACCTTTCTTGCGAGCTTATTGCAATCTGCACAAAGGGGAGAGCCTGTAAAGCATCCGTACAAGTTCGACAGACCTTCCGTTCTCTCAATATCTCATCTAGATACCTTTAACAGATTCCTACAAGCCTCGATCTAGGTATCGCGGACAGAGTCTTAATGGCTGTCTGGTTGTGCCAATGTAGACAGTAATTGTCATTCCGTTAATATTGTTCTGACGGATAATTTTTGAAACCTTGATGATGGCTGTAATTTCGGCTGAAAGACGCTGCAGTTGTCGTTTATTTTAAACGAGCGTTTTGTTTCTACGGCTTTGCAGTAAACCCCGGCTCCCGTACCAATGTCCATCTTATAACCGTCGGTATTGAAGGCTAGTTCCTTTTTGGTGGTGAATTTATGGTTCCTTTAGTCTTCTCTGTCAGGAATTCTGATATTGAATCTCCTGTTAAATGCCAGATTCTGGATCATATGATCAGTTTCTGTCATCTTGTCGGCGTTTTCCAATCGAGGTAGTACGGAGGCGTGACCATAGGAACCGGGTGTCCACAGTCTCGTCCTTTCTTCAGTCTCTCGGCAGTTTTAATCGCCGTACTCTTGTACTGTAGAACAGATCCGCTGGACTGAAACTCAGATGGGGAGGGGTTAGGGGACGGTGTTCACACTAAAGCACTCTCTCTTGCATCTACATGGCAGCGGGAGAACTCCTAGAATGTAAATAAGGCTGCACATACTTTTTTAATGCGTTCACCGATTTTCTCCTTTCAATTTAGTTGGAAATCAAGAGTTACGCCCCCGACCTGTCTTTGTAGAATTAACTCCCAGCCCTTTGCTACTGGCCCAATTATTAACTAGTAGCAGTGCAAAGTTAAGCTTTTCGCTTAAGACTTAAAGAGATTCGGCGGCTATCAGGATGACCATATCGTCGACATAGGCCACCACATTGAAGCCGTTGTCTCTAAGTACATATTTTAATGATCTCATCCACTACAAAAAACTTTATAGGGCAGAGAGGACTCCTCCCTGAGGAGTTTTTCTTATTTTAATTAAATACAGCAAAAGGACACTCAACACCGACGTCTCGGACAGAATGTCGCTATAGACAGATATTACCTTGAGGTAGTCGTGGTGAATGTCGCTATAGACAGATATTACCTTGAGGTAGTTAATGACCTTGTCTACCTCCTAGGCTCCGCTATCAATTCAGACAACGACACCAACGCTGAGAGCAAGCGAAGAATAAGTCTTACCAATCGCTGTTTCTTTGGGCAGAGAAGGCAATTGAGTAGCAAAGGTGACCCTTTAGAAGGCCTAAATCGTCCCAACCCTGCTCTACGCCGCAGAAGCATGCACTCTTTCAAAAGCGGATGAGGTTGTCCTTGATTTTTTCGAGAGAAAAATTCTTCGAGTGATTTTCGGTCCCTTCTGCATAGACCGTGAGTGGAGAAGAAGATACAATCACGACCTATATGGGTGAAAGTGTGAAAGTCCAATGAGTGAAGTATCTGGTTCATGTAGAGCGGATCGACACCAATGCTTCAGCATGGAAAATCTTTGAATCCATACACGAGAGACGGCGCAGTAGAGGAAGACCTCTCAAAATGCATGGACTTCCAAACCTCCCGACGACTTAAAGAAACCAAGCAACCTGCTCACTAGGAAGGGTCTAGGTTCAAGCAGAGAGAAATTGAGTCTGTTGGTAAAACTCATCACAGGAGACATAAACCTCAACAAACACATGCGTAGACTGGGCCTCGCTGACACAGAAACATGTAGGAACTGCGAGGAAGAAGAAGAAGGTCTCAAACACTTCCTATGCCACCACCTAGCGAGAAAGCGACAGAAGACCCTGGGGTCCATGTGGATACCGGACCCTTTCGCTCACCCTCATAGGAACGCCGTACCGTCGTAACATGTGATATGATTACGTATTTTAAATTTCTTTCTTTCTACCCAGGATGTAAACCAAACCACTGTAAAAAAATACATATGTAGAATTTGACTCTTAGTTTGCCATGAACGTTCTTTTAATTTTGGAAAAAACAACCTGCAAGCAAATGCTGCAAAACCAAGAAACCATGTTTACAATTTTCAAACTTCTATCGACAACCATTAGCTGTTTTATGGGCTTAGTCGCTTGGGCATATATTTAAATCGGGAATGCTCCTCATTTCGTATCATAGGTATAATATCTTCTAATGCGTGAATTTTACTTCTCTCTTTTTAGAGTTGATGACAAGAACTATCATAAAATTGTGCTGTGTTGGACAACTGAAAATTTCGACAACACAAAATGGAGTATTGGCCACGAACTGCAAATACACAACGGTCTTGAATTGAAGTAAGTTTACTCATAAGTGTAACATTATGTAAATTATCAGTAATTAGAGGACGTGGTCCTTGTTATTTGAGGGCATGCACTTAATTTTCAATCGATAAGTTTAAAAACATCTTCAAGCTGTCAACCTGTCAACCTGTTGTAGGTGATAACTTTTGCCCAATTAACATACAGGTTGTTACTCCACTGTATATCATCACAGCTAGTCGAAAGTGTTGAATAAGCTTTCGCCTCGGTATCTGTGATCATTTCAAGTGAAAGAGACCAGTAGTCTACTGTGTATAATTATTCGATAAAGCACTAATTAATTAGAAACATTAACAAAAATACTTCAACGTTATCTTCCCTGAAGGTCGGCAGCGAACTCGTGTCGGCTGGTGTTTATAAATAAATTTGCTGGACAATCGGAATATCGTTGACTAATTGTTTAGATAGTTCAAGAAACTCCTTCTCAACTTATGTCGTACTTTTTTTTTAAACCTGTTAAGATAGCCTTCTGTGAAAGGTGATGGCTTAGAATACTCGATAACATCTTGGTCTTAAAGTGGTTAAGTGGAGTTTCAGTGCTTGGAGGATCAATTGTATTTTCTTAAAGGAAACTGAAACACGGTGGCATTCCTTAGAATTTGCTTGGGAGGATTTTTTTAAGGAACCCGCCCTTATGGCTGACATTGCGACCTAGCAAGATCTATTGTGTCTCCGCTCTACTTAGCCTAGTAGGTCTACTACCTTCCTTATGAAGGTGAATATGTCATTAGTAGTCTAGTTTCTAAATTCCGCTTATGAACAGAATTCTCTATGAAAGATCCGTCTGTGTGGCATTTACAAAGAATAAGCTTAGAGGTTTCTTCCTCTTCCAAACAGAACCTATACTCTGTATCTGAACAAAGGTTTAGTTTGTTGACATGATATTTTAGGCCGCAATTTCCAGTAAAGAAGCTCTCTAGCTTCCTCATGTTGTTCCTGTCAAGGTTTAGAATTTCCTTGTAGGGCTTAATATACGTCTCTTGAATTGCCTAAGCCAGGGGACATTTTCTCAATGGGCTAAGCGAAGTTGGTTTTCCAAGTTGTTTAACAAAGCTGTAACGCCACAAAGGGGTTTCTGTTCCAAGAGAGCGAAAGCCGAACCGGCCCTAGCCACCTCATCCGCAGTTTTATTGCCTGCAATGCCCTAGTGGCCGGGCACCCAACCAAGCTTGTTGTGTCTGTCAAGTGATTGTAGAGTATCGTAGCGGGATTTGACTGACATAGGGAAGGGAGGATAAGTACATTTTTAAGATTTCTATTGAACGTATTTTAAACAGGATTTGCTTAGAACAAATAATTACATGTATTGCAGCCGGTCATTCCTACCGAGAAGCATCAGTCTTCTGTTTACTAGGGCTACCACAGTCGCAAAGTAAATAACTAGATAAATATACAGCGCCACGCCCGAGCGGTGCAAGCCTCACCTTCTCACAACCATTCATGTTGTGTGTCTTATTTACAATCTTCGCCTGCCTTTGCCAACTCCGAACGTCTTTTATACCTGCCAAGAGGTGATACTGACGGGGAATGTTTAACTGATTTTGTTCAGCATCAAACTGCAGAAGAAAGTTTACATTCTCCGGAACCTTTTTCTAGTTCTGATGTCAAACGATTGAATACACAAAAGTCATCATCTGATCATGAGGGTGCAGATCGTTCATTCTGATGTCAAGCTACAGGCTGACTACAAACCGCCCTTCGTTCATACCCGGGGTAAGGGCTCCGTGAAAGAGAACAAACTAAAAACACACAGAAGTAGAAGATGGGCACAATGGACTCTTTTGCTGGTCTAAGTGAGCAGTGACGAACGTCACAAGGCATCTATTTACCTAACCTAACCTAAAACACACATAAATTTTAAGGAAGGTTTACAATTGGCTTCTTGGTAGGATCCCATGCCAATCGATGTATAATTCTGCTTATATTAGCTCCAGATGAAGAGCCCCACTCTAATGTTCAATTCAATAAGTCATCTTACTCCGCCTCCAACCAGGCGTATCGAGGTCTCTCATGACCCTAGACATACTTGAGCTGTGATACCAACAGGCTCTCTTTCCTACGCAGCGGTTCTTTTTCTGGTTCGATACTTTTTCCGTGCTGACGCTGCAACAGTGTTGCTTGGTTGGTTGGCTTTGTGGGTATCCTAAAGACTTACTTAGACCTCAAGTGCGTTCATTGTACCCATAAAAGATATACACATGGGAGTCAAACTAAGGTGTAGAGTTAGCTAATCTGGAAATCAACCAGAAAGGGATAGAAATCTCAGGAGTTTCAAAAATCATCGATATGAACATCCTCCAGCCCATGGTAGAAAATATAACCAAGAGTTCTCAGTCTTCTGGTGGCCAGTACGGGACATTCGCATAGCAGGTTCTGAATGGATTCTATTTCCTCTTCGCTCCTGCAGCTTCTGCAGCAGCCATTGTAGGGAAATCAAGATCGCTCCTCATGGATTTCCATTCCGCAGTGTCCTGTAAGGATATCGGAGTCGAATCGTATTTCCCTTCGACTAAGTTGTACTAGATTTTTGGAATTCTTCTTATCAAAGACTGGCCATAGTAATTTGGCTATTGCACATGTGTCCATGTAACACTATCGCGTATTAGCCCTGATGATTCCTAAAAGTGCCCGTAAAAAGTACTCATAGGTGTCCTTGCAACCGGAAGCTAGTTCAGCACCTTTCCTGGCAAGTTCGTGCGCCCTCTCATTACCTGATATACCTTTGTGGCCTGGGTCAGCTTATTGGTCATTGATACATCGTTGAGAGTTTGTCTGCAGATCTTTACGAGCTTTGATTTTGTCGGTGCTGACTTCAGAGACTTAATGGCCGCCTGGCTGTCAACATAGATACTAATAGTTTCTCTGACAATGTTGTCGTTTTTGATTAGCTTTGCGGTCTGTAGGATGGCCCTTATCTCAGCTTGAAAAACGCTGCATCCGTCTCCAATTTTGAAGGATTGGTTTACCCCTGTGGATTCACAGAAGATACCGGCACCAGTATCAGCATCCATTTTGGATCTGTCGGTGTAGCAGACTACGGTGTTTCTCTCGGGGTAGTTTCCAGCCCAAATTGGTGCCTATCACCGCCTTCATGACGGCGCGACAGTGGATCCACTGATCATTGGCGTTTGTTGTTGATGGTAGCATAATATTAAGCTTAGTGAGCAAGACCACACGTTGTCTATAGTACCTTGCTATTCTCAGGGTGCTTAGCAAGGAGACACTTATTTCAAGTGACAGAACCATTGTAATACCATTCATATAGACCAGATCCAACGACACTCGCAACCATGTAACACATAAAGTTTCTTCTCGATGCAGTTAAGACTAAGTGACTTGTTATCCCTTATTCAACACATATTCGCCCAAATTTATCTGCTTAAAGTGGATAAAGCAGAACACGGAAGGTGAGTAATCGTCTCCCTAGGTTGTATCACTACTTTCACTACTAAACCCATCATCTTCTGCCTCAAAGTTTGCGAACCCCTTACTGACAGCTCGCTGTGATCCTCCAATTATGTCAATCTTATCGACATATGTACACATGCAATTAGTTTAAAAGTCTTGTCTCAATTCATCTCCGACATTATAAGGTCCAGTGAGATTATTGGTCAAGTAGAATACTTTCTCTGCGGACATAGAGTGTGGCTTCATCTAATCTGATTTCACTTTTTGAACCAACCTGCTAAGCTTCATTAGCACAAACATGTAAATCAATCCACAAATCAGCCATACATCCAATCAGGGAACGTGTCGAACACATTCTTACGTAATTAAACTTCAATAAACCCAAGGCATTCGTTCGCTACTCAGGCAAAGTTCAACACATTCTCAAGCACTCGTTCTTTGGGGCGCAGATTACGATATTATTTGTTCGGAAATCATTAATAAACTATTGAACCACTTATCGGATCAAAGATCGAATTGGACTACCATTTAAGTCCCGGAACGGCAAAAAAACGAGATTTCACTTCATTCATTAACTTGCTGGGTTCTGGATTGAAGTTGCTACATGTAGGGTATACTGGTTAAATAGCAGCCCCTGTACCACAGAGAAATCACGATCCGAAATTTCGTCAACAATCCCAGGCCTGGATTTCAAAATTAGAATTATGTTCCAATCTCAACCGATACACAACCGCTCAATCAGTTTTTACATTTCGCACACAACGCTGAAAACAAAATCCGCCTTGCATCTCTGTCTGCCCGAGATTAATCACTTTATTCTCAAACACAAGTGAGAGTACGTGTATCTGAAGCACCCACAGGCATGTGGTATCTCTCTCTGCAAACTCCAACCGAATCGGATACTAAAACCATGAGCACTTTGCCGTTCACGACATTTCAATTAATTGGTAGACTCCCGGAGCAATTTCATACCTCTTCATTAATTCCATCAGAGCACGGTTTGCCAGGCTAATCCATCACTCAGTGAGTAGATGATGATAGGAAAAGCGCGAAAATTAATTCGCTTAGATGGGAGATGCTAACTTTTGCATTCACGGCGAAGTCTGTAAATGAAAATGAGTAGCGAAACGGCACGGCAAACAATGGCTTCGGGTTGTTTTCGCATTTTGCGATGGAAAAATTGGTTACGTAAGTCATTATGGGAATGGAACTGCAAGATTGCACAACAGTTGCACTGGAATGAGTTTAAGTTCAGTGAAAATTTCCTGAACAAAAAAAGGAACTTGTCATACAAACATACATACATATGTATGTATGTGCATTGCAACTTAAAAACTAGAAAGTCTCAGAGGGATGACGGTAAGGCTTACCAGTAAACAAGATCTAAACTGACAGCACAGTGAAATGTATCCGCAATTGTATCCTTTTCGGATGTGTGGCAGGAAGTGACGGATCGGAGTGACTACTTCACTGTCTAAAATCCGCTTTCCTGTGTCAAGAAAAGCGGGTATTTTGCAAGGATATTCCGAAAGATCACATCCATCTCCAAACTTTGTCTATGATAATCCTTGTTTATATCTGAGCCTGCTTAGAATCGGACAACCGCAGAGGAGAAAAAACTGTGTTTCCTTCTCACTCTCATTGTTGCAGTTGCGACAGTGCGCGTTGAATGGGATGCCTAATGTATTCCTTTAGGACAGTGGCCTGTACTACTTGCTACGATCTTTGCAATTTCTTGGCGACTCTTGCATTGTAGATCTTGTGTTATGGGCCAATTGTAGTCTGGCCACATATGCCTTGATATGATACGATTCCACAGCCCGTTCCACCTGATGTTAGCCTCTGATAGAAAATGTGAGAGGATCCTCCCCTTGATGGCTCCCAACGGGATGTGAACATTCTTCGAAAGCGATCTATCAAGGGTTTGTCTGCTCATTTGCCTGCTTTGCCTGCTCATCGGCCCGGTCGTTCTTCTCTATGTTACTGTGCTCCGGCTGACTTTGAAACGACAAGTGGTGTGAATAGAAACTGAGGCAGAGTGTTCACTCAATTTGAGTTGAATAAAAATGAGTTTCGTCACGTTTCAGAAAACGTTTCCATCTAGGGAGTTTGCCTTGAATTAATCGAGTTTCACTTTGCACTGCTCAACAGTCCAGAAGGAGATGTGACGTGGTCTCCTCGGTTTCGTTGCAGAACCTCCAGTTTCCGTTCGCTTCTATTCCAATTTTCCTGAGATGCTCTTTGAGTCTGCAATGGCCCGTTAGGAAGCCTGTTAGAATGTTGGTGCCTGTTGGTGCCTAGGCAGGCCGCCTTCGTTCATAGTTCTCGAGAAGTTCCTTTGCCTGCCTTAGTCTGAGGAGTGGTTCCTATAGTCGTCTTCTTTTGCACTCTTCCTCTCTTCGCAGTTCCTCTTGGATTCGATGTGATCCCAGCCCGCAGAATGGCTCGAATCCAATGAATGCTGTTTCTGACCCTTTCCTTGCCAGTTCATGGGCTGCCTCACTTCTCTCTATTCCTACATGGCCTAGCACCCAGTAGAGGGTGACTTTATTGTTCTGGCCGAGTCTGTTTATCTTTTTCAGACACTCGATCTGATTTCATAAGAACTCAGTGCCTTGATGGCATTGTTTGATCGACTTCGAAAGATGAGACTCCATTTTAGACGATTTTGCAGAATCTGCAGGGCAATGGAGAGGAAGAGACTGTCCTCCTTTTCCTTTGTAATTGTCCAGCTCTTTTCAACAGCAGTCCATTCCATCTAAGAGCTCTTTTCTTTCATGACCTCTGTTTAATTACTCACTTATGTTACGTAAAGTTAAAAAAGGTGTCTGTTCTGATTGGACCGGAGCACACAATTAGATTCCTGTCCTTGGTGAAACCACAAGAATAGGCTGTTGTACAGGGCTTACTGTCAAAAATTTAAGAATATCTATACACAAGATATGAGCATGAGAGTCCGAGATTTACCTACTCAACTCGAGGCCAAAGATCAACAGGAGGATTTTTCTTTCGAAGTAACTGAGGATGACCATCCATTCTTGATAAAGTTTAGGTCTCTCTGCCATATACCAAGATTGGAATAATAAGATTCTTGTATAGTTGTTCGAGAGAGGACTTTGCTACTCAATTGCCTGCTTAGTCCAAATGAGCAACGATTGACAAGAGTAAATTTTCTTTTGACGTCAGCACTAGGTGCCATTGTCAGAGTTTATAGCGGAGCTTCAGAAAATAACGTCCATAATGCTTACTTACTTACTTGTGATGGCGCTACAGTTCGGGATGAACCAGGGCCTCAACCAACAAACCCCTCCAGCCAGCACGATCCTTAGCCATCTGTCTACAGTTGCGTCCATGTTCTATGTCCATAACTCACTATATATCTGTCGAGGGTGACGTTCTGTCCGAGACTTTGTTAAGTGAGTTCTGTACAATTTTTTCAAGACCCTGAAACTGCATGACTTCGTGACGCCTTGTCTATATCCTTTGTTTGACATAAAAGGTCTCGTTGAGATCTTTACTCATATCAATGAAACTATATGGATTCTCCATCATCATCTTGTACAATTGGACGAGACTGGCTGGTAAGCTGAAAGTCGGCATTGGTGTGTAAATGTAGCTCTTGTCTATGAATGCTATCATACGGGGCCTTTAACTCGATAAAAAGATAGAGGGAATCGTTTTGAAATTTCTGCGACTCGTAAATAGTAGTGCGGTAGGCTTTTTGGCATGGACCAATTAGGTTGTTGACGAGGGGTTTTAAGTATTTAAACAATACAGCAGATATTATCTTGTAAACCATGTCGAAGAGACTTTATATCTGACGCAGTTTAAAAGGTCTCATTGCTTTGGGGATCGTACACAAATAATTGCTTCGCGCGCAAGACTAAACAACTGGGCAGAAAAAAATTGGACTAAAAGTGGAACCTCCAGTTTCCCGATCGAATAAAAAATTTAATTTTGGCAGGCTTAAAATCATCAAATTTTCGCGCGAAATTTGAATTTTTCTTTAAAAACTCCGCCATTTTGATAAATTTAAATTTTTTTTTCGACCGAGGGTCGTGGTACGGGCAATACCTTCTAGTTTAATAAACTTTTTGATTTTCTTAATTTCGGGCACTGTGAAGGTCGCTATCACTGCAGCAGTGAGGGGACTTTTTTTTTTTTTGAAGCCTTGGGAGATTGCGAATAACTCGCTGAATTTTCAGTTTTTTTCTTCCAAAATTTTATCATGTATTTACTATATATCCACAAATATATCCTTAAAACCTTAACACATTCCATTCAGTAGATTTCTGTAAAAAAAATTCCCCCAAATCACCCTTTTTTTCAGGCGGTCATACTAGTGGTGCCCCTTAAGAAAGGACAAAGGCAGCTATTGAAACATGGAGTTTCGGGCCCGGATACCCGATTGTAACGGGCCTACTCTCATACTTACTTACTTAGGTGGCGCTACAGTTTGGGGTAAACCTGGGCCTCAACCAACAAGCCTCTCCAGTTAGCCCGGGCCTTAGCTAACTGCTTCAAGAGTTATTCTTGGTTTGATTTCCGACGAGATGTCATTATCGGAGTTAATAGCAGAGCCAAGGTAGACAAAGTCCTTTACTACCTCGAAGTTATAGTTGTTAACTGTGACCTTCTGTCCAATACTTAGTTTTGCCCTCGTTCTCCCTATAATGTCAATATCGCCTACTCTCACGTATGGGTAAATAGTTTGACGGTCAATTGAAAAAAAAATTACAAACCCGAAACGGTTAAAAAAAGTCCTGACTGAGCACTAATAAGTCAAAAAGTATCTCATCATGGGTATGGGATTACCACAAGACAATTTCTGCACATCTTAGGCCCTTTTGTCCTTTTGTATCCGCAGTGATAAGCGACTAAATCAATTATTGCAATCTACAATCGACAGTGATGGTACAATTCAGGGTTAACCTGGCCCTAAACACTCAAAACTGTGAGATGGGAAAGCGTCCTATGTCTCAAGTTCGAACTGTACCATTTTTCGATGTAAAGAGGAACCTTATTCTTGCCAAAATGCTGCGGTTTACAAAAATTTTATTCACCTTTGAAGCTAAGGTAGGTCGCTTGAGACATGTGGATCGAGCGATTAATGGCTGGAGTTCAATCGACCTCATAGCCCATGAGGCTGTTGTTTCACTAATTTACGGTTTTCTTGGCTTATATCAGCGTCCATGTTTATTTGTTAGAGCGCAGCATGGAGATCTAAAAATCTTTAGATAACCGTGGTTAGGTAAGGTTAGGTTATGGGGGAAGTGCCCAGTCTTATGTCTGTGCGTCCACGGAGGCCAACTAGTCCATTGTGTTAAAGATTCTTTTGGAAAACGTGATGGGGAGGTTTGGTTCAGTTAGGGTAGCCTTCACACTACAGACAGGTGTAGAGAGTATTTTCCTCCTGCTATTCGTCCCTCCCCCAGAAATCATTGGAAAAGAGGCCTAGATTCGAATTTATCGAAAGACACTGCCGCTCGTAATGTCTACGAAAGACAGAAGGACGAAAAGTACCTTCGACGCCAGCATTTTCAGTTGAAGTCAACCTAAAACCAGCCATTTCCTTGCTTCTTTGAAAAAGCGACGCAAAAACCGTTTAAAAATATTCCCACAACTAATGGGAAGTTTAAAAATTTATCGACATTGAAAGTCAATTTCGGTCGTCAATGTCACGGTGTCTATTGATAGATTTTCTTTATCTTTTTCTTTGTGCCTCATACGACGACGCATGAATCCAATCCGCGTCAGTTACATATTGTACAGATCAATAATCTTCACAAAAGTGATTAGACCATGTTGTTCGGGGGGGGAATAAAGAAAACACAACATCGCCACAAACACTGCGCCATCGAAGACTGTTTTCAGAGAGCCCAACAAGGTCGGGAACTTCATTGACGATTCTTGGGAATGGCATTTACCCACACACAGTCGATCAGGTTTTAGGTTTTTTCGCTTATGGTATCTGTGCGATTGTGGTTCTTTTTTTTGAAAATAAAATGACATACAAGGAGATTAGGCGCCAACGCCGAATTTTTAATTCGTTCTTGTGGTACCGTGTGATCCGCATCTGATATCGTAATTGGGCGCCAATTATAGAAAAAAAATCTCAAAAAATAAATAAATAATGTAAATTTAACCCGAAGTAAAGTTTTTTACATGCCGTTGCTGGCGGTGTGGAATGTGAGTCAAGAAATTTATATCGAAAACGACACACTGTTGGCCTTGAACGGAACAAGTTGCATGTGCGGACCGAGGTACGTCCACGTCCACGGTGTGGACTCTATTGGAATGCTAAGTGTCACTGGCAGCGGGAGCAGAGAGCAAATTATGTTAGCATGTCAACCATCAAGGCATATTTCATAAATCTCGTACAGAACAGGCCAACATTCTTGGCGAACTGTTGCGTTAGCTCATTCACATGTAATCAGTCTTGAGTGGTAATGATTTGGAACAAGTTTTAGAAATACGTTTAGAACGGAGCGAATTGATTTTTTGGGGAACATTTGCAACAAATTATTGGGTCAGATAAGATCAGGGGCGTGACTCCACGGTGATCCTGTTGTGGCCATTAAAGCTGTTTAAAAAGAAGTGGCTTTGACACATGCACTTGTGCGTAGAATATCCCACAACTTCAGTCGTACGGAATGCTGACTGACGCGATGGTTTCTGACCTCAGGCTTGTTTGGTCAGGTTTGAATTTTACTGTAAAAAGCAACAACTAGACAGTTTTCCAAGCAGAGATCTTTGCAAAATGTCTTTACGCTTGCGGACTACCAAGTGTAGAAGATGAAGTGCTTGTGCTTGAGAGAAGGATCTTTCTTCTGTGAACGTTATGTTACAGCATGAACTGACATTTCAGTTTCTAATGAAGGAGTTTCTGGGAGAAGCCAAAATAACCTACGAAAGAACCTTGGAGATCTATACCTATGGTTTAAAAACCGATGATGGTGTGTGAGAACTGAGAAGGTGTTTTTTTCCGATGATCTAAACCTCGAGATCTCCTTTCACCTTCCAGAGCACTGTAGCGTCTTCCAGGCGGAAATAAAGGAGGTCGTGTCTTGGCTGAGGTGGAATGTAATATCTACTCGAGATATTAGCATTTTCACAGACAGCCAGGCCGCCATTAAGTCCCTGGAATCAGTCTCTGCGATATCAAAAATAGTTCTAGATAACCGCTCGTCTCTCGTAGAGATGTCAAAGCAATTCAACATACTCCTCTGCTGGGTACACGGACACAGAGACATTCCAGGAAACTGCAAGGCCAATGAAGTCGCCAAGAATGCTTCTACAATACAGATTCTTCCTAAAAAAGAGAACCTCGGAGTCCCACTAGCTACATGCAAACTGCCGATCTAAAGTGGTCCAATGGCACCGCCTGCCTAGTGGATAAATCTGGCCTTCAATAGACCATAAGCGCTCCAAGAGATTTATTTCCCTAAGTAGACGCAATCTCGTCATCGTCATCATGGGAAACTGCCTCATAGGCAGGAATGCCACTCGCCTGGGCGTTCCTGCAAATGATTTCTGCAGAAGCTGAAGAGACAATCCTCCATCCCCCTTTACCTGCCCCGAGCAAGTGCCTTCTTTTTTGACAATCTTGGCGAAGGTGTCAGATTAAAGCCCCCACTGGCTCCACGATTAGGAAAGAGTATTCCTCCCAGATCCTGAGGCATCACAATGGATCTACTGTTGGTCTAAGGGTGTCGGCTATGTCGACAGCCTCCCTAACCTAATCTAACCTAAGGAACATAATCGTAAGTCGAGTGACTCTTTAGGGGAAGAAGTTCGCGACATTCTTGCTGTGCCTTAAGAGAAAAGGTTGCAATTTTCCGAGGTGTTTCCTGGCTCTGAAATAACCTACTAGGAAACTTGTTAGAAGGCGTAGTTGATTTTAATTGATGTTTAGGCAGGTCTTGCACCTCTTCCGGTCATAATTCTTAAGAAGTTTTTTTCCTGCTTTGGTCCTGAGAGTTCTTTCCATAACTTTCTTCTTTTGCTTTCTTTCTTTTATCGCGATTCCTGCTGAATCCTATGCATTCTCAGCCCAAAAAACGATTCTGGTCCAACGAATGGGGTCTCCTAACAATTTCCGCGCTCATTCTTAAGGTGATGCTTGTTCTTTAGATGGTACATCACGCATTCAGATGATTCGTCATTCTTTTAGACGGTTCCCCACTCTCAAGGCTTATGACTTAAAAACCTTGAACGCAGACCCTGCCCAAAACAATAATTGTTCACTGAAAGAGGCGGATTTCCATTCCTGCTTTCTAATATCCCCTTCTCTCATATTTTTTCTTTGGAGAATCTCGTGCATAGTTACTGGCTCTCCAAGTAGTCCTCTCCAAGAGATGGTGGTGTCGAGAAATATTTCCGCCAAGGTTCAAGCTTCTAGTAATGCCTATTTCCCCTGCTCGACGTCGGAAAGGTTTTAATTTCAAGAATGTCGCTTCATTTTATAAGCCTATTCATAATCTGTCAAGTTACGAGGCTCCTTGTACCTTCGATTAGACCTTTCCTAGCCTGACAACTGATTTAAAGGATTAGGAACTATACGTATGATAAAAGCCCGCTAAATAGCATCCATCTTCTACTGTATTGCGATAAAAATGTCAAACCAATTTGACAGTTTGTGGGACGGTCCCAAAAGTGTACAAATCATTTTTGACAGTAGTAGCGATTTCCTTTAACACCGACCGCCTTACAGTTGACCCAATTAAGCGAGGCAAAAATCATTTCCATTGGAAATCGATCGTGCAATAAATTTTCCAAACAAATTGAGCTCAAACTAGAAGTGCATGGTTGTCAATCAAATGCAAAACAAGAAGGGAAAATTGCCTACGTAATACACAAGCGTCACGAAACGTCAAAAGAAAATTAAAAGGAAATTGTAGCATCAACAAAAACAACGCTTCAAACATTCTAACCTCGTTGAGGATGGAAACCAAATGTCGCGTATGCAAATTGACAGTAACATCATCGCCATCACCATCCGCGTCATCGGCTGTCATAGACGACGACAAACCGCAAAAAAAGGACGCAATGGGTTTCAATTGGTTTGATTTACCGTACGTGTGTCATCATCATCGATATCGAAATTTTTTTTTTAATTAGGATTTGTTGCTTCTTCACATACCCACTGGGTTACTGTAATCCTAACAGTTTCGCTTGTCATATCTAAATGTCACACTGACTTGCCACTCTATTCCAATTCGAAATCAATTGAGAAATCACGAATCCCAAACGACCGCAGCGCCAAATCAGGCGGCCATAACCACTCAAGACGGATATCCGTGATCGTGATAATAATTCAAACCACAATTTCGAAGAACAGCAAAACAAATTCATTCTAGATACAATTATCGATCGGGGAATGGACGACGGACGCGAGAGTCGCTGACTGATTGAATTATTGCACGAGTGCGCATTCACCACGATTGAAGGGTTTGGTGACACTTTGCCGGCAGCGAACAGAGAGCGACTGACACGTCGCTGCGGCTAGACAAGCTATGAATTTAGATTTTTCTTTTTTAATTAAATGAAAATTCGTTTTCCTTTTTGTTTTATTCTTATGCCGTTCCCGTTGCCTGGTGCGGAGAGAAAGATTTTACCCGCGCCAATGGAGTTTTCACAATTTCCACAATTGGCGCTTCCGGTTTTTTTTTCTTTTTTCTTTGTTTTGGGTCGGTGAAGGTTTTTGTCGTTAGGCTTAGTCACTTGCGGGTGTCAATTTGACATAGTTGGCTCTTGAAACAACAACAAAAAAAAAGTAGTTATCCGTATACGGTTGGGAGTTGTTGAACTTTCTGCCGGCGATAGAGAACCGAACACACACGGGTTGGACGCACAAGGTTGACGTACTTCCCACTAGGAATCCACAATGAACTGGGAAGCTATTTTCGCCCGAATGACTCAAGTATGTTCAATGTTCAACTGGCCGGGGGATAATCCTAAGACAAGGTGTGGCAGAGGAAACTCTCACCATATCAGAGAGCAAACAGTCGGTGCGCTGTGGGACGTGTTCTCGCGCAAAGTAGACAAATAAGAACGACACAGATGACTTGGGTGTGCAGAGCATAGATTTTGGACAGTTTGCAGCTGATTCATCCGACTTGCGATAGGGATAGGGTTCCATTGAATTTTATGATTGACGGTACTCGTGGTTTTATGTTCTCTTTTGTACGTCATTTATTATTCGAGTAAATTGCCTCATTATTCACAGGGCTAATCAGTTCATTTGCAATGAGAGGCCTTCGTCATGCACTGGAGTTAGAGTTACGAGGACAGATAGAGAACAGTGACGACTGTTGTTTGCTAAGAAACAGCAGTTCAGATGGAACATGCCTGAATTCCAATGTCCGATCTAATAGCAGTCGTCAATTATCATTTTTTTTTAAATATCCGAAGCCAGAAAAGGAGGGTTTTACGCTGCACTAGAATCATGTACCCTAGAGCATGCATAGTGTATGTCAGCAAGAAGGGTTTTTCGCCTTTAAGTGCTGAACTGCTGATAAAAGCCGTTTTGACGAAGCGGGTCATGTCCCTCAGTGATCTATTGTTGCAAGAAGTCCACTAATTCTCCGAACAGTCTGGTTCCTTCAGAGCCATCAACATTGTACTGTGTATTTATTGTCGAATGGTAGAAAATTTCAATTTTCCAGATCTTAACCGATCAAAATTATTTCAAAAACGTTCCTTGAGGAATGGTCACTTTCCAGACCTTGATTAGTAGGACCGTCTTCTTCAGCGGGTGTATATGACATGATACTTTTCTTGTATATTTTCAGCACCAAACACCCTCTAATGCACATCAGAGTAGCGTTGGTTGCCGTGACGCCTCAGTGTTTGACGGGTTGAACTGTTATCCATGCTGCATGGACTCGAACCTAAGCAATGTCCATAGAACATTTGCCGCGCCACCTCCTCTCCTTGGAGAACGCCAAACCTCTAAGTGCCTGTCCACATTGGTGCAGGAATGAAAGGCCGTCAGAAAGAGAAAGGACAATTTTCATTGAGTGGTAAAGAAAAGGGTTGATTGCACCGAAAATCCATTCCCAACATATATTTCGGCATGGGCATGAATGTTTCTTTGTCATTGCGTTCCGTTTTTGACAGAAATCTTCATTTGGTGGCTGGGCGGCGAACAGTGCGCAACTCCAGTGGCTACTTGCGTCCAGAAAATGTATGGGGAAAATTTCCTCCGTACGAACCTTCTGCTTCGACGAAATGTTGTCAAATGGCTTTCATTCCAATGATCCCAGCTATTCCAGTAGAATGTCTCTCAGACCAGAAGATTTCAATCGTTCAAACCTGTTGATTACCGGTTCCAAACTTCAACTAAGGGATACAGTCTCACATGATTTGTGATCAAGCTCTCAGGCAAAAGGATTCGAGCTATTGGTACATATACGTACATATTAATCCAAGAGCTCTTCAGAGTCTTCTACAGCCATGTACCTATGTATTGAGTTAAAACATTGGCAAATGAAATGAACAATATCTGTCTACGGAACAGACGGGCAAATCATCTGTAAAGGTTTTAGGAAATAGAAGAAGAAATGGTTTAAATTTTTAAAGACAGCAAAGACAGCAATCTAAGGCAACCAAAAGCACTGCAAAAAGACTGCATTAGTTTAAATGAAAGTAGACTACACTTCTTTACGAATTCCCTTCGGCTAGGTTATGTAGCTTGGTTGATGAGGGTCTCCAGCCATCGTGATATCCTCAGAAACCTGAAAAGATCGTTTAGTGGAACATCAGATAGTGCTTTTATGTCCTGGTGTCTTCCTAATGTTCTGTGAGGAGTATCATCTTGAACGTCTTTGCCACCGCAGCCCTTACATATGTACATATATTGTCATCGTTGAGCTTTAATTTGATTGTGTTGTTTCTTAGAAGGTTACGACCGGTGAGGTCACCCATCCACATTGACAGCAACTTCCTGTCAAAAGCTTGTTGGTTCTGGTTTTCTCATATTTTGGCCAAAGTTTCCTTGATATATCACAAGTGGTTAGCGACTTCCACCTACTGTTGGCTATCGTCAGGGTCTTACATTCCACTCGCTCTCTGAGATTACAGAGTGGAGGCTTAATCCATTGCAGGGCTCGATTTTAGTCCATTGTAGACACTTTTATTGCAAATTCATCGGCCATCTCATTTCCGGTTATATCCCTGTGACCAGGGACCCAGCAGAGAGTAAGATTTTGCAACGAACCAAGAACCTTAAGCTCTTCGCGACAGCGTCGAACTAGCTTGGATTTTATTTTAGCAGCAGGAAATTGCTTTAATAGCCGCCTGACTGTTAATAAAAATGTTGATAATCATCTCGTTGTATTGCCATCATTGATAGCATACTAACTGCCTCTGTCACTGCCAGAACCTCCGCTCACCTCCTCACTGCTGTGATGAAGGACCGGCACCTGTTCCTATATCCATCTTCATTGGTTTCCCATTTTTCTCGGCATGGAAAAGTCCAGGAGAATGGTTTTTCGAAGTCGAGGTATTGTGTCGTGTAGTCACTGCTTACATCTCCACTTTCGGAATTTGGGTCTGGATTTGAGTTCCAACCATGCGTTTGGCTTATCCTCAAAGCACTCTTAGCAGTAGACTCCTGTATGTACAAGTCTAGCGGTAGTACTTCAAGAATTGTTTCCAGCCCTGCTGTCAGCGTTGATCTCATCGCACTGGTTGTGCTTATGCATGCCAGTCTTTGTATTTTTGTCATTGCCTTGGTAGCTTTATCTGCAACCCGCCACCACACTATTCATGAGTATTGGTCTCACGATTGCCGTATACATCCACAGAATTATTCTGGGATCCCCACTTTCTGCCGAAGATTCGGTTGCATGCTGAGAATGGGGTAGCTGCCTTTTTAACTCTTTCATTGACGTTGAGCTTCTAGTTAAGTTTCCTATCAAGTATGATTCGCACTTCTCAGAAATCCTTAGGAGTGTACCCTCAATAGTTTGTATTGCGGTATAATTCTTACCTCTTGCCAGCATTACCACATGGTCTGCGTAGGCAACTATCTTAACCCCTCTGTTTTTCAGTTTCAAAAGTATTTCATTTATGAGACGACTCCTCCCTGTGGGGTGCCGCTGAAGGCAATGACCTTTAGTGAACTGTCTCATAGTTTTGCGTTGATATTCCTTTTGTTGAGCTCACATTAATGAGCGTTTGGTCAGCATTGGAAGTTTTGAGGCATCCTTTAATGATTTTTATTCTACTAACAACGTCGTGTAGTGTAGTCTCTACACCTTTGCCCTTCGCGTACGCGTGTTGCGCTGTGGAGATGTTCCGACCAAGTCTGTTACGAATGTGGACGTTCCTTAGTTTCTCAAAAGTTTTTAGAATGAAAGATGTTAAGCTTATAGGTCTAAAGACTTTCGCAGTAGTGTGGCTAGATTTGCCAGCTTTTGGGATGAATACCACTCTTATCTCCCTCCAAGCCGACGGAATGTAGCTGCATTCTAGACTGCGAGCAAATAGTTTCTTAAGGGCCGGTGTAATTATGGCCTTTGTTTGTTGTAACACGATGGAAAAGATTCTATCATCTCCTGAGAATTTGAAGGGAGCGAATGTATCAATCGCCCTCAACGAATTTCCTTACGTGACACCCTAAGCAGGGAAGGAAACTCCAGATTCGAAGAAACTAACGGGAACTGACTAACGGCACATTGAACGGTCTGTGAGGTGAAAGATTCATATCTACACTCACTGAACCCACGACAGGTTCTTATATTTATATACCTCGAGAACAGTCTCGACTTCATCGCGAAGGTGTCTTTTAAGACGCATGAATCTGGTGGACGCGTAGGTTAAAGGTTTCTCCAAGTTCTCTTACTGATTACGACTTAACATACCAACCACTTGACACTCTCATAGCTCTCAATCAGTCAAGCAGAGATTCCCACCCAAGACATTGGTGTGTTCTACTCGTATCCCAACCATGTCTCTAACCACATCGAACACTGGATATATACACGGCACAGTAACATGATCGCATTAGCCGTTGCACTTGAAGTCTCTAATTGTGATCTTAACAGGAACGTGTACCTGGTCTCTGGTCTGTGAAAATTACAACCAACAACAACAAAACAAAACCTGGTTGTGTTCCATGAGTGTTCCACACACAACACGAATCTAGTCGCTTTCATTATGAAACATCAAGTTCTCACTTACTCATCGCACTATCGGTTGACCTTATGCGCGTCTGAAATAGGCGAAACCTCTTTTCAAGTTAATTTCAGTTTTGTTGTGTCTTGGGCCAGCACTGGGCTGCGCTCCTCGCCTTCCCAGCCAGCAAAGCGGTCCGGTCTCAGTTCATCCGATTTAAATGCATCCAAGGTGGTGTAACACACCACTTGCACCAGCAGCACACACTCGGTGAATGAATGAAATCGTATATATTTAGATTTTGTCCAAATCGGTCAGATGGCTGGCGTCAAGTTTACTAGGTAAGGCAAGGTAGCCGGGGCCTGTTGTTGTTGCTCGTTACTGCTGTGGCCTACCAGGTTCAAAACAAAGCCACGATCGATGCTGTGAAAATCGAAAAAACGATTTCGTTTTGTCCGAAAGCAACAACAAAACGAGCAGGCAACAGTAGGCATAGTATTTGTAGTAGCAAGCAAGTGCTGCAGCTACGATCAAGACCACGTTCGCTGCGTGTCTTGATTCAAGTTTAAGTTGACAATGTCTATATCGGTGGGATTTATGAAACGTTAAGGTTAGATGAGTAATATATTACCCAGTTTAATTGGCATCATCAGCCAAATTCAGAAGTTGTGTGTGAGTGTGTGTGTGTAAGTATCTATCGGGTATATAGCTCCTACCAAGCCACACACAGGCGCTCGATTGAGTAAAGTGAAGTGGACAAAGAAATTGACATGCAGTGCGATTGATTGGAGCGTTTTCCACGATTTTATGTGAATGCGGCTAAAATTAGATTCAGTAAATTGCTGGGAAGACCTCAATTGATTCCCTTGCTCTACAAATGTTAGCCGACTATATGGACTTTGTTAGTCTGTCTTCATAGAGTGTTTCGCGATCTTTCAGTGGGAAGCTTTCGCTAAGGCTGTTGTATGTAGTTTAGGACGTAATGGGGTCAAGCACACGGGAGCTGAGCTATTCACCGAACCCCATTTGTAGACCATTTCACCCTAGACTAAATTGGCCCATTGTGATGCCACGATGAAGAACCGGCTTACCAGCAGCAGGAACCAGATTATGTAACACTAATTACATCGAGATGGGCAACCGAACCAGTATTAGCCCTAAGAGTTGAACCATTTCGTCACAGATCGAATTCAACTAGATCGTTAAGATCGTCGTAGAAGTATTTCCCGAGGGTTTTTCTTCTTAGCGTCGCAAGAGCAGGACATGTGCACAGTAGGTGCGTTGTAGTTTCTTCTTTCTCCTCGTCTCTGCAGCTTCTACAGAAATCATTGGAGAGTGATCCCCTAAGTGCATGTCTACCTATCAAGCAATGTCCGGTGAGCATCCCTATTAGTGAACCTAAGTTTCTCCGGGTGGTGGATAAATAGTCTCTTCGTCTTCTTTAAATCCCAGTTAGGCCAAATTTGTTTTGACAAGAGACAAGTGCTGATGTGTGCTGACAAGTGCATATGTTCCACCCGTGGTTTGCCAGTTTATTAACACCCGCGTCATCGATCGACCGATTCGATATTTTGCCAACTCGTCTGCTCTGCAGTTGCCTGGAACGTCCCTGTTTCCTAGGACCCAACACAGCCTTACGTCGCACCTGTCTGTAATCAAATCTGCGGCATTGCTCTTGGTCGTATGGTCGGCGATCTCAAGGCTTTTAAAGCTGCCTGACTATCTATGTATAGGACAATAGCGCTACGATCTATCGCGTTATTTGAGAACCAAACTGCAGCTTCGCAGACTGCCATATTTTCTGCTTGAATTACGCTACAATAATCCGGCAGTCGTGTGGTAATGGCTAAGCTTGGTGCGTTGGAGAAGATTCCTGTTCCCGTACCAACCGCTGTCTTAGATTCGTCTGTAAATATTTCTAGTGCAGAATCGCTCAAAACTGTACCAGACTCCTAAGAGCTTCTGCTAGGAATCCAAGTTTTGTACCTGACGTTGAAGTCAATATCGAGGACAACGTAGTCCGTTCTACTAGGAAGAGTATGGTTGGCCTTGAGCATCCCATAGTGGCCTATTGCTATGCTGATCAGCTGGGAGGATTCTCTGAGTCTTAATGACGCGTTGACTACCATTAGCTTCCCAAAGATATCAACAGGGAGCAGATGGAGCATTACCTCCAGTGCGGCAGTGAGGATTGTTCTCAAGGCACCCGTTATGCAGATGCATGATCGCCTTTGTACCTTTTCAAGCCAGCTACTGTTGCTTTTCTTGTCCAGTGCTGTCCACCAGAACAATAATCCATACATAACGATCGGCATCACAACCGCCGTATATATCCAGCGGATTACTTTAGGCTACAGGCCGCATTTTGGCCCCAGAGCTTTCCAGCAGGAGTGTAAGACAATTCAGGCTTTTCTAGCACGGTTTTGAATATTCAGCCTCCAGCTGAGTTTTCTACCAAGTAATATCCCCCACGTTTCTGGCGTAGTCTACAAATTGGATTTCCGTGCCTTCTCATTTGGGAGGGGTGATATACGGAACCTTATAGCCTCTTATGAAAAGGTCGGTTTGAACTTGTCACTCCAACTATTTTTACTGATCATAGAGGTTCTGACATAATGTGGTACAATCAAGTTCTTCTATGAACACAAGGAGAGATGGTACAATGTGCTTTTTGTAATGAAACCACAGTGTAAGAGCACAAAGTTCCTTAACTTTCCTTAACTTTCAATAAAATCGAGTGTAGCTTTGCTGTACCACCTTGCAGCAAACAAAACGCCATCTTTTGGCAGCTCTGACATTCTGATATCTTTAAAACATGTTCTGTGCCTTAGCAGTGTTTAGAAAAATTAAGATTGTTAGCCCAAAGATGTGATTGTTTGGGCTCAGTGGTTCAGAAAGGATGTTAGGACATCACGCTGGATTACTTAGACACACAGATCAGTTTCAGTGTACTTCATAAATGCAACCCCTTTACTGTGTCTTTGTCATGTTTCGGAGAAAAGCGAATGGAAACCTAGAGGCTAGGTACGAGCAAGGGAAAAACAATCACATACAAAGTCTTTTGCCGTGTCATCGCCTTCTCCACAATTGCTTGGCAAAAAAATATTACTGCCACAGACCTCCTACAGACGTCGGAAAGTACTCATCTAGCCTTCCCACGTCCTGAAGGATCATGCCATCAACAATTGTGTTTGCTATTAACCCAACCCTCAACCGAAGCGTGGTCGCCGTGGTTGAGTGATTAGTTCGACTCCCAAGTATACGAGCTGCTTGGGTTCAAGTCCCAGCTATGTCCACCGAAGATTTTTCGCAGCATTCGCGACACCACCTCTCGTCGGGGAATAACAACCCTCCGGGAGTATAATCTTTCATGAAATTGTAGGTCCCTTCCATTCGTGCGAAAAATGTAACACGCACAACATGAATGATTGCGAGAAGCTATGCCTTGGCTCATTCCGAGCTGTCGCGCCAGCTATTTATTTTTGTTTTACCTCTCGTCGGGGAGTGACAAGCCTCCGAGAGTGTAAGTGCTCATGAAAAAGCTTCGCAGTTCGGAGCCGGCAATAAATTATCAATTATCGAAGATGGGAACAAACCCAATACACCCAGAAGTTGGTTGGTCCGCCTTAAATGAGGGATTCCACCCCAATTGGTTCATTTCCTATTCACTCTTGGCCTGAATCTGGGCCTAGAAATTTATTTATTGTTAGAATTCGAGGATATTAGGCTTTTGCATGAGTTTCAAGCTTAAAGTAGAATTTTACCGACTCCTCGCACATTTCACAAGTAGAACAAAGCAAGATTACATACTTGATAGGAATTAACCGACATCAAATCATCTGGACCGTATATATTCATTCTCCAGTTGAAAGAACTCCGTGTTTCGGGAACTTTCTCTCAAAAACTCAAAGACTGTCCTCATACCCATCAGCGTGTAACCATACATTGTCTGAGGCTTGTTCGACGTTTTAAAAGCTCATTTGTCTTTTAATACACGTTAGATGTCACCCTTTGTTCGTTGACAAATTATATAGCACTAGTCAGGGCACATTGGTAACCAGGGACCACCCATGCCATATTGGACGTCCCATCGGCCTAATGTCGCAATTTCTTGAACTCTATAGTCATATATCTTCCCCTGTAATTTAATCCATTTCGCAACGCCCCAACAACATTTAGCAACAGCCTGTACACCTATGGAACTATCTGTTCCCGTTTTCTTGGTTGAAATTTGCAAATTACAAACAATTTTTCAAACAAGCAGACATTTATGCAAATCAAGGTCGCCGCAGGGGATATCGGCGCATGAAAATTTCTTGGAAAAACCCAAAAAAAAATAAAACCGCATCACACCAGCTACCACAAACCTTTCCACTTAGTCCGACTGACATTTGAATCAACAATTGCTGGCCCACACGTCTTCGGAGTCAATGCCATTTTGGATAAATCACACCGCAAGCGAGCATTGTCGACACACGATTTATGTGGGTCCGTGGCCATGTTACACAATTTTGATTTCGATGGCGGTTGTATGCCATTTGAACCTGTCATCGTCGTCGCCATTTCAATGTTAATGTCAATTTCCACAAAAAAAAACGATTGTGTACGTATGCGCAGCACAATGACACTGCTTGCACCAAACTGGTAGATGTGCGGGGTGTCAAAGACTGTCATTGAGGCAGCTGCCACTGGACGCCTGTGTTGTGGCTAAAAATAACCATTACACATCTTCGATGTTAGTCAAGAGCTTAGGATGTTTGCATGCTTTCGACGGATGGCCTTTGCAAAGTGCCAATCGAGGAAGTATCGCATCGAAAGTGTAGTAGGTGGGTGCGTTTATTTGTTCTTGTTGACCAAAGACTGTCAGTCTTAGCAATTTGATGGAACTTCCGTGACTTATTTTGGCTGAATTTAGTGAATTTAGTGAATTCAATATTCAATTCAATGCCTTGTCTTTCTTTCTGCTGTGAATTACTGCGGTGACCTCAACGCATTGCCACTGACCGCTGTTGAACTTAAGTCAAGTAGGTAAAGTATGACTCAATGTGGCAATGAAGGTAGAACTGATGTACAGGCAGTCTGACCTACAGGTTTCGATTAGACGTTAGGCTCGTTCTAATTGCCTAACCTTGATGATTTCGTGAGTAACTTCGACAACATCCTTAACTGCAATGCTAAATTAGTAGAAGTAAAGGGTTTTCCAATAGGAACATAGGTAGATAGGTAGGTAAGGCGGCTGTCCATGCGAGGCACGGACACACGTAGGCCAAGGAAGGCCCTTTGTGATATCACTGGGATCTGCCCTAGGTGCCACTCCGGCTAATGAAACTATTTGGAGCTCTTGATAAAGCTGAGGATGCTCCCTTAGTACTCAGCTTACATATGAGCTGATCTTTGCACTTTCCCCAAAGGTTACGGTGTAGGACTTTTTCTAAGGCCGTCCTCCAGACGATCACACCATTTAGAAGTATAGGTCTGATATCGGACACGTAGAGCCAGTGCGTAGTACGAGGTTGCAGGCTCCATTTTTTACCAATGGCTTTCCTGCAGCAGTACATCGCCACAGTGGCTTTTTTAACGCATTCAAGAGTGTTGGCTTTCCAGTTTAGTTTACTGTCACGAATAAAACCCAGAAATTTATCTTCTTTAACAGAACGCAGGCTTGTGCCGATTAGAGAGGGCGGGTCGATAGGAGGAATTTTGTATTTCCTGGTGAAGAGGACTAATTCGGTTTTCTCGGGATTAACTCCCAGACCACTTTTAGCTGCCCATCTTGAAAGTATTGAGAGTGCGTTTTGAAGAAGTTCACTAAGAGTACCCGGGTATTTACCAGAGACAGCAATCGCAACATCTTCCGCATTAGCAATCACTTCGCATCCAGCCCTTTCCAGGTCGAGCAGCAGTGTATTAACCGCCACAATCCAGAGAAAGGAGGACTGAACACCGCCTTGTGGAGTGCCGCGGCTCACAGATCTGCGGGCCGAGGCATTACCCAGCTTGGTGTTAATTGTTCTGCCTACGAGCAGCTTTTCAATTAAAAGTCTGAGCGAAGTCTCGATTCCCAGATTCGTGAGTGCATCAGTGATTGCCCCTACTTTGACGTTGTTAAAAGTTCCCTCGGTGTTCAGAAAGGCAACCATGGTGAACTCTTTAACGCTAAGTGATTTATCAATGGTACGTACTAGTGAGTGCAGAGCAGTTTCAACAGATCTGCCCTTGCAATAAGCGTGTTGGGACGCTGATAGGATTTTGGTATCTATGCTACGGCGAAGGTGGTAGTCTACCAACCTCTCCAGTGTTTTTAGTAGGAAGGATGATAGACTGATGGGACGCAGATCCTTAGGAACAACGAGTGAGCTTTTACCTGACTTAGGTATGAAGACAACTTCTACCTCTGTCCATCCCCTGTGAATATGGACAAGGTTCAGGCAGTCTTTTAGAATAGTGTCTAGCCTGGGAAGCAGACTGTTGAATAGGAACATAACAATTTTATATTTTAATATAAACGCACCCTTAAACTTTTTTTATGATCTGTCAATGTTAAAACGTCAATCATGGTTTACATTTTTATCATGGTGAAGTTTAGGAGTCTTATCTGTAGAATTGGTCAGGCTGGAGCAATTTTGAGACAACTTGGGCAATCTGTTATCAAGGAGGCCGAACTTGGCGTCGGAGCT
Source organism: Matsumyia berberina (assembly GCA_917880715.2). Taxonomy (NCBI): domain Eukaryota; kingdom Metazoa; phylum Arthropoda; class Insecta; order Diptera; family Syrphidae; genus Matsumyia; species Matsumyia berberina. The sequence continues at coordinate 34,425,964 of OU862870.1, forward strand.
AAGCTATCGGTTTTCAATTCAGTGTTTGTTCCGACCCTCACCTATGGTCATAAGGTTTGGGAAATGACCGAAAGAAGAAGATCGCGGGTAGAAGCAGGAATGAGTTTTCTTCGTTATATTGCTGGGGTAACTCGTCGAGATCGAGTTAGGAACACCAGAATACGTGAGGTACTCAATGTCGAACAGCTACTTCTTCGAACGGAGAGGTCCATACTTCGATAGTTTGGGCACGTTAAATAAATGCCCCCAACTCGGCTTTCAAGACGTGCCCGGGTATCCCTGCCATCGGCTAGCCATCCCATGGGTAGGCTCAGGATGAAATGGTTGGACCAAGTCCAAAATCTCACCTCTACCCGTATGGGTATGGCCCCTAATGATTGAGAGTCGATGAGGGAAGATCGGGAGATGTGGAGAGTATACTTAACCACCCTTATCCCCTGACTCCCATAGTGGATAAGTGGGTCATTTTGAAAATGAATAAATGATTGAAAAGTTTGCTGAAAAAATTGCTACCGAAATTGAGTTGGTGGTCAAAACTTTAAGAGTGCTCACTCAAATTTGTTATGTCCTTATTCAAAAACCCTGCATCTAGAGGATTCCTCTGCTGCTGTCCGGTTCCAAGGGGGAGTGCTTTAACGGAAACAATCCTCTGTCGTTAGCTACCTCCACCCTCTCGCAATAAAATGCCCGATGGCAGAGCCGCAAGGATTATTGGTTGCAGTGAAGGTGGAAAAAACCAGAAAGGGTTCAAACACAACCTCCAATTAAGGTTCTAGACGGTACAGGGAAATTACTCCACGGAAATTTACTCCACCTGGGAATTTACTCCACCACAAGTGGGAAATTACTCCACTTTTTAAATGTGGACTAATTTCTCACTAACAGTGGGAAATTGCTTCACAGAAAAATTTGGTGGAGTAGTTTCCCACTTAACATATGATGGGAAATTACTCCACTACAAGTGGGAATTTACTCCACTTTTTGAATGTGGACTAATTTCTCACTAACAGTGGGAAATTGCTTCACAGAAAAATTTGGTGGAGTAGTTTCCCACTTAACATATGATGGAAATTTACTCAACCACTAGTGGGAAATTACTCCACTTTTCGAATATGGCAGTGGGAAATTGCTTAACACGAAAATTTGGTTGAATGGAAGGCATTTTCCCCAAACTTCAATTTTGGAACAGCATTTGTATACCAAACAGTGGAATATGTATGGGAGGCATGCTGGCCGCCTGCGATGCCCTTGATGGAGTAAATTCCCGTGGAGTAATTTTCCTGCACCTTCTAGACACCCGGAGTTTATCGCATGGAGCTGAGAGTAGGAACAAGCAAATCCTCTCTACGCCTGTGTCTTGTACCCTTGAAAGGCCCTTAGGAAACGTACAATCTCTGGTTTTATCGGCCTTAATGGTCATATGTCGACGAAAAGTTTGTGGATTTCTCCATTATCAATGGCGGTACCACAAACTTAGTTCGATTTCAACTGACCAACAGAGAAGTGCTCCTAAGTTCTAAATGATCTCCTAAGATCCATACGAACGAATTGATTACCCCCTTCCTTGAGTTAGTCGTCTTGTATACATAAGGCTATGCTAACGTTCTGTAAGTCGCTTAAATGAAAATGATGTTCTCGTTGAAGTTTAAAACGCAAATGAGGCACAAAATTTGCCTTGCCAAGATTTAGACGCTCCAGGAAGTTTGTTCCAACAAGCCCTTGGAGTAGAAAAATTCCACTATTAACTATAAAACAGCCTCAGCCATTTAACTTTAAAAGCAATCTGACGAATTTGTCTCGTTAGACAGATCTCCATCATAAAAGAGAATTTTTAAATTTAAGAAAGCAATCAACGCCGTATTCCCATTGAAGATGCAACAACCGCAGCATAACTGCATTTATCGTCACCATTTCTGGGTGGTAAATTTGTACAATTGAACTTTATGGCGTTTAAATTACAACTGACCCAATATGAATGCACCAGCCCTGCCAGTTTAACTCCAGCATTATGGGCGCGTTTAAGCACTGAGCCATGATGGAGCACTATCACCACACGAAACAAAAAGTTCCAACTCCAACAGTCGACACTTTGCTTTTCATTGCAAATGGGAAAATTTTCGAAAAATTAATTTATTAAGTGTCCATAAATATATGGGGGAAGTGTTCGGGGCGCGGAGCAGCTCCATTCCCAAAGGGCACAGCAGCATAAACTCGGGACGCGCTCACACATGTCACTCGCAAGATGCAACAGCGGTTTTTTTTTTGCTGAACACTATTGTCTGGCTGCACCAAAACGAACAGCAAAACGCCGGACAAGAAGTAGGTACAACAGAAATGTGTTAACCACGCCAATTCATAATAATTAGCGATTTTATTATATCTTTCTCCGTTTTTCTCACTTATTTGCGTTTCTGTCATTCCGTTGAATGTGTTCACAAAGTGTAACGACTTTGTTCAATGCTACGAGTGTTGAATGGCGTACAGCGGTAATAGCTGCAAAGTGACAGAAGGAATTCAAAAAAAAAAAGCTTCGTGATTATTTTTTCAGAGGCGCGATGTCGTCGTGAAGGTGCCTCAAGACTTCCATTGTGTCATGTGTTAAAAAAAAAAAAAACTTCATAGATGAACTCTGGGCTGGGACCTTCACCGATTTGTGCGCTAATGTCCATTGGCATTTGGATAAAACACTATTGACCTTAAAGTGGAGATTAAAGTGGCCATCTTGTGTGTGGTGTGAGTTTTTTTTTTTTCATTTTTAATTTGAGGTTTGTGGAAGATTAGTAAAGTTATTATATCGTAAATTTGTTTAAATTGTGTTTTTAAGTTGCTCGGCTGAACTTAGAACTTGTTGTTGTTAAGTGGATCAGGAACTGACGCAACGTGGCGCTTCCTCAATTAGGTAATAAATTTCGTTGTTTTATGTTCAAGATGTCAAGTGGAAATTGTTTTTCTTAATTGTTATTAGGAGAGATAATCACTCGAATGGAAGTGTGTTAAATTTTGAAATAGAGCTTCTGAAAGGGAATAACGTGGTGGGTGAAGTTTTTGCTCGACGTCCTCTAAAATGGACTTTAAACTCCTCTTAGTAGCTGAAGATAAAAGCGATGGCATGTCTTTCTATCTATCTTAACATGTACAGGCAGGATTACAGCTCACAGGCAGATTTTGATTTTTTAACGCTTTTCACCTATTTCTCGAGAAGTGCTTGTAGATAGTATGTAGAGGGGTGCAAGTACCACTGCCACCAAGAGAGAACTTTTGGGCCTCACTTTCCTGGAGGCTTTGGTCAATGGATGCTTTATTTAGAGCCTACCCTCCGATCCAATCCAATGGGTCTGACAAATTTGAGACCGTAGACATGTACCAAGATGAATCCTTCTGCTGTGAGTTAGTACGGCACAGTCCTTCAGAAGATGTATTGGGGTTGTCTCATACTCGTTGCGAAATCTGCAGTTTCCATTATCTTCAAAGTCGAGTCCGCTTTCTTTCTTAAATCTAAAGGGTTTTCCAATAGGGACGGGTGGATGCTAAAATTGAATTAAACAAGTTGTGTGTGAGATGTGAACGAGTTTTTTGTTTTATTTGAAAGGCCTATCAATGACAACATGTGTGCAGCTTTATTAGGTCGCGCATCCGAGAGTTCCAATTTTCGATGACTCTGGCGTATAGATCAGGCTGAATTTGAGCGATGGCACGGATTATGTGGACTTTGAGGGCACTGATCGTTTGCGGCCTATTGGCACAGACCTGCGCCACAAGAAAAAGTCTAACGGAGTCCAATCGCACGATCTCGGCGTCCATTTCACGTCACTTATGCGTGAGATAACCATGCCCTCAAATCACTCGTGCAGAATGTTCATTGTGGCACGTAGCACCATCCTGTTGGAACAACATGTCGTTCACATGCATATCCAATTTGGGTCAAAAGAAATTGGTTATCATCGATCGATAGCGCTCTCCGTTGGTGGTGATGGCAATGCTATCGTCGTTTTCGAAGAAGTACGGACCGATGATGCCGCCGGCCCACAATCCACACCAAACAGTGAGTTTCTGCAGTTGCACTGCATGCATTGGTGGACCTTGTATGGATTAGCATCGTCCCAAATCCTTCAATTTTGCTTGTTGACGTATCCGTTCATCCAAAAATGGGCTTCGTCGCTGAAGATGTTTTTTTGCTGAAATCGGGGTCCGCTTCCAACTGCTGCAGTTTTATTATTACTGCTCGACGTCTAAAAAATGAGAATTGGGAAAAAACTAACAACAGATAAAACAACATGGCCGCCATGAACTGTCAAAATCTACCCGTCCCTATTGGAAAACGTTTTCCAAAGGGCGATTAGGAATCCTGTGAGTGGATGCAACAATTTCTTGGTCCTTGGTCGCCTGTATCAAAGTGGTGTATATCTTTCAGTCGTAGTTCCCGAGGAGTCTCTGTCGGACACCAGGAAGTTCAGTCCATGACTTCTGTCAGGTTAGGTTAGGTTACGTAGGGTGTGTTATGGATAGTCCTCATTACTTTCATTCCGAGACCTGGAGGTCCATTGTGAGTATCCTATTAATGTTGAAGGAATGGCAATATGGTTCCCGGGACAACCTTAGAACCTATCCTCTTGTTGGCTGTTTTGTGAACAAGTTAGTGCTCTTTAAGAATCTGAGTAGGTCCATTAACTGTGAGTCTATTACCTCTGCTGTGCTTGCAAAGAACCTTGATCCTAATGCGCGTAGATGTTGCTCTTGCAGGGCGGTGCAATAGAACAGCAGATGTTGAACTGATTCTACCTTTTCTTCATCTCCTGAACTTCTACATAAATCGTTGGACTAGATTCTCCGATAGCGCAGTGTCCTGTAATAGCTCTAGCGATCATGTGGATAGAGGAGCTGTCCAGCACCAGAAGGCACCTTGTTCTAAAACAAAAATAGCTGGCGCGACAGCTCGGAATGAGCCAAGGCCTAGCTTCTCGCGACAATTCATGTTGTGCGTGTTATATTGTTTGCACGAATGGAAGGGACCTACAATTTATATCCGACTCCGAACGGCGAATTGAGAAGGTCTTTCATGACAGATTATACTCTCGGAGGCTTGTCATTCCCCGACGAGAGGTGGTGCCGCGAAAAATGTTTGGTATTCCTGGCTGGGGCTTGAACCCACGCCGCTTGGTCAGCAGTCCAACGCACTAACCACTGACCCACGTCGACCACGGCACCTTGTTCTAGTTTTATTTAATTTCACCCTTAGCGTTGGAGAGGTAACGCGATCTTCTCTGGCTAACCAGGAGGAATTAGCTTCTTTCTCTATTATGCTGCCTATTATCCCATGCAATCTCCCTATCGGTGGCATTACAGATGTGTCTGCTTCGCTAATGTTCATAGCCGAATCCAATCTTCCCAAGTCATCAGCTTTTTCGTTCCTTTCTACGTCCAATGACTTCTGTTAGCTCTTGCTCCTATTTTTCTCTTAACTGTGGGGATCTAGCCTACAGCAAGATTCTGATCCTATGGATTGTCTTTTCCGACATTTCTTGTAAGTACATCAGCAATCTCGTAACACTCGGTCGCAGAGTAGCCTGGTAGCCGCTCAGAGACATTAAAGGTTAACTTAACTTTCTATCAGAGGAAGTAACCCCGAATGGATCAGAATGAGGGAATAATTAAGTGCGCAATGTCAAGTGAAAAGGGCGTAGAGGGGCTAAGATCACGGTTGCTGGATGCGAACATCTCTTGACTTCTCTTTTATATGAAATGTCGATTGACTTTTCCAAGGAAGAAGTACTGAGCGTGAGAGCGAGGAACAGTCAAATGGGAACGATAGCGATGCTCAAAGCTGATTGTTCAATCTCAGCCTGATATAAAGGATGAAAGCTTGTTTTTCTTGGACTTGTGGAAGTAGATGCCAGGAACCTCCTTGGCTTTACTCTACATTCCAATTTGGTCGTCAGGGCAGCACAGGTCTGGGTAAGATAGACAGACAAGCAAAAGATATGCATTAGACCGGCCCTTACCAAAGGCAGAATACGTTCAGCTCCCCCTTTTTTGGGCCAACAGTAGGCGTGTTTCTTTGAAACCTAGCTAGCCAGTCGTTCATTTAGACGATTTCCAGCCAGCCGAACCCAGTCGATTTTTTATACCGTCAAGTTGGTACGTGTGATTTCGTTCCTATGACATCGGCTGTCAAACTGTCAAAGTATTCGGCATTAAACCAAATTGTTTTTTTTAATTTGTTGTGAACACCATAATTTAGAGAATTTATTCAATGGATAATTTACAAAAAGAGGTATTAAATCATAACATCTTCCATCTTCGTACTCAGACGCCGGTCAAATGTCAAGAGAATGCCAGTGATACCAACGCTATAAATGAAAAACATCGCTTTCGGCGCCACCTGGCCATGGGATATCGTTAAATTCCTAGCCAGTTGCTTTTGACTGGGGATAAAATCAAGAGTTGTAGCCAGCTGGTTGTTGTATTTGTTTTACGTATAAAATTTGACCTTTCTAGCCTACTGGCTGGCTAGGTTCCAAAAAAACAGGCCTAGTGAAAGCTCTTTTCTAGTTCACTCATAGTTATGCACGCAAGCAACAAACATTTAGTCGAATTGAAACTGTTGCCATAGTCATGGTCCATTTAACTATTCTTAAGCGTGACTAAACGACTTCACTATCCCAACAATGGAAAGGGGCCTTTTGTTTGCATTCTTTGGTCATAAACGGAACATGTATATTTTTCAACTCAAAAAACATTTTTTTCCGTTGTAGTGGTCAATCGAAAGGAGTGCAGGCCAAGCACTTTGTTTGCTAAACTCTTTAGCGGGGACTCGTAAATACCACAAATTAGCGCTCGGAAACATTTTCCATTTCACAAGCGCCGCAGAGGAGCGTGTTATTGCGTTTAACCAGCGATTAAGCCGCTCATGCCAAACGCGCAGTCACACACATATGCACATCTGTTACACAACGATGTAATTTGTCAGCTAAATTATGAAGATGTGGGAGGCAGGTCGTAGTCGTAGTCGTAGTCGTATACGCATCGTAAATGAATTTCCATTTTCAAAATGTATCTGCGCGCGTTTTCGAGCAACAACTGGAGACTGGTGTGACACACCTTGCTGTGGTGAAGCACAGTGGCGGCGGGCACACGTTTGCGCTTAGCAACGACCTTGCGCTTATTGCCGCGAGATGCTGGTGTTGTGTTGGGTCTTTCCTCTGCCTCTGCCCCTGCCACCTCCAGTTGATGGTTCTCCATCCTCTGATCGGATGTCGAACCGGCGTTACTCATGGATGCAGATCATCTGAAAAAAAAAACAGAAATTCATCGATCGATTCAATCGATCGATCGTTTCGTTGTCAGTGGGTCGACGACGACGGTTTCGATTGTTCGGTCGTTCGGTCGATCATTCCGGTGCACGGTTGCGTAGTTCCAGTGTGTACTCTGTGAGCAAGCACCTGTTGTTTTGTGATTTCTGTTGTGTTTTGTGTTGTTGTTGTTTGTCTTCTTTTTTTTTTAAGTGAAAGCTCACGCATTTAAAGGTCGTTTGCTAGGTTATATTGAAGTTATGATAATCGAACATCGGGTGAAAATGTGTGCGCTATGCACACAGGTGCCCACAGTACAAAGGTCATGCGTGCGATGCGATGCGATGGAGATAAGTATAGTCTGTAATCGATTGAGCTAATGCGGCCAACTGCAGTTAGTCACGCACATATTCGCACGATCGTTCAATGGAAATGTGTCAGTTCCCAGATACCAAACAGTATGTATAATTAAATATTTTAAAAATGGTCAGAATTCAATATTTTCAACACATCAGCCTTGATACCCTTCGTAACAGAGTTGATTTCCTTTCTCTTCTCGAACCTCCGGGATGCTTTTTAAATTACCTCTTGTTGTAACCGATGCAGTGTAGTTGATGTGCCTTGGATTTTTTACTGCTCACTAGCTCGTAGAATGGACAGTTTTCCATTCATCCTCTTAGCAAACAGGACGTAATCTTCAACAGAGACTTCTCTACCCAAACACTAATCGTTTCTATTAATTTCGATGCTCCATGTCCTGGAATTGTCTAAAGTTTGACTTTATTTTGCTTCGGAAAGTCTTGGAGAGAATTCAAGCAGCCGTCCACGCCTTTTGAGCTAAGGTATTGAGAGACCAATGCTTAAAGCGCTGCTTGGCTACCAACACTATGGTGATAGTTACACACTTGATGTAATTGAGATTGTTATTAGCACAGGTTTCAATAGCAAACATCTCGGCCTGGAAGATACCGGTATAGATTCCAAGTCCATTCATAGCATTGTAGCGATTCGGACATGAAATCTGATACCGTGATATTCATTTCATATCGATAAAGTAAGAGAGAACTCCCAAGTTTGGGCTTTTGGTCGAGTTTTGAAGATTTACTGCCCGGCGTGCTGTCACATTTTTGACAGAGATGCGCAGAGTAGCAAATCCATTCAGTGCTTCTAAACCTGCTGTAAGGCATGATCGCATAGGCGCCTTGATCCCAACTTTTGTAGTCGTTACATCTTGAAGTTTGTGGTTTTCTCGTTAACTTTGGTCCACCACACTGGAAAAGCATAGGTAACTGTTAATACGAATACGAATGGAAGGGACCTAGAGTTTTTTGCCGACTAAGAACGGGGAATTGAAAAGCTTTTTCGTTATACATAGGTCCTCCCTGACACATGTTTCCCGGTAATCATAATAACAAGACCATCAGCCTAACCAATGGTTTTGTAGCCCTGGTTGCTGAGTAATAGAGCTCTCAGGCTTCATAAAAATCGGGACATCATGAGCCCAAAAATCAGGATATATAGAAATAATTATAAAATATTAAACACACAATCAATACACCCATAAAAACTCAGACCTTTGAAGATGGCATTTTTCATTGGATCCTTTCAGTTGCATAAGCATGCGCCCCTCCTCGCCTATGTGTAGATCATCGGGGATCGCGAAACTGAGAACACTGAAGCGTATGTGGAACATTTTAACCGATTTTGGAGGTGATCCCAGTTCTGGCTTCACGCACTTCTACACAGTTTTGCACTGCGAACATGGCATTTACCACCGAATACTTTCAGTTGCACAAACATGCGGCCCTTCTCGTCTAAGTATAGCTCATCGGGGATCGCTAAACCTAAAATACTGTGGCGTATGTGGAACATTTTACCCGATTTTTGGAGCTGATTCCAGTTCTGGCTTCACTCACTTCTGCAAAATTTAAACTTCGAACATGGAATTTATCAATGGAACTCTTCAGTTGGATAGACGTGCGCCCCTTCGCGCCTAAGGGATCGCTCATAGGGGATCGCTAAACCTAGAATACTGCGGCGTATGTGGAACATTTATTTTGGAATTACATAATTGTCTGGGCAATTAGACTGTCCTAGGCACGGCATTTTGCAGATGTTTGCTATTGGGGGTTTGAGCTAATATTGAGAAAATAAAAAGAAAAATTGTCCGTTTTCCCTTAATTACATATACATACCTATACTATCCTGGTGTAATCACAGTCTAAGGTAAGAAAATTCTGAACAAAATCGGGACAGGGCTAAGAAAGCGGAACTGTCCCGCCAAAATCGGGGCGTATATAGTATATGCGAGAGGACGCCACCTTGGGGACATCCCTTAGCTGCTGATACTGCTTCTGAGAGCACTCCTAAGGTGGCTGTGATTCTCCGGTTCTCAAACCTCACTCTAATCTATTTGTTGGTGGGATGATCAATGCCACTACGAACTGGAGCATAAGCAATACAAAATCAACAATTGGCGTCGTGTGTCTGATCATCTGGTAAACTTTCAACCTCTGATGTAAGTTGACAGTTGTGTTTCTCTGTTCCCATTGTTCAAAAGAAGGGTTATGATAAGTTTGTGTATATATGTCTGTATATACACCAAAAGCCAATGACTACATACATAGCTGACTATTAAGGGCTGCAAAACCCTTTGCTCGACTAAATTCCCTAAATAAGGAAAATTGCTACAAATTTTCACAAATTCCCCGGTGAATTTAAAATTTGAATTCCCCACCAGCCATTTGGTTGTTATAAGAAGCCACATGCAATAATTCATTGCATTAATTAAAATATGCATTCATTCAGCTCAATCTTTTTTTAATTTATTACAATTGCGTGATTAAATGTGACATAAGCGGTCGAGGTTTTATTTGATCACTTATCCGTCAATTTATTTGCACACATGTTGCCGTACAGAGGGTGAAACATTCTATAGGGGCTAAGAACCTTGTGTTCTTAACCGGAAGAAATACATAAGCACATAAAATGACAATGCAAATTCCTCCCATTGTTTGGGCAAAATATCAAAGTGCCATTACTGTCAGTCTGAAATGCCACTCTAAACACTAGAGGGCACTAGAGGACTATACTAGCCAATGATATTCTTAAGAGCCGACATTTTGGCGACGAATACTATTCAAATGAAAACACATATAGAAATTATAATAAGAAAATGATTGATATCCGATACCCTATACCTACTTCATTTCAACAAAGTACATAACAGCGATGCAGCGCATGAAAGCTAGCTTAGGTCCCAACCTGTGTACAAAAGGGTGTTTCACGAGAGAAAGGAGTTTGAAAAACACATTTCCTGCCGAAGTCAGTCAAACTGGTTGAGGTGCAATGCTTCTAGAAAGATGGCTTTCTGTCTGAGAGCTTCCTTAGCAGCTACGTTTTCTATAAAAAGCTTTAGAGGTCAAAAATGCATTATACTTTCCAAACCTAATCAAGGCAACTTGCTTGATTGCCTTGCTGGTGTACTGGACGTCTTAAAGACCTTTTTGGACATCCTTTGAAGTGAGAAAAGTCTGGAGTTGAGTGAATTGAAGGTCGTTCAACCCATGAAGAAGTATTCAATCTTCTGGTGGCTAATGTGGAACAAACTCACTGCAGGTTTTATACAGACTTCTTTTCCTCTTGGTTCCTTTAGCTTCTCCGATGGTCGTCATAAAGTCATTCAGCGTGCATTCCTATCACACAGTGAGGATGCTTGACTTGAAACTCATTTCTTCTCAAGTTCTGTGACGTTGTTGAATTTCTTTCTATTCACGATTGGCCATAGCGACAAAATATACATAATTTTTCCTTTGGCAGAGATTTTTACTACCAAAGACACCTAAGACACCTAAACGCACCAATAGCACCTCGCGAAATCAACTACACATTTTCTGACATTCAGCGAGAGCGATTTTGACTTGAAAAATGAAGCACGTGGAAGACCTATGACCTCCATGACTGACACCAAAATATAGGCGGAAGTTAAAAATGATTTATCGACGACTGTTGGATGCCTTACAGCGAAGTTTGGAGTATCTATAGCAACCATACCATCATCTAGAGCAGATCGGTGAAATCAAAAAACTTGATAGATGGGTACCCCATGAATTGATCAGGTCAATAACTAGGAAAATTAAACCCCAAAACCTTATTTCAAACAGTCACTTCATCTAAGAAATGTTATGGTATCCGTAAGGTGGACTAGCGAGGGGGTAATTCATTATTCTTTACTCAGACTCGCATCACAGCAGAGCCCTAATGCAGAGAAATTGCGATGATTCCTTTAAATTTAGCTAATTACAGCGGGTATTCGTCAACAGACATGAAACAATTCTTCTGTATGACCCTCTTACCAAAACTAAATACGCAATTGGTCAAAACCAAACTAAAGTTCCAGATCGAACTCGCAAACTGACCTCCAGAACGCAGCTTTAAAGCCGTGGAAGATCTATGACCCCCATGGCAAAGGGATGCTGACGAGAAAGTGGAATCATGCTGCCACGACAGCTGGAGGAGAGCCAAGGTCTGGCTTCTCGCAACTATTCATGCTGTGCGTGTTGTATTATTCACCTACAATTTATTGCCGACTCCGAATGGCTAATTGAGAAGCTTTTTCATGACAAATTGTACTCTCGGAGGCTTGTCATTCTCCGACGAGAGGTGGTGCCGTGAGAAATGTTTGGTGGACATGGCTGAGGCTTGAATCCAGACAGGCTTGCACAGCAGTCCTCGCACTAACCACTGAGCCACGGCATTCCCCGCATACTCTCTTCTATTTGAGCAATTAAAATGATGAGTACATAGGTGGAATCGCTTCCCGTCGTGGGTCCTTTGACCTTTCACAGTACATGCTGGTATCTAGTAATGCTGTGTGACAAGAGATCTGTTGAGTTGCAGTGCCCTCCGCAATCGACGGATCAGTTTTCAGCCCAATCGCCGAGATCCTTCTTTTACTGTCTTTTTAATTCGACACAGTCCTCCGTCATCCTTTAAAACTTCAAAGTGTTAGACAGACGATATGGCCTTGAATTTGAATACGCTTTTCTATGTTTCAAAACTTCACTTCGCAATGAGCACATACCCTATGCGACATCTTATAAACAAATAATATCACCCAGAGATGTGTATAAACACAATCAACTATTCTGACAGATAGACTGACAGCTGAACTACTCACCAAACAGAATGGCGGCAATTTGCATAGCGTACTTGACGTGTCTATGCCTTCTACTATGGTTGGTAATTTAGCATGCCACGTTCAGCTCCTGTATAATGCGCAATTTAATTGCAAATATATAATAAGTAATTTAACAATTTTACTAAGTTTTGACGGCGGTACGTTTACTCAACAAACGATTACTGGAATGTCAAATCATAAAGCAGCAAAAAAATAAAAGAGAACAAACACGTCCCTTGCGGAATATTACAAATTAATTCGTTTTCACAATTCAAGGATCACAAGCGACGGGGGTTATGTTATGTTGATTTTCAGTTCAGACAACTGCCGCATTCTTACAACATTGACATTAACACCCGCACTAGCCAACCGAGGAGCGTGGGTTGAACGCATTCAGCGTGCACCCGTGCGAAGACTGTTTACAGTGCTCAATTAACATTCTGGCCTGTCTCTGGATTCGTGTCTCATTTTTCATCATTGAGTTGAAATTGTTGTTTTGGACTTGCTACTTCTAAATAGCCAACTTGTGGTGTTGGTTGTGCAAAAGGAGGGACATTATTTAAATCCCATTTGACGTAGTGAAACTGACGTTTGTCTCTTTGGCCATTTTAAATTCTTCAGATACGTCAATTAGTTGTCAATTGATGTCTGGCTAAGGAGACTGCACCTAGCTTCTAGAATTCATGCATTATTCAAGGTGTTCTACACGTTTAAATTTCATTGATGCCAATAACAGGCGCTTAATTGTTCGGTCATGCGTATTGAATGAATTGATTTGTTAAATATTTTCAAGTGTGGGCAGGTAAATGGTGAAATTTTTGTTATTCAATAAGCATGTCTCTTTAGAAATTAATTTTAATTTATATTCTCTTACATCCGATTTCGGATAGGAATGGATTTTTTTTTTTTACAAAAATAAAGATAAAAAGGTTTAGAAACGTGAGTTAACTCATAACATGATCAGGAATTTATGCAGATGTCAAAGAAAGACTCTGACAGAACTGTCACACATACAAAACACCGAGGTATAATGTGCATTTAAACGTTTTTTTCTGTCATAAGGGAACATTCAGATCAGTATTAATCCATTAAACTGCCACCTTAGTCTCAGTTTGCCAAAAGCTTCCTGTCTTTCGGTCGGAAATACAATTATTTTACAGCCATATAGTTGCAGACCTATTGCTGCGCTGTGTCTTGGTAGCCCATAAAAATCTAGAAGATGGTGGCGTTACTCATTCCCATAAAATCAGGATATTCAGCCAGCCCTTGCATAGAATACTAGGCACCATAGTGAGGCAATTTCCTGAAACCACTTGACCATTTCCCTACAGAATTTTACTATGTTTTTATAGCTGTTAGACCCTAGCGCCTCTAGATTACTTAATTTTCCCTGACATTTACATTATGTGTGTGTTATGTCGTCAGCGGCCCATATAGGTAGAATATTGCAATACCTGCAAATATCTGTATCGAGAGACCTTTTATCGCGCTTTCTCAGAAAACAGTGGCCAGACACGATGCCATCAACTTTTTGTAGCTGCGCCCTGCCTAAAAGAATCTTTGATTCTTCTGCGGTCTAGCGCAGGCCAAAGAGCCTTGGACAGCTTGTGTCCTGTTGTTCTAGACCATCTCTTATATGTATGTCTTACTCGTGATTATTCTTAAAATGTCAGCTTTAGCTACACAGGAAGGAGGATTTACTCTACAGTGGTCCCCCCCTTCCATGTGTTGCTGTTCTCTGCCCAGCCTCGCCAGTTCGTCGGCCTTGTCGTTTCCCTCAATGTCGCAGTGACCTGGTAGCCAACAAAGTCTAACTTGGTTCTGTGCACATAATGTCTTTAGCATTACACGGCATTTCGAGACTAGTGCAGATCTGACGAAATTTTATTCTTTAAGTCAAACCTGACTGTCAATGTAAATGGCTATATCCCTTCCGGATATCGATTTCATCCGTAGGGATTCTGCAACTGTGAGCACACCCAGAACCTTTGCTTGGAATACAATGGAAATATCCCGGAGTCTTATTGATACTTTGAGATTTACCTCTTGGGAGTTGAACCCAGAATCCAGAGTCTCATCTGCTGAGATGATGACGTCCAGTCCGACCTGGAAGCCATCTCGCCTGTTCTTTTTAGAACGCCAAGGTTATATTCATTCAGGATAGAGTTGTGTACAATACTGTTGTTCCTAAAGAAGCCTAAATTAGTGAGTCTTAGCCCACTGTTGCCTGCTTGTTGGTTTATCTGTAAGTCTTGCTGTAGTAAATGCAGAAAAGTGTCTAGAGCTGTCGAGGATGTTGTGCGAAGGGCGCCCGTGATGGATATACTGCCAGTTCTTTGTAATGCTGCTAGCTTAGGTTAGGTTAGGTTATGGAGGAAGTGCCCAGTCCATTGTGTTCCCCTTTGTGTTGTGGGCCATGTTCCAACCTTGGGTACTAGATGGGTGGTCTATCAAACCACCCTTTCACTCAGTTCTCCAAACAGCCTGTTTCCCATGTGTCAGAGTCGGCGGTTTTGAAGGTTGGGACACTCGCAGAGTAAGTGCTTGATGGTTTCTGTCTCTTCCGCATCCTGACAGCTCCTGCAGGAGTTTGGGGAGTCGACGCCGAGTCTGCTGGCCATGGTACCTGTGGCACAATGTCCTGTCAGTACACCTACTAGGATGCGAGTATCTTTTTTGTTCATAGCCAGAAGACGTTTTGTTTTGTGCTGGTCTATTCTCTGCCATAAGCTGCGGGATATAATGCAGTCGCCTCTGGCGCACCAAGAGGTGTTGATTAGCTCTCTCATCTTGTGGTCAACGTTACCTTTCAGTACACCCATAGGAAGTTCATCTTCTCGTTACCCTCGAAATCGCTGTGTCCGGGGACCCAGCAGAAATTGACCTCGTGGATGACGCCTATTTATTTAGGATTTTACGAAAGGCAGACACCGCTTTCGATTTGGTGCTGGCATTATCTAGAGCCTTGATAGCTGCTTGACTGTCGACGAGGATGCTGATCTTAGTTGGGTTCAGTCTCCTATCATCTATTGTTCTTACCGCTCTATCAATGTCGAAAATTTGAGCTTGGAAGACACTACAGTCATCCGGGAGGCTGTAAGAATCGTTTATGTTTAGCGCACTGTTGTACACCCCTGCTCCAGTACCTTCCACCATCTTAGAACCATCAGTGTAGATTTGGATAGCTTGCACTCCCGTTAGGGTGTCAGGGTGTTGGCTTCCTAATCTTGTCTACTGGGTATAAGGGTGGAATAGTTTTTGTCGAAGTATAAATGTGGTGTGATGTAGTCCGTTTTCTTTTCAAGATCACCATGTCCGTATAAGTGAAGTATCGCTCCGTGATCGTAGGAGCTGTGCTTCCAAGAGCCGGACTCTCTTAGCCTGAGTGCTGCTAGCTTACTTAGCGTTTTTCTTTCTAGTTGCCTTCCACCAGATAAGCGCTTCATACGTGAGTATAAGTTTGACCATAACTATGTATAGCCAGTACATCGTACTTGGTTTCAGACCCCATATTTTTCCTGCTACCTTCTTGCACACATAAAGGGCATTAAAGGCCTTTCCTGCGTATTCAGATTCCAATTTCGTTGTCTGTCAAGAGTTGTTCGACAGAGACAAATTGATCCCTCCAAGTTTAGGTAGGCAGCCTTGTATTTTCTGGCCAAGAGAACTAAATCTGATTTTGCCGAGTTGACGTCAGTCTACGATCTTTTGCCCACTTACTCAAAGTTGCTAAGGCAACTTCCATGATGCCTCTGATTTAGTCTACAAATTTCTAATTTTATATAATAATTATAACTACGTCGTCAGCGTAGGCATAGACGTTTAGTCCTATTGAGCAAATCTTTTTATGGGCACCATCCATAACCAGAATTCAAAGTGAGGAGAACCTTTGATTACAGATCGCCCTATTGAGCTTTGTCCAATTTCCGAACTGATATTTCTTGAGGCAAGCATCTTTCCTACCATGTTGGTTAACACTTGCTCGATTCTGAAATTTTCAAGGTCCTGGCTAATGGCCGCTTCCTCTACGTGAGTAAAAGCCTCTTTCCCTCATAAATGCCAGATTAAACTGTCCATTGCTCGTGAAAAATTTCGATAATGACCTCTAGGTAAAGATAGTTGCGCATGGGAGGCAGGCCTCGCTTTTCCTACTCCTTAAACGACAGCATTTTCCTTAGCAGTCTGCTTTGAGTTAAGAGACCCAGTTTCTCCTTTATGTTCAGAGTACAATCAGATCATGGGCGTGATAACCAGATTACATGGTTCCACATGTTAACGTTCGAAATTCAAAGAATGCCCAGCTTTGTTATGTCTGTGAGTTAATTAAAATTATGAAACAAACCAAATGCCTTCAATGTCAGATTGTAACGGCAGCCTAGGGTCAATCCACGACTCCCATCTCCATATGTGTTCCCAAGCGAAAACACTTTCAGACCCCCAAAAGCCAACAATTAATACTCCGTGATAGCCTTTTAATTGCACTGTTTTAGCCTTCATAAAGTGCTAACTATTCGCCCAATAATTATTCTTTGATTTTAATGCCTTAAATTACATACATCTCGTTCCCCACAATTATTAACATAAACCAACGCACAACGCGCCCTGTCCCTTGTGTCATTTCAACATTCGACAATCTTGCCAAAAATGAACTGTGATCTGGCTCGTGATCTTGGTGGAGCACCCCAAGGGAGACCCATGAAATGCGCCTGCATGATCAAATTATATACCCAAGTGAGAATTACCATTAGAAGATGCCAACCATAATCATTATCAGACTAAGGCGCCATGATGGCACTATCTACAGCTAAGGGAAGTTGTATCTGTACAGTTTCTATCTGTAGGGGGAACACTTTCAATATATCCACTTTGGAAGTTGAATGTCTCAATCAGATAATTTGCATTCGTGTGTCTACTTAATAATCATAACCAACACCCGACTCGGAGTGATTATCGATAAAGCTCCCTCCCGTGGTCGTCCATTTGAATTGAACAGAACAGAAACACTTGAGTCAGCCAATTAAGATTCCAACAAAGTTGTGTGGCTGCATTAATTGAATGCGTGTGCATCCGCATTGCCGAAAATATACTTCATACACTCCGTGATTATACTCAATTTTTAGTCCAAAAGATCAATGCCCCCCCCGAGAAGAGAAGGAAACATTTTGGTGTGTGTCTTACATTCTACAGACCCACCAGTCATGTGGAATTCTTTACGATCCTCGAAATCACGTAGAAACAATCAAACTGTTGAAGAACCAAATCAAGCACCTACGTGGCCATACAAAGTTTATGAATCAGTTTTTAGTTGGTTGAAGCACTCAGATGGGACAGTTACAGAGACAAGGGTTATAGAGATCATCGTCGAGATGATAAACAGCTTCTCATCTATAACTTTGTTGATGGCAAGATGCAGCAATTCACACACTTGGTTGTTTCGAATTGCGTATTGCTCCACTTTCTGTTCATTGCTTGACCCGCGAATGCGACAGTGCAAAATTTAACGGGGGAAACTGCATCAAAATCCAATCAGTGCTGCTGAATATCATCAAGCTTAAACAAATAGACACACAATCAAATAAAATATTGACACACACTTTACAGAACCCGCTAGAAGTTTACAAAGAAAACCAGTTGAATTGGAGACCTATTTTGACTTTAATCGACCCATTGCTTTTTCTTGTTTATAAGCTGCCAGATGGCCGACGCAGGAGGATCTTGAACCAAGAACTGTGCCTTATCGACTTCGACAGATTAATCAAAACGTTCTCGGATCCTATTTTGAATCTTATCCTTTCCTTATCCAGAGATTCAAGAAAGCTTTGCTTGTCAATGTTGGTAGGGCTGCTTACTGGCCACAATACTAAGAATCTAACACTAAACGAAGATGATGAATGAAGGGGATATGGCGATGAAAAGGTACATGAGGACACAATTCCTTTTTCTTTCCCACTGCCCAAACCTCTGTCAAGGTAGAAAAAAGACCCTTGGTAAATATTTCCTTGATCACACCGAAGAAATATCTAATGGCCCCATATCGGATCTATTCATCTTTGGAAGGGCGACCGGATGGTTGGTACCTAGAAACTAAGCAGAGAAGACATGGGTATCAATGAGTTACCAGATCCTTAGAGTTAAGTCCCATGATTCTGCCTAGAGAAATTCAAAGCTCCTGGACCAGAGCGATGTCAACGTCCTTGTTCCGTATGAAGAAGTCAAGGTTCGCGCTAGCCGCCTTACTGCGTAGAAGATTTACTTGGATTAACTTCATCATGGTTAGGCAATTTCCTTCTACTTTGCAGGGTAAATCCCGCAATTGGTCTAATTTTACAGCGCGTTATTCCAACGCGGACCTTCTTGTTGTGACTGCGGAGTAGGGGTATCGGCTAATGGTCAAGCGGTATGGTGACTTTCAAACCAGCGTTGATATGCCTTGCTACCTCTTCAACCTCCCAGTTTTTGCCTCGTAAGTATAATGAGTCCGTTTTGGTCTTGTGAGGCTAAGTATTTCCTTCTTTTCGACTACCTATAATTAAGCATTGGTCAAAGGTGCGTCGGTGTCGGAAATAAATTTTCTCAGCCATTCCAATGTGCTGCTGTTATCTCATTCTATTAGTTTGAGACCCTCGAGCGCAATTAGCTGTTCGAAAAGTGAAAAAACTTCCTCTCCTTTAAGGAGAACTTCATTCACACCGTCAAGAACTTTTACCTCTATTAGTTTCCATACGGGATTTCCGTAATCGACTACCGCGACCCGAAGACTTTCCCTAACTACGTCCGAATGCATCTTTGCCTTTTTGTTTGCCGGCAAGGTCGGTGTCTTGCTCGTTTTGATCATTCCGCAACTGGTGCAAATTTGGACTCCCACCTGCCCCAGCTGGAAGTCGCTTTATTCTACTTGCCGCTAAACAGGGGGAATTGGTCCTCCTCAAAGTCTCCGATAAGAGCACCCTAAGTTCCGATTGGCTGCGGCAAATCAGCTCCTTTGCTTGTTCAAGGTTTCTTACTCTCCGAGCTGCTGGCTCGAGGGTAGTTCCTGCAAATAGGCCCGGACGTTATAAAATCTCTTTCTGTCCCTATCTACAAGCTCTTCCCCTGACTTTTTCCCTAAGCAATCAAATGTCAATTTGCTGTTCCATATTCTGCTTCTGTTGGATGCAGTTGATAGTGTGGAAAGGTTGGAAGAGCTAGCAATCGAACGGTAGTCATCATCTTCGACAAGTAACTTCTCCAAGTCGATGTCAGTAGCTATAGTGGGAAGGTCCTGAAGGAGAACTTCTTCATCGCAAGTTGTTGGTGTCGTCGTTACTGTTTGTCTGTCCTTTTTAGTGTTTTGGGGGGTATTCCCCGAAGGATGTATGTTTATTTTGGTTTGTTTGTTTTTAATGTTATTCATTTCGTTGTATGTAGTTCCCTGGAGCAGGCCGCGAGAAAAATTGATCACAGCATAGCCGGTGTTACTGTGATGAAGCGGGTAATACCACAGGTCCCAAGTTACCTGAAGTGGCTCGTTCGCGAGTCATTTAACCCTCAGCCTTGCATTCTTGGGCACGGTTTGCTATTTACTTGCGCCAACCAAGAAGCGTCTCCAGCCAGCTCGGTTTTTAGCCAGCTTGCTCCAATTTCGCAAGCAAAGTTGATTGAGGTCTCCTTCCACTTGCGTGCGCCACCTGAGCCGCGGTCTTCCTCTACTACGCCATCCGTCAGGTGTTGATTCAAAGGCTTAACTACCACCACTCGAGGGTTTAACTACTCTTTGGCTTAAGACCATCTTTCAGAGACCTTCGAGCTTGGGTAGCCCTGCTAAAATCGCCGTCTGAAATCAACAGGTCCAACTAAGCCTCCACACCACATCAAGATAAGTAATCGAAGAAGAGAGTTTCTAACATCATCATCATCATCATCTTCCAAATGGCCTGCTTATCCACTATGAGGGTCGCGGGTTTACGGAGCTTAAGTGGACTCTCCACATTTGCCGATCTTCCACCATCGACTCTAACTCATCAGGGGCTATCCCCATACGGGTAGAGGTGAGATTTCGGACTTGGTCCAGCCATCTCATCCTAGGCCTGCCCAGGGGACGCCTACCCCATGGCACGAATTCAATGGCACGTCTTGGAAACTGAGTTGGGGACATGCGTTTGACGTGCCCAAACCATCGAAGTATGGACCTCTCCGTTCGAAGAAATAGCTGCTCGACATTGAGTGACTCGCGTACTCTGGTGTTCCTTACCCGATCTCGGCGAGTCACACCAGCAATACAACGAAGAAATCTCATTTCGGCAGCTTGTATCCGCGATCTTATTCTTTCGGTCATTACCCAAACCTCATGACCATAGGTGAGGGTCGGAACAAACACTGAATTAAAGACCTACAACTTAGCTTCGATGCCAAGTTCGGCCCTCCTGATAACAGATTGACCAAGCTGTCTTAATGTTGACACTAATTTAAGTTTAAGTAGTCCTCTCCTAATGAGACGGACTATAGTTTCCCATGTGCACGTATCCTATTTCCGCCGACATAAAAGCGACAAGTTCATAACAAAAATTATTATTTTAAACACGTAAAATCTACATAAACAACACCCTTCACCTGCAACTAACATTAATTTTACTCTCTTTCCAGATAATATAAAACGACACATCGGTATCCCATCAAGTATTCATTGGATCTAATCTAAAAGTTGTAACACGCAGCAGTCCGCGTCTCCGAGATTGGACAAAATGACACTGCCCAGGATGGACTCACGAATCGGCTTAGACTACATCGTCGAGAATCGTGAATATGTTTCCAAATTAGGCGCAGCCCTAGACACAAACAATACCACAGTGAAGAAGCAAGTTTTCGAACTGCTGTCAGCCCTATGTGCTTACAGTTCAGAAGGCTATTCTCGAGCGATAGAGACATTAGAATTTTACAAGGTACACTCGAGTCGGTGCAATCGATCACGATCTCTCTGTTACATGATTTCAATCAATCTTTTATGCTTCTCCCTTTTTAGAATCTCAAAAACGAACGATATCGTTTTAAAATTGTGATCAACGAATTAGAAAAAGCGACAAATATTGAATATCAAGTAGCGCTGCTGGCTTTCATCAACTGCGTGATCATTTCAGCGGCTAACTTGCAAGATCGAATCAGAATACGGAATGAGTTCATTGGTAAGTGTCAAAGTGGTAATTTAAAAGAAAATAAATCCGACACTTTGGCGGAGGTAATTTCATAACATTTGTGCCGCCATTAATGGCGACAACGACGACGCCCTAAAGAATTTCATTGGAAAATAAAAGTCATGCATTGCAGAGAGATAACTAATTTATGGGGAATGCCAAAGAGTTGGCCATGAATTATCCAGAATAGCGAAGATTTCTTGTTTAGAATTAGAAAATGGGAGTAAAACCGACTGTGCGCACTCCAATGGCGTTATTGGCGCCATCTTGGAAGTTTTATGGCGTTTTCTGTCAATCAGAGACCTGCGTCAAGTGTATCCGTATTTGGAGCGTTGACGTAAGATTCACTTTTATGGGTGCACTCGGGCTATTGTTGGGGCACGCATTTGTTTTGATTAATTTAAATGACTGAGCGATCGATTGGTATGTTGACAAATGGCGGATGAGTGTGGTGATTCTTATAGAAACGAATTTCCTTTGGGAACATCAGGTGTTTTTTCAGGAGTCGTGAACTAGTTTGGATCTCTGATTCAGCGAATGACGTGTCATTACTCATTACACATGTATCTTTTGTGGCGCTATAAGCAGATAGAAAGTGGAGCTAGATAAGGTGTGCTTAGGCCAGGTAAGAAAATCTGATACCACTATGGATTAAGGATTTCCCTACTTACTTCTGGAAGCAGCTGCTGCTCTTCGAAAAGCCATTAATTACGTTTAAATCAGATCTTCGAAGAAATATTCTTTCTGTGTGGCCTTTCTGATGTGGGTAACGAAAGGACATGTGCAAAGGATGAGATATATAGCCTCTCCCTCGTCATTGCCTTTAAAGATTCTGGAGAAGTTTTTTCAATGTCCAATCTTTGAATACGTCTGCTTAGAATCCCGGGATAACGTTGGTTTCCGTTTCTTCCTTTTACTTTTGACTTTTTAGAGCCACATTTGGTTGCTGGGCAACATGTCCTTGTTTGCTTTAAGTTCGCCAGTCCTCTGCTCTTGACCCTTAATTTTTTTCAACTTCTAGTTTTTCCCTTTTCGATAGTTTGTAGTTGCTCAGCTTGTGAAATCGGCTGCTTCCTATTTTTTTTTAGTCGCACAGGAAGCTGTCCTTCTCTCTCTTGAGGGCTGTTCTGTAACTGGGTTACTTCATCTGGATTCCTAGGGGTGCACTAGATACACTGGCTTGTAGTGAATTCACATGGAACTTACAACTGCCCTAATCGCCTGATTTCTATGTTTGCCCTGAATAAACTCCATCAGCTCGTTGAACGTGCTGCCCAGGTTTATCATCGCAACGCTCACAGGTTTTCTTTAGACAAATTGGAACTATTTTCATTGCCTACTCCAGGGCCTGGGGCCAGTAATAGTTTCCAAGACAAACAGGGGCAGCATTTGATTGTCCTCAGTGGCGAAGTGGTCTAGGACCGGGAGACCTGACGATATTTTCTTAGGCAAAACCAGCATAGGCGGGCCAGTAGAAATCCAGAGAAGTGAAAGGGTGATCCACTACATTCAGGTCACAACCTCGTCAAAAAAGGAAGAAAAAGAAGACATTGGTACCCTGATGTTGCAAAGTCATTCTGGATGGTGTTTCCAGTTATCAGAGTTGAAGGCGTTCTTAACGTCCAGCGTTACAATACTCCTTAGCGCCTCTTCTCCATCACCTTCCTTCTACGACCCAATATGATGTCTCGTCACCACTTAGGTGGCATCAACAGTGGAACGTACTTTTGGGAATCTAGACTGATGTTCCGATACTGATAAAAGCTGAATTGAAGGCTAACAAAGACGTATGTTTGTACTTTCTGTCAAATAATTTTTTAGTGTGGTCTTCATTTGCTCTATGGCCCTTATCATCGTCTTCAGAAGGAATAAAGTTAAAGTGATAGGTCTGAACCCAAATCGTCTCTTCCATGATAGCAAAAATCGTCACGGAAAAACGTGACGATTATACGATCACGGAAGAGGCGATTTGATCCCTGAAGAATTCTAGCTGATGATCTGTTTTTTCGGCTGCAGAATTTAAATTTGACAACTGCCCGTGGTTGAGTTCAGAACTTCCTACTTAATGACGAATGGCTGACTTCTGTCAGATTTAGTCTATACTTCAACGATAAATCGTCAAAAGCCTTTTGCCCTCCAGCTTATTATACGACTGTCAATCAATCTTTTCAAGCCGTTTTCCTGCAGGCAGTTTAACTTATTATAAATACAAATTTGCAATCCGCTCGACATGCACTTTCCATCAAACTGACTAATTACATATACAACTGTTTGTTGTGGCTTTTATGTTTGATTATAGCAAAACAACTTTTTTCATTGTACATTTAATTACAAATCTGCATCCATAAATCAGAAATATTTGATCAGAAACTTCAGCGGCTATTTGCTTCCACGTTACTAAAGCCCACCTCACCGGAGATTGACCAGATAACCTCTGCAAGCTCCGTCACACAACAGCACTCTTGTGGCTATCTCTTTCCGTTGAATTATAAATCAATAAACACTATGATTGCAATTAACGTCAAGTGATTGAGCGTATTGGAACCTTAAGCCGGTTGCTAAACGATTTGCCCAAGCTGAATAAATCACTGGCAGCAGCAGCCACGCTGCTGGCGGCTGTGTTATTGTCTCAACGTGTCACACCGATTTTATGGGATCTGCGGGAAATGTAGGTGAGTAAACCTTCACCATCTACCGAGACCGACCGACGACCCAGCAGTCCGAGGCATTGGCCCAGCAGCGTGCCGTAATCAGTTTGACTGAGCACAGCATAAATTCATGGTGGAAACCTTTGGGCAATGTGACAAGAACCGTGGTGTTCATGTGCACAACAACCTACAGCGGCGTGCCTCAGGGTACCAGGATTTGATCTGCGTGTCTGCCATGTGCATGAAAATGCTCGACTTGATGCTGTTTGGTTTCGATTAGGAACGTTTTTAATGATCACGCTTATTGACGTGACGGCGATTCGCATTATGTAACCCATTGGGTTTGCAACGATGCATTATTCCTGGGCTCTGTAACTTTCTGGGGCAGCATTTGGCATTGAAGATATTGAATTCAAGGTTTTCTGTGTACCGCACACAGAGAGGGAACGTTGCAGCTCAATTGATTGTTCGTCATGTAAGCAGTAGTTGTCATGTTTGCTGTTACCTTAGACTAGGTGTGGGGCTTAAAACAACCCTTTTCTGTGTCTTCGTGGTTTTTTTTTCCACAACAGACAATACATGCGTGCTTAGGGGATATTACATCAATGTGACGATAAAAGTGACACAGAAATGTGTCAGCAATTACCCTGTTGATGACTTTTCTTACAGCTACTCCTAAGCTTTTTCTTTAAGTCTACGTAAAAAGAATGTTTAGATGAATGCCAGTAAATGGTTCCACTGAACTTGCCCCGAATCAAAAATGAATTAAATCAAACTGACGCCATCGGACTCTCAACATGTAAAGAGTCTTTGCCTAATGCACCACACCACGGTATTCAGTAATCCGTGATGTTGTGATGGGTCTTTCAAGACCTCTTGGTTATAACAGTGGGCTGCCGTCTTAATCCAACCTAATCTACAAACATATTTTGTTCAATATTTATGTACACCTGTGTATTATTTCTTTTAGATGCAAAGTCATCTGTCACATGGTGAAATCAAGAATTGACCGGCATACAAATTGAAAACGTAAAGGCGTTTCAAAACGTTTCACTTCAAGACCCTGTTCGCACTCAAATCTTAGCAAGATTTGGTAAAACATTCGCTATCTTATTGTCAATCGTGCACAGGAAACTCTTAAATTGGTAGAAATACCTCCTAGTCTTCTTTCTTCTTCTTTCTGATATCCAAAAGTAGCTTACTGACTTACACACTTAAGGTGGCGCTACAGACACTGGAGAAGTTCGGAAAAGGTGTGACCTTGATTCTCTAGATTCTGTTCAGTTGAATCATTTACTCAGTGCGGGCCACTAGACCAAGGACCCATATGTGAGAATGGGTCGTACAACGGCAGTCTACAAATGGTGATTTCCGGTCTTGATCCCCACTTCTTCAGAAAAGTTTTACTACAGGTAAAAAAAAAAACTATAAACACCACTTTGGCCCTTTGCTCTATGTTAAGCTTCCAATTTAATAACGAATCGAGATTAATGCCGAAATACTTGGCCATTTGGATACAGGAATTAGCTGTAGTGTACAGCGAATTAATTCGTCGTTGGCTCTTTTTGGAAGATTTTTGGCATCGCTAGAAGACCTGAATCTTTCAGAGGCAAATTTCTCCACAACTCTTCTTCTAAAACGTGCAATGAAATCCCTGCCATCAGATAGGCGTCCGCTAGATAGGCCCAGGGGGAGACGGCTGGACTTAGTCCGAAATCTTACTTGTACCCGTATGGGGATAACCGCTGGAAATTAAGAGTCGATGGCGGAAGATCGGGAGATGTGGAAAGTCTACTTAAGCACCCTAAATCCGCGATGATGGTGATGAATGAATTCTCCCTTTCAATCTTGTCACTCTTAATCGTCGATTGGGCAGCCGAATTCATTTTCAGTTTGAGTTCCTTTGAGACGTTCCAAATAATCTATGTACATGGGTTTACCTTTGTTCTACTTAAGGGGTCCGCTTCTATAGACCACATTTTTTTCGCATGCCTTATTGGTTAAGTTCCCCTTACACTAGCGTGCCATCTGAGTCGCGGTCTTCCTCTATTGCGCCGTCCCTCAAGTGTGGATTCGAAGATTTTCCGGGCCGCAACATTGGTTTCCATCCGCCCTACATGACCCAGCCACCTGAGTCGTGGACCTTCACCCTTCTGGCTAAGCCAATGTCGCTGTACAGCCCGTAGTGTTCGTCCTTGTATCCCCTCCTCCATTCACCGTCAATGCAGACAGGACCGAACATCACTCAAAGAATTTTGCTCTCGAAGCAGCCAAAAACAACTTTATCCGCTTTCGACAGAGTCCTTGCCTCTGCGTTGTAGACTAGGACTGGGAGGACTTAGGGGTTATAAATGGTCACTTTCGTCGTTCAAGAGAGAGCTTTGCTACTCAATTGCCTTCTTGGCCCAAAGAAGCAGCGATTGGCTAGAGTTTTTCTTCGTTTGAGCTCAGCGCTGGTATCGTTGTCTGAGTTCATAGCAAAGCGTAGGTAGACAAAGTCCTTAGCTACCTTAAAGCTATAACTGTCTATTGTGACGTTCTATCCGAAACTTCGGTGGTGAGTGTCCTTTCTTGTTACCCATCTTCGCTTCATTCGTCTCAATAGTCACGAACGCACCAGTGACGTGACGATCACGCTGCGTTCTTCCGATTATGTCAATATCGTCGGTCTCAATGAGGTCGTGACCGACCAGGGATGCTAAAACTAGATATTGCTCTGCATAGCTCGTCTCTATAAATGCTCACACACACGGTCTTGAACTCGACAGAAAGGTGCTGGATATCGATTTAGTACTCCTGGGTTTTTTCCAAGATCTCTCGTAGAATGAATATTTGGTCGGTGATGGACTTTCTTGACAAAACGCTTTAAGCGATTACAAAATAAAAAAAGAAAAGATCTTCTAGGCGATGTGCAAAGTTTAAAGGATCTCCCTTCTGAGGTTGCATTTCCCAAATGTCGTTGTCCTTTTTGTAAATACAAGGTTCGTCAGCAGTGAATACGTTCGTGGCCGAGACTTGTTATTGCTTCGTGATAACCGTTTTTTCTTCGTGGTCGGACAATTTCCCCGGCGGATCCCCTTTACCAACCTTGAATACCAGTTCCATTGCAAAAATCAAAGATAAATGACCTAATTTTAGGATCAACTAGATCTACTCCTACAATCTATCTGTTTTTGGACTACATGTTAAGGATAGTACAACCCCGCTACCTCCCTACAAGAAAAAAAATGCTCGGCCATTACTGTAACATTCCTGACATATCTGAAGTGAGTTTGGTCCTTTAGAATCTTGATTGTCAAACCCAATTGACTCAATCTAATCTGCTCTTATCTCTACATTCTTGCAACTAAAAACCCCTCCGAGCTAAAAGCACCGGCCCCATAAATCGCTCGAATGCGCCGTAAGATCAACCTCATTATTCCATCGTCGGACTATATCTCATCAAACAAATCTCATAACTCATTTTCACATACTTAAACCGATACACAAACATTTTTATAATCCAATCAATTTTCTCGTTCACAGGTCTAAAGGTGTTACCACTCTTAAATAACCTAAGGTAAGTTATAAATTTTCTTAGCATGTCCCCAACAGCGCACACCCTCTTTATGCATTGCCTTCAATTTTACTTAATTTGCATACATTAAAAAAGTGAATTACAAATCTGTACACATACCGCTAAATTGTTGGCTGATTGGTAATTTTATGTCAAGAGGCGGAGCACAAGCATTTAACAAGCATGAAACCTGTAAGCTTGTTACTTTGGGAGGTCAACCGGCGCCGTATGGTTGATTTTTTATCTAAAAAAAAGAGTGAAGTCTTTGACAATTGTCTGTGTCCCAGGGCACATTGGGATCTTTGAAAAAGAGATCTCCGATGAGATTGCTGAGCAAGGATCAGAAGATGATTTCTCAGGACCTAAACCTGCGTTAGGCCTTCTGGCGTCTTCGGTCAGGGCCTCTATGGACGATTGTGTTTCCTACAAACACAATTGAGCGTGGCAGGGCTCTCCAGGATGCAGGAAGACTAAACGAGAAAAATGCTCCTGAACGTCTGTAAGCGGCATTCTTGCTGTCACTCAAGAGAAAAGATTGTAGATAACTTATTGACGTTCTAATCGGACACTTTGCTTTTGCCAGGCACCTTAATGTGTTAAGCTTTTAAGTGACACTACTGCTTGCGACGCTTGTGGAGAGAACGACGATATTACGAATCATTTTCTTTGCGATTGTCCTGTCTTTGCTTGGATCATGTGGCTAATCATCGGTGATGATGTGATGAGTGCTGATACTGTCAGCTCTTGATCATTGAAATTTCGTCTCGACTTTCTCCAAAAGTCGAGAACATTCCAGTAAAATGGGTAAAACAAAGGTCCTGCCTCCTGGTAGCACAATGAACCAGTTGGGTCCGAGTAGTCCAGTGAAATATTTTCAAACCCGACAAAAATAAATGAAAAATACTAAACCGATAGCCAAATTTACTCAGGCAACAGCTTCACCAGAAGGAGTAAAGCACGAAGATGACAGATTTGATCCAGTGCTAGATCAGTTTTTTTTTTCAGTAAACTGAACCTTATGAAGATCTTTTCAGTTTCATGATCCTGACGTATTCTTGATAATTTTGACTTAATAGTAGAAAGGGATTATCACCTCCTCCTAGCCATCTCAAACGGCCAATGCGTAGTTTTTTAAACAAATCAATGGCGCTGTACAGCTTGTATAGTTTGTGGTTAAATCTCTTCCTCTAAAATCCATCAACACAAATGGAACTGGATATCTTACAAAGAATTTTTACTCAAAATGGCCAAGGATATCCTAATCCGCCTTCAATAGAGTTTATGCTTCAGGACCCAGGTGATTAAGCTTTTACACAGTCTCTTGAGTTGTTCAGGATAGGGCTTGTTCATTGGTTCGCTCATTCTCGTATATATTGCTATGATCCGGAACTTAGAGATTAGTGACCTTAAGCCAACATTCCAAGCAAGGAAAGTCGCTCCAGAACAGTTATTTTGCGGATCAGGTAACTGCATCCAGAGACTTAACACCGGTGTAACTATCACTGAAGATAACGATGTTTTGCCGACGTGTGAGAATGTCTCACGCTTGGCTCGTCTACAAGATTCCCATCAACTTCGTCTGAAGAAGGCTAGATGAAGCCGGAGGCCGATAACATTTTTGTAATAAAAATACCGAGTCGCCATAGTCCATCTTTGAATATTATTTCTTCGAGCTTATTACTTTATTGTTCTTCGATTTTTCCCTAGTTGAGTACGGTGATTTGTTCAGCTCCATTTAGGTGTGATATAGCCTCTCTTGGACACTTTTAAGTCCCTTGGTAGTGAATTAATATCATTGCTATGACTATAGGAATTCGCAAACCAGGAGCTAGGATCTCTTAGTCTGGAAGCTCCGCAGATTAAGAGGGAGAAAGTATTAGAGTGCATTTAGAATCCCAATCGGATTTGACTGCAGTTGTTTGATGGTAAAGCCTCTATCAAGTTTAGGACCTATGATTAAGACTAATTTGAACCACGGCACTTCTTAGTGCGAAAAGCACAAAACAGGCAGTGATCCTGCCAGTGTTAGACGGGACTCTGTTTTCGAAGAAGTTTTCTTTTCTAAAATGATCTAGATTCTAGAAGAACATAAACGGCAGAATGGCAGCTGGATCAAGAAGTACAATATACAAATAAATCCTAAAACAGTTTCAGCTGGATTGCTGAGCTCTCGAACGAATTAGCCAAACTAGGCTCTCAACGCACAGATGGCAGAACGCTCGACAATGTCAAAGCCCCTATGTTAAATGTTAAACACCTGACTTACACCGATGCAAATCATAGATGGCAACATCTCAATTATTGCAACAATGCCAGGCTGATCTGGCCTGCGCTTGATCTGAAAGGGCCCAACGCTTAGGCAATGCATGCAACGATTTCTGCAGGAACTGCAGAGACGAGAAGGCGGAAGAGTCTACTGTTCACTTCCTTTGCACGTGTCCCGCCCTTGCCTTGGGAGAATATTTCTTTAATCTTAATGACCTGAACTCCGCCAGTACGGCCAATCTCCGCAACGACGTTAGGAAATCTAAATGAGTTTAGGAGTAAACAGGCGTCAAACCTCAGAACCCAGGGGTGTCACAATGGACCTACTTTTCTGGTCTAAGTTTTGCTCTTCTTGGAGGACCACTCTAACTAACTCACTTACTATCTCTTACCTAAAATCTTCTGTAGTTTTTCGTCTTTCATGACAACAGTTCGTCAGCCACCTGACTCATTTGTCCAGAGCCTGTACAACAAGCTTTCTTTCTTACTAACATCCATTCCTACGCATATTAATCAAATTAATAATTTAATTACATGCAATTAATGTATCTGTTATCGATGGCACACTCGATTTGATGCCGGACATTTTGTTTGTCTGCTTTAGAGAAATGTCGTAATAGCTGATGAATTTGTTGATTAAAAAATATCTGTTTGCATTCAAGTAAGATACAAATGTGCGATACATTTTAATTTAGACAAACAAGATACATTAAAACTTTCAATCTGATTGGAATTTTTTTAATCAATTACGATCGTATTGAAGAATTTATTTTAGTTTATTACTTCGAACAAATATCAATTAAATTCGAAATCCGTTTCAAACTTATGCACAAGTTGAGATTTGGCGAAATTTATAAAATTATCCTGAATTGCAATTCGTATTTTTAATAGATCAATAAAGCACTTGACAAATCCGGTTGAAAGAATTAAGAACCGCAAATTTAACTTTTTACTTATGAAAGCTTTGTACAAGGCTAGAGAAAAGTTTAGGTATTTTCGGTTTACCAGCAATTCACAGTTTCAAACACTCAAATACATTTGATACAAAAAAAAAACAAAAAAATAAGCTAATAACAGGTAGGACACATTGGCATGACCCAAAGAGTAGCTGCTCGCACCCATTGGTGTTATACGTGTCGCATTCTCCGCACGTGTAAAAAGGACCTGCAATTTATGGTTCGAACGGCGAGTTGAGAAGATTTTTCATGACAAATTCTGCCCTCGGAGGTTTATCATTCCCAGAAAACAGGTGGACTCGTGAATATTGCTGCGACTCGAACCGACGCAGCTTGCACAGAAATCCAACGCACTAACCACAACCTCACCGCCATATAACACCTCGATTACTCGAGTAACTGCCAATGAATGCAAAACAAATTGCTTTTTCCAAACCACAAAATGATTTTTAGAGACCGCCGTACATAGTTAGGTACTTTTGTTATTAGTGGGGAGCAATTGGTCCGCTCGAGCACTACGATCTCATAGAGAGGGCTATTCTGATATCCCGAATGTTTTAGGTCAGTTTATCTTCTCCAGAGGCTGTCAGGGAGCTAATTGGCTGATCAGGGTGAAGCGTGGCAAGTGCGGTCGGTGAGAGGAGTTCACTGCATATGGTCCGTTTTCTCACATTAATGAGGGAGGTTTATTCTATGATGGTGTGGAGGGAGCTTTCCTCGGTCTCCGCTCCGTACATAGTCTACAGATAGGGTCCGATGATAGCCTAAGTTTGTGTAAAGGCCGTTTTAGTCGGCAGTGGCCACATAGAATACCGGTTAGGATATTAAGTTGGTGCCTTGTCAGATTTAAAAGAGACTTCGATTTGTTTAGGGGTAAAGTGGGGAAAAAGTATTTCGTACATTTTTGCCCAATACTCCCCATCCAGATCGCGTTGGTTTCGAGAAAGATTTATTCCCTCATGTTTAAGGAGAGTCAAGACTAACCGATACGTTAGTGGTAGACGACCGTCCAATTTTTAGCCGTCCGTGTACTCTCGTGCTCTGAGGGACGAGGTTTGAACTTTTACCAGTCGTCACTCGGTGGGATGATTGTTGAGTAAATTCGTTTGAAGCAGTACCTTGGAAAAGTGTCGTACAATGGCATGCTGAACTCGTTACTTTGCAGTAGGAATGAAAGCATGTTAAGGTAGCAGTCAGATAGATGTTAAGAGCCGATGTTATCTAGGGGGAAGAGCCTCTGCAGACTAAGTCCTGACTTGAACTGTTGTTGAGCCCATTCCAATTTTTTTGCTATTGTGGCCTCGGCTGTGATGGCCTCTTTAATCTTTGTCGACAGCATTATTGCCACATAAGTCTGGATAAGTCTGACATCGAATATGTAGATTTGGAGCATGATTAGATTAAGGCAACGCACACAGTGTAGTGATATAGAGATGCGATGCGCGAAGCGTAGTATAAAACTTTCGCATGAATTCTTATCGCTTCACTGCACGTATGTACATAAGAATACATGTGAACAGTTTTATCGCACGCTTCTCACTTCTCGCATCGCATCACTGTGTGTGTAGCCAATTCGTAAGTCTCCAAATTTTTTCCACCGATCCACAATATTCGTGTGGCTTTTTCGACGGTCTGGTCAATGTGGTGGTTCCATTACAACTTGCTGTCTAGAATTACACCAAGGAAGGTGCTTCTTGCGAGAATTAAATAGTTTCGCCAAAGATGGAGAAGCGAATGAGAGGATTTAGGTTTCTTCTTCTTTGTTAAAAGGAACGATAGTCGTCTTTTTAGGATTTACAGAGAGGCCTTCTTTGGTGCAGTTAGATAAATCATCATGGTACCTCTGCTTGCCATAGAAGGAACTTGAAACAAAGTCGTTCATCACTAGGTTGTCGCATAGTTATACCACATTCTTACTGGAGCAGACCAAAATTCTTAACGAAGTTTCACGTTAACCTAAAGAGGTAAGGAACTAGCCAGAGAAGGCTCTCTAAATACGAGTAGATTTCTGGATAACGTCAAAGCACGTGTGTTCTCTGGGACATCAATTCATCAACCAAAACCACAAAATTGATTATCACTGGCGCTGATTTATCAAAAAAAGTTAGTTGAAACCCGTTTTTCTTACGCAAGACATCTCCCGTCAATTTTTAGAATGTCTCTTGACGAATGAATTTGATAAGAATTAAGCGTGCGCTAAAAATTATACGAGACACACATGTCAATAATTTCACAAACCGGTTGCTTACTCAAATATTTCAAACGACTTTATTCTTTTGTAAACTCATTAGTCTCCCGGTGGTCAATCCAATCGCGTTAGTAGGAATTAATATTAATATCTGTTAATTGGATGTAAATCAGGTAATCGCCTATTGAAATTCCCACGGGACATGTTAATTCGAAAGCAATTAGAAAGCAAATGACAAGAAGCATGACTTGTTAACATCCAGTAGTTGACATATGATACTCTTTTCTATAAACAATTGAATAACACTGACAAAAACAAACAAAATCTCAGCACTTGTACAGATTCGAAAAGATTTACATTTGCACAAAATTTTCTATTGCCAAATACCTCAAGTAATCGACAATAGATGCATCTCAGGCATTGAAACATTGGAGTGGCATGTCTTTAGTCAAAGAGACAGAGGGCGCACTGCTCCAAGGAAATAGCCCTATATGCCTTACTAGACATCGAGTGCGTTTTCGATAATACACGCTATGACTCCATAGCAAGGACAATCAGTAGTAGAGGAGTCAAAGACTCGACCAATCAATGGATAAGCGCCATGTTGAAAAATCGTATAATAACTTTTTCTTCAGGAGTGTCAGTGTCTGTTACCACAATAAAAGGATGCCCCCAAGGGGAAGTTCTCTCGCCTCCTCTGTGGTCTTTAGTAATTGACAATATTTTAGTCAATCTCCACAGATTGGGCTACAATGCTATTGATTATGCTGATGACCTAGCGATTATTATCAGTGGTAAACATGACTAGTAAATGTCATTTAAAGTGCTTTACTGCAAATTTTAGAATGGTGGAACATTGAAGGACTCTCCATCAATCCTTGCCAGACTGTTCTAATGCCTTTTACGAAAAGAAGATTGGTCAATCTCGGACCTATCATCCTCAAAGGTACCACTTTAGGCTACTTCAACGAGGTGAAGTACCTCGGCGTTCTCTTAGACAGACGCTTAAATTGAAATGCACATATTAATTTCGCGGCTGAGCGTTCCACTAGAGCCATATGTATTAGTCGGCGGCTTTACGGCACAGGGTCTTAGTCCCAAAATGATACATTGGTTGTATATTTCGATAGTTAGACCCATAATAAGTTTGGTAGGCAAAAGTAAAAGTAAACGAACAACGAGAATGAAGCCTGAGAAGTTACAACTAATTGCCTTTCTCGGTATTACAGGTGCTATACGCGCCTGCGCCACTTCACCCATAGAGACTGTTATCGGGCTCTCACCCCTACGTATCTTCCATCTTCACTAGGAAGATCCCTGCCCATTGTGCTTTAAAACTGCAGCTAGAGCACAAGTATAAATCCGGTAATCTTGTGGGTCATATGAAAATACTTGACTCAATTCCCAGTACGGACATGTTCTGCACTATCCCCGACGATATAGCCAGGGAGTACAGTTTCGAAAGGCTATGATATCGCTTTCGTATCAGAGCCAGGATGTTTGGCATGGTTTACCGACGGATCAAAAATGGTACTGGCGTCTTTGGACCCAACATTAAAGTCTCGGTAACAATGGAGATGTGCCCCAGCATGTTCCAGGCTGAAATCCATGCTATTGAGATCTGCGCCAGGATAAACCTCAATAAAGATATTAGGGGCGCAAAAGTACACACTTCTTTCAAGTTCATGGAATCTAGGTCAGTCAAGTGCTGCTACGATAAGTTAGGTTAGATATCTGGGTTCATGGGAGAGAAAGCAATCTACCCCATCACACTTAGGTCCTTGTGGACCCATTGTGATGTTCATGGGGGTTGATCCCGGTTCCTACCGAGCTTCTACTTTACTGCTCGTTGTTTACTTGGGTCTCCAGTCATTGTGATATCCTGAGAAACCTTAAAAGATCGTTTAGTGGAACATCAGAAAGTTCTTGTATGTCCTGGTAGTAGTGTCTTCCTAATGTTCTGTTTGTCAAGTGACATAGGCTTGGGCAGTGGCAGAGGAAGTGAGGAGTATCCTCTTGAACTTCTTCGTCACTACAGCCCCTACATATATTGTCATCGTTGAGTTTAAGTTTCATTGTGTGGTTTCTTAGAAAATTGTGGCCAGTGAGTGCACCCACCAACATTGACAGCGACTTCCTGTCAAAAGCTTGTTGGTTCTGGCTTTGTCATATTTTGGCCAAAGTTTCGTTGATATACCACAGGTGCTAAGCAGCTTCCGCCTACAGTTGACTGTCGTCAGGGTCTTACATTCCACTCGTTCCATGAGAAAGTGCTGCTACGATACCCTACAATCACTTTCTAGGCACAACAGGGTCATACTTGGTTGGGTGCCCGGCCACAAGGGCATTGTAGGCAATGGAACTGCGGGTTGGCTGACTAAGGCTTGTTCGGCTTCCGCGCTATAGGGACCGGAACCCTTCTGTGACGCTAATTGGGCTAGCACCACAGCTTTGTCAAACAACTGGTCCCCAGTTCAACTTCACCTAACCCATTAAAATGATGTCCCCGGGCTTAGGCAATCAGAGAGACTTATCAAGCCCTTTTCCTACAAGGAAATTCTAAACCTTGACAGGAACAACATGAGGAAGCTAGTT
Organism: Matsumyia berberina; assembly: GCA_917880715.2. NCBI lineage: Eukaryota > Metazoa > Arthropoda > Insecta > Diptera > Syrphidae > Matsumyia > Matsumyia berberina. Next base: position 34,461,807 of record OU862870.1, read on the forward strand.
GGCATCCTTACCGGCCATTTTGGCCTAAGATATCATCTCAACAAACTAAAGAGTGGCGGTTCTGTTTGGAAGAGGATGAAACCTCTGATCACATTCTTTGTGAATGTCCGGCACTATACTGGCTACATAAACTGATCTTTTATAGAAAATTCTGTTCGTTAGCGGAGTTTAGAAACTCGGCTACTAATAATATACTCACCTTCGTTAGGAAGGCTGTCTGCCTCTTAGGCTAAGTAGACCGAAGACACAATAGATGTTGCTAAGTGGCAGTGTCAGCCATAAGGGCAGGATCATTTAAAAACAAACCAGTCTTTTACACATAGTATACGGAAGTCCCCTTCGAATGCCAATGAATATTGACGAAGGAAGTTTAGCTTTCTTAAATAAATCTAACAAACAAAAAAGGATTCTTATGTTCTCTGCACAATGTTTGCTTCACTGTACCCTCAACCGGATAGGATATCTAAATTGTTTTCATCTCTCCTTTGACGAATAATAGTCCCAGGATATGGCATCACCACGTGCATTCGAAAAGCTTCCAATATTTCTTTTCCTTTTCCCACTATGTAGGCTCTAAACTTTAAAAGTTATCACGGATCCTTGGTCAGATGGAGAATATATGCGCACGCACCACGTGCATACCGCATAAACGATGTGGATATGTTGGTAGATGTCAAGTCAACTAAGGCGAATAGTATAAACTCTTATTGGAGCAGAAACACAACGTCCTTTCAGCTGTGTTTTGTGTGTATTCCTTCTCCAAAAGTTTGTGCAACAGAAAATAGAAGATAAAAAGGAAGCGAAAACAAACAACGAAAAGAGGGAAAAATAAAAACTTTACATAACACATTTGACCGTGAAAAAGTTTAAACTAAATGTTCAGCACAACACTTCGAATTTTCAACGCAGACAACCTCTCCGACCACCACTGCGGCATAAGATACAATTTGAGATAAATCGCGACATTGGTGGTGTTTTTCTTTCGTTTTTTGTTTGCTCGTTTGTCGCCTTCGAAGGACTCGCTCAGCATCCGTGATCCGTGACCGTGGAGGAGTTAGGGCAGCGACCATTTGCCTGTGTGTCGTTCTGTTGTAGTGGACTACGAAGTTTTGGATTAATAGAAAATCTGAAGTGAGTGTCTTGACATTTTTTTTTTTTTAAATTTTTGATTTTTTCCTTTCAAATCGCGCTATGGCTAGTGTTGCTATTTGTGTTGTATCGATTTTGGGAAAGTAATTTACTGCATTGGGGAGTTGTTGTTATTAGTTTATATTCACTTCAGTTCGGAGATAGCCATCGAGCCATAAATACAACATTTGCATGTGGTCGATATACCTGCTTCCGTGTGCTGGGATTTTAGGTCAAACCTAATCGGTGGTTTAATGTAGTTAAGTGGAATTTAGTTTTATGCATAAGTAATTAGCAAAAAAAAAACGAAATCGGTGTTAAATTTGTGAATTCAATTATACAACCGATGGTTATAGTATGGGCTTTTGTTTAAACACATAATTTATGCCCCTGGCATGCTCATAATTAATTAATTAATGCTCTCCTAGTGGAAATGCTGGGATTGCATGTCACACAAGTCGCTCACTGAAGAAAAAGTAAACCCTTCACTTTAAAATTGGTTTCGTCTAAAGCCTTTCAGACTATCTGACCAAATCACTTTTTTAATTCCCTTTTCGTATATCCTCCAGGAATACTATCTACATTGCTATGCCTTGTGAAATGGCCATCATTTCTTTGAATTTTCAACCAGTTGTGGCTCATGATCCCTCTGCTTCTGCTTACTAACGATTTGAAACTGTATCGTCTTTAGGTAGAAGTGACGCCGGTATGCTCCCTTTAGAAACCAGAGCTTATGTAACCTGGTTGTTTGCAAATATTGATAAGACAATAATCGAACATTGGTTGGGCGATGAGCAGTGCGGCTTTCGTCCAGGTAGAAGCACAGACGAATAGCTATTCACTCTCAGAATGGTACTTGAGCAGTCATGGGAGTTTTCCAAACCTATCTACAGTTGTTTTGTGGATTCGTAGAAAGCATATGATCAGGTGCCTCAAGATAAACTCTAGAGTCTACTGCAGGAATATGAGATTGACTCTTCTGAGGACCTTTTAATCTCAACACACAAACTGTGACCGGCATTAAATTGACACCTTTCGTTGTGAGTGTTGGACTTCGCTAAGAGTGCGTTTTGTCACCTCACCTTTTCATTGTGTATATGGATTGGATGTTACGGCGCAGCCGTGGCGAGAAACATTTCGAGTTGGAAGACTAAAGGATAAGTCATCTGCTTTTCGCTGATGATTTGGTCATCCTTACGCCCTTACTGTTGTAGATAGGTTTGGCGCCATCTGTGGAAGCTAGGATGAAGGTAAACGTGAACAAATCAGAGGTAATGCTAATTTCCCCGAACGCCTATTAAATATACTCTACATCTTAGTGGAGTCCCATTGAAACAGGTGAATAAGTTTGAGTATCTCGGAGTTTGTTCGTTGTGTTGCTGGGGTAACTAATCGAGATCGAGTAAGGAACACCAGAATACGCGAGACACTCAATATTGAGCAGCTATGTACTTCTTCAAACGAAAAGGTCCATACTTCGATGGTTTGGGCACGTTCAACGCATGTCCACAACTCGGCTTCTAAGACGTGCCATGGAATCCGTGCCATCGGGGCACTTGGGTGAGCGGTCTTTCACCCAAGCTTTTGTCCTTTCTATTGATGTACATCTGTTCCATGCAGATAATGACTGCTTTAATGTCCAGTGCTTTTTGGTCCTTTGCTCCTGTAACCGGATCACCTTTTAGACGTTCCATAAAATCTGACTTACATATGGCAGGGTGCGTTTAGTTCTTCTGAGAAAATATTTACTCTAGTTATCCTATCTTCATGTCTCGAAGTGACACATTACTTCTTCTACTTCTAGTGGCGAAGATAACTCTAAGTCGTAGATCTTGTTTGGCACAGAGCGTCGATCAATCCTGCACGCCACGGCTTTGCCGGCCGTTTGAGCTCTATATAACTCATCGCCAATTTATCGAATTCCTTCTTAATTGTCCGGCGTGGTCGATACATTACAACTTTCTTAACCCCAACTTTTCTGATGGCTATGGATTCCTGGTCCGTTCCTAAAGCTGTTCGTTTGAAAAAAAAAAACTTATAGAGTACCTTTAGCCTCTTAGTGAAACTGTAAGTGCCTTTCCAGATGCATTCGAAACGCAGTCTTTTAAACTTTGGATCACTGTCGCTGAAAGCTGTGCCGATGTTTCTTAAGTGGACAATTTTGTCAACTTTCTCGACATTTGTGGTATTGCATGTGAAAGTGAGCAAGATGCTAATTACTTAGATTTAAGGAACTGGGTATAGAGTTGACAGTAAAATGCATATGATCAGGCAAATCTTTCTGCAGCCTTGATAAAATCCAGGATGTCAGCGATGCCTTTTGCTACGTTTCCACGTAGACCCCAACGTTTTTAGTGAGAAGATTGTTTGGTTTGGTTTGTTTTGTCCAGGTTTGCACAGTAATCTTCCAATGCTAAATTAAGTAATGCTGAGGCCATTTGCAATAGTTAGTTTAGAGTGCTCTTCTGTGAAGTACACTTACCCCAAACACAATTGCATTGCAATATAGTTGGTACAGTACTTTGGAAAATCACTCTTGCGACACTATTTGCTGATCAGTGGAAAACTCGCGGCAATCTTTTGCTGCTTCGAGTTTTTTTATAGTGGATATGAAAGATTGGTACACAACACAGCCAAGCTTTCTCTTAATCACAACATGTAGGCTTGATAGTGAATTATTGTCAAAGACACCACATTCTAATGGCCAAGCCCGTACTCATGTGGGCAAAAAGTGAAAAGGTAAGGATATCCTTGACTAAGCTCTAAAGACGAGCCTGTATCTGTATATCTGGAGCCATGAAAACTTGTCCCACATCTCCACTAAAGATGATCGTAGAACATACCCCTAAACATGTAATGCTAGAGAGAAGAAAATGATGGAAAAGGTAAATGGATTGCATTTAAACGGCGAGAAATCCTATCCAAATCAGTGCCAGTTCTCGACCGGCCCAAGGATGCGGATGATATGGTCAAGAAATATTACTTGAGAGAAATTTTACACAAAGTTGAGCAGCAAGAAAGAATGGAGCAATCAATCCTACAAATACCAACTTGAACCGCATATGTACAATCAAGTGGTATGCAACAGGGACAGGGGCAGACGTGTACGGACAAAGTATTTATATTCCAAGCACAGGATCAACTCAACCATTTAGAGAAAATATAATTGGAAAGCCATCGCTATTTTGTCTGACGGCCAAGATACAATTAAGGCACTAAATCCACGCGAGATCAGACCTAAACTAGGAGGAAAATGCAAGTTACCCTCTGCTGGGTCAGGACAAGTAAAAGTTTAGGGAGAAGAAGCAGCTAACGCATTAGCAAGAAACAACTAGGAAACCACATTCTTAAGCCCAGAACCATTTTGTGGATTATAATACGGGGAGAACTAAGGAAAGAGGAAATAAACAAATGAGCCAGGCACTGAGATGAAATCCCCCATTTGAGACAATTAAAGGAACTTCTAGGTAAAAACTTCCAGAAGAGAAATAAAACTTGCTTACCTCGTTAACACTGGCTACTGCCGACTCAAGGGTCACCTTAGGAAACTGAACACGAAGTCGATGGAAACCAAGATGAGACATCAAACTCAAGGTGTCTTGAAACGCATTTCTAGATGTTTATAAGCTTTTTAGGTTAGACATATGCGAATTCGACTTATGCCGTGCTTTTTTTTAACATATCCCTTGCGTAGGTGGGAAATTGCTGAATTAGCATAAAAGATCTTCAATTTTAAATTATAATCATACAACGTTTTGCTGATTCAGCTTCCCTTTTAAGTCATCATTCTTCCAACATTCACATCTCGTAGTTACCATAAATCGAATTGTCGCTATGCACTTTAGAACGCGCTAATGCATTTTCCTTTTATGGTGTTTCACTTAAGAGGAGCAAGATATTTGCAATTTTCTAATCGTATTCCATTAAATTACAGAAAAGTCGCTCAAAGTGTGGGTGATATCATTGTGCAATTGGACGTATTCGAGGAACAGCGAGAATGCGACGAAGCACAGAGTCTACAGGGACCGAACGGAATAAATTTAAACTCCCATCTTGATGTTTTCTACGCCATTTTGCGACAGGTATGTAAATAATTCCAGTACCGCTTCGTCATGTACTTACCCTATATGTGTCTGCTTCGTTTAAACAGGTAGCTGACACACCTCAGGAGATACCATTTCTCAGCATACTGCAGCACTTGCTTCGAATCGATTCTAAAGAAGCGGTTAGCGATATCATTTGGGATACGACAGAGAAACTAGTCCATCGGGCAACACTCCTCGAGAACCATGAGGATTCTGTGCGGTTGCTACGTTCACCGAGTGTACAAAAGTTCACGTGTCCACATTGTCGGGGCGATGCCACAAGCCCGAGTAGAAAGCAATCAGTAGTGCCGCTAACACCGAACAGTGTTCACACATCACCGCCGGTGCCACTTACGCCGTTGCTATCAAATACGCCACTGTCACCAACTGGACGCGGCGGTGGACCTGCAGCACCACCGCCACCACCTCCGCCGCCGCCGATTCCTGCTTTTGGCGCTGGTGTGCCACCACCACCACCACCTCCATTCATGACTGGATGCAATCGTATACCCGGTGCACCACCAGCCCCACCTCCACCTGCACCGAATCTTTTAAAGAGTAACTCCAATGATAGCCGGCATAGGCCCAAGACACCTGAGCCAGGATTAAGTGAAATGTCGGTGCTGTTGCCGCAGCAAGATACCCCAGCGCCAAAGGCCAAGATGAAAACAATCAACTGGAATAAGATCCCACCAAACAAGGTGATTGGGAAGCGAAACATTTGGGCAATTGTCGCTGATAATCATCAGGACAGTCCAATGGCTGATCTGGACTGGACCGAAATGGAGGGATTGTTTTGCTTGCAATCAACCAGTGCTCAGGGCTCACCAAAGTTGGGAAGGGATTCGGGAACGGACACTTTGGATAGGAAGTCAAAGAAAGAGAACACTGAGGTAAATACTAAATTTTAACGAATTTCAGATTGACGAGGATAGTTATAAAACTAGAAACACCAAAGAGAAAATGGCGCAAGCCAAGACAATCAAAATATCCTGTTTTAAAAGCGAAAATCCTTGAATCATACTTACTTCTTGATGATGCGGGGCTACATCAGTAGGTAGGCCTGCAAAGACATTTGGGCTTCGAAGAAGGAATTAGCAACTTGCTGGTGCAAGATCGCAGGGGTAAATATGGAAATTCTTAAACTGCGAAGGTCGGATATAAGAATAACAATGGACATCCAGCGGAAACATGCCATGGAACTGGAGCTCACGACAGTCTACTTTCATAAATTTTTTTCCATCTAACCTTTGCTGTTTTGCCTTGGAATTCTGGTCAAAATAGCTTTCACCATCATCATTGGTCCTTATTTGCCCTCGTTATGCACAGGGCTTACAAAAATTCTTCAACCTAGTATGCTAAGCTCAATTCTTCTCCAAATCCTTATCAAATGTCACTAATAATTCCCATACAGTCCTCGATTGCGTAATGTGTGGCTGAACGTAGTAACATACCTGATAAGTGCAAAGACGACGAATTTGTTAAACCTAGTACCACCCTAACAACCTCCTCTCACACCATAGGCATGAATATACATACAGAAAACTTGTCAAACAAGCCATAACTAGAGAAATTAACTCCGTGGGGGAAAGCGGTCTTGTGTGTACTATCGATAAGGAATCTACCCAGAGTTCTTTTTCTAATATTGCAGAGGCTTGGGCATTGACAAAGAATATGAGTTGTGTCCTCAAGTGCTTCTTCGTCCTCGCATTTTCTCCATAGGTCGTCTTTGGTCAGGTGCAGCTTTTTTACATGATACCTGACCATATTTCGGCCTGTAATTATTCCAACCAGTAATCACAGTGATTTTCTCTCCATATATAGGAGCTTGGGGGTTCTAACCTTATTATATTCTGGCCATAGCCTTTTGGAAATTTCGCTGATGGTTAAGGTTTTCCACGTCTTATTCGCGTCAGTTAAGGATCTTAGTCTTACTGTTCCTTTCAAATGACAAAGTGGAAATTTAATGGTTTAATTGTACTATACGCAAGCTTCCTGGCTAGTTCGTCAGCATGCTCGTTTCCTGACGCACCACTGTGGCTAGATACCCAGCAGAGTTTTCAACCTTCAGCTTGGATGTTATTTGAGTAGCAGCTAATGCTTTTATGACCAGTTGGCTGTCTATAAAGATTGTGATATCCTCCCGTGAGACCGTGAGAATTAACGCCAATTGGGCAGCTCTAGTCAGTACTAGAACATCTGCCTGGAAAACGCTACTGTTGTCAGGGAGTCTTATTGAGCTGAAGTGTCCTAGCTCCTCAAAAAAGACACTTGCACCTGTGCCTATGTCTATCTTGGAGCTATCCGTCTATTTCATTAAAGATGTCATTGTTCTTTCACTATTCTTTGCTTGGGAAAGTCCAGGAGAAGGGTTTGACGAAGTCCAGATGCGGAAACGAGTAGTCGAAGTCAACTCTTATTCCCGGATATTTATCCAATATCGGAGCTGAAATTTTAGACTGACTTAATCTTAAAGCGTTTTTTGCTGCAGATTCTTGTATATCTAAGGGCAGCAGATTCCATTGTGTTTGGTGATAGCTGGAATATGGTCCTTATGGTATGTTATTATGCATAGACCCACTAAGCACTATGAATTCTTGGGAAGATGTCTTGTTTCGTGCTGATGAGACCATATATAATAGGCATGTGAATGTGTCAACAAGATCGAACTTTTCGCTGTCAATTATGAAGTTGATTTGATTAAATTTATAATAATTTCCAGATCAGCTATTGCAGACTCTGAGACAAGGTCATCATCAAGGTCTTCAAGTTCTTCTCGGTGAGGTGCCAGTAGATGTCTCTATTTTTGTTCTGGCTGGTGTTCCCTACGGTTTAGTAAATCACGATCAAAAATAAGATTGGCGACAAAAGAGAGCCTTGTATGGAATTGTGTTTCTGATCGTGGATATCATTTTGCTGAGCGTAGATGCTTCCTCTAGGTTAGGTTAGGTTTATGGGTGCCTTGTGACATTGTCACTGCTCACTTAGACCAACAAAGGGTCCATTGTGCCCATTTTCCAATTTAACTCCGGGAACCTGTAACGAGAAAAGGGGGTTAGAGACCGCTGATTTAAAACCACCCAGATAAAGAAATGAATCTCAGGAGGTCCCTCAGCTCGACATCACCCAAGTCTTCCAGTTCCGTGAAGAAGTAACTACCAAGAGTCCTCATTCTTCTACTGGCGAGGGCAGGACATTCACACAGCAGGTGTCGGACAGATTCGATCTCCTCCTCATCCCTGCAGCTTCTGCAATAGTCGTTGTGATGTATACCGAGTCGTTCCGCATGAATACCAATTGCACAGTGCCCCGTAATGATGCCGGAGACTATTCTCGCTTCACGACGACTTAGTTTGACCAGAGACATAGATCTCTTCTTATTATAACTTGTCCATAAGTTCCTAGCCGTTGCACATGTATCTAGCTGGATCCACCGTGCATTGGCTCGACTTATGGCCTCGTCATCAATATACCTTTTTACCAAGCTTATTGGAATTCTGGCAAAGGGGAGAGCCTGTGAGGCATGCAGCGCTGCCCCCCTTCGTGCCAATTCATCAGCTCTTTCGTTACCTGGGATATCCATATGCCCTGGTACCCAGCATAGGGTCACCGTATTGGCTCTCGATATCTCATCTAAATGATCTTTACAGATTTTTACAAGCCTTGACCTAGTTATCGCAGACTCCAGAGCCTTAACGGCTGCCTGGCTGTCGATAGAGATCGTGATTGTCCTCGCGATGATGCCCCTGTCTCGGACAGTTTTCGAGGCCTCGATGATGGCAGTAATTTCGGCTTGGAAGACGCTGCAATCGTCGTTTAATCTAAAGGACTGGCTTATTCCAAGGGCCTTGCAGTAGACCCCGGAGCCTGTACCAACATCCATCTTGGAACCGTCGGTGTAGAAGGCCAGTTCCTTTTTATTACTAACTTTGTTGTTCCTCCAGTCTTCTCTGTCAGGAATTCTGATATTAAATCTCCTGTCAAATGCCAGAGTCTGGATCATGTGATCTGTTTCTGTCGGTCTGTCGGCATTCCCCCAACGAGACAGCACTGAGGCGTGACCGTAGGAAGCTGGTTTCCACTGTCGGCTCTCCCTTAGTCTCAAGGCAGTTTTAGCAGCCGTGTTGCTGCAGTACAGATCCAGCGGAACGAGACTAAGCATGGTTTCCATTGCCGCTGTTGGTGTTGTTCTCATTGATCCTAAGATTCCTATACAGGCTGCCCTCTGAATCTTAGTGAGGTTTGAAAGCTGATATTGCTTCTCAAGCACCTTCCACCAGACTAGTGAGCCATATGTAAGAATGGGTCTCACAACCGCCGTGTACAGCCAGTGTACCACAGCCGGTTTGAACCCCCAGGTATTACTAAACGCTTTTTTGCATGAGTAGAAGGCTACGCATGCCTTCTTGATGCGTTCATCAATGTTCTCCTTCCAATTTAGTTTGGAATCAAGAATAACGCCTAGGTAGCGCGCTGATCCCGCAAGGCTAAGTTCAACACCCCCGATGCTCGGAGGTTTGAAATCAGGGATTGATCTCTTCTTAGTGAAAAGCACAACCTCTGTCTTTGTGGGATTGACTCCCAGCCCTTTGCTGCTGGCCCAAGTATTGACTAGTAGTAGCGCATAGTTGAGCCTTTCGCTTAGAACTGGAAGAAATTTGCCTGCTACCAGAATGACCACATCGTCGGCATAGGCCGTCACATTGAAGCCATTGTCTCTGAGTAATTCCAAGATCTCGTCCACCACAAGAAGCCATATTATGGGAGAAAGGACTCCTCCCTGAGGAGTTCCCCTGCAGACCTTTTTCCTGCTGTTTGCGTTTCCCAAGGTCGAGTTTATGACACGCGATTTAAGCATCAGCCCAATCCAGCTACAAAGTCCGGTACTGAGTCGGGCTCTCTGTAAGCTGCTGATGATCGCGTCGGCGCTTACGTTGTTAAATGCGCCCTCGATGTCGAGAAACGCCCCAAGAGTAAATTCCTTTTGATGGAGAGATCTCTCAATAGTCGATACTACCTCATGAAGGGCAGTGTCAACCGATCTACCTTTCATATACGCATGCTGTGATTTTGATATATAGCTATCGCCGATCACATCCCTGACGTATACGTCGATCAATCGTTCCAGTGCCTTCAGCAAAAAGGACGACAGACTAATGGGTCTGTAGTCCTTCGGGGTCGTGTGGCCTACCTTCCCTGCTTTGGGAATGAAAATAACACGTACCTCCCGCCAGGCTCTAGGAACATAACCTAGCTTCAGGCAACTAGTAAAGATCCGCTTGAGCCATGGAATAACAGTTTCCATCGACTCCTGCAGCATCACTGGCCGAATGTTATCCATTCCTGGTGCCTTAAATGGAGCAAAGGATCTGATTGCCCATGCTATCTTTCGCTCATCGATTATTTTCTCGGTTTTACCTGCATCCAACCCTTCCGTATTCTCCAGAATAGATAGATTATCTCCGGAGATCGTCACGTTAGTGCAACCAGGGAAGTGGGTGCTCATTAGCGTATCTAGCGTTTCTTCGTGAGAGTCCGTCCAAGTACCGTCACTTTTCCTGATATTGGATGCCGGCGCCGGTGACCTGGCTAGGATTCTCCTTAGACGGGACGCTTCGTTGGTGGATTCGATAGTCTCGCAAAAGTTCCTCCAAGAGTTCCTTTTTGCAGACCTGATCTCTTTTTTGACGAGTTTTACACTCTCCTTGTAGGTGGACCAGTCTATGACCCCCTCTTTAGCGAGGTTCCAACCTGCTCGAGAGTTACGAATAAGTGTCGCAATTTTAGTGTTCCACCAGGGTGGATGTTTTTTCCCTCTGCCGCTACTGACAGGACAGGATCGTTCAAAGGAACGGGTGAGGGAGCCGGTAAATGCATCGACTGCATCGTCGACTGCCTCAATAGAGGTGAGGTCCTCTGCTGGACAGATTCCTGCTGATTTCCTAAGTTCTCTATTGAACCTATGCCAGTTTGCCCTACGCGGATTCCTAAAAACTCCCTCCCTACCAGTCTTCAGTTGTAAGCTGAAGAGTATCCAGCAGTGGTCAGATAGGGACGCTCTGCTGGAGACCCTCCAGTTGACGACCTCAATGGAACTATGCGCACTAGTAAACGTTACATCTAGGACTTCCCTTCTATTTACCGTTACAAAGGTTGGATCAGAGCCTCTGTTACATATAACTAGATTGGCTTCCAAGATGAAATTAAACAAAACCTCGCCTCTAGCATTGATGTCTGAACTACCCCACAGGGTATGGTGGGCGTTAGCGTCACATCCTAAGACTAAGTTTTTCTTGCCTTGTTGAGATGCTGATATGAGCAACCTCCAGGCATCCGAGGGAACGTCTGTGCCGTCATCATATGGCAGGTATGCAGACGCCACAGTCCTGCTTCCTCTAAATATGTAACCGAAAGCTTTGCTGTAATAAAGCGATAGATACTCAACGAATACGAGCTGCAAGACTGTCTGCCACTGTGCTTTATATTAATCGCTTTTTTGGGCAACTTTGTCAGGTTACTCTCCCGTATACATAAGCATGTTGGATTTTTGGTTATCTGGAGAAAAACAAGTTGCAGTGCGGGCTCATCATCGTCCGGAGTTTCAAAGTTCCCGAAATAGCTCATATGTATATGGAACCTGTCCACACCGCTGGTTCCATCTGGAGAATTCTTCTACTTATTCCTTCTGAGTCTCTTGCTTCGATTTTAGTGCCAATCATCGGATACTCTCCAAATTATTGGATGGGTGTTGGAGCTTACTCCGGTTGTGCTAGCCCTAGTCACATGGTTCAGCTCCCCATATGCAGTCAAATACGGCAAACATGTGTTCGCCATAACTTCCCAAGAAGGAAAGGTCTTCGGACTTCTAATCAGGTTTTGATTAAAAAAAAATCTGCTTTAGTAGATAATTCTTTTTTTCCTGGTCTACAGTAGGCACAACTTGTAAGTAACTGACATTTTTTTAAAAATGCAGCTGGTCATAGCCTCTATCCATCTTTTTTTACCTGGCATCTATCTCTCCTTTTCAAGGCTTCTTATTTAAAATGAGTTTAATTTCCAAAATTTGCAGATAACGCTGCTGGATGGCAAAAGAAGTCTCAACGTCAACATATTCCTCAAGCAGTTTAGAACGTAAGTCGTTTTTGAAATACGAGTATGTAGACTTTCATCATCTCAATATTGCTATCACATTTCTGCAAGAATTCTCTAACACTTATGACTTTCCCACTCCAGATCAAATGAAGACATAATCCAACTAATAAAGGACGGCGAACACGATGACATTGGAGCCGAAAAGCTTCGTGGCTTACTGAAGATCCTTCCTGAGGTAGACGAATTAGACATGCTCAAATCGTATAATGGTGATAAAAATCGACTGGGTAATGCAGAGAAATTCTTGCTACAGCTCCTTGAAGTACCAAAGTAAGTGGACATACTTCAGCAATTATCTAGCCTTGCCCGAACTGGTTTTTTTTTTTAGCTATAAACTTCGGATAGAGAGCATGCTTTTGAAGGAAGAATTTGCAGCAAATGTTAGCTACCTGGATCCATGTATCAATGCAATGATCTTTGCTGGAGATGGTAAGGACGCACTGAATTGATGTTCTTGTGTTTCTTCTGATCTTATCCCTTTGTTCGTGTAGATCTGATGAACAATAAAATGCTACAAGAAGTTCTCTACATGGTGGTGGTTGCTGGAAACTTTTTAAATTCTGGAGGCTATGCGGGTAATGCGGCTGGTGTCAAACTGTCGTCCTTGCAAAAACTAACCGACATTCGGGCCAATAAGCCCGGCATGAATCTCATTCATTTCGTTGCTATGCAAACGGAAAAACGAAACCCAGAACTGCTAAATTTCCCTGCACAACTGACGACCTTAGAGAATGCTTCCAAGTAAGCTTAAGCTTAGCATTATTGTTATAAGATCCACTTTAAACTTTATTTGAATCTAACAGGACAACTTCGGAGCAGATAAACAATGAGATTAATGCCCTAGATGCGAGGATTAAGAAAATCAAGCGGCAGGTTGAACTACCAACTACAGATGTTGATATTAAGGAACAAATGACAGAGTTCCTCAGAGTAAGAGTGCAAGCTGTTTCATTGAAATAAGTATTTTGTATTTTGATTTGTTTGAAGGCCGCTGAAAGTGAGGTAGCTATCCTGCAACGTGGCATGAAGGAAGTTGAAGCTGTTAGGACCAAACTATCCGAATTCTTCTGTGAAGATCCTGGTTCATTTAAATTGGAGGAGTGCTTTAAAATTTTCCAAAATTTTGCTGAAAAGTTCAAGCAGGCTGTTAAGGAGAACGAGCGACGTCAACAACAAGAGGAACAGGCTACCTTGAGGCGGAAACAACGAGAAGAACAGCTAGCTAGACGTGCTAGGCAGTGTAAGTATCCTTCAAAATCTCATTTTTGATGCCATTCATCCAGACTTGGTGTTTCCCGTATTGTTTCTGTTGTTATCCTGGGGAGGTGCTTCACTTGTGCCACCATACACAGTGCAAAGTGCCGTCTCTAGCTTTATTCCATAGTCCAACCCTAAAGGCGCCGTTCCATTTTTAAAGCATTATTATCGAGGACACTTTTGACCGGACCAGTCTTCTCCTGTGTTTTGGCCAACCGATGTTAAACATGTTCCCGCTGCCTTATCGAAGGTTGTTCTAAAGAAAGCCTTGCGTCTTGGGAACGCTAAGGTGTTTTGTGTCTGGCTTGGAAGCTACATTGTAGCGGCTGACATCTACAGTCTCCATGAGTTGTACTTGTAACTTTTTCTCTGCAAATTGTAGACGCAAGGATGTCAGCTATCTCAAACTACCCTGATAACGTTGGAGTCGTTTTCATTAGGGAATATCAATTAATACTGTCTTTCTCTCTTGAGAAATCAACGATACGAGACTTCGATTTTTATCGGACGCTATCTATAAACTACTCCTAGTGACTCCAGCTCATCTCCACATAAGAGCAACCCTGCATTGTATTCAACGCCAGCAGAAGATTCATCTACCAACCCTGATCTTCTTTCAGTCTTATCACATTTCAACAAGAATTTTTTAAACAAATGCTTTTCTATACTTTCACAGTAAGCCAATGTGGGACGCCTGTATCTGATCCAGAGAATCCACTACTACTCGACCCTGCCTTCGATCCAAGAGCAAGTCCGGCCTTGTCTAGACGGCGAATGGGTTCTTTTAATACCGGCGGTGAGTGCAACTTTTTACGCGAGGACGGAATTTCACCGGATATAACACCAAATGGTAGCCTACGAAGACGTAGAAGTCGTGTGCTAAACGAAGAAGACGATCTGATGGAGTTCCTAAGAAGTTCGGGTCATGACAACGGCAATAGAGAACGAAAGTCGTCTTCCTACGGAAGTTTAGGTAAGTCTATGCCAGTGGATTATGTATGGGAGCATGTATGTTCTCCTGTGTCTTGTGTGATCTATTTTTCAAGCTCTAACTATTCCGTTTGGTTGTTATTCTCAAACCTTCTTAATCAATTTCAGATCGTTCATGGGCTAGGAGAGCAAGATCCGGTAGTGCGAGTAGAAAACGTCCAGAACTTTTAAATATCGATTTCGGTGCGGATCGTGAAAGAGCCAATTCACCATCGCCCATGGCAGAGTCTAAACCACCACCAGCAGCAAGCGAAGATAATAAACCCAGGTAATTATAAAAAAGAAAACAAATTGTAATACAATTTCTTATCAATGCGATGTATTTTTCCTAGAATATCTCGCGAATGGCGGCAAAAGATCGAATCATGGCTGCAGTCCAATGAGAGCGATGAAAAGCAAAATGAAGAGTATAAGAGGAAACGACGCCTTGTTAATAATGGCAGGCGATCGCTTGAAAACGATTCAGGTAAGCAAAACCTTAAAGCACTTGAAGTGTTCAACTCTAATCATCTCTCTATGTTAAAAAGCAGAAAGCGAACGAAACAAATTAGATCCTTTGCCAGAAGAAAAGGTAGCAGTCAATGCTAATGGGGTGGAAACCTATAAACGAGTCTATTCGGATTGGAAGCCTTCTAGGACACTGGAGAAAACCGATGTGGTTGGAACAATTCAGGCTATCGAAGGTAAAATAAATTTATTAGAAACCATTTACTTTGCGTGTTTCAGAATTGTTAAAATCAAGTGATTGAGACACCGGCTCGTGATGCCGGGCATGTTGCTTGCCACCCCTTGCATTGTGGCTCTCTTTCTAAATGCAGTGGCTGGTTTTTGTTGGCTGCAACTATGAAATTATTAAAATCGATGTTCACTTCGGTCGAAATCCTAACTCCGGAATGCGGCTTGAAGGGTTTACCTGCCGGACCTTCTTATTCGTCTTTAGTGGCTTGTTTTCCGTTTAACCTACAACTACTCTTAAGTTCTAAAACATTTTTTCCTTTCAGATGTCAACAATACTCGAGACAAATCTTCATGGAGAAAATCCAATCTAAACGTCTCGAACAGCTCAGAAGAGGTACTCGTCGTTGGAAGTGAATCTGGTCGTCAAATCAAACACCAGCACTCAACATCGTCGACGCCATCAACACCGCCCGCCCATGGACCATCGTCGTCGACTGACGAAGAACGACGCAAAACAATAATCAAACAATTAGGAGAACGTCCAGCATCAGATCGTCTACAAATCTACATACGCCGTCCGTCAGAACCCGTCGAAGACAGCGAAGGTAAATCCAAAGCAGCCACACCAAACGCTAGTGATGCAAAGCAACTTCCGAAATTAATCTTCGAAAATAAGAATGATAGCAACCCGTCCACGTACAAAAGCCAATCACCCACTGCAAGCACTGCTGTAGATAGGTTTAGCACGCTCCGTGATAGACACAACGATAAGTACAGCCGCAAGGAGATTGATTCGGATAACATTGAAACACCGCCGGTTGTGAGGCGTAGCATACAAAGTCCGTCATCCAGATCTAGCTACGCACCCACAACAGTTATGTTGAATGCGACAACGGAATGCGATGGCGGTGACACTAGCCCAGGTGTGGATCAATTAGCTGACAACGAACCTATTGGTCTTTTCGATAGATTCTCAGCAGCTCGAAGAACACGTCGCTACAAACGGCCAACGGATTACAGTAGTGGAAATGAAGACATTTCCCCACCAATCATCGATAGCCCGACGAAGGAGTCAGCCAAGAGCCAAAGCATTCCAAATGAAACTGAAACAATCGTGCATGCCAAGCATGAAGACGCTCAGACCAAAAAACCCGCTATTTCTGAAAGGACCGTGGCCAAATTGGAAAAGGTAGGCCGTCACATAAGCTCCATCAACCAAGAAGATGTACGTGAAGCTATCCGGAATCTCAAGTCACCAACTGGTACACCGGAGCGTATCTGGAGTCCTCCGCGTGAGATTATCAGTAGTGAAAAACCCGCAACAACCGTCATCAAAGTTTCTGCCAACAATCACGAGCTGAACGATGAAGGATTCGAGGAAACCCAAAGTCTAGTCTCAGATACTCCTTCACATGGAAAGGAGAGTACGTCCTCGTGCAATGATGTCAATGAGGTTGTCACAAAACAGTCGACTCGTTCACAAGGTCGCACCAGCAAGGAACCAGTCACAAATGTTACCAGCACAAGCAGCCATCATCCTAGTCGTGATTCTTCCGTCTCAAAGACAAGAATTTCAATGAATCCCCAGAAGACCCAAATCCAAAGCATTCTGGAAAGAAACAAACGAAGCTTAGACCGAGCCCGGTCGCTAAGAGCAACCTCAACAGGCAATACCCTGACAGTGCCATCGAATATTACAGCTACAGCAGCAGCTGCAATGCGTCGCGCCAATTCCCTGAGAAAAAGTGAAACTGCTCCAGCAGCAACATCTGCTAAACGAGACGTGGAACGCAGTAGTTCCAGAACTAGCCTCCGCAGTTCCAGATCATCGCTCAACAGTGGCATATCAACAAACACAGTCAGGCGCATGCCCGTCAAACCACTACTCACAAACTCTGCTGAGTCGTCACCCAGCAAACGGCCATTAGCAGCTCAGAATTCATCTCGAAACCAGAGAGTACCGGCCAGCCGCAGTAGCTCAAGTGGATCAAGTGTTGGTGCAGCAGTTCGCAAACCCTCATCGACCAGAGCCAGTGCATCGAACCTAGGCAGTACAAGCTTTAAGGAAAACCAACTGGGAAGTACGCCTGCCATGGTCTCGCGAAGTTCATCAGCTCGTAGTGCGGTGCATGTCAAGACTTCAATGGCGAATGTGCATAGTTCAACACCAACAGCGATCACTAGGCAGAGAAGTCCATCGCGACCTGCCAGTGCAGGGGCGACACGTTTAAGTGGTTTCATGAGACCAACAGCATCCAGCGCAACTAAACGCCTTCAGAGCGAGAGCAGAGGGAAGTAGAAAGTGAAAAAATTTAACAAATTTCTTAAAATGTAGTTTTTAATGGATTAACGTTGCATGCGTGTGATTTAGCTTAGGAGGCAATGATTAGGTTTTTGACGTTTAAATTTTGATTCACGTTGGAAGTCGTGTACTTTCTTTGAACACCAAAATGCTATTGGCTTCTTTCCAAAGAAATCTGAAGAATTCAGGGTTGAAAATTACCGGTTAATATGTTGCGTTTAGAAAAAAAAAATGGCGCCCAACACAAGCTGTAATCAATCCTTAACTCTGTATTTCATTGGGATTAAAACATCGAACTATTCTTTTTTCAAAACTACGGCGTTTTCTCGTGTGAGGGACTGATTCTTCTCTTTGCAAACATATATTTTGCCTCTAATTAGTTGCAGCGGTGTCATTCATTAGGTTTACATTAACTTACCCCACAATCTCAGGTGGACATCGGTTTAAAAGATACTGCACCCGTCTGCGATACTGAAGTCACGATATATGGCTCGGTGCTGACAAAAGATGCCACCTCTCCGACGTCCATTTTAGATCCTTTTTTGTATAGGGGTAGTTTTTTATTAGAGTAGACTAGGTTGTTATCCTAATTATCGAAAGCCGATATAAGTAGATTAAACTCCCAGCATTTTAGTTGAGTATTCAGGATAGGTTAGCTTAAAGGGGTGGAAGTGCAGAAAAAACCGCACTCACTCGCGGATAACCTTGAAGCCATTGTATACCCCTTTTGTGTATTCGGTTTCCTGAAGAAGGAATTAAGTAATCTGGAAACCCACATGAATTTTGGGACGGTCTTTGATGACTTTGTTAACAGTTCGCCAATATATTTCCCGAGGGACATAATTCTGGTCCTGCTGAGTTTTGTACACCCGCATAGGAAGTGAGACGTGTGTATACATCGCCACAACCTCTGAATAGATCGGTTATATTTATGCACAGTAGTTTCGGGTGGTCCGCCAGAGGAATGTAATCTATGTATCATCATCATCACCATCTTCCAATGGCCCGCTTATCCTCTATGAGGGTCGCGGGTTTAGGGAGCTTAAGTGGACTCTCCACATTTACCGATCTTCCGCCATCGACTCTAACTCATCAGGGGATGTCCCCATACGGGTAGAGGTGAGATTTCGGACTTGGTCCAGCCATCTCATCCTAGGCCTACCCAGGGAACGTCTACCCGATGGCACGGATTCCATGGCACGTCTTGGAAACCGAGTTGGGGACATGCGTTTGACGTGCCCAAATCATCGAAGTATGCACCTCTCCGTTCGAAGAAGTAGCTGCTCGACATTGAGTGCCTCGCGTACTCTGGTGTTCCTTACCCGATCTCGGCGAGTCACCCCAGCAATACAACGAAGAAATCTCATTTCGGCAGCTTGTATCCGCGATCTTATTCTTTCGGTCATTACCCAAACCTTATGACCATAATGACCATAGGTGAGGGTCGGAACAAACACTGAATTAAAGACCGACAACTTAGCTTGGATGCCTAGTTTGGCCCTCCTGATAACAGATTGACCAAGCTGTCTCAAAATTGCTCCAGCCTGACCAATCCTACAGGATAATTCAGTATTGCTCCTACCATCACTCATGAATAGGACCCCGAGCCTTTGGTATGGTTTCCTTGGTGGTGGCAGGCCTTTTGTTTTCCTGTTTCTATGACGTGGCCATAAACTTCATAAGCTGCTACATGATGGTCCATCTTTAGAAGGTCTATGTGTATGCTACCTTTCCGAAGTTCCATTACAGTTAGGACAAAGTGGTCTAGTCTTCAGTGGTCTTCAGAGTCGAGCGCTTTCTTATTATTTCGCCAGCATTAGTTTTAGCTTATTACTAGTCTTATAGTGGACGCGATGGCTTTAATCGCCGCCCGGCTGTCTATGCGAATTTCTATATTTCTTTGCGGTGTTGCGAGAAGACAGTGCTCATAAGATCTCGGTGATAAGAAGGACGTTTGCTTGATTGTCTAAGAAAATTCTACAACCAACGCCCTCTCATAGACACGTTTATGTATGACACTAAGTTCGCGCTCCAAATCAAAGCTTCTCTGTATTTATTTTTGGCGGATCTTGAATTGCTGTTAAGTGTAGACACCGCTGGAAGGATTAAAAAGATAAAGGTCAAATAACCTCTGAAAGTCTGCCGTATTATAAACACCCTAAGCATTGCTCACACGTCCACAACAGCTAACAACGTCCCATGTAGAACTTTAACAATATAATTCGTAGAAAATATTTCATACACGATGTATCACTGTAAAAGAAAACATTCAAAAGCAAAAACAATAGTATAAGCCAGTTAACACAAAAGAACAAAAAACTAATTTGCACGCAAATTGTTAAATGTCACAAGAAACAAACAGCAATATAAAATTAAAACTTTTTACCGTACGATAACAAAAGTTAACCTAAGTCACAAAATTGAAATAAAATGTCCGTTGTTAATTCCAAACCGTCCACAAATCGAATTTCTCGCACATAAGTTAGGACAGCAAATTGTGTGCCATAAACTTGTTATTTGTTGCTTACTTTAGTAAAAGTTTCATGCAATTGTTGGTTGCCTCCTGTTTGTTGCTCTTTCATTTTGTTTTTTTAACAAAACCAATTTTGCACACAAACGAGTTGTTACAAATTTATATAAAATGTATGTATGATAAAATTGCAAGACAAAAATGCCAAATGACATTCACAAAAATTAAATTTTAGAATTATTTATTATTATATAAGTAAAAAGTAATAAGGTGCCCGTTGGAAGGAGAAGAAATGATAAGAAAAAAACAGTCAGCTGTGTGTGTTGAATATATAATTGTTTATTTTTCCGTTTTGCTAAACAAATTTCTTTTTTGTTTTTTTTTTTTTGTTTTTTATTGCTCAACATACAAAAGAGAAGAAATGATATTAATATTCAAAATTTTACTATTAACTAAAATGAACTTTTTTTTTATTTCCTAAACTAATTTTAAGTGAAAAACAAAAATTAAGACTTAACACTATGATTATATTCTCAAAAAATAAAAATAAAACAAAGCCATAATATTTTATAATTAATTACTACTACTATATTACTGCTCGTGTTAATAATTTCCGACGAAAATGAGAGATAAAATCGATTAGAATTTTCACTAACTATGTAAAAGATGAAATACAATAATTTATTCCATTATTTTTTATACATAAACGAAAAAATGTTATTTAGAAAATTAAAAAAAAAAGCTTTAAAATTATTAATAATAAATATATATGAAAAGGAGGAGTTTTCTTTTGGAATAATTTAGTTGGAGTTATGATTTTGCAGTGGGTACTTCGTCGGGCTTCTGTTCATCGGAAGATTTGTCCATTTCAACTTTGGGTTCTTTGAAGTAGTTGTGTTCTCCGAACCATTCCTTGTGAGATTCCAGAAATCTATAAAAAAAATAATTAAACGGCTTAACGACTAGTTTCATGAGGTGTTTTTTGCGCAACTATCTGACAGTGAACTAACGATGCACGTTTACAGTATGAAACTAAACACCGAGGTCCGCGCACCAGCTAAATTATATTTTGTTGACCTGAAGCCTAGCAGATGCATTTCAGAAGTCTAACAAGAGCACGTCCGCACGATAAAGTCGTACACATTTGTGCATTAGAATATCAAAATGCGGAGTGAGCAATAAAAAAGTCCTTGGAGATTTATACGGACGGTTCCAAAATCAAAGGGGTTTTTCTTGATGGTTTAAACCTCAATATCCCATTTCGTTCTTCAGAGCAGTGTAGCGGCGTATCAGGCAGAGATCATGACCAAAGAAGGTTTATCTTGGTTAAGGTGAAATGTAACACATACTCGGTATATAAGCATTTTTATAGACAGACATGCCGGCATTAAGTCTCTGGAATCAGTCTCTGTGAAATCAAAAACAGGTTTAAATTGCCAATCGTATCCTGTAGATATGGCCGACCAATTTAACATACTCCTCTTCTGGGACCAGGACAGTGAAAAGTTCCAGGGAACTGCAAGACAAGTAGACTTGCCAGGAATACAGGTTCTTTCTGATACAGAGAATCTCGAAACTCGAAACAAACTCAAACTAAAGCCGAATGGAAACAGCAAACAAAGCAAAGGTCTGCCAAACTAGCAGACAAATTTGGCCTACAACAGACCAAAAGCGCTCCAAAAGATTATTTCGCTAAATTGACGACATCTCGGATTTCATGGATTTCACCATGGATTTCATCGCAGGACGCTGCCTTATATGCCATTCGCCAGAGCCTTCCTGTAAATGCTGGAACAAATAAGAGGAAGAAACAATCCTTCATCTTCTGTGTACCTATCTAGCGCTCTCTTCTAAAAGGTGTAGCACAGCAAGACGTCGACAACCTATTTCGCTTTATCCAAAGCTCCCACCGGTCCAATTATTAGGAAAGGAAATTTCTCCTAGATCCCGAGGCATCTGGGCTTACTACTGGTTTAAGTACGTCGGCAACTATGCGCTGACAGCCTCATTAACCTAACCTAAGCATTCATATTCAATTTGCGCTCCATTTGTGACTATGTACTCTACATACACAGTCGAATTCAGAAGGTGGTAATTTAAAAGTTTGAAGAAAAAAACTCAGCTGGCGCGACAGCTTTGGATGTGCCAAGGCCTAGCTTCTGCAACCATTCTACCATTTTAATTTAATATATTGCCGACTTCAATCGGCGAATTGAAAAGCTTTTCCATGTCAAAGTATAAAATTTTCGAAGGTTTGTCATTCCTCCACGAGGTGGTGCCGCAAAAAAAATCTTTAGCGAATTTTGCTGAGGCTTAAACCGACTCAGATCGCACAGCTGCCAAACGCACCTATCACTGAGTCACGGAATCAAAAATATTAAATATCTCTACATTATTATACAACACCAATTGGCCCAAATCGTCTCTTTTGTGATCGCATAACTCGTCACGTAAAAACAAGACGATTTTACCCCAGAATGCTCGTTTTTACGTGACGAATTATGCGATCATGGAAGAGACGATTTGGGCTCAGCTACATGTAAGTATACGCCCCTACTGAGGCCCCTATCAAAGCGAAATCTTAAAACCTCATAAACGAGGTCTAAGTGGGGTATGTTGAAAGTACACTCTTGGATTTCAACGTCAAAATCTGTAAGGAAGAGGTCTGCGGAGAAATTAAAAAGAACAACACCCACGACACGACAACGAGCAAGGTGCTGCAACTTTGCAACAAGTTATAACACTGTGAGTAATAGCACAAGTATTCTCCACCAAAGAATCTTCACATCAACTCTGTTATCAAAACGATTAATCGAATCAACGTATTAATCGACGCGAGGAACCAATTCATCCACTCTAGATGAGCACGCATTCAGAGAGAACTTCGTCAACTCTGACCACACAGAGACCTAAGGCTACACAGCTTTACTGTCTAACTACAAGAAACGAAGTATCTAAATTCACTTATCACAAATACTTACTGAACAAATGAATCCAAGTGTTGTAGCAATAACTTGAGTTTTTCCTCTGTTAGCGTTGATGCATTCAAGAATTCAGGTAATTTGACTGAAAAATATTTAAAAAAAAAAAAAAGTGTATTGAACCTTTCAATCTGAAGAAGTAACTCCATCATTCTACAACCACATAAATTCTTACCAATTAAACGAGCCAAATGTATCGCCCCAAATATCATCGATGGCGCAGGATCAGCGTTGGACGGCAAGATCTGCCACGATAGTACTTTTTGAAGGAAATCCTTCGCTTGGGGTGGAATGGTCAATGCCATCGGTTGCATTGTTTTGATATAATTTAAACTGGTTGTTGCCGCTGTTGTCTGCAAGGGAGTAGATCCGCCGGAACTAGTACTGGCAATACTATGAAATAAATACACAATTACTCTCATTCTTCTATCAAGTTCCTAAGTATTTTACCTCGACAGACAATTTTCCAACATAGCATCACAATCCTCACTACGATAAGAACGTAGTTTCCTTTTTAACGGATCGTCAGAGGTTGTAGCCGCATCTCCAAGTTGTTGTGTCTCAGCACTATCTAGACCTGGCGTCGCATCTGACTCTGTTTTTGGAGACAAAAAGTCAGGCGAGAGTCCGGGCGAGGGTACATAAGAAAAATTCTTTAAATTTTCTTCGGAGAGTAAATAGAGGGCATATTCTTTCTCCTCCTTGTAGAGAAGATTATCGGCTAACGTGAAGTCAAAATAAATGCGCAATCCGTCGGCGACTTCTTTTAGAAGAGAAACTCTAAAATAAAAAAAATAAAAAATTGGTCTACAAAGCGACATAAATGTGGTAAACAAGATAGTAAGCCCAAGGATGTAATAAAAACAACATATAACGTGGGGAGGATAAAAACACATCCTTTGGCACTGTCCAGCCACTGCAAGACTACGTCAAATCGTATTGGGTTTTGTGCGGATGCCGGACTAGAAGCACGTCGACCTAAAAAGTTCGGTGACATTCTGGAGCTAACCAAAAACACACAAGAAATTTCTCGACCCCACAAACAAACAATAGCCACTTCATTGGTTTCCAAACATCAGATCCAGTCCCCACACAAACTTCCACAATACTTTTAGGGGTCTTGTTATGGATCCAGTAGAAGTGTACGTAAACAGTGAAACCTCGCCGTCCAAAACCAACCAACCGGAGGGACACCGCAGTAAGGGGAAACATCGTCTAAGGTGCCCCAAATAAGTAAACGGGCTCCTTAACCAACTTGGGATACGCATCTAGACCCAGTTAGTTAACGAACGCGCTAATTGAAGAGGGTTGTCGATTGAGGCCCAAGTTCACCCCGCACAGTAACGCAACATGTCAGTAAAGTATTCACTCTTATAGAGGAAACGATGCATCAATCGTTCCCATCGTACCGCAAGGCAAGTAGGATAGGGATGTCATCCGTATAAAATATCTTTAAATCTCAGTGCCAATCTATTCAGTGAGCTGGAATAGATTGGAAGTCCCTTTGGATGAGGTTTCAGATAGGAGTGTCAGACCATATAGTTAGGATAAATGGTGATTTGACTTTGTGTTTTGTTTGCCTGCCAGGAGAGTAGATTAATAAATCAAAGTGCTGAAATCAAACTTCAATTTGAAATGATTTCTCTCGTCCCCGATTCAAATACATTTATCTAGAGAAATTTCCAACTAGAAAATCATCACACGCACGCACTACTCTACAACTTACGTGTTCAGTATTTTCTCAAATTCTCGTTCCTTCTTGTCTGGTCGCAGATTGGTATTCCGCCGTCGGGTGGTCTCATTTTGTGTTACCGAAAATACCAATTTTACGGCACTTTGCTTGACGAAATTCTCCAATATCGCCAGCACAGGAATGCGGGCTGGCAAAATGTGCTGTTTACCATTTCTCACCGTCATCTCGTAATCATACTCGAGATATTGCTTCAGCCGTTCGCTGACCTGAAGTAGTACACGCTCATCGTCATGAAAGCTCTCGACGGAACTGCTGCAAGATTCTGTTTCGCACTCTAGCCCAAAAGAGAACGACACTTAGAAATTAGAAAATACATCAAATAGCTGATAAATTCACAACTCACCGTCCCTCATCAGAAAATCGCCTTCATTTTTTTCAAAAGTGCTGCTGGAACTGAAATTATCCTCCGATGAGCCACGATTACGAATTTTCGGCGAGCTATCCGACTCGTCTTCTTTCCGTGCGCGTTTTTTCCGCTCTTTCCGATACAAATATGCACCTCTACGTAGGCAAACGAATATGCAAAAAGAAACAAATAAAAACGAGCACGACGACCACAGCCGAACAGAGAAAGTGATTTATTATTTCTACGATTTATAAATACCCCCCACTTAAGTGTAACCACCGGGGTCAATGTACTCACAACTGTAGTTGAGCCTTTTCAGCCAGATCCTTCTGCAACTGACGATTCTCTTCCGTGTCTTTGAGCACAAAATCAGAGTTCACCTTACGATCCCAAGTCGAACTCCATCCTTGGAAATGAATTTTATATTGAATAAGTTTCCTGCCACGCTTGTCCTTCGTCTCGTATGTTCCAAGTACCTAAAACCGGCAAAACAGTAGCAGCATCAATTCAAGTGCATAACATTTTCGCAAAACAAAACGAATACGACGAGAAAAAACACAAAAAAAAAAACGTATGCGTGCAGAATAGCGACAGAGTTGTCAACAATACACTGGCAAAAACGTACATACCTTGGAGTCGTAAAGAACTTTGGCTTTGGTCGGGTCTGGCTCGTAGCATAAGACTTTCTCGCCTTCGATGAACTTGTGCTTTGGTCCTCTGGTTGACACCATTTCCAGGAAAACCTACGAAGTTAACGGAAAAACTCTGTATTCACTGCAATTTTCTTTAATTTTTTTGACATTTGGCGCAATAAGCAAAATTGCACAACAACAAGTATGCCGGCGTCGATCTGTTGACAGGTGGAAAATGAATACCCACGAAGTTATGCCCAATTAGAAATTAATGCCCCCGGAAAGTACAGTATCAATCAAAAGTTACATACTATGAACCAATTAGGTATAATGGAACATTTTTTTTACCTATTCCTTATTTGGAACAACGCTTCCTACGTGAACCTTATTTCTTGCCAACTTTTTCAAACTTAAAAATTAAATATTGTGGTCACATAAAGATCCACTTACTACCAAAAAGTCTTCTCAGCAAAAACCGCAGATATATGCATACATATGTATGTACATACATATCGCGCTTCATTGTGGCAACTTGCACGGACCATTGCAGTTAAACCTGGTACATACCCTATTTAACATTCGTCCCGCAATTGTGAGAATATGAATGCAAAAGAACCGCTTAATCAATACCTCGGCAGATACTTTGTCATGGCAAACATTTCCGCAACGACGTAAAGGAACTGTCGGGGAAAAGATTTGGTGTCCACCCTCCAAATCTTCTTAGCCCGACATAAGTGGTCACCTACTAGAAACACGCACATAATCAGCTCTTTTCAGTTGACTCCTAATCCGTACCAATCAACAGAGTATCTGCTAACTGCAGAATTCCAACATCATGATTCATGAATCAGTACCGAAATTATCTATTCTCTCCCATTCGCGGCACTGGTAGTAAATGATTGACTTTTGTAACCCAACTGTCATCCACCTGCAGCAGATTCTAATCTGTGGAAAGGCCTTTAACTTTTGCAAACTCCCTCAATGACACAGCCATAATTAATTATTCATCTTTCGCGCCTGCGATTTCAGTCAGTGGATAACACGTGCAATCAGGAATCAGGTGCATTGGCCTTGACATGATTTGCATAACATACAGAAGCACATTAAAAATGTGCATCGATTAGAATGTTAGATGAAGGCTTTTCCAAACAAATGCGCGCCTGTACCGCTCCATTTAGTCCAAATATAACAAAATCTTTGAAATTTAAAATGATTCATATTAAATTCATCACCACAGATGTTACTCAATCAAATTCAGCGAAATATGTCCCTCACCACCAAATTTGCATTTTAAAACTTTTCCGTGCCCACAAAAAAAACCCTTGAAATAACAGAACAGTTTACAAAGTTTTGTATCATTGCAAGAATTATTCCATAATGCATTTTACAGGATAGATGTTTCCAGAAAAATCGTCACAAAACCACACAAGGAAACCACGCATTGTGTTGAAAAAAATAACAAAAATCTCGAAAAAAAAAATTAACCGCCCAACCACCCCATATCGTCATGGCAAATGTCAAACAACCCACAAATGACATTTCTAGAAACAGTTTTACAACCAAATCACAGTTGGAGAGCTCCTGTTGAGTACTTATAGTCAAATTGTCTGTATCATTTAGTTTTCCTCATTTTATTCCATTAAACTGAATTAACTTTCTAATTTCATTACACCAGTTTATAATCGCTTTTCATCGACTATCAAACAAATATATAAAACGTTCCCATCTCTCCATCTTCTTTGAAATAATTCAAATATTGACAAAATACACCACAAGAAAACAAGCGGAAGTCGAAGTAGTACGTTCTAGAAAAGTCGAGAGAATTCGGGAAATTCGCATTAACCATATAAAAAAGCAAACCTGACACCCCACTTCATCAGTTTAAAAAGAAAAGTGTCGAAGCGCAAAGCTGTGAAGCGAGCGAGAAATAAGTTTTCGGTTAAAGAATTATTTTTCTGTGCTACAACTAAAATCCAATTGAATTTTGTATAGATACAAAGTTTTCAATTCAAAGTATTTGCAGAATAGTAAATCAAGGTAAGTTTAAGTGGTAATTCGCAGAGAAGTGCATTTCGTTTGAATAAAATTAATTTCCGTTGTTGAGATTTGAAAAAAAAAAAAGAAAATTCTGGGAAATTGTGTATATGAAATGATGAACAAATTTCTGGAAAATTCTAATGAATCATTGTGTCCTTTGTTCATTTGCAGATGCCAGAACAGGAATGTGAGACTTTTGCTTTCCAAGCTGAGATTGCTCAGCTTATGTCCTTAATCATCAACACATTCTACTCGAACAAGGAGATTTTCCTTCGTGAGTTGATTTCCAATTCGTCTGATGCCTTGGACAAAATTCGCTATGAATCTCTGACTGATCCAACAAAACTCGACAGCGGCAAGGAGTTGTACATCAAGTTGATTCCAAATAAGGCAGCTGGTACCCTGACCATCATCGATACTGGTATTGGCATGACCAAGGCCGATTTGGTTAACAACTTGGGTACCATCGCCAAGTCTGGAACCAAGGCATTCATGGAAGCACTGCAGGCGGGTGCTGATATCAGCATGATTGGCCAGTTCGGTGTTGGTTTCTATTCGGCTTACTTGATCGCCGATAAGGTTACAGTCACCTCGAAGAATAACGATGACGAGCAGTACATCTGGGAATCGGCTGCTGGTGGTTCGTTCACTGTGCGTCAGGATAACACTGAACCTCTTGGACGTGGTACAAAGATCGTGTTGTACATCAAGGAAGATCAGACTGAATACTTGGAGGAGAGCAAGATCAAGGAAATTGTCAACAAGCACTCACAATTCATTGGCTATCCCATCAAGTTGCTCGTCGAGAAGGAACGCGACCAAGAGGTCAGCGATGATGAGGCCGAAAAGGAGGAAAAAGAGAAGAAGGAGATGGATACCGACGAGCCCAAGATCGAGGATGTTGGCGAAGACGAAGATGCCGACAAGGATGGCGACAAGAAGAAGAAGAAGACCGTCAAAGTCAAGTACACCGAGGACGAGGAGTTGAACAAGACTAAGCCCATTTGGACCAGAAATCCCGATGATATTTCCCAGGAGGAATATGGCGAGTTCTATAAATCTTTGACGAACGATTGGGAAGACCACTTAGCTGTGAAACATTTCTCCGTTGAAGGTCAGCTTGAGTTCCGTGCTTTGCTGTTCATACCACGTCGTGTCCCCTTCGATCTCTTTGAAAACCAAAAGAAGCGCAACAACATCAAACTGTACGTACGTCGTGTGTTCATCATGGACAACTGTGAGGATCTCATTCCGGAGTACTTGAACTTCATGAAAGGTGTAGTCGACTCTGAAGATTTGCCATTGAACATTTCCCGTGAAATGCTCCAACAGAACAAGGTGCTCAAGGTTATCCGTAAGAATTTGGTCAAGAAGTGCATGGAATTGTTTGAGGAGTTGACCGACGACAAGGAGAACTACAAGAAATTCTACGACCAGTTCAGCAAGAACTTGAAGTTGGGTGTCCACGAGGACAGCAACAACCGCGCCAAACTCGCTGATTTCCTTCGATTCCACACATCTGCATCCGGGGATGATTACTGTTCGCTGGCCGACTATGTAAGCCGCATGAAGGAGAACCAGAAGCACATCTACTTCATCACCGGTGAATCCAAGGATCAAGTGAGCAACTCTGCTTTTGTGGAACGCGTGAAGAAACGTGGATTTGAGGTCGTCTACATGACCGAACCCATTGATGAGTACGTCATCCAGCACCTCAAGGAATACAAGGGCAAGCAGTTGGTGTCCGTCACCAAGGAAGGCTTGGAATTGCCAGAGGACGACGAAGAGAAGAAGAAACGTGAAGAGGACAAAGCCAAGTTCGAGAACCTCTGCAAGGTTATGAAGTCCATCTTGGACAACAAAGTCGAGAAGGTCGTCGTTTCCAATCGTTTGGTTGAATCTCCCTGCTGTATTGTCACATCTCAGTTCGGTTGGTCAGCCAACATGGAGCGCATCATGAAGGCACAGGCCCTACGTGACTCATCCACCATGGGATACATGGCCGGCAAAAAGCATTTGGAAATCAATCCCGACCATGCCATCATCGAAACCCTGCGCCAGAAGGCCGACGCCGATAAGAACGACAAAGCTGTCAAGGATTTGGTAATTCTCCTGTTCGAGACGTCCCTGCTCTCATCTGGCTTCTCCCTGGACAGCCCACAGGTGCACGCTTCCAGAATATATCGTATGATCAAGCTGGGTCTTGGCATCGACGAAGACGAGCCCATGGCCACCGAGGACATCCAGAGCGCTGGTGATGCCCCACCACTAGTCAACGACACCGAAGATGCATCTCACATGGAAGAGGTCGATTAAGCCCCCCCACCCCTCCGCCGTAGTCTAGAACTGTCGCTTTAAAACTTTAAATTAATTTTTTTTAAATTAAGCTATTTAAATTCCATTTTACGGTTCCACTTTTGTTTATCCGCCGCGTTGTAGCGGCATGCGACAACAAGCTGTCTCCCGCACTCAACGTGGAGACGGCACATGTGCTGAGCTGAGATGAGAAGTCTTAGGTTAAATGCTCTTGATGTGAAATACATTTTTATTTTCTCTTGAGAGTTGACAAAATATTTAAAATAAAAATAAGTCTGTTGAACATAACTAGTTTTTCTTTTTATTTGTGTGGTCGGTGGGTTGGTTTGTAACTGCGAAGGAAAATTTGTTGATCATTACGCTGAAAGGGAGAAAAGTCGGACGTTCGCTAGAAGAGGTGAAATGTTTCAGTATTTTGTATTAACGACGGCTTCTGAGGGGAAGGCTTAAGACACTTGGTATTCTTAGGGGTTTCGGTCGACTAAGGCATCGTCTGACTGTGGTTTTAGGTAATCAGATCCACTATGGAATAAGACGTCTTTCTTATACCGTATGTTTTTCAAATGTTCGATGACGAGTTTGTCTAGAATGTCTACTAAGTCCAAAACATTGTCCAGGAAGGAGAGTTTGTCAGAGGTATTCCTACAGCTGCACATTTTTCTTTGATGAGCTTTTATAAGCCACTTATTGCTGCGGGACTCCGTTTTAGATGATCCACGTCAATCGAACTATGGTTGTGTATAACTGCGACGAGCTGGGAAGTTCGTCAACTACTTGGTAACCACATATCGAAACTCTGACGTCTCAATCAAGGAATGGAGAATCATGGTTTACTTTTGTCATGGTTGAACCAAGGAGACTTCCAGCACTGAAAAGTCCAGTAAAACCCCTTTCTAAGCACTAGGAAGATTAGTCTTGTTGTTAACTCTAGAGATGAGAAGATAGCGTGGAAAACCCAAACAAAACCTGCATCTGAGGATATACCACCACCGACAACTTCCCTCAAGACCGATTCGCCATTTGCATCTCCTGGAGGAGGACTTTTTCTTTAAATGAAGCAACCATTGAGAAAATTTCTGCATTAAACAAGCATGGACCCAAAAATAGTTAAGAAACCAGAGCGTATATAGCTGGCACGACAGTTCGGGATGAGGGAAGGCCTAGCTTCAATTTGCTTTTTTCCTCCCTTCTATTATTTAAACTTTAAAGAAAAAAGCATTCAAAAAGGAAAAAAAAAACGTTCCATATTCTAGTCCATCTGAAATTCCAGATATCTGTGAGGACGGACGGTTCAAAGGCCTGCATAGCACTGGTTATTTTCCTTTCCCGTAATCACTTTCTAGAACCTTTACAAATTGACACTTAATAAATCATTAGTTCGAGATTCTTCTATTTATACGGACTAGAATGCGTTCCCTTAGTGAAAAGACACCTGTACCGCAAAAACAATTCATTGGGTGAACACATTCCTGCTAAGAACTTCAAAAGTTATTTGACGTTTCTGCATGGTTTCCTACTGGAAATTTTTAATGCCGGCAAAATCATTATCAATTTTTTCACATCACTGATTTATGAAACGTTTTCTGACTCTAGGAAACAACATTAGAACCATGTCAAAGAATAAAAGTAAAAAGTCCGCAGTTGTTCTACCACCAGGCACCAAGGCAGCCAGCAATAATGATCCTGTTCAAATGGACAAATCTGGAAATATTTGCATTAAGATTCTGGCCAAACCGGGCGCAAAACAAAACAACATCACGGACATCACCGACGAAGGAGTTGGTATCCAAATCGCCGCACCACCCACGGAAGGAGAAGCGAATGCAGAATTAGTGAAATATTTATCGAAAGTACTCAGCCTGCGCAAGAGCGATGTCAGTCTGGACAAGGGATCTCGATCAAGAAATAAAATAATTCTTGTTAGCAAGGGGGTAACAACACCGACTGCAGTTCTGGAAATTTTAAAGAAAGAATGTGGATCTTAGCGATTGTGGCTTTTTTTACGTGGACTTTCTTCAATTGTTCTCAATTCTTGTATTTATTTACGTTGCTAGGAATAAACTTGTGCATATACGTCTAATGTGAAATGTTTTATTGTTTTGATAATCAATACACCAAAGCTTATCTAGGTCTACTTGTGGTTGACAAAAGAACACTGCCGTACGCCACATGCTTCATAAGAACCCACCAACAGCTCAAAATTCGATGAAGTCTCAGCACATTTCTTTATCTACAAAGATTATCCAGAACATTCCAACCACAACCGCTAAAGTGAACATAGCTACTTCAAATGTAGATAAAACCTACACCGCAACAAATAAAACATGAGCGACTTTTATAAAGCCTAGGGCTTTATTACACACCAATGATATATGATAAGAGTTAACACTTTAAAAAAAAAATGCCTAAACGCTAGGAGTTTTGAAAATGCTTGATTCAGGTTTCTGATGCCACTAGAACGCAGCATTGCCTTCGTGGAGAAATGTTTTAAGTGGAACTTGTTTTTTTTTTTATGGAATACTATTGTGCTGCAAGCGTTTTGGTTGAAATCTAATGTGCAGGGGTTTAATCAACCTCTTCCATGTGTGAAGCATCTTCAGAATCCTCCACCAATGGCGGTGCGTCGCCTCCTCCAGCCGCAGCGGTGTCCTCTGTGGCCATTGGTTCATCATCATCGATTCCCAGACCGAGTTTGATCATACGATAAATTCTTGAAGCGTGGACTTGTGGGCTGTCCAGTGAGAATCCAGAAGAGAGCAATGAGGTTTCGAACAGAAGGATGACCAAGTCCTTGACAGCCTTGTCGTTCTTATCGGCGTCAGCCTTCTGGCGAAGAGTATCAACGATGGGGTGGTCTGGATTGATTTCCAAGTGTTTCTTGCCAGCCATGTATCCCATGGTGGATGAGTCACGTAGGGCCTGTGCCTTCATGATGCGCTCCATGTTGGCTGACCAACCGAATTGAGATGTGACAATACAGCACGGGGACTCGACCAAGCGATTGGACACGACGACCTTCTCAACTTTGTTGTCCAAGATTGACTTCATGACCTTGCAGAGGTTCTCGAACTTAGCCTTGTCCTCCTCACGTTTCTTTTTCTCCTCCTCGTCCTCTGGCAATTCCAAGCCTTCCTTGGTGACGGACACCAACTGCTTGCCCTTGTATTCCTTGAGGTGCTGGATGACGTACTCATCAATGGGTTCAGTCATGTAAACTACCTCGAATCCACGTTTCTTTACACGCTCAACAAAGGCAGAATTGCTGACTTGGTCTTGTGACTCACCGGTGATGAAATAAATGTGCTTCTGATTCTCCTTCATGCGGCTGACGTAATCGGCCAAAGAGCAAGATTCCTCGCCTGAAGCCGAAGTCTGATAGCGCAACAGTTCGGAGAGCTTGGCCCTGCTGTTGTTGTCCTCGTGGACACCAAGTTTCAAGTTCTTGCTGAACTGCTCGTAGAATTTCTTGTAGTTCTCCTTATCTTCAGTCAATTCCTCGAACAATTCCATACATTTCTTCACCAAGTTCTTACGGATAACCTTGAGCACCTTGTTCTGCTGGAGCATTTCACGAGAGATGTTCAATGGCAAATCCTCAGAGTCGACGACACCCTTCATGAAATTAAGGTAGGATGGAATCAAGTCCTCACAGTTGTCCATGATGAAAACACGACGTACGTACAACTTGATGTTGTTCTTCTTCTTCTGGTTGTCGAAGAGATCGAATGGCACACGACGTGGGACAAACAGAAGTGCACGGAACTCCAATTGACCTAAACAAATGAAAATGAAAAACTACCCAAGATAAGATGAAATCGCAGCAATTACCTTCAACGGAGAAATGCTTGACAGCTAAATGATCCTCCCAATCGTTGGTCAACGATTTGTAGAACTCGCCGTACTCCTCCTGGGAGATATCATCGGGATTTCTGGTCCAAATGGGCTTAGTCTTGTTCAGTTCTTCATCTTCAGTGTACTTGACTTGGACCTTCTTCTTCTTTTTCTTGTCCTTATCCTTGTCAGCATCTTCATCCTCGCCAACATCTTCCAATTTGGGCTCATCTTCCTTCTTCTCGTCTTTCTTGTCTTCAGCTTCGTCTTCTGCTGCCTCGTCGTCGCTCACTTCCTCATCACGTGTTTTCTCCATGAGCAACTTGATGGGATAACCGATGAATTGCGAATGCTTAGTGACGATTTCCTTGATCTTGCTCTCCTCCAAGTACTCGGTCTGATCTTCCTTGATGTACAGCACAATCTTAGTACCGCGACCCAAGGGTTCAGAGTTATCTTGACGGACAGTGAAGGATCCACCAGCAGATGACTCCCAAATGTACTGCTCGTCGTCATTGTGCCTCGAGGTAACTGTTACCTTATCAGCGATCAAGTAAGCCGAATAGAAGCCAACACCGAACTGGCCAATCATGCTGATATCAGCACCCGCCTGGAGTGCTTCCATGAATGCCTTGGTTCCAGACTTGGCAATGGTACCCAAGTTGTTAACCAAATCGGCCTTAGTCATGCCAATACCAGTATCGATGATGGTCAATGTGCCAGCAGCCTTATTAGGGATCAATTTGATGTACAGTTCCTTGCCGGTGTCCAATTTTGTGGGATCGGTCAAAGACTCATAGCGAATCTTGTCCAACGCATCAGACGAATTGGAAATCAATTCACGAAGAAAGATTTCTTTGTTCGAATAGAACGTGTTAATGATCAGCGACATAAGCTGAGCAATCTCAGCCTGAAAGGCAAAGGTCTCTGTTTCTTCTGGCATCTGTAGGAATATTTAAAATTAAATTACCAAACAAAATGATTGTAGATTGATTGAATTTACCTTGAAAGTTTTTTTTTCACTGCAATTGAACTTGAAACTTTACAAAAATTGGAATTTACAGTCAAATTGCGGCCGGCACTTCGACTCCAACCACGCTTCTTTTCGCAAATGTGATTTTCGTTGACAAATTATCGACTGACTTCGGAAATTTTTCATCGAGTCTCGAATATAACGAATGTTCTAGAAGAAATGCTTCTGGAACCGGATATGCGTTCGAAACTCACTACTTCTCAAACTGTTTGCTTGAGAATTGTTTTTTTTGCAACTAGCCGTTTCGATTTGAAAATAGTTGAACATGTTTTTTTTTCCGCGAAAAATTAAATGTTGCATAAAACTTGTACTGCAGCATTTCAGTAAAGGCAAAGAATTGAACTGTATCCCTTGCAGCGCACCTTTTTTGGTATTATGTGGGCGATTTAAGGTTCTTGAAATTATTTGGAAAGAAATCTGCTTTCGTTGGTTTCCTTTGGAAGACATTCAGCCCTATTATGAATTCCGAGGGAACTTTTTATTCTCCCCAACTTTTTCCCTGCCAGGAATTTTATTCATAATAGGCCTGATTAAGAGGCTTAAGCAGAGTGAGTTCGATGCGGGAGAGTGTTATTCCCCAACACGAATACAGTGTTACACTTGCACAGAGCTTTCCTATAACTACGAGAAGGAAACTTTCTATCATCAATCGGGACCATCAACACAACGTAGAAAAAAGAGATCGTCTTATTGATGGAAAACTTGAATGCCAAGGTAGGTAAAACCGAGAAGAGCTCAGACTTACTATCGTTAAGCGTGGACTACGTAACTCAATTGACAATGGTAAACGATTTGTAAGCAAACTCTAATCAAGGAAGCTAATTCCCCATCAGCCACCATTTTAAAAAAAGGTCTCCTGGACGTTTAAAACAGATGAGGAGTAGATATGGGAATTTCCCGACTTCCGAAGAGCTTAACAATAAGCGGGAGTTTCTTTTTCTTTTGCTTAGTAGAACTAAAAATCACCCGAAGGGCTTTTCTCTTAAAACAGCCAAGAGTGGCTCCATTCACTCTGGACAAAGTCCATGCTTGTGTGCTATAGAGCTGAAATGGGATAGTTAGGGATAGTTAGGGTACACAGTCATTTTAGTAGTTCAAGATAGGGCTCTGTTAGTCCTTTCATTGATCTCACCAGTGGTGTGTGTGCATTATCTAAAAACGGCAAATATTCTTGTAACGTGATGAAGTTGCCTTCAGTTTTTCTTGCCGTTTCCGAATAATTGCTTGAGAAGCGTCTCATGACTAATTTATGTCCACTAATTATAGAGCCATAACGACCATCTCATCCTGCGCGCTTAGCTCTATCTGGTTTCATAGAGTTACCTGTATTCGAGATCAAGTATAATACCGAATTAATTTACTTTTTGTTGTTGCCCTCGCACTAAAAAAGGTTCACTGTGTCCTGATGCAACTATTTTTAATAAAAAAAATTGTTCACATTTATATCTTGAACATCCAACAACTGAATGTCAATCAATATAACGAACAAACCTTAATTTTTGCTTTGTTCTCGCACACATCCATAGATGTCAGCGCATGCAGCCATTTCGCTGTTTTCATTTTTGGTGGAAAGATTTGCAGAAAGTCTGCTTCCAAAAAGAAGTAAAACCAAGAGTTAATTGAACATAATTAAATTAAAACAATCTGTTCATATTTATAATATGAAAAGTAGTAATTTAAAAGCCTAAAGTTTCAATACAATGATCAGTTCCATCCATTGAACAAAAAGTGAAAAGAGAACCAAGTTTATTAATTCATTTTGCCGGTGAGCGCTGAGTGGCATTTTTAGTGAAAATTTTGTAATGAAAATGGCTGACGGCGTGGTTATCGATTTGTATGCGGAAGACTTGGATAAGGATTTCAATGCACAACCTCAAGTATAGAAGCCGAAAAATATGTTTTTCTATTGTGTTTTGTGGCTAAATTTGTGGTTTCCTTTTTTTTTGTACGTTGTGTAGGATGATTTTGCTGCCGAAGGTGTAGATTTGTATGATGATATCAGTGTCCCAAACGATAGTGGAGCTGCGGTTGATGGATCTTCGGTGGCCTCATCGCAAGCTGATGATAATTCGGGTGCTACATCAAACGGAGTTTACCATCAGAGTGGTAGCTTAACTCCGAATCACATTGGACGACGTTATCAATTATACATAGGAAATTTGACATGGGTAAGTGGCGTCTTGTTCTGTCGTCCATTGCTGTTATACAACGCACTTAACACTTTTTGTTTATTTATAGTGGACCACAGACCAAGACATTTCCAATTCAATGCGCGACATTGGTGTTGCGGATTTTCAAGAAGTGAAATTCTTCGAAAATCGTTCCAACGGTCAATCAAAGGGATTCTGCGTGATATCGTTGGGCTCGGAGAACAGTATGCGAATAGTGATGGAGCGTTTGTCCAAGAAGGAACTGCACGGACAAGTACCAGTCGTAACATATCCAACCAAACAAGCACTCAATCAATTCGAGAGTCAGCAAAAAACTAGACCGGTACCGCCGCAACAGAATGGTCCCCGTGGTCCGATTCCTAACATGGGAGGTATGCCGCAACATCCGGTGCAGGGAGCACCGCCCGGCCACCAACCACGTATGATGAATCCCAATATGCCACCTGGCCAGTTTCGTCCGCAGCATATGCCGCAAAATATGCAGGGCCCTCCTGGACCTAATCAAGGTCCACCCAGAATGCAGGTGAGTCTGAATATGCCACGCCGTCGTTTACTTCTAATTTGAGTGTTATTTAGCATTTAGTAGAATAAAGCATTAGTGTGTGATTTTTCGGTGAAGTAGATTTTTAATGTAAAATTTGAATTCATTAACCTTACTATTTTGAACATGAAGTTCTATAATCGCATCCACATCGAGTCGGGAAACTAAGAACTGCGGTTGGGGCATTGTTGTCCATTTGTGCGATTTGTTAGTTATGTTTTACTCAGCCTTGTTTTGACTTCAACCGCAAAGCTCGGAGATCCTGATCTTTGCGAGTATGGACATAGTTGCTCTTGTTATCTCGCCCAAAAAACTGATGTCGCTAGAATATTGGGGCGACCTGGGCCTCATTCAACAAACTTCTCAAGATCCTTAGTTGCTAGTTAGCTAGTTGCTAGCCCCAAGGTTGCTCCGTAGCGGGCTCCATCTGAATCGTGGTTTTCTGCACTGCCCCGTCTTTTCTGAATAGATCCGAAGTTTCCCGCGGATAAAAAGACGACGTTCTAGATGTGCAAACCAAATAATTTGGATTATTCTGAGGAGACCGATGACGCCATACAGCCCATACAATTCATGGTTGAATCGTCTCTATTCAACGTCTATGCAGACGAGTTCAATGATCACTCGAAGGGTTTTTCTCTTATGCTTTGGCCTTATTTTTTAGGAAAAGTGTTGACATTGACTGCAGTTCTATTGTCTGCAACATTTTTTCTCTGTGTATTTGGCGAGCAGCTCCTAGTTTGTGGGGGACTGGGGACTCATGCGATTCAACCAATTCTCAATTAGCTCTGCATTATGTCATTTTGTTATCACAACTCTCGTGGTCTGCTGTTTTCCATAGATGTGTTGTTTTGTTGCAACGGCTGCTGTTGTCCATAAATCCCCGGATATTGGATTTCAAGAAAAGTGGTTTTAGGATGCCGAAAAAGAATCTACTCAAGTGGTCCTTGCTTCTACGATAGGAATAATGATTGAGGGTTTATAAATTTAATCGGTTAGACCTCTAAGGTCCGCTATTAAGTGAATCTTTTTCAAAAACACTGTATGAAACTTTAAGGTTACCATTAAAAACAATCTTAAGAACTGGAAAACTTAAATTCGGACCCATCTATTGATAGGAAATCATTTGCATATGTATGCAGCAGCATATGTATACGATTCTTTTGACTATATAATCTCTATTCAGAAATAACTTCACGTAAGTGGCTTCCTGTCCACGTTTGTTGTATTTTGTTTTGGGTCTCAGCTTATCGCAAATTCTGTCTATCGAGGAATATAGTTTTATAACCACAATAAACAACAACATGGATTGAACCTTTGCATATTGTTCATAGTTGAAGTATTTTTATGCTGCTGACATTTTAACGAGGCCCATCGCTGTCGCTTTGTGGGTAGTGCTCAAGAAAACACCCACCAATTACTTTGTTTTCGAGCACAACACCTCGCCAGAAACATCACTGAAAGTAATATTTGTGGCGAAAAGGCTTTGAAATCGACATTCGGAGTCGGCAATAAAAATTGTCCGTAAAATATACCACATACAACAGGAATTGTTGCAAGAAGCTAGTTTCTGCTGTAGCGCTGAATGATTTTTGTATCCATGTCCTTGAATTGATGGAAGAGGATTCGCCATTTCTAATTTTGTTGGTTTCCTATTCTTATTTCTTTCCTTATATTGTTTCGGAATATTTACATATTTAGAAGTGAGCTTCAATTCCAGATTATCAGAGTTTTTCAGATTCAAAAACGAAGATACGCGTGGGCATATCAGAATTAATAAATAAAAAGCATCTCTTATGCTTTTTACCGTACGTGCCTATACCAATTTGAATACCTCGGTTAGACAGGCAATCGAGTTCTGTTTTGGAGAGGTTTACATATTATTC
The DNA here is from genome assembly GCA_917880715.2 of Matsumyia berberina. Lineage (NCBI taxonomy): Eukaryota > Metazoa > Arthropoda > Insecta > Diptera > Syrphidae > Matsumyia > Matsumyia berberina. The sequence continues at coordinate 34,501,396 of OU862870.1, forward strand.
AGTACCCCAGAGCCTAGATTTTTGCTAACATTGGTATTTTACTAACCTCGGAGAATAGGGTTGTGGATGATTCCAAATTCGGTTGAATTATTGTCCATTGCACAAACGGAAACATAGGAGTTGTAAAGTTATTGCTGCCTATTAAGTGAGATATCTCAGACGATGGAAATGCACTTAAAATTGACAAGTTTATAGGATAATCTGTAGGATTAGCTTTTCTGGTCGGAGGCGTTAACGCTACATTTATGCCTGACCAATCCTACTTTCTGACCTTTTATGTTGCGTAGAATACATTCTTAGTAAAGCAAAAACTTCTAATCACTTTAGTTTTAATTCACTAACATAATATTCACATGTATTTTGATAGTACGTTTACTTTGTAAAAAAAAAAAATACCTATAATAAATTATGAATTATTATTATGCAGCATGTTTTACATAGAATTTAATTCAAATTTAGTTTTTAATGGCATGACAATGTTTTTACAATTTTTTTTTTACTTCATGGTTGCGAAAACAATACAGAAAATTAATACATAAATAAATAAAAACACAAGGATCAATTAAACGTTAGAGAATGAAATTTTGTTTAATAAATTTATATAGATGTTCATATTAATTTTAATTAATTTAATATTAAATAAATATTTTTAGAAAATGTTTCTCTATTTCCTTTCCTACATGTTGTTGATGATTTTCTAACTTTTGTTTGTGACAAATTGTTTCAAATACGCAAAAATAAAGTCGTTTTTGTTATTTCTTTGAGAAGATTAGTTTAGTTATAAAAAAAATGTAGTTAAGATATTCTAGCTCATAACGGACTCATTTTCATATGGAATATTACATTAAGCCTACCATTCGACCCCTCGCCAGAGGACAAATCCAAATTAAGTTCATATAGGAAACATCGCATATCCCAATTATTAAAATACCGAAAACTATATTCACAAAATAGTAACGTTAGCGACTTATGCATATTGAATTTTAGAAAAGAAAATGCGCATTTGTGTATAGGACCCTATATTCCGTTATTAAATTTGGTTGCGACTGTGATTCCTCGATTGTTGTAAGTGAAAACCGCAGTCGGGCGACTAATCTTATTGTTACGTTTATTCCCAGTGACTTGGTATTATGCACATTCGGTATAAGGCCACAATATATGAAAAATTCTTAGTCCGCTTCGTAAGAAAACTTAGAACTTAGCTTTTTTAAACTTGTAAAACTGGCAATAGAGTGTCGTGGCTTGAAGAGTGAATTAATCTGATAATGATTATGAAATCAGGAGATTCGAAACAAAAACACGGAGGTTTATAGCAATGACAAACACTAAAAAATGTTCCCAGCTAGTCTGGACATCATCAGATCTTTGCAATTTCGGAAGTAAGTGTCGAAAGAGACGCTCAGTTCCACTGCATGGATGTTGACAGGCGGTGACCTTTGCTGATTGCTATAAGCCGAGAGGTGTTCCCTTAAGGTATCTGGTTCATTCAAAACACTAGCGAACCCATTATGTTCGTACAGTGACAGAGCCTGTATTGTTGTCACAAGCTAGTTCATGACGAGTCATGAAATGATTAGGTATGGTATGTACGTGGGTTGATGTCAGGCTGTGTCTTAGCTTTAAACTGGATTGGCTTTTTTTGGATCATGAAGTACGTATTTGATCGGTTTCTTCTTCTTGCACAATTCATTTAAAAAAATGTTTACTGCCTCTTCTTCGCTAGTAAGGGTTGGCATAATTATTACATTCAGCCAATTTTTTTTCAGTTTTTCGTTTAAAATGTCCTGTTTTGGCATTCTAGTGTTTTAGCCAAGGTGTAGGAGATCCACTTCTTTCTGGATATGACACTTTTAAGTAAACTGTTCGACTTAGCACGGGCCATTCGTTGACTGTTTTATACTTCCTATGTATGCTTCTGCTAATCGGAACCCAGAAAAGGGTGACATTAAACCGAGAACCAATCCGGTTCAGTTCACACTCTTCAACCAGTTCAGAGGATGATGAAGCAGAATCGATTGCTTTGATAGCGGTTTGTTTGATGGTGATTAATCTTGTGTCTTATTGTCAATTACTCCGGCTGAAAGATGATTTATGATATATGAGGCTGTGAGAGTAAAAGTGGTGTAACCTCAATGATTTTTTATTAGAGTTACACCACTTTTGTTAACACTGTCTCTTCAGTCGGTAAGGATTGGTGGGCAGAGCACTTTTATTACTTTGTGATTCTTCCATTCCGTCGTGGTGAGATGGCTTATGTTGAAGTGTGTTACTGTGTGCAGTGGGCGACTGCAGAATCTTGTTCTGGCATTAGTGTTGAGCAGAGCTGCATATAAATAATAACTGTTAGTATCATTGCGTTACATGAACTGTAGTTCTAATGCGTAAATAAAGGGAAAATATGTAGAAGTACATTTATAGCATTGGTCGGCCGTGACCGCATACCGTCCATAGAGCCTACTCCCTATGTAAGGTTATGTCATTGTTAAAGTTGCCAAAAATTTATCTATTTTTGTTTTAAAAAATCTGTCTATTACTTAACGTGGTTGTATTGCCTCCTCGGAATATAGCCAGGTGAAATTGGATTACAAAGTAGTTTTCTATGTGAATTCATTGCAACATGTTGTGCCTCTGATCTTAACAACTTGGTGTTGGTGTCTTGCAATCCAAATAAAATGTATTGTATCGTTTTCTTATTCTAAAGATTATAATCGAAAAATTTGTCATAAAATAATATTTAAATTAAAATTAAATATTTAGCAATGTAAACAAAATTAATTTCAACAACAAAAAAAAAAAACGATATAATCTGAAATTAAATGCGAGATAGTGTAAGAATTTATCCTGCGAATACATTTTTCTTGTAATTTTTTTTTTATGGAGAATGTACATTATATTTTATTTTATTTTATTTTTCCCCCAATACATACTTGCTCAAGTACAATTTTCGTTTTTATTTGTTCTAAATTAGCATGTAGTCAGTAAAATAAAATTGTTTAAAAAATAAGCAACAAAATATAAAATGAATGCAAAAGTACAAAAAAAAAAAAAAAAAGCAATAAAATTTATATAAACACTCTAAAAATCTAATATGTTTGTTTTAAAATATTACGTTCGATATTATTATTCACTATCCTCTGTAGCCACCACCGATGCATCAAGGAGGACCAATGGGACCTCAGCAACAAATGCAAGGCCCACCACGCTACCCGAATCAAGGCCAATGGAATGGGCCACGTCCAAATGGACCCCGTCCTGGTCCTCTAAATGGTCCGCCACATCAGCAAAGGCCGCAAATGGTAAACTTCCAAGATATATTTAGAACTAAAGAAATTAATATTTACTCCTAACTAGATTCAGTAGAAATAATTTAGAAATACAAACATACATAGAATAACTGATAGTAATTGGTAAACTGTGTATGGTGCATGATTGTTGTTTCTTTTTTATATGCAAAATATTTAACAAGTTTTTTTTTTTTTTTTGTTGAAAGGCACAGGCGCCTTGTTAAAACATTGTTTTAAGAACAGAAAACTGTACGTTTTAGTTTGTGTTTATATGTACATATATATTTATTTATTCTGAATTTTACATTCACGTGATATATTATTAGTGATAAACAAATGGCGGTTGTTAACTACATCATAAGATAGAATTGTCACAGCAAAAATGCGTCGACTAAGTGGTTGTGTTTTGTTCTATGTTTAAGAAATGGTGTCAATCGTTTAGAATTTACTTACTTCAGTTGTGAACATGTAAAAGTGTTCTATAAGTGTCACCATCGACAAACTCCTATACAGAGTTAAGTGTTTTTAATATAAGTGCACCATTTTGTATTAAAATGACTTTTGAATAAACGTTAATTAAATTATTTTTGATTTTAAATCGTTTATCTAAATCATTACATTTATGGAATATGGTATTGGCGGAATGACCGCCTCTGATGGGCTGTATTTCTGGGGTGATTTGCTTAACTTATTCGTGAAAGGGTGGCTTGTACTACTTTGTCTACCAGTTTCCGAACGATCGCGAACAGTAACCAACTTATGCCTGAAACGCAGTACTGCGTTGGTGCTACCGTCGAATGACGTTTAATGTTCAACTAAAGGAATTCAATTCAGCCACAATCCTGCGTCGTGCTACCGTTCTACGTTTGAGAGCGAAAGAGAGTAAAGTAACATAGGTAATAATATGTATGTAGCAATTTCGAGAAAAAGTTTAACTGGGTTGAACTTTTGTTTGTCTAACACTCCGCATCGCAGATTTTTTTTATTTAAGAAAACTTGTGTGGAATTTTGTGCAAACAGCTGATAAATTTGAGTTTGTCAATTCAACGAATCTGTGAAGCACTTCCAACGTAACGGAAAAACGGTAGCACCAACCCAGTATTGTGTTTCAGGTATTAAAGTGGCTCGCAGAATCATGTACAATCATGACTAATCCACAAAGGCTATGTTTTCTACTGGGATCCATACCACTTGTCTCAAAAAATAGAGTGGCATGTGTCTAAATCTAAATTTTTGTAAAATCTCGTAAATCCCATGACGACAGCTCGTACAAAGGTCTCTTTTTATGAAGATTCCTTTTTAATTATATTTTAGCATCAACATCACTATTACGAGGATGGACAAAACATTTTTTCATACCGTCGGCCTTTTTTTATCATTTCATCCAATGACATACTTCTGAGAGTATAATTGTCATAAAAAGCTTCTCAATTCGCTTTTCGAAGTCGCCAATAAAACGCACAATTATGAATGGTTGCGAGAAGCAACCTTTCACCAGCTATTTATTTATGTATCTCCTCAAGGAAGATGTCCATTGTCTTCCTTACACGAATTGAGTGTTTAGGACTTGACCAGTTTCTCATTTCTCGACCCTCGAAAATAGGTCTAGGTACGGCAGAGTGTAACCTATAGCTGATGTGTTTTTTATGCCTCACGTCCTAGGAGTTATTTCAGAATCTGATGCTGTTTATTGTCTCTAGTTCTCTGATTTTTCCTGCCTAGTTTGCAACTTCTGTGTTTTGTCGAGATTGATTTGGAGGCGTCTGTCTATGGCATGTATATAGTTCAATTTAAAAGATCCTGGCACTTGCATCAGTTCATTTGTCAGTTTTTGATTTATCTGTGCTGTTTTGTTTGGCAATCACTTCTAAGAACATGTACAAAGAGTTTCTTTATACGTTGATATCCATTTTATCAGTCTTAGTTTCTTGTAGTCATATATACTCACATGAAATGAAGGATCTGAGCGTTTTCTGACTTCCCGAAATTCTTTTTATTGAATCTTTGATCTGACCATCGATCGTCGCTCAATGGATAACAGATTGACACTCTTCCTTTGCCTTTGCGTAAAATTTTCCTTTAATATCTACAAGATTTTTAGACAATTTAAAATGTAGCAATATGTGATGTATGAAACCATATACCTTTTCATCCAGCTTTTGGTACTTGTAATTGTCAAAGTTTGGGCTATACTGGTGACGAGTTGTAGAAGGCTGTTGTGACTTCTCGTGTGTGATATTATAGTTTAGAAAATATAGGCTGAAGGAGCATTGTATGAGACAGAAATATAAAATGACGCGGCCTTCTAATCAGTTTAGTAACTAAATTGGCCATTAACATCGTTGGCAACTGATTTTACTTTGAGCTGACGATTAGGATAAATTTCATTTTATTTCTGCCATTCTCGTAACAACGTGCCATCAGAAGCACTGACGTCGTTTGCGAGAACATGTCGTTTGTGTTTTAGTACCGATTTCTTTAGAAAGAACTTGTTGAAATCACTTTATTAAACCTCGTGTTATGATATAGTTCCAGGGACCTCCTGGAGGCATGCCACCTCGTGGACCCCGACCAGACTGGAGCAGGCCACCCATGCATGGTGGTTTTCCACCACAAGGACCTCCTGGACCACCACAGGGTCCACCCCATATGCAAGGACCTCCCCGTGGACCCCCACCACCACAAATGGGCGGTCCTGGAGGTCCACCGCACGGTGGGCCGGCACCACATGTTAATCCAGCGTTCTTCAACCAAGGTGGGGGACCACCACAGCATGCGGGCGGACCACCCATGGGAGGTCCACATGGCCCACCCGGACCACAGCCCGGAATGGCGATGCCTCATCAAGGCCCTCCACATTTTGCTCAACAAGGAACTCCTAGAGGTCCGTGGCCAGGTGCACAAGCCAAACCGGCCGGACCATTCCCAGAGCAGACCATTGTACCACAATTGAGTGAAGTGGAATTTGAAGAGATTATGGGAAGGAACAGAACTGTTAGCAGTTCAGCCATTGCAAGGTAAGGTCTTCCCGTTTCTCGATAATGAGACTATGTATTGACATTTTGTTTTATTTGGATTTTATAGAGCGGTTTCAGATGCTGCTGCAGGCGAATATTCCAGTGCGATTGAAACACTTGTCACTGCTATTTCGCTTATTAAGCAATCGAAGGTTGCTCCTGATGAGCGTTGCAAGATTTTGATTAGTTCTCTCCAGGACACACTTCATGGCATCGAAACGAAGAGCTACAATCGTAGGGAACGTTCAAGGTCCAGGGAACGCACTCATAGATCAAGACCCAGGCGAGAAAGGTCATCTTCACGCTATCGAGAACGATCCAGGGAGCGAGAAAGAGAAAGGGATCGAGAAGCTGCGTAAGTTTTTTCAATTTTTTATGAAATGCAATTCAAATTATTTTGTTTGATATCCTATTTTAGAAGTTATCGCGAAAGATCGAGGAGCAGAGAACGCGAGCGTGCAGCCGCAGATCACTACAGAGATGATAGGTATGTCTTAAAGATCCCTATTGACTGACATTTCAGTTGAACTATTATGTACATGAACGCATGAAATTAATTTCTAGTTCTAGCAGATCAGCAAGACCGCGGAAGTCACCGGAAGCTGTAGTAGAGGCAGTCAGTGACCCTCCATCCAAGCGAAGCTACTACGAAGAAAGATATCGTTCTTCGGATCGCGACAGAGATCGTGACCGTGATCGCGAGCGTGATCGTGATCGCGATCGTGACCGTGAACGTGAGCGTGATCGCCGCGAGGAGCATCGTTCTCGCCACTAAAGTTTCGCTAAACAAATCATCAACACATCAATGTCAAGCATTAATTATTTGATTTAACCTTCTTTTTTTTCAATGGAATGCCTATTAAGATTATTTAAAAGTGAACAAAAGACCAATGCTCAACCAGAAGCAATGGCGAGAAGTGTGTACTATAAGGAAGTTATTATATCGAATGTAGCTCTATTCTTCAGAAATCTCAAAATTCTTCAACCCAGCAACAAGTCACTCATGAACTGAAAAGAATGGAGAAAATACACGTTAACCTAAACCTCTGGGTATTCCACATCAAAGCACCAGCAGAGCAGCTCAAAAATCACATCAAACATCCGAGCGACAAAAAACATCAGCATCTCAACACCACATAAGAAGAATGTATTGAATTTCTTAAAATAAAATATATAATTAAATGTTTATTCCAACAAAAAAAAAAAGAAAAAAGAAAACAACCAACCATTGTATTGTCTTATTTGTGAAAATAACTTCTTCTTACTTTTTACCTCTTATTTTGTTTATATTTTTAAAAATTTTATGTTAAATGAGTACTGATCACACACACAGACACTGCCTTTGCATTTGTACGAATCGAAACCACCCTTTTGTATGTACTATAAACTAATATTACAAACCCTGTTTTTTTTTTTTTAAACAAACAAAAGTCTGAACCTAATATGTATGTACAATTCGTTGGTATTCTAGAATTACTGAATTACTCTCATTTTCTCGCTCATTTCTCAGAGACGCAAATTGTTTTCGTTCAGTTAAAAAGATACTTCGTCTTGTATTCCATATTTTTGTATATTTGTGTACACAAAATTCATTCCATTTCTTTTTACAAACTTATTTCGAATTTGAACGAAGTGTTTTTTTTTTTGTCGTTTGTTTTGTTTTAAGGAGGAAAGATGAAAAAACAAAAAAAAAAAAAGTTAAAAGATCACTGTTGATCACGAACGAACAAACATGTAATTAGTAATAATTATTTATTAATTTATTTATTTTGTGATTTATATTTATTTTATGGATTTTTGTATACATACATGATCTCTTCCAACAAACAGAAAGTCTGTGAGCAAAAATGAAAGAAAAACTTTTTTATTTTTTTTTTCGTTTACTGCTATTGTGAGGAATAATGTTTATTTCAGTTTAAAACAGATTATGTGCACAAGATCGTGATTCGTTCGAAAGTTAACATTACTAACGTTTACTCGCGAAAAAAAAGTACAAAGTGCACGTATCTGATGTTTAGAGCTATAGAATTTTAATTGTAAATTTTCTGTGATAAATCTGTGATATTCTTACACACATATCTATTTATTAGTTGATCTAGTCTAAGGAGGGTAACCCCTATAATACTTTAGAATATATATAGTTCTTTTAGGCAGGTATGATATGTGTAGATCAAGTTTTGTATATTAAGGGGTTCTCAAGGCGTTTGCAAAAAAAGATTGAAAGGTTTATTGTAGGTGCATGATACAGAATCGATATTTTTCTACATAATGCAGTCAGAAGCGTAACAATAGTCACTGTAAAATTGAAAATGGATTCTTTTAATTTGTGTGCGTTGTTTGGTAATGCTTGAGTTTTCGGTCGAAAAAAAGGAAAAATTAAAAAAGGAATAATATTATTGACTTCAATTATAAATTTAACCATTTCGAAGCAGCAATGTGGAGTTGAGTTCAATATTTATAACAAATATTCTTCTAAACCTGAGTGTTTAATACTAATGAATTTAAGTAACGTGAAATGTTGCCATATTGCTTCGCTTCTTCACAATTTAAATCAATAAATTCCTTTTGTTATAGAAGAAGCATACATTGGAACGCGCTACCTGTTTTGAACAGTTGTTCTGATCTAGTTAACATCTTCATAAGCTCGTAAACTTCTAATGGAAACTCTGGTACATTCAGTTAATTTCCAAAAATATTACAAAATCTGTAGGTGATCAAGATTTACCAAGAAAAATCAAGACTTATTAATGAGTTACATTATGCACAAATGAACATCAACATCCAGTTCACGTTGAGGGTGGTGTCAAAACGGCGCACAAGCGCTTTTTGTGACAATCTAGACAACCACTTCTACCTAGAACCTTCTGAATGTTGGTACTCAGTTCTGCCTTCGATATTCTGACATGCTGTTTTGAATTCATTCCATTATTTTTAAAGTTTTGAAATGGGTTGGGGGTTTTCTACAATAAAGTCGGAAGCAAGAACTTTTGTCTGTCTTTTGTCTGAACTTTTGTCTGTCGTATCACAACGGAGCCCTCATGGGTCTCAGTGTGTTGACTTGCGCTGGCAACCACTTCAACCCAACTTACTCTTGTAGAAAAACAAAATTGCACGCAAATTGATAGTCATTTTATTTTAAGAACATAAAAATCAGGAAATATGAAAGAAGGACCTTCTAATATTTTATTGTAAATAATTTTGTATGAATATAAATTAAGGCTTATATTTAGTATTAAATCTGCATGACATATATTTTTTAAGCGAACTCTTACATACCGAAAGTGGAAACTTGTTTGGTTGTAACCGGCGAGTCTAGAAAGCTATTTGTAACGAATTTTGTTTGTAATGGACTAACAACTTCTCACGGTTCCCAGGCAATAGTAGGGTTACAACAACTTAAAAATTTAAAAATACCTGGGAAGGTACATCCTTTAAAATTTGAGCCGGATGTAAAAATTGAAATCACAGACTTACAGCTTTCTATCGTCGATATGAAGACGAGGACAGTGTTTGTGCAGCTCGTACCTGAGATTTCTATCTGAAAGACTATATTGTGGTACTTGTGTAGTGCTAAATTATCTGGAGTGACCATATTATAACGTCGTTTTATTAGTGGGACGATACATTTTTCAACGAAACGTTGTGAAAAATTATTTGACCCGAAACTTGTTGGAAGTAAATCCTAAACAAAACAATCGAAGAGGTCACAATTACAAAACTGTTCACTACACGACGTTTAAGTTTTAAACTTGTGGATTAATTTATTCCTTACGTCAGCATTTCTACACACTGTTAATGCAATACGTTCTTCATGCATTGATAACAGCACCTTTTTCAACAGCCAACTGCAATCAACAACCAGGGGCCGAATTACTACACTCGTTAACGAGTATCTCGTCATCGAAGTGTGAGGATTTGGCATTACCGCTCCCAATGAATTTTATGGATCATTCGATCACGAGTGCCACTCACTCACTCGTTATCGATCGCGGTAATTCGGACCTTTAAATATCCCTGTAGATAGATTTGACTTGTTTTGCATAATTAAATTAAGCTTCGTGTCAATGAAAGATAGATTCTGCAAATTCTCCACACTCTAGATTTTATGCAAATGTGGTTTACAGAGAACAAGTCCACACAAATATCGTGTGCGCACCGTTGTTTGGTGGTTGCATGATATCAGTGTGAACGAGATTCTCTTTTCCTCATTTGTACGTCTGAAATAAAATGATGAGAGGGATCTAAAAAAAAAAGTGGAAACAGTTAACAAACCGACCCTATTTGGGATGTGGTCCGGTAAAATACACTGCTTTTTCGTGGTACAATTCACAGCGCGTTGCACTGCTGAGCGAGGTTATGAAGGTTTAAATCACAACAAAATTCGAACATTTGTTGTGGCACCACCTTTCGGCAGGGAATGACAAGTCTTGAGAAGTAAAATTTGTTTTTCAGAGTCGACAATAAAAACTAGGTCCACTTTATTTGTTCACAACTTAAGAAACTTAAGAAACTTGGTTTGTAAACGGCAATTAAGGGTTTTATTCGCAACACGCACATACATACATAAAAATAATATAAGATTGTATCTTCTGGATATTTAATTTTGCTGCTAGAGCAAGAGCAGCAAAATATCGGGTTTCAAATGTCGAACAATAGCAAACGAAGAAAGGTACAAGACTAAAGTTCTGTTCCCGTTTGCCAATGTCTTTCATGAGCATGGCACATGATTTGGCTTTCAAAGTTGTGCGAATTTACAGGTAAGGAGTTAGACCAACATATTTTACTGCTTAATTTAACCCATTTGTGGCAAACTGGCCAATAACAACTGTTATTGTTATTTTCTGCGCTAAATTTACTTGCGCAAATAAAATGTATTATTATTAATGCTTAAATCTAGTATATATAAATTGTATGATTTATTGTATAGAGTAAGCGGTCTTTTCTTTTGTAAAGTTATATCCGGCGCAGTAGAAACTGTTTCATTCACACTAAGTTTTTTTCGTCAAAATTGTTTCCTTTTTTACATGTTAGTTACATAAAATTTCGCTTACAATATACATACATATCCGCGAAGTAAAGTGTAAAATTCCTTTGTTAAACAATTTTTCTGTATAGATATTTCTCTATACTTGACTGTTATTTATTTATCTTTCGAAATTATGTATTCCAATAAGAATTTTCTTTCTATTTCTATAATTATACTATCTCCATAGTTCTATGATTATAACTACTACAGTGGCAATGCATTCTGTAGTATAGTATGTATACACTTTAAAAAAAAAGCAAAAAAAAAAAACAGCAGATTCTCGAATATATAAACCAATCAGAACAGAATCAATATCGATGCTATATACGAACAATTAAACTAATTTTTACTGAAAATATAAAAATAAATCCATTCTAGTCAAAACTTACATTAGCAAGTTTTTGTAACATGATTCTAGTAACTATGTTTATATAATCGATAACTTGCTGTATTCTAAACTGCTGTCGCATAAAAAACAAACAAACTAGCCGAATTGATTTCTAAAATACAATGTACAATTTAATTTATCTAAAAACTTCTTAGGTAGCCTACATCCTAAATCTAAAATAAACTATATTGTTACTATGTAACTAAATATGTCAATTAACTACAATTTTTGTATACATCTAGCAGAGAAGTCTCGAATCATCTTGACTGTACTGCACCCTAAATTCTTCCCATATTTGTTGCCTTAAGAAAATTCGCTTATATGAGTATCAGGTTTTTCTTTGGTCTTGTACATCATTACTAATTATATAAGACCCACATATTTTATACAAATTTGGTAAATTTATAAGACAAATACTTTGATCGCTAGCCACGAAAAGGAGCTATGTTACGAAATCTATATTGTAAAAAACTTCTGTTTAGCATAGACCAATGCGTCATTTAAAGCGCAACGACAACGAATGAAGAAAATACGTATGTGACTCCTTTTAACCGTTGGCGACTGTATTGAAACACGCATCCTGTATACATTTTACATTTTGCGTATGTGAACGCAACATCGAGACAAAAAGGTTTTATTTTGTCCCTATTAAGTTGTGATATACATTTGTAAATTTTTCGTTCGAAAAGTGCAAAATGGTTTTAAAAACATCAGTGTATTTGAAAGTGTTATTAAAAAAGTAAATAATTTCGTCCTTAATAACGGCCTTAATGCACTTCTGCATAAATATTTATACTTAACAGTGTATTTTAAATCAATAATTTTTAATGTTATTGCAAAGTTTGAAAATAAGGAACTGTTCAAATTGGTTATAAGCTTTTCTAAATTGGTAAACATTTATATTTTTGTTTTATTATTTTGTTTATACACTACCTTACAAAATCATATCTAAAAAACGGAAAAACTGTTTATCTATCTAAAGAAAATGGTAAGAATTTGTTATTTTTTGTTTTTCTAAGAATATTACAAAAGTGTACATACGGTAGGTTTAGACGAAAATTGTCGGTTTACCAAATATTAGTGCGAATCTAGGGAACGGTTTAGTCTGTTGTTGATCCTTTAGTAGACGGATAAAAGTCCAATTAACTACAACACGGTCTGAAGGCAAAATATCATTGACTTGCTGCCTTGACTCTATCGATTGCATGGGTATTTTTTGTGTATCATCGCTTTTGTGTTTCTGCTCTATTTTACTGTCGATGATCTTCAACAAATGGTGGGTCTAATTAAGCACCCTTAACCAGCGACCCTCTAAGTGAATAAACGGGTCATGGAAAATGATGATTATGATGCTGACGAACTTAACAGTCTGGGTTGGAAAAAGTATTGTTCTAAGGGGGGGTTACAGACTGTCTCATCGCCGTGCATATCTGTCTAGGATACGGGGACCTGTCATGACATTGGTTCGTTTCTAAGGATTCTTTATTGAATTGATGCTTGCGATTTCTTAGGATCAAGAATAGGTCACATAAGGCTTACATTATACCAGTTATCCAGATCGTCTATGATTTGCTTTCGGTAGAGTATTGGTATCAGTAAGGTGCCTTAAACATACGTGCCAAACACGGCACGTTCGCAAGCTACACGCACCGACAACCGAGTAACCGTTTTTGTACGGTTGTGGTCAAATAGTGACAAAAAGATTACATTATTTGAAAATGTATAGAACATTTATAGGTTCACTTTAAGAGCCAGATCTGCCATATTCTGTTTTTGTTTAAGTTGGTTGGTTAGTTTAGGTACCTGTTTTAGGCGACATTCTAGATCCCTAATTGCCACGACATCGCACCGCTTTATTATTACGACTCTTGACGGTCAATTGGCGTTCAGCTTAGAGTGTAGGCTTTAAAAACCGCAACTTGTTCCACGAAGGTAAATGCATCTTCTCAAAGAAGAGTTTGTTGAGGTGCGCAATACATTTTTTTTCAGATATATGAACAAAAGATCGTTTATGCCACCTCGAAAAGGCAGCAGTTCTCAAACATCTACTAATGTCTGGTTTGTTTTATGTTAAAATACCCATCGTATGTACATTTTTGCAAAGATCTTTACGTATATTGTACTTGCAGTAATTTATTCTAAGATATTCTTTTGTTAGCATACCAACATAAACTTCCAAGCCTTATGTTTGTTTTTAAAACATAGTGTATTCGACCCAATTATAGTGTTTTAATATCTACATACAAAGTGATGTATACATTGAAAAGCCAAAAAATGAATTCCTTATGTGCACTTGTGATGAATTTAACATTGTTTAAAGAAAAGAAAAGAAAAACTTAATCTGTTCAAAGAATAAGAGGTTTATTAAAAGATTAATAAAAGTATAATTGTTCGAAAAATACTTTTACATACTTTTATAATACTGGTAAGTAAAACTATTGATATTGTTTGAAATTGTAATATTTTATTAAATGTTTTTACAAATATATTTATTTGTTATAAGATAACCTGCAAACGTGGGTATGTTCAAACTTTATGAATGTCTATCTTTTTCCATTACCTTGGATGACGTTGCGTATAGTTTATATTATGATTCCCTTGAAGCGGCGTAAATGATCCACATGGATATTTGCTTGTCCCTAACTCGTTGGTGGATATCATAAGCAGCATTATCAGTTCTTACTACTTCCGTCAACACGCGATTCTAACATGTCCTTAGTCGAGTTTAAAGAAAACATACGTTAGTATGCGTCAGTCCACGAACTTACCACAGCCACAGCAACTACTTTAACTTCAACTTGAAGACAAATAATCCCAATCAAAAAGGTGGAATGAATGGAAAGAAAGGAACAGGTTGGATCAAACCCTATCAACACTTAAAAGCTCTTAACCCTTACGTTTATCTAGAATTGCTTTGAATTTCTAAAGTAACTAACAACAAACATGAGAGTATCGAAGGAACTGGTTGGCAGTTGAAAATGGTTCACAATTCACTTCGATCGGCCCTTAGTTTCATTAATTGGCTTAATTATCTGAATTTAAAACTGAACTTGAAGATCTCTCAGCATAGAACTCCTTTCAAGTACTTCAGCAATTTATGAAATTGAATAATTCTTACTTAGGTGGCGCTACAGTTTGGGGTAAACCAGGGCCTTAACCAACAAGCTCGTTTTTGGCTAACTGCCTCCAGTTGCGCACGCTAAGTTAGTTGAGATCGCGCCTCAACGCCAGGTTTTCCGCTACTTAATCTTTTTTTGATTTCTGATAAGATCTCATAATCAGAAGTACTAGCATAGCCTAGCTCGAAGTTATTTATTATCCTTTAGTCCCGACAGTTCCAAGTAATAAAATTAAAGATGTTTAAGCTATAATAATGATAGGAAGTCGTTTCGATATCTCTGACGTTCATAATTCAATCATTCGTCCTCCGCAGGCACGTCAGCAATGAGCGCTTAAGGTCCAAGAAGAACCCGAAAAGTTCATAGAGAAATATGGTTAAGCGGGCAAAAAGACAAGAAAGGAGACCCATCACAGACGTCTTCGACAGAACCTCACTCTAGGCAGATGCAATTAAAAGGCAGTTTGTCCACCTAAACACCGCTATAAACTCAAACAAGATTAAAAAAAAAAAGTGCGTTCGCCCATCGGTTTTTCTTTGGACTAGGAGAGTAATTGAGTGGCAATATCTTCTCTCAAGCAATTTAAGTAACTACAAGACCGTAGTCATCCAAGTCCTACGTTTTGGCGCATAGATCTGGACTTTATAAAGTGTGGATGGATGTTTCGTGGTTGTTTCAAAAGAGATACGATGAATGAAGGAGAATAAACAACGACAAACTGTAAATATGGGCCGTACAGCGACAATGTTCTGGTTAGAAAAGAAACACCGAATACAACAGCTAACATGGCTGAGACATTTAGAATCGGCCTTCGAATTTTCTGCGCAATATAGTAATAAAAAAATAATAGTAATTCAAAAAAGGTGTTAACCAATTTGGTGCGCGAAACTGAAGGCGGCCTACCTATGATAAAGTTGGTTAAGACTCAAGCCCACACGATTTAAGCGCTATCATTACTAAACAAGCTCTCTTACATAACTGAGGGATAAGCCCCAGATAAGAGAGAATATGAATTCCAACTAATTCGGGATTCAAACAAACCTTTTATACGGCGCCACCCGACGCCAGAGAATACATTTTTGTTAAAACAGATTCTTAACTAAAATTATAGGTCACTTCCATTTCTACAAGATTTAAAAACAAAAATCACTGTGACCTAACATTGTTTAAACATAGAAAACATTGCAGCATCCAAAACACAGTGCGCATGAACTGACGTGTGATTTTTGTAAACATAAAACTCCCCACTAGTATTTCACCATAAAGTGAACTTATCACACCACTTCTCTGTACCCAGTCACAAGTTCAAATCGTTTCCCAGTAAGAAAACTTTGTAAGTGAGCTAGAGAAAGAAAAGAGACCTGTGGAAAAAATTAATTCATCTAAAAGAATATACAAACACTAGAGAAAAAAAAAAATAATTTTATTTTGTTCGATTAATTTGAAATTACATTTTGGCAAACTAATTAAGAAGATAGAAGGCAGAAAAATTATTTCGATATATTTGCCTATATACCCAGGAAACATTTTGCAGCAAAAATGTCATCTACAGACTTTAGACAATTTGCAGATCGTTTGGGACAGAAATTGTGAGTATTTCTTAGCCGATAATCTGTATAAACAAAGTGTATTACGAATATTTAAGTTAATCATTAAAATGTTCAAGAATTTAAGTTTCCCAATATATTTTCCATTCTACGAACGGTGTTCCGATAAGGTGCGATATCAATCACACAAAGTGCGGAGTAATTTAACTAATTTCATTTGCATTTTCTCCTTCTCGAGCATTCGACTTCTTGGGAATGACAAATATGGTATTGAGTGGTTGTTGTTTCATCACTTTTTTTTTGTTTTTCGGTTTTTCCTTATAAATAAATAAAATGCATCTGACGTGGCCTTTCGTTGGTAATTATAGGCTCATCAGGGGGGCTACTTAGTTAAAGTTTTGTTTACGAACATTTGGCAAATTGAATGTAGGCGACTGTTAATTAAATGTGAAACAAGTAAAATTTCGTTCGGAACATTGGTTGAAATTACATTAAATGGTTACTCATGTAATTCTACAGCAGCAACAATAATCAGCTTTTAATGTGAACGACCTTTAACCTGGTTGTAAGGCAACCTGTTACCTAAATTGAGATTTTCTATGTAGCCTTTAGTGCATATTTCACTCACCTACCCGCGGAATATACACATATACATTTCATATATATACACGTACTTAAGTAAACTATTTTAGCCTGCTACACAATGCTACGTCACTGCATTTATGGTACCCCAAATATAGAAATGAAAAACAAGTAAAAACAACATACGAAAGATTAAATCAACCAGCAGTAGCACAGGCAAGCAGCGTAATCAAATTATTAGACATACTTTGGTGGGCGCATGCGTCAGTTATTCAAGTTTCAAAGTTGCTCATTAAGTTCGATAGGGGCAATCGTCTTGCGTTGAATTTTGCGAACATATGTTCATCAATCCTATTCTAACAAACTGAGCAAAAATTCACTTGATTGCACATAAAAACGACGTCGCTATCTAAGTGGCAAGCAAACATTTATAAGAATTAATAGACAATATGAAACTCGGACTAGATGGAAACAATGTAAGAAAACAGCCGAAAATGCAAATAAATCCTTAGTAGCGCTTACTTATGCTGGCGCTACAATTCGGGGGTGAGTCAGGGGCTCAACCTCAACAATCCTCTTCAGACAACACAGTCATTAGCCAGCTGTCTCTAGTTGCGTAAGCCGAGTTGAGGTAATCCTTCCGTTGTACTAGGCATCGAAGATGAATTCGTTCTTTTCTGCGTAGTCCCTCATGAATGAAATCGAAGTATGTAGCACTAGTAGTAGGCAAAAAAACGTCCGGTCCATGTGGAGTTTGCGGCGAACAATAAGGCACAATTCCATATCGCTAACCAATGTTGTATTTACAACTGGCAGTAAATCCGTTGTATAAAGAACCATGGAATCTGAGACAATAATCGATCGAGTCTAGCTTAACAGTTTATAATGTGATACTAAGCATGGTACACTGATCATAGTGGTATGCCGGCAAGCTGTCCAATTAACAAAATCTCCTTCAGTACATACATGTTTTTTTTTTTACCAAGAACGTTATTCACAGGGAGGGCTGCATCCCCGAAGCCCCAATTTCAAAGCATTACCAAAGCCGTGGAATTGGAATATCTAGGGTTAATACCTTTTGATTTTTTTTTTCCTGCTCGGAATGTACATATGAATATGTGAATAATAACCTCCATTCTCAAGGCCATATAATTGATGTGTCGTCAGGAATGATGTGAAAGGTATACATTTCCTGAAAAGGTACAAACAAATCTGTACCCCTTGATTTAGACTGGGATATACATACATATGTATGTACGCATACGTCCGCCCTGAATGTTCATGTTCATGTTTCGTCAGTGTCTTCACGAATCACCCTAGAACTACTGAAAAGGTTTCAAAACTGAATTTTAAAGCTAATAGTAGATAGAATGACAAGCATCCGGGAGTATAATCTGTCATGAAAGAGCTTCTCAATTCCCTGTTCGTAGTCGGCAGTAAATTGTAGGTCCCTTCCATTCGTTCGAAAAATGCGGGAAGTTAGGCCTTGGCTTCTCCTAGCTGCCGCGCGAGCTATTAATTTCTTAATTCTGTTTCCTGATTCTCACAACGCAAATGTGGAATGCTCTCCCACACTCGATCTTGAACAAATGTGCAACGAGACCTCCTTTTGTCTCCCCCCAAACATTTACCTACACAGGCGCTTGTACACTGCGTCTCATGCGTTTAAATCCACATTTTTTTCGACGAACTTTGTACGATTTCTCCCTAACTCCGGGTTATTCGGAAAAACCTTATTAAGAAATTCATTGAGGATAATATGTGGTTAAAGCTCCAAGATTTTTGAATCCACGAAGAAAATGGTTAGTTTTATGGCACTTCAACCAATTTGGGTCCTAAAATCGGCTTTATTTTTTGTCTCACCTGTTTAAATCCACCTTAAAAAACAATCTAGTAGCTCATAAAAAAATGAATAAAAGGATGCAAAAAGGTAAATAATTAACAGTTCAAGACATTTGCTCACCAATAACAGAATTATGCCAAAAGCAAGTTGCCTAAATGAAGAGAAAAAGGCTCAATCTCGAGGCTATAAGGACGATGGTCATATCAGCTGCTAAATGGTTTTTCAATAGGGACGCTACAAAAGTAGAGCGACAGGGACAGCAAACGACGCCATATTTTTCTTGCGGTTTTTTGACATTTCTCTTCAGTAAGGTTTGCCATTTCATAATGGAAAGATATACGAGCCAACAACGAGTCGAAATTATTAAAATTTACTACCGAAATTCGGAGTCAGTGGCCTCAACGTTAAGAGCGCTACGTCCAATTTATGGTCGTCATAATTTCTGGCTGGATGGCTTCGTCAATAAACAAAATATGCGGTATTGGTCAGGCAGCAATCCACACGTACTCCATGAGTCATCATTGCATCCCGAAAAAATTACGGTTTGGTGTGGTTTATGGGCCGGCGGCGTCATTGGGCCGTACTTCTTCCGTGATGATCAAGACCAGCACGTTACTGTGAATGGGGATCGCTACCGTTCAATGATAACCGAATATTTTTGGCCCCAATTGGATGATATGGACTTGGAGGACATGTGGTTCCAACAGGACGGCGCCACAAGCCACACAGCGAATGTCACAATCAATTTATTGGAAACCAAGTTTGGAGAACGTGTTATCTCACGAAATGGTCCAGTCGCTTGGCGCCTCGGTGCGATTTGACGCCGTTAGACTATTTCCTGTGGGGCTACGTCAAGTCTATGGTCTATGCCAACAAGCCAGCGACGATTGATGAACTTCGTACGAATATCGAACGTGAAATTGCAGCAGTATCGGCCGATTTATGCTTGAAAACCGTCAAAAATTGGGTTCAGCGTCTGGACTTCTGCAAGCGTGCCCGTGGTGGCCATGCAAAAGAAATTCACAGGAATAAAGAATTTCATTGATATCCAAAACCGTTTTTGTTTTATTTAAAAAAAACTTTTGTAGGGCTCTTATTGAAAAACCCTGTATATAGCAGAAAAGATTGGACAAAGTCACATAGTCGTGAACGACATCCCCTGAAATATAGAAAACTATGAAAAAATTACAAACCACGGATGAATATGGCTACAAAACAACAAAACCGGTGGGCCATGCTTCAAGAAGCCTCCAATTCAACACTACAAGTGAACAAAAAAAAAAACCGGGGTAAAAGCCGTCAAAACAGCTGTTCACCACATAATTCACCAAGCTACTCATTTAAAACACCTAAAAATTAAGAAAAATCCTCCCCTAAATGAAGCACGCCGTAATCAGCGGCTTAGTTTTTCGAAGCAGCATACCCAATGGGACAGAGAATATCATAACATCGCCTTTTCTCATGAAAAAAGTTTAATTTGGATGGACCCGACAGCTTTAACTTCTATTTTTATAATTTGAGAAAAGATGAAGTAACATTGGATAGACGACACAGCAAAAGAGACGGTGTAATGGTATGGGGAGGAATATTATTTTACTGTACAGTGGAACTGAATTTTCAAATCTCACGAATGAACGCAGCAACATACAATTGCGCACTGGAGCGAGCTTTTTCTAAGTTTTTTGAATTGTAAGTGGACACCGATGGACCTTTCCAACAGGACAAGGTCCATACACACCGCAAGGTTAACCAAAGCCTGGGATGAGGGTCAAAATGTAAAACTTTTGGCATGGCTGGCATATTCACCTAACTTGAATATTATGAAAAATGTTTTGGGATGGCTATCACGGAAAACTCACGTAAGATGAAGACAGTTTGAAACCAAAGAAGACGTAGTTGAAGCTATAAAGTCATCTTGGACAGAGATTTCACTGTACTGTGACCATCATCCTTATAGGCCCGAATTTGAACCTTTTGCTCTTCATTTAGGCAACTTGCTTTTGACATAATTGTGATATTGATGATCAAATGTCTGGAACTGTTAATTATTTACCTTTTTGCATCCTCTTATTCATTTTTTTATGAGCTACTAGATTGTTTTTTAATGTGGATTTAAACAAGTGAGACAAAAAATAGAGCCGATATTAGGACCCAAATTGGTTGAAGTGCCATAAAACTAACCATTTTCTTCGTGGATTCAAAATTCTTCTTGGAGCTTTAACCACATATTATCCTCAATGAATTTCTTAATAAGGTTTTTCTGAATTACTCACAGTTAGGGAGAAATCGTACAAAGTTTGTCGAAAAAAATGTGGATTTAAACGCTTGAGACGCAGTGTATGTCGGCCTTGATTTCTTTAGCGCGTGTGCATTATACAAAAACGAAATTAAAAACTTATTTTCATTTGAAATTTTAAACGTCATATCATTATTGATTGCACTTATTTTTCCTTCTAAACAATTCTTGTTTCTTCTTCTCAGAGGTCATAACAAAGCAGATAAGGTTAACGATTGTAATAATCTTAATGACCTTCAAGCATTTATCAAACTTGTGGGCTTTAACCATAAGCGTTTTCTCAAAATTTGATGAAAATTGATAACAACCAAAGTGTTCTATAGTCTATACACTCTATAATCAGTTTTAGAAGTTTAGCAGCTACATATGTAGGTGTAACATGTACATATAGGCCGGTAGGTGTACTATCGAAAATTGTGAGCTGTGCTGCAAGGTGCCGTTGATGAGTGTTCCCACTGTAATCACTTATGCATTATGTTTACATTTCATATTTCTTTTACGCATCGGCTATCCTTGCTACATTTAAACATACATACGTACATATGTATATACGAGTATGTGGTTTTCAATAAAATAGTACTTCCGAACATTTTTGTGTTGTTTTATATCCAGCACTAGCGTGTTGCCGCTGAGCCTGCAGACACCATGTCTTAGGCGCAGTATCTGTATATATACGTATGTATGTAGATCGAGACCTGCCAGTATACATATCAGTATTCGTATTGGTTTCCTGTGTCTATCAAGCTGGGTTTGGCTTTGCTTAACATGCAGAGAGCCAATAAAGTTGAGTCCCCTGATATCGATATGTCCGGGAAACCAGGAGAGACAGTCACCTCGTGGTGGATAGTATTTTTGATTGGATTTAGTTTCCTTTCAACTGCAAAAGTGTCTTTCTTGGAAATAAAGAGAGTTTGTCTGGTTAATTACAAGCAATGATTTACTGAGAACTCCTGCTTCGTACTTACATATTTCCATTTTACAACTGTGTGTGGATTTAAATTTCTTATTCACCTGCTAGACCGTGAACACTAAACCCGCTAATACCGGGTTTATCTGGTTCTTCAAGATGCCTTCGCCCGCATATTGAGAATAGTAATCAGCTTCGTTGTGCGTATTGTTCATATGTAGCAGTCTACCATTTGTACAATCGTAATGAGTCTGTGTTTTGTTTATACGAAGGATTCTTCACTTATATAAATTGTTATTGAGCTATTTCATACTTTATCTTGGACAGTGGCGCTACAATTCAACTTGTGCGTAACCTCGGCCTAGACAAGTTCTTTCTTAATTGCATTGCAACTATGTTTGCTAAAAGATTTAAAAAACGTTCCTCTTACCTTAAATCAGTTAAAATAAATTGATTTTTTTTTTTGTTTCAGTTCCCCGGCGGTTCGTCATCACTTAATGAAAGTGTATTTATGTTTGGGTGCAACAACAGGTGCAACAATCGCCGGAGCCGTACTGTTTCTTACCGGAATTCTTCAAACTGGTATTTTAGGAGCTTTGGCAACATTTGCTTTGGTTTTATGCCTGCACTTTATCAAGGACAATGGGAAAAACTTTTACCTACGTATGTCAATGCTGCTTGGCTTTGGATTTTGTTCCGGTCAATCTCTCGGACCTTTGCTGCAGTATATTGTTCACCTAAATCCAGCCATAATTGTGACAGCTCTCAGCGGAACAGTAATTGTGTTTTTGACACTCAGCCTTGCTGCACTATTGGCTGAGCAGGGAAAGTATATATTCCTTGGTGGTATCCTGGCCAGTGTTTTGAATACCATGGCCTTAGTAAGCATTTTCAATCTATTTGTAAGATCGGAAGGAGTACAACAGGTAAGTGGCACAATTTTAATATCTATCTGAACTAAGTAACGAATGTGTGTGCTCTAGGTTCAACTCTATGTGGGATTGTTTGCGATGGCCGCATTCGTTGTATACGATACACAAATGATCATCGAAAAATTCTCCATGGGTAACACGGATTGCATTCAACATTCACTTGATCTGTTCTTCGATGTCATCAGCATGTTCAGGCGACTTTTGATCATCCTTACACAAAAGGTAATTTCATGTGGTGTGGTCGGTTGATTTCTTTTTTACGAGTTTTTTCACTGATTTGTAGACGAAAGAACTAGTTGAAAGTACGGTCTAGACACATACAAAGAAAAAAAGAAATCAAGAAAGAATAAATGATTGAAACGAAAATCTTTACATTTTGCCATTTCAGGAAGAACGACAGAGACAGAACAAGAAGCGAAACTAAGAGTTATATCCCCCGACTGGTTTAAAATTACAAACCAAATTTATTGTTTACTTTTTTGTTTAAATGCAACCATTTGCAATAATTACTATTTTGGAATTAAGTTGTAGTTTTAATTTTGTTTTGTTTTTGGCAAAGGGATTGGAATCTTAAACAGATATTGGTTAACTTGATGTTGTGCATATGTATATTCGCAAGTGTTACTAAGAACAAAAAGAAAAATTATAGACGTGAAAAATATTATACTGAAATATAAAAATTCTTGAAAAAAAAAAATTGAAAAACCTATAAACTGTGTTCCTAATATGGATTATAACAGATAAACGTTGGATGCCGGTGTTGACTTTACCATTGTCCTTAACTTACAAAAGTGGTACAATCACAACTCCCAGTCAGTGTCGTATGCTAGCGGATACAAAACGGAAAACGTAGCTGATGCAGGCATCTATGGCCTGGGGTCGAATTACCACACTTGTTAATGAGTAACTCGTCATCGAAATGTGAGGATTTGCCATTACCGCTCCCAATGAGGTTAACCTATCATTCGATTACGAGTACCACTCACTCAGTCGTTATCGATTGTGGTAATTCGGCCCTTGAGTTTTAAGTAAAGCGTGTCTTTTAACTGCCTTACATCTGCTTTTCATGCAGTTGTGATCCGTGTAAAGTCGTTCAAGGAGGCCTTGTGTGAATCAAGTCAACGCACTTTGCATGAAGTCAAGGATAAGGATATCCTGGGTCGTTTCAAACGAACAATTTTTCGTGAAATATTTGTTCCCATTGCGTTGACAGGCTGATTTAACGTCGAACTATGCGAGCTGTAAAGCGATATCATCTTGTCAAAAAATTGTCATTGGACGTTCGAGATGGACGGGACATGTAGAGCAGAGTGCGCCAGCGAATGTAATTTTTTATGGATGATCCGCTTTAGTAACCCGTATAGTGCTGGTAGAACACGAGAAATGCGCTTGAAAGTTTTCTCTTCTTCCAGATAGAACCGGTAGGTAGTCTGCATCGGGACATTGATTTAGCTGAGATACCACTTTCAGGCAACTATGGCCTGCCCACAAAGATCCTGACCCTTTCCTTGTCTAGGTGAAGAACTACTTGGTAGGAATAATGCTACCGGGATACTTTACCCAATTGGAATAATATAAAGTGATACGTTTGATGATAGTATTCACTAATCTTCTATTCGTAAAAGGGACTTGGACAGTATTACGAGGGTTGCTAAAGTTATGCTTCGTTGCACTCTAAAGTTCTGCGCCGAAGGGTAAATATTTCTAACCAGCCACTGATATGAATGCCTATAGGACTTGCCATCGTTTTCAAGGTGAAGAATGTTAAACCTAAACACTTCGAATGGACAACGGTGCTTTGTTGGGCGGGGTCTTTATATTCAACAACTCCGATTCATGGCAATAAAAAAGGCCATACTTTGCTTTTTTCGAATAATCGACAAAATATCATGACGCTATTGCAGCTTTTATAAAAATGAGACTTAAAATAAAAGTAAAACTTGACTTGTAAAGGAAACTGTCATTGCTGCAAGTGTAACGTCATCTCTAAACAGGTAACTCAATTTTGCAAATCTCTGCAACTTCACACCGAAACTTTTACTGTCAAAAAAGTCAAACTTCGTTGCGATATTTCGATGCTGGTCAATTTTTCACAATTAGAATTTATTTTACCAAATTTAACACTTAAAAAGTGAATAAACAAAACTTTAAAACTTGTTTTCAATTCAAATTGTGCAAAAGACCTAATTTCACTTCATAGATGTGCAAGAATCGAATTCCCCCCGCAGTGAAATAAGAAGAAAGATGTGGGATTCCTCTATGTTTCTAAGTACACTGACTCCAAAATTTTATGTTGCACTCACCGGCACTTCCAGCTTGATTTCTGGGCTAATACTTATATTTGAATGGTGGTACTTTCGCAAGTACGGAACTTCATTTATTGGTAAGACTTTAAATTCATTTAACTACTCGCTGGGGATTCTAATTTATTTATGTTCCGACTGGTAATGTTTTCAGAACAAGTTTCGATCAACCACATAAGTCCGTGGATTAATGGCAGCGATAATCAATCAGAGACAAATGGTACCAACGGTGGTCAACAAATGCCCGAATGTAAGGTTTGGCGGAATCCATTGAATCTATTTCGTGGAGCTGAATACCAGAGATTCTATTGGACAACTAATAAGGAACCGCTTACCTACTATGATATGAATTTAAGTGCACAGGACCACCAAACGTTTTTCACATGTGAAGGTATGATGAATTTTATTTTTTTTATATGGGAGATTATATTTTTGTCTTGAAAAAAAACATGAATGAATGCATCTCTAGCAATCGATGTCAGAGCACAATTTTTCTTAAACCGTGTTTCAAGTTCTTGCTCTTTAAGAAACACTTACCAGTGTTACCGTGAAAGATTTCAATCTCCACTTTACTCGTTTCTGTTGGAATCGTTGCCTCTATATCTGCTCCATTGTACAAATCTAAAACTTGCCAGCCTGGCAAGCACTTTCTTAAAGTGAACTATCAGCTTTTCTGCTGACTATTGGATCTTCTTAAACGCACATCCTTTGCATGGTTGTCATACTCGAAAATTCTAAGTAAAGGTTTACTGCCACATCTTGCTTATGGAGCAAGAGCTGGAAAGCAATTGGTATCTCTTGCATACCTTTTACTTGAGCTCTTTAACGCAACTACTATTCGCAGAGAAAACAGTTGCATTTGCGTTACTTCGATGGAAGTAATGCAACGTCCTTCCTGCACAAAGTGTACGTTGTATGATTGATATTATCTCTGTGGCGTCACACGCAAAACCTGCATGTTTCTATAAAAGATACCTTTAAGAACACAAGCAACTTTACTCTGAGCTCACCTATTTCGAACCGCTCGAACCTTTAATATGGATTTTCAAAGCTTTTGGCCAGCCGGCCTGGAAGAGTGACACAAAGAGAGCGAAATTGTTAAGTTCACTTTTATCTCCCGCAAGTCGCTTTAAGGCATTCTGCGTCGTGCCTTCCCCGACCAGGTTAGCGGATCCCTTTCTTTATAAGAAAAAGCGGCAGGAGTCACTATACGCTACCTCACACTACTTTTGGTCTGGAGAACTATAAAAGATCCGCAACTGATATTTACTTTCTGGTGATATTTTCTCATCGGATGTTACTGTCATTGGATTGCTTTTATTTATGTTGCCACGCGTACCGCTCCAAAAGAGCCGCAGTATCGCAGTAACAAAGAAGCACTTATAATCTGCCTCGGGCTCTACCTTTTCCGCATTGTTTCCTGTGCGCTGGTATCCTTCTTTGTCTGTGCATCTCAGAACCATTAATGTCACTGTGAAGTCCGTCCGTACAAACGGGTGTGAAAATTAAAGAATTGCAGTGATAACGTTCATCCTTCCACGCAAAAGAGCAACACATGTTACTTATTTAATACTACGCTGACATAACTTTGTTCATTCGGTTCATCAGTTCTTTGCGAATCCTTCCTATACAGCTGAATATGTTGCCTAAGTGTCTAAGTATTCTTCCCCGATGCATGTTATGCTGAGTTTCTCATCAGTTCTTCTTTAGAGACCCACATCACTTTGCTTTTATCGACATTCACCGTCATCCTTTTTCTCTTCAGTTGATCGAACCAATTCCCCAGTGTTTGCTGTAATGGGAATGGATTATTTACATATACAGTAGGAATTGCAAGTAGACATGTTGTAGCCTCCACATGCCAAATCAAAATCTATCGGCTCGCCTATTAAATGTCTTTGCTATTGCATCAAGGAGTACGTTGAAAGTACGTTCGACCTCTGCCCTCTATTCTTACTATGAAAAAATAAATAGCTGGCGCGACAGCTCGGGATGAGTCAAGGCTTAGGTTCTTGCCACCATTCATGTTGTGCGTGTTACACTTTTCGTACGAATGGAAGGGACCTACAATTGAATCCCTAATCGAATTGAAAAGGTTTTTCATGACAAATTATACTCTCGGAGGCTTGTCATTCATCGACGAGTTGTAGTGCCGCACCACCCCAAAGGAGTGTTTTCGCTTTGGCTGGTTGATTGGTTTAAGTGGTTGAATTATGCAGAAGCGCCCGTTTTGTAACCACAGTTCTCGTGACCGGTTTGTTAGGTGAGTGTGGACGGGTGTCGACAGACCATTTCTCACATTTCTGTGACAGCTCTAAGTTCGTAGATGTGATGCTGCATTTGCCGACTAAGATATACGCCGTCTGCTATATTCTCAGAACCCAATGTGACTCTACTATGGGTTTCTTTCTTCTATTCTATTGCATTAAATCACACAAAATGTACTCATCAGTTTCTTGATCTTCAACATGGAGTGCTTGAGCAACGTTTGCTTAGCTTTTGCTTAGTGTGAGGAAGTCTTTTTCCGTGACTATTTGAAAGTCTTTATTGGTGTCCCTACAAGTTCAGCTCTATCTTTAGAAGGCGACAGGAAATCCACTAAACGATTCAAGGCCAATAAAGAGACTCCTGTGCGAGCTGCGTACCACCAACGAAATCCACCAAACTTTTTCACAGTGGCTTTTCTAACGTATAACCTCTATTTTTTAGGTGATGCTGGAAAAGCTGAATACGAGATAATGCAAACAGCTTGGCGAGAACGAAATCCCGTCGTTCGAATAAAAGCCGCACACAATGCATTAGAAATCAACACAGAATGTGCGCCAGCATACATCCTCTTAGCAGAGGAGGAAGCCACAACAATCCTAGAAGCAGAAAAAATCCTTAAAACGGCTCTTAAAGTTGCCGAAACAAATTATAGAAAGTCGCAGGCGACACAGCACCAGGGCGCCTTAGCCGAGGGAATGCATCGTCGCGATACGAATGTTCTCATTTATATCAAACGCCGACTGGCCATGTGTGCGCGAAAACTCGGTAAACTTAAGGAGGCGGCAAAGATGTTTAGAGATCTCACCAAGGAAATTCCCTCGATCATGAATGTGCTAAACATCCACGAAAATCTAATCGAGACTCTACTAGAAATGCAGGCGTACGCTGACTGTCAAGCGGTGCTAGCCAAATACGATGACATTTCGTTGCCAAAGTCGGCGGCAATTTGTTACACAGCAGCGCTCCTTAAGGCCAGAGCTGTAGCCGATAAATTTTCGCCGGACATTGCATCGAAACGTGGGCTCAGTCCGGCCGAAATGAGTGCCGTTGAAGCGATCCACAGAGCTGTGGAATTCAATCCACATGTTCCGAAGTATCTGCTGGAGACTAAACCACTCATTCTGCCGCCAGAGCACATATTAAAACGCGGGGACTCAGAGGCGCTTGCCTATGCGTTCTTTCATCTCAAACATTGGAAAAATGTAGAGGGGGCACTCAATCTGCTGCATTGCACATGGGAGGGGACATTTCGAATGTTGCCATATCCGCTGGAGCGTGGCCACCTGTTCTACCCGTATCCCACCTGCACGGAGTGTGCTGATCGCGAACTTTTGCCATCGTTTCACGAGGTGTCAGTGTATCCCAAGAAAGAACTGCCATTCTTCATACTGTTTACGGCTGGCCTGTGTTCATTCACTGCACTGTTGGCGCTGCTGACTCACCAGTACCCTGAACCGATGGGAATTATTGCACAAACTGTACTTAACTGGATCTCGTATCCGTTTCAGCTAATAAAAGACCGAATTGAGGCGATCTGGCCGTGCAATCTGCTGCAGCAGCTATCAAGGATCTAGAGAGCGAGAACGGCAACAATGAAGCTGAAGGCAGGAGGGCATATGACAGCGATAAATAAATAAGCGCTACAACAAATGCATTTAATGTGATTTTGTTTATATACAGTTTAATCTCTAATTGTATGCAGACGAGGTTTTATTTTATTTTTCTCCCCCTAAACGACTTGTCTGCTCGAACACACGACTCGGCCACTTTCGTTTCCCAAACTCTGAATGAATAGATTTTTGTTTTTGTTTTTCCATTCGTGTTTACAGTGTTCGTCCTCTGTAGAATCTCCATCATCCTGCCAAGAACTCATACTCAGTCTCTTTTTTATGTATTTTGTTAAACTTAGTGGTACATTTGGTTCAGTGTTTGATGATGATCGAATGGACTTACCGCTCGCACTGGTTTATTTAAAGCAATTGGAAGTTTATTGGCGCTCCTACGTTATGAATAATTTTTATCTTTTTTTTGTTTGTCCAAGTTGTGTTCGCTTACAGTTTAGTTCTTCGTTTTAAGAGTAGCGTGCTAATGGAATTATTCAGAATGACGACTTTTTTTTTAGTTTTTATGTTTTTTTATATCTTAATTTATTGTACAATATCAATGCGTGTTATTTATTTCCACTTACTAAATATGTAAGTGTAATCAAAATAAATGTCCATTTCAGTAAGTAAGAGCTTTGTTTTTTTTTGGTTTCATAAAGTATCTATGTATTCTTGGAATAAAGACAGAGGATAAGTTTGTATGAAATCAAACACTCGAATCCGCTAAAAGAAATTTTAACTAAAAAATTACAAACCAAGCCGTTCTGGACAATGGCAAAAGTGCTTAGAGACGACTTCAATCGATTTATAGTGAAAGATAAAGGGTCCCTTGCCGCAACACACAAAGTAAATGGATATTTGCAGCCAATTACACGCAAGACTCAATGCAGACCGAACTACCAAGTATAGCGGCTGTGCAAACATCGTGGTCGAACGTTAGATTTCAACCCCGCACCCCTCGGGGGATACATAAACAACTTGACTGTAAGGCAACCAAATCAGAACGAATACCAGTTTAAGTCCTCAAAAACTGCATCACGATTTACCAGTTTCATGATAACTTTTCTCTTTGTCTTACTCGAAAAGACAGAAAACAGCCCGCGTTCAATCGATTCCTAAAAAGGGAAGAAAATTACAATCCCATAGCTTTGCTGTCCATGTTATGGAAAAGTTAACTTAACGCGGTTGGACTACCACAGCATCTTTGCGGTTGGATGTAACGTTTTCTCAGACAGATCTATTCAAGTTGTTGTCGACGGGGTGTCGTCGGACGACTTACTACTTTCTCCAACTCAGTTTGATAGTCTTAAACTGGAGAACATTCAATCACTACAAACACTGAACCGGAAGGAAGTTGAAGTAGCTAAAGCCGGGCATAAATTGTAAAATGCCGATATTCTAGTATCTGAGTTGTTCAAAGCTGCAGGAGATGACTTGACAGGATGTTTGTACGAACTCATCTTTGCGCCAATTACAGATGCATACGGTTTTTTAAACATTGTTTACAAAATCGTATCTGGTAAAGCGCCTAAACTGATGTGGAATTACTAGCGTAGTTTTAGGTTTGAAGAAGAGTCGATCAACTAAATCTCCGTCTTGCACTGAATTCCGGAGAGGACCGAATAGTTCCAGATCGATACTCAGAATTATTTTATAAATCACTATACCTATTTGGTTGCGTAGACGGCTTGGACATCATTGGAAGCGACCAGTCAATAAAATCAGTCATGTTTCCGACAATAAACAGCTATAACCTTGATAGAGTGAAGGAACTCGTTTAAAGATGGAACTGTGTTTCCTCATCCTTCTCACCAATGCAATTGCCACAAAAGTCATCCGCCGGAAGAGGTCGCTAAACTGCCACCTCAATAACCTGTACCATTTGAGCTTAGTTAATTATGTCAAGAAAATGTACAGATCGAAGCAGACTAAAACTATTTATATGGAAATTAAATCTCATTTTCTATGTTATAAAGTCCATCTTCTTTAAAAATTCAAACTTTATGCAGCATACATATTTTGGGGTGTCAGCCCATAGAGAATTAAAGCCCAACTTCTAACATATACACACAAATAACAAATCCTACTCTCAATCTCAGAATAATTATTAAAATAACAACAAAATCTTAAAATCAACAATTTTTTGAGCCGTGTTCCCCCTGAAAAGCCATTCACATAACCCAACTTTACTGATATATATAGGTAAAAACCTCAATACGAACATATCATAACCTGCTTACAAAATAACAAGAAATCGGATTGTACTAGAACATTCAGCACTGTCCCATTTCTCATTTCACTTGTTGTCAGCGCCGACTAGAATCATTCACGTCACGTTGTTTGTCAGAAGCAGGTAGAAGGAACGATTTTATATATTTTTCGCCTCTAAACACGAGTTCAAGTGTATAATCTCTGCAGTAAATTTCATTCGCGAAGTTTTATTTTTTGGCCGTGGTTAATTTATTTATCGTATGTCCATCCAGAATTTAAACAAATTTGGTAAGTAACAAATTGTGGGGCTTCAGTAAACGCATAGAATCGTTTTTTTTTTTTCGTTCGATTTCTCATTCCATAATTTGCCAATAAAATGGCTGCCATTGTGCTCGCAATTCAATTTTGATTAAACAACGAAATTAGTGATTTCATCATGAAAAGAGTTTTTCAAATTTATTGAACAATGTTAATTTTGAAACAAGTTAATGTGAGTAGCGCTTACGATATAGGTTTTTCGCTAGACATTGCAAGATTCCGTTTCTCGAAAAGTAATGTTCATCGGCACAAATTAAGGGGTTTGCGTGAATCGTTTTCCTGTCTTGACGTCACAAAGGAACTACAAATCCATGACGTATGTAGGCGGTCATAGTACATGAATATTCATACATTGTACATGCATATTCCATGACTGTGAATACATACTAGTAACTGGGGGCGATGAGTTGGGCAAAATGTATCGGTGACCTATTGACACAATTAAACATTAAGAACATCGTTAAGATATGGTTGATACATAGTGGAAAAGTGTGGTTCTGTCCTGCGAACAGAATGAGCCAGGATAGAAGGAAAGTTGGGTGTGGTATAGGATGTGGGTTAGAGAGCAGTCTGCACGGGTTAATTGGTTTCTAAGTTGAATGCCCATTGCAAATGCATGTGTGCATAAAGCTACCTAGACGTGGAAAATCTATATTGCACTTCAACTAAGTTCTTGTTTTTGTTTTACTACCTGTCTGTTACTCTCCAAGGTTGGTGGCATTTAATTCGCCTTTACGAGCTAAGTGCAGTAATGAGTCATTTCCCAAAAGTGATTCATGCGGAAACTTTAATTTTATTTTGATTGTGAGCTCACAAGTGACTGCTAATCTCACCATGTAAAAATTGGTAGCCAATCCTCACTTCAATTAACAATGCTCTCCAGGTAGAACAAAGCCTAACTGCATTTTTCCTATTGTTACTTTATTTGTTGAATCCTACACTTGTATACATCGCAATATCGACGGAAAACCCATTCTGCGCCCTACATTGAAATCAATTGCGGGACTTAGGCAGCGTCCTTTACATGCTTTGCCTCGATCAATTCCAAAAATCTTTGTCTCTTCTGGCTCTGCTCAAAAACGGGTAAATCGACAGGATGTATCGACAGGTGAAAGAGGCGTTGCACATCCTCGTATTTAGTTTTCGCTTAAAGTTTTTCTCTTTGCCATATTCGCACACTGGACACATTTCCCATGTCGTAAAAAAAGATGGCCCCATATAAGAGAACTGGCCGGTCAGGAGTCAGGTGTGGTTTCATTATCTCAGTCTTGGTGGACATGTTACTAAATTCATGCTATAGAATGTGACAGAAGACAGATGAAACTTTGTTTCTTAGGATAACTCTCCGTAACTCTTCTGATGGGTTGTCAAGCAAGCCCGTTGGTTGCTACGAATTTTTTATAGACAGCTCTCATGCGCTTCTCTGCCAACCGTAACGACTTTCAAGGCGGCCTGATCAAGATTTGCTGCAATTATCGTACCCGCCATTACTCGATTGAGATTTTTCTCCGGAATTGATTGTAACTGCAGGTATTTTGGAAACATTAACCATTTCAAAGATCTTGTTAAGCTTTTCAATCTCGTGGATATACATACATTCAATTCAACTTCTTTATCGACTGCTTACCTTTCCTCTTTATGGAAGGCATGTCTTCGTCCAAAAATGCCTTAGTTTTGATTTTCCACTTCGCAACTTCGGCACTGTTACGATCTTCCCCTTTTGTCTCTCTTTTCTTAATCTCGGCTTCTTTCTTAATTCGTTGCTTAAGTTCTAGTCCCTCGGCAGATTTTGAATTCAGACCCCCTTTCTTTAGCATGATTGCAATGGGTTAACAATGTTTGTTAGCAACACCATATACCGTGGTGATTACTGTAATACATATTGCCTCTAAGTAAAGGTAGCGTTTTGGGGGCAAACTGCAGACATGCGAACAGTACTCGAGTTCCAGTCTAACTTGAGGTTTATAAAAAGAAGGAGCTTTATAAAAAGTAAGAAGATAACTTAGTTCGCAGTGTTGGAAAAGTGTTTGTACCATATGGTATTAGCATTGACAATGACTCCAAGGATGTGCATACTTT
The DNA here is from genome assembly GCA_917880715.2 of Matsumyia berberina. Taxonomy (NCBI): domain Eukaryota; kingdom Metazoa; phylum Arthropoda; class Insecta; order Diptera; family Syrphidae; genus Matsumyia; species Matsumyia berberina. The sequence continues at coordinate 34,535,120 of OU862870.1, forward strand.
TCCTGCGTTGAATCACTTGATTGTCTATTTCCATTGTACCACGAATTGTGCTAGTTTAGATTTTGTGCGCAGCTCTTAGGAGGCATATGGTTTCCTTCTCAATTAATTAATTAATTTTTTATTTTTGTTTTTAAAGACCCCTTTGCTGATGCAATCAAGGGTGCTGACGATGATGTACAAGACGGTCTTGTGCACATAAGAATTCAGCAAAGAAATGGTCGCAAGACATTAACCACAGTGCAAGGATTATCCTCGGAATATGACCTGAAAAAAATTGTGCGAGCATGTAAGAAGGTAAGTCTCTCTATCTCCCCTCCACTGACACATGAAGCATTCTAACTGATACTCAATTTGATTATAGGAATTCGCATGCAACGGCACTGTAATTGAACATCCAGAATACGGTGAAGTTCTACAACTCCAGGGCGATCAAAGAGAAAACATCTGCCAGTGGCTGACGAAATCCGGCCTGGCCAAGCCCGATCAGTTGAAGGTGCACGGTTTCTAAGAAACGCGCAGCAATCACCCATCGTAACATGAGATTTTCTAGTTATTCAAATATTTGTTTACAAAGAATATGGAAATCATCGCGAGTAATGCTAATTAATTAAAAAAACTTTAAATGAACAAATCATAAAATAGAAAAAAAAAAAAACAAATTCTAAAAAAATTGTAAAAGTCGCCAATTCCAAAAAAGAAAAAAATGTTTTCATATTTAAAATATAAACTAATACCTTGAGTGCGGACGGTTTATTGAACGATACACTAACCGTAGGATATCTGTACAACATTTTACGAAACTCTAATACGCAAATAGATCAATTAAAAGAACCATCATCGCCATCTTCCGCATCATCCGCAATAGTATTTCTCACCGCATACATGTAGACTTTTCAAATTATTCCTGTCTGTGGAGAGTTTTCATTCTACTGATTTACTTTTCTTTTCATGTTTTTCTACTTCTACTAACGCTAAACTCGATAAAATTTATTTTTCTTTTAATTTGTAAACGCATTCACAACTTTTATCAGTATGTTCCATTTAATCTCTAATACTGAATATGATAATACCAATGCCAGGAAGATTGGAAGACTTGCTTGGAGAATGAATTATTTAGAAATTTAATAAAAGAAAAACACGAGAGAAGAAAATAAACTAATAATTCTTTTTCTAGTAGGGTATACATACATATTTTTATTAGTTTATAGTAATGTATGAAGTAATTAATAAAAATATCTTGGAAGATGAAGATACTTGTTGTTATTCTCACTGGCGGCTCTCCTTAGTGAGTTGCAATGGACCAGGTATGTAGAAGTAGTTATTTGTTCGGACATCAGCGATACATATCTTGAGTTTATTATGACTTGGTAAATAAACTACTAGTAAACAGAACATTTTACTGAATGCGCTAGAAAGTCTCTCGTATTCTTGTACTCGAGCAAAAAGCCGTGGAGCTCGCAACGTGAGATCGGTCGTTATGGCAGTGGTTTATTGGTGGACTGTAGGCAATAACCGAGGGTTGAATCGCTTGGGAAAGTTCAACAACTAGTTGCTTTGGCATTATGGATGCGCTTCTCCAACAGCTGCGCTTTTTATAGATGGTTCTTAGGGACTCAACCATGGAGTGCGCAAAATGTGTGGATGACCAACTATTTCCACGTTGCAGTCTGCTATTGTTTTGTCTATTCATATGGGCTACTACAAATATACATCTGTATTACGAAAGCGCATGTAGTCAGTCCAAAGCTGTGTACAATGCAAATGACTTCGACTTTCACCACCAGTCATTCATAGCCGCTTGACCAGAGGGTAGCTAAGTGTAAAGTACAGATATCGTGATTTGCAGCCATTTTGTTGCAGTCAGATTCTTTTATTCGGCACAACAAAATCTAAGGAAGCGGAGTACTTCGGCTTTTATTGAGATGGTTGAACACTACCACTCTGTTGGGTATTAGATCATTCTGCCCGACGAATAAGCGTGACAACGACAAGGATGTCTTGATACTAATTTACTTACAGATAATGCTACAGTTTGGGGTGAACCATGGCCTAAACCATCAAGCCTCTCTAGCCGGCACTATCTTTAGCCAGCTGTCTTCTGTAGCGTTGAGGTTGAGGTGGTTGAGGTCACGCTGTACTTACGCAAGCTATTTAGTGTACAGTCACTCAACTTTTTACAGTCCTCCCAGCCAGAGCGATATGTAGCCAGTTTTACCCAGTTGGTTAGTCTATACCGAATAGTACCACTCACGCACAAGGTTGGAAATGAAGTCGTCCTCTTCCGCATAGGTTCTCTGTGATAGAATCAAAGATTGGACCATTGGTGCAAGAGCGGTGTATACGTACGTATTACAATCAGAGGTCCTTGTCGCCGTTCCCCAGTTTTAATAGATATTCTGTTTATAAAAAACCCAACACTTCTGGCAATGATGCAGAAAGTTATCGATAACAGAATTAAATGGAATGCATTTTTTTTCTTATTTCAAATGTCATTTGGAAATTTATTTACACGAAATTTGTCAAGTTAAATGTTATTTCCTCATGGAAAGTGAGACTTTATTTCGTCAAGGAGCCGAAGCACGTCTGTATTTGGGTGAATTCGAAGGCCAAAAATGTCTTATAAAAGAAAGATTCGTCAAAAAGTACCGCCATCCAGATTTGGATTCACAAATCACAAAGCAGCGTATAAAAGCAGAAGATAGTACAGCCAATCGGTGTATTGCGGCCGGGGTCTTGGCTCCAAAAATCCTCAATGTAAATTACAATACAAGGAGAATCTACATGGAATATTTTGACAAGGCAGTGACATGTAAAGAGGTCATAAACAAAATAGCCTCCTTAAAGTCAAAGCATAAAGCAGCTGCTAAATTGGATGAACTCTGTTCGGAAATCGGAACTCTGGTGGGTAAACTACATGCAAACAACATTATTCATGGTGATTTGACCACATCGAACATTTTGGTGGATCCAAAAACGGATGACTTCAGTACGTATCAGTTAGTTATCGTAGATTTCGGATTAAGTCACTACGACCAGGGCACAGAGGACAAGGGAGTTGATTTGTACGTTCTGGAGAGAGCACTGCTAAGCACACATAGCCAACAACCGGATTTGTTCGAAAAGATTCTCTTAGCTTATAGAAAGGAGTACGCAAGCAATGAGAAGGCAGTGATCACCAGATTCGAACAGGTTCGTGCTCGTGGTCGTAAGAGGACCATGATCGGTTAGAACGGAACTAGTTTATGAGGCAAACTTAAAATAAAGTGTTAAAAATTCATACAAACAATTTTTTTTTTTTTTTTTTTCAAAATTTACTTTATTTTTAGTGGCCCTGAATCCCAGAGTGAAACTGAATATAAACGCTTGGAAGCCTCTCCAATCACCGTCGTCTGATTCTTGCTTATCATGGACTCGAAAAGTTGAAGAGCTGGGATAGTGATGGGCGTGCGTTCTACAGGACTTTTTATGTTTTGTTACAGAACCGCCCACGTCCCCAAAGAACAACTTTCCGGCTCATTTCACATCTACTTAGCTCCAAAGAATTGAGCAAACCAAATGCCAGCGATTCAGTAGATAGTATTTAACTTATATTTAACAAAAAGCGAACTGCGTCACTTTACACAGACAGAAAGCTCGAAGGGTTAAAATTTTCGGTTTCAGTTGATTGGCTATGCGAGTTTTTCAGGCGTGTTGACAGCATTGCTCCTTTCTTTCCGTGCCTTATAATTTAAAAAACGCCATCTTGTAAGGCAACCTTGAAATCTTGAGATCATGCAAAGTACATGCAAATGTTGCACGGCACGACTTAAATTCACTTATGGTGATGACTGAACCTTAACCAACAGCGTTTCTAGACAACTTGCTTCACCCACGTTGGCCCCCAATTGAGGTCCCTTGAAGCTGCAGCATTGGTGTTCATCTGCTCTACATGTACCAGCTGCCTTAGGTTAGGTTAAGCAGCTATCCCCGTTTAGGTAAAGACACTCGGACCAAACTGTAGGCCCATTGTAATAGCACGTAGGGTATTGGATTGCCAGCAACAGAAAATTTATTTGATGAATTCTCTTCTTTGTTGTTGAGAAATCCCGGTGCGCGAAAGTAAACACGAGAATTCCCAACACCGGCAGCAACGATCTTGCTGAACCACCGGCTGCTCAGCTGGGTCGGGTTCGTAGAGAGAAAGGGGGATAAGGGCGCCACGCAATTTTTTGTAGAAACTGCGAAAACTCGTAAAAGAAAGAAAAGAATTGTTTGGTGGGTGTCCCAGATGGGGAAGAAAAATTAAAATTTATATTTTTTCTCACTTGGGGGGGGGGGGAATGACAAAATAATCGGCCAATGCAAAACAAAAGAAATCAAAAGAAAGTTCGGTTAATCAAGAGTTAGAAGCTACGGAACTTGGCCCAACGGGTAAGTTCCGGATTCCCTTGCGGAACTCAGACAACGGGGTCACGACGGTACAATGTAGCCGGTAATGCGCTACAGTAAAACAAACGGGGGGGGGGGGGGGCGAAGGCTTATCCGGAGAGTAAATAACGAACCCTCACAAGGGGCTTTAGGGGGTATCACCAAAATCACAAAAATCACTAGCAAAATGCACTCACAAAACTACCACAAACCACTCTACTTATCTATGCTATGGGGCTCTCCAGGCTATCTCCGGGGATGAGGTGGAACCGTCTCCGCCACAGTCTGTCCGTTTCTTCAGTTTCGTTTCGCCTTGTTGTTTTGTAGCTTCGTTCTTTGTGTTATTTCGCCACTTGGGTTGTCCTGTTTTCCTCGTTCTGTGTTGGGTGTCTGTCTATCCTTCTTGTGTTTTGGTTTTCTTTTTTCGTACCGCTTTTGTCTTTCTTTCCTTTTTTTTGTTCTATTTTTCTCGTCTTCTCTGTTAAAAGAACTCCGCGCTGTCGAAAGGTCGGCTAAAGAGTGTCGGTCTAATGTCTTGTGATCACTCACGCTCGCACACACTCATTCACACATGGGGCGAACTCAGCTATTCTAGCTTAAGCTGAATCCGCCCCGCCGCTGACTTCTCTTGATTCAGCTGTCAGAACAAAGGGAATCACATCCAGAGTTCCGACAGCTTCTCCATCAGCGGCTCCCATTCAGCATTCAGCATATCTCACATCGTCGAGTCGTTACGTCTGTTTAGACAGGGACTGCTTGGGTTCGGGTCCCCTCCCAGCCGGAGATCCACATTTACGCTACAAGGCCTCATTAAAATTCCTAAGCACAGATAAGTAGGTTAGACAAGATCAGAAGATTGGGTCGCGGATAAGCATTCGCGCAGATGTCAAGACAAGGGTAAAATGAGCCGCAGGGGAATCGAGAACTTTCCCTAACAAAATGAAATTTAAGTATATGTATAATATGTGGGGGAGGGGGTTTACAATACTAAATAATGTCGGTGTCGTCAAACAAACAATGGTTTTTAGGGTGGGCTCTCAGCCTTTCGTACATATGCGTTGCGGACCGTCCGTCCGGTTATGGGTCTTCGAGGCAAAGGGGGCGGACCGTCCGTCCGAAAAGAGATTCCAGACCGTCCGTCTGGCTCTGGGTCCGGGGTACCTGCTTTGTTATCCCCTCCGAACGTATGCCAAAGCGAGAGCACTGGATTTGAAGAATCCTAGTATACTCCCGCTGAGTCATAGTCCCAAGAGGACAACGGACTAAAAGAGACAAAAAGGCCGGAAATGGTGATGGGGAGGGATGGAGCGGACCGGGATTTTTGCTGCGTTATTTTAACGCAACAAACCCCACCCTTACCTCCTGGGAAATGTGCCTACACATTTCAGAAGGCAAGGCAAGGAAACTACAAGGGGGGGGTAAACAACAGACTACATGGGGTAAAGGCGAGCTCCTCGCTCGGGGCAATCACGTCACTGTACGTCTATGGGTCTTGTGGTCCGTCGTTATATGGCTTTAAATCCTTCACGTGCCATGTTCCACGTTCCTTCCCGGTGTCGTCGATGAGGACATAAGTCCACGGAGATACCTTCCTAGCTATGCTAAAAGGTCCAACATACTTTGGGGCTAGCTTCGCAGCGTAGTAGTTGGCCGCATCGGAGAGGATGAAATTTCTCCGCCATACCAACTCATTGGGGAGATATTGCACGTCTCTCCGCCTCAGGTTGTATGACTTCGATGCCTGCTTGCTTGCCGTTGCCAACTTCCTACTGATGTCAGCCCTAAGTTCGTTGAACCGCTTCCCTAGCTCAGACATGCCCCTAGCTACCGTTCCTAACGCCCTATCAGACTCACTGGTTCGACTTATGGGTGCCCAAACACGGCCGCCCGCATAAGTGACCATCTCCTTCCCAAAGTTAGCATAATACGGGGTAACTCCTAACACGTCATGCTGCGAGGTGCGTATGCAACATGCAACCTTCGCCAGGTGAGAATCCCAGGACCGGTGATTATCAGACACGTAGGCACGTAACGTGGTCTTGATAATCTGGTTGATTCTCTCCGCCGGATTAGCCTGTGGGTGGTAGTGGGCGGTGAACTTAATATCCACCCCGTAGTTTGCACACAACGACTTCAGTTCCTTACTCCGGAACTGAGGACCGTTATCGCATACCACTACCTTGGGTACGCCGAAGAGCAGAAAAACACTATCTTCTAAATCCCTACATATAGCGGATGCAGTCGCAGACCTCAAGGGGAACAACAAGGGGAATTTGGTAAAGTAGTCAACCACGGTTAAGATGTAGCAGAAACCCCTACTCGATTTCGGAAGTGGACCTACCAAGTCCACGCAGACCATCTCCCAGGGATTCGAAATCCCTTTCCTTTCAACCATCAAACCAGCTGGCTTATCGTTCACCGGCTTCACACTTTGGCAAACCTTACAGTTCCTAACGTACTTGGTAATATCTGACCTCATCTTAGGCCAGTAGTACCGAGCTCCTACTCTGACAAAAGTTTTCCTAACCCCCATATGCCCTGCTAACGGATTGTCATGACATTCTTTCAAAACCCTAATCCTATCTAACTTTGGAACTACTTGTTTCCACTCTGAACTACTGTCATGGACAACCACATGACTGGCCCTAACAAATTTATACAAAATTCCCTGCTCTACCCTCCAGGCGGGATAAGCCAACGGATTCGACTCTACTTTTGCAATCATCTTGGCGACCCAGGGATCAGAACTCTGCTCATCTATTCCCGCTACAACCGCAACGTTCCTAGAGAGCATGTCGGGAACGACATGTTCCTTTCCCTTCCGATGCACAATTTCGAAGTCGAATTGCTGTAACCTAACCGCCCAACGCGCTAGCCTACCACACGGATCCTTGAGGTTACTCAGCCATACTAATGAGTGATGATCTGTCACGACCGTAAACCGAACACCTTCGATATACGGGCGCAACTTCTCAATCGCCCACAGCACAGCTAAACACTCCTTCTCCGTGGTTGAATAGTTCCTCTCGTTCCTATTCAACGACCTACTCAGATAACAGATTACTTTTTCTCCCTCGTCAAATGTCTGACTGAGTACTGCTCCAACCCCATAGTCCGAAGCGTCTGTCTGAACAACAAACGGGCGCTCAAAATCCGGGCAGGTTAGAATCGGGGCAGTCACCAGGCACTCCTTTGCCTTTCGGAAACTCCCCTCGCACTCTTCAGACCAATTGAACTTACTACTTTTCTTTAGCAAATCGGATAACGGTTTTACCAAAACTGCAAAGTTTGGTACAAATCTCCTATACCAGGAAACCGTTCCGATAAAGCTCCTAACCTCCTTAACATTCTTTGGTGCGGGAATCCTAACCATACTCTCTACTTTCTCTGGATCCACATGCAACCCATTGCGATCCACTACATATCCTAAAAATTTCAATGACGACCTACAAAAGTTACACTTCTCCTTGCTAACCCTTAGACCTGCCGCACACAATCGCTTGAAGACTTCTTCCAAAATTTCCAGGTGTTGTTGGAAAGAATTGGTGACTATGATGATGTCATCCAGGTACACGAAAACATGAGGTTCCAAATCCGCACCCAGCACGGTATCTATAAACCTCTGCCATGTCGCTGGGGCGTTGTGTAACCCGAATGGCATCCTCTTAAATTGGAAGAGTCCTCGATTGGGGACTGTAAAAGCGGTGTACGGCCGCGATTTCTCCTCAACAGGGATCTGCCAATATGCGGACTTAATGTCCAACGAAGACAGATACTTGGCATCCCTGAGCTTGTCCAGAGTAGCGGAGATATACGGGAGAGGGTACGCGTCCCGTTCTGTAACTTTATTCAGCTTCCTATAATCGACACAAAACCTAAACGAGCCATCCTTCTTCGTAATCATCACAATGGGTGAAGCCCATGGACTACTCGACTTTTCAATAATCCCTGCACTCAACATATCTCCTAACTCTTTATCTATATGGCGCTGAACCGCAGGTGAAACCGGATAATACCGCTGCTTGATTGGTTCAGACGCCGTCCTAATCTTGTGCTCCACCAAATGTGTGCAGCCAATGCCCTCTGGCATGTCCTTGAAAACTTTTTCAACGAATGTCGCTAGTTGCCTATCCTGCGACTTATCCAACTCCGATCTCTCTTGGATCGCTGAAATCGAAGCCACGCCGGCTTGATTCGAAAAGCTCCACTCGCCTGATCTCAAATCCGGGACGATTCCCGTTCGGGCCCAAAAGTCGGCACCCAATATCAGGACGTGTGGAAGAGTTGGAATGACAAGACATTCCAGCAACACCGATTTTCCCTGCACTACAAACGGCAAAGACACACAACCTACTACTTCTATCCCGGCACCATCTGCTAACGCTACCCTACTAACTTTTGCCTTCTCTAATTTAAGCCCTAACTCTTTCAAAATCTTCCAACCATCCCTACAGATGATCGTACGCGACGCCCCCGAATCTAGTAACCCTACCAACCTAACACCATATACACTAACTCCTAAATACGGGCGTACGTCATCCTTCCCTGCCTCAAGTGTGAAACCGAGTTGAACGACCTCCTCGTTCAACGCCAACTGGTTGCCAGCAGGCAACCTGACTAATGTCTTCGGACCTCTTGTCCTGCCGACACAAGAGTCCGCTGCCCATTTCCCGAGCAGTTCCGACAATCCCTACGATTGACCCCAATCTGGCCACAACCTAAACACCTCCTAGGAGCAGAACAAGAATTTGCGAAGTGACCTTCCCTATTGCAGTTGAAGCACCTCAACCGCCTAACCGGCTGAGGTTCCCTAGACACGACAGACACGGGCGCGGGTGGTTCCTCGACTGCCACATAGGCCAAGTCAGGTTCCAAAAGATTACGGGAACGCGAGGAAGGTGGGGGTACAAAGGAGTCAACATTAGCCCGGACTGACTCCAACTTCCTACCCAACGCTACCAAGTCCATAATGGACTTTGGGTCTGCCAACCCCAGTTGCGTCTGGTAGAAAGGAGCTAAGTTCCTTTGCACTATCCCCAACTTCCGTCTCTCCGACAAAGGTTCACAAAGCCTGCCAAACATGCTCTGCATGATGGCAACAAACACCCCAATAGACTCTTCCTTCCCTTGGGTACGACGCCTAATCTCTTCCATCAAGAGATCATCGTAGTTGGGTGGAAGAAACTCCAACCTCAACTCCCTAACCAATTCCTGCCATGAACTAACTGTCCTCCTAACCGACCTAAATCAAAGAAGTGCCTTCCCGTTGAACAATTCCACCGCCGACCTGAATAACTGAGTCTCGCTGACTCCCCTGGCTTCCCTCAACTCCTCCACTCGTTCCAAGAAGGAGTTTATGGAAGCCCCGCACCGCTCCCCTGAAAACTTCAAGTCCCACTTGGACAAGTTTTCAAATCTCTCGACTGGCATGACCACACGGTTGGATCGCTCACCATCGATTGCGCTTGAGTCCCTCTCAAGTGCAATGGCAGACGATGGTGGCGAAGGGGGTTGTGTGGCTACTCGTTGCGGAACGGGTTGTTCCGTTTCCTCTGCTGGTTTGGCATCTATTTCCTCGTCTGTTCCCGCGTCGTCCTCCAGGCTGGCTAGCAACAACATAAGTTCCGTCCTTATGTTGCGCTTCTCTGCTTCTTCCTCTTTTGATTCTGGGCGCGATCTCCCGATCCTCGCTGTGGCCCACTCAATTTTGGTTATTACCTTAAGGTAATCCGTTGATCCGCGCAGGGGTGCATTCACCAGCAAGCCTTCTATCTCCAGAATCTTTTTCTGGACGGCTTGGGTATCGTCGTCGAAGGAGAATGGATAGTCCACCACGTCCGCGGACCCCCGTCGTTCCAGAACACGAGCCGCCCGTAGCGACTTCCTCATTCTGTCGACGGATTCAGCTGCTAACCCGCGATATGCCATTTCATAGGCCAGCTCTTCCTGAGATAACCTATTAATTTCCATCGTAAAAAAAACAAAACTTCCCACAAATAAAAAATTACCAAAAGAAGAAAATCGGACAAACAAAAAAAAAATCTTTGAGCTTCAACCCAGGTTAAACTACAAAAATCATATAAAATAAAATTGCCAAAGGAAAAAAAATTAAAATCAACAAAAGTTATACCACAAAAATATAAAAGAAAAAAGTTTGGGGGGCACTGGGTTTAGTACTAAAGTACTAAACCGATCTCGCGCAAAGAAAGAGAAAGAGACTAAATGATATCAGGTAAGAAAGAAAAAAAAATGGCAAGAAAAACGTAAACACACCAAAAAAAATCATACAAGAAAAAAAAATCACCCAAAATAAAAAGTGCCTCCGAAATGTATGTACGAGTATAATAATGTAATTAATGTAGGTATTATGGGCAAATCAAGGTAATAAAATAATGGAAAAAAAATTAAAGAACACAAAACACCTACTTGTGATCAAGGTGGAATACCTTGATTATACGGGGTAGAGATGATGAAATCCAACGATGATTTTTCTGCGAAGCCCACTGATGACCGACGGATGGGACAATGTTTATCCTCCTGCACACTATCACTTTTCCACTTCACTTTTTGATCTGAAAAAAAGACAAGCCGATTAATCTGGACAGGATAAGAAACACAAAAGACACTTCCCACAAAAGGCACAGGAAACAAACGAGATCAACACCACAATTAATTAAAAGAAAGGCCCCACGTTGGGCGCCAATTTGTTGAGAAATCCCGGTGCGCGAAAGTAAACACGAGAATTCCCAACACCGGCAGCAACGATCTTGCTGAACCACCGGCTGCTCAGCTGGGTCGGGTTCGTAGAGAGAAAGGGGGATAAGGGCGCCACGCAATTTTTTGTAGAAACTGCGAAAACTCGTAAAAGAAAGAAAAGAATTGTTTGGTGGGTGTCCCAGATGGGGAAGAAAAATTAAAATTTATATTTTTTCTCACTTGGGGGGGGGGGGAATGACAAAATAATCGGCCAATGCAAAACAAAAGAAATCAAAAGAAAGTTCGGTTAATCAAGAGTTAGAAGCTACGGAACTTGGCCCAACGGGTAAGTTCCGGATTCCCTTGCGGAACTCAGACAACGGGGTCACGACGGTACAATGTAGCCGGTAATGCGCTACAGTAAAACAAACGGGGGGGGGGGGGGGCGAAGGCTTATCCGGAGAGTAAATAACGAACCCTCACAAGGGGCTTTAGGGGGTATCACCAAAATCACAAAAATCACTAGCAAAATGCACTCACAAAACTACCACAAACCACTCTACTTATCTATGCTATGGGGCTCTCCAGGCTATCTCCGGGGATGAGGTGGAACCGTCTCCGCCACAGTCTGTCCGTTTCTTCAGTTTCGTTTCGCCTTGTTGTTTTGTAGCTTCGTTCTTTGTGTTATTTCGCCACTTGGGTTGTCCTGTTTTCCTCGTTCTGTGTTGGGTGTCTGTCTATCCTTCTTGTGTTTTGGTTTTCTTTTTTCGTACCGCTTTTGTCTTTCTTTCCTTTTTTTTGTTCTATTTTTCTCGTCTTCTCTGTTAAAAGAACTCCGCGCTGTCGAAAGGTCGGCTAAAGAGTGTCGGTCTAATGTCTTGTGATCACTCACGCTCGCACACACTCATTCACACATGGGGCGAACTCAGCTATTCTAGCTTAAGCTGAATCCGCCCCGCCGCTGACTTCTCTTGATTCAGCTGTCAGAACAAAGGGAATCACATCCAGAGTTCCGACAGCTTCTCCATCAGCGGCTCCCATTCAGCATTCAGCATATCTCACATCGTCGAGTCGTTACGTCTGTTTAGACAGGGACTGCTTGGGTTCGGGTCCCCTCCCAGCCGGAGATCCACATTTACGCTACAAGGCCTCATTAAAATTCCTAAGCACAGATAAGTAGGTTAGACAAGATCAGAAGATTGGGTCGCGGATAAGCATTCGCGCAGATGTCAAGACAAGGGTAAAATGAGCCGCAGGGGAATCGAGAACTTTCCCTAACAAAATGAAATTTAAGTATATGTATAATATGTGGGGGAGGGGGTTTACAATACTAAATAATGTCGGTGTCGTCAAACAAACAATGGTTTTTAGGGTGGGCTCTCAGCCTTTCGTACATATGCGTTGCGGACCGTCCGTCCGGTTATGGGTCTTCGAGGCAAAGGGGGCGGACCGTCCGTCCGAAAAGAGATTCCAGACCGTCCGTCTGGCTCTGGGTCCGGGGTACCTGCTTTGTTATCCCCTCCGAACGTATGCCAAAGCGAGAGCACTGGATTTGAAGAATCCTAGTATACTCCCGCTGAGTCATAGTCCCAAGAGGACAACGGACTAAAAGAGACAAAAAGGCCGGAAATGGTGATGGGGAGGGATGGAGCGGACCGGGATTTTTGCTGCGTTATTTTAACGCAACATTGTAAAGGAAAATTCTGGGGGTAACGATTTACCAGAATCCTCTTTTTGAAATCACAGGTCTCGGTGGGGTTCTTACCGACCTTAATAAAGTAGCACTTTCTTGCCGTCGTCCCGCATAATCAGACCAATTAGACAAGCGCTACTATTGGTCTTTAGTAATTTTGCTGAATCAAAGACATTTGACCAGAAAGGCTCTGCCGATTGCAGCCTTCGGATAATTTGTTGGTCATTAAAACAAAAACTCCCAAGCTTTCCAATGTGTACAGACCATAAGCGTTGCAATTCTTTCTGAGTCAACTGTGTGTTGTTGTCAAAAGCAGCTGAAACCTGTCATCCATTTATTCATTTGTTGACAACACGGTTTTATTGTTGAATGAATCACCTTTCGCTGAAATTTTCATAGAACCGTAGCAATACATTTATTTTTCTTTCTTGTAAAACCACAATTTAAGGACACAAGCGAAATGTTTAACAATATCTTTGGTAAGAAACCCACTGTCAAGGAGCAACAACGTGAAAATGACAGACATCTTCGCAAGGCTGGCCGAGATATTGAGAGAGAACGACGCAAACTGGAGGAGGAGGAGAAAAAACTCGAACAAGAAATCAAAAAGAATGCTCAGGCAGGAAACAACGACGTATGTCGCATTCTAGCTAAGCAGTTGGTCGAAATCCGTAAACAGAAGAGTCGTACATTTGCGGCCAACAGTAAGATCACATCAATTGGTTTCCAGAACAAAACAATAGGCTCAAACATTGCTTTGGCCGATGCTATGAGTACCACATCGAAGACCATGGCCGATATGAACAAAGTCATGCGTCCAGAGGCTATAGCACAAAATGTTCGAAACTTCCAACAAGCGAATATGAAGATGGAAATGACGGATGAAATGATAAACGACACTTTAGACGATATGCTCACAGAATCCGGCGATGAAGACGAAAGCAATGCTGTTGTCAGCAAGGTTCTCGATGAAATTGGCATTGAGATATCGGGAAAAATGGCAAATATTCCGTCAACAGGACAAGAGCTCGAAGTTAACAAGGCATCGGAGAGGGATATTGCTGCTCAGCTGGCTAAGCTGAGATCGAATTAGGACACATGTTCTTTTCTTTTGCTTTACGTTAAATGTTGTTTGTATAAATAAAAACTATTTTATGTATTATTAAAATGCCTTTATCAAATGCACCGTTCACCGTGATTAAATTTAAGTTTTTTGCGTTTACAATCTTGATGTCATGCCACCGGAGGCGACAATTCCTTCTCCTGTAATGTAACTGGCATCGTCAGAAACTAAAAATGCTGCAACGTTGGCCATCTCGTCCGCTTCACCTAAGCGTCCCAACGGAATTCTAGACAGCGCCTCTTCACACGCAGATTCATTTTCATAAAGCTTAAAAGAGAAATTGATTTAAATTAGAATGTCAATTTGGATCTACCGAACATTTTCTTACCGCCTTTGAGAATTTAGTCCGAATTATACCAGGAGCAAGACAATTGACACGAATTCCTTCTTTACCCAGATCCTTGGCGGCTGCTTTGGTTAACCCGATAAGAGCAGTCTTACTGACGGAATATGCACCCAACAACTGTGAATCTTCGTTAACAAATGAATAATTTTTAAAAAGTGTGATATTTAGCTCACATCTAGTGGGTCATAACCAGCAATTGACGAGACGAACAAAATGCTGGAACCCTTTGACTTTCTCAAGTGCGGTAGAGCTTCCTTGGCCAGCAAATAAGCCGACTTAACATTAATGTCGAATATTTTATCCCATACGGACTCCTCGCAATCTAGCACCCCGCCTACTGCCGGATTCGTAGCAGCGTTTGAGACTAGTATGTTGATTTTGCCGTACTTCTTGATCGTTTCCTCAAATAGGACTTTTCTATCGGCGGCCAGTCCTACATGACACTTTACCCCAAGTACATCTAATTTTAGATTCTTTAGCTTATCTACAGCAGAATCAACATTTTTTTGCTTGCGACTGCTTATCACGACATTGGCACCATCTTCAGCCAAACGCTTGGCAATGGCGAATCCAATGCTGAAACAGAAATTTCGATAGAAAAACACTTTGGGAAAACTTAAAAACTCTCATACCCATCGGTTGATGCTGTAACAACGGCAACTTTACCCTGAAGTCGCTTCATAGAACCTGTAGTTGCACTAAACGCTCGACAAAAACTATAACCAATTGCGCTCTGCTCTATAGAAAGCCAGCACACTGAAGGGACTTCGAACCCAGTGTTAGACCCTCTAGATAACCGGCGGGCGATAGCTAACATGACTACCAAATGAACTGCAATTCACTAGAACCTGTTTTGCAAGGTGAACTAAGGTAAATTCATCGACTGAGTAAGTAAAATGCACGCAATTCGGACAGGTGAAATTTGTTTAGAGGCAACACACATAAAAAATAGACAAAAAAAATGTTGAATAATCTTTGAAAGCTTTTAAATAAACTTTGGAACATTATGCGAGAAGCTTTTGCAGTGGAGTAGTTCAGGTTTATGGAGATGTCGATGTTGTCCCCTTTCAGAATGTGACAGTGGCAACAGGTGGAAAAATACATGTTAAATTATGTGCACGCTCAGAAATAGAAGTGCAATTGAACACAACAGACATCTATCGAAGATCTATATATGTATGTAGATGATCTTATGCAGTAAAAAGGTTAAAATATATTTCAGTTATAGTTTTCCATAAGCTTTATAGACATCTAAAAGTTTTCACTTGATCTAGATTCTAGATACTTAGATACTTGCCTTCATTTTCGAAAATTGACTGCAGAGTTGACTCAGGCATCTTCTCAAAAAATATGGTAATTTTTCGCCTGCCAGATAGCTCTTTGTTACCTGCAACGCATGTACGCTGACAAATTCTGCAGCTCCCATCTACAACATTGCTATTTTTTTCAATAGCGAAGCCGCCATCAAAGCCATTAATTTGGGTACAAAATCCTCAGCAGAAGAGGCCAGAAAGAACTGAACTTGGGCGTTCGTTCTAGAGTCACTTAGTTCATTTAGAGTAACAAAAGAGCTGACGAATTGGCCAGGCGGCAGTCAGTCCTTAACGGCTCGCTAACAGAAAGAGTCAATATTTCATCAGCTTCTGTTAAGGGTAACATTCACCATCTCTTCTAAAGTTGGCCAACCTAGGGTGATACATGCTTAATAACTACGTCTTATCGAGAAAGAAGCTACTTAGCAGATCAAAACCCTATATTGCAAGAATCGTAGCCACTAGTACAAGCCACTGACCTATAAGATACCACGTACCCAGTTGGGTGGGTATCCCTCACAATATGTTTTGTTTATAATTTGAGCGCACTAAATGGGTTATGAATACCCCCAAACAAGAGCACGGGCATTTTGGCAGTTAGAAGAGACATGAGTTTGCAAGGATAACAGCAAAAAGGAGTCTGTGCTCCACTTCCTGTGCAAATGTTCAGCCTTAACGAGCGTTAGACAACGCACAGGAGGCAAACACTTCTTCGACAATTTCAACTTCGCAGATTGGGTTTAATATCTTTATTAATCAGCCCATCAATACTCGTGATTTCAAGACGGCGGATCCTAGCGATAAATGAGTTCTTTGGAGCAACCACTTCTATCTACCAACTCCACCTGCCTTCAATATGCTTTGCATAATGTTCGGGATATCAAGGACTATAATAATCAGGTCATCAGTGCGGCCTTGGATTAATAGATCAATATCTTTTAACACTTGGTCAATTCCTATAGACCATAGGAAAGGTGATACAGTACAGAGCGAATTAATTATTTTTGCGGTGAAGGCTCTCTCTACTAAAATAAAATGTCAGAAGCCAAGACGGTGATCGTTCGGAACTCAGCACAAAAAGACAAAGGATCACCTTGTTGCACCAGCGAATTCTCGATCACCACCTGGTTGTTTCAAGGGCTTTCGAGTAGAAAAAGTCCATGTAATATGTAGTTTTGCGGGTGATAGGCTTCTGGTTCTTCAAATAGATTAACGACAGTGGATTTGTAGAACCAACCTAAGGGTTCTCTGTGACTATTAGTGAATCGAGCACAAGCCCATGCATAAACTGAGAAATTATGCGAATCACTTATTTTATCGACACGACCAACATTGTTTTCATCCGTAATTGATAAGGTTCTTGATTCTGCGCCGTCAAGAATGTCTGGGATCTATATATCTCGTTATTATTCATCTCTGAGAGCTTGTGTATCTCAAGCTCTAAGTATAACTACATACATATGTACACACATGTGAAAGAAATAACCCCCTCACTCAAGATAATTTGGATTTTTTTTTTTTTTTTGTAATCCTACCCAAATAACGACTTTGACTACTTTAATTCCGAAATAAAAATGATTTATGTCCCCTGTCTATGGCACCGCAGATAAGTGATGATACTTTTCGCACCCTTCAAGTACACACTCTAATAATAGATCATTGTAACCCAATCGAAGGCAGTAAAAACTCGTAACGCGGACCCAAAATAAATGTACGCTCTCGCATGAGATCCGATTATTCATCATTTGCGGCGGTTAAGTTTTGTGAGAGATTTACAGTCACAAACGCAGTTAAAGCTCGTACGAACGGATCGCGGGAATCGAAAGTAGTTAGCTCAACGTTTCCGACACTGTCTGTCGGGCGGTCCGAAGTGAGGCATGTATTAGAGCCCTTCTGTAATTCTAAAACGAATTTTCGGTGGTAGTGTTTTCAAACCAAACAATGAGTGAGGAGAATACCAGCAAGGTGTTCAAGGCACCCAATCTGCCGGAAGGACTAGTCCTGTATTTTCATCCGTACAATTTTTACTCGCAAAAAGTATGTGAATCCAAATACAGATATGCAAATTTTATTTTTTTCCCGGTGTTCACATCACGTTCTCCATCATATCATGTGATCTGGTACTACGCCCGCTGGAGCATTGAAATTTACTCCGAATTAAACAACGATTACATGTAAATCCATTGTAAAACTCTACTCATTGGAGTATTGTTCAGTCGTGCATGACGATCAACGTATTTCGTTACATACGTATGTAATTGTGAATTGATTTGTGGCAAGGCCACTATAATTTTCGGGGTTCCCAATTGGAATGCAACGGTATGAACTGTTGGAGATTTTTCAGGGTGCATGTGATATGACGTGTTCGAAATAATCGCACCAGTGAAAACTTGTTAACTTTTGTAAACAAGAAAAGTGTTAATTTAATTTCAAAGTGTTATAAAACGAGAATTAAAAATTTAAATGAGATTTTCTCGTCTGATAATCGTGCAAAAATCCTATTGAGAACCTTGATGTGTTTGTACACTAAAATCTACTTCCTCAACCATACCAGACCTAGCAAGGCTACAGTCTGACATACAGAGTTACTTGTCTCAAACCAGAAGAGTCTTATTTAATGTGTTCAGAAAGGATGTGCCATAGTTTAATGGATCACTTGCCTTTGGAGATCTTAGGTTAGGGTGCTAATTTGCTCCTGGATAAAGCAGAGGTCTATTGTGGTGCGACAGGTTCTACCAACCAATTCAAAACTACTCAAGCAATTAATTGAACTAGTTGAAGCTATTTATATGGTTTTCGTATCTCAGTCATGTTGGACCTCGGAGCGAGATGCCATAGGCTCGCGATATTTCGTTTTGGCCGGCATTGATAAACCTCTGAGTATAAATTGTCATGAATAAAAGTGGTTCAATTCACCATTTGGAGTCGGCAATATAAACTGTAGATCGCTTCCAAATATATAATATGCGCAACATACACAGTTGTAAGAAGGAAGGCTTTGGCTTTAAAACCTTTTTATGGAACGTAAGCTACTTCTGGCATTAATATTCACAAGGCTGCCGAATTCATCGAAGAAAACAGTCCCAACATGGAGCAGTCTTCTAGGAACTGTCAAGGCTGAAGGACGTGATGGAGTGATCAGTACCAAAGAATAAGACTTAAACAAATTATTGTTACTTACTTAAGGTTGCGCTACAGTCCGGGTGGACCTTCCACTTGCGTGGGCCAAATGAGTCGTAGTCTTCCTCTACTGCGCCGTCCCTCGGGTGTCGCTTCGAAGATTTTCCGGGCCGGACCACTGGTGTCAATCCGATCTACATAACCCAGCCAACTCAGTCGTTGGAGCTTTACTCTTCTGGCTAAGTCGATGTCGCTGGTACAGCCCTTAAAGTTCGTCGTTGTATCTCCTCCTCCATTTACAGTCTATACAGACGGGACCAAAAATAACCCGGAAAATTTTCCTCTCGAAACTTCCACCTCATCTGCTTTTGAAAGAGTCCATACCTCTGCGCCATCATTAAATGGCTACGCTGGTCTAGAGAGGTGCTCCGTCTTTTCATATCCCCGGCAATGATTCTAATTTTTGTACTGGGTATCCTTGGTAGTCCCTGCAAGTTTATGCAAACTGCTGTTCTAGGTACATGACCCAGATGGATGCTTACATTCAATACGTTTCCACTCTGTGGAAAGTAGATTTAATCAAAGAAAAAACTAAAAATGTTCAAAAAAAAGTGTACAACTTTATCTAAGATAAATTGCATTTAAAAGTCACGAAATAAGGTCATAATAAAACAACAGTGATAGGTACTGATAAAATTCGCAATGCTAATAATTTAAACACACATAAGATACATACATAACGAAAGCATCTGTGTTTACTTTTGCTATTTATAATGTAAAAATAAATTTTTGGGAAAAAAAAACAGCTCGAATTCAAGGACATTCATATGTATGTACATACATCAGGATGTCAGAGATGCAAAATTCCTATTTTATATTTATTTAAACGTTTGCATTAACCAATAGTGCTGGATATATCGGTAAACAAATGTTTCGACTGTATTCGATCGAACTCAAGCTATTCGACGTGTTTGGAAGAATATTCGTCCTAAAGAATATGTAACTCTGTCCGCTTATGTACATGCGTATCAATGGAAGCAAATTTAAAGAGCTGTTTGTCAAGTTAAAGTTTGATGCGAATAGTGCAGCCTCAATCCAACAGGACTCCCGATCTCGACTAATACCGGAAGTGCAAATAACAGATATTTTAGATCACAATGTCAAACTTACATGTAAACATACATATGTACATATATATGTGCATTATGCACTGATTGACTGACTGTAATTCACCACCAGTGGTGATGAAGGATGTCCCGATGTGAAGAGCAGAAAGAGTTAACTTTGGCTTGGGTGAAAGGATATGCATGAATCGAAGACAACGGAAGGACAGAGGTCCTAGTGAAGCGTGATTCAAGCTTGGAGGTTCTCGGACCCAAACCGTTTGCAAACATAGAGGGAGGATTGGTAAGAAATTTCATATACGAGGGTCTCTTTCTCGTTAACATCCCTATTGATACGACAGTCTGTGTTGTGGGGGTACTACACTTTGCTGCATGTTCGCCAATTGGCCAGTTACTTGAACTAATCGCCACAATTCTGGTGATATCTTGGTGGTTCCTATCAATGTGCTGTTTGCTCCTCCTCTTGTTATAGGTTGGCTACATCGTTCTGAATATTATACAGTTGCTCTTTTTGCTTTATCTTAGGTTGGTCAGCGATAGAAAGTGCGAATATATGGAATATATAGGTGGAATATCCATCTGTTCCTCGAGTGAGCTGTCAAGGGCTGAGGCTCACTTAGTTCGTCGGCGCTTTCGTTTCCGGCCATGTCCTGTGACTCAGGAGGCCTGAGTCAAGATCCATAGAAGCGTGACTCTTAACCGACCTAGGTACTCCAGTTTATTTCGGTATTGCTTAACCAACAATGTTATATTTGGGTGTTGGATCGTTTTTAAGTACACAATCAGCTTGTTTCACCTCAAAAACGCTGGCGTAATCAGGGATGCGATAGGATTTGGATAAGTTTGTCAGGAGGGGGCGGGAGGGACTTCTAAGCGATGGTATAGAAACTTCAGTGGTCATCTAAGCAAAATAGGACTGGTGGTAGATGACAACTGCAGACTATCTCTTGGAGATGTGGATACAACGGTGCGTATGTACTTTATGTACTGTTCCAACGTCCATGTAGGGAATTTCGGGCTGTCCTTTGATGGAAACCCATAAGACAGATTAAATTTGATTGTGGGGTACTTGGTTTTAACTGCATTATTTCATGTTGACCAATGGGTCTTGATCGTTCTGATCGCAGTTCCATTCCATAGATCAGTTCAATATTAAATCTCCTTTATACAGAAGATTTGCAATTAATTTGATTATATCACAGCGCTGGTCTTTTATGGGCATAATAGATTCAATTAAACGATCCGCATGAATTTGTGCAAAATTATGGGAATCTATGAATATAAAATAAATAGTAGATAAGATATGTACATATGTATGTGTATGAATGTATTTTTCATGTCACATAGTATTGCATTCTAAAAAAAAATTGTCATAAATTTAATGTTAGGAAAAACCATTAATTTAACATACATACATGTACGCGGGTACTTGAAGTTGTGAATATTTATGAGGCTACTTATATATATTCAGCTAAAAATTTAACTATGATATTTTGATTACTTAGAACTTTCACAGACAATTCTGTATGTCATGCATTATTTTGTTAGCATTTAGGGAAGAGTTCCGAAATTGTTTCTGAATACTGTTTAATGAAACATTTTACTTTTTTTTTTTTTCTACGAATTATTTATTCATTTTTTATTATTGTGTAATGTGTATAACGGCAGTCAAATCGGAATCGAATATTTCCATATAATTTTTTTTTTTTTGATTTGGTTGGCTCAACTTCTGAAGTATATAGGTTGCTCTGCCCTATAAGATCTATTGTACCGAAAGCCGATTAGACATGGAGGACCGCAATCTTTTCCTAATGAAGTTGTGGATGTCGCCCGTCGAAGTGTTTCTGATGCCATTAGGAACCATGGTGTCCTTGAGGAAAATTCGCTTTTTCCAATGCAACAGAGAGCCACACACTCACATAGTATATGTTCTGTTGTTTCGTCTTCCTCTGGGCAGAGTCGACCTGGGCAGTTTCCATTTTATGTAGATGATATCTCAGGCTGCAGTGTCCAGAAAGGAAGCTAGCAACCCTTGAAATATCGTCTCTATTGTTTTTTAGGACAGCCCTTATGTTTTTATTCATAGGGCTTGTCTGATTCCCTGAATATTATCCTAGTAGGACAGATATTTGTATTTATCTCACCTGTTTAGCATCTATCTACGAAGAGTTGAGAAAACCACAGAAGGGTACGGCAGTTATGTACCTTTTGGTAGATTCCTTTCTGACTAATTGGTCAGCGATTTTATTGCCTTGGAGAACATTAAAACAGCCGTCGTCGACTTTTGAGCTAAGGTATTAAGAGCCTAGTGCTTGAAGTGTTGCTTGACTATCGGTAAGTATATTGACGGTGGCAACTTTGATCTTATAATCAAGATTGATATTAGCACAGGTTTTAATGCCGAACAGCTCGGCTTGAGCTACGTTATGAGTGCTGTTGGGACATAAGATATCTGCCCCAACACCAGAGTCTATTTTGAAGCCATCCGTATACCATACTAGTCCCTTGCTAATCAGAAGAGGATCGCCGGTTTCCCAGTCCAATTGAGACATGGAGTCTGATACCGTGCTGATCATTTCTAGCTCGAGAAACGCACAGAGAATCGCCAAGTGACGCAGCTGTCTGTTTAGCAGATTTCCGATCAATTGTCGAAGGTTAATTGCACTGTGTGCTGCCACTCTTCGACTTTAGTCTATCTATCTATCACGGTAGACTGCAGGTTTTGCCGTCCGTACGGTGACAAATCCGCTCCGGTCGCTTTGACAATTTTGTTTTTGATGTGGGAGTTTCTGTTGAGCTTCTTTTTTAGGACAATTTCTAGATCCAATAGCAATAGGGCAGGACTGACATGATTATAGGGTGTTGTATAAAATCACTTTAGTTGTTTTAGAGAGGGGCTTCTGGTTCAAATCTCTTCTTAGCCCAAAGAAACAGCGGTTGGCAAGAGATATTTTTTTTTTAATCTCGGAACTGATGTCGTTGTCTGAGTTTATAGCGAGCCCTCAAAAGGTAGACAAAATCTCTAACTACGTATGTAACTCAAAATTATGTTAGTCCAAGTCGTCGGCGTTGGGTGTCCTTTTTTGTTGGCAGCATGTACTTTGTTTTGACCTCGTTGGAAAGTTGGAATTCCTGTGTTGTCTTTCTATTTTGTAGGTTGTGGCCTTTCTTTGCATGAAGCCACATTAATATGGACCAATCAGGTTGGTGACAAAGGGCTTCAAATGATCGCAGAATACAGAAGGCAAGATCTTGTAGATGATGTCGAAAGGACTTATACGTCTAAAGTTCGAGCACTTTAAATGGTCTCCGCTTTTGAGGATCGGGCAAAATGCAGTGGTATCTAAACCCCTGAATTTTCTAAATGCTATAAGCTTTTGCTCCTGTCGAACTCCTAGTAGCCCTTTAGCCCTTTTAAACAGCCGCCTTTCTACAATATCTTAAGATAACTATAAAAAACTTAAGTTCAATTCTTTATGTTCACATTTTATAATACAAAGCAGCTTTTTAATTACCAATTAATTTAACAATTATATTAATAACTTTTTCTGTTTTGTTTAGATCTTGCTCATACTGTACGAGAAGAACATTGAATTTACGCCCTACGTGTTGGACCTGTCTAACGGAGAACAGTTTTCTTCATGGTTTCTTAACATAAATCCTAAAGGTGATGTTCCAGTACTGCAAAACGGGGCGCTTATTGTCCCGGACTCGAAATACATAATTAACTACTTGGAAAGCAATTTCAAAGGAGGTATGTATTTAGACAAGTATGAGTCCAACCAACTTGTTGAAGTTTCATATACTTTTAGGAAAATATCCATCTCTGATTCCAACCGACACATCATCAAAAGAATACACAAAGCAAGTGTTATACGAGGAGATCCTAAATCAACTACCAATAGGAGCACTGAGCCTGGGCTCGTTTGTGCACGACGATCTGAAATTAACACCAAAGCCACCATTTATTGGACCAGTTCGAAAATCTTGTCTAAGTAGGTACTCCGAATATGACTTAAAGATTTACTTTATTTATGAACTCCTTTTTTTTAGAAAACAATGAAAAGGTTCACGAGATCTTGAAAAAGTCTGCCAATGAAGCCGAATCGTTTCGAAAGATGGCTTTGTTGAAAAAACTTGATTTGCAAGATCGCCGTAAACAATTAGTTTACTCGAGAGTTGATTTCCAAAGAATACTCGAAAGATTTGAAGAGATTTTGAAATTCTTCGAAAAGGAGTTACTAGCGAATCCAGAAAGAGAATGGCTTCTGTCATCGGAGTTCGCTGCAGTGGATGCAACATTTGGATTACTGCTGCACCGCCTCTACAGTCTAGGCTTTGAGAACTATTTTTGGGCATACGGCAAACTCCCGAAAGTTGAAAGCTATTTCTTACGTTTTAAACAGAGAAGTTCTTACATTAAGCTAATGCCAACGAATGTGGAAATATTGAAAGACATATGGGCAAAGACTCCGTCTAATTATAAAATCGGTGCTGGTGTCCTTGGAATGGCTATGTTTGCAGCATTTGCCCACAAGTAGTTTGTTTCATATTGTAAATATGTAAACATTTTTAAACGCTCAATAAATGGTTATTATACATAGGTATACTTACATACAAATTAAACCTAAAAAAATGAACTCATATTCTACGGATTAGAGAATTAGACTAGGTTTGGTTGGAGAGGTTTGTAACACCGAGTTTTCGCAAAACCTAGGCACCGTATTTGGTTTAATCAAAGGTTTTCAATGACTAAATAACATAAGAGAACAGTTAAGATGATTTCTTGGAGCGATGTACCCATTCTATCTTTTGAATAGATTGTGAAAGGCACCCTCTATGGACTTGCCTTTTCTGTGCACATACTGTCCCGAGGGCAGAGTGTTAGTCACTTCTAGGTGGCCTTAATAATGAATATCTACATATGGCTATTGGTCAGATTCAGGATGAGGGATGTTTGCAAAATATGTCCGTATGTCTTAAGCAGCCTGTTGATTGTCTCCAAGCCAATCGGATATATGTATATAGTGATCACTGCTTGCAGTACGCAATTTATAATTTTTTGTAAAATGCTGGAAATATACCGTCACCATCCGGGGCTTTAAATGGTTGAAACAAGCCAACCTCCGATTTAATCCCATCCGGGCTTTAGTTTCTGCCTGGTTAATACAGACGAATAGGCGAGCCTCGAACATGTATCCGTATCCGTATGGTACGTGGTGCAGTTAACTTTTGTAAGTAACCCAACACACTTTGAATGATCTTTATGAAGCGCTCTATGGATTCATACAGCAATGTTTTCATAACTTTTTTTTCGAGCAGCACGCTATTTTTTTCGTTGCATTCTGTGAGAGCTAATCTATATTTGTCTTATCTCTTTGTGCGTTAAGCATGATTGAAATGTTGTCTGACTTTCCTGTGGAGATTTGCAATAGAATGAGAACATGTTCTTCCTTGTGTATGACAGCAGAGTATGTATTGTCTAGGTATTGTCTTTGATACACTGAGAATTTTTATCTCGTTCTTGAAATGTGAACAAACTTGTTATTTTCAAAAGACAAATTTGGCTATTTGTGAGTTTCGCTTACTTTACGCTCTGTTTCTGAATTCTAACCTTTTAAACTAACTATCCCTTTACTAGTCATCACCACAGTCTCAGGGCCGGCAGTGAGCGAACGGTGTACATAATTTGAAAGGTTAGTAGGTTGCCACAAATATGCGACCGTTTTCATATTTCATGATTCATAATTATTAATCGGTTTCTGAATCTATCAAATTGAAAATATGAGTTTCAAGGGATAAGAGATTGCCTTATCTATTAGACACAAACTTTATAATTTATATTAATTTTCTTATCAACAAACAGAATTTCCAAATTAAAAATATTAGTTTATTTATTCGAGCACCATCGAGATATATTATGTACGCACACAGCTAGATACTTACATATATTTACAGTAAAAATCAATTTTCTTACAATCTACAACATCCACAAAACATTAAATTCGTTATGAAAAGATCCTTTACCACGAGGTCAATTGTTACAGAACAGAAACGTACAAAGTAAAACAAAACAATAAACGTAAGCAAAAAATGTTTTATTACACACCACTGTAGAGTCGCACTGAACTAACACTTGGGACATGGACTGCAACAAGCATAAATAAATAAAAATATTTAAATGACAATAGAAAGGAAAAACATAATTTTAACAAATCGTTATAATAAATATTGCACCAAAAGAAAACCATAAGTAGATAGGATGATCATGAAAACCATTTAATTGCAGCAATGATGTCTTTAAGAAACAAATTCAGTGGATAAATTCGACGAGGTAGCTTGCGGGTTTGCAGACGCTTGAGGAGCCCGTACATTTGTATATATTGGCAAACCCATGAACATAGGCACTTGACCTGTGGTCGTGGCGGTGCGTTGTGTAGGCGTTGTTGGTATTAGGCTTGGCGTCCGTTTATGGACAAACGTATCAAATCGTTCGCGCTGATATAAAAAGCAACCACAACCAGGTTGATCTGGATAACAAACAGCAGAAGGATACCAGAAACGATAGGTGAAGTACCACGTTAGAATCGCGATAATACCACTCACGACTTTCTCAATCATCTTATGATAGTACAGCATAGTTCCCACTAGCATCACGTCCCAGAGTAACTGTAGTCCTGCTATTCCAATGAACAGAGTACGAATGGCCGGTGTCAATCGTTCGTATAACTTATTGAGCATTTTTATTTGTTCATCGCTTAAGTTCCTCAATGGATTCGTACTTGATCGCTCCGATATATTGCGATTGTGCAATTCATTTCGCAGATGCTCCTTAATTGATTCCCATTTCACAATCGGTCTAGCTTCCTCCACCAGAACCAGACTCGAGTGGATGAGTATGAAAGCATGCCCCGATATATCAAATCCATTCCACAAATGACCGGCTCGCAGACAATTCGACTTACTGTCATATCCTTTAACCGTGCACTTGCCGTACGATGTCTCAATAATGTTGAAAAGCTTCGTCCAGAAGAACCAAAAGAATGTCGCTATTGCAATGCGAGTCAAATGATGTATTAGCATTTTCTTCTTATCACCACAGCACAGAACCAACGAAGTCATGACCGAGTAAGGCAAACTTAGGAGCAACGTCCAGCCCCAACCGATTTTTACAAAGTACACGTTGAACAGATTGTCCGAACGAGAGAAATATGACTTAGGATATGGGATAAAGTCTCCGATTAGTGAGATTAAAAACAGACTGCCAAGGTAGAGCGCAACTTTCAGATTGGTATCGAAGAATATTGTCTTTTTGCACACATACATTATGGTGGTAATTAAGATCTCTTTTATCGTTGTCGGTTGTGCGGTGGGTCGTGTACCTCTCGCTTCAGACCTAGATATGTCAGGTCCCCCCGGCCGAAAATTCATGTTGGTATTCACCGGACGAATGGGTCGCCGTTTTGTTGCCATTACGTGGTATTACTCCTTAAACTAGAAAGTTTAATTTTAATTGAGTATTTTCACTTTGCTAAATGATAATTTGTTCGCCAAGTCAAAGGTCGTGATGGCACTCAGGTGTAACAAGTGGATTCTAATACAAATGATTCCGTTAATCCATTCGAGCGAGGCAACTGTATAAGCTTGTTCTATATGTGGACAAAGTAGAATTTTTAAATTGTGTTATGATTTGTGATTAATTAGAAATGTTTAACCATACCTTCGCGACTGAACTTTTGTTGGACAAAAAAAAAGAAACTGTCAAATAATCTGCTGATGATTAGAGTGCTGCCGTGAGAATCGAAAAGTATCTTTTAGTATGTTTCTCTTCCGGAGACACTGAGCCTCCAACTGAGAATTTGTTTACTCGACTTTCTAAGAAATTATTCTGTTTTTTAAACGACAGTGTGATACTGAACTGAGCTCGAGTTTAAGCTGCTGTAGGTGCTGGAAGCTATAGAATCTATGTTGATAAAGAGCTGTCGGATATCATCGTTTTCGGAATGTACCATCCACAGCTCTGTCAACAGAATATGAGTTACTGCAAGCGTTTTCGACGAAATGACCTTTTGTATTACCACCTAACTTTCTGAAGCTGATGGAAACAAGCGAAAGATATGGGCAAGTTTTGGGTCTAGAATTAACGCTATCTTCACATTTTAGAGCGATTCTAGTGATCTACGAGTTAGAGAAATAAGAGGTTTGTCTTAAGTCAAGTCCTCTTTTAAAAGGTGCCAGCTCGTTCATTCTGCCCTCTTAGCTTTAAATTCTGCGAAGTCATAGTAAAGGGAATGCAGTGTTAACAAACCTTCACCTCCACCAATTCTTACAAACGAACATATCTAGTCAACTGTAACCACCTCGCTCGCTTGCTTCTCATGCCATCTCTCTCCTTTATTTCGTGAATTATTCGGTTGCTGGCGTGTTTCTGTCAACTTGCTGGCAATTTTCATATTTAACTCGATAAATAATAATAAATTCAAATAAATCATGTACAGCGGTGAAGATTACGGGAATCAGGTACATAAAAACATGTAACAATCATATATTCTTCAAATTAAAACCCAAAACAACACCCATGAGAGTTGCATACAACATAACCAAACTTCACTGCGCTTGTGAGACAATTGACTCAACTTAATTTTTGTTTTAATTCCTCAGGACATCTACGATGATTATGGGGTTGCTGTTGATCCACAATCGGACGTGGAGTACGAACGCAACTACTACTCCAAACAAATGCCAGAGAATGTAAAATATTTCCTGATCAACTTTTGCTCGGCCATCAAGGAAGGAGTGCTCTTTGACATTCAGAATATGTACGAGAATACCTTTCCTCAGATCAGTGATCATCATTTTGATAAGTGCGCGTGGCCAGATGAGAATGAAGTTTCAGCTTTAGTCGAGCACGACAAGGTGTTTTTGATATTGTACAAGGAGTTGTATTATCGACACATTCATGCTAGAATTACCGGCGGACCAAAGTTGGAGCAACGCATCAATTCGTTTTTCAACTATTGCGATTTCTTTAATTTAATTATCTCATCGCCGAGTCCAGTTCTCCTGGAATTACCCGACATTTGGCTTTGGGAGTTGGTTGATGAATTTGTATATCAGTTCCAGAACTTTGCACAATACAGGTAACTAAATAATTTGAGAATTCAGCTTTGAGTAAGATACAATTTGTTCCATTTTCTTGCAGAGCACGCCTCACAGATAAAACTCAGGAGGAAATCCAACAATTGTGCCTCCAGCACAATAATGTTTGGAGCATCTTATGTATATTGAATGTCCTTCACTCGCTGGTCGACATTTCCAATATTAAGAAGCAGCTACAGGCGATATCGCAGGGAAATGACCCCCAAACTGTCGCTGGAGTATTCGGAGAACATTCTTTCTACAAAATGTTGGGCTATTTCTCTCTTGTCGGACTTCTTCGCGTTCATTCACTGCTCGGAGATTACTACCAGGCGATCAAAGTGCTGGAACCAATTGAGATTCATAAGAAATCGCAGTATTCGCACATCCCAGCGTGCCAAATTTCCACATCCTACTATGTGGGCTTTGCCTATATGATGATGCGTCGTTACGCTGATGCTATTCGCACTTTCTCCGAGATTCTATTGTACATCCAACGTACGAAGCAGTTGTACAGTACACGCTCGTATCAGAATGATCAAATCAATAAACAAGCCGAACAGATGTATCACCTTTTAGCAATTTGCTTGGTTTTGCACCCACAATGCATCGATGAATCAATTCAGCAAGTTCTTCGGGAGAAAAACTACCAAGACAACATGTACAAGATGCAATGTGGCGACTTGGAGGCCTTCAAGATGTTCTTCCTTTTCGCCTGTCCACGATTTGTCAGCCCATGTCCACCATCAGCCGATGCCCCACTGGAAGATTATGTTAAGGATCCAATGGAGCATCAGTTGCAAGTTTTCATGGATGAAGTGCGTCAGCAAAAGGACGTTCCAACCACTAGGTCTTACCTGAAATTGTATACAACTCTCCCATTAGAGAAGTTGGCATCATTTATCGACGCAAAGAGTGATGACGAAATCAGAACATTGCTTATCCGCCTGCTTTGCTTCAAACACAAAATGAAGAATCTAGTATGGACAAAAGGATCAAGTGGCTTGGAAGGACAATTTCAATCTGGATCTGAAGTAAGAAAATAAATGTTAACCTCTGCTAGCTGAATGATTAATCGATTTAATTTCAGTTGGACTTTTATATTGATAACGACATGATTCACATCGCTGATACAAAGGTTTCTCACCGCTATGGAGATTTCTTCATTAGGAAAATCCTGAAATTCGAAGACCTTAACCGCAAGCTGAAAAACATTACAGTCTAAAGCGATAATAGTAGTTTTTATTGTCCACATATAGGCGTTTGTCAACAGAAAACCACAAAACATTTTCCTTTTTCTATAATTTAAAATAAAGAACAATGAAAAAGAGAATTCGAATGTTGTAGTTACTTCTAACTCCGCTGTCTACAGTCCGCGATGGACCTATCGTTGCATGTCTGTTACAATTACTAAATTCACAGTTTATTCTGTATGGTTTACTTCTCCAGTCTTACAGCAAGTTGGTTAGGAAATGTTTTCCCTGGAATCTTCTTCAGCAGATGTTGGTACCGAAAAGGCCATAGACGTCTATGTTTCATCCGTCAGTATGTAATGATTACGAATTGATGTTGGGCCCGCCATTACCATTACTACATTCAGCTTGGGTTGAGTTGTGATTCTTATCAGAGGCACTAGGGTCATAAGCAGGGAACGAATTTTGTTGACCTAAAAATTCAAAGAAAGGCAAAACAAAACCAAAAAAGGCATAAATGCCATTTATTAAAAAAAAAAAAGTAAAAAAGAAGTTGTACAGTAAAACTGAACAACCATATGCATTTTGAAATTCTCTGGCAACAAACCCCTGCGATTGTCCTTCAGGAGAGCTTTGAAAGAGCTGAAGGACCTCTCCACCTGTGCAGAGACAAGTGGAGCCCAGTTAAAAGACGTCACGTCGTCGACTGAAATATTTGAGGGCAATTTTCAGCGCCATTGACAACATATTTTATTTCTTTGATGGTCTTGAGTCCTTCATTTGCCGAAAAGACGGCGTTGAACTTTTTCACCACAGCTTCAGCAACTGGTCCTTTTGCTTTTTGCAATTGCTCAAAAATCGGGAAATCACTGAGAACATTTTTATTCTGGCCAGTCTGCGACGAAATATGCACCTATATGACAGCGTGCACATTTACGAGAACATACCTCACAGATGTCTAACGGTTTTTGTCAGGCGCATATTTATGTACACAACTCTGCCGAATACCGGAGAAGTAAAATACTGGAGATTGCACACACGATACAAGTATACGATGTAGATGCACACATGGTACAAATAGTGTATTAGTGCAAACTTCGCTTGCTTCGACGATTTTATTTTTTGAATTGTGTAGTTAAGACGAAAGTGTACATGAACCTGATAAATATGACCAAAAAAGGCAAAAAAAGGCAAGGTCAACAAAATCCGTTCCTTGATCATAAGATACTTTACTAGATCACCAGATTTGAAGTTGGCTACAGCTACATGGCGCATGAAATGGAAGATTTATTTGCTTTTATTATATGCAGTGAACGAAAGTTCAAGGCTGCAGTTGGATAGAAGTGCTTGCAGCAGCTACTTCAATAAATGCTAGTCTTCAGAGTTTTGCACGATTGGAAAGACCTACCGTTTTCAACGCGGTCTCCGCAATGCGATTTAAGAACCTTTTTCATGACAAATTATACTCTCGGAGATTTTTGATTGGTTCCCGAGATGTGGTGGTACCGCATGTTTGGTTGATTTTCTTTGCTTGTAACCTACGCAGTTCGCACAGTAGTCCGACGCACTAACGACGGGACCACGGTGACTAGGCAGAATTTAGAACAGCCTTTAAAGCACACAGTCGACCATATTCTCGTCATTTCACTTACTTTTTTTTTCTGTGACTATAGTCAAAAGTTTTATAAGGTATTTAAGGAAAATATTCTTGCAGATTCGATTGGCAAGTAAAGTTAAATAAAACTCAATGGCGTCTATTAATAACAAATATTTTATTTTGGGTATTTTTACATGTAGTTATCTATTTTTTTCTTTAGGAAGTTATTGTTATTTCTTGATATCTATTAACCGTTCATACATATATATGTATGTGTATAAAAACATACTTGAAAAGTAATTACTTAGATTAGTAACATGACGTTCAAATATTTGATAAAACTTTGTGCCTTCAGCGTGTTACAAGTTTAATAAAATATATAATTCATACTTTCTCAAAAATCGGTATTTTGTTAACAGTACATTGTAAGTAAAAAGTTTCCACACATCCACAAGCTGACTCTTCTACTTAAACAGAAGCATTGCCGTATGCAGATGTGCCTTAGTGATGTATCAAAAGGACTATTTTATTTAGAACTTATTTTATTTTTTAATTACTATTCTTTACTTCATGTCCCGCTAGGATTTATAGTGTAATCTCTGTGTAGAGTTGTGTTAAATTTTTGTGTGCAAATTGTTTCTTTTACATGTAAAGTTAGTTTTACAACCGAAAACGAAATGTAAATAGAAAAAAATAAGAAAAACCTTGTTAAATAGTAATAGAAATGTGTGCAAACATTATAAAATATTTCTCTTTGGTAATTAAATAAGCAAAAGAGACAACGAACAAATTATATAAATACAAAAAAGAGAATACAATGTAGTTGATTATTTATAAAATTATAAAAGAACACCCTGTAAAAGTAATTATAGAAGCCTAGGTTAATCTATGGGCGAGGGCTTTTTGTTGATGTCCACCAAGTAAATGTCTTTGTGATTTTGCAGAACAAAGTCTACGAATGCATTGATCGGATTGATTTCATCCAGAGACATTTGTGCGTGCCGTGACCAGATAAGATTGGGTGCAAACACAATTGCCAGATTCGACGAGGTCATCTTGTTAAGATCCTTGCAGTCCATTACCTAAAAATTAACGTATATTGTATACATATATTTATTTAGACAAATTATCAAAAGGATAATCATAACCCCTTGAGCGCATGTGTATAAAATGAAAAAGTAACAATATCCTTACCTTCACCAAAAACTCTACAAGATACTTAAACAATTCATAATTCTCCTCCGGAAGTTTCTCTCTTATTAGCTGGGTAACATTTCGCGATCGTTCCTCTTTCGGCCAATCTTAAAAAAAAACCGATAAGGAAATATTATCAAATCAAACATAATTTCCATACATACCTAAGAAACTTGTGATGTCCTCGTAGAGCTCGTACGTTAGCAATGGCTCGCTGAGATCCCTCAGAAATGATTTAAGTAATCCAGCTATGAGATGTACATTAACGTCCTTTAAGTCGACCTCCTCACCTCGATTGACCCTCTGTTTGAGTTCATTTAATTCGGCATAATTTCCCGATCGACGGAAAATCCCATCTGTATCAATAACTCCAGTCATCGATAGTGAATCTACGCATTTGCGTACAATCGGTGGAATTGAATTCAAACACGGGCTATTCTGAGTAATAAACTTCAATGGCACGCCAAATTGTGCGGTCCTGCTCATGGAACCATCCGTAACGCTGCTGGGTACTATCCGACGATTCGAATTTAGCCTATCGTCAAACTCGCAAATATTGTCCGGCAACTTAAGCTTTGTTAGACCAAGCGCTTGACGCAACTCATCCAAAGTTGAAATGTAGACTAGTTTTCTGCGAAATTTTTCACTTATAAACGGACGGAAGAAATTCCAGATTACTCGAATGAACCAAGTCGGGTGCACGACATATAGGTTTTTGAGATTTTTACGAAAATTCCTATCGAGCTCTTTGTATGAATTCCAGAGAAATTGAGCTGACGGTTTGTTGTCCTCCTTGAGTCCTTGGTGGAAGTACACAAGAATGTAGTCGTTCTCAACGTACGGTTCGATTTCTTTGATAAGTTCTCTATGGATAAATAAACGTTTTAAAATTGACTAATCGAATACATGTACCCAATCTCAATAAACCTTATGAATTTCTCCATTTGATTTTTTTCGGGAAAACGCGAGGCATAAATGCCAAATATGTGTCGACCTTGTCTGTCTGTCCCAAGAAAATCACACTTTGTTTTATTCGATGTAAAACTCTCCGATTGCTGTAATGAAGAACAAAGGTCACACAAAGAAATAGTTTATGTGTTACACACAACCTCTCGTAGTTGATCTTCAAAATCGTTGTCCTCAAGTGGATTTATTATTTCTGCCTCTTCGATCTCTTCGCCAGCTGGAATAGAAGAAACACATGTTCATATAAGGAAAACAGCCAAAGATTGGTTTGCATTTGAAGCATTTACCTGTTAAAACGAAATCATCAACCATAACGTCTTCTGCAAAAGGACACAAAATAGTTGAGTGAGCAAAAGAAAGAAAAAAGTGAATGTCAACACTTACTTGGGACCGGAGACTGTGTGAGAAGTTCGGTATCATCAAATTCAAGTTTAGGCTCAAAATCATGAAGATCTGACAGACTTGGAAGTTGTTCTTCAGAGTTTTCAACAACTAGATTTATCGGTGGTCCTGAAATGAAATAAAGAAGATGAGCAATTAAATAGCGCATTTAAGTAGAGTAGAAAAGAAAACATCCTACTCAAATGTATGCGGCAACACTGGAGTGTCGCGTCTCAAAGAATCCTTTACGGAATGCCACAAAGAAAACACGATGCCAAGTAGATATCGCTGTGAAACCATAACCCTGGACTATATACACATTTAAGGGAGCAGCAAAGGAATACAACCGTGCAGCAATTGCTTGTCTTTTGTCATATGTGAAAAGTGAACCGCGGAGAACCCACTGTGATAAAATTAAAAGCTTTCCATCTCGGCTGCAAAAGGACCTAGCCTAGAATCAATGAATGTAAAGCAAAAAGACACCAACGCTCCGGCACGCAGTCTTCGAACCTAACCCGGAGGGACAGCCCAGTAGAGAAGACCTCGCCTAAGATGGCGCGCGCAAGTAGGAAAGGACCTCAGTCAACTTATCGTGCGCAACTGTAAGCAGTTAGCTAAGAATCGGGCTAATTGGAAAGCCGTTTTGGGGGCTGGGGCACAAGTTTAACCCAAACTGTAATGTTGCTTAAGCAAGCTAGTAAGTGACTTTCCTTAAGCATATCGGTCACCAACTAGCGCAGTCCCCTAAACTTTCTTCAAAATAAAATAAAAACGAAAACACGTACAATTATATGACATCGACAAATACATAAAAAATATATTTCATAGATAAAATTCTCCACTTCAGTTGTACAAGTTAAAAACTTAAAAATTTCATGTCCGGCATTTCGTCAGTCAATGTACTGCAACTTGTAGCTCCAGCATGTTTTTTCCTCTGTTTGTCAAAAGATCAACTTGAGTCTGTGACAGCAGCATCATTTCTCCACTTTTCCATACTGCCTCAGATGTTTGCGAGTTCCTCATCGAATATAACCGGCCAGAGTGTACAAGGTGGCAGGACGGTATGTACCTCGTTCTTGCCCAAACGGTGAGACTAACAAAAATTGGCAATTGTGGTGGCATTAGACCCGTTAGCCAAATCATGATGAAATTCTGCCTACTGTTTTGAACCTCTTCACTGTGCGATCTATATTGACTGCAGCAAAGTTCGAGTAAACTAATTTTTGTAGTCATCACAAGAATAGGAATGAAATCCTTGAACTTCTCATGGCCCAGATTCTTGATCTTATTCCTCACGAGTAACAAAATCTGACAGCGGCTCGAACCGAAGTGAATGAGCTTAGGGTCGAGAAAAAAGTTCTTGCACTGGCGTGGACATATTCGTTCTCTAGGCACCTTGGTATGATCGACTGCAACGTGTTTTGTGAAATCTGACACGAAAAATGCTCGTTGACAGGTACTTATTGGACATATAACCGGGCTTCGGGGAATATTTAGTGTTGTCGCATCGATCGCCCCTGTTTGATTAAGCACACTGCTAACGTCCAAGTTATAGAAATAGACGGACTGAAATTGAGGACTGGGTATGGCATTTAAAGGATAGTCACTGGGTGGGTTATAGAACGCCCGACGGGAATTCGGCATTACAGATACTTCCCTTTTTTCTTCTACCACTAAATCACGATGACTATCTTTGTTAGCTTCGGACAAGTTCGCCTCGTCTCGCTCATCGTAAATGGAAGATATAATCTCCTTGAGCTTTGTCAAAGGCATGCTCGAGAACTTGTCGCGAATAAATTTATGAAATTTCTGATCTTCTAAGTTCGCTTCGGCATTTTCTGGCACCGACTCCAGCATTTTGCCCATAGCTTCTTGTAGTCTAAGATCCACGCAGGACGTAATCTTTTTTTTCTGTAAGTCCTCGGTTATCTGTGGCGTTGGGATGCTGCTGGTGTCGACATTCATGGTAATAAATTCTCTAGCTTTTTCTTTGAACTGATTTTGTTCGATTTTTATCAGTTTAAGTTTGCTTGCTTTAGGGAGATCCAGTGGCGCATTGTTGACTCGCTCTTCGGGAAGAAGCTTCGGGTTTGATTCGGTGGAAACACCAATTGTCTGAAGTTTTTTAATATCGCCGTAATTGCCAAACCGTAGTTTAGAACTTGAATCATTTTTAAAAGACGCTAAGATCTCTTCTATAATTTTTTCTCCCACTTCCTCTTTTGTGTTTTCCAATAGCTCTTGCCGCCTATCTCGCCTGACAAGCTCCGACCTATCTTCAACGCAACCTAACTTTATAAAGCGTTTCGGTGGTGGTTTGTTCCTGTTTGCTGCAAGAGCATCCATGGAAAAATTCTCTATTGCTTTGGGGTAGACGTTAGACCATGACATTTCCCGATCCCACTGCGAATCCTAGAAAAAAAAATAAAGCAAAACTCGCAATTTTCATAAAAAAAAACAGCCTACCGATGTTTCAGCTTCCTCGCTTTGTTTAGGACTTCCTACCTCATATGCTTGAGCCCTGGAATACAACAAATTCATGGATGCCACATCACAGTCATCAGACGAAGCTAACATATCGCGACTAACATCAGTCCTAGAGACGTTATCCGGAAATTCCCTTCGTAATGCCCATTCGCGGATCATTTCGGGCGTCCA
Organism: Matsumyia berberina; assembly: GCA_917880715.2. Classification (NCBI taxonomy): domain Eukaryota; kingdom Metazoa; phylum Arthropoda; class Insecta; order Diptera; family Syrphidae; genus Matsumyia; species Matsumyia berberina. Next base: position 34,572,069 of record OU862870.1, read on the forward strand.
ACTGCGATTACCCCCGGCCTCTTGAAGACGCTTCCACGTATGACCGTCGGCGTCGAATATGCGCCCTTCGCATAACATGCATCTGTCATTCACCAGGAGCTTACACTGCACACAAAGGAAGTGACCATTTTCACATGTAGACGGTTGACGGGCTTCGAAACCAATTTCAATTACTCTACAATTTGAACAAAGCATTCTAAAACTATACTCAAGCTCCTAACAGAGAGTCAGGACCCTCATAAAAGAAGTACACCGATTGCGATATTATGAAAGCGAAAATAATCAACGTTCAAAATTTTGGGATTTTTTTTTAATTTGGAAACTTTTTTTTGGCATTTGATAGATTTATAAAATAAAATTAAAATTCAAGTCCTTTCTAGTGTTTACAGTGTTTTTGTTTTTCTATTGACTGAGACTGTACTGAACTGGTGATTTTCCGACAATGAGCAGGTATACGGCATCTTGACCGCAGAGGAACACGGTTTCACGAATCATCGAATGACAATCAGAGAGACCTGCATGTAACACGGGCGTAATATAACGCACAACCAGATCATTGCTATCATTGTATGCATATAGATATCTATCATATCCTGCAAACTGGTGCAAGACTTCCGGAACAAGCTTTCCAGCATGGTCGATCGGTTTGGGCATTTAGGGCCACACTGATCTGAGTTCTGTGGCACAGTGACATAAAAGCGTGCGTGTTAAATTCAGGCAAGCCTCAATTTGACATGGTTCACTCGAGCCAAAGGTCTACTGGAAGTGTTTGAAGGCCAAATCCATTCACACTTTCCTCTGAAGACCAACCTCCAATGGAAGAGGCTAACCAACTGCGCCATATCAAGGAAGATATGATTCAGCTACAACAAGACAAAGAAAAAGGATTCCCTAAACAGGACCCGGGTAGATATTGGCCGAAAAGCGGCTATAACTACGGAGAATTGGTCAGATGGCGACCAGGCGGCCAAGTAAGGTATACCCACACAACACGCACTGCTGCATCTGCAAAACCAAACAAAAAACGAGCAAGAAACTCTTTTCCATTTTTTCTGTAAAAAGGTACGAGAGCTAATCTACTTTTTTAAATTCTTAGGATGTCCCGCCTGTCTTACTCCCTCATCTCTATCAACAACAAACATCATTAACCAGGTCACGTGAGTTGTGGCAACAAAAAGGCGCGCATATTAGTGCTAATTGGGTTCCCTCAACCACCAACTTACCCTTGTTACCAGTAGTTAAGTCGCAAAGGGTATTGCAAGATAGATTAGGAAACTTGACAGCTCAATAATTGGTTTGAGACAGCCCTACCTCGCAGTGGTGGTCCCACAGCAACTATGTGCAAGACCTTACCCATGTAGCCTAAAATTGTAAGTGCGGGCGGTCTAGTGCTAAACTACATGATGTTGCCGAGATTGGTCACTTGCTACACAAATACCATGTCTCGAAAACGGACTAATACTCTTGTTGACCACATATCGACTATGCACTATCTTACTCTACCCGGAAGAAAACGATCAGGAGATGTACGCGAGTCTAGTGTAGGGTTGTTACAGTCCCTAATGCATATAAGAGCCACATACCCATTAAATCAATTACCTCCACTGGCAAGAAATCAGTAGATCTGTAATTCTGCCTATACACGTTTTGGATGAAGAGGTTCACTCGAGAGTCTGATCGAATCAGTTACCTTGTTCCGCCTTTGACCAAGTTTTTAGCGGTCTCTTGAGTTTTTTACAGTAAGCGAGATGCTCCGACCTTTTCTAATGGTATCACAATAGATGTATGTAACTCCAGACTAAGTATAACTCGGATCTGCCTAAGGTAACTTAACTAACCTATCACAAGAAAAGTTGCAATCGCTTGTGAAACAGGTGTCCACACAACATTTTACAAATAATTTGGCCTAATCACATCTCAAACGAAAACCTTTAACAGAGAAGAGGCCAGGATACACCATTCAATGACGGAAGTGACCGTGACGTTTATTAAAATTAAAATTTGTTTATTCAGAGAAACTCAAGTCCAATGCTTGGCAGACTTCCCTTGCGAACAACAAAGAACTCTTTAACGCAGGTTGGGAAAAGACCTGCCCAACTAAGAAATACATGGCGCTGACAGGAATCACACCAATTGAAAAAAAAATTATGGAAAAAACTCAGATGAATTGCTGCGTTTCCCTATAAGAGGTTTTAAAACCTTCTGTATTCCATGATTTCTATAAGTGGTTAACAGAGAAAAGAATAGCTGATGACGGTGACTCAAAATAGCAAGGATATACTTTCATTCTCTTATACTCTCTTATCTGTTCATGCAAGTATCTGCAGCTAAAAGCACTCTTAAATTAAGCCGGCCAAAATAGTGGGGTGGCGCGCCTAAATATTAAAAAAAAATATCTATGCTCCAACGTCAACTCTAACTACACTGTTCTGTATTTAGACTTCGAAAGACTATTCTCGTGAGTCGTTCCGACAAGAGAATAGTGTAATTGATCCAATTCCATCTACGCTGATGGCTTAAAAAGGACTGATGTCACTGAAGAATAAGCAATGAAGAGGCTGACGAACTAGTAAGACAAGGCAGGTGCAAGCAGATGTGTTCTATCGGAACTCCATTTTGCTACCAGTCGACCATAATAATGTAAAAGTCATTAATTGCAGTAAACAACAGGTGAAACTCACTAACCACCTCCGAAGTAGACAGCTTTGGACTAGATATGACAAAGCAAGAACCGATGAACTTTTACAAAATGATAGGAAATGAGTATCAATATGTATGTACGGCACTTGCTGGCCGACAGCATGTGGCACAAGGGCAAGAGTCTTGCCCAACGCAACTGTCTTAGCCAATACCACGCAACTGCCAGATCACTGTAGTGTGTTTCAAGCGGGAATTACGACATTCTGCGAAGCAGCTGCTTGGCTTTCAATTAATGCGATCGATTGTAAAGCTATTGTACTATACAGAGATAGTTAGGCAGCTATTAAAGCCATGGACAATACGCAGATTTCTTAACGAGATTGCAGACAGGTGCGATATAACCCTGTACTGGGTCCCAGGATACAGGGACGTTCCAGGCAACTGCAGAGCGGACGAGCTGGCAAAAGAAGGCGCAGGACGGCATCTACCTAAAAACCTGGGGGAACCACCTGCGCCTATTGAATCGATCAAATTCCTCCTTGACACGGATGCAAAGAAACTGGCAAACTACAGGTGGTACAACATCAGCGCTTGTGTCTTGTCAAAACAAATCTAGCCTAACTTGGATTTAAAGAAGATGGAGAGACTTTTATCCACTACCCGGAGAAACTAATAGGGGTCCTCACCGGACATTCCTTGATAGGCAAACATGCACTCACACTGGGGATCCCCTCCAATGATTTCTGTAGAAGCTAGGAGGAGAAGAAAACTACGACGCACCTACTGTGTACGTGTCCTGCCCTTGCGACGCTAAGAAGGAAAACACGATCTGGCCGAACTCGACATCTAGAAGATAAGAAACTTCATCTCTGCTACGAAATGGGTGTTACTTTGTGTTACATCACTGGTTCTGGCTAATCTGGTCTAAGTGTGTCTCTGTCTGAGCGGGGGCAGCTACCTAACCTACTTGCTGGCCACAATATTCAAAGACACCACACTGAGAAATTAAATCTAAACGATGATGATTTACGCAGAGGGTGTGGTGACGAAGAGGTACATGAGGATACAACTCATTTTCTCTGTCACTGCCTAAACCTCTGTCAAGTAAGAATTAAGACCCTGGGTAAATACTTCATTGATCACATCGAAGAACAGCCTGATGGTCCACTATCAGATCTACTCAATTTTGAAAGGGTGTTCGGATGGTTGGTTCCTAGAAACTAATTCACGTAGTAGGGAAAACAAAAAATGGGTATCTTTCCCCATAGGTGTATATAACCACATAGACATAGACCTATGTAAAAGTAATAAATAGGTAAGCTAACGCCTTTATCAATCTGCAAACCTAACTTCTCCTGAAACTGTATGAGGATGCTGGCAGAAATTCTGATGATATGACTTACTTGGCTTATTTGGCTCAAGATTATAGCGAAATTGATTCACCCAAGTTATGGACAATGGCAATATTGAATTCAGAATGAAGTACCAACGTGACTATGTAAGCGATCACCTATTACGACAACTAAATAGCGTCGATGTTCCCGACGTGCTGCTGTTTAGAAACAATATACATATCGTGTTTTGGTCGAGAAGAAGGCTTTTATTAAAAATGTTTATGTGGTTAATTGCTGGTCCTATTGGATCTCTCAGTTTACGCAAAAAAAAAAACAATTTTTGGATTATTTCAAATGAGGTTTCTATTTGATTGCTGTGGAGTATCTTACTTGCTTGCACTTTCTTTCCGCTTTGATGATCAAAAATCAAAGAAAAATTTTGACACCCGCTTGGCTCTGATTATAAGAGGTCTAAGCGTACATTTTTGGTGTAATAATGAGTGCTTATCGAAAAGGAAAACAAGGAAAAGAAAATCAACAAATGAATATAAAATGCACAATTTTCGCGAGCGCAACTCAATTACAATGGTTAGCCAACTGGAAGAGATTAGCTTGAGTAATCTTACAAGCAAAGTTATGTAGGTATCCTATGCAATCAATTCCATGTGATCTAATTAAATAGCACTTAGGTATAATTTGTTATTATTACAAGCACCAGGTCTGACCTGAATCCCACGGGTGTAAAGACAGCGTTCAGTGGCGCGTAAAAATGAATTGACAAACAAAACCAATTGGGATTCTTGTGGTCATTTGTGTAAATCAAGGTGAGCAATTCTCTGTTATAGGTAAAGGGGAATAAACACATTCATGTGGGGAACTTGAATTTTATTCTACTTCCGATTTTTCATTATTACGTTGTTAGCTCTGATTTGTTCTACAACCAAGATTATGGTGAAAAATGGTTGCCCTTGTTATAACTTGATTACTGTAAACCAAGTTCTGGAAAAAGAATTACCCTCAAAGAACAAATTGGCTTCCAACTGGACCCGCCTTAATAAGTTCTTTTGGACTCTTAACTGGTTTCCATATTTCACCGAAAGATTTGTTAGTGAAGGCAATATAACCTTAGACATTATTTTACTTGGATAAAAAAGTGCTTTTTGTTCAGTGCAGTTTTCTCCACCGAATTACAGGTGGAAATTGAAAATAATTCATCCAAGACAGTACGATGCTTTACAGCGAAGTTGGGAGCATCCTTAGCGAAGATAAGCCGTCTTCTTGGGCAAATCGGTAAAGTTAAAACACTTGATAGATGGGTACCCGTGGTCGTCGTGGCGCAGTGGTTAGTGCGTTGGACTGCTGTGCAAGCGGCGTGGGTTCAAGGGTTCGGAGTCGGCAATAAATTGTAGATACCTTCCATTCGTGCAAAAAATGTAACATGAATGGTTGGGAGAAGCTTGGCCTTGGCTCATTCCGAGCTGGCCTTGGATCAGTCCAGCTATTCTTTTTATTTTAGATGGGTACCCGACGAATTGACGGAAGCCAAAGACTTGTGAAGACTACAGGCCGACCGTTACATTTTTTTTTTTAAATATTGGTTTACGATCGCGGACATGTGATAAACATGGCTCCTGGATGATAATCGTAGACGATCAGGCCAATGGCTAGATGGCAATGAAGCCCCAAGACTTCGTGCCAAACCGTGACTTTTTTCGAGAAACGTTGTGGTTTTCTCAGAACTGGTGAAACCATCACAGCGATCATGAATGAACAGTGAACAGCCGATACTCGTCAAAGGACGCATACCGCAACAACTATCTACAGAGCTACAGAATACCACCACAGCGTGGATAACTTTTTGTGAAACAAATGCTTTCCTGTTCGGAACTTCGAAAATTTTATTATTGTCAGAGCATTGGCAACGAACAGTTACTGCCAAGACCAATCTTTTACAATTCTTCTCTTCTGCTTCCCCCCTCTCTCCTCGAGGTGAGTGATTGTACGTCACCTTTTAGGTCTTTGTGATTAATAAAGATTCACCGGTTACCTATTACTAATATGAAGGTTCTAGACGACGACATTTCATTCAATATTTGAAATCAAATACAAAACAAGTCAGTTTACTGATAATAATTCGCCATAAAAAAAACACAAAAACCAATCCACAATAAATAGCTTTAATACCGCCTGATAAGAAGTGGCCGTTCTTTATTAAAGTTAGCTAGCATTCTCGATTATTATCTGCGACCAGCTGTGTATACAATTGTGCACAACCTATACCATATCATGACTAGGTAAATATAAAAATATAATATTGCAAACTAACAGAAGGAGCACTAGCTGTCTGTGCTTATATCTTTAAGGTAGGTTAGGTTGTAAACCTCAAAGTACAATAATTTACTAGAAAAAGCAAATTGCAAATTCATAGAAACTCTGAACGTAGGCATGATGGGTTCTTTTTGATTGTGAGTCAACAATGAGTCTAACTGTATGCATTAAGCTGGACACAACTTCGGTACACATAAATTAAAAAATTGTCTCCGCATAAAAGTCAACAATACATTTTCTAACGTTAAAGATCTCAAAAACGGAATCCCCCAAGGCTCTCCGCTCTCTGTGATATTATTCATGATAGCCTTTAATGATATTAACCACATTTTATCAAGTTACAACTCGATTAAACATTGTCTATATGCCGATGATCTAATCATTTTTACCAAATGCAAATGCAGTTTAAACGTTTCTACAACATTTTCCAATATTATGGCAGATCTTGAAGCCTGGTGCGAAGTATCAGGCGCCAAGATCTCAGCCGTAAAAAGTAATATTCTTCATATATGCAGGAAAACTAGCTGCTCTAAGCATATAAACCTTAGATTTAATTCTATAAATATTTGCAACGTAAAGCACCTTAAATTACTTGGTATAATTTTTGACTGTAAATATAGCTTTAAAGAACATTGCCTAGATCTTAAGAAAAGCTTAGTTACCAGGTTAAATATTATTAAATTCTTAGCTTCTAAAAATAGTTCTGCGCATATTAACACATTGATCAATGTAACCAAATCAATAATCCTTTCTAAGATAGACTACGGTTTAGTAATATATGGCAGATGTCCGAAATCATCACTACAGAATATAAAATCCCCATATCATACTGCGGCCCGGATATCCTTAAGAGCATTTAGAACTACTCCCATCAGAAACATTCTCACCGAAAGTGGTCTCCCCCCGATAGAGCATAGAGTGAAATATCTGACCTCTCTTTTACTCGCCAAAATTGCGATAGCCCGGAAAACCCCGATATTAAAGGACACCAAGCGGTTAATGTCACGGAAGAATCTGGATAAGTACCCTTCAGCTATTTCCAACGCTTTTAAGTTTTCGAATGATCACGATGTTCTAATTAAAGACCATACCAACTACTCTTCAACTCAACCGCCCTGGCTATTAGCCACTGACTGTATTAATATCGACCTGGCCAACAGTTCTTATATGAATGGTGTAAATAGTGCCCTCAGGCAAATGTTTGAAGAAATACGACAAAAACACGAAAACTGGTCTTTCATATTCACGGATGGGTCCAAAAGCATAAATGGTACTTCATTTGCTGTGGTCAATGAAGAGGGTAAAACCTTAAGTAAAGGGCTTCTACCTGAACACTGCTCTATCCTAGCTGCGGAATCCATGGCAATCCTACGGGCGCTGGAATCAACCAACTGCAGGAAAACTATTATTTGTACAGACAGTTTGTCAACATTAAAAGGTGTATTAAACATCAACAACAACAGTAAAATAATAGTAATTATACGAGACAAACTTATACGTGCCAAAGGAAAAACAAAAATACTATGGATACCAGGACACACCGGTATTCAAGGGAACGAAAATGCAGACCAAGCAGCAAAACTTGCAGTGAAGGAACCCCTTACCTCCTTCCACATCATAAATAAAAGTGATATCGTGAGGAAAATAAAATGCATCTGGGCTGGAAAAATTAAAAACGAATGGAGTAACTACAACCACTACTACTGCTCGTTCAACCCAAGCGGTACATATACGGCCTATCCACTAAGAGTAACCACCTATATGACAAGATGTTACATTCGACTTCGCCTCGGACACACGAACCTTACCCACTCGCATCTCATCAATAAAACTCCGCAGCCGAATTGCCACATATGCCAAAGCGACATCCCGCTCTCAACCAAACATCTAGTTTTCGACTGCCCCAAAATAAAATCTTTATCTAAAAATTTCTTTTATAATAGTAGTTTTCACGAATTGCTCTCTCATCCTACAGAAAAGAATATAAAAAAAGTATTCGAATTTCTTTGTGCAATAAATTTATTAAATCATATATAGGCAAAATTATTCAAACTAGCCGAAAGCCCTGGTAAGTTTTTTTTTGTAATTAAATTGTAATTCACTTACTTTTTAATAAATAATAATAATAATGTCTCCTCAGGACCAAAAGTGGCAACTACAGCCTGATAAGAGAATACCTCACATGACCTGCACATATATATCTGCACAATCGGAGCTCGGGTCATAGAGGGTTTGCAGGGCTCAATCAGGGTTGTAAAAAACAAGAAACTTCCGCCTTTTCAAAGTGCTTTACTGGAATCAGTCCAGGGGCTTCTGGGGAAAATCTATCTCTAACCCCCTTATCCATCTTGGATCAATCAGTGTAGAAGAAAAGGATGCCAAACGAGAGATATAACGACAGCAAAAAAAGGTTATACGAGCTCTTAAACAAATCGGGAAACCATCTCTGATTCAGGCTAATCGAAATAATGCAACAAGCACGCGCTCCCGCATCTAGATATTCAGAAGTCCATCCAGTAGCATGGATGTTCGAACGTTCCGATGGAGATACATACGTTAACTCAGACCATAATCTTTTTGTAGCCAAAGTAAGGCTGCGTTTATCCCGAAAGTCGTTAAAGGCCTCCCTGATATGTAATTAATTTAGCATTGTTCTTGAAAACACTGCGCAGAACTCTGCGGTCCCGTCCGGATTCACGGCGAATGGAGGAAAAGATACAACGACTAACTTTGTTGACGGTACAGCAACATCGGCATAATTTGTAAATATCTGCGCACAGATGTTGACTACGACTACTATACGATTCTGTATATGAACTTCGTTAGACCTTTGTTTTGCGTCTTTCTAACCGTCTCAGAGAACAGTGAGAAAACAACGAAATTCATCTGAACCGAACGCGATGTTTCAAAAATGGACGTAGGCATGAGAGCCGGTCTTTTCAATAAGATTCCCTGACCATAGCAGTGTTTGCTAGGCCGAGGTTCTAGCAGGGACAAGAGCCGCCCAATTAACGTCGATGCTCACAATATCACGGAAGGTTATCACGATCTATATTGACACCTAGGCGACTATAAAAGCATACGCTGCTACTCAAATCACTTCAAATTATATTATGTAAGTGACGTCGCATAAAGCTAGAGCTGCTTGGCAGGCAGCATAGTATAAAAGTCTGCTTTGTTCTTTCCTCAAGGCCAACCTGATAGCTGACATCTGGGAAGAAGAATCTTGTAGTAGGTAATTAATGGGTCCCACAAAGGGAGAGGTAAGCATGATCCATATCGTCATTATAGGCTCGGAAACCTAACGCCTTTTTCAATATGTTCGAAAAACAAAGGAGGTTGGGTTGTTGATAATAATTCACCATAAAACAAATAATACACTCATTGAAGTATTCCAATATTGCTTCATAAAAAGTTATTCAACACAAGCTAACAAATGTTGCTACAGATTCCGCTGTATATGGGAAAATAAAAGCGTAGGCACTCAAAAGAAGTACATCGTAATTTGTACCCTATCATTAGTGGATAATTATATAAAAACTTAAAATTATTAAAGATAGCCATAGTTGATTTACACAATTTTCTTGTATGTACACATCATAAACCAAACATGTTCGACTAAACCATTTGCTTTGATAAGTGGTTTCAATGGTAGTTTTTACATAACAACCAATTTAGATTTCGGTGCTCCACTTACAACTAAACCCCCCGGCCGCCGTGAGGTGGATAAGTTGATTTCTTAATTTTTTTGTTTGTTAAATTAACAAAGGAAACAAAATGAAACTATACTGTTAATGTGTTTGTTTTAACATCTGTACGATGTCTATGATTGATTTTAGCTTACCTGGCAATTTTGATGCTGACCCCAAGCTAGCCGTTCTGCTTGGATCCATTGCTACTTAACTTTCCTACGCTAAACTCGTTACAAAATCTTATTCAGACTGAAAAAGTAAATGAAAGGAAATCATTAGCAACACTTTCAACCGATCATTAAATACTTTTATGGTGAAAAATTTAATGTTCAATGCATTTTCAATTGACGTCACTTCTTTTACTAGACAAAACAACACAAGTTTCGCAAAAACACCAGGGCAGCGATTGGAAAAAATCTATCTCTTTACATATGTAACGTTTTGCTATTGAATTACAGCCCACATTGAATAATAAAACAAATTACACTATAAAACGTTAAATTTGACGAATAAAAAGGAAAATGCGCATCTTATTTACGAGTCTCTTATCAAAGATGCCATTTCTTTTGTGTTTGGGGCAATGGTACATTTTTTTTATCACACAACACACCTATTTTTTACTCGATATTTTAAACTGCACGATATGATTGGCTTATTTGAAAGGAAAACAAAAAATAATAAGTAAAATGTTTATTCTGTTTCCGAAAATAAAAACAAATTAGCTGTAGAACACCAGACGGTGTACATTTTCCTTTTACTGTTGTTTTAATTTATTTCACTTGTCCCTTCAACGAAGGCAGTTGTTGTTTCTTTGTACGTAAAGTGATGCCAATACAGTTGTTCAACTTATTGCTTTATGTTGCTTACGGAGCATCTACATAAGTCATAACTACTGCTTTAATAACCATTGGAATCAAATTCGTCTTTCGTCAAGCGACCCAATCAGCTTGAACGACAAGTTGTATTTCAGTATGAAATTCATGGTGTTTTATGGGTCTAATTGGAAAGCGACCTGTAAGCGAACATGAGAGAGAATTAGCATGACGGCTAGATTCGTGAACATAAACCCGATATGCGCTTGCACCCTTATAGAATACAAGGACGACGCCACCAAAGAATGTTTCTACAATGAATGTTCCTGCAAGCACAAACCAAACAAGACGCGTATAAAGCAGATGCAGATATTCTGGGTCATTTCAAGTAAAAAGTCTCTGTCCTGTTTGCGTTGACTTTAGAACAGCTGTTGAACGACGAGCTATTCAACGACATCGATTTATTTTGTTTTAGAAATCTATACTTAAATTCTTTGTTTCTTGTTTTATCGTTGAGACGACTTTGATAGAAATAACCACAAAGGCAACTTCACCAATGTTCTCACTTTTTAAAATAGGATTTGGCATAACAGATAACAAATCAAATGTGACATCACACTACTCTACCGATGTTAACTGTCTAAATTTTTGCTGTCAGAAAAGTTCGTGTTTCGGCAGTCTGATTTTATACTTGGTCAAATTTCAGGAGACGACCGAATAATAGCTTTTTTTCTTGAAAATGGTTGTGTTTAGTAGCCTCGTCCGGTCGGCTGGAGCCTTCTCTCAATACCGCAGCCTTCTGAATGCTCCAATCGCGAAATATGGTACTTATTATTAAGCAGCGCCTTCGTTACGCAACATGTCATAACCATAACAATGGACATTTCTACTTCCAGCAATTCAGACTCAACTGCGGCAAATGAGTGGCCATGAACATAAAACTTTCGCGGTGACTCCATCAAGGTTTCAATGGAATAAATTCAAGGATATGCTACATTTCTATGTTATGCTTGGTTTGATCCCCATCACCGCAATAGTCATGTATGTGAATATCTTCATTGGACCTGCTACTCTTACCGAGATTCCTGCAGATTATACCCCAAAATACTGGGAATATCAAAAAGTATGTTTACCTGTTAAGTTTAGGACGTGAAGTTTGAATGTTTTTTTCTTTAATTTCAGCACCCCATTTCGCGTTTTATCGCGAGATATATGAATCCATCGCCGCAGCAAGAGTACGAGAAGATGTGCCATTATCTTTTCGAGGAAAATGAGAAGGCTCAACTTAGGTAAGACTTAGAAGCTATTGCAACTGAGGTAATTGCCATTATCCCTGGTTACAGGCAACTGGAGAAGGATGTCCGCGCCAAGATGTCCGAACGTAATGACTACAAAGCCTATTACTACCGCCCGGCCATCGCTAAATACACCAGGATTTCCAAGGAAGCAGCTGATTACTTGGAGTCCATTCGGGGAGATAATTAAGAGAAACTACACACTTATAATTTCTAGTGAAATAATGTAATACAGTATACAAATAAACATGAAAAGAAATTACACAAAGCGTTTAGAAAACATTCAAGGAAATGCGATGTTATTCCTCTTGCGAACTTATACTAAAGCTATCCTACAGCCATCAGCGTTCAACCCCAGGCTTGGTTCTTGCAATAGTATAGTACTAGCTTTCCATTTGTGCCGTGACAGTCGTATAGATTCTTGATCAACTGGTCTGGAGACGGAGCAAATGTTTGATTCACATAGAGGAACTATTAGGATTAATTAAAGTATATGAAAATAGGAAACGTGTTTCAGTTATCTAAAAAGTGTTACAAGCTGTTCCTGTGGATCCATTTTTAAGTAGTGGTGGAAAAATTGCATTATTGAGCTGACGGTTTTGTTTGGATCCACTGTCCATTTGCGTTTCTTTATTATTGGCACGTTGCCAGTTGCATTCAGCAAGATGCAGACTATAAACAAATGTGAATTAGCTTTTTTTATTCAAGTGAGGAAATAAGTTTTAATTGCCTTTGGAAGTATCCTTATCGTTTGAGGTTTCCTTTTCCGTTGCAGTAACATCAGATTCGGACATAATTATTGTTTAATCAAATCCTACTCAGTTTTTCGATAAGCTCTTCAAAATCAACTTTATTTCTGGAAAATAGTTGAGTTCACAAGCATCCCCTTGTTAAAAATAAAAATATTTTCCCTTTTTGACAGCTGTTGTCTTCAACGACATTACCGACCACTGCCAACTTATAGGGTACTTACACACAAATTCTTATCAGAGGAAATAGTAATGCCAAATTTCATCGACTAGTTGGAAAAAATACTGAAACATGCCCAGGATTAATGCTTTGGACAGCTGTGCGAGCTGCGTAGGTTCGAACTCCAGCAGTAGCCACCGAACCTTTTTCGCGGCACCATCCCTCATCGAGGTATGACAAAACTTCGAGTGTATTTTGCCATTAAGAAGCTTCTCAATTATGTAAAGTGCAATTGCGAGAAGCTAATCCTTGGGCCACTCCAAGGATAGATAGTTGAACCCAACATTTCATAGTAGAGGGGCCAGGACTAATACCTTTGGGACTATTGCACGGTATTCTCGGTCTTATAAAGAAAAATCTTATTCCCAAAGAATCAACGATTATTTTCGTCGTATATATGTATGTATATAGCCCACCTATAGCAAAATACATTAACATATAACTAATTGAATATTAAAACTAAAAAAACATGTTTATCTTTGTAATTATTTTGCTATTTTATAATAATCTATAAATACAAAAATAACTAGTAATTCTAGAGAATAAAATAAAGTAGATAAACACCCTCACAAGGGTTTATTTCCATACTTTTGCTTTTTATGAAACTTCTTCGGGTTGATTCCGTAGGCTTTAAGTCGATCATCTGTGATTTGCGATGTACCATTTTCACCGCTGTTTTGCTGATTGGATTTCATTTTACTGAAACTCTTTTGGCTAGTGTTTCTATTACCCTTAATGACTGTCCTTTTGCTACTGTTTTTTAGTCCTTTCTTGCTGCCAAATGGATTATTGACTACAGTTTTAGTTTTAACTTGCTGCACTTCCTTCTTTGCATCTGTATTTGTGACTTCATTTGTGCTTGTAGTCGACTTTACTTCAGTTTCCCCATTTATAGCCTTATTCTTGATCTTTTTCTTTTTCTTCTTTTTCTTCTTCTCATTGTTAATAGAGGATGATTCAATGTGAGATCCTGAAGGAAGTTGAGGACCAGCCTCAACCTTAGGAGTGGCTTTGACTTCTGATTCATGATCAACTTCATTTACTGTAGATTGCGCAGAGGTAATAGTTTCCGCAACTTTTCTTTTCTTTGCGTTTTTTTGATTTGATGTGGTAGATTGATTCACTGACGGTGGTTGTTCGTTGTCTTCGGCTTCGTCTTCAGACCTAGGGAATAAAAAATTTATAAAATCAAGTCCCATTTCGAAGGTATTAACAAGTACTTACCCTTCGCCGTAGAGACTTTTAAATATTTTACGTTTCAAGAACTCGTTGTTCGCCTTCATTTTATACAGTTTCTGTTCTTTCTTCTCGACAACGTCGGGACGAATTTGTACCATTTTTTTTAAACTTGCCCATTGGTTAAGTTCTTTATTTTTTGCCAGGAGGATCTGAAATATATATAAAAAGAAGAATATTCAGAAGCGTAGAATATACAACGTTTTAGAAACAGATTTGGAAACAAAGAAGGCATCGCCGGATTAAGCAACGCAAGAGTTAAAAACTACCTTTTGGACATTTTCTTTCGAAATAAAGAACCCAAAACAATAAACGACAAGTGATCGACCGCAAGGTAAAAAGTTATAAACGTTACCGAATATATTTAGAAAATGCGGACCAATTTTCAACTTGATGTTAACGCAAACTTACCTCTTCGATGGTCAATCCAAAATCGTTAGGCGTCGTCTCAGTGTATTTGAACCGGCACGGCAAGTCGCCAATCATATCCTCACAATCCAACTTGTAGTATTCGTCGATGTATTCCCCATACGTCATCTCGTCATCCGGATTGAACGCAGGTTTTTCTGCCTTAATAACCTCCATAAAGCGATTTCTCCGTCGCTTTTTCCGTTTGTCCCGCGTGTTCTCGATTATTTCCTTTTGCATGGCTTCCTTCGAATTCGGGTCATAGTCACAGTCCATATTAAAATCATCATCTTCGCAATGTGGCTCATAATCGCCGTCATCATCTTTCGCCGGATCATAGTTATCCCAATCTTCCACCTTAAGTTCGTCAATATCCGGACATTCGGGTTTCTCCTCTCCCTCGTCCACATCATAGTATTCATCATTGAATAATTCTTGCATGCGTTTATCATGTGCCTCCGGATCGAATTCTTCCTCCAACTCATCATCTCTAAATCCCAGCTCATCATTTCCGGTCACTTCCTTTAGCTTAAGAATCTTCTCCTCAATTTCCTTTCGTTTCATTGCCTTGATAATTTCGAGTTCTTGCATTTTTTGCTCCTTCTCGCGTTCCTTTCTTTCTTTTATTTCTTGTCGCTTCTGCTTTCTTTTGTCATCCTGTTTTCTCACAGATTGCTCTATTGTACGTGGGTAGCGTTTGATAAATTCCGAATCAGGTTCCTCGAAGCGAAAGTTATATTTGTGTTCGAATTCTTCTTGTTTTTCTAATTCCACTTCGTCTTCGGAGAGATTATCGTTTTCTCCAACGATTTCCTCATAAGTGGGAATGTCAGCAAAATTTGTTTCAGCATATCTAAACGGGAAGTAGTGAAATTTAAATGATTTCTAGTATTTTGTGTTTTTTTTTTGTTTACCCTTGATTGAGGATGTAATCTCTAAGGAATTTCTCTCTCTGTGGCAATTTGGAATTTGACCAGTAGGTTTTCAGAGGAGCGAGTGTCTGTTTTACCTCCTCCTTGACGTCTTCCTTTTTCCCAGCTAGCCATTTTGTAAAATCTTCTTCCTCTTTATCCTGTATAAATATAAAAGTGAAAATATTTATGATGTTCTTTGTGGAGAGTATAGAATGGTTTGAGTGCAGTCCCATAGTCAAAAGTCCAGATTAAGAGCAGATTCTCAAGCTACCTATGCAAGATTGAGGATCAGGTTCACTCCGAACTGTAGCGCCACCAAAGTATCTAAGTAAGGTAATACTGGCATCGCGCAACTCTACGATCAACTGCGCACAATAGTAGGAACGATTGCGAACACACAAGGCTCATGGGTAAACCGCTTTGACCACGACGACCGAAATACTCGATTTTACCTTCGAAAGATGTAATATAGGGTCAAACTAAGTAGAACAAACGAACTTCTGAATAGAAGTCGTTTATACGCCATCAGAGTCATGGCGAACACAAGTCACTAGGCTGTGGCATGCAGCAACACTTTCGTAGTTGAAAGATATTAACGAAGGATAAGCCCTTGGTAACTTTTTGCAACTTGGCCCACACACAAACAGTTGTTTGGCAGGGCAGTGCCTCTTGCACAGCTTTTGTAACCAAAAATATCGCGTTTAAATATAAATTCATACAAGTGCACAAATAGCACTTGTTACGTACTCACATTTTCTTCTTTCGATTTCACTCGCTTCTTGAAAATTCCACCGAATTCTTCATCGTCAGAGTTCTCTGCGTTCATAACTTTCTTGAACTCGGCTTTAAGTTTACGTTGTTCTTCGACATAGGAAGGAGAAGCCGCCCTGGCGTCAATCTCCTGCTCCTCGACTTCATTCTCAGAATCTATTTTCAATTAGAACGTTAGAATTTGTTTTTTTTAATTCATTTACAACCAACCTACCATCTTCAAATTTCCCTCCATTCTCTAAAATAATTTTTCGCTCATAATCTTTCAACATAACAGGTTTAGACGACTGCTTCTTCTTCTCGCCCTCATCTTGTTCAATCCCATCAAAGAATCGTGTATTTTTATCATAGATGGCTGGATCTTTACTTTTCAATGAGGATAAAGTTTTGAAAAATTCTTGGTCAAACTTTGAATCCGGGATAACATCTTCATCTGTTGAGTCACTTTCACTAGACGAATCCGAATCGGAGACATCTATTCCACGATCTTTATCTTAAATTTTAAAAGGAAAAAACATTAAATTGGGAACAGATTAGAGCAGGACTTGTAGTTACTTACATTTTTTCAAGAGTTCCTTTTGTCGAAACTTATTATACGATTTTGCGTAGTCGGCATTTGTATTAAATTGCACTTCTTTATCGCTTTCTTCGGAATCATCGAACAGTTTATTCGTATTCATGTTTAGTCTTTCCTAAAAATGTGAAAATACCAATTTATATTTTTGGCGTTATCAAACCACACGTGTTTTGATGTTTTGGTGGCAGTGTCAGTGAAATTTTGCTGTTAGTGACATATGTCAAATGGTTTTAGCAACATATGAAAGTTCTGTTGGATTTGTAGTCAACTCATCGACTATTCGCTACATTTTTGAAAGTAATCCTGTGTTCGGCAATAAATCAAACATTTAAGAATGATACTCCTTCATTCTTAAATGTTTGCGGCGAGGGACAAGACGAATTATTGTGCCTTGAATCTATAGCAAAAGCAGGTACTGTATTTCCATTTTACGTCCGACTTGGTGTAAGTTTTCTTTTCTATTTTATACATTTTTTATTACAAATACGCCTTATTTAGTTTCAATTCTGTATTTTATTTATGCGAATTTGTTTGAGGAAAAACGACCAATTTAAGAATATAAAGTTCACTTTCTTCGCGACCCATAATGAGCACTCTGCCTTAAACTATAGTGAACACATCCCTCCATCCAACTGTCAGCGATATTATACAACAACAAATCTTAAAGCAGCTGATTCACTCCCTTTATTTTGTAAATAAAGTAAATTCCTAAACAAAAAGCAAGAAATACCATTTTACCAAACATCCCAACGTAATATGAAAATAAATAATGAATTCATTTCGTGAAAGCCTAGCTAGTATACCGAGTGCATTGACAACCTTTATTAGTGAAAGTGCTTCATCGTATATGAATCTATCCACGCCCTCATCCTCGCATTCAGATGAATCGGATAGATCCCTGGCCATACCAGCATCTTTAATAAAAGAGCAATGGAGATTGGTGCTTAACTCTGACGCAACCATTTCCAATCTAGAACAAGCAATTCAGACGTGTAAAGAACTGGTTCTCAATACCGATGAGATAAGCGAAGAACGTAAGTGGTTAGTACGTCACCTAGTTGAGTTGCGATATGAGCTAAAAGAGCTGAAAGACGCCGAAGAGGATCCAAATGAATGTGGACCAACGTTCAAGAGCATCATTGGACATCATTTTAGTGTTCGACATGTTGGCCGAAGTTTGCAAAATGCTCGTTCGTACTGTGACCATTGCACTGGCATCATCTGGAGTGTGGTACAAGCTTCTTACATTTGCAACGATTGCAAATTCACCGTGCATAGTAAATGTGTTGATGACATATTACGAGTGTGTGCTCATGTTGTGGTTTCTGAGCGTAAATATCCAATTAGTGAAATATGCCCTGAAATAGGTTTGGCGGCTCAAGGTTACAGATGCGCCGAATGCCAAGCATCCTTGAATTTTAGTAAGTACTTGCTAGATTTATTTTGTTTTTTGTTTTTATTTCGATTTTTGTTGTTTTCTTAGATGGCGTAACATCAATGCATTGCTTTGGAAAGAGTTCGGAAAAGCATGGTATTTTTGCATTAATTTGGAAGACGTTCTTTTTTTTCATTTTGTGGGCTTGGTTTTGCGCTTATTTGATTTGAGCTTGTCGCTTTTGCATATGATTATTTGCTTGTCGAGGGTTCAGATAACACCCACCTTACCTTGGCCGAAAAAGCGAAGACATTGCATAACATTTTCTGATATTTCCTTAGCTCTACGAAAAGATCAACATTTTGATTAAGATTGTCAAGATCTTGCCGTACACGCCACGCCGTTTGTCCTACATCACTGAGCGCATGGTATACAAGAAGTGCTTCAGCTTCAGAGTATGTAAAACCATTGCCTAAGCTTTTCCTTCTGTCCTGCCTATGATCTCTTTATCGAGAACATGCTGAACTGGATTTGTCTACCTTCTCCTTCTACTTCACTGTATCCCTTCTGATCTGGCATCAGTTTAAGTACATCGAGCTCATCTGATCTGGTGTTACAAAAACCGTCTTGTAGAGCGGAAACCTGCTTGTTCGGCATCAAGTGTGTTTTCCAGTTCTTTATTTACTCGCTCAAGAATAACTTTAACTATTACCTCGGCTGGAGGCGGCACATTACCTAATACCTTTCTTGGGGAGGTTGATAATTCCTTTCTGTCATCGTGAAAGCTTTCGGCTTCCCTACCGGCATTTAACGACATGCTCAGCGTTATTTCCTTAAAAAAAAAAAACCTTCATGGGGAAGGAGACCTTTTCCACCGTTGGCCTCGCAACTTTAAGGAGTAGAATAACTTATAACTTCAACAATTAGAAGATGCTACGGTTCGGTGTGCATTTGACCCCACTTCTGCAGGACTAGATTAGGTACATGTTCCATCAAAATAACCGAGGGCATCCTAATTTGCTTAGATAAAGTCGTGCGATTCGTCGCTGTGACGGCTACGCTGAAATTTTTATTAATTTAGAAATCAGATGTAAGAAGTAAGGTCGACACCAAAGCAAGCCTCAAATAAGTCGCATTAAATCAGCCATCTTTATTGCTTTTCTACTGCTTTTTGACTAATATATGCTGGCTTCACTTCCTATTCCCTCATTAACCCATTCCTTCTGTTTCTGAAACTTAAAATTCATTTCTAGTCTCATACATTTTCTTTTTGCAGAAAACAGTTGGGTAGAACCACGATTGTGTGACTACAATGGACTCTACTACTGTCCCACATGCCACTGGAATGATATTTCAGTGATTCCAGCACGCGTTATTCACAACTGGGATTTCGTGGCACGCAAGGTTTGTCGTGCTTCGTTGCAAGAGATAAATCTCTTCCTCGAGAAGCCCGTCATCAAACTAGAAGAAGCCAATCCGAAGCTTTTTGTGTTTTTACAAAAACTTAGCTCGATTAAAAAATTACGTGACAATTTGGGTTTCATGCGAAAATATTTACTTGAATGCCGAAAGGCCACCGAAGATAAACTGCTGGACAATCAAATTGGTATAGCATATGTACATCCGCTAAAAGTTTGTCACATTGTTAATAACGAAACATTTTAGGTTCCAGACGCCATCTTCTGCAATCCTCGGACTTCTTCTCAATCAGCGATTTAGAACAGGTCGAGTCCGGAGCACTTTATGAATTTCTAAATAAAGTGTACAACACTTTCGATAAGCACATACGAAACTGTGGCCTGTGCACAGCCAAAGCGTACATCTGCGAGATATGTGGTAACGATGAAGTGATGTATCCATTCGACGATGGATGTATAATATGTGATAAATGCAATTCAATATATCATCGAGTTTGCATGACGCGAAAAAATATGGTTTGTCCCAAGTGTGTTCGTGTAGAGGACCGGCGAGTCTTGCAGACACAGGAACTGGAAGATGCGGAAAATGGAAACTAAATCGAATATTATCATATTAACTATGTTGTGCTTTCGCTCTTGAATGCTTCAATATAATTTAAGTACTAAGTGTAAATTGTATATGTAAATCTACTTCGATGTTCGATCATCACTTTGTTTTTTAAATAAATCTTTAAACGTCTCAAATTGATGTTTGATTCATTGGGCAAATGCTTATGCTCATTGTGATTATGTAGTTCTGTTAATTTTCAGCCCTTAAAACACCACAAAGTGCTTATGATGTCATGTAAATCACATATTTTGGAACAGTATTGTCCTAGTAGAGGTATTGCCAATGGGAGAGTAGTCTAAAAAGCCACTTTTAGAAGTCAACCAAGGTAAGATCCTGTGGTGCATAGTTGTAGCCATTTTAAGTTTCAGTTTCATAGGAAGCACTTTAACATCAAACCCTGGACGAATAAAACGACAATCTCAAGCCTCCAAATCATCCTACCTGAGCAGTCCGTATTTGCAGCAATCTGACACCTCTTGCCGGTTGTATGTTCTCCCATTTCGGAAGTGCACGCAGCTTCATCCTTCATAGTTGTTTACCTTTCAGTTTGCGGATCGGGAAATATTTTAAAGAATTGTTTAATAAATTGTGTTTGGCAATTATTTTGTGAGCAGGGTCTATTATACCTTCATGAAGCGAAACAGGAGCCAGACAGGGCGGCGCCGCATAGAAGGGCTAGAGCTGCTCGTGAATTTTAAAACAGAAGAAAAACTAGCTTCTCAGATTGAAAAGAAGGGAAGCGCGAACGAAAAAAGGGATGCTGCTGTGAGAATTAATTAAGGAATAGGAGAGCAACAATTTTACCAAATTATTATTTTTACTGGCTAGTCTAAGTTCGGAAAAGGGAGGGCGCGAAGCCGGGCGTGCAGGTGCAGTTTGGACTCACTTTTAGTTCGCATTTTGTGACATAATGCTCGCTCACCATTTACCTACATATTTTAACTGCAATTTAAACCATTCTAGCGACATTGAATAAGATTACTCCTTTTTTCATGCTACAATTTCAACGATAAATTCGTATGTATTGCAATTGTGTACTAGATTAAAATAAAAGTTCTTTGTTACCTTTACACGCAGAATAGGCAACTTACAAAACACGAAGCAAAAATTACTCATCTCAATCTCGAGAGCTGTCATTTTGTGATGAAGAAAGAAAATTCGTATTTTGATTTTTAATTAATAAATACCCTCAAATCAATTTAATTTACAAGAAAAAACGAATTTTGATTATGTTGCCAGCTGCGGAAGAGTCTACAATTGTTAAACTATTAGCGAAGGTACCAATACTCCCTCATTTAATTGTGAAATTTTTTTGATAAATAATAAATGAAAAAAATAAATAAAAATTCAATTTCATGAATTTTAGTATAAAAACATAAATGCCACAAAAAAGGATGTGATTGATTCATTAAACAACTATCGAAGCCTTACTTATCATTTGCTAAAATTCGGTAAGACGCATATAACCCATTCCATGGCAAAATAAATTTCTTTATACGAGTAAAAAATATTCTTTGCAGTTTTCAACGATGGCACCCAAAAGGATTTATTTAACTTACAGGGAACAATACCAGTCGTTTATAAGAGTAAGATTTTATCCTACCATCTTGATACTTAGTCAACATTTGTAATTATTCACGTAATTTAGATAACACTTATCACATTCCGATATGCATTTGGTTGATGGACACTCATCCACAGAACGCTCCAATGTGTTTTGTTAAACCGACGCCAACTATGCAGATAAAGGTTTCAAGGTATGTCGATCATAATGGATTGGTTTACCTACCGTACTTACATGATTGGCAGCCGGTAAATATAACAAGTTTTGTTTGCTTATGTTCGATTATGACTTCTGTTTTGTGTTACGTAGCAATCTTCAGATTTGCTGGGCTTAATTCAAGTTATGATTGTTACGTTTGGCGATCAACCACCCGTGTATTCCAAACCAAAGGAATCAGTCAACGTGACTCCATACCCAACATCTTGTAAGAACTCTCTAAAATATACGCTATACGATAACTAGAATGATTTTTTTCTTTTCAGCATTTATGCCTCAACCTGGGGGACCGGTTAATCCATATTTACCATATCCGACTGGAAATAGTGGAGGTGCTTTTCCCTCATTTCCGCAGAATAATAATTTTGGTCCATATCCACCGTATATGCCGAATGCTGCTGGCGCAGGCCAGGGACCTTCAGCAGGTCCACCGGGAAATGCAAGTTATCCTCCGTACATGAATTTCCCGGCAGTGCCTGGATATAATTCAGGATATGTAAGTTAAATTTCCGTCTTATGGTTTCTTTAAAGTGGTTTTGTCTAAAGATCAAGTGGTTGTGATCAAGATGACTCACAGATCGTATAATTTCCGCAGTTTGGGTTTTCAATGACGCATTGATTAATGATTAGCAAGAACTTAATTGGCGGAGAACTATTAATCTATAGTAGAATGACTGATAACTACAATACGTTCTAAAGTCGGTGCTTGCTCTTAAAATCGATTATCTCTAAAACCTAAGTGTTGTTGAAGATTTACGATCGTCTTGAGAGGTTTTTAGACTTATGATGGCGCTACAGTCCGACGTTGTAAAGATGCATGTGCAAGGAAAGATGGTTTGAAAGGCCACGGTTCGCTCCTGGAACTGCAACCAGTAGAAACGAAGCTGACAGCGTCACACTTTACTCGTGACGCATATGCCGGACTAAGTTATTCGTTTATGATTCTAGAAATATTCTAGTGATCAAGTCTCTTTCATACGTCTCCTTTAAGCAGCTGCAATACAAAGATTTGCTGTGTTTAAATTTGTATAAGAAATACTCATTCCCCTACTAATCTCTCCGTGTTTTGATTTACCAACGTCACGGTATAATACGTCGTATCCATCTTCTCTTCCTGTAGAGATCCCCTCTTTGGTGCAAGTTGACCAACTCACATATGGAGGGTTGGTCGCTTCGATTGTCGTTGTTGGTGTAAGTTAGGTTATAGAGATGTCGGCGGCTGAAAACTGCGCGACCTCACTCGAGTCACCTTGGATCCATTGTGGTTTTAAAATGTTTGGAAGAGGGGAGATGTGTGGTATGTAAGTGGTTATAGACTTCCTCGAACATTTTAAAATCACAAATTAGTCTCAGGATGGTTTTTCGTGGCTGAATTGAGCTTGCTCGAGTGGTTCACAATATTCCTCCTGAGGACTGTCATATGCTGAGGCCTAAGGCACTCGCATTGGTAGCGAGTTGTGTCTTCTTCTATCTTTGCATCCTCTGCATAGGTTTTTTGTATTCTTTTTACGCAATTATGACCTGTGATGATGCCTGTTAGGTGTTCTGGGTGTAATTTGGTTAGCGCGAGGAGGTCTTTTTTCCCTGCTGCGCCTTTGCATGTTACGCATTGAATTTTGCTGATTTTCTTTGCAATCAAACGATTGCCGACCTTTAGCCGGTGCTCTATTTTCAATTGAAAGGCAAACTGAATCTGAAGTGAATCATAGCACCGAATGGGTTGGTCTCGTCGTCACAGTGTCTGACGTCTACCCTGCCTTTATATAAATTTAATTCGATCAGAAAGACCTCGTGTACAAATGTTTTTAAATCTTTCCATCACCAGAACCCTGGAAATCCAACCCAAACAGGTACCATAACTGAAGAGCACATCAAGGCATCACTTATTAGTGCCGTAGAAGATAAACTAAGGCGTCGTGTTCAAGAGAAAGTCAATCAATGCCAAGCTGAAATCGAAACACTTAATCGCACCAAACAGGAACTGGTCGAAGGTAGTACGAAAATCGAAGCAATTATCGGCCGTTTACAGAGGGAACAGGTAATAGCGAAACTTACGTCGAATTAGAAAAATCATGATCGTACATCTTAAAACCTCTTACAGACCGAATTAAGAAAAAATATTCTCATCCTACGTGATAAAGAACAAGAATTGGAAAAATCTCTAGAAGCACTTGAACAAACCGATGGAATTGACGTTGATGAAGCTGTCTTAACAACTGCACCTCTATACAAACAGTGAGTGTTAACACAATTCTTTACATATGTACATCCATGATTCATTGTGTTCTTTGTAGATTACTCAATGCATATGCCGAAGAAGCAGCAACAGAAGATGCTATTTACTATTTGGGAGAAGCACTACGAAGTGGCGTTATTGATTTGGAAGCGTTCCTCAAACACGTCCGACAGCTATCCCGCAAGCAATTCATGTTGCGTGCCATCATGCAAAAGTGTCGACAAAAGGCTGGACTTGCCGGTTAAAACAAACCGCATGGATAACTTCAACGGTGGTCTATACTGGAAAATGTTGTTTGTTGGTAGTTTTGTGGATGAAACACAAATGCATTATATTATATATTTGAAAGTATTTAATATCAGTTACTATTTTGCTTAATGGATTATTGTTAGAGCGAAATTGAGAAAGAGAAGTAAACGCAAAAATCAAACAAGTTGTTTCACCAAGTTAGGAATGTTTTTTTTTATCAAATAGTACACGACTTTACCGTTTTACATAGTTCGCGATATATGTATGATTTACTCCTTATTTTTTATATATTTTATGCAGAAATAAAAAAACGATTAATTAAGATTTGTGTGTAGTACAATTATTTAATGGTCGACTGGGGAATACATAACCAAATGCTTACATCTAAGAATGGATTGTGTTTTTGCTTTATACGTATATTCCGACCGATAATAGCAAGAAAACTACACCAAATCCAAGGAAAATCGATGCGAATAAACTTATGAGCAACTCCTTGAAGATAGTCGAGTCCTTTTGAGAGTTTCTGGGGCGTGATACTTCGAAGACGAAGAACCAGGCGGTGAAAAATGTTCCAATAGCCAGCAGAACTGTAGCGAGATGTGGAAACACCGCTGGATTGATGGGAGAGACATAACGAATCATGGAATCCATTCTTTACGTTCTGTTGCAATCGATTGATCAGTTAATAAATCGGTTTTTCAATTATTTGTTGTTTAAACAAAATCACAAATAATTGCTTTGAAATATACGTGGCCGGCGGAGGTAAATTTGACAAACGAGAGGTTTTGTGGATTTTGAATGTGTCATGGCGGCTTAGATTCCAATAAAGGTGCGTTCGTACATACAACTTCTGAGGTTAAATATCTGAGAGGACAGAATGTGGGTCTAATATTTTCATTACCAATCCCATGCAGTAATTGCTTGCTTTCATTTGATCAGAAATAAAGTTAGGAGGACATTCGCTACATTTAAATAGCGCGGAACGAAGTGGAGCCTAACATGCGCCATCCCTAGGCTTTGAGAACGTAGGTTTTGATTTGTTTCTCTACTCTCTTTCCCAACGACTGTGATTTCAAAAGCTTTGATCAATTTGCCTTGAATTAAGTTATTTGGACAGGACAAGATGCCTTCTTTATACTACTATAGCTTTACCACTAGCTTTGCCGTCCTTCGTATATAGTTTAACAAGCTTGAAAATTTCGTTATATTTTAGCTTTCGAAAGCAAAACCAACTTTCTTCATTCTTCTCGCCTTGACAGGGTTGCGGTTCTCTATTTGTCATAATAAAAATATTGACTTTTAAAGGCGTGCTTATAATATTTACTAGCCAATCACTTGTCACCCTTAGCACTAAAATCATTTTGGCACGCGCTAAACCGGCACAGAACGTGGCAAAACTTATCTCTACATTAACACACTCTACGAACAAATCCGCGCACTTGT
Source organism: Matsumyia berberina (assembly GCA_917880715.2). Taxonomy (NCBI): domain Eukaryota; kingdom Metazoa; phylum Arthropoda; class Insecta; order Diptera; family Syrphidae; genus Matsumyia; species Matsumyia berberina. The sequence goes on from OU862870.1 coordinate 34,598,156, forward strand.
CGACATTTTAATTTTTTAGATGGCTCGCGGTTTCCTCGTGCACTTTTGTTTTGGCTTTTGTGGTATGGAAAATTGTTTTCTATTGATAAGGGTTCCCTAAATAAAACTATGGATGAGGTAAAACAACATAAGCAAGGAATTGCAAAATTTATTTCTCTTTTTCTATGCTCTCAGGTTGATATTGAAAATGCCGATGATTTGAATGAGTTGGAAGCAAGATTGTATGCGCAGATACATCATGAGCCTTCCGGTGTTTGTGATATTTCTGCCACTTACAAAGAAGCCTCACCTGTAAGACAAGTTACAAACACAAGTGTTATTAACAATAAATCGGTTGATAAAACTCGCGTTGGACGTTATTGGAATGATAAAGGAACCGTGCATGCTCCAGCACAGGCAAAATTAGTGTCAGCAGATGTTATACAACCCGATGGACAAAAGAATAGAGCACGTACTGTGACCGGTAAGTGAAAAGATATTGAATGTTCTAAAATAGTGTCTTACTATCAGCGTTTTCCAAACAAAGCTTTGGGAAAGGTTTTACTCAGTGCAATGGTGATGGGTTAGTTGGGTTACCAGTTTTATCAACTCATTTTACTTGAAAATATTGTGGTAGGGTTGGGTAGAGTTCTTTTACATTAAATAGCGAGTCCCCGTGGTAGTTTAAAGCGTTTGGAGTGACAGTGAGTAGGGATTGATTTCAAATGTAGATAGTAAAGTCTTAAGGACTTCAATAGGAATTTTTTAAGTATTACACATTCAGAGAGATTTAAGATTTGCTTTCTTCGTGGACTGAATTGGAAGGCAGCTATTCTGGCATTTATAACCAAAATTAGGCTGTGTGGGGCTTTATACCTAACTGTTGATGGGCACATTGTGGCATGAAAGATCTTTGTGTCAAGCAAATTCTCCAGAACTGAGGAAAGTTTTGAGCACAATCGAGGACATGGAGGGACTTCTAGATAGTGCTTGTGGATGCGTGTTAGATTGTTTCTGGGAAGGTTATAGTTTGCAACGAGCTATGGAGGGAAATTCCAACAAAATATCCTCTTCCAAGCATAGCCGCCATGTCTGACGGACTGATGCCCAGCTTGTTAAGATGGTGGTTGAGTGAACTATGTCCAGTGAGGAATTCAGTAAAGAGCTTAGCATAGCCTTTATTTAGTGCGAGAATTCCTTCGCTTCTCTCGTTGTTTAAGGGGTTGATTAATTTCTTGGCGAATTCCTTGGGTCGAATTCCATTTGTCCAGCCTTTCATTGAACTATAAATTTCTAATTTTGTGCGCCACAGGTTAGATTCGAAAACTATATGGACCACAGCTGTGGTGTCCATTCGCCGACATTCGCCCGAACTCGGTTTTAAGCGCTTTGTCCAAGTTTCTCTTTCTACTTTTTTCAAAGATTTAGTCTAACCACAGTCTCTGAGAAAATGTCGTTGATCGTTTGTCGGTTCCACTTGAAGTTATTTTGGAAAACGCTGCTCTGCGCTAAGACTAAAAAAATAGACAATAGTTTTTCTTCTCAACTCAACTTGTGTTGTTGTTGTATATTTAGGCGAGAACAAAGAACAATCGGCAGAAACGGTTGACAAGTCGTTTCAGCCGCCAGTAAAAAGCTTGTCAAATCTATGGGTCAATCCTTTTGCTTCCGGGAATGGCCCAAAAACAAAAGGAAGCACAACACAACCGCGAGGCCAAAATCCGGTTGCCACAAAGTCGAAGAAAAGCGACCCAAAAGAAAATAAGGGTCCATTTGCGAGACAAATAACAAAGTTGGCGAATGCAGTCAAGTACGATGCCAAAAAGCAAAAAGCTAAAGTCGCAAAAGTTAAAGCCAAAGCGAAGAAAGTATCTGTTGTTGGGCCTATTGAGTTGCTGTCATCAAACGAATCGGACGCAGATGATGTCATTGAGGTGCCGTTGCCATCACCAAAAATTGTCACAATCGACAGCAGTTCAGACGAAGAAGAGGCGAGTAATTTTGTTAAACCACAACCTGTCAAAGAAACCTCGTCAAGATGTACGAGCCCTTGCTCGGTGGTATCGGATGATTTCATTGGACAAAATGATCGGTCACGCTTGCAGGAGGAAGACGACATGCCCGACGATGAAGATCTGCTAACATTGCAAGAGGATGTAGACAGTTTAATGGAAAATCCGGAAAAGAGTGCCGATTGGGACCAATCAGAGTCATTTGTCGCTCCTGCTCGAGATGGTTCATCCAAAACCGCCACCGACTATAGAGTCACACAGAACGACTTTAGAGCATTGGATGTGTATGAAAGTGAATCCGACATACAGGAGAGTGTGTATTCTAAGGGATCGAAGAGCTCCAAGCCCTCGTTAGTTGTACGTTTGGAACATGAAAGTAGTTCTGGCGATGACGTTGAAGAGGTCGACGTTACACAAAAAACAAAACGCCTAAGAAAACGCCGGGCATCTAGCACCAACAAAGAATCTGAAACCTACGTTGACAGTACTGATTCTGAGCAGGAAAACAATTCCGACAATGAGTTCAATAAATCCCGAGAAGGAGTGGTTGTAACTCGAGTTCCATTTATTGCCCACGGCGAAGCAATAGAAGGCTGTGTCACGGCTAATCAACTGTTAGGTCAGATGTGTGTAGTTAACTCTTCTGACAATGAATTCATAGCCACATTGAATACTCTAGCTCAGGGAACCTCTGTTGCTGTTATCGTTGCCAGCGAGAACGAAAGCAACGATGAGGAAGAGGAAATCACAGCTCGCGCTATAGCTGAAAACGTAATTCGAAAAGAAAGCCGCGCAGTTGAGACTGCTGGAGCAGTAATTGTACATGACGAGGAAGCCAACGATGCTATCCCCAGTGAAAGTATCAAAGAGTTGAATAATGTTTTTCAGAAAATTGATGATATGAGCAGAAGAAGCATAAGAATTGACGATTCAGATGACTCTGACAAATCCGTTGAGCTGATTGCACCGTTGCCGGTGTCGGCATCGGGTGCTCGCAGATCAGTTAACACAAACAAGTTACAAAAGGAAACTGGCGACCCTGTCTACAATGTCGTATACTGTGAAGGTGTGACTCTTTTCGGTGGCATTGGTTGGAACGAAGAGATGCGCAAGTTTTACAATAACTCTTGGAATGGAGAGCGTTTCAATGTCAATGCAATCTGCAGTCAAATGAAGAGTGAGTTTAATTTTTGTCCGACATATGTACGTTAGAATGTGTTTTAATCGTTTCATCTTTTAATAGCTACGAAGTCGTTGTGGAAAATATACACGGACGATCGTTTTCCGAAATTCCGCAAGCATTCTAATCAGAAATGCATGAACTGCTGTGAATTCGGACACATTCGATCTAGATGTCCGCGGCCCAAGAAGCCACCGGTTTGTTATATGTGCGGCGAAAAAGGTCACCATGAGCCACGCTGCCCCAATACTGTGTGCTTGAGAGTAAGTTCAAAACATGTTTGATTTTATTTCGGCGGCAGTCGGTGTTGTAGGAGAAAGTTGTCTCTGCTATCGTCAGTTTGGATGTTGCTTACCCTCTAAGGATTGCGTATCATTGCTCATTCGTCAGTCTGGACTAACCAGCTTTTTTTGAAGTAAAATTTCCTTACTCACGTTGTTACTTCTTTTTCTTGCAGTGCGGAAACAAAACTCGAATGTTTACGAAGAGTTGCAATGCTTGTAACTACCAAAACCGTCTGATTTGCCCGATTTGTAAGGTACGGGGGCATAGCATAAATCTCTGCCCTGACAAGTGGCGTCGCTACCATTCTACAGTAAGTAACTTACTTTTTTCTTAAGCTTGCCATCAAAGACTAACGAGACCTTTTCATTTAGACGAAACCAAACGAATATCCGAACAACAAGGTCGAATATAAAAATCGAAAGTTTTGCTGCATTTGTGGCTGTCGCGGACATTTGGCTGAACACTGCAGGAATGCGGTGCGGTTTACAGAGTATCCTATGTTTATAAGTGAGATACGATCCCATCAGAAATCCTACGATGATATTTCGATTAAGACAATTCGTTCTGGCATTGGCTACAATTTAATGTATAAACCCCAGGAAGATTTGAGCTTTGAGTTGGCCGAAAACAAAACACGACGCCATTACTACGGCAGGTTTCTGATAGCTGTTGGAATGGATCACCTTCTCAGAAGAAAACGTAAAGTCGATGTGCCAGCAATAGAAGAGCCAGTCAACAAACAGCCAAAAGAGTTTAAGGAATACGTAGTCAATCCGTTTGCTAAGGCAGCTTTGTCCAAGTCGCCTGCAAAATCCACAGCTTCAGTTAGTGATGCTGATAAATCAACCAATCCGGTGGTTGTTGAGAATGTAACTGGAGAAGAGAAGTCGCCTTCAACCTCGACAACTTCAGCCAGAAAAAAAAGTATCACTCCATCTGAGGAATCCACAAGTGTCATTATTGATGATGCATTGGAAGCTACATGTAGCACCTCCTTTAAGACTCCCAATGTATCAGTGTCGTCCTCACAATTTAAAACGCCTGATGTGTCATCGGTCAGCGGCCAGACGCACAAAGACGCGCACGATGTACCTGATGCGCTAGACTCGGACTCTAACTATAGCTTTTCCGAACATTTTGAGCCAGCCCCACAGAAAGAGAATTGTGTAAAACCACGTGAAATGGAACCATTACCTGATTTTATACCAATCGGCGAGGACACGGATGTCGACATGTTTCAGAATGAGACAGCGAACTTGAGGACATCAAAGAGATTTGTTTCAGCTGACACTGACGATGAGAATAGTAACATTGACTCCGGTCCACTGCCCGATATTCCTGGCGAGGCAAAAATATATTTAACCAACTTCCATAGCAAGTTCTTACTTTCCCCAGAGGGCAACAAATTCCTTGTTGTTAAATCACAAGCATTTGACATCAAGGCCAGACTAGACTGGACCTCTGTTGGTCATATTCTTGTCGTATTTGGTTTACGCGCAAATCAGGATAAATTTCACACAGAACTTCTGCATAAGTTTCGTGATCTCTCGGACAAGTTAAATCGCAAGCAACTGGAAAATTCGCAGAAAGTGCCACGAAAGACAGACGTCCTCATTCGATTCCTTCGAGATCATATTAACCAGTTGCTGACCAACCTTGGTCCCGCGGACGTACTCCTCAAACGTTTGACTTTCCAGGAGAATCAGCACACAAAATCTGGCTGGAAGTTGGCTGAGAGAACCCGACGATTACTGAATATGGTTTTAATAGGACAGGCGGGTCTACGTAATGGTTCCAGGCACCTGGACCAATTGCTTTCACATTTGCGTAATCTCATCGACAACTGCAAGGATGAACTGGTTCCCAATGAGATGCGAGACGAAATCGATTCGCACTGGAAACTCATTTTCTCGTCGCATCGCCACGAGAAATACGACGAACTAGTGAACGCTTACTGTCACATGGAGATAAAAAATCGCTTGCAGAATCTAAACATTGATCCACGTTTGCTGGATAAAAAGGTGTTAAACACCACACTAACAAAGACACAGAAGGAAAAGCTGGACAATTGGACGAAACCCAGCGTGGAAACCGCGGTTGGCAATCCTGAGAAGCAAAGTCCTGCCCCGAAACTTCTTCCCAATCCAGTGTCAACAAAACATCAGGCTCGTCAAGTAAAAACTCCAAACACTGACAAGAAACGCGCCAAACCCGCATCTACCAATTCACCATCAGCACCACAAACACCATCAAACAATCCAAGGCAACAGCTAAATCAGGGTTTTAATTCGGTCAGTGAAGAATGGGAAACTAAGTGCGTCAATCTTCTTACCGAGCTTGACAACACTAAAACTAAAAAAGGGACTCCGATACGTGATAGCAAGGCTCCTTCAGTATTCTGGTCGCGTGAAGCAATGAAATACATTGACGAGTGTATGCAACTTGGCAAATCAAATCGCGGCCTCACGGAAAAGCTATTCCGTGTGCAAAACAAGTCACAGCAGGGATTGCTATCTTACAACGACTACCGTGCTATCATCAAAATACACAATGCCATCAAGGGCAAGCAATGACTAACATAAATACAAAGTAATTTTTGTAGAAAATTAAAAATAAGTGTAGACGTAGCTGTATAAATTAGCCTTCATTGTATCAGGAAATAAATTCATAACTATTCATAAGTCTGTGTTTTGTTTTGAGGTTGTGGGCTGTGTTATAAGAACCTTTAGTGGGCTTTATAACTGGCTAACTGCTGTATGTACATGTTGCCTAAGTAACCGAAGGAGTGATGTCCAGAAGTTGAATTAACTTTCGTTACTCTAGTTTAAAAGGCAGGTGATGGCAGGGCTACAACAAAGCTACAAAGCCGACAACGCAATGGTAGAGGGATTTTTAAACTTATAAACTTAGGGGCTCAAGAGGAGTGCGATAATGTTCGGAGGACAGGCATGAGTCTACACAAAATTTTAAGCGAACGGATATTTCGGAACAACGAGTTGACTGCTGTATTTAGTAAAATTTGGGGTATAATGGGTGATGCCTAGGGTTAGGTTGAAACTAGTTCGGAGGACGGCTGATGATGAGCGTTCAGCAAACGTTTTTGGTCTCAATTGTGCACCGTGCACAGTGAAGGGCTTTCACTGTATTTTTTCATAGTATTTTTAAATTCGTGCAAGTTAAGATCTGATTCTTTGGTCGTTCTGAGATGGGTTATAGTTAAAGGATTGACCTTTAATCCTTTCTTCAAAATCTTAATCTTTTCTATAGTCCTATCCGCGTTAACTGTTTAATGAAAACAAGATTTAACCACAAACTATGCATGTGGTTAAGGGACATTGACCTGGTTCAGAAGGTACATATTCAACGAATAATATGGTAAGGTTATGAAGAGCGGAGGAACACCAATGATGCGGCCCACAGAATCTTCAATTCCATCACTGACGGACTAACAAGAAATTGAATGACTAGCTTACTTGGACTTGCTTGTTCAGCTAGGTGACCTTAAACAGCTCTGCGTATGCAACTGAAGATAGCTGACTAAGCATCGTGATGGTTGGAAAGGTTTCTTGATTTTGGTTCACCCCGAACGGTATCGCTATTATAAGTAAGTATATATCTACTCCTAGGTCTATGTAGCCGTGCAGTTCTGTTTTATTATTTTCGAAAATACAAAGTGAACTTTTCGATAAATTTGATTTGCGTTCTGAGCCCAAAAACAGTGGTTAGAAACAGGATTCTTTGACGTTGGCAGCAGAGCATCAAGGTTACCTCAGAGCTAAAGCAAAAAGATTGGAAATCTTTGTTTGATGAGAGGATATATTGTCCATCGTTTGGTCTTCGCTTATATCCATACGCATCTTGCGACTTCGCTTCATCAGTGTTGTCGCTTACCCGTAAAGTTGCACAGACTTAAAGAATGGATTCCGAGCTAACACAGCACAAATGAGCCCACATGTCAGTGACTTATTTGACACTTCTAGTCGAAGTAAAGCTTTCGCCAGTGTCTTTCCCACCTTAACAGCGCGGTGAACGCTCTTTGTGTCAGTTTCTATCTAAGGTACAGCTACCTTCCAGTCTTTTTTGGCACCCTAACTTCTTTATTTTTGTTTTTTGTTTAATTTAAATCCGTTTTTATTTTTTATTTTTTTGTTTAATAATATCCTAAGTAAAAATCATTTTCATAACTTTCTTTTTTGGTTTTTTGTATTAAAAATTAAAATTAGCCTTAAGACAAAAGGGATGTTATTGCATAAAATAATCAGGATGATCAGAGTCTTTCTCGAAACGTTGCGCCTCTTCCTGCATGCTTTCCTTGATTTTTAGTATAGCTGCCGATTCAGTTTGGTCATTTTCTCCGGGTCCGCCAAAACTGCTTAAATTGTAATCGCCCATGCCACTTCCAGAATCTTCTCGCGGCGTCCCAGGTCCTCCGTTAGCAGGTGAATTTTTCATTCCATCTAGTCCATCGCCGTTAAGTGAAGGTCCCATTGTGTTGCGACCCATTGGTCCCATAGAACCACCATCTTGTTCTCCACTCATTGGAAATTCACTTCCCATATTGCCACTTGGAACTGGTTTCATTAAAGTGTACATGTTTTCACCTCCTGAATTTGACGAATCTTGCGGGGATGGCATTATAGGTGTTCCGGGTCCAGGCGGCTCACTCGTACCCGGCGGTCCATAATTCCCTGGCGACGATGATGAATAATTCATTGGTGTTGATGTATTTGGTTGCCATTGTGGTCTGCCTCCAGCCATGCCCATTGGCGGCATACCTGGTCCTCCCGGACCTAAACTGCTTGGTGGCGGTCCTCTCATTCCGGGCCCGTATGAGCCAGGTCCCATTGGACTCATTCCGGGACCACGGGGCGGATTCATGCGTGGATTCATGGGTCCCATACCTGGTGGACCGCCTTGTCTCGTTGGATCCATGCTGCTTGGCATCATTGGTTGTCCTGGTGGTCCATTGAAATCGTTTCCAAGTCTCGGCGGCATCCTAACGCCCGGCCTGGGCCCTGATGGATACCTGAGCGCTCCCATAAACGGCTGGCCGGGCATCATTTGTGACGGTGGGGGCTGAGGGTGTGGGGACTGCTGACTAGATGAGTGAGAAGGTGGTGATGGTCGCATTGTCGAATTAGGAAAAAAATTATGTGCCATTGGGCCAACGGGCATTCCTTCATTTGGTGGCAACTGTCCTAGGGGGCTTGGTGCTGGTCCGCCAATTCCATTAACACCATAGCCAGAGCTAACGAATCCATAATCGTGAAACGCTTTTGCTTCTGATGAGTGGTCACACTGATCCCGTCTTTCTGGCGCTGCGCAATATAGATCCCAAAATACACACCACCACGTGTGTAGAAATCCAGGCGGTTCGCCTAATGTTATATTTTTCTCCCATCGGATTTCGGAGAGAAATGTCTGTGCCGCTTTCTGTGCGCCAATATGCAGCAGGTATTCATAAACGTAAAGAGCCAGTTTTTCTCTAGCCTGTGCATCAGAGGGCACTGTTGAGTTCTTTGATTTCCCATACATGATTTTTTTTTTTCTTTGACGTGATGGAGTGTATACTCAAATTTTTGTATCCTCCGTGAGAAGAGAAAAAAGTAACTTGTATATTCGATTAATTGTTTTTTTCCACCCGATGGTTTTTTCTTTTTTTTTTTTGGCAAGAGTTTGCGATTTAAATTTTTTATTACATAAAATATACACAATTTATTGATATTTTTTTTGGTTTCTAGTGTTTTTTTTTTCAACAAGAAAATTGATTTAATATTACACTGGTTTGCGACAAATCCATCTAACGCCGATGATAATGACGACGACGACTTTGATAACAATTATATGTAGGTCTGTTTCTTTATCCGCATGCGGGATCCCGCGAATTCACAAAGTAGCTCGAACTATGTTTCTTGACTTTTTCTCGAGCCCAAAATCCTGTGAAATTTGACAGATTCGCAACTCCTCCACTTGCACGAACTAACACAAATGACAACAAAAAGCACCGCGCATGCTTAGAAATAGACGTTTACAATGAAAAGGACAACGACGACGGCGACCGACGACGACAACGACGGAATTGACAACAAAAAGGACGAAGATGAGGTAGGTGTTGTTGGTAGCTGTATTCGTTAAGGGTTTATTTTTTTTTTATTTTTGTACAATAGTTGCTACTTAATCGGTTGGTTATTGGTGTTATACTTATTGCTGTCTTGGCTTTATCAATTTAGTCTTCCGATTTGTATTATTGCTTTCACCGTTACTATTTATTCGAGAGACCGACTGCTGCACAGGTATTGAAAATCCCATAACCCGTGATAGACTGATTTTGGTGGTATACTTTGACATTGGCATAAGCTTTGACGTTTACAACAGTCAAATATTACTCCTGAATCCTGGTAACTCATCGATATAATTTGTCTGTACCTAGACACCTACATATATAGCTCAATTGCTTTAATAGTCACAAATTAGGACAAAATGTGCACATAATACACTGACTGGAGAAATGAAGTATGTACATACTGCCAATATACACTAAGTTAGGTTCGATGGCCGCCAAAGCTGCGGCAAGGCTATATTAGTCCGTAGTTATGTAGCTAGTGTGCATGCATTCTTGTTGTGATACCACTTATATTGACAGGATCTACCGGCATCATTAGCTGATTGCTCCTTTTAGGGAGATAATATTGCGTGACTTGATCCTCAATATCTATGTACATACATGCATGCATACATACATAGCACCTATCTGTACGCCAAAGAGCTTATAATATATTAAAATAGATACTTGTAAACAAATAAAGAGTCTTTGTAGACTCAAAACGAAAAGAAACAAAACTGGCTATGATCACGTCCCACGGTTGTAAGACTGTAAGCTAGCCAACGCGTGTACGCTTGTAAAACAAAATTACGGCTAAACAATGTGTTGGTCATGTTTCAAATTTGTCGTGTGCAAGCTTGTAGGAAGCAGACTAGGTGCCCGTTTAAGTAATCTGTTAATATTGGTTCGTTGGTTGAGGGCATATCGATGCAGGAAAATCTGCTAATGCTGAAGACCTGAAAGCCAGTTAGGATTTAGAAGAACAGGAGGAAGAGGAGATCAGGAGTTTACTTCTTCCACAGAAGGTACATATAAATATGCTTATATGTGTCTCCTTCTTTCTTTTTGCAATTATTGAGAAACTAATTGGAAAAACCACAACCGCATTGTCTTTGCCATAATAGTCAACTCTGGCCCAAGACACAGTCTGAGTTAGATAAGCTTAATACAGCTCTTAACGTAGTGTTCACTAAATCCTGTCCATACTGGCTCTTCGATGGAAAAACAGAAAAGAGTTCAACTTACTTGGCTCATCAGAAAGGCATAATGTAGATCTTGGCGAAGTGCCTCCGAAGAGATTGATACAACTTATTTGAACTATTTGTGGCTCTTCTAACGGATATTTATTTTTCCAACTTGCTTTGCGCAGCAATGCGTGGTCATAGTTTTCAAATGTTTTAAAATAAATAAATAAATAGCTAGCGCGACAGCCCGGGATGGGCAAAGCCCTGATTTCTAGCAACCATTCATGTTGTGTGGGCTACACAAATGGAAGGAGCCCATAAATTATTGTCAAATTCAAATGGCGAATTGAGAAGCGTTTTCAGCATGACAATTTTATACTCTCGTAGGTTTGTCATTTTCCGACGAGAGGTGTTACCCCGAAAAATATTCGGTAGATACTTCTGGGGCTTGAATCTACGTAACTCACACCGCAGTCCAACACACTAACCACTGAGTGACAACCAACACTGGTTTGCTTGGTGAAAACATGCTAAATTGGGTAGTTTTCAGTTTCGAACCTTACATACATCCGGAACCTGATGGCGTGATTCCTCCATAACTTCGGCCTATCATGATAGGCTATCTAGCTTTTCGTAGGACTCTTGGATATACTCTAACGGTCCTCTTTACTAAAAAAAATTGCAAATTCTCCCCGTGCTAAATACACCTCTCCACTTCTCAGACAGTGCCACATTTCTAGAACTAACCTAGTCAGGAAGATTTCGTGAAGAGAATATGTATATTGTCAACAGTGTTTAGACATCCTGAGAAGTACTCTACCCGTGCAAAAAACCTGTAGTCTCCAAAAGTGCCTTGCAACTAAAAATAATGCACTGGTTTTACACTTCTCCTGACTCTAACTAGTCTGATCCTTTTGACTGGGTCTTACCATCATGGTGCACATTCATGGTAATGTCTTCGATTGCCAGACCCAAGTTTTCCCCGATAGATCTCTAGAAATCAGGTGGTCTTAGAAACTATGTATGGTTTCGAAATATTTGTTCCCTAGCAGCTTACTTTCTAGTGTTAGACCTATATATTTGACTTCTTGTGATATCCAGCATTCAGCAGTATACATGCGCTCCAACAGTATTTTACTTTCTTCGAAATTACTCCTCACAATATTATAACGATATTATTAGAGTAGTCTGGAGAATTTATGCCGATGTCTGTTCAATTGTGCATTTATAATTTACTAAACAAAATATGCATTAATAAATCTTTAATCGTCGTTTATCACTTTCTAGCGCATGAAAATCAGCGATGAAACTGGTTTTTAGTCTTTCGTCTTCATTTTTCGGCAACGGCAACACTGCTGAGGATATTTCGAGGGAACAATGGCCATCAAATGCGAGGTGAATGAACTCATACATTACATATGATCTGTCAACTTCTTATGACGTCAAAGTGATCGAAAACTAAATGTTCAAGTTCTTTTGCATTTTTATGACAAATTGAATTTATTTATCCAATTAAAGCATAGGAACAAGTGTTTAAATGTATTATTTAGCTGTATTTTCATCAAAAAAGTTTAAAAGTTTGGTAAGATGCTTTACTTGTAGATGAACATGAACATATCGACTTTTTTGTTTTAAATCCATTCCATTATCTTTTGGGGATTTTTGTTTGATTTGGATTTTTTTTTCGTTTGGAATCCTTGAAAAGTTCTTGTTGGGTAAAGTATAAATATAAAAATGTTTACAAGCTTCCAAAATACCAAGTGCTTGAGAAATGACTTTATTGACCAGGATTCAGAAAAAATTCAAACCAATTTCCAGTTGGGCCGTTCGACACGTTCATTATTGCATCTAATTCAAAGCACTTTTTAGTGTAGAACGGCAACAGGCGGCATATCCTTGCAACAACCCTCACAAAGCCGGTTTAAATCAGTTGTAAGAATCTATGTACGTGTGAAACGGCCCGACGAATACTGAAAGTAAAAGGAATTTCGTTATTTTTACGAAGATGGTTATGATTACGGCAAAGCCCGGTCGACCCTTGATGGTGTCGATACAGGAGGAGAAATGAAAAAGCATAGGCAAACACGTAAGGGTAGAAAAATCGTTTTTATTTTTTTTGTGTCCCCTTTATCGTGTTTCGTACTTCATTTTCTGCTTTATGCGTTGGTTTTTGCTGTTGAGTGCGTTTCGTAAGGATGTGATTATTTGCGGGCTTTAATTGTGAATATGTAGTCTGGTGAATAAAATTTAATGAAGCATTTTTCCGAAAATTAAAATTAGAGAATAAAAAGGGTAGTGACAACTGGCAATAAAAACTAATTCAAGCAGAAAAAAAACATACAAGTCCTAGGTTAGTTGATTGATGAAGCTCACTTACGTAAACCTTCTTCATCACGCATGCGCCCATTGCATCCATGGTTTGTTTAGGTTTATGTAGGTAGAAGGGGCGGTTAAGGAACGCCTTTTTCTTACCACAACTCACATGACCTAATTGATAATGTTGTTGATAATACAGAGGGGGAGAGTAAGACAGCCGGGAGTACCGAAAGCCATCCTATGGAGTTAAGTCGTTGAGGTCGTCGAATAATGGTTTGTTGAGCGATCGAAATCTGGTTCTGGCTTGTGCCGGAGCTTTGCAGAGGGAATGAGAAGGAGTTTTATTCTTGTTTTCATTTTCAGCAGTTGGGGTTGTGTGGTATACCTGAAGCCTGATTTGGCTGCATGGTCTTCAATAGTTATCGCCGTTTTATCTACCTGCATTCTGTTAAAGAGATCTTGTGTCCTTGTCTGGTCGTAATTGGGACGAAGTTGGTTAGTTTCTTCCATTGGAGGTTGGCCTTCTGCAGAAAGTGTGATTTTTAACCACTTTTAGCGGGTTGTGGACCTTTACCGCTAGTGAGCCGGGTAGAGCTGTGGCTCGCCCTGCTAGTTTATCCGCACGCTCATTTCCTTTTAAGCCACTGTGCAGAGAATCCCAGACCAGTGTGACCCTAAGTCGATAGCCCAGGTGGAAAGCGTGCAATGTTGTCGTATTTTTACTTGTTATGGCGCTACAGTCAGGGGTGGAATTAAGCCTCAACCAACAAGTGTCTCTAGGGAGCTCGATCGGTAGCTAGATGCATCAAGTTTTGCACGCTAAGTTGATTGAGATGCCTTTCCACTTTAAGTCGCGGTATTTCTCTACTGCGGGGTTGATTTGAAGAGCACACTGGGTGGGGCATAGGAAGTGTTTGAGGCCCTCCTCTTCTTCCTTGCAGTTCCTACAGATTGCTGCGTTGGCGAACTGCAGTCTATGCATATGTCTGTTGAGGTTAATGTGCCAAATGAAACCTTTTTGGTAAACAGGCTTTTAGGTTTCTTTATGAGTGATCTTACCCCTTTGCACATTAACAGCTTTGCCTAGTGATATCCGAAACCCTTTGCATCTTCTTGTTGGTTTATGTTTTGATTACTGTCAGTGCGACTCTCACTGTGTTTTTCATCGTTTCGGTCTATCATGTGTGCTTCTTCTAATGCCAGTTCGTCAGTTTTCTCATTCCCTGTGACATCTTTATGATTCGGCACCCAGACAGGGCGGACGTAGTTGTGGCAGGGGTTTGATTTTATATTCCCTGACCAGATGAGATCTGTAAGTTGGATGTATCATGGATTAATTCCTGCTTTGGGCGTGATGGTTAGGTATATAGAGGCCCTTGTTGTGTCAACGAAAAGTCCATTGCATAGAGGTGAATCATTTTTATAAAGATTAACACCTTTTCTTTGGTCTCTTTAGGAAGATTCGCCAAACCACACGTACACTAGTGTCAACTCTATAATTGCTTCCACCTTCCCTAGATCCCTCCCAACATACGTCCCAAGCCAAACCTTTCCCTGCAGTTTCGACGATTAAAGGAGGGGAACACAACGGGCCAGACAGAGGCCTAAGTGAAGAGCCTTCCGCTCATCCTCATATAGCATACCATACTATTGGTCTCTTTAATCTGGTTTTGCCTTCACAAGGCCGAGCAGTGTAGTGTGATGTTCAAAAAACAAATCTCTAATTAATGATTGCAAAAAACGTTTCTATATTTGATGTCTCAAGTTTCAAAATAAATCTCTACAACTAAAAAATAAAGTTTTGTCCATGAACATGTTTTATCTGCCAAATCATGTTCAATATTCATTTTCGTTAGATTACTTCTAAGCCAGTCAGGTAAACGTTAGCCAGATTCGTCATCGGGTGCGGGCTCATACCGATTACGCCAAGGTCGTCAACATATTTGATCCACTTATATGCTAAATTTACACATACATACATATGTATTAATAAATAACAACTAAAGTACTCGTATATATACTCGAAGAATGCAATAAATGTCACAACTCTCTACGCTGCCGTTGTTTGATTCTCCTGTGTGGTCGTAGATGTAACACTGGCTGCTTCTGGAGCCTTCTCGTTGATTGCCAGCCAAGGGAGTCGCTTTTGCAGTTCCAATCTGTATCTGGGATGACTTATTGCATACACATATGGATCAATGCAAGCGACCATTTTGCACGTGCAAGCCGGTATCATGGTCACCCCAGGCGTTAGCAGATTCTTGTCACCGAATGCACCGATTAGTGACATCACTCCATATGGTGTCCATGAAACAAAGAACAAGAAACATATGGTTATAGCTGCCTTGGCTATTCGTATCTCAGCGGTGTCCTTGCTTTTGTCCACATTCGATCGAAGAGACTCAACATTCATTTTTTTCGCTTGTTCACGCAGTGCTTTCTCATGGCTGAAGACATGGCCAACAATCTGACTATAGTAGTATAGGATCATTATGACTGGTAAGCAGAAGCTGCAAAAGAATATAGTTCCAACAAAGAGACGTGTATCGAAATCATCCGTGAGATAATCGAACGAACACGATGTCAGATAGCCCTCTGTAAATGAAATGAATAGAAATTAGATAGAAATAATAAGGAGTTGCTAATGAAGACACAAGGTCCGTTGGTGTTCTAATAAAATTCATCTATTGAGACGTTCACTCAAAGAATTGAACGAAGAGCATTGCATTTATCAGTAAAGTATTAATTCTAGTCTTTTCAAGTTATTCAGACTTTTGAACCACAGTGGGACTTCTAATTACCGCGGAGCAAGCATATCCTTATGCTTCATGAGCATGGATATCTTTTTACTCAATTCTCATTGTAATTGGTTCAATGTGGCATGAAGAAGTAGGTCTCCTAACTTGTCATTCCGTTAATAAACCTCTATTGGCTGTGGGAAATCTTAGGACGATTTGTGCAGAGTTTGAAACGAATTTTTTTCGCCTCTACCCAAATGATTTTGAAATAAACCGACAACTCAGTTATTTTATTCCACACACTATTTTAGAAATAACCCTGAATGCTGCCATCCAGTTCTTGACAGTGAATGTACCAAATTGATAAATTTACGCATTAAATTTAAATTACATTATTAAATCTTGCTGAAAGCATTAATACTATCCGTTTTATACAAAATAAATTAACAAGTAGTTGTTGCCATAAAAATTAAAAATATTTTAACAAATTGTAAGCTATCAAACGTCAGAATCTATTACAATTCCCAATGTAAATTTCCCCATCTCTACGAGTTTACTGAAATCAAATCGAGTTGAGTGCAAATTCTAATTTATAAATGGAGGCCAGCGTAATTACAACTCTCTTTTTGTTTATGAAATTTTCATAATTGCATTCGTCCATTAACTTCGGTCGATTGATTTCTCTAAACTTAATCGTTTTACGCACCGTCTGAGTGTATTCTTATATGAAATTCGAGTGACGGCATAGTGTTTCTGGCGAAAAGAAAAAAGTGCATCGCGAACAAAACCACCAAGGGAAAAACCATTTCTACTGCAGCACCAGCACTACAATCACCACCGCCAATCACTCATTTTGTTGTTGTTTTCGTTTGTCTCCACTGCCCGAACATATGACATTAGACCAACAACAAAAAAAGTACTGAGAAAGACAATAAAGAATAAAAAAAATTTCGTACTCGTTGGTAAGTACCGCATATTGGCAAGTTATGATGAAATTTAGTAAGTATTAAATCATTCCAGCGTGAATCAATGAAAATCAAGGAGTGGAACCTCTAATCCGTAGCACAAATACCTGCAAAATCTTCGCCCGTCGATGCATTGCAGTAGATTCGCGTACTTGCAAGTGAGCAGCCCGTCGCAGCGTATATGTTAACAAGCTGATCGTTTCAATTTCGTGAATTGCTCTGGTGTGTCTATCGAATAATGTCCAACAAAATCAATCCAAAGCGACGCGATGCGCCCAACACGTCATCGTCGTCCAGTTCATCGCTGTCATCGGCTGGCGGCGGTGACGGTGGAATGTCAGCTGATCTGACATCACTCTTCGAGTGTCCCGTGTGTTTCGACTACGTACTGCCACCGATATTGCAATGCTCCAGTGGGCATTTGGTGTGTGTTTCATGTCGCTCGAAGCTGACATGCTGCCCCACATGCCGAGGCCCGCTGGCCAACATCAGGAACCTGGCGATGGAGAAGGTCGCCACAAATGTGAAATTCCCTTGCAAACACTCCAGCTATGGATGCACAGCATCGCTCATCTACACAGAAAAGACAGAACACGAAGAGACTTGTGAGTGTCGTCCGTATCTGTGCCCCTGCCCCGGTGCATCGTGCAAATGGCAAGGACCCCTTGATCTAGTCATGCAACACTTGATGATGTCCCACAAGAGCATAACCACCCTGCAGGGTGAAGACATTGTCTTTCTGGCGACAGACATCAACCTGCCTGGCGCAGTTGATTGGGTCATGATGCAGTCCTGCTTCGGTCATCACTTCATGCTCGTCCTCGAGAAGCAGGAGAAGTACGATGGACACCAGCAGTTTTTCGCCATAGTACAGTTGATCGGTTCGCGCAAAGAGGCCGAGAACTTCGTCTACCGGCTCGAGTTAAACGGTAATCGACGTCGCCTGACATGGGAAGCGATGCCACGGTCCATTCACGAAGGTGTCGCCAGTGCAATACACAATTCTGATTGTCTGGTCTTCGACACGTCGATTGCGCAGCTCTTCGCCGACAATGGAAATCTTGGCATAAACGTTACCATATCCATTGTCTAAGCAGGAACGAGCTGTCGCCAAACATTGTACATTAAACATACACACATACATCTACTACTATTATGATTACATTTTTACGTCATAACACAAGCAGATTCTCTGATTAGTTGTCATAAGCCTTTAAGTTAAGTACTCTCCTTCGTTACACATTATCTATTACCATGGGCAGCGTGGCGTCAGGAGTTTCGGGGGCAGAGCTGGAAATTGAAGTTAAACTCGACGGTTAGCGCCCTTAGAGGTGAGCAGATCACTTCGTTGTGCTGTCCGAGACTTTTGCTCACACAGCCGTTCTACAATGTAAGTCCTTTATCATCTTCTGTTCACATTTTGAGTTCTTTTTTCGTTTTCTAATTTTGTGTAATTTACATTTAGGTAATTTGTAGTCTAAATGCAAATGTGAAATTATCTCGTAGATGGTTCATAAATAAACGTATAATTTTACAGAAACAATTAATCAATTCTTTTGGGTTATTGGAAGCTGAAATAAGCTTCTTTCTGTGGACCATAAGTGGGTGCAATTCGAATTAAATTGTCTTATGAGGGGCAGGGGTTGTCAACAGAGTTCGGTATGTAGGAAAGTGGTCACACGAGAGATTTTTTGTTTGGTGCATCTCTTAACTTCGTTGTCTGGCGCGTGATGTTACTTCAGCTATGCTGTAACGTTTTCATAATTGTGAATTTAAAGGATCCAAGAGCCGGTTTTATATTTTGAATATTTTCCAAGCTATCGAGGAACATTAAGTAGTGTTCAAAACCCTGCAAGACTGACTGCATGACACATTTCTTTCTGATGTCGACGTTAAGTAATCCCTTTTGAAAGAATAGTCATAAAACAGCATAAAGCATCTGACGTGGATGGATGACTATTGCAGAACTTTAAAGAAACTAAATAAGACCAACGAGAATACTTTCTACGGATCACTAGCAGACCACAAGCAGCAGAAATGCTACAGAAAAACTGTTAAAAGTTGTGCTGTCTACTAAGGTGGTTCCTATTGGGAATAAATCAAAGCGGATTTGAAATTGAAGTAAAAAGTTTTGAGCTAAAGGTGTAAGCGAATGGTTGATGGCAACGTTTGCTGCTTTCTAATGATAGAATAGGTCACTTTTCACGAGCTGGACATAATATACTGCTTCTTGTCACAGTCTTTCGGGCAGAAGTCTTTGCGATCCAGAGGGGGTATAAGTCCTCTTGGGACACCACGCCCAAGGAAAACGCATAGACATATAGTCTGTCAAAAAAGTAGCAATTAAAGCGTTAACAAAGCCAGTATAGAGACCCCTACTTGTGCGGGAATGCGAGAATTTGCTAAACCTCCTCGGCAGCCAAAACAATGTGCACAAAGGTGCGACGAAAAACGAGAAAGCAGATTAACTAACAAAGGGAAGAAGAAGGATCAATGACAACGGTGCGTACCAAAAATGATAATATAGGATTCCCTTCAACAGTAATCACGAAAGCAATCGATATAAGTATCAACCGGGATTTTAATAAATATTGTGTAAATCTGGCGACAAGCAGAGTCGCAACGTCCCTCATTGCCAGAGCAAATAATATTCTTCCCAGAAAAACGATGAATTGCAATAGAGTACGACTGAGATCAACGGTGGGACTTCTTATAGGGAACACAATTCTTAATAAACACGCATATAGATGATGTATGTAAGTTGACACTGCAATCTGCAAAAACTGAGAGGAGGAGGCAAACGGCTTGAGATACTTCCTCTGTCACTTTCCAGCCACTGGAAGACTACGCCCACAAGTACTTGTATCAAGTGGATAGCAGACCTTAAACAACTAGACAGCAAAGTGGACGGTAACATCCTGGAGTACACAGAAAATAGGCAGCCCATAGTTCATCACAAGTCATTTAAGTCACTACAACGGACCCAACCATGGTTTCAGGAAAGAGCTACCCCATCCCTCACAACCAGTCAACTTCTTAACAATCTAAAATTCAAGTAGTTGCACGCAGTCAAACGAATATTTTTTTAAGATAACGACTGACACTTTTGGCCTTTGATTTGCATATTTTTTCAGGAGAACCAAAATCTCTTGAGTATTGTATCAGGGATCTTGAAAATTGAGTACCTTTGTTTCCCAACTCACTAAGGCCACAAAGAAATCCAAAATGTCGCCATATGTAGATAAGCAAAAGACTATTTGGTAAAAACTGGGGTCTAAGCCCTAAAATGACGCCGTGGCTGTAAAAGGCGGTGACGGCCGAGACCTAACCAAAGGACTGCACAAGCCAAGCTCCGAACATCAAAGACAACTTTGGATGGGGGCCAGTATGGATGGCAAACAGTAGATCGTTTCTGATCTGAAGAAAATATCGGAACCCTTTCCCCTATCAGATTTTGCCAATGTCTTCTAAGCAGAGCTCTTTCCTACCCGCGAAGCCTACCGCGCGCTGAAACCCATCATCAAACTACAACACTATCTTTATCGATATCTAAGCTGTCATCAAAGCTATTGATTCTGCTACTATATCCTCAAAACTGTTAGAGCAATGTCAGAAAGAAGTTAAGCAATTGGGCGTTTGTGCTAGAGTCACTCCAACCCGGGTCGTAGGACGCAGAAAAATGAAGGTTAATGAAACAGCTGACGATCTGGCCAGGCGACAGCTCTTAACGGTTCACTAGAAGAAACAGCGTTATTTGGCTAGAAGCTATTAGCGCAGGCCACTGGCCAATAGGAGACCACACAGCCAAGCTAGGTATTTATCACAGCACCTTCTGCCGTAGTTGCTCAGCCATAGCAAAGGTCACACAAGGAATTCTTCTTGGAAGACCTTGAAAAGATAACCAAGACAGGGTACCTACGTACTCAGCTTCTCAACACTTTGATGTGTTAAGATCCGGATCAGCGGTTCAGTGGATCCATTTTATAAGAGCACTTCACTGATATCGTTATGCTGTACGCATGCTTTGAAAGCTTGGATAAGCTTCCACTAACTAGTGGAACTTCTTTAAAACCGTCTTCCCGGAAACAGAAGTCAGGTGCCACATTCAGCTGTTATCTGGATATCTGGAAGTCGGCAACGCAGATTGGTATGTTCAAACTAAATGTATCCTCTCCTCCTGGCCAACTAGACCATGGTTATAAGTTGGCACATCATGAGATCAAGAACTGGCTGCTCGAAATGCGAGTAAAGATAGATACACTTGGCCAAATACACAATTCCACGTGCAAATAATTATTTTTTTTATGGGCAAACAATAATAAAAACTTTTCCCCATCATTAATTCAAAACTCGAAATGTAAACATTGTCCGACAATATAATGTTACACCACAGCCATACAAACGGCAAGTCTCACTCCAAAAGTGTGTCCGAACTAAACACACCAAAAGTCAATCGAATAAAATTTAGAAAATTACCTGGCACAAACCTGCCCCAGTACCTGGTAATCGGCATCACAACCCATGGCGTGCAGTAGACCCATATCAGTATGTTAATTAGTAATGCCTTCGTGTACGTTAACGACCTGTTCATGGGTTTGGTAATGACATTGAATCGGTCGTAGCCGATGAACGCGTTGGTCATTCCAGCTCCGATTCCCGAGTACGAGCCAACCGATGCGAACACTTGGCAAAATGTATTCCCCAATGCGAATCCATGATGCAGGGAATTGTGAATGAAAATGGGAGCCTTCAGCATCATTATCATGTCGAAAACGGCCAAATTAACGACGAAAAGATTGGAGGGTGTCCTAAGTGATTTTGCACTGCGAAATGAAGGGATTCAGACGTTATTCAATTGTCTGTGTTAGTCGCTGTCACACAAACCTTGAAAATATAAAGATCACCAAGCCGTTTCCAGTGAGCGAAGCAAACATCAGGACAACGTAGAGAGCGGCCAGGAGATAGTGCATGTGATACTCGGGCTCCGGTTGAGTTAGCCAATGTTCTGGAATGTACTGTAAATCCTCTGGTGGCACATTCCATCCTAAATATCGGATTTCTGACGACAGTCTTCAACGGAGATTAGCTTTAGCCATTGATGAGTTGATTTTTTGAAAGAGTATTTACCGTGCTTCCGGTCTTGGAATCGAATCATTGTCACAGTGCGGTCCGAAGGGTCTTTCGGTAATCATTCCGAATCAAAACAATAATTAACTTTTAAAGGTTTTTAATTTTCAATGGGAAGCATGTTCCCCAAGAAGTGAGTCGTGGTTACTGTGTGAAGGCGATTTCCAGCGGAGACTTTTATAGTTTCTGTGTGCGGTTGGGATTGATTTGATTTAAACTAAATCATTGGCGGTAACTTTGCGTGACCAGTAATCTCTTGCAGAGTCAACTGCAGATTTTGCACAAAAAAATCGAAGTGTTCTTCGCCTGTTTTTTAAAGAAATGGCGGCGCTTTGGGGTGAAGCAATGATGACTTAAATCGATTCGATTAAAGGAGTGCTACTGCGTTTGTTCCCATCTATCTGTAACTCGTCGAGATTGAAAATTGATTGAAGTATTCAAGTGCGTATAACAGGTCAGAATCGGTGTGAGAAGTTGGAGCTTATATATAAGTAAAGTTTGGGACTATGGACCGAGTTTTCATTTGCAAAAGAAACCAGCGAATCAAGATTCATCCAGTTTTCATTTCTTAAAATATGAGCGTCGAGAGAGACCAGCTTTTCCGCGGAATATTGAGTTTAAGGATTTACGAAACTTATGAGTTGAGAACTACCAGAGAGATGGAGATAACCATTTGAGTGGACCGCCAAGTTGGACTCAAAAAGTTCAATCTCGTGATATCGAAATGTGTGAATGAACGCGAAACGAAGAGCAATAAACTCCACATAGTTTTGTTGCTAGGCTCCTGGTCAAGTTGCAGTGGAAGGGAATCTAAACAGATGAACTGACCAAGAACGACCAAGATAATGTGATCACAGAGCTAATATTGCAAAAAGAAAATTCGAGGAGATCCTGCACAATATAACATAGAGAGGATAACGAATCACTCGAGATCGCTGTGAACTTAGAAATAACCCTTTTAAAAGCATTAAGAATCATTTGCAAGAAAGAGGCAGCTAAAGTACATGCAGTGTATCCAATGTAATGGCACACCAATAGACACACTAAGATATTTAAATCGTGCATCCCGAAGTAGTGGTTTGGACAGGAAGAATGGGTATGAGTCCTGCAATCCGTGAAATCCAAAATCTGTCCCACAGCGGCAATAGAAATGATTTACGGGCTTATTCCCGCCATATTGTGAAAGAAAAGATTACCAGGAAGATCGTGTATGCAATATGCAATAAAAAAAAGTAGTTGAGAGAAAAATTAGCCCATATCCAACTAACACTAGATTGGATCGCCACGAAATTCCGCCTTTGCTGCCTTGTCCCACAGGTGTAGATGCAACTACTCTTCGGCTCAGTGTGTGCCTAGTTTAGTGGTTTCTATATGTTCTACAATTTCAAAGCTTCTTTGATATTGGATGTGCAGTTTTGAAAAGGTAGATGTCGTCTGTATTGGATTGGCAACTCTAGATGTGACAAATGCTTTTAACTCTGCCGTGCTCCTTAAAAAACGCCTTCAGCGTATCACTGTATTTTCTGCAAATGGTGAAAGACCAACTAAGAGACAATAAAGAAGAAAACTGCACTGCAAGGCTTAAACTTGTAACCCGACTTATGCAATATTTTCAAATGAAGTTGCAAGAAAACGCGTTTCTGGTGGTGAACACATTACGTCAGTGTCAGCACTGAAGACGCCCAAAGAAGACAGTGAAGTACTTGAGAATGACACTGGGCACAAAGCTCTCCTATTAGCAGATCAAGATCGCGTGTGAAAGGCCTGCAGGCATCACTACAGCGTTAAACAGACTAATGGCAGATTTTGTAGGACCAATGGCTAGCAAGGATACAAGGACTTTGCCTTTAGCTGTGGGAACTAGGTTGGTGCGCCCAAGCAAGAAAATTTATATATGTAAAACGAATAGCAGTGGTGCAATACCATACAGTGTCGGTGCCAGTGCTTCTCGTAGTTGAGCGAGTGATGCTAACCTATCAGACAAGAGACGATCCACATTTATACGAGGAAAGCAGAAGTGAAAAAGGAACCGGCACCAACTAAAGCCAATGAGCCCAATATGCAATATTGGCAAAAACGCTAGATCAGAGGGACTAAAAAAAATAGGACTGCCAGGCTGATTAGAATCATGAAGAAGTGAATAACCTCCCCTTCACACATATTTTTACCTTATATGGGTTCAAAAAGTAGAGAGTCTAACTTGCTAGTGCTCAAACTACCTCCCAATGTACCAGAAGGCTTTCCGAGAGACAAAGACTAGAAACGGACACAGGCGACCAGTAAGAAATAAACTGATCCTTACTTTCGTATTATAGATTTTCATGTTTGGCTCTGTACCTGTTCCGTACGTGCTAGCTAGAACTGTATTTCGTCCCACCGTAAAGTCGATTAGTCCGATGGCGATTTCGGCTGTGTTGCCGTGCATATTGTGCTTTCCACTTGAACCACTAAAGATACCCCTTTTCCGACTTTTGCTTTGAAAGCGTAATATACTATTTTGACGTTATAGTTTTGACATTTCTCTTAAGTTTCATTTAGAATTTCGTACAATCTCTTTTTGGTTACAATAGTTTTCGCATCTATTTGTATTTGGCTTTAATGCGAAGCTCAAGACTAAATTTCCCCCGATCATCTTAAGATTTAACTTTTAAAACTAAGGATTGCACAAAATCATAGAGATTCGCTCATACAATCTGGATGATACAATAAATATTTTGAATAAAATTACATAATAAAAGGTTAATTTGTTAAACTTCACTCGTAAGCAGGCTAGAAAGTCATAAATAAATAAATTTAACTCTTCTGTTACTGTTTGACCTGCAAACCATTTCTCTATTCTTCGATCTATTAAACCTCCACCAGCTGTCCTAGCCTACTTACGACTTAGTTTTATGAACCAAACTTAGCACAAACCTGGCACAAAGCGACCCCAAACTTGAAACAACGGCATGAGGGCCCACGGTGTGCAGTATATCCAAATGAAAGCCACCAAACACAGAGCCTTGGTGAACGATAATTTCCCATCCATCGGTCTAGTTATAACATTGTGCCGATCATAAGCTATGAAAGCATTTGTCAAGCCAGCACCGATGCCCGAATATGCGCCAATGGATGCAAACAACTGACATCCAACATTCCCCAACGCGAAGCCAAGGTTGATGGAGTTATAAATAAATATGGGCGCCTTGAGCATCATCAGGAAATCCAAAATGGCTAAGTTGACAACAAAAATATTCGATGGCGTCCGAAGAAGCTTGGCACTGTTTAGAAAACAAAATCAACAAGATGACGTTTGTTAAAATCCAGATTGAAGATGGAGGCCATATCGATTGATCACACCTCATAAATACCCAAATGACTAATCCGTTTCCAGTCAATGAAGCGATCGTGAAGACAGTGTAGATCAAAGCCAGTAGATAGTGCATTGACTTCTCGGGCTCGGCGTGGGTGAGCCAATGTTCTGGAATGAATTGCAGTTCATCTGGTGATACATTCCATCCAAGAAGGCGCAGTTCAGAGATCGTTCTGATGGTCCAAAGTGGAAATTATACATACAGGAGCCTTTTTTTTTTATGAAAAACTGTATCACCTGGCTTCCGGTCGAAAGAACGATAGATTTCTGTTTGGATCACTCGAAACGTATCTATGACTACTCATTGTAAGATATAAAACGCACTTAGGCGAACTACATTTAGCACTGGGTAACTTGACTTAAGCACAGGATAACGCGGAAACAAGCGAGTTCTCTGAGGACTGGCGGCTTATATAGAAAAAAGTGAATAACATTGTCATAGGGCGGGGGATTTGAACAATTTTTAATTAGCCATACGAATATTGTTTGTACATTAATTTAATTATGCTCGCGTTGATTATGGAACGCTTTTCAAATTAAGTGTTCGAAAATGTGCTCGAAATGTCTGGAGAAGGGTATTTGGAATAAAATTTTAATATTTATAGGGCATCCAGTATTGGAGGAACAACTCTTACTTCGACATTCACATCAGCGCTGCAGATCATGTCAAATCTCATCATTCTAGAAGTCTATTGTAATAGTAGAAGACTCCACTGCTACTCTTGAAAACTTGACTGACTGACGTTGGCACTAACATTTGTTAAAAGGTTCAGTCCAAGTAATTCTGCCTAAAATAGTACATTCTATATATACGGCGCTAGAGAGACCGATCCTGATGTACGGGGTAATGGTCTGATGGACACCACTAAACCAAATTAGTCACTTGAAAAGATACAGAGGCTATCATGCCTCTATATAACGTGTGCCATAAAAACAACTCCTGTGGCTGCACTAGAGACAATGCTCCACCTGCTTCTTATCGATATTTCGGGAAGACTGCGGCAGCCAAAGAGACACTTAGACTCAGGGAATCCTCTCAGTTTGTCAGCACAGCAACGGAGCACTCTAGTATCCTGAATAGCAACAGTACTATTCCAAGTAAAATGGACTGTATTGTCGTCCATATTGACTTTAACGTCAGATACAGTCCGGTGCGACACCGCTATAGAAACATTTAGAGACGGATACAAAACAGCGCGTGGTACGGAGGCGGAAGTTTCCTCCAATGCACCTAGCCATTGCCAAACGACTGCCGGGTCACTGTAGTGTGTTTCAAGCGGGAATTACGGCAGTCCGCGAAGTTGTGGTTTGACTTCCAATTAATTTCTTAGATTTTAGCGCTATACTATAGTCAGGCACTAATACTTAAAAGCCCTGGAATTGCCGACATTACGATCAAGGTTGGCAAAGCAATGCCACAGATCTCTTAACGAAATTGCGGACAGATGCGACGTCACCCTGTGCTGGGTCCCATGAATAACGGACGTTCCACGCAACTGCAGGGCTGACGAGCTAGCAAAAGAAGGTGCAGGACGGCATCTCCCCGATAATCTGGAAGAACCTTTGCCCGCTATCGAACCGATCAAATTCCTTCTTGATACCGATGCAAGGAAATGTTGCAAACCATAGGTGGAATAGCATCAGTACTTGTCGCTGGTCAAAATAAATCTGGCGCAAGCTGGATTTAAACAAGACGGAGAGACTTTTGTCGACATATCGGAAAAACCTAGGTTAACTTATATTTAGAAGTCTTCACCAGACACTGCTTAATAGTCAGACATGCACTCAAACTGGGGATCACCTCCAATGATTTATGTAGAAGCTGTAGAGACGAAGAGGAGTAAGAAACTACAACCCACCTACTGTGCACTTTCCCTGCCCTTGCAACTTTAAGAAGGAAACCCCTTGAGAAGGAAACCCCATGATGATCTTTACGATCTAGCCGAACTCGACATCGGAAAGATAAGAATTTTTACCTCCGGGTCAAAGTGGTTCAATATATAGGGTCGCTACCGATACGTTCACCTATCTTAACGCACTCTGTGCTACATTCTCTGCTTCCTGGTGCTGGTAAGCCGGAATCCTTTGTCGTGGTATCACAATGGGCCAATCTAGTTTGAGTGTGTCCCTGTCTGAACGGGAGCAGCCACCTAACCAAACCAATTCCTCAATCGAACCCAGTGTGTTCTAGCTTTTCTTGTTCTTACTCAGCGGTTTCCCTCTCCAGATTTTCTGGATACAAATTAACGATCAAAATTGACTCAAGGCGGTGCCGCGAAAGATGTTGGTTGGATATGGCTGGGGCTTGAACTTACGCAGCTCACACAGTAGTCCAACGCACCTATCACTGACCCACGGCGAGGCGACCACGGACCATTTACATATCTGAAGTTGTTGTAAAAGGATCGAATAATTGAATGATGGTTTGTAAATACCGTCACTCTATCGCGTAACATTTCCACGTTTCTAATGTGCTACGCTAAATGCAATGTGGTCTTAATTCTTATAAAATGTTTGCACTGACCAGCTAAGCTTACTGATTTGTTAATTCAAAGGCATTTGACCCTCCTCGACTGGATTGACCAGGGGTGATTGATTTAAATAATGATTTTTGTTTCAATACTTGTATGGCATCCTTAGCGACAGTGGCACACTTTGCTGCAAGCATTTATTTACCTTTTGCCTTAGAAATCGGAGAAATGAACTTGGGAATGCGAAGTGGGCCATAGAACCCAATGTATGAGGGAAAAAACTTGCGCCTGCTAAACTGTTTTGATTCTCTTCGGTGAAGCGATATTGGCCTGGGAAGACGGGACATGATAAAACTAGTCTTTTACGAACCGAAGGGACTTGAGAATCGTCATGTCACATGTTTTATTCCCTTCAACAAGCACCAGAGAATGATTGAACTCAAAACTCCTACTACGGTGCGATGCGTCGTGAAGAGGATGAATCAGTTGAGTTTTTCATACATGAGTTCTCGACTTTGACCCTAATTAGAGAAGTCACCTTAGCTCATACGCCAATAGTCATGGCTAATCTAAGTATTGTGGTGGCTCATCATCATTTGCGTGCCTGATGTTCTTCAAGACCCCACATGACACATCCTTTACGTTACTTGTTTCCTAGGAACGATTTCATTTAAATATACATATGTAACCTCTTACTCAGGCTACACTCTATACCTACGGACCTTGCTGAAAAAAAATTAACATTGTATATGTATACGCACCTGGTACAAACCGTCCCCAAAATCTTGTTAGTGGCAGAATCGAAAATGGTGTTGCATAAACGTAAATAAAAATCACCATGATGATTGCCTTGATTTGCGTCATTTTCCCCTCCATCGGTCTTGTGATAACATTGAATCTATCATATGCTATAAATGCGTTTGTCATACCCGCCGCAATTCCGGTATACGACCCCATGAGGCCAAACACCTGGCATGCGTTCTGACCAAGTGCAAAGCCACAATTAAATGAGTTATAAATGAAAATCGGTGTCTTAGCCATCATAACAAAGTCGCAGATGGCTAAGTTGATGACGAAAATATTCGATGGAGTCCTTAGACTTTTCGCACTAAAAGATCAGAGAAACAAATGTTTTGAGATTAAGCTGAGGATAAAGCAGGCTTATACTTACGCGCAGAATACGTAGATGACAATACCATTGCCGGAAATGGCCATTACAAAGAAAAATATGTACAGCAGCCCCAGGAGGTAATTCATGGACTCAGGCGGTTCGTGGTACTTGAGCCAGTGGTCGGGTATATATTGAAGTTCGTGAGGTGGTACATTCCATCCTAGAAGACGCTGTTCCGATGACGTTCTAAAACATATAAAACAAAAACAAAAACATAATCAAGCCACTGGAGGTTAGGTTAGGTGAGATAAGTGTCACCTAGGGGACTCACTTAGGCTCAAGGCCCATTGTGATACTTAAAGAATTCCTTCTGAGGAAGAATTCTACCTATACAACCATTTAGAGTTGTTAAAAACGAATAGGAGCTTACGAATGGGGGTTTGGCTTAGGTCTCCATTGTCTTTGACATAATAGTGACCGAGAAGTCTTGTGCTGCGAGATAGCGCCGGAGAATTACAATAGAGGGGCGTTGTTGTTTCCGTTGAAAATGAAAAAAAGTTGATCGGACGTGTTCGACCAAATTTCTTAGGTAGGTCATGGAATGTTGAAGAGAGTTAATCTTCTGCCGTGGTGTTTTGGAGGGTTAAAAATAAATAAATAGTTGGCGCGACAGCTCGGAATGAGCCAAGGCCTAGCTTCTCATAACCATTCATGTTCTGCATGTTGTATTGTTTGCACGAATGGAAGGGACCTGCAATTTATTGTCGTCTCCGAACGGCGAAGTGAGAAGCTCTTTCATGACAGATTATACTCCCGGAGGCTTGTCATTGCCCGATGAGAGGTGGTGCCGCGAAAAATGTTCCTGGCTGGGACTTGAACCCACGCCGCTTGGTCAGCAGTCCAACGCACTAACCACTGAGCCACGGCGACCACGTTTGGAGGGTTGGTGGAAGGAATTTTGTATTTCCTGGAACAGAGAACTAGTTCTGTTTTGTGTGGGTTTAAGCCCGGATTTTTCAGTCCATTTAGTCAGAATGGACAGCGCATTGTTCATCAGCTCGTTGAGAATTTGTGAATGCCTTCCTGAGACAGAAATAGCAACGGTATGCCCGTATGCAACCACAGTGTAGCCATTTCTTTCCAGGTCCACTAGCAGATCAATTAAAGCCGTGTTCCAGAGGTAAGGTGAGAGAACCCCGCCTTTAGAATCACCTCTATTGACAGATCTGTCGTCCATTTTAACGCTGACAACACTGTCGCAGAGGAGCGACATTGACTCACGCGATGATTGACTCACTTACTCTTAGACTTAACAGTACCACAGTGATTGCACCCGGTTTGACATTGTTAAAAGCTTCCTCAATATCGAGGAAGGCAACCAGGGTGTATTGTTTATTTTCAATGGACCTTTTGATGGTTTGGGTTAGATTGTATTGCTGCCAAGCCAGTGAAAGGATTCCAAGTTTCTGAACTGGCATAAAACTTACCTCCAAGAAGGGAAAAAATTGCTGTCGCGGTAGCCTGCACTCAATTAAAATCGACTTGGCTTTTCAAACAACAAAAACGATTTAATGTGAGTATCATTACTTAGGTTAGGTAAGAAGGGAAATGGATGGATAGGCCTCATCACTTCCACTTGGAGACCTGAAGGTCCATTGTGAGTAGCCTTTCAATTTTGTGGGATTAGTAATATGGTTCTCGGGACAGCCTAAGGAGCTATCCTATTGTTGGCTGTTTTGTGAACCAGTCAGTACTCTGTAAGAATCGGAGTAGGCCCGTTAACTGTAAGTCTGTTACCACTACTTGCAAATAACCTTGATCAGATGTTGGACTGATTCTACCTCCTCTCTATCTCCGCAGCTTCTGAATAAATCGTTGGACTCGAGTCTCGAGTATCATTACTTAAGTTTTAAAAAAAAAAAAATGGAATTTGTGAGTTCTTAGATAAGAACTCTTTAGAAGAACCTCGTTAGATACAATGAAGTAGACAGGCAATGAGAATGAGAATTTAGAAGCTGCTGAATCTTTTAATGTGAAGCCCCATTGAGGACACTAGACCGATGTATGCGGACGAGATTGAGGCTGCTTAGGAGAAATGGTGAGTCTTAATTTGCCATGGATTTTTGCTTTAGTTTAAATTGTATGTAGCTCTTTCAAAATAATAAAAATGTCATGAGGATTAACAGCTGCTGGATATTTAAATTCAATAAACAAATATTTAAACAAAATTAGGATGATTGTAGCACAATGAATTTCTTAAAACAAGTTAAAAGCAATCTTCTTTTTTACACTTTAACCTTTAAAACAGATTTTTTTTTTTGAATAAAAGATATTTTTACTAACCGCGCTTCCGGCCGAAAATATGATAAATTTCGGAGCGGATCGCCGAAGAAATCCATGCCACCCGTTTTCGTTTGAAAGAAATTGCTACAATTTTACACTTTCCACTGGTAATGGGTACTACTGACAGAAGGGTTAAGAGTGCCAGCGATGGTTTTTATAGCTACTGCACTAGGATTAAGCGTAGATTAAATCCTAGGCTAATCTCATCGGAATCCGCTGACATCAGTTGCTTTTGTTTTGATTTAAATCCACTGGCATTGGCTTTAGTTTCTGGACTTTCTTTTTGGATTTATTCTTTTAGTGCTCTTTGCTTGAACATTTTCACTGATTTTCCTCCGATAAAATATGTCAATTGGCAATGGTCGGCATTCATTTTGATTACAACTTTTCAATACATTTTTCTTTACTAGCTTCAGTGCCATCAAAGTACATTCATAAGTACTCGTGTTTGTTTAATGGTTGAAATGTCACTTTCTTTTTAAGGGCTTTGATCGAATCAATTATGAATTCGACTAAGTGCTGACGATGGTCCTTTTCACAGAAGAATGATTTTCAAAGTCCATTTTTACCAGTCAATTTTTTTCGGTATTTTGATATTTCGAACCTTGTTAAACATTTAGGTTAGGTTAGGTAAGTTAGATGGGTTGGCGAGAGGAGAGAAGTCCTCAGCGCCACACTCTGGTCAGTAGAGACCCATTGCGATGGCTGTTTTGAGGGGGAAGGTACTCTTTGCTCGTGGAGCAATACCCAGAGCACTCTCCTATTGCCCCAGGGTTTCGAATAATTTTGAAGCCTTAATGAACTGCCAGATCTCCCTGATAGGTACGTCTCTTTGTAATTCGATATCCTAGAAAAAGTGCATTCCAAAGAATTTCTGTCTGAGGTGACAAAAACCTGGGCAGTGGCAGAGGAAGTGGGTTGAGTCCTCGATGACTTCCTCGTCTCCGCAACCTGTGTTAAAGTCGTCCTCACTTAGCCTTAGCTTTTTCAT
This sequence comes from Matsumyia berberina, assembly GCA_917880715.2. Taxonomy (NCBI): domain Eukaryota; kingdom Metazoa; phylum Arthropoda; class Insecta; order Diptera; family Syrphidae; genus Matsumyia; species Matsumyia berberina. The sequence continues at coordinate 34,630,313 of OU862870.1, forward strand.
GTGATAACGCAGAGTATTACGACCTGTAATTATGCCTACAAGGATGGAGAGAGTTTTTCCTGTCCTTCTGCATGAGAATAGTAGTTCTGGCACCGCTATACCTGGCCATAGTTTTCTAGTTATTTTACAGGAGTCCAAAGAGCTCTATCTTTCAATCCTACATGGCCGGACTTTTACTGACTCATCAGCTTGCTCTAGGTCTAGCGCAGATCATTTCCTTGCCAATTCATCAGCCTTTTCATATGCCCCCATATGTTAAAGATTTAATACAATCATTTTATATTTACGAGTTTAACAAAAAATGTAAATCCCTCAAAAACACCTAAAGAAAAATCTCTGCTCAAGAAACGACTAACTATCCCTGACAATTCATCACCCAATAGCCCAAAATCATTATTCTCGATGACTTTAATATTTAAAAACTTGAACTGGTTACAATAGCCAAACGGATGCTAAATCATTCGACATAAACTTTGTACAACCTCGGACATCTCCCCGAGGAACCTACCCACAATCCGGACAACCAAAGTCTGCTTTAAAAATCTGTCAAATAGGGAAGAGCTTTTAAAACAAAATGTCCACTTTTTCGAACCCACCACTGTTACATCAAAGTTTTCCCTGCACTCGCTTTAATTTCCGGGCTTTCTGCAACAAAAGAAGAGATGTAAACAAAAACAGCGATGCAAAGAGTTGTAAACTTCTGCAAACCGGCAGCGGCATGCGGCTCTTCCAATTCCTGGAACGTAATCAAAACAAACAAAAAAAGATATAAAGATACAAATTCCAGTCAATTAAACTCTGGAAGTCGAATGAAAAGCATTCACCGATAGACCAATCCAAAAATAGAAATTACTCTCTCGCGGCAAGTGAACTGCTGAGGGACTTGCTTCCAGAGCCGGCAGGTCTTGGGAATTTAATTTGATTCACTAAATTCAAATTGATACCTTTGGAATGTTTTGTTATCTAAAACTGAGTGTGCCTGTGTGTACCTGTGTGTGTAAGATGCAGAGAACTGCAGCACACATTCCAATCCAGTAGTACGTTTTCGTTGATAGTGTGTTTTTTTTTTTTTGTATTTTGTTTATTTTTTTCTTAATTCGTCATTTTCCTACTTTGTTTCGACGAGTATTTCGTGTTTGCGGTGAATTAGATGTCAGAAAGACCGGTTTGCTTGATACGGACGAGGATCGAGAAGGCACAGTAAAAAGTGGTGTACTAGCGCAGCACATGGGCCAAGGCATGAGAGTACTGAGAGGTTTGTTTAAGTTGTTCATTGGCGGGAGGGTTGCCAAGGATCCGAATGATTTTTATACTCTGCTTGGATAATACATACATATGCAGCTTCAAAATAGGCTTCTTCGAGAAGTAGCGATGAAATTTACCCAGATTGAGCCGTCCGATCTTCTGGCCTTAGATGGTTTCTGATAAAAAAAAGCGCCTGAAAAGAAGAAGCAAATGTATGCTCTCTGTAGTCACCTAGGTATCCAGAAATATCTTACAGACACACTTAATGCTAAACAAAGCTCAAATAAAAATTAATTGTCATCAGCTTATCTCTGTATACTGACGAGCAAGTAAACGGATGAGGGTCTTTTAGCCACCTACACGTGTTAGACTACATGCCAGCACAAACTGCGTTTTTTCCCAAAATAGCTCGTAGCGGACAATAATGTTATACTTTGGCAGGTAAACTTGCTGCTAACCTTAACCAATCATCCACAAGCACAATTTTAAAGTTCGTCATGACCCTGATGTTACTCTGAAATGTAAAAGACCTTACCGTGGTACGAAAGATCTTTTAAATCTAGGTGCCTCCTGTTTTTTTTTTCATAGGAGGTCCGCACATAGCGGCTGATTTTTACCCATTGAAACCAAAATCCTTCAAGACTATTTCTTGCGGCATTGGCGTCCGCTTACTAACTTCGTTATGTAAAAATTTCCTTCACCCTGCTTGTGGCCTGAAGAGACGATAAGTCCATCCGCATTTGCGTTCCATCATTGCTGTCATCTTGTTATTGCTGCCATGTTGCTTGTCTTCTCTGGTGGGTTTGCTTCATCGTTTGTTGCTCTGAATCTGGAATTACCCAGATTGTGTTTTGTGATACATATTGTACAAAACGCACTGCATACTCTACTCTACATAATTACGCACTGTTGGTATGTTGGCTCAAGCCATATTGGCCTCAGCCCATTTTGGTGACCCGTAGAGCACCATTATCGGTCCTCTGATGTTTTGGCATGATGCGCATGCATTGTTTACTCGTAAGCCTTTGCCACTAATAAACTCAGTCCGGATGTTGATTGAACGAAAGTCTTGTGGCGACCATAACACCTTCATATGTACACATGCACGTATTTCATGTCGCGCTTCGATTTAATCTTGTCCCCTCCCTATCGTAAGAGTGATTGTGTCTCTTTACTTTCTGAATAGCACTGATTTGTCTTATGCTCTCCTATTGTGAAGCTCAACGATTCAAGCTGGTGTTGGGCAGTCCCGATTGTGTCGGGACCATTTCTTCCAGTCGTTTGGAGACCACGACTATCACGACAACGTCCGTAAACCCTACGACTCCAGCTTCTTTTTGTTCAGGTAGATTGAGTATCCCATCTTATGTAGATAGCGTTCCACAAAAGAGAAACAGCACGGAGTCCTGTGGCACCCCTCCATAGACTGGGTTCTTAGTTAGTATAGGTACAAGGCCCCACAGACTCCAATTCTGAAAACCTCAGAGAAGCCTTGCCCGAGAAAATGGAAATTTTGTCATTATCTCGTAACCTCTTGTTTTGCTTAGAAATATTTCTTTTCAAAACGACCTCGACGTAAACAAAAAACCACGACAGTTTCTTACATCTTTTTACCCAGGCACTCGAAGTGTTTTTGGCAGATACACCTGTATGAATAGGATCATGACAAACTCTAAAAACCGTGGCAACCCTGCCAGCAAAGTGTTTTATTTGAGCTCTCTGACCACCCCAACACTCTCCAGAGTGTGTTGGCGCTGTGCATGTTTGCCTCCAGCCTGCTCCATGTGTTCGGTATCTCTATCTCTCTGCTTATTGGAATTCGAACTGAAATCTCAAACTGGAATTCCCCCCATTTGTATTACCACTTTGACGTTTTATAACTCGATGTTTGATGCTCCACACCAGCACCAGCTCCAACACTGGAAAACGATTGATAAGAGGCATGGGGCGGCCGCGGCCTACCTCTCTCGTTGATGTGTGTTGTGTTGATGTTGATATTGCTGCGCCTCTACCCTCTACAATGGCACGAGTACAACGAAGTGAAAGAAGAGGAAAACAAAAATGGAAGGAAAGAAAAAAACAGAAAATGAAGAAAATAAAACATAGCAGCGGCAGCGGCATGGCAAGCAGCGTAGTCCTACACCGGTTTTGACATATCCAAAGAATTTTTTTCGTCAGTTTTACGGAAGCAGTACAATCGGTGTGACGGTGGTGTTATTCTCTCCTCGTCGTCGTGTCACGAATTCTCTCCCAATCGTTGCGTTGCGTGTTTTATTTCATACATCGTTCGTTAGTTGTTTTGTGGAACTTGTTCATTTTAATTTGCGGTCGTTGGTGAATTTGAATTGAATTTGCGATTAGCGATTTACGATTTTCGATTTTTTCGTTACGACTTTCGTTTTTGCATTCCCCTCAGTGTGCCTGAAAGCTAGCAACTCTAGCCAACTATCTCCCATTCTAAAGCAATACTCCATTGTGATACCTGTTTCGGCAGCCTTATACGAGTACCATCATCCATCCAGTGATTTAGATCTGCGATATCCCCTGTAACTTGAAAGTTGTTCTCAAAATCGACAGCCTACGTGCAATTGCTACTGTTGATCGAGCATCAAGTCTACCGGTTTACCTTGCAACTAGAAATAGGTTCTTGTGTTTCAATCGCTCTTCGCTTCGTGTTCGTCCCGTTCCCTGTTCGACAACAAAAAAAATAAAAATAAAAACCGACTTGACCACACACTCATTCTCGCCGAGTGTGACAAGCGATATATACACGTTTTGACCAGTGATTACACATTTTTAAAAATAATCTCTGTTCTAAGCCTGCTCCTGGTTTCCAAGCCCCCTGTCCAGCTCCCAGTGAACTGCCCAAGCGTTGCGATAAATTAGCTTAATTTGCATTCGCAAAGTGTAAAAGAGTAAACAAAATTCGCGACAAAACGAATTCATTTGTTATCGCCTTTGGGAAAACATATTCGCCAGCGAAACCGGTCTTCAGCCACAGGGAGGGTCTAAAATGTCGCCGACTAAGGATGATACCGGAACCACCACAATAGCGCGCAGACCGCGCGAGGAATTCGCCGAGTCGGTAAGTTTGCCCTTAGACCGGTGTGACATCCACAATGGTATCTGTATTATTTTTTCGAGATTATTGATATACATATTCCACCAAATGTTGTCGTTGTTGCTGTGCGGCGGCCTATCCAATGTCAGATTTTATGGATCCGGGGTGGGCAACCCTGGCAGCGACAGACACCATTTGGCCGTGAACATTTGTTTTATGAATTTTAAGTACTACAACGTTTTTTGTGTGCTAAGAATTTATTAGTGTGATAAACACGGAATTGATTGGAAGCCTCTGGAAGCGGCATTTCCTCATCTGCCGGAGTAGAGATAGGTCAGTTATTACACGCTGCCGTAGAGCGTATAATGTCATGTTTTTGTCGTGTGTATGTAGGCTGTGTTTAAATTAACCGGCTTTTGAAAGCAGTTAATCTTTACTCATTTCCACAAGGTCTGCGTGGCGTTTAAAATATGGTGCTACCTTCTCATCCAAACCTTTTAAACTCTCACTGAATCTTATATATTTTTTTTTTGTCAGCTCCCCATCTTGCATGAAAAAGTAGCATTTTACTGAAATTATTGTAACTGTAGCGCCAATTCGGGGTTATTCAGTGTTTCTACAAGTGAGACTCGTTGGGTAACGCTGTTACGGACAAGGAATATCATTTTTCGCCCTATGGCCGGGTATCACAATTGGCCTGAATTGATCGGATCATAGGGATTTTCCTTCATTTTCGCCTACCTACACACCTATCCTAATGTAAGGCTATGGTCACACCTCACGCTTGTAACCTTACACACGCTTGTTACTGCGTGTACGCTTGTAAATCAAAAGTACGGCTAATCAATGTGTTGGCCAAGTTTTACGCTTGAAAGAAGCGGGTTCAAAAGTGTACACGCTTTAACAAGGTTAAACTCTTATAAGCATGAGACGTGACCATAGCCTTAGGTTCAGCACGATTTTCAGAAAGTTGAGTCCAGTTCAGTACGGTGAGATGGTTGAGGTCCCTCTCTACTCCATGATATTTTTTATGCACTCGATTAAGAAAGAGAGACCCTTAAGGGTGGATTTAAGGACCTGCGAGGGTTCGGCCTTACTACTCTCTCTTTCTTTGGTTCCATATCTATTCCCGAATACCCAAATATTGACGTGAGGGGACAAACGAATATGACACGGTTCAAAGGTGGAATGCGGCCGGGGAATCTATGACAGTGATTCTGAAGATGTCAAGTTTGTACAGACCACCGAACTTAGTCTTTTAAGCTAAGATATCCGCCATTCATGAGGCCTGTTAACAGAGACTCAAGCCCTAAGCAAAACGTCGAAATTTTCTCCTAAGCCCTGCTTCCGACATTCATCATCTCCAAGGTTAAACCGAGCTTGCGCGATTAGAGTGTCGATCCTTCCTATCCGTTGTATGAGTCCCAAATCACAGGGGCATTTAAGGGAACGAGGTGGTCGATGAACTAGCCAGCCGAGGGCGGGGGCTTGACATCTTAAATGCTCAAATATTTTATTCTTTGGTGGCTCAGCGCTCAACAAGAATCCACAAGGTGTTTTGGAGTTTGATTGCACTCATTGCCTAGTTTCCCAAGGTTTCTTGGTCTGCCTCATGACCTACGAATTATTCCGCACGTACTGACACTGTTTCTTCCTTCTAGTTTCTCAAATTCTTCTTTAAGGGTGTGGTTCCCTAATTCGTGGAATGTTTAAGGCCCTGTAAAGGGTTCAAAGGCGTCTAGTCTTATTACAGAGTTTGCAGTGAGGTATGTTTGCATAGCATCTGTAATGCCAACGTGTTACTCGTTAGTTATATTGGTCCTTCAGGGGAGCTGCACTTAGACCAAAAGTAGGTCCATTGTGTCCCACGCAGAGATAGTGCACCACCTCCTCTTTTTTCTCATCTAGCTTCTGCAGAATCGCCTTTGATCACGTCTGCCTAGGATGCGGTGTCCTGCAAACACATTTGTCTTTTTGGAAATGATGACACGATGACAGTGATTTAACTTTTTGTATCAGTAGCAGTATCAGTGCTAAATGAATTATCAAGTTGAGTTGGATGGGCTCCTCCTGTCCAATGACCTGCATAGGTTGTGACAATTCATGAAAGCTCTGTTCGGATTTTGTTGTTTTTCGGTTATATATGGACGATACCTTTTGAAAACGATGCAGCTTTCTACCCCGCTCAACTTTCGCTTATATTTTAATAGATGGTGGGAAACGATACAGGTCGAAGTGGAATGTAGACCCTCAAGTCATATGATCGCTCTGTGGTCCGACCGATGGCTGTACCCACTTTACTGAGCAAAAACAACTGGAAGAACTCCAAATAGGCCACAACAGTCATGCGAGTGATAACCAATTCTCACAAAGCATAATACCACGTTCTCCCAACAATTTTTGCTGGCCTTCCACCTAAAAGCGCATACCAATCACATGGTACAGCCGCATCGACTGATCAGCATCCGCGCACATACACCGCATCTTAATTTGGACCACCAGCGCTATAAAAAAGGAATGAGATGTACCTTAGCATCAACCATTTCCTAACTCAAGGAAGCTGTTAAGGAGGCTGGTTCTCGTCTGGCTAGATAACCGGTTTTCGGTTTTCCGCTAATCCCCATATGGCTTACGATATAGACTAGAAAAACGACTATCCAACGATGCCAGTTCGTATCAGCACTGTCTCACTAGTTTACAGGGGTTTGAGTGTTAGATCGCTGCTAAAAATACTTCAAGCCTCATGGAATACCCATAGTTGAGTCTATAAAAGTGGCTAGATTTGTTACTGCATTACCCTGAGCACCTCTTCAGGATTAAAGTCCTCTTCAAGATTGGGGAATACTTTTCTGAATCAACTCAGCAGTTCATTTTATCAGGCCTTCAATAAATATCGATAATTTTTTAGTCTTTCATCATCTCTCTATTCCGCTTTGGATGGAGTAGGCAAAGCGAGAGCTTCACTTTCTTATTTATATAGTGCTACAGTTGGGATGAGAAGAATCTCTGGTTCTTAGCCAACTGTTTCCAGTTGCGCAATCCAAGTTGGCCACGGTCGACTTGTGCATGCCATCTTACCCTCTATTACATTGTTCTTCCGGGTTAGATTAAAAGAATCTGCGGGCACATAAAGTATAATTTGTCATGAAGAAGTTTTTCAATTCGTCGTTCGAAGTCGGCAATAAATTGCAGGTCCCTTCCATTCGTGCGAAAAATGTAACACGCACAACGTGAATGGTTATCTTCACACTCATCTTCACTTGGTTGGTTGGAAGGAAATATTGCCTTTCATCTTTTTAGTTGAATGGTTCGCTCTGTCTCACAGGGGAGTATTGGTCGGCGGTGATGACATTAAACATCCTGAAAAAGTGATCTTACTAGTCACGGAAGTAACAGAAGCCTCTAGAAACTTTCAAAGTATAGCAACAGTCAGTGTTGGCTATCTGTCAGCAATCAGAAAACCGTCAATTGATTTTCTGAATACTGAGCTGTGCTAAGACCAAAGTTATTGGGAAAATATTGCCCAATTCATTGCTACTCTATTTCTGTCACTTTTGACACATGTGCGAATGTATTTAGAGTTCCTTTGAACATTTTAATTTACTCCAAAGCACGCTAAAGCGATTTGAACGCTTTGACCACGACGTAATAATGTTCCGAAATATGTTTTATGTAAGCAAAAGATATAAAAACACAACCCGGTTCGAAATGATCAGACGATCGGAATTTAATTTACGAATTTTCTCCCCTCCCCCTTCCACAACACGAAATCAGTTTTTAGGTTATAAAATGTTGACAAACATTAATAAATTTGCTATCTGGCATTTATTTGCTATTTTTGCCGGTATCCCGTAGATTTTGTGAGAGATTATTTTGTTTGCAATGTATGACACATACATATATAGTTCAAAAGTGTTTTCGGCTCGAAAGCGGGTGCAGAAAGTCTGTGTAGATAAGTGGGTAGCCTTCATTTTTAAAAAATAAAATAAAACCACGATTTCTAAGAAAAAGTTGAGTTGCATAGGACTAAGTAGAACAGTTTGGCGCTGCCTTCAAAAAAATGTACAACCCAAGTGCTTTATGTGAGTGTGAACTTTTCTTGAGGCTTATTGTGCCTTGAGGCTTATTGTGCCAACCCATATGGTTCGAAAGTAGTTCGTCCACTCCAGAGGATTTCAGGAAATGTTTCCGCTCTTCAGGATGAGGCGCGGCTAGTGCAGTCGGTGAGACAAGTTTACTGTTCAGAGTCACTTTTCTGACATGAACTCGTATGTATGAGGGCGGAATTTTCTGTGAAAATGCAAAGAAAGCTTTCGCTCTTCTCTAAGCAGATTCTATAAGTAAGGTCCGGTGATAAGTTTTTCCCGTGGCCACAAAGGATCTCACACAGGATTTAAATTTGGGTCCTGCTCAGATTCAGAAGAAACTTAGATTTCTTTGGTGACAGTGTTTCTGTCTTATACATACCTTCGTATACTCTATCCATATCGCATTGGATTTAAGCAAGGATTGTTCCCAAGTGTGGATTTTGAAAAGGCTTACTCTACAAAATTAAGCAGGAGCAGTGAGGAGCTTATTGCACCTATTTTGGCCAGTAAGTCCGCTAATTCTTTGTCAATCTCGCCTATCTAGTTCAAGAAGCTTTTTGACTGTCTTAAGAAGTGGTTTTTATTTCATAGTAGTTCAGTGTATTTAGGGCAGCTTGAGTGTAAGAGAGGATAAAGACTATGCGGGTTAGAAATCAAGTGCACGTGTTGGCAAATATCTCTGCCTGGAAAATGATTTAGAATAAGTCTAGACTAATACCTCAGTTCTAGACAATTCATCGAATATGCCCGTCCTAGATCCAAGTCTGTCATTTAGTGATTAAGCTAGAACTTTTTGGTGTGTTTTCGTAAGAAATAGTGCTCAGCAAATATACCTTATTACCTACTCTTAGCACAGAACTTTATTTACTTACTTACTTACATAGGTGGCGCTACAGTTCGGGGTGAAACTGAGCCTTAACCAAGTATCCTCACCAGTTAGCCCGGTCCTTAGCTAACTGCCTTCAGTTGCGGACTCTAAGTTGGTTGAGGTCCCTTTCTACTTGTGCGCTCCACCTTGGGCGAGGTCTTCCTCTACTGCGTTGTCCCTCTGGGTTAGACTTCAGAACTCTGCGAGCCGGAACATTTGTGTTCATCTCAGCCAATAAATTCGAATCTTTTTGACTAGGGCGATGTCGCTGTACAACTCGCAAAGTTCATCGTTGAATCTTCTCCTCCAAAGCTCGTCATCTTTCTTCGTAAGATATTCGGTTTCCACTGGTCTTCTGCACTTGATAATGGCGGCATTGAACTTCTCAAGAGATTACGGAATACACGATCGGTAAAGGTTCTGGCAGTCTGTTGCGAATGTAGCTTTTTGACGTCATATTTTCTCACAGTAATTCTTCGTTGTTGACTACAACAAGGTAGAAGTCCGAGTTAATGTTGGCCGCTCGGAAAGTTCGGACATCCAGCATACTGGAGGCGTGCCTTTTGTCGATTGCAATATGATTAATTTCACAGAACTTTACAAATAGATTTACAAGTTCTTGAGTCGATTATCTACTACGCATTGACGAGGAAATACCTCTCTATATCTTATGTACATAATTGCCCCGCACTGACCTCTGTAAGAAAATGAATTCTAGTTGGAGGTGGTGGTGACTGGGCTGGGGTGGCTGAGACCCAACCAGCTCATTTGGCAACGTTTTGATACTGCGACTCTTGTGAACCTCATTTATTCGATTTCGAACTCCTTAATTTAGTTGTAGCTAGGCCATGTTATCCTAAAGCTGACGCAGTTATCTAGTCCGACCCATATTTGGTTAGCAATTTGTGGGATTAGCTTACTTTTGACAGATCCAAATGGAATGTGAACTTGTTTCGCGAGAGAACTTTTAAGAGTTGAACCTCGCCTGACAAATCTATCGGCCTCTTCGTTACCACCTACGCCCGTATGTCCAGAGACCCAGAGTGTGATAGAGAACTGGTTGCCCAGATTTGCAAACTCCTCACTTAATGCCTTAATGGCAGCTTGGCTGTCCGTGTATACTGCAACTTTGGAGGTAGGAGTTGGGTGGTTTTTAAGCTCGAGGCATGTACCGTAGCGTTCTCGCCTGGAAAACGCTGGCACCGGTTGGTAGCCTGAGTGACTTCGATTTGTTTAAAGTTTTAGAAGATGGCGTAAGAGAATGCCCCGGGAATGTCTTTGCTTCCATTTCTTTGGATTTTGCTGAGTTTGGTCACGTTGTATGCTTTGGGCATAGTCCACAGAGTACAAAAATAGTCCATCTAAATGCCACTGTTTTTATAGCTCATGTCTTGAAAAGATCAAGTTTAGCATGAATTGTAGTAGAGTAGTTATTCGTGGATGACGTTTTGTAGAGCAATAGTTTTAAAATAGAGAGCGAAACTTATGCCCCCCACCTTGGCTGCCAAGACGTGTCCGTGCCATCAGGTAGGCGTCCCTTTGGTAGGTCCACAATGAAATCGTTAGACCAACTCTGAAATCTCACCTTAACCCATATGGGAATAATTCCTGATGATTTAGAGTCAATGGCGGAAGATCGAGAGTTATGGAGGGTCCACTTAAGCACCCTAAACTCGCCACCCTCATAGTGTATAAGCGTGCCTGAAAATGAAAGAATGAATAGAGGACGAATATACATTTGTAGGTCTGGAATGTTATGATCCAGCTTTGCTAGCATTGGAGAGTACTTTTCCATCAAAAGCGAACAATCTCGCGCCTCAACACTCATGTGCAAGGTCATCTTTATCTTCTTCTGCTGTCAAATAAGTTTTTTGAGTGCTACATAATTTTCAAATAGTTCAGGGTATTTTTGGATCTCGCTTTGAAAAACCCTTTCCTATCCAATGAACTGGCTTCTTATTCAACCAATAGACCGGCTTTGCTTGATATATTGCCTCTTGAAAGTCTGAAGTTAGCAGAGGTCGAAACGAATCTCGAAACCAATATTCACCTGTTCATACCTCCACATTAAAATTAGATTAACAGGGTGAAGTTTGTTTTATTATGCGTGAAAAAAATTTGTGCATTTATTTACAGCAAATGTCCCAACCCCAACTAATTGTTACTAATATAGAGGTGACTAAATCGCTTATAGGTAGCGTGTCACAATCGTTTTACGTGTTTCCCCTGTCATTCGGTTTTCTTCTTAACTCTTCTTCGGTTTTCCTTCGTCTTTTCGTGATAAGATAAAATCAAAAAAAAAAAAAAAAAAACACTTAAACCTCTAAAGCGTTCTCGGTGTTAAATCGAAATTTTAAATGAATTTTAATGCCCAACGTGCTAGGTAGTCACCTAGCCAACAGCTGTTCCGCTGTGCACGCTAATAAGCGCGGGGAATATCAGCGGAGTCAATTTATTTATTGCAAGTGGCGCTGTTGTGAGTGTCAGCGAGTTCTTATCAACAATCGAACTATGGCAATGTGATTAATGTCATTTTTATTTATATGTGCCAATTCTGATTGTTTTGTGGTTAATAGCGGTCAATGCAGTGCAGTCAAGGTTTCTAGGACATGATCGATTGAAATAGTAATCAATTCATCCTCGCTCATGTGGCAGGGTATGAGTTGCGATTCAATTCATTAGATTTAAGCTCGTAGATGAACTTACTTGGTACAAAGTGCAGCCTAATGTCGAGGGAAATGGAATCATCGTTGGTTTTACGCTATTTGTTACTAGAGCCACAGGAAGGCAAGTATCTAGGTTTAAGGATTGACCTAGAGTGCATAATAAAAAATCACACACACCAAAGCGACTACACCCCCTTGAGACTTCATGCGAAGAAGTGTGGCCATTTCCTATACATCACTTATTGGGTAAAATAAGCTCGAGCAAGACCCTGCTGGGAACCAACTTAAACAAAATTAGTGGAGTGCTTGGACTAGCATGACTGGTGCATAGATCTTCGTTCCTTGCTGTTGTAAATCCACAACATAAGGTTGGAGTTCCTCTCACGGAGCAACAAGACAAGCTCTCAAAATACAATAAATCTTAACAACTTCGACTTTGGTAAGCTAAGTAGTTTCAACTAAGGGTGATGCTAAGCGCACTAAGCGTGGCTATTACAGCATTCCACATCAATGTTGACTGGAATAAAGTTATTTATGGTCTCGCTTCCTGGAGCAAGAGGATCTTTAAATTGTTGGCCCATCAAAGAGATCAGAAGGCTTTCGGTTGTAACTAATTGGAACGAGTGGTCATAGGAGTATCTGATACACGGCAAAGTTGAATGCAAGCTATAATAAGGTGGTGATCACTGATCATACCGATGTCAGCTCCTCGTTTATTACGGACATCTACGATCTATGGATCGACGTCCGTTACCGGCTATTGGAAGGCGTTGTGCTAGAATAGTTCAACAACGTGCCTCTAGCACCAAGGCCGTTTGGTTTGACGTTTACAAATTTCTGCCTTTAGGGCTGAATCTCCCAGTTACATGATCCAGTCGTGGTGTTGTCATTGCCCATATTGACGTTGTAGTCCTTCATCAAAATGACGAATTTGAACTATGAGCGGAATTCTGCCTGTGGAGGTTGTTTATCTTGTCCTTATTTATGGTTTTCGGTCATTAAACGGTTTCGAAGCCAAGAAAGTTTCTTACGCTGTTGGTGTAAGCATCACTGCAATGCTTGATTCACAAGTGCTCCTTATGGACGAATAGTACACACCCATGTTGAACCATCTTATTTCGCTCACTTTTCCAATAGATTCTCTCAACTGTTGAAAGAATTTGGCGTCTTAAGAACCCTCTTCACCTGGGGTGAGGAGCGATCTTATTTTCCAGAGGCCAATAGTAGTCATTGTTCGATAGGCAAGGGTCGTCAACAAAGTATTAGTCTGTATTTGAGGAGTGATTGCCCGTTTTGGGAACAATGGTGGCTAGGTCACAGACCAACAACGACACTTATCTTGTCAGAAGCTTTTTAGCAATAGGGGGGCTTGTCACTTGTCTTCTCCAGTTTGTTATTTCTAAATACGTGCTACTACCAGTTATATGAGAGTAAAGAAGCAACTGAGTTAGTTTGGACATATGTACTTAAAAAGAATGGAGGACACAAGGTAATCAAATCAAGTAAAAGAAGCCAGCGTGGAAGGTCGAGCGCTAAGAGGCAGGCCGAGATACTCATAGGAAGACGGGACTATGAAGAAATAGTAGGAGGATGGTAAGACCATTGCGAAAATGAAGAAACTATGCTCAGAGCGGTGGAGGAGATGAACTAAATAAGGTTTTGCTAACACCTAGTGGCATAGAGGGATTGGAGAACGCAAAACAGATTCCAGATGACGTTGCCAGGAGGCATTGAGTAGGGCTTACTAGCAGAGGTACAAGAAGTTCAGCTGTAGAAGCTTCTACTCATATTTCGTTATATAAAGTCTGTCCAGCTCAGTCTACTATACTTGTCAAGAGTGGAGCTGCAGCGAAAATTCTTATAAATCCTCATAGTAAAGTACCTCTCTTCCAGACCATAGAGTTATAAGCGTGCATTAGTTTTAGAATGGGAGTGGTGGCATGCAGAATCTTTACCCCAATCGTTTTGGAAAAGACTACGGGTAAAGGTTTCTCTGCAAATTTATATGTTTGTTCCACAATAACTTGTAAGCCGCTGTATGGATTTTGACGCATTTTTGTTCACGCTTAGAGGTCGTTCCTACTTTACGCATAGGCTATGTTATAGTTATCTTAGCAGATTAGCTAAACGTTATCCCCAATGAAAACGGCTCATCCAGTCAAATAACCTTTTTATACTATCCCACCTTTTTCCCTAAGAATTTGACTGGCATATCATCGCATTAGATGGACGAAAGAATCTGTCTTGGTCGTGGTGCCAATCTGTCATCGAATACGTGCACAGAAAATATGTTCTCTACTCCACTCCAATCCAAGGACACCACGTCAAATACTTGAATTCTTCGAAGAACGATAACCCTTTGGACTCAGAATCATTGCTGACGATTTCTTTTTATTAGTTTGCAAGGTGAATGTAAATTTTCCAGATAACATCTCTGACAGACACGTATAAAAAAAGAGCAAACAATTCCCCTCCAATTAAGGCTGCTACCGCACTTTTCGAGTGGTTTGCTGGGTAACTGTCTATTAGTCACTTTATTGCTGAAATCAAATTGCCTTTCCGCGAAAGCCCTCTGCTAACCGAGAGATCAGGTGCGTCATCGAAGTCAGAACTTCCTGCACATAGACGTCTTCTGTTTGTTTTCGGCGGCGCCGATCGCTCCATTACTCACCACCGCGTACATTCTAATGATTGGTCAAACAACCGACCGACGTATCTCAGAATTGCACATTCAATGCGGTATGCTAATCTCGGATGCGGTTTTCAATCGAAAGTTCTCCACCATGAATGAAAAGTACGTGCCGCGTGATTAGGTAAATTCACAGGAAAGCTCATTGGAAAAACAAATTCGTCTGGCCAAGCACCTACTCTCGTTAGAGTACCGCCCAGTGTCTGTCTATCTGTCTGTTCTCGGCGTTGCGTCCTAGCGCTGGCGCTCACTTGTTAACCAATAAAAAAAAATGAAATTTGCATTTTATTTTTCTGTTGTGTCAATTGATGGTCAACTGCCGTCGTAATGTTGCAAGTGGTCCATGTTTGACATGTTGTCAGACAGTTAGACAGCTAAAGCGGCCTCCGCATGTGTAAATGGAACTCGGCACACTCATACTCACGCTGCGTGTGTGCTAAATGACTAAACGAAGCGACAAACGCATCCGGAGAAGGGTATGTTCAACACGACCCGTAGGAACATAGAAACAACATGTCGATTGGTGAGATATGCAATGGAAATTAACATGTCACAGTAGATCCTCGTATGCTGTTCCAAATGTGTGCACAGCAATGGAGTGGATCAACGGCGACGATGTCAAGTTTGATTTGAGTCATTATGCAAATTGTGTTATGCCACGTACCTCAAGTGGCTAATTGTTTTCAGTTTAGCATATGAAAAGATTTGGCACGCAATTTACGGTCGAGATATGTGGACGCATTTTTAAATGACATTTGTCATTGGGTCCTCGAAAAAAAAAAAACACCTTTGCATGGAAATTGAAGAACAGACTGAGAACACATGGTGAACTTGATAGAAAGGGGAGAAAGTCGTCTGAACGGGGAGCCAGAGAATGTTCTTTACCTTCAAGGCTGGCAGATGATGACGTTCTGAAGAAGTATGTTTCATTTTATAATATTCTGGCAACCGGCCTTACTAAGGTGGAGTATCAGGCGCAGGGTCATAAGTCCACAGGCCAAAAGTTTACAATGGACTCCACGGTTTATGAATGAAAACCACCCACCTCAGTGAGTCATAAGACCACAATCGATGGGTCTATAGTCCACCGAAATTTCGTGTGGACTTTGAGCTCACTTGGGTGTGTGTGTCTACAAATGAATTGTGACCGTATAACCCACCAAGGTGGGTCAGAATTCCTTTTAGCCTGTGGACTTATGACCGTGCGCCGGAGTATCAATCCCCTTTGACAGTTAAACCTGTAGTGTCGAGAACTAGAGGTTCACATGATCAGAAAGTGTGACGAAGTTACCGCTATCACAAGCAAAAAACTGCAATCGCAGACTGATTACCATTAGGGCACTGAGCTCCCACGAAATCAAGTCCTAAATGGTATAAAAGGGGTTCGACAAAATTGGAAAATCAAACCAAGAGTGGGTGCCAGAACACGTTGAAAAAATGAGACTGTAAGGAAGGTGACAGATTTCGCGTCCACCTGTTCTGCAAGGGTAACTTTGTTCTCGAACCTTGATCTTTACTCGAGGTCTTTGATTGACTCAGTCGGAATGTGGTTTGTCACTTTCGACAAGTACCTGAACAGTTATTACCGTCAAGATAATTTCTTTATTGCTTCAAGTGCACTCTTGAAAATAGATGACTTTTTCTTTTTGAACGCTGGGAGCTGAGTGTAAAGCGAAGTTGGATGCGTAATGCTTTTTGGGTTCACATCTCTCCTTGGTTTGAGTGTGTCGCATTGGTGTATCTGTCGATCTAAAGAGCATTTTGCCTTTCCTTAGGTTTTCCGTTTAAGTCACCTTTTAGTAAGCTGAACGAGTCAGGCTCGTTTATTCAAGAATTGCTTTCTTCGCGGACTGAGGCACCTATTCTGGTATTCGTAACCAAAATTAGGCTTTTTGGAGCGCCATACCTGTCTGAAGATGGCCTTTAGCACACTGCCACCTAAAAGATCTGAGGAAAGTTGTGAGCAAGGATAGTGCTTACGGATGCGTGTTTGATTTTATCTGGGAAGGCAAATCCGCTACCGAAGTGTTTTAGTTTGCAATGAGCTATTGCGGGACATTCGCACACAATATGCTCTGCAGTTTCTTGCTCTTCCAAGCACAGTCGACACATGTCCGACGGACTGATACTTACTTAAGATGAAGCTACAGTCCGGGGTGGATCTGGGCCTCAACAAGTGTTTCCAGTCAGCTCGATCTTAAGCCAGCTTCCTCCAGTTTCGCACGCCCTGTTGGCTAAGGTCACCTTGACCCCGTCCCTCGGGTGTGGATTCAAAGATTTTTCGGGCCGGAGCATTAGTGTCCATCCGCTCCGCATGCCCCAACCACCTCAGTCGTTGGACCTTCACTCTTCTGGCTAAGCCGCTGTCGCTGTACAGCCCGTACAGTTCGTCGTTGTATCTCCTCCTCCACTCAACGTCTATGCAGACGGGACCGAAAATCACCCGAAGAATTTTCCTCTCGAAAAGGCAAGAGTAATCTCATCCACTTTTTACAAAATCCATGCCTCTGCGGCGTAGAGCAGGGCTGGGATGATTAAGGTCTGATAAAGGGTCACTTTAGTCTTTCGCGAGAGCGCTTTGCTACTCAATTGCCTTAGCCCAAAGATGCAGCGATTGGCAAAAGTTATTCTTCGTTTAATCTTAGCGCGGTTTCGTTGCACCACACTGTCAAACTCTGCTGGGTTCCTGGACATAAGGACATAGAAGGGAACGAAAAAGCTGATGAATTGGCAAAATTGGGGTCGGTTATGAACATTAGAGAAGTGGGGACATCTGTAATGCCATCGATAGAGAGATTGCATGGGAAAATATACAGCATAATAGAGAAAGAAGATAATTCCTCCTGGCTAGCCAGAGAGGATTGCGCCACCTCTCGGACGCTATGGCAGAAATTAAACAAAACCAAAATTAGGTGTCTTTTGGTACTGAACAGATTCTCTCTTCGCACACTCACTGGAGTTATCACAGGACACTGCGCTATCGGAGTCATGTTTCGCAAGTGGAGAATCAAATCCAATGATTTATGCAAAAGCTGCGGAGATGAGGAAGAAGTAGAACCAATTCAACATCTGCTGTGCCACTGCCTCGCTCTGCAAGAACGACGTCTACGCGCACCAGGATCAAGATTCTTAGCATAGCAGAGATAACAGACTTACAGTTAACGGATCTATTCAGATTCTTAAAGAGCACTTACTGGTTCACAAAACAGCCAATCATAGGATAGGCCCTTAGGTTGCCCCGGGAACAACATTGCTATTTCCACAACAGAAAAAAAGTACTCACAATGGATCAGGTCTCCGAGTGAAAGTGACGTAGGCTATCTATCATACACGTAACATAACCTAACCTAGGGTCGCGACCGATACGGTCATCCATCACAACCCACTCTGTGTTACATTCTCTGTTTCCTGGTGCTGGTAAGCCAGTCTTCTTCACGGTGGTATCACAATGGGCCAATCTGGTTTGAATGTGTCCCTGTTTGAACGGGGCCAGACACCTAACCTAACCTACAAGTCCTTTTGTGGACTTTTTGAATTGGCCGTCCAGAAAAATACCTGATGCATCTGGGTATCACACTCCATTACGGTTGCCTCCTCATTAAGTTCGCATCCTCAACTTACCAAAAACGTTCTCTCCCGACGGATTAAAACTGCCTTGTGTTCTGTTTGTTTGTTTTTTCACAGCACACCTCTCTGAATGAAACTTTAATGCAATTTTTTCGGGTTCACTTGTTGAGGCTTAACAGTCAGTTAAAATTTTAATGCTGCAACGCGTGAAACGTGTGGCGGCTTAAACATTTAACGAGCTGCCATGGCCACGTCCCCCCGTTTTGTGGAAGGGGTTCCTCGTTCGCTGTACTAATAATCGAATACACTATGCAGAACCGCATTATAAATTCATTTACATGAAATTCAAATGAAATATCGTAAAACTCAATCTGTGCTGGGATTGCAGGTATTTTCTGTTTCCCCCCCGTTTGAGTTTATTAAATTTTTTTTCGTTTTTTCGTACGCGCTCGACTGGGCTCATGCCCTGTCAGACAAACAAATCAATATGCATACGCAAGTATCGTCAGAGGAATACAGTGATTCATGTTTCGGTTTTAATTTAATCTTCGCATCGCTCCACCTTGATCCAGAAGTAATCAACGCCATTGAAATGAGACCCTCAGGTGATGATTCGCCTATTCCCAGTGTTTGTTGCAAATTTGCATATCACAAGGACTCCAAATTATTACTGTCGCGTGCATTAAAAGGGTTAATTATGGTCGGCTTACGAATGTGCTCCACCTGGAACACTCCAACCCTTCCTCCGATACAATTAAGACTGTTCAATGTACCGTCCACTTAGTGACTCCATTTCAAAGTGCAGCAAACAAAAAGAAGGAGAAAAAACTGGCAACAAGCATACTGACAGAGTGACTGAATGAACCACAAGTCGAGGATTGTGGTTCGCTCTAGAGGTTCTCCTTTGGTACCACCACTGCGCTGATGGGGGTTGATGAGATCATTTCCATAAATACCCGGCAAGACGGGGAGAGACTTTCATTGCTTATTTTTTCGTTTTCGTTACTCTCTTTTAATACGAAAACAGAGTTAAAAGAAAAATGACACACGCATACGAGAGCGCACTCACAAGCGTATTTCTTAGATTGAAGCGAATTATTTGTGGTGGTTGCGGGCGACCTTTGAGAGGGATCTTGCGAGTGCCCCAAGTGAAGTGGCAACAGATCACTCCGGATGGGGAGTAAATTTCGTGCATCTGACGGTGGTTTGTTTAAACGCTGAAGATTGACATGTATACACTGTCACAGGTCGGTCGTCGGACTGTTTATACATTTTATTTACCCAGTGTGTACGAGGGAGAGATAAGCACTGACAATTAGACGAATGTATGCCTATATTCTCTAGAAAGTTTAATCTAACTCAGGGCAGGGCGGCAGCATAGTTTGTTTTGAACGGTGTGTCAGTGGGTTGGTTTGATACTTTCGTAAACAAAATCAATTTAACGTGATCGAAAATAAAATGTTGTTCTGTTTCTGTTTACACTCAAGTTGAGCTATACAGGGTGATCATCTAATGGGAACGGATTGTGTTAGCAAATTTATTTCGAAATAAATTTGCCTAAGGCTGTCTAGTGCGAAGCTTATTGATTGGCAACATGAATGGAATATTTTATTTATCCGTGTTGCGATTGATGAATCTTTAGTTCACGCACTTGCTGCGTGGAATGAAAAAATTTGAGGTAGGAGCTTGCATATTACCTGAAACATAGGAGTTCTCTAGAAAGAAATTCGATTCACCCAGAGAAGAAATAAAGCCTTTCAGGAACTTTTGCATAACTCTGGAATCTGTTTTGAATACCTTTTGTCTATTGAAAGTTGTGACACACTGAGCTACCTACTGATCTAAAGTGAAACCTCGAACCCGCATATGCATCTGGAATGTTTACATATATGCACATTATGTACCTAAGAACTTCTAGTTCCGGTTAAATCAGATTTCCATCGCATTGGGAAAACACCGACTACGCATTGCTTAAGTTGAACGTTGATCTCAACTTTCGGACATCAATTCCTTCAAGAGAGGCGTGAGGGAGTGATGACAATAGAGACGAGTACACCACTCACTTCCAGATCGTAGCAATCATGAGGGCAATGAGCGTGCCGACGCGACGTGCTGCCTAGGAGAGGATCGGCCCTTAACAGTTCTCTTGTGGAAAGTGTCAAAGGGCACTGTTAAGGGCTATATATGTACATCTTCATATATGTTCCTCCAGCTTGCCAATCATGGATAGAACGGCTTGTCCAGCTGCGTCATTTCAAGAAAGACATGGCCTAATTACAACAAAACTAAGTCAACAGAGCTACTTGTCAAATCATGACCAGATATTGGCAGAATTGTAGCCATTATTACGGGCCACTGGTCAGTTGGAGACCATGTAGTCAAGCTTGGTACTCCTCAAAACAACTTCTGCAGAAGCTGCAAGGACATTAATAGAAATAATCTCTACTTCATTTCCTCTGCAGGTGTGCGGCCTTGGCGAGGACCAGACAGCGTACTTTAGGCAAACCCTTCTTCGTGGATCTCGGGTAAATAGCTTAAGAAAGGATTGAAGAACTGATCCTGTATCTGAACTCCACTGGATGGATTTAGTCACATCATCCCAACATCCACACACACGAATAGGTTTAAACGAGTTTCGTGGTAACAAAACGGCGTACCTTAGCGCTAATTGGGTTCTCAGGAACCGCCACGCTACCTACCCTACTACACTCACTTATACATCGACGGGAGGTGTCTTCTCCGAAACGCTTCCGTCGTAGCATGTTTCAGTTGAAAATCATGGCGATTATCGAAGCTTTATCCTGACTGTATTGGTTATTGCAAATGAATTTGATTATCCATACATTTTTGCCAATTAGAAGGCGTTTTTGAGAGTTACTACGCCCGTATATGTTCTTTTCGCAACAAATTGTTTCACTTGGCTTCAGGAAGGATAAGTGAATAAAACATGCTGCAGACCATCAAACCATCGCCATAACCTTCTTTGAGTGTAGAGTTGGCTTTGGCATGAGTTTTGATGCTTCATCAGTGTCAAGCCATTGCGCAGATCATCAAGGATTATCATAAAGGATCCACTTTTTATCATACGTAACAATTATATGCCAAAGTAGATCTCTTTCGCTTCTAGCAAACAGAGAAGAGCAAACTCCCAATCGGCGCGTCTTGCTCCTTTTTATTTCGTGTGGAACCCATTTATTTAGCGGTTTCACTTCGCCAATTGCAATTGGACGCCTACTTGTTCTAAAATATTTCTAACAGTTTGACGTCCATCGGACTCCACCAAAACCCTTAGCTCATCGTTGTCTATGGCCGCATCAGGGTGACCAATAAGTTCATTTTTAAGGTTTACATCTTCTGAACGAAACTTGTCGAAACAACGCCAAGTTATTCGTTCTCTAGTTGTGTTTTCTCCAAATGTCAGGTTGATGTTTCTGGTTGCTTCTGCTGCATTGTGTCCAAGTTGAAACTCGTAGAAGAAAATTACCCGTATTTGGTTCTTATCCACTATTTCAAGTTTGCTGGTCACAAAGGCGTTGACATTGATCGGGGTTAAAAACATTATCAACGTTAGCGATCTGCAAAAATGGCCATTTTGTGTGCAACAACCTACACAAGGTAGTACTTTAAGGAAATCACAATTTTTAAGGAAATCACAATTGTATTCAGTGACAATTACACCAAAATCAACTTCAGATTGTCGCTCATCTCTCATGGTAATGGAAGAACAATTTAACATTGATATGCGACATAGGGACATTCAAGGATATGTAAGGCACAATGGTTTGCATTACAAGAACATTGAATCATAGACAATGCTTTCAAAGACCTTAGGGATGCAAGATATCCTTATGATGTTTTCATATAGCGCGAGCGAGGTCCAGTGGTTCGAAACTCAGGTAGTAGTTATTAAGTTTTGATGGCGTCCGAAGGTGGTGTCCAGACTAGCTGGGGACATTTGTAGTGTTTGTCATTGGTGAAATTCACGGTAGTTTTTTCGAACGTCCTGCTGTCATAATCTCGATTAATTCTTCAAACCATGACACTCTACTGCCAGTGTAAGACAACCATTTAAAAGGTAGCTGTCAGGAGCTGGGACAATACGTTCACACATTTTCGTAGGACTATGGCGGACAATTCGTCGAAACCGGGAGAATAGTTGTCCTTGAGTCGGTTAATTTTATCGTCTATCATATCCCATTCAGATAGCTAAAATATTCGAAGTCGTGGTTAGGTACACGATCTGCAAATGCTTGACTGAGGAAGTTAGGGTCGGCCAAAGATAAATTCGCTTAAGATCGCCGAACAAACTGAATTGCATTCTCTCGACTTATTTGTGATAGAGGGATTTGCAGAGAACGGAAAAACAGGAATCTCGATGCGTATCTGGATGGCAGGATCACAGGTTTGTCAGATTTTGCTTCCGCTGTTCTGAACTTTATTAGACTGCGATAAGGGTGGGAACGAGGAAAATTTTCTAAGAAACGAAAGGGACCAATTGGACTGCAAATGTAAGTATGCATAGCGATTGCAGCTTATGCAACTGTTCAGGCCATTGTCTCGGCGGTTTCGAGTCTACGGAGATGTGGTAATCATGTTCGCAAACAAACGCAACAGACTTAGACATATAGCGCACCCAGGAAATTGCTACACTTTACAGGTCGAATGCTTGAAGGTTCTGTCGCCTTAGTCTTAAAAATTCCTTCGTCCATTTCTGTTACACATGTCCTGCGTGTCGCCTATCACAAAAGTTTGCTCTTCAAAGTATTTATAAAGTCGTTAGACTGTCTTCGTGGCAAATCTAAGACCCTGTTCACACAGGAGTGACGGACTGGATTTTTTTTTTGACGGTTCATGTTCAGATTGATAGTCCTGTCTTAACACTTCCGCGAACTTTCTTTGACATAATGATAGTGTCTACCAAATTGATTTGATTTTCGTGCTTATTTCACTAAATACAAATGCGATCAGCCACCAGCCCAGAAGACGCATTATTTTTTTTTACAAAAACAATTTTTTTTACACGTTTGTCGAGTGACTGCCGATTGACATCTACAAACGTCACAAAAAAAAAAAATCCAAGAATTCTAAAAAAATCTAAAAATCCGGATTGACGTAACATGTCACCTCTCCGCTTCCCCCCTCGCCAGTAAATGTCAAAAAAAAATCCAGTCCGTCACTCTTGTGTGAACAGAGTCTTAGAAATGCATCAAAATGGCAGCGGAAACGCACTGTTCACTTTGATTTAACCCACTCTTCTGACATTTGAATGCATTTTGGTGACATTTGACATATACATATGTAGCACAATATTCAAAATTTGCCTTCTTTGCACCCAGGTTACATTCGATTTAGGTCGCTCTTTTAAAAACCCTTAATAAAAAGCTAAACGAATGAAAAACAGCATGCACATGTTCCTATAAATAAAATTAAGTTTAATCCAAAAAAAGCAACTTCCTCATCCATCAAAAAGAAAGAAAAAGAAACAAATGCCTTGCATTGAAATTACTAAACAACATTAATTGTATCGACGGCACGCAAATGTTCCGCTCAATGCATTACCCTCCGAATGGATATTCCCCAAAGGCCGATAGCCATTTGACCTGCAACACAGCGCACGTAATATCGGAGATACATTAAAAAGAAAGGATTGTCAATCATCGGCCACACCGTGCCCACTTGTCCATTGGGTGCACCACCCTTTTCATAGTGTCGAATCGAATAATAGCCTTCGCGGACTGTGCCCTGCGGAAGGGTGGCCCACCAAGGAAACATCGTTTTAATTAATTTTGCACTTAAAGTCATCGTTGTGGCAATCGGGGGCCGCACCCACACAGTTAGCGGCCAAAGTTTCAGGAGTTTTTCGTACTCATCAGGCAGTAAATGGTCCTCTCCGGTGGACAATAGGACGGTGTCAGCCAATCGCACTGCTCCTGGTAATGTTCAAAAGTAGAACGTTACGTGATCATTTATTTCGATTGCAAAGCGGAAAATCGATCGATTTATGTTTGCGTTGATTTTATTATTATTTATTTAATGTTGTGTCATGTGCTGATTCAGTTTATGTACTCCACGCAGTCATCAGGGCTCGAATTGGCTCCGAGTGATGTCATTTGGCGGCGCATTTAATTAATGTTCGTAAATTATAGTGCGTCATAATATCTGGAGAATGGAACTAAGAAAAACAGAACTTTTGTGACATTTCTGTTGCTCTGTAGGTGTACGTCACAAGTGCTATAGGCTTCCTCTGGCGGGGACTTTTTTTTTAATGGCTGTGACATTGTGCCCAGCCCACATAAAATTGTTAGAACTTCCATTGTATTTATCACTTCAGAATGTCGTACGATAGAGCAGCATTCTTTACAATTTTGCATAACAACTTGTGTTACAAGTTTCAAACTTGTCTATCTTATTGATTTTTATTGCTGGAATGAAGGGTTTTGCTTCGCAGTTTTGCACTGATGTGACATGGAATTGTCGTTGTCGAAATTTGACCTGCTTATACAGGAGGAACTCCATTTTAGACCCAGAAAAGTTGTATAACGGTTCGAACACATGCCCTTTAAGCATATTGGCGTTAAGGGACGGGAGGGCATCGTCATTTTTTCACACAGTGCCTCCTGAATAAACCGAAAAGTGGACTTATAACGCCCACTAATCGTGCTACAGAGCTATTTTCTCAGGAAGTTGGGAAATCGGTTAAAGATCCAAGTCAAGACGTGCATCGGTGTCAGTTGTCAACCATCTTAGAGAAACTTTGTTAGTGATGGATATAACAGGAGCTTTGAATAGAAGGCAATTGACGACCACAGAAAGCATATAAAGGACAACGATATAAGGATCTACACTTCGACTATTCGTAATCTAAACCTAAGGTTTGTAAGGGTGCAGGAATCGTTAGAGTACTTGCGTATCCGGCGAAAGGACGCTCGATGTTATTACAAAGGCATAAGTCCCCTTAACCACCAAATCCTATCTGATGTGTCTGAAGCCGTATGTCGACGAAGTGATGGAGAATGACCAGTGCGGTTTTAAAGCTGAAAAATTGGCGACTGACCAAAAGTGGAGAAGGCGAAAGAGTTTCAGATCGATGCTCACCAACTATTTATTGACTACAAGGCCGCATGGTTGGTTGGTTTTGTGGGAGACCTAAAAACTTATTAGGACCTCAAGCGGATTCATTGTACCCGCAGAAAGTATACTCATGGGAGTCAAACCCAGGGGTTCTGGAAACCACCCAGAAAGGGATAGACATTTCAAGAGTTTCCTACAAGCTACTACCAAGAGTACGCAGTCTTCTGGTGGCCAATGCGGGACATTCGCATAGCAGGTGCTGAATGGATTCTATTTCCTCTTCGTCCCTCCAGCTTCTGTAGTAGTCATTGTAAGGTAATCCAAGATGCTCCGCATGGATTCCTATTCCGCAGTGTCCTGTAAGGACACCGGATACGATTCGTATTTCCCTTCGACTAAGTTGTACGCAATTATTTGAATTCTTCTTATCGGGCTGGTTATAGTGATCTGGCTATTGCACATGCGTCCATGTGACACCATCGCGTATTAGCTCCGATCATGGTTTCCTCATCTACTTCCCCGTAAAGACTGCTAATGGGTGTCTTTGCGACCGGAAGCGTAAATAAATATGCTAGTTCTGCACCCCTTCTGGCAAGTTCGTCTGCCCTCTCATTATAATGATATATGTATCTTTATGGCCTGGTACCCAGCATAGGCTCACCTTCGTTGTTATCGTTGAGAGTTTGTCTGCTGACCTCTATAGGCTTCGATTTTGTCGATGCTGACTGCAGATACTTAATAGCCGCTTGGCTGTCAATATAGACCGCGATCGCCTGAAGGCTACATTACCCTTCAACTTGCCTTAAAAAAAAGCCTTTTAAAATGAAAGGTCAGCAATCGCAGATTTTATAAAAACCGAACCATTTCAGCAAAGACCTGCGATAGATGGAGCTATTAACCCGCCAAGATCGCGATGAAAAACCTCAGACCAAATTTGAAGCGGAACGCAACAATGGGCTCAGCGGGGTGTGCATTCTTCATCGATAAATCCGCATTAATTGACAACATCCTGTCCAGCGTGTTTCTGTGCAAATTCGCAACATAAATTTCACTGAAAATGCCATCAAACATATGACACAACAAACGTTCGCCAATGATTTATGCAATTTTAAGAGGAACCAACGGATGCTGACATCATTGCCAAACGTATTATCTTGGAAATTTCCGTATTATTTAGCAAACTCCGATGACTTTTAAATGAGTCACTTTGCATAAAGAAAAAAGAGGCCACTGACTTGTGATACCGTTTTTTTTTTTTGGTATTGTGCTTTTGTCTTATTCTTTAGATCTTGTGGTGAATGCAAAATGAATTCTATCGTAAATGTCGCGTCCAAATGTCATTCACAAGTGTCGTGGAATGAATACTTCTTTGACATTTTGCATATAAAATGGTCGATTGTTCACTGACAGAGTGATGCTCCTTCTCGCTCGTTCGTTGGTTAGTTGTGCGAAAGACTGTGAGTGCGCTGCGCGTGCGCACGTAGTCTTTTACCCAGTGTGGCGGCATTTGCAAGGTCGCTAATGTAACGCAGCCGTTGTTTTGTTTTGCACACACTGCGCGAATTGCGGCGGTGATGTGCCATCGAAAATAAAAGTAAAAGAAATATCGGTTGGCATTTGAAATTCAATCCTTTACATCACCGCTATTCTGCATTCAAATCGCGTGTCATTGTGGAATCGAATTTGGTTCTTGATTTTAGATTTGACTACGGAATGAGAATTCGTTTATTGTTCGCTTAGCCAATTCGAAGGGTATCGAGCGTGTCTACGGTCCCGGAATGATTTGAATATAAATTTTCGAGAATTCTTTTATTTCTATTTCGGGTTTTAATAACAAACAGATGGAGAAAAATCATAATGAGACAAGTGATGATGGCGGTGACAATCGACGAAAATAGAATATTATTCAATGGCAGTGATTTCGGTCGTATGCTGCGCTGAATGCTGTCATCTGCTGTATGCAGATTTGTAGGATCTGCGTAGTTTATAAAATAAGTACTGACATATATTGTACAATCTTGGGAGTACAGTGAAATCTCCCTTAGGCGGACAGCGACGTTGCAGCATTTTTGTCTGTCCAAGGGAAAAGGGTTTCATGTTTTTTAAGTTTGTTGAGAAAAATATGTCCGTTTAAGGGAGCTGTCCGCCTAACAAATTTATTCCCAATAGGGGATTTCACTGTGTTAAGTACATGTACGTACTCCTTGGTGCGTCCTTGGTGGATGGTAAGAATTTTTCGAAGTTTGACCCCGCACAAGATGGTCCGGAAAGAGCTCCGTAACTTTGTAGACCATCTAAGTTCTCAATTATTTTAACCAATTTATGTACGATATTGCAAAACAGTGTAATTGTCTTGATTAAACCAATTAATTAGAGCTCTTTGCAAGTTGCTGACTGATGATACTGGTTTAGCTTTGGGTGTACAGTGCTTACCAACGAAGGTTACTTGACAGATAAACAGCTGTCCGTCTTTTAGCGAGTATTTTTCGGCACAGAAGCTTGGTGGCAATGGACAACCCTTTCTCATAATTCTGCGAAAAGCAGAATGTGGCCTTAGAATTGTCTTGGCTGTTGCACCATCTGTCATAGCTGCTGAACTATTGGAACAAGGCAAAACGGACCACTTAATTCTTAAATCTGTCTCTCAACTTATTCTACACAGAATCTCGTCATCATTTTCAATGACCCGCTTATCCATGAGGGTCGCGTAATTAGGGTGCTCAGGTGGACTCTAGACACCTCCCGATCTTTCGCCATCGACTCTAAATCATCAGGAGCTATCCCCATACGGTTAGAGGTGAGATTTCGGACTTGATACATCAATCTCATCTTAGGCCTACCTAGGGAACGCCTACGTGATGACACTGATTCCATAGCAGGTCTTGGAAGCCGAGTTGGGGACATGTGTTGAACGTGCCCAAAACATCGAAGTATGGACCTTGCGTATCCTGGTGTTCCTATCATGATCTCGACGAGTTACCCCAGCAATACAACGAAGAAATCTCATTTCGGCAGCTTGTATCCGCGATCTTATTCTTTCGGTCATGACCAAACCTCACGAAGACCGAAAGTTTAGCTCCGATGCCAAGTTCTAACTACTATAACCTCTGATATGTTCACGTTTACCTTCATCTTAGCTTCAACACAGACGGCGACGAACTTATCTAGTGCGCGCTGAAGTTCGGTCTGGGTGGATGGAAGGATGACCAAGCCATCAGCAAAAGAGCGAAACGCTCTTCACCACCAAAGAGAGATGACGCAATGCATCCCTGGCGAAGTCTAACGCCTGCAGTGAACGCCGTTCACCCGATCACAGCTCTTACAGTTTGTGTATAGAGATCAAATATCCCTAAGAAGAGAACCGTCAATCGCATACACCTGCAGTACACTCCAGCGTTTACCTCGAGGGACTCGATCATATGCTTTATCCAAATTCACTTCCAGGCCTTCTCAGGTACCATTCTGAGAGTGAACAGCTGGTCGTTTGTGCTTCTACCTGGACGAAAGCTGCACTGCTCATAGCCCAAACTGGACTCTACCAAAGCTCTGGAACGCGCTTTCAACACCTTTGCAAAGACTTTTCTGAGGAGCAATCCCTCTTATCCCCCTTCTTAAAAATAAAAGGAACAATCACTGCAGTTTGCCAGTCACTAGATGTATAATCGTATTCCCAGGTCACTTTAATGGCATAACAGAGCCATTTCACTCCCTTTTTACCCAAAGCCTTGAGCATTTTTGGAAAGATTTCATCCACACCAGCAGATTTGCCGACTTTTTTCTCTTTAATCGCCAAAGTCACCTCTAATGTGGGACTATTCTCCGCCCTGCTCAAAACTATGGGTCTGCCATCTTCAGTGTCCTGACCATTACGCGATACATATTAGATATCAAAACAGAACAAACAACGTTAGGTAACCTGCCTTCATGGGACATTGGTTGCGTCAGATCTTCTTTAGGATTTTTGGGAAGAGCTATACCTTCGCCCGAAATCACTGGTTTGGTATATAGCTTTCCTTCTCAGAGACACTATGTTTCTGGAATCAGACGTAGATGGCTAACTAGATATCTTATAATTTCCAACCTAAAGCTTGGGCTGTCCATCGGTAGATCTTCTACCTCCTGCTTCTGCTTAGCCCTAGATGCATTAAAAAATGAACTCTGACATAGGGACTTTGTAGTGTATGGTGACA
This sequence comes from Matsumyia berberina, assembly GCA_917880715.2. NCBI lineage: Eukaryota > Metazoa > Arthropoda > Insecta > Diptera > Syrphidae > Matsumyia > Matsumyia berberina. The sequence continues at coordinate 34,659,758 of OU862870.1, forward strand.
AGTAGCTCAAATGCACACAATCTATGTAAATATGCGTCACCTTGAGCTAGTTAATTTTAACCACAGAATTCAATTTAAGTTCTCATGGTTTCCAGGGATCCAAAAGTAGACTCCAGCTAATCCCGTTTGCAGTACTCCGCAAAAGTCCCACCATAATCTCCATAATCGCTACACAATCACCCCACATAATCATCAACACTCGTCCATTCCCTTGATTAAAATTCAATTCAAAATTCTCACAAACAAATGTGTTTAACATAAATTAAAACTGCATACAATTTAGCTAACCGCGCGGCTAAATACTTTTCGCCTTGCCGGCCGGGCCGGTACGGTCCAGTCCCCGGCATTGTTTAATCGGAGGCACATCCGAAGTGTGGTCCACAAAGGCAAATAATGCGCCATCGCATCGCATTCTAAATGCGATCTAATCGAATTTAATTAAATGGCTCCCTGGACACGTCACGTGGAGTTTTTGGTGGAGAATTTTGAAATTCTATTCCAGTTATAGGTCGACGCGGAGCTACACCAGCTCTGCATACAAATTATTGCCCCGGGCGATTGCAGTCATTTGAGAATAACACACAAGAGTATGTGTGTGTGTGTGCTTAGCCCAACCAATGGCACAGACGTGGACAAATCGCTGGTGGAGCGGTGGCGCTCCTGCAATGCAGTGCGATTCTTTATCGACTTGGCCGTGTGGTGTATTGACTCCCTATCTAGTACTGTGCACATTAATTATTAATTCTTTTGCGGCGAATCGGTTATGGCCGCCCATATGCCAATTTGCCAGCTGGGTGTCTCTCAGCACCGTATTCAGGTTCCCATCGCGTGCACATCCACATCCATTAAGTACATTTTAATCGCTTATTGTTGGCTTGTGAAATAATTTAAATGAGCCGCAAATAGCAATTATTTCGTGCGGTCAAGTGTGTACTTATGGCGGGATCGATGCTAAGATGATTTGATGTGTTGATGTCATCTGCCGGGCGGTTGCCGATGACAGCTGTCGTTGTCCATAAGCCGATGGGAGTGCATTATGCAATCGCCAATCAATTTTAATCCTTCTTAATCCTAGTTAAGGTTTTAATTACAGCAATCCTAATGTGGTTAGGCGTGGGGGTGCTAGCAAGTGGGTTTGGGTTCACCTGACAAGGAACATCTATGTACGTTGGTGAAGGAACGTATGGACGACTGGTCACTACACTTATCTCCTTCAAATCAATGGTTTTGTATGACCTTGGATTATGTACACGTTGAGGAAGAAGAATCTTCACTGGTACCTTTTTTTAGTGGGACATTCTTTTTGTTTGGTTTGGGAAAGATACACATGTCTTGTATTACCGGTGGGCTGAGAATAACTCTGTTGCGAGTCAGGATTAGGCCACGAGGGCAACTTCGGTGCAGGTGAAGAAGATGGCGGCACGCTTGCGGTTGCACGGCTCAACTCGTCGGACGGGGTGGTTCTTGTCAACCCCACCTTGCACCACCTGCTCAGCACACAAAATCTCGTGCCAAGTACAGAAAACAACTAACTGGTAGAAAAGAGAGTCCCTAATTCCCTACGTCAGACCACGGACGGACAAAAAAAGATAGAAGAAGGGGAAAATTGAAGAGACAAGAAACTATGTCCAAGGACCTGTGCCAATGCCCTGGAGAAAGACGGAAATGAAGCCCGCGGAACTAACCTAACTAAACCTAAGCTAAACCTAAGCTAATCTAACACTTAAAGTTAGAACCCTACAACTACGCCTAACCTATCTTAACACCAACCTAACTTAACCCTACGCGTACCGTCCATTTCCATTTCTCTCCGAGGCAAAGGTTCGTCAAGACCCTGAAGCATGCCAGATGTCGTTGGCAAGGTTGGCCAGCCCACCCTTGATGCCTTTCGGCACAACCAATGGCTATCTCCCTGGCCGATTCTACAGGAGATAGCCCCTCGGTTGTGCCGAAAGTGCTAGCTCAGTCGGTAGAGCATGAGACTCTTAATCTCAGGGTCGTGGGTTCGGGCCTCACGTTGGGCGCCATTGATGCGAGCCAGGTCTGGCCAACTCCCACCGGCGCGTTAGACATTCCCTTGCATCTGATCGTCTTAGACGTTTTCGGTAAACAAGTGTCAACCAGTGCAGCTGTTAGACTTAGAGCCCTCTCACAGTGGACCAGTTGACTAACTGGCAATGCCTCAATTCTTGACCAACACATTTTTATCTCCAAAACCATCGCAAGGTATTTTTTGTAATGCCCCACGAGAGGTTTCTGGCAGAAGTCATAACCACGTACGAAAGAATCCTTGGAGATCTACAAAGACGGTTCTAAAACGAAAGATGCTGTAGGGAGGAGCTGTTTTCTCTGATAATACAAACCTCCTTTCGCCTTTCAAAGCACTGTAGGGGTATCCAGGTGTTGATCATGGCGATAAAAGACGACCTTTTTTGGCTGAGGTGGAATGTAATAATCTGCTCGGGATTTTAATTTTTTTACAGATCAGCAGACCGCCATAGTCCCTATAATTAGTCTCTGTAACATCAAAAATAGTTCTAGATCGCCGCTCGTCTCTTGTAGAGCAATTCAATTGCTGGGTACCAGAAAACAGGGACATTTCAGGGAACTGCAAGGCCGATAAACTCGCCAAGAATGGTACTACAATACAGATTCTTCCTGATAAAGAGAATCTCGGAGTGTCACTAGCTACATGCAAACTGCAATTAAAGCTGGATGCAATCAGAGAAAGCAAACGAAAGGCGGTCAAATAGCTTCATCTGCCAAACAAGCAGATAATTCTGGCCTTCAATAGACCAAAAGCGCATCCATCCCTGAGGTACTATAGGTGTCATCACAGGACACTGCCTCATAGGCAGTCATGCCACTCGCCTAGGCGATCTTCCATCTCCTCTGTATCTGTCCTGCGTTTTCTCGTAAAAGACGCAACCATCTCATCTTCTTTGACATTCTTGTGGACCTAGCACAACAAGATGTCGTAAACCTAGTTCGGTTTATTAAAAGCTCTCACTGGTTCCACGATTAGGAAGGAGAACTGCTCCTAGATCCTGAGACATCCTACGAAACACTTCACTGGGGCACTCAGACCCAACTGGTCCATGGTACTACCAGGAAGCCAGACCCAGTTTACCCATTTTATTGGAATTTTTTCTTCGTGAACTGTGAGCGGTTCTTGTCGGGTTTTCTGTTTGGGGATGACTCCTTTGTGATTTTGTCCATCTGTTGGCTTAACCGTTTAGATAACAGCTATGGTCATAGACGCATAATTTTTTTGGCTCAATACAGTCTAACTGTCTGATAGCCCTTTTGGCGTTTTCAATTCTTCACGACTCCAGTTTTCTGTGTTTCCTCGGTCTTTTTGCCTCGGTCTTAGTGCTTCAAATGGTTTGGCCTTATCAGGTTGTTACATATCTCTTTAGTCAGTGTTTTGCATCAAGATTCAGAGATGGCTTTTAACTTCAAGGTAAGGACACGTCCATAGTATCGCAATTCGTTCAACTAGAGCAGGAATGGTAATCATCTTGTGTCTTCCAAGCATATCGCGCCTCCACTCTCTATGTTTGACGTACTGCCGCTGATGTCAAAGCGGTCAATGAGGGCAAGACTAAGTACATGTATGCTGTCAACAAGAAAGGACACTCAACACCGACGTCTTGCACAGAACCTCACTGAAGACAGATGTAACTTTGAGGTAGTTAAGAAGTTTGTCTACCTGGGCTTCGCTATTGATTCAAACAACGACACCAGCGCTGAGATCAAACGAAGAATAACTCTTGCCAATCACTGTTTCTTTGGGCTAAAAAGGCATTTGAGTAGCAAAGCCCTCTCTCGAACGACCAAAGGTGACCCCTTATAAGACCTTAATCGTCCCAGTCCTGCTCTACGGCGCAGAGGCATGGACTCTGTCCAAAGCAGATGAAGTTGCTCTTGGCCGTTTCGAGGGGAAATTTTTTTGGGTGATCTCGACGAACGACGAACTGTACGGGCTGTACAGCGATATCGACTAAGCCAGAAGAATGAAGCTCCAATGACTGAGGTGGCTGGGTCATGTTGAGCGGATGGGCACCAATGATCCGCCACGGAAAATCTTCGAATCTACGCCCGAGGGACGGCGCGGTAGAGGAAGACCGCGACTCGGATAACGCACGCAAGTAGAAGGGGATCACAACCAACTTGGCGTGCGAATCTGAAGGCGGCTGGCTAAAGATCAAGCTGGCTGGAGACGTTTGTTAGTTGAAGCCCAGGTCCACCCCGAGCTGTAGCGCCACCTTAAGTAAGTAAGAGGTCCAAGCCGGCTGAGTATTCTTTGGGTTCATCGCCTTTCTTTACGATTTCAGCCTAAGCTTTAGGAACATTTTGGGGTGAATAGGAGTTTTCTGTCTTTTCCTTCTCTGCGCCAGTTTTGTCAATCGAACTTTTATTGCGACACCACTTCTCGTTAAGGAACTGCAAACTCCCCAGAGTATAATTTGTCGTAAAAAGCTTTTCAATTTTCCGCTCAAAGTCGCCAACAAATTGTATGTACTTTCCATTCGTGCAAAAAAAGCATTGACATGGATGCATTTCACTTTCTTCTATTTTTTGAGCTGCTCTACCTATAGCATTATTTAAATTCCTTATAAATTGCTTACTGAGTGTTATGTTGAATCTTGACCACACTTTAGCCCTTCGGTCATTCTATAGGTGGTCGAGCTATATGCTGCCTCTTCAGCTTTGTTGGTTCTAAAAACTTGTTTGAGACTTAAGGTCAAATACATCTGTACTATCCCTTCTCCACAAACAAGTATCGCATTTCTTCCTAAATGAATTTTAGTTTTTTCATTGCATTTCTACTGTCACCGCAGTTGAGATTACAAGTTGTCACAGATTATGCAATGGAAACACAGCCCTATCCATTTCCCTTGTCAGAAGTGTGCATCTATCTGTCGTGACATCTAAACTTAGTCAAGTATCTGGTATCACTTTGTTACTTAAGGTCTCACCTCTCTGCGAAGGTGTTATGATAATTTTGTGACATAAGTGGAACTTATTTCGATTTAAAAAAGAGAATGTCTCCTAAAATCACCTAAGAGTTCCTTACACCCAACGACGGTCTATACCCTGATTTGCATGACAATCCTATAAACCCGCCTTTCTGTCGAACTTAATTCAATTCCGCCTTTTGTTTCATTTATCCCCACCTCCTCTCGTTCGCATCTGTTGATGGCCAACAGATTAAGATACAAAATAGGAAAAAAAAAATTATGTTCATGATACAAAACACATTTCTATTCATTGGGATATGTCAATGACGGCGCGCACGCGCCTTAGCCTCAGATTAGCACAGCTTTTTGGTTTTACGGCCAAAGACGCAGGCATACTCCGTTAGATGATTGATATATGTATGTACACGTCCGTATGCGCATAGAGATTGCCTTGGTTCGGTCAAGACAAGAAAAAAAGAAACGATAAACCCGATCGCCCACTTGTGTCTTCGCACTCGGGTGAACTAGCGTGGCGCGGTGCTGTATTTGGACACTGGGTGCTGTTGGCAGATTTCGCAACATCGGATTGGTGTCACTTTAATCTCGTTTTAGAGTGCGCGTTGCATTAAATACCCGAACGATCAATGAGCATTTGCACACACACGCGTACAGGCCACACTATTTCCAAGCGAAGCCTACGCAAATTTCTGTGCAAGCGGAGATGAATCAGACTTTCAGTTCATGGAACGACGAGCATATGCTGGCAGCCGTGTTTAAGCCTTTTGTGAACCTGCAGCTTGGCAGAATGGCGATTCCTTCCTGCCGTCTGTTTCTAAATTAAATGGAATTTTTCAAATCAGGTTTCTGGCACCGGGCAGCAGCAGCCGCGGCGGGTATGTGCTGTACTCATTGCACAGAAATGTCGAACTCCTGTCAGTTTGCTTTGAGTGCACGCAAATCGCTTCGGATCGATTTTCAAATTACGTCCGCATATTTGTCCGTTTAATGAGCTTAGATTTATAGTTCAGCAGTGGACTGGAGATAAGCCAGGCCGTGTGGCATGTGAGTTCTCAATCTGCAACTTACTGTTTGAGAGAGGACGGGCACGTTTGAGTAGTGTAAGCGAGAAAGGTTTGGTAGTGTAACCAATATCAGGTTACAAGCATTTCCGGTAAAGTTGAAGATTTATACTTGTCTTGATGAGTTCCTGGGAAACATAAACAGACATTTAAAATGCGGTTAACCAAAGAATCACGAAGGAAATATCTATCCAAGTATTTAAGGGGAGTTATCCTTTGATAAATTTTTTATTATGATCCACTCGCGCTTCAAGAGGTTATGAATGCGCTTTTGACGTTTCAAGGTGCGAAACTTAGGTAGTATTATTTTTAACGGGAAGCGGTTTGTCCATTCTAGCACTGCGGTCTCAAATAGAGGCCTATTGTGTGGTCTCATATGTTTAGAGCCGTTTGTCTGCTCCAGAGGATGTCAGAAAGCTAATCAGCCACTCTGAGTGGAGCGTGGCAAGCGCGGTTGGTGAGACGAGTTCACTACATAGGGTCCGCTCTCTCACATGAATAAGGGCGGGACATTCTGTGACGATGTGAAGAGAGCTTTCATCGAACTCCAAGCACAGTCTGCTGGTAGGGTCCGGTGACGGGCCAAGTTTGTGTAGATGCCGTTTTAGTCGGCCACTTAGGATGCCGGTTAGAATTCTAAGGTGGTTCCTGCTCAGATTTAAAAGAGACTTGGATTTCCTTTGCGATATTTATATATCGTATGTATATTTCTGTTCTATTCTTTTCATCCAGGTAGTATTAGGTTTTAATTCCGTCCGAGGGTGTTGTCCGGACTAGCTGGGAACATTTGTGGTGTGTGTCATCACTATAACTCACGGGAATTTTTTTCGAATCTCCTGATGCCATAATCATGGTCTATTTACCATGGGCTATTTTCAAAAACCAAGTTCAAGGCATTATGTGTGTGTGCATCCACTTTAAATGATCTTACTACTTCAAGCTCTAAATGCCTGTCTTCCTCACTAGCCGATAATACTGTAGCCCGCATATTTTTGTCAACGTAGGTGCAATCGTCTTAAAGACTTCAAGGGCTCTTTCATCAGAATTTGACAAAGTTAATGCTTCTGTGTCGAACAGCAGGGTTCGGATGACGAGGGTTTTATAAAAAGTTTCCTCAGTTCTTCCTGATAGGGCATATACAGTGTGTTCTAGGCAGAAGTTCTATCCGCAGAACAACTGGAGTCGAAGGCGGTAACCGGCAGGAACATTGCCATCTGCGTCGATAGCTAGGCCGCACTCAAAGCTCTAGAAACGAACGTCATTCGATGAAGACTAGTTATGAACTGGCGCACAATGCTTAAGGCACTATGCGTGAAAACCAGGTGAGACTATGTGGGTGCCTCGACATTGTGACATAAGGGGTTATGAGCTTGTGGATCAACTAGCAAGAGACAGGGGATAATGACCCCAAGGCGACGCTGTAGTCGTAAAACCGCCGCCCTGCGCGGTTAACGGGAACTTCTCAGGCAGCAAAAACAGACAAGCTGACCTCAGATGGTCAAATATAAGAGAATGTAGGGTACCTAAATCTTTATGGCCAGGGTTAGATAAGCTAGAAAGATCAAACCTAAGAATGGCTGCAGGAATGTCCGGACATTGCCTTCTACGTTAACACGCACTTTTAGTCCATGAAGAGATCTTAGAGAACTGTACTACGAGAATTAAGGTCAAGATCGTATTTTAAACAAGCGGTGGCTCAAGCATCTAACGGCGCTAATGGGAAAAAATCACTTGGCCGATACAGGATTTTAGGTGGTCATACCAAAAATACTCTTGTCGACTAGTACTTGTGTATGTACCTGGTGCAAGTGACTTTGATCGGTTAGATTATGCTGAAGTTCCCATTACCGAGCCTTTCAAGCTCAGCTTTAAGACCCTCCAAGCAAATGAGTTTGTTGAATCAAAGCCTGGTTAAAGCAGTTCCCATTTCAATCCTGTCGGGTGATTCAAGTATTTTTTTTGCCGTTAAACACATCTAAGAAGTAGTCTTTCCAGATTTTTTGCCTTTTTTTCCATTACACGTAACCTTTTTTGGTTTTTTTTTAAAGAAAAACCTCCGTCTTCGTTGTCTATGTAGTGCTGGACATACCAAGAGAATCTGCTCCTCCTCTTCCAAATAGAACCGACACTCTGTATCTGAACAAAAGTTTAGTTTGTTGAGATGTAATCTCAGGCCGCAATGACCAGTAAGGAAGCCCACTAGCTTCCTCATGTTTTTTCTGTCAAGGTTTAGAATTTCCTTGTCGGAAAAGGGCTTGATAAGTCTCTTGGATTGTCCAAGCCCAGTTTCCCAGTGGGCTAGGCTAGGAAGTTAGCGTTCCCAGTTGTTTAATAAAGCTGTGGTGGTAGCCCAATTAGAGCTATAGAAGGGTTCTGAGCCATAGCCAGCTCATCTGCAGTTTCATTGCCTAAAATGCCCTGCTGGCCGAGCACCTAGTTGAGTTTGACCTGGCAAGCGCTTGTGGCGTGGGGTATAGTAGCAGCACTTGACCGACCTAGATTCCATGAAGTGGGGTGTCATTGCTTTAAGCGCTGCCTGACTATCTGAGTAGATATGCATTTTGCCGCCTCCAATACCTTTATCGAGGTTTATCCTAGCGCAGATCCCAATTACATAGATTTTAGCCTGGAACACGCTGGGGCGCATCCCCATTGGTACCGAGACTTAAGTATTGGATCCAAAGACGTCAGCAGCTACTCCAGATTCCATTTTTGATCCGTCGGCGAACCGGTTCTCGATGAAGGGTTTTCTATTATACCAGTCACAACGGTTTCATATTTCTACCTCAACTAACCTTCCGAAAGAGTATTCCCTGGTCATAACCTTGGCAGTCCTCTTAAAGACATATTTCTTCTCCATCTTCCACTTGGCTTCACTTCAAGGTGTTGATGTTCTGCAAGAAAAAAAACTTTAGAGCACTTGGCATGCCGCCACTGATCCCATTCAACTAAAAGCAAACAGTCCTGGTCGTTTGTTATAACTGTAAGTCACCCTCTAAAAATCTGTCATAACCAATCAACAGCGAAGTGGATGCTCATTAGGAACTGCCATCGCCGTCATTAGAGCCCGTGTATCCGGTAAACACTGTCAAAGTACATTTCACGTTCCGTGTGAACCAACACATTAAATCGGAAACAAATTTAAGCCGCCCCCCCCACTCAAACAAATCGAATGTATGTCCTGATATAACAAAACAATTAAGTGCTTTGTTAATTGAAATTGAAAATTTATTTACGACTCCCTCGTATCTCATTACAGCGCGCAAGGAGTATGGGTGGTGGAGGATTAACAATGGGCGCGCTCCCATGAGAGGAAACTTTTGAATAATTTTGTCAAAATGTTTGAAATTCATTTTTTTTTTCTTAAAACAACTGCAATTCGATTATGAGTGAAATTTTGTCGAGTGTTGTGTGTTTTCGAATTGCTTTTGTGCGTCAATGGGTTTTAGAGGAATTCTTTGCCGCGGCAGCCGCCACCTTTGTGTTTGATTTTGCTTTGTGTGTCGAGTGTATTCGTGGTTTTTTCTTTGACTACCGGGACCGCATGGTGTGTGGAAATAGGCAATCCTGTGTTAACGGGTAATGGAATATAGAATCCTCTTTGATTTGAGCCCTTGAATTGCACACGAAGAATAAAAAATTTGTTTTGTGCAGATGGGGGGTTTGGATCTCGCCCACTTCAATCACTTTAATATTTATAATTTTGTGAAACGTTCAAGGAAAGTATGAGGTTTCTTTAATGTTGTGCCACACGCATTTAGCTTGGAAAATAGAAGAAATCAAAGAGGAGCCCCATTCTTGTTTGTCAAAGAAGGGCACTTGTGTGAACAATTAGGCCAACGGAAGCGAGCGTTCAAAATCTTGAGTGAAGTAACCTATCAAGTGCAACATTGTAGTGAATAATGACCTACATATGTACATATGTATGTAGAAAGTTTGAAAAGCATTTGAACCCGTAGACCCGAAAATATAAGCATTTTGGTTTTTTTAACAATGAGCTCTTTGCAATTATTAAACTTATGCACACGGGCCATTGTGATACCCAGAGAATCCCTTATAATGAATTTTTTTACCCATAAAACCATTGAGATTCGTTGATAAAGGAGAGGAGGTTTCGAATATGGGTCTGACCTAAGTCACTCACTTAGGTGGCGCTACAGTTCGGGGTGAACCTGGACTTCAAGCAACAACCCTCTCCAGTTAGCCCGGTCCTTAGCTAACTGTATCCAGTTGCGCACTCCAAGTTGGTTGAGGTCCGCTTCTATTTGTGCGCCCCACCTCAGGAGAGGTCTGCTTCTACTGCGGAGGGACACTCCTGGTTAGGTTCGAAGACTCTGCGACCCGGATCATTTGCGTCCATTCGTTCTACATATATGCCCCAGCCATCTCAGCCGATGAATTCGAATCTTCTTGACTAGGGCGATATCGCTGTACAACTCGTAGGTTAGGTTATGGGGGAAGTGCCCAGTCTAATGACTGTGCGTCCACGGGGGCCTACTGGTTTAAGTCAATGTTGCCGAACTCGTAAAATTCATAGTTGAATCTTCTCCTCTAGAACTGGGACCGAACGTAACTATGGACGTCTTCATCCGCTTTCGATAGAGTCCATGCTTCGGCGGCATAAAGCAGAACTGGAATGATCAAGTTCTTATATAGAGTTTCCTTAGTTTTTCGGGATAGGGTAAGTATACGAAGTCCCTTACCACTCCGATGTTATAGCTGTCCACTCTAACATTCCGTCCGATACGTTAATGTTGGGTGTCACTTGATGACATTTTGCACGGACGAGTTTCACAGGGATGCCAAAACTAGACATGGCTCTGTATAATTCGTCTCCATAAATGCTGTCATAGGCGGCCTTAAAATCAATAAAGAGATGGTGGGTATCGATTTGGACTTCTTGGGTTGTTGACAATATGGCGGATAAGATCCTATATGCGATATTTTGAAGACCAATTCATGTCCAATTGGTTCAGCTGAGAGGTCTCTTTTCTGTGGATCGGGCCCTAGGTCATTGGTATCATAGTGACCCAGGAGTTTCTTCCTGCTGAGCGATATGGCTATACAAACACGGCAGATGAGATGCGCTATGAAGTAACGAAGTTCAGGCAATGAATTGGGTTAGTATCTCCCACTTAAAGCTTCTAAACATTTTTGATATTATTTTACTTTTTCAAAGCAAACACTCTACACCACGAGTAATGAATGAACTCTTTTGTCAGTGCTGAGTTCTAGAAAGTCAAAACAACTGGTCAACTCTCAAAAAAAGAGAGTGATTGTCCCCTTACTTTCCAATATCATTTTCATGCTCAGATTTTAGACACTTACTTCGATGATTTAAACAGGAGTTATGGAGGGGACGCGCAAGAAGACATAGTAGTAGTTAGGCTTGCCATCGAGTATCTTTTTCCCGGACGCTGTCCACTTTTCAAGGGCGTGCGGGAGGGGTTTTTTGAAATGAATTTGGGGTTATTAAGAAATTGTGATTTTATTATTATTTACTGAAAACCTACCAACATTACGTGGCGTTATTGTCGCACACAGACGAAGCGTAGATCGTGACCGCGCGAGCGAGGTGCAGCGGTTCGAAGCTCGGGTAGTATTAGGTTTTAATTGTGTCCGAGGGTGGTGTCTAGACTAGCTGGGGATATGTGTAGTGTTTGTTATTGTTATAATTCACGAGAATTTTTTCGAATCTTCTAATGTCAAAATCATGGTCAGCGATGCTAATGAGTGCCCTACGTTTGCGATTGAGGACAGTGAATAGCACCAATACATACTCCTCTACAGAAAAAAACCGAACTTACCCACTTAATTTCAATATTTCCTGTGTGTCCGGGGTGATGGACGCAATGTCAGGGGTTTTATGCACTTGTCCTGTCCCGCGTAGCATCAGGAATACCTACCTGCATAAATCCTTCAACGCCTGTACGGTCAAAATTAAAATCATTGAAAGGAAATGTTTCCAGCTAAAGGCTTGAGGAATCTCCTCAAGTCTCGGAGACCTATTCTGAGCTAAGTGCACATCTTCTCTGGACAGCTTTACACAATCAACGAACTTTTCTTCAAGTCTTAGCTCATGCTCAGTTCTCAGAGTAGATGTGACAGCGATATTGATTTTTATTCGAAGGAAGAATGCATCATGTACCATCACGGAAAAATTCGTGGGCCCCTGGCCGACTGAACTTTCCCTCTTTTCATCAACCTAGGTATCTTGATGAAGAGAGGGAAAGTTTCGCTTTTTGAATTACTTCAAAATAATGTCACTATTGAATTGTTAGTCCTGCTTCCTTCTCTTTGTCTTTCCCAAAGATGTTGGTCGGAGTTACGTTACAGTTCTCCAATTCGAGTCTTTGTCTCCCGTAGCCATCTGCTGTGTGATTTGTTTTCAGGGGTTTCTTCCCTGGGCACGCTGAACCTATGGTTTTCCCCATTTTGTGAAGGTAGATATGGAAGCATCCATAATCGATGAGGAACCGAGTGATAGTTCGCTTCAGTTCCTGATTTCAAATGTTTCTGTCGGGGTTGCTTGGTGAGTTCTTGGGATTCGCTGCTACCGTTTCAATTCCGAAGGCTAAGGGGGCTAATTTCCAAGCCCCACTGGTTGCCGTCGTTTTCCGAAAATATATCAGAATATCTGAGTAAACTTCGACTACAACTCCTGCTTGTTAAAGCTCGCTAAGCAGGGATATCTCGATTCCGTCATTTTTTTGATTCTAAAATTCATCTTTCGTGCAGTATCAACCCGCAAAGGTAAGCGTCCTTCTCTCTTAACTAAGAACTAAATGTCCACCGATTGATTTTCGTGCCGAAAGAAATAATTTTCCTTGTTGTCCAGCATTGGGCGCCACATGAGAATTGTTTAGAGCTGCTGATGTTTCTGCAAGGAAAAATGTGTACTCTCTTCTAGCTATCGAGTTCATGGGCAATTTGTCTTTAATTATTCATTTCTTCCATTTCATGTTTTTTTTTCCAACAAAAGTACCCGGAATAAGTTTTCGAATTCTTGCAATCTTTCCAAAGAAGTCAAAGTAAACAACACCAAAACAAACATTAAGGCAAATCTGAATCTATTTTCGACATTTTTGTAACAAATCTCCCGGCGGTCGGTGTACCAGCGTACACACTTGTCCGCCAACAACTAGGTGAAGATACTTATTCGCCTGACCATCTGAGATCGGCAAATAAACCCCACAACAACATTTCCATTCCCACTGGCCAGGCCAGTTGTTCAATTTGTCAATGGAACTCGGCCACCGCAAGCAACAACAGTGCGCACATACATGTTAAAAAAAAAAACAAAATCAATTTTAATCAAGTATCAATTATTATTGCTGTTAAACTTTTTAACCCCCGTGGGGCATTAATTCTGTTTGTGGGATGTTCTCACGTAATTGTACTGCTGCATATCGAAACACGAAAGTACTTTAAATGGCGATTTGAACGAAAATGTGAAATAGAAATCAATTCACGGGGAACGGGTGGTATGATTTAGAAGATCTTAGAAATTGATGCGTTCGAATTGTTAGATATTAATGACTCTGATTGCTCGAGGGACCAGAGTGAACTATTTAATAACAGAGCACATGCCTTCATTAATTACTTTATTAAGAACAAGCAATCGAATCTGCCATACTAATAGAATTGATGATCGCCACACTTACACGAGTATACAGTGGCAGGGTGTCCCCAATTTGCAATAAGTTTGCAATATTTTTTTTAAAAGATTTAAGCTGCTCAAAATAGTGATATGAATCGTAGTTACCTAAAAAAAAATTGCTATCTCCCGTGCTCTAAAGTTTGGTTATTGATGAACTTCTAGCCAAATCCGGTTTCAGAGTACAAGGATATGCGGATGATGCCGTCATAAGCGTTGTGGGCAAATTCGTTAACACCATATCAAATATGATGCAGCCTGCTCTTAACGTGATTTGAAATTGGTGGAGGATAAACGGCCTGACCATCAACTTGGGTAAAACCGTCCTTGTACCCTTTTCCAGGAAGAAGAGGCAGCATATGAAGCAAATTTCACTAGAAAACATCCCCATAAACCTATCTCAGGAAGCAAAGTATCTCAGAGTAATCCTCCACAAAACGTTTTATTGGAATTCTCACCTGAACCGAGATGGTTAGCAATGAGCCGACTAGGGCAATGTCCATGTGTCAACCCCTATACGGAAACCCAAGATGATTTACTGGCCATCATTAAACCAATGGTCACCTATGCATCCCTGGCATGGTGGCCTAAAACCCTGCAAGCCAAAACCCAAGATCAGCTAAATCGACTGCATCACCTTACCTGCTATGAAAACGTCCCCGACGGCAGCCATAGGGACAAAGCTTAGCCTCACAACCACTGCACCTCATTGTGCAGAAAGAAGCTATGCTGAGCGCTCTGAGGCTACCCCGGATACCGAAATTCAAAGACCGTGACCTTACAGGCCATCCTGGAACTCATCCAAAGTGGTCCAATTTTCAAGAACCCAGATGAAATGCTCAGGAGATCTCAGTTCTCCAGAAAGTTCGAGGTGACCACCACGAATGAAAAAATAAAGGTCTTATTAGCTTGCCCAATTCGCAGATCTTGTAGACAGATGGCTCCAAACTGGAAAATGGTGATTCTGGAGCAGGGATTTACTTATGGTCCTAAATTCGAGCTCGGATAGTGGCCAGACATCTTTCAAGAGGACGTTCACGCAATAGAACTATGTGCACGGAAGGCTTGCGGATGAAAACAAAGGGTACCCGCGTTAATGGTCAAAGCTCATATTTCAACCTTTTCAAAGTCCATACGTCCACAAACAAGGTAATTGTAGCCTGGATCGTTGGACAAAAGGGGAGTTGGGTGCTCACTCGTTGGCCCTGAGCCCTATTTTGAGGTACCACCCAGTAGTATTCACTCCAAGATAACACAACAGAAGCTGATAGGCACGCTAAATATTGAGGACAGCAAAAGGGCATGAGACAAGAAAAGAAGTCCATTGATCCCCAGAAAAAAAAAAAAACTGGGCAGACAAACTACTTGAATTCAACAGGGAAGATCTAAGGACCCTAACTGGACCTTGTCCACTAAGGTACCATCAAGACAATTTTTTAGCAATATAACGTCGAGGGCTTGGAGCTTCATTGACTCCTCTCTCTCACAAGCTAAGTCTGATCGAGCAAATACATATGTATGTAAACAGAGCCCAGCTTTTTTGTGTTGTCACTTTTACTCCTACCGAAGTCAGTTCGCTTCACTATTTGTCATATACTTAGAAAAAAAACCAGAACCCTGTACTTTTTTGAAATCAAAGTACAGTCAAAATCGCTTACAACGACATCGGTTATAACGACCAAATTGTTAGGTCCCGGCTGAGCTCCATTAACTAACCTTGATATCGGTTATAGGGACCTTTCGCTTATAACAACCAAGTTCATCGGTCCCTTGGAGGTCGTTATAACCGATTTTAACTGTAGTTGTTTCTCTATCATCCAATATTGATGATTTAATCAAAATTGTTAATCGTGCGCTCGTTCATATGTGCATTTGTATCGCCTTTTGTAAAATTTAATCAAATTGGGTCAGTGTATCCATCGAAGGGAATCGCTCCACTCGGCTAATCGGATTATGATATACTCGTAGGTATTCTATTTCGCGGACCATTCATAAACATTTTGATCACATCAATCAAATTGTTAACCACCAAAGCCCTTTGTTGTCCAACACAATGGCTATCGTGTTCGTGGGATCATCATTCTTCCAGCATTACGCTGACGCGTCATCCTCGTTAGCATCCGACTACGGGTCGCCCTCTGACCAGATTCCCATCTCACCTCAAAAAAAAAAAAATCTGATCCCCAACACACAATGCCTGTTGCTGTGTCATCTGGCTGCTGTCATCGTGCGCTGCCCGAAGAGGAATAAATTTCCGGACGCGAGCAGCTGTCAATCATAACATTCAACACACACATCGATTTATTTACTCGTCAAATTGTTTTGTTGACGCGTTCTTATGGCGGCGCGTACATGGCTGGTATCCGCTTTTGGTGATCTTGCCCAGGTTGTTGTTGTTGTTGGCGAGTTCAAGACCCAAAATTAGGCTCTTAAATTGACCGTGTCTGTGAGCGTAGCGGCTAGAATGACGTGAATCTATTGTCCAAAGCTGCGAATAGAGTGGAAATTTGTTTTGTGGGGTCCGTGCGGGCGACCGTAATTTCATTAGCATCATCATTAATAATAATCATAAAAAAAAATACATTTGTTGTTAAAAAAAACTGCGCTCCTATCTACATATCTACGAAAGGTTGTTGTTTTTGGTTTTCAATTTTGACGTGGGCAATGTTATCGTGGAGTGGTCTCGGTCGAGACGAGATCGGTTTAGTAGTGGCGTATTCGTCGGATGTAGGTTGAAGTTGTTATTTTTTCGAAATTTTGCGCGAAGCGATGAAATTCATATCTTTTTCGCTTGCTCCTAAGATTATGTGGTGAAATTTTATCACAAAGAACACGATATATTAGGTGTATACTTGACGGCTACGTTTTGGCGCTACGCTTGGTGGCTGACGCTTTGGCTCTACGTGGCTTGATTTGCAAATGGAGGCATGTAGCATTTCTCTACTTGCATATGTTTGTATTTAAGCGTATCGATGGGTTTGATGATCCTCTTCTACCCTACGGTGTTGAAGTTCTGTAGCAGGATTGCGTCTTCCTCTCCTTTAGAATTTTTTTCAATTTCTTCCTGCCGAGCCAGCTTTCACTGTCACTATCAAAGATTTCCTTTTAGATCTTGCGGTAAAATCACCAAGAACAATTTCAAGGTCATATCTCGGGCATCTCTCGTAGGTCCTCGCCACATGATTTGAGTGCACTTAAATGAGGCTGATGTTATGGAACTGATCTTAAGTAATGGACCTAAGCCCTTTTGCTTGTCCCCAAAAATCCTTAGTGAACCAAATGAGCTCAACGTTCGCTATTGGTTCACCTTTCGGCTTATCGAGTGTGCAGCTTGAATTGTTGGACTTTTTACAACGCTACAGGCCAGATGCGTCTAGGTTTCTACTAACACGCCTCTCCTAGTAGCCAGAACTTCTTTGAAAACTTCCAGTTTCGTTAAAGTGTCCACGCCCTCCGACAACGCCCTTCACCATTGTTCATTGTTCATGTGGAGCAAATTATCCGGGTCGTAGTGCAGGAGCGCTCTTATATAAGCATGTCTTAGCTATCTGATCTGTCATCGCTTATGCAGATCTACAGCTCTTTTCAATTGTTGCCACCGTGAGATAGATGGAAATCTCAGAGCAGAATGAGCGAAGGCCTAGCTTGTCGAGCCAATAAACGTTGGATCCAGCTAGACACATGTGCAACGGCTAGAAATTTCTGAACGGATTATAATAAGAAGAGATCTCAATCTTTGGTCAAATTTAGTCGTCGCGAAGCAAGGATAGACTCCGGCATCTTTACTGGACACTGGGCAATTGGTATTCATGCGGAGCGCCTTAGTATACATCACAACGACTATTTCAAAAGTTGTAGGGGCGAGGAAGAAGTCGAATCTGTCCATCACTTGCTGTGTGAATGTCGTGCCCTCGATGGTAAAGGAATGAACACTATTGGTAGTTAATTTTTTACGGAACTAAGGGACTTGCGTGACATCGAGCTAAGGGACCTGCTGAGATTTATGTCCTCATCTGTGTGGTTTTACTTCAGCGGCTCCACTTCTCTTTAAAGGTTCCCGAAGTAAAATTAGAAGGTGGGGACAATGGACCCTATTGCTGACCAAAGTGATAAAGAGCAGTGACGAATGTCATAAGGCACCTATTTACCTTACCTAACCTAAGGCCTAGCTACTCGCAACCATTCATGTTCTGCATGTTACATTTTTCGCACGAATCGAAGTGACCTACAATTTATTGCCGACTCCGAACGGCGAATTGAGAAGCTTTTTCGTGGCAACTTTTACTCTCACAGGTTTGTCATTCCCCGGCGAGAGGTGGTGCCGCGAAAAATGTTCTGTGGTCACGGCTGGAACTTGAACCCACTCAGCTTGCACAGAAGATCAACACACTAACCACTGAGCCACGCCAACCACATTCCTTTGTGTCTTGTCTTCTATTTATTTATGCACAATCGATGTGAAGCGATTTAAATATTTATTTATTATTTAATACCTAATGGCTAGACAAGCTATTGATCAGACAAATATTTGACTTTAGTCGTTTCGGCCAATTGATCGTGATTCACTTTTGATCACATAAAGTACATATACAGCACTACAATTCTAATTTTATGCTATTAGCCTAATTAGCACCTTAATGACTTCATTTACTGTAAAGTTATATTTATTTCATAATTTATATCTGCTAGACTAAATTATAAAACCTAATTTTTAATAACATTTTTTCCCTTACAGGTAAGTTAATTAAATTTCGAGGAAATCGTAAGTAGCAACGGTTAGTCTTTTGACAATGATGTGTCGGAATGCGTATAACATATGTTAAAATTAAAACTAAATGTTTTCATCACCAAGGAAAACCCCCTCAAACAAGATTTGTGTGAAATTAACTTTCTAAACTCAAGAAAGCGTATAACTGAAATACAACTTGGCAGAGTGTCAAATATTTATTTTTTTGAAAAGTTATGTCACAATCTTACGGCTTTGATAAAATGATTTGGACTTTGTTCATAGTAGGGTAGCACTCCTGCTTAGATAGATATTCTCCTGATAAGGATAATATAATTTTTGTTATTCTGTATGATTCAATCAGCAATTAGAAATTTTGTTCAATGTGATTGGATTTATTTAAGTTACATATGAGAATTGTTAGGTGTAACTATCTTTATACGTATCTAGTTCACACAATCCAACTTGGGTAGCAATTAATCCAACACACATGGGAATTTAAATTTATTGTTTCGCTAATTAAAAATTTAAAAAAATTATCTGTAATATGTGATCAGACAATGAGAGCTGATTTGATTTTTTAATAATTTAATAATTGTAGTTAAAAATAGTATATGAGCACGCGGGTAATATTTGTGTGTTAATCGGCAATAGGTCTAATGGACACCTATTATTGCATGTTGAGTCTAATTATACATTTGAATGAAAATGTACGTACATCAGCAAGCGCTGCAGGGCAAAATCAAGACACGGGAAGGGTATAGATCCGGCAGAAGGGAGGAGACTAAAATTCTGACTGGGAAGAAGAGGGTATACGTAATGTCGCAGCTCAAGAAAAATGAAGTGGAATACCACTCGGCAGTTCTAAAGGAAGACCAGGCAATTGGCAGGTGGCTTCAATGCCCGAACGCAGGGTCTTCAAAACAATGGCAGGAACCTAGGAAACGTATTTAAGCAACACTTCCAGGAGTTGCTGTGGTCGTTCTGGTACAGTGGTTAGGACGTTGGATTACTATGCGAGATAGGTAGGTTCAATCCTCAGTCATGTCCACCAAACATTTTTCGAGGCACCACTTCTCGTCGGGGACTGAAAACCCTCCGAAAGTATAATTTGTCATGAAAAAGCTTCTCAATTCGCCGTTCGGAGTCGACAATTGATTGTAGTATGCGTTTGAAAAATGTTATATGTACAACATGAATGATTTGCAAGAAACTAGGCCTTAGTTCATCTCGAGCTGTCGCCCCTGCTATTCATTTTTATGCCAGCGGATGCTGAAGGGGCATAAGTTAGGTAAGGTTTGCAGAAGACGTCGTGAATCCTCCCCATCTTGCTTAGGTCTATGTAGACCCATTACTATGTAGACCTACTACGATCCTCCTACATGGTTCTCCCTTCCTGATGTTAGCCAGTTGCCTTTGCAAACTTGAACAGATACGATCATGATCCGTATACATGTTGCAGAGGTTTGGGCATTGGCAAAGAAAAGGGGTTGTGTCTTTATGCACCTCTGCATAAGTCGTATTCGCTCGGATGCAGCTTCTTTGCAACTTAGCATATTGTTGGCATTCACTATCCCTATTAACAATGACAATGTCAGAGTTTTTTTGGTGCTTGCTTTATTATACCCAGGCCATAGTTTTCTTGAAGTTTCACAGGTGGGTAGGGATTTCTATCTTTGATAAAGGATTTTAACCTTCTTTTTTCTCTCCGATGTGAAAGTTGATGCTTATTTGTGCCGTCCGCTTGCTCTCGGTCTAGGGCTGAGGCTTTCCTTGGTTGTTCGTTACCAGTCTCGTTTCCTGGTTCGCCGCTGTGACCGGGAGCCCAGCAGCGTGTACGTTCTGCTGTGTGCCAAGAAGCTTCGAAGTGATCTGAATAGTAGCTCATGGTTTAAGACTCGCCTGGCTCTCAATCTAGATCGTGATACCCTTTCGTGCTATTGTGTGCATTGAAGTTAATTGGGCAGCTTTTGTCACCGAAAACACTGTTGTAGTCGGGGAGTCTTATATGACTATGCAGCTCCCTAGAGAAGAGACCGGCTCCTATGTTTATATGTATTTTTGATCCGTCAGTGTAGATGGACTTGGACTCATCAGAAATTTTGTTGCTTCCTCACTGTTTTCTGCTTAGAAAGATGCACGAGAAAGGTTTGACGAAGTCTAGATACGGAATCGTATAGCCGGAGTCAACATCTGAGCTCAGATATTTGACCAATATTTGGACGTGTCCATAAGGGTTCGATTTTTACTATAAATGGACCTAGTGTTGGGAGAGTGATAGGGCAAGAGCATCAGCCTCCAGTTACTGAATAATTAATCCACCTACCAAGTAAAGAAAAGGTTGGCGAAGTTATGAAAAGCTGAACTACCAGTAGAACTTGTAAAATACAGATATGATGTTTTGGTAGGGTGGGCGCACCACAACATGATTCAAGCACCGATAGACAAAAGTATACCCAATGACTAAAATATCAGCGCAGCTTATATATAAGAAAGGCGATCCTACGTCTTGTACCAACTATCGATACTATCCCTCCTAAATGTTGCATATACGGTTCAAAGCCAAAGCCCGGTATAGCTTTCAGCCTGGCAGATTGATGATGGAAATCTTCACACTAAAGCAAATCCTGAAAAGATAAACGAATTTCATGTCGAGACTTACCACCTTTTTATTCACTTCACACCCGCATATGATGACATTCATTGTTTAAAGCTCTACAGAGCTATGACTTTCCTGTTCTATTGCTTTGACGAGGAAAGAGGTGAGGCTTGTGATGCCAAATTCGGTCCACCTAATAACAGACTGATCAAGTTGTCTCAAAATTGCTCCAACCTTACCAGGACAATTCAGTATTGCTCCTTCCATCACCCGTGATAATTAAATTTCTCCACCTGTTTCAATGGGACTCCACTAACATGCAGAGGGCATTGAACAGGCGTTCGGGAAGTGACCATTACCACTGATTGGTTCACGTTCACGTTTATCCTAGCTTCAAGACAGACGGCGACCAATCTATCTAGTGCGCCCTGGGTTCGTCCTGCGTGGACGTAAGGATGACCAAGTCATCCGCGAAAAGCAGACAAATCATCTTTAAGTTTCCCAATTCGAACCGTTCCTCGCCACGTTTGCTCTGTAATCTTTAATTTATTTACGCAATGAAAAGGAGAAGTCACAAATCCCATCGTGAAATGTGTCGGCACCTTTCCTTTTAGTTTGATCAAATGGAAATCTATGCCTAGAGATTTTTCTTTCCATCCTTATATCCTAACGTTTTAAATTCCATCTACCGCATGAGAAACTTTTCCAACATCATGGTTAAAGAATCGCATTTCCTGTCTCTTCCAGTCCTTTTTTGCGAAGAAGCATCTCACTGAACTGTGTCTTCACGGTTTTACGTATCTGCTTAATATCTTTAAGCGACGAAAACTTAATGATAAGACGCATTTAACTCCGTGCCTTAAATTTGAACTGTTGACTCATACCCACATGATCTTGTTTTCAAAATACACCCCCAACACATTAGTACTAATTCCAACGCGACTAATTGACCAGTCTTCCGATTTGTTCCACTTATTTCTACGCAGGCTTTTAGCGACCGGCTGTAGGAAGAGGAAGTTCAGCGTCAGCCTCAGCACCGATGTCGATAAAAACTCCCATGACACCCCGTATTAAACCGTCAAATTCTCAAAGTCTCCTAATTAGATTACAAAATTCGGCCGTAACACGTGAATATTCGTCTCATAATCGAGTTTGCCTTAAAAATTTATCAAAATTACCTACCCAGCCACCCAGCCAATGGTTTCTCACGTTCCATATTCGTCCAAATTCCCAAGACACACCAGAGACCGAGAGATTCTTGGACGCTGTGCCGTGTTTGCCTCCATTTTTATCACCTAAGTGTGATAAAATGTACGAGTACGTAGTCCGAACCCGGAAATACCGATTCACTGTTTCATTTGACTTCTAATTTAACGACGTCCAATGGAACAACGGCCAATGTGTCCATGTAAATTCAGTTACCAAACGATGGCCCTACCCTGTCCCAGACCATAATTCACTTGAAGGCAAATTACCATTCATTGTGTCCTGTAAACGTCTCAAACAGATACAGACATTGTCCTGTGTTCCTTTTCGATATGGCAAATAAAATGGTGGTGGCTTGTAAAAAACAGGACGAATTTGTCCAATGAACAAGGGGGTAGAGCACACACTATCAACTGCATCCAATTATAAATCGTCTCGTCCTTTTGTCGAATCGACCGACGTGATTCAATGACGACGCTGAGGCACACATCCATTTGTAGATGGTAATAGTTTATGCCCACATAAACACTCGGAATGTCCTTCTTAAAAGCTTCCGGATTTGTTGTGGTTGTCGTCATTGCCGTTGTCGTTGTTCTTGTCGTCGTCCTCGCCCATTGTGGACGGGTGGGTTGGATTCAAATCGTGTTTCATTTCACGTTATTGAGTAATAACGTTATGGAGTTATGTGTGGTATTGTGCGCTGCGACGCGTTATAAATATGCGATAGCGGCATCCATGTGGGGAAAAATTGAAACTGTTCCAGAGGCCCAACGGCTGGCTGGTATAAGTTGGTGTACGGATAGAATCCTTGCATTGCTGGTCATAATGAAGTTTATTGATCAACAAGGATATCTTGTTGATAGATTTACCGTGTGAAGAGGGTACCGCATAACACGCCCTGTGTATCCTGTGTGTGTTTGCCAAACGAATGGTTTGACATTTTATACCAAATAGCCTATTGGTGTTTTGATGATCTGATGGCATTTTAAGTGTGACTTGGTTTGTGCAATTCCAAAGCTATTACCGTTGTAGGAGATTAACTTAGATGAAACAATTAGATGACTTAGACAGGTTTTCGCATGCAGGTACTTGGTGAGTCAATCGATGTGAAGTTGAGGAAGGATATTCACTTGACGAAGTGTCATATCTTTCGGCGTTGAGTACCATTTTTTAAAATTTCTCTGCATAAGATTTGGTTACCTGTGCGTGGGGAAATACAAATAATCTTGTTTCAAGCCTAAATGCACTTTAATACAAGACACCTAGACAGATGCTGTAGGCGAGGCAAAATAAAAGCTTTTTCAATAAGGA
The DNA here is from genome assembly GCA_917880715.2 of Matsumyia berberina. NCBI lineage: Eukaryota > Metazoa > Arthropoda > Insecta > Diptera > Syrphidae > Matsumyia > Matsumyia berberina. Next base: position 34,683,300 of record OU862870.1, read on the forward strand.
CATAACAATTTTGTATTAATATAAAATACAGAATAATTGAAATATCGGCCTGAAAGTTATTCCAGGTGTAGAATACATGATAAATTTAAGTACACCGCTCCTCCATACTCGGTCGGAACGTTGGCAATCCGACCGGACCATTTCTCGGGATTACACGATTACCGGTCCATTGTTCGACCAGTTGTGTGGCATGTGGCACAATCTGCTTGAAACCACATATCACTTATGTCAAGTCTATCAAATTCTGGCCAAAAATAGTCTTCCAACATGGCACGATAGCGAACTCCATTGACCGTAACGTGGCGATCATTTTCATCAACGGCATAAAATCTACACCACATGGTCACTTTTTGTGGAGTCTCTTGAAGCACATGTGAGTTTGTTGCTGTCCAAAATCGCATATTTGGCTTATTGACAAAGCCATTAAGCCAAAACTGAGCTTCATCGCTAAAGATGATTTTTTATGAAATTCAGGATTTTCTTCAAGCTTTAGCAGAGCCCAATTGGAGAAGTTTCAGCGTTTCAAATGATGAAGAGGCTTCAATTCTGGACTGAGAGATTCCCAATTTCTGTGGAATCGACTGATTTGCCTCATTTTAAACTGAAACTCTTACGATTTTCGTATCTCGCGTACCTAATGAAGGCGTTGCAGTACTCAAGCAAAGCAGAAGAAGATACTCTGGAGTCCGGCAGAGAAAGAGGGCTAAAGAGAGACGACAGCTTAAGATGGAGAAGCTTAGTCTGGCAGGCGTAATGCGTGCAGATGTTGCTTCCACATTGATAGCTGCAGCACAGTATGGCAATAGTGGGAAAAAGGAAACCCTGTAGCTTCCAGGGGGTGCGATGCTTCGCTCAAACGTGTGTGTGTCCTGAGGGTCCCCGGCCAACTCAGGGGACAAACGAAGAATGCGCCCCACATACAATCAGCAACAACAAAAAAAAAAGTGCAAGGTCTCCAGGATATCTTCTGTCGAACAAAGACTCACTGCCGCTTCACCAGAATAGACCAATGCCAATCCAGGGTGGAGCGAAGGAAATATTCCATCTAAAAACACGACCGGAAACCGGATAGCGAGGACCTCGTAAGAAGATGGTAATAGTTTCAAAGCATCTGGGGATCAAGCCAAAGGCACGATAGGGTCTCTACCAGAGAGGAATAAACCTCATCTGACGAAGGCTTGTGGGGACGCGGCAGTCAACCACATGGAGATAGTGATCTCTAACCACCGAGATGAGGCTGGTAAGATACTAGAAGAGAGGCGTGAGCCACTCCAAAGGGCTCTAAACGGTGCTCTGAGCATTGCGCTTAATGCCGATGAAAAGATACCTCTCACCTTCACGAAGGCCAGACATGTGGAACCTATGTATACCACACCACACCGCAAAAGGCCAACTGCTTGTGCTAGAAGTCAACGAAAGTTCACTGGGGAGACTAGTTTCCCTCGGGAGCAAAACTCAATGCGACTTTTACCGAGGAAGCTTTGCCATCCCGAAATTCCAGGATAGAGATAATAAAGGTAATCCAAGCAAACCTTCTTCAAGATGGGTTTAAGCATACGCATGCGCTCAACATTCCCATAAATCACTCCAACGCTTCCAAATGCAATTCAGTTTGTATTACTAGGGTTCCGGGTAATGAGGAATTTCTGACGTCTAGGATTTAAAAAAAAATAGGTGGTGCGACTACCCGGGATGGATAACTGGTCAATTTACTTACAATTTGTTGGGGACTCCGGACGACGAATTGGGAAGCATTTTTATGACTCATACTTTTGGGGGTTTATCATTACCTGACGAGAGGTGGTGCCGCTTAGAAAGTTCGGTGAATATTGCCGGGTCTCGAACTTCGCAGCTCACACAGCAATCCAACTCAGTAGAGACTGAATCACGGCAAAAACTGAATTTAGGCTCAAAGAGGTAGGGTTTGTTCTTCTACGATGTTTGGCAATGTCTCCATTCTATACGGGTTGAAAAACTTACTAACTTTATGCCTACGAGTTGAGGGTTTAATAAGAAATTTCATACTACGATTCTTGAGAGTTTGCCCTCAAGCCCTCAACCTAGAAGTCGCTGTTCGAAGAGTTGGTCTGCAGAAGTAAGCCTATGGTTTCGCCGTAACTACCAGCGAAATCGCCAGTCTACGCCATCAGTGTCATTGCGTGCAAAACAACCGGACTTAGGTTGAGAACAATAAGCTTATATCGCGTAGTTAAACTCGACTTAATTCTTACGACTTACAATTTTCGTCAGAAATTTATAATTAATTGAATTAATGGAATTAATACAATTAGCTCGCTCGTCCTTGAAACCAAATTGCAATGTCGCGGCTTAAAGGAAAACAAAACTTGAAAGTATTGTACTTCAGTCGATTAAGTATAAAATTCTTACAATTTCACTCGACAGTTCAAAGATTATAAGTACATTAGGTGTTCTCAGAACTTAGTAACAAAAGAGTCAACTATGTGAATCACGCAACTACCGTGTATAAAGTGCAAACGTGTGATGTCAAGATTTAGAGGTCAATTTTCAACGTTAGTCACCAATTAATGTTGCTGCCAATATTTCTGAATATCTCGTTGGCCTTGAGGTCAATTTCTTCAGCTTTTCCTTCAAGTGCTGTGAAAGCCTCTTCGACGGTTAGTACATTGGCATCTGGGCTATAGACTTGACGTTAATTCAGCCCAACTCTCATCAACGAATAAAAGTCTGGTAGACCTCATTGCCCCAGGCACCGGAACTCAAAGTTAGTGACCAGATAGGCCATCTGAAGATCCTGGAATGCATCCAAAGAGATCGAGTTTTCAAGGTAAAATAGGTAAAATCGCCGGGATTAGTGGTTAGTGCATTGGACTGCTATGCGAGCTGCGTGTGTAATCCGGGAGTGTAATCTGTCATGAAAGAGCTCCCTGATTCGCCGCTCGGAGTCGGCAACAAATTGTAGGTCTCTTCCTCCCTAATTCGTGTGAAATATGCAACACGCACAACATGAATGGTTGCGAGCAGCTAGCCCTTGGTTAACTCCGAGCTGTCGCGTCAATTATTTTTTTTAAGTAAAATCGCTAGAGAGGTTTTTCTTACACAGAAAATTTGAGCTGGTCATAGGTGACGGCCACGAATGGAAAAATAAAGTTCTCGTTAGGTACCGTACCAGATTTGCAAATCTATGCTACCTCGTTTCGAGAGTCAGGTTGTATTAATCTCACATGTCTGGGACTGTCTCTATTCCAAGGTAAAGAAGGGCCGGACTATTTGGCGAGAAGAGGTGCCTGGCGCCCATTCGTGGACAAACAATTAAAGAGAAGCCAAGTCAAGCGAATAAGTTCATCAACCACAACCACAATATGCCAAAAGCATTTGAACTCAGCATGGAATATTTACGGGCCTAACTATACAATGTCCAGTCAAGCACCATCCGCATAAGATGAAATTATTAGATACAGACATGTGCCGACTCTGCAGCGAGCAGAAAGAGACGGCAGAATATTTTCTGTTTTAGGGGCCAGGGCCGCAAAGAAGAGTGTGGACACTTGGAGCTTGGAACCCAAAGCATTACAGAGGTTTATTAAGAGCTTCAATCTGGGTTCTGATAAACCACTAGGCCAGGTCGCAGTGCATCCGGGACTTAACATCGCGTTCGTAAGTAGGATTCAAAGAAAAAAAAAAAAAGCATTGAAGGGTGCTTTGCGGTTTAACCCGACCTACGCCTTATTCATCATCTTACACCATTAATTCGCGACTTATACACTAAAATCATCTTGTTGAGCAACATATTCAGACCCAAATAAGCTGGGTGCTGGACTGTTAAGCTTCACGGGCATACCAACATGAGATTGACGGATAATAAAGTATTCTGCGAGGTTCTACTTTACGACTCTCAACTCGCATATCAATCTGTTGAGTCATTGAATCGCCAAAAAATCCACATGAGCACTTTGTATCTGGTATCAGTGGCAGGAACTAGGCTACGCCTTGGTCGTCCCATCTACCTTAGGCACGGCTGCAGTTTGGTGGATAAAAACAAACTAGGTCCCTACAGTGAAAAAACTGAAACGAATTTAACTTCATTGGCTGTCTGCGCTCCACGTTCATTGCTTCTTTCTTTGCTATTCCAGGGTTATCCTCACCACATGTTGATAGAGCAACACAAGCAAGGTTCTTCCACTTAAATAACACCGGCTCTGAGCGCCTTCCTGACGAACATCTTAACAAGTTAAGCTCCCATATACAAAGCAAGGAATTCAGGTTGAGTTGATGAATTCCAAGGCTTCCTTAACTGTTTGCACAAGTCGCTGAAGAATTGCTTTTTGGGAGTCGTCATCCTGCCGAGACGTGGACATCTTAAGTCTGGTTTGCATGAAGAAATTCTTTAACTAGCTTACCAGCTGTGTAGTAGTAGGCTGACAAACTGGTCAGGCGCGACTCAGTCCTAAGCAAATTAACTATTTTCGAGCTCCCAAAGAGTCTCTAAACGGTTATGTTATGAAATCAAGTCCTATTGTCATCCTCCTATGGCAAATAGTTATTAAATTAACAACATCTAACAAGCTTCGGGTTTATTTCCACAGAAAACACTGTGACGTTCGATCCAAGCCACTAAAACAGCAGCATTAGCTCGTGAGAAGCCAATTAACTACCCGCCGGCCGAACTGAGCCACAAAATGTGTCCAAAAATGGTCACCGCTCGAATAGATACCGAAAAATATTCCATATCTATTGTATGCAAAACAAAATACCGTAGCCAAAACAAACCTCGCTCGACCTAATCCCCAGGCCCGTTCTTGGTCGCAGTGAAAGTTGTTGTACTCAATTAGCTGGACCATACTAACTACCCGCGCAATCGCATGCAATACCTGAGCATTTGCGTAGGAATTAGTCTTAAACCAGCTCCGAATCAGACTGAGGTTGCGGTAACCGAATTTGCATATCCACGAGGTTTTTATTTTCCATTTTCATCAACTAGTTGCAGATGGAGCTGTGTAACGAGCCAACCCACACATGCACACAACCCCAGTTCAATTACCCCCTAAACAAGCCACGAAAGGCTACTTTCGATCGAGTCTATTGAGCCGTAGATACTTTGTTACCAAGTTGTCATCTAATTAGCTCGCATTATTCGCACACAATTATTCTCGCCAAGAGATTGCCCTGAAAAGCTCAAGATGATATTCATCGCAACAATGGCTTTCCTCTGAACAAGGCAACACGATATACACGAAGGCGTATCGAAGAGCATCACACACATACAGGCCTGACTATCACGATAGTATCTGTATCTGCGAGTGCGCGTAGTCCGCCTCTCTCACGTGTGTGCGGTGTTAGTACACACTTTGATTTTGCCAATTCGAAGTCGAATGTATGACGATCGGCAGCGATTGGCACGATCAGCACTGGTGGTTGGAGAGTCTTGACATGTAGGTATCGCTCAGTTGCTAACAACCGTCGACGTCGTAAAGGTTCAAGAATCGCGCGAGTCGGAAATTTTTTGTAAGTGCCTAACACGTATGGTTGAGTTCAACATCATCGCGGTCTGACCTTCGGTGGAAGCAATTGAAGTCGAGAGTTCGAAAGTGTTGTAAGAGGTGCAATGTCATTCTTACGAAATATTCGCAACTCAATATCTCGTGGTAATAGTTCAACGCGTGACAGCACGCCGAATAGCCGTCGGTCGTCATCGGTGGACAGTACGCCGAACCGAAGTGATTCACTGGAGCGCAGGCCAGATTGTGGTTTGCAGAGGAGTGAGACGTTCACACTCGAGGATGAGGAGGCGATCGTGGCTAAAGCGAAATCTTCAAAAAAGGAGAAGGTTCTCAGCAAGTTTAGTACGTTCACCAAGAGGAAGAAATCTCCAGCGGCGCCGGCTCCGGTCGAGGAAATACAGAAGAATACTTACTACAAGTGGAGATCGGGAATCGTGGCTGATCCCGCAGAGGCTGCCCTGGATCCCTTCAATGTTTTGTACGAGCAGCCGTCCAGTTTGAAGTCAGATTTATCCGGACAGGCGTTCAGTCGACCAAAGGCCCCAATTGACTGTTCGACCTATCGGAAAAATCGCGTTCCCAGCCATTTCCGGGAACAGCTTGAGCAGCTGAAAAATCATCCAGAGATTTCCGAGGAAATCGAAAACGATCCGGATAAGTTTCGCACGATTACGATCAACAGTTTTCGCAAATCATTTCGCGATAAATTCCTCTCTACGCAGAATGAAGTGCCACACAATCCGTCGTGGTTCGTGGAAGTTGAGTCACCGCCCGGCGACTCCAAAGGCAATCAAGACAAGAGGCAGGACGCACGATCGGATGTGCTGTTTTTCGAAAATGAAAACTATCGACCGACATCGCGATCGCCAGTGAGGAATAGGTCTCCTCTTCCAAAATGGTCTTCTGTTCGAAATAAATCTCCTGAATCAGTTCGCAGCAAGTCGCCGGTTCGGGCTACCGCGCGATCGTCTGTCAAACGAACCGACACCTTCAAAGTCGAGCGACCTCTGACAGAGCCATCGATACGCATAGAGATCAAGAATTCTATAACTCCCAATCAGCCCGGAAGAATGGTGCCTGTGGGAGTAGCCAAGCCAATGCCGTCGCAAGCTATAATCCAGCCACTTCGCAGCAACCGCCTTGAACGCTTCGAATCACCGGCACGCGGCGGAAACCACCTGTCATCAGGTCGAGGGGAGTATCTCAAACCAGGTCGCTACCAGACCTGCATTCACATCACGTCAAATGATCCTGTCCCCAGCAAAGAGCCCATTCGCATTCAGATCTCCGAAAATGGACGACCTCCGTTACGCTACGGCAGAAAGCCCGAACCGCCGGCGAAGAAGAAAACCTACTTCGGCGATAATATCACCCGGGGAATGCATCCACTACAACCATTGCATCAGCCCGTCAAATCACGACAATACATTCAACATCCAGACGATTACGCCTACTCGCGTCCATCAAGACCAACATCCGGATTGATCAATCGAAGCGATGCAAACCGCGTTTCCATGACGCAAGCCGTACCCAGGCGTTCACGATCTCCAATTAAGGCACCATGGCGATAGTTTGTGCGCATGTGTCTGTGTGCTGCTGATAGTGGGTGGACTCGGTGGCACTCCTGATCTAGCATTCGGATCCGACCGGTTCTCCGGGTGCATTAGGCTAAGACTAAGACTGTTCCCTTGACAATTATTCCTTTCGCGATCTTGCCATTCTCTACTAAACCCTTACTAACAATTAAAATGGAAAATAAAATTATTTTGTAAATGTACACGTAGTTTTGACGTTTTGACGTTTTGACGTTTGGAGTGAAGAGCATCATCGGTGGTTGTGTCAGCGCCTTCGTCGCCTACACACCTGGGAACAAGTATCTTGTGGGTTAAGAGATTCGCACTGTTGTATGTGCGGGTCGTCCGTCACACTATGCCGGGGCAATAATTGACGTTTTGTTTTGCTTTGCTTCGCGGATGTTTGTTGGCTTTTATAGAATAATGCCTGTCAATTATCTTAATGAGATCATTGATGTCCAGTTTTGCTGCTTGGCCGTTCTAATTTGGACTTTGTTTACGTAAGCTAGGTGATTTTAGGATTTCCCCGATCCGTAAATAGAAGGCAATTTGTCTTTGTCATGTTTATTTGCGTAACATCCACATACGAGTACTTCGCGGATTAACAAACAAATACTGGATTTTTGTTGATTTCCGAGAAAACATTGAAGATGTTCCGAGTTTGTAGAAAAAGTACCGAGTGCTGTTTGTTTGTGTTTAACGTTCAAGAATACCACCAAACGTTGACGTTGAGCTGACAACTTCTTGTGTCTTCGGTTGTGTTTGCGAAAACTTAGAGATCTTTGGCTTTTGCAACTCGAGTCTTTTGCTTTCCAATGCAAAGGACAATCGTAGAGGTTAAATGAAGACCAAGGAAATGTCAAAGTATCCTAAGCCACTTGGTTTGCGAGGAGACAAACCTTTGAAAATAAATTCCGACCCTTGTAGGAACTTCGCCTAATTGATCTCGATCTTTCTCTAGTTGACTGCGCCAAACATTCTAGAGTCTGCGATTCCGAGATGTTTTTAAAAACAGAGGTTTGGTTACCCTGGGAGTCTTGAGAAAATTGGCTGGATGTCAAAGATTTTCTTGGCTAGAACATTACAGGCAACATTCGTTCGATGTAACCGAGTCAATCCGTACATGGCAGATGGATTACTGTTTCTTCCTCCTCTTCGTGTAGTTTCTGCAAAAATCTTTGGAGGCGACACTTACCCTTATAGCTAGATATCCAGTCAAATATGTTATGGACAGATCCTGCAAAAACACATAGGGAACACTGTTAGCAGAGAGTAAAGATGAGTTTGACACAAACCATGCTTTAATCGATGATCCCATGTCCATGCACACAGATGGCTCCAAGACGGATGAGGCCATTGGAGCTGAATTCTTCTTCGAAGCCCTTGAGCTATCTAGTTCAATCTAAATGGCTAAAATGGCGTCACTATCCAGATCTTCGATGAAGCTAAATATCTAGGAGGGATCTTGGATAAAAAAAACTTCTTTGGGTCAAGCATGTTGAGTCGAAGAAATCCAAGGCGCTATCAGTTATCTGGCAGTGTAAGGGTGCTTTTGGCAAGACATAGGGCTTATCACCGAATAAGGTCCTTTGGATCTATACGGCTATGATAAGACCGTTTATAACTTATACGTCGGTTGTTTGGTGGAGGGGGCTTTCGCGTAAGTACTGCCTACTGCACTAAACTTCAAAGAACGGCTTGTCTCGGCTGCACGGGAGCTTTTCCGAGTACGCCGGGCTCTGCTCTAGACGCTCTGCTTGACCTACCTCCCCTTGATACTTATATCATGGGCTGTACTATCAAAGCAATCTATCGTCTTAAACGGGGTGGTTTGAGGTATCATCCGCACTGGAGTTTTGATGATCTTGTGCGATACTTATCCTACGACCCTAGTTCCATGGATATGCCGTCTGATGCAATGACACCAGAACTTCGGTTGCTGTGCAAATTTAGAGTCGACTTTCCTTGCCTTCAGGACTGGCTACGGCCAGAGTCTGAGCCTGGACGGGGCTGTAGTCGAATCTTCACGGATGGCTCCAAAACCAGTCATGGGTCCGGTGCTGGTGTCTTCGTGGAGGTCGATAACAAGGCTCAGAGGATGTTTTCTCAGGACCTGAACCTGCGTTGGGTCATCCCGTGTCCTCGGTCGGGGCCTCCATTGACGATTGTGTTTCCTATGAACAGAATTGTGTGTGGCACGGCTCTCCAGGCAGACTAATCGAATGCTCCCGAAAGTTTGTAAGAAATCAGTAGCATTCTTGGTATCACTCAGCAGAAGAGACTGTAGGCAACTTATTGGCGTTCTAACGGGACACTTCGCCTCCTCCTATATTACAGCAGCCTTTTCCAAGCGGAGTTTCTGCCATTGATAACAGCTATCCAAAAAGCTGAAATGATTATTGACAATGAATGCGATTTCTGCCACAGAAATAAAATTGAAGCCTGTGCGTCACTGTCGTGAAGAGCTACGGGTTCTTGGCACACAGCACCATGTAAAACCAAGATGAGTTCCTGGACACAAAGGTGTGTTAGGCAATGAAGAGGTTGATAAATTAGGGAGGAAATGAAGCTCCAAAAAACCCTAAGGCATCTTACCAAGAAACTTAAATTAAATGCAAACGCATATGACTCTGCACAGGCTTTGGTGTTTGGGAAGTGGATGAGGATACTCCACATTTTCTTTGTCACTGCCCAGGACCTTGTCGTCTTAATTAATTTCTGGTTAATTTCTGTACAATTGCTCCGGGAAAAGCACTCTAATGAAAATGCTCTTCGACAAGCTCTGCCGAGGTGTGATTAGAACAATTACACTCTGCCCTTCCAATTATAGAGTCAGTAAAACTTCTTTAATGACATACTTACCTAGATTTCAGAATATTCAAATTTTTGGGACATGTTTGGGGGTCTGCTATGCCCCTATGCCCGCCCTATGACCTGTCAATTTGGCATGTTTGAAGCTTAAGATTCACCGTGCAAAATTTGGTTTGAGCACTATGATTTTATTTTTAATTTTTTTTATCTTTGGGGCTCCCTCCCTCCGCATCTGCGGCAGGCTCATGAAGAGTTCCACTTCAGTAAACCACGCGCCCCCAACAACCAAAAAATTATTCTGTTGACGAAATTACTTGAAAAAAATGTCACTAGCTATGGAATATGCTCCGCCTTTTGTGAAGAATAGTCGTCCAAAACACTCTGCCAGAAGTAGGTAACTACTGTCGCAAAATACAGAAAAATCCGTAAAAAATAGAATGCAATATGTTACATAAAATGTAAAGCTAAGGTTCACATCTTCCATCGACCTAAGTGTCTTAAGTGAAGTGTATAAAAAATAAAAGGCGTCTTGACCAAACAAACAGATAAATCAACATGGCATTACAAATTTAAAAATTCAAATTCCGCTCTAGTACAACACTTTAGTACAGCATTTGACATTTAATTTAGTACAAGAATTTTTCCAGTGAAGTGCGTGGTTGATTTGGTGCTCGTGAAAATATTAGTAAAATGCAATTAAATGAAATGAGATTTACAATTATTTGTGTGTTTTATGATTATTAGGTGTAGATTGTCAAATTGTGCGTTATGGTGTGTGAATATTTCGTGTGTAAATTCAAGAAATTCGAAGAGAAACTCGTCGCCAATTCGATATGAAAGCTGATTGCGAATTGGACATCAGGTATGTTCGATTGAAAAGTAAAAGTGAAGTTTATTGGCAGAACCGATTGATCTTTTTTGGCTGGGTTTTAAAGAAATTATTGCAATTATAACAAATTCGGTTTGACTAGATTTGAACCATCATTGGATGTGGTCCTCCCACATGTGAGTGAATTATCGAGCTTTTCATCGACAGCCCATTGTGATACCTCTTACATGGTGGGACAGCGGAAGGAATGTTTGTCGTGTTGTTGGTTATAATATGACATCCAAAATCAGCAACTATTTTTTATCATGTCAATTTTTAAAAGGTTCGAAAATTTACTGAATTGTTTCAACAACAATCGCCCACTTAAATTTAATTTACATACATATACTACAATGTGAGATATAGCGTCACCTATTATGAAAACAAAGAACTGCTTTCTACTAATTAATTTTTCGGCTGCTACATCTTTTACGTGCTGATTAACACAATCAATTGCTAATTGATGTAATTCAGTGGGACAAATGTGAGAGAAAACTTGGATTCAGTATCTGTCCGAGCTAAACTGGATGAGGGTTAAAGTCCGCTTGAAATGAAAACATTATCGAAGGACATTCTTCAGAAAAAGGTTCGAGGTAAATCACCGTGTTCTTGGTTAGTTAATCACCATTTGGGTTTTTGCTGTATTTGAGAATAGGCCATAGCTAACGCTGTATTTTAATACCATCTCTCTATTTCTTCTTCGTCTCTGCAGCTGGTGCAGTAGTCATTGTAGGGTAATTCAAGTCGTTCCGCATGAATTCTTATCCCGCATTACCCTATGTGGATTGGGTGCTTACAAAGATGGTGATAGTTTTCCTGACAATGTTGTCGTTTTCGACTAGCTTTGCGACTTGTAAAATAGCGGTCTTCTCAGTTTGAAATGCGCACAGAACCTTCTTTTTTTAGATGGACACGAAGCCGATCGATATTTGTCCAAGGAAAGAAGGGTAGTTCGTTCGACTTCGTCTTCGACATTGCTTGGAATCTAAGGTCAGGATCTAATTAACCTAACCTAACCTAAGGTCATGTCCAGACGACATTAATTTTTTCCTGGTGAAGCCCATAAAGATTGAGCTTTTATACAGATGTTATATTTCTTATTTTTTACCTTTAGATTTTTGAGGACAGACTTGACTTCTTTTCACCAAAGGGGGTATAACTAAGCTTATTCAGATGGTAAACAGGCAACAGACTAATTCACAAAAGTTAAGGTTTGTCCGAGCATAAACAAAACTGTCTCAACATTTTTGAATGCTCCTTTAATATCTAGGAATGCAACCGCTGTGAATTTTTTAAGGGCGATGGATTTTTCAGGAAGGGCCGTTTGAACAAATTTGCCTGGAGTTCTACCGACGATTGGAGGTATTCCAACTTATTGGTCTGAGATCCTCATGCGATCCTGAGATCTGTGTGTTAGACATATTTTCTACTTTGGGTGTACAAATATCTTCACCTCAGTCAAGGTTCTCGCTGTCAAAAGTTGGACAGTCTCTCAGATTATCCGCCAGAGAGTGCTAAATATATTGAAAGTTGTGTAGAAAATATACCATTAGGTCAGGGTGCTTTGTATAGCTCGGAAATTGCTGCAAATGGCTTATTCTAGCTTGTTTTCACTGATATAATTAGTTGAAAGATGCGCTGTATAAAGTAGGTAAACGGGCAGTGAAGGCCGATGAGCCCGGGATGCAAATATTCATTTGCAGATCCAAAAATTTTGTCGTCTACCTTGGTACGGTTTGAGTGCATTAGGACGCGTGCCATTAACTACTTTTTAAGAAGAACTTTACGTCGTTTTAGAGATTCTCTTGTCCAATCCATTTTTTCGGAGACACTACGCCACGACCTATGATGTGTCTTTCTGACTTCTTTCCTGTACAGCAACATGGTTACATTGTTGGTTTCATGCTGTGTAAGCTGACAAGTTGAACTCTTTCTTGCTTTTGTAATGAAGTGCCTTAAGATTAGCGCTTTAGTAGTATGCGCGTTTAATTTCCTTTACAACATTCAGCTTATCTATTGCAGCTTAAATTCCGATCCAGTTGGTTATGTCACAGTCAAGGTCGGCTGGTTTGGAAGAGACTATAGGATTGTGGCTTTCGTAATCCGTTTCTTGGCGGTTGCGAAAAAAATAAGAGCGCTGTTGATTTTTTATATTAAAAAGTACGTACGATGGTTTGAGTAGAAAGGGTATCTAAATTTTCTGCGAGGGGTAAAGCCTGGAAAGAGATTGTTCTCCAAGAACTTACTTAAGGTGGCGCTACAGTCCGGGGTGGACCTGGGCCGCAATCAACAAGTGTCTCTAGCCAACTCGATCTCTAGCCAGCTTCCTCCAGTTTCGCACGTTAAGTTGGTTGAGATCCCCTTCCACTTGAATGTACCATCTGTATCGAGGTCGTCTTCTACTGCGCCGGCCCTCTGGTGTAGATTCGAAGATTTTCTGGGCCGTAACATTGATGTCCATCCGCTTTATACGACCCAGCCACGTCAGTCGTCGCCGTCATATCTCTTCCTCCACTCACCGTCTATACAGACGGGACCAAAAATCACACGAAAAATGTTCGCTTTTGACAGAGTTTATGCCTCTACACGATAGAGCAGGACTAGGAAGATTAAGGTTTTTTAAAGGGCCACTTTGGTCGTTCGAGAGAGGGCTTTGCGATTGGCAAGAACTATTCTTCGCTTGATCGCGCTGATGTCGTTGTCCGAATTGATAGCGATATGCAATGTCCTTAACCATAAAGTTATATCTGTCTATATTGAGGTTTTGTCGGTGTTGAGTGTCCTTTCTTGTTGACAGCATATACTTCATCTTGCCCTCATTGATTTCTAAGCTCATCTACGGTGTCTCCGGCACAATACCCACGAACACACTAATGACGTCAAGCTGCGTTCTTTCGATTGTGTCAAGATCGTCGGCGTATCCGGGTAATTGGACGGACTTTTGAAAGATTGTGCCTCTGGTGTTGGCGCGTGAGTTTTGCACAACTCTTTCAAGAACGATGTTGAAGAAATCGCATGACAGCGCGTCGCCTTGTCTAAATCCTTTTTTGACATCAAAGGTCTCGGTGAGGTCTTGACCGACCTTGATGGAGCAGCGTGCATTCTCCATCGTCATCCTGCACAGACGGACGAGTTTGGCAGGGATGCCAAAACTAGACATGGCTCTGTATAGCTCGTCTTTATAGATGCTGTCATAGGCTGTCTTAAAATCGATGAAGAGGTGGTGGGTATCGATTTGAAGTTCCTGGGTTTTTTCCAAGATCTGCCGCAGTGTGAATATTTGGTCGATGGTGAACTTTCCTGGCTTGAAACCACACTGATGTGGACCGATCAGGTTGCTGACGAACGGCTTCAGGCGTTCACACAACACGGCAGATAAGTTCTTGTAGGCGATGGTAGAAGATGATCCTCAGCTTCGATTGTCATAGTTTTTCGTCTTCCCTCCCTTGAGTTTGGTCTTTTCAGTCTTGACACGTTTTCGGTTTTTTGTTTTAAATCTGCCACTTAGAAATCGTTGTTCGCATGTCAATCCACGTGCTGCATTACATCGAATCGTGCTACATGTTTGTCAATAACCAATTTGTTAATTTTCTCTTAACAATCTAAAGCTAATTGTTTGTAAATTTGCTTTGATCAAATAAGTAAAACCCTCTGACGGCAACATTTTCGGACATCGGATTCAATTGCACTTGACACTTCGAATCGAAGTTCATTTAATGGCAGATGTTCCCATTTCCGATGAAACAATTTCAAGATCAAATAAAAATTGACATTTATCAGCGGGAAAAAAATCCAAAATATCGGTGCTTGAATAATCGTGTCAAGGGTGTAATTTGAGTTTAAAGTTTATCAGTTAAATCGAAAATTATAACAAAATACAGTGAAGGCCGACTGTTCACATGTGATACAAACACAAAACTCGTTTGACTTTGAGTGTTGAGATGTGTTTTTTTTTTAATTACTCTCTTGTGGGACTTGCGAGTAATTAAACATTAACATGAAATAATGGCAAAAATTGGGTTTTTTTTTTATTTTTACTGCGGTTAAGTAGTAATTACGATATAAAGAGTTCCCATTAATGGGGAATTTCACGCGAGTCTTTTTTTTTTTTTTTTTGCAGTGGGAGATGATTTTTTTCTTGTGTAACCTACTCATGGAGTTTGAGGTGTAAGTGTTAAGTTGTGGTTGAAACTGGTTTTACTTGGCAGTTGGTCATAGTTTTAATTAATTGGTATGTACATAGTTCTGATGGTCGTAGATGGTATTTTACTTGTAAATAATCATTCAAAGTTACGTAAGGAGAACTTACCATTGATTAAAGTTCATTTGAGGTCAGTACGACATGTGTGGTAAATTGCAAAGAGAAAACTAATGAAATATATAGCTTAGCTTAGCTTATGTAGCTTTCAACCTTCTTGATAGTTTGTCTTTAGTCTAGAAGTTCAACCTCACACTTAACTGGTGCCTGAGAGACTCTTCTCTCAAAGAGGTAGCTTTACACTTTAATTTAAGAAAGTCTCTTAGGTTAGGTGTGTGGCCAGGCGAAAGTGGGGGGACGGGGAAGATGAAATCCCCATTACGCCACACTAAGGTCAATTCAGACAAATTGTGATACCCATGAGGGGAAAGATGGTATCCCTTGTCCGTTAAAGCGTTACCCAATAGCTATGAGTGCATATATTTTTATAGACCATATGCATGTTCGCCGTGGCTCAGTGATTAGTGCGTTGGACTGCTGTGCGAGCAGAGTGGGTTCAAGTCCCAGTCATGTCCACCGAACATTTTTCAGAGCACTGTCTCTCGCCGGGGAATGACAAGCCTCCAAGAGTATAATTTGTCACTTGAAAGCTTCTCAATTCGCTGTTCGAATTCGGTAATAAATTGAAGCTCCTTTCCATCCTTGGCTCATCACAAGCTGTCAGTTATAATAGCGCCAGCTATTCCTTTTATATACATATGCACATGAACAACTTACTTCGTCAGCCGCAGTGCGTCCATTTCTCACCTGGGGGTCGCTAGTAAGGTGGCCCTTGTTGAGCAAATGCTACAACCTTACAAAACTCAAAATGCTCCAAAGAACAGCGAGTATAAGCAGCACGGGCAATGTGCTCCTACTTCTGCAACTGCGTTATGGGGGCCGGTGTCTACTCGGAATCACTGAAAATAGCAAGATCATACCGCTTGCCAGATTTTGCCAACGTCTTCAAGGCGGAACTACTGGCAATCCGAGAGGCTTGCAACTCAGGCGTGAAACAACGCACAAACAAAACATTGTTATCTTCATAGATAGCCAAGCCGCTATCAAAGCTATTGACTCAGCTAGAGTGCCGAAACGACCTTGTCCGCTTGGGCATACGGTTCAGAGTCACACTGCTCTCATAGGAATCGAGCGTGCAGATAAGCTGGCCAGACAGGGCTCAGCTCTACACGGCTCACTCGCAGCATGGGTCCACATCCCACTAGGAGCGGTTAAAGGACAAATCTAATCACATTTCCTGCAGAAGGCCAACCTCCAATGAAGGAGATTAACCAACTGCGCCATGTTAAGGGAGACATGACCGACCTACGATAAGATTAGAATAACGGCGTTAACCTCGGAGCATTGGCCAATCAGAGTCTATGCGGTCAAACTATGTATGTATTCCATACAACCCCGATTGCGGCAGCTGCAGGAAACTGAAGGAAACTCTCTCCCATTTCCTCAGCAAATGTCCGGCACTAGTAAGAGCCAGATTGCATGCATTAAACCAACCAATCTTTGACGACCTCAACGACATCTCGGGTAAAGGGATGCGACATCTAATCCATTCTCTAAACTCCACAGATTGGATCTAGGCACTCACGGCTATCTCATCCCTCTCCAATAACACACATCGTCAACCAGGTTACACAAGTCGTGATAACAAAAGCGCACATCAGTGATACAAATCATCCCATCTTTCCTAAGGGTAGATTGGGTTCTTCTGTCGATCTGCAGAAGTATGTATCTCGGTCCTAGTCTTATCGTATAATGGCCATACCCCCCTTTTGTCAAGAGAAGTCCGCCTGCAATTTGCCTCCATTAGGGGTCTTTTTCCAGCTTCGCGCAAGGCGGGATGTTCACCGAAGAGTCAACTTGTTCCGAGCTTGTTGCCGAGCCCGTTCTCGCCAGTTCGCCAGCATTCTCGGTTCCTTCTTTGCCCTCATGTCCAGGGACCCAGCAGACCTTTATAAGCTCGATTTTGTCGATGTTGACCGCAGAGACTTAATAGCAGCCTGGCTGTCAACATAGATGTTACTTTGTGCGTATTGACATACTACGAGTAACATGCCTGCCGATGGTTCTTCCAAAGATGTCCCCTATTTCGATTTTGGCGTTATAAGCTCCAAAATGACGATCTTAACATCATATCTCGGCCATTGCTCTTAAGACTTCTGCACGAGCACGTACATTCGTACAATTACGAATATACCATGAGGTGTCCCCATCATAATGGACCTACTTTTTAGCCTAAGTGCGCCTCGTCTTGGAGGGCCACTTCCAACTAACCATATGGCCTTCTATCTGTCTATCCATCTTCGTGGTCTGGAAGTGCCGCCGACGCACGCCGGAAATTGGATCTTTAACCAGTCCTTCGAATACGCCAATCGATGAAGAGACTCCAGCTGATACTAATTACTCTAATCAGCCCTTCACCTGCACCCTTTCAAAGCTTGACGTGAAGTGGTTGTATAGTGCACGAATTGAAATCAGTTTGTAGATATTTTTGTAAGCATCAGTGAAGCATGTACACTGCCATGTATTTTCAGTTACCTTCAGCGAACTACGTGTAGGAAAACCTCAAATAAGTAGAACAACGCTTACAACACCCTTAGCTACAGTCAGTCAGCAATTTTGTCCGACACACTTCCTCGTCAAACAGCTGCATCAGCTTCATCATCCCAACAGCGCTGCATGGCCAAAAGTTAAATCAATGCACCACAAGAATTGTTTCTCCATTAAGGTGGAAGAATCCTTTCCCGCCCGCACTTATCCTGGCACGTAAGCCACATAATTTCGAGCGCACTGAAGCTCATGGAGAGAAATCAACGTTTTACCGACGCGATGCACCGTCGAAAAGGCATTCACTTCTGCTGCCAAACGCACGAACATTTCTACGTTATCCTTCACGGTGCGGAAAAGAACTGAGACCATCCTCGCCTCAAGTTGAGTTTGTTAAACGTGTGCGAATAATTTTTCCAGGCCGATTGCATCAACTACTACTGACTGTGTTTCCTCCTCTCTGTGTGTGTATGAAGGGGTGGAAAAAAAAATGAACGAAACCCAAAGAAAACACAATAATTCGTCTGGAACAATGCCAAGCAACATGGTTTCGGGACTATACAGCGAAACGACACTGCTCACATGGGAGAAACGACTAGGAACAATGTCCTTTAGTGAGGCGCTCTAGCTTTTACATTCATTTCATTTATGTGTTTGCCATGAATGGAAGGGTGATTGCTTTTTATTCCCATTTTTCCCTTTCGTCCTTTTTATTTTGCTGATGGTGAGGTGACTCCCAGTTGAATTTTCGTCCACTTACGGCATTCATCCTGTTGGGTTTCTAACCCGAATTCGGGTAAATGGAGCGCCGTTTTGAAGTGACGTCAGCATTTCCAACCAGCCAGCCAGTCAGATGGATGTCCTTTTTGCACCTTCAAGGGATTCCCTTCCATGGCCCACTGAATTTGAAATTGAATCGATTAGAAAAAATTACTACCTACTTGTGTGGTGTACGAGTATGTTAAGGATGTGCAGGGGTGACAAGACAAAAAGTGAACAAGGACGACCCACCCGGGACAAAGAGATGACACAAAAAAAGGGTTGAACAAGCTGAAGTTTCGAATGGGGGCAATAGAGCCTAATAATTCATCAGAAGCGCCGCCAAGAGTGGTGTTGGGGGTACATATATGCAAAGTTGCGACAACTTGAAGCTGAAAGATCGATTGTCGTCGACGAGGACGACTAGCAACAAATTTACTGTTTCCGTTTGCTGCATTGCGGACTACATGCGAGAGATGCAAAACTGATATCCTACTGTGCTGCTGTCTCACATTTTGGTCGTTATGCTAATGGGTGGTGGGGGCTCGACACTCGACACTCGACACTCGACATTCGGGATGAAGTTTATTTTTGAAGAAGTTTTTGGAAATTAGGTTGAAAAGTTTGGAAGAAGTCTTATTGGATTTTGGGCAAGATGTGCATGTGTCGTCGTCCTGACTGTTAGAGGCACCAATGTGCAGTATTATTCTGCGGTGGAACAATGCGAAGTAAGTTTCATTTGGTGTTGACTCAATTTCCTCACTCAATTACGTAAGAGTTTTGGAAACCGCGAACCTGACGGATACCTATCGAGTGCAGAGTTGATCGATCACGGACAACTGATTCTTTTAAGTGGATTTGCGTGGGTAGATTGCTTTCGATTGCTGTTAGGAGTGAGGGTTTCTTAGACTAGCCCTTAAAAATAAATCAGAAACGACAAATGTCTATTCGGTTCCGGATTCAATTTTGTCCCAAATTAACCTCTGCTTTTTTGCGGAATCTGCATGTCCCTTCGTTTGGAAGCTAATCGTCTTGAGAAGTTCTTTAAGTTTTCAGTGTCCGTCCAAAAAATTTGTGAATATACTTATTGATGATTGCACTACATTTCAGAGTGAAATACGGCCTTGATGAACAAACTCCTCAAGTCAGCACGATCTTTTCTTCAGTTGTGTATGCTGAATTGGTTAAGGCCACCCTTCACGATCTCACAGATGAGGCCATCTTCTTTTGCGCAGTGACTTTGGGGTAGAATTGAAGATTTTTCAGGCTGGAGCATTGGTCCACAAGTTCACGTTTCCACAACACATAACAGAGAGAGAATGATGGGGGACTTTTTCAGCGGCTCCGTGGTTCATATCGGTAGTTCTCGTCGTCGTTGGCAGAAATCGTAGCAAGGCCTAGGAAAACGAACTTCTTCACTGTTTTAACCGCGTTGCTTTGTTTTATTCAAATTTATTCTGATCTCTGTTTTAAGTTTTAGTCTCTAGGTATCCCAATCTAAAGTGTTATGTTTGCATTCGCATTTTGTTTTGGTTTTTACAGGTCTTTTGGCATCTACCACGCCTAAACGCCATTGGGGTGAGTTCATGGCGATGTGCTTTCATTCTTCCTTTGAAATCCTTCAAGTTTTTCGTCGGCAAGCAACTTTCCTCCCATCTTGCGGTATTGGGTGCGATTAGATGGCTTCACTGGCTGTGTAAAAGTCGCTTTTTCTGAGTGCTTGACTGATCTATTATTGATATGGTATATGGGGGCTCGTTGTGGCTTCCCTTTTTTAAATTCCAAAACTGTAGATATGTAGATATAGAATAGGTTTGGGACGAATGTTGGGAGGGATCTAGGGGAAAGTGGGAATAATTTTGAAGTTGACAATAGTGTACGTGACCTGAGGAATTTGTCTATTTCTTTGGTTAAGGCCAGCATGTCACCGATTCCTTTGCTCTTGAGATGCTAAAGGTTCGGTATCCACATGAATCCAAGGTCTTCTGTCGTGTTCTTGCTAGGGCTTGGCAGTGGCATAGGAAGAGTTCGAGATCTTCTTCTTCCTCGCAATTTCTACAGATCTCAGGCACCGTCTATGCATGGGTTTATTGAGGTTGATGTGCCCTGTGTTTAGCCCCACCATTAGTCTAAATTGCTTCCTGCTTGAACCTAAAGTATTTCTACTACGCAGGTTACTTGTGTTCTTTCTGAGTAATGTAGCCACTTTCCGCGAGAGGTTTCCCCAGCGATCTTCGAAATTCTTTTGCATTTTCTCGCTGGTTGTTGTTTTCTTTATTGTCAGTGCGACTTACACTGTGTTTCGTTGTATCGCATGCATCCCTTCCCTTGCCAGTTCGTAAGCTTTGTCATTCCCCGTGAAATCTTCGTAAGCCGGCGGACGTTGTTGTAATTGGCAAGCAGGTTGAGTTCGATTTTGCATTCCCTGACCAGATGAGATCTGGATGTTCGATTTCTGATGGCTTTAAGAACTGCTTCAGTATGCGAGCAGATTTCAATTTTTAAACTTTGGGTGTGGTGTTCCAGAAGGACTCCAGTCCCCTTTAAAATGCTAAGGACATCTGCTTGGAAGGCTGTGACGAAGGGTTCTAGGCAAATCGCCAGTCCTATTGGTGAGTTGTTGCAGTATATGGCAACTCCAGAACCGCCCGTAAACACAGTTATACCGTTATGGAATCTAGCAAAGGGATTTCTGTTTGAAAATTGTTGACATAGCTGATGTGCTTATCGCCAAAAGGAGTGTCTTTAGTTTTGCGGCTAAGCGTTCTGCCGCTCAGTAACAGTTCCAACGCATTCGTTGGTGTCGAGGCTTGGGCGTCGGTGACTCGCAGGCAAGCCATTCGTTGTTTTTGGATGAGCATTTCCCTTGCATATACATACATATCTTCTTAAGGCTGGACACCAGACTACTACGCTCTATAATAGGTATAGTAAACTTATTCCGGTTTTACACCGCATGTCTTCCCAAAAGCTCTCCTGCATTTCTAGAAGGTCCTTTAACTTAAATAATTCGTTCTTCCAGGTTATTTCTCCAGGTTAGTCTCTTGTCTAGTATAAGGCCAAGGAACTTGACGTTGTCGTGGTGTCGCAATTGTACACCTTCTATCTCGTGATATCACTAATTGGTAAAGAGTACCAATTCCGCTTTGTTTGGATAAACACTAAGGCAGTTTTTCTTTGCCCAGCTTGCCTTGCATTAGCTCCCCTATGCTGCTTTAATATTACCCAGTAATCAGTATGGCTAGGTCATCTGCATATGCTACGCATTTAGCACACGATCCTTTTAATGCGCGGAGGAGGTTGTCCATAACCAGTGTCCACAGAAGGAGGAGATTATACACCCTTGTGGGGCGCCTTTTATAGACAATATCCTTCCTCATCTCGTCCCCGAGGGATGACTTAGTAATGTGGCATGTCTTTGATCCAATTGTTAATTAAATAATTGCTGCAGTACATAGTAAGGTCGTCAATGATGTTGCGGATCCTAATGTCATTGGAGGTACCACTTATATCTAGAAAAAATCCTACGACGGACTCCTTAAATTCAAACGCGTTCTTGATCGTCTTTACAACCTGATATAGAGGGACTTCGACGGATTGATCTTTGAGGTAAGCGCGTTGTTTGGATGTAAGGCGTGGGCTTCTGATCAGTGATCTAACATGAGTATCGCTGATCCTTGTTAGGGCTTCCAAGAGAAAAGAATGAGATATGGCAAAGTGCATTTTATAAGACTTTCCTTGGTTTGGGTATGACAATGACCCGCATTTCCTACGACTAAGTCGGAGTCTATCCTAAAAATTGTGCGCGTAATAATTTTCGCACGAATGGAAGGATCCTACAGATTTCATTGCTCGCTCTGAATGACGGGCGGAGAAGCTTTTTTAGGACAAATTTTCCTTTCGGAGGTTTGTCATTGCCTGCCGAGATTTTTTTCTTCAGGAGACGTTGATATGATCTATTGAGCGGGCATGATCAAAAAATGAATTTGCCTGCCTTAGTTAAGGGTAGGTAAGATATGTAGGTGTTCACTATGAGACTCACTTAGGGTCAAGGGCCATTGTCATACCTATAGAATTCCTTCTGACGGAAAATTCTACCCGTAGAACCATTTAGAGTTGTTGATAAAGGATAGGATCTTACGAATGGGGTTGGGTTGCCTTAGATCACTATTGTTGTTGAAGTGGTATTGACTGTGAGAAAGTGCCGGACAATGGCAGGAGGAGGTGCGTTGTGGTTTTCTCTTCTCCCTTATCTCTGCAGCTTGCCTGCCTTAGTACCTTCAAAACCTCATTATGGTCTTGATCGTACAAACTAAACTCTTTCTGGCAAGGTGCATGTTATCGACGCTTGTCTTTTTATCATTACCATAGGTTAAAATAGCTGTGAGACCGATATTTTTCTACCCCTACCTGTTGCTACTAGGTTAAGTTCTCGTACTCTTCTTTTCGGATCAATATGGTATGCACTGCATGAGAGAGTTCTTACTGAAAGGGTTATCCCTGGCCAATCCAGAGAATTTTCTGTATGCAATTTGTTAAGGGCACGGGACTTGATTCCAGCGAATGAGCTGTATGATTTGTTCTAGTTAAGCAGACTTGTAAAAAGAACGCCTCGCGCCCTGTTTGCTCTAGTAATGATGAGAGTGATTCCTCTGCTGCTTGACTCATAAAAACTGACACATCTAAGCGGTTGCAATTCGAGTGTCATTTCAATCGGAGAAGTGAACTTCCACGAATAGCTTTAAACAACTTTTGCCTGGATTTTGTTATTCTATTTACGGTTCTATTTACCTACACCATTTGAATATTCGTACAAGCAGCTGCTTTCAATTATGCAACCTGTTTGCCGGTTTCTCCACTGAAAATCTTTCAACGCAAGAACAACACAATTATTTTCAACTTCTCAAGTTGTTCCCAACTTATTATTACGAACGAATAGCGCGTTGTATCTGCATCCGTAGCGGTACTCTTAATTTAATTATATACATATTTTTTTTTTGGAATATTTCCCATACCGAATTTTTAATAAATGATCGAAAGAAAATGATTAATGACCAGTGGAACTCATTAACTGGTAACATTGCTCTAATGAAGTAACAGCACGTTATGCCAATAACCTCCTCTCTGCCCATGCTGAATTCTCTGAACCATTTGTGCCTCGGCACAAGTCCCATCAACTGATTAATTGCTCCAAATTGATGTATCTCACGTCAGATTGTTTTATTTTGTTGCGACAACTTTGCAAATACGTGCTGCCATTTTCGATTGCAAACCGTTGGGTTTGACTGCAGCAGGCATGCCCGCAAAACAAGAAAGCACGAACACGTGTTTCAATTTTGCAGCTTGATAACCGAAATGCAACCGAAATACGAAATACGAAAACCAACAAAAACTAAATAACAAACTATTCGTCCGTGTTTCGGTAAACAAGGCGAACACTTTGGTGGCACATTTTTCGGTTCGCCAATTTTGGTGCATCGAAGCCGGGAAAGTTGCTCGGCTGGCGGAGCTCCTTCTGGCTCCGGTATTATGCCGGAGTGACATTTAGTTTCATTTGGCTTTGTGCATCCCTAATGCACTTGGATAATTGCTATGGATATAACTGTAATCCGTTTGATTGGACGTTTATTTGAGGACTGTGTGCTTCCGATGGAATGAAAGCATTTGCGGTGTAGGTGGACATTGAGATGGGAATAGTACGGGTTTCCGAGTCATAGTCACAGTCACAGTCAATGACAAAGAAATTCGGAAGCAATGATGCTTTGTTGGCAATATTACCACTTCTTCTGGATTCGGTAAAAAAAATGTTACGTATACGCCACCGCACAATCGATGATTTTTGTTAGCACACATTGCTTTTGAGTAGTTGGATCGGAAAATAGCTTAGTGTTGGTTTTGGCATCCAAAGTACTGGTGTGTCTAGCCGTGAAAACGTTTACTTCCACTGGTAGTAAATGTTCATCATATGAAATTCAATGAGTGACACCGCCGCCATTTTTCTTCCAAAGAATTTAGCATCAAAGAATGTCTTATGTCTTATGGGTTCTAGATCCTCTTCTATGTCTCCGCGTTACTGTGTACGACTTCTAGCAATATGTCTCAGCTCTGTGCAACTGTTTTCTAATTGCCGCGACTCTTTCTTATCTGTTCTTCACCATTTATTTCTCCCACCATGCATGGTAGGTTAGGTTAGGTGGCATCATCTATGGTAGGTTAGGTTAGTGGTGGCGGATTGATGTTAGGCGTCGCCTTCTTCGCCGATCTTCAAGGATCCATTGTGTTTCCCGTTGTGGGACCTACATTCATGTACCTGCTGGGAAGAGAATAGATTATTGACTCCTTAAATACCCTGAGTTCAGTATGCATTTTAGGATGGTGTTCGGTGGCATGGTTGAGAGTTGTCCTTGGTCACTAAAGAAGTAAGCGCCTTGGGTTGTCTTTCTGGTTCTGCTGAGGTTTGAGCAGTCGCAGTGAAAGTGCGTCGTGTACTCCTCCGCGTCTCTTTCGTCACATCCTCTACAGAGATCGGTCGGCCGTGCTTCTCCTTAGATGGGCCACCAGTAGGTTGTGGCCTGTGAGGATGCGGATCATTAAAGCTAAAGGCTATCTGTTCAGGGTAAGTATTTTCTTCGTTTTTCTTTTATTGAGTTTTGGCCACATCTTTGATGGAAGTTTGCTCCACCGCTGATCGGCAAGCGTCCAGAAGTCCAGGTGTATCTTTTTCTTTAGAACTTTTATAGGGATCAGAACCGTGTGATAGACCATTATTTGGTTCAGTTCCGATACCTTTCTTGTCAGTTCATCGGCCATTTCACCGCCACCATCTGTGGTAAACAGATTCCATTGCATAGTGTACTTACCACCAAAGCATAGAAGTTAATAAGGACGCAACCCACTTCTTCTGCCACAGCCGAGGTATTTGCACCTCAAGCATGAATCATTTAGAAAGGATTTTTTCCACTATACCGAAGAATTGAGTGACGTACGTATCAGGGACATTTGGAGGTTCATGAATGCTTCCAGGTGGTGCGAAACCCTGGAACAATAGGCGAGTGCTTTGGGTATTGCTCCATGAGCAAGAGATGCCTTCCCTCCCGAAACTGGGCATCACAATGGGTGGCGCAGAGATTTATCTTTCCCCACGCCAACCCATCTATCTAACCTAACCAAGCAAAAAGCTGCTACCTTTTCGAAATGCACGATCAATTCACTGATACTTTCTTCTTTAAATGGTTGTGCCTATTGGTTTCTGTCCCGTTCTCTAGCCAGCAAATCCTTAAGATGTTAGGTAGGTAGGTAAAGTGGCTGTCCATGCGAGGCAAAGACACAAATAGGCCAAGGAGGGCCCTCTGTGATGCCATTGGTATCTATACCCTAGGTGCCAATCCAACCAATGAAATTATTTAGAGCTCTTGATAAAGCTGAGGATAGTTTTGACATTAGTATGCAATAATTCGCCCAAATTGTCGAAGTGATAGACTCCTAGATAGAACTTCCTTCTTTGGGATAATAAATAAATAAATAGTTGGCGCGACAGCTCGGAATGAGCCAAGGCCTAGCTTCTCGCAACCATTCATGTTGTGCGTGTTGTATTGTTTGCACGAATGGAAGGGACCTGCAATTTATTGCCGACTCCGAACGGCGAAGTGAGAAGCTCTATCATGACAGATTATACTTCCGGAGGGTTGTCATTCCCCGACGAGAGGTGGTGCCGCGAAAAATGTTCGGTGTTCCTGGCTGGGGCTTGAACCTTTAAGCAAGATCAGCCTTTTGGATCGAGTAAGGCTTAGCATAGGTCGTGTGTCTCTGGCGGGACGGCATGTGGTACAGTTCCTCCATTTTGGCTTGTCTTGCTGATCGCGTCGTACATAGGATCTCTAGAGTGGTTCATCGGCCTTACAATTCCCTGGAAAGTCCCTATGACCGGGTACCCACCATAGATGAATGTTAAACGGTTGTGTCATCCCCTTGAGAGACAAGCAACAATCTGAGGTAGCTTTTAATGTACATATGTATATGTTACTGATTCCAGAGATTTTATAGCAGCCTCACTATCGATATAAATTGTGATGGTCCTGCAAGGACATTATATTATCCCTAAGCCATGCTAAGGCTTCGTTGATCGCCATAATTTCCGCTTTTAAAACGCTACAATGTTCGGGAAGGAAGAAGATGCTCGAGTTGAGCACTTCGAACAAACCACCATCACCCACTCCCGGTTTGAGAGCCGTCGGTATAGAAGTGAACGAAGCGCTCGTATCTGGCTTCATCATTCTTTCGCTCCACTCTTGAGGGGATTGATTTCCGGAAGTTGAGGTTGAAGTTCAACTTAGACGGTGTGTAGTCGATGTTTTTGCGGGATAAATGAGGAGTGGACAATATGGTCGTTTGACCATTGAGAGGATGGTTTGCATACCAAAAATATCCAAGTAGATGTAGGAGCACGTCGAGTGTCGAGGATGCATGTTGATCTTTGCGCTTTCCCCAATTAAAATGTTACATTGCCGCCTTTTAACGAACGCTTAGCTTTCTCGTGGTAGAGAAAGAGGTCACTTTTCAAGTGGTTCAGCCATGTAAAAACACATATTCAACATTGGCTTGGTATTCCGCCATATTTTGGATAATATTCCAAACTCAGACTTCTCTCTACCGATTCTGCAGTGGATTATGAATGGAGCTCATCGTTTACCGAAAATTTTCTTGCACGTGTAGAAAGCACCTTTTACACCGCCTTAATACTCCATTGTACTATCAGGGCTCAGTTTTTAGTAATTTTTTTCTGGAATTTCCTCGATTTTCGGTTACCGAAATGGCACCTTAATGATGAGGAGCTTACAGTATCAGCACTCACCACATCAGCACCGAAAATCTGCTACTTGATCCGAGCAAAGGCGGGAAAATCGCAGAGGAAATGATCCGAAGTATCAGACAGTGGTGTCACTTAAGCTTAACACACTGAGATGCTTGGCAAAAGCAAAGTGCCTCGTTGGAACGCCAATAAGTTTTGTAAAGTCTCTTCTGCGACAGCAAGAATGCCGCTGATTTCTTACAGATATTCGGGAGCATTCGTTTAGTCTGCCTGCTGAACAGCCGTGCCATACACCATTATGTTTGTAAGAAACACAATCGCTTATGGAGGCCCTGACCGAGGACGCGGGTAGACCCAACGCAGGTTCAGGTCCTAAAAAAAGATCCTTTGAGCCTTGTTTAGCAAACTCATCGGAGATCTCATTTCCAGAGATCCCACTGTGATCTGGGAAACAGAAAAGAGTCAAAGAGTTCAGCCTTTCGACCGAATCCAGAGAGTTCTTGAATTCTCGCACTGGTTTGGAACTGGTTAAAGGATTGAGCAAAGCCTTAGAAAGCACATAATGCTTTTTGCATTCTTCATTCTGTGTTTCGCTCGAAACTTCGCGTCGAGAATGATTCCAAGGTACTTAACTTCTAAGGAGAATTTAGAAAATCGAATTTGTCTAGTATCCTTGTTCTGGTAAACAAGACCATTTCACTGTTAGATCCCACCAGCATCTGCTGCGATGAAACATGAGATCGGCACTCCTAACAGACATTCTTCCTGATAGTAAGATACGATCGGATTTCTGTACAAGTTCGTATGGGACAGGTCTAGCAATCGCCAGCATGATTGGACTAAACCAAATCTCGCTGACATTTTAGGATAATCTTAGTCGAGAAATGTGTGTTGGAACTTTCTATGGTTTACATTCGCCAACAACATTCCCGAGCTTTTTTTTGCAGTTAGATGGCTGATATGTCGCAAAAATACACTTTAGTTTACATATTTTAATGTTGAGTGGTTTGTTGGATTTAAATAGCTGGTAATGCACTTGGGTCTCCTCGTCCTTTAACGGATAAAAATACAAACAAAGTTCAATGAAATAATTGAAACGTTGGATAGGACGTCCCACAAATTGTGGAATACAAGCGAGGCGTGAAAATAAAAATCTATTACTCTAGTGGTATGTTCCCTACCATTTTAATAAGTGGCACACCATGGAGCTGGTTTAACTGACCACAGTCAATTTATACTTCAGTTTGGGAATAGCTATTCTACCTCCAGTAGAGTGGGCTCCACAAGGTCTATCGAATTTTGAAAATAATTGGCTGTACTGTAAAAGATTTATTGTAATAGATTTACAACTGATTGGATATTTTTTCTCTTTTTTTCATTGCAGGGCGTGATAATAAGAGAAGTCGACGAAGGCACACGTTGCGAGGAATGCAAAGCAGAGTGCGCTGGATTTGCATTGCACGAATGGAGGTGAGTTAATCTACTTAAAAATACGATCTAAAAGTTTCCCTAATTGAGGTACATTCTGCATCCTGCTCTCTGGATCTGTGTATATCTTGCATCTCAAAGCAATTTGTTTAGGGAAAATCCCTTTAAGCGCATATTTCGCCAGAGTACTCAACTGGACATTACGAGCACAATTGTTGGCATATTGCCCTCGGGTGGTTGTATGCGAAAATAATCACTGCAGGTCCTTTTTGTCAGGAAGTGTCATTGAATCATTGAAGTAAATGTGCACAGACAGGCGTGTGTGTGTGTGTGTGTGTTTGGCTGCAGTGTGTTTCTATTTTTAATTGTTGGAACAGGAAACGTAGAGATTTCCGTATTGCATGCCTTTGAGGGTTGCAATGTCTGAAGAAGAAATTTAAGCAAAAGCGCATTACTGTTGTCAGGATGTCATTTTATTCATTCTTAAAAGCCTGTGGTTACTCGTCTGCTGCATCCTGCACCAAAAATTGTTTTGCAAGAGCTTTGATAAATTAGAAAATAGTCTGACATTCTCATACGCAGTACATGCGAACGTTGTGTTAAAGTGAATGTTTCAATTTGGGGTGGCCATGATGTAGTGGTTAGCATCATCGTTTGTCACGCTGAAAGTCCGGGTTCAACTCCTAATTGCGGAAAACCATTTGAAACAACTTTGAAAGCGGATGTCGACTTTACTGCGAAGGCATAACACATTAACATTAACATTAAGCTGACAATGATTATGATATCAGGAGATTTGAAAACATTCCTGTGAATTATAGCAATGATAAACACGACAAATGCCTCCAGTTAGTCTGGAAACCAACCTCGGATGCCAATGAAACCTAATACTATCTGAGGGTATTCATACATATTCCCTTGATCTGCGTGCGGATTGTAAAAAAAGGGGCAGATTTCATTGTTGTCTAACGTTTGGTACCGATTGGGTCTAAGTTAAATGTTCCTACCATACTTGCAGGGTTCCATTGCCAATTCAGCAGTGATTTTGGGGAATTTTAATTCTTCTGGGTTTCGATTCAACCCAGAAGAAAGAAACATGTGTTTTCGTAATGGTTTGAAGTTGTTAGCATTCGGTAAACCCTACGTAAGTGGTTACAATCGTCTGATGTGTTCAACTCTTACTGCCCCTCTAGCTTTGGTCTCTGCAGTAACCGCTCTAGGGCGGCTGTTAACTTTACTTCAGACGGACCTTCCTTAAACCCAATAGTGTTTTGTTTAGATTTGACGGCAAGTCGAACTCCCTTCTGTTCTCATCTCATGAAGGTAAAAAAAAAATAATCAATAGCTACCGCGACAGCTCGGGATGAGCAAATGCCTAGCTTCTCGCAACCACTCATGCTGTTTCTGTTATATTTTTCGCACGAATGGAAGGGACCTACAATTTATTACCGACTCCGCACGGTAAATTGAGAAGCTCTTTCATGACAAATTATGTATACTTCTGGAGGCTTGTCATTCCCCGACGAGGGATGGTGTCGCAAAAATCTTCGGTGGACATGCCTGTGGCTTGAACCCACAACGCTTCAACCCGGCGACAACTAAGCCAAGGCGACCACCATCTTATGGATTTGCGCGTTGAGGTTTCCTAGAATCTGGGTTATATGAAGGGTCTTCCAATAGGGACTTCCGAACTTTGACAGTTGATAGTGGCCATATTGTTGAAGCTACATCTGTCAAATTGGCTGTCATTTATTCAGTCTGTTTTGACAAATCACCATGGACGGATATAGCGTCCATGTCCACGTGCAAATAATAAAATTATTTTTTCAAAATGGGTGTTCTGTTCGGGCAACGTTCCGCGCGCTTCGTCCATGTTACAGTCGCCATAATCGGCCTTCCGAGAGGACTATTCGCAGTGTGGTGGATAAATTTGAGTCCACTGGTTCAGTAAACGATCAACCAACGCACGTACGTCGACGAAATGCAAGATCTGCCGAAAACATCGCCGCTGTCCGTGAGAGTGTGCAGGAGAATCCGAGGCAGTCGATTTCGCGTCGCTCACACGAACTCGGCCTTTCGCAGACCACACCTTGGCGAATTTTGCTTCGTGACTTGCGCCTGCACCCGTACAAAATTCAACTGACACAGGAGCTGAAGGTAAACGACCATAGACAACGACGTTCGTTCGCTGAATGGGCTCTGGAGCAGTTGGAAACTGACCCTAATTTTCATCGAAAAATCATCTTCAGCGATTAGGCCCATTCCTGGATGAATGGGTACGTCAACAAACAAAATTGTCGAATTTGGGACGATGCCAATCCACATGAGATCCAAGAGTGTCCAATGCATCCCGAAAAAGTCACTGTTTGGTGTCGATTTTGGGCTGGCGGCGTCATCGGTCCATATTTCTTTGAAAACCACGTTGGCCAGGCCATCACCGTCAACGGTGAGCGCTATAGGTCGATGATTACCAACTTATTTTGGCCTGAATTGGATGATATGGACACCAACGATATGTGGTTTCAACAGGACG
The DNA here is from genome assembly GCA_917880715.2 of Matsumyia berberina. Lineage (NCBI taxonomy): Eukaryota > Metazoa > Arthropoda > Insecta > Diptera > Syrphidae > Matsumyia > Matsumyia berberina. The sequence continues at coordinate 34,714,364 of OU862870.1, forward strand.
GCGCTACGTGCCACACAGCTCACGCTACATGGGAAATTCTGCACGAGCGATTCGAGAGCATGGTCATCTCACGTGGAGGTGTTTTGAATTGGCCACCGAGATCGTGCGATTTGACCCCGTTAGACTTTTTCTTGTGGGGTTTTCTGAAGTCGCAGGTCTATGCGAATAAGCCACAAACCACAGCGGCCTTCAAGTTCAAATTCAGCCTGATTTATGCGCCAGAGTCATGGAAAATTGGACATTTCGGATGCGCGCCACCCAGAGAAGCCGCGGCGAATAAAAAATGCCGATGATATCTCACACACCCTTTACTAGTTTTTTTCGGCAAATTTCCGCTTCGTCCATTCAATATCATCCCTAATCAGTCTCGCGATCCACTTTTCTCTAGTTTCGGAAGTCCGTTGTTTTTCCCATTGTTGCTTGGTAAGCTCCTTCGGCTCTGCAGTCACCGTTTCCACTCATATTTTTGCTTTATGTTCGTAGAAGTCAATCGCTAGGAGATCGATGGGAGTCACTCTCGCGACTACGGGGTCCGCTGGTTCCGCCACCATGCGGTAAGAGGTGGCTACTCGGGCTTTTCGTCTCTGCACTACGGTCATCTTTGCCCAGGTACTTTTCTTGCCTTTATCACTTATGTACATATGTATCGGTCTTGTCTCAGGTGCTCTTCATCAAACCACTAGTTTGGCTTGGTTTTATTGGGTTTATCTAGTGTCACGTGAATGATTTGTGGTTCATGCATGTGTATGTAGGTGGCGTACCATCTAATACTTCTCTTAATGAAAAGGAATCTGACGTTTGGAAAACCTTTCCTTTGAGCGACCGAATGACTTCTCACGATTTAGGATCTTATTGTTGTGGGAACTCAATAGTCATCGGAATCATTTCATGTCCGATGCACAAATTCTCATTTCGAAGCGCCATTGACTCACAACCAAACTGATTTCTGGATAGAGACCGCACCTCTATATAATGTTTTCTTGAGAAAAATCCTTCACAACACCGTGTGGAAGTCAAAGTTGGTCTTATTGTGGCAGCTCTTCCTTGTTATTTTACGCCACAACATCTATCAGGAGACGTAGCTCTGCGTTAGTCATTTCTCATACCGGGGTTTCTTTTTCCAGTCTTCCACTGACTTCCCTTCATCATTGCTTCACTCCTTTTTCACTTCAATTACTCATCATTGAGATTTGAAAGAACGTAGTTCTCGAGATACATAAACATACAAACATCTGCCTCAATCGACGCTTCCCAAAAATGTATCTTGAAATGACGCCATCAGTACGATGACGAAACTTTGAATCCACCCACTACCAAAACGCGATGTCGGTAATTAAAGGGTGAAATCCCCTATTGCCACCGACGGAGACTATCAGAAATCACGTCATCAAACAGAAGGATAAATGACTTTGTTCCCACACACACTCTCACGCGATGTATCTTCTCGTATTTGTTCCGCGAAGCGCGCCCACTTATTTGGCCGATTTATTACACACTGATGGCCCACCCCCTTACACACACACTTGAAAGCAATAATATTGACTTTCACTCATGTTTTCCGCCAGCAAAATCGTATCGAGTGCAGAAAGGATTCCTTACCCCACTTCACGGGAAGGATGGTCAATAAATTGAACATGCCGCTGTGCTGCACTATGTCACCAGGAAACAGACACACACACACACACATGTAGTTGACCGGCTTTTTACGGCTTCCACGCCTCGGTTTTGTTGTTATTTTTGTATTTCCTGTTAACAAAAGTGGCTAATTGACTTTGCCTTTGGCCAATTACTCAGTGTCCTGTGTGTGAAAACGGGGACAGTGCAAACTGCCTCGACATCAATGGGCACACTCTGTGCGTGTAAGCCGGAGTCCTTTGAACGGGGGCTGTCTGGCCTTTTAAAATGTTTCCTCGTTTTAATTTTTGGTTTAGCCATAATGAGGATCTACATGGACTGGACATCGTGTCTGCTGGGAGGGGTGAGAACACCAACCGACAAAGGACCGCTGGTGGTAGTAAATCATGACAGTGTTTACTTTTGAACTCTTTTAGTTGACATTCGTTTGCCCGAGTGACAGTACTCCGGGCTCGGAAGGCGCGCTGTGAAAGGATTTTAATTTGTTTCTGTGATTGCCCGCTGGATGTTTTAATGTTTTCGTTTTGAACGGTTGGTGTCTCTGAGGAATTCTCGTGCCGACAAAGGAGCAAACGCGCTCATTTTTCGGTGTCTGCCGATGAAGGATGACTTAGGAAGCGGAAGAGGAGTGCCCTCAGTCTGCAGGGACGTTTGCTTCGCCTATTCGCTTAATTGAGTTAAAAGGTTAACATTAAATCGTTTATTATTGCACTCGTAGTGGTCGTCGTTTATCGTGGCTCCATCTCTCTCTCTCGTCGGGGGTTGTTTCCGTTTGTCCCGTTTTGCTATAAATAATTGGAAAGTGGTTAATGTGTGACTTAAAAAGGAGTTTTTGTTTAATTAGCTAATGGACTTTTAACGCAGCGACGCATACGTTTTTTTTTCTTTCTTTTAATTTATTGTCGGTTTATATTTTTATGTTTATAAAGGACGACACAGTATGAAACTTTGCCCGACAAGGATTTGGGCAAAGGAAACTTTTCGGATCTCGTAGAAGATACTTATTCTTCATAAAAGTGACGGAATTTTTTTTTGTAGGAATTTTAACAACGCCCACAGGAGGTGACCTAGAAGATCTTTTCTTTCAGACTTTAATCAGGAAATGCGCAATGCGACCTATGAGGTCTATTGTGATGCTCCATAGGTTTAACCAGAGGTTATATTGAGGCTTTTGAGTCGATTTGTCGAAATTCCGCTGGGTTGATCGAGCCCGCGTCAAGTAGAGTAATATTTTTCTTGCGGCTCCTGGACATACGGACAGAATATGAGCCGACAAGTATCGGTATCTGTTACTTTTATTTTATGCAGATGGTATCTGAGTGAACAATGTCCCGACAAGTTCTTAACTCGCCTTTGGTGAGATCAAGTAAAGTCTTGGCCTTGCATAGGTTGGGGTTGCCCCAGTAGTCGGCATGTTTGTTGATCTCCCATTGTATTTTCTTTGAGTAGGCTCTAGTGGGTGGTACCCCAAAACAGGGCTCGGGACCAACGAGTTGGCGGCAAGCGCTTCTTTTCGCCAGGCAGTCAGCCCGTTCGTTACCCTCGAAGCCTTCATGTCCTGGGATCCAAGCTACGGTAACTTTATTTACCTATGCAAGGCTTTGAAGGAGGTTGACACAGTCCCAGACAAGCTTGTACCCTACTGCATAGGATTTAAGCGCTGATAGTGCTGCTTGGCTGTCTGAAAAGATGTAGATGCGGTTTCCTTGGGTTCTTCTCCGCAGGGAGATGGGGCTAGGAATGTATCCTGTGGAGATATTGTTGAAGTAAAGACTGGGAATTTAAAATTGGCATCTTCTCCTTCCGGAAGGTTGGGTTCATAAATTAAGCCAACATGATCTGACGCCAGAGAATACTTTCACCTATAAGATCTTTTGTGCCAATCTAAGTTCTTTTACAACTGGAGAATAATGTGGTCCAGAGCTAATTCAAGGTCTTGGAGGAACCTTAAGATCATGCTCATGGCTGATTGATTTATTAATGCTGGCCGTGATATCCGTAATGTTTTTGTCTACTGCCAGCTATGGTGGAAGAATCGCACAATATGTGCTCTTTATTTACTTAAGGTGGCGCTACAGTCCGGAATGGACCTGGGCCTCAACCAACAAGCGTCTTCAGCCAACTCGATCTTTAGTTTGCTGTCTCCAGCTTGGTTAAGGTCCCCTTCCACTTGCGTGCGCTACCTGTGTCACGGTCTTCCTCTACTGCGCCGTTCTTCGGGTGTGGATTCGAAGATTTTTCAGGCCAGAGTATCGGTGCCCATCCGCCCTACATGACCCAGCCACGTTTGTCGTTGGAGCTTCATTCTTCTGGCTAAGTCGATGCCCTCCTCCACTCACTGTCTATGTAGACGGGACCGAAAATAATCCGAAGAATTTTCCTCTCGAGACAGCCAAGAGCAACCACATGCGCTTTTGATAGAATCCAAGCCTCTGCGTCGTAGAGCAAGACTGGAACGATTAAGGTCTTATAAGGGGTCACTTTAGTCGAGACAGGGTTTGTTTATCGTCCAAGCATAGTCAGCACATAGTCAAAGAACCAATGTCCAGCTTGTTGAGGTCGTCTCAGCAGTCGAGCTATAGCTTTATGAGGTTGATGGATAAACCACAGAGAGCCTATGAATGCTGATTCAGGTTCTGCTCTGTCAAGGTCATTGGCAAACTCGTTGGATGCCCTGAATGCTTTTATGTTTGGGAACCAGTACAAGACTTAAGTTAGGTTAGTGTTCGTCCGATTGATGCTGCAAAGGCTGACTGCGATTTGTTAGTGATTGGGTCACTTCTGTGCGTTCAAAGATTCGCCATTCACAGGCACTATGCAACATTGTTTCGTTCTTCTCTACACGGAATAGATAGTCTATTTGGCTTGCTGGAGTAATTGCATTTCGTTTATTGCTATTATATCCCGGTACCCACAACAGCTTGACTTCGCACTGAGTAGATACGCTACAAGTCTTAAAGATCATCGAAACTGCGTATGATGTATTTTGGGTTCATGTCTTTTTATTACGAAACCTGAACTTTGAAAGCACTCGCATTCCATAGTGGAGTATGTTCGTTATTTGTACTTCTGTTTGGTTTTCAGTTCTCCAAACAAACTGTTACCCATTCGAAGGAGTCGGCGTGGAGATCGGAGTAGGTGCTTGATGTTTTCCTTCTCTTCCGCATCCTTACAGCTTCTGCAGTAGTCTGTAGAGTTAATGCCGAGTCAAGTGGCCATAGTACCTATGACGCAATGTCCCGTCAGTACACCTATTAGGATGCGCGCATCTTTATTATTCATAGCCAGGAGCCATTTTGTTTTGTTCTGGTCTATTCTCCGCCATAAGCTGCGGGATATAATAGAGTCGCCTCTCGGGGACCAAGAAGTGTTGATTAACTCTCTTATCTTGTGGTCGACGTACTGATAGGAATGTTTATCGTTGCATGGGTGTTCCCACTTTCCAAAGCGGATCCCTGCCGAGCCAGTTCGTCAACACGTATTTTGTTCTCTTCAGGATCATGCCTGCAATGCTTTCCGTTTGTAGCTTAACAAAGCAGCCAGCTCTGAAGATGCCAGAGAGCCTACACAATTCTGTGTTCTTTGGCAAATATTGTCAGCAAAATGTGCATTTGTGCATCTTTTTTACGTGCATTTGTCGGTATTTTCCAATGTTGAAGCACAGGAATATCGTCATATATGCAACATTTCACTGTGGGAGTCCCAGAATAATCGTCGCCAGCCATAATTATCTACCATCGATCTATCTCATAGGTTAAGTAAGGTAATGCTGACTGTTGGTGCTGTGAATAATTGAATTGTGGGCCAATTGAATAACTTAAAAAGCGGAGGAAGCTTTCGACAACAAAATTCATCAAATTTATCAAAGCGAAGAACCTCCAGATGGAACTGTCTTCTATCAGACAGCCCTGAGGAATTGCAAAGGAGACGGTTGATAGCTATCTCTAGTCAATGCGAACTATTATGCGTTCTTGTACTTTTCTCGCTTTGCTTATCATGCAGGTCGGTCTGTAGGATGAAGGATCAGTTTTGAGTCCAAAATACACAGAGATATTCTTTTGCTATCATCCCGTCAAGATATTCTTTACGTGTTTTGAACGTCTAACTTGAGTACGGTCTTTGACACAGCCGTTCACTAGTGACGTCACGTGGTTAAGTCTTTCTGGTCTGGTACTACATATAATGGCCATGTTGTCACCGCATTTCATAATGCTAAAATCATTGCGTTCAAAGATGTTGCCGATTTCATCTTCTACCACGGCCAGTGTGAAGCTGACCTTCAAGATCACAGTGTCTCAGTGGTAAGTGCGTTGAACTGCTATGCAAACTGCGAGGTTTGAGCAAACCCTTCAAATATTTTACGCAGTATCACCTCCCATAAATGACAAACCTTTGAAAGTATAATTTGTCATTAGAAATGTTCTCAGTTCGTTCGAAGTTGACAAAAAATTGTAGGTTTCTAGCAAGGCCTTGGCCCACACCTGGCAGTCGCGCCTGCTTTTTTTTATGACCAGAGAAGACAGAACACCTATAGCCATTCTGTTTGTACCAAAGTCGTCCGAGCTCAAGGCCCGTAATGACTTTCCCGATCCCTTCAATGACAGAATAGATTTTAGACAATACGCTGCGCGCTAAGTGCTGCCAGTTAGACTCAACTAAGTTGCTATACAAAAATGAAACTTGTTGTCTATAGATAAATCTGACGATAGGTTTATTATTTTGAAGCCCAAGTTGACCCTGGACTGTAGCGCCATGTCTAATTAACATACCATGTTTCTGCTATTCCCACTTTGTCCGACTACTTAATGGTGATTAGCTAGGGAGTCCTAACTAGCGTGACTACATGTGTTGCCAAGTCAAATAACAACTTTGGAAAACGGATATGTGGGACCATTAACTGTACATTAAATTAACAAAGGTTTGACGCTTTTCCTACTCAGTTGACGTCCACAAGTCAGGGGTTGACTGGAAAGTCATTTGACAACCTCCTCGCTAATCTACGATAATAAATCTTAAAATATCTTAAATCCTGGACCTAAAATTTATAACTTAATGTAAAATTGTTTAACATTGACATGTTAAGGCGAATTTCAATTTTCGCTCGCTCAAAGAAACTCATGTGTCATCAAAGCGCATTTTAGTGGGAAGCATACACTTTTCTATGGAGTTCACTGTGAAAAGCTTTGCGAATTTAGTTGAAAGCTTTGCAGTTTCTGCTATTCATTCGGTGATGGCGCCACATAGAACTAAAAAAATTACGTATACACCTACGAATTTGGTTATGAAATTTCAAAAAAAAAACAAGAAACTATTTCGAACTGTAAGTGAGTTTATGCATCATAATATGAGGAAGCTCAATGACAGTGATATGAGTAATAGCATGGGGGTGTTCATTTTCAACCTGAGGTATTGTTTAAAGTATAATGATTCTTTGTGCTCACATGCATTACACTCAGTTTATTTGTTGATCTCCGCTTTTAGATATCCTGTCAGGTAATAAGTACAGTGAAAGGGTGATTCTTTGAACGTTTCAAACCTGATTTGCGCTATTTGTGTACACATTTTCTTTAGATGTGTACATTTGTCATCAACCAATTTGAGTTCACTAGAGATACTTTTAGCAAATGCAGGGTAAGCAAATTACCAACAGTTTTTAGAAGCGACTGTCCTTCTTTTAACGACTGGGGTGATGCTGTTTTAAATACAAAGTACTAAACCACAACAACTATTAATGTCACGATCTGAAATCAGCTTCTTACCGCCAAAATTTAAATATTCCCGCCGCTATGTAGGTAAGCCTTTCTGGCTTCGGGGTTCACTACTATTAGCTAGCCCGGGAGTACCAGTATTCGAATTAGCTTTATCTTTAAATCATCTTGAATCCGTAGCTGGAACTCAAAGACTCTCTTACCTTGAGCTGTGCTGCCCCTTTTCTTGATATTAATGGAATTTTCTTGAAAAGCATATCCTTCGGTAGCCTTATGTGGAGACAAATACAAAAATCAAGGCGCGAAATAAAGTTCGCCTCTATTCCTAAAGCAAGGAAAGCCAGAAAAGGATTCTAAACCAGTTAGACCTTTTATTTTTTAAGAAGCTGCCCTTATGGCTGACAAGATCTATTGTGTCTCTGGTCTACTTAGCCTAATAGGTCTACTACCTTCCTAATGAAGGCGAGTACGTCATTAGTAGCCGAGTTGCTAAATTTCACTAAAGAACAGAAATACCTATGAAAGATCCGTCTTCGTAACCAGTGCCCGACATGCACAAAAAATGTGCTCAGAGGTTTCTTCCTCTTCCAAACAGAACCGACACTCTGTATGTGAACAAATGTTTAGTTTGTTGAGATGATATCTTAGATCTAAGTTCCTCATGTTGTTCCTGTCAAAATTTAGAATTTCCTTGTAGGAAAAGGGCTTGAAAAGTCTCTCGGACTGCCTAAGCCTGGTGACGTTTTCTTAATGGACTGGGCGAAGTTGGTGTTCCTAGTTGTTTAACAAAACTGTGGCGGTAGCCCAAATAACCCCACAGAAGGGTTCCAGTCCCAAAAGCGCCTAAGCCAAATCGGACCAACCCAGCTCATCCGCAGATTCATTACCTACCATGTCCTGGTGACCGGGCATCTAAGCAAGCTTGACCTTGTTGTGCTTGGCAAGTCGTTGTAGGGTCCCGTAGCAGCATTTGACTGACCTAGATTCCGCTGCCTTACTGTCTAAATAGTAATTTTGCGCCTCTAATACCTTTATCGATGTTTATCCTTGAAACATGGTGGGGTACAACCCCATTGTAACCGAGACTTTAGTGTTGGCTCCTACCTACTCCGGAAGTCATTTTTGATCCATCGGTAAACCATACCAAACATCCTGGGTCTGATACGGGTGCTCCATAAGACCAGTAGACAAGGTCGAATATTTCTACCTCGAATGGCCCACTGTGCTCCTTGGCCATAACGTCGGGGATAGTATAGAACATGTCCGTACTTAGAAGTATTTTCAGGCGTCCCACAAGATTACTTGATTTATACTTTTGCTCTAGCTGCCGCTTTATACCACAACTTTAGTAGACCTTAATCTTTATCACACTGTTATTTATTATATGCTGCCTTATATGCTGAAGGAGAGTTTTATTAACAATGAACTAGACGAAACTCAACTAAAGATTCAACAATTGAAAAAAGAGGAATTAAAGTCGCATCCCGTACTGCTAGCGACGGGAAAATAAGTTTCAACTCTGACGGAGCAACTAGAAGGTGCCCACATGGAACGTAGTACTGTTGGGAGCAACTAGTACTGTTGGGAGCAACACCCCTAATGAAGAAGAAGCTGATGCTAAGAGAGGAGGATTTTTGGAGAAGCTGCGGAGGTGGAGATAACCACTCACCCACTGTCAGACTCTTTCATCTGAGAAAAATAAATGCCTTGGAAGACACTTCCTCCAGGATATCGAATAACCAAACGACACATCTACCAACGACATCCGTAGGCAACCCAATGGAGTAACTTAAGGCTTGCTTAGCAATCAAGGGAAACTTTCGCTGAATGGGCATCACAATGGGTATATACTGATCCGAGTGCAGGGCAGAGGGTTCTCTCTCTCCTCGCCACCCCATTTACCTATCTTAACCTAATGCAGTCTGATGTGAAGCAGGATTAGTTTCCTAGGGTCAGTCTTAAATGGATCTTCAGAAAACTGACATAAAATTATTTAGTAAAAAAGTTAACCCAACCTCCCGAGAAGATCGAAACCTACCTTTTCGCAAGATTTATGTTGCGTGCCTTATATTTTTCGCACATTACGTGGCGGCTTAAGTTGCTCTTGTTGTTCTTTCGGAAGATTGTCGTTTTCTGCGGATGCGTAGAACCGCGAACCATCTTTGGTTTATGTTAAGCTGAATCCAAACCTGTGTCAACTTATTCAGCAGTTTTCTGTTTGCAGATGGAATATATTTGGGTTTCTTCTCGCTGACTTCAAGACCAACTTCTTATGCCTTCGATTGGCTTGAGCGCGTCTAAGGCCCCTGCCACGCAAAATTTAAACGTATGAAATCGTATGGTTGTGGCCACGCAGTCGTTAAGCGGCAAGCGTCATTTCTGAGCATATTTTCTGTCGCTCTGCCGCTTTGCCACTTGCCGCTCATTATGTAGCCTAAGACGTGGCGATATTATTCGTCGTATCGAATTCTTTCAAAAGTTCGCAGATTATTCTCGGTTTACTGTTTGCTGCACTGCTCTCTATCACCCATTAAGAAGCTGCTAGAAGTGTTGCTGGATAATATCTGCTACTAATACAGAGGCGTATTCCCTTGTTTCAATAGTCCCCAGTACATAGTGACTTGATGCCAGTTGCGAATTATTTAATTTTTTTCTAAAGTTTTCGGGTATATTTTCGATTCCACATGGTTCTATGGACCTCCTAGTCTCACTTGCTCTTTTACAGGATCCATAGAGATCTCAGTGATGCGAAATGTTTCTGGACACTAATAGGGCTATAACAACCCATTTCGTCTTCGGTTTGAACATTTGAGAAAAACCAGACTCTTCTAAGTCTTCTGGGTGAAGAGACCATCAAGTGTCCCAAGTGAAGATTTTTTTCTGCTGATTTTGGTATTGAAGTAGTCGATTTGAATGTGAGTATCACTCTCTGAATAGTTACTGACGAGTCTAGATCAGACAATTTCATTGTGTGGTTTTTTAGAAGGTTGTGGCCAGTGAGTACACTCACCAACATTGACAGTGACTTCCTGACATATTTCAAAAGTTTGTTGCTTCTGACTTTTTTGTATTTGGGCCAAAGTTTCTTTGATATACTACTGTCATCAGGGTCTTACATTCCACTCGCTCTCTGAGATTACAGAGTGGGGGCTTAATCCATTGCAGTGCTCGGCTTTCCTCCATTGTAGACCCTTTTCTTGAAGTTTCGTCGGCTATCTCGTTTGCGGTTATGTAGTTGTGACCCAGCAGAGAGTAACACTGTGCTGGGAGTCAAGAACATTAAGCTCTTCACGATAGCTAGGATTTTATTTCAGTAGCAGAACTTGCTTTAAAGCCGCCTGACTGTCAATAGAAATGGTGATATCATCTCGTGGTATTGCCATCATTAATACCACACTGGCTGCCACTGTCACTGCCAGGATCTCAGCTTGAAACACACTGCTGTGATCAGGGAGTCTGATTGAACACCCCTTACAAGTTCTATACCACATAGAGTCAAATTTAAAGTCATGCAAGATTCGCCATCGAAAGTTTGAAATGTTTACAACCATCATTCTTCATTCGTGCCAACTGCGTTTGTTCCTCATTCATGAGTAACACCGCGTAGGTGTCTAACAAAACATTACCTGTCTTCAAACAGCCAATTTATGATAACGAATAAATATCCATCCGTCACGAGTGTAATTGCTCAAATCCACGGCATACAGTACACGTCAGTTGGCACTCTTTCGAAAATAGCCCCACACATCGTTCGAAATCTGAAAATCATGGCCCAAAGCCAAGTGCATCTCGCGCATCCGGCGCGAACTATGATTTCCACCTAATCGAAAACTATTACCATCGGGCCGGGTTGTTACCACGATGAAACAATACCGACTCGACTTTGTAGTGCGCACCCTCTCGGTGGGAGGGGAATCCCATCCCAACGGGTCTAATAATAATAATTGTTAACGTTCCTGTTTATAGTCGGTGGCCGTCGAAATTGTTTTCTCATCAAATAAACAAACGTAGCCCATGCGGGATGAATCAGTCTGAGCGGTGTATCCTACATTATCTCTAGTAGTCGCGCCATTTTAATGGCGTAAATTACGAATTGCAAATTGCAATCTTTCGACTTTCATTGCGGATTAGACAAATAAGTGCATGGCTGTCTTGGGAAATTCGGAACAAATGAGATATTTTTCAGATGCAGCGCTACGGACGTTTTCGAGATGCCTGCGATAAATCATTGCGAACTCTGAGTCAATGTTACATCGACAGAGGTAGAATAGACGATGAGGTTGAGTATCTATTTTTGACAATTGACTTCTAGTGGCGACTAAGAGAGCCACTCAGAGGCTTACGTAAATCAAACTGTAGCCGCATCACTCATTGGAATATGAAAACAATTCAAATTGATTGCAATTAATGAATCAAACTAATTGCATGACAAATTGCGGGGGGATAATGATGGACTCACGTCGGAACGCGCAGCTCTAAAGGTCGTACGCTCGATTAAAATGGATGACAGTGGTTGATATTTTGCGTTTAATTTGTATCTGTCTGGTGTCAGACGAGAGACTGTCGGCGCACCTTGTGTCGGCTGAGAGTATGATAAGTCATCTAATGCTGTGCGCTAGAAATAACTAATACAAGTCATTCCATAGACATTTCTACAAATCCTACTGAGACATGGTTTAATAATATGGTGACAGGTGACTGCTGGTAAAGTTTTGACGTATAATTTGAATATGAGTGGCACTTAGGGAATTCTACGCACATTTATCGCGCGGAATTGCTAAGCATTTTTGAGTTAAGTGAAGCAGAGATTAACGATATTCAGATATCTCTGAATCCAGTCCTTACTTCTGGAACAATAACTTGAGTCTAAAGCAAGTCATGGAAAGTTCAAGACTGAATTGGAGTCAATCAGGCTTGAGCCTTCGGGTTTTACTGCTGCTTGACTGCATGCATGTAATTAGGATTGAAGTCTCAAGAGGGGTCAGGGAATTTTAAAGTAACTTCAATTTTTATGTAATACTGAAGCTGAAAATTTGGAGATTCTCGGTGAGCATTTCTAAAGGAGCTCGCGAAATTTCAGAGGGAACTCAGCTCCGTTCAGTAACTAACCTGTTCCGGCCTGCTTAACTGACCGTGAGTACGTCGATGATGACACTTCTTATTTCAGAATCAAGAATAAAATTGGCGTTTTGCTGAATGGCATGAATCTCTGCCAGAAATCCACATGTTGTCCGTTTGCAGACTTTTCAAACCCGCCTTCCTATCACAAGTTTCTCTGTCTGATTATCACAGACAGCTATGAAGACGCAATATGTACTCGCTACACTGAAAATCCTTACCAGTTACCTGTTACCAGTTTCATCTAAAACTGTATTCGATTAAAATAAATAGATGACGCGATAGCTCAGAATGTGCCAAGGCCTTGCTTCTCGCAACCATTTGTTTTGTGCGTGTTTCATTCTTCGCCCGAATGAAAGTAACCCACAAATTATTGTCGACTCCGGACGGCGAATTGAGAAACTTTTTCATGACAAATTATACTCCCGCAGGCTTGAACTCACGCTACTCACACAGCAATCCAACCCACTAACCACTGAGGCAAGGCGACCGCCCTGTATTTGATTGCTCTTGTGAAACACAGACATTTTTGCTTCGGTCGTACAACACGAATGTGGAATGCTTATCACACTAGATTGTCTTTTACTGTAAACGAAATGTTCATTGAATCTCTCTTTGGCTCATTTTGTTGTACCCCTGTATCAAAGGTTATCCCTTCTTCACCCCCTGCATAAAAAGCGGAATAAAATAATCCTTCAACCAATCACAATTTGTGGGATCTAATCCCTCCTGTTGTGTTAATATCCGATTTCTGCAGAAGTGATGCCGTATTGGTAATATTACCACTTCTGCCTTCGATACAAAAATGTTACGTATACGCCACCGCTCAATCTTTGATTTTTGTTAGTACATACTGAATGTGCGACACACAGCCAGTTAATAACAGACAAATTCCGCACTGCGACCTTAAGGATTCAATTCTGTTAACTAAATTTCCCAGGAGCTAAGGTTTTTCTTTGGAAATATTGCCTCCTTATGTGAGATGCAGTTCATTCTCATTGTAAAGGGTTTTTCAACATGGACGGGTAGATGTTAGGCATTAAAGAATTTTTTATTTTATTTGAGAGATTTACCAATGACATCATGTGTGGTATATGATATGGCTTCTGTGGGTAAGGCGCATCCGAGAGGTCAAATTTTCGATGATTCTGGCGTATAGATCAGGCTGAATTTTATGCCCTCAAATCGCTCGTGCAGGATGTCCGTTGCGGCATCAGCTGTGTGCCACGTAGCGCTGTCCACTTGGAATCACATGTCGTTCACATGCATATCATCCAATTTGGGCCAAAGGAAATTGGTTACGTATATCATCGATCGGTAGTGCTCTCCGTTGATGGCGATGGCAATGCCGATCGAAGAAGTACATACCGATGATGCCCACAAACCACACCAAACAGTGACTTTCTGCAGATGCATTGCTATTTGGTGGACCTCGTGTGGATTGGCATCATCCCAAATCCGGCAATTTTGCTTGCTGGCGTACCCGTTCATTCAAAAATGGGCCTCGTCGCTGAAGATGTTTTTTTTTGCTGAAATCGGGGTCCGCTTCCAGCTGCTCCAGTTTTATAATTTGCACGAGTTGCTTGACGCTGTAACTTGCCATAATGATTTGTCTTAAGTGTCTGAAAAATAAAAACAACAGATAAAACAACATGGCCGCCATGAACTGTCAAAATCTACCCGTCCCTATTGGATAACCATTAAGTACAAAGATTCTTCGGATTTGTTATGAAAGGGTCTTTTTGCTCTTCTAGCCTGACGAAGTCCCTATGTGTTTTCCTAACTTTTGCATTCTACATACATATATTCTACATTCTACATACATATAGCGGAAGTACGGCGTTGGGCGTGGTCTGCTAGCTTCAATTCTTGTATCTCCTGGACCTTATAAACATGTAGCCCAAGAACTTTATCCAAAATGCGGTACAAAGTGGTTGCGGATAGGCCCGGACGAACACGAGTTAAAGGCTTTACACCACTAACCTGTCCGAGAGGTTCAAATTTATTGATGAAATTTACTAAAGCTGTGCGAAAAGGCGCTTGATGATGACCAAAAGCAGTACGAACTTAACGAAGATATTTTCACTGTTTTTGTAGTCAGTTTTCACTATTTCAACACGTCGTGCGAGTGTGTATTTAATAATTTCCTAGTTTTTACTTTTTAAAAGTCAGTGCGATGGTAGTTGAATGTTGACAGTTCAACGATGGCGCGAAACTTAAAATGTCACCTCTCCTTGGATGACTTTTTAGTACGGATTTTTGATCGACCCGAACATAAATTCAAAAGTTTGTAAAGTGGATACCAAGTGTTATTTTGTACTATTTTTTCTGCCACTGCAGACTTGAAATTGCCTTCAAATATCGAAGTCACTAACGTGACGTCTCTTAACTCGGCTTCAGTCGTCTCTGAAAATGTAGAAAAATCCTTCATCTCATTCATTCTCCTCATACGGCTATAAATGGACATACATAAATATTTTTGTGGATTTTGTACGCCACTATTACATTTATTACATTCTAATTTAATTCCAAAAAAAAAAAATCTAACGTTTGGTTTTTCCTTTTTTTCCAGGTAAGTCCTTTGAACAAAACAACAAAATCTTAGCCGTAAGTAACTAATTTAATTGTGATCCTTGTATGTAAGGCAATTAAATGTGAACAGAGTCTACACGCGGTTCCTATAACATCGTCTTTTCTTTATTTCAACACCAGTACAAACTCCTATTTAGGTCTTCAATATCTGATCTTAAACCGCTGAACTTAGTCCTTTCTATTTAGTCGGTTAGAGCCAAAATAGGATATCTCTTATTTTTCAAACAAACTGAGTTTAGTACAGAAATTGTGATGTCAATGTCAACTCACTCTTATTGAGCTTCCATATCCGTTACTTGTATATCCTAGCACCCTTCGTGTAGTTTAGGCGTCAGTAAAGCCTACGCGCCATCATGTGCGGAGTTCTGCAATGTATTTCAGTTTATCACTAGTGACCTCGATTCTTGGCCTTGCCTTTAGCGACCCGCTTTTCTGCCTAATTGATTGAGTCGATTCTATTGCAAAGCATATTTTACCTTTGGACTGTCTGCGCGCCGTAAGGTATGACCAATCCATTGCCATTTTCTTCTTCGTATAGTGGTGTCTATTGATTTCTGACCCGTTCGTGCTTGGAGTCTTAGTTCGAGATACGGTTCGACTTGAAAATCCTGAGTATAATGCGTACACACCTATTTACGAAAGCTTGCAGCTTACAAGACAACAGTGTTACTTTCCAAGTACTACACTCATAGAGCAGGTCTGACTACACGTTGGAGCGGAACAGTAGCAGGTTAATCATTGCTTCTTCAGACTTTAGACAGCATCCCAAATGCAGCTCTTGCTTCTCGATTTCGCTGCATACATCCAGTTTGGTTCCTTCATCGACCGAGACCATACCTCTTAAATTCAGGAAGTTGCCGACTCTCTTGACATTCTCGCCTGCAATTTTTACCTGAGCAGTAGAGTACGAGTAAGTACAGTAGGCTTAATCTGGGACCCAGTAATCGATATGTCACAGGGGATCTACCAACCTACCTACCTATTCACCAAGAATGTTTTCCGATTTTTCGATTTTTAACCGCACGTGGTATAAAAGAAAATTTGTCAAGTCTTACTTAACAGATTCTTTTAAAATCTTATACTATCATTTTCTGCAGGATTTGCATTCTTTACACCTTGGTCGAGGGCAGACCTTCATTTCAACCAACAAGTTTCTCAAACCAGAGCTAGCTTTCTGCTTTCTGTGTCGCTAAGAAAGTTTTTTTACTTTGTGTGTCACCCAGGGTGAGGTCATCATTCCTCTATTGTAGATCCAAAAAGTCTTCGGAGACCACACTGCACTATTTCAGCCTTTTAGATACCATGGCAACCCTGTACCGATGTTTATGTATCCAAATTTCAGAAACGTTCATTTGGCGCCCCATTAGCCTTGTTACAAACGCCGACAACATTTTTCAACCACACCATCATGGTATTTTGCAATACGTGTTTGTATACATGCAAGCTAACGAAAGCTTCCATCGACTCTCTGCCTCTCTTCGTCGACATAAACAAATCTCATGCCACCACAGCCGTACCACACAACTGCACGTGCTCTCGGAATTGGGAAAATGAAAACACCAACTCCCACCAGCATTGGAAAACCGAGCAGCTGTGTGGTTTTTCATATGCAACCGAACACAAAGCCACCACAAATACCACAGAGTTTCTCATGTTGAAAAACCGCATGGAAGCGGTATGCCTTGGTCGGAAAATTCATTCATAAACTGCTCCCACAGCCACTGGTTGAATGTTATTGCCACCGTCACACTGCCACCACCATGCGGCTTCGGTTGGCTCAGAAGCTCATTACTGGTCTTCTGCTGTTCGACCACGAGAGAGAGGCGGTGTTGGCGGTGCCAGCATGAGATGCCAAGGTGCGTCTTGTCAAACATCGCCACCGGCGAGACTGCACGACCGAGTGCGATTAAATGATTTCAGTTGAATCAGTTTGCGGATCTTTGGCGGATGTTGAGATTCTCAGAAAAAGTGTTTGTTCTCATTTTCTTTTCTTTTCGCTAACCGGGTTGTGGTTTCTTTGAGTTTCGTTCAGTGTATCTGCAAGTGAAAATCCCATGAACACTGCTAATTCTAGAAGGTACACATCATCCCTCCACCCACCTGTGGTCGATGTTTGATGTTTCCTATTCCCCAGTGTCTGTTGTGGCTTTGTTTGCTTCTAAAATAAATTGTTCACAGTGACAAGTCATATTTTTTTTTTTATAAAAATACAATTTTGATTAAGTGACTGTAATTTATCTTTGTTTTGCGTTTTCGGTAAGAGATGACTGTTGTATGTGTCAAAATTTGTTTTCCCCTAGGTACGTCATTCGAATTTATTAATTTTTTCATTCTAGATGAATGAAAACGAAATGGAATATTACTCATTCATAAGTATCTAGTTAAAAGGCAAGAAAATCTCGTTAAATTTAAATTTAAGTTAAAAAATGTCATTCCAAGTAAATTTATCTTTTAGAGGTCAATGGCAGTCGCTTCGTTGTTGTGTATTTAGAATTTAATTGAGTCTCAACTTATGTCGCTGATGACATATTTTACCTACTTTTACTTGGCGGAACTATCATAGTTTAGAGTGGCGATGAATGGGACTCGAGTCCCAAAAAGCTGTTATGATGGCTTCAAATGAAATATTTTATTTTTCATCGCTTGATCATTAGATTGATGTTAAGTGTGTTGAATTGCGTTGCAGTTTAGCTTACATAAGAAAGTCTACATAAATACAAAGTGGCGCAAAAGTTGTCACACGATGTTCTTTGGCTGTAATATTTTTTTATGAATGAAAAACTTTGGCTCTGCCTTTGGATTATGTTTATTTGATGTCTTACATTTTTGTCCATTAAGTCGAGAAAATGATTTTGGTTAAGTGGCCGCTGCCAGAATTGATGACCATTTGGGCCCGATTTATGACATTTTCCATCACTCTTGCCAAAACTGGCAGCTATAGGTTCTCGCATTCTTGACTGATATTGTCTTTGAGGGCTTCAAGAGTTTGAGGCTTGTTGACATAGATTCGTGACTTCAAAAAAACCACAAAAAGAAGTCTGGAACGGTTAAATCAGGCGATCTTTCCGGCCAGTACAAATCGCCAAAACGAGAGATTAGGCGACCCGGAAATGCAGCCCTCAGAATTTCGGTTGTGGCTCGTGCAGTATGCGCCGTTGCTCCATCCTGTTGGAACCCCATATTCTCCAGTCCCAGTTCATCCAATTGAGGTCTCTGTAAAGACCGCCGATTGATGCCCAATTGCGCGGCACGTTGTCTGGTCGATACTCCGGAGTCCTCTGCGATATCTTCAGCCACAGCTGCAATATTGACAGCATCTCGTGTTGTCCCATGCTCTTCTATTCGAGCGGGTAAACGTCGTAGTCTTTGCCCAGTTTGTGTCGGACGACCGGGAAATTTGCGCCAAAATTCACGTTGCGCCAACACCATCAACGAATTATTCCGCAAAAAATCGAAACAATTATTCCGCATTGTTTAGGAGTATAGCGATTCATGTCTTGTTGACGTGTATTTTGGATCTGTTTACTTCACAAATGTCAAAGTAGTATTGGCATTTGCCGCCATTTGCAAAAATTATGGCATCTTCCGATTGGATGATGACTTTTGCGCCACCCTGTAGCTCCCAGTAGACTATGTTAGGTTGAGTTAAATAGGGTATACATCGTACTAGGCGTCACGACTGACGCGATTCCTGGAAAACCTTTTTCGGTCTGGAAGCAAAAATAACTTTTTCAAAGTCGTCTATTGTCAATTAAAGAGCCTACTTCTTTCAGATCACTGGAAAATTAACTGCCTAGGTACATATCCCATTTCATTACGAGCTTTGCCCTGACATGTGATATTCTTTGCGATTATTGCAGTATCTGATACATGCGAAGTGTCATTGAAAGCGAAAAAAAGTTCCTATTTAGCAATCATTTGGGCGCCAATGTCAGCTCACTGTCTCGAACTTGGACTTTGAGAAACCCTTCTCATGCGTCTTCCCAAGCAGGGAACAATGGCAAAATAACAAAGTGTTGAATGAGTCCAAATCCATCTACACAGGCATTTAGAACTTAGCAGCTCCATAAGACTTCCGGATCACAGCAGCGTTTTCCAAGCGGAGGACCTAGCATGAAGGCCAATGGGATAGTGGCCAGTTAGAACACCGATTACTGTGCTGATGAGCGACCTTTTAAGCAAGCTGAGACTTTTGGATCAAGTGAGGTTTAGCATAGGTCATGTCGATCTGGTCTCTGGTCTGTCTTGCTGAGAATGATACCACGTTTGGCGAGTTCATCAGCCTTACAATTTCCTGGAATATCCCTATGACCCCTATCTCTCAGTAATGACCTTTGAGTCAAGTTCCTTTACTTCCCTCATTTAGAGGAATCATTTTGGTCTAGGAAAATTGAGCAGTTTCTTCCTTTGAATTATGAAGACATGAGTGTTGTCGCATGTTATGAGTTTGAAGTCCTTGAAGGTGGTCAACTGTTTAAGAAATGGGAAAGGTACCCATTTTCTTGTGTCATTCCATAAGGAACTTCAAGTAGTCATTGTTCTGTTTCTGATTTAAGGTGACAAAGTCGATTATCGCTACTTGAAGAGGGCTGGTTGCCTGACTAGTGGAGATATTCCGCCGTTTTGCGTCTTTTACGACGGGTGGTCTCATTACATCCTGAAGCAGACTCTGAGGACTGTTTTATAGTCCAAACAAAAAACGCAATAACTTGAGGCATAAATTCATTTTGTTTGTTCCACCTTACCTCGTCCACGATCACTGAACTCCACAGCCGTGGAAAAATGTAAATTTATCACAAACAAATGTGAAGCGACCAAGACTGTTCCTCCAATTTCGTTGTCATTTGACACTTCAAGCCTTCGTCCGTCGATCCATCCATCAAGAGCGCGAGCAAACAAAAAATGCATGTCAGGTGCACACGAAGCAGCAGCAATAACAATGCTCTCAATAAAGTCAAGGCCACTGCCACATCGCGATGCACAAGGAGACGCTCGCATTTGCATTTCTATTTCTGGCTTCCATACCAAACCGAATGTGCAACGTGTGCTACCTCTATGCAGTATCTTGTGTGAAATACCAGCAACATTACCCACGGGAGCAATAATCACCTCCCCAGCTCCGCGTTGAGCTGAATCATTAAAACAAATGTATACTCCTTACGAGGTGATACAATGTGTATGAGGAGGCGATTCAGATTCAAAGTGTCCCACATGTTAAAATCAATTGACAGGACTTGTAGTTGAAGAGAGAAAGGATTTTTGATGGCCAGTTTTACGGCCACTAGAGCCGGTCGTTTTTATGCTCCCAGCAATTAGTGACAAAGATAATAACACGATGTTGGACATTCATGTTCCAGTTTGGAAAATCTATTCTCCGACACCCGGTTGGTGTAATTACAGCCTCATGTGCGTATCGTAAATGGGCGATAATGAGAGTTTTGTCGCCCGAGCTTAGTGCAAAGTGCTGCCAATAGCTTGTCCAACAAGTGGATGACACTGTGAAATTGGCTGTGTAGAGAGAAAGCCTCTGTAATTATAGGATGGGATTGGTAATATTAATTTTATTACTTTTCAAAGTATGATCGAATGCGCCGGCGATTAATAGAGTGTTTGCTTGGAGCGACATAAAATGGAATGTCTTTGGGCGAAAGCTGGGCGTGAAAATGCAATGCATGCTGGAGATTGGTTGTAAACGAGAGAAACTTTGTTTAACCAGACAATTGCTGGTTCTCATGCAACTCAATCTCTTTAATCGCTTTTTGAAATTTGCCATCATACACTTCGTTGTCACCACTCGCTTGTCATAGGTTATCACCGACTCCGGTGCTTCATTGTGGCTTGACTTCTTCAACGGGTTTTAACTCCAGTTCGTTCCCAGAGCTTCTTGTTCCTTTCTAACTATTTTATAGGACATTTGCTTGTAGTGGTCCAGGTTTCTGTATAGCATAGTTTGATACTAGCATTTCATTTGCCGTATTGCGATGTCATAAGTGTGTGTGTGAATTCTGAAAGTGGTCGCGTTGGATTGTTGTGCAAGCTGTGTGGGTTGCACCGAACATTTTTTGCGGCACCATCCCCCGTAGGAGAATGACACGCCTCCGAAAGTATAATCTGTCAACGTTTTTTCTAAAACTGTCTAGGGAGATGACCTAAGTGCACCGCCATTGCACACGAATGCGGATCTTTTCACTTTTCCTAGAAAGGTGATGTGCACGGCCTTATCAATAGCCGGCCACCAGTTTGGGCCTCATAACAGGCACGTAGAGCCAGAGTGTGATACGGGGCTGGAAACCCCAGTTGCAGGGAGCTACACTAGCTTTCCTTATGCACTCTAGAAAATTGACTTTCAGTGTCCTGTTCAAGATGAGAGCCAAATAGTTAGCTTTTTCAGTAAAACTGAGACTGGTTCCATATTTAGTGGGAGGATCCATGTGAGAAATTTTTTAGTCCGAGTAAAAAAGACAAGTTCGAGTTAATGAGGGTTAACCATCGAGTCCATTTGGAGAGCAAACGCAGAGCATGTTGGCGAGTATCACTAGAGGTACTTACATCTAGCGGGCGTCACTTTACAACCTACATTCTTCTTCTGGAACGACGACAAGCCCCCTTCCTGCGTGCAGTCTTTTGTAACAATTTCGAATTTTTTCCATTTTTGCATGCCCTCGTAGCCGCTTGATTTTACCTTCTCCGATGTGGACCTGCGCCTCAACCAACAAGCGTCTCCAACCAGCTCGATCTTTAATTATTTGAAGTTATCTTCCACTTACGTATGCCACCTGAGTCACGGTTTTTCTCTAATGCGCCATGCCTCGAGATCGATTCGAAGATTTTCCAGGCTGGAGCATCTGTGTCCATCCGCTCAACATGACCCAGCTCTACTGTACAGCCCGTAAAGTTCGTCCTTGTACGTCCTCCTCCATTCACCGTCTATGCGGATGGGGCCGAAAATCACCCGAAGAACAGCTAAGAGCCATCTCAACCGCTTTCGATAGAATCCATGCCTCAGCGCCAAAGAGTAGAACTGGGATGATTAGGGTCTTAGTTGTTCGAAAGAGGGCTTTGCTGCTCAATTACCTTCTGATTCCAAGGAAAGAGCGATTGATAGGAGTTATTCTTCGTTTGATCTCAGCGCTGGTGTCGTTGTCTGAACTGATAGCGAAACCTACGTAGACAAAGTCCTTAGCTACCCCAAAGTTATGACTGTCTACTTTCCGAGACGTCGGTGTTGAGTGATACCATATACCTGGTCTTCCGCTCATTGGTCACTAAACTCATCTTCGTCGCTTTTGTCTCAATACTCACGAACGTGCCAGTGACATCACGCTGCGTTCTTCCGATAATGTCAATATCGTCGGCATATCCGAGTAATTGCACGGACTTTTGAAAGATTGTGCCTTTGGTGTTAGCGTGTGAGTTTTGCACAACTCTTTCAACAACAATGTTGAAGAAGTCGCATGACAGCGCGTTACCTTGCCTAAATCTTTTTTGACATCAAAAGTCTCGGTGAGGCCTTTACCGACCTCGATGGAGCAGCGTGCCTTCTCCATAGTCAGCCTGCATAAACGGATGAGTTTGGGAGGGATACCAAAATCAGACATAGTTCTGTATAGCTCGGCTCTATAAATACTGTCATAGGTGGCCTTAAAATCGATGAAAAGGTAGTGGGCATCCATTTGAAGTTCTTTCGTTTTTTTTCAAGGAACTGCCGCATTGTGAATATTTGGTCGATGGTGGACTTTCCTGGTCTGAAACCACACTGATATGGACCAATCAGGTTATTGACGGCATTCACACACAATACGGCAGATAAGATCTCGTACGCGATGTTAAGAAGACTGTTACCTCTGTAGTTGGCCCAGGTCAGAGAGTCTCCTTTCTCGAGGATCGGGCAAACAATGCAGAGGTTTTGGTTAGCTCGGCAGTTACAGCAGCTTGATTGGACTTAAATGCAGACATGGCTGTCTTCACTTCGTCTAGGTCTGGTGGACGGAATTGGTAGTCTTCATCATGGAATGATTCTCCTCGATCGCGCTGGTAAATATTTGTCTTGTGAAGACAGATTCCAGGTTTTAGTTGCACCAGCAGTGTAAAGTGTGGTTACGTTGAAGGTGCATACTCTTAAATTTTATTCCGTGGACGTTACGCTTCGTAATCTTAAATGGCAGAGGCCAGTAGAAAGGAAGCTCCAGTGATTCAGATTTTTAATACTGCGAAGCCTTTTGTTTCTTTTAGACAGAAAATTGAGTGTATCCTCTCGAATTTCCTTATCGTCGCGGTTTTAAGTACTAGACAGGTCAATAGGACCAAAGGTTCATTGCATCACATTTTGACAACACGCAGCATGCAAAGATACTTTAGATACCTCGAAGTAGGACTCAATACTTCAAATCCTTTCTCGCCACTCCATCACCATTAAAATTCTTGCATTGCAATGTTTCCATGGCTCCGTGAAAAAGATATTCAACAGCAGCCAGTCACATAAATACAAAATAAAAATTCCACCCGCCAAGAATTATCTATGTTTGAGGCCAATAAAATTATAAATTCTTATTCTTCTCCTCGCATTTTAAATTTGTGAGTTTACGTCACTGTGCCAAGAGCTGCTCTGTGATGTACCAGAAGCAATGTTAAACGGAAAAAAAATATCGTTTTGTATAATTACACATTGGAATTTCAAAGGTGAAGCCAGGTATTCCGAGAAGTATGCTCGGTTCTATCAGCGCCAAAAATAGCTTGGTGGTATTTAGAAAAAAATTAAAAATAAAATTATAGGCTTTCGTTAATATTTGCGCAAAGTGGACGACTCTGTTTGTTTTGTTTTTCTCCTTTTCTTTATTACATCTCGGTGTTAACTGAGATAGACCATGATTGCATTTAAATCATAGAAAATAATGTGTTGTTGTAATAATCTCTGTCGGTGGTGCCACTGAACAAAACGTCATGTCAAACTGAATTAACGTGACACATTGCTACATGAGTGCCGGTGGTTGGCTAAAGATTTGTGAATGCTGTGACATTCATTTGTCACATTGTCACACGCAATTGAACTGGCGCACGCTGTTTGTGTAACCAATTTTGATAGTGACGTGCCGAAAGATTTACCCAATTTGGATTATTTTTTGAACATCACCGCCGGTCACATTGTTGAATGCTACGCTTGGTGAGGTTTTAATTGGAGTGTCAATAAACTGGTTAAACGGTTGAGAGTTAATTTGTGTTCCAGTGTTGAATTTGACAAAATGTAACCACACATGTGGAGATGGAAGTTAATGGGGTGGCCGTTACGAACATGACGGCTTGAGTTTGAAATTAACATTTTTTATGTTCATTTTGTTTCACAAATCACCCACAAGATGGTGACTTTTGAGCTTGTATAATACAACAGAGTAGAAGTATAATGCGGGCCCATGAAGCATTTCAAACACTAGCCAGTTGTTTTAGCAATGCCACAGATCTCTTAATAAGATCACAGCCAGATGTGAACTATTCCTGTACTGGGTCGCAGGCCATAGTGGTATTCCAGGCAACTGTCAAACGAATGGAATAGCAGAAAAGGGTTACCAGACAGAATCTCACAAAAAGTAGTGGGTTCCATGTGCCCTTATCGACTCGATGAAACAAAGCACTAAGGCGATAAAATTGCCAATGTAAGATGACTGATCTGGCCGAGCCTGGAAATAGACTCTAATGGCCCTAATGGGACTCTGTTTGACCTCCAATAATTGTTACACAAGTTGTAGATATGAGATGTCCTAGGTAGAAATCCTATCCAATGTACAGTGTAAACGTCTGAAGCCCTTCTGCAGCTCACTAATTGGCACGTACCAGTGGGATTTCCAATCCGGCAGATCGACTGCTGACCAAATCTTCACACTAAAGCAAATCCTGAAAAATACCAACGAGTTTCAAGTCGAGACCCTTCACCTTTTCATCGACTTTATAGCCGCATTTGATAGCATACATCGGCTTTACCTCTACAGGCCGATTGTCGACTTCGGCATCTTGACAAAACTGGTTCAGCTGTGCCGCGTAACGCTGGAAAAAAGTGCGGTGTGAAGTGTAGTTTGGGAACAGGTCTTCTCAGCTCTTTCAAACATATACCGGATCTCGGCAAGGAGACGCGTTATCATGTGATTTCTGCAACCTCGTGCTGGTGTACAAGACTGGTGCTAACACAGAACGCACCATCTTCAACAAATCTGTCCAACTGTTGGGTTACGCAGACGACATCGACATCATTCGACTGGCGACCCAACGTACTGGCATAGAGACTTTCACGACAATTGAAGATCAGGCGAAACGAGTTGGCCTTGAAGTGAATGAGGACAATACGAAGTACATATTGTCAACAAACAAAGAGGCTTCTGTCTACCACCTAGGACAAAACGTCACTGTTGACAACATTAACTTCGGAGTAGTTAATGAGTTTACCTGCTTCGGAGTCAACTCCAATAAAGACACCTTAATGGAGATCCGGCCAAGACTGACCCTAGGAAACTTATAACTCGAAAAACCAAATGTATGCTTTACAAAACCCTGAGCCTGCCAGTTCTACTATATGACGCTGATTGTTGGACAATAACCAGGAAAACAGAACACTTTCCGTAGAAAATTCCTTCGTCAAATATTTGGTTCCGTATGCTGGGAGGGCGAATGGAGGATGTAGTTCGAAAAATCAATACACGAGACACCCGGCCAAATTGATCGAATGAACAATAATGCTCCAGCCAAGAGAATCTTCGAATCATAGGCCCCAGTTTCGAGACGAAAAGGAAGACCCAACCTCTGTTTTAAAAACCAAGCTATCGTGGATGCTAGAGGGATTGGTCTGGAAAACTGGAAACAGCGTGCCTGGCATCAGATAGGATGGAAGGTTTGCGTGTCTCAGGCAGACACTTTCAACGGGTCGGGAGTACGAGCTATAGTTTTGGACGCACCTGGGTCTCAACCAACAAGCGTCTTCAGTCAGCTCGGTTGTTGGGTAGCTACCAAATGGGTTGAGGTCCATTTCCAATTGTGCGCCACCTAAGCCACGGTGCTTCTCTACTGCGCCATTCCTCCCGTGTAAATTCGAAGATTCGCCGGAGAGCTGGTATTCATCCATCCATTTAGCCATCTTAGTCGTTGTTCGTGGTCTCTTCTAATAAGGTCGATGTCGCCGCACTGTGCATACAGTTCGTCTTTTTTTCTTTTTCTCTACTCAATCGAAGGACTTTTGTCTCTTAACCGAGAACGACCTCATCCATTCTTGACAAATACCATGCCTCTGCGCCACAGACTGGGGCTGGCATGATTAGGTTAATTTGTAGGTACACTTTCGTTACTCGAGAAATGGCCTTCTTACCACAGAAAAACTGCGATTAGCAAGAGTTATTTTTCTATTCACATCAGCACTGGTGGCGTTGTCTCAGTTTATAGTTAAGCCTAGATAGATAAAGTCCTTTACTACTTTAAAGTCAAATCTTTCTTTGTTGACAGCACTTTGTTGTTTTGTCGTCGTTAACCATTAAGTCTCTCTTGGCTGCTTCCGCCTCAATACTCGCGAAAACCCTGCGGACATCGCACTTTGAGAAATGCCTTAAAGCTTTAAGCTTAAGATTCAAATTAAAAAGAAAATGGAAGACTTAAGTTCAATAACCCTACTATCGGTACTATGAATTCAAAATTTAATTTCTCAAACCCAAATGTCTACGTCTTCAAAAGTTTTAGACGAACAGCTGTCTTATTTGCACTCTCTTCACCTACACAGAACAAAGACAACATATCACTACGTGACTTATCAATAAAACCAAAAATAAATTAAACATTTATGAAAATCATTTTTGCAAATATTGGCAAGCGTTTTGAAGCGACTATCTAATAATAATTTGCGTGCTCTTGCCTCTTTTTTTTTGGCTTATCGCGTCATATAAGTTTCTTATTTGCGTTGTAGAATTCTTTACTGGCTTAGTGATTAACACCAAAGGATTAGTTGTGAAAAAAAAAAAATGTGCAAGTTAAATGTATTTTAGGAAAATTGGAACCTTTAAAATGACGCTGAGTTCAAGTTTCTAATCTCTGTTAGACGTAGATACTCGCATGCATTTGTTTAGACTTATATTAGTACTAGCTGAATAATACCCGGCGTTGCTCGGGGTTATTACATTTCAATCCAGAAATCGACATCTTTTTCAAACAATTTATGAAAGACTTATCCTGATTATATAATACATCATAATCTCATCTTAAATCTGAATCGGAATTTTATATTCAACCCAATCGACTGTATTTTATTCTGCCACTTTTGCAAATGTAATCAAATTCTTTAAGTCCAACCGAACCTCCTTTAACTCTTATTTCCCTCTAACTCGATTTTCCCTCTAACTCGAGTTTGTTCACCTATTGTCCCCTGTCAGTTTTCTTTCGAAAAGTCATCCTCCAAGTCAAATTCATTCTAAATCAGAAGTCCTTGGAATTTGAATACATTTGTTAAATAGATACATACGTACATACATACATACATCCTTTGCAAAAAATAAAATCAAAACAAAAAATTCCCCTCCCGCAACTGGCAATGTTATACCTACATCAAGCACACACAATCCCATACCCAGCCTGTCGCGTCGCGACGGCGCGCTATTCCTTTATCTACCGAAAAAGAGAATCCATAAAAAAAATTGCCAGGAAAAATGTGTAGACAATTGCGCATATGGATAAAAAAATGAATAATCCGTCTGGCTCGAAAAAATGATGATGTGTCATCATAACAATACCAAAGTTCACTCGCCCACAAATGGAACGGGCAAACTGATCCAACTGCGCTTTTGAACTGACCTTTTCCCTCATTAGCTCAATTCTCTAGAGTTAATTGAATTTGATAACCTGTGTAGGCACATATGTACGAACATATGTTAATACATATGTAATGTAATAAATATATAAATACAAATGTACAGATGTATATCCAATGTATGTATGTATATATGTATATCTACAGTACCAACCACCAAATCATTACCCTGTACACACGAATAGATAGAAGCAAAGAACGAACAAAAAAAAACAACAACAACACAGCAGCAAAGGAAATGAAAAACTACCCTTGTGAAACTGGGCAAAACAAAAACAACACGTACGCTCATCAACCGATGTGGCTCACGATCGAGAAAATATCTTTTTGTGTGCGGCAAGGAATTTCTTCTGACTTGCTCCACGTTTTTGTCAACTGCTCGGCTCTTGAATAAGATAGCGTTATAAAACATAGCCTATTATATGACCCGATGTACAACCATTCTGTGTGCAAAATTTGAGGTTGATTGGTTTAGTAGTTTTCGCATAGGTAAAATCCAAACAAACAAACAAACAAACAAACAAACAAACAAACGGACAACGTTTCACTTTTATAATATTAGTAGTGATTTTATCGCGTGACTGTATGTATATGATCACTCTTGTGTAAATCTCTTCGATTTATTTGAAAATAAGACGCAGCAAAAGATCAGGTGTGTCTCGTGTAATCCTGCGTGTATTTGGACGCAATATAAGGCTCTGTGGGGCCTCAAACCTAACTGGCCATGGCTCTTAGCACACTGCGACCTAAAAGATCTTTTGTGTCAAATAATTTCTCCTAGACCTGAGAAAAGTTTTGAACAAAATTGAGGTCATGAAGGAACCTAGAAATAGTGCTTGCGGATGCGTGTTTGATTGTTTCTGGGGAGTTGAATCTCCTACCGAAGTGTTTTAGTCTGCAACGAGTTATGGCAGGACATTCGTACAAAATATGCTTTGCAGTTTCTTGCTCTTCCAAGCAGAGTCGGTAATTACATTTGGTGAGTCTTTCACTGACGTCTCGTGAATTGAGTTCTTATTTGACATGGTTGGTTTTTGAACCACAGAAGGGAAATGGGACTATCAACGCAGATTGGGCCCCTTGTTTGGCGAGCTCATCTGCGATCACATTCCCCTGCGACCTGAAACCCAATAAATGGTGATCTTGTTGAAGAGAGCTAGTTACTTAGGAGTGGCCAAGCAGCTCTTGTCAAGTTTCAGGTCAAAGTGAAAAGAGCTTAAAGCTTTATTAGCTGCCTGACTGTAGGAAAAGATTAAAATTTGTGTTCTTTAGAGGTTGCGTCTGATGCTAAGAGAGACTGCTAGCCTGAAGTTCGGACCAAAGACACACGCACCGGCGCTATGTTCAATTTTTTAATCCGTCGCGAGTTGTTAGTGACTGGTCTGTCGTTACTCCAGGATAATTGTCTTAAACGGATATGGGAAATTGATCCTGGAAGGCATGAAGTTCGTGATACAGATCCCCGGACACGAAAGACCCGGTATCACTGTGAGGATCTTTAGATGTCCTGTCAGGTCGTTCAAATTAAAGTTGTGTGAAAGATTAAGCTTTATGGTGCACGCTGCAGCCGAGATTATAACCTTAGTATTTAAGAAAGAGAGACCTAGGAGGGCTTACAAGGCTGTTATCGGGTAGGTGCAAATAACGCCTGTAATGCTAGTGTAGGCCTTTGTATATTTTGGGGAGGATTTTCAGCCGAGGCTTGCTCTAATCTGTTCTGCCACACAAGGGATGAATAGTTGATTATAGGGACTATAATAATCAGGTAGGTCCAGAGTATCATTTTTGACCTTACCCTCCACTTCCTACCGAATAGTCTCGAACAGACCCACAAGGCTGAGGTAGCTTTAGTGGTCATGTTCTTTAAATGTGGGTGAGTCTTTGGTCTACAATTACTCCTCAAGTATTTGACTTTTCTTGAGAATGATTTAGTCTTCTCTTATTGGTGAAAGGGATGATGATCGTTTTAGTAGGGTTAACACTTAGCCCTTCAGATGAACACCACCGCCACACCATGTTTAGTGAACTTAGCATGATGTTGGTGAAGGTCGTTTCATGATTGGATCTGTTGTCACGACTTAGGTCATCATTGATCTCGAAAGCTAGATTCTTAATATTCTGTCAATCCCTCCGCTTTTCAATGGCTGCTTTTAAGTTGTTGGTAGTAATACCTTGCAGATTTCTTTCAGCTGTATCCAACATAATATGTACACAATAGGGCCCTTTATTGGCACATTAAAATGTCCACGCTGTTCTGTAAGTCTCTGTCTCTAATATAACCCGACTTTGTTTAAATACTTATTGAATCGTATGTCATTCTGTTGATAATTTTCCTTCCCACCCCACACAAGTGTCACTCAACAACTGTCAAACATAAAATTTACCAAAATGGCCGCGACTTAAAACTAGAGTTTCGTTTAGGTCACCCTGTACAGCCGCACTTCATACCATGAACACATCAACAAACACACAATCTCAAGCAGTTATGCCAAACATTTCTCTTCTATAACCGGTATTATGCCTACCTCGTTGCATACTTCTTTTTTTTTTTAAACTTAATTACCACACTTATGTAATTTCTGTTTTGCAACACCGAAAGAGACCAAAAGAGTATACCGCCGGTCTGGGGATACACACTCGTACTCATAGCAATTTACCTCTCGACTTTCGAACTCCGTGCCTAAGTTCAAAGAAACAACTTGCGTTTCGGGCGGGTTAACTTCCCGATGCGACATTAAAAAGTAATTTGCTGTTGCTGCACGTACTCACTAAAGCTCGGCTTATGAAGCTCCCAAGCCGCGGTTTATGTCGTTGTGATGACAACAACACCTGTGTACACGACTTAGGTTCATTGACAAACAAAAAAGTTGTCGTTCAAGCTTGGCTTGGAGTTCGCACTGGAGTTGAAAAATGAAAAAAACGAATCCATTGTCGTGGCGGATGAGAGCACATTTAAATTACAAAAACAAAAACAAAATAAAAAAAAATTCACAAACTGTAAGCGGCATGTTGGCTCCCCGATTCCAGCTGAATGCACGCGATACGATAACCGTCTGGCGTTGCCAGTCGACAGTTGTCATTCGGTCTGGCCGTGAGGTGGACGGTTGTTACTTTTTTTTTCGTTTCTTTTTTTTTTTTGACACAAGTTTGGTTTTTTTTTACTGCCCCCACTTGTTTATTGTGGCGACAACACAACGATTGTTAATTTATGTTAATTAAACGCGAATACATCCAACGGCAGGCACGCAAAAGTATCGCGACCGCGGGTGTTATTGTTCCGATCGGATCTGTCTTAAGCCGCTCGGGGATCACTCTCCTCCTCAGCGGGCACCGATATTTGCAAATTATTTTTCGCGATCGTCGATTGTCGATTGATCGCCGGGGAGTTGAATTAAGCGTAATGATCGATTGCGAATGTGAATTGTGCTCTAGAGAGAAAGATGTAAACACTCACATTGCGGCATTGTGGATGTTTATCTAACCTAGATATTAATTTCGAGACGATCATCAAATCGATTGTTTTTCTTACGTCTGTGTGTGCGTGTGTAAGAGAGTGGTTGTGTGCTCGCTTAATTCCAATCGATTGCGAGTAAAATTTGCTTTTTTTTTATCTCTATCTTCGTATCTCACAATACTGTGCGCGATATTGCATGATCACCTTAATGCTTGGCTGACTGGGGAGACCTTTGGATCATGCAATCAATTTGTTTATTCGCTTGTTTGTCTCTGTGCGAGGAAAGATAGAGGTTACGAAAGACATTTATTGTTAAAGGATGAGAGTGTAATGGTCGCGGCACCGATTTGGAAGTTAATTGCCATCAATTATTCAAAACAGAGACGTAAACTAGTCTTTTGTGCTGTCCAAGTTCCCATACGTACATGTCAAGTTGCGGTGTGTGTGATACATGACGGACGTGTCACATGCGAGAATGAAGGATGTGCTTTTCATTTCTGGCCAAACGAGGGTCGGCTTATTTAAAAGACGTCAACTTCTACTTTCTACTTTAAAAACAGATCAGACCACAATGCGGTGCTAAAGTATCAAGTGGCGCCTCACTAAGTACCGCCAGTAACACATCATATTCAGCTGGTCACCTGACGTTGTCAGAACAGATGACGAGCGGATTTAATACCTAGAGGCCTCTGTAACCTTTGCACCTAGTAATAAAGTCTAAACTTCAGTGATCTTTGTTATTTTTCATTAGTCGTGCACAGGGTGACCCAGAATTTGTCATCACTTTTTTTTTGTTTAAATGTAAACAAGCGATTCCAGCTGTTCCTACTTCATGTTCTATGACTTTATTCTAAGTTCCTTGCTGGTAGAGCGGCTATACCATCTAGTTTTCTCTGTTCGTGGTCTTTCAATGTTGCTGGCTTGTTTGCATTTCAATGAAACTAGCCCGGTCTCTTCGAATGCGGTCATCACATTGGCCAATTCGATTTGAGAAACTCACTTATAAAAGCGTTCAGACGGTGCTTGATCCCTGACCCTGGTCCGGGTGAGCTTACACGAAGTAGGTTTGCCTTCTAAGCAAAGCCAACAGTGATTGGCAAGAGTTCTTCTTCTTATTATCCTTAATTCGACAGTTATTTTCTGAATTCATAGAAAGACAAAGTCCTTTGCGACCTCAAAGTGTTATCTGTCGAAGATTACGATCCATTCGAGACGCCGTTGGACAGCCTTTAGTGACAGTAAATGGCTTTCGAAGGTGGTGTCCAGACTATTTGGGGACATTTGTGGTGTTCGTCATTGCTATATTTCATAGGCATTTTTTCAAATCTCCTGATGTCATAATCATAGTCAGCTCACTGCCAGTTCTATGCCTTTGCATTGGAGTCGACATCAGCTGTCACAGTCGATCGGTTTTATTTAGCACACAATCGAACCGTGTGTTAGAATGGGCCCCTGGAATTGTCGGACACATTTTTGCTCGCATAGGAGACATTGCATGCCATTGATATTTTCTGTCCAGAATTAGGTAGAGGTATTTTACCGTCTTCTGGAGTGTCCCCATTGTCATCATTGCCGTCTGTATGCAAGGGTTCGTGAAAGCCTTCACACTGAAGCTATCATCCTTAAGGATTTTTCCGAAACCATCTCAACGAGGACGAAACCTCGAATAACGCTCCTCTTGCTAATTACCTTGCCTACGGTCGATCCAATGACAAGTAATCTGGGCATGTGAACAATTCGGCTTGCATGTCGGCACGGCTTGGATAATCACATTTAAATATATATCCTGAGGCCAAATCGTCCCTTCCATGATCACATAACTCGTAACGTAAAAACGAGACGATTTGGCCCCAGAATGCTCGTTTTTACGTGACGTGTGATGCGATCACGGAAAAGACGTTTGGTCTCCGTTCGCATTTCTTACGTTGAATTCTATCCAGAGTCTTTAGAACGAAAGGAATGGCTGATGGGTCTACAGACCTTCGTCAAGGTCTAGCGGTTTCCTTGTTTTGAGAATAAGATTTATTTTCACTTCCCGCCAGAACATAGGAAACTACATACTCCAGTAAAAGTACTCGTTTAAGATTTTCTTTTGCCGTGGAACGAATATTTCCCAAGACTTGTGAAGCTTAATTTTGCGTAGATGAGAGGACGACAAAATGGAGTTTGCTACTTAAAAAGGGCTAAAACAGGCTCGTCTTGGAAATAATGCAATCAACGCCATGAGCTTTGTCTGGAGCAAAGGGTTTTATGAAACTTTCTCGCCATTCATAATCTTGATTACAGTGTTTGCTCTCAATTGGTTGTCTACGGAGCCACCTCTGTGCAGTCAGGGATGTGACAATCACTCTGTTCGTTGATATCCTTCATTGAAAGAAAATTGCAAGCGTCACTTGGGGAGACAAATTGATTCGTCGAACATGATAGTGCCCTGTGTACTTCGGTCCCTTTCAAAGCCTCTCACCCATGCAAAATGTACAAGTAAATGCTCCGAATCAGCTTCGTATTCCATCGAATTAACTTCCAATTCCCACGAAATCAAATTACGCAGCTTCCGGCTGGCACCTCAATAAGTTCCCCACATCTAACCCCTTTCCATGCAAAAATTTGATCGTTCAATTGAAACTTCCGAAACGATATTTAATTGAGTTCTCGTGCCTTCCAGAGCCCCAACTCCGTGTGACTAACTGCCGTCAATTGTTTCCATTGAATAGTTTCCATGAATGGAAATCGAATTAAATCGCTGATCACGACCTCAGGGGAGGTTCCCTCTAAGCCTAGCTGCGAATTCCATTGCCGATCACTGGCGCTGTATTTCTATTTACTCATCGTCAACCGGGCAACACTGAAACCACTTATCGATCGTTCTGATCAGTTCACGATCGATCGTTTTTTGACGTACACACCATATGTCATATCTGTCTGTCTCTGTGTGTGAGTTTGCTTTATCACTTTCCTCGTTCTTTTCCAAAAAAATGACTCAAAATTGGCGTTCTTATCGGGTAACACACCCCTAGTTTCTGTTCGTCCGTACACTTCTCATCTACACACACAGACACACACTCGCAGCCATGTGAAATACGAGAATCGAGTTTAAACATCGGTGTCGATACTTTATTTCGAATTCTTAAGATAAGAACTCCGGCTTGACAGTTCGTTTCGAAAATTTCATTCCGTCGCAGGGTTTTTTTATGAGCGGTTCCGCTTGCAGTGTTATCAATTGTGCTGACGTGTGCATTGTATAGTTTCACAAGTGTTTTTTGAGAAAAATTTTCCAGTTTTCACTTGAGAATTGGAAAAGTGTGAAAACCGATCGAATTTTGAAGTGTTTGTCAATAGAAAAAAAAAATTCGTCTGTCATCTTTCGATTTTTGAAAAAAAAAAAATGCATTTGGTTGAGAATAACTACTGCCAGTGTGCAGAACCGCAGCTGGAACGGAAACGCTCCAACCATGGATTCAAGCTAAAGGAGCCGTTGGATGATTTCGAAGTTCAGCCGATCGTTATCCGCAAAACTCCAAAGTTCCCGACACGAGAACGTCACATGGCGATTCGAAGGAAAAAGTCAACAAACATACTGCGATGCATGTGTTGGCCGAAGGCCTGCTGTAATCGCAAGTGTGCGAATGAGTAAGAGAATTTTTTTGTGTGTATTTGTGTTGAACTATTTTTAATTGAAGTTACTTACGAGAGTAGGCGGCTAGGGCCACTGTGCAGTAATTTGTGCTAATTTTATCCGCACATTTCTATAATTTTGTGTTTTTGCGATGATGATGATCAACTCGCGACATGATCGCTAAACAAAATTCCCAAACACCGTTGATAACAAACTGATGACTGTAACTAAACTACATATGTATGTATGAATAATTGTTTTCGCTTTGTTTTGATTTGTGATTGTATGTGTGTAATGGCGAGTTTTATAGACTGTAAATGAAAATGATAGCCGGTAAGGCAGGGCATTTACGACGGAGGTAAACTTTAGTGCTCGTTCAAGTTGAGTTGTTTATGTTGCGTTCCTAAATGCGTCTTACGACACCGCTTGACTTATGATTGTACTAAAATGTTGGATGGACCTTAGCCTGGATTCAAAAGTGTCTACAGAAGCGATGTCACTGCCCTGACCATCTGAATTAGATTCGAAGATTCTCCGGGCATGACGGCTGGTGTTTATTCGTTCTGCATCTTAGTTCTTGTATTTGGACTCTCCTGAGTAGATCGTTCGTTATGATTTCTGCAGAAGCTGTGCCTGCATATAGGACGAGGCATTCCTATACCATAATGGATTCCTTTCGGTCTAAATGTGTCTGCGTCCAGGGGTAGATAGATAATTTAGACAGAAATGGTACCTTATTTGATCCCCTTTTCGTCTCTTTTCCACTTTGGATATTAGTCTAGGATATCGTCCGAATATCTCCACAGTGCCTCCCTTACCTCGATTTCTCGTGTCATCTTTAGCATTTGGATTGAAGATTCTATCGAAGAACAGTCTACAATTTCACACCTTCTGCTGGCATAGCTACTCATTGGCATAGTGTATACACTGCTGTCTCCACGTGTATGGTCAAGTCATCTTTCACCAGCCCCCTTGTCGAAGGTGCTACAATCCATTAGAGAGATCCTCCTCTCAGGCTTACGACTTTTCTCTTAATGTAGCTAGCAGACATATTTATCGCTATTTTGGCTTGTCTGGACTTTGCCTTGTTTGCCCACCTTTTTATTCGTGGCCTAGTTTTGAATTAAATCCCTTACCAATCAGCTATCTGTAGCAACAGAAGCTTCATGTTTCGGGCTCGCAACCCTCCAAGGCTGATTCCTGCTTTGCTACTACGTCTGTCTTTTCGTTTCCGTCGATTCCTATATGTCCTTTAATCCAAGCAAGTGTCTTTTCACCCTGGACACACACATGTGACCTTCAGTGCGATAATCCTATCGTCCAAGGAGAAGACTTTCACTACGATATCGCCGGGGTTGAGTTGAAGGACGTCCAGGGCTGTCAAAAGAGCATCTGTAATGATTGGGCTCTAGTTTACCTGCTCTTCCTCTGTCGACAACATCTATTGGAAGATAGTCCATCGCTGTCAGAGCAAAAGTATAAACCAATAGCATGGACTCGGTTTCGACATCTCTGCACAATTCGCCTTCTTTTTCTTACCTTGGATTGACTTTCGCTTTTCCTTTGGATTGACTGACCTCCTGTAACCCATCACTTAACACTTCAGCCTCAACGACTTCACTACAGACATCTTCGGGAACCTAATTGCATCCTGCTGGTGAGCACAACAATGGCCTACTCTCGCATCCTAAACAGCAACAGTACTATTCCTAATAAAACGGACTACGTTGTCCCCTTTATTGACTATAACGTCAGATACAGTCCGGTGCAGTTTTGAGCGACTTCGCGATAGAAATATTCACAGACGGATCCAGAACAGCGTGTGGTACGAGGGCGGGAATTTCCTCTAACGCACCTGACACAGCCATTGCCAAACGAAAATAACGGCAGTCCGCGAAGCTGTGGCTATTGTACTGTACATAGATAGTCAGGCAGCCTTGGAATTGTCGACTTTACGATCAAGGCTGGTAAAGCAATGCCGCAGATCTCTAACAAGATTGCAGGCAGATGCGACGTAACCCTGTGCTGGGTCTCAGGATACAAGAACGTTACAGGAAACTGCGGGGCGGACGGGCCGGCAAAAGACGGCACAGGACAATATCTTTCCGAAAATCTAAGGCAATCATCTGCTCCTATCGGATTATTATTAGACCCAGCATTCCACGTGGAGTTCTGAAGGTCGATGTCCATATTTCGTGCCGTTACAGCTGCTTAAAATGGATCATTTTCTGTGGCCGATCCAAGACGTATGCTGCTAGGGCAAAGAGCCGAATGAACTGCTTCTTGTAAGCCTTAGCTCCGAACGTATTCTTGTAGCCCATACAGGGTGTTTACTTTGTAGTTTTACATAACTGCAACCGTATTCTGTTCAGCTGCTGTCCACACTCAAGAAAGAGTGCCTTAGTAGAAAAACTCCTCTCCCCGTCTCTGCCTCCGACAGTTGTCCGATTGAGTTAAAACTGAATCTCAAGTTGAGGTACTAGACACCCAGCTTTCACCATGTAGAGGTGCGAGTACCAATTTGTTGGTTTCTGAACTTTTTTCCTTCTTGAAGTCATGCTACTCCCATCGCCCTCCTATATTTTGTGTAGGAGGACGTTCCAATAAATCATACACAAGCTGTCACAAACGAAGCAGATATTCCAGAGGTCCGGCCTTTCATTCGTTTATAGTTCGAAGAAATCGACAATTGTCTTTTTTTCTCTTTCCATTCCCTCGATTATAACCATCAATTTGAGCACTACTACGGGTCCCAGAAGAATACCGACTCCCTCTATTTAATTGCTACTACTCAATTCAATTGCAAAAGTGTACACTCACATTCGCTCGGTTCATTGGAAACCACTTAAAAGGATCGTCCCCCTACAATTTAACCCAGTGGCCTGCAAAACACAACTATCGAAGTGTCTTTTTCAACTCCTTTGTTGGACTGCACTTGGTCACTTTGCTAAATGAATAAGTCACGAAACGTCCATAAAGAAACCAGAAAAAACTGCAACAACTAATGACAACAACGTAAACGACAAAAGGCGTACCGCGTCGCAGCCATAAGCATAATCCAGCGAGCGAACAGTATACGAAATCATCACGTACAGTCGCCATGAAAATCTGCCATAAAGACGCCTTAAGTAGTCGTAAATTTACAAATTAGCGACGTACACCATCAGGCGAGTCTGTCTGTTAGAATAAATGAAT
This sequence comes from Matsumyia berberina, assembly GCA_917880715.2. Classification (NCBI taxonomy): domain Eukaryota; kingdom Metazoa; phylum Arthropoda; class Insecta; order Diptera; family Syrphidae; genus Matsumyia; species Matsumyia berberina. The sequence continues at coordinate 34,752,511 of OU862870.1, forward strand.
TCACAGGGCTCTGCAGACATATTACATTCGTGTCTCTGATCTCCCCAGGCAATTGTCACTGTCTGACATCTACCGGCTGCATCAAGGCCAACACCATATCCTTGGTGTGGCCTGACCGAGTGCACTGTCAGTGGCAAGGTAAACGTTTGACTTTGACATTCCAACGCGTGCAAAGGATGCTCACGAATGACAGAATCACCCAAAATAAACATTCACTCAGCGGGTCTTTGTTTGTGTCCACCACACGTAGTGGGCGTCGGAGGATACCGGCTGACGTCATTGACGTCACCACCAACCGAACGATGATTTATTATCGAGGATATTGTCGGAATCAAATATGCGTGATGATTAATTTACTGCAGGTGGAGGAATCGATTCCAATTTGCGAACAAACAAATCTCTCACCGGCTGAGGTTCATTGATGCGAATTTTTCGGAAGGGACTCCGACTGGAAGTGTTCGGTCACCTTTTAGGTGGAGCTAACAATGTCGATTGAGTGAAAGTGATAAGAGCCAACTCCGCTGATGCAGAAGGGAAAGTGATAAAACCATGAAAAGCTGGATGACACGGCCAGATGGGGGTAGACAAATATTTACGTGAAAATTATTATTATTTACGATAACATTATCGTATAAATGATTAACGAGTGCGTAATGCGTTATTCGTTGAGTAAATAAATTGATAAATTTTGTTTACTGCTGATTGATTGACCGTATGTCGGTAAAGTGCGGCCGGTGCAGGAATGACTTGGTTTGGGAGGGTGGGGTCGATCCATAGGACACGTATTAGTGGATCTTAAGGGGGAATCAAATTTTGTATCAGTGTGTGCTGTCCTTGAGTTTCTGGACAGATGCGAGTTTTCTCAGAAGAAGAAAACACTCAGCGGTTACATTAGAGCGTCGACATTACGGTTTCATAGTCATCGAATTCTAATCTAAGCGTGAATAATAAAATGGCAATGGCTGGGGTTGATGTCCTAGATCTGGTCCCAATATTTTGTCATGTCGAAAATGTGAACACTACCTCGCCTTTAAATTCTTTTCAAAACATCGAATTCTTGAATGAATTTGTTATGCTTAAGTGATCCGAAATCAGGTCCATATTTGGTATCCTCACAGGACACTGTCTAATAGTCCTACACCCAAAAAAAAATTAAGGTCTTTTTTCAAACGACTGCTGCATAAGCTGTATGGACGTGTAAGAGGAGGAGACTATTCTCAATGTTCTTTGTACCTGTCCAGCTCTTTATCGCAAAAGAAGACTCCACTTAGGAGCTTTCTTCTACACCAACTTAGGCGACCTGATAAATACCGATGTTAGTAGCCTCCTACAATTCATAAGAAGCTCCAATTGATTCAATGACTAGGCAGGAGATCTTTCCGAGATCCATGTGCTATCACAACGGATCCCTCACGGGTCCAAGTGTGTTGGGTTAAGCTGACCTTCAATCTAACCTTACTTTTCTCTCCTAAGAATAGCCGCGAATAAAATTTATAAGTCCCGTGGTAACCCAACGGACCTAGATCGGTCTAACTGTGCCTGTATTTATGCCACCCTAACCTAGCTTTCATTTGAATATGAATCCGTGTAAAACTGTGACCTAGGATATAATTAAGAAATATCGCAGATGTGGTTCGCAGATAGCTGTTCTAGATTCTTTATCGACTCGTTGTTCACCGGATAATAACATTTTTTTCCCTGAAATGATTCTGCGTCTAAAGCAGGTGGCTCTGCAACTTCTTAGATCAACTGCCCCGAGACGCAATTAGCGAAGTAGGGGATATCGACAGTCAAAGTTTTTCTGATGTCCTCACGGATCAAGATGTCGTTAAGGCAAACTCGCCTCCTAATGTATCAGAGCACCAAACACTCACATAGTATATGTTTCTACTGTGGTTGGACCCTTTCTGAAATTGATATTGGCGCAGGTTTCAATGACAAAATCATCACTGGGTAGTATTCCAAGTGCCTACGAGATTTTGCCTCACCTGACACCACGTCTGGGGTACGTCCTTAGATAGAGCCTTACACCGTAATCTATTGGAGAAATTGTAAATATCAGCATGCATATGCATAAGCGGAGTACTAAGAACCACCCCATTCGTGCCACTTGACGTGCTCCTACATCTTTTTCCTCTAGATATTTTCGGCAAACAGTCAGCCGCGAGCTCGGCCATCAGACTCATAGCCTCCTCCCATTGGTCAATATTGGCCACTCCTCGATCTTAGATCCCCTAACTTTTATTCCGGAAAAACAACAATTACACACCGTCTTCGTTGAATTTCAACCTCAACTTCCGGACACCCATTCCTTCTCGAGAGGAGTGGGAGAGTGATTACGCCAGAGACGATCACCTCTATACTGACCGGTTTCAAAACCGAGAACGAAGTGGGACGCAGAAATTATGGCGATCAAAGAAGCCTTATTCTTACAATTTTTATCGATAGCCAGGCTGCTACAAAATCTCTGGAATCAGTAGTATCAAAAGCTACTTCAGACTGTCGTTCATCTCTCATGGAGTTGGGAGAACATTTTAACATTCACCTATGCTGTGTACCCGTTCATAGGGGCATTCCAGAGAATTATAAGGCCGATGAAATCGCCAAACGTGATACTACTTTGGACATCCTTCCAGAACGGAGGCATCTGGGTATTCCTACTCATAGAGCACAACAAGATCAGTAAGACAAAACAAAATTGGAAGAAACGATCCTCCATTTCTTCAGGACGTATCCTACCCTATCCTAAAGAAGGAAGCTCTATCTAGGAGTCTATCACTTCAAAAGCTTGGGCGAACTATTACATACCGACGTCAAAAGTATCCTCAGCTTCATCAGGAGCTACAAATGGTTTCAATAAAGTGAGCGGCGTTTTTTGAGTGTAGGTCCAAGTGGTATCATAAGGCCTTCCTGGCCTACGCGTGTCACCCTATTTACTTACCTACCTAACACCACGGTCCTTCTTAGAGCCATCAGCATACCACGTTAGCCCTTTAATGTTCAGTAGAGGACCACCGTTTTCCCAGGTCGAGCGATTCAGAATCTCGAATTGAAATCTTCTCGCAAATTAGAGGGATTTGTGCCAATAGCGTGCTGATAATTTTTAGTCCGAAAAAAGTCAAAGAAAATCGCTGGATCAGCTAAACTCACCGATCTACTTGTCGGGTCTCCGATCGAGGGTTGAAGACTTACTGCAATTTTACTTTTTATGTAAAAGTTCCAGAGAGTTCCTATTGAAAGTCACTGCACCAAGATTCAATTTTCTCCTTTAAAAAAAATGGCACTAGACCGTCTCATGCGCTCATGTTTGCTGTAAGTATGATAACGAGATCAATAGCGTATTCAAAGGCGTTGTAGCCATGATAAGCCATGCTAAGTTTGATCAGCAAGTCATGAATGATCATAGATCATAGTAGAGGCGAGAGGAAAAAACTTTGAGGGCATCCTTTACCGCCAATACTGTCACTGAGTGGTCTTCCGAGGTGGCTGTTATTATCCGCCTTTCAAGCTACGCCTTAACTCACCTGTTAGGTGTATGATCAATGATAACAGCGTCAGTAATTGAGTCATAGCCGGTGTTGGTCAATTCAATGTCAATGCACAAATAGCGATCTATCTCGAACGACAAGTTGCTTCTATCTGCATCAGCAGATGATGATCGGTCTTTGTGAGAAGCATATTGATACAGAGGCTTGCTCCTTTCAAGTATGAAAGCACCTTTCCACCATTTTTAAGAATAGCTCGCTGGGCATGTTAGGCAGTCTGAGGATGAAAAACTTATTCACTTCCCAGCCAGCTTCTAAAACGTATCCGAGTGGGAAGCTAATCCTCAAATAAGCCAATCAAGGGAGAGATGATTAGGAGTGTTCTGGATAAAAACTGGAAAAATTCCGTCTGTCCTTGGTACTTTGAAGAGTTTAAATGAGTCAACTACCCATTCCACTCTGCCTCGCCTGAACAGCTGCTGATTCTGCCATACTTACAGGAAACAGTAGCTTCAGAGTTGAGCACGAAATACGCCATAGAGGATTGCCCTGTGCAGGAATTTGGCTCCTTGAAGGAATCGCAATGTTTCCTGATCGATCCGAGTTGACTAGAGTCGACTGGACTTTCTCTATTTACAATTCTGCTCCTTTTACTGTCCACAATGTAGTATCATCTTTATTCTCCAGTTATTCCATGTTGTAGTATCCGTCACAGGGAGTTTTCCAGATCTACCGGTCATTTGGATTGCCGGGATTGGATTGGATGACCGTCTTTGCCTGTCTCTCTACTATCAGAACGTAAGAGGCCCGCGCACTAAAACCTCTGACGTTTTTTTTAAATTCCCAAAAGCTACCTTTTGTCGTTTTCGCTTTAACGGAAACAAATCTTACGCCCAACTTTAAGGACAACGAACTTTTTACCTCTGACTTCAACGTCTTTCGTAAAGATGTTTTAGTTACTGATGAAGACCCCTCCAGCGTCGTTCCCCCCCTGCGACGATTCTCCTGGGCGTGGCGTTGTTTTGGCCCTTCACACCTGCTACGATGCTTCAGCTTTTACTATTCCCAATACCTCTTCCATGGAACTGATTTGTGTAAAAGTCAATTTTACAAAGCGCTCGCTTTATGTCGTGTGCTGCTACATCCCTCCTGCAAAACCCTTACATGAATATCAGCTTCTTGCTGATGCGCTTGACTTCGTTGTTGATACCATTACGCCTGAAGACGATATAATCATTGTTGGCGATTTTAACCTACCCCGACTGCGCTGGGTTAAGTCAGATGATGAGATTCACCTTGTCTCCACTAATGCCACCTCTGACAAAGAAATTTTATTTACCGATCGACTTCTGGCCTCTGGTCTTCATCAGATGAGTGACATCAAAAACAATCTTGGAAGACAGTTAGACCTGTTTTTTTCGACGGACGCCGATAACTGTGTAGTTACCGAAAGTACCCACCTCCTTTCCAGACTTGACGCTTATCACCCTCCCCTGTTTCTTATCTTCGCCTACGATAATGTAAACATTAATGTTGTCCCTTTGACGCAGCGAAAATTTAATTTTCGGAAAGCTAATTTTGACAAACTTAATGATCTCATTGGCAATGTTAATTTTGACTTTCTCTCAGACAGTAGCATTAACATTGACACTGCTCTAGTTGCCTTTTATTCCCACATATTTGACTGCTTCCTTCAATCTGTACCTTACATGCCCCAGAAAAATGTTACCTCTTCCCCTCCCTGGTACAATAAGGAACTACGCTCTCTTCGGAATAAACGTAATAAACTTTGGCGAGCATTTTTAAAATCCAGATCTATGTCTGAATTCTTAAACTATGAATTAGTGCATAACGACTTCTCCGCACTGTGTGAATCCCTTTATTCCGACTACCTCGATCGTATGCAGCTCGATCTTATCTCTAACCCAAGGCTGTTTTACCAGTTTATCAATACTAAAAGGAAATCTGACGGCTACCCTTCTACCTTAAAATTCTTAAACTGTTCCTCAGCTGACCCTAAAACGCTAACAAACCTTTTTGCCGATTTCTTTGGACAAGCATTCTCAAATTTCAACATCGAGCCCGATCTTAATTACTTCAGATACATGAACGGCTGTACTCAAACCTCCCTAACATTCATTTATATAAGCACGCCAGCAGTGGTTGACAAGATTAACTTTCTCCGGGACGACTACTCTTCCGGTCCTGATGGTGTTCCCGCCATAGTTTTGAAAAAATGTGTTAACAATCTAGCCCAGCCCCTCACTACTATTTTCCAGTTATCAATTGCGAGCGGAGTTTTCCCCCAGTTGTGGAAAGATTCATTTATCATCCCCATCTTTAAAAAAGGCTGTAAGAGTGACATTTCCAATTATAGACCTATTGCTAAACTCTCAAGCATACCTAAGCTCTTTGAGAGCATCATGTACGACTCACTATTCTTCCACTGCAAACCGATCTTCTCCCCCAAGCAGCATGGTTTCCTGAAAGGCAGATCTACAACCACTAACCTCACTCAATTTGTTTCAAACACACTTGGTGCCTTGGAAAATGGAAAAGAAGTTGACGTCGTGGCTACTGACTTCAGTAAGGCATTTGATAAGATCTCTCACCAAATTGTACTCCTTAAACTAAAAGCTCTTGGTTTTCCGCCTTTGCTCGTTAAATGGACCATGTCCTATCTAAAAGATCGTCAGTATAGAGTTCTTTTTAGAACTTGTATTTCAAAACCAATCATGGCGTTCTCAGGAGTGCCTCAGGGTAGCCACCTAGGCCCTCTGATTTTCGTACTGACTATAAACGACGTAGAGCTTGCCGTTACGCATTCTGACCTTCAAATCTATGCAGACGACATGAGGATCTCTAGACAAATTTCATGTATTGCTGATTCTCACTCACTACAGGCTGACCTCAACTCATTCTTCACCTGGTGCCAAAAAAATCTCTTGGAGCTCAATGTGAAAAAATGTCAGTCTATTACTTACTCTCGCAAACGCCCCCCGCTGCGTCAAAGGACATACTTTATTAACAATGAGCTCGTTCCCTCAGTGACCTCAATGCGTGATCTAGGCATCATCTGCGACCCTGAACTTAACTTCCGTTCTCACATCGACAGCATTATTAATAGAGCTAACTCAGCACTTGGCTTTGTCAAACGTTGGTCGAAAGAATTTTCCAACCCATACGTCACAAAATCCCTTTATATCACTTTCGTTAGACCGCTCCTTGAATATGCCAGTCTGGTCTGGTCACCCTACCACCAAGTCCACATTCAGAGGATCGAAGCTGTTCAGCGTAGATTCGTACGATTTGCCTTGCGTGGCCTGGGCTGGGATGACCCCTTCAACTTACCTCCATACGAGAACCGCCTCAAATTGTTAGACCTGCAAACCTTATACACACGCCGTAATATCGCTGATATACTATTTGTACATCAGTTATTGACTGGAATCCTTGATTGCCCTCATCTGCTTCACCAGTTCTCCCTTAATACTAATCCCCACCGCTTGAGATCTGTCTCTTTGTTTTGCCTCAACTACCACCGCACGGAGTATGGTCAGCACGAACCCCTAACAAGAATGCTAAGAAACGCTAATATGTGCCCCAATATCTTTGACCTACACTGTAGTAAATCCTCTTTGAGAAATTCCCTTCGCAACCTACCTCCCAACTGTTTCTCTTGACATATTTAACCTACCCTTCACTTTAATTTTTTTAATTTAGTAGTTTTTAAGTTTTTGTTATGTCTAGCTTTAAGTCTTCTCTTTCTGATGCTTGTATTAAGCTCAGTAAATAAATAAATAAATAGATGCCTTAATGGTCCTGTATGTCCATTCAACATTTACACTTAGTGATGTCGTCGCCATCTCAACAGTTTTTGAATCTTTAACAATTTTTCAAAAATGAATTTCCAGCGAAATTTGAGAACAAACATATGTTTGCTCTGGAAACACTTGTGGTTCACTGAACCAATCGTTGAATCGCGTGCCACACACTTACGTCTGTTTTATTTATTTGTTTTGGACAAATGCTGTCACTAAAGTGTTTCTCTTTGACTTTTTTTTCCATCGATTCTCAAGAATTTTTAAATGTTTTCGAATCACAGGACCAAAAGAAATATTCTTAACGATCAGTAAATCGGCAATGGAATGATTTTTAATGACCTATTAGTTATAGTTTCGCTAGCCCCAAGTTTACTAATGCAAATGGTAATTTTTAATTGGCAATTAGTTAATTTTACGATTCAAATGATGTACAATGCGCGATATGGATCGCTTTGCTTGGCCGCGGTGTGTGCTGTAAAGCACTCAAAATGGCCTAACTCAAGGCATCTGTTTTCGGAGAATAAGTGTTTAGAAATTGGTTTAACTCGTGCAGGAATAGTGATGCATCCTGGTGGTTTTAGTGCTTCCATAAAGCGTTTGATGTTTATTTGATGAACGGAGATCTCGTTCATTTGCATGGAATGCTTTGGAAATGCTTAAGTGGGTTGAACAAGTCCGGAAGTCTTTAGTTCCTGTAAGGCTCTAGGCTTGATGAGTTTTGACGTAAACTGAGGAAATTGTGGATGTGATGTTCTCTTGCATCAAGCGGATACTCCACGATCTGTAGATTTAGTACAGAGTTCTGACGTTCAGTAGTATGTTTCTTTTATTTCCTTCGAAATACGTGCCTGACAGGGGCAGATGTAAATTTTAAGGGGCTCAAATACTGCGGTCTTAGTCTAGGTGATGCTTTATTGGCTGTCTTTGAATAGAAGAACCACTTCAGCGTCTTCATTGACCTCAAAAAGGCATTTGACTGGTGGTGAGATAGTTGATATGGCAGAATCTCAGTATGGCACTTAACAAAGAGTCAAGGTAATTACGTATACTGAGACCACCTATCAACTCTTTGATGACTCTACATTCTGTTTTCCCGTGACTGGAACGATATTCGAAAGGTTGCTCCGACTTAGTTTTAGCTCTTTCATAAGTAGCGCAGAGTATGGTGTCTTGAAATAGCGTACATGAAGGGAGGATTTGACGACACTGCCGTACACAGAGTGGTATACTATATCGTGATATCGATCCAAGTAATAAAATTCACATTAGGTGCCTTTCTCGACATTGAAGAAATTTTCAATAACTTGAGCACTGAAGTAACCCTTCATAGTCTACACAGGGTCGACTAAGCAAGGGTCTATGCAACTGGATTGGTGATGCCACGCACTATCAACTCGGCTGTAGGTACCCCTCAAGGAGGAATTATCTCCCCGATGATTTGGCTCCTAGAAAAACACGAAATCCTTAAGACATTGGCTTCATCGAGACAGCCTATGTTGAGGATGTCGCCTTTTGATTCTCAGGGAAACTTGCTCTCACACTATGCGAAAGGCTCAATCACGCTCTATCATTGGTTAGCGCCTGGGCCAAAAAACGAGCTCTGGGAGCTAACCCATCGATACAGTGCTCTTCACTAGAAGTAACTTCACTAGAAATACCAAAAGAGATGTCTGGGATGAGGGTCTAGTCTATACTGAAGAAGTAGCCTTCTACACCGATGGATGCAAGTCGAATACTGGTACTGGTGCTGGCATCTTCTGTGAATCCAGAGGTCTAAACCAATTCCTCAAGACTGGAGACGGCTGAAGCGTTTTTAAAGCTGAGATAACTGCCATTCTACAGGCCGCCAAGCTAATCAAAAGCGACAATAGAAAAACTACCAGCATCTGCGTTGACAGCCAAACCTCACAGAGCACTGCGGGATAGGAATCCATGTAGAGCGATTTACCTGGAATTACTACTGCAGAAACTTCAAGGGCGAAGAGGAAATGAAGTTCATGCTGTCCCTCACTAGCCACCACAAGACTTTGTACTCTTGGTGGTAGCTTTTTTCATGGGCTGGAGGACCATCATATTACTGATCTTAGGAAGCTCCTGAGGTTTCTATCGTTTTCTGAGTGGTTTCCCGATTAGTTAACCCTCCCCCTTTGGTTAGACTCCCATGAGTGCACCTTTTCTTGGGTGCAATGGACACGCTTGCGGTCTAAGTAGCATTCAAGTCTTGAAATCATTTCTACGAGGGTGGAAAAGATTATTCTCTCGTGTATCAGTATGTTATTTCTGGCTCTGTGGTACACTTGTCATGGCTCTCTCGTTGTTCGACAAGTGCTCAAAGGGCTTCAACAGCTGTTCGTTACCGCGAGAGACCTATTTTTTTACTTCCTGTTTAAGCTTATATGACACAAATTTTACTGAGTGATTAGCTTATACTGGGTTTGGGACAGTTCCATTTCTGGCCTGTTTATCAGCTTCCTCACTCTGTCCAGCCTTCTCCCTAACAAGAAAGTTTCTATCCTATCACTTTGAAAATTTGGGCGAACTGGCACATACGGACATTAATAGTATTCTCAGTTGTGGACTTTCTGGATTAACAATATTTGTGTCTATGACCTTCATTACACCCCTGTCTCTAAAAAGAATTCTATTCAGGAGTTTACTAGTTTGCTATCATCTACGGCTATCAAAAGCAATTCATTCTCGTTAACTTTGGTGATGTATAGTCCAGGCCTCAGACCAGTCCCATTTCCCAAACGAGAGAAATGGCAACGAATGGATCCCACATCAACGGAGAATCGGGAGCAGGGGTCTACGGGTCTACTGCCGAACGCCACCCCTCACTCGTGCTATTCATCTGGAACAATTCGTGACTGGGTTCCAGGCAGAGATTTCCTAATGGCACTTGCAAACCCAAGATCCTAGCAACCTCTGGGTCACTGCAACATACCTGGGAACGAAGCTGCGGATGAACTGGCTAGGAAGAGAGCAGAAAACGAGGACATCACCACAACTTCAACCGTGGGGGTAGCGCTAAGGGTTATTAAATCCCCTTTTAGCGGCTCGTTTGCTAAACGCCATGAGACTTTCAGGAATGGTTTGCAATCCTTGAAAGCGGCCAAATGGTTAGTTGGTTTAGTGGGTGTCCTAAAGACTTACTGAGACCTCAAGCGGGTCCATTGTACCCATAAAAAGTGTACTCTTGGGAGTCAAACCAAGGGATAGTGTCCGGAAACCACCCAGAAAGGCATAGAAATCTAGGAGTTTCCTAAAATCAGCGATATTAAGGTCCTCCAGCTCATGGAAGAAGCTACTACCAAGAGTACGCAATCTTCTGGTGGCCAATGCGGGACATTCACATAGCAGGTGTCGGACGGATTCTATTTCCTCTTCGTCCCTGCACCTCCTGCAGTAGTCGTTGTAGGGCAATCCAAGACGCTCCGCATGGATTCCTAATCCGCAGTGAGGACACCGGAGACGATTCGTATTTCCCTTCGACTAAGTTGTATGAAATTTTTGGACTTCTTCTTATCGAAGACTGGCCATAGTGATCTGGCGATTGCATATGTGTCCATGTGACACCATCGCGTATTAGCTCTGATCATGGTTTGCTCATCTATTGTATATCCCCGTAAAGAGTGCTAATGGGTGTCTTCGCGATCGGAGGGTACGTGCAGGATCTAGTTACCATTACCTGATATATCCCTTTGGCCCGGTACCCAGCATAGGGTCACCTTGTTGGCCTTTGATATATCGTTGAGGTTTTGTCTTGCTGACTGCAGAGACTTAATAGCCGCCTGGCTGTCAACATAGATAGTAATGTTTTCTCTGACAATGTTGTCATTTTTTTATTAACTTCGCGGCCTGTAAAATGGCAGTTATATCGGCTTGAAAAACACTGCACCCGTTTCGAATTTTGAAGAATTGGTTTATCCCTCTGGATTCACAAAAAATTGGATCCGTCGGTGTAGAAGGCAAGCTCTTCTTCGGTGCATACTATACCATCATCCCAGTCCTCTCTTCTTGGTATTTTTATATCAAGTCTCCTATCGAAGTCTGAGGTTGGAATGATGTAATTGGTATCAATGTTCTCCTTCGTGGTATTCCATTGGGTTAGATGGAATAGGTACTGTTTGTCCAGAGACCTGCTTCCCTTAGTCTGAGTGCCGTTTTTGCCGCCCTGCTACAACAGTGGATGTCCACTGGAAGTAGGTTCAGCATTGTTTCAAGTGCCGTTGTGGGTGTTGATCTTATCGATCCTGTTATCCCTACAAAATAAAAATAAATAGCTGGCGCGACAGCTCGGGATGAGCCAAGGCCTAGCTTCTCGCAACCATTCATGTTGTTCGTGTTGTAACGTTCGCACGAATGGAAGGGACCTACAATTTATTGCCGACTCCGAACGGCGAATTGAGAAGCTCTTTCATGACAGATCATACTCTCGGAGGCTTGTCATTCCCCGACGAGAGGTGGTGCCGCGAAAAATGTTCGGTGTTCCCGGCTGGGGCTTGAACCCACGCCGCTCGGTCAGCAGTCCAACGCACTAACCACTGACCCACGGCGACCACCTGTTATCCCTATACAGTGGCCAAATACATGATAGATCGCCCCTGCTGTCGTATAACGAGGAGCTTAATCTTGGCAGGAGGCAAACAAGACTTGCGGTCGGTCTGTACACGGAGACATAAACCTAAGTAACCCACAGACTAAGACTGGTGCAATCAAGAACTTGCTGAAATAGAAGGAGGAGAGCCTCGAACACTTCCTCTGCGATTGCTAACCATAGGGGCGCTAAGACACAAAAACCTGGAAAGACATGTTCTACCCGAGCTGAGCTCTCTTAGGCAATTTAGTTTCGAGAAAATCCTGGAGTTCGCTGGATGTATCCGTATCTGTAAACGCCATCCGACGCTCTATCAATTAACCTAAAACCTTTCGCTTACACGCCCTCCCACCGCCCTTCCATCATTTATTCTCCCAAAGGGTGGCCTACGTGACGAGATTCGTCTGAACTCCACCCTCCTAAATCAACCATAGGCCAAACCTCCCTAAGGGATGATACTTCAATGCTGTCCAAATGAAGAACTGTATGAACTTTAACTTTTGAAAGCAGCAGTATCCTCCCCTTGTCGAATTCAAGTGAAATGCCATTCAAGGGGGATTAAGGGTGCAACTCCTAAACTGACATTTGAAACCATTACGATTTGTATTTCTTATTAGTCACTGGACTGACTGTGTTCGCTTCACTTATGAATATGATGAGCACTGCTGAGCAATTCAATTTGCTTCAATGCCCAAACCCCGTTGATCCGCAATATGAACACCGAGACTGTATCTCATCCAACCGAACTCAACCCCCTACCGTGATAGCACTTCATTAGATTAAATGAACACTTTTACGTCGAGTAGGGAGAAGGAAATCAGCAGTGCTACACATTACACGTGGATACGAGTACGAGTAAACTAGCTACGTACTGCATAAATTTCCACACGATGTTGACACATTCTGGAGAATTGCTCTGGCAAACAAGGCACAGCTATATCATTTACCGACTGCTCAGCTCGGGTTACCCAACTCTGGCAACAGGTATTTGCCATATTTTCCACAATTTAATGTACCTCCCCCGTCTGACACTGACAGTGTGGGTCTCACTGTACACTAGAACATCAATTTATTGCCTCACAAGCATAACTCCACCGGTGGATGTAATTTACGGGCTAGCCCCCCATCAAGGGTGTTTTGCAAAAAAATATGGTCTCCGTCGAGTAAGAGAGCAGAGTTTTTTTTTTTGCGCACCCCCACCCCCTTGATTGGGCGGCAGGGCTGCTTTTCATTGAATAATAAATGACTACACTGATAAACACGATAAATGTGCGATTTTGTGCTTCGGGTCATTTGTTAGAGGCGGTCGTCGGGGTAGGAGGGTGATCAGGCTCACCCCGGCAATAAAAAGCGTGCCGCCTAACAATTTATATTAATTTGAATACGCTTGACGGTGCGGAGCGCGTTTGGTGTGGGGTACTCGCACTTGTAGTGTATCCAACGGATTCGGCATTGAGAGTATCAATCGGCACTCTTGTTGTTCGCTTTGAAGCCTTGAGCAGATACAAATTGAGTTTTTGCAAATTTTTTTTTGCTGTCGGCTATCCCGCCACTCTGGCAGTGGCTGTGTACAAGGGTATCACATTTGTTTGGAAAAATAAATAATTAAGAGTCGGACGAGTATGGATGTATGTGCATAGTTGTGTGCGTGTGTAAGTTTTTCTTCAGATTTTCCTGCTTGAGATAGTTTTGGACGTAATAAGGAGAACATTGCTGATTTGGTTTTTTTTTTCTGTTTAGGAATAGAGAAACAGATTTGAGATTTGTTGATGTGGAAGAAACTACATGAACACGCCACAGAGCTTAGCAAATCGAAGAAAGCTGATTCTGAAGAAGTATTGACAGTCTTTCACGTACTTTTCTATTGTGTTGTTTAAAGTTTTAGTTTCCACGTGATTTTTGTGTATTTATTTAGGTTTCGTTTATGGACTGTGGCTAAGATGGGACCAAGTAAATTTTCATTTAAATTGTGAGTATAAAATGTTTAGACCTTTGGATCGAGAATGGGAATAGATTTTTGAGTTAAAGGTTAGGTAAGGTTAATGGGTGCCTTGTGACATTGTCACTGCTCACTTAGACCATTGTGGCCATCTTCCAATTTTACTCCGGGAACCTTTAGAACCACCCAGATAAAGAAATGAATCTCAGGAGGTCCCTCAGCTCGATGTCACCCAAGTCCTCCAGTTTCTTGAAGAAGTAACTACCAAGAGTCTTCATTCTTCTACTGGCGAGGGCCGGACATTCACACAGCAGGTGTCGGATAAATTCGATCTCCTCCTCATCCCTGCAGCTTCTGCAATAGTCGTTGTGATGTATACCGAGGCGTTCCGCATGAATACCAATTGCACAGTGCCCCGTAATGATGACAGAGACTATCCTCGCCTCACGACGACTTAGTTTGGTTAGAGACAGAGATCTCTTCTTATTATAAATCGTCCATAAGCTTCTAGCCGTTGCACATGTGTCTAGCTGGATTTATTGAGTTAAAAGGTTGAAGGCATTTCGGATTCCCTTCTGAATCCAACTGCATGGTATATTTTGCAACAGATGTGGTTAATCGTTGATTGATGAGATGTCTATAAGTTCTTGAACTGTTATTGCATTTGAGATAGGATTCGACCAGAAAATCCTCAAGAGGTGCCAGTAGCAGCCATCCTCTGACTATATTCGCAACTAACTTAATTCAAAACATTCCTTTTCCAGATTATTGACTCCATTTTGGACACAGAGTTGGTTTTCTCGGTTTAACTGCCCACAGAACGTGCCGTCATTGTGCTAAAGAAAATTTTTACGTTAACCAGCCAGCGGGGCGGTAAAACTTAATTGAAAAGAGAGTGTGTTCGGCAGGCTGAAAGATTTTGTCTTCGCCATACGAATAAATTTGATCCACCAGTAACAGAAGTTTTTTCATCCTGTTTCCTTGCTTAGGGCCTCACGAAGCCAACGCACGATTGTCACAATATGTCTTAGCTCTGTCCAAATCATCCCCCCTCCTCACTCTTTTAGCGGATTCCATTGCGTATAGGGTTGCCATCAGAAATTTAATAAAACTAGAAGACATGAAACCCTGGACATTGCTTCCATAACCCCGGACACTACAAAATTGAAATTAAGCGGAAAGGGGGTGGGGATTTCCGGCTTTTTTCTGTGAAGGATTATATGTATATTGGTGGCACTGACTGTGAAAGCCAACAATTGCTCTTTCACTCGCTATGACTACTCGTTACTGGTAGAGTCAAGAAAACTAACAAGAAAGATACTATTGCTGCGCTGTACGATTTTCGACGCTTTCATGGAAGAGACCCGTCGTTGTTGGTGTTATCTTTCAAGACTCGTGCTGTGAATCTGCCGCCTTTCATTTGGTGTGACCTTCAGTTTGACGTGCTTTTTTCTTTGTCTGATGACTCGCCCTAATGGCCACCTCATTGGTGGGATATTATCTTCCATCATTAACATATTGCTTCAGGTTCTAGGTTTCGTTTGTCTTGTTTCCATTTGACCCACTGCTTCTCTGGATATTTCAAAAATCCTCTGAACGTCCCCGGAAGCCCGTCAAAAGACGACAGTGTCCGGGGAAAAAAGGACGGATGGCAAGCCTTATCGTATCGGCGTAATTAGCAATGGAACTTTCGCCTATTTTCATCCATGGATGGTTGCGCGTTTTGGTTTTTGACCAGTTCTTTGTTAATGATGTTCGTTAGGCTAGAAAATTCTCAAGATGGTTCGTAAGCACAATAGCAATGATAGTAAAATGCTCAATTTGATTGGAAGTTGCTTGCCTGTCAGTTGGCAACTATCTTTGTGGCGGGTCTGGTGCTAAAGCTGGTGCCAACTATGGAAGGGTGATTTCCAGTTGAGGTTTAAGCCATTGTCCCAGCCTTCGTTGGCCTTCAACTGCCCATTCTCTATTTGGCGTTGCGTTGAAGGTATCTGTCATCTAGCCGGTCATAAAAAGTCTATGACGTCTCCACTGTGACGCTCCTCTATACAGCTGTCAGATAAGTACGTTCTGCATACTGATTCGTGTAAATTTCCGGGTGATTTTCCCAAATAGAGCTATCGAGGGTTCCGCGTTTTGAGTTGTATTCCCCTGAATCTAACTATCTCACTTCGCTGGCCCCAAAATGTCCAATCCACATCGCGATATTTCTCGCTTTGATGTTCTTCACTTCCTTAGTCCGGGAACATTCTTACTTATTCGAGAAGTGCAAAACCGTTCGGATATATTAGTGTAGTTGCTCAGGGGCCACCACATAAAAGTCAAACAGAAAAGTTGAGAAGTCCACATCAACCAGATGTCATTATCAGTCATATTCCGCAGCATTTCTCCTTCAGGGCCACATGGAGTGCCTAAATGGCTGACAAGGAAAAATAGTGAAGACTATGTGCAGTCTTTTCGGGGATATTGTTCCCGCGTAAGGCAAACCCAACCAAATCTCGGTTGAAGCTGAAAGCTAGGTTTGGGCACATCCCGGGCTGTCTTAACCAGTACAGTTTCAGAGATTCACAGATATTGTACTCGGATATTTATTCCTTTTCTATATAGAAACGGCACTCTGTTTCATAGCTTAGAACATAGATTTGGCTTATCAAGATGATATCTCATCGCCGTGGCTCAGTGCGAGCTGGGTGAATTCAAACGCCACCCATGTCCACCGAACTGGGAGTTTTATTTGTCATGAAAAATCTTCTCATTTCGCCTTTTGGAGTTGGCAATAAATTGTAAATTCCATTCGTGGGGAGGGAAAACGTAACACCTACAACATGACTGGTTGAGAGAAGCTAGGCCTTGGCTCATCCCGATATCTCAGGCAGCAATAGCCTGTGAGGATGCCCACGAGCTTCGCAATACTTCCCTTGTCTAGGTTAAAGTTTCCGTTTCGCTTCTCTTAGCATCGGGACATTTTCCCAATGAACTTAATTTGTACTATGCTTCGCTAAAACTATAGCACCGATGTTGAAAAGCTTCTCAAATTGCGCAGTATCCCATGACAACGTGGATTTTTCTCCATTTGGCACATGGCATCACCTAAAGTGTCAGCCCTATAGTCGAGGAATACAAGTATAGTTTCTTATTAACAAAGAATGATCGCATAAATCCATAAGGCTTCAGACTTAAAGCCCAAATCTACATCTCAATATTCTTAATTTACATATTCAAACATCAAACATTGGTCCCGATACCATAAAAATCTTAAAACATGTCCAAAATCATCTGCGAAACCGATAAGATCTACGATAACTGCTACCCGGAGTATTAAACAAAATGTCAAAATATACCACTCGTCAATCTTTTGATCTAAAACCTCAAGCTTTGATCAATTGACGACCAAAACAACAAAGTTAAGCACCTGAAATAATTTTCTTTCGTCGATTCATCTCAAGTGTCGTGCCGGTAGTTTCCAAGAATCAAACAAACACTAAACACCTGCTGTTCCTTGTTTCCACCGGCCTCGTCTCGCCCAGCCTCCTTTGTTTACAATAGAAAGCTGCATTCCACCCTCAGCAGTATTCCTCCAAAGCTTCCTCTATCTGTGGCTGTACACACTCGTTTACCTGTTTGCAGACGTCTGCCTTGCCCATACCTATCCATGACTTGCTCTGGTGTAAGAGAATTCTCTTCAAGTTCAAAGCTTCGCGTTAGAGGCCAACGCCAGACACGGTAGGATGAAGCCCTCTCCTTCTCCATTCGCTTGTGTGTGTTTGTGTCGGCAAACAAAAGATAAGACCAGTCTATGACGAAGATGACGCCGACATCGGTCGCACGATACAAAACCGACCGAAAGTATCGAGTACAGTGTACTGCACAGCAGACAGCCGATTAAAACGCGGCCATGTGGGGGAAAAAAATTGGATTGGGGATTTGTCATTTGGAGCGCCCTGCCTCAGTTAGAATTTGATTGTGGAACGGATTGGTTGCCTGCCGTCTGTGTGTCCGTCGTCGTGTTCAATCCGCAAGACAAGGACGCGTCTCTCGTGAAATATATTCGCGCAGTGTAGTGCAGTGTGTTGTAAATCAGTGTCAGTGGGCTCTCCTTTGAATTGAGTGATTTTGTGTAACACGACGCGCTGTAGGCACGAGTTAAAAAAAAAAACAGAAAAAGTATCTTTTCATCGCCTTTTTGTGAAATTTTGATTTATTATCTCGACGAGAGCATCACGTTGTTTGATTGTTTGTTTGTGTATACATTTTGCTCTCTGCGTGATGTATGACCTGACAATTGGAAATAATTAGATTTGTGAGCATTTCTCCCGCTTGTTTGATGAGACGATACATATGCAAATTGCAATTAGGCCGCGATCAGAATGTAGGTGATTCTGTTCGGCGGAAATACTTCATGATTCATGTGCCTAGTTAGTTCGTGTGGTATCATTACTTAAGGCAGGGAATTCATGAAACAAAGACAACTGATACCGAGCTGTGGTGGTACGCGGCGGCAAACTTCTGGATAAGTGAGCACAAAGTGGCAAAGTCTTGAACTCCGCGCGAAATAGAATTGTTGACAGCAGCGCGTACGAATTGTGTTGTCCGCAAGTGCGTTTAGTGCTTATCCGAAGTTTTTTTTACTCGTATTTCTTTGTTTTGTCTCTGCAAGTGCTATTTGAGGCTATAAAATTGCGTTCCCATGATTAATTGCGTGGCGGGCAAGGAAATTACTCAGCAAATTTGATTAGATTTACAGGGTAAATGAGATAGGTGAAGTATTTATGAATTGAAAAAGTTTGCACTCTTCATTTACGAGCAGGAGGTCTCAAGGACAAAGGCGACCGACCTGAAAGATCTTTAAGAGGGTTTTCATTCATATCATTGCAAAAACGTGATTCGTGTCTCTGCTGCGAAGGAACATGAGATTTTGTATGTCCTTAGTTTAACCCAAGGATTTAGCCTTGAGTTCTGTGTAGAGCTATGGTTCATACAAAGGTCATCCATGCCACATGTCCTTTTTTCTTCGAATCTCTTGCAGATCGCTATCATTTCCTACGTTGTGACCATGTGTTGTGTTTCTTCTTGTAGTTTGTCGTCATGTTGCATGTTGCCTCTAAAATAATTTTTTTTTTCCTGCAGAGGCAGATGGCAATCTTCAAGAGGCGCAACTGAGCTCGTATTCAAGGTGGACAAAGTCACTTACTGCCTTTAGTTGATTATCTGTCCGATTGGTCGATGTCGGGTGTCCTTCCATGCTGAAATTCCATTCGTCAGACATATACTCATCTGACTAAATGAAAACTTGGCTATCGTCTTGTAGGTTGAGCGTTGAATGCGTTCAACGCGTAAATAGTCGTTCCTGTTGTTTTATACAGTCTGCACAAGAAGTTTTTCAAATTCTCCGCACCTGCCTTCCTTCTTTATCTCTACAGGATTTTCAACCCTGACACGTTTTTTTTTTTTTTACTTCCGTTCCTCTTTATGTCGTTACTCACATCCTACTCATGCTCTTTCTTCTTCGTTGGAAGGAGTCATCCAGTCTCTTTTGCTAATACAGCGAGTAGCCCTCGGCCTTTTATTGCAGCTTCGCTTTATATGCCCTTTATTTTGTTGCCGTATGGGGGTGGAGTGAAAGACATCAGTTGTGACATTTCTCTTGCCACTGGTTTTCGGTATTTGATTTCCTCAGTGTTTCGCTTTTGTCAAGGTTGACATTAGAAAGACACGTACTTCGGGTTCTTTTTGACAATGTTGCTGTTAACCAAGAATGCATGAAAGCATCCATTACCTCTCGGGGACTGAGTCGCTGTAGATTTCTCACCACAGCTGAATTTAAGGAAGGAGCAGTGCTGTATGGCTATGACATAGCGAAGTATGTGCGGGAATTTCCTCGGAAAACCCCTAACTTGTCTAAAATCCTATCGCCTTACGAATTTTGTCAGCGTCTTCCAGGCAGTGGTCCTGGCAATTCGGAAAGTTGGTCGATTACATAAAAATGATGGCCACCCAAGCCTAAGGTTGCTGTCTTACCCAACTTGCAATAAAAGTTGTTGATTCGGCTTCTATGTATATCTTCAGAGGTAGTAGAACATTGCCGAAACTAACCGGAGTATATATTCGGCATCACTCATGTGGTTCTCTGGTCCCAGGGACGTTTCAGGGAACGAATGCGTCGATAAATTAGCCAGACGAGGCTTTTAACAGCTCACTCGCGGTACAAGTGGATTTTTCACTGTGACCTGTTAAGGGCAATTTATGTTCTTACATTTACACGCTGGCCAACCTCAAATCGTTGTTCTGCTCCTGTAACTGCATAACATCCAGAGCGATGTGGG
Organism: Matsumyia berberina; assembly: GCA_917880715.2. Classification (NCBI taxonomy): domain Eukaryota; kingdom Metazoa; phylum Arthropoda; class Insecta; order Diptera; family Syrphidae; genus Matsumyia; species Matsumyia berberina. The sequence goes on from OU862870.1 coordinate 34,772,679, forward strand.
CATCATGATCTTCAATGACCCGCTTAACCACAATAAGGGTAGTGGGCGTAGGGTGTTGAAATGGATCCTCCATATTTCTCGATCTTCCGCCATCGACCCTAAATCATCAGGGGCTATCCCCATACAGGTAGAGGTGAGATTTCGGTCTTGGTCCAGCCATCTCATCCTAGACCTACCCAGGGGACGCCTACTCGATGACACGGATCGGAAGCCGAGTTGGGGACATGCGTTGAACGAGCACAAACCATCGAAGTTTGGACCTTTCCGCTCGAAGAAGTAGCTGCTCGACATTGAGTGCCTCGCGTATTCTGGTGTTCCTAATTCGATCTCGACGAGTAAGCCCAGTAATAGAACAAAGAAATCTCATTTCGGCAGTTTGTATCCGCGATTGTATACTTTCGGTCATTACCCAAACCTCATGACCATAGGTGCGGGTCGGGGCAAACACTGAAGACCGAGAAGACATGCTGCCACAGCTGCGGGAAAAAAACCCCCGTTCACTGGCCAGGCAATGCAGATCTGATTTACCTATTGTAAGAATTTAGGAGTAACAATTATGGCGATATTGTCAGCAAAGCATCCGATATTGAATGCATTGGACGCTGTCGTACATGATATCTAAACCAGTGGAACCCCTTGGAACCCCTGTTAGTGTTGTGTAGTGCCAAGAATTACTACTGTGACACATTTCTTCTAATCTCCTTTTCATTTCCATCCGTTTTTTGTGGAAAAGAAAGATCGACCTCTGCGTTTACCGCGTCTACTGTTGGTCATGCTGCGTGAAAACCGTACTGGTGCTGCGTTAGCCTTCCTTCGTTTTCTTTCGCTGCTTCCAATCTGTTACAGGTGACGCATTCTCATATTTTTCTACCTGCGTCTAGCGACCGGTAGTCGTCGTGCCTCAGTGGTTAGTGCTGTGCGAGCTGAGTAGGTTCGAGGCCCAGCAATATGGTATACTACAGTTCGTTTTTCTGTAACATATCTGTATTGCTGACATATGAATCCATGTCCGTAGGAGCTGTGCCCCTAGATTTTAGATAGTAGGTAGAAGTGGCACCGAGTCACCTTATCACTGTAGCCGCCAATGGGTCTTTTGTGATTTCATCCATTTAGAACTCGCTAATGATGCCTGAATTCGAGATGAATCCAGAGATGTCTTTGAGTCAGCTGACAGATATGTTCTCTATTTCGATGTAGAATTTGCCTAAATGACGATGACGTTTTCTGATTTAACGGTTACAGTGACACAAAATATGTTATGCTGATTCTTTGTCTTCGTTGCACATTCTGCCAGTGTTGTTTTCTATTCCCATAGTCATTAGGTGTTTTTTTTGACTCGACAGGGTCCTACTAGGAAGCCTGTAACCATTCGAACTTGACTTCTGGTTAGTCCTAAGAGTTGTTTCGTTCAGATATGGGAGATGTTTGATATGAACATTTTGGCTTGCCTGTTACTAGTGTGCTCTACTTTTCAGCCAGATTTTAATAATGCACTTTGAGCCGTGCTCCTAAATACCCGAATCTCAGCCTGATTACTGCTTTCCATAATCTGTTCCTAAATTGTATTCCATTCTCGTCAAAAAATATGATTGCATTCATCAGAACTAGGGGTTCAATCTTCGTTGCGCAGTACTACATTACTTTCTACGCCATTTTAATTCTAAACTTACCAGCTCGATTCGTTCGTCATTTCCATCCGCCTACATAATGTAAACTCGGTCTGCCATTCCTCCGATACGGTCCATCTAGTGTGTTTATGCTTATCAAGGCTTGCTCAAGGCCAGCTATGTTTTCTAATTCCATTATTATTTTTCAAATCATTTTTATGTGTCAAAAAACTTCCGGTGGGAGTATTTATATAAAAAATTGTTAGTGAATTATATTAAAATAGATCATTCAGATGTCTGGTGGTAATAAGCCGTTTCGTTGAGTTAATATTTTATTCTTTTACGAATCGTAAATAAAATAATTTTTTTTATCACACTCAATTTGTAACTGTCTGACTTGTGATTTGAATTAAAAATACGACGAAAAGCTTTGTTGTTATTTTTTGTAATAGATTGTGTGTTCCCTTTGCATGTAAACCATTTTCTACAAAATATTTTCCTATTCATCGGACAAGGCTTAGACCATTTATACGGTTATTCACACGAATATGGATATAATTGCAGAGCACTTCCAGTGAGGCGTTAAAAATTCAATCATTTTTCTTCCAAACACTATGAACTCAAAGTGATTTTATTTATGAGTAAGCTGTCATTATGGTAAAGCCTCACTCATTAGCAGTTATGGACCTTGCAGATTAATAACAAAATTTCATCAATCATTATTTAAGTACTTTTTTATAATTATTTTCTGAACGCAGTTCTTATCTGACATCCACTTAAGTATCAATCCCTTGTGCTATTATTTAATCATAAACAAACAAAATGAGTGCGCGTTATGTTATGAAAGAATTTCATGGGCTCTGTGTTGAGGGCCATTGTAAAAACTCCACGCCGAACAAAACGACTTTTAACTGCGACACGGAAGTTATCAAAACAATTCAATTAAACTATTAAGTTAAGTTGTTAGAAAAAGATCAAGGCGTGAGCATAACTACATACATATCTGCCTACTAAAAACAGGCTTGCGTGACAGTCCGGATGGTCCAAGCCCGAACTTCTCGCAACAATTCATGTTGTGCGTAATACATTTTTTCTACTATGAGGAGGGTCATGCTATTTATTGCTTGCTCCAAACGGTGAATTGGGAACGATGAATTATGCTCTCGAATGTACGCAGCTCGCCTTTAAGTCCAACGCACTAACCACTGAGCTAAACAACCGACAAGGAAATGGCGAACTTTATACCAGCGCATCTAAAGCTAAGTACAACCTGCCAAGGACGGTAACGAAATGTTGAAAGAGTCTTGCCCAAAATGTTTTTGTATTGCCAGACAACTGACAATAGCACAATGTGTCTAGACTGAAGAACTTTGCATTCCACGATGACAACTTAGCTTCATTCGATGCGATGCCTTAAAGTACTGGTTGTGTCAGTCATACTTACTTTTTCATGGTCATAAAAAAATTGCACAGCTCTGAGAGATTTATCTGAAAGATCATTCGCAGTTCGAATTCACGTCTTAGCAGACTCATGGTAGCACAAGACAACTCACCGATCCGCGGTTTATACTGATCTTTAAAATAAGCCTCGACTGTATGAATGTAGTGCTTGCACGAAGCATCCCGCAGCAGGGAAGGGTAGGAACCCACCTGCGATAGACTTTGGGTCAACAACCCTGACATAAAGTCATCAAAAAGTCAAGTATATGTATATGCATCCACATACGCTCTAAAATAAATCCAATACAGCACTCTTTGGCCCAACAAGCCTACATGAACAGCAAATTAGTAGAGACAGGACTGTACGAAGTCAGCTACCTCTAGTTTCGCACGCCAAGTTAGTTGAGGTCCCCTTCCACTTATAGCTAAGTCGATGTCGCTGACAACCCATATAGTTCGTCGTTGTATCTCTTCCTTTCGTCACTGTTTATGCAGACGTGACCGAAGATAACCCGAAAAATGTTCCGCTCGAAACAGCCAAGAGCAACCTCATCCGCTTTTGACAGAGTCCATGCCTATGCGTCGTAGAAGAGGACCTATAAAGGGTCACTTTAGTTGTTCGAGAGAGGCCTTTGCTACTCAATTGTCTTCTTAGCCCAAAGAAACAGCGATTGGCAAGAGTTATTCTTCGTTCGATCTCAGCGCTGGTGTCGTTGTAGGATGTGATAGCGGAGCCTAGATAGACAAGGTCTCTAGCTACTTGAAAGTTATAGCTGTCTATTGCGACGATCTGTCCGAGATGTTGGTGTTGGATGTCCTTTCTTATTGACAGCATATATTTTGTCTTGCGCTCATTGACCGCTAAACCCATTTTCATCGTCTCCGTCTCTATACCCATGAACGCACCAGTGACATCACGCTGCGTTCTTCCGATTATGTCAATATCGTCGGCGTATGAGAGTAATTGGACGGATTTTTGAAAGGTTGTGCCTCTGGTGTTGTCGTGTGAGTTTTGCAGTATTCTTTCAAGATGTTGAAGAAGTCAAATGACATCGCTGCGCCTTGTCTAAATCCTTTTTTAACATCAAAGGTCTCGGTGAGGCCTCTACCGACCTTGATGGAGCAGCGTGCATTCTCCATCGTCATCATGCACAAACGGACGAGTTTCGCAAAGAAGGCAATAACTAGACACGCCTCTGTAGAGCTAGTCTCTATAGATGCTGTCATACGCTGGCTTAAAATCTATGAAAATTTGACAGGTATCGATTTGAAGTTCCTGGGTTCTCTCCAAGATCCGCCGCAGTGTCAATATTTGTTCGATGCTTGACTTTCCTGGGGTAGTTACTACAGTGAACAAATCACTCGCATGTAGTGTTCTTGGCATTCAACAACGTGAAAGTCAATAATATTAGACAAACTCTTGACTCTGTGCACGTTTTGGATGAAATCCGTGCTCGGAACGAGAATAATCTCAACAGAACTGCGAGTTCGTTCCACAGCAGTGGAGACGCCATGCAAGCACCTACTGCTTTCCTTTAACAGCATCCCCTACACATTGCTTCAATTTGAGCTTAGGCTGTTCCCCTCCTTACAGTTCATTCAAGATTGTTCTCTTGCAAAAATTAAATTTCGATTTGGATGTATACTTACCCTTGCTCCAAAGGGAACACCGTGGTCAGAATAATACTGCAGATGGAATCAAGTGGTTTTCTCATACGTTGCATAAGCCAGATTATGTGCTGAGTACTACAACTACTGAGCTCACAACAAATGACAAAGCATAACTCACTGAAGTCAAAGTTCTCCATAAAGTGCTGGAGGTGACAATGCCTGATAGAAAAAAAGTCTGAGAAGCTTTTCCAAACTCCTTACTAAGTCTTGAAGTTTGAAAAGACTTTATGCGAAGGCACTAAATGCTTTTGTACTATACCCACGGAAATGATAAAAGCCAAGGCCCTAATCCCATTTATTTCGCTTCTTGGTTTCAAAGATTTGGTTTACATCGCTCGAACCTTGTCCGCCGGTATAGCAACCTCGCATTAGTAGCGTCTATTCTAGCGCTACAACTATGTCTTCCCAACTCATGAATGATCGTCTTAAATGGTAGGGTAGGAGCTATACACAATCCATGTCTCTGGTGCCATCAAAGAATGTTTCCCTACTGCCTACACTTTTGTTTTAGGTTCTGACTTAAGATTTTCGATGTGTCACACTTGGACTATCTTCGAGTTTTCAAGCTTTCCACGGTTCTCATTCTTACGTGTTATGTACATGGAGGCTTATCCTGCGAATAAATTATTGTGTCTGACAGTGGAAACAGTCATGTTGCCCGGTTACGTTATCTTGTTCTCTGAGTGTACATAATTCAAAGTGAGTCACCAAAAAGATGCCATCGACTTCGAATTGAAATTTATTGAATTTAGAATTGGTCTCCGTCTTCCGAAAGGTGTTTCACTCACCACTCCTTAAAAATACCCTCTATTGCATGACTTGTTGGTTATCGCCTCCTAAGTCCGACATTTCAATTTGAAACTCTGTTTTGTGCAAATTAAAATTCAATTAGTGAACTTCAACCCTAAGTGGTCTCTAACTGAGTCAAAATAAAACCATCATACCCCTCTCTCTCTCTCTCTCTTTCTCTTTCGAAATATGTGTCACATTTCGGATGCACTTGCTATCGTTCGTTAAACAAACTAAAGTACATGTCTCACACCAAGCATCCGACCCGCAAAGTATGCGAAAAATAAAGATATAAATAAAATCATGTCTCCATGCTGCCCCCCCACTGCGGGCGCGATACGCGATTAGTGCGGCCAGCTGCCGGAGAAGCTCTCCCCCTGCTCTCCATCCCCATCCCTGGGGAATACACTAGAACACAGATAAATTGTATTCAGCGCAAATTATTTTTAATTTGTCGCCGATAAAAGGAAAGACGAACCGCACATCTGATTTAGGCTGGATGGACCTCAATTGACGCCACGTTGCTGGCTTGTTCGGTGAGGGGGATCCGGTCCCGGCGGATTTGCCCAGACATCCAATTGATATGCGATAAACTGTTCAAGTGAAGTGTTAACGCACCATAAAACACAAGCATTATCACACGCACTTAACCCCGAGTTTAATTTGGTTTCCGTTGGATTCTCAGTGTTCGTATTCGTTTTCGTGTTCGTGTTCGTGATTCTGATTTTTATTTGGATCGTAAAAATTTAAATAAATAAAAAGACGAAGCGACGACTGATAGTGGAATGACAGGCGCACAGGTGAACCTTGAATGTGATTTCGATGTCAGTTTATAGGTTTGTCTTGAGATTTTGAAGGCACTGAGATTGCGAAGAAGGGAATGCGATAATTTGGCCACGGCTGTCAGCAATTCAGCTTCAGTCTGAAACGGGGAGATAGTTTATTTAAATATTTGGCTTCGAGCAAACAAGCTGTGATTAGTGTTATGCAGTGAGATTAAGTTGTTAGGCTGACTAATGACCTTTAGCACAAGAGTGGTTTTTCATGATGGACGATCGATAACTAATCCTAAATAAAGTAACTTAGATCTTGAAGGATGTTGAAGGAATTTTGTCTTGATGGCCAAATCGTTCAAATGTCTTTGGTGGGTCTTGCTAAATCGACTTTTCTTCATAAAGCACTTCAAGATCTCAGCGGTACCACGGCTACGTGTTTTATTGCGGAGTGAAATTCGATGTTCACCTCCTTGTCAATGCTTGGGCTCTCGCTGACATTTTATTTTTGTCGTTCTATACAGCTGAGTTGCTAAACAATGTTTGCTGCCATTTTTTATCTGCGTCACGTTTTTCCTGGGACAACAACCAGGGAAATGCTAAAGTCTAGCTTCTTGCAATCATTCATGTTGTTCGTGTGGCATTTCCCGCACTTTCTCGATTTCTGGTCAAATCCTATCGTTATTCCGCAAACATTTCTGGGACTTAGGGCGTAAATACAGTCGTTTTGAGAAGCACCATAGAAACATAAGTGTACACTGCTCGCCAGCTTTCAGGGATGTTAAAGTCGGTGACATTGCTGTCATTGGTGAAAGCCAATCACTGTCAAAGACTCTACGTTTCAGCGTAAGAGATAGGATCCCGACCAGTCTACTGCCTCTTTCGTCGTTGGAGGGTTGTGCCTATTTTTTCGTGTCCCATTCTCTAGTCAAAATGATCATTAGCTATACGTTTAGCCCAGAAAATCCTTTTGCAATGTTTTTCAACGAACATTGACAGCTTTCTTGTACCAGTGGAGGTCACTTCCCGTATAATTGCACGGATTCAACATTGAGTCGGAACAGCCGCACCTGGTTGTATTGCTTCGCCATATTTTAGCCAACATTCCAAATGTTCGGTTCTCTCATATCATAGCGAATGCTTTTTACTTTCTCCGTCTGTTTTCCTACGTTAAGATGATACCGTTCTGCTGCCATTTGATGGAGACACATAATCCTGTGTGATACCACAGTCGATATGTAAGTTTACAGCCAAATCCAAGACAGCAGCGGAAAGCACATTGGTAACAGCCTTCTCCCGTGCAGAACATGACAGCAGAGGCACCAGAGTTTACAAGGCGAAAGAGAACTTCAGAAGAGAGTGAACCAATAAATAGAGTTTATTTATTGAGCTTAAAAAAGCTTATGGGGTGATAATTATGAGGGGTGAATCAGGAGGAGATAAAGTCGGACTTGGAGCTGAATTTATTGGAATGAACATCAGGGATGTTTTGCTCGTTTGTTGGCCTTGCGCAACATTCTAGACATTGATCCATGTTATCCATAATTGGTGCGATGGAGAACGAGACTGGTACAGAACTCAGATTACGGGGATTTGTGTTAAGAGAGATAATTTAGAGCAGTGCAGTGGAGTCGATAGTATCCGCTAACAATTGGTGAACGAAGATAACACCGATTTGACAATTGGGTTTGACGCTTAATCGATTTCGGTCGATTTATTTATGGCGGCAGATTTGAACTGTGAATCTAGGAGAGCTCACGTAAGGTGAAACGGATGATCCTACCCTGGACAGCTTTAATTCTCTGTAGCATGAAAAGAGACAAAACTTAGCTGGCGTATTCAAGGAGAAGACTATTCACCACAAAGGTGATGCAAAAAGACTTTGTGACGTAATGATTCGCGAGTTCTTTTGACCAGCGTTTGATGAATCCGAGGATAGTTTTGCCTACAATGTGATCAATATGAAACAGTCATTTAGTTCACTGCCACAAGAGACATCCAAAAGCCTATTACACAAACCGGCTAGACCAAAATTGTGTTATGACAAAAGCTGATAACTGTGGAATTTTGGACAAGTTGTTGAAATTCACTTGTTCTGCAAGTATTTACTTGTCACTGGGTGAACCAGTTCCTTACGAAAGTCGGGCGAATTGAGTGATAGCTTTACATTCATGTTTAAGAAGTCTTCACTACACGGAGAGATCTTAGTCCTTCAGAGTATGACCAACGAAATTTATTGTTCTGACAGCGATCAATGGTCCCAAATGGGCTATAGGATGATGTACTCCCTCTTTCGCAGTTATTAATTCTGAAGACAACAGTATCTCTGCTTATAACGCTGTCTTTGCAAACTAAAGTGATATACGACCATAACCACAATTGGATATGAGTTTCAATCTACTACTGAAAATATCCATTAGGTCACTTTTTAGCTATCTGTGTTGGCTGACTAAAAACTATTTTTCTTGGAAATAACTTTCAAGGTATGTAACTGATAAGTGCCAAGTATCATAGGTTTGATGATGTCATACACTCCAAAATACGACTGACTGTCCCCTTGTTCAGATTAGAAAGGTAAACTGAGCCAAATGGAATGGGAGAAACTAAAGAAAAAAAATGTAAGGTTAACCAGAAGAATGGCGTCCTTATCAGTGAATGAAGAATTAGAGCACTTCGAGAGGGTGATGAATACAATGATGTGGAATTTATGTCATGAGCCGTGTTTGAGTAAACTCATCGAAAAAGGATTCGTGTGTATTTAAGTAGAAATTTCGGTTCAATATTGTTCTTGGAATTCTGGGAAGAGATATCAAAAACATATGGACTCTCCATCTGCCCGATTATGGATTTATTGCCGATTTAAAACACCTTTTACATTTATTTGCAGAGCGATAAGAGTCCCCGCAACGTATTCCTAAATTATGCTTCGTATCATTTTGATTGTCCTGGAGTTCCATTGTTGCCAAAAAAAAAATCATTACTGGTGCAACTGCTCACGATGAGCCAAGGCCTAGTTTCTCGCAACCATTCATGTTGTGCGTGTAACGTTTTCCGCGTAGGGTTCTTCTGCCCTACGATTTATTGCCGGCCCCGAGCGACAAATTGAGAAGCTTTTTCATGACTTATTATGCTCCCAGAGGTTTGTCATTCCCCGACGAGAGGTGGTGCCACGAAAAATGCTCGGTGGACATGGCTGGGGCTTGAACCCACGTAGCTCGCACAGCAATCCAATGCACTAACCACTAAGCCACGGCGACCTAAAATCTCGAATAAAAATTTGATTTTCTACAAGGTGAGGTTTCTCTGACAATGTTGTCCTTTTTGAATAATCTTCGGCGTTTAAAATGACGGTTATCTCAGCTTCATAGTAATACCAAGAAGACGACACCAGTATCAGCATGCATTTTGGATCCATCAGTTTAGAAGGCTAGTTATTCTTTAAAACAGACTGTGCCGTCATCCCAGTCTTTTCCTCTTGGCATTTTAGCATAAAGTCTTCTATTGAAGTCTGGGGTTGGAATGGTGTTGTTGATATCTCTTATCTCCCTTGTGGTAGTCCATCGCATAAGAAGAGAGGGATGACCGTAGGTTTTGATTTTCCATTGATCTACGTCCTTTAGGCTGAGTGCTACAGAGAATACTTACCGGAACTAGATTCAGCATTGTTGCAGTGATGATAGACCTGAACCATCCGCCATGTATTATGTATATCAGGCTCCAGCGAGACGCGAGCTGATAACTTTACTCATGCCCTGTTTGCCCTCCTTCTGCAGCCTGTAGTTTACCATTGTATATGGTTTCTGGCAATATATCTCAGCTCATCCCGATTCTTCTTTAATTTCTGCGATTTCACCTCAACTGTTCTGTAAGAACTGACTTATTAGTGGGGAGCATTTAGTCCGCTCTGGTATTGCGGTCCCATATAGAAGTCTATCGTGCTATCCCGAATGTTTTAGAGCACGTTATCTGTTCCAGAGGCCGTCAGGAAGCTAATCAGCTTCTCAAGAAAGTGCGGTCGGTGAGACGAGTTCACAGCTTAGGGTCCGTTTTCTCACATGAATGAGGGCGGAACATTTTGTGACAATTTGGAAGGAGTTTTCCTCGTTCTCCATGCATAGTCTACAGATAGGGTCTAGTGACAGGCCAAACTTGTGTAGATGCCGTTTTAGTCGTCATTAGCCACTGAAAATACCGGTTAGGATTTTGAGGTGGTTCCTGCTCGGATTCAAAAGAAACTTCGATTTCTTTTGTGATAGATTAGGGAAGAAGTGTTTGGTACATTTCTGTCCAATAATTTCCATCCAGCTGGCGTTGAACTGGAGCTTTTTTTTTCCTCGTGTGGGTTTTGGAAAGGGATTTGCTTACACCATTAGCTAGTTCGGGACGATTGAGGATAGTTGTAGCACCAAATTTGGCCAGTTAGTCTGCTGTTTCGTTGTCCATGTGATGCTTGTGAGCAGGGATCCATTGTAGTATGACCAAGTTGTGTTTTCCTAGCAGTTTGACTGTCTCTAGAACTAGTTTTGATTTTATCGTGACTAAGCTCAGTGCTTTTAGGGCAGTTTGCCTGTCAAAAAAGCTGAACTTGGCGATAAACTTGGTTAATTGCGCTATTGGCTTTGATAGTTTCGCAACTGGCTCGACCTAAGTTTTAAGAAATTCAGTAGTTTCCCGATTAGTCTTAGTTTCAGTGCGGGCGAGCCTCATATTAAGGAGAGTTTTTTTCAGGCAAGATGGAGTTTCTCCCACCCACAAGTGATACGTAGGTGATTAGAGTATAATTTTTGGTCCTAAGCCTCACTTTTTTTTAAAGTTTCTATGTCTGGTCCTTCAGATATCCACCATCCCTATACCTTCTTTGCATAAAGTTGGTCAGAGTCAGTTCATGATAAACTTTAATATTCATAGCAAGGTCATTAAAATGACTTTGCGTTACTAGACTACAGCCATTGAGGTCGCTTAGCCATTCAGCCATACTATGGAGAGAAGCAAGAGAACCGTTCCTGCGGGCCACCTACAGATGACTGTCGTAGCCTTGAAATTAATTTACTCCTAATACGCCTTGTCGCTGAATTCAATATTTTTTCTTTAACTTCACGTAAGGTCGGAGAGAACAGAGATAGAACTGCATTTTTGGCCTTGAGGTTTCGAGAAACGTCGAAGTATACATTGTTTCTCCTTACACCTCACGGGCTGCAGTCTGTTCAAAATCAGTAGGGTTATTGGAAAGAAATGAAAATTGCTCTTCGCGACTGAGTATTAAACCAACAACTCGAGCGCAACAAGGCAGCACACTACTCCGCAGTTGGTGTAGGTGGCTAAAAACCATTGCTATTTCCAGTTTTGGATGAAGGAAGTGACACTGAATGATTTTAGTTCTAAAGAACACTTTTCCCTGGTTTCTGGACGATGCTTTGACTAATATTTATTCGAGGATACCATGAGAACACTTATCCCGTTTTTTATTTGATTCAATACAGAACAGAATTGAAAAGCCTAAACTACTACTGACCCTAAAAATACCCACTCATTTCCCACAATGATGACATTTTCAAAGGGCAAGAAATATTCCTGTGGTCGCCGTGGGTCAGTGGTTAGTGCTGTTCAAGCCCCAGCCATGACGTTTTTCGCGGCCACACCTTTCGTCGGGAAATGACAAACCTCCGGGAGTATAATCTGTCATGAAAAAGCTTCTCAATTCTACATTCGGAGTCGCCAATAAATTGTAGGTCCCTTTGATTCGTGCGGAAAATGTTACACGCGCAACATGAATGGTTGCGAGAAGCTAGGCCTTGGCTCATTCCGAGCTGTCGCGGCAGCTATTAATTTATTTATTTTTCAGAATTATTCCCATAAGACTAAAGCATTGGCATTGCCTCTTGTTTGTTCTAGGGGCACACAATAATGCCAAAAACCCCACCCCAACACCATTTAGAACTTTTCTCCTGTCCCATGCATGTTAACGAACTGATGATGGGCACTGTCAAACATATCAATATCCGTTACACTTCCTTGATATTCCATCACTCCACACCGCTATGATTGACGTTCTATTTTACGGTCACACCTGTTTTTCCCACAACTAATGGCCTTCGGTGTTTGAAATTTCATCATCACTTCTCGCCCGTCGCTCTAATTTTATACAAGGACCGAAAAGAGTTCGCGTAAGTACACCACCCAACCTGTGTCAACCCCAACGCTTAAAGAGATTTGATTTACGATCCATGAAATAACGGTTTAAAAATAAATTTTACGATCTAACCGACGCATATTCACACCTCACTCGAAACGAATTACACATCCGATAGTAGAAGAGTTCCCCTTCGCACCCGAAGAGATCATCTATTGGGTGTCTTTGGGACCGCACCGTAATTATTAAATGATTAATTAATTATTCCTACCGTCCTAATAATTCACATTAATTTAATTTATTTTATTTTCCTTAAGAGAAAATTAAATATTTGTTGTGTTCCCCGAAATAGCGGTCGAAGATCGATTGGATTCGCCATCTATCCGCACCTCCACATGGGGTAGATGCGAAGCCATAAATCTGCGTATTCACCTGTTTGTAGGGGGAAATCAAATATATTTTGTTTCTCATTCGAAAATGATCATAATTCTCCCGCCTAGGAATGAGGAAAATTACTTCAATCGGCTCCTAAACGATCCGCCATTAGATACGAGCGCCGTTCGCTGTTCTTGTTTTTATCTGCATTCTGGGGCTTTGTCTGCCATTAGGATGGATGTTGTTAATTCGGTAGTGCGGCAGCGTTTCTCACAAACAAATTGTTTATCTCACGTGGGTTTATCAGAGAACAAGACCATATGTTCGTATTTTTAGACAACTGTGTGCACCTTTTGTTTAATTAGATAAATTTCAATTGATAAACGAACTTTTTATTTGGATAAGAGACGAAATATTTCATTTTAAATTGTAAATTAAATGCTCTGTCGGGGTTTGTGGCATATGTTTCTGCTTCATCACAAATAATTTCAATTAAAGTTGTGTGTTTATTATTTTTTCATCGTTGTTACATACGTACATCAAAACCTGAGAATGGTCGATGAAATTCGTTTTCTTAGTTAGAGAACTTTCTTGGCACACTAATATGAGTGTTTTTACGTAGACGTAAACCTACGTCGGCATTGTGGCAACTGACTGTGGGGTAGCACTAGATTAATGACTTCTAAGAAATCGTCGGTTAGTAAATTAAATTACAGCTGGTTGTATACAACATCAATTGAAATGTGCAGTTGAAAAGGTTGATTCAATATTTGTGACTTTACACTATACAGGGGGCGTCCCATTAGGAGCGCACAATATTGTTTTCCAGAAAAAATGCATTTTTTCCTGAGTGAGCGATGGTGTTTTTGATGGTGTCCATGATATAATTTTAAAAAAATCGCCACGACCTTGATCTCATTAATTGTTTGTGATTTGCTGACATAAGCTAAAGGTTTGCTGACATAATAAGGTAGATGGAATGACGAGAGGAGAGAGAGCCCTTTGAGCCACACTCAGGTTAGTAGAGACCCATTGTGATGCCCATTTTTGGGGGGAGGGGTACCCCTTGCTCGTGGAGCAATACTCAAAGTTCTCTCCTATTGCCCCAGGATTTCGAACCATCTTGAAGCCTTAATGAACCTCCAGATGTCCCTGATAGGTACGTCACTAGACTCTTCGGTATCCTAGAGGTGGCAAAGACCTGGGCAATGGCAGAGGAAGTGTGTTATGTCCTCATTAACTTCCTCGTCTCCGCAGCCTTTGCGAAGGTCGTCCTCACTTAGCATTCGCTTTTTTTTTTATAGTAATTACTCCTTCAAGGATGGAGAGGGTTTGCCTGTCCTTCTGCATGAGAGTATTAGTTCTGGCATCGTTGTACCTTGGCCATAGATTTCTATTTATTTTACAGGAGTCCAAAGAGCTCCATCTTAGACTCGCTTTTGTTACTATACTGATCCATTCTTCGTGTTTGAGTTTACATGTTGGGACTTTCACTGACCGATCAGCCTGCTCTAGGTCTAGTGCCGACCCTTTCCTTACCAATTCATCAGTCCTAAGGCATCAAGTCCCAGGGCATCAAATCGTACTAAATTTCTGGCCAGTTGATGTCGGCTTGGAAAATGTTGCCAGAAGAAACTTCAGAGTTCGTCGTTCGAAGTCGGCAATAAATTGAAGACTGTATATGTAGGCTATGACTTTTAATTGCAATAATTATGCTAAAAAATAAATAAATAGCTGGCGGGATAGCTCGGAATGAGCCACGGCCACCAATGGAAGGTACCTACAATTTATTACCGACTTCAAACGGCCAATTGAGAAGTTTTTTCATGACAAATTATACTCCCGGAGGCTTGTCATTCCCCGATGAAAGGTGGTGCCGCGAAGAATGTTCGGTGGATATAGCTGGGGCTTGAACCCACGCAGCTCACACAGCAGTCCAACTCACTAACCACTGAGCCACGTGGAAACACAAAAAATAATTGTGGTTAACTATCTATTAAATAATCGTTTAGTGAAGTGATATTTCTTGTGTCTACAAGTCTTTCTTGGATATTTAGATAGAACTGTAATCCAGCTTAAGCATGCAATTAAAAAGTAAAGAAGGAAATCGAACTTCGCCATATTCCACACCAAGAATATCATTAAAACGATTTTACTCCAGTTTATGGAAACAAGAGCTTCCTGAGAGGTATGGTATATGGTACTTTGGACTAAATTACCTCCTAATTAAAGCTTGAAAAACGTAGTTAGATCAGTTTTAACCTGAAAAACCCTGTAGAGCTGTAAAAGCACCCCCGAACTTAGTATATTTGCAGATTTAAATATTACAGGGACTCCGTCTGCTTGATTAAGAAGAAACCACTATTCAAAACTAACCAATTTCAGTATGAGACGAGGAGAAGTTCCTAGTGCACGTGGCCAGCCCTTACCAGAAAATATCACTTCAATGATCTGTACGATCTGGACACTGTCAGTATGACCGAGCTTAATCATCATAATTTTCCACTATGAGGGTCGCGGGTTTAGAGTGCTTAAATGGACCCTCCACATCTACCGATCTTCTGCCATCCACTTTAAAATATCAGAGGCTATCCCTACTGGTAAAGGTGGTATTTCAGACTTGGTTCAACCATCTCACCCTGGGACTTTCCAAGTAACGCCTACCTGATGGCACGGATTCCATGGCTCCTGTTGGAAGCCATCGAAGTATGGAGCTCTTCATTCGAAGAGGTAGCTGCTCGACATAGAGTGCTTCGCATATTCTAGTTTTCCTAACTCGATCTCGGCGAGTAACCTCAGCAATACAGTAAATAAATCTCATTTCAGCAGCTTGTATCCCCTATCTTATCCTTTCGGTCATTACACAAACTTCATGTCGGAACAAACACTTTATTAAAGACCGATAATGAACCTGCGATGCCAAATTCGGCCCTCCTAATAACAGACTGACCAAGTTGTCTGTAAATTGCGCCAGCCTGACCAATTCTACAGGTTAACGCAGTATTGTTCCAACCATCACTTCTGCATAGGACCCCGCGATACTTAAACTTTTCCGCCTGTTGCAATGGTATTCCATTAACATGCAGAGTGTATTACCTCTGACCATTACCTCTGACTTGTTCACGTTCACCTTTATCCCAGCTTCAGCACAGGCCGCTACGAACCTGTCAAGTGCGCGCTGAAGTTCGTAAGGATGACCAAGTTATCCACGAAAACCAAATAGATCATCCTTAAGTTTCCCAATTCGAACCGTTCCTCACCAAGGCTGCTCCGTAACTTCTAAGCCATACACACAATGAAAAGGAGAGGTGACAGAACGCCCGCAGTGAAAGGTGTCGATCTAACGCCGTGCACCCGAACACAGCTATTACAGTTAATGTACAGAGATTGAATGGCCCTCAGAAGAGAATCGCCAATCCCATACTCCTGTAGTACACTCTAGAGTTTACCTCGAGAGACCCGATCTTGGCATACTCCAAAGCTTTCTCAAGTACAATTCTGAGAATGAATACCTGGTCGGCTATGCTTCTACCTGGACGAAAGTAGCACCGCTCATCGCCCAAAACTGGGCTCGACCACAGCTCTGAAACGGGAATGGCGTTTGCAAAGAAACTTAACAAAGATATGTGTACGTCTATAATTGGAGCAATCCCCTTGACCCCTTTTTTAAAAAGAGGAATTATCACTCTAGTTTGCCAGTCGCTAGCTGTTTTCCCGCATTCCCAGGCCACTTTAATGACAAGAAAGAGCTATATCGCTTCCTCTTCCCACAAGGCCTTGAAGCATTCGTCCATATTTCATCCACACCAACAGATTTGCCGACTTTTAGCCCTTAATGGTCAAAGTCACCTATTCTAAACCATGGGTCTAACATGCTCAGTGCCCTGTAGGGAACTCCTTTCAAGACTACTGCTTCCAAGACTGCGTCTTAGCTGCTTTAACAGCCAGCTTGCAAGTTCTTGGTCGAACTCTACTGTATGAAATCTAAATGGTTTCAGCGGTCATCCGTAGCGCTTTCAGTAGTCACATATCTTTGTTCTAAGTGTACCTCTCTCTAGAGGACCACTCCAAACTAACTACCAGTTGGAGTCGTTGTCTTATTTTATGCGAGGAACCTCCATGGTTTCACTAAGTGAGGCCGGAGATATCACTACTTGCACTTTTACCTCAAAACTCTTGTATTCATATATCCAACGGAGATGGGCTAAGAATGGTCTAAAATTCAATTTTTCGACCGATTTTAGTTTCACACGTGCATGTCAGGCCTTATTTCTGCGTAACAGCTCTAAGGTAATGGACCTTATTTTTAGCTAACCAAACTAGGTTGCCAAGAAGTTGGCGTTATGCTAAAATTTCTTGGTTGCTTACACTCGGAGTGAAGCCTCCTCTATCTTCAGTTCTATAGACAAATGTTTGGTCTTTATTGGCTTTATGGAGTGCTGACAACCACGCGAAGCTAATCTGAACTACATATCTCCTCAAACAATCTTTTAACACTGAATCTGAAGGAAGAGCTATAAAAAGGTACACATCTTCTTCTCCTATTCTCTTATTGTCTTGCAAGTTAAAAACAATTCCCAACACACCATTCTGCAGAACATCGACAAGTGCTACAAAGCTGCAAAATTCGCACTCTCACCATCATATCACCACTAATTCCGCACATCAGCTACAATGTACTTAGAACAGTATGTGGGCCAATAAAATTGTATCAAGGCAAGGTGAAGCAGGCAATAAAAGAACAGCAACACCCACACACCCCCTTCACCTCTTCCATTTGGCATTGCCTCCAAATTCAATTAGCGCCGATTAGAACAGACGGTACGGTATGGTTTCAACACAAACATTGACCGCAATTATTCATAAAAAAACGAGCGCAAAACAAAAACAAATCAATACATCAACTTGCCAATAAAAGAATTTAACATTACACCTTTCTATTCTTATAGTTGTTATTTTCTATTTTTGAATTTTTAAGTAAATAAACACTGAATCCACCAAAAAGTACTCCACGCCTACATGTATAGATACAACATCAGAGATTTAACATAAATTTAGTATTTAACATTTTTTACCGGCACTTTTATTGCACCCAAGCTTTGATTCCATTTCGAACGTCTGACGTCGTTAGTTGTAGGTTGGAGTTCCTTCCGAGAAAACCTCCAAAAATTTCCAAAACTAACCTCATCCGGTGCGTTTTTCATTCGAAATCATCGCGCCCCCATAGAACAACAACAAGAGAAGGCACTGTAATTAAGGGAAATTCAAACATCAGACAGAGAGATAGCCGCCAACAACGGGACTTGTATACGCAATAAACAATCAAAATCATTTGTTTTACTAGTATTTACTCATTTCGGGCAGAATGTGATTTTGAAAATAGATTTTCACTTTGCAGTTGAAACGAAGACGCCATTCGGTTGAAATCAAACGAAAATTTATTGAGATTCGGTTAAATTTTGAAAAAAAAAAAAAGGAAAGGAAAAATTGTATAAACAGTGGAATTACAATTCACGACCAGTCTGCGAGTATAGTGTGCTAATCCCGATGAATGTGTGACAGACAATGGTGAAAATGATCGACTTGGATCGCCATTCCGAATGTCCCCTGTGGGAGGCTATGGCTGGGCCACAGATCCCATGGACTGGAATGCGATATGCTTGCTTGAAAGTGTTGCATGCCTATTGTAAAGTATTTGACAAACAGGAACTATATGATCTCATCGTAAGGTAAGCTGTCGATGTGTTGTGAATGTGATGTGTGTGAAGTTTGACAAAGTTTAGCAAAGCATGTGGTGGACTTTGGTCACGGCTATGGGAAGAAAGTGATAAAAATTAATTTTAATTCGTCAAAGTTGGACGTCATTGCTAAAGTGCCAACAAATTTTTTATTAATTTTCTTCTTTTTTTCCTGACAATGTGGAAGCGTTCTATTATTCATTTAATTTTGGATTTACGTCATTCTTTGAAGCGGAGAATCTACCGGGTTTGATGCCGGCGATAGTTTTTAAGTTTGAGCTGTTTAAGAAGATCCGTGAAGTGAAACCCTTAGATTTTTAAATTTTCTACTGTTGTTTGTTCGCATTAACATCCAATTTGTTTCCTGGTGCTGGTAAGCCGGTTCTTTATGGTGGTATCACAATGGGCCAATCTGGTTTAAGTGCGTCCCTGTCCGAGCGGGGGCAGCCACCTAACTTAATCTAACATCCAATCCAAAGCTTTTAATTCATGAAAACCCTTTGAAAAGTTCCGGGTTCCTGACGTCAAAAAATATTTATTTCTTAAAATATCAATTGCGCGAAAGATGATGTCAATTCTCCCGCAAAGGCATAACACTATCTGTAGGTAGAAATGGCGGCGTACCTGATACCTCTCATTAGCGCATTCTGTGCAGTTTAAAAACCACGACGTTTGGGATCATGTTTTGGTTGAAAAACGTGTTGTTTGGAGGTCCTTATACCCAGTCTGTGATGGAAAGACAGCATAGTAGAAATATTTGTCATCAATGGGTTGTTATCGACGATCCAGTGACGTGGGCAGATAACTACAAGCCGAGAGAAGTCCCTTCGATTTATGCTAAGGTCTCGGGTTCTGGTTTTGGCAATATCGCTGTAGAAATGACGCAGCTATCTTGTTCGATCCATGTTTGGTTAACCAGTATTTAGAGTAGTGTACCCTTGACGGACCCAAATGCAATGTGAACTCGTTCTGTGTCAAAAGTTGAGCCTCGCCTGGCTAATTTATCGGCCTAGTTTGGGCAATTAAACCAACTATGCTCCTATGATGATGACGTCAGAAAGTTAACAAAAACATAGTCAATCAGTGCGTACGCTTAAACTTGACATCTGACACATGTAGCAAAACCATTATTTTCTTCTCTGATAGTCAGGCTACTCTAAACTCATTGAACCACGTTAAAATCGAAGCTGTTCAATTTATACAGTGAAAATACTTTAGAACAAAACTTGTTCAACTACACTGGACACTGCACACAAAGTTCATATTGGCAATCAAACGGCTGACCCATTGGTCAATGTCAGTATGTTCAGCCACTTATCCAGTCGCGGACTATCATCTGGAATTTTAAAATCTATGCGACAAAAAAGTCCTTGGGATCTGAAAGTCCAAGCAAAATATACCAAATATCAGAACCCAGGTGGTTTCTGAGCAGACGCTATGGCCGAAATTGAATAAAGCTAGAACACTCGTATTATCACTGGACACTGCGCGATGGGAGTTATGCTCCGCAAGTGGAGAATCGAGTTCAACGATAAAGACGAGGTAGAATCAATCCAACATCTGCTGTGCCACTCCCCCACCCTGCAAGAACGACGTCTACGCGCATTAGCATCGAGGTTCTTTGCAAGCATAGCAGAGGTAACAGACTTACAGTTAACGGACTCAGATTCCTAAAGAGCACTAACTGGTTCACAAAACAGCCCACAATAGGATAGGTGCTTAGGTTGTCCATATTGCTATTCCCACAACATTAATAGAGTACTCATAGTGGACCTTCAGGTCTCCGAGTGAAAGTGATGAGGCCTATCCATCACACACCTTTCGAAACCTAACCTAACCTAACCTAAATGATAATAAAAGGCCACCTCCACAGACATAATTTCTCACCTGCAGACTATGGCTAGAGAGTGACGAAACCTCTTTCCACAATGTGGGCGACCCACTGTCTCACACTTTATGGCTCAATCATCCTTCTTATTCTGCTTTCTACTTCGAGTTCGAGTATGATAAAAACGTTGATCGCAAATTTTTTTCGAAACGCTGTGGTATCACATAGCTGTAGTGTGTGCGGGACGTTAGTGAAATTTTAAAGAAAACCATTCTGATTCTTCTGTTTAAAGACCAATTTATCCAAGGCGACGTAGAAATCTTACAGAATTGTGCTCCATACCGAAAGTCCTTTATGTCCTATACTCCAATTTTGCCAAGTCAAAACATTGTTCTT
The DNA here is from genome assembly GCA_917880715.2 of Matsumyia berberina. NCBI lineage: Eukaryota > Metazoa > Arthropoda > Insecta > Diptera > Syrphidae > Matsumyia > Matsumyia berberina. The sequence goes on from OU862870.1 coordinate 34,793,426, forward strand.
AGTCCTTCTGTGATTTCGTAGGCAAACAATGTAGTGATACGGGTTTTAGTGAGGTTCCCCGCAGTGACATCCGTGACAAGCGAAGTCAGGGCAACTGCATCAGAAATGGTTACCACATGAGTCCTAACATGCGGAGCAGAAACGAACTAATGCTGTCATTCCAACAACTTAAAATACTGAACTTAATCCTTCCACGCCTGCACCGTCAAATTCTCTCACTCTTTTCCAATGCTTAATATTTTAAAGCGATTCTTGACACAGAGCTAAGCTTGTAAATGCCTGTAATATTGAGGGAGAGATAAATCTTGAAAAAAAAAAAAGCTTAAAAGAGTGCAAAGAACTGGAATACTTAGCACCAATGAATGCTCTAGCCGTCCTGCTGCACTTATTAGCCTGCACCTTCATATAAAAAAAATTACATTGTGTAGTGCAATTTGATTCAGGGAATCTGAGTATTGGATAGGCCTTCACTCGCAGTAACGTCCATGAGAATTGGACCCAGTGTTAGGACGCTCAATAAACTAACCAAGAGAATTGGTGTTTTCCCTGACAGACTATACCACTCGCAATTTGCATTTCGTCAAACGTTTAGCTTTACTTTTTCCCTCCAGAGCAGAATGGGAGGAGTAAGCAGTGTTGGATAGCTATGACACAGGTATCTATACCAACAGCTCAAAAATCGAGTTGATGAGGAAGTCTTCTCGGAAACCCCCAACTTCCAACGCCAATGCCGGCATCTTCTAGGCTGAGCTCCTGGCAATGCGCCTATTAACAATTATTCAACGCCCAAGCATAACGTTGCTACTATAGGCCATGGTCAAGCTGTAATCAAAGCTTCTATATTCTCCAACCTAGGAGGCACACTTCCTATCGTTGGGCACTTTCAGATGGAATACAACCAAAAACAGTATAATATCCAAAACAATTTACCCCCCTTCATCAAGAACAAGACCAAAGAGCTCCTTTACAGGCCCCTCCCAGATATTGCTAGAATTGTAGCGATAAGTGCAGGCCATTGGCCAATTTGCGAACATGCAGTGAAGCTTGATATCCTTCACAATACTGTTAGGGTGTGAACGAGAAAGAAACTTTTCTTCACTTACCTTGCAGATGTCTGGCGTTGGCCAAACAACACGCATTGAGCAAACTATTCCGTAACAACCTTAAGAAGAGAGAGAATCGCGAAACTAATGTCTCCCTTAAATCCACTGGATAGATCTGGTCACATGAGTTATGGATTCAAATCAGCGCTTTAGCGGGGATTGTGTTCTTTGAAACTGTTTCCTACTTACCTACCTATCTACGTCCTTGTCAACCTTCAAGTCAATTGCTTACAAATTACCCAACACATTTAGAGGTCTGACTGTGTCGCTGACTGCTCTGATAAGTCTACGTTCGGACCCTAAGATTTTCATTTCAAAAGTGGTCATGAACGTCATGTCAAAACGTATATTTGCACTACAGTACCCATAACATTTGACATTTGATGTTTTTAATCTCTCGCTGCGTCTTACGTCTGGCTTTCCGTCACAAATATCTCTTCGCGACATTAAATAATAAACAAGAATTTCTCCCGTGTGCGCTGCATCAATATTCCCACAGCTTTGTTCCAAGAATTTCTCATGAATTGTGTATTCCGGAAGCAGATAAACTCATTAAAAAAATAATATTTACAAAAACGTCGCTCTTTGCAGTTAATCGAGGCCCATTGTAAAAAATGGTAAATTTAGAATTCTGTAATTGTTTGCAAAACATCCCTTCACTGCTCCACCCCGATTGCACATCATTTCCAAGCTTGAAAACAACTTTGTTCGTTACATGACTGTTTAAATTTGTAAATTCAAAATTTAATTTAAAATGTAACGTCAACGCTGGTAGTTCTTCTATTCGCCACCAACCCATCTTATTGTAGACACAAACCACAGAAGCTCATCGATTTCCCAGTATTCGAAAGCTCTTTCCGCTGAAGCAGTACTTGCTCCGTGAATGACTAGATAAACTGCACATAAAGTGTAACACCTCCCCCCTGTTGACACTATCATCACAGGACATTTAATCCTTTCGCTTGACAACTCAATTAAGTCCTTTCGCTGGCAGTAACATCAGGTAGATGATAAAACACCTATGCACCTCCTTATTCTTGCTCATTAAAACCCCGTGTCGGGTCATTTAACACCTTAGTGTGTCACCAATTTGTTTGCGGTGTCATTACTTCACCCTTAAATGACTGACCATTGTTTGGAGCCCGAAAGGAGATACATAATAGCTGTTGAAACTCAAAACACATTTTGGGGACGGCGACTTAATTAGTTTCCCCTAATGAGCCCTCTGGCATCGCTTCGGTCCTGGGCAGTAGATTGTAAAGTTGCACCGGCTAATTGGAATTCCGTCAGTATCAGCAAGGAGATTAACGTTTTAATTTTCGATTTCATTACAGAAAAACTTGTCAATCATGCAAGTGCCCGCGCGAGGCGCATGCCATCTACCAGGAACAGGTCACATCCGTACGCGAACGTCTCGGCTTCAAGAGTATTTCGCCAACGCACTGGGAATCAGATCCACGACAGTTGGGCTACACCTGGGTGCCACCAGGTATTATGACATCATCCAAGGTCCAACGTTACTTTGATAAGATCCCCCAGGAGAAAGTTCCTAAGCTCGGTGCGACTGGAGAACGCTATCGGGAACAGCAGATAATGTTGCAGCTGCCGAAGCAGGATCTTTCTTTGGACTATTGCAAACACGTGGAACCACAACATCGTGCCTCATATGAAGATTTCGTTGCGGCAAGAAACGAAATTGCCTTAGACATTGGTATGTGTATTGCAGTGTGACGATTGATTTGGATTTAATTTGTTTTTTTTCTTTTGACCGGTTGCAGGTTATATTAAGGACGCTGCGCAGAGTACCCAGTGTGTGCATTGTGATGAACGTATCCCGAAGGGGGATATGGCTGTGGTTGCGCCGAAATTCGTTGACAGTATGATGTGGCATCCAAAGTGTTTCACTTGCAGCACTTGTGATGAACTCCTGGTGGACCTGACCTACTGTGTTCACGACGACAAGATCTATTGCGAGCGTCACTATGCGGAGACATTAAGAGCGCGTTGCAATGGCTGTGATGAAGTGAGTACTTAGTTTGTTAATTTTCTATAGTTGTGTTGGTTGTGAATCAAGATAGCTGGCAAGTGGCTTAATGTAACACGGGAAAAGTACCTAATTGGTTAAAGTGCGTTTGGATCCGACGAAACTGGTTTTTCCTAACGCAGTAGTTGATCTTTTCCTTATCGTTTCTGGACCTTACCCAAACTTCGATCAACGGTCGTTAAAGAAGTGTCTGTCATGGACACATTGGTGAAGCGATAATACGGGTTCTTGTTGGTACTTCTTGACATTCATCCTATCTCTTGAGACAAAGAGGAAACTCTTGCATATATTTCCAATAAAGAGATGACAGACTCTGAAGCTGACGAACTTGACTGGGATGCGCATTAGGCTCAAATTTTTGTTTTACCGCCAAGGACAGTAATAGGCAAATTTGACTTCAGACTTTTCAAAAGAGGAAATGGATTTCGTGCCGGCAATGCGCCTGTCCCGCGCTAGCCACCAATCAATTGACCATTTTTCTTTATCTTTCGCTTAGAAGCTTCTTCTAGGACACAGGACCTTCGCTGATCTCTAATTTTAGCAGCTCTGTTACCTTCTAAGATAAGGTTTCCTAAGTAGCCACTTCCTTATAGGTTTTCCATTTGTGTAGGTGCATTGGACCTGTCAGATGTTTAAGTAAGCATTTGAGCACACAAAACACCAATCAATCGGCTCTGAATGCGACATCGATTGCCAATTGATGTTTGTTTTAACTTAGAAGACAATTGAATAACTTTAGAAACTAAAATAAAAATAAATAAATAGCTGCGGCGACAGCCCAGGATAGTCCAGACCAGCAACCATTCATGATGTGCATGGAAGATTTTTTGCATGAACGTAAGGGCCGAGCAACAGCGAATTGAGAAGCTTTTTCATGACAAATTACACTAGCGGACGTTTTTCATTTCTGGACGGGAGTTAGTGCCGATATGGGTGTGGCAGCAGTCCAACACACTAAACACTGCTCTGACCAGAAAGCTCTTTCACTCCAGGTATGCTAATCCGTGTTCTATGTTCTTTGGGACAAATATTTTTCCGAAATCCGTTTAGTAGCTCCAGTCCTTAGTACATCTTCAAGTCCAGATGGAATTTCTCCTACCGTTGTAAATAGGTGTTCTCTGCTCTTATTTTATTCGGCAAAAAGGCCGATAAAACCTCTCCACCCTACCGACCCTTAGTTTTAACGTCAGTGGTCTCTTAGGTCATGAAAAGCATTGTGTACCAATACTTTATGTATTATCTTGAAGAAAAACATAACCATGATCTCTCTGTCTGAAAAATTGAACCAGTCGGCAGGAGGAATGCAGAGTGGTCGCCCAAGATATTTCCAAAGCCAAACATGTGGTTGCGGTAACAACTTATATAAATAGATACCGATTAGGCTTGCAGACTGACTAATCTAACGTCAACCAAATCCCATCGCTTGAACATCATCGCTAAGTTGGATGCTTAACGCTTCTGTACCGATTCTTCGACTACAAATGCTTGGGCGAAATAAGTATATTGTGCCCTTCCTGTCCGTCTAATCGCCTGTACTCGTTCTGCTTTTGCTGCACACCTTTGTATATTAAAGCCGAAGCTGAAGTTAGGTGTTTAACCACGCAACTCGAATGTAGAATAACTTGCATGTCTCACTGTTTTCTGAAACTTATGAACGACAAAAAATTCAAAATGATCCACATCGTCTCCTTATCATCTATCGTTTATCATCTATCCTATTCCATCCCCTTTTCTCTTTCTCTCTCTCTCTCTCTCCATCACTGAGCTTTCACCAACTTTTAAGGACAGAGTCCTTAGTGTTGTAAAATATTAAAAAAAAATCCGGGAGGCGGAAGATGACTCTTAAGTTCGGAGAAATCACTTCCACCCACTCCACGTTTAGTCTTGGGTTCATAAGTAAATGATACCGAATGTTCGAGTCAATGCTTCGCCCTGGTTTGCGCTTATAATCCTGCCTGTAAGCAATTGATTTATGGGCTCCATAAGCGAATAATCTACTCTCAGGTTTGTGGACGAGATTCGAGCAACCCGCTAAAATGATTCTGCGCCAAAAACGAACCAAATCAGCAAGATTTTGGATTTCAGCGGCAATGACTGCATCCGGACCTGGGGACTTGAATAGTTTAAAGCTTCATACGACCCAGAGGAGCTTGTTAAGAGTTACTAAAATTGAGGAGTTACAGCACGAGAGTCCTTTCAATAGGCTTTGTAGCAAAAAACAACACAAATGTCTCTAGTTAGCTTTGACACCACCCTCGGACGCCATTGAAACATAACATCATCTGAGTTTCGAACAACTACATCTCACTCCAGCTGTCTGAATAACACCATAAGAAAACTAGAAAACTACCAAGAAAATGAGTATCCAAAAGAAGTGCCATTCTTAGATTGGGAGGTTTTCAGAACAGATTTTGTGCAGTCTTAGAACTTCTGAGGATTCTTCAAGACTCCTGCAGAACAGTCTCCAAAAAGAGACATTTCGCTTTTCTCAGTGACTTTTGTTTGATAGAGACTGAGAGACATTTTATAGATGTCCCAGTCGATGGAATCTTTGGAGTTTTGAGCTTCAAGAGTGGGGTTCCATAGAAGACTTCCATTAGAGTTTGCGATTGCTCGCAAAGTTTGTGATTGCTCGTTAGTATTCAAATAAAAGAGCCACTTTTCCCTATAAAGAGACAAATTTTTCTTCTTAAAAATTCTAAAAAATTTTTGGTTAGGAGAACCAAAATGAAGATTACAGTGGTCTGGGTTCTTCTGAGACCCTCCAGCCTTTATCATTCAGAGAATGTCATCAGGGGGAAGTGCCATGCCTAGAACTTATTGCCTGTTGCGGAAAATGAAGGTTGGTTTAGAATCTGAGTTGCGTAGGAAGAGGCTAGTACTAAGCAAAAAACTGCTAACCTCTTTCCCTTACGTTAGTGTTGCCCCATATTGATTGCTCCACAACCAGTTATATGGTCAGCTTACTGAGTTATGATGATGACTCTATCAAATCCAGTTCTAAAAGCAATTTCAAAAAGCCAAGATTCCATATCGAACAACAGTTTATGCCCAGTGCCAAGTTATCGCTCTCTAGACAGCTTAGCATTAAATAAATTGTTGTGTCATTCGTGTGATTAAATGGTTCATTTCTTGGACAGTTAGCCCTTCTGGAAACAAAATTCCATTCACATTCGAAATTATCATTCGAAGGCCTTTTAGAGTCTACATAAAAACCAAAATAAAAACAAGCGCTCCAACTTAATTGCAACCTTAACCAGACCAAAAACAGAGATGTGGCCCAAATATTTCCACAGATATGAGTGCATGTTGCCAGATAGTTTTATGGATTCCAACCACGTTCGAGCAAAATTGCCATAACTGAAAAAAAAAAGTTAATTTATCCATCGACGCAAAGTAAGTGGCAAGATTTAAGCGATTGCCCATTGATTCTGATGACTACAACTTAAGTTAGCTGCACGCTTAATTGACACACCTAATTCTATTTTGACTGCTGCGTGACATGTGTCAGTAGTGAAGAAGCAACTCTTCAATAAAACTGTCAACTTGCGTGTCATTTGTCCATATCACATCCCTGATTAAACCAGGCACGTGTCATTTTCGATTGGATTTTATGAGAATTTAATTTTTACTTCAAGGAAACGTTGCATTACACTGATTAAAATCGAAGTCCTTCAAAGTTCAATTTCAATCGGCTAAAGAGGTTCTTCAGTGGATAAAAAATTATAGCCAGCGGCCACGCCAACGTGAAATGATGCCGGGAATAATCAAACGGAAGAATGGTGCCTTTAAAGTTTTCCTAATTGCTTCTCGAATGGTGTAATTGTTGAGGTGTGGTGCCCTGCAATAAACTAGGATATCGATAATCAAAGGACAGAGTTGCTGTTTGGTTTGGGTTTAATAGTTACGACATAGTCGATAGGGCTCGCTGCTTTGCGCGTGAGAAGGTCCCTTGAAGTTCAACCGATAATGGCTTGCAGAAAGTTTTGCAACAAGGTGTAATTATTTTTTTAATTACTTTACAACAACGTTAGTGGTTTTTATAGTCAAGTAAATGAGAAACAATGTCAGTTGTGCACTTGGGAGGCGGGCTTGCCTTGCGGATGCCTGTTGATATAGGATGGTGACTATTGTAGGTATGCCTGCTTATATTTTCACTTAAATTTTGTAGGAAAAACTATTTTTATGGATGTTTTCTGTGTGTTATAAGTTCACTGAGACTTGGCTAGTGGCCTGTCTCCAAGAACTCATTTAAAGGAATTTATTTCAACGATAATTACCCCAAAGCATAAAACTACTGTCGAGCTTACCTACAGTTCAGTGCTATATCTTAACCAGCAAGTCTCAACAGAAGAAGCAACACTCATTTTTACCCATTTAAACTTTTTTTGTGAGAAAGCCGAGAAAATGCTCCGATGATGACGGGCTTTCAGTACCAGCATTCACCACATCAGCACCGAAGATTTTGCACCTGATTTGAGAAATGGATATTTCGAAGTATTCCTTAAGTTGTCTGCAGTCCTTTCTGCTGATACACTGTGCCATACATAATTGTCACGGGAAGACCCAACGCAAGTTCTGAGTCTTGTCTACCAATCTTATTATAAATCGTCTTCCCACAGATCGCAGTGTGGCTTGGGTTTCAAACAAGAGCCAAATAACTCTGCTTTATGATCAAATTCAGAGATTTCTTGCATTCTCGAACTATTTTGGAACTGGTTAAAGGGTTGAGCAAGGCCTTAAGCACAGCCTGGCTCAGATGCTCTTACTCCTCTACTTTTGTTTTATAATCCACACGCGGATCAAGGGGGATATAAATACTCTTTTATTGTTATTCACACACCGCGAGCGAAGTGCAGTGGTTTGACACTCAGGTAGTATTAGGTTTCATTGGCATCCGAGGGTGGTGTCCAGACTAGCTGGGGACATTTCTGGTGTTTTTCATTGCTATTATGCACACGCATTTTTTCTAATCTCCTAATCTTCTTATCAGGCCAATCAACTCTTCAAGCCATGACTTATTCTTTTTGGCCAGTTAATGCCAGCTCTTGTTGGTTGAGGCCCAGGTTCACCCCGAACTGTTTCGCCACCTAAGTAAGTAAGTTATTTCGGCCGAACATTTTTGTTGCAATAAATCGTGCTGTGTGATCGATCGCACCTTCCCGTTGGCATGTCATGCCATCAAGGTTCATTACCAGTTAATCATTTCAGGCGTCGCCCACCTAAAAGCCGTACTAAACAGTGGCTGGTCGAGGGTGCATTTTATGAATAACTCGAAAATTCTTCTTGCCTCGAACTCAGCAATGTGTTCGTTCGTTAAGCAGCTGAAAATGCTTCTCATCCCTTAAGATGATTTTCTTGATAAATACGAGCTTCTCGAAATGTTTAATCATTGTGAACGATGACAAGTTGATATTCTCGGACTCTTAGCTCTTAGCGACACTTTCATAAGACTTCAAACACGAGTTCAGGTGGTTAGCGTTTTCCGCCTGTTATTCGCCTCAGTTAAGGATGTTAGCCTTATCATTTCTTTCAGATAACGAAGTGGGGGTTTAATTGTACCGTCCGCTATTCTTGGGGCATCCCTTCCTTCCAAGTTCGTCAGCAGTCTCGTTTCCTGGCACACCACTGCGGCCGTGGACCCAGCAGAGTTTTACATTATGCTGCGTGCCAAGAACCCTCAGCTCTTCGTGACAACACTTTACAAGCTTGGATGTGCTTGTGCTTTTATAGCCGCCTAGCTGTCTGTGAAGATCGTGATATCCTCCCGTGATACCATGAGCATTGACGCCAATTGGGCAGCTCTGGTCACTGTTATCTCTGCCTGGAAAACCTAGGATAGCCAAAAGACACCAGCACCCGTGCCTACGTCCATTTTGGAGCCATCTGTGTAGATGGACTTTTTTTCGTTAAAAATTTCTTAGTTGTCCCACTGTTCTCCGCTTGTAAAGATGCAGGAGAAGGATTTGACGAAGTCCAGATACGGAATCATGTAATCGGAGTCGATACTTATGAGCGTGTCCATATAAGCTCGCTTTCCAGAGTTTAGACTGGTCTAATCTCAGAGTGCTCTTTGCTGCAGATTCTTGCATGTACAGATCAAGGAATAGCAGATCGATAATAGTCTCCAACCCTGTCGGCGAAGTTGATCTCAGGGCACTGGTCGTTCCAATCCAAGCTAGCCTTTGTATATTGGTCAATGCTTTGAGGTTAGTGTTTTTAGTTTCAGCTTGTAACCAGACTAAGCTTCCATACGTGAATATCGGCCTAACGATCGTAAAGTACAGAGATAGGATTATACTGGGTTTAGGTCACGAGTTCTTCCAAAAATCCTACTGCAAGTGTAGAAAGCGATCGAGGCTTTTTTAATTCTTTAAAATTTAGGTTTCACAGGACTTAAGTTCTGCGCTTTTCAAGAGCCCCTTAAAATTTACTGAATCCTTTAGGGTTAATTTTATCGCTATGGGTCTACACTGGTCTACGTGAGGCTTAGTCGCCACCCTAACCTTGTGGTCAATGGTATCAAATGAATAACTGGCTTCCTTGGTAGCAAAACCAAGCTGAATATCCCCTTCATTGTGCATCATTTTATTCACAAACATGTCGGTCTTACTGCCTGCTCCCCATTCTCCCAAGTTTCACATTAGATCAATTTGCTAAAATTCGATTCTCGTTTTGACCATACTGTGACGGTTGAGAATTTTCGCCACAATTAGCCGTGTGCAATCAGTTTATTTGCAACAATGTTCTGTTTTGGTCATAAGACGTAATGGAATGCTGCTTCCATCCCCGGTAGCATGTAAGTGCCTTGGGACTATGAGCTCGTATTGGTAAACCCCAATGTTCCCAAGAAAGAAAAAAAAACGAAACCACTATTACGAATATGTATCTCCTTAACTGTCAACACCAAACCAGCATCAACAGCACAACTATCACAACGTTTGGCCGTGGTCTACGGCTACCGACTTTGCAAACTATCGGGAAAGATGAAAATTCAACCCCCTCCCAACCGTTTTTTTTCTTTCTAATTCACGACCAGGCGCCAATACTGCGAAATGGTATCTCTTCGGCTTTGGCTTTGGGTTTAGGTTTTCGGTTTTTTTCCTTTCGCCAAAAAAAATATCGGACTGGACAACTGTGGCAACGACTACGAGGACCACGATGGTTTGGTATCTGTCGGGTAATTTGTGTTGGCCACTGAACGACTTTGGGAGACATTGTTATGTGTGCCGGCTGTTTCAATTGCCACTGGAACTACCACCGTGCCACTGCTTTGTGCGCACTACCACCGGGCTCTTGCTAACAAGTCGTCCAACTCTCTTTGGCTGGATGAGGTAATAATAAACTACACGGATACGTTGAATCATTAGATGTTGAACTGTAGAGGGTATCAGTAGTTGGTTCGGTTGGTGTGTAATCGGGCGCGCAGACACTTGTGCTAAACCTTGGAAAGTTTTCTCGACGGAAAGGTTGAGTTTTGTTTTCTTGCGCGCTACCGAGAAGAATGATTATCTGCAAATTGGTGGAGGTTTATCCTCATTATATCCATGAGGTGGATTACTGCCGGTTGAAAATATGCAGACACAGTTTCGGTGACACTGCATGAGAGAGAGTTGTGTGCGCGGTTCGCGGTTAATGTGCGTGAATTCATTTTATTATCTCGGGAGAAACCGTTGCAGTTTAGTTGTTCGTAAATGCGACTCGTACGTCGTTATCGTGTCTAGCAACATAAAACAGTCGGAAATGGTGCTTGCGTCTTGTAAAACGTTGACAGATACTAGTGTTTGCTTTGTTTAAATTTTTTTTTAAAAGTTTTTGTGAACTATTTTTCGAAATCCGGTGAAAAAAAATGACAATGATTTGATTTGGTAGTGGATATCGGTGCGCAGTATAACAAGTAACGAGTGATTTAATGGAGCATTTGACATTACAAGATGACTTGTGATAACTGGTTTGTGTTTAAGATACTTGTTAATTTTATAAGGGAAATTCAATAGATTTACATTGCTGTGACTTGTAGTCACAGATGAAATAAAGTTTAAGTGTTTAATCGAAATACAAATCAGTTTTGTTTGTCAAATCGACGTCCAGTTAGATTTGATAATCAAAGAATTCTTCTTCAATGGTTGCTGTCTATGTTAAAACTTGATTGGAGAGCCAGCTCTTCTCATAGAACTTGATTCTCATAAAATCGAAACAATTTCTAAGACCATTTGCTCTTGATTCCAAACTGAGTGAGATAACCTATTGTAAAAGCTTCAGCTATCCCTGGCTCTGTTTATCTTCAAGCTTTGTGTGGATACCTGCTCTTATGTGTCACTGTATTTAAAACTGATTCAAGTTCACCTTATCAGACAAATAAGTTCAAGGCGAAACGCCTGCTAATGAGTGGCTGGTTTAGGTCCAAACATATGTATTTGATAAGCCGGGTTGTAAACTATGGCCTCTTCTAAAATATACTATACGATCTCTAGAAATATCTAACGCCAACAAAGTGCCCAATAATGATAATACTCTCTTATTCCTTCCGAACCACTGTCTAAAGTTCACTCAAGCCCGCAGTGCAAGAGCTAGTGCAGTACCTTTCTGGAACAGTCTCTCCTTTATGGTGGACTCTTGTCGAATTTACCGACACTTCGAGAGTGACCATTAAGTTTATCGTTTCCACGGAGCATGTGGCTCGTTGCTGATAGTTAGTTTTTGTCTTGAGTCCTTGTTTTCAGCCTTATCTGAGCTGTTCAGGATGAACTTCAGCTTACCAATGTGAATGCATGTTGCATTTTAGTGGCTTCAGTCAATGTATTATTAAAGGGGAATACTGAGTGAACAAGAAACTAGAAAACCTTGAAGATTCCTACGCCATTGCCAAACCTTAGCGGGCATGCGAGAGAAGATCCTGGAGCTTATGTAAATACTGAATCGGTAACATCCGAATCCTCCTGTTTCGTTTGTTTAAGCAAGGATATCACCGATTCCATTATAAGAAGAGATGAGATGCTTTAGTTCCAGGGTCGTTTGTCGCATTCTCACCAAAGCTAGACAGTGGCATGGGCGGTATTCTTCTTGTTCTTCGAAATTTTAACAAATGGCTACATCAGTGAGCGCCAGTCTATTCCTGTGTTTGTTGAGGTTAATGCGATTGGTCACATCATCTGCCGCAATTGCTCACTGCTTGAGCATAAATTCTTTTTAGTTACCAAGTTCTTTACGAGGGATCTTGCCACTTTGAACGTTGAGAGGTTTGTTCAATGATCTTGGAAATGCGTTTGCGTCTTCTCGTTGGTTGCTGTTTTAATTATTATCTGTGCGACTTCATTGTGTTTACAATTTCTTGCCAGTTCTTCAGCTTTCTCATTCAGCTTGACACCTTCGTGGGCGTTATCCTAGCAAGATGAAGCCTGTTGTGACTGGCAAGCAGGTTGTGAATGATATTACATTCCCGAACCAAAAGAGAACTGACTGCTGTTCTTAAGGTCTTGCCATGTATAGAGATAATTCTTAGATTTCACAGTAGTCCTGACGTTTTCGATCTATTCAAGTGGTTTAGCAATGGACCTTAGGTGAAGTAATATTAAGGTGGCTGCCAACTAAAGTCAACATACTTGGACCAATGATAAGTCCATTGGGATATCACATAGATCTTGAAAATTCCTTTTACCTACTCGTTGAACCAGTTGGAGCTTCCGCATTGAACCTTAGTTTGATCAAAGCATCTTCCGGTTCCCTTAGGGTAGCTACCTCACTTAACCTTAAATAGCTCATGCGACAGCTTGGTACGAGCCAAGGTCTAACTTCTCGCAAACATTGATGTTGTGCGTGTTACAGTTTTCGCACGAACGAAAAGGATCTACAATTTATTGCCTACTCCGAAAGTCGAGTTGAGAAGCTTTTTCATGACAAATAATACTCCCGGAGACTTGTCATTCCCCGACGAAAGGTGGTGTCGCGAAAAATGTTTGGTGGATATGGCTGGGACTTGAACCCACGCCGCTCGGTCAGCAGTGCAACGTACTAATCACTGAGACTCGGCAACCACTTAACCTTAACCTCAGTTGAGGTCTTATTAAGAGAAGTATTAGTCTTTGGTAGTGTGGTCTATTAGTCTTCCCCTAAAACCTTAATTGTGCTTAGGAGGAAAATAGAATTACATACCTTGAATTTGCAGGATGAAAGGAATGGTTAATCGTATTATTTGAAGTTGTATTTATGCGTTATGCTACATACCATTCAGGGCACTCTACCTTTTCTTGAAGATGAGTGCCTAATACACACTCACGGGTGACCATGTTCCCTTGATGTGTAGGACTTTCACCGACTAGATCCACTCCATCTTCATGCAAAAACCAACACTGAAACTGCTTCTTGTATGACTGGCGGGTCAGATGCCACTTTTCTAAGCCTCTATGAGGCTTTATTCTTCTATGTCCGTAACAGGGAACAGCACTTCTTCTATGTAAGAGCGCACTCGGTTCTAGTTGTTTTCATTCATGTACATTACCGATGTTGTCTGCAGTGATTTCGCCTACCTCTCTTTCCAGTCTCTGTCTTTCTCTTAGCCATCTAGTCCATTCAAAAAACGGGTGGTATGCCTCGTCTTTGGTGGCGTCGCCTTATTGGCATGGTGGGCTTCCTATTTTTCCCGTCCTGTGCAAATATTTGTTAAAGCACCTGTGTCCAGTAAGTGATGTAGATTAGACACTCAGACAGCGCTTACCCTACAATCACTTGACAGACACAAGAAGGTCAACCTTGGTTGGGTGACCGGCCACCAGGGCGTTGTAGGCAAAGAAACTGCGGACGAGGTGGCTAGGGCCGATTCGGCTTCAGCCCTCTTGAGACTGGAACCGTTGTGGCGTTAATTGGGCCACCGCCACAGCTTTGTTAAAAAACTGGGAACAACAACTTCGCCTAGCCCATTGAAAAAATGTCCTCGGGCTTAGACAATCCAAGAGACTTATAAAGTCCTTTTTTACAAGGAAATTCTAAACCCTGACAGGAAATACATGACAAAGCTAGTGGGTTTCCTTAACGGCCATTGTGGCCTAAGATATCATCTCAACAAACTAAACCTTTGTTCAGATACAGAGTGTCGATTTGGTTTGGAAGAGGAAGAAAGCTCTGAGCTCGTTCTCTGTGAATGTCCGGCATTATAATGGCTACGTAGATGTATCTTTCATAGAGAATTCTATTCATTATCAGAGTTTAGAAACTCGGCTACTAATGACATATTCACCTACATTAGTAAGGTAGTAGACCTATTGGCTAAGTAGACCGGAGACACAATAGATCTTGCTAAGCCGCAATGTCAGTCATAAGGGCAGGTTGTTTTAAAAAAAAAATAAAAAATTAAGTAGAAATTCACTTTTCGATACTTTTGCCCCATCCAGTCTGCGATGTTTCCGATCAGTCTTGCGGTCCATCTACCCCTAGTTTCTCTACTCCAGCGTTCTTGCCAACTGCGAATCGTAGCCTCCTTGGCTTCTACTTTCTCCTTTTTTTTTCTCCGCTGCTAAGAGGTCAATGGGGGTTACGGCCGCTACTAACAGAACGGCTGGTTCTAAAACTGTTTGACACTGCACTCTAGGTTATGTAGACTAGTAAGTATTTCCTTCAGTTTTCTTTCTGTCGGATTGTCGTCAACAATTTACAACTGCGTACCTTGTTTATACCACATCCACACTAAATTAAAAAATTGTCTTAATTTTGCGCATAAAAAATGCCACACTTGGAAAATTCTCAAGTTCTCTCCTTAAAAACAGAATTTCTTATCATTTTTCATCCACATGTGCTGCGTTTTGTATTTTTTTTTTTTTCTTATTTTCAAAATCCGAATGCAACATCGCCACACACGAGTTGAATACCTGCCAAAAAGCTATCACCAGTTGGAAATATGAAAAACAAACAAAAACGAGTTAATGAAAATATAATTAGCCTCGATACTGGTAGAACCTCATACAATTTATTTTCTTCCTATAGACGTAACTCGAATTGAATTTTGAAAAACCGAAACATGAACAAATGCCAACATTGTCGTATTTTAAGAAAAAAAAAGAGTAAACTTTCGAGAATGAACATTGTCCGTCAATCACTTGAATTTAGAAAACGAAAAATCTGATCTTAAACTGCAAACATTTCAAGGTAAACTGTCAGTCAACACTATCGAGAGCAAGGGAGCATCTCTGTCGTAAAGGTTTACAGGTAATAAATAGAAATCATCTGCAGCTGTTTGCTTGGCCCTTTAGAGACGCACAGCATGCCATCAGTATTTGTCGGTGAATTTAGTGTTTTAAGCGGATGCACTTTATTTTAGTCCGAAGAGTTGCTATTTTTGGAAATGGCAGAACTAAAAGTTCGACTTGGCGCCATAGTCGACATTGCATTTGGTCACCATTTTGGTTTTTTCTCTTTCATTTAGCGGTTGTGCAATGAATAATGAGAACATGAACAGAATTAGTGAAACACTAATACAATAATTTGGTAATAAAAGTTCTTGACCTCAAAATTTAATTTAAATTTTTATAAACTTTTGTGGTTAATAGTTTGCATCGCACATTGTATAGGGTTATCCTACAAGAGGTGTCATCTTAAATTTCGCCTCATTGTTGAACTATTAACATTCAACTACCATTGGGATGATTTCTGATAAGTAAAAACTAGGAGGTTATTAAATAAGGATCGATACATACTCGCACAACTGATAGTTTGACTGAAAAACCCAGGTGTGCCCATTTCGAGACGATCACAGGAATTGGGCCTATCCGTAACCACTTTTCATCGTGTTTTGCATAAAGATCTTGGTGTACATGCTCATAAGGTCCAGTTGACACAAGAATTGAAGCCAGCAGATCAAGCACAACGTCGTACTTTGGCAAAAAAAAAAAAAAAGAAATGACACCTATGTTACCAACTCATTCGGTTCTTTCGTGTAACTTGATTTTCTGTCTGAAGTAAGAAATAGTTGAACTCTCAGGCGAAAGAAAGGCCTCCACCTTAAATTGGTTTGAAATAAACATCAAGAAATAAAATAAATAGCTGGCGTAACGGCTCGAGGTGAGCCAAGGCCTAGCTTCTCGTAACCATTCATGTTGTCTTATGACTCTGATCGGTGAATTGAGAAGCTTTGTCATGACAAATTGTACTCTCGTGGGTTGTCATTTCCCGACGATAGGTGGTGCCGCCCGAAATGCTCGGGCGAAGTTACAGAAGTTTATTGTCTGAGGTTGTTAAGATGAGTTGATGGGCCTTTTTGAGACTTAGGTAATGGATGGGTGCCCCAAATCAGTAATAAGATCGAATATGCCTGTTGTTAAGAGCCTGTGGAAAAAGAAAAGAAAGACAGTTGAAGTATGGCGATTCAGATAAAGTCCTTTAGATAGCAAAAAAAAAAAAAAAAACCATTGTGATGAATCCGTAACAATTGAACAGATTACAATTTTTCTTCATTCCTACAATTTCTGTAGCATTCTTTGTAAGAACATCGATAGTGTCTCCTTAGGGTCCCAGAGGTAGCTCGTGATTCAGGGGGAGAATCCCTTTTCGAATCTCAGCCCAAAAGGCTTTGACTAGTTGCGCTTCTTGGTAATTTTGTCAATCAAGTAAAGATTCGGTCCGCTGCTACAGAACGAAGGCGCATGTTTTTACACCCGAAGATCACGAGGTTACTTCAAAAATATTATGGCAGGAGAATAGGATACAAACTACGACCTCATTTTGCCCTCCTGTAACGTAGATTAGTCTACGCTCGGAGTTTCCATACATGATATTGTGCGGACTTTACTTCCCGGTTGTATTACCAACGAAAGAGTACGTCTTTTCCATAAGCTATCCTTCTGCGACAAAGCTTACCCTACGACAGTATTTTTCTATTTCGCTACAGCTTAATTGGTTTGTGGCTACTTACACAGTGTTGGCAACGCGAGTCGTCCTTCCGGCTTGCTTTTCAGCTTTTGGTCAAATAAGTTGTACCGACAAAAGGTTTTTTTCTTTTATTTTTTCATTGATCAGCAAGGCGACTATGTGCTTGGATCGATGCCGAACATTTTCGTGTACTTACATACTTACTTAATAACTTAAGGTGGCGCTACAGACCTGGGTGGTCCTGGGCCTCAACCAAAAAGTCTCTCCAGCTAGCCCGATCTTTAGCCAGCTGCCTCCAGTTTCGCACGCTAAGTTGGTTGAGGTCCCCTTCCACTTGCGTGCGTCACCTGAGTCGGGTATGGATTCGAAGATTTTCCGAGCTTGAGCATTGGTGTCCATCCGCTCTATATGACCCAGCCACTTCAGTCGTAGGACCTTCACTCTTCTGGCTAAGTCGATGTCGCTGTACAGCCCGTACAGTTCGTCGTTGTATCTCCTCCTTCACTCCCCGTCTATGCAGACGGGACCAAAAATCACCCGAAGGATTTTCGTGTACTTACATTTGCATTTATAGGTTCTGGTCTTTGATGACGTACACCTATACCAACATATGAACATACAACCATTGCATCATGAAACCATTTATACTTTCTTAAGATGATGTCGACTTAAGACATGCTGAGGTTGTTGAAGTCAATTTGATCTTTGAAGAAATATATTACCAGAATTGCCCTCCTATAGAGCACGAGAAAAGAACACATATAGACGAAGTATGTCCATTCTTCGTCACTAGTGCTCCTTCGAATTCATTGCACGTCACAGAATCTTTCTCAGCTAAGCTTTAGAACTCTCTCTTGAACTGCTCTAGGATTTTTCGAACGAGTGAAAGGCAGCTACAGTTTTAACTGTCGACTCTTAACTGCGAATATTTTACTCTCGGAGGTAAATCATTGACTTCAGAAAAAAAATCCTCATGGGCTGACTGCCGGACTCGAACCTGTGTCAGTCCTCTCAGCAGTCCAATGAACTATCCACGAACGAACACAATCTAATTGGCTTCGGAAGGAGTGTTTCTCGAGTATTGCACTTTCAATCTGAATATGCAATCTGCTACATGTAACGCAAGTTTTAAGGGAATTCCATCTATGGTCTGCCTCCCTCAGAGCTTTCCTCCTGCTTTGTGTCTAACTGAGCAAAATGGAATGATCATCAAGTGATCGGCTTACAAAAGGGTTCACTACCAAGTCTTTTAGTGTTAATTCGTTAGCCTTTTCTTTATACTTCTTGCTTTTCTATAATTTAAATACCTGACAGCTGGTATTCTCTTATTTCCCCTCAACCGCTAAGATACGTCCTCCGTCTGTTCAGTGTAACTGTAAAGTGAGTCCCCAATGTTTTTAACAAAAAAATCTCAAGTTAATCTCGCTTCTATTCATAGTACGTTGGATACATCGAAACTTAAGTGATGATCTCACTTCTAGAAAGATGCACAAAATTCCTTCGCTAAATGTCAACAACCAACGCCACAGTCCGCCAACTGTCACCAATCGCGCTGAATGAAATTTATCTAATTTTCTCCGCTACTTTCTCAAATAAACAAAAAATTCTCCCGGCACCACCACACACCTAAAATATTATTAAAACCAAAACGAAAACTCATTTCCCATGTCTCATTGGCAAAACCGCCAACTGTCTATATCTCATTAGACTTTGAAGTACAAAATCATTTGTTTAGCATTATTCGTTGGCACATGGTCAACCTCAAAGAGCGTTTGAAATCACTGTGTCCTACTGTGTGGGTGTTTTTATTTTTCTAATGTTCAATTAAAACTACATGCTCTCTACCGTCAAGAACAGCTCACATTAGTTGTGCATCTTCATGGCATTGAACTGATTTCCCCCAAAACAAAAATTCACCACAAAATTCCTTTGCAACATTTCGTACAAATGTTGCTGCAACATACTTGTAACAAATTAAATTTACATTCGGATTTTAATTCAATTTAAAATAAAACACACGACTTTTGCCTGATTGATTGGCCACAACAAGCCAAATACACATTCGATTTATGTAGTTCAATAAGCTTAAGTACGAGTATCTCACAAGCTGTAGATACAACGGCGGTGGCAACATTCTCCCCAGTGGTGCTCTGGTGGTTGTTATGCCTAGCTCACCGTCTCTTGACGACATTTGTACCACGGATCGTGTCAACTAAGCGTCTTTCAATGTATTTATCTGTCTGCTAATCTCATTATATCGCGACACGCATTGCAACGGTTCTGAAAAAAAAAAACGCTTTACACGGGTTGCTATTCTAATTGTTGCACCGCTAGCACATAGTTCGATAGTTCGTGTGTGTCACACTTCGATCTAAATTTGTCACCTCTAGAGAAAATTTGTTGTGTGCACTGTGGGGATTTCATTCGGTGTGACGTCGGGTCAGTGCACAAAAATATAACAATAGATACGCAGCGTCGGGGCCGAGAGGTGTGAATTTCACCAAAACAAATCCCACCACCACCGCGAGTACTTGTTGTATCTGTGCATAGTAAATGTCACGCCAGCAGTTAGTATCCGAGTGTTTTGGCTTTTCACACGATGACGCGGTTTTCTTATTTTTGATTCCACCTCTTCCCGTCTGTGATTCATGTGCGCCGCCGACAAAAACCACAACTGAGATGCAGTAATTGATTAGTCGCAAATCGATCGATAAAAACGAATCATCTTGAGGAGGAACCGCCTCGCACGCCTGCTGCACCGAAAAAAAAAAATCAATTTATCCGGAAAAATCTGAGAAAAAGCTCAAAATTTCGCGAAAAATGTGGTAAAGTGTGGTGAATAGAGCGATAAAAATTAAAAATAAATTTGTATCTACAGAATTCCTGAAATTGTTCGAACGAATTTGAATATTTTTTTCGAAAATTTCGTTGCGGTTACGAAATTCTTTTCTTTGCCGTCCGTGGTTACGCAAGCGAATCTGCGAAGTGTGGTTCTGGCCAGTGGTGTTGTGCGAGTGTGTTTGTGTTTGAAAAATGTTCCCCGAGGTTGCTGATTTGGTGTTTTCCCTCGTGGTGGGGTACATGGGCGCTCTGGAATTTCTCTACGTTATTCGGCATCTGTACCACTGGTCATTTGGCCATAACCCTGAGATGCGTGACCCGAAGAGCGAGGCGGAGAGCTTACAGAAGCTTCAGGATCGTCTGAGGAATTCTATATCCGAAGCGGATGAGAAGGAAGCTCTGGGATTGAAGGCGATGAAAGATGGGGTGCTGTACAAGGACGGTTTCCGTGTCGATGCTGATCAAAAAGAAATCGACGAGTTGAAGGATAAAATTAGAAAACAGGAGCAGACCGCAGAGAGGCGTAAGGAAATCGAAGCTGAATTGGCACGTCAAAGAAAAATTGAAGAAGAGACCAGGAAACAGCTGAAAGCCGCTGAAGATGAATTGCGAAGAGTCGAAGAAGAGAAGGAGAGGGCGAAGTTGAAGGCAGAGAGAGAAAAAGAGGAGGAAGAACAGAGAAGATTGCGTGCTGAGGAGGAGGAGAATATAAGAAAAATTCAGGAAGCTGAACGAAAGAAAGAAGAAGAACAGCTGCGTTTAGAAGAAGAACAAGAGCGAGAGCGTTTGCAAAAGCTGGAAGAAGAAGAAAACAGTCTAAAACTACTTGCGGCAGAAAGGGAACGTGAAGAGAAAGAACGCTTGCGAGTGGTTGATGAAGAGAATGCGCGACGACTTCTTGAAGCCGAAAGAGAACGCGAAGAGCAACAGCGGCTGCAGGAAGAACAAGAAGAAAACACTAGAAAACTCCTTGAAGCTGAAAGAGAATGTGAAGAGCAACAGCGACTCCAAGAGCTTGAGGAAGAAAATGCTAGAAAACTCCTTGAGGCAGAAAGAGAACGTGAAGCACTACAGCGGTTGCAGGAAATTGAAGAAGAAAATGCCCGACGACTTCTTGAAATTGAAAGAGAACGTGAAGAACAAGAGCGACTGCAGGATCTTGCAGATGAAGAAATCATCCGCAAGTTACTCGCAGAAGAAAGAAAACGAGAAGAAGAAGAAGAAAATGAACGCAGACTTCTCGAAGCCGAAAGAGAACATGAAGAAGTGCAACGCCTACGTGAGCTTGAAGAAGAAAACACAAAAAAACTCCTCGAAGCTGAAAGAGAATTACAGGAGGAGCAACTTCGTATTGAACAAGAGCAAGCGCGGCAACGAATCGAAGAAGAAGAAAACTATCGAAGACTCCTTCAAATGGAACGTGAAATGGAAGAACGGGAACGCATGGCAGAAGAGGAGAGAAAAGCACTGCTAGAACACACTGCTGCTTTGGAGAGAGAAACCGCTGAACGTCTACTTGCTGCCGAAAGGGAAGCTGAACTCAAGCAGCTCGAAATAGAAGAAAATGAAGAAAACATGAGAATACTCCTTGAAGCCGAACGTGAACTGGAACTAAAGAAACAAGAAATGGAAGCAGAAGCGGAGAATCTTCGAAAACTCATCGAAGCTGAGAAGGAAATGGAAGAGCGACAACGACGAATCGACGAGGAAGCATTGCAGAAGTTGAAGAACGCTCAAGAAGAGATGGAACTGAAGCAAGCGTATGATATCCAAGCCGAGGCTAGCGAACAAGCCGTCGTGAAGAAAGAAATCGGTCACTCGGAGCATGCACCAACACCCACACAAACAGTGAAGACTCAATATGGACAGACAGGTACCGACTCCTTGAAACCCAAAACAATACTCTTTCCGGGTGTATCCGAGGAGTCCTCGTCCGCCGAACCTGTTTCGAGTATGCAATCTTCCTTCTCCACGCAGCAATCATCCGAAGCAGCTCTTCCCGAGCTACATTTCGACGAATACGAACGACAAGCGCCGGATGGAGGCGAGGATATGCCATCGCTACAGTATTCTGATGATTACCTGAGGTCATTGGATGGTATCAAGAATAAACCACTAGTACGTGAAGACGGATCCGGTCGCCGGAGGGCGTTCAAGAAGCGGCGGTCCAGTGGAAGTTCAAACTCTTCCCGCGAGTCAAGGGCGTCACGTGAAGAGGAACTGAAAATGTTCACCTCTCTGGAAGAGGAAGAATTCGAGAATATCCGCAAGGGCGATAGCGAATACGAAACCATCAAATACGCAAGTGAACCGAACCTGAAAGTGGGCAAACAGCATCGACGTCACAAACGAAGTCCGGCTAAGGATGCCAAGCGTGACCCGAACGATGCAGGCAAAGGATCCCTGGAAATGCTCGACGAAGAGGATTCAAATCCATGGGGCGAAGTTAAACCGGGAAACTACAAAGATTCTGAATTCTGGAAGCATGGGAAGAATCTATCAATCGACGAGGAACTCGAAGAGACTGATGCCACACGACGAGTACAATCACCCAGTCTCTCGGCTGTGAATATCCCAAAGATGTCTTCCTTTGAAGAGGCCACCAGAAGTCAGCATGAAGAGGCAATTTCTGCTTTACAAAGACAACGGTCCAAGGATCCGGTAAGATCAATGAAGTACGAGGACTTCCGAAATCTAAACTGTGTTTTCGATTCTAGGAACCAATCAAGGAACCAGACGAGGAAAGTGACACAAAGAACGTAAGTAGAGTTGGTGACGGTAGGCTATCTCCAGCTGGAAGTAATTCCTCACCCGCTTCTGCTTCTGCTTCTATATCACCCGCTTTAATTTCCCCCGAACCCGAGCGAAAAAACTCCCAAGAAAAGGAGCACAGCGCGCCTCGAACACCTTCACCCTCTAGCACTAGTGGCGGCTTGCGAAGGAGTCCCCGCGTAGACGAGATGCGACAGTATAAAGAACATTGGGAATCGGAGGATCGCAAGGCACGCGCTGAAGCTGGAAAGAATCCCGCCATAGAGATCGAATACGCTTCAGATGATGACGAACAGCAGTATCTGATGGAAGGAATCAGCGACTTCTACGATTTTAATGCATCGATCAACCCATCGAGATCGAAATCAAGATCACGTTCTCGGTCCGTGTCACCAGCTGTCAATCGCTCAGTAAGTCCACATCAACGTCGTTCACCCTCCCTGCAAAATTTATCCCATAGTCCAGCCACAACAAAGTCCCGTAGTCCTAGTCCCGATCCTGCTTCATATAAATTCATTTATCAACGCATCCTTCCAAGCCTCGCTGCAGATCAGCAACATGTCGATGGTTTGAGTGACTTTTACGACTTCAATTCGAAACTTAACCGAGAATCTCTCACCGGGGTGACGTCCAAAAGATTGAATGAGGTTCATCGCACCTCGGTGGACTACGTGATGGAAGATTTGAAAAATGACAAACTCGACGGAGCGATTGCAAAACAGATAAAAGAACTGCAACGGACACCAACGACTCCGGAGTATGAGCGGTCGATTTCCGCCGAATGGCGGGACATACAGAAGCTCAAGGAGGAACTGTTGAGCGGAACTTTCAAGCGGTCGACTTATGTTGGAGAGTCCATGGACTTCTCAGATCAATTTGAAAGTCTCCGGGAGGAAGCCAAGACGTTCCGCAGATCCCGCAGTAGAAGTCGATCGCCGGAATACGATGTGGAAAAGATGGCAGCATTCGTACTGGCTAAGAAGCAGCTGCAGGAGAGAATCCTCGAGGACATCACAAAAACAGCTGAAAATTTCGATGATTTTTCCTGTGAAGTAACGAAGTCCTATTTGGACCGAAATAGACGGGCCTCGGATACTGTGTTGATTCAGAAACCAGAAATTCTCTTCCAGATTCAGGATTTGATCCAGGAGAGCGATGAGAATTTAGAGGTGCTAGAGCTAGAGCCTGAGGAGTACCACCACTTCAGGAGGTTCTCGCTGAATCAAGACATTCCGGTAGAGCAGTACCCGGAAGACTACGTGTGCATCTCTGAGATTGAAGTGAAGTCATTGGGAGACCTTAGAACGTGGACAGGAAACTTGGAATCTCCTAATGTCGATGCAGATGTGGTGGCTTTTGAGGCTGAGGCGAACCCTCCAACCGAGTCTAAGTCGCACGAGGATGTCGCAGAAGACGCCTATGAATCGGGCAGCGATGATGAGCGTCAAACTGTCGTTGAAGTGGAAGATGAGATCGACGAGGACATCTGGGACTACAACGAACGACCCGAAGAATCCCACAATGAACAGTCGGAATGTGAGGAGGCGGATCGCGAGATTGACAGATATGCCGGCCGACATGCAGACGACTGGCGCGATGTGGAAGGAGCCGTTGGTGGAGTTTCAGACGAAGACTCTTTTCAAATTGATCAAATCTACGATGAGGCCATCAAAAATCGAAAACCATCTGGTATCCTTCGGGACTACGATAGTATCTTGCAAGGGATTCAGATTTCCGACGAGGATCGTCAAGAGGAAGAGCGTTATCCTCCAAAACAGACCGTCTCAAATGGAACTGCTAGCTACGTAGAACACGGATTATGGTCACCCCGCAGTCGCTCGAGCCGAGCTAGTAGTGGAGAGAGTTCAAGAAGTTTTCTAGAAAACGAGAGAAGAGACAATGAACGAAGGTATTTGGGTGATGCCACAATGGAAGCGATAAATTCGACTCGTCTCCGATCCCGGTATGGAATCGTACCATCGACATCCTTCACCACAACTTATGACGACGACACAATGGACATAGACATCAACTATGTTCCCAAGAAGGAATACAATTGGAGAAAAAATTTTAAACTGGACGACGAAAAGGTTGGAGAGGAGGAGGAGGAGAAGGGTAACCGCACGCAGTACTTGGACGCTAGAAAGTTTAGTCTGGGTGGTGAGAGCATAACATTGTTCTCGCAAAGTCCAGAACACACGGAAGACAATGGAGAGTTGAAAAAAGTCATCGAAGCTGATGAAGAGCAATTGGAAGAAGAAATGGAACAGGAACCAGAGGAGATGGCAACCGAAAAACCATCGAAAAAGAAAAGAAGCAAAAGGAAGTCAAGAAAGGGTTCCAAAGGAAGTATTGGAGGAAACGACGAGGAAATCGTGAATGAATCTCGAAGGAATAGTAGTGCCGTCCAAGAGGGAGATCTGTCAAAGAAGAAGTCGCGAAGAGAGTCAAAGGGCAACGTGGAAGTAGTTCCTGAAACTCCTACTGATGAAGTTCCTCCACCAGATGTTGAAGTTGAAGACTCTCAGCCGAAGAAGAAATCAAAGAAACGAAGGAAAGCCAAACAAGAAACGACGTTGCCGAGTTTGGAAATAAAGCTACCTTCACCTGAGAAAAAAGCACCACCACCCTCTGTTGCGGCAATTCGAGCAGCGCTTACGGCACCTCCAGTGCAACCACCTCTGTCTTCAAGAAAATCGCCGAAATTAGAAGATTTAATCGGACCACAATCACTACGGGATGCAAAATCTCCTGAACCACTGAAAATCGAAACACAACCAACTCCGCCCACCGGTCGTGTCTCTGTTAGTCCTCAGCCAGCACCAGTGTTACCTGCCATATCAAATGGTGAACCAAACCGTTCAAAAACTCCAGAAGCATCGGATTCAGTTACCTTAACCGCACAAAACACCACCATCACCCCATCGAAACCCGATGATCAAACACAAACACAGGATACACCGAAAACACCAACCCAACCGGATGCTAACGATATAATAATAGATGGCGGACTGTACCCTTTGTTTTAAATTAAAAACAAAATTTTGTGATAACAAAACTGCATCGCTTCTCACCTCTAGCACTAGGCAATCCACAAACTAACAGCAAATTGGGAGACCCCTTACTTACAAATGCAATTTTTTCCTTTTTAATATTATTTATATTATTTTTTTTTCTTAATTTTTTTTTTTCTTCTTATAGACACGCAAAGACTAGGTATTCCTGCATAAATCCCACACCCAAATAAATACATATATACATACAAAATTGTACTCCATTTGCTGTGCAAGCCAACGCTGTCCAAACAAAAACAAAAAAGAAAATTTACTTAAATTTTTTATTTTATTTTATTTTGGCTTATATACGAGCTTGCAATGGAATTTTTATTTATTTATTGTAATAGTGGTGCCATATTTTATCTTTTTTAAGTTGTTTGTTTGGTTTTTTAATTTTATTTTTTTGTTTATGTAAAAATAAAAGTTAAAATAAATATATTTCACAATTAAAAGACATTAAAAAAAATGTTTCACTTTTAAATTTAAATTTTGTTATTAAAAATGTATGTTACACCTTCATTTCTATTTTAATCGTTCGATACCCTTTATAAGACAGGGTCCACATGCGTTGTTGTATTGATATCTGACACTGCACTTGCACTTTCTGTGATAACTTTAGGGGTGGTTATGTCATCCCAGGCTGCGCACTTGCCATAGACACAAAGGTACATTGTGATGTCAAGGGATATTAAAAATTCGCTAGTTCGTTCGGTGTTCAACAAATCACTGACTTTTTCGAAAAAAATAACTTTCAAGTGGTAGTTAATTATTCATATTCTGACGATTGTCTTGTCCGGAGTTCTGCAACGCGCTTAAGCACCTTTCAGTCCATCCCCAGTAGTCTCGATTGCACCTCAACTATTCTGCCTGGCTGGGTCAGTGGATTTCATTGCATCGCATACTTCGTGACGATATCTTAAGATTCAGGATAATTTTTTTCCGATTGGTCATCTGCATTCGACTGATGAATAGAAGTTCGATGTCCGTTGAAGTTTCAAGTCCGCTGGCTACGATTCAAAAACCCTCTTAGCTGGAACCGTTTTGTTCATTCACTTGATGTGATGTAGTCAATGTTATTTATGTGGTTTAGCTTACTTACTTGCTTACTTAGGTGGCGCTACAGTTCGGGGTGAACCTGGGCCTCAACCAACAAGCCTCTCCAGTTAGCCCGGTCCTTAGCTAACTGCCTCCAGTTGCGCACGCCAAGTTGGTTGAGGTCCTCTGTGGTTTAGCTATCATCATTATTTTCTTAGCCCGCTTATCCACTATGACAGTCCCAGCTAAATCTTGGGTTTCCCTTCCAATGTGTGTATAGCCGTGAGCAGCTTTACGACATACATATGTACCTCGAAATTGTTGTAATTGCCGACAGTAACATTCTTTTCTAGAAGTTGCGGCTACCATATAGTTGCTCTTCAAATTCCAGAAACGTTTCTAAAGCGATCCGCTGAGGCCAATCAATGATGTCGATGTTGTCTGCATTTCCCAGCAGCTTCCTCCACGTGTGTAGGATAGCACCCAGTTCAGAGCTTCCTTAAGCACAGAATGCCGAGATTGAAACGCATTTTATACAACTTTAGTCGATAAATGCTGTAAATTGATAAATTTTTAAATTAAATTAAATAAAAAGCTGGCATAACTCCTTGATATGAACCAAAGCCTAACTTCTCGTAACTATTTGAATGTTAAATTTTTTAAACGAATGAAAGAGATCTAACGGCTTTGAACGGCGAAAAGCTTTTTCATGACAACTGATACTCCCTGAGGTTTATCATTCTCCGACCAGAGGTTGGGCCGCGAAAACTATTCGATAAACGTGCAGATCACACAGCAATCCAAAGCACTAACCACTGCACCTTGTATACAACACAACGACATAGACTTGAGCATGAAAGGAAATCGTAATCAGTTACTTGAACATCCAACCCATCATAGCAATTCCAGGCCTACTTAAAACTAATCAACACTGTATTCTGTACAGCAACTTGTATATGACTGATCGTGACATAGACGACGTACGATAGATCTGATCCACCCCATATTGATCTATAATTTGGTGCAGTTTCTTTCGAATCTACGTATATTCACGCAAACTGACGTTTTTTTCTTCCTTAACCTTGTGGATAAACTGCAGAGGTCAATGGACTGCCTCCTTAAGGATTCAAATTTTCTAATTTTCTTATTTTGTTCATACAGAAAAATTACTATCTTGAACAAATGTACATCCACCGATGCCATAAAGTGTCCGAATTACTATGGCACTTCCGTTCACCCTATACACATACAACCATCAAGACTTCTTACATAACTAGAACCCATGCATTCATGGTATTTTTCGTTTCGTTTGCACTAAAATAACATCTCTTTTTATTGAACTCGCTCTGTCCCCTAAAATGCGGAAGATGATTGTATGTAAACAAACAAAACTCCCTACCGCCTCCAGAAAACTGTCTCCTCCCGGTAGCATATGATCCTAATCGAGTGTGCAGCGCACCACTTTAAATGCAAAATGACAATGTACTAAATATTCTAAAAATACCGCCACCACTCAAGTGGACGGATGCCAAATTTTGGCGGTGCACTGACTTGATGAGCACACCGAGTGCATTCCATCTGCCATTGCACCCCGTGCCGAGAGCTCACTAAATTTGCAGATCCGAGATGAAGATTTATTGCGTCGGTCTTGGGTTGGATCATAGTACTCTGCAGATGGCCTAATTCCACGCCTACTCACTTAAGGCGGGGTATTTTGTTTTGAAATTTATCGTAAATACTCGCAGATCATAGAATTTTGTTAGAAGCCACTTTAAATCGAGTCTGACCGAGAGTCAAGTTAGTCATATGTAGAGATTGTGTTTTGTTTGTGGTATTTGTTATTAATTTTTGACAGTTTTTTC
The DNA here is from genome assembly GCA_917880715.2 of Matsumyia berberina. Classification (NCBI taxonomy): domain Eukaryota; kingdom Metazoa; phylum Arthropoda; class Insecta; order Diptera; family Syrphidae; genus Matsumyia; species Matsumyia berberina. The sequence continues at coordinate 34,821,996 of OU862870.1, forward strand.
CGTCGCTGAGTGTAATCGTGAGTGACGCATAACAGTGTTGAACACTTGAAGGTGATTGGTGCCAAACATTTTTTGTTTGGTTTTTTTTCCCTCTTTTTGACGGACCTTGCACGCAATTTCCATTGAAGCCAATTGTTTTGGGAGTGAATATTTTTGTCTTTGACAGAAAGCAATTATTTTGTTATTTGAACGGATGTTCGTTTATAAATAAACCCGGGCTACTTGATGAGAGGATGCTTTCACTTTTCATCACTTAGTAAATTCTAAGAGACTGTCGTTTGCAGCCCTCTTTTTTTTTTTGGCATATCCAGGGAGTCTCGTCCTTCCGTAAATCTTGCAGTTATCTAGTTTTTTTCTTTTATTTTCCTTTCATAAGATTTTTTTCTTAAGAAATTTGATACTTTTCTCAGACTTGTCTGTTTGCACTTAAAAATAGTTGGCCTGGTTATAAATTTTTATGAAATCACAGAATGGATTTCCCGGGTTGTTACCCTTTGTTTTGTGTTATTGTTTTTGTGTATTTTTATCTGACATTTCATTGAGCGCACTACATAATCACGCTCTATTTGTTGCTTTTATTTAGAAGCCTTGCATTGTAAGACACCACTATGCTCGAGAATTTTGCTTCTATTCCACTTTATCAATCTTTCTGGCGATAGCCATTCCTTTCCATTACTTTCCATTCCTTGAAATAAAATCATGACCGCCTTTTTGGTGTCGAAAATGATGACCACTTATACAGAGCTTTGTTGTTTTTAGGACGATATGTATGATTTTGTCGCGCCATCGTTTTTGGAGAGAGAAAAAATATGATTGACCTTTCTTCCTCCTCAACTGTTTTCTTTGGGTCGTTCAATTTTCTTTCAGATCACTTTAGCGGATTCCATTGTTTAAGGAATCTGCAACGACATTTTTTTCCCTAAGCTATGTATGTACTTCTTTCATCGTATTACAAAGTCTGTTAGTTTCACTGGATCATAGCCTTGAAAAAGCAGGCAAATATCATCACCGTGGTCTAAAGTGAGATGTTCACTGTCCATTGTATTCTGCTGTGGAATGTGTAGCCTTGTCGTACTCTGCTTTCATTGTCCAAAAAGATGTTGTCAGTAGCCTAAAAATGCCTGTAAGTTTATCGAAGGTATCTCCCTTACTTAAAGGTCCTTAGGTAGAATCAGTGGTCGACGTGGTCAATATCTAGTGCGTAAAACTGCTGTGCTAGCTGCTAGCCCCAGTTATATTTACCAAACAATTTTTGCAGCACTACCTCTCGGGGGGAATGATAAATCTCCGAAAGTATATTTTGTCAGAAAGGAGCTTTTTAATTCGCAGTTTGGATTTGGAAATTGACAATATTTTATTAAATCTTGACAAAAATGAAATTTAAGCACTCATGTCCCTGTACAAAGTCAGTTGAGTATCGAATGTCTCCCTAAATAAATAGTGAAACCACAGAAGAAGGTCTGACTAAAATCCTAATACTGTGGAGTGTGTTCATTTATCCGATTTTTAAGTTCTGAAATCACTGGTTTCTGCAGAGTTTTTAACTTGGAAAATGGCCTTTAAAATGAATTCTTTCAGTTGCCTAAGAATGCGCTACTTTTCGACTAAGTATAGCTCATCTGTGATCACAAAACCTAAAATACTGTGGCGTATGTGGAATATTTTGATTGATTTTCGAGGTGATCTCAGTTCTGACTCCAGTTGCTTCTACAAGATTTAAGACTTCAAAAATGACATTTTCCAAAGGATCATTTGGCCCCTTTTCGTCTAAGGTTAGCTCATCGGGGATCACAAAACCTAAAATACTGTGGCGTTTGCGGAACATTTTATGCGATTTTTACTCTGATCTCAGTCCACAAGCTGTAGACGTTGGCTCTTTAAGACAATTTCCCGAGCTCCAGGTGTTGCTTAAACGGTTAATTCTCTTCTTTCAGATTTACGTCGTGCAACTACAGTGCGTTAAAAGACATTGTGTCCTAATCGTTAATCAATATTTACAAAAAAAAAATTTGATACTCAAACTGGGTGCCTCCAATGAGCTGTTCGCCATTGTCATTTTTGACCATGGTCTTCTTATTGTCTTCCTTGGGATTTAAACCCTTTATCTAGATTGAGTGATCCTCTAGAAAGGAGCGCTTAGACCGAAAGTTCATCATGATACCAGTGCTAACCACAAATCTACTCCTAAAACCATTTAAATTTGAGCAGCAGTCAGATCATTTACATCGTTGAGGAGGTATTCTAATATGGCATTCGTGACTGACTGACTGAAATGTATAATTCCTCGTTGAATCTTCCAAATATTACTTAAAAATTCATCTATGCAATTAGGACCGGATTACTCACGATGAATTGTACGCTCTTATCTTTTTCTGCCTTTGATAAAACTGCATGTTCCAGCTCCAAAACTAAGACGGGCATGATCAAGGTGTTAAATCTCCTTAGTTGTTTCGAATAGGCACTTACTACCACTAGCGCTTCTGGTTGGTTCTGCGGAGTAAAGTGGCGTAAGTCACAGAGTGATCGAGACCACGAAAAATCTTATCGGACTATGCCTTGAATATAAAAATTGTGCAGTATAAGCTAGTTAAGCTGGAAAAGTTACGACTGGCAGGTATATGCAACATCACCTCAGCAAGGTTGTCCTTGAATAAGAGTGGTTACCCTCAAGATGCTCTTTATTGCTTTTATGAGTTGTTTCCCCTTGGTTTCAATCACTGAAATGTCTTTTCCCAGATCTTTGACCATATTAGCTTCAAATCTGTGTCTTTTTTTCACTTTTAAGGAGCTTTGAGTGAGAATTTATGCATTACGTTGTTCAATACAATCCAATTGATCTTCTCCATCCCCACGAATTGTCTTTGCCACCTCAAACAGCTCTATCAGGGGTAGTATTGATGTCACAAACGAATCGTTTGTGATGCCATTAGACTCTAGTAAATCTACAAAATCAACACTCATGCGTGTTCCTTTCACTCGAAACCGTTTGCCAACACCCAGCAAGTCTCCCAAAATACCCTAAAATTGACGTACATCACACAAATCCAATCTAATTCAAAAACAAAAAAAAAAAACAATTTCAATCCATTTAATAGCATTTCATCGGCAGTTTTCGAAAGATTAAACAAAAGGCTTTGTCCGCACGTTAATTGTTCCATAAAATGTGTTCGTACCTCTGTACAGACTCTGTATCCAGTCCAGAGGCGAACTGAATCTCTCAACTCGATGCTTGGCACTCGAAGTCACCCACTGTGTCTTTCGACCATCATCAATCTGGACGCGCCGCCCCCTTCAAATAGCACTAATTTGTCCGAACGCATGCAACACCCGTCCACGACCATATACTATACCCCACGGCTACGACTATACCGGGCGCTTTTAATGTTCCTCGAAATAGAATAAATTTGTTTTTGCTTAGGTGAATTAGATTCGTTGTGCCGAGCGCAATTTTTAAATGCGAGCCATTATTTAGTTTACCAAGAATGCCCTGTCCAATGGAGAGAGATGAATTTCAAACTCGGACCATCACGAAAACGGGTTGAAACGAACGTTTTCGAAAAATATAAAATTATCTAACGTGATGCAGAATGCAAAATTAGCAGCCGAGAACCACAAAATCAGAGGTGATGCGGCAGCGGTGGGGGTGTCTTAAATTTCACCGAGGACTCGACTGTGAATGAATTTAATTGCCGGACGAATTAATGTATGGGTTTCAAAATATCCGAAGCACTCGGCGTATCTACATGCATACTTGGCTCTCGGGCAATATTTTAATATGCTGGCGAACTGTTTAATGCGCCGACGGGAAGCGCCAAAATGAATCATTTTTTGCTAGGGGAATGGCAAGGGAAGGACACTTGAATAATGCCGCAATTTTAATTATTTTGAATCACTTAATTGCTGAGACACCATTTGGTTAATTTTCGGAAAAACACATTTGGCAGTGACCTTTTTCATAAAAGCTTGCAATCGAAGGTGAGGGTGAACGACGACACCATACGTGTTATCATAAGGAAACCCTGATCTGTCCTTCAGGATCAACCTTCTATGTACGATAGGTTTCCTGGCAAACATCTTTCAAGTCTTAGATTCATAAGAGATTTCCGGGAAAATTCAGCACCACTAAAGAATCCTTGGAGATTTATGACGATGGTTCCAAAACCAAAGACGGTGTAGGAGGACCTGTTTCCTCCGATGTTACTGCGTGGATTCAACCCTAGCAGCACCGAACATTTTTCGTGGCACCACCATTCCCGTCGGAAAATGACAAACCTTCCAAAATATAATTTCTCTACAGACAGCTTCTAAATCCGCCGTAGATAGATTATAGGTCGCTTCCAATAGTGACCTACACAACGAGAAGCTAGGCTTTGGTCCATTCAGGGCTGTCGCGCCAGCCATTTAATTATTTATTTATGAACTCCGGCTTTAGGTAGTGAAAACTTGAGTTTGCCTATGCACATATATTGTTTCAAGAATGTTGGGTAAACATTTTTAGTCAGAATCCTTAATAGTTTAGATAGTACAGACCGGTAAGGCAGGGTGAAAAACTTATTCAAGAAACAACCTTTTTAAGACATAAGAATAGAGCCTTAAGGGAGGCTAACAACAGATGGACCTATCTAAACACTTGTGCAACCACAAGGAAGATATGGCTTAAATTCGTTAAGGCTAGGACTGACAGACTTCTGCAGATCGACAGAAGATCCCTATGTGCCCTTATAGGAGTGATCACAGGGCATAATACGCTGCGGTACCATTTTAAAAACCTTCAAATTACAGAAGAAGACCTTTGTAGGGGGTGTGACGATGAGGAGGCCCACGAGGATAGAACCCATTTCCTTTGCCATTGCCCTAGTCTCTGCCATCTAAGAAATAAGTTCCTCGGACGGCACTTTTTCGAGGACATTGAAGAACTATCCGATACACCGGTGGACCAAATAATGAGATTTATAAAATCCACAGGATGGTTTATATCACAGACTCAGTAAATGATATCCATATATACATTTGTATCTATGCAACTGTAACTATTGGGTAGCGTTCTTACGGTAGGGGACACTCTCTTCCCCCAACGGGTATCACAATGGATCTGAACTGATCTAAGTGTGGCTATATGGTTCTTCCTTTCGCCTGCCCACTAACCTATCCTAAGACATTTCATTACTGCGTTCTACTTATCAATAAAGTCTGAATTTTCCTAAACAATATTATGCGCAAAAAGTTACATTTTTTTGAAAAATTTACTTTAGGTTGGGTTGAAGTGGCTGCCATCTAAAGCCAGCACTCTTAAACACTTGAAAGATCTGCAGAATAGTATCCTCCTTGTCCATAAGCTTATTAAATTCCTACCTTGGCAGCATAATAAAATAGGGTTCAACCAATACAGTGAAATTTAATGCGTCCAAAACCCAATGCTGTCTTCTGTCACTTGAGTGAAAATCTAACCTCCCACCATTGTCCATGAATGGTACCTGCATCGCCGAAACCGAAAGACTTTCCATTCTCGGTATGTGTGTCAGTGACAACCTTCGTTGGAACGACCACATATTCGAAATCGCCAAAAATGCTGCGAAATGTCTAGGTTTCCTTAAACGGTGCAAAAAATACTTTATCCCTTCTGATCTGGCCCCAATTTATAAGGCGTTCATTCGCCCAAAGCTGGAGTATAACGCTCATATCTGGTCTGGTGCACCCAAAACCACCTTGCACATTCTGAATAGAATCCAAAATCGCGCGTGGAAACTTATTGGTGACAGGGACATTGCGAAGTCAATAGACTCGCTTGAACACCGACGAAATGTTTCCTGTCTCTCACTGTTTTATCGTTTCGTCCTTAGCTAACTGGCTCCAGTTGCGCATGCCAAGTTGGTTGAGGTTCCCTTCTACTTATGCGCACTAGGTCTTCCTCTACTGCCTTGTCTTTCCGGGTCAGATTCGAAGACTCTGAGTGCCGGAGCGTTAGTGTCCATTCGCTCAACATGTCCTAGCCATCACAAACGTCCAATGCGCAGTTTTTTGGCTAGGTCGATGTCGCTGTACAGCTCGTATAGTTCGTGATTAAATCTTTTGCCCCAAAGCCCGTCAACGCATACGGGACCGAATATTTTTCGCTCGAAACGACTAAAAATATCTGCATCCGCTTTCGATAGCGTCCATACTAAATAAACCGGGATGATTAAGATCTTATATAGAGTCTCCTTAGTTATACGGGATAGGGCCTTACTAATCCATTGCCTTTTGAACCCAAAGAAACAGCGATTGGCAAGAGTTATTCTTCGTTCGATTTCCGACGAGGTGTCATAATCGGAGGTTATAGCAAAGCCAAGGTAGACAAAGTCCCTTACTACCTCGAAGTAATAGCCATCAACTGTAACGTTCTGTCCAATTCGTCGGTTTTGGGTGTCCCTTCTTGTTGACAGCAAATACTTAGTATTGCTCTCGTTCACCGCTAAACCCATTTTGGCCGCTTCTGTCTCTATACTCGCAAAGGACCGGTGACAGCTCACTGCGTTCTGCCTATAATGCCAATATCGTCAGCGTAGGCAAGCAGTTGGACAGATTTATGAAAGATTATGTCTCTGGCGTTGGCTTGAGAGTTTCGCACAATTCGTTCAAGTATGAAGTTGAAGAACAACATTGTCCCAGAATGACCTGGGAGGGATGGTTATTTCGAAATTCTTGTCGAAACTTCGCTTGGGGAAAAATTTTGAGATTTTTCATAATGGAGACGTGGTCGAAATCTTTACTAGACCACTGTGAGGTTGCTTTGAGACGGATGGCTGCACTAGCTGCCAAATCGCGTGCGGCAGAGGAAGTCATACGAAGACCTCCGCTGTTTAACAAACAGGGTCTTTCTTGGACTTTGCTTAAAGTTAACATTATGTTCTGTAATGTTAATGTTAACTTTGAGCAAAGTCCAAGAAACAGCTTGTGTGTGTATCAGCGGAGCTCTTTGTACGACTCCCTCTGCAGCACTGGACATTCTGTTTTATGTATCACTCCTCGATATTTTTTGCAGCTAGTGCAGCCATCCGCCTCAAAGCAACCTTACAGTAAAAACTATCCTACCAAAGATCGTGATGGTGTTAAACTTGCCAATCTTGACTTGACGATCTTAACTTCATATCTCGAGCATTCTTCGTAGGCCTTCGCAAGAAGCGAGTAGAAACAATCTTTGGTGACAGCGTCTTTCCCTCCTTGGGGGGGCTTGACCACGAATGAGGCTACTGTTACGAAATTTAGCTTTGATGCAGATGATATTTACTTGCACAAAACCACATCGACTCAGTCAACCACCAGTGTAGATGTTGGACGCACTCCTATGCACCTTCTGAAGAGCGGTTATTCATACATGCTCTCTGCCCTTTAACGTTTAATGAAATCTGATAATTCATGAAGTGCACCTAATCCGTTCAAAGTACGAGCTTTCCTCATACAGGATCTTAAATTGTTATCCTCTATACGTTTTCTTGGGGCAACAACAGTAACATAAATCACTTCTACCGCAGGAGGCTCGTGTTGTTTCCAAAAAGTGACGCGCCACTTTATACGTGTAGGTCGAAACGGTCGGACATATGCTACATTTGTGTGTCATTTCTGTCCACATTTCAAAGACAAGTTTGGCACCGTACAAAGAAGCAGGCAGTACTACGTAATAAATTGGGCAAGCTAAACTGCTTGGCACGCGTAGTCTTATCGACCAAAAATTTTCGTAGAACAATAAACACGTCTCCTATGCAAACACGAGTTTCTCTGACACCTTGGATTTTCTACTATTTCCCGTCAACATAAATTTTAAATGAAGCAAGTGTGCCGAGAAATTAGAGAAAAAAAAAATCACAACACTATCATCTCTCAATTTATTACTTATCACTAACGACTTATTTTTAGTTTATTTTTAAATTAGTTTTCTTCTTTCTTTTATACAAAGACCATGCCTCCGTAGTTCAAGTTGAAAAGAGTGGGTGTAGATTTATTGCGGAAATCAAAATTCAATGTATCACCTTTTAAACAAAAAATTACCCGCTACTTGATGTATTGATTTATTTATTTATAATTTGTTCACGCTCAACACAAAGAGCATTTTATTTAAAAAAAATTCCTAAAAGCATCGAGATGATAAAACATTTTCGGAATTATAAATATCATCATCTCTGTGAAAAAAGATCGGAAATAATTTAGATACAATTTTAATTGAATTCGGGTTCCGCATGTAAGTACACATTATCGATTTAAAAATAGCTTAAATGAAAATAAATTACAGATGCGTCTGCGTCAGAAGAAATATCGCTGCTCAATTGGCTATAAAATGTTCCTTTGATTGGCCTTTCCACAATCATGAGTTTGATAATTAATGAAAACCATTTTTGAAATTAAACGCTTGGATGAATGAATCTTTTTTTCAATTGCTGTCCGAATTTTGATTTTAACTTAATTTCGATGGAAGAGTTTAAAAAAAAATTAAATTTAATTTGTCAATACGAGTGTATCATCACAGTTTTTAAGGAACTTTAAAGCAGAATATTGATTTGTTAGTTAAAAGGCTTCAACAGCTAGATTCGTCTAATTTTTTCGGACCTGTACAGTACTCAGTACGCATTCTTAAGCACATAACTTAAGAAATTAGCCAACTGAGTGACGCTCTGGCGACTTTTTTAAATTAACATGGGTCTAATGTGACTCGAAAACTTAAAACAAGAATCTCATCTCTAAGATTGTGGAATGCTGTCCTAAGCAAGACAGTGTGACAGTAGTCCGACACAGTATGGCGTTGTTTTTGTAAAACCATGGGTGAACTCATTCAAAAATTAAAAAAAAATATTCCTATTAGGCTAACGATCCCTAGAAGGTCAGAGCCTGAACTGCTGCCTTTCATCCTTCACGTTCGCGCTACTTCCAGTTGGTGAGAACATGTTTTCTTGCGTCCACGATCACTTGATCCTTAAAGCGGCGTAAATAAGATATCGAGAGCCAATACGATAACCCTGTGTTGGATACCAGGGCACATAGATATCCGAGGTAACGAAAGGACTGACGAACTTGCACGAAGGGGAGCAGCGTTGCATGCCTCGCAGGCTCTCCCCTTGGCGAGGATTCCAATAAGGTATATTGAAAACGAGACCATCATTCGAGCCAATATTTGGATTCACTTAGACACATGTGCAACGGCTAAAAACTTATGGACGAGTTATAATAAGAAGTGATCTCTATCTCTGGTCAAACTTAGTCGACTATTGCAGATGTTATAGGAACGAGGAAGAAGTTTGAATCTGTCCGTCACCTGCTGTGTGAATATCCTGCCCTCGCCTCTAGTTACTTCTTCACGAAACTGGAAAACTTGCCTGACATCGAGCTGTAGTACCTCCTGAGATTCATATCCCTATCTCGGTGGTTTTAAATCACCGACTCCCTAACTCTTTACAGGTTCCCGGAGTAAAATTACAAGATGGGCATAATGGACCCTATTGCTGGTTTAATTGAGCAGTGACGAATGTCACAAGGCACGCATTTATCTAACCTAACCTTAATCGGAGGTTCAGTCTCCTTTTTCTTCGCAAGCCAGGTGACCGGGATTCGAAGACTCGATTTGCTGGAGCGTTGTCGTCCAATAGTTCCATATGGCCGAGCCAGTGTAGTCGACCGATTTTAGCCTTCCTAACTATATTTTCATCTTTGTACAACTCGCGGTTGAATCTTATCTTCCATTAACCCTCCTCTCAGATAGGACCAAATATCCGACGTAAAGTTTTTCTTCCGAAGGAACCGAAGATCCATTCAGGTGTCTTGCTTATCGTCCAGCTTTCGGGTCCATAAAGGACGGTCGGCAAGAGCAAAGTTGTGTAAGCAAAATTTTGATCCTTCCTAATAGGAGTTTTGATCCTAGTTGTTTGGAAAAACCGTAGTAGCATCGGTTGCCTAGGGTTATTTTTCGTTTAATTTTCATCTGAGTGTCGTTTGTGAAATTTACATTTGCCCAGAGGCAGATAAACTACTTCTTTCTTAAATTAAGGTGCCTCCAATTTCGTTAAGGTCCCCTTCCACTTAGGTGCGTCACCTGAGTCACGGGCTTCCTCTACAGCGCCGTCCCTCGGGTGTGGATTCGAAAACAAACTCCTTCACTACATCTTGTCGACAGCAAATATTTGGCTTTACACTCATTTATCTTAAGACCAACTCCTCTAACCTGTTCTTTAATCGCCCTAAAATCTTCAATGGCTGCACGTTGGAAGGGCGCGTTAATATCAATGCCCGCCTCACAACCTATTTCAAAACAAGATTGAAAAAAAAACGCACCTCAGCGCATCTTCTTGCCGAAATCCGGTGTATGTTTGGGATAAGTCGGAGGTTCTAGTTCCAAACTCCACGGTGCATCGCGTTTTTTCGAGGATTGTGTCACACAGCCGGATCAGTTTTTTTCGGAATTCCGCATTTAGCCATTGCGTTGTATAGCTCGATCGGATGAATGCTGACCTATGCGGCTTAAAATCGAAAAGGAGATGGTAGGTTTTGACTTGGAACTATTTGGTATTTTCCAGGATTATAGCAGTGGGAAAATTTGGTCGGTGCTCGATTTGCAGGGCCAGAACCCACACTGAGAGTGGGTAAGATCTGTAAAGCAAAACGTTCACACCTATTAATGTTAAATATCTATGATGCGGTGTTAAAGTTGCCGAGCAGCTGGTAGAAATCAAGTCCCCTTGAAGGACTGTATCGCTCTTATTACCTTGAGAATTGCCTTTCCTAGACATATGGGTAACTCTGTAACTTTCATTGCTAAAAAGACTCACATAAACGGTCTGGAAATCAATGAAATACTGTTAGTTATCGACCTCATATTCTTGGCTTGTGGTGGAATTTGCTTGGCTTTAAGCTTTAGGTGTTCACACAATGCTTTAACCCAGATGCTGTTAATGTTATCAAAGAGACTTAGGCGACTGTCTTCTGATTTGAGGATCTGGCAAACAATGCTCGAACTATTCAAGTTCTTGTTTCCTTCCGCATCAAAACAGTCTGCGAAAATATTCCATACGCACCCTCAGCAACGACTGTCTTGGCCCTTTCTGGAGGTTTTACTCTATGAATTTGATCAGTCCCTTTTATAATTATATTCTAGGACAGGCTGTAGGTTGTTTAAATACAGATACACATCAAGGTAGCTGCAGATATTTCCTGATTTTACTTTCTGTCGGCGTTTGAAACCTCTGAACCGATAAAACTCTGATAGAGAAAAGTTCTGGCATCTGCAAGTGTGACCTAAAGTCAAAGGTCGGTCAGTAGTTGGCTCAGTAATGGGGGCGTTGAACTACTGTGCGAACTGCATGCAAATTGCAAACCTCCGAGAGTAAAATTTGTCATAAAAAGGCTAAAATTCACCATTCGGAGTCGGCAAAAACTATAGGTGCCCTCCATTTGACCGAAAAACATAACATGAACAACATGAATAGTTGCGTGAAGTTAGGCCTTGGCCCATCCCGGGCTGTCGTGTTTAAGAGTTTCAGCCTGCGTTAAAAATTGACTCATCGGTGCCCCTACGTATCTACAAAAACAATCAATCCGATCTCTTTGCCATGATGAGCTCCTTCTGTTTGAAGTATCAAAGTAAAAAGGGCTGAACTTCGCCCACAATTTTGGACTTTTCGACCATACTCTGGCCTGTTACTGAAGTCCGACTTGTATTATGTCGGTAGAATGTGCTTTGCCAGGTCTTTTGTTTCAGAGAACTCCTTTGCAGGATTGAATAATCTACTATTCGATACAACTAATTGGTGGCTGGTTTCAAAACTTTGTCTTTACTGTAATCAGGGCAATAAAAAGCCAGGCTTTTTTAAAAGGTCATTCAATGCTAAAAAAAAGAGTTCCTCTGCGGTTATCAATTATTTGGCAACGTTAACACTCAAAATTATATGTTTTCTGTTGAATAAGTTTGTGGATCAAATGAAATGACTCTTCCATTTATCAGAAGTCTGTTAAGTGGATGTTTCACATTCGCACGAGTACATCCTTAGTTCAGCTCTGCGGCGCTGGCATCAGCTCAAATAATCACATGTGTTCATCACCAGCTACATGCCTCTAATTAGCGCAACCCAGAACTTTTCTAATTGTCCCAACACTTTTAACAAATGACGACGCAGTCAGACAACACCACCAATTTAGCGAACCGACCATGAAACCGCAAACTGTCCCTAAAATAAGAAATATTGTATGCATCCTACATAACCCTTGCGTGTCATGCTAAATGACAGCTCATGTCCATTAGTTTTCATATGCATCCCTGTTGAGCATAGCGAAGCAATAATAATCTTTTTGGCAAAACAAAAGAATTTGTGTCTTTCTCGACTACAATGTGTAGTCCGAAGAACGTATTTCAAAACGCTCTCCCTTCGGACGTATAATGTATCCCGCACAACACAGAAGAGTGCAATTCAATTCGGTGTGGCATCACAAATCTAAATTTAGACCAAACTCAGCGCACAGAATCTGTATCGCATGCAATCAATTAGTCGCTCCGAATGCATATTTCTGACCTAAATTGTGGGTCAATCTGGGAAGAGCAAGTGTTTGTCAGAATTCGGAACCGAGGCAAATGTTAGATAATTAGTTGATGTTCGCTTGTGTAAACACCGAATCGGGAAACTGAACTTTAGGGGGTTCCAAACCATCTATTTATTTACTTTTGGATGTTAACAGTCGACCTTCGATGGGGAATAATAGTTCCCACCGGGTGTTGTGTGCCACAAATCGACGTTTTTCATCTTTTTATTGCCAATGTGTGGTTCTATTTTCCCCCAGCATGAACAATCGATAAAGTTCTAGAGAAAATGCGTACCGCGTTCTTGTTTCCCATTAATTTTTTGGCCAGTTTGGCGGGTCGTGTGCACAAAACCTGAAAACAAATTGAAACTGAAAAACGACGGAAAAGCGAAAAAAATGATTTTAAATTGTATCTCTGAGATATTTATGCGGCTTTCCGTTCGATTATAGCATGTTTCTCTATGAAATAGGGGAGCTGAGTGTATCTGCGCCACCTTGAGTGCGTTGAAATACGATTTTCCAGCTCGCAGACAGGTGTGTGATCGCAGACATCTTTTGTTCTGGATTTGAATTTTATTGAGTGATCTGACCTCAGAAAATGATTATCGTCTCGATCACTGCCTACACATTCTGTCTATTGCTCTCTCAGATAGTGCTCTTAGTGGAAGCCGCTTTTTTTTTCCGACAAGCTCTCACTTTTCCGCCGCCGATTTTCACATGTAATGGGCGGAGGGGTGCTCCCGCTTCACGTGATTTGTCTTACAGAACCAATTCTATGAATATCCGAACACAGATACAGCTCTCTCGCGCTGGTGCACGAGAATAATTTTCTCCCGAGTGGAATATCCACGCAAAGGGAAAACACAAATCTCGAGACTGAAACGCTAACGCATTGTACATGTACACACGCTAAGATTCATCGGGTGCTCTCTTCCCGCGGCGGATCTCTCTTTGACTCTTTTTTTCTGTCTGTCGAGATATTTTTATAATTTTTATCGAAAATATACACATTTTGTGTTCAAAATATAAAAAATCGGAGAAATAACTTTTTTTTTTTGTGAGAAAATTCAGAGAAAAGCCGCGCCGCCATCGTGCTCGAGCGACGACAACGCTATTCAAATGCATTCGAGGAAAATCTCAGATAGTTTTCCACAGTTCATATTTTGACTCGGGGAAGTTTAAATCGTTCCTTAAATTCGCGTTTGGAATTCCGCTTGTGTCATTTTGATTTAGTTTGCTTATGTGCGCGGCTTTTGGTTCCACAAAAGTTTTACAATTAAAATTTTAAGTTTTTGCTTGCTGAAGTTGAAGTCTAAGAGAAACGAAAAGACTACAAAATGGCTGATGTCGAAATTATGCACTCGGTGTCGGAAGTGAAGAAAACGCGTAAAGTGAAAAAAACTACCAAGCGCCGAGAATCGAACGATCAGGCTTCGGAGCTTCAAATCACTGAAGTCGATCAAGTCGTCGAAGATATCGATAGGGGGTACGTGTCGTTTTGTAAATGCGGGAATTGGAAGTTTTCCTTGTTTTTCCTTGAATTTCCGAGATCGGAATTGGATTTTTTATTCGTTTTCATTGGGTTGCCACTGCCAATTTGGGGCGTTTGTGTGTGGAGTTTTGTTTTTGTGGAACGACAAGAAAGAGATAGATGAAGGGAGAGAGTTTGTGGAGTTGTTATGCAACTGACAGTTGCAAAGGAGCAGTGCACTTAGAACATTTCTGTAATTAAGGCCGATTTTTTGGGGTGAGGGCTTTTTTTTTAAGTGAACTTTGAAGAAGGCTCATTTCGTGTAAACTACAGATAGGTATCTATAGAAAAAGAATATTATTCATTTGTTTTTAATTTAAATGAAATCGCCGTAGAGCGGAAACATATTGAGTTTTTAATGTCCTTATGGCAAACGTTTTCCAGTTTCAAATATTGTAGCTAATATAAAACAATACCTTAAGACTTTGTCTACATACAGACATTGTAACTTACAGTGAATATCACCATATTCTGCAAAATTCTAGTGATTTTTAACAATTTTTCAAGACTAATCCCATCCGGTTTTTGTAATACATAACACGATCGTACATCTGCCCTTAAATAATTTGTAAAATGAAGTGAAAGTCCTTTAAAATAAATTCATATGTAGGTACATATGTTCACATTCGTACTAGATGAGACGGATCTTAGTACACCAAATATTTCAAATTAAACAGCCATGGGCTTGAACTCGAAATTTTGAAATCTAGAATCAAAACTTTCTTTTCATTTCTCATTGATGACTGAGAGTGAACATACTGCAAATATCGAATGATTATGGAGTTGAATTTATTAAAAATAAAAATAAATAGCTGGCGCTACAGCTCGGATTAAGCCAAGCCCTAGCTTCTCGAAACCATCCATGCTGTGCGTGTTTTGCACGAATGGAAGGGACTTACAATTCATTGCCGACTCCGAACGCCGAATTGAGAAGCTTTTTCTTGGCAAATTATGCTCTCGAAGGTTTGTCATTCCCCGACGATAGATGGTGCCTCGAAAAATGTTCGGTGGACACGGCTGGGACTTGAACCCACGCCGCTCGCACAGCAGTCCAACCACTACACTAACCACTGAGCTACACCGACTAAATTATTACATCACATGAAATAATCCAATTTCTTATCCGAATTTTTCCAAGGTTAGGATTAAAGGGCATCCTGGCAGGTACTGTAGTTCTCCATCATTTTTAGAAAGAATATTGTGGGCCTATAGGTTAAAAGGGTTTTTGAATTCGTGGTCTAGTTTTTGTCGGCTTTGGAAATAAAAATTACTTAACCCCTTCTCCATGGACTGAAGACGTGCCCGCTTTCCTTTCTTATTTTTATCAGGTGTGGCATAATGTCCTGATTTCTTTTTTTTTTTTAGGAGGACGGGAGTTTTCATCAGAGTCTGTATTAAATGGTATTAAATGTCTATCCCGTCGTTTTTCCGAGCATATTGAAGCGTCCAATTTTCTGTCTTCCTTGGAAGGCCTATAGGGTGTTCTCTGTACATACTCGTAACCTTTCCTATAACCAGGCTAAATTTCAATAAATCATGACTCCAGAATTACTATCACTTAAGAAGTGCTTTTACTTCGAAGGTGATTTCATATCATTTTCATCTGGAGGCTCCTAAACAATGTTGCATAAATTTGCATTAATAATATTCAGCAACCTTGGCAGTGTGCTGTGGTTGTGTTGTACTACTGAGCGTGCTGACTCCCAGTAATACAACAAATAAGTTTATTCATGGAACCACTTCCACAAGGACAAGCGTTTGAGAGCATACTTTGTTAGGAGTAGCTTCTCATGTATGATATTTGGATTCTAAAACTAAACACAGTCCCTTCTATTCATGCACGCACAATATAGTGCATAAATGATTACGAGAAATTTGACCTTGCCCTTTTACGAGCGTGCGGACTGCTTCTATTGATTACTCCAGCTTGGTTCAGGAATCCATTGAATCAATATTTCGTTTTACTAATATGTGTATGTTATATATGAATGTATGTAATACCACATGTGACGACTGAACACTTGTTGTTTTATACGCCATGACAGATATTTAAATGGCCACGTCACCAAATTGTCTACCTTTCTAGAAAAAAGGGAAGAAAAAGGCAAAATTATTAAAAAAATCTTAATTATTAGACTGATGAAGTGTTGCCGTCGGGCCATTTTTTTTGACTGCCAGGACACACGTACGCTATTTTCTTCTTATTGGCTGCAAACTTAAGAAAACGAGACAATTCAATAAATATAAATGCATTTTTAAGCTAATAAACGTAAAAACTCTGTTAAATTAGAATTTTGACTAGCAGATATGTCCGTGACATTTTTGTGTTCTGAGGATAAAAAGCCCAGAAGTAAAGCATAGCATCTGCTTTCGTTAAACCGCTTTACTGTCGGCATATTGCTTTTTATAAGTAATCACTTGATCAAATCTCAGCCTTGGGACTCATCATTCGTCGGCTGGTTTTTGCCATCAAAATCAAAAGGAAAAAAAAGACGTCATTTGGAGATACATATTCCGGCGGCAATATTGAGGAGTATTTTTTTAAATATTAATTTGTTTTACTGTCATGATTTTACCAGCATGAAAGTTATTTGTAAAGTTTAAGGAGGAGCTTTGTTCTGCCGCATACCGTTTCCGTCTATTGACGTGTTTCTATCCTGGAACAAGGAACTATCATCAGTCGGTATCACTCTGATTGCAAAAAAATGCAATATATGAGCCACAGGGCCATTTCTTAGACACTCATCTATTTATTTGAATGAAGCATTTCTTACATTGCCTAGTTCTTAGGCCTTGCTTTTAAGTGTAACTTCTAAACGAAACGTATCAATATACTCAGGTAGCAAAGCAGCCATTGAGGCCATAGCTCTTGTAACCACATCCTCTCAATTGGCAAAAAAAAAAATGTCGGAAGAAACCGGGGAAGCGCTTCTCTTTCACAGTAACGTCTGTCCCATAGGGGCATAGCCTAGGTTGTCTTGTAACGAAGAGGCCGATGAATTGGCTAGGCGTGGTTCCACTCTTGTCAGCTCTCGCAGAATGAGTTCGTATTCCATTTGGATCTTGGATCAAGGGTAAACAAAATAGTTAACCAAAGATAAGTCGGACAAGATAGCTGCGTCATCTCTAGGACAATATGGCTTACTTAGAACAAGACCCCTCTTTAACAGAAATCGAAAGGACATCTCTCGGCTTGTAGCAATCTACACTGATTACTGTATTGTCGACAAGCATTTCAGTAAGACTGGACATCTCTTCAACTGCACAGCTGCAAAGATGTGAACGAGACAGAAACTCTCAATAAAAACCAAGCATCGTACATTAAACAAACCTTTCTTCAATCACTTTAACAAAAGTGAATTCCGGATATTCTACAACGGTCCATCCATTATTGTAACTTTCTTCGTCTCATTATAATATCAATTGTTCCTGGTTTGTTCACGCATAAAGTTTTTTGTTTGGGTTTGGGAGAACATCCAAACATTGTTTTCTAATTTCAGCATATGTACATCCAGTTCGGTTCCGTCACCGTCAAGACCACGCCAAGACCATCCGTTCTGAGTAGAGAATGTTGTCAACTTTCTTGTGCGGTTATGCTGAACTAAAAAATAAATAGCTACCGCGACAGCTCGTCAGAATTCATGTTGTGTGTGTTTTATTTTTCACACGAATGGAAGGGACCTTCAATTTATTGCCAACTCCGAAAGCCGAATTGAGAAGCTCATTCACGACAAATTATACTCCCGGAGGCTTGTCATTCCCCGACGAGAGATGGTACCTCGAAAAATTTTCGATGGACATGGCTGGAGCTTAAACCCACTCCGCTAGGTCAGCAGTCGAACGCACTAACCACTGAGCCACGACGACCACTGTCCTGAACTGGTAACTTGAATAAAAAGAAATAAATAGCTGCGACAGTTCGGCAGTCTCGCAATCATTCAAGTCGTGCTTTTTCATGACAAATTATACCATCGGAAGATTGTCATTGCCCCACGAAAGGGGGTGTCGCAAAAATTCGTCAGTTTGTTTAGCAGTTCAATCCAATATCCTCTTTGCCACTCAACGACAGTAAGAAGTGGAATTTTTGTTGTTCGCTTCTGACTTAAAATCCTGGCCAATTTGGTGCAGGAACCTATTTTTTGCCTTTGAAGTAAGGTGTCATCTTTGCTTTTATTCCGTGGCTATCCCTTAGACAGAGCTGTAGTATACGAGTTGTAGCCTAAATTAGGGTATTTCAAGGGTAAGGATTCCAGAGAAATCGTTTGTCTTGAATACTTACTTACTTACTTAAGGTGGCGCTACAGTCCGGAGTGGCGGAGCGTCGCCAGCGATCTCGATCTTTAGCCAGCTGTCTCCAGTTTCGAACGCCAAGTTGGTTGAGGTCCCCTTGCACTTGGGTGCGCTAGCTGAGTCGCGGTCTTCCTCTACTGCGACGTCCCTCGGGTATGGATTCGAAGATTTGTCTGGGATAACTCGTGGTTATTTCAATTTCTTTGAGAATGGAGTTTAAGAATCATTCAGGGTTCCACTCCGGTGATGAGAATAATGGCAATACTTGTGTGGTTTAGACTTAGTCCTGTGGATAAATCTTTTGCAGAGCACAAATTGTTTAGAGTTTTTTTCGGATTACTGCAGCCATCGTCAAAAAATATTGTTTTCTCTCTTTAAGAGAGATTGTGTGGCTTGATCCTCATATGTACATATGTATAAGACTTTTTATGAGATGGAGAAGGTATCATTAGCGATGATTGCTCTATTTCAGTTATTAGAGGAGGCATACCAAGACCAGATAGGTTAATTTTTTTTTTTTGTCGGGTTTGGAAACGCTGTACTAGAGCACTCCGACGCACCCGGTCCATTGTTGTCCATAAATAGATTGATTGCCCAGGGTTTCCCTTCTTAAAAATGAATGGAGCGGGGCAAGTACATAAATGGAAGACAGGTATCGGTCTCCTCATCCTCTACAGTTTCTGCAGAAATCCTTGGAGGCTACTGTCAGTGTTCTTTCATGGTTGCGTCCATAAGGGCTCCAATTGTAAAGCTAATGTTTTTCTTCTGATGAGGAAAAAACTCGTTGACCTTTTGGAGATCCAGGCTTTACTCATGTTGATGAATGTGGATGACAGTCCTAGTTTGCCAGAAATATAAAAAAAACTTAAACATCGAACATCTTCTTCTGATGGAGGTGGCTGTTTCAATAGACGAAAATGACATGTTACCGAAACTTACTGCAATGTCTGGAAGTTAGCACTAAACGCTGTCTTTGACCACCAAGGTCTTCTGATTCTCCCAACGAAGTGATGTAGAGCCACAACAACAAGTTTGTATGTAGGAAATGTTATCTGTGACTCAGTGGTTAGTGCGTTCAACAACTGTACCAGCTGCGTAGGTTCAAGGCATCTTGCGCACCACATATACCTTACGGCGAAGTTCCTTAATGGGGTTTAGATGAAAGCTACATCTAGCTTTAATTACAATGAAATATAAGATTATTTATGGACAAACTGAGCTTACTGTAAGCCGCTATAGAAACAGAGGAGGTTCAACTAAAGTTTTTGTTACTCTATGCCTCAAAGGTGTACACTCAATTGTTCGAACATAAATACATTTTGAATGAAACTATACAAATTTTAGTTAACTTATGTACAAGCAAAACAGTAAACTTCTAACAAATACAAAAACCAATTAAATTAAGAAAAAAATTCAATAAACAAACAATAAAATGTACAAAGAATTTAAATTGAAAAACAAGAAAAACCAAAATACGCCATTCACGCCAACGACACGTCACGCCCCTCGACTAAACCAAAGGTAAAATATTTTAAAAATCACCCACAACTATTCACAACTATTACACGTTTTAATGGGTTTTTACAATAAAACTACCAAAATTTGTTTACACAATAAAATCTTACTTTTATTTGTTTTATTTTTTTAGTTAATTTTCAGTGGAGAATATACTAAGGCAATGAACAAGGATTGGCACTCTGGCCATTTCTGTTGTTGGCAATGTGATGAGAGCTTGACCGGACAGCGGTATGTGATCCGCGATGATCATCCCTACTGTATCAAGTGCTATGAGAATGTGTTCGCTAACACCTGTGAGGAGTGTAGTAAGATCATTGGAATTGACTCGAAGGTATGTTCAGAAATTTCATACTTTGTCCAGGAGAGAGACAGTTTGATGATGTTTCTTTCTTCATTAGGATCTTTCCTATAAAGACAAGCACTGGCACGAGGCATGTTTCTTATGCAACAAGTGTCGCATATCATTAGTTGATAAGCAGTTTGGCGCCAAGGCCGATAAAATCTACTGTGGAAATTGCTATGATGCACAATTTGCATCACGTTGCGATGGATGCGGCGAAGTATTCCGTGCTGGTAAGTGTTACATTTTTAGGTTTACTGTGATGTACATACGTATTAAGTGAACGAGCGTGCGTAGATTTATAAGACAAACGAAATTGTTTTTATTCTCTTTTCACTGCTTTCAAAATTGTAAACCTAATTTTTTATTTTATTTTGTTATTTTTTATGGTTTTTTTTATATAACTACCAACTAATTATAGAGGGTAAGTGGTAATGTTTTAAAATTTGGCTACCTGTTGTAAAATGTTCTTCGTTTGTTGCAAAACTTTTACAGAGCATGATTTGATGTTAGAGTATAATTTTAAAAAGAAAATTGTGCAATTGTATAAAAACGCTTTAACAAGACTTTAGATTACATTCAAGTATGATTTGTCGTGCAAAGTTAGGTCGTTCCAGTATTTAACTCTTACTCTGCTCAGTAAGTTCTTTAAGCATTTGTGACGATAAAACTGTCAGAAAATATCAGCTAGACGTATTTTCTAATATTATTTTATTATTATTGTATTATTGGGGACCAGTTGACCCGCTCTAGCTAACTTTATACTACTGACAAAACTATGTAGCTTCTAAGGGTTAAACGCATCGAGTGGACTCGATGAAACAGATCACTTGAATGGAGGCGGGGCTTCCTGTGTAAATATAGACAGAGGGCTCATCATTCTCTAGCATTTATTATTAATTTTACAGAGATTTCGAATCAGGCCAAAGACAGCCCAAAATCCCACACATTGTGCTTGCCAAAGCTGGACATTGCCACAGCGCTGTCTCCACGTCCTCAAGGCATAGGGTGCAGTTATCATCTTCCACCAGCCCTATTTTCCTTAGGTGACCTCTGAAGTTTACATGTCCAGTAGACAGGGCTACAATTCTTTAGAAGTTTCTCGCCTAAGGCTTGAAATCAAGAATCTTGATGCAGCCAGTGGGAAATTTGGCTTGTCTGCCCCGTTTACTCACCTTTTTGAGTGTTCGTTCATGGCCCATTTATGAATCGTGTCCCTAACCAATCATCTACCTATGGCAGGAAAAGGTTTGGACCAAGGTTGACCCCTGCTTTGCTACGATGTTTTTCGTTTCCTTCGATGCCTACTTGTCCTTTAACCCAAGCTAGGGTCCGTTTATTCTGAGCTGCACTTGCATTGGATTTCTAGACACACTCCATTGTCAGTGATGACTAAATTGCAGGCTGACTCATTCGGTTGCCTTTCCTTCATCTGAGTGTCCTGCAGGTGATCTAGCGGATGGTTCAAAATCAGCATCTCGGCAGCAGGTTTTTGTCCAATTTTGTCGTGAAAAAACTTCTCAATCGTCCCGCGCCGGCCATAAAAACTGGTTGCGAGAAGGTAGGACTTGGCCTGTATCGCTTTTACGCCAGCTATGTATATACTTTTGTTTATTTGAACGGATTAACCCTGGGAAGTTAGTGGAAAGCAAAAGTTTAAAAGATTCCCTTTAAGTTTGGGTTGCGATTTCTATCTTCTTTTATAAGTGAGCATAAAGAAGTGGTCCTGACAGAGGCAAGAACTTTGTTGAGATTGTATTGGAAAATATCTATGGAAGTGTTGATTTTCATGCTTATGGTTGTGACGTGTTGTTCTCATTCTAAAAAGTGGTACATCAACTATACACCTATATAGCCATTCAAACGCGGCGTAAAATTTGGAAGAAAAATGTATCACACTTAAGGCAAACGCTGGATGAGAATTTTTCTACACCAAAAATAGTTTTTTTTCTTTTTGAAATTATAACCGCAATGGCACATCAAAAGCAGAGAGCGAGGGCACAAAAGTCTTGACATGCTACATATAAAGTGAACTCCTTTGACAGCCATAAATTACTAAAAAATTATAGTTTCACACTCTAATATACATATGTAAGCATATACGAGTATATAGCAACTACGAGTATATATGCTTAAAATTTTGATCAAATTAAGAGCAAGCTAACGCGTGGTAGTCTTATGTTTCGCGGACTCATTTTATGGAGCTTATAGCGTAGTTTTCTGTTCTTATTTTTAATACGCATCTTTAAATAGAGTTTTTTATGGCATTAATTATGAGATAGCAATAAATAAATGCACCAATTAAGAGGAGATTTTTTTTCCCAAATAAATTATTTTATATTTTGTTGCCAGTTTTAATTAATAATATTTAAACATTTTGTATATTTTAATTTAATGTGTTTTTTTTTTAATATGTTTCAATTTTAATAGCCTGGTTTCCATAAGTATATTTGAAGGCTAAAAATAAAATGAATGTTTAACGATCCATCTGGACAAACCGCGGAAAACTGAGAGTATATATGAAGCGATAACTATTTTATTATGTAAGAGTCTTAGGTTTGTCAAATGTTATGATGCCATATGATATCCTTTAGAATAGGCTGTGATCAAAAAGAGAAATTCAACAATTGGCCTGGCGTCTCTTTTACCGAAAGAGTGCCGACTTTTGGTATTGATAGCACTTGATAAAAAGGAGCGAAAACTTCTAACGAGCCGCTTTTCCTTCTATGTTCTGCTTGCAATTCTTGGACTTAAGGAGTACTTGCATATCATTACGACAAGAAAAATAAAATAATTGACTGAAACAAGATTTAATAGATTCCATAAACCATGTAATCAGTTGCTGTCTCGCGGACCTCGTCCACCCTGGGCATACCGCTTAGGTGTCTCTAGGCCAAATTTGCACAATTCTTTCCAAAGGTCTTAAAGTCAGAAAACAAGATCAAATACGCACTATTTGCCTGATTCTCTCTTAATGGTTAAAAATGTTTAGGAATACTATTCATTCGTGAGGGTCACGTAAAATAGGTCTTTTCTCGAAATATGAGACATGTGTTGCGTATGTCGTATACTTAACATTTTTCGTTCTATATCAATATCTTACTACATGTTTACTTTTGTAGTGCTAGTTCACATGAAGACGTTCTCACATTTCATTTTGTAAAGCATAGGTCATAGGTGTGTTCTCGAACACCATTTCGAACCTGAAATCCCACTGACAACCTGTTCTCAAGCAGCACATACCATATCGCTTCATCCCAACTTTCCAGTAATTAGTCCGGCGTGCATCTCCGATGCCTTTGTCGAGAAGCTCTTCCAAATCAAGCACAAGATCAGCAAAATGGCCGCATTGCTCGATGATTATCCGTAGGGTGTTCGTGTTGTCAATGCAAAAAGACCGGAATCTGGAGCAAGCTTGTAAGAAAGTTCTTTCCAGATGCTCAGAACACACTTTGTCAAATTGCCATTCTTTGGAAGCTTAACAATCTTTTTCAACCATTTTGACAATCATTGCTTCGATTTCAAATACTTCTTTGTGAGTTCTTCTATGTAGTTGCCAATATTTTGTAGACGGTAACGACAGTGCTATGCACTTTTTTTGTTTTGGGTGCTTAAGGATTCGTTAAGTCATTAATTTGACTAATTTGAAGCTTAGATAAACACTTTATTCTTGTTCGGGGTCAGCGCTCAGCTTACCCAGAGCAACGTTCATGGCTTCGCTTATCACAAGAGGAAATGTTCTTAACACTAAAACCAACGCTTAATCTACATTCCCCAGCACCTTGACTGTATCTCTACCTAGTCTTACTAAGATTTCATTTATAATCGATAGCTATAAGAGACGGACGACAACACAGCTCTGTGGTGTGCTTCAGTCTGCGAACTTGGTTACCAGGCTCTTATGTAGTGTTGGGAGGCCATCTATAGAATAAAAGGCTGCTCTACCCCTGGGGGTTGGTTATTGGGCTGGCCCAATAAGAGCCACTTTGTTTGGCCTCGTAAGTTTAAGAAGGTAGCTGGAGTAGAAACATTTTTGAATGTTCAGACTACCTGGTGGAAAAATGTTTCAATTCTTCCCTTGAGGATGGTCCTTCCTATGAGCATGCGTATTGTGACTTCGATAGCTTAATCCGTACCACCTAGGTATTTCTTGATAATTTACGAATGTCCAATTGAGTTCGACTTCCGGTGTTTTGTTTGGCCGTTTCTTACCCCAGCATCCTTTATAAGAAGGTCTAAAGTATTCAGATCGACGATGTCATCAAATATTGCCTTTGTTGGTGGTACTGATCTTTTTCTTATTGGAAACTTTGATACAAATTCAGGAATGGGGCCGGATAGCTCACCCTTACTTACTTACTACATTCCTGGGTGGATCTGGGCCTCAACCAACAAGTGTCTCAAATTAGCTCGATCTTTAGCCAGCTGCCCCCAGTTTCGCCCGTCAAGTTGGTTGAGCTCCCCTTTCACATGCGTGCGCCAACTGAATCGCGGTCTTCCTCCACTGCATCGTGCCTCAAGGGTGTATTCGACGACTTACTGGGACGGGGCATTGATGTCCGTCCACTCTACCTGACCCACTTACCTCATATTTTATCTTTCAGCGCTTTGAAAAGGTTGGCAGTAAGGCCGTCAGCTCCAGTAGCTTTGTTGGACTTAAACTTTATCTTATCCAGGTCAGATGGACGGAATTGTTGGTTTTCATAATTCAGATTGAATGGCTCATTCTGACTGAGAGCGGAATTTGATTTGTCGTCACCGTTAAACAGTCTGCAGAAATAATTTTTCTATTGCCTCAACATCGACTGCGATTCTGCTAGAATGTTCCCTTGCTCGTCCTTAGAGGCTTCGGTTCCGGCTCCTTTGGTAAAACTTCCGAACCTCAATCCTGCAGTAGCTCTCAATTTTTTTTTATCGCCCCCATCTCATTCCCCTTCTTCTTTCTCCTGAGAAGCCGGTGTTCGTCTCTCCTCTTCTGCTCGTAGAGCTTGCGAGCAGCTCTATGCAACACTGCTCTGTATGTCTCTTGCTTCACTTTATGTGCTTGCCAGCATTACATGTCAAACCAGGAGTTTCGTTGCGGTGGCCGAGTGAAACCCAATACGTCCTAGGCGGTGTCTCTGATGGCTTTTTGGCAATGTTGCCAATGGTCTTCAATACTTGATGCTGGCATAGGACCTCTTATAAGATTAAGGAAGACTCAATGGGAAAAGGATTTGGATTTGAATAGCTGATCCAAGCAGTGAAAAAATGATTCCGTCGTCTTCTCAGCTGGCTTTCTGGCTGTTGACTCAAAAAGTGACCTCAAGTAACTTTGTTGTGACTCTAAACTAGATTCTGCTATCACACCTATGAGCAGTTTCTATGGTCTGGTCAGCAAGGGTTTTGCGGTCAATTCTATTTTAAAAACATGTTTAAAAATTAATAACACGTAAGATATGAAATTCCAAGTTTTTTTTTTTTTTCTTGCGTTCATTTTCATCAGTCGTAGTAGCGTAGTTTTCCAAGTGAGCTTTTGACTTGGGAATTTCTTGCTGAAATTGTCTCATTTAGTTTCAGTGAAACGGCAGGCCACTAATCCCCCTTTATCCGGTCAGATAAATCAAAATATTCCGCAAAAAGATGACACTAATGACGCGAACAAAAACACTTGCTGCTCATTCATAAACTGTCAAAACGAAATGACAAACATTCCTAACAAACCATGCACATGCTGTGTGTAGCTCAACGTATTCATAACGACTTCATTCGAATCCGTAACCTCGTTCACTGGAAGCCCACTCACACTCACGAAGATGTCCTCGAAAATTGCAACTGCCACAGCCGCTGCCGTCTACTGGTCAAAGGACAAGTTTCGCCTGTACTCCCACACGCCGGCGACGACAAGTAGTTGGTTTACTTTTGCACTCACTCCCTAGTTGGAAGAAACTGCGGAAGAAGAAAGGCTAACCCGTTGTAGTCGTTGTCGTCTTATTAAACCAAATAAATCGTTAAACAAAATTTTCAATTTAAGAAAAATAAACGAAAAGATACATTTTCACATTTCACCTTCGATTGACTCTGTTCGAGTGGGCGTCTTCGTGTTGCCTTCGAGTGTAGAAGGAGAAATGTCTGCTTTAAGTCAGACAACAGACAACCATCCAGACGCAGTTTTTTTTTTAAATCAAGTAAATTGTTCAAAAGGCAGAAAAAAAAAAAAAGAAAAAGAAAAAGAAAACTCAGCACAGAGGTCTGTCTGACGTGTTGGCTGGTTTTGTGTTTCATGACGTACATTGTCATCGTGCCATGCGGCAGCTAAAGTGTGATGTAAGCGGCATGCGACGCGAGAATAAATTAGCGAACAACGCATCTTCCACAAATCGCCTTGAGATGCTTTTGTTGTTTCTTCTCGTTTATGGATTAAAAAGTTCGTTATGTAGGCGGAAAGGGCACTGCTCACCCACCGCACTGGAGGCTTAAGTTTCCCCAGTCACATGTAAACAACACGATATTTCGTAATGGGCAACTTGATCAAATTAAAAAAAAAAGAAGAAAGATTGCAACATCTTTTGAGGGCACACGTTTAAAATTAGAAACGAGACTTCAAATGGGAGCTTCTTTCACCAGCAGGAAACCCGGAAAATGGTGCACCGTTCTCCGAGAGTACTGGTTTCTCAAAACGAAATGCGTTTTTTTAAAGTTTCATTTGAATAGAGGTGAATCAATAAAAAACGTCTTAACGTGCCTACCAAACCTATTAAACAAGTTCATTACAAGTGATTGCAGATTATCGCTGTCGCGTTCCGCAGGGAAATGTGTGGCACGGAACCAGTCTCGCAATGTGTGCCCGAGAGTGATTTTTCATCTGACATTGTGGGAAATGAAGACAAATTGATCTGATAACGGGTTATGGATATAAGATAAGAGTTAGAAATCGTTACGGCTGTGGAAGTAAGTAGTAAATGCATTTCATTTTGGATGTGTTGTGCCAGACAAGTGGGCAGCACATGAAATATTTTGTAAGTTTTTTGACTTTTCAAATTTATTGCTGAGTGACTTTCTTGGATGGATTAACTTGGTTTTAATGGTTTTCTTGTGTGGAAATAACGTTTTGAATGATTTTGTCAATTAGAAACTGTCTGGTTTCATGCAGTCTCTGTACTGACAGTTATCACTATCTTATCATAAATGATAACGATATCGAGTTCCTCGTGGCGCCCGGGACTTGGTATCCAAATTAGGCTTCTAGAAAGAATGTGTAAACTGCATATGAAAGTCAACAATCGTGAACCCAGCATTACAGCTTGAAGCTCTTAACCAGGTAGGTTGAAGTGGATGCCTGACCCTGAGCCTGACCAGAGTGTCGATGTAAATTTCTAGAAAGAGAATGGTTTCCAAATCCATCCTGTGGAATTAAGAAAAGACACGTCTCTAGCTAGAAAAGACTTGTCTCTAGCTAGTGCCGGGCAGTCGTAGAAGAAGTGAAACAAGGTTTCCTTTTGTGTTGTTACAGCTACAAAACCGTATGTTCCAATTGCCCAATGGCCAGTGCTAATTACAACAATTCCCGCTGCCACAGTTCATTAGATCATTGCGTCCTATTTTTTTTGTAGGTGGGCCACGTCTTTTTGGATATGACACAGTTTTCTAAACTGTTCCACCTAGAATTGACAGTTGATAAAAAATGCTGGAAGATTTTGCGCTTGACAAGTCAGATTGGAGAGTGCACTACCTCTACGAAGGAGGTGTCAAGGGCCGAACCCCAACTGGCTAGCTAGTCGGCATTCCCATTCCTCTCTAAGTTGCTATGACCAGAAACCCAGAGGAGAGTGATGTTGAACCGAGAGCTTACCAGGACCAATCCTTACATTGTTCTACTACTTTGTAAGTCGTGGTTTATGATTGGAGCGCTTTGATAGCGGCTTGACTACCAATAAATATCGCTACATTCTTTATCTGTGCTGGATTGAGGATGAGTATCTTCTAGGGTTCTCTGATCGCTAATACTTCTCCCTACATACTACACCAACGGAATCGGGAAGCCAATACGATTTGAAGATGCTCAACTCAGCTGAGTAGGTATGTGATCCATCTTAGAGCCATCGGTGATAGATTTATAGGATAGTATAGGACTGGCTCTCCAGTCGAATTTTTTTATACTGATTGCGTTTGATCTACATGTGTGGAGATTTTTGACGGTCTTCTGCTTTGGCTATATCTAAGACT
Organism: Matsumyia berberina; assembly: GCA_917880715.2. Classification (NCBI taxonomy): domain Eukaryota; kingdom Metazoa; phylum Arthropoda; class Insecta; order Diptera; family Syrphidae; genus Matsumyia; species Matsumyia berberina. The sequence continues at coordinate 34,850,414 of OU862870.1, forward strand.
TATCCAATAGATCTCCAGTTTCTTACATGGTTAGCATTATAACAGCGTAGGAACATATATCTTTGGCTTCTTGCTAGGGGAGGAGAAGCTCGTGTATACACATTTCGTCATAGGCAAAGAAATCGCATCAGTTCCACGCTGGAAGGCCTCTCAGAGATGTCATCTGTCTCTCTATCACTCATTCTGAATGTAAGGCAAGTTGCCTTCTTTCGGGGTAACAACACCCATGCTCTACCATCAAGCTGTCTGGAAAGTTAGAGCAAGATCGAAGCAAAATTTACCAACACATGTGTCTCACGCATTCTGCATGAAGTTAAAGCTGAATTGCCAAAGTCTCCAATACACTCAATCGTCAAAGAGTCTGACCCGCTCACTTTCTCTCTATTTTCAGATCTCGCGATATTTTAACTTTTCTGTCCTACGGCTTGATGTGAGTGCTCTGTCCTCTCTTTACTTCCCACCTGCATAGGAGAAGTATTGACGGCTTCACATAACGATACACCAAGAATCGTTTGCAGCCATTTTCGAAATGATGTCTGTGTGTGTGTGTGTGTGATTTGATTCAATTCTGAGCATAATCGGTTCAGCTAAAGAATGGCTTACAACTTTTACACGTTCTTATGTCGATGATCTAATCTGACGATTTCGAGTTGGTTGCCTGCATTTATTACTTGATTTACGATGAAACCCAGCTTATTTTAAAGCTCTAGTTACAGGTCCCTCTTCAAATCTACACCTTCTGTACTGTGGGGAAAGCCAACATCATTAACTATGAAGATGACTTCGTCTACCAGTCAAATGCCACTGACGTGACATAAGACTGAAAATTAGGGCTATCGTCGCATTTGCCATATGTATATGACGACTTAACCTAGTTACGTGTCAGGTCGTCCCCCTCTTTTCCTTGCGTGTGGCCTGGACTGTCACAGAGTTGTAAACAAACTTAATTGATGTTATATCTGTCATTAGCTGAAGCCTACGCCCGAATTCAACAATTTGTTGTCGTTCACACCTGAGTTGACAAAAACAAATATCCTCTAGGTCTACGTGTAAGCTGCACTGCGTCTCAAGAATTCATATTAGCATGCTAATTAGAAAGCGCCTTCGCTATTACGGCATCGCTTGAGAGTACAGTGTCCAAACACTGTGTGGGGCGTAACCTTCCCGCAAAACATCCAGTCAAACACCACACACTACTCTCAGAGACGGATAAGGTTGATGCTGCTGCGACTGCTGGCGCTGATTTTCTGATTGTGCAATCAGCAAAGTCAATGTCAAACGAAGCCTATCCAAGATAAATCAAATTGAACCCAGCATCAGATGTGTAGGATGTGATTATTTATTAGCTACCGTTGTGTGGGTTTGATAGCGCGCTTCAAACTGCAGATCAATACTTTTGAGTTTGATTTACGGATTAAGATACTCGATGTGAGTAATTACATTTCTCACCAAAAAAGGGGTAAAATGTTCGCATTTAGAAGATGCTATAACCAATCTATGCAAATTCAACTGAGACAAGTGTATCTATTGTTGAGTAGATGTAGTGTGGGTCTTTAGAATGAAACACGTACACCTACTGGCGACTCATTAAAAGTGCATGAAACCGATTAGCATCACACTGCATGGCTTCAATCAGTCGATGGTAGCCCACTCAATTTGGGAAACCATAATTAAATTACCAATTTATTGTTGGTTCTACATCGCCCTCGATCTTGGATAACTTCTTTAAAGTGGAACATAAATTATCCCCCGGGCCACGTGCTTTCCATTCGAGGGTGGAACCCCGCCATGTTTATGGTTCTGAGATCATTTCATTTCGGAGCTTCTTTGCACACAGATACATAAATTTATACGAAATATTTTGTAAACACTAATTTTTGATGGTTACTGCCCGACAGGTACCACCTCCGCTTTTTCGATAAATCAACGAAAAATCTTTGATGAATTTTTGGACAAAAATCATTTGCATGGTAATTTGACTGGTGAGTCAGGAAAACTATGACGTCTGTGACTATGAATGACAGTTTTTGACGTGGCAAATACTTAAGTTTCGTGGACCGGAGTTGGCACGCGGAAATACTGACAAAGGTACACTTGTGTCGTGTTTTGATCGTGGCAATGAATTTCTGTTTAGCTTCTTAGCTGACTAATTTATTCAATGGTAACTTTAAGCCGCGTGTGTAGGTACTGTGTTGTGGGAAGACTTGGGCGATTTATTACATGTGGTTCTGGGAAGTTCACAACAATAAATTTTTGAGAGACTTCAAGTCTCCTCAGGAGCTAACCCATTGGCAGAGATGAGGCCAAGTTACCGTGTCAATAAATCATTACTTAATGAGGACTTGTTCAGCCTTGTTCTTATGAAACTTGCCACACCTAATTGTCACTTAATCATTCATCAAGTTGAAGCTGTGCTACAGCATTGCACTTCAATTAGTATTTTTTCAAGTGTTTGGCAAAAATCTTTTCCCGGTAAAGACGAATGTCGCCAAAAACCGAGCGTTCGAGGAAAGCTATCAGAGCTCACTATACTTGCAGTAGATTATTTGAAAGAACCTGGGAATCTGAACCAGAATTCATCCTTTGATTCTGCACCGCTGTTGTGAGACCCTTATTGACATACGTTAACTTAGTCTAGTGGCAAGCTGCAAGTAACATCAAGAAGCTCCGGATATTGAACAATACGAACCAACCCAACAGCAGGATAAGAGATAATTCTTAATTTACTACCACCAGACTTATTTGTACAACAATCTGCCTCAAATAATGCCCGAAGACTGTACCAATTGGAATGTTGAAATCGGAATCCAGTCACATGAATACCCTTTCGCCTGTTAATTTCCTAGCAGCCAGGAATGAGAGACCAACCTTATATTAATCATAACGACTTTTCCTTAATGTGGGAGTAGATGCAAGGATATTTTCTGATGCGTTCAAGTTGTGACACTCAATTAGACTTGTAGATTACAGCAGAGTTTTCAATTGAAGATTTTGACAGTAGCAGAAGCCGCTCAGGAAGCTGTGACAAGGGGATACTATTCTACCACACTATAATATAGCCAAGCAGCAATTAAAGCGATTTCTGCCACATGCCAAAAAAAATCTAAACTTGTGCATCCCTGAAGCGAAGAGCTGCGGGTTCTTCGTACACAGCACAATAAAAATATCTGCTGGGTCCCCTGGTCACAGTGGCATACCAAGTAATGAGAAAGCTGACGAACTGTCCCTGATCGAGAACAAGCCGACTATATAGTCAAGACTCTACTTTGTCACCTTAAAGGAAAAGTAGAAAAAAATATCCCTAAGGTGGAAATCTAAGGTGGAAATCTTTAAACCAATAGCTTTGTGTAGAAAGATAGGAAGACTCTGTGTTTGTTGATAGGCATTCTTACGGGCACAACTTTGTACCTTGTTCGTGTTATATATTATTCACCAGAGTAGAAGGGACCTTCTTTTCTTATTGCCAGCTCCGAACGGCGAATTGAGACAATTTTTTCATGTCAAATTATACTCCCGGATAAATGTTTAGTTGATTGTTAGACTTGAACCTCTGACCACACACTAATGTAGCAGTCCGACGCACTAAACACTAAAATATGTCGACCACTTGCTCTTACTTACTTACTTAAGGTGGCGCTACAGTCCGGAGTGGATCTGGGCCTCAACCGGCAAGTGTCTCCAGCCAGCTCGATCCTTAGTCAGCTGCTTTCGCACGCCAAGTTGGTTAAGGTTCCCTTCCATTTGCGTGCGCCACCTGACTCGGAATCTTCCTCTACTGCGCCTTACCCCAGATGTGGATTTGAAAGTTTTTCAGATCGGAGAATTGGTGTCCACCCGCTCTACATGACCCAACCACCCTTAGTCGTTGGACCACTTGTTCACTACTGTTGATTTAGCAGAATGAGATAGCATTGACTACGGCTTGACGTTTGAACACACTCAAAACAGCGAGTTTGTGCGAAGGCTGCATCTTCATCCACTGTGCTAAGTGGATGAGGATGTGGAAGTGCTGTGGGAATAGTAGCATTCAAGGACTTCTCTTGACAACAGTCTTTTAATGGATCTCAAGGGGAGGTTCAGTAGGACGTGCATTTGACGTCGTATCTGTTCCATACTATTTTATGCTTATTTTTCTCGACTGTTGTAGTCAACAAAGTTGGAGAGTTTTTAACAAAATGATTTACAGTCTACGAACTTTTCAAATGAGCGTAAATCTACTATCAAAATTTAATTACTCACAGCCAAGTAAGTTGCGCAGAATTTTCGATTGAAATCCCATCCCATCTGCAACCACAATTTGAAGGATAATGAAAAATCTTGAGGGAACCTTTTATGACCTCAATAAGAGGGACCAGAGATGAATTGCGGGTCCAAAGAAGATGAGACAAACATGCCACACAGGTACCATTTAATCAGTTATAATCAGACATGTCTAAAAAACCACCTCATTACGTCCCTTTTTACATCTCTTCCACAAGTCATCTCAGTAAGAGGTGCCCTTCGCAGTTTTTCCTGAACTCGATTCCTTGTGCCAATTCTATCAATTGTCCGAAGGTTATTTAAATAGCTCAGCCTCTGGGTTTGAATCAGTTGGTAGCTGAATATTAAATTACGTCTGCTAGCCAGTGCTGGACATTCTTGGTGTGAGCCGTCGTCTAGAATGAATCCGCAGGTCTCACCTTCACCCTCTTAATGCAGCCGGCAATTATTTTAATCGCCATTTTGGCTGGTCAATTCCGAAACGATCGCGATTGACCCATTCTGGTGCCCATTGTTTCTAAGCAAATATGTTTCCCAGTCCTCTTCAACATAACCTAACCTAATCTAACCTTACCTTGTCTAGTCAGCATTTTGCCTTATTGACAACGCCTTTCAGCATTTTTTACGTAGGGCAGCAAATGGCTAGGTTAGGTAGAGTAGGGTTATGTAGCCAGCGCTTGCATAAGACACACATCGCGATCCCTGTGAAACCAAAAAAAAAGAAAGCAAAGCCTAAACCATTTTTTGAAAACATTTGAATTCCCTGCAGGGTTTTACCATGTTCCTATAGCTGTCATAGCCTAGATCCTCTAGATTACTAGAGAAAAACTTGCCAAAAAGTTTCATGCGAATCCTGGCAATTCCCTGACATTCGCATAATATGTGTGTTATGTCCTCAGCGGCGCATAGGTCATTGTATCTGCAGACATCTGTGCCTGAGAGCCCTAATCTTTTAACGTGCTTCCTGAGAAGACAGTGGTCATCAAATGATGTTTTGCCGTCCTCGGTTTGGTTAATATTTCTACATCGTACCTGACTTGCACTTAAGTGGTCCAAGGATTATAGAAGCGCCAACTTCTCAGCTTTCAACCTAAGTCGCGCGACTCACTTTAACCACGGTGCTATCACAGGAGCCGGTTATTACAATACTTTAGTCCATTTGGTAGAATTACTGAGTTGCTGAAGTTTTTGTCCTCAAACTAAGAAGGACAAAACTTTTGAAAAGATTTTCTGTTCTACATTCGTGGATCCAACTGCGTAAATAGTTAAGTTTCCTAACCCTTTTATCTGAAAGGGATCCATGCGCTAAATAGTAACTTTTTGGAACCCCAAATCTTTCCCTACTATTTTTCTCAAGATCCAGTCCATTTGGCATCACAGTGCAAATCAAGTGCTGTGGCTGCTGTTTTCCTAGATTGTTCTAAGTACACTATGTGTCTATGGTCGATGTAGGATAGTTTAGTGCTTGATCGACGTCCAGAGTTAATACGATTAAGACACTGCGTATTTCTCTCGTCTGAGAGATTGGAAACCAAGGCTGCACACCGTGCAGTACATAAACACTACACATAATATTTCAACACACGATTATTGTTTTAAACAAATTGTTTGGCTAAATTAAGGCAACGCGGTTGCGAAGGTAAACTCGGCTAAATTTAACCATCTCCCGCTCACCAGCTTCAAAGTTGCAACACTTCAAAGCATAAAATTAATACTCGCACCATTATTTACACACGAGCTGTGAACCGAATATAAACAATTGATATCCCGCTCCTTAATAAAGTATCTACGCTTTCCTCTGGCTTTCATTCATTACAAGCTCCAGCAATGGTGTTTGGCCGAAGATCCGCAGGCGAAAAAATCCACTTAATGATTTAATCAAGTTTTCTTTGCGCCATTGTTTACAATCCACGCACAATTTATAGGTTTGCTTATTGCTAATTTAAGAACATCATCCTTCGGTTGAATTTGGAAAAATAAAAAAGCGCATTCTCCCTACACACGCCCACCTGCGTGGTGCCGGATTATCTCATTGGCACTTCTGGTTTATGCCTTGACTTCGAGTTGTACTCCTTGTAATGGCTGTGAAATGAGGTAGCGCCGAACCAGTGAATGTATACAGAAACCTGGAACAAAGTATTTACGGCTTGGGGTTGCATTTTATTTTCCAAGGGAGTATTGGATTTCATATTCCGAAATGAAAAAGACCAGCTTACCACGACCTGAGGTAGGAGAGTATCTCGAACTAAAGTATAACCACGATGTGTGGGGGAATCGAACTACTTCCGTTGCCGTCGACCGTCGTCGTCGTAGTTGTCGGTTTGGTGGAGGCATGTCGGCTATACCCACCGAAACGTTGTATCTCAGTATCTGGCGCTGTTGTCTGTTGTATGAACGTTTGAACGGTTAACAGAGGAGAATTTTAATTCAGTATCTAATCGGCATTCAATGTGAGCGGATTGTGTGTATTTGTTCGCGATAAATCGTATTCTTCTGTGTAATCTCGTTCTCGGCTGTGTCGCGTGCTTCATTTAGGCGAACGAGTGACAAGTGTAGGACAGGCTGCAGACAGTCTGTGTGTGTTTTAGGCTTCCTGATCAATTAGTAAAAAAAAAACAACAGAAATGTGTGTTCCACAAAAAGTACATGTATCCCACCCAAACGGGGGGACACGGGTGAAATGCATTGTGAGAGTCTGGGTCTTTACTCTGATTGGACTTGGTTCGTCGAGAAATTTGTGTCACGTTCTTGGGCCCATTCATTTTGTTTTTTTTTTGGGCAAAGAGGTGGTAGCACTTTCTTTTCATTGTCTAGAGATACTTTTGTGTCGCACATGGACATCTATGGCTGGCTGGCGGGAGTTATTAATTCAAAACTCAGCTAATCGCGGATGTGTTGACTTTTTTTTTTTGGTTGATGATGTTTCACTTTGTTTGTGACAAACAAAAAGGTTTTATCTATTATATTTATCTTATCTACATAGCTATCGTGAAATCTGTGAAATAATAGTTTTGTAGCAACCAGAGCGACGGCGCAAGTGTTTTTGTATTTAAATTTGACGATGAAAACATCTGCTTTATGCTTGTAGATTTTGTTGTACCTGCAAGGAGAATTGTTGCCTTGAGTTTCAGTTCAGATATTGTATTTCGATTTTGAGAAATGTCTGCTAAGTGTTCATTGGATTTAATTGGAACAGAAAAGCATCTGTTTACAAATAATTCCATTAAGTGAATCAAATGTATTCAGTTGAAGCAGTCTGGTTTCTTGAGGAAAGTGTTGAGTGTGTATTTCGAATCGTGTACCATCTAATGGAGCTTGAACATAAGTTATGAATTTCTGAGATCAGATTGACTCTTAAGTTACACATCCCAAGGTCGTATGCAAAGGTCAGATCATCGGAAACAACTTACTTGTGTACATATTTGAATAATTCTGTGAAGTAGGCCTTTGAATTTGTTTGAGTTTACATTGGTTTTAGGCGGATTTTCAGAATCGGTTATAAGCAAGTTAGAAATTTGACATTTGTTCGATTCAAATTTGCAAGGAAAAACATCCGTTCAGAAGAAAAAACTGAGATTTCAAAGAATCTACTTGCTCTTCAACTTCAAGACCTCATTTCCAAACCTTAAGATCAAGCAAACGTTGAGCAAGAAAGAAAGAATGTCGGTGAAGCTGATTGGCAAGCACGTTTCCTATTCCCACTTAGAGTTCTGACACATATGTACATACGTCGATACGCTGGTGAATAACAACTTTGCGTTTCCTGGTCACACGTTTTCTACAACAGCTGTTGCAGTGCGTCAGCGCCGATTATGAAAATCCACTTGTCTTTAACATTTGTCTTCATCAATGACGAATTCTTGCTGGTCAAAGCAACTGCGCGGCATCTTTGTATGATCTATACCTGTCCTGTCACTTTAAATTCGAGACCCAATGAGTATCTTGAACGCCAGATAGGCTCTTAACCCTTTTTGACCATTATACACTAGTTTCCTTCCAAAGTCATTGTAATTGATCAGCGCTAGTCATAAAAAACTATTTGGCGTCCAAAAAACAGATCACAAAGCCCTTGCCAGTCAGTGTTACTTCATTGGATGTTTTCGACTCTTGGCCGACTCTCTATGTATGGAATGGATTGTTGGGTCCAAGTCTTGTCGGCGGTTAAACCTTACTTTCGACACTGTAAATTGGACAATCTTAAGTTGAAAGTAAGCAAATGTCACAAGCAAAATTACTTATAAGAGACTTGGTATATTAATTAAGACCAACGCAGTCTATGATGTTACCTTGACCCACATCACTTAACGAAAGTACGATCAATTTTACGATAGCAACGATAAACATAATTCCAGCGGTCCTATTACCTTAAACTCGAGCTGAAACGAATTTCCCATGATGATTACCTCGTTGATCTTCGGCACATCCTTGCTTCTAGCACTTGATGGGGATACTCTCTGACTTTTCTAAGAACCTTCTACTTTCCGTTGTAAAGTTCTTGATATCAATTGTACAAACATTGTTGTAAGCATTAACAAAATAAATATTGTAGCTAACGCGACAGCCCGTGGTGAGCCTAGATCTTACTTCCTGCAACCATTCATGTTGTGCATATTACATTTTTTTTCGCTCGAATAAGAAAGACCCACAATTTATTGCTTACTCTGAAAGGGATTTGAGAAGCTTCTTTATGACAAATTATACTCTTGAAGGTTTTGTCATTCTCCGCCGAGAAGTGGCGTCGTGAAAAATGTGGATATTCCTGGTGCTCGATCCTACGCATCTCGCACAGGAGTCCAACGTCGTAACCGACAATCAAATGGTTCCATGAGTAGAAGTGCTAATTCATGGGCCTAGTTTGGTTGAGTAGAGTAGTTTCCCGAGCTTTGGTTAGCTGTACTCACCATATCTGCACCAAGAAGCTGTCGCCTGATAAGGGCAATGGCTGGACAGAAAATTTTCTGCAGTAACGTCCCATCTTTCACAAGAGTCGCGTCACTTAAGGCATTTTGGTGCTTTGGAGAACAAGTTACCTCCAGAATTTTTTGCTAAGAGATTATGAGAATGTCTTTTCGTCTTCAGTTCCCTTAGCGCAACGGCTAGGTCTATGCAAGATTGAACGATCCAAAGGGTTTTACTCAGTCATCAGCCATCCTTCACCCTTCTTACTCCTCATTCTCCACCAAATCCCACTTGATTTTTGCCTTAATGATGTTTGAGGTTAGAATTGTATCAGTTCTCTTCTCCGTATTTTAACAACGAACCCAAAGGTTTTTAATCCTGTATTTCAGGACTACTTCACCTCTAACCGAGTATATCGAAGTCTCTCATGTTCATATATTCCCAGGTTTTTCACAAGCACGGGAAGCCTGGAATCCCTGCCTATTCTAGTGATTTCAAAACTGAATAGTACCCGAGTGATACATCGTCTCGAACTGGAGGTTATGTCTCGATGTAAAGTTAGTTTAAAAAATATGGTGACGCTTGCAGAAGCTATAAACCGGTCTTTCTAAACGCAAATTCTGGAAGTCCCAACCACCATATTCCAGAGACTGCTGGGGCGATGAAGTGCTGCTTCTTTCAGAGAGCAATACCAATTTTTTTTACTACTCATTGATGAACAGGTTGACAAGTATTTCTTGACACCATCCGCCTGCTTTCGTGAGAGCTACAAATACTTTGGATGTATCGATACCGTGTTTATTTTTACCCTTATAAGCAAAATTTTGTCACTGATTCTTTGAAAAAATCATTATTATACTTTTGTCCACAAACTTGTTGCAAAGCTTGCAGTTACTGCTTCATCAACGTAAACGCCTGACTATTAGCCATCCTAGCCTCAAAGCTTGCTTTGAAGATTATGAAGCTTCCTCACAAAGTCCTTTGTCTCCCGAACCTCTTTGCAAAGAATTTTCAATCCTGCAACAAACTCTGACCTACCAGCGATACCGTGCTTTTGTCTCTTAAATGCTCAAAATTTCGAATCTAAAAGTGACTTGATTTGTGAACTATTGCGTTTGTCCGTTCGTTGCCTTAGGATAGTATGGAACCTCCGACTTACACCGAGACAAACTACATCCACATTCCTTAGTCCAAAAATGGTTTGTACATCAACAGATACAATCTAAAAACAATTTTTCTCCACCAATTAAGCCTAAGATCCGATCAGCCAATCCAAAATAAATAATGATTCAGCGGCTTAGAACTTGTTTGAGGCTTTCAAAACCATCTACTCCACTTGGGTTGTATCTTCCTAATCGTAGAATACCAACATTCAAATGCCGGAAATTCGCAACACAACCCATACATCTTAATAATTCTACTCAGCTCGTACTTTTTACCACTTTGAGTTCAATCTCACTTCTTTCATCTCTCTTATAACTGGTTCGTGTATTTTTGCCCGATTAATCTTCAGGTTGTTCACGTAATTAAGTAAGTGGACAAAGACACTCAGGTGTGATTCAACCAGCAACACAATCATGACAAAAACGAATCACCAACCGAGCTTATCACAACAATATCTTCTCATCCAAACACTACTTAAGCTTGTTCTTTACTGGAGACACAAAAACGAGAAAAAAAAAAAAAGAATGGTAAACGACATTTTAATTGCGTGACGGTCAATTTGTTATTGTTATTGTTGATGTGCGTGTTTACCTGTGAGATATCACACCCCAGAGCGTCTCTTTTGATCTGTGTAGGCATTTATCTAAATAGTTCTCGGGAATTGTACTAAAAATGCATTTCTATGGTTACACTCATCTCATTAGTAGTTTCGATTGAATAAACACGGAATAGTAATGAATCTCTCCAGTGAATAAATTGAATTACACTTTTCGGGGAAAAGACCTAATTGAATATTCAAAGCAGGTTCGTAATGGTTTTTGGTGTAACTGCGTGGTAACCAAATTTATATTGAGCCTCTTGAGCCACAGTCCATATTGATCATGGGGTACCTTATATAGTGTAGGACTGTAGAGAAAGTAATCTTTGTACTCAGGCTTTTTAACGTCGTGTCTTAGTTAATGAAGAAACAAGCAACATCCTCATTCTTCAGAAAAAGTGCCCAATCCATTATAATATTGGAAAAGAAGTAGACACATGTTTTGGCACATATTTCAATCCTATTCTGCAGGTGGACGTTCACTATATTTAAAAGCTACTTACCGGTGATACACGTTCCATTTTACAATTCTTAAACATTTAGAATTCTTGCAAAAAAAATACCGACCCCCATGCAGACAAGCCATGCACCGAAACGTAATCCTATATTCTAGGTTCACGGACCTTCCAGAGGCGACTCTAAAACCGTAGACTTTTCAAATAATTTTAACACATTCCAGGCAGACCACAGTGAATATCTCAAGGATTCTCGGTCTTGACTAAGGTTTGTGCATTTTCACTGATAATCAAGCTGTGATATCATCATCATCATTATCAAAGGTCGCTCTAGGAAGTCACGATTTCGCCAAATATGACATAGCTTTGCTAAATTCGTCTGAAACAAGGAAATTTGGTCTGCCTCTCGCTAAGGAAGGGCAAGAGTACGCATGCAAAAAGGCTTGGTTCTTCTCGAAGGACTTCTACATGCGTTTCTGCAGGAAGCGACAACCCTTTATCACGTTTGTACTCATCTGTATTGACCCCTCTACTAAAACGAAGCTTTACTTGTCAGATAGAAATCTCAGGCGTTTCCCGAAATCAATTTGAAAATTCCCCAGCCCATAAAAGAACCTACTAACAAAAGTATTAAGACTTTGGCTGTCGGACGGATTCCTCTTTTCTTTCCTGCAGCTTCTGCAGGTGTTCCTGTAAAATCGGCTTAAAAGACACTACAGCCGTCTCGGATTTTAAAGAATTAATTCAGCTTTTTGGATTTTCTTCTAGAAGAAGCCGAAACCAATACCAGCCTCTATTCGGGATTCGTCAGTGTAGAAGGCTAGTTCTTCTTCGGTACAGACTGTACACTCATCCCAGTCCTTATCTTCTTGGTGCTTTAATATAAAATCTCCCATCGAAGTCTGAAGTGGAAACCGTTTAAAACGTGTCTGTATTCAGGACTCAAGCAGCTATGTACAACCTGACCTCATTTTAAGACCTAAAGGGAATTTCACGCAGCCTAATCTGAAACGTTAACACTGTGACTAGTGAAATGAACTCCCTGACGATGCTATAACGAGATTAACAAACTTGTGATGGTACTACAGTTTGGAAAGGTTTATTATCTAGCTGCCTCCAGTTTTGCACTTCAAATTGAATCACAACTCGATCCTTGGCTAGTTGCGTCCACTTAGGATACGCCACTTTAGGCAAGGGGATTTCTGGTAGTACATACATAGACTGAAGTAAGATCCACTGTGTTACCACTAAATTAGGCCAGCGAACCCTTCCTTATTGCTTACTTTAAAAAATCGGAGAATAAGTACGAGCATGACAGACCTCCATATACCTGGTGGAAGGCGGACATGTTTAACTGATTCAATCGAACACTTATGGGGGGCTTCCCATCTGGATCGATAAGAAGAATTACAGACAGTAGACAGACGAATTAATTGATTCAATTCTTAACTCAAATGGTTTATAAGGAGGAATAAGGGTGACTCATCAAATCGAACCCTAGCTACTGCTACGTAACTCTATCTAGCTTTAGAATTGTATATTTATAAAATGCTTCTGACGGAAGTCTTAGTCAAGTGTGAGCAGGAGCCGTTTGTTGTTCAAGGGAATTGAGGTGGCTGTTTCAGTTCAAACCGCGTAGTGTTGACCAGAATAAAGGGATAGAAACGGAAGAAAGTGGGTTGCCTCCAATTACGCACATCAAGTTCATGTTGTGCGTCTAAGACCTACAATTTATTGTCGACTCCAAACGGCGAATTGAGAAGCTCCTTTATACCAAGTTTGTAATCCCTGTCGAATAAAAGTGCATGGTGCTGTAAAAAAAACTTTTGGTGGTTACTGTGGGTTGCAAACCTATGCAACTTGCACAGAAATCCAACCACTGAGCCACGACGACAGTTTGTATAGCTCATTCATAAATCTTCTCGTTCACTTTTCACCAATATAGACGGGACTAAAGACCACCCAAAGGATTTTTCGCTCGACACAGTTCAATATATCTTCATCTGACTTCGATAATGTTCATGGTTAGGAATGGTAAAGCTAGGCTGGTCCTAGGAAGAGCGTGATTTTCCTTTCCTTCGTTAAATTGGATATGTACACCCAACTAATGCTACTAAGCAGGGTTGTCTACTAAACTCCTCTAAGAGATGTGACAGGTTAAATAAGTGAAGGTCTCTGAAAGTGACTTCTTCTTTAAAGCGAAAAGTAAGTGGCTAATGAGTTCAAAATCCTTCGCCATAGTATGAGCTTATTTCTCAGTTTTGACCTCAATTGTAAATGCGCAAAAAATCTTGAATACATGTTACCTCTTGTCCGAACCTTTTTGAAAGATCCCCTGTAAACATCAGCCTTTTGACCATCCATTCACCGAACAAAACATTTAATCCTTATTTATTTCTTCTTTTTTTTTAATGAAAAAAACTTAAGTGCTACAACGTTCCCTGGTCGCTCCTCACTGAGGTCAAACACTGACCACCCAAACGAGGCACTTAAATTGCTGCTCACCGTCACCACCTACAATGTACGTACCCAGTTCAATGACTTTCCGGTTTCAACTCGAATATTTTTCGTTCTGAAAATAATTTCACTCCCCAGTGACTCTGACATCAATGATTTATTTTCAATAACAAAGAAAGTGAAAACATCTCTCAATCTCAAGTGATTCAAAGAAGCAGAAAAAAAATAAATAAAATAAATTCTTTATCGAAAGTGTGAGCAATCAGACAAATGAAAATTGGACCCAATTTTTTCCTCTTTCTCCTCGTTTGAGATTTAAATCAGAGAAAGAGAAACAATTGCTTCACATCGAAGTAATTTTTTTAAACAATTTACGTTTATTCATATTTTATTTTACTTATTTTTTTCTCGTTAATGAATCATATTGTCATCATCAATCAATCGCCTACAGATAGTTTTTTGAAATTGGTCCCGTTTCGGTTGAAACATCATGTTTATTCATAAAACGTTAATTAAGTTGTACATATCTTTTTATGCATACAATTTTTAGAAAATTAATTTAATTGTTCTACCCACATTGTATGTGTGTTTGTATAACATTTACTATTTTTGGAATATTTACTCCATAAAAGGAAGTCAATTAAACAAACAGACATTTCCTCTTTTTCGATACGAAAAAAAATTGTTTATTTGGCAGCACGTGTCGGAGATTTTATTTTATTTATTTTTTTTTAAATTCGTGTCTCGATGCATCTTGAATTACATTTTCGACTGTCATGAAAGGATTAAATTGTTCTTCACTTGAAATGCAAAACAAGTCACTGTGTATCACGTTTAATGAGTTTAAAGTGATTTGAAAGAATACCTACTCGTACGTGTATTTTTTTTTTTTTTTTTTGCAAGAATAAACAAAATTGTTGTCGCTTTAAGAATTTGTTTACTCAATACTGACTCTGGTTTCGTTCGATAATGCAATCAAGACAAAAATATTAAATTACTTTAAAGAGGAAAGTGCATTTCACAGCTTTAAGTGTTGTTTGTAGGGTTATCAAAAAAATAATAAAATGTCTGGAGGTGTGTCCTACTTTTACAAGTCAATGTGAGCTCGGAGATATTCGAATGGTCCTCAGCTTTCACAACGCTCTTGTTTACTTATTTTTAGAAGTGGAACTACAGTCTGGGATGAAACTAAGCCTAAACCAACAGACCTCTTCTATTACTTAAATTCTTGGCCAAGTGCCTTAAATTTACTGATTGAGGTAATTTTCCAACTGTTTGCGGCACTTGAGATACGGTTTTCTTCTCCTGTACTTTCATCCGCTTTTGCCAATGATCAGACCACTATCCTACACCGTTCACTAGGACTGAGTTGACAGAAGCTTTAAATAAGGTTCTCTTGGTTGGTTTAGGTCAGTTTTCGCTCTCTACTTCGGCCTCTAATAGGGCCACCCGTTAGTAGTCCCCGCATAATACTGAAAATATTGTTGGAGGAATTTGTGCAGTGGGGTGCAGGAGTGTGTGGGGAGTGTGATTGATCTATAGGAAGCTATGAAGGCGCAGTATTGTGATTAGTTTTTGGGAAGCTCTGAGGTGACTATCTTTTGTATGCGGGGTCGGGTATAACACCGATATCTTTGCTGTTGGTGCATTGGGTCTTGTATCCGCATAGATTCCAATACTCTTTGACGTAGTCTTGCAAATGACAAAGAAAATGTTGCTGATCCTCCTCTTTCGCTTTGCAATTTCTTCAGATTGCGATGTCAGCTGCTCCAATTCTGTATGCACGCTTTTTGCGACTAATGTGTTCAGTAAGAAGAGCCACCATCGATATTAGTTGTGCTCAGCTGCATCTCATCGCTTCGCTAAGTCTGCCCAGTATTTGTAAAAATCTCGGTTTATCCTGTCATTGATGACTGTTGATACGACACCTTTCTTGTTCTTTATCGTTTTCCTCCTCCGTCTCTCTCTCTCTCTCGCTAGTTTGTCGACCTTCCCGATGAGATGCACCCGTTGTTTGGATCGCCAAGGAGGTTTGGCCTTTTCTTGTATTTTCGTTCGAGTATAGATTTTGATATTGGCTTTGCGAGCGATTCGATTACTGCTTTGCTGTCAGAGTAGATGTCTATGCATTTTCCTTGGGTGTGGTATTCATTAAGGGCCTCTGCCCCTCTCAGGAATTGGAAGACTTCTACCTGAAAGACTGTGACACATGCTAGCAGATGTATGGCGGGTTCAAATTGCGGTGGTAAACAGTCTACTCTCGCTCCCTATTTGTTCACATCATTGAAGCCATCTCTTTCACTGTTTCATTGTTTTATCGACTAAGATTCATTCCTTAAGATTCTATTGTCGGAACTTTCAGGCCTTTTCAGGGCCGCCTAATGAACAGGGCGATGGTTTTCATATGTACACCAGACTACATTTCCTATAAAATACCGAGCCTCTGTTTTTGTCCTTGTCGATGTGTCTCGTATTAGGCATGCACTGGCTTCATTTCGGAAAGGAAAGCTGCTTTAATGGCGATTTGTGTTGCCATCTCGTGCGATGCTACTGCTTCCAATTTGCACCTTTTGTGTGCAAGTATGGATTTTAGGTTAAATGATCTGAAATTAGGCACAAACGTGTCCAAATGTGCATCGAATCTATTTATATTCTCAGTCCATCTAAAAATTAGAAGGAAAAGGTAACTCATCTGCAGTGATGCACTCAAAGTGAAAAACTTGTTAATTTGAAAGTTCTTCCAAGTGACACTCAACAACCCCAAGAGTAAACTTTCTACAAATTCTTAGGGAGTGTAAAAAACCCCACATCATTCATTCAACGCCTACACACCGCCTGTAATAAAATACAATTAGTTACAATTAATGCCATAATTGTGGTCACCCTCTGCCTCCTCACCCGTCCCACTCCACACCCGCCACATGCAACAATCATTTACAACATCAAACGCAAGCCATATTGAGATGTTTCCCCAAACGATAAATTGATGCCGCAAGTGACTGCATCCAACAGATGGGGAAAAATATGACCACCAGCAATCTCAAATCGATAAATAAATTGCCAACGCATTTGTATCCAGGAACAGACCAATCTAACGAATTGAAGGCGAAATTTTTTTTTTCACATTGACATTGGAATCGATTGGCGCGGGTAACTCTTTTCCAGCATGTGTGTATCTAAATACCCATCGGCAGTAAAAAGTATTATAACAACCAAAGTGGAAAATGTTGACCGGGAAAGTGCACGATATTTAGTGCTGCTCATAAATTTTTTTTTTTTCACGAATAGTCTGCAAAACCATAAATGGCAAGCAACGAGGCAACAAAGTGCTCCGCTGATCGATTTCGCTTTTCGCATTTACCAAATAGATAAGTTTCCTTTGGTACTCGCA
The DNA here is from genome assembly GCA_917880715.2 of Matsumyia berberina. Taxonomy (NCBI): domain Eukaryota; kingdom Metazoa; phylum Arthropoda; class Insecta; order Diptera; family Syrphidae; genus Matsumyia; species Matsumyia berberina. The sequence continues at coordinate 34,867,638 of OU862870.1, forward strand.
GAGATTCTCATAAATTTCAACTGAAGCGAATAAATTTGTGTGAATACTATTCTAATGGTTCGGAACTTTTCACACTTTGAGATGTGGTGTGTGTACTTTTCCTATTTTCAGCTGCGAGTATTTCTACACACATTTTGGAATGTTTTCTGCAAACACAGTTTTATTGGCATACAAGTGGTCTATAAATAGTTTACAAATATTTGCCCCATTTTTAGTGTGATTGTTCGTGAAGAGTTGTACATTCCTAAAGAGTGTTTTTATATGCGCATCGTTTCAGAAGTGTAGTAGTCCAATCCACCAGTAGCTCTTAGAAGGGACAACTTTTGAATTTAAGTTGCAACTAATATAGAACGTTGTCTAGCAGTATAATAAGATATGGTTTCCTTTGCTTTGGCGGTCAAGAAAAATCTTAACGCCCATGGATATAAGGTTGTACTAGACCATTTATCTTTGGATCTACTAATACGAGTGATATCCATTCAGGTATTAATACATATGATATTCCAGGTTAAAGCCCATCTTTTTTTTTTGTATCAATTTGGGATTAATCGCTTAGTTTGAGGAAATATAAAGTACAGGGTCTTTCAATAGGGACATAACAATTTTGTATTATAATTCAAACGCACCCTTAAACTTTTCACGAATAAGCAAAGTACTACCAACGTGCTACCGAAATTCTGAGTCGCTGGTCGCAACTTTAAGAGCAACTTAATTCAATTTTTGGTCGTAATAATCGTATCACCAGACAGTCTGTGCGTGCTATAGTGGGTAAATTCGAGTCAATAGGTCTGTTCGCGTACCCTCCTAAAACAGCGAATTTTTATGAAAAGTTACGAATTTTTACGATTTCCTGTTCAACAGAGCGCTCACGAGAGAGTAAGATTCTCCACGCTAAGAAATTTTAGTGCAAGAAATTTTTTTGGGCTGATTTATGAAAACTGTCAAGTCTGTCAAATCTGCCAAACAGCTGTTCGTCATTTTTGTGTGGCATTAAAATTGTCAGATATTGAAGAATTTTGAAACATGCGAAGATTCAGGAAATCCAAAAAAAAGTGTTGGAACAATAAATAAATGTTTTCCACTCTCATGTTTTAAACTCTCCAAATGTGAACCAAAAAATTTTTTCCTGTATACTTTTCTTAGATTTGACAGTTGAAGTTTGACGTTTAAAATTGGGCAACTTTTTTTGTTCGTTTACTTTTTCGTAATTTTACCTCTCTCTGAGAGAATTTTACTTCGACTCTTAACGACAATTTACGAATTTTGGTGCAGAAAGTACCCGAACAGACCTAATATATTCGCTATTGAATGCTCCTGCACCAGTGAGACAGCGAAGTACGGAAAATATCGCAGCCGTAAGTGCTTCAATTCAAAATGATCCAAATCTGTGGATTCCACGCCGTTCACAGGAATTGGGAATATCTTAGTGTGGAAGGGTGGTGGAAAATTGGCTCCAAAGAATCGATCGCTGCAAACGTGTTCGCGGTGGTCATATGAACAAGATCAAATTCCATACTTAAATTTAACATGTGTACTACCCCCGGAATAAATTTCAGCTCGATATTCTCATTATTGTGTGTTTTCTTTGAATACAAAATTGTTATGTCGTTATTGAAAAAGCCTGTACTCCATAATTGCTTTAAAGTTTTATCTCAATAAGATCATACGATATGTTTAAGTCCTTTCCCACCCACTGAATTGACTTGTAAAATATCTGCCTTGCGTACTGTACTGTCTGCACCGCGCATTCTCGAGGGCTACGTGGTACATCTGGGTCAGACTTTGGTGGACCGCAAGATTGGCAATTGCCTTGTAGAGCTCAAGATGATGAATGCTACAATCGATGAAGAGGTGGTGAATTTCGACCTAAAATCCGTTGATATTTTCCAGAATCTGGCCTAATGTAAAAAATTCGGATATAGTCGATTTATGGGTGCAGAAACTACACTGGTACGTGGCGATAAGTGAAGTGAAAAACGAGCTAAAACGTCTACCTTGCCAAACCATCGAAGTATGGACCTTTCCGTTCAAAGAAGTAGCTGCTCGACATTGAGTGCCTCGCGTATTCTGGTGCTCCTAACTCGATCTCGACGAGTTACTTCAGCAATACAACGAAGAAATCTCATTTCAGCAGCTTGTATCAGCGATTTTGGGTCATTACCCCAAACCTCCATACCATAAGTGAGGGTCGCAACAAATACTGAAGACCGATAGCTTATCTCCGATGACAGTTCAGCCCTCCTGCATGCATCCTATGTACCAAGAAATTAAATAAGTTCCAAGACAATTTAGAAATCCTTTGGCTACGGTAGGTAACTTAACCTTCAATCGTAGTCAGATGCAGAGGGTTTAAGCCAACATGACCTTCACAATAGGCAAAGCCAGTGTAGGAAACATATTTTTTCAAGACTTATCATTGCATTTAAAAACAGTTTTCGAGTTTACAAAGTACTACTGCATCTATTAAACATATTTTCCCTTGAAGGTTCCACAAAAAAATCCAATACCCCTTGAACCGCCTCTGAGATTTTTAAATTAACAGATTCAACACAAGTTTTATGCCTGAAGACTATCAAATACACTTCCCAATTGGTTACTTTGGCTACGACTTTACACCAACCATTTACACTTTTTGTCACGTCAAAAGCTCTGCAGAAACCCTATTCGTAGAAAACGGACGATTAACACTATTCTTTGCAAATGCTACCAACTATGTGGACTTATTCCTTAATGATACTTCTATAAAACACGAACGCCTTTTGGTTGTACGTCTTGACCAATTGACGAAGTGGTCTTGTTATTATCAAGCTGTCTAGGGTCTTAGGGTCCTTTTTGTTAATCCACTTGCTCTCAAGAGGTTGCGAATATATATTTTTCACACTGGGCGGGTGAGGTGTAGTGGTTCGAAACTCAGGTGGCATTGGGTTTCAATGGCATCCGAGGGTTGTGTCCAGACTAACTTTGAACCTTTGCTCTCTTTAGATATTCTAGAGATATTATGGATGGATACTGATATAAAATACAAACAAATTATATCAAAATAACTAATTAGGGCCAGAGCCCCGGAATTGAATAAACAGGCAAAAGTAAGTGAACTTAGATGTCATGTCAGTGGCTTTGTTGTATTTGTCTGCTTATATCGCTGTTTAAATGAAAAAAAAAATCGTGTGCACTCATGTTTCCTAACTAAGATATGCTTCTTCCACATGGCGCAGTCATAGTCTAATAAATTATCAAGCTGCCCATAATCCAAATAAATGACGTGCTTGCTTTTTTACAAAAAGCGCCAGCGACTATTCAATAATTTAATCAATCCAAGACGTTTCGTTCTAATTTCAAGTTGGTTTATGACTTCAAAATAAACCGTAAAATCCAAATTAAGAGAGTGATCCCATCGGATCGTACTAAGATTGTTCCAATTTCTCCAAGATATAGCGTCATCGTGCGCAACCCACTCTACACTCAAGAGACATTTGTCAGCCTCAGCTCTTATTGGAACACGGTTCAAATCTGGAATTGAAAATTAAACCTACACAAAGGTTGACCACAAAAAAAAAAGCGGAACAAAAAATACAATGAGGTAGATATGCGGGTTGCAGATATAAACCGTAGAGTATCTCGTATTTATCTATCTATTCGTGGGGGTCTATCTATTCTTTAGCTGCGTTGTTGTCGAATGTCTCACAATCCATAGAGTCAGTCGAACACACTCATACGATGATCGATTTCCGTTTTCTTTTTCCAATAATTTTCACCTATCAAACTGTCACGACGATCATGATGATAATGATAATGATGATTCGAAGTGCAATCCAATGACGAAGCTCCAACATTCGCCATTTATTGCGGTTGAGGTTAAACTAGTTACATTTGTTGTTATTCCACAAATGACTGAACTGAATAATGTTCCTCATTGCGCGACATGTCACACAGAGGCGCGTTTTAAGTGCTTACCGCCTTAAGAGTGGTATCGATACGATCGATAGATGTATAGATACATGCATCGCACTGGTTTTAATTTCAATTGCGCTGGCTTTTTGCGACGACTTGTACTCAAAAGAAATGTGGGTTGAAGTAATGGAGGGAGTCAAGTTTTCGAATTTCTTAACGGTTCGACAGTTCGTTCGGTGAAATCGTAATCGTGTGGTTTGATGACTTGGGCTCATATGTGAACTAGCTGAGGTTATCTAGGCGTTGGATTGTCAATGTAGGTAGTGAGTTATTAAATGGTAAATTGGTCTGGAGTAAAAGCACTAGATTGGGTTTAATTTAAGGAAAATGAACAAGAAACAGACTCTTAGTTAATTTACGATACTATGAATGTGGCTACTTTCGTGGAATGCGATAGCCAGGTATGGAACTCTATGTTTTACATTCAACGATAGAGAAGTTAAAATCTTTCTTGAGATCTTTCTGAGTTGTAGCTATTGCAAGACGTTAAGTGCATCACCTCCTGTAATAGTGCACAGTGCATGTTAAAACCTTTAAAGTGGTACTGAGGTTCTAGAAAGACTCTGATCCATATCTGTCTGTTGGCATCGCATGGCACATTCGCATGTGGAACTTTTTTTGATGGTAAAATGGAATCTCTAATGTTAAATGCCTGTAAAATTGTAAGTTCCCTGTATTTATCAGCAGACGTTCCACCAATAAAGATGAGAAGTCTCCTTGTTGATGTAAGTTTTTAGGAGCAAGGAAACCCTTGTAGAAGATTTGCAACCTTGTTTTACACCTAACCAGCAATCACACATGCATAACATGCTCTGCGGTTCTAATTTCCTCTAGGAAGAGTCGGAATATAATAGTTTAGAATGCTGTTTTTAGTTTGTGTTGTAAGAACGGGTAGCTATCACATCCTGCATCAGCCCCTGGGTATTAGGACAACAGGATTAACACATCTTTGTTTCCCATCAATCGATTGCGGAAGGCTCAGGTGTCGATCCAGTTTGTTTGTTGGTTGAAATCCTACTTGTGCGCACCATCTTTAGCGAGGTCTTATTCTACTTCGTTTTCCCTCCAGGTTAGATTCAAAACTGTGCGGACCGAAACATTTGTGTTGATTCTATCTACATGTCCTTGCCGTCTGATCTACGTCCAATGGGCAATACTAGGTTAATGTCACTGTATAGTTCGTATTTGAACCTCCTCCTCAAAACCTTGCAACGCAAATGAAACCAATTATTTTACGAAGAATTCTTCGCTTCAAATGACTAAATGTGTCTTAATCTTTTGATAGAGTCCATCCTTCCTTGTTTGTGTTCTTAGTCCAAAGAAATAGCGATTGACAAGTATTATGATGAAATGTCCGAAGGCCATGTCCGAAGGCCATGGTAGACGAAATCCCCTGCTATCTCTCAGCTCAATGTGGCACTCGTTCAACGCTTAACCCCTTTTTGGACGCTTCTACTTGCAAACGCACCGATGAAAGATCGCGAAGTTCTTCCAATATATCGTCGATTTACGCAATTAATTGCACAGGCTTTTGAACGATTGTGCCTCTTGATGACTTGAGAGTTTCGCACAATTCATTCAAATATGGCGTTAGCTTGTCTAAATACTTTGTTGACATCAAAAGTCTCGGTGAGATCGGCGCAGCTCCTCTCCTTTACAAAGGCAAGAATTATAGTGGCTCCTGTCAATACTACAACGGAGCTCTCTACATATTCTCCAACCTAAATCTGGGCAACAGCACAAGGAACCTAGAAATCCTAAAAAGGTTCCGCTTTTCTGTGCTGGAGCATTTACGGCAAAGGGTACAAGTCTTACTGGGATCGATATTTAGGCCCAATCTGAAGTCTGATTAAGGGCGCCTTAGTTGTCGAAGTAAAAACAAAAAAAAAACAAATGTTCTGCTTAGCTCTATGCAGCCTAGGATTCCAAATCTATCTGCTCAAGTTACTTTGTGCCTAAATCTCATAAGCGATGATGCAAACATTAGGAAAATAGGCCAGAAAATCTTTTCAGGTCATAGTTGAACGAAAATTTAAACATGGAAGTTAGTCTCTGTCAAATTGTTCACATGTTATCAACACTGTTGGTACGTGAGCGCACAACTCAAGGCCAAATATCAACGCCGTCTTTTGCGACGTCAGTTGAATGTCATCTTTTTAATGACCTCATTTTGACACCAAAAGCAAAAAGTCTTTTCTAATCCGCCATATCGTCGTAAATCAAAAACAAACCTCTAACCGATGAAGTTATCAACAGAAAGCTCTCCACTGAAAAGTTTTGTTTAAAGCAAAACGTGATGTGGCTTCTATCTGCTTTTCTACCCACACCATGTATCTCTAAAGAAATTATCTTTCATTTTTATCGAAGTAAATTTATTGCCCAATTTATTTAACTCACAACACTTGCACTTTTCCTAAACGAAGAAAAAAGGTGAAATCTCCGATCTTGCGCAGTCGCTTAGAGAAAGACGAAGAGCCTCCCGAAAGGTCGTGCCAACCATTGGGAAATGAAAAAAACAACCCGAAATAATGATCTGGAACTTAAATGTGCAGAGTAAAACGTTTCCCCACCCGCCAGCCAGACAATCGAAAATAATGCAAACTCGTGACTTATTACTCCCGCTTAGGCTCTTTAAGACCCATCGACTCACAGCACAATGCATTTACCCTCGCGGCAAATTTAAGTACCAATTTGTGTAAAGTCTCTGACTACCGTGTGATTATTTTGTGGTTCCGGTTTCGGAATATTTATGGAACTTTTAATCTTTTTTTTAGAAATTTATATTTAAAAAAACTCGAGTGTAAAAAAGTGCAACAACAAGGGCCACTCTTGGCAAATAAAAAAGTGTTCACATGGATATGGCAGCTGATGTCCTGTCATCCGAAATGAATTCCCGTCTACGTTTGACAACAAAAACAGTCGGAGCCGAGCGCATCCGAAAGGCCAAAGAGAATAATGAAGACATCGCTGTGCTGAGCATGTTCCTGCCCAATGCATCGGCTGCTGAACAGAATCGCAGTTTTTATTGCAATCTCGGGGACTATTGTCGACTGGGCGATCCAAGAAATGCAAAAGCAGGTAATGGGGCGAAGGGGTGATGGACTTGATAATCTTGTCAGCAAATATTTAAGTTTGATGCAAGCAAATGTTTGACATTGTTGATGGCTTTACAGGAAGCTTGTCGACACTATCTTGGATTGTGTATGCTTATGCTCGGAATGTGCGGTTGACAGAGGCGGAGATATATAGTTTTGTTTGGATATTGGGAGTGTCAATGGAGATATGATTAACTCAAAGGCCTTTCACACTGATTCCCACAGTGTGTACTGAGCTATTTCATTATAAACTTCAATTTACTTTTTGGTAAAGTGGTATCTATCGATCTGCATCAAGACGCTTATTGGTTGAATGCTGGATCACATAGGGACTGCAGCGCTATCAGAAGTAAAACAGAGATGATTCCCTGATTTACAACGGATCACAGTAGACACCAGAGGAAAGCGACTTTGTGAAACAGTCTGGTTATTGATATTTGGAATATTCCAAAAACAGCTATTTTACGTAGAAATTTTGTGTCCATTGATGGGGATTTTTTTAAGTAAAAGTTAAAAGGCCAATAGGTCAAACAGAGAAAACATCGGCGCTAACCTGTTTCAAGAATAAATTTTAAAGTGCATCTAACTATTTGTAGGTATATCTACACCACTGACTCACTCATCACGATATCTTCAGAACCATAAAACCTATGAGGTTCCTTTTACGACGTAGACATCCGCTTAGGATTTTTTGAAATTCAATTCCTAAGTTACCCCCTTCGTATGGGAGGAAATATTTTTTTAGTCGGATTTACTTGAAACCCTCTGCCTTCAAGTTACCTCTTAACCTGAATCATTCTGAGGCTACACTTTGTAACATTGTGTGTGGAATGAGTCCACCATGGCTCACAAGAAGGGTATTGGGGCTCTAAATAGAACATTAGGAGCCGCAACCAACTTATAGTGCTTTTGGCTCTTGACAGGTCTTGCCACAACGGATACGTGATGAAGTTAAAGCCTCAAATCATCCGTCTTACATGCGTGTCTACCTTCAACGTGATTTGAAGGCAGAGGTGTTTTCTAATTTATTCCGAGTAACCTTTGCGATCAAATGCCTCCTTGATATCGATGCCAGAAAATTGACAAACAATAGGTGGAATAACATCAGTACTTGTCTCTCGTCAAAACAAATCTGGCCCAAGCTGGATTTAAAAAAGAGGGAGGCACTTTTATGCACTAACCGGAAAATCTCAGATTCATTAATAGGAGTCCTCACCGGACACTACTTGATAGGCAGACATGCACTCAGATTGGGGATTTCCTCCAATGATTTCTGTAGAAGCTGTAGAGATGAAGACGAGGAGGAAACCACTACCCACCTACTGTGCACTTGTCTTGCCCTTGCAATATTAAGAAGAAAACCCTCGAGGAGTACTTCTATGACGATCTAAACGATTTAGCCGAACTGGACATCCAAAAGATAAGAAACTTTATCTCCGGGTCAATGTGGTTCAATACGTAGAGTTACTATCGATACTTGGTTTCTGGCCCGTCACTCAATTGGGCAACCACCTAACCTAACCTAATCATTGCGATGTTATGGAAGATTCGATTAGTTTCACTGACAGAATTTACCCCAACATTCATCGCATTGGAGGGATTGCGCTTCATGGCTGAGGGAAAGAACTATTCAGCTGTCAGCTGAACATATGGAGTATGAATCTGTTGACTCGGTAATGAAAGTCAAGGATGCTGTACATTACCCTTTAGAGTTCTTGCTCACCCTCAATCCCCCAAAACTACCACCAGTCGTCCTATATCCTAAACAGTCCAATTGTCTAACCGCACCAAGTAAGGACTCTGTACAAAAACGTTATCGAAGCCAAGATTTTCACAGGCATCAATAGGAGAGAAACCGTCTTCATTTCTCGGTGTGACTGTTTCTCCCATGGCCAGTTGTAAGTGGCTTGTTTCAGAGTCAGCCTGGTCATACTCCAGTCAGAAAGAAAAATCAGGAATGTTGTTTACAGAAAAATCTTGAAAAATGAATGAGTCGTTGGAAGTCTAAACTTACTTATCAATGTCTTGAAACCCAGGGAAGGACATAGGGTATAATGTGACATTTTTCCGAGCGGACGTAGTTGCGGATATCAGCTAGTATTTAATACACGTAATCTGCGCTGTTGTTTGAGTCTTATTACAATAAAACTGTTGGGCTCTCTTTTCAGGCGATTTCCCTTAGACCCATTGGTCTATGTTAAGGTGGTTCTTCCAAAAGCTGCATACATCCGGTGTGCCAACAAAAATTAACTCTGAGTTTATGAAAATGACTATCTTGCCTGATTGTGCCTCGCCCTTCGCAAATATCTCCAGATGGATAGTTGTTTCGGACAGTCGTTCGACGAACTGTCACCTTTTCAAACCCTGACATTCAGTTATATTGACTCTATTAATTCCAAGCGAATTTCAAATAGCACAAGGCCAAGTGTACAAACTTGTGGCATTCCATTATTTATTCTCAATTGAACTAAAAATCATTGAAAGTCTTTTCGTTAAAACAAAATTAACCTCATGTTGCGGAGAATTTCAAAGAAATTAATCTCGCTATGATATCTATAGAAATAGCCGCCATCATTGTAACAATTTATTTTAAAAAATTCGATGAGAACAATTATCCTATCAACAATAATCATCATTATCATCGTCAGTTTCAAAGGCATCTTTGAGGTTTTTTTTTTGGAAATTCAATTTATCGATCAGTATCTCGAAGTCGGACGAAGCAATTACGTAAGTGTGTTGAATTCAATTCGGTGATTGATGCTGATGTGATCATAATACCGATGAGATTCATACTCATAATTCTGTTTTTAAACTCAGTGGGTGTACAACAAAATGATCACCTAAGTCCCACTAATTTGGCTGTAATTAGTCATGAAAATTGTTCCCAATTGTCATGGTACTCACAACAGACATATCTACGCAGATGGAACCATGAAATTACGCTACCTTCCTTATTGCAATAGAACCATAGAGGGGTTCTACTCTACAATTTATGTGTCATCATTTGTAAATGCCTTCACCTTCTTTTGATGATTTGTTTGTCGAAATTTCACAAAAGTTACAAAACTATCATTAGGTTTCGTGGCTTGGGAACTACGGGTTATTATATCAAATTAAAGTCGAAAGTTTTTTTTTCATAAAATTTGTCACGCTATCTGAAAATGGGAAATGATCTCATGGAACAAGTTGCAAATTTCATTTTTTTTTTCTTTTTGTAGCAAAGTAGTAAACCGATAGATTTATAACTTAAAGTGGGTGTAGGCGAAAATTTATGCATTCTTTGAATCGCGAATTGTTCAAAATATCGAAAGAAATATGAGTCGAGTCATTAGTAGAACCAGGGACTTGGTAGGGCAAGCAGTTAGGCACACGCTTTTTGCTTTATCTAGACGCATGTCTTTGAAGAATGACGTCGAACGTAAGATACCGTGACCAATTTTGATCTTCGCATTAATAAATGTAACAGCGGCGGGATCAGTGGTTTGAGCATTGGACTACTCGGTAAGTTGACTGAGGGTTGCGTACCAGAAAAATATACCCTTAGCTACAACCAAGATTCATTTTCAACCAACACGACTATTGAATGAATGATTTATGTGCACTGTGATCTTCATAAATCGATAGTACTCGTACCTTCATCTTTTAATTTAGTTTGAATTTTAGATTACTCTGTCTGATATGCTTCTGAATGGAGGGAAACCATCGAGGTACCAACACCACCTGCTCCACCGTCTAACGAAGTTTACGTGAAATTGTCAAAATTCACCAACGCAACGCAACCCTAGCCTAGCTTACGTAGAAATCCTCAGTGGAAAAACCCATACACAGTAACTGCTAATGGAATTTGGCTGCACCAGGCAGTACCAGGCAGTATGGCAGGTAGATTCAGATGGATATTTTTGGCGAAGAAATCGCGGCAATCTAAGCTGGAAGGGCTCTCAGAAATGTCATCTATCTTCCTCTCACTCATTTTGAATGTAAGGCAAGATTACATCTACAGAGGTTAAACAACACCCATGCTTTACCATCAAGCCGTCTGGAAAGTTAAAGCAAGGTCGAATCAAAATTTACCAACACATCTGTGTTACGCGTTCTGCATGAAATTAAACCAAAATTGCCAAAGTCTCCATCACAATGTTACCCCAGACTCAATCGTCAAAGAGTCTGACCCTCTCACAATCTCTCCACTTTTTTTGTCCTTTACGGCTTGATGTGACTGTGTGTGCTTTGTCCCCTTTTAACTTCCCACCTGCATGGGAGTATTTCAGTCGGTCCAAACAAAATGTTTGGAGATTTTAGCACCGCTTCACATTACGATACGCTAGGAGTCGTTGGCACCCATTTTTTAAATGATGTCTGTGTGTGTGTGTGATCAATTTTTTTCTCCTTCGATATCTGGAGAACGAAACAACTTGCGATCATGCGGTTTCGTTTTATTTCTCAGCATGAAACTCACATCTAATTAGATTTTTAATAATAATTTAATTCTAGGTTTCATGTGTGCTTTTGTATGCCGCCAAATTCTTGTTATAAGGCAATACGAGGACTGGCTCCCCAGTCGAATCTTTTTACTGCTGTTTAGCCCGGACAGAAGCACAATTTCCTCGTTTCCTTTCTGTACAAAGTCACAAAGTCAAGTGTCTCTTCAAATTTCTCAGGACGATTTTATCGGCTAAGCATATATGTATGTGCATATAAGTTTGACTACAGTAAAGGTTACAAAAGTTTATTCCTAACCGTCATATATCCCACTTATATTTTAGTAGTTATTTTGCTTCGCATTCCCCCCATCCATCTAAAAGCTGGGAAGTCTAAGTCTTTTCTTACCAGAGATTTCAAAACGAATACATGAGAGGTGTGCGTGGACAGTAAACAACTTTATACTCGATGAAGATTCATTGTGCGTACCATTTAAGGTGAACCCTTTCAATAAACAGAAGCGGTTTACCTTCGGTGTAGAATCAAAGTCTCCCCGAATTGAGAGTATAAATAGAACCTGTGTAGATCTGTTTCTTACAATACAAAGCTTAACATTTAGATGGCGAAGACGTTCGCTTGAATTTTTTTTAAGATGACGCTATGTCGCACTCAGTCGAAAGTGAAATGAAAAATTTTCAATAAATTTTTCTCTTTAACCAACCACGATTGGCTGAAGTAGTTTCGACTTTTCGCCTTACGTAGGTGTAGACATAGAACTCCAGTCGAAATTCATTTTGTTAAACTTTAAATCTTCCAATGCCCTTAAACGGCATTCATCAAGCTGTATATGGTGAATTGGCTTCCACAAACTACGGATTCATCTTTATGGTTACTATTGCTAGTTTTTATGAGTGCTCTCTGTATAACGAATGATAATGTCGCATAAGAATGTACTGTATGTTGGTTAATGCTCGCAAAAAAAATGATAATGACCTCTAAATTCAAGATGACACATCCGGTTTCGTAGAAGTACTCTTATAAGAAAGTTTATTTCTAAGTGAATCAGAATATTTCTAGATGCCAAGTTTAGTGACCTCTGTCAGACGTTCTTACCTGCAGCCTGCATAAAGTAAACTCGTCGAAATGTTTAATTTTTGTCGGTTTCCGAACATGACATTTACCAAAGTTCAAAGATTTCTAACAAATTTTTTCATCTGCATAAAAATGCGCCCCTTTACCTCTAAGTAGATCTTATCAAGGATCGCTAAACCTAAAATACTGTGGCGTATGTGGAACATTTTAGCCGATTTTTGAAGTTATGTCAATTCGGACTTCACTCATCCCGAAATGTGCCTATAACTCGAGAATCACTGATCCGATTTACATGCTTTTGGTTTTAGTTTATAGAAATGTTTTCTGACCAGGTTTTAGAACATATTTTAAAATTTGATGTCTAAGTGGCAGAAAGGAAGCGAGACAAGCCGGTTCAGTCAGCTAATATGAGATGCAGACACTGCACTGGCAGGGATTATGTTAGCAATTAATTCGCTGCCATTATCTAATTACCCACGTGACATAAGCAATCTTCTTCAAACAGTCGATTTACAAGTAATTTCCAATTCAAAAGTTCATTTTTGCCAAATGTAATGGTCGTGCAACAATTTGTCACAAAGCATACAATTTCTTTGTCTGAATTCTTCCGACTCATAGTTGGGAAGTCAACGCACTTGTTCTTACTACATACCTACTTAAACCATTTTCTTTTTGAGTTATTTTTGTCGTAAAGTTTTTTTCTTTTTACTTTGCTAATTTTCGCAAAAATATATCGTGCAGGCATAAATCAAGGGAAAGAATTATTGTGTTTATTTTGGGTAAAGTTTTGCGTTGTATCCACCCGACAGAAGTGTAATTTTATTTCATGACAAAAACGTATTTACAAACCTTTGCACTCTCTATGAATTAATTACTTGAATGGTTTTACGCAACAAATAGTTTTGTGGTTGTTTTATGAAGTTATGAGGTTCTTTGAACTTTTCTTTTGGTAAAAGTAATTTTGCAGACTTTAAAGGAGGAGCGGGTTCATTGTTTGCATGCGGATGTATCAAGAACACATATTGTAGTTAGTTAGTTGAAGAGTTAGGTAGATTGGCACATTTTGACTAAAAACATGTACATATTGCATTCGTTCGACTTTTAAATCAGCAATGCATACTTTTAAAGTTGAGGGGTTATTCAGACTAAGAACTTTTGTTTTAGCAGAGTTGATCTTTCACCATTATTCGTCATCTCAAAGGTGTCTAAAGTAAATTGTTAGACTCCTTTAAATTCCTCCGCTTCCCACGTAGCCAGCTAAGTGCTGAAAGGAGCTGAGCTCCCTCTGAAATTTGAAAAGCTCCCTTATAAATTTGGATTCACCGGGAGAAGAATTTCTTGATTTGTGTTTGAGCTTCCTTCAAAATCTCCTGAGCACTTTCGAGAATTGAATCCTGACTACGGGCGTGTTCCCACTGGCAAAAAACTGCGAAACACTTCACAAAAAAAGTAATGAAGAAGAATGATATATCAGACCACCCTGATTGGGTCATTTTCAGTCTCTCTTTAGCTCAGAATCTTAATCTTCGCAGTTTTTCGCTTATTTCGATTCCCCGTGTCATCATAAGCATCTGGTTAATTGCATTTTGATCTATCCTGTGGGTTTCCATCCAAGGATAGCCCTTCCCTAGCCAAAACTCCACATTGACAGTAATAAATTCAATGTCCGGCTTTGGCTGGCAGATAGCCTACTTTCGTCCAGCACATGACATTTTGTCCCTTCTTAGCTTGCCGTGGTAATAGCCACCACTTTGTCTGGAATGCCTCTTATGCGAGGCATGCCACTCTCTGTTGATACTATTAAAAGCCATTTCAAAGGGGAGGAACAGCAGGTGAAGTGGAGAACTATACTCGATGAACTGTGTTGAAAGTCTCGGTCACTCAAAACCTTTCTGTAAATGGGTGCAAAAACTCTCCAAAAATGATTGGCGAGGTTTTTTATAATTCAGAAGAAACGATGTCAAGTACGGACACTTTATCACTCCTGAGCGCTCTTTTCGGGGTTATATTAAGAAGACGTAGTGCTTACTCACGAGTTCTAAGCATCGAAGAGCTTGTCCCAATTTCGGAAGTACATATACCAACTTTAAGAATGTGGTTCAGAATGGTAGGTAATGCTCCCTCCATCTCTCTAATCTTCATCCGATTCTAGCAGGCTACCACTTAAAGCCTTGATTGGATGTTGACGCAAATTTTGTTCGCCTATCAGTTGAATTATGGTTTTAAGAGCAGAGATGCTAGCAGCTTCTTCAGCCGGGTGTTGCTACATGGCATGCTACACTGGAGTTTTTACTCTGAATTCACTCTGTCTGAATATCTGTGCAATACGAACTTTAAGCTGCACTAGAATTTAAGCAAAGTATAGTGGCCAGAGACCACCGCAAGGGGCTAAAGCAAGAATCTTACTGCCAACTTTATTGTTACGCTACTAGCTCAAACTAAGTTTTGCGCAGTAAATAGTTTCTCCAATAATTGCATCTCAGACCCCAGGAGTTCAACGCTTTGCCTACAAAGGATCTGAAAGACAGTGTGATTGTTATCTCTGATAGCCTGATCAGAACTGCTTCTTACAAATTTTTCTGTCATTCCACGACGATAAGCTCGTCACATTCTTTAGTCAGCCAGCACTAGCTACCACCGGCACATGCTGGGAAAAATATGATTTCAGCTATGTTTCTCTCTTGGCGTCTTCCACTTGAAGGTTGTCAGCTTACGTTTTCGTTATTTGAAAGCCGCCTACAATAGACGTCAATTTGATGAGACAAAGTCATAAATTCTACCGTCCTTGAACTCGCAAAGATAATCAACTACTTACATATGCATGCACAGGTACATGTATCCGACCGCAGTGCGAAAGAATTATAAATGTCATAGTTTACCTTCACCGCCACTTAGTGCCATGATCCATTGAACACTTCTCCTGTGTAATCTGCCATCAAGTCCATTAAATCATAAGATATCACTCCAAGCAAAATCAATAAACAAATAAATTTAATGTTACTAGAACAATGTCAACAGATTTGGGTGTTTGTTGTTTGCATGCCGCCATGAAACAATCGCGGTATTTATAGCTCGAAACCATTCAGTTTTTTTCTGTTTTCGGCTCCAAAATAACAATCAATCGAATTGCAGACAATCGCTTATTCTGACATCCACGTCCTTGGATTAAGGAAGTCAATACCACAGTAGCATGACAATGGCCCCGGGAAGGAGTACGACAAATCTAACGATGTAGTAGAGCAGGCATTTGCATGGGCTCAATGCTTTCGAATTTATGTGGCTTTTGCTTTGTTTTTAATTTGTAATCGATAAATGTATAATAAGTGGTAAAGTTATGTTAAGTATACGCCTTAGTGCACCGGTATAAGTTTTACTAAAATATGTACAATGCTAGCGGCAGTGTTGCTTAATCGAGTTTCGTTCTAATTTATTTTATTTTTTTACTTTTTTTCTGTATCTTTTAGGTACGAAGAAAATGGAATACAAGACCCGCCAATGGCACGAGAAGTGCTTCTGCTGTTGTGTCTGCAAAACGCCCATTGGCACCAAGTCCTTTATCCCACGTGAGCAAGAGATCTACTGTGCGGGTTGTTACGAGGAGAAATTTGCAACCAGATGCATTAAATGCAACAAAGTAAGTTACACCAGTGTGATATCATCCAGTGGAAATCTGACATTTGATTGAATTTTATCTTCAGGTCATTACTGCTGGCGGTGTGACTTATAAGAATGAGCCATGGCATCGTGAGTGCTTCACCTGCACTAATTGTAATATCACTTTGGCTGGGCAGCGATTTACTAGTCGTGACGAGAAACCCTATTGTGCCGAATGCTTTGGCGAATTATTCGCTAAACGATGCACTGCATGTGTGAAGCCTATCACAGGTAAGCGAGGTGTTTGTATGTTAAGTTGTATTTTAAAGGCCAGCAAAGCGATCACAGACATTTTAATTGGAATTTTTTCTGGCTTGGTAGTGGGTTATAAATTTGTTTTATTATGTAAAAGAATCCAGCGTAGTATTTCCAAACTAGTTTCGATTTTATTTGGGTGCCATGAGACTCTCTTCATCAGAGAATATCGAAATGATTTTGGCACGGGTGTCAGATAGCAAGCAACGGCACTCAAATATTTCTATCTAAAAGAAAGTTCATTATGTGTCTACTCTAATAAAAAGAATAGTGCCTGACGAGTCGCCAAATGTTTCAGATCCAGATCCGCGTTACAGTGTCTAGGAATTACATGGGTCTATGTGCTGTACAGCGTCTAGGAGCTAACAGCGTTAACTCCACAGCGTTAGGAGTTTCACACCGATTAGAAGCTACATTCTGCCTAGGAGTTACGCCACGCCCGAAAGCTACACAACGTATAGGTGCCGAACAACGTACAACGTATAGGTATTACAGCGGCAATAGTAGGAAAAGAACAGCTCCTACTGATGATAAGTGTACAGCGTTTAGGGTCTTCAAGTATATCCTCCAATGGCGTGCTGAATTCGCTACTTTATGTTGGTTGAAATTTCCGCCAAGAAGACGTCTAGAGTCCATGTTGATTCACTGGAAGAACATATGCAGGCAAAGTTTTACAAATACTGGAGGTAAGCGTAGATAGTTGTGGAGAAATGCTGTTGGGGTGGAACACAAATATTTTGCCAAGCTAATTTAAGCTAGTCATCGGTTTAGTCTTCGGAGGCAACATATCTTACTTGACCACTTGAACCTTTCAACGGTTCTGTCCATATGGGGGTTCTGTCGTACTATCTAGACTGACCCCGAGAGTGACCTATCCGGCTCCTAGATTTAATGCTTTGGGATTTGACTTCGGTTCTAGTTTTGTAGGCGTTGGTATTTCAGAAACTACGGAGAAACTGTTCACGTTGACGTTGGGCCCCCGAAGTGCTAGCAGATTTAACATACACAGGTTTTGTGAGTTGCGAGTTATGGCAAATTTGATTAACTAGAAGTCATTATCTGTTTTCATGTCGTTACTTTGTGGGTACACAGATTGTTTAGGCTATATCAATCAGCCATTATTAGTTTTGGGGATTTTTTGCAGACAGTAAATGGCCACCAGCCTCGGCTGTTGGTGTCTATATAGTTGACTGTTGGCCGTCGTTGTTTATGTGAGCAGCCCAGAAAACGTACATATATGTGAACCTTGTTCAGCGAGCTTATGGATCTTCTTTTGACACGCAATCAGGATTACATACATATTTACCCACCTCATTCACTTCGGCAAGGAGAGAGTCGTTCGGTTTTGTTTTTTTTTTTTGGTTACACAGATGCTGTCACAGATGCTTATAAAGCTTCTTTTTGAACTCCAATCTCAATGCGACCTTCAGGATAGTTATCTATTTCGGCAAAGAGAGAGGTTGCTGGAGCTCAGTAGTTAATGCGTTGAACATCTGAGAGAGCTACATAGGTTCAAGCTCCAGTAATGTCCACGAAACATTTCTTGCGGCATCACCTCTTGTCGGGGAATGACAAACCGCCGATAGTATAATTTGTCATGAAAAAGCTTCTCAATTCACCCATCGGAAACGGCAATAAACCGTAGGTTTGTACAAAAAACAAGTGTAACATACACAACGTTATGCGAGAGGCTCACTACGGACTGACGAGCCAGCTATGATTAAAGACAGGGGCGTTTGGTTTTGATTTTTTGTGAACTTCCAACTTCCAACTGAAAGTTGTTACAGCAGCTGGACCTTTTATTAAAGGCGCTTTTCGTTTGCCTCGTTTAGCAGTGTTATTCTTAAAGGATTTCTTTCTGACGCAAATTTGTTTGAAGGCCACGGACCAAAAGGAACCTTTAACTCTATTTTGTTAAACACTGTAAGGCGAATCCTCTTGGTAAAAGACATTAACTCTTCAGTTCAGTTTCATGAAATTTAGAACCACACGTCTGTAAAGGTCATACTAGCTGGGCCAACTTATTCCAGATCTAGGGAATCAAAATAAATTTCAGTGTCTCTAATTCTGGGACGAGAAGTGCTATCAGAAAGACGATGTTAAGTCATTTCGGAAGCCATTTTCGTTGGTGCCTATTGTTTTCGATTTTACAAGAAAATGTAGATATATATAGTGTGTATGTATGCGTACACTATCCATCATCACACAATCCCTTATGCCTGGTAAAGACTAAATACAATGGAGGACTTCTGGGCTCCGGAGTACACTGTTTAACACTAAACTGTCATATTAACCAGCCCCAGCCTATCAGGTACTCGAAAACTTAACTTAGTCCGATACCTTAAATAATGGTGGGACTGTTCTTTATTTCTTATAAACGATAAGGAAGAAACTATGCACACAATGGGTAGTAAATAACTAGGATCTTTCTAGGAGCGGTGTACTCTTATGTGTGAAGACTGCTCAGCTTCACAGTCACGCAAAGACAACAACACACATGACAAGACATTCTGAATACTGGATTTAATTTTCTGTTCTCTTTTCCAATCCCCGTTTAAATCTTAGTCTTAGTCGCGAACTGCAACATTTGTGGTGGCCCCTAAACCATAGCCAATTTCCAATCGATTTTGGGTTTGAATTCAAATATATTTCCATTCATCTTTGTAGTTGCAGGTTCAGTATTGTTCTAGTATTTAAGATCCTTCCCTTATCCTCGTATCAACTTAAACCATATTAATATTCTTAAATGTCTTCTCTCACTCATTTCAGGCATTGGTGGCACACGCTTCATTTCTTTTGAAGACCGCCATTGGCATCATGATTGCTTCATTTGTGCCAGTTGTAAGACATCCCTGGTTGGACGTGGCTTCATCACCGATGGACCCGATATTATTTGTCCTGAATGCGCTAAACAAAAGCTAATCTAAGCTTCAATCTATTACTTCAATGGCAACAACAAGAAACACAACCTAGAAAACAAAATAAATTACAACAAAAGAATATATATATATATATTTTTGCAAAATCTATCTTAGATAAATTGAATAACAACCGTAAAATCAAATATTTTGCACCAGCAAAATCGACAAAAAAAAACAAACACAAATATTACAATTATGTAAATTCTCCACTTCACTTCAAATTGTTGTTGTTGATTAATTTCGAGTTTTTTTTTTATTTTAACTATTGTATTTGCTTTCTCAAATTAATTGTTTAGTAAATAATTAAAAAGATAAAGTTCTTCTTTTTTATTATTTTTCATTTCATTGCTTTGCAATGAATTAACTTTTTTTTTTATTTAAGTTGAATTTATTTTATTATGCGCGATAAAGAAAATCTAATATATAGTATATATATATTAATGTATTTATATTATTCACCAATTTACAATTGCTTATTAAAAGAAAAAAAGAAAACGAAGTAAGAAGAAACAAAAAAAAAAATTATTGCCAATGTATTTACAAAAAAAAAAAATTAAAAAGAAATATAAATAGATACATTTATATTTCAAATAAAAAAAAATATCAAGTATGCTGTATTTTTGTTAATAATATATACATATATATAGTTGTGAGATGTTCACCTTTAAGCAACGATTAAGAGAAGTAATATATTATACACCTGTGAAATGATAATTTAATTGAAACACACACAAAAATATGAGAAAAAACTGAGTCAAAATGAAAACAGCATCTTCCTTAGGTCTGTCGTTATGTCGTAGATGTTAAATTTTGTGTACATAAACTGTATGTACGTTGCATTTCTTATTTCGTTATAAAAGTCATAATTCTGTTTCTAATCTAAATTGTTTCAATTTTAAGTTTTCTGCTGGAAATAGGTTACTAATTTGCTTTCAATTTTTTTTTCTTTTTTATTTTATTTGAAAATTAATTCTTTTTTTATGTTATCCTTAATGAAAATTTACTGAAACTATTTGATTGTAATCCATTTGATTTGAAAAGTCAAAATATTTAAAATAAAAATTATAATTTAAACATAAAAATTGTTTAATTTTTTTAATTGTCGATGGCTTGAGGATGTCCCAACCGCAAAAAACCTAAAGGACTTACTGACTGCTGACCCTGATGAAGCCCACAGACTTAACGACTATTGTCCTCCAAGATTAAGAGTCCCACTTTACTGTGTTTTTTTTTTCAGCGATAAAAAGATGAGATCATCAGCACTCACCATATCGTCACCGAAGATTCGCCACCTACTTGAGGGATCCCGAAGCATCTCGTAAATCTAGAAATGAGAACTGGTGCTGTTCTTTTGGTACAAAGCAGTACAAAGGCGGATATGACAGTGGTGGTCATGTACTATTCCTACATCTGTAAGACAATTTCTAAAGTGCTCCGTGATAGACAAACGGTCAATCTCTTCGCCCAACTAGCTTTACAGCAGGTGTTGTGCTGAAACATCGTGCCTCTAACGGAAGGATGATTGGCATCGCAGAAATCTACAAACCATTTGCCATTGTTATGGTTTTCAAGCCGTGGCATTATATTATATCTTCTGGCGCTTATCGTTGCCTACCTTGGCAGTGAAATCTTACAGAGCTTTGCACTTACAAAGGTTATAATGGTTATGTAAAACCTCATCCTGGTTACCCAGAGACGATTGCACCACATCTCGGATACTATAGCTAGAACAATGTGCCTTCTGGCACAGGACAGATCCTGTATCCGCATGCTTGCTGGAGTTATCACAGGACACTGCGCTATCGGAGTCATACTCTGCAAGTGGAGAATCGAATACAACGATTTATGCAGAAGATGCGAATATGAAGAAGAGGTAGAATCAATTCAACATCTGCTGTGCCACTGCCCCGCCGTGCAAGAACGACGTCTACACGCGTTAAGATCAGGGTTCTTTGTACGCATAGCAGAGGTAACAGGCTTTAACGGACCTCAGATTCTTGAAGAGCACTAATTAGTTCACAAAACAGCCAAAAATAGGATAGGTCCTTATATTGTCCCGGGAACCATATTGCTAGTCCCACAACATTACTCACTCACTCACAATGGACCTCCAGGTCTCCGAGGGAAAGTGATGAGGCATATCCATCACACATCCTACATCACTTAACCTAACCTTGGTAGTGATATTTCCCATTTTATGGTGATGCCCGCATTGGATTGCAAACAGCTCCTAAAAATAAATAAATAGCTGGCGCGAAATTTATTGCCGATTCCGAACGGCGAATTGAGAAGCTCTTTTATCACCGATTATACTCCCGGAGGCTTGTCATTCCTATACGAGAGGTGGTGTCGCTAAAAATATTGAGGTATATCAGTGGGGCTTGAACCCACGCCGCTCGGTCAGCAGTCCAACGCACTAACCACTAAGCCACGGCGACCACTAACAGTTGTTAGTTGAATCTAAAACTAGTCCATTTCTTCCTTTTTAGCATACCTACCCGGTGGGGCCCTAACACTGAATAATGGTGACTTTTTCTTGCTCGGCTCTAAAGCCTGACCTTTTTACTCATTTGACTCAATCACAGGGTGAAATTTTTTTAAAGCAGGAATCCTTTTTTTTTCCGTCATTAAGAAGAGTTTTCATTCCCAGATTCCATTTTCTTGCCCTATTTCGATATCCCAGCCATAGACCAATCAACACTTCCTTATTTTGTGACGCAAAGAGCATTCGCCATCTCCCATTCGCACAAAAAAAAACTCAAGATGACACCACGTTGATCTAGGAATAGGTCTTGTTAAACAAGCTGGAAAGTCCTTGTCAATAATATTTGCGGAGCTATCAAAACTGTATTAGGAACTCTATGATAATGTCGTAAAAACAAAAATAAAACAAAGCAAATATTGTAATTGCTTTATTTTTTTTATTTTATTTTTTAATTCGGAGTTCAAATATCACGAACCTACCCCCTGTTCTAAACTTGCTGAACACTGTCATTCGAATCACACCCAACTTCGCTAAGGCACATTCTTTCTCCCTCTTGTAGCCGGAGGTAAAAGTGCTTTCGCGAATAAGTTTGACACACCGACGATTACCCCATTTGCCGTGGGTACATGTGTCAATTTTTTTATTTCTAAAAATTATTTAGAATTTCATAAAGTTTAACACGTTAGACATCACTTTAACAAGTAATTTATAACCAGTTTATATTACTAAAAAAGAACACAAAGAATATGGTTCTGTCCGAAGTTGAAAAAGTGAGTAGAACTACAGAATACATTTATTAAAAATAGAACCACGACACGGCGACAACCAGAGTTGGGTTGCAGGCATTTCGTGTGCATTCCCATATATTCCGGCAGACGACACCACCTCGTCACCAACATCCTCTACAGGCGGTGGACTAAAATAATACACGTAGCAGCACATCCAATCACACACTTTTAATTAAATTAGCCAACATTTCTCGGGTGAAAGTGAAAATTTTTTGTTCGTTTTTTGTGTGATTGCCTGCATTTTTGTTTGTGACGTCAAAATCAGTACATAAAACCATGGTAAGCGAGCTACAAAAAAAAAAAAAAAAAACTCCATTTTTCACTTTTCCTCTCGTCTTCCTTCACTCTTGCCAACTTCTTTCGTAATAGTGTTGCCAATTATTCTTAACTAACCACAAATTAATTCACCGACGATAAAGTTTACAAAAAACTTCAGAAACAAGTTACTAATTATTCTTGGCAAAGCACTTGGCTAGTAAATCTGTAAATAAATATGGGTATCTTATTTCTTGTAGTTACACTTTGTTCCTGGGGTAGATGGCCATTTCTATCTAGCTGTTGCATATATTTTTTAATAAAGCGTAGAAACTCGGCTTAATTTTTGTAGCGTTGACTTTTTAGAACATAATGTAGGCAAAGCAATATTATAAAATTTGGAAAGAACGGCTTAAGGACACTTTAAGGCTCTGGTCTTGTCAATGATACAGGGCATTCAGAACATATGCTACAGCTCTTCTGCGATCCCGACTTCTGGTATTGGTTGGATATGTAGGGAAGAAGTGTACATTCTACATATTCTTTCTCAACTCTAAAGCACCTGCAGTTGGGTGCAGACCATGAGCAATCGTTGGACAAGTCTGCCTAGGATCCAGGGCCTTATTACGTTTATTGGTTTCAAGGACATGCTAAAAAAAAGCCTGTCGCTGTTACAATGATATATACGGTCAATTTATGTTTTGATTTTGAACACATCATCGAAATGAATCAGCTACTTAACAAAAGACACAGAGCCATACCTTCTATTTCTGCCTGTATAGCCTTGCCTGGCTTGTTATTTTTTTGGCGCACAGTTACGTTGGACTTCGCAATGACCTGTAACCCATCAGAGTGGTTTGTGTTTAGTAATCTCGTATACTGAGTTACAGTGACATGTCACTGTGATCTCGACTTGAAAGACGTTTTAATGACTAAGGAGGGTTAAGAAATGGCGATTGCCAAGGTCTTTGACTGGGGCTGCACCTACTGTTGCTGTATGACATGTAAATGACCTTTACTTGTGCCAAAAAAGTCCTATTCTCAAGGTGAACGTAACCACGCGATGTCGTGTTGCACTAAAAACACGACATCACGCGTCCGGGGTGGACTTGGACCCCAACCAACAAGCGTCTCCAGGGAGCTCGGCATTAACAAAAAGTTTTCGCCGCCAAATTAGTGAGGGTCACTTCTCGCGCACCATCGTCGTCGTCTCCAGGCCTACGTGCTAATTTTCATCCACTCTACAAATCGTAGGCATCTTAGTCGTTGTTTTGCTCAGCTCATACAGGTGGTCGTTGCGTATTTATACAGTCATCACAGGGGTAAGCTTATGCTCTCTTAAGTGCCTGCCTTTGCCTCGCTACCTCTAAATTCTTTCATCTATCTATCGGCGAAAATCTGATACTACGCTGACTTGCGTAAACGACAAGTGCAAGAAGGGTGAAGCATGCGATAAAACTTTTCAGATGAATTCCTATCGCTTCACTGTGCGCACCTACATAAGAATACAAGTGAACAGTTTTAGCGCACGGTTCTCGCTTCTCACGTCGCTTTATGCTTAACTGTGTATACAGCCTAAGAATTTAATTCCAGTTTGAGCTACAGCCGTGCAAACTGTATGTGTCCGATGTCTTCAGAGATGAAGATATCGTCACAGCATATGTACAAGTCCGAGTCTATTGCCTAGTCTTTTGGAGTGTTTCCGTCGGAGACAGTGTCCTGAAACGTAAATGTTTAGGATAACCCTGGTTCTTTTTATATGCAACGCAGGCGATAAAGCTTTAACTACGCGATGTCGTTTAATGGTCTGCCAGCGCTAATGAGCCCTTTTTGTGATAATTTGTTTAAAAATTGTCCTTTACACACAAGAAGGCAGTTTTAGTTTCCGTGCGCTCATCGAGTTGTGCTTTTTGTTTCTTCCATTCTGTAACACAACAGCTGGGCAGGTTTGATTAAGGTAGTGGCTTCTGATTTGATGTCAAAGCTGCGCACTATCTGTTCTACCGCGGCACTATCGAAGCATGTCAAGAAGCCTGATTCGAGGAAGTGTCCCCAAGTCAAAGAGGTGTTTTGTCTATTTTTGCTCATCCTTTTGTACAAACCTCATTATTTGGGACACTTTAGAATTAGTACTAATCCCTTTGGTGTCCAAACTAAGGGGGTTTTACTGTATTTCTATACAAACATGTGTGATCGCCAAAAAGATAGAAGCAACTCGTCTGCGTACAATTGTGCGGTGTATGTCGTGTAAATTCTGTTCGGTCGGTTGCATGCACTCTCATTCGAAACCACGCCTTATTTTTTTAGATGAACAGAACTACAAGTGTCTAGCATAGAGGAAATGCTAGTCTAAACCAATTGAAGTGGCATCACTTTATTCTTCACACTCATACGCATCTTTCCATTCACCGTTTCGTGCATTCCAAGTGATAATGAGAGAATTGAAACAATACAGTTAATCACACTCGCTAATCATAACCAACTGATCCCTACTGCCCACACTCTACACAATACAGTTCACTCGGCACTCCAAACACAACCTCATCAAATTCTACGAACTTCTTGTCAGAGAAAAAATCTAATTTTACAAAAGAAAACTTTTCGATAGCCGAACGAATTTGTTGTGTTTGTTAAGAAAAATTTGGAGAAAACTCATTGGAATCCGATTTAAGCAAAAAGAAAAAAAATAGAAAACAATTCCAAATATCAAGCAATTAGCCGATATCTCTGCAATATTTCCAGTGCAAACGTTAGCTGTACACTTCCTGCGCCTACTCCTCGTCCACCATCCAATTAAATTACAATCTCCAAGTATTATCAGAGCAAACAACCGCTCGGAGAGAACAAATCTGTGGCTTCCAATAGTTTTTCTTTAATGTTGTGTCTTCCGTTGCAAATTCAAGAGACGTAAAAAGAATCAGAAAAGGAAATTCTTCTATCTTGAGCTTTCTCCTTTCCTACCTTCCTTCTTTTTACTGCAATATAGTTATAATTGACTGTTTTGTTTTTTGACTGCGTGTGTGTTTTTGTGTCTGGTGTGTGTTTTAAGTGAGATTTAACGAACGAAGTGAACAAGATGATGCATTCCATGTTCACCAGTGATTTCCAAAGAAAGAAACATTTTGGTGGCCCAAGCGGTTCCTATAATGTAAATAAAATTTTAACTCCATTTAAATCGAAACAAATGAGCTAGGTACGTAGTTGTGGAGAAAATAAAGAAAATTTTGATTTTATTTTACAGAGTGGCACCGGCACCGATAAGAATGCAGCGACGGCGCCTCCCCGCGATGCAGCTACAAAAGATGAAGCCAAAGACGCCGAACTTGTTGAAATGCGGCCGGAGCATTTATTTAAGCATCCATTGCAAAACAAATGGACGCTGTGGTATTTAGAGAGCGACCGATTGAAATTGTGGGAAGAATTACAAAACGAAATTACCAGCTTTGACACGGTCGAAGACTTCTGGAGGTGAGTCTTACATATGGGTATGGTTTTCAGTTTTCTCATTGTTAATTTTCTTTTGTAGTCTATACAACCACATCAAGCCACCATCAGAGATCAAAATCGGAAGCGATTACTCTTTGTTCAAGAAGGGAATTCGGTGAGAGGACATGGATTCATTGATTTCTTGAGACATTGTAGCAATGGAAGATTTATTTCTTTTTCAGTCCCATGTGGGAGGATGCCGCTAACAAGCAAGGTGGACGATGGGTCATAGGGTTGAACAAAGGCCACAAACCAACTGAGATGGACAATTTGTGGTTGGATGTGGTAAGTAATGTTTAGTTTTTTCAAGTTGAGTTGAGTTGAGTACTGACAACATTGTGTTGTCATTTATCTTTTGTATGCGACGATGAGCCTGACGTTTGTCGGACATTTATGCGGTATACCGTTTACCATGATACATTTGCCGCAATATGAATGGAAGGATAACATGTTCAGGGACGCTAAAAGAGAGAGTGTTGTTGTGAAATCTTATTGACCACTTCATCTGCATTAAGTGGATGAGGTCTTTGTTGTTGACGCCACAATAAAGCACAAGTGTACAAGCTACTTGAGTAGCAAGTCTATGCAGAAGCAGAGCCGTTAACATTTAAGTGAAGTGCGAACTAAAATGTTAACCGACGTGGTAACAAGCCCGTTTAGCTAATGACTGAGACAAAATTGGTTCCCAAAGTAACTTTCAAAAAGTTCCTCTGTATCACATGATTTCTGCTGTAGCAGGTCACGCAAACCAAACGGGCAAATAATGTATGTAGCCTTCTACGACAGGCCACAAGACGGTGTGCTAAAGTTCGCTGTAAAGACGGTGTTTGGTCGCGTCCATCAGAACACCTGCTATCGCCCTAGTTTGCGCCTTACTCTGATCAACTATCCGCGACATTAACTTAGGTCGAGAGGTGGCTGCTATTCTCTGACGTCTCTTTACTTTCTCTGCATATTTTCCAACTGCGATTTGAAAAGAACAATCATCTGACCTCCGGAAATGATATGACGAATCCACACTTAAATGACAGAAAACGAACAGGGACAGTGATTTTTGTCTGCTGAGGTCTATTGACTCTACTTATCTCTGTTTATCGAGAATTGTAATTTGTTTACTGGAAGTCGCCATAACATTCTTCAATCGTAACTAGGTCAGCATACTATTTTCGCTTAATTTTGTAAAGTGATCCTACAATCGATACTTGATTTAGTTCCGCGAACTACGATTATTTTTTTTATTCCAAAGAAATGCCTACTGTGCGAACAATATATGAAGAATATCGTATGATTGTTTAGACAACTGCTAAGGTAGGTAAACGAACAGCGAACCTTTCTCCATCTTGGTTGGCACTGCTGTTCGGGGTAAACTCTAACCAACAAACCTTTGCAGATAGTCCGGTTCTTAGCAAACTATCTCCAGTTGGTTGAGGTATCATTTTCTCACTAATTTTTCTCTGTGTGCCGAGATATTTGCGTTCATAATCTTGCTGCAGCAGGTCGGAAGGTTCAGACATTTAGAAAATTGGAAGAATTTATTGAGATGTAGCTATCGTATGCAAGCTGCTATAGCGAAGTTCGCATAAGTTCGTTTCTAGACGTGGTGTCGTCCTGTGATGCGCTTAACCTCCTACTCTCCTTTCCCAATTTGGCATTCAAATTGCCCAACATGATTTTGACGTCACACCTAGAATATTGCCCATGTGTTTTATAGAGTAGCTCGTATAAAGATTCTTAACACGTTGAGGGCCCCATCCAATCCGAAGAACCAAGGACCGAATTACCCCACGCGTTAACGAGTAACTCTTCATCGAAATGTGAGGATTTGGCATTATCGCTCCCAATAAGGATAATCTGTCATTCGATCACGAGTACCACTCACTCGTTATAGATTGCGGTAATAAGATCCCAGTCTCACAGGCCGATCTAAATGAATATGAACTTAATGTGAGACCAATGTGGTCTCACGCGGCCTAGGTGTCTCAAATTAATGAAAAAAACCACGTTGGCCTCATGTGCCACTCAACGTGTTAAATGGCGTCAGTCGTGAGCCATAGTCGGCTTATTTATCAACCGTAAGTCGATTCAGTTTATTACAAAGCGACAATTCTTGCTGTCTAGCCCATATCGCTCTGTAACTTTGTCTGCCCGAAGAATATTGTTTAAATTCGGGAGCGTGTGGCAATCTTCCATCATTACAATGATGATCCTTATATGGGATCACTCTACCTTGATAATCGTTTTTACGAACCACACCCTAATCTTCTATCCTCTTTTTTTTTTACAGCTCCTCTGTCTGATTGGCGAGGCATTTGATCATTCAGACCAAATTTGTGGTGCTGTCATCAACATTCGTACAAAGGGACATAAAATTTGTAAGCATAACCTTGTGAAACTCTTTTCCCCAATCAAATTTTAATTCAAACATCGTTTTTCTTTTATTTCAGCCATTTGGACAGCCGATGGCAACAATGAAGATGCTGTTCTTGAAATTGGTCGTAAACTGAAAGACGCCTTGCGCCTATCCCGATCAAGTTTACAATATCAACTACACAAGGACACAATGGTGAAACAGGGGCCAAGTGTCAAGCCCACTTACACCCTCTAAGGAGTGGCAACTATTGTTTGTCTGCTTGCGGCTCTAACAGAAGTCATCTCCTATTTTAATTATAATTTCTCTTTTTTTTTTTTTAATTTCTCTAGCTATATTTAATTATTATTTCGTAAACAATTGATTCATGAATAACACTTGTAAATTCCGATTCAATAAGTCATCGTGAGAGTAGTCTATTCAGTTGAATCTAAAGATATAGAACTCACGCAATGCTTTCGATAGGAAACTGCAGGTCAAACGCAAAAAGCAAACAAATTAAATATGTTCTACTGTTGTGTCCAACAATGGATAGCGAAAGAAAAAAATGCAAAATCAACTGTTACTGATATTTCTTTCGTATCTTCATCATAACCAATATTTCATTGTGAAGAAATTGAATTATTTAAAATAAAAAACCGTAACAAAAAAAAGACAAAGTTTTACTATGCGTAGGCGCAGAAAGAAAAGCGAGATCTTTGTACATATTTTCGTTCATCTAGTCGCAGTATTGCCGTCAGAGATAATCTCTGCTTTCGATTAAAAGAAAAAGGCTAGTCCAAAAACCCACTCCTTGTGAAGTATGTTACTTTGACTGGTGCAGCTCCAAACTCGGTGTTTGTGTCTATTGTTTAACACGTTGATATGTTTAAAGCCTCTTCATCGTTCAGCAAGGCGGGACGAGTGTCTCAGTGATTTTTCTATAACACTGATAACGTTCCAGAATAACGTTTCACACACTATCGAAACAACATTGCAGGGATCCGATTTACATCAGCTGGTCGCGCAGGTTTTCTCTTTTCCAGTGAGTATAACGTTTCTGTACAAAATTAGACGATAACAGAAGCAAAATCATAGTAAGGGCCAATTCGGAAATGCAAACATTGCAAGAAACTAAGCAGTTATATCACGAGTTAACTAAAAGATGGTCGATCTCCTTTGTGTCAGGACCAAGTAACGAAAAAATTAATCTAATCCACACTTCATGCTGCCAAGATCATTTTGCGATTTATCTTTCTACACTTAACTAAAGAAACTAACAGAACAAACATCACTTTTCTTCATCCGTCTACAATACTTCTGAATTGTAGGATTTACGCTAAAGACATCACAAATGGCTCATATTTGACTGCAGTCATAAGGGTCTAGATTCTGCATACACTGTTAAACTAATCTACTACTACTACTTAAGCACGTCGCCTAAATAAACAGCCACGACCCATCGAATCAAACCACTATGTCCAAAGCGACCCTGAAGTGTGGTTCCAAAAGATTAAAGTTGACAGAAAACTATAGAAACAGGATGCAACACCTGCTCAAGAGGACGTTACGTAAATGATTGAAAACCCGAATAACATTGGAAGACCTCCAGCATTTATTTAAATCTCTTGAAAATCATTACAAATGCTTTTCATAACAACTGTCTTAACACTATCAAAAAAAAAAATCCACTTTTGTTTCTAATTATTCCTCATGATCTTCTGAACATCACGACGAATGTCTTTTCTTTTACATCCGTCCAATGCCTCGCAGATAATATAGAAGTGTTCTCTTGGATTGTGGCGAGGATCATCTTCAAATATGTTAAACACCTCGTGCACTTTTGAGCGAAGATCATAAGGGTATTTGCTATCAAGATTGTCCAAATCACCTGCACGCACAAGCAATTCTCTTCCTAGAGATCGCCAATCTCTGCCAATATCTTGAGCGATCAATTTATAAATTTGATCTCGTTTTTCTTGTGTAAATTCAAAAACAATTGTAGATTTTCCCTCACTCTTAAGTTGCTCGGACTTCAGCTCAGCTTTGGTAACTTTACTTTCTTCAAATCTTTGCAATGCATAACAATTTAATAGCTCATATGGTTCTTGTGGTGGTACATACTTCTCCAAAAGCATATAAATTTCATAATTCACATTATCTCTAAATATTTTACGAAGGGGTTCTACGTTGTATTCAGAGAGGATGTCAAGGCGCTCCAAGCAATCTAACAAATCATCAAATGTTTTAATGCAAGCGTAGCGTCTTGTCGACGAAATTTCATCTCTAAAATGTTGTTTATAATATTGTATATCCTTATTACTTTGTTTTTTAATTATCATTGATTTAAGTATGTCGTAGCTCGTCAGTGCCTTTGGCATTTTTATAATTTTCTAAAGATACGATTTGAAATTAAAAAATAAAAAACAACACAAAAACATGACACTTCCACTTTTGTTGCATCTAACAAGTATCTCGGGGTGTGGATGCAGCGAACAACTGATAAATGGACATGTTCCACTCTTCAAATGATGAGTGTGTTCTATTGATAGAAAGTCACTATGTATCTAAAAGCCTTTGTAGGCACTTGATTTCAAATTTAACAAGTATTTTATTGTAATTTTGTAATATTTTAAAACATCTTGTGCGATTTATTGACCTTTTATATGTAAAGCATGTGTAAGTGCAGCCGTGGCTCAGTGGTTAGTGCGTTGGACTGTTGACCAAGCAGCGTGGGTTCAATCCCCAGCCATATCCACCGAACATTTATCGCGGCATCACCTCTCGTCGGGGAATGACAAGCCTCCGGGAGTATAATCTGTCATGAAAGAGCTTCTCACTTCGCCGTTCGGAGTCGGCAATAAATTGTAGGTCCCTTCCATTTGTACAAACAATACATGTAGCGCTAGGCCTTGGCTCATTCCGAGCTGTCGAGCCAGCTATTTATTTTTTTTTTTATGTGTAAGTGCAGGGTGACAATGAAGAATGCTCGTTGTTGCATCAAGATTAGTAACGATCTCACCGAAAATGTTGATGTCACTTGAAGGAGCTCTGCAAAACTCACCTAATAAACCAATATCGTGCCTCAATCCTTCCAAAATCTGTGTAGTTACTTGCGCACCTTAGTGAACATCATCAATTGGACTCAAAGGTCTGTCAAAGACTCGCACTTGTAACAACAGAAGTAGCCAAAATATTTTTAGCAGTAGATGAGGGCAAAACCATGTATATATTTGAAATCAACAAGAAGGCCCACCTTACATTATGAAGTTGACTGTTTTAACTTCTGCTGTAAGGGGCTTTATCTATTTATCTACCTTGGCTATGCTTTTGACTCTGACAACGATGTCTCCGCAAAAATCAAATGAAGAACAACTCTTGCCAATCGTTGTTGCATTGAGCTTAGAAGGTCCGACCAATTAAGGAGACTCTAAATAAGACTCACGTTATCTCAATCCAACTATGAGTCGAAGCACGGGCTCTATGGAAGGCGGATGATGATACCCCTGGCCGTGTCAAACGAAAAGTTCTTCGCAAGATATTCGGCCCCGTTTGTATTGACGGACTTGAAGGAGGAAATTTATACACGAATTATAAGACATCGATCTAGTCAGCATAAAAACTGTGCCCCAGACGTTTGAGACCACTACGATGGCTAGGATGTAAGGTGAAAGGAAACCAACGGTCTGGCGGAGTTTTTTTTAGTTAAACCCGCAGTATACAACGATCTTCCTTAAGGCACAATTAGACGTAACCTCAACCAACTTAGAGGGCACAATTCGATATGTAGTGACACCTGTGTAAATATGTAAGTAGTTGAGTGAACTTATTCCAAAAATTAGTTATCGTAAGCTGATTGCAAAATATTGTCGGAGGAGAAAATGGCTGATGATTGGAATTACATCGTCATTTCCGCGTTCCTCAAACAAGAAGACCCTCTAACTTACGCCAAAAATTGAGGTATTAGCTATTGCAATCGCCTATGACTTGATTATTTATAGACCTCTTATTTGACTTAATTTTTCTATTCTGCTCAAATTCAGTATCCGGGCTTAAATGTTTTTTACCATTAATTTCAATTATTTTAAACATCACCGTTGAATGCTCTCATTCAGCAAACGCGCTGACAACAACATGCTGACTAATACTCGCTAGGTCCTCGCGCAATTCGTTTCAAATTGCTTTTTGTTGATTATTTTTGCCTCTTTCATGTACGTTCATTCGCATTTGCCTTCTCTTCATTTGCGAACGTTGGGCAGATGAACGCGAGTTACGTTTTGTGTGTCGAAAAAAAGATGAATTCATTTCCTTCGTTACGCTAATTTTGTGAAAATCCCCCCAAAAAAAGAGCTAAATCCTCCATTAAATTGCACAAAAATAAGTCGAGTTGATACCAGCGTACGCAATTCAACATCACGGTGTCGCTCTTGTATTTACCAGAGAGCCTTCAGCTTACATAATTCAAACAAAAAACTAGCGAGAGACGAAGACAATTTGTTTGTTCATAGTTCCGAAGAAGATCGCACCCAAACCAAATGCGTTCCAAAAGAAAGTCGAGAAAAGTATAAAAAAAAAAAATTTCTTTTTAATAACCACAAGTGCGGTACTAAATGAGCCACCAAGTGAGCGAACAAAGCTAACCGAAAGGAGAAAACGAAAAAAATGTTTTTAAAAATATATCCCAATCCGAAATGAGATTTCTTTTGTGAAAACGTTTTCTTTGTTGTAATTCGCTTCTCCCCTGCATCTTTTTTCGTCTTACTGTATGCGATTCGCATATTTATTCGGTGTTTTTTTTGAGTTATTTTCTCTTTTTGTTTTGATTTTATGTTGATCCACCCTCGCGCAACGAATTCGCTTTGACTTGGAAGTATTCGTCGTGCGTGTTGAAGTTCCATCTTTCCCTCTAAAGTGAACAAGAAAAGTGCAAATAAAGAGAAAAAGTGTTTTCGGGGAAAGAAATTAAAGGATAAATTCAGAAAATGCCCTGCGAATTCGGAAAATCATCGGATATCGAGAACGTCGACTGGAGTACCGGCACCGGATCGGGTCCCCATTATGCCAACGTTGTTCGGTGAGTTCATTGCGCTTCTTCTGCAGCTTTGTGCCCTACTAAGGCAACTCAGTGTTGCCAGTTTAGATGTTTGGATATGTTTGTTCACAAGTAGATTAGCGGAAGTGACGTACAACTTTTCAAGGACAATTTTCCAATTTCATATCTGGTTTTTCCTATTGCGTAGCAAGAAAATTGCTGTCAAATACATATGTATCTAACGTTTTCATTGGGAGATAGAACATTTTGTGAGTTTGACCGTATTTTATTTTGAAACCGAAAAAGTTCTGTCTTGAACCAACGGAAAAATATTCAAATGATTCATTTAGAAGACACGTCTACATTGCAACAATCGTATTCGTTTTGACAGTTTTTTCTTGTGCAACGTAGAAAATAAAGGAAAATGAGTGCCAATTTTAATTTCTTCTTCGTTAATATTCTTGCCGACGTCAGTTACATACATAAGCGGCTCTACTATTCAGGGTGAAGCTGGGCTTAGCTGTGCTGGGCTTCTTAGCTAATTGCATCCATTTGCGCACTTCAAGTTAGTTGAGGTCCTCTCCTAGTTGTGAGTACCACCTTAGGCGCGGTCTTTCTCTACTGCGTTGTTCCTCCGGGTTACACTCAAAGACTCTGCGGGTCAGAGCATTTGTGTCCATTCGCGATGTCGCTGTACGACTCGTAAAGTTCATCGTTGAATCTTGTCCTCCAGAACCCATCAAACCAAACGGGACCGAATATCTTACGGAGAATTTTTCTCTCGAAGCAACCAAGGATATCTTCATCCGCTTTTGATAGAATCCATACCTCATCGCCATAAAGCAGGAATGGGATGATCAAGGTCTTATATAGAGTTTTCTTAGTTATTCGAGGCAGGGCCTTACTACTCAATTGCTCTCTTAGCCCGAAGAAGCAACGACTGGCAAGAGTTATTCTTCGCTTGATTTCTGGTGTTGTTGTTGATGTGATAGCGGAGTCAAGGTAGACGAAGTCCTTTACCACTTCGAAGTTATAGCTGTCCACTGTGATGTTCTATCCGATACGTCGATGTAGGGTGTCCCCTGTTGTTGACAGCATATATTCCGTTTTACCCTTATTGACCGTTAAACCCATCAATACTCACGAACGTCGTCGGCCTATGCGAGTAATTGGACGTACTTTTGAAAGATTGTGCCTCTGGTGTTGGCACGTGACCTTTCCATAATTATTTCAAGAACGATGTTAACGAAGACGCATGAGAGCGCGTCGCCTTGTCTAAATCCTTTCTTGACATCAAAGATTCTCCATCGTCATCCTGCACAGACGGACGTGTTTGGCAAGGATGTCAAAAATAGATCTGGCTCTGTATAGCACTACTCTGTAAATGCTCTCATAGACGGCCTTAAAACCGATGAAGAGGTGGTGGGTGTCGATTTGGACTATTAAGGTTTTCTCCAGGATCTGCCAAAGTGAAAATTTGATCGATAGTGGACTTTTCTGACCTAAAACCGAACTGATAGGAACCGATCATGTTGTTTACATTTCAGGCGTTCACACAATATGGTGGATAAGATCCTTTTAGAAGACTAATTCCTCTGTAATTGGCTTAGCTGCGGAGGTCTTCTTTTATATAAAGGAGGTTTAAGACTTGTGTCCTTTTTGTCTTTATGATGCTCTTTGTTTATCAGAAACTTTTTGTTAATAATGTGATCAAATTGTATCACAATTGGTCTAACTGCATCGAGTTGTTCACCTATATGTTCTGTTCGTGAATACTGCAGCTGCGCCTGAAACTTCAACCAAATCTTTCAATTCTCTTCGATTTCGACCCCTTGAATGAATGATTCAAAGTTCTTCACCATATTTTTACCAAATTTAAATTCACATTTCGATTAAATACTTTCCTTGTCTTAGATTGCAGTTGATGTCTACACTTCCAAACTGTCAAAAGCCTTGACGTCTACAACCATTTGTTGTAACATGTTGACAAAAAATATTTTTACATTACATCATTTGCGTCAATTTTAAATTTTTTGTTGTTATTAAATTTGTTTGTCTGTCACTTTTCTTATCATATTCGAATCGGACCGTAATGTATTTCGAGGTCTTTCCGGCATTTTAATTCACTACAAATCGCTTTACCTTCTTCACAATGGTTTGTGAATAGAGTTGAATTCGTAAATGCACGTGCACCGTAACAAATCGGAAAAATATTTTTACATTGACAGGCGCTAAGTCAAGTGCTGCAATAATTTCAGCTTCGTTCTTGCTTACAGCTTAAGATTTAGCCACTGTCCTTATTTTTTTGTTCGACTGATCCGAATTTGCCACTTGGCTAGTAACCGGCATGCGGATACACATGTGACAAATAAGTCTTAATTTGACAGTCATACTAAAGGAGCAGGTGCATGCTTGTTCGGGTTAATATGTCCGGTTTGCAGACCGTTTTTAGCTGCTTTTTACCAAGACTAAGGTAAGCGTCCTTCTTGCTAGGCAGGTGCAAGGGCGCTTTATCATGTGTTTGGCCGTTTTCCAGGTTCCAGCAGGTTTTTCCTCATATTTCCTGGTATTTTTCAAACGAGC
Organism: Matsumyia berberina; assembly: GCA_917880715.2. Classification (NCBI taxonomy): domain Eukaryota; kingdom Metazoa; phylum Arthropoda; class Insecta; order Diptera; family Syrphidae; genus Matsumyia; species Matsumyia berberina. The sequence continues at coordinate 34,904,001 of OU862870.1, forward strand.
TGCTGTTTACAAACAAAGTATGTACATACAGATATACGGTTTTTATGACCTACAATGCTACGTCTTGGGTTGTAAGCGTGCGAGGGTCCTTGTCTCCCCGTTCACTTTTTCGTCAGTTCACAAGCAGTTTCGTTCGCTGGTATATTACAGTGATCAAGTACACAGAGCAGGTTGACATAGAAGAAGATTGTTAAGTTTTCTCTTGCAATCTCACAACAGTTTCGAGTTGCTTCCTGGGCTTGCGAGTGCCATGAAGGCAGCCTGACTGTCTGAGCAGATAGTGATGCTGTTTCGCGTCCTTGAGTCATGAATTGCATCATGGACATCGACATTAAGAGATGGCGTTCGGTAGTAAACCGCGCTACCGATTCTACATTGATATGTGATCTATTCGTATACACTTCTGTCCTGCCCTGTTAGGGAATGCTGTGCCCTGCTGTAGAACCTGTGTTGAAAAGATATTCCTTGCTTACAATGTCCCTTGGAGGCTTTAGAAGTCCAGAGGCAGCATCGGAATAATCTAGAGCACTGAGTCTTGTAGCAGCTAGTTCTATAGGTCGTAAGTTCAGAATTGTGTCCATGGCTGGCTTGTGATCCAGTTATGCCTAGATGTTCGATAATTGTACGGGAGCATACTTTTTCTCTTTTATCGCTTATTATCGACCTGAGTATGCAAATGTAATAACAGTATACATTGTGATGTCTATAGTTTCCTGACCTGTTTTCATGAAGGTCTTCGTTCGATATAAGATGGAAATGCTGTGAATGTCTAAGACAATGCACAGATATCTGTTGATCACGATCTCATACTAAAAATTGTGGTTCTGGATCAAAATAAAATGTTGGTTCGTTACCAAACTACAAACAACCCGGAATTCTCTGGAATTTATTTACAATCAGACAAAGATTTCTTTTAATGTGCAAGCTTCACACTTTTTCCACTGGCTATACAGCTTTATCATTTGTTACCCAACCGATTCTAACAGTACGTACATACATAACTATGCACACTCGACAAACATACCGTACATGCACATCTGTTTCCCATACATGGCAAGTAGTCAGCTGTCCGTCCTCACTAAAATTGCAAAGCCATTTAAAAAAATCGCCAAATTTGCAAGTCTCATTAAACTGAACGAAACACAATTCACATGTGCAAAAAATATTTTAAATAAATCCACTGTACTCAGATTCGTCGTATTTTGCGTTTCCAATGGTTGCCGCTACCGCTTCCGCCTCTATCCTCAGCAGATCAGGCAAATTGATAAACTCGTTTGACCCCAAGCTGTGTACAATCGCCATCGCTCACTGGATGCAGTTAATTTTTGCTCTTAAAATATTCGAAATGCTTTACACTTTTACAATTTTATTGCCGCCTGTCCTAAAAGCTTATGTCCACAGGATGTGGCTTAAAATAAAAGTGAAAGTGGTGCGATGCAAGTGTTTGTTGTTGTTTTGCCATCGCAGATTTTTTTTTAAACGAATCCTAGTCGATTGCAAAATCGTCCAGAATTCTGTGAATGTTAGCCTAGTTTCGGATTTGAAATTCTGATTGAATAGAGAAACCTTGGACGAAACTAGTTTTGCTCCCAATTGATAGCAACCGCTTGGCCGATGAACTTTACGCGAGAGCGCGTTATATCGTTGAGTGTTTGCAGTTGTGACGTCTGATCTGCTTGATACGTATTTGAGTATTTGAGCAATTTAGACGAGCGCGTTGGAACAATTTTTTGGAAAGTTCACCTTTGAAACTAATCAATGTTCTAAATGTCCGATAAAGATAGAGAGTGAATCTCGAACAACTTTATTCCATCATTTCTCGTGGGGCTTTCGGCCGATTTGAATGCGGTTTCTATCCTATAAAAGCTTAGACTTCCAACTAAATCTGACTATCATTATTGTTAAATTCATTAATAGATAAGTAAATTACAAAATTCATTTTATAATTGATATACCTACAGCACTTCCATAAGACACTAGGCACCATAGTGGGCTCATCGCGTTCTCTGTGAAACCAAAATGGCAGAACCTAAACCATTTCCGGAGGTTCCACAGTGGTTCCCCCTCCATGTGCTGACGTTCTCCACCTAGCTTGGCCAATTCGTCGGCCTTTTCGATTTCCTCAATGTCACAGTGATCCGGTACCCAACAAAGTCTTACTTCATTCTGCGCGCACAATGTGTTCAGCATTACGCGACAATTCGAGACTAGTGTGACCTGACTATTAATTTAAATGGCGATACCCCTTCCAGATATCTATTTCATCCCTAATAATTCCGCAGCTACAATCAGAGCCTCTGCTTGGAATACGCTAGCAGTATCCGGGAGTATTATGGTACTTTGAGGTCTCCCTCTTGGGAGTAAATCCCGGAACCCATGCCGTTGGTGAGTTTTTGAACCATCCGTAAAGATCGCAATCTCATCCGCTGAGATGACAGCGTTTCTCTGGCAGTCTTCTCTCTCAGGATACAACGTGATGTATGGTGTATCGAGGTCCAAGACGGAAGCCGTCTTATCTGTTCTTTTTAGAACGTCAAAGTTATATTCACTTAGGATGGAGTACTCTTATTCCTAAAGAAGCCTAGCAGAAAGGTGTCTAGAGCTGCCGAGGGTGAGGGCGAAAAGCACCCGTGATGAGAATACTGGCAGTTATTTGTACTAGCGTTAGCGTTGTTTTCTTTTTAGTTGCCTTCCACCAGATCCATACGTGAATATGAGGTTGGCTATGTATACCCAGTGCATCATACTTGGTTTCAGGCCCATTTCTTCCCTGCTACCTTCTTGCATACGAAAAGTGCAATCGGGCCTTTTCGAACCCTTTCGTGTGTATTAAGATTCCAGCTTTTTATCAAGGATTATCCCAAGATATCTGGTGCTGTCTGAGAGGGGAGAGCTCGACCCCTTCAAGTTTAGGTAGTCTGAAGGAGGTGTCTAGTGTTTCTTTGTGAAGAGAACTAATTCTAACTTTGCCGAGTTGACATTCACTCCACAATCTCTTGACCATTTACTCAAGGTTGCTAAGGCACCTTCCATAATGTTGCTGATTGTGTCTAGAAAATATCCCTGTACAATTATGACTACGTCGTCGCTATAGGCGTAGACGTTTAGCGCTCTTGAGCAAAGCTTCTTCAGGATTCCATCAATTACCAAGAGCCACAATAGAGGCGACATGACTCTGTCCTGTGGAGTGCTTCTGGTTACAGATCTTTTTATTGAGCTTTGCCCTATTTCCGAGCTGATATCTCTTGAGACAAGCACGTTTCTTAACCAATTGGTTAATCCTTGCTCGATTCCAAAACTTTCCAGGGCCTGGCTAATAGCCACTTCCTCCAAGGAAAGCCGCGAGAGTGTATTCTTTATGACAAAGGCTCTTTTCTATCTTTCCAACTTCACGCAGAGCTGTCTCCAAGCTAACCTAACGTACATGTGTACGGTATACCACTAGCTGCTAGGGTTTTTGGCTAGAGCTCTGTCTATTTTGATATTTTGAATGAATGCCGACCAAACAGGTTTCCACTTTGCGTCCTTGCGCGACGAGTGGGAGAATGCTTATAGCTTGGACCCTGACTCTGTTCACTATTATACAGATGGCTTTAAAACGTGAAGAGGAGTAAGTGGTGGCGTCTACTTTGAAGAGCTATATCGTATCTCAATCGGTAAAATCGGCGATTAAAGAAGCCCGATCCTTGATATACATAAGCACTTTCCGGGCAGCCAAGTCCTTGAAATCGTTCTCAATCACTTTAAATGCTGCTCTAGATTGTTGCTCATCAGGTGCAGAAACAATTCCTATGCTGGGTGCCAGGACGCAGAGACATTCCAGGAAACTGGCTGACAAGCTACGTGTAAACATACACTTAAGCTTCGCGCGATCAGTAAAACGAACTGCAGATGGGGGGAAGGTATGTCGTGCCGAATCTTCATACAGATCCGGTCCCGCTAAAGCAATCTCACATCAGCACCGTTATCATAGTCCTTACAGGACACTTTTGCTTACACGTCGAGAGGTTAGGTTTCTGAAACGATTTTTGTACAAACTATGGGGAGGAACAGGAGAAAACTATTCCCTTGTACCTGACTGGCTGTGTCTGAAAAAGACCACACCTTTGGGGGTTTATAAGGCTTTGATGACATTGCAAATAAAAATGTCAGCAGTATTCTCCACTTCATAAAAGGCCCAACCTGGTCCAGTTAGTCCCTTGAATAGATTCAAATTATTGGATGAAAATAGAAATCTTTGGTCTAAGTCTGCATCCAGCTGCGGTCAACTTTTCAGCCCTTTGTTTTAGTTCGAATGGTAGAGCGTAATTCAAGTAAATTTAAGTGCTGGCAACATAGCCAAACTACTTAGTTCGACAAGTTTCTACGACCATCTTTGCCCTGAATTGTTTTAAACGCAACTCATATCCATTTCGATTTGGTCGATTCAAACAAATAAACATTCAACTTTTTTTGTATATATTAAAAATTGCAAATCGCCAACTCCCATGCTTTGTGTTTATTTATTTTTTTTTTTATTAAATAATGCTGACTGATATGGAATTGTACACAACAAAGTGCGAATGTAAATACACGTTTATGACTATAAAATTTATTATCTTTAGCCATTAAGCTTAAGATTATAAGTATCGGAAATGAAGTGATAACCACATATATTTACTGTGAAAAAGAAGCTGATAAAAATAGAGTATCACCAGCTATTTTTACAATCATCATTTGCACATTGTGAACGGCAAAATTTTCCAGAAAAAAAGAAACAGGGGAATATCACTCAGTGAAGTAAATATTTAAAAAGCGCAAACGTTACTCTGAGAAGGCACGGTAGGAAGGCTTTGAGCAATAAATAAAAAAATTAAATATCGTATGAGTCAGATGATGCGGCCATGTTTGAAGCCTTCTACAACGCACTTGATGACATTCGTCATAATAACTTCGATTAAAAAGAAGTCTAAAACAGATACAAGCTTTCGGGATCGAGCTGGCTGTGCAAAGAGTGTATTTTTCTTTATTTGCTGCCTTCAACTTGTCCTAAAGAATTTGTCGGTAAGAAACGTTCAAACGAAGATCTTGACTATTTTTTCCCTATCTACGCTGAGTAGGTACTTAGGCCTGGTGTGGGACAAAAAGCTATGTAAATTGGAAAATAAAAAGCGCACGAGGGCGTCAGGAAAGCAGCTACCTCATTGTACGCATGCAAGAGAGCCTTAGGTCACGAATGGAACATTCGTGGTCAAATTATGCAGTAGCTTTGCCTTGCTGTGGCAAGATCGATTCTGTATTCTGTATTAGGGGTCCTGAACACGCACTGCTACCTATGAGGTCTATTGTGATGGTCCATATGGTTTAACCTGAGGTTATATTGAGGCTTTTGATAAACCTCAGTATAGCCTTAGCCGAATTTTCTGCTGAGTTGAACGAGGCCCGCTTCGAGTGGAGTAATCTTTTCTTTGCGGCTCCTGGACATACATACGCACAGAATATGTTCAGCGGCCTCTTTCTTTTCTCCACTGAACCGGTAAATATCGGTAGCTGAAACTTTTATTTTGTGCAGATGGTATCTGAGTGGAGTTAGATAACCCATTAAGGGCCTTAATTCCTACTTGGTGAGATCAAGAAGTCTTGGCCTTGTATACATTGGTTGGTTGTCTAAGGCCCTGGAGCTTGGCCCAGTAGTCGTCGTGTTTGTTGATCTGGCATTGTGTAGGCCCTGTTGGTTGGTACCCCAAAACAGGGTTCGGGACCAATGAGTGGGCGGCAAGCGCCTCTTCTCCCCAGGCTGTCAGCCCGTTCGTTACCCTCGAAGCCTTCATGTCCTGGGAACCAGACTACGGTAACCTTATTTACCGATGCAAGACTTTTGAGGAGGTTGGGGCAGTCTCAGACAGCCTTGGACCCTACCGTATAGGAGTTAAGGACTAATAATGCTGCTGGGCTGTCTTAAAAGATGTGCGGGTTCCTTGGGTTCTTCTTCGCAGGCATTCTCTTGCACACAGTTCAATAGTGTGGACTTCCGCTTGAAATACTGTACGCTGTCGCGCGTTGGAAACTGGGATCATATACAGCACCGGTGCTGTTGTTTTCCAATTTTGAACTATCTATCTACCAGATTTGGAATTTGGTAGTGTATAGGGCCTTCATTTTTCCTTTCGTTGTGGTGGTAAGATTGATACTTATGTGCGGAGTCATAATCTGGTAGACAGCAACAGGCTATGTCAGCATCCTTAAAAAAAAGCAAAGGTCGTCAACTGTTAGTATAACGGAGCAATGGGGCTACTCCCAACGCGGCACTGGACATCATGCTACATATTCAATCATCCTATTCGTGAAGTTGTAGAAGGGTGGTTGATGAGGTCGGTAATAAACATTATTTACATCGTCAGCCAAGCGGCCATAAAAGCACTCGAATCACCATTAAAAAGATTTAAATTGGTCAGGTGCTGTGGCGCATCTCTAAAGGAGATACCGACTACAGGGATATGGCAGGCAACTTTAAAGCAGACGAATCAGCGAAAAAACAGGAGCTCTCGACTGCCGTAGTAGCACTGCATCCATATGCCAAAAGAAAGGGTCAATAGCGTTGCAGCAGACTAATGTGAGATGGCGGAACGGTGATGTATACTATCATACGAGACAGACTTGGCCTCGGCTACTGTCTGCAACTACTGCACTAACGTCCGTTGTTTGAAGACGCCAATACCCCGTCAGCTCATAAAATATGTATGTGGATTTGCGAAAATTACTCAATGGTCGGCGACACAGTTTTCGCAGCAACTGGTGATCAAACCAATCTCTCCATTGCTTTGGCGAAAGTAAGATTATTGCGCTCGATATTGTCACGAAACCTATATGTCAGAAAGGGGTGCATATGGCATCAACGTACCTCTTCTTCAATGGACTTGAAGTACCTTTCGGGTCGTTTCAAATCTGCAATTCCCCAATAAAGCACGAGTACGTCGCTCATATCTGGTCTGGTGGACAAAAAACTATCTTGCGCATCCAAAATCACGCGTTAGAACTTGTAGGTGACAGGGACATTGCAAAGTCAAAAGACTGGCTTAAACAGCAAAGAAATGTCTCCTGCCTCTCACTTCTGTGGAATAGCCAGTTGCATTCCGCCCCTTCAAGATTTCACCCGCTATACGTGTCATGCGTCGGATATTCCTAGTCTACTTTCGGCCGAACTTTCTTGAGTCATAAAACAGAAATATATGATCTACATAGTATGTAGCTCTGTGTATCCTCATCATCATGATTAGAACCTGGAAATGTTTAAACCCAACGTCCATTGGTGCATCGTGCTCTAGCCCTTTAGCGCGGTCTAAATTTAAAAAAAAAGACTTGAATGCTTGTCAAAACCACGCTGTTTGAGAGATCGATTGTGTGTGCCTAGTCATTTAGTACACTCTCCGACATATTCTTGAAAATCAACTAGTTATCCAAAAACTTCTAAACAACCCTCGGATTTTCTACATCGTAATGCTACATCATGCTGACACTGCTCTTGGGTTTTCCCCTTCTCAGTCTCGACGGTTGTGTTAATTTACGAAAGTGTACTCTTCATAATATGATTAAACTTATTATTAGACGATTCGTCAACGCTTGTTTTAATATGTTTTCTCTGAATTTTAGACGAGTTTGATTAGCCGTACAGTTATTTTATCTGGCGTAATTTTTTTTTGTCGTGGTTGGTCGTTGATTTTCCTTTCGTTGTATGCTGGTCAAGTCTTCTTGGATGTGGTGCAGGTAGTAAATTTGTTCCATATTTGTTTGGTTACTGAAAGGTAGTGTAAGTTGATTCTCCCCTTGACAGCTCCTAATGAAAAGTTCTCTTGCGAGTGAGCTTCGTTCCCTCGATGCCTCTGCGACCTGTATACGAGAGTTAGGGAGGATAAGCTCCCCATGTGGACTAGCTCGGTTCTACCTTGTGCTACTATCTTTGGTGAGGTGGTTGTGGAGACAAGTGCTTTTATGGCTGCCTGGCTGTGGGAGAAGATCGCCACATTGCGTTTGGGGGTGGTGTCGTCGATGAGCGCCAGGCCTCGTAGATTTCGTGTATTTCAGCCTGAAAGACACTGGCGAAGTCCGGGAGTGTGAATGATCTTAAAATTTTCAAGGCTGCTGAAAATAAACCCGAACCTAACCCGAATTCCATTTTCGAACTGTCCACGATCTTTTGTGATGGAATACGCACGGCGAAGTCTTTGCTAAGCATAATGAGTGGAGTAAGATAGTTTGTAGGAGATGTTACCACCTCCTGAGGCAGTGAAACCAGACTGCTACAGTAGGCATGGGCCTGGTCGATCAACAGCCAGATTATCTGACTGACTGGACTACAAGTTGCCATCTTTCTGACGTGAAGGTCAAGGGGTAGAAGGTTTAGGTGCATTCGTCGTTAGTGCATTCGATTCGATTTAGTTTTAGCTTGCACGGTCATCATCTTTGGTTGCCACGTTCTCGAACCAACTTGAGCTCTTAACTAAACGTATCATGTTCATTATTGGGATTTGGGCAAGGTCCTCTAGTTCTTCCAAAATTAGGGCATTCGCAAAGTAAATGTTTGATACTGTATCCTGGCAGCTCCTGCAGTAGTCCAGTGAATTAATACCCAGTCCAGCGGCCATTGTACCTATCGCAAAGTGCCCTGGTTAGGATACTAGCTTTTTTTTTTTTTCCAATGCCAGTAGGTTTTTGGTTCTTTTTTCATTCAGTGCCGGGCCAGCCATAAGGTGCGAGCTATAACACAGTCACCCCTGGCGGACCAGGCGGTGTGGTCAGTTCCCTTACCTTGGTTTCACTCCACCTGTATAGTCTTCATCATCCTTAAAAAGATAAAGTAAGTTTGAGGAGGAAAAAATGAACCAAATGACACAAAAGACTTGCTATGGTCACTGCGTGTCTCCCATCCCTAGTGGGTGAAGATAAATTAGTTTAATAATAAACAAATATTTTCAACACGTTGGAAATGACTCTTTTCTCCATGTGTCTTGTTTCAAAAAAAAAATATCTTTATGAACAGCTGTGAGGGCCATGTATTGTGCTAATTTTAGTTATCTTTTGGGAAATTGCTATCTTTACTCTTATCCACACCGATAGACGGTGTGATCCTATCTCGTTTTCTACTATCAAAAGAGACTATGATTGCAAATTACGCAGCCCAAATGTTGATTTATTATAGCCACCACAGCTGCTGAAATAATTTCTGAATAGACTCATCATAAGTTTCAATTTGTACGTCGTATTATCGCAAATATAATGTATACCATGTTACACATCAAATTATTTATACAAATGCCATGAGTGTGACATCATTTTGGGTGTGAAAATTTGCGCTCAATTAGAATTGAGATCGTTAACATTGATGTCAAGAAAGATGTTGAACAGATGACAGATGCGGCCATCGAACTTGGGAGTAGACGTTGTAGGTCACACATCTCTGTCTCTTGAAATGATCAGTCTTCTTTTTGTCACACAACTTGGTGAACGCATCTAAATGTCAACTCGAGACTTTTTGAAAAATGTGTATGGTACCATATTTAGTTTGAATTCGCAACTTTTTCTGCAACCATCGTTGGAGATTAGATTCTACAACGATTATGTTTTCCAGAAGGTGCAACACGAAATAATGTGGTAGGTAGGGTGGCTGTCAGACACACGTAGGCCAGAAAGGCCCTTTGTCATACCACATGGATCTATACCCTAAAACACGCCACTGACTTTATTGAAACCATTTGGAGCTCTTGATGAAGCCGAGAATACTTGTGATAGTTCGCCCAAAGTATCGAAGTGATAGGTTCCTAGATAGAGCTTACTTCTTTGGGATAGGGCAGGACAAGTGCAGAGGATATGGAGGATCGTTTCTTCCTCCTCTTCGTCCCTGCAGCTCCTGCAGAAGTCATTTAAGAAGAGGCCCATTCTTCTGGCATGTAGGCCAATGGGACAAAGACCGATAAGAGCACCAATGACGGTGCTAATGAGCGTCCTTTTAAGCAAGATTAAACTTTTGGATCGAGTAAGATTTAGCATAGGCCAGATCTCCCTGGGAATACGGCACGTGGTACCATTCCTCCATCTTTGGTTTTTCTTACTGATCGCGTCGAACTCTAAGAGAAGTTTACATGTAGCAAGTCTTATAGTTCCCTGGAATGTCCCTATGACGGGGTACCGAGCCTAGGTGAATGTTAAAATGTTCTGCCATCTCCATGAGAGATGTGCGGCAATCTGAAGTAACTTTTGATGTACATGTTACCGATTCCAGGGATTTTATAGCAGCCTGGCTATCAGTAAAAATAATTAATGTAATGTCCCTGAAGGATATTACATTGTGCCTAAGCCAGGATAAGGCTTCTTTGATCGCCATAATTTCCTCCTAAAAAACGGTACAGTGGTCAGGTAGACGGAAGGAAATGCTCAGGTTAAGCATATCGAAGATAACAGCACCTCCCACTCCGTTCTCGACTTTGGAACTTTTTGAATCGGTATAGAGATGAATGGAATGATCGTCGAGTGATAACGCCACTCTCCCATTCCTTTCAGGAAGGAATGGAAGTCCGGAATTTGAGATCGGAATTCAACTTGAACGGTGTGTAGTCGGTGTTTTCTGGGATAAAAATTAGGGGATCTAAGATCGGGCATCTGATCCAAATGTCTACAGGAAATGGATTTAGGAACACGTCGACTGCCGCGAATGATTACGTTGTAAGGCTCTGTCTAAGGCCGTCCACCAGACGGTCATACCATTCGTGAGTATAGGTCTGACAACGGACACGTAAACACCAGTGCGTGGTACGAAGTTGCAGTCCCCACTTCTTACTAGGGGCTTTTTTGCAGCAGTATAGCGCTGCAGTGGTTTTTTTTAACGCATTCAATTGTATTGACTTTCCAGTCTAATTTATTGCCCACAATGAGACCGAGAAATGTTGCTTTGTTAGTAAAAGCACAGGCGGGTGCCGTTTAGAGAAGGAGGGTCTATTGGAGGAATTTTTGTACTTCCTGGTGAAAGGAATACTTCGGTCTTTTCGGGGTTGACACCCAGACCGCTTCTAACCGACCATTTTGAGAGGATAGAAAGGGCGTTTTGAAGAAGTTCAATAAGCATGCTTGGATATTTATCGGAGACATCTATCGCAACATCATCTGCATAAGCAAACAAAAATTGGTAACGGTAATCTTTTTACAATGAGGGCATGACTCTAGATAGTCAACTTCTTGATAGATATTTAAGCCCTAGTGGACAATTGTTTGCTCAGACTGTAGGTGGCAGTTAGGCATGTACATATATATGTCGGTCTTCTTGATGAAGAGCGCCAATTCTGTTTTGTTTAGTTTCATACACAAAGTTATTTCTTTTCCCACCATACAAGTGTTTGCCTTGGGAACTCACCCCCTATACTGTTCAGGTATCTGTCACAGAAAGTCCATTGCTTTCCTTCAGAAGTGCTCCACCAATGTTCTTGCGAAATCGAGATCTTGGATTTGAACATAATTAAAGCTTTGCATTTCACAAAACATTGCACAAGGCGACTACATTAACTCACATTTTTGATGCAGCGTGGAACGCGTTCCATGTTATAAGAACATCAGACTCAGACCCAGATTTTAATTTTTTTTTATAATCCACATTCGCGTCAAGAGGATATGAATACCCTTTTAATGTCATTCACATAGCGCGAGTGCAGTGGTTCGAAACTCAGGATGTATTAGGTTTCAATGGCGTCCGAAAGTGGTGTATAGATTTGCTGAGAACAATTGTGGTGTTTATCTTTGCTATAATTCACTGTATTTTTTTCGAATCTCCCAGTGTCATTATAATAATTTTTCGGCTCAATCAACTCTTCAAGGCACGACACTCTACTGCCAGTGTTATGCCTTTGGTGCATGGTCTAAATAAAGTTCAATCACATTTACAACCAGTTTGGTTTGGGTATCTTTCTTGCTGGAGTATTGGACGTGCTTCCTTTATTTGTGGTACAGTGAAGTAATGACGTGGATCGTCAATTATAAGTGTAGTAATTCCCCTTATCCTTTTCGAAGGTAATCAGTAATGCCTCGGTTTTATATTTAGCCCATTCCAAATAAGCGCATTGTCTGATGATACCAATAGACTCATTCTCTTAATGAGTTCTTGGCTGTCAGCTTAAATGCAGACATGTCTTTGTGATATGACAAATTCCCCTAATAGATGAGGGTTCTGTCATGCAACCAACACGTCAAATATAATTCTGGGTCTTCGCCTTCAATAAGGAGTTTAAGTGATTACTTCAGAAAATGATGATTAAAAATTCGTTATGTTTCATAGGGCTTCATAGGGTATTGATCGGTTTTACAAAATTTCGCATGATCCTAAGCGATACGAAAAGCTACTCGTGATTTGGGAGCAAAAATAACCCTTCTATTGCACAATTCTTCTGCACGTTACTGATAAATAATTTACAGTCTTTAAACAAATATCAAAGCCAACTTATTAGTGGAGTATAAAATCAAATTATGAGCTCAATCTTTAAAATGCAATAAAACAACACAGGTAGTTCCTAGACAAAACCTTCACCTTACAGGAAATAATATTCGAATGCATCCAAAGTCAAAACAGACAATAAAAAAAAAACATGATAACGAAGCCACTCTCATCACATATGTATAAATGTCAATGATTTATTTATAGATTTATGGTGGTCAGCCAGCGTCGGTCCCTGACCCAGTACGTGACTGTCTAAACGCCGCAAACGTGTTTGGGGGATTTAATTTGAAGTAAATCGGAATCAATCACTCGTTTTTACCGAAAAGGTGCAAGGCTACTGAAGTTCTGAAAAGAATATGCTTTCAAAAATTAAAGGACACATCAATGTCATTCATGCCATCAAAGGTTAGCTGCGGATTTTATGTGACTAAAAGAACTTATGGTGTCGTGAATCTTTTTATAACCCTTTTTGCCAAAAAGTTTATAATACAATCTTCGCCGGAAAGTGTGTGTATCTACGGGTATATGAGTGTTGAAGTCAGTTTGGCTTGACGTTTGGTCCAACGCTGTGCAACATTGCCTTATACCATCTATGGCGAAACCGTAGACCGCAGTCGACTGTTCGAAAAGTCGAACACATAGCTTGCAAGTTTGGCCATCCCTGGTCATCCCTGCCTTATACGGTACAACTTGAAGGAAGTCATTTTCGTTATTATGTTTGAGTAGCAGATTTCAAAGCTTCCTCGATGCACGAAGACATACACTCGGTGGGATTCCGTCTGCCTACGTTGCTAGTCTTCGCCTCTCTTCAAAACATCTGGTGGATTCGAAAAACGTGTGTTTGACGTTGCGTTTAGTTGAGTTGCCATTCTGCTATGCTGGGTTCCCAATTTTCTTATCCTGCATAAGTGATCGTTCAAGCAACTGAGTCCGGGAACAAATTTTGCGACATAGAAATTGACTTTCCCAAATTTTCTCCAATTCGCCGTAGTTTCTCCGCTCTAGCGTTCTTGCCAAAGTTCCTTGGCTTCCGCTGTACCCATTTCCTTCGCAACAATTTTCCGATATCGTAAGCGATAAATAAAAGGCCCTAAAATAAATAAATAAAATAATAAAAAAAAATCCCCGTCGAAAGCTATTATTTGTTGATATACGCAACGCTCTGTCAATAAGAAAATTCCACTTTTCGAAATAATGTTTGTTTTACTTACGAACGACATGCGTGCATGTGGAATGGGCACGCATGCTAGCAAAATTGAAAACAAATTAAAATTCTCGCAGACATGCCTGCGCAAGCTCACAGGGAGTTTTGCACGCGCATCTATGCCTGTGGATGGTCACCTTAAGTCCCGATCAACAGGAAGTTGTCCAGGCTCCGGAAAAAAGTGATAAGCTGTAGGCGAAAGGTCAAGTGAGTATGTGAGGATGAGGGAGAACTTTTGCAACGGATCGTTGTGATGTTTGCGGTCTGGCATTGTCATCCAGAATTCAATTATTGGTCGACATTTATTGTCTTAATTTTTCGTGCATAATTGCAATTTCTCAACAGTAGGTTCTACTATGATGGTTTCACAATGTCGGAGGAAAGAATAGTGAATTACACCCTTGCATCGCTAGTCGACCATACAGTTACCATTCACTTTCTCGCAAATAGTGACGGTTTTGCATGATACCTTGGGGCTTCATCTTTGCCTAACCATTGACCTGATCGTTTACAATCATCACACAGCAGTCACTTTTCATTACACGTAACAATTCGCTTTAAAAATGACAATTTCAATTCGATTGACTAAGTTATTGGTGATCTGTGACCTTCGCAGTTTATTAGCTTTAGACAATTTACCGATCTGTGATGACGGCTAGCTACGGATACTCCGAACTTTGCTGAATTTTGCCTCCAAGTCAGCAGGACTACCTCTAGTTTGGACGTGTCTCATGACCAACCAGATATGTATTGGCGGACAATTCCATTGTTCCATCGTAGGAAAAATTTCACTAGTTGGTAATTTTCTTCCTTCAATATCTTTCTGTTCTATCAAAGCGAAACACCCTGTCTCTGACAGTACATATAGAACGGCGATGTGCGTGGTCTGCTGCATGTAGGCCAAGATCTTTATCCAAAATGCGGTGCAAAGTGGTTGCAGAGGTTCCTGTAATCGTCTCGAAATGGAGACACCTGGGTTTTCAGTCACACTGTCAACCACGGCGGCGATAATTTTCATTAAATTCACTATAGCTGTGCGAGAAGGTACTTGATGACCAAAAGCAGTACGAAGTACAATATTTCCACTATTTCAACACGTTCTGCGAGCGTGTATTGATCCATATTTAATAACCTCCTAGTTTTGCATATCAAAAGTCATCGCATGATAGTTGAATGTTGACAGTTCAACAATGGCGCGAAATTTAAAATGACAAGTGATGGAAACATACTTATATTCTCACCAAAAGTTAAGATGGTCACACTGTTTAAAAGTGACACTTTAACCTGCATGATCAGTTGAACCAGTGCTTTCAAGTTTCTCACCATATTGTCAAGAGCTTCGACTGTTATTAAAAACAATATTGATTTACCCTTCAAGTGTTTACGCTTTAAAAAATTGTTTACAATGATCGCTAGATAGCTCATATTAATTAATAAAAATCACGACCTAAGCGTTATTATCGAATTAAGTGCATTTCGTCGAATACGTCGTGCATTGTTAGGTATTTCGATTTTCACAGATTAAAAATTGTCTATCGGGATAATTAGTTAATTTATCGTGTATACGTATTCTAAGTTTATGGGTGACTCTTCTTCTGAAAGTTTCGGGCGAAACCCACTTTAGTGTCAGTAAGTGAATGTTACAATCCTTTCAAAATGGTTATGTAAGGCAAAACGCAATTAAAATATCGTGTCTTATTATCATTTCCACACTTGAAATCACGTTATTCCACGGCTATCGGAAAATCGAGTTTGAAGCTAATTGTACTTGGTATTTCCAGTGATTGACCGGCTATACGGGAGCCAATTATCAACAATGTAATTACAATTAACTTTGTTTGCATCCAGTTAGTGATTTAATCTATTAAAAGTAATTACGGGAATATTGGCAATTTTTTATTAATTAGAGATGTCATTGAACATGTGAGGTGAAAACTTGAAGGCACTCAGCGTAGATGCGCTTGTTTAAAAGGCGTATAACGAAACTAGGTAAATTGTTTTGATGATGTTTTGAATTTATGTTTTTTGTTTTGAACCACGGAAAGGTATAGACCTTCTAACCAAAGATCTATGCTTAAGAAAGTAACTGCATCTTTTTGTTTTGATTATAATCATATCTACCTTCGTTGTTGGCATGTATAACTTTTTATCTTCGATCTGCCTAAACCAAAAAATCAGTTTTAACGCTTGTTACGCTAAAAGTCTGGGTTCAACTCCTGATCTCGGAAAAACATTTGTTTCTTAAGTAGAGTGTTATGGCTTGAAGAGTTCATTGAGCTGACAATGATTATGACATCAGGAGATTCGAAAAAAATCCTGTGAATTATAACAATGACAAAATGTCCCTACCTAGTCTAGACACCACCCTCTGACCCCAATGAAACCTAATACTACCTGAGTTTCAAACCACTGCACCTCGCTCGCGGTGTGTAAATAATATTAAAAAGGTATTCTAATCCTCCTGATCCGCGTGGGGATTAAAAAATAAAATAAAAATCACTTATACTTGCTTAGATGACGCTTTAATCCAGAAAGGAGATAAGCCTCATTCAACAAGGTTCTCCAGTCAGTTCTGTCGTTTATCAAATGCCTCAAGAGGGCGCGTTCCTTCCGTTTCAATTCGCTGTGTTTCGCTTAGGGTCTGAAAGCATGCGCAGTAAAAGAATACATGCTCAATGTATTCGAGAGTATCTTTACAGAATGAGTAGGAGGAGAAGTCATCAGTTCTAATACGATGCAGATGTGATCGGATTCAACAATGTCCCATAAGTATCTGCGTAACATACGTATAGAAGTTGACTTCACCGCGTCAACGGTTTATCCTGAACTCAACATTTGCTGCTACTCACTTAAACTACGGACGATGCTTGCTCAAGTCGCATTCTGTTGTAATATCTACTTTTTCAATGCGTTATTCTCTGTTATACCACTCCTATATTACAAATGTCAATCCTTAGACTTCATAGATGTCAAATATCAGCTGTTTATCGTTGACAGAATCATAGTAGTGCCAAAATTAAATCGCAACATCCAATCACCTTTTACAAAGGGAAGGACACGAGAAAGGTTATATTCTCACCCTTTTTTACAGGCTCATTGTTCACTGGCCAGGACATCTGCATGAGTACAATATACATGCACCGATAACTAACATTGGATCTTCATACTGATGCCTGATACCTCGTTTAATTAAAGCTTGATACCGCCGCCTGGCTGTAATCGTACTTAGTCTTTCCGACTTCAGTGCCTTCCTTGAGTTAGTGTCTGTGCTTAAGGAAATTTGCTTAGCTTTTTGCTTTGCATGCGTTTTGAATGCTCTGTATCTGAATTTCTGTATCTCCAAATGCCTAATATATTCATCTTAACTGTAGTCGACAAACCTGTCATCATGATTTGGCCTTAAACTCTTCAGAACTTGAATTCACAGCTAGTTTTGTTCATATCTGGTCAGATCCACTTTTCAGGTACAATCTAGTTTTCTGAAAGAATCACAGTGCATTCGAGCCTCGTGATGGCCATATTGGCCATAAGTGTGCTTAGTATCATTCGATCAGTGTGAGTTAAGAAGTATTCCATTGGAAGCACAATACGCACGGCTAATGAATAATAAATTTAAAAATAATGCCCCCTTCCATGACGATTTTCGGACACCTGCATTTTTATGTTCTCATTAGACCTTAGTGGTTGGAGTGTGTCCTCAATATTGAACCCGATTGGCTGTACGATCCTGTTTTGGGCCCAACGAATGTGCATTGAATTCTCTTTGTTCGTGATTTCATGTTCGCTTTTATATTTACCTCTGCAATTAGCACGAGCACTGTCTAATTGAAATTCGACACTGTACGCGCATCAGAAGCGTTGGTAATAAACAAATGATTTGACAGTGCTATCGATTGACTGTTTTTTAGCCGTCACTTTGATTGACAGCTGGACAAAACTTACCCAAATTTTTCTTTTTTCGTTTCATTTGCTTAAATTTCATAAAAATAATCACCTGGAATTAATTATCACATCCAAACGTGCTCGCACGCCATACGAGCTGAAGACGAGTGTGTGGATGGATAATTTTTGTTATAGTCGCAGAGTTTAAATGCAAAGCACGGTGAAGTCACGTTTCGCCTTGATACCACGATTGATTTTGCATTCGAAATAATCTTTTGGGTGTATGTCCCCACAACCTGATGTGAAATTTACCACGTGAAATACGTGAGCAATGAGGCGGTGGGTTGTGTTTTTCATTCAACATTTCCGAATAAATATTTGCATACTCTGTTCACACAAAAAATATTTGGTCGTGAAGTTTCAATAAAAAAAAAATATGTTCATCCAAGTGAGTTGGAACGCGCTGTGGTTCTAGTATAATTTGGAACAAAGCCACCGATCGTGGGTAACAGATTACTTGAATTTTATTATCGAAATTATTGTCATCGGACTGTTGCTAATGAATGGTGAATGGAAGATGTGACAGAGGGAAGTGGCGTTCCACCTTAAGCCGGAATTAGTCATGGTTTTGCTGTTGGAGCTTGACAATCCATCTGTATCTGGTGCGACTTGTTTGTTGTTATCGATCGATTCTTACTTGTGTCACTTTGGAGAGCAGTCACTCAACAAATTTAACCTGCTTGCCAGGTACAACGTTGTCCCATTTATCTTGACTTGACTGGAGCTTTTGTAAGAACTGTAAAGAAAAAAATGTAGACTACAAATACTATTGAGGTGATTGTCCAGGCTTAGCGAAAATGCAATAGAAAATCTAAGTGGATATCGGACTTCGTGATACGTTCCATTTATTATTGTCATCGAATTTCTTATTTATCAGACATTGCAGAAAATTGGTCGAAATCCGGGGGATTTTCGAGAAACTTCGAATCGAATGAGATGTTTCTAAAATTTTGGGTCAGTTTTGTCGAAATTCCGAATTCAGTCATTATCCTGTAGAGTTCAAGACTGTGAATAATATCATATGCAACTTTAAAGTCCCAGAAGACGTTTGAACTTGAAATTCGTTGGTCTTTTGCCGGATTTCAGGGTGAAGATTTAGCATTTATCTGTCACACTAGTACGCGCTGCAGAAACTTGAGACATTCGTGTAACTTACTTAAGGTGGCGCTACGTTCCATGGTTGACTTGGGCCTCAACCAACTAACGCCTCCATTCAGCTCGATATTTAGCCAGCCAGTCCCAGTTTCGCACGTCAAGTTGGTTAGGGTCCCCTTCCACTTGCGTGCGCCACCTGAGTCGTGGTCTTCCCTTACCGCATCATCTCTCGGGTGTGGATTGGAAAATTTTCATGGCCGGAGCATTGGTGTCCATCCGCTCTACATGACCCGGCCACTTCAGTCGTTGAACCTTCACTCTTCTGGCTAAGCCGATGTCGCTGTACAGCCCGTACGGAGCCTAGGTAGACACAGTCCTTAACTACCTCAAATTTATAACTGTCTATAGTGGCGTTCTGTCCGAGACGTCAGTGTTGAGTTTCCTTTCTTTTGACAGTATATGCTTGGTCTTGACCTCATTGACCACTGAACCCATCTTCGCCGCCTCCGTCTCAATACCCATGAACGCACCAGTGACATGACACTGCGTTCTTCCGATTATGTCAATCTCGTCGACGTATGCGAGTAATTGGACTGTGCCCCTGGTATTGGCGCGTGAGTTTTGCAGTATTCTTTCAAGAAAGATGTTAAAAAATTCACATGACAGCGCGTCGCGCTGTCTTAATCCTTTTTTGACATCAAAAGCGTCGGAAGGGTCTCGACCGACCTTGATTCTGCACAAACTATGTACAGATCTATCTGAAGGCCTTTGAATTATCTAAGTTACTTCGCAAACAAAGTGCCCTAACCACGTCACCGCAAGTACCTTGGGATAAGCTGAATTACTTATAAGAGAGACAGGGTAGGTCATGGTAATCTAAGCTACGATGAAAAAAAACTCAACTTTTTGGCATATTTTACTTGTTTCGATGGGCCCACTCTATTCGCTTTTATAAAGTTCACTGAACCATAGGTGAACCTCAACATTTGTCAGAACTTCCTCCGTTCCACCAATCGAACTGACAGACGTCACAGCCAGCCAAAGAGCACTTGTAATTTGCATGTAGATTAAGATTTTACCATAAATGTCATTTAACGAGTTAAACTTGTGGAATTTCATGTGATGTGTGCAAACGTACAATTTCTTCCTCTCTAATGGACGCCAAAAGAAAACCACACATCATTTGCATTGCCAGTCATATTCCACAGCCCACACACGTTACGATATATACCAGCTTAACACTGATTGACAACTGGAAAAGAGGTCGCTGTCGCATACTCCACAGGCGCTACACATGCTACAGAGGGCTTGTCAGATTTTGTTTTGCATATCTCATTTGACAGCTGTTAGCGATTTATCCCACTTGCACGCAAAATGTCAAATAATTAGACTGATTTGGGTTTATTGATGTGATTCAATAGGACGGCGCGTAGTCCACAGCACGTCGTTTGATTTGTTTGCTGAACCGCAACCGGGTTGTTTACGTCATTTTACTGCTTCGCATCCATTATTGAGGTTATTGATCTCTGCATGTGGCATCGCGGGACTCTTCTTCTCGGTCGTCATAATCATCATCATCATCAACAACAACAACACGCGTGCACTGAGATCCAAAGGAGTCGATGTCAAAGACCACCTCCTGCTGTTGTTGCTGCTGCTGGGACAGAGCTCGAGCGTATCAATGGACACAAATTGAATTGACATTCTTGGCAGCATGGTGGCGGCGCGGCTGTGGTTCAATGCCGTTTTCTATAAAAAAAATAAAAAAAATCCACTTCCAAAGCGAGAAATGCCCGAGTGAGGAGTTTTATCTCGCTGCTCGTTTCAGTGTTATTATCAATTTTGCAGCACTATTCAGTGTTTCCAACTTTGGGACAAGTACAACATTGTTTCGCCATATTTTTCACTTCGAAGGAACCCCATCACCATCATCATCATCCTCCTTATCGTAGGGCAGCTGATGCTTTTTACTGCCGCTGTTGTCGATGCCGTCTTGGTCATCATCGTTGTCGTTGTCGTCTCTGCGTCGTCGCCGTCCGCTATGCTTTTCCGATCGTCTTCCGCTTAATGGAATACATTTGGTCATTTGATATGCACTTCGCGATAAAAGTACGTGTTTACTAGTTGCATTTAGCTTCGATTTATACATACGAGTATTATATTTCATTATAATGTAATGATAAAGGCAATCCGATAAATAAATAGAATAAATAAATTGTCGCAACCGCAAGCACATATGTGAGTAGGTACTTAAGAGTGACCGCGACGACGTAACTCGCAAGGTGTACTCGTACCCTTGAGTGTGACTTGTAAAACCGACAGCGCCGATCGATATCTTTTTTGTCTGTCGCCGTTTCTGGCGAAAAATTGTATTAATTCTCTGACAAGTGTTACTGTCACAAGGAAACTTATCTGTCCAGAGCGCAGTTTTTAACTGTCAGCACTTAATGGTGTCATAAGAAGCTTCCCAATCCGTCTCTCGACTTGGGTAATAAAAACTGTAAGTCCCATTTGAGCAAAGGCTTTGAACTGAATAACACGTGCAAGAGCCAAAAAGCTAGACCTTGGACCTCTATGGACTGTTGTGCTGAACATTAGTTTTTTTTCTTTTTACTTTATATGGTGATAATTAATTCACATTGTTGTTAAGTTGTCAAGTTAATTGGCCAAATATAGATAATCAATGCATGCAGCCACACAGAAGAGTGACAGACGTCAACTTTGACTATTATTGGCTTGCAGTATGAATCAGACCTCAGATCATTACCGTACTAAATACAACAGAAAGATGATGCAATCCATTTAAAAGTAAATAAAACTTGACTTCGAATGATTTAAGACGCGCTTCGGAATAAACAAACAGAAAGTCAATGACAAGTTGATTAGACGATTCGGAAAGGTAGAGGTAAACGCAGTTTAATATCTGTCTGTCAGTTGTTCTTTAAGTGAGTGGCTTCCGCTGTCATTGACAGAAGGAGTTCGAACCCATTGCAAAAGGGCTTTAGCCGCTTACACAATACAGCAGACAAGATCTTGTAGGCGATAGTGCGGAGACTATGGTTGGTTGGTTGGTTGGTTTTGTGGGTGTCCTAAAGACTTATTTAGGCCTCAAGCGGGTCCAAATTTGGAAACCACCCAGAAAGCGATAGAAATCTCTGTAGTTTCCTAAAACCAGCGATATGAAGGTCCTCCAGCCCATGAAAGAAGCTACTACCAAGAATAGTGCGCGACATATGCATATCAGGTTCTGGATGGATTCTATTTCCTCTTCGTGCCTGCAGCTTCTGCAGTAGTCATTATAGGGAAATCCAAGTTCCGTAGTATCCTGTAAGGACACCGGAGTCAAATCATATTTCCCTTCGACTAAGTTGTACAAGTTTTTTGGAATTCTTCTTATCGAAGGCAGGCCATAGTTATCTGGCTATTGCACATGTGCCCATGTGACACCATCGCGTATCAGCCCTGATCTTCGTTTCCTAAAGTGTGCTAATGGGTTTTTGCGACCGAAAGGGTATATGCAGGATCTAGTTGTGCACCCTCCCTAGCAAGTTCATCCGCCCTCTCATTGCCTGATATATCCCTGTGGCCCGGTACCCAGCATAGGGTTACCTTGTTGGTCTTTGATATATCGTTGAGGTTTTGTCTGCAGACCTTTACGAGCTTCGATTTTATCGATGCTGACTGCAGGACTTAATAGCCGCTTGGCTGTCAACATAGATAGTAATGTTTTGTCTGACAATGTTGTCGTTTTTTATTAACTTCGCGGCTTGTAAAATGTCAGTTATCTCGGCTTGAAAAACCTTGCATCCGTTTCGAATTTTGAAGGATTGGTTTACCCCTCTGGATTCACAGAAAATACCGGCACCAGTACCAGCGTCCATTTTGGATCCGTCTGTGTAGAAGGCTAGCTCTTCTTCAGTGTATACCATACCTTCATCCCAGTCCGTTCTTCTTGGTATTTGGATATCAAATCTTCTATCGAAGTCTGAGGTTGGAATTATGTAGTCTGTATGTATCTCCTTCGTGGTAGTCCATAGGGTTAGAACGGAGGCGTTAATTTAGTTTGAGTGCAGTTTTTGCCGCTCTACTACTACATTGGATCTCCACTGGAACTAGGTTCAGCATTATTCAAGTGCCGCTGTGGGTGTTGATCTTATCCATTTATCCCCATGCAGTTTGCTCTTTGAAACTTGGTTACACCAAACAATCCATGGTTAGGATGGGTCGTACAACAGCAGTGTACAGCCAGTGCACCACTTTCGGCTTAAAGCGCTGTGTGTTTCCGAACATCGTTCTACATGCGGAAAAGGCAATGTAAGCCTTTTTAATGTGGCCCCCGATATTGGCTTTCCAGCTCAGTTTTGAGTCTAAGATTACGCCGAGGTATTTTGAAATCCTCTAAAGTGTCATATCGATTCCGTCCATACATGAATTCTTGAAAGGTGGAAGCGATCTTCTTCTAGTGAAAAGCACAATCTCGGTTTTGGATGGGTTAACTCCCAGACCTCGCTTTTTGGCCCAGCCGCTCACCAATGACAGTGCGTGAGCCTTTCGTTTAGTGTGGGGGTGAATTTGTCTGCTGACATCGTCAACATAGGCTGTCACGATGAAGTCGTTATTTTTTAGTGTCTGAATAATTTCTTCTATTACTAGGAGCCAGATCAGCACTCTCCTTGAGGGGTACTTCGAGTGATGCTCTTCCAGCTGTTGTCAGTCCCTGGGGTCAAACTTAAAGTTCGTGATTTTAGAATATGACCAATTTAGTTGCATAGTCCCTTGCTTAGTCGGGCCCTTTGTAGGCTGTGTATGATTGCTTCAGTCCTCACGTTATTGAAGGCCCCTTCATTGTCGAGGAAGGCAGCCAGTGTGATTCTTTGGGTTGGAGTGAATTCTTGCTGAGACTATAATTGGCGCAGTTTACAAAATCGATCTGATTATGACTAAAACCTACTAAGTATTAATTCCACACATTGTTAAGGCCATCGTTCACAAGTGCAGTTGAAGTGCACGCTAGAATTATAACTCTGGTTCATCGCAGCACCTTGCACATCCATAAATAAATAACGCTCTACGTAAAGTTAACTTGTAAAACCGGTTGTGATGAGTTATTTTGTTCCAAGAAATAATCACAGTAAATTAATTGAACAACAATTTTTTATCGAAAGAAAGTGCATAAGCTTCAGCAAAGTCCAATTTTCTATTACATATTTAGAAATTTTATTACCACTCCCATGGAATGCCAATGTCAAGCTATCTCCTCAGGTACACGAACGCACACTCGATACCACTGTTATTTAAGACATCATCCGATAACTCATAGTGATATTAATTAAACGCACTTTGAAATCCGAGATTTTTGCTATGCTTTCGATGGCCATTATCATTGATTCATGTATCTCAAACCAAGGGTCTATACCGAATAACCTAGTGCGCCCAGATACTTGTAAATACAGCAGTTTACAGAATGGCTTGCGCATTTGGTGAGTCTGTCGTCGATAAACCAATAACTACGAATGTGTAAAACAATCGTCCCAGCCCCCAAGTCAACGTTTTATTCATGATCTTACTCAACGGAATACATAATTAACCTTGATGTGAACTTTAAATGAAATTATGAATTGTGTGCGCGCTATAAAATAATTGGCGACGAATGGCAGGCAGCCTCACGTCTCCCGGTGCAGTCTTGTCAAACTTTATTATCCATTTTTTATTATGAATCTATTATCACAAGTTGTCTTGCCATCTAGGGAGTTCGATCAGGTGTAAAGTTCTGGTTGGAAAACTATTGTCGCAGATACAATATCTAATAAAGATTTAATGGTTCTTAACTTGTTGTTTTTAGCGGTGATTTGCTGAACGGGGATGATGTCAGTTCGGTGGGAATTACGTTTGTTGTTATCTTAACTGGGGGTAGTGTACTTTTTTTTTTTTTTGTTATGAATTAGAAAAGTAGGCTCGTGTTTAGGTAAGGTCACCCCTTGTGCGACATCGTGTTCGAATTTGTTTAACTGTTTGAAATTTGTAAGGCACATGTTATTGTGATTCGACATGGGCCTATTATCCCAGCACATGCTATCCGTTGTAACCTTCCCTATCGCTTCTTCATAGTAATTGATACTTCAATTCCTGACTACCTCTAGAGTAAAGTACTACCATGTGTAGGATTGAGAGAAGCTACAGTGCCAGTGATGGGGAAAGCTCTTTAATCTTAATCTTATGTAGATGAACCGGCTGAGATGTATAAACATTTGATTAATTCCATGGACTTTCTCACCAACTTCATAGCTAAGCCTGGGTCAGAAGGTTGGAAATATCCATCGTTACACTGATTGAAGCGAACAGGCATTAAAGGCAGTGTAAGCAACTGCCCAGGGGCCCCGCATCGGCTAGGGGACCCGCGCACCGAGAAAAAAAAGCGACTGGAGAGCCAGTCTTATACTTCCCCCCTCGTATTGTGTTGTAACAAAAACAGTAATATTATAATTTATTTAATAATAAAAGAAAACATTCATCGAAAGCGAACAATTTGAATACACACTTTTTAATTGTTCAACAAAAAGTTGTTGCACGAACTTGATAAAAAAAAAATTTCCTCAACATCCTCTGAACCAATTATGCTCAAAGTTCAGCTCTAAGTTTCAAGCTGATAAATAAAACAAAATTAGATCGGAAGTAAAAACTGCATGATCGTACATTGTTTCGTTTCCAGATGTCTACAAAGATTTGCTGCGCGAACTCGAAAAAAAAGCATTCATAAATTTCCTCAGCCTCTTCCGGACCGATTATGCTTAAAATCTAATCAGCTCTAAGTCTTATGCTGACAAATAAAACAAAAACACCCGTATGATCGTGCGTTGTTTCGTTCTCAAGATATCGAAGACGAAAAATATAAACACACACACACAGACATAATTTCGAAAATGGGTGCAAACGAATTGCACCGCCTAGGGGCCCCGACATGGTTTTTCCGGCCCTGCATTTACCCACTTGGAGACGAAAGACATCCATTTATTGGATTCCAGAGGCTTGAGGGCAATGAGATAGCAGATGATCTCGCCGGACAAGGAGTGATAGGCCTGTTTCCCTTCCCAC
The DNA here is from genome assembly GCA_917880715.2 of Matsumyia berberina. Classification (NCBI taxonomy): domain Eukaryota; kingdom Metazoa; phylum Arthropoda; class Insecta; order Diptera; family Syrphidae; genus Matsumyia; species Matsumyia berberina. The sequence goes on from OU862870.1 coordinate 34,929,788, forward strand.
CCACATCAAGTTGGAACGCAATTCATGGAAGGTCAATGAAAGGCTTCAACAAACGGAACTCCATTCCCACATTTCGCTAATCCAAGACGTTTATCAACCCCCAACAAGAGAACCTATGAAATTATCGCACTAAACAAAAGACAAAAGTGATTCTAAGCTCCCGATGGACTTCCTCACTGGATTTTGTGCACTCAACTACCTTCTTAACAAGCTGGGCATCAGTCCGTCAGACATGTGCCCACTCTGTTTTGAAGAACAAGAAACTGCAGAGCATATTTTGTGCGAATGCCTCACCATCGCTTGTTGCAGACTAAAACACTTCGGTAGGGAAGTCACCTCACCAGAAACAATCAAACATGCATCCGCAAGCACTATCCTGGGGTTCCTCCATTGCCTCGATTTTGCTTAAGACTTTCCTCAGTTGTAGGAGAACTTGCTTGACACAAAAGATCTTTTAGGTCGCAGACCATCGCCAGTTAGGCACGAGCACGAGGCCCCAAAGAGCCTCATTTTGGTTACGAATATCAGAATAGATGCCTTTCAGCGGAGTCCGCGAAGAAAGCAATTCTTGAATAAAATATTGGCATTCAATTCCTAAGGGCAACCCTTTTCACTGTTTTTTTTTTAAGTGTTTATCGTTCTAAATTACGCACTCATTTGCACTGCATCAGCAAAGAATAAATCTCTCAACCGCAAGTGACTATGCCCAGGAGGTTCCGTACTTTTTCTCGTCTCTAGATCCTCAACTCCAAACTACAACATGGTAGAACCAACATTTTTGCCGAATTAAACTCACGATACATAGGAGTTATATTGTGTACGACATCATAACCATGGGAGTATCGATTTTTGTTTGCACTAATGGACAGTCCATGGCGCATCCGCTTGCAATGAATTATTCCCTGTGTGCTCTCCTGGGGCATTCTCAAGGCTCATCTTAATTATTTGCAGTCCCCGCCATATCAGCACATTCTTTTAACAATGGACTTGGTTTATTGTGAATGAAAAATTACCTTGACAAGTAAGAAAGCGCACAAAGTAAATCCTTGCACTAAAAATAGCCGGGACAAGGAGACGCAGCGGCGCATACTAAATGAAAAACTCTATGAAGACAACCCGAAACCGAAACACACATTGTGGACTTTTATGCCTCAATATGCGTTGTAGATGAAATTTATTTTGAAATTTATGTTTGGATTTTTCATTAACTCGCCTTGGTTTTGGTGAATTTTAATAGCATCCCTGCGTAGACTGGACTGTACTGCACCATTTTCGGTTGTTTATATTTGCGACAAAAGAATAAATCGTTTAAATGAGTGTCGCAGTGTTTTTTCGTGTGTATATTTCATTACGGACCCCGACAATATTATGTTATTGCCCTCTCGCGCAAAATGAACGGGCCTTATCGGCGCCGTGCAATATTTTCGGACATTTTCGTATTTGTAATCGTAATCGATTCGTTAAGCTTCAGATAAGGTTTGTTTTTATCGCGGAGCTCAGGAATGTCGCTGAAAATGGAAACAATATTTCCTCGTAGTACAGCTGTTTCCTGGTGCTCTTATCGCACATAACAGCAACCACAAATCGATGATAATTGTAATCGGGGGTGAGTCGTATACTTGCTCCGTTATCACTTTTTCTTTTTTCTTTAACCAAGTGAGATGGCTTTGTAAACATTTTGGAGCTCAAGGATTCACTTACGGAAGTGTAAACGCCTCTATCTGACGTTTCATTATAGCCGACGTCCGAACTTCTAAACTTGGGAATCGAAATTTGAAGACCTCAGACTTGTAGCTGATCAAAGGTTTGCCCTTCACGCTTTTATGGAATTTATCCTCGGTTCAGTTTGAGTGCTTGTCATCAAAAACCATAACAAAAGTATGATCAGTGATCGTACTAGCTTTCATCAGATAACATTCTGTCAGTATTAGGCCTTGATTCGCTGTATGACACCTGCCAAATCCGGAAAGGGAAGATTGGTAACGGAATTCAATAACAAAATGTAATGTTTGGCTCAAATTTTCTTATTTTGTCATGAACATCCCATAAGGGAAAGTCTAAACTATTCCTCTAGCTATTTTTTGACTGTAAACGGGCAGCTTTTAGTTTTGGATTATTTTCGTGTCCCGATAGTCTCTCTATCGTGACAACAATTGGACACGACTAGCTGTTCAAAGTCTCATCGCTGCGTGGCTATAAAGGTGAGAGATCTTTAAATTTCAATAAAACTAGTTGAACGAGAGATAAACAATGATGAAACTTGGAAGGAGAGAGCTTACAAACAAGCAGAGGTGACAATTGAGTTTCCCTTTATATAAACTAGTCTTTTTTTTTTTTAATGTCGACATTTTTTGAACACTGTCGAGTCGGTAGCTCCGTGTAAACTTTCTATAAACTAAAACCATCTTCCCTTGTTATCCACGACAGATTTTTTTTCATGTAGGTGCATAGTGGTAATGAAAGTTCTGTGGAACAAGGAAGGTTCACCCTTTTACCTTCTTTGTTCCAAAGGACTTTCATTACCACTATGCCCCTATATGAAAAAGTGGACAGCGAGTAGTTAAAAAATACCCATGAAGGCGAAATCCGTATTCCACTGGACAAGGAATACGCCTTAGTGAAGAGAATGTATGTATGTTGAGGCATAACTTAGAGATAAGGAAGAGTAGGAGTCACCGTGACTCAATGGTAAGTGCGTTAAACTGCTGCGTATGCTGACATAGACCTAGCAAATCGAACCAAATATTTATCTCGATTAATAAAACACGCACAACGTAATTGGTTGCGAAAGGCTAGATCTCGCTCCACCTCAGGCTGTCTGCCAACTATTTTTTAGGTAAGGAAGCGATTCCATTTTTAAAATCAACAGCAAGTGCTATCCATACAGCCAGAGTCCTGTTCTTAGTAATCAAGCCTGTGTTAGCTTTCATTTATCTTTTCAGTAGTAGTAGTTTGTCTCGAAAACTGTATGATCAGGAAGATATTTAAGCAGCGCTCCCTACCACACCTCCCTAACTTCGGCGATACACAGATCATTTTTTACCCCAGCCGACAATCTTCCAAACAAGAACCATCAAAATAAAACTCAATGTTGCGGCCGCAATTTCCTTGTATAGATCTTTTCAAACCTCAGTTTTATCTCCCTTCACTGGTCAAGATGGTCCAGCAGCCAGAACGTTTCCACTGATTGATCAGGCCATCGTTGGCAGAATCGCAATGTGCGTAATACGGACAGGTCCCAGTTCTTAACACTTTCGTTTCGATCAGGTATGTCTTTGAAATAGTTCATGGTTGAGTTTCAGAGACGAATGTGTTCCTGACATCCAGTGCAATGACAGAACAGTAACTTTAAGCACCTCCCATCCATCTTTACGTGACTCGTCGTGGAAAACGGGAAAGGTCAAGCTTTGAACAAGTTCCAAGTCCAGTTACAATGAAGAAGTCCCCATTCCAAGTAAAGATGTGGCTATCTTCGTTGAAAAACAACAAAGCAAGTGGTTTCGATAAACTACTGATGAAGTTTTTATAATTTGAGGGATATCTCTGCTAAATGTTGCAACAAAAAATCCTATCTAAAGTACTGAGTGTCTCAATCGTCATCACGCATCAGCATGTTGTTTGGTTTTGCAGGCCAAATCTTCACGCTGAAACAGGATGTCTAAAAAATTTATGCAGGAGTCGAACTTTATAGGATGATGGCTTGAGTTTTAAAATCGTCAAGAAAACTGAGTTGGGTTGCGCAGGTTAAGGGTGACAGCAGTTACATTTGGATTTTTTTGATTCCAGTCACCCAGGTTAGCCTTTCTGTTTATGTTTTAAATTTTGTTTAAATTTTAAGTCCGTAGATTCACCAAAGACACGCTTCATATACTTGTGATATGAACAAGTACAACATGCAAGGTCGTCGACCACTTTCTTTTTTTCCCATTTTCGTGAATCATTTTCTAAGTTTTAAGTCACTCTTCCCTTTCGTACTTCGTCACATTTATAAATAAATTTTATATATGTACTAGCATATAGCGAGAGAGAGAAAAAAAAAAAAACAAAAGAAAGCAAGAAACACATTGTCAAGTAGGCCATTGTGGATATTGCCGACGGCCATAATTCATGTTCGACGTGTGTGCACTTTTGTATCTGGCCGCACTAGACCAGAGTCCTTTAATTATATTTCCGCCGGTATGTGGTATTATGTGCGGTCTACACTCTCAAATGTGTGTATAGAAGCCAACCCTGTCCAGGCCCACACACAAACGACAACGAGTAATGTTCTCAAATAGATAATGCATGTCCCTGAAATGGTTCACCCGTTCGATCGATAAAATTGCCAGCAAGTTTGTTGTGGTAATTGTGCTTAGGAAGAAAGAACGGCAGCAGATTTTAGGCTATACTCGTACGTACAAAATCCAATGGGGTGGTGAAATTTGTTTTTGGACTTGGTGTAGCCGTTGGCAACGAATTACCCCGGAAATTTGCTTCACAATATTCAGACTAATAGATAGAAAAAGGGTTTTCCAGTGGCGATAATTTAATCTGGGAAACGTGTCCTCTAGTCAACTCGTTTAGAACACGCACGTTGAGTGGGTTTAACCCATGTCTCCAGTAAATTATGCCAAAATTCCAAGTTCACGACCAATTGCATGCTTCATGTTGGCAATTGGTAATAGCCCAAAGCCACAAGTGCAATTTTCGATTTACTTACTTGGAACAAAGTAAAGATGGTCATTCGGGAACATGTTCCTATTAGCAGATGTTGGCTCAGTTTGAACAAACTGCTATCTAGTGCTTGGATATTCGACGCACGAGTTAGGTATTAGGTTGGTTGAAGAGGAGAATGGTCTACATTTCATAACACTAACATAAATAAATTTTTAGATTCATTGAGTTTGCCAGATGGGGAGGTCAAATACTCTTCCACAACCTACAGGCTGAAGTCCTTTTTACTAAGGAACATAATTCTTTGTGAAATATGCGACTTAGGGCACTAACTCCTCTTCCAGACAGAACCGGCAGTCTGTATATGAACACATATTTAGCTTATTAAGCTGATATATCAGGCCGCCCACCAGCTTCTCCATACTTTTGTTAACAATATTTACGATTTTTATAGGAACAAAGCTTTTTTGCCTTTCCTTTAAAACATTATTTCGACCAACTACGCGAAAGTAATGTTCATAATTGTTAATCAGCGCTGTGCTAGTAGTCCAATTAACGCCATGGGTTAGGTTAGGTTGAAATGGTTGAAATGGCAGCTAAAGCCAACACCCTTAAACCCATGAGAGGTCCGTTGTGATACCACATGGATCTCAAAAGATCGCCTGTCTAGTCATTGAAACGCTTCCTATGAAGCGTAGGAAGCTACCAACATCGGTGTTTACTAGATCTCCTAAATTGGCGTAGAAGTAGGCTCCTAAGTGGAGTTTTTTTTTGTTTTGGGGAGAGAGCTGGACAGATGCAAAGAAGATGGAGAATAGTCTCCTCCTCCTCTTCGTTTATAAAGCCTTGCCCTGGCCGGGTCAAGAACCTACTAACAATGGAAGTGTGTCAGAGATTGCTTTTGACCATGTCTATGAACAACACGTAGCTTATTCTTTGAGACAGCCAGGCAGGGCTGATCCCTCATCGTTTCGGGTCTAAACTTATATGAAGCTGTCCCTAAGCATTTTAGCTAACATTTAACGTAACAAGATGGCTGATGAACTTGTCAGATCAAGACTTCAATCTCTGTCTTCCTGGGTCTAAAACATCGGACGTATGCATGTACATATTTAGCTATTGAGTACCTGCTGAGAATTAGAAGAAAGGCTCCGCATCCGGGCGTTAAACTAACAAACTTGTAACAAAAAGAGAAGCCAAAGACCTTTCACATTGACCAAGCTTGATGCTGAGCATTTGGCAGACTTTTTCCGTCCACCAAAACCAACTGTTTTAAATTATATACAACATAACCATCTATAACCAATGTATGCCCAATCCATTTTATCTGAACATTTTTTTTCTCTATTCCAGATTCGGTTCAAGTAGCAGTCAAGCATCACAAAGCAGTGGTGACATTTGTCGGATATGCCATTGCGAAAGTGATCCACAAAATCCACTGCTGACCCCGTGCTACTGTTCGGGTAGTCTTAAGTACGTCCATCAAACCTGCCTACAGCAATGGCTGACCGCTTCCGAAACGAACGCCTGTGAATTATGCAAATTTCCCTTTATAATGCACACAAAAATTAAACCTTTCAATGAAGTAAGTATAACGGGAGCTTCATGACCACAAGTTGCATGCTATAATTATAAATTAATTTTTCCAGTGGCGAAGCCTTGATATATCGGGCGTAGAACGTCGACGCCTCTGCTGTTCAGTGCTGTTTCATTGTGCCGCAGCGTTGTGTGTCATTTGGTCGCTATGTGTGCTCATTGAAAGGGCTGCCGAAGATGTCAAACGTGGAATTATCGGTAAGATGACTTAGGTTCCAAGTCAATTGAAAACGAAAGCTAATGTTGGTTTTATTTATTGCAGATTGGCCATTTTGGACGAAGTTAGCCGTAGTCACTGTCGGTCTGACTGGCGGGGTTGTATTCATGTATATTCAATGCAAAGCATACTTACATTTGTGCCATAGATGGAGAGCTAGAAATCGGTAAGAAAATAAACGAATTGCGGCTTAAGTAGCTCAGTAAGTAACGAAAGTATTGTTGTCGACCATAATGTTTCCGCTGTTATAACTTAACGCGTTTTGGATGCTCCGTAATACGTGTCACAAAGTTTTTGCATATTTGAATATCAAATTAGCATTGCTGCACGTCAGTCACGATTATGTGTTATAGCTGGTGCGGGATCTTTTCAATTAATTTATCTATATGTACATATGTACGAGTACACATATTTTACTTTTTCTTTTTAAAATGCATACGTTTGATTGAAACTTGTGAAGAAATTAAACATACGACAATGACAGATAAAGTCGTCTGTCGGGCAAAAAACAGTATTTCATATTTTTACGATATGCATATACTTTATTTATGTTCTGTTTTCCTTTGTTGGCAATAGTTCCCACTACTCCTACACCATTATGTACGGTTGGTGTCATGTCTCCATATATTTTTCGGTCGACCCAATCTTCTGTAATGTTGTGTAAACAGATTCCATTGCATAACATAAACAGCATGGAGCTGCCATCTTTTCAAAGTGGATAACCAACCCACTGCCACTTTCATCGTTAGATAGTCGTACCTATTAGTTCTTCACCCGTAGAAATCTTTTTTAGAAATACGATTAGGTCAGAAATTTCGTAAGACATTTCACATGTGGTAACTTTTTCCAATGTCTTTTATAGTTTAAGGTCATGAATTCAAACCCAGTCGATGTATCCATCTCAATTTTTAGTTTGCATGAAGGGTCGCTCATGCCTATTTACTACTTTCTCATTATTTTTGTAATTCTCTTTAATTAATATTTATTTCCTTTCTTGCAGTATTCTCCTAATACAAAATGCTCCAGAGAAAATGCATCCTCTGTCGCCGCCATCGCCAGTGTTGCACAGTCGCAGCATTCCCCACAACAGCAATGCGTTAGTTTCACATGCAAACACAACGAACAACTACAATTACAACTCCTTCAATTACCCGCCATCTGCTTCTGCCGCTGCAGCCGGTGGAACAGGCGGCCGAACTGTTGAAGGTGACGAAGATGTAATCGATAACCAACCAACATCGGTTAGCAATTTAACTCACCCGTCGGCATCGAATGGAACCGGTCAGTATCCGCACACAGGTCAACATGGCCAAATTGTGGCAAACATCGAAAACAATTCACACAACTATGATCGCGATTGGACATTGGACGATGTCAGTCAGATATCATCATTTCGTCCATGTCCACAGGGCTCTGGTAGCATGACACCGTTTCATGATTCCATTCACAATGTGCTGGAGCACTCACAGAGTGGAAGCAATTCGGTAAATGGATCACGTCAAGATCTCAGCACATCAATGGCATCAGGAGCAGCAGTAGCACATCCATTACAACCGCACAACGCTGCAAGTGTAAGCAGCAACAGTGAAACAACAAGTCGAACCACCAATTCGTATGTCTTCAAACCTACAGCCACCACATCGTCCGGTTCGATTTTCACACCTGCGAATCCACACTATCATCCACATCATCATCATCGGTATTCTAATTCCTCAGTGTTTCTTGAGAATCGTGACATTCTCAATGATTCCGGTTATCCAAAGATTAACTTTAGGCATTCGAGTGTACTTACATCGCCCGACATCAGCGATAATTTAGATAGATTCCTAGGCAAGGACCTTCGGCGTTATTCAGATACAAAGCTACTGGCCAGTGATACGGACATCATAAATCCTATATTCAACGTTGGACTGCATACGCACGTCCCTCAGCCAGCTGAGAGTGCGACTAGTGAAACAACCGCCGGTGGTCCACAAGCTGCTGACGTTATCTTCGAAAGTGCCACAGAAGGAAATCAACGACGTGGTATTATCCGTCCCAGCGATTCCACAAATCCTCGAAGCAAATTACGACTCTCATTAGACACCATTGAGGATGGTTACGGTCTTACACTAACTGGTGTTAGTGCTAGCACTGCAACAACGACCACAGCTGGAGACGGCGGTGTCACTAGCGCGAGTGAATGTGCCAAGAGTGAAGAGCAACTAATCGACAGGAATCGTCTGTTCTTCAAGTCATTGCCAAATCTGAGCAGCAGTTGTGAAAGCCTTATTAAAAAGTAAAAAAAAAAAGTTTTTAGAAGTAAACGCTGTCATGTCCATTTATTTGCGTGTATGGTATTTAACTTCTACCTGTTAGGATGACTGAACACTTTCTTTTCTGAGATAACAAAAAACACGTGTGAGAAGTGTACCTTAGTTGGTGCGCTGGCCAAACATATAAAAAAAACTATACAAGAGGAGACTCTGGTTGTGCTACTAAAGTGGTTACTAGCAGAATACTATTTTTTCACACTTAATGCTTTTATTAAAATATTAAATAACTTATTACTTCGTTTAATTTACAATTTAAATGCAAACATATGCATAAGTAGCAAAGTTGGACAATTTAATAATTTTGTGTAACTTATCTTTGTTCTAATTTCATCTGTTGTGACTTTAATAAGACTAATTGGTGCACACGTGTAGAATCTGCAGAGACGAACTTAGTTGTAAGCAAACAAACATAATAGAGTTTATGCTATAGATGGAGAGCTGTCTCATATTAGGTTAGATTGACTTTAACTGGATCTACGTCACTCAATGCCTCAGGAGCTGTTTGAGAATATATAATGGCGATCGTTACTAGCTCTCGGCCTCTCATGCTTTCTTTCCAAGCTCAGCAGATGTTGTTGCCGCTGTTTGTAAGACCGCCGCAGGTATACCAACCAACCAACTTGTTGTTTTACAGAGCTTTGATCGTGGTAGTGATCTCAACCGTACTTAGAGTTCATATCTCTGGCCACTTGATCTTACAAAATCTAGGCTTTTTACAGGTATTAGGTTGAAACGTAATCATCTATAAGGTCTTAAGTGGTAATACAGATAGTTCTGCACCTGCTTGTTGCTTTTCAAGTTTAGGAGCATTTCTGTAATTGCGCTTCGTTCGTTGCATTTCTCTCATCTTCTTGCAACATACTTCTTACTGTTACAATACTAGCTTTCAGATGTTTTCGACCGTCAATGCTTCGTTTTTCGTTTTTCTGTTGGATAGTGATCCTTGAGCTCCTGATCGAGTCCATTTCTTGCAAAGGAAATCGTTGATGCTTTGTGAGATTCTTCAGTCTGTCGATACCGATATATTATACCTGGGCATTCGTATGTTGTCGTAATTGCCCATAAGATGATAATCCCGTGCCACTCCCACAACGACTCCTCATTGGTTCCACGCTTCCAGGAGACTACTTTATAATGGCAACTGCTGGGAAAATGCTAAATTTGGGGTTGCTTGCCTGTCAGTTGACAGCTATATTTGTAGTAAGAAGGTCTAGTATTGAAACTTGGTGCCATATGTATATGACGAGGCGCTTGGTATTTCAGAAATCCACAAATCGATCTTCATTGTTCCTCCATTTAGGCGTAGCATGGTATAATGATCGTCTGAAACATAAAAGTTGTCTAGCTTACACTGATATACATAAGAGTGAAATAGTTAAATATTTTCCTAAAATTAAAGTAAATATTCATTAAGACGAACAAAGTGTAATGCTACCATCCAAATAAAGTTGTCTCTTGCCGGATAGATTAATCTGGAAATTCGTATCTTAATACACTTCTCCTCGTTGCAAATAACCACCTTCTCTAGCCATTGAACTTAGAAAACGTTCACTTGAAATAGCAATCGTTCTGAAAACACCTTTCCATAGGCCCTTCTTTTAGTCTGTATTTCTATCCATTCGATTGGCGAGAAAAAGTTTTAACCTAAATTAGACAAGTAAATGATTAAAAGCACATACACACCATCGTGTTCAATTCATTAAACGTTGTGCAACGTGTTTCAGATCTCTCTAGCTTTATTTTGTATAATATTGCTTCGCCGTTCTTTCGGGTTCAGTTTGTCTCATATTTTCCAATAGCTTTTTTTTCGTCGCCGTGGTTCAGGGATTCGCGTGTTGCACTGTTGGTTGAGTTTACCACAGGTTCTTCTCGAAGTAAGTTGTGTTTTCTACTACGTCTACGTTGTCACAGCTTCTGCAAAGGTCTGTTGTAAAAGGGGCATTTTTTTCAGGTGGCCACAGGAAAATAGAACCTGTTAGCAGTCTAGGGAATGGTCCTTACAGAGCGAGTTTTTGTTTTGTTTTCCTGATGCTTTTACATATTCATAACCTTCATGATATCAGACATGATAGTAATCTGGCATCTGTAGAAGGTTTTAGTTTATGCTGGCCTTTACAAGTTCCATTGGAGTTAGGAGAATACGTCTATGTCTTGGGCACCATTAAAGTTTTACGTAAAAGTATCGTAAAAGGTATGGTATTGATTACATAATATACTGAGTAAAGATAATAACTCATGAGACACTACTTCGAATATACCTAGTTCTATCATAAGTTTTGTCAATCCGTTGTTCTACGAAGTTGACTTATGTGTCAGAGATTAAGATTTACCTTCTTGCCTCGAATAAATGGCCATTATATGATACATCCTTGAGTGCCATCAAACCACTTTTTCCTCCTTAGCCCAATGGCCACCATGGCTAGTACCTATCAACAAGCTCCAATCTGTAAATCTAACCTCTAAAGCCTTAAACTTCTCACACTGTATGTAGAATTTTCAAAAGCAAAACAAAACTACGTGCGAAGATGAGTTTTACTTAGTTGTAGAAGAACAAAAAAACAAAGAAATGAAATTTAATTTAAGCGAATTCAACAAAAAAAAAAAAGAATTAAATTTTAAAATTCCATGAGACTGCAGAAATTCCCATTTCAAATAGATCCATACGACAAAATACGTGACAAAACCGCTATTATTGCATTTCAACATTAAATTCATCGAAATAAACATTAACTATTTTCGTTGTTTTAGCCTTTTTTTTTATTTACATGCATAAATATGTATATGTACATCTATTTTAATCTGATTTAGTTTTTAAGACCTGCGATATCTGAATATCTACATATATTATTATCTCCCTTGATTACAATATAAGCTAAATGCATTTTCATTTAAAATTTAATCAAAAAAAAAAAAAAAATGAAACAAATTGTGGCTTTGTATATTAATCAATGTTTGTAAATAGTTAAAGTGATACATAAGAAACAAAAAAAAGGAATGATGAAACAGATAAAACAGAGAGAAACAAAATATTTTAGTATGGACATTTTTAATAAAAACGAAAACACTAAGTGGAGAAAAAATAATTTGTAAAGCATACACAATTCTAAAACAAATATTTTTATTCTGTTCTATTATAACAGCAATTCATTGATTATAAGCGTATATACTATAGAAAGGAAATACATAACATCTTACTTGCAACCATCATAATTTTTTATCTATTGTTATCTGTGATTATTCTCTATTTTCCTCCGAATACATTTATTTTTATTTGTTTTTTCCAAATGATTTTTATGAAAAATAATAAAACACTTCATATATATTATATACTATTATGTAGAAATAAAAATTTCAACAATTATGTATTTATGTGAACGAAAAAAAAGAAGAAAATCGAAAATGATTACTTAATTACTAAAGTCTTTACTTATCATGTTAATTATAATTGCATTGCAAAATTTTAAATATAAATAACTAATTATAATTGTAAAGAAAAGCGAAAACAAACTCAAGTAATGTATTGTTTTCAGATGTGCTGTTGAAGGAGACAGAAAAGAAAACTTGCGATGAATTATAATAAATGAATTAAACGAGAAAATTTTAAGTTTCGTCTCTTTTATTGCACCATGCATAGAGCTTACGCCGACGTCTTTCACCAGCGTCAACATGCCATCAGATACGCTGCAACTGATGTGTAGGGTTTCACTCACCATTATCACTAAAGAACACTTGATGAATCCAAGTTCATTAAATGTAAAGTGATTCACACAAACATCGATTATATTGAAATCACTAGCTGATATCCGCGACTACGTCCGTGTGGAAGACGTCACATTATACCCTATATCCTTCCCCGGGTTTCAAGACATTGATGAGTAAATATAGACTTTCAGTTCCTCATACTAATTCTTTAAGGTGTCCCTGTGAACATCATTCCTGTTATTTTTTCTGGCTGGAGAATGACCAGGCTGTCAGGTGAATTGGCTTTAAGTGCGCTATGGGAGAAACAATCCCTCCTTAGATCCACATAATCCACTTTCAAACTCTGCCCCTGTACCTTATTAATGTTCATGGCGTATCAAACCTCAACGGAAAATTGCAGACGTGTGTCTGAAGCCACCAGCCAAAAGCACTGTCAGGGCGTTCTATTACGATCCTCAATACTTTTCTACGAGCCATGGTACATTCATCTCAAACTATAACATTAGCTTCCCACAGCACCTGAGCCAATTGACTTTGCTTTGAGATGTTACAAAGTGTAGACTCAGAATGTCTTAGGTTGAGAAGCTTTGAGAAGGTAGAGTGACCCGTCATGTCTTCTTTCATCATGGTTTCATACAAACTTGAACACCCTGTAACACCCGGTAGAAGCTGAATTACGAAAAATCCATTCTTATTGGGTGTATACGCCACGAAAGGAAAATATTGTCCAAATTGTATGTTTCTAGCGCCAGCGGTTTGGGCTGTGCGTCGATCTCTGGGTCAGTCAGTCAGTCAGGACAAAGCTGTTTATATAAACATACATATGTATAGATGGCGCTTACAATTTACAGATCTTAAACTATTGCGAAAAATACTACGACCTACATTGACAGGCGGGCGGCTATAAAACCAATTGCTGGTACGCCAATCTCATTCAAGCTTGAAAGATGTTTTCTAGAAGAACTGAAGGTTTCGGGCGTAAGGCACAATGTAAAACTCTGCTGGATCGCTGATAAAAATGATGTAGTAAGGAAATAATAAGTCGTAGACCAAAAAAAAATCGAATAGCATAGGTCAAACCTCCTACCTAAGGATCAAAATCATGCAAAATTCCGTAATGGAAGCAAACAGCAGGTGGCACTGTAAAATATCAAGATAGTTTTGGCCAAAATATGAAGAAGTAAGTACCAATAAGCTTTTATCATACAAGAGGACAAGAAATCCATACCAACGTTGATCGGTTATTGGCCACTGCATGCTAAGACACTATACGATGCGGTGGCGATAAGGCACCTAAGGATACACCACATTTTCCCTGTCACCGGCCGAACCTCTAGTTAGAAATAGAACACAAGGCAAATGTGTCTATTTAATCTTGCAAGCGCGGCATTTCGCTGGCTTCACGAAACCTAACGACGTAGTAGGAATATTAAAAGTGTGGACACTGCAATAGATCGACATAGAACAAAGGGTGACGAAGAGGGATGGAAAACTCGAATCGGATCAACAATTTAACCCCATCAATACACTCTAAAAACAAAAATCTTTAATGCGATGCGTTTTGTCTTATCGCAGACAAATCTTCGAGTCTATCCAAATGTACACCTCAAGGACAAAAATCGGAGAAAATTCCATTTTTTTCGATTTTTAGATCGATATCATGATGGGTCTGATCAATAACAGAAACTTAGCGAACATAACCCAAATTTCATCAAAGTGCCGCTATAATCAAAGCTAGGCTGGAATTGTTCTCCTAATAGAAATGTCAAATGAACTGTATTTCCATATCACCGACAGCTACATAACTGAAAAAAGACAGTTAAGATTACAGACCGAACTGTATGCCATAACAGCAAAAATTTAATGAAAAAACTGAAGATTAGACAACTTTTCAAGATTTTATTTCAACGACAGGACAAATAACTACACAGTAGTCTTTTACAAAGTACATACGAGTAAATGATTTGCGAAACAAACATGTTTAAATGATAGATTGCTTTGTACTAAATAATTTAAGGAACAACAAAATTATATTTTAAGATTGTTTTTTTGCTTCAGTCTTCTTCAGTTGATTTGGCTGTGGTTGTTCTTCTTCGTTAGTCTTCACGGTCAAATGTGCTGGGCCAGTTTGTAGAATTTGGACAATCCTTTCGTTTTCTTTCAATTCTTTCGCTGGTGGTGGTGCTTTAACAGTTAAGATGCCATCGCTTGAAACTGTCGAGACGACGTCCTTCGCATCATAACCCGTTGGCAGACTGTATTTGCGTACAAACTGACGACTTACGTAGCCATGATCGTCTTCGCGTTCCTCGTGTTTTCCTTCGACCACAACGTGATTGCCAACAGTTTTGACCGTTAGCTCATTTGGTTTAAACTGACTGACGTCCATGCAGACCTGGAATCCATCCTTTCCTACTGTTGGGTGGTCCTTGAGATCACGTCTTCCACGCATCATTTGCAGGGATCTTTCGTATGGCGAGTAACGGCGACGGGGGCTTAACTGTACCGATGAACTCCTTGGACGATAAATGTCGGCTGGATAGATACCGAAACCGAAGGCATCACCCAAATCTTGAACTCCTACATGATAATCTTCGACTTCACGAGCGAGAGTAGCCAACAATGGAATTAGTGACATGTTTTTGCTTTTCTTTATAGATTTGACTTAACAAAAAAAAAAAAACTACAATCGACTTTTAACGACTTTTTAAAACTTGCAACTTTGCAACGTTTGTATCAAGACTGAAGAGAACAGCAAACTCTTCTTTCATTTATACTATTTTTTCGCGCTGAATGTGGATGAAAAGAGAATTTGCGAGAGGAACTGCAAAAACTGAAAATTAAATTTGCAGAAAAAATTGACTCTTCGTCGAAGAGTCTTCGAGAGAAATTCAGAATTTGGTCAAAGAGCGAAGAAAACCGCACTGCGCAGTGTGCAGATTAGTCATGCAATTTCATTTTGTATTTTTGCCGGTAAATTTGCCGATTGTTGTTGTTTTGTATCTAAATTTAGAAAAGACATTGAGGTAGGTCAGGTAAAATTAATCAATACGTACGACGATGCTCTGACGAGGAATGAATAGTTATGAGCTGAGTGTATTCAGAGATTACTGGATAGATGATTCGTTTGATGAATGCAAATCATATGCAGTTTAAGAAATTTATGTAAATGCATAGTTGTACCTCATAATGATAGAAATTACAATATGAGTACGGAGCCCTTTGATTTTTTTGTGGGCTATAAGGTACATTCAATGACTTGGAAAAGATTTAAAATGTAGCTTTCTTTACGTTGGAGTAAGGGACTTGTCTGGAAATTGTATTTGAAGAATTTCGCCAGGCATGATTTAAACATAAATAGTAAGCGGGACACAGTGCGCTAAGGCTCACTATCTTAGACTTGTTCAAGAGGATTATATACTGGTTTACGAATTTCTAACCCGCAATTCAATAAAAACGGACGTAACCTCTTTTTTTTTTAGGTGGAAAAGCTTTTCTGGTACCGATGAAGATAATAGGCCTCCAACCACACATCCTTATGTTGGCAGTTCCGTCGTAGTCTAAAAAGTCGAGTGTCATTAGATCTGAACAGTCAGTAATTGCCGCACAATCCTCAAAGCACTATGTGCAGAGAACCGTATTTGACTGCGATGAACTGACAAGAAAGAATAAGATCGCAGATACAAGCTGCCAAAATGAGATTTTTCGTTGTATTGAGATCGAGATCGAGTTAGGAACACCAGAATACGCGAGGCACTCAACGTCGAGCAGCTACTTCTTCGAACGGAAAGGTCCATAATTCGATGGTTTGGGTATGTTCAACGCATGCCCCCAACTCGGCTTCCAAGACGTGCCATGTAACAGGCGTCCCCTGGATAGGCCTAGGATGAGATGGTTAAATCAAGTCCGAAATCCCACTTATACCCGTATGGGAATAGCCCCTGATGATACAGAGTCGATGGCAGAAGATCGGGAGATGTGAAGAGTCCACTTAAGCACTCTAACCCCGCGACCCTCATAGTAGATAAGCGAGTCATTGAAAACGAATGAATGAATAAATTGACTAGAAGTGAGGTTATTTAGCCACGACGGGATGGGTCATAGTCATTAGCTCATGTGTACTACATACTAGTTGAGTCCAATGTGCCCATAATGAATTTGGTACCTATGGAAACCTGAAACGATTAAAAATTAGCATTGAATTAGAACCACCCAGATTGGAAGTCCCTCTAGTGTCCTGCAGAAATCAGCAGCTTACCTACAAGTCTCCATTTTGGACCCATAAAGCAGGCTAGCTTTTCTTTAGTAGTGACTATCCCGTATGTCCTTTCGTCTTTGTCAGGAATTCTAGTAAGGAATCTTTTGTTAAACGCTTGTCTCGTAAGCAAGTAATGAGTTGATACACCAGAGTTACCGAAAACCCACACAGAACATACATAGGCATTACTGAACTGAGTAGATGACCACAGCCCTGCCTAATTATTAATGCAGTGGAGTTTAATGGTATAATTATCCCAATGCAGGTTAATATTTGTACCTTATTCGGTTTTGAATGATAGCATTTCTTCGTAAGAGGGTTTTACCAAACAATTGGTCCATTCGTAAGAATAGTAAAAGCACAACAGAATGTCGAAGTGTCAGTCCAGCTACGATCGAGTCTTCTAATGGAAGGCATCGATGACTTGATTTTAGTTAGTACCTTTCTTAGGCCAAGGCCATACAACGGGCGGCAACCGGCAAAGCGGACCAATTAAAATGTATGAAATCATATGTTTGTGGCCACGTAGTCGTTGAGCGGCGCTTTGCCGCTTGTCGGCCATTGCATGGTAGAGCCCTTAGAGAGCATTGAAATCTATATATTCGCGGAAGCTGCATCAAGATATCTTATTCCCAAACCTGATTTCTTCCTTTAGAAGCTGAATGCATTCTTTATGTTATACAAGCTCGATAAGCTTCTCCTCAGTCGGGTTTCTCATCGATCTGGAGCAGCGAAAAACTCCTCTATTGTAGCCTTTTACCAATTTTACTCACAGAACTTCAAAGCGGCCATGATCTTTCAAAAGCAGTAATAAACATTTGTTGACGAAAATTGTGAAGTAACGGATGCCAGTGCCTTTCGGAATTTATTCCAATTTCTTGTACGTGGTTTGCATTAGCCCTTGACGTCTCGTTGGATACTCTTCAGTCGGCAATCTCAACAGAGCAAGCGTATTAAAAAAAGTTAACATCCAGCGCTTTACTTCTATTCGCAATAACAAGTGTGGGATCATCGCCTCAGTTACGGACGAAGAAGAAAGTCGAGTGTTCGTAGGTACGTAGGTCGAATGTTCGTAGGTACTCCAGCAAACTAAATGAGTGTTAGAATCATTCGCTGATTACTCCCCTGAAAGTTGCTGCATATCGGCCATAGCTCCCTTCAAGCACTCTCGAGAATTCAATCCTGGTTATGGACATGTTTCCACAAAAAAAACTATAAATTTGATTATACAAACGTATAACACGTGGATTGCTTTAGAATACGAAGAGTTTTTAGGTCACGCACCTGCATACACATGTACATACATATGTATATATGTACGTAAAATGACTTGCCCTGCATCTCAAAAATCAGAAATTTCTTACAAAGACTTTAATTTGTACGTAGATATGTATGTATGTATATATTTATGCACATGTGTAAACATGTCTTTTTTCTAGAAGTTACTCGATTAAAGGATGCGCGGTCTGTCTTTATGTAAACAAACAATAAATAAGTGGGACCACACAATCAAGAAGAATCTTCTAGACCGCCAACACCAAGCAGCTGTTTATTCACATATGTATGTATGCACGTACCATATACACTTTTTTGTAAATAAATGTTTTGTCTGTTCGGTTCTTCTTATCTTCTACACACATACTTTTCTCTAGAGATTTACATATGTTTTTATTTTCCCTTCCCGTCCAAGTTGCTCGACGAGTCCAGAAAATTATCATAAAAGAGAATGAACTACCGAATCGAAAGAATTTTCTCTTCCTTCTAGAGCGAAGCGCTTATATAGCTGAATAAAAGAACAGAAAAAGAAACTGCACTCTTTCTGTTGCTCTTGCTACTCTCTTTATATTCCCGTTCATGAGTCACTCAACTTATTTCAAGTCTGTTGGTCCTCTTTGCAGAAGCATATAAAAGTCGCTATCGCTGCAACACTGAAGCCATAGAACAAGTCCAAGAGTCTTAACCAGCGGTAAATAGCTGATAAAGCTAAGCAAGTGAATTTCCCAAAGAGAATTTCTGTAAAAAAAAATATAACGTTTTGCTTGTCTTAAAAAAAAAGAAAAAAGAAGAAATGTCTCTAGTACCGATTATATACGACCTAGCCCGTGAAATGGACAACTACACCGCGAATAGATCACTTTTCGATGATTTCGGATTTGGCCTGTATCCCCATGAGATTTTCCAAGCGCCACGGTTACCGCGAGCCCTGTTTGATCCACGTCTCCTGCAATATCCACTCGAACGCCTAAATCAACAACTAGCACCACTTAGGGATGATAAGGAGAAGTTGAACATTGGCAAAGATGGCTTCCAAGTGTCTGTCGATGTAACCCAGTTCAAGCCAAACGAATTGACCGTAAAAACCGCCGACAATTACGTTGTGGTCGAAGGCAAGCATGAAGAGCGCGAGGATGACCACGGCTTCGTCCAGAGACACTTTGTGCGTAAATACTTGTTACCAAATGGGTACAATCCTGATGCAGTTGTTTCCACAATTTCCTCGGATGGAATTTTAACAATTAAAGCACCGCCACCACCAAAGGCCATTGAAGGCAAAGAACGACTTGTTCAGATCCAAGAAACAGGAACTGCACACTCGGCAATCGACGACAAAAGGAAGGATACCTTGGCCATCAAGAACAGACTTTGAACTTTGAATGTGTCAGATTTTATTTAAAATGCATACGTTGATACGTCTGAATTTTTTTTTCTTCTTTTGTAACCTTAAGCACATTTTTTTAGAAATAAACTATAAATAAATAAGCAAAAACAAAGTGTAATTATTTTTATTACAAAATTAGAAGTGATTGGACTTTTACAAATAGATTTTGTGTTTCTACAGCTTTGGGTTACAAGGTCACCATTGCTTGCCAAAGATGACTAACGGCTATTCGTTTTCGCCAACTGTTAGCCGAGTAGCAGCGAGTTCATTGCTGACATCGTTGATTTTGTGCAGTAATTCGTAAGTTGAGGGAGGAGAGGTTACTGATGATTTGGAGAAATGCTGGAAGTGTATTTCTATCTGTATTTTTTCCGGCAGTAATTTTATTAGATGGGTCGGATTTAAGGACACCAGAGTTGAATAAAGTGAAATCTTCCATTGCGGACAGCTTCCTTAGGCGGACAGGTCCATTAAACGGACATATTTTCCTAAACAAACATAAAAAATATTTAAAAAAAATGTTCTTTCCTTGGACGGACAACTCCTTTGGGCGGACAAAAATGTTGGCACTGTATATATAAATATTTTTAAAATGTTCAAGTAGACCTTTATTGAGGGTGGTTTTGAGGATTTATTAGCCAATTCTGTTAGAATGGTGAGTTGTTTTTCGAGGTTTTAGAACTTTGATGTGCAGTCAGTCGTGTTGCTAGATTCTTCGACGCTTTTGAAAACGTTGTCGAACTTGGACAGTTCGCTCTCTACAGTCTTTCTACAGACGTTTATAATTTCAGATACCATTGTGTCTAGACGGTGACTTTGGCACTTGATCGGGAGGAGAAAACTCGCAAAGGAGATTTGTCAGCATTCGTCGCAGTATTAAAGGAAATTACTCGTGTAGTATTTCAGATACACACTGGCTCTTTTTGAGAGCGATGCAGGCGGGGCGGAATGAATTATCGCAGATGCCGCTGCAAGCCACTCAGTAAGCAATACTGTTTTCGATTGCACTTATTCATTATTGGGTCAAACTTAAAACAAGTCAGTTTCGATCTGTTTCGCCTTTAAAATTAAGACAAAAACATCGGAAAAAAGTATAAAATAAGAGTTACGAAAACAAATTACACTCACCAACACAATAAATTGCCCACCATGACAATCGACAAAGGCAAACGGTGAAAACCGTTCAGCGCATGTTGCACTGGCGATTGTCTGAGCATCACTATATTCTTGACTCCGTCCGAAAAAATAGCATTCTACCACTCATTGCACTCATGGCCCCGAGAATAAGCTACCCCTTTTTCATGTGCTGCCAGAGCAGTTTTGGCGGACGAACTGGACGGAATCCTCTTAGCCTCCTGGTCCAACATATTCCTCGCTGTTCTTTTACTCACATTTTTGCTCCTAGATTAGTCGAAGGAAAGTATGCCCGATTAATCGAACCTCAGCATTATTTGCCCGATCCTCAATAAAGGAGGCCCTTTGAACTGCGCCAACTACATACAGAGGCATCAGCCTTCTTAACATTGCTTACAAGATATCTTATCTGTCGCGTTGTGTGAGCGTTTGAGGCCTTCGTCAACAACCTGATCGGTCCATATCAGTGTGGTTTTAGGCTAGGAAAGCCTACCATCGACTAAATATTCATACTGCGGCAGATCTTGGAGAAAAGCCAGAAACTTTAAATCTATACCCACCACCTGGGTCATGTAGAGCAGATGGACACCAATGCTCTGGTACGGAAAACCTTCGAATCCACACCCGACGAACGGCGCAGTAGAGGAAGCCCACGACTCAGATGACGCACGCAAGTGGAAGGGGACCTCAACTAACTTGGCGTGCGAAACAGGAGGCAGCTGGCGAAAGATCGAGCTGGCTGGAGACGCTTGTTGGTTTAGGCGCAGGTCCAACCGGGACTGTAGCGCCACCTTAAGTAAATAAATGTGTTCCAAGATTTTGAACTGGAACTATGACAGAAAAATGAGCAAGACCTGCCTAGGCAGCAACAAAAAGTAAGTAACGGCCTTCCTAACAGACCAATGCAGCCTCAGAGAGCATCTCAGGCAAATGGGAATAGAAGCGAATGGGAACTGCAGATTCTGCAGCGATGCGGAGGAGACCCCATCACACCTCCTTATGGACTGTGAAGCACTGATTCACAAAAGCAGAGCACACCTGGGAGCGTACACTTTCTCTAAAACGGATCTCCCATCGTTAGACGCATTTCAGATACTCCGATTCCTCAGTAGGTCGAGATTCATTGACCAACACAAGTTCGGTGGAGCAAAATGGACCTCTACAGGTTACAGTGCATACACACCCCAATTTCTAACATCTTTAATCCAACATCTAATTTCTCGACTGGAATATAAACAACCTTAGTAATTGGAGTTCCTGACATATTGGGTAAATACTCTGTCACACACGGTTGATGAGGTCACCGCATGAGATCTCGATTTACACTGGCTTATGAAGCAAATTGTAAGGTTGGAAAAAACCTCGAATGGTTATGCTCTCAAAAAAGCTGTATCCACACAAAAGTTCCTCAAATTCCCAAAGGAAGATGGTGTATTATGGAATCGACCAAATAACCATCTAGTTCTAGGGATAGAGTGAATGTCGTGAATGTATCTTCAAAGCTAGCAAAGGCCACTCTCAGAACCAAAATACTATTAGACTTAAATCCGAAAAGGCGCTTGAAAGATGACGTGCTTACAGTATCAGTACTCACCACATCATCACCGCAGATCTACTACCTCACAATTGATATGATCCAAACTATCGTCGGCTTCTCCACAAGCGTCGCAGATAGTCATGCCACTTAAGTCTAGCACATTGAGATGCCTAGCAGAAGCGAAGTGTCTTGTTAGAAGCTATATACAATCTTTTCTGTCGAAAGACAGCAAGAATGATTTCTGGTTTCTTACAAACGTTCAGCAATTTTGTTTAGTCTGTCTAAATCCTGAAGAGCCGTGCCACGCACAATTGTGTTTGTAGGAAACCCAATCGTTGATGAAGGTCCTGATCGACGGCACGAGAAAACCCAACGGAGGTTCAGGTCCTGAAACATAATTCGCTGAGCCTTAGTTTGCAATCTCATCAGAGATCCCAGTGCGACTTGGCACTTAGATAAGAGTAAAAGAACTCAATCTCAAATTCAGAAAGTTCTTAAAATCTCGAACCATTTTAGACCTGGTTAAAACCCAGCAAGACCTTAAGCGAAACCTAGTTATCGCTAGAGACGCAGACACTCCGAACCCTCCATCTATTCTTTACAATATAGTCCGTGGCCATTGGGTTAGCATTAGTCTGGTTCAATAATTGATAGATCAACTCCTGAACTACCTCAACAGTTCTACCCAATAAAAGGTTTTACAGATGAGTGAGGGAATGGAGTGACTTTTTTGTTACTCCGCACTCAGTTTGGTATATTGATAGAACAACGGAATATGTCTGGGAGTCTATGGATCCAAACAAGAAGTAGCAGTTTCCCTGTGACTGTAGAGGTTCATCAAGCACTCAAATAATTAGCAAACCAAAACAAACAGAAATATCTCTTGATTTCAGTAAATTAAAAGTAACCCACAGAGCTCAAAGAGTAGCACCAAAATGAACTAAACTATAATTCATACTCGTGTGGATTGGCTAGCGGTGGGAGGATAATTTAAGCCGTGAAGTTCAGTCATATTATTTTAAACAATCAACTAACCCTCACTGGAAAGATAATGAACTTCACAGTGCATACATTGACCCTTCCCTTAAAAAAAAGGTTAAGTAACTAACATCTACCCGTTTATGTAGAAATGTAAACGCATATACGCCGCTCGCTATCTCTGCGAGGATACAAAAATTCCTCAAGCGTGATGAAAAAAGAAATCGCGAGACAATGGTTTGAAACATGATATCTGATGAACGGCGCTATGGCTTAAGTGCAACCACCGGATAAAATTGGCACCTGAATAAAAGCAGAAGGAAGACGGACAAATTAAATCCCTCTGCCTGGAAGCGAAAAAGCGAAGAAGGGAAAAAATCGATACGGAATGAAGCGCAAGTTAAATAGCTGTGCATCAGTGCGCAGCAGAAGGGGCGGGGAGTGGGCGAACTGCATCTCCTGTTATAGATGCTGTACCTGGCTGTAGATACATGCATTTTTGGTACTCATGAAAATTTCTGAAAATTTTCTGAAAAATGGACGCCCTCCAGAGCGGATTGAAAAGAAAGTCTTGTGGTTTCAATTCGATTGAATTTTTTTTTTTATTTTACTCATAAATTAAAACATACAGTAATACAAAAGGAAAATTACGACGACTGGAATGGAAGTGCTTTATTAATTTTTATCATCTATTTTTTTCGTTTTTAAATTAAAGAAATATTATTTATTTTATTTTATTTTATTTTTTTTTTTTAGTCTTTTTTTCGTTAATGAAAAGTAGGAATTTTCGGCACATACGCCGTGCGTATGGATGTCCAAATGAAATTAATTAGAAATCTCCTCTGTGGTCGTTTTGTCGCCGTTCTCGCATTGGGGTGACTTGATGGCCTCCGATGAAACGGCATCTTTGCAATTTTCCTTCACGGACATGTGGGCCGGACCAGTCTGCTGAATTTGAACAATCCTTTCGTTACTCTCGCCCGATTTGATTGGTGGTGGTGCCTTAACAGTAAGGATGCCATCTGATGAGAGGGTGGATGCCACCTCCTTTGGGTCGTAGCCCTTTGGCAGGGTGTACTTCCGGATGAAATGTCGAGCGATTAAACCGTGTCCATCCTCCTTTTCGTCGTGTTTGCCCTCGACGACAATGCAATTATCGATTGTCTTAACGGTCAGCTCGTTGGGCTTAAATTGCTTCACATTCATGCTGACCTGAAAGCCATTCTTGCCAATTGGTGAGTACTCCTTCTCGTCGGTGTTGGATTCTTTGTCTTCCGGTGATTTTACAATTTTATTGCGAATATTCGCATAGGGATGCTGACGATGCTTGGGTAACCATAGTTGCGACACTGTCTTTGATGGGCGATGAAAATCATTGGGATAGATACCGAAACCGAAGTCATCGTCGACACCACGATGGAATTCGCTAATTTCGTCGGCCAAATCGAGTAGGAATGGTATGAGAGACATTTTTTTATTTTTGCTTTCGTTTGGCAGCGATTAATTACCAAAAACTGTATGGGTGGATTTTCTTTTTAGTTGCAATTTATTTAAATTTAGATAACCGACGAACACGCCCGACACACTCGATAACTGACTTTCTTATGTGTGTAAATTGCTGAATGTGGCCCTTTTAAAGGGTTACAGGGCTGAATTGCAAACTTTTTTTGCACTTCTCTTAAAATTTTGTCTAGCCAGCAGAGCCATTAATCGATGCTTTAATAACAGTGGGTAAAAAGATGAGCTGTAGCTCGAATTCAGTTTAAAATTGTATGCATTTTAGGGACGTTTATTTGGCATTTGCAACACTTAAGTTGGCTGGCTTACAGCTACAGTTTCTGGCAATATGTCTCTTTCCCAACTGCCGAGACTCTGCCTTAACTGTTCTGTGTCAGTCAACCCAAAATCCCACCATCTTATGCAAGCGGATTCCACCGCATAAGTCCGAAATCTCTCCTCTACCCGTATGAGGATATAATTTGATGATTTTGAGTCAATGACGGAAGTTTCAGGTTTATGGAGGGTCCACTTAAGCACAATAAATCCTACGACTCTCAGAGTGTACTAGCGGGCCAGAAAATGATGATGATGATGACCAATCCAAAGCTACCATCCTTACAATGTTTTGAAGGGATACTTATTAACGAACGATTGAAGCTTTCTCATGGTTGTGAGGATTACTTTCCATACACATTTTAGGACAACGTTCCAAACGCAGACCTGGCTTTGCCGTTTCGACTGGGAATATCTTGTTCGTTTCAACTACCGGTCGAGACAATATTTTCCATATTGGACATTGGTACCTGTCAAGTACCAATCTCTACCGGTTGTCCGGAGATTCTTACTTGAGCTGATGGGTTCGTTCTGATGATTTCAACTTAGGTAGTGATAATTTGCCACCCCTTCGACGTTTACCTCTCTCTCAATACACGGAATTATATGGTGGTGGCATGTATCCAAATGAACATTTTTCTATTCTGACTCAAAGTGCAATACTCGGTAAACACCTCTTCCGGGACCCATTTGGTTGTGTGGTTGTATCCAACCCAACCGTATTATGTGAGACAGTGTACCGCACTGATGGAGACCCATAACCCTATGCGGTAATAGGCATTGTCAGTGAATAACGAGGTTTTGAATGAATCCAAATCCATCTACACAGATGGTTCAAAAATGGATATAGGCATAGGAGCAGGCCTTTTCTCAGAACAGTTAGGACTTATGTAAAACCTCCATAAGACTTCCGGATCACAGCAGCGTTTTCCAAGCGGAGGTTCTAGCAGTGACAAAAGCTGCCCAACTAGTCTCAATGCTTACAATATCACGGGAGGATATTACGATTTACATTGACAGTCAGGCTGCCATTTAAGCAATAGCTGCTACGCAGATAACATCGAAGCTTGTGAGGTGTTGTCGCGAAGAGCTTAGGGTTCTTGGCGCGCAGCACAGCGTAAAGCTCTGCTGGGTCCCTGGTCACAGCGGAGTACCAGGCAATGAAAAAGCTGACGAACTGGCAAGAAAGGGTTCAAACCTAGCCCCAGAACAAGCGGACTTGTCAGACTGCCACTCTGCAACCTAAGGGCGATAATTGCACAAAAAACTCTAATAGAGGCAAATAACAGGTGGAAATCTCTAACTACCTGTGAAGTATCAAGGAGGTTGTGGCCAGAATATGACAAGGCAAAAACCCGCCAGATCTTACGAAATGACAGAAGATCACTGTTAATGCTGGTGGGAGTACTTACTGGCCATAACATGCTAAGATACCACACCAAAAAATTACACCTGAATGATGATGATATATGCAGGGGAT
This sequence comes from Matsumyia berberina, assembly GCA_917880715.2. NCBI lineage: Eukaryota > Metazoa > Arthropoda > Insecta > Diptera > Syrphidae > Matsumyia > Matsumyia berberina. The sequence goes on from OU862870.1 coordinate 34,956,150, forward strand.
GTGGTGATGAGGAAGTCCATGAGGACACAACTCATTTTCTCTGCCACTGCCCATACCTCTGCCAGATAAGAAATAGGACCCTAGGCAAATTTTTCTTCGATTATATCGATGAATTAGCTGATGGCTCGCCATCAGAGCTTCTCAAATTTGCAAGAGCGACTGGATGGTTAACATCAAGGAATTAATAAACCGCAGAAGAGAATATCATGGGTATCACAATGGGTCTACATAGACCTAAGTGTGATGAGGCAGCCCTCATCAGCCCACTAACCTAACCTAATAGGCATTGTCAAGATTTTTCATCTACGAGGCACCGCTAATCACCAATAAAGAACATTACTGATGAAGGAAGCAAGCCTTATCGCGTCCCATTTACAATTCGGATTCCTTAAACAGCTTTTCTCTTGACCTATCATAAGTTGCCATGAATTGTCGGGCTTCAGTACCTGGGCAAAACAACCCAGATTAATTCTCTGTTAACAATGCCGAGCTCCTTCTCAAAATAGATGAATGCTCACCGGGTATTGATATGGTCGACAAAACCATTCTTACATACTGAAGGACTATTTATATTCAATTTCCTGGAAGTGGTGCTTTCCCCGCTTGAGCTGGTCCTTTTCCGAAATCAGCAGAGAACCGGCTTCTGTGTCGGACTATTTTCTGCAGATGACCTCGCAGTTACCCCGGCAAGCACACCAGCATTTCCAAGATAAAAACCGTTGCACCTACTCGATCTTCAGGGGAATAAGTGGTAAAATATTATTTAAACTTTAAATTCTGATTCCACAAGTAGCTGAGGAGAGGAGGACACCGATGGCCGATCATGCAGCCATCATTTTCCCTATTGAATCTGGGCTTAGGACGATTGCTGTTCGACCATAAATCCTAACTGGCTTTCAAGGACGTGCGTGACACTTAAACTCCCAAGCTGTAATGCTTTAAGCTGAACATGAAAGGCTGCCTTAAGGTTACAGGCAATCAAAAAAATGCCTACCTCCGACTGCTTGTAAAATTACAAAAATATTGCCACAAACAATATGCCAAAGGTGACACATGTACCTTTTGGATAGAAATAGAGCAAGTTGAGTTTACGTGGAGCACTTGGTAAGTCGTTTGAGAAACCCTTACATCAATCTTGTAACTCCATCCGAATAAATGTCCATTCTTGCATTACTGCCCAACTGTACCGATTGCATTTTCTCTTAGCTGCATTCGTTATTTTGCACGTATACATACTAAACGCTGAATAGCGAGTCTGCGCTTCGCAACAGTATACCTCCTAAGTTAAGAAAACTAAAAAAGCCGGCCGCATTGACTAACCGGTCGTTGTACCCACAGTTTATTACATAAAAACGCCTGGGAAGATGCAGGTACAGATTCACGTTTACTACGAGTACGTACATATGTATCTGCAAAGATGCCAGCTATCAACGAAAGGTGCTCAAAAATTTAGAAATTACAGTTCGAGTTGTGGGAAACAATTCATGAAGGACGTAGGTATACCAGTGCCAGTAACCGACATTTTCATTTCTCTGACCTTCATTGGAAATTTGGCGAGCTCCAAAGGAACACTGTTGAACCTCTATGATGGAAAGGTGTAGTTTTTGGAAGAACCCACTCTTGTTTTGAAGCAGCTTTGTAATTTTTCTTTTAATATTTTGAAATTATATTTTGTGCATACTAGGTCGCATTCGAAGATGCCATAATGCATATGTATGTGTTGCAGTGAAAGAGAAGCTTGTAGATAAAGAGAACATTGCATTGTATCTGCGCTACGCCTACAGTACAGGTTGTTATAGCTGAATTAGGATCTCTTACGTGCATCAGCAAGGGCTTGCAACTAAAATTGTATTGTACATATGTATAGTGTTATATATCCCTCTATCTAGAACCATTTGTAAATTTCTTTTCCCACCGTTTCCCCTATAAATAGTTGAGCGTCGGCCCTGCTGCAATTAGTTCTGAACATTTATTCATCGTGTTGAATCTGACGATTGACGGTTTTTTCTAAATTTTCCTAAATTATACAGTTTCCATACTGGTTTGAAGAATAAAAAAAAAAAAAAGTTTTTAAGAAAATGTCTTCTCTACCAATAATTTTGAGTGTTCTTGATGATTTGGATCAACTGGCGCGCACGTCACAATTCTATGAAGCAAGCTTCGGACATGGCATAGACACACGTCACATCCATCGTCCACAAACGCAAAGATCTATTGGTCTACCATTAGGTGTTGCACTTGCTGCGGGCAGATTAGGAGAGCGAAGAGCTGGAGGAAGGGACGATAGTGTTGTATCCAGCTTTGGCAGGGATGGACTCAAGATCTGCATGGATGTGCAAGATTTCAAGCCAAATGAGTTGTCAGTAAAAGTAATGGAAGATTCGGTTGTGGTTGAGGGCAAGCAGGAGGAGCAAGAGGATGACCAAGGTTCCATTTCCAGACACTTTGTCAGACGTTATGCTCTGCCAAAGGATTACGACGCGGATAAGGTTATTTCATCACTATCTTCGGATGGAATTCTGACTATAACCATGCCAAGCCCTCAAAACGAGGACGAGCTAACCGAAAGGATCGTTCAAATTCAACAAACCGGTACATCACATTGGAATGTAAGACAGAACGCAGAGGAAACGCCTGAGAAGACTACGAATGGCTCTAATGGCACTAATGGTATCCATTAGTATTTTTTAGTTTAATTGTGTTACTAGTTCTTGTTATCATGTAATAGAGAACTTTAGGATCAAAATCGTACCTATCCACTAAAGGGATGAATGTAGTTTGTATTTTGCTTAAACATTTTTAAGAAGTTTAAAATAAAATGATTTTTATACAAAAATAAGAATTAATTGAGTTGTTTTGAATTGTATTGCACACACTAGTTCTGCTGATGAAGCACATCCCTGGTTTACACGATTGGCAAGTACAGTAGTGCCAATCAATAGCCTTGCAAGGATATTGAAAAAAAAAAAACCTGCCGAGTTTTTCAAACGTGCACCAGATTTCAGAAAGCGAAAGGCAATTTCCGGAGTCTTTTGGGGATTTAGGAAAAAAAGGCAGGATACTGGAGCAGATATTAAACTCGCATGTTCCCTTTTTGAGATCTGAAGAGACTCTTTCGTCCTGTTTCATCAAAGTCTAATATCTATTTTGCAAATAACAGGATTTTTCGTATAACATTTCTTCCTTAGGCACTTGCACATTACGCCGGGAGGCTATCACCTCAGTTCTTATCTTCAGACTGTTGCTCAATTTTGGTAGTGCGATTTCAGATGGCTCATATACATATTTAGTACTACTTAATTTTTTGTTCTTAAAGGAGCTCGCTTACGCCGGATTGTGTCTTAAAGTCTTTGATCCTTGTCGGATAAATAACATTTACTTTCTTGTACAGAAAATGTTCTGTTTTCCTATCGCGAGAGGTTTTTGTGCAATAGTCTTGAGGTCTCTCTAATTCTTTTCCAGTTGTATGTATGATGATAAACGAGGCAAGTTTCGTAATGTCTTACAAGCTCCGACAACGACAACACAGAAAGAGTATCGGTCATGAAATTACTTTTAATGGCTCAACCTGTCTTTAAAAATAAATAAATAGTTGACGCGACAGCTCGGAATGAGTCAAGGCCTAGCTTCTCGCAACCTTTCATGTTGTGCGTGTTATATTGTTTGCACGAATGGAAGGGACCTACAATTTATTGCCGACTCCGAACGGGGAAGTGAGAAGCTCTATCATGACAGATTATACTCCCGGAGGCTTGTCATTCCCCAACGAGAGGTGGTGCCGCGTGTTCCTGGCTGGGGTTTGAACCCACGCCGCTCGGTCAACAGTCCAACGCACTAACCACCGACCCACGGCGACCACACTTCCCTGTTTTTAGTAGGCTCAAATTAAACAAAGAATGATTTAGGTTTTTCATTCCGATTTCGTTATAGCTGACATAGCTGAGCCAAATACTTTGAGGACCGCCAGACTGCTAATAAAGAGCATTGCGACCGGCAGACATATGTATGTAGCGACCAAAGATACCTACAGAGATGCATTCCATAGAAGGATCAGAATTATTCGCAAGCTTTAATGTCAAAAAACAATGGACGAAAACCGGCTTCTCAGAAAGAAAATGAAGAATAGAGAGATTTTGCAACAGAAATGAGGTTTGGATATTATACCAAAGGTTGAAAAGAACATGGTAAGACCATAAAGACTGAAACCTGCAAAGAGAATCAAGGGTGGAAGTACATTCGCATTTGGTACAGAGAAACCATTTGTGCAGAAGACGAACCATTCAGAATAGAGTATATGTACATGGCCCCAACTCGGCTTCGAAGACTTGTCATGGAATCCGTGTCATCAGGTAGGCGTCCCCTGGGTAGGCTCAGGATGAGATGGTTAAACCAAGTCCGATATCTCACCTCTACCCGTTTGGGGATAGACCCTGATGATTAAGAGTTGATGGCGGAAGATCGGGAATATGGAGAGTGTACTTAAGCACCCTAAACCCGCGGCCCTCATAGTGGATAAGCGGGTCGTTGGAAAATGATGATGTATTTAACTTGGATAATGTTGGCCATCAATTCCACAGAACTAAAATAGACGAACTAAAAATAGCTATTTGTATGCAAGTACAACAAAGTGTCGGCCTAGCTGTCGATCTTCTTAATACAGCGGGAGATGACTGATAATCGGACGAGAGCATGCCTGATGAATGAAACTGCAGAAATGTTAGCGAGGCTCTCTAAACTCAGCCAACTGTAGAGGTGAAGATTTCCTTAACATATCCTACAAAATCTTGTTTGCAGTATTTTGTGTGATTGGTGGTTTTAGACCAGAAAAGTCCACCAGCGACACCAACTATACTGCGGCAGATATTCTAAATCGATACCCACCACAATTATACAGTTTTGCCATCCCTGCAAAATTCATCGGGTCGGGCAACCTTACGATGGGGAATGCACTTTGACTGTCATGATTGGTTAAGACCTTCAGGAAGTTTATGATGTTAAAAAAGGATTTATTTATACAAAAATTAACATTCAACACTGATGTCTTGGACAGACATAACTTTGAGCTAGTTGGGGACTTTGTCTAGCTATAAGCGCAGGCAATGACACTGAATAACTGTTGCAAATCGCTGTTTCTTTTGGCTAGGAAACCAAATCAAATTTTTCTTTCAAACAACCTAAGTGACTCTATACAAACAACCTTAGTAACTCTCTAAAAGCCCCTTATCATCCCAATTCTCCTCAGTGATACAGAGGCATAGTCTTTGTCAAGCAGATGAGTTCACCCTCGTTTCATAAGAAAAATCCTTCGGGTTATCTTTGGTCCCTCCTGTCAATGGACAGAGAGTAGAGGAGGAGATACAGCGACGAACTGTATATAGAGGGACAGCGACCTAGTCAAAAGAGTCAAAATATAGTGAATAAGACGATTTGGACAGTTTTCAAACGATCGACATGGCTGGAAACGTTTGTTGGTTGAGGCCTTGGCCGATAGCAACATCATAAGTAAAAATGCTAACTTATTAGGTCAAAAGACATTTCACAGCTCATAGAGTTCGTGCTTTTATTCACCGTCTAGACAGATGGAAATGTACATAAATTACTTTTCATTTATTTATTTATTTATTTATTTATTTACTCTCTCTCGGAAGGAAAGGAAAGCCACCCCACATTTGAACAAGTACATAACATGTACACATGTACAAGCATACATATGTATGTATGCATGTTCATGCACGCATTGTATCACGATGTTCTGTTCGAGCCTTTGTCATAAGTGTCCTTTCCAACAGCAGGTATACTGTCTTTTGCCTTCGTTGACCATTAAATTCACTTTTTATTGCTGACATTTTACACAGCTCTTTAAAGGACAATGCGTAAATCACATAATAGTATGTACTTCGCCTTCTCGAAATCCTTCCTCGTGACAGAAAATTACTCTATGGATGACCTTGATGGAACATATTCCATAAAAGTATCGTCATTCCACATGAATCTAATATTACTCATCTGGAAAATTTATGTTGACCAACTGAAACAATTTACACAACGTAAACATCTCGTTGTATAATATTTCGAGTGCACCAATGACTTACTTGTGGAGGGTGATTCAACCTTAAATTTTATTTATTTCAATTTCATTAAAATAAAAATTCAATTCATATCAGTGAAACACTCCCCAGCATAGATACATATGTACATGCATAGATGCATGACAGATACACACCACGCAGCAACGCTCTTGAACTGCATTGAAGTTCATGTAAAAAAAAAATGCTTTACATTAGTGTGTAGTTACTTTTTACAGAGTTCAACGACTTTTCCAGAAGAAAAATGATAAATACCCCCACAAATAAAGAAAGTACGCGAAGGTACGAGTAGATTCTGAATACCGCCAACAGAAAGAGATTCAACATAATACAAGAGCGCTGAAAATACAGCAAACATAAGAGAAAAGATGATTCATACTCTTAAATTAGCCGTAAATTCAAAGAGATACTATTTCAGTCTCATACTCTTCTCTATCAGAAATCATAAGCAATTTTCAAGTTCTAGAAATATCTTTTCCCATTTGATTTTGTATAAATAACCGGCGAGTCGTTGAAGCTGCATCAGTTTGAAGACACAATTGTAAGTGAATACTTCAGAAGCCCGAGAAGCTTTAGCAGCTAAAAGTGAACGTCAATTCAATTACAAATATAAAAGTACAAGTGAAAGAAAAAGAAAAACGAAATGTCGGCACTACCATTGATTCTAAGTCTATCCGACCATTTGGACGACTTGGCCTTGTCGCCATCCTATTACGAACCGAATCTAGGATTGGGGCTATACCCACAAAGTGTCCGTGTGCCAGTCAGTTTGACCACCTATTTGAAGGACCTCAAACGGAGCCGCAGCCGTCATGAAGGCAAAGAAATCTCGAGCATTGGAAAAGATGGATTCCAAGTTTGCATGGATGTGCAGCAATTCAAGCCGAGTGAACTTTCCGTAAAAGTTGTCGAAAACTCGGTGGTTGTTGAGGGCAAACACGAGGAACGTGAAGACGAGTGTGGATACATTTCAAGGCATTTTGTTAGACGCTACGCTCTGCCAAAGGATTACGATGCTGAAAAGCTGATTTCGACCTTATCCTCGGATGGAGTGTTAACTGTCAGTATTCCGAAACCTCTAAAACTGGAAGACAAGCCCAAGGAGAGGATAATCCAAATTCAACAGACTGGACCAGCTCATTTAAATGTGAAGGAGAATCCAAAGGAGAAGCTGCAGGAAGCTGATTCACAAGACGGTGCCAGTGGCGACAAATAGACAGTTGTCGTCATTTTGCATTTGGCTTAATTGGTTGCCATCCAAATTTCAGAATACCATTTTTAGTTGTTAAATATAATTTTATTCCAAATAAAAAATAAAATAAATCATACAAAATCTGTTTGTGTTTCCAAGTTAAGGATGATACTGTTTTACACAAATTGGTTGAAGATTCTCAGCACCACACCAATTGCTGCACTTTACCCTGACTTTCACTTAACCCGCAAGATGGCCTTTTTGTATCTTGCCACCACCCACCATGTCTGTACTAGTAGAGCAGTATACTACTTCGTAAATAGTTCATTCGCATCATCTTTAGTTACTCCGTTTTTACGTTCACCAGAGTAATGATGGCGCAGTACTGCTAACGTTTCCATCATCCTCTTTCTTTTCTCCTTTGCTGTTCCGATGATTTGCGAGGGCTCCTGCCTTCTCGAATGCAAAGTCCAATTGGACTCACTTACTTATTTTATTTTTCACGGTATCCAACATAAGAGGTCGGAACACTGATGCGTTTGTGTGTGATTATGTATTTGGGCCATGTTAAGCTTTTTTCATTCGTCCGGCAATACTGCTTCCTTCGGGCACGTGTTATAAGGTAGCAGGTTTATATATAGGTAGAGGTGGCGGTTTTACAGAACCCAATTAGTACTAGTATGTACTTTTTTGTAACAATGACTCGTGTGACCTGTTTGATGATGGTTGTTGTTGAAGGTGGGTGAGACAGCCGGGAGTCCCTAGATCCAGCCGGTGGAGCTTAGAAAACGGATTAGAAATAGTATCCCTTTACCCGAGATGTCGTTGAGGTCGTCGAAGAAGTCCACCCAAGTCTGCTGGTGCCGAACATTTGCAGAGGACGTGTTGCGAACATCTGCAAAAATGTGCAATGTTGGGGATACCATCCCTGTAAATTGCTTTTCAGTTTTTGTGTGGGTGAAGAAGGGAATTAGATGTCTGTCGTCGTTTTTCTTGTCACTATTTTCAAATAATTCTTGTTGCGGAAACTGACTTGTGTCAAAGATTTTCTGCTGCATCATGATTGGATATCCAATGATGTAAAGGCCTTAAAAAGTTTGTTTGGGGTGAGTGAACATTATTCTACAGCCCTTTTAATTAAAGTCATCTGCCCTTTCTCTTGTAGTGGTTGTGATGATGCCAATTAGTGTTCGAATTCTTATTGCGTGATGGTTTGTCCTCGAATGATTGCTGGTCGCATTTCTTAATCGCGGTTTTGCATGTGGTGTTCGCTGCCTGCATGCTTCTTTCTAGGGGTTTGTAAGGCTCATTGAGTGTTGCAACCTTTGCGTGATACTCTCGGGCCATCTAGGTAAGAAGGTCCTGGGGGATTTCGCAGTGATAAAGGTTCAGATTCATTCCCATTCATTTTTTAGAGACTTTAAGCGCAAGCTAGAAAGCAGAGCATCTGATGATTCCAGTACGGTGCTGGGCTGGGACATACAGCCATCAAAGGAAGACAAGGACTGTCAACGAGTTTTTTCAAAAGAAAAAGAGAAAACATAAGGTTTGCTCGAGTTTTACTAAAAGGTAAAAAGAGCTTTTCAGGAGAACAAATTCCGTACAATAATCTAAAGAAATAAATAATGAATTTCCTTCAATGAAGCCTTGTAGTAGAGTCACAGCTGATGCTAAGAAGTAGAAAAAAAAACTGCTTTTGCTGACTGCGCAACAGCGAGAAAGGCTAATATTCCGCTGCCAAACAGAACGAATCGAGATCGAACTGGCTCGAGACGCTTGTTGGTTGAGACTCAGGTTTACCCCGGACTGTAGCGCCCCTTTAAGTGAGTATGTTAGCAGAACGAATCATTCAACCAAGGAGATGATAGCAAAAACTCCTTAACCTTCCTATACCCGCGCATTGGTCTGTGAGACCAAGGAAAAAAATACCTTTTTAAGAGGCTTAATAAAAAGACTGCCATTAATTTGTCAAATACAATAACTAATATAAACTTATTTTATTTCTTTAACAATATATCACTCTAGTGATTAAAACAAATTTCATAAAAATATTCGAAGTAGAAGAGAAACTACGGGCTGTTGAGTTTCGGTCCCAGGGACCGTGCGCGGGTATACGTGTAATATTTTTTGACGCGGGTATAGGAAGGTTAATCAAGACGAAGTGAGGATAGCAATATCGAAGCTAAAATCTAACAAGCCTGTTGGATATTACGGGAAAGTCTACAATCGATCAAATTTTTACGGTAGATCCTGGAGAAAACCCAAGGACGAAGCGGACTGTGGCAGCCTTTATAGAACTATGTATATACATAAATCTGATATCTAGTTTTGGCTAGCAGAGTTGCCTCATCCGATTGCGCAAGATGACTTTAGAAAGTTTAAGCTGCTCTATAATCTAACGTCCGAAACGACTTCCAGGATACATTTGATAACGAAAAGACTTTAGATAACTTCTAAATTCTTTTAAATAGTTTTTGAAAGAACTCTTGGCAGAAATCGTACACCAATATCAGAGCAACAGGGTTTATCGTGTAACTATTTGCATTCGCCAACAAACCCAACCAGTTGTCACAGATGAGTTCGCGAGTATAGAAGGAGAACAGCCAAAATGGTTCTTGGCAAGTTTTAGCGATGAATGAGGACTAAACAAAGTATTGGCTATCAACAAGAAAGAGTACCCAGCATCGACGAATCGGACAGAACGTCACAGTGGACAGCTATAACTATAACCTCCCTGTAGTTGAGACTTTCTCGATTCTGCTACTACCTCTGACATCTCACCAGGATTCAAATGAGGAGAATTCTGCAAAGGAAAGGAACACCACATAACGTGCCCTCGCACCAGTGCAAAAGAACCTCAATTAACGTGCCGTGGCATGGAGAATATTCAGCAAATTGTTTTTTTTTTTCGGTCGCTCTTTAAATTTTAACGGAACCTATCAACTCTAACGTTATGAATAACATTTCTAATCTCCCTTTGCTCATATTTTTTCGACAAAGCAACAAACAAAAAGGACAAAAACTCTACTGCAAATACTCGAACGTACCACAAGTTTCTAGAAAGTTTCTGCGCAACTTCTGTTCTGTACCAAAGATATTAACCTACCTCAACCAATCCTTGAATTTTATGTACACAACAAAAATTTAAGAAACCATTCTCGCATCATTTTTATGTACGTTCTTCACTTTCCATTTTAAACCTTTCGTTCTTCGTTCATTCTCTTCATGTAGAAGTTTTCTTTCTCAAAAATTTAAGAGAAAGCACCAATCAATCTCGAGAGAAAGAAACGGTTTTCTCAAGAAAAATCGAGCTTCCTTGGGCTGAATAAAGAGTGAAATGGACGAAAGGAATCTGTTTTCTGTCGAGAATTTTCTGGTCGTCTGCAAATTTTGTATAAGTTGCTGTTGCCGGCAGGTCATCAATTCATTCTACAAGAGTCTGTTAAGTGGAAATCGCTTCCGAATACATACATAAAAGTTCGACAAAAACTGTTAATTTAAATTTAATTTAGTTGTTTTCAAGTTTTTTGTTTAAAAAAATAATAAAAAATGGGTTCATTGCTTTTCCATTTGTTGACTGGAGACGTAGAAAGTCTGGCGATGTCTCCATATTATGGCGGTGCCTTCGGTCTTGGGTTGAACCCATATCACGTTCACCGCTATCAACGTCCAAATGCTTTCCGTTCGCCGTCAAACCACCTGGTGGACGAGCTTCAAATGAATCGGTCAGCCAAAAGGGACTCGCATAAGGCTGTTTCCAATGTTGGCAAAGATGGGTTCCAAGTTTCCATGGATGTTCAACAATTCAAGCCCAGTGAACTAACTGTAAAAGTGGTGGACGATGCCGTAGTCGTCGAAGGCAAGCATGAGGAACGTGAAGATAATCATGGCTACATCTCTAGACATTTTATTCGCCGTTATGCGTTGCCAAAGAACTACGACGCGGACAAGGTCGTCTCGGCTCTTTCATCGGATGGTGTTTTGACTGTCAGCGTTCCAAAGCCAGCGGCCATCGAAGATAAATCACAAGAGAGGCTTGTTCAGATTCAACAAACAGGACCGGCTCACTTGAACGTAAAGGAGAATGCGCAGGAAAAGCCAAATGAGCCTGCACCCGCTGCAGATAAACCACATAATGGCGGCAAGAAGTTATAGTGTGGATTTGAATCTTGAGAGCAAATTTTAGACTGAATTTATTGTTTTGTGTTCCTTATTTATTGTGTGTATGTTTTTTTTATCTGCGAAATATTATTAAAAGAAGAGTTAAACTTAGTTCTGGTTGGTTTAAATTTTGCTTGTTTCGATGTGCGTTTTCAGGTCGAACGGAGTCTTAGATCACCGCTAATGACTGTCTAACGTAACAGATGGCTGACAGCTACTAAGTAGCAGTAATATAATAATTCAACGGTATCAAAACAAGTTTGCACAGTTCTCATATCATGGAGCAACGTGATAGCGGTACGACATTCCGTAGCCTATGGCTTTAACAGTCTAGCAACTGCTTATTATGCGAAACTTTAAGAAGTTTCTCCGGAAACTGTTCAACACAGTTACCGTTTTTCTGTTTAAACACTAATCAATTCCTATATTCCCCAAATTTCCTCTCCAAATCGATACAAACTCGCTGATCTCTAACAGGTCACTGATCATCATCTACAGAACTAATAACCGGCGATTGAAGGCCGAATTTACGTACTCAAGGAGGTCAGCTCCGGCAATGTGCCACCAAGGTTTTTTTTAACCAGCAAGTGCCGCTAACATAGATGATTGTCCACCTGGTTACAAAGGTACATAGCCAATATATAATTTGGGACCCAATATCTCGGCGTTTATTCCTGCTTGAACGCCAGGTTCATAGCAGCTTTGTACCTCTTTAGATTATTAAGACTAGCCTTTATAATGTGGAACAAATAAGCAGATAAAGCTTTCCTCGTCCTCCTAGCCTATAGCATGTACACATGAACATACATATGCCTGTGCATGAACATAAGCCATTTGTAAATTGTAGATGCATTGGTTTCTATTGTTGAGTGTACGGTTGGTGAACTCATCACATGTGAGTTGAATTGAATGCTCCCTCAACTTCAGGATAGCAACAAGACGGATTAGTTTTTTGTTTATGCTATTAATTTATTAAAGGCTTACTCAGGAGATTTTTCTCTTTGGTAGGTTGCGATTTGGACAGATGGATCTCTAATACTCTTTTGCCACCGAAACGAAAACTGAGGTTTGGCCAAAACTCACGCAAACTACATCCAACACCGAACTTTTCCCATACATTTTCCAATTTTCGTAAACTGAGTTTTCGGCAGTTTCCGCTGAAAACTTCACGTAATGTGTTTGTCGACAATTTCTTCCATGCATTTGAAAACAAGGACATACGAATAAGTGATGAAAGGGGTAAAGGTTTACGAGTATATCTAAATTATTATCTGGCTTCGGTTCGTATGTATTTTACTGAGACCTTTCGTTTTTAGTTCTACTGTCGGAAGAACACGAATACTTTTAACAATACTTGTCTCTTGTCAAAACTAATCTGGCCCAAGCTCAGCTTAAAAAAAACAGAGAGACTTTTATCCATTAACTGGAAAAACTTAGGTTCACTAATAGGAGTAATCACCAGACACTGCTTGATAGGCAGACATGCATTCAGATTGAGGGTCCCTTCTAATTATTTCTTTAGAATCTGTAGAGATAAAGAGGAGGAAGTAACAACTACCCACCTACTGTGCACTTGTCCTGCCCTTGCAACATTAAGAAGGAAAGCCTTCGGAAAATACTACAATGATGATCTAAACGACCTAACCGAACTCGACATCCAAAAGATAAGGAACTTTATCTCCGAGTCAAAGTAGTTACTACCGATACGATCACTGGTGCTGGTAAGCCAGTATCTATCGTGATATTAGAATGGACCAATCTGGTCTAAGTGTGTCCCTACCTGAACGGCGACAGCCACCTAACCTAACCTAACCTTGCCAATTTCAACATTTCATCCGATTTTTTGTGTGTGGGAGCTTGATGATTTATCCCCTTTTCCACTTTTCTGGAAGCGCCCTGTTGTCATGTACTTCTATGCACTTAGTTCCCACCACCTAGAAGATTTATTCATTGTTGCAATCACTGTGTTGCTAGAAAGTTCTGTGCTTATTCGGAAATTCGTTCCATCCGAAGATTCATTCGAGTTTGAGAACATCAAGACTCTTTACCAGGTATTGTTTTAAGTTGTATTGTATGCAAGAGTGTGACTCTATGTAACTTTAGGAGGCGAGTTGTTCCTCAAGCACCTGGTCATTAAGGACATCAGAAACGCTTCGGCGGGCGATAACCTCATCCTCATTAGGAAGATTGAGGCTCTCTTTGTCTAACCGGCTCTCGGCACAATAGATCTTAGAGATGCTTTAGTAGACGAGCCAACCTGATAAGAAAAAAGAATTTGCGAACATAAGTATGTATGTTCGTATGTAAATATGCCCTCACAAGGTCTTTGCCAAGTTTAAATCACCCTCGATCGAGGCAAAATAAAGTACACCTGCGGAATGACATGCTGATACAGCACTTTGTGAACACAAGCGAGCATAATAGGTTACACTGATGACTGATGATCACATAATATGTATAAAATTCGTAAGCTGTTGGGTATGAGGGCGTGTGGAACTTGCCCTAACAAAATCTACTGAAAAACAGTATAACATTTTGGTGGTCAAGGATATGGTATCCCAAACAAACTATCTGTAAAACGTTAAAAATGCTTTAATCCTATAAAGACAAAAAAAAAAGTAAAAGCGCAAACCTTCTTAAAAACCTTTCTTTTAATTCCAAACGTGGGAACAAACCTTGCTCAAATCCAATGCGATCTGGATGGAAATGAACAAAATATTTTTTCCCTACATTATCAAAAAAAAACTAATTTTTTTTCTGAATCAGAGCAGGAGGAGCACCTAAAAAACCTAACCACTATTATAAGAGGCCACTGCTTAATAAAACGGCACCTGCTAGACTTAATTTACCACCAAATCCTGTGTGTAGACTATGTATTTGCACAATAGGCCTTTTTGAAGGACCGCAGTGCTAGAGCGAATCAATAACAATTATAATAATATTACAGTGGAAGTCGCTTATAACGACGGCGACAGTAAAATCACAAGAAAAAATATTCAGATGAACATGGGTATGTAATTTCGGTTTTCTTTCATTTTCTCTCATTCCATCGTTATAAGCGACGACAACAATTGATTTGTTTTCGAAAAACTGTGTCTTTATCCGACGCGTCGTTATAAGCGAGGTCGTTATAAAGCATTTTGACACATGCCCCACTCCATACTTACTTTATACACACATCTAATCATCTCATTTTCATTCCCTCGCTCTCGCATACAATGTCTTCCCGAACCACTTGTTATTACTCTCGTTTTCATATGACCACACCGCTTATCGCGGGCACTGCTCTTATAATAGAGTTCCAAAGTTATGGCGCTCTAATCCACTTGAACGCAACAGGGACTTAAGAATGCCGTCAGAACGTTTTGTCAAAACAGCAAAACCCATAAACAATAAACAAATGTCAAGTACTGCATTTCGAAACGGAGATCCATGCATATGCACCATTACTCTCTAAATGGGTCACACCATTGCTCTTAATATTGGTCAATGCTGACTTAGTCGTACACAGACTGGGTAAATGACCTGCGCGAATGGAAAACTGATATTGTTGATAATGCAACTATGTAGTATGTAGGGATATTGAGAATAGCATAAAATATTGTGTGTTAGGTGGGGATGAAAACCCTGAAAAAAATTCGCTATATAAGGTAGTCGAGGATGGAAAGCACAGGGCAGAGTTGGTTGTAAATTAAAACAAAATAGAAGGTTGCAGCGACGCTCAAGACGGCGGACCTTGCTTACATATACATAAAAAGTACCTACTGTTTTTTTGATTTGAATTCTCCGCACGGCGCTCTTCCTTCACTGGCTTGAGGAAGAACGAAGGGCTGCCGTAACATTTTGGTGGCAGCGGTGGGATCTTATATTCCAAACGAACCACCTATGTATAAGGCTTCTATTTAGCGGATTTAGGGATAAGATCCTTGTCTTGTAAGGATCAAAGTGAAATTGCGTTAAAAGACCTTGCAGGCGAACCCGGCAGTGGATTAGAACAACCAACTCTAGATGCCCTACCTTGCAGAACAATATCAACATTCGTTCCAATTATAGTTAAAATAACAACATCAGTGACACAAAGAAGCCCCCGCGACAAATAAAGGTAAATAGTTATAAAATCGTACATTATACTCATCAACATTTTTCAACCGTTTTAAGCATTAATTTTACTTTGACATTTGTTTGTTTTTAACTGTCCCGCGAAAATTTTTACTTGGAAATGAAAGACTGCAAAGCTTTTTAAAATTCTACCATTCCAAGACCGTGGTTTAGTGGATAGTACGTTGGACTGCTCTGCGCGCTGCTTGGGTTCAAAATCCAGCCATATCCACCGAACATTTTTCACGACATCACCTTTCAACGGGGAATGACAAACCTCCAAGAGTAATATTTGTCATGAAAAAAAAACTTCTCAACTCGCCGTTCGGAGTCGGCAATAAATTGCAAGTCCCTTCTAGCCAACATTAGCTAAATAGATTTCCTATCGGATGGGAGCACCATAGAAGAAAGATGTTCGAAGCGATCATGTACGGACCAAAAACTATCTGCGGCGTCGGTCGGTGCGTCGGTCTACTCGGAACCAAATAATTTACTACATTATACATAAATAGTACAGCAGCGTTAGAAGTCGCACGATTTTGTCTTATCAATCGCCGTTCATAAGAATAGTCCATAAGAATAATAAGCCAACTTTAAATTGGTAAGTACATACATGACACATACATTTGTATATGTATATACATACATATGTACATTTAATATCATTTAAAAGCAACGTCTTCGAATTTAATTTTCAAATATATAAATCGTTGCTTTTTCACTGAATACACCCACATTTTATCTCCCAGTCAAAATGACATAACGCAAAAGATTCTATTTTGAATACTTCGACATTTCGCAAGGGTTTTTATTAGATTATTGTGATTATTGTTTACCTCAACAAAATTGCCCTTAAGCGCTTAAAAGCGCCTTTTTTTATTTTTAATAATATTATTGCACACAACTGCACATTAATAAAAATTCAATCATTTCGTCAATAAAATCACGTGTAAAGCAAAACACATTTGACTCCCTCGTAAAGTCCACTCCCGCGAATAATCTCATGTCCTATGCAGCTTGTAATATGATTCTCACATAAATCTGTACCACACCTTACTTTTATTTCATCAGTGCAATACAAATGAAGTGGTGAAATGCAAAATACCCCACAATCACTTTGGGTCCTGGAGAGAATTGTCGTCGGCGGATGCACTAGACTTCACGAAGGAGTAACTACAATTGGACGAGCTTCTACCTGTGGTATCACTATTCCATCTGACTTTGTTTCTCGAAAACATGCCGAGTTTCAAGTAGCACCCGACAGTACAGATATCCAAATAAATGACTTGGTAAGTTTCTTTGTACTGAAAATTGTACAGGTAATTAATTCTCTTTCAACTGTAGCACTCTACAAATGGAATTTTTGTTAATGATGTGCTTTATAAAGGAGCCGCCTGTAGACTGAAAGTTGGAGATCGTATAGGCATCGGAGTATTCGTCGAAGATGATCAAGTAACTCCAGATGGAAAATATCCAATGTTTATCCTGAGAAGTTCCCCGCTGGTTGATGGAAATAATATTGTGAAAGAAAAAATGCCCGCTCAGGAGGAAATTGTAGAGATACCGCCCTCTCCGACACCTTTAGATGTTGAAGTTAGACCACAAGATAAATGTGTAGCGTCGGACACATCAGATGAGGAATACGATGAGGATGATGATAAAGATGACTTTGTTCAGCCAAAAACGCATAGAATTTCCGAAGAAAGAAATTGTAAAACCGATCCTGACATTGAAAATATTGTCCCTGCCAATATACAAAGCATATTTGGTGATTTAGACCCGGAACTACTTCGCAATTTGTCGAAGGACACTCGAGAAATTGTAGAGGCTAACATCAGCAAACCCACTGTAGTGAGGACAAATGACGACGACGTTATATGCATTTCCAGTGATGACGAGTGCGATGGATCTCAGCAACGCACTGTTAAAAGCCCAGAACTGTTTGGAGATTCATTCAACAGTGATGACGCTTCAGCAAATCTTGAAAAACAAAACGAAGTAGAAGTTGTAGAAAATGCAGAGAATCTTCCAATTAGCCACACAACTACCAATGGGAAGGACACACTAACAACACCGTTAAAGGTTGACGATGTTGATGCGAATGAAGAGGAAGAAATGTATTTTACGCAAAAACTCTTGGATGAGTTCAAAGAGGAACTCCCAGATTCGGATAATGAAGTAGCATCCAATTATAAGGTGAATGAAGGAGGCAGTTTAGCAATGTCAACAGTTAATCAAAAAGAACTCTTAAAAAGTGGTAGTGACTTTGTAAATTTGGATGATGACGACGATGAGTACGATGAGGATTTGGAAACCAAAGTGAAAGACTGGTCGTTTAAACTTTTCTCGCAGAGCTTTTCAAATAGCTTCAACGCTTCTCAAGTGTATGAGGACGATCTGGACAGAGCATCTACGGCGAATACTGAAGGAATATTTATCAACATTGACGATGATGAAGACCAGGCGACTGATGGGGAACAAGATGTTGATATGGACGCCCAAGTGGTCGATGAATCCATAAAAAGAGCCAACAGTCATACTGTCACTTCAGAGAATGACCAAAATGAACCGAAAAAAATTTCCGAAGATGTAGCAGACACTTCGGTCAAACGACAATGGAAAAAGTGTTCAAGCACGAAATTCCTCTTTTCATCGTTCTCATCCGAAGAAGGTCATGACGAAGAGGTAGAACCTCTTGCACCTAAAGAACCATCTTCATCCTCAAGAAAGCATGCGCATGCACGTAAGCTAAGCTCAACTGACGAAATTCCGCAAAAGAAACCCCGTTTAAACAGCAAATCAGAAGGTAGTGAAACAGAGAATACTACAGCTGCACAACATAGTTCACCATCGCTTAAAACGTACTCAAGAAAAAGTTCCGATCAAAGAGACTCAAGAAATTCCAAACGGCATACCGTTGAAAATGAAAGTGATGTATTCGACAAGCTTAGGGAACAACAGAGCAGACCGTCACATAGTGTTCATGAACATGCGGAAAAGCATTCAAAATCAAAGGATACTTCCGACGTTTCGAAGGTATTTCGCCGATCAAGTTCAGCCGCTGATGCGACCCCCAGCAAGACTTACTCGTATATGTCAGCTACTATCGCCAGGAGAAAATCGCTTGGCAATCATTCGTTTGAAGAAAAAAAGGATATAAAGGATGACGTAGAGATTAAGAAGCCAGAGCAAGCACCCACGACTAAAGCAAAAATGATACGAGGTCCTCCTGAGATTATTACTCCACCACTAATGACAGTTGGTCGAGGGAAGCTTAGAGGTAAGGAAAATTTAGATATTTCAGTCCCGATTTCAATTTTGGCTAAGTACTTTGTGATGTTGCTGTTCCATCCACTGTCGAGTGGTATTTACGGAAGCCGCAATAGTGCTCTGCCGGGCCAGTAGCAGGTCGTGTTTTTTTCGCCTTGGACAGTAGGACACGCATTTGCTCTTCTACTGCTACAACGACAAACTGTAAGCATCGTATGAAGCTCAGGGGTTATCTCTATTACGACTTTGAGGACCAAGTTCGGTATGCAATTTACTCTTGATGGCTTTTTATATTGAAATTTGCTGCCATGTAATGTTGGGCACATCTCATATATTATGGCCAAGTTATCTCTGTAACACGCTATGTTGATCTGTGTACTTACTAGTCGAACACATTAGGGTAACAGTATTAGTAGTAGTAGCAGCAGTAAAACCTGTCTAAAGTAGAAACACATACAAACTCCATACTGCGAACCCAATGATTAGCTGAAGTTGTGTACCGGCAGTAAGAGCTGCGGGGGACTGTTATAACCATATCCAGGAAAGGAAAGCCTTTTGGCATCATGACACCTCTTCTGTTTGTATTTTCACTTTCCTCTTCTAAATGGAATTTTCGTTTGTGTTCAAAACAAGTTGTAAGGGCTATGGTTATGTCATGTCATAGCTGTTGCTCAAATAACATTGCGGAGCACTCCAAAACGAACTTTGAAGTCGTGATTCTTCGTACTTTAAGCTGGTATTGTCATTGCCTATCGTTGGATGTTGCTCTCAAGGTATTATTTAATTTGTTTAATACGTTTCTCCAAAATTTTCATTTACCTTTTAGGATTTTCCGCAGTGCAAATGAGATGTGTGGAATCCATTAAAGAAATGCAAGGGCAAATCGATTTAAAACGCAAATGGAAAGAGAAACCGTCTATTGCAAAGCGAAAGGAGCAGGCTAACTGCAAAGCAATCAAAGAAGATCGAAAGCAAAGACTCAAAGAATTAGCGGATAAAAAGAATTCCGATGCCGTAAATACCAATAACAATACAAACAACAGAGAAAGCGACCACGATTGTGCCATCAAGGTTAAAAACACAAATTCCAATCGTGGAGCATTTCTCACAGAACCAACACCTAGTATTAGAATGAA
The DNA here is from genome assembly GCA_917880715.2 of Matsumyia berberina. Classification (NCBI taxonomy): domain Eukaryota; kingdom Metazoa; phylum Arthropoda; class Insecta; order Diptera; family Syrphidae; genus Matsumyia; species Matsumyia berberina. The sequence continues at coordinate 34,976,093 of OU862870.1, forward strand.
ATCGTTCAAAATTCCAAAGGCTTCTACGAAGTTAGCTAGTTCATCAAGCACATTAAGTGACAGCAAAACGGCTGCAAAACCGCCCTGTTCAATAACAACCACGACAAAGCCAACGTCAACAAAGGCCACAGATGAACAAAAGTCCAGCACGGAAGTTGTCACAAGCTTTTCCATGGAACTTTCAAAAGCCGATGCAGTTTTTCAGAATAATCTCAAGCAATCGACATCCACAGCATGTCGTGAGCGGCAGAAAAGCACAGAACTACCCGGTGATCAAAGAGAACGTGCTCCGCCACGTCGGAGTAACAAAAAACTTACTTTCGATGCCATGGAGGAACATTTTGTACAGACCAGCCGCCTGCAAAGTATGCAAGATATGTTTGCCAAAGCATCCAGTATGAAAAGTCTTATTGCAAAGCCAAATAAAAAGAAAACTGTTCGATTCAATGACGTGCCGGAAATACGTTACATTGAACCTGTGTTGAGTGCTACACGAAAAGTTGATAAGAAGGAACCTTCGACATTCAATGAACGAAGGGCCATCATTCGCAGGCGTTTTCCAATTGTAGATCACACAGATGATTGGCTAAGCCAAATGCTAGGGTGGAGTCAACGATGGCTGCAGAATAAACGTACCGATTCCAATAGGGATGGCTCCGATGATATGGTTTTTCCCATGACCAATCAATTTACCTCGATTAACAACTATAAAGAGTAAATTACAAGTTTTTTTTTTTGTTTGTTAAAACGAATCTAAGAACATTCTTCTTTTAATTCACCGTTTAAAGTACCGTTTTCCCGTTGCTGAAAATCGAATACCTTTCGGATTTGGAAAGACACATGCAGCGATATGCTGGAAAGGCAGGCCTCAATATTCGAATTGACTATTCTACCCCGTCCAGGGATAGAGAAATTCTGTTTGCAAAGTGTACGTTGTAACTGTGTCCTGTTAAATATGATGTATGATAGTAACATTTTCTTTATAGGTACCAAGTCAATAAGACAATCGGAGTTGGGAATCAGCGATTTGGCTTTGATTGAAGTTGTAGCTGGTTCTGAAACTAGTCAATACTTCGGCTACATCAATAGTATACGCAAAGCTGGTAAGTCCAAAATGTTCGGGGGATAGTTTTTGGTAGCCTTACCTAAGTTGTCGGTGAAATTATTATTTACTTAGCAATTTCATTTGCATGTTTCTTAACTTCTCAGCGACTTCTGTGTGTAGTTTTGATGAAAGGGTTTATGTAAGGTTAAGTTATGTGTAATAAGGAGAGGAAACACATTTTACTAGGAACACCGGGCACTCAAACGGGCCCATGACGATCGCTTGGGAAACCTTCAAAAGCACCGATACCTAAGCACACATTCTCGAATAATCTTCTTATGATTGATAGAACCAAGCCAATGCAATGACCGGCAGAGTGGAAAAAATAAATAAATAAATAAAACGTATGAAATCGTATGGATGTGGTCACGCTGTTCGTTGAGTGGCAAGCGTCATTTCTAAGTATCATTCTGTGCCACTTTGCCGTTTGCCGCTCGCTGTAGCTGTTCGTGCCATGTAGAATGATCCAATAACTTGATTAGAACTAAAGACAATCGAATCGAGTTCTTTTTTTTTTAGCAATATCACCAAGAAAAAATATGTATGTATCTGCAGCGGTGTCTGTGTCGCCAGCTGTCAAAAAAGTTAAATGTATGGCAAGCCGTAAGCGCAAACAGAATATTTAGCTGTATATGTACCGGTAGCTTGAAGTTGAAATAATTTTATCTACCAGACACAGTTACATATTTGACATTTGTAAGTTTTTATGGGTTTTCTGTAGTTTCTATTAATGAGAGGTGGACGTCCTGAAATTTTTAGAATCCGTTATCGACGTGAGCTCTTATGGAATTTGGCCAACAGGGATTATAATAATTTGAAAATATACACAAGCCTACCTGCAGACAATGTTTGGAGAGCGATGAAAGCTCTCTTCACATCGTCACAGATTGCCCTGCCCTCATGCATGTGAGAAAGCGGACCCTAGGCTGTGAACTTGCCACGCTCCAGCCTGAGAAGCTGATTAACTTCTTTACAGCCTTTGGAATAGACAAACTGCTCTAAAAACATTTCGAACAGCACTATAGGCCTCAATGTGAGACCGTAGCGGTAGAGCGGACCAACCGCTACCACTAATAATAATAATAATATTAATAATAATTTGAGAATAAAAATGGGAAAATGGAAGGAAATTTCAAACGAGTTTAATATATCGAGTAAGTATTTTTCTGTTTATTAATTTCATTGAATTTAACAACGCACATAATAATAGCAACGCCTTGGTCATCCATTTCATAAAAATTAAATGTACTTACTTTAAAAATAACTCATGTCACACGATGAACTTCAAGTTTTTCTTACAAGTAAAAACACGAGAAATGTGTTCGGACCAGATACAAGCGTTTGACACCAACACACGACACAGACACCGCTACACATACACGTTCTGATCAGGCCCTAAGTTTTCGCAGTATCTACACTCCGATTTTGTGAGCCCTAGTTTCCTAGAGTGCTTTCTCAGAAGGCAATACCGGTATAAGACTCCTACAGCTACTCTTAGATTTGATCTCTCTAGCTTAAGAATTTCGCTAGTTTGACAGCTACCGTATGGTTTTGAGGTAATTCTCTCCCGTCTCTAGCTATTTGATCGGTAAGTACAATTCCCTCTATACTGCAATGTCCAGGCACCAAACATAGTCTTACACGGTTTTGTGCGCATAATGCCTTAAGCATTCTAATCCAGCGGGAAGGAAAAGGAGAAGCGTTTCCGTTTTCGCGGGCGTTTTGGCTGTTCTCTGCACTGCCGTGATGATTTTGATATAATCCATAGAATTCAGCATAATGTCAGTATCGCGTTCATGAGTATTGAGGCAGAATCAGCCAACATGGGTTTAAAGGTTAGCAAAGGCAAAGCAAAGCACAGCACATGGTATCAACAAAAAAGGACACCCAACACCGAAGTCTCGGACAGAATGTTAATATCGACGGAGGAATTTAGGGACTTTATCTAGTTAGGCTCTGCAATAGACTTAGGCTGTGTATTTGAGCTAAAATGGTAATTAGGTAACAAAGCCAAAAGGACTCTGTACTTTGTTAAGAGTACATAGATGATGTAGATCTTATTTAGAATTTTTTACTCATTTTAGAAGAAAGTTGGAAATACCTACTAACTGGTCTTAGACAATAGATGCTATTATTTTTGCAATAACGATTGATCTTCTTTAACAGACTCGTGCAATGTTATCACAATCGAGGTGAGCCAAAACTTAATCCCCAAAAACATTATGAAAAGTGCAACAAAGCTGACAATTCGGCGGATAATTGAAGGAATTCGCGTACACTTTGGAGCATTTAACGCAGTTCACCAGGTGGAACAGACACCGCTCTTCCAAAAAATATTAAACCCCTTGGAATTACTGAAAGTTAAGACTTACTATAGACCATCAATGCAATATAAAGGTTGTGACGCCCTAAACGCTGAACAAACGGAAGTTTTACTTAAAACCTATGCCAAAACAATCGATGAATTCAATTCGAGTATAACGCTGATTCAGGGACCACCGGGAACGGGAAAATCTCGCCTAATAACGAATTTAGCCTTACAACTTCTCTACGGAAATGAGGTTCGTACGTTGGACAAGAAAATTCTCATTTGTGCACAAAGTAATATGGCAGTTGATGTAATCGCCCAGCAATTGCATGCCATCCAAAAGAAACTGTCGAAGCGAGCGCAAAAGTATAGTGTAATACGCTTTGGCAAAGACGATAAAATGCACAGGGATGTGAGAGATATTACATTAAGAAGACTCATAGAAAGTGATCATAGGTCGCGTTTACAGAAAATAAATGGTTCACTCGAAGGCTCTACAATTAAAGAGAACTTACAGAATGAGGTTAGTTTTTATTCGTCCAAATTGACCATAAAGAAGTAGGAGATTGAATATTTACAGATTCTTAAACTAGAGGCAAAAGTAGCAGCGTTACAAAATGAAAAATTACAGGACGTAAGACAAGATGAATTAATCGAGATGAAAAAGAGCTTAGCGTTAAAAAAAAGTATACAAAATCAAACTCTTCGTCCGGATGATGAGAAGCGACTGCATGCATTTTACCTGGAGAATGCCAACATAATTTGTACTACGCTGTGTAGTTGCGTCAAACTTTCACAGTAAGTAATAAGCTATTATCTTTGTATGCATTATGTTTATACGTTTTCTTGAAGGTTTGTGAATTACTTTGACGTGTGTATTATTGATGAGGCAACCCAGTGCATTGAACCGTGGACTATAATGCCGCTAAAATTTGGTGTGAACAGTCTTATATTGGTTGGTGATACGCAACAACTTCCAGCCACAGTCATCTCGCAGGTAAGGGAAACATGATGTTCCTTGTAAATCAGTTGACACATTTTCTTTCTGTAGAGAGCCAAAGACTATGGACTGGGCATGTCACTATTCACTAGGATCCAAAATAGTTTGGAGAGCAACGACCATGGGGAGTCCAGTTCCATCTTAAGTCTACGTACACAATACCGAATGCATCCAGAGATATGTAAATGGCCAAACATGTACTTCTATAAAAATCAGTTGTTAAACGATCCAATCACTGCTGAATTCAAGTCACAGATCAAACCATTTTCCATACTTAACTTGGAGTACAGACAAAATGACCAGTGCTATAATGGTCAGATTGCCAATAGCCTCGAGGCTGAATTCGTTGTGAAGTTGGCGAAGACATTAAACTTGTATATTCCGAATAAGTTTTTCAGTTATGGCGTTATCACACCGTATGCCCAACACCGCGAGAAATTGGAGGCGATGTTAAAGTATGTTCTTATTGCCAAACACATATATGTACATTCTTAGACTCTGAAACTCTTATAGGGGCAGCGATTTGAATAATATAATGATAAATACAATTGATTCATATCAAGGCATTGAAAAGGACGTAGTAATCATTTCAAATGCTCGCACTCAAGGAATCGGATTTTTGGCCAACTATCAACGCCTAAATGTGGCCCTAACCAGACCAAAGAAGTGTCTCATTCTGTGTGGCAATTTTAAGAATCTAGAGGTGAGTTTTTGAGCAGTTATTCCGTAACTTTTGTTTAAATTTGAATTGAATTACAGTCAGTGCCATCGTGGGCGAGTTTATTAGCCACAGCCAAAGAGCGTGGATTGTACCATGACATTAGTATCGCTGACGCTGGAGACATTGAAAAGAATGTAATCGAGAAAATAAAAATCAAACGGTAGTTCCGCTACATTATATTTAAGTTAGCAGTTGATGTGATATGTACAAATTCTTTTCTAAGCCTTCAAACAATGATCGTGCCAATAATTTTTCATTAAAATAATTTTGTATGTTTAAGTTATGCTTTATAAAATATCAAGCATTGTTTCGCGATTTAATTTCGAACCTTAACTCAAATATATTAAGCCATTTACTTGTCAATCAGTCAAACGAATAGTAATGTTAAAGAATAACCAAAATATTCTATAGTTTTGCTGAAAGTGTAGATAGGGTTGTAGTACTTTTCAACCAGTAAGGTTACTTATGATTAGCAAATTGATTCTAGGAATTTTGTTATATGTACATTTATCAATAAATCGTTAATACTCGCCCTGATATTTATATTACAGGGCGGCCTTGATTCTTATCGTTTTTAGGGCCATATTAAGGCGGCTGTCCGTTCTTATTTAAAAACTACTACTCCGATGTAAATCGAGGGCCGCCAAACCTTCCCAGCACGATAAGCAATATTTTTTATTCACAAAAGTTTTCTGGCACTGTTTGAGGTGTACTATTTAGATTGGGTGAAATGATGAACAGTTGCGTTTTGAATGGAGTGAAGGAAGCTACAGCTGTTGTTGAAAGCTATGGTCTCGCATAGCTATTCAAGGAAGATGCATTGCCAGTGACAAGCTTTCAGGCGAAAAATTGAGTAACCATTAGCAGATCCAGACATTTTTATCTGAGTATACGCAAGTATCATTTGGATGTACTTGGATTGATTAAGTTTAAAATCTGGAGGATTTCTTGTACCATTTATTAACTTTCTCGCAGAAATTACGCCAAGATAACATTGGGCTTGTATGACGCCTTTCCTGTAGATTATCAGGGTGACCTTATGGGTCTGGCAGTCGGTGTCGCATTGATACTGTTGAACTCTTTCGTGCTTTTACTTGTTTTATATTGTGCTTCAGCATTGCAGCAAAGCGGCTGGTTTTCAACGAAAATGAATTCTTTTTAACTCTAATAACGCCATGGCTTAATGGCTAATGCGTTGGACTGCTGTGTGAGCGGCTTGGGTTCAAGACCCAGCCATGTCCATCGAACTTTTTCGCAGCACTATCTCTCGTCGGGGAATGACAAGCCTCCGGGAATATAATTTGTCATAAAAGAGCTTCCCAATTCGTCATTCGGTGTCGGCAATAAATTGTAGGTCCCTTCCATTCGTGCAAAAATGTGACACGCACAAAATAAATGGTCCCGAGCTGTTGCGCCAGCTATTTACATATTTTTTTTTTTTTAAATAAAAACACAATTGCTATTCACATTCATATTTGAATTACATTTATTAAAATTTTACTCCTCAAATAGTTTGCTTTATTTTTATAACATCAAATGACAAAATGGATTGTATTCCATCAGCAGCATCATAATTTAAATGTTTTACATCTTTTAAGTTGTATTGTAGCTTTTCGACTACATTAAACTACTTACATATAGACTTTAAAATCTGCTTACAAAATAAAAGCCAAGGAAGTCAATTAACTAAATAAAGAATCATAAACTCCTACCGTAGCTTGGACACATGGAAAAGAAAAATAAAAATATTTGAAATCATTTTGTTTGTAATTTTTTCTTAAAAAAAAAAAAAAAAAAAACATTGCTTTCCTTCTTTCAGTTACAACAACAGGTACCTTATACTGTATTTATATAATATGTTTTTATTTTTTTAACTTTATGTTTTTGTACTTAATTTCAATTACAGCAACAATCAAGTAACTTTGGGTGGGGTCAGAATATGGATTATACATATTATAATTCAGAAAAGACAAACAAATATTCCACGGACGGGCAATTCAAAAAATTGTTTGATATTTGGAGCGATAATTTTGCAAAAAGGAAAAAGTGTCCAGTTCATGAAATTTTTAATTTCTAATTTAAATAAAATCTAATATTGCACTACATGCTTTACTGTCTTATTTTTTTAGAAAAATAAAATAATAACTAAATTTCTATGTCGCTTGAAAAATGTGAGTGAAGAGTTCACTGCAAATGCAAATTTAACGTCTAAACTCTTTCTCCCATGTTTTGGAATTTCTTATCACGTTGTTTTCAGTTAACCTAGTTAAATTTGGAACTTTTTCGAGAAAGGATGGCTAGTAGAAAACACATTGGAGTGACATTAAACAACTTAATTTGCTTCGTTTTTACTATCGGGATTGTTTTCAAATCGAAGTTTGCTTACAAAAGATGTTCTCAAATAAAATTAGAGAAGTTAAACATTTCGAAATTATTTTTTTTATATTTACCGTTATAAACTACGCGTATAATAATCTTAACTTAATATATTTGTCTTAAAATAAAAATACTAAAGACTAGAAGTGTTAAAAATATTTATTCAATATTTTTTTTTTAATCATGTTTTTATTGACTGTCGATCTGTTTTGCGTTCGAGTTTTTAAGTAAAGTACTATGTACGAGGCCGTACTAGGAGTATTTTAATGTTGAAGTCCCTGTTAAAGGTGTTTAGAGCAACGAAAAGTGAATAAGTTCTGCTGTGTTGCATTCCTGAATTGGCTCGGAGATAGGTGACAACCAAGTGCTACATGCCTGCAACATACGTTCATTGGGCGCTTCATAGACCAGTTCACTATTAAACTGACTGAGAATGAATGGCAGCTTGTGGCCAGAGCTCGATATTAAAACAACAACGATGCTTCTTCAGGGGAGCCCCATCCAAATAGGAATTCATACCTTGAAAGCTTAGCTTGAAAAACTCATCGAATAAGAATGCCATTAAAAGACGGGTGAATAATATAACCTCGTCTATGCTACTTGTATGATTGTACGTCTTCAGTTTGCGATGGGACTAAATTAAATGTTTCACGAGCGTTTGTGCTCTCAATAAAATCTAAGCGATAACAATTATACCTCAAACCCTCCACATCCTCTTGGCTACTTTTTTTTAATTCCCCTGTAAAATTTGTTTGCCCAGTCTTCTCTCTCTATCGCTAAGAATCCCAATTTTACTTAAAATCTCCATAAACAGACCAACATATTGCATGCTTTTGAGTTCAAAGTGGGATACAAATCACTGGTTTATAAGCCGGGTTTTTTTTATTTATCTATTACAACAATTTCTTTCCCGTCTTTTCCTTAAAAAAAAATGAACTGCACATAATTTTTGTTATGATAAATTAGTTTAGTCATTGAATAAATATTTTCTACATAATTCTCGTTTTTACTACATAAACCAATACAATTTCATTATTTTTATCGTTTTTACGGTCCACATATTCTCCTCCTTGTTTCTTTTTCTTTCACTCAAGAAAACAAAATGGAAAAATTATAATAATATCTTTAAGATTAGTGGAATTGTTACATTAAATAAATTAATTGTTTCCTTTTGTTTTTGTTTTATTAAAAATTCAGTACACAAAATTTTGTTTAAATAGTATATATCTCTGGTTGGATTTTTGTTGTAAGTGAGATTATTTAGACAATTATACTTTGAATGGTGTATTCATGTTACAGTTTAATGGAACAAATATACTAACAACACGCAAAACGAGTGTTTTTTATTTTTTTTAAATCTTTAGTATCAAGTATCCACGACAATTATATGAAATTGGATACAAACTACATTTCATGTTTTTTTTTAAATGATTTTTACTAGAGTTTACATACATATATATGTGTTAATATATATTAAAATAAATTAAATAGTTGATTTTTGTTTGTTTAATAGTTAAAGTAAAATAACAGAAGAATGTGTTCTTAGTTGAGGATACTGAGACCTTCGAGATTATCTCGTAATGAATTGAATATCTGCAGCTGTTGTTCCGGTTTTAAATTGTAAATCTAAAAGAAAATGAGTGAAATTTAATAATTTACTAAGTCAATATAATATTAGAAATTAAGATCTAAGTCAAAACTGACAGCCCTAAAACGAAAATGATTGCGGTATTTCCCAAGAAATGTTCGCCGTTAATAAAGCAGCAGGGACAATAGATACTAAGAAACACAATCCATTCAAGGTTACAATTCTCCTTGAAGTAGGAGCTGGCACGATATAAAAGAAACGGCGAGACTATGAATTAATTATACTTCGAATGTTGCAATCTCCAAAACCGTGAGGGCAAGACTATTTAGAGAGCTGTATTGTAAAAGACTCGTAATTTATCAAAAATGTCACTGACACCTATAACCAGCAACAGCACACATCGCATGAAAGTCTCCCACACAATCGATAATCATTGCTTCAACATAGTCCTTAGCGTCCGCCCACCACCCACATCGTTGACGAAGTAAATTGTCTCACGTGTAAGACACGGTTCACCCTTGCTCAATCGCGGTTAAAACAGTGCCGCTCCCTAACAGCTACACGAACGACCTCGAGCCCTCCATCGAAGACAAATACCCTGACTATGGCCACATGACATCTGTTGAACTGCGCCCAGAGGCATTCTTTGATCGATCTATTGACACGGTTGGTCTTTTGCGCTGATAAACCGACCTGTGTTCATCGGAGCAGTAGCTACTTAAACAAAAACATGCTCCCCTTCACTTTCCTTCGGAACACCTTACCCTTATGTTGGAGGCATGGACTGTTTTAACATCGTTTACAATAAGGCCCATTTTCGGCGCGTCTGCCTCAATATCAACAAATGCGATAATGACAGCCTGCTGTGTTCCTCCAAATGTTGAAGAAATCGAATGATATTGCATTGTTTTGTCTCGATGAGGTCATTGCTTTGATGGATAAACGTCCGTTCATCACGTTCACCAAATTATACGCAGATCTGTATAAGTAGATCGTCGCGGTAAGAAATTTTAAAATTTTGAGTTCTGAAAATACCTCGTATTATACACTTGGAGACTTGTGACTCTATGACGAGATGTGGTTGCTTGAACCTGCACACATGCATAGCAGTCCAAGGCACTTAGTGACACATTAACACTGGGTCACGGCCACGCAGAGAGAAAGGGACTTATTTGAACATTACTTCCAGTATCTACTGAATATACATTTGGTTGAGAGAGCAGCGTTCTATGTAGGCCTGAACTGAATTTTCGGTTTTCCTACATTATAAACAAAAGATCTTACTTGTGTTAACAATTTGGCAGGCGATGGAGTTCTAATAAAACTGGAAATGTATACGTTGACAAAAGTAGCCATCAAGAACTGACAGTCGAAGCGATCCATAATTCCACCGTGTCCGGGAATCATATCTCCAAAGTCCTGCAAGAACAAATCAAATATTATTGGTTCCACTTTCACAAATTAACTGAACCAAAAACAATTTACCTTGATTTTGAAAGCCCTCTTGAAACCCGATGCAAAGAATCCACCAAACGGACCAATGACGGAACTAAACAAGCTCAGCGACAACGAATGGAATACAAATGGATAGATTAAAATCGATTTGCCAATTCCGAACTATAATAGAAAAATAGCCACGAATTATTATGTCTCGTATGAAATCGATTACCCATAACTTACCACAGATAGGCTATACTCTTGTTTAGTAAAGAGATAGCTCGGTTCACATTCCATAGTCATGCGGCCAAGTGATTCAGAATACACAATGGGACAAATGAAATATTGATAATGACAAAGGAAAAAGGAGATCAAACAACCAAAGACCAATGTAGACAATCCGCCACCAATGAAACCCTCCCATGTTTTCTTTGGACTGAGTTTTATCAACGGCGTCTTGCCAAAGAAGAAGCCAAACATGTAAGCCATCACATCATTACAAACAATCATCGATACAGGGACGATAAACCAAATAAGACCTGTTGAGGATTTACAATTTAATTATGTAATTGATTTTTGTTTTCTTCGAGTTGTGTTAACTTACCTTCAAAAATGTTTTGAATAATTAGATAACTCTGTGTGACAACGATCAACAATGACACATGCGTCCAAGCGAACAAACTGAATTGTTTCATGTAATACTTCTTCACCAATGACAGGACGAACCACACAAAACCAATGCAGTACAATGCAAACGACAAAAATCGATGGTAGGTGACCAAGAACTTTAAGTATTCCTAAAATAAAGACATTGTCAAGGCGAATTCAGAACTTTTTACAACATTGTAAACTTACCACTCTGTTGATGACCACACCAAAATAGTCGACCAAATTTTCTCCGTAGAAGAAGTAATTCGATGTCAGCAAGAAGTACCATGAGAGACTTCTAAACCATGGCAAGCCATGGATTCTGTACACTTGATAACCGATCGAAATGATTTCTTGGAAACATTTAACTTGCACAAGGAGCGTCTGAAAGTAGAAAGATGAAAAATTTAGAAGATTGCTCCATCAAAAACTGAGGATAATGATGTTTTTGTGTTAAGACCTTGTTCCATGAAATATAATTGTTTCGACATTATTTTCTCAGATCTACAAGTGGCCGCTTTACTAAAAACTAAGCCAGTTAAGTTAAGACTAGTCACAAAATATATGTACCTCCTGAACACACGACATAACGTTACAATCGGTAGGGGCCCAGGACGTAGCTAGACGCAGTTCAGAGCTGAACAATAGCCTACTCAGTCCAAACTCCAATGGAACTTCAAGAAGCTAGCATAGTCACAAATTTCTTGAAGATGGTAGATGCCCCCATCGTGTTGCACCTCACAAAGACTACGGCCACATCAGAGGAACAAGAAAGCAAAGACCTCCTTGCCCTCAACAAGCTACTCCTAAGAGCACTAACGGACATCATTACAGGTCACAACTTACTGGCGACCGAAATGGAAAATATCCACTTAAATACAGCTATGCAAAGCGTGCGGCTCTATGCGAGTGCCCAAGTTTGAGAAGTGCCAAGAAGATAGCCCTCGGATCATGGCGATCATCCCAAAAATGCATTCTAAATGCCAGATGGCTTAGGGTGGCGCCGAAACAATAATTATTTCCACAGAAACACAATGGAACCAGAGCAATTCGAGTGAGACGGTGCTGCTGGACGACCTCGATTTCGCTCGAATTATTTCTCAGTTAAAGGAGAACTTTGCTTAACACGAAAGATCTTTTAGGTCGCAATGTATTTCCCGTGTTCGTTAGGTATGTGTGCAGCCCAAAAGAGCATACATTTAGTTTAAATTACCACAATAGGGGCCTTCCGGCTTAGCCCGAAATGTGAGGATTTGACATTACCGCTCCCAATGAGGTTAATCTATCACTCGCTCACGAGTACCACTCACTCACTCATTATCGATTGCGGCAATTCCGCCCCAGGATATCCAAATCTACACTGAAGGACTTAAATTGAATATAAAGACTTGTTCCGGAGTTTTGTCTAAGTCACTCACGATCAACGATCAACGTCATTCAGAGGGTGCCACAGACTATAAATGATAAAGGGTTTTTCAATAGGGACGCTACAAAAGTAGAGCGACAGGGACAGCAAACGACGCCATATTTTTCTTGCGGTTTTTTGACATTTCTCTTCAGTAAGGTTTGCCATTTCATGATGGAAAGATATACGAGCCAACAACGAGTCGAAATTATTAAAATTTACTACCGAAATTCGGAGTCAGTGGCTTCAACGTTAAGAGCGCTACGTCCAATTTATGGTCGTCATAATCGTCCTAGCAGATCAACAATTGAGCGTCTAGTGGAAAAATTTGAATCCACAGGCACAGTACAAAATGTTCCCGTGCCAGTGAGACAAAGAAGTGCCCGTAGTGTCGAGAATATTGCTGCCGCTGAGGCTTCAGTTGCAGAAAGCCCAAATGTGTCTCTCACACGTCGTTCTCAAGCGTTGGGCATCTCTGTGACGTCGTTGTGGCGAATTTTGCGAAAAGATCTTGGCCTACATCCTTACAAGATTAAATTGACGCAAGAACTGAAGCCGCTTGACCACCAGAAGCGTCGTATGTTCGTGAATTGGGCTGAGCAACAACTTGAAAATGATTCGGATTTTCATCGAAAAATCATCTTCAGCGATGAGGCTCATTTCTGGCTGGATGACTTCGTCAATAAACAAAATATGCGGTATTGGTCAGGCAGCAATCCACACGTACTCCATGAGTCATCATTGCATCCCGAAAAAATTACGATTTGGTGTGGTTTATGGGCCGGCGGCGTCATTGGGCCGTACTTCTTCCGTGATGATCAAGACCGGCACGTTACTGTGAATGGGGATCGCTACCGTTCAATGATAACCGAATATTTTTGGCCCCAATTGGATGATATGGACTTGGAGGACATGTGGTTCCAACAGGACGGCGCCACAAGCCACACAGCGAATGTCACAATCAATTTATTGGAAACCAAGTTTGGAGAACGTGTTATCTCACGAAATGGTACAGTCGCTTGGCCGCCTCGGTCGTGCGATTTGACGCCGTTAGACTATTTCCTGTGGGGCTACGTCAAGTCTATGGTCTATGCCAACAAGCCAGCGACGATTGATGAACTTCGTACGAATATCGAACGTGAAATTGCAGCAGTATCGGCCGATTTATGCTTGAAAACCGTTGAAAATTGGGTTCAGCGTCTGGACTTCTGCAAGCGTGCCCGTGGTGGCCATGCCAAAGAAATCGAGTTCCATACATAATGGCATCGAACGTACTTTCACAGGAATAAAGAATTTCATTGATATCCAAAACCGTTTTTGTTTTATTTAAAAAAACTTTTGTAGCGCTCTTATTGAAAAACCCTGTATAACTGATGAACTAACTCGGAAAGGATCAGCGTTAAACACGAAAAATTGTCATACATCGGTAAAAAAAAAACGCTTTTGGCCTAAAGGATGATTGAAATTCTGCCAGAGATGGCTGTATAATATATTCCAAATCCGAATGAAAAGAGCCAACTGGCTTTTTAGGATAATGCACGACAGGCACAATACTTGCTTAATTCACCCAACTACTACAGGAGCTGCCAGTATACATAGATAGACAAATAGAAACCATCAAATATCTGCTTCGTTAATGTCAAAAACTCTAAATAGATCGTCTTCGTCATATGGACAACATCCATACTGGAGTACCACTGATGAACATGATATGTTCAGTTAGGAGTGCAAGTTAGTTGTCGATCACAAGATGAGAGAGCTAATCAACACCTCTTGGTCCGCCAGAGGCGATCGCATTATATCCGTCAGTTTATGGCAGCGAGCAGACCAGAGCAAGACAAAATGTCACCTCGCTTTGAATAAAAAGGATACTCGCATCCTGATAGGTGTACTGACGGGACATAGTAGACACCATGGCCGAAGTCTCGGCATCAGCACCCCAGACAACTCCAGGAGCTGTCAGGATGTGGAAGAGACGGAGACCATCAAACAATTACTCCGTGAGTATCCCAATCTCCAAAACCGCCGATTCCGACACATGGGAAACAGAGTGTATGGAGAACTCGGAAACCTAACAGAAGTACCAATAGCGAACATGCTCCACTTTATTAAGAGTACAGGTTGGTTTTGCGATAGAACACCTATCCAGAGAAGAAGAGGAACACAATGGACCAGTAGGCTCCCGTGGACGGACAGCCTTTAGACTGGGCACTTCCCCCATAACCTTACCTAACCTAGTTTTTGAATAAACCAGCTAACAAATAAATAATTAAGAAATGATACTACGAATTAAAGTCAGAACACAACGGACCAAACAATCTCCCTACAGGTACAACAAAAGTCTACTGCTCTTTAAACCTAACCTCACCTTGATCTAAGTACAGCGAAGGGAGGATCTTTTCCACTAATCTAGCCTCGAGTTCTAATATTTATCTACGTAAACTACCTCCTGACCTGCTTTCCTTTTTAAACGTATTACACCTCTAGGTAGACGTACATGCTTATCTACCTCTATAACTACAGGAAACTTAGTATCCAATGCCTATTTTCCCGGAGTCGCTCTAGTATTTCCTTCTTTCCTTCTTCCTTGTGCATTCTTTAATAATATTCGCGCATACAAATCCGACACCATTCGTCGCGAACAAGTGTTTTTTGTTTTTCTTTTTGTAAGCTTACCGTAGCTCATAGAACTCCACCTAGCCTCCCCATTTTATCGATTGTCGTGTTCTTACTAATAATAGCACTCCGGTGCACTTGTTGGTCTTCGGAAATGAATCGTAATGGTACACGTTATGTACGCGTTATATGCCAAATACCACGGGGTGCACTAAGCCCCTAAGAAGGCACACAGCTTACCATTTTACAGTCCGATTTACTCCGATTCATTCGGTTATGGTTCATGAAACAAAAGTCAATTACCCATTAAACAACACTCTGAACTTACTGTTATCATCAAAGCTAATGGTCCGCCATAGATGATGAGCGCGAATCCGCAAATCATTATCCAGGTGAAAATTCCACGAATGACCCAATTCTTCCATCTAAAATTAAAAATAAAATGAAGTTAGTTATTCGATTGCGTAATTCACTTGATTGGGGGAAATCAGAATGCAATTGTTGCTCGGCGAAGTTAAATAATTTACATTTCTCACCTATGGGGTGCCTTCGTGCCAAGCCTTGAACCGAACGTTATTACGCATATTATCGTGTGTTAATAATGAAAGCAGCGGTAATTATTCGACTGAATGAAAGCAACGATTAGGGCACGATTTCGTTTGAGTGCAAGCGATTTATTCGAGTTGATTATGTTGTTGGGACATGTGCGTGCTTATTATTGGGATTGGAATAATTGTAGCCCTATAACATTGCTGTACCATTAAGACTTGTTTTCTTTTATTTCTGTTACATGAAGATTAAGCCCACAAACTGGAGAAGACCTTAAGTACACAAGATTGAACGCTTGCAGAGTTGCAAAAGTCGTATCACTGAAAATAGAGTTCCAACGTAATGTGTACGCTAAGCACGTGACCGTACCTCTCGTATACCATGCCCGTACTGGGATACCACAAAAAAAAGCAAATAGAGCAACTATTTCGATGACATTGCTGGTGTGTTTGAAATCGTGGCGATTCTCTAAAAGTGGAAGGTTCTTCACTCTCTTCAGTGAGATTCCAGCCTACGTTTGATAGATCACTCGTTTGCAATTCCTTAGAATTCCCTTATGACCTAGTACATACATGGGAAGGTCGGCTATGAACATAAGCAGCATAATAGAGAAAGAAGCTAATTCGTCCTCGTTAGCCAGAGAGGATTGTGCCACCTCTCGGCCTTTATGGCCAGAATTAAATAAAGGCAAAACAAGATCCCCTATCCGCATGCTTACTGGAGCTCGAATACACTGTTCCGTACTTTGACAGACCATTCTCGTGGTCTAGGCCTTGACTCATCCATCTGAATTGATGGTTCAAAAAAATGTCAGGAGCAGGAACAAGTCTCTTCTCTAAAGAACTAGAACGAAACAGCTTAGTAAGACTCCCTGAGCACTGCAGCGTTTTACACGCGAAGGTTCTAGCAGTGACAAACGCCGCCAAATTGGCATTAATGACAACAATATTACGGCAGTATATTCCGATCTATATTGAGAGCTAGGCGGCTCAAAAACCCAACTGTCTAGTGTTGTTACAAAAGCTAAAGATTTGTGGCAGCGATCATAACTTAAAACCCTGCTGAGTCCGATGTAGCACGGGGCATGCCAGGCAATAAAGCGGATGCCAAACTACCAACAAAAGGCCCTAGACCTGGAGCAAGCGGATGGTACTATTGAACTTCATCTCTGCTACACCAGGACGTTTTTTGCGGTACCACCTCTTGTCTTGACAGGTCTCCGAGAGTATAATTTGTCAAGAAAAAGCTTCTCAATTCGCCGTTCGGAGTAGGTCTCTTGCATTCGTGCGAAAACAACATGAATGGTTGCGAGAAGTTAGGCCTCGACTCATCCCGACCCGTCGCGCTAGCTATTTATTTTAACTGGCTCGACAGTCCGGAATGGGCCCAGGATGATAAACTGACCTGAGAGGGCTCAGTCTTTAGTAGTTGATTCGCAGAAAACGTCAACATTCTGCTGGGAACTGTTAAGTGAAACATACTTTCACACTCGCGGTGTATTACGATGGTTTACCATAGGTTATGAAGGGCTAGGACAAATTATCACCCTAAGCACGATTCGCACAAATATTGCCAGGATTCATCCAAATATTATAGGACAGTGGCCAATGGAATATCATGTAGCCAAGCTGTAGGAAAATACATAAGTAGGAAAGAGACTCTGGTTCACTTCTTTTCCAGTTGTCTGGTAATGGTCAACATTAGACAGCTATCTTCAAGACAGTGTGTTCGGAATGGTGGATATGATTCGATTATTAAACTGAATGGGGTAATGGTCTTCGATTCAGTCTGAGCCTCATCGCGATGTAGAATCAAAACGACGGTGTCAGTGCTAACCAAGGTCCTTTTGAATCAGCACTTTTGGCCACTTATCTACATAACGTAGGTGGCATAGACAATTGCTTAATTAAAGAGGCTTTCTGGTCCGTAATAAGTAAGATCACCTATAAGCCTGTTCGATTTAAAAAAAAAAAAGTACTAAGTATCTCACAACTAGCTCGTGGACAATTTCTCCAAAGCGCTTTCCAGGAACTTGCAACTGCGATCTAGCTAAATGTACATGGCGATTATTTATGCAAAACTTAGCCACTTGTTTCGTTGTAAGCACTATAACATGCATCTTAAAATTAATAGAACAGAACCAGAAAAAAAAAAAAAAGCGAAAACGCAACGAACCACTTGCAGTGCACATGAGCTCGGACACAAACACTGCTTTACTTGTAGTCTCGCCAAGGCAAAGTCCAATCTAACGACATAAAATGCTAATTTAATTGACTGAATAAACATTAACTCAATTGAACGGTTGCATTTAAATCAAAAGCGTGTATTCAATTTTACAAGTCGTTGACTTTGGCTCGGCTGGTGTCAATCAGTGGGTTGCTGGCTGTCGCACAAATGGCACAAAACATCTTGGGACCGAACAAATTTATTATTTGGATTTAAATTGTTTAAACAATAATGGAAAATTATCAGTTGAGAGATTTATGTACGTACATGTGTTGAAAATGTAAGTTTAACCGATTTAAGCACGACACATTTAAATTTTAATTTAGGGGAAAAGTAACGCACCTATCGGGCAAATCCTTGAGTGCTGATCCCAACATTTCGGGCGTCTTGTCAGTTCCTTGTGGCAATGTTTTGGCTAGTTCTTCGACATACTTCTCTTCTGGTAATTTCTCCTCCTCCGAATCGACCTGAAAAATAAAGCAAAGTATTTGTTTATATTTACATATGACTAGGCTTCAAATAACAAGGTAATTAGAATGACACCAGACTCGTTGAGTCGGCCCTTTATGAGATGTAGAGTGATGTAGTGAAAATATACATTAAAGGACGACGTCTGGGACAGGAAGGTGATCGACATAACTTTGATGAGCTTAGAACTTGGTCTACCTTAATTCACTATAAACTCAGATAATGATAACAGTACTGACATCAAAAAAAGAATACATCGCCAATCAATGCTTCTTTGCCCTGAGAAATGGGTAACTTCTCTCGAACAACTAAAGTGACTCTATAGTGTCCTCTATGGCCTGCTCTAAGACGAAGAGGCATAGACTTTGTCAAGATAGAACAAGGCCGCCCTCTGGTTATTCGCGAAAAAAATCCTTCGGATGATCTTTGGTCCCGTTTGCCTGGACGGTAAGCTAAGAAGAACATGCAATAACCAACTGTAAAGCCACTAAGATTTTTGAGGCAATTGAAACGACCAGCACTTCGGCCCATAGACTCTTCGAAAGGCACTACACAGTACTCGTAAAACAACACGTCGCCTTAGGTGCCGCGCACATATGGAAACTTGACGTACGAAACTAGAGGTAAGCCAGCTGACGACCGAGATAGTTTAAGAAGCTTCTTTTTGTTTTACTTCTTGGTTGAGATCCACGTTCATCCCGGGTCTGTAAGGTCATAAGTATGGTATGGCATATACGCCACCGTCGAGGCCGTTGTGTGTCCATCCTTTTCCGGTAGAACTGTTGAATAGGTCAGTTTTGCAATAACTCTTGAGAAGAATGTAAAAAAAAGTGTTTAATTATGGAGTTGCGTGTGCGTCTTGTCGAGGGAATCTTCTTCAAGTTCAAGTTCAATATTTATTTATTTATCTTTCAAATACCAAATTAGATTACAAATCTTAACATATTTAGCGATACATTTTATGAATTCAATATCTTAATCACAACAAGTTCAGAAAATACATATATGTGGTAGAAATAATATAAATGTATGTATAGCGAGATTAAGAAATGACGATCATTTAATTGAAAATTGAAAGATAAAGATACATCCTTTAGTTTGAATCAAACTAGTGTCGAATGCATCAGGTACAATAGCAAAGTAAAAGAAAATAACAATAACAAATAACAAGAGGTGTATAGAGGGGCACCCTTGGTATAAGCCAGGATGTCACCCATTTGTTTATGGATGAAATGCTTCAGATTCTGAATTCGTTACATCCTCACTAAGACTGCGCACACACATGGAATATGTTCGAGGTCCACTTTTTCTTCTTCGCTGCGTCAGTTAATACTCTCTTGCTCTGTTTTTGGTGAGAAGGTTGTTTGTTTGCTCAACGTACGCAAGCTTTAGCCTCTGTCCACGTTGAGTTTTGCCCATTAATTTTGGAAACATCTTTGCAACCGCTCGTTAATAGCCGTTTTAGGCCAATGTCACACGAGCTGCTTTTTTGGCGCTCTCATTTCGTCGCGCACCATGAGTATACATGAAACCAAATATAACTCTACACACTGACTCCTTTTTGGTCACGGCCGCTCGTGTGTACAGTTCTATCGGATTTCTATATACTCAGGAAAAAGAAGCTCGTGTGGCATCGTTTTTAATGGTTGGCAGTAGGACCCGCACTGTCTTTTCAGCTGTTCACTCCATCGTGTGCGCTCCTTCTTTTGTCAAACGACTTTCTCGTTTCCCGCAACACCTTCGTGGCCCGATACCTAGATAAGACGGACCTTGAGGTTGTTTTGACATTCTCAGACCAGATGTGATCTGGTTGTTGGATTTATGATGGCTTTTAGTGCTGCTTAGTGGTCGCCGTGGCTCAATGGTTAGTGCGTTGGACTTATGAGCAACTTTTTCGCGACACCACCTCAGTCGGGGAATGGCAAGCCTGCGAGAGTACAATTTGCCATAAAAAAGCTTCTCAGTTCGCCATTCGGGGTCGGGAATAGTCGTGCGAAAAATGCTACACACACAACATGAATGGTTGCGAGAAGCTAGGCCTTGGCTCACCTCGAGCTAACGCGCCAGCTATTTAGTTTATTTGTGCTACTTGACTGTCAGAACAGGTTTATATATTTTAGCCTTGGGTGTATTGTTACAGGAGAGCTCTGAATTCCACTAAATATGGGAAAGATGTTTGAAGAATTGTAAGCTGTAGACCTTTGTGAAGAAGATGTCATCTGAAAGATAATCGTATTGCGAAGGGTATGACATCATACGAGAATGGGTGTCATCATAAAATGGCAAAGAAAATGGCAATCGATTGGTTACATCTTAGGTGTTGGAGTCAAATTACTCAGTCTGGCAGAAGAGTGGGTTGGCATAAGCAAACATGGAGCAAACGTGTATTTTAGCCCTAAAGTTGGACAAGATTTTTCTTACATAACATGTATTTTTGAACGTAAATAATGTAAAAAATAAGAATTCTTTACCCTTCCAGGTGTTCTGCTTCAATATTTATGTACAGTAATATTCCGTTGAACTTTTTAATTTCCATTTTGCAAACTAATCCAATAGCATCTTCTTATCTTTCCGACACACGATAGCACCTATCATAATAAAAATCTTATCATCCCTTCTTATCGAAGATAAATATTCCGGAGGTGATTATACTGATTTTTAAATCGGTTACATTCAGCTTAAGAACGTTCAATACGATTTAAAGTGCAGCTACAATATTTTACACACAAGACTTCACGAGACTTCACGAACTTTAAGACTTTAAAGATTTAGAAATAAAACAGCGATGCCCCACAATTGGTGGAAATTTCCAAATAATTCAAACAATTAAATGTGCCGAGTACATAGCTGAGATTGTTGATTCTTGAGGGAATGGGTTTAAATTTTAAACAAATATCAACTTTATTATACATAATGAACACTTTATCAATATTATCTCAACGTCAATTCCACATTGTCGGGCATTTTGGGTTACACCAATTATTCAGTACTGGAACAATTCTGTCGGAGCATTTTTAATGGAAAATCCAATTAAACCGCTGACGATTGGAGTAATAGAAATGCTGTAAGCATTGTGATCTATTTTTAAACCAAATAAAATTATTAGTTCACCATAATTCCAATGGAAGGCCAATGTTTTCCGACACTAGAGTTCGTTATTTGCGAATGACAGGTGTCTGTAACATCAAATTTTCATGTTTACGTTTCAACGTAACGAAATCTTAATGCGCACTATGGCGTCCATCGGATGTGGTATTCATATGTAATTATGTTTTTTTCCCAAAGCAATTAATGTCGCGTGAAACGCAGCTGTAGCGCCTGGTTTTTTAAAGAGTTTTCCAGACTTTAGCGATTACGAAAATTATTAAATTGTCATTATGCACGAGTGATACGTAATTGGCGTTCACGGTACGAACTTCATACTGTATTACGTGATCGAGATTTAAACTAAACTAGATCAGAACACAACTGAACTTACACACATTTGTTGAAGTAAAAAATAATGTTGATGATAATACATCTTAGAGACAAGTTCGGTTTGGGTGAAATTGATAAAGCGGCGCATATTGTCGTACACGTATCACGTGTTTGATTTGGTCAAAGGAAACCTATAGATAGCACATGACTCAACCCATTGGGGTATCAACGATTGCCTTGAAAAGCCAAAGGTTAGGTTAAGTTATGATGGCACTACAGTCCGAAATAGCCATAACGAGCAGTGACACACCATTCACTTGTTCAAAATCAACCCTATTCATTCATAGTTTAGCTGTGGTAGTATCGCTCATATCCCGGTTTTAAACATTCTATTGTAGTTGACAATTGCATCACTGTGACTTTGGTGTCCCAGTGACTTAGCGATCCAGGGCTCTTGAAATTAAGAACTAGAAAAGGGAACTTCGTAGTATAGGTAGAATCGCAGTCGATGCTGAGGATATGGAAGAAGTATTTCTGCAGACTGTTTAACGGCGACGACGAATCAAATTCCGCTGTCAGGCAGAATGAACCTGGACGACGAAGACCAACAATTCCGTCTACCCGACCTGGACGAAGTGAAGATAACCGTATCTAAGCTTAAGTCCAACAAAGCTGCTGGAACTTAGCTTCCCGGCTTAGTTCCCGAGCTGTTCAAAGCCGCAGGCGACGACTTGGTAAGGAGCATGGACCAACTCATCTGTAAAATATTGTCGGAGGAAAGTATGCCCAATGAATAAAAGGTCAGCATTGTTTGACCGATCCTCAAGAAAGGAGACCCTCTGAACTGCAACAACTACAGAGGCATCAGTCTTCTTCGCCTATAAAATCTTATCTACCGTGTTGTGTGAACACCCGAAGCCATTCGTCAACAGCGTGATCGATCCATATCAGTGTGGCTTCAGGCTAGGGATATCCACCATCGACCAGACATTCACTCTGTGACAGATCTTGGAGAAGATCCTGGAACTTCATTGATTTTAAGACCGCGTATGACAGTATTTATTGAGACGAGATATACGCAACAATGTCTAGTTTTGGCATCCCTAACAAACTCACCCGTTTGTGCAGGATGACGATGGAAAATGCATGCTGCTCCTTCAAGGTCGCAAGATGAAGTATATGCTGTTAATAAGAAAGGACACTCAACACCGACGTCTCAGACAGAACGTCACTGTAGACAGATATAACTTTGAGGTAGTTAAAGACTCTGTCTACCTAGGCTACGCAATGACGAAGTGTGTGGGCTGTGCAGCGACATGGACTTAGCCACAAGAGTAAGGCTTCAACGACTGAGGTAGTTGGATCATGTAGCCCGGATGGACACCAATGTTCTGGGCTGAAAAATCTTCGAATCCACATCCAAAGGACGGCGCAATATAGGAGAACCGGGACTCAGATGGCGCGTGAAACTGGAGGCAGCTGGCTTAAAATTGCGCTCGCTGGAGATGCTTGCTGGTTGAGGCCCAAGTCCATATCGGACTTAAGTAAGTAAGAGTAAACCGTGCGCCTAAAGTCTGTTTACGAGGACACAATGCCAAACTCCACTTTGAAATATCTGAGACCTCTATGACGGTGAATGCAATGATTTCAATTTTCAGACAGAAATGCCATTATGTGCCTTGTGGAACGCGGTTGCCTGATACCATTCTGACGGTCATTTAGAAGATCATTGTTTTGACTTAACTCACAAGGTGGTGATTGAAAATGCTCTTCATGACCTTAGAAATCACTGATGCTAAAGCTGTTATGGATCCGTAGATAGAAGGGGAGATTTTATCGATTCCCTTAAGTTCATTAAATCGTACACAAACCGTCTTACGTGCGAGTACCTCACCCTATATGTACACAATACAAAGTCTCTTGTGAACTATTATAGTTGTAACCAGCTTTAATGTTTTGAGAAACAAACATCAATCAAATTTGACCCGCCTTGCTTGGAATATTATTCTTTTGATAACGTAGAACGTAAGGCAACCTGCTTATCTCTTCTACCAGAGTTTCGCCCTAACCGAACAAATGCACTTTTCACATACATAACCCTGTGATATATTCTGCTTGAACGAGCCCATTGTGTTACCAAACAATATCTATATTTCATGGGTGGGCTCCAAGAAGTCTTCACATGTAACACAAAGCCCAGGCGCACAATAGGGCCACCCCCACCTCCTCATTAGCACATATGAATGTACACATGCACATTTGTGATTTGTTGAGCTTATTCACAAGGCTCATCGCCCACATATCATTGCTGTTTCTGCGAGATTTGTTTATTTTTAATTAAATGATTTTCCCCATTACGTGTTCGTGTGTAGATATATTTAGATTAATCGCTGGCCAACTGATGATCTAAAACATACGTTCCTGGCATGCCCAATGGCACTGGACCACGTATGTACATGTGTGTGCCATTTATAAGCGCTGCAAACTGTTGCAAAAGTTAAACACACAATCGCACAACATTTATGATACCACTAATCGTCACAAGTGATATGAAGTTTTATTTATTTTTGATTCTACCGGCGCGTCTAACGTCACCGATAACAATTCGTTTTCGAGGGCAAGAGCCGTCAAAGTTACGTTCGCAGAAAATTAATATGCTCACGCACGACAGAAAGAAACTTTGGGCGACGCTGCAGTGATTCAGAACACTACTCGTGCCTGATTTTCCGTGGTGAGCTGTTGATTGGGAACTCTACGATGGTGATCAGAGGAAGTTCAAAAATAAGACAATAAGTATGTGATACAATGGTAAAGCCCGTGCTGGCCAAGTGCTTTATCACAAGCCAAATTGAGGTTCTTAATTAAGCCTAATAACGCTTTAGGTTTCATGTTCCAAGTATCAACTGGGGGATATCTTGTCCCGTGTTAAATCGATCGAGTCTTTTCTTTCCGATCGGTGGGCATTCGCAGAAAGCATGTTCAGCCGTCTCATTTTGCTCTCAGCAGGGTTAGCACGTGACTTTATCTAACTTCATCCTATGCAGAGCTCGTCAGGGTCCTAGTTAAGTTCAAGAAGTTCCTTTGCCCTGTTTCTGTTAGGGTTGATGAACTTTTTCGCTTGCCTTAGGCCCTTTTGTTGTGGCCAATATTCAGCGAGTCTATCAGCTTCCCATTATGTTATTTTGGAGTGGATACTACTGGGCGGTGCCCCAAAGGAGGGCCCAGGACCAACGAGTGGGCGCCCAGCACCTCTATTGGCCAGACAATCCGCCAGTTTAGTACCTTCGAAACATTCGTGTCGAGAGATTCAGGTTACAGCAACATTGTTTACGGACACAAGGTTTTCGAGGAGGTTAAAACAAATTCAGACGAGCTTTGACCTTATCGTATAGGATTTAAGGGCCATTAGCGTCTGGTGACTTTACAAGCGCTGTTTAAGAAAAATTTAAATGTCGCTATCACCACAAGAGAAGAAGAAGTCCGAAAGAAGTCAAAACCACCTACGAAAGTAACCTTGGAGATCTACACAGAGGATTCTAAAACTAAAGATGGTGTGGGAGGAGGTGTTCTCTCTGACGTTCTAAACTTAAAGATCTCCTTTCGCCTTCCAGGGCATTGCAGCGTCTTCCAGGCGGAGATCATGGCGATAAAAGAAATCCTATCTTGGTTGAGGTGGAACCTAATATCTGCTCGGGATATTAGCGTTTTCACATACTGCCGCTCGTCTCTCGTAAAAATGGCGGAGCAATTTAACATACTCCTCTGCTGGGTATCTGGACACCGAGGCATTCCAAGGAACTGCAAGGCCGATCAACTCGCCAAGAATGGTACTACAACACAGGTTCTCCCTGAAAAAAAGAATCTCAGAGTGTCATTAGCTACATGCAGCTGGACGCAATCGGCGAAGCAAATCTTTGCTGATCAAATGGCACAACCTGCCAAACTAGCAGACAAATATGGCCACAAATAGTGAAAAAACTCTCCAAAAGATTAATTTCGCTAAGTAGATGCCATCTAGGGGCCGCTATAGATGTCATCACAGGACACTGCATGACATGTCTGCAGAAGCTGCAGGGACACGACCTAGGACAATAAGATTTCGGAAACCTAGTTTGCTTCATTAAAAGCCCCCACTAGTTCCACGATTAGGGAGAATTCCTACTAGATCCTGAGGCAACACAACAGACCTACTACTGGACTAAGTGCGTCGGCTATGCATGGAGCATGGTGAACAAGGAAAGATGCCTATACATCGTCACAGAATGCTACTGTAGTGGTAGTGGCTTAGTAGTAAGTTCGTTGGACTGCTTAACAGCCTGATACAGCTTCCAATTTCAAAAACATCAAGTAAGGAGTTCTCACCACAATCCCTGGGACGACAAACCTCGGAGAGTGATATCTCTCTTGAAAAACATTAAAACATTCGTTAAGGTGATTGCGTTCGCTTCCATGATAGGCGAAAGGTAAGTATTTCGACAGTCAAATGTTGCCTCAGGGTCAACCCTTAAAAAAAAAGAGCTGAAGCTTTTCACACCAAAGACCAAAAGTCTTTCTGGTAGGTCGTTCAAATGTTTGCTAGTAGAACTACCAAAGGGAATTTTATGTAATGGCAAGTTCGTACAGTTGTTAAGTGCACGTAAAGGTGATGGACACTTGTTTGAACGGACGTTTGGAATGCTGCGTTTTCGGAACAATGCCTTTGAGATTCTTGCAGCATTAACAGTGGTATTATTCTTACATACAACATCTCTGTCTGTCTGTCTGTTAGTGCGTTTACAATATAACTCGTGAACCACTGATCCGATGTAGATGCTTTTGATTTTAATATAAAGATATGTTCTCTGGTCAGGTTTTAGTACACACACATTTTCGAGGCCTAAGTGGGCGAGCGAAGCCGGACGGGTCAGCTAGTATGTAATAGAAACATAAATCTTCTACTTAGTCTCCGGTGAGCGGTTGGAGATTTGACGCAGGCCATTTGAGGGCCATTATGGATTATTCCCTTTTGTTGCTATCTGAACAGATCGGTCCTAGAAGGACACTTTTATAAGACCGAGTATATTTAGCTTAAGTGTAAGGTTAGCTTTGATTAAAAGGGTATCCCAATGGGGAACTCACTTAAGCTCAAAGCCTAAGCTTAGATCTGCGCGTAGAGCCAAATGAATTTTTAATGGATGAGAGGAGACTATGAATGGAGGATTTGGCTTATATCATTGTTATCATTGAAGTGATAGTGATCTCTAATGTTCCTCCTGCTCTGAGATAGCGCTGGAGAGCAGCAAAGGTGGTAAGTTGTAGTTTCCCCTTTCTAGTCTTATGTATTTCGGCTGGGCTATCACTGCAACGATCATCTAAAAGTTCATAAGCATACATCACGCCTTTACCACCGAAGACACAAATGCCTTGAAAAACATTACCAACCGGCAAAACCACCAATGATTTTTGAGGATTTATTCAAGCTTCAAGATGGTAAGCCCGAAGACACTTGAAGATAATTTAAGAAGAATTGCTCCAGGAGCAAGGGATACTTTTCCCAGTCACATGGCCGCAACTTCATTGTTGTTTTTATTTTTAATTGGGAGAAAGCCCAAATGTATTTTAACTCTAAGTGAGTATCTGATTACCGCGAACTTGATCTTACGCCCTTCATTTCCATTTTGCTTAGATCCAAAATTTCAACAAAATATGCGAGGCCAAAATAAAAGCCCAAGTATTCATAGAACGGAAAACAAGTAAAGAACCAAAACCAGCAGACGACTGGCTAAATCGGGGAAATATTTTTTTGGTTATCAATCGTTTCTACATACTTGTGCATTATGTAGTTTCATCAGGTTTAGTCTAGATAAGGTATCACATCTACTATCGCCCAACATCTTCTAA
This sequence comes from Matsumyia berberina, assembly GCA_917880715.2. Lineage (NCBI taxonomy): Eukaryota > Metazoa > Arthropoda > Insecta > Diptera > Syrphidae > Matsumyia > Matsumyia berberina. Next base: position 35,003,837 of record OU862870.1, read on the forward strand.
GGTGGACTGAAAAAGATAAACCATATCTTTGAAGAAATTTACCTAGTTGCTAAGCAGTTGGTCAGTAGAGATCACAGCCTAATGACAGGAGCACAAAAAAGGATTTAATTCAAAACTTATGATGCATGCGTAAATCATGAGCACAAAAGATAACAAACAATTGTCCTCCGTGGTCCTCCAGTTCGTTCAACAACGCTCCAATCACGACAGCCCATGGTCCTTATCGTCCAGAAAGATAATCACTTCCCTTATCGACTACCAGCAACTTAAACACAGATCTTTCGTTTACCCCAGAACAAACATCCACAGGGGCGTGCGATAAGGCAACCCGGGTGTACGCTGCTTTGTCGATAAAAATGCGTAACATAGGAGGGTCTAGCCAAAGTATAAGATTGCTATAGGGAAGAGTTACCCACTTCAAATTGTGTTTAACATCCGCTCTTCAAAAAAGTGGCAGCATGCAGTGCAGTATGTCTCGACCGCGCCAATTGGACCGTTGGTTCTCTTGGCAATTCTCTCGGAGTAGATATGATCACCACGGTATCAGACTCCATGCCCAAATCGTTTCAGTTTGGAAGAATATTTCGAATTGAGATCCTAAATCGCTCGGCCTAGAACATTTTCTGCTGAATAGTGAGGGAGTAGTGTGGTATATAGATGGTTGTAAGGTGTTGGGCCGGATTTCTGTGACCCATCCCCAATGTTCCTCAGACCAAGCTGTTTGCCACTGAAACGTTCCACAATAAATATATTCATTGATAGTCAAGAAGCTCTAGCTCTCACTACCTTAGCGCAAATGCTCTCCAATACTTCTCTAAGCGAAATAAAGGTAAACTCTAGTACATATGTACCTGGACACAGAGGCGTCGAAGGTAATGTAATTGCTGACCTATAAGCCAGAAGGTCCATTCGCCATTGAGGGATCATTTGCTTAGGACAAGGAACTTGTCAGATGCAATGACATCTTGTAGTCGGCAACTAGAAAATATGTATATCTGGAATTTCGTTGCAGAATCATCTAAATTGTTCTTCGTTGGCTCTTTTTTAATTTCATTGTGGAGCTGTGGAGTACACAGACAAGCACGAATGCTTTTCGCTCTGTTGAAGAGTTTCCTGACTCTGAGAATCTTGAGATCATTGCTCCACAAGGCTGTTTGTTTTTACGATTTTTAGATGAGAGTTTACGAGTCATACTGAAACAGTATGACCAAATGCCCAAGCTACGTTTTCTTTTTTTTTTTTTTAATTTGTACTTATTCGTAAATTCCCCTAGTCCTGGCTTCCTTATCTATTTTACAGCTATATTTTGTCGTTATAGAGTTAATTCTGCCCCGAGAAAAGCCTCCAAAATGCCAATTTCACCTGTTTTACCTTCCCATATTGATTAGTGTCTTAGAAAATATCCTTGGATCAGTGTTTGAATCAACATCTACTTAACCCACTGTACGTGCGGAATCGATTTAATTTGTCAATACATACCGCTCGAATGGCAAGCAAACAGAAATGGAAAAAATTAAAATTATTTTTTACGTACATGATCAGAAGAATCGGCCGTTAATGAATTGCGTTTATTGCCATCGCCTGGAGCAGGTGATTCGGATTCGTTATCCGCTTTCCTGCGTCGCACCTCAGCCATTATCTTTGCGTTCACGATTTATCTATGCCGTAGGAGAATATCGCACAAAAATTAATTCACAAATGCACCTGATACACACACAAAAAAAAAAAACACTTTACGTCCGACAAAAGAATTCGAATCCTATATTTTTTAACGCGCAGTTAAATTATTCCCTGAAACTCTGAGAAGTTTTGAATAAAATAAATGAAAATTACACACGGAAGACCAAGTCGGTACCACAATCGAAAGACTTGTTCTGGTTAAATGGATCTTCGTCAGTTTCTCAACAACCGCCGAATAATGAGCAAATGAGCAAAGCGCGACTGAACTAATTTAATTTTTGTTTTCAATTGTTTAGCAATTCTTCGCGTCAATTGTCAATAAAAAAAAGTATTTTATTTAATCAATAAACAGGAGAAGCACTTTTCTTCCACCCTCTCGCGACATATCAATTTGACAACCAGCAGCAAGGTTCTTGGCTGAATAAGCTTACGAAGGAGAAATGGGTTGAACAACGAGACGGAAAGTAACGAATCACCCGAATTTGTAATCTAGCTTTGTTTGTTTTAAAATAATTTTTGAACCTATTTTAATAAATATTGCTCTGTGACTGAGGAAACGAAGGCAATTGGGGAAAAGCTAGAGAGAATTGCCGCACCTCGCCAAAAATGGTAAATGCCCTAAGACCCATAAGATCTGAAGAAGAACATATAGCAAACAGTAAATGAAAGTGAATGTCAATTCAATCAATTGTGGGTTATTTGAAGACATTCACATAGCAGGTGTAATGTGGACTCTTCGTCTGATACCAAACTTCTCTTCATAGAAGCAAATACAGAGATGCCTTAACGAGTATCTACCTTGGACGGCCTGCTTCGGTTATTGATTAAATAGAGTAACAAATGTTCCGGTCAGACTTTTCAGCCATAAATCTTAAGTCCAGTCTTCTGTATCGTGAATATATACCATAGGATTTCAAGTTTTCATAATTCGTTACTTTTACAGACAAAATACAAAATCTCATTCAGCAAAGTCACAAAACAAACAGAACTAAGTAGCGTCTTCTATAATCTGACATATATTTTTTTGCAAGTAAAACGCGGATTGTGTCCGCCCGATCATATTTTCGCCAATTTATCCACAAGTCTTTAACAAATTATTTATTAACAAGCGTTCGCATTAAGGTTTGTAATTTAAATTACCAAAACTGCAATCATTGCTTAAAAAGCATTTTACAAAAAGCGTAGTTCCCGATAAAGATGGCTGCCTCACTGCCCGGCGTATTCACACCAAACCTACAAGAGAACATTCTGAAAAGTAAAATTCTAGTTGTTGGTGCCGGCGGAATAGGATGTGAAATTTTAAAAAATTTAGTCATGTCTGGTTTTCCAGATATCGAAATTGTAAGTAAACGTTAGCGAGACTTTCACAATTAGAAGTAAAATTTAAAACAAATTTCAGATCGACTTGGATACAATCGATTTAAGTAACCTTAACCGGCAATTCCTGTTTCACAAAGAGCATGTAGGTAGATCCAAAGCTGAAGTGGCCAGAGAGAGTGCCCTTAAGTTTAATCCCACCGTTAAGATTAAAGCATATCATGATAGCATCTTCAAGTAAGTTTGTAACACCCTCATTGAGTGGTTTTCCGATGTAATAAGTTTGTTTGGTTATAGCACGGATTACGGAGTGAATTTCTTTAAGAAGTTCAATGTTGTCCTCAACGCTCTGGACAATAGGCAGGCGCGTAATCACGTTAATCGCATGTGTCTAAACGCACAGGTTCCGTTGATTGAAAGCGGCACAGCCGGATACAATGGCCAAGTGGAACTGATCATGAAAGGAATGACACAGTGCTACGAGTGTACTCCGAAAGCTACACAGAAGACTTTCCCTGGATGCACCATTAGAAACACGCCATCGGAGCTTATCCACTGCATTGTCTGGGCGAAGCATTTGTTCAAGTAAGTTGAATTGAAATTTCCTTGCGCAGAGCTATTTGACATTTCTTTTCGTTTCAGCCAACTGTTTGGTGAGACAGCTGATGAGGAAGATATCTCTCCCGATGTAGCCGATCCAGAGGCAGCCGCTCAAGGCGACGCACAAGAGGGTGATGTTAAACGTGTCAGCACCCGTCAATGGGCTGAAGATGTTGGCTACGACGCCGAAGAGCTGTTCAATAAATTTTTCTACGATGATATCAAGTATTTGCTGTCCATGTCAAATCTCTGGAAGACTCGAAAACCACCGACACCCCTCAGATGGGATAGTGTGCTTCGTGATGTCAAGGAGAGCGACAGCAAAGAATTTATGAAACAGTACCACAAGATCTGGTCGTTTGGCGAATGCGCGGCAGTGTTTGCTGACTGCATTCAAAAGCTAAAGGCTCAGCTGTGTGAAATGCCTGCAAACGAGAAGCTTATCTGGGATAAGGACGACCAGCCAGCGATGGATTTCGTAGCAGCTTGTGCCAATGTCCGTGCTTACGTCTTTGCAATCGGTCTCAAGTCTCGGTTTGAAATCAAGTCCATGGCCGGCAACATAATTCCAGCGATTGCTACCACCAACGCCATAACAGCGGGAGTTGTGGTGATGCACACCTTCAAAGCTCTGCAGGGAGAGTTGGAGAAATGCAAGTCTGTCTACATGCGACTACGACCAAATCCTCGCAATCAACTACTGGTTCCAGAGAAGTTCCTTAGCCCGCCGAACCCACAGTGTTATGTGTGCTCCCCAGACCCAGCTATTCACCTCAAAGTGGACACTAACAAAGTCAAGATAAAGGACTTGCGTGACGACATCCTTATAAAGGCTTTGAACATGGTCAATCCCGATGTTATCATCGACACCAAAGGTGTAATTGTAATCTCATCGGAGGAAGGCGAAACCGAGTGCAACGACGACAAGACAATGCGTGAAATGTCAATTGGGGACGGAGCGCTTTTGAAGGTCGATGACTTTTTCCAGAACTACGAGTTGAGTATTATTGTTCTACACATGGACGCTGATCGTGAAGGCCCACTCTTCGAGGTGATTGCAGACAAGGATAAGCTTAAACCACAAGAAGAAGAAGCACCAACGGAAAAGGTCAACGGCTCAAAGAAGGATGATGACATGTCTGATGGTCCGTCAACTTCCAAAAGGTGCCGAATTGAGGTGGTGGATGAGGAAGATGATTTGTGCTTGATTGAAGACGATGATGTAGAGGTTCCACCTGTTGCGAAGGATGAAGACGAAACCGCTCCTGCTGAGAGTCAAAACAATATCGAAGAAAAGAAACCAGAATCTGCTGCAAAAACTGATACCGCAACTGTAGCGACGAAACGAAAGCCTGCTGTGGACGATGAAGATTCAAACGATGGCCCGTCTGGTACCAAACGCACAAAGCCGGACAACGATCATAATGAAGATGATGGTGATGACGTTACCGTCATCGATTGAGATTTTGAGGCAATGTAATGTCGTTTGTAAATGTTGTTCGTATTTCTAATAAAAAAAAAATTAATCAACAGATATGCTTGCAAGTTTGGTTTACTTAGGGATTCCATTGGGCTTCTGGGAGCTCTTATCAGTTTCATCACTGTTGTTTTAGCGTCGTTTTTATGCAAGACTTTCAGAGGCATGATATTCTGTCACATTCCCACTAGGGCTGAGCAATGACAGGAAGTGGCCGAGGTCCTGCTCGAGGCCCCCTTTGCTGCATGGTTTTTCCTCCACTAGGTGGTGGAAATCTTTTGAAGACGTTACAGCCCAGTTTTCATCCGCCTCCGTTTCCTCCACTTATTCCCAAACTCCGCCTGAACCACCTTCTTAAGGAAATAAAAAGCTTGCAATAACGTTCAGAACCCTCTTATCGAGTCTTCTTTATTAAGCATCTTAACTAGCCCTTTTCTTTTCTACACCAAAAGCCAACGCAACTCTCACTAGAAAGGACGAACTTTACTTTGTGTTGCATCGGTGAGGATCCAAGTTTTGTAGTCACGTTTCTTCATTGACATTTGCTTGTGGCGCGGATGTGTTGGACAGATGACATAATGACGGCGATCCCGGATAACAAAATAGCAATCCTTGCAACGTCTCTTCAAGCGTCCTTTAACTTTAAATCCAGCCACTTGTGATATTAGAGAGTTGATTGGAGTTAAAAGTCTTAAAATGCTACCTCCAGGTAATTGGGGTTGTAGTGCTGAAGACGGCAATGCGGCCAATTGTTGTGGATTAGGTTTCGCCATAATGTGGAAGTTTCTGGCAGCAATTAGATTGGCATTGCCGCACAATCTCAGTCCAGTGGATATAAGGTTCGAACAAAATTTAAAACTCATCTGAGAAGAAAGATTTTAATTAATATTTTGGTGAAAACCTTTGAAAGAAAAATACTACCTTCGGCGAGAATTTTGACAGATGGGATGAATGGCCATCATATGTTTTTGACGAACGATTACAGCGCTGGTGGCTTATTTACGTAAACATTTGGTTTGTGTCTCTGAAAATTCGAAAAAGTATAAGGGAATATATGATTTGTTTTATTAGGATGTTCCGAACGGTTCGGAAATTTAATCTTCAATGAGAACATGTTCGGGCCGGAACTGTTCTGCTTTGTGTTCAGTGAGGTTGTTCAAAATAGTTTGAAACAGGAAATTTTACACCTTCTCCACACACGTAGGCGCATTGGTTGGCATTTCAGGTCAGCCGTACAACAGGTCTCACAGGTTTTTAGTAGAAAAAAGGTCAAGTTTATCGGCATGAGATCCTGAGGCAGTGTACGAGAGACATTATCTGCTTTGAATATAAAAATTACCTTCACCCCAGATTAGTCGTTGGGGTTGTGTTGTTTAAAGTTCTGCAGGAAACATACCATCAGGCTCTGGTGCTTTGTATGGTCGTAACTCTCATTCTACCTCGTTTTCACCGATCATATCAGTTGGAAGCTGTGGTCGCGTCTTGTTGTACAACGCAGGTGAATTAGCAGTGACGAGCTCATAGATGGGGAATTGATCTAATTCATCATCTGTCTCATTACTTGGTATCCCGCTGTGACCAAGGACTCAGCTGAATTGTGCTGGGAGCCAAGAACTCTAAACTCTTCGCGTCAGTACTTTACATTTTTTGATACTATTGCTGGCTTTTATAGCCCCTTGGCTGTTAATGTAGATCGTAATATCCTCACAGGATAGCATTGATACTAATTGAGCGTCTTTTGTCACTGCTAGAACTTCCGTCTGGAAAATGCTGCTGTAGTCTGGAAGTCTTATGCAGCTACTTGATCCTAGCTTTTCGGAGAAAAGACCCCTGTGTCAATTTTTGAACCACCGATGTCGGTCGATTTCGAGTTATTAAAAATTTGGTTATTCTCTGCTTGGAAAAACACACAAAAAAGGTGTCTCGAAGTCCGAGTAGGGATAGGGAACGGTGCAGTCTGAATCTAAATTGGCGCCCAAATAGTTGCTTAGTATCTGGGCGCGACAATACGGGTTCACTCGTCAGTGCGCTCTTCAAAGTGGTTTCTTTCTTGTAGAGGTGTAGAGGTTAAGAATTGCTTTCAACCCCGTTAATGGTGTTGTTTTAGATAGATGTTAGAAATCGGGGTTTGTGTGTGTGTGTACTGCGACCTGTTTAGATCTATTGTGCTCCCCCGTACTCATATTGGCCGATACGTCTCGACCTAGAAAACCTCTTCCAATCCAATTACTCTGAGAAATCGGAGTATCTGGATTGGGTCCAACGATGGGAGATCCATCTCAAGGAAAGTGTACGGTCCCAGGTGTGCTCTTCTTTTGTGGATCAATGCTCCCCAGTCCATAAGGAGGTGTGACGGAGTCTCCTCGGCATCGCTCCAGAATCTGCAGTTTCCGTTTGCTTCTATTCCCATTTTCCTGAGATGCTTCCTGAGTCTGCAATGGCCCGTTAGGAAGCCCGTTAGAATCCGAAGCTGGTTTTTGCTGGTAGCTAGGCAGGCCTTGCTCCTCCTTCTGTCGTAGTTCCCGAGAAGTTCCTTCGCCTGCCTTAGTCCTGGGAGTGTTTCCAATAGCATCCTTCTTTTGCACTCTTCCTCTCTTCTCAGTTCCTCTTGGAATGGTGTTGTTTTGATCACAATAGTTATTCCAGTGCATCCTACTTTATGTATTTCGCTCATAGCTCTGAGGTTGGTGGTTTTGGTGTCAGCTTGTAACCAGACCTCCGTGTGCGAGTATTGCTCTGACGATTGCGGAGTACATCCATAAAATTATTCCGTGTCTGGATCCCTAGTTTTTTGACAAAAAACATTGCCTTCTGTCGAGTATGCGACCTAAGTATTTCGCGCTGTTAGCTAGCTTAAGGGATGTGTCCTCCATGGACGGGAGGGTAAAAAATTGGAATCGTTCTTTTTTTATTAAAGAGCACTAGTTCGGTTTTGTTTCGTCTAATCGATCTGTGTAGATTCTCTGCAACAGTTCACTTAAATACATTTTCTTACATAGTCTTCATATTCAATTTTGCAACGCGCGCTGACTCTTTAATGACATGTATGTATGTATGTATGTATATATCTCGACATTAGGCAGGTAGGTAGGGTGGCTGTCCATGCAAGGCACAGCACACGTAGGCCAAGTAAGGCCCTTTGTGATGCCACTGGGATCTACATCCTAGATGCCACTTCATCTATTGAAACTATTTGAAGCTTCGGATAAAGCTGAAGATACATCAATAGGCTCCTAGATCGACACTCCTTTTTTGGGATAAGGCAGGACAAATGCAAAGGAAATGGAGGATCGTTTCTTCCTCCTTTTCGTCCCTGCAGCTCCTGCATTCATTCATTTCAGAAGAGGCTTATCCTTCCGGCATGAAGACCGATGGAATGTCCCTATGACCGGGTGTCCAGCATAGGTGAATGTAAAAATGTAGTGATCTTTTAATTGTGCTCATATAGTGGTTTTCCTCTATCTCTCTACCATGAGTATAGGGTTATGCCTTGGATGCATTCATCTTGTTAAGAAAACTGCGAATAGGCACGTGAATTTGTTTCTTAAGGGTTTTTAGAATAAAACCTCGTGGAAGTAGTTACCATTCGGGCACTTGGTGCATTTCAACTTTGTTCCTGAAATACGAATCTACATATCCGCATTCTAATGTTCAAATGGGTCAATTCTCTAGTTGCTTAGCTGTACGTGATCTGCTCAGAGCGACACCGCCACCTACAATCTTGTGATTCTTGCATTTTAAAAATGGTAATTAATTCACATTCCCTTTTTTAAGAATTAAACGCCATAGTGTCGCATAGTTTTATCTGGTCTAGTAAATTATTCAGAGAGTTCTATTTTCAGAAATCGAACGCTCATTTTCCGTTAATGTCACCTAAATAACAGTCGGCACTGCTAACCCATTTTAGTCTCCCGCCATAAATTACAGGTCAGGGATCACAGAACGCATCCATTACCAGTTTAGTATTCAGATAAAACAAACACGGCACAGACCAACATTCTTAACTTAATTATTTATTAATACAATAATTTATTAATACATTTACAGTTTGTGACTTAGAACCTACGTCGACAGATAAGCTTATAAGATAAAATAGTAACTTAACACAAAATAATTTAGCATTCGTAGAAAATAATTTTATTTACAGAAAAACTTATGTCCAACTACAGTAACAGCTGCGGAGAGTATCTTTCGACAGAAAGAATCCAAGTCTAGAGCTATGCGGACATTTTGCTATGTTTTTTGGCTTTCTTAACTTATTTGGTTAGAGGGGAGGAATCTATCTGCCGCCATTCGTGTAGTACGGTTGATGGTTTGGATATGACGACCGAAGATAGGGCAGGGGACCTGGATTGTTCAGCTCATTAGCGGCATCGAAATAACGTCCATTTGAATTGTACCCAGAATAATCTTGTCTCTCCCAACCTTGGTGCGGTGGATTGCCTCCGTGTATGTGAAGATGGATTTCTTTGTTCAAAGGTGGGGCCCCAGGCCAAACATTGCCACCCGCTGACGGTGAAGTACTCCAGCCATTGTAACCCGTCCACGACGGTTGTTGCTGGTAGTTGTGGTCACCTTTGAATGTTAAAATTTTGGCCAATATCGCACCGGCATTCAGAAGAAGCAACATTTTCAAAAGGAATACGGTTTTCAGTGCCAAGAAAACAAGAACCGTAACCATGGCTGAGATGACACCGAATTTGAATACAATAGGGATTAGGGCCATCTGGAGTCGTCTTATTTTGCCAAATGTGCGAGGTTCTGCAAGAAAAAGAGAGAGGGAATTAGTTTAAGATGTACTGTTGTCGGCTTTGTCCGAAAAATTAATTAAATATGTTAATAGGAGTGTGAGACTGGTGACTTTTATGAGGTATAAACATGTCTGTTTGGTAAGGCAGGGAAAATTTGTTTTATTATGCTTTTATGTCCGAGATGAATGTCAAAAAAAAAAACAGTGTTGGTTAATTGATCTCATTTAGTTTTACAAAGCCAGTTTAACCTCAACAACGGAGGAAATCTTTCTTAAGCAGTTTTTTAGTAAAACATGAAAGTGAATCCACTGTTTTGTCATTTGCTGTTAATGTCTGTCCATTTTTCTGTCTGTCCATCAAAAAGAAAATTGTAAGTGGTGTGAAAATCCCGTCATATCAGGCCTAATAATGCTCAATTTTGTTTAAACACACAACGAGAGTAAAATTGTCGATACTTTCCCCGTTTTTCATCTTGTTACTGTAGATTACCCGGTAGAAGTTAACCTAAAGAAGGTCGAATTAATCTTCTTTACAAAGAAAAGATAAAGTAATTTTTTTGAAGGTTGATGGGGCATTTCTAAAACTCTCTGCAATTATCTTTTAGGAAAAATAATGAAAAAAGCACTTAATAAAAAAATCTTTGGTAATCGCTAAGAAAAATGTTATCTACAACATATAAAGGTCGAGTGTTAGATCCATGCTAACCTACAAATTACTTTAATGATGTTGTTTAATGACCAAACTACCAAATAATAATAACATAACCAGGGTTCCTTAGATGCTTTACAGCCAATAGCGAAATCTGCCGCCTGGAAAATTCATCTGGAAAAGGGAGCAATAAAGAGACCATACGATCAAAGTACAGCGGCATTTTCCAAAAGATCCTCTCAGTTATATAAAAATGCTCCCATTTCATCTCAGTATATGTTACGAAGGATCGCTTAACCTTAGATACTGTGGCGTATGTGGAACATTTTAACCGATTTTCGATGTGACTTCAGTTCTAACTTTACTCGCTTCTGCAAAGTTTGAAACAGCGAGCGTGGCGCTTTCCAATATTATTATTACTTGTGGGGAGCAGTTCGTCCGCTCTAGCACTACGGTCTCGCATAAAATCCTGATGTGCTGTCCCGAATGTTTCTAGAGCAGGCGGTCAGGATGTTAGTCAACTTCTCAGGGTGAAGCGGGGCAAGTTCGGTCGGTGAGACGTGTACACTGCCTAGGGTCCGTTTGCTGAATGAGACCATTATGTGACGATATAGAGCGAGCTCTCATCCCTCTGCATACATTGCCTGCAATAGGGCCCTGTGACAGGTTAAGCTTGTTAGATGCCATTTTAGTCGGCAGTAGCCGACCAGTTAAGATTTTCAGGCGGTTCCTACTCAGATGGGATAGAGAGGGGAAAAAGTATTTTGAACATTTCTGTCCTATCTGTCCTATACTCCCCATCCAGATCGCGATGTGAGCAGGGTTTGCTTCCTCTTGTTGATTTTGAAAAGTGATTTGCTTACACCACAGCCTGGTTCGAGACCAGTGAAGGGGGTTGCTGCACCTTTCTTGGCCAGTGAGTCCGCTGTTTCGTTGCCCATGTGGCCTTTGTGAGCGAGGATTCAGTGTAGTATGACCAAGTTGTTTTTTCCTAGTTCTAGAAGCAATTTGGTCGCCGTGGCTCAGTGGTTTGTGCTTTGAATTGCTAAGCGAGCGGCGTGGGTTTAAGCCCCAGCCATGTTCACCAACAATTTTTCGCGACACCACCTCTCGTGGGGGAATGACAAGCTTCCGAAAGTACAATTTGTTATGAAAAAACTTCTCAATTCGCCATTCGGAGACGCCATTAAATTGTAGGTCCCTTCCATTCGTGCAAACAATACAACACGCACAACATGAATGGTTGCGAGAAGCTAGCCCTTGACTCAAAATGAGCTGTCACCAATTTGACTGTCTCTACGACTAGTTTCGATTTTATCGTAGCTGAGTTCAAGAATTTCAGGGCAGTTTGACTGTCAGAGAAGATAAATATGTTTTCGCCACGGAAGTTAGTTTAAGCTTATGGCAAATATTTCTGTCTGCGAGATCGTTGAATATACATATGCCCAAATTAACTGATGTAAGTACTAGACGATTCTTCGAATATTCCAGCCACAGATACACCGTCCATTTTTGAGCCACCCGTGGTGTCTGCTGGACGGGGTTTGAACTTTTACCACTCGTTACTCGGGGGGATGACTACTGAGTAGCTTCGTTTGAAGTAGTACCTTGGAAGAATGTCGTCCAGTGACCGTCGGGTGGATGTTTAAGGCAAATGATATCTAGTTGGAAGACCCTGTGCAGACTGAGTTATGCCTGCATTTCTATATGAACTCGAAATGGCGGTAGACCGACAATAGCGTTAAGCGAAGCAGTGGTGGTGGAACGCCGGCAAATCGTCATGCAGATTTCAGCTAGGCGTTGAACACGTTCCATTGTCTTGGCTGTGGTGGCCTCATTTGTCTTTGTCCATCAGAGCAGGTCTAACGACCAAAGTGTGAAGCGTGATTTCCCCAGTTGTTGCCACAGATGCGGCGACAGATCCACAGTGCTCGTGTGGCTTTTTGACGGATAATTTACTGCTCAAGATTACTGGAAGGTACTTTGCTTCTTGCGAGAATTGAATAGTTTCGCCATATGGAGGGGCAAATGAGAAGATTTAAATTTCTTCTTTTGGTAAAAGGAACGATATTCGTCTTTTTGGAATACCCTTCTCGCGGACAGTTTTCAAGGTTTCGATGATGGCTGTTATTTTGGCCTGAAAGGCACTGCAGTCATCGTTTATTCTAAAGGGGTGGTTTATTCCATGTCCATCTTAGATGGTAATAGGAACGATATTCGTCTTTTTGGGATTTACAGAGAGGCCTTCTTTGTTGACATCTCTGTATCCCAGGTAGTGCGGATTACAGCACTGGTAGTGCTTTCGTATTTGCCGCTGACGATGACTGCTATATAAGTCTCAATCCCTAGGTTCTCTAGGAATCGAAGTAGCCTGTCTATGACTGGAGACCAGATTAATGGCGAAAGGGCTCCGCCTTGAGGACACCCTTGGGTTGTTAGCTCCGATATTTCAACATCATCGATATTGGTATGAATCACTTTACCCTTTAGCATGGACATAATCCATCTGCTTATGGTTGGTAGGAGGTTCATATAACTGAATGCACGTTTTGTGGATTCATATGAAGCGGCTTCGATATCTAGAAATGTGACAAGGCAGATCTCCATTCCGTTGATGGATGTTTTAATTCTATATACTAAGACATTAAGTGCTGATTCAGTAGATTCTACCTGTTGGTATGCAACTTGAGCGTCACAGAGGGAAAGTACCAATGGATCCTTTCAGTTGCATAAAATTGCGCCTCTTTCTGTCTAAGTATATCAAATTGAAATCAGCCGAACAAGTCAGTCTGTAATTCAGTCATCATTGAATCACTGTGAAGTGTGTCCAGAAACTCTATTGAACTGACATTGGCTTAGGTTAAAGCAGAGAGGCTGGGGTCAACTTTGGAGTTTTGCGGGCCCGAACCGTTTGCTGCCATATGTAGGGGATTGGTTAGGGAAATAATACATAAATAGGCGACTAATGAACACTCAAAAAGGTGGGCAAACGATCTCAAGTGCAAACAAGTCAAAATGGAGATAAATGTGTTTGCTTTCTGCATTTTGTCGCCGAACTCTTAAATGGATTGAAACCGTGTCCATTTGGCATGGAAACTTTAGAAGTCATCTAAGAAAAACGGAGCTGGAGAACTATGCCTTGAGAATGTCATCTAAGGAAAACAGAGGTGGAGGAAGGTGGGAATGTGAAGACAGCGTTTATAGAATTTGGGTTTCGATGGAAACTCATAGCACGGCTGTTGTTGATTTATTTATTAAACAAAGTAAGTAAGCTAGTACGCCGGACTAAGACTCTGAGTGAAAGAGAGGCGCCTTTTCTCCTCTTTTCTCGATATCTCTCTAAAAAATTCCTCGGTTGGGGATTCCACTGCTAAAAAGTTGCTGTGCTTTAGTCTTAGATTTAACTTATCAGTTTATTTTTTTTTATCTATAAATTCACTGAATTTGGTTGCTACCTACACTTGACTATCCAAGAAATTATGTAATTTAGATAAAATAAGCTTCTACCGATTAGAACGAGGAAAATAATGGAGTTACAACGATAAGATCAGTGAATGCTCAAGAGAAAGTGGAAATGACCCATATTATTGTAGAATGAGTGGATTAAAATATGTCAAAGGCATTCTAGCAACTCATCAGAGGCGCAGTATGGAGCATAAAACGAAAAGAAAATCGAAAACACATACACATCATCAACATGGTAAACACCTGTAAAATCTTCTGGAACCTGAAACCTATTCAATGACTTAGGTTTTTTTGTGTTTCACTGTTCCAAAATATGGCCCATATCTACCGACAACCTTCTAAAGATGAAAACAATCGATTCACCTTTCAAATTTTCGGTTCTTTTTAAATCGACTATTCATTAGAAGAATGTGAAGAACAAATTAATTCAACAGCAGTAGGAAAGCCTGTATTCATCTAAAGGTGTCGATAAGATCTTTCTCCAATTTATCGTAATTACTTCATTTTTCAATTTTTCAATTTCGAATGCATACACGGATTTCCCTTCCTTTTGTGTGGTTTGGTCTTTCAGATTTATTAGAGCTCATCAAGCAAAACACATTATCCACTCATTCCAAAGATGCATACTAGTCCGTTCCGAGAGGGAAAGTAATATAACACTAGATACTAGATACAATCATTAGACAAAGAAATATTACCTGCAGTTCATTATGTACACAAGTATGTTCCTAAGCGCATGCTATCGCCCTGTAACCATGAAATGGAAAGTATGTTTGCCCTAAGCATCGAAAATGTGTCTTGAAACCGGAATTCAATTGAAGACAGTTGTATTACGAAAACTGTCTCAGCTAAATTGCAAATATTTATGGGTCTGTGATCTACTAGATACATACCAAACCGTGGTCGCAAACAACTTTGTCACTCTTTTTATCCGCAGAATCTCGTAAACAAATGCCTAAAGCATGCTTTGTATCTACATCTACGTATCTTTGTATCTGAAGTTGAAAATGCGCGAAAAACCCCCCGGTTAAATTGTACACTGTGGTCAATCATATCAGCGTGTGTAGAGAAAGTCTGGGTATTTGTTTTTTTTTTACTCTTTAGCTGTCATAATGACATTTCGGGTGAACTTTTTATGACACATGCTGATCTGCCAAAAGAAAAATTATGTAAAACACTGAGTAACTGCTTGGTGGTGGTGATTAGTATTCGGAAATAGAGTGCGGATCGCATGCCATGGCATCAATTAAACGAATGAAAGTAGCTGACGGTGATATATTCAAATTTCCAACAGGCAAAACAGATTTTTTTTTTTGGGATTGTCTAATGCCTACTGGAAGATGCCGATGATCGAAGGCGCTAAGTAGGGCGAATCAATAAAATTGTTTATTTTTCGGAATTTTGGCGGAGTCAGACTGTGGGTTTTGTATGTGAACTGATTAACATTGTTATGACAAAATTTGCAAACTGCTCAAATTGGAATTTTTAGGAATACCTAAGGTCTTTGAACTCATTGGGTTTCATATGATTCGGTGAGTGAGAAAATGTGAAGAGGTGTTACATTGCCAAGTTATTTTTCATGGGAATTGTGAAGTTCGATCGTTTTTCGACATGACTACAGCTAACAGACATGACTTTGTTATTGTTTCCACAGTTGATCCAAAAGATGGATGAAAATTCTTAGAATTGAAGCAGCATTGGGTACCTTCATTTGCAGATCCCATCAAGAGTAGGTCATTCAGTGTACGTACAGACATATACCTAAGTAACCAGTGCAAATAAAAGCACCACACAAAAATCGTCCTACACTCTCCTACACAATTAGCCGCTCACCAAGAATTAAATTTATATATTAATAATTTTCCACAAAAGTATGGGCAAACTGATTATCGGTCAACGCTGGCGACTATCTGGGCCTCTTAATAACATTCTTGATTTGTCTGTAAAAAGAAGGTTTCTTACTTGCTAGTCGCTCAGTTAATGTGGTCGTGAGCTTGCGTAAGATCCTGCGCTACCAAATTTATAACATATACTATACGGAATGCACTTAGTCCTCCCTCCTCTAACCCTCCTTTCATGTTAGTGTGAGTGTAAAAAATAATACCTGGTCCGATAGCTCGGGATGAGCCACAGATCAGCTTGCTTGGCTGTCGACATAGACCGTGATTGTCCTTGCAGTGATACCCTTCTCGCGGACAGTTTTCGAGGGCTCGATAATGGTTGTTATTTCGGCCCGAGTGACACTCCAGTCGTCGTTTATTCTAAAGGGGTGGTTTGTTCCTAGGGCCTTGCCAAAGACCCCGGTACCTGTACCAATGTCCATCTTAAAACTATCGGTGTAGGAAGCCAGTTCCTTTTTATTGGTATCTGTGGTTCCTCCAGTCATTTCTGTCAGGAGTTCTGAAATTGAATATGATCTGTTTTTGTCGATCTGTGGTCGCCGTAGCTCAGTGGTTAGTGCGTTGGACTGCCTACCGAGCGGCTTGGGTTCAATCCCCAGACATATCCACCGAACATTTTTCGCGGCACCACCTCTCGTCGGGGAATGACAAACCTCCGGGAGAATAATCTGTCATGGCCTATATTCTCGCAACCATTCATGTTGTTCGTGTTACATTTTTCGCACGAATGGAAGGGACCTGCAATTTATAGTCGACTCCGAACGGCGAGTTGAGAAACTCTTTCATGACAAATTATACTCCCGGAGGTTTGTCATTCCCCGACGAGATGTGGTGCCGCTAAAATGTTCGGTGGGTATGGCTGGGGTTTGAATCCACGCAGCTTGCTCAACAGTCAAACGCACTAACCACTGGGACACGGCAACTAGCCCGAAGCTTAGTTTATCTAGAATTGTAGTGTGAGTGCAGGTAGTTATGCATATACCAGAGGTATGCGATTTAGTAGTATTGCAGTATTTTAACGCTGTTAAATATTTGAAAAGAAAGAAAGAATGGGTCGCTGCCTAATTTACATAATATTAGGTGATGGTAGTCTACATTCTCAACGCAATCAATAACATGACTGTCTTCTCTCCCTGCCTTTCACGAGTGAATATTAATTCGTACATTGAACCTTGCAGTTTCAGACAGTGCTTCTTGCATCACTTATTACCTGAGTATGCCTCTCACTTTCAGTAATAATTTACCGGTTTTCCTAGAATCCTCAAATTGAAAAAAAGTTTGCCTTCGAACTACTTGAATTACCTATTCGCTTACGTAAGACCTATCAGGAGTTCCTCTAAACAAAGGTAAGTACACTTTTTATTTAATTAACTTCTTTAACTGTAGAGCATCTCATTACTTTCGACCCAAAAAATCGAAAGTTAAGTTGCGCACGCGATAACTTCAGTACACATACCTCCGACAGCATACTTGCTTTCACCATACCCGCTGATCATCCAATTCCAGAGGTCATACATCATAGCCCATACACTCGTGTAGGGTTCCTCTTTCATTTCCAAATCAGTGATCTCTTCTGACTCATTTTTGGCGGCGCGTATCTCCGTCTGGTTCTCATAGTCGGTGTCATTCTGAGCTCCACATGTGCTGGCTATGCAGAGCACTGTCACAGTTAGAAAGAGCATCCATTTTATTCTCGTTATTGCTGCAAGATCTCGATGTGACAGCATCTGGAAATAAAAACAGAGTTCGTTCATAAATCATGGCGTCGGAGACGAGGTTTAGTAAGCGTGCTAGTTTAATGACCCAAAGAAGCTGTGAGAGCAGTAAGTGTAAGCACCTCCGTCATGGCTATGTTAGTAAAATATTTTTTTTTTATGACTTCTGAGACTTGGAGTGGGCAGAGAGACTCTAACAAGATGTGAGTGAGCCACCATGGCATAGGTCAACCGCGAAGGTAATTCTAAATTAAGTAATTTCACATTAACGGAGCCAGGGTGTTGAGCACAAGTGCGACAGGAAGCCAACCACAAAACTGTTAAATTCTGGTTAATGGCAGCTGTGGCTAGTTGCGTTAGATAATGGCGAATGGGTGTGCTAAACGGGTTTTATATAATGGCCGCAAATTAGTTAAAACTGTTTGGTGTGTTTAGTTGTGGTGTCGGGTGCCCAAGTAATTGTTTTGCTTTTTTTTTGTTCCAAGGAAGATTGTGAGTGATGAACTCCTGGCTATTCATCATGCGGCCACAATTATAAAGCAATCAACCGAGCTGCTCCAATTGGAAAGACATTTTTCGGATTATTTTCATAAGCAGAAGTAGTGCGAATGAAGTTTCCACTGTCCTCCAGGATCAATGGAAATGATAAAATAATGTTCAAGTTCGCACATCAACTCTTTTATTTGCACAAGTTGTAGGATAATGTAAATACATACATGTGTTATCGGCCACCAATATAATCGAAAAACGCCATATTTTGGCTAAGTCAATTCTTATCCAAAATTTTGTCTTATAAAATTTTGTCCGAGGGGTTATAGAAGCATAGAAACAAGGAAAACTTTATGACAAAGGTGGAAGTCATCGGCTATTGGACATCTTAAGCGTCCTCGGGCCAAAAATCAAGTAATTCTCGCCAAACATGTTAGTTTTCGATAAGGAAGTTGCCACAGTGGTGGTCGCCGTAGCTCTGTGGTTAGTGCGTTGGACTGCTCTGCGAGCGGCGTGTGTTTAAGACCCAGTCATGTCCACCGAATATTTTTTTGCGGCACCACCTCACGCCGTACAAGTGGGTCTTGACAGCATCTCACGACTGCGATTGTAAACAACATGGCCAAACTATAGACCAGCGAAAATGTTCTTCATTATAGCACTATGGCTTGCTTCAGGACTACAAATGCGCTGAGAACTTATTTTACAGCTCCGCTTCCAACCATGCTCCACTTATTGCCAATAGATATTTATGGTATTCAATAGACCACTCACGTGGCCTTAAGACTGAGAGAAACTCACCAGAATCTTATCAACTCACCGCGGCCTTTCTAAATCAACAGACATGTTGCCACCGAAAATGATTTCAAGCACAAATACCGGACAGAAGCACCTGGATTCAGCACGAGGTCCTCTTTAATGAGTCCACCTCTATGGCTCTAAAATAGCCGAAGAATTCGGTGCCGGTGTCTTTTCAAAAGACCTGAACATCCACCACTCCTTCAGTCTCACTAAACACTGTAACGTCTTCCAAGTCGAAATTGCAGCTCCCAATCAGGTCGCTGCTTGGCTAAAGTATAACTCAATATCACGCACAGATATTACGATTTACATCGACAGCTAGGCTGCGATCAGATCACTCGTATTCAACACAATAAAATCGAGGGTTGTGAAGGACTGCCGCGTGTCTCTTTACGAGATTGCTAACCAGTATAACGTCAGACTCTGTTAGGTCCCTGGTTACTGCGGCATTCAAGGGAACTACCTGGCTGAAGATAACAACACCTCGGTTATTGCGATTATGCCAGGCTAATCTAGCCTGTCATGGATCTGAAAAGATCTAAAGCATCAATACGACTTAGGTTAGGTAGGTTAGGTTAGGTGGCTCTCTCCGGACAAGCAGGAACACACTTAGACCAGATTGGTCCATTGTGATACAACGATAGACACCGGCTTACCAGCACCAAAGACCAAGAGTAACAACCAAGAGCACAGCATGTAACGATTTCTCCAGGCGCTGGAGAGACGAGGAGCAGGAAGAGTCTACTGTACGCCTCCTCTGCACGTGTATCACCCTTGCCACCATTAGGAAACCCTCCTTAGCGGAAAATTTCTTTAACGATCTAAATGATGTGAACTCCCCAAGCATGGTCGAACTAAGCAGCTACGTTAGGAAATCTAAATGGTTTCATTAGTAAGTCGGGATCAAACTCCAATGGTTTCAGGATTAAGTCGGGATCACATTCCATAAACCAAAAACATTTTTTTAAGCTTC
Source organism: Matsumyia berberina (assembly GCA_917880715.2). Lineage (NCBI taxonomy): Eukaryota > Metazoa > Arthropoda > Insecta > Diptera > Syrphidae > Matsumyia > Matsumyia berberina. Next base: position 35,023,654 of record OU862870.1, read on the forward strand.
AATAAGATGGTTCCATATATACTTCTCGAGTGTGAAACATTAGTTCATAATTAGTTAATAATTCCATACCCGTTACATCATAACTTGACTAAGCTCATTTCTCAAATAGCTCCAATCAATAAAAGTCCGTTATCAGCTTGTGGTACTCAAAATATTCACACAACTCAGGTCCGAATTTTATTCCATCAAACTTACAGTTCAGTTATGATTTATATTAGTTCCTCAAGCGATGAGAGACCCACTTTGGATACAAATCCCACCGGTCTCAGTAATTGATTACATCCTACAGATGGCACCACACCGCTAAACTATGTAATAAGCATTTGTCTTCTCCATTTCGTAACAGAAAGAGCAATTTTCAACAAATGCAAATAGATACACACCACAAACTAATTGGCACTCATTTAAATGCAAGCATATTGCTTATAACAACATTGCGACCGAAGATACATAGATCAAGCGTTAGCCCCACCGGCAAAAGTTACGAGGTGTATGTTGTGTAAAATAATAATTTTCCATTTACATAGTCTCAGATACATAATATTAGAATTCATAATCTTTTTTATTTTTTCGGAATATATGTACATAACTAACTTATCCCGTAACCCCATTGACCTAATTCAGATCAGTATTTCCAGTTTCATCATCACGCCGATTCTACTACACACATTTTGTGTTTAAGCTGCGGTTCTTACCAATTATTTGAATATCAATCCGTTATTTAAACAATTTGTTAACTCTGCATCAACAGAATGAGTGAGTTTTGTGTGGAAGAAGAAAAGAATGACGGTGCGAGGGGAAGACATACCGGCAAGATGGCAGGTACATCTTGACATTTTATGTGCTGTAACTGTGGGTCTTCTCAGGGGAATTTAATTAAGAAATCATGAAAGTCTTTGATATAAATACTTGCATATTTTAGGTTAGAAAGGTGGCCAGCATCGTAATCATGTAGTTGTAATATGATAAGAAGAGGCCTGTGACCACCAATTGTTGTTAATAGGGCCAATTGGTTCGAGCTGTTAAGCTTCTGTTTTGAATTCTCAAGCAGGGTGACATAGAGGGAACAATTGTGTCATTAACATCCATTGGCTTCATCTTTATTCCCGGAAGGGAAAAATGGGAATCTATTAGATTAATGAACATTTTATCCAAATCAACACTGAATGGAAGTGGTTTCGGAGATTTCTGTAAGTTATTCAAGGATGACTGCACCTACTCAATCAGGGAACCCTCGGTGACAGTATTTAAAAGTTTTAAAAGTCGATGCCCACCAACCCTCTCTTTATCGATCTTGAGACCGCCCATGACAGCATTTATACGTTATCCGCCTGGGCAAGATAATGATGGAGAAAGCTCGCTACTCCTAGCCAATGATCTCAACGAGATTTTTGGTGTCAGAAAAGGATTCTGATCATGTTCCGCGCTGATTCTTTTTCAACGTCATATGTAGTGAGAAGAACTGTACGAAATTGTCAACCTAGGACCAGAGGGACAAAAAGTCTATGCAAGTGCTTGTGTACGGTAACGGTGTTAATATCCAAGGCAGAACTTAGAGGCCACCGATGCAGTCAAAATGGGTTCAGCAGTGAGTGATGGCGAAACCAGGTATTTGATCTCATCTCATAATCACATGAATCTTATGCTAAAATCCCATTTCGAGTGAAGGGCCACCAACCAAAGCTTGAAGTAGTTATCACACGCTTAAAAGTTGGCCACCACCAATGGTCACCCACACCAAGCCTTAGGTAAGGTTCATTAAAAAAAATATTTGTTTCTATTTTCGCGTGCCAAATATTTACATTTGGCTGCCTTTCTTTTCGCGTTTAGTGTTATTCACAAAATATTACGTCGAATTTTGGAAAGAGGAAACTAATTTGCGTTGGACCGTCACTATCTTATATCTGTAAATAAAAGATAATCTACTTGGGATACCATCAGCGGGTGGTCGAATTAAAAATGTAATCCAATGAATTTGGCCTGAAGGCATTATTTCGTGGTCTCTGTTGGAGGATGAGTTTTCGTTTATTTTTTTTTCGAATTTGTAACAAATTTCGTTTCGGAAATTCGCTTTTCGTTTTCCTCTAATTTATATTCTCGACGAGGAAATCAGTTAACCATTTATCATGGAAGTGAAAGAAACCCCATGGTGGCAACAAAACTATAGTTTGCGTGCATCATATCCGAAAGAATTTATCGAAACTGGCAATCTACCATCGCGGTCAGTGTCTCATTGCAGAGTTAGAAACTGTGTCATGCTAGAAAGAACCTGGATGGAATAATTAATTTAAAAGAGGTGGTTGCTTTGTGGAGTACTCTGTGAGGATTGTAATTGAAAGTAGAAAAGAAAATTACACCTGGCTATTGCTAGTGCTCTTTTTGATATCAGAAGAGTTTAGCATAGTTCCACTAATTACTGTCAGTCACTTTTGGCCTGGTCCTGTCTATGGGAATCGCCATTTTTATATCTCGGCTTGGGAGTACAAATTTGCATTACAAGATGTAAATTAGCTCAGAAGAAATTTGCGCCAATTAGGGTGGTTTAATGGAAAGCCTTTCCCTTTAACTAAATTACTGCGAATCGCAGTATCGCCAATCAAAAGTGGCCTGTATTACACACGGCCTTGTCCATCACGTACTCATGTACAGAGCAACTGAAACTCTTCCAGATCACGTTCAAATAATTTCCGCTTTAATTGATCACGCCTCTGAATGGGTCAAACTTGTGGGTTAATATCGTGTCAATTTTCCCGCGTGAACACGTATGTACATCTGATCGTCAATTATAGATAGGATTTGATACGAATCTACGTCGAGGTTCTAATTTCATAATCGCTGCTGGTATTAACAAACAGAAAATCCATGACAAAAGAAGAGAATCCTTATATTGTGTAGGTCGAATTTTTGACCAAATTCATGGTTAGACGAATTATAAAGTCTTAAGTATCGCTCGATGGCAAAGAATTCTTCATACTGAAAGGGCCTGAAGCAATCTTCAATCAGTAAGGGAATCTCCGGCTGGATTGGCTAGTATGTTATTAATTTGATCCCAGGGAACGAAACAGAAGGACAGCACCGTTCTATCAACCCAAGTCTGAGAGTTAACCTCTGCCAACCTTTAAGAACCCATGCACGGACAACTCAAGATGACGGCAAAATACGTTTACATACGTAATTCCGCACTCAAAACCGAATAATAACATACATAACATACCGCACCACCCAGGCATACATTTTCTTCGATATAGCATGGTGAGCTAACTCAAGATTGTATTCTGACACAACACTTGAGCAGAAATGTCGTCTTGCAAGTGTGACTAGGACTCAGAGAGTAGTTTGCTTAGGAGTAGCGAGATCGATCAGATCAACACTCATAGCAGCACTGAATATATGATGCTCAATCTTTTTTCAGTATAGTGGCACAGCAGCAAAGACGGCACTGAGATGACAGGAGATAGAAAGGTAGCCATCCTACCGGCTACCCATGGAACGCCTCCACAACACATAGGCCAAGATAGGCCCTTTGTAAGAGTCACTCATTTATTTGAAACCAGTTGAAGTACCAGATGAAGCTTAGGATACTTTTCATGTCAGCATGTGGTAGTACGACCAAATTAGTAAAGTAATAGACTTCTAAATAGAGCTTCAATTTTTGGGACATGGATGAAAAGGTACAGACGAAGGAGAATTGTTTCTTCCTCCTCTTCGTCCACGCAAAAGTCATTTGAGAAAAGGCCCATCCTCCTTTCTGAACATATATTTGGAGTAGTCTCACACCTTAATTCTGATTGCAGACAACATCGACAAAATTTTAGCTAAAGCCGTGCTTCAGGTGAACCCTGAAGGAGGTATACCAGAAAACGAAGGGTACTTGCTGGGAAACAAACTAGGGTCCATATTTTCCCTGCTCTGTATCGATTAGCATCCTCTATACGTATTAAAAAAAAGATGCGAAAACTGTAGTCAGAGATAATACATGATGGTGTCAACTAGACTTATGTCCAGACTTGTTTATGCAGGGTTACAGGCCATAGAGACATTTCAGGAAACTCTATGGCTAACGAGCTCGCTAGGCATGGCAATACCCTAAGACACCTGTCGGATTCTTTCATTACGGATACGTTTACCAAATTTTGTTTTTTTATAATCAACTCGCGCTTCAAGGGGTTATGAATACCCCTATAATGTTTTCACACAGAGCGAGCGAGCTGCAGTGGTTCGAAACTCAGGTAGTATTAGATTTCAATTGCGTCCGAGGGTGGTGTCCAGGCTAGCTGGGGACATTTGTGATGTTTTGTCATTGCTATAATTCACGGGAATTTTTTGGAATCTCCTGATGTCATTATCATGGTCAGCTCAATCAACTCTTTAAGCCATGACACCGTACTGCCAGTGTTATACCTTCGCAGTAGAGTCGAAATCAGCTTATCGCAGTTGATCAATTTTTGTTTATTTTTAAGAAATAAATTTTTTCCGACATCAGGAGCTAAACCCAGACATTCAGCGTGACAAACGATGATGCTAACCACTGCACCATGGTCACTCCTCAACTGCACATGGGAGAATGGTATGATGTGTCCCATGTCTTCTGATCCTCAGGAGGCCCTTCAACTCAACATAGCTAAAGTTGGGAAATCCTATGTTAGTTCACAGAGCAAGTGATGGACGAATTGAACAACCCTGCTGCAGCTTCTGCATTAGTCCCGCAACCCTAAATCTCTTCACGTAGGTGTCAATGGAAACATTTTCCTTTCAGATGTCTGAGATGGGTGTTGCTTCACTTCAACTGAAACTTGAAAGACATATTGCTTTCCTTTGTCAATCGAACGCCAAAGGGTTATAGCAATTGCCGTTTGTCCAGTTGGATCTATACATATGTACATATTCGGTCTACTTGTGTTTATTGTCTATCGGAGGGAACATGAAAAGGGTGATAAATATGTAGTTCCGTACCTTTCCTTATAACGTTGAAGACTATCTTCAACTCTAGGGAGGGAATAGTACACTACTTTTAGTACATGGAACTGGCATTTTGGTATAAATTAAACAATATTAACAATCTGAAAAAATCTACCTACATTGTCACCTTGTCACCTTATCTTGGATATAATGAGCAATTTGTACAATAAATGCGGCTGCTACCTTTTGCTATGGAAGCTTTCCCTCTTTTCTTGACAAATGAATTTACTTTCGACTTTAATCGTAGATAAGAAAGTTATTGACTCCTAATTCGTCTACGTTCATGTTATTTTAGCAATGCTTTGGCCTTGATCGGTTTTGCTTGATGTTTAATACTCCCTTGAAATCTAAGCTTATCCGACTCCAAGGTGTTATTCTCGTATATCTGCACTTACATCTTGAACTACGCATAGAAATTGCTTGGTCTGTTTGTCGTTGGCTCATCATAAGTAGATGAATAATTACCTCCTGACAGTTTAACTGAATTTTTCATAGCGATTATGCGACTCCTATCTTACTTTCACTCACAAAGACCAGCTAGTAACTTTTCTTTTAAAACCGCATCCATGTCATTGTCGATTGATAGAGAAAATAGCAATAAGTCTTCATCAATCACTTTCGTCCATTAAAGGTTGCATACCTCACCTACTCTTTATATTTTTGTTTATATTTACTTATGTACTTTTGGACATAAAAATTTTTGTTTCTAACATACAGTTGTCCGTCTCATATTATCGGCCTGCACTACTTCAGATGTTGGTTGGTTAGTTTTCTGTATTTACTAAAGACTTGCCATGATCTCTAGTGGGCCATCGTTCCAGTAAATACATATGTGATCCCATGAAGAAATAGATCGTTTGGGAGATTACCCACTAAATGGAAAGGAATCTTCGCCATTTCCTGAAATCAGGGAATCGAAGGTCTTCCAAATCATAACCAGCACTCAGTCTTCTAGTGGCTAGTAGAGGACATTTATGGACACATATGGATTCTGTTTCCTCAACCACTCTGTAGCTTCCAGAGTAGTCATTGTAAAACAATCTATGTAAGTCGCTCTGCGTAAATTACTATCGCGCAGTGCCCTGTAAGGACAAAAGAAAAGAGATTGCTGATAATCTTATTGAAGTGATCTCTGAGAGAGAGACACGAGCGATCGGTTAGAGCGACCTTTGAAGTATATAAAGGAAAACAAGACTGAATGTCTATTGCTTGTGAAAATCTAAGCCAGATGCCAATATTTAAGCAGATTTGTGCAAACATTGAGCTCTTTGCAGAAGATACCTTTACATACTGGTTTTAAAGTGAACAACCCTATCGAACCTAAGTGTTATCATCGAAAAAACAAATAGAAACTGAAGAAACACGACACAATTACCGATAGTACAAGCCACCTAGTGGGCAATGTCCTCGTAAACCGATAATTGATTGCAAACATTTCTACGCAATTTAATAAATCGCTCTAAAACCCCACTCAAGAGCTCCGATTAAATATGATGATGGTGTTAATCCATTAGCAAACATAAGTGAGAAGACAATTTAGTGATTCACTATAATTAGAGAAACCATCAACACAAACACTATACGTTTCCAGAAGGCTATCACTACAATAAAGCGGTAAACCACTTTACAAAAAAAATTACCGCAAAAATTGCTCTTCGTGAATTTGCACTTTTCAGTTTCGAACTTTTCCCTTAAACCCACGCAAAAACGAAATATATTTGCTGCTCAATTTGTCACCAACTACACACTTTACTCGTCAAACTTAATTTGTTTACAGCCACGAGAGTCTGACAACAAAGACACTATCCCTGCCCCACTTGTAGGGGAACAAACAAAATTGTTATATTTTTCCATGTAATGTCTCAATCCGATGTTAACATTAAACTAAAGAAAGTGGATAACAAGAATGTGCCTTACGATCCCGAGAAAATCCACACAAAAAAAAAAAGAGAAACAAACCTAAGAAGAAATTCCTCAAAACAAAAAAGTCATGCTAATGGGCGGGTAAACAATTTTACGGTATGAATTTAAGTGTTTCACTTTTGACGTGGTCTCCACGATGCGGCGTAAGACAGCCACGCCAAACAATCGTCGCAAAGAAATCTCACTCACGGTAGATACTATTTAAATCTGCCGATCCAGCGAAAAATACAAACAATTTGTCAGGCATTTGGGTTTTGCTCCCCACACTCGGTCAATCGATTCTACATAGAATCGTCAAGCGTTAGGCTTTTCTGTTCAATTCGTTCCGAACAAGGTAACTATGCCACTGATGATTATTATTCTCTCCAGATACTTCTCTCTCTTCCTTCTTTCACCACCAATGCTTTCTTCGGTCAACAAAAAAATAATCAAACAAACTCTTTGCACTGTTAACTTGTCGTTGAATCCACTTCTGATCTGAAGCTTACCATGGAATTCTCTGTTATCCTTTGTAGAGCACACAATGGGCAACACAATCACGATAGTTGTTCAAACAAAAGTCCAAGTCCAAGATAAATATTTCGCACTACTACGAGTTATGTCCCGAGTTGATTCGCGTCTCAAACCGAAAGCGGAGAGCCAATATCTTTTGCGTGCCGCACCGAGTTAACTGGAAACTAAGACTGGTTACCATTGTCAGGTTGCTGAGTTTCGTTGCATCTTTTTTGGTTCAGTTTGGCTGCTGCTTCACTCCCCACACTGCTTTGACTTTGGAAGTGGTACACAAATGGTAAAAGCAACATGTGACGTCATTACCTTTCTTTCGACTGCCGTGGTGATGGTCAAATAAGATCTGGTTTTGTATGCGACCATTATGGCGGGGGATGTGTTGCGAAACATGTCAATATGTTGCAGCAACATACAGGTGTAATTGGTGATGGTTTTCAGGTTGAATTTGGTTGATTTTGACGTCATGGATGACGGCTCGTGATGATACTAATTGGTAATGCAGATATTGACATGTGATAACCGTTAGTTGTTAGCGCGTTTGTTGAAAGATGTGTAGCACACGGCATTTGTCGACTAGGAACGTTGAACTCGGAGTTGTTTACTAATTTTTCAAAAAGGTTTTTTTTATTTTCGTCTGAATATTAATTACGAATGCATTTTTGAATTTATGAACACGTACATTAGATCTCTAAGTCCCGTTCATAGAGAGACTGTGACTTTTCCTGTCAAGTTTCGAGGCATTATCACAATTTATTGTTGATCTTATTTCAGTGATTCTGGTTTCCGTGATCCTATGGGATGAGGAAAACTGGTAAGTAGGTTAATAGGTGGACTGTGACATTTGTTTTTGGTTATATCGCCGTATCACCTGTGTTCTATATAAATTTGAAGAACATTTGGATGCAGTTTAGAATAAATTATCATGGGAACCTTTGAAGATCGTCTAATTTGAATAAAGATGGTCTCAGACAATCGATAAAGAGCCTAATTTATTCTTTCCCTTGAAAGGGATCAAAACCAATACAAACGAACAATAGGGTCTAAATCTATAGACAAGTCAATAATTTGACACTCACTGCACTTCTTTAAGCCGGCTCTAAAAATATATTAAATTTTCCTTCTCTTTTAACTTCCTCATTTTAGACCTGCTACCAAGCCAATTGGTAGCTGCCTAGACAAAATGTGCTCGGGTTTTCTCCAGAGCCGAGTAGGGCGAAGGAGGAGTGTTGGATAGCTATGAAACAGCCATCAATACCGATGGCTCAAATATTGACTCCGGAGTTGGTGCGAAAATCTTCAACTTATCCAACTCCTCTCGTCCCTTAGGCATGCCGAAAACTTAAACATGGTCCAACAGCCAGGCATAACGTTTGCTGTCTTATTTCTAAGCCAAGTCAAAGCCCTTGATTTGCCTTCAATATTATTCAAGCTGGTGGAACAATGCCAACATGAGCTAGAACATCTAGGTGGCCAGTTTCAGGCCACGCTCCTTTGAGTCCGGGGTCATAGGGACATTCCCGGAAACGAATTGGCCTGCCAACGCTCAGCCATTGACATGCACTGTTAGGAGCAGTAAGCAGAAATTTCTATCGCTTTCCAACCTCAGATGGGGAACAAAAAACTGAATAGTGTCCAAAATAATGTGACCAGTCTTCAACAAGAGCTAGACCAAAGCGATTCTCAAGTGTGAAGTGAAGTTTGATATCCCCCACAACACACAGTGTCGTAGCTGGAAGGATGTTAAAATAAATAAATAGCTGGCGCGACAGCTCGAGGTGAGCCAAGGCTTTGCTTCTCGCAACTACTGGTGTGCGTTTTTCAGTTTTCACACGAATGAAAGGGATCTACAATTTATTGCCGACTCCGTACGGCGAATTGAGAAGGTTTTTCATGACAAATTGTATTCTCGGAGTCTTGTCATTCCCCGATTAGAGGTGGTGCCGCGAAAAATGTTTGGTGGATAAGTCTGGGGCTTGAACCCACGCAGTTTGCTCAGCTGTCAAACGCACTAACCACTAAGCCACGGAGACCACCGGAAGGATGTAAATCAGAAAAAAAACTCATTCACTTCCTCTGCAGATGTCCGGAATTGGCTAGAACCAGATCACACGTAGTATGCAGATCATTCTTTGACAACCTTAAAGAGATGTCGGAAAGGAGATTTAAAAAAAAATTAAAGAGTTAACAAAATCATTTAAACAATTCGTCGTTGGTTAAAACCCTTGGGTCTAGCTCTTGAAATCAAGGACAGAGACTCGTCTGAAATTTGAGTAAGACTGTTATGCTGGCAGTTGGTAGGCACATGTTTGAATCGAAGTTCGAGATAAAGCTCATACATAAATGCGATAATATATTCCAGGCTGACCTTTAATGAGTATGCGAAAAGGCTTCAAGCTTGAAGACCAAAGCGTGACCGAAAACAAACCCTCCCAGGGTAATTAAATCTGTCATCCTGTATGTTTTTCAGTCCGAGCTCTTTCTTTGAATGTCAAGGAATGCAGGCATAAAATAGAATGTCTAACTATGGATCTTAAGGGACTGCATTTAATATAACATACGATGAGGTCACATTGGTCATCGCATTACTGGAGATAAATTATCATAAATAATACTGAAAGCGGACAAAGTGAAAATGTTCCGGGCTCCTATGCCCAGGGCGAAAGAACGAAAATGTGCATGGTAGATAGGATAGATAGGAGTGGCGGTGATCAGGTTGGCGTGTCTGGAATCCAATTAGCGCATTTGTCAACGTTTTGATACCACGCCTCTTGAGAACCTGATTTGATTGAAAAACGTGAGAAAAACAGCATATTAGAAATAATTTTCTAGGTCGTTAAGGTTGTTGAAGATGAATTTGGTGAGAGCCGGGCATTTACAAAAGAAGTGGTGGAGTTCTTTTTGCCTCGGTCATATCTTTGCAGTTGCGGTGGTATGTGCTGAAGGGGTTCCCCAATATTGCTGCTTGATTGGCAACCATCCAGTGGCCCGTGCACATAGCTACGAGCCGAGAGATCTCCCTTCGATATTTGCTAAGCAAGTCTCTGGTTCTAGTTTGTATATATCTAAGTATATTCAAATCCATCTTTGTCTGGCCATTTTTAGAAAGTGTAAGAATAGTTTACCTTTAACAGATCGTTGTCCATTTATCGGCCTCTTCGTTATTACCTCAGTCGTTATGTTCTAGGACCCAGGTTAGGTTAGGTTACGTTAGAAGGGTGTGTGATGGAAAGGCCTCATCACTTCCACTCGGAGACTTGAAGGTCCATTGTGAGTACTATTTTAATTTTGTGGGAATAGCGGTATGGTTCTCGGGACAGCCTAAGGACCTATCCTATTGTTGGTTGTTTTGTGAACCAGTTAGTACTCTTTAAGAATCGGAGTAGGTCCGTTAACTGTAGGTCTGTTACCTCTGCTATTTATACTTGCAAAGAACCTTGATCCTAAAGCGCGTAGACGTCGTTCTTGCAGGGCGGGGCAGTGGCACAGCAGATGTTGGATTGATTCTACCTCCTTTTCATCTCCGCAGCTTCTGCATAAATCGTTGGACTCGATTCCCCACTTGCGGAGCATGACTCCGACGGCGCAGTGTCCTGTGATAACTTCAGTGAGTAGGACCCATGAATGTGCATACTTATAAAAATCTTAAGCACGAAAGTGATCTCAATTGTACGCAATGCGGTGTAAAGGGTGCCGATCTTGTTTTCGTTAAATTCCAATCCCACAATGCAAGGGTAATAATTTAAATAAACTTGATGCAGTCATTGAAATGGATCACCTAGAAGGCGAACGTCAACATACTTAATAGCACCTAAGCATTATGGATGCCCTAGGACACACAAGAAGAATGAAAATGTAAATTAGCTCTGGAACGATAAAACGCAAATTATATGTCATGAACTAGACCCTTTGCCTTACGTATGATACTACTTCTAATTATCTCGTTCATCCATCAATTTACCACACAACCTAAGTGTTTTCCACGTTTTTGGGTCACTCGCTGTTCATTTATGACGTATGTGACAGGCTGTCAGTTGATCATCCATATTTATATGCAATTGCTTACATTAGTCTCACCATAAACGATCGTCATAAAAGAATATTATCGTTGACCGTAAACTTTTATCGCTGCACGTAATCTGAATAAATTTTCACATAAACGCTAATTTTTAAAGTTATGCTTCTAAACATTGCATAATTGGAGATGCTTATTCCGGTTTTAAAAGATCATTTTAAGTTGGGTTCCCCTTTGGTTGGTGCTTGCACCAAAGAGGGCATTCTCTGGCTATTGAAGCCTTCTGTCTGTGACTGTGGTTTAACCAGTGAACATAGAGAAAATTAGTTAATCTACTCCAAGACAAAAGATTTTCATTAGCGATGAGAACGTATTAATTGTCCCCCTGGGAGAGACTATTGGAAAAAAATAGGTCACGAGAGGAATGTGCACAACCTTTATATTTTGTCTCCCCTTTTTCTAAACATTTTCTAGGCTTTGGTAATCTAGGTGAGTTCCGTTTTGTGAAACTGTTGATGACGTGAGAAAGCTAATAAAAACTAATATCGCCAATGTGACAATAAAAACCATAAATATCTTGTCATGAAATTTATGACAGATTTTCGGTTACAAAAGACGAATTGTGCCTAAAGGAATAGCTCTCTCTACTAGCCTATAGCTTCTAGCCTTTGGAGATGTAAAAAATTAAGAAAATCAGCAAAGAAAAAGCGAACGTAAGTAATGCTTATGATTTCTTTAAAATTAATACAATGCAAGACTAAATTTTGCGACTTTTCGGCACGCCGCGGTCGTAAACGCTTAACGAGATTGAGTTGTTTGTTGTTGATTGATTATAGATGCTGAATATTTTATACATCTTTCAGGTGTTGATTGGTAAGACACGATTTAAATGGTGAACATCGAAGTGGAACATTAATTAGCATAGCTTTTGTGGGATTAAATAATAGTCTGAGGTGTTCTTAACCCCATTGCAGCGGTGAATGCGTTCTTGTGGAAAAGCATACAAAATTATGAAACCTATTAACATTCATGTGCTAGGCGTTATTAGTCAATAAAATTGTTTATGTAGCATGATCGGCGTCTTCTAACTGTTGTAGTTTTGTGTGCTGAATATAGGGTGCCTCAGAGAACATTGTGGCTATTTTCTGACTTTGTTATAGCTTAAAAAAAAACAAGAAGGCATTTTTGCTTCTATCCTAAACTTGGTAAGGAAACTAAGGCCGTGAGAAAAATATTTCAAGTCTTGGATAATGGACCACAGGCAAGGCTCTCTAGGTACCCGCAGATACCTCGATCACGTCAAAGCGCCTATGTCAATTGTTAAGCATCTGACCTATGAACACCAATGCTCTCTTCAAAACAAATCATAGATAATTACTGCAAATATGCCAGGCCCCTTTGGCCTATCCTAGATCCCAAGAGGGCAAAAGCGTTAATTATAGTCAAACATGCTCAGCGACTGGGGATAGTCTTTAGCGATTTTTGCAGTGATGTGGAAGGTAGTGCATTTTCTCTGTACGTGTCCCGCCCATAACAGAATTAAAAGAGCCAAAGGCCGATTTTAACTGTTTACAAATCTAAATAGTTTTAGCAGTCCATAGCACTCATAGTGGTATAACCTACATAACTTTGGTCTACTTGTCTCTAGAGGACCACTACAAACCAACAGACAATTTTACCTGGAATGACAGTGAAGAGTTTTTTCCATTCAGTGTATACGCTCTGTATACTTCAGGGGCAGTATAAGACGGGCATTACTAAGACTGAGGAAATATGATGGACAGGATCAAAAATATTGAGAAAGCAAGCTGTTGGCTAAATTACATGAATTTTATGGGCCATTGAGCGAAGTTTACGAAGGCTCTTCAGTGTATGTGTGATTTACAAATTTTACTCGTCGATTTCGGAATCGGCACGGAAAACACCTTCAGTAGATAGGTAGGTTTACATAGCACAGCGCTAGCTTGTTAAACTGACCATGTGAAGGTACGCATATCCGGGAATATTAATTAAAAGAAAAGTCAGCATAGAACGCTAAGCACACTGAGAATGGCCAGAGTTTGCCAAGAAATCAGGTTGAACAAGGGTCTCAACCTACAATCAACTCTAGTCAAGGCGATCCTTCGCCAGCCGAATTGGTTGTGGTCTCCCTTTACTTGCACATACCTTGAACAATAGACGCGACTCCTTATATTTAGCTTGATCAATGACCTTAATGTTGTATCAATACAACTCGATCGGTTTCGCTGTACAGTGCGCATAGATCGTGGTTAAATTTGCCATAACCCAATTACAATCGTAATTCTTCTTGATCTTGAATAATAAACTTTATTCGGTTTCAGTATTGATTGAGACACAATTTGGAATATACTGGAAATTCTGTCCTTAATCGAGCTCTTGTCCAGCAATGCTTACTTTTGAGCTTGGGGCCTCGAATTTTAATTTTGGTCGCTGAGTTTCGTTTTTTTTTTTAGCAACATAGATTTTCCTCTACCTACCATCTCCTCTGTCTTCCCTACGGTGAATTTGACCTCACTTTGAGGTTGGAAGTGTGTTTGTGACATGTGATGTTAAAACTGACATTGACTTGGTTGTTTGGGTATATGTTATTTTTTTGGAATTGCATTTTTCTGTGAATTGCAATTTCTTGGCATTAAAGACGACGAAGTTTTTTTCTCCCCAGTGCAGCGTAAGTTTCTTGCCAAGTCTTCGTTCACAGAGCGAATTTCGTCGCCATGTTTTTATTCATCAGGGTAAGTCTTAGCTACGAAGTATGCCAGAGTAGTCACAACTGAGCCGAAGTCTGAAGTGATAGCAGCTATGCTCTCCGACATCTATGTATTGTGAGAAGCAGTTCGGCAAATTGGCCAGCAGACAAATCATCTTCAAGTGAGCCCTTATGTTGTTCTTGAGGGCGAGTTTCTAGTTTTTGACCACAGACCCTATGTTTATTAGCTCGTGGCTCTAGGAACTATTGGTAAAGACAATGCATTTGCAGTCTAGTAGGATACTCAGCAGGAGTTTCTTAGTGGATTAGGTTGAAAAGCAATCTTTAGGTATGGCCCATTTAGCCTCTTAAGTGCAGTTAAAGAGGTCTGATGTCAGTCCTTCTTTTCGGCAAGAGAAAGTTTATGAGAACCTGTTTATAGGCGGTCCCTTCGTTGCTTGGGGCAACTATCGGTGATCATATCGTAACTAGTCTCGTGCAAGTAGCTTCTGTCACCCAAAGGAAGTCTGAAACTACTTTGTTCATTGAGCTAAACCGTATTGTGACAAGCACAGTCCTCCCAAAACTTGAAGGGATAGCCACACGCTTTATCATTGTCATTCTTCAGTAAGTCGAGTGTTTAACACGCGGTCTGGTAGGTGTAGGTAAACACTGTACGGCCTTCCAGGTAGAACTTAGAGCTCATCCTTTATGTAGAAGCAGTGGGAGATGATCGTTTGATTTCCACAGCCTCTGACTGTTGTAGCACTCGAAGTATTATGATACAATTCTTGGCATGTGTATCTTCCCAACAATTCAATGTTCACCTGCACTGAATATCTGCGCTGATAATGGGTGGTGTGAATAAAAACTGAGGCAGAGTGGTCGCTGTGTTCAAGCCCCAGCCAGGAACACCGAACATTTTTCGCGGCACCACCTCTCGTCGGGGAATGACAAGCCTCCGGGAGTATAATCTCTCATGAAAGAGCTTCACACTTCGCCGTTCGGAGTGGGCAATAAACTGTAGGTCCTCTCCATTTGTGCGAAATATGTAACACGCACAACATAAATGGTTGCGAGAAGCTAGGCCTTGGCTCATTGGCTCATCCCGAGCTGTCGCGCCAGCTATTTTTTTTTTTTAGAGTGAATAAATAAAAATGAATCTCGTTAAGTTTCAATAAACACTTCTCTCAAGAGGGTTTGGTCAGAGTGATCCCTCAGATTTTATTCACACCACCCAATGAGTGAATCAATGAGTGGATATTGATTTCGTTCAAGTATTTTTTAGGGAAGTATCATACCAAATACCAACGGCTTGGCATCAAATTGTTGCAGGAATAGGGAATATGAGTGGGTCTGTCTCCCTTGTATGTATCGCTTTCGGTCTGTTAGAAGAAAATCTCGCTTGGGTGTTCTTTCCCCACTTTTTACTCAAAAGATTGTAGTGGATCATTAGATCGGTTTCTGTGGCGAAAATAAACTGAGCCTCTGTGTGAACAAAAAGTAATCAACAAACACATCGTTTTTCTTTTTTGTCTTAACAGCTAAGTATTTATTTATTTTTTTTGTATCTTTTAAACATATGTAAGATTTAACTAACTTAAAACTAATAACAACACTATAATACAAGATTTATCTACACGTCTAATCAGTTTTGCACATGTATGGCAACCATGCTGCTCCGAGGATTATTTATTAGATTATCCACTTTTGCCATGAACTTTACACTCCGCAAGCGTTTACGCTTTATTTCTTCCCAACATTGTAAGTTCCATAAGGATTATAGCCAGACAAGTATGGGTTGCTGGTGGTATATCCATAAACGGGGTTATAATATCCGTTGTTGTTGTTGTTATATCCTGGATATCCATAGCTGTTGGTATTCCAATTCCAATTGTATAGTGGTGACACTGCTTGATCAATGATGTACGGATAGATCCTCATCAGGTTCTGATTGTATGGCGAAGGTGTTGTGTAATAATCTAGTGAAGAAAAACAAAGAAATTAGGTCTCAGTGAACACACTTCAATCGTTTAACTTACTATTATACGGATCCAAGTCGGAAAATGTCGGTCTGTAGGGGTAATTGTTGAAAGTCCCTTGTGGCCTTGCGAGAGCCAGAGAGCAGCCCACAAGTACGGTGAAACAGGAAGTGATTTTCATTTGTGCGGTTTTAGTGAAAACGTTCAACTGAATCAACTTAGCCCGAGCATCGGCTTAAATAGGTAACACTTTTTATGTGCTCACAGCATTAAATCGTTAACCAGACCAAACGAAAAAAATTGGCTCGGTGTCGGTAGTGAACTTGAACTGCTGGAAAATACCCGTAAAATGTCATGTAATTGTGAGTAATTCTAATTAAATTAGTCACTTGGATGGGTATGCATCAGCTCAGCTTTAGCGGTGGATATGCCATATGATAGGGACGGTTTTTTCCTTGACTATGCTTTCTTTGACATGTTGCAATCTAAGAAACTAATATTTGATTGAGCTACCGGATTTTGTATTCTTGCTTACTAACGTACTTAAGGTGGCGCTACAGTGCAGGGTGGAGCTGGGCCTCAATCAACAAGCGTCTTCCGCCAGCTCGATCTTTGGCCAGCTTCCCCCAGTTTCGCATGCCAAGTTGGTTGAGATCCCCTTTCACTGCGCCACCTGAGTCGCAGTCTTCCTCTATTGCGCTGTCCCTCGGGAGTGGATTCGAAGATTTTCCGAGTCAAAGCATTGATGTCCATCTGCTCTACATGACCACCTCAGTAATTGGACCTTCACTCTTCTGGCTAAGTCGATGTCGCTATACATCCCGTGCAGTTCACTCACCATCTATGCAGACGGGACCGAAAATCACTCGAAAAATTTTCCTCTGGAAACAGCCGAGAGCAACCTCATTTGCTCTTGACAAAGTCCATGTTTCTGCACCGTAAAGCAGGATTGGGATGATTAAAGTCCTATAAAGGGTGACTTTAGTCGTTTGAGAGAAGGTTTTGCTACTCAGTTGTCTTCTTAGGCCAAAGAAACAGCGATTTATTCTTCGTTTAATCTCAGCTCTGGTGTCGTTGTCTGAATTGATAGCGGAACTTAGGTAGACAAATTCTACTACGTCGAAGTTATATCTGTTTATTGTGACTTGTATTTTGTATTCTAAAAATGATTAATGCGTTTTTTCTCGTTGAAGAATGCAGTTTTCATTTGGAGGATATCGAAGCTCCTAAAACACTGATTTTCTTCTCATTTGTTGGAGATGATAGATGGTTGACTTTACAAGAAATCTTGTTTTTACTCTTTGGCTCCTTTTCGCATCATAGATAACCTTCTTCAACATATTAGAGGTTAGAAAGCCTTTAGTTTCAAGCACGGAGCTATTGAGCCTAGTGATGGGACTAATCACAGAACACCTCAACCTCAAAAACACAAGCTCTCACCAAAGCAAAGATCTGTAGATATTGCGAGAAAGAAGAAGAAGATCTTGGAGTCCATGTAAATACCGGACGTGAAGCATTTCAAGGACGAAGAAATTGGTGACATCCTGGTTTTCACCAAAGAAACAGAAAAATTCGGCGAATAATGTAGACTAGTGTCAATTTCATATATCCCTCCCAACATTCGTCCCAAACTTGACTATGTCTACAGTTTCGAAATTTAAAGAGGATTTACAGGATCCTACCATACATTAGAAGTTGAGACACTTGTACCGTTGACTTTGCCTATGTCGCGTTGTAGTTACAATTGTGAGCTTCCAAGTTGGTAGCACAAAGCAGAAGCGAGTCAATCCTCCCTATCCTTCATATGGGTCGCAGCTCATCACAAACGGAATAACCTTACTAACTGCACCATATCCAGAAACGATTATACGATAACAGACGATCTTCTTATCAGAAACCGAGCATATATACTGCGTTTAGTTGTCGTTTTACGGGCCACTAGGCAGTAGGAACCGACAAAGCCAAGCTTGATATTCCCTTTAACTACCGCAGCTGCAAGGACATAAACGAATTCGATAGAAAAGGTTTGGACCTAAACAATGTGAATACACAGATAGACCACTCAGTCCACCTAAAAGGCGAGCGCCTAAACAACATAAACCTATGCCAATGCTGCAGGGAAGTAGATGCAGAAAAAGACACAGCTCACTTTCTTTGCGAATGTTTAAATCTCAGCAGGACCAGAATGACGGTGGCGCTCGGAACATTTTTCGAAATACTTCTGTCATTAGAAATCTTAAAATAATTTTACCCTTCAGATGGCGCTTCACTGCCACTTCAACAACCTGCTCAGCTACCTGGGGTCTTAGACACGGAATGACCCTTTATGCTCGTAAACGTACAGGGTTTTTAAATAGGGACATAACAATTTTGTAGGTCAGGGTTTACATTTTTATCACGGCGAAGTTTATGAACGAGTAACGTTTGAAAATTATTAAAAATTACTATCGAAACTCTGAGTCGACGGTCGCGACTTCAAGAGCCCTTACTCCAATTTTTGGTCGTAATAATCGTCCCACCAAACAGGCTGTGCGTGCTATAGTGGATAAATTCGAGTCAACATATTCACTTTTTAATGTTGTTGTTCCAGTGAGACAACGCACCGGTCGAAGTATCGAAAATTTCGTAGCCGTAAGTGCTTCAGTTCAAAATGAGCCAAATCAGTCGGTTCCACACCGTCCACAGGAATTAGGAATCTCTCAGTCCACATTGTGGCGAATTTTGCGTAAAGATGTTAGCTTACACCCTTATGAGGTCAAAACTCAAGAACTGAAGCCTCTTGATCATTTGAAGAGCCGAATCTTCTCCGATTTGGGCTCTGCAAAAGTTTGAACAAAATCCTGAATTTCATTGTTATGTTCTTATTAGAAAACTCTATACATACGAGTACCTTTGTTATAACATAGAACACGGCATTATGCTGCAGTAGTCTGATAAAAATGTCACTACAGTCAGAAATCTGGAAGACGTACACAAATTTGTATTCAAATGCAAGCAAACAAATTTGTATTCAAATGCAAGCACGGCTAAGCTCACATAGAGTTGACACTAGCTAACCCATTGGAAATCTGCTTAAAGGAGCAAATTCAGCAGGCCTGTAAATAATATATTAGTTACTAGATAAAACTTAGATCTGAATAACTCACTAAAAGTCACAGGCTCTGTCTTGAAAAGTCTTCGAAATTACCCTGGAAAGAGGTTATCCGCTATTGGAAAGGAGCCTCTATCAATTTTGGCATATGAAACTAGAGACATAGGGCCATCCCGAGCAGTTACGCCATTATATATACGTTCATGTGCGATTTCAAGGGACATTGAAGTTTTCTTTCTGCCTGCTTTTGAAGCTGAATCCATCTGCGATCCATCAGCACAGATGATTTTTTGATCATTGTAGTCTAAAACCGTAGTAAGGCTCAACTCTTCCCCATGATTAGTATCATCTCTAGTACCGCTACATGGCTGTAGGTAATCTATTTTCACATATCAGATTCTCTAAACCTAGACGTTTTCACTTGCTTTGCCAATTCAAATCAAAGGTTAGCATTACCTCTGTATAAAACCCACAAGTAACTATCGCCGTCGTAGGGAATACCCCTTTTTCCCAAAAGGCCTCTCAGTTCCGCCATTACTACCTGTGATTTCATCAAAAAATGCAAAACGTTTGCCAGCGATGTCTCATCCAACTGATACCAGACCGTACCACACCGTAGAAAATGTTACGGTTCAATCGATGCACCCAACTTTGTTTATTGTTTATTTACAAATTATTTTATTTACTGACAAATTGACTCACAATGGGGATCATTTTGCAATTTAAACTTAAACCCCCAAAATTAAACTATTTATCCGCTGGTTGTAGGGGGATCGCACATTAATCACATGAGTAACCTTCAAGTTCAAGGTACTTCCCACATACATGCGTAGCCCTTAAACGACGTATATTCCAGACATTTAAATTGTTTTGATATTAATTTATGTTGTTTCAGTTTAAAACGTCCTTCTCTTTATTCTACGGTGTACAAAAATAAATTTAACAACAAATTACACTCGAATTTAGGGCAAAACCCTTCGTTTTTTTTTTTGTTTTAATTTATGGATAGGATAGATAATTACATAAAATTCAGTTTATTTAATTTTTTTTTTTAATTTTTTTTTAATTTTTTTCACTTTAATAGTCTTCGTCCTCTGGCGCTTCTGTGGCATATGTCAGCTCGTTGAGATAAAACCATTTCTACGTGAGGTGGGTGAGAGTGTCAGGGCAAGGTGGGCAAGAAAGATAGAGTAGATCACTTTAAAATGAAATGCAATGCAGTATGCAGCCACCAAAATACTTACAGGTGATTCCGTGCAATTAAAATTATAGTCCCAATCACAGATTCTGTACTCCTGATTAAAGGAAGTTTCATTGGCGCATAAGTGGGGTATTCGATTGCCCTCCTCATCACACATGTGAAATATCTAAAAAAAAAGGTGCATACTTTTAGATACTATTTGGTATTTGGCTTTTTAACGATCATTTGAAAGCTTAAAATTGAAATTTAAGTGAAAAGCTCTGGTAGAAGATACTCACTTGACAATTGTACTCCATGTCGGCATAGAAGCCAACCGGCCGATTGGAGCAATCAAACGAAAATGTAATATTATCTAAATTCGTCCATTCTTTTGTTTTGTGATTTTGGAAAACTGGGCTGGCAACGTTTTGCAAGGTGATAGCTGCGAATAGAATAGGACCTATATTTAAAATGGTTAGTATCTGCTCTTAAATATATTTAACAATAGAAATCCAGTAACAAAAAGCTCCTTCTGGCAGTAGAGGACGAGTGATAGATTTCGAAAGTTCTTTGAGAGCAGGTTACTCAATTAATTGTAGTCGAAGTCAAATGAATATTTCTACATCGGTTTAAGCCTAAAATGGAGTTCTAATTTGCTAGTAATTGTAATTTTCTAGTAATCAGACCAACAATGCTAAAGTAACTTAGTGGACGAAAACTAACGAAATCTTCAGAGTTAGACGACAAGAACAAATTCAACTTTCAGGAACCTGTATGTCGTTGTGTATACGCCTCACTCCAATAACTGCATTGTAGAACATACTGATTTTACCCGATTGACTCTTCCATTCAAGCGAACAAGCAAAGATCAAGAGGAGGATCACCTGTCCCTGCTTGAAATACTGAAGCAGAGTACAGAATTTAGCATGATTCTCGATGTATCACCCTTGTTACTCCTGATACTTTACCCAGTCGGGTCTTGCCTAAATACAATGCGAGGTTAGCATAGTATCGATTACCCCCTCTGTCTACTGGCAACGAAACTGCAAATTCGTCATCCTGCTTACACTAGCTCTACTGGATTGCCATGGTTCGATTAAATCATTCAATCTATTCCGCCTACCATTAGGCATATCGTGGTCTCGCTTACGAGTATACCTAATCCATTTCAATTATAAAGTTTTTCACAGTACGTAAGTCCGATATATAGGCCTATCCTAGTGGTATCACACTGAATCTAACTCTGGTTAAGGTATGGCCTGGCTCTACCGGGAAAGCCATTAACCACACCTATCCTACCCAGGGAGAATTTAGAGAAACGCAAACCTCCACTTTCAACATTTGATCATGTCAGGTATATGTACGTTCTGATTCAATATGGAGATAGGAGCTGGATTCCGAATTTCTGGAGAATCAACGCGTACTTTTTAGTCAGGATTGGGGGATTGAAAAGTTAGTCTTCTACGCAGACAAACATCGGCGGCATTGTTTTGGTATTACGCTGAATATGAGATGAAATGTGACCGCTAATAGATTTCAAAGTTTCGCTTACTTGAGTTTCGATTCGTTAGCTTTGAAGAAAGTTAAAGTATATCGATAGAGTTGTGATGCTTTTTACGAAAAAGGGTACATGAATTGGGTCCAGCATACTTTGGTTTTAAAAAGTGTTTTCGAGCCATCCTTGCAGATGATTTGATGCCCTTACATAATTGTTGCGTTTGCGTAGCTTGGTTCTATCGGCCGGTCCAACACTACGTTCCATCTCTATGTGGTCTTTCCTACATATACTTAGACTTTTAAAGGTCCACTTATATACGTAAAAATTTATTTAATTCAAAATGTATCTTAAACTTTTATGTTTGTCTAACAAAACTAAAATGGTTTTTCTTTTTCTTTTTCGTTGCTTCAGTTTATTTAAATGCCTCGAGACTTATGAGGTACCTCAAAATGACTCCTACGTTGTCTTCTTTTGTTCAATTAAATTTTTTATTTTTTCTTCGAGTTGAGTTAACAGAGTTCCTTGTTCCAGCGGAGCAATAGAACGACTCCTAAATAATAAATGGACAACAATAGTCTCTTTTTGCTTTTTAATCTGTTCGTTCATTATTTTCAAAACACTAGCAGCACTGTGTATAGAAAACAGCAGGTATGTTTTATATATTGGTTCACTTTCGGTCTTGGCTCCGCGGCTCAGTGGTTAGTGCGTGTGATTGCTGGCCGAGCGGCGTGGGTTCAAGCGCCAGCCAGGAACATTTTTTTTGCGGCACCACCTCTCGTCGGGGAATTACAAGCCTCCGGGAGTATAATCTGTCATGAAAGAGCTTCTCACCTCGCCGTTCGGAGTCGGCAATAAATTGTAGGGCCCTTCCATTCATGCGAAAAATGTAGCACGCACAGCATGAATGGTTGCGAGAAGCTAGGCCTTGGCTCATCCCGAGCTGTCGCGCCAGCTTTTTATTTATTTATTACTTTCGGTCTTCCGGGGAAATTTAGACAGGATTCTAGGCCAAGTTTTGTCCCAATTTCAGTGAATATAGCCTTCTTACCAGTTGCTTGGCTCTTCAGTATTTCTAGACATTCTGTACTTGGTAAACGTGCGTCCAGATTCCAGGCAGATATCTTTGCTGTCGATCGCATTTCCAATATGTCGGGATAAACTATAGGTATGTGTACTCATTTTTTCAGACAACCCAGCTCTTAATCTCAGGCCGTACTTCGAGAACTGGGAAAACGGTTAGCTTAGGTTTGGGTGGATGTACTGCAGTCAAGCTCAAGACACTTTAGAAAAAACGAGCTACATTATGATACCATGGATCAATCTATTATGTATCAACTTGCAGACTAATACCACCTGGACCTTGTTAAAAGACGGAGTGTGCCCAGTAGCACACTGTCAATATCCGACAGATAGCTGAAATTGTCGAAGAAAGAAACTCCTAGTTGGAGCAATCTTCATTGACAAAAAAAAGAAACGAGAATTCATTCTTCCTTCTTCTCGTCTCTATATCTCCTGTGAGCATGTGAATCTTAAGGCACTGAGGACATTGATAACGGAGCTGAACAGAGCATTACGAGTCTTTTGATCTATTTTAGGTGGAAATCATGGCGATTGGAGAAAAACGTGTTATCAGCCACGGATATCCGCATCTTTTCGGACAGTCAAGCGGCATTAAAGTCTTTGGAATCGCTTTCTTCAAATTCACAAATAGCCTTAGATTGCCGATCATCTCTTGTAGAGATGAAAGAGAAGTTTCATGTTCACCTTTGTTGGGACCTAGGGCGCAGTGACATTCCAGGAAACTGTAAGGCTGATAAATTCGCCAGATATGGAACAACATTACCTATTGGGTCTGATAAAGTTCACCTCAATGAGTGGGCAGGAGAACTTTCCGAGATCCTTGTGGTATCACAACGGACCCCTCATGGGTCTAAGTGTGTTAGCTTTAGGTGGCAGCTCCTTTAACCTAACCTAACCTAAGTCATAATGCCATTCTCACATCTATGATTGGCTTTGCTGATGGCATCCAGCTTAGAGGCAAATTTACATGTAACGACAGAATATGTAAGTGTTCCGATTCTCGGAAGAACCATTCTAGTTGTGCGTGTTATATTTTCGCACGAATGGAAGGGCCCTACAATATATTGCCGACACCGACTGGCGAATTGAGAAGCTCTTTCATGACAGATTATGCTCCCGGAGACTCGTCGTTCCTCGACAAGATGTGGTGGCTTGTGAGGTTAAGACAAGCTGCCTATCATGAGATCTACGAAGATCCCCAACTTTGTTAAGAACTTATTTGAAACAGATTTCAGAAAATGACTAATGATGCTGCTAAGTTACCAATTAGTACAGCATAATAGACCACTGGTACCCTCTACGTGTCCACAGGGCAACGAAATCAAACCCGTGTCTGGCAACGTGACAAATACAACCTCGCATTGTTGTGGGTGGTTCCTCATGTAATCTAAAAAGCGGAAAGGAACATATAACCTATGGAATATGCCTCAATATTTTAAGCAAACTTTACCGCAATGAGGAAATAGTTGCAGAAAAAAATCTTCAATCATTTCTGGCCTACAAGTGTCCCACCTATTTCCATTCACTTAAAGTTTCGTTTAAATTGAAACCTGTGGAGGCTTTGTTTCCGTCAAAGTAGGTTAAGTGTTGTAATGAAAACTTTCCGATATCTCTTTGTTAGCACGTGTAACATTTCATTTACATATTGGTTAGCAAAAAAGAAAAAAATTGAAATCAGTTCATCTATTTTCCGTCATGATAAGTTATAGCGAAATCCAAATGCCTCTATGAATGAAGTCATCCAAGCCAAACAGGTATTATACACTCGCAGATACATTTGCACGTATTTCTTTATCTGAAAGGGACGAAATTGTATCCAGTTCTGCCGACTAGACTATGGACTGCGGTCTAATTAGAATTTCACAAGGAAAGGTGTCTGCTTTTTTGTTTGTGTCCAGTTCAAAGTCATTTGAATATTCAATTGGAGCAGTTATGCGGAAGTGCAATTAAAACCTGTGAAAACATTCTCCATCTGATTGTAATTTATAGGGCAATTAATGTAATCATTGAGTTAAGTGTTTAATTTAGGAAATAATGGGATCAAACATTGTTTTTACACTATAAATGTGTCACTTGAGTCAATCGTTTTATTAAAATTTACTGCGTGTTTTAATGCATTTTTTTTTATGGAACTTACAGACTAGAGAACTGAGGTCAGAGGAAAAAGCCAAGTACTAGGGTAACGTGCTTTTAAGAACGTCATTAAAAAAGCAACCAGGTGGCGCAACGACATTTGGAAATGGCCATTTGGGGGAAAATGGCGGTACAATATTTTAGACAGACGAGGTTAATTACACGACGAAAATCTTACTGTCGAAAGTTTAAATGCAACTTCTTTAGAAAGCCTTTTATTCGTGTATTATTCAATATTCATTAACTCCAATTCAATATTCATAAACTCCAATTCGGGCCCTAGGCCGAGTATGAGTACAAGGACATAATTAAACCAATAGAAGGACTAAAGGCTTTTCTCAATCTTCTGCTTCCATTAGATCTGCTTATATAGGAATTTGCGGCCAGAAGTGCCCTGTGATTCAGCCAGACAAACGGCACATGCCCAGGTCTTAGGCAATGCAGCAAACACTAACTGCACAGTAGCCTAACTAGATTTGAAAAGATCATTCTCCTGGTATGGAGGAGTGGGTAAATGATAGAATGCTAAGCGTGCAAACCAAAGCCATCTATACAGATCGACATTGGCGTGCAAACATTTTTTCCGACAAACTTCGCCAAATTTAATCAGTCAGACACCCTGACAACAGTAGTTTCTTTTAGGCGGAGATCCGAACAGGGACAATCGTCGCGTCCGAAATAGCTTAGTGTTTTTGGCGTGCAGCATAAGGTAAAACTATTCTGGATCCTTGGACATGAGGGCATACTACTATATGAGAAATCTGATGAACTGGCCAAAAAGGATCCACCCTAGATCGAGAGCTAGCTGATTATTCAGTAAACGACACGCCATGAAGCAGGGAACAGGTCTCTCGTGGAAACAAATAGCAGAAGGAGTTCTTTGAGTAACTGTAAAACGACAAGAAAACTATGGCAAATGTCCGGTGCTGATATATCGAGGAGATCGACAATTAAAACTTCACTACTTGTTAGGCCGGCATACCTCTGTTTTTCTTGCAGGGGTTTTTTCTATCCTTATGTCCACGGACTATATTGTTAAGAATAGGTGCACTTAAGGCCTTACTCAACCCAGTCCCAAATAGTTCGAAAACGCAAAAAACATTATCTCACAAGGCTGAACTCTTTGACTCTTGACTGGGTCCCAGGCTACACTGAGAAATGAGATCTCCGATAGGGTTGCTAGATAAGACTCAAAGGAAGATTGTGTTGGGTCTTCCCTCCCTCCATTGACGACTGGGTTTCCTACAAACACAATTGTACGTGGCATGGCGCTCCAGGATGTAGGTAGACTAAACGAATGCTCCCGAGAACGTCACTCAGTAGCAGAGACTGTAGCATCTTGATGTGTTAGGCTTAGGTGACAATTCTGTCTACGACGTCTATTGTCTTGGCTTTGCTCGAATCAAGTGGCAGATCTTTTGTGCTGATGTGGTGAGTGGTGATACTGTAAGACCCCGATCATTGAAGCGCCTTCTCTGCTTTCTCCGAAAGTCGAGAAAATTCCAGTTAAGTGGGTAGATTTTCCTTTGTGGTAGTGCAATGGACCAGGTGTGTCTGAGTCCTCCAATGAAGTGTTTCCAAACTCGAAAAAAAAAGGCCAATGTACAATAATGCAGAAGGACAGGAAAATTATTATTATAAGGAATACTTGCCTCCCACTGGGAATAACGATGTGCCTATACTGGTCTAAGTGTGGCTCAAACCATTCTCTTTTCCTTTTCCAGCCCATCTACCTAAATTTCCCTGCACATCGCAGTCAGGAGGTAGGAGTTTGCTTGAACTTTTATATTTCTTGAATACACTGCTCTTTGAATGTCCTGAAGGCGTTGAAGAAGAACATTTGACAGGGGATAAGCTACATAACACTTAGCATCTTCGATAAGTCATGAAAATTTCGTTAAAACGACTTAATTTCGCGCTAACAATTGCGATATTAAGCCTTTTCCTAGATTTCAAATAATTAATTATTTCTTAATCCAACTCCTGAAAAGAGGAGAAACATTTTAGCAATGTTTAAAAGAACATCGTAGAAAACATCAAGGCTACTAATTTTATGAAATTATAGCTTGACGTGAAACTACTGGGCCCAGTAGAGAACAAGGAAAACACCAAACGTTTCCTCCTCCCTCAACGAGTTCCGGTTTTAAAGTTCATGGAGCTGATTATGAAGAACTGAGAAGTTTGTTAAACGTTTACTTGAGTGTCCCAAAATTTTACAAAGGCGTCGATTGTTTCCAATAAAAAATTACCAGTCAGGAATACTGGTCCCCTGGTCTCCAAGGGCAAGACCTAAATAAAGACAAACAACCTACGTAAAAACGCTTTAAGTGCACATCCCACGTAGCCTTGTCTGTCTTAGCTAGTCTTTATCTTTACGAACATAAACCCGGTTGCTTCTAACACATCCACATGTTAAAGATTTTCCTGTCGGCATTACATTTTCCCCAAAAGCATTTCCATTGACGTACTTCGGCCAACCTAAAGAAAACCAACTGTGTCAGGGTCTTCTCGATTTTAATCTTGAGTACCAACTTCAAACAACCATTTTCCAATCGTTAATTTTCAACTTTCACCCTAGCACCAAACAGAATCAAGCACTTTTCCAAAATGTATCTTAAACCGTGCAGATAGGAAATCAAAAACCCACAATCGAAACCCAAACCCGAGGTTCTAGTCCAGAACACTCCCTCACCTGTGAGTGTCTGTTGCTCACCAGAATACTAATGACATGCAGTCATCAAACTTACAACACAGTTCCATTCGCCTTACCTAATAGTATACCGGACAGCCATAAAAATTTATAACTGTAATCCATTTTCGTCCATAGACTTCAAACTGACAGAGTAGACCAATAACTGTTATGTTTCCATTGAAGAATTTTATTTGTATTCGTATTGATTCTATAGACGTTTGCAAATGAGTGCCATGTCCAGTGCCAATACAGGCCAGCAGCAATTACAGCAGACGTTCTCCGACCTGAAAGACACAAGGGAGGAGAAAGAAACGATTAATTAATTTATTTGTATTACTATGCCATTGTGTCACTTGTTGTGAGTGACATGAGAAAATGATTTCACTTTCGTGGTAACTTATGCGCGCGATTCGATTCGTTGATAGCAATCAGGAACACAGTGCAACAACACCCACCTACGCGAGTCGTCAGTGAGTCAGGGAGGCGGCGCAGATCGCGGATACGAGTAACTTACGCAAAATGTCATTCTTGCGATACATTCTTCCCACTGTCACCGTGAGCCAGAGAACACACAAATTATTTATGCAAGGTTGATGAAATCTTGAACGGGTCTTGAAAAATGCCCATGCGAATACGAAATGGGGTAGTTAGTGTGTGACACCCACAAATTCATTAAAAGAATAACACTGACTTCATCGGGCCTTACGGTATTATTTCTTTGCGCAATAAGTGCGAATGTATGGGTACGGTTACTTAATATCGATTGGAATTCTGTGTCTTGGGTGGTATCCAAAGAACACGTACTGAGAGCGTGAGATGAAGACACTGTTTTAGGCCAGAACCAAGCTCATCCTTCTTCAGGAGATAGTTAAGGTATACTCGTCTATCAACATCCGTATGCATACGAAGCGGATACGAGCCCTTGAAAGGAAGTATCAAGATGTTGTTTCTTAGAAAATAATCAAATCAAATATTAGAGTTTACTCAGTTGTAGTCGCCGTGGCTCAGTGGTTAGTGCGTTGGGCTGGTAAGCAAGCTGCGTTGATTAAAACCCTAGCTGTGTTCAATTAACATTTTTCGTGGCCCAACCTCTTGTCGGGGAATGACAAGCCTTCGAAAGTACAATTTGTCATGAAAAAGCTTCTCAATTCGCCGTTCGGAGTCGGCAATAAATTGTAGGTCCCTTGTTTTCGTGCGAATAATACAACACGCTTTAGCTTGCTCAGTTCAAAGACTGCAAATATCCAACGAACCAATAAGAGATGGAAGGAGCAATACTGAGTTATCCTGTTGGATTGGTCGGCCTGGAAAAATTATGAGATAACTGGGTCAATCTGTCACCAGGAGGCCCGAACTTGGCATCGCAGCTGAGCTGTCTGTCTTCAATTCAGTGTTTGTTCCGACCCCCACGTAGGGTCATGAGGTTTGGGTAAAGAGCGAAAGAATAAGTTTTCGGATATAAGCTGCAAAAATGAGATTTTTTCGTTGTATTGCTGGGGTAACTCCTCGAGATCGAAAATTCGCAAGGCACTCAATCCCGAGCAGCCACTTCTTCGAATGGAGAGGTTCATACTTCGATAGTTTGAACATGTTAAACGCATGCACCCAACTCGGCTTCCAAGACGTGCCATGGAATCCGTGACATCAAGTAGGCGTCTCCTGGGTAGGATAAAATGCTTGGACCAAGTCCGAAATCTCATCTCTACCCGTATGTCGCATATCCTGTATGGGCATATCTCCTGATATTTTAGAGTCGATGTCGGAAGATCGAGTGGTATGGAGGGTCCTCTTACCGTCCTCGACCCTCATAGTGGATAAACGAGTCTTACGGAAATGAATAAGTGAGTGAAAAAGTGTCAGTGGTAGTAATCGACATCTTTGAAATGATATCAGCACAGCACGGACGGAAACGACACCGTATGAAGGAAACATTTTGAAAAATGTAAACACATCCCTTTCAGTTTAATGCCATGATCTCGTTTCTGGATAGATGTAGCAGGAAAGCAAAGTTAATCAATAAAAACCGACGAGCCATGAAACTGGAATCATGGTCATGATGAAATTATGAGTTGAAAAACTCTTAGATCTTCAAGTTGGACTGCCAACATTGCAAGTTGAGCGTGAATTACAAGCTTCAATGGAAGGAGCTAAGCAACTGCGCCACATCAAGGACGATATGTATGGCTGACCTACGACAAGATTAGAACAAAAGTCTCCTAAACTGAACTCGTCTAGATATCTATGAGATGCTACGGGACGTTTGCCATTTGAAGACCATCCGCCCGAACTAGATAGCCTATACAACTCCCACTGCTGAAGCTGAATTTTTTGAAAATCTCTCCTCTGCAAGTTTTCGACACTAGCAAGAGCCAGACAGCTTGCACTATACCACGCATATTTTGACAACTTCAACGACACCTCGAAGTACGAGATCTAATCTGTTTTCTAAACTACACAGACTGGATCTAGGCACTCCCGGCTGTCTCATAAATTAATAAATAGCTCGAGATGAGCCAAGGCCTAGCTTCTCGCAATCATTTATGTTGTTCATGTTACATAAATCGTACGAATGGAAGGGACCTACAATTTATTCAATTTATTGATGACGGCAAGTTGAGAAGCATTTTTGTGGCAAATTTTACTTTCGAAGGCTTGAAATTCCCCGACGAGAGGTGGTGTCGCTAAAAATGTTCGGTAGAAACTGCTGGAGTTTGAACCTACGTAGCTTGCTCAGCAGTCCAACGCATTTCCCACTGAGCCACGGCGATCACTCCCGACTATCTCACCCACATTCAGTGATACATATCATCGACCAGGTCACACAATTCGTGGTAACAAAAAGGCACATCCTAGTGGCAATTGGGTTCTTTTGAGTCTTAGTTTCAGTCCACCTGACGATGACTATAATAACCTTTGTGCTCCCATTAAACATTAGTCCTCCAAAAATGCCCAAAACGCAAGGTCATCCTTAGGAATCTGATGAGAATCTGATAAATTTCCTGGCAGGTAGGTGCCGCATTTGAAATCTTCGACTTGATGAGAAGCTCCGGTTGATTTATCTAGAACATCCCGGGTGTAACTATGGGTCTCATTTGGTTTAAGTGGATCTATGTGTATGTCAGGTGACAGCATTTATAGAGACGAGCTGTATAGAGCCATGTCTAGTTTTGGCATCCCTGCTAAACTCGTTCGTCTGTGCAGGATGACGATGGAGAATGCTCGCTGCTCGATCAAGGTCGGTAACGATCTTACCGAAACTTTTGATGTCCAAAAAGATTTTAGACAAGGAGACGCGCTGTCACCGGAGGCACACTCTTTCATAAACCTGTCCAACAGCTTGCGTACGCTGACGATATTGACATTATAGGCAGAACGCAGCGAGCTGTCACCGGTGCTTTCGCGAGTATAGAGACAGAAGCGGCCAAAATGGGTGTAGCGGTAAATGAGGGCAAAACTAAGTATTTGCTGTCAACAAGAAGGGACACCCAACACCGACGAATTGGACAGAACGTCACAGTTGATAGCTATAACTTCGAGGTAGTAAGGGACTTTGTCTACCTTGGCTCTGCTATTACCTCCGATAATGACACCACGTCCGAGTCAAACGAAGAATAACTCTTGTCAATCGCTATTTCTTCGGGCTAAGAAAGCAATTGAGTAGTAAGGCCCTATCCCAAAGAACTAAGGAGATTCTGTATAAGACCTTAATCATCCCAGTCCTGCTTTATGGCGCTGAAGCATGGACACTGTTGAAAGCGGATGAAGATATCCTTGGTTGCTTCGAGCGAAAAATTCTTCGGAAGACAGACGGTCCAGTATGCATTGACGGGCTTTGGAGAAGATTTAATCACGAACTATACGAGCTGTACAGCGACATCGCCCTAATCAAGAAGATACGTATCCATCGGCTAAGATGGCTGGGGCATGTAGAGCGAATGGACACCAACGCTCCGGCACGCAGAGTCTTCGAATCTAACCCGGAAACACAACGCAGTAGAGGAAGACCTCGCCTAAGGTGGCGCGCACAAGTAGAAAAGGACCACAACCAACTTGGCGTGCGCAACTGGAGGCAGTAAGCAAAGGACCGGGCTAACTGGAGAGGCTTGTTGGTTGAGGCTCAGGTTCACCACAAACTGTAGCGCCACCTAAGTAAGTAAGTATGAATATGTCAGGTTAGGTCGCCCACTCGAACCTTATCACATCAAATTTGGATACAGCAAGTTTGAAATTGCCAAAATATTCAAAAAATGTTGACTCCTATGGGTCTCATGCTGACCTTTAGACAGCAGGGAAGGAACACCAAAAAAAAAACCCCAGTTAGTTACCACATATTTTGTTAACCAGAGACAAGCCTGTTAGTTAGAGTAACAAGCTATAATTGCAATTTCCCCCTGGTTGAAGCAGCAAATTTGAAACTGACTGCTACAACCTGTTTCATCACAAGAACGATACGATCGTCTTGAAATCATTCAAACACAACTACTCCATCTAGATAACTGACAGCTCCCATCCTATCGTTTATATTTTTTTTTACCAATTTTCCCACAATAAACCCACTTCACTGGGCTCACCTTCAATATTATAATTCTTCTTGAAGAAATACCGAAAAAAACAAAATAAAAAATTGCGCGGCTCCTCGTCTCAGCCAGCGGTCTTCAAATTGCCCAATGTTACTTAACAACTTAATCTTTATGTAACCACATTTTTATTGGCTTCTTGATTCCACCTGGCCCTCCTCGTCTACCCGTCCACCTCCACCTACATAATTGTAATCGTTTTGCCATGCATTGTATTAGCGCACGCTACTGTCTCGTTGCATAATGCCCCTTACAACTCTAATTAATTACTCAATTTCCACTGACGAGCAATACGTGCCTGTCGGAGCAGACCACCTCTTCGCCCATCGCGGGAATCCATAAAAAACAAACAGAAATGCCCAATAAAACCGAAAAACTGTATCGAGCTCGTATAAAATAATTAACAGAGGCAACAATAAGATAACAATTCTCCTCTTACTCTCGCAACAATAAACCGAGTCACCTTGAGGAATCAATTAAAGTGTAGAGGTTATCTTGGGCCAGCGCGACCAAAGCATGTTGCTGATGCGAAGCCAAGGGTCTCAATTGGACAACCGAAATCCAAAAAAAAAAAAAAAAAACCGGTGCACTTTCACAAAAAATAAAATCAAACAAACAGCAGACTTGAGTGCAACAACATCCCATCTCAAGGAAATACCCCACTCTGAGTGGAGCTATGAATATTCATCAGACATCAATTGCAGAGATGATCCCTTGGCATTTACCCATTGGCCCATGTAGACGTATCGCTATGCAGCCTAGAGCAACAGCAACCAGCGGATCATCATTATCATCGTCATCCGCTGCTGGAGTGTTGCGAAAATCATGATGCTCCCAACGAAAGTGAGAAGAGGGAACGGTCTTCGTTTTCATTACAAAGGAATTTTACAACATGCAATCGATGACGATTTTGTTGTTAAATGATGCCACAGTGTGTACACCAGGTAGGTGGTAATGGTGTGAGAAATAAGAAATAATCACTGCAGGATGAATGTTGGGAAAGTCTTTGTAGAATGGCTCAAAATTGTGGCTCATACTATGTGTAACAGCTTCGAACTTAAAAGTTCAGAGATCCCATTAGAACAGGGAGGCTGAATCGGTAGCAATAAACTTTTGCCGATTACAAAATGTGGTCAAATATTTCTGTTTGCACTGTACCCAAGGACTGATTACGACTATGGAAGACCGTTCCCTCCTCTCACTTTAGCAGTTGAATCAATATTTTCAAGCGCGATGGACCGCTCAGAAGGATTTTAGTACATCCAGCTGCATAAATTGTTAGGTAAGGTGGATGTCCATGCGAGACACAGACACACATAGGCCAAGGAAGGCCCTTTGTGATGTCACTGGGATCTACACCCTAGGTGCCACTCCAACTATTGAAACCATTTGGAACTCTTGATAAAGCTGAGGACACTTTTGACACCAATAGGCTCCTAGATAGGCATTCCTTCTTTGGGATAGGGCAGGACAAAGGCAAAGGAAATGGAGGATCGTTTATTCCTCCTCTTCGTCCCTTCAGCTTCTGCAGAAGTCATTTGAGAAGAGGCCTTTTATACTGGTATGAAAGCCGATGGGACAGTGGCCAATGCTGATGAGCGACCTTTTAAGCAAGATCAGGCTTATGGATTGAGTAAGTTTTAGCATAGGCCATATCTCCCTGGCGATACGGCATGTGGTGCAGTTCCTCCATCTTTGGTTTGGCTTGCTGATCGCATCGTACTCTAAGAGTAATTAACATTTAGCGAGTGGAATACCCAGTTTCCTACGTTCTGGTAGGATCTCTAGAGTGGTACCGCGTTTGGCGAGCACACCGGCTTTACAATTCCCTGGAATGTTCCTAGGACCAGTGAATGTTAAAATGTTCTGCCATCTCCATGAGAGACTAGCAAACATCTGAGGTAGGTCTTGATGTATATGTTACTGACTCCAGAAATTTTATTGCAGCCTGGTTATCGGTAAAAAATTATGATGTCCTTGCAGCCAGAATCGCCATTATTTCCGCCCGAAACACGCTACAATCGTCGGGGGGATGGAAGGAGATGATTAAGTTGAGTACTTCGGTGAAAACACCACCTCCCACTCCGTGCTCGGTTTTAGAACCGTTGGCATCATCATTTTCCCATTCCACTCTGGAGTGTAGTTTCAATTGCATAATTTGTTCAAAAATAAATAAATGGCTGGCGCGACAGCTCGGGATGAGCCAAGGCCTAGCTTCTCGCAACCATTCATGTTGTGCATGTAACATTTTTCGCACTAATGGCAGGCACCTACGATTTTTTGGCGACTTTGAATTGAGAAGCTCTTTCATGACAGATTATACTCCCGCAGGCTTGTCTATCCCCGACGAGAGGTGGTGTCGCAAAAATGTTCAATGGATATGGCTGGGGCTTTAACCCAGCCCACTCGGTCAGCAGTCTAACGCACTAACCACTGAGCCACGGCGACCACTGCATAATTCGCACCTGAAGAATTAAGTTAAGCTAAGGAGAGTATAATAGAAATATTTTTTCTATGAAAGGTCGCTAAGGTGGTGGAAGAAAGGTTTGCCTAAAGTACGATGCCTAGTTTTGCCGAGAGCCGGATATTTACAAGGCAATTGGTTGAAGGTTTCTGCTTCTTTCACATCTCTACAGCTACTGCAGCAAGCGCTGAAGGAGATGTTCAGTCTTGTTGTATGGTTAAAGGCCCTCCAGTGGTTCGTGAAAATTGCTACAAACCGGGAGGAGTCCATTCCATTTTTGCAAAAAAGGTCTTTGGTTCTACTCATTTCTAAGTGGAAGGCTAGATCCAAGTGGAATATGAACTCGTACTGTCAAGAATTGCCCCGTGTCTCGGGATTCAGTTGCAATGATTCGTTTTGGATTTGGGTGGTTTATAAGCTTGAAAATTGCTGGCGTTTTCTGGAAAATTCTGGTGAAATTTAAATGAATTCCATGCCTTCAAAGTTTCAGAATGCATACTTGCACCGACACCACCGTCCATTTTCGATATGTCTGTAAAAATTGAGATGTCAAAGTTCAGCATCACCTCTCCGTATTTTCATTCCGTTCTGGTTGCAAACGGATGTTGAAAGCCTGTCTTAAGTTTAGTCCGATACTAAGACAGTCTATTAATTCGTAACCACTCCGTGTCGTTTCTAGTTGACAATTTTGCTATGGCCGTGTGCCCTAGCAATCCAGCATCCAGATTCTCTGAGCCTAAGAACGCTGCATATTGTCATAAATTAAGCAAATACATATGTATGTCGAGGGGAAGAATGTGCAAAAGACAGATAGCCCATTCGTTGAGCCAAAACATAACGTTGCAGTAATGCCTATGCTTGCAGTTCTTTCGACTCTGCTTAGTTTGGTTACGTTGTATACTTTGATCATGGCGGGCTAGGGATTATGTGGCAGAATCTATCCACGTACTATTCGGTTTTGTCAGCAAAGAAGGGTTACTGTGTTCTTTGGGCAGAGTCCTACTAAGTCTAGAGGAGTATTTGATGTTTTCAAATGGATGCACAAAACTTCCTCGAGGCTGGTATTTTGGCTATCGCAGTCTTTAGAGTTGCCAATGTTTGTGCTCGCAGGAGATATTAAAGGTGGCCCTGGTCATCCTTCTGAGATTGATTAGATGTTCATTCCACCAGGTACGCTTTTCTTATTTCGTTAGACTGGACACAAGACCTTGTATCCAATGAAATTACTCCTACGTCAAGTTCTTGGACTAATAATTTTCTGCAAAATCTTAACTTAATAGCTGCCGTCTTGAAAGTGTCCCAATTACCTTTTCCTGATTTCTATATGGGATCTGCATCTGACTAGGTCCGAAATGGTTTGAGAATGTAAGCCTGATCTAAATTCTGTTAAAAGACTGAATGTCCTCTCTGTTTGGGAGACATTCGTCTATCTGCAGACAACTTATTCTTGTTAAAACAAATTAAAGTGGTTCCGAGTATTGGAGACATCCCAATCGCCCTATCGACACTTTTAAAGACGTGTCAAACCATTACAGTGACCCTGACTAAACCTAGACACGTTTCTCGCAGTTTGTTCCTATTTCCTCAACAGCGCGTCTGTAAAAACAGCAAGTTTCTCTCAATGTCATCAATGCAGATACAGGCAGACACATAATGTACATTTCCAGACGTCAGCAATGTAATAAATGTGAAAGCCACTCTGATACCAGAAAAACAAAAAAAAAAAAAAAAAATACCACCTTGATCCTGAGATAAATGACTCTTTACAAGAAAATCTCGTTATCCTCTCACTCTGAGAATTTCCCACTAGTGCATGTTCACCTCTCGAACAACAAGGAACTTAAACCCATTCGAGGTCACATCGCGCACAACCTCGAACTCTCCTTTGAGCCCAGAAGAACGAAGTCAGCAAGAAAAAAAAAAAAAAAAAACGAAATCATAACAGAAACGAGAAATACGTAAGCCTACGAGTAGATAATGGTCATTGTTGAAGTTTAAATCGTTGTGTCCATGGGATTGTGGTTTCTCTTTCTGTTTTTTTATAGCATTCCACGCCATCGCTTGCAGATAAAGAATTTCGATAGCAAAATGATTAAATAATAAAAATTCGGAAAACATTTATGTTTCTCTGAACGCACACGCCGAGGTTATACACTCGGGCATTACTCAAGGATATAGCGCGTGTGTTCAAGCCAACACGATCTCGTTGGAGATACAATATCCAAGCCATAACCATAACTCACGGTTGCAGCATCACTAATTCACAGTTCACCCACAATGGGAGGGAAAGCATCGCTATAAGGTGTCGTCTTTCGTCAGACAGTCGTCAAATCGCGGCATGAAGATGTGTGCCACAATCGCCTCGGGCAAGTGGAGGTGGAGCGAGCTACATACATACGTTTCTCATTTGACTAGGAGACCTTAATTAGTTCCAAACGCGCGGTAATTACCGAACCATAATGCAATAATGCGGAACTTTAATTAAAAAAAAAAAAAAATTGTGCACAGCACCCAACAATGGATGATAAATTCAGGAAAGAGATTCAGCCGGTATTATCGGTATTGTCGTCACCATGACAACAGTGCTAGTGGTGGTGGTGCGTCTCTGTGTGACCTTTCCATGTCGTGAATATTGGTGCCTGCCTACAGTCGCATAAATCATTTTCTTCTGTCGAATCGCGCAATGCAAGGTATTCCAATGGATGCGGTGACGGCAGAAAAATCGCGCCAACGATATAACAATTAAGAAAGAAAAATGTAAAAGAAATCTTACATAATGCGCATCTCTGTACGGCGGAGTCATGGATTACCCTAGAGGTGATGTGCACAGTATGGCTTACAGAAGCAAATCACGTGTAGTTTTATGGTGAATTAGATGAAGTACTCAGTTTCAGCTTTGGATAAACGTAACTCAGGTGCTTCGTACTAGGGTACTTCATCTGAGTGAAGCCAAAGAGTTGCGCGGAGAAATACGATCTAGAGAGTAGTGCCAAAACCGAGACAAGACACTCTCGGGACGAGGTACACTTGTCTTCGGGGCCTGAGCTGCGACTAATAGTTTACTAATTTTTTTTTTGAGTCAGTGGCGCAGCAACCAAGTTTATAACCAAATGCTTACCGTACCTCCTAGTGGTGGTTCTCGGACAACCATATGTACAAACATATGTATAAAGCTTTACACATGTACGCTAATATTGGAAGCGTAGACCGTCTTGCGCTTCTAGATTTTTTTTTATTAAGCCTTATGCCTAACTCTCCGACCTAGCAAGATCTATTGTGTCTCCGGTCCACTTAGGTCTATAACCTTCCTAATGAAGGTGAGTACACCATTAGTAGCTGACTGTCTAAACTTCGCTGACGAAAATAATTCGCTATGAAAGATCCATCTACGTATTCAATATACATAGTGCCGGACATTAACAGAGAATATGCTTAGAGGTTTCTTCCTCTTCCAAACAGAACCGACACTCTGTATCTGAGGAAAAGGTTTAGTTTGTTGAGATGATATCTTAGGCCGCAATGGCCAATGAGAAAGCCCACTAGTTTCCTTATGATGTTCCTGTCAAGATTTATAATTTCCTTGTAGGAAAAGGGCTTGATAACTCTTTTGAATTGGCTAAGCCAGGGGACATTTTCCCAATGGGCTAGGCGAAGTTGGTGTTCCTAGTTGTTTGACAAAACTATGGCGGTAGCCCAATTACCGCCACAAAAGGGTTTCGGTCTCAAGAGTAGTTTCATTGCCTACAATGTCCTTGTCCTTATGGCCGGGGAACCAACTAAGCTTGACCTTGTTGAGCGCTTCTAGAATACTAGAGGAACAAGTTAATGGATCCAACACAATGTACATAGAAGAAAGACGGCAAGACTCCGGAGAGAACCAATCTCCAACGCATCTAAAACGACGTAAAACCATGGTAATCTGGATCCTGACTGCTACTCTTACCAACTTAGAGGCTTTGTTTCCTTTGAGCTGTCATCTACTGACGAAAAGGAGAACTGCTATAGGCAGCTAGTCGCCGCCTTAAACATAACGCGGAGGAGATAAAGTGAGGTGGGACTTGAATGAAAAGTAGCCATAAACAACAGAGAGCATAGACAGATTTTCGGGAAGTAACCCAGTCTAAGGAACTGTAATGACCAACACCAACGATTTGTGGATTTCTACAATGTCAATCGTTATGTTAAAGGTTGCTTTATGCATGTTTAGGTACAAGACCTGTCACAAAGTCAGCTATGTACATAGGTGTCAGCTGGGAGGCCTGCAATCTTCAATGGACCATTTTGCCATCACTCACAAGAACAGACGAACATCACATATGAACATAAAAAGAGATGATCACCATCTAATAGCGACTGTGCAACTGTGTACTGCTGGAATTTAAAGGTCCTACACCTAAGGGACTCACGCAATAAGTGGAAACAGTCACCAGTTCATTACCCCCCACCATCTAAATTTATTGATGTGCTGAAGCAATTATCAGTCAATCGCAGGGAAGGCATAGCGCCTGGTTTTCGAAGATACGAGGAGAAAGAAAGAGAAATGAAAAACTCTGAAAGCGCGTACGGCAGCAAGTAGAAGCGAACAGAAGTAGCACCAAGGTGTGAAAGCAAAATTTTCTACAAAATCACTATAAACCTCATAGGCGTTCAAAACTCTGCATCAAGTGGTATCCTTGATAAATTCACAACTATGATCAAATTATACTGACTAATAGTAGCTCTGTTCGGGTACTTTCTGCACCAAAATTCGTAGATTGTCAAATTTTGAAGAGTGGAGGTAAAATTCTCTCAGAGAGAGGTAAAATTACGAAAAGTAAACGAACGCGTTAAATAAGAAAAGTTGCACAATTTTAAACGTCAAACTTCAACTGTCAAATCTAAGAAAAGTATACAGGAAAGAATTTTCTAATTCACATTTGGAGAGTTTAAAAAAGTGTGGAAAACATTTATTTATTGTTCCAACACATTTTTTAGATTCCCTGGATCTTTGCATGATTGCTAGGTGTTCCAGAATTCTTTAATATCTGACAATTTGAATACCACACAAAAATAACGAACAGCTGTCTGGTACATTTGACGGATTTGACAGATTTCATAAATCAGCCCAAATAAATTACTTGCACTAAAATTCGTAGCATGGAGAAATTTCTTACTCTCTCGAGAGCGGTCTCTTTTACGAAAAACTACAAAATTTTTGCGTACGCGAACAGGATTTGGGTAAAAATTCGTAACTTTTCGTAAAAATTCGCTGTTTTAGGGAGTACGCGAACAGACCTAGTGTCAAGTCCTACACAGAGAACGGCTGTCAGAAACATTTGAGATCAGCTTTGTTCAATGAGGCTGTTCCGAACAGTTTGGAACAGGAAATCTTGCACCTACTCATGAGTTAGAACAGAATTGTGAAAAACGTCAAAGTCGGCTGTGCCTGTCAATTTGGTATGTTTTCAGCATTTTATTTCTGCAAATGACATTTTTAAATTTTTAATTACTATGTATGTGTTAGCTTTTCATGTGTTAGGGCTGTACTTTTCTGTTCTAGCTTGTTCTGACATTTTTCACAAATCTGTTCTGTTCTGTTCTGGTTTCTTCTCATTGAACAAAGCTATCGACAAGCCCGCATTCTTCCATCATATTCTTTGTGATAAGTGAAGCTTAGAAGCCTTGTCATTGGAAAATTGAGGAAAATTGAGGAATTCGACATCTCAACCCAAGCATTTTAACTACAGTGAAGACGTAAGCCTTATATTACCAGGAACTCTACCATATGACAGTGGAAGTCATGGAAGTCAGGCAACTGGCGTGCGGTTAAAGATTAAAACTAGCTTTGTTCTCTCATTGAACACAAATTCTTGTACTTTTCTGTTCCGAACTGTTCGGTACAGCCTCATTGAACAAAGCTACTACCAAAACAAAAGTCAGCTACCTCGAAATGAACTCATCAGCTTAAGTCAGCAACGCTGGGCAACCAGTAAAGAAAGTAGCGAGGTAGTAGCTCTTTCAACATCTTGGAACTGTCGTTGTGACTAATGGTGGAACAGAACAAAATATTGCCAGTCGAATCGGTGAAACAAAGTAAGTATGCGTTACAATCAGCTTAATCAGCAAGTTATTATTACTTAAGTTCCAATATCGAATCCATGCTGTCCTATGGGTGCATCGCTTGGAAAGTGAGTTTAACTGAAAGGTACAAGCATTTGTTAATAGGTGCTTACAAAACATCTTAAGGATTGTCTGGCCTAATCTGCCGTCTAACGAACATCTGATCAGGAAGCAAGAGGCACAACTATCCAATGAAAAAAGTAGCTAACTAGACTATGCAACGGAGTCTACTAACCCAAGTTAAAGAGGAGCCGCGGCAATTGGGGAAGATTAAGAAAGAGCTGGAAAAAAAATATTGCCAGAGACCGACCGCAAAGGCTCGTAGGAGTATCAGAGGCCATAGGACTTACAACGGGAAATGGTAAATAAATAAATTACTAAGGATATATTCCTATTAAATCTCAGCCCGAAAGCAGCATCACCTATATCCGGTAAACAAAATCGGACATTTCATAAGTAGCAACCTGAATCGAATTAACCTTTGTGACTCAGACGGGCAGTCTGTCAGAAAATCTTCATTTTGGTCTAAGCTACATTCTAGATTCGTGTCTATCTGATCTGGTCGACTGGTCGACTTTAGACTGACCACAACACAACCAAATGGAACCTCAGCAAAGTTTCGATTGTTGACTTCTCGACCACGTCAGAATAGGTTACTGAGTTTCAAACTGTTTTTATGCGGTGTCCGGTAGAATTATCTGACACCCTAACGCAGTCCCAAGCATAAGCCGAAAGTCTATTCCTCAGTCCGCTGAAAAAGACATCGATTCAAGAACAACTTTCTTCAAGTAAGAGAGACTGTCAGTCTAAAGGTCATCAGGTACTGAGATTTGGGTCATTGCCACATAGATGTGCCAAGTTATTTAGAAAGATCAATGCAGTGGGTTCACTTTGCGCAAATTGGCGGATTTGTTTGTACTTTCTGTCAGCAGCCAACTCTTGATGAAAAGAAACTGCCGACATTCATTCATTCATTCTGAGGGTGCATGAGTAAGTTTTCAAAAAATAAGGCGCCTTTCTTTCGTAAGTCTCCTATTGCTCTAATTTAACTTACGAAAATACATTTCTTTCATAAACTATTGTGGACCACTCTACCCCACCGGACTGAATCAAATTTGACCTAATCTCTTCACCACAGTTCCACACTGAACTTCCGCAAACCGAGTGAGGTGTGATATTTGTTCCCTACTAAACTTGCTACTCTTACAACTGATGCCATCAGTACATATCAATATCAGGCCATGGGTAATGATGATCCTCCTCTTTCCATTCCACACAATTCATCGCCAAAGTGGGTATCAATGAGAGAAGCACAATTGTAGTGATGCCCCTCCAGGAGGCACATATCTCTTACCTACTTCACCCAGAGTAATGCCATTGCGCAATTTTTTGAAAATTATTTCTATTATGAGCACAACCAGTTCCACTTGGCGTGATACCAATTTTTGCCAAAGCTTTAGGCCAGATTTGGTAAGTCCAATGCTGCATGTAGTAAACCGGGTAAATATGAACGAAAGGTGCCCGCCACATACCTAGGTATACTCTGTTTAGAGAGGCAGTGGGCTTCACATTTTGCAAATTCTATAAATCAAGAGGAAGCGGTTTATAACGTAGAAATAGACGAAGATGGAGAAGAAGACGAAGAAAAAGAAGAAGAAGAAGAAGTTGGAAATATTGTGCAATGGACGCATTTGGATGTTAGATGGGGCCAGTGTTGTAGCCTTCTGCAACACGAACGTGATTTTGATTTTTTTTTTAATTTTTCTAGGAATTACGAGTCTTGACGATGCATGTGAACGGAAAAGTATTTGAAGAATTATGATGATGGTGGGAAAAAAAAGATGCTAAAGCGATTTCGTATTTAGAAAAAGCGGATGCACGTAAGTTTGATAGAATTTTAAGGGAAAATACTCTCTGTAGAGCAAGGTTCGATGGATGTATGATTGAAAAAGCCACGATGATTCTGTTATGCGAAATGAAACAGATCTTCAGCCATCTTACCTCTATAAGGAGCACAATCGTAAGTTTCTTTCAGATTAAGCGCATCCTGGAAAGGATTGGGAAAGGGTTTTCTGTGCCGCGTTGTCTCCCTAGAACAAATTTAAAGATCTTGTCTATTCGTCCTGTAAATCTCAGCTATCATAATCGACTTCTTATTAGATGTGTTTATCCCTGTGTAACCAAAGTGACTACTGAAGCTAGAGCAAGTTCCTTGGATTCCGCTTTTGCTAGGTCTACAAAATCAGGGTTTGATTAGATATCGCGAATGGCAGTCCTTTTAAGTGGATCGGATTACTCCTCTTTTACTGCCAAACCGATTCTGTCGTTCACTGCCCGATACGCGAAAGAAAATGCAAAACCACTACAACAGAGACATTTTCCTCCTCCTTGAGTGAATCTTAAGACTCCTTGAAGCGCACTCGATGCTGAAGAAACAGATTTTTGTTTTCATTGCGACCATTTGAAAACTCTACAGATCTTCATTGAGCGATCATTTGAATAGCTTTCGCCTCTGACACAGTGTCAAAAATGGTAGTTCATTGCAGGAAGATTAGTTCGATGATGCATCTGTAGAATCTGAGATCGATATCGAGTCCGGCAAAGCTCCATTCTTCTGTCAACTTGCTTTTGTTTCATCCCCGTCATCACCATTTTTCGGCCCGCTAATCGGAATTAAGGGTGCTTAAGTGGACCATTCATAACTCTCGATTTTCCGTCATCGACTCTACATGGACCCAAACGAGTCCAACCATCTTATCTTTGACCTAGTCAGGTGATGCTTTGCTAAGTTGGCTGAAAACAGAGGAATGCAATTGACTCCTACAGCTAACCACAGCTACAGCATGCTGATGAGACGTATGCTGTGGAGACAGCCAAACCGAAAATGATCAAGTAACTCTTACAAGAGGACATTGCTAACTGAATCAGCAACGTCAAGTCAAATGGGTATCTATGCTTTGCATGGGCAGGCACTTGTACCCACTCCTCCTACATAGCAACGAGTCGGCACAGCCATTGAACGACATTAGTGGCAGTAAATTGATTCCAAATATCCACAAATAATATTTTTATATTCATTTTCTCGAAGTATTTGTACTGGGGTAAGTAGTTCGCTAAATAGAAGATCTGCACCTGTTATCACATCGAAGACTGATAGTACCTACATAGACTTATTGATACCACCATTGCACAGAAAAATGTAATGAACTGATTAATGGAAATGAGTCCGCAAGCAACAAGTGCTCAGCTGTGGAACGAAGTGAAACTC
Source organism: Matsumyia berberina (assembly GCA_917880715.2). Classification (NCBI taxonomy): domain Eukaryota; kingdom Metazoa; phylum Arthropoda; class Insecta; order Diptera; family Syrphidae; genus Matsumyia; species Matsumyia berberina. The sequence goes on from OU862870.1 coordinate 35,067,829, forward strand.
AGAGTGAAATTCACTCCAGGAAGACCATTTTCTATTCAAGGGTTGAAGCAAACAGATTAGTATTAATTTGTACGGGCGGTTCAAAGATGAAATGCAGGATAGGTTCGGGAATTAATTCATCGGCCCTGAAGATAAGACGATGGTAGAGACTACCCAAGTCTTTCAAGCTGAAATACTCCCAATTTAATAGTGCCTGTCGTGAGCTTAACGAAAAGGTAACCCCTAGCCAAAAAATCGCACCTTTCTAGGATGGGAAAAGGAAAAAACAGCTTGCAATTGAAACATTGAAAGCAGCACTTGGTCAGACAAATATATATGTACTTCCAAAATAAGTTCAACCGACATATGTAATATGTAGTTCATAAGTACACTGAAAAATCGGTTAAAATGTTCCACATATGCCACAGTGTGTGTAGTTTAGCGATCCACGAAGAGATATACTCAGACGAAAAGGTGCGCACTTTTCTGCACCTAAAGGTAAATGCCATATTCGAAATTTTAAATCATGCGAAAGCCAGAGAACGTAGAACTGAGATCACGTTAAAAATCGGCTAAAATGTTCCACATACGCCACAGTGCTTTAGGTTTAGCGCTCCCCGATGAAGTATACTTCGACGAAAAGAGGCGCATTTGTATGCAACTAAAAGGAACCATTGGAAAATCCCATGTGTGTATTTTTATGTGTTCCTTGATGTGCTCCTGCGTGTGTAACATTTTATGATTATTTCTAAATGTCGCGATTTAACCCAATTTTTGGGCTCTGATGTCTCGATTGTTATGAAGTTTTATTTGGCAACCCTAGTCTCCACAACCATCTCTGTGAAGCTGGTTGCATAACGCAGGGCTGTTTTTTCCCTATCTCTCATATGGGTCCCAGGTTACAGCGGCTAGGGCATGAGGTGACCGATGAACTAGCCAGGCGAAGGTCAGCCCTTGACAGCACACTTGCAAGAAGAATTTTATTCCATATCATGGAAAGAATAAACTCTTTCAGTAGCTAAAACACAAAATGAAACAACTTCACCAGCTGCCCCATATCCAGAAAGACTTGGTCAACATACAACCAGTACTAGCAGAACCCCAATGGACATCGTGCTTATAGTTGCCGTCTGTACAGCCCTGGGACAGTAGGAACCCCTATGGCCAAACGTTTAACACACAGCTCCAAAAACATAAACGAGGTGCAGGTGAGTGTTGACATAAAAGGAATTCAACGTGCGAATGTACTGGCTCGGCAGGGCTATTGGGGCTTTGCCCAATTGGTCAATACGGGCAAATTAGTTATACCTCACAAGTCCCATTGTCATAGCTGCGAAAACAAAAACGAGAAGGAAACTATTACTTGTTTCCTCTGTAAATGTTTGGCATTAACTAGGGCCAGATTCACATTCATCCCGGGAAGAAGAAATGAGACCAAAATTCCTTTCTTTACTCTACGAGATAGCTGTCTTATTCTTCCTCTTCAACAACACCCGTTATCAACCAGATCACATGAGTAGTTGTAACAAAATCGGGTATCCTAATCCTAATTGACTTCCTTGAACCGCCGCATCTACCTACCTACCCACAGTATCATTAGACACTCTTAATTTATGAAGGTAAAGCAGCACCTTATATCCTCCTAAGAGATTGATTGATAGGCTTCGAAGCAGAACTCACCCATCTTTTAATCAAGTTTAGACCGTCTCAAGCTAAGTGTGTGAATGAACCAATTTGTTAAGCTGCCAGTTCAACAGCTGGATTCGATCCTAAACGACTATACCAGCAACGGAGCTACAAAAATTCCACCGTTAGTGATGGCTTCTGCACATAAGCATGGCCTAAGATATCGTAATGCGTATACGAGTAAAAATGTAACACCTACCAAAAATAGACAAAAAGCATTAAGTATGGCGCCCCCAAATCCGGCGCCTTTTCACGCCTCGCCATATAACCCAAAAGCGCGTGCGGTCTCGCTGCAGATTAATCCTGTCCAACGAGGTCCGTGATGGAATCGCCATCGAAAAGCACACACACACGAAAAAGTAAAAAACAACAACAACAACGGCCCCAACGCGTGACGACGAGCGTAATTCATGGCGATCACGCTCAATTTGGAGCGAATTCGCCAATTCATTTTATTACCGGACCCGCGGGCCGGGCAGCACGTAACGTTTAAGGAAATTAATTCGAAAGAATAAATAAATACGTTTTACAAGTTTATGATTTAATTAGGCTCCAGCGATTCGGAAAAAGAAGCAAAGAAATACGCCGTTCATGAGGCGGAGCATTCAACCCTGGAGCGTATTGGTTTCTCCTCAGAGTTGGAGCATGTGTGGTTAATTCCAGTTGACAAATTTAGAAGCTATTCTCCTTGGAAGTGTTACGACAGTGAGACTCGCCATCATCATCGCCAAGAAGAACCGAGAAACTGTATAGAGTTGTCAAGGTTGCCTTGAGGTGACGGTGTAAGTGAACGGCGCATATCAAGCGAATGTCATACGAACAGATTCTGGTTCTTGTCTCAAGCCTTAGGTTAGGAAAATACCTAAATTGTGAGACAAATTAGGGCGGCTGCTGTGTTAATGACATTTGTATGGTATCTCTTGTGATTTATTGCCTCTCTTCGCGTGCCGGATCTGTATGATTTGATTCAGTGGGCTTAAGTTATTGTGGGAAATCGATGAGCTTGGGTGTTGGCGTGGTGTCGAGTGAATGAGAACAATCGAAACGTGGTCTAGAAGATTTCTAGGTCGCATGTCATTTAATATTCGTGAAGGGTGATCATGCAGAACGAAACACCTGGAGCTATAAATCGATTATAGTTGGACGATTCTAACCACAGGTACGAGTACACACGTACCCAACGAATGAAGGCTTTGATTTGCGAAATGTTTTGAAGTTCCAACTGCAAATTATTACGATGCAAAAGGGCAGCCAAGTTGTTTGGTACTCGTGTTCAGAAAAGCGTGAAAATATTCTCTTTATGAGCCCCAAAATGCATAAGTTAATGGTCCTTGATAGGCTGCTGGAATACTATGAATCTTTCAAAGAAGGCTTTTGATATGGAACTACACAAGCCAGACGTTAGCTAAATTTTTAACAGATTTCGTTACAGGCTACTACGCAGTAAGACTACTTATGATTAAAGTTCTGGACCGGATTGAGAACAGACTGACTTCCACGACAATCTTCGCCACATTCGGAATTAATAATACGCAGTATAAAAATTCATTAAACGATGACGACTTTTGGCTATTGTACCCGAACTAGGAATTTCTGCAATTTAAAATGACTCCTAGACTCGGAGAGCGAAGGGCTTGATAACCAAGAATTTGTGCGATAGGGATTAGATAATCCAAGGATGAGGATAAGACAACGCATAGCACCGTACTACCCTACTTCGGTAAACCATCCGGAAATCCGAAGGAAACTGGAGTGGAGCTGCTGTTTTCACCAACAGAATGCAAATGCCCAGTTTCCTGGCGCGGAGACAGGAGTTTGACGAAAAAATTTTGGACTAGAGTACGAAGCGTCACAATCATACTATTACGCCCCAACGTCTTCTACTCTTCATAAAAAAATCAGATGAAGACATTGCATGGTGATAGGAGGACCAAGGTAGCCAATGCCAACGAAGGCCTCAGACATGAAATCAGGAAGCACGAACTCGGCTACAACAATGACCATAGCGAACGATTTTTAGATTTTCGTAAGTCAGCTGGATGTCAACTTACAGGCAAGCAATTAGCCTCCATTTTAGTAGTAGTCTCTTGGACGATCGCAACAGAAGAGAAGCTGATATAGAAATGGTGTAAGATCACCACGTTATGTTAGCTACAATGCAACTGCGTACTTAAATAAATAGCTGGCGCGACAGCTCGGAATGAGCCAAGGCCTAGCTTCTCGCAACCATTCATGTTGTGCGTGTTGTATTATTTGCACGAATGGAAGCGACTTACAATTTATTGCCGACTCCGAACGGCGAAGTGAGAAGCTCTTTCATAACAGATTATACTCCCGGAGGCTTGTCATTCTCCGACGAGAGGTGGTGCCGCGAAAAATGTTTGGTGTTTTCCTGGCTGGGGCTCGAAGTCACGCCGTCGCTCGGTCAGCAGTCCAACGCACTAACCACCGACCCACGGCGACCACCGGCAACTGCGTACTGCTGCACGGTATATTATCGACTAAGACTAAAGAATGCCTCAGTGCGACAACAATTCAGGGACCATCGATCGCTGGGATGGAACAACGATTGAATAATTTTGAAAGCCCGCGTAGCAGCTACTCTAGGAGTAGCCAGAAGCGGAATCCTGCTTGTTTGGTATCGAGTAGCCTTGATTCATACATATGTATGTACCATCTTCTGATCGTTTTCTGATCTAAGCATCTCATCTAGAGATCTTGTCGGGAACCAATATATTTGAAAAAGATGACAGTTCATTGCTCACTACTCTATGCAATGGAATCTACTGACCCAATATGACAGAAGTGTAAGTCAGTGGTCTGCCTAGAAATGCATAACGTTGAGTTGAGTAATCGAAGGAGTTTAGGACGAGAAGTCGTGTCATTTGGGGAATTAAGACGTATTTATTGCTAGAAACTATATACGATGGCGCGTAGGTGAAGTAGAAGCCATAGGAGCTACAAGGGAAAACCCCCAACGGGTATCACAATGAGTCTGAATTGACCTGATTGGGGCGATATGGTTTCTTCTTGTTGCCTGCCTACTTCTCTAACCTAACCTAACCTAATCACTGAAGCCTTCACAAACATCGAACTGTCTAAGAACACTCAGCTAGAACTCGATTAAAAGCTGAAGCTTTGAGATTGTGAAGAAATTTGTCTTCAAAAGGTCAGCTAGCAATTGTGCAAACGACATCAACGCAGAGGTCCAACGTATGCACGTATAATAGAATAAAACTTGCAAATCAATTACTTAGCAATGCCCTATTCATAAGAAACAAGGAAACACTATGCAAGATGCTCACCCTCCTCGTGCAGAAGCATTATCCTTCTCAAAATCGGATAAAGGCTTGGAATTTTTGAAAGGAAAGGTCTTCATTCGGTTAATAGTTCCACAACTCTTAACAATTCGTTGAGGAGAAGATTTAATCACGAACCATATGAGGAGTATCAACGAGAGAAATTAGCCTGGCCAAAAAGATACGTCTTTAATGATTAAGTTGATTAGGTTTTGTAAAGCCGATGAACACCAAATGAATTTTGAGTTTAACCTTGAGGGACTACGACCTAATCTTCAATGTTATGCGCAAGTAGAGGATGACCTCAACTAACTCAGCATGTGCCATTAAACAAAGCTGGATAAAGATCGTGTTTGAGGTTCACGCCGAACTAAAGCGCCATCATGCGTGAGTAAGAAATCAAAACTAATTAAAACCTGGATACCGTACAGGTGTTAGCCTTGAAAGAGTAAAGGGGAACACAATGGACCAAATGGGCCCCGTGCAAGCACTAATAACGTGCACTTCCCCCCTAACCTAACATAACCTAGCCTTGAAAATATTCAAGTACTTGCAATTCTAGACAGCGGCACGGGAATAACAGCGTTGCCAACACGGTAGGGATCATGAAGATGGATCTTTTGGAAGTTGATATTTATGCAATGTGTAGGGGCGGTGGCATACAATGTACAATCTATAAAACAGAAGAAAATCTACCAGCTATGGGTATTAGTCTTCAGCCAACATTTGCAATTTGGAAAAAAAAAACTCCAAATACTGAGATGATTCTTTGAGAGGCAAATAGAAAAATACATGTTGGAATCTTCAGTGCAGAAGCGTATCCAGCGAGGAAATCTTGGAGATACTCAAAGGAAATATATACATAAAATAAAGTCTTTTAGCTGCAATGCTCAGGGGATGCTGAAGAATTCTTTAGTGGTACTAAGCATCCTCTTGCAATGGCATAGATACGGCTCTGATTCATTATACCAAAGAAGGTAATGGACAAGAGGGGTTTAGCGTTGCGCGGCAAGGGTCATTTCTGAGCATCTGCTGCTTTGCCGCCTATTGCGTGGCAGCGGCCTAGGCTCTTAAACTCTGAATTGTCAGCCATTCTTGGATACGTAGAGCTATTCACATTTCAAAACTATCAATTTTGGATGATGTGAGATGCGTCTTAAGAAGCCAATCACTTTATGATCAAGTGTCGAATTGCTTTGCCTGTGTTGGGAATGTCGTCTCAAGGATTCATTCTTCAGGACAATCAACTGGTGGAGCATGGTGACATTTTCGGCAACCACTAGTAGGTTCAAACCGTTTTAAAAGATGCACATGAGGATTAGGCGACTAATTAAGATCAGAAAGGAGACCTTGAAGTATCGCTGAAGAAGAACAACTATCTGCTGAAGAAATCGCAGGCGTAAAGATATTAAATCTCAATAAAGAAATTCATAATGCCATTTCTACTTGCTTGAGGATTTCTCAACGACAAGCGACACTGTTTAAGGCACACTGTCGGCTTTGTATGTATATAAATATCTCCACTTTCATGCAATCGGTTTCAAATCTTTTTCTTCACAACCTTACACGTTTACATTGTATTCTTTCCTTAAACATAATTACAGAAAATGTATGAAAAAACGGAAGCCCAGATCAGTCGCGCCACTAATTGGCGAGACAATACGGAAAAAAAAAAACTTCAACTTCACTTTATTATTACGTGATTTCTTCTCTTCTGATTTTCTTTATAATTGTCCGCTAGCACTCACAAATGACAGTGTGAAGCGACCACTTTATCTGTTTTAATCCAAAACTTGAAGAGTTCAACTTCAAGGAAGGAAACTCGTAACAAATCAAATCCAATTGATAGGCTAATGTGTTTGGTGAGAAGAAAGTTGTTGTCGCACACAATGTCGCACATTATACACACAATTGTCTCATAACTCCAAGGAATGTGTATCACATGCCTCCGAGTGAATGCAATTTTCATACAAATTCCGTGTTTCAAATTTTAATTGCGGCACCGGTCACACCAAAATCGAAAGTCCACGTTCCGACTGACCATCACCAAAATTAAAAACTAAAAATGCCAAAGAAAGACATTTTCCTGTCAATACACCCGTAACCGCCATGGGCGGAAAGAAAAGCCTTCCCAGAGTCACCTCGTGGCATACATACTATCTATAGATACAATTTATTTTTATTATTTCATTTCAAGACCTCAAAGCCACACTTGGAATTCGAAATGGATTTAACGAGTTGGCATTTCATTATTTTATCGAATCACCGCTGTATCTATCGTTAACCATCGCACATCGCCGTCGATACCAGGAGAAAGAAAGAAAAAGACACACTTGATGCAAAAATCAGAGCAAAAATCAATTTATTCGGTTGTTGTTGTCTGAAATTCGTTCAAACTCGACGAGAGACCATGCTTCATCTTATGAAAAATTCAAGTAGCTTAATTATGCTAATCTACGCTATTTAAGCGAGTCAGAGTGAATTTCTTGAGCAATCGGTCGTAAAAAATAATTGAACAGTGACTAACAGTTTGGTTGGTAGAGCATGTAAACTACCGGAAAAGAGCAATCAAGAAAAAAAATTCAACAAACTGGCTTGGATTGATTGTAACAAATTTGTCGGTCAAAAGAACATTAAATTGTGCCAAAGGAAGTCAACCAAACACTTAGAAAAAATATGTTACAAATCATATTCTCGAATTAGTGAGGAGGTTTTAAAAAATTCCTCAAACGTGTTTGTCGTTGACATGTTAATCAATTTGCATTAAAGACGAGTCGCTTCCAACATGCATAAATTCATGGACCACACCACTGGAGAAATTTCATTCTTGGACCAGGACACAATCGGTTTGACGATGTTACTAGCAACTTAGCAACCTTGGGGGTAGCTATGGTCTAGTGCTAAGCATCATCGCTTGTCCGGGTTAAACTCCTGATGGCGGAAAACCTTTATTTCTTAAAAATAAATAAAATCGATCAACTACGATAATCTGATGCCGACTCTACTGCAAAGGCATAACACTGGCAGTAGGGTGTCATGGGTGAAGAGTTGATTGAGCTGGCTATGATTATGACATCAGGTGATTCGAAAAAATTCCCGAAAATTGTAGCAATAGCAAAGCACTACAGATGTCTCCAGCTAGTCTGGACACCACCCTCGGACGCCAAAAATTAACAACCTAATCTATTGCTCAAAGGGAAACACTGACTAAGCCTTCTATAGCTTAGCCAGCTACTGCAAAGATGACTTGAATTGATAGCAGGAAGAAATTAGCAGTCTTTGGTGATCATGCTAAATATTCCGTCATAGCATAAGAATAACTACCCCCTTAAACTAAAACAGTTAACAGGCCTTATCCCTTGGAATGACTTAAACGGGTCAGGTTCAAAGTAAGGAAACGCATTGGCAACTCCCAGACCAACTCCCACATTACTTCCGGTTACTTTCCAGGTAGATGTTATGGCTATTCGAGATGCTGCTGCATGGTTGTCAGTGAGGTCGGTGCTGAACCATAGCGTTGGCCTTTACACCGACAGCCGAGTAACATGTTCCGAGATCTAGGGCTTAGCCCATCCCATGCTATAGTGCCTTGCAGCGCTGTAAGAGTCAAAAACTTGGCATACTGTATTAACTCGAAGTTGTAATGATTCAAACTAAATACCTCACTCCAAGATTAGACTTTAGAAAGGCTTTCAAGGTATGCTTTCCAACCAGAACGAAATTAGAAATCAGAGGGTTAATGTAGAACTCTGACATCCCAATCCTTGCAAACGGATCAGCTGTGTCGGATTTTGCCAGCGTTTTTCAGATAGAAGTCACAGCCAAACGGCCATTCAGGTCATATACTCTGTAATCACATCTTTCGAATTGGTAAAACAATTTGAGAAGAAACTTACTCATCCAAGCCACTGGTTCTCTGTCCCCTTATCTGGGTTGCAGGACATAGGAGCAAAAGTGGTAATGAAGAGACCTATGAGTTGGCCAGGCGAGGTTCAACTCTTGACAGCTCTCTGGAGGAACGAACTTACATTTCAGTTAGATTTCCTAGTCTCACACTTCTCAAAAATGGTTAACCAAAGATGGAACCAGAGACCTCCTTACCAAAAATCGAAAAGACGACTCTCGGCTTGTAGAAATCTGCATGGTCTGCAATAATTCGGCAAGACTGGGCATCTCCTTTAACTCTTACTGCCCACCTTCTAATTCTACTCCAGGAACCTATAGAAAAGGGGAGCCGCTGATTTAAAAATCCAGATAAGGATCTAAGTCTCAGGAGGTCCCTCAGCTCGATGTCATGCAAATCATCCAGTTCCGTGAAGAAGCAACTATCATGAGTCCTCATTCTTTTACCGGCGAGGGCAGGACATTCACACAGCAGGTGACGGATACATTTAATTTCTTCCTCGTCTCTACACAATTTTGCAAAAGTCGTTGTGATGTATACCGAGGCGAGCGCTATCTTTGTTTCGCGACGACTAAGTTAGACCAGAGCCAGAGATCTCTTCTTATTATAACCAGTCCATAAATTTCTAGGCGTTGCACATGTGTCTAGCTGCATTCAACGTGTGTTGGCTCGACTGATGGCCTCGTCTTCAATAAGGGGAAAGCCTGTGAGGCCCTGCCATTTCGTTACCTGGGGTATCCATATGCCCTGGTACCCAACATAGGGTCACTGTACTGGCTCTCGATATCATATCTTTGTGTGATTAGGCCATTTATAGAGTTTAACCGTCATATGGATGAACTAATTTCTCAGTGGATCTGTAAAGGTTTGATCATCGCCTGGCCAGTACATAAGCAAGATCATGATCTAGATAAAAGGGCAATGAGACGAGCTCATTTCTACATTGTTCAACCAGTTTAGAGAACGCGGAAGTCGAATTTAGAGTCGTGATGCTTGAATGTCATTAGAAGTAGCAGTTTTTTGGTGAGATGGAGGATTATAACTAGTACTTTGACACTCCTTCCTAATTTCCAGCAACTTTGCTTTGCTAAACTAAGCCCCTCTTCAGTTAGAGACCTAATTTTTTTGTTACGAAAAAAGGGTTAACTGCAAACGTGGTAAGCAGCGCATGCTACTTCAAGTTAAATGCCTGAATCTAGGTTCGAGATTGACTCCTATAAACCTCACACTGTGGGTTAGGAAGAGTTGTATGTAGATTCTTTCCACAGTTTTCTACTAATTACACAAGAGCTTAACGTTCTTCATCTGCAGCTTCTTTTACCTTTTCGTCGAAGGCATCCATGCAAAGTTGTACTCACTGTAGTCTTCCTCAGTTGATCCGATTCGATAATAGAAAATTCATTAATAAACGAATGCGTGGCTGCCAAAAACCAACAATGAATGCCCCGCAGCCCGAATCCAGTTTACACTTGAAGATGATGTCGATGATGATGTCGTTGGACAGACACGTCACACATTACCAACCACGAGCTGGAGGAGGTGGCGAAGGTGTGTGTCTGTTTGCATGAAATTTTAAATTGTGATGAAGATGATTTGGAATACAAAACGCAGCGGCGGCGTCAAAAACGATTTCACTTTCTTTTGAGACACACCACCGGCCGATTATGAATGACCATAAGAAATATTTTTCTGCCTTCTGTCTGGACGATGACCATGCTTCCATTAGATGGGGTGATGGTAGCGGTGGTTTACCTGTTTAACCGTCGACAAGTTTGCAGTGCGTTGTGGTAGTCTGCGCACGCAATTGGCCACATTTTCAAAATTAAACCCACTTATGACCAGGTGTATGTATCTATCAGATGTTCGTACGTGTATCTTTCGGTTTATTTGCATATGAAAGCATGTGTGGCGGCGGCAACCGGCTTTGTAGGAAATTGTAAATTCACTTTTTTTCTTCGCGTTTTTCTTGCAAGTTGTGAAACTTCCTTAACTTACGCGATCTTGAATTGGTGTCTGGTCATTGGTGTGCTAGTGGTGGTGGTAGCGCTAGTTTGCGAATCGATAAGCACACATACAGATCAAGCATATCTGGCTTTGTATCGGCCACGTTGAGATCAAGATTGGGCGGTAGCGGGGTCTGCTTGATTATCGCGATTACCCCTCGGGGGCAATTGGCAAAAGTTGCAGTGCTACTGCATAGCCTCGTTGACTGTCGTCGTTTACGTTGTCACTGTCGTTGTTGTTGTTGTCGTCGTTGGTGTGATTGTCGACGTCGACGTCTTCGAAATGAGGTACAAGGGCACATGAGAGTTGTTTAGCAATGAAGTGCAAAAATAATAAGACAAATAAATACACTGATGCTGGTGATGATGATGATGATGATGTTGATGATGATGCAAAAGAAGAAAAAGATTAAGAAACTGAAATCGGATAAATCCTGAGAAAATTCCACTTAACCATGGAGAGATACACTCGAGTGTTGGATGTCTTCACTGAATTGAGTGTCTCTATGCAGGACGGGTTGAGAGTGCAAAAACCGGATGTTTATGTCAATAAAAGGAAAAAGATTATAATTTTTATAATTTTGTGAAACCGGCTTTAATGCAATTAACGGTGCTAAAACGATTGCCAAATACACTTCGAGTCATATAAGTTGAAGGACCCCCCCCAACATAATGAGAAGTAGGGTTGGCAGTGATGCTCACTCAGTTGAGATTTAAGCCAGTCTTACGGTTACGAAACGTGACTTTGCAGATGTATCGGCTGAAGAATTAGATCACATCAGCTGACTATGCTTCTATGCGAAAATGTCTTCCAAATTGGAGTGAGAATTTCAGGTTGTATGGTGGCTCAATTTAAGTAAATCATACTACATCACTAACCTTAGTCGAGTTCGAAGAACAACGGGAATCGCAATGCCAGGAGCTCTACAGTCAAGCCACACTAAAACACACAACGTGTTGCACAACATCTTGTCCTCGGACACGCATTCTAAAGAACCGTGTGGTAAAAGCCAGGTTCTGACTTGCTGCCAAGTGTTCTGGCATCCACCACAACGAACTATGTATATGACACCTCAACTTAAATTCAAGAAAAATATGCACGTCCATCTCCCGTCCAGCAGGGAATAGGAAAGTAACCCACGACTACTCGTACCAACATATCAAGTACAAATCTTCACCGATGGCGCTACGATGCAATGTGGTGGCGTCGGATGAAATGTCTACTCAGCTGAACTGAACATCTCCAAATTATATCTCCTTCCAAACTTCTTTAGTGTATTCTAGATGGAAGTACTAGCAATCAGAGAGACCTGTAAGATACTCAGCCTAAATCCGAGAACCATCAACAATATAGCAATCTTCATTAATAGCCAAGCCGCGGTCATTAAAGCGCTTCTACCAAATACCACCTCTTCAAAATTAGTAGAACAATGTAAGGAAATAATTCGCCTGACAAGCGCTCAGTTCAATATTACTCTCTTCTGAATTACTAGCCATAGCAACATGGAGGGAAATGAGAATGCCGACGAGCTAGCCAGATGGGCCTCAGTCCTTGGTACTTCTTTCATGGTACTCTCCAATGGGACTCGTCAAGGACAGAATCTTTCAGCATATTCTTTCGACTACGAACTCTAGGCTTTAGAAAACTGTGTCTTATCCAGAAAGACATGGTCCATTTATGAACTAATCAATAGATCCAGAACTGAGACAGCGAGAATTGTTTCAATTTTTACTGGTCACTGACCAATTGGCACACACGCTGCCAAGTTAGGTATAAACTTAAACACTCACTGCCGTAGTTGTAACCATAAACAGAAAAAAGGAACCCCTCAATTTCTCTGGGATTGTTCGCCACCAGCCAGAGCCAAACAGCTTACACTTGGCAAAGGCTTTTTGACGATATCATACATTTTTTTCATAAAATTCTGTAACATTATTAACTTTCTTAACTTCACGGGATGGATCTGAAAACCGACCCCTTTTAGACACATACATACATAAATATATATCGAAATCCCGGTCACGTGAGTTGTAGTATGAAAACGGCGCACAAACGCTTGTGTAATGGAAACTACGTAGCCAGAATCAGTCAACTAATGTCTGGTAAATCCGGATCGGAGTGATAATATTTTTCCTGTATTTCATCTTGAGATCTTTAGTTTACTCATAAATACTTTTCAACCCACTGGTTATTATCATGCTTCGTAAACTATATCACGCGAGATGAGATTTCGAAAAAGTGAACCATTCACGGAAAACTGCTTGACCCACTCCTTTCACCTATCTAATGCTTTCTGATGTTATTTTATGGTAGCCTTGGAAATGAAAGCCATCCTGACTCAGAAAGTCTTTTATTAAAGTCAATTGTTGGGAATGCAAGGCCTTTTTCAACTGCAGTGAAGGACACTCATTAGGTTCCACAATTATCAAAAATTAAATTATTATTAATTATCAATTATCAAAAATATATACAGACACCACAGATTGCTGTATCCAATCAGCAATCAATTCAAATTGTTCAGAAATATTTAGAAAGACTGTAACTAGGACCCTGACATGCTATTTTCATTAATTTGCATCACATAAGAGATCCCATTGTCTTTCATCAATCATATCATGACATGACATGTCATATTCGGGCACTGCCTTTAAAAAAACATCTTCAAATACCAGACAATTGCCATAATAATTTCTCCTAAAGCACCTTGAATGCGCTCTAAACGCAACGATGTTTTTTCCTAGCTTAAAGAAGGTTTCTTAAAGACAGATTCTAGCGCCTGAGTACAGAGGGATCAGTTGGAGACTACTACGAGCTCGTAAGCGCCAATAAATTCAGTACTTCCAACAGAGCTGAAGCACTAGACGCTTTCGTCAACTGCTAAAGGGACATTGGCGAAAACAAATTGGAGGAGAAGGACAGAGCCCAAATCCTATGTACATATTTTAACTAGTGTAAGCCCTCACATTTTCTGCTCCAAAATCATCAGCAGAACTCGTTGAGGTGTCACTGCTGCGTTCACAAGTATAGAGGCAAAAGTAGGCAAAATAGGTTAAGCGGTGAATGAGGGTGACAGAGATAACAAACACCAGCGAACCGGGCCGAATGTCACAGTGAATTAGCTATAGCTTCGAGGAAGTGAGGAACAGATTAATATCTAAGGAAATTCTTACAGGTAATGAGCTAATGAGATGAATATCTAAGGAGACTTTTATAGGAGCTTAATCATCTCAGCCCTACTCTATCGTCTTACAGAATGATTTTGGTCATTTTAGGTAAACAAATTTTCGTAAGATATTCGATTGAGTTTGCGGTGATAGGCTTTCGAAGAAAAAGTCAAGGACGAATTATATAAGCTGTACGGCGAATTAATCGAAAAACTGAACCAATGCTCCCGCTTTAGAGGAAGATCGCTCTCAAGTAGAAAGAAACCTTAACCAAATTAGAGTAACTAACTGGAGTCAATTCATTAAGGAGTTCTGCCCACTACCGTTTCACATTCCTTACAAATGTCAATATCTCACTGTCTTAACGATGAAGGAATTTTTCAACTTTTTGGAATAATATTACTTCCATCACCTTGTCAAATATTCAGTCAGTCAGAAGCCTAATTAAATCAAAAAAAGAAAAAAACTTGATAGGTAGGTAAGTAGAGTCGTGTAGGCCAGAGGGGCCCTTTGTGTTACCACTTCGATCTACACCCTTAAAAAACGCCACTTATTATATTGAAACCATTTGGAGCTCTTAATGAAGCTGAGGGTACTTTTGAGTTAAGTGTGTGATAGTTCGCTCAAGCTGTCGAAATAGTAGGCTCCTAGATAAAGCTTTATTCTTTGGGACAGGGCAGAACAAGTGCAGAGGAAATGGAGGGTCGTTTCTTTCTCCTCTTCGTCCCTGCAGCTCCTGCAGAAGTCATTTGAGAAAAGGCCCATCCTTCTGGCATGAAGGACAAAGTCCGGTAAGAACACCAATGACGGTGATAATGACCGACCTTTTGAGTAAGATCGAATTTTAAGATCGAATGAGATTTACCAAAGGCCAGATCTCCCTTGAAGTACGGCACGTGGTACTATTCCTTTATCTTTGGTGTGTCTTACATATCACGTCGTTCTCTAAGAGAAGTTTACATGTACCGAGTGGAGTACCCAGATTCCTTCATTCCGGCAGGATGTCCAGAGTAGTACTACGTTTGGCCAGTTCGTTGGTCTTACAGTTCCCTGGAATATCCCTATGATCGGGTACCCAGCATAGGTGAATGTTCTGCCATCTCCATGAAGGATGAGCGACAATCAGAAGTAGCTTTCATTATTCATGTTACTAAAATTTGCCAAAACTTTCCATAAGGTAATGGGAGTAAGTTCGCTGGATAGAGGAACACAAAGCAAAGTCGTCAAGAGTGGTAAAATGGGCAGCTAGCGCTAAGTGTAGAGGGAGCAGGTGAACCGAACTGCCGGCTGGTAGTGTAGGTAAGAATGCGTTGATGCATACAATGTGCATCATTTTATTTGGTTAGCTTAGCTATTGAACCAGGCGGCACTGTGACCTTTAAGATTTATTGTGTCGAGAGCCGATTAGACAAGTAGATTCTTAATCCTCCTAATTAAGTTGATGATATCGCCCGTCGAAGCTTTTCTGATGTCTGCTTGGGCTAGGGCGTCCTTAAGGAAAACTCCCCTCCTAATGTTACAGAGAGCCACATACTCGTTTAGTATATATTCTGCTATTTCGTCTTTCTCTAGGCAGAGTCAATATTACAGACTGCAGCGCTCAGAAAGGAACTAAGCGAGTCGTCGAAAATCATCCCTATTGTATTTCAGGACATTCTCTGAATTTTCAATTATGAATAGGGCGGATGAGCTTATCTAATTCCTTAAATAGTATCCCAGTAGAATAGATAGTTTTATTTTCTCCCATCGGTCTAGCATGGTTCTAAACATAGAAGCCCCTACGTACCCTTCTTATTAAGCTGACGCGTGAGATTAACATCCTAAAGGAGCTCCGTTTAGTAATGTCTGCTGTCCACATTCTTCAACAACTTTTGAAGTTGTCCGTGTTAACCATTATTTCAGCATTCTTTCATACCCCGAAAAGCCAGTGATAAATTTCAACCTTTCAATAAATAACGAAAATAAAAGCTCTGAAGGACACCCAGATCTAGCGTATCTAAGACAGCCCTTCACGCAAATTAAAATCAATAAGTAAGCGTTGGCGAAATGCTCATAAAACTTCCACTCCAAACTTTTATGTTCATCCAACCACCATCGCTTACCATAATTTTATATTTATGTAAACACCTCGGTATAGCTAAATATCTAAACAATTAAAACCACAAGCAAACTACATACAAATAAAAGAGAGGAAAAAAAACAATAAAAACTAATAAAACAAAAGTACAAGGTCACATAGCTCCCCGTAAACTGATATTTCATCAAATGCATGAAATTAGCACAATTGCGCACGTTTTACTCGATAAAGAGCTGCAAAATCAGGAGAAGCGCCTCTATTGTCATAGCCATAGCCATAGCTATACGAAGACAGTGGTAATATATTGCAAAATCATACACCTCATAGAAATTCCATTTTAAAAAGACAACGACAAACTATGTTTGTAGCTGGCGCCCATTGGCAAGTCAATCGGCAACAACACAATGATAAAGATGCAGAAAATTTTAATTGATAGCGGGACGAGGAGGCCTGAAGACACTTTGAAATGGCATCGGATTCCCAGAGTAGCCCCAGGCAAGATCCTCAATCAAAATTAGCGCCTATAAAACATGTCTCGTGTGCGGTCATTAAATTATTGCTGGGGAATAACCTCTCTGCAACAATTTACGATGACATTTCCACATTAAAGGCGCGCATTCCTCAAGTATCTGAACGCTTGTCTATCTCTGTCTGTAATTTATTAATTCGATGAGAAATAATACACAAGACACAATCGAGAAGAGAGCTAGTACAGTGAAAGAATGCACATAGATACACTTGTCTCTATCCAGCCAATGGGTAGTCTTCAGATGTCAACCATCATCTACAAGTGTGCTTCGATAATCATATGCAAGTCGTTGCATGCTCACCATACCAGGATCAAACACACATCTAAGCAAGGCGACGAAGTTGTTGCGGATATTAAGTAAGGCATTCCGATGAAAATGCAAGTGAATCGGTTGAGTAATTAATTCCCGATCCGAACGCAGAGCAGATACCGCGTACCTGAAATATGAACTTGAAGATACGACTTACAACTCGCATCGTGTAACAGTGTCTGTTCGAATACGTTGCATAATCTCCAGATGTTTTCACTTAAATGTATCTGTACCAAAAAGTAGATAGTAATAGAGTAGATTTGTTACACACCTTAATGCATGAATGGTTATTCCGAACGTAAATCTCCTTGGAACCAGCCAACAATAACAAAAACAACGATAGCAACAGCAGCAACCAGAACCTCTCAACTGTAGTAACTGCAGTTGGATTTTTATTTTATTTTTTCTCTGTTGAGATACTTTTACTTTCTGTTGTATCTATTTACTTCTCACACACTTCTTTGTAACAGATGAACACTTGTTGTTGGGGATTTTATATTTTTTTCTTATTTCTTACTAATTAAAGCAAATAAACAAAACAAATATTTAAAAAAAAATCGTTTCCAGTGTTGTGGTTGATGTTTGAGTGGCAAAAATGTGAACACAAAAACTGCTGTCAGAGATACTTATTTTTTTTTTTACACAAAACCGAACTGGGAATGCAAATTTTCAAATTTTCGTTGGGATAATTTATTTTGGCGAATTTTATTTGTTACACCGACACACAGAGGGTAGACTGGGTGGACTTTTCGTGAAGCGGAATGAACAATTGCACAACATTCAAGAGAAGAATTACGTTCGACTCTGGCAGCGGTCCGTGTTCATTTGAAATTCGTTTGAAATTATCGACTGGTGGACGGTAAGTTTATCGTTTCGAATTTATATATGAACCCCACCATCGGACGGAATCGGAATCGAAATGGGGGATCTGGGAAAATGTTGTTACTCTTGTACTCACCGCAGAACAAGACAAAAGACACACACAGACGGTGTGTGGCGCTCAGGTGGAAAAACTCGGTGCGCGCTGTGGTACTGGTGGAGGTATTGGTACTGGGGTTGGTTGATGGTTAATGGTTTCTGCTTAAGAGTTAAACAGCAGCCATCTGCAAGTGGAACTGATGTTGAGCTGGTGTTGGTCGGTTGTCGGTTGGTTGGTTCGTTGGTTGGAGTTGCAATTTGCGAAATTTACTCTCGGATAGCTCGAGCGAGGTTTATTTCAGCTTCGAGAGAAATGAGTTTTGGAGTTTGTTTTTTGTTTTTGTTTTTTGGGAGAGGAAGAGTTGAGTGAGCAGTAAGCAAAGAGACCTAGTGAACAGTGTGGCCATTGCAGTGGTCGAAGTAATTGTTTTGTGTTGAAGGTTGAGAATAGTGACTTACTATTGTTGATGTGGATCTGTGTTAGAAACAAGGAATGAATTAAAAACGGAAAAACGTCTATGCAGCTTTTTGGTTGTTCGTTTTAGTAATTTCGACTGCGACTGTGTCCAGAACTGGTTAGATCACGTTCCATTACTCGGCTCCGCAGTTCCTTATCAAAATAAGTGGTTTTCCTATTTTAAATTCCAAAAATGCTTGAAGGGCTGAGTGAGATATGTACATAAATGATAAATACAATGAAATCTCTCTTAGGCGGATAGCGACGGTGACAAAATGTTTTTCCGCCCAAAGAAGTTGTCCGTACAAGGGAAGAAAAAATGTTGAATGTTTTTTAGGTTTGTTTAGGAAAATCTGTCCCTTTAAGGGAGCTGTCCGCAATGGAAGACGTCACTGTACACTGATGCATATTATCACACTTCCGGAGATGAACGTTTAGCATAACAGTGTACTCTCTTATAAGCGGACACTGACGGTTCCAAGAAAATTGTCCGCTTATAAGAGGTGTCCGCTTGTGGGAAAATAAATAAAACCACATATTTTTCTCCGTTCTTTAAAATTTGCCCGGTTATGAGGGGTGTCCGCTTATGAGGGGTATCCCTAAGGAGAGAGTAGACTGTATATGACCACCCATCCTTTAAAAGGTAGTTTGCAGTTGTAAACCATACAAGACACAAGGACTTCATGGTAGCTTCCCTGCAAAAGCCTAACCAAGAAGTGTGGTATTTAGCAAAATTCCAGATAGTTCTTGACAATTCTAGCGCAGTTCGGGAAGTCATGTCATTTTCAGATTTTGACAGCATGCAGGGCGCATTTTTTGCTTTCCCACATCTTGTTCGAAAATAAGGAAAGCTGTCATCAGTATCGACTTATTGACCTTTAAGGCTTACTTGGGATGGTGGACTGTAAAAACCTGATGGCTTTTGTTGAATCTTCAATTGAAAAAAATTATTATTTTGGAAAACATAATCAAGAAGATTACAGATCTCATTTTCTTGGAGTTTGTAAGATTTTTAACCGACAATACTGTACTAATAGTTTTAAAAATATATAACCTTACCGTGGAGCAAAATACATCATTTTACAGTGATAGTCAGTAGCTTTTTAGGGCAATTTTTTGTGCGCAGATTGTTTGGCAGATGTTATCATAGTTCAAATTTTCTATATAGCCATCTCTTGGCAGAAAGTGTTAATGCGAAGTATTTTTGTAAAAAGATCCTGACGACATCCTGTATACGTCGTTTTTTAAACTGTGATTACACCAGAATTGAGAAGGCTGTCATGGGCACCTGCATTGTGTTTCCACATTGTACAGCTCGTCCATGAACTATTTTGCAAGAAATGGAATATTTTTGAATTAAATAGCTGGCGCTACACATCGGAAAGAATATGTCACGTACAACATAAATGGTTTGGCTCATCCCGAGCTGTTGCTCCAGTTATTTATTAATTTGTCTGCCTCAGAGGTTAGCAAAAAGTCATCAGAAAAGAAAGAAGGATGTAAGTAAGTCTCGACATAATTGGTTTGTTTAAGTGGAAAAGTAGCTGCAACTGAGATGGCTATGGCAATGAGTACAAGCAATGGCTTACTAGGTGCAGATTTGTAGAAAGACATAGCTAGGACTTCCAGAGCTTCATGCAAGTGATCAAAAGCCGAATTCTAGAATGGAACGCGGATATAAAGGTCATAGAGTGGAGGCCGATGATTTGACAGTTATACGACCATCTTTGGCATACATTACAGTCTAAAGGCACGTCATCTCGCTGCACTTTTAAGCGGTTAGCTGTCCACACATTTGTTACCATTTATTACAAAAAAAAAAAGTTTTGTGATGGAAATTTGCCAGATATTTATTCAACCAGTTACTCATTTGTGTAAATTGAATAAATAATGGCCATTACAGTCATATTTCACAATAACACTGAATAAAATTTAAAAATAATTATTTATTGATGCTTTTGACGTCAGAAAACTTGATAGATTGTATTCAACGTACATTTTATTAAGTCCATTCAACCACCGACTGGTGGTTATTGCTGTCCATTCGACTAAAAGTTGTCATCAAGTGGTCGGAGGAAGAAAAATATGTAGTTCCATTATTTTCTTTTTTCTATCCGATTTTGATGGTTAGAACAAGATTGTTCTTCGGTTTTGTTGAGAATCCCAGGACACATGAATCAAAGCGAGAAGTGTCAACCGATCTGATACGCGAAACCAGATAGCTAAAGACAGAAAAACAGCACTCGATCAATTTTTTTTTTTTTTTAACGACCTGGGTAAATTATTAATCAACTCATAAAAGATTATTCTAAACGCATATCGAACTCGGAATTCTTAGGTGAAGCCGGACAAAGAAAACAAAAACCCTTATGATTTTCGTTTTTCCCTTTTCATGGGTAATCTTAAAAATTTCACAATGTTATGACCAAGTGAGGCTGCAGTGTGCACCGCTCCCGCTACCACCTTCTTAGCCTAAGCTTATTCGCTCGTAGGTACTTTCTGTATAAAATGGTGGCGAACACTGCATTAACTAACTTCGATAGGTGGCTTCACACATCAGAATGGACCTTGGCCTCAAGAGAAGAGTTTAAGCCTACCTCAAACGCTAACAAAAACAATGAACCCAAAGAAATCGAATAAGCCAGAGTAAAAGAAAGACTATAGACAACGCGGAAAAGCCAGAGCGACATCGATCCATCATCAAGGCTCATAATCGGTATAGAATAAGTCACTTCTAAGCTCATATTTCTGTATACAGCAAGAAAACAAAAAAACTTTCTAAAACTTAGCTTATCTCATTTATTAATTTTGTAGATCCACCCAATCTTCGAATCGACATACGGGGGAAAGCGCTGTAGAGGAAGACCGCGACTCAGGTGGCGCATGCAAGTGGAAGGGGACCTTAACCAGCTTGGCGTGCGAAACTAAAGACAGCTGGGTGAAGATCGAGGTGGCTGGAGACGCTCGTTGGTTGAGTTCCAGGTCTATCCCAGACTGTACCTTCTGTAAGTAAATAAGAACCACCCATTCAATAGCTACGCGACGAATTCTAACCCCATAAAATCTGCGACTGTGGCTTCAATGAGAATCCCACTCAGTTTATATGCTTGATTCATTAAGGGTTACGGGAATTGGAACCTTTTAAAATGCCTTTCAACGCTGCTTTCTTTGCAACCTCTAAGTGAGTACTGAATCTAAACTTGTCATTACACATACGGCTTACTAGTAGAGCCTTCGTGATTTTTACTAGTCATTTTCATGGGCTGACATTTGTTTTCGGAACGACGATATCAACGCATGGGCTGAGGTAGTCACTAAAATAATTTTCATTGGAATGGAGCTCTACATATTTCATTTTTTTAAAAAACTGACGGCAAATAAACTTTCGACAAAAATTGTAAGCAAGCTGCATCCGTCAAAAACAGAACCCTAAGACAATGGCGCTCCAATCTGACGAAGCGGGTCGTCAAGCTTTCGTCAATTTGCGCAGCATATGTACATACATATGTAATCAAAAAGTTGGAACTGCCTGAAGAAATTTAAAAGAGAAAATAACAAACAAACTCAGTGGTTCCTTCTGGATAATGACAAAAGTACTTAAAAAGAACTTCAGTCATTCCTCCGCGTCTAGTGAAAGATGGGTTTCTGACCACAACACCCTTTTGTACGAAAACATTAGCCTGTTTGCATCTAACTTGACACAAGGTCCGATACAGGCTGAACCACTAAGATTATTGGCCGTCCAAACATCGATAATTCTTAAACAACTTGACTGTACGATACGATACGATACGATGCTAAGTCCCGAATGCACTGCGACCTGTAAGATCTATTTTGTTGGCCTAGTGGTTGAACAGACGTCAAATTAAACCTAATGAACCTGAATAACGTTTTAGGTTCCATGTTGCAAGTATCCACTATGCATATCTTATCCTATGTTATATGGAATAGTCTTTTCTTTGCACTCGCGGAGGACATGTTCACCCGTCTCTTTTTGGTCTCCGCAGAGTTGACACATGTCTGTATCTGATAACTTTAGATATAGGCGATACCTTAGAGGACAGTGTCCAGTCAGGTAGCCCGTTAGAGTCTTAAGATCTTACTCGCTGAGTTCAAGTACATAGTTTCTTGGTCCTGTTTTTGTTGGGAGTGATGAACTTTTTCGCTTACCTATGGGCTTTTAGCTGTGCACAATATTTAGCGAGCCTATCAGCTTCTCATTGTTTGATTTTGGACTGGATACTACTGAGTAGTACCCCACAATAGGGCTCAGAACCAACGAGTGGGCGCCCGCCTCCTCTTCTCGCCAGACAATCCGCCCGTTCGTTATCTTCGAAACCTTCATATCCAGGGGTCTAGTAACCCTGTTTGCGGAAGCAATGTCTTCGAGAAGTTTGAAACAGTCCCAGATGAAATTTGACTCTTTAGGACTTAAGGGCCATAAATGTGCTGATAAATGTGCGGGAACCTTTTATTTTCCTCCGCAGCCATTCTCGTGAACCTCCGAAAGATAGCTAGTGACTTTCCAAGCGCTGCTGCACGCTGGAGCTCCAGTATTCTCATTTTCCAGTTTGGAGCTGTTTGTGTAACAGATTTGGTAATGCAACAAGACCTTTATTTCTCCATTCTTGACGGTCACCTATGAACACCTCGAACTTTCTGAAAAACCGAAATCTCCCAAGCATTTCCTGTGGGATTTTGAAAATTGGATCACTTTGGATGTGTACAAGGATCTTCAGATTGCTTAAATTCTGGTACCCGGAGGAGCCTCAGAGCGCTCAATATGGCTGCTTTCCGCACAATGAGGTGCAGTTGTGTGAAGCTAAGCATTGCCGTTAAATCGACGGCATCGCCTGGCTTTAGTCGGACATGTTTTCATTGTCCCCTAATACCAGGCGATGCAGTCGATTTAACTATTCTTGAGTTTTGGCTCGCTGGCCTTTTGGCCACCAAGCGAGGAATGCATAGGTCCCTATGTTTTGCCATAAAAGCGTTGGCACATGAACATTGTCCTTATTCCCTTATTGGTGAACTTGTTCAGGTGAGAATTCCAATTAATCGTTTTGTCGAGGATTACTCCGGAATCCTAACTAGACTGTAAGAAACCGACCCGGTACAGACAGAATCCCAACTATGGTCCTCAAAAACTACAGACCAGAATTGTCACCGGTTTCTTGTCATACAGATGTCTCAATTGCGAGCAATAACTCTTGTAGAAATCTATGAAAGGTAGTAGAGACCTCATTGTTCTGTTGAGATCAATTGTCATGAGCATTGGTTCCATGAGTCCAATTGTTTAAATCGATTCTTCTATTTGACTGCTATGCAAAGTAAGTCCTACGGTATTGATCTCTGTGTTAGCACCTTAGAGTTTTACCGCAAGTGTCTCAGGGAGGTGGGAATAGGGTTTGTTTTCCGGATTTCCTTAAAACTCACTTGTACTTTGCAGCCTTATAAGCGTATTGACATCTTAGTGTTGGCACTGACTTTATCAAACTGTGAACCACGCCTCCTTCGAAAGATATTTCAATTGACTGATCTCATAATTCAAAACCCGACTTCGCAAACTGTCAACCGCATTCCGTTGAAAGCTCAATTTACGTCAAATCTTACACAATGCCCATCCGCTGCAAACAATGATCAACGTTGACAACCAGATTTATTGTTACGTTTCCACACAATTAACTATAAAAAGACTGTTGAGGTGTTGATAAGGAAATGAAATCAATAAATTACCAGTTAAACGAGCCCGGCACACTCACACACAGGCGCCCAATGCGTAACATGGCCCAACCTTGCTCCATCAACTATCGCCCATATCGCATGCATTTCAGGTGCACATACCCACACGTTAGAGGCCCTTTATCATTGAATCGACACGGTGCACCAGCAGTAGCGCCTTCGTGAAAACAAGGTGACAAGTGTGACGGCGGCACACCCGTGTCCAACACGCATTTCGATCGCGGCGGCATCCCAGCTCGTACTCGTACTTGTTCGTGCGATTACATCAACCTTTCACTATCTCAAGACACTTTGTGCTAAACTCGGATACCGACCGAGAATATAGGCCATGCACAGGCCGTCCTTTGGCCGTAATATAATATTTTCGTTGAGCGCTGAGCGTAGAACCAGATGCGAGCTATTCAGCTCCAATAATTAAGAGGCGATAATGTCAACCGAACAAAGTCGGTCAAACGGTGGCCAATTGGACTGTGCTGCAAGTGCACACACACACACACCCGTCGAGGTGCACTTATTTCAATTATGAAACAATGCAATTCTCGGATTACGTTGGGTAACCTAAGCAGTGGCAGTCGTCGTCGTAGTGGTGGTGGTGGTGCTATTGGCCAGTGGTCACTGACTGTGAATTTTAGGTTTTTCTTTGTGAGTTTTCACTCTCTCGACTAAGACTGCATTTAGTCAGCTAGTCAGAGCTTAAGAGTTTCCACTTTTTGTTGGAACTACCCAACAGAACAGCCAGCCAAGTAGCCAAGTTCGAGAGTGCCACAGGAGGGCGGGGGGGAACAAAATTGAAAATAATAAAATAATCACAGCATAGCTGGCCCGACTGACTCTGTTGCTGGACGCTAAGTTTCTACAAGGTTAACCCCTTTCCTTTTCTTCGTTTTTCCATTCGGTTTTTTTTTCTCATTTTTACCTCTTTCTGAGATTTTTTTTTTCTTTTTCCTTCTCCGTCGTGGTCATCGGTTGGGGGTTTTTCATTTGGTTTGTGTTGAACCGATTTAGCCCAAAAGTTCAACACGAGGATAACACCGACAAAAATGTTACGTATACGCCTGGGCTAATTCAAAGCACGCACTGTTGACTTGCATAAGGCAACGCCATCGGCAGCAACAACTGATGAAGCGGAAAGGGAACTTGCATTTGTCACGTTCAGTTTGAATTGTTGTCAAAAATGTCAATAAAATGAGAAAATCAGATAAAATGCGAAGTGTATGTGAGGTAGCGAGGAAGCAAGCGAGTCTCTGGTCACATTTCAGAATTTTTCATGCCTACACGTTGTTTTTTTTGCAAATTAAAGCTGACAGGTTGCTGTGGCCACTGTCGAGTCGAGTGGTGGTTACAGAGGGAATTTGACCTTTAATATCGGAAATACTTAACCAGCTCATGTTGCGGCAACAATTGCTGACCGCAGACAACGCAATTCCTTTCTTAGCATAGCACCGCCGAGACCAGGATTTTATCACACACACCGTCATCGCACAACGAACTTCGTCGCGAACCAGTTTCCACTTCCTTCTTAATTGTTATCGTCTGTCAATCGTTTTGCAGTCTATTAACGGATGGTGATCTATGTCAATACACATAATTTATCACCCGTATCTAATTTAGTTAATCGAAAAGAGTGGAATGACAAAAGTTTCTGAAAACAAAACAAAAACCACCATCGGCCCACAGCGACTTTGATTAGTTCAAGTGGTTTCGTACGAAGTGCCATAAAGTGGCACTAAGTAGTCAATAAAAAAATGATTAATTTGAAAGCATGACGTTCACTCGTATGTGTGTTTGTGGTGCCTCCAGATACGAATGCTGGTGTTATATACACTCATTCTGTCCCGGTGGTTGGGCGAAAATTGGGTGGCAGTTTAAAGGTTTTAAGTCTCGAACCATTCGGATGCGAGCCCCTACCCCAGATATGCGGTTTTCAAGTGAGCTCTGGCAATAATTAATAAATCTACAAGCGGGTTTTGTTAGTTTTTTTTTTTTTTGTTGTTTTAGTTTAAATTTTCAAACGGGTTATGGTAAATAGGATTTTTTGTCGACGGAACGCCCCATCTGACGAAACACCATAGTTTTTCTCGGCTTGTTGTTGCAAAAATGTATCTCCGCTCGGTGTGTGATTAGATTTAGGAAACAATCCATTGGTTCATTCATAGGAAATCTGCATAGATTTGTGGGTTTTATGAAAGTAAATTTATCGCTCTGAGCGGTACGGCTTTCTGGTAATCAATCTGCATTAAAGTGCTCGTTAAAATCAAGTCGGGTCGGCGATATTTTCAGGTTTTTGAATATTTTATTGCTCGGAGAAATGTTTATGGGTGAGTTCTTGAGAAGTTTATTTATACATACATTCACCTTGTGAAGACAAAGGCAATTAGATCAGAATTCAGGTTCGAGTCGGTTGGGAGCCGCTTGAGAGTCGCGTGATTTCATAGTTCTGGATCTGGCTGGTTGGTATTATGTAACGCATTCTGATCTGGTCTGGCACGGCAGTGTGAGATATGGCGATTTCTGTGGTGAGTTTGGTGCTGTGAGGATTGCTCACGTGTCAGTTATTAAATGCGGAAGAGTTCTAAACACTGGAGGCGGTCAAATCCTGTTGAGATTTACACGCATAGCTTGGTTGTTTGTAGTTTGAATAAATTATTATTGAAAAAAAAATCTGTAATGCATGTTAAAAATGTTTTGAAACTTGAACACAACTTTCTACAAGCCAGCGGGCAAAAGGTCCACGCGTTGTCCTCTGGATAAATGGTGAATCAACCATGACCGTATGCTGATTCGAATTACAAGTCTGGAAGCACATTTAAGTGAACTCCAACATATGAACATCAAATAAACTGTTTTGCAACGGCTTTCAGTTTTTGCCCAACTCGTATCCATTGACCTTGATTCATCTTCCATCCTTCTATGGAGCGTTTACCAAAGACAACACACTCTTCTGCAACAAAATTGCCTTTGGGCCTTGAAATTGCCAATGCCTTCTCCATGCTGTGGTGCCTATCGATTCTGGACTCAAAAAACTGTTCATTTGGGATGCGGTTCGGTCAGAGAATCCTCAATGCAATATGTAAACACCGATTTACCAAGGTTTGGCAGCTTACCAGTGGCAACAATGGTCACTTGGTAAGAACTGCGCGCATAAATAAGTGCGGAACAGAAAATTCTCAGCTCGGTATTAACATTACTTCTCTTGATTTTGGAAAACATTACGAACGCAGCTTTTGGTTGAATGATTCTGTTGGCCAAATCCAGTTCTGAGCCACATTTCAGCCTTATCCATGCCTTCTAGAAAAGAAAGTAGTCGAATTTACTGATTACGAATGTTTAGTTGAGAATTTGAGTTCAAAAGGGTCAAAGCCGTTTTTTCGCAGTATTTATCTTTAGCTCTAAACTGCTTGCCTTTATGAAGATCCATAATTTTCCGTGAAAGCATGCGGATTTCATCCGCATAGTCCAGATGCTTCAAATAAAATATCATAGCCCATCGTACACCATGATTTTTATCTGTCAAAGTCGCACGGATCAGAATCAGAAGACCCTGGTCATAAACGAGGATAAAACAAATTATATGCTATCCAGGAACACCGATGTCACGGCCGAAACGTTACGGTAGGTTGATATGTAGTGATGGCGGTTCTAAGAACCCAATTAGCGCTAGGATGCGCTGTTTTGAAACCACAACTTATTTGACCTTGTTGTTTGTAGGCGTTATAGGTTGATAGACGAAGACATTTAAATCTGTGGAATTAAGAAACAAGATTAGTTGACAAATCTTTTTCCTGGAAATATCTTTGAGGTCGTCGAAGAAGGGTTTGCCCAGAGTGCGCTGTCTGAACCCCGCCAGGGCCGGACATTTACACAGGCAATGATGCAGAGATTCTTTTTCGCTGTTATCCTTGCAACTACGGCAGAAAGTATTGTGGGGAATACCTAGCTTGGCTGTGTGGTCTCCCACTGGCCAGTGACTTGTACTCGCGGCAATATTATCGCAATATCTTGTCTTGATCTGCTTAGAAGCTCGTTTGCTTCTAATCCTTGAAAGGCACTGGCAAAATTCGGAAGTCGAAAGAATTTCGACATATTCAGTTTCTCTGAGAAAACGCCTGCGCCGTCCATTTTCTAGCCGTCGCGACCGTGAAAATAGTCGTATCAAAATCCTTGATCACTTTTCTGTTTTTCCATTCTGCCCTGGTTGGAAACCTAACTGAAAAACATTTAGTGGAATTTAACTTGCGAGTTAAGTAGTCAGTCGAGGACGCGACCAATTCGTTTGGTATTGTTTCCAGTACTTTACTGCGAACCTAGGGTCTTGCGATCCGTTACAGTGGACAACAATAACTTTCAAGTAGCGAAGAAATTCTTCTACTTAGAACTCTACCACCAATTCTGCCAAATCAGTGCGTTGATCCAATTTCGGACTAAGGAGGCAACTATTTATATTGAAGATCCTCATCATATCCAATCTGCTGTATGATGCAGAACCATGGACTTCGTCGAAATTGGATGAAAGCGCACCCAAGTTTCAAGAGAAAACCTCTTCTTTCAACGTGTGATCCTACCTACCTTGAAGGTACATGAATCGCAAGATTTAAGCACGAACTTTACGAAGTGCATACCGACTCCACACTGATCTTATCAAAAGGATATGTACATATGTACGCAACGATAAAAGTGGCTAGATCCTGTGAGGCAGATTTGGCCTTAAATTGATCGACTCCACCATTGAGGGACTGTGCAGAAAAAAACTTTTTTTTTTTTCAATGCCGTATTCAAGTGCAGAATGACCTCAATCAACTCGCCAACATCGGGGAAAGCTTTAGTAAAAGAATGCATCCCTCTCGTATTATGCTTTTTACTTAAAGTCCACCTGTTAGTTCTCTGTAATGCTACATACGGTACTATGACATCTATTTGTTGGAACTTCGGCTTCTTTTGCTAAAGTGTTGATTTGACTACGCTATATGCTTTCCTACTGCTAGGGCAGAGTTTGAATCCTGAACACCCTTAGATCAGCTAAGCACTGCAGAAAGCTAAAAATTCCAACGCCGACGAATAGCGAAACCAGTGTCGCTCAATCAAGAAAGTGGAAGTGAACTCTTCTTTGGTAGACCAACCCACCGGACTGAGTTCCGGAAAGATATCCCTACTACACATCAACATAACATTCCACTATGTTTAAATGTTTAAAGCCACCGAAACTTTTCTGTGATTTAGGACAGCAACTATAATGGTCAGGCTTGCAATCATACTCATCCACACACATCCATGATTCAAACTCCGCATCGTCTTCAATTCCAGCAATGTAATCTTTCGGTTAATCTCTTCGCCGTAAATATCAATCTTCCGTGCAAGCATATCGGAACATCGTTTGAACTTTATCGAATGAGATATGGATGAGCAGCACCCATTCACATCTATCTTTTCAAATCACAGTTTAATCCCTCGCCGATCGACATAGTTCCTCCATCGAACCGCAGCAATGTACACTGGCCGCTAAACACTCGAATCAAACCCATACCACCAAAAGCGACCAATTCACCAGTCTCGCTGGTGTTATGCAACCAACAAGTTTGACTACATCCCAAGCGGCTGCGCTTCAAACCCAACGAAACCGAAAAGGGGACCAGTAGTCCACTGGCCCAGAGCAGACCAGTACCGCCAGTAGACACAGACAAAAAGGTCAACCAGTGCAAGGAAAATGGGCATAAACAGCATGAAAGACTGTGAAGTCGCACTCGTCTTGCTCGCCGACCTTACTGTGTGCGCGCCATCGCGTTGGCAGATCATCTTGTGGATCTATGTGCAATCTGCATCTTCACATTTAAGCCAAAAAAAAAAAAAAAAAGATGCACTCAACGTCGTTGTAGGAGGAATGAGGAACCATACCTCGACGATCGCCCTTTCCCCGGGATCCATATAAAATGGCCAACCATTAACATTTGTTACGTAGCGTGGGATGAGTGCTTGAAGGCAGGATGCGCACACTCACATTAGGCCCTGAACGGTGTCCAGGCAACGCAAATCGCTTGCCGCAGCCGCCAACGTAAGCGTGCCGACTCGTAAAGTTGAAAGTTTATCGCTGATCATTTCACTATTTCACTTTTATCCAGCGAATTATACTCCATCCTCGCGACGATGCATAACTATCAGTTTAGTAAGCCGTAACGGTTATCGTCTGTCATGTCTGGCTGTGCACATCGCTTCCAAGAAATTGCCTCGCCGAGTGCATTCGCAATTTGTAAACCGGATAAGATGCATCCACACCACATACATAAAAACTCGGAAAGGTTAACTCTATCGATTGCTTCAAGTGAACGGCCAGAGTGTCACAGGTGACCTTACCAGCTTTGTACGATCACCGAATTAAAAAGAAAAATCGATTTGAGATTGGCGGCCAATATCACCCACCCATTGGAGTCGATGGCCATTCGTTTGTTCTACATGCCACTCAAGTGTGTGTTAATTGACAACCGCCAAGGCAGCCAGCGACGACGACATTCGCCAGAGTAAACCAAACCAAATACCAAAAACACATTTTACCAGAAAACGAAAAAAGTATCCGCTACTGCATTTGCAAGCAGTCGTTTCTATTCGCACGCAAACATCATTGACATTGAACGGACTATTGAATTCGCATCGAGTTTAGTGTTCGAACTTCGAGGCGATTGCGTTCGATCGGTTCCGCCAGTTTGACTATCTAAAGCCAATTCAACTGATCGTGGAGTGATTAGAAAGTGCAGATTTAATTTCGCG
The DNA here is from genome assembly GCA_917880715.2 of Matsumyia berberina. Taxonomy (NCBI): domain Eukaryota; kingdom Metazoa; phylum Arthropoda; class Insecta; order Diptera; family Syrphidae; genus Matsumyia; species Matsumyia berberina. The sequence goes on from OU862870.1 coordinate 35,098,654, forward strand.
CAACGTTACTAAGCCAACTTATATCCTTTCGTTGAAAGCTACGAACCGTATAGTTGGAAAAGTCATTTGTTTATAGAATGGGACGAGCACAACAAAGCGAGCGTAACAGCTATCGAAAAATACAGACAGACGGTGCTGGACAGAGTCTGCTAATTGAAACTAACCTGTCAAATGCCAAATGCAGTGTGGAAGAAGCTCTTGCAAACGTTCCCCATAGAAGCATTAAGGCCTTGTCATGTTTCTATGGGGAATCGTTTCAAATCCAACTGACGCTGTCGAGTATATAGTCACGATTATAGTGAACCAATGCGTTTACTTGAACGAACAACGGGAATGAAGCTTGAGCCATATAGGTTGTCATCGGGCTCGCAACCCTACATATCTTCACTAGGAAGACTGCTGCCTGCTATGCTTTAAAGCTGCAACTAGAACACAAGTATAAATCAGGTAGTCTTGTGGGTCACCTGAAAATACTTTACTCAATTCCAGGTACGGACATGTTCTGCACTATCCCCGACGTTATGGCCTGGGAGTACAGTTTCGGAAAGCTTTTCAGGTGGAAATATTAGACCATGTCGACTGAGCCAATGAAGAACCCGTATCAGGCCCAGGATGTTTGGTATGGTTTACCGACGGATCAAAAATAGCTTCCGGAGTAGATGCTGGAGGCTTTGGACCCAACAATAAAGTCTTGGTACAATCTGATTTCTTTTTGTGATATGGTATCCGTATTAATATTGACGACGGCTGTCGTTCTTTTATAGAAGCTTGCCTGGGATAAGTCCCTGACCTCGTCAAGGGTAAATTCGAAAACATAAGACTGAGATGCGCATTTATCCCCACAGATGAGTAAGACGACGCTCCTAAAGTCAGATTCTAGGAATTTATGGTAAAACACACGTGTACTGCCCAAGTTGTCCTTGGCGATTTTAACGCAAAGCTAGGAAGGAAGTGGGTGATTGGTAGTGTAGTCTGCACGACATCACCTCCAAAAACGAAAAACCGACTTTACGGATGGGCGAAACAATGACACGATTTCCGCATCCTGATATAATGATCATAAGGAAACATGGAGGTCTCCTTACCACGGAACCGTCAACCAAATTGATTCCCACCACAACCTTGTTGTAGTCAAGGTACAGCAATACTATAAGGAAGTCTGACATCGAACTGCTACGAATGCAAGAGATCGCCAGAACCTTTTTCGATCTCACTTTACTACAGCCTCGGGTGGACCTGGGCCTCAACCAATAAGTGTCTCCAGCCAACTTGATCCTAAGCTAGCTTCCATTAAGTTAGTTGAGGCCGCTCTCCACCTGTGCGCGCCACCTGAGCTGCGGTCGTCTCTCTGGTTTGTCATTGATTCCCACTCTCTTTTTCTCACTGATGTCACTGTACAGCTTGTTAAGTTCGACATTGAATCTTCTCCTCCACTTTTGGTTTATACAGGGGGCACTGCCTGGCATTGGTAATGTTTTTTTTTCCTTCAAGTTTTTATCAAGAGCTTAACTAGTTTTTGAAAGAAATGACTAGAGGTTAATGTCGAAGCTTTTACAGAATATACCCTGCACAGAACCTCATATGCCCCATCTACAGGAAGGTCGATCCTGTGTTTCGCGGCAACTACAGACTCTATAGTACAGAATCTTAAGATCCTGTCCATCATTCTGTGTGAACGTCTTATTGCACCACACTATTCGGTACGTAGCAGTGTGGTCTCCCGCCTGGAAGATCGACTGCAGACCAGTTATTCACACTGAGGCAAATCCTGGAAGGAGCCGACGAGTTTCAGATCAAAGCACACCGCCTTTTCATTGACTTTTAAGGCGCGTACTACAGCATCCATCGTTTTGAGCTCTACAAGGCGATGACCAAATTCGGGATCACCAGAAAACTGGTCCCGCTATGCTGCATTACGCTGGAAAACACGCGGTGTACCGAGAAATTTGGGAGCATCCCCTCGGTTCTATTCTTAATAAGCACCGGATTTCGGCAAGGCGACGCCCAGTCTTGCGTTTTTTTTCAATCTCGTGCTGGAGCAGATAGCATGTAGGGCTGGTGTCAACACGGAAGGGACTATGCTCTAGAAGCTCCACCAGCTGTTGGGCAGACGATATTGACATCAACGCACGATTGAAGAAAAGCAAACCAAATTGGTCTTAAGGCAAAACCTCTAAACGTTACTACCGACAGCTATAACTTCGAGATAGTAAAGGAGTTCACCTACCTCGGAGTAAATGGAAACTCCACGAATACCGTCTTAGTGGAGATCCGGATAAAACCAGGGAACCCCTGCTACTCCGGTTAAGCGAAACAACTGGGGTCGAAGCTCATAATACGAAGACAAAGCCCTATATGTCTCTTATCCTACCAGTCCTGCTATATGGCGCTGAATGCTGGGCCATAAGCAGGAAAGGAAAGCGGATACTAGGCTCCTCCGTCGGCTTTTCGGTCCTCTCTGCAAGGAGGACGAATGGAGGAGGAGATACAACCACGAACTCTATGAGCCGTACCAAGATGTGGATGTACACAGTTCAAGAGGCTAAATCTCGTCGACTACATTCGTTAGGATACATCGCGCTCCAGCTAACAGAATCTTGGAAACGCACCCTGGCAAGGAAGAAGACCGAGTCTCCGGTATAAGGATCAACCCATCGGGATTGAAGAGGATGCTATGTCTCAGGCACAGACTCATGCATAGAGTAAAACTATATCCATGGGACACGGGCAGGTCACGCTGTACTTGTAGAACTCAGTAAGCTCCAATTGGATAGGAACTATTCAAAAATCATACAGATGCTCGTCATCATCAAACTGTTTGTGCTCGAATTCGCCCCTCCAAGGGAATCACCGTCAAAAACAAACTCCACTCAGAAAAAGAATTCGGAAACTCCCCCAATCACTCCATTCGATTGAATTCAATGTGAAAGTGCCCAAATTCCCACAAACAAATTGTAGTTCATACCATTGTTCCGCTCATGGAGTCGTAAAATGGTTACACGACGAGGATAGAGAAGAGATACTACCAATCCCTGAGCAATCAACATCAGCTAGGAGATCGAAAAGACCCGAATTGCTGATTGCATCGCGATGCATGTTGTATGCCAAAGGAAGCGCTGCCGGGTTAACACATCGTTCATTTTGAAGAGCCTTTCTCTAGAGAGCTGCCTGCTAACCATTGTTCGGCATAAGTTTATTGACGTGGCGTGTCATAAATTTCAATTAACTTCCGAATGTTCAATTGACAACCCGTGTGTGTTTGACATTTTAACATTTTCGTCTCCGGGTAGCGATTGGGATGTGTTTGGGTCGGCAACTATTTGAATTAGGTACGACTTTGGGGATTTAGTTGAGCGAAAAACAAATTACGTCACAATTCCAAGAATACATGAAGCAAACGAACCAAAGTGTGACGTCGTTTTCGTCGACTGTGTGAAAGTATAAATTAATCAAGAACCGGGGATTTAGGAGTCAGGGTTTCGAACTTAGAGTCGAGTGATTAAAGATCACATCGTTTGTAGAATGTACCTCTCTCCTTTGAAATAAACTGGGTCATAGGTGATCATGCAGCACAGCCGATTATGATGGTGCAGCCCGAAACAAGCCTCCAACTCTGTGGCACACCATTACTCAGCTCCTTTTGTGAACAATTTCTCATTAGTGCCGTTTATAGTCAAACAAACAAAAAATTAATTCCATTTTTACCTAGGTACTCCTCGGCATGGTTACAACCTAGTTAGGCATTTCTCTTCTCTTTCACATCTCGAAGGTGTATCTTCACCTTTTGCCTACCGAAGATGCCAAACAAACACAGATCACAAGGCAAGAGTGTTTAATCCAACCAGTGTTCGTAGCTAAGCCGAGCTTAAGCAGCAAAAAAAAAAAAAAAGAAAAAAAATGAAGCCTCCAGTCACGGGGCAACAATGGCGCAAAACGAAATGTTTGCTGCCCATTGCAACAATAAAATAAACCTAATTGTTACAGCCCATGAGGATGATATAACCTAACCGGCACCGCATTGTTGCACAATAATTTCCTTTCTCACTATCACTCTCTAATGAGCAGGGCAGCACCTTCAGCAGTTGCCTGTCTTGGGCATGTTCCGTTTCTGTATATCTTTCCTTCTGATTGTTTAATTGAGTTTCAGGCGAAGCTGGCCGTAGATCACGTTACCTACCTTCTTCAGTTTCTTCGGCGTGCTGCCTGTCAGTCAAAAGTGCCCATGGGGTCTGTGGAGATTATGGGTGTCGCATGCTGGCTATAGCTTAGCGTGCGAAAGTATCTTCTTCAACGAAAACAAAAAAAAAGATACTCACAAATTAATTTCAAGCTTATTAGCAACTTGAAGCAGAACCAGGTTTACATTCTAATATTGGTCAAGGGCAGAGAGTGCAATCCGAAGAATGTGGCACAAGCACTTGTATGTGATGGACTTAGTTCACATATTTTGACCGCAAAGCGGCTAAGAGTCAAGAAGCTGCAGGAAGGCCGCATCACGTTCGTTTAATAAATAGGTAAATTAATGTTAAGATTTAGAGTCAAATCGGTTGACGATCATTGATTATTGGTATTAAGATTCGGGGGCAGTTTGTTATAAACTTTAATCACAAGGAATTTTTGTAGACATATGTAGTTGCACGAACACAAACTCTGCTATATATAACGAGTGTACTTACATATATACGTATGTATAAATTTCAAGTTAGCTGGATGGAACTTCAATGTTTTTTTTGTCAGGTTTGGAAACACTATACTGGAGCACTCAGACGCAACTGGTTCATTGTACTACTAGAAAGCAGGACCCAGCCTTTACCCATTTTACTGGAATTTTCTCGACTTTCGGAGAAAGCCCGAAAAACTGCCACCTGATCCGAGCAAAGGCAGGACAATCGCTAAGGAAATGATCCGAAGTATCGTCGTCCTCTCCACAAGCGTCGCAGACAGTTGTGTCACTTAAGCTTAACACATATATGTAGATGCTTGGCAAAAGCGAAGTGTCGCGTTAGAACGCCAATAACTTGTCTACAGTCTATTCTGCTGAGTAATAGTAAGAATGCCGCTGATTTCTTACAAACGTTCGGGAGCATTCGTTTAGTCTGCCTACATCCTGGAGAGCCGTGCTGCATACAATTGTGCCCTGACCGATGCAAAACACAAGATGAAATGCTGCTGGACATAACGACTTCTTGAGCTTCATTAAAACTTCAAAGGGAGCATACATTAATTCAATTTTATGAGTTGATCAAACGAGTGTATGCCTGATGAATCGTAGATCGGACATATTTTGCTCGATTCGTATACACACCATCAACTGCGCAAACGAAAGAGGCATCAGTCTCCACGGGACTACGCGATATGTAAATCCCTAAAAACTGTCGGAAAGTCCTCATTTGACCAAATTTTCATACTTCGGCATAGAGATCCCTGTAAAACGCGTCCATTTCTGCAGGATGACAATGGAGAGTGCTCTCTTCTCCGTCAAGGTTGATAAAGATCTTGCCGAGACCGATATTTAAATTGGATACTCGAACAGATTGTGCGAAACCCTTAAGCCAACACCAGAAGATTAACCTCTTGTGCATATGCCGGCAATGGTGATTACATTAGAAGAAGGTGATGAGCTATCAACAGTGCGTTTGCTAGAAAAAAGCCAAACAACTTTAGCAGAGAATTGCTAGCAACTACTGTGCTAAACTTGGCCTTTCAAAGTCGTCCCGATACCAGGGCGTAATTTTAGATTACAGTTCAAATTGAAAACAGGACATTGATGAGTTCTCCTGAGTTTTGATGATGACTGGCTATTTTATTCGATAGTAAATCGGTCCCACTACGAAATAAAATTTATCCGAAATAAATTGCTCCAAAAAATATGCATCTACAGTTCACACAAGTTCCTAAAAAAAAAACTATGCGCCTAAATTATAGGCAACATTTATGGCCTTCTTAATTGAACATGTTCAATTTGACAGTGATATTGAAAAGTAACCTTACAAGTAACATGATATAGGTCTAGATATGACATCTTTAGAAACACAATAGTTTTCTGATGAAAAGTTCAAAGTTGTGACATCATCGACTGTAGTAGGTCTGGGTTGCACATTGGCCCTCCATTGTCATAACACTTGGGCGCTTCACATCCACATAAATTGCTGAAAAGCTAATCCTACCCATCGGATTACGATCTCGTTTAGAAGACTGATGATTTCAAGATGGAGAGCGGATTAGGATCTGAAGTATTCTGCCGGACAGCTTAGACAAGGTTCTTCCATAGACTTGATAGGTATTTTCCATATTAAAAGCAAAAATCTCGGCCGTCTTGGCAATTTGGAAGAAAAGTATTGCACAGCAACCTTTATTAGATACTATCATAAGTGCTGCTTAATGCGCTGCGTAAACCCAAAGCTAGTCATACAAGAAATGTAGACAGGATGTCGGTGCGCAAAGAGAAACGGAAGGTCTTGAAGGTCGAGCGATGCTGACAACCTTTTGAAAGCATTTACAGAGGAGCTGTGTCTGATAAAATCTAATAAAACGTTAGACTATTCTAGGACAGAATCAGTCTAGTATCTGGTTTACTTGAACAGCAACACCTTTTTAATCATCACTGGTACAATAACTGGGCACTGCATTCTCCTCTGACAATAATAAGACCTCTTTAAATTCGTCGAGATTCTTACAGAATCCAAAGTGAACACGGCCTTCCAAGGGAAGAAACAGTAGGTTTTATAAGAAACCGCAGAGCTATAGCTAAAGAATATTTTACCCTTCTTACTTGTTAGTCAAATTTCCAGTCGAACGTTTTCCCTGTGTCCGCCACAAAAATTCGAACACACAAAAAAAAAAAATACAAATATCACTATAATTGCATTTATTTAAGCCATTAACACCTAAGAACAAGTGTTGCAACGAATTCCTAACAATATTTTCATTGAAAAACGGAATTTTCAAAAAAATCTAATACAAACATGTGCACAGCCAAAAAGTGCAGTGAAGCATGAATAAACTCAACGCATTTTTGTGTCTGTCTTGTGTCACTCAAATCTCGTGGAGTTTTCGTTAGGGTTTTCGGATAGTTTTCTATTGGAAAGTTGATGAAATGGAGGGAATAGTAAACTAAATAAAGATAAAGAAACATATGAAATGCAGAAATGATGAAAAGATCCAATTTATTAACGAGAATTTTAACAAATCTTTGCAGTCTCGCATGCACTCACCTACGATCGCACATTAACGAGACTTACGCTCTGACGATATGACGATCGAAGAAAGATGTTTACACATTAATAAGTTGTTGGGATGCATCCAAAGAGAGTCTTCATAGAACTTGTCCTTGTAAACGTACAATCGGTAGTGTCGGTGTCCCAATGTCCAACTCAACACTAAAACCTTGGTATGTCCATCTGCCATTCGCGTAGGCAATTCAGAGTCGTTGCCACTTCACCACCCAAAGGCTTTGCTTCAGTTCAACTGCCAAAATGTCGATAACGAGCGTTCATGTCACTACGCGAACAGCATCGATCAGGGTACAAGCTTTGCTGTTGTATAATTTAGGTCTGCCCAAATTCGGGAGGCGTTTCGATGATATAGCTGGTCCTTCAATATTGTGCATGATGTGAGCTTATGCAGATCTAACTTTTACAAATAACATTCTTGCGTCTATCCTTAGACTTTAGTAATGCGACCTGAAAAGAAAAGATGTTTACTTTGGCAAAATGGTCCCAGGTTCCACTGCCTACATGGCACACTTGAAGGCTGTCCAGCTTCGCAACCAATTTCTGAAAGTTTATAACTCAGATCTAGTGCATCTTCGTCAATCCAATATTCAGAAGTGCTCGGAAACCATATTAAAACCCCTCGACTGACTAACTAGTCTAGAAGAAATTATTATTTCATTTAATCTTCAGCTACACTCAGAACCAGCCAGTTCTTTTTGTTAGGCAGCCTGTCTATATTCCAATAAAAGTATTGCCTCAAAATAAATGAGATTATTTAAAATGGAAATCTTTTCGCAAGTAGCAACTTTAGCTATGCTGTTTTCAGAAAGATAAAGCTTCCATGTGCACAAGGCTATAACCAAAAATATCACATAACAGATCCTCAGCAGAGCCAGCAAAGACATTGTACAAATAGCACGAATACCTTCTATCCAGAACACGTTCATCTAAGTCAACGGATCCTAAGAATACTCGTAAATACTTACTTACTTCGGTGGCGCTACAGTTCGATACTCCTATCTGGGTTTCCATCAAAAACGCAGCAAATAAATGGTGCAATGGAACGTAAACTGAGCATCGGGTGACTTTTATAAGAAATCCACTTTAACTAACCAATCAACCATCATCTATATTCAAAGACTTCTCCTCTTATTCCCCAGGACATCATTATTTCCTAGAGCCCAGCACGGAGTTACCGGATTGCCCTCTGATATCTCATTGATGCATACTTACACTGTATACTTTTTACAAAGCGCCTTTTCAACTTTCACTTGGTTGTTGCTGACTGCTGAGCCTGAACGTGTTCCTGCAGGTTACTAGAGGTTTAGCTAGATTAGCTTCTCCGTCATGTGTCTGCACATCTGCTGCTTAAAGGCTTGATAGGTTTATCCGACAATTCCATGCGTCCAACACAGGTCTTACTGGATAGGCTGATTGGTTGAGGGCCAGTTTTAGCCCGACTGTAAGAATTCCTATGCTCATTTGATTGTACTTAAGCATTCCAAACTGTAAAATGGAGATCCTTTCACCACAATAACACAACCAGATACAAAACATTTAAAAATGAATGTTTAATGGCAAAGTCGAAAAGAGACAAATCTGGAATAAAAGGGAGTAGTATAGAAATTGAGAGAGGACCATTCATCAAATCTTAAGACATTTCGAATGTGAATCAACCATTTCCAAGTCATCTGAAGACTGAACATTTTTTTAAGGAAACAATGGTTTTCAACGGAAATTAATCTGAAACTATTAAGGAGCTTAGAAGGTTAAAGGGCAGGGACAATATACTCTCTTAAACACCGAAAAAATGTTTTCTGTATCTCTGTCCTTCAACATTTCACTTGATTCAATCATCTGTTTAGCCGCCTGAATAGTACTTTTGGACCAATATAAGTCGTAAGTCGAGAAGACAAGTGTGAAATGAACTAGGCACATATGTACATATGTATGATACGTGGATTCGAAATGTGGAATGATCTATGATTATGTTTGTATGTTTCTATGTATCTATGTAGTTCTGTGTTTCCTTATCATTACAATTTGTATCTGATCTTCTTCGCCTTTCCACTTGCTTTTTTGATGCCCACACTGTAGTTTATGTGCAGTTCAATCCTTTTAGGGCAACTAATATTAAACATAAAAGCCTCTGAAGCAGCCAACTACATACTGTGATCGATGTCAGCATATGTGATCTAAGCAGTCAGTAACATGCGGAAGAAAGGTTGTGGGACCTCAGACAGAGACTTTCATTGCATCTAGTTAAGTAAGCTTTCTGTTCCTGATCCTTCTTAGCTCCTTTAGCCCTTGAAAGCTAATCTGACAATATTCGTCAGATTTTGCTTGTTTTTCAAACAGATATGTACACGTTAAACCGCCTTTATTCCCGTATTGCATTTGGCTCTTTGCGGTACAATCAAATTTGTAGTTTTACATCCAAGTATGTCAATCACGTACGAGTAAGTACCTACCTACCACATGGCCTACATTTTGGAGAAAGTCCAAGACCTACATAGTTCACATTATGAGAGTTTTGGCAACCACGAAAAATAAATTCTAAATCCTCCCTCCCTACTGTACACGTACTTGCAGCTACAACGATCCCCATATCGCCATCATGCGAAAATATTGTCGTTTCGACACGTCAGCGCAATAACGCAACTCAAATTGCCCGAATCGTTTCGACATATTTACACCATGACTCACGTCACAAATAATCGTTTGCCTTGTCCCTTTTAAACCCCGAAATTGTACCCAACCCACCAACAACCAAAAGTAAATGACATTTGGCACTACCTTGACATTTTGCCAGAGATCTTCTTCGTCGAACCGTTATACCTGCCCCCATAAAGATAATGACCATAAAAAGCAATTAAATACCCAAAGTCACCGGGCCAGAAAGTAAAGTGGCAAAAGAACCACACAAATGGATTCTCGGTGCTTCTCCGCTTCGCACACCATTTTCTCTCACACAACCACAAAAGTAAACACGTAGTCGAATGGAATTTTATATGAAATGCAAATTTCCCAAGTAAATTTCTTCGCGAAATTTTGTTGTTTTCAAAATAATCGCAAAAATTAATAAAAAAAAAAAAAGAGTAAATTTCAGTAGGAATTGCCGCAATTAATAAACGAAAACAAAAGCAGAAATAAATATGTAGGTATGGACGGGTAGATAAAGAAATTTTGCATACACACAGGAATTTAGTCTTCGTCGACAAAACCGTTTTTGACACCCACCAGTGCATGTGTGTGTTTGTGCAATTTTTCTGCGCGATATTTCTTCTCTTCTTCCATTGTTGGCCCCCGCCCGGTTTTTTTTTTTTTCTCATCTTTATTTCTTGTCGGCTCGACGGATGGCTACGCGAAAAACAAACCCAAAAAATAACCGAGAGAACCTAGGGCGGATCTTATTTTTGCAGATTGGTGCGACGCTAGATGGTTTTTTTTTTTTTTGTTCCTTAAGTGAAATTTATTCGCTGATCTTCGCTGGTTGTTTTCGAAATTCTTTCCCTTTATCGACTTTATTTTTCGCTTATGTGCTTTGCATTGCCAAGTGCAGGTTTCTCTCGTTTTCTCTCCTTCTCTGCCACGCAAACTGTGGAACTTATTCAGAACAGGCAGAAAAAAAAAACGACCGAAAAGCTCTTTTTCGAAAAAATTATGACGCAAATCCATACTATCGAGTCTTCAGACAATTTTGTTTGAATTGACAGTTGAACGATGTAAACAGAGTTTAATATCGATGATATCCAGGTTGCACCTAACCTCTTTTAGGCTATGTCTGAAAGGCAAAGCTCTCCGATTTCGAACAGACAAAGCCTAGCAGAGGCTAGATTCTTACCAAGACTATAAATAGAATCCACTGTCACTGTCACTTTCACTTTCTACGTCAAAATACATTCCACTGCTATGCCACATGACAGAAAAAAAAAACTTCCGTTCAGACAATTTGCCTTAATTTATTCACAATGCTAATGCAGCAATAAAAGTTCAAGTTCACCACGCCAAACGTCAAACACCGTGTGTCTACACAGTCGGAACAAATAAGGCCGATATGTGTGCATGTCCGTCTAAATAAAGCTCAGTGGCACGCCCCCTCTCCCTTGAAAACAATATTTTTTGCCAACACAAACAGTTCGTGCGCCCACTGACCGATATTAGAACATAAAATAGAAAAGAAACGGAAAAAAAAAACTGTTTGCCGACCGACGGATTTCAAGGCTCTCTCACCACGCAGACTAGCACAGCACCCCGCGCACACTAGACTATAGACTTCACTCTCACTTTCGACTCTCTTTTCTAGTTTCAACTTTTAGATACTATTCCTCGTCTATCCGTTCGAGGGCTCTCGGCCTCTCGCCTCTGTGTGTATCGCGCGGAACACTCTCGGTTTTCATCTTGTCGTCACAAGGTCTTTACGTCAGATTTTCGCCCACATTCAGGTGTAGTTACCGCTATTGTAATCCATAGTGTCACATAGAAATCCAGGGAGGGCAATAGATACGAGTTGTGTGGATGTGGATCGTAGGGGAGTGTTGTGTCGATCAATGCGGAGTCGCCTTTAATCCGTGTTGACTTGCGCACACTTCACATTTGAATAAACTTGAGTTCGAAATGAATTTTAGCTTTTATAGTCCAACTGGCAATTCTCACACGTAGGTGAGTTCCCGTTTCGTCGCCACCTACTTCTCCACGTCGTCGTCGTCGTTATTATTGTGTCGTCGTCACCACCATCATCGATGGACAACGGACACAACCCAAGGCGGAGTAGGACGAGAGTTTGAACCAAGCCGATGTGAGTGTTTCGCGTCTGGTTGGTGTAGTAAAGACAACGGTGGAGAACTTTTTACTTTTATTTATGTGGTTTTGCTTAATTTCTTTTTTTTTTTTTTTTTTTTTCCCTCTTTCTTTTGTTCGTATGTATTTCTTCGTCGTCGCTTTAGTTGATTTCTTGTTGCTCCTCACCCACTCTCGCAACGAAACGATCGTGCTCGTATATATAGGTTTTGTTTACTTTACTTTTTTTTTGCTGTTTTCCTTCGTCTTCACTTTATCGGTGCTTTCTTATGAGATACACTGTTGCACACACTCATTCAAGGAAAGCCAACCAAAAGCGAAATTCGCTGTACATAATCATAACAATGAATTAGCATGATGATGTGTGATGCATACGATCGAAACAGAAGCAACAAATTCTTAAAATTCAGCGCAAATTTAAGAATAAATTAAAGCAAAAATAGGAATCACTTGGAAGACAATAAACAAACAGAAGTATCTCACGGTCTACTGTTTCAGAAATCAATTAAATGGGAGTTTCTGCTGAAATTCATGGAATTGATGACTGCTGGTGAATTATTCATTCAAGTCCTTTGAGTACACATGCAGGGTTGCCGTGTATCCTCTGTCTATTCAGGATGATGAGTGGCAGTCCAACTTATGCACTTAGTGCCAGGATAAGTAGGACCGTCTTAAACAGATGCTAACGAAATTTTGTCGCCATAAATTGAATCCCGAGCTGAGTTGCAGTATTTATTCAAATGCGAAACGTTCCGAAACGTCAATGAGTTACGGTGATGCAATGGATAACGTCCCAAAACGTTTTGTGAACGTATGTAGGTGTTTACTGGGCAAACAATTGTGAACAGACGTGATGCGAATGACATTTGACTTCATTATCAGTGCATTCCGTCAAAAAAATGGAACCATCGAACTCGTAAGTGTTAACATATAAGTAAGTATATATATATTTAAATTGATTGCTTTTACATTGCATGACGTTCCAAAACGTCGAAAGCGTCACAAAGCGTCATTAATGTCTTGCAATCGATCATGCCCATAATACCTTCTCAATAGCAGAGTTATGTATGTACGTCTTTTTGGTAACAGCTCGGTCAGAGAAGAAGGTGCATAACTGTGTATTCTGGAAAAAGGAAGTTTTCTCGGGTCGGGTCACTTCTATACTCGGGCATTAAAAACAAGCGACGGAGTAGGTGGAGGTGTTTCCCCTGATAGGCTTAATCTTAGTCTCTTTTTCGGTGGAAATAATGGCGATTAAGGGAGACTTATCTTGGCTAAAGATAGATTTCGTCATATTTTTGGAAAACCAAGCAACAATCAAGTCCTTGGAGTCATTCTTTACAAATTCATTATCAGCCCGAGATTACCTTCGTCTCTCATTGAGATGAATATTGACTTCTATGGGGTGCCGGGGCTTAGGGGCACTCCAAGAAATAAATAAGTAAGAGATGAAACAACCATTCTACTAGAAGCAGGTACCTTAGGTATGCTTATATGTAGCTACATGTAAACTAAAAATTAAGTTGAATCTCTTCGAAAGGACAAATCTTAGGTGGATAGGCGGTACAGCATGTTTAGTGATAAAATAGAATTGATTTCTCTCAAAAGACTGCATATCAGCGCTACTATAAGAGCCATCACTGGAAATTGTCTAATAGGCAAGCCTGCAACAAGGCTCGGCGTCTTCTCCTTTTTTGTAGAAACTTTATAGACGAAGAGGAGGAAATTATTACCCACCTTCTCTGTGCCTACCTTGCTCTCTCCCATAAAAGAAAACTTCATTTAGCCGCCTTCTTCTGCAATGATCTAGGCTATCTGACCATTACAGATGTTAGAAGTCTCCTATGCTTCATTAGAGTAGGTAGAGGAACATTTTTCAAAATCTATATGGTATCACAACGGATCTATGTATCATTGGTCCAAGTGTGTTGGCTTTAACTGGTAGCCACTTCAACCTAGCCTATGTAGTGTGACGATAGCACTTCTTCTTTGGAATATACTACTGGATCTAGACGATGCAGGGTGTGGCATGGTTGCAGTGTGAGTGCTTCTTTGGTAAAATAAAAAAAAATCTGTGTACTTAAGACCGCAAGGCCGAAGTGAAAACTTCTATAGCGTTTCACCTCGAAGTCTGATTAGACATAGGAAAAAAAATGACGAAAAAATTGTTCGCTTCATAAAGAGCTGAATGTAGTATAAAATCTCTGGTGCCCGTGTCGTCGTGCAAAAAAACCCGTAGGTCATGCACTGGCTGTTCGCCGCGGTCGTAAGATTGATTCATACCTATTCTTACCTGTTTTACTGGCAAGCTGGACAAAAACAAGGAGAAAGCCCAATGAGTGTAAGTCGCTAACTGCAGCACTCCAAACAATGCTATATAAACTTATCTCTTATCGAAATGGCGGAACAATTTAACATGGACTTGTGCTGGGTACCCGGTCATGAGGACATTCTAGGGAACTATAAGTCCAATGATCTGTCATGAGGACATTCTAGGCGCCCGTAACCCCAATCTGGATTTGTTTGCACAGCTCTAAAACGCACCGAGGGAGTAGGAGCCGGCTTCTTTTCAGTCTCACTAACCGCTGTTATGTCTTTCCGTAGCCTTGATACATGCAATCATGCGAGTAAAACTTGGCATTGGCTAAGTCGATACAAAACGAACAGCGCACTGAGATACTAGCACTCTAGTCGGTGTATCACAGATCACAGGTCACAATCGGCAGACATGTTAAAAATGATTTTTACCGCAGTTTGCATGTTATGTGACTGTCGTGCTGGAGAGTCCTTGCTTGAGAAAAAAAACTCTCGGAAAATACTTTTTGAAAGAACTTCAAGCGTAAGATGCTTTCAGAATAATGCAAACAAATAATTTAAATAAATTCGTCCTTAGGCCTACATCTTTCTTATGGTTCCTATGGTGTAATGTCAAACTAAATTAAATCTCTCACCATGGCCACCCTATTCACGACTCATAAGTTTCACATTCTGCTTGAATTCCATGTTTTTGCTGAATATCTGAACTCCCCGCGTTACCCCCAAAAAGCCCCTAAACACATTCACCAGCGCAACAGCTCCCTCTCATTATGTTTACTCTTCCTTCACCCATTTACTTCTTGGTGCGCTGCTGTTCTTAATATAAACTCAATCTCACACACAATCGCAGTGCGATTTTTTTTCCCATTATTTTATTTACTTCCAAAATCTTAAAAACGCAGTTGCACACACATCCGTACTGCAGCCACCAATACACAGGCGTTGGCTGTTTTCTTTACTTTTTTCTCTGTTTGTCCCGAAAATAAAGAAAAAGTGAACCAAAACGATCGACGACCGCAAACAAAAAATCTCTCCGCATAGAGGGCGTTCGTCTTATTGTGAGCGTGTTTTTATTCGACAAAACTGTCGAAAGTCGTTGTCGCCAACTGACGTTTCGACGAGCTGTCACTTTGTCACGTGTGTCGGACGAGCTATACTGATTTGTATGCGGTACGACAAGCAGAGATCTCTGTGGTCAGTCCCCAGGGCTGAGAAATCTTGACCTTGACAATTTCAGTCATAAACACTTTATGGGCGGCGGCGCGGCGAAACTTTTTGCAATTCGCCGAGAGTCGTAAAAATCAAATTCGGATTCGGATGGCAGCAAGCAGACTCGTTCTGCAACGCACACACCGACACATGTGGCAAATTTTGTGTTCATGGCTGCAGTAACGCTAATGATACCTATCAATGGATGACAATCAACGGTGTCATTGTCACTGGCATTAATGTTTGCCATTTTTAATGGTTTTGCCCTTTTTTTTTTTATTATTTTGACATTTCGGCTTACACTCTTTTTCGTTCTTTTTTATGGCAAAAGTGAATTATGACATGCGAGCGGAGTTCACTCACACAGCGCAGCGCACACAAAGCGACGAACCACTCCTGCGACTTATTGCGGCCCACATACGTTGTTGACGGCTAAAGGGGTGTCGGTGTGCGTGCAGCGGCACACAGATGTGACGGTGCCAGTGTCCCTTTTTTGTCCACACGCGGGGGCGGTGGTCAGAAGAGTACAAATAGCAAACCACCCACTTTTAGCGATCGCGATCGTAGGGCATTACGTCATCCGTTGCTTCATTTGCACAGTGCACCGAGCAATTTAACTGGCGCCCAATACAAAGGAGAATTCCAAAAGGGTGAGTGTGCACCATGCAGTGGAGAGGACGAGTAAAACATGAAAACTTGCTTTCTTTGTGTTATCTCAAGCAATTAACACGTCTAACATGGCAGCGTGTCATTGAACTCGATTTTTGTTTATTTTCTTCATTTATCGGGACACAAACGGATGCACGGATACAGAGAGACTTTTGGGGTGGAAGTGGCCACAGACACGCACACACAGCCACATCTCAGTCGAACAAAGAATAGCAATGAACTCCTCCAAATTTGAGTCAAAGGTTTATAAACCCCCCGATCGTCGTGGTGGGGAATGCGATTTTAAAAATGCTTTGCAATTAATTACGGGGAAAAAAATTAAGTACAATGGCCTTGTGAATCGAAAATGCATGAAACGATAATTAGGGTGAGTATTTCGCGCATCAAACGATGTCCAGTTGAGAGTTGGGTCCAAGAAATTTAAACACATAACTTACCTTAACTGGGCGCAACAACAAGAATTTGTCGATAGACGTTATGGTCACGTCATCGGGGGTATAGAGCAGGTATGTGTAAAGAAACTTTGAGAAAGACACAATAGAAACTGGCGACCTCTATACATAGACTTCACGAAACGTCAAAGTTTTCAGTAAATCAAAATTATTGAAAACACTCTGTATAGCTATGACATATGTGGAGTGTGCTACACAACAAATGCATTTTAAACAGAAGGTCTGTCACAATATCATTCGATCAAATAGCGAGCGGCTAAATTTGGTAACATTTAAGACTCTAACTGAAATAAAGAGTGCTGACGTTCCTACAAAGGATACTGGCAGACTATTTGCGAAATAGGATACTGCTGTACGATACAACATCCAAAGCGGCGTTCCTCAAGGCTCTGCACTGTAAACGTATACGGAAGTAGAAGTACTAATCAGCAGCAGTCGTCGTTGACCACAATATGATTTGTAAGCTGGAAATAGAGGCATCATAAGGCAGGACTGAGAGGGATCATGCTTCACATTGGTAGGCCAAAATTCAGGAGTCCCATGAGGGTTAAGAGCTACAGTGGTTGAAAGCGAAGATGAAAGCGGCCTACCTTATTAAATTGCCAAAGCGATCAATTCTATTTAGATATGTTGCCGAACGCACGGAAAAACCTGGGTTATATTTTGTTTGTATGCCATGACAGTCAGGCTAATGGTTCTTCAGTAAAGTGAATCAAAGTCAAAGAGAAAACAACTATTTCGAGTATGCGACGACTACTTAGCATACCTTGGGATCACTGGTGCTATTCTATCTTGCACGCCTGGAGGCATGTAAATTAACTCCTCTGCACATCTTGGTCAAAAAACGCGAAACAGGCCAAGTCACTTGACGATTATCTTTATAGAAATGATCACCACGGTATCACACCCCAAATTGCTCCAACTTGAGGGAAGATCTCAAATCAAGATCCTAAATCCTTTGGCCTTATGAACTGGCGATCTTCTGCTGAAAATCAAAGAACCACAACCACTTGTCGTACTGCGATAATATTTAAAGGTCAGACAAGCGAAAAAGCTCATTCGCCCTATGAATAAAAGTTCGAAGAATACCCCAAAATATAATAGGGACAATATTCGAAGACTCGCTAGCATTTAGATACTATCGTCTAAGATGTCTACAGTCAAAATTGCTTACAACGACATCGGCTATAACGACCAAATTTTTAGGTCCCGACTGAGCTCCATTAACTAACCTTGATATCGGTTATAGCAACCCTTCGCTTATAATTGCCAAATTTATCGGTTTTTTGAAGGTCGTTATAACCGATTTTGACTGTGCAAAGATGGGTATTCAAGGGTACCCTGATCCCTAAGGACATCAAAAACGCTTCGACAGGTGATATCGTCAGATTCATTAAGATTGAGGACTCGGTACAGTATATATGTACATCTTCGAGGTCGCGTTGCCACCTGCTTTAGAAGCAAAATCACCCAATACTTTACCCAAATCTTTACTCCACGAAGAAACCTGTGTGTGCAAGAAGAAAAAAGGGCAAAAGAAATGGATACCTTGGCGCATAATCACGATAATCACAACGAGAACACGATATGCCACCCAGAATCCAGGCCAGATCACTTTGAAAAATGTTAGTTAGGGAAAGTGTTTCTTCAAAAAGATGATGTAAACATTGCTACATCAGCTAAAACATGGAGACCTAAACTTCTACCTGATGATATGGCTTATCCACAAGTTCGTGTGCGGCGATAACAACTATTGAACGAAAATAATCGAAGACGCGCAGCACGGCATGCCCCACTGCCCTTAGTTTGAAAAAGAGTGACATCTACTGAAGAGGAAAGTTGCGGGAGACACATTTTTTAAGGCTCTTTTTGACTTTTTTTTTCGTGTGATGTCCGACGTTCATCTGTCATCACCACTTCTGAAATGTGTCTAGGGCTGCCACATAAAACTTCATAAAAATCAGGACATCAGAGCCAATAAATGAGGAGATTTCCAAATATGTAATCATAAAATGTTGCCCACGCAATAAAGGATCACATAAAAACACACACTAACATGGGTACCTACTCTCGATCATGGCATTTTCCAAGAGAATCCCTTCAGTTGCAGAAAAAGCGGGAATCGCTAAATCTAAGACACTGTGGCGTATGTGGAATATTTTCACAAATTCTTCAGGTGTTGTCAGATCTTACTTCACTCGCTTCTACAAAGGTTTAAAAATTCGAACATGACGTTTTCCAATAAATCCATTCAGTTGCAGAAAGTCTAAGTATGTCTCATTGGGAATCGCTAAACCTAAACACTGTGGCGTATGTGGAACATTTTAACCGATTTTTGAGATGATCTCAGTTTTAACCACATACGCTTCCACAAGGTTTATAACTTCGCGTAGAAATGCGCACCTTTCCGTCCAAGTATATCTCATCGGCGATCACTAAATCGAATACACTGTGGCGTATGTGAAGCATTTTCAGTTGAACTACATATGTATGTACATATTCCTCATATTTGTCGGTTTGAACTTATTAAGGAAGTTCAAATTAGTATGACCAATCGGAAATTGTTTTGAAAATCTGCTTCCGATGTTTCAATTGAGAAGCTGCAATTCTTCCTTTCGTCATGCTGTCATCATTAAACTAAATGCATACTGTAAATACAGTTAAGGAAGAAGAAGAATTTCCCATTGTGGTCGTAACAAACAATTTTTCAAAAAAAATCAAAAATAAGGTAGGAAAAGTCAGGACTTGGAATAGGGTTCAAAAAACGGGACTGTCCCGCCAAAGCCGAGACATCTGACAGGCCTTAATGTATCCTTTATCGCTTTGAAATGGTAACTTTTTCTCATCAACTCGCTTGTTTCATCAGTCATCAGTACAAGCTCGATCGTCAAACACTCGAAAATTTCTTCAAAGTGCCAGAGAAATCACTTCTAATGTCGTCGTTAGGAATTTACTCCAAAAAGATACCACAAGTTGTGTATAAAAGATAAAAAAAAAATATCTTGCCCCTAGCATACGATAACAGACTCGTTAAACGCGATATATGCACCTCAAATCAAAACCTCACCACTAAAGCGCCTTCGGTATATATTTACGAGTAGTTTTCGCTTCCATATCTGCTCACTGTTTACCGAAAACATTTCGTCGTCTATCGTGCGGAATGTGTTCGAATGCAGAGAGATAAACGCTCACAGCGCAGACTACTATTTCCGTACGCACGGGTGCTATTTACAGCTCAATTTGGACACAGGAAAAGTTTATTTGATACCCCAGTGGTTGCCTCGTATGGGATCTTTGAACTTTAAGGTGCGCGATATGCTGTATTGCTGTCCAATTATTTTGATGGTCAAGGTTGGAATTTTTATTTATTTTTTTCGTTGCTTAGCTGGGTTGTAGCTGCTGTTGTTTGTTTGGAGCTGTGATTATAATAATCATTCGTTCGGCTATGGCTATGTGATTGTGAATTGCATTTGTGTATGAGTGCGTACGAAATACATGCCTAGATTCCTCACAGTTGAGCTTAGAATGAATACCTATTGCGTCGACTAAGAACGTTTAATGGGAGTTTAATCTCGCTTTCGTTCATTGATGTGTGCCCCAAAGGTGTTTAACATATGTATTTGTGCGTTTTTTAATCAAAGTAATTCCTCCATGAGTTGGTAGAAAAACTTTGATTAAGTAATACGAACAATCTACTCCACTGGGTTATCTTTTGGGAGTGAACTGCTTTGGTGGCAAGTGTGCCTAGATACTCTGCGATAAGTTTGCGATCTTTTGTAGATTATCTTAATTGGTTTGGTTGACCTTCAGAACCTTTTCGGTGCAGCCGCACTGCAAGTCCGCGTCATTCTCATGACTTTGCAAATATTAGATGTCGAAATTATTAGAATATTCTCGGTGATAAATCGTGGCTACTGGCTTAAAATTGCCTGTAGTGGTTCCTTCAAATTGTTATTGACTTGTCACATTTGGCTAAAAGGGATTCAAGGGGTTTTTTTCCAGATCACGACCTATGACAATTTCCCAAAACAGCATTCCCAAACAGAAGCATTCACAACGGAGCTAAGCAGATTGCAATGGATTGTACGGAAACTTTCCTATTTTGCCATATAGATGGATCTGAAATTGAAGACTCGCTCCAAGTAATGGCCGCTTTTGGTTATCGCTTATCTCTTGACGAAATCTCAAGGCTATTCATCTGTCTTAGAATTAGGAATTTTAATTCCTTGGGAACTGCTTGAAATATACGCACAATCTAACCTCAATACTACCTATAGCGAGCATTAGACTATCTAATAGGCTCACATCAAGGCATTGGTTGGTTGGTTTGAAAGGGTCTGCCCCTTCTTTAGTTTTGTATAGGTGGTATGTGTGGAGATGGGTTGTTGATTGGGATACTATGGATAGACTCTTTTTTGCGTGTTAAGTCAGGAAAATTTTCTCGCATTTTTGGCAAAATCTGGGATTTCACCAATGACTTGAGGGTAAGGTGCGTATGGGCTTTGAAAATCTCGGTGAATTCTGTCGTCGATCGCCGTCTTGAAGCGACTGCTAACTTGTTGTTTACAGTTGTTACGCAAAATCGTCTGCTTGTTCGTTTTTCGTTGCACCTTCGTGTCCCGATACCAATGGGATGTGCACGTTTTTTTAAGCTACTGAGGAGGTTTACCATATACATACTTATAGGAGTTTCGACAATTAATGCTAATTAACGCTTGGATTGCTACATTGCTGCATTAACAGAAATCTACGCATTTTCCTTAGGTGTGATATTCCTCTGGTTCCCTCTGGATGGCGAAAACTTTCGTCCGCAAACATTATACTCCCGCCCCCCAATTTTTTCGCGATATCGGAATCTTCTCCTTCATGTCTTCTGTGTTTCTATTTTGCATGAACGCATTAAGGTCTCTCGAAGTTAGGACCAAGATAAATAGACTTGGCCAATACAACAAGGTTACCCTGAGTGGGAGGATATGCCAGGTTATAAAGCTGTAGAAGGAAAAGTGGTAGACGGTAAACTAGAGAGGAAAACTAAAGAGACCCGCTTTATTGGCCTGGCGCCTAGGACCGTTTAGAGTTCAAAATAACCTACGAAAAGAAACCTGAGTTGAGGAAAGAATTCACAAGACTAAATTAGGCAAAATATCTTCTCGAAAACTCCGACGAGCGAAAGAGGTAGCAGGCCTGCAAAAAGTCCCGCCATCAGCCTTAATTACTCTTTGCTTGAACCTAGAGGCGTTCTAGTATTGGGTCTAGTAAAAAAAAAACTAAGTAAGGCCTTAAACAAAGTCCGACCTTGGCTACAGACGCGCAAATTTAGGAATGGAGCTTCTAGTTTCTGGCTGCTTAGGGTTCTCTAATATGCAGTTTTAGGTTGGCGTCTATTGAGTTAGGTTGGGTTGGTTTTACGTGTGCTGCTACTCAGTCTAACACTAAGTTAGACTACTATGAAAGCCGTGTAGGTTCGAGCCCTAGAAATATTCACCGAAATTTTATCGCGGCATCGACTTTCGCCGTGGAATGCCAAACCTCAAGGGCATACATAATTTGACATGAAATTGTTTTTCAATTTGCCGTTCTGAGTCAGCAATAAGAGGTCCATTTGTGAAAAAAGCATTGTCCCATCTCTGAACTGTCTATAATGACTTTTGGTTGATAAGCCGATAGTTCACCCGGATCATATGTACATACATAGAAAAGTGTTGACCGAACGGATTGTAAGTTCTGTTGAGGGTTGTGTATTCGCAGGAAAAGTGTACCTATCGGTAGAGTACTTGGGTGCGTAATACTGGTATGGTATATTGGATATGTGGCACAATGAAAGTTCAGTCCATCTCTCATCAACTAGCTTAAGGCAAGTATTGCATTTTCAGAATTTCAATGGGGTCGGTTCCGTTCAATGTTCGGTTTACTTTCGAACATATTCTGGGTAGTTCTTCGGCTTTTCAGTTGCAGAGAAATACCTATGGACATACCCATATAAGTTTGTATGTTCCGGAACACAACAGAGTAAGACTTTGCTGCTCGAGTTTTGGAAAGAGGAAATGCAGTGCACCTTATTTTTTTCTTGTTACGCTAGCGATCAGGGCGTTAATGCTGAGATTTGATTTCATTGTGAATTGTGTCCATTGAAGAGATGTTCTGTTGCTTTGCAGAAGTTTGCAGGTTCTGGCTTGTTTTCTTGATATTTCACGAGTGGTAGGCGAGTTCCATCTGTTTTCGGATTTCATCAGGCTCTCATTCTCCATCCCTTCCTTATCACTGTTAAGTGAAGGATTGATTGACTGGTCCTCTTGTTTCTTGTCTACCGTTTTTTGCAAATTCTGAGTTTTTTATTATGACAAGGAACCACGAGCCCTTTCAGACAAAGCTGATTTCAGTAGCTTTTCTGGGTGCCTTACCTTGGAGCGTTAATAAGGACAGTTCTCATGAAATCGCCATCGCTAACACTCCCACTTGGAACGCCGAATTCTTGTTGACCGATTAAGAGCGAGTTCATTTGTGTAGACCACATTCTAAATTCCCACCTTCAAGGATTCATTGTTTTCGTCTACCTAACCAAGAGAGGTGAAAACAAAATGTCCAACTGGCAATACATACCTACTCCCAGGTATCACAATGTTACGAATTGCAACAACAATGGAATTCAAGCTGCCAAAACCAATTAGCGAATCAATTAAAAATGCATATGCACAGGCACAGGCACACACCCCGGGGAAAAATATGAATGTTCAGCATTTATCAATTATTGCCGTGGAGTGACTGCGGCTCTCCGCCGAGAACAACTTAGTGGAGAACGGTTGCTGCTGCTTCTAACCTCAACCTGACGTCATATGTCCTTGAATTTGAAATACCGTCAAGCTAAATGCGGACCGAAAACCTCAAAATTCATTGCACCCAAAGCAAATCCAAAACAGCGCGAAAGAAAGAAGTAGAAAGACGAAGCAACAGGAGAGAACAAAAAAAGCAAAACATGGAAAAATTCAGCCAAAAAAGCACACAAGCTTTTCTCTGTTCCACTTTGCTTTGTTTGTTCTGTTGAGAGATCGGTCGCAGCTCGCAACGCACATACAGGGCACTCACGAGTCACCAACCAGTCACCATCACCACTTACCAGTCACCGTTGGGTGCAAGCTTTAACATCGGTGCAGGTGTGTGCGTGTGTGTGTGTGTTAAGTGTTTGGCTGCGCGGAGGAGCGATAAGAAAAGCGAGAAATGCGATACATTCGCATAAACACGATATTTTTGGCAAAAGCATTGTCGGGGATCTGCGGAGAGAAGATCACCATCGCCATGAGTGCTAAACTTTGTGTTGCCTGCTCTTTGTTCTGATCTTGTGTTGGCAACAGATAAGTGCTGCTTATATTTTTTTGATGATGATTTTGAGTTTTCGTGGTAAAATTGAACACACTCATGGTTTGAACTGTTGGGTGTAATGGTCATCGCAATGGTTGCAACCCCGTCGACGCCTAGTTTGGGAAAGAAACCACTTTTTGGACAATGCGCCTAATTTTTTTCTGTCAGGGGTATTGAGACACCACGATGGAATATTGAAACGCCATAGTATTAGCTTTAGGTATAACCTCGTTTTGTTTGTCTTTTAGAGGCTAATAGAAGCTCCAGTAAAAAAAGATTAAGATGCTTGGAAAACGCAGTGTCCATAACACCAATAAATTCTCTGCAGCCTTTTCTTGCTAAGTGATATCAAGAATGCCATTGGCATCATAAGAAGCATTTGTCATTCGTCGTGAAGCATTCATCTGGCTGCATCCTGGAGGATTTTAGAACCACAGTTTGAGTTTTCTGGCAAGTCAACATTTATTGGAAAGACAAATGTATGTAGGTTCAGTGTCAGAGAATGTGTGCTCTAAATACTGCCCGTCGGAGATTTTCTTACTTACATATGTAGGTGGCCCTACAGTTCGGAGTGAACCTGGGCCGACATCGGAGATTTAGTGTCCAGTAACTCCCTTGTATCCCCGGCGCTGATACTTCGTTTTCTTCACTTGCTTTTTCGCCGTATAATGTAGTTCATAGCCATTAGTATTCCATAAATCTTTGCTTCGCTGATTTTGCAGATGTCTGCAAGCCATCTCTTACTAAGTAGCAGTCGTTTTTTATGAGGAGGGTAAGGACAAGCAGACCAATAGTAGCAATCACAACAATTCCGGTGACTTTCACACAATTCCTGCCCACGACTTCGTTTGGGCTGGCTCCTGTGGCCCATAGGCAAAGTTCCCAACGAAGTTGCATTTCGTGACCATTTTTCATGTCTGAGAAAGTGCAGTGGCTTATACTACTGGGTCCGACGACTTTTCCTTTCCCTATTTCATTTTTTGGTTGCCGTGACTCAGTGGTTAGTGCGTTGAACTGCTGGGCGAGATGACACAGGCTCGCGTCCAGCAAGGTAGGCAAGTGCAATTTTCACGGATGGTTAAAAAACCGCCAACGGAACGGGTTCCGGGAACGGGTCTAGGGATGAAATCGATATCTGGAAGGAATATCGACATTGTTAGTCAGGCCGTACTTAAAGCGCTGGAATCAAATATCGTCAGATCTGCACTAGTCTTGAAATTTCGCGTAATGCTGAAGGCATTGTTTGCGCAGAATCGTGTAAGACCTTGTTGAGTGCCGGGTCATTGTGACATTGGGGGAAACGAAAGGGCCGACGAACCTGCCAGACTAAGTGGAGAGCGGCAACCGCCGTGGATCCTCCTTTATGTGTTTCTAAAGCTGAGATCTTAAGAATAACTGTAAGTAAGGCAAATCAGAGATGGTCTAACATAAGTGGACATATAATATCCAAGGCTCTGTGGCCTGCTTTGGATTGCAGGAAAACAAGAGATATTCTCAACTTAAGCAAGGCACAACTACAATTGGTCACTGGCATCCTGTCCGGCCATTGTCTTCTCAGGAAGCACTCTAAAAGATTAGGGCTCTCAGTTACAGATGTCTGCAGATACTGCAACGCCCTATGCGCCGCTGAGGACATAACACACATTTTATGTAAATGTCAAGGAATTGGCAGGACTCGCATGAAACTTCTCGGCAACTATTTTTTTTAGTAATCTAGAGGAGCTAGGCTATGTCAGCTATAGGAACATGAACTAAAACTCTGCAGGGAAATAAAATGCTTTCAGGAAATGGTTTAAGTTCTGCCTTTTGGTTTCACAGGGATCGCGATGGGCCCACTATAGTGCCTAGGGTCTTATGCAAGCGCTGACTGCATAACCCTACTCTACCTAACCTAACCTAAGGTGGGCAAATATAAGGTGATCAAGCTGGCATCCGAGAGATCAATTTCGATCCATGTCTGAGACCACTGCTCTTCATAGCCTTATTTGGTTTAAAAACGTGAGTGCGGTTATTGTTTGGCGGTTCTTTTATCTAGTCTGTGGATTTGAGGAAGGGCGGCATATCAGAAACATGAAGGAAGGTTTGGCTTATATACCATGCCTGGTTTTAGCATTTATGAAGGAAGTGGTCGAAGATTTCTGTCTTGGCCACATCTTTGCGGCTGCGGTAGTAAGTGTTGGATGGGGTACCCAGTCTTTTTGGATGGTTTGCCGACGGTTCAGGGACCCATGCTGATTGGTAGAAGGTGAAAGACGTCCCTTTGGTTTTTCCTGAGGAGGTCTCTGATTCTGTTCTGGTTATATGTATGACGCCGCTATCTAGTCCGACCCGTGTTAAGTTAATCATTTTTAGAAAGTGTAAGAATAGATTCCCTTGATTCCCCGAGAGAGCTGTTATGGTTGAATCTCGCCTGGCGATCTCGTCGGGCTTTTCATGGTTACCTATTCCCCTCCGTCCTGAGACCCAGGTAAGAGTCAAAGAGATCCTGTGAATTGGTAGCGCATTCGGATTTCAGTCAAAATACTGCAGTCAAAACGGCACGAGATCATCAGGCATCACTAATGTGATGCATATGAAACTAAACATCAACTTAAAATATTGAACACTTCTAAAAGTTGGTAATTGAATCTTTCTGATAATCATCTCAAAAGAAAGTTCAAAAAGCAAAAAAAAGGCAAAAAAAAATTATGGTGTCACATTTCCAATTATCTTTAGGTTCCAAAATAATTAAAGGCTTCAAAGTTTAACCTACATACCCATCCTACCGGTGTACATACTGGTAGCCCTTACGATCTTTTATTTTTAATTTTTTTTATTTTTTTACGTCTTCTCCTGCTCGGGTTCCGTTCGCATCCGGTGACAGTTAGCACATCCTACCAAGAAGGAAAATAAAAGAAGAAAATATTAAAGAAAACAAACCATGAATAAGAACAGGTTCAATGGCAGGTAACTAACTACTCCATGTATAAAAAGAGAACTTGTCATGTAGGTGAATGTCTGAAAAGAATTAGTACGTGCCGAACGTGCGTATTCCACCCGTCCATACAGTACCCGTGTATGTACGTTCTACGTGCTGCAAAAGTAATTCACACAAATGGCTCTAACACACACAAGAACGATCCGCCGCAAAGCATGTAGTGAGGTTACCTGCTGAGGATACAACTTCAAAAATCGGCTTGAGCTTGGTATGAGCCCAAAACAGTGTTGCCAAAACAAGGTTTTTAGATGGAGTGCTTGTTACGAGGCTAAGCAAGCAAAACAGAGCTGAGACACACTTAGATCAGGTTTGGGTCTGTCTAAAAGATGGAAGCCTAAAAGATCTCGTTACAGGTGGATTGTAAAGAGAATAAAACAAAGTACATGCTATCTACGAACTGCGAAACACAACACCGATGCCTTGACCAAAATGTTTCGATGGGCAGCTATAATTTTTGGATAGTGACGAAATTTGTCTACCTTTTTCCAACTTCTTCTACTTGGTCTGCAAACGTCCAAAGCGTAGAGATCCAACGTACTTTTGTCTTATAGAGAGAACTTTTTAACAAGTGCTATACATTAGACAAGGTCCTTATTATCTCCGTCCGTTGTAGTGATGCAAAAGCATGGACTTTATCAAAATCGGATAATCGTGCACCAAAAATTCTAGGTGGGAAGAGTTCTATTTTCTATGTACGGTCCTATCAACGTTGACGGAAGATTTAAGCAGGAACTTTAGGCTGTGGGTGGTCGCTGTGGCTCAGTAGGAAATGCGTTAGACTGTTGGGTATCCACTGAACGTTTGTCATGAAAAAGCTTCTCAATTTGCGAAAAATTTAACAGCGACTGTAAGACTTCTTGCGAGAGACTGCCTGCTGTGCGATATTTGGTTCTTGATAAAGCTAATTCGCTCATTCACGTCTTTTCAACATCGGCAGCGTGTGTTGAAGGACATACCGAGTTGGGATAAATGGGTGCTGCTTAGGCTAAGCTTGGTTATGAGGGAAGTGACCAGTCAATGACTGTACGTTTGCGGGGGCCTAGTAGTTCATTGTGTTCCTCTTTGGGTTTTGGTCCTTGTTCCAACCTTGGGTTCTAAATAGCTGGTCTATCGCGAAACTAATCTGTACTCTTCATAGAGTGGAGCATGTTCGTCTTTGGTATTTCTGTTAAGTTTTCTAGTTCTAAAAACAGCCTGTTTCCCATGTGTCGGAGTCGGCGGCTTTGGAGATTAAGACACTCACGGAGTAAGTGCCTGATGGTTTCCATTTCATCCGCATCCTGACAGCTCTTGCAGTAGTCTGGGGATTTGATGCCGAGTCTGGTGGCTATAATGCCTGGGCGATTTTCTGCGGGATATAATGAAGTCGCCTCTGGCGGACCAAGAGGTGTTGATTAGTTGTCTCATCTTGTGGTCGACGTTACTCTTTTCAGTACAGCGATAGGGATGTTTTTCGATGTGTGGGTGTACTCTATTTCTGAAGCGGATCCTTGCCGAGCCAGTTCATCCGCTTTTTCGTTATCCTCGGTGTCGCTGTATCTGGAGACCAGGCAGATGTTGACCTCGTGGATGAGTGCTGTTTAGGAGTACAAATGCTTTAGTCTAGTTGTAGTAGGGTAACATATTCCTGAATCTGGACAATTGGTCTTTAATCCGCTTATAACCTATTATGCGACTGCGACAGGAACCCAGAGAAGAGTGACCTTGAGCAGACGGGTTGACAAGGTGAGATACTTCCTCCACTGCTATACAAGTTTAGAGGAAGGAGAAGCTCATTCCAGGGCATTCATTGCAGCTTGACTATCATTTTGTTGGGATACATCCTTATGACTGTTTGCCAGCTCCTCCGTCTGAAAGGCGCTGGATAAATTTCGAAGTTGATAGGACTTCGATTGTACTCAGCGCTCAGAGAAGTTTACCGCAGCGACAAGTATCGCTTTGTCAACCACTTTCAATAGTTTATCGTTTCTAGATTCCGCCCTGACTGGGCAGCTAACAGTAAATTTTTTCTCAAGCTTAAGTTCGGGTGAGATGCACTTAGTAGTACAAGCTACCAGGTTCGTAAGTTGCGAATCCAAGACGTCGCTTAGAGTCAGAATTCGAACTCTCTCAGCCTGACTGCGCTACTTGATGCTATGGTTTTAAAGTTTATATCAAGAGCGATGTGCGGCTTATGCACATCTAGGCAATAGGCCGCAACTTACCGCAGTGCTCCTGTAGTGTTAATACCCGCAGTTTTTTGACCCCACGTTTCCACATCAACAGTGCTCATGACTACTTATGTACATTCGAACTGTGTTAAACTGTTAAATAAAATTGGCAACACACTAAACTCACAGTAGGTATGCGAATTCATCGATGTTCCCTGGAATTTCCGTTTCTAGTTTTGAGCGAAGCAGACTTACACAGACTTCCAGTGGATTAGTGCCCCACCCGTGGTGGCCTTATAAAAATGTTATCTCCTTCAACCAGAGAAACGAGAAAAAAAAAAAAAAAAAAAGACGAGACAAACAGGAGAGTCTTATCGCCACGCGAATCCCCACGTCTCATATGCAACGGTCGATTGGTAACAGCCTTAAATTCCAGCTAAAAACGAATCATTGTGGTAAAAGATAAAAAAAAGGAACTGTGCCGGTTGAGCCAACCACTGAGAGAAACTACAAAACGAACACAATGTTAATGAACCGAAAGGAACTCAAGCACCAGCTAAAGATGTTTGCTTGCCGAATCAGTTGAATCAGAGTGAAATGCGTTAGGAAGAGTGCGGAGGGTCCGCACATGGTCATGGCCGCATTCCATTTTAAGAATTTCCTTCGTGAGAATATGTATGGATCCTCGTTCCCTCTCATACATACAGCAAGATTCACAAACCTGTCTTGGGTTGGGATCTCAAGTTGGTGAGATAAATATTACGGAATTCTAGAGAAGTGACTTTGATTGCACGAAGGAATTTGTAGAAAGCTCAACTTTAAATATTGTGTTAAAGCTGGGAATGGGATACATCGTTTGATTTATTGAGGCTTCACACAACGTCTGATGAAAGGGATAGATCGGCTTTCATTTACAAGAGAAGTAAGGAATTCCTTCTAAAACAGTTCAACATGTCACAGTAAAAACAAATTCACCAACGCAATGAACTCACTGAAAGACAACAAGGAGCTTGGACTACCGAAGGCATCGTTAGGATGAGAAGAAAGCAGCTTCTCCGTGCAAATGTCACGATGATAGCAAAGTTTAGAATGAATTTAATACCTAAAAGACGACTTGCAGAGAATAGCATGATGGTAAATATATTAAAATAGCCGATAATACCGGGAAAAATCTGCAAAAACAGAAGCAGCAAACACCAGCTTCATATGATATATAAGTTTTTTCCCGAGTATTGTAAAAAAAAATGAAGAAGCAGCAAGCACCAAATCATCAACCAAGTGGGGGATGATGGAGGCATGTCCGATGACAGGAGTAGCAGCATACATATAATTTGTCACGAAAGAGCTTCTCAATTCGCCGTTCGGAGTCGGCAATTAATTGTAGGTCCCTTCCATTTGTGCGAAAAGCTAGGCCTTGGCTCATCCCGAGCTGTCGCGCCAGCTATTTATTTTTTATTTAGTGATGGGATCCTAGATGTTTGTATCAGATTTGGAGCAAAAAAGGCATTGGAAGTGGATGGTATATCGAATTAGGCCCTCAAACTCACAGGCAAGGATAAAGATAAGCTCTAAATTGTTTTTCGATGCATACAATTCGTACATACATAGAATAGGTTAGGCTAGCGGTTTATAAAGACGAAGTTAATCATTTTCAATCCACATAGGTCTATGTAGAGCCTTAACGCTACCCTTTCGTGTGGACTTGCAACATTAAAGTGTCGCCCGAGCTATTGGGTATGTCCATGTCATGGAAAAAGTATTTCCCTAAAGTTTTTTTCCTTATGCGACAGAGAAAATGAGTTGTGACCTTTTGGATTGTTTCATCATCGCATCTTCGTTTACACGTTTTTATATTGTTTTATTGTGGTACTTCCGCATGTTATATCCAGTAAGTATGCCTACCAACGGCGACAGGAATTTCCTATCGGCTTGGAGAAGTTTATTGGTTTTGTAGTGATTTGCCCAGAGGTTTCGTGACATTTCACAGGTGGCTAGAGATTTCCACCTGGTGTTTCCTGCCACTTTCTCCCTAAGATTACACGGTGGAGATTTAACTGTGTTCACGTTGAAGAACAGATACGTTTGCGAGTTCGTCAGCTGCTGCTTATTATGACCAGGACCCCATCAAAGTTTTACGGTGTGCTGCATATTAATATGACTCAGCTTAGCATTCCACCAGATTCGATGTTATATGTGTAGCAGATATTTCTTGAATAGCCGCCTAGCCATCAATGAAAAATGTTACATTCTCTCGTGATATTATCTTAATCGGGGCTAATTCGGTGGCCATTGTCATTGCTAGAATAGCGGCTTGAGGCTGCTGTGATCTGGCAATCGGAATGAGCTTTAGTTGTAGTGTTCCAGAGATATTCAGTTTTGAGTCATCTGTGTAGATGGATGTGGAGTTAGGACCCTTAACTTCGGTGGTTTCCCAATCTTCCCTACTTGGAAAACACAGGAAAATGGTTTATTGAAGTCCAAGTAAGATACGGTGTCATTGGTTTTAGTGACGGTGCCTAGAAACTTGTGAAATACTTAGGCACGTTCGAATAAGTTCGATCTCCAATGTTTTGGCAGTTTGTTGTACTGGAATCTCTAAAAAATAGCTTCCAGTCCGGGTTTTGGAGTTGTCTTAGTGGCACTGGTTGTTTCTATGCGTACTTTATATCTCGCTCAGAGCTGCAAGGTTGATGGCTGTTTTGTACTAGACTAATCCACCATACGTTAGTATTGATCTCACCATCGTTGCGCACATCTATAGAATGATTTTTGGATTTGGTCCCCAATTTTTTCCGAAGATTCTACTAGACAGATAGAAAGTGATCAATGCCTTCCTTCTCCTTTATGGGTTCTAATTCTATTTTCTACCAAGTACGAGTCTAAGATATTTCGCCCTATCAGACATCTTGAAGGGAGCTCTCACAATGGTAAGTAGTGCGAAAGGCACCAGCAGTACAGTTTTTTGTGGGTTTTCTGTGGCTGCCTCGTTGAGTCTCCAGCGGCGGTCATTTTTAGCTGGGGTTTCTCGACCTCAGCGTTGATATGTCTTCTGCGGAGTAAATTAATAACGCAGTTAGTACAACTTGTACTTAAAAAAGGAAGCCTTTCTGACCCAGAAGAAAAGAAGGCTTATACTACTACGCAAGTGAAACAACCACCTGATGAATCATCGTTTTACCGCTCACTTCGCGGGCTTGACGCAATGCGAAATACTAAAGCGGATTATATGCAATCGGTTTGACACAACTATCAACGAAGCAGGAGGTAGTGCGTGGTCTGAAGCCAAGTCTTAAATGAAAGCAGCAGGAAAATATGAGGAACAGTCACTCTAAGAGCCGGTAGCCACACCATTGTCTCGCAACCGGCCATTAGAGGTACTTGGGAATGATGACACATGCAAGGCTATCCTATATGTAAAAAACACCTACAATGTACGCGTTTCATTGCTCAAGATGCCACAGTAAGCAACAGCCACCATGCGTCGTTGCTATTTGCGTATATTTTTTTTATTTTTTGTCGTGAGTCGGCGGCGCCGCCAAATGTGTGCATTTCCTCGATGTGCATTCCACCGGGCTAAAGAGAGTGACAAATGCACATTTCCCCCCCCAGAGAAAGAAAATCATTTGTAGCAGCAGGCGATGAACGTCGGCAGCGCGGCTGCTGTGGTTTGACAGACACAGTGCACGCACACTGACAGTTTTACTTGCAAAATCGGCCTTGGATTGTGCGCGCCCGCCACATTGTGCCCATCTGGAGTTGGAATAATATATTAGTGGGCTCACTCGGCATGGTAAACTGGAAAAAAAGTTGAAGGAAACGAAAAAAAGAAAAAAAAACTTGTGACACCCGCGATTCATACAGAAAACAGGCGGCTTTAAGTTCACGTCTTCATGTGGTTCGGCACAAAAGGGAGCACTCCTCGTTTATTTCAAGAATGCATCGCATCCATTCGTGGTGCCGTGTGTCTATGGGCATAAGGAAAGCCGATCGTGTGAGGATATTGATGGTATAGTCTGCTGCAGATCCACTCCACTCTGGAGCAAAAGGAAAAAGAAAAACATTTGGGGATATGATGGCAACATTCCGCGATTATGTGTCATAGCAATTTCCTGGGAGAAATGATGATGGTGCATTTCGTTATCCAGTTGCCTTTCGTGGAACTAATAGGAACTAGTTCATAAACAACTGAGAGCTAACGCATTTGCGTCATGGAATGTGGCGGCTCCGATACCTCGTTCGTCGTTCCGAACATCTTAATTGTAAATGCGTCTGATACAAATTGGTAATTTGTGCAAATGAAGCAATCGCGATACATGAAGAACATTGTTGCGTTGCGGGTAATGATGGCTATCATTGCTTCTGGCCGTGCAGCTGAGGAGCTCCTATTTATCTAACATGGGTTTCATTGCATCTGAATTATGAGCGATAAGTATCTTCCTTGCTTTTAAAGTCTGTAGCTGTGACATTTGGAGTTATTTTCGCTACTGTATTGCCTAATTGGCTTAACCACTTACTCAATCCACTCCTGACTAGTGAAGAGCCTGAGTCTCCGACATAGATGCTCTCAATACTTTTTGTCTCGAAGCAGAGGACTGAACGAAAAAAAGTTTTTCTTTTTTTTTCGATTACAGTCCTGCAATTAGAGAGGAAGTTGCAAGACGAGAAGACTTATCAATAAAAATTAAAATTGTGGAATGATGTGGACCCTGCGCTTTAGCTTTATAAGATATGCCCATACGTAGGTTTGTAGGTATGCGAAAGGGTCCACTTTACCTCTCTTAGGGCAATATAGTAAGGGTGCTTAAGAAGACCCTCCACATCTACCGATCTTCCGAAATTTACTCAAAATCATCAAAGGCTACCCCCTATGGGTAGCGGCGAGATTTCAGACTTGGTCTAGCCATTTCATCCTGGGCCTACCGCGGGGACGCCTATATGTTGGCACGGATTCCATGGCATGTCTTGGAAGTCGAGTTCGGGCATGCGTTTAACGTGTCCGAACCATCGAAAAATGGACCTCTCCATTCAAAGAAGTAGCAGTTCGACATTGAGTACCTCGCGTATTCTGGTGTTTCTAAACCGATCTCGGCGAGTTTCCCCAGCAGTGCAAAGGAGAAATTTCATTGCATTCCTATTCGGATACATTCCGTCATTACCAAAACCTCATGACTATAGGTGGGGGAGGAACAAATTTTGTGGTGTTGGGGAAAAAAAAGATGTCCTTTGCGCTGAAGCGTTACTGCGTCTATAACCCATCCTGTGGATTTGATGAAGTTCAGTAAGTTGTTCACCGCTAAATCGTAAAATCACTTAATCCTGGGAAAAGTGTCGCCCGAGGAGATTGAATAATGTCAAGGCGGGTATTTACTGTCATCAAACCGAATTTTTTTGCCAATTCGTCAACATTCTCATTTTTTGATATGGCCTCATGTCCAAGGATCTAGAAGAGCTTCACCTTGTGATGTGTTCCAGGAACCTTGAGCTCTTCTCGACAACACTTCACACTTTGATATCAGTTCTTTAACAGAAATTATTTTTATTGCTCCCTTGCTGTCGGTGAAAAAGAGGTGATATTCCCTTGTGGACTTGCCGTCACCGCAGTCTCATGAGCGCGACGGCTAGTGTGACTTCTGGGACCTCCTCTTGAAAGTTAGGAAGGTGAATGGACTTGGATAAGCCCAGCGGTTCGGAAAATATATGTTCCTACATACATATGTATGTATGTGTTAGAAGAGATCTTCGGAAAGTGGAAACATTATTACGTCGATGCTAGTACGTCTGAGAGGCAAGTCTTTATGTTTCCTTAGTGAATTTCTATGATGTCGCCAATTCCCAAGGCTGTGCAGTGACATAACAAGGTTTATCTGAGCTGTGATAAGTCCCACCAATCCTCCATCAGCCTCAATAGCTCTGTGCTTTAAACAAAAGCCTCTTTAGTGAACGTCGGTAATAGATAGATTGCCTAGAGATTTTTGTAGGATCGTACTATGATCTACTACACATGATCTCCTTTTATCTGATTGGTTTCCTCGTAGTGCCTCCGCAGCTCGTACAAAGTGTCCTACTATTGACGTTGTTCTCATTGCACTGGCGGTTTCAATGAATGCCGGTCTTTAATATCCACTTTCATGATGGCCATTAGGTTGGTGGTTCTGCTGATGGCCTACTACCATACAAGGTTGTCAAAAGTACAAACCCATCCTCGTAAACAACAAACAATGATAATGCAATCCCCAACTGCATCACCCATGATGACACCGAAGTCACCGTTGTGCGATAAACATGATTTCAGCATTTTTTCCTCTTATCTGCACATTCACTTCGAAGTCGAAGTGCACTTGAACCTGTTCCTGAACCTTATTCGCCCGTCAAAGTGACAGAGTGAAGATATAGTCGCGCCACAACCTTAAGTTGGTGCTTAACATAAATTTGCCATAAATTATGGATCCCTCCATCCGTGCGATTATCGCAACCGGAAGATGTGTGTCGCCTCGTGATAGGATCAGTGCTGCTACCATAGGGCGACCACCACCACCACGTTGACAACTATACAGTTGCCACTGTGCTTCGTTGTCTACATCCACCAGTCGCAAGTCGCAGAGACTGACAAAAATATTAATTGTTTCCATCAAGCTAATGATGTGCTCCTGCTGCTCCTACCCTCACAAAGATAGGATCAAGCAGTTTAACCTGCCCTTGTACGTAAATTCATTTCAAAAATTGTGGGTGTGGATACAATCATCATGGCGGTGATGATGATGATGATGATGACTACAGCAATGATTTCACACAGATACGAGCTAAAACCCCCGAATGCGACGGGAAAGTGTAATAACTGACCTCGAACTCTCCGCCAAATGTGATTGAACTGTCCCGCGATTCATTTACATTGACTACGAATACGAGTATATCGCGCTGTTGCTGCTGGTGAATAACACCACACAGATACACCACATATGCAAACACTGTAGAGTGGCGCAGCAACAATTCAACCAGCCAACAACCCCGCCAAGCAAATTAAGTTCCAACAAATGCCACAAAAAACAAAAAAAAAAAAAAAATTTAATGAAAAAGAGAAACAGAAACAAGCGCAATAATAATAATGAAACGAACGGCCACAGTGCCTCCACCTTGCTAGGAGTATGTACATATGCTAAATTGAATGTAGGTAAAGCTCTAGCGAAGATATGAATAAGACGAGAATAGCGAAGATGTCAGCGGAAGAGGGCCGAGCCGGGAGGGCGGAAAGCCATCGACTCAAAATGGATGCAATGGCGCAATTCAGCGGAAATTAATGCGAGGTGTCGAAAGTCTAGGACGTCGAAATCCATTCGATTGGCGTTGTATGTGCCGAGTGCGTCCCAAGATGGGTGCTTTTAATTGTGCTGCCTTAACAAATGAGAATTTGATTGCAGTGCCATAAATTATTTTCCACTAAGTGCATGTAACTTGGGCGAAAAGACAAAGTGATTCAAGAAGAAGATCGTGTGTCTATGGTATATGTACATACGTATGTATGTTATTTGCTTAATTGTGTCTGCTGTGTTCTTTCAACAACTTTTTCCAACTAGTCAATCAAAGTAGAGGTCCTAGTTGTCCTCTAGAAACTAATTAATTAGACTGAGCTAGCTGCTCTAACATGCCCTTTGGTTCTGCTCTTGTTGAAAGTTGGCAAAATCCATATGGATATTATGCAGTTGTTTGTTCTGTTCCATCTGAGGGTGGCCAGCGATAGAAAATGTGAATGCTATCAACGGATCACTTTTATGCCAAACTTAGTGACAAAAACGAAGCTCAAACCAACCAATGGTCTTGGTGAGTCCTCCATTCTGACTACATCAATCCTATCTCAAACTTTAATCGGAGTTTTAATATTGAAATACCAGCAGAGAAGACGAAGAGCTAGCCTTCAACACGGATGGATCCAGAAAGAAAGTTGGCACGGGAGCTGGCGTTCAGGGTCTTTCAATAGCTGGACAGCTATTAAGGACCTGAAGGCAACATCGACAAAATCTAAGTATTTAAAGCTGTATAGAGGAACCCTAAACGGAGGTAAATAGGATGAACCTGTGCTGAGCACAAGGCCATAGGAAATGAGAAAGCAGAAGAATTTGCTAGTAAAAGGTCGAAAGAAGATCCGACTTGTATCCTACCATTTGTAGAACTCCTAACTAGTAAAAAAAAAATTGTTTTTAAAAATACACCCGAGCTTATAGTTGGTAGTGTGACCTAGAAACATTTATTGTGCCATGGGTACAATTACCCTTGTAGATCTCCTATCTCTCTTATGAAAATTATTATGTTTTAATAAACACGCCTAGCGAACAAAATTCCTTGTAAAAGATCCGCGTTCGTAGGCAGTATAGCGCCAGACATACGCAGAGAATGTGCTGGGAAGTGTTCTCCACTTCCAAACAGAAACTACATTTTATATCTGAACTACGATTTAATTTGTTGAGATGGGCAATATCGAAGCCCACCAGTTCCTTCATGCTTTTTCCTGTCAAGTTTTTGAATTTCCTTGTAGGAAAATGACTTTGTAAGAAAAGTCTTTGCGATTGACTAGGATAGGTTACATTGAAGTGATTGTCAGCTAAAGCCAACACACTTAGACCCGTGAGGGGTCCATTGTGATACCACATGGATCTCGGAAAGATCTCCTGCCTGCTCATTGAACCAATTTGAATTTCTTGTTAATCCTAAGAGGCTACTAATATCGGTATTTAACAGGTCGTCTAAGTATATGTAGAAGAAGGGAGTTTTCTTGCAGAGAAGATGGAGAATAGTCTTCTATTCCTCTTTGTCCATACAGTTTCTGCAGAAGCCATTTGAGTAGACGCCAGTGTCCAGTGATGACACCTATTATTGTGCTAATATGCGATATATTAAGAGAAATCAAATACTTAGAGCGCTTTAGATCCAGCTTTGGCCAAATCTGTACCACTTGTCCACTTAAAATTTGTTCTTTCGATACGATCTAGCTTTAGTTTAAGTTTACAAGTAACGATATACCTAAGGTATACCTAAGGTATCCTTATCAGGCCCAATAGGTAATGTTGTTCCATATCTGACGAGTTCATCAGCCTTACAGCTCCCTGGAATGTCACTCTGTCCTGGCACCCAACAAAGGTGAATATTTAACTGCTCCGCCATCTCTATAAGTGACGATCGGCAATCGGCAATCTAAGGCTCTTAGTGAATTTAAAGCGACTGATTCCAAGGACTTTTCTTCCGCTTGGCTGTCCGAAAAGATGCGGATATCCATGGCTGATATCACGTTTTACTTGAGCCAAGAGAAGATTTCTCTGATCGCCAGGATTTTCCCCTCGAACACGCTAACACGCCTGTCGGAGAAAATACCACCACCCACCCCGTCGCTAGTTTTTGAACAGTCGGTGTTAAAGTGAATCCACTTGCCTTCTGATAATATAACATCGTTCCAGAATGACCTGGAAGGAATGGTTACCTCGCAGTTCTTGTCAAAAATGTACATGGGGGTGGTGTAGTCTATGTTTCTGGAAAAAGTGTTGACATCTTCGGATTGCCTAAGCCCGCAGATATTTTTTAAAGTTCTCAGTTGTTAAGCAACGTCGTAGCGGGAACCCAATTAACGCCACAGAAGTGTTCTGGTTCTAAGAGCGTGAAAGCTAAGCCGGCCCTAGCTACTTCATTGCCAGAATCATTGCTTGCAATCCCATGGTGGCCATGTACCCAACTAAGTTTTACCTTACTGTGCCTGGTAAGTGTTTGTTACAGCTTACAACGCACGACAGCACGAAGGCTTCGAGGGTAACGAACGGGCTGACTGTCTGGCGA
Organism: Matsumyia berberina; assembly: GCA_917880715.2. Taxonomy (NCBI): domain Eukaryota; kingdom Metazoa; phylum Arthropoda; class Insecta; order Diptera; family Syrphidae; genus Matsumyia; species Matsumyia berberina. The sequence goes on from OU862870.1 coordinate 35,137,613, forward strand.
GGTGAGGCGCTTGGCGCCCACTCGTTGGTCCGGAACCCTGTTTTGGGGTACCACCCAACAGTGCATACTCCAAGATAACGCAATGGGAAATCAACAAACACGCCGACTACAGGGCCAACCTTCGAGGACTTAAACAAGCGAAAAAGTTTATCAACCCCGACCTATACAAGGCCAAGACTTTACTTGATCTCTAACAATCCTATGAAACTAAGTCGGACGGAAAATATGAACCTCTATGGAAATGTACACAGAAAGACTTGGAATACCCTAAACTGACTAAAGAAGCTGCAGGGACGGAGGAGAAATAGAATCTGTACAATACCTACAATGGGACTATCATGCTCCAGCAATTGGTACTAGCTTTCCCAAGGACTAGATGACATTCAAAATCACTCATTTCAGGAGATTTATATTCCTAAGATTTCTATTCCTTTCTGGGTGGTTTACAAATTAGCTATCTTTCACAAGATTCCAGGGGTGAAGCTTTGGTGTATGTAAAAGACATGTTGCTATCAAGGAAATCGGCTTAAAGTTAATGACACTTGAGGACTTAAGCATCTGAATTTGTTTCCTCTTTTCATCGTATTCCCTGGAGCCACATAAAATCTGCCTTATACTGCTCCTAAGTATGTCCCAAATTAAGATAATGACAACTGGATTTTAGCAGTGAATTTAGCCTATGCTCTGGTTCCAGTGCAATGGTCATAACAAGTAAGTCGGGTATTTAATTTCTCGTGTATCTTTCATAGGCTGTCTTTTCAGGTTTTTCCTGGTTAGATTCAAGAATGGCTTAACAGTCCTACTCTGCTCGGTTCTTAGGACTATCAAATCTATTTTAATTTAAGAGTCAACTTCGTCTAGTTCTGACAATATTAATATTTTAATTTCATCCCTAGTGTAACCGGTTGAACGGGCACCGTATGACCATTCTTTAGTAAAAAGTTTATTTATCCCGCATTATCCATCTAGCCAACAAGCCACAAACGAGTTAGAGATCGTATTTTAAAAAATCAAAAACGTAGCATTGGTGATCAAATTTATCTTTTGATTGTAAGTAGAAAAACTGGATGCGATTACAACAACGTCAATCGATATTCAAATTAATTGTGTGTATATTTAGAAAATCAATTGTTATTGTTCCAATGAAATTTCTTCAGGCAAAAGGTTGATTGTGGTGGCAGTGGCTTCCGGAATGTTTTGGTCTCTTATACATATGTATATTAATTTAGAGAAATACTGAAGCAGGCCACGTTGATTGGTCCCCTTTTCGTCCCTCTTCCATATAGGATACCCGAATATCTTCACAGTTCTTCTTTTCTCGAAACCTTGTGTCATCGTTATCATCTGGTTGATTGAAATTTTACCTATCCTGTGGGCAAATGCGCCGCTGTCTCCACGTCCTCAAGGCACTTGCACTAGACACATTTGCCTTAGGTTACCTTCTAAAGTTTCCCTGCGCAATGAGAATTCCTCGCGTGAGGCTTAGAACTGCAGCCATTAGGCATATTCATCGCCATTTCGGCGATTGCCTCGATTAATCACCCTTTTGAATGTTCATTCGTGGCGGTAACTGGTCCATTGGACTACCAGAATCCTCCTACTACTTTTACCCATTTTATTGGAATATTTTCGGCTTTTTAAGGCGCTTTAATGACGAAGGGATATCACAGTAGCAGCACTCACCACATCAGCATCAAGCTCAAACTGGCTCGACCAAAGGCAGGAGAATTGTTTTCCTCACCACACGCCTCGCAGACAATAGCGTCACTTGAGCCTATCAAATTAAGATGCTTACCCAATGCGAAGTGTCCCATTAGAACGTCAATAAGTTGTCTACAGTCCGTTCTTTTTATATATAACAGCTGCTGTCCTATATCCTAGAGAGCTGTGCTCCACATAATTGTGTTTGTAAAACCCAAACCCCAGGACGTGGGAAGATTACACGCAGGTTCCAGCCGTGAGAAATCATCCTCTGACAGCCTCGCCGGATATCTCATTCCCCAGATTCCAGTGTGACCGAAGATCCAAATAAAAACCAAAAAGTTTAGCCTTGAATAAATTCAGATAGTTCTTGCATTCTCAAACTATTTTGAAACAGGTTAAAAGGCTTGGTCGGGCCTTAAGCGCAGACTAGCTACATACGCACCTATTCTTTTCAATGCAGTCCTCGCTTGGCAAAGAGAGACATTCTTGACGAACTTGTAGTGTTTCCTATCTCCACAAAAGCAGCCATTTATGAAAATTCGACTACTAAACCCAAGCGCAGACTCTGGCCGAAGCCAATCCTGAACTCAAGAAAAATGTATTCTAAATTTCCACAGCAGCCAAAGCTCCGGTGTTATTGCATCAGATTGCATATCCATAAAACCAGGGTCGAAGAAAACTCCAGTGCGGATAATACCAAAAGTCTAAGTTCTACGACGATAGATAACTATAATGGCACAGTTCTTTTGATTTTAGTGACCCCACATTAAACTGACTCGTAACTTAAAATGGTCTGATTGTAGCCGTATAGATCCAAAGGTTCTCTTTCGATGATAAGCTCAATGTCTTTCCAAAAGCAACCTTACACTGCCAGAAAACTGACAGCACCTTGAATCTCTTCGACTTGACATGCTTTGTCCAAAAAAGTTCTGGGAAGTCAGTTGGGAAGACTTCTACAAATTCTTCGATTTTGAGTTAAATGACTGCGTCCGCAAATCCGAATTTCTTGCGTTAGGCTCCTTTTTGTATCTGATTTTTGTTATGTTGTTTCAGATTAATCTCCCACATTTCAAATTGGCAGCCAGCTTCCTTCTCCGTGTGTATAAGAGCGGAAAACACTTCGACTTGATACCGTCGGATACGTAAATAATGGTTTGCTTCAATGTCAGATGTTTCACTTCCGGTTTGGATTTGAAGTACGAAATATTGCATATAGAAAGTATTTAAATACATGCGTTGGAATTTTTTTCAAATCCCACGCCAGGAATTTTCATCTGTCTGTACAGTTTGAACCGACTTTCATATGATTAATATGGTTGAAGGCAAAGCTAAATTCAAACTGAATCCAAGCTAGATGTGATGTGTGTACTTACTAAAGCAGGAATGGCATAAATTGACGGCGATGTTAAAAAGAGCTTATTTTTGTTATATTTTAAAGTAACAATATTCAATGATCGTCGTAGTTGAGTGATTAGTGCGATTGACTGCTGAGCCAGCCCCAGCAATGTCAACCAAACCACCAACCTATAATTGTCCCAAAGAAACTGCTCTATTCGCCGTGGAAAATTTAACACAACAACATTAATGGTGGCGAGAAGCAAGGCCGTCATCACGGTCTAAAAAGTCAGCTATTTATTTGTTTTTATTTTAACAATATTCAGCAATATTATCTGATAGTGATACAGGCCATAATGTGCGGAATTGTGCTAGGCGTTTAAGCGCTCTCCAGGTTATCTCCAGTGAGCTTCTTAACTGTTTTTCGTGACGTTAAGTTCCGCTGGAAAGAGATCCATTACCGCATTCTATCTTGGGCCCATTGCCCACTTCGAGAGCAGTGAGTTGATATTCCATTCCGTCCTAGGTATTGTGTAGTTCATTCTCCCCAAAAACCTGGCGTTCATAAATAAAGTTTCTGTGGCCTGGATGCTCGGACACGAAGGCTTCGAAGGTGTACTGTCTGGCGAGAAAAAGCATTTAGCGCCCACTCGTTGGTTTTGAGCCGTATTTAGGGGTGCCACATACACAGAAAACGTTACTTCATATAATGCGGAGCACGATATACATACCTAGTAGAACTTAATATTGAGGTTTACTTGGAGGCTCAATTCAGCTTCTGGTTAACCACTAGGCACATACATACATATGTGCCTATATGTATGTGCTTCTGCTACATGAAAAATTAGTTGGAGTTAGAACTGCGAATATTTTCTTCAATTCCCGTCAATTGGTTCTTTTCAGCATTTTTGCATTTCATACGTTTCCAATGATTCATCGAGGTCACCTTTCTCTCCATTTATTCAAGTTTCCCATCGAAAAACCATCTAAAAACCTCAACGCAAACTCTGTGACACAAAAAGCACAGAAAAATGCGTTGAGTTCACATATGAATTCACTGCACTTTTTGGCTGTACACATGTTCGTATTAAATTTTTTTGAAAAATAAGTTTTACAATGAAAATATTGGTAGGAATTCATTGCAACACTTGTTCTTATGTGTTAATGACTTAAATAATTGCAATCACATTGATATTTCATCAAAAGACTGCATAAAATATTAAAAGTTTAGTTTTCGATACTCCTGGTGTATGACAAAAGTAATATTTGAACTTTGCTGAATGCATTTTACTGCCAATTTGGCAGCCATTGCTCTCTATTCGGTTGGTGCATCCGGAAAAGTGTTGCCGCTGAAGAAAACTGAAAAAAATACGTTTGTAGAGACGGAGGTGAATAGAAATGATTACGTTTTTGTTTTGGTCGAGAAATTATTGTTTTCTCTAGTTGATGGATACATTTTTAACCTGAATTAATTTAAGCTTACATGTTTTCACATCAATTCTCAAGAGTGCCGCCTCACTTACACCTTTATTTAAATAACGAGTTGCTTGGCCTTCTTTCCGAATCTCTCGATCTGGTTGTGACCTTAAATTTGTTCATTCTGGAACTGGGGGATTATGTAAAGACAGCCATATAAAAAAACCAATAACGCCATAATTTTGTTTTAGTTTAAATTTTATTTTTGTTTTAAATATGTAATAAATATATTTTGTATGTTTAATTTTTTTTTGTTGTGTTGTTTTGTTGTTTTGTTTCAATCTCATTTTCAATATACATATATTTGATTTATGTATACATAATATATATATATATTTATATATATTTATATAATACGTACGTTCAGTAAAAATAAATTAAAATGTAGCATTTCTAAGATTGCTAATTATAATTATGTAATATAGTTTCATAAAGTCTTTCTTTTGTAATAATAATATTCCGAAAATTGCAAACTTAAATACTGACGAAACGAAAAATTAAAATTAAAACAAAATTCGAAAACAGAAACAATTGGTGTTTCTATGGCAATAAACTTGTTTTTTGTTTTCAATTTTTTTTTTTCCATTTCTTTCGCGTTTTCTCTTCTTTTTTTCCTTTTGAATAAAAAATATATCAGAACAAGAAAATATGAAATACCTTTTAAACGTTTTTTTTTTTAATTTTATTTTACTGTGTGATCCTAATGTACATTGAGTTTTATTTTTGCTTTGTTTTCACCTTAATCAAATTTTGGGTATGCCTACCATTTTTAATGTTTACTTTATTAATTTATCATTTATATTTAATAATGCCTATGATTTTTGTTTTGTAATACTTCCTTATATCTAAAAATATATGCGTTTATAAACTTTCAGTTATGTAATCTGTACGTTTTTGTCTGATCCTTTCGTTTATTTTTCGAATTTTGTCATTCAGTTTGCCAAAATTAGTTGTTTTGTGTTTATTTTAAAAAGTTTATGCCAATTTTATTTTGACATTTGTTTTTGTTTTTTTACAAAATTTTTCTCCCGATTGCTCAATATGTATTTTTTTCGTGAAAATTTTTTTTATTCTCTAATGTTTTGTCATCGCTTTCGATATATGTAGTTGAATTGTCAATAAGTATTGCGATTATAATTTAAGTATTTTATAAGACATTTTCAAATTATTAGTACGATTCTTTTTATTGAAAAGAAAAAAAATGTGAAAATTTTGTTTATTGCCGTGGCGAATATCAGAGGTGTAGCATATGCTAAAAGGCAAACATTAATGTGGATATTTTATTGTTTTTGTTTTTTAATTTATTTAAAATTTATAATTTGACAAGCAGAAAACATAAGTCAATGCAAATTAAGGACGTTAAAAATAAGAAAAATTCAAACCAGGAACATATTCATTATGTACACACACACGTACATATATATGTATGATTGTAAATTGTGACTGTATTTTAGGGTCGTGGAAAGATAGCCTCGACGTATAGACGAACAGGAAAACTGTTGACAGTTCAAAGAATCGCCCGCATTGCCAATACAGTTACGTAGATGCTTTAGGGAAGTCAAACGGAAGCAAAGGACCTGTTTCCTCTTCCTTTGCTGCACTAAGGCCAGCGTACCTATGGTTTTCCAAGAACAGCAGTACACGATAAGATACGATTCTAAGGCCCGGATGAACTGCGACCTGTAAGAACTTTTTTGCTGGCCTAGTAGTTAACTATGAGCCAAATTGAGGCTCTTAATGAACCTTAATAGCGCTTAAGGCTCCATATTCTATATCTTATCCCGTGTTAGATGGAATAGGCTTTTTTTCGGCAGCATACGACACTGCTTAATTCTAAACAAGATGGGATAAAACCTTTTTGCTTTAGAAGAGATTTTCTCCTAAAGGGTGGATGGTTACAGTAACAACAACCAATGGAATGGTTCTGCGATCTACTCTTTAGATGCAGATCTAATATTATTAACATCGCTATTTTATCGACAAAAAGATCACGCTCAAACCGTTAGAATCGAATACCATTAAATCGGAAAAAGTCAACAACTGTCGAATACTGCTTAGAGCCCCTACGAAGGCAGAACCGCGTCAGACACTGTTGGGTGCCTGGGCATTGCAGTATAGAATGATATGAATTTGTAGATGAATAAAAAAAAGGGAGTAAAATCCCACAAAACGACAGATTCGCCGCCAAACCGCCTTCATACGTCATTAAAACAGCCGTCCTCGACAAAATAACTAGAATATAGGCTTTCTTCGGATGTTGTTAGGTGTCTAAGGCTTTTTATCCGAGGCTGGGATAGATAGATACCGATATGGACACCATTTATTTAATAATCTTAAAGAACTACATAGGTTTTATACAATGTAATGGAATTTTAACATTTAACCTTACCTAACCTAGAGTGTGTCCATTAATTCGGCGGCAAAATTCTAAACTGGGTAGAGAGACTTTACTCTTATGATATCGATGATCTTCCAGTTCGAGGAAAAACCTTAACCATAACTAAGGTTTTGCGATAACATTTGCTTGACAGAAACTTAAGATAAACTGACTGTAAAAGGTCATCGTGTGCAGTTTCGTCCTAGGTCCACCCCGGACAGTGGCGTCACGTTAAGTTTGTGCAGTTTCGTAATAGAATTAATAAAAATATGTAATGCGTTCTACCGAAGCACGACATCATTGGTAGAAAACCCTTATTGACAGAGAAGCACGACAAAAATACTACTGTACTCTTGTTAGATTGACAGAGTTTAGAATTTGATGAAGCTTAAGTTCAAGTAAAAAGGAACAACAGATCAACTTCGCCCTAGGAAAAATTGCACAGCCTTAATGGTTTAAATTGAAAGAAGTTTTTATCATTTTGGTAGTTTGAAACGTGTATCAGCTGGCTCTCTTTTTTTATTGGCATCAAGCAAATTCGCACATAGCTGAGGCAAGTCTGCGAATGCTGTAAATCTTCCCATATAATTCAAACTAAAAGATCTCAAAATTAATTAAGCAAAAAAACTGGAAAAGCGAATGGAAACGACAACGAAAATTAAAAATAAAAACAAAAAACTCAAAATTTATAGCGAAAAAATCATGTTTATTTATCAAAAAAGAGAAAAATATATATGTATGTATGTATATGTACCATTGTCGTATAATATTATAATAATTATTAAGAAAAAAAAAAGAAAACAAACATATGCATTCCTTCATTTTTATTTATAAATAATATTACAATTAATATAGATAGCATACATTACAACAGAGAATTCTATGACGACGTTTTCTTTCTTTTCTATAGCAAACTTTTTACGTTTTATGTTTCATTTCAATGCAATTGTTATTTGCATTATCTTTGTATCTCATAGAAATATCAAAACTACAGTGAAAAATGAATTATTTTCAGAAAAAAAAATGTAAAAAGAAAACTTAAATGGATGGAAATTAAATAAGAAAAAAAGAAAATTAAAAGAAAAGAAAAATGCGATGCATACTACTACAATTAACATATTTAACATTATTTTCTTATTTATTCATTTTTTAAACTTTAATTCTTTTCTTTTATTTAATACTTCTTGGTTTCGAGTCTTTCTTTGATCCACAATAATGTCTGCATATAAGTTTTTTTTTTCTGTTTTTTTTTTTCATTTTCCTTTCTTATAAAACGTATATTTTAATTGTGAAATGAAATAAACATCTAACATTAAATTAAAATAGAAAATAAAAATGAAACTAAAAGCGATCTAATGTCTTCATTTCTTCATTTTATTTATGGTAAACAATCTTTTTTGTTTGTTTTCATTTAAATTATAATTAATAATCCTACGAGTAGTTCTTAAAATTAAAAAAAAGAAAATTTGTATTTTCTTATGTTTTTTTTTTTTTTCTTTTATTTTCTAAATTCTCATCGTTAACAAGATGATGTGGCGTTGGATGGATCTGTTGCATTCCACCAACAGATAAGAGAAGTATACATCTCGCTAAGGGTGAGAATTTATCCGAAGGGATGTATTTTTTTATACACGATAATAAAAAAATATTTTATGAGATACATGGCTTAATGGGTTTCCTTTTGTTTGTTTTCTGCTTTTAACTCACAACATCTCGTAAATGTGTCGCATTTCACATGATTAAAATTAATTAAAAGCAAAGAACGAACGGCAAAGTATGGTTTCTTTGATTAGCATAATGCAGTTCAGACAAAAATAAAATAAAAATAAAAACATAACCCTTGGCGCAGGGTATGATGGATGTTCGCGTGTAGTACTAACCTAGCAGCTTGTTTTAGTTTATTTATATTTGTTTTGTAGTTGGTTTAGTTGGTGTTGTGGTGTATTATATTTAAGAGAGAAAAAGAGTTACAGTTGTATTATCTTTTTACTGAGAAACTAATTGTAGTTCGGTTTGTTTTTCTTTTTTTTTTATGTGTTTTTGTACTTTTGGCAACGATGTTTGTTATCTTTTACTTTTCGTTTTTCTAGAACATATAATTAACTGAATAATGAGGACGATCGTCCTTTGTTGCTAATGAGAAATAAAGAGGATGAAATGAGTGAATACAACTTAAAGAGAAACTATTAGAAGAAGTTTGAATTGTTGGTTTTATGGTTGCGGATGTTGTGTGGATCGTATGATTTATGCTGACGAGTGAGAGAGTTTTACGATGTGTACATGATGCGTGATCCTTATGTTTGCGAATTATATTCAACATTATTTTTTATTTTATGGCACAGCGCACGCATTTGCGTTTGTTTTTTTTTTTTTTTTTTGGAAATTACCTATTACTTTTGTTTTTTAAATCACAATCATTGAGCAGAGAGTTTTGTTTTTGTTTTGTTTTTTACTTTTTTTTTTAATGAAAGAGCGAATTTGATCTGCCCTCCGACACCTAGGCCTGGGATGAGGCCGTCGTTGATGTTGGACTACTGTTGCCCTCTTGGTAGGGCCCAGTCACCACACATGGATGCATGGGGAATAAAGTTGTCCACGAAGTAGTTGTTAGGGTCGGTGCACGGAGGACCATTTTCTCGTTTTTTGACTGCTCGTGATTGGAGTTTTTTTTTGCCTTGCTTTCGCCGTCTTTTTTACGCTTTGCTTCATGATGGCCGTCGGATTTGCTACTGCTGCCTTCCTTTCGGTTGCTGTTTCCACCGCTGCACTCAGCTATATCGTCGAGTTCGTCTTCGTCGATGGGTTCTTTTTTAATTTTTGTTTGGCCTTCTTCTTTGGCTTTCGCATCGGCTTCGGTGTTGATTTTCTTGACGCGCATTTTTTCCTCCCACTCATCGATGCCGTGACGAGAGCGGTTGAGATTGCGATGCTGGTAGAAGATTAGTGTCATGCGAGTTGGATGATGACGATTAGGTCGCTTGACAGCAGTTGTGGAATGCATCTCGTGCTTGGCGCATTCGATGAGAACGCTTCCATGATTGAGAGCAATCGCAACGCCACCCATTTGTGGATCTTGGAATGCTTCAAGGTTTTCATTGATCTCAGTCACTTCACCGATAGGTTCGGCCTTGACTGTAGCTCCACCACCATTATTATTGGCATTTGGTGGTGGTGTGAGATCGGTTTGGGGTGGGGGTTGCTGCACTGGAGGTGGCTGCTGTTGCGGTGGAGTTGCCATTTGTTGTTGATGTTGCTGCTGCTGCTGTTGTGAGTTCTGCGAATGTTTTGACTGTACAGTCGATGGCGGTTGATGTTGCTGCTGGTGTTGTTGCTGTTGCTGCGGCGGAGCTTGTTGCTGATGATGATGCAGCGGAGATTGTGGCAACGATTGCAGATGATGATGATGTGGATGTTGCTGTTGCTGTGGCGGCAGGCTCGTCTGTTGATGATGTGGATGTGGCGTGTGCGTCACTGGTGGCAGTGCTGTTGGTGTATAGGCCGCCTGTTGATGGTGCATCGCTGCAGCGGCAGCTGCATGTGGTGGGAGTGGATGCTGCGTCGACGTGGACGGCGGATACATGTTCCAGTTGGGTGACGGCGGTGGCGGCGTGGGCGGCGGCGTCTGCTGCGGATACATACTGTACGGAGCGTAAGGCTGATGATGATAGCTGTAGTTGTAGTTCATGTTGTTGTACGCATCGTACGGTGAGTAGGTTGGCGGTGGTGGTGGATACATTTGATAGTTATTTGGATATTGTGAGTACTGGTAATCAGGCGGTGGCTTCGGCTTGACAAAGCCTTCCTCTAACGGCGGAGGCCCCAAATTGGTTATTGGTGTCAATGGGGTGAGTTTGCTGCTCTCGGTAAGGTTGTTAACTATCGTCGTAGAATCTGGATTCTCTTCACTACCTCCCCGACTCTTAACATCACCGCGGACGTCTTGGAGCTGAGTAAGCTGATTGCCAACTGGTGGAAGATGATTATTAAAGTTACCATACCCGTCGTGGTGTTGCACAGCCGTCGGTGCAGGCGGCAGAGGTGCTTGATGATGATGACTGTTTGGTGTGGTGGGTGTCATTGGCGGATTTGGTGGCGCTGTCAAGTTAGTCGCCACCGGATGCTGTGCCGTTGGGTGTGGAGCCGCTGCAGGGTGTGCAGTTGGTGGTGGTGGCCAGTTGCCATAGTAGTTGCGTGAGTCGATGTAGGAACCCGTTTGATAGTCGTAAGAATATGGAGAATCCAAGACGGTGCTCGAGATTTGATTTGATTGCAGCTGTGCATCCGTGAAGGTGTCAATCATTGTCGCCATGTTCATCAGGCTCGAATTTGACGACATTAGGTTGTTATTACCTCCGTTGTGGGTATTATTGACTGGTGGCGTTGAGAACGCACTTCCCGCTGGACTGGGATTATTGGTCACTGGTGTTTGACATCGTGGCGATGGCGTTGATGGTGGCGCCGACGGTGTTGATGGTGGATTTTGTTGCTGCTGTTGCTGATTTTTATTTGACTTTGACTTGGATTTGCTGGATTCCTTCTTCGTGGGCGGCGGAGGATTCGGTGTCACTGACGGTGGTTGCGGGGTTGTCTGTTGCTGTGGTGGAACTGCAGCTGCACCTTCCACACCTTCCTCACCGTCCTTGCGTTTTTTTCCATGCCTTCGACATGGCACAAGTGGCGTGGATCTCACGCGAACTTCGCAAGGATATCTAAAATACACAACAAAAGAAACAATCGTTAAACATGCTTTTGTCTGACTCTTAAAGTATTATATCTGAGTCTGACAATCAAAACTCAACGCTACACTCACTTGTCGAGGACCTGCACAGCACCAGTGCGATGCTTCTCCTTTTGTCCCTCAGCACTATCGAACTCATCCGTTGCATCCATCGTATATAGTGGCAACACATGAAATTGCTCATCATCTGGTGGTCGACCATCACGATTTGATGGTTTGAGTAGAGCCACTTGCACCGTACAGCCGTCCTGCATGTTATGCAAGTCTCTATGAGCATGTGCACAAAAATCCAGGCAGGCTGTGACACCCGAGAATGGCTTCCCCGGTTTTAAACCAAGTCGGCAGTCGGGCGCTTCCTTTTCGTACTTTGTTTGATTGTCATAGGAACGTGGTGCAATTTGCTTGAATAGTGGTGCTAACACCGTGGCTAGGAGGTTCATGTGATCTTCGATGGCACTCTCCTCGTTTTTCACCGAAAGACGGAATTTGCGAACGGTCTTGGATCGTGCGTATTTACAACCATTGTAGTACATAGACCACGAACAGCCGAAACTATAGGATGCGCCAGATGTTTCGGGATCGAGACCTTGAAATTAAAAATTTATTATTATCTGTGCTACGATGTGGATGCTAAGAAACTCACCTTGACAAGCACACGTGCGATTTTCGTTGGTAGCACAGCGACGTGTCGTCGGTAAACCGTATTTGTTAAGCTTGCCGATGAGATTTTTATAAGCGTTATCAGCTTCCTGGCGAGGCATACCGTCCCAAGCCACCATACAGACAACTATAAATGCTGCACAGCACCTTAAAGAATCAAAGGGGATTGTTAGTGGATTTGTTTCGGTGTGAAATATGGGTAAAGAGCATTTAAATCAATGTAGATTGCAGTAAAGGAAGAAAAACTTACTTGTGACCCTGTCGCTTCTTGACAACGACAAGAATTTTCTCCTCCGGATCGGCCCGCCGGATAATCCACTTGGCCACAGGACAACCCTGTGTCGTCTTGCCTTCCTTGCCGGTATAGACAATCTTTTCAATGCGCAGCTGTCTCCCCGAAATACCACATCGATCTTCGATCTCTTTGCGCAATTCAGCCAAAGTCGCTGAAGATCCTGCAAAAATTGAAATCAGTCATTTAGGAAACTCCATGTACTTATGTATGGGTGTGTAGTAACTCACCTAAATGGGTGTAATAACTTCCAGGTTCTGGTGGATTCTTATCCGATGAGAAACAATCGCACTCGGGTATTTCGGCCTTGTTGCCCTTCTCTAGCCGATCCGTTGTATCGAACATTGGATTGATAGTTTCTCGCTTCACAACCACTTCGGCAGGTGCCGATGATGACTCTTCACTGGCATTATCATCGCTTGCGTTTTTCTTTTTGCTATTCGGAGCCTTAGGCTCACCGTTCTCATCAGTCTCTTCTTCATCCTCATCGAGGATTTCATCTTTTGTCTGCATTCCCATGCAGGAGCCGTCTTTCAGATGCTCTATGGTCGGTACACGCGTACCACCCTGCCGACAGCAAGAAAAGCCGACAATGTTTTTGATTGCTGCCGGACCACCCTCACCTAGGAACGGATAACCGGTGATTTTGTCCACTTCTTCGCTGGCTTGAAGCTCAGCAACCTTGTCGGCTGCCTGCATCATGGAATATCGATTCGGAGGAATAGGATATGAATGTGCGGGGATCTCCTTTTCATAGTTCATGGGCAGAGGGATAATGCTACTCGTTTCGTGCTTTCGATCCAAATCCATTAAGCTGGGGCCCCCTTTCGAGCCGGAACTGGAAGATTTTGTCGCATTGGAAGATGGCGGACAGCCAAAGGAAGACGGCGTTGATGCTGACGATGAGTGGGGCGGCAGCGGAGGTGGCGGATGCTGATAGCTGGGCGAGAAATTTTGCTGATAGTTGTTTTGATGCTGATAGCCAGCACCGTAGTAGGAAGCGGCAGGATTCTGATAGCCGTGCTGCTGCTGATAGTCTTGTTGTTGATTAGGTTGATTATTGCCACCAGCCGGCTGTACCTCGTTCTGGCAATAGTCAGCGTACTGTATGAAGTTCTGATAGTTGCGTTCATAGCCCTCCATTTTGTTGTTCTGTTGGTGTGGCATGAGGCCCGGCTCTTGCTTGATCATTGGGTATTGGCCCTGTGGATTCATGCCAGGGTAACATGCGTTCGGGTCAGGATGATGGCCATAGCTGGACATTGGCGGATAGCTGGACTTTTCAGTTTTTATGTCCACCTGATGAGGAGAACCTCTCTGATGATGGTGGCCATGTTGTGAGTGGTGGTGATGAAGGCCACTACCCCCTCCCGGATCGTTACTATTCTTGTCGACGTCAGGCGCACTGTGACTTTTCTTTTTCGATTTACTACTGTGAGATGTTGTTTGGTGTTGTTGTTGCTGTTGATGTGGTTGATCCGAGTTTTGGAAGCTACTTGGTGGTTTCTTAAATGAGTGACCTTGCGGCTTCCAAATTTGATCGCCACCACCTCCGAGTGGTTCTGTTAGTGCTGCACTAGCTGCTGCTGTCGCTGATGGTTGCTGATGCGTTTGCTGTTGCTGTGGCACACTAGAACCGCCGACGTTCAATGCTGAATCGCCTCGGAGATGGTGGCTATACGATAAAAAATGACCGGTCTGATTTTGGGCCTGACCATGAGCAACACCAGTCGCTGAGGGTCCAGGCGGCGTCTGCATTTGAATGTCAGCACCTTGTCCCATATCCTTAGGATCGTTCTTTCGCAGAATCATCGATTTTATTCGCGTGTTTAAGTTAACACGCTCCGCTTGGTTAAACATTTCGCCTGGAGCGCCTGGTTGCTGCTGCGTTTGACCATTCCAGTTCCAGTCTTGGGACATTTGAGCATGACTGGGCGAGGAGATATGGTTAGGTTGGGCTTGCTGCTGTTGGTGATTGGGCGTATGCATCCCTTGATGAGGATTATGCAACATCTGCTGAGAGTTATGATTTGGAGATGGCGGTATTGGATATTGTTGCATATTATTGCTGCTGTTACTGCTACTGCTATGATTGCTTGGCGATTGAGGAACATGATTTGGTGACTGAGAGACGTGTCTTTGCTGTTGTTGCTGTTGCATATGACCTCGTGTCGGTGATTGTGGAATCTGTTGTGCAGATTGCTGCTGTTGCTGTTGTTGTTGTTGCTGTTGTTGTTGATTTTGAGAGGTTGGCGTTGATGGCGGATGCATAGGCGAGGATGACTGTTGTTGCGTTTGCTGTTGTTGCTGTGCGTTCGTGTTAGAGCTCTGCTGACCAGTTGTTGGGCCAGCGCTTCCTGCTCCTGTTGCTTGTTGTGCTACTGCTTGAGTTCCAGTTGCTTGATTACCGCTGAAATCGCCTGAATACCCGTTACAATTGAGTGAGCGCGGCGGTACGCTGCTCACCCGCGGATATCCAGGCGTTTCGTTTCCCGACATGGTCTTATTCAAATCGGAAGCTGCTGCCACTTGCAATTGATGTTGTTGCGCCGACGTTGCCGATGAGTTAGACAAAACAACTGGTGGCGGAGCTGGTGCTGTGGACACTTGTCCAGCATAGGTGACAGTCGGAGCGAAACTAACGCTCTGTAAAGAGACTTGATTTATAGGCGAAGAGATTTGCTGTGTTTGGAATTCATAACGTTGCACCGGAGCCGCATACGTCCTTCCATAATTCGGGTCAAATCCAAGGCCAGTCTGCACATATCCATTTGGCGGTTGATACGTATAGCTTTGGGGTTGGAATTCAAGCGAATTCAGCGATGTTATTGCCGAGCTATTCTGAGGAATTTGCTGGATAAATTGATTTTGCCAGCCTTGAGATGGATCTGCCTGCCAGGTTGGATAGAAGGCCATTGGAGCCTGCAATAAAAACGAACAGAAACACCAGAGAAGGGATGAATATAAATAAATTTGCGTTAAATGCATACTAATTAGGTTTACATGCTTGGTGGCTATGCTCGGTAATACATAATTTTTGCTTTGCTTTGTATTCATTAAATGTGTATCCCTAAAAATGAGCTCATTAACGTGTGGCAGCGGGAACCATCATCAGCTCTACCAACAACCACTAAACAAAGGCGAAGCAAGAGAAGGCACAAAGAAACATAAATGCTGTGTGTCCATGAAAAATAAAAATAAACCGAGAACCAAAGAAATTTATGCAGTCGAAGGATGGGAGTTAATGGGTTCGGCGATAACGCCTCTCTCTCCTCCGCTGTCTACTCGGTTATACATATAGTCGACGGTGTACCCATATTGATAGATTTTTCTGTGCTAAATGACCCTGGAACTTTAACGAAACATCTTGGTGCTTTAATGATAATTTCGTGGCCTCTTAATTGCTTGTCTGTTAAAAATTGCAATTAGTTGCGTGCAGAATGTGCCTCGAAAAAAAGATGAATCGAAACAAAGGGTAGTGGAAGGCTCTTTCGATTACAAAACTAAGTATGTGTGGAGTTTTTGTTTTTCATGATCAATAGTGTGCAGTGTACAGTGTTACAAGTTTATCATATAAAAAAGCCTAAGATGGCTTTCGATAAATGTTCAAAAAGTTTAGGCAACAAAGCTGGTTACTTGACAATAGTAGCTAATGGAAAATCCTCACGTCCACCTTGTGAAATTAAAAAAATGATTCAACTCCTTGCCTCTTTTCTCTGAGCTCTCTTAAACACCATTAACGAACGGTCTGCCTAGACCTCCAGGGTACTATGTAAAGCTTTGTGTTCATATTGTAGTTAGTGTCGAATATTTCCAAAAGGACTGAGTTCGAAGGTGTCTTGTCGAAATCTATTGTACCATCTCATGGATATTGGCACTTCAGATAATGTCAAGAAGTGTTTAATCTTTTTCGAAAGGAAACCGAGGGCATGAAAAAAACAGCCCTAGCGTCCACCTAAAAACTTGTGAGACATTATGTGAGAATCTGCAGAGGGTCTTACTCCTCTCTGAAAATGGATCTGCCTTAGAGGGTTTCTGTTCCAGATCAACATAAATTAAGATTACAGGAGCGAAGAGATCATTTTTTGTTGGATGCAGACTGAGGGCGTTACGCGTATCTTAACAAGCGGCTTAACCTTACTCAACTAGCAACTAGCTTTCATTTACTATAGCTTAAGTGCTTCGTTGAGGTAAGTGTTATGTTGAGGGTTTTTGAGTTCGGAAGTTGCTTTCGTTCAGATTTCTGCTGCAATGTGACATTGTACTCACATACGTATGTACATATGTACCTATGTATATATCTGCCAATGCCAATCAAGCAAACTGTGCAATTAACTCATAGAATATTTCAGAATCAAGTATAGACTCCATCTTCTACGAGACTTCCTGGAAAGAATCGCAAACCTGAAAAGCGGCCAAATCAATGCTAGAGCGCCGCCTGCTGTCGTCTAGCAAGGAGAACGCTTTATATTGGGAGGAGGCAAATAAAACTAATGGTCGGCCTGTACACTGGACACATCAAACTGAATAAGCATGCCGACAGACTGGGACTGGTACAATCAAGTACTTGCCTGGGATGTGAGGTGGAGGAGAAGGAGAGCCTCGAACACTTTCTCTGCGATTACCCCGCCACAGGGCCGCTAAGACATAAAAGCCTGGGAAGACGTGTTCTGCCCAGGCTAAGCTCTCTTAGGCAATTTGGTTTCGAGAAAACCCTGGAGTTCGCTGGACATACAGAACGTTTCTCGGATCCAAACGGTGGCTTACGTGACGAGGTTCTCCTCGTCCTCCTAAACCTATCAAGCAACCATAGTCTCCATCTTAGAAATATCAGTTTACGAAATAGGTTTTGTTTCGCAACTATCTCATAGAGAAATGATGTCTAAATGGAAAACATTTTTGCAGACTTAGTCTAGCGAACATTTGAAAGCAGATCAGTACGATGGTGAGACCCAAAATGGCATGTAGTGGTATCGCTAGAGAGTTATATTACACAAATCTTGACATTAAATAATTAACATTGTCAAAACACTACTCTAATATACGTAGATGCTTAACAGCACCATCCGGAACTCAAGTAGGACATGTTGTTTTTATTTTTGACAATGTTTTTGTCATGTCATTCCGATAAACTGCATACCTTAACCTAGTTCCACTTTAATAACACTGTTTTTTCTAAAACAAAACATGTTGTTTTATCAGCAGAAGCAATCTTCCCCGAAACAAGTATACCAGCAAAGACAACGCTAAGCAAATTCCATTGATAAATTTTTATTGCCGTACGCATTGTTGGCCAACGCAACATAGTGACGTTCCAAGTTCCTATATTTGTCAGGGGGGTGTACGAAATAGACCCATTGAGTAACTATTCAGTGCATGACCTCAAATCGAACTCATTCACCTCCATGTTCGACGAGGATTTCAGGGGTGTATTTGGATTGCATACGTACGCTTCTTTTTCAAAAGTCAACTCCATCCCCCTTCCTTTATCGGTATAATTGACTTTTTTTAGGGGTGACAACAAAAAAGGCAGAAGGGTGGTGGTGAGTACCAAAAATCAGAGTATTTACTTTCATTGATTCTCCATCAACCCACACCCTAGGAATGAATGTTGATGTTCTTCCGTTCAATTCGAGGACCAGTCAGTGAAATTATTTTCGAATGTGAACATGTGCGAGCGAAATTTTATTTATACGAGTACACATCGCGCACATGTATGTTTCGTTTTTAAATTTATTACTCCTCGGAGTGTAAGTAAGTTACCCCCGAACATACACACAGAGGTTGTTTGGGTATATAAATTAATTTATTTATTTATTATTTTATTTAAAAAAAATTTATTTTTCACACTTGTTGCCTTCGCGGCTACTTAAAAACTAACATTCAAAAATTACTTCTAATTTAACCTAACCTCGGTTCGCCAATCGCCAGTTGCATCTCAGGTGCAACATCAGCGAATTCCTTCACGTACTGTCTGCGCGTGGCTGCAGCGTCCGTGGGAGTCACTGTGTGTGCAACCTGATCTGTTTGTTTGTCTTCGATGTTATCTTGTTTCGGTGTTGTTGACGTTAACTCTTCCTCCCTTAAGCCTCAAACGTCCTCGTTTGACCTTTAGAACAAGGATATTTGACTGATCCTGGAGATGCTGGGAACTCTTTGCTCTAGAGTTTGGTGATTCTGGTTAGGCCTTTCAGGATGAATTGTTAGATCTGCAGCATTGGTGCCTGGTTGTATGATCGTGGTAAGTTCCGCTTTCTTAGTTCTTCTTGATCTGTAGCTTTTGGCGATGTAGACCAATAATGCGGTGATGACTATGGCTGACAATCCAAAGTTGCCAAAATGTTTTATCCTGTTTTCTGTTTCTAGTAGTTTGATAAAATGCGTGTTGTTAAGGTGTAATTCTTTGATCATCTGAAGGGAGAGTATTTCTTCGAAGTTAAGCTCATTCGAAAGCGGTTGCACTATTGCTGGTAAAGGTTTGGTAAAGGATATCTCCGTTGAGGTGTAGGTTGTTTTGTCGATTGTGATGGAAGTGTTATGGAATTGGATAATGAATGTTCCCGTTAAATTCACTGGCTTGTTGTCTATTAGAATCGTCCCATCGTATTGGTTAAGGAATAGAGTTCCACTGGAGATTTCTTCTACTGCGATGACATGCTGGTTGTTGATTTTCGTACAGGTGGATGGTTGTCCTTTTAGGAGGTTAGGTAGGCATGAAGAGTTACTAATATTAATATAATTCCTATTACTACAAATTGACAACTCGTTGTATGTATTACAATTATTTTTCAAACCATATATTCTATCGTTACAGTTTAGTATTGAGTTGTATATTATTTTGTTGATAAACATTCCTTTCTTTATTGGTCTTACTAACAATTTCTTACATTTTTCACTTTCTGTTATAGGTAGATTTATTATAAAGATAACAGCTGTTTCGTTGATAGCTATTCTTACATTACTAAATTCTAATGCCTCCTCAACACTTAGGAATGGCATATTTTCTTTTATTAAAATTTCTTCGATTACTTTAATTTCTGTGCCTGACAAAATGTATGAATTAACTATATTGGCCTTAGCCCATTGCACAGCGTAATCTATATTGAGGATTTCATTTTTAATGACATTTATTTTATTTCTAATTGTATTCATATATTCGTTATAAAAGTCGTCTTTATTTTTAGCAAGTTTTATAATTTTATTTGCGATTTCTGTTAAGGTATTTATTCTCTTAATTGTATCTCTATTAATAACCAATTGCTTGTTACTATTTTCGGAAAGTTCATTTATTTTCCCGCTTATAATTTTGAGATCCTCGTGATCAGGGGAGCCTGCAACCCATTTCCAAGCTGTGCCCAAAAAGTCTAATGATTTTTTTACTCGTTTTGCAGGCTTAAGCCTGTTTATGCTATCTTGTATAATTTCTAGGTCATGTATTATAAAAGGATAGAGTGAGTTATGAGTATTAGAGCTAAAATTTTTTTTGATTGCTGAGTATACGTCGTCCACGAATTTCTGGTAAGTTCCTAAGTCGATTACATGTATTATCTTGAAATTTCCTTTTTGAAGTCTGGCTGTTCCTGAATTTAATGTCAAAAGTTGGGCGTTTGTGTAGTCTAAAATCTGATGTTCGCCTTTGGCAAAAGCCAGAACTAGGAGTCTGAAAGAAAGTAATTTTCGCTAGGTCAATTTCGGATATGATTTTTATATACTATCTTTCCACTTTCTGTCAAAACTGTGGTGTTCCTGTCTTCTTTGACGGTTTCTTCTCTATATCTACTTGAAAGTTTTGTTCCTAGTCTTTTATTTTGTTTTACGTAAATTATTTGTCCTGGAAGGTATTGTTTACATTTATGCCGTTTTTTATTGTGATATTTAATATCGGTTTTCTGTTTTTTCATAAGTTTCTCTGCGTTTGCCTGTCTTGTCCTGTCATAGTCGTCTGGGCCAAAGGTAACGCTGCGGCCGAAGAATAAGTCAACTGGTTTTTTCTCTGTGGTTGAGTGGATGGTATGGTTGTATTCGTTAACTGATTGTTCCAGCAGTTCTTCGAAATTTCGATGCCTATTTTCTTCTTTAAGACATCTCATTATTTCCGCCAATGTTGAGTGGAATCGTTCCACTTGTCCATTAGCTTCGCTTCTGTAGGGTGGTGTCGTGTAGACATTTATTTTTAGTTCATCTTTCATCATGAATAAAATCGAAGTTGAATTTAGGGATGGCTCGTTATCGATGACTACCGATTTAGGTACACCGAAGAAAAATAGTAAGTCTCGTAATGGTCGTCTGATGTCCTCTATAGCCCTGCTTTTCAGAAGTACAGTTCGCGCATATTTCGTAAATTTATCAAGTGCGGTAAGTATCAAGCGTTTTTCTGTGATAAAAATGTCGAAATGCACGGTATGTCCTGGGAAATTAGGGATCGGGGTTTCGTCGAGTTCAGGCTGATTTGGGTGCCTTTCGTATTTGCTTCTTTTGCATATAGAACAGATGTTCGTTATTCGTTTTATCTTACTCATCATGGAAGGGAAGTAGTATTTCTGAAGGATTTGAAGTCGGTTTTCCTTTGCATTTCTATGAGCGCGGTTATGAGTTTCAATTACGATAGTCTCTTGGTCTTGTTCGTTAGTTACGTCGTGAACTTGTAATCGTGAGAATCTTATTTTATAAGTTTTGAAGTGAATGGGGTAGATGTCCTGTATCATCCCCATAATTGCTTCTTGGGTGGTTATGCAGTTTATGACTGATGGGTTAAGTATTTTTTTTAGAATTGACAGAATTGTTGAAGGGCTATAAGCAGGTTCTGTAATGATATGTCTATGGTAACCGGGAAAGACGATATTGAACGTCTTACTGGATGAGTTATCTACGTTGAGGAATATCTGATTTTTAAAGGCGTTAATGGGTACTTCAACGCTAGGGATAAGATGTTGTGAGGAGCTTTCGTCGCTCTGTAGTGTAGGTGTTAGAGAATGTAGAGGAGTATTTTTTGGAGGACGGGAAAGGGCGTCGGCGACAACGTTAGTTTTACCGGGTTTGTACTGGATATCGTAGTTATATTCCTCCAAAATAGCTTTCCAGCGTTTCATCTTACTATTGTTATTTTTATTACTGAGCGCGTACGTCAGTGGCTGGTGGTCTGTGAAGATGCTAACTCTGGCTGAACCGTAAAGGTAGTTTCGAAGGCTGTTGAGCGACCAAATAATCGCTAACATCTCCTTCTCATTAGTAGCATAGTGCTCTTCTGTACTATTCAAGGTTCTGGAGATAAAAGTGATCGGTCTGTCATCTTGAGAGAGGACAGCTCCGATAGCGTAGTTTGATGCGTCGGTCGTTAACTGGAAAGGTTTCTTGAAATCTGGGTACATGAGAATAGTGTCTTGAGACACAAGCGCATTCTTGATTTTATTAAATGATTCGGTGGCTTCTTCGTTAAAAGTGATTTTAGTTTTGCTCGACATATGTTTGGACACACGTCCATCCTGCCCTCTTAAAAGGGTTGTGAGGGGTTTCGCCAACTTAGCGTAATCCCTTACAAACCTACGGTAATAACCGGACAACCCTAGGAAAGATCGAAGATCTTTTAACGTTTGCGGGCATGGAAAGTTGAGGATTGCATCCACTTTAGCTGGATTTGTACTTATTCCATCGGTTGAAATAATAAAACCTAGGAATTCTACCTCTTGTTTGAAAAACTTACACTTGTCGAGTTGAACCTTCATGTTCGCCTCTTCGAGTGTTTTGAAAATTGCTCTCAGGTTTGCTAGATGGGTTTGTTCATCTATGCTGAATATAATGATATCGTCGATGTAAACGAAACATATTTTACCAATATGTTCGCGAAGGATATCGTCAAGTGCGCGTTGGAAGATAGAGGGAGCATTTTTCAGACCGAATGGTAGCCTGGTAAACTCGAATTTTGCACTGTTAATGGAAAATGCGGTTTTCTCGATATCAGATTCTCTGAGGGGGATTTGGTGAAACCCACTTTTTAAATCGATAACGGAAAAAAACTTGTTTCGTCCTAACTGCGCGAGCACTTCATTAATATCTGGGATCGGGTAGCGATCGGGGATGGTAAATGAATTAAGCTTTCTATAGTCTATTACTAGCCTATATTGCTTATTCCCATCGGAGTCCGCCTTTTTGGGGACAATCCATACCGGAGAGTTGTATGGTGATTTGGACGGTCTTATTATACCGTCATTAACGAGTTGCATGGTCTGTTTTTCCACTTCGTCCTTGAGAGACGCGGGATATGGGTAAAACCTAGTATACACTGGTGTATCTGAGGTTGTTCTTATCTCGCCGCAGACTTTAGTGGTGTAGGTAAGCTTCTCGTCGGGGCTAGAGAATAGATTGGGACATTCCCGAATTAGGGATTCAATTGAATCTTTTTGGGACTTCGAAAGTTGTCTAAGCTCTTCGCCTAAGTTATTAACTGCCTGAGATGGCTGCTGCTTTATTCTCACTTTAACGTTGTTCGAGATGAACATAACATTTCTGTTAGCATGGATCACGGCGGATAACTCTTTGAGGCTATCGTTGCCGAGAATTCCATCGAATGTTTTCAAATTTGGAAGAAGGAAAAATTTGAGATCAATATGATTCTGATCAAAGAGGTTCAGAAACATATGGTGCGTTATGCTGACGTCGCCTGCTATTGAAGTTGCAAGGAAAGGTTTATTATTTGGGAGTGGTTTAGATACTAGACGCGGGTGTATATAATTTTTGCTAGAACCGGTGTCTATCAAAAATTTCAGAATTTCGCCACTCTTCGTCTTACACTCAAAAAAGGGTAAGGAAGAGTCAGTCAGCCTAAAAAATGTATATTACTATATTCTGTAGACTGTTCTTCGGGATATCCGTCAAAAGGCGGGGTAAATTCAAAATTTTCTGTTTCGGGATTCTGAGTAGCATTGTCAGAGTCAATGGGAGGTTCAAATTCAAAATGAGCAGAAGGCTCAAGCTCTGGTTCTATATGATAGTTAGGTTGCTGGGTTTTAAAGAATTGGGGTGGCCTAAATTGTTGTTTGTTCTGGAAGTTTATCTGTCCGATTTGTTTATTCGGACCTTGGCTTATTGGTTCGCTCTTAATTTGGTTTTGGATGGCATTGTTGTTAAAATTTGGTCTTGGCTGATAACTATTTCTGTTGAAATTTGCGCTCTGTTGCGGGGAAGTAAAGTTTTGTCGAGGGTTGAAACCATTATAATTTCTGTTAAAGTTCGCGTTTTGTTGTTGGGAATTAAAGTTTTGACGAGGGTCGAAACCATTATAGTTTCTGTTAAAATTCGCGTTTTGTCGTTGGGTATTAAAATTTTGCTGAGGGTAACTAAAGGTTTGTTGGGTATTGAATCCATTATATGGTTGTATCTGAGGGGAGTATGATGCCTGGGGGGAGTACTGTTGCCTATAGGGTTGTACAGATTTTTGAGGATTGAATGGCGGTCTAGGGAAATTAGGTTTTTTATATGCTCCTTGGTTGTTTTGGACGTAATTAGTCCTGAAGTGTTGGTTTTCCAACTTTAAACATAAGTGCAGAGCCTGTGGCAGATCCGCGGGCTCTCTAATACCCAGTAATCTAGGTAAATCGCCTTTAAGTCCCCTGATGAAAGTGTCAAGGGCTTTGTCGCGATATGTTTGAGTGAGTAGTGACATCGATTCGGAGCTAATGGTCATACAGGAAATTTTACTCAAAATAAGGGAGAGATGCGAGTAAACCGTTTGGTAGAAGGTTTGTATGGTGTTACTTCCTTGGACTAGGGAAGTCATCTGGTATTCCAGAGTAGACACGTCACGCTTGTCCGCGTAGTGCATTGCTAAGCATTGGCAAATGCTTACCCAATTTAGAGGGGTATTATAGGATTCAAGGGCTGCATCAGCCTGTCCAATAATCTTATTTCGGACTACGTTTAGTATGCCGAAGTACTTAGGTGTTCCCCTGATGGGCTCGTAAATCTGTAGGACACGCTCCACGCTTTTTTTCCATGAGGAAAATTCACATGGATCGCCAGAGAAATTGCGGAGACATCGTACCACGTCAGGTATTTTGTCCAAGTCGTCGAGTCTGTCTCGATATTCCGGTGCAATAGTTTGGTCTACGCCGGGGGAGCGCTGAGCATTCGGATTTAACACACTCTGTACAAGGTTTTGGCCTTGTTGGCCAAGAATACGACAAACTATGGATGAGACTAAAGCATCCAATTCGGGGGTCGATCTTACTTCTGGACCATCAGTATGAGAGGAGCTTGACTGGTAGGAAGTGTTTGCGTCAGAGATAGGAGGAACGAGGTTAATGGGATTAGTAGGCATTTGAGGATTTGAAACAGCGGGTCTGGGTGCTTGGGCAGGTCGAGGTGCCTGAGCGGAGGTATCAGTCCCAGATCTTAGTGGCATGGCTTTCCAAAATAAATTTACTTAAACTTGCTAAAATATTACGCTTCAAAAACTAAAAAATTTTTTTTATCGTGTTGCTTTCTTCTTATTCTTTTAAATTCTTTGCTTTATCTTAATATAATGTGTTCACTTGTTTTATACTTTTTAATTATTCACTTTGTTTCAAAATTTTATTTTACTTTCATTTCACTTAATATAATTTCTTAAAATATTCTTACAATATGAGCAGCTTCATCCCACGCCGGCGACTCAGATTTTTCCTTTTTGCTGCAGCTACTGGGGATCCAATGTCCACACTATTCACGTGGTTTGCTAGGGGCGTTCTTAGGACCCTCTAACAATGATGAAACTGTGTTCTTTCGCACTTTTCGCACTTTACGCGAGAGAGGTCACGGGAGCTTGTTTATTTAAGGCCACTGGACAACGGAAGAACAATGGGAAACCGATGTGGTTCGTCGGGTGAACTATTTTTTCTTGTCACGGGAGCTTTTTATTCTAAGGCCACTGGACGCACAAAATTGGAAGTTTTTACTTTCACTTATTTGTAAATCTTTCACTCGCGACTTTCACCGACACCGGTCCCTGCTCGGGCGCCAATTAATTTATTTATTTATTATTTTATTTAAAAAAAATTTATTTTTCACACTTGTTGCCTTCGCGGCTACTTAAAAACTAACATTCAAAAATTACTTCTAATTTAACCTAACCTCGGTTCGCCAATCGCCAGTTGCATCTCAGGTGCAACATCAGCGAATTCCTTCACGTACTGTCTGCGCGTGGCTGCAGCGTCCGTGGGAGTCACTGTGTGTGCAACCTGATCTGTTTGTTTGTCTTCGATGTTATCTTGTTTCGGTGTTGTTGACGTTAACTTATATTATGGAATTCTATAAAATTATAATGAATTCGCTTATCAGTTACGTAACAGAACAAAAATAAGAATGAGAATTGGGGTCCAATCAAATTCTTAATTTATGCACCCTCATCGACGAGGTACACGGCTAATGTGGACAATTTGTTGAGTTAAATTCATTAAACATTGAAATTATCAACGAAAGTGGCTTTTTTTTGGAATTACATCGTGATTTTCGTTTTGGAACGTAAATCACAGACAGATTTTTTTTTCCTGAATTGTTGAAAACGGTGTTTTAATTCTCTTTAGGTTGTACATATTCCGTTGTCACTGGTGAGAAGGAGGAAATCATCGTAGACTTTGGAGTATCAAAGCCTACTCGACTGGCATACAAGTCGCAAACACTAAGGGTAGGTGGTGGAGTACAAAGAAGTGAAGTATATCATACTTCTCTGAAGCGATTATTTCTGTTAACCTGTTCTTCTTATTTATGTACATCTGTCCACATCTATGTAGTGATAAAGATTTTTAAAAATCAGTCGACCAGTCCCGCGAGGTGGCTTTATCAGAGTTCGAAAAAAAAAGACACTCTTTGATGCGCTCCTAGGACGCATTGTCACTAAATGCAACTGGGATCACACTTGGATGATGCAAATCGGAAGAAAAGAGACAGAAACTCAGCTGTAAGATGTTAATCGTTACTGTGGGCGACCGGCTGGCCGAAAACAGGAAGCCCTTTGTAATCAAAAAGGGAGTGAAGCAAACCCTGGAAGATCATATTGAAAGCACATTCAAATATGAAAGTATTAAGAATCCTGTAGAAGTCATCTTCAAAGGAGCTGCTGAAAGTTTTCGATTAGCATTGAGGCGTTCTCCAATAAAAATTGGTCATAGCACGCAAATAAAACAAGTTGGCATGGGTTTATGGCTTTGCTTTACAAATTATTGCCAATAAAATCGGTAGATCCTTTGTTTCTATAGATCTGGCAGGACCTTTGGAAAGCGTGAATAACTACTTCAGTGTACCAGAAATAACCTAAATGGAATAAGTGATAAGTGATAAAAACCTGGGAGTCCGCTTGGCGCTTAGAGGTGAGAATGTCTCTAAGATCATTCCCTTCTATCTACGAGACAAGGTTGCCCATTGTCTCGTTGGTAAATACATAAACTAAATCAAGATAGCAGTTCCTGATGAAATGGAATAGACCTTTGAGAGAATGTCACATTTGGCACCAATCATTTTAAGGCAGCGAAGGACTTTAGGGTTAGTCAACAAGAGGTGTCATTTTAAATTTCGCGCCATTGTTAACTGTTAACATTCTACTAACATTGTGATGGCTTTTGATAAGTAAGAACTAAGAGGTCATTAAATATGGATCGATACACACTCCTACAACGTGTTGAAATAGTGAAAATTCACACGGTGAAAATATCGCGAAAATGTTTCGTAAAGTTCGTACTGCTTTTGGTCCTCATCAAGCGCCTTGTCGGACAGCAATATAGAATTTATTTGATACATTTGAATGTCCCCGACAGGTTAGTTTTGTGAGGACTCCAACTCGTGTTCGTCTGGCAGGGTTAGCTGAAAATATCGCCCCGTTGCTAATAGTGTGACTGAAGACCCAGGTGTGTCCATTTCGATACGATCACAAGAATTTAGCTCATCCGCAACCACTTTGCACGAAAGTTTGCATAAAGATCTTGGTCTACATGTTTATAATATTCAATTGAAACACGAATTGAAGCCAGCAGACCACGCACAACGCCGTACTTTCGCTTAAAAACAAAATGACGCCTCTTAGTTGGATGGACCTATACATACCTAGACTCAGCTGTAAAAACGAGCAACAATACTAGCCCAAAGGAAGCATAACTCCTGTCTGTCAATCCCTGATTCTTTGGGACAAGGAGGCAATTGAGTATGAAGGTCTTCTCAAGTCATCGCATTCCTACTTTACGGCCTCGAAGCTTGGGCATTCTCAGAGACGAGTGAAGTTTTGCTTAACCATTTCGTGAGCAAAATTCTTCTGGTCATTTTCAGTCCTATCTGTATTCGTAGAAATTGAAGGAAACGAACTATACGGGCCCGAAGTGTCTTCTCATCCTTACTTTACCTGACGCATGGAAATGGTGATGGCCTGCAAACCAACTTTATGTGCCCAGCTAGCTGGCTTAAGAGACTTCAGTTTGAGAGCTTTTTACTTAGATTTTTTTAATGAATCGATAATGTAAAAAGTTTTTAGACAATGCTACACAGAAGGTTATTGAAAGCTACAGGTGTCTACCCAGAACGCTGTCAGGACAAAGATAGCTACGTCAATTATGACTTAAGAAGGCCTTGCCTCAATACGTTCGACTGGAAGTAGCTAGTCTGCCATTAAATTATCATCATTCGCGTGCACAAAGGATGAAATGCATGAATGGATGGTTGTTAAACAATCTGATCATTAATTAACAAAAAAAATACTAAAAAACACTTTCACCCATAACATTCGAATGAATTACAAATTAAGATGCTGTCTGTTTGCTATTAATAAACCAACAACCCGACATTGCAATTACAGGTTTGCACGGCCGAGTGCGATCGCAATAAACCGTCGCATCAACGAATCTATAGTTGCATTACCAGCGATTGCATATTGCCCATAAATTTACAAATTGTTCTTTTTTTTCACTCGCAACGAACAGATACATTTTTGCTTCTTGCACAGTAAACGCTTTCGTTCCGGACTCTACAAAGATCTGTTTGCTTTCGTTCTCAGATAGCAGAAAAAAAAAATTCAATTAAAAGTGAGAAATGAACGATTTTCCTCATGTTTTTTTTTTAATAATTTGTTGAAATTAAATGTTTATACTTCATCGGTGCATACACTTCGCATTTAATTATCTGTGTATGTGTAGCTCCCTCCAGCATGACTCTACGATTTATGAAGCTTCAATTTTGCAGCAAAAAAAAAAAAGAAGAGAAAATCCCAAATTTATTATGAGGCACTATGCACATAGAGCTGTGAGGGTGGTGGGATGAGTTTTCCCATTAATTTTCCTGACAGGATATTCAAACCGAGGTTATTCCTACTTCTCTATCCTCCCCTGAGGGGGGTCACCCACCGAAACGAACTGAGCGTCTTTATACCTTAGTGAGCCTCTAATTGTCTGGGCGACCATCATCGGGAGAAGAGAAAACCCTCTACAAACACTCTTTGGTGGTACCCACCCGGTTGGGTTTCCCACCAGGTGGTGCGGTGGCTACCAACATAGCCACAACCATTATCATCATCATCTGGTACCGGACGACCTAAGATTCAGCCCTGCTACGTACGCAATGCAGAAAAGGGATAGCTGCTCCTGGAGAGGGGTACAAGTACAGCACACAAAAGAGCGGCGCCGTATTAAATTAGGATTCTTTGGAAAGAGAGACAGAGAGAGAAAGAGAGACACATAGAGAGTTTGCAAGAGAAAGAGAAAAAAGGGATGTTCGTCTAAAATTCTTCATCGGCTAAAACTTTGATTGAATTCAGTTTTTTTTTCTTTTGGGTCCCCCATCCCATTGCATGAAAACCCAACAAAGCTTTGAAATAACTTTAATGTTCTCCCCCAAGGGTATGATGGAAATCCCAGCTTCCCAGGTTAACCATGAGACTGTGGTTAGGAGAATTCGTCTGGCAGTAGACATCCCTAATTTTCGTAGGGATATTCATTTCTTTGATTGCATAGACACCCGAAAGGGAAGAAATTAAAAAAAAAAAAAAAAAAAGTTTATGGCCTTACTTATGGATTTTTCGCCCGGGGGTTGTTATTTTCTAAGGCAATCATCAGAGGGGTTGCATGCATCCCCGTTTTTCCGTACGAGGGTCGAAGGTGCGCAATTGCTTATGCGCGACTCCTAAAAAACAAAACATCGACGACTACGACGGCAGCGGTGGTGACGACGACGACGGGGATGATTATGGGGAGGTGATGCGGGACGATGGGGGCAATGAAAGTGGCGATGAAGGTAGAGAAGTTGGTGGAGACGATTATTTTCTGTGGCGTTCTCTTCTGTGTATGTTGGGTACTGGTGCTACTGCTTCCACTTTTCTGGGGTGTGTGTACGTGGCGGCGGCCTCCCCACATTTGGTATATACCAATTTCACACAGCTCCTGCTCCAGAATGGGGTGTAGTTAAGTGGTGCACATAGCGCGGGATAGGATGAGCTACTGCTGCCTGGCCGCCTGGCTGGCTGGATGGTAGCTGCAGACATTCCACTGGGATCGTTGTCGAAACAGGAACCAGCCAGCCATCCCAGCTAACCTCATATTCAATGAGAGAAGCAGTGTGAGAAAGAGATATATGTATGTATGCTTGGAGCAGCGCACAACAAGAACACGTCTACTACTCTCAAGCTACACTTTAAGGGTGCACCCATCATCGACCACCATCGTCCTGAACTTGTGTATAGCTTGTGTATTGAAGGTAGGGCATTGGTATTTCAACACACATACAGACATACCCAAGGGTTAAGGGAGCGCAAAAAAGGAGAAATCAATGCACCCTGGGTTGTTCCTTGTTTTGTGTTTGAACAGAAGGGTGCTCCGGGAACGAGGTAGGTGACCAGGGCTGGTGGTTTTTCTTTTTGAATTTTCCACTTAACTTTTTAGAAAATAGAATATGAGAGAGAAAGAGAGGGAATATGTATGTATGTAGTTAATTTTTATTTTCTTGTTTTTTTCCCCCATCCCCTTCCATTTTTTTTTTTTGAATTGAATTATTGGCCAAATGTAATAAGGACTCGAAGTAGAAGTGAAGGCATTTTTTTTTTACTTAAGAGTTAGATGCGAAAAAGTTGCAAATTGAAAGTCAGAATCATGATGGATTTAATTACTACTTTTTGCAATTTCTGACGGCTAAATAGTTTCATCACTCAGTGAGTGTGTGGAGAAGGGGTTTTAGAGCAGAGCTGTTTATATGCATGTAACACGAATGGAAAAGATTGATTGAAGTTATGGATTCGAGGAATATTGCACTTGTCACGAGAAAAACAATTTGAGCTCTTAATTGATTTTAGTTGGTAATGGTAAATGACAGAAACTTGAAGGAGCTTTGAAATGTTTCACCAACAACTCGGTGGAACCAATAGATGACGAAGACATTAAATTACTCTACTTTTGAACAGCCTTTCTTTTAAACAATTCAAACGTTGGTTAGAACTGTTTAGTACCAGGCTTAGTATCAGTACGGTGTTGATTAACGAACGCAGAGATTAGTTATCGAGAGCCCTGCATGACGAACTTAGAAAGTGAAACCTTTCCTGTGTTGTCAACAATGTCAGCTTTAAATGTTTAGAAAATGCAGACAATCCTAATCCCTGAGAAAGTGCATACACAGATTAACAGCAATGACAGCAAGAGACAAAAAATAATTTAGAAACCTGTGGACGTGTCAAAAATGGGAGGTGGGTCGAGTGGCTGAATTATCTGCATTGTTACGAGGAACGGGCTCAGATTCATCTTTAAAAGATGCCTATACTCAGATCTCGGAAAAATGGATATTTGAAACCGTGGCCTTCAGCCTATAAGTCCTCCGCAGAAATTAGAACGTAATGCTTTTGATTACATGGACGAAGACATGAAATGTTGGGAGCATTTCCAAATGTTTCGAGATTTTTTGGGTCTAGCAATGACTCCAGCAATCACTCCTCTAACTTTCTGAATAAAATCCCTCTCTCTGCCGTCAAGGGTCAAGGCGAGCAGCATATCCGCTTTTGTAGACCCCAAGGAAGACAAAGATATTTGTATTTGACTCTCTGTTTCCATATCGTAGCTTAAATGTTATGTACAAAGAGTGTACATAGATTAACTGGCACCTTTAGATTAGATTAGGTAGATGGGTTGACGAGAGGAGAGAGAACTCTCTGCGCCACACTCAGGGCAATAGAGACCCATTGTGATGCCCATTTTGGGGAGAAGGTACCCTTGCCCGTGAAACAAAACTCAAAATACCCTCCTATTGCCACAGGATTTCGAACGATCTTAAAGCCTTAATGAACCTCCAGATGTCCCTGAAAGGTACGTCACTTAGTTTTTCGGTATCCTGGAAAATGTGTCTTCGAAAAGATTTGTGTCTGAGGTGAATACCTGGGCAGTGGAAGTGGGTTGTATCCTCATTAACTTCCTCGCCTCGTCTCCGCAGCCCCTGCATTGGTAGTCCTCACTTAGGTTAGGTTAGGTTGAAGTGCCTGTCAGCTAAAGCCAACACACTTAGACCCATGAGGGGTCCGTTGTGGTACTGCCAGGATTTCGAAAAGATTTCCTGCCTCCTCTCCTCCTGTCGTCCTCACTTAGCCTTTGCTTTTTCATGTGGTAGCTCCTACAACTGGTAATTTTAAGCATCTATTGTACTCTAGGTGGCAAATATTTCCTCCCCATGTGTGACGGATATCACTCATGGTCCTCGAAGATCAACGGAAGAAAGCTGTTGATCTTAAGATTGAGGTATGACTACAGCCTGCACCTTATATAAGACCGACCCTGCAACTACCAAAATCAGCTACAAGACTTTGCAAGACAGACACCTATCTAACAGGTGAATAGACGCTAACAGGTTAAGTCCGCTCAAAATAAAAAATATCTCCTTTTAGGGGAGTTACGGCCGTTTCGCGTCCTTCACAGTACGTCCTTAACTCATTGAGATGTTTTTTGTCTTTGAATAAGTGTTTCAGACTGCCACAAGGAAATTTATAGATCTTCCCTTGACAGACTACAACTTTCATGATAACCTAAGCCACCGTTTTTCGCTTAAAGGCCGGGCTATCATCTCAGGATGCGGTGATATAGTCTGTTTGATAGTCGAACGCATATCTAATAAAAAACAAAATAGCTGCTCGGAGGTGTAGCTTCTCGTAACCATTCGTGTCGCACGAATGGAAGGGATCCACACTAAACAGCGAGTGGGAAAGCTTTTCATGACAAATTGTTTTTTTTTTTCGGATGAACAGTCTTACGCGCTAACCACCAAGCTACGGCGACAGATAGTTTGAGATGAATTAGACCGGACTTCATACCTAAATAACATATGTATCTCAATTTGCTAACTCACCATTGGCTGTTGCGGTTGATCCTTCATGGTTTGTATTTGTGCTGTTATTTGATGTTGTTGGTGTTGCTGCTGTTGTGATGCAGCTTGTTGCTGTTGTTGTTGAACTTGTTGGTGTTGCTGCTGTTGATGTTGCTGATGTTGCTGTTGCTGATGTTGTTGCTGTTGGTGTTGAACCGTAATTGATGTAATATTACCACCACCCAAACTTAAAGGATTCGATCCTCCGGTTGTTGTTGTGTTTGGTGATGGATGCGGTACAGCTGTTGCTGGTGCCGGACTAATTGCTGAATTTGTTTGTTGTTGCCTTGGCGATATAGCCGAATTTAATTTATTCAATTTCGCCGATCCACCTTGGCCAGGTTTACGTCCTCTTGTCTGCAAAAAACAATTTCATAAGTTTATGAGAATTAATTAAATCATT
The DNA here is from genome assembly GCA_917880715.2 of Matsumyia berberina. Taxonomy (NCBI): domain Eukaryota; kingdom Metazoa; phylum Arthropoda; class Insecta; order Diptera; family Syrphidae; genus Matsumyia; species Matsumyia berberina. Next base: position 35,170,938 of record OU862870.1, read on the forward strand.
TAAGTTTATCACTACATTTTTGTTGCTATAATTTGTAAGGCTCCTAGATTAAATTAATTTGCAGTCACAAATTTAAGGATTTGTGATCCATTTTAAGAAATAAATGAAAATGGCCATCCTTGAGGCGTCATAGTAAATTGGTTAAAGGAAACTTTAGACACAACCTTGCATATAATATTACCATCATTATCCTCGTCTATAGAAATAATTATGGAAAGTTACACAAGAGCCATCCACATACACAGATACACTAGGAGGGTTAAATACAAATTTATGGTGCTAATTTATTGCATCGAATAATTCACTAGAATTTCTCAGATGATGATGTGGTGGTGCTGCTGCGTTCGTGCTGTAGAAGACAGCGACATCGTCGAGTTGCAATTAACGTCATCGTCCATATTATAATTTATAATGGAAGGATTTTAAACCATCGCTGTGTGAGAGAGTGTGCATTTGTGGTTGTAATAAATTATGGTTACTCACAGGCGATTTTTTGTTTTATATTTCTGCTTAGTCAAATAAGCCCTTAGATTAGATGGTCATGAAACTATATATTACACGGTTAAACGAGATGATGATTTACGGGGTATATGAAGACAGGATTACACAAAATAAATAGAGAAAACTACCGTGTGCGATAATTACAAACGGAGTAGCCTGTTACGATGATTGTGGTAGTTCAAGCGCTGGTAAGAGCAAAACAGCCCCTTTTGGAGACAATGACATAATTCATGGGGGAAAAAAACAGAGAAGAGTTTCATTTTTATTTCATGGATTCCCTTTTCTTTCATCCTTTCCTTTTTTTTTGTTGTTCTCGTTCTACTGTAGCTCCTCTTGGAATGATGCATTTTGATCGAGATCAATTTTTTCCTCCGTTCATGCATTTTAATTAAAAGGATTTCCCTTGTCTCCGATCCGACTCACCATCCACTACTTTATCTCATACAAGTACAAAAAAAAAAAACACAACAACAGACCAATTTAAATCAAGGACAAAGCACAAACAACTCAGAAAAAATAAAGAAGAAAACAAACAGAAAGGGAGGGAAAAAATACGCGAACAACAAAACTCAATTATCATCGATTAATTTAATTTACATTTTCTTATTTCATTTCAAATTCTAAATTTAGTTCAACGAAATGCGATAAGAGGAATCGAAACTAAAAAAAAAATAGGAATTTTGCAATCTGATATTAAATGAATAGTGTGTTACCCTATAATTCGTGTGTCATCATTAGGACATTTTTTTTTTTTCACAAAACAGTTGAAGATGTTAAGGAGACAACTTCGTGCTTCAATCAGTTCAACCCCTTTATAACTGGGGTCATTAGAACTCATGTATTAACTGTCTTGTATCACGCGGCTGATGTCTGTGTAAGGAAAATGATTCCAAAGTCAGGAAAAAAGGCACAGGAAGATTAAAGGATTTCGATGTACCTACTTCACAGAAAGCATCCGCTTCTAATAATGGCAATATCAAGAAGTTTAACTTCAAGAATAAATGTCTTACAAAGCTCAGCAACAATAAGAACGAAAGAGCATTTTATTCAGAATCTACAGCGCAGTAGTATTAAGACCAAGAGCAAAATACCTTGAACGCCAAAAATACCAGGATATTTCAGGCAGGAATGGAGACATACAAATAATGTCTGACTTAATCCACTAGACAGTAAAAAGAAAACGAATCTCTACCGAATACTTGAACACGTCAGAATAGAGTCTAATAAAGTAGTTAGTGGCAGCAGAACCCTTTAAACAAGCGGTCGTTAAGGCCACGGAGGCAGCAACAATCAAGTCAGAGTGGTTTAGCCTTTGCAAAGAATATCTAAACGGATATCAGAGGACAATACGTCGACTTTATGCAATTACATCCAAAGAAAATGGAAACACGGATAGGCTTACAAGAAAAAGTATGGACCTACGTCTCTTCAACGTCGTTCTTTTCCCGCTCAGTTATGCAAACAGAGAAATGAGGCTACAAGCAGAGGATATATGCTGTGAATCCAAATGGACACATAAGTAACTGCCAAAAACCTGTAACCGTTGACTGACAAAATAAAACCCAATTTCCCTTAGTCAGAGTACGGGTCATTTAGCGATTGCAGAGGACTCGGTGTTTTGCAAAAAGACTACTGCAAAAGCTGTAGGGATGAGAAGGAAGTCGAATCTGTCCGTTGCCTGCTCTGTGAATGTCTCGCTCTAACTTAGGCATATTAGGCTTTTAAATCTTGGTATAGTGTCTTTGACTATATGGCGTTGATACGCTTCCTGAGATTCATATTTCAATGGTACTCTTCTTGTCGTTTCAGGTCATAACATATTAAGGGTACCCTGGACCCAACTAGTCAGCCAAGTGAGGCAATGGAGCATGTCACAGAGAATCAATTAATTGTCTTGGCTAATCCTGGTACCATTGGCCAATTCGTATCGAAGCAAAAGCGACAAAAATTGGACTAACAGTGAACGAGGGCAGAAATAGCAGAACTGTTTAAATGAAGTTCTTCCAACACTGAGAACACGAACAGAAGTTCACTATCGATGGCTTTAACATTCAGGCATTTAGGGGGTTTTATTACCTCGATTTTACCGTGCAGAAGTACACCGAAGAATCTCAGTTGTCAGTCACTGTTTCTTTAAATGCTTCTCATTACAGATAGAATAGGAACTCTGTATCTCAACATAGCTTGAGCTTGTCAACATGGTATCTCAGGCTGCAATGATCTTTAAGAAAGGCTTCCTGATGCTCTCTTCTCCTTTAAGATGATGAGTATTGTCAAAGCTCGAAAATATTTTCCCAATGGGGCAAAAGCTGCCTACAACTCATTGGTGACCCAATTAAGTTTGACCTTGTCGCAACGAGCGAATGACTGTAAAGCATCGTTGCAGCACTTGACTGACTTAAAATCTTGATTATTGACATACATACATACATATTTCCGTAGGAATCACCTCTAATTTTCACTGACCGCACTGACATACCGTCATCACCTCTTATTGATATGAAATATCGAAGCATTCACTAAGATTTCACAATAAATCACGAACATGATGACATACAGAACAGCTTGTCACAACTGTTTACAAATAAACCAATATATCCATGCTTCCGAATTTCAAAACTTCTCTTTGTTACAACGCGTATATAAAAATTAATATACCCTATTCGAGAAGCATAAAAACAAACGAACAAATTTATGAGCCTTGCATTTGGTGTACCATACCCAATGCTTTCCGCTGTTTCTTTTCTTCTCTGCGGAATATGCAAAAACGAATCGCAATATCAAAAGGGAATTTAAATTAAGAGATACATATTTTATTTCATGGTACCCATGATAACAAAAAAAAAATTTATTTTACGTTCGCCCAAGAGAATGTTGGAGAAGGACTAACCCAATCTTGTCTGGGATGTAATTTTTTTTTTTCCTCTTTGTCGGGGGTGATTTTTAATGAAAAAAAAAAATAAAGGAGAAGACATTTCGTAAAATTTAAATAAAAATAACGATAAATATGTGCAGCACCTAATAAAAGAGATTCATTTATCAAAAAGGTGTTGCGGAAGTGTGTATCTTTGTATCTTCTTTCTTTTGCCTGGAGGGACTGGATTCTCTTTTTGTTATTTTTCCGCAATTCTGTTTTTGATCTTGACTTTGCTTATTATTATTACTTTTTTTTTTGTGTTTTCATTATTTACATTGAAGTGATTAAGTAATTTAATGGCACATGGGGGTAATGAATTGTTTATTTTTGTAATTCTCTGGGTTATGAAAAAATATGGTTCAGTCACCTTTTTTTCTCCTCAAAATTTATTTGAGCTAAAATTAAGATTTTTTTTTGTTGAAGATGATAAAAATGTTCCTGAATGTATAAATATTTTATTTCTATTTATAGAGCGCACATGTAACAGATATTAAATAAGAGAGTTATAATTAAAAGCCTCGGGGAGTAAGTGGGTGGAATTAATATGAATTAGTCGGAGGTTAAATTGAAAAGAAATGGATTACTTTTATTTTAGACCATTTTCTTGTTTTTTTCTGTATCAAAATTAGAAACCGATTGAGAGTTCAACAGATGTTTCATTAAGAGGTGTAGGATTTGCCTTCCATGTTATATTCGTTCTATTAAATATATATCATTAAATCTCTTAACTTTCGTAATCTTAAAGGTTAAAAAATTTATAATAAATTGATTCACACATAACAAAAGTTTTAAAAGAGTGCAAATACACTAAGAGAACAACGTGAAATTTTTGAAGAAAATCATATTCCATACGCGACCACTATTAGAATTTGGAAAGATAATGAAGAAACTCAAACTATCCTCTCATGGCCTCAATTGAATAGGATGAGATGGACATAGACTACATGTAGCTAGTTCCAACAAGATGGTAATAACACAATAAGTTTATGACACTCGAGATATTCTTGTCTTTTTATGTCATTGTGTGGCCGCCTAGATCTTATAATTTAACGCCGTAAGATGTTTTCTTTTGGGTCTATTTCAAGAGATAAATTTACGAAACATCCGAGGAAATAAAGGCACAATTATACCATAAAAGTGATGGAAAGTGAAAAAAAGGATGGCATCCCTGCAAAGAAGCCGAGGAGGACATTTGTTTTACATTGCATTCCACACATCATTAGTTCCAGAAAGCGTGCATGAGAAAAAGAAAAACAAGTCAAGACAAGGCGGGGATGTTAGATGTTAGAAATTGGGGTGTGTGTGTGTGCACTGCGACCTGTTTAGATCTATTGTGCTCCCCCGTACTCATATTGGCCGATACATCTCGACCTAGAGAACCTCCTCCAATCCAATCACTCTGAGAAATCGGAGTATCTGGATTGTGTCCAATGATGGGAGATCCATTTCAAGGAAAGTGTATGCTGCAAGGTGTGCTCTTCTTTTGTGGATCAATGTTCCACAGTCCATAAGGAGGTGTGATGGAGTCTCCTCGGCATCGCTGCAGAATCTGCAGTTTCCGTTTGCTTCTATTCCCATTTTCCCCGAGATGCTCCCTGAGTCTGCAAAGGCGGGAATACGAACTCATTGCATTCCTAGATTTTGAAGGATCTTGCTTCACGATAACGATAACCTAAAATCCCTTGCCAGGTATAACAAGGTCAAACTTGGTTGGGTGTCCGCCCACTAAGGCGTTGTAGGCAATGAAACTGCGGATGAGCTAGGGCCGGTTAGGCTTCCTCTTTTGGCGTTAATTGGCCTCCCGCCACAGCTTAGTTTAACAACTGGGAACACCAACTTCGCCTATGCCATTAGGAAAATGTCCCCGGGCTAAGGCAATCCAAGCGACTTATCAAGCCCTTTTCTACAGGGAAATACTAAACCTTGACAGGAATAACATGAGAAAGTCCACTAGCCTTCCTTACCGGCCATTGCGGTCAAAGATATCATCTCAACAAACTAAACCTTTATTCAGATGCAGAATGTCGGTTGTTTGGAAGAGGAAGAAACTTCTAAGCATATTCTCTGTGAATAACTGGCACTATACTGGTTACACAGATGGATCTTTTATATGGAATTCTGCTCGTCATCGGAGTTTAGAAGGTAGTAGAGCTGTTAGGCTAAGTATACCAGAGACACAATAGATCTTGCTCGGTCGCAGTGTCAGCCATAAGGGCAGGTTATTAAAAAGTTTTCTGGCAAAACGATGAACAGATCTAAAATCTAAACGCATGTCAGTATGCGTGGAATCAGTATTTTTACGAAACAGCCCTAGCACTTAGGCGTGCCCTGCAGTCTGTCATATTCTTTGGTTATAATACTTCTACGAATCTATCAAAAATCAATTTACGCTACATACGCAAATTTATCGCACGGTTGATGACTCGTAGATCTGTAACCCTTTTGTACTAGCTCCGTCAGAGAAGGTCTCGCTAGGTTTCGATTATATTTAGCCACCCTATCTCGCGTCCTTACAGGTATGTACGTACATCGAAGTCTCTCAAGGTCTTATAGCTACAGATACTATAAGGTTTTCGCAGTAAGTCCATTACAGTGGTATCTTCTTGGTCCCCTAACCTAATCTAATGCATAATTTCACCGGCCCTGTTCAAAGTTATTTCGTTCGCTAAAAAAATAAAGTGGACTATAGACACTTCTCCGCCGCTTCCGGAACTTCTGAATGCGACTGCTTAGACTCCTGTGTCGGTTATGAAATCAACAATAGTTGTGAGAATTTCCTATTCTCGTATTGGATGCCCCTAATGTACTTGAAGGTTGACGTGATTTCACATTTCATCAAGGACCAATGATGGAAGATCTTCGTTCACAGTTTATTGCACCCAGATAACAAAGTCCAAATTATTTAAAGCAAATTCCTCCAACTCGATTAGTATCCCACGAGAGACCATAACATCTCGCTCTCCTCAATTATATGAATATTTCTCTAATAGACCAATCTTTCGTCTCGATTTCATAACATCTATCCAATTGGCGATAAAAATTTATTTTCTCGTGTCGTAATCCGTAGGAGAAAAATTTAAATTATTTCAAATTACACTTTAAATTATCTGGGAAATTGAGCCAAAAGGAAATAACTATTAAATGCAGCCAAGGAAAAACAAAAATTGTAATAATCAAACACACACACACACACTACCAAAGACTAAAGACGAAAAAAAAGAGCAACAACAATCAGATAACTAGCAACCTAAGTGCGAATGAATCTCATTTAAAGTTGAAAAGTCTCTCATTCGTTCTACCGCAGCGTTAGATGCCCGACCACACCACTCCAGCACCGGCTCACGGTTTTTGCCATTCCAATACGAAATCCCCCACTGTAAGGAGGGACGAGGCTAGGCTAGATATGTGTATCTGTAAGATTTCAAGATATTACACCAATAAATAATGATAATACCTATAATTGTATTCAATTTATTATATGGAAGATAATAAATTGAGTACGTGACCCCATCTCAGAGATACGAGTACAATAGTGTGCGCGGGGTGTGCCACAAGAAGACAGAGGAGCAAAGTATCAGCACTCGTGTACATAATGAAATTGCATTACAACGAAATATTTCTCGTCTTTACTCTACCCGCTCCCGTCTTGGGCTTTTCCTGTTACTTTGACTTTTATCTTAAAGATTCGATTCGATTCGTAAGCGAAAACCGAATTAAAAATCTCAAATTAAGATACGAGCGCACGAGAAAAAAATAAATTAGATACTTCCGTGAGTTTATGCAAACCAGACGTAAACGCTTTTTGTTTTTGTTTCTTTCTTTTTATCTTTGTATATCCTCTTTCTGTCTCTGGCTGGTTTTTTAATTGCTTGAAAAAATATTTGTGGGTAATTACAATTAGTCTCATCCTGTGTTTCTTTTCTCCCCAACAAAAGATACCAGATACAGTGGGTAATCAAATTCTTCACACAGCCAGACAAGCTTAATTGCTTACCTATTGTGCCGCAGATGCAATTAATTGAATCACAATAAATATACTATCTACCGCTGTAGCCTGCCCATACACAGCGCGAGAGCGAGGAGATACAATGATAATATGTAATTGACAATTAAAAATTATTTCATTATGTTGAATGAATTCGAGTTGTGTTTTCCAGTAAATGAAGCAGCACCATCAAAGTATCTGCAACATGCAGGCCTAGAGACACTACTCAATGGTCGACTGTGTGTATGAACATATGTATCACAGTGTTTGTATCAATGTACCGCCACCAGATGGCTGGATGGATGGATGGATCATTGGTTGAAAAAATTTGCTTTATTTTTAGTTCCTTCTGGTCTGGTTGCTGGTTGATAGCTTGATAGTGAAGTTTACTCTCGAACGTCGGTAATGTGTTTGAGGGAGAGACAATGCAAAGTTGATGATGGAAATTAATTATTGATTTCATAGGCATTTTGATTGGAGTTTTAAATGAGTAAAAGCTGCTGACCGATGCGAGAGGCGGTAAGAGCAGAAAACAAATCGATTCTATCTGATCGGGACTGTTTGCTTTGCGAAAATATTACTGCTGATAGCAGCGTTCTGAGAGCAAAGTTAATTGTTGATGGGATTAATGAGGTTTTTCACATTTACAAAATCACATGATGAACAAGGGCACTTTCATTGATAAAGGCTTGTTTGTGTACTTTGAATCTGAGTGACAGCCTTCCTGTACTTTGAAGTTTTACGTACAAAAGATTTGTAGAACAGGCATATTCCACAACAATTTTTGTGAAAACACCAAATGAGTACCAAGCCATAACATTTGTCTTTGTTTCAAATTTTTATTATAACTTCGACAATGCATAAAAAAAAAAATGGGGAGTCGAGTGCTATATTTCCCACCCGCTGGATTGATTATGAACAAAATCTAATCAGATCTAAGTTGCATGCTGCCTGGGAGTAACCGGCGTTCAAGCCTTGACACCAACGGCTGCCATGGATCCTAAACATCCTACCAGCACACCTCGAAGCAAAGAGACTGGCAGGACACTGAGCGATTTTGGAGACAAGCAAACCAGCTTTGTTAACAATTTTAAAACTGAATTTCCTTCAAGGGATTCTTGGCTTTAAGGTCAGGCAGAGAGCAATTGAGGCTGATGGTGGGACTTATCACAGGACACATTAACCTCAACAAATACATACATACATAGAATGGCCCTCGCTGAAACAGAAACATGTACGAACTGTGAGAAAGAGTTAGAAGAACTCGGACACTTCCTATGCCATTGGTCAGCCCTAGCGAGAATGCGACAGACGACCCTGGGGTCCATGTGGATAGCAGACTTAAAACATCTCAAGGATAAAGGAATCGGCGGCATCTTGGCCTTCACCACAGAAACAGGAAGATTTGCCAGATCACACGTAAACTAGTGTCAACTCCATAATTGTTTCCACCTTCCCTAGATCCCTCCCAATATACGTCTCAAGCCAAACCTATCCCTGCAGTTTCGAAGATTAAAGGAGGGGAACACAACGGGCCCGACAGAGACCTAAGTGAAGAGCATTTCGCTGACCCTCATATACCATACCATACCAAGTTTCATGCTGACAAATAAAACGAAACCGCATGATCGTACGTTGTTTCGTTCTCCAGATATCCAGGCATCATTTAGAAAACGATTGCAAAGGATTCCTAGTGTACCTACCGTAATGTGAAGGCCTGTTAAAATCTCAAAACACTTTGTTCGGACCGATTTCAATACTTCCCCTATGCAGTTGGGAAGTATAAATATGTAGTATGTGTACAGAATAAGCATGCTCACTAGTTAACGGGCTGATATTACTCATACTCAAATTACGTTTTAGAAATTGAAATAAATTAATACCACAGAGTACGTAAGTAACGCATAGTATGGGGTCATCGGAATGATTTAATGCGGTTCATTAGAAATTCTATCCACAAAAGTTCCATCGAATAGAAGTGTTATGTAAGAACTAAAATTTGTTAACTTAAACATTTTTAGATGGCAAAATTGTCATTCCGAAGGCTACCTACATATCACATAGATGGATGGATAAGAAAAGAAGATTAGATTTCGTTCCATCTTTTGTCACCTTATCAAAGATGGATCTGTATAAATAGTCACTTCAGCTTTTAATGATCAGCTCTATTTGAGGGTGGATCACTTTCTAGTGATAATACGCATTGTTCGATGATGTATGGCAGAGCACAAAATTAGTCAGAAAACGAAGGTAGACAAGTTCCGGTTGAAGATGAAATGGAAGAAGGTGGTGCTACAAAGTATAATTGCTTGACAATTCGTTGATTAGGAGCAAAAGGAAATGTATACTCTATAGCCTCGGTAAAAAAATAGCAGACAACATGGGTCGTTTTCGAACTTAATCGCCACATAAGCATTGCCGAAGAAGAATTCGAACGAGTTAACTGTTTTCTGTATCTTGGCTGACAGTGGCACCCAAAACGATATAAGCAACACAAAAGCTGTTTTCTAAAAGCTTTTATAAATCTGAAAAAAAAAAACTTATTATATTCAGCACTAAAACTAAGCTGAGACTTTTCCGTTCTAATGTTGAGTCAGTATACACGAGTGTTATATTTTCTTAAAATTTGTAAATGAATGTCTGCCTATTTTTCAGCCAAACTGCATCTCGAACCAAATAATTAACTTAAAAACGGCTCAGGAACGAGGAATCAATCATAAAGTGAAGGAAGTTGCACTGTATCGGACACACCGAGGGAAGAACTCCGTTGCGAAGAATGCCATGCAGTTTTATCCAGTCATTCAGTTAAGCATAAGAACAGTTGAGGAGTATTCAAAGGAGATCATTAGATCTGTCAAAGAACGTCTAGAAACCAAGAATTTAGCTTTGGCAGAACACAAGACGGGTAGGGAGTTCAGCAGTACACATCTTAAGATGCTTTATTCATACTCAAGATAGGAAACAGCCTAAACTTTGGAAACCGCATGAAGAACATCTCATCGGACGATGATCTGAGCTAGCGAAGGTACAGTTTAGTCAGGAAGCCTACGTATGTATGCTCGTGAAGCAATACCCGAAGCACTCTCCTAACGCCCCAGGGTTTCAAACAATCTTGAAGCCTTAATGAACCTCCAGATGTTCCTGATAGATATGTAAGTCCCTTCTTCGGTATCCTTGAAAAATTGTCTTTCAAAGGACTTATGTATGTATGTCTGAAGTAGGTTGTGTCCGCATTAACTTCTCCTTTTCCGCAACCCTTGCAAAAGTCGTCCTCCTTTAGCTTTAGTTTTTTCATGTGATAGCGCAGAGTATTATAATTATGGAGAGGGTTTTCCTGTCCTTCTGCATGAGAATATTAGTTCTGGCAGTTTTCTAGTTATTTTATAGGAGTCCAAAGAGCTCCAACTTTCATTCGTTTCCGCTAGAATACTGATCCATGCTTCACGTTTGAGTTTAAAAGGCGGGATTTTCACTGACTGATCAGACTGCTCTAGGTTTAGCGTAAATCCTTTCCTTGCACAATTCATCAGCCTTTTCATTCTCTGGTATATAATTACGTCCAGGAACCCAGCATAGTTTTACCTCATGCTGTGTGGCAAGTAGTCGCCGTGGCTCAGTGGTTCGTGCGTTGGACTACTGATCGAGCGGCGTGGGTTCAAGCCCCAGCCATGTCCACCGTACATTTCTCGTGGCACCACCTCTCGTCGGGGAATGACAAGCCTCTGAAAGTAAGAAAATATACCCGCACCCACGCCAATGTCCATTTTGGACTTGTCAGTCCGGTTCGCGAGTTTGGTGTTGTTCGCACTGTATAATCAGTGGTTGTTACATTGTCTGGCCACGCCTCGTTGTGCTTGACTTTCAGCCATTCGTTTGGTTGATTCTCAGGGCACTTCTGTCCGCAGATTCCTGTATAAGCAGATCTAGTGGAAGCAGGTTGAGAATAGTCTCAGTCCTGCTGTTGGCGTGGTTCTCATGGTAGATGCTATGCACGCCAGTCTCTGTATTTTCGTGATGGCCTTGAGGTTGGTGGTTTTGGTAGCAGCTTGCCACCATGTGTTTGGTAATCGAATAATCATTCTCCAACATCTTGAGATCTTTAGTTCTCCGTTCCATGAATTGACGGCAAAAAGAACCCTGAACATTTCACAATCATTTTAAAATTGACTGAAATTATTCGTAGAACACACTTCAGAGGGTGCAGAGTTCAAGGCATTTTTGAAGTTGATGTCATCAGTAGTATCAGTAAAACCATTGAGGCAACAGAAAAGAGGTAACATTTTGCATCTAATATGCCATAACCCTGAATATATTTAGTAGAACCGTATTACTTTGGACTCGAACCACTTAAGCTCACTTTCGTATATCTAAATTCTTCCATTAATTTTGCCTTGAAAATTGTTCGCTTTTATTGTGAAATAAAGCACAGAAAAAAAACAAGACGCAATCTCTGCAACGTTTTACAATGCCTCAATTATTATTAATAATACTATATAAACAGCAATCTAACGAGGGAGAAAAATGCTTTTAATGAGAATTTATTACCGCTATAAGCATACCTCTCTCCCAACAATGCAATAGCGGGCTACTACTCGTAAATATATTCCGAGTGGCAGTGTAGCACTACATTATGCTCTGCTTACAACAACTCTGCCTCTTACTCTTGCGTGTGCATTGAAATTTTTAAAACAAAAGTTGGAATATAAAAATAAAAAAAAAAACTTATAAATAAAACACAGAAATGCAGAAATGGGATTTCGTAACACGCGAAATACAGTGCAGAAAAAAAAAATCACAAACACACAGGCACATGTGAAACAAACTACACCCCGAGAAAGAACTTTATTTATGTGACACACTTGCCGGATGTGTACGAGTAGAGTATTCTCTCTTTTTCGTCGTCGCATCTCTGAGATACATTGGCCCTCGTTTCTTTTTTTTTACAGATTATTTGTGCTTTGTTTGTGCAATTTTCTTCTTTTAGAATGGATGATTCAGCAGCAGCAGTACATTTTATTACGGCACAATTGCAATAAATAAGCATAACATGCGAGTACTCATATACACTATTTGCAAGGCGGCGCGCACAGATACAATGTTCTTAATTTATTTTTCCTCAGCCGTTAGAGGTACATATCTACATATGATGTGCACATTTTTATCTAATTGATTTTAATGACAAAAAAAAAAATACATAAATGATTAATTGAATCAAATGACAAATTTATCTTTATGACATGGCCGCCCTTTTATTTTGTATCTGTCGCCTGACGCGACTACAGACATAGTTGTTGTGTTGAGAGGGGAGTAATATACTAAAAAATTTCAATTGTAGATACTCTATCTTAACATGTACTCGTACATATCCCATTTTTTGGATTATATTGTCTTCAAATGGGATTTACGTTGTTTCTATGTTAAGATTTATTAATATAATATAATTTATTATTGAAGCAAAATATACTATTTGGTATGTGTATCTCTGGCTGTCTGTCTATTTATCTGTCTATCTGGATGGGGTGTGCGATGATAAATTGTGTGCATTTTCAAAATTGGAATTATAATTTCTGTTGTTTTATCATCAAAAACGAGAAGACTTATCGTAAACTTTATGAAAATTTAATTTGCAATTTCCTATATAGCATGACATACAAAGAGCGATGGGGAGGGGTGGGGTTTTAAGGGGATTTGTGGGGCTATATAAGAAGACTTAATGAAATTTTGTGCACGCACATACAACATAATATTTTTGTTCGTATCTGTACATCATGCAAAATTTGTAGATGTGGAAAATAAATGAACGCATTTTCCACCAGCATCACCACTACCACCAAAGACGGATAGGATAATTTCGCTCCCATCTTCTTGCCGGTGATGGTGGTGGTGGTTCATTTGTACAACGTTTTCAAATTGAAATTTGCATAAAATCCTAAACTAACATTATTCATTTTCTTTTCATAATGTAAAGCCCGGTCTTTGCTGTGCTATCCTTCAACGGTCCCCCCCTTCTCTTCGGTTGTAGATTGATGGGTGGCGTGGTGGTGCTGCTGGTTTGGTTGGCTCTAAAAAAAACTCTCTTTTCGATCGATCGAGAGAACTCAACAACGTCGTCCAGTCCACGAACACATCACCAGAGGACTAGCAGGCACACTGTGTAGTTGTGAATCAAAAATTGAAATTCTAAAATAGTGTAGTGGTAGTCTAAATTGTGGCATTTATTTCGTCGTTCCGTCGTAGAGAAGACGAAAGTTATTGATAGAGTTTAGGTGCATTTCTAAAATGTAAATTGAACGAAATTCAGCATTCTGTGTGCCATTTGCATATAAAATGATGCAATTAAGAGCATTTTGCAAGAATACACAGGTAGAACACGGAATTCGATTAAAAATGTAAAGGTGGACGCACCTTTCAAAAGTACATACATAGCTCGTAATGACATGTGTCATTTATGATCGCATGGAAATTGTATCAATTAAATTGTCCGTCCGTTGCATGTAAGTAACAAGTGTGGCAGAGAGAACTTATAAACATATTTACAGAAAAGGGCAGAACATTTTGATAAGAAATTGCCGCATAATATTGGGAACACGCAAGGAATATTCCTTCAAGCATCTACGAACCGGTCAATGGATCCATTTTATAGTTTAACCAATTTTTTTATGGGGATTTCGGTGCAAACAAAAGTCCTTGCTATTCTCAAACGATCTTATATTCACACTGCGGCAGTTCTTGGAGAAAACCCAGGAACTTCAAATCGATATCTACCATCTTTTCATCGATTTTAAGGCTGCGTATGACAGCATCTAAAGAGACGAGCTATACAGTTGCAAAACTCGTTCGTTTCTGCAAGATATCGATGGAGGAGGCGCGTTGCTCCACCAAGGTCGGTAAAGCCCTTACCAAGGCGATGCGCTGTCATGCGACATCGTTCTTGAAAGGATAGTGTAAAATTCACGTGCCAACACCAGAGGCACATTCTTTCAAAAATCCGTCCAATTACTCGAGTACGACGACGATATTGACATAATCCAAAGAACGCAGCGTGAGGTCACTGGCGCGTTCATGGGTATTGAGACGGAGGCGGCGAAGGGTTTAGCGGTCAATGAAGGCCAGATGAAGTCAACAAGAAAGGGCACTCAACACCGACATCTCGGAAGGGACGTCACTATAGACAGAAATAACTTTGAGGTAGTTAAGGATTTTGTCTACCTAGGCTTTGCTATAAATTCAGACAACATCGCTGAGATCGAACGAAGAATAACTCCAGCCAAGCGCTGCTTCTTTGGGCTAAGAATGCAATTGAGTAGCAAAGACCTCTCTCGTACAACTATATACGACCTTAATCGTTCCAGTCCTGCTTTACAGCGCAGAGGCATGGACTAAGCGGATGACGTTGCTATTGGATTTTTCGAGAGTAAAATGGTTCGGGTGATTTTCGGTCCAAAGACGGTAAATGGAGGAGGGGATACAATGACGAACTGTACGGGCTGTACAGCGACCATCGACTAAGCTAGAAGAGTGAAGGTCCAACGACTGATGTGGCTGGGTCATGTAGAGCGGATGGACATCAATGCTCCGGCCCGGAAAATCTTGTCCCCGAGGAACAGCGCAGTAGAGGAAAAACGCGACTTAGGTGGCACATGCAAGTGGAAGGGGACCTTAACCAACTTTGCGTGCAAAACTGGAGGGAGCTACCTGGAGATGCTTATTGGGATGACCTCAGGTCCACCCCGGCCTGTAGCGCCACCTTGAGTAAGTAAGTAATTCAGTTATGAAGCTCACTGCAGAGCAACTAACCAGATCTCTTCCAGCCGCGATCTAGTGCGCGGTGCTTAAGTCCGAAAATGGCTTTAGGTTACACTGAATCTCCGAAAATACGTAGAGTGCTAAATCTGCAACTTATTTAATGTGAGAAACTGTGAACTACTAGCTATAGATCAGACTATCTGGAAAACTAAGCTGCAGAATCTTCTTCGAACCAAAGCGATCTGAAACTAATTGCCTCGGGTATGCCAGTTTGAAGGCTGCGGTACCGCAGCTAAAAGCTTTGAGAGTAGCTTGACCATTAAACATAGCGCACTTAAAAAAATAAATAGCTGGCGCGACAGCTCGGAATGAGCTAAGACCTAGCGCACTTGGTTGGTCGTAAAAGTATCTAGTTGGCTTCTGATAGGTAGGTAGGTAGAGGTGGCGGTTCAACTGAACTCAATTTTCACTAGGATGTGCCTTTTTGTTACCACGACTCGTGTGACCTGGTTGATGATATGTATTGTTGAAGATGGGTGAGCCAGTCGGGAGTGCTTAGATCCACCCTGTGGAGTTTAGAAAGCGCATTAGATCCCGTATCCCTTTATCCGAGATGTCACCGAGGTCGTCGAAAAATGGTTGGTTCAGTGGACGCACTCTGGCTCTTGCAAGCGCCGGACATTCGCAGAGGAAGTTGAAAAGGGTTTCCTTTTCATCTTAAATTCAGCAGCTGCGGCAGTGGGAGTTGTATGGAATACCCAGTTTGGCCGCATGGTCTCCAATTGGCCAATACCCCGTGGTTATCACCATTATTCTGGCAATATCTGGGCGGGTTCTACTTAGGAGATCTTTTGTTTTTGTTCTAATCATATCGTAGGTTGGCCATATCTTCCTTGATATGGCGCAGTTGGTTAGATTTGTCCTTTAACTGCTCCTAGCGAGATGTGAACCCTTGTCGCGAGTGAGCCGTGTAGAGCTGACCCCTGAAAATTTGTCAAAATGACAAACTTATATCATTTACAAAAACATCTGCACATCTGCTTTGTTTGATAAAAAAAAATGCTCCATGAACCAGGAAACGATGGTGTCACAAACCTTTTGTTAGTGCACTGGTTCCCAAGATATCTCCTTTTTATTAACTGACTTCATACATCTATTTTATTTCCTACTTTAGCACATAAAAAAACAAAACAAAGGCCCGACAAAACTCTCGCTTAGAAAGTAAAAGTGTCCACATAAAGTGCATTTTTTATGTAACATATTTATATCCCGCTCTCTGCCGCAGACAGGAAAAGTGCATAAAAAACAAAACAAATATCGTTCACAAAATAAATTAAAAACAAAAAAAAAAAAACCTCAAGAGAGGCATGAAAATAATTCTCTAATTAAACAGCAGTAAATTTATTATCCCATTAAACGGGCAAAAAGGGGGAAAATAAACAATAAACCCGGTTATTGTCTTTACACCGAATTGCCTACGAACATAAACCGAGTACATGAACTCGACAACACAGCATAGATACGGATACTCACTCACAACTCATTCAAACTCAAACCTCGGCATATACTCGTACCTGGTCTGTCTATCTAGCACTGGTTATCTTATATAATTAACCAGCTTCACTTACCTCCTTTTTCTTCTTCTTCTTCTCTGTTTTTTTTGGTTTCTTTTTAATGCAATTAAAAATAATGTATTTAATGTCGGGACAGTATAAAAATTCAACAAAAAAAAAATCTCCGACAATTCCTCGGAATAAAAAAGAAAACGATAAACAAATGAAACGAAGAAATAATAATTCATTAAGTAAAGTAATAAAAACAATTCCAGAGGATGTTGTATTGTTTTACTCTTCTTTGTTGTAAGTTTTACGTTTCTGGACAGAAAAAATAAAAGGATGCTCATAAAACTGATGAAAGGAACACAGATGAAAGGAAACTCCACCACAAACAGCTACTGCACTTTATTCGGTTTCTTCCCTCCGACATGGCCCAAAAGTTAAGTGATCTTTATCGAAATCTCCTTTTTTTTTTTCTATTTGATGACTACTTCAAGATGGGAATATAAAAAGTTTAAAAAAAAAAGTATCTGGAATGAAAGAAAGGCGCATTTAATGTACCAAAACATCAGAGGAGTGCAACAACCAATGATGATGCAATGAGACGGTGAATTTCTTTTGACTTTCGATTTTATGCTCGATTACCACTTTAACGGTTAAGTATAAATATTTTTTATTAGACAGTTCCTGGTGGTGATTGCAACGAATTTTAAAGCGTTAAAAGAAAGACTTCGGTCTAGTATTTCATGGAAAATCCATTCGATTGGGCTTATAACACCAAGTCAAGCTGGGCTATGTGGTGTTGGTCCTGTTGGGAATTGAAGTCGAGTTAGAGGTGATTGATGTTTGAAGCCAATTGCATTTCGAGTGGAAATATGCATAATGGACTTTCGACCAGAGGTGGTAAAAGCATAAGGAAGTATCCAAATTTAAAACAGACCAAGACACCGCTTGAAATTTTACGGACACAAGTCGATTGGCTAGGACCATAGGCATGGATATTTTGCAAGTACTCTAGTTGATGAAGACATGATTGGATTGGAATCAAAAATTAAAACAGTTGTTTCTTTTGTAAGCTGATGATGGCAGGGCGAATGAGTGACTTGTGGAGAGCGAGTCAATAGTTCTTCAAGGATCGTGATGAATTCAAAAAAATATGTAGCCTTCGAATCTCTAACTTATCGCAAGAATTTATGTTGTGCGTAATAATTATTTTTATGAAACTTGGATCACTTGTTTAGTGGAGTGACAAGAAGAGCCGAATTGGCGCCAATGCTAACAATACCACGGAAGAATATTACGATCTATGATACATTGACAGCCAGGTGTTTGTAAAAGCCAATTTCTGTTACGTGGAAAACATTGAAGCTTGTGAGATGTAGTCGCGCAACGCTGAAGTTTCCTGCCACTCAGAATTACGTAAAACTCTACTGAGACCCGGTTTACATTGGTTGGCCAGGTAATAAAGCAACTAACGAGATAGCAAGTGAAAAACCCTATGACACAATGGTACAACTGCTACTGTGCAACATCAGGACCAAAAACATTCAAAAACAAACACCAGGTGGAACCCATAGATAGGTGGGTACTGTGGCTGTCTGAAAAGGCCCTTTGTGATACCACTTAAATCAATACCCTGAAAAACGCCATTCACTTTATTGAAACCTATTGAAGCTCTTGATGAAGCTAAGAATACTCTTGACGTCAGTATGAGTTACAGGCTCCAAGATAGAGCTTCTTTTTGGGAATAGGGCAGGACAAGTGCAGAGCAAATACAGTATCGTTTCTTCCTCCTCTTTATCTCTGCAGCTCATGCAGAATTTGAGAAGAGGCCCATCCTTCTGGTGTGGAGGTCAAAGGGACAATGTTCGGTAAGAACACCAATGACGGTGCTAATGAGCAACCTTTTGAGAAAGATTACATTTCTAGATCGCGTGGGATCTCCCTGGACATACAGCACGTGGCACCATTCAGTCTATATCTTACTGATCGCGTTTTATCGACTTAAGTACTTAATGGAATGTGGAATCGTTTTCTCCAAATTAGTCAATGAGTTCTGTGATATCGGAGTACTTATGTCGTTCTGTCAACACCTTATCTACGCTGGTGCCTTAAAGATCGTTAATAACTGAAGGAAGGCTTCCGCTCTACTGCTGCAACTTAGTCTAAACATCAAATCTGAAGATAAAGATGAAAGCACTATATACTATTGATCACTTCCACTACAAGCTAGAATTAGGACAGGCAGGGATAAATCCTAAACATAGTTAGAACACAAGGAAATTACACCCTATAGTTTAAATGTCACTCCAAAACCTGGCAGCAATGAAATTGACGACGACGATCAATTTTGATGAGGCGAATGACCGCTTCTAACGGTGTTAAATTCCGAATTTTTCGTAACAAAATAAAAACAATAGGAATTGATATACGAAGATTCCATTCACAACATTACCTCGTACAACAACCTCAAACGTCTGCTTTCTATGGCGCTACAGTCCGTTTTGGACCCAATTGATTGAGGTGTCTTATTCTTTTAGCGAAAGTCTTGCAAAATGAGGTCCGCCTCTTCGTCTGATGCTCTGGATAGCCTAAATAACTCTTCAATGGTTTTCTCCCGCTCTTCATGATCTAGCAACGTTGAAAGCTGATACCATCCTGTCTAATTCACTGTATAACTCGTAAGGCTCAAGTCCGATCTATCCATCAATCCATCACCGTGTAGATCAATTTGATTTGAAGACGACTGAAGGTAGGTATGTAGTTTTATTTGAAAATGTAGTTTTATAGCAGGACAAGGATAATTAGGGTCTTATATAGCTTCGCCCTCCCTCTTTTCAATTCAACCCGGGTACTACATAGTATGTAATATTGCCTCCTTACATCAATGAAATAAGGGCCTGTACCTCCTTTATTAATTCCCCGTTGGATAAGTGGGTGGTTTTATTGACGCCACTAACATTACGAGGTTATGCAATGGCTGCCTTGGGCCCATTAAAAGCTCATCCCTTGTAATCCGTTTTCCTATAGCAAGACCTCCAGCGGTCTTTGTAGGTTTTATTACCCGAAATAGCCTGCTCTCTATACACTGTAACAAATTCCAAAGATACAAAATTCATCTTCTTCACCGTGAACGACATCCGTTTTACGCGAAAACAAAACGAAAACGGTGGAAAAAAAAAAATAAAAGAATTGAATAACAAGAAAAACTTGTAACATAACTAAACATAAATTTTCTAGTTTTTCTCCCTCTCTCTGCTCATACATCATTCGCTCTTTCTGTGATTTTTTTCCTTTCTTTCTTTTCAATTGTTTGCCGTTTTTTATACGAGTATGTTGCATCTGTTTGTCATAAAGATTTTCATGTTTGTTTTTTTTTTTTTGTTAAGGGTAAAAAGACGGCGATGAACGACGATGATGACGATGACGAATAAGAAGAACAAGTAACACACAGAGCGTAATTTCAAAGCGAACAAGGCGCACAGAGATACAGATACAGAGCCACAGACAAAGAGTTTCAAGCGAAAAAGACGACACAACAAGTAGAGAAGATGAAGAAGGAAACTGAAAAAATGCTCGAAATTCCTTGGAATTCGAACGAGTTAAATCACACAAATGATATTAATAATAGTTTGTTTGTGTGTTTTTCACAATGCACACAGAAAAGTCAGACTGACAGAGGGTGGTGGGCCAGGGGAAGCGAGTTAAAGTCAGCGTCTTAAACAGACAAAGTATCTGCATCCTCAATGCAATGCTGCACGATACAGCTACAAATACCGAGTCAAGAATAAGGTTGAAGAAACTATAAGAGATCGCCTTAGCCTTTTGTATGGGAAAATATATATATAAAAAAAAAACTATATTGGTGGACATGTAATTTTTTTTATAGTCCGCCATTTTTGCACGACGACGATCCAAGAAAATACCACCTGCATGGCCTAGATTGATGTCTAAAAACACATCTGTTGTTGGAGGGAATATAATGCTCGCAAAAATATTTTTATAACCAATTTTTTTTTTCTTCTTTTTTTCCTGTTAAAATTGTTAAACGTGTTTATGCAGTCTTCGGAGAGTGCAAGGTGTGGGTGTAAGGCTTGCATCAACATCGTTTATCTTGTATTTATTGGGTCATCGTGGATGCAGTACGGTTTTACATTTTTAATAAAGCTGTGCAATTTTAAAATGTGGGCGCTTCAAATGATCTAGTTGGTTTGCATAGAAATTTTGAAAGTCTGTTTGGGTTTATAAGAGCTCAAGGCGCATTATTCACGAATGACAGCTTTTCGTGGGTTGAAGTCCATTTTTATGACTACAATTGGCAGTGTAAGGACGGACAGATGGTTGCACTTTGCTAACGAGGAACTTGTTAAAGAAGTGTTAAGCGATTGAAGGATAGATAATTGCTTGTGACATCTCAGAAAAGAGAAACCAAGGGCCCTAGTGCCCCAGCGATGTTTTACACGTCTAATTGGACGAATTGTGTAAATTGAAAAACAGATGAGATCTGATCAGTGAAGACTAATAACCATGAAAAAATTAATAATGGCCGCGACAGCTCGGGATGAACCAAGAATCCTCGCAACCATTTATGTGTGTATGCTGTATACGTGCTACATTTGTCGCATGAATGGAACAGTCTACAATTCATTCACGCGATTTGAGAAGCTTGACAAGCTTATGACAAAATATACATTCGGAAGCTTGTCATTCCCCGACGAGAAGTATTGCCGCGAAAAATGTTTGATGGATATTGGTGGGGCTCGAACCCACGCAGCTAGCACAGTAGTCCACCGTAATAATCTACCATTAACGATTCTGGTAGACTGTAATTCGAGGACAAAGAAGAACTGTTCAACTGTGTACATCAGTGCAATCAAAAAAGATGAAGTGCAACGACCAAGATGGTTGAACACTGATGGGCTAAGGCCTAGTCTTCTTCAATGCAAATCAATTAAATTGTTGAACTCAGCACAAGAGGTCAAAGCCTTCATAGGTACCCACCCAGAACATACCAAAGTCTCTACTAATTTGGGTTATGGCCTACGTGTTTGTATCTCCCCCAAGATAATTTTTACGAAACGACATTAATTTGAATTGAACAACTGAGTGATTTATCGCCCAATGTGTCATCTAATCGTCAGTTCATTTCAAGAATTAAATAAATAAAAGAACAACCCAACTAATCACTCTTATTAATATGTCATATGCACATCATCGCGCATTCATTTAAGCGTTTAAAAGAAATATCAATACCCCTCGGCTGGGCAATAATTTATTCCATAAATACATTCCCATTGAATATAGCCAGAACGTGACTACATTTACATAATAATCGTTCGAGTATTTTCTTCATTTCTACAATTTTAATAAAAACAAATAGCGTTCTGCAATTAGACACTGTACACCAGGTGTGGACGGGAGGGGACAGAGCAATTCAACTCAACAAAGTGTGTCATCTTAGGTCCCATTGGGTGGTGATAGTGGATTCGCCTCACCCACCGGCCTCATTTGGTTCATTGAACTGTAGATACATTCCAAAGTAAAATAATTTTAATTTTTTTTTTCCCATATGAGGGAATGCGAAGGGGAATTCGTGTGTACCAATAGAATGGATAGTGACGATGATGATGATGATCATCTTTCCCGCCAAATATTCTTGGCCAAGCCCCTTGTCATTGATTAGAAATTCATTTTTTTGCTTAATCTCTTTTCATGCTTGCAATACAAAATAAGAGATAGAGAACGAATTGAATTCATAAAAGGAGGGAGGAATGGCATAAAAATAAACCAAACACATTCCGAACAAAATAAAAGGATTAATCGTGATTTGAGAATGAAGGGAACCATCATCCCTTGGCCATTAGCTTGTAAAGGATGTGCAAATCTTTTGCCGACTCTTTTTCACTGTCTGTTTTCTATGAAAACGTGGAAAAAAAGTGCACCAAACAAGAGAATAATAATAAAAAAAAAACACTACAACTCCTTGTTCATTAAAATACAAGGGAACGAGTTTTTTTTAGTTTATGTATCTGTGAGGTGAATATGGAATGTATACTACATCCTCCTTTCTGTTCCATTTTAATCAAAAAATGTTTATCTCATAAAAAGTGGGAAAAACCGATGGAGTTTTAAACAACAGTTTTAACCAGAACACAAGAGGTGAAGAGCAAAGGAATACATTCCACGAATGATCCTATTTTTTTTTTTCCTTTCAACGAAAAAACAATGAACTTGAAACGAAAAGTACAAAGAAAATTAAAACGAATTCAACAAAAATGTTGTAGATACTCTCACAACACACAGCACCTTCTCACAACGCATCGAAGAAGTTTACCATGAAGAAGCATTTTAGTTTTGCTTCGTTTTGTTTATTTCTCTTGTTTTTATTATTTTTTCCAATGGAATTACGTATTTACAGAAGAAAATTAAATTGTTTATTGTAGGATGGATTAAAAAGAGAAAAATCTCTGTAAATTAATAGAGAAGATGCGCCCATTCGTCAAGAGATACACACATGCTATACGGGACACGTTACATATGAAAAAAAATCAAATAAAATAATAAACCATCTGGCAGAGAGCAAAAGTTCAATGATAATTATTTGTTTTGCGAGTTGCCCGAGGTCATTTAACCCCGGAGTTCAACCACCACCCGGCTGTAGCTCCGTACAAGCGTGTGTATCTCAGTGTGGGGAATTATATTTTCTTCCTTTTTTTATTCAGATTATTTCTTTTTTTTTTTTTTGCCTTTGCTTGCAACACATCATATTGCATCTGAAGCAGGTGTTTACTGAATGTGGATGCGCGCCATCAGTTTAACACGTAACAAAGCCAGAAGCGCAACCATGGGTGGGGGCAGAGATATACGTAAAATGTAAGCAAGTTATTACTCACTCTCAAATGGTGAGTGACTTGGAATGAGTTAGTATGGCAAAAGTGTGCAAAGACGTGATTTAAATGACAACGTCCAAGAAACTCCGAGTAGATGTGTGGCATCATGTCTTGAACTTCCCATTCATTGTCGAAGCAGATTAGTTTGAAGTAGACAAACTGTCTGGCTTTAGTTATGATGAGAAATGTACTTTGGAGATATGATAAGATTTTAAATGCTTCGCGGGAGGTATTGCGAGTCGTCACAAAATTATCAGAAACTAAAAACTGACTAGATTTTCGGGCTTACAGCATGCGATGTATCTGTCAGACTGAGTGAAAGATTAACCAAAGTGGTTTTGTCTACGGTTAATGAGAAAAAAATAAAACGACTTACTTGACACTACCGAAGATAGATAAAATCGTATTCAAATTCTCAGAATCCCTTTTATTTTACCTGAAAACGTTCAATAGACAATGGAAAAAGATTGGTTTTTGCACATCACTAAATATAACCACTAGCTAGAACTCTCTACAAAGAACGAAACCAGCCCAGAAAAGTCCACAGCCTCTCTATCGACTATAAGGCAGCCTAAGTATTTAGACAGAGTCATATCAAAATTTTGCATTCCCTGTCAAACCTGTCCGTCTGTACAGAATGGTGATAGAGAATGCTCGTTGAGACATTACAATCGGTGACTATCACAACATCAGAGGCAAAATCTTTCGAAAAGCAGCACCGATAAGACCAATTAGCGCAAAGAACTAAAGATGCGCCTTTCTTGAGTTTCTACAACACATTTTTTGAAAAGGGGATAAACCTTTTGACGTCTGCGCTGATCGAACAGTGTTTTGAGGGAATAACTATAAATCACCAGTGAAGGCAGGATCATACTGAAAATTTAGCGCGCCGTACAAATATTTTCCCCATCCTCGGTTTGTCATCCTGATTACATCTATCACAGGTTGAGTACATACTATTCCCACGCAGCAAGAAGTACACCCAGATAAGGTTAGGTTAGAGAGGCTGTCGACATAGCCGACGCACTTAGACCAACAGTAGGACATCTCAGGATCTAGGAGGAATTCTTTTTCTTAATCGTGGAATGAGTGGGATCTTTCAATAAAGCGAACTAGGTTTCCGACATCTTGTTGTGCTAGGTCGCTAAGATTGTCAAAAAGGAAGTCACCGAGATGGTCTTTTGCGAGAGAGCGCGGGACAGGTACAGGGGAGATAGAGGATCGTCTCTTCCTCCTCCTCTTCCTTGCAGCTTCTGCAGAAATCATTTGCTAGAACTCCCAGATGAGTGGCATGTCCGCCTATGAGGCAGTGTCCTGTGATGACACCTATAGTAGCTCCGAGATGCCGCCGAGTTAGTGAAATTAATGTCTTGAAGCGCGTAAGATCTATTGAGGGCTACATTTGTCTTGGCAGGTGGTGCCATTGGACCACCTTACATTTGCTTTGCTAGTGGCACTCCGATGTTCTCTTTTTCAGGAAGAATCTGTATTATATTACCATTCTTGGCGAGTTCATCGGCCTTGTAGTTTCCTGGAATGTCCCAGGCACACCCAAGTTCCGTCATTCCTAAAGGATGTGTAGGTTAGTGCCGTGTTTGGCTAATTAGTCAGTTGTGCAATATGAAATATTTCTGGTGCCTGATGCATACCTAGTGAACTTTGGACCGTTCGGTTTCAAATTTAGAGTAATCTTTGAAGGGAAACAGTTTGATTCCAGAGACTCAATTGCCGTCACATACAACATAACATTTCAGACAGGGCAAGGATGCTTAACCGCCTTTATTTCCTTGAAATACGCTACAGTGATCTGTGATGCGAAGGGAAATACTCACATTAAGTTTTTCGGAGAAGACGTTACCATCCATTGTTCCCGGGTTTAGTTTCGTCTGTGAATGATCGAAACTCAGAAGGAAGCAGTCGAATTTTTTCCCACGTACTGCGAGTAGGAACAGTTCCTAGAATCGACAGTAAGTTTCGGTGGTGTGAAGCCGGTGCTTTCAAATTTAACAATAATAAATTTGCAGTTTGCTAGCTAGTCATTGCGAGGACGGCGTTAAGCGAAAAGAAGCAGACGTTCCGTCCTTTCCGTCCTTTTTCAGAAGTTTCCTATCACATAGATACGTATCATCTTAGTGAATCTCATTTTAATTAAAACCATAAATAGTTTTTTTGAATTTGTTCATTATCTTTCAAATTGTTGTCGCATATGAGATATGGTTTCGATCGAAAATTCCAGTCCAATTTCTTAGCCTATTGGTTATTGAAATTTGGTAAAAAAAATGTTTGCACTATTTAAAGACGCGTGTAAAAGTGTGAGTCGCTCTACAATAAATTTCCTAACTTCTAACGAACACTAAGTGGAATGCAAATCCTACACCTCTTATTGAATTCACCCTCTACAAGTCCCGATGGAGTACAAATAGGGTCTTCATAGAGGAATGGTGTTTCGAAACTTGTCGCTTACAGCAATAGGTTTTGTTTCTTATCAACAAAGATTTGTTGCTCAGGCGATAAAACCTGAACTTAAAGAGATTTTGAAAATTCCTTCGCTTATGTTTAAGTAATTTTAATGACGTGCTACCAGCATTTTGTAACTCAATTCGCGTGCAAATTTCATAATTAACAGAAAACGAAACAACATCTTTATTATAAATTTACTTGTATGCAGACAGGAATAATTTATGTATGTCGACACCCGAAAATGAAATCGTTTTTTGTTGTTTTTTTAATTAATTTCTTTTCCTCGAATTGTTTTTCATTTTGTTTTGCATTTCACATGCAATTATTCATGTTAATGTCTTTTTCGGTTTGAGTCGTATTCTTTGATGTTTTTTTCTTCTCCGCCTTGTGCATCGTTTATATTGCTGTCGATTGTGCTATTTTTTTTTCGTTCCTGTTTCATTTTACTCTCCAAAACAATAACAAAAACATGGCAAACTACAGACTAAGGTATTCAAACGCCTACATAAAACTCAATTTTATCTCCGCGAATTCACCATCGTACCCAGTGCACGCTGCTCTACACGCTACAGATCATGTGTATCTATGTATCTATCCTCGAGTTGCTGTGTGTATTCGTATTTTTTATCGTCCTTTTGTGTATCGCGCCGAGTAAAGTTAAGGGTCTCCCCCATGTGTATAACAATGGACAAAATACGAAAAAAAAAACTGGAGAAGATGAAAAATGAAAAAAAACCAAATCCACATCGTGCACAGACCCACGATGCAAGATGCATGAGATGATGAAAACGGACAGAAAAAAAAAGGAAATTCGCTTGCGAATAAAAATAAAGTATCTTAAAGATACTTTTACTCGTTAGTTGGTTCATTCTACGCCGTCGTCGTTGTCGTCGTCGGCGGCGGCGAGTCGTTTTGCTTCCTTTTTTGTGATCCATTGTTGTTGGGTTGTTTAATTATGTATTCCCATTAATTTCGGAATGTCAAGTCGTTAACGAATTTCGCTTTGTGTGTGAATGTTGTTCCTGGCGGTGGGGTGTGTGGAGCAGATTTCTCTTTCACCTTCTCCTACTCCTTCCTTCAGCATCGTTGTTTAATAATTTTGAATGCAGGGGAAAAAAAAAGGGGCGGGAAAAATCGTTTTTCCGTTTTGGGCATTAACTTATGTGTGAGTGCACGAGAAATCGCCTTTTATTGACACAAAAATGTACATCCTTTGTGGCTCAGATTGTTGTGGGAGATTTTAATTATTATTTTCTTGTCCATTTGAGGAAATGGTTTTTTGTCAAGTCCTCCTTTTAATTGAATATGCATATGATTGTGTGTATCCTCCTTATCTTTTTCTCTAAAATTAACACTCATTAACACTATTTGCATTTTAGTTTGCCTTTACTAAATCCATCTGTCAACTTCCAGATAAAGTAGAAAATTAAGCAAATACTCCCTTCGGGGCATCTACATACATACACTTACACACATTCCTCTGTCGCGACCCTTTTCAATGATAAATGCAAAAAAGGATAGAAAAGGAATATCTCTGGTGTACAAAATTTACAAAACTAATGTTTACCTTTTACAGTGCCTTTAAGGAATAAGTAAATTACGTCAATAAGTAAATAGAACTAAAAAATTATCTACACACAGCACACACGTGTATGTGAAAAGTGGAACATATGCAACAAAATGAAGAAGAAAATCTCCCTTCTGCCATTCGTTTCTATTATTTACTCGAATTCTGTAACACTTGGTGCACAGAGTGGATATGTGTACGGGTATATAAACCCTCTGCCTGTGTATAGTTGAGGCCACCCTCCTCCGGTGTCTAAATGAGTTTCTATTTAATTTTGCTTAAATCAACATAATTTTCATGTTGTTTGCATTTTGATTTGAAAAGTTTTTTTTTTATTTCTAAGAATATTATTAGACAAACACAAATTGTCGACATCGTGTAAAAAGAGAGAGTGAGAGCCTTATTCTCCACACATGGGTTGAATGCAAATTAAGTTAAATATTAGATTATCGGGCTTTTTGTGCAATGCTTCGTAATTGCGCTTGTTACTGTTTACTTTTAGTTTTATGACATTTTCTAGATAATGACAAAAGATGTGGGTGGAGGTAGGGAAACAGGTTAATCTTGGTAATGGAACTTATAAGTGTCAATAGAGTTTGCTAATTGGTTTTGCACAATTGCAATATTTTCTAGTGCAAAGTAAAAACTGGCTCAAGTAAACAATTGTAGCTTTCAACGTTGCCATGACTCGAACGGATGTATAGTTTAAAGTGAGGTTCCACAAGGTTGCTTGCAAATACGCGTACTTGTAGTGAAGCGCTGTTTTAATTTAAATCGATAATGAGGCCATCGATACCGTGGCCTAGGCCGTTGAACTGCTGTGCGTAAGTTCGAGGCCCAGCTATGTCCATCAAACATTTTTGCGGCGTCACTCCGAGAGTATAGTTTGCCATGAAAAAGCTTCAAATATCGCCGTTTGGAATCGGCAATTGTGGGTCCCCTTCGTTGGGGAGAAAAATGTAACCAACAAAACATAAATGGCTGCAACTTTCAAGAGGCTAGGCCTTGGCCCAGGTCTGAGCTTTAGTTGTATTAAATAAATTTTTCTGCCTCGATCAAAAGATCATATGGAGCACGAGTTTAGTCAAGTTTCGGAAAACACTTTCCTCAAGAGAGTGTGCCAAGAGTGTTCCCTCAGTTTTTATTCGCACCACCTATTGTTTGATTTTTTATTAACGATGAAAGTACTTTGTATGGCATTATGTTTGGAACGCCTTTCCGAGATATGCTTTCAGGAACTCAACATTTCTGAAGACTTTTTCACCAATTACGCAAATGATGTAGACCTGCTCATTATTCGTGGTATATTCCCAAGAAAGATTTTAATTAACCCAACATGGAGTGGGAAAATGACGACGCCAGAGACGAGCGTTCCGTTCACTTCTATACCGACGGTTCCAAAAATGGAGTGGGAGGTAGTGTTTTCTCCAGATTGCTTTACTTGAGCATCTCCTCCCGTCTTCCCGACCACTGTAGGCTTTTTCAGGGGGAAATGATGGCGATCAACGAAGCCTTATACTCACCTTTAATTTAAACCGATACCCAAACTGCTATAATATCTCTGGAATCAGTAACATATACATCAAAAGCTACCTCAGATTGTCGCTCATCTCTCATGGAGATGGCAGAACATTTTAACATTCACCTATGCTGGGTACCCGGTCTTCTAAGGAATTGTAAGACAAATGAACTCGTCAAATGGAGTCCTACTCTAGAGAAATCTGGGTATTCCAGTCGCTAAATATAAATTACTTAGAGCACGACGCGAGATATGGCTTATGCGATCTTACTCAAAAGGTCGGTCATTATCACCATCATTGGTGTTCTTACCGGACTTTGTCCTTCATGCCAGAAAGATGGGCCTCTTCTCAAATGACTTTTGTAGTAACTCCAGGGACGAAGAGGAAGAAGAAACAATCCCCATTTCCTCTGTACCTGCCCTGCCCTATCCCAAAGAAGGAAGCTCTATCTAGGAGACTATCCCTTCGACAATTTGGGGAAATGATGTCAAAACTATCCTTAGCTATATTAAGAGCTCCAAATGGTTTGAATAGATGGAGTCGCCCTTAGCGTAAATATTCTAGTGGTATCACATAGGGCCTATTTCGCCCTACTTCGTCTCTGCTTCGCAAGGACAGCAACCCTATCTGCCTACCTAACCCGCTAAGAAGTAGTTTAACTACAGCATATCGGAAGTTTTTGGAGGCCGGGTAATATCACCGGTTTCTTATTTGTCCTGGAAGAAGAAGGAATTGATCACACCATTAGACCGAATTTTACACCAAATAGTGAATTTCTCCCCATCTTGCGCGGACTGATTTCCCCCAAATTCGGCAATTTGTGTTTTAACGACGCAGTTAAAATGTTAACTTTCTATGATTTGCAATTTTTGGCAAAATCGACGGGCCTAAAGAAAAACCCAGCTCACTGCGGTCATAGGTGGATCTATTAAGATTGCTGCATGATTCCAGCAAATAGGAGATAGTACTGGCTACTGAAATCATTGCATTCAACTCTTTCTTACCCGAGATGAGTTTGGTAGACTTCAGACAGTAGGCTAAAGTTTTCATCTATCCGGCAAGTTGTGTTCAATATCTCTTAACCAAAATTTTTTAATGGGTTGCCATGGTGTGGTGGTGAGCATCAATGCTTGTCACGCTGAATCGGGTTTCAACTCTTGATGTCGCAAATTTAATATTTAAATAAATCGGACTGCAAAGGTATAACACTAGCAGTAGAGTGTCAGGACTTGAAGAGGTGATTGAGCTGACAATGATCATGAGATCAGGAAACTCGAAAAAATTAGCTTGAATTATAGCAATGACAAAAACTACAAATGTCCCCAGTTAGTCTTGACACCTCGAACGCCATTATAACCTAAGATTCGAACCATTGCACTCCGCTCGCGCTGTGTGAATAACATCCTAAGAAAAAACTAGGTAAATAGGTTTGGCCAATATTAGTTCTAATTGAATTCTAATTGTTTCTTTTAGTCGAAATGATTCAAGCCGCATATGTAGCTCAGTCTGCTTGTAAAGTAAGCAAGCAAACAAGAAAGATCATGGCAATGTTATCTTATGTGGTTCGGTAAAACAAAGCGTCTTAGCGATACTACGAGTATGATTTGCTCTATGTCTACATTTAAAAAAAAGAAAAGGAAAAGTACAATACCTTTGCTTTTGGTTTGATTCCGCCATCAGTACTTACCTAAAAAAGAAAGGAAAAAATTTGTTATTATAATAATTCGAGGAACAAAATGTGTATAGTGTTACAAACGCAATAATGTTGGTTTAAAAATAAATTTAATTTTCCCCAATGTTATGGGAAAAGTGTCAAAGTACAAAGTGCTTGTGTAAATCCATTTTTATTTTTCTCTTCCCCATAAGACAGTTTTTTTAAGTCATGACTTAAAATTTGCCTTTTTTTTTTGTATGCAAAACAATTACCAAATATTTGTTCTTCCTTTACTTCACGTTCCGATGGATTTTGATGTCAAAATTGCAACAACAAAACTCGTTTGGTCTTATTTGCCCTAACACAATATTTTACTTGTAAACAAAACGGCAAGTCTTTAACAAAAACACAGAGAAATCTCTGAAAAAACATTCGTGCATCGTCGCGGATATCTCAAGAGCAATATGTATTTGCAAATACTTTAACACCTGTCAGTGGTATGTTTCCCTCATTACTATGCTATACCAACATTAGATACAGAAATATGTTGCGATTTCTTAATACAGATTCGTGCCAAACTTAACAAGATACATTTTAATTATCAAATAAAAATTGTGTACAAACTTTACATTTATAGCTCTTCTCATAACTTTTTTTTTAAAGCCACGCTAGCAGTTACAAGCGACGATTAAAAAAAGTATGTAAGTATATGCAAACATCTTTTAGTTGAAGACATTATTATCTTCTTTTTTTAAAACATTATAGTACAAGAATACATGGGACAGAGAAAAACGGGGAAGAATGAAGAAAAAAAAAAGGAATATGCAGCGCAACATAAAAATGTTAATTGAACATGAAAATTGTATATACACGCTGGAGTACCAACAACTTTTAGTTGGTTTTTCATTTCTTTTTCTTTTGCATTTTTATTTTATGCGATTTTCTCCTCTCTTTCGTTTGGATTTGTCGTTGTTCGTCTTGTAGTAAATTGTTTTATGTGTTACTTTTTTTTTTCTTTTTTTATTTTTCGTTTGTGGGAAAATGTTGAATTATCTCAAATAAAGATACATGCATGTGCAATTTATTTACCCACAGGGTGTTGCTTGCTAAGTGAAAAAGTTTACTGGTAGACAATTAGTGACTTTTTCTCATCCTCTACCTATCGTGCAACATCTTGCATAATCATTTATAACAGACTGTCTGAGATCCAATGCCACTGCAGCTTATAGTGTATTCGGTTATCTCATCTGCATTCAAGTGGAAGTTACACTTAGTTCAAACAGACTGGGACACCTATGTAAATGGCTAAATGGCATAGTCTTACGT
Organism: Matsumyia berberina; assembly: GCA_917880715.2. Classification (NCBI taxonomy): domain Eukaryota; kingdom Metazoa; phylum Arthropoda; class Insecta; order Diptera; family Syrphidae; genus Matsumyia; species Matsumyia berberina. The sequence continues at coordinate 35,203,060 of OU862870.1, forward strand.
TAGATTTGGTCTTTGGGTAGCCGGAAAAGAGGTTTTACCCTTGTCAAACTTAGATTAATGTATAAAGATCTATTGCGATTCCAACCTATGGCGTGGCCACAGTGAAGTTCTTATAATATTGCACGAATACTCAATAGGCTTGCGGCAAAGTTCGTTAACCAACTTACTACAGTTCGGTGTGAACCTGGGTCTCAACCAACAAGCCTCTTCAGTTAGCCCGGTCTTTAGCTAACTGCAATTAGTTGTGCATGCCAAATTGGTTGGCTACTGGAACGAAGTCAAGTGATGAACTCAGAACGGCAAATTTAAAAGCTTTTCATGACATATTATACACTTGGATATCATCTTAGCTTTGGAGAAAAGAAAGTTTAGTATGCTACTCAGAGCACTTCGAAGCTTGTGAGGCGCTGTCGCTGAAGGTTCTTGGCACGCAGGACAACATACAACTCTGTTGGACCATAGCGGTGTACCAGGAAACAAGACTGCTGACGGGCAAGGAAGACTCAACTCTAGACCGAACGCAAACGGATGATACAATTAAACCACCACTTTATCATCTGAAAGAAAAGTTGAAGTCAAGATCAGCTTCTGCTCCTTAACGAAAGTACAATGCACTGTTTCACCAACTTCTTCATACACCATTTGAAGACAATGCCTAGAGTGTTAAACTTTTCTGCTTATGGTTATAGAAAGCCTCACCCTTCTTGCCATTAGAACACGGATTTTAGGCAGTAAAATCAACACTCCGCTGCCATGCATCCGGAAAAGATCATCGACATTTTGACAAATCTGATATAACCCTTCTGCTCAAGAAATGTAACTAAATAGATTTTACAAAGAAAGCACACTTCTAGAACCCAAGCTTTGTCAAAAAAATCCAAAATCCATTTTCAAGATGCTTTTACTTTTAATAACGCAGTTCGGAGTGTATCAAAGCCTATACCACGATCCTGTCAAGCCAAATATTCGTATTAAAATCATGGAAACGCCATCTTTAGTGTAAAGAAGGAGAAATAATATCTTCCAAATTTTGCGTTCAAAGTAACGCAAGTTTTTTACCTTCCACTATGGAGTTATAAATGAATAAATCAAAGTCCCATGGAAGTGGATTTTCCAAAAATGTAGGGGTCCTAAGATCTACGTCGAATATCAAACTAAAGGAGTATCCGGAATATTGACTCGTTTTAAAAATAATTGCAAACATTTTGCTCGAGTAATTATTTCCCCACGCGAGACTTCTTTCGAAGCACCCTGTGCGTAATAGCAAACCGCCATTCAGCATACTAATACAAAAATACACTGCATAAGCTACTTATTTTAACAGTTATAAATATGGAAAATGTCTCGTTATGCTAAATATGTTGAAAGCGAATAAATAAAACTAGACAACACTATAGCAGCAGCATCTCACACCGCATGGCTGCATCATAAGCCAGCACTACACCAATGGCAACAGCAATGTCGACTACACTACTCGTATAAGCAAAAAAGTAAGGCAAGGCACAGAGAGAAGGCATGCAATGCGCTAGTTAACGCTCTCCTGTAGTAATAGTACCAAACATTGAATCATTTTATTTTATTTTTTTTGCAATTTAGCGTTTTTATAATGCAGTTAGATAGATAAATATGCCATATTGATACAATGGTTAATAATGGCGACAGGAAATGGAGAGTTAAGGAAAATATTTTCTTTAATTAAACTATGGCATTATGTTGTTGTTTTCATAGCAGCCGAGCGTGTGTGACTGTGTGTTATCCATTGACTGGAAGGCAGAAGGTTCCCTATTAGTATCCACTATGCCACATGGCACGTCGTCGTCGTCTGATACACATCTGTGGATGCCCGGAGAAAGAGAGAAAGATTGAAATTGCATTTATGCACACATTATTCTTTATCACGACATATTTGTTAGTTTAGCTTAAGGCATCATCATCATCATCATCGTCTATGTCGTCGTCGTTGGTGGAATGGTGTCGAATTGATATTGTCAGAGAGTGTGGTTGGTCTTATGGCCTGGCCTGGCCTGGCCTTCTTTCTTTGGCATTTTCGGAATTTCATTTGCTAGTGAAAATTTCACACAATGTTTAGTTGATGAGACGCAATTAAAATGGCTATAGGAAGGATGATAGTGTTTAATTGGAAAAGCAACATGGATGGCTTGGTTTTGAGGTATTTCACTGTCAAAGTAGACATTTTGTTTATTGGAATTTACCATATAGAAATTTTGACATGACTTCAAAAAAGAGCATATCTGTTTGGAAGTTATGAAAAGTCATAAGGTTCATATACGGTAAGCCAAAGAGGATATTGTGGCTAGGTGATTATAATTACAAGTTTTCGAAAGCAGCACTTGTTACAACAGCAACTTTTGGGGGGAAATAGGTTAGATACTTAAGAAACCAACACATAAATGGGCGCAATCTAGATGTTGTAATATACGTGATATATTATTCGCACTAAGGGTTGTATTGCCATATCGGAACGGCAGTGTGAGAAAGCTTTTCATAACAAATTATACTTTTGGAAGTTTGTCAGTGTCTGCCTAAAAGAAGTGAGTGCATTTATCGTTAAAAAATAATACTCGAATATACAGCATCCTAATGAGGGATACTCATCGAAGGAAAGTTTTCTAAAACAGAAGCTATCAACTGAAGGTTACTTTTTTAATATTAGGATGTATTCAAAATGAACTGGAATGGAAGGTAGATCAATCGAATTAAAACCAATGTTCTAGATATTCCCACTTCCGAGAAGAAGTGGTAGATCCTGGTCTAAAAAAAACCCCCTGTACTACATTGCTGTGGAAATGAGAGATCGCGGAAAGTATTGATTTTGTTACCAGAGATTGGACCACTATTGCAGCCTGTTTTGCAGTTCAAGCTTAGGTTAGTTTTCGAAGGGTGCGTGATGGATAGGCCTCATCACTTTCAATCGGGAATCTGAAGGTCCATTGTGGGAACCTTGATCCTAGTGCGCGTAGACGTCGTTCTTGCAAGGGCAGTGGCACAGCAGATTTTGGATTGAACCTACAATACCTCTTCTTTAACTTCGCAGCTTCTGCATAAATCGTTGGACTCGATTCTCCACTTGCGGACCATGACTCCGATGGCGCAGTATCCTGGGGATAAATTCCCCTTTTTATAGTGCATACAGCTTTCGGAAAATCATCTATAGGCCAAATGCGTTTTCCCACAAATTATATTTTTAAGAAAAACTACAAGAATTTTCAATGACATCAAGGACTTTTTGAAAGGAACAAAATTTTCTCTTATGTCATTTTTGCCAATCTTCTGCTGATGTAGATAAGGCATGTGTAACGTGTTAGCACGGACCTGACTTTTGCAGGAGGTCCAGGGACGAAGGGGAGGAATGAATAATCCTCCATTTCCTCTATACCTGGCCTGTCCTAACCCAAAGCAGGAAGTTATATCTAGGAGCCTATCACTTCGAAAATTTGGGCGAGTTATCTCATATTGATGTCAAAAGTATCCTTAGCTTTATCAAGATCTCCAAATGGTTGCAATGGATCCCAGTGACATCACAAAGTGCCTTCCTTGGCCTACGTGTATCTGTGACTCGCATGGGCATCCACCTTACATATCTGACTGAGAGGTTATGGAGACGATTTTAAAATCATTACAAGTCCCCTTAACGAGACGTTGAAACTTTAACGATTTTTTTAGTTCAACCAAAGAGTTTAAGATAGTTGAGATATTTTTCGAAGTAAATCCCACACATGATATTCTAGTGAAGATTGGACATACGACGAGACCTAAGGAGACCAGATCCGTGTGATTTGGGACCATTTAGAGAAGAAACGATAACAAGATGTACTAAATTAGTTCAGCGATTTCGAGCGGTACCAACGATTCAACTAAAAGGGGCTTCTTAACCAGATCAATCTAGAAATTTTCAGATTGATCCAGATCAATCAAAGAATTTTCCTGAAGCTTCGTTTCTTGTGTTTGGACACGGACAAATGAAATGAATTGTGTCCTCATGCATTTCTTCGTCATATGTCATCCTCGCTTGAACTCAGTTCTTTATGTGGTACTTCAGCATGTTGTGGATACTAAATATGCCTACCAAAAGCGGCAAAAACCTTCTATCGGCTTGCAGAAGTTTGTTCGTTCTGGCTTTTTTCGTATTTTCGCCAGAGTATTTTTTGCTGATGAATATAAAGTTTTAACAGAACAATCTCAGACAAACAGACCAACCAACTCCATTACATCTGAGTCCGCTATCACATTCGATCTTATTTTATTGCAAATTATAACAACTCTCTAACAACGACAATCAAAAGATATTCAAAGCTAACCCCCCAATTAAGTCGTTGCGACATTTGCCTTTACAGAGACTTTCAAATTAACAACAACCTTGTCAATCGTAAGTTTTTATTTTTATTGTCAATAAAAAGTAAATAAAATGTTACCACGTCAATTAAATGCATTTCGAGAAAAAACAAAAAAACGACAGCAACTTAAAACACTCCAAAGATTTATTACTAATCAAATAAAAAAGAAACAGCACTCGTACATTCTTTGCAATCTCCGAAGGACATTCACACACTAAGTGCATTAATCTTGTTTAAAACTGTGTTAAACAAATAAAAACAAATCTGTTAGATGTTTATAGTATTCATTTGACATATAACAAAACGAAAAAATTTAAAAAAAAAAAATCCAATGACTAGCAAAATTAGGTTATTCCTATTTACCCGCGCTAACGTACATACATTCTTTATATAGCGTATACACGCTAAGCAAACATTATATCTACTTCAGCCAAAAGCTAATTAGCACGGCAAATATACCTTTTGCATACTTTCTAATAGATTATTATTATTACAGTCGGACTGCGGTACCGACGACGACGACGACAACGACGACCACGATGGATACACGATATAAACGATGGCATTATGCATCGGGGATATTTAATATTTGTATAGAAGACGAACTATTCGTACAACTGGGCTATAAGTGCGTGTAATTAAATTGGATTCTCTAAACTAAACAACTAAACAAATATGAATATGTAGCTCTGCAAGTATTCTCGAAGCGAAGTACTTTATTATTTACAGAGAAGAGGTTAACTATGTTTGGTTTGCATTCAAAATGGAGGGGGATGCAGTTTTTCATTTTTTGAATTACTTATGACGAGCAGTTCGAGGCTGCATGCATTATGTGGAACAAAAGGCTTTACAAGAGTTTACGTAGGTATGACTTAGAATGAATTTAAATTGGATAATCATATTCCTTTGCTCTTAATGTGGTAAATACACTAATTTACCGGTGAAAATGTTAAACGAAAGCATTTAGGAAGTAAAAGGCCTTTCAAAATCGATAAACACTTACCTATCGATAAAACTTGCTACGCCAAGCAACTAGGGGAAGTTAATGTTATAATTTAGCACTTGAGGGGTTGAAATGTTGGGGAGAGTACGGAAAAAATAAGGTAACTTACGATCGATGAGGTATGTAAGCATAGGAATTAATGACATTTTAAAATATTACAGTGGAGTCTGCTACCACTGTCTCGGAGTTAGGAAACAAACCAGCAAATAAAGAAAAATCCAGACGTTGTACCACTAAAAGGATGTGGATGGAACACAGGACCAGAAATTCGAGCGGAATTTTACCAAAAGCAGATCAAACCTGTGATGTCAAATAGGATTAGGTAAGCCGTCGCGCGATCATGCGTTTTGTTTAACATCGTTCTTGAAAGAATAGTGCAAAACTTACGCGCCAGCACCAGAGGCACAATCTTTCAAAAGTCCGTACAGTAACACGGATATGCTGACGATATTGACATAATCGGAAGAACACAGCGTGATGTCATTGGCTCGTGAGTATTGAGACAGAGGTGGCAAAGATCGGTTTAGCGGTCAATAAGGGCAACACGAAGTATATACTGTCAACAAGTAAGGACACTCAACACCGACCGCTCGGACAGAACGTCACTATAGACAGTTACGCAGAGGTATGCTCTCTGTCAAAAGCGGATGAGGTTGCTCTTGGCTGTTTCGGGAAGAAAATTCTTCGGATGATTTTCGGTCGCATCTGCATAGACGACGAGTGGAGGAGAAGATACAATGACGTGGAGTATGTTCGTTATTGGTACTTCTGTTAGGATTCCCAGTTCTCCAAACAGGCTGTTCCCATGTGTCGAAGTCGGCGGTTTTGCTGATTGGGACACTCACAGAGTGAGTGCTTGATGGTCTCCGTCTCTTCCGAATCCTGACAGCTGAGTTGATGCCGAGTCTGCCGACCATGGTGTCTATGGCTCAATGTCCCGTCAGTACATCTATTAGAATGCGAGTATCTTTTTTGTTCACAGCCAGGAGACATTTTTTTTTAAAACGGCCCAGTAGAGGAAAACCGCCACTCATCTGGCGCACGCAAGTGGAAGGGGACCTTAACCAACTTAGCGTGCTAAAATGGAGGCAGTTGGCTAAGGAGCGAGCTGGCTGGATACGTTTCTTGGCTGAGATCTAGATCCACCCCGGACTCTAGCGCCACCTTGTAAGATCAAACCTGTGTTCATCACTATGAAAGATACGGCTTCGACCATGAAAAAAGAAATGGTTAGAGTAGGTTCTTACATTTCTTTGGACGAACAAGCTCAGATTTAAACTGTTTACTTCAATATGAAGGGTTTACATTCGCCGAAGATGATGACAAATCCGTCGGGGATGTTTCTCTACAAGAAGTGAAGGAAATTTAGGTCATGAACAAGTATATGAACAATTAGAAATGGACTCGTCATGCAACAAAAGAAGACGACCCTAAACAGAATTTTAAATTATGCGGATCTTTTTTCGAACAGGAGCAACCTTTTGCAAAAAACTTGGTATGACAGCCAGAATCTTTCGACCTTAACGTTATGGCACTGTTATGGAAAGAGCTCAATAGAAAAGGTCCTTGACGATGACCCGCGACTTATATTCTTGACACAGGACCACAGGTTGTTCGAAATCGAAAAAGGTAGCTATGTTGTACGGGTAAATGTAAATTTTAAAATTTGTATCCCTGGTTCATGCAGAAAATCGGCGATAAGAACACTTCACTCTTCAAGTCATATAAACGGGACACTAGGATATCGCCACAAACAAGATTTATCTATCAACGAAACAACACCGCATAGTAATTACCATTTCTTGAAGTGTTGTTGTCAAAATTTGCGTAAGTTACAAACAAGTAATAAATAATTGCATGCGATTACGAAGCAGAAGGTGTAATTTATCACACCAATCTGTAGTGGACAGTGCTGAGCGGTGATTAATTTATTGACAAGAAATGCACACATATGCATATTCATGTTATTAATTATTTATGCAATTAATTGTCGTGTTTTATCTAAGATGCATTTGAATTGCAGATATCAGCATCGCACACAAGACATGTTTGTGTACTTGTCTGTAGATCAACTAATTACCTTGCAGGGTAATCCAATCAACACAAATATGTATCTCGTATTGTGCGGGATACACGGATATGTAGTTCAATGTTACTTCTTAACCTATAAATCATGATGTATGCAATCGATTTTTTTTTTTCGTGAGGACTAACACACACATTTTTTTATTTGAATTTTCTCAAGGAAGAGAAAATCGTAGAAAGTTGTATTGCAGGTAGAGTTAAAAGTATCTACATCTCTTGTGTTGTGCAGTGTTACTTCTTCTCCCCCTCTCATCTGCATCTAAAAACAAGCCATAAACTTGGTTTCACTATACACTGTGTGTGCAGCAAATAATTCTCTTTCCTATGCACATACAATCCAAACAAAAAAAAAATATAATAAGATTACGTTACCACAGTGAATAGTGAATAGTGAGTGGTGGTGGTGTTATTTATTTTTTTATTTAGTAACAGAGAATAATAAAAGTTTTATGCTGTTGTGTAGTAGGTATCTATGAATCTAAGGCAACATTTTAAGTGAATGTAAGCTGCCGTTACAGCTCCTTTTCGCACAGATTGCCTGCCGCCTGACTTGAGATACAAAACGAAAATCCAAAAAAACACAACCGGAAATTTTGTTCATGTTGTTTAGATAGTGAGGTTCATAGAAATATAGGACATAATGATATATTATTGCAATTTTCTACTCTTTTACTTTTTTCTCTCCTGCCCAAAAGATAATGGGTAATTATTTGAAATTTATTACTTTTCAGGATTATATCATGGCCCCGTAAACATTGGCATATTTATAGTCGTGACTGTGTTACGTACACCTATGCATGTGTAATTAGTGCGCGATTAGATGAGGAAGGATTCAGATGAATGCATTTTGAATTGCATAAGCTGCACAATAACACTATATGCCAGCGCCGCGGTAAAACATTTCTTAAAAATCAAATATTTATGTTTATATTGTGCAAGTTGGCATTTTTGTGCTAATGAGAAAATACGTTATTCATTTCGAGACCTCATTTTGTTTGACATACTCTCGCATACTCTCGTTCACTGAATGCCTAGTTAGCGAGGGGCTGCGTATTTAAAACGTGTGTGTACAAATAAAATTTACAATTCAAACAGAAAGGCAAATGCGCTCGGTTGTACCTATCTCATTGTGCGATAAATACAGAATGCAATTCGCACCAAAAAATCACCATCGCAAAACAGCGAAAGGGTGAGAAACAAATTCTTTTTTCTGTTTGTTATTTGCTGGTGGGCAGAGATATTTGTTATAATTACTGAACCGATTGAAATGTTGTGATAATTGCAATGTGATACAGTACAGTGGTCGGAAGAATGCTGTCTGCGGGCCATGTCCAGACCATAACGTAATTTTGTCCAGTCTGCAAACTTTTTTTTTTAATTGTTAAACTATTGCGGAATGCCTACAGATCTACCTGTTGCTTTACTGCGATCAAGGCACTGAAAGACAACAATGAGGTTAATTTTGCGGGTATTCTTGCCAACAAGGCTTTTAAGGCAACAAAACTTAGAAAGTTATGAAGAGGTATTATTCTGTATTTTGAACAACAATGTTAAAACCATGCAGACACGCCTGGGGCCAAGACATTTTTCTCTTTGGATAGATCACGTCAGCACTCTGTGAATCATCACTAGATGTTAGTTTAAATGACTTAAAATTGCCCTAAACTGAGAAAGCCTAGGTATTAAAAAGTTTAAATTTATGTGGTGAATATGACATTAAGGTGAATTATATCTATAAAAGGATACGTAGCGAATCGGATATTTTCTTACCCATTCGATTTTTTTCAGGGCACCACCTCTCTTCGGGGGATTGAAAAAACTTCCGAGAGTATAATTTTTCATGAAGAAGCTTCTCAAATTCGCCGTTTGGAGTCGGTAGCTCCCTTCTATTCAGAATGCCAAGAAAAAATAAGAACCCAAAGTAGATAATACTACAGCAAAACACTTAAGACGTATCAGCCTCCGTAATTCCTTCTCAAAACACTCGATAGACCCCTTGATGCTTAAATCGAGGGCAAGTAGAACAGCGATATGCTGCGTGAAGTCGGGTAATTAAGAAAGCATCTAGAAAGGCATAGGAATCTTAAGAGACAATTTGAAGGTCTTCCAGCTCATAGATGAAGCTATCACCAAGAGTACTGTCTTTTGGCGGCTAGTGTGGGACTGCCGCACAACAGGCGTCAGACTGTTTCTATTTTCGCATCATCCCTGCAACTAATTGTAGAGTTACAATGCCATGAAACGATTTGTATTTCCTTTGAACTGAGTTTTATAAGATTGGTTTCGATTTCTTCTTATCAATGACCGGCCACAGTAATCTGGGTATTGCATATTTTTACATATCGCACCATCGCGTATTAGCCCTGATTATTATGGTTCCAACGTATGTTTCTGTGTACCTTTGCAGAATCTAGATTCGCGCTTCTCCTAGCAAGTCCATTCGCTATTTTATTTTCTGTTATGTATATTTTGTGTCCTGGTACCCAGCAGAGGGTTATCTTGTTGCCAGTCGATAAATCGTTAACAGTTTGACTGCAAATCTTAGATTTCGTTAATATTGGCTAGCCCCTTAGTGTCAACATAAATGGTAAAAGTTTTCCTAACAATGTTTTCATTCTTGATTAGTTTTGTCGACATTAAAATGGCAGTTACATCGGTTTGATAAACGTTTCTTATTTTAAAGAAATCATTTACGCTGGATTCACAGAAATCATTTACTCTGGATTCACAGAAGATGTAGTATTTGGTATAAAACGTCAATTTTGAATCCACCACTCTTCATATACTCTTTACTCTCATCCTACTCCTCAAGGCGGGCCAAATTTACAGCGACTTAAACTTGTTGTACAAGGATTTTAATAGGCATAATGTCTTCTACGGGTCTTCAAACATATTCACCACGCAAGTGTGTAGAATACCTCGACCGAAAAGTCCAACAGTTTTGCTTTATGTATATGTGATTTGAGTGTGAGAACTGAAGCAATTCAGTTGTGCAGAATATTTGAAAGATTTGAAACTCATGCATTAGAGGGTTATTATAAAATCTGCTATCAAAGTCTGAGGTAGGATTGTTGTAGTTGGTATCTGTGAGAGGGAATTAAAATGGGGCTTAATCGTAGGTGTTAGTTGTCCATAGCTCTACTTTCCTTAATCTGAGTACCATTTTGGTCCCCAATATCATAGAAGTTCCTATGTAACCCTCAGTTAATGGGCTAATCACTACGAACTTAATGTCAACTTAGCCAAACATAAGATATCTCATTTCAACTTAGTCAAGCTTGAGGGCGTAGAGTAGTCTCTCTCTGTTTATGCAAAATATTTTGGCGTATCACTAGATAGAAAATTAAATTGGAAAAAAAAAAAGGAAAGCTTGCAACCCATTTTTATATGTAAGGTGTGGTAAGATAAACATGGAGATTGAAACCAGCAATCAAGTACTGGGACTCTTCTCTGGTGGAAAGCTAGAGTTTGGGAGGAAATACATTTTTCCTTAGTGGCGCTTACCGCACTTCATTGACGCTTTCACAACAACAATCAACAAGTTTAAAAAAATTACCCTAACGGTTGTTTACTACAGAAAAGTGTTATCATTAAAATGTACGCGAAATTCGTCAGCGTATCCGACTAAGGAAGTGTCCGCTTAAGAGGAACTGAAATAAACAGGGAATTTTTCATTCACAAAAAAAAGGTTTGCCTTAGCGTCCAGCTATAGGAAGAATCCATCAATTGGGAAACCCTAGTCTATACCTAGTTCTTCCTTTGAGTCTAGTCGAAAAGATTAATTTAGAATGCATGTGGCCACAAAGACCAAGGTGTAACCTTGCGAAGCGCAATTGTTCTTTCTAAATTGGATTAATAACCGAGCACCGCCTTCTGCATCGCCATTATATACAATTTCAAATGAATTTTAAATTCTTCATAAATTCACGCAAATTATTTTTAATAGTCGTTCGCTGGTGAGTCATTGTGCCGATTGAAATTAACCCCACAACTGGTCGTCGCGCCATTATTAAATTTCTTTGCCTTCCTCCGATGAATCATTTAAACATTTTTCTCTAATAAACACAAAAAACGTTGATGACTAGCGAATGAGGTGACTGTTTTTAACAGTTTTTCTGTTTCAAATTTTTAAATTAAAAGAGGCGAACCAAAAGAAAAATATAGAAAAAATCTAAAATCTCATACTCATAGATACATTCTCGCTGTGTTAGCATTATTCGCGCATCGTCGTCATTCTCATGTGAGTAAAAATAAAATGTTGCATTGAATTTTCTTTTTCTCTTTCCAACATGTTCTGCTCCTTTTTGTGCTCTGCTCAGCTAGCTAGTGCATCTCTGGTGAATGATTAATTTTTTAAGTTTTTCCTTGTAGTCTTTTTTTTTTGAAAATACATAATAAATTCTCTTTGTAGTGATAAAAAATGAGTTCAATTTAAATGCACATACAAATACATTTACCATTCTTTTATTTCTTCGTCTTCTTCACCCTCTCTCTTTCTCTTTGGTTGTTCTATCTTATTTTTTTTGTTTTCCTGTCTATACACACATTTGTAAAGAGATAAAACTATACTACTATCGCAAGTCAATAAGGATAAAAAAAAGGAATAAGTAGAGAGACAGAAAAAAAAAAGGAAAAAAGGAACAATAAGAGAAGATAAAATATTGTATCCCTTCGATAACGAAGCAGAACACTACGAAAATAAAATAAACAATGCAAAGAAATTGAGCGAACAAAAAAAAAAAGGAACACCAAAGCAAATCCAGAAGGGAGTGAGATAGACAGAGAGATGAAGGAAAACCATAAAAAAAGGAGTTCATTTCGCAGCTATTTATAATTTATAAGTCACTAACACATGTTTGAATTGCATTTTCAATCCACCGCCGCGCAACCAATATCTAAGCGAAGACGAAACGATGATGAAATGCGAAAAATTCGATGCACATGACTCGTTGTCTGTCTCGCGTTGTTTCTCTTAATTGTATTTTTATGTTGGTTAGACGAATTCTTTTTTATTAAAATTTATTTCGTTTTGTATTCTTTTCCAATTAGGTTTATTGAAATTTCACATCAGATTCAATTGAATTATCGAATTCACTTAAAGATACACGAAATGAGTTTGAAGCAACGCGACGATAGATATGTCCATATGTAGATGGATATAGAACTTCAGTATAACACTTCTATCTGTTGTAATATTTCAATCATTGTCAGTCATAACAAGTGCTTGTAACATTTGCTGTCGGGGGGATTAAGTGATCGGAAGACAGCTGGGAAACGTCTAAAACAGATTACATGTTGTGTTTGTTGTGTTACGACATTTCATATCGCAATGTTATAATTTGCAATCACTGGAATGATTAGTAATTAAATGGGTCTTCGCACCACAACGACATCCGCCTTGTCTGGGTACTAGCCCGTGAAGGTGTCACGAGGAATGAGGAAGCCGAGGAGCTGCCAAGAGAAAGGAGTCTACAAAATAGAGCCAACCGTTTAAAACACAGTTGGAGTCACGCTGACAATAATTAAAACAGAAACCAACGAAAAGATGCAAAGGGATTTAAAGACTATTGGGCAAACCACTTTTCGGTGTGAAAGTTGGCTCGATTACTCGTAAACAAACCAAGAAACCTGCTCTCTTAAAAGATTCTGGGTTCAAGCCGAGAAGAATTGGAGCTGTTTGTGAGACTTATCACAGAAGGCACATAAAACTCAACAAAAGCATTCATAAATTGAGGCTCACCACTTGTAAAAGCTGCGAGAAATAAGCTGAGGAATTCGAACTCTCCTCAGCCTTAGCGAGAATGTGACAGAAGACCCTGGGAGCTATGCAGATACCAGACTTGAAGCATCTCATGGATGAAAGAATCGGTAACAACCTGTCGTGCAATTATGAAAATCATTCAAATCCATACTTTGGAGTCGGTCATAAAAACTTCAGAACATATGAATTTTCTTCGAGCTACTCAGGTGTTCGTGGCAATTTTCTAATTGGGTTAGTTATTGACTTTTAATAAACAATTTGCACTATTTTAAGACAATTGACCTTTTTCAAGCTTTTTATTAAAAAGCATTTGTTTGTGGCTCAACGTGCGATTTAAAGTTAAGGCCGAGAGGAGTTTGCGAGATATTTTGAGAAGCTTCTTCATATGTTCATAGCTACATAAGGAAAAATTGTAGCCTGGCAACACTATTTCTGTGAATGAATTCTTCAAGGTGGACACAGCAAAAATTAGAGGCAAATGAGTTTGACGTTTATCATCACCGGGCGACCAAATTAGACTTCTCACCAACTCGAAGTAGGAAAAAGGATAAGAGCAGCCATACTTCACAAAGTCTTACATGTCGTGTACAACCTTCTCAAACTCGGCCTACTTTCTGTACAAGAGAACCATGTTTTGATATGTAAAAGCAACGCAGAAAGTGGTAAAATAACTAAAGCCAGTTATACGAGGACATATTACAAAGTCTATATCAGAATATTTACCCGCGACTCTTGACCTCAAGTACCTTTTGCTACCTCAGAAGTAAAACAAGGTTGTTCGTTGAATTGGAGAAGTGATCCAATTTAAAGCGATTAACTTTAGAAGGTGAGAGGCGTTATTCGACTTAAGCTAGTCAAAGTGCTTCTTCATAATCATTAGCGTTGAGTTTCATGTACTACTTTGAAATAATCTCAAGAGGTTGACGATTGAAGCTTATAATGTGATAAGTTATATACGTATAAAACTTGGTGGGATTTTTCGCCGCCTCCACTGCGCTTTTTTCTCTGCAGTTATTTTTAGTCAATGTCTCATGTATGTCAGTCCATGAATGAAAGAAATATGAGTAGTGTTCGCTGATGGCATTACAATTATTGGTAGTGACAACTGTGAACTTGAATCCTACCGTATGTATTTATATGCTTCCAAAGTCAAACTCATACCGATCTTAAAGTACAAGTCCCTTCAGATCCTAAATCTTAAATTTAACTTACAACAAGAAACACTTCCCTAAATAGAACTATGTATGTTGTCGTTTCGTATTCTGCTCAAAAAAGGTTTGTGAAACTCAAGAGAGTAGAAATTAAAAAATTCTATAAGTTATAAGTTTGCCATTGCCACTACGAATTAATGCCCAACTATCTTCGGATTTGGCGACCAAAGAGGTTTTAAAGCAACCTGGTGGCTCCTCCGAGATTGAGTGTCACACATGGATCAAAGAAAACACTTCTGCCTAGAATTTGGCCGAGAGTTTGTCAAGACTGACTGAATATTGGTTTCTTCGAGGTAAAGATGGCGCGTTTGAGTCGCATATACTGATTGACCTCTGCCTGAAATATTAAAGAGAGTTCTTCAAAATTTACTGAAAGATATACTCCAAAAATGTCCGTCCCCATTTTAGGCCCCTCCGTATTTCAGAGAAGATCAAATGTTGATGCTCGTAGCTTGTGTTTCCACCAGTTTTCTCTAGGTGAAATAAGTGTTAAGGAGTTTCGAATCGTGGAGAATCGTGCTGGATTCTGTATTTCGCTTCAGTGTTTTAAGAGAAAAATCAAGTAGGAGAATTCTTACTTTCAAACTTTGTGAGAATTTTCTGTGACATAAGTCTTAGAATTGAAATACATCGAACTGCAACCACCCCAAATACTTGCGACTGGTTTTTGTTTTACTAACTGCAAGTTTGGAACTCGACTACTAAAGACAAACACGCCGTCATAAGAAGGAAGTCGATCTATTAGGCTAATTCTCTCGTGTCAGGTACGGCTTAAGTCAGAAGTTGCATTTTCCAGAAAATGAGACGCTTATACCAAACCATATGAGATTCACTTACTTAATTGCCCCTATGGGCCAGTGAATTACTGTTGGAAGCAGTTGTGCTAGACTTAAGTTTTTAACACAAATCAAAAGTAACAACAAACTTTTAAAACCCAAAGTACCATTTACTGACTTAATTCCTTAATACCTGACCCCAGAGAATTGTATCCATGAGACAATACATCTTTCTGGGTAGCAGTGCTAGCCCTAGGGGCGGCGCGTCTATCCTATAAAAGCTTGTAGGGTTCCACATCAATATTTTCAGTTTTAAAATGGAGACTGTCCGAAAGGCTCTTTTACAATTATGGTGCTTTTAACAGATGGTGTCTTCCCTTAAACAAGAGCACGAACATTGGTAAAATTAGAGGAGATACCTAGGCACATTGGTTTTAAACGGTTGTGGTTTTAGTTTGAAGTAAATTTGTGGTTTTAATATTCCCTGAGTGGTAGAAGACTTCCTTTTGTTAAAAGCTAATAAATAACCAAGGCCTAGCTCGTTGCAACCACTCATGTTGTGGGTTCGCACAAATGGAAGGAACCTACAATTTACTCCAAATGGCGAACGGCGAAGCCGATAGTTTTTGTCATTCCTCGTGAATATCCGCTGGAACTCGAACAACGTGTTATATACTCGAAAAGTCTTTAGAGTTGATAGTGACACAAGGCGACTAGGGCAATTTTCATGTGCCAACGCCTGTACGGCAAAACTTGGGGACTGAGCCCCAAAATTGTTTATTGGTCGTACAACGCCATAATCAAACCAATGATCACCTACGCGTCATTAGTATGGTGGCCAAAAACTCTGCAATCCCGCAGGAAAAGCTGGGTAAACTCTATCGCTTAGCCTGCGTGGGTATCACCGGGGCTATGAGAACGTGCCCAACGGCAGCTTTAGGAGCAATGCTTAACCTCACGCCGCTACATCTGGCAATACAAAAAGAAGCTATGCTTAGTGCTCTAAGGCTGCCTCAGATACTGAACTTAAAAGTCGGCGACTTTATAGGTCATCTGAGAATACTGGAATACATTCATCGTGACCCGATTCTTAAGATTCCAGATACCATGCTCAAGAGATATCGTTTCTACAGAAGTTTCGAAGTTGTTATAGGCGCCCGCAGTGAATGGAGAAATGAAGGCCCTACTACACTACCAAATTCCCAAATCTGGTATACAGATGGTTCAAAATTGGAAAACGGCAGGACAGGTGCTGGGGTTTACGGTCCCAGCTTCCAACGCGCGACAGCGCTTGGAAAGTCACCTACAGTATTTCAGGCGGAAGTCCACGCTATTGAATTATGTGCAAGAGAATGCCTGCGGAGAAGAACTCAAGGAACCCGCATCTACATCTTTTCAGACAGTCAAGTAGCACTGTTAGCCCTTAAATCCTATACGGTAGGGTCCAAGCTTGTCTGGGACTGTCTCAACCTCCTCGAAAGTCTTGCATCGGTAAATAAGGTCACCTTAGCCTGGATCCCAGGACATGAAGGCTTCGAGGGTAATGAACGGGCTGACTGCCTGGCGAGAAGAGGCGCTTGCCGCCCACTCGTTGGTCCCGAACCCTGTTTTGGGGTACCACCCAACAGTGCCTACTCCAAGATAACACAATGGGAGATCAACAAACACGCTGACTACTGGGCCAACCTCCGGGGCCTTAGACAAGCGAAAAAGTTTATCAACCCCAACCTATATAAGGCTAAGACCTTACTTGATCTCACCAAAGACGAGTTAAGAACCTTAACGGGCTATTTGACAGGACATTGTCCACTCAGATACCATCTGCATAAAATGAAAATATCAGATACAGATATTTGTCGGTTCTGTGGAGAACAAAAAGAGACCGCTGAACACATTTTGTGCGTATGTCCAGGAGCCGCAAAGAAAAGACTACTCCACTTGACGCGGGCCTCGGTCAACCCAGCGGAAATCCGGAAAATTGAAGCTAAGGCTATACTGAGGTTTATTAAAAGCCTCAATATAACTTCTGGTTAAACCATACGGGCCACCACAATAGACCTCATAGGTCGCAGTGCGCATTTAGGGCCCCTGATACAGTATAGTATAGTATAGTAGTGACTCGGTCCTGCTCTATTTTTAGTGTGATTAGGAGAAAGTGGTCTTGTGTTGTCATAAAACTCCACATCAACATTTTCAGCCTTATAATGATAAAGATTCCCAGATCTGCCTATGTGGATTAAAAGCAAAGTCACAGTTTTCATATTTCCTGTATGGCGAGACACTCTGCCTATTAGTTTCTGGCGACAGTGCAAACTTTCATCGATCGCTTTGTAGTGAACGGGCTTATCTACAACGTCATGCAGACAGATAATAAATAGAATATCCATCTGTTTCAAACTTCGACGAATTAAAAATTAGTCAACTTGATAACCAGAAAACATGATGACATCCTCGGTAGATATTACACCGAAGCTTGGCATTAGTCATTGGAAAATTTGCGCCAGAAGTTAAAGGCAATGGCGTGTTGGTGTTTTGTAATTCATTCTCAAGTACAGATTTAAACTCCGTTGTCTAGAAACAATTGAGTACAAAAATTAAACAGTGATAAGCAATTCGCGACAAGCGATCCATTCACAATCTGCCTCACCCCTAATTTTGAACCTCCCCTTACACCTGCCAAATATGCTCGTATCCACATCAACTTTAACTAGAAAGCAACCCTTGTGTTCGGTTTTCGCATTAAACATCTGAAAGCATGAAGAAAAAAAAATCATACGAAAATAACTACAATTTCATCCCCTTGTCGTTGACTCTCCATCAACAACCCTTAGCCACCCACCAGCTCAACTAAAAAAAGCTAGATTTCAAAGAGTTTCTTAGTTCATTTATTTATATCGTATCTCTAAGTGTATGTATGTATGTGTTATATTTTTTTTACGTATTTTTTGTTCACATTTCAGTGCGCGCAAAGGGGTGGAAATGTCAGTTTCAATTCATAAATAATTAATTTCCATTTGGTGAGGTAGTTGTTTTCCTTTTTTTTTTGTATCTCTCCCCTAGTTCTAGTTGTCTAACACTCTGAATAAATAAATATTGGATTTATGTGGTTTTTAATTAGATTGAATAAATACTTGGAAATTACTCACTTTCTAATTTGTTTATCCTTTTAATTTGTTTTTCTTTTTGGGGAGAAAAAGATTCAAAGTGAATATGCTGCAAAATTTTGTTAATCCATTGTTTAAAAAAACTGTTTTAAATGGAATTGGGTTTCTCCTTAGTTTTTCACTTTTAAAACAAACTTTACAGTTACTGCAATTTGTTTGTATATTTATCACAACTTGACAATGTTTACACTTTGGATCACACTATGCCCTGGGAGACTTATGCAATCTGATAGTAGTTTCCATGTGAAAGAAAAAACATCACAACCAACAAATGACAAAACTTAGATTTTCACAACTTTTTGTTTAGATTGTATGATAGTTGACATTATTGCAAATTTCCCACTAAATTAAACACACTATAGTAAATTTTAGTTTTAATTTACAATGAATGACGAGAACCAAAAGCACACATGGATATAACTGAGAGGGAGAGAGATGAAAGAAGGGAATAAGTTGAGCTTAAGTCTTATTTCTTTTAACAAATAACAAGAATTAGAACTAAATAGTCTCTAGGAAGGACACAACTGAGAAACAACAGGAAACAAAAAAAAAAATGTACAATTTTGGTCAAAGATGCTATGCAGTATGTACAACAAAGGATTGTAGAGAGTATGAGAGATGAATTTCCCCCCTTTTGCAAAGTGATTTTTAATAAAATAAGAACTTATTTAGTTGCGAGAAACGAATAACTAAATTCCGACACCATCGTCACTATACACTACCATTACCGGGGGAGGAAGAGCCAAGAGCGTACCACCCAAAGAGAAGAACAACAACAATCAACGAACGAACCAAAAACAAGAAAAAAAACTAAATTGCATTTAGAGAACAATCTATCTGATGAGAACACACAAAACTCAAAAGAAGGGAATTTATTATTATTTTGATTATTTCGCTTCGTGTTGTGCCGAACGTCGCACCAACGTCCTCGAGGAATCGCGATTACAGAATGACCGGATTGCTGTGTGTAAGCGTAAAAATGTATCTGAGAGATACGCGCGATACAATGACAGAGTCGGAGTCATGCACAACGAGCGAATGCGATAGAATGAGAGAGCAACACAATCAAACGAAATTTTTGTGCCTGTGTGCAGAGGCGCACACACTGACAGAAATCGTTTTTGTCGATTTTTTTTTTTGTTTTTGTTTGTTCTCAGTGCAGCACACTTGTTCAGAGGAATACAGACATCATGGCAGCGTACACACAGCTACATAACTGAAAATAGCGCGGAATCATGTAAACAAAGAAAACCAACCAACGACGAAACACTGGTGTGCGAGATAAGCATAAACTGTAGAGTACAGTACACACAGGTAGTAACAGAACAGAACACAAGAAAGGCGAGCGAGATACAAATTTTTTTGCAGAAGGGCGGCTGAGATACGAATGGATGGGAGAGATACAAAATTTTGTACGCACGCACACAGCCATAAAATCGACGGCAAGGACGGTGTGTGCAGATATAAATGCCGAGTTATTCCTTCGCAGTGTGTATTTCTTCCTCGAAGTTTTCTTATTCGCTTCTTATTTGCAGTTTTGTCAGTATACCATCTACCACGCATCGGAGTCAAATCCATAGAAATGAATCAGTTTCCAATGCGTGTTGCATCTGCAGGAAATACATTCTCTTAATTTGTCGCATACATTCTCTCTCTTTTAGGTTCCGAAAAGCCGGTAAAAAAAAAAAAAAATGTTTCATCTATTTTTAGCACCTCTACTGCTTACGATCTATTTCGATCAATTTTCGCGAATTTTCCAATTGAAACAAACACCCGCCCAAAAAGGCCCCCACCCACTTGCACAGTTATTGTGTGGTAGAGTACAGTCTACCACCACCATCATTGGGGTCATTATTCTCTCCTTCATGGCATACCATACCAACAATATCTATTCTCTACGTACAATGTAATAAAATTCAATTATTTTCTTTCCTATTTTCTTTGTTTCTTCCTCCGGTTCTCCTCTGCCTCTCTATCGAGTCTGGCACTGGCTCTGTACGCTGCTGTAGCTGTACTCTCTAGCTCCAGCTTTACTATTTTTCTCCTTTTATGCAAGTGAACGCTGCTACGCTAATTTCTTCACTTTGCCTTCTCCTTCTTTTCCTCTTCTTTGACATGACCATTTTTTTTTCTTGTTGGTCTTATTTCAAAAATTGCTTTGCTTCTCTTTATTTTCTTATTTTTCGTTGGTGTACCATTATTTTTGTTCTCTTGGTCGGTGCTTATGCTTATGCTTCTCCTTCAGAAAAAGGAAGAAAATAATCAGAGACGCTGTTATGATGGTGTGTGTGTGTGCATGTGGAATCACGGATACGGTATGGATGACAGGAAGGCTGCGTTTGTGTATGTGTGTGGAAGATACTTTCAATTTTGTTTTTTCTACTTTATTTCGTTTTGATACCATTTAGTACTTTTTTGCAGTAATGTCTCGAAATTAGAAAGGAAATTTAATTAAATTTGCATTTTTATTGCAATTTTGAGTTTTTCTTTTTTTTCCCTCGTTTAATTTAAAATAAAATAAAATTAGAGAAACGTGTTTTAGGCGGAGCGAAGGTTGACATAAAATTTAGATATTTTTTTATGAGATAGCTTAGATTGGAATACCTATCAGGATTTGGTATCCCAATCAGGATTTGGTATCTAGTGATGATTGTTTCTAGCTGTCACTAAGCACGTAACAAATCTGACGATTGGATGAACATTTAGGTTTAGTAAAATGTCATTCATGTTGTACGTGTTGTATTTTCCGCCCCAGGACTTATTGCCTACTGAGAAGCTTCTCCATAATGAATTATACTTTCCCCAACAGAAGGCGATACCGCGAAAAATGGTCGAGGGATATTCCTGGTCAAACATACGCAATCCGCACAGTAGTTCACATTAACCATTTAGCCACACTGACCACTAGCCTCCAAGGACAGTATTCCATTTAATATCTTCAAGTAAAAGAATTTCTTAGCTTTGCCTTCCTTAGAATTCCGTTCTGATATAAAGCAGAGCCATGACAATCAGACAATTTTTGGGAATATCCCGAACACCGCCAATTGAACAAGATACTGTGAGGAAGTTTGTCGTCGGAAGGCTTTAATCGCAAGAGATCGTCAAATTCTCTTTCTATCGAGTCTCCCTCAAACTCATAAGAGGTCCTATGCAGCCAGCATTAAGTATTGAAAAGCAGTGGGAACATTGGCAAGCTCTGATGTGTTGGATTTCACTTGGCCACCGAAACGAAAACCCTGGTTTGACGTTGCATAGAAGGACCAGACGAACATCGGCTTCTCAGGAGGCGCGCTATCGAGGAAGAAGAGAAATGCTTCAGAGCCCGAACCGAGCCTACATTGATCATTGCAGGGAACATCTTAGTAGAATCGCAGTCGATGCTGGGAATATGGAAGAACTACTTCTGCAGACTTTTTAACGGCGACGACGAATCAAAACCCGCTGTTAGGCAGAATGAACCATTCAACTTGGATGATGAAGACCGACAATTCCGTCCACTCGAATTGGACGAAGTGAAGATAGCCACATCTAAGATTATGTCCAACAAAGCTAATGGAGCTGACGGTCTGACTTGGTAAGGAGCATGCACCAACTTATCTGTAAAATATGGTCGGAGAAAAGTATGCCCGATGAATAAAACCTCAGCATTGTTTGCCCCATGCACAAAAACGGATACCCTCTAAACTGCGTCAACTACAGAAGCATCAGCTTTCTTAACATTGCTTACAAGATCTTATCTGCCGTGTTGTGAGAGCGCCTGCAGCCGTTCGTCAACAACCTGATCCATCCATATCAGTGTGGCTTCAGGCCAGGAAAGTCCACCATCAACCAAATATCCACACTGTGGCAGATCTTGGATAAAACTCAGTAACTCTTTAAATTGATACCCAACACCTTTTCATCGATTTTAAGGCCGCGTATGACAGCATTTATAGAGCTATGGTTATGGCTACTGTATGTATGTATGTACGTTTATATAGCTATGAATAAAATTTCTGTAAGACTAGACAGAGATAAGATTGAGGTGGTTGCGTACGCGGATGATGAGGTGGTTTTAGTATCAAAAATGTTATTCTCTGTGATAAGGGAAATCGTAAATGAAAAGCCACATTATCTCATTCCACACGAACTACCTTATTTTATAAATTACCTCATTACGTCAAAATGAAACGGGAAATAAGAAAAAAACCATCGCATATAAACGGATTAGTGTTGAATTTAAAAGCTCAATTTTTAGGTGTCAGAAAATATGACAGTTGTTTGTAATTCGTTTGGTTTCCTTCTGGCCTTGCTGTGAAATATCAGTAAAGCCTGTCAAATAAAATAAATACAACGTAAACGCCTTAGCAAATAAGTCATTCTTGGGTTTGGGACTGATTTGACTTATTTGCGTCGGATGAAGAGATATGTATGTTAGTAAGCAGCACCTTCGCGGAAATACTATAAAGACTTACTTTTAACAAGTTTTACCAACATTATTAGACAGAAAATTTAACGGTAGGTATGTATATATGTGGATGTGTATATTGTTGAAGCACTGGTTTTCAGACAAAGGCTACAAGAGATACCAATCACAAAACATTTAGATGTTAAGAAGGCATTTTTATTTATTTCATTGACGACAGTCATCGTACTTTGAAGATTTCCACAATTTACTTAGTTTTGTAACATAAAAACAATCGAACAAAGTTTTTTACCGCTCTGACATCAGGTGACCAGCACTGTAATTTCAAGAATTTGTTGGTCAGCTGTATTATCAAAAATCACTACCATAAGGAGGGGAAGATGCTAATGGATTGGCCACATTGGCAATGATGCAATTTCACCCAGAGGCCATTTAGGCAATTGCGATCCCTCTTCTTACTTAAATGTTGTGTATGACTGAACGATACTTGCATTTTTACGGACAGTTAAGCAGCAAGAATGTTGCTGGTATCGGCCTCACTTACTTTTCTGTTCGGTTAATGTTGCCAGCCTATTGCGAAGATGGTTGTGCAGTTCTAGAATCACCTTTGCAGGAAGCCGGTTTATAGAGACAGACCAAGAAACTACAAGGGTATTGAGCTCGCTGAAAAGGACTGAAAAAGCTTTAATGATCGGAAATCAGATCCGTAATTAGTGTCCTTATGGGGCACTGTCTTATAGTTTTAGCTCCTGAAAGACTAGGCCTCGATTAAATTGTGTTTTGTGGGAGCTAATCAAATCGACGAGAAGGAAGAATCAATGCCCTTTTTTTCTTGGCGCTTTCTTAGCCCTTTCAGACAGAAGGTTACTTCTTTCTTAGACAATCTAAGCGGTCTGGCTATTATTAATGTCAGTAATAACTCGCCTTCCAAGACGTGCCATAGAATGCGTGCCATCATGTAAGCGTCCCCTGCGTAGGCCCAGGATGAGATGGCTGGACTAATTCCGAAATCTCACATCTACCTGCATGGGGTTAGCACCTGACGATTCAATGGCGGAAAATTGGGAGATCCTCATAGTGGACAAGCGGACTATTGGAAAATGGTGATGATGAGTTATATCCCTCGTCGGTAAAGCAGCTAGGATCCAGTAATATCACAGTGGATCTCCGTTGAACTGAGTATGTTTGTACTCTATGACAATTATTGACAGCCACACCAACCTTACTTACAGGACCTACTCCGCCATATAGGTAAATAGGAACCGGTCTGCATTATAATTAGCTTATTTGGGTAATTTAGACCTCTTTTATTATAAAAGGGCGTAAGGTGGCTCAGTGCATTCTTTATGACTGAGAGCTGAAAGCAGCTTACGGGAGCTGGTTTTGAGATCTTAATATTAAAAAAACTGCTTTGCGTTCTCAATTTTAAGGCGGTACAGTACCTACTGTATTGTAGACCATCTTTGGCCAACAATTTTTGTTTGGTCTCGAAAGGCATTGAAGTGGTTGGTTGATTAGTTTGTCAATCGTTTAAATGTCTAAAAAAAAGGGTTGCACAATTTTTGTGGGATCTACAGACGTTAATTTGAGCCCTCTTAAGGATATTTTATTCTGATAAGCCCGGTGTTGTAAACTCATAAGGAGTCAATTAAACATAATCCGCCCCTGTGTGGGCTACACACAAAGAGAGCGCGGGAATGACTAATTACAAATGATCATGAGCAGGATAAAATCTTCAATTTCCTTTAAGGACTAATCAGAATGCAGTTTCTCTTTAATTCACCATATTGCATTCAAAACGATTGCACACCTTTATTCCAACCATGGTATGCGTTACAAAGTATGAATTAAACCTGTCTCGACCTCAAATATACGTATGCACACACTTCATTCGTTGCTTCTTCACCTCTCCATAAGTTTTTTTTTTTTTAAAAAAAGAAGAAATATTTTCTTTTCGCCTAAAATAACAATCCATCCCAGAGACGAAAATCTCGGAAAATGCTCTCTCAACTCTTCAGAAAAAAATAGTCGAATTGTGAAAAAAAAAATGAAAAAGATTCAAGAACACAACGAATAGTGGTAGTGGCATGGTAGTGTATGATAAAATAACAACATCCATGTTGACTCAGCCATGGACACGAAGAGCAAACACACATCACATCGCAGAAAGTAAGAAATATTTATCCACACCAACGTTGTCGTTCTCCTCTTAGAGTCCTCTCTTCTTTGTTTATTTTACATTTTCTTTTTTATTCGCTTTTCGTTGTACAATTTTTTCGTTTTGTAAAAAATTCTTCAACATAAACGTTGGTAATAAATCTTCTGCATCAAGATGAAGCCGGAAAACAGAAAAAAAATAAAATCGAAAAAAAGGTAAACAAAAAAGAAAAACGTGCAATAATCGTATTTATTAATGATGAAATAACATTCCCAAACACCAGCTAACCAAGCAACCCCCCAAATATCACAAGCTACTACCACTTCCCACAACCAACCACCTTTCTAAGCTCTGAGGCGATTTTGTAAATTACATTTCCGGCAATAAATTTGCATACCTATACGTGTATCTGTATCTATTTTTCCTTCTAAATTGCCACCACGCGTTCTCTTTCTCTACGCCCACCCACCCTAAAAACGTAAGCCGCCAACCACCCCCAACTAACCCACTACCACCTTCCAAGTACCACGCTTCATTCTCCAACATTCTCTACTGTTGTGCTGATTTTCTTCACCATTATTTCTGCAGACATTTTTCATCGTATTTTCGCTCTCTCGCTGTGTGTGCGAGAAGTTTTTATGTTTTCCTTTTCCTTAAAATATTTTTCATGACCCCACACCAGAACAAAAACAGAAGAGAAGAAGCGAAAAAAAAAAAACAAGAAAACAACGACTAATACAATTGTATGATGACTCCACCGCAAGAGCCCTTCTTCGCACAAAAATTCACCACCCCCACCAACAACATTACCTTCTTTTGGTACCTCTTCCACACTCTACACACCACATCCTTCCTTTTTCCCTCATCGTACGGTCTTCCTTATCAGATGGACATGTAGAGGGAGACCAACTTCAAACTTCCCACAATCTGTCCACCCTCCTGCACCATTCCAGCGCCCGGTGCGGTGTCCAAAAAAACAACAACGTATTTTCAATTTATATTTTGCTTTCGCAAATTACGAATTTATTTTCCTATTCTTTCATTTTCTCTCTCTCTTCTGTTTGTACATTTTCTTCTTGATTATTCGTTGTGTCTTGTTTCGTCTTTGTTCGTTTCTTATTCCATTTTGCTCCTCTTTCCTTAGCACAAACATTTTTCATCATATTTATCCAAAAGTGTGTTTACTATCCGGGCGAGGTGGAGCAGCAAGCAGCAAAACTAAAGAGACACACACCAAAGGAGGAGGAAGAAAACACAAAAGAGAAACAAAACAAAACCAAGCTGAGCTGAGCTGTGCTGAGCGTCGTACCAGTGAAAGAGAGAAATTGCAGAAATTTATTATTTCATGTTTTGGCAGGGGGCGGGTGGGTGGTGGGCGGCGGCAGATGGTTGGGCTATGTATGTGCATAACGGGGGGTAATGTGCATTGTTATATGGAGGAAAATGTGTTTTTCTTCTTCTCTTTGTGTGCTATGCACACACCATATCCTCCATTGTGGTGTGTGTGTGTGCTCCGAGTGGGAGTGCGATGTAGAAGAAAAGAAAATCATTGTAGTGTGTAATGTGTATGGTTAAATTAATGCATTTAATCCAGGCGACTGTATTTGTGTGGTGTGCGTGTGTGTAGTAAATTATGGTGGGCTACCCCAAATTGTGCAAAAAATATTCATACAGTGGAAATCTAACGAGGCAGCTTAGCTTCAACCTCTTAACCATGTTTTTCTTTCCAGCGATTCCTTTTTGATTTCCAGACATTTTGTCATCTTCTTTAGAGATCTTAACAACAACAAAACATAATAGAAAAACTGCCCTCTAGATGCACTGTTATTGGGAAATAATTTTCGTTTGTTGCTTCTTTGCATCCTTTCTCAGATTTATCGTATACATTTTCTTACTTTTACCATTCTTTGGTGAAATTGGCAAATGCATACATATATTCAAAGTGCACAAAAAGAGAGAGGGATGACGAGATGATGATGGGAAAGGTGAATAAGGAGAGCGCCTATGTATGAGGGAGAGAAATATACGTAGTTGCACATTTGAAAACTCAATAGTGGGGGGTGTGAGTGGGAGAATAACCTTTTCACTTACAGACAAAAGCTTAGGAAATTTAATTTTTTAAATTTTAAACTGCTTTCTCCCTTTACTTCGTCTTTTTGCAGAAAGTAAGTCCTTGAAAGAATGAGGGTTACCAAGGAAAGACAATTAGTTTACAATGACGAGAAGTTGAATGAAGTTTGAAAATTGCATTCCTATTTCTTTTTGCTCAGCTTCAGAACAGTCATTTGGTACAAACGTCTAGTGGATCCTTGGAATGTGCAAGGTTGTACACAACGACCAATGAAATTCACTATCAATGATCCTTACTTCGTCATAATAGAAGAGAATTACGCAGAGATATTAAGTGCATTCACTGCCAATAACAGAACAGACTGGAGTAGCGAATCCAGAAAAGCTGAAGTAAAAAATCACGACTGATTTATGTAAAATATATGCAGGAGCTGCTACTTGACTGGGCTTTTTTTAAGTCAGTCAAAATTAGGCCGCAATCAAGACCCTGAACTCCAAGGAAATCAGTTCCAATCAACTATGGGAGTAGGTTAATATGATCAACAATCGATCATCTATTTCGGCGCGGTGAAGATTGAATTCAGCAGAGCTGTAAGATAGTACAATCATTTTTGAATATACATAATTCTTTTGAATTCTCTAAACATCGTTACAATTCAAAGACTTTAACTTTTAAAGAATAAATCACAATTTATTTTGAAGTTATGACTGTCATTTTCATTAAGTCAAAAAGAATTCAGTCTTTTTGATTGCTTGGGGAAGCGCCAAAATTAAAACGTATGGAATCGTATGGTTGTGGCCACGCAGCCGTTAAGCGGCCAGCGTCATTTCTGAGTATCATTCTCTGCCACGTTGCCGCTCATTGCGTGACCTTGGCCTTAAAGTCATTATCGTTCACTGAATGCTTTTAATCGTTTGAATTCATTTAAAGCCCATAAATGCATTCAAATCAATCAAACCATCGAAATTGTTAAAGTCATTCAAAGTATGGTTTTTTTTTCTTATTTTAAACAAAGCTCCGATCAGACGATTTGCAAAAATGTGCGCAAAATTTGCACAAAAGCAAATGTCTGCAAATCATCCGCAAATGCGAGTTTGCAGAAAAGTCATTTGTAGGCCGATCACACGATTTGCGGAGTTTGTCCCAAAGCTGCACATTTTTGGGTGTGCGCAAATGTCCGCAAATGAATTGTGTGCAAATTTTTCCAGAACATTTGTTGCCCGTTCACACGATATACCGACACATGCAAATAGCATACATGCAGACCCATTTGCAGAAACGTCACTTTTATTTCTTTGTAGGGATGTAACAACTCGAGATATCCTCGCACTGGTATTGTTTGCGTATGTGTTAGAGAGCACAGCGAACTGGACGATGAAAGCGAAGAGGATGATGAAATCGAAAAGGACGATCAAAGCGAAGAGGACGAAGAAAGCGAACTGCCAATGAAGCATCGGACACGTTCGAGAAATGCGAGAAGAACAGCTCACATTGCATCAGAGCATTTGCGGCACATGTTTCTTGAAAGCAAAATCTGCAAATGTCAGAAGTCCGCAAATGCGCGTGGGCAAATGTCCAAAAGTCCACAAATGTCCAAAATCACACACTTTATGGATGGCATGTGCAAACGTTTGCGGACGACGTCTGCAAATCCTCCGCAAATGACAAATGTAAAAACATTTGCGGACAAAAATGTGCTGATCACACGGTTTGCGGACGTTTGGGTTTTATTATTGTGTTCTTCTGAGAGTAAAAATTACCGACGGCATCACCGAGATCTTCAATGTTACCAAGAGAACGGAAATAAAAACTGAGTTTTGCAGCCAATTAATTAACTAGAACTCTAGAAGTAAAGATGTTTTTGACCAAAACATGCCTGACAAACTTTTGGCCTAGGTCTATCAGAGAGTAATAAGCGTGGGTCAGTAATAAGTACGTTAGGGTAGCTTAAAGCGGCTTACATTTGTCGCGGCACCTCCTTTCATCGAGAAATATTTTTTTATGAAAAAGGTTCTCAATTCGCTGTGCGGAGTCAGCAATAAATTTTAGGTCCCTTTAAGTTAGGGTGAAGTGCACACCGTTAGTACTTGCACGGGGCCCATTTGGTCTATTGTTTTAGTTCCCTTTTATTCATGCGAAAAAAGTAACACACACAACATGAATGGCTCCGAAAAACTTGGCTTTGGCCCGTCGCAGGTCATGACTAAATTTTGGAGAATAGATCTTCAGATCACTAAGAAGCCACTATAAAGGACTGACATCAACTAGGTCTGATACAGGCAGTGTGATGAAAAAATGTTCCGAGCTTCAGAAATCTGTAAGAACTTATGTGTGTAGATCTAATGATGAGTTGTACAAGATGATAAAGAATAAGAGTAGAAAATGAACTGACATTGGGATGAACCCCTATACACAAACTCACTTCACTTATTTTTGTGGGTCCTGTTATCCCGATAAGATTTCGATTCAATGCCTACAACTTTCATTTCATTTCCTGATTCAAAAGAGTCTTAGACGTGTCCAATCGATTAGACGGTCAAGCACTACCACAATATTAAACGATCACAATAATGATTCATTTTCTGTGTAATTGGCAAAAGTGTTGTACGTAAAGTACGGCCAAGATCTAATTAACCAATAGGTCAATAACTTTTGAATCAATTTCTCTATTCTGCATTGAAGAAAGCCAAACGATTTTTCAGGGTTTGTAAACCCCAAAGGAAAACTGTGGGATATAAGCCACCTTTCTTACAACAGATTTGCGCCTAAACCATGTGTCCATTACTACAAAAAGATTACAAACCAAAAAACGAATGGCTTCACCGACAATCTTGCTGTTCTACTTATAATACCTCAGTCGCACCTCGTGTATTTGTTTTTGTTTACATTAAGCGACTTCCTTATACAATTGTAATCCGTTTTATTTATAGCCCGGCGTCGAGACATCGTCCGGCATTACACTAGGGACAATTCTTGCCCTTTGTCCCTCTGTTTGTAGCTCTGCCAGTGCTCACATGTGTGTTGCTACCGGCAACTTTAACATTTAAAAACCCGGACAGACACCACGTGCTTTTTTATATGCTTTTCAAGGTATCCTTCATATATAACTGGGACTACCGCTGCCGCACTGGCCGGGGGTCATTTTGTTAAAAAAAAAAAAAAAAAGAAGAGACAAACTCCAACCATCGTTGCCTGGGTGGCGTTAGCGTGTTAAGCACAAAAGCTGGTTGAGTTGAACAACCATCAGACACCACATTTGGGATTGACTTTGTTTCTGTTCCCTCTTTCGGTTTTTTTTTTCTTCGTTATTTTCGAGGGTAAAACAAAAATGCTTGGGACACCCGCCTGAAAACGTTGTGGGGTGCAAATGAACGACTATACGATGAGGAGGAGGACAACGATGACGACGAACAGAGAGCAACACAAGTCAACATGAACTTGAAAAGTATGAATGAAATTTCCAGTCAGCCCACATTTCGCAGGAACACCAGCAGGAAACTATACTAACAATCCATGCCACCCTCCGCCCACTCACACCCTTAGCTCGAGCAGAAAAACTCACAAGTGTTTTTTTCGCTATTTTTCTGATGAATGAACGTTTTATTATTGAATACGAAAAATAAAGTTTTTTTTCCTCCCGCTCTACGTGTGTGCGGCGGTATTTATTGGGATGATT
Source organism: Matsumyia berberina (assembly GCA_917880715.2). Lineage (NCBI taxonomy): Eukaryota > Metazoa > Arthropoda > Insecta > Diptera > Syrphidae > Matsumyia > Matsumyia berberina. The sequence goes on from OU862870.1 coordinate 35,233,725, forward strand.
CAAACAAAAAACGAGGTCAACTAAATAGCCGTGAAGGTTACCAATTCCGTGTGTTTTTTTTTTCCGGCCGAATAGTAGTCCACCTCCGGACACATAGTAGTAGTGCCGTCATCAATGGATCCTGTATCGAACGTGAAAAAAATGTGGGGTGGTTGGGTGCAAATTAAAAAACTAAAAACGGTTTGTGTATCCTAGAGTTTATCACTGAAAAAATAATTCGCAAAATTTTCAATCCAACGCATCATCAACGAGAGCCAGTAACCCCTGTGAAAACTGCATCCTATGCCTAGTGACTTTCGATGATGATGATGGTGATGACGCTGCAGAGCCGACCGATTGAGAGAAGAGAACGACAAAAGCTTAACGAGGCATGCCTAGCTGCTAGTATTGGAGATTCCTTTCCTAGCTCATGGCGAGTAGTAGTGGTACTGTAGTTTCTAGCGCGGTACACCCAGCCAACCAAAAATTGTGTACGTTGTTGCTACTGCAACGTTTTGTGTGCAAAAGCAGCATTATTCATCCTCGTGTAGATAGATATACTCGTATCTATGCGCGGAGTCCCGAAAAATCGATATTGCTCAGACACACAACCCGCGTCGTCGTGCAAGTGTGAGTGAATTTTATTCTCTTTGCTTAATTGTCCTTTCGACGTGTACTCGTATCTGTGCTGTGGATATTCGCTTTTTCTGTGCATCTTTTGTTTATATTTCATTAATTCCTTTTTAATTTATTCTTTTTATACAATGTTTACTTTTTTTATGTACTATATAAACTTTTTTTATTTTTTTTTATTATTATTTTTATAGTCTGCTTGTGTGCAATTTTATTTATAATTACTTTCTGATGACTTTTAATTAAAAGTAGTAAACACAACGAAAAATTGCGTCACTTGGATAATTACTCTCTAAAAGTCCTGGTCGTAGACGAAGAAAATAGTCGTGTAAAAAGTAAAAACAAAATATTAATTGCCATCAATCATGATGGAGAGGAGATGGCTTTGAACTCCACTCTCCATCAGTGTCTTGGTCGGGATGATGAGCAATTAACTTGGGTAAGGTCTTTAAAATGCAAATATGATCGTTGCCACCACCACCGTCACCGCCGCTGCCATCGTCGTCAGAGCCTGGAGACACATTAAACAGAATCATTAAAAACAAAAAAAACCAAAAAGGATGGGAGATAACAAAAATGGAAAACATCCTCGTGATGCATAGCATAGCACAAAACACAGAAAGCATCATCATGATGTTTGGTTGATGTGGCAGCGAAAAGGATTGCTAAAAGGAAATAAATAAATAAAAATCGGAAAAATGTGAATACTATGCAGGATTGTACATACATACATGTATGTTTGGTTGAGTAAAAAAAAACGCAAAGTATGCTACACAAGTGAAGTCCCGCCCGCCTTCATCTTCCCACTCTTCTGCCATAAAACGTGACCGGCCATTTTTCAATGTCAGACAAACGACGATTGTTGTTCTTGTTTTATGCTTTTTCTGTTTTTTTTTTAACTTTGTTTCTGGCTATGCATTGTTTTAGCTATGGACAGTGAACTGTCGATGCTTGTTTTTCCTTTGCAGACTTTAAATAGCATAACACGACAAAAAATAAGCCATAAGCCATATATGCTGATCCAAAGTGTTTAAACAAAGGGATTTTTCTACAAAGTCAGGCAATTTTGAAAATGCGCCTATAAAGGGTTTCAGGTTCAGAGAGAGAAGTTCGTAAGGGTGGATTGGAAGAATGAAACTTATCGAAGCTCAGTAAGAGCATCTCTGTTTAGTCAGTGTTGTCATGCCCTGAAGACTTATAGCCAGTAGAAACATCAAACTTGTTAGCCCACAGCAAACAGAATTAGTCGTCTAGATAGGTCCCATACATGACACACGCGTCGGTTAAATTATTGTATATCCTAAGTTCAACTGCATCAACAACATTTATGTCTGTCACCACTTCGATTAGATGACTTTGGTGAATAAAGTGCTAAAAGTCGCCAAATCTGCTAGTGTAGATGAAATCCGACCGGAAATGCTCAAGGCCTTGGGGGAAGAGGGATTGAAATGGCTCTCTCGTGTCATTAAATTGGCCTGGAAATGCGGCGAAACACCTAGCTACTGTCAAACTGGATAAGAAGTTTTGTTCTAATTATAGGGGTACATCTGTTATAAGTCTCCGCGGAAAAGTATTTTCAAAAATGTTGAAAGCGCGTTCCAGAGCTGTGATCGAGTCCGGGTTGGCCGATGAGCCGTGCGGCTTTCGTGACGATAGAAGCACAATCGAACAGAAAGGCACTTGAAAAGGCCTAGAAGTATACCAAACCTATTTACAGTTGTTTTGTGGATTTGGAGAAAGAACATTTTTGGGTCCCTTTGAGGTAATCTCTGGAGTGTATTACAGGCGTACGGGATTGACGGTTCTCTTCTGAGGGCCATTCAATCTCTACGTGTATACACTGACTGTAAGACCTGTATTCGGATGAACGGCGTTAATTCGCGAGCATTTTGTCACCTCGCCTTTTCATTATGTATATGCATTGGATGTTACAGCGGATAAGTCATCTGCTCTTCGCTGATGACTAACTCATCCTGGGGTCTACCCAGACCGAACTTCAGCGCGCACTTGACAGGTTCATGGCTGTTTGTGTTGAAGCTGGGATGAGGGTAAACGTAAGCAAATCAGAGGTAATGGTAATTTTCCGAACGCCTGTTCAATGCATTCTGCGTGTTAGTGGAGTCCCATTGAAACAGTTGGAGAAGTTTAAGTCCTATTCACAAGTGATGGAAGGAGTAATACTTAGTTATCCTGTAGGATTGGTCTAAGATATCGGTCTTTAATTCAGTATTTGTTCCGAGCCTCACCTATGGTCAAGAGGTTGGGGTAATGACCGAAAGAATAAGGTCGCGGATACAAGCGGCCGAAATTGAGATTTCTTCGATTTATTGCTGGGCTGACTCGTCGAGATCGAGTTGGGAACACCAGAATACGCCGGACACTCAATGTCGAACAGCTACTTCTTCGAGCGGAAAAGTTCATACTTAGGTGGTTTGGACACGTTAAACGCATGTACCCAACTCGGCTTCCAAGACGTGCCATGGAATCCCTCCGTTAGGTAGGCCAAGGATGAGATGGTTGGACCAACTGCGGAATCTCACTTCTATCCGTATGGGGATAGCTCCTGATGATTTAGAGTCGATGGCGGAAGGTCGGGAGATGTGGAGAGTCTACCTTAGCACCTCAAACCCGCGATCCTAATGGTGGATAAGCGAGCTATTGGAAAATGATGATGAAAACTTCCATTTTTCCTTTTTATTTGGCATTTGTATAGAAAACCGAAGTGTTTAGGTAATTTTAGTGCCAATCTACTAGTTTAACAGCTTACAATTCTCTTTCAATTATTGGAAATGAGTTATTAAATGTCGGTCTTAAGAGTTTGGAGAAGAGTGCGTCTGGAGATTTGATTTATAGCAGTGTAATGTTCTCTTTCTAAATCTATCTACTTCCTCCAAATATGGGCTTAATCCTTCCTGTTTCTACGAACGTCTAGTCTTGACAGCCAGTCAAAAAGTAAGTAAGTTACAATTCACTGTTTTTAAATTACGCTTATAGTCTGGCGTGAACCATGGCCCCAACCAAGAAGCTCCTGCAGTCAGCTCGGTCCTTTGCTAGCTGCTTCAAATTAACCACAACTTATGACAGTTAAATGAAAGTAAGAGTGCTCGCCTTCAAAGACTAAGTTATTTCGCATTTTCTCTTCGACTTCGTCTCCACATTTGCCGCTGAATGCTTACAACCCACATGTGCATACTTGTGTTTTTAATAGTTTTTTCTTCAATTTCATTTGAAAAATTACTCTGAGACAACAAAAAGCTAATAAATATCTTCGTTCACCCAATTTAACATACGGAAAAGTCTCTCTTACTACCGCCGTTCGCGTATCCGTCTACAAATGCTTACCAATAACAAACAAAAGACGAATGCGCATCAATTTTCAGACTCTTTATCCTCGTTTTCAGTGCAAAAAAAAGTGTATTCACGCCGACTTAAGTTCTACCTGTGCCATTAAAAGGGATATCCTTTTGTTACTGTTCAAAGAAGAACAAAAGAACAAGAAAAAAAATCTATATTATTTCTTTTTTATGCTCATTTTTATTTCGCGATTCGTTGAGACCTTGTTCTTTTCTTTATGTATCGTGAACTTTCAGCTAGAGATCTGTGATCACTAGTAAAATATTCAGCTGGCAAGGACAAACACATAAAAACGTTTAAAGTAAAGTTTCTTGTTATTGTTTTCCTGTTTTTTTCTTCTTGTTTCTTGCTTTTTTTTATAAATTCTCAGCACATTAAAAACAAAAATTGGCGATGTGATAAACTGGATAGGTACGTAGATTGATAAATTGTAATTTTAATGAAGATTTGCTAAACAATTTGATTGAGTCCTTATAAAACACAGTACCGGTTGGTGAAAAAGAAAAAAAATGTTTGTACAGAAATTAGAGCTGGTGGTATCTTTTGAAAAAAGGATTTAGTATCAAATCATAGACTCAAGGCCCGCTTGCAGGCTCCTTCTTAGCCGGAATAGAATACAAGCCACAAGATCCTAGTAACTTGATTTATTTCTATTTCAAGGTGCAGTTGTGCTCTTGACCCTCTAGTGATACTCCGTACGCAGAGTTTCTGACAGTAAGAACAGATGTCCACGAAGCCGGAATAAAGGCAATAATACACCCCAAAGCCATATATTAGAACTATTAGCCAATAGAAGCATACGAAAGTCAATAGGCTTGTTTACAATTTTACTTTGTTCGCTAACAAATGTCACCCATTGCATAGTGCTTTTATTTTCAGATTTGTTCTCTGCCTTGCGCTTCTGCCTTTCTTTCTCACTAATCTTCGTTTTTAAGTTTTTATTAACACTCAGACAGAAAATCCCTAAGGAGTGGCACTTGCATTATGAAAGCGTTTGCGCTGCTTCCATTTATACTGGAGTTACAGCGGAGCTGACAAAGTAAACTGATTAAACTGACGCTAGACGCGTCTTTGCTTCAAAAATTTGAATATCATGTGCAAGTATTTTGGCAAATTGTGAACTTTTTTCAGTGAATTCAGAAAGGTTTCATCAAATTAGGAACCAATACATAACACAAAAATGACTGAACCTCAAAAGAATTCGGTACCAGTAATCGGTGCTAAGGCGCGATAGCCCGGGGAGGACCAAGGCCTAGTTTCTCGCAACCACTCATGTTGTATGTGTTTCGCACAAATGTAAGGGACCTACAGTTCATTGCCGACTCCGAACGGTGATTTGAATAGCTTTTCATGACGAATTATGCATAGCAGTCCAATGTACCACCACTACTTTTCTTAGTGTGAAAAAGTTTAGCACGCATAAAATAAAATGCTCCGACTTTAGATCACTGTGGCGTATACGTACTTTTTTTTAACACGCAAAAGCAATGCGAGAAATTTGATTTAAAAATCGTTTATGTCGTCGAATACTTGAAGAATGATCGTCAAGCTTCCTAAAAACAGAAATCGTATGCAGAACGAAAATTGAAGATGTATTATTTTTACATGCAGTAATGATAATGACGGTAATATGTTGCTAAAATAGCCTTTGAGTGAATCATGGAACACCTCGTAAACGCCGACAAAACAGCTCTCCACTCTGGATCTTCTTATGTCGATCACGAACCATCATTGACGAATCTCGGCGCATGTTTTCAACAATCTAAGCGTCAACTATGCTACCAAAGATTATTTGAAACTTTATATTGAAGATAGGATTTGCCTCTTGCCTATTTGTTTTTTTCCCTTTTCTTCTTCGAAGATGAAGATCCGATTGAAGCGGTTCGTTACGTTCTGTCGCTGTACATATGCTTGTTCACAGGACGCCTCCATTAAATGACAGCGTCGAAAAGAGGTAAGCGTCGTGTGGTTAAAAGTGAACTCTGCCAAAGCTAAAATTATCGGTTTCGGAACGAACTTATCAGCTCAACTGAACAGAAGTAGAGAGCTTTCAATATCTGGTATTGTCTTGACCGATGGCTGTACCACGAACAAGACATTGGCAATCAAATCGGCAAGGCGTAGACTGTGTTTGGAATGTCTTCTAAATTATGGCGAAGCTACAACTCTTTCGCTCTAATATTGAGTCCACGCTGTTATATGATAACCTGCACTGCCACGAGAAAACTGCAAACATCTTAACGATTTCCTGGCGAATTCATGTCACTAATAAACGTCTTTAAGAGAGCAACCATGAAAGGGACACTGGTTTGGACATACATATGTATATTTAAAAAGGTCAACCGCTCTATTGCTAATTATGCTATGCAATAAAATTCGTTTATCTAAGAAGAGTGGGTTGACCGAGAAATAGGTACATGGCGCAGAACAGTTGAAAAGGAGTCAAGGCAAGTGGAAAAGCGTTGGATAGATATGAGACCGATTGTCAGAAAACACACATGGTTGTAGGTTGACGTAGGACTCACAGAGGGAAATTAAATAAATAAATAAAAGATGTAGCTAAATGAATGTGATTGCTACAAGACAAATTTCTCTATAGTCATTCCGTCAAGAGAAGGCTGGAAACTCAGAAACTAGGGTTTCTCTGAGAAATAGGCGGCTCTCAAAGCGAACTTTGGTTGCCTTAACTAAACACGCTCTAAATGTTAGTTTAAAAAATAAATAAAATTATTATGTTGACTACAATCCGCCTACAACTAGGATAGCTTTTCCTGGAATATGAGGGGGCGAAACATTTTCCATGTGAAATAACCAAGCGCTACTTTCAGTTAGTATCTCAAAACAAAAAACCGTCAGACACGTACACCAATTAACCACGTTCACACTTATAAAGTGCTCCGCAGCATCCGCCGAAATACCAACAAAAGTCGGTTTCTCCAATTCCTTTAGCACCATCATTCGCGCGCTGCTTTTGCTGATATCAACACTTTTACCATTGTTGTACTTGTTTTTCTCTTACTTCTCTGTTTTTAAATGTTATTTTCGAATGTTTTTAGTTGTTTCCTTTTTTTTTTGTTTTGTTGGAACGTAAAAAATTTACCTAAACATGTCCTGGACATACGTGTGTACTGTGTACCCTTATACATCCCAATAAGAGTACTAGGCTAACGTTGGGTAAATTTTGAGTGGAAATGTCTGGTGTTGTGCCGACGACTGAATGGGACATCACAGATACTATATGCAACACCGATGCAATCATACATACGAGTCTGTTCTGTACCTATAGCAACGTTGACGATAGGAAGGATGATGATGGTATTTTTATGTATTATGCATGAAAGCGAAAGGATACACTACATCGTTCTCTCATGCCTCGCATGCTGTGTTTTGTTATAAAAAAAAAACAGAGTTGCAAAAAAAGACAACACCATCGCGCAAAACAGGTTATAAAATGTTTTTTATGCACTCGAAAACCGCGTTTGTTTTGTGTTTTTGCCTCTTTTTTTTCCGGCGAAAGGACGTGGGCCATTGACCATTTTTTAATTAAAATGGAAAATAATCAATTCGTCGGGGATGTCTGTTATTTTTCCAGAATTTGTTCCTTTTTTACGTTTTTTGTGGAGAAAAAGTGAAATATACACCAAAAGTGTATGAAACTGAATTTGTATTTTTTTTTTAGACGGCACATTTCTTTTTTTTTTTGGTGAATTTTTCCGCCTTTTTGTGTTTGGCTCGTAGGTACATTTGTATGTGTAGTTGTAAATGCTAACGTCATTTGGCAAATGAAATGAAAATGATTTGTCGTTGAGGTTTCATTTTCATTCTCTTCATGTACGCGTATATATCAAGTCTGCAAATATTTTCATGATTTAGCGAAAATGTTTCTTTTACGCTTCAACAGTACATTTAACTTGCAAAGCATCTGCAGTAACATAAAAAGAATATTTCTTTTTCCATATAAAACTGATTTGCTTCTAAATATACTATCTGCCTTGTGAATATAAAAAAAATCGATAGATATATTTAAAGTGAAAAAAAAACTAATCTATTGTTGTTAATAGGATCCACCAGATTACACTTTGCTGTTCACTCTCGTAAAAGTAAATGTGTTGTTTGTGTTTGTAAGGAAAATATTTGGGGTGGGAGGGGTGGTGCTAGGTCGGTGTTGTTGTTTATTGATTTTTAATAAATTTTCTTGCTCCATTTAGTTTTTGGCTTACACAAATATAGATTTAGAATAACGCAAAAAAAAAAAAAACAGAAAATATGTTGAACATTTTCGCTTCGTTTGAACAGAAAATTCCTCTGGGAACAGAGAATTACTGAAATGGTTTTGTTTGCTTCGAGAGCGCTTTTTTATTTTTATTTTATTTTCTTCCAGTTTTTCTTTGTTCTATTCGACATAATTTTTTAAATTAATGGCACTTTTAAGGGGATTGCTGTAAGAGTGTCTATACACTGGGTTCTTACAAAATAAAAATTGATTTAGAAAAACTATGTACATACATAGGTATATATTAAAAATAAACAATAAAAATGGTGGTAACGCTGTTTCTTTTGATATAGTCGAAGTCAGAAGATTGTTATGAAACGAAGAATGCATCAAACTTTAGGTCCAGCAATATTTATTTGTGAACACACCAAGTCACCGTGGTCTTGAGGTGAGTGAAGTACCTTGGCATTGTCTTAGACAGATGCTTATATTGGAATGCACATATCAAGTTCGCGGCTGATCGTGCCACAAGAGCCTCGCGGTCTCTAGAGCAAAACGTGGGGCCCAAAAATGATACATTGGTTGTGCATTTCAATAGTTAGACCCATAATAACATATACGGCCGTAGTTTGCTAGCCAAAACTACTTCAACAAATGACGGCAATGAAACTTGAGAAACTACAAAAAATTGCTTGTCCTGGTATTACAGGAGCTATGCATAGCTGCCCCACTTCAGCCATAGAAGCTGTCATTGGGCAAGATTGCTACCTGTTGTGCCAAAAAACTGCAGGTGGAACACAAGTAATCTCGTGGTAATCTCGTGGGTCACCTGAAAATGTAATGGCCGGGGAGTACAATTTCGGAAGACTATTAGAAGGGGGAATATAGCAAACCGTGTCGATTGGTCTAATCGAGAACCTTGATCAGACCCAGGATGTTTGGTATGGTTTACCTACAGATAAAAAATGGCTTCCGAGGTAGGTGTTGGCGTTTTTAAACCCAACTCTTAAGTTTCGGTAACAATGGGGATGTGCTCCAGCATGTTCCGAAAAAGGTATTCGGTGCAAATATACATACTCGTTTCTATACAAATAGTCAGGCAGCGCTTAAGGCATTGACATCCCTCTTCGTGAAATCTAGGTCAGTCAAATGCTGCTACGATACCATACAATCCCTTGCCAGGCAAAACAAGGTCAAGCATGGTTAGGTCCCCAACAGGGCATTATAGGCAATGAAACTGCGGATGAGCTGGCTAGGGCCGGTTCAGCAGCTACCCTTCTGTGCCGTTCATTGGTCTACCGCTACAGTTTTGTTAAACAACTGGGAACACCAACTTCGCCTAGCTTATTGGGAAAATGTCTTGGATTTAAGCAATCCAAGAGACTTATCAAGTCCTTCTCCTGCAAGTAAATTCTAAACCTTGAAGAAGCTACTGGGTTTTCTTACCGGCCATCTCGGCCTAAGATATCATCTAAGCAAACTAAACCTTTGTTTAGATACAGAGTGTCGGTTCTGTTTGGAAAAGGAAGAAACCTCTGGCCAAATTCCCTGTGACTATCCGGCACTATACTGGCTACACAGACGGACTTTTCATAGGGAATTCTGTTCGTTAGCAGAGTTAAGAAACTCGGCTACTTATGACATACTCATCTTCATTAGGAAGGTAGCAGATCTATTAGGCTAAGAAGACCGTAGGCACAATAGGTTTCAGTGTCACTCATAAGGGCAGAGCCTTAAAAACAAAAATAGTGCGTTGGTCTACTGTGCGAGCTGCATGAGTTCGAGCCCCAGCAAAATACACCTAACTTTCCGCGGCGGCGGGTATGATAAACCTTTGAGAATGTACTTTGTCATAGAGAACGGTTTTTTTTTAAGAAGCAGCTCCACTATAAGTGTAGAAAAAAACATGTTGCCAACGAAGATACAGCCTTCTGGTTATCATTGCATGCATGTAATTAAACAAATTACACACCACCATCACAGCGCATTTTAATTTCCCATAACAATCTGCATAATACAATGAACTAGAAATTATTCAAACAGAACACAGCAGAACACACACCACCAATAAAGGTAAATTACAACGCTTGCAACAATTTATCGGTACGCACTTTAATGTATCTACATCGTGCCTTTCGTGCAATATACACACGGCATACTACACGTACTCGTATCTACGCCGCATATCAAGCCGTAAAGACAAAACAAAAATGCTAAAAACAAGAAGAATGAGAAAATATACAGCAAAAATAAGAGAAAATAAGAAGAAAAGGAGGAAAACCAGAAGAAAGAAAAAAAAAAACCTCTAAGAAGTCATTAACTCCTGTCCAATGGATAAACACACTCTGACGCGCTATGCTCGCGTACTCTCTACGTATGGATTCTAAAAATAACCCAACAACAGGTGTGAGGAGTTGATTCATTCTCTCCCAGTTGTGTTGGGTGGACGGACATTTTTATAAGCTGGTGGAATTTTTTTTTTTTTTAAATTTTTTTTATCTGATAAAATAAAGTTGATCACGAGAAGGCGGGATTAATTGCATGTAGATACAATTTAGCTTTAATTATCCGCGCGGATATGAGTTATTAAGCTTGGGATTGGTTTAAGTACGCTTTGGTAGTTCGATGACGTTGGTAATGGGAAAATATATTGGCTAAGAAGAATGTTGTAGATTTTTGCAACTTGGGAACAAGTAAAAGGTCAGTAACTGAAAAAAGTTAACATGTCATGTGGCTTTGTTCTCAGTTTAAACCAACTGATATAAAAAAGGAACGAGATCATAAGTTTGACACCTACATCAATGAGTAGCTTAAAATAGACGCAGATCTGTAGGCGACACCTTACGTAATTTTCTCAATTTTTTGAGATTGGATACTGCAGCGCCCGTTACATGTTTATTACTTCCATAAACCAAGATCTCAGCCTTGCACCAACGGTAGAAGCCTTTATTTGTTTTCAAAATGATAGTACAGACCCAGTGGGTGTTTGAAATTCTGGAGAGACGCATTTTGTTGGTGTTCGACGTTTGGTTTGAGTCGTCATTGGCAACATAAAATGGACAGTGGTAGACTTTTTGCTATTAACAAGGATAAGCCGCTGTTACAAATGGCTTTTTGACTGAACCAAATGAAGAAAGTTGGCTACCTAGATACGAAAATCAAACTTTTTCTTAATCTTCGGAGGATAAGTACAAAGTTAAAGTAAACCCTCACATTCAAGTCCAGTGGAGCTGGAACCGGATGAAGATAATCTTGTTCGTTTCAAGCGCAAAATTCTTTTGAGAAATTCGGTTAATTGGAAATTTTCACTGATGGTTGATAGAAACCGGATTGTCTTTCACAGTAAATCATCAATGCTGAGCAGGAGACATTCTCACTGTTATAACAGCACGGAACACGGAAGACGCTTTTAGAAGGCTAAATCTATGCGTGAGATGCTTGCACCAATATAACTAAACTTAGGTATGGAAAAAATTGAGCAAAGTCGTACTGGCCTGAAGATGTGTCCGCAATGTTGTCAAATTCGAAATGGGCTCAAACATAATACTCACAATGGAAGCAATACAGTAGGAGAGACTGTACACAAAGCTTAGGTTTCGGCTGCTGACCGAATTCACCGGCCAATAGGGCACGGATAAACTTAGACAATAAAGGTGTGAGAAGCGATTGGCCGCAGTAAAAAAAAAACGGAGCCCATCAGGTTTCGAGCTCGTACCTCACAGTTTAAGTATCAGCTGACTTTGTAGATTTAGGAAGCACTAGTAAGATAGGAAACGGCAATGTCTTACAAAATAGGTGAAGAGTGAAACACAGCTTGCTAGTATTGGGACATTCCAAAGGTCATGCAAATTCCAAGTTCTTCGATGGCTATAAGATAGGTAAAAGGTAGAACTAGAAACTGTCGATGGCACTCTGGATAAAAGCGTAAGGACGATGTGCTCGAGTGATGACAGCTGGCATTGAGGAAGAGAAACCCAAGTTAGGTGAGCAGGATTAATAGCAGGTAACATTGAAAAAACATCATTCGGCGCCACGTCTGTTTAGGTTGATGGATATTTCTGTCAGACCAGGAGTATGTATTTGATTACTGTTGGATATTTTTGTCTTCTCCAGGATAATGCCCAACTGCCAAGGCTTACAGCCTCGGATTCTAAGTCCCTAGTCACTGGTCTTATTGTGATTGTCTCATCGTTTGTTTGCTTTTTTTCTTTTGAACGTCTTTACCTGACCATAGGGCTTTAGATATCTACTTACAAAGTTCTCTTGAAAAATAAATAAATACCTGATCTGAAAGCTCAGAATGAGCCAAGGCCTAGCTTCTCAGAACCATTTATGTTATGCGTGTTACATTTTTCGCACGAATGGGACATACAATTTCTCAGAACGGAGATCGAGAAGCTTTTTCATACCAAATGGTACTCTTAGAGGTTTGTCACTCCCCGACAAGAGGTGGTGCCGCGAAAAATGATCGGTGGACATGATTGGGGCTTGAACCCACGCAGCTCGCTCAGCACTGATCCTCGGCGACAACAGAGTCCTCTGACGTGATTAAATAATTTTCTTTAACTCATACGATTCGCTTGTGGAGTTGTGAATTATTTTCACCATTTTCATTCTGCGCTGACCATGCACCCAACCTAATATGACGCAGCTCTCTACGTTTAATTCTTTAACCATTGTGTAGCTCTTCTGTATAATTGCAAATTAAATAAATCATTTGATTATAGTACCATACGTGCAGCATGCCTATCATTGAATAAAAATGGAAATAACCTTGTTAGACATTGATTTCATTTCCAGTACTTCCGCTGCGTTAAACATAGCCAGAATGTCTGATTGAATTACGCTGCATGCATCCGATAGTCTGAAGGACTCATTTTCCACCCGGGTCCGCTAAGTATACTTCAGTACCTGTTCCTGTTTATTTTGCACCGTCTGTATAAATTGCAATTTTATTATTCCTTTCCGTCGACATTACTCCCCTTCACCGGATACACTGCGTCGTATGGTGTATCAAAATCCAATATAAAAAGGATATTGTCTGTTGGCCTGCCACCAGACAAGGGTCCACGATTGAGTATGAGTCTAACAATCATGGTGAAAAGTCAATGCATCATCAATGACTAAACCCCCCCAACGCTGCTGTGTTGTCCTTTTGCATGTGAAGGAGGGCGTTGTTAAATATTTCGCATGATCCGTGATGGTCTGTCTGTTTTCAGTAAATTTTGAGGGTTGTTTACATGCATTTTTTGCTCATTGAATGGACGGTTTTTGTTCAACTTGGAGGACGGTCAATACCAATTCCATAAATTCACTTAAGGTACAATTTGAAATGGCGTCAACATGTGATAAAAAATTAATTTAAGAAAGCCTAACCGTTCTGCTGAGCCTCTGAATACGATGTAGTGTAGGTATACAGAACCTATTCAGGCAAAAAAAAAAATTTGCTGGTAATCTCTCTTCAGCAAAACCCTAATATTTATGCACATAAATTTCAGAAAATTAATTGGAATTTGTCGTGCTTTAGGACAAAATTTTGCGTATGTGACCTTGTGAGATTTTTCTGAGGAATAGTTTTGTTCGATTTCCAACCTTTGCTAGTATCTTCAGCTCCACTTGTAGCAGCAATATCAATTGAATTTTTTTTTATAATTTAGCCCCAACTTGGTTTATTCTTTTAGCGAATTTATCTGATTTTCTATTCCTAATTCAAAAACAAATTTCGCCATTAAAATCTGACGCACCAAGGTACAACCAAAGAAGGACTTTTTTTTCTTGTTCACACCCACCACCACCGTGAGTTCGTGTCTCTAAGCAAGTTTGTAGATGCAAATCTAATCAAAATTTCAATTTTCAGGCTTTGAAATGAAAATCTCATTTTCCATGTAAATTATGCGCAACGAAGGCAACACAGGGGTGAGAAAGAGAGAGACGGAGAGGAAGAAGCATTGACACAAGCGCTGACACTGGCAGCCATTTTCCTCTCGTTCCTCGTTGATAACCATCGTAATTTCGTTATAAGATTTCTTTTTTGCATTAATTTTTCAGTATTTAATTCGTTTAAATTTATTAAAGTTCACGAAGAATGGCTTCATTATTATTATAATATTTTTTTCTCGTGAATTACTTGATTATCCCTTTCAACGTTTTTTTTTTTCTTTTTCCTCTTCAATTAAGGAGCTCCAATGACGCATGTTGTGTGCAATTCTCTTTTTCCCCATTTGTATCTTCCCCCATCCATTTTTATTTTTATTTCTTTTTTTTTGTAAATTGTCTTGTATTGAGAAAAAGAAGATGCATCAGTAACAGAGGAAAAAAGCAACAAGAACCATGGTCAATCTGATTTATTGTTTGCAAGCGTTCAACGTAAAAGGGTCATGGTCATTTAAAATTACTTCGACTACGACGACGACGACTACGACGGCCAACGAGAAGATGGGGGAATATAAAAGTTCAAAAAGATATATAAATACTTTTTTTTTTCTTTTGCCCTTCTTTGGTTTTCTTTTTGATTTTTTCTTATTTTTGTTTGGCCTTTTTCAGTTGGAAGATTCTTGTTTTGCGAATCTAATAATGAAAGGAAAACAGTTTATGTGTATACATGGTGCGCAATCAACCCTTTGATCGGAGGTGGTTTCGCTTTTTATTGGACTTTAAAGGCTGCATACTCCCCAGTAGCATATAGATTGCGGGCAATAAATTAATTAATCTCTGAGGTATTTTCACTGTAATCAAAACAGTTTGTTACAATGTTTCTGGAAGGATGGGTAAACAAACGGAATTGGCGTTTGGATGATGTAAAGTTTTGACTCAGACGTTGCTGTTCCTAGAAGCAATAAAGATTTAGAACGCAATAAAGGTTCAGTTAATCGGCGCAGTAGTTGCATAGTCAATCTATTTAATGAGAAAACGAGGATTCCCGTGTGCATTTGCAAGAAGGATTTCTGTTTAAAGAAAGAAGTTGAACTTTTTTTCACTTTTCACTGCATTTCTCTGGAAAAAATTTGAGCAATTTCATATGGATGTGGTGTAACAAGTTTTGAGTCCTATAAGGATTTTCTAAATAGGTATAATCATTTTTAACTTGTGAGATCAAGGTGCAGATGGTGAGGAAAAAAGCAGTTTTGAAACAAAGACACATTTTTAGGATTTACGTTGGGAAAAGTAAAAGAGTATACATACGATTGGTAGATACCTGAAAATTTCATTGTAAGATGGCAGCCTTACAATGATTTGACAATGCTTTTCTTACAACGTTGTCAGATAAGAATTGTCAGTTCATACGTTCGTAAATCATTTGGGACACATTTTTAATTGGAAGACCTGAGAAGATACTACCAAACTCTTATTTTTCGAATAAATGTAAACAACCTACATGCATAAGAGGAATATCATCGCGAGAAGCTAATGGTCACACTGGAAGGGGCCTACTATTTAACGTCGAGCAAAGTAGGTTTTCTCGACAAACTATACTCTCGGAGCGTTGTCATTTATCGACGAGGTGCCACCGTAAAAAAAAATTCTTTATTTGGCTGGGATTTGAACCCACGCAGCTCGCACAGCAGTCAATCGCACTAACCACTGAGCCACGTCGACCACGGTGATTAAACTAAAATGATATAATATGCTGGTCTCCTTGAGATTTAAGGTTTACATAAGCAAAGACACCCCTTCATAGTCGTAAACTCAGAAGCTTCCTATGCAATGAAACACACTAACACTAAATGGTAAAAGTGAGGTTCAGTGGATGTTTGTTCTTTCCTTTTTAAACACCGGCCACAGGCTCCAGGTAATGGCGTAAGCGCTAGTGGGTTGTCATGTACAGTTTTACAGTGACGTGATCTATGACGCACTGATATTAAGGATCTTTTCGACGATATCCTTCGTGGTGATCTCAATTGAGCACTGTAGTACGTACTCGGCCACGTTTAAGTTCATGCCCGGAGAACGTGAATAATGCGTACAAATTTTTCAAACAAAATTATAAATTTTGCACAAAAGGAGATACATAGGTATTTCCTTTAAGGGGTTAGGTGGGTTTTGAGGGCTCAAAAAAAGCGTATTTTTACTGATTTTTTTTTTAAATATATCAAATGAAATATTTCATTCAAACAATTTACCATATCAAAGATACATATTTAACAAGTACTTTGTGAAATATTCATTTTCCTTGACCTTGAAAAAAAAAGTTCTCCCGGCGTAGTCAAGATAACTGGTTCATCCGAATTTAATAAAAAAAAACAATTTTTTCCTGTCAGTAGATATGTATATAAAGCTTGAACTTGAACGAAGGAAAAAACAAAAACTTGAAATTAGAATTTTTGGAGGAGTTGTGAACAAAAAAACGGATTTTTTGGTCAAATTTTCACTACATATTGCCTCATAAAATAAATTATCTTAAAAAAACAAAAATCCTTCGTTCAGATTCTAGATAATGTTATTTTGAAGAAGTGTGCAAAATTTCAACAAGATCGGTTCATAACTTTTTGAGAAATCATGACTACCGATTTCGAAAATAGAGTTTCGAGAAAAACGCGATTGAAGTGCGATGCGCCAGGCTGACTTGGCCTGATGGGCGGAACTTCCGAAGGGTCTTTCTCTTAGATTTTTACTCTGATCGATTTTGGGAGAATATTCTAGACATATTCTACTATTTAATAAGACAAGAAAAAATTTTTTTTTTTACATTTTAAAACCCGCCTAACCCCTTATGTTTTTCGCGCTGTAATTTTTTTCCCATTATTTCTGCAATGGCATAGAATCTGACTGAATATGTATCGAAGAACGTTGACTAACCATTTCCGTCACCTTTAGCAAATAACCAGTTTTTTAGAAGTAAATCTTTTATTACCAATTTATTCTTAGCAAACTTCATAGCCCATGTCACCTGCTGATTTAATTTGAGTCATAAGCAGTTAGCCTGAGGGTGTGTTGATAAAAACTATATTGACCAATGTCTATAGTCATAATTCAATCCTTAATGCTTTAAGTATATTCGATCCCACCTAATAAATACATTTACGAATAAAATTAAATTCCACGAAGCCAACATTACAACACTTTATTATTGAATTTACTTCACTTCATTCGCCATTATAAACTATAAAAAAAAAATCCCAGCCAACCGACATGGATAAAACTCTACCGTGTCTTGCAGATACAACAACACACAGTATATTCATGTAGGTATATCCATAAATAATGTTTTTATACCATCGCCATCGCAAGCGTTATATTTACCACTGAAACGAGTCGAACTTTAATTGCATAATTATGAACAGTTTGCAATTTATCATTTTCGTTGTTATTTATGGGTTTGGTATCCGCCCTTATTCGTGAATGCGCTCGTTGCATTTTCGAAATTATATTCCCGAGACTGAAATTGAATTAAAAACAACAACAACAGCAAAAAAAAAAAAAAAAACATTAAAATGGAGAAAAAGCCAACCTACAAAAACAAAACAAAGAAAGAAAATGCCATAATACAGACAGACATACACAGAGAACTGGATATTAAAAAAAAAAACAAAAAATAAAAAAAAACCGTCAGAATAATAATACACAGACAAAGAAATGTAGAGGGAGTTCTTTGAGTCAGAGCGCGGGGAGAAATAAACAAAAAACCGAAATGCAACATAAAGTAATGAAACGAAAAAAACATAAAAATGAAAAAAAAAAATCAAATAAAAGACGTTAAATCGAACCATTAACGGATACAGTGCTCATTGTTGTGGGCCACACCAAGGCGAATATGTCCCGATAAACCAAAGGATTTTCTTCATGCGCAAAGTTTGATTTTGTTTTAATTTTGCAACAAAAAGACATTTTTAATGGAAAACTTTTATGCGGCTAAAATATAAATTACAAGAACTGCATTTTCATTTTTAATCAGCCTTCTTGCCAAACGAAAACCATATGCGTGTGTTCTCCATTCGATGGGGTGAAGGAGCAACGAAAGGGGGATCGAGTGGAAGCAGCGCCACGCTATGCATTTGCATCTAGACGCTAATTAAAAATAATTACATTCCCTTCTCGTTATTTTGATTCCTTTTGAACTATCGCATCACCCCGTCCGTCGTCGTCATAGTCGGTCGTCTGCGAGATGGCGCGTAAGGGGAGTTTTTGACTTCTTGCGGTAATAATTAGCCAGCTATAGTTTGAAATCTAGTGTTGAATGAGTAAAGAAGGAAATTATATTCTAAATTCGTGTTCAAGATGACAGAGATGTGTTTGAAGAAGTTGGGGAAAATTTTTTGAATGGAAGTGAATTAAGAACTTACCTCATTTATAAGTGGCTTTGGAATAATTAAGTTAGATAGGTTAACGAATTTAAGCAACCGTAAGACGCGGAGGTCGAAGAATCCACTTCCTGGAAGGTGCACAAGATCTTGCCAAATTAAAAAAAAATTTCAGGAGCAAACGAATTTTTAGGAGCTACAGCGAAATATAAAACACTTCGATCAGTCATAGTATACATAGTCCGGCATCTACTTGAAGCTTATTTCTTAAAGTCTGCCCATTCCCTGCTCATTCTTAAGCAGAGAAGAATGGACAAGTGGAATAATACCAAGCACGCGAACCAAAGCCATTTATACTGATGGGTCCAAAGTGGACATTGGTGTGGGTACAGGTATACATTCAGACAAACTTAGCCTCTTTAAATCAGTTAGACTTCTGGTCTATAGCAGCGTTTTCCAGGCAGGGATCCTAGCAGTGACAGTCGTAAGACTGCGATGAAGGTAATACCACGTGATGATATCATCCTTTTTATCGGCAGCTAGGCAGCGCTAAAAGCGATTTCTGCTATTGAAAGAGCTTGTGAAGTGCTCTTGCCACACAGTATGAGGTAAAACTATGCTGGCTCTCTGAGAAGGTTGATGAATTGGCAAGGAAAGGGTCTGCGCTAGTCCTAGAGCAAGCTGACCAGTCAGCAAAAGTCCCACCATGATTCGAACGAAAGCGAATGAAAGATGGAGCTGTTTGGACTCCTGTAAAATAACTAGAAAACTATGGCCAAGGTACAGCGGTACCAGAACTAATACTCTTATGCAGAAGGACGGGAAAACCCTTTTCATCCTTGTAGGAGTCATTACAGGTCATAACGCTCTGCACTATTATATGAAAAAGCTATAGCTAAACGAGGACAACTTTGCAGGGGTTGCGGAGACGAGGAAGTTAATGAGGATACAACTCACTTCCTCTGCTACCGCCCAGGTCTTTGCCACCTAAGACATAAATCCTTTGAAAAGCACTTTTTCCAGGATACCTAAGAATTAAGTGACGTACTTATCAGGGACATCTGGATGTTCATTAAGCCTTCAAGATGGTTCGAAACCCATCGGCGAATTGAGAAGCTCTTTCATGACAGATTATACTCCCGGAGGCTTGTCATTGACCGACGATAGGCTGGAGCTTGAACCCACGCCGTTCGGTCAGCGCACTAACCATTGACAAGGCAAGTATATAGTTTAAAATTAAAAAAAAAAAGTCTTCGACTTAATAAAAATCCGGTTCGAAGAGTTACAAGACACTTTTTTTTTCTTCTTTAGCCTTGCCATATTCCCTTTATATGAAGTCGACTCTCCTCATCCTAAATCACCAGGTTCCTCTGTCCTAGATTGTCGTTCCTTCAATGTTGTTCCTTCTGAGACAGTTCTAAGCCATGTTGTTAGGGCTCTTCCTCTTTTCCTTGCTGGTCCGAAGCCTGCTTTCCTGTAGCTTTCCGGAGATGGGTGTTATTTTGAAGCTTCCTCTTAGCTTGGTATTTTGAGTGATGTCTTTTTTGTTTGTGATGTTGCAGGCCCATCTCAGCATAGACATTTCTGCCACATGGAGTTTGTAGATCTTGTTTTTGTGCTGCCCCATATTTAGCATCTTACATTAGTGCTGGCTTTCCTGCTATTTTGTGAAGGTTTCCTCTTAATTTAGGCAGCATTTTTTGATCACAAAGCACAGTTAGAGACCAGCACTTCATCTATCCCGAATTTATCCTACTTTTGACATCATCGTCAATCTTACCATTTGCTGCTATGACTGATCCTAGCTATTTGTAGGAGCTGGTCATTGGCAGTTCAGCAACATATACAGTATTGGTTGAATCGATTCTTTAAACACCCCGACCTTATACTCGGTTGTTGAGATGTTTATTCGCAACCAGTTTTTAACAAATCCTTTATTCAAGAGATTTAAGCAGTGCTCTAGTTTTACTTCGGCCAGATAGTCAATAACAATGTTAAAAAGAAGTAAGCTCAGGGCGCATCCCAAGTAAAATCTTCAAGGAAAATTATCTTCATTCGATTTATGGTTCTATTTGCGTTCGCTGAAAAAAAGTTAACCTCGAAATATACGGGCAGTACAATGATTAAGCCTTGGTCATATAAATTGGATGAACACCAATGATTTAATCTGAAAATGCTTTGTATCTACCACTGAGGTACTACGCAGGAAAGCGCGACCCTATTTCCGATTGTGTCATGCAAGTAGAGAAAGACCAAGAGAAAGACCTCAACCAACAGGCAAAAGCCAGCTGACTCAGGATTGAGTTGGCTGAAGAGAAAACGCACTGGTCCACTTCAGTAGATTCTTCAAGACATGCAAAACCCCTTACATAAATTTACACAAAAAATGCCATTTAATGTCGCATAAACATATATATGTGTAAGTTCAATGCAGTCGTCAAGGAAATGAACAAATATTTCATTACTGTCTTTTCAAACAACATATTCTCGTTTTGAAAACATAAAAATAAACACACCATCACTGTACACGAAGAGACGGATGTTGTTGGTGCAACGTAGAGTATGTAGGATACGTCTGCTTTTAATTAAAAACCAGAAAAATGTGCAAATATTAAAAAAACAAAAAAAAAAAGTCAGAATAACGCTCCTCGTTCGTTTACAATTTTAAACTTTTATGTCTTTCTCTGCTTATTTTTACGATTGTTCTTTTTCTTTAGTGTCTTAAGGAGCAAAAATATTGGAAACCATAAACTAAAACAAAAAAGAAACGCAATTTCGTTTGGACGATATGCTATTATATCTCTCTTTTGTTTTTATTTTGCCTACTTTCTTTCGTTCTCTTTTAGTTCTGTGATTTAAAACTTTTTAAATTAAGAAAAGAAGAAAATAACTCCGAATTATATGGGAATATGTAGTTGTAGATACACCTGATATAAAAAATAACTTTAATGTTAATCAGAAAAAAAAAAAACCACCGACCCTATTTCCACTTTCTGCTTCTGAATCTTGAAGGATGTTTAATTTCACTTTGCTTTTGAGAACTCATTCTGTGAGTGTAGGAAGTGTGAAATGCAAATAACAAGAAAACAATAACAAAATACAAAACCCCTTCATCATCTATGTAGATAAATAATAAGAAAATATTGATTTTCTGTCGCAACGAAAAGGAGCTAAATTAGAAATTTAATGGATTTTTTTTTTTGTGCTTCCAACCCCCATTCCACGATGTGTAACTTCTTCTTCTGCAAAACCTACCGAAGCCCCATCAAACAGTACCACCATTACCATCATTTTAACGGCTCCTGCTGGTGGTGGGCGGAGGGTGGGTAGTAAGGTTGCATTGTATTCTCTTCCATCTATATCTCTGTGTGTACCTCCATCCATATACCCCTTATTAATATTAAGAGAGAAAGAGAGCCGGGTGGTGGGGGATGGGGGGTGGGGGTTGGAGGTACCAACTTTATTATTTTCCATCGTATAGAATTTATTATTTTCACTATAGAATTTGTCGCTGATTTTTTTTTTCGGTAGATATACCTCGATGATGATGATAATAATGATGTGGCTTCACAGTTGAAAGAAGTAAATAAGCAGACATTTTTTTTTTATTTGTAGAAATGTATATCACATACCAGCACAAACAGTAAATTTGAATCTTTATTGGATTTATTATTGATTTTTTCTTTAATGTAAATTTAAAAAAAAAAAATTAATATAATACAAGTAAAGAAGGACGACGTCAAGAAAATAATAGATAATATAAAAGAAACACGACGAAAAAGAATGCCAACATTATATTAGTATGTATGTGTCTTTAAACTGGAATGTAAACTATGCAAGAAAATCGCAAGGATATAAAACGAAATTGGAAAAGCGAAGAAAAAAAAACAACTAAAAAATAAGACGAAGTAAGAAAAAAAAAAAACCAAAACAAAGCAAAACAAAACGACGAAAGGCTAAGCAGCAAGAAAAAAGGGAATACCATCAGTTAAATTAGAATTTTATGCAAATTTTTAAACTCTATTGTGTGGTACATAATATAAACCTAATGTAGCAGCGCAAATACTCATATACTTTTGCGTATAAATTTATTTTATTTCAAATTTATGAGATTTCTTTAAAAGTGATTTTTTTGTTTATTTTTCAACACTGAAAATGTAAAACTTACAAGACGAGTTTTTAATTCTTAAGCACTGCAAAGTTAGGGGAATGTTTTTCTTAGCCTTATTCATATGCGTTGGAACTATAAATCTCACCAGATGCTGGATGTCCCGAATACACAAAAGGCCACAGATGTAATTTCGACTTAGAAGGCGATAACGTATTTCACATGGTGAAACCAATCTTTTCTTGTTATTTACAACCTATTTCTCATAATTGGATTTGAGATCAGGTATTTATCGCTCTCCTTTCGCACTGGAAGGTTCAAAATTCGTTTGTGCGTGGACGAGGATTCAAAACCTTAAGAGCTAGGCAAGAAAAGTGTGAAGTGTCCACGAGCTCCTTTTCATTGCCATAGCACCTACATACATATGTACCTATGTACATGTATCATTTTAATTCCATTTGCAATTACTTGTATGGTTTCGCAACCTGTTATGTCCAATAAGTATGTCTTCTATAACGCCAAGGATGCTTCTGTCCATTTACATGATTATCCTAGTAAGCGTACACGAGTTAAGATAGAGTGTATCTGATGTTTGCTGCTTCGATTATTTTTTTAACTCACTTCAGTAGAACTCTAATCAACATATCAGCAAGTATTAATTCTCTTTTTGTCCTCTCCTCAGCCTTGTCACGTGCGGACATACCTTTAAGACTTCTTGTCATTAGGCGAAATAAATTGCATAGAAAATGTTCATCGGACAGAGCACGATCGCGATGACCCCTTATGAAAGTTGACTCACCTTGCACCGTAGAGTAGAGATTCTTATGGGATATTTTGAGAAAAATCGAGATCATAAGCATACGGTCTAATTTCCATGACAATAAGTCAGTAATAATCGGAATAAACCATTTTACGCTGGAACGAGGGTTTCTTTACTCTCACTCTCACCTCTATCCTTCAACATGCTATACAGATACTAGAAAAAATTGACGGCGACGAAAGCAAAAATTCCGCTGGTTAGCAGACTGGTAGTCTAAACATGAAGGGCAATCAATCACTACAAATACCAGACTGGAACGAACTTCAAGCAGCCTTAGTTTGCCATAAATCATAAAAGGTCGCAGACCCCATGATCTAGGAGCTGAGCGGTGTAAGGCTGCAGTCGATGGGCTGATTAGGTATATTACTCATCTGTAGGATATATGTAGATGATTGGAACCTCAAAAACATTTTCCGATCTTTAATTGGTTAAAAGCTTCTGAAATCACATGTCAATGAACTGGAATGAGGTAGTGATTTGCTTTCATGGGCTGTACTGTCAGTTCTGCAAAACAAAGAGGTACACTCGCCAATCGTATTTATTTCGGCTTTTGACTCTTATCCCCGTCCTACTGCAAGGTACGTATGCAGCGCAAAATACACTCGGAATATCCGAAACAAAGTTCTTCGTTGGATTCATGATCCTAACTGCATCGACGGGGAATAAGACCATATTAAGGAGGTTAGGTGATTTAGAGAAAATTAACGCTAATGCTTCAGCATGGTCTTCGATTCCACATCATCATTTTAGATGGGATGCGAAAGTAGAGGTTAACCTCAACCAACTCATCTTCTATAACTGGACACCGCAGCGTAAGGATCGTGCTGGCCGGTGAGGCTTGTTGATTAAGTCCCTCGTTCACCCTAAACTGTCAAGTAAGATATTCTATGAGCCTAATTGCTTGTCATGCATCATTGGTGTGGTGGACACATCATGAACAAAATTGCCTGCTTTACAGAAGTTGTGATGCATAGAATTTTTAACAATTTGTACGAATCAGCATAAGGATCGCTATATGCTCTATGCTCTTCCTTAAAAGCTGCTGAAGGAATAGAGCAAATAACACCACTAAATTTTATCTCTCAAACTGAGCAAGATTCCACTTCTCTCTGTAGTTGCGATGTGAGTGACGGTCTTAATTCCCTGGAGAAAATTAAGCTAGATAAAGTTATCTAGTCTAAGAAAAGGGTCGACAAAAATGTAAAGTGTGCTTCCTGAAAAGAAGTGTCTATCAGCTTGTTTATCGTGTCTCCTATGTTGTATCAATGAATATTTTCGTTCCATCTTCGGCATACAAGAACTACCACTCAATTACGCTGACGCTGTCAATGTTACCTTATATGCTACATCTATCCTCTCAAGATAAAACTAAACTATTATTATGAACTAAACTATTTCTTTAAATACAAAGTTTACCAATAGCTTGAGGGCTTGAGATCTGCACTTCCGTCTCCTCCCACTTGCCTATATCGAGTGTTTGCATAACACATCGATTAACTTTGCAATTTCATATAAGTTGTTGTGTTATTTTGCTATCCTACAATAATTACGGCTTAAAGATAAAAGCATGGCATGGAGGAGAGCTCTAAAATATTTATTAAACGTGAAATTACATGCAATCTTAAACGTGAAATTCACATACTCACACTTGCAAGGAGAGAGAGCTCATACATTGAACCGAAACCGCGAGTTCATTTGCTTAGGAGAGCTACACAACGACGATACGGTTCGTGTTATGATATGAAATCGATACATGTGCACGAATAACGCTTCAGTAAATTATAGATTGCAAGGATGTTGGAGCAGCTTGCGGGACAGAGCCACAGACTGAGGGTAAGTGCATTGTATTTCATTATAAAGCATATTATATCAATTAATTGATATGGAATGGAGAGAGAGAGAGACAAGTAAAAGAGGGAATGCTGTTACAAGCATATTGCAGTTTTTTATTTTTTAATTTTATGATTTCGCATATCAGAAGATCTAAATGTTAGAAGCGAAAGAGTGGGCGTAACTCCATTAACTGCATC
This sequence comes from Matsumyia berberina, assembly GCA_917880715.2. NCBI lineage: Eukaryota > Metazoa > Arthropoda > Insecta > Diptera > Syrphidae > Matsumyia > Matsumyia berberina. The sequence goes on from OU862870.1 coordinate 35,259,100, forward strand.
TAAATCGCAATCTAAATTAGTTGCAAATGTGCTATACGCAGTGGAGAGATTATAATAAATTAATAAAAAAGTAATTATTCCCCGACCTGGAAGAGAACGCAACACATGTAAAGCTATTATTAACATGAAGGGCGTTCGTTCTTAAATATTTTATTAACGGCCCTTGTGATATTTGAATTTATTTTGGCACTCGATTGCACTGTTGTTTTTAAAACAAGCAGACAAAAAGGGAACTGAAAGCTGTTAGCATCTGTCCATCCCTATTAGTGTTTCTCCGGAGGTTTTAGGGCTTTGCGATAGAACACTTGCTAGTTTTCGGCTCAAGAACGCACCTGAGGCGGCGTTTCGAGCCTGAAAAATCATGTAAATGCTACTGGAAGTACAAAAGAAATCTTTAGCAAGATTAGGGGGTATTACATTTTTATATATAGGTCACGAGAGGTACACAAGTCCAAGTATGTTAATTGTCAATATAAGGGATGTCTATTGGGAACTTCAATTTCGCGATATTTTCAAACTGTCATCGCGACACAGGTCGCACAACGCATATTCCTTATGAAAACTTATTAGAAAAATATTTGTGAAAAACTTGATTGGGATGGTCGTCTTAATCGGTTTGCAATTGATTTTTTAATTTGTTAATTCGAGTTGACAAGTGAAAATGTGCAAGATCTCGATTCGGCATCTTTAACGAAAGATAGCTGACAAAGTCAAACTGACTTAAAAATTGCTGCCAATCGGCTATTAGGCGTAAGAAATTAGCACCCATTGCTTTCAAAATAATTAAAAAAAATTCCACAGATCGAACCTTTCTTTAAATTTGTAGATTATGTCCTGAGCGCCAGGCGTAACTATCGGTTAAAAAAAAAAAATAGCTGGCGCAATAGCTTGGAATGAGCCCGGGCCCAAGTTCCCGCAACCATTCATGTTGTATACGTATCACATTTTTCGCACGAATGGAAGCGACCGCCGAACGGAAACGCCTTTTCATCACAAATTATACTCTCAGAAGGTTGTCATTCCCCGACGAAAGGTTGTGCCGGTAAGAATGTTCGGTGGACACGACCGGGGCTTGAACCTACGCAGTTTGCAAAGCAGTCCAAAGCACTAACCGCTGCGCCACGGTGCTTATTGTTTCTTTAGAAAGCAGTATTTTCGGTTTGATTCTATTGGAAAACCTTGTTAACATTCACCGAGAGAATATTATTGACTTCTCAACATTCTTTGGAATGAAAAAATTGCTCTAGATTCATCGTGGGATGACACCAATATGATTCCGAACAAAACTGAAGTGCCAGAGCTACAAAAGCCTCCACAAATCAAATCTAATCGATGTAAGTCAGCATTGTAAGTTGTACACATCTACATCTGCACTTGTCGTAATCCATTGTTGTCATACAGATATGATATACTATATGACAAGAGAAATTTATCAAAAATATTTAGAACGTAATGGCGGGTCGTCAAACTATGTTTGGGTGGGTAGGTTGTAGGCGGGTGGTGGGTGGTTTTTATTTTCAAACCTTTTCTAGATAGTTCGCTGGCGTTCTCGTTATCAGAAACATCTCTATATCCTGGGACCCAATAGAGTGTAAAGTCATGCCGTGAGCTGAGAACGGTCAAGCCATTCTGGCACTTCATCCCTACATATGTCTTTATCAACCAATGCCCGTTGTGGATGGTTTTAATCGTCATTTGGCTGTCTATATCTCTTCACAGAGTAAGTCAGTAAGGATAGTTTTTGTGGTGCCTCTGTGATAGAAAAAGCTGTCAGAAAGGGAAACTCCCTCTGTTTTGAAAACACTGTCGTAGTTTTGAAGCCTTTTTGACAGGACAATGGCGAGCTCGTTCCAAAGCCCGTACTGTCTGCCACTTTTGAACCATCTGGAAATATGGACAAGTCCTATGGGTTTATAACCTTTTTTTGGTTCAATATTCTGAGATAATTTCGTTTGGAAGTTTGGGTTGAAGTCTTCACATGTGTAGCGCTACATAATCAGCTTTTCCTTTCAATAACACCTATCCACTTGCCTAAGAGTTAAGTTGCTGAAAGTATAGAACGGTTTTAGCTTCAGTTTGCTATGGAACTTAAGCAGGGTCGCTCTAACGTCATGTTGAATTTTGATAAGAGCCTTTAGATTTGTGCCTGACACCATCAGATGCAGTAGCCTGCCACCATGCTAGAAACATGTTTGGATTAGGATGAGCCTTACACTCAGTGGGTGACCCCAAGTTTTGATCCCGAAGGCTAATTTCTATAGAATTTTCTTTCCAACTTAGTTTGTGACCTAGGATAGCTCAATTTGACTGCTACGAGACTTGATTTTCGAATTGCTGTATGTATATTTTCCTTATGAATATGTATTTGCTGTGTAGTGTAACTAAGGGATGGGACTACGGCACACAGTGTAAGGAGCCTGATAAATACCAAAAAGCGGGCCATCGTTAAATTTGATTACATATTATCTCTCACGCGAATAAATGGATTGAGGTATTATTTTTAAAAGGGTCTTGGTCCGTATTGTACTTCTAATTAACTTTCTCATACCATTTTAAGTAGAACCCTAAAATGCCCTCGCTTTTGAATTGCAAATTCAACATTCCTATCATGCAACAATCGTAAGTCATCATAAAATATGATCCAGTGATATCTCCCTGCCCGCCCACCCACAACGTAATACAATTGAATTCCAACCCCTTTATTCCATAACCCATAAAATAACAATACAAGTGTGCTGTGCTCTCCCGAAGACAATATGGCAAATGTAACCACAAATAAAGAAAAGAATTGTAATAAAAACGGGCGCAAAAAGTAGGGCAAAAGTTATTACCGTTTATTTTCCTTTCCATTTTCTTTTTTTTTTTTCTGTTTCCTCCTTTTTGTCTTCTTTAACATTTCTTTTTTTGAAATAATTGTTTGAGTTTACTTTGCAATTTCCTGAACACATTTATTTCTTTTTTTCTTTTCTTGTTTGCCTCCCACTCTCATCATTCGGATTTATTTGGCTGTCCCATAAATTGATAGTAATTTTCCGTTTTTTTTCTCTCTCTTGTCCATTCCAAAGGTAATAGGTTCCATTCCTTGAAGAACACATCTCGCAAGTTGTAATAATTATTTTTTGGAAAAACAGAAGAGCTAGGTACGTATATTGTGGATAACATAACAAGTCACAACTCCACGCCCCTCTGACCACACATATTCCCATTGTTAATTTATTCAAAATGGTGTTGTGCACGAAATTCCACTGAGCAGAATCTAATATCAAAATATACGTTCAATAGGAACAACGCTCTGGTCGTTCTCCTTCTCCGACGTCGACGACGACGACGACAGTATTCGTATGCAGCAGCAGCACAGCAGCACATAAAGGACGACGACAATGCGAGTGTACTCGTGTGCTGTGCACGGCGATGCAGCAACACAACAGCGCCAGGGTGGTGGTATCGTTGTTGGTGCGGCACAGCGAACTAAACAATAAACTATCTAATTAGACGCATAAAACTTCGTTAGAGGATTTATGCTCCCAATAAAAGAAGTTAACTGAAAATTCGCCCTTTTTTAGCCAATTTTTTTGTGTATGACGAACTTTAAGGACATCCCAGCATCGTTTGCGCTAGGTTTTCGTCTAACCAAGGGGAGCAAGCACCATTCACAACAACAAAAAAAAAACATCCCTTTAGCCCACAACCGCACTGTCTGGTTTTCGTCGTCCTCGACTGCAAGTGTAGTTGTTGACGACGGCACACAGTGCATGCATGTGTGCGTGTTTTTCGTCCTGGCACCGTCGTCGTTGTTGCATTAGAAATACCCTGCTCTGCTCTAATCTGCTTTTGTGTGTGCAGAGCAAAACCACCCGGGCGTTTCTCCTCCACAATCTCAGGCACAACTACACGATAAAAACGAAGAAATGCAACCGAATGATGGTGGAGAGTCAGAAGGAGCTGTTTGTGGGGTTCATGGATCCTTTCTGCTATTCTCAGAGTTCAAATATAAAACCCTGCGATGTTAGAGAGCGAGACAGTGATAGTTGTTGTACCTTCCGTTGAGTTATTGAAGAGCGAAATCCAGTATGAGGGATTTGAACTTTCATGGCACATCACCAAAACATCGGTGGCAGACCTTCCCCCTCTGCAGTAGCAATCCCCTCAACATTAAGAATGAAATTGAGCGTTTCGCATTTAAGCATCACTGTTTTTTCTTCTTCCCTGCAACAAGGATCAATGTGTGTCTGTGTGTTTGTGCACGCCTCACCAGCCATAGGAACTGTGTGTGCACATAATATCTTGACTTACCAAAAGCTTGCACTTGTATGCACTTTGAAACGAACGGAACCTTGCAAGGATAAGAAACAACAATTTCAAATCAAGTCTCAAATTTAATTGAAAGGATATGTGTTTTTTTCGGGGTAACAATTCCGGAGAAAATAAACACCATCGGCCGAAGGAGCAGATGAATTTTGCGCAATTCTCAGAAAGCGAAAAAATAAAATAAAACGGAGAATTCAAAGAGCGAGAAAGGAATAAGCGAGGAAGAGGAGCAAGGCAAAAAAATCAATATCATGAAGCACAAGCAATTTCGTTTTCGTTTCTCTTCTCCCTTTTTCCCCGAGTGATTTTCAAAAAAGGATACAATCTGAATTTTGCACTCGCTTTTATACATACATGGCAACCATATACACATACATTAAGGATACACATAGCTACATATGTATGTGCAGTATTCACATAGCCATAAGTATGTATGTATGTTTGTATACTTTTCTCTCATGAAGCGCGCCTGGTTGAGTTTTTATCCTTCCAACCCATCGTTCCCTTCGACCCTCCGGCTTACGGCTACGAGAGGGAAATGAAATTAAATTGTTTTACGACGAGGGGTAGGTAATATATGAAGCGGGGCGGGGTGGAGGCCAGCACCGGCATTGCTGACGGGGAAAGAGACGCAGAAGAAGGAATAATTGCGCTTGGGGTTAAGGGCAGGCGAGCAGGAAGGGTTTTTTTTGGGGGGGGGGGCGTTGGTGTGGCGCAGCATCAACAACATCAGCAGAATAATGTTCCAAAAAGGAGTAGAAAGTTGGAAGGAGTATAAAAGCAAAGCGAAGGAGGAGCTCCTGCTATTGAAAGACACAGAACATTGGGGGTGGTTTTGGGTGGAATTCCGCTTTCGTTGCACAAGTTCGAAATTAACGAGAGAACATTTTCGGGGTGTGCAGGAAGTTTTGTTAAATGACATGTTCCAAACTTTAATTTATGTCCTTTTGAATTAAATTTAAAATTTATTACTCGTATTTTTTTTTTCTGTTTTTTGTTTTTGCTTCCTCTCCTGTCGTCGTTTTCTCTCTTACTTATCTTGCTTGGAGTTTGGCTCTTTTTTTTTCGTTTGCAATGACCCAGGTTTGTTTGATAAAGTTATGCTTTATACCAGTTTAATATGGAATTCAATTAAATTATTTTAATGGATGCTAAAGTGGATGCTTTGCTTTAAGGATCAAGAGAAGAGATTCGCCTTTACATTGATTGGTAAGAATAAAATTTGAATATTCTCATTGCAGGTAAATATTTTGCATAACTAGAGAGAAAAGCCCTACAGCACATCACCAATTAATTTGTGATCGTCTCCAAAAGCATTTGTAAAGGTCTGAGTTTCTCCGAAGTACCTTAAGATGCGAAAGCAAAATGGTGCATACAAAGGTAAACACATGTATGTTCAGGAAAACTTAAATTGCAGCGAACCTATGTATCTTCTTCTCTAACAGATGTTTAGAAAACCCTTGATGAAAAGCCAGAACCTTAAAGGAGAGCTTAAGATTTCTCAGAAAACCCTCTATCAAATCGTTGCTTGTATGCCACACCCAATTAAACCGTAGGAAGATGAAACATAAAAGCAAAGCGTACATGAATTTCAGAAAGTTTTCGGGGAAAATCACTTACATAGACTTCGGAGAATTGCAAAGTCCTTTTAACAATCAATTCAGGAAAACTTATTCCTTCAGTTGAGCAATCTTTTGAACGAAGGCTAAGGCATTATGCTTCAATCGAAAGCAGGCAATTTAAATCAAAAAATTGCAGTAAATCCGTAATGGGATTTTTAACGTCCATAACGTGAGGGCATCCCCATGAAATCCACTCCCTTGCCCAGATGTGTTTTGCATACCAAACAATGGCCGTCATAGACTTTTGAAGTGTCTTCATGCTTTTAGAATGTTTTGATTTGAATGTAAACTTGTCTAAGTTTGAGTATGTTTTTTGTATATTTTAGAAAGATAGGTTTTAATATGTTACCCCTTCATTGGAAAAATCACACGCAGGCAGTACCATTTAGTTCGATGTTAACAAAAAAGCAGTGGCGTACTACAAACCTAAAAACCATTGAACAGGGCCTAGCAATGTTTTTAAACAGATTATTCTGTGTTTTTTTCAGATCAAAATACATACACGTGTACATATGTATACAGAATAGCCAGTTTCGAAAAATTAGGCATGCGAAAAATGTAACATGCACAACATGAATGGTTGCGAGAAGCTAGGACTTGACTCATGTCGTGCTGTCTTGTCAGCGATTTATTTACCTCATCAAGCCCAGTTGGAAAACAAACTTTAACAAGCTTTATGAGCTGCGCAATCATACTGGATTCTCGGATACAAGGACATCGAAGGCGACGAGATTACCATTGAGCTTTTCAGATAAGGATATGAATTAGCAGCAAATGAAATCATCCTATCTCCCCTTTTATTGGTTTTCCGCCCACCACATAAAGCTAGAGCACGGCTCAGGAGAACACCAGCTTTCAAAGGGCAACTCAATAATCAATCAAATGTCAGGGGATTCTTACTGATCGCCAAAATTCGGATCACCACCTCTTGACAGGCAATGGCATCTCTCCGAGAATATGATTTGCCTTGTTTCATGATCAGCTTTGGTTCGTGCAAAAGTCTGGAAGAAATTCAGAATGCTCGGTTCTCAAGGTATTTTACTTCTGGTTATTACTCATTTGAATTTATTTTTGACAAGCTGGGCATAAATCTTTTGGTTATCTGTAGACATTGATTGGAGGATTAAGCATATATTGTGCATTTGTGTCATTAAACCTCGAAACAGACGGAAACATTTCACGGCCTTAGTCAATTATCCGCAAACACGATTCTTTAATTCCTTCATGATTTCAATTCAGATCTAGGCCACAATCTTTTCCAGTTGTAGAAGATCTAAACTTGGCTCCAAAAATCTTTTATAGGTCATAGTGCTCTTCGGTCCAGACATAACAGAGCTTAATTTTTTAGCTCAAGAATAGGTGCCTTCCGGCTTAACTCAAGAAGATAACAAGCACCCACAAATTCTTAGCAAGGTGATAAACCTCAACCAATGGCATAGACAGCTGGCTAGGTCTATGTAACGATTTCCGCAGGAGCAACAGAGATAAGAGAGAGGAAGAATCTGTCGTGCACTTCCACGTTTCCACCATTGTCAGTATAAGAAAATCTACCGAATACCTTTCTAAAGATCTCAATGATCTGAACACCGCTAGTTAGACTGACTGACTTGACCTAAGGAAACCTAAACGGCTTCAGGATTCAACTAGAGATTTTTGGTCTAAGTGCACCTCTCTATAGATCCACTCCACACGTTACTAACTAGACCTGAAACTTGAACATTAAAAATGTTCATGACTACGTGGTTTCTTTTCGTTGTCCTTACCTATAAGGATAATGGAATAAGGAACTTTAGTTCATTATTTCAATCATAATAGAGTTCTTCAAAGTTTCTTAGGGACGCGGTTCGCTTCTTTACAATTAACTTGGTCAAAATGTCAGTTTAGATGTAAGGATTCAGTCGTATTATAGAGAAACAATGCACTTCTTAAAGACTGTTCATAAAACCAATCTGTCGAGCCAAAAACTTATTAAAGGCATCCAGGTAAAACTTAAAATGTCGTAAGCATTCAATTAGAGATCCTCGACAAAATGTCATTACATGATCACCATGGCAATTAATACTGACAAGATGAGCTAAGTTGTAAGAAATTCACCATAACCTTAAGCCACAACATAGCAATAAAGCTCATTTACATTGAAATCCAAATTCCAAAAGGTCTTAACGTCTCACTCTAAGTAAAAAACCCCCTACAACTCTGCTAACACTTTATAAAATAAAATTTCAAAAGCCGTCTACAAACTCAACATCCTCCAGGGCTCTAACCTCATTTCACACTTGAGCATAAACTTCCTCTCTAAGGTCAATTACCCTCCAAAGAATCCTTAATTGTATCCTATCACAAGAAATCCCTATGACGACCTTATAAAAAAAAAAAGGCACTAACCCTTTCAAGGTCAAAAACAACTTCAGCACAACCCTTGAGCAAAAGTCACCAACCATGACAAACAAAGTCTGACCGTTGTCTGACAATCGCAGAAAAAAAAAAAACAACTAAGGAAGCGTGCCCGTCAAGTATTCCCATCACCGAAAAAAAGAAAAGAAAATTCTTCCAGGTCACCCCTTAACTTTGTTACATCGTCCTTTTTTGCTTTCCATGATACCAGACATTCGCCAGACGCACCAAGATGATGGATGATAGGCACTCAAGTGGGTGTAGTAGATCCTTCTTTTTTCCAGCTATTGTCAAACAATAACAAACCACAAAGGGACACTACAATACCGAAATATCCTTAAACTTTTTTTGCCGCCCCCCATCCCTAATGGCACTTTTGGTCTTTCCTCTAATCCACTGTGCAGAAAAAAAAAGAAAAAGAAAGAACGAGAAGGAGAAAAAAGGAAAGAAAACCGCTTCATCATAAAACCAAAACCCAAAGGACAAGGCGGCTGGCGCATTCACCTACACAAACTCAAACCGAAAGGGTGAGCAGGCGGGTAAAGTCTTAGTCCCCCGGACAAAAGACAAAGTGTCTAGGCAACCCAAAGTGGTAGTCAAAGAGAAGGCATTTCACCAAAGGTGAGTGAACACACAGTCAGGGTGAACATCATTTGTGTATTGCTTCCTCAAGTTAACTCCCATTCATCTCGGCTTGTCTCCGGACCCATTAAGAAAGGTCAAGAGAAAGGAAAGTCGTCCTCGGTCGTCCGGTGTGGGACCAGGAAAAAACTTGCTCCTTTTGAATCATCAGGTGTCGATTTGTTAAGCAGGGGTTGCAAAGGAAAAAAAAAAACAATTGTAATGAATGAAACCAGAAAAAAGGGTTCATAGACACTGACAAGACTAAGGACACGGAGAAGCAGAAAAAATAAAGTGAAAAAAGAAGGAAACCATCTGAACCGTGTTAAATTTGCCTTCAGAAAAAAAAATAACGAATATCGCAGAGTGAGGAACGGAGCAAGGGCAACAAAAAAAAACTTTTCTGACGACGGTCGGAGTCAAAATCATCACCATCATCATCATCGTTGCCGTCGTAGTCGTCGTTGTTGACGTTATAGTCGTCGTCCTTAAGTACTTCTCCCATTGGGACTGCGAAGAATCAAGGAAGCAATTTTTACCCAAAGGCATTAGAAGTCGAGCCGAGGAAGGCAGAACGAACCGACGCGTGGAAATAAAAAATGAATGAACGCAAAAAGGCGTAGAAGTTCCTCAAAGGGTTAGGTGAGATTGGGTTCCTAAGCAAAACAAAGCCTTGGTTTTGTCGCGGTGTAACCTTGACCTTATTTTTTTTTTTCTTTTCATTTGAAACGGGGAAACCCATGACGTGACAAGGTTGTAAGAGATCACAAGTGGTACGTAGAAGGAGAGGAAAGACTGTTACTAAGGGAAATGGTAGATTCAACCGTCCTCAAAATATGCAGCTGTCATTTTTTAGGCAGATGCACAATTAACGTGCCTACGAGAAGACACCAAATTGGTTTACCTAGAGTAATGACGGTAGTTCTGTATACGACTCTAAGGGCTAACTGCAAGATGGACAAGCGAATCCTCCAAAGGATATTAGGTCTTGTGAGTAAAGAGGTCCCCACACTAACTAGGCTAAGATATAGCGAACTTTATTTCTTTCACGATCTTAGCGATCCTCATGTACGCTGCACAAGCGAATTTATCACTAAATCGAAATGGTTAAGGTAACACCATAAGAGACAACTTAGATTATGTAAAGGGACACTGCTCACTTAGACCAGCAATGGGGTCCATTGTGCCCATTTTCCCATTCTACCCCGGGAACTTGTAAAGAGAAAGTGAGCCGCTGATTCAAAATCACCCAGATAAGGATATGAATCTCAGGAGGTCCCTCAGCTCGATGTCAAGCAAGTCTTCCAGTTCCTTGAAGAAGTAACTACAAAGAGTCCTCATTTTTCTACTAGCAAGGGCAGGACGTTCACACAGTAGGTGACGGACAGACTCGATTTCTTCCTCATTCCTACAACTTGTGCAATTGTCGCTGTGATCGATACCGAGGCATGAGTACCAATGGCCCAGGGCCCAGTTATGATGCCGGAGATAATCCTTGCTTCGCGCCACCTTAATTTGACCAGAGACAGATATCTCCTCTTTTTTTAACGAGCTTATTGGAATCCTCGCAAAGGAGAGAGCCTGTGAGGCATGCAGTGCTGCTCCACTTCGTGCAAGTTCGTCGTCACCCCTTTCGTTATCTGGGATATTCATATGGCCTGGTACCCAACAGAGGGTCACCTTCTTGGCTCTCGATATCTCATCTAGATACATTTTGTAGATTCCTACAAGCCTCGATCTAGTTATCGAGGACTTCAGAGCACTAACGCCTGCCTGGCTGACGATGTAGACCGTAATTGTCTTTGCGGTGATACCCTTCTCGCGCACAGTTTTCGAATTTTCGATGATGGCTGTAATTTCAGGTTGAAAGACACTGCAGTCGTCGTTTATTCTAAAAGAGTGGTTTACTCCTAGGGCCTTGCAGTAGACCCCGACACTACCATCGGTGTAGATGGTAGATGGATGGTGGCTGGTGGTGGCTTTATTGTTTCTCCAGTCATCTCTGTCAGGAATTTTGATACTGAATCTCCGGTAGCGTATATCTTAGTCCGATCCCTTTTAACCTTCATCCCTCGATCCTCCCTAGTTAACCGCAAAAGGTTTGTACTGAAAACAGTCACCCCAAGGATTTCCTCCTCCACCCAACTAAGATCTCTGCAGGAACAATTCCGTACACCTACAACTACTCAGATAATCAGCAGCAACCAAGGTCCGACTGATTAGTCCCAGTAGGTACCCGACGCTAGCCTGAACTCATTCATTCATTACCCTCTCTGTTTTTATAGGCGGGACATCAACATTTGGAAACGACAAAAACGACCGAAGTGATGCCAGGAGTTTTGGTCTGGAGAAGTGGAAGCATTGTTTTACAGGAAGAGTCTCTCTTCATGGGTTAGGCATTTGTAAGCTTCATGAGATAAGTTTCTGTTCTTTCGCATTTGATGCAACCTTTTCACTACACACACACACTCTCACACTTTACGTAGCTAAGTGAACTCACAACCACCTGCGACCACGATCTAAGCGCAGACTATTATCGTCTCTGTATATTCTTGTAATATGGTTATAAGCCCCTTTATCATCAAGAACGTAAAACTTCGCTTAAAACAACGGTGAAGCCCTGAAGGCGATCAGGGTATCGATGAACTCATTATCAAAGGCTGTGCATTACCGTTAATTCCGGTGAAGCCCCAACTTATACGTGTTTAAAAACGCGCATCATCCAACTAATTAGCGGATAACCCTGACCAAATGACACTGACACACAACGCAACTGGTGGCAGCGGCATCTGTACGAGCACCTAGTCAGTCTATTCCCAGAGGAGATATTGCCAATCAAACCACCAACAGGTATACAATGTTAATCTGAAGTCAACACCTCTTCAGTTCGCTGCACTTGAATGGCATTACATGGCAATTCTGATGCATCCGACAACCCACCACACATGGTGTTGTCACATTCAATAAATTCAGTGGACCGACAATTCCGACGGACCAGATATCCAAATACGCTCCAAACCAAAACGTTTAGCACGTCCTACTGCAATACCCAACAGCGTTTCAAAATAAAATTATTTTATCTGACTGAGGGATGAAAAAAAAGAGTCCGTCTAGCCATGAGCAAGGATTGATGGACAAAAACGCGAAAAATGGGGTAAAAAAGGCCACCGACACCACTCAAACATTCTATATACTCCTCTCGACAGCCACAGATTGCATTGCACATCATCGACCTCCAAACAACGAGTGTAAACTGTGAAATATTCCACCACCGGGACACAAAAAAAAATAAGCAGAACATATGCATAAACTGCAGTCCATGCAGTCGATATAGCTCGCCCTGCCTCGATGTCGGTCGTCCTGGTTTGATCATAAAAATCCGCTTTTAGTTATGGAAATGCCGAGAAAAAAATACGCACACCTGTTGACAGTTGTTTGGACGCCCACAATGGGACACCATCACCGTCAGCCAATGTCGAGGACGTGCCAACTCCAAAGCTAACACTTTTCTCTCCACCACCAAATGCGGATCTGAATTACGTAACGACGTGCATCACACCGAGGGTGTTCCAGAGAAACGACAACCACGCTCCTGGCGCCTCACGCGAATACCAGACACATGCAGCACGATGATGACTCCGGGGGCCGCAATATCAGAGTTAAACTATCAACAAGTATTCCAGTATATTCCTCCAGCGTCAACAGACAGACAGACGTAGCACCGTGGTGGTCTTACAAGCCACCGAACCGTTCTGTGAATGTGCATGCAACGCGCGGACCGTTCTGCTTTTCGTGTTTTTTTCTCTGTTGTATGCCAATGCACTGACTACCGTCTGTCTGGAATCTGGGTGGTTAGAGCTGCCTGGCCAACCTTGCTAACTGGCTGGCTGCTGTCTGCCTGTTGCACTGTTCTGCTGCAGTGATTTCACGGCGACGGGGGAAGACCTTCATGGATTACAGACGAGGACACAGATCCCCTCGGTTCGGGAAAAAATGTGTGTTCATGTCATACTAACACACAAAGCGAAAGTAGATACGTGGCAGCAGCTGGAGGGAAGCAAAAAGGTATTCCCCCATCTGCAAGGGTAACCGCCTGAGCTGCGGTCCTTCGCCTCGAGATTAGAGATTCATTCCAGTGCACACACCACACCAGCAGCGGTTGTAAACGAAGGAGAAAGTCTTCGCGAGCTCTCTTCCACGTCTCGTGCCAAGTGATTATAGCCCAGATGAACAAATCCCAGCACAGCGCACAGTCGGAATTGGCACACAGAACGTAAGCATTGTGCCCTCGTCGTCGGTGGAATAATAGGGTTGAAGCGTAAAAATAAAAACGAATCCCGTTCCAGTATGGCAGAGGACGACTCAGTTAGCATGTGAGATGGATTCAATGTGGAATACCCCCAACAGCCATTCACCGTAGACACGGCAGACACACTGTCTGCAACGACGTCGATACTGGTGTCTGACTTAACGATTTTTTCCCACTCACAAAAAGTGAGACATCTTCATTCCACACCATGGGAGACGAAGTCGACGACGACAATGATGATGATGTAGATGATGATGATGACGACGACACAGCCATTAGGGAGCGAAGGCAAAGCCATCACGCACGCATACTTCACTTTCACGAACCAATGATTGCGGATGGAGAAGAAACCCATGGAGCGCCCGCCAATGTCAAGGTACATCCATCCATCCATCCATTCGTCCCATCAGTGCCAAAGGGGGAACGAGTGCACAACAACAAAAGCACCGAAAACGACGGAATATGGGGGCATAACCCAAACGATTATTTGATCTCTTTTTTCCCAATGTGTGCTTGCGGTTAGGATGTGGGGCTTTTTGCTTCTCCGAGAAGTAGGTCCCTTGCACCACAGACGGACAACAGACAGAGCAACCAAACAAACTTAACCACTCTCTGCTAGTAGTCTTGTAGAGGGGGTGAGGAAAACGATTTCTCTCAATGAACGAGGACCGACATCAGCAACGACGACGACAACGTCGACGACGACGACGACTCTTTGGAACTTCTTGACAGAGAGCCGCAGCCGAACATGGCCACTTACACGACGACGACTACGAGACGTCGACGATAAAAATATTACATAATCCGTTGAGGAAGTGAAATGAGGTGAAGGCTGCTGCTGATGAGGTGGCGCGTCCAAACGGCCAACAGCCAAGAGCCAAGCCAACAAGCAACAAACGAACGACAAGTGCCTTCTTTCCTTTGCTCAGCAGAAGGGTGTTCAAAGTATAAGAACTCGGTCGTATCCAGATGTGAGTATAGCAAGCGGCGGCACACAGTTGGATTGGAATAAAAGACGCCGGAACTGGTTGGTTGGTGCTCCAACCCTCCTGCTCGGTCTACGCTGCTGGTTTATTACAATCACAGGGAGTCCCCCGCAGATGTGTGCTGTGTGTCGGAATGTTTTGATAGGAAGCCGTTCACAGACGCCAGTAAACGTTTTTCCTTTCACGGAACCCACAGCAGGAGGAGGACACTACAGATAACCGGAGCCATTGAATGCCTTGCCGTGTCGCATGATGGTGATGATTGAACAGCACATCTCGTAAACTCTCAGCAGATCTTCGGAGGACCAGGCAAAGACGGCGACGATGAGGAAGGCGGATACGACGTTTGCGGTTAACCAGATGGATTCTCTAACGGGCCGGGAGCAGGGCTCACAGGATTTTATAGCAACAGGTTGGTTTTTTGGTTTTTGCATACTTTTCCCCTGGTGTTCTACTTTTGCCATGCCAGACACTGTGACGTCCTTAGCAGAGGGTTCCTCTCTATTCTCCGGCAACAGAGATGCTTGTATTTGTATGGGAAAGAGTCAAACGTTTTGAATGGCACGAGAGAGCGTGAATAGCTACTGAAGCCGCTGCAGTTTATGTTCCATTCAATGAGGTGTGCTAAACGCCTTAGGTAGGGTTCCGTGCACATTGCTCGTGGCGTCGTTTGTTATTGACATTGAAATGGCACACACGCACACGTACACCGCAGACACAATTGGCTTATGAGTAACCTTTGACAATTTGCAGCACATCGATTCAATTTATGTGACGTAAATACCTCAGGGCATGTTATTGACCTGTCAAAGGGGACAGTGCTGCAGTGGAGAGATGATGACACCTCTCTGACTATGCACGTGTGCTGTTTTGGCTGGTTGCTGATCTGAAATGATGGGAAGCCCCAGGGAATTCAATTACCTTCACTTTAAGATAACCATGTTATAGCCGGTGGTTGGTTAGAGATAAAACACGAACGTGCCAGAGATCGCTTTTGTAGGGTGAAAGTTTGCATAGGTGTATTCGTATGTGTGTAGTTAGTGAACTTGACATTCAATGAAGGTATTTTCAGACCTTTTTGTTTGCGGTTTAGGGTTTCAACCAAAAGCGTAGGGTTGTGACGAAGACGTGCGCCGTCTACAAGGACAAATTGCAAAGGGGTGTGAATGTCAATTGAGGGAATTCATCAGATTTTTAACGAAATGCAGAACTTGCGAGCAAAAAGTGACCAATTTACAGGGAGCACAAACGAAAAACAACGTGCCCGGTCAGTGAGTAAAGAACGGCACAAGCTCATTAAGGCATTGTCCCCTGCATATATCAAACTTTGGTGTGTGTCGGGACACATAGGCAGCGAAGGTAATGAAAGCGCTGACCCAGCCAAAAGGAGATCCGCTGCGGCTTTCCAAACTCAGTGTTTAAAACTATGTATATTCAACAGATGGGAAAAAAAACACAAGGAATCAGCCGTTGTCCGTTGTGATACCACATAGATCTTGGAAAATTCCTTTACCTACTCGTAGAATCTTCTAGAGCTTCTGGTGAAGCGAAGAAGGCCTAGATCTTTGTAAAAGAAAGCACCTAAGTAAAGTTTTCTTTTATGGAAGGAGCACCTCTTCTTCATCTATACACCTTCTACACAAATTATTTGAGTAAACGCCAAGCTTTGTCGCATGATCCAGATTTGGTCAAATCTGTTTTGTCTCTAGAAACTTTGTACCATCTGTCCACCTAAGATTTGTCCTTTAGAAGGCAACCAGCTAAATGTTGAGTTCGCCTGTAGTGATCGGTATGCGTAAGGTACCTTTTTCTGGTCGATTGGACATTGTTGCTCCTCATCTGCGTCAAGAAAATTGGATAGAGGTTTGTGAGTTGCTTACAGAAACAACTCGAAAGTACATGCAATGCCTGACAAGCAGGCTCCCGCTCCGGACCCTCCTGCGTCGGTCATATGAACAGCATTAAATATCGTTTCCCACTTACTCTGCTACTCAGTGGTTTTAGAAGACGTTCAACAGTGTCAGCAGAGATTTTATTTAGGTTGAATTTGCTTGGTGGGTCTTAAGAATTTTCTTGCCTAGTAAAGTATCTCTACCATTTCAGGATAAAAGTGGCTGTGGATTGGTCATACATTTCGAAAGGGCGACAGTTCTATTGTTGATTGAACACAGATAGCTTTAGCGAGATGATTGACTTTCTATTAGCCTTAACAACCATAAGTCTTACAAGACTGATAAGCATTCAAACTTTGGTATGTTATGGTGGGCAGGATGCTTTTTACCTTGGCTTGAGTCCAGCTCATTGGACCCTTCTACTTTTCCGTAAGAATTGTAGGAATAGGTTTGGTTAGAATGACAATTGGGAGGAATAGGAAGTAAGGAGAGTTGATACATTTATGGAGTTAACATAAGTGTCATTGTTTGATTCCTTTAACATGTTTCAGCTCCACCATTCATACAGGCAGCCTTGAGGATCGTCTGTTGTATTATTGCTCAATTCCAAAACCACAGGATGTACTCGACATCATTTTCTCTTCTTCGTAATTTTTAAAAAACTTTGTTTCAGAGTGTGAGCATTATCTACTTTTTTGTGAGAAGCTCGGAACCTTAAGTTTATCTTAACTTAATTTTTTTGCCATTTGAC
Source organism: Matsumyia berberina (assembly GCA_917880715.2). Lineage (NCBI taxonomy): Eukaryota > Metazoa > Arthropoda > Insecta > Diptera > Syrphidae > Matsumyia > Matsumyia berberina. Next base: position 35,275,983 of record OU862870.1, read on the forward strand.
ACAAAAAAAAATACATTTGCCTACATTTATCTCACCTGTACTGATTTCATTAACTCATTTTGCTTCAATGATGTATAAATATTCGAGCACTGGTTGTTGATCAGTTTTCATTTAAATATTGCATTAAGCTTAACAAAAATAGGAAAAAAAACTTACCCCAGTACTAGCACCTCGTCCTTTACCACGTCCACGACGTGATTCCGCGCGTACGACTTGACCGTCTGTACCATAAATAATCTAAAATTAAAAGAAAAAAGAATTTAAGTACAGAATTTTGTAAGTAGGCGGCAGGGTAAATTCATTTTCATCCCAATCAAATTCAACAACCACTTGATGGTAAATATTTCAACTGTTACATACTCTCCCCACAAGATGTCTAGAAATAAACGCCCGCCAAAGTTTAAAACCACTCACCAAAAAGATGGTTTACGCACAAGATTATGTTTTACTGCAGCAAGTTCACAAACCAGCATAGAAAATCGAACGAAGGTATTGACAGGTGTTGTTTTTTGCTATATAACAGTGGTGCATGTTTATGAAAATGTTTGCGGGTTCAACACCTTGCTATGTTCATATGGTCGGTGTATAGGCTTTATACCATTTCAAGTTTAGACTTTCCATGGTGGAATATCCGCCATTGAAATGCAATGGATATGGTGTAGTTTATTTTAGTGCAGCGAGAGTCGAAAGAGTGTATGGTATGACTGAATGACGTTTGATGGAAAGTGATTGCAAATGTATTGTGGAGATGGTCCTTTAACACCGGTTAGGGTTTTAACGTGATTCCTGTTCATATTCACGGAAAACTTAAATTTCTTATGAAACATAGAAGGGAAAAAGTATTTGGTACATTTCAACCCAGATCGTCTCAGATTTGAGCAGTCTGTTTATCTTAAAGATTTCGAAAACGAATTTGCATACTTCAGAGAAAATCGTTGCAAGCAAGACATTGTGATACTAGCAGATAGCCAGACTGGTACGCAATCAGTTCGGTTAGTTTCAGGCAACGAAAAAGCCGACAGGACAGGAGGAGACAAAGAATGTTAACTGGATTCCTTAGAGGACACTATAAGTTCATAAGAAATGGCCTGGAGCACAACACCGTCGGTAGGGTCTGTTATGAGACTGGGCGAATTCCTGAACACATTCCAGGTGATGGCAATGCTTTAAATCATATCAGACTCAGTAATCTCAACTCACATCAGATAGGGAAGGAGAAGTTTTCTTCACTGAACCCACTGCGAGTACTTACAGGGAACCATAATCTGAGAATACCCTGGGATAACCGAATAGGGGGCACAATAGACCTATCTAAATCGCACTGTGCATACAATCATGATTCAAGGTCAGACACCCGAGGTAAGGATGCCTGTCGTAAAGGACGACTAAAACCCACGTCTTCGCTGTGACGTTAATTATGTCGGATGGTCGGTGGTCTTTTCAATCACGGTCGAGGCACGGATTCTGGAGGCCTCAACCGACATTCTATTTAGCCTTGCCTCTTCAGGCGATGACACAGGTCTCTTTCTGACTCGTTAGTGAGGATAAACTGGAAAGAACGAGAAAGTGGCGGAAAGGTTCTACCCGGTACGCTTGATATCTTTCAGCAAAGCCAGCTAGCTGATCGTAGTGCTGTCGCTGATGGTTTAACTCCGCCCCGATGGGCTCCTGTCTAACAGCCAGACGAAGAAGAAAAGAAGGAAGGCTGAATTTGAGCGACGCAAAAAGGGTTACTAAGCTGAAGGCGCAAGCACCGAGCGAAAAGAAAGAGGAATAGTTCGGCGGAAGGTACTCCAACCGGAACCGACTCAGCGCTTGGACCCGATGTTGCCACCTATTCTTCAAGCTCAAACAGGGCAAAGCGGAAGAAATGCAGGCACTTACTGCATGAAGTGTATGCGCAACTGATGCGCTGGGTGAAGCTGGTGCTGTTATCCCCAAGGGTTTTAGTACTGGTGGACAGAGAGAAAGCCGCTGACAGGCGTGTTACTGGCGGAAGCGTGTTTATATCTATTGCGTGCCCTTCTGACAGAAAACCTTCTACTGGTGGCGCTGTCCGCGCTCAAAATCTGGTGAACACAAGTGTTGAGCGTCCTTAGCGTCCCAGCACCAGTGGACGGAAATTGGCTACAGCGGATAGAATCACTGGTAGGAAATTACCCGAATCTGAGGGGTGGAAAAAACGGCTGCAAAGAAGCTGCTTCTTCCTCTCTGAAGATTTGTATTGGGAAGGCTGGCGATGGCCATAAGAGCAAAAAAAATTTGCAGAACCACTTTAGAATGTAATGGGTGTGTAGACAGTGAGATAGCTCTGCCGCATGGGGATGAATGTGTGGATTTGGAACCACTCTTGTGCGGCGTAAAGGCAATCATTTGAGGTAAGAAAACCATGGTGGTCACTGGATCGAAGGCCCTCCGGTCGGCGCTAGATCGCGGGAGATCTAGGGAAATTCTCAAACTTCATAGGTCGCAATTTAGAATAGTCAAAGGTATCCTGTCCGGTCATTGCTTTCTGCAGAAGCATATCATGTAACCCACAAAGTCGGATGATTGTGTGAATGCCGGGGGATAGCTCGCAATCATTCTCAAGCTTCTACTTTTTCAAGGGGAATAAGGACCCATAAATTACATCCAGAAGTGAACTGCTTTTCAGTATTTTTTAAAGGCTCTCCAGGGATTATAATGACTTTAAAAAGCCTTCTCAACCTAACTTAACCATCTGCAAGGCCTGGTGGGCAAATAGGCTTAGCTAATGATACGACAAAAGTCCACCAAAAAAACGCATCCGTTACCAGCATGAAGTACAAAAGATGACGTACAAAATGAAATCCTCCGGATTATCGTAGAATAAAATTCAAAATTTTTATTAGAAATTAATTCTCAATGCACTTATCCATCCCTCGTTCTACTCGTATTCCGTTGCTATTCTTCAAATTACACCCAACAAATGTTTTTATATGTTGGACACTTCCAACGTTGTTCAGAGTGTGTTCAGATGACAACAGCTGCAGGTTTTCCACCAATAAAGGAAAAATAAATAAGGGGAGAGATTCCCAGATGAAAAGGATGAGAAAACGGCACAGCCACGCGTATTGCATGTGTTTCTGTGTATACGTATGTGTGTGTTCGATGAAAATATGATAGCATAATGGTGGCGTTTCGCCCGGTGCGCTAGCGCATTGATGGCCTTTTGTGTGTGCATCCATTAAGAGCATCAGGATATTCTGAGGGAGTACGAGAGTATGTTATACATTTGCTGCACGAAGAAAGTCAACAAAAACTTCAGATAAATAAATATTTAACTTCAAATCATTTAAATGTTTGAACCGTCTTGGGGGTCGGTGGCAAAAAGTGCTCATCCTAATGATCTTTTTGGAAGCACGGACATTTTGTAGTTGAGATTCGTTAAATTAAAGCTGAGGTAGGTTAGGTCAAAGTGGCTGCCGGCTAAAGACAACACACTTTGACCCATGAGGGGACTGTTGTGATACCACATAAATTATGGAAAGATCTCCAAGTGGAGATTTTTATGAAGCGTACAAGGCCGCTAATATCGGTGTTTATCAGGTTGGTGTAGAAGTGCAATTTTCTTTTGCGGAAGAGAGCTGGACAAGTGCAGAGAAGATGGAGAACAGTCTCCTCCTCCTCATCGTCCATACAGCTTCTGCAAAAGTCATGTGAGTGAACGCCAGTGAGTGACGCCAAGCCTTGTTGGATGCTTGCCCTATTAGACAGTGTCCAGTAACGACGCCTAATATCGTGCTCATAAGCGATATATTAAGAGAAATCAAATACTTAGAGCGTTTCAGATCCAGCTTTGGCGAAGTAGCGATTGGTATACCTAAAGTGACCTTATCAGGCCCAAGAGGTAATGTTGTTCCATATCTGGCGAGTTCATCAGCCTTACAGTTCCCTGGAATGTCACTGGGCCCAACAAAGGTGAATATTAAACTACTCCGCCATCTCTATACGAGGCGATCGGCAATCTAGGGCTATTCGTGAATTTGAAGCGACTGATTCCAAGGACTTCAACGCCGCTTGACTGTCCGAAAAGATGCGGATATCCGTGGCTGATATCACGTTTTTCTTCAGCCAAGATAAGACTTCTCTGATCGCCATGATTTCTGCCTGGAACACGCTAAAATTATTCGGAAGATGGAACGCTAGGCTGAGGTTAAGCCTGTCGGAGAAAGCACCATCACCCATCGTCGTTGAATCGTCGGTGTAAAAGTAAAAGACTTGTCTTCTGAGAAAACAACTTCGTCCCAGAATGACCTGGGAGGGATGGTTACCTCGAAGTTCTTGTCAAAACTTAGCTTAGTCGTGGTGTAGTCTATGTTTCTGGGAGGAATTTGGACATTTTTCAGAATGGATGCGTGGCCAAAATCTTTACTGGACCACTGTGAGGTTGCTTTAAGGAGAATGGCTCCACTAGCTGCAATTTGTTTGCCCAAAAAGGGCAGAGGGAGTCATGTGAAGAACTCTGCTGATACACATGCAAACGGTTCCTTGGACTTTGCTTAAATTATTGCGGTTTTTGGCTATAGCCGAGGCGGTCCACCAAACCATCATCCCGCTGATGTACATAGATCGTGATATGCTTTCGAAACCAGAGAGGCAAGACAAGTATTTGATACGCAATGCGGTATCCCCGAGCTAGAAAAATCTTAGTTTGACATCCACGTGCGCTTAGGCAGATCGAAAACTCATGATCATTCAATAAATTCAATTCAGACATTTATAAGCGTAGGCAAGCACAGCGAAAAAAACCTCTGATGTCTTCTGCATTAGTTAGGACTTTTCTTAAGCCGAAGTTGGACGCAAGAAACCTTGACCATGCTCAACGTGCTAAAAATATTCTTTCAATAAAAAAGTGATCGCCCCTTTAATTTCAAAGTCTAAAACATCCTCTCACGTAGCCATTAAACCACTCACTCAGCATTTACTTGCTTCAGTTTTTCAGTTGCCCAAAAATAGAAAATCGACGCACAACTGTTGCAGCAATGACATAGCCCACCGATGCTAGTCTGTCATCCTCCAGAGCCTACCCCTACTACATAGCACATCACACATGAGATCCATTTGGTGGGTGTTTAAAAATAGTCTTCATGTGTCCCAAGAACTTCCAAAAGTAAACTTCGTTGGGGGCTAGGAATGCGTGTGCTGACTTCATTTGAAAGAAATTGCCGCCGCGCGTCGTCATTACAACAAAAAAAAAAAAATAAAAGGAATAACGAAACGAAACTAAATTAAGGAACGAATAGACAGATGGATGCATTTGCGTTAAAAATAAACCGCCACGCAGTTGCCCATCTTTCACTTGAAGGTCTTCCGCAGCGTACACGCTCCAAAGGACATTGATCTTGGCTTTGAAAAGTGTATTCCTACAACATAGGCGCATTCGGCAGCAATTATTTTCTGATGTGCCTGTTCGCGTGTAAGCTGCCTGTGTTCCTCTTCTCCACATCCTTATGGTAACGGTTAATGATGACACTTTTAGTGGAGGATTTTCAGGAAAATGGTCTTTCCCGTGTTTAATTATTTTTAGGCGGGATTTCGAAATCGATTTTTCTCAGGAAATTCAGTGTCATCGGTAATATCGAGGGGATGCCGAGTAAAATTTATGGGACAACTGGTGGGGATTTAGGTTAGTAGGGGCGACACCGCCTAAATTTATTTCACTTTTACTTTCTGTGAATGTGGACCAGAAGGTGAAATGTAGAGCATTCAACTTTTGGCGGGTACAGTTGGATCCAAATAGATAGTGAATGAGCGTCTGTCAGTAGAAATGAGATGCTACTGTGGACGGAGTTGGAGATGCATGTTATCAACTGGTGCAACTGGGAGCAGTTCCAAATATTGTCGCACAATAGGTTGACAACAGTGTATAATGGCCGAGTCCGTAAATATGTACAAATGCAGTCGAGACTTTACTTTCAGGAAAAATTGTTTAAAGGACTCACAGAACGATTTAAAGGAAAACCGAGAAATCTTCAGTGGTTACACGAACCTGTTACGAACTATGAGTCCGTTGGAAAACTCAATCAACGTTTCTTGTGCATCAAATAGGTTGCTGTTGATATTCCCTGACGGTCGACTTAAGCCTCCCTGCTCGATCATGACTATTTCATTGATTCGGTTCGAAAGTTTAACAGCTTCTTTTAAACATTTTCTTCGAGTAACAATTTGTTACAAACGGTAATGATAAGTAACTCTATTGACGAGCAGAATCTCTGCAAGCAATAGATGTTGACGAGGAAGGCCAGTTCTCATGAACAGGAAGAAAAGTTGTTGTCTAAATCCCTGCCAAAAAAATAAGATACAGAGCGATATACAACAGTGGGCAAGAGAAGATGGAAATGCGCTTTTTGTGCAACAATTTTTTCTTCCTTTAAGGCGATATCCTGATTATAACCCAGTGAGAATCTGAGGCTAAAGCCTTTTGCGAACTTATGGGGCTAACCGGTGCCCATCTCCGCAGTCTACATCCATGCTTGGAAAACTTTGGAGGCAATCTCTCAATGATATATCAACGACCAACAAGATGACCCTACGATAGGTACAAGGCCACAAAGATTACATATGAGGAAATGAGATAGCGCACGGATTTGTTGGGAAGGCTGCCGAACTAGAAACAGCCTGCCGGTTGCAAGAACACCGATCAGAACCTTTTACAGAGAATTAGATGAGAAAACTATAATCAGGGCTCAAACTCGATGATGCCATATGGACACATGGACACACTGAACAGATCACTATAGCCAGTCTTCAATAGTAAGAACTCCAAAGATCTCGTAAAACTTAGTCGAAAGGCGATAAAGCACTACGTGATAGAGGTCTACGAGATTTTGGGTTACACACGAATACTATAGAAGCGGCAGTAACGGAAATGAGATAGAATCCGTCCGACTGTGCGAGTGCTTCGTATTAGCTACCAGATAATTAATTTCTTCGGAAAAATTATCACCCTGTGTGTTGACAGCCAGGTGGCCATTAAGACTCTGAAATAAACAAGAGTCCACTCAAGGCTAGTGAACCTCTTCCATACAACCCACACTGCTCCAGCTGCAGAAACGGAAACTAGAAGGAAACTCTCTCCCACTTCCTCTGCAAATGTTCGGTACTAGCAAGGGCCAGACTGCGTGCACTGAGCCAATCATTTTCAGACGACCTCAATGACATCTTGAGTAAAGAAATATCTAATTTGTTTTCTAAACTCCACAGGCTAGATTTAGGCACTGCCGGCTCTTTCACCTTCCCCAAAACACATCATCAACCACGCCACGCGAGTCGTGGTAACAAAAAGGCTAGTGCTAGTTGTGTTCTGTTGAACCGCCACTTCTGCCTATACATATATCGACCAGGTTACTATTTCGCCCTTTCCTCTGTATACGTCCCATTCAGCAGTGCATGTTCCGAAATTGATGACGAAAGTCTAAATAGACTATGTGTACGGTAGACTTATCTGGACTAAAGGAAAGTCTGTTGGTTGGTTGTGACGGTAAGAGAGCTCTTTACTTAGGCCACGGTTGGACCCGTTCTAATTCCCCTTAAATGAGTGTTGGAAAAAGTTTTGTGGTGTAGGAGCGTGTGTGGGGGCTGGTATAGTGATGGGGAAACTATGAAGTGAATATTGCTGCTGTGAGAGGTCGGGAAAATGTTTTTGGTAAACTCAATTGGAGGGTTAGGTAACGTAAGATCAGGTTACGTGGCTCCCTTTGTTAGACAGGCACACACTTAGACTAGAATGGTACATTGTGATACCACGAGAAAGAATACCGACTTATCAGCACCAGAAGCCAAGATCTATAGATATAAAGCAGAGTGTGTTATGATGGGTAGTGACCCTATGGATTGAACCACTTTGACCCGGAGATAAAGGTTCTTATTTTCTGAATCTCGAGAATGTTGCAAGAGCAGGGCAAATGCACAAAAGCTAAGCTCCCATTTCCGTCTCCTCTCCGTCTCCAGAACTTCTCTACAGCTTTTGCGACTATAGGAAATAGGAACATGGGGATGACGAAAAAAGGCTGTATAATCTCTCTTACATATACATATACACACATATGCCACTGCCTAGCTGTACAAAAGGAATGACTGACCTTCATAGGGATCGGATTCATAAATAGCTTGGCCAATGCCTAAAACGATTCAACCAGTGGTTAAATTTGATGCATGTTCCACTACTTAAAGGCAATCACAATGCGCCCAATAGTATCAGGGTGAAGAAGGTTCTCTAATTTAACTCGGCCGAGCATAACTGGGCCTCGCATCGTTGAAATCTTCGCGAAGCAGTTCGAAATACATTACAAGATTTTTCTTACAAGCTGCAGGGAAGCAGAAGAAATAGAATCTGTATGAAACCGCCTTAACCACCCGGAAGACTTACATAATTTTGCTGGGTCCTCTAAAATTGTATCTCTATCCAGGTGATTTCAACCAAATTAACGGGCGGATGGAGCCATCTGGTAGGCATTTGCCAATCTGCCGACATTCCCCATGGTTCTGACAGCAACGTTTTTTTTCTCCTGTGGAACCTACACGTTTTTTGACGTCACTTCTCGTACGAGTTTATTGAATTGAACTCATCATTCCTTGCTAAATACATATGTTAACCCCCAAACACGTTCTCTACCAAACGACTGTCATTAAAAGAGAGAAAGAATTTCGAAAAAAAAAAATTTTTTTCATGAAACAAGTTTACAACCACACCGCACATCTGCTCTATTCACAATAACCTCTCACATCCGGGGGAACAGAATAGTATTAACTGTTGTAACATTCCTTGCTGTCTGTGGCACCATTTGTTATAAAAATATCCTTCTCACACACAACCACCACGCATGCCAAACATAAAAACCGTAGAATGAAATAAAGCCCGAACTGGTTCACGTGTAGGTTCAATTATTCCTTCCGCCATCGTCGTAGTAGTCGGCATCATCCTTTCATTTGTCTTCCAACAGACCCTACCGCGCCGCACACACCAATGACGCTTGACTACCAACGACGGCAATAATGATCATAACGATGATGATGATGATGGTGTTGATGTTCGTGGCATGACAGAGGAAGAACCGCACCGCCAGACACAACAGAACCGACCTACACTAACTCCGATTTTCTGTGCTCAGCCGAAATATAAATTACCAGCTGTTAGGTCCCCCAAAATTTTCTTTCCTTCCTCACTCTTTGTTACCGCCTTCTGGTGGTGTCTTCTTTGGGTGATTGGGGGGCTCCTGGGGCTGCACGAAGTTAACTGAATGTTTGGGAGGGCCTGGCCTCAATAAACACACAATTTTATTTTAAGGGAGCCTCATTCTTTGGTGTCTTTGTATGCGTGTGTGGGTGTGTTTGTGTCCAAAAATGGGTTTTTGGCTCAACATTCCCTAGGTGGTTCGGAGCGTTTAAGTATCTAAGCCAAAATACACGAAGGAGGAAGAGGCAACCGGAAAAAGGTTATGCGTATGGGAGGCAATTTTGTTGTCTGGGTTCATTGTCCTGAGGGCATAATGCGGTTAACCCCTTTGAGAAACAACACAAGGATCTCGTGCTTTTAGGAGGATTTCCTGACCTTGACCTTGGCAGACAAGCGTCGTTCTTTTTGAATTTGTATCACCCACTACCCTCCTGGTTTCGGTACAATTAATCACCAGCACCATCCCTTTTCAAACGCGCCCCAAGTGCCATGGTCTGTATGTATTTCCTGATGATTCTGAGCAATCGAAAATTTCAAGGTTAAGGTGACGAGACAACCACCGCCACCACCCTCCTCCCTGTGGGGTAAATACAATTTTACGACATCAACGCATCACCCTCGCTGTTATGGCTGTTGCTGCCGGTGGTTCTGCTAGGGTCACGAGGCGGCTGAAAAGATACACACTTTTACGACGCGCCAGGGGTTATCAACGAGACACCCAGTCTTCCCTTAGGAGGGACCATCTTAAAACGTTTCCAGCTTGCCAAAGATTAGGGTTGATGATACACATCATAATAAAACCCAAAACGTAACCGTTTGCGTTTATTTGGGGTTAGGGCTGGCTGGTTGGTTACTTTCTCAAGAGGGTTTTGCATTAATTTTCCGACGGGGGAGGAGTAAGATGGTGATTCCTTCCAAATCATACCATACGCGATTAACTTGTTGTGTCTGACTAGATGCCTTCGTGGGGTTACTTAAGTTAAGCTCTCTGTTATTCTCGTTCTTCTCTGTTGCCTTTCCCCACGTACATGGAGGTGATGTTGATGAAAATGATGGCGGCGATTATGTTGGTGATAATTCAATGGAGCGGAAAAATCCCAAATCCTTTGCCTATGATTACGTGCAAAAGGGATGTACCTATAAATGGGGTGTCAAATGCTGGGTGTGTGTTTGTATGGATGTGTGTATATGTTGGCATTGTGGACTTGGGGAGTGATTACTCACGGCGACCGTAGTCAAGCGAAAAAACGCCTGAGCTTAATTCAAGTTCACCCCTAATTCTCCCGCCATGAAATTGTTGTACACCCGTAGGTGTTGAAAGGTATTTTCCGAATGAATTTAGAGCGGTAGTCCAATAGACAGGGGTTACGTTTTGTTTTGTTTGCTGTTGTGCCAAGGTCAAGTTCAGGCCGATAATAAAATTGTTTGCATTGGTAATATTCACGGGGTGTAAGTGAAGGAAGGGACTTTGCAGAAGTTACCAAAGAGATGGTGCAACTTGGGAATCATAAGGGGGGTTTTCTCTTTATCGTCAAATCAAAGATAAGGAGATGCGTTAGGGTTTATGTTCGGAAAGGCTGTGGTTGCGGTTTACGGTTGAGACCTTTTTTTAATGAGCTTTTGATGATACCAGGGTTTCAGAGATTCTATACAAGTTGTCTTAGGATATATGTATCCCCGTGAAGTAAAATTTGATTTTTTTTTCGTAACCGTGTGCTGACAATCTTCTTCCAAAGTTGAGGTCAAACCTAAAGCATTCGATTGGTTTGTTCTAAGCCGAGCTCAGACTTTGTAAATGTGGTGGCACGTGCCAACATTCTCTCAATTTCCATGAAAAGCTTGAGCTCTTTGAAAACCCGGTAATAAATATGTTTTCATTTATTTCTGTGACGCTGGTTCGAGGGTGTTTTGCCATCCCTAATTTGGTTGTTGCAGGTTTGTTTTTGTGAGGGTGAAGGTGTTTTTCTTACAACACTTTAGGAATTAATTGAAATTTTTTCATTTACTAAATAAATCGGTTTGTAAACCGCAAAGCCCTTTTATTCTCGAAAAATAGACACGATTCCCATTGACCAACAAGATTTAAAAGAAACCGCAGTGCAAGAGCCAGTAAATCGTTTTTGTTGACCTAAAAGGAAGGACATGGAGTATATTTTCGGCCGAGCGCTCAGGAGCTGATCTTCAATCCCTCTCTATGGGTTCGGTGACAACATAAATTTAAGAAAAATATTCCAGAGAACATTTTAAGAAAACAAATCGTACAGCAAACGAAAGCCTCATCAATTCAAATCAACAAATCGTTTCAATTACTGATGTGAAGGCACAGAGGCGTGGTTGTTTTCGCGATAACATGTCAAATGAAAATTTATACATTATGAAACGTTTATACAGCCAAACGTGTAAGTCATAGAGAAGCCAAAATCCCATTTTGGAGCCAGCGCAAGTCTTGGAGCCAGTACACAATCCCGTAAAGAAATAGCTAGCATGACAGATCGGGATGAGCCAAGGCCTAACTTCTCACAACCATTCATGTTGTGCGTGATATTTTTTTCGTGCAAATGTAAGGGACCTTCAATTTATTGCCGACTCCGAACGGCGAAGTGAGAAGCTCTTTCATGACAAATTATACTCCCGGAGGTTTGTCATTCCCCGACGAGAAGTAGTGCCGCAAAAAATGTTCGGTGGACATGGCTGAGACTTCAACTCGAAACTCGCTCGCCAGTCAAACGCATTAATTACTGAGCCACGGCGACCACTCAACGCCATGCGCTCGTTTCTTTGTGAACTGAGCATACACGCAGTTGACAAAGTCCATTTGCATTAATTTAAACAAAACTTCCGCATTTGGGTGTCTTATTGGTTAAGCTTAAAGACTACAAACGAGCTATCAGATGCCCGCCTAAATAAGAACAGTCAAAACTGTTAGACTTAGTGATTTAATGGCCAAATTGTTGAAGGCACTTGGAGAAGACAACATTGACCAACTCGTTTCTAAAAATTTATCAGACCTGATTAATGGCATCTTGACATCTTATGCGAGATCTACAAGAAAGGAGACTCCTTCAACTTTGTCAATAACATAAACATCAGCCTTAGCGTTTCGTCGCACATTTGGTTGGTTGGCTTTGTGGGTGTCCTAAACACTTACTTAGACCTCAAGCGGGTTCATTGTGCCCATAAAAAGTAAACTCGTGGGACTCAAACCAAGGGGTAGAGTTGGCTAATCTGGAAATCACCCAAAAAGCGATAGAAATCTCAGAAGTTTCCTAAAATCTGTGATATGAAGGTCCTCCAGTCCATGGAAGAAGCTACTACCAAGAGTACGCAATCTTCTGGTGGCCAGAGCGGGACATTTGGATAGCAGGTACTGGATGGATTCTATTTCCTCTTCGTCCCTGCAGCTTCTAGCATGGATACCTATTCTACATTTAGTGTTAATTGGCTTTGATTGGATATAATAGCCGCGGTTTTAGGTCTAGAGAAACGCCCAAATGTCCACACTCTTCCAAATGAGAGCCAACGAACACGAGCTATACAAAGCGGGAACATGTAGAAGAGGGCCTCTAGCATTTTGCAGAACCACTTCCGTAAAATAATGGTACAAATAACTAAAAACTAACTAAAGGGGTCACTCAGATTACATGATCCACATTTGATCCCAGAGATTATTCATTATTTACTTTTCAAATAAAAACGACGTGGCTTTCTACCTAATTTAATGTACCCATACCCACCCCACCCAGAGTGTCATTCACTTTTATCTACAATTTCTGTAAACACTTATTTTAAGGGACCTCAATTCCTAATTGTGCTTATCTTAAATTTTCTTAAACTTCAAATGATATTCTCGTCATTCACGCAAAATACACACACAGACATCCCCCAAGGACTTGAAAACACACCCCCTCCGTAGCCCACAAACAAATCAACCGACTTACATTGACCTACTTTGTTCGAGGGCTAATGCGTGTGTCCCTACATACCCATCAAATCTAAATCGTTTGTTTGGGTTCCTCGCACACACAAAAATGGAGCAAAAAAAGCCAAACAACCTCGTCTACACATGATGAATACACACCGACACAAATACAAAAGCACTTGCGCGCACACCACTGATCCCTACAAAGATATGATGGAACGATTACCTCCGACAAATGAGGTCGACATAAAGTTAAGCCACCCATCTACTTCGGTCTATAGCGGAATTCGTATTTGCCTAAGCGCTACCGCCGCTGCTGCCGCCAGCAGAGGCCCGTACTCAGCAGCAGGGGAACGAAAAGTGAAAGGAAAAGTAGCGAAAAACGTATAAACATAACCGAAAACAAAAACAAACAAGGATACGAGCTGTTCTCGGACATGGACATGTAGAAATAGGGAGGAAGTGGGCGCAGGCACAAAGGGACACAATCTGTGCACCTACGTATACGAAAGAGGCCCACCCAGTTACTCCTCCACCCCCATCCTACCGCCTGGCTTCTCTTTCGTCCTCTGCCGTTGTGTATTATCGAAATTACTCCTGTTTTATGGGAACGTTGTTTTTTTTTTTTTGTTAAACAATAGATGGATGGGTGTGTATAGAAGGCTGGTGGGTTAAGTGTGAGTGGAACGCTGATGGCCATGGAGTCAAGTTCAAGTCTACTACGATATCGTGTCGCCGTAGTAAAAAGCCCTGGAAAGAGGAGAACATACCATAAATAGGACTACGAAATATAGAGCAAATCGAATGAATGAATGAGTGAATGAATGCTGAGCGACCGAGCGAGTGGGTGGGTGTTAGGGCGGCTCGCTTGTTGAATGAAAAGACGACGTCGACGTCGGCGGCAACAGAGGCCACCCACTCATACATTTACTACGTGTTCCGTGTAGGATCCAATTTCTCTGGGGTACGAAGAAAATACTACACAAGAGGAATAATAACGTACACACAAATTCGGAGGAATTTGGTTGAAAGGGCAATGGAATTCATTTCATTTGTTTTCGGGTCGTGTTTACGCAATTCAGCGCGCGGTGTGAATTATTCTCCGGCGATAAAGGCGCGTTAAAAGGATGCAAAAGGATTTCAACGATATGCGAATAAAGTGCTTTAGAAGGATTTTTCACTTGATTGCTTGAAATTTTTAGTACTTTAAGTACATAACAGGCTTGTGTGAGGTCAGAATGATGCAGTCGGTGCACAAGTTCATGTGGAAGGATCTGGAGATTGGCCCCCAAAAAACTCTTTTCATTTACTAGCTATATTTCAGGAAAGATCAATTGGCCTAATAGATCACCGAGGACTGACAATAAGAGATGGTCCGCATAATTCAGAGAATAATCATCGCAAACGTAAAATTAGAACGTCTGATACGCTACAAGGACCGTCGTCTTTACGTGCACTTGACAACTACACGAACTAGCCCCTACCAAATTTTTTTTTATTATACTTAATGTTGTAACGTGCAACCGGAAAAAATTTCCGAATGAACTCAGTCTTCAACAGTTTAAAGCAAAACTTACCAACTCATTCAAACATTTCGGAGTTTATAAAAAAAAAACATTTTTACTCTGACTAGACTAAGCAAGTTGGAAAACAAACATCGTTTTATATCTGCGCCATATATGTACGTAAGACCACCACAAACATATGGCAACCTAGCATTGTTGTAGGGTACAAGCAAGCTTTAGTACAACCGGGGTATTAGAAATCACTCCAATAGAAGGACTCGCTACCATTCACGAGTCATTTCGCACTGGACCTACAAGAGCCTGAAACTAAAACTACACTTGGAATAAGCCAATCGAAAGATTCAGTACCAAGTGCAACTGCATCCATTCAAACTGTATATAAAAATATAGCCAGTGTTGTAGCTGCGGATTACGCACTCTCTTCCTGGATTCGACCACTCTCCAGCCATTTTTCGAGCAGAATGAAATTGTTATAAACCAGACCGAATGGGTGGTGTGAATAAAACTAAGGGAACACTCTGGGAAAACCTTCTTGAAGAAAGTGTTTTATGAAACTTGACGATTTTTTTTTTTTTTTTTTTTTTCAATTTACATTGAGTGTTTTTCCAAAAAGTTGAAAAAACACTCTGCCTCAGTTTTTATTCACACCACCCAATATAATTGCAATATCCATCGCTAGAATATGATGAAGGAGTAAGCATAGGCGTTTTCTTCAAACCGGTTTATATGAAAAACTCCTTAACTTTTGGGATCATAGCAGGCGGAGGGCCAGCATAAGCTGATGATATTGCCTTTTTTTGTTAAGAGCCAAGTCTGCAATAAAAGGTATTTCTGCCTTTGAGGTAAAATCGCAACTATAGCGAAGAGTTAAAGGTTCTTGGCTCGCAGTACAGTGTAAGACTGTACGGAAAACAAGCCGTTATATAAAATAAAAATAAATAGCTGGCGGGACATGATGAGCTATTGTTCGTGTTACATTGTTCACACGAATGGAAAGATCATACATATTATAACCAACTCCGAAAAGCGAGTTGAGAAGCTTTTTCATGAGAAATTACACTCCCGGAGCGTTGTCATTTATCAACGGGAAGGGGTGGCGTGAAAAATATGCGGTGGACATGGCTGGGGATTGAAACCACGCAGCTCGCACAGCAGTCCAACGTATTAACCACTGAGTCACGGCGACATGTACTCGTACATAGATAAAAATGCCACCATCCAATCTTAAGCAAGAAGTGAGGAATAAGGTACACACTTGAGACTGTTTCCCTAGCTACCTTACTTACTCGTCTTCTTTAACTACTTACATCTTAAAAAGTAAGATTCAATAACCATTACCTCCATGTTTTAAGATTCAACCCGATTTAGATACTTCGTTAGCATCCTTCTCTCCTCTTCTCCTCTTTGCCCATTCAGCTGCTGCAAAAATTGTTGTATAGAGTGCCAAGGGAGGCGGAGTACTGAGTAGGTCCAGTGTCGACTTCTATTACATTTCAACTGCATGCTTAAGTAGTTGAAGCGTTTGCAATTCAACTCAGCCCAGAACTGTGGCACATGAAGCCATCTGTCCATTTTCAATTGAACTGATGTTGCATTTAGTGTGCAATGCTACTATTGCATTTGCAACGAAGTTGAAATTACAAAGCTAAAGGTATTGTCAAAATGTACCTGAAGAATTGTCAAGTGATATCTGCCGGCGGGCCCCAATCAAAATTCAATTTTCAGTCTAGTAAATTAGGTTTCAGATCTGGACGAAGCTAGAGGCCTTTACTCTGACGATTTTTATTATTCTGGTTTTCAGAATAAGAAAACATATGTACATATATGGTCGCATTTATTGATCTCACCGTCGTGTAATATACAGTCTGATGAGGGTTTATAAGTCACTTAAAGTGTTCAGATGCATAAAGGCCTTAAATCTCCTTAAATGCTTTTCAATCGCAATTTTAGGCAAAAAACAGCTACTTTTAAGTATTTCCAAATGACTGCATCAGCAATCCGAAAAAACCCACGTCCTGCTCCAGGGCTTGAAAAATCACGCAAAAGAATGTAACACTGCAGAACTTCGAAGTCGAATCAGACAATGAAGGATATTGTATCCGAATGTCTAATATGAGCTAATCCGCAGAATTCATTAGACATACTGAACCCCAACCTGTCGAAGCTATCGTTTAGTTTAACTTTAATTTTTGCAATTGGGTTTAACGCTGTATACGCCGCCATAAGCTAAATAATAAAATAAAAAAAAATTAAACACAAAAAATGAATAAAAGGAATCTGGTTATACGAAGACTGCTTGAGACTGCTGTGGATCTAAACAAATTCAAAAATGCATGAGAGCATGCTACCGGGATTAAATCTTAGAATTCACCCCATCCGTGTATGCGTAATTAAATTGAATAATCCAATAAAATTAAGAATAATCTATATCATGCTTCATTATGTCTATTGCAGATCAAATAAACTGGAAAGAGGGTGCTGCAGGAAATTTCAAATGAATCACGATGGAAATGAAGAGTTTTGTTTTTTGTGTATACTCAAGGACTAGAACTTGCACTTAATTTTTAAATGAGGCGCACCATCAAATGTACGTAAGTTGCTCAGAAGGATTGACGTGAATCCTTGATGCTTAGTGTTACCAGAGAAGGAGGAGAAGAATGCCTCAGATATTGACATGGAAGGTACATAGACACCATGCTTAGGCAAAATGCAAATTTAAAATCGCTTGTGCTCAAGGCCCACACTCTTGCGAGTTTCAATCTGAGACAAGTTTTCCCAAGGTAAAATAAAGTTTGAAACCTCTAGCAACCGCCACTAAAACTCATATTTGCATGACATGTTCCTCCATGGAATCCTTCCTTGATTCAACATCTTTTCTTTGCTCTTACTTCCTACTGCAGGGTATCTGCAACTACAAAATCGGCCGGTGAAAGTAAACTACAAGTGCTGTTTCCTATAGTCACAGGCAGATGCAACTTGCCCCACATTCTGCTGAATCCGCCTCAGGCTAAAATAATGCTCCGCGCCAAACAAGTTTCACAAGGTGTTTATAAAATAAAAATCGACGGCGCCATCAGATGTCTGTGTGTGGTATTGAGGTAGGTTCTTCGGTGTGTTAACGTAAACAGCGAATAAGGACATGCAAATTGCACAAAATAAAAGCTAAACACGTTTTATCCTTTGCGTCGCGGCGGCAACGCACAAAGGCACAAAGAAACGTTTGTGTGTGTAGGATACGAGGTTCAGGCAAATAAATAGGTCTGCAGAGCGCAAAGTGTATCCTCAATTTTAATTAGTCCTCAAATGAAATCGTCTACTATTCCCCTTGATGCTATATGTAGGCAACGTCAAGGTAAAAGGATAAACGAATGAACCCTCGAGCGCCGCAGGAATCCTTGTGACGAATGGAAAAAAGTAATTCCAAATTCTATTTCGCATTTAATTGAGCTGAAATCAAATTAAATCCTGTAATTCCAACCCTCAGCTAGAGTGAAGTCGGTTGTCCGTTCCCGTTTGACACAAACGCACACGACGCACTTTTTCCCTTCCCTCATGTCATGCATACACGGATATGTGAGTACGTGCTTTTTTGTTGTCCTGATTCCTTTTTGCAATTCGCTTCGATGTGCATTGAGGAAGTTTCGGTTACGCGATGATGGTGGTGTGTAGGACACATGTCAGTGGCTCATGTGCGTGTGCAGATTTTGTGTTAATGTTTTGCTCTTATACTATTTGATTAGATTTGGATTTTGTGCGTTTACGTTTGCGTGTGTGTGCGTATTCACCCCCTTGTACACTGCATTAAGAAATAAGATTTATCGACCGCTCACCAACTAACATCACCATTTTCTTTTTCCAAAGGATGGAACAGAAAAAAAAAATCCTTGCAAAACGTTTTGTTGTTGTTAGCAGTTGATTCTTAGCATTGCTGTACTACCCTCTTGCGAGAGCGAACATTTAAAAGGATTTCTAGATTTGTGGGTAGCGCGACGACGACGACAATCGTCCTTCGTTTGCTCGTTGCCATGATAGTTTTGTGCGAACGAGCGCCCATTTGAAAAATAAAATTAATGGTTTACAGTTGCATTTGTACGGTCTGCACATTTATCCTTGCTTGATTAAATCTCTTGAATACAATGGACAAATGGTATACTATATGGTGTAAAAAAAAAGCGCCATTGTCTGTCATAGATACTTTTTTCATTGTGTATGCGTGTTGTCGTGTCTTTATGCTTCAGTTGCAGTCCTTTGTATTGTTGCTGCTACTTCCCTTTGTTTTTCGTTTTTTTTTTCTTATCTCTTACTTTTTATGATTTTCGATTGTCCTTGCTGGACAAGGATTCAGCAAAATAGAAGCACACTGACTGCGCAGTGCGGTTTTTTTGTTCAAAAAAACGGAAGTTGCAGTGGAATACCTATCAGATTAGTGTTGTTTATGATTTTTCAAATAGAGTAAATGGAACAAAAAAATATACAATAAATACATTTTTTTTACATACATATGTACATACGTAGGTACGAATGTATTGTACATATGAGATTTGGAAAAAATTGGTCATGAGATTTAGATAATAACCGAAGGAATAAGATCGTGGATACAGGATATCGAATTGATATTTCTCCGTGTATTAAAATGCTAATTCGTCGGGATCGAGTTAAGAACACCAGAATTCCTGAGGAACTCAATGTCGAACGAAGTGCTCAATACTTAGAAAGCTTCCAAGAAATCCAATGGAATCTGCGCCATCTGGCAGACGTCTCCTGGGTAGACCCAGGATGAGATGGTTTGACCAAGTCCGAAATCGTTGCTCTACCCCTATGGTGATGCCTCCTGATATTTTAAACTCGACGGCAGAAGATCGAGAGGTAAGGACGGTCCACTTATATATGTAAGTAAGTACCCTAAACCTGCAAACCTCATAGAGGATAGGCTGGGTTTTTTTGAAAATGAGGATGATGATGATGCCGTCAGTTCACTCTTTACAGTCTTCGAAAGAAGATACAATTTAGAATCAAACGGATACGCTCATCACTAATCGAATCACTCAAAAGTCTGACAACAATATTTGCAAGGTAGCTTATAGAACAAGAGGACACTCAGAACCTTCTGTTGGATTGTGCCGTAGAGGTGCCCTTCGTATCTACTGATCCTGCAATAATCGTTTGTAAAGAGGATTAAACTTTTAACGTGTAAACGAATTTGTAAGGACACCTACAGCAATACCTACTGATTTACCTTCACTTTAGCAGAGCCAACCTATTAGACTATTTCTCATTCGGCTGAAGTCAAATCTAGCAGGAGATTTAGCATCTAGCCCATAGGGGTTTTTTGCAAAAATATGGCGAAAAATAATATTTTTAACTCGCCGTTGATAGATCAACCAGGTCGATTATAGGTACCTCATTCCATTCAATATTACTTTCCTTTTTAACAGCCAAATAGCTAGACAATCAAACCACTAGACAATGTATGTAAGTACAAAATTGAAGGCAGTGGTGTTTAATTGTCACAGAGTTCTAAACACATCGAAGGCATCCAGCTATTTGTTAGGTCTCGGAACATAGCGTTTTCCAAGAAAAAAAAGCGAGCTGTCACGAAAGGGATCACCTTTAGGGAAAGAACTTACTCATAGATAAATAGGCTAGGCAATAGGCATCTCTTTGGTGTCTTATAAGTTGAAGTAGACGACAAGGTAAGAGAAATAATAAACACATCTTAATACGCGAGATATGACTTCCGTAGCTTATGGCAGACGATAGATTGAAACAGAAGCATTTGGCTTTGGAAAATGCATGAAATAGCCACGCGTTTTATAACAGAAGTACTGGCAGACGTACACTGCGCCATAATTAGGTACGATGGGCACTATACTGGGCATTAATCCGAACTACATACTACGGGAGCCGATGCGATACATCAACGGCCGAGTTCATCAAAAATGTACTCTGCAAATGTCGAAATTTTTAAAACGTACGACTGTGTCATACGGAAACAGGTGAAGATTAAGTGAAAGTGATGCTGATGGACGAATCCCGTTTCGTACGAACCACAGCCCGGTTCAAGCAAGCACTAGTCACCTAGAATTAAAAGTTGAAACCAGCAGGATCTTGTGATTGAAGCTGTTACATCGATAATTCTTTGCGCTGAATTAATCTTGTACAAGGCTATCAAAACCAGTGCATACAAACCACTCACCTCCTCAGTCTACTGAGAGTGGCCATTAAGATCTAGCCATTTGTTCTGCACTGCTAGTGGTATGTTTTCAATAGACAACCTGCACTTGAACAACAATGTCAATACTGCGTGGATCAAAAGGATGAGAGAAATGGAAAGATGGCCGACATTCAGAAAGAATGTGACATGTAAGACTGCGAAAACGTCGGATTTTCTTTAAAAAATATCGCAACGTAAATCTTCATATCAAAAAATGTTGGGTTCTTATCCATATACCAGAAATACATGTGGACAAGTCGGCGTAGGCCTTAAAATTTCACCTTAGATTGATAGACGTCACAAAAAATTGGAAATCTACTAACGAAAAATTTATATTTTCACACAACTGCGATACATAAACGGTAAAGAAGAACACACTGCCTACGATTACAGGAGAAAACTTAGCGATCCGTCAAAAATTATAAAAAACTAACAGGCAGTCATTACGTATGGGCAATGCGCTTAATGAAAAAACTATGTAGAACAACTAAGAAAAGACAGAACTAAGAGGTTGCAATTTCCAATGTTATCAAGCTTGGCGTTTTTTTTTTTGATTCAGTCAAAATAAATTTAGGCGTCAACAAAGTTGAACTTTCATAAAGTTATTGGACCAAAATACAGTTTCATCTTTTTGGGCGTCTAGGAAGACTTAAACAATCAGCAAAGTAACAAAGAATTTCTAAACCTACATACAGAACTCATCAAAATTGCTCCAAAATGTTCAACATAAAACGAAACAATGTTCAACAAAGAATAGAACTCAGGCTAAACTATCAAAGTATGCCATAAGCCGCAGGTTTCTTTGAACTAAAAAAAGACTCTGCCAAGTAGTTCTTCTCATCCTATAGCAGATTACATTCATCCTACAAAAAACATTTCAACCCCCAAATTGTGCTGCGACCACATTGGCACACAAGCCAATTGCGTATGTAGTAGAATGCGTCCTTTATCCCCACCCAAGGAAGCGCTGCTTTTTAACACGCTAAGCTAAACATTGCTTCTACCCCTTATTGTCCACGGATAATGCATAAGTAAGTGCGTATCCTAGCCAGAGCCTTTGCATTTGCGACGCACAATTATTTTTTTCTTAAACTGTTGCCAAGCAACTAATGAGGCTATATAAAAAGAAAATGGAAAAAAGAAAACGCACTGCGTAGTTTCCAGCTACCAGCGGTGTTGTTGTTGTTTTTGTTGATGGCACTTCACCTCTCGGCTTTGTAACAACGCAATCTTCTCCTGCTGCACGGGGTGGTAAGCAAGCACCCCCTGTCTAAACAAAGGCACACACAGGTTTATTCCGCGCGCAGCAAACGACGACGCATCTCTCTATCGCAATTCCGACCGTTCATTTCAAATAGCTTCAAGGCGAAAGGAAGGATCTCAAATAGGGAACTAGGTGCCTGGAATTGTAGCTTATGTTAATATTTACCTCGGGCACACTACTAAACATCAAATGCAACTTGTGCATCTCAGGATATGTCAGAATATAAAAATAAAACTTGAATGTGTGTGTGTGCGCGCGATGGGGGTAGAGTAGATATGTATGTTAACAACTGACAAGCTTTTGACATTTCTATTACATTTTTACCTTCAAAGGGCACAGGAGTCAGTGGAGTCATGTACTAAGAAAAGCATCTAACAGCTTCAACTCATCAAAAAAAAAAAAAAAGAAAAGAAGGAAAGGACTTGCAACGGAGGAATGAAAAGAACTTACTTCACTTGTTCGTTCTTTTTCTCCCTGTTCTATAAAAGCCAAGATAACGGAATTATTTGGGGGTGAAAGTCGAGTGTATGTATGTAGATCCCATGCTCACATCTTCGCTTGCATTTGCATTGAAAAGCACAAAGGGCTGCTTCTGCTTATAATTTACCCACTCACAAGTGAGTGCCTGTGTAGGTAGGTCAATGTACGTAGGAAAGACACTCGAAACACACAAAAGGAACTCCTTTGAACACCTCGAGGGAATGAATCTCTTCTTCTTAGCCATGGGGATGAGCGCGTTGCGCAGAGTAGTTGGGGCGAAGTTTTACAGGTGTCATCATTAAAAAGATATCTACACCCGAAATGATACTTAGAAAGAAAAATGTACATAAGTACGAAAATGAAACCAAAAAGTCCACAAAAAAAAATCAATAATACTAGCGAAAGTGACTCATCTCTCCGCTGAATAAGTCAACGTGACGAGAAAATGGGGGAAACAGAGGAAGAGAAATGTATCTGCAGCGAAATAAGCGAACCAGAAAATTTTCTATACATCGGTATATACAGCAATATATAAATATGTCCATCCACTTGCGTTGCTGTTGCTACTGCTGCTGCTGCAAAAAAAGTTTAATGTAAATTTGTATGCATGTTTAAGTACTTCCACATGACCAAGAAAGGACGAAATGGCAGAGCTAGTAGAGCTGCCTAACTCAACAGGAATACGAACCAAGAAAAATGGCACGAAAAAAAAAAACAGGAGGAAACCACACGAAACCATTTCCATTTTCCAAATGAAAAGAAGAGGAAAATGTTAAAGAACACACAAAAACCGTTAGATATAGGTACACACATGCATATATAAAATAATAAATTGTTGAGATGTGTGTACACTAAGCTAAATGCCAGTGTAGCTGTGTTAATGTTATGTCAGATGTTATTCAGTGTCGTGTATGTGCACAAAATGCATTAACAACAGAGCAGTAGCAGTCGCAACCCCCAAATAACTTGCAGGGGTGGTTTTTCTCTTTTTTCTTTTTTTTTCATTCTCCCATCTTCTTTCCTCTCCCTTTTCCTTGGTGGGATTCACTTCTGCGAATAGTAGTGGTAATGTCGAAATTGAACAATTTACTGCACAAAATAAAAAAAAATAAAAAAACCTGCAAAACAGAGCGTAATGAAAATTGCAATATTTCTGCGTGCGGTACGTGCCACCGGGGGAATCTCTGGCCGTAGGGGTATAGGGCACACGTGTCAACATTGTGCCACTGGCATTACGCACTTCGGTATTCATACCGCTTCGCTGAACGCACTCGTCCCAGCAGTGGCTTGCTAACTTTTGGAGCAGGGTAGGTTGTAACACCATGTTCAGCGACAAATGGAAGAAAAGGATGAACGGACGGGGTCGGGCCTTCGTATTCGTACTTGTACGCACTCTAGAGCAACTAAAAACTGTAAATTGCTCAGCTCCTCCATTTTACATTAGTACACATTCAGTCAGTTATTCGTTTTGAAACTTTTTTTTTCTCCTCTTGCCGTTCATGTGGCAGTTGTTGCTGCCATTCTTCCTTCTCTGACTCTCTATTCCAATGGTTTCTCCTCATCCTCGGGTTAAAAGTTATAGTCGAGCAAAAGGAATTCAATATAAGGGAACGTTCGCGCTGACATTTTATGCGTACGAAAATGTAATATGCTGCACAGCAAATAGAACTACATTCACATAGATACTCTGAGTGGGAGGGGGGGAAGTGGGTGAGAGTGAGAGAAGCGAGGAGTAGGATAACTCCAACCAAACCACCACCACACCATCGTATTACAAGCTGAAATGAAAAACTTTCCACTCCTGGTCCTGTGATGCTCCTTGCAAACGCACATACATATACGTACGTACATACATATAGTATATGTATGTATATTCTTTTTTCACTTAACGTAAGGACTTTCCCGTTAAGAAACACGAAGGAAAGAGATTCCGTTCCGGTTTTTTTTTTTCCTTTTTTCTTGTTGCTGCTTCCTTCTCAGTTCTTAGTTGTTATATGGTTTTTTGCAATAAGAGACGATTTAACAAAAAAAAAAAAGCATCTAAGAAAAAAAAAGCTAAAAATCAGAAAAGTTATATTCACTGTTAGTACACATAAACGCTACGCACAACAGTAGATACCGAAGAGCTGAGTGGAGAACGCCGAGAACTTTCTCTAACTTCAAATAATGGAAAATTTATTTATTTTATTTTCCTCCTGCGTTTGTTATTTTCGTTATTTTTTTTTTTTTTTTCCTTTCGTCGTCGTCATCCTCTTTTTTCTGCGTTGAATAGACAATTGCTTGCTTGTAGGTGTGGGTAGGTACATCGTCTCTTATTAGGAAGTGGGCGGGCGATGGTGGAAAGGACAAGTGCGTAGAGTGAGAGCGAGGAGCACAGGTAAAAGCAAAACGACGAATTTTTTTTTTCGTATTTTTCTTCTAAAAAAAGAAATGCTTTCTTTCCTTTTTGGAAAAATCGATTTATTTTTAAATTATTTTCCGTTTTTTTTTTTCGTTTCGTTATTAAATAAATTTGGAAGCGATTTTCAAGGATTTTTTTTTTCCAACACTGGGATTTCGTGAGGATGTCTGTTCTGTATAAGAAGATACTTAAAGGAAGTGCTTACATGGGAGCCGTCACTGTTGAATATTTCCGTATCATGCCTACACTTTAAAGAGCTTTAAGATATAACAGACTTGTGCACACATAGGCAAAATTAATGCAATTGCAAAAAATCATTTCATAAACTTCAGCAAATTTAAATACACTTTTCCTAGGCCTTTTAAAGGTTGTTTATGATTTTAGTATCTACATTCAGTACATAGAGGAGAAAATAAGAAGATCATCTTTCTTAAGCCTTATAAAATAAAATGCCGAGCAAACTACGTAGGAAGTTAAAAGCTGGCGCTGTTAATAAACTTTTATCTTTAGAATGCGATAAAGAATGTTGGAGATATGTATAGCATACATTCTATTCAAAAGGATATGGTACAATGTACACTCTGAGCGTTAGAAATCGTAAACATTTTAGGGTGGCAGATAAAACTCTCGCTGGCAAACGGCAGTACTGGCCTCCTCTCTTATGTGTTTATGGTATCTCTTACGTGGATTGCTTAAAACATAAAATGTCATTTCATTGAATTTATTAATCTCCGTTCTGCAAAATGCTTTAATCGGAAGTAAAGTAATTTTAATAAACCTCTAGTCGAACTTCATAATTGGTAACTCTGAGCTCAAAAGCATACTGATATTTTTAAGTGTAAATTTTTTTTAATTAGTTGGGAATGATTGAGTAAGATTCATACTCAAATGATTCCTGTAGAAGCTACATGGATGAAAAAAGGAGGAAACCATCCCCTACCTACATGAGAGAACAACCCCTGCTCAAATCCAACACAATTTGGATGGGAATTTTAAGATAGAAATGTACCAATTTATCACAAAAGAAATCCAAGTTTCTTCAAAATCTGAGCAAGCACCACCTTAAAATTCTGATCGGCATCTTAAGCAGCCTTTGCCGACTAAAACGGCACCTACACAAGCTTAGTCTATCACCGGACCTTACCTGCAGACTATGCTTGGAGAGCGACAGAATGACCCGCTCTCATTCATTTGAGAAGGCGGACCACAGGCACTGAATTTGTCTCACCAACTGCAATAGCCAGGCTCCATCCAGAGAAGCTAATTAGCTTTCTGATAGCCTCTGGAACAGACAAACTGTTCTAAAACATATGGCACAGCACAACAGGAAATTTTTCAAGATCCATGTGGTATCACAGCGTCCAAGTGTGTTGGCTTTAACGTTTTAACATTTCCTTCACAACTTGATTAGTCTTTTTTGGCACGATTTTGGACCAGCGAAGGCTACCATCGACCGAAGGTCAACAGGTCGGCAAATCCTGGAAGAATCCAGGAAAGAAACTTATCGATTTTAAAGCCGCGTATGACATTTTGTATGTACATATGTATGTTAGCATGTCTAGTTTCGGCATCCCTGCAAGATGATTCTGAGCATGATGAAGTACGCTCGCTGCTCCGTTAAAGTGGACATTGATTTGGCGGAATATTTCGATGTCAAAAAAGCTTTGGACAAGAAGATTTATTATGATCGATTTCTTTAGACTCGTTTTAAAACTGGTCATGAGGAACTCAGAGGCACGATATTTCAGAAACCTGTACAACTACTCGTAATTGTTTTTTATGTACCTGCCCTTATGACTGACACTGCGATCTAGCAAGATCTATTGTGTCCCTCGTACTTGCTGAAGACAATGGCATAATGGCATGAATACTGCGGCCTGTCAGTGGAGCATTTGCGATTGTTAAAAAGGAAATGGGTAACACGTACTCCACTGGACGCAATGGTCCACCTATTTCCTGTTGATATCTTTGGGAAGCTAATGGCGGTCAAAGCACCAATAAGGTTCAAGGAATCCTGCCAGCTGATCAGCAGAGTCAGTTACAAAACTCTGATTCCTAGCAGAAACTCTTGGGAGTCTGGTAAAGTTTGGATGTAATCCGCGCTAGATATATTCATAGACGGATCTTAAATAGCTTGTGGTACGGGGGCAGGAGTTTTTCCAACGCACCTGATATAGCCATTATCAAGCGACTGCCCGATCACTGTAATGTATTCCAAGCGGAAATTACGTCAGTCCGCGAAGCTGCTTGGCTTTCCATTAGCGCAATAGATTGTAACGCTATTGCACAATACATAAATAGTCAGGCAGTTATTAAAACCTTGGAATCGACGACAATACAATCAATGTTAGTAAAACAATGCAGAAGATCCTTAACGAGATTGCAGACAGGTCCGACGTAACGCTGTGCTGGGTCCAGGACATAGGGACATTTCAGGCAACTACAGAGGGGACGAGCTGGAACGGTGCAGAACGGTATCTCCCTAAACACCTGGAAGAACCACATGCGCCCATCGAATCGATCAAATTCCTCCTCGATAGAGATGCCAAGAAACTGCCAAACCACTGTGGATTCCGAACAATAATTTCTTTAGAGACGAGGAGGAAGAAAAACAACAACCCACCTAAAGTTTACGAAAAGGGGGACGCTGGTGTCAACTTATCTAGGAATTTCGGACCAAAAAATGGGTCAGAAAAAACCACATATCGAAAAATGAAGACGAGCTAAAATGAGATGTAAAATCGAAAGATAAAATCAAAATCTAGATGGACAACGATCGAAATAAAATTTTTACATTGACACATTGTAGGTGTGTAACCTCCCCTAATTTTGACCTTTCCCCTACGAAACAAAAATGTACAAGCAAAAATAATGTACTAATTGGGTTCCAGGCATATGACCCAATTAAAAAAAAAAAAAAAGAACAAATTTGCAAAAGAGGGGAGAATGCTTAACTGCTTCTTGCATTCTTAACACATAATTGTGAAAGTGAATGCATTTTGCCCCTAAATTGGCATGATCTAGTTGAAAATTCACCCTCCTGCCCAATGCCTACACATCAACATACTCACACATGGCAAAGAAAAAAGTTTTCCTTTTCTCCAAGAAACAAAAGAATATCAAGAACACATAAATCCGACGAATTTCAATGATACAACGAATGACTTTCGCTCGTTCGTTTTTATTTTGCACCACCCCCTCTCAAAACCCTCAATACGTACATATGTATGTATAGTGGATTGTTTTATTTATATGCATATGTACACAGGAACAGAATATATAGCGTATAGTGGCATTCGTCATGTTTTGAAGCCTCCCTACGAGGAATTTCTTTTGTAGTTTTAGATCCTTTTCAGAGTTTTTTTTTCTCTCTTTCTCTTTCGCCTTCTTCTTCTTTTTCGCATGCCATGAAGGAGAAGGAATGACAGAAAAAAAAAAAGAAGAAGAAACAAGAACGTAAGAACGCCAAGAGCACTCGAGCTTGACATCGTACGGACCTACTCACGGTTGGCAACACGGATGCCACTCACTCTCTTCTTCATGTGATATGCAATACATACAGTTATTGTTATTTAAGATGGTTAAGATAGAAAAAAGCAAATTAAACATACAAACATATGTACATAAGGATATAGAGTGACTGAAGGTGGATAGGAAAAAAAAAAACTCTCTCAACAAGTTCACAATTCCTTCGGACTCTTCAACAACAGATAGCAGAAGAATTTATGAATTATGCAGTCGGTTTCCGTGTACTATTAGATGGATGCACTTTTGTCAACATTTTTCCATAGCCTCAGATATGTATTCACCCCAAAGATGTGTAAATGATTTCTTTCTCTATTTTCCAGTGGAGTGTGACAAAAGCGAAACGGATGAATAAAGGTATCCTTGCACAAGTGTCATTATATTGTGTGGGAGAAAGGAAAACGTGTATGTAGAACGGGATGCGCGGTGGATACGGGTGACTTAAATTCGAATGTGTACTAGGTGAAATGAAAATTCATGTCATTAAAAATTTGTTTTCCCTCAGATTTCTCCTTTATGCATACAATATGCCATCAACAATGTTGAAGTATCTACATATAGTATGTATGTACGCAAGCTCCAACGAAGGGATGTGCATACACCCATGTATGCTGCACTCGTAACGCCCGCGTTTTTAATTCGTTTTCCAACCGAGATGGATAATGGCGCTGGAGAGTAGGTGAAAAATAAGGGTACGGATGGCAAAAAAGGATGTTACGAGTATCAAACAGTACCGAACGCCTTATTTGTTGTTATTATTGCGTACACAGAATGTGCCCTTAAGTCATCATCATCATCGTTGGTAGTCGTTGCGATATGATATTTAAGGACATTTTACTGGGCTACGATTGAGCTGTTCAAGTGTTCTATTTTTGCATTTTCGAGATGAAGTGCATGTGCAAATATTTTTTCTTATCACAGATGCACACAGGACTAACGACGACGCAACCGTCAAAGTGTTTGCAGTTAAGTTTCTAATAATAGAAGCTACCACCGGCTCTCTAATAAGACCGACCTCAGACAATCAACCCCTTTAAGAAGAGTGCGTACACAATAACTGTGCCATGCGTGCGTTCTTCAACAAGGAGGGTGCGAAAAAAGGGTTGAAATAGTGACAACATTTACACAGCAGGTGAGAGAGGGCAGTGTGACGCAATACAAAAAATTATCCGCGTTTCTTTTTCCATCCTTTTTTTTTTCTTCATTTTTATTTCACTCGCGTTGGAATACATGTGTGTATAACAGAGCACCAGCCGAAAGGGGTTACAATGGTGTACAACTTGAATGCACTTGATTTTACTTAAACGCTCTTAATTAATTCATTTAGCATGGTGCAGAGAGCCATAGCAGGTTCGGTCCCTCGCACATCATTCGTGAATACCTCAACACTCGTACTACCGGTTCCGGGTGGTGGTTAATTGTTTCATGTACAGTACTTTCCAGCACATTCACTCCTTTGGCGCAAATAGGGTTAGATATTGATTTTGGATAATTTTTCAGCTGCAATCCAATGGAATGTCGGACATGTTAATATGTGGCAGCGCCATATGCTTCCAGATAGTCAACAGAGGGGGAAAAAAATCAAAGCAAACACAAAACCACCTTGTCTGCACGCCGAGATAATACTTTTTGTCATTCAATGACATTGACACATACACGCGTATCCCGCGGTTTTCCAAAATAATAACAAACATTTTAAGAAGTTTATTCCCCCCGCCATATCCACAGCAGGGACAGATGTTCCTCCAGAGGGCAGTGACAGAGAGCTGAGGAGTTTATTTTTATTAGTAAAAGACGATGACGGCGGAGACTACAGGCCATCAAGCCATTAAGAAAAAGAAAAGAAAAAAAAACGGATACGTTGAGGACATGTGGTATATTTTACGAATACATCCTCTATTGTTGTTGTTGCTTCGCCTACACTTCACGAGAGAGCCTCGCACTCAAGGTGGAAGGAAACACACAAATTCAAGTTCGTTGTCCTTAACAAAACGGTCATTCCTTCTTTTTTTTTATTTGTGAGGAAGGACATTTCCGCCGTTTCGATTTACATTTCCTCACCGAGACGACAATAAAGTTAAGTGACCCTGTATGTTCTACAATTGACTGATTCTCATCCCCATGATGCAACGCGGCGATGCTGCAATCCGTGCAGACAATAAATAATTGCACTGTGGTACAACAATGATTGTTGTTGATAGAAACATATCATATAAATGATTAACAAACCGTCCAACATATGCAGATGCATGTCTCCATCATGGGCAATTGCGCTCATGTGTGGTGTCTCTGTGTCTGTTTGTGGACACACAGAGAGCCGTAAAAACAATTTTAACATTTTGATTACATCCTTATATAAAAATGAAATGAAATCACAACAACGGTTAAAAGTGAAGCGCATTCGGTTGGTCCATTTGTCTGACTGCAATCAGAATCGTCATCAGTTCCATCATCTGGTCTGTGTTCTGTCTTCTCAGTAGTTAACGTTGTAATTACGGTCAGATTACATTTTACATCGAACGAATGGCAAAAGTGAATTATTTCAATTTACCATGGGAATGTGACGATATTGAGTAATAATTCTCCAACAAGCTGCCATTAAATGAGGTGAATGTGTAAGTAAGAGAGTAATGCCGGCGGATGATGAAGTGAAAGAAATGTAAATTCAACTGCAGATGGGCCAGAGAGGCTGACATCGGGTAAGAAAAAACAAATACATATTCTACACAGCATCACCCGTGTGCATCCTGAACTGTAGAACTAGTAGGGACGATTGATTTTTGTAGACCAATGACATACTTGAAAACAGCACACCAGACATTTCCAAAACTATTTGGGAATAAGTGGAGTCAAAAATACTCGATCGACTGGTTGTTTTACGCCCAAAACACTGTACAAAATTTTCCGAGGCATCACAGTTCAAGCGCAGCTTAAGAAGTAATTTTAGAACTTCGTAGTCTCTGAAGTATGGAAGCCTGCTATATCATATCTAGTTGTAATCTAGTTGGATATCATTGAAACCTTAGTATGTGACGATAATTTTTAACTCGGTGCCATGGGTTAGGGGTTTCCTATCCTTAACGACTAAATTTCTACGACAAAACACCCATCCTGGTATGCGCTGCGTTCAGTAATGGCAGGCGCAAGGTAGAAGAATGAACAGCGGACTTAAGACCAATACTAATGTAGCTGGCAGGACAGCCTGAAGGAATCCAAGACGTAGCTACGTCCAATAATTTTTTCGTAAAAATAGAAAGGTTCTACTTTTCGTGACAAACTATGCTCGCTCGCAGAGCTTTCGTTGCATGCCAGGTGGTGGCTCGAAAAGTGTTTGGTTGACTAAAGGGCTCGTATCTTGAAACTATAGTTAGACTTAGCCAAGCTGCACTATTAGCCCTTAAATCCCATATGGTAGCTTTTAAGCTTGTCTTGGACTGTCTCAATCTCGAAAGTCTTGCATCGGTAGAAAAAGATTGCCTAAGCCTGAATCACAGGACATGAAGGCTTCGAGGGTAACAAACGGACTGACTGCCTAGCGGGAAGAGGCTCTTGCCGCCCACTCGTTGGTCCTGAACCCAGTTTTGGGGTACCACCCAACAGTGCCTACTCCAACACAATGGGAGATCAACAAAAACACTAACTACTGCGCCAATCTCCAGGGCCTTAGACAGGAGAAAAAGTTCATTAACCCCAACCTACATACATATGTATGCAAACAAGGCCTTGGCCTTTACTTAATCTCACCAAAAATGAGTTAAGAACCTTAACAGGCTATCTAACCGGACATTGTCTACTCAGATACCATCTGCATAAAATAAAAGTATCGAATACCATTATTTGCCGGCTCTGTGGAGAACAGAAAGACACCGCTGAACATATTCTGTGCGTAAGCCCAGGAGCGGCAGAGAAAAGATTACTCCACTTGACGCGGGCCTCGGTCGGCACAGCGGAAACTCGGATAGTCGAATCTATGGGTATACTGAGGTTTATCAAAGGCCTCAATATAACCTCTGGTTAAATCCCATGGACCACCACAATAGACCTCATAGCTCGCAGTGCGCATTTAGGACCCTTAATACAGAATACAGAATAGATTAAATTCTTTAGTCTAATCAAATGCATTCTTTACCATTTCAAACTTGGAGCATTAAACAGCTAAGGAATAGTCCTGTTTCAAAAGTAGGAACACAAATCACCACAACGCCATGCTTCATTTTTGAAATGTCAATCAAATACAATTAAAATCAGTTTTTGAGATTACCGACTTCTATCTCTCATGCTTCTCATGTCTGAGCTGAACGAATAAAACTTATGTTCAAGTGCATAAGCATCCTTGAATTTGAGAACTGCAGTAATATAACTAAACTTAAATTTTTCTGAAACCAAATCATCTGATTTGATACGAAGCTTTAAGATTCTTGATCCAGTGTAAATGGTAACTTTATTGTTCTAAAAATGTTTTACGTCGCCAAAGCTTTATTGCTGTTATAAAATATGCGACACTTGCAGAAAACGAAAAACCATTGTGCAGTACAAATTAACTACCTATAGTGAATTCTTGTCGACGATGACACAATGAGAAATTGCAAAACTTGAAAAGGATTCAAGAGATGAAATAGAGAACGACAAAAACTTTCGTATATCTTTGAATCATAGCTAGGTTCCCGCAATACTGACTGATACGTTTTTTTATTTTATTTTTTTTCATCGAGCGATAGGAAGTTGAAAGTGGCCAATAAAGATTGCGACGAACTGGTACCTCTTTTACGACTTTTTGCTCGTTTTTTCAGAGAAAATGACTGGTTTTTGACCTCCGTGGTCTGACAAATACTGAATGTGGAAATATCAGAATTTTTAAAAAGTTTGACCTTTTCACAAATCTGACGTCGCATGGAAATGAAAAGCTCTAGCAGGTTTTGGGAATACGTTTCTGTGATTACAGTTTAAGGACTTATGAATCATTGGTAGAGAATCAGCAAGCCCCCGTATGCATATCAATTTTCAGGCTCGTAGTTCATCATGAAGTTCATCCAAACTAGAGAAGCCTGAACTCAACAATGGTACAAGTACTTGTGCTGGTTATTATAGAGCGTTAACTTAACAATGAATGAAATTTTTAAACAGACATGTCCTGAAAAGCTCGATAAAATTTCATGTCAAAATCAATCTCACCACATCTGCATTTATCTTTTTGAGCAGGGGCTCAGGGGAGATTTACATATACATATTGTGTTATGAACCAAGAATCCTTAGCCTCTTCGCGACAGGGTTGAACTATCTTTGCCTTTTTTTTAACAGCAGAAATTATTTTCATGGCCAGGTCAGCCAGGCAATGTATTGATTGCTTAGAAAATACTGCTCTGGTGATTAAGGCTGATAGAGCTGATTAAATTCTTCAGAGAAAAGTCTCATATGAGTATGTATGTTAATTGTGTGTTAATTGATACATTGATTTCTCATTCCTATCTACTGGTGCAGAATAGTAGCATTTCGAAGTCAAAGTCACTAAATCTCTATTTAAAATCTGTGCTTGCCCTAAAGTTTTGAATTCTACCTGTTTGACGTACTTATTCTCAAGAAGTCTAGGCAGTGGATTCCCATATGTAAATCCAAGACTAGCAGATGGAAAATTGTTTCCAACCCAGCAGTTAAATTTGTTCTCATTGCACTGGTTGTTCCTATACATTGTGAGAGAGTGCTGGACAGGAATAGAGGAGTCGGAGAATTGTTTCTTTCTCTTTTTTGTAACTGCAGCTTTTGCAGAACTCATTTGTGGGATGACCCAGCCGATTGACATGCCTGCCTATAAGGCAGTGTCCTGTGATGAGATCTACTGTACGAAATTTAGAAACAAACTTCAACAGTTAGAATGGATAGAAAAAAGGAATTCCCGCTAGGATACATATGTACATAAATGACAAACTCTGGCATAAACCTTATAGAGCAGGTAGTATAGGTATGTACATATGTAGGTAGGTTCAAGGGGACATTTAAGCGCACAACCCTTAAAAAAAAAATTGGAGAGCAAAAAATGTTTCCCATTCATTACTTGAAAGTAAAATGAAACGAATTTACTTTTTTTCTACCACAAGGATTTACCATTTATTTTACATACAACAAGTTTTAAATACAACAAGCAAACTTTTTGTAACAAAAGAGTAGCTACTAATTTTTGTAAAATTTTGTAAAATTTTGTAACTGACCTAATTTACAGTCAACTTTCAAGTTTTTAGAAAGTTGTTTTGAATTCGTCACAACTCGGGGCTATCAGGTACTGAACTAATAGTTTTCGCTTGTATCCACATTTCAGAAGTAAACCTTTTTTTTGTGAGTTTAAGAGGCAGGAAACTAGTTTCGTTAAATCCTTTATCATAATTGTGAAAATGTATGTCAGCACATTTTAAAAGAATAAAACTTTTTACTTGAAATCTTTATAAGTAAAGCAGTACATACTCTTACAGACGTTTTCTACCAGTAAACTATATGGAAACTAGAAGTTCTGGAGTATCAAGGCATACCTTGCTTAGTGATTCAATCAGTTCCAAGACCTGAAAGCTGAAAAATGCAATACCTCGACGTATTTGGTCGAAAAACTGAACTAGTGACCTGGGGCTGGGACCCGGTCGCACAGGAAATGCAGTACAATTTTTTAACAAGATTCGGAAATCAGTGGATTCAATAGAATTGTTTTTTAGGCCTAAAGGTGGATTTTGAAGGTTTGTATTGACGTTCTTAAGAAGTAACGATTTTTCTCTCTCGTATTAGAAAACATTGCATTTTTTGGTATTTTCAGTGCCCGATAAGCTTGTACCAAACATCTTAATTTGGTAGGCAAGGCAGAAGTGCTTGTAATGTTGTGAAGGTGACTGACTACAAACGCTGTCACTGCTGTAGTAAGCTGCAGAGAAACTTAAACGTTTAATTATATTACAATTCACAATCAAGTTAGTCCATCTGCAAGCCTCTAACAGCTCAATGAAATTGCTAAATCTATAAGACCTTAGTCAAACCAATTTTCAAAGCCTGATCCAAATATAGGTCAGATTGCATTTACTAAAACATCTAGAACTACAAAGTTCAAATTAAAATCAAGGATTTTTTACTTATTAATTCAATTGGAAAAATCCTATAACTAAATTTAACATTTCCCGCGTCACATCGGTTCTATAGATAGACAGAAGAACAGAAAAAAAAATGAAAAACAAAAAAAAAAAACCAGAAGCCAAGAAATGAGCTTAATCTCCACTAATTGTCTCGATACAAAAATTGCTGCTGCTGCAAAGCAATTGCGGACATTTAACAAAATAAATATGAGAGCGCGGCAGTTAGTGGTTCTCTGTTCTGCGTTATACTTTTTGAATTTGTATCTCAATGTTTTTTTTCTTTGTTTTTGTTTTTTAGGTACATCTTCCATACATGTAGCTTCCCATGTTAAAAAAAAAATGTGTGGATTATCTCAGTGGTTATGTGGATAGTACACATGCTTGCCATACCACGGGCTCTGCTCTCGATCATAATGTGCGGGTGATTATTGAAATATATTATGGTTCATTTAAAAATGAGAAAAAAAAAGAAGGAAAATCTCTGTACATTCGGATGTACAATAAATCTGATTATTTGTATATGTATGCACATGCTTTGTCTTTATACTAGCAGTGATGATGAGTATAATAGTGGCTGTGGTCCAGGATGGAAGTGGGACACATAAAAACAAAACTTTGAATAGCAACAATTTTCGATTGTACCCTTGTGTGAAATGAATTTGGGAACTCGAGGCTGACTCTGTGCTTTAGCAATTAGGTTCTAGTAATTCCTGAAAGGGTTGGTAAGAATTTATCACATTTTTTGTATTTGATAGACAAACCGTGCCCTCGATCAGATTGGTTAGATTAAAAGATATTAGAGAGATCTTTAGTGCAAGCTTTAAAATAAATAGCTGGTGTGACAAGTCCAAGTGGGCCAAGGCCTAGCTTCTCCCAACCATTCATGATGTGCGTGTTACATTTTTCGTTCTAATGGAAGGGATCTACATTTTATTCACGACTTCGCAGCTTTTTCTTGTACATGCCTATGCACTTTTGAAGATTTGTCACTGTTCACTGAATGTTGGTAAGGTGCAATGATGAAAAACCCAAAACCCTATGCTGATGAACTTGTGACAAACTATCAGTGCGGTTTAAGGCCTAAAAAATCGACAATCGACCAAATCTTCACTCTATGACAATTCCTGATTTTTAGGTCGTAAAAAATAGTGTGAATAGACACATGGGAGAAACTAAAAGTCCATTTATGCTCCCATCGGTGCATAGCACATTTAAGAGAAGCTCGTAGCCGTTTCAGGTTAAACCCGATGCTGGCATCCTCTAGGTCTGGCTCCGAAGAGTACCCTGGCGTAGCAGGCTTGGCAATATCCGAGGCTCTACTGCGTCTTATCATCATTAGGTTTTCCGATTCGTTAGCCATGACTGGGTTGTACGGATAGATCAACTATTTAAGCTACTCCATTTGCATTTCCCAGCCATGTTGCCCTCCGCCGAATTTCTGGGTTAACTCGCTGATATTGGGTTAGGAGTACCAGAATACCCGGGGTACTCAATGTCAAAGAACTACTTCATCGAATGAAGAGGTCCATACTTCGATGGTTTCGGCACGTAAATCGCATGACCCCAACTCGTCTTCCAAAACGTGTCATGGAATCCGTGTCATCAGGTTGTAGATATGAAAGGTGCCTTAAGCACTCTAAGGCCGCGACCATCATAGTGGATAAAAGGGCCATTGGAAAATGATGATGATGAGAGACATATGGTATCTTGCACCACTTCAAGTTTTGGCAGTTCTAGAGAACAGATTCGCTTATGTAGGACAGCAAAAAGGATACCACCAAGACCTTCAATACCCCTAGAGGTTTTAGACTTGACGCGCACTGTCATAAAGCTTCTTCAAACTGGTATTGCAGGAAATAATGCGAAATATGCCCGTCGTTACGTACACTATGAACTATTTTACAACTAAGCGAGTTAAAATGATCAACCATTCCGCTACGACCCATAAACTCCCTTAGTTGTAAATCAAAATGAAACTATAAGATACTTTAAAAGTACTTTGCAGCGTATTGCAACAAATAGTCTCACCAGATGGTGCTCACAATCTCATTCCATCCACCTCGAACCTTTGAGGAAAAAGAGCTTTTCCTAAGATAACCCAAGAGATAAACCAGGAAATTCTTCTATGTCTAGTCTAAGCTTTTAACCAACTATCCCACTAGCCACTGGCCAATAAACATACTCCCGAAAAGATGATCCTTTAGGAACGGCATAAAAAAAGCCGAAGGAGCCGACGCCGGCTTCATTCCAAGAGAAATTTCCATTAGTCACTCCTTCAGTATCCTTTACCATTGTAGCGCCTTTCAGGAAAAAGTCACAGCTCAACACTGTCACTGTAAACAGTTTCAGGAGTAGACTTGGGATTTTCATTGCATAGGTAGAAATGGCGGTTTAGTAGAACCCCTAGAACTGTCAGTGGTATTGAAATCGACCCACCGTATGTCTAGATAAGAAAAGGTTGGAAGTAGGAGAGTTTTTATTATCTCTGGCATATTTCTTTCGAATCTTTTTGTACTATTCCTTAGAGAATGTAGAACTCTGGTTTGAAGAAGATCACTCCAAACTAACTAACGTGGCAGGTCCTTCTTTTTTATGTACAGCTAACGAATCCTTTTCATGATTACGCGGCTTCGACAGGAACGAGGTAGTTTCGAAACAAACATTGACTTGGTTCTTGAGTTATATCGCTTTTTAAAGGGGTATTGGATCCCCTTCTCTGCTTTGAGGAATATCGAATTGAAATGCTTATTTATTAATTTCAGATGTCTTATCAAGCTAATTGTAAAGTTTGAAAATGGTTTGTATTCGGTCGCAAATTTTTGTTCAAAGTCTTAGTAAACCTTTCCACACTTCGTAAAACCAACTCGAATTAGGTCTTAACTTTCCGTTTCCTTATTCAAACTCGTATACTTCATCCTTGATGTGAACTATGTTTCGCTCTCCAATTTCAACCCCACAAACCTTAGATACTCAATTTGAAGAGCACGGTTCAGCAGCTGCCTAGGCTACATTGAGGGTTATTTTAAATTACCATAAAACCAATACTTGTCCTTTAAGGAGTAAAACACAAAAACATCACGTACGACCAAGTTGTCTTTCACTTTCAAGCATCGAGATGCACATTATCCTTGCATCATCGAACTCTCATCCTTCGTGCCCCCACATCCGAGCACAGAATTCTTTTCCTCTTACAATTTTTTTTTTTATTTTATTTTTTTGTAATAAGATATTCACAAATACACATTCAGCACACCATGCTTTAAATGACTCAGCATATTAAAATTAAGTGCTCATGTTCCTTTATGACGTTTATGACGACATATTCAGGACATTTGTGTATGTGGTCGTGTCGGTGTGTGCGTGTTTAGGAAGGATGAATATGGCTTCCATGAATATTCTCTATCCATCCGTCACATCATGAAAGGAAATGCGGGATTGCTTTCCTTTATGCTTTGTATGGCCTTATAGTTGCAGAAAACCTGTGTTGAGAGTGTATTGAGGAGATTTTTCCTTCTTTGCTTTGTCTGTCCCACATAGGAATACATAGAGATGGATATCCTTCTTATGGAGTATGTCACGAACAGCGAGTCCATTGCTTTGGACTATTGTACAGTGTAGTGAGTGCTTATATGTCTATATGCACTCTGACGCCGACGAACTATGAAAGATATTCGTTTCATATTTGAGATACATAAAAGTCGCACGTACCTTGGTGACATACTTGAGACTTGGTCTAGTTTATTTTTGCTCTATATACAAACACAGACATATATGGATATGGTTGGTGTACACAAAGGACATGTCTCGAAACTATCTCAGATGTCCTTTGAATTTGTATCTTTCTACACGAATCTTCTTTCTATTGTTGTTCAGCAGAAATGCATATCCAAGAGGTATGTATGTTTCCTTGAACTCTCTCAGCCAAATAGTTTTATTCTGATTGTACTATTTGTGCAAAAAAAAGACTTTATTTATGTGCCGTTGCGATTACCACCTGCGCTTTGGATGCACATCATTAGGATCCGCTTATGACTCTCGAAAGACTTAGCTATTATCTTAAAAAACAAGGTACTCCCGTTAGTTTTTGGTACTAAAAGTCTGACGTTTATTTCCGCTCACAAAGGATATTTGAATGGAATTGATTGCAAAAAATCATCTTTCAAACAAATTTGTTTTAGTCGTGAATTCTATTGCCCATAAAATGCAATCAAATCAACCGCTGCATAAAAAAAACGTAAAAAAAAAATTTAACAAAAATATGTACAGCAAACTTGAACAAAATAATCTCAGCATGCACATCTGCCTGATCCGAGATGAACGTTTCGTGTTCCATATCCGATACTGCTTTGGTATACTCCTGTGTGCAAATGGATGGGCTTCTGCGGGTTGTTCAGTTTGGTTTACATTTCATAAAAAACAAACCTGCACCAGCATAAAAAAAAATATTTTCTCTTTGAGATTTTTTTAGTTTTTATCAAAATATTTCTTTTTAATTAAATCCCCGAAACAAATGGTAATGCAATTTTGTTTTTTACTTACTATTTGGAGGCATAGACAAACGAGGTGGTTCGGTTTTTAAATTCATTCGTAGAAAAATATATTTTAGGACTATGAGCTTATGAAGAATTCGTCATATTTGAGTTTGGCTTTAATTAACCCTTATGATACCATCTAACTGCTATGGCGTAAGGAGTCCATTATCTAACCATCCAACTTCTACTATTGATTGCGCATGCTATCGTGCCATAGCACGATAATAAACGCGTCCTGAAGTCGTTCCTCAACAACCTGATCGGTCCATATCAGTGTGACTTCAGGCCAGGAAAGTCTACCATCGACCAAATACTCACACTGCGGCAGATCTTGGAGAAAACTCAATCGATACCCACTATCTTTTCATCGATTTTAAGGTGGCGTATGACAGCATTTATAGAGACGAACTATACAGAGCAATGTCTAGTTGTGGCATTCCTGCCAAACTCGTCTGTTTGTGCAGGATGATGATGGAGAATGCACGCTGCTTCATCAAGGTCGATCAAGACCGACCTCACCGAAATTTTTGATGTCAAAAAAAGACAAGGCAAAGCGCTGTCATGCGACTTCCTTAAAATCATACTTGAAAGAGTTGCGCAAAACTCACGCGCCAACACCAGAGGCACAATCTTTCAAAAGTCTGTCCAATTACTCGGATACGCCAACGATATTGAGACGGAAGCTGTGAAGATGGTGTTAACGAAAAAGGACACTCATTACCGACGTCTCAAAAAGATTGTCACTATAGACAGTTATAACTTTGAGGTAGTTAAGGACTTTGTCTACCTATGCTCCGCTATCAATTTAGATAACGACACCAGAGCTGATATCAAACGAAGAATACCTCTTGCCAATCCATGGGCTGAGAAGGCAATTTAATAGCAAAACCCTCTCTCGAACAACTAGGGTGACCCTTTTTAGTTAGTCCTGCTCTACGGTGCCGAGGGATGGACTCTGTCAAAAGATAAGGTTGCTATTTTCGAGAGGAAAATTCTTCAGGTGATGCTCGCTACCGTCTGCATAGACGTCGAATGGAGGAGAAGAAATGACGAACTGTGCGGAGTGTATAGCGACATCGACTTAGCCAGAAGAGTGAATGTCCAATGACTGAGGTGGCTGCGGGCACCAATGCTCTGGCTCGGAAAATCTTCGAATCTACACCCGAGTGACGGCGCAGTGGAGAAAGACTGCGACTTAGATGGCGTACGCAAGTGAAAGGGGGTCGTAACCGATTTGGCGTTGTTGGTTGAGCCCCAGGTTCACCCCAGACTGAAGCGCCACCTAAAGTAAGCAAGTAAGTCCTTGATGTGTAGAAAAGCACAGTATTTGAAGTCTATACGAATCCAAAGATGAAAAGACGACCGCACCGTTCCCGTCCCTTCTCATTATTCTACTAGGTGGTAAAGAACAGCAAATAGTACCTCAACTATTATGTATATAGTAATAGGCTAAATCTGAGCATTAAGATCACATTTACCTGCCTTCGATTCCTTTTTATATCACCAGTTGCAGCAAAACTTAAACAGACATCAATAAGAACTTTAAATGGTTTAAAAGAACCTGTCGTCCATTTCATCTTATCCAGGCTGAATATTATAGTTTATTTGTTCTACTGGTAATGTAGACTCTGTGGTCAGTTGCATTCGGGTTCACAATACAAATGACGAAGCTAAGAATCCTCTCAACTACCGAGTGAAGGAAGAATAAGGACATACGAACATGCAAATAAATCAAATATCCTATTTGTAACCTATTTTCCTTCGCTCAAATATTCTCAAAGAGTTCAACAAAAAAATATGTATATCACATTAAGAACTCGTTATCTCTACAGAAGCATAAACTTTTGCACCCTCGCCACCTCAA
Source organism: Matsumyia berberina (assembly GCA_917880715.2). NCBI lineage: Eukaryota > Metazoa > Arthropoda > Insecta > Diptera > Syrphidae > Matsumyia > Matsumyia berberina. The sequence goes on from OU862870.1 coordinate 35,318,007, forward strand.
AACTAATAAGGTAGCAAGCTTCTACTGAAAACTGGGGAAGCCAAGATAAATTAAAAAAAAATCCACTCATATTGCAGAGGGTGGTTAATTATTTAAAATTAATTCGCAATTAAATAAAATCCAACGCAAAGTCCGAGGGATAAAATCAATTAATACGCGAGCTAAGCATCAGCATCAACATCACATAGACACTCTTCCTCCGTTTTTGCCTTTTTTTTTCTTCACAAAGATTACCGCAGGGAAGGTGTGCGCTTGTAAAACTCATAGAAAATAGCACAATTTATGAAAATTGCATTTATAGATAGAAAGGCGGGCGGGGAAACACCAAATCACCCCTAAACAATAGATGTTTCGAAGAAAGTCGTCGTTTATACTCCTCCTCCCTCTCGTTTGGGAAGGTTTTTTTTTTATTTTTAATTTTTGTGCCAAATGTATGTATATTTCCTTTTAATTGCTTTCATCTCCTTTTCTTACGTTTCTTGTTTCTTGAATTTTTTTTTTCATTTTTACTTTAATTTCTACAACAAATTTTGCTGACTTCATAATGAAGGAAAAAATAAAAAAAAGACAGAAAACAGAAAGAGGAGAAAAAAAAAGTTAAAGAAAATTTAAGATCACCAAAGGAACGTAAAAAATGGTGAAAAAGAAGAAATTATAATGAGAATCTCGGATACATAAACTACCAAAGAAAGCAAATGTTTTTTGGCAGGAAAGTAAAAGAAAAGAGAAGAAAGAAAAAAATATATTTGAAACACACCAAGAGGGTAGTAGCAGGCAGTGAATCGAAGTTGTGAAGCACTATAGGTAACAAACGTCCATCTACAACACACCTACCTATACAAAAGCCTATGGATTTTTTTTTTTTAACTTTTTCTTGATTTTCTCCATCGATACAGGAAGGAACCAAAAAAACTTCTTAAGGACTCCTTGGCAAAAGGAAAAAATCTTAACATTCTCTTCATAATTAAGAAGATTTTTTGCTTTGCTTTTTTATTTTCTACAAAAATTGTTTTCTCCTTTCTTGGTTCTTCTACCAGATGAGACTATCTTCGCCTGTCCTGAATTTCATCAAGAAATTCCTTTGACTTTTTTTTTTTAGCTGTAGATGTCATTGATATCTACATGTTGTGTGTGTGCATGTATCTTACACGACAGGTGTGCGCATCCTTGCATAGCAAAAACCGACGGAGAAGATATTGTTTGTTTTGGAATCGCTTTAACTTCAACTGAAGTATTTACGAATACATTAGGGGAAGTTGTGAAGACGGAGCACCGTTACCACGTATACAGGGTTTACGGAAATATTTTGATGTTATAATTGATGTTGTCATTTTGGAGGCCCAATTAAAAAGGAACAAAAAACTTACTTTGACACGAACGTCATAAAAATGTTGGAGGCGCGCTGCATGAAACGAGTTGGAAATGCAAATTTTCATCGATATGGCGATAACCTTAATATCGATGTTGACAGCAATTTGAGTTAAGGGCTGAATTTGCAATGATATACTACGTACATACTACATATATACTCGTATTTATAAGAGGTGCATGAAAGACGGTCTTTTTAATTGGTGTTATTACTACGCAGCATAGCGATTACAGAAAGACTTGTACGCCGTATCCACAACAAAGAAGTTATTGAAACGGAAAAGATAAACTACATAGAGTCGGTGTACTGTTCAACTATGTACATTCAACTTCTCGTTATTGAATTACTGAAAGGTTAACACTCTTTTGAGTCCACTGTCATTAAAAGTGCTGTCAACTAGTAGCTTAAACACACTTCTTGATCCTTCCCACTTTTTTACACCAGACATATCCAAAACTTTAAAATTTAAACTTAAACAAATTAGCTTATAGCGTTGGCCGTAATGCAAACCGAGCCGCCGTATTCAGATCTCCTTGGATTTATTGTGGCGATGAACTGACAACAGATGACGTCTATAACAAGGACTTTTGTGAACCTATCAGTACTAAATACGTGAAACCGAGTTTTTGGAAATGTATGACTCTATGGGTCAAAAAAATAAACACACTTTCGTGGGTTGTTTGGAAGGGCTTTTGAAGGCTCTAGTTCTCCATTTATTAGAAGGAATCATAGCACTTTTAATTAGAAAAGAGAAAAGCATTGAAACCTCATGTTCAAATAGATTGTCCTACATTGCCAGATCGTGGATAAACTATTCATCGTGGATAAACTATACATCGAGTAGTTCTCATCGTTAACCGGGACGGTACCTTCAAGATGCAGGAAAATTAGCTTTAATTTAGTAGTGAAACGAGCGATCGACGTTGCCACAAAAATCAATACTTCTAATCCAGAATTATGAATATGCAGTACACAAAACCCCCTATATCGACTGGCGGACCATGTTTAATCTCTAAGGATAATTCTAGACTAAAAACTACATATGCCAAACCCTGCTAGAAAGCCATCCATTGTTTTTAAAATAAAACCTACATCGAAATGAGGCTTTTAACCTTGAATGGTTCATTAGATGTCCTTTACAGCGATAGTAAGACCCATTCAATTTCTCGAGGACATCTGTCAGCAGTGAATGTTTTTTCACGAAGCGTAACAACTTGTGAAGAGCGCGTCGAAGGCCTGACTTTGATGGGATCTGACGAAGATGTTGGCTTAAGACATAGTCAAATATTAAGTTTTTGGAGTTTTAAGGGCCCTTAAGGGCACCTTTTTACATGAAGCTTTGATCAAATGTCACCTATTATTTGTTATCGTTTTTAACCAAGGAAATCAATATCTTCTTTAATTCATACGTAAGGATCCATAGCCACTGAAGATGCTTTCCATGACAGCAGGAGTCTCAAAGCTGGATCGAATAATAAGTTCTAAGATTCAAGGGAGCCTTCATGTCGTTTCACGAAAAATAGAGCACGACCGGCCCAGATAGAGAAGAAGAAGATGAGAACTCCATCAAGAAGGGAATATCAATCGTTGTTCTAAATCAAACGCGAAACAGAGGCAGACCTAAAGACTCCTGAATCAAACAAATGCAACAATACCAGGAATTTGTTGGTCTAGTAACGAAGTGATCCAGGAAAGGGAGGACAGCCGATATATGCTGAACCCAAACCAGCGAACCCCACAGGCGGACCCATAGGAACGGTAGGAATGCAGAGAGGGTTGTGATTCCTAAACTTCAAGAAGAAAAAGAAAAAGACTTTCGCAATGTTTCGAATGAGGTAGTGGAAACCTCAAGCGATTAAAGAAACGTTCTTGAATCTAATTGGTTGTACACCCCAAATGCTCAAAACAAAGATAGTAAGGAAGGAAGAAGGCTGAATCAAATCCTTTTCAAAAATTAAGTCGTTAAGACTAATTTTGGAATGGAAAACACAAAATATATCATAAAAGTGGGGAAAAGATGCTTAATGTGAGTTACCAGGTAGGGAAGGCACACTACATAGAGGGAATATTAGAAAGATAGGGTGCGTAAGAACGCACAGGTGTTTGGATCTATGCTATGGCTAAATACCGCAGTATTTACTCCAGCTATGGAGTAAATACCGCAGAAATCTAACAGAATCCACTGCGTTCGAGAGTATAAAGGCGAGTATAAATGGATTTAGCAGTTAACAAGGGCAAAACCAAGTACATATTTGCTTTTAACAAGAAGGAACACTCAGTCTTGACGAATCAAACTGAATGTCAGTCAATGAAAAAAAAAAAATTTCTCTAAGATATTCAGTCGGTTTTGTGTGGACGGACTTTCGAGGAAGAGATTCAATGTGTAGACCTTGCAAAAAAAAAAGCCTAGGGCATCACCTTAAGTGGCACGCTTGATTGAAAAGTGACCTCAACCAACTTTGGGTGCACAATTTTAAATAGTTTGTTAAGGAACGGGGTAACTGGATGTTAAGTCCTATTACTAGACTTAACAAGTGTCCCCACAGCACAAAGAAGCCTTGTGCCGATTGTATAAATTTTACCCTCAATGACTTTAATTTTAAAGAATACAGAATTATGTTATTCAAAATTATTAATTAGTTAACTTTAATTCACACCAAGTTGAAAAGGCAATCACACACATTTGCTCACCACCATTAACCCAGTGGAAGCACCCGGCAAAGCAGAGAAAGATTACAATAATGAATGTGTGGGCAAATTCGGATAAATAATTAAAATAATTATGTGCGTGTCGTCCTTCTGTATACATTGGATATACGAATGTGTGCATCTCGAAATTCGCCATGTCACCGGCAATTATCAAAAACAAAAAAAAAAAAACGTTTGTTACACTTTTATTCGAATGTGCATGGATAGGAACTCGTCGTGGCACATTTTATCTATCAGAGAACATTAAAGGCGGCAAAAGGTGTTCATTTGCTGTCACAGATATACTCGTACGTTCGTAGTTGTTTTTTTTTTTCCTTTAGGATTGTGCTTATAATTTATTCCATGGGAGAGAGATATAAAGTACGTTCTGCTTGTGCATGCATATGACAACGGCACCACTACATCACCACACCACACACCTATACACTCAGCTCAGCGGTTCAGAAAAATTGAAAAGTCGAGGAAACCAGGGAGCAGATGTTCAATTTTCAAGTTGGAAATGAGCTGCAAAGAGGAATTCAGCACTCAACGGCAGTAGCAGCAGCACAGTAAAAGTGGTGAAAAGGAACAAAAAAAAAAAATTAAATAAAATAAATAAATTCGTCAGCTATACACAGAGAACAGCAGCGTAGATACGTATACATATGTATATGTGTAAATGCGATGGAACATATAAATTTTATTCTGACTGACATTAATATCTATGTACGTATGTACACACACGTACGACACACATTGATGAATTTATTCCTTCTTTATTTGAGTGTTAACTTTTTATGCTTATTTCTCTCTTCTTTTTTTTATACAAATAAATATGGAGGTCGTTTGTTATTGCATAGAGAAGAGAGAATGCCGTTGATCGGCTGCAGAGAGCACAGAGAGTGTTATAACGAAAACGAACCCGAATAGATAGTGGAGCGGATAAAACATGCGCACAAACCGCGCATCATCAAAGTGTGTTATTTGGAGAGAAGTAGAATGCGATATCTACAAGGTAAATGCTGCGCGGTCGAGTTTAAGACGATTTAGCAGATATCCTTTCTGGTGGACAAAGCTTGCAAGGGTTCTTTTTATTGAATAAATTGTTAGAATGTCCGGCGGCGAGGTCCTTGACCCTTATAGAAGGATGTACCTCGGGGTTAGATACGCGAATGCACTCCGTTAAGATGGATGGACTTTGAAAGATGATATGTATGTGTGTTTGAGGAAGTTGGAGTCTATTCCGCATACTATTCTATTCGTGGAGACGGTGAAACGATGATTGAATTTTTAATCTGTGACCAAGAATCAAGGGATCCTTCCCCCACCTTGCTCTAGGGACTGCAACACTAAGTCCACAAGTGTCCATAACATTCTGTTATGCGCTTCCAAAGAAACAGCTCTTTGCATGAACTTCATCCATGTCAAGACTGAATAAGTCCTGTTAGCCGCATCTCGAGTGACGTTGTTTATAAAGTCAGTAACAAGCATATCGGACGCAGCGCTATCTGCGAAAAGCTCCAATGCGTAGACCAGACAAACCATACGGTGTTTAGCGGCGGTTCCTGAGAATGCAATTAGCGCAAGGGGGTCGCTGCTTTGTTACCACGAAAACTCGTTCACACCGATTTGTGTGCGAGTGTTGATTGGTTGTGTTGGGATAAAGTGGTCAAATCCAGCGAGTTGAGTTCAGATACAGGATCAGTTCTCCGATCTTTTTTCAGTTATCTCGCTGAGATCCACGACGAAGGGTTTGCCTAAGGTGCGCTGTCTGGCTCTCGCTAGGGCCGGACACCTGCAGAGAAAATGAAGTAGAAATTCGCTCTTGCAGCTTCTGCAGAATGTGTTGTGAGGAATATCACGTTTGACCGCATGGTCTCCAACCGGCTAGTGGCCTGTGATAATGGCTACAATTCTGGCAATATCTGGTCTTGATCTACCAAATAGCCATGTATTTCTCGAAATGGAGTAGCTGGTCAGGCCATTAGATCTAAAATTGGCAAGCTGGAGGAAGTGAAGATGTATCTATATATCAACACTTTTCGCTAGAGAAGTGTTAAGGGCCGATCCTCACCTAGCCAACTCGTCGCCACGCTCATTGCCCTCATGATTGTTGTGACCTGAGACCCAGATGAGTGTAGTTATGAAGTGGGTACTTGATTGATTGATTTCAAGCCGGCATTGCTCTATCAGTTTTGAGGATGTGCTAACCGCATCAATGGCTTTGATAGCTTTAATATACGATAAGGCAAGTGCTGGATTTGTCAGAGATAAGAAGTGGGAAGACCAAAAGACCACAAAAAAAACCCAAAGCAGCATCATATAGAACAACATGCTGGAGATAAATGACAACGACTACCCGATTCGGGATAGAACAGCCTGGCGAAATCCTACAAGGAAAGCGGACCAAGGCTAGGAAGAAGAAGAAGATGTTGAAGAAATCTTCTTAGATGATGACTTAATCTGGTAAAAACGCGACTTCTAATTGTCCTAAGTCGGACAACGGTTGTAAACTGTCTCAGTGACGGATCGTTTATTTTTTCATTTGAGATCCCGTCACGAAAAAAAAGAAGTCTTCAAGAAGAAATTTTTCAAAAGAAAAATATCAACACACGTGGCAAAAGCTAAGACTATCACTTGAAATCAGTGAGGTACAATTTAACCGCATAACGAGGAAAATTTGCTACAAGTATTTGGTAAAAGGCTGTTGAAGAATTCCCACGGTAATCGCTTAGTTAATATTGTATTACCAACAGAAGCACAATTTGTTTTCTTTTTCTCTCAATGCAATCTACAGCTTCCAAGTCACATCACAATGATTCAAAAATTAAGTAAGCATTCCTAATCATACGCCATGGACCATTAGCCTTCTACGTGGCAGGATTCTCGAAACTCAATTTTTCTGCATCATAAATTTTACCAAAATAATTTCCGTTTTTTTTTTTTAAATGTTCAACCGATTTTCCCATTACGATGTTTTTTCCTTCGCTTCCCTTAGACACCAGGCGATGATCGATGGACGATGAACGACGAACCTACCTCAACGCCATATGGCATATTATTCGGGATCAGCCGTCGTTTCCTTTTTACAGGCGAAAAGAAACTCTCTAATACTAATTAGTTCCCAAGGATCAAATGATACTTTTTTTTCTTCCATTAGGCCTTCTCTGATATCCTTTTACCTTTGGAAAACATCATTCACACATACACACTCATATACACATATGTATGAGAAGACATAAGCCAGTGATCATGAGAACGAAATTGTGCAACACAATAAGAGAATAAAAAGAAAACATGTGAAAAGGAAAATGTAATGAATTATCCTGATCCGGCTTTTAGTAGTCGCACATGCATTTCTACAACAAAAACTGTGTGTTCTTTCCTGTCGGTCTCGGTCGGTCCTTCTTTCTCTCATTTTTTATTTAATGCACGCTCAGGATGTCTTATGCGCGAGACGCAACGATGGGTTCAAATGCCCGAATGCTCTTTTAATATTTTCTTTTTTTTTTATAGTTGGCTGAAGACACTGTTAAAAAGATTTGATTTGAAAAAGGACATTGGAAGGAAAACGTCAGTAAGGCAGAGAGAGAGAGAGAGAGAGAGAGCGAGTGAATAAAAAAAAACGAAATAATTAAATGACATCTGGTTGAAGGTATAACTGCTTTAGCTGCTCCTTCTGATGGAACGGTGTTATTTATCTTTCGTCGGTCCTTTTTTCTGTGTTTTGTTAATTCGAATACACAGCGCGTCCGGATGGATGGAACGATGGAAAGGTTGTTGAACTTGTACCCAATTATGTTTGATTTTTTTTATGGGAAAATATGTATGTTCTACTGATTTTGGCAGGATATGAGAAGAGAAATGCAAACAGGTTACTTACCTTTTTCTCTGTGAGTTTTTCACATCGGCGTTGTTTGCATATCTGATGACTTTTGTCATTTCGACATGGTGCACACTCACCACAGTTGTCTTTGCGCTGACAACCAATGCATTCACCGCAGCGTTTTCGCTTCTTTTTGGTCTGAAACAGTTAAATAGACAAGAAAATGTTGAATAAGAATATGAATGATTGGGGAAATGATTATAAAAGTGGTGTACACACCTTTAATTAAAATATGAATACCTATACCTATAAACTGATGTTGGTTTTGATGCTACTTGAAACAGACTGTGGAGTCAGACCTGTAGGTAGGTCTATACGATCAGTCTCCTCTGGGTGCCGAGGTACAGTACTATAGAGGGGAACGACCGGGCTGATGAGCTGGTGAGGCGAGGTTCAACCCTTGATGTATAGATACCTCGCGAAGTATGTTCACATACCTTTGGGAGTTGTAAAGGGAAGAATCCTATTAGACTTTCTATTAGAGGCCAACATCAGATGGTATGGGTTGCAAAAGATTTACAAAACAGGACTCGCATAGACATTTCAAGGATCGTGGCAATTAGAACAGGTCACTGACCTAAAGGAATATACGCGTCCAAACGAGCCATCCCATTTAACGCGCATTGTCGAAGCTGTAACAATGAGAGCGAAAAGGCAGTGTTTCATTTTGTCGGTGGGTGTCTGGATCTAGGCAGGGTCAGATAACCTTCTTTGACCAAAACACGACTATACTGGCTCGGCCACATCGAGCGAATGGACAACAATGCACCAGCAAACAGGACCCTCGAGTCACAGCCCACAGGCTCGAAACGACAAGGAAGACAGAACATCCGATTAAACGATTAAGGAATCGCAAATGCTTGGTCTGGAAAACTGGAAACAGCGTCCCCGGAACTGAAGAGGGTTGAAGGCTGCCGTGCCTTAGGTAGAGACCTCCACTGGTCGAGAGCCCGTTAAGTAACGAAGTAAGTAACAAGTTAAAAGTTTAAATCAAACCTAGACGATGATAGCCAAAACTTCTGTTCACCTGATCAAAACGGAGAGTTATGGTCAAGCTTAAATTTTTAAGATTTGGTCACATGAGTCTATGCTTGATAAATGGATTCTCTGCATCGTTCGCCTGATCTACAAGAAAGAAGACCCTCTCATCTGCGCAAACTGCAGAGGCATGAGTCTCTTCAGCATCATGTACAGTCTAACTTATTATGTGAATGTCTAAAACATTGCATTAAAAGCCTGATTCGTCCTTTTCGGAAACCGACAACAATTTACGTTTTCGGCAGAACTGGGACAAAACCGATACGCACTATTTCCTTATCGATTAAAATGCCCCCAAAAGATTATGGAGATGACCTATTCAAACCCACGTCTAGTTTTGGCATCACTGTTAAGCTCGTTCTTTTAGGCAGGGTGACAGTAGAGAATTTTCGCTGCACCATCCAAGTCGGTGATAATTTCTCCGATACCTTGGATGTAAAAAAAAATGGCTTGACGAAGTAAGGGTAGAACGTTAAACGGATAAAATAGCGAAAAAATTAGGAAGTCCTTTACGACAGAAATCCGTCGTTCGAGCTAGAGAGGAATTTTTACATTTCAGGTTTCCGTTTTACGGACCAACGACAAAATACAGCAAGTTATTGGCCGCAGTTAGGATATTCGGTAATGGATCTGACGTCTGTGACAATAGACACAAGCCAAGCAGTAGCAGTGTAGTAGAAATGGGAACACGTTATGCATAAGTTCGTAGAATAAGGCAAGGACTTTCAAAATGAAAAGAAAATTTTTTTTTTAAGGCTAAGGCGACGCGTATTCCATGCTAAAAGCTTCACGATAAGTAGCCTTCCTGATAGAAACTTCAACACAAGAGGAAAATGATATGTGGTAACTTTCGTATGGGTGACCAGGGTTAGGTGTGTTCCTACACATAGTCGAAAAGAATGCCCCTTAATATAGATGACATATGCAGAAGAGGGTTGAAGACAACTCACAGACTGACACAAACTGTCAATAAAGCCCCCAAAGACTACCCTACGCTTCACTCTGGATTTAGGAAGGCCGCACATAAATTTTATTTCCCTCTCCTATTCTTTTACGAGGACCCTCTGTACAAAAGGCCAACATAACAGATCCAAAGTGATCCGAGTGCTAAGCATCACTCAAAACCTACAATCAGTTATAAAGGATATGTCTTTGCAGCAAGTTAAGTTTACTTCCATATCAGCAAACACTGTAACTCATTAAAAATCAAAATTAACGAACTATTACTTACCTCTTTCACTCCATTGATGTCGCCTCCATCACTCATGCCCATCGTATTCAGGGGGCTCTTGAAGTTCGCCGTACTCGATACTGCATCCACTTGTCCCGGATTACTGGGATCCACGTCCATTGCACTGCTCTCCGATTCGGCGCTCGATTCCAGCGAACTCGCTCGATTTTTCCGCCTTTCCTTTTTTCGAGCGTCAACTCTCGCAATTGGCGAGTTCAGAACTTTTTCAATTTTTATTTGCGTCGTTGTCGACGGTGTCACTGTCTGTTGTTGTGTCGCACCAGGGTGATGATACCCGCCATTATTCCCGACACCATCTACCATCATCGAACTGTCATACGTTGGTGTGTGCATTCCATTGCCAACTAGACCACCCACCAGGCCACTACTGAGATCATAGCTTTCTTTTTTTATTAGTGTCACCAGGTTCTGAGTAGGGAACGTCGTAATCGGCTGGTATAACTGTAGATGCCTGTCATCCAAATAGGGTTGATTCATTGTGGTTATGTCACGTGCTTGAATTGGTGCCGGCACCAAAGGATATGGCCTCCCGGGGCTGTTTACAGCTGTGGCGGCCGCTGACAGCGTATGAAAGTTCGACGTTGAAAGTGCACTTAGGCCTACCGTGGGTGGCGGAGGAGGTGGTGGTGGCTGGAGGCTATTTATGGACGTCAACTGGGTGAGTTGTGGACCTCCCTGACCGGGTGAGCCACTGCTTGGAGATATTATGACTGGTACTGGCTGGGGCTGGGAGAGTACAGATGCGTCTGGCATAAGGCCATTTGTTGGCTCATTGTAGCCATGGAATTGACTTTGGAATGATGGCAGCTTTGAGAATGGCTCAAAACCTTTACTGTCCTTGGTTTCCATTTCCCAAGGACGTGTGTAGTTGCTATTTGCCTGGGACGTTATAACATCAGCATTTGCTTCATCCTCTTGTTGTTGTTGTTGTTGTTGCTGCTGCTGCTGTTGCTGTTGTTGATTTTGTTGCTGCTGCTGTTGGGAGTTTTGATGTTCCTGCTGCTGTTGCCTGGCATAGTACTCCCAGCTATTTGGATCAACCACTATACTATTCGATTGTTGTTGTTGGTGCTGTTGCTGAAGTTGTTGTGAATGAAAAGCGTGCGCGTTGTTTGTGTAATGACTTAGATTATTCAAATGATTGTTATGAGTATTGTGGTGTAAATTATTGGGATTACCCGGCCCGCCCGTTTCAACACTTCCACTTGAGTTTTGTGCAATTAGAGACGCCATTTAACTTTGGTAAATCTCACTACCATGGCGAAGTATCTCATTCAAAAGATTTTCTTATCTTTTTTTCTCTTTTAATATTTTTCTTGTTTCCGTCGAAAAAAATAAAAATACAATTTTGAACTTTATATGCTTTTTTGGTTATTTTTGAACACGACTACTGATTGAGTTTTAGTTTTAGAAGAGCAAACGGATTTTTTTTATATTTTTGTACGAATTTGAGGTAGCTGTCTTTTTTGTATTCTTTAATCTTTGTAATTTTTCTACTAAATAACAATTTTTAACGAGCAAAATTTGTGTAATTAACAATTTGTATTATTTTTTGTTTGAACTTTTTTCAACTTTCACTTGGAGAAAACACCTGTGTTTTCATTCGCTTTGTTATGGAAATTCGATAATTTGTTGTGTGTGGTTTTTTGAACTTCGTTCATAGAAACTTACTTAGATAACGGTTTTTGTTTAATAATTTGTAGTTTGGTTTTGTTTTGTTTGGTTGCTGAACACGGTACTTTGTATTGTTTTAATAAAAATTTGTTAAATTTGGTAGTTTGTTTTATGTTGATAATTTGATTAGCTGGAGATATTAGACTAAATGTTTTTTTTTTTTGTAATTAATTAATAAACAGTGCGTTAGTTATGTTTATACGTTAAGAGAAAACTTTTTAATTTGTTGTAATTATATTTTGTACTATATTTTTGGATTTCTTGTATATTTTGTTTTGTAAAAACGTTTGCCGTTTGCTATTAATTTGTTTAGCACTCTAAGTTTTGAAATGAACTCTTTTTGCGGACTAAAATCGCGTGTATACTATATATATGTAGATTTGATGATGTACTTGGGTGTAAATTTTATTAAATTTTTTTCTTTAAATAAACACTTTCTTTATTTTTGGAACGCGTGCAACTATATAAATAATTTCGTTTTATTGTCACAACAAAGGTTAAACTATTTTTCTTTTTCTATATTTAAACAAACTTTTATGTCTAACACTCAAAAGGGGGGAAAATAATTGTTCACACACGTTGTAAGGTCGTTTTTGTTTGTTAAATTTTTGGTAAATTTTCAGACTTTAATTTAAAATTTGTTGTTGCTTCTTGGATTTGAATTTTTTTTTGTATTTTGTGTTCGAAATAAGTTTAATTTATACGCTTTCGTTTTTTTTTGTAGAAAAGAACAGTTTTTGTACTTTAGTTTTAACAAGAATTGTATAATACAAAAATATTCTCTTATATATATTATATAATATAGATTTGTAGATTTGCTTTTGGTTTTACTTCCTTTTGTTAAATTTTGTTTGTTTGTTTTAATAATTTAAATTAGTAATATATATGTATATATAGTAAGGTTTTAAAAAAATTTGTAATATAATTTATGTATATATATAAAGATTGCTTAAATTTATTAATTTTTATTTTTGCTTAATAGGTTATGGTTTTTGTCTTCCACTGGTTTGTTTGTTTTGCTTAAAATTTTATATTAACGCTACGCTAAACGATTATCATTATGTTTAATATTTTTTCGTTTGTTTTATAAAAATTTTAGAAATTTTCATAAACGATGAATGTATAGATGTAAATGTGAAGTTTTTTTTTCCTTTGCGATGATGACGTTTGGTATATTTTGTTTATAATTAGTTTTTTTTTTTAGTTGAGAGAGAATAAATTAGAAATTATACAATATTTTTGTTTTGATGTTTGTTTTATAATTAAATTAAATAAATAAATAAGTTAAAATATATGATTAGATAATTTGGTTGTAGTTGTTGTTGCGGTTGATCGGAAATTATTTGTAAATGTTTTGGAAATTATTTTAATTTGATTTTGTAATTGAAATTATAAAACATTTTTAGAACTTAGCTTTGGTTAGGTTGTGGGTGGCATGATTTTTCTTGGTGAGCTGGAAAAAAAATTAAGAAATCAAATGTTAGTTTTGCAGAATAAACACTAAACAAATTTCAGAAGAGCATGTAATGTTTGCAATAGTTTCTTTTTACAACGACATGCACTCATAGTAAATAAAAGCTTTTAAAATTTATGAAAAGTTAAGTTATATAAAGTAATGTTGTATAATGTTTGCTATTATGAATGGGAACATCAGCACCGGCAATAAATTAAAACACTGAAAATAAAACTTGAAGGTCTAAATACGCAGAGGTTTGAAATGCCAACCAAACATTTAAAACATCTTTTGACTGCAAAACTGCACTTTGACCTTGTTATATGGATATGTATTCGAAAGGATGGAAAAGATATTTTTGACAAAAATCCAATTTATAATTACAGGCTGAAAAGTAGCTGTTATTTTGGGTCACAAGGCGACTTGACTTTGGCCACTGCTCAGATGGAGCTTATGAATCCACACTGATAGAACCTATAGTTAAAAGATTGTTGGATTGCATTTTCGTATAGGTCTACCCTTAGCATTACCATGGACAAACTAGTTTAGTATGGGTTACGGAGCTAATTTTCCGAAAAAAATATTTTCCCCTTCCTAAGTGACTGCAATTTGTAAAAACCGATGTAGCTCCATGCAAAAATATCACTTTCTAAGGATCGTTTGACACCGTATGTTTAAACCAGGTCAGTGATGTAGAAAATTATACATAAACTCCTCCACGCTGAGGTGACCACATCCTTAGCATCTGTTGTTTGCTATTGTTACTTACATGTTACCTGTTATTATTTCTGTCACTATGCATAGATAGGACTTTTCCGTCCGTTACTATTTATCCTTGTTCATAGGACTTTCGTGTCCCCATGTCTATTTAATTTGTAAAATTTGTACAACAACTTTTTTATCGGCTAGTAGTCTACACTGTGGTTGGACTCAACCCTTGTCAATTCATTTGCTTTTTCATTTAGTATTGTCATAATCTGTCACACCAATAATGTGAATATTATTCTACTGTCTTAATTTTTTTTTTCCTATCCTAATGCCGAAATTGAGATATCTCCTGTGATTTACTAAACACACATGATTGGACTGCTTCTATTGTACGGGTCCGGGAGTCGTATGGATGCAAAAAGACAGCATTTTTCCAAAACATCAAAGTTGTGCTTTCGAACCGCCGCACAAGCGTTATTTACGTTTCTGGATAGACAATCCATACAGGCACCTCCAATTACCTACTCACTGGCCAAAAGATCAGGAAATCCCACAGGAGTGTCCTTTTAATACATGCTTTCTAGCTGCAGTTTTATACCACAGCTAGGAGTCGTCTTCTTCATTGCGAGGCCCGCTGATATCTTCGATTGCACACGTAGGGCAAGTATGCGTAGTACCTATGATACCAGGACAGACAATTTCCTGTAGCCGTTTAAGCTTCATGGCCGCTGTCTGTTCAACGCCTTTAGGTCAGATTCGAAGGCAGTGCACATGATAATGTGCATACATTCCATCGTTTTTTAATCTGGATCCTCAAGGCGCACCCTGGCTACATAAGGCATGCTGCTTGGGTGCATAACAAACCTAGTTTGTTCAAGTTTTCCACTTAATTTTAAAATTTTTGTTCAATTTGGTCGACCGAAAATGTATGCAAACTTTGTGAAATGTCTTAACTGAGGGTTCTTGATACACGGCACGACATGGAATTCTAGCAATAAGACAACTGAAAAGGTAGCAAGGAAGGGATCAACATTAGACCGACAACAACCATGCATATGGTACATCTGTATAGTGAAACCTCCACTCTGCAACAAAAAAAAGTCCTCAAAGGAAGTAAACAACAGACTTAACACATCAGAAAGCTGGAAAACAACCAGCATAGATAATTATCTATGCTGATAATGCGTTGAAGAAGGGGTACGTGAGGTATCCTGGGTACCAGAACCTCTGCTATGAAGGAAAGAGGATCCTAAGCACATTTTTCCCTGATCACATCGAAGAACTGTCTAATCGGTCACTATCAGATCTACTTAAATTTGCGAGTGGCAGCGGATGGGTGCCTACCATGAAACTATACAGTAGGTAGAAAATAAATTCTAAACCATGACAGGGACAACATAAGGAAGTTAGTGGGCTTCCTTACCGGCAATTGCGGCCTAAAATATCATCTTTACAAACTACACCTTTGTTCAAATACAGAGTGTCGGTTCTGTTAGGAATTCATAGGGAATTTTGTTCATCAGCGGAGTTTAGAAACTCAGGTACTTAGGACATACTCACCTTCATTAGGATGGTAGTACGTAGACCTATTAGGGTAAGTAGACCGTAGACACAATAGAACAAGGTCGCAGTGTCAGCCATAAGGGCAAGTCAAACCAAGAAATAAACCGTTTGCTTCAAAATGGATCTACAGTGTTTTTCAATGAGGACATAACAATTCAATTCAGGATTCTCTTCAAACTTTTGCAGAGCCCAATCGGCAAAGTTTCGGCGCGTCAAATGATCAAGAGGCTTAAATTCTTAAGTTAATTTGATTTTGTAAGGTTATAGGCCAAGATATTTACGCAAAATTTTAAGGGCCGATGTTGAATGTGAACCACACCTAAACGTCAAGTTTTTTTCTGCATTTCATTTGTCATTTCTCAATTTCAGACTAACTCAATTTGAACCATGGAAAGATACACAATCGAGCAACGCGTTAAAGTTATTCAGGCTTATTATGAAAATGGGCGTTCAAATCAAAATGCATATCGTGCACTTCGTGATTTTTTCGGTCAATTTAATCGTCCAAATGTGCGTACAATCGGAAAAATCGTGCAAAAATTTGAGCAAACCGGGTCTGTAGGAGATGCGAAAACACCAGTGCATGCTCGTACAGCTCGTACTGCAGAAAATATTGCTGCTGTTCGCGATAGTCTGGCTGAAGAGCCGTCCACCTCAACTCGTCGTCGTGCCCAACAATTGCACCTCTCACGCTCGTCGTTGATGAACATTATGCATAAAGACTTGCATTTACACGCTTACAAGGTGCAATTGACTCAAGAATTAAAGCCTCTTGACCATTTCAAGCGTCGTCAATGGTCAGAATGGTGGCAAGAAATGGCAACAGTGGATGATCAATTTTCGAAGAAAATCATCTTCAGTGATGAGGCACATTTTCACCTCAGTGGATTCGTCAATAAGCAGAATTGCCGCATTTGGGCGAATGATAATCCAAGAGTGATTGTCGAAAAACCAATGCACCCACAAAGAGTGACTGTTTGGTGCGGTTTATGGGCTGGCGGCATCATCGGGCCGTATTTTTTCCAAAATGAGGCCGGTCAGGCAGTTACTGTGAATGGTGTTCGCTATCGTGAAATGATAACGAACTTTTTATGGCCCGAATTGGAAGATATGAATGTGGACGATATGTGGTTTCAACAGGACGGTGCCACTTGCCACACAGCTAACGAAACAATGGCTCTTTTGCGCGCAAAATTCAATGGCCGTGTTATCTCACGTGGTTGCGATGTCAATTGGCCGCCAAGATCATGTGATCATGTGTGATTGAAAGAAAAGGTGTACGTCGATAAGCCAGCAACAATTCAAGAGCTAAAGGATGAGATAATTCGGCACATTAACGGCATAGAACCTCAATTATGCTTCAGCGTCATCGAAAATTTTGACCATCGGATGGAGGTGTGCCGCCGAGGTCGCGGCGGCCATTTGGCCATACATAATTGAACCATACCAATATTATCATAATAAAAAGAAATGACAATAATTTCCTAAATAATTTGTGTTTTATTCAAAATCAACATCGGCCCTAAAAATTTAACCACCCTTTATTAAAATATAAGATTATTATATCCCTATTTATAAACGCTATATATGGATCTGAGTGTAATATAAAGGATCTAAATCACTACCTATATCCTGTAGGATTGGTCAGGCTGGAGCAATTTTGAGACAGCTTGGTCAATCTGTTATCAGGAGGGCCGAACTTGGCATCGAAGCTAAGTTGTCGGTCTTTTATTCAGTTTTTGTTCCGACCCTCACCTATGTATGGCCATGAGGTTTGGGTAATAACCGAAAGAATAAGATCGCGGATACAAGCTGCCGAAATGAGATTTCTTCGTTGTATTGCTGGGGTGACTCGCCGAGATCGGGTAAGGAACACCAGAGTACGCGAGGCACTCAATGTCGAGCAGCTACTTCTTCGAACGGAGAGGTCCATACTTCATACATACTGATGATGATCATTACCTTACTCAACTAACCTTACCTGCCGTACATGTATTGCGTTTTCACAATAATAAATTTATTAGTTTGAAGGCCGTTCAATATAACAAAAATTACGGCGGAATTTAAATGGGGCGCTCCTACTACGACACATAGTACACATAGTTTTCCAAGACTGTACCTGATCAATTTATCAATTCCATCTCTTAATCTATTCCTTCAAACTAATTAAAATAAGTAAATCATTTGAAGAAAAAGAAAAATGATAGTCCACACAAAATACCTTTAACGATATGCAAACCAATTTTCTCCGCATACCATAACCCAAAGACCAATAACTCGACAGAAGCACCGCAAACGTAAGAAAACAACACAAGACAGGATGAAAATGAAAATGAAAAGCGAAAATTACGCTTCGGTTCGTACTTGTATTTTCTTTTTATCTTCTTAATTCACTTAAAGTTCCACGAGATTGTAATTGTTTTTTCCCAACGAGAGCACAACACAACTCAGCACAGGTGCACACTGGCCGTTTTTTTTTTTTTTTTTTTGTTGTCTGCAAGCTCATTCGGTAAACTAAGTGAGTTTATTAACTTATTCGCTGGAACGAAGTTTAGGATTCTCCAGCACCGAGTGGAATTTGTTTTGCTCAAGGATAACTGCCGTGGGTATGGGAGACTGACTTTTACTGTGGTTTCCTTAGGATACCATTTGAATTTCAGTAGCAATCCATCAATGTCTTTGAGAAGGTTCGGTGTATCTCTGACGTGATCAGGTTTAAATTCACTTTTTTTCGTTTTTTTTTTTTAATTTACACCCGAACGGCTTGTAATACATGCTAAAACGGTTTTGTGTTATATGCATGTGTACATGTATACACCAACGTACACCAATCGACACCAAAACAGGAACGACATATTCAAAGGCAAACAGCCGGAGAATTGAAAATGGAAACGAAAAAAAGAACCTACACTAGCAGCTGCTTGCAATTGCACGTCAAATAAATTGCGCGAATTTCGCGTTTATTTGAGCACGAGCTTTAATTTAAACAAAAATAGGCCATCCAACGGATACAATAAAAAAAACGAGGAAAAGATACACAACACACACAACATAACATGTGTTCATCAAAGTACGGGAGACGAACGACAGAAAAAAAAAAAAAAAAAAAGGAGAACATGGAACCCTGTGCAAAGGGATTTAACGGTTTTATTTCATGTTTTTCCAATTTTTGTGCATGGCTGCCGGGGGAAATGGGGACTCTCATTGTTTTTCCTTCGGGTTTTAATTTGTACCTCCAAAATCATGTCACTGGACGTTGTAAGTGTGTAAAACTGTTCAAATATGTATACCGGTAGTTTGGAGGGGATTACTAATTGGATTTTGAATAAATTGCATTTTTTGTTTATTAAATAAATGCATAGGGTTTTGACTATTAAATTGCCGAAGGACTTCTCTTTAATATAAGCCTATGACTTCCTGCATGAACTACCAGAATCTGTAGAGCAAATACTTATCTATCTTAATCTATTTTACGTCATGAAGGGTGAGATTCTCCGTTTAATCCTCACGAGGGTTTCATTTTTAAACTCCATTTTCCTGTTTATAGCCTGAGGTTGAGTTTGTGTAACTAGGCGTACAGTTTGGTAATTAGACAAATGCTTAGTAGTCTCCTGTCCCCTTATTGGTTTTAGAGCATCAACAACGTGGTTTTGATTAACTTGTTCTCTCTTCCTTTGAGGTGGAAATATACACAATTCTGAGGCAACGATTAATAAAAATTTACACTTTTTCTATGGTATTAGTGGTCCCTTCCTTCAGATCTTTGAAACGCATACCAAATGCGGCATTCAACTCGAATTTCAACCGATGCAAAACTTTGAAGATTTAATACTGTATGTCGCCGTGGTTCAGTGGTTTGTTCGGTGGACTGCGGTGCAAGCTGTGTGGGTTCAACCCACAGCACAGAGAATGGAAGGACGAAGTATATAAATTTGAGTACAACACCGTCAAATGTTACATCGACGGTTCCAAAACACACACAGGTCCCGGGGCGGGAGTATACGGGCCCCGAACTCGGAATCCATGGGAACATCGCCCAATATTTCTCAAGCAGAGGTATATGTGATCGAAAGATGTGCAAAAATCAGCCTCAACAGAAGGTATCACGAGCAAATAAACGCGATACTATCAGACAGCCAGGCTGCCATCAAGGTACTGAGTTCCTATGAAATCAGATCTAAACTTGTTTACGAGTGTCTGGAAGAGATGAACAGACAGGGCCAGAACAATAAAGTCACCCTCTACTGGGTGCCAGGTCATGTAGGAATAGACGGAAATGAGGCAGCCGATGAACTGGCAAGGACCCGAGCCATTCTGCGGGCTTGAACCGCATCGAAAAACCAGCATTTTAATGGGCTTCCTAAGTGGCCATTGGAGACTCAGGGAGGATTTTAGAAAAATGGGAATAGAATCGAATGTAAACCGCAGATTCTGCAGCGATGCCGAGGAGACTCCATCACACCTCCTTATAGACTCCGGAGCATTGATCCACAAAAAAAGAGCACACCTGGGAGCCTACACTTTCTCGAAAATTGATCCCCCATCGTTGGACCCAATCCGAATAATCCGATTCCTCAGATCGGATTGGAGAAGGAGAAGAATTGAAGAAGGTGCTATAGGTCGAGATTCATCGACCTATACGAGTTCTGGGAAGCACAATAGATCTCTACAGGTCGCAGTGCATACCTACACATAAGACAACTTTTAACATCTAACATCTATCCACCGAAAATGTTTCGTGTCACCACCTCTGAAAAAGTTTCTCAATTCTCCACTCGGAATCGCCAATAACAAATAGATTCCTTCTATTCGTGCGAAAAATGTTACACGCACAACATAAATGTTTGCTAGGCCTCCGGCCCGAACTGTCAAGGTTTCTATTTTTTCTATTCTTTACTTTTTTCCCAGATATGCTTAGTTGTGATTGTAAACAACCAATTCATGTAATTCCCGAGCTGATTATCCCTCAGGTAAAATGCGGGCTTGAGAAACTGAAATTCGGTTGGTGCATCAACTAACTTTATACGGGACAATATTCGACAAAAAATTTCAATGATTTTCATACAGCCGAAAGCATATCAAACGCTGCGTTACTTTCCGATTTATTCGATTCAATATTTAACTCAAGGTATACAAGCTATGTGTCATTCTGCCTGCACTTTTGAAATTTGCTTAGAAATCACCGATTTGTATGCTCATTTAAGCTTGAGGTCTACGTTTTTGAAGCCATTCATTGGCAACATTTCATTTCTTTCATTTGCGATTCATTCTCGAATTTCTCACCGCGTGGACTTCCTGCCTTTGATGAGACTACAAAATCTACGCCCTCAACTATCCCTTTGTTATCCTTGCGTCACTATTGCGGATTTTTATGGTGTTCGTTTGTTTAAGACGCAATTTATTAATTTACAATGCGTTCACCTGAATATCACATTTCTTGCAAAACAAAAAAAAAAAAACATAACAGGCAGCCATAGAAAGGTTTTACTTAATTAAACAAAATACAATTGTCCCGCTGCCCACTCTTGATTATCCTTTCGAAATTGAAAACCTCCGTTTTGCACCATATACCTAATTTTAGGTCCGCCCGTGAAGCCCGTAAGCTACTCGTATCTACTGCGAAAACCGGGGAAAAAAACGGGCGGAGAATTCAAACAGCAACTTGACTCACATTTCCTTATTATGTCGATGTCCTTCGGAGTACGAAGCAGAGAGTACGCCAAGCGAACAAACCAACAACTTGCATACTTTAACCGTTGGGATACTCGTATCCAATCACTCCTGGCAATCTACATGTATACGTGGATGCAATAAAAAAAAAAGGAACCATATCTGGTCCTGTTGTTGTTGTATCCATTTAGCTCAGGCAAAAAACAGAACCCAGCTCAAGCCATTAACGAGGGAGGGTTTCCTTGCTGCAGAAAACGTTCCGAAACGTATCGTGAAATGGTGGATGCACTTTGTGTGTGGTGCAGCGTACAACTAACCACCACCACACCGCCACGACTACCCTGACGGATCATGGAAGGCGATGGTGGTGGCGGTGGCGACGGTGGTTGCGATGACGATGGAGTAGTAGAGCTATTATTTGTTACCTGTTTCCCTACTGCACCACGTTGCTTTTGCACTTTATTTTTTGCGTTCGTTTTGCTGTTGTGCCTTCTTCATGTAGGGTATTACGGTTTTCATTTAGCTCGGTTTTTTTTCTTTTTTTTTTTTTGTGTTCTGCTTTTTATGTAAGTTTCCGTGCACATTGTGAGTTCCTTCAACTTCAAGTCGATATATTTTTTTTTTGTTGTAGAGCAGTGTATCTATACCATCAACACATCTACCCTTGTTACTTCGTATACTGTGTACGAGGTATAACCGTTGTGCAAAGAGTATTATCAGTTATAACCGCTCGCGCGGGGGCAACAACAACACATCCAGAGGAATGAAATAAGACAACAACAAAAAGCTGAAGCATAACGAAACACCGGGCAAGGTATAAAATAAAAATCACCACCTGGCTCCTTTACCGCTAAATAGAATCCAAGAAGAAAACAACAACAAAAATTGTTTTATAGAAACGAAACTGCAATTGAAGAGCATTTCTGCTGTAGTGCAAGTGTACGTGTGTTGAAAGGAGGGGGTTCTGTAAATTTGTCACAATTTTGTGCTTCGTTTCTCCTCAGTTTGCAGTTTTCTCCTCAAAGTCTCTTACGACCATTTGCACAATTTGGTTGGCAAGAGTTGTCCGATGACGGCGGGGGTTGGAATAGGATACCTACTGCAAAAAAGTGTTTAAAGGGGTCATGCACTCGTTTCGAATGCAAAAATGAAAAACTTTTATTCGCTGGGCTTTCACGGTTCAGTCGAATTCGAATTTTTATTCAATAGGAGTTAAAAGTTTGTAAACGTAGCTGGGTACATACTTTTGTGTTTACTACAAGTATTTGTAGCCCTTTAGCTTTAAGTGCGTCTTATATATTTTTTTTTCTGGAGTATACTATAAGGAACTAGGTTCCGTGAATATTGTTGGACTTGGAGGAGCTTGTCCCCAGCTCGAGGAGCGACCCCATCCAAAAGAAATCCCACAATGGCATTGGATTTATTAGCAACCTAAGGTTTCGATGAATTTACCAGTTCATCGGATAGTTCATCAATTTCTTTAAAAAAAATGTTTTACAATGCCTGATCAGTGATGTAAGAATGAAGCATGTTATGTCCTCATGGATGTACTAAAACCCCTGCAGAGGTGTCTTCACTTAACAGCTGGGATCTACACCGAACGGCGGGTTGTGAAGCTTTTTTATGACAAGTTATACTCTCTGAGGCATGTCATTCCCTGACGAGAGGTGGTGCCGCGAAAAATCGTCGATAGATATCGCTGGGGCTTGAATCCTCGGAGCTCGCACAGGAGTCTAAAGCACTAACAACTGAGCCACGGCGATTACGTTTAATGCAGCTGATGGATAAATTTTGATTGTAATCCGTGTTCGGCAAAGTCATCGTCGATCTTGTTGCCTTTATACCCTCACGTCAGGGAACCCAAAAACTTGTGATTTTATTACGCTTACGTGCTTTAGGCAACTCCAGACAAAACTGGATTCAATGCGGGATGAACAGACAGTTCTACGGAAGTATTTCCTCTGCTGCACTGCTCGATTGCATATTCATCTGCCTGAAAGACAAATGTTTTGTTTTGAATTTGTAGGTTTACCAGTGGGTCAAGCAAGTCAACACTTTCATTAAGTTATGAACCTATTCAGCCTTCTCAATTCCTTGTTTGCATTATGTTCAGAAATTTAGCAGAACTTTACCTCTTTCTTCAAGATCCTTCGATTTTAGTTTTATAGCAGGAATTGCTTCTATTAATCGCTGGCTGGTTGTTGATTCGGAAGGTGATCACGTAGCAGTTTGGCCAAGGACTATTATGTTCGCTAGGATATCCGCTTCGAACACTAAAGTAAATATTTGGCGCAACAGCCCTTAGATGCCAAGGTCTAGCCTTTCGCAGTCATAGATGTTGGAAAGTAAGGAAGGGACCTTACTTCCTTATTGCCCAATCCGAACGACGGATTGAGAAGGTTTTCATGACAAAAAATATGCTCTCGGGCATTCATCGATGCCTGCTGAAGTGTGGTGCCGTTTAAGAAACACTTCTGTGGTCTAAAAGTCTAAGTGATTTGGAAAAGTTCGAAGCATCAGAAGAAATACCCGTGCACATAACAGTGTGCTATGGATTGTGTTCTTGATTTTGATCATTCTTTCAGCTCCTGTGGAGAATTTATGTAAAGCATATGACTGGTTTCTGGTTAGGGATGTGACCAAATTCTCACTGGTAAGGCATGTGACCCGTACAATTTAAGAAGTAGATGCATCCACATCTTGTCAGAATTTTCCCAAATTGGGCATCACAGCATCTCTCCTGACGCGCTATGGCGTCAACACCTAACATACCAGTTACAGTTTAACAAGAGGTGATACATTTGTGGTCTCAGAAGACCTTATAACAGATATAGGATGAAGAGTAAGCAAACAGTTTTGACCTCTTATAATTGGGCCAATTACATTCTATCAGAACCTTGGAATGGTCTAAAGTAGACCATTATGGGACACATTTTAGAGAAAAGCCAGGGGAAATCACCCACGATATGGGTAGCTGTGGCGGTTCAAAGAAAGAATCCAATTAGCACTAACGGTGTGCCATATTTATACCACATCTCTCATGCCCGGCTAGTTGGGGTGCGTTGTTGATTGGATTTGGTTAAGATTAATGAAGTGTATTTAGATTAATTCTAAGATAATTTTTCCGGTAATCGGGGAGGGGTTTGCATGATAAAGGCTGTGTGTGTTTGGCCATTGCCGGACACTTGCAGGGAAAGTAATTAAAAGTTTTCTATTCGTTTTTCATTTTTAGATTTTCAAAAATTTGTGTCATAGAAAATCTATAGCTTGCTGTCCATTATTCTCGATTAGGGATGTTTTAAAGAGACTTGGTCAGCCTCTACTGTGCCTTCGGTAGAATATGCTTCAGAATCCTGAAATTATCATTGAATATGTGGAGAATATGAACAGAAACAGAACCATAAATATTCAGATAGAATCGTCCAGTTTTAAGGTCAGGATCACTAGAGGTTTCCAACAGGATGGTGTTCTATCACCGAGTCTGTGAAGTCCATAAGCATTACTCTAGACATTATGAAGAATGCTCTCTGAGTGATGAAACGGTGGTGTCACGAACAAGCGCTTTCATCTTTACCAAGAACAGGATCAATTTAGAGTTCGAACCTATGACGCTTTTTTGGAATGGAAATCAAAGTGTCCAAAAGGGTTAAATGTCTGGGAGTGTACCTTGATGCGAAACTTAATCCACCACGATAATTAGCAGATTCAAAAGGCAAAGCGGGCGCTATACCAGTGTGAAAGAGTATGTATACAGCGGTGGGACGTATCACCGAGGTCAGCATACTGAAACTACTATATGATTATTAGACCCATTATTTTATACATTTGCTTCGGCGGTAAGGTAGCATAAAACCCCACAAATTTCCACGAAGAAACGACTGAAAGGTGTACAACGGCTGCGTTTCGAAGCACACCAACATATGCTAGGGCCACTGCCACTGGACTTATTCATAAGGAGATGCTGGTCATGACCTATGCGCTTCCTGCTTAGGGATCAAAAGAGAAAGAAGGTGAGTCGTATTAGCTGTGATCAGGCGAATGATCAATAATCTCTGGGGATGGAGTACGTCCAGAAACTCAATGCGTGTGCAGCCCAGATAAAACTTAGATTAGAAGACATGGGCAGCGAAGAAACCAAAAAGGCAGACGTCCTAATAAAGCAGGAGTTAAAATTATAGTTTTGAGGGCCCTTACAGTTTACTATTACAAGTATGTACATCTGTAAGAATGTAGGTGAGTCGTGTAAGGAACATGCGCCAAGAATAAATACTGAAAAAATTGGCAGACGAGACAAAGTGCAGACAAGCCAAAATGGTGATAAATGTGTCTACTGGCGGCATAACGAGAGCAGTTCTAAGCCTTAAGCAAGATAATCTCACTTAAGTTTGTAACACTATTCAATTGGGATGAAAACAACAAGATGACAACTGCAGACTATGCCTTGAGAGCGTGAAGACAGCGGCGCATATGCTGTGTCAATGTTCAGCTTTGGCTAGCAAAGGGTGGGGGATTGTTGATGGAAACCCATAGAATAGGTAAACATTTCAATCAATCAGATGCTTACGAAGACACGAGGAATCGAGATTAGAGCGGAACTGCTAAGATATTCGGAGGGTATCCTGGACTAATAACCAGAGTCCTAGATGGGGTAGAGGACTCCTTCGAGAAGAACACTCTATCTATTCCAAACATGGCGCAAGCAATCACAGAGAATATGCTCGGTAGTTGCTTTCTCCTTATAAATAGAGTCAACACTAGCCAGAATTAACTGGTTAAGACGGTATCTTGGTATCTCTAGCAGCAGTGACATGGCAGGAAACCTTCTGATATCTTCCTAATTGAGCCTACAGATTTGAATTGTATCTTACTATCTAAGACCTTCCTTCTATTTCCAACTAAAGCTCCAGTTTAAAGCCTTTCTTTAGGGAACATGAAATCAAAACAAATCAGAACGTCAACCGGCAAACTGAAGAATTTCACGCACCTACCCGTACATCAGCTGGTTACCCACCCCTCAGCAGAATGTCCAACAGAGTAGAGGCGTGATATACACATGTGACGTGATTACGACGCTATCCACACTCCCAACGGAAAGAGGGGTTAGTATAATAAACCCTAAAAGTTACGTCACAACACATCTGATCTGACGAAAAGCCCCACAAAGCCAAAATTGAGTGCACATCATATGGATACGCTAAATACACACACACACACACACTAATGTTCATCAAGATACAAGGGTATGGCGCCCACTTTCAGCGCCTAAGGTCTTTATTACGCCTTCGAGGAGAATCATGAATGAAATGCAAACACGCAAAACCATGGAACAGACTACATGTAGTAACGAAGGAGCCAGAGCCAGGCGGCGGTGGCGAGTGGCTGGGAAGTGCTTGTGGCCAGGCGAAAGGCACCCACTGCCACACTGTAAGCAATTATGTCATGTGGTATTGGTACACAACGCAGGTTTCCGATGGATACCGGGTTCGATACGACTTCGATCTTCTTTTGTTTTCGTTTCCTTCAGGCCACCGCCGTGTTTGCGGTTTTGATGTCAACCTTCTCAGATGACACTGCTTTAATTTACGCCACATCACGATAACGAGTGGTCGGGGGCTGAATTTCATTGGCTGCCTTCCACTGAAATGCGTAAATTTTTGGATTCCTTCTCTGTCCTCTGCCTTGGCTTGGCTGTCTTCGAAGCGAACAGTGATAACAACACACAACAATCGATGAATTTTCAATTCATTCTCGGAAAAAAGAATCGTAGCCCAGTGCTGTTGCGGCGGCAGCGGGTTGATTGGTGACCCCATGCCTCTTTCGTCTCGTCATGTCTTTTTTGTACTATTTTCTTCCGGTTTGTGTTCTACAACACCACGAACAAATATACATACGAATAATTTTGTTTTTCGTCGTTTCTCATCTGTGTGTGCAGTACAGCTTTTGGGGCTTCATTTGTTTGTGCAAAAGAACGCAGCACATGGTTCGAGTGGATGTGTTTGTAGATACACGTACAATGTATAAAAATAGAAAGTCAAGAAGTAGGGCAGGACGATACCGACGACGAATTGATGATTTTTGCCTTTGTGTTGGGCTTTTCTTTCCAATGTGTGTGTGTGCGTGTTTGTGTTGTGCTTTGTGTGCTTACGTAGGCTGTGATTTGATGATGTGCTGCGTTGCGAATTTGAGTGAGAATGGAGTGTTGCCAAAATAAAATAAACTCAAAATAAAATTGAATTTAGATACAAATTCGTATCTTTTAGATACATTTAGTATGAATGGAGGTCCGTCTTTAGGGAATTAGTTCGGTGGTAAAAGCAGAAGCTATTCAAGTAGAGAACATATCAATTTAATGTTTGAGATACATTTAGTAAAATCATCAAATAGAACTCAGTGCTGGTTTGAAATACAATTTCAAGGAATAAAAGAGTAGAACTGAAGAATTCCAGCACTGATTGAAGATTCGTTAAGATGCAAATGCCATGCCATGCTGAATACCAGCTGTTTCGAGGAAGGACAGAACTCGTAAGGTATACGTACATATGTATAAACACCAGCCTGTGGAAAAGCGGCACAGATACCATGCTTATATGTATGTAGATACAATGCAAAGAGATGAGAATCATATTGGACAAAATGTACCAGTCCCCAAAAGGCGATCAGGACGACCACCAAGAAAACCATGGAATGAGATTTGCGAAGTTGAGCTTAAAGCAAGGAAAAAGGCAAACCGAAGTCAAGGGTCAAGATCGACCATGAAAAGCTTCTTTAAGACGATCCGCCCTTTCAGAGATAGTCTAATACAAGTGGTCACAAGGTATCCAAGGCTCCATGGCCTGCGCAGAAGAACAAGAAATTTTCTCAACGAGCACAGCTACAACAACTACAGGCGTTTGCAAGTACTGCAATGACCTGTGCACCGCTGAAGACGCACACATTTTGAGTGCGTGAATAAAATTTGAGGGAACACTCTAGGCAAACCGTCTTGATGGAAGTGGTTTCTGGAACTTGATAAAACCCACTTTTATTCAACTCAAATTGAGAGTTTTATCCAAAAAATGGCCTCTGCCTCAGTTTTAAGTCACACCACCCATTATGTGGACGTCAGGGAATTGCCAAAACACGTATGAAACTTCTAGGCAGCTATTTCTTTAGTAATCTAGAGGAGCTAATCTATGATAGCTATAAAAACATGGTGATTTTTCTAGGGAAATGCTTTCAGGAAATGGTTTAAGTTTTGCCAATTTGATTTCACAGAGATCGCGTGGGGCCGACTATAGTGCCTACCGTCTTATACAAGCCCTGGATGCATAACCCTATTCCACCTAACCTAATCTAACCTTCACCCGGAAGCATACTTTCGCGCGTACAGTCAAATATAGAAATTCTTCCATAAGCCGTACAATGCGAATATAGAGCAAAATCTACATAGCTCTTTGTTTTCCCATCACTACTACCCAAAAAAAAATGAAGACCAACATGCATCGGTATCTCCTTCTTCTCTCGCCTAACTTTTCTAATGCCTGTTCTTATATTTAAGGGTATACATAACCCCTTTAGCGCCCGCAAATAATAAATTAAATATTAACCTTTTTTATGACACTTTGTGCAGAGGGTCTAAGGCTTGCAAATGATTCATACAGCCCTTCTTATTGCTGCTTTTAAACAACTGATTTTAACATAAGACGGGACTAATCAGAAAGTAATAACAAAGGTCTCGAAGCTAATATCGCCATCAAAAGAAAGAAGAGTCTCTGAATATTATCCACGGGAAAATTATCCAAAACATCGATTGCAATTCATCTATCGAAGATCTAGAAATACCTAAAATTATTGTATATTTTTTCGATTCACCGGAAGCAGAAATATGTATATCCCTGTTCAAATTGCATGCACCAAAATGAACATATTTTCCTGGACCTCCATGGATTAGAGAACGTGACCATCATCAGGATTTGAATTATCCTCGCTATTGAATTATTAAGTCGCATTATAGTCATACTTGTGGGTTGGAAAAAAGGAAGGCACTCTGCATCAGCATCGTAAGAATTTATCTGATACACTGGGAAATGAAACTAAGGTCGAACTGCAGTTAATTCGAATACAATGCAACACTGATTACATCCCCTAAATTTTCATGTAGTTTGGTATCAGAATGTGGTCACTTGCTTGGGCGGTCACGATACTATGAGTTTCATGGTATATTGACGGACACAAGAAATTGCGAGAGCTGATGAATTCGCAACCTTACAATAACTTGGCGAAAATGAAAATGACGAAAATGGGAGGAACATTCTTCCTTGGCTATCGATTTTAGCAACTTTTTTTGAAATGCTACCAAACAGCAACTGAAACAACAACTGCATGTAACGAATGTGATTTCAAAGGAGGCGTCATTAGCTCTATTTGTGTTTCAATCAGAAACATCAGGTCTACTTTTTGAATCAGCTCTCAACATCCTGAGCCGTAACAGTGCCGTTTCAAATATCAAGCAATGAAGACGATTAATGACGTTACACCATAAATGTTTTATTTTGCCATCCGACCTGTTCCAGTTTACAGATGCTTATGCAGGCTGGAAGCGGTTTAGTCCAGAAAGAATGGACTGAGCGAATGAATATTTGAGAAACTTTTGTGTTGCGAATCGCGTGAAACGAAAACAGAAACCTGTACAAAACTTCAGAAGACCTTTCGACGGCAAAACAAACCTTGATTTTATCAAAAATATTGGACACTAGCTAATGGTACACAAACTTATTCAAAATATCAACTGGAACTGTGGCAGGAGTGTTACCACACAGAATTAGGACTTCCAAATCTTTTAAGAAAGATTTTAAGTACCGGAAGAGCAAAGCAAAATAAACTAAAGAAATCGGTAAGTAGTGAGAAAAGAGCATACGCATGAAAACAAAAATTTTGTTCAAAATCCTCAAGCCATGGGGGCAAAACCGAGCTCAAAATGAAAACAAGTTAAGGATTTTGGGAGGTACAACAACAAAAAGAAGTCCAAGGCGAAACTATAACTTGAAGGAAGAAAAACTGAAGCCAAGGAAGATGAAGGAAGAAGCCCTGAAGCCCAGGGTGAGGTTTCTTTTAGGACACTTCATGCAGAGCCTTGTAAGTGATACAGCCAGAGAAGGAATTGAGAAATCGAGGGCACTGAGGACAAATAGGAGGGATCTGAGACGTACTCCAGAACTCCGCGCGTATGTAAGGGAAATAGCTTACTTGTGGGGAGCAACAGTAGATGAGTCTAGTCTTGCTAGCTTATCAACGGCGCAATTATCTGGTGTATCATTTCTTTAGAATACTAACATCTTTCAAGAAGACTACTGCACAGTGTTCGTTCGTGGTTTTGAACTCCTTTGAACTAAACTACAAGTGCTTCGTTGCGCCATTACGAGCTCCCTATTCTTACAAGCTTTCTAATGGATTCAAATAACATGTCAAAAACTGGAAATGAAAGCAGCAGATTTCTAGATTGATACACAAAAGAGGGGAATACCTGAGAGCATGCCAGCGTTTAGGAGCTAGTGAGAGCAGTGAAAGAATTTAAATAAATACGACCTATTAAGATCAGTTGAACAAAACCAACAGTTTAGCATAAACCTTACCCCAGTTTAGCAAGAAGGGTACCCCACAAATCCTCAAAATGTTCATTAAAAGTGTACATACAAGTAGTGAAGTGCGCCTAGGACCTTGATTTGCTAAGCCCATTGAGGCGATTTTTCTGGCACGTCTTCTGGTTTCAATAGAACTACATATGTATGTATGTACTTCAACACGTTTTTCGACTTCTCGGATTTGCACATCTAGTGCATCTAGATACGAACAAAACATTCCTATTTAGTTCCTTCATTCTGGCAACACAAGCAGATAGACTCGGGCTTCACACAGTCGGCAGCAAGGATCGCCACGAGAAGAGGTAGGCACAACGATAGCAACACACATTGCAAAATGTCGAAGATACAAAAAAAAAAACAAAAGGAAAGAAGAAGGGGAAAAGGCATTCTACTCCACTTGTACGCTTTTGGAACTGGGCAACGACGACGACGAAATACACACATTCGCTGAGTTGAGTGAGTGATTCTTCTTTCACTTTTTTTTCCGGTGAACTGAACTTGAACTTCTTATAACTCTCCATTGGGGTCTGAGCAAGAGATGCTGGCTGGCCTGGCGGCTGTGTGTTGTTTTTGGCTTATTTTTACGTTACAACTTTGTTTTGTTCCGATTTTTCGTTTGTATTTGCGTCTTCATCTTGATTTTCGTTGTCGTCGTGTATTCGTTATTTCTTTGTGGTTATTTCTGCCTTTTGAAATATTTTTTTTGCTGTTTGTCTGTTCCTGGGTTTTGGGGGTGGTGGTGGTGGTGGTGATGGCGACGGTGATGGTGTGAGTGGGTATGAAATTGACTACGTATTTGCCGTCGTCTTTATCGTCGTCATCATCGTCATTTTATTCGTCTTCGACTTGACGTGTAGCTGGAGTAATTTGTCCGTCGTCGTCGTCGTCGTGGTTGTTGTTATATTCAACTTAAATGTCTGTCTCATCTGGTACGCATAGTCCTGTTATAATATTATGTATTTTTTCTCTTTTTGTTGTTTTGCGAAAGCATAGTCATAGCATCATAGCCATTATTATCATCAGCAAGGCAATAAGACAACGATAATGATGGCATCGCACCTACTTGTCAGCGCGGGTATTGGGCGGGAGTTATTTCTCTTATTGGTGTGTCGGTGTTCTTAGGAGCTTCTGAGATGAGGTTTGAGTATGTTTTGGGTTCTTTGAGTGCATGCTTTGTTCTGATATTCCGGTTATTGTGTAATACAGGTTTTCGGGCTAAGCGGAGCAAATATCTACGTCAGTTTTCACTTTTTCTTTTCAACAGTGACGGTTGGAGGAGGCTCATGTGGTGACTACTGCAAACAACTTTCGATTTCTTCTTTTTTTCAGTTTTACTTTCGATAGATATTTGATAGATGGCTTGGCGGGTAGTTAGTTTTGTAGCGCATGACAGTTTAATTTAGTGGTTAAGTAGTTAACTATTTCAGTAAGACTTCCATCAATCGAAGGATTTTGCTCTGCTATGCTGATGGCATTAACCTGGAAAAGTTTTAGCTAACACGATGCCTCTTTGGTCTCGTTAGATGCAAACTGTCAAAAACATAATGACTGACCCCGAATAAAAGTTCACGATAAGATTAAATTAAGCTTTTTAACTCCTAAACCTTTTATTTAATCTTGTCGCCTTGGCTTAGTGGTAAATGCGTTGCTATGTTGTGTGAGTTGCGTAGGTTCGAGCCCTAATGCACTGATTCGAGAATCAAGGCCTAGGCCTATCTCGGTCTGTCGCACCCTTCCTGTACTGACTAAATCACTCCAAAACTAAGCCCCAGGAACAACTAAACTAATGACAACGCAGCAATATTCACTGATGATTTAACGATGGACTATGGGATCGTTTCGGCAATCATTTTAGAAGCATTGAATATATCAAAGGCTTATGACTAAATCTGGAGTGATAGTAAAGCCATCCATTGTAAAATTAGTTCACAAAATGGATATCAAAGTCCTTTGTTAGATGAAACAGTTTTTTAAACTCTGGCGTATCCAAGAAGACGTGGCCCTGTTGCAACCGGACCAGATCATTAGAACTCCGAAACAGGGCTCGGATATATAAGTTAACGCCAGAAACATTTCATCATGCAAACAATGCATGATACAGTTCCCACGAGCAACAACATCAACTCCGTACGTGATGGAATGCAGCGAATCATATTCAACCGGACACACGAGGCATCGACAACGAGCGGATACTTGAGCCACCAACAGGTATGCTGACCTGTCGTCTGGCAGTATGGGATATGCACTTAGTTTTAAGATATGAAATATTTTGTCATTCAGTAATCATAAGTAGTTCGTAAGAAGTAGTTCGTAAAGAAGTAAATAAAAATATTTTTTTTAAGTAAATCTAGCTTTAAATAGTTTAATTGGCGCCCAACGTGGGGCCCAGGAAAATCATCGCATCAAAGTGTAATCGCGTCGCGTAAAGTGCTCTGTCGTAAACGCATAAGTCGACCTCAATTAAGCTCGCCGCGAGTGCAGTGCGCGTACCTTGAACATCATTACCGTAAGACGACCTTTATAAAAGCTCGCCAGCGTGTGCGTGGTGAAAAACCTGGGTTCCGGACAAAGAAGAAGCAGCATCTGTAGATTCTGCCGCCAACGAGGGAGTGTGGAGAAAGGCCCCCAAGTAACTACGAGTAAAAAGGAATGCAGCCCCTTCACCAGCGTTGGTTTATCCTAATGTAAGCTAAATTTAAGATTTATGTTTCTTCACATTGAGATCGATATATAGTGTAATAGTGTACTAAGCGTAATAGTATAAAGTGATAGCCCTAAGACATAATTATTAATCAGTACGAAAACGAAACATTTAGAAGTCATAAAGAATAATCATATTAACCGTAGTTGTAAACCAATTAAAAATATCCTTCCCGTTCCTTTCGAAAACCTTTAACGTATCTATTTGAGTTCTTATGTCTAAACGTCCTGCAACTATGACCGATCCAATTTTGCGTCCACCGATGTTGAACATCGAAAATCCGACTCCATCAGTTTCTAATCAAAATTCATCGATTTCGAATCCAAATGCGAGGATTAACGCAACTCCAGAACTAGAATCGCTAATCGCAAGCATTGTAAGTCGCTTCTGCATGACTGAGTGCAGAAACCTCGTTCAATCTATAGTAAATCCTGATAATCAGTTTCATAGGGGAACCGATGAAACTATTCATGAACATCTGCGCACGAACTTAAGCGACCTGGACAAGGTACCAGACGTCGTGAGATGTTTAAGAGAGTTCTCCGGAACTCCCGGCGAATTTAGTTCATGGCGCAAGAGCGTTGAAAGGGTTTTAAGCATCTATAACCAATTTAGAGGAACACCAAAATATTTTGGTATCCTTAACATAATCCGCAATAAGATTGTGGGTAATGCGGATGCCGTTTTAGAGTCATATAACACCCCATTAAATTGGGAATGTATTTCGAAATGCTTAACGCTTCACTATGCGGATAAGCGTGATCTGGGAACATTGGAGTACCAGATGACGACTCTTATTCAAGGCAACAATGGCTTGGAGCATTATTATCAGTCGGTATACAATCATTTGTCATTGATACTAAACAAAATTTCGAGTATGGACTTACCACCTGATGCTTTATACCACCTTACATCGTCATACAGAGCCAAGGCCTTAGATACCTTTATAAGAGGTCTAAGAGGTGACTTGCCCAGACTCTTAGGTATAAGGGAACCGCAAGACCTTCCTACAGCTCTTAATCTCTGTTTAAAACTCGAAAATCAGCAATTTAGAGCCAACTATGCTCACCATAATATCAGCCAAATTAGGAGGCCACCACCTCCTCCTCCAATTCCTTCACGGAGAACCCGAGAACAGCAACCTTTCTATCCACAACTTGCATATGTACCCCAATCATCACATTTTCCACCGCGTCAACATTTTAACCAACGACCTACATACCCCCCAAATCAATTTACCCAACCATCGAATTCTCAAATAAATCCACATCAATTCCGAAGGAATCCTCAACCAACTAGTAACTTTTTGCCACAATCTGTTCAAAGGCCTGAACCAATGGATGCTACAACCATCCGTACACACAATGTAAATTATATGAATCGGCCGGTGATGAAAAATTTCCCACCAGCTCCAAAACGACCTATGGTTCCTTCACGAGAATATCCAAATCCCAACAAGATGCAAAGAAATTTCCACTTGCAATCTTCAGAAGTTGACCCCCACAATAATAACACATCCATAGAATCTCAAGAAGTTAGTAACTATAATGCTATGATTTCGGCTATGAATAATCAGAAAGAAGATGACCAAGATCTTAATCAGTACGTAGTTCAACAAGGAAGCGGAGAACCGACAGAAACATTTTCTGATTTTGTCGACGTTCATTTTTTAGACTGACGAACTCGTCACTACCTTATTTTGAATGTAGGACGAGAGAAAATAAAATCCTAAAATTCCTAGTAGACACAGGGTCGAATAAAAATTACATACAACCAGATTTAGTTCGAAACCCCATCCCAAATCAAAAAATATTTAATGCAAATTCAGTCTGTGGTGCTATAGAAATTACTCATCATACTATAATAAATCTTTTTGAACCAGGCACAAATATTAAATTCTTCCTTTTACCCTCACTACGATCTTTTCATGCAATTCTTGGCAATGACACCCTTAAAGAACTGTCAGCTGTCATCCATGCTAAGGAAAGCTATATGACTGTAAACAAAAACATTAAAATTAAACTGAAACAACAAGTATCAGAATCAATCCATAATGTTAATCTCAGAACGCAGCACTTGTCGCAAGAACAACGACAACAACTTAATCGCTTAACCTTGAATTACGCCAAGCTTTTTGGAACACCAAATGAAAAATTAACTTTCACTACGAAAGTCAAAGGTAGAATTCGCACGACGACGGAAGATCCCGTTTACTCGAAGCATTATCCGTATCCTATGGCGCTTAAAGGAGAGATTGATAAGCAAATCAATCAGCTACTAAATGATGGAATCATTCGACCTTCACGGTCACCGTACAATTCTCCGGTATGGATTATACCAAAAAAAACGGACGCCTCTGGTGAAAAGAAATACCGTATGGTTATTGACTACCGAAAACTCAATTCGATAACAATACCAGACCGTTATCCGATTCCTGAAACTAATGAAGTACTAGCGCAACTAGGGAAGAACAAATATTTCTCAGTTATTGATTTAAAAAGTGGCTTTCACCAAATACCTCTACACGAGGACGACATCGAGAAAACTTCATTCTCGGTAAACAATGGAAAGTACGAATTCGTAAGACTTCCCTTTGGTCTGAAAAATGCACCATCTATTTTTCAGAGAGCTCTAGACGACATCTTGCGAGAACACATCGGTAAGATATGTTATGTCTATATTGATGACATAATTGTGTTCAGTGAGAACGTTGAACAGCACTTTCAAAATTTGGCATCTATTTTCGAGACTCTTCAAGAAGCCAACCTTAGGGTGCAATTGGATAAATGCGAATTTTTAAGGCCAGAAATTGAATTCCTCGGATTCATCGTATCTTCGGATGGTATAAAAGCCAACCCAATCAAAGTGGAAGCGATTACCAAGTTTCCATATCCACGAACTTTAAAAGATCTGCGATCATTTCTTGGTCTGTCGGGATTTTACCGCAGATTTATTAAAGATTACGCGAAGCTGGCAAAACCCCTTACAGCCCTTTTAAGAGGGGAGGATGGGCGTACGTCTAGACAAATGTCAAACAAAAAATTCATACATTTGGATAATGAGGCCATGGATACTTTTGACAAAATTAAAAATTCACTTACTTCAGAAGACGTTGTTCTAACTTTTCCAGATTTTAGTAAAGAATTCCATTTGACTACAGACGCTTCGGACTATGCTATTGGTGCGGTACTCGCTCAAGAAAATAAGCCGATAACCTTCATCTCTCGAACTCTATCGAAAGCCGAAGAGAACTATGCCACAAACGAAAAAGAAATGTTGGCTATAGTATGGGCTCTAAAAACTTTGCGAAATTACCTTTACGGTCCTACGATTCTGAAAATATTTACTGATCATCAACCGCTGACATATGCATTGAGCAATAAAAATTCCAACAACAAATTAAAAAGATGGAAGGCTATACTCGAGGAATATAATTACGAGTTAAGATATAAGCCTGGTAGATCGAATGTCGTCGCAGATGCTTTGTCAAGGCCACCCAGAACCATTGAAGTAAATAGTTTAACAGCAACCCAACATAGCGATGAGAGTTCCGGTCAATATCTAATACCTATAGCAAATGAGCCGATCAACGTATTTAAAAACCAGATTATCCTTTCCCTTGGAACAACGCCATCCTATGAATTTAAAATTATTTTCCCTACCTATCACCGTCATGTAATAGTTGAAACTGAGTTCACTGATCAAATTTTAACTGACATTCTTAAACGATACCTTAATCCATCCGTTATTAATGGTATCAAAACTGATGAAAGAATTTTAGGCAAACTTCAAGAAATTTACCCGACACATTTTAGCCAATACCGATTACGTTTCGCAAGAAACCAAGTCATAGACTTAATCGACGAAACACAGCAGGAAACCGAAATTATCAAGGAACATAATCGTGCACATCGCAACTCCCGCGAAAATAAAATGCAATTATTGCAAAAGTTTTATTTTCCACGGTTGAGAGCCAAAATAGAGAAAGTCACAAAACAATGCAAAATCTGTAAAGAGCATAAATATGACAGACACCCGAACAAGCATGAATTACAACCTACACCTATCCCCGAATATCCCGGACAGATTATTCATATAGATATCTACTTCACTAACAAAAAAATTATCCTTACTGCAATTGACAAGTTCTCTAAATATGCCCTGGTCAAAATCCTAAGATCAAGAGCTTCAGAGGACATAAAGCAACCTCTAAGAGAACTTATACTGGCTTTTGGAGTACCCCAAACAATTGTCATGGATAATGAAAAATCCCTAGCCTCTAATTCTATAACATTCATGTTAGAGAATATGTTCAATATTAAAGTTTTCAAAGCACCCCCCTACACAAGTTCCGTCAACGGTCAAGTGGAGAGATTCCACTCCACACTTTCAGAACTAATCCGCTGCCTTAAGACAGATAATGTTCATACCACCTTTTCAGAATTACTAGATCGATCAATCTATGAATACAACCGATCCATTCACACCACTACAGGCAAAAAACCCATAGACACATTTTTCGGTAGAGAGCTACTAACCAATCCAGAACAACTTAGACAAGAAAGACAAGAAAACATGAATAAACTACGCGATAAACAAGAAGCAGATTTAAAATACCATAATGCAAGAAAGAGTCCACTTAAAACATATTCTATTGGCGAAACCATTTACGTAAAAACTAACAAAAGAATAGGAAATAAGCTCGATTCTAGATATAAAAAGGAGACAGTTGCACAAGATAGAAATACAACAGTTATTACCCAGTCAGGAAGAATCATTCATAAAAATCTTATAAAAAATTAACTTTTTCAATAGAACATTATTACCACTCTGCAATGGCGAGGCACAAATTCTGGACTACTCGAATTCACAGCTAATAAAGATCAATACAGGTCGCGCGAAATTGCAGAACGGATCATTCAAGATAATACACTTGATCGACATCGAAGCTTACGAAACAACACTTAACAACTTGGAAGCTACGTTAAAGACATCCATTACTATCAACCATATCCTAACTCCTGTCCTTTCCTTTGAAATATCCCGTATACGAACTTACCTAAATAGACTTAAGATAAATAATAGAAGTAAGAGTAAGAGATCATTAGATTTTTTAGGTTCAGCGTGGAAGTGGATTGCGGGTAGCCCGGACCACCACGACTATGAAATAATTACTAATAAAATGAATAATGTATTAAGAAATAATAATAATCAAGTAATAATTAATAAAATGTCATTAGAAAAGATCAATGAATTAACGAACATTACAAATAAGATTATGAAAACATTCAAAGAAAATGAACTTAATAATAGTGAATTAATTACAAAAATTAAATATAAATTAGATATAATTAAGGAGGAAATAGTTAATGTAGTTTATGCCATTCATTGGGCAAAAGTAAATGTAATAAACTCTTTTATATTATCTAACACCGAAATAAATATAACAGAAACAATTATGAAAGTTGAAAATATTCCCTATGTGAATGTAGATGAAGCATTAGAATTTGCCGAGATAAAAATCGCTTCAAATGATAATAACTTAATTTATATTTTAAGCATTCCAACAACTACTAAAGAACTATGTAATTTGTCATTAATAAAACCTGTTAAAGTAAATAAAATAATCAATAAAATTAAATACGATTCAATACTGGAATGCGATACAGACATTCATGGCATTACAAACAAATGTAAAACATATAATAGTCTTTCTATTTGTAACGAAAATAACATTGTAAGTTTAAGAAATTCATCGTGCATCCCAATGCTGATAAAGAGTCAGAAAGCAACATGTCCCATCATCAACAATGAGCACATCCCAGATGTAGATGAAATAGCTCCAGGAATCCTACTACTAAATCAGTTTAATGGCCCAATATTCATCAACAACGATACTGTCATGCTCAAGGGTACGTTCATCATAAAACACTTCAACACTACCATTCAAGTTAAAGGAAGAACGATCATGTCAAAAGAAGTCACAAGTCATCAACCTTTACCAGCGATACTCCAACCGTCATATAAACCTGACAAGATAGAAGAAGTATTGTCTCTCGAGATGATCAAGGATCTTTATGTTAATCGAACAAAGGAAATCAAGCTGCTTGAAACGAAACACGAGATCAACTTAACCGTGAACATCATACTAGTGGTTACAGTCTTAGCCATCGCAACCTTCGCATACAAATTGATAAGAAATAAAGGCATGACTAAAAACGAACAGTCTAATACCAACATGCCATCATCATCATCAATAACCATAGGACTTGAAGACATCCCTCACCTAGTGACGTCAACAACATCTCACGAGGACGTAAGATTCTAAGGGTGGAGGAGTTAACGCCAGAAACATTTCATCATGCAAACAATGCATGATACAGTTCCCACGAGCAACAACATCAACTCCGTACGTGATGGAATGCAGCGAATCATATTCAACCGGACACACGAGGCATCGACAACGAGCGGATACTTGAGCCACCAACAGGTATGCTGACCTGTCGTCTGGCAGTATGGGATATGCACTTAGTTTTAAGATATGAAATATTTTGTCATTCAGTAATCATAAGTAGTTCGTAAGAAGTAGTTCGTAAAGAAGTAAATAAAAATATTTTTTTTAAGTAAATCTAGCTTTAAATAGTTTAATTTATATTACCAGTGCGATCTGGACTGGCTTTTGATCACTGATCGGCCCCTCTTCAAACCACACTATCGAACTAGAAATGACAGGAACCAATAGAAAACTCCTACCGCTTGCAGATGTCCGGCACTAAAGCCGGAAAGATTTGAGAAATTGGGTCCAAGAAGGTTAAAAAATTTCGAAGAATGAAACATTTCTGATTCCGACTGGATAGATCTGATGATGATGATGAAGAAATCTGACACATAATTCGACATATTCACCCATATAAAAAAAAAAAAAAAAAAAGTCGTGAATTTTCAAGGTGAGTCGCCAGGAATCACGTACACCATTAAGGCCTCACTTTAGGAATTTCAATTCCAAGTTCGTTTTCAACCTAAAAGACAGCTTTCACCAAGTGTAATCTAGGCTAAATCAACATTTGTTAGCCATGAATGTTGTCTGTAGAAAGGAGCGTGTGGTTTCAGATTGCAAAATGGATAAAAGATCACAATGAATCAGTTTGTAAATATATGCACAACTCCATCGGATTTCTATTTTTATATCATTTTGACAAGACCAATAAGCAATATGTTTTCATTGAACCGACATCGATACATTGTGGTAATATTTGTAAAATTAATTGATTAGATAAGATAGAAAAGAAATAAAATGAAATGCAGCAAACACTGAATAAACATATTGTCGCCAAAATACGGAATCACTTTAAATACAAAAAAAAAAAAAAAATAACAAAACTATCTCATACCATACACAC
The DNA here is from genome assembly GCA_917880715.2 of Matsumyia berberina. Taxonomy (NCBI): domain Eukaryota; kingdom Metazoa; phylum Arthropoda; class Insecta; order Diptera; family Syrphidae; genus Matsumyia; species Matsumyia berberina. The sequence goes on from OU862870.1 coordinate 35,359,029, forward strand.
TGGATTTTGACTTACTTTTTATCAAAAAAAAAAAAAAAAAAAAAAAAAAAAAAACGTGTTGGGTACCATACATTAGAACCGAAATCTAATCTATTTCACCGAGTGTATGCACGTTCGGTGGTTTAATTGAATTTCCTTTAACCACTATCACCTTTTTAATAGAATTAGTTGCGCAAAACAAATTCACTCGTACAGGGATATTCAATTAAAAACTTTTACCAACTAATGAAGGAACGAACGAACTATGTGCATCTTTTCCAAATTCCAAAGAGAATTTTTTTCTTTTCTTTGTAGGTGTCTTTTTTTAAAGAACTTTTTAAGTGAATTAATGTTAGAGTGGAAGAATCCTTGTAAGGGATTTAAAAAAAACTAGAGTCTAGTCAAGAATGTGCCAGTGGATGATGAGACATTGAGGTAAAACTTTTTTCTTCCTAAAACACCATCTAACGGCTGGTTAATTAGTCAATCTTTTCGACGGCAATGGCTACATTAAACCTTATAAAAGTACCATCTACTTCATGCATCATTGCGACACCACTCAAAAGTTTCTTCAAAAATTCGGAAGATGAAAAGACGAATTTGCAAAAAAAAAAAAATGGAAGAATAAGTAATGTGAAAGAAAACGGAAAAATGGAGAGATATACGGGGACTAAGTCGTCTCTTTCGTGATGGTATAACTCGTCACGTTAAAACGAACATATTTGGGCCAAATTATCTCGTTTTTTACGTGACGAGTTATGCGATAACGAAAGAGCCGAGAAATGGCCCCAGATGCATGCGTTACCCCGGCAATAGCATAGTCCTAGAAACAACAAATCAACTTTTAGAATCAGTGAACACAGGCGGCCTTGGTAAAGTTTAGGCAAAATAAAAATAAACAACCATGGATACCATACTCGGAAGCCAGTGAAACTGATAAGGATATTAATAACCCCATGAGCACGATCACGAAAACCAGCTCTTCAGCGGTACACCTAAAAATAATGCGTCTAAATACAATCGACTTATGGAGACAAGTACCACCGCAGTAGCAGGATCGGAATTATGGCCCTTGGGAAACATTTCTTTAATGATTTGGTCAACAACCAATCATCAACCCTCCTTAAATTCATCTTGGATTCCAGATGGTTCAGGGAGGCCTCAAACCCTCTCTTCCCTTCTTCTTTTTTCCGCATCCCGAAACCACAAAAGGTGACCACAATGGATCCAAATAGGGGCCACCGCTACTTAAGTAAAACAAAAAAAAAAAACTCCTAGACAGGATCTTTAAAATGCACTCCTTGAGTGCTATGGCATGTTCCCCTTCTTTTCAGATATCCCAACATCATCAAGGGACACCACAAGGTGTCACATTTGCAACGTAAAGACAAGTTGTTAGAATACATTAAAGGCCAAAGTGAAGTGGGACACACTTTAACCACTGCTGGTCCTGGTGATCAGTAGTCAGCTCCGACGGTGTACTTAACTGAATGTGCAATTCCGACATTTTCAAAACAGTACGCGGTAAAAATGTAGAGCGAAACTGACCTGAACAAAGAATGACGGCAAACAATGAAAGAAAATCACATGACTAGAAAACCCCAAAATATCAAAGGAGAAAAAGAGTGTAAGTAGTTAGATATTCAAAAGATTAGTAAGTTTTGGTGAAGCAGGATTTTTGAAGCAGTGGTGTCACATACAAAGACACTGATGAGAACTTTAAAAATAAAACCTAATCTCCTTGCACAAAGTACATGTTTTTAAAACGGAATTTGCAGAACTTCATGTAGTCGCATCTACCTACAAGACAAGATCTTCACGAAAAGTCACTATCAAGCAGCTATGATATTCTCATCAAATTTCCCTAATATTTCTCTTACAGTCCGACGAACTTGCCAAATCTGTGATCAGTCCAATAATTTCCTCTCATACCAGCGGCATGAGTATCCCAAACAGTGCTCATCATTAAACAAGTCATAACAAGAGAATTAACCCCAGATGGAATAGCGGTCATATGTACAATACATACATATGTACAGTACATCTGTGTCATTCCACCAGACTTATCGACCAGATGACATTATACATGCTTGCAGAAGCTGTAGAGACGAGGAGAAAGAAGAAAGCTCAACTCACCTCCTCTGCAACTGTCCAACGCTATTTCACAGCAAAAGAAGACTTCTAGATCAGTGCCACCTTCAATGATAACAGTGATCTAAGTCGAATCCCCATTCAAAATCTTCTCTCCTTCATCAATTAATTTATGTGGTAAAATGAATTCCCCGTCATAAGGAATTTTGTAGGCCTTGAGCCTAAGTGAGTCCGTAGTTAACCTAACCTAATCTATGTACCTACGTTCTCCAAATCACTGCGAGCTATACCCGGGCATGGACAATAGGTGTGTGATATCCTCCGACGTGCAGATTTTGTAAAAGTGCCTGCACAAGTTCATGTCTGCAATGTCTAGTCTTTTGGGGTTTTTCCGTAGAAGATAGTTTTCTGACTGGATCACATCACAATGAATACAAATCTTTTTATCAATATAAGCGAGCGAGCTTCTTTTCAAAACGAAAGAGGAAACCCCATGTACAAAGATCTGACATTTCGCTGCAAAAACCTGTCACAACTAGAGCATTGAAATAAGATCTACAAATTATTTAATCTGAGAACAATTGATGTGGTTTCATCGCTGGTGTAGAATTCTGTTAAAAACGGGCCAGAACTGGATGATGCACCAAAAGTTTTCTAGTTACCCAAGCCGCCTTACCTCTTTAATGTACCAATCGTACACGTCGGATCATTGTTCTAAGATAATTTTTTGTTTAATATCCATAAGTATATGCAATACAAGTTGGTTATACCAAATAAACTTTCTATAGAATTGCTGTTGTAAGAGTTTAAGATGAACACTTTGACAGAGATTCCAATCACCGAGTTTTTGTCTAACCGACCATATTCGAGGCCTATCATGACAATATTTTTGCCCACATTTGTGGATAATAGGAACGAACTTGTTTCAATGCAGTAGAAGACTACCTTATTTCACCATGTGTCGAAAGTCCTTTATATGTAAACTATAATATTTGTATCCCTCATCGATGTACAGTTTCACTAAAAGTTTTGTTGTATCTACGGGATGTCGATAAGGATTGAATGTAAATAAAATAATTTGATAAGAGCGGCATAACAAACAGTGAACTCATGCCCTAAAGTTGAAGAACGAAATTAGAAATATCCATTCGGAGTCGTACTTGCAGTTATACGAGTTGACTAATTTTATTGCGGTTTTTGGCGCAAAATTATTATTTCGCAGAATTTCGGTGCAAAAATGTTTCCCGAAAAGCTGCCAACTGGTGGCGCCAGCGATGAGTTTCTGTTCAATTTTATCAATGATTGACAAAGCCGGGGTTTGTAATAAAAATGGCACATGTACCTAGTATGAAGTTTTAGGATCAAATTCGAAAAGGTCATAAAACACATACATATGGGTGTATGTAGTTAAAAAAAATAATGTAGATCGCTTAACATTTTTGTGTGTTGTATTGTTTGCACGAATGGAAGGGACCTACAATTTATTGCCAACTCCGAAAGGCGAATTGAGTAGCTTTTTCATGACAAACTATACTCCTGGACGTTTGTCATTCGCCGACGAGAGGTGGTGCCGCGAAAAATATTTGCTGGACATGGCTGGAGCTTGAACCTGCCCCGCTCGCACAGTAGTCTAACCCAGTAACCATTGAGCTACGACGACCACTGGTTTCTATTAGTTTGAAGATTTTCGGAAAAAATTCAGATTGCCACAGAAATTGCGAGTTTTTATATGCAGTGAATTATTTTTCAGTTTCGCAATATTTTTTCTAATTTAGTTTAAGGAACTCCTCAGATGGATGGATGAACATATTTCGCCAAAGAAGCTGACTTTTTGCGATTGGTACCTGAATTCGAAGTAAGCTCAATGGAAACAGTTGCTCAAGATGAACTCAAATCCAGCAGAAAATTCTATTAAATTCTCCAATTAGTCAGTGCCCGCTAAAGCGGTTATGATTACCCTTATCCTGGAGCAATTTTGGTGGAGAAATGGGAGAAGAGAATTAAAAGGTACCAATGCGTATTGGTTTTAAATGCCTGTGGGCTTAAATGATGTCGAAGTACGGAGCTTCGGATGCCATTTCACTTAGAAAAGAATCCCTCTGGTTGACAATATGTCTGACTATCTCGCTTAAGCTGTGCTTATAGAAAATACAAAGCCTAAAACAGTGAAAGACATGATACATTGCTTCGGGGTGTGGATTGGCGCAGTATGTATTTATAAGCACACACCTCTAAACATAATGTTTTGGAAAAACAATGTGCGCTTTAATCAGAACCATTTGAAGTTAGTTTAAGCCTAACAACTTAAACTTAGAAGTAATGAACAAGCTGAAGAAGAATGTCTCTTTTCAGATCAATAATGTTCAAAACTAAGCAACAATGGTTGCCCTGTAGACTTTTATCAAGATAATTCAAAGGAAAGGCGTACGTGATGCTTATACAATTTTTACAACACCACAAGTCAATGAGGAAACTATTTACATATGCAACATTTTTTAAGCGGAAATTTAAGCTTTTAGGTAGTAGATGCGTCCAAATAAAACTTGCCTAGAATTATCGTAAGTCATTGCCATACTGGTACGGAATGAGTTCAAAGATGCATAAAAGAGTAAAAAAATAAAATAAAACAATCCTGATGGAGAATGTGGATTGTTTCTGCTTTGTTAAGAGAGTTTTTCGAATCGTATTGGTAATTAATAATAATGCAATTGGAAATCTAGTCCCATTCACGATTTTTAGTACAATTCCACAGCTCAACGATCCATCGAAGTTCAACTATCTGTCAAAATATTCATCCTCAAGATCGAGACCAAAAATTTGTTACACAAAATGATATTCACTGACCGCTCAAAAGCAGACACCATAAACCTAAACTATTCTCACTTTAGCCCCAAAACCCATCCCATACACAACCTTCCCCACTTGCATATGCCTATTTCAGATTTGTATCCACAAGATGTATTTGGCGCCAGTGGCATTTTGTTTACATGCAAATACCCATGGGACTCCTCACAATTTTGCGTCGGCGAAAGGAAATATGAAATCGCATATCAACTACCACTGCACTCTGCGCGCTGCAAATGCAATCAATATCCTTGTACCGCTCGATTGTTCCCCATTTGAAATCGTATATCTAGCAAACATTATACAAACCGTCATTTATGAGTTTTATCCTTGATTTAATTTTTTTTTTATTTATTTTTTTTTTGTATTCCAATTAGGTAATGAGAGTATCCTTGGAATAAAACTTTATGCACTGGATCACTAGAGCAAACACAAGCACTCATCGAAATGCACACACCATCTAGGAAAATATATTTTTATGGTTTCACTGCTTTTCCTTCATTTACCTTTTTCAATGCGATGTTTATCAACAAAAAAAATAAATAAATAAATAAAAGTGCACACACTAACTGTACAAATCAAATCATTGTTTAAATAATTTCTTTTCGGATGTAAAGTGTTTAAGGGAAAGTAAGCACACACGAGCACTGTGGCTAGAGCACCGCACCGTATATTTAACTTCTTTTTGTTGTTTAGTAAATTGTTGTAAATTTTATTTTTTTCGTTTCGTTTAACAGTCCTTGCGGCTGTTTATTTTTTCTCTCTCTCTTTCCACCTCTTTTGTAGGTTCAAACTAACTAGTTTAGGTGTATATTTTAGTCACACTCTCTCTCTCTCTTTTTGTTTAGTAAAATCAAATTGTGAAAGAAACAAAAAACGGACAACGCACGGTGCAAAAGTTGAAAAACTTTTCACCCTTCGAAGGATACACAACAACTGTTTGGGTGAATGGTAGAAGCAGTAAAATCAACCCCCAAATAGTAGGTTGGATGTGTGTTTGCATGGATGGCAGCATGCTTCACACACACCCTGACGACGCGAGTGCATGGATGGACGTTTCAATATCGAGCTGTTCCCGAATAAGAGAGAAACAATTCACTCACCATGATTCATTTTGCAGAAGGCCGTGTCGTGTGTGCTGCTGCTGCTGCTGTTGTGTGGTGGTTTCGTTTTCTGTTTTGTTCCGTCGGTTTTTGTTTTGGAGTTTTGTATTTGGCGCGCCGCGTTTGTTGGTCGTTGCTCGTTGCATCCTGTATTCTCACAGTGTGTGCGAGGGTTGAGGGAATGTCTTCTGTTTATCTGCTTCTTTCTCTCCCTTTTTGTGGAGTTGTTCTTGGTTTTCTGCGATGGCTGGTTTGCGTTTGGTGACGATTGGGTAGAGTGTGTTCCGTTTTCCAGCGTGTTTTGCGTGCAAATGGAGTTTTGGACGGAAGAATGTAGTAGATGATCGTTTTACGTAGTGGGAAGGTGTTACGCATAATTTTTGTGTTTGAATGCGCATTTTTGCACAGTGTTAGAAGGATGGGATTGCTGAAGGGGAAATAGCACTTTTTAGTTTATATCAACACTGTGGCAGAATTTATTGGGCTGCATCGGTGAAGATGGAATGTCATCGTGGTAAAGGAATATGGCTAGATAGATATCGCACGCCAAAGGAAAGAACATGACACATTTTCAATCGGCTATTTTTACTTCGAACTTCAAAGTATAAACGATGTTCTTCCGATCGTGTGCTGCTGTGCTTTGTGCCCTTTATCATATCAAAGTACACAGCCGAAACCGTGCAGAGGTGTATTGTTTCTGTTCGCGAGTCATTTTTTCTTTGGGCGTGCGATGTCTCTGTAAACTACAATATCTGTGATAGTATATCCTTTTTCTATCGACTTCCGTAGAAGCTGCCAAAACTAGAAGAAGAAGGACAGAGGAAACATCTCTGCACGCATGTAATTTTATGAGATCAATGCTAGCTTTGAAGGCAGACCTGTCTCGGCTAAATGACCTACCAAACCTAGCAGTTTTGGGCTACGTGCGTTTTATCATCATCATTTTCCAATGACCCATCTCCGATCTTGCTTCATCGACTCGTAATCATCAGGGGCTAACCCCATAAGGGAAGAGGTGAGATTTCGGCTTATCCTGGGCCTACCCAGGGGACGCCTACCTGATTGCACGGATTCCATGGCACGTCTTGGAAGCCGAGTTGGGGGCATGCGTTTAAAGTGCGCAAACCATCGAAGCATGGACCTCTCTGTTCGAAGAGCTCGTGTATAAATGTAAAAATTACTTGAATTGGATTGGAAAACTTTATTAAAAATGCAATTGTATCACCAAACAAATCCTCTTTTACAATGGCGAGTGCTCAAACCTCGAAATCAATTACTGCTTTTAAAGAGACACTTAACGTTAAAATAGGCAGAACACTCAGGCTCATAACCCTCCGGTATTTCGACAAAACGTCAAGTATAAAGCATCGAATAAACTATTGACGCGATAATCACAAATGTAATAGATTGGTCAACATTGTCAAAAGTGCATTCCCTACAAGGAGATAGTGGGTTCAAACTAACGTAAAATAAAAAGGGATACGCGGAAGGTTTCCACATCACAGCAACTCAAGGATTGGCTCATGCTGCAATAACCTGGAACCCTTTGTCATAGAAGAAGCTTTTGCTGTTTCAAGGTGTTTCGGGGTTCTCTTGAAGCAGCACGCACAAAACAGGACAAATAAAATCTCCTTGGATAGTCAAGCATTAAAAGGCATCACAAATCTAACATCCATATTACATCTGGTCAAAGAATGTTAAACCGATAGTAACCCGCTTGCCAGCTGCAGTGACTTCTGCCTTGTCTTTGTAGAAGTTCATTGACCTCTTAAAAAGAGCAATAGTCTGTCGAATACATGCTGACTCTGCTTGGAAGATCAAAAATCTGTATAGAAAATTTTGTGCGACTGGCCCACCATAGCCCGCTAGAACTTCAGGAGGTGATACATTAGATGATGCAAGCACTTATCTAAGGTTCCTCTATCATCTCGATCTTACTTACAATTTTCCTCAGATGTAGACGAACTAGATGGGTGGTCGCCGTGGCGCAGTGGTTGGTAGGTTTGACTGCTGTGCGAGCGGCGTTGGTTCAAGCCCCAGCAACGTCCACCGATCATTTTTCGCGGCGCAACCTCTCATCGGGGAATGACAAGCCTTCCGGGAGTATAAAATGTCATAAAAAAGCTTCTAAATTCGCCGTCCGCAGTCGTCAATAAATTGTAGGTCCTTTCCATTCGTGCGAGAAATGCAACACGTACAACATGAATGGTTGCGAAAAGCTAGTCCTTGACTCATCCCGAGCTGTCGGTGAGTGCAGTCCGTGAGACAAGCTCACTACCTAAGATAGTAAAGGGCTCCCACATGTATCCTAAATCAGATCTATAATATACAATCGAGGTTTATGAAGTTTCTGCGTTTTAAAAGGTTCCTGCTAGTTATTTCCAATTTTTAAATTGTTCTCTTTGGAGATCCAATTATCTCGCTGAACATAAAATCCGTCATATCAAAATAAAGGATGTCTTCAACAGGTAGATATAAAATCTGTTGCATCAGAAGTAAATAAAAAACAGAACGTTGTTACAAAATTCTGCACCGATCACAGAGACCTGTAATTTCAACAAAAATCCCAATTGTCTACAGTTTCAGTTTAAATAGTTATTTGACCTTTTTGATCCACCTACGACAACCACCTATCTGCGAAAATTGTATTCTCTTTTGTAAAAATCACATTAAATACTCCTTGCTAGACAGCAGCAGGATATGCATTGACTGAGTGCAAAACACTCAGTCGGAGTTCTCTGCAAACCTCACAACCAACACAAATGGACCAGTTTGGAAAAAAGAAAAACACAAGCTGCAATCAGGACAATTGGAATACGAGAGAACAGCAGAGTGGAAAAAAAAAACAATACTATGTATTTGCCTCTTGTCGATCCGAACGATCAAGGTGTTGAGGATAATAGACATTGCCGGCAGCGTCAGGATAGTCGGATGATTCAGGTAAAAATTGAATAGAAATGATTGCAATTGGGCAAATGTAGACCAGGTTTGCGACTGTTGTAAAGGATATGAACGAAACTGAAGGAAGACCATTTACATTTTAAGAATGTCATCAGCTGCTTGACATTATCACCTAGTGATAAAATAGGAACACATGGCGCAATTAAAGTTGTAATCGATCCACGATCAATGAAACACGTGACAAATTATTTATTGTTTCTCGGCTTTGAACAACTATTATATGGTGTCAACTCAAAAACACCTAATGGAACATTATAAGAATGTGGTGATCTCAAACTGGGTGGCTTTAATGTAAGCTGTGCTAAAAAGTGTGATTATACATATATATAGATGACATTCTTAAGAGGAGAGGACTTAGACACGTACGCTGGAGATAATACTTGAAAAGAATTTCACTTTTGAAAGCACCGACAACACCGCCTCTAAGCTCAGCAGCTAAGCGGGCGCTTCGTTCTTACTTACATCGATTGTCTCTTAGCTCTCATTGAGAGGGCAGAATAATTCAACATTAATTTAAGTGCCAGGCCAGGAAACTGCATAGCGATGAACTCGTCAGACACGGTATTACCCTCGGGAACTCGACCGACGGCAACTGGGTATGTCGTTTGCTAAATGTTCGTAAAATAAACGCAATCCGAAAACGAGACAGCAAATAATGGCTGATGCGACGTCCTAGGTTTCTAGAGAGATCTGGCCTAAGCTAGACTTGAATTGGTCCTGTTAGAGGGATCTCAAATCAGTTATAGGTGTCTTCGCAGGATAGGGTTCTACTCAAATGAAGCTGCTGGGATGAAGGAAGAGGAAGGAGCAATTCTTCATTTCCTCTGACATGCCCCGCGTTTTTCTTACTCTATTGATGAGTGTAGAAAAGTATAGAGCGCAGTAGATGACGAAGTTCTCAGCGCATCAATACTGCCAAAGCATGCCAGTCTTTCTCAAGTACTTCCATTTTTCAAAGACGGCCGTCAAAACAATATGCAAAGGGTCTACCGAATGGGGACAGAAAGTTGGCCAAATCGTCTAGTACTTCACTACCCACGGCTTCCTCAAGTAGATCGTTAGGCTCGTTGCAACGAATAAGATTCATATATGCAAATTTCTTGAGGTTCACCTCGGTGCGGTTTCTTCCTGGCTAAGCTGGTCAAATTTGTAAAATACTCTTCAACTGAGAATGTGGTATCTGACAGCAGCGTGATTCGCATATGTTTCAAGTTTTCAAAGCTCCAAAGGGTTTTAAATGCTCCATTGTACATTCCCTGGTCGCTGTGGGTGCAAGGCTTGCATTCCTAAGACGTGTTCATCTCTGTCATTTAACTACACAACTCTTGGCCACGTAAACTTTTAAAATTCATTTTTTTGATGAACCTACCCCCGTGACAAAATGAAAAATCCTTAAACTTCAGTGTGTTTAGATCCATGAACTTTCCAATTTATGTTCTTCATCACTTCTAAAGCAGTAGACCATAGAATTTTAGCACAATTCAGATCCGTAGATAACTTGCATTGGCACACATTTCCACATCATCTACCCTCTCTTCTATGTAATTTTACACGAATTAAAATAAAATATGTATGTTGAGAATATATCCATAGGTACAAATGCATGTGTACATATTCATGTACATGGTATATCTAATTTACCCACACACGTAAACGAACACATCAGGTTGCTCGATCGGTACAATGATGACAGCCATTACAACAACAAAGAATGTTGAATTACAAAAAAAAAGGAAAACGAAACATCTGCTCCTTTCAGGATTTAGGAAAAACTGCAGACCATACATTATGCCTGTGCGCCTCGCCTGCCTGCTCCTTTTTTTTTTCGTTTAGTGTTTCGAATTTTCGTCCTTTATTACAATTGGATATGAGTAGCTGCGTTGTTGTTGCTGTTAAAAATAATAAACTTGAACGAGTGGACGGATGTTTTGTTATTTTTACTTTTTTTCTTCATTTGCAGTGAAACGAGTTTGATTAAGTGATGCAAGGATATTTAATGTATGGATCACTTTTCATGTGTAGTTTGAGTTTACACACTATGTGTAGTATGGCCTCGAACAATTATTTCAAATGGCTGGAATGCATGCAAAGTCATTGGCTTGGTAGTTTAACTCTAGAAAAGGTGGACAAAAAGCTGTACATATAAGATATTCATTGACTCCTACATATGCATGTATAAATTTATATAGAAAGTTGGAGTCATCTTGTCCTAAAAATTTGTATTTTAGCGATTATTTCCTCTGCTCGACAGACCGAGGAAGTCCAAGGCCTAGCTTTCCGCAACCACCGACGTTGTGCGTTTAAGATTTCTCGCACAAACAGAACGGACCTCTAATTTATTGGTAATTCGGATTGGTGGCAAATTGAAAAGCTTTTCATGATAAATAATGCGAGGAGAGGAGATGTAGCTTAAAATGTTTGACGATCATAACTGGTGTTCGAACTCATGCAGCTTGCACTTACCACTCACTCACGGCTGATCAGGGATGCCTCTCCTGCAAGGCCAGACACAAAGATTCCCTGTTGACACTGTCGAAAATCGAAAATCAAAGAACAGTAAGTGAAATAGCGAACGTTATTCAACATATTGCTCGATAATGACCCGCAGGGTGTTGCTGTGGTCGATACGGGAGAATCTAGGGCGGAAAGTTGCTTCTTTGGCGTCAAGTGGGTCTTTCAATTGTTCCTTTATCCGCTCAACCCAGTTTTCACACTTCATCGGGAAAGTTTCTGGTATATGCCTTCATGCCTTCTCTACAAGTGCGCTCAGAAGCTCGGCAGATGTTTTTGGCGCAGCTCCTAAAAGTTTCACAGGCATACCTACTGTCTTGTAGTTTTTCAGTGCTTTGAGCGAGGTAATAATTTCCTTCTTCCTGGGGGTTGCGTTGCGGATTACTAGCGAATTAACGGTTTAAAGCCCAAGCAACTTGCTTCTTCCATCGCTTGAGTTGGTCCTCATTCGAAATAAGCAGAGAACCGTCTAGGGCCCACACCGGGTATTCACTGCAACTTTGACTATCTTTAGCTCTTTAGTGATTCTAAGTCGCAGACCTAGATGGCCTAGAAGCTGAACTATTTAAGGCTGCAGGCGATGACTTGGTAGGGTACATGTGCTTACTCATCTGTAAAATATGGTCCGACGAAAGCATGTCCGATGATTGGAACCATATGTCTGATCCATAAGAAAGGAGACAGTCGCACCTGCTCCAATAACAAAGGAATAAGTCTTAGAACATCGCATGTAAAATGTTTTTTGATGTAGTGCTGAAGCGTCTGAAACCACACATCGATGAACTGGTGGGGAACTACTAGTGCGGGTTAAGGCCTGAAAAATCGACAATCGATTCTACTCTTTACGTCAAATCCTAGAAAAGACTCAAGACTTCCAGATCGATACCCACCATCTATTTATTGATTCAAAGTCGCATATGATGGTGTGAGTGGAGATAAGCTGTTTGCGCCATGTCTCTTTTGGGTAGGATGGCGATGGAGAACGCTCGCTGCCTCGTCAAGGTCGAAAAAGCCACTACCGAAACCTTCTTTAACCTGGTACTGGACAAATTTGAGGAAAATTCCTAGGTCACCACTTCAGGCACTATTTTTTACAAATCTTTTACCGATTTGGTGACGTGGACGATATTGGCATCAATGGCAGAATAAAACGAGCAGTCACTGAAGTTTGCGCAAACATCGAATCAGAAGCTGGAAAAATGGATCTGGTTGTTCAGGAGGATGAAACGAAATATATGCTGTCGACAAATGTGGAGAAATAAAACTAACGTGTCGGCCAGAAATTCAACTACCACGGCTCTGCTAGAAATTCTGCGCCAATTGCTGTTACTATGATCTTAGAAGACAACTATTTAGCGAGGCCTTATCGATAAGAACTAACGCTATACAAGACCCTTATCATCCCTGTCCTGCTATATGGTGCCGAACCATGGACCTTACCAAAATCGGATGAAAGTGCACTAAAAATTCTCTGGAGAAAAGTTCTACGTTCGATTTATGGTCATACCTGTGTTGAGAAGATTCCTGATGGAGAAGATTTAACCATGGAATATACGAGCTGTACAACGGCACCGACCTGGTCAAAGAAATACGTGTTCAATAATTAAGATGGCCAGGTCATGTAGAGCGGATGAATACCCGTGCTTCAGCCAGAAGAATCTTCGACTCCACCCTTGTGGGACAAGGCAAAGGAGAATGACATCTTCTCCAAGGGCGTGCGCAATGGAAGGATGGTCTTAACCTTCTCGACGTATGCAACTGGTGGCAGCTGTGTAAGAATTGTCGTGGGTGGATGGCCTTGAGACCGTGGAGGGGTTGAGGCCGTAGACGATATTGCCTTCGCACATGCTTGCTGCTTTTTCTGCTTCAGTGGCTGACGCCTGCCTCTTCTCCCTCTATGCTATACTTCTCTAATTGTCATTCGATATAGGAACTACACCTAGCGTCTTCTAGCTGCGATTTGAGTAGTTTTCGTTAGTTGGTCCTTCTCCAGGTATGTACCGACGATTCAGATATGAAAATGATTTTTTCCAGCCCACCAATGGTTTTAGTTGGTGACGGACATTGCGGTGCTGATTTTTTCCACTTCTGCCCAAAGCTGGTCTCTGAATTGTTGGCGCACTTAAGGATGCTGTAGTCTGTCGATGTTATACCTAGGCATTCGAGTGTTGACACGGTTACTATCCCTAGATCGTATCAAAGACAGGACGAAACCCAGCTAAAAATATTAAAAAAAGGATAATGAAACTTTTATAAGAAATAATTTATTTATGCAATTAATAAAACAAACTAAACTTTTTTTTTAAGCAAATACCAATAATATTGTATACATTGATCAGTTTTATCGTTTTTTTTTTTTAACATTTTTAACTCTTACATCTACTGATTACTTATAACACAATATCACTGTTATAATTTAATTATTTTAATATTTTTTTTAATATTTAACTTTTCTATGAACATTGTTATTTTTGAATGATTTTTGTTTTGTTTTTTTTTTTTGAGTATATATTTCGAACCCGTTTGTTTTTGCTTTTGTCTTTAATGAGGCTAAACGTTAGATCCAAATACAGTTAGGAATTTATATCGTAAATGAAAAGTAACGTATGTTTTGCTGATAAGATGACGAGACCAAAATTCACTTCACTGATTCAGATATGAAAATGATTTTTTCCAGCCCACCAATGGTTTTAGTTGGTGACGGACATTGCGGTGCTGATTTTTTCCACTTCTGCCCAAAGCTGGTCTCTGAATTGTTGGCGCACTTAAGGATGCTGTAGTCTGTCGATGTTATACCTAGGCATTCGAGTGTTGACACGGTTACTATCCCTAGATCGTATCAAAGACAGGACGAAACCCAGCTAAAAATATTAAAAAAAGGATAATGAAACTTTTATAAGAAATAATTTATTTATGCAATTAATAAAACAAACTAAACTTTTTTTTTAAGCAAATACCAATAATATTGTATACATTGATCAGTTTTATCGTTTTTTTTTTTAACATTTTTAACTCTTACATCTACTGATTACTTATAACACAATATCACTGTTATAATTTAATTATTTTAATATTTTTTTTAATATTTAACTTTTCTATGAACATTGTTATTTTTGAATGATTTTTGTTTTGTTTTTTTTTTTTGAGTATATATTTCGAACCCGTTTGTTTTTGCTTTTGTCTTTAATGAGGCTAAACGTTAGATCCAAATACAGTTAGGAATTTATATCGTAAATGAAAAGTAACGTATGTTTTGCTGATAAGATGACGAGACCAAAATTCACTTGTGTCGAAAATTTGTTAAAAATAAATTTGTTTTCTTTCCACAATTTCATCTAAATATTTTTTTAAGTCTTTAGTTATAATAAGTTATGCTACATCGATATATTTGTTTTCGAATTAAATTTCACCTGTAACCGGGACAAGGGATATTCATCTAGATGTAGGTTAACACTTTTTCTTTTCTCTAAATCTTCAATTTTATGAATAAAACAAATACGTTTTATTCATAATTAATTTGTTTATAATAAATTAATGGAATATATAGCAGACTTTATAGTCACTCATATTTTTTTTCTATTGCTTTTGTGAGTAAAGTCCATTGTCGCGTTTTGGAGTTGACGTGCTGCGGGGAGTGTTTAGCTTGATGCGATGGTGCATACACAACAACTTGGGAACCAAAAGCTATCCGTGTAGAGATTTTGTCCGTTTCCTTGGAGGGCAATCAAGCGTTTTTGAACGAATTTCTGTTCACACCTGGATGTGTATCCGTTTGGGAGTTGACATAAGTTGGCACAAGTTGTGGATCTGAAAATAATTTTAAAATTGTTTAGAAAAAAGGGGATTAAGTGTAATTTTGGCTGACGACCCTCGGTCACATTTGCTCTCTACCCGGAAGAAATAATAAAATTACTTCGAGAAGGATTGAGACAAAAAGGACTTATCGCTGGGTTAGGAGAAATAGCAGATCTTTAGATCTTTAGTGACAAGCAAAGTTCTCCTACAACTGAAATCCGAGCGCTGTATTTGGTCAAGAAACAACATAAGATTTAAAGGGGTGAAAACCCTGTGACAGCATTGAGTGCGGGAGTAGGGCAGGTGCACATAGCTCTTGAGATCCTTGGTTAGTTTTGTGGGTGTTCTAGAAACTTCAAACGGGTCACCATAAAAAGTATACTCATAGGATCCAAGGGGTAGGGTTGGCTAATCTGGAAACCACCCAGAAAGGGATAAAAATCTCAAGAGTTTCCAAAAATCGTCGTTATGAAGGTCCTCCAGCTCGTAGAAGAAGTTACTAACAAGAGTACGCAAACTACTGGTGGTAAGCAAGTGCTGGATGGACTCTTTTTCCTTTCGACCCTGCAGCTTTTGCACTAGTCATTGCAGGGTAATTCAAGACGCTCCGCATAGATTCATCCGCAGTGCCCTGTAAGGAAACCGGAGACGATTCGTCTTTTACTTCGACTAAGTTGTACGAGATTTTTGGAATTCTTCTTATCGAAGGCTGGCCATAGTGATTTGGCTATTGCACATGTGTCCATGTTACATCATCGTGTTCATGGTTCTATTTTCATATAAAGAGTACTAATGGGTGTCTTTGCAACTAGAAGGGCTTAGCATATGCTAGCTCTGCACCCTTCCAGGCAAGTTCGTCCACCATCTCATTACCTAATATATCTTTGTGGCCTGGCACCCAGCATAGAGGCACCTTATTGGTCGTTGATTTATCGTTGAGAGTTCGTCTTTAAACTTCGATTTTGTCGATGCTGACTACAGAGACTTGATAGTCGCCTGGCTGTCAACATAGATAGTGATAATTTTCCTTACAATGATGTTGTTTCTGATTAGCTTTGTGGCCTGTAGAATGGGAGTTATCTCGGCTTCAAAAACACTGCATCCGTCTCCAACTTTGAAGGATTGGTTTACCCCTATGGATTCACTGAATATACCGGCAATAGTATCAGAGTCCATTTTGAATCCATTGGGTGTAAAAGGCTACCTCTTCTTCAGGGCAGACTATACCCTCATCCCAGTGCTACCGAAATCTGAGATTGGAATCTTGTAATCGGTATCTATGTTCTCCTTTGTTGTAGTTCATCGGTTCAGAACGGAGGCGTGACTATAAATGTACGTTGTCCGTAAACCTACTTTCCTTAGTCTGAGTGGCAGTTTTGTCACAACAGTTGATGTCTACTGGAACTAAGTTCAACTTTGTTTCAAGTCTCGCTGTGGGTGTTGATCCATTCGATCCTTTTATCATTATGCAGCCTGCTATTTGAATCTTATTGACACTTGTAAGATGGCATTTCTTCTCATGTGCCTTCCACCACACAAACGAACCATATGTTCGGATGGGTCGTACAACAGCAGTGTAGAGTCAATGTACCACTTTCGGCCTAAAGTCCCATGTGTTTCCGAACATTTTTTTGCATACATAGAAGGCAATATCAACCAGTTTTATGCGGTCCTCAGTGTTGGCTTTCCAGTACAATTTTGAGTCTAGGAGCCTACGGCGAGGTATTTTGCCGTCCTCATAAGTGTCAGATTGATTACGGCCGTACATGGATTCTTGAAATGCGGAATCGATCTTCTTCTAGTGAAGAGCACAATCTCCGTTTTGGATTGGTTAACTGCCAGACATCGCTTTTTGGCCTAGCCGCTCACCAATGATGGTGCGTGGTTGAGCCTTTCGCTTAGTGTGGGGATGAATTTTCCTGATACCCTTGTGATACTAGAACAGTCTTACAAGGATTGATGGCAAGCATTTCTTTATTACGCCATTCAAAAATGAGTCCTTAAGCGCTCTGTATGAAGGTGGTGATCGTTATGTCGTTTGTATCACTCATGACAATTGCGAAGTCATGAGGTTATATGTCAGTAAAAGTTGACAAGAAGGTGATCGATGGTTAAAGGCCATAGAAGAGAAGACGTAGCTCACCCTTCAGGGCGATCTTTCACTGCACTTGTTGGTAAGTGTTTTAAGGAGTTTTGATTGCGTTTCTATAATAGTAGATACAGCTTTTAAAACATTCCACTGTTTAGGTAGCATTTAGTCGCCTATGGGTTCTCGAGTTGCCGCCACTCAGTCTTTAACCACTAAAAGTTGAAACTACCGATCAGATTAGTATAGGGTCATTCAACAAGAGGTGTCATTTGAAATTACACGCCATTGTTGAACTTTCAATATTCAACCATCATTGGGATGACTTTTGATAAGTAAATACTAGGAGGTTATGAAATATGGATCGATACACACTCGTAAAACGTGTTGAAATAGTGAAAATTCACACGGTGAAAATATCGCGGAAAAATTTCGTTAAGTCACCATCAAGCCTTAGGTTAGTGATTTAAGACTCCAACTCGTTAAGGTCAGCTGAAAATATCGACCCCCCAGCTGAGAGTGTGACTGAAAGCCCAGGTGTGTCCATTTCGAGACGATCACATGAAGGGGCCTATCCGCAACTACTTTGCACGGCATTTTGCATAAAGATCTTGGTCAACATCCTTATACGGTCCAGTTGACACAGGTATTGAAGCTATCAAGCTACCAAGCTAAAAAAAAAGACATCTTTTGTTGGATGATCCTATCCGTACTCTTGAGCCAGTAATTGCTTTGACCCAGAGATTGCTGGGTTCTCCGCACTTGCAAGCTAGAAGTGAGTTAAAAACTTGGACTCCATGGATGTGCCTTCATAGACTTCTGTTTCAAGAACGAAGTTTAGGACGCAACGCAAAATCTTTCCTAGTCAATGATTCATTGAAACTTCTACCCCTTCTATTTCTGTGAGAGATTACAACAAATCCACACAGGTCGAGACTGTCAAGGTCCTTTTCTGAGAATTAAACCGTCAACTTGTCTTTATCACTATCAAACTGCTTATCTCTTGGAACTGATTTATATGTCAAGTGTCATACGCATACCCTATAGGAAACCCAGTTAAACAATTTCGCTGACACACATCGATGAGCAATGCTCCTGTTGAATGCGCGTAATTGGTAATCCCCTTTCATTTCATAGGGAAAGAGCCACTTGTCTCACATTGTCGCACTTAGCCCTAACCTCACGGAACACCGGCAAGGGTGACCCATCATTGCACAGACACCACCATCAAGCTTAGGGAATTCCCCGAACGGAGTATATCCAAATCTTCCTGGTTTACTAACCAAATGACAAAAAGGAAAAAAAAAAAAGTAGAACAAAATAAAGGGAAGGAAAACAAAGTCAACAAGGACACGTCGCGCAGGATGGGTGTAGGTATTCTATATAAATCTCATTCATAAAATTGCCCCTAAATTTGAAGGCAGCCTGCCAGCCAGCGCCAACGAATTGCACATAAAATGGGATTTTCCCTGAAATCATTGAAAATGGAAATTCGTTTAGGGGTTGCGCCGCTCATCGTGTGATGTATTGTTTGCATGGAGCGAAGGGTGAATCATAATTTCCCCTCAGAAGCAAAATTTTATTAGGTTGACTTGTTCGTATGCGGGAGTTTCCTTGTCGTACTTCCACCTATTACTCACGGTTTGTCGAACGAAACTCATCGTGACCCTTCCGCAAAAAACAGAAAAAAAAATGTTTCGGTTGTGTGGTATCCCTTCGAAAATGCGTTTTAGCGTTTTTCCGCAACAACATCAACAGAAACAGGAGCAAAAAAGTAAGTTGTCAATGGTAAGGGTTCAAAACCAGAAGTGTGACGGTGCAGTGCTATAAATGAACAACGAGCGGTGATGCTGGTGACGATGATTCCCTTCGACTTGTGCCAATGGTTTCGGGAGGTTTTGTTTGTTTTGGCAGGATAATATGTGTGTTAAACCGCAATTAACCGGTGAATCGGACTTAATTTGAAAGTAGCTTGCAGGAACCCTTTTCGTAACTGGCCTCTCTTCGATTGGGATGCAGGGCATGTTGTCTTTGTTTTAGCAATTTCAATTTCAATCAGAATTGATTATATGTACGTAGATGACTTATTTTTAGTTTTTGAATGTCGTTTGCACAATTTCCTTTGAAATAATATTTCCCGGTCAAATGCTGTGGTTAGAAATGGTTTGCAACAAGATTGTTCAGAATTTCAGTTGAAATATCAAATACACGAACCGTAGTACTAGATTGAGTAGTGTAATTGAATCACTCTAGATGTCAGCACATTCGAATGAAAGGCACGACTTTGGAAGTGATGGAACATGACGTGTTGCCGTTGTAGAGCTTTAGGGTGATTTATTGGTTTTGACTTTATAATTGTTGGAATTGGAGCTATCTTTCTGGTGACACAGGTAACAACAGAGCTATAGAGACATCAAGAGCGAAGAGACAAGAATGGCCGGTTGCATAGACTCCATACAAAGTACGGCCACGCCTTCGGGTCGCGATTGCTAGTTGTTGAAGCCAGTGACTCAGGTGGAAAGGGACCTCAACCTACTTGGCGTGTGAAACTGGAGACTCTTGTTGGTTGGGGCCACCCCGGACTGTAGTACCATCCTCGCGGCGGTCGTCAGACAAAGTGTGAATAAAAAGGGAACGCTCTGAGCAAAAAGTGTTTCTGAAACTGGACGAAACTTATTTTTATTCAACTCAAATTGAGCGTTTTTTTCAAAGAGTTGAGGGAACACTCTGCCTCAGTTTTTATTCACACCACTCAATGAATGTTATGTCTACCCGCCTCGAGAACACCATTTGTGCTTTATTGCCAAAATGGACTACTGATATGGAATAAGGACATAATATCCAGGAAACGTGAGCTACATGGTGAGTAAACTTCATTACCAACCTCCAGTCCAATGTGGAACAGCATACGCCGATGGCGCATGGCAAAGTCGCTAGTACAGGCCTACACACTAAATTTCCGGGTGATACAGAGCCGATTCTTGGACATTCGTGGGAAATGAAATGAAATTTAATAAAAAAAAGTCCTAGTGGCATTTGTGGCATCAGTTGTCGCACCATGTGATGCTCCTCAGCTCTTGCTCTTCATGCGCAAACGTAGGCCAACACTTCTCGGGCTGCTACTGAGGGCTCAGGACTGAAGAAGATGATGCCACATGGGCCTTTTCAGCGCTTTCTAACACCATAAAAATATTGACCACTACTCCTAATATTGGCACTGCCCTTTTGCCTAAGGACACCTGCAGTGAGAGCTGTTGTTAACAGCATGAGTGTCTGTGCGGAAAGAAGACGCTTTGGTAAAATGTGCTCTCAAGCTAGCCAGCAAAGGCGCAATTTGAGATACGGAGAACTGCCTTCAAAAAGCAGAAGTGATTCCTGGTAAGTATCAGCTTAATTCGAGCTAAAATTGATGGTGTCAACGCCTACAGATGTTACGCTCCACTGGGCTTAATGGGACTCAGAATGGGGCTGCTCAAGAACAAATAGGGGAGGAAGCTGCCCTTTGGAAGCCTTAATGTCAAATATTGGGACCTGGATAAATCGCTGATATGGTGAAGTGATCTTCTATGTTACGCAGATGCTTACGGGACATTGTAGTTTCGGGTCATACCTGCATCGTTTCAAGCATGATGGCCGTTAACTAACTGTAACAGTACTGTCGAAGAGGCTGAGAAAGAGGGAAACTCTGTGAACAGACATCGAAGAATATATCTCGTATGCCACGTGCTAGAGTCACAGGATAAATGGAAGGCAGTGAGTAACTTTGCCGGTATCTCATGCAAAAAATTAGGGCAACTGGAGTGCGACTGGAGAGATACATAGGTAAGATAGGTGTCTCCTCCCGTAAGAGGACTCACTTAGGCTTAAGGTCCATTGTGTAACTAAAAAGGAGACAGGACATAGATAGAAGAGATGCATAGTGAAGAAATGCAAATAACGCGGTCACTGTTACTTCGGTTTCAGCAAATCAATTCCAGTCCTGTTAAATAGTGGTGAATGCTAGATGATAAACAGGAAAACAGCTTAATGACTGGTCGTCTAAAAGTAAAAATATTTTCGAGGAAATTTTTTTCTAGATGAATGGAGGACAATGAAGGAAAAGATACAATCGTAAAATCTAGTAGCAATTTAAAGATGTCGCCCAACACAAGAAAGGAGACACAACCTTTAGAATCAAGCAAGTAAGTCTGAACTCAACTAAGCATAACAGATCGCTTAAGATTCGCGTATAATTAGGTCTTTCTCTAATACTATAGTTATGTTGAACTAAAACTAAGTGCTAATACATCGCATACCTTTAGGCCCTGTCGTTTTCATCAAGAAAGCAAGCATAGCCTTCTACTCATGCATACTGGCTGTAGTACACTGGCTGTTCACTGCGGTTGTGAGACCCATTCTAACATATAGCTCATTGGTCTGGTGGAAGGTCCTTGAGAAGCAATATCAGCATTCAAACCTCACTAAGATTCAGAGGGCAGCCTGTATAAGAATCCTAGGACCAATGATAACAACACCAACAGCGGCAATGGAAACTCTGGTAAGTTTCATTCCGCTGGATCTGTACTGCAGCAATATGGCAGTTACGACTGTCTTGAGACTGAGGGAAGGTCATCAGTTGACACCAGCTCCCTACGATTACGACTCCGCAGTGTCACGATGGGAGAATGCAGATAGATTGATAGAAACCGATCATATGATCAGCATTTGACAAGAGATTCAGTATCAGAATTCCTGACAGAGGTGACTGGAGAAACAACAAAGTTACTAATAGAAAAGGAACTGGCCTTTTTCACCGATGGTTCTAAGATGGGCAGGTTTCGAAATCTGCCCGCGAGAAGGGTATCACCGCAAGCACGCAGTCATTAAGGCTCTGGAGTCCGCGTGTAGGGATCTGCAAAAAGTATTTAGATGAGATATCGAGAGCCAAGAAAGTAACCCTAAGTTGGGTACCAGGAAATATGGATATTCCAGGTTACGAAAGAGCTGACGAATTTGCACGCAGGAGAGCAGCGACATAATTATTGGGCACTGCGCCATTGGTACTCATGCGAAGTTCTCAACGACTATTTCAGATGCTGTAAGGATGACGAAGAAATCGAATATGTCCGTCACCTGCTGTGTGAATGCTCTGCCCTGTAAAAGAATGAGGACTCTTGGCAGTTACTAGCTGAGGGCCTTCCTGAGACTCAAATCCTTATCAGGGTAACTTTAAATCAGCGGGTCTCATTTCACTTTAAAGGTTTCCAGGGTAGAATGCTAAAATTGGCACAATGGACCCTATTGTTGGCCTACGTGAGCAGTGACGAATGCCACTAGGCACCCATTTACCTAACCTAACCTAGGCGAATTTCTCCTGCTGTCTACTTCAATTTACTTTTGAATTTAGAAAGTCCCCAAAGGCGAATGACCTAGCACTAACCTTTGGCTACTGATCCACGCATTTAATATAAATTATTTCTTCTGATTAAAAATATTTAAAAGCAAATTACTTACACGCAAAGCTCAGCTTTCACCAGTTGCCGCGCGGTGTTTTGTTCGTTCACAACGAACATCCAATTTCCTGTTGAGAGAAAAACCCAATCAGTCATAATAAATTAACAACAAAATTCTTATTCGAAAAAAGAGAGTATATATCTCGAGATAACCTTTGCTGTTAAGAGCCGCTTGAGGCATAACAAATTGACTCGACGTCTGGCATAAGGTTGACCTTCCTGGACTTTGACGCTTCACGCGATGCGAGTGGTGCTCTTTGTTCACACCGACTATGTCCAATAGGTCTAGGTTCATGGAAACATCTCTAGAAGACGCTAATGTAGTATTTTTGATTGAAGACCGATCCTGGACATCATTCCAGGTACTCTTCCTTTTACCGCGACTACTGAGATCTCGAACATATCTTTTTAGCCAAATACCAGGCGTGTAGTTCGTCACCTTAGCACTCTGTCCGGGCTGCACGATGTTCGTGTATTTATTCTTACTGATGGCCTGCTGTTGACCCGTTGAGGTATAGATGAGGAAACTACAAGAGAAAATGGTTAGAGGGACCACAACAATCAAGTGAGAGTCTGTCATACTTAGCTGCGTCTGAATTATGTGGCTTAGGTATAAAAATCGGTTCAGGATAGCCACTGCTCGATGACGACCCCACTGATGATGACGATGATGATGATGATGACGAGGAGGAATAACTCCCAGATGATGAGGAAGTCTTAATCCCATTTGGACCGTCGTACTTGTATCCATTGAAGTTATTCGGCCCGTATTGGTGCTGCGTGTGCGTGTTAAAGATCAACGCCGGATCGTAAAAACTCGGGATGTCGTTTGCAGGCAAATTCAGCGATTCGAATTCATCCCAAGTCTCGTCCACAATGATATTCTTCGCTTCATAGCCCCATTTGTGTACGAGATGCTTTATTAGATACCTAGACGCGAGAGAAAGGTGAAACGGTCATTTTACTTTCAGTCAACGTAATCTGGGCCAAATGCGAGTCTCCCCGAAAAAAAAGAGACGCGTGTGTCTACTGCCTACGTGTTTCGCTCTCAAATTAGTGTTTTCTTGTTTTCGCCAAATTGATTTACGAGATCGACCAACTGTTGACAAATTTCTCCCATAATCTGTGCGAGATGAACCTTTGTCGAAGTAAATCAACTAAAGTTGGACCGGGCCAGGCAAGTTTCGCGCAATTTGTAGTTTCGTAGCAGCGTCCAGTCATACGCGCCTCCGTGTATTCGCATCACGCGCACACGCTCCTATTCGATCAGATAGTATCTACAGGCTTTTCGTTCAGATGCACGGTATTTACCGAGTGAGATACATTTTTACGGTTCCCTGTGCAGTGCTGTGAGGTAAACGAATTTCTTTTGGGCAAGGGTCTACATATTTATGGGACATGTGGCGGGCCAGTGTCAGCTATCACTCATTCAATTGTTTTCTTTCGAAAAAGAGTCAATGAAACGCCGCGTCGATGGGTCTATTTTAATTTGGTCACGATTCGAGCACTTTATGAGAATTGGGATTGTGCGTCAGGTGCGTGATTAGTTTACTGTATAAGCATTGGGAAACGACTGATTTGTTTATTATGGTGTACAAATTGTAGTTTTTCCATGGAAGTAGGCTACGAGCGTATGTAACTTCCATTCTTAAAAAAATGGTGTGAAGACAACCTTTTGAAGGTCGATAGGTGCTGTTAGAATTAGGCATTCCGATGTGTATTTGCCTAGGCGCCGAGGGAATACTTTCAAAGAAAATTTTTGGGATGATTCTTATCAGTGACGAATTTTTAAAAACGTCTTTTGGATTGGATTGGATATTCGTAGTCGACTGAAAGCGGTGCGAGAAAGTAGAGTCTTTCAGGCGTGCTGGTTGTTGCTGAAGTGATGTCAACTTCGTCCAGGATATCCTTCCAATAACGAATAGGAACTTTGATGGACTCTATAGGGCCACCAACGCCTACGAAATTCGCCTGGTCCCGGTTTGCTTTGACGTCAATTTTTGCTGCAAAGTCATTTAAAGCCGAAGCTAGCTGTCTTCGTACTCTTGTATTA
This sequence comes from Matsumyia berberina, assembly GCA_917880715.2. Classification (NCBI taxonomy): domain Eukaryota; kingdom Metazoa; phylum Arthropoda; class Insecta; order Diptera; family Syrphidae; genus Matsumyia; species Matsumyia berberina. The sequence goes on from OU862870.1 coordinate 35,383,944, forward strand.
GAAATATCGCTGCTGGTTGGACATAAAGCTGCAGCCAGAACACAGGTATAAATCGGACAAGTCGTTGGATACCTCAAATTATAATACTTGCCTCAATTGCAAAAATGGAGATGTTCTGCACTCCCAACGTTATGGCCAGGAAGAATAGTTTCAAAAGTTTATATATGAGGTAGACGACTAAGACGCCTTAAGCCATTTGTCAACAATCTGATCGGTCCACTTCAGTGTGTCTTTAGACGAGGAAGGCTACCATTGACCAAATACTCACACTGCGGCAGATCTTGGAGAAAACCCAGGAACTTGAAATCGACAGCCACCACTTATTTATCGATTTTAATGCCGCATATGACAGCGTCTATGGAGCTATACAGAGCCATGTCTAGTTTTGGCATCCCTGCCAAACTCGTCCGGTTGTACAAGATGACGATGGAAAATGCACGCTGCTCCTCCAAGATCGGTGAAGAATTCACCGAGAACTTTGATAGCAAAGGATTCAGAGAAGGCGACGCGCTGTAGTTTAACATCGTTTTTGAAAGAATAGTGCAAAACTTACGGGCCAACACCAGAGGCATAATCTTTTAAATGTCCGACCAATTACTGGCGGCACAAAGGCCTGCATTTTGTGAAAAGCGCATGAGGTCGCTCTTGGATAGTTTGAAATGAAAATTCTTCGGGTAATCTTCGGTCCCGTCTGAATAGACGGAGGATATACAAGGGCGAACTGTACGGGGTGTACAGCGACATCAACTTAGCCAGAAGAGTGAAGGCCCAACGACTGAGGTAGCTGGGTCATGTAGAGCGGACAGTACGGAACTGAGAAATCTAATCTACACCCGAGTGATGGCGCAGTAGAGGAAGATCTCGACTCAAGAGGCACACGCAAGTGAAAGGTTACCTCAACCAACTTGGCGTGCGAACCTGGAGACAGCTGGCTAAAGATTGAGTTGACCGAAGACGCTTTTTGGTTGATGACCAGGTCCACACATTAAGCAAATAAGGAGACCAAGACCATGTTGACTGGGTTATTGGAGAACCATTATTGGACCCAAGTATAATATAGTTCACTGACAGATCAAAAATGGAATCTGGAGTTGGTGCTGGCGTTTTTAGACCCAACACTAAAGATTTGGTATATAAGATGAAAAGGGGCACAATCAAGGTGGTCTTCGATACCTCTCTAAATTAACAATAAAGTCGCGATACCAATGGGTTGCAGGCTGAAATCAAGTCTTGATAAAGGTATAAGGAGCGTCATCTATATCTTCTCAAATAGCCAGGCAGCGCTTTAAGCACTAGCATCCCTACGAGCACTTGCTAGGTCAAACTTCATTGCAGGCAATAAATTTGTGGATGAACTGGATAGGGCTGTCTCAGCTTCCGCGCTCTTAGGACCAGAACCCTTCTGCGTCGTCGATTGATGTTGCTTATCAACTAGGAAACCCAACTTCGCCTAACCAATTATTAAAATATAATACCCTCGGGCTCAAGAAAATTCTAAGCCTCGACAAGTAAAGCACGAGGAAGCTGAAGGGCTCTGGTCTAAAATTCCATCTCAACATCTTGTTCATCTTAACTCTAGTTCAGATGCAGAGTCCCGTTTCTGTTTAGAAGAGGAGGATCCTCCGAACACATTCTCTGTGAATGTCCCGTACTATACTGGTTACGAAGGCAAACTTATGACTTACCTTCATACGGGAGGTATGAATCCGTGAAAGAATGGATTTTTCTAGGTCGTAACCTAACCTAACCCAACCTAAAAAGGATCAGTTCATTGATTTGGGTTATAAAAAATCCTTTAACAAAAATTACAGTAAACATTTTTTCTAAATTTCTATGAAAAAAGACCATAAATGAATAAATTTAACAGCCTAACTGAAAGAAAGCCTATTGTCAGTGTCATTTGAGCAGTTGGCAGGTTGGTTCCTTGGCAATGAAACCTTTAAGCGCAAGGGTAAGGGTAAGTTATCAAAAACTCTCAAAGATTTAATGCTAAATCGTATACGTATAGTCTGCAAGCTTAGGGTTTTATCTGTTCACATGTTTAATACCTCAAAAAATTTAACCATATTAGACACGGGGCCATAAAAAGCCTGCACACATCTTGTGGTTCAATCCATTCCTAGAGCAGCATTTAGAAGCAACACCCACGGGTTTGTTGAAAAACCATTATCACTTTCTATTTCCACCCGTGAAACTTGTTTCTCTCTCCAAATCGATAGATGGGTCAAGGAACTTTCAGTGTCATCTCTCTTTCCACAGAAATTCATCTTTCATTCATTTTTTTCAGTCCACATCCGAGTTCACCGAAAACGAAAAAAAGCAATTCTTCTCAATTAAGCTTTCGACCTTGAAAGGGAAATTACCCTCCGCTACCTTCCTTCATAGAACTACATTAGCACTCTCTTCCGAAGAAGCAGGAGATAAAACCAAAATGGAAACAGAGACATATAAATGTAGAAATACCATAAAGCAGAAGAAATAGACTAAACTGGTATTTATTTCGCTTGACCTTCGAGTTAGTATTCATTTATTCGTGATAATTTAACCGGCAGCTCTGTGGCAGGAGGAATCCATTTCGGATTACCCACCCTGCGTAGGTATTTTATTCATTAAAATTTCTGTTTTGTATTCATATTTTTATATTGAAAAGAAATGCAACGTATGACATACCGGAAGAAGTTCAAAGGCCTTTTGTTCACCAGAAACCGGGTTCGGTGCGAGCAACAACGACCCGATTGTATCTGTTAATCTGCTCATGAGACTGCGCGTGGAATTAGCATGAATTTCGCATGCGTGGGTGATGCATTCTTCCCCTAAACTAGTCGGCTATGAACATTACTACTTAGCGAGTGAGCAATTTCGTAAGACAATAAATTTTAGCCAAGAGTGTCCAAAATTGTCAAGTTTATTAGGTCAAGGAATTTGTTATGGGTTATAACGTGAATGTTGGGGATTGCGTTAGAAACTGGCAGAACAAGTTGACTTGTCAACGGCGGCCGTGTGCTTTGATGGAATTTTAGCGAAGAATAGATACTTTAGTGGAATCTGTGTTCTCTCGACACATACACGAGATCCGCTTCTCGGATTTATGTAATAGAAATGACGTTGAGTGGTTATTTTTGGATTTGGAACTTACGTTGGATAATTGTCTATGTGTTCACAGTATGTCCTACCGGGTCTTGCACAGGACGGTGTTTGGCCCGGTGGCGCTGGTAAAAATTGACAAGGTGGTGCTCCATACAGACCACATGGTGGATTTGAAACAGCACTTGATAAATAAACTAATATCTGCAAAAAAAAATCTAAAATTAAAAAAGAGAATTCGATTGAGAATGTATCGGAAACGCACCACAAAAAACCTCCGCAACAATTTACTTGTTAACGATGAACAATTAATACTCGACATAATTTTTGGTTTGCACGAACGTGTGTCGTCGCGTACACCTGGAACTGGAAAACGAGTGATTATGTTAATTTATTCGCATTTGTGTTTGGGAATCAATCATAGATACTTACTGTGCGAAAATGCTATTCAAATTGCCTTCTTTTTCTTTGTTACACAGGGAGAGTACATCTCATTGATATGTTGAACATTTAGCCGTCTGAAATAGAAAATAAGAAAGTTATTTCTTTTTTTTTTGTTTTACTCGTAATCGGCTTGTCTATCTTGGAGTCTAACATTTGGGTGCGTTAGACTTTGACAGTTTGTTTGAAATAGAAAAGAGTGTCTTTGTGAAAAAGAGATTGACTGTGAAAATAGCTACTTGATCTGCATCAACAGTACTCTACGTATCGTCTGTCATAAAAAGAGAAGACGGGGTTAGTTGAACGGACAAATGGTATCTCATATTGGCCCTTTTAGATACCACAACTCTTAGGATTCAGAAGCCAGAACCTGGCTATGTTTTTGTTATGCGTATACAGGTAGATGTGGATCTATACAGCAAAGCAAAACAGATCTGATCAAAGCTAAGTACTAAGTGTTATAAACTAGGTCTTAAACTTATCAAAGCGTAAGATTTCTTCTCTAGGTTAGGTTAGGTATCTGGGTTGATGGGGGTTCGGTTCCTACCGGGCTTCTACATTTCTACTCTTATTGATTTAGGCATCTAGCCAGCGTGATGTCCTCAGAAACCTAGAAAGATCGTTTAGTGGAACATCAGATTGTTCTTTTATGTCCTGGTAGTAGTGTCTTCCTAATGTTTTATTTCTCAAGTGAAATAGGCTTGGGCAGTGGCAGAGGAAGTGAGGAGTATCTTCTCGAACTTCTTCTTCACCGCAGCCCCTACATATATTGTTATCGTTGAGTTTAAATTTCATTGTGTGGTTTCTAAGAATGTTGTGGCCAGTGAATGCACTCACCAACATTGACAACGACTTCCTTTCATATTTCAAAAGTTTGTTGGTTCTGGTTTTGACGTATTTTGACCAAAGTTTCCTTGATAAAGCACAGGTGGTAAGCGACTTCCACCTACTGTTGGCTGTCGTCAGGGTTTTACATTCCACTCACTCTCTGACATTACAGAGTGGGAGCTTGATCCAAAGGGCTGTTTTCTAAGATCTTTTGCAAAAGCTGGCACTAAAAAGAGGGCATCAATCAGAGAGGTATAGTTCAATACTCTGTCTTGTAAATTGCCTGAAACCCTTCGTCGATAAACTGGTTTTCAATCATCAGTGCGGCTTTACTTCAAAGAAGATGCAAGAATATCGATTGGTTCGGCTTATCAATTTACAGATTTGAACTTTGGTTTTGCTTTGATAGGACGACGATGTGGAATGTCTGCTACCCTTGGAAGTTGTTAAGGAACACTATCGAGACCGTCAACAAGACGCGTTAAGCAGGTTGACGCACTGTCAGCCAGCTTCAGGTCAACACATTAGGCACCATTTCTCACAAGTTGGTTACACAGATGGAGTTGACATCATCGGCAGAAAGAAGCGAGTAAGAAATCACTGGCCCCCTCCTTTTTCAAATATTTAGAAATGGATTAGGGTGCAAACCCCTGCTATATCCATAGAACATTTTTTCGCAACACCACCTCTTGTGGGTCTTTGATAAGGCTCCTAGGGCAAAATTTGTTACGAAAAAGCTTCTCAATTCGCCGTTTGGATTCGAAAATAAATTGTAGGTCTCTTCCAATTGTGCGAAAAATGTAAAATGCTCAGGAGACCACGATGTTCAATGATGGTTCAAAAACGGATACAGGAACAGGAGCCGGTTTACAATCAGAAGTACTGAAAAGACAGAAGTCCTTCAGGGTACCTGTCGATTGCAGTGTCTTCCAAGCCGAAGGACGATGCCTCCAAAACAGTCACCTCTGATCACTATAAGACACCACAAAGTCAAACTCTGCTGGGTTCTCGGTCGTAGCAATACACATGGGAACGAAAAAGTGGATGAAATAATAAGGCTGGTGTCAGCCATGAACATTAGTGAATCGAAAACATCTGTACATACTACCACCGATTGGAGGATTTTTTTGTATAATCAAGGAAGTAATAAAATACGAAGCCAACCAACCCTCGTCACGGAGGGAAGACTGTGCCACACTTCGCGCACCATGGCCAAAACCATACAAAAATGAAAGTAAAGGGTCTTTCAATAGGGACGCCACAAAAGTAGAGCGACAAGGACAGCAAACGACGCCATATTTTTCTTACGATTTTTTGACATTTCTCTTCAGTAAGGTTTGCCATTTCATGATGGAAAGATATACGAGCCAACAACGAGTCGAAATTATTAAAATTTACTACCGAAATTCGGAGTCAGTGGCCTCAACGTTAAGAGCGCTACGTCCAATTTATGGTCGTCATAATTTCTGGCTGGATGGCTTCGTCAATAAACAAAATATGCGGTATTGGTCAGGCAACAATCCACACGTACTTCATGAGTCATCATTGCATCCCGAAAAAATTACGGTTTGGTGTGGTTTATGGGCCGGCGGCGTCATTAGGCCGTACTTCTTCCATGATGATCAAGACCGGCACGTTACTGTGAATAGGGATCGCTACCGTTCAATGATAACCGAATATTTTTGTCCCCAATTGGATGATATGGACTTGGAGGACATGTGGTTCCAACAGGACAACGCCACAAGCCACACAGCGAATGTCACAATCAATTTATTGGAAACCAAGTTTGGAGAACGTGTTATCTCACGAAATGTTCCAGTCGCTTGGCCGCCTCGGTCGTGCGATTTGACGCCGTTAGACTATTTCCTGTGGGGCTACGTCAAGTCTATGGTCTATGCCAACAAGCCAGCGACGATTGATGAACTTCGTACGAATATCGAACGTGAAATTGCAGCAGTATCGGCCGATTTATGCTTGAAAACCGTCGAAAATTGGGTTCAGCGTCTGGACTTCTGCAAGCGTGCCCGTGGTGGCCATGCAAAAGAAATCGAGTTCCATATATAATGGCATCGAACGTACTTTCACAGGAATAAAGAATTTCATTGATATCTAAAACCGTTTTTGTTTTATTTAAAAAAACTTTTGTAGGGCTCTTATTGAAAAACCCTGTAAAAGTCTTACGAAAATATCAATGAATAGATCGTCTATCTGCATGCCAACTGGAGTAATCATCGGACACTGGAGCTATGTTTCATAAATGGAACATTGAAACCAATAATCTATGCAGAAGATGTAAAGACCAGGAGCCGAATCACCGCAATCGATAACGAATGAATGAGTGAGACTCGTGATTGAATGATCGATTAACCTCATTCGGAGCAGTAATGCCAAGTCCTCACGTTTCAATGACGAGTTACTCGTTAAAGAGTATCGTAATTCGGCCCCATGTTTAGGTGGAGTCAATAGAACACCTACTGTGTCATTGATCCGCTCTTTAAGAACAACGACTCAGTAGGATCAAGGTTCTTTAACAAGCAGAGATAACAGACTCCCAGATCCCAGCCCGAGCTATCGCGCCTATTATTTAGTTTTTTTTTTATCTACGTTAACGGTATTTATAGGAGAATATTTAGGGGATGGCCACGGTGTAGTGGTTAACATCGTCGCTTGTCACGCAAAAATGTCCCCGGCTAGCCTGGACACCACCCTTGGACGCATTTGAAACATAATATACCTGAGTTTCAAACCACTGCATATCGCTTGCGCTGTGCGGAAACATCATAAGGGTATTCATTACCCCTTGAAGGGCGAGTGGATTATAAAAAAAGGAGAATATTCAATCACGAACTACGATTTGATCAAAGAAATACTGTGGAAGTCTCTGGTCATGTAGAGCGAATGGACCCCAATGCTCTAGTCTTGGAGACTACGCTGGCAAACGACCTCATCTACGATGTACAAGGAGAGTGTGACATCATCCATCTCAATTAAAGGGGCTTGCTACATAGTTATGGCCTTGTTTCACCCCGAACTGTAGTGCCATTTAAAGCAAATACCCAACGCTTTATTAGCATGCGTATGAATTCCTTGGTAGGTTACTCGAGTTTCACAAGACTGTACAAAGTCTGCAAGCCGTTCTTTACAATGTTTTATTGATGTCACCCGTGTAATAGGTGACAGACAATTGTCATGCTCCAATAATCGTGACTCAAAGCGCTTAATTCCATCAATTAGAATCTCTTCAACTGTCATTATTGACATGAATATTTGCAAGATTGCTTACCCTAGGAGAAATTATGCAAAACCATAAAATTTTGTGCCGCACCTGCAGTTAAGTATTTAATTAGACAATAACTCGCAAGACATGCGAATTTAATTTAATTTGTTTAACACTGTTTCACAGTGCAGATGGTATGCTAATATTTGTCACAAATTGCATCGCTCGTTGCATAAGGCTAATTGTGTGTCAGGCCTGTAGCTCCGTTCGGTAGTAATGCACTCTTAGCTGGGGTGCACTCTTAAGCCGGATTGCAAATAAGCAAAGCCGAATTGTGTTAACCCGAAAGACAAACGCTACTTTCGTGCAGGCAAATTGAATACAGCTGCCAGCCTCATTCGTATGTTTGTCGGCGTATCGAAAGTGAAAGTTTGCCTCTGCTGGACGAGGTATGATTTACCCGTGCCATGACTCGCCATGACTTGGCATGACATTAAAGGGCAGTGTTTGTCATTTTTGTTTACGTTTCTTGTTAATACCGTATAATTTTCCATCCGATGATGTATCTCAGTTTTTTAATTTACGGCTTGTGCTACCGCAGTCAATGGATATGAGCATTTTGAGCGATCTGAAATGGTAATTAGATTTGTATCTGATTGTAAAGGTTTCCATTGAGTTGTGACGTTTTCCCTGCAATTATTTTTAATCTTAGCAATTATCTCTTGCGTTAGGTGGTGTTCGAATTTAGTTTTTTGTTAGTTCGGAATGAGATCAAATTAAAATTCATTCAGTTGTGATTTTCTTGTTTCCAAATTCAATTGCAGTTTCTGTTCGTGATCTGTGACAATAATTTTCCATTTTTCAATGGAAATTTTCCAAAACACTTCTTGGTTACTGTGGGTTATCCAAAACACCCAAGTACTTATCAGAATTAGGTGGAAGTTGGCAATTTTTTACACAACACTGCTGACTTATCCAAAGGACTTCTTAAATTTCTGAGAAAAATCAAGCCATTTTCGAGCCTAGCATCCAATTTATGTTTTTAGGCTCTCAAAGCATGTATGTCAAAAAAAGTGGTTTCTGTGGGAGATTATCAGTGACATTTATTAGAACACCGATTGAGACCAAGTGATAGACAGGACGGAAGTCCACAATCGATGAAATTTTCACACTTCGGCAGATCCTGGAGAAAACTCAAAAATTCCGAATCAAAACCCATTACATCTTCATCGATTTTAAGGCCAGTTATGGTGGCATTTTTAGAGACGAGCTATAAAGAGCAATGTCTAGTTTTGGCATCCCTACTAGACTTGTCCGTTTGTGCAGGATGGAGAATGCACCACAAGCTTGCCCTGTCACCGGACTCTACCTGAAGACTAAGCTTGGAGAGCGATGAAAGGTCTTTCCACATCGTCACAGAATGCTCCGCCCTCATTCATGTGAAAAAGCGGACCTAGGCAGTAAATTCGTCTTACCAACTGTACTTGCCACGATCCACCCAAAGAAGCTGATTAGCTTCCTGACAGCCTCTGAAACAGACAAACTGCTCTGAATATATGGGAAAGCACAATAGGCCTATATGTAAGACCGCAGTACTAGCGTGGACAAACCGCTTCTCACTAATAATAATAATAATAATAATAAATTGATCATCTCAGTCCTGCTTTATCAAAGACTGTATCGAAAGCAGATGAAGATATCCTTGGTTGCTTTGAGAGAAAAATTCTTCGTAACATATTCGGTCCCGTTTGCGTTTACATGCTTTGGAGGAGAAGATTTAAGATTCAGACCCATCGGGAAATCAATGCAGAAATTCATCGTCATCAGGAAGGAATCCATTAAAGCCATCTCATCTAGATCTGATAGTCAAAACGAGTGATGAGATACTGAAGTAAAATGCACCTTAGTGGCGATTTATGCAATACACAAGCCACTTCCTTTGACAGTGACGAACTGTCAAACCAAAAACTTTATAGAATTTTATTTTGGACTTCAGATTCGTTAAAAAGGTTCTGAACTGCTTCTACTTCTATTCCCTTTCTAGACATACCAACATCGCAAAATGAGACTTTTGGAGATCCACGAAGATTCGAAGAATTTGTATCCATTATGCCCTTCTCCCTTCTCAAATTATTTTCTGTTGCTCCACCGTCTTTACAGCCATGCGGATTTTCTCTTATTTGCCTCTTGTTCTAGTATCTTAACAGGCTCATGATAACCTTTACATTTTCAGCAATTGCGTCACTACGTACATATATTATTGTATATTGCCAATGCCTATTCAGCATGTCCGATGCAGTCCAAGTACTTGTAGTGTGCCGTATGGGCCTAAATGTATTTAGGCATGATACCCTAATTAGCCGTACCATCTTTCTATCCACAGTTGGGTTTATGGATTAAGCTATGAGTCCACCAGCATTCTTAGGAAGCGTTGTAGTAGTTTTGGCAGTCTGCTATGCTTTCTATCTTCAGCGGGTTTCGCCGATTGAAGCAATTAGCTCTCGTCCTGAATATTGTCATCGTTGCTCTTTTGCCATTTGGGCAATATTAACCCCATTTGTACTAATCGCCATGACTTTCGGTCAGACTGGTCCTGTGTAAGGGATAAAAAATAAATAAAATAACTTATTGGAGCGACGGCTAAGGATCGGTGAAGTTCTAGCTTCTCGACACTATTTATGTTATGCGTGTTTCTTTTTCAAATGAATAGAAGGGAAACGCTTTTCCATGCCAAGTTGTACTCTCGGAGGTTTATCGTTTTCCGATGAAAGGTGTTGTTGCGAAAAATATTTTTTGGATATGGCTGTAAATCCAAACTTTCCACCTCGCACAGCAGTCCAATGCACTCACCACTAACCCATTGCGACATTTTTTAAACTTTGTATACCAAATCTGTGTAAGTTGGAATCTTTTCTTCTCAACCCAGCACAAAGAGGTGTTACGATTATTCTGCAGTTAATTTTTCATGAATTTTCAGTCTCCTGCCAGTAGATAATCACAAAACAGTTCGTAATTGCGCGAAGACATTAATCACTTCTTTCTCGATACATTTGACGTGTCGAAATAAATAAACTCTGATGCCACTTAAGTTAGAAAGTCATAAAATGAAATCTCATTCATTACTGAAAAGATGGTTATTAAGTTCATGGCACCATCACTGACTGTGAAAATAATAATTACATATCCATGCCCATTGGAGTGAGAGAATTATCTAATCAAGAGTAAAGTGGTAACGAAATGTGAAATTCGTGAGACCACTTTAAATCGTATGTCAGTCACTTTTAATTTCAACCCGAGGGCTATTGGCAAATACTCAAATTTTACAAGTATCTGCAAATAATCGTCGGGTATAATACTTTCACTTTCTTGCAAATGAAAATTTTGAAATCAATAACCTTTCATACTTTATTTGAAGTGGCCCTGTGAGTTTATTACCATAATCGTTATTGTTCCTGTCTTTCTCTACGTAAGACTCGTAAATTCAAAGGCATTTTACTCGTTCGATGCTGAATGAAGAAACCTTCTTACTACTGTCGCCACTTTTTAAAATTTACTCATCGCAATCCACATTTTATTCATGATTGAATGAAATTGGAAACAAGGATTTGGTTTAAAATTACAATTTTATAACAATAACAGGCAGATTGGTTTCGAATGCTTATAGTTAAATTACAACCGAGTACTACTCGATTTACATATCAAACAAATAGTATTACGCAGCGCAGTTCGGCTCAGAGAATCTGGGTGCTGGACCGCAAAGCCGTATGGTCATGGTAAAGTTCTGAAAACGATACCAAACGAGTTGGTTGCACCCTCAACTGCCTACTTAACTTCCAAGTTAAACTTCACGAAACATTTTTCAGGTTTCAAACCAGGGCAGACTGGAAAAATGGAAAAGTGAACAAGGATTTTGATACGACTATCTTTACAGACGGTTCGAAAATGAACTGCGAAATTGGCGCAGGCATCTTCTCAGAAAAACTAAAAATTCGTCTACCGAATTTTGCTAGTGTCTTTCAAGCAGAGCTTCTTGCTATTGGGAAAGCCTGCCGTATGCTGAAAAATTCTGTGACACCCCTTTACAACACTGCTATCTTCATTGGCAGCCAAAGCTATTGATATGGCTACTAGTACCACTAGCCACTAGCACAGGTAGAAATAAACCAACTGGAGGTGAAGTGCAGGGTTACTTTCACCTGGGTCCCACGTCACAGTAAAATTGACGACAACGAAAGAGCCGATGACCTGTCCAAGCGGGCATCAGCCCTTAAAGACTCTTTAGCGGAAAGTCATATTATCCCTTTAGAATCCGTTAAGGCCAATATTCAATATCACTTCTAAAAGGCTAAACCAAAACAATCGAGCTACTAGGCAGATCAAGACCAGATATTGTAAGAACCGTAGCCGTTAGCTCAGGCCGTTAACTAATAGGAGACCAAGCAGCTAAACTAGGGATCCCCCACAACACCTTCTGCCATATTTGCAAAGAAAACAGCGAGAAAGAATCTCCGTATCATTCCCAGTGCAAATGTCCAGCCCTAACGAGGGCCAGACAGCGCAACCTAGGCAAACCCTTCTTTGATGACCTCAAAGATATTTCCAAGAAAAAGATCGGTGAACTAATTCTTTTCCTTAATTTCACAAATTGGATTTAAATATCTCCGCCTATCAACCTAAAACACTGGCAAACAACCAGGTCAAATAAGTCGTGGTTTTGAAGCGGCGCATCCCACCATAAATTGGGTTCTTAGAACACCCACCCCTACCTACCCACCTATCGCAACCGAGTGAGGTCATTGATTCGGCTATCACATCCACGAAATTAGTACAATAATGCCGTACAGGAGTAGATTTCGGGTCACAGTGATATTAAAGGAAATGAAGTTCCTAATTCCCGATGAAATAGCAAGATTCAGCCCTTCCCAGCTCACTTGCTCATACTTACAACTACTACTTATGAAGAAAGATGGAAAAAACCTATGTACTAAAAATAATCCTAACAGACATCTCTAGACTCAGTTGGAGACCATGCAGCCGATATAGATATTCCGTATAACTTTTGTTGCTGTACATGCAAAACCAAAAATGAGAAGGAAACAATTTTTAATTTTTTTTGTAGTGGTGCGGGGCTGGATTGTATCCGACTTTGTCTACTGGGGAAGAAAATTTTAAAAATCTGGACGGCGTTTCTGACTAAGAAGAAGAGAGAAGAAAAGGTGGTTGCTTCTTTTCGATCTATATCTTGAAATAGTAAATGTACTCGTAGGAACATAATTAACTCCTTCACTGCCCCTACGAGTTTCTGTAGTCAGCAAAAGGTACTTCGCAAATGGTTTAAGGTATTTAGCACTTAACAGCTGTGCGAACTTGTCCTTAACCATAGGTTTTGAATAAGAACTGAAAAAACATTGGAATGCGCTATCAGCAGAAGTATTTCCAGATAAAATCGATCTTCAGTAGTTCAAAAGCAGAATCAACAAACACCTGCAAACTTTCTTGCAAATTTGCCTGCTCTTCTCCCCACAAGGAAACCGTCACTGAATTTGTGACCTCAACTTCCCTCACTTTTATTTACTTCTAATGGAAAATCCTCTAGAAATATATTGAATAACACAAGGGTCTTTATGAAAAAATCGCAGTGCGAGACTAATAACATGTGCAATCAAATTCAACGCAAATGCTCATGGTCATGGTACAAAGCAGTACAAAAAAAATTGTGAAATTGTTGAAGAGTACTTAGATTCAATTGAACGCGCACAGATTTGTTACCACCCATTCTTCAAGGAAAGATTAAAGGCAAGCAATGTAAACGTTTTTGAGCTTCAAGATGGCAACTCATTTTCTATATAAATGTCCTAGATGTCCTGTAATGCGACTTTTTCAGTTGCAGTTTTGATTGCAGTTTAACGTAGCGTCACTACACTTATTTATTATTTTACCCTATGTTTTGCTAGTTAATAAGTGTTTGAATAAATTGCACATTGGCAAAACTTTAAATAAGCCAAGCGCACATTGGCAACACAGTCGAGGATACTTTAAATAAATACGAAAGAATCTTGCGTTGATTTAGTCAAATTTGACATGCAAAAGATTGTTCTTATCCGCTGATGTACATATGTTCGTCCTTTACATTTATTCGAAACTTGAAACCCCAGGACACACCACACTGACACACTATACACTATTCCACTCAATTATTAACAATATTACAAATTTTATTTAAACTCAGAGCACTTGTTGACACTTGGTCTCCGGCAGTGTGATCTACAACATTACTTTGTTACATCGATATTTATGCTTGAGATCAGAGCGATTCTTCAAGAACTCTTCCCATTGCCCATGGATTACCCATTCATTTGTCACTGTCACCAGGTGTCATATGTGTTACAAAATGCTCCATTACCAGCAACAACTAATTATTTAAATGAATTCCAATGTGTGTACATGGAAATCACTTCAATTGCTCGAGCTGCAAACTACTTCCTCGTTAATAGATCGTTTTTATTTTTTGTCCTCACCTAACAAATGACTTACTCTAGAGCGCGCGAATTCCACTTGATTAATTATGGTTCGATTCTTTGGCAGGATACCCCTTTCGCCGCGCACAACGCTTAACGACTTGTCAACGATTTACTTTTAGAATTCTAAGAATTCTCTCAATGTTACTAGGACAATATTGAAAATATGTTCCTGATTAATTAATCACTGGTCGAGCACTTGCGACTGTCTACTCTTATAGACTTACTGTTGCCTAGTGTTATCAGGAATTCAGCTATAAGGCTTTTTTGTAATTCAACTTAATTACTTGCTGTGGGGACAATTAAAAATATGGTACATGCCACCGAACCAGCTGTAGATATGTACCTACTTCAATTAAAGAACGCAAATTGATTTGGTATCACTGCCCAGTACTTTTGAATTTATACAGAGCATGCAACCAGTTTTGTGCTATTGTCTCCATTGTACTTGGTAGCAGGTAATTAGCAATTGTAAATGATTTATAATACATATGTACATTTGTGTGTTCTGGTTTTTTTTTTAACAGGAAATATCTTTCATATTTCAATTGTACAACACCCATTTACCAATGGCTATTTGTTATAATAAATCCATTGGCTGTACATTGTATCTTTTCAAATCGTTAGCTGCAGGTGGTTCTGCTATTGATAGTGTACTTTGCCAATTCGTATCGTTATTCACAATCAACCTACGCCTCGAAGCAACATTTTCTGGTCAACCTCGAGACATATTTAACAAAAAAAAAAAAAAAATAAAAAATTGTTTACCAGTCAAAAGAACAACTGACTCATATCGATAGTATTTGCGTTAGCTTGTTGCGATTTCAATGAAAAAGTAGCAAAGATATCATGACCATGTTTGTCTGACCATTTTCAAAAAAAAAAAAATCCGACACGCTGCCGCAAAGCTTTTCGCATTCAACCTCTGACAGCTATGCCGGATTTTATATCTATTGAGAGATATATGCTAATGATTCAGCGCCGTCTTTTTTGTTAGCTTTTTCGTTTTTTTTTTTTGTTGTCCAGCTTCTGGGGACCATGACCATGGTGACGAGAAATAATATTGGGGGACGTATCCACGTATCTCTACTAAAATCTTGTTTTCTTGCATAAATTTTGCTTCAAAGTTTTGTTATTAGCGCAAAATTTGACAGGTAGACATGCCGCGGAGTGAAACGCTTGGATAGTTCGAGTAAAACAGGAAACATATTCTTCACCAGCGTCACATACAACATGGTGGTGGTTTCAATACAAAATTATATAAAATGTAATCAATCAAAAGAAAAACTTTTATAAGATTTATGTATTGGGAACATGAAGACAAAACAGAAAAAAAAATTCTATGAATTGGGTTCACCGATATATGATGTATAAAGTTGCTAATTATAAGTGAAAAAAAGGAGGCTGTAAATTGCTGCAAGGTGTGTAAATAAATTGAGTCAATAGAAACTTTGTTGTGGACTACGTCAGATAGTACGTTACGTTTGCATGGTTCGTGGGAAAATGCGATTGGCAAAAAAAAAAAAAAACCGAGATTACAAAATTTCGCACTATGGTAAATGGTGAATCAAATGATGTGTGGTGACAGCTTTTAGACAATTAAATAAAGGAAAATAAATATTTGTTTCATTGAAGTTGATATCGCTAATAGGGGGTCAATGGCAGTCAACAGACATCTACAGAGTGTGATAAAAGTACATCACCAAATTTATTTTATTGCTCTTTGGTTGACAAAAAAATACAGGCGAACTGAAGTTTGCAAGGACAGACAAAGGAACTTAGTAGAATTGCAGCAACGACGACTCGAATTCCGATATTGCGACAGCGATTAGGAATAAGCTATTCTGCGCCATAGTTGGTTTTTATGTATATTCCTCATCATCATAATTTTCCAATGACCCGCATATCCACTATGAGAGTCGAGTGTTTAAGGTGCTTATGTAAATGGATTCTTCACATTTCCTGATCTTTCGCCATCGACCTTAAATTATCAGGGGCTATCCCCATTCGGATAGAGGTGAGGATTCGGGACTTGATCCAACCATCTCATCCTGGGTCTACCCAGGGATGGCACGGATTTCATGGCACGTCTTGAAAACTGAGTTGGGGACATGTATTTAACCTGTCCAAACCATCGATATATGAGCCTCTCCGTTCGAAGAAGTAGCTGCTCGACATATGTAGAGTACCTTGCGTACTCTAGTGTTCCTCACTCGATCTCAATGAGGAATACAACGAAGAATTCTCATTTCGGCAGCTTGTATCCGCGATCTTATTATTTCGGTCATTTCCCAAACCTCATGACCATAAGTGAGGGTCGGAACCAACACCTGAATTAAAGACCGATAGCTTATCTCCGATGCCAAGTTCAGCCCTCCTGATAACAGATTGACCAGGGTGTCTCAAAATTGCTCCAGCCTGACCAATACTACAGGATAACTCAGTATTGGTCCTTCCATCACTCGTGAATAGGACCCCGAGATATTTAAACTTCTCCACCTGTTTCAATGGGACTCCACTAACATGTAGAGTGCATCGAACAGACGTTAGGGAAATTACCATTACCTCTGATTTGTTAACGTTTAACTTCATCCCAGCTTCAACAATGACAGCTACGAAACCTGTCAAGTGCTCGCTGAAGTTCGGTCTGGGTAGACATAAGGATGACCAAGTCATCAGCGAAAAGCAGATGAAAAGGAGAGGTGACAGAACGCACCCCTTTCGAAGTCCCCCGCCCATAGTGAGGGTGTCGCTGGAAGATTGGAATCAAGGAAGGAACATTGAACTCGGCAATACATTCATTTTTACCGATTTGTATACTCAGAGGAACCTGCCATTGCCCGGTCGAAAAAACTTCCAAACCGCTCCAGTGTGTTCCAAGCTGAAGTTCTAGCGATAACCGAGGCCGCAAGAGAACTATCCTCTGTAACCCCAAGAAGAAACAGCGATACATACATCGATAGCCAGGCCGCCATCAAAGCCGTGTCATCCACAATACTCAAGTCACTTGTCGTAAAGAGTTTTCGCAGAGAGTTTGAGATCCTAAGCTCAAGACATAATGTATCACTTTGCTGGGTCCCGGGGCACCGAAGCATCGATGGCAGTGAAAAGGCAGATGAACTGGCAAGAAAGGGATCGGAACTGAACCAAATAATGGGCGATCACACTTTTCTTACCCTCATAGAAGTTATAAAACAAGAGACTTGGACACTTAGACTTCTGGAGGCTTGCGAGTAAGCTATGGAGCACACTTCCGTTATGCCGCTTATTAAGAAAGATGTGGCCAAAGCTCAATAAAAGAAAAACAAACGAAATACTTATCTTGAACAAATCCCATTTAGCTTTAGTCATCAGCATCCTCACAGGCCACAACCTGTTGGCGGCCCATCTAAGGAGAATGCGGCTAAATACGACTGACCTCTGCAGAGGATGTGGCGATATAGACGCGAAGGATGACACGACGCACTTTCTCTGAGACTGCCCACGCCTCAACAGAACCAGAAAGAAGACCCTAGGCGCTTACTTCATTAGTGATCCAGGCCAACTATCAAACATGCCACCGAAGGCCATCCTAAAATTTATACTGAATTCAGGATAAATAATCAATTCTTTTCCCAATAGGTACGTGAATGTAGGTTGCACAACGGGGAACACAATGGATCCTTGAAGATCCGAGTGAGGCGGTGCCTGACATCAAGCTGCCACCCACTTAACCTAACCTAACATAACCTAACGCCGTTCACCTGAACACAGCTCTTACAGTTAGTGTATAGAGATTGAATGGCCTTCAGATGAGAACCGCCAATCCCATACTCCTGTAGTACACCCCAGAATTTACTTCGAGGGACCCAATCATATGTTTTCTCCAAATCCATAAAACAACTGTAGATAGGTTTGGCATACTCTCAAGTACCATTCTGAGAGTGAATAGCTGGTTGACTGGACGAAAGCCGCACTGAAACTTATTTCAAGGCTAACGATGGAGAGTGCTCACTGCTCTATCAAGAACGGAAAAGACACCACTGTGACCTTCAACACCTCTAGAGGTTTTAAATAGGATGGCGTATTGTCCTGAAGTTTCTTCAACCTGATACTAGAGAAAATAGTGCAAAATTCACATGTTAATGCATCCATTGCTTTCACAAATCAGTACATATTCGGGTTCGAAGCTGCTACAGTGGGTCTGATCGCAAACAAGAAATTAAAGTATATGTTACCTACGAAGTCATTCGCCGTTACTTCTCCTTAGCTCGAAGACCACTATGTTACAAACCCGTCTCGACAAGGATCAAGGAGACGCTATAAAAGCTTCTAATTATTCTCGTCCTGTTGGATAATGCAGAAGTATAGGTTATGTTAAGCTTGCCTTAGGCATGTGAATGCAAAGTGCAGACACACTTAGAACAGAAGATGTCCATTGTGATAATTCTATTACTTATCAAGAACCACATCAAGAATTTACTGAACAAACCAGAGCTTTTGGGGCTGCTTCACCAAGATCATCGAAAAAGAAACCGTCTGACGGAGCCGTCTTAGTCAAGACCAGACCGCAGCAGCTTCTGTAGAAATCGTTGGAAAAGTGTGACCATTTTAGTGTGAAGGCCAAAGGAAAGTCTCCTTTGCAGAAGCTTGGACCTTTTCAAAATCAAATGAAAACACACTTGGATTTTTTTTCGGAACGACTAAGGCGAAAAGATTACCAAGCAAAAAAGGAGTTCCGCGAGTAGTGACTAACCTCAATCAACCCATCTGGAGGCAGCTGGCTAGGGATCTCGCTGGCTGGACCGTCTTAAATTTTAGCTCTATCATAAGAAAATTGTACAGAAAATAAACAATTGTCTACATTGATTCCAAATAAACTTATGTAATGACGAAAGCGAATCAAAGACTTCTAATTCTACATCTCAAGTGGCATTGAATTAAAAAAGAATATGTTCTCTCTCCAAGAAACACCAGTCTAAACCGCCAATGATACATAGTTACCACACATGGAAATTGATATCTTGTCAAAGTCTTTACTTGTTCTATTCCAGAATTGTTGGAGACATCTACTAGATAGACGACAAGAACCAGGTCTGCCAAAATAGTCAAGGTTATGACCATCTCCGGCAACAAATGTCTTCTTTGTATGGGGGTTTGCGTGTGCGATTTCTTAAACGTCTGGTATGATGTTTTACATTTCGAAATACATGCTCGTGCCTTGTTTGCAAGACTATCGCGAACATCTATCAGATGTCGTATATCACTAAGGAAAAGAAGTTTAATCCGAGGCACATAGATAAATCACTTGATCTCCGCGGACCGGTAAATTTTTTTTTTCCAAAAACTGGTTCACTTCTTCTGGTGTTTAATTTTTAATTCTGCACATCCGCTATTGCAAGTAAATTTTAGGACCATTTTCAATCGTAAACCTACATGTACGCAACTGCATATTCTGCCCTGCTTTTTGCACTTCCTCTTTGGTTGGACTTGCGATCAAGTATTTATGGGCAGAAATGTTGCTAAACACCTTTTTTGCTTGTCTGAACGAAGACCACAAATTTCCTATGTTTCACACCTAGAATCCGACAGATCGGAGATTCCCTTCACTTGTTTGTTTCACGTTCACTTTCATTGGTATGGTAAAGTTTGGCGGGACGACCTATTGTTTATGAGTTTTGTCTGTGAGGAAGTGTTACTGTGAAAAAGCTGTTTTGTAATAGGACTGACAGAGCGGAAAGTCAGAAACAAAAAATTGTCAAAATTGAAAAATTGTTTAGATGGATTTTTAGGTCTTGTAATCGTTGTGGGATTTGCTACTTAAGCATGTTTGGAGCAGGAGGACAGCGAGGATTGCCCATTATTGAATTTCGATTTTGGACATGATGGTTAGAGCATTAGAAATAGCATCAGAAACTGTCAAATGCTAAAATTAACATTTTGTAAGAACACAGCGAACATTTAGAAAAGCACTTGTAAGTGTCGAGTAAGAACAAAATGGGTTAAGCAGTTGACCAAGGCAAAATGAAATGCAGGCTGTTTTTCTTGAAATGACAGAATGTAACTATAGGCATACCTAGGACCTAGGTTTGTGTAGCTTGGCTAGCATGACGTTAGGCACCATGGCGGGCCCGTCGTGATCTCTTTTTACGGTACGGTAACCGAAGAACCTTCTTTGAAGCGACTATTTGCATGTAATAGTTTAGAAGTTTATTGTTATATGAACGGTCTTTATTTCCTTCAAATTAGCGAAAAATTGATCGTCGAAATATTTCATGCGATTAGGAGATATACCTTTGCTTAGAAAACAGATCCCACACAAGATTCTTAAAGTCGTTCTCAAATGTCTTCTTGTTATCTAGTTTCAGCATTTCCTTACTACATTACGGCTTCATATGCCGTCAGTTCTGAATGTTGGCACACACTGCGCCGACACCCAACATACGTAGGCAGCTTCCAACGCGGCCTGATTTTGAATTTAGGTAGCAATGTCCTTTTTGGATACCAATTTTAACTCTATGAACACCTTAAACATCTGTCTGGAGTACAGTGCCTGTATCTGCTAGTCTAATGAACACTTTCTGGTCTGCATTAGTAGTTTTAGAACCATCTGCATTATAACTTGCAATAAGAAATGGAGCGCACTCCCACCATAAAGCGCATCAAAGCGCACAAAATGCACTATAGCAAGACCCTTGGGCTACGCGCATAGTGATGCGATAAAGCGATGTGATGCGAGAAGCAAGAAGCATGCGATAAAACTTTTCACATGAATTCTTATCGCATCACTGTGCGCATGTACATAAGAATACAAGTGAACAGTTTTAGCGCACGCTTCTCGCATCGCTTTATCATTTCACTATGTGGGCAGCCTTAGAGTCTACGACATCGTCTAAAAAAGAAGTAGAAACAGAAATGTAGCTTCTGGTGAATACGGTCCTGACAAATTGCTTCTGAATTTCATGCTGAACTTAAGATGGTTCATTATCCTATAAGCGTGGATCATTATGCATTCATTATGGAAATTCGAGTGAGATTGACATTGACATTGAAGAAGTTCGATAAGAAAAACACGTTGCAAAAACTGCCTTTCTCCGATGTGGTTAGAACCAGTTTGATGATGAATGTTATGTAGTTCTCCAAACGTTCCACTTAGCAACTTAATGTTTTTTTTTTTTTTGATTCTGACTGCGTGTGGTCATGGTATGGCGGATATTGGGTTTACCTATTAAGCCCGTATTGAAGGCTTGAAATCTTAAAGGAGACATGCTTAATTTTCACAACAAAACCGAGGGGTATTGACGAATAAGCAAATGTTGCGAACTATTTTCTATGTCATTCCACAGTTTTTAAGTTATTGCTTCAGTCTATTGGTAACGTTTTAGTTCTTACTTGTTTGTGGAGTGGAAAATTGACAGAATCTACAATACTTTGATCTGGCGGTTCTTACGTCTTGTACTATGAGTATGTGTCGATATGACAAAAGTCTGATTTTGGCTTATGGTAGGTATAACGTATCTGCACGGATTTATCCCGAACTAGTTCACGTTCTTTTAAAAGGTCGATATCGCATACAATTAACGTTTATTATTAGCTCCGTCTAAACCCTAACCATAACCAGACCAATGCCATAACCAGACCATCGTGCTCTTGCTCATTTTTCATCAACGGAAAATGGGCGTAGTCTCTTTTAACCACAGTGTTTAGTATCACAATTATCGGTTACTGTGAAAATAAGCCTTCATAAGTATGATATCTATGCATTTGCATGAACCGCAAATAAGCTTATATCGATGACAGCTTAATTAATGTACGTACATATTTAATAAGCAAATATTAGATTGAAGGTGTAAATTGCGATTAGCGTGATATCCAATACCCACTTCCATGCTTTGAAAAACGTGCAGCAATTTAAAATAGAACAAATGCTCACAACGAATTAACGGCTGGCCATGCAAAGTATTGTACATACTCACATAGGCCAAGTTAGGTCTTCTGTGATACTACTGGGAACTATATTTGAAAAGTTTTACGTACGTTCTACGTTCCTCCTTCTTTGGTTAATCTTGCTGATCATATCGTATCGGAGTGGAATGTCCAAACTCCGCCGTTCTGGTAGGATGTCTAATGTACTACCGCGTCCGGTGAATTCATTGGCCTGACAAATCCCTGGAATATCCCTACGACCGCGTATCCAGCAAAGATGAATTTTGTAAGAGATGAGCGCGAGACAGATTTTGAGAAGTATGTTACTGATTGCAGGGATTTTATAGAAGACTGGGTCAGTAAAAATTCCTTAAAGGATATGTTAGGTTAGGCAGAGTAGGGTTATGCAGCCAGCGCTTGCATAAGACACTAGGCACCATAATGGGCCCATCGCGATCCCTGTGAAACCAAAAAGGCAAAACCTAAACCATTTTCTGAAAGCATTTGATTTCCCTGCAGAGTTTTACCATGTTCCTACAGCTGTCATAGCCTAGCTCCTCTAGATTACTAAAGGAACGGTTGCCGAGAAGTTTCATGCGAGGATACCACAATGTTCTTCAGCCGGAGTAAGACTTGTTTCGTCGGCCTGAAAAACGCCGCAGTAGCCTGGTTGACAAAAGGAGACGCTCAGGTTAACCATTTCGGAGAAAACACCTTCTCCCACTCTGCTCTCAGTTTTGGAATTCCACTCGTTCTTAGTGGAGTCCTCATCTCTTGTGTCATCACTCTCCTAGTCCTCTTTGGGGGATTGACATTCGAAAGCTGAGTTTAAAGCTCATCTTGGGCGGTGTGTATTCGGTGTTTTCTGGAATTAATGTAAAGGGAACTATGATCGAGGAGTAGCCATTGAAATGAGGTCTTTAGTCTGATAGCTGCATTAGCACCTGACTGCTTGCTAAGAATGTCGGGGAAAGTAGATGTAGGAACACTTTAAGTGCCGCGTATGGGGTAATTCTTAGTGGTCCTCTAATTTATATGCACTTGTCTAATGTATATGCACTTATCTTTGCATTTGCTCCAACAAGTTACGGTGTAAGGCTTTATTGTAAGACTTTACAGTGCAGACGACAAAACCATACATTAGTATGGTTAAGCTACAGTGTGGAATGCGATTGCAGGCCTTTTTACCAATGAATTAATTTTTTGCGGCAATATGGCTGTACAGTTGCTCTTTTAATGCTTTCAAGAGTGTTGGCTTTTCAGTCTAATTTGCAGTTTGAGGGAATTGAAAAAGCGTTTTGAAGAAGTTTATAAGGGTGTTTGGCTATTTACCAGAGACAGCAGTCGCAACATCGTCTGTGTAAACAATCACCACGAATCTAGCTCTTGAGCAGCAGTTAATTAACCACTACAATCCAGAGAAAGGAGGACAGAAAGCCGCCTCGTGGCGTGTCCCAAGTCACAGATCTACAGGTCGAGGCATCGCTCATCTTGGTACTAATTATTCTGCCTGTGATCAGCTTTAAATTCAAACTTTGAGCCAGGATTCACTTCTCAAATTCGAGATCACTTCTGATTTGACGTTGTTTGATTGCCAAAAAGGCAACTATGGTAAACAGGGTTCAAAGTGAACTGGGATATGGTCGACTGATCTATTCTTACACCAAATAGACACACTTAAATCCAGTATTGACATGGATTTTACAAGCTGGTCGGTGGTGAGTGATGAAGCGCACTCACACCATGCCGCACATCAAAAATATGTGGCTTCAGCACGAAGTACGATTGATGAGCGTCCTCACATGACTATCCCGGATGGTATCGGATACAAAATCAATCCCAGCTGAAAAGCAATTTTATTCAATTTACATACTTCTCGTCTCTATTCATTTGTCAAAGCCTGCCATAATCATCACCAAAAATAATACTTTCTGCAACAAAAAGCTTCGTACATTATGTGGCTCAAATTGGAATAGTCAAGACGTAACCATATTAGGACTTGTGTACGTAGGTAGTAACCAAATTAATCAATATCGCCATTGCTCACCTTGAATTTTGCAATAGTGCGGCGTAGTTAATGGCGTAATTTCACAGCAATCTTTAAAGGACGCCCGTAAGCTGGTCCAACGTGTGCAACCAAACAAACAGCCTATTGTTAAAGTCCACATAAAAGCTATTCAAAGTTACTTAACTTCAGACCTCACATAACCTACTTAATGTTTTCTGTTTTTTTTTCTTTTATGATTTTTTTTTATATTAATCATGTGTGTGCGTTTGAAAATGAAATAATTCTGCTGGGTGCTATTGTGCAAACGTCAAAGTTGAAGACCACCAAAATAAAGAAATCAAAATGAAAAAAAAAAAAAAAAAGAAAACATTAAAATGTTTGAAAGTAGCTTTATGGTTCAACTTTAACTATGTTTGACCTTAAACGTGTTGTTCTATGCCAAATATGTAGATACAAAGATACATTGCATTCAACATAAAATCCATACAAACAGGTTTCAAAGAACGAGAAAGATTTAGATTGGAAACCGAAAGTGAGATTGATTCAATTCAACGAATGATTTTTCAGACTACCACTGATGGTTCTCAGTAGCGCGTACTGTATAAGAATAACAACGTACAAGAGTTACGAGTCTTTTGTTTGACCGTAATTACCTGTAAGATGGCTTAACAATGTTAACAATGCTACTGGTCAATCAGAGGCATTCATTCAATTCGAGGCAGTTTCGGTGGAATCGTTTTTCTATCCCATTAAGTGATTGACATGGATGAGATTAATGAGTAAGACATCCGCTCGCATGTCTGTCTGTAAGATCTTGTAGATCGACGTAGAATGGGTTTATATTGAATACTTCAAAAACAAGTTTTCTGTTAAAGAAAAATGAGAATTAGAGTTAACTAAGCACTTCAGAAGACACTTTGTATGTATGCCATGTGTGAGAAGTCAGTCGAGACAGTTTGGAAATTCCTTTTTTAGGTCCCAAAAGTGAAAAACTCACTATGCAGCACAGCTATGTCCGATGAGATATGCGAAGTGACAGGAAGGTTAAAGAGCAGCATTACAACATCTGAGCTAGCAGACAACATAATAAAAGTGTCAACCATAAGGTTATCTGCAATAGAAGGGGATTATACGGCTGCAAGTTGTGTATGGAATTGTAATTAAATGATAAAATTATGAGCAGTTAATACGATCGCAGGTGACGTAGTTTGTATGGCTCTAG
Source organism: Matsumyia berberina (assembly GCA_917880715.2). Classification (NCBI taxonomy): domain Eukaryota; kingdom Metazoa; phylum Arthropoda; class Insecta; order Diptera; family Syrphidae; genus Matsumyia; species Matsumyia berberina. The sequence goes on from OU862870.1 coordinate 35,409,167, forward strand.
AGCTGCGAAGCAATGAAACCCAAGTGAAATGATTTCTACTCCCAGACGTATATCTACATTAGTGTGGTATTGTTTATTCATCGAAAAGTGAAATTAAACAGAGCTTTCTTTACTCAAATGAAGCGATCCTTCCGCTTCTCCCTCACAGTGCAGAAAGAAGCTATGCTGAGTGCACTTTGGTTGTGTTAGATACCGGAACTTAAATTCGGCGATTTACTGGCCATCTGGGACTCCTGGAACACATCCAAAGCGGTCCCATTTTAAAGTTCTCAAATAAAATGCTCAAGGGATTGTCTAGAAAATTCGAAGTCATATGAAGGACTGCACAAAAGGAAAAAATAAAGTTCTCGTTACCTTACAAAATTCGCGAACCTGAAACCCAAATGGCTACAATTTAGAAAATAACAATACTGGAGCTGGAGTCTATGGTCCCCAATTCAAGCTTGCGACGGCTCTAGAAATCCTTCAAGCTGAAGTTTACGCAATCGAACTATGTGAACGGAAATGCTTGCGGAAGAAAACTAAGGGTACCCGCATCTACACCCTTTCGGACAGACAGGTAGCACTAAGGACCAAAGCTCATTTGGGACTGTCCAAATTTTCTCGAAATCCTTAACATGGTTACTGCGGGCTGGATCCCAGGATACCTTAGTTTCGAAGGCAATTAATGGGTGGATTGTCTGGCGAGGAGAGGTGCTTATCACACACTTTTCGGCCCTGAACCTTGCTTTAGGGTCAACTCAAAAAAAAAAAAAAAAAAACACAAAGGGAAGCTGACAGGCTCACTAAACTTTGGGCAGACCAAAATTGCCTGAACACCCAGTAACAACAGGGCGAAAATATGACATGAGTCACCAAGGAAGATTTTAGGATCTTAGGTAGGTACGTAGTTAAAGTGGCGGCTCTTTTAGAGCCCAATTAGAGCTAGAGTGCGCCGTTATGTAACCACGAAACTCGTTTAAACCTTATTGGTGCATGGTTGTTGATTCGGTGGTTTAGGATGGCTATATCCAGCCGGTGGAGTTTAGATACAGGATCAGTTCTCCAATCCTTTTCTCAGCTATCTCGGCGAGGTCCATGAAGAAGAGTCTGCCTAAAAAGCGCTGTCTGGTTTTCGCCAGGGCCGGACACCTGCAGAGGAAGTGACGTAGAGATTCTTTCTCATTAAGGTCTTTGCAGCTTCTGCAGAAGTTGTTGTGAGAGATACCAAGCTTGACCGCATGGTCTCCTACTGGCCTTAGGACCTTAACTTGACATTGTCCACTGAGGTACCATCTGCATAAGATGAACCATCTAGACGTACCATCTGCACTCGCTTCTGCGAAGATTAAAACTTCAAACATGCCATTTACCCATGAATCCTTTCTGTTGCAGAAAAATGCGCCCCTTTTCGTCTAAGTATGACTTAGCAATGATTGTTAAACGCAAAATACTGAGGCGTATGTGGAACATTTTGACCGACTTTTGGGGTGATCTCAGTTCTCACTTCATTCGTTTTAAACTTCGAACATGACATTTTCCAATGAATCGTTTCAGTTGTTTATTTTTTCCATTCGGATTATCGCGTCGTAAATACTGGCAAGTAAAAACAAATTAATTAAATTTTACTATTGTGGTTAAAGACGTAACACATCTTCTGTATTCTATATTAGGGGCCCTAAATGCGCACTGCTATCTATGAGGTCTATTGTGGTGGCCCATATAGTTTAACCAGAGGCCCGTATAGCCTGAGGGCAGCCTGGGTTGACCGAGGCCCACGTCAAGTGGAGTAATCTTTTCCTTGCGGCTCCTGGACATACGCACAGAATATGTTCAGCGGTCTCTTTCTGTTCTCCACAGAGCTGGCAAATATCGGTATCTGATACTTTTATTTTATGCAGATGATATCTGAGTAGACAATGTTTTTAACTCGTCTTTGGTGAGATCAAGTAAAGTCTTGACCTTGTAAAGGTTGGGGTTGATGAACTTCTTCGCTTGTTTAAGGCCCTGGAGGTTGGGCCAGTAGTCAGCGTGTTTTATGACCTCCCATTGTGTTATCCTGGAGTAGGCACTTTTGGGTGGTACCCTAAAACAGGGTTCGGGACCAACGAGTGGGCGGTAACCGCCTCTTCTCGCCAGGCAGTCAGCCCGTTCGTTACTCTGGATGTCTTCATGTCCTGGGATTTCATTCTGTTGGCTGATTTTTTCGTTTTTAAAAATGTTCAATAGAAGTAGAAAAAAAAAATCAAACAAATGCGAGGAGGAGTCGGAACAAACTCGGGACATTTTCTAAATCGGCACAAAAATTGGAACGTCTGGCAGGCTTAATTGTGACCCCATGTTATAATGCCCAGTGGAGACTTGAAATATTATAAAGAGCCCCAACTGAGCTTCTGATTAACCACAGCACATAAGATCTTACAGGATGATGAGTGGCAGTTTGTTTTGTGCTAGCTCGTTCGGATTATGAAAATTAAAGAACAGAACTAACAGAATAGAACCAGACTCAGTTTTCATTTTCTACAGTTTTGCGGTTTGCTTAAACTGCTTATAGTCCAGTTCTTGATATCAATCATTTAACCATCTTAAGCATGTTTTATGAGAGCTTAAGTACCTTTGAAATGGACGATGAAGGTGATTAAGTTATTATAAGCAGATAAAGGTGAACTCTTACATTTAAAATATTATGCCCAATTCATTATTTTTGAAACCCATGCGAAGAACTGGCTAATTAGCACTTCTTGTCTGGCATTAAAAAAGTTTTGCGGGAGAAAAATAAATCTCTTAATCTAAAATTTAAAACTACTTTCAGATTTCAAGTCGTGAGCTGGTTATGTGTCTTAAAATTTTAATCACAACTAATTGGTCGGCAGTGGAAGTGGGTTAGTTAGTCAGATAAACCAACATGTGCAATGAAATCCAAACAACTATATATAGCACACTGTGTAGGTATGTATTTATGGGAACGGCTTAGTTCCGGGTAGTAAATCTTCTAAAGAAAATTCTTATATTAGCAAAAATCAATAAAGCAACTAAACAGCTAATTGTTTTAATTAACGCTGCACCACACATATCGGTGTGGACTACTGTCTGCTTTCAAACCATCGACCAAAGCTTGAGTTATGTACACAGATCTGAAAAAGACCAATAAATTTTATTTTGGTTATGGTAGCATTTATCATTTAGACCAAGTGAAGCCAATTTTGATTCCTAAACTGGTTCTTTCCACGATATCTAAGAGGTCCTTGAACAATTTGTCTTTTAGAATCAGCTTTTTGCTGAATTTAGTGAAGGGAAGTTGCAAAGCAGGTGAATTGGTATTTCCACTCGCTGTCACATTTATTGGCCAGGCCTCCTAGACTTTTGGTGTATCTTGTCGGTGGATTGCGCTTACGTCATTGATGGTAGTCAGACTGGGATACGTATGTTTGTGTTGGTAGGTGTTTGTTCTACAAACTTGCAGGCAGGTCACTCTTGCATAGTTTGACGTATCACGGGTACAGCGACCGACTACAGCATTCTAACCTCAGACTTCAATAAGAGAATTATTATTAAAATGCCTAAAAACAAAAGACTGGAATGAGGGTGGAGTCTGAACTAAAAAATAACTAGCATTCGTTAATGATGGATCCAAAATGGATGCTGGTACTAGTGTCGGCATTTTCTGTGAATCCAGAGTTGTAATCAATCAATCCATTAAAATCAGAGACACTGCAGCACCTTTTCAGCTTGAAACAGGTTGAAAATGGCAAGATGGTGCCATATCGACATACATGCAGTAGCCAGATTACTATGACCAGTTCAATAGAAAGAATAAGAAAATATCAAATCCAAATCGCGCAAAATTTAGTCGAATGCCCAAATCTTAAAATACGTCGCCTTCGTCATATGGGGAATAGACTTTTTGAATAACTAGAGGACCTTGCGAAAATCTCAATAATGAACATGATACGTTTTGTCAAGAGCTCACCAACCAACCAATGGTTAAAAGGAGTTAGTAACGACGCCACAAGTTAAAAGGGGAACACAATGGACTAAATAGACCCCGTGCAAGCACTAAAGTTGTGCACTTCCCCCTAACCTAACCTAGTCGAATGGAAATACGAATCGTTTCGAGTGACCTTATAGAACATTAACTGACTGGGACCGACACGGAACAACTCAGGTCGTCTTAGAATGGCTACTGCAGAAACTGCAGAACCGAGGAGGAATAGAATCTGTCTGACACTGATGTGCGAACGTCCTGCAGGTAGGGACTTAGGAAATGTTTGAGACCCTTTTCCAAACAGTTTCAATAAATCTATGCATGTGTTTTTTAAGATAAAGTGCTCCAGCTTCAGTCTACACGGTACTCCGCTTAAACATAGAACCTATTTGGTGAGAAGGTTTATTGAATTCCGGTGATCCTGGAATTTTATATGGAAATAGGTTTGCTCAGTGATCTTGGAAATCCCTTTACAGACTCCTATTTATTGCTACTTTAATTGTTTTCCGTGCGACTTCCACTCATTCTATCCACTCACTCTATCTCTGTTCCTAGCTAGATAACTGACGTTACTTTGGCAGGCAGGTACATAGGAAGAGTTTGTTTTACATTCTCCGACCAAATCTGGACGGTCTGGATGATGTTTGGTTTCTGAAGAGATTTATACTTTCCTTTCTTGAGTGTAGTGTTCCCACAGCTCTCATTAAGCAGCAAAGATTTCTGCATAGAAGACTGTGACAAGGAAATCTATGTACGTGTTCCACCGGTGGGGGTATTGCTGTATACGTCGGCTTCAGAGTTTTCTGTAATTTATTATTGCTCTGGTTCTGCGGTCTCTCTGAGAGGCCTGTGGTGCTAATCCATATGGTTCTAGGTTAGTTCAGTGGCTGTCAGGAAGTTAATCACCTTCTTAAGGTAAAGCCCCTCGACTGCTGTCGGTGAGAATAGTTCGCTGCTCTGAGTTTGTTTGCGCATATGAATGCGGGTGGAACATTCTATGACAGTATATAGAGAGCTTTTGTAATAGTCTACAGGTACGGTGTGCCGATAAGTTAAATCTGTAAAGATGCCGATCTAATAAGCAGCGGTCACTTAAAATACTTGTTGTTGGGCAGTTTTTAAGGATGAATAACTTGTCAGTATCTTTCTTTATCTGAAAGGATGTTGAATATTCCATTTGTTATCCGACGGTAATGTCGCTTGAATGCCAGTGACTTTACGGTTATCTGGCAGTGCAATGGACGATTATTAAGCGCTGTTTCTAAAAAAAAACTCTATTTTGCTTAAGTTTTAAGCCCCAGTTTACCCGACCCCTGAATTGCGCCAACTACAGACGCAGACGCATCAGTCTTCTTGCTGTTGAAGCCGTTCTTCAACAACCTGATCGGTCCATATCAGTGTGATTTCAGGCCAGGAAAGTCCACCATCGACCAAATACTCACACTGCGGTAGATCTTGGAATAAACCCAGGAACTTTAAATCGATACTAACCACCTTTTCATGGATTTTAAGGCCGCTTATGACAGCATCTATAATGATGAGCTATACAGAGCCATGTCTAGTTTTGGCATACCTGCCAAACTAATCCGATTATGCAGGATGACAAAAAAGGATTTAGACAAGGCGAGGCGCTGTCATGTGACTTCTTCACCATCGTTCTCGAAAGAATAGTGCAAAACCCACGCGCCAACACCAGAGGCACAATTTTCCAAAAGTCCCTTCAGTTACTCATATACGCCGACGATATTGACGTAATCGATATTGAATAAGACGGTTGCGGCGAAGATGAGCAAAGCCCTTTCTCGAACAACTAAAGTGACTCTATATAAAACCTTAATCGTCTCAGTCCTGCTCTACGACGCAGAGGCATGGACTCTCTCAAAAGCGGATGAGTTTGCTCTTGCCTGTTTCGAGAGGAAAATTGTGATTTTCGGTCCCGTCTGCATAGACGCTGAATGGAGGAGGAGATACAACGTTGAACTGTACGGGTGTGCATACAATGAATACAATTAATGAAGTCCCAAAGTACAGTGGATATCCCAGTGGATATGCCGACCAATTGTCGCCTGCATTTTCCCCGCCGCACAACTGTTAAAGTGAAGGCACTTTTAGCACACTAATCGGCCGAAATATCAGTAGGCAGTTGGCAGCTCTGGCAGTCTTCTAAACTTCCGCCACTCAGAACTGTGCCATTGATCTAATAGTTCCTCCTACAGTAATTTAAATAAACGCCTCTAAGCGTGTGCTCGTTAACGTTTTCTTATTGTATGTTAAATGTCAATCTACCAGTAAGCGGCTTTTGTCTTTAAACTGAAGGTGAATCTAGATCCACTTTGAAAATTAGATTTAAATTGTTTTCAAGTTTGTCATTTATCCGATAATGGCACGATATGTGTGTTTCCCAATATACAACCTATTAATCATCGTTAAGCCATGAGATATAAAAATCAAGATAAGTATAGGATCTCCACGATTGTCAACATTCCGAAATATATATTTTCATATTCCAAACGTTGAGTAATCGGCGTCACTACACTTTTCATTATTTATGCAAGCTTCTCGATCGGCAATAGTACTCACAATGTATGATAGAATAAACAAATTCCTACTTTATTATGCGAACAAATAAAAAAAAAAAAAAACAATACTTACACTATTAAATGAAGTAGCACCGTGTACACTGGTACACAAAATAAAAAGAAAAGTATCTGCACGTGTTCTTGCTTCAGTTGAGTGCACTCGCATTAAATACGTACGTAAGGAGAACTCGATTAATGAAAACTTAACAGATTTCCACTTTTGGAATTTTTTCTTATTCGAATTAGATAAAGGGCACAATCATGGATAGGCACTAATTCATAACATTTGCGTTCCCAAATGGATGGAACGATGAAAATTTCCTCTCTCTTTCGCTTTGTTACTAATTAATACTTCTTTCATAAGTTCATGTTGATTAATTTCATTTGTTTAATTATTATCAACATGACACATTTATCAAAGAGTGGAGATTTTTTTTTTATTTTTATAAAATTCTGCGCACGAAATCGAAAATTGAAAAATGAAAACACTATAAACCAGGTAGCCGCACACTGTTAAAATTGAAAAAAAAAAACATCGATTGGATAGACGACTTAAAAAAACACACCAAACACACACCTCTTGTCGCAATGCGTTTTTTTCGGCAACTAACTGAGATATTGAACTTTGTCGTAGGCGACTTCTTTCTCGAAGCATAAAAGTTTTATAGACGTCTTTTGTAGCTTTCCTTCCTTCACGACCGAGATGGGGGTCTGAACTATTTAAATGGTGGTACGAAGCTGTCATACGTATACTGGCAGAGATAGAGAGCGGAGGGCTTTAAGATACATATGGCAGCCAGAGCCAGTAACCTTATAGCGGCACCGATCGTTGTCGACTACAACTATAGGCAAAACACGATTTTAAGCTAAGCGTGCAGAAAAGGGAAAAATAAAAAAAAAACCTGAAGCTTTTTGCACCTGTATAAATCGTTGTCGTTGCCGGTGCGTGAACCTGTCATCGTGTGCGTGAGAAAATACCAGTTAGGTAGTACACGTGGAGTAGGAAGTGACAAAAGGAAAGCTTTCACTTAAGCACTCTCTTAGTGTTTCATTGCTCTTTGTGTGTCATGGGAGCCAGTATCATACCAGTAGCTGTAATGCCGGAGTTCAGAAGCGGTCGCGTTCGCTGTTAAACTCTTTTGTTTTACTGTGGGAATTTTAATAAATCATAAGCGGAAGAGCTCTCTGCTGCGATCGTACGGATGACTACTGGTGTCTAGTGGTTTCATTTCATTTTTATTTTTATTTTCACGTATTCATGAATTTATAATAATAATAGTGTGATATTCAAATTTGATGCATATTTTCGAGATTGAGCTTCAAGGTCAACGGTCTTAGGCGATACGCTTTTGGTATGGGACGTCGCCTAAATTGGCAAAAAATTGAAATAAATAAAATAAAATAGAAACAAATATTTTTGAAAAAAGCTGCCAAACACATTTGATCGCAGCGTGAAGAATTTAAAAATACATTTAAGATTCATAGGACTTGTTTTGAAGGGTGTGGGTATAGGAGGTAGATTGATGTCAAGAGAGTTCAAAATAACGTCCCTTAACCATGACATATGGGGTTAATTTGAGCAATGACGTTAGTAGACATTTTTAGCAGTGAGTAAGTGCATGCGAGGGCTTTGTTATGTAAGATAACTGCAGTTTACTGATTCACGTCTTTTGTATGGATCTCAACAAAATCTGATGTGGTACGACAAGTAATTGGTTGCCATCTGATATTTTCCACGAGACTCAAAATCTCATAATCATTTCACATGCGCGGGTGGAAGTACGATGATGCTGTTGGTTGGTGTTCATCGGTTAATTTTCGGTAAATGTGCTTAGCAATTTCGTAAAACTATTCAAACCCACGCAAAGCAGTAGTAATGGTAGCAGTTAGGCCCCAGAAAACAGATAGGTCTGAGGCGAACAATCTCGTGGATCACATGGTTACTGCAAGCCGGTGCGATACCAAAATCGTCTACTGAACACCGAAAAAGCTCACAGACTGTGAAACATCCGGACAGTTGCAGTTTTATTTAAAGTACCAACTCAAACGTTTAAAGAATTATTTTCCCACGTCTTTGAATGGTGTATTCACTGAGCAAATTGAGCCAACTCCACAACACGAACTACCCAAATACGCACCACAACTTCCACAAAGTAGATCATAACACTGAAAGAAAAAAAACAGGGCGGTACCTCCATTTTATCTGCGAAAATTTAAGGAGCAGCGCAATCAATATTTCCAGAGCATCGGTTAAATTGTTTCACATACGCCATAGTGTCTTACGTTTAATGATCCTTGATGAGACATAGTTAGTTCGAAGTTTTACCCTTAGTAGAAGTGAGTGAAATGTTCCACATACGCCACAGTATTTTAGCTTTAACGATTTTTGATAAGACGTACTTAGACGAAAATGTCCGCATTTTCCTGCAACAGAAAGTTTTCATTGGCAAATGCCATGTTCGAAGTTTGAAACTAAGCAGGAGCGAGTAAGGTCAAAACTGAGATCACCACATAAGTTTGTTAAAATGTTCCATATGCTCCACAATATTTTAGGTTTAGGCTTGAGCTATCACATCAGCTTACATATTTATATCAGTCAGTCATCGCCATTCCACCATTCAATCTGGACGACGGAGAACAACAACTCCTCCCACCCAACCTGAACGAAGTGAAGATAGCCATATCTAAGCTTGAGTCCAACAAAGCTGCTGGAGCTGACGGGATAGCTGGCGGGCTGTAAAGAGCGGCAGGCGATAAATGACAATATGGTCGGAGGAAAGTATGCCCTCTGAGAGAAACCTCAGCATCGTTTAAACGATCCTCAAGGGAGGACATCCTCTGAACTGCGCCAACAAGAGAGGCATCGCCTACAAGATCTTATCGGCCGTATTGTGTGAGCGCATGAAACCATTCGTCGGCAACCTGATCGGTCCATATCAGTGTGGCTTCAGGCCAGGAAAGTCCACCATTGACCAAATATTCAGACTGCGGCAGATCTGGGAGAAAACCCAGGAAATTCAAATCGATACCCTCCACCTGTTCATCGATTTTAAGACCGCCTATGACAGCATGTATAGAGACGAGCTAAGTACAATATATAGAACCATTTCTAACTTTGGCATACCTGCCAAACTCGTCCGTCTGTGCAGGATGACGATGGAGAACACACGCAGCTCGGTCAAGACCTGTGATGTCAAAAAAAGATTTATACAAGGTGATGCGCTGTCATGCAACTTCTTCAACATCGTTCTTGAAAGGGTTGTGCAAAACTCACAAGAAAACACCAGAGGCACAATCTTTCAAAAGTCCGTCCAATTACTCGCATACGCCGTCGATATTAACATAATCGAAAGAACGCAGCGTGATGTCACTGGTGCGTTCGTGAGTATTGAGATGGAGGCGGCGAAGATAGATTTAGCGGTCAATGAGGGCAAGACCAAGTAGGCAATTGAGTAGCAGAACCATCTCTCGAACGACTAAGGTGGCCCTTTATAAGACTTTAATTGTGTTAGTCCTGCTCTACGGTGCTGGGGTATGGACTTTGTCAAAAGCGGATGAGGTTGCTCTTGGCTTTTTCGAGAGAAAAATTCTACGAGTGATTCTCGCTATAGAATCGAGGAGGAGATACAATGACGAACTATATAGGCTTTACAGCGACATGGACTTAGCCAGAAGAGTGAAGGTCCAACGACTGAAGTGGCTGGGTCCCGTTGAGCGGATGGACATCAATGCTCCAGCTCGGAAAATCTTCGAATCCACACCCGAGAGATTATTATTATTAGTCGGGAGCGGTTTGTTCACTCTAGCACTGCGGTCTCATATAACGACCTATTGTGCTGTCCCATATGTTTAGAGCAGTTGGTGAAACGCTAGGGTCTGCTTTCTCACATAAATAAGGGCGGGATATTCTGTGACAGTATGAAGAGAGTTTTTATCGTTCTCCAAGCATAGTCTGCAGGTAGGGTCCAGTGATAGACCCGAGGGATGGTGCAGTAGAGGAAGATCGCGACGCAGGTGCCGCACGCAAGTGGAAGGGGACCTCAACCAACTTGGCGTGCGAAACTGGAGGCAGTTGGCTCAAGATAGAGCTGGCTGGAGACGCTTGTTGGTTAAGGCCCAGGTTCACCCCGTACTGTAGCGCCTCCTTAAGTAAGTAAGTAAGCCATTCATGGCCAGCAACTTGTGTAAAGCCTGGCAGAGAGTGTCAAAATGATACTTGATGGTTTCTTTGTTGAGAACATAGTACCTAGATGCCGTCAAAGCCCCAACCACCGAACTTGAACATCATGCCAAACTTTGGGGGCGAAAAATACAGAAAAAGGCTATACGGGTGCCTGTGGTGTAATGGTTACCATCATCGCTTATCTTGCTTAATGTTTCGGGTTTAGTTCCTAATGTCAATAACACATTTATTTCTATCTGACACAACTGTCAAAAGGCCCGGTACTGTGAAGGAAAATGGAAGGAAGTACGAGGTAAAGTTAGGTCGGTAGAAAGCCGGAATGCTGTTGAACAGATTCTTCGGAATCTTCAGAAGGGTCTCCAACCGAAAAGACAAATGCTCAAAGGTTGTGAAAACTACTTCGTTGCCAAATATTTTATTGGAAAAAGTAATTCACTTATTCAGTCTTAATACTCAGTCGAGTATGCGCCGCACAGCCATTCGGGCATTTATCTATTAATTTATTATATCAGGTAGGTTAATGACAACTTGGCTCAATAAAAAAACTAAACCCTATAAGTAGGTTCGATCAGCATTCACTACAGGAAGAGACCCCTCTGCAAACCTTGGTGCATTAGGTGGTCAAATGTCCGACATGTTTGAGCAATGCTTTTCATTCGGAGGTCTACTTAACCCTGAATGATAACCTAGAGCAAAATCGCGGATCCATGCAAACTACATAGGCCGACTTTAATTTTTTTCTTTAGAGTTCATTGGGGGCGTTCAGGTTATTCACAGCCGTAGAGTGGGACACACTAACGCAGTATATTCTTAGAATTCATGTCAGTCATTAACCCATTAGTCGAACTTAAAATATTCAAAGTGGGTGTTGACTACATCCTGGTAAGTGGTTTTAAGTTGATTTATCGGCCACTGACCGGTTACAGTGACCCATTTAGTAATTAATACAGGAAACATTCCAATTAACATGCAACTTGATTGGTTATTACCCTCATCAGCATACATATGTATGGATGCACGTCTGTTGCAACCTTGCACCTTTAGGAATTAACTCACTTCCACTGAATCTGGGCCCGGATAGCGTCATGTCAATATATTTATGTGCACCATACCCATTGATCTATAAATCGTATTGCATTGGGTGTGGACCCCACATGTGTCCGTGTTAAATGCTTGCTAACACGCTTCCACTCTCCACATTCCTACAGTCTGTGTGCCATGTGATCTTGTTCAGTGTTCTCCATTAAGAATACAGGAAACCGTAGAAAACAAAAGCAACACGCGACACCTACGACGACCTTTGAATATGCTAATACGTGAGCCACGATTTTCGAATTCACTTTCTTGGCCAAGTTCCGTACTGGAGCACCCAATAAGTAAGTTGCCTCTCATTAGACATAGATAACCAGCATTGGAGCAAGTATAGCGTGTTCAAAAGGAATCCACTCACAGCAGCAGCAGCACGACTGGGAGGGGTCAATTGTGTGGGAAACTTTCACTTCGGAGCTCAATTTTTATGGCCCCGACGCTCGGAACCCTAAAACAACAATTGTCTAAGGTAGGGGAAGTGACGAGGCAAAACAAATCAAAAATCCACTTGAAAATGGCCAACATGTGTAATGGCGGTTTAATAAGCGGGCACATGTCTCAGCTGACGTTGCTTTCTAATGCTCGCTTCGAGTGGGAGCTGCGGGGGAATTGGTGATTTGTTTTTTTTTGGTAAAATTTAGTTTGATTAACAAAGCGGTAATCGTGCTAGTGCTAGCGCTAGTGGTGGTGTATAATAATGAATCATTGTTCCTCGAGCTGCTGATGATGTGCACTGATAGCAGAAGATTGTGTGTGAAAGTTGGAGAAGCTGTTTTGTTTTCGAATGGTTTTGTGTAATAATTTTTTGGTGAAATCACTTTGTGAAGTTTTGGCATTGATTTATTCACTATCCGTAGTTGTGGTGAAGATGGCATACCACATCTACTCGAGCGCCTTACCTTAAGCATGGTGAGGGGTCATAAAGTTTTAAGATATCATCAAGATCATAAGCAGCTATCCTTACATTCATGGGTTTGGCACGGGGAATCGAATGCATTTGGGAGAGGACTATGAAAGGTGGGGGAGGTAGAGTCTTTTAATGCATTGAGAACGCATTTAACTAAAAAAAAAATTCAATGGCTGCTGTTTTATGAAAACGTTCTTTGTTGCAGACTCACTTCTTTGGCCAATTGTCTTGTTTTCATTGATAAAGTAGTTGACTTTCTGCAGAGAATTGTAGGTGGTTTGGTATGGTATGTGAACGTCAGCAGGATGCTCTCCATTCTGCGTACGTTTTATTTTTTCATCAAACCTATAGAAATAGATCAGGTTTTTGATTTGTGTTGGAAATGATGTATGGGAAGTGAAAACAATTATGGAATTGACACAAGTTTGCTTCTTATCGGTAGAATCCTTTGGTTTCTTTGGTGAAAGCCACAATGCCACCGATTCCTTTATTCCTAAATCTTCTGTCTTAGTTTACTTAGGCTGGGCTATGTTATAGGAAGTATTTGAGATTCCCTTCTCCATTTTCGAATTTCCTGCATAAGCCGTAGTCTATGCATATCTATTGACGTTGAATCTGAAACCGTTTTTGATGAGGAGGTTGTTTCGTTTCGAGTGATCTTGCCATTTTGCACAAAAAGATTGAGGCAAGGTTTTTCCTAAATTCCTCGTGTACTACTTGCATTTTCAGCTTTCTCGTTCACCATGCCACCGTTCGTCGTGAGCCTATATGTTTGCAGGTGAGCAGATTGAGTTTCTTTTAACATATCCTGATCGAATATGATCGACTGCTAGAAGAAAAAAATTCTTTTTAATGCCAAAAAAGGCTTTGAAGACGAAATCTAAGTAAACCGAAAGTTTCATCATGCACTGAATTTCCCATTTGGCCTTCAGTCCTGCGGCTGTATTCTGCCTATCTCTCTGCTTGAAAGTGCAATGATTAGTAGGATGTTGGTTGATGCAGGTTTAGATTGTGGCATCATACTTTTTTTTTAAAGATTAATGGTCAATGAAGTGTGCTCACCCATTTCTACACCTATTTCTGACCAGGTTAAGGTTCAGACTTTGCACTGTTTCTGCGAATATAGAGTTCAGGGTGTAGATAGCCGATCATTTGACCTTCTGTTATCAGAAAACTTATTCTTTAGAGACCACCCCAACAGGCATTTGGGAGAAGTTCAACCGGGTGGCCTACCCCAGCACTACAGATGCGCTGAGAACTTCTTCTATAGCATCAAACCATGCTCCATTTACTGCCAATAGACATTTATGGCATGCAGCAGGCCAATAACGCGGTCTTAAAACTGGGATAATCTCACCAATGGTGTGAGAAAAATGTGGGAAATGCCAGAATCCTATCAACTGATCGCAGTCTTATTGAATCTACAGACAAGCTGTCCACTGAAAATGATTTCAATATGGGCTATAAGCACAAAATATCAGACGGAAGCGCATGGAGTCAGCGCGAAGTAATCGGGAACTGCAGACCGCAGGAAACTCCACCATATTAAAGTGCCTATGTCACTTGTTAAACATATGACGAAAGCAAATAATGGATCATCACCTCGATTATTGCAACAATGCTGATCAAAAGCATTAATACGACTTTCAAAACTAATCAACGTCCTCACAGGGTACTGTATCCTAGGCAGGCATGCTTAACGCTTGGGTAAACCACGCAACAATTTCTGCAGGAGGGAAGAGGAGGTGACTACTGTGAGACTACTGTGCACTTCCTCTGCACGTGTCCCGCCCGTGCCAACTTAGGAAATCTAAATGGTTTCAGGAGTAACCCGGGATCAAACCCCAGTACTTGGTGGTATCACAATGGGCCTACTTTTTTTTTGGTTTTGGTTTGATACCTCTTTTGGAGGACCTTTCTAACTGACTAATTCTGTAAGTAAAGTAGAGACCTTCCCTTATGATATTAAAAGTCGTACTTCTTATGAATTTAAGGAGTAAATGCCAATGTTGTGTAATCGTGGTCAGGATTCTCGCAACTGACTTATGAGTTTAGAATGTACATACATATGTTATTGCCCTGGCCGTTTCGATAGTGTTATTTTTTGTTCTTCCAGTGACTTCTGTGGGTGGCAGTGGATATCAACTGCCACAGCTGTTGGGCTTGAATCCATCTTGTGGGTTTAAGGCAGTGTAGGAAGTTTTTCTCCAAAAGTTAATTGAAGTTGTCGAGGAAAGGTTTACCCAACGCACGATGTCTTGCTTGCCTTCTCGTTCATGCACCACTGCGAGTTAAAAAGGATAGCTGCATGGGTTTTTACTGTCCCATGGTCCATACTCTGAGTAGATATTGCAACTATACAAGCAATATCTGCTCAAATTCGGATAAGGTGATCCTTTTTTTCGTATGAATCTATGCATATGGTATGTTTGTTCCGCTAGTGTTTGCCTACTGTAATATGAAGGCTATAACTGGTAATTTTTCACTAAAATTTCATAAACATGTGTGTATACAGTGGCGGCTATAAGTTTGGAATCACCATGTAAACATTTCTATGCATTGGCTTAGGTTACGTAGATGGGTTGGCAAGGGTAGAGAGAATCCTTTACGCCACACTTAGGTCAGTAGAGAACCATTTGGGAGGGGGGGAGGCACCCCTTACTCGTGGAGCAATTTTCTATTGTCCCAGGGTTTCGAACTACTTTAAAGCCTTAATGAATGCCACTTATTTCTTCAATATCCTGGAAGAAGTGTCTTTCATAGGATTTATGTCTGGGATAGGAGAGGCCTGGGCAGTGGCAGAGAAAGTTGTTTATATCCTTATTAACTTCCTCGCCTACGTAGCACAAAGGTCATTCTCACTTAGCCTTAATCAAATCAATCCAAATTTAATCGACGTTATTACGCTTGCAGAAATATATCATTCTTAAAGTTATTTTACAGTCAAAATAGTTGACATCGATGAAATCTTCTAGTAGATAATTCGTAACTTATGGCCGGCGGTTTTCAGAATTCAGAATCAATAATAAACCTCAGCCATTCCACTTAGCTTAAACTTGAAATTCAGTGTAATAGATAAAATCATTTTGACTGTAAAACACACATATGTGTATTAAAATCTTTCAAAGATATACAAAATAATTTATACTTTCCGCAGAACAAATAAACAAAAATTGATAATTTCAAATATTTTACAAATAAAATTTACGACTGTAAGTGTCACTGGTCTGAGATATGTAATCATATCTTGACAGAGGAAATCCTCCAAAAACACACTACGCCACTGTCAACGCTTGGTACATTTCATCAACAAAATTTCCCACTGATAAACCACGTTGCGTATAATATCCCATGTATAATCACAACAAACATTTTCCGCGCCTGCCCAATGCATTGAGTTTTCCATTTTCCAAGGAGAGCGAACAGAAAGAAAACCACTGAAAAGAAAATGAGAGCATCAAACGGCACATTCAATTGGAAAGCTAGAAAATTGTTGAAAGGAAAAGTTTTCAGTGGAGTATCGGCCACCGTCCAAAACGTTCCTCGAGTACGGTAACGAAAATATAATTTTCTCCCAAACGGTTGTGTTAAAAAGAATTTTTTTTTTCATAGAAATCTCTATCTCCTTTGGAATAAGAAAAAGTCTATTATAAGTTTTTTAAAAGAATAAAATAAAATTCATCTCATTCTCGGTCTGATATGAGATAAATAACTGCATCGAAAAAATTTTGAAAAAAAAAGTTCCTTCTTATTTTTTTCTGTATTCGATTTTGTTTTCGTGCTCAGTGAAGTGGATAATAATTTTCACAAAAGAAAAAATAAAAGTTTCGAAAGAAAATCTGCGTGGAAAGTATGGAAATTGTTTTTTCGGGGAAAAATTTAGTTTACTCTGCATAGTAGAGTAGTTGAGATCGATTTTTCTGTCAATCTTCTACAGACAACCGACGAAAGGACTTATAAAACAATTTTTTTTTTGTTTTTCCCCAGTATTTGAGGAAAGGTTAAGTTACATCTCAATCTTCAATATGAGATTGGGTAGAAAATGAAATGCACGGCGACTAATTCAAAAAAAAAAAAATGAGAAAAACTAGGAAAAGTTCGTGTGTACCTGTCGCAAAGTTGACCGCAGTATCTAGCACAGGGCGAACTCAACAGTATCGAGATTAAAATCGTTGCAATCCATTTGAAAGGATGCATCATTGGATAGATAGTTTTATTTCTTAAGCAAGTAATTAGATATTACATATTCCCTTGAAATAATTCATAGCAAAACATGCACAGTATACAAAGGATACATAAAAACAACAACATCAAGCGATTGCCACTTATACAATGGCACAAAAAGTCCTTATACACACTATTCAATTTCCTTCATTTTATTTCCAACGCCTTTCTGACACATACATCTATATGTATGTGGCTAACCAACCCACAATGAAGTAGGGAGGCAACGCAAAAAGCACGACAAAAAAAGAAACTTGAAAAAAATTGATTAAGGACAAGGGAAAAATGGAACCTGAAATATGCTTTCATTTCGGGACTTCTTCTTTGTTGTTCCCTTCACGTTGCGCGAGTCAAAATAATGAACGCACCTGCACTGTGATTATTTTGAATTGGTCAATTACATGATTTTACCATCGCCACCATCAGCCCCAAGTGCGTTGATTTTTAAAACAAAAAAAATCTTTTCCTTTCGGAAAGGACATCCCCCCTGTCGTAACACAATTTTCCATACCCTCTGCTCGCATTTAATTAATCTGAATTTGAATCGTTTTAGTGATTTTTTTGGTGGGAAAGAAGAAAAGAAAATAAATTAAATGATATTCATCATGGAAATGTTGAAACTAATAAAAATTCATTAAATCAATTGATGAGGTCCATCGGGAACGGAGTGTGTGCTCGAGTATGCAAGGTGCATCAACAAGATCCTCACATTAAATTAAGATAAATTGCATAAATTCAAAAATCCTAATCAAATCCAAATATAGTAAATATTAAAAAAAATTAAGTGAAATAATTAAGTGAAATGTGAATGTAAAAAGGTGACTGTTTATTGTTACATACAAAAATATTAGCCGCTTTTCATCCGTTAATACTTAAAAAAAATATGTGAAAAGTAAATAATTAAAAAATTCAACAATTCTTGTGAGAAATAATTTTTTTTTCGGTTTTTTTTTTTTGGTTTTAAAGATCATAATAGTGAAAAAATTAAAATGTAAATATTTTGTTATCTCGATTGTTTACACGTTATCGTTCCTTCAAAGAAGTACACATACTCACACCCACAGAAGCCGTATAATCAAATTGGATTTGAATAAAATATTATATATTGCCACGGAATCGGTGAGTGGTTTTGGATAAATTTTTAATTTTATGTGTGGTCTTTATTTGAATGTCGAGTGATGAGGGGTATTTTTGAGTTGTTTGCAATATTTATTTTTTATGGAACATTTTCTATAATATCTGCCGCGTAAATCAAGAATATTTCGCAGCTTGAGAGGGGCGGGTGATACACGTGTTGTTTTGTGAAATTCTTTTGAGAGAAAAGCGTGTTTCATTTAATAATTGAATCAAGGTTGAAGTGTATTCTAGGAGCAGGGGATAACGATGTGTCCACGAACAGATGTATATTTTTCCGACACCGACTCCGATCACATATGAAGACATTTTTTAAGGAACATTCTTGTACGTGAGACTGTTTGAAATTTTTTTGTTAAATTTTCTAAAATAAATTTTGGTCATTTGCGACTTGAAAGATCAATTGTGAATGACGGTGAACATGCCTTAAGTACAAGACAAATCGAAAATGTATAGGTAGGTAAACACCAGAATACGCGAAGCAGCAATTTTTTGAACGGAAAGGTCGATACTTCGAAAGTTTGGGCAGGTTAAACCCATGCCCCGAATTCGACTTGCAAGACGTGATATGGAATCCGTACCATCAGGTGGGCGTTCCCTGGGTAACCTTAGGATGAGATGGTTGGACCAAGCTCGAAATCTCACCTTTACCCATTTAGAGTAGATGGCGGAAACCTTAAACTTTAAGCACTTTAAACCCTCAGAGAGACCCTCATAGTGGATAAGCGGGAAAAAAATAATGATGATGAGGTAAAAATGGTCATTTCAGTCAAAAATCCGCGTCTGATTCTTAATTAGTGTGGAGATGCACTGTTTTGCTACCACAATAGTTTGTTGCATGGGTAATCACACCCATGTTGGATGTTGTCATCCCCGGCTGTAAGTCCTAAATCCAACCTGTGGATTTAAACAAGAATAATACCTCTACGATTGATCATTGAGGTTTTCAAAGAAGGGTTTGTTGAACGCACAGTGTCTTGCATTGAAAAAACTCAACAACTTATCCTTTTGGCAACCAGGCAACTGCTGGGCGGACGAGCTAGCAAATGAGGGTGCAGGACGGCATCTCCCCAAAAAACCTGGGGGAACCCCCTGCGCCTATTGAATCGATCATATTTCTCCTTGACACAGTTGACAAGAAACTGGCAAACCACAGGTGGAAAAACCTCTTGCCTTTTGTTAAAACAAATCTGGTCTAACCTGGATTTAAAGAAAACGGAGAGAAGTTAGGTTCGGTGATAAATTGGAATCTGAAAGCTCAGTAATTGCTGCTAAATTCAACTCGTACTTTATAGAAAGCATAAACGCGATTAGTAATTCCATACCTGTGAACAAAATTCACTCTAACGTTTATTTACCGGAAATGCAAAACTCATTTAAATTTAGGGAAATCAACCAAAGTGAACTAAGAAGAATATGCAATTAATTTAAATATTAACATTATCCTAGATTGTTTCAATATAAATGGCCTTATAATATTGCAAATAGTTAATGAGTCTTTCATTCGCGGAGAGTTCCCAAAAAACTTAAAGGAATCCACCATTATCCCTATACCCAAAGAATCTGGCACAAATGAGTGTGACAAATTTAGACCCATAAATATGATGCCAATTCTGGAAAAAATTGTTGAAAAGTGCGCGTACGAACAATTTAATAAATATATATGTGATAGGAAAATATTAATAGAAAATCAATCAGGCTTTCGACATGACCACTCTTGTGAGACTTCCCTTAACTGGCTGATAATGACTCTGAAGGAAGAAAGGCATAGTGGTAATAAAATCATAGCTCTATTTTTGGACTTTCAGAGAGCGTTCGAAACTATTGATCGTTATATACTTATCACTAAACTATCAAATCAAATATAGTTCAAATCGTACTTATTTGATAGAACCCAAAAAACTTGTGTGAATAGTTCAACGTCTAGTCCAATTAATACATGTTTCGGTGTTCCACAAGGTACTATACTTGGCCCTTTATTATTTTTAATTTATATTAATGATATGTGTCAAGTGTTAAAAATGTGTAAAATATCTCTATTTGCTTATGATGCTCTCATGTTCATAAGTGGTAAAATGTTGAGTGAACTTATTGAGTACATTAAAGAAGACTTAGATAACCTTTGTATATGGCTACAGTTAAACAAACTGACAATTAATGTTAACAAAACTAAATGTGTGGTTGTAAATAGTAATGACATTATTAATTTATCGATTGAGGGTAAAGCCATCGAAAAAGTGAATGAAATGAAATACTTAGGGGTAATACTGGACAACAATTTGAACTTTAACAGTCATATGATTTATGTAGCCAAAAAAGTGTCAAAGAAAATAGGGTTCCTCAAGAGGATATGTAAAAATATAACCACACTATGTGCAGTAAATATATATAATACGATAATCAAACCACATCTCGAATCTTGTTCTACGATATTATTTATGAGTAATAATGAGCATATACATCGACTACAAGTGCTGCAAAATAAAGCTATGAGAACTATTCTTAAATGCAATTACTATACGCCGATTGCATGGATGCTGTATTGTTTAAAATGGTTGAACATCAAACAACGGATCATCTTTAATGTCTTAATGTTCGTGTACAAAATGAAGTACAATTTGGTTCCTACATATTTGACGTCAAATTTAATATACATAGGGGACACTCAGCCGTATAGCTTGAGATCAAACGCTGATTTTAGACTTCAGCTATATAGAGATTCTAGAACTCAAAATATGATTAAATATCGAGGTCTTAAATTATTTAATGAATTGCCTTCAGAAATAAAAAAGGAAACTGTTTTAATAAGATTTAAAAAACTACTCATAGCACATATTAGAGATACAGTTCAATAAAGAATGTTTAGTTTTCTAATTATCATTATATACATACTTTTAAACAATTATTGTCATTATTTAACATAAAAATTATAATTGTAATAGTATTTTTGTACTAAATAAAATATACATACACATACATACTTTTATCCACAAACCGGAAAAATCTAGGTTCACTGATCCTTACCGAGGGTCCTTACTGGACATTGCTTGATAGGCAGGCATGCACTTGGAGTGGGGGTAGAAATCTGTAGAAGCTGTAGGGACGAGAAGGATGAGGAAACTACGACCCGCCTACTGCGTACATGTCCTGCTCTTGCGACGCTAAGAAGAAGAACTCTTGGTGAATACTTCCATGATGATCCTCACAATCTAGCTGAACTCGACATCCAGAAGTTAAGAAACTTCATCTCTGGGACGAAATGGTTCAAATCTTAGGGTTAAGACCGCTACGATTGCCCACCTTTGTTGCACTTATGCTACATATTCTGGTTTCCTGGTGCCGGTAAGCCGGTTTTCTTCACTATGGCCCAATCTGGTCTAAGCGCGTTCCTGCCTGAGCGGGGACAGCCACATAACCTAACCTAACCTATCCTTTTGGGATAATATTCAAGAAATCAGGCTAGCAAAACGGATCATCCGCCTTATGAACGCAAATTTAAGGAACGTCTTGAAATACAATAGGGGCGATATTCCTTTCTGAAGATTTCTTTCTGAGGACTGCAGTCTGAAATATCATCTACATTATACCAGAAAGACCGAACCTCCGGTACAACGATCAACGATGGCGGATGCCAAAATGCTTGATCTGACAAACTGGCAGCAAAAAGCTAGAAATGGTTTTAGTATAAATTCTTCACAGACCCTTTTCGAGGCCAATACACCGCTCAGCACACTATACAGGGAAAAAGACATAGAGTGAATCAGAAAAGCTAACAAAACTCTGGTGTCATGCGTTACGGCCAGATCGCTATGACCCGCATTCGATAAAAAGACGTCTAGCCATCTAGTAAAATTCAGTCTGGTCAGGCCATTGTGTTATCCATGCATCTGTAGTGTGTAGGGGCCAGGAAAATGAGAAATGGCACATGTAGATATGACTGGATATACCGCAGATAGTTTTGTTTTATACTTGAGATTATTCACAATTATTTCTGTTGCAACTTTCACCTAGCTGCCAGCTGGAACCGAAGCTGTCAAAGAATTCTGTGTATCTAAGACCGTAAAAGCCAAGGGCAAACACAACACATTCGTCGTATATGCAACGCACAATCGTAAGTAGATGACAGCAATGACGAAAGAAAAGGATTTGTATGTCATCGGTCCGCCGTGTGACCGTGGCAAACATTCATCATTGGCATTAGGTAAACGCATCACGGATCAACTTTCGACAAGAGCTACATATTTCTGTGTCAAGATGCGTGTGTGATCTCAAAGAGATGCAAACATGCATTTCGATTGGATTAGATTGTCAGACAACCTACCGGCGCAACATTTTTAGAGGAACAGTGCCCTTGACAATAGGACAAGTGGACCTCCGAAAATTAAGCTTAGCAAACTTCTGAGATTTAAAATTTTTTCTGCGTCGTTTAACGGTTGACATATTTTTGGTTCCCATGTTTTGTTTTGGAGGATTTTGCACAATGTGGTCTAAGTGAGCCACTGTTAATCCTGGGAGCAAGGGCACTTATATAAGTACCTTGCCTAACATTAAACCCGGGATCGAAGAGGAAAAAGAACTGCCTGTTACATCAGGCAGACACTCTTCATGATGAGTGAGTGATGGTGAAGACTCCAGCTTGAAATACGCTGTAGTCGTACAGTAGTTTATGTGAACTTTTGAGCTTGAGTGACTTACAGGAAACTCCCGACCTTCAGTACCTATATCCATTTTCGAATCATCTTCTATAAAGGCAACAGACACAATGATTCATAGGCAAGCCGGGGCTTAACGATCGCTGTATAGGTCTAGTGATTAGTAGACGGATGTGGGCCCCTTTGGTTGCGTTACTTTTGGGTGGATCTTATATTCAATCGGGTTTCGATTTAATTTTTTCCCCGAGGGTATGTTTACGTCTTCTTTTATCTTTTTTGTTTGCAGCACTAATTCGTTAAATGAGCCTATTTGGTTCCATTTGTCGTTACTCAAAATTATCATTCTCACGTCAGTTTCTTTCTGCTGGCCCTCTACTACTTCTGAGTAAAGTGTGGTTTGCGTTAGTCACTTTGTCGATGGCGTCTATGGTGGAGTTGCGAAACCGTGTTGTCTTTTTGATAAAACGCCTGGGCCCTGTACCCCGAAACAACAAGTCTTGTACAAGTAGTTGTTTTTAAAACAACAACAAACGTTAGTTAGTTTGCTAATTGCTTTTACCAGTAGCGGCTTCAGCATTTTCTCCAGGAGTTTGCCGGCTGTGTCCAGCGTATACTCTGAACATCCCATGGAATGAGAGTGGTTGGGTCAGCTTTATAACGTAACCATTCGCTTTTAGGAAGTAGAAAGATAAGTCGGCATTCTTGTATTTCCAGATTGTTGTCCTAGGTGAGTGGGTGAGCACTTGGCTGACATCAGATAATGATGAGAGAAGTAGAAACTGCTACTGAATATTTGTCTCGAATTGATCGGTGTAGTCGTTTCAATTTTTCTGTCTCAAAAAAATCCGTGTATTTAATTTTCATTAGTTAATGCAACAGAATGATGTAGTCAATCAGCCAGATTCCTGACAATTCACTTAATTTACTTTTGATTACAACAAAGGCTTACTTAAGTCCACCATTCAACGGCCAACTTTCGCCTAGAACAACACTAACTTTGTCTCGGATCAACTGTGATTCTGCCATACCTTCAACACAATTGGGTTACATAACAATTCAACTGTCATTGTCCCGGACTCTGTTTCATTTTGTTTTTCTTTTTGCCGACTATCGTTCCACAGTGGTAATTAATCCACTCGAACTTTCCCATTTTATCTACCATCCAAATCCAATTAAGAAAGCATTTCACTTCTTCTACACCCATCTCCCCGCCGCGCGGCTAGGTTGAAGACGAAAATTTAATTGAACAACTCCACCCACATGCTCCATTTGGTAGTTGGTATTGTTTGCTTCCCTTGACTTGGTGACAAACACTTTAAAAACGCAATTAGCCCAAAAACGTAACAACTTCATTCCCCGAGCGGTCCATAAGTGTGGCTCCTACCACTCATCAAAGCAGAGACACAACGAAGGATGGAAGTCAACAACGGTTGACTTTCGATTCGATTTTCAAATCAGAAAAAGGATAAAACTAGGACATGCACTTAAGGCGGGCACTAAGCACTAAGAAGCAGGGACAAGTTTGTTAACTCAACGGAGTTTCTGTCATATTTCTATTAGGCAGCGCAAATTGCGGCTGCCGCCCAAGAGGCACCTCGTTTTTGGAGTAGAGGCGGCATTGTGCCTTTTTGCCATCTTCTCCATAATAAGATTTCGCTCCGGCGAATGGCACAGGCAGGACAGAACTATTTGGCCCTGTTCCAAGTATTGATTGAGCTCTCACTCAATATACACATCATAGTTCACGGTGTGAGTGGTGCTAAAATTTATCTCATATTTTGTGCTGCCTCCCTTCAGAAAGGCACTCGATCCAAATATAATGTTGGATACTTAGATACTTTTTTCGCCAGGACATAGTTTGCTCCTCATCATCAGAGAGAGAATCCTTTGCACCCACCGGAGCATGGCCAGATTCTGTGCGGACGTCTTTATATGCTTGTTGTGGCGCTATTCTGGGCTTATCCTTCCGTTACGGAACTGCAAAACTGCCGTCAAAAGGCGCACAAGGTGGAATTGTCATTTATATTATGTTTATTTAGTTTTTCTTTTCTTCCTTCCCGTCTCTCATTTTTTTGCTGAGGTTTCGAACTTCTTGTGAGGGCGGTGGCGGCGGCTGTAGGCCGATGCCAAAGACAGACGACGGACGTAGGGTTATCTAAATGTATCGGCTTATAAAAAAAAAACTATTTTAAGTTTGTTTTTTGTCGAATGTACACATTGCCGTTGATGGCAGGAGAGGTCCTTTTACAGTGACACAAAATGTATCTATTTATAGAGCAAAGCTCACTAGGGTTGGGTTCTGTATTTATTTATCTTTTACGCGGGCGATGTCTTTCCTCTCTTGTGTGTGTGTGTGTGTATGTGATGACTGTGGCCCAACCCTCTTGAGAGTAGCAATTTTTCCTGGCAGTAGTCCTTTCTGCAAGCGGAGCAGTAAAAGTATTACCATTTATGCCTCTTGCGTTCTATCCAACAACAATATGAAAAAGTTTTCCTTTTTATTTTTATTGCTGAATGTATATAGTTATTGTTGTGTTGTTGTTGTTGTGTACGTCGGTGGGTACGGCAACGGCAACGGCAATGGCTCACTAGAGTCCTTTGAGAGTCGAAATTGTAATTACATGAAGATGTACGTTCGTATATATCGTTAGGGATACTGGATCTATTTGTAATACCACTAAAAGGGGGGCTGATGAATTTTTGGGGGCGGCTGGGAAGAGATTGCCGATTTTCAACATGCACAAGGAGGAAGATTGGTGGCTTTGTTTACAGATAGAGAAGGCAGTTATATTTCTACTTTTTGGTTAAAATTTATTCGCACAACCTTTGTGGATGTTTATGTGAGGAAAAATCGAGGAAGTGGATCTACCACTGGTTCCTTATCATGATTTATTCGTCTAGGACCCACGGTCTGGGCTGGGAGAATGTTGTATTAGCAGTTTTCCTTGTTTGCTTGTTATTTATTCAAAGTTGAAATTGTTGGCATAACATTAGAGAGATGATATTGATAATAAATCTTGTGAGCTTATGGATCTGATTAAGGGGAAGTAACACAAAGACAGGGGGTATTGTATTAACTTTGTATGAACTTTGAATTACATATGCATATTGAAGCCTTCATTCCCCAATTGGGCTGCATTTACTTGAAATTGGTATTAATATTGGTCTTTAGTTTATTTCCTTTGACGAAAAATTATTGCTATAATTGTGAATGGGTCTGAACTTTTAAACCCTCGAGTGATAATTTGTGTCTATGTATTGCATTCCCAGTGAACTACTAAAAAGAATGCTGGAACGTTTATTGTGAAACAATTCTTACGTTCTTACATAATTATGTAGATGGCGTCACAGTTCGGAGAGAACCTAGATCACAACCAATAACCCTTCCTGTTCCTTGATTGATGGGTAGTTCTAGAAATGACGGTTCAAGGAACCCAGCTAGCACTAAGATGCACCTTTTTGTTACCACAACTCAAGTAACCTGGTTCATGACATGTTGAGTTCGTCGACGATTGTGCCGGGCATTTGCAGAGGATATGAGAAAGAGTTTCCTGGATTGTGTTAACTAGTTTGACTGCATGATCTTCATATGGCCGATGTCCTTAAGTTATCGCCGCTGTTCTTGTAATATACATATTTCCGAGTTATCTTAAGGAGATTTTTTGTCTTTATGTCGTAACTGGGACTTATCTTCCCTGTGCTTCGTGCCATTAATATCATTTGGACGAAGCTGGCAACACCCGACAGCTGATATGATCTTGATTGCTTCAATGTTTCTTGTTTATAATTCTTTTTTTTATGACTAACCTTTTAATGTTGTTCACACACCGCGAACTAGGTGCAGTGGTTTGAAACTCAGATAGTGTTAGGTTTCACTGTCATCCGAGGGTGGTGTCCAGGCTAGATGGGAAAATGTGTGGTATTTGTCATTGCTATAATTCACAGGAATGTTTTCGATACCCTTGGTGTCATAATCAGTGTCAGCTCGCAGTAGAGTCGACATCAGCTTTCACAGTTGATCGAGTTTTATTTATTGGTTTAAGAAATAAATGTTTTTCTGACATCAGGAGTTGAACCCGGACTTTTAGCGTGACAAGCGATTATGCTAACCACTACACCATGGCCACCCCTAAGATAGTTTCAATTATTACGTGGTGACACCGGCATTGATACCACAGTTCATCTTTGATTCTTCAGTCCTTCACCTCTTTATCTCTTCTTCACTCTCCTGTGGTGGACAGTTCGACATGAACTTTTTTCCAGAGGTTTAGTTTTGGGAGTAATGGAGTCGTTTTAAGACGTAACCATGCCGATCGGTAGTGAGTCCAGAATATTGCTTTGCTGTATAGGTACAGCACCCAGATGCTTTGAAATGTACGGCGCTCCATAGTTGGTATGATATTTTTTATTTGTAAGTCGTGAGATAAGAGATGGAAGGGCATGGTTAAGGCCGGAGCAAACTTGAATTATATTTGCTGTCCTTAGAACCTTTTTGAGTTTAGTCAATAGTCGCAGCCTTTTAACGCAGAGCACTACCTAGTGACCTGTTGTTGAACTACGGACTATGACTGTGTACTTCCACGAAGTTATTTTTGGTTGAAGTCTTTAATTCTTTCCAAGGGTTTTGAAAGCTATGTATACAAACTGTGACGTGTTGTATGTTTAACTTCGAGTTGAGTTTTGTGTCAAGTATAATGCCCCGATACCTAGTTGGGAGTCCACTTAAGCAGAGTGAATCTAAGTCTCCTAAAGATGACTTAGCTATCTAGTCCTGCACCTGGGCCCTGGTTTTAAACCAGGCGTTCCCTTTGAGGAAGACATACATATGTTTGTATGTTACCCTTATAAGTTATGGAGTGAGGGTCAACATTTTCATAAATTTGCAAGACAGAAGTCCTTGAGATGAGACCATGATCTAAAATTGATGATGCTATCTCAGGCTTGAAAGTTTTTCAGAAAAACTGCGAGAACCTAGGCCTTGGCTCATCCCGAGCTGTCGCGTCAGCTTTTTATTTGATAGGAGCTTGCAGTGTGTTGATTGCATTTTCAATAGAAAGGTGACAACCCTGGAATAAAAGCAGATATAACTTTTAGCGCGGCTAATCTAAGTCTGCTTGTGTTGCATTTCAATCTTCCTAAAGCTTAAATATCTTTTTATAAATTTTATTTTTTTCAACACAGTGTACGAGTTATACCCCATCTATAAAGCAATAAAAAAAATCATTTCTAATCGATAAAGAATCCATTCCTACTCAAAAGGACCGTCACATGCTCTAATTAATCTCCCATCTTACACACAACAGACCAAAAGAGTAGTCTCAACGGGGAAAGAGCACACACATACGGAAAATCTTTGTCAACAAAGTGCTCGTTCGCATATCACAAGAGAGCAAGAGCTTTTCCTTATCTCATTTTCTGCTTTGTCACCACGAAAATTCAATTTCCTCACACTCTCGCGAACGCCGACGACAAGTACTATGCACAGTGCATGTTGAGGAAAATTGCACCACGATGCAAGGTGTGGAAGGAGTGTCTCTCCCTAGAAAATTAACACTTTTCCATTTTCCATTCTCTGTTCGGAAGCAGAGGCGGTCTTGTTGTGCGGATGCCTCAGCGGACTTAGTCATTTCTAATTATGGCATTTCTCGAGTCTCATTTCTGCTTTAAATAAGTTTGCTTAAGATGCAAAAGTGTCGTCATAAATGTCAACAGAGCTTGTCTTTCATAAGGAATAAGGAAAACAAAACTAAAATGGAAACAACAGTAAATGTGCCATGGTGGGACTACTTGCTACGATTTGTTGAAGAACAATGAAAAAGATATGAGAAGTAGTGAGAAAAACAAGTGGCATCGCATCTACAAGATACATATGCATGAATCTCCCGTCGGGACTGATGGTTGTTTTAAGAAGTGTTATTGGCCATGAGTGGAACGATTCAAGAAGAACTTTTATGCCAAGTGGATGGCAATTGATGGTTTCTTGTGGAGTTGAAATAATTGTTCGAGTTTTAGTTGTGAAATTAAAGACATTTTTAAATGGCCGACATAGATTTCTACTTGACCTTAAAACATTAACAACTAGCAGAAGAATATGAAAGCACCTAATGTCCTTTAGAACAAATCACTACACCATCAATCTTCTTAGGCTTTTCCAATGTCAACAGTACCGAAATCTACCGCCTCCTCCTTAAACTCCTTCCTAGCTAAAATCACTTCTATCTGCCAAGCGGCCAATTGACACCTTACAAGAAAAAATTTTGGAGTCATCCACTAATACTTGTCAGAATCTAAGTAGACAGCCTGCTATCAAATTTCGTGTAAATGTACATCATTTCAAAATCTTGGGTAATAAGAGACGTTCCACATTCCTGTTCCACTTAGCATTGGTCTTTCATGCAAAGTGTAAACATTTTACCCTTCGTAATACCCATCGTCACTGAACCTACTTTCACAATGGATCTGTAAAGAGTAGGCTTTGTCCTAGTACAGTGTATTTTCCCGCTGATTTAGAATCTAGAGAAGAACGAGGTTAAAACGAAGACAGGGTGACCTTTCAACGGTTCTATCGATTTAGAGGATGAGGTATCGAAATCAGGAGCTTCGATAGCAGCTTGATTAGCTACGAAGATATTTTGGATCAGATAGGCGGATTGATAAAGGTTCCTAGTTAGTTTTGACTCATTACGTGGTTTAATTTCAGGGTCGCCTTCAAAAACTAATACTTTTTAGAGTGACCCATCATCATTATCATCACCATTATTTAGCCCACTTATTTGTGAGTTAAGGGTGGTTAAGTGGATCCTCCATAAGTCTTGATCTTTCGTCATACGAGTTGAGGAGAGATTTTCCTGATAATAGATTGACCAAGCTGTGTCAAAAATGTTCCAGTCCGACCAAGTCTACAGGATATCTCAGTATTGCTCCTTCCACCATTCGTGAATAGGACCTCGACAGAAAGAAAAATATGCCTAGGATCCTGTTTCTTCAGGAAAATAAAGAAAATCTGGAGAAACAGAGAAAATGTAGTGTGTCCTTACAGATCTTTTCGTTACTTCAAAAATGGTGCATTTATACGATATTTTAGCATGCTGTTGCCTGTAAGTATCCCTACCCACATAAGCACAAATTTTCTTTTTAAATAAGTTTATCGGTTCTTCATAATCATAATTTGGCCAGGGCTTCTTTGATATTTCATCTCTACTGTTGTTTGCTTTCGAAACATTTGCAGAGCCTTTGTTATATTTGTCATACGTGGGCGTGTAACCGAGGTGATCTCTCAGCTGTCTTATTGCCTGGGACAACACTAGGCCCAGCAAAGATTCACTTTATGTCCTCAGAACCTTCAGGTCTATCTGACAATACCACACAAACTTTAGAGCGATATGCGTAGTAGCATATCGCTCTAATAGAAAATATTCTCCCGCAATACTGTTTGCATTGGCCCATTACATAAGGATATCTTGTCACTGCTGAATTCCCTGAAGCAGGACGCGCCCTAGAAGATACTGAAACTGGGGGGACGAAAGAATTTTGATACAATCAGTGCTTCTGCAGAGATTTCCATGCTGATCTCAAAAGAATATAAATAAATAAATAACTGACGTAAATAGTGACGGGGATGGGCCAAAGCCTACCTTCTCGTAGGCATTAATGTTGTGCACATGCTACATTTTTCGCACAAATGAAAGGCTCCTGCATATTAAAAGCTTTGGTCGGATATGATCGCAGCCGCAGGGCGCACTCACATAGTTCTTTGAATTTTGCTGAGTTTTTGGTTTCTGTAGACTTTACGCAAACCTTGCATCCAAATTTTGATGAAGATCTCAATTCTTGCGGCCGTCGTAAGCCTAGCTTTAGATTTAGTATGACTTCTTAATGCTTTGCTCGGTAGTGGAGGGATTAATTGAATATTTAGCCCTAGATGAACGTCAGGTCCATTTACACTAAGTTAAACTTATCTAAGACTCTTTCCATGATCTCCTGTCTTCTACAAAATTAAGAACTTTTAGAGACCAAATACGTTGAAGTGAAAACTTTAAAATATTGTCAGTCTTTTAGCAACATAAACGTCTTTTCGGGGAGAAGTCATCAAGGACCTACCAGCTTCTTATTATATGCGTATGTTGCTTATTGAAATAAGCTCTCGCGTAAATAGGTTACTTCCTGGACAAAATAGGCATTATCCACGACGTCACCATTTGCTGAGTCCTTAGATGCCACGACTAGCT
Organism: Matsumyia berberina; assembly: GCA_917880715.2. NCBI lineage: Eukaryota > Metazoa > Arthropoda > Insecta > Diptera > Syrphidae > Matsumyia > Matsumyia berberina. The sequence goes on from OU862870.1 coordinate 35,440,127, forward strand.
AGGCAAGGATCCGCTTTAGAAAGAGAGCACACCTACACATCGATAAACATCCCTATCGGTGTACGGAAAGGTAATGTCGACTACAGGACGAGATAACTAATCAACACCTCTTGGTCCGCCAGAGGCGACTGCATTTTATCCCGCAGCTTATGGCAGAGAATCGACCAAAGCAAGACAAAGTGTCTCCTGGCTATGAATAAAAAAGAAACTCGCATCCTAATAGGCGTACTGACGAGACATTGTGCCATAGGGACTACGGCCACCAGATTCGGCATCAACTCACCAGACTACTGCAGGAGCTGTCAGGATGGGTACGAAACGGAAAACATCAGCACTTTCTCTCTGAGTGACCTAATCTCGAAAACTCCCGACTCCGACTCATGGGAAACAGACTGTTTCATACTCCAGTTTATTAAGAGCACAGGTTGGTTTTGCGATTGATCAGCCGTCTAAAACATGGACAACAACACAAAGGGGAACACAATGGAACAGTGGACGCAGACTTTCTCTTAGTCTCTTAAGCTTACTTATGCACATCTACTTTTACTGCTGACAATATTCTTCCACCGCATGTGTATAAGTAGACCGGCCCACTCTTTTCAAGCGACAATTCCTTGTAGCCTTCTGATAACTCTCTGTCCTGACACCAAAAATGAAACATTGACATACCCTATCTAAAATACATATTTCACAGGCTATATTCCATTTTAGTTTGAATTCAAAACCTGCCACCGTAAATATCGCAGGCATAAATAAGTTCTATCAACTGCCACCTCCACCGTCACACGCGTATCCGAAAATATCTTTTGGACATCTAAACGGCATCACAAAACAATTAATTAAAACTTTAAACAAACTTTTTATATTTTTCGTTGCAAAAAAAAAAAAGAAGAAGAAATTAATTAATTACCTTTTCCCCAGTGTCAGTGCCAAAAACTGACATAAAAGCTATTCACAGACATCCGCTGAAGTGAAAAAGGATACCCAAGACGACGGGACACAAAGGAAATCCAATGCCATGAAAACATAACAGAAAATTGGAAATTAAGGTTCACGCTCGTTCGCTCTTCGCCCAACTTCAATAAATCAGTCCCGGAATATCAATGAGGGAGTTACAACTGGGTTGTTCAGCCATACACACACGTAGTCGGGGCAAAAGCACGTAGTGTTGAGACTCGTGAAATATCCCCGGCAAATCCTTCTCTCACACATAATACTCCGGTGCCACAATTCAATCCGCCACTAAATCAAAGTTATCAGCAAAAGTTTGCGGTCTTGCAGCCCCTCAAAGATAAGCACACCTCGTGGATACGCATAAACTTGTACAATTATTTCCATAATGCATGCGTGAGGATTGACGGCCTGGCATTAGGCAGGATGGGGCTCCGTCTATGTGTGTGAAAATGGAAAATCGTATAATTAGAGAAGGTGCCTTAATTTTGCAACCTAATTAAATGGAGGGGTTATCCGCTTGAGTGAGCCCTCTAATTGGGGTGAGGCGAGTAATTTTTGCAATTTATTCAACACGAATTTTCTAGCTTACCTAGCGCGGGCGGTGTGTCTTCGAGGCCTTAAATTATACCCGTGCACGTTAATTGAAACCAATGAACAACGGAAATGTATGTATGTCGAACGCGTTTAAAATAAATTTCAGATTCGATATTCATGACAACTTCGAAGCAACGGGTAAATGCTGAATGAAACTGTGTGTGTTTGGTTGGACTCGTGTATCCAATTTAGATTTTATCAATTAACGGCAAATGATTGCACCTTAAATAGACAAAAAGAAACATCGTTTCACTAAACTGCCAGCGCGACAGAGTTTAACTTGTTTTGTGTTTTGTTAGCACTGATTGGGTGATTTGGAGAATGAACATCGTTTGTTACTTTACTAGTAGACAGGGATGGCCCAAGTTTGCATGTGTTTGCTTTCCAAAAATTCGATATAATACAGATTGATAGGGCTAAGTCCTAGACAAAAATAAAAACACTAAAAATGATGGGTTAAGGCTTAGCGTGTAGCATTTTCTCGCAAATGGAAGGGACCTGCAACTCATTGCTGACTTCGAAGAGTGAATTGAGAAGCTTCTTCAGGACAAATTATACATTCTATGGCCTAAAATTATTTTGCACAGCTAAAACTCCGAGACAGTCGTCATTATACGTAGTCACCACCAGATTAAAAAAAAAAAAACGTCACCACCATTTGATGCAAAGTCATGGAAATTGTGAAAGTCTTCTAGAACAAAAGTCTTCGAACGATCTTAGGGCATAATTGCATTAAATGAACATCAATACGTCCATAAACATCACTCAATTGAAAAGATCTAGAGCCCGCACCTCAAAATAAAAGCAAGGCCTTCAGCACCGTCCTTCAAAATACGACCACAAGGAAAGTCGTCTTTTAATTTGCACGGGAGCTGCAGCTGTGGTGTTTTTGCTTCAGACGGTATATTTATGTCGTGGGATTGTCGTCGCGCAGGATCATTGCAACTCCATTGTGAGTTATTCTATAATAGAAGCAATTTTTTTTAAATGGCTTTGTGCAGCACATAATATAGATATCAAGAATGATCAAAGCGTCTAGGGCAAATATAGACATACTGTCAAAGTCTCTCTAGAAGCTGGTACAGCCCGTCTTTTAGAGTTGGGGGAAAGGGACAGTAACCTATTTAGGTTAGGTTTGGTTAGGCTATGGGGGAAGTGGCTTGTCAATGATTGTGCGTTTACACTAATCACCTGGTAAGCTACTAGTAGGTAATGTACTATAGAATGGCACGAGGCCCTTTTGAAAACGACTGGAATGGTCTGGTAAAGACCTCTAGTCAGTGGGATAAGATTTCTGGTGCGAAAGCAGACTTAACTTCTAAAGAAGAGTTAGCCTGAAAGCCTTGAAAAACACTGGTAACTGAGATAATTCTCCATTTCTATAAGTAATTTCTATCTTGAAAGGTCTTAGGCTTAGAACGTTAATAGGCTTCCTTTTTGGGACACTTTTAAACCCTAAGAAGCTAACGGTGACAGTCGACTAAACCTGTAGGTTATACTTCTCCAAATAGTTTTGTGGGTGTTCTTATCGCAACCTGTGAGCAAATGTGTGCCTATTGCAGGACCTTATCAACTTCATGACCTCCTTAGAAGGTCTTGAAACTGAATATGCCGACGAAATCATGATTTGCCGATTGTAATTTTCTGCTGAGAACTCAAGCTGGACAGCAGCCAAGTTATCCAGTTACATAGAGTCAAGTCAGTTATTACTTATCGTCCAGATGCAAGAGAGGTTAAAAATCTAGCAGGGGACTTCCTCATACGTTTCATTTCCTATCGCTCTAAACTGTATGCTAGGTAATCGCTACCAAGGCCAATCTTTGTTATGTCATGATACTTTGTGAGTCACCTACCGTCTTTAGTGGTGCAGACAATACTGATTCATAGGGTAACTAAGCTGACGCAACCTCGAAAATTTTGCAAATCTAGTTTGGACGTCTCGGTACCATGACACCCCTCTTTCCATGGTAGACTTGGTGAGTACCGAAATAACGCGACAACAAATCACAGCAAAATTTAAATTTCTAGCCAACGCGGAGCCAAGTATTCTACAACAGCTTAGCATATCTGACTTCACTACATTTCTGATAGTGCCAACGATTATTCTATGCCATCTGTTTATATCCACAGATACAAGTGAGACTAACCCGCCCACGCTAAACCGGCCCACTAAATTCTACGATCCCACGCACTTTCCATCGATAATAATTGCACAATTCGGTGCTAAAATTAGACACAAACCCATTACCCCATTTCTCCTTTCTCCAAAAATATGTTTACCGCGCGCTTCAAAACATGCATGTAGGTACAACATCTACAAAATGTGTATTCGGCTTTTTTAATGGCTCAGGTCAAGATGTGCATTTTGCATCTCGTGTCGAAATTCTATTTTCGTGAAACTATTTATAGGATTGCCTCGTAAAAATAGCTCGAGAAAGACTAGCGCGCGTATTTACGCATATGTGCACTGAATACAAATTACGTTACGTGTGTTCACTGAAGATCTCTGTAGGGGCTGGTGGAAAAAAAAATTAAGTCAAAAAGATACCTGTTTCCCCCGAATAGATACACATTGCCCATTCAACGTGCTGGGGGTTTTCATTGAAATCTATGCTATGGCTCTCGGATTCAGTTTCCAGTGGCAATTTAATTTTTTACTAATTCTTCTCCCATTTTCAAATAGAGTCGCAGACATGAGGGCGAGTTCCTTTTCTCGTTGGAAACTGGCCTTTGGCCTTTGCCAACAATTTCTGTCGACTTCTTCGGGCCTTTGAACGCGATGCAGGAGTAGCGCTGTTTCTGACTCTAATTTGTGTGGAAAAAGCGAATACTTTCCTGCTATTTCGAATTTTTTTTTCTTGCTTTGTCATCCATTGAGATGTGAGATGTTTTTAGGTGGATACCATGTACGACGAAGACTGATATCGAACGATAGATACTTTTTCAGGTTCGATAAACAGAGCAAGTTGTGCATTGCAGTGGATAGTGAGATTTGTTTGTGTTTCTTTTTTTTTGGAAGTGATACATTTGAACCCCCACAGAGTGTGATTTAGGAGATATGAGAGTATAAACTGCATTTTTGGCTTCGCAGATATAAATTCGTGTCCAAGAAAATGTCTAAGCTACATGGATATTATCTGGTTTTGTTTTGTTTCTTTTTTTTTGCGTTTTATTTCAGGGAGAATTCGTTTCGATGGAGATAAATTGAAAGACGGGGTGTTAGGACAAACCATCGATGTAGGTAGTTTTTTGCTCATCAACAGATGACAGGATGGATGAGCATCCGTCACGTTTTAAGATTTAAGGTTGACTAGAAGAATCTGAAGAACAGACATGTGCTTGCTCAATCGATATTTATGGACAGAATTCTACATGTTCGATGTTTATTCGGTCGACTGCTTTGACCAAGATATCTATAAATAGATTTGTTTTTTGTCGAATTTATGACAGCTTTCGATGGGTGACACAGGTTAACGAACCTATCACGTACACAGTGGAGCTGATTCATCCTTTTCTTTGTTATGAGTTATGGCTGCTGGTAAGCCTGAGGAAAATGAAAGTTTCAAGGTGATCGACCCGAATAAAAACCTGTAATGGTCTTTAACTGGCTGTTAGATGCGCTTTAGAGGTGAATTTACGCCGTCGCCTTAATTATTTTCTTAGATGCTGCTACAGTTTTGGGTCAAGTTACGTACATATCTCTCTGAGTTGAGTGGTGCACATCAACTTGGTTAAGGTCCTATTGGTTCTTTGCACGCCACCTTAAGCGAAGACCTGCTCAACTTCTTTGTACAACCGGGACTCTGCGTACTATTCGCTCGACTTTTTGTACCCAACTCAAACGTATTTCAATATAAAACAAAGTCTGGATCTATGGACTTCAGCTGTGGGGATGCCGAAGCTGCTGTACTAGGTGGTGATCTTTGTCAAACCAGGGATTCCGTGGTGATGGTCGGGTGCAATCCAGCACATCAAATACAATGTTTCTGATGAGAAGAGGCAACTTTTTTACTGGTCTTCAGATTTTAATGTTGGCTGCATGGAAGTTGTTGATAGATTCCCGCATAAGCCTTCGGCGAAAAATATGGTTATCTCTTGCGACGTTGTATCTTCTCATAGAAGTTCTTCTTTACTGTGGGACTTGAGATAGAGACTTTCTTAGCCTACACTCGTCTTCGTATCTTGGCTGCAACGAGGAAGTGGTTCAAGTTGATGATGGCAGCCCGAAGGGTTCGGAAATCCAGTAAAATGGAACCGTGTCGTGCCGCTATCCTGAGTTAATTGAACAGGAGATCGCTTAAAAGTATGAGGCGACTAAATCATGTGCTTGCTACAGTGCAATAGCACAGCAGAGAAGTCAATCAATTTAAGCCTGTTTCTAAACGTATCGTCGGTTTGACTATGCTTACCAACTGTCCTACATTTACATTTCGGCGCTGAAACCAATAAACGCTATACCTTGTAACAGACGTGACCGGTTTTTATCCTACTCTGGCTCATCCTAACGCCGCTCGTGAAATTGTTTGACTACACGCATTTTACCCTCACCGTCGCAAATAGTTGTCCTCAATATGTTTGGCAAAGTTGTCAACAAAAAATGAAACCCACTCTGTCGCTGACAATCACTAAAACCCGCAAACGTTTAAAACCAACCAAACGTGCGTTACTGCCTGAGGTTAGGTCAGGTTTCGAAGGGTGTTTGATGGATAGGCCTCATCACTTTCACTCAGAGACCTGAAGGTCCATTTAGAACACCATTGTGAGGCCCAAGGAAGGCCCTTTGTGATACCACTGGGATCTACCCTAGGTGCCACTCCGGCTAATGAAACCATTTGGAGCTCTTGATAAAGCTGCGGATAGTTTTGACGTCAGTATGTGATAATTCGCCCAGATTGTCGAAGTGGTAGGCTCCTAGATAGACCTTCAATCTTTGGGACAGGGCAGGGCAAGTCTAGAGAAAATGAAGAATCGTTTCCTCCTCCTCTTCGTCCCTGCAGCTCCTGCAAAAGTCATTTGCAAAGAGGCCCATCCTTTTAGCATGATGGCCAATTTCGTAAACTCCGTTAACTGTAAGTCCGTTACCTCTATGCTAGCAAAGAACCTTGATCCCAATGCGCGTAGACGTCATTCTTGCGGGGCGGGGCAGTGGCACAGCAGATGTTGGTCTGATTCTACCTTTTCTTCATCTCCGCAGCTTTTGCATAGGTCGTTGTACTCGATTCTCCACTTGGAGAGCTTGACTCCGACGGCGCAGTGTTCTGTGATAAATCCGGTAAGCATGCGGATAGACGATAGTGCCAGAAGGAACCTTGTTCTAGTTTTATTTAGCTTCGGCCATACCGTCCAAGCGGTGGCGCAAACCTGTCTGGCTAACCAGAAGGAATTAGCTTCTTTCTCTATTATGCTGTCTATTATCCCATGCAATCTCCCTATCGGTGGCGTGGTCCTTTTGGTCGTTATTGCCTTCGTCTCTTCCCTAATTTCCCTAATGCCCGTGTTCTAGTTTAAGGCTTAAGTTTAGTCCGCAGAAAGTAACAAAAAAGCCTGCAGCAATCTTCCTAAGAAGTTTGAAACAAAACTCCAGTTGAAAACCTTTAATCCGGGGTTCGACGCGTGTAGAAGTTGACAAACAGGGTCTGGTTGGGGAATACTTGTGGTGGCTTGTGTTCTTTCGAACAAAGGAAACCTTTCTATCGATTACATAAATCTGTGATTTAACTTGTAAAAAGCCTGGCCAATGCTCGCTGAATGTACGGAGTACTTCGAAATAACTTTGAAAAAAGTGAGAAAATTGTTTTGGACAAACTAAGAGTTGAAGGGCTGTACATTGTACGGAGCAATACGCTACGAATGATTGACATGATTCCCTGTTCCAACCCAACCCAAATCAAACTAAAAAACTTGCAAAACTTCAAAAGTTTAACAACTCTTAACTATGATAAATGGGTTCGGGGAAACCCCTAATTTACATAAATCTTCTTAATACTCCTGTCAGTCAAGCCGATCCACCTCCAGATCAATTTATCACACACAGTCCAATAGCCGTTTTTCTGACGCAGCATAATTGTCTAAGTCACAGGGTGCTCCACTGAAGGCTTAAAGCACTCATACAAAACAACCACTTGGGTTATTGCTAATCCATTTAATTCAGTATAGAAAAAACAACCCCCTATGTGTATTCTTCTATACCCCAGGCTATATCTGCATTCCATCATAGAGTAGCACTTGATTTTTAAAGCAGCGTCCTTCAAGTCAGTGTAAACCATCGATATAACCATTACTTGGCAGGATACTAATCCACAGGCATTGCTCATAGATCGACCGGAAAAAAGGAGAACCTTCAACGTTTTTTTTTTTTTCTGTCGCTCATCCCTTTTTGAGAAGGGGAGGGCCCAATGTCTTTCCTTACCCACTTTGGATGATTATAGTACGAGTACATTCCAAATAAGAATAGTTTCTCGGAGTTGCCTTCGTCTTCGTATGCCGGTGGTCTGAAGTGCTTTTAAACGATGTCTAATCTATTGGGAGAATGATAGACCAGTGGCGGAGTTTAACCACCCTTATCGTCGGCAAGGGTGGGATTTATTTGTACGCTTTACCTTGTAGCTTTAGAAACTGATAGTGCTTATGTCTGTTTAAGAGTTTGTTCTCGAAATCGTAAGGTCATCCTTAATAGGGTTCAGATGGATGATTGTGCTCGTGGAGTGAACTTTGTTCAATTTTAAAGAGATATTTCCAATTAAACGTATTGAATGTAGATGGAGAGAGTATTTTACTCTTCAGGATTATCTTTAGAATTGATTCAATACAGTGATGAGGACGAGCTTAGTAGTTTTGAATGAATGTTGAAGATGGAACTGAAGAGGGATGATAAATGAACGCGAAGACGATACGATGACTGTATTTCAATCGAATAACTCTGCGTTTCATTTAGAAAAATGTCTAGAGTTTCTCCATTATGAGGAAAGATTGAGGAGAAGAACTGCAAAGAACTTGATTTCGAACGAAATTCTGATAACGAACAATTGAAATATTTCAAAGAAAAATAACGATTTGCAGATTTGAGTGTTCAAATATAGGAACACTTAATGCCTGTTGCGAAGCCAAAAACGTGTTTTAATATCTTTGACTAGAGGGGACGCCATTGGGGCCGGTAGCCAGCGCCACTTTTTAGTTTTCATTTGTAATGAGGTCAACAAAGTGTAGAAAGAACACGGTTGTCTTGTCGCGTTTAGAAACACTTCACTGGAGCACTCAGGCTCTATTGATCCATTCTACTACCAGAAAGCAGAACCTATTTTACTGAAATTTTCGAAGAAAACCAGGCAGGCGGTTCAATGGTGACGAGTTCACAGTATCAGCATTCACAACATCAGGACAAAAGATCTGCCATCTAATCCGAGGAAAGGCAGGACAATCACAATCACATCGCTGACGTCTCCACAAATCTTGTCCAGTAATCCTATCGGAGATCTCATTTCCAGAAATGTCAGTATTATCTACGATCTAAGACTCAGAAAAAGAGAGTTTATGAAACTTCAGTGTGGATATACTAAAAGCCGAGTGTCTACGTAGGTAGGTAGAGGTGGCGGTTCAACTGAACCCAATTAGCACTAGGAAGTGTCTTTTTGGTATCACAACTCGTGTGACCTGGTTGATGATGTGTGTTGTTGGAGATGGGTGAGATAGCCGTGGGTATCCAGGATGTTGCTGTGGCCGTAGGGCCGTGCAGTTCAGCACCCAGACTCCCTGAGTCGAGAGGCAGAAGATGCAGGAACACAGCAAGGGCTTCCGTTGGGGGCCGAGTGTCTAAGACGATTGATTGATAGTATAGTCCACGATAAAAAAAAAAATTAGTAAGTTAAACAGAGTATCTAGAGCAACATCAGACGTGTTTAGAAAAGCTGCCGTGTAGCAGAGACAAGTCGTTCTTTGAACTTTATTGCAGAAGGTAGTCACATATGTACTTAGTCGAAGCCTCCTTCACCAAGCAACTGGCGCGATAGCTAAGGATGAGCCCCTCGCAATAATTTATGTTGTGCGTGTAACATTTTTCACACAAATAAGTGGACGTAGAATTTATTGCCGTCTTCGAGCGATGAATTAAGAACCTTTTCCAAGACAAGTTATACTCTCGGTGATTCGTCATTCACCGACTAGAGGTAGTATGGCGAAAATGTGTGGTGGACATGGCTGTGGATTGAACTCACACAGCAGTGTAACCCACTAATTACTGAGCGATAGCGACACAAAATGGCATCCTTAACGTACCAGAAAACTGACCATGGATATCGTCGACTTAACATGGTTTGCCTAGAGAAGTTTTTTATTTAAGATCATTCGTAGATATTGGATTCCAGCACTGAAGAGTCAGACCAGTCAAAATATTTCTTCTAATAACGAGAACACCCTACGCTTTCCAAGGATTGACTGTAAGACCAATTCTAGTGCACCATTTATCGATCGTGGCTTAGGCCATCTCCACTTTAACGCAGACAATCTTTAGGAATGATCCGACAGTCTGAGCGTAGACGTCAGAATAGTGCGTCACTTCCATTCACCACAGCAATAGATATAGAAGGCCATCTTGGAGACGACCTCTGTTTATCCCAGCCATATCACAGCGGCCACAATCTGCATCAACTTTGCTCCGATCCACAATAAAATGGGGGTCATCTACACCATGTTGCCTAGCAGAGTCACGCATGCAGTTAAAGGTCACATTGTCAAAAGCACTTTTTATGTCGATAAAAATACCCTGGTCGATGAAAAGCGCAATCACGCAGGATCTTCCAAGTCAGTATGGACACTTCTTCTCCTATGGATCAGCCTCTCTATGCTTTTCAGCAAAAAGGAAGACGGAGTGTTAAGTCTAGAACTCTTCGCGAAAGAATTGTCCCCTTTACCAATTTTTGGTACAAAAGCCATTCTAACTGTGCACCAGGATTTAGAAACATACCTACATATGATACTGACATGAGTTGACGCCATATACCTTGTATCTTGTTGCAGTAAGGTGGGTATTATCTATTGTTACCAGAAGATTTGAAACTATTAAATGATTTTTGCATATTTTCCGTTTCCAAGGCCAATGCAGTATAACAGCTGTGCCGACTTAGCCTTTACGGAGATTCGTTAATTTATATTTGCTAGCATAAAGAAGTGTTTCCGTTTCTAGGTTCAGAAAGTCCTTAAATTGTTGTTGAACTGCAGTATTCTACGTAGGAGCTTATGGGGAACTCAACTTTATAACTCGCATTTATCTGTTTTTGAGAAATAAGATCAATAGTTAGTTGAGTAATATCTCCATCCTCTGTTCCTTCTTCTTAGGTCAGGCAAAGGTTAGCCATTTTTAGTATTATTTACAACAGCGTTTTCAACCCCAGTCAGTCGAACAACGTTATGAAATCAAGAATCACGCTTACAACTACGTATCTATTCATTTCGCAAGCAGAGAAAGAAAATCGTCACTGGTTCTAAAAATATCCATCTGTATTCTCAAGGCGTGGTCATATGCATAGCATAATAGAGGAAGCCTTTCATATGCTGCTTATACGGAAGTCCATAACCGATATTGAAAAATGTGCAAAACTGCATAGTAATCACTTGTGTGAACTGTGGTGTGTTAGGGTAAAATCTTTCAAATATTCTATGATTGGTCACTTTTTAGTTCGAAAAGAGCAAAGAAGTTAGCTTTAACAAGTTGTGTAGAGATTTAATATGAAACTTTCACTCTGCTTTGTTAATTGAGTGACTAGTTTCAAATGAATCTTAATATTCACTGAAATAAATTTTTAATTTACTGAGTAGTTATTTGTGCAATACGCGAAGTAAAAGCAAACAGAAAACATTTTGCTAATTTTAAATTCTTAAAGAAATATCCAGTGCTCCTTTATAGGACGGAACTTCGCTATGGCCAAAGTTTCGCCTACATAATGCAAAGCAAACTTTATTTTCTAACAGAGAAAGTATTTGCTTTGAGAAGACAAGTGTCGAGTTATAATCATTTCAATGCTGGTAGTGGTGGTGTACGCCGGGTGACCCTTCTCATAAAAAGTATCTTATCGGGGATAGGTAAACCTGAAAATCGGTGGCGTATGTGGAACATGTTAGCTGACTTTTGAGGTGATCTCAGTTCTGACTTCACTTGCTTATGCTAAGTTTCAAACTAAGAAGATGTTATTCTCCATTGAATCCTTTCAGTTGCAGGAAAATGCGCTCTTTTTCGTCTGAGTATGTCTTATCGTTAAACTTAAGACACTGTGGCGTATGTGGAACATTTTGACCGATATTTTGAAGTGATCTCAGTAGTGTCTTCACTGGCGACTTTCCAAACCTGGATCGAAAAATCCCCTCTCATACTAGAGATATGAGTTTACGAAACCACGCAGTGAAACTTATTATAAAAAAAAAGCGATAATTAGAGAAATCAACTCCAACTGGCACGTGTGACCCCCCTACCAGAATCATCTGGCCTGAAATAAATGACCGAAGATCTTGGAGATTATGATGATTTTTATAGAAGATCTGGAGATAAATACAAGAAGAAACAACAGCTCATCTACTCTGCCATTGACACCTAGTACCTAAACCTACCCTAGTTTGAACAAAATTAAATAGCAAACTTGTCGTCTAGGAGTTGCAGAGAAGTGCAGCCGGTTCTAATTTTTTTTTTCTTTTAATGGTGCGACAATTACTTGAAGGACATTGTACGTGCGACTCTTTCCTTTCACTCACCCAAGTAAGCTGTCAGATGTACACTCCATAAAAACAACTAGTTCCGAGAGCACCAGACTGAAATTTTATGATTTCACGTCTCGCCTTAATATGCCTGTCTTCATTGCCTTCAAGAAACACCCATTTTACCACAATTGTTAATACTCATAATAATCTGTACTCTATATGACATCATCACCTTCTTTGTTGTTACTGCCACCAGGCACACAAGTGAATGCCTCTCAGGCAAACACCACAAATACGCAGTGAAATTCAAACTCAGTCTGCATCAACAAAAATAGCTGCACTTCTATTTTTGTTACAAAAAAACCACCTGATTTCTCATCAAATACTATAAAACGATGAGGATAAGTGAAAACGAAAATGAAAAACACAAAATGCCGCAACTAAAAATATCTCCTCATTGTTAGATGGTCCAAGTCATTGGCGTGCACACACATCCAAAATGCGAACAAATGCGCTCCCAAGAGGACCAGATGAAAAAAAAACTCATCTGTTCACACGCACCACCTCTGCCCACCCCACTTAGCCGATGATTAAAGTGAAATTACAAAGCTTTCCCGATTGGATGTTCAAAATGATTGCCGCGAAAAATACACTCTGTTCCGATACAAATCGGATTTTTAATCAAGTCCGAGGGAGCGTGCTCACTTTCGCAGGACCAATGTGTTTATGGAATTTGTTTTCGATGGCGGCCGTGGGCCTAAGCGGGGTTCGTTCCATATTTACACTCAGACAATTTGTATCGGAATCTATTAAATAAACAAAAAAGCGAACGTAATGATCATTTATTATTATTGGTGTTTTGTCTAGTGCTCATCCTCAAAACATTGAGCTCCACCAATTCACACGGGCGGGCCGCGTGGTTTGAACTTTGAGTTATTTTTTCCGGTGCACACGATTGAATGCCAACTGTTTAATTGATGTTTGACGCTGACAAATTTACCGGGATTTTTGGATAAATAAAATTTGGAAATTTATGGAATATTTGTCACATTCGTCTTTAATGGGTTAGAAGGTTATAGGTTTATATGGGGACGGGGTGACAATGTGAATATCGAGTGTCAATCTGGGTCCGAAATAACTGCGTCATCTCTAGGACGATATAATTTGCGTATGTACATATAATCAAACTAGAAACAGAGATCATCTTAGCAAATATCAAACGGACATCTATTGAGTTGAAGCTATTTGCATAAGTCACTGGACGATCGGCAACCAAGCAGTCAAACTGTGACACTTACTGCCACAGCTGCAAAGATGAGAAGGAAGGCCGACTCTCGCCAGAACCAGATACCGTGCATTAGACAAACCTTAATCAAAATGTTCCACATACGCCACAGTATCTCAGGTTTAACGATCCTTGATACGACGTATTTAGAGGAAAAGGAGCGCAAGGCTTCATTGGAGAATGAAATCCTCGAAGTTTAGAACTTGCGGAAGTAAGTGAAATCAGAGCTGAGACCACCTCAAAAATCGGTTAAAATGTTTCACATAAGCCACAGTATTTGAGGTTTAATGATGTCCGATCAGATACATTTCAAGGTTAGGTAAACACTTGTCTTCTCCAAGTAAATGCTTTCTCTGTCATAAAATGAAGATTGCTTTGCATTATGTATGCGAAACTTTTGCCACAGTGAAGTTTGATGTCGTTTGAAACTAGTCACCCAATTATGTAGGTTAGGTCTCTTAGCTGGACAATTGGAGACTATTCTTCATCTTCTTTGCACCTGTCCAGCTGTCTCCCGCAAAAGGAGACTCCACTTGTGAGCTTTCTTCTTTACAAACTTGGCCGACCTGATTAACATCAATGTTAGTAGCCTCCTACGCTTCATAAAAAGCTCCAATTGGTTTCAATGAGTAGGCAGGAGATCTTTCTTAGATCCATTTATGTAACAAATCAGAGTAAAGGTTTCTGTTAAATCTCCATACAACTTGGCAGACTTCTGTGATTTTTTTTCGAACTAAAAAATTAGCTATTATAAAAGATTTTCTATTTTACTGCCTCAGTATACGAGTTCATTGCTTGATTTTACTCGAAAGGACGGCATTTCAAAATTTCCTCGCCGTCCCTTGGGAAATGTTTACTTAGTTATTCCGCATGTATGCTGAATTAATTTCTTTTCAGCAGAGATCTAAACATGTGGAGATGATCGTCAGAAAGACGCATGCTACTTATTTCTATTTGAACTTAAACTGGAGATAATCAAAGGATAACGTTAAGAAAGGACTACGGGTTGAGGGTAAATTCGCTATCGATTTCGGTCTCGTTCCACATTTTTTAAACCAACTACCTCTGACATAAGTTCCTTGAGAATCGCGTCTCATAGGGTTTCGATGCATTGTCAGAAAAACGGATAAACAACGGGTCGGCAACGGGTCAGCATTCTGTGGAGCATTGTTCACCCGATAGAATGAAGCAACTCGTCATAGCCTCTCCAAACACATCTGCCTAACCTACGAGTTGATTAGACGAGATTGACTATATAAGTGGGATTTGGATACAAATGGACCAACTATGATTTCCTCCAAAATTAGAGCTCGATCATGATGCCGGAGTTGATTAAACAGGGCTGCAAATAATTTGGTCACGTCAGTTGAGGGTCTTTTCCGACGTAATTTTGAGAAAAAAAAAATCGAAATCGATCTCTCAAATTCTTGAATTGAAGAGCAAGAGTAGTACTAAATGACGTAACTGGAGATAGAGACCAGAAAACATTTGGGCACCCTGTGCATAACCTCAAAGTTAGCCAAAAACGTCATCTTTTGGGTACATAACCTCAAATATCTCAAAATCCTGAGGTGATAGGACAATTCTGACTCCGGATTCAGATTCTACGCAAAAATTACTTTGGAAATGACTCTCAGCTTTTCAACAACAAAACCATGTTGGCCTGTGTTATTTTTCCGACTGTATTTTTCAGTGATATGTCATCTCCTTCAAGGTAAAATTTGTCTATGTAATGATGACGGGTTTTAGTAAACCAATCAGCTTACGCTTATTCTTCGTTTTTGTTGGACATTGTATATAGATAAGTAACCTTGTGCTACCTCCATAGCCATGAAGTATTTTCTATTTTAACCTGACAGTGATCTGGATGAAATCCTGTGATTATTTGAATCTAATTGCTCGCAACAGTTCTAGGAAAGCCAAGGCCTTGCTTCTCCCAATCACTCATGTTGTGTGTGTTTGTATTGTTCGCAAGAATAGAAGGGACCTGCAATTTATTGTCGACTCTGAACGGCGAATTCTTCATGACTAACTGTGCCCCCGGAGGTTTGTCATTCTTCGACGAGAGGTGCTGCCGCGGAAAATGTTCAATGGACATGGCTGGGGCTTGAACTCACGCAACTTGCTCAGCAGTCCAACGCACTAACCACAGAGCCACGGCGACACAAGCGGTTGACAGAAAAATTTTGTTTTGCCTGTTACCTTTAGCTTCCATCCAGTAATGATGAGCTTTGTCTGCTATGCTACTTTTAATACAAAGCTCCTTCGATGTTGAGGAAGCATCCTTTCTGGATCTCTTTGCCTCGGAGCTGAAGAGCTTAGTTAGTCGATTTTTCCTGGTTGATAATCGCATTGGTTATTATGGTGAGGACTTTTATGGCGAGCTTCATCTTTCATATGTCCATCAATTAGGTTTTCCATTGTTTTTAAGAAGAAGGGAGTTAGGCTAATTCGCCAATGTATTCTCTGTATCTCTGTTTTTCTACGTCTAGCTCTCTTGATGAAGCCTCACCTAATCTAGCATCGAAACTTGACAAAATTACCAATTTGTTGGCAGTAAATTTTTTATCAGGTAACAATAAATCTTTGAGATAAAAATTTGTTAAAAAAAGTTCCTCCGCATGGTGTCGGCATTAAAAGACGTAGGTTCCTCCAATTTTCACGAAAAATATACACTAAGTGCAGAACCAACGGTTGGAACTCCAATGGCTGCCTAAGGGCTGATTATGCATGACATTATCCAGTTTAGAACTTTTGTTCATTTAACTTTTCGACGCCCCATCTCATTCAGTTTGTTAAAGATTCTATGACCCGTGTATACATTCCAATTCCAAATGTTTGTTAACTAATAAAACTCTTTCCTCTCTTTCATTGCAGATATTTCATCCAACTGTAGTGAACTGATTTATTAGGTAAGTTTTAAATGACGCGCCATGAAACCTATTACACTTCCCTAAGTGCGCGTACCTATAAAATTGTGATTTCAAAT
Organism: Matsumyia berberina; assembly: GCA_917880715.2. NCBI lineage: Eukaryota > Metazoa > Arthropoda > Insecta > Diptera > Syrphidae > Matsumyia > Matsumyia berberina. Next base: position 35,456,632 of record OU862870.1, read on the forward strand.
CTATTTCCGATTAATTCAAAACCCTCGAATCTGATGAGAGATACTAAAATACTGAAATTCTATTGCCATACTAATATATAGTCCAAGGTTGACTATATCCTCGACCGAATATGGGATAAAGTACATCCAATGCACACACGCAAGCGAACATTTTAACTATTATTAGGTTAAACGAGAATAAAATCGATCGCCACAACAATAACAAAGAGAAGTCATGAATTCAGAAAATGTTTGTTTATTTTTAATTTGTCTAAAAGCGTCGAGCTTGATGGACCGAGAATTTGACATAATATTTGTCATACATTAGGGGGAGATACTGATGCGGTTATGTTCGCTTTTTATGCGTAACACGGTACCGTTGTGTTGACTGGAAAGTTAACGACTCAAGTTTGCCTGTTTATGAGCCGGTAAATATTATCAAATTGTAAAATGTGGTTTTAGCCACAAGGATCGTTATATACAGGACAAGTGGTTCTGGTTTGTGAGTTATGACATTTTGCAAAATCTATATTTGATGTGTCGTTGTCATTTTGATGGCTTAGGGGGTGACAAATAGAAAAATTGTTTCTGAAGAGCGCTTTAACTGATTGTGTGTTGGAAAATTCGTTTGGAGGGTGAACAAACTTTTTTGTTGTGGAGCAATTAAAACTGTGCTAATTTTAGTATTATGGTCCTTGAGAAAGATGGCTATTTTCAAGAGAAACCGTTTTGAAAGCTTTTATTATTCTATTATTATTCTAACCGGATTCGGTTAAACTTATGACACCAATTAGCCCGTACTCAACTGCTTAATTCAATAAAATCACCACCCTTTTCCTGGCACAGCAATCACCCCACTACTTTTGCTTTGATTTCCGTTGCAAGCAGCAGAGTCCCTTTATAATAGAAGTTGTCAAGTTTACGAACACGTCCTCAGTTGTAGTGAAATTTAAACTAAAAGCCGGTCCACCTAGCTAAGTTGGTTGGTTTCGATTGGCTCTCGATGAGGTCCTAAATTAACATTCAAAGTAAATCATTACCCCTGGAAGCATTTGTTTTTCATTAAGAAGTTTTGAATGCCAGTCATTATATTCAACTGACGTTGCACCTGACAAGTGCAGGTAAGTGCGCAGAAATAGGGTAATGGCTTCTTTCTTTTCCTGATCTCTGCAGTTTCCGCAGAAGTTGTTGTATAGAATTTTTAGACCACCAGCAGGTCTTCCTATTGTACAGTGGCGAAACTATCTGTGGAGGCGACAACCCTGCATCCGGTTTTTTTCTATTCCCAGCGGAAGTTCATTGAAAACTCAACTCCATCGTAATGGGAAACGCCCATTTGCTTGTGGAGTTATTCGGTGTGCTGGTCTCACCGAGAAGAAAGTCTTAATTGTTTTGCTTCTGAGAATCTGCTTGTTGATAGTGGCAACGACAATGAGGGTTATTGCATCGCTTACAACACTACGGCTCTCTTAATGGATTTGATTTATAAAGTTATCTTGTGATTTCCATATTATTAATCTAGAAGACAGTAATGACAAAGAGATGTACCAAAAGATTAAAAAAAAATAGATGGCGTGACAACTCGGGATGGGCCAATGTCTAGCACAACAATTTATATTGTGAATGGAGGGGACCTACAATTTATTGCCGACTCTGAACGCCGGATGGAGACGCTTTTTCATGATAAGTTACAGTCCCGGAGGTTTGTCATTTTTCGACGAGAGGTGGCACCAAAAAATGTTCGGTGGACATGACTGGAGCTTGAACCCACATTATTTCCACAACAGTCCAACGCAATAGCTAGCCACTGAGTCACGCCGAGCGACAAAAATGTTACCACAAGGCTAAAAAAAACTCTGCTGGTAAGCCATTATGTTTTTCAACTTTTTGATAGCTGCGTCAACCTCTCTTTCAATGCGTTTTTTCTGCCCCATCGTAACTCGCTCGTAATAGGGTCGTTTTACTAATTCGAAGAGCCTGCGTAGTTTGGCCTTCCTAGAGACCTGCCAGAGGCTGCTCTTGTCGTGTGACTTTTAAATTTCTGTGCGTATATATCATCTTCTAGGTGCTGGGTACCTGGCCATTGCGACATAAAGGCTAATGAGTTTGCGGATCAAGTAGAAAGAGACGGGAGAGAATGTAGTCGTCAAACCGGCGTTCTGCGCGGTCAAGGTGAATCTCTTAGGTAACATTAACAGGCAAGCTAACAGCTGATGGTCAAATATAAGAGAACATAGGGTATCAACAGATGCGAAGAAACTGGCAAGCCATAGGTGGAACAACATCAGCACTTGTCTTCTGTCAAAATAAATCTGGCCTAACCTGGATTTAAAGCAGACGGAGAGACTTTTATGTAAAAACCGGAAAAATCTAGGTTCACTGATAGCCGTCCTTACCGGACATTGCTTGATTGGCAGGCATGCACTTAGACTGGGGGTTTCCTCCAATCCAATGATTTCTGTAGAAGCTACCGGGACGAGGAGGAAGAGGAAACTACGACCCACCTGCTGTGTACATGTCCTGCTCTTGCGGACCTAAGAAGAAGAACCCTTGGGGATAATTTCTATGATGATCTTAACGATCTAGCTGAACTCGACATCCAGAAGATAAGTCGGTTAACCGGTTTCTTTGTGGGCCAATCTAGTCTAAGTTTGTTGTCTCTGCCTGAGCGGGGACAGCCACCTTACCTAACCTTACCTAACCTAGGGTATCAAAAGTTTCATGGCCGGGTTTAGATAAGAAAAAGACAAGGGAAATTCTAAAGCTTGAAAGATCAAATCCAAAAATAGCTTTAGGAATTCCGTTCGGCGATAGCTGTCTTTGTAAGCACGCTATGGGACTGGTGCTCACAGAATCGGATACGAGTAGATACTATGACGATACATGCATTACAGAAGATATGACACATATTCCATGCGATTGTGAGGGCATAGCGCAAAGCCGCTTCAAACACATATGAACTTTTTGGAACTTGATGGAAATTGGTTCTATTATTCATAATAGGATGGAGGAAAATAAAATGCTTCCGGAAATGAGGGCTTAGGATTTTGGTGCCTTTAAACGTTCCCAAAGGGATCACGATGGGACCATCTTGGTGCCCAATGTTTCTAGGAAATGCTTCCTAGCACTAAGTAGCCTAACATAACCTAACCATACCCTCTTTTTAAAATGCAGGATATTTTCAATTCGTTTTATTTGATAGAACACTCAATGGAATTGAAATTACTGTCTAAATAGTCCATCCCTACACACCCTTCGTATAGAGTTGTTAAGGACATTCTTGTTCAAAGCGGATTTTTCTGTTCAATAGATTTTCCAGTTTCAGTACCTTAGCACATAACTTGAATCAAGTGCATATGTACTTAAAAAAAGGTAGTGCCAAGTCTATTGAACCAAAAAGACATTGACGTTCTTAAATGTTTTTTTGTAAAATAAGTTGTGAATTCTAGACTGTTTCTCAGGATACTGACAAATAACACATCTCGACAGCCATGTCACGTAAGATGTGAAATCTAAACGGAGTGTATGAATCCACTGGCAACTATTGGCAAATTCAATGTTCAGTTCCCTTCACCTTGAAGGTTCGAATTTCTTTAAAGCTCAAGTCAAAAAATTAAATTGTCCCTTGCGTCGTCGCTGGAATGTGCCAGAATGTCAAATGCTGCCACAGTGCTCGTTGTTTTTCTTCTTATTATTTCTGCTATACCACTGTGCAGCTGGAAGGACATTTCGCTTTGTTCTTGCTTCCCATCGCTAAATTGAAAATTATAAAAACGGACAGCTAGCTATATGTAGGGTCTATTACGCCGCCACAGGCGGCAAACGAATTCGAAATGAATATGCGAAATGGCATGGCACACCATGAATCATATATTCATGCACACAATCCAACCCTTGCCAGAAGATTTAGGTTTTGCTCCGTTTGCAGATAAATCGTTTATTTTCGTTCTACTGCGTGATGAATGCTTCGGATTTTGGCCTCGTCATAGAGCATATCCTACAGCGTGTCCAAAGTGTAGTTTCGAATAGTTTTGCTCTGCTAGCGACAACTACGACACGCATCCTTGTTTTTTCCCATTTTGAATGGATACAACAGGAAGCTTTCTCACATAAAAACGTAAACAACACTCTGTTTAGCTGGAAATAAAGAAATGTAGATACACGCACACTTACACATCCGTTGTGGCAGGGATGGTCGTTCGTAAAACTAATTTTCATCATGAGAAATTTTCCACAACATTATTTTTTCCGCATCATATTCCGCCGTGTGAACGCATCCCCATCGCCACATCGCCTCCACCCACTTTCACAATAATGTCCGACACTACAGTGCGGCTTGGAGGTGGCGGCGATGTATGTATCTGTCTGCATAAATGAATAACCGATGAGGGTAGGAAAATTGAATAAGTAAACGTTCGAGGAAACAGTGATGAAAACCGCCTCGCGAAGCGAGACGGGTCGGGCCCGGTGTGCGGTATGTTCCGACATCGCTTAGATGATTGTCAAACAGAAGTGGTTTTTACGTCAATGCAGACCGCATACGTAAATTTGTTTTGTGTTGGATTTCTTGTCGTTTTTTGTTGTTGTTGGACTTTTGACATGGAAATGCGTGAACCCTCCCGTCAAAAGATAACATGACTGATATTTTATTAATATTTGCTAAAATCATTGAAAGCAAAATTACGTCAATCAAAAGTGGGGTGTTTGGGGCGTTGAGTCCTTAACTATTTATGTGTATAACGAATGTTATGAAGAAACAATTTCTAGTGAAACTGTGTGAGAGGTCCTTCGAAATATAAGACGGGAGCATTGAAGTTTTCTTTCGTAAAAAAGAGTTATGTTCAGGTTAAGCTTTAATTTTTGTCCTGAAGTGGAAGGGCCTTGTTACTCAGTTGTCTTCCTTCCCAAAAGGGCATTTCAGCCACAATAAATGCAGTGGGCTCTGCTCATTTTCTTGTTCCAACATTCGCGAAAAAAACGATTAGTGGGATGTATAGGCCGCACTCCGCTGGCCTAAATATTCTAGAAAATTGTAGAATGAAGAAGAGATTAACACGTTGAGGTTTCAGTGAGAAAATAGAAAAACACATGGACCAAGAAATGTGAATTGGCGGTAAATCCCAAGAAAACTAAGCTAAGTACTGTTCACAAATAAGCGAAAGATACCGAAATCTAAAATACCCTCTGCTGAGGATATACCCTTCAGGATCTATGGCAGTGCAAGATACTTAGGACTTGTGCTCGACAAAAATTTGAACTGAAAGCAGAATATTATTGAAAGAATTAAGATGGCCATGATAGCTTTTTACTGTCGCAGTAAAATATTCGGGAAAACCTGGGGACCAAGTCCTAAAAACATCGTATGGACGTATACGGCTATTGTTACCTATGGTAGCCTTGTATGGTAGCAAGCTAACAAAACCACCAACCTCAAGGTCATCACAAAAACATAGAGACTAGCGTGCATAGCAGCTACTAGTGCCATGAGAACCACGCCAATAGCAGAACTAGAGGCTGTTCTACACCTCCTTCTACTAGATCTGTTTATACAGAAATCTGTGGGCAGAAGTGCCCTGAGAATCAGCCAAACGAATGGTTGGAAGTCAAGCACGATGACGCTTGGCCAGATCATAAGTAAGTTCATAGCAATCCCTGATTATATGGTGCCTTACCTAGACTTCAAAAGACCTTTCTCTTACTCATTCTCCAGCAGAGAGAAATGGACAAAGGGAACAATACAAAGCACGCAAACCAAAGCCATCTATACTGACTAGATGGCCTCCTCAGACTTAGCCTCCTCAAATCAGTTAGACTCCCGGAACATAGCAGCATTTTCCAAGCGATGGTCCTAGCAGTGAAAATTGCTGGCCGTGAGACTGCGATGAAGGTACGTGATGATACCACGTGATGATATCACCTTTTCATCGACAGCCAGGCAGCGCTAAAAGCGATTTCTGCTATGTATTGAAATAAAATCGAAGCTTGTGAAGTGCTGTTGCGAAAAACTTATTGTTCCTGCCACACAGCAAGAGGTATAACTATGCTGAGTCCCTAGATGTAAGGGAATAAGAGAGCTGATGAATTGGGAAGAAAAGGATCTGGGGTAGAACTAGAGAAGGCTGACCAGTCAGTAAAAGTCCTGCCATGTAAACTCAAACAAGAAGCAAGAAGTCGGATTCTAGCAGAAGCGGATGGAAAATGGAGCTCTTTGGACTCCTGTGGAATAACTAGAAAACTATGGTCAAGGTACAGCGGTCCAACGTAGCTGCACTCGAATTTGGGATTTGGCAAAACCTAAACCATTTCCTGGAAGCATTTGACTTCAAAATATGATTTCTGCTTTAGCTAACATGAAGAAGGATCCATCCGGGTTACCCCCTCAATGTATTGCCGTTCTTCTATGAGCCTGGCTAGTTCGTCGGCCTTTTCGTTTCCTTCAATGGTGTATTAAAGTCCATGACGGAAGCCGTCTTATCTGCTCCTTTTAGAACGCCAAAGTTATATTCACTCAGGATGGAGCAGTATCCAATATTGCTATTCCTAAGGAATCCTGAATTAGTGGGCCTAAGCGCGCTATTGGCTGCCGAGTGTTTTATCAGTAAGTACCACTGTTTAAGTCAAACCTCATGTGACAAGAATGACCTTCAACCTTTTAATTGCTTGAAGCATTCAAAAGAAACTTTGAATCCGTTTGCCAATAACAACAGAAATTCCATTCAAAATAAGCTCAGTGGTTTTGATTCCATTGAAATCCTACCCACAGAATACCAACAATTTTCGTTTTTCTAAATTCTTCTTCCAATTATTATTGGTTTACACTACTTGCTATTTTTGAAAATTTGAAAAATTCAAAATTACTTTTAAATGAAAAGGAAATCCCGATCACACCAATAAAAACACATTTTCAACGTCAATAAACAAAACGAAAATTTCCTATTCACGCCAGAGTGAGGACTTGACATTGAGGGTCGGGGGCAATGTTCAATAATAATTCAAAAATCACCACGAAAACCCAAAATTCAATATTTTCGTTCATCATTAAAGACCAAAAATTCAATCTTAACGAAATGCAAGAGAGGAAAAGTAGAATTCATCGCACGCTTCTGTGTAGTTCTTTACATCAACAATAACATCTTCTTGTCCAAGAAGCGACCAAGGCAACTCGGTGATTTCTTTATTTTTTCTCCAATTTTCCAGAGCTGGTCTAAGGTTATTTGGCGCCTTGTTCATCAATTGATCGTGTACAGTGGTGGCAAGATAATCAGCACACCTCTAATCGTAACCTAAATTGTGCACACAATAAAGTAAAAATATGCTTTGAAACATTTTCAGAGGCAGAGAATTTTTTGAACTACAAACGCTGCAGACCTAGGAAGATGACAAAAAGGGAGAATTCAATAATTGTCTAATACGCCCCAAAGGATTCCGTTGCCATTTCCACGGGCACATATGGTGGAAGAATGTGCTAAAATCATCCGCCAGCTCCTTTTAGAAAAGAAAAACCTTCTCGGATGCAAGACCATAAAGAAACTAAAGGTAACGGCTATAAATAAGAAAAAGCACATTTGGCCTTCACTCCTTCTCAATCGTATTGGAGCGATGAATCCATGTTGAGTCTGGACGGGCCTGATGGTAAATGGTATGTACGACGGCGTAAAAATAAAGAACTGAACCCAAGTATTCCAAGGAGATAGTGGAGTTTGGTAGAAGGCGTGTTATGGTATGGGGATGTCTTAGCACAAATGGTGTTGGACCGTTAGTCCTTGTAAAAGGAAAACTAGATGCTTAAGTATCTAAGAACATGTTGGTAAATTAACTCACACCATATCTAGAGGATTAACCATTACCAATATACTGTCAATCTATTTTCCAGCTTTGTCACAACATAAGGTCCGTAAAAAAGGGGTTTGACGAAGAAAAGAGGAATCGACCCTCTCAGACTCCAGACTTGAACCCTATTAAAAAATTGTGGAAAATTATCACGAGGCATGGCACTAAGACCAAGGTATTTGAAAGAGCTCTGCGGCACCATTCAGGAAGAATGGAATTTTGTGTAGCTACACCTCTCCGCAGCCACCTCTGTAGATTGGATAAAGTTTGATGTTCTATGAGCTAGTCAGACAGAAACAGCAGCCTGTGATTGACACCAGATCTCTTCCGCAGCATTTGCTTTTCTTTGTCGTCCATAGTGAATGTAGTCCTCATCAGAAGAACAGCAAAAAGATTTAATGTGCCCTTTACTTGTTTTTTTGTATAATCCGCACGCAGATTAAGGGGATATGAATACTCTCTAAATATTATTCACACACCGCGAGCGAGTTGCAGTGGTTTGAAACTCAGGTGATGTCCAGGCTAGCTGGAGACATTTGTGGTGTTTGTCGTTGCTAAAATGCACAGGCATTTTTTCAAGTCTCCTGATGTCGTAATCATTGTCAGTGTAACCAACTCTTCAACACTCTACGGCCAGTTATGGCTGTGCAGTATATTGAGGTTGGCAGGTTCTTGTCGCGGAGTTTCATGGTCAGATGAAGAACCTCTGTCAAACTGGCACCAACTTAACACATGGGTATAAGTTAGAAAGGATTTGTGCATCATCATCATCCTTTTCAAATGGCCCGCTTATCCACTATGAGGGTTACGGGTTTAGGGTCATCTTCCGCCATCGACTCTATGTCATCAGGGCCTATACCCATACAAGTAGAGGCTAGATTCCGGGCCTGGTCCAACTTAGGCCTACCTAGCGGACGCCTACCTGAGAGCACGAATTTCATGGCACGTCTTGGAAGTCGAGTTGGTAACACACGTTAAACATGTCCAAACCATCGAACTATGGACCTCTCCGTTCAAAGAAGTAGCTGCTCGACATTGAGTGCCTCGCGTACTCTGGTATTCCTAACTCGATCTAGAGGAGTTACCCCAGCAATACAACGAAGAAATCTCACTTCGGCAGCTTGCTTCCGTGATCGCCTTAAAGCATCTATGACACAACACTTATGCGCCGTCGCTATGGCTCCTGTTGACACGTCTCAGTTTCGCTTAGGTTAGGTTAGGTTGAAGTGGCTGCCAGCCAAAGCCAACACACTTAGACCCATGAGGGGTCCGTTGTGATACCACCAGGATCTCGAAAAGATCTCCTGCCTACTCATTGAAACCAATTGGAGCTTCTTATGAAGCGTAGAAGGCTACTGACATCAATGTTAATTAGGTCGCCTAAGTTTGTAAAGAAGAAAGCTCCTAAGTGGAGTTTCCTTTTGCGGGAGAGAGCTGGACAGGTGCAAAGAAGATGGAGAATCGTCTCCTCCTCCTCCTCGTCCATACAGCTTCTACAGAAGTCATTTGCATAAAGGCCAAGCCTAGTAGCATGCTTGCCTATTAGACAGTGTCCAGTAATGACACCTATTATAGTGCTAATATGCAATCTATTTAGAGAAATCAAATACTTAGAGCGTTTCAGATCCAGCTTGGGCCAAATCTGCTTTGTCGCTAGACATGTTATACCACTTGTCCACCTAAGATTTGTTCTTTCGATAGCATCTAGCTTTAATTTTAGTTTGCACGTAGCGATCGGTATACCTAAGCTGCCCTTATCAGGCCCAATAGGTAATGTTGTTCCATATCTGGCGAGTTCATCAGCCTTGTAGTTCCCTGGAATGTCACTGTGCCCTGGCACCCAACAAAGGTGGATATTGAACTGCTCCGCCATCTCTATAAGAGACGATCGGCAATCTAGGGCTGTTATTGAATTTAGAGCGACTGATTCCAAGGACTTCAGTGCCGCTTGGCTGTCCGAAAAGATGCGGATATCCGTGGCTGATATCACGTTTTTCTTCAGCCAAGATAAGACCTCTCTGATCGCCATGATTTCCGCCTGGAACACGCTACAATGATTCGGGAGACGGAACGCTAGGCTGAGGTTCAGCCTGTCGGAGAAAACACCACCCCCCACCCCATTGATAGTTTTTGAACCGTCGGTGTAGAAATGAATCGACTTATCTTCTGAGAATCCATCGCCCCAGAATGACCTGGGAGGGATGGTTACCTTGAAGCTCTTGTCAAACCTTAGCCTGGGAGTGGTGTAATCTATGTTTTGGGGAGAAATTTTGAGATTTTTCAAAATGGAGGCGTGGCCATAGTCTTTATTAGACCACTGTGAGGTTGCTTTGAGGCGGATGGCTGCACTAGCTGCCATTTGTCTGCCGAAAATGTCTAGGGGTGATAAGTGAAACAGAATGTCCAGTGCTGCAGAGGGAGTCGTGCGAAGAGCTCCACTGATGCACAAGCAAGCTGTTCGTTGGACTTTGCTTAGGTTATCACGGTTTGTGGCTATATCCAGGGCGGTCCACCAAACCATCACCCCGTACGTAAGTATCGGTCTTATTACCGAAATATAGAGCCAGTGTGTTATGCGGGGTTGCAGACCCCATTTATTTCCGATGGCTTTCTTGCAAGAGAAAAGGGCTACTGTAGCTTTCTTTATTCTCTCTTGAATGTTTGGTTTCCAGCTTAATTTTCTGTCCAAAATAAGACCCAAGTATTTTGCTTCGTTGGAGAAATTTAAGCTTGTGCCACCAATGGTAGGAGGGTCGATATATGGGATCTTATACTTCCTAGTGAAGAGTACCAGTTCAGTTTTGTGGGGGTTCACACCCAATCCACACCGAGCTGCCCATTTGGTTAGCTTGTTTAGGGCACTTTGGAGGAGTTCTTTTAAGGTGTCAAGGTGCTTTCCCGAGACGGCTATAGCAACGTCATCAGCATAGGCGATCACTTCGCAGCCCCCCGCTTCCAGGATTATCAGTAGTTCATTTACCAAATTCCAAAGAAGAGGGGACAGGACCCCACCCTGTGGAGTGCCTCTGCTGACAGATCTTCTGGCAGATGAGCCACCCAGCTTTGAGTTAATAATTCGACTGGTGAGAAGAATGTTAATTAACTCGCAAAGTGTACTATCTACCGACAGGCCTGACAGTGCATTTATGATCGCTGATGTGCTAACGTTGTTAAAAGCGCCCTCTATATCCAGAAATGCTACCATTGTGTACTCCTTATGATGCAGGGAGTATTCGATTTTACGCACTAACGTGTGTAAAGCCGTTTCCACTGATTTACCTTTGCAATATGCATGTTGAGCCGCAGACAGCAGATGTGAATCGATACTGTCGCGTAAATGGATATCAATCAATCGTTCAAAAGTTTTTAAAAGGAAAGATGATAGACTTATGGGTCTGAGGTCTTTTGGGCTTACATGGGAGCATTTGCCAGCCTTGGGTATGAAAACCACTTTAGCTTCTCTCCATGATTTTGGTATGTATACCAGATCCATACAACTTTTCAGAATCATCTCTAACGAAGGTAGGATGATATCCGATGAATTTTGTAGTTCGGCAGGTATGATGCCATCTGGACCTGCTGATTTGTACGGTTTGAAGCTGTGTAGCGCCCAAAGGAGTTTGTCCCGAGTAATCAGACCTAGGGAGTTGGTTAGAGGTGTGCTTGATCCGTTGGGATCGGCACAGCTTACAACTTGCGTGCTGCCTGGAAAATGTGTGTCCAGCAACAGATTTAGCGAGTCATCGCTGGAAGTCGTCCATGAGCCGTCCGCTTTTTTGAAGAAGCTAGGCATTATTGGGTTAGTGGAGAGAATTTTTCTTAGCCTTGATGCCTCAGAGGATTGTTCTATTTTGCCACAAAAGGACCTCCAAGATTTGCGTTTGGCTTTTCGTAATTCTTTTTTATATATTTTTAGGGATTCTTTATATAAGTCCCAGTCTGTCGCTGTTCGTGAGCTTTTGGCATTGTTGAACAGTTTCCTACAGTTATTTCTAAGGCGACCCAGTTCTGCGATCCACCAGTGTGGCTTTTTCTTACCCCTAGGTTGAATTAGTGGGCAGGAAGAGGACATTGCAGTATTGAGAGCTAGCGTGAGATTTTCAACCATATCGTCTAGTTCTTGCGTATTCGAAGGGGGTCTATCAGGGTTTAGGGATATCAGTTCTTTTAGGGTTTCCCTGTATTTGAGCCAATCAGTCTTACGATAGTTTCTGAAAACTGATGGGCTAGAAGGAGCATCATTTAGATTGAATTGAATGTAACGGTGATCAGAAAAAGAGTGTTCGTCTGACACCTTCCAATTCGTAATCATTTGAAAGATGTTATCAGAGGCGAGGGTTATGTCTAATACCTCTTGCCGGTTTTTGGTTATGAAAGTTGGGTCATTACCTATATTGCACAGAATAAGGTTAGTACTTAGAATATAGTCAAAAAGTAACTCACCTCTGTTATTTATGTCGGAACTACCCCATGCTGTGTGATGGGCGTTTGCGTCACAGCCGATAATAATTCCGATTTTCTGCCTCCCCGCATCAGCGACCAGTCTTTCCAGGTTATTCCCAAAAAGAGAGTCCATGTGATCATGGGCGAGATACGCCGAAACCACAAAGTAGGCTCCTTTGGCTGTCTCCAATTTGGCTGCGGTGGTATCTCGATCGCTATAATTGGGGAGTAAATTTACTGTTAGGCTACGTTTTACCAGTACACAAGATCTAGGTTTACCTTTGTCCTGCGTATACAGGATATTGTATGCAGGAGTCTTCAGTCCACAAACCAAGTTGTTAACAACCCAAGGTTCCTGGACGAAGACTATGTCCTCCCTGCCTCTGGAGAGACGGAGAAGTAGGCCGGCAGATGCCGTGATAGAGTGGTGAAAATTAATCTGAACTAACTGCAGCATTGGAGCTACAATCAGGCAGAGTGGTCTCCACCACGGTAATATTTGAGGCTTCCGAGTCGGAGGACGAGGCTAGAAGCTCATCCTCCCTCAAAAGCTCCGTGTTACGGCAGTCTTCCACCTCCATGTCCGACAAAGTGTCGTTAATGACTGAAGGTGGAAGAGATAATGTCGACTGTTGGGAGTCATCACTCTCCAAAGATGGAAAGGAGATAGATGCTCCGGGGTCTATGGACTCAGGGGTCGATTCAAGAGGATGGGAGGGCATTTTACCCAGGTCAAGCTCATCCTTCTTGTATACCTTAAGGGTAATAGCGTCAAACCCGTAGCTAATCAAGCCGGCAGTCGCTGCCAAAGGAGCAAGGGATTCTTTATTGATCACAATAAGCGCGCATCTATAAAGACCCCGTTGTTCCTCCAGCTTGGCGACTTTCCAGTTGCTAGTTGGAAGTGACGGGTTGCTGACTTCGATGATCTGGAGTATTTCATCCATGTTTGAGGGCTCGGCTGGGATCCAGGTGCGAGTTCTAGGTCTGCTCGGGATCTCCTCCCTCGCAACAACCTCGAGTTTTGCTCCCGGCCAAACCTCACCAAGCTTGCCTATGGCCAATTTGTAGAGATCGCAAGATCTCCGATCAGCACAAGCGATCAGCTTTACGTGGCCTTGATGCCACCCGCCGTCGCGACAAATAGGAGGAGGGCCCGGATTTTCCTTCATGATCCCAAGGAAAACTGTTGCTAGTTTAGCTGGGATCATTCTCCATTTCTCAGGAGCAATCGTTCCATCGACATCGCTTCTGTCGATAACCGCCAGCACGAACTTGTCTTTAAGGACAGTTTCGCTTAGTTTTTCTCTAACTCCTTCTAGACTGACCGTACTCCCTCATATTCCAAGCATGCTTGACCTGGTGTGTTCCGGTAGGCTTCACAGAACTAGGCTTTTCACGGTGTTAAAAATCCTCGCACAAGTGTTAAGTCTCAATTTTTTACCACTGTACAAATACACACTTCTTCCGAATGCCGAATCCGCTCCTGTATTTCCTCTTGCTTTCGCATGTTTCCTTAAGTTTTTCATCGGAAATAAAAAAGAAAAATATGTTTAAATTATATTTTCGCAAACGGTGTATCTCAGAGCATCTGATCTGGCAGCGGAGTCGATATAAATAGATGCGAAGCAAGCGGAAAAAAAAGCGAAAAACTCAAATCACTTATTTAACGAGTTCAAAATACCACCATCACCCACCCCTCCCAGAGCATCTCTAGAAGAAATTTTCATGAGAACCACGCCATTAGATAAAGTTTTCCCCCTTCTCTGCCTCTCTCTGGTTGTGTGTGTACTTGAAGTGATAGTACATTCGGCATCATCGCGCCAAAGACAAATAAACGATCCGTCAGTTCCTAAAAACATGACGATTTGATTGACTTCAGATTTTCATCGGAAATCTGAAATTCCCCCCAAAACGACTGCGGGTAATTGTACACTATTTCAAAAAGGGGGCGAGCCACCCCCTGCTCCTTGGTGAAACTTTAAAAGCGCTGATGGTTTGCCGCGCCACGCTGCTTCGTTCCGAATGGGTGATGAGGTCAGTCCACACTCGTCATCGTTATTCGATTCGTCGTCATCTCCAGGATGGCTGTTTCCAGCAGCATCATCGGTCAAGGTGGCCTGATGCTGATGATGTGATGGGAGAGAGCTCTGGCAAGTGATTTTGAATTTCTCATTGGCCTCTTGCGTGTAAACAAAAAGGAAAAGTATACGCGTAGATTATTCCCGTCGGGCTATTTATAACGGAAATTTATATTGAAAATGTTTTCCACATGAATTTGTGCGTTGATGGTCTGTTTGTTTTGCTTTTGCCTTTGGTGTGCGCCGAGGAGCTTAATATGTATTTGCATAAAGTTTGTTTATTGCTTAAAGTGTAGCAATTTATTTTCCAATTCAGCCCGACGAAGGTGGGAGCGGAGACGGGGCGGCGAATGGGCTTCGATTTCCTGTAATAGTTACTCTTGTTCTGTGATAATAATTGCTCCGTGTCTTGTTTTTATGACACAGTTTGAGGACAAGTGGATTGGGAATCAAAGAGATTAATGAATCACAGTTTAGCGGAATATATTAATTTTGGACGGCATCCAAATGTGAATCGAACAAAAGAAGATGCGAATGATTCAGTGAATCGATGGAGACTTGTTGAGTTAACAAATTGCTAATGCGAGGTTTGTCAACGCGGAGCTAAGTGGAGGTGGGCTTGTAACAAATTTGTGAAATTAATTGAGAGCTGGATGCCTTAATTGCAGTCATTTGTTACAGTTTATAAAAACCTTAGAAACTGGTTTTTTGGTTGAAGGATTATAGAAACTGACATCATACTTCAGATCAGTTAAAAACAGAGAAAACAAAAAAAAATGGTGTTTGGATTAGAGAAACAAACGAGCGTCAGGGACAACTCTGAAAGCTCGGTTTCAAACAGTCTATAATATGCTCTTTCGAAGAAGATTTTTAATGGCTAGAAACTAGTCGTTGGAGACCGGGTTGAATTTGCAATGGTTTCGACTAGATCAACGTCCCTGACTAGATCAACTTCTCTGACTAGATCAACGTCCATGACTAGATCAACGTCCCCGATAAGACCAACGTCCCTGACTAGACCAAAGTCCCTGACTAGATCAACGTCTCTGTACAGCTTTTGTAGTTCGTGATTGAATTTCCTCTTCCATTTTTTTTTTAACTCAAGTTTGATCGAATATCTTCATTCGCTTTCGAGAGAATCCATGCTTCACCGCAAAAAAGTTGGATTGGGGCGGTTAGGGTCTTATATAGAGTCTCGTTAGATGTTCGTGATAGGACCTTACTATTCCATTGCCTTCTCAGCCCGATAAAATGATGTACTGACTGCTACCATTGGTATAGAGGAGAGACAAGGCATTGGATGGAGACCGTGAAAGGCTAAGCCAAACGGCAAAAATACAAAAATAATTCCCAAAGGTCGGTCCAGATACCAGCATATTATTCTGGAGGAGACGCCAATTGAAGAGGTCTAAAGCTCGCACTGTCTTCGGTACTCTGTCTCCAATTTGAAAATCCAGTCAAATCCTTACGCACTAAGTGAAGACTCTTCGAATCCAATGATAAATCCGTGCTATTATATATATGCCTGCGAGACCTGAAAAGTTTCAGCAAACATCTCGAGGAAACTGCAGGCTTTTGTGAATCGCTGCCTGCGTTACGTCCCAAAGATGCGGTGACCACAAATGACATCAAACCAAGATATTGCGTAAGACAAGTTAAGAGCTGTTGGATGTCGTATATGGAAGCGAAAATGGCGATGGATTGGTAACACACTGAAGCCAAAACGTCTTTTAAATGGAATCCTCAGGGTGCATGACGGGTTGGAAGACCAAGGAAAATGTGGAAATCAACAGTTTTGGAAAAAGCAAACTCTCAACAACAATGTCGAGACATTTTGCTGTAAGGAGGGCCTTGGAAAACAGTAACGTCAATAGTACTATTCTAAATTGGTTATTCGACTTTCTGAGTAATAGGCACTGAACTAGGAGGAGCTCATTTAAAAGTGACTGTCTTTAGAGGGACCCAACAAGGAGAGGTAATATCCTCCCTATTCTAGGCCCTTGTCATTAATAAACTTCTCATGTAATTAAAATACAGCGTTGTAAAGGTGATAGCTTATGCTGACGATGTTGTGTTGCTGGCAACGGGCGGCTATCTTTACATCATCAGTCAGGGGGATACCCCTTAAATTAGCTGACAGTGCGAAATACCTGGAATTTGTTCTGGACGGGAAACTGAACTGGAAAATAAATGTTAAAGAAATAATCATAAAGGCCTTAATCGCTTTCTATACTTGCAGTAGGGAAGAACTTGGAACCCTGTATAATCCCATGTGCGGTCGTTAGGCCGATATTAACGTACAGAGGTTTAGTTTGGTGGCAATCTGCAACTAAAACCACTAACCTCAAAGGCTTGACCGAGATATATAGACTAGCTTGCATTGGAATGACCAGTGCACTGAGATCAACGCTGGCGCTTGGAGACAATTCTCATTTTGCTACACCGAGATCTCTTCATGCAATAATTTACAGCAAAGAGCGCTCTGAGATAAGACTAGTCTATATTCTGGTAAACGAGCTCATATGGGCACGCCGGGCATCAATACTCACGGTATCACGAGGGAATATAACGATCTTCATAGACCGCCAGGCGGCTATTAAAGCATAAGCTATAAAAAATAATAAATAAATAGCTGGCGCGACAGCTCGGGATGAACCAAGGCCTAGCTTCTCGCAACCATTGATATTGTGACTGTCACATTTATGGAAAGGAGTAAGAATTTATTGCCGACTCCAAACGGCGAATTGAGAAGCTCTTTCATGACAAATTGTACTTCCGGAGGTTTGTCATTCTTCGACGAGATATGCTGCCGCGAAAATTGCTCCGGGAGCAAAGCTTGAGCTCGAACCCACGCCTCTTGCACGGCAGTCCAAAACACTAACCACTGAGCGACGGTGACCACCAGAAACAGATAATTTGCTACTCAAATTACATCCAAGCTATCGCGAAGAGCTGAAGGTTTATGTTACACAGCATAATGTGAAACCCTGCTGAGGCCCTGGCCAAAGTGGTGTGCCCGGAAACGAGACTGCTGACGAACTAGCCAGTAAGGGATCACCCCCAGACCCAGACCTTGCGGAGTGTACAACTTAACCTCCACTTCGTCATCTGAAAGAAATAGTAAGAGTGAGATCCTCAACTGAGGTGAATAACAGGTGGAAAACAGTAACCACTTGCAAAATTTCTGGAGGGCTTTGCCGGAATATAATAAAGCCAGAACCGCCAAGCCCCCGGAAAATGCCTGTCATTGCTGGTAAGCTTAATTACAGGCCACAATATGATCAGGTACCATGCATGAAAAGAGTTCTTCGATAACATCGAGGAGCTATTCGATGGTGCATTGTCGGATCTGGTCAAGTTTGTAAGGACAACCAGATATATAGAACCACGCAGTAGTAAGTAGCTGATAAAATACATGGTTATCACAACGGGTCTACATAGACCTAAGTGAGATAAAAAGTGTCTCATCGTCTTCATCGGCCCATTAATCTAACCTAACTTTTAAAGAAAATATGTCATTACTACCGAGGTGCATACAATTAATCCAACGATCGGCACTGATTCTAGAGGTCAATATTACCAATTTGAAGCCCTTACATTAAATCATTTTCGCAGTTTTCAATCACTCAGGTGTAAGGTGGTTTCCTTCCTCCACACACGACAAATTACTTTTCTGATAAAAATATCCACTCGGGCGTATACGCAACTTTTGGTACTTATGCAGAACATTATACAAGTTGCAGGAACGCCACTACATAGGCATGTCTGTACTGCTCTTATGTTAGTTTTTGAACATTTTAGGCGAAACTTTTGTGGGCGTCTTGAGATTTATATCTATTAAGGAGGTAGTGCACTGTCAGCGAAATTACCACAGATAAGCCGACCATTAATGTGACTATATCCACTAAAAAAAAGTAACACTCACTGCGGGCTTCAGCGCGAACACATCCCACATTATCGTCCTTACATGCGGACACTCAAATTTTTCTTACAAAGTCTGTTGTAAAAAATGCAACGCAAAAGTCCACTGCCTCATGATGACCTAAATCGAAACATAACCCCACATCACTTATATGCACATTCTAAGCAAATTTAGAATTGATTTCTATAAATCAACGCCCGTCAACACGAAAACAAACGAAGAAATACATAGTGCACATACTTCATCTGTGGTCAAATGGGAGTCCTTCGAAACAGTGGTCCACCAACACGAGCCAAGCGCGATCAATTAGAAGGTTAAGTTCATTACAAGGTGCATGCATACATAATTAGATTTGGCAAACCGCCTCTTGAGCCTCGATACACTTTCATCCATTCGACACGAATTACTCGTAGTCTAATTATATTTTGAGTAATTATCTTGTGGCAGCAATCACGTTTCGAATCGGATCCACCCCCCAGACATCATCACTATAGTGCCTCCACAACTAAGCACATTTCACATGAGCCGTCTAAAATAGGCTAATCGACACCGCTGCACCCCACTTAATGGTGCCGCGCCGCCCTAAAGATTCCTCTTTCAAGTGCGGGTGGCTTTACAACTGTGCACTATTTTTGGCACCGTTCCCAGAAACTCTCGGTGCGCTCTCGAAATGGGACGATAATTACTTTATTCCCAAATCTGCTATTGCCAGTGTCTCTCTGTGTGTGTGTGTATGAAACGTGATGATGATTCCTCGCTGAGTTGCCGAGTGAGTGAGTGGTGACATTCACTTGTTTATATGCCGCCCCATCGCTTATTTCATATTTTTTTTCCTCCTTAAGTACGTACGTTGGAGCACGTTCTTGAAATGGATGAGCTCACATGCCAGCAAAGCTCTACAAATCATCGTAGATAGTCGATAGGCGATTTATCATCGAAACCCCTAGATGTGCTCGCTACACAGTGGGCTCTGGTCTTGAGGGAAAAAGAAAATTGTTTATGTGTGGAGATTGATGTTGTCGCGGTACTGTGTACTAAAAATATCCACCACACTAGTTCAAGAGCATTTCAAGGTACTTCTGCTGCTCTTGCTGGCGCTGGCTGTCGGGGTGCACTCGGTGGGTAGGTATTTTCGACTCGAATCGTTTCGAATCGATAATGCGATATGGGTTTACAGAAACTGTGCAGGTGTATGGGACCATTTGCATTGACACAGAAATGAGCAGTGAATTGGAGGTAAAAGGATCGAAGTGTGGTGTGGAGTATGCTCTCATTAACCTGTCCTTAGCGATGCTCATATGGGTGAAGATTTTCTCTCGAAATGCAGCCCCCAAGGTTGGCGTTAATAATTAAATCACAACGCACAGCAGTGCAAAAGTCCTGCAACATGATTTTATAATAAATTTCTCTCCAGCAAGAGTGTGTGGTGATTGCAGCAGGAGATATGACGATGCGCAGGATGCTTTTCAGTTGAAATCTTTTCACAAATTCATAGATGCATTTAGATTCACTGGCGTTCTGTGTGTCTCTCTGCGTGTGTTCGTTAAACATTCTCCATTCTTTCATAGAGAAGTTGTCCAAGTGCATGATGCTAGATGTGACATACATGTGAATTTTGGAGTCACTTTCATGCTGTGCAGTCTTTGAATGCATGTGAAGGAATTTAATGTAATTGCACTAAATAAACCTATTTTTTTTTAAATGTTGCAACGATGTGTGTTTGGTTGTGTCACTAGTCATCTCATTCGAGAAGATACATTGCCTCGCTTTAATCTTTGGGGTCAACATTCCATAAGGTATTGTGTGTGCATAAATTTTCTTGAGAGATTAGAAGACAGAGTTGGGAATTTTACATCTATTCCCATTTGCCATTTGTTTTGTTTTATAGTCTTGAGAGGTTGAGCATGAGTTGCCCGATTTAATCATTGGTGAATGGAACCACTAGAGGTCTTATAGAAAACATGATAAAAATGTCTAATGATTTAAATTGACTAAGCGGCCGTATTGTAGAGACATCGACCGATATCGCGTTTAAAATTAAGCAATGGACTCACACCAACTGGGTTGAAGTTGATTAGGGTAAGATTTACGATCAGGTCTTGATTGAAGGAGTTCTACTTGTTAAATCGCACAGTCGAAGTCCTTTCTGTGACTTCACTTATCTCCGAGCCAAACATTATCCATACTAAAATGACCACGTCATCCACATTCGCGACTATATTGATTCAAATACAGGGTTTTCCAATAGGGACGCTACAAAAGTAGAGCGACAGGGACAGCAAACGACGCCATATTTTTCTTGCGGTTTTTTGACATTTCTCTTCAGTAAGTTTTGCCATTTCATGATGGAAAGATATACGAGCCAACAACGAGTCGAAATTATTAGAATTTACTACCGAAATTCGGAGTCAGTGGCCTCAACGTTAAGAGCGCTACGTCCAATTTATGGTCGTCATAATCGTCCTAGCAGATCAACAATTGAGCGTCTAGTGGAAAAATTTGAATCCACAGGCACAGTACAAAATGTTCCCGTGCCAATGAGACAAAGAAGTGCCCGTGGTGTCGAGAATATTGCTGCCGCTGAGGCTTTAGTTGCAGAAAGCCCAAATGTGTCTCTCACACGTCGTTCTCAAGCGTTAGGCATCTCTGTGACGTCGTTGTGGCGAATTTTGCGAAAAGATCTCGGCCTACATCCTTACAAGATTAAATTGGCGCAAGAACTGAAGCCGCTTGACCACCAGAAGCGTCGTGTGTTCGTGAATTGGGCTGAGCAACAACTTGAAAATGATTCGGATTTTCATCGAAAAATCATATTCAGCGATGAGGCTCATTTCTGGCTGGATGGCTTCGTCAATAAACAAAATATGCGGTATTGGTCAGGCAGCAATCCACACGTACTCCATGAGTCATCATTGCATCCCGAAAATATTACGGTTTGATGTGGTTTATGGGCCGGCGGCGTCATTGGGCCGTACTTCTTCCGTGATGTTCAAGACCGGCACGTTACTGTGAATGGGGATCGCTACCGTTCAATGATAACCGAATATTTTTGACCCCAATTGGATGATATGGACTTGGAGGACATGTGGTTCCAACAGGACGGCGCCACAAGCCACACAGCGAATGTCACAATCAATTTATTGGAAACCAAGTTTGGAGAACGTGTTATCTCACGAAATGGTCCAGTCGCTTGGCCGCCTCGGTCGTGCGATTTGACGCCGTTAGACTATTTCCTGTGGGGCTTCGTCAAGTCTATGGTCTATGCCAAAAAGCCAGCGACGATTGATGAACTTCGTACGAATATCGAATGTGAAATTGCAGCAGTATCGGCCGATTTATGCTTGAAAACTGTCGAAAATTGGGTTCAGCGTCTGGACTTCTGTAAGCGTGCCCGTGGTGGCCATGCAAAAGAAATCGAGTTCCATACATAATGGCATCGAACGTACTTTCACAGGAATAAAAAATTTCATTGATATCCAAAACCGTTTTTGTTTTATTTAAAAAAACTTTTGTAGCGCTCTTATTGAAAAACCCTGTACTTTCAAGTTCAGAAGTCATAAGAGAGGTAAAATGACTCCTCTCTGAGGAGTTCGCCTGTCTACAGCTGTGGTTATAAGGCAAATACCTGATTGTGACCGAATAATTCTGATACAATTTAGCACTGGAAACTAAACATAAAACAAAGGCTATGCAAAACACCTGTCGCCTTCTAAGCCTGTAACAAGACCAGCTCTAAACATCCTTCTTTCGGGTACCTCTCTACTCCTCTTTACTCCAAAATAGCGAGTTTAGCATCCCATTGAATGCCCCACTCACAAGATACTAAGGGCATGGCCAAGCCAAGTATGGTACACGGAAGGCTCTAAAATGGACAGTGGATCTGAGGGTGGAAAATTCGGAGAGTCGTCTAGTACTTACATATTGGTCAGTCTAGGCACATACTTATCGATATTCCAGGCAGATTTTTTCAAGGGGTAATGAATACTCTTTTAATGTTATACAAACACTGCGAGCGAGGTGCAATGGTTTGAAACTCAGATAGTGTTGGGCTTCATTGGCGTTCAAGGGTAGGGTCCAGACCAGCTCTGGACATTTGTGGTGTTTGTCATTGCTATAATTCACAGGATTTTTTTCGCATCTCCTGATGTCAAAATCAGCGTCAGCTCAATCAACTCTTCAAGTCACGATACTCAACTGCCAGTGTTATGCCTTTGCAGTAAAGTCGCCATCAGCTTTCACAGTTGATCGATTTTTATTTATTTGAGAAATTAATGTTTTTCCGACATCAGGAGTTGAATCCGGACTTTGAGCGTGACAAGGGATGATGTTAACCACTACGCCACCACCCTCAAGTCTAAACTTGTTCTCTAAATTCCGTGGAAAAACCATCTTCATCTTGTTTGACAGTCAGCCCTAAAAGCACTGAGCTCAACCAGGACAAAAGCCAAACTACTCCTGGAGACAGTCAACTGCTTCCAGAACTAGGAAAAAACAAGTTGGTCGTACTACACTGGATCACCGCTCAAGAGGGCCACACTTGCAATGAAATGGTGAATTCACTGCTCAAGATAGGTGCAACAACCACCCCTAATTGGCCTGTGGAGTAAACAAGTCCTTTTTCAAAATCCACACGACGGAATAAACCCTGCTTAAATCCAACAAAATTTGGATGGCATAGGACCGAAATGTACTAAACACTTATTCCCCAATCTATTACAAAAGAACTCCAAGTTTCTTCTAAATCTGAGCAGGAATCCCCCTTAAGTTCTAACTGGTATCCTAAGTGGCCATTGTCGACTATAACGGCACCTACACAAGCTGGCCTGTCATTGGACCCTACCACATCGTCACAGAATGTCCCGTCCTCATCAATGTGAGAAATCGGAGCCTAGGCATTGAATTCATCTCACCAACTGCACTAGCCGCGCTCCACCCAGAGAAGCTGATTAACGTCCTGACATCCTCTGGAACAGACAAATTGCTCTGAAACATATGAAACAGCACAGTAGGCCTCTATGTACCGGGCCACAATGTTTTGCTTAAATTAGGCCCTGAAACAATAACCACCATGTAGTAAAATACTTGGGAGTGAAGCTGGATATAAAGCTCACATGTTGACAGCAGGTCAAGCACGCGTCCGAAAATGCTGCAAAGATCACCTCAGCGCTGAGCAGACTGATGGTAAACTTAGGAGGCCCCACGGCAAACATGCGCAAACTACTCATGACAGTGACCCACTCTATCGTTCTATATGTGTGCGAGATCCGGGTTCATGCCGGAGAGCGCTTAGTCGGTGTAAATCCGACACACTGGAGAAACATGGCGATCCATGACGGTACATTAGGTTTTCCCTTTTGGACTAAAAGGTGGCAACTACAGCATAAGGTTATCCTTTGGATGTACGTCCAACTCTCACTGACCTCTCGTCAACAGCAGAAAAGTACTTAGTAGGCAAACGATTTCTCAGCTTAGCTGCCAATCAATTAGTTTAAGAGCCATTTTGCTGTGCAAACCTTGAATCTTCTGTAAAGGCATGCCATCGAAAATATTGAATTTGATTAGTTGGTCTTAGGAGGGAACAATTTGAAAGTCCTATAGTTACATTGAGGCGCAGTGCAACATCTTTTCTTCGATACCAAGGGTCAATAGTGCCTGTTGACAAAATTTTAAGTTATCAAAGCTCTATCCAGCCTTTGCTTTTCAAAACTGAGCTCTAAATTCCCGCTCATCTTTTAAAGGTTCTTTCAACAAGAGAGACGATAACAGGAATAAGGTCTATTCGCAAGCACTTTGAACCGCATTTTGCATGAAGATCTTGGTCTACATGCTCATAAGGTCCAGTTGACACAAGAATTGAAGCCAGAATTAACGCCGTAGTTTCGCTAAAATATGACACCTCTTGTTGAATGACCCTATATGTGTACCCACCTGTCGTTAATCTTGTCCAAAATTACGTTGGTTAGGTTTGCCTTCGCATCCCATGAACATTTGTCCTTTCTACAAATTCAAAGTTCTCACAAGTGGAACGACATTATTCACTTGGATGGATGGGAGTGTATAAGTGAGTTGACTTCTTTTTGTAAAGAGGTCCTTCTTGATGCACGAAAAGATGGTTAGAAACTTTCTCTATTTTCAAAGATACAATGCAGATACGTTGGGTTGAAATATGTTACGTGAGTTAATTTTAGTTTTTCTTTAGCTTGGAGGAGGTGTGTAGATTGTTCGCATAAATTCCGCAAGTCGACTTTTTCTACCATTTTTAAAGTATCCAGTGCCTAGAGAAAGATTTACTAAGCTGAAACTACAACAAAATTGTTTCCCATCTTACAAAATCTCATGAAGGCCTGGAAGCCTATAAAATAAAGCAACCAACCGTATGTGTGTGGATCCAAGTATCCCGTCTTTTTTTTTTCTGTTCTAATCCAACAACTGCAAATCTTCACCTAAAGCTCTGCCACAACATAAAAACGGTTCATTACCCATAATCCCCAAACTGAATTCTATAATTAAGAAAACATACCTGGCACACATGTGTCTCAACTTAAAGTCGTCCAAGTAGGACAATATTTGCATGAATTTCGACTTTCCCGAAAGAGCCCACCAAGTCGACATTCGACATACTACCAGAGCAACCTTCATGTCCACGAACCTGTCCTACAAAAAGAGGACAACAACTGGAACATCATTTTACCCCAAAAAAGAATGGATACATACTTTTGTATGTGTGTGAAGTACACACGCATCCGCATTGATATTTTGGGTTCATTCATATCCCACAAGTGACGTCATGTACGTACAACACCCCAGTGTTTTGTATGATTGTGTGTGGACTTAAACTTGGATAAAGCAATGTTTGTTCTTCTTGACAGGGAGAAAACATCCTCGCGGGAGTGCTTATGTCCTTATCTCATTTCGTGTAGTAACCTTCCCCTCTAACTGCCTTCAATCTCTTCATACATCTCCAGGATGGATGATTATACAAACACAGGTGACGTTGTTTGGAAAAGTGAGGAAGGTTGCTTGTCACATGTGTAGGAGCTTGTACCACTTGTATATACCACTTCACCATGTATACATAGCTCTGTGCAGGGTGGAAAGAGAGCGACCGACCGGGCAAGGCTTCACTGTTAAGGGAATACAGTATTCGCATCAAAGGGACCATGCCATGGAAGTAGGTAAATGGATACACGAAATTACCTTCCTTTCCATTCATGGTATTTGCTCATTCCAGGCAACGGAACCAGCACGGGAAGGACTTTGACGCTTCTTGTACATGTGTGTGTATACTTGACGAGACGTAAGCTCAAAAGTAGGTCGTCACCAACGTCAATGACGTCATTAGTCGCACAATTCCCTTTTCCACCTCCATTTCGATCCAATTTCGACTTGGCAATGATGTTGACGGGTAACCTCTTTTTCAACTACAATTTAGCAGCCAATGCGCATTGGTGAAATCGCATCCGACCACCGGAACACGAACGGGGGATGGAAAACAAAAAAAAAAAACCGAAAGGGAAAAGGAAAACGAATATCCTGACGAAACGCGGTGAGCAGAGAAGGCGGAAAGTCGATTCAACGCAAATGACGATGAAGTGAAGTCGAAATGAATGTAGTGATGCTTAATAAGAATTGGAAGAGATTGAAGAGATCCGACGGAAATTCAAAAAAAAAAAAAATCTGGAAATATCGGAACTTGCGCAATTTCAAATTTGTTTGGCATTTTCTTTTGCAATTTTCTGGGTACCGACTCAACACCACCCCAACAGCGTTGTGCTCATCTGAAGAGCGTAAACGGATTTGTAGTATTATCCAAAAGAGCGGAAGAGATGAAGTGAAGTGCGAGTGCAAACCATCTGCAGATGGGTGGCAGGTGAGGATTATTCCAATAGTGTTGTGATTGGGGGAGGTTGGTTTTTTTGCAATCGTTTTTTTCCTTAATGGAGCTCTCGTCGTTGTGCCTGTAAGGACCGAAGAGAATGAGCCCATATGGCAGTTTACAATCGCTTGCCATCAGATAGTTAAAAGGAAATTGAAATGGCTTTCGAAATCCATCCGTCCGTCATTTTTTCCCAACGAATTAGGGATGTTTTTGGCGCTATTACTTTTGTTTTTTTTTTCTCTGCTTTCAATTACAAAATTGAGTTTATGGGGACTTACCTGTCGCATAGCGATGGGTTTTGTCATGCATTTTGTGATTTAAATGACAAAGAGAGTTATTACCAGGGCAGGTGTATGCAAATTTGGTGACCTAAATACTGTGTGTTAATTATTCACCTGGACGATGGTGTTGAAATAGTTTTTAAGTGCGGAAAGTGCCTGTGAAACTTTATAACATTGTCTCAGGTGTGGTTTTTAGTTTCGTGTCGGCTGTAGTGAGCCTTTAATTTGTATTTATGTATATTACACACGAATTGAGTGGGAAAGTTGTGGTAACATGATTCGAAGGACAAATGGATTATTGTTTTTGTACTGAAACAAAACACATGTAAGCTGATCGATTTTTAAGTGACCTGCGATAATATCACATATTCTCGTGTGAACCTTTCTTGTGGTTTATAAGAATTTTCTAAAGGATCCCTGAAGTTATTAAATTAATTTTTCTACAAATTTCTCATATCACCGAGGACTGTTTTGCTAGAACTGCCAAAAACTTGTTCAGAACGGGATCTCAAAGAATAGTTGGAACTAAAGGCTCCTAGATAGAGCCTTCTTCTTTGGAATAGGGCAGGAGAAGTGCAGAGAAAATTGAGGATCGTTTCTTTCTCCTCTTCGTCCCTGCAGCTCCTGCGGAAGTCATTTGAGAAGATGACCATGCTCCTAGCATGAAGTCTAATGAGACAATGGCCAGTGAGGACACAAATGACGGTGCTAATGAGCGACCTTTTGAGCAAGATCAAATTTTTAGATCGAATGAGATTTAGCATAGGCCAGATCTCTCTCGAGGTACGGCTTGTGGTACCATTCCTCCTATCTTTGGTTTGTCTTACGGATCACGTCGTACTCTAAGAGAAGTTTACATACAGTGAGTGGAGTACCCAGATTCCACCGTTCCGGCAGGATGGTGAATTCATCGACCTTGCAGTTGCCTGAAATGTCCCTATGACCGGGTACCCATCATAGGTGAATGTTAAAATGTTCAACCAACTCCATGAGAGATGAGCGACAATTTGAAGTAGCTTTTGATGCACATGTTACTGGTTCCAGAGATTTTATAGCAGCCGGGTTATCGTTAAAGATTGAAATGTCGCTAAAGGATATCACATTGTGCCTATGCCAGGATAAATCCTGTGGCGTACCGCAGCTCACGGATCTGCAGGCCAAGGCTTTGCCCAGCTTAGTTTGTGAGGCCTGTGAGCAGTTTACCAAATCCCACGTTCATAAGTACATCGGCGATCGCTTCTAATTTGACTCTTTTGAAGGCGCCTTCTATGTCCAGAAAATCAACCAAGGTGAACTCTTTGACGCTCAGTGATTTTGGTATGTACCATTGATGATGGTGATGATGGTATGTACCATTGAGTGCAAACGGTTTCAACAGATCTGCATTTGCAATTTGCATGTTCGGACGGAGTCTAGTAGCCTTTCCAGTGTTTTTCATAGGAAGGATGATATACTAATGGGACGCAGATCCTTAAGGCTAGCGTGTGAGTCCCATTTGAAGTCCAAAATTATAAATTAACGTCAGTTTCTATTCGTTTGTTGAAAGGTATGTCAAGTTTGCCCGTATGCGTCGCTATTGAGCATAACCCAAAAAAAATTGTTCCACTCATGTTTAAAAATTTAAAATGCATTAGCCCGGTTGTAGAACAGTCACATTTTCCTAAACTGCTCCACCTAACATTGACTTTTGGAGAAAGAAAATTGTATGGTACACAGTACCCATCTAGGTGAGGTTAGGTGACTGCCTCCGTTCAAGTAGAGACACACTTTTGATACCACGATAGATACTGGCTTACCAGCACTAGAAACCAAGAAAATAACGCTGAGTGCGTTGAGATGAGTGACGATATTGGTAGCAACCCTATATATTGAACCACTTTGCCCCGGAGATATAGTTTCTCAACTTCTGGATGTTGACTCGGCTAGATCGTTAAGATCATCGTATAACTATTCCTCGATGGCTTTCTTCTTTGCGTCGCAAGGCCAGGATAGGTGCATAGTAGGTGCGTTGTCATTTCTTATTCCTCCTTGTTTCTGCAGTTTCTACAGAAATCATTGAAGAGAACTCCCAGTCTGAGTGCATATCTGCCTATCAAGCAATGTCCGGTGAGAACCCCTATTAGTGAGCCTAGGTTCTTCCGGTGTCTGGATAAAAGTCTCTCCGTTTTCTTTAAATCCAGGTTAGGTCAGATTCGTTTTGACACAGCGCAGGAGGTTTTCCACCTGTGTTTTGCCAGTTTCTTGGCAACTGTGTCAAGGAGAAATTTGATCGATTCAATAGGGGCAGAAGGTTCTCCCAAGTTATCGGGAAGATGCCGTCCTGCACTTTTTACCAGCTCGCCCGCTCTGCAGTTGCCTGGAACATCCTTGTGTCCTGGTACCCAACACAGAGTTATGTCCCACATGTCTGCAATCTCGTTAAGAGATTGCGTTACCAAACTTGATCGTATTGTCGACGATTCCAAGGCTTTAATAGCTGCCTGACTATCTACGTATAGAACAAAACCGCGACAATCTATCGTCTTAATTGAAAGTCAAGTCGCAGCTTAGCAGATTGCCATAATTTCCGCTTGAAACACACTACAGTGATCCGGCAGTCGTTAGGCAACGACTGCGTCAGATGCGTTGGATAAAACTCCCACTTTTGTACCACACGCTGTCTTGGATCTGTCTGTGAATATTTCTATCACGAAGAAGCTTAAAACTGACGTATCTGACGTTAAAATCAATATGAGTGACAACATAGTTCGTTTTACTAGGGATAGTACCCATCTAAGTGTGAACCACTTCCACGTTGGATTCGTCTGGCCAGTTCATCAAACAGCTTACTTTCTCTTTTGTTTCTACTCCCTGGAACCCAGAGAAAACTAGTCTTGAACCGAACAACCAATTCTGAAGAGCGCTTTCCTACTCTGGTCCACCAGTTTAGAGGATTTTTTTTCGGGTTTGGAAACGCTATACTGGAGCACTCAAACGCAACTGGTCCATTGTACTACCAGAAAACAGGAACCAGTTTCTATCAATTTTACTGGAATTTCCTCGACTTTCAGAGAAAGCCGAGAAGGCAATAATGAGGAGCTTACAGTATCAGCATTCACCACATCAGCACTGAAAAACTGCCACCTGGTTTGAGCAAAGGCAGGACAATCGCAAAGGAAATGATCCGAAGTATCGTCGTTCTCTCCACAGGCATCGCAGACAGTGTGCCGATAGAATGCCAATAAGTTGTCTACGGTCTCTTCTGCTGAGTGATTCTTACAAACGTTCGGGAGCATTCGTTTAGTCTGCCTGCATCCTGAAGAGCCGGGCCACACACAATTGTGTTCGTAGGAAACCCAATCGTTAATGGAGGCCCTGACCGAGGACGCGGAAGACCCAATGCAGGTTCAGGTGTTGAGAAAACATCATTTGAGCCGTGCCTAGCAATCTCATCGGAGATCTTATTTCCAGAGATCTTAGTATGACTTGGGACCCAGACAAGAGTTAAAGAGTTCAGCCTTGCGACCGAATTCAGTTTAGAGGATGAGAAAGCCGACTTTAAGGCCTTGATAGCAGCTTGATTTCCACGGAAGATAGGTATGTTAGAAATCCCCTCTCAAGGACGCTGGATGAAGAGGGCGATAGGATTTTTCTCTCAGCATTTCTGAAAAAAAATCACAAATCGACCCACGGTCATTCTTCGAACAATTTGTCAATATTTTATGTCGAGCTCTTGCATACACTTATCGTTCTAGTATTCTGGGCTACTTTGGTTGCTAAACTTGAAAAAAAAAATAGCTGGCGCGGCAGCTCGAGGTGAGTCAAGGCCTTGCATTCCGCAACCATTTATGTTGTACGTGATATTTTTTTCGTGCGAATGGATGCCCCATCCATTCGCACTCTAAACGGAGAATTGAGAAGCTTTTCATGGCAGATTGTACTTTCGCACAACGGACAGCAGACTAGTGTCCTGAATTTGACTATTTCCCTGTGGTCCGGCTGTCTCTAAGTCGCGAAACTCGCATAGAGAATTTCGCACAAGACTTTGTTTCCATTTTCATCGATCAAAGGATGGGAAGGCGTAAACTCTAGTTTCATTGAAAGTCACTTGTAAGCTAATAGGCACGCAATAAAAATTGATTGAAAGTAAATTCAAATTCTATTCCAAGGATTGAAGTGAAATTTCTCATCTGTCTGCATATTTCATAAGGACCTAAAGCAATCGAAATAGAAAAAATTATCACAACTTAGGTTGACGTCCTCACACCTTTGTCTACCTTCCCCAAGTGATAGTTCTCCCCCCCCCCCCACCCCAAAAAAGTGTGAAGACCCCTGCCCCTCTTCACCCATCGTGTGTTCACGGCAGGGTATATTTTTTTTCTTAAAAAGCAAATGCGGTTCTGCTTTATCGGCGACATGAAGCGAGTTGACGTAAATGGAAATTTGCGTTATTTCAAAAGTTGGCACGTGATACCCTAACGAAATTCGTTAGCAAGAACTATTCACGCAACGACTCCGGCCCAAAGCGATTGCTTGGAAATTTGTCGTGTATCAAACCAAAATCGCTGTGCCTGACGAAAACCGAGTAACGACCTTTTTCCGTCACGTGGCAGTGTGGGCCTGAAGCAATTGTTGCACAAAAATTTGTCTGATTTTTTGTTTAATTAATTTGATTGCCCTTACAATGGCTGGTAGTTACGATGCTTGCAAATAAATTAAAGTTGATTACATAATTAATGGGAGCATACGCGTATATGGGGGCAATAATTATTATTTTTATAGTCGACTATGTGGTATTAACACGCATGTACAATAGAATCTATGGTACCGTCGAGATTTCGGTCGTTTCGTCGGTGCTGGGCGAATGAAATTTATGGCTGAAGGCGAGAAACTTTGAAAGACCATCCGGAGTAGTTTTTACTGCAGTGCACGCTAGATGTTTGCTTTCGCCAAACAAGACACAACAATGATGGTAACGGTTTGTTAGGCTACTGAAATATGGAGGAGGATTTAATGTAAATTTCTTATGACTACGTAGGACTATCCTATCCGGAGCTTGTCGTGTTTTTTTCACAAAAATTTTGTTCGTCTCATTGCGATTTAAACGGCACGGCATCTACAAATGTTATGATCTAGTATTTGTGCCTCATTCACGTGCTTGCAACTGCTTCGTTGCTGATGTGGATTTAATGGGATACCCTGCTGCGTGGATTCCTTCTGCCCAAGGGTCCGTACACATTGCGACAATTCTGCTAAGTGGGTATATTACTCAATGTATTCGAATGAATGCGGTTCAGATCATTCATTCATTCATTCATTTTCCAATGACCCACTTATCCACTATCAGGGGCGCGGGTTTAGGGCGTTTTAGAGTCCATCATCACGGGATATCCCCATACGGACTTGGTCCAACAATCTCATCCTGGGGCTACCCAGTGGAGGCCTATCTGATGGCACGGATTCTATGGAACATCTTGGAAGCCAAGATAGGGGCATATGTTGACGTGCCCAAACCATCGAAGTATGGACTTTTCCGTTTGAAGAAAGTGGTCTTGATCTTTCTATAAATTACTCAGCCCTCCTGACTAGTTTGTCGGCTTCTTCGTTTCCATCTGTGCCTCTTAAGATACAGGAGGCAGAATTAGGCCTCCCAAAGACGCGAGTTGTTAAGAAGATATGGTGTTCGAAAGGAACGTTGTCAGATTGTCTGTGTGTGTTTTGGAGTTGGTTTGCTGTTAAGGGCAAAACAAGGTTTTCAGAAAACCATTCCCATTCCTGAAGCTACTCAGCAGACCATTTTTCGAGCTGTAGCAAATATTGATGTGTTGTATTGTTTTTTTATTCTTTTACTCTGCTTTGGAGGGGAAAGCCTTGTACAGGTTTAATTTGGTGTAAAGGTTATCTGATGGAAATGATATTGCTGTGGTGGCACCCACATTCTCTGAGCCCAGCTGCACCAGACCGATGGACTTGTGGTTGTTGTGACTCAGCGGTTCGTCGGGAATGACAAACCTCCGAGAGTGTAACTTGTCATGAAAAAGATTTTCAATTTGCAGTTCGGAGTCGGGAATAAATTGTAGGTCGCTTCCACGCACTATATGAATGGTTGCGAAAAGCAAGGCCTTGGCTCATTTCGAGCGTTCGCGCCAGCTATTTATTTATTTAGCTACACCAGGCTATACAAAAAAAAAACTGCAGAAGAGCTGTAAGATGGTCCATCGGATACAACCACAGTGCAACTGTGGTCCCTATTCCAGTAATTCAATGGATTTTGCTAAAACTGTTTACGTCCTAATCTTTGATTTGGTGGCATTCCACTCTAGCTACCGTGAGAGAACAGAAAAACAAAGAAGAAGTGTTGAACAGTCAAAGACCTTTTATATTACTCAAAGCAATCCTACTGTACCTTTCTTCCTTGCAGTATCCTTCTTGGAACCTTAATGCACGTCCCTGTTCCTTCCAAACCCTCAGCAACGACTACGACTTTACTGGTATATTTCCCTATTCTTCTTCGGCTAATCATTCAAAGTTCAATGTCTCTAGGAATGAGTTGAGGAAAAATTGAAAAACTTTTTTTTTTTTATTTGAGCCTTTCGTGTCTGCAGAAAACCTTCCGACTAGGAAACTGTTGCACACTTCCCTTGTTTCGGGTCCGCAATTTCCATTAAAAAAGGGTGCCTGTGAATGAAGGCAATCATGCCATCAACTTTTTTGAAATCCTCGCACGAGACTTCTAAGTAGTTTCGTCTTTATCGATGGATGTGCCTAGCGTGACTTTAGACTTGGCAGTGATTAGTAATAGAACAGCCTTAAGGTGATTAAAGTGAAATTGAATAGATATGAGGTGTGGAAAAGAGGGAACGTACCTACTCGAGTTTCAAGGATATTCATTTGAACTAAATTAACATGTCCATGTTAATCATATAATCTAGTCCTTTTCACTATAAAGAGCTGTAGTTAAACCCTCTAGTGCCGCTTAACAGTTGACAGCATGGATTGAAAACATCATACACTTGAGTTTAGCTTAGTAGAATTCTTCTACTGAGTATAATGTTGAAATTGTAAAACCCCACAACCCGGCTTTTCAGTGTAGGCGGTTTTTTTTTAAGAACCTGCCCTTTTGCCTAACAATGCGATCTAGCAAGGTCTATTGTGCCTCCGGTCTACTTAGTCTAATAGGTCTGCTACTTTCCTAATGAAGACTAATATGTACGAACAGAATTCTCTATGAAAGATTCGTCTGTGAAGACAGTTTAGTGCCGGACATTCACAGAGAATGTGCTCAGATCTCTCTTCCTCCGCCAAACAGAACCGACTCTGTATCTGAACAAAGATTGAGCTTGTTAAGATGATATCTTAGGCCGCAAGGAAGCCCACTAGCTTCCTCATTTTGTTCTTGTCAAGTTCTAGAATTTCCTTGTGGGAAACGGGCTAAGTCCCTTAGATTGCCTTAGCCCGGGGACACTTTCCCATATGGCCTAAGTGAAGTTGGTGTTCCCAGTTGTTTAACAAAGCTGTGACGGTAGCCCAGTTAACGCCACAGATCGGTTGCGGCCCCAAGAGCGTGGAAGCGCAACCGGCCCCAGCCACCTGATCCACAGTTTCATTGCATACAATGCCTTGGTGGCCGGCATCCAACCAAGTTTGACCTTGTTGTGCCTGGAGTGATTGTGATCGTAGCAGCACTTGACTGATCTAGATTTTACGAAGTGGGATGTCAATGCTTTAAGCGCTAGTGTAGGCGGATGGACACAATGAATCCAACTAATGACACATGCCAGAGGGCATCCATCAATCTATGTACCTACCTAATGTAGACTGAGAAAAGTGTTATCAACTCGAGTAATATCAATTTAGCTTCGATTTGTTGGCTCAATATTTGCCTTTGTTGGGTGCTGGGGCATAGGCACATTCCAGAGAACTGTTAAGCTGATGAACCCGCTGGATATGGAACAACGAGGCCCTTTTGACCAGAATATGGTACCTCAGGCATACCCATCGCTACATGTAAACTTAAAATTGAGAGCGAGATGCTCTCGAAAGGACAAATCTTGATGGACAGATGGTACAAGGTGTCTAACGACAAAACCGATTTGGCCCAAGCCGGATATGAAACGCTTTAAGGGCTTGATTTCCCTCAAGAGATTGCATATCAGCGCTGCTATAGATGTTACCACCGGACGTTGTCTAATAGGCAGGCATGCAACAAGCCTTGGCGTCTTCTCAAATGATTTCTGCCCAAGGTGCATAGACGAAAAAGAGGAAGAAACTATACTTCACCTTCTTTGCATCCGCCCTGCTCTCGTCCATAGAAGAAAAACTCATACATAGGTGCCTTCTAGGCTATCTTATCAACACAGTATTAGAAGTCTCCGACACTTCATCAGCAGCTTGGCGAGTAGGTAAAGGAGAATTCTTCAAGATCCACTTGGTATCACCACGGATCTAATATTGGCCTACGTGTGTTGGCTTTAGCTGGGAGTCACTTCAACCTAAGGTAACCTAACCTAGGTAGGAGGGGTGGTGCATTGCGACTGAAGCCAACATTTGGCTGGATAAGAAACATCATGATAGAGATAATAGGTTCCCCTCTCCTTTATCAACGAATCTAAATGATTCTCCGGGTAGTATTCACATTGCAGAGAATTCTCTGGGTACCACAATGGGTCTTGTGCCTAAGTGAGTTTGTATTGGCAAATAGTTAACGTAGGCTTATCCATGATGCCACATTTTATCAACACACTCTCCATTCACCATGCAGATGAAGGCACTGCCATTGGTTCCATTTTTCGAAAAGAAGGATCGTTAGCTACCCTGAGAATGATTTTGCTTACAACCGTTGTTAAGGTCAACGAGGAGTTGCTTTCTTCCAAGATAACTCAACCCTCCCCGTGAGCTATGAGAGCACTGCTATACAAAAAGAGCTAAAGGTTGAAGAATAAAGTAGAAGGGAGACCCCTTTAATGGGAATCGGGTCAGTATGTAATCAGAATCTATATCGAAAGCCAGGCAGCCGTTAAGGCTCTGGACTCCGCGATAACTTGATCGAGGCTTGGAAGTATTGTCAAAAGGCATCTAGATGAAATATCGAAAGTTAATACGGTAATGCTATGTTGGGTACCAGGGCATATGCATATCCTAGGTAACGAAAGAGCTGATGAATTGGCACGAAGAGGAGCAGAGCTGCATGCCTCACAGGCTCTCCCTTTTGCCAAAATTCCAATAAGCTTATGAAAAAGGCATATCAATGACGAGACCATAAGTCGATCCAAGACACATGTGCAGCGGCTTAAAACTTATGGACGAGTTATAATAAGAAGAGATATCTGTCTCTGGTCAAACTAAGTCGTCGTGAAGCGAAGATAGTCTACGGCATCATTACTGGACACTGCGCAATTGGTATGCACGCGGAACGCCTCGGTATACATCACAACGACTATTGCAGAAGTTGCAATCTATCCGACTTCTGCTGTGTGAATGTCCTGCCCTTGCCAGTAAAAGAATGAGGACTTTTAGTAGTTACTTCTTCACTGAACTGGAGGACTTGGGTAGCTACGAGCTAAGGGACCTCCTGAGATTCATTTCCTTATCTGGGTGGTCTTAAATCAGTGGCTCCCCTTTCTCTTTACATCAGGAGTTAAACCCGGACATTCATCGTGACAAGCGATAATACTAACCACTTCACCATTGCCACCCATCACAGACTCTTTTCCGTCTCATTCTTTGAAAATTGTATCCTTGTCTCAACTGATGACGCCATAAAAGTTTGCAAAGCCTTGTTTTGACTCAAGTTTAGGACACCTGTCACAACATAAGCAAAAAACCTCAAAGCTAACCCAGAAGTTGAACAATATAAAATTATGAATTCAACATCAACTTCAATCTCAAAAACTTAGAAATCGGAAGCACATCACCTACATATTCAAACGCCACAAAGTGCAATCTTCTCAGAGATAAATTTGCATTTCAATAGAATCTCGTTTCGAGAAGCAAAAGCCAGCTTGAGTGGCCCTGCTCATAAGAAGGCTCTTAGGTGACATCACGGCTGCTGAATTCCTTTTGAGTTTTCAAATTTCAATATTGAAGCACTCGTTTATAACACACGCAAAGTGTATCCTTGGCTGTTTGCCAAAGAAAAGAAAATGTTTTACTTCACAATGAGCCGGCATATATTTTTTTTAGTGTGTTCATTAAAAAAAAAAAAGAAGCTCTATATACATAAGGACATACATAAATATTTATATATTAGTTGACGTAGCTCTGTCGTTTTCCCAAAAAGAGAAATTTCGCGAATCGACGTCATTAACATATTTAGTTATTCCGGCGGGTACGACGGCATCAACACAGATGTGGTGGGATGTTTGTTTGAATTTTCATCAAAACGCTTGTTTTCGGTTTTCTGTAATTTTATAGGAAATCTCCCGGTTCTTTTGTTAGGTGGCGCCTGTGAAATTTTTTTTATTACTTAATTAAAGAAAAAAGTGAGGAAAACAAAGAAAAAAACAATAAATTTGGCAAAATTCCTGAGTTTGTAATGAGGAGAGAAACGTGTCTAATTTTTCTTTTAAATATTTTTTTTGTTTATTCTTTTTGGGTTTATTGGTTCCGGCATATGGGAGCACGTTCGGATAAGTGCATGACTGGGCATATTGAAACGTCAAAATCGGGATCCGTTGAATAAATTGGTGATTCTCCACATGGGCTGTTAGCAAGATTTTGCAAGCTGCCCATTCCCTCGATGTGGAGGAGAGTCAGTGAAGATGTGCCTTGACTCTCTGGAAAAAGCTCCAGGAGTCTTATTATCCATTTAAACTTCTAACTAGGGTTGCCATCAAAAATTAAAAAAAAAACTACAAGTCATGAACAAAAAACCCCCGAATCTTGCATACATAACCCCGGACACATGTTAAAGAGAAACGAAGCTTGAAAATTCGCACACTGGATTCGTGAGCTGTTTGCAGCTTTTTCTGTGGAGTATTCTGCATTGGTGGTGCACAGTGCTAGTACTTTATCTTTTACTCGCATCGGTAATGATCTACGACTAGTAGATCCACCACGTGATGTAGGTAGGGTTTCAGTAAATAATAGTCAAATCGATCGAACTTCTTGAAAAAACCGGACACAATCGAAAAATCCCCTGTGCTTCCTTCAAAAGAGGACCATCTCCGGGGAAAAGAGGACGGGTGGCAAGCCTACTTCTAACACACAAGAACATCAATTGAGAACACCAGCTTCGCCTAGCGCATTGGGAAAATGTCACCGGGCTTAGGCAATCCAACAACTTACAAACCCTTTTTCTTACAAGGAAATTCTATACCTTGACAGGAACATGAGGAAGCTTGTGGGCTTACTTATCGGTCATTGTGGCCTAAAATATCATCTCAACCAACTAAACCTTTGTTCAGACACGGAGTGTTGGTTTTATTTGGAAGAGGAAGAGATCTCTAAGCACATTCTCTGTGAATGTTCGGCACTATACTGGTTATGCAGACGGATCTTTCATAGGGAAATCTGTTCGTTAGTGGAGATCACAAACTTAGCTACTAATGACATACTCACCTTCAATAGGAAGGCAGTAGACCTACTAGGCTAAGAGTAGACCTGAGACACAATAGATCTTGCTAGGACGCAGTGTCAGCCAAGAGGGCAGGCTCTTTAAAAAAAAACACACAGGATCTAATATCCATTGATCTTTTTATATCGCGTACTTCCCACAGGACCTGGGTTACGATGTGTCAACCGGCATGTTCTCGTTGTTCTTAGCTAGTTTTGTAGTTTCCGAGCCCTTTCTGGTAGGTTCGTCTTTTTTTTAATTCACTTCCACCCCACCCAGGAGTAGGACTGTGCAGAGTTTTATTGCTCTCAATGTCATGACGTATTCATACACGCATTTCGATTTATTGAGATTGGAGTCTAATACTTTTCATTGCAGCAACTTTCGGCCTCCTTATTGCATAAATCTCAGTTTGAAAGACACTGTAGTATTCGGTCAGTCGGCGAACTGGTTAACGTTTAGTTCTTCTGAGACAACTTCTGCTCCGAAGACTTTTTGGTTAAGTTAGGTAAATGGGTGCCTTATGATATTCGTCACTGCTCACGTAGACCAGCAATAGGGTCCATTGTGCCCATTTTAGAATTCTACCCGGGAACGTTTAAAGAGAAAGGGGAGCCGCTGATTGAAAACTACGCAGATATGGACATGAATCTGATGAGGTTATGTGAAGAAATAACTCCCAAGAGTCCTCATTCTTCTACCGGCAAGGGTAGGACAATCACACAGCAGTTGACGGACAGATTCGATTTCTTCCTCGTCCCTACAACTTCTGCAATAGTCGTTGTGATGTATGTATTTTAAAGCTTTCCGCATAAGTACCAATGGCGCAGTACCCAGTAATGACGTCGAAGATTGTCCTTGCTTCGTGCCGACTAAGTTTGACCAGAGACGGAGATCTCTTCTTATTATAACCCGTCCATAAGTTTCCAGCCGTTGCCTTTTGAATAAAGATGTCTAATATGAGCGCTTGCTTTAAGTTGTTTTTCCTTTAGTTTGGCTTCGAACTTTTTAGTCTGAGCTGCAGGGGTTGAAGATGCAATAGTGTTGTCAAACCTAAGTGAGGCTTGTAAGACACCTGTAATAATTCGTAGGTAAGAATGAACTTTAATTTAACTTTAAGTCTGTTTGCATTTGTTGAAAACATTTTCGCCTCCATAAAAACGTATATGTCTTCAAACATCAGACTGTGATTCAGTCAATGTGTCTAGAAACTCAATGTAGGTCTACGGCTCAGAATGAATTATAGTAATCGAAGGAAATGTCAAGGCACATGTCTTAACAAAGCAGAGGCAAACTTCTGAGTTTTGTGGGCTCCGACCATTTTTTGCCACAGAGAGGGGATTATTAAGAGACAAACTAGTCGAAATCCTTACAAACCAAATGGGCGATAATTGTGCATCAACAGAGAAATTCTAGGCCTCACCCCGGGCCAAGGTCACTTTAGAAAAATGGAGCTGGTAGAAGATATAAACTATATCTTAACCCTTATGATACCATACCGAGTACCCGGGTACTCACTCACTAAATTAATCACACACGTCGCTAAAACGTTTTACACACTAATTCGGCAGAGACAAGACGTTACCAAAGTAATGGTAATAAAATATGGCCGAATGCAAAAGATTTGTAGCCGGCTACTCGCCATAGGAGTTAAAAGGTAAAGGACTTGCAGATAGAGGGCCATATACTGTGTTAATGTCACATTTTGGCCTGTAGATGGTGTGAGAATTTGGGGTGTTCTTAGATTTCAATCAACCGAGTGCTAACGATAACACGACGATCGATACTTGTGAGGAACCTGGACTAAGATTCTGAATGGAAAAGACCAAAAGAAATCTGTCAGAAAAGAAACAAAAAGCAGTCCAATCAAAGTGGCTTAAAGCGTCCAACTGATGTAAGAGTATACTGCCGAACAATACTCCCGAACTCATTTTTGCACTTTTCTTATATCTTCATCATCATCATCTTCTTATAGCCCGCTTATCCACTATGAGGGTCGCGGGTTTAGGGAGCTTTAGTGGACTCTCCATATTTCCCAAACTTCCGCCATCGACTCTAAACCATCAGGGGTTATCCCCATACGAGTAGAGGTGAGATTTCGGACTTGATCCAGTCATCTCATCGTAGGCCTACCCAGGGGACATCTGCCCGATGGCACGAATTCCATGGCTCGCCTTGAAAACCGAGTTGGGGACATGCGTTTGACGTGCCCAAACCAACGAAGTATGGACCTCTCCGTTCGAAGAAGTAGCTGCTCGATATTGAATGCCTCGCGTACTCTGGTGTTCCTAAGCCTATCTCGGCAAGTCACTCCAGCAAAACAACGAAGAAATCTCATTTCGGTAGCTTGTATCCGCGATCTTATTCTTTCGGTCATTCTTATTTCTTTTTTTCTAAAAATTTAAATAAATTGTACATCAGGCGCTAGCTAGCTAACATTTGTTAGCAAATAGGACGACAAATTCTTTGTTTGGTAGTCCGACTGATAAGTTCTTTAAACATATATTGTAGATGTTTGTAGATCGAGACTTAAGTCCGTGACGGCCGCTTTCCCTTCTTAAGATTAGTCGTTACATTTTTCCTACCATGCGACCTTGTATAACTTCAACATAATTCATGTCAGAACTGCTGTTACGACGTTACATCCATTGCCGAAATCCCATTGC
This sequence comes from Matsumyia berberina, assembly GCA_917880715.2. NCBI lineage: Eukaryota > Metazoa > Arthropoda > Insecta > Diptera > Syrphidae > Matsumyia > Matsumyia berberina. Next base: position 35,497,246 of record OU862870.1, read on the forward strand.
CGTTCATAAGCTGCAGTCATTTGATGAAAAATGTCTTCGCAGGATTTTCCCAAATCAGGAGCTTTTATATGAAAATAGGTTAGGGGGTAATAGGCAATTTCGTTCAATGACTGAACTTTTAACGGATAGGGGGGACAATACCATACGAAACCACAAAATGGAATTGAATTCACCCAGGATAACAAAAGGGTCGGCATGTTACATCCTTTACACATGACACTCTTTCACATTCAAAATCCACTAGTGTTCTTAGGTCACATTTGGGATTTTCAACTCTCACCTAATTAAAGGAGTTCCAATTTTTCCATTTGAATTATTATACTTTGGCTGAAAGTACACTGGTATGTGTACACACATATGCACGTGTATGTATGTAGGTCTTGCGATTTCAATTAAAAAAATTTAATTCTGCGCAAAAATAGCTCGTCGAGTGCCTTTATTCTTTGTCTGAGAAGGTCCTTGCCTCTCTCTTAGATTAGATAAATTAGTTCCTTGAAATCCTCGACATCCATATTTGTGTTAGAGTGCCTCTACCGAAGAAAGCAATTTGCCTTTACGGCATTTTTCTCCCGATCAGCATCACACTCATGTGTGCACCCTTAAGAATCCTTAAAAAAGCATCTTCTACCACAAAAGTGTTTGGAATAGTGCCAGCAACTTCCTACTGTTCATTTTCGAATAATCTAAATTGCTTTTAAGAGCAACCTCTCAAGTGTGTATTTAACTCAACCGACACAAAAGGATGTGTAAGGAGACAAAATGTCTAATCATATTTCCAACCACAGTTACACAACTTTCATAATGAAAGAACGATGCATTAACGCTGATTGCGCATAGATGGGGGCCATAGAAAAGTTGGGACGCTTGAAATTTTATTCCAAACTAATATCCTGCCAGGATATTGGTTTTGCCTTGAATATTGATTCAGCGTTTTATGCGGTTTTTCGTTCGCCTTTCAGCGACCACCACACTTGGGTTTAATGGACCAGAGTGGAGAACTTTTTTTTGTCATCAATCGGTTTTTGGAAAAATTCCATTAGTAAAACGTCACGTCATAATTAAAGGACTTGATTTATGACGGTGTACCCTTATCGTTAAATCGAATCTCACTCCCTCGCGGGCCATAATCCGCGAAACAGGCGAAATTTATTGCCTCACAAACAAAAACGAAATTTAAACAGAAATAGGTTGCACTTCCTTCACAAATAGTTACACGGTGGTAATTTGTTTTCGGCGGACACATACAAGGCCACTCGGACCTAGTTTCGGGGTGCTAAAGCGCTAAGCATTTAGGTAGGCCTGACCGGGCCGAGTCGTGTGGACGAATTATTGATTTGAATTAAAATCCAATCTGACCTTAACATTTTCGCGAGTAACGCTGTAGAGCGTTCGAAACTTATTTACATATCCATCAATTTCGCACGAAGTAGGACAATGGCTGGTGCTGCCACAGCGGTGGCTGTTAGTACTGCAATCATTCATTAGTGGGTACCCCAACGCATTTACATTTCTGAGGAGTCCCGCATTATTATCGCAATATTAGCTGGAGGGGTTTCCTTTCTTTTGAAAAGAAATTAATTTGCATTTACTGATGACGCAGTGTGGAATTTAAATTCAAAAGTTAGTTGATTGTTAGGAAGGGTTGCGTTCTTTGTTCAGTTTAATTGGATACAAACCCTTGGTGATGCATTAACCGCGTTGACTAGAAATGGGTCTGCAATGCGTAAGTGGACTTTTAAATGTCAATCGGTGTTTAACGTCCTTTCAATTAAGATGTCAGATATGCTCAGTGTGTAGCTTGTAGCCGCAATTGAAATTGTTTTTATGACGATTAACTGTTTAAATAGAATCGGTACCTAATTCTTGATATTCTGGAAAGGTCAGAACATGGGTGCTCTTTCTGTCCGTTTTAGTGATCAAGTGAAACTTCTATCGCAACAGTAAAGCCGTTTGAGAACGTCACAGAACTTGTTATGCCTCGAAGCGACACGAAATTTTATTTGGCATGAGCCAGATCTTGCTGTATCCTTTTCCGCCTTTGCTTAGCTTAACTGACTTAACAAAATCTATGGCTCGCTCGATCAGTTCGAAGATCGATTTTCTAAAGGATGTGTCTTTGACACATACAGCTTGTTCGATGTTTTTGTCCAGCTAAGGTTTCTTTATCTTTCCTACCAAAACGTAGACCAAGGCTGTTTAAACCTATACGGGGGAAGATTTTGCAGAGCGATGAGATACGAGAGGAGTTTGCACGACAAGTATCTGAAAGGTTTGCCCAAATTCCAACTGTTTCGACAAATGTAGAGGAAGAATGGGATTTGTTTTCAACAGCAGTCATTGCTTCCGCCGGAGATGTTTGCGGAGTGAAGCGGCTCAGTTTGGCGGCTGGGGGTGAGAAAAGAACTGCATGGTTAAAACAGCCAGAGTTCAAGAAGCCATCAGAGAGAAGAAGAAAGCCTTCAATGTGTGAATATACTTAGGGGACTCAGCTTCTCGACAACGGCATATGAAGGCGCGAAGAACTTGCAAGCTGGCTGTTAAAGCACATAAGGAGCAGTCCTGGAAGGAGTTCGGCAAGAAATTGGACCGTGGTCACGGATCTGCAAACAAGATGTTCTGGCAGACCAACCACCGTCTCAGAGGAAGGAAGTTTATCGTCATCGAAGGAGTTAAATCCAAAGATGGTATACTTCTTTCCGATGTGAAGGACATTTTTCGTAGATGGAGCGAGCACTTTTGGGAGCTGCTCCATCTCGAACAGGGCACTGAAGATGGCAGACCCATGGTTTGAGTAGGGTGGTGAATAGTCCCACCATAGAGGCGGTGACTTTGGCGATTAAAGTTCAGAAATACCCAAAGCCTTGGGGGAAGAGGGAGTAAAAGTTCATTAAAGTGGCCTGGAAATGCTGTGAGACACCTAGCGGTTCGCAAACTGGGTTGACTATTCATCTTTTCAAAAAAGAGGATAAGAGGCCTTGCTCCAATTCAAGGGTATAGCCCTTTTAAGTTTCTCCGGAAAAATATCTTCTAAGGTGTTGGAAGCGCGTTGCAGAGCTGAGGTCGCGTCCAGGTTGGGTGAAAAGTAGTGCGGCTTTCGTCCAGGTAGAAGCATAACCGATCAGAATGGTACTTGAGAAAGCCTGGGAGTATGACAAACCTATCTGCAGTCGTTTTGTGGATTCGGAAAAAATATATGATTGGTTCCTTTGAGGTAAACTCTGGTGTGTACCGCAGGAGTATGTAATTCACGGTTCTGTTCTGAGGACCATTCAATCTCTATACGCAAACTGCGAGAGCTGTGTTCGGGTGCACGGGGTTAAATCGCCATCTTTCACTGTAGGCGTTGGACTTTGCCAGGGGTGCGTTCTATCATCTCTCCTTTTTCATGTGTATTACGCAGCCGTGGCGAGGAACGGTTCAAATTGAATGACTTGGTCATGCTTATGTCTACGAAGTACGAACTTCAGTGCGCACTTGACAGGTTTGAAGCCATCTCTGTTGAAGCCAAGATGAAGACAAACGTAAACAAATCAGAAACAGTAGTAATTTCCCACTAAAACAGGTGCAGAAGTTTAAGTATCTCGGGGTCTTATTCATGAGTGATGGTAGGAGCTATACTGAGTTAGGCTGTGCTTTCCAATAGGCCACTATAACAAATAACTGGAACTAAACTTTGTTTGACGTGAAATTGCCTCAGAAACGCGAAAATAAAAGTTATTTTGCGAGGACGCTATTATTTACAAAGTTATAAACAATTAAAGTCTCCGATGAACCAGTGGCAAAAACAATTTTTCGAATACAAAAACGCGAATAATTTGCTGTTTTATCTTCCTATTTGCAGTTTGTATTTGTATCGTACGATGATGGTCCGGTGGTTGGCAATGCGAGAAGTGCCGATAATAGGACACAGTTCGAACGTCTAAGGCTCCTACCACGCAATGAGCGGCAAAGCGGCAGAAAATATGCTCAGAAGTGACGCTTGCCGCTCAACGACTGCATGGCCATAACCATACGATTTCATACGATTTAATTTTGCCGCCCTGCCGCTTTGGTGCTTGCCGCTCATTGCGTGGCAGGGGCCTTAGAAGAGAGGAGGAAGTACATGTATATTTAAATCCTAAGACGGGAAACAAAAAATGTCCAAGCAAATTCTTGTCGCATCACACCACAAACCCGGCGAAACACCCTGCTTGTTGTTAAATTGAGTATGTCTACGTCCCTAACGAGCTTTAATTAATTCTACAGCAATAATCGTCTTAAAATAGTTTCAAGTTACATAAGCACAAGGTTCCCGCTATTAATGTCAAAATGTACCTTTTACACCAAAGTCCAATTGGCATTTGTAAGATTCCATACAAATATGTCAATACCACAGTGTAATTGTAAAAAAAAAAGTGGAATGCATTCCTGAAGCAATTCTAACACACAATAACCACTTTCAAGTGCCTCATCCAATTTCTTTAACGCTTTTCGATGATAAACTATTTATATTTGCACTTGGCACAAGAACCGGCCCAAGATACGTAACCTGGTTGAGTATTCACTTGTAGACGGACTTAGAGCTCGTTACAACGTTCCACTTAAGAAGGTTGAAACCATGAAATGAAATTATTTTTCTCTTCTTCATTTTAACAGTGTGTTACTAGTCCTAATATGCTTTCATTCTCAAGTGTGTTATATGCATAATGAGCATGACTTAGCGTAGAAAGGTGGAATAACTCTTATGAGATACTTGACGCAGAAACATACATAAGAACGTATACAATAGAAAGTCGTAGGAATTTTTTTTTGTTTAATTTTTCTATACACAATATAAACTTGTATTGTACATACGATTAATTTGGAAAGGGTGTACAATTGTACATATATATGCTTTTCAGAGGACAATTGAGTAAATTTAGGAGAGCTAAGTGCAGCTAAGATTTTATACGACTTTGTCACCAAATTCTTTTGAAAACCTTGAATTTTCTGTTGAATTATTTTTTTAAAAGGTGCAGAATCCAAATCATAACTTCTGCGGTTTGTAATGGAGCTTAGCATCACTTTTATTTAAAGCTAAGTCTAGGATTGGCTAAGTCCTGGAGTAGAATAACATTAGTAGTCTTTCATTAACTTCGAATGAATTAGGTTCCAACTTAATGAGGCTGATGGATAAACAACAATCAATGCAGATTAGCCCTCAATTGCCTTGTAACCTAGGCCCCAATAATTGGTGATCTTGATAAAGAGTATTAGTTGCGTAAGAGGTTTCAAGCAGCTTCAGGCCAATTTGGAGCTTTAATTGCTGCCTGATTGTCAGAAAAGATTATGATCTGCTTTCTTCACAGATCGCGTCTCATGGATTTTCTGGCACAGAGCTCAATTGCATATACCTCTGCTTAAAAGACAGATATGGAGTAAACTGCTAACCTGAAGTTCGGGCCGCAAACACCCGCTCCACATCGATTAGGAACTATTAGTGACTGGTCTGTCGTTACTCATATGGTGTGGTCGAGGATGAATGGGTTGAATGGGGATGAGAAGTTGATCATGGAGGGCATAAAGTCCGTATACGAAAGAATCGGAACCACTGTGAGGACCTTTAGATCAGGTCACCCGATTTAAAGTTGTGTTAAAGGTGAAGCACGCGCTGCAGCCGAGCGTATAAGCTTTGGCTGTTATCAGGCAGGTGCGCATAGTGCCTGTAAAGCCTTTGTATTTTTTTAGATAATTTTGAGCCGAAGCTTGCTGCAGTTTGGTCCACAAAAGAAATGCACAGTGGATTGTAGTGGTTATGATATTGAAGTAGGCCAGGTTGAAGTGGCTGCTTGGAGAATTCTCCTTTACCCAAAATGTATTAAAGTAGGTTCCGAGTATCATTTTTGGTCTCAGGCCCCACTTCTTCCCAAAAAGTCTCAAACAGCCCCAAAAGGCTGAGGTAGTTTTAGTGACAATTTTCTTCAAATGTGGATTCGATGTGAGTCTTTGATCTACAATTATTCCTAAATACTTGACTTGCCTTGAGAATAGGATTTGTACACCGTTCAACGATAGAGTTGGGAGATTAAGTATTTTCTTACAGATGAAAGGGATAATGATCGTTTTAGTAGGGTTAACACTTAGCCCCTTAGATTAAACACCACCACCGCATTATGTTTAAAGCATTTTGCATGGTAAGGGTCGTCTCCTGGTTTCCTATGTTTTCTTCTCATATGACTTTCTTTGTCGAATTCTATTAAATATCATCACTAAAGTGATGCGTAACATTCAGTCACTCTTTATGGATGGGCTGCCCATCGATGTGATTATTTCCTAACGAATTAAGTAGTTTTGAATTACGAAAACTAAACCAAGAAACCTTCTCAGATAGAATGTTTCATTATTTACTGATAAGCTTAACTAACTAAGTGATGGCAGGTGTAAAATGACATTTTCCACTCCTTCTTTGGAAAATGTGACGCCACAAGCACCAAACGAAATAAATGCAAATTTTGTTTTCTATTTTTGTACAGAACATAACAAGAATATCCTAATGGTGTCACGCTTATTTACTGGACGTGCACTGAGTCTATCTGCACTCAAGTCTACCTGCAGATGATGTAATGTTGTGTTTTAAGTGTTGATCCAGAGAACAAGATTTCTAACTTTGGTTTTTAAATAAAACACACCGGAAGTCAAAATGGTAACCGACCTCATCGTTCACTTTTTAATCGCTCACCATCATCAGTCAGATTTTCCTTGAAATGTCACAGAAAAACTATAATTTCTAATCCTTTAGAAGGCATCTTTCTCGACCTCAGATATAAGTGTGTAAACTGAAGTGCATGTCCTGCAATTGTCATGACCAGCAGTTGGTATGGCGAAAATAAAAAAAAATCCAACCACATGTCCTTTAAAGTTGCTAGGAAATTGCTTTAAATATTCAAAGATCCTTTGTGATATTGTCAGCTTTGATATCGAAGGTCAATATGGTGCACTTTTTATGAAAAGGATATGTCCTCTTCAAAGCAGGAAGAGTGTTTGAAAAACAATACTATTGGCTCACCTGGGTATATCCGATTGTCCTTGCTCATACTTCATGCTTTCCGATGTGTTAAAAACGTGAGTGTTTTGCTTTTAAAACAAAGGAATACATTTCTTTTTTTCGAATAGACACAAAGTGTATGGCACTTGAGGAACCTTTTTTGTACTAGTTGCATTCAATGTGACAAGGACAAGGCAGAAAGCTATCCAATGTGGAAGGGCACTTGTCACTTTCACGTGGTGTCTTTTGGTTGGTTGCTTTTGTGGGTATCCTAAAGACTTACTTAGACCTCAAGCGGGTCCATTGTACCCAAAAAAAAAAAAGTATTCTAATGGGAGTCAAACCAAGTGGAAGGGTTGGTTAATCTGGAAACCACCCAGAAATGGATAGAAATCAGAAGGGTTTCCTCAAATCAGCGAAATGAAGGTCCTCCAACCCATGGAAGGAGCTATTACCAAGACTACGCAGTCTTCAGGTGGCCAGTGCGGGACATTCGCATAGCATGTGCTGGATGGATTCTATTTCCTCTTCGTACCTACAACTTCTGCAGTAGTTGTTATAGGAGAATCCAAGACACTTTGTATGGGTTTCTATACCGCAGTGTTCTGTGAAGACACCGCAGACGACTCGTATTTTTCTTCGACTAAGTTGTACGACATTTTTGGAATTTTTCTTATCGAAGGCTGGCCATAGTGATCTGGCTATTGCACATGTGTCCGTGTGACACCATCGCGTATCAGCCCTGATCATGGTTTCATCTAATGGTTGCCCTTGGCACCAGAAGAGTGAATGCATGCTTTACACCCCTTTCGTCCGCTCTCTCATTATCTGATATATGTTTGTGGCCCGGTATCCAGCATAGGGTCACCTTATTGGTCGTTGATATATCGTTGAGAGTTTGTCTGCAGACCTTTGCGAGCTTCGATTTTGTATTATAGATGCTGACTGCGAAGATTTAATAGCCTGGCTGTGAACAAATTGTCTGATATAGGTGTCTTTTGGCAGACCAAACAGTAAAATATGGGCAAGGATTAGGGTTCATTGTAAATAAATAAATAAATATTCTAATGAACCTCTGTTCAGGAGTTTGAATAGACAGAACTGATCCTATGCTGACACCGAACTCAAAAGAAGACGACGAAAAATACGTCACAAACTCCAACTGTCAAAAACTTATCGACTTTTACGAAAAGTACCAGAAGGATGTGGTAGGCATAGTGAATGCGCCTAAGTTAAGCTTTTAATCATTGAATCATTTACGGACCTTTCTATAAATAGCTGGCGCTCGGGATAAGCCAAGGCTTATCATTCCCCGACAAGAGGTGGTACCGTGAAAAATACTCGGTTGACATGGCTGGGGTTTGAACCCACGCTGCTCGCACGGCAGTCCAACACAATTCTTTGGTCTCAGTGCTCCAGATTTGTCACCGTTTTTAACACCAAAATTGATGATACACCCTTCACTTTCAAAATTTCGATCAAAATCGCTATCGCAGTCATCTAACCCAAAGACCATAATAAAAACACACCAAGCTATTTAGCTCGAAGTGCAAGAGCAAGTGGCGTTAGTAGCTTATTCCTATAAGATCTCATGTACGTACTACATCTAACACTAACTTTGCGAACTGTTGCATCAGACCTATTTCGACTGGATTCTACGAAAAAAGTACCGGATAACTTGCATTTTTGTTTTGTTCTTTTTTAGTCAAAAGTTTCTGAAAGTGCTCACGGATATCCTGCTCAAGGATACTCGTGTATAATCCGTGAAAATTGCATAAATACTTCTAACACAACCACTCCAACCTAACCCCGAACCATTCCACCCATTTGCTGTACCATTAGTTAAAACCGCTCCCAGCAACAAGTCGTGATTCTTGTATTTTTTTTTTGTTCGCCTTCTCTCTCTCTCGTTTTGTGTTACACATTTTTATGTCCTTTCCAAAGCGAACTGGGTTTAAATATTTCATGACTGCTGCAAAAGATATAAAGAAGGACAGCGACAGGAAGAAAGGGGTTGCAAACCAAAAGTGAACTCAATTGCAGTTAAAGCGCACTCGGCAAAAAAAAATGAATAAAACTCTCATAGAGTAGATGTTTTGTTTGGTTTTTTTTTTATTGCCGAGAACCATCTTATCCGTGGAATGCATAAAAACAGACAACAACAGAACGAACGGATGGATGGGGCACTTTAGCAATAAATTATGTGCGAAGCTGATGCATTTGTTTGGCGTTTTATTCTCGTATTCCTTTGTACATGCATTTATGTTGGGTGAGTGTAAATAAATTCTCCGCTTGCAGAGTTTAGGGTGTAAATAAATACGGCCACCGGCAATGAACACAGGAATTGATTGCAGAAGAATAATAAACAGGGATACCAGAGGATGCAAGAAAAATTGTTTATTTAAACAATTAAAGCTATGACTTTGGCAACAAAAAGTCACGAAGGGGTTAAACGCGATCATCAAAATGACGGATCAGACGGATGGACAACGATAAACGGAAATGGGCACGAAAGCCTTCGATGCTCCGATTGATTTATTTCCCCTTGATGTTTACACATTTAAGGCAATCTGTCATCTTAGAGGGGGAACTTTTGGTATAATCCGCTCTTATCCAACGACCCTGGTAGGATGATACCAGAACTACGGCTGATGAGGAAATTTCGACTTTCGACCTTCCTTTCGTTTTGAACTGTCTTCGGTCAGAGTCTGACCCTGAACTGGGATGTAATATAGGTACGATGCGCGTGTTTTCTTGAAGACCGGGAACCCTAGATTTCAGTACTGCGGGGGAAAGAGGGCTCAGAGGATCTGCGTCGCGTTTCGTCTGCGCCGAGCTGCGCATAAGCCCTTGCTTAACCCTTTGACTAGTTCCAAAATAGTTCGAAAATGCAAGAATTTTCTGACGTTGGTTGTCTTGTCTTGTCTGAGTCCCAAGTCATGATATGGTATGGTATGTGAGGGTGAGTGGAAGGCTCTTTACTTAGGCCTCTGTCGGGGCCGTGGTGTTCCTCTCCTTTAATCGCCGAAACTGCAGTGATAGGTTTGGCTTGGGACGTATGTTGGGGGGGATCTAGGGAAGGTGGAAATAATTATGGAGTTGACACTAGTGTACGTGTGGTCTGGCGAATCTTCCTGTTTCTTTGGTAAAGGCAAGGATGCCGCTGATTCCTTTGGCCTTGAGATGTTTCAGGTCCGGTATCCATATAGACCAGGGTCTTCTGTCGCATTCTCGCTAGGGCTTGGCAATGGCATAGGGAGTGTTCAGGGTCTCCTCCTTTTTCCTCGCAGTTCCTTTATGTTTCTGTGTCAGCGAGGCCCATTCTACGCATGTGTTTGTTGAGGTTAATGTATCCTGTGATGAGTTCCACCATCAGCGGGTCCCAGGTAAAGTGGGATTGCATAAAAAAAAAAGCCCAAGTCATCTCCAGCTGCTTAAAACTGCTCGGCCTTAGAAGAAGATTTGATCAGATGAGTGCATGTCTGCTGAAGGGAATTTCAATCGCCCCAGAATGGCGTACAAGACTGTATCTGCTATATTGTGTAAATTGTGGTAATTTTCGTCAATATCCTGATTAGCTCCTGTCAGTTCTGTTTTAGGACGAACCTCTAGAATAGACTAAACTAAAGAAGTCACCACTTCTTTATCGATTTGGAGGCTCTCTATGACAGCATTTACAGGAATAAGCTGGAGGGAGCCAAGTTTTGGCATCTCTGGCCGAAATTTTTCGAGATTAACATCACAGGGCGTCGACACCGCAGGGGAAACGAAGTTATATCAAGTCCCCAACGGTCCGCCAATAATCTGAACAATGACGTTCGTAGACTGATGATCCCGGAGTCGTCGATAATAATTGGCCTCGAGATTATAATGTAGTTTCCAAGCCGAAATAAAACACCTTGGCACCGTCATAAATACAAAACCCACTATATACAGCTGATTAGACAGAACATACAACTGCTACACTGCCGATGATTTTGCCTCATCTGAGCGTCCTAAACGGGTCACCGCATTACGTCATACATATTAGCTAACATGGAACCACGGCATTTTTGTAAACAAGGTGCAAGACAAGTACCTCGCCCACAAGGACAAAGGCAACAACCATAACAACCCAGATGTCACCGAAGGTAACAAACATTAACATGAAAAGCAGGAAACATCAATTATACTTAAAAAAAATTCGACTGGGGAGCCAGACCTATACTTCCCACCTCGTATTGTGTTGTATCAAAAACAGCAATATTATAATTTATTTAATAATTATAGAAAACATTAATCGAAGGCTGTAGATTTGAATACACACTATTTCATTGCTCCACAAAGAGTTGTTGCGCGAACTTGATAGAAAACATTTCTTCAATTTCCACAGCATCCGCTACACCGATTATGCTTAAAATCTAATCAGCTCTAAGTTTCATATGGACAAATTAAACAAAAAAAACCGCATAATCGTGCGTTACTTCGTTCTCAAGATATCGAAGGCGAAAATTATGATCACACACACACACACAGACATCATTTCGAAAATGGGTCCAAACGATTTCTAGTGTATAGTATTTCAAGCCCTGTTCATATGTACCTTAAACATTTTGTTCAGACCGTTTGCAATACTTCCCCTACCTAGGTGGGCAGTAAAAAAGAAAGCAGAAGACATGAAGACCAAAACTTCTATGTGACCCAATTGCTAATAGGCTATCGATGCTTCAGACCCGTTGGACACAACTGCAGCATCGATTACCCAAGGTGCATAAATATAAAAGCAGATGCGATACAAGCTCTCCCTTCTTTTCAGAAACCGGATGAGGGTTTAATCACAGCGAACATAACATTAGAGATCACTCTACCTCCGCGAGGGAACTATCAAAGAGCTAAGCCCATCTGGCTAGGTCGCCGCCATTCTCATTCGCCTCTATGTTGTTATGGACATAAATCCAGAGAAGAGCGATGTTGAACCGAGTGCTTGGCAGGGCTATTTCCTTCTTGCGCTTTTTTTCCAATTTGAAAAACGTGGTGTTTGATTGAAACTTTTCAATGGCGATCTGGCTGGGAGTGCCCCTTTCTTCGAATTTTTTTTTTTTTTTATGAGGCTGTTACCTGGTTGTGACTGAAAAATGTTGGTTTTAGCAGAAAAAAGACTGAGTCGCTAACAAAGGTTTCTATGCCAAGCTCGGTAAGAGGTTCTTCTATTGGTTCCATGCGCAGTAGGCAGGCGTATTGAGGCTTCAGTAATGATATATTCGTATCCTGGATACTCTGAAGAGTCTTAAATACGAAAGTCTGAAATCCTTAGCTGATTTATGACTTTGCTTGCCGCCCTTTGGAAGGAAAACGACTCGAACTTTTCTCCAATACGAAGGGATATGGTTGAGTCGAAGGTAGCAAGTATAAATCACCATTAGCTAGGGTAGCACCCTTTTGCCTTTTAATTAGTAGAACAGGTTGTGTTCTCTTTAACTATTTAACTTATCAACAAACTTAATGAAATCAACACATTTGTGTATTTGCACTATTTTTTTGTCTTCATCGAATTCGATAAGCTGGTAAACAGCTACCAATCTCGAAAGCATAGCGAAAATCATAATAAAAAGTCGATAAATCATATCTAATCATTGTGAGCCCCATACATTCCGTGGTAATAGCAATCTAATTGAAGATATCTTCCATGTTCAGCCCACGTTCGTATATTTTATCAGCAGCTGTCTGGTTGAAAGCCATCCAATTATTACCTTATCGATGAATTTATTGCTCACCCAAGTGCTATCGATAACACAGCGTTGAAGTTGTCAACAGAATTTGACAGTTCTCACCGTGATCTACTTCTACGTAATGGGCACCTCACAAATCGAATTACCCTGTTGCTGCTGTCGGGAGTCCTCGAATTGACACATTGCTGGTATAATGTAGATTTATTGCATTCTGCTTGTAAAATTTGCACAAGTCCTTGCCAAGGTAAGACAGCATACAAATCGAAGACGGAAACATTCAACCTGTCGACCGGAAGTCGAAGAATGTCTATGCAAAATTAACATTTAATATTTGTTTTGGACAACAATAGGCCATTTCCGTTCATGTTTCGAAAACAATTTGAGTAGTGTCCTTGACGAAACCTGGCCAGCACTTGCATATGTCCTTACGTAAGTTGAACATGTTTGCAGGGTAATTTAAGGTTTCCTTTGAAGAAGACATTATATTTTCTATGAAGAACGGAGTAGGAACCTGTTATGAACTGAGTTCGGACACCGTCGGTATGCGAATGCAATTTCTTTGTTTGAACGGAACTGATTTAGCAAAAACGTATGTAAATGTTATCGAAGCCGTCAGTCACTGGCGTGTCGCAATTGGTTGTGATTTGCATTTTGCAAGGTTGAAATCATTAACTAAATGTGGCGCAGTTATGTCGTTGTCCATGTCGGACGACATTACTCGTAGTCATTGCGGAAATGCTGGGGAAATTAACTAGCAAATCAAACCTAAAGCAGAACCGGAAGTTAATTAAGACTGTTTGCTCAAGGATTTAGACATCGAAAGGCTAAATGTATGCCAGTTTTGGTGCAAGAAACTAATAAGAAACACAAATCGTTGTCGAAGATTTATGGCATTAAAAGCTTTTGAGTTTTTTTGAGGCTGTTTGTTGAGGACTCCATTAATCAAGGCACGATTTATGAACGAGGGGCTTAAGGACTCGGACTTGTGTCATCGCTTAATGAGTGTACTACTTGTCGACGATTTGTTCAACAGTTAATGAGCGGGGATTTTTATGTGTAAGTAAAACATTGAAAATCGACTATGGCTTTTGGACGTGATCAATTGTCTCTTTCAATGGTGTAGGCTATCGGTCCTCATAATTTTCCAATGGACCGCTTATCCACTATAAGGGTGTCGGGGTTGAGGTTCTTAAGTGGACTCTCCACCGCCATCGACGGATCGGATACGGGTAGATGTGTGATTTCGGACTTTTTCCAGGCATCTCATCCTAGGTCTACATAGCGAACGTCTACCTGATCGCTCGTCTTGGAAGCGGAGTTGGTGACATGCGTGTAACGTGTCCCAACCATCGAAGCATAGACCTCTCCTTTCGAAGAAGTAACTTTTGGTCGTACCATCAACAATTATTATCGATGTCAGGCGTTCGATTTTAATCGCGAAAAATTCGACGGATTCAAATAACTTGATAGTAAAAAAGCAACGATCCTCAAGTCCTCAAGAAAGAAGACCCTCTGTACTGCGCCAACTATGCCTCTATAGTTGGCGCAGTTCTTCTTAAGATCGATTATAAGATCTTATCTGTCGTTTTGTGTGACCGCCTGAAGCCGTTCGTCAACAACCTGATCGGTTAATATCAGTGCGGCTTCAGGCCAGGAAGGTCCACAATCGACCAATAATCACACTGCGGTGGATCTTGAGGAAATCCCAGGAACTTCAAATCGATACCCACCACTTTTCATAGATTTCAAGGCCACGTATGACATTTGATGTCAAAAAAGAATTTAGACAAAGCGACGCGCTGTTATGCGACTTCTTCAACATCATTCATGAAAGAATAGTACAAAACGCACGCGCCAACACCAGAGGCACAATCATCCAAAAGTCTGTCCAATTACTCGCATACGCCGACGATATTGACATAATCGGAAGAATGCAGCGTGATGTCACTGGCGCGTTCGTGAGTATTGAGACGGAGGCGTCGAAGATGGGTTTGGCGGTCAATGAGGGCAAGGCCAAGTATATGTTGTCAAAAATAAAGGACACCCAACACCGACGTCTCGGACAGAACGTCACAGTAGACAGATATAACTTCGAGGTAGGTAAGGACTTTGTCTACCTAGGCTCCGCTATAAATTCAGACAATGACACCGGCGCTGAGATCAAACGAAGAATAACTCTTGCCAATCGCTGTTTCTTTAGGCTAGAAAGGTAATTGAGTAGCAAAGCCCTCTCTCGAACAACTACGGCGACCATGTATAAGACCTTAATCGTCCCAGTGCTGCTCTACGGCGCCTAGGCATGGACGCTGTCAAAAGCGGATGAGGTTGCTCTTGGCTTTTCCAAGAGGAAAATTCTTCGGGTGATTTTCGGTCTCGTCTGCATAGACGGTGAATGGAGGGGTAGATACAGTGACAAACTGTATAGGCTGTACACCGACATCGACTTAACCAGAAGAGTGAAGATCCAACGACTGAGGTGGCTGGGTCATGTAGAGCGGATGGACACCAATGCTCCGGCCCGGAAAATCTTCGAATCCACACCCGAGGGCCGGCGCAGTAGAGGAAGACCGCGACTCAGGTGACACATGCAAGTGGAAGGGGCCTTAAAAAAACTTCGCGCGGGAAACTGGAGTCAGTTAGCTTAATATCGAGCTGGCTGGGAACGCTTGTTGGTGGAGGCCCAGGTCCATCCCGGACTGTAGCGCCACCTCAAGTAAATAAGTAAGTAAGTAAGTAAGAAAACAATCGGACCAGCTATAGTTATTAAAAACTGCGCATCAGAACTATCACCAGATCTTTGTAAAATGTTGTCTCTGTCGTACACAATAGACTTCTCCCTCTTTTCGCAAATACCCATCATTCAACTGATTTCTAAAATTGAAAGGAAATGTTTGGCACAAAATGACCGTGCCAAAGCTTTGCTGGCAATGTTACAGCGCTCCTGCACGAACATGATTCTACCAAAATTCATGTTGCTATGGTTGGTTGGTTGGTTTAGGAGGGTGAAGTTCGGAAGAGCCTCGTCATGTAGGCCCATTATTATTTACCCTGCTGCAGTATCTGTTGGAGAAGCAATAGAGTTGGGGTGGAGGTGTAAGTGAAGGGTTATAAGTTAGCGAATAGAGAGTTGGACGGGGTTTACAGATCCCAAAAACGTCCTGCATGTCCAAACTTCAGGATTTTCTGGAAATTAAAATGCCTAAGAGAGCCGGACATATCTTCCAAGACTTTTGTGTCTCAGTCTACCTGTGGCGGGGCAATGGCAGAGCGGGTATTCGAGGCTCTCCTCCTCCTCCTCACATCCTGGATAAGTACTTGATTGCACTAGTCGCAGTCTGTGAACATGTTTATTTAGGTTAATGTGTCCAGTTTACAGGCAGACCATCAGTCTTAGTTGCCTCCTGTCAAGATTAGGCGTTCTCCTTGCTAGCAGGGGCGCTCTATCATGGATTTGGCCGCTTTGTAGGTTTGCAAGCCTTTTCAGAAAATCTCATGACATTTGGGTTTGAATTGCTAAAAGCGGTTTTAGTAACCTTCAGGGCCACCCCCAAGGTTGTAGTTATGGTGATTTCCTTTTGTTATAAAAATAAGAACTATTAGAACGCCCTGGCATTATATTTTCGGACGAATACGGTCAGCAGTTTAAAAGCAGAATCAAGAAACACTTGATAAACATCTCGGGGTGCTACATAAGCATTATCGGTTTCCCTTTCCCGAGAAATTTATATATTTAAAGGAAAAAAAATTGCACCCAGATTTTTTTGTAATTGACTCGAGCTTAAAGATAAGTGCAATGCACGCTTTAATAGAAAGTATCAACTTAGACTTATGAGATCACCGAGGAACATTTTACTGGATCTCTTCCATCGCTTATTTTTTAATTTTCCACTTGGTGTCACACACCCAGTTTCATTTTGTCAATTAAGGTCCTGCAAATCCTAAGCCAGTTTCAGGAAGCACAACTACTCCTGTTGGTGTTAGGAAACAAACTTTGAACAAAAACTCCACATTAGCATCACTAATCGCTCCTCGTCCTAGGAGGTCATCAAAATTCAAGAAACTAGATATTACGACAACAGTTTCAGTTGCAGTTTACGCAATTAGTTTTTTAACAACTTCCTGCCATAAGTGAGCTAATAACTTTATTTTTATCAACTCAGTGTGGACGTTGGAAAGAAAAACACCACCCACATCCTTAATGAGCACTTGAGCGAGCAGAACAAGAACTGGACAAGCGGAAATATAAAAAAAGCACCCTATCGTATCGTTCACACTGCGATTCGCACTCCTAATTGCATGCATTTTCTAATTACATGTCAAAGGAAATAGCGTCGCTTGGTCTATGGATGGTAACTGGCAACAAGTTGGAAAGGAAACAATTTGCATCCATTTACAAGTTACATACATACATATACGCTGTACTGGTTAGTGTATGCATTTTTCCCCCGATTGCATTGTTGGTTTTTTTAAAATGTCATTCCAATGGCCTCTCCGAGGTGGAAGGCTACCA
Organism: Matsumyia berberina; assembly: GCA_917880715.2. Taxonomy (NCBI): domain Eukaryota; kingdom Metazoa; phylum Arthropoda; class Insecta; order Diptera; family Syrphidae; genus Matsumyia; species Matsumyia berberina. The sequence continues at coordinate 35,514,467 of OU862870.1, forward strand.
TAATTCTTTAATGACATTAGGCAAGTGATGTGTGAGCACAAATTTTTACAAAAGAGATGACACAGGGGTATGCTGTGTATCTACAGTTTGCAAGTAATCACCGCAAATTGATTTAATTGCTCAAATTCATAATATGTGCTTAGCTTAACTCAATATGTGGAAACTGGTGGGAATGCAAAAGCGATGCTGGACTTAAGAAAGACCAGGCGTTCGGGTGAAATATTCGAAAGATATGCATATGTCATGGCCTTCGCCATTAATGATGGTTCGGTTTTGGTGTTGTGCGTAAGGGTCAGTGATTTCAACACCTTTTCGATGATCGAACATCAGACTCGTGTGGTCTTTCAAGCAGCAATTAAATATGACAACGTTTTGGTCGTTGGAAAAACCTCTGAAATGTCCCTTCTTCTTCTTAATCAAAAATCGCTCTAGAATGTCCAAAGGCTTTAACTTCTTCGCCGGCGACCTATGCAGAGGGTGCAGGGACAAGGAGGTGCATGAGGACACGACTCATTTTCTCTGTCATTGTCCAAGCCTCTGCAATATAAGAGCAAGAACATTGGGCAGATACCTCTTCGAAAACATCGACGAGTTATCCGATAGTTCACTGTCCGATCTGCTTAAGTTCGCAAAGTAAGTCAAGTGACTGTCGTCAGGCATATAAAATCGTGCAGTGGGAAGTAGCTGGTAAAAGACATGAATACCACAACAGGTCTACATAGGTCTAAGTGAGATGAAGGAGGTTTCATCATCTTCATCGGCCCGCTGACCTAACAACTTCGCCGTCTTTTAACTCTTCTTCAGTTGTGAAGCCTACTGCGTAGTCTATCCTCAAGTTCTGTCTGGGGATAATGAAGTCTTTTGAAGACTTAACCAATTCACTTCTTGAACTAGCGCAGGATTGTGCATAATAATAATCTTCGCAGAACAAAAGGGAAAGCCTCTATCCCGAAAATACAATGGGAGAATACTTTTTTTTTGTGAAAACCGGGAAAGATCTATGACTTAAAGACCTTATGGCTCCTGCATAGTAAACAACCCCATTTCACTATGTTTTTTCGTGTAACGCAGAAAGCATTTGCTGGTGCTCCTGAAGTCTGATGGTATCCTGGTTACGAGAAGTGTATCTGGGCGTCTACTTCAAAGCTATGCAGTAAGAAGGCGTAAAGGATGAGAATCCGGATCCGGAGCTGGTGCGAATATCTACAGGCCAAATTTTAAGCAAGCTGCAGATATGTCTCCAATCGAGTTGTGCGCAGAGGCCACTCAAGGAAAATCTCGAGATAAAACTCAATAATAGGACTAAAAAGTTTATCAAAAAAAAATAAGTTACAGAATTGTCGGATAAACAAGCGCGATACTCGACTTACTAATTGCACCCTCAACTGCACCCTGGACAAAAGTCCTTTGGACATATGAATGTCAACTGTGCTTCTATGACTAAAATATTACGAAACATAATTTGTGTAGACAAAACATTTTGGTAGAGGGTTCGTTTCCCCAGATCCTGAGATACCACAATGACCTCGAACTTTCTCTGGATCCAAATATTTTCCAATTGTTGAACAACTTAGCCTGAACAAGATATTTCTTAGATCGATTTTATTTTCTTATTTGTGGTCTACAAGACCACACAGAATCTAAGATAGGTAGTCCCTGAGTAGATGTCTTTGTGCATACTCCAAAAACATAGAAATTTCCTGTCTTGGGATACAGAAGACTCGTCATTCGTTATTGCTGCTTTTATGGAGTACACTGCAACATGCTCCTTCTGCGTATCAGAAGACAGGTAAAGTTAATTCTTTACAGTGCAGGGTTTTTCGATTGTACTCATTATGAGCTTGATCGTGTATTGTGGATCTTGGCATTTGTACTGCGTTCATCGTGCAGATGATATTGCGATAGCTGCCTTCAAATCTTGAACTTCTTTAAAACACCCTTTCTATCCTCTCAAGACGATCAGCTTAAAGCGGTCTAGGTGCCAACCCAGAAAAGACAAAACTCGTCCCCTTCACCGAAAGGTACAAAATTTCTCCAATAGACCCCACTTCTCTCAACTGCACCCGCCTGTGCTTTGCTAAAAAAGACAAATTTCTGAGTCTCATTCTGGACAGTAAATTAAAAATAGTTACTGCAGTGCTATACTGCTGCAAAAAAAGCCATTGGTAAGAAGTGGGGACTGCAAGACTGTAACCTCGCACGACGCACTGGCTTTACATGTCCCTTGTCAGATCTATACTCATGTATGGTGTGATCGTCTGGTGGACGGTCTTAGACAGAACTTTACACCGTACTCTATTGCGGAAAGTGCAAAGAGCAGCATGCATATGTATATTTTAGTGGAGCAGTAAGAACTAGCCCATCCACGGTACTTGACGTGCTCCTACATCTACTTTCTCTAGATATTTCTGGCAAATAGTCAGGTGCTAGCGCAGCCATCAGACTGAAAGCCTCCTCCCAATTGTCAAATTGTCTAACAACTATATTGGCCACTCCTCGATCTTGGATCCCTTAACTTTTATCCCGGAAAACACCAACTACATACCGTCTAGAGAGAGTGATGACTCCGGAGACGATCACTCCGTTCACTTCTATATCGACGGTTCCAAAACTCATCTGAGCATTCCCTCCTGTCTACCTGACCACTGTAATGTTTTTTAAGCGGAAATCGTGGCGATCAACGAAGCCTTATCCTGGCTGAGTGATATGTTTTAAAGATACTGCAATCTTTACAGATGCTTTAAAATCTCTGGAATCAGTAACATGTACATCGAAAGCTATTTCAGATTGTCGCTCATCTCTCATGGAAATATGACAGAACATTTCACCATTTACCTATGCTGGGTACCCGGTTATAGGGACATTCCCGATAACTTTAGGGCCGATGAACTCCCCAAAAGTGGTACTTCTCTGGACATCCTGCCGGAACGCAGGCATCTACATGGGTTTAGGTATTCCAATCGCTACATGAAAACTACTCCTAGAGTTGTCCAAGTGGTGTCACAAAGGGCCTTTCTTGGTCTACGTGGGTCTGTGCGAAGCGCACTGCGCTATAGATAGTCATTATTCATCTAGACTGTTTCGCACAGGAGGTATGGCTGACTAGTCTAAAATCTGTGAATTTATCCCTTCGTTTTTGAACAAAAACCATTCGAAATCGTCTTCAGAGAAAGGAGGATGTAGCTTGATAGAACGCAGTTTCTAAAAAGGCGGCTTCGTATATGAGTCGCGTAAGAGGATTTCTTTCAGCTAATCAACACAGTCGTGTGTAAGGATTTTTGTTGTTTAAATTATCGAAGGAATAATGAGCTCAGGGATAATTCTAAAGGGTCTTCCAATAGGGATTTCCGAACTTTGACAGGTGATAGTGGCCATATTGTTGAAGCTGCATCTGTCAAATTAACTGTCATTTATTCGGTCTGTTTCCAAATCATCATGGATGGAAACAGCTTTCAAAAACACGTGCGAATAATTAAATTGTTTTATCAAAGTGGGTATTCTGTTCGGGCAACGTTTCGCGCGCTTCGCCCATTTTACGGTCGCCATAATCGTCCTTCCGAGAGGACTATTCGCAGTGTGGTGGATGAATTTGAGTCCACTGGTTCAGTAAACGATCAACACACACCCGTAAGTATACGAAACGCCGAAAACATCGCCGCGAGAGTGTGCAGGAGAATTCGAGGCAGTCGATTTCGCGTCGCTCACAGCAACTTGGCGAATTTTGCGTCGTGATTTTGGCCTGCACCCGTACAAGATTCAACTGACCCAGGAGCTGAAGGTAAACGACCAAAGACAACGACGAGTGTTCGCTGAATGGGCTCTGGAGCAGCTGGAAACTGACCCTAATTTTCATCGAAAAAACATCTTCAGCGATGAGGCCCATTTCTGGATGAATGTGTACGTCAACAAACAAAATTGTCGAATTTGGGATGATACCAATCCACATGAGATCCAAGAGCGTCCAATGCATCCCGAAGAAGTCACTGTTTGGTGTGGATTTTGGGCTGGCGGCGTCATCGGTTCATATTTCTTTGAGAACGACGTTGGCCAGACTATCACCGTCAACGACGAGCGCTAAAGGTCGATGATTACCAACTTCTATTGGCCTGATTTGTATGATATGGACACCAATGACATGTGGTTTCAACAGGACGGCGCTACGTGCCACACAGCTCAGGCCACATTGGAAATTCTTCAGGGCATGGTCATCTCTCGTGGAGGTGATGTAAACTGGCCACCGAGATTGTGCTATTTTATCCCGTTAGACTTTTTCTTATGGGTTTTTTTAAAGTCGCAGGTCTATGCCAATAAGCTGCAAACGACCAGTGCCCTCAAAGTCAACATAACCCAAGCCATCGGTCAAATTCAGCCTGATTTATGCGCCAAAGTCATGGAAAATTGGACATTTCGGATGCGCGCCACCCAGAGAAGCCGCGGTAGACTTTTGAACAATGTTATATTCCATACAGAATGGCATCGATAGGCCTTTCAAACGAATAAAAAATGTCGATGATATCTCACACACACTTTGTTTTATTTAAATTTAAAGATAGGAAGCGCTTAATGAAAGACCCTTTACTTAAACAATTTTTAAAAGGATCTCTAAAGATAACCTCTAATTCAACATGAAGTCTCACAGCTGTTTTCAAATCAATGCCAAACATCACGTGTGTCTTCCGTCCGTGAAGTTACACAAATTTTGTCCCATCATTTCGCACAACCATTTGAAGGAACATATATTCGCACCTGTAGAGCAATCACCTCCGGTATTTATAAGGCAAAACGACAACATTTGTGAAGCACCATTTGTTCCGAACAGACTGAAATTATACGCAATAATCGTTTGTTATAAATAATTTATGATACAATTCTGACAATTCCAATGAATTTTATCTCAAATCACTGACTCACGGCACACTTGCAGGCACTCAATCAATGTTGTTTACGGTAAATCCTTCGTAGGAACCATCAATTTACCTCTCAAAATTTTGTTTAATTAACAAACAAACAATTTTCATGTGCAAGCGCTGTAAGATGTCTTACTTTTCATCGGCTTGTCATAAGCCGATTCAGCCATAATCTCTTGGGACAAGCGTTAAGCGAAGCCAGCCGTCCGGGGAGATTAGTGCCTCAAAATAAAACCACAACCCACGATCTAAAGTGACACTGATTCGTCATAAGCGCAAGGAAATGCCTTGAGATGTGCGAAACAAGCGCATGGATGCTAAATTCAAAAATAGCCGAATCTAATTTAGAAATTTTATTGGGGCGAAGCGGCCGGTTCGTACAAAGGATTCCGTCCGCGAAGTGGTTTGACGTGAATCTATTTTTAAAAACACTTGTTCTTCAGAGACACATGGGGGGTTGGAAGCGGTCGCGGACAGGCGAAAATAGTACTCGGAATCAATATTTTTGGTGTGAATTTTCAAGATTATCGAAATGAGTTTGTATTGAGGGTGCTGACAGATCCCACTACCTACCTTCATTGACCCAAGTGACAATGGCAATGTGTTCGATGCGCTACAACCATCCACCCACCCATCGGACATTGCGCATCCTTTTCATTCCCATTACGAGCTAAAAATATGTTTGCGTTGTTAATTTTCCAAACAGGCAAATATACCGGGTGAAGTGGTGTGTTGTGGTGTGTGTCCTTACATCAAACGCATCGATCTGGGAGTGGTATCCTGTGCCTATAAATATGTGTACAGGATCTAATATTGCATAACCACAGGACAATAAATTGCCTCCTGCGAAGCGTCAAGGAATGCGCTGGGGAAAAAACGAAAATAAATTGCAACAAAGTTGGCATCCTTCCTGATATCTAGGAGTATGGTCGACATTTATTGTGCATCGAGAGCAATAAGTTTTTTTTATTTTTTTTTGTCGTGGTCACGGCTTGATGGTTATGTGGGACAATTTTGCCCTGGATGTGTCCTAGTGTTTCCTGAATATGAGTTTCAGAGGTGGTCACGGAATTACCTTAAACAAAAACATGGCGTCAAAGTTTTTCACACTGTGTGTATGTGTGTAGACATGGCGTTTGCTGCTCGATATTAGAAACTCACAATATTTTTGGACGTTACAACAAATTTAGGGTTTTTCATCCCAATTGACATGTAAGTCGATGAGAGATGGTGGCTGCTGATGGAAATTACAAAATAAATGAAACCACCAATCGAATGCTTGTGTGCGAATAAAAAATGACCCCTGCAGTGGAAGGAATAGGAGATTTGATAACGACTGTGAAACTGGGTCAATAATTTGTGCACTTAAACTCAAATAGGGAAAAAGGCAAAGCTACCTCCGAAGCTATTATCTCAAGCAATTTCCTTTCAGGTGCTCGTGGAAGTAATGTTGGGTTTGGAAAGTTGTGCAAATATTCTGTAACTGATTGCCCTATTGGGAGTAGAAACCACAGGTTTGATTCAAAGCACATGAAACAGGTGATTAACTTCAGAAACATCAGACGGATTTCAGTAGCTTCGCAGAAACGAAACCGTATCTCTCCTGTGGTCAAGGTTTTAAGAGGGCATGTCAAGAATGTCTAGTGAAAATCAAATCAAGAAAAAAAGTCGAAATTATGAAAATGTCCCACCCACTGATATGGTGATCGATACTTTTGTGCAGTACGGCTATGTTAATCCTTTGCCTTGTCAATTATCTGCCTGGTTACGATGTCCTAGGATACGCCCTCGCCTACTTTCTTTTCCAGCAAATGTAAGATGTCTTCTAACAGCGGGGATGGAAGTTATTCTTAACCTTCTGCGTCTGGACCTCCATATGCAGGAGACTGCAGCGAAAAGTGCTTTCAAAATCAGCCAATCTAAAAACTCGAGGCAAAATCCGTATGGGCATGTCGAGATACTTAGCAGTCATCTGGGCGCAAATGTCGAGTCGGATTACACTGTCCCGGACTTGGACCTTGCGAAACCCTTCTCATGGCTCTTCCCAAGCAGTAGTAGAATAACAAAGTTCTGAATGAGTCCAAATCCATCTACACAGATGGTTCAAAAATGGATATAGACATAGGAGCAGGTCTTTTCTCAGAACAGTTAGGACTTAGCAGCTCCATAAAGTCCTATCACTGATAAAAGCCGCCCAAATAGTCTCAATGCTTAAAATATCACGGAAGGATATTACGATTTACATTGACAGTCAGGCTTCCATTAAAGCAATAGCTGGTACGCAGATAACATAAAAAGTTGTGAAGTGCTGTCGCGAAGAGCTTAAGGTTCTTGGCACGCAGCACAATGTTAAGTAGGTAATAAAAAAGCTGACAAACTGGCAAGAATGGGTTCAACCCTAGCCCGAGAGCGAGCGAACTGTACGGTCAGACTGTCACTCTGCAATCTAAGAACGAAAATTGTACAAAAAACCTAATAGAAGCAAATAACAGATGGAAATCTCTAACCACCTGTGAAGTATCAAGAAGGTTGTGGCCATAATATGAGAATGCAAAAACCTGCCAGATTTTACAAAAAGACATCACTGTCAATGCAGGTGGGAGTACTTACTGGCCACAACATGCTAAGATACCACACATAGAAATTACGCCTGAATAACGACGATATATGCAGGGCATGCGGTGATGAGGAAGTCCAGCAGGACACAGCTCATTTTCTCTGTCATTGCCCATACCTCTGCCAGATAAGAAATAGGACCCTAGGCAAATTCTTCTTCGATCATATCGACGAACTAGCTGATGGCTCGCCATCAGAACTTCTCAAATTTGCTAGAATGACTGGATGGTTGGCACCAAGTAATTAAAAACTGCAATAGGGAATATCATGGGTGTCACAATGAGTTTACATGGACTTAAGTGGACAAACCTAACCTAATCTAATAGCCGGCAGTGGAACACGAAAGAGTTGCCTACGATTTATTTCTTCATTCCTAAGTTTATGGCGTATTATTATCGATACCGAGGCACGTGTTAGTGGCATTCTCCCGCTGTATTTTTGCCCTAGAATGTGCCTCCAATGATTCTTGTCAATGTAGCCTGTGTCTGTCGCATACTGCAAGTGTTTTCAAAAGTCGTCTTGTGATGAAAATAACGCCAAGGTACTTTTTTCGGCAAGGAAATCCAATGATGTTTTTTTTCTATTGACGATGTTGACATTAAGTTCCAAAGCGGGCCTGCAGGAAGATGACTATGCCTGAGGATGTGGATACAGTGGCGCATAAACCATATCAATGGCCAACTTTGGCTAGCAGAATGTGTGGAACTTTTGGGCTGTCATGGATGAAAACCCATAGGATAGGTAGTAGTGCCGTGGAGTGAAGATTCAAGAGAAGGAAGGCGAAAACGAAAACTGTGTCCAGCCGTTAAGGCTGCAATCGACAGACCGGCAGACAAACAGACAGACAAAATTGGTAGACCCAATTTGTTTGACTTCTGAATAAAGTTGTTGCCTGCCAATAACATGAACTTAATTGCGTAAGAGTGCGAAAGCCGTAAAATGAATGGCTTAGTACAATTTTCTCTCGACCACAAATTTGTATTGTAACTTCAAACAACATTCGACTCACTACATCACCCAATAGCTCATGTTTAGGTTAGGTTAGGTAAATGGATGCCTTATGACATTCGTCACTGTTCACGTAGACCAGCAAAAAGGTCCATTGTGCCCATTTAAATTACCACCCCGGATACCTGTGAAAAGGAGGAGAGCAAATCGAAACAATTAAACTTTCACTACGTCATCTGAAAGAAATAGTAAGGCTAAGATCCTTAACTGAGGCGGATAACAGGTGGAAAACATTAACCACCTGCGAAATTTCCAGAAGGCTATAATAAAGCCCGAACCACTAAGCACCTACATATAGACAGGAAACGCCTGCTACGCCACATTATGCTCAGGTCCCGCGCAAAAAAGCTGCACCTAACCGACGACGATCTATGCAGAGAATGAGGGGACAAATGAGGACACAACCCACTTTCTTCGTCATTGCCCAGGCCTCTGCAATATTAGAAAATTAACTCTGAGCAGATTCATTTTTGATAACATTGAGGAGCTATCTGATAGTTTACTTTCAAATTTACTCAAGTTTATAAGGACAACTGGGTGACTGTCATCAGATAGATAGAACTAAAGGGTTTTTCAATAGGGACGCTACAAAAGTAGAGCGACAGGGACAGCAAACGACGCCATATTTTTCTTGCGGTTTTTTGACATTTCTCTTCAGTAAGGTTTGCCATTTCATGATGGAAAGATATACGAGCCAACAACGAGTCGAAATTATTAAAATTTACTATCGAAATTCGGAGTCAGTGGCCTCAACGTTAAGAGCTCTAAGTCCAATTTATGGTCGTCATAATTTCTGGCTGGATGGCTTCGTCAATAAACAAAATATGCGGTATTGGTCAGGCAGCAATCCACACGTACTCCATGAGGCATCATTGCATCCCGAAAAAATTACGGTTTGGTGTGGTTTATGGGCCGGCGGCGTCATTGGGCCGTACTTTTTCCGTAATGATCAAGACCGGCACGTTACTGTGAATGGGGATTGCTACCGTTCAATGATAACCGAATATTTTTGGCCCCAATTGGATGATATGGACTTGGAGGACATGTGGTTCCAACAGGACGGCGCCACAAGCCACACAGCGAATGTCACAATCAATTTATTGGAAACCAAGTTTGGAGAACGTGTTATCTCACGAAATGGTCCAGTCGCTTGGCCGCCTCGGTCGTGCGATTTGACGCCGTTAGACTATTTCTGTGGGGCTACGTCAAGTCTATGGTCTATGCCAACAAGCCAGCGACGATTGATGAACTTCGTACGAATATCGAACGTGAAATTGCAGCAGTATCGGCCGATTTATGCTTGAAAACCGTCGAAAATTGGGTTCAGCGTCTGGACTTCTGCAAGCGTGCCCGTGGTGGCCATGCAAAAGAAATCGAGTTTCATACATAATGGCATCGAACGTACTTTCACAGGAATAAAGAATTTCATTGATATCCAAAACCGTTTTTGTTTTATTTAAAAAAACTTTTGTAGTGCTCTTATTGAAAAACCCTGTACATAGTAAATTTATCAAAAATTCCAAATTCTAAGTTAAACAAATTTTTAAAAAAAATCGGGCACTTACCTTGGTTTTTAAATACTGTATTGAATTCTTCATCTTTTACGAGTACATGTTTCAAATTTAATTGTCTTTTATTCAAAGTTAATGTCATTTCTATTTATACGGCACTCCCGAACGCGAACCGAGAATATACATATGTATGTAAGCGGTAAAATACACCCGCGAAGGGTAAGAAGGCAGGCTGAAGGCATTTTTAAGGGCACGAGTGGGGTAAGGGGTTAAAGAAATGGGGAATGCATCAACAAAATATTGAAAATATTGCGCTTATTACACCCGCGAAGGATCAGCACATTACACTTTTTTTTTAAAACAAACACACAGATTTTTTTTTTACGTACAGTTTGGCACATTTGCAAAGTTATATTGAAAAGAAATAGAAAAAAGCTGTAAACAAACACTCACATTTTACACTTCACGACTTTATAAGAATGATAGAAAGAGAAGGATCGAAAATTCTAACACACTTTAATTACAGGGAAGTGGCACTTGACACAAAAAACAAAATTTGAACTCGCTTTACTCACGTGATATTTTCAATGTTAATTGCAAAAACAAAAATCTTCTACTGAGCGATTATTGAAATGAAAAATTTGTAAACAACCACAAGAGCAAAAGAGTTAGCTTTACACAAAACTTGTGTAGAATACAACTTCATTAGAAAAACAACAGAGACAGACGTCAGACGGGAGAGAGGCACACGCGAGGGATTGGGACATACAAGCACAACACACTTGCGAGAGAAAACGAGTGAACCGAACCCGCACTCGAGACACTTCCGCACACTTCATTTCACTGTCACTGTCACTTCACTTACTTACTTTTTACCACTCACGTTAAAAGACCGAACGAAACTGCGCGAGCATCTCAACCGTGGCTCCTTTTATCCCCCTCGGAGGGAGCGGGAAAAATCACCTCCTGTCACAAGTAGATTTTCGGCAGAAGAGTTCACTGATCTCTTGTTCTGTCACTGCCGCACTTTTGGAAGGCTTCTTGGAAATTTCATTGGAAGTTCGATGTGCATGTAGTTGAAATTAAAGTTTCAGGGAAATGTAAGAAATAGGTGGATTTGATGGTGTTAAACGTTCGGTGTGAAAATTTTTTTCGGGTTGATTAGCGCTGGGATTGTGGAGCTAATTGTTTTTTTCTTTTTTCGGGGATGACATGCTTGCTTTTCTTTCAAGTTGGGTTATGAAAGGACTAGTAGTTGAATATGGGTGGGCGTTTAGACGGCATTCATTATATCAACATTCGGTTTACTACATAAGTATTTGACATTTGAAAATGAAAGCTGAAAGAAATCGGCTTTATGGTTGCCATGCCACTTCCAATCAACCAGATGTTAACTATGATACGAGGAAGCGAAATTAGGAAGGAACTTTGAATATATTCATAGGGGAGCCTGGACTAGAATCTGCGTGAAAAATAGGTGCCAAGGGATCTAATCAAGGTGGGTCCCGAAAATGTATATAAGTCCCGGAATAGCAAATCTTTAGGGAGCGCTGCCTCTAAAGATATATTGCTTCGCTCTGTCTTCGTAGTTGTACAGCGTCTTAATTCACAAACATTCCGTCGTTATAGGAACTTCGGCATTATTTTGGCGGTGAGTTGACAAATGTAAGGATGCCCGCGCTTCAATCATTTCGTGAAAACTTCAAAGAAATTCATTAAATTGATACTCTGCGAGGCATCCTACCTGGATGAATAGAGACTCTAGTCTGTCAATTATGATATGTACGCTACAGTATTTTCACATTGTCGCGCACACTTAACGCAGTGTACAACTCTGCGGGGGTTTCTTTAGATGGGAGCCGCAGCACTTCGAATATGTACTCTGAAACTATTTTTGCTTTAGTTATTCGTTTCGGAAAAAGTTGAAAACGCTTCTTCGTCTAAACTAAGGTTTTTGCTAGTAAAACCCCACTTTGATGAAGAGCATCAAGTCCTTACAGAATTTTATCAATCTAATGTTGAATATCGATGCAATTTTGATTCGCATGACTTCATCGACATCATCTCCATTTCATCCAATTTATTCATGTCGACCATAAGCTTTCCACAATATCGTACCTACGCTCTGAAAGGGAGTCACGCCACACGATCATGGTCAGGAGGCACACCTCAATCCATAATGTATCAGACCAGGATAACAACCGTTTGGTAATGCCAGTAAATTAGACTTATCCCGGTATGTCCTTCAGCGTACACACAAATGTGCATATTTCGTCTAAGTTTTCCCCTATGCTCACAACTGTGTGGTTATTACAAATTCCCCAGCCATGTCCGTCTACACATTAATGGTGTGCGTCTGAGGAGAGTACGAATGTTTATTAAACTGCGCATGCAGATGGGTCGTTGTTTAATAACCCACGCTCCCATGATGTCCTGTGGACGAGTTCGTGCATATCTCACTAGTGGCAAGATTGAAACCGAAGGCCATTTATGTGAAAACCATCCATTTAGTCGTGCTAACGACGGACACTGCTCGACAGAAAGGAAATTTCAGTTATCAGAGCATGTTGTAATCCTTTTAGGTGCATCCGTTTTGAGTGGTATTAATTGGGTGATAGTTGGGCGCTGGATATTGACAGCAATTGGTACTCGTTCAATTGATGCAAGTTTGGAAATTGACGGCAGCCAAATGCATGCAATCGAATTTCGTCGAACAGCATAACTAGATAGTGATGAGATTTCCTTTGAAATCCGAAATTCAGTGGTACACACTATTGAATATTTCGATTGAATCAGTTGGAGTTTCAGTGAGGAATTTGGAATGCTTATGCGGATGCGGATGGCTAACCATTTTCTGGTAACATCCACTTCGTCACATCATTGAGACCAAACTCAAAATATGCTTCATCGGGTCACTGGGTAACATCCATCATACGAAGTATTTTAGTCACTTAGTCATGCATAAATCAGGAAATTAACTCTAAACCTCCATCGTAGTCAATATAAAATCAATTAGATAAAATTTTAAATGACAAATCAACAAATACCCGGAAACTACGCACTATCAGCTCTTCCCCCCCCCCCCACCCTTTTTTCCATAAACTTTAATACGCCTAAGACAACACTGAATCCCCGAACAAATTGATTTGTGTACTTCGTCCTTCTCCCTCGACTTCAATAAATGTCCTTAAATTACACATACATACATAAAAATGTCATTAAACAGCCGGCAATATTCGAGTTAGACGCAAGTTATCTTCTTTAAATGGACTGTGTGCTTGTGTGGCGAGTCCTTTGATACGTACAGTGTGCGTTAATGAAAGAGAGGTGGGGTGGGAGAGGTAAAAAACATATCGATTCACATTTACACTGAAAATCGGTGAATAATACATAAAACCATTTCGTCCTGGCCAGAGTTCTTCGACACTGTCCCAGACGGACATCTTTAATTCCAATTTGATCGTAATAAAATTGAAAATCAATATTTGGCCAGTCGGTTGGTCATGTGCCTGTGAACGATACACTGTTGTTCGAGTTATGTGGAGAGACCCACCCTTGACGACTGCGTTTTATTGCCCAACGAAATGGACTAAAACCGCCAGTGCCCCCCAACTCTGTCATTTAGTTAGATTACGGTCACGAAATGAAAATTGCCAACTGTAATGGTGGACTTATAGTAACATGTCTTTCGAGCGACTTCGACAACCTGGGAAGGTGGGCTAGTGGCCATAATTGCTGTCGGAATACGAGCCCCTAACTATCGCCTCTTGGGGGGAAATGGACAAGCCTTTCTTTTTTTTTTCTTGAAATACTCCGTGGCAATGAAAATGTATAAATGTGTCATAAGCCCTAAGTAAACATGGCATTTCGAGCGAACAGGAGAGGAGATATATGATACCCTTGTACACAGTTCGTGTAATGGTTTCTGGATTTTTGCTCTTGGCCCTGGTGTACTTTGTTTGAGTTTGTTGTGAACATTGGGCAGCTTGACCAAGAAGACGCATGTTGAATGTGAAAATTGTACACCAAACTGCGATAGTTTTGAAGAAAAACCCAGAGGAGACATGGGATTTGAGTACTTTGTGACACGAGAGTTCGTGGTAGAAATTAGTTTTTCCTGCATAAATATTGTTTTTGGTTTCCGGAGCGTGCATGATGTCGTTTCATGTCTCACTTTCCCTTGCAATCGAAAGGTGTTGGTTTCGTGAAAAGAATCTCAGACTTAGACCAAGTAATTTTAGTGATTTTATTACATGAAGAAAAAAAAAATTCCTTTCATTACTTTGTAGCCTACATGGGTTGTGCTTCGTTCTTGAGACGAGAATTGCACTTTTTACATGCCAAGCCATTGATAATCCTGCAATAAACTAAAGTTAACTAAGCATTAAACGAATGTAGAAGCCGATCCAGATCGGGGTCCGATTAGACTAATATTAGTAATACGATTTGAACTCAAAAGGGAATCCCTCATGGCCTCTTTCGCTTGTCAAAAACGGATGAAGTTGCTCTTGGCTGTTTCGAGAGGAAAATTCTTCGGGTGATTTTCGGTCCCATCTGCATAGAGGAGGAGGATACAACGAGGAGGAGATACAACGACGAACTGTATGGGCTGTACAGCGACATCTACTTAGCCAGAAGAGTGAAGATCCAACGACTGAGGTGGCTAGATCAAGCTAGGTCAATGGACAACAATGCTCCCGCCTGGAAAATCTTCGAATTCACACCTGTGGCACACGCAAGTGGAAGGGGACCTTAAGCAACTTAGTCTGCAGAACTGGAGGCAGCTGGATAAAGATCGAGCTTGCTGGAGACGGTTGTTGGTTGAGTCCAGGTCCACTCCGGACAATAGCGCCACCATTTATTTTTCCATTCATCGGGCATACTTACCTCCAACCAAGTAATCGCCCGCCGCTTTGAACAGCTCGGCAGCCAGGCTTTGTTGGACTTAAGTTTAGATATGGCTATCTTCACTTCGTCCAGGTCAGGTGGACGGAATTGTTGGTCTTCGTCGTCCAGGTTGAATGGGTCATTCTGCCTAACAGCGGGATTTGATTCGTCGTCGCCGTTAAACAGTCTGCAGATGTAGTTCTTCCATATCACCAGCATCGACTGCGATTCTACTACGATGTTCTCTTGTTCATCCTTGCAGGCCTCGGTTCGGGCTCTGTAGCCTCGACAGGTCTTTTTTACCCTTTGGTAAAACTTCCGAACCTCAAACCTGCTGTAGCATCTCTCTATTTCCTCGAACGCGCGCTTCTCATGCTCTTTCCTTTTCCTCCTGAAAAGCTTATGTTCGTCTCTCCTCATCTTTCCGTAGAGCTCGCGAGCAGCTCTGGTCTTTCTATGCAGCTCCGCTTTATATGCCTCTTGTTTCGCTGCATGTGCTTGCCGGCAGTCGTTGTCAAACCAGGGGTTTCATTGTGGTGGCCGAGTGAAACCTAGCACATCAGAGGCGGCATCTCTGATGGCTTTATGGCAATGTTGCCACTGGTCTTCAATACTTGATGCTGGCGGGATAGGACCTATTGAGAGAGACTCGATCGGAAAAGGATCTGGTGATCTCTTGCGATTGCAGCCGTCCGACATCAAACTTCCTCACAGTATTTCCTCGTCTTGGCGATGTTCGGGATATCCGCAGTCGTACCTTGGCTCTTTTCAAAAACTTGATCTCTTATCATTCGTTTCTCAAGATATGCGACAAGAAGTCGATTCGATTCACGAAGTAACAAACTTACTTATGAATTGCAATTAAAAGACCTGTTACTCCAAATAAGCTTCTAGTTATGTACGACTTTTTTGAAACTCCGAAATGCTTCTTATCAGGACATGTCTCAATTAACTGCTTCCCACATCAAAGGCAAGGACATGACAATTAACTCTGTGTATCATTAATGCTAATGACCCGATCTCTCCGGTTACTCCCTATTACTGGAAATTTAAATGAACTTGTTGAAGTTTATCATACGAACATACATGCACATACATCTATCATCCTTCAAACTCCCACTGGATGCACAATAACTCCTTGTTCTACATCGCTGTGCAATTTTAATTAATTTAATTAAAAATTCTCGCATTTGGTGCCATTTGCGAGCAGATTGCTGCTCGTTGTACTGTGAATTCTGTCGTCTCTAACGAGCGTTTTTTTTTTCTTTGTTATCATTCCAGATGCCGTGTAACGAACTTTCATTGCTGAGCGAACGTTGTCAGCTGGCATGGGTTAGCCTTAATTAAATTGATTGCAGCCACATATACCCAACACGCACACTATATCGGAACGGTACTCGTATCGATTCCGCGAAGCCACCCATTCAACCAACGTGATTCCAAGAAGACATGACGAAGTGTTGGCTAAACAATAGCTGCTGCAGGGGCAATCATCATCGTCGAATAAAGCAAGTTATCGTAGCCAAAGCCGAGAGCGTCAATAGCCAGCGTTTCTATACGTTTTTTCAAATTATCGCTGACATAAAGGAGTCCACAGTAAGAAGCTGAATAATAGGGATGATTGATTCGATGTAGCGGTAAGTAGGCAGAGGGTCATAGTCTTGTCATTTATTTGACGCCTGTCGGTTGTTGTTTCCTCTTTGTAGTAGCGGCCCTATGGTCGGCGAACGCGATAGAGACCGTGAAGCGGTGCGCTGGGAACTGGGCGATTCTACACCGCCCCAATTCAATAATGGAGGATCACAAATGGTCGGGACATTGTGTGGTGGACAGGCTGCTGGCCAACAGCAACAACTACAACAGCAACAACAGAAGCAGCAGCAGCAACAGCAACAATACTACCAGCAGCAACAACAGACCACCAATTGGGTGGAAAACGAGACGATTGGCAGCGGCGGAAGCGATAATCAGCCATACTACGACACGAGCGGGAATGTGGACTGGGCCCGGGCAATGGGCACTGGCGGCGCTGGCTCTTACGGCTGTAGTACCAGTGTCGGTGGCGGTACAACTGGGGGCAGCAGCGGCAACCTTGGTCGCTATGATGCAGCGGCTGGGTCCATGGAGGCTGGCAGCGCCAGTGTGGGAGGCGATACGAACAATCTGTCATATGGTACATCGGCGGCGAATACAAATACCGGCGGCGGTGGCGGTGGTGGAGGGGGAGGCGGTGGAGGTGGCACTACTGGTGGTAGTGCAGGCGGTGGTGGCTCAACTGGCAAAGAGGTACGCTATGCTCCTTTCCCCATCACATCGCCAACCCATTCGAACCCGACAACTTCCCAGCCACACGCACTACTGCAACGGACACATTCCAGATCCATGTCCTCCATACCACCACCCGAGCCATTTATGATAGCACAGTCGAAGCAGATGAACAGTCGCGTCTCGATAAACGTGGGCGGTGTCAAGCACGAAGTTCTCTGGCGGACGCTCGAGCGTCTGCCGCACACAAGACTTGGCCGCCTGCGCGAGTGCACTACACACGAATCCATAACGGAATTATGCGATGATTATTCCTTAGTTGACAACGAATATTTCTTCGATAGACATCCGAAAAGTTTTAGTTCAATTTTAAATTTTTACCGCACCGGCAAACTGCATATTGTCGACGAGATGTGCGTCCTGGCATTTAGCGATGATCTCGAGTACTGGGGCGTCGACGAGCTTTATCTGGAGTCGTGCTGCCAGCACAAGTACCACCAGCGCAAGGAGAACGTCCACGAGGAGATGCGCAAGGAAGCCGAGAGTTTGCGGCAACGTGACGAGGAGGAGTTCGGCGAAGGTAAATGCGCCGAATATCAGAAGTATCTGTGGGAGCTGCTCGAGAAACCGAACACAAGTTTTGCGGCCAGGGTGAGTTATTCGCTTCTGTATGATTTCGTTTTTTTTTCTTTTATTTAAATTTTTAGTTTATCCTTTAAGATACGTAGTTACTCAAAGATCTTTTGTATTTTAGAGATTTACACGTCCCAAGTAGTCATGGAATAAGAAGTATTTTTTCTGTTTTTTTTTTTTTTATTTCTCTCTTTTTGTCTTTTGTCTCTCGTTGCAATTTGAGTTTTTTTTTTTAAGTTTAAGTTGTGTCAGTTAGATTATTTAATTTATTTAAGTTCATTTTACACTATTTCAATCTATACACTATGCTCACACTGTAAACATTTGATTATTGTATGCTACTTGTACAGCTATCATATTGAAGAGTATTGAGGACAGAAACGTCACACAGAGGTATTGCGTCTAACTTCAGGAGATGTGCGGTGTCAGGCATTGAGCATTGCGTTTCCTAACGACATGTGACAACCATGTTCAATGGCAACTTACGTAATATATGTCACAAGGGTTAGAATATGAATTTTACAGACACGAAGCAATCCTGAATTATAAATTATTTTGCAACTCTCCAAAGGACAGCACATTCGACAGGCCAGTACCTATAGATACGCTGTCGAATTTAGAATCTTAATTCTGACGTTAGACTATTTTCAGTCTGGTCAACAAAAAAGAACGAAGTTGCTACAATAAGAAAAACGGACGGAAAGACCGTTGCTGGGTCTACAATTTTCTGCGAGTTAGCCCGCAAAAGGGTCTCCATCAAGGGACGTATTATTTATTGCCGACTTCGAACGGCGAATTGAGAAGCTTTTTATGACTAATTGTACTCTCCAAGGCTTGTCATTCCCCGACGAGAGGTGGTGGTGCAAACAATTTTTCGATGCATATGGCTAGGGCTTGAGCCCACGCAGCTTTGTACAGCAGTCCAACGCACTAACCACTGAGCCACGGCGACTACTTCATCAGACTTAATACTCAATAATCCATCATATTATTGCTTGGCGTGTTTAATATTTATCACCCGAGGCAAGACTATCTTAATCTTCACTAAAAGTTAGCTCGCACTGAAAATGCTTGGCTAATTTACCGTCCTAGTTGGAACAAATTAAGTTATTCGGCACTGAACTCCAGCTCACAGAGGCTAGTCATACGACCGCAAGAGACTATTGACTCATCGGCCTCTTTTTCTGGAGCAAATTCTTGAAATTCTGATCCCTTTCTTGGTGGTTTCCAAATTGGCCAACCCTATCTCTTGATCCAACACCAATAAGTAAACTTTATATGGGAATATGAACCCGTTTGAGGTCTAACAAGGCAATAAGCAATTTAATCTTTAAAATTTTTTCCTAAAAAAAAAATCCTTCAAATTGACATTTCTTTCTTCAACACTCTTCATTCAAAAAAAAAACTATAATCTTCCACTCTCTATTTCGTCCCTAATTTAATGTATCACTTAATCGGCGCACATCTATATTCTCACAAAATGGCTTTAAAAAAAAAAAAACAAATTTCAAACTTAAACCGCTGAAATAAACGTGAAATAAGTGTAAAAAATAAATTAAAGAAATTCTTAACCGTTGTTGCCTTTTTCAGCATTCTTATGCCTTTATATGTAAATACAGTTTATCTCTAACTTATATAAAATAATCGCCGTTCTTCAGATTTATCATTGTTTGACTTGCTCAAGCTTCAAGTTATTAACCAGCGCTTAAATTTGTTTATTCTACAAAAAAAATGGCGATAAATGTATATAAATATTTTTCTTTCAAAAATTCGTTTAAAATATTCGTACATATTATACATACATATTCGTTGTTGTTGGTGTTGTTTTTTCGCCTTCAATTTCTATTCGTATTTTTCAAGCTTACAAATAAAACAAGGCTTTATTTTTTTCAAATAAATAAATGTATGTATTATATATGTAAATTTTAAATATTAATTATATTCGTACAAATGTTGTGCTCTTTTGAAACAATTGATGTTGAATATAATGCAGAAATTGTTGTCTTGTTTGTATGTAATTGTGTTTATATACATATATATAAAAAAAATCTATTTTCTGCCATAAATACGCGCGGTGTAAGGTAACAAAATGGGGGATTTCAGCACACAATACAACACCAGATGCACAAAAAAAATTATTATTATTTTTTTCTTTTGTAAATGCTAAATGTTTAGTTAATGTAACAACAGATACTGTTTTAATGAGGCATTGTTTTTGAGTTAAGGTCTAGTTTGTGCTTAATCTTGCATTCTGTGGAATCGTGATCGTTCTCCCTGTCATACAAAAACAAAGTTGAATAAGGTCACCAATAGCCAAAAATTTGTCCAGTTTGCATGGCATAGTGACAACGGGGTTCACATTGATTTCGTCTGTGAAATTTGTGTTCTATTCGGAATTTCCAAGACCTTAGCTTAGCCCTTGACTGAGAAAGTCTAGAATCGGAAGACTGCTAGTATGAGCATCGTAAATCTTCTTATTAATTTCGCCTTTAAACTCAATGAGCATTCTCTCTTTAAACTAATTTTGTTACCAATAATCGAATTAGGCTATAACAAGAAAATGCTGTTGCTTCTAATGAGTGATTTAATCAAAGGCGTGCAATTTATTTTTTAATAAAAAGCTTAATAATGATAAAATTCAAAGTTAATTAATTTTAAAATAAAGTCGAAATAAATACCCTTCTCAGTTTCATTCGCATTTTTGATACCCATTTTCGGTATAGTTGCAGCTCAATTTTTGCTATACTTGCTTGAATGTTGTCTTTGAGCTGTTTAAACTTGTGTATCTTAGAAGCATTCCTCTTTCAATGATAAAAAAAATAGCTGTCGCCACAGCACGGGATGAGTTAAGACCTAGCTTCTCGCAATCATTCATGTTGTGCGTGTTACGTTTTTCGCAAGAATAGAAGGGACCTACAATTTGTGGCCGACTCCGAGCGGCAAATTGAGAAGCTCTTTCATGATAAGTAATACTCTCGGAGGTAATTCCCCGACGAGAGGTGGTGCCGCGAAAAATGTTTCGTAACTGATCTTAAGTGAAAAAGTCGAATGTCGTCGAATTGGTAGATTCAAAACGACGCAAGCTTTCACTTTTTTTTAAATGAGGCTTGCAGGCCGGGGTGTATCATGGCCCCTTCGTCCAACTCGATTGCTTGCTAGCTGTTTGCCTTGATGCAGACACGCTTAGATCAAAATAAGTCTGTTCCAGAACTACACCTATCACTATTCTAAAACACCAATGCGCGTAAAGTCGTTTAGATCATTGAAGAAAGATTACTCCCAGATGGTGCAGTCTTCTTTTAGACAGGGCCGTACAGGTAAAGGGGAAATTATGAATTGTGCCTACGTCTTTCTTCTTCTCTGCAGCTTCTGCAGAAAGTGTTTGAGTGAAGGCATAGCCTCCTGCCATAAAAGGCTATACTATGAGAACATTTTTGTTTTTTTATTTATTGAAGAACCTGCCCTTATGGCTGACTCTGCGACCAAGCATGATCTCTTGTGTCTCCGGTCTACTGAGCCTGATAGGTCTACTACCTTCCTAATGAAAGCGAGTATGTCGTTAGTAGCCGAGTTTCTAAACTCCTATAACGAACAGCCCGTATAGTGCCGGACATTCACAGAGAACATGTTCAGAGGTTTCTTCCTCTTTCAAATAAAACTGACACTGTGTGTCTGACTAAATGTTTGGTTGTTGAGATGAGAAACGGGCTAAGTCTCTTGGATTGCCTAAGCCCGGGAACATTTTCCCAATGGGTTGGGCGAAGTTAATGTTCCCAGTTGTTTATCAAAGCTGTGGTGGTAGCCCAATTTACGCCACAGAAGGGTTCCATTCCCAAGAGCCGGAAGCTGAACCGACCCTAGCCAGCTCATCCGCAGTTTCATTGTCTACAATGCTTTGGTGGGAGGGCATACAACCAAATTTTACCTTTTTGTGTCTGGCAAGTGATTGTAGGGTATCGTTGTAGGACTTGACTGGCATAGATTCCACGAAATGGGGTGCCAATGCTTTAAGCGCTGCCTGACTATCTAAACAGATAAAATACCTTAGCATGGATTTCAGCCTGGAACATGCTGGGGCACATTGTTACCGAGTCTTTAGTGTTTTTATCCAAAGACGCCAGCACGCACTCCGGTAAACAATACCAAACATCCTGGGTCTGATATGAGTTCTCCATTATACCAGTCGACACGGTCTAATATTTTTAACTCAAATAGCCTTCTTAAACTTTACTCCCTGGTCATAAAGACGGGGATTGTGTAAACCATGTCCGTACTTGCAATTAAGTGAAGTGTTTTCAGGTGACCCATAAGATTACCTTGTGTTCTAGCTGCAGCTTTGTAGCACAACGGGCAGAGTTCTTCCTAGTGAAGATATGTACGGGCGTGAGCCCGATGACAGTCTCTATGACTGAAGTAGGGCAGGTGCTTATAGCACCTGTAATACCGAGACAGGTAATTCTTTGTTGTCTTATGAGGATACCTACAACAGTACTGATTTGAGGTCACTTTAAGAGGACCATACCAGGTCAGATCTTTCGGACATTTAGGAAGTCGTACCAACCTCCCATATGAAGTTTGTTTACCTGCTTGCGTCCATTTGACGGATATGTTTACATGAAGCGAAGAGCAAACCCAGTTCCCCTCCCTTTCGAAAAAGGGAAACGTAAAAAAAAACATAAATGTCCAAGTATTTTGAAGAGACGTTGCCAAGAATTTCCTCATCAGTTTTGGAGCTGTTTGAAAAGATCAGGGTGAAGTCATGAGATTCTGAAAGCTCTTGTCTGGCTATTAATCCCACCTGGGATGTATAGCTTTTTTGCACAACTACAAGGAATTTTCAAGCATTTTACCCAATATTTTCTCCCCGCGTGCATTGATTATTATCCAAAATGTTTCAACAAATTTGAACATTTTAGTCTCTCAGCACAATGTTTTTTTCGATAAGTTTTGGGATCGAGCGGAGGACAATTATGACAGATTTACCCTTGAGGATCGTCCTCTATTCTGGTAGACAACAGTAATCTACGGTTTCCCTGATATGAAGGTCGAGAATTCTCTCCAGTATTTTCAGTAGCAACGTGATCAAGTTTCATGTCCTAAGTGCTTTAAGTATACAACTGCCTTGACCTCGGTACAGACGCTGGATTTTGTACTTAAATCTGGAAAGTCTCTCAATATAAAATGAGACCATTTAATATTGCGCAGAGAAACTACTTTTAGGTGTTGGTGCTATTTCGGATATTCTTACAAAATTCGACCTCACCTCTCAAGAACAATGCCACAACACAGTAGATTTTTTATTTACCACAATTTGTCCTTATATTTCTGAAAATGGAGTCCAAGGAATACACACACACATACACATAGACTGAGTTTGTTTATACAATTTTTCGTTTCTTATTCCATTTTATGGAGTTGTCCTTAGTTTTAGCTTTTTTTTTTGTAGTGCCTTACAGGTTTAATTCTTAAAAAAAAAATAAATATTAACTTATACTTTAATGCCGTAATAATATATATGAATATTTTTATTTTTATCCAAGTAACACTCTTCTTTTTTGCTGTAAACTAATATAACTAATAATTTACTGGAGAACAACAAATAATTTAACAGTTTCTAGCTTTTATTAATTAAAATGCATTTCATTGATATATTTAGTACTTAAATATAAACAAAACCACAAGTATTTTCCAAAGAGTTGTTGGGAATGGGCAATAAGCGATATGACCAGGCGGCAGGTGTGCTGTAGAAATCCTCGAACAAATAATTCAAATGCAACGAACTCTGGGGAGAAGTGGCCAAATTCGTGTTGTAATACATTTCCATTTCCAAAAACCGAAAACAAAAAACCGAGCAAAATTCTAACCGAAATTATTATAAATCTCTGGCTAGGAGCTTCTTTCGCATATATAGCCTTCCAACAAAATTAGCAAAACAGGGCAATCATTTATAATATACTACCACCCAACCATTTCTAACTTCTGTTAGCTTCTTCTATAATCTCTGCGCATCTTATACATGCTTTTTTTTAATATTTTTTTTTTTATTATTATCTCACCTCGCCGAAATGGAAATAATTACAACATATTTGGGGACATCTCCTAATTGTTAATCACATTTTAGTATATTTGCTATGTACAAAGTAAATTTTTTATAAAAGACATCATGTACATTAAAATTCGGAAATTATGAACTAAATGATAAATTAATTTATTTTTTTTTTTTCGTTTTCAGTGAAACAATGTCAGAGTTCTGTCAGTTGTAATCATTTCATTTAATTTTGCTAGTCTTGAAGTGAAATCAAAAAGAGCATTAACTATATACCCCGCCTATAACACATCCTTTTTTGAATAAGATAAATATGAGAACCAAATTTTTTTTTTAAATCTACCAAATTCACAATATAGTATTATTTTGTTTACATTTCATTTTTTGTCTATCTAAGATATGATTTCCTTTTTATTTAATCACCTAGTTATACATTTTCGTTGATCTGTCCTTGGTTTCCTTACAAATTCATAAAAAAACACAAAAAATGTCGAGTTGTTATGTTATTTCGTATTAGATCTTGATTGGTATAGTTTTATTTAGTTTAGTTATTCCTTTCTTTTTTGAGAATGTGTACAGAATCAGCATTAAGTGTGCTGAAGTCGAGAATGCATTTAAAAACAAAATTTTGAATCCTGCCCGTTGATATCCCCCTAAAATAATTATCATACCCGTATATCTGTGTAATGGTCCTTTGGTAAATGTTTGTACAGAATGTGTATATATATATTATAAATGGATATGGTGTTGAACTATCGAAACCCCCCAATGCACATATAAGCTTGAGTACTATAAAAATGTATTTAATTGTTAGCTTATGTTCGTAAAGTATATAGTTCTACTTCTATACTTTCTTCTTTGTTATTATTTACATTTTTTTTTTTTAATAAAGTTTGAGAGATTTTTGTTATGAAAACGATGAAGCAATTTGCACGAGTATGGGCATTGACTACCAACCTAGCAAAACGAAATTGCGATTAGAAATTCATTTAGATTTTTTTTTTGTATAGCGAATGAAAGTAGGTATTGAAATCCCACGCAGCTTTGGATTGAAATTTTTCCTATTTATCCATCTTTTTACATATAGTCATAGACCAATACCTCAAAAGCATGTAAATTAGGAATGGGAAATTTAAACAATTTACATCATTGAATAAAAGTCTGGACATAGTGAATCGCGGAAATGATGATGTGGGTTTGGGTTTCATATTGGCTTGCAAATACAAAAAGTTGGTTTAAGGAATATTTCAAAACGGCCGTAGGATTTATTGAAAAGCACTCATAAGACCTGGACACTCGAATTCGATCTCTGAAACGATCATTTAAGAAAAATCAACTTAAGTAAAATTTCAAAATTTGTATTTTAGATCAGAATAGAAGAAATCAATCTCAAACTAAGCGAACCATCTGGACCTGAAGACTTACTGCGACTAAGGCATTTAAGAAATTTTTTTAGCTTCTGATTGCAAATATATTCGCTTCAATATAGGTATGTAGATGAAGTGGGAGAAAATGCATTTTACAGACTACCTTCCGCCTCCGACTCTTGTATTATTCTTACCTTTGTGGACAACCCACTTCCTCTGCCACTGCCCAGATCTCTGCCACCTCTGACATAGATCCTTTGAAAGGCACATTTTCCAGGATACCGAAGAACTACTTTGGGTACTGCTCCACGAGCAAGAGGTACCTTCCTCACCAATAAATGGCCATCACAATGGGTCTCTACTGACCTCTTCTTTCCCCTCGCCAACCCTAATCTAACCTAACCTACCTTTGTGGACGGGGGTTGAGCTCTTGTTGTAATTTTCTTTTTTTGTCGGATTTAGACGCAAGTGGTCTATTGTACTACCAGAAAGCCGTACCCAATTTTTTGCCATTTTACTGGGATTTTCTAGACTTTCGAAGAAAGCCAAAAAGGCACTTCAATGATGAGAAACTTACACTTTCACACTCACCACATCAGGATCGAAAATCTGCCATCTGATACGAGCAAAGGCAGGACAATCGCTAAGAAAATGATCCGAAGTATAGTCGCCCTCTCCACAGGAGTCGCAGACAGTAGTGTCACTTAAGCCTAACACACTAGGTTAGAACCCCAATAAGTTGTCTTCAGTCTCTTCTCTCTGAGTGACAGCAAGAATGCCGCTGATTTCTTACAGACGTTCAGGAGCATTCGTTTAATCTGCCTGCATTCTGGAGAGCCGTGCCACACATTTAGTCAAAATAGATTAATTAGAAATGAAGAAGCCCGTTTCACATTAAATAAGATTCGTATCGTGTGAAGGTGCATTCAATAACCTTAACAGCAAACAACAGCTTTCATATAAGGGAATAGGACCTTTTAGTTGACAATAATCAAGAAGACAGGTAAAAAGTGTGTTGTGTCATTTCATGCGACCTATGATAGATTTTTCTTTCTACTTTTGATACAATCGAACGACGGGGGCAACTTGGGCGCAGGTGAGCAAGGCTGGGCAGGCTTGCAGTTGCTCGGTTAAGCTCGCCTCGGACGGGGTGGCTCCTGTCAACTCCAAAATCATCTCGGTCCACGTAGATTTTGAATGTCTGAATCACATTCACATTCATTCAGAAATTCGGCAGCAATGATGCCTTTTTGGCAATTATTACAACTTCTTCTGCATCTTATAGAAAAAGGTTACGTATACGATTTTTGCTAGTACTGAATGGCCGAGTCACATACACAGTCAATGACGGAGAAACTTGGCAGCAGTGATGAGGTATTGGCAATATTACTACTTCTTCTGCATTCGATGATTGCTAGTACTGAATGTCCGAGTCACAGTCGCAGTCAATGATAGAAAAATTCGGCAGCAATGCGTATGATTAAAAAACGTTGCGTATACGCCACCGTTCAAATGACAACACAACCCCACATCAATTGAAATTTTTTGCTTGACCAAAATTTAAAGCACTTCATGACGTAAATTGTTAAGAATTTAGTTTAGCTAAAATATTTTAGACAGAATGCGTTTTTTGTTTTATCAGCACAAAAAAGAATATTCTAGGATATATTAGAATGCACAGTTTTTTTTTTATTGTTCTTCTATTCTTATATTTTTTTTTTTACTTTTACTACCCTGAAGCTCGCTTAACCAGCTTAAGCAGCTTATTCAAATATACACTTTCAATATATTTTTATAATTCTTTTGAATCCTATTTTTTCAACACTGTACACAAAAAAATATACACACGTTATAAATAGTTTTAAGTTTAAATTATTAATTTATATTTTCTCAATTCTTTAGAATGCCATTCATTTTTGACATAATTCATATTCGTAATATCATTTAGTGAATGGAAATACAACAAATCAATTACAAACGAAAGTTCCAATTAAATTATATCGTATACAATTTATTATTTTCTTATTCAGTTTATTAATACGTTGAATAGTGACTGCGTACAGTGGTCTCCATGGTAGATTTGGACATAATGGAGAATTATTAAATAATACAAAAAGTAATAAAATACCAAAAGTAACGACTAAATAACGACTATTTAATAAGTTTCTCCAAAAATACGAATATATTTATATATTTAGAATGTAACACTTGAATGATATAAGATGAAATAAATTTTCATTTAGCGCCAAAAAAATGTCAAACTTAAATGGCATTTCTTCCAGTTCATTTCATTTTAGATAAACATTTTTACAAGTTTACAATTTTGATTTTAATTGTTATTGGTGCTTTTTTTTTACAAGAACTTTGCCGTGGGTGTGACAAAATGTAGGTCAAAGAAGTTGCCTCTTAAAGTCTTATTCACATGTGTGTACACGAAGCTGCACCTTAGATTGTAGGGAAATCTATCAAGAAATGCTATGCGTGGAAAGGTTCTTCTAAGATCCTGTCCACGGCGCTCTGTCATCTATTATTACGATCATGGTCAATAAACTAAGCTTAATAAGAAATAAATAATGAAAGTGCTTGCGTAGCAGTTCATGATAAACTAAGGCCTAACTTATTTATTGCCGGCGAATTGAAAATCTATTTCATGACAAATTATACTTTTGAATATTTGCCACGCCCTGACGATAGGTGGTCCCGCAAGAAATGTTCTGTCGATATGGCTGGTGCCTGAATCCACGCAGCTAGCAGTCCAACGCACGAACCATAGATCCCCCATTCGTTTGAGTCCCGAAATATTTTTTTGCTTTGACTCAACTTCGTTCATGTGGAACTGAGACTCAAATGTATGATAACTCCAGCATCCAGTGGAATATGCATCCAGTATGAATAAGCTTTGTACTGTCTACCGCTTAAATTTCCGTGGTTATAATCTGCAACAATATATCTGCAACAGTTTCAAACTAAATCATCAGGAAGATACTTTGTTCTGAGAGTTTGCAACTTTCTCAATATTAAACATTTTCAGAGGATAATGGAGCGAAAAGATTTGACATTTCCTGCGATATATGTAGTAGTATCCTTCAAGTGTGGAGCCTTTCTCAAATAACTTCTGCACTTCATTGCAGGGAGGAAAAAGAGGAGGAAGAAAAAGAAGCCTCCGACTTCGGCAATTTGGGCGAACTGAAGTATCCTCAGCTTCATAAAGAACTCCAAATGATTCTAATAAATTGGTACTCTTCGGGTATAAATTCAAGTGATACGTAGTCTTGGTCTTGCAAGTGCCGGGCATTTGCAGAGGAAGTGGAAAAGAGTTGCCTTCTCATTTTCATTCCCGGAGCTCCAGCAGTGGGAGTTGTATGGAATACCCAGTTTGGCCGCATGGTCTCCAACTGCCCAAGCAATCGCCGTAATTCTGGCAACATCTAGGCGGGTTCTGCTTAAGAGATCTTTTTTTTCTAACCGTATCGCAGGTCAGCCATATCTTCCTGAAAGTTTGAGTGGATTTGTTCTTTAACCGCTTTGGAGCCTTGCCGCGAGTGAGCCGTGTAGAGCTGACTCCTGCCTGGCCAGCTCGTTTCTTGTTATATCACTCTGCCCTGCAACCCAGAGCAGGATAACCCTGAATAGTTCCCCCAAGTGGGCAACCTCGTTCCGGCACTCTAGAACCAGTTTGGAGGATATGGTAGACGAGTCAAAGCTTTGATAGCGGCTTGGCTATGTATGAAGATAGCAATGTTTTGTTTGTGTGTTTTGTCACGCCCGAGTTCCGTGCAAGCATCTAGGATTGCAAGTATGAACTTGCTATTTTTAGTGATTCCGAGTAGACACCGGCCCTCATATCGCAGTTCATCTGTGATCCGTCGGTGTAGATGACCGTGTCGAAATTCTTCACCACTTTGTTTTTTCTTCCACTATGCTCTGGTGGGCAATCTCAAGTGGAAGTTTTTCCTGAAGTTTAGTTTGGGCTTCGATTGGAAACGTGACCATGCCGTTTGGTAGTGAGCCTAGGATGTTGCTGTCCCTGTAGAGCTATGCAATCAAGCACCCAGATTCTTTAAATATGACTGCACTGCATACCACGGTGTTTTTTGTGTGTGAGTCGAGCACAGCAAGAACATCTATTGGGGCCGACCTCAATGCTCCCGTGGTGCCTATACTTGCTGTTCTTTGGAGCCTTTCGAGTTGATGGCTTAACTTAGATTGTGTCTTGAAATCCATAAAAAAAAACGTGAAACTTCTGGCCAAAAGTATAAGTACATATTAATTGAGTTTTTGCTCTATTTTTAACTTGAGAGGCAAGCCCTTCCAATGACCACAATCCTTAGCCAGTTGCCTCCAGTTGCGTACGCCGAGTTGGTTGAGGTCATCCTCCACTACCGCACGCCATCGGGGATATGATCGTCCACTTCTGCAAAGTCTCTTAGCGGTGGAATCGAACATGCTTCGGATTGAAGCATTGCTGTTCCTCCGACCTAGCCACCTTAAACATTGAACACGTATCTCTTTGATCAGATCAGTGTCTCTGTACAGCTCGTATAGTTCGTGGTTAAATCTTCTCCTTTATGGATGCTTCCCGATAGGGCCATAATAACCGATAGGGCCATAATGAGCCAATCATCCACTCAAAACAAAATCGTCTGGCGTGCCATCAATGAATTTGTACAGATACTGTCGATATATTGCGTCACAATCCTGTGTCTGAAACAGTCTTCTACAAAAAAAAATAAGCCACGTACGTTTTTCCTTACTTATTTCTGAAGATTTTCAATGACACATTTGTTAGTCTCTAAAATTGATGAAATAACCATTTTTTAAAATTCTTCTAAAAAAAACAAATAAATCAATTGTGTCAGAATTCTTATGCCATTTTAACCATACCCACTGCGAAGTACATATTTTTCTTTAATTTTTTTGTTACCACAACACTTAACTCAACCACACACAATATTTAAGTTCACTAAATCTTTGTAGTTTTGTTCAGTTTTTCCTATACGTTTTTGTTTAACATCTCAATTGTTGTATTAAAAACTGTAGTGTACAGTAAAGAAAAGTATTCCCAAAAACTTTTAAAAAATGTTTTATGTTTTCTTTCCTTTGTTTTTCGTGTAAGAACTGTAAAATTGTTAAGTAGAAAATAAAAAAAAACATGCTCCTTCCTTTTCATTATAGTTTTCCTTTTCATAAACAAACACAATCACTATATAGTTGTGTAGGAACCAAATAACAAAAAAAGTTTCGTATAGTCGACTGCAGACCCGAATAGTTATTTTTTCATTCATAAAACCAAGATGAATAGATAAAATCTTCCTTTCGTCCTTCTGAGAGTGCCTTATCAAAAAAATAACATGTGTGCATTCAAATGATGTAAGAAATAAATAAATGCACGCATTCTCTTATAGTTGCGCATTTATTAAGATTAGTTTTTTGTCATTGTCCCAATAAAACTTTTGTTCCGTTTTTGTTTTGCATTAATTGTCACCTGTACAAAAAAAAAATACTCGTATGTCCTGTACTTTTCCAATCGTTTTGTTTGTTTCATTTTAATAAAAAGTTATAGAGGTTTTCGAGTTTTTTTTTTTTCTTTGGAAAGCAAGCTGGCCCTTCGAAACATGTAGATATTTAACATATATTTGATGCTTTAGAGTTTGTTTTTATTTTGTTCTTCATTTGTTTGTGTCCTTTGTCATCTCAAACCACTCTTTCCAACTGTTTTTATTTGTTTCTTCTACTTTTTTTCCATTTTTGTTTTATTTTGTTAGGTTAGGATCATAAAAAAAGAGACTGCATTTCATATTAGAAACCCACCTACCCCCCCTTCTTCAGTCAAAACTTAGCAAAGATACAAAATGATCAAAAATATACTTCACATAGAAACACCAGCCTTGAGTGAAACAGAGAAGCAAATTCTTAGAATCTATTTCTAAAATTGCAACATCTTGACCAACAATCTTCTGCTATGCAAACTGCTTCCAAATGAGAACTACAGCTCCGTCTCAATGTATTGGCATAGCTAGAAGACAGTATACGTATTATTTCTATATTTTCATTTACTAACTCTAAGTTATAAGTATTTAAGAATAAGTTTATCTAAGTTTTATTAAAAAAAAAAACCTCGTATAAGGGAAACAAAGAATTTCCAAAAAAAAAAACAGAAAACACAAATTTAAAGAAAAAAAAAAAAAGAAAAGAAATAGAAACAAAACAAAAACAAAAACAATTACCATTGCAGGTAATCGCGGTGATATCAATCCTGTTTATAGTCCTGTCTACCATAGCCCTGACGTTGAACACCTTACCACAACTGCAAACCGATCATAATGGTACACCTCAGGATAATCCGCAATTGGCTATGGTTGAGGCCGTCTGTATATCGTGGTTTACATTAGAGTACGTACTTAGATTTAGCGCATCACCGGATAAGTGGAAGTTTTTCAAAGGCGGCCTTAACATAATAGACCTATTGGCAATACTCCCATATTTTGTGTCCCTCTTTCTATTGGAAACAAATAAAAATGCAACGGACCAGTTCCAGGATGTGCGCCGGGTGGTGCAAGTATTTCGCATCATGCGCATCCTGCGAATCCTTAAGCTGGCCCGTCATTCTACGGGCCTGCAGTCATTAGGCTTTACGCTACGTAATTCATATAAGGAACTCGGTCTACTAATGCTGTTCCTGGCAATGGGCGTTCTCATATTTTCTTCGCTAGCATATTTTGCTGAAAAGGATGAGCCACAAACAAAATTCGTTTCGATACCGGAAACATTTTGGTGGGCGGGTATTACAATGACAACTGTTGGCTACGGGGACATCTATCCCACTACTGCACTGGGAAAGGTTATTGGTACTGTGTGTTGCATATGCGGTGTTCTGGTAATCGCTTTGCCTATTCCCATCATCGTTAACAATTTTGCTGAATTTTATAAGAATCAGATGCGTAGAGAGAAGGCTCTCAAGCGGCGGGAGGCTCTCGATCGAGCGAAACGTGAGGGCAGCATTGTATCGTTTCATCATATCAATTTGAAAGATGCCTTTGCCAAGAGTATGGATCTCATCGATGTAATAGTTGATACAGGTATGTAATCGAATCATTCTATAACTCTATATATATATATAAATCATTGTCAAATGTATTAATAATAAGAGAAAAAATTTTTTTTTGTTTTTTGTTTTCTTGTATCTTTTTTTTTGCGTAATTTTTTTTTTTCTAATTTTCTGATTGAGAGACTCTAATCGATTGCATGTGGCTTCTTTTTTTATTTATTGTTGACTTTTCTAGCTTCGTAGCTTCATTTGTAGATGAAAACATGCTTAATTGGCTTTAGAAACAAATCACATGACTTTGAAAACAAGCATGCGCTGAAAACAATTTGGCTATGCATATGCTACAATGGCATCATTTAAAGGACATTCTAATTTATTTACTAGATTTAAGAAATGAAGACAATAATATATATTTTTCTTATTATTATGAAATAGCAATTGATAGTGCCGTGCAATGAATTGAATATAAAAAAATAAAATACAATTGGGATTAATTTGAAGGAAGAAACAAAAACTATTCACACACTTAGTACATTTTAAAATTTAAAATATTAAAATTTGCTTTATCACCAACATTCTGACTAGCTAGTGCAATTTAACATGAAGATAGTTTATGCTAGGTTTGAAAATTTGTACATAATTTACGATAAGTTAGTGAATATTTATCAAAGAAATTCTTGAAGCTGGTTAAATTTATTCCGGATACTGTGGTGTGTACGTAACAAAAATTGTAGCTGTCATTGGAGCTTTGTCTGTGGTGAAAATGTAAAACAGAGCGAGACCCTGACCAATTAGAGAAGACTGTTGTCCATTAGTTTAAGACGTTTTTAACAAAAGAAAAGGAAGGTGCTCTGTGGACGTGCATTCTCTACGTTGTAGGTGACTTTAGTTGTAGGAAGAGATGTGCAAAAAATAATTTATTATAGTTTCAGGACGGTTTATGGTAGCTTTCTTTTATCTTTCTTACCTAGCTGAGGTATGGACACTTGTATAGAAATAAGCTTTGTATTTTTCTGCATTCTCCACTGCTTTAGCCAATAATTATCTGATCATGTGCCTGACCCCGACTCAGACTGTTTTAGCTATTTGAATAGTTGCACTTGTTACGTTGTCTCGATTGTATAAAAATTGATAAGATTAGCCGGATCAAGGTGGATTAGTCGCACGGTTCCGAAGGGTTACACGCCATAGTTCTAAAAATTTTGTGCGACCGTATTGCCAAGTCCGTACAGCACTTTTTCAAATATCACTCTCACGGTCAGTCTTCGGTTTATTATAAAAAAAAGTCTTGTATATTATCCCTACCTACAAATAGGGTTGTGAAAATAATATTTCCATCTATCGACCCATAACCAAAGCATCTTGAGTTCCTAAGCTTCGTTTTTTTGTGCGTAGGTAGGTATGAAGATTCTTTATGGATTCTCTGTGACCCGTGCCACGAGCTATACCCAACTTCGTACTCCTGGATGTCTACATCCTCCTCCTCTGGCTTTGTTGTGTCCCCTGCGGCATTGTCAGTTAAGGTATTCCGTAGCAAGGGCAGGTTTGACATTTCGTAATCTCTTTTTTAATTGGCAGTTTCTTCATTTCTCGCTGCTCTTACCTCCATTCGCTGTTGCTGCATTATGCTTATGATAACCTTACCCCAGCCTTCGTTTGAAATCAACATAAATGTGATCAGGCCTTTTGGAGTCAACTGCCACCAATTTTTCTCTTTATGAAGTTTCTAGCACGTGTGTAGGTTTGGATTTTCATCAGCAGGGTTTCCCTTCACAGTGTTGGCAGAATGGGTCATCCACATGAGAGTATTGTCAACGACTCTATGGTCTCTTAGTGCAAACCAACATTTTTCACCAAGCAACATGGATTTTTAAAGTTTATGCATTAGAGCAAAGTTAAGAAGTTGACATAGTCTTCACAGACTTCAAAAAGGCTTTCGACAAAAATTTTCACGGAATTATATACCTTAAATTTAAGGCTTTCTACTTTGCACACTGGTTTAGTTTAGGTGTTAAATTTTCCCTCCTTGAATGTGATTTATCTGAACTCATCAACGCCATTTATTCCTAGATCTAGCCGCATAAGCAGATTATATAAGCATTTTCAAACAGATTTCTCCCGACTTTAGGTCACCAAAGACTTCTTAGACCTCAGTAAATGTAAAGCTATCCTCCCGAATATCTTCCTGTTCCCTTACATCTTTTTATGATGAACTGGACCCTCCAGTCAACTTGATCTGCGATCTGGATATCTTTTGTGACAGTGAAATAAATTTCCGGTTTCACATTGAGCAAATCACTAGCAAAAACGTCAAAAGAATTCTCAGACACTTACGTCACAAAATGCCACCATTGGTACATCCTTTCTTGAATACGCCAACCAAGTTTGGTGTCCTTGTCATGCTACACACTTCCATAGAATTGAAGCTGTATAGCGTAGGTTCATTAATTTCACCCTCCGTGGTCTTTCCTCACCCGACAGTTATAATTTATAGCCTAACGAAGACCGATCGAACCATTGATTTCCTTACACTGCTTCAAATGACCTCCCCCTTTCATCTCGTTATCTATTGCACCAACGATGAGAAACAAGAACCAATTTTTAGAAAATTGTTTAAGATCAACAACGCGGGACACATCTTTAAATTTCATTCCACTATCACGAGTCACACGCCGACTTTATCTACTACCGATGCCTCCCCTATGACCAACATCTCTTCCTTATTACTCGCCTAGGCTGAAATACTCACAATCTAGAAGGGCTGTCGTGCGCTCAACAACGACACTACCCCGAACCGAAACGTTGCACCTTAATCCGATAGTCAGGTAGTAATCAAAGCTCTTGTCTCCACAGCCACCTCATCAAAGCTGGTAGGTGAATGGAGAACCAGGCTCGCTCGCCTGGGGAGTTTATCTTCCCTAATCCTGTATGGGTCCCACGTCACAGAGGCATCGAAGAGAACGAAATGGCTCATGAGCCGGCCAGGCAAACAAATGGAACAAACTTGGTAGCTGCGCCATATCGAGGAAAACTTTGCCAACACACAACCATAGAAAACAAGCAACCTCCTTAGAACAACACGAACCGACATTGCGCTTGTTATCGCCATCTGAACGGATCACTGGGCAGTAGGTAACCATGGGGCTAAGCTTGGCATCCCTTTTAATCCCTACTGCCACAGCTGCAAGGACAGGAAGGAGAGGGAAACCCTAAAACACTCCCTCTGTAAATGCCCGGAACTTACCATAGCAAGACTCAACGCACTAGCGATAACCTTCATCAACAACCTCAACGAACTTTCAGATAAGAAAACCCCTAAGATTCTACTCTACCTTAGCTCCACAGGTTGGATCGAGGACCAAAAGCCATGGTCTCTCGACACCCTTTCACACTCATCTAACAAACCGGTCACAAGAACTGTGGTAACAAAACGACGCATTTTGGCACTACTTGAGTATCGGGCGCTCTCTGCCTGATGCAACCACTCAAACCAACTCAACCAACCTACTCGCCTAGAGTTTGGTTTAAAGTTTTAGTGTTAAGTTTTCGCTATAAGTTTAGGTCGTTGCGGCACATTAATACTACAATAAAAATAAGTAAATATCTAGCGCCCTAACCCAGTTAGTTTTTCAGCAGATTTCCCTAGATTTTCCTACTTCAACTACGACCTCCCGTTCCTAATAGAACAGATCTGCTTCATTAATTAGCTAACATTTTGTTACAAAGTTTTGATTATAGATTATGTACCTCACGACTTTGATTTGCAAGTTCAATTTATGTACGACAAAACTGTGATGTGTCAGGCGTCCTTTTAAAAAAATCGAATAACTTACGTTACATTTGCATGAATAAACTACACTACTTCAGCTAATAACAATATCAACGTCAAGAATATTAAGTTATTCCAATAAATCAATTCTAGTCACCAGTGCTAATAAAAATAAAATAAATATCGACAATGCTGTTTTTTTTTATCCAATATGCTATGTTTAATCAATATCCGTTTTCAATTTGAATGCATATAATTTTCTTCTAAACATATGCACTCGTACGTATACTATACATATGTTTAGTAGGAAGGAGTGTCCTTATATGTTTGAATAAATTTCCAGAATTTGGTATGCTTATTTTTTTCTTACCCCAATTGGTTCATTTGCATACACACACAGGATTTATTCAACAAGAAAAAAAAAAAACGAAGGTTGATATTAAAAAAAGTGGATATTAATTGTATGAGGAGGTTCATGTGGACAAAAATAAATATAACTATGAAGAAATACGAGTATAATGCATTGGGAAGAGTATACAGCATCCACTCAAAAAAAAAAAAAAAAAACACCGAGCGTTATCACCACCGGCTACTTCTACATGGAGTTCGAACTTTAACGTTTTTCTCTGACCTAAAGACTGTAAACAGAGTCCTCTAACTCTGTGCGCTCGGCTTACTAAAGAATGACAAATACAGGGACCACGCCTTAGAAGAAGCTGCTCTAAGCAATAATCCCTACAAGTTTCGGGAGGTCTCTACATACGAGTATGGGTTGGTGTCTTGTAAGGCCTTATCAAGGCCCTAATAGGGCCTATCAGGACTGGTTTAGGCCAGAGTCTGAGCCTGGGCGGGGCTCCAGTCGAATCTTCAAGGATGGCTCCAAAACCAGTCATGGGTCCGGTGCTGGTGTCTTCGTGGAAGTCGATAACATTAGACTTCACTACTCGTTGAGCAAGCATGCCTCTATTTTTCAAGCAAAGACCCTTGCCTTACGTCCACAGACTATATTGTTAAGAATAGGTGGAAGGGTCGAAGCATCTGTGTCTGTTGCGATAGCCAGGCTGCGCTTAAGGCCTTGCTCAACCCTTTTTTCAGTTCCAAAATAGTGCGAGAATGCACTGGGATCTCTGGAAATGAGATAATTTCCTTTGCGATTGTGCTGCCTTTGCACGGATCAGGAGGAAGTTCTTCGGTGCTTATGTGGTGAATGCTGATACTGTAAGCTCCTCATCATTGATGTGCCTTCTCGCTTTTCTCCGAAAGTCGAGGAAATTGCAGTAAAATGGGTAAAAACTGGGTCCTGCTTTCTGGTAGTACAATGGACCAGTTGCGTCTGAGTGCTCCAGTATAGCGTTTCCAAACGACAAAAAAAAAAGACCTTATCACGAAACTGTTTACCTCAGCCAGCAAAATGCTCCTTCCAACCTCCTGTGGATAACAGATACTATCTACATTAACTTACCATTCATACCTTCCCAGCGAAAAGAAGAATTGGTCTGGAATAGCATTGGCTACACAATTTATTGGTGATTCTGTCTTGTGACCTCTGGGGTTTGAATGTTGATTTTCAATCAGGTTTCCTTTGCTATTTCAGGCAGTTTACTATCCTACCTAACCTTACTATCTGAGTTTGAAACAATTTCAGCACTTATAGGTATTTGCTTCGTTTTCTTGTGCGATTTTCGGTTGGTTCAACCTACTTGCTTACTTATTAGACTAACGACACCAGAGGGCCAGAGCCTGAACTCCTGCCTTCCATCCTTCACAGTGCTCTGCACGTTGCCTCCAGTTAATAAGACTAAGCTTTTTGCGTCCGCAATCACTTGATTCTCAAACCGGAAGTTCGGTCTCCCTGTCCTTCACGAACCAGGGGGGTGGGAATCAAAAACTCTCTTGGCTGGAGCGTTGTAGTCCATTCACTCGATGTGGCCGAGCCAGTGTAGAAGAATTTTTGTCTTCTGGGCTTTATCCACATCTTTGTATCTTTGTACAGCTCGTACAGCTTGTGGTTGAATCTCCTCCTCCATTCACCCTCCTCGCAGACATGACCAAATATTTATCTTTTCAGGGAACCCAAGATCTGTTCAGCTTTTGACTCCATAGAGGACGAACTTAGTTGTTTGGACAAACTGTAGTAACACCGATTACCCGTTATTCTTCGTCGACCTCCCGTCTGGGTGTCGTTTTATGGAATTTACATTTAGCCCGAAGTAGGTAAACTTCTTCACTACACTCAAAATTATAGCTGTCGATGATAGCATTTTGTCCAATGCGGTGTTTGACAGATTGGTTTCTTGTCGACAGCATGAAATCAGTTTTTACACTTAAGACTGCTCTTCACACGTAAAAGCTTCAACGATGGCACGTTGGGAGCAGATGACAATTCCAATATCGTATCCTACACGTTAGACAAATTTGGAGGAGATTATGCCCTCAGTATAAATATCTGCCCGCCACACTATCTGTTCCAACACAAGATTGAAGAAATCGTACGGCAGCGCATCTCTTTGCCGAAATCGGGTGCATATTTAGTATAATTCGGAGGTTTGGGTCCAAAATACACCGCGCATCGTGGAGGGTTGTGCAACACAACCGGATCAGGTTTTCTGGGATCCCGAATTCAGCCATCGCGTTGTATACGTCGATGAGATGAATGGTGTCGTATGGGGCTTGAAATAGTGGGTGTCGACTTGGAAGTCATTGCTTCAACAGCTGATTAAAGTCCTTCCATGACCTGCATTTTTCGCCCGTGCTACTGCCGTCAATCATTTAATCGGAGGAAGGATCTCAGCGTTTACTTTTCGGTTCGGTCGTATTCACAAGCTGAGGCACTGTAAGCTGAGGATACTTTTGAAGTCAGTTTGTGATAATTCGCCTAAGTTGTCGAAGTGATATGCTCCCAGATAGAGCTTCCTTCTTTGATATAGGGCAGGACAAGTGCAGAGGAAATGGAGGACAGTTTCCTCCTCCTCCTCGTGCCTGCAGCTCCTGCAGAAGTCATTTGAAAAGAGGCCCATCCTCTGCCATGAGGGCCAATGAGACACTGGCCAGTGAGAACACCAATAACAGTGCTAATGAGTGACCTATTGAGCAAGATCAAATTGTAATGTCCCTGAAGAATATCACATTTTGCTTAAGCCAGGATAAGGCTTCGTTGATCGCCATGATTTTCGCCTGAAAAACGCTACAGTGGTCAGGTAGATGGAAGGGGATGCTCAGGTTAAGCATATCGGAGAAAACACCACCTCCCACTCCGTTCTCGGTTTTGAAACTGTAGAAATGAACATGATAGTCGCCTCCGGCATCACCACTCTCCCACTCTTCTCGGGAAGGAATTGACATCCGGAAGCTAAGGTTGAATTTCAACTTGAACTACACACCGTCGGTGTTTTTCGGAATGAAAATTAGGCGATCTAAAATCGAGGAATGGCCGATGTGGTTGTTTGACCATTGGGAGAAGGCTTTAAGTCTGATGGCTGTGCTAGCAGCATCTGCCTGGTAAATTAAGTTGAGAATCTATTAGCAGTTGAGGCAGGTAGATATTTACTTCCCCCTGTCTTCTGTTTATACATGCGACGATGTATAAAAATAACCGCATCTCTACTGCCATTCATGGAAACTTGTTACTTGTTAGTGATATCTGGTAATGTTGTCCGCAAGTGCTACTCGCTCTTTTCACGCCTTAATCACGTAGACTATCTCGGTCTTTCTTCGATATCTGCCATAGTGGTAGTCTTCGTCTGTATTTTGGGTCTTCAATATTAGGCATTCGATGGTACTCATTGCTGCAGTGTTACAATTCCAATTATTTCTGATGACCAAAAAGTCTTAGAAAGTCTTCCTGGCAGACCTAGCACAGAGTCTTTTACTGCCACGTTCTATCTTCGCAGTCCTAGAGCACTTTTCTACTTCGAAAATAGCCCCTCAGTACTGGCGGTGGAAACTTATGTACCCTCTTGACGGCGATTGCCCTTAGGATGTTTACTGTGCACAGCGCATCAGTGCTTAATTATATGCATCTTTCCTGTTTTGCATTGCTTTATAGTATAACAGGCAGCGGTCTTCCTTGTGAAGATATGTAAGGGTGTGAGTCCGATGACAGCCTCTATGGCTTAAGTAGGGCAGGTGCGCATAGAGGTACGTTTGTCGTTTAACAAAAGTTAGTATGGACTTTTCCGTTGGTGTCTCTTTTATACTCTTCCGTTTACCGCAGTTACTGAATCCATTAAATCTCTTTTTCATCAGGTCAGCAAAGGACAACAACCAAGAAATAATCAGAGCCAAGGTTTGCCTCCTGAAAGTGCGCAAATGGGGAACATTCAAGCCATCGTTAAATACGTGATCGATTTACCTGTCGGTTAGGCCATGCGGATCCTTTTGAGGGGTGGTTACACGCTGCCATCAAGTCGACTAACTTAACATTAGAACTTATTTACAATGATAATCAAGTTAATCATTCATTACCCTTAGTTGTTTCACTGATAATGAAAAAATGACAAAAAAAATTAACGACAGGGCATAGGTTTCGACCAATTTAAACCCTCTTGCGTGCTTCTGGCAAAAAACCTATTTAACTATCTGCGACCAGTCTGCTATCGTCAGTGAACACGAGTCCTGCTGAACGAACTAAAAACTTAATTAGTTCCCCATTCTATGCAAATGACAATTAAATTAATTACGCCCAACATACACATTTGCTATCCTTATCAACTTTTTTTTGTTGAGGGCACTATCAACAGACCGTGTTGCAGTTTGCGTGGTCTGCATAATTGAAGCGCATAGCATAACCAAAGTGGATGCTTCCGATAGCAAATTCGTTTTTAGCGCTTTTTTGCGTGAAAATCCTGTGCCAGCGGGCCATTGGGTATTGTGTACTGTTCGAAATATGGGCGTGACGCTACATTAATACATTAAAAGGACACACGCTTCGATGCCCGGAAGCGGGAGCAATATCCTTCAACAATCACTTATAGAAAACTGTTTGTTTTCCCCTGTGTTTGTCCAAAGTTCCATCGTCCTGTTTGTTAAATTTGTTCATCGGTTTGAACACAAAATGTCATGTACAAGCAGAAACTT
This sequence comes from Matsumyia berberina, assembly GCA_917880715.2. Taxonomy (NCBI): domain Eukaryota; kingdom Metazoa; phylum Arthropoda; class Insecta; order Diptera; family Syrphidae; genus Matsumyia; species Matsumyia berberina. The sequence goes on from OU862870.1 coordinate 35,555,600, forward strand.
GTTTAAATGGATTTTAAAGCGACAGCACTCTCTGTTGTGTTGAATTGCCTGACGCTTATGCCCAAGTGCTTTAGTTTGCCTTTGATGACTACAAAGCGATTAAATACCTTTGAGTGTCAACTACCCTCGCGTGCACTTTGAGGTAACAAATGTTGAACTATGTAATGATTAAGTACTTAGGCCTCTTAAGCAGACTTAATGGGTGTTTTGAGTTTCAAATCGTTTCGTAGCCTATCAAGGTATTCTTAGACAATTAACATTGAAAGGGGTGTGACGGAGCGGGTCATGCAAAGTGACGATAAGTTGCTTTCAACTTTTGTTTGAGGCTTTGTGCAGGAAACACCGATTTCCGCTGCTTTCCTTCGAAAGGTTTTCATAGGGTGTTTACATATCTGATCATTATGAAAAGTTTTTATGAAATATCCAGGATTTTACGAGTGAAAGAATCTTAAAAAGCAGAGACCAACAGCAATTGCAAACTTCCCTACGTGACACAACTTCGACATATTTTATGGTGACAATAATCGATTGTACATTTTGCAAAGTACATTTTCCATGTATGCAGAACCTACTCAAATGTCAAACGCCGAGTAACAAAAACATAGCAAACTAAAATGGCAGCTAAGGGATATCATCCACTTTTACTTCAACGTATTTCCTTTGCTGCGTTATTGCATTTTACAAAGAGAAACCAGGAATGCATGCTTGTCTACTGAAAGCAATGAGTGGCAGAATTCCATTCCTGTTTCACTCTGAACTTGCCCTGTGCATTGTTTGCTGGAATAAATATTTTTTCATCACAGATAGTAGGTCGATGGATTGGGCTCGGTTTTCTTTTTTCTGTTAATCAGTTAATGTGGAAACCTTTGTTCCATCAGCATCTCTGGGCTTTGAAAAGTTCAAACTGTAACACCTTTGAGATGAGATTGGAAATGACAATTCTTACAAAGTAATCAACATGACTTTGCATCAAGGCGTGGCTCAGCGAATGTGACAGCAAACTCCTTAAATCCGAATGAGGAGAGCCTATTGCAGATAGTTCAGTCAGATTGATATGCTCAAACGGATCGTGAAGGAATTTTGGCTTTGCTTTGAAAGCAGGTGGTGCTGCGGCCTCAAAGATATATTGAGCCGAGAGCCGGTCAGAAAACAGGGGCTTCAATCTTGAGTTGAGGATACCGCTTGTCGAAGCTTTTCTGATGTCCTCAGCAATCAGGGTGTCCTTGAGAAAAGCAGGAACAGAGAGCTTCCGACTACATAGTGTACACAAATATGTCCTCTACAACAACATTCGGTTTCCTGGCCATTATCAATCTTCTGTAGATGGTATCTCAAATTGCAGTGATCCGACCTGAAAGGAAACTAGCGTGTCTTCGAATTGTATTTTATAACTTTTTTTAAATTTTTATTCTAGCACTTGTCTGATTCTGTGAATATGATGCTAGTAGGAGAGGTTGTTGTCTTTTGCATCAGCTTTTTCTGTAAACGGTTTTGCTTACCGTATCTGCTTGTAGCATTTTTAGTATATTTAGGGCTTTAATAAAAACGGATTCTGTCATGATGTACGCTGCCCTGGAATCCTTAGTTTTCATGCTGTACAGGGACTTCAAATTGTTTAAACACTGTGAATATAAAGCTACAGTTCGTTTTTTTACTTCCCATCTTGCAAACTATAAACTAGAAATCGTTTGCATCCATTTTCGAAATGATGTCTGTATGTGCGTGTGATCATATTTTTCGCCTTCGATATCTTGAGAACGGAACAACGCACGATCATGCGTTTTTATTCGTTTTATTTATCAGAATGAAACTTAGAGCTGATTAGATTTTGAGCAGAATTGGTCCAGCAGATACTGAGGAAATTTAGGAAATGTTTTATTTTCGAGTTTGTGCAGCAACTCTTTGTAAAACAATTAAACAGTGTGCATTCAAATTGTTCGCCTTCGATGAATGTTTTCCTTAATTATAAAATAAATTAATCACTTTACGAGGTTAGAAGTATAGGTCTGGCTCCTGAGTCGAAATTTTTTCACTGTTCTCCAGGAATTTAAAGGAAATGAAGAATGGACACATGTCTTGTGAAAAATTCCATTTCAATGCTTTTCTGTTTTTGGTGGAACGATGACTCAAGTTGGTAGTCCCTTAATCAATCAGTGTTTTACCGGTTTCACTTCTTTTGCGATGTATGCAGTATGTAGAAGAATCTGAGTTTGTATCCTCAAGTCGGCGCTTTGCTTATTTCGGATATCCAAAGGACATTTCATGAGCCCTGAACTCAGTACTATAAGGTCAGTTCGTTTGAAGTTTTGCTGACAGTCAAAAATGTGTTTATACATATATACACAACTTCACCCAGCAAATCCGTTGTATATTAAAAATTTCACAATTTCAGAGTGCCGATGAAGAGTGTTTCAAAATGTAAATTGTAAAGTTTAACGTTTACTAAGCCTTTAAAGTAGGAGCAATACTGAGTTATCCTGTAGGATTGGTCAGGCTGGAGCAATTTTGAGACAGCTTGGTCAATCTGTTATCAGGAGGGCCGAACTTGGCATCGAAGCTAAGTTGTCGGTCTTTAATTCAGTGTTTGTTCCGACCCTCACCTATGGTCATGAGGTTTGGGTAATGACCGAAAGAATAAGATCGCGGATACAAGCTGCCGAAATGAGATTTCTTCGTTGTATTGCTGGGGTGACTCGACGAGATCGGGTTAGGAACACCAGAGTACGCGAGGCACTCAATGTCGAGCAGCTACTTCTTCGGACGGAGAGGTCCATACTTCGATGGTTTGGGCACGTCAAACGTATGTCCCCAACTCGGTTTCCAAGACGTGCCATGGAATTCGTGCCATCGGGTACGCGTCCCCTGGGCAGGCCTAGGTTGAGATGGCTGGACCAAGTCCGAAATCTCACCTCTACCCGTATGGGGATTGCCCCTGATGAGTTAGAGTCGATGGCGGAAGATCGGCAAATGTGGAGAGTCCACTTAAGCTCCCTAAACCCGCGACCCTCATAGTGGATAAGCGGGCCATTGGAAGATGATGATGATGATGATGAAGCCTTTAAAGTAAAGTTCTTGACCATTTTTGACACTTGCAAGGATGTTAATGGCCTGTAAAGTTCGCGGTTGAATATCTTTCCCATTTCTAATTTTTGGATATCGACCAGTACATCCAAAAAAAAATTCGTTACGAAAAAAATTTAATAATATTGACTTCGGTTGCATATCCCTCAAGTTGATCATCGTTATCTCTTGCTACAAACGCAAGCGGCATTGTATATTTTTCCCTAGGGTTTTCTGGAATTGCTCCACGAAAATGCTTTCAAATTACGCAGTATTTCTTGCAGAGCCTTACGGATGAGAAGTTTGATTTAATCTATACCCCGACATCATCTATAAAATTGTAGAATTCCAGGTGATAAGGGCTGCTCTAAAGTCAAAGGAAATATGGTCCTTTTTCGCACTTTTCCCGAAGCGAACCTATAACGTTCATATTGCGCCCAAAAGGTTTATAGGTGTTTGTTTATTCTGCTTTTGAACTGTTGGAAATTGAGTAACAACTTCTGAGACACAAAGATGCTTGACTTTGAACTTTTTTTCGAAGCACGCCTCGCAGTCCTTCTAAGTATTTTTAAGAACATTTCATTCATTAATCATATTTGATCCATGCTTAGCATCCTTTGCCTGGTCAGGAGCAAATGATTCTGACGTTATTGTAATTATGTATGTAGATGTGCCAATCTGCTTTCGAGAGAGCAACAATGCTTGACAAACGACATATGTATAAGGTTCTAGCCGAAATCATGATCAAAAATGAAAGTACAAGTAGAAGGGTGATCTCTATTCTGGATTAGAATAGATTAAGAATTAGTAGCAGATTTCATTATAGAAATAAATCCGAATAATTAATTTAAGAAGAAATAGTGAACTATAGGAAACTAGATAACACTCGAGTTTAATTTAATTTTCGCAACTTGCTTTACCCACATAAAAAAAAAATTCCCGAAATTAAATTTTTCAGTTCTGCTAGAGAGCAAGTTCCATTCGCATTTAGCTTGTGTTAAAAATTTGTAGAACGTTTACTGAACATGATGCAAGTTTTGTTAAATTTTTTTCCTTAGCAAACAAATTATTATCTGCCATCATTTTATACAAGAAAATGAAATAACTTTTAAATCAAATGATGGCAGGTTACGTTTCTTGATTTTTATTTTTCCTCTTTTTCAATTCGGCTCCGCATAACTGAAATTTATTCTAGCAAAGAAAATAATGTTAAACTTAAGAAAAAAAAAATAACATTTTCAAGTGCTGAACATTGGCAAACTATAATAATTTAAAAAAAAAAAAAGTAATCTGCAATTTTCAATCAAGTAATATATACCACACGAAAATATTCACGTAACGCGTTCCTTTTTTTCTTTTTACTGTACAACTACAAAATGTAAATTATCTTAGAACAAAACAAAAAAAATTACATAATTACTTATTAAATCCAATTAATTGTTTAATCAATTAGCTTATTATGCATGAATTTTTCAAACAAAACAAAAAGAAAATTTAGAACAAAAAAGAATCCCACTTGTAAACATGTTTCTTTTAGTATTACAATTATTGATAAAGTTATTACAAAATTGTTAAAAAGTTCTTAGCTTATTATTCTAGGGTCACAATTATTTATTTATTTATTTTTTTTTTTTTTTTTCAAAACGAAAAAATTAAAATTTTCATATATTTTTGCTCACATTTTCTCTCTCACCTATGTTTATGTATTTTTCTTTTTCTTTTTTTCTCATACCAAAAACCAATAAAAAAAAACTCAAACAAAACACTATCCTTACACCGAATTTGAAAAACAAAAAAATTAAACAAAACAAATATAACTCGCTTGAATAAAAAAAAAAAACTTAAGCAGGTGAAAAGAATGTATTAATTGACACACCACCACCACCATCGTTTGGAACACCAAGACGACGAGCTCTATCTGCCAGAATTCAGGAGCTCAATCGGAGTCTCCTTGAGGAACGTGACACCCAAAACCAAAATAGTTCTAGTGACAACGACGATAGTAGATAATCGTACTTAATTTTTTATTTTTTAAATTACAAGTAGAATAAAAAAATTGTTTTGTTATATACAAAGGAACATACAACAATACATATAGAAATATATATATTAGATAAAAAAAATGTGAACACTTATTAAATGCACACAGAAACACAAGAAATACTGAAATTAGTTTTTTACTATATAGTGACTATAATACGATTAAATTGTTGTAAATGTTAGAAGAAAGATCTAGAAGTAAATATTACTTAAACAATTGTAGCCTCAAGACGAAAAAGTGCATACGTACAATTTCTAAAAGCTCTCCCCATTATCATTCACTGCATTTAGCCAACAAGCAGAAAAGAAAATCATGTAACCAAAGTCTTATAGAAAAAATTACACAAATGAATTAAATTTCCCGTGCAAATAATGTGATTTTCAAAAATAAATAAATGAAAAATAGCTAATTGTACATACATACTAGGAAATCATAAAAAAAACAATCTTTTTACAATTTTTCTTTGAAACTTTCATTTTTGAATTAGGATAACATAAAATATGAAAAAAAAACTATAGAAAACGTAAAATAAAATAAAAAATCTAAAATATACTTATTATTATATTATCTACGCTACTACGTGTTGGTATTTGAAAGTTTTGCATCTTTTGCAATTGACATACACATTTTGAACAAATTAAAACAGCACTTGAAATTGTTTCGGAATTTTGTTTTTTTTTTTAAGCTATAACGTAATAATCTTCTTTCTTTTATAAATGTGTTGTGTTTAAAGGTTTTTTTTTAATTGTGTTTCTTTGCGTAAGATATATCGCTTTGCTTATTTTGAACTTTATAAAATCAGTGCAAATGTACATCTTTTGAAATTGGAAATATTTTTAAAATTAGGCTAGAAAAAATAATTTGTATAGAATTTGCAGAACTTTCAAGTATTATTTTTGCAATTTATTTTAATCAATTCGCTATAAATAATGATTGCCGTGTGTGCTAATGAAAAATAAAAGAAAGAATATAAATGCATAACCATACGTATACACACATACATTCCCGAAGATATCTGATTGCTATTGGTTCGAAATAAATCCGTTTTGTATTTGAAGTGCATAGAAATACATGTGACTCTTAAATTAAGACAAGCAGAACGGGTGCCGATGCCGATGCATGTTCTACAAAACCTAATAATTTTAAACTTTATCTTGCAAATTCATCTTCCATTAGAAATATTCTGTCTTCCAATAGAAATATTTTGAAACTAGGAAAAGGATTGACCACAGTCTAAGGCCTATGCCAATGATTTAGATGCAGAAAATATTTAAATATTTTCCTTGAAGATGAACGTATGTACTATGTAAACCCAGGAGAAAATACGGTGTATTATTGCTCGTGTCTAAAAATTGCAGAGCTCATGACTCTGGATAGCTTGAGGGTCATTTGTGTAAACTAAGTTTCACACCGCTTTCTAAGGTGAATTATCTGATTCTGGAGAAATTAAGTCAGAACCGTAAGGAACTGGGAAAATGGTAGGCTCATTTTCTTTGGAACAAAGCTGGACAAAGGCAAAAGAAGTGAAAAATTGTTTCTTGCATCATCAACTTCGATAATCCAAAACTTGTTCTTCACTTTTCCATAACAAAATGTTCGATAAGAAAAGTGCGAGGAATCTGGTGGACCTTCCAGCTGGTCATTGCCGCCTGAGATACCATCTCAACAAACTAAACCTTTGTTCAAATACATTGTCGTTGTCTGGAAGAGGAAGCACATTCAATGTTAATGTCCGTCACTACTGGTCATGAAGAGCAATTTTTTTATAAAAAATTCTGTTCGCTAGAGGAAATAAAAAACTCGATCATTTGGAATTTTTCTATTGCTTTTGATCTTTTCAAGCAAGCTTTCCATCTATGTAGGGCATGTTAGGACAGCTGATAATACTCGGTTCATTAGCGATATTGCTTCGATTGGGCAGTGATCGATGGTTTAAAGACATCTATCTCAGAGAAAACACTTCACAAAGAATTTACATACATAATTGTAGCTTTCAGTCGCATATGCTGCTTTTCAGAGAACTTATAATGCCGTATTGTCTTCGAATGCCTCTATTACATGCTAATCAAGTCCCGTGATAAGCCAAGATTGCTACAGACTATTGGTATTTTTTTAAGTCCTTTCATACAAAAATATTAAAACATTGAAAAAGAAACCTTTCTGAACAAGGCACTTAAAAATTCGTTCAAAGTTAAATTAAACAGGAAGACATTTTTCGTCCATTCGTTAAAAAAAAGTTGTGTTACTGTCGAATAAAAAATTCTATCAAAAATGACCAAGAAAAATCCGTCCATAGATTTGAATAAAAAAAATCCAATTATTCTTTCTCTTTCACCACTCGTATTCTATGGATAAACTTAAACCAGAAGGATTTCAACTTCAATCAACTTTTCCTTTCAATTCTTCGAAAAGCCAGTAGTAATCACAATTCAGAGGCAATACATACATACATCCAATCGTACGCATTCCTTGCATTTAATTAGTAATCAAAATGAGAACGTAACAAAACAAACATTCCTACTAAGGATAAAGCCTTAAATGTATACAATCCGTGATATACTGCTTTCTATGTTTATACATTATTGTACGTACACACATCGAAAATGCTTAAAAAAAAAATTAGAAAAAAAAATGGAAATTTATGCCAAGTTTAACTAGTCTCAAAAAAAAAAACAAGTTGTAAAACAACTTATCCACTAAATTTAAAGTAAAAACAAAATCAAATGTACAATATTTAAATAATTTAGATTAGAGTACAATCCAATAAGAGTATAATCATAACACACATATTCTTCCATTGTGTCCTTCAGTTACATAAATTAAAAAAAAACAAAATCAAATTCCAGTCCTTTGCTTTAACGAATTTAATATTTTTCCAAAAGTAACATTTTATATTTATACAATAAATTTAAAACAAGAAAAAAAAAACCGAAAAAAGAAAATCCCATTTTTAAATCGTGTGCATTATCATTGTTGCCTTATTACAGATCATTACATAGGTTTTATAGCATTTTTGAAACATATACTAATTTGCAATTTATAGTTATTAGTTCTTAGTTAATATACAAAAAAAAATATTTATGTACCTTAGGTAGAATTAAAATTATAATATTATTCGCTATCGATTATAACTGATGTGTTGTTAATCTGATTTTTGCCTGATTTGGGTATATTCATTTTTACATATTTTGTTGTGCAAATATTTTTAACATAACCATATATATTTTATTGTAGAAAAATTGTTATAAATAATAATAAGAAAAATATAGAAACTGAAATTTAATCTTTTTCTTCTATTTATTTTGTTCTTTGTTTTTTTTTTTTTTTAATTTTATTGACTTGTACCTCCGTAATTAATTTTTTTTTTCTGCTATAATGCCAATGTCCTTAAATTATTCAATTTATTTTATAATTGTTCCGAAATATAAAATAAAATTTAATAATAACAATATTATTAACAAAACACTCTTCTATGGCTAAGTCGTGCATTCACTTGTTGTTTAAACATCTACACACTAATTAATTATTAGCTCCTATTTGGATCTGTAAGAAGTGATGTTCATATAAACATGCATGACTATATATACTAACTTGTACTAAACGTTCATCAATCAAAAAAGTATTTCTCTTTTTTCTGTCAAACAAATACTCTTTTGATTATGATAAACATACTTCTTTTCTTGTATAAAAGCCAAAACTATATCTGTGCCAGTCAAGCAAAAATTTACACTTTATATAATTTTAATCTGTTATTTTCGGCTGCTCATTTATTATGTGTGTGTTGTTTTGTTATTTAGTTGAATAATACTAACCAACGTGCGAGTATATTTTGAGAATAAATAAGTAAAACAAAAAATCCTCAAGTAAATAAACGAATAGACTAATTAAAACAAATCATCATCACATCCCATTAAAACTCTGATCATAAACCACACCTAAATTAAAGCGAAAAGCAAATTACCAATCTGAAGCCATTTGAGAAAATTTGAAGCCTACTTTGCCGTGTTGTGGATAAATTAAAACAATTTAATGCAATTTATTTTGGTTTACCTTTTTCTAGTTTGGAAATTTTGTTATTATTTGCTAAATTGGTTTCGTTGAAAGTGGGTCAAAAGATGAAATTTATTTTAGATACTTATTCATAAACAGAATATTTCCTCAGCCATAAAAGTCTTGAGATCTAAACATGATGGCGACCACTTGAAAAAAATGTCACTTTTTTCCTTCAAAACAGCTTCTTATTTGTAATATAAACTGAGAGTTAGGCTGATTTTAGCAAAGAAGATGGTCAAACAAACACCTCAAATAATTTTGACCGCAGATTTATCCTACTTTATTCAGCAATCCAGAGTAATATCTATGATTATAGTCCAATATCCCAAGCCTGTAGGTCATGGGACAAAAGAGAAATAGAAAATACTCATTTGATATTCGTTCACAATGTCTTTCCTATCCTCCTACGCAACTCAGGTTCTAAATCAACCTTCGTTGTCTATAATAAGCAAGAAGTTCGAGACGTCGCTCCTGCTTCCAATCACCTATCTCTTAAAAGACTGGAGTCTTTGAAGAATATTTTTGCCCAGGCCACTATTATCTCTTTTTTGGTCTTGGTTCCCGTCTCTCCTCCTCCTAAGGAGAAAGAACGATTCTTTAGAAACTGCGGAAAATTCTCTCCAAAAACTTTCCAATATCCAGCTATCTGGTTGAACCAGAAAGTCAAGAGAATAATCTTCTTCTGATCGATGTAGAAGTGAAATAGACGCTAATACCATTGTGCGCAACAGTCTTATCTTTAAAGAAGACCCAGAATACTAGGGTCTGGTTTTGGATAGGAAACTAAACTGTGCGCTTTTTGGCAATAGTCATTAAGGAGATCTCAACCTTCTGTTCCATTTCAGACAGCCACTGTCCTTGCCTGAGAAATTAAATTTGTCCACAGTTATATTGGATTCCAAATCAAACCTTCTCGCTAGGGAATGCCGTTCTCTCAAAAATATGGTGCTGGGAGAGAGAGCTTGGATGACTATCAATTTTTGAAAAAGCTTTAAAACGTACTTCCACAGTTTAAATCACTTAGTCGAAGTGAATCTTAAGTGTGCCTATGAAAGTGGTGATAAATCAGTCTCCAAATACCGTGGCTCAGAAACCAATGCATTGGACAGCTGTGCGAGCTACGTGTGTTCAAGTCCCAACCATGTCTAACGAACATTTCTCTCGTCGAGGAATGATAAACCTCCGAGAGCGTAATTTTTGATGAAAAAACTTCTCAATTCGATATTAGAAGTTTGCAATTAATTGTGCGTCCGTTACTTACTGAGGTGGCGCTATAGTTCGGGCTGAACCTGGGCCCCAACCAACAAGCCTCTTCAGTTAGCCAGGTCCTTAGCTTACTGCCTTCAGTTACGCACTTCAAATTGGTTGAGATCCCCTTCCAATTGTGCGCGCCATCTTAGGCGAGGTTTTCCTCTACTGTGTTGTCCCTCCGGGTTAGACTCGAAGACTTTGCGAGCCAAGACATTTGCATCCATTCGCTCTACATGCCCCAGCCATCTCAGTCGATGGATTCATATCTTTTTGACTAGGGCGATGTCGCTGTACAACTGTTAAAGTCCATCGTTGAATCTTCTCCTCCAGAGCCCGTCACCACAAACGGGACCAAATATCTTAGAAAGCATTTTTCTCTCGCAACAAACAAGGATATCCGCTTCATAAAGTCCATGCTTCAGCACCATAAAGGGGTGCCAATAGGGCCTAACTACTCAATTGCCTTGTTAGCCCAAAGAAGCAGCGATTGGCATGAGTTATTCTTCGCTTGATTTTTACGCTTGTGTTGTTGTCAGATGTAATAGCGGAGCCGAGGTAGGTGAAGTCCCTTGCTATAGCTGTCCACTATGACGTTCTGCGCGATACGTAGTTGTTGGGTGCCCCTTCTTATTGACAGCATATATTTCATTTTGTCCTCATTGCTTCCGAAAAATGTAACACGCGCAACATAAATGAATGCGAGATGGTAGGCCTTGACTCATCTCGAGCTGGCACGCTAGCGGTTTATTTTTTTATTTTTCGGGCAGTTGTAGGGGGGTAGCAAAAATTGCAGTCATTTTTTTGGCTTTCTCATATTGCATCCTCACGATTGCGAAACATAGAGCATCACCAGTCTTGCAGTCGATTCGAAAAGTGATAAGGTGAAATCCTGCAGGGTCGGTATGTTCCGTTAATCACTGACTACGCTACATGTAGTCTTTCCGGAAGATGTTGCTTCGTACTCAGATTCGACGCTGTTTTGGTTCCAACGTAATCGTAGTCTCCTATTTTCTCGATTTCTCCTTATGCTCCACGCAAAGAATCGACTTCCTTTTTTCAGTACCATAATTTTGTATTTTACCGGGTTCATAGGCAGGCTCCACGTTTTATAATAGTTCCCTAAGTTCTGGGAACATCATTTGAAGACTCTTGAAGACCATGCGAGGTATCCGAAATCAGATCAATGTATGTATCCCATCAACGTACATGAGAGTTAATTATGCAGACGCACAACACAAGCTAGGACCGCGGCTAGGCTCTGTCTATTACTATGTAGTCTGCAGTTGTGCCCTTCAAACGATCTCCCTACATTGAGGTGTTGTTGATAGACTTTTCTCAGAAGCTGTCAATGTACTAAAGACTCATCTCTTGAATGACAGGACTCGTCTTTAATAATTCTACTAGCCGAGGTATTATTGTAGTTTTACAGAAACATTTATTTTCTAACAGTAGGAAGCCTATAATTTCTTTTTGAAGTGAGATGCATTCCTGCTTCTTCTGTTTTTTAATATTTTTTTATTCAATAAAAATTATGAATTGATTATTTTGCTTAAAGTAATCATTCGAGCTTTTTTTTTAAGTCCAAAATATCTATAAATTCTTCAATGTTATTTCTTATATCTAACTCCGCTTTTAAAGTGTTTCTTTAAGATTTAGAAAAGTCTATTCTCTTCGGTATAGATGTATAAATCGAGCTGAATGCCGATATATTCCCCAGCTACGTCCTTACTTACCGAAAAAAAGAAAACTAAGTTATCACACAAAAGCAAAGCCACTCCTTCTTGACACCATCAAAACCGCATAAGGCTCCTATTAATTGATGTTGTGTTATCATTGTTCTACATCCTCTATTTATGTACAAAAGTGTTAACCGACCTAATCGTCGCAAGTATGCAGCTCTCCGTCGTTTATGTGACTATTGTTATTTATTTTGTGTAAATGTTGTACAGTGTTGAACGCGTTAGATACTAAGTTTAGACATATTTTTGCTAATTTCGATTTATTTTTTTCTTTTCTTTTTCTATACTTTGATATTGTTAACTAACCAAATAAATAACAATGTGCAACCACAAAAAAAATAAATAAAATAACAAAAAAATTGGCAAAACCCATATTCAATCTCCATGGACCATGTCATGTCTACAAAACGGCAAAAATGTATGTTGAAACCAAACTAAAACCGATTCTTATGTGTGTTGTCATTTTTGAAAAAATAACCAATAAACCAATACTCACCTCATGGTAAAATCGAAACAACATTAACACACATTCACAAACACACTTTTGCGCTGCACCCACATCCAACAACACATGCAACTAACAATTGAAAACGAAAAATTTTCAAAAAAAAAAAGAAAAAAGAGAAAGTCGTAGCAAATCCATTACGAATTGGCAACGGCTAACTCAAGCGATACGGCGCTCACCCACAGGGCATAATCTCTCGCAAACCGATGGGAATAGTACAGAAGGTGAATCGACCAGCGGCCGGAATCCAGCGACTACCGGGATGGGATGTTACAAGAGCTACGATCATGTGTCATCGCTTAGGCATTCAAATATGTCACAAGTATGTCGAAAACTGATACAAAATTTTTCAATCGTTATCTAAAAAAAAAATCCATGCAAAGCGTTCTAGTGTATTTTGTTATAAATTGTTGGTTTAATATATTTCACATGTAAAATGTTTCAGCATCATCGCACATCAGTGCCTGATCCGGATGCAGTTCCGCCATATTCCGTAGAGAATCAGAGCCAAAAAACGTCAATGAATGCCATGGAGAGTTACCAACTCCAACAGCAGCAACAGCAACAACAGCAGCAAGTGCAACTGCAGTCAAGCGAGGACCGCTCTCAGGTGGAAATACCAGTTCAGATGATGGTCACTCCAGGGGTAAGTTAATATTGAAACTTTGCCAGGCAATATAGGCTTAGTGTTGTCGACTAACAACAACTATATATAAACATCATTCTAAAACTATATATATAACTCACCATAGTTAGACTCAAAATAAGTGTTATTGTGGAAATTTCTAATTATTCCCTAAGTTCCGTTTCTTTTTGTCTTTGTTTTCGACTAAATTGCAAATATTTCAACATTGCTATGCTGGAACGATGTCTATTTTGGCTAAGAAAGAAGGTTTTTGTACGGTTGGATCAGCGTTTATAGAAGATTTACAAATAGACAGATTAAAGTTCTGGAAAAGCATACCAACATTAAAGTTCTCGAGAAAGTTCAAAGTGTTTTTTGCCTCAGCATTACTGGTGCGCTGAGAACTTCTTCTATAACTGCCCATGATCCACTTGTTGCCAATAAATATCTATGGCATGCAGCAGGCCACTATCGCGGCTTTAAGGCTGAGAGATACTCACCAATGGTGTGAGAAAAATTTGGGACATACGAGAATCATATCAACTCACCGCAGCCTTCCCAAATCAACAGACACGCTGCCCACCGAAAACGACTTTAACATGAGCTATAGGCACAAGCTACCGGACAGAAACGCCTGGAGTCAGCGCGAAGTCCTCTTTAATGTGTCTATCTCTATCTTTACGACGGCTCTAAAAAAGCCGTGGGACTCCGTGCCGGTGTCTTTTCGGAAGACCTGGACATCCACCACTCGTTCAATCTGTTCAACCACTACAGTATCTTCCAAGACACCGCTTGGCTAGGGCTAACCCAATACCACGCACGGATATTGCGATTTACATCGACAGTCAGGCTGCGATCAGATCCCTCGTATCCAACTCAATAAAATCGAGAGCAATGAAGGTTTGCCGAGTGTCTCTAAACGAGATCGCTAACCAGCATAACGGTCAACAGAGTGGTCCCTGGTCAGTGCCATATTCAAGGGAACTGTGCGGCTAACGAATTACCTAGAATAGGGTCCCAATATACGAACGGCAGAAGGCTGGACCATGTCAAAGGCTCGACTATGTCGTTTGTTAAACACTTGACTCGCACCGACGCTCTGTCGAAAGCAAATCGTAGATGGCAACACCTCGATTATTGCAACGATGCCAGGCTGATCTGGTCTGTGCTGGATCTGAAAAGATCAAAAGGATTAATACGACTTAAAAGAGACCAACTTTCAAAACTAATCAACGTCCTCACGGGGCACTGCATCCTGGAATAGCATGCAACGGAGTCCACTGCACACTTCCTCTGCACGTGTCCCGTACTGGCCCACATCAGGAAAGCCACCCTAGGCCAATACTTCTTTAACGAGCTAAATTATCTGAACTCCGTCAGCATGGCCGATCTTAACAGCTACGTTAGGAACTCTAAATGGTTTCAGGAGTAAGCAGGGATACCCCAGTGGTCAGTGGCATCACAATGGACCTACTTTCTGGTCTAAGTGCACCTCCTCTTCGAGAGCCACTTCTAACTAACTAATTTACTACTAAGGCTTGTTAAAAAGAAGCAAATAAGGTCTACTACTGCTTCCTATTCATAGATTTCAGGTGAATCTCCAACAATTCCCTTGTCCGTATATAAAATGCATCATGTACCATCATCCCCTGGTCTGTTAGACTCTAACCAATAAAAAAGGCTTCTCCTATTACGCTTGCTTTTTCAGAGTGGTAACACTTTTGGCTTTTACTCATTGATATTCTGCTCCCACCATGCACCTTTCGTTCGGCGGTGTTTTCAAATAGCCTCGCAGTCTATATTTTCCTGGTCTCCCTGTTCTGCAACGTTCTTGACAGCATTGCAAGAATGCCTGGCGTCTCTTTGCTTAGCTGCTGAAACTTGCTTTCTATACTCTTCTGGTCAAAACACATGACAAAAGCCAAAGAGCCCATTACAGTCTATGACCTTTGCAGGTCTTTCAGACGTGGGCTTGAAAGCTCTTACCACCTTCACAACTACATATTTCCACTTCTAATTCTATGTTACTTCGAAGATGTGTCACCAGCTAGCTGATGACTAGATATTAATGGCTGCAGCATATTTAGCCTGCATGGCGATGGGATGCACGAATCCCCTTTTCCTTTAATAAGGCTGGTCCATTGATGGTCCATTATAATTCTTAGAAGCAACGCTAGAGAGTTAAAACTCACTAGTAAAATAAAAATAATTAGCTAACGCGACAGCTTGAGGTGAGCCAGGGCCTAGCTTCTTGCAAACATTCATGTTGTGCGTAAGAGACCTACAATTTATTGCCGACTCCAAACGGCAAATTGAGAAGCTTTTTCATGACAAATTGCACTCTCGAAGGCTTGTCATTCCCCGAATGTTCGGTGGACGTGGCTGGGGCTTAAAACCACGTAGCTTGCTCAGCAGTCCAACGCACTAATCGCTGACCCACGGCGACCACTCACAAGTGATATTTTGTTAATGCGGAGCAGTCCGCTAAATAAGAGGAAAGTCAAGCAGCACTGAGGCCCTTTAAATCACACACCATAGGGTCAAAGCTCATCTGCGACTATCACTATCTTCTCGAAAGCCCTGCGTCGATTACCAAGGTTAACGCGGCCTGTATGCGAGGACACGCAGTTTGAAATGTAATAAACAGGCAGACTGTCTGGTAAGAAGAGGCATTTGACGCCTACTTATTGGTCCTGAACCTCATTTCCGGATGCCACTCAGCAGTGTCCATCCTACAATAATGTCGATAAGCTCGCTAAACTTTAGGCAAACAAAAAGGGCTTGAGGCAAGTAGATAATACATCAACTCCAACGAATATAGGACAGAAAACTGCTTCAACTCAGCAATGATGATTTAAGGACTTCAACGGGATACCTAACTGGATACTGGTATCAGACACAGACACATGTCGGCTGCAGAGAAGAAAGAGATAGGGCAGAACATATTCATTGAGAACGGCTAGAGGCCCCAAAGTAAAGACTTTTCTGTCTAACTCAGGCCAGGATAAGCCCAGTAGATTCTTGGAACATGGAAACTAAAGCAATAAAGCAATGAGGTTTGTTAAGAGCTTCAATTGCCTTCTGCCTTTTGGTTAACTATAAGGCAATAGATCTCATTGCATCGTATTGTACCTCTGGTCAGAATCACTTCTTGTCTTGCTGATTCCTTCAATCTTCCTCCGCAAGCATACCCATGCAAATGGTTCGATTTCATAAACCTCCGCTTGAAAGATATGTGGTGACATTTCAAGCTCTGCTAGACGCTGAAATTTGGGAACCTAGACGCCGGCTCCAGTACCGGATTTGTGAATTTGGTTAGGATTTTGAAAATTAGATAAGTTTGGATGCATTCCAGGATCCCCAGAGTTTGTAAGATCGCCCGCTTTGAATTTCGATATTTGGGATAACCTAAGAACATGCAGAATAGCTAATGACTGCACTGTAAGGTGTAGCGTTTTAAGACTAAGCCGATGTATACGGACAGGCAAAACGATGTAGTCAGTCGAACTGTTCTTGGACTTAAGCATTCAGGATTTTTGGCCACCACGCCAGAGTTATTATTGAACCAGGAGATCATTTTAGGTGATCACATAGTACATTGGATACGCTTTTATATGCGGGAGTTAGCTAGGATATTTCAACTAGCTTTACTTAGAAATTAGCTTACTTATTTTATATCGAGCCTACATATCTCCTGATACGTTCCTGAAATAAAACTAAATTAAAAGTAATATGCAACGTTTCCGTTTCCAGCATAGCATTGAATATTTTAGAACTTATTCAAAACAATTGTGTTGTAGCTTAGTGTTGCCAAATTAGTTTGTATTGTATTTATGTTGAAGTGTAATTGAATATTTTAAGTGTATCTATAATTGGATATTGAATATTTTGTTGTTGTGTTTGTTGTATTGTGTTGTCAAACAAAAGCCACTTTTAAACATATAGTTTCCCTTTCAATTTTGTTTTATTTATTTTTGGTTTTTTTTTTTTTTTTGATTTTACGAAAGCAGGACAAGATTAATTAAAACCAAAAACTTAAAAAAAAAAAACAAACAAATTTCCAATTTTTTGAACAAATACAAAACTACTTTATCTATATTTATCTTCTCTCTTCGAAAAATCTTTTAGAAATTACAGGGAAGGAGTAAGGAGGTATTATAAATAAAATCCAAAAAAAAACAACATAATATTTGTTTCGTAATGTTTTTTTTTTTAATTAATTACATTTCGCAACAATGAATTTCATTAAATTAAAAAAAAAATAAAAGAGTAATGCAAAAGAAAAATGAATTATATTTAAACATTTAGCTTTGTTTAAAGCTCTGGCAATAGATTGCTGTAAATATTTTATTTCATTTCTATATATTTATTTCTCCAACAAGAAAAGAAAACAAAAAAAGAATAAATTCAATAATTGGAATGTTACCGGCAAAAAAATTATTCCAAAATATATATTAGGCTCACGATTTTACACAACTTGCAAATCAGGATTTTCTTTGTAAGAAACAGCTGTTTCTTTTTTAATTTCTCTTTTTACTTAACTTTATTGGACGTATTGACTGCTGAAAATTATAACCAAAATTGTTTTGGAACAAGTCGTATTTTTACCTTAATTGGATTGATGTCAGTGATCAAAACATTTTTTTTTTTTGTTTAATTTTATTTATCATTTTGGGTTTTATATTTTATTTTGTGTATTGCAGTGCTTGTAATGCATTTTTTTAATGTTGAAATAAAAATGCGCTAATCAAAAAAAGTTGTGATAATGTTAACATTATTTTGGATCGTACATAATGAAGTTTTGAATATTAAACCGCAGTGCTGCCAAGCTAATACTAAGAAATAACATATTTTTAAACTAACCAATGATAAAATACTTTCAATGAACTGTTTTATGTAAATTTTTTTAAAAGTGTTCTGGATTTCAATTAGTCACCTAATAATTACAATATTTAATTCAATTATTATATCACATTCAAATTCAAGGCCTTTGGATATTTTGAGTTGGACAAAATTGTTTGAGGTCAGAGCCGGACAGTGTAAGGTGGGTTAGGTTTGAGGACCTGACCTATTGTAGTGCCCATGTGGGGAGATTTACCTCCTTCGTGTGGTAATTTTTTGCTAATCAACATATGTAATTATATGTGTTTGTGACTTATCCGATTGCATAGTGTTTTTTTGCGCTGATATGACAGCCGTTTGGACAGTGACTTGCAAAATAGGTTGTCTTCTCATGAGCTTCGTCATCCCCACATCGTCTACAGATTTTTTTTTTTTTGATTTTCCATCCTTCGGCAAAGGGCTGTTGGTTTTTGCTCCATCGGATTCTATCCAGAGGCTTTTCAATGTTACAGAGGTGGTTAGAGATTACGACTATTACTGAAGATTACCACTTTCTCTTACTTTTCAGAAAGCGGAGCCTGTCGGCTTGATGCCACTTTGACCAAGGGACCGAGAAGAGTTCAACGTCGTTCTGGAAATTAACAATCCTTAATCAATGTTACATCAGCTGGTATCACAATTCAGAGCCGTCTTGACCAAGTGAAAAGAATTGTTGGTGTTGTTGCCATTGCCCTTAATTCGTAGTAATTATTTCAAAATTCCTGGTGTCATTATCATTAATCAGTTTGACCAACTTTTCAAGTCATATGACCACTCTACTGACAGTGTAGGCCTTAGAGTTCGCAGTTGATCGATTTTTTCAAGGTTTCTTGACAGGAGTTGAACTCGAAACTTTCGGAGTGAAAGTCGGTGATGTGAACCACTTCACCAAGGCCACTAAAATATATGACCAAGTTTTGTATATTTTAGTGATGAGTACAAGCTAAGCCTTGGAAAGACCAACTAAGTTCTTGACCAGCAATATTCTATACATAATAGAGCAGACAGGATCTAGTTCGCAATGTTGAGGCGACTAATGAATCTGTAACTAACGGATCAGTAGATCATTCCGTTTCACAGTGAAATTTGGATAACCATCAACAAATCCGCACTCTTTGGATCGGAACCGTTCGGTGGCGTTAATTGGGCTACCGCCACATCTTCGTTAAATAGCTGCGAACACAAACTTCGCCTAGCCTATTGGGAAAATGTCCGCGGGTTTAAGTAGTCCAAGAGACTTACAAAACCCTTTTCTTACAAGGAAATTCTAAACCTTGAGAGGAACAACATGAAAAAGCTGGTGGGCTTCCTTACCGGCCATTTTGGCCTAAAATATCATTTCAACAAACTAACATACTCTGTGAATGTCCGGCACTACACTGGCTACGGAGACGGATCTTTCATAGAGAATTCTGTTCGTTGGCGAAGTTTAGAAACTTGGCTACTAATGACTTACTCACCTTCAGTGGGAAGGTGGTAGATCTATTAGGCTAAGTAGACTGGAGTCACAATAGATCGTGCTAGGTCGCTGTGTCAGCCATAAGGGAAGGACTTTAAAAAAAAAAACCTTAACAGATATGCAGATATGATATTTCAATATTCTAAGCACCAACGGTGACTCCATTAATATTATTTTTTTCAAAATCCTGTACCGAGGAGATTGACCAAGTAAAACTGGACAAAAGTTGATCAAGTAGATATTCAAATGAATCTACATCCATATATTCGGTGTAAAATGTGAACAAAAATAAATTAATAATTTTTACAAAATATATAAATAAACAGCTGTTCTTTTAAATATCACGTCCCAGTATAGTAATCTTCATAGTCTAGAAGTGCTCCGTTATCGGCAGGTGCCGCCCCGCCAGAACCAGGAGGTTCATCGACAGGTGGAATCGGTGTGGGTGTTTGGTTCGGAGGCAGAGGCTGTTTCAGCTGCGCCAACAAAGCTTGCATGTTGACGACCGATTTAGGCGCAACCACACCATCTTCTGCCTGCAGTCCAACCATTTGGGATGACAGCGCATCAACTTTCTGTCGAGCGGCAAATAGCAACTGGTCATGGGCAGCCAATTGCATTTGAGCAGTCTGCGCCCGAACCGCAGCGGCTGCAACTTCTTGTTGGGCAGTTTGTAGAGCGGCGGTTATAACGCGAACATTATTGGCGGCTTCTTCAAGGGACTTTTGGGCGCTGGTTGCAACGCCCTGGGCCTTCTTAATTTCATTCGCTTCCAATTGCACTCTCGCTTGTGCGGCATAAATGTGCTGGACAAGGCCGTGCAGTTTCGAGGCGGATGCACTTTGTTTCTCTGATGTTATCGCTGCGTCACCACTAGGAGTATTGGAAGCCGCATTAGGTGTGGCACCATTAGCTGCGGCTCCATTACCCGCGGCTGTGCTAGGCGCGCCCTCTGCTGCTGCTGGTGCTGGCGTAGCGGCGCTTTCTTTACCAGGAGGAGGCACTGAGAAGAATTACTCGAATATTTTTGAAGAATTCCTTACAGCAATCTGTTTACTTACCACACTCTGTAGTGGTGGTTGGCGGACTCCGATGATAAACCTCATATCCATTTGCAGATCTGTAGGAATAGTTCGGTTGGCTTCGTTCTATATTCTCAGAGCCCAGGGCTGCACCGATCGGACTTGCTGCTATAAGAAAGAGAATAACTTTTGCGAAACATTTATCCACAAAATCTTAAACAAGAACCGCGCTCAGAGCCCTACCGGTACATGCAAGACCTTTCGCTGACATCAAAAGACAAGTCAAAAAAAATAAAACTTCAACAAACAAATTCCATCTATCAATATAATTTCGCCGTTAGATTCAATGAACACTCGAGGCGATCCAACTTCAGTAGTGAAACTACAAATAAATAAAGGATCCGACTGCCAGCGCCCATCCGGGTGCGGTGCATAATCATAGCCTTGATCCTTAATGGCGATAATGAATGGAAACCGAGAAAAGTATCCTCCCCGAGTACATTCAGTGGTGATTGTGCTTTTTGCCACGTTGGCTCTTCCTTCTTCGGTCTCTCCTGTCATTATGTTAAGGACACTTAAAAGTCGTTCTCTACTTTTTTCCCCATTCTTTATTGTTCTTGCGCTTCCTTTTGCCAGCTTCACTATTATCCTTACATGAATATGCTCAACTGGTTGTACCATTGAATCTGCTTTATCTGTTTTATTTTTTCTTTTCTTTTTTTTTTTAGCTTGGTGAAGAACTTCTTGTTGTTTTATTTTATTGTGCTGATCGTCCTTTGTTTTAATTTTATTTCTTCTCTTGGTGTCGACCTTTCTTCTTCTTTTTTATGGGCTGGAAGGATGTACTACCTCTATACGAGTACAATGTGCTTGTGGATACAAATATGAATGAAGTGGCATGCAGTTTGTTGGGTTTCACCTTTTCTTGTTTCGTGGTAAATTGTCCGTGTATGGTTAGAATGTTGCGTGTGAACTGTGTAAGGAATTGAAAAGTGGAAAGGCCTTTGTTTTGTGGAATTACTTTGGGGCATGTATGAATAAATGGAATGAGGGACTTATTGGTGTGAAGCCGAAAAGGGGTTAAGGAAACGAGAGTTTCTTACAACAAATCATTTGTAATGTGGTCTCGCCACTCATAATAGACCAACCTGAACCCATAAAAGCATAACGAAACCATTTGAGGTGACCTACATTGGACAATTAAACAAATTACATGATTATACTTGTAGTTATCTTTTAATAGGGGCACTTGACATATTTTTTTTTTTTATTAAATTTGAGTTGAGAATAACTTGGTTTTGGGAAAGTCTTAACATTTTCCTTCCCTTTATAAGAATTTATCAAGCGGTTTCTTCCTCTGTATCATATGTTCGTCTAGAACAGGCCTCTAAGTCTTATCCAGGCCTCTAAGGCAATCGTTTTAGAAATCTGAGACTCGACTTTCCCAAATGGTGAATTGAGAACCTCCTTCATAAGAAATTACCGTCCCGAAGGTTTTGTCATTCCCTGACGAGAAGTGGCGCCTGAAATAGTTTTTCGGCTTGAACCCACGCAGCTCGCACAGCAGTAAAACGCCCTATGCACTGAGCCACGGCGATTTCCTTTAACTTTTTCGCCCCGGAATACCGTCACTTAACTTACATCAACAATTTTGTGTTGGTCTGACCAAACGACTTACCTTTGGCACGTTTCTAACAAATTAACTCCAAAATTGTCCGTAGCGGCGCTGGAGACGAAAAATGGTTAAAATACGGCTTGGGATGTAATTCACCCATTTTATATGCGAATTTTCTATGTAAGGGCTATGCGAACATTGAGTGGGACATATATGTCCCAACAGATGCGAAAGGGTTACGGGAGAGTGCTGGATAGAGGATTGGATGGATTGTTACCTCGTTTTCCGATGGATGTTCATCGGCCTTGCAGTTTCCTGGAATGTTCCTGTTTCCCGATGTTTAATTTATCTGCCAACTCTACGAGAAACAATCGGCAATTCTAGAACTATTTTTGACAATTCTGGAACTGATTCCAGGGATTTTAATGGCAGCCTGAATATCTGTGAAAATGCTAATATCCCAAGTAGATGTTAGATACATAAGGCCAACAGTTATTTTTGGTTGATTCGATAATGTAGCTCTATGAATAGTCCAAAAGCATTCAATCTTGGGACCAGTTGATACTATAGTTTTAAAAAATAATGTAATCTTCAAACTACTCCTTGAGTTAATCTCATGTTTCAGGCGATGGATCGTATGGCGACGCTGAAAGAGCAGTGTTCCAGACGGCACAAATCTCTGATCAATGTTCTTATATTCAATTTCACTTATGTACCTACTTTATCCTTTTTTCTCTTCACTTGTAATCGCAATGCCAAAATTAAAATTGTGCAAAACCTTAATTTAACTCAAATGATGAGGCGGCAACTCCCGCGATGTTCGTATTGTACTGGTGTGTTTTTGTGACCATAAAATATGTTGTTTGAGTAACGTGTATACATATACGTATTACTGAACTATTTAGAACATTATGCGATCTTCATTGTTATTGTACATAAACGAGAGAGTTTTGTGGACAAGTCAGAAGAACCGTGGGAGGTGGGATCCTTTAAATTGATAGATAATTAATAGATTTTCGTAAATTACTGCAAATAGGATCTTCTAAGCAATGTTGGCGAGATCGAGACCTTCATAGTTATGGCATTCGATCGGATCTCCTTTTTCAATAGATGATATCTTATAGATAAATTGGCCAATTCATCTCGTAAGCTTGGCCTTCAGCTCAATCTTCAATCATTTAATTCTAAATCAAATATTATACAAACTTTATGTTTACTAGAAGTCTGTAGTTCTTGATAGAGTTCCTACAACAACTGTGGCTCCACTATAAAAGCTTTTATAAAGGCCTTTGGGCGGTACTGAGACCTTATTATAGACTAATTTTGTAGTAATAAAGGGTCATCCATTTTGTGGTTCCGATAGTGAATTTAAATAAAACACATTCATGATTTAAATTTCGATAAAATTTTTATTTTAATATATTGTTTGGATCCTTCCATTATGAATAAAATATAATGTCATTCAAATGACCTCCACGGGACTTCTGGCAAAGTAATTTTCGATTATTTTTCGACATATATCGGGCAATAACTCGACCATAACTTGACGAATATTCGTTTTCAACACTTTGACAAACGCCAGCCATATTTTCTGTACACCGTGCATTTCGGTGATGGATAGGCCTTAAGTAATTTGTAACAGAGCCAGTCTCTTCATGCTTCTTTACAGTCTTGCCTATAGTACGCTCAGATGGACAGTTATGTCGACCATAATCTGCTCGTAGTGCACGAAACGTAGCTACTACAGAATCACTATTTTTGTAGTATGTAGGTTTTCACAATTTTAACACGTTCTGCAATTGTTAAAACAATCCATATTGTAAAATGGCAATCCTTAAACTAAACATATACAGTCTTGGGTGACAGTTCGGTTTGACGTATGTTATTGAAACAGAGATGTCAAATCCGGACCATGAATTGGATGACCCTGTACACCGTGCATGAACATTCCTTCGATAGCATACCATAATTTCTTTTCATTTTCAAGAAACATTTGTCCTTCCCTTCCATCCATCCCTCCATCTTCCGTAGTTTTTTCGAATACTTTTTGCTGCTGCAAGTTAACGCCGACAGCATCCACCAAACAAGGAGTTTAGTTGTTGTTGCTGGAATATACTTAGCACCCAGCTTTGGAATTCGTGTTGGACTTGGTATTAAAACCAGTGATCATCTTGGGATTTACATTTTTTTAACTGACATTATTTGATTGCTGTCGTAGTCCAATAGTTTCTGCATTGCGCTACTAAACATAAAAATGCTACAAAAAAAAATTCCAGATGTCCATAGGCATAGGACGTTGACCAAAATCCCACAAAAACAACATAAAAATGGTACTTAACCACCCTTTGTCTAGATTCAACAGTTATTTGTTCTATAATTGCTTTCTTCATGGACTCAACCGGAAGGCATATATTTTGGTATTCACAACCAAAGTTAAGCTCGGTGGGCTCTCATGCCTAAGTGGCGATGGCCGCTAATACACTGCGGCCTAAAAGATCTTTTGTGTCTCCTACAACTAAGGAACATTTTAAGCAAAATCCAGGTCATGGAGGAACCTCAGGATAGTCCTTGCAGCAGCATGTTTGACTATTTCTGAGAAGGTGAATCCCTTACCGAAGTGTTTTAGTCTGGCGGGAAGTTCGCCCTAAATATGCTCTGAAGTTTCTTGGAAGAGTCGGCATAAGTTACTGATTACAATCGCCAAGTACTATTAAAATTTATTTCATTTAGAACATCGCTATCAGGGAATGCTGAGCTGGTCTTGAAACCAATTTTTGGTGGGATCGTGTTACTGTACTATGGGCACATGAGCGCTTATTAAATAAATGCAGTTGATGACATATTTCGGCAGGCTCATCTCATTATATATTATTAACTGCATCGATTCCTGCTTGATAATAGTCTAGAGTAGTAGTAGTCGCTCGGCTGTCCATGTTATGCATATAACATTTTCAAACATCTTTTCATGTAGAGCATTCTAGAGACGTAACTGACGTCGTAGAAGCAATTGTATCCAAAGCCTTTTTTTATAAGCCACTCGCGCTAGTTACGTTATCGATAAATTCCCACAGTCTTTCACGGCAAAATGCTGATATGCTTGTCTGCAGTGGAAACGTTCCAGACATTAGTTCGAATTCTTCGGTCAATTCCCAGACCACCTACCGAGGTGATCAAGCAAAAATATATTAGTTCGATTTCGCCGTGAGAACAAGGTGGAAATTCGTAATGACGCAACAACTTCTTTGAGGGGCTCTCAAAGAATATTCTGTTTTTTTAAATTAAGTAAAATTCGAGTCGTCACTGCGAAGAGTCGACATCAGGATAAATAAAGTCAAAAACAGAAATACAAAGACTCCGAAGAGATCTGGTTTTTTATTGAATTTATTCGAACGAACAAACAAAAAAGTTAAGTCGCTTCAATGCGTTATGATGATTTTCACACAGCGCGAGCGATGTGCAATGGTTCGAAACTCAAGTAGTATTAGGTTTCAATGAAGAGGGTGGTGTCCAGACTAATCGGGGAGATAGCTGGTGTTTTTCATTGCTATAATTCACGGGAATTTTTTTGAAGCTCTTGATGTCATAATCATGGTCAGCTCAAACAACTCTTCAAGCTCGAAGGAATATTGTTTGCTCTGGCCGGGGACTACTATGTTCATTTTTTTGAGTTGTAAGATGTACTCAGAAGAAATTACAAAATTACTGTATTATTAGTTTAGATGGGTAGAAATTCACTCAAACCATTAGAAGTCCAATGTGTTGATACACGAAGCGATTATTTTCGTTAAGCTTTTGATTTAGTATATAAATAGTGGTGACTTTGTAAAACTCCAACCAGGATACCTATGTAAACGTGCTCCTCAGATCTTTAGTTTTTCGCCGTGTTTCAAATTGTACTATCCAGACTCTTGCAGTATCGGCGTAGAAATAAGTAAAAATAGATATACGCGATGAGGTGATAATAAAATCAAATAAAAGTTCACGACTTACTACATAAATAATTGCATTCCACTTCGTTATGTTTCAAGATTATGTATGTCCGTCCCAAAGTAATGTACAACAATCACAACATTTTAGCTTAATTGTTTGTCGTCCTTTTTTTCGTTCGCTTTTAGTTATAATCTTCACCTCCTAGTGGAATGTCAACACATGCATACATAGCTATTTACATTTTTATTTTAAACACCGCAGCCGAACTGCAAAAGTCCTACAAAGGGTTATCTCGCTTATAGAATTGCTTCATTTTTCCAGTCTATCTTCAATCTGTTCCGTTTTATTTCTAGAAAAATTAGTTAGACTTGCACTGTAGAGCACAATTTGTTAATTTTAAAGAAAAGTAAAAAAAAAAAAAAATTATTTACAATAAATTTTCCAAAGAATGTATTGTCCTTAGAACTATGATGTACGACAAAAATAAATGAAAATCATTTTATAGGAAGTGGCTGAACTGCGACGTCAGGTAGCGCTAGAAAATTTACAAAATCAAAGGATGGACAATCTCGAGCAGGAGGTACCGACTGAGTTCGAATGTTGCTTTTGCACAACAAAGGTATAGAACAGAAGTTCTTTTTGTTTATTCCTGTATCCTATATTCGATTTGTATTGTCCAACTCAAGTGTATGTACAATTGATTCAAAGTACAGCACACCTACACAAAACTATTATTATAGATTACATTTAGTCCTTTTTTTTTAAAATAGTAGTCCAGCCTTGTTTTCTCATTATAATGCAGTTGCAGTTGCTAATTGTAGGTGTATGATGAATGTAATCATGTGGCGCATTGTTTAGTAAACGATGCTAATCAGATTCTGACATGCAGTGCTTAAGGTGCTAATGTGGCTATAATGACATTTTATGTGATCAACGATAAGAAAATAAATTTTAATTGGCGAGTTGCATGTCTGATTCGAACATATTCTTTGTGTGTGTGTTTGTTATTATTGTCCTGATAACTTTGTGCTAATGTTGCAAAAATTTAATTAGTCAATGCATTGTTTTATTGCTTATAACGAATTTTATTTTAACTTATATACCTTGTGATGGGGCTACAGTCTATAGTGGACTTGGGTAATTTATTTTATTTGAATTCCTTCTTTTGTACGTCGATTTACCACAGGAGGGTTAACATCTTAAATACTAAAGGCTCCTGCTTTTCACTCCGTCGACCTCGGCACTACAGTTGGTTAAAGCAAAAAGGGTTAATTTCACCTGCTCATCGCGTTTGATTATCTCGGTGTGATCTAATTTCTAGTTCCTTGTTCATTTTGCGTGCTATGCTGCAAACAATCGAATTCCATACTCCTCTTATGCCGCCAAATCGTGTGAATTTTTGGATCGGTTTTCTTCAATTCAACTGCCAGAATGTTAACAGCAGGCGTTCTTATCACAACGCGAATTGCAACACACGAGTTAGCGTGCGGAAGGCATAACTTGCTATCAACACAGATATTTACATATCTACGTATAAACACACGAGTGCATACTCATCTCGTATCAATTCTTAACCTCAGAATAAAGAACCATCGGTTTCTACTTGTGCGGTAGTTACTTACGTCCTGTTTCCTCTTGTGGTTCCTATGGCATTTACTACGTCTGTGCGCCATCGAGTGCAGTTTCTGGCAATATGTCTAAACTCTCTCCAACTCTTCCCCAATTGCCAAGACTCCTCCTCAACTGTTCTGCGCCGTGTATTTCTCGGTCGTCCCACTCCTCTGCCATCTTGGATAAGCGGATTTCATTGCATAGCGTAGCAATGGAGCTGTCGCTTTTCCGAAATGTATGACCAACCCACTGCCATTTTCGTCGTTGCATGGTTGTGGCTATCGACCAGACTAGAAAATTCTCAGAACTTTACCTAGACATCTATTAACGAATGTTTGCATCTTTCTTATGATACAGCACAGATTCAACATTAGGCTCATAACATTACTTCGATATGTTTTGGACAACATTCCAAACGCAGACTTTGCTTCCCCGATTCGACTGGCAATATCTCTTTCGCTTCCACCATTGATCGAGACAATACTCCCAAGATACTGAAAGCTCTCTGCTTTGTCTACCGGTTGTCCAGCGATGCTTACTTGAGGTGATGATTACGTTCCACGATTGCCTCTCTCTCAACACCCATTGTCATTTGGTAGAGTTCCACAATCCTATGTGATAATAGGCATACGTCGTAAATGTAGTCAAGATGTTTGAGTTGAGATGTGAGAGTCCATCGAATTCCTCCATTTTCCATCGGCAGAGCGGCGCGAAACACATCTCTAATCAGCAGTAAAAATATTGGTGGAAGCCTTCCTCTGTGCTTAACGTGACATCTTGACTCTTTATAAGTTACGTTAATAATAGCTATACATTTCTCAGAGATTCTTTTCCTGCGCAAGGAAACCCAGATAAATGTCGAACGCCTCCTCGAAATTGGTGAGCAGCCGGTTAAATGGCGAACGGTGTGGTAGAATCTTCGAAAATAATTGAGGACCAAACTCAAAGACCATACTATGGATGTAAACAGCGATCTTGAAACCAATTCTCAGATATGGCGGATTTTTCTGGTGGTAAGCAGGCAACAGAACCACCAACCTTGTAGTTGGCATCTCCTCAGACAATCAAGCAGTCTTGATAGTACTAGCTTAAAGAGTTGATAGCAATGACAAACACCACAATTGTCCCCAGCTAGCCTGGACACCACCCTTGGACGTCAATTAAACCTACCACTACTTGAGTTGCAAACCACTGCACCTCGCTCGCGTTGTGTGTATAACATTAAAAGGTTATTCATATCCCTTGATCCGCGTGTGGATTATAAAAAAAAACACAAGAACTAACTCGAAGTTGGTGAAAAAAAAACTCAACACCCTAGCAACCTCTAAACATGTCAACCTGCTCTTGGTATCGGGTCACTGCAACATATGTATCTAAAAACGAAGCTGGGGATGAACTGGCAAGGACGAAGGTAGAAAAGGGATACTTCCCCCTGATTATAAGCTGGATGTTATTAAAGCCTTTTATGACGGTTCGTTTGCAAAACGCCACGAGATCTCTTGGACCGGTTTATAAATCTGCAGAGTTGTCATATCCATAACAGAACGACCTTGGTCCTGTCTACCAAAGACAATGGTAAATCTTGGTAGAAGGAAACTAAGTCTGATGGTCGATCTGTATACCGGACAGATGTACCTGAACAAGCTTGCCAGGAGACTTTCACCAGTACTTGCTCGGGGTCCTCCACAATGAGGCACTGAGCACAAAAATCTGGGAATGGATGTTCCGCCCGGCCTGAACTCTTGTTCTACTCGGGCACTTGTATTTCGAAAAAATCCTGGACTACGTTGGATACTTAGATTAGGTTAGGTAGAATAGGGTTATGCAGCCAGCGCTTGCATAAGACACTAGGCACTATAGTGGGCCCATCGCGATCCCTGTGAAATCTATTTGGCAGAACCTGAACCATTTCCTGAAAGTATTTCATTTCCCTACAGAGTTTTACCATGTTTTTATATCTATCATAGCCTAGCTCCTCTAGATTACTTAAGAAATAGATGCCGAGGAGAATCGTTCACTTATCCACAGTTTAATTATTATTTTAGCGGAAAAATACTTTTTTTTATCGGTTTATTGGACAAACAATTGGAATTATGCAAGGAATCTGAAACCCAAGATAATAAAAAAAAATTCCAACCGCGACTGATGATTGTAAAGTTGCTATTTTTTTTATTTAAATACCTCAATTGAAAGAATTTAAAAAGGTGGCACTATTATGCCATTTTGCAGATATTGCTAGTCCGTCGACTGAATTCTTTTGTTATTAACGAATTTAATGTGAAAAATCTATAGGCACGTGACACTTATGTATATTTGCCGAGTTAAAGTGAAAAACTTGTCAAAAAAAAAATGAGTAAATCCCAACTGTGCTGAAAACAGCCATTTAAAGATGCCATTAAAAAAACATTACTTTGCCTCAATGTTTTTCCAATATCTATCTTTTTTAACGATGTACATACATATATTGTTATGAAAGTGGAAAAAGAATTGGTTATAACTTTTTATTTGGAAATTACAAGCAGTTGCGTACATGCTGGTATCCCATCCTACATGTGTTTGTTATTACATTTTGACTTTATTCATCTTTTGTGGCGGTAATAACTTTTAACTGTAAATAGGCAAATGTTTTATTTGATAGTTCTTGTGTTTACAATTCTTTCATTTATTATTATTTTATGGAGTAGAACTTATCAAAGGTGTCCATACTACTTCGTAGTTAACAGTTGAATTTTATTTTTTCTAGTTTCAAAACTAATCAAATAGATTCATTGAAATCCAAGTAGAAAAAAATCATCCTTTGTTAGTAAGTAAAATTTAGTAGAAACAACCATGATAAAAAAAAGCATCTAGAAAATACAGTAGAATTGTTGAAGACTTTGTTTCATCGATTTATCGATAATATTTCAGGATGCGAATATAGAACTCGATGGCAACAATTACAAGATGACCGCTCTGATACGACCACCACCATCGCCAAAAAATTATCTTATGTTAAAGAAAATGATTGAATCTGGCGTTGTAAAGGTTGATTATATCTATCTTTGAAACAAGACCCAAAATAATTACACATTCTTACCACGACTTCGGTATGTTTTAAAAATACTATTTTTTTAAAAAAAAAGAATTAAACGTCATACTCTGTAGAAGTTCAATGTTTTAACATTTTCTGTAGGTATAATCCCACTCAACTTAAAAGATATATATTTTTCAAAAATTATGAAACTGTTCAATTAATTTTTGGGCAACTGAATGTGTATGCTAGAACTAACCTTGTATTGATTCGTTTATGGACTTGATACATATATTTTTCAGACAATAATCTTTTTATAATCCGTAATGAAATTTTGTGTAGATCATACTGGTATCTCCTATAAATTAGTGGTTCCAGGTTCTTATATTTTGTATAATAGTTTGAAATTTATTTTAGAACTAATACCAGGCCATATAAAGTTTAATTATTTCCTTTTCTATACTCGAATAGATTTTATCAAATATTATGTAGATCATACATTTTTCGAAACTTTCGATTCTAGGTTAAGGTAGTATTTGAAAATTCACTCAACTTAATATGCATTGACGACTTCTTTCCTCACGAGACAGAACGAAGATATTGATAATTGTTAAAACCCGTAACGAAGTATGGTATTAAAGTGACAATGTCAGTGACGAAAAAAAAACTATTCACCCCAGAAGTAAAACAGACAGGCAAAATGGACTCGGTTTTATTTTTAAACGTTACTCGCCACAGGCCAACAGGAAACTTAATAAAAAATCGACAAAACACGGTGGCCTACTTGTCCTTTTGAATTTGTGAATCTTTGTTCTCCTTAATAGTCGCTCCAAGAGCTTTTCTTTTGACACACGCAATGTTTAAGAAGAGTTAGTCCTTTGTATAAGGTGGCGCAAAAGTTGTCACCCGATATTCTTTGGCTGTAATTATTTTTTATGGAGGAAAAACTTTAATTCCGCTTTTGGATTATATTTATTTGATTTCTTTAATTTTCTTCCATTAAGTTGAGAAAATAATATCTCCTAAGTGGCCGCCGCTGGAATAGGTGACCATTCGGGCCCGATTTATGGCATTTTCCATCACACTTGCCGGAACTTCCGGCGATAGGTTCTCGCATTCTTGGCGGATGTTTTTTTTGAGGACTTCAAGAGTCTGCGACTTGTTGGCATAGACTCGTGACTTCAAAAGACTCCACAAAAAGAAGTCAGGAAAGGTTAAATCAGGCGATCAGCGCAAATCGCTAAAACGCGAGATTAGGCGACCCAGAAATGCAGCCGCCTTCTTTAGGAGGATAGCGATTCATAAAAAAAAATAAAATAAAAAAACCTTGTATATATACACAGTGGGTCATTGAAAACTTCAAGATGTTTTTGGTAAAAAAAGAACACAAATTATTGCTGCGAAGTCATTTTTCGTTTATTTTAAATCTTGCAAATTTGTTCTGATCACGTTTTGAATATGATATCGCGTAAATGGTCACCGCCAGAGCGAATGAAACAATCCGCTCGTTCTTCGGCTTTTCCCATAAATTTTCGTAGTGTTTTGGCTGAAGAGCGGCCATTTTCTATCGTATTTTGTCTTTCAAGGCTTCTAGGGTCCATGGCTTGTTAACATAACCTTTAGACTTTAAATAACCTCACAGGAAGAAGTCTGGAAGAAGTGGCACCATCCTGTTTCAACCAATAGTTGTCCATGGCATTATCAGTCAGAATTGGCATCCGAAAATCCATTACCAGGGCCCGATAAAGCTCTTCATTGACGGTTACGGCTGCTCCACCATCGTCTTTGAACAAGAACGGTCCAATGATCTTTTCCGCACAAATTCCAGCCCAAACTATCACGCGATGGTTGTAGAGAGGCTCTTTGTGAATTCATTGAGTGTTTTCATTAACGTAGAACTGACAATTTTGTTTATTTACGGTCCCATTCAAACAAAAATGAGCCTCATCGCTCATGACAAATTTTTGATGTAAACGCCTGATGGTGTGGTCTGAATGCGCTTTCCCCACTCGATATTTTGCCCGATACGTACGTTGCATCTTCACAGTTGAGAACAGGTTTTGAATGTTAAGCTGCACGATAACAGCATTAAAAAGTTATAGGCTTGCTAGATACTGAAGGTTTTAATGGCCTACCCGTTGCTTATGTACATACATATATCCTTATCGTGACATAAGGGACATTATTGGGATTTTCTGACTTCAAAAAGAAGATAACGTTGATAGTTTTACACTGATCGCTTCAATCCATTTTTTATAAACTTTTTGAAAATTCTCATTCGTCTATTGCTACGGGCGACCTGTATAAATTAACATTAAGCACTTTTGGATGGTCCGGGTTTAATGTTAAGTAAAACATGTTATTAGCTTTGATTAATTCTTTATGCACAAATATTCAAACTAATTTTTTCTCCTTCTTTTTTCTTCTGCCAATTATGGAAGAAAAATATTAATATTGTCCTATTTGCTTTTTGTACAGCGAAACATGGAGTGTTTATTGTGTTGGTAATCATTGCATATTTCTGCTTACTACATCCAAACTTTAATGTGAATAATTTAATCTTAATTTTCTGTATAATTTTTTATTTAAATGTTTTTCCCCTTTTTTTTATTATTTAATATTGTTTCTTTTTATTTAAAGGGAATTGAAGGATGTCACGGCGAATGTATTCCATTACGAGCAAATAGTGTCTAAATATATTTAAATAAGCTTTTCAGTTAAAACAAAAAAAAAAAAAGAAAAACAAAAAATTTGTTTTGCTAAAAGTGAAACAATAAGAAAAACAAACAATCAAACTTATTGTATGTGCATGAAAATGATTATAATTTAAAAACACCATAGAAATGGAAAACAAAAAGACATTAAGCACGTTAAGCTAAGAATAATACGATTTTAGTAAATTATTATTTTTTTTTATTTTTAATTACGTTATAAGACTTTTATCATAAAGTACATATTTCTTTTTGAAGCATCAACAGTAGTGGCAAATAGTTAAATTAGTATGAATCATTTTTCTTTTAATTTCGGAATGAATTCTATGCACGATGTTCAGTCAACCACAAGATCAATCAAATACATACAATATTCAAGCCGGCTTAATAGTTAGTCAAAACTATAAAGACAGAGCGTTAGAAAAAAAAACAGTTTAAAAACACAATGGTTTAGTTTTGCTACAGGTGAGTACATTCGTTGTTACTGTTTTTATATATAAATTATATATTTAATTTAATTTTATTATTTGTTATTATATTTGCTTAAAATTTTCAAGACACTGATTTATGATGAGTGCTCTATGAGAAAAATTTGAAAAATAACCTGAACTTATAAAACTGCACTATATGTAATGTAAAAATTATTCCGAACATTCTTGTAGAGCACTGTTTATTAGTATTTTTCTTAGCATGTTTCCATAATGATTCTGTTAAATACATTGCCTGTTTTCCAATTGAGTATATTGCACAACCTTGGTTACTAAAACTTTTTTTTTAAAGTGCCTGAGCAAAATAAATTACAGTCAAGTCTTCTTTTTATCTTAATAGTTAAGCATATGTACAAGTACATACATACGTAATAGGGTTTCTTAAATGGGATCCTGGTTCTGTTTAGACCATGTTTGTAGATCGATGAAGAGGTATTTTTCTTAGAAGGATACCATCGATTCTTTATCTTTTCCATCTCTGTAGTTCCTGCGGAAATTATCACAGACTCTTACGCCCAGCCTGTAAGCATATTTGCCTAGGATGCGGTGTGGTAATATGAATATTTTTAAAAAGTTATCTTTGCTTAATCGTAAACGCTTCCGACCTCGTCGTATCGAAGATTGGCCAAATGAGTCTGGCGTTATTGTAGTCATTAAGATGTAATTGTTGGACAGAGCATTTTCTAAAGTCAGTTACTTATCAATGGATGTGTACGTGCTTTGACGTGATCTAGATACCTTCTTCCCGTACCCAGGGAACTTTTTTGGCTAATTCGTCGGCCGCATTGTTCCCAGTTCTCGTTATAGAATTCAACACTCTCGTCCAGAGACACACGGCAGTCCTTCACTGTCCTAGATACTAGGAATCATCTGATTGCAGCTTGACTATCGTTTTATTGGGTCAGCGCACACTGGACCATTTCCCCCTGGGGTAACACTGACTTTATAGAAGAGAGAGATGAAGTGTAGAGTAGAGTGTAGAGTGGTTGAACATCGGGTGAAAACCAATCCACACATAAGTTGTCCATTTCGAGACGCAAAAAATGAGTATGGCATGCGCATACAATGAAAATCGGTTCATGTATACACAATTTTCCCGCGCATTATTCATCTAGTGTGCGATTGAAGTAAAAGATGTCCCGATCTTACCCCGGGGGAAAATTGCGCTGGTCCATTAGATTTAACTTCAGCGGCCTGACCTACATCTTTAAGATCGAATTAGGAAGGGCTGTGAAGAAGCATTAGAATGCTGCCATGTTAACACATTGATGGGTGCCTCTCAGCCTTTGGGCTCCATGAGCAACTTGCTGGTGTCAATATCTATTGAAGGCGCTCAGTTGACAAAACTTACTTTGAACGCCATTTAAAAAATATATGCGAATTCAAGACCACTATAACGTGGCACAAACCTTAAGGGCAAATATGGTTCAAGCCACTGTTTCCCACACCATTTAATTTTTTTATAAACAACATTAGAATCTTTATTTGCATTTCGCACAAACTGTGGTCACTGCTTTCTGAAAAAATACCTACTGAAACTTTTAAGCCTTTTCCAATTACTATAGATTGTTTCATACTTTTCCGCCCCGTCCGTCTACGTGACTACGCAAGTGACTATGGGTCTGACTATCATTAAATGCATCGTTGCCCTTTGCCGGACTCTTGCATATGAAAAATGCGTTGTAAGCTTTCTCAATTATTTGCTTTGTTTTTAAGTCCAAATGCAACTTTCTTTCTACTGTTATGTCGATAAACAGCAAAGAGGAGCCTTAAGCTTAGGCAAATTGAAAGAAGATATCTTATGCTTATTGGTAATATCCTGTTTTAAGTGCGTTGGGGTCCACTTAACCTATGTCCTTAATGGAATTTAAATATTTAAAGTGGATTTAGCGAAGGAAAACTGTCATTTTCTATGGCATGTACTCTCTGGCGCTGCATTTACCTTGATTTTGTTCATGAGTTTCCTTAGACTCATTGCAGAATCTACGGACGTTGCTTTTCTCTAGACGCATTTTTGTCAGATTGTTCGTTCGGAAAGAGTTTCGTTCATTTTCCTAGCCATTTCTGTTTAGTTCAATGCACGTTTTTGACCACTTCTGGTGCTAGTTCCCGAAAAATATCTTGGACTGCCTCCGCTTAGGAAGCTCTCCTGTGAATGTTCTTTTAGGTGGATTTCATAGAAATACCACCTATTGCAGAGGTCCTCATGACGCGACTTTCAAAAAATTTGAATGCCATTCGTCTTCGCTATCATACCAAACACTAACCTCATACTCCGTTAAAAATTTTATATATATATATATATATATGTATATATATATATATATGCAATATAACAGATTCTTGTGGACACGATTGAGGCCGCAATTATGAACCGATTTGAATAAAATTTGGTATACACATTCGTATGCCGAATACCTCGGCTAAGTTCGTAGATGGGCATAATCGGCCCAGAGGGGGGCGGGTTACGCCCCTTTTTATGTCTCAAACGGTACAATTCACAACTTAAATAAATCCCAACTTCCGGTTTTGATTTTTTAGTAATATAGTAGATAACAGTGAACAGAATCCGCCTGCTACCAATTTGGGCGCCATCTTGGATCCGCCATCTTGAAATTCTTCAAAATTGATTGGATTTCGTTGAAATTGAAAATCCTTACAAATCTCGAGGTAATTAGTACAAATTCGTTTTTAAAATGGAAATTTTTGTCCGCCATTTTGCTCCCACCATCAGAATAGATGACATAAGAAATCCACCTACCTCTTGCGGCGCTTGCCGGAAGGTTCTTTTTTGATTTCCTCCCCATTTCTTAGATCCTTCCGGATGGTGTGTCAACCCGCAGAAGAGTTCCGGACTTGTGAAGAGGATTTCTGCCAGTGTCTTTGCTAGTTTGTCCGCTACCTAAGTGCGTATAGCACGTACCTTTATCCTTATGTTAAATATCTCAAAGAGGTTACATTTGACCTTGATTTTAAAGAATAATTTATACATACCACCTTTTAATCTTAGCCTGAGTTGACGCGGATGGTGGAAGCATACATCGCTCCTTCTAAATAGCCATTAGAAGAATTATTTAACCAGACCTGACCCAGCCATCGCAGTCGTTGAACCTTCAATCTACTGGCTACTCATCGTCATTGTATCTCCTCCTTCACTCAATGTCTATGCAGACGATACTGAAAATCACTTGAAGAATTTTCTTCTCACAACAGCCAAGAGCAACTTCATCCACTTTTGACAAAGTCCATGGCTATGCGCAGAACTGGGATAACTAATGTCTTATAGGGAGTTGCTTGAGAGAGGGATTTGCTAATCAATTGTCTTCTTAGCCCAAAAGAGCAACAATTGGCAAGAGTTATTCTTTGTTTGATCTCAGCGCTGGTGTCGTTGTCTGAATTAGTAGAGCAGTGTAGGTATTCATAGTGGAGCTTAGGTAGGCAAAGTCCCTAACAATCTATCGAGTGTGAAGTTCGTCTCTGTTAAACCTATCCTGGCCGCTTCCGTTTCAGGACTTACGAATGTAACATTGACCATTCTATTATTCTACGTTCTTTTGACAGTGTCGATAGATATTATATCGGTCAATGCAAATTGCTTAATATTCTCTGCCTTTGGTGCACTCTACACAATTCTTTCAAAAGTAATGTGAAGGCAATTATTGAGGCTTTTATCGACCCTAACGGAGCAACGGTCACTCTCCATTGCCATCCTTCACAATCTCATGATTTTCGGCAGAGATCCGAAAATTAGACCCTGCGTCGGATAGCTCGGCTCTTAAAGGACGTTGCCTTTAAAATTATAGAAAGCTGGCGGGTATCGATTTTAAATGCCTAGACCAATCAGGTTCTTTACAAAAAAACTTGTTGCTAATATAGAAAGCGACTAATGCATACTAATGGTCGCCGTGACTTATTGGTTAATGCGTTGAACTGCTGTGTGAGCGTCGTAGGTTCAAGCACCAGCCATGTCCACCGAACATTTTTCGCGGCACCACGTCTTGTCGGGGAATGACAAGCCTTCGGAAGTATAATCTGCCATGAAAGAGCTTCTCAATTCGCAATTCGGAGTCGGCAATAAATAGTAGGTCCCTTCCATTTTTGCGAAAAATATAAAACGCACAACATGAATGGTGGAGAAAAGCTAGACCTTGGCTCATCCTGAGCTGTCGTGTCAGCTATTTATTTTTTTAAATGCATACTTCTATTTATTGTTGGCTCAGATTAGCAGTTTCCTGTCTTGAAATTTCAGGTCGACTTCTTTCTATTGTTTATCTTCGTTATATACACACTTGTCTGACACAATGTTTTACCTGCAATTCGCGTCGCAAGGTTGATCGACAGTTTGTCAATCAGACTTAGAAGATTGATTAGCTCACTATTATACGAATTTTTCAACGTCCTGATTAAATGATTACTCGTACCAATTTGTAACTGCCAATTGCTCGTACCGCCTGTCAATTACATATCAATTAGCTGACTCGTCGATTCTCTAAGAAGACGATTATTATTTTAAATAAAAACGAAAGTTTCAATCAAAATGTGTACATATAATTGACTGCAACTAAAATGTCTGTGTTCATAACTGACGTCACAGGAAGTTTCGCACAGATCCCTGTTTCGCACATTAACACAAATTCAAACGTACATGCCACTTGAATTTATTTGCATTTATTTGTTTTTTGCAGGACTTCAAAGAATTCACAGATGCCGAAGGAGTTATTGCACTTCCAACATCGGACTTCCATAAACCAATTTGTTTAGAAATGCGTTCACTTCAATCCAATCAATCGAATCAATTGAAACTTCTTGCACCACCACCTCCGATTCCACCACATCCATCGGCAGCGTCCCTTATGGCCAACGGAGACAGTCTACTTCTGCCTTCAGACATGACCTCCGGATCAGCAATCACAACCGTAGCATCATCGTCATCCTCATCGTATGGCACAACGACAACAACCGTCGCACTACCATTGGAAACGCCATTACGTTACGCGCCTTTCATTAGCAATAATATTAACATTAATAATAACTTTAACAATAATTACAATAATAATTTTAATAGTATATCAACGGGAGTAGCCAATAATAATGTTAACAATAACTACAACAACAATGCGGATTTGGCCAGCGTCGACAGTTCCGATACGTATGCCAGTTGCCAAACGCACCCGTTCTTGTCGCAAGGCGATCTCACATCGGATCTAGCCGATGAGGCATGTGCCCTCGACATCGATATGGACAATCTGTATATAA
Source organism: Matsumyia berberina (assembly GCA_917880715.2). Taxonomy (NCBI): domain Eukaryota; kingdom Metazoa; phylum Arthropoda; class Insecta; order Diptera; family Syrphidae; genus Matsumyia; species Matsumyia berberina. The sequence continues at coordinate 35,594,857 of OU862870.1, forward strand.
ATCCCTTGGAGAAAGATGGCCAGCAGCAAAGTGTTCCGACATCATCGTCCAGTATGATTCGATCGCAAGTGAAAAAGAGCGCCTCCGGTGACACAGCGCTACGGAGTTTAGGTGGCGGCGCTAGTCCCATGGATGACGTTTTCCAAAATTTCGACGTTCAGGACCGCGGTAGTCGGGTTAGTCTGAACGAGACACCAGTGCCAAAGCATCGTAAGACACGATTCCAGCAAAGTGTGAAACCACGTGCCAGATTCGAAGATACCAAAAAGCTGTCACAGGAAAGTCTGGCGACACAGGACGGCAGTGTGAAGAAGAAACGATCGTCGTTTATGCCTGCCAAGAGTCTAGCTACAGCTACGAAGTTAATTAACCAGCATCTGTTTGGTATACAAAATGTTGGATCTAGGGGTAAGTTTTTGTGGACTTTTAATGAATTCTGCATGACACTCAATTTTGTAGCGAAATTCGAAAGTAAACATTCCTCGTCAATTGATTCGATTGACGCATCACCGAATTTGGAGCATCACCGTCGCTCCAAGTCGATTCTGAAGAACAAGTCGGATGTGTCAAGGGTACTCGCCGATCCTGAAAGTGAGCGATTACTTGCCGATAATATGTCAGGCTCTGGCATATCTGACAACGGGACCGTCATGGTGAGTCCTTCTCGATTTTCGCACCATGCAAGTCGTGTCATTTTTTTTCTGTTTTGTATTTTAGGGTGAATCCGGAAGTGATTACTCACCGAACAAATTACCTCACTCAGTTTTAGCGAAATCAATATCCCCACCTCCTCTTAGGCATCGAACATTAATACAACAGCGCTCAGGACCACCATCGTTGCAATCCAAGCCAACTAAATTCCAAACGCCGCGCTATCCAGAAGAGCAACAACTAAGGCAGGTGAAGCCAGTGCTGTCACGTTCATCGGCCACGTCCCAACTGGCCGACTCACGGTACGACTCAACGAACAGGGATAGCAGTTTAGGTAAGCGCGTGCAACCTACACCGGAAGCAATTTCATAATCCTATATCATTGTGTATCCTGCAGATTTTGTTTAAAGCAACGTCACATAAACATAAGTAAAACTTTCTTAGCTCTTAAGTCTAGTTTTTGATTAATAAGCTAGGAAACTAAGAAAATATTCTACAAACTAAATTATTTCTATATTTTAACTCAATCAACCGATGTGGCAATTAACAATTCGAAATTGAAACACCGCAGGTATTCTTCATTCATTCATCTTCACCACTAAGTTTTTTGAAGTTTGTTTTAGAGGCACGTTTTTACAGCATTCAACGTCAAAATTGCTTTTGTTTTGCTAAGGAAACCTTAATTGGAAAATATGATATTGGATTGAATCATGTCGGCTTTATTGTGGCTTGTTTTGGGTTTACAATCGTTTTATTTTTTAACTTTTTTTCTTTAAGCTTTTGTTCAGCAATTATCGTAAATTTAAATTGTCGAATTAGAAATCGAATCTGTTCGCGCCACCTACTGTGTGATTGTCCCGCACTATCCCTTAACCCTTTTTGGGCCGGTTCAGCATGGAACCACCGAATCAAAGAACTTTCTCTGGGGATCTAGTGGTTTTTATGGGAAAACATCGTTTAACGTGTAATCCTGTCAATTCGTAGACCAAAGGGGGACGTGTGGAACAAGTTTGTAAAGTCGGGGTAATTTTGGGTTAGTTATCAACTGCGAAAGGTGCGAAAATCATCATTATTCGGCCGGCAAAAGGTTAAAAGAAACAGATCGCATGGCAATACTTTCTTTTCAGGACTAGACGACCTGTGAAAAATTGAACTTGTCAAACTGCTGATATTTATTATTTTGGCCGACAAATTTAAAATTCGCAGGGTTCTTGGCTAAATTAGGCTCTATACGGTCTAAGTAAGCCATTAAAACCGAAGTCAACAAGCAAACCTAACCTAATTGTCGACTCAGAAAGTCCCACAGAGATATTCTTACTGAGATCCTTTTGACAGACCTTTGATTAAAAAAACAAGATTTGGAGTGGAAAAAAAAGGATTTATTATCCTGCCAGAGAGGCTCTTAAATTCAGACAGTTCCATAGACGGGAGCCAATTTCTTACTACTGAAGCCGTGCAACGTCAAACTTTTTCACGGCAAGCCGTGGGCTTAGCTATGTTTGAGATGCATACGTGCATCGGTACCTTGGCTACAAAATTTTTTTGGGATCGTTTTTATAGCCCAATAAATCCTACAGGTCGCAGTGCATGTGGATCTCAGCAACTTATCCTAACGTAGAGGGTATTTTGCTTGAAATCCTGTCTTTTGTACAATTTTACTTTTCAGAAATTTTACAGTGCGCAGCCTTCTTTAGAATTAACTTAAATCCCTTGAAACTATTCTTCACCACATTTCATTCCATAGGCTAGGGATTCTTGTATGAAATGTGATGAAAAATAAAAATACTGCTTCTTATATTTAATTTCCCTTATAAATTTGTTAATTTTCGGTAAATCATTCTTTTGGTTAATTTTATTTAATAAGCAATAGGGTGGTTGCTTATACCAAAACCATTTTCATTTAAAAGCTTTCTCAATAAAAATTAAATCAAATAATCAACACTAGATGATATTTAAGTGGGAGGATTTGCTGCTGCCTGCACAAGCCCAAAAACTAAGAGTTTTTCGACGCATCTTTGTGCAGGACATACCCAAAATAAATTAAGCGAGTGTACTGCTTAAAACCATTGTAGCTTAAAACCATTGTTTCCTGCATTGCTGTGGCTATCTTCTAAAGTTCTTGATAATGATGCCGAATTTGCTTATAAAGGTCAAGAAAAATACTCAAAAGCACTTCGCCTTTATAACGCTCTACTGTGCGGCTTTCTATTCTACCCAAAACTCTGCACTTAGACCTTACTCGGGTCTTCATGGACCCATCGCGTTCCCCTTGTGGGAATTTCTGTATCTTACTTACTTACTTACTTACAGTGCTACAGTCCGGAGTGGACCTAGGCCTCGACCAATAAGCGGCTCCAGCCAGCTCGATCCATAGCCAGCTGCTTCCAGTTTCACACATCAAATTGGTTAAGGTCCCCTTCCATTTGCGTGCGCCGCCTGAGCCACGGTCTTCTTCTACTGCGCCGTCCCTCGAGTGTGGATTCGAAGATTTTCCAGGCCGTCGTCGGACCTTCACTCTTCTGGCTAAGTCGATGTAGTTATACAGCCCATTCAGTTCGTCGTCGTATCTCCTCCTCCATTCACCATCTATGCCAAGAAGCCAAGAGCAACCGCATCTGCTTTAGACAAAGTCAATACCTCAACGCCGTAGAGAAGGACTGGGATGATTAAGGTCTTATAGAGAGTCATTTGCCTTCTTAGCCCAAAGAAACATTGATTGGCAAGAGTTACTCCTAGTTTAATCTCAGCACTAGTCTCGTTGATAGCGGAGCCTAGGTGGACAAAGTCTTTAACTGGCTCAAAGTTTAATCTGTCTATAGTGACGTTCTGTCCGAGATGTCGTTGCTGAGTGTCATTCCTTATTGTCTTCGTCTCGCCCTGATTGACCGCTGAACTCATTTTCGCCGCCTCCGTTTCAATACTCAGGAGCGCGCTAGTGACATCACGCTACGTTCTTCCGATTATGTCAATATCGTCGGCGTATGCAAGTAATTGGACGGACTTTTGAATAATTGTGCCTCCGGTGTTGGCGCCTGAGCTTTGCACAAATCTTTCAAGTATAATGTCGCATGATAGCGCGTCGCATTGTCTAAATCCTTTTTTAACATTAAAGATCTCGGTGAAGTCGTTATCGTTCATGATGGAGCAGCGTGCATTTTCCATCGTCATCCTGCAAAACGAACGAGTTTGACAGAAATACCAAAACTAGTTATTGATCTGTATAGCTCGTCTCTATAGATGCTGTCATAGGCGGCCTTAAAATCGATAAGAAGGTGGTGGGTATCGAATTGGAGTTCTGTTAGATCTACCGCAGTGTGAATATTTGTCCTATGGTGGACTTTTCTGGCCTGAAGTCACACTGATAAAGACCGATCAGGTCAATGACTAACGGCTTTAGGCGTTTACCAAGCACGGCAGTTAGCAGGTAGGGTGTTAAAAAGACTGATGCTTCGGTAGTTGACACAGTTCAGAGGGTCTCGTTTCATGAGGATCAGGCAAACAATGCTGAGGTTCCATTCATCCATTTCCATTTCCTCCGACCATATTTTACAGATGAGTTGGTGCATGCTCCTTGCATACCAATTCATCACATGCCGCTTTGAATAGCTCGGCAGCTAAGCCGTCAGCTCCAGCAGCTTTGTTGGACTTAAGCTTAGGTATGGCTACCTTCACTTCATCCAGGTCGGGTGGGTGGAATTGTTGGTCTTCATCGTCATGGTTGAATGGTCCATTCTGCCTGACTCCCTGTACCTGTTAATGAGAAAATAAGAAAAGAGTATTTGCAAACGTTCCTGCATCAGACTTGCCTTCCTGTACCATCCCGATCTTAGTATGGATTTAAGAATGATTTTTGATAGCATGTTTGTCAATTCACCCGGATCGTTACAAGAAAACCTCCATGTTGTTGTAGATCTCTTATGGGAGTGGTTTTCAGATTCATCCTATGGAGTAGTCCTCAAAATAGCCCTTGTTAGGTGCCTAGTTTTGGTTAGGGACGTGCAATCGCAGAGGAAGAGTGAAACAGTGCTTTCTTTTTCTGTGTATCGTTACGTATACAACAACGGTAGTGGGTGTTAAAGAGAATACCTAGCTTGGCAACGTATGTATGTGTCCATTGGCACAGTGCTATTTGCTACTATCCTCGCAGTTCGAGTTCTTTTAATTAGGTCGACGCAGCCCTGTATTTTGACAAGCAATAAGGACAGTTTTGTAAAAATATTAAGGTCAACCGGCCTCCTTGTAGCGCTATAGTTGGCAAACCCCCTAAAAATTTAAGTTTTAAAACCGTGCATCCATTTTAGGTACAAATTTACAATGCAGCTACACTTTCGACTATAACCGCATCAAATACTGCGTCTAGACAAATCATCTACATAGCAACACATTTATTCATGAACATTTGAAATGCACTTTTTATGTATTTCCAGACTAGCACAGAATTTGTTTAGTCTTTAGGCACCTACCGTGAACAATGACGATGACCTAGAGCGAACTCTTACATACTAGAGAGATTGTTCAAAACGATATTATCTAAATCACTTATACCCAATGAGTGGCTGCTGAATCTACTTAAAAAGCAACGTGAACTTTTAATTTGGTGTTCTAGTTTTTTTTATTTGTGTGACCTTGTTAAAAATGGTGTTCTTTCTCATTACTCTTCTCATTACTCCAGAACTAACTTTAAAACATATTTTATTTCAGATTCAGAAACAACGTTCACATCGAACGTTAACATTCGTGATGAAAGCGTCGAAGGCGGTGGTTCGAGCGATGAAAATCGTTCACTTATACAGCGAGGTAACTCTTATGAGAAATCCGAATCCGGCGGATGTACTTCGTAGCATTAAACCGAATTAAAACAAAAAGAAAATCATTGACAAAAATATTTCATTCAATTCGTATCTAAAAGCAATTTATTATATCTATAAAATAAATCTTAAGAAGAAAAAAAAAAACCATACAATCTGAATACAATATACAATACATACTTGTGTATACATATTTAAAATTTTACCAAATGCATCGTGCATCGAGACTTAATTCACAAATAACACACACTCACTTACATAAACCTATATATAAATGCATCACATTTTTATTAAGTCGGATAACAAAAAAAAATAAAGTTTTTATATATAATAAAAGCATATATAGTATATATATACACACGCCTATAAATGAATAAATCATAATATACTTCAAGCTTGATTATGGAAAAAACCAAAACTAGTTAACTGAAAATACAAAAAATACAATATTTCGAAATAAACGATAATCAGTGTCAATCAATTTCTATCATCGAGAAACACAAAAAAAATATAGAAATAAAACGGTCATTAGTACATAAATATATAAAGAAAAAACGTATACATACATATATGCAAAATTAACAAACAGAATTCAGTTAAATTAAAGACAAACAAGAAACCTATAATAAAACTTAAAGCCAACCAAAAAATGTTCATTATTTATTATATTAAATTATTATATAAATTATTACAATATACATTGTATATCTTTATGTATATGAAAAACACACATAACGAATGACCTTAAATCTTTAAAAAAAAATCGTTTAGAAATTATCGACGTTCATAACGTGTCCCGGAGCAGTTCAGTTTCATTTCCATTAAAATTTAAATTAAGTTCTACAACTTGATTTTTTGTATCTAAAATTGTGACCAATTTTGTCATTTTAAAGTCTCTGATCAGTCTAATTTTTATACATCAGAAATGCTGGGGACATTATCGTCACTTGGTATGGTGACATTAGATGAATCGACGATAGCCACCATATATTTTCATTAACCCTCCAATTTCGAATAAGAAATTCCTAAAAGATTTTTCTCCATGGAGGTTCTCTAGGAAGGACAAGAGGCCTACTTTGGTGCTTACAATTTGATGACTGTCTGATTTAAAACATTAGTTATCCTGAAGAAGCCGAAGAAAAAGAGCTTGTAGATCATTCCTTCAGCCACTGCTTAGCTCTTCAAGAATTTTACACACAAAGGCCAAATTGACAAGGAAAAGGAAAACACACTCCTTCAACCCCTTTCATTGATCGCACACCATTCTGTGGAGTAAGTAGATGCCTTTTCTAAATCTACACAAGGAAACCGAATTTGCTAGAATCCAATGTGATCTTGATAAAAGTTGCAGGACAGAAATGTACAAAATATGTTTTCCCTTTTTCTAAAAGACTCTTGAGTAAAGAAGTTACCCTCAAATTCTATCTAGCACAATCCGGACATAGATCTCTCTGGAGATCATGCATTGGACTAACCTTGACTTAACAATCTTAACGAACTATTTGAGAACAAAGTTGTCAACATGCTACTCTTTCTTACATCCACAGGATAGATTTAAGACCAAAAGCTGCGGCTGTTGATATTCACTTCCAATCATTCAACAACCCGGTCACGAGAACAATGGTAACAAAACAGTGCAATTCAACACTAATTGAGAATCAGGCGCGTTTATCGCTTGATGGGATCATTTTTATCCACAATGATTACCCAACAATGATAGTAGTATATCAGACTATGTACATGAGTGTTAGGTTCCTTGATAGCTCGAGCAACTAAGCAGAAATACCTTTAACAGGCCTAAGACGCCCTTCTTTCCCTACCTATTCTATGTTCCTTCCTGAACTGTCGACATAATTTCCACCCCTATTATTGGGGAAGTGTAAACTAAATCTTGTAAAAATCCCAAGCTCCCAACGTTTTCCCTGTTAAGAACGGCTGGAATAGTTCGTCAGCAAACAAGTAGCTTCTACTAAGGGAAACTTATAGGGTCTTGGAGAACGACGGCCTAGTATAAAAAGGGCAAGCAACTTCAACCGCAGCTCAAACAACGTCAAGCGTAGTAAATCGAAATGGTTAAGTCCCATGCTTTGCATGAAAAAACCTAGAAAAAATCTATCGATGAGAACATAGTTATAATCCAATAAAATAGAAAAAACAAGTCGCCCAAAACATGTCAAAACGAGTGTTAAAAGAATCTGGTAAATCGTCTCCTCATCAGAACAGCTTCTGTAGAAATCATGTTACAGGCTTACCTATTACCTCCATTACTGTGGCTTCATTTCACAGTTAGCGATACCTGCTTGGATATTTTTGTGCTCTTAAATCATTTTTGGCTTGCGAGAGTCCTCTCCATCTTTAAAACAAAATTAAACCGCGTTCTTGATCATAAATGGTTCTATCAATTCTTCAGAGTCCGTCATAATAAACACGTTTTTCTAACACTTTCTTTCCCCCCTTTTTTTTTGAATTATTTTGAAGTTAAATGTGTAAAATATAATTTGAAAGAAACTACAATTATTGTAGCAAGGACACGTTTGAAATGTGTGTGCGAGTGTATTTATTAACATTAGGAAGGCAATACTAGTTAGTAGTAAAAATCAAACTGAATTGTTACTCTCTATTGACGTGTATGAAGAAGACCACAAACCAAAAACAAAAAGCAAATTAACATTTTAAACCGTACCAACAAAATGAAATTTTAAATTTATATATGACAAAAATATATATACATACATATATAATATACATATTTTATGCATGTAACAACCCTAAAATAGATAAAAAAAAAACGAAAGAAGAAAAGAATTAGGAGTGAATTAGTTTTTAAATTGATGGCTTTTATCTGTGATTATTATAACTAAATAAAAGAAAATATAAAAAAAAAAACCTGATTACCAAAAGGATCGTAAAAATTATAAAAAAAAATGTTTATAGCACATTTTAAGCTAAATTTTGAATAGTATGGTTTACTTACGAGATAAGCATCTGTGAATTTATTTTTTACGTTATAGAACAGCAAACAGACATGATTTCTACATTTTGTATATATAGGTATTATTTATTTTTGTTTATTTTAATTTTAGTTGTTTTTTTTTTTTCTATTGAGTTGTTATTTCACTGTTATGTTTATAAAGATTTATTTTTTTAAATAAAACCAAAAAATAAATTATCGCTTGTGTTTTATTTTTAGTTTCGTTTTTATAGATTTGATTTTAGTTAACTATTCTTTATTATTATTACCCACTGTCAATTGAATTTGAAATTTCTCTAAATGTGTTTTTATTTTAAGCAAAATCAAACAACTAAATTATATATGATATACATTGTATTAAAAGTCGCCAAATTTTTGGGCAAAACAAAAACAAAACATTGTGAAAGCTACAAAGTGAATGAACCCATTAAATGTTAACAATATTATTATACCCAATTTTTCCCCATCAACAAATTTATGAGGAATAAAATTTCAAATATGTAGATATTTTTTAATAAACAAGACATTATATGTATGTACTAAAAAAAATACAAAAACCAAAGTTGACAGAAATATTAAAAAAAAAAAAGAAAAGTATAAAGTGATTTTATTGTTGTGTAGTTTGCTAATGTTGTAATTCAATTTACGCTATTAAAACAAAATAAAAAAAGAATTATGAAAGAAATCGATAAACTATGAAAATACAATGTTAATGCTATTATTTTTCTTTCGGTGTTCCAAGGATGATAAATTTGTTAAACAAAAGCATAAACAAAAAAATCAAAATGAGCGCGGTTTGGAATTTTCCTAATTTAATTGTAAAACAAAATTTATAAAAAAAAAAGAAAGAAAATCAAATAGTTAATATAAAAATACAAAACGTTTGGCAAAATTATATTATGATTCTCCTGAAACATAACAAAGAATTGGCCATTGAATTCAGAAGGTTAAAGGAAAAGCTCTATTGGTTGTTGAGTTCATCAAAACGTTAAAATGTATTTACTTATTGTTTTAAATTAAATTACAGTTGGTGTAGTCTAAGAGTTTATTTGCCTACCATAAGAAACGTCCACAATGTTTTTTTTTAAACCTTGTCAGATGCCGAAGAGAAGCAACAGAGGTTTGTTGCAGCCAAACAAGAAACGACTTGTTCTATCTCAGCCGTGAATGTCTTCACTCCTGGCAAACGCAATGTAATAAAAAAATTTTCTTAACAATTGGTTGAAATTTTACATCCCTTCAGACTGAGCCCTTTTATTTGTGTAAATGTTACAGATTTTACCTCTGCAAAGTTTCCCTATGTATTTGTTATAATTTCTGTGAACAATGGCGGATCATTTGTCTGACATTGTTCTATTAAAAATTATGTACCACCTGTCTATCAGCACAATATGCGCGTCCAAGTCATTCTTGACAAACGCTTCCGCTTTTTGGTTACTTTCACCTCCAGCGTCTCCAGAACTAAACCGTATGGTGCTTTTTTGCTCTTAGGGGATGGAAGTCACCTATTTACATATTTAGTTTCCGTTGCTGCTTAATTACTAACTCAAAAGGGTAATTGCCTTCGCTGATTTTTCAACACGGGGATGGTCTGTGCCATTTTTTTAATGTTTAGTGCTTTTTAGTTCCTTTGCTCATCTTCAACCATCTGTGGAAACAGATGTATCTTTGATGAGAGCCTCAGACATGCTTACTTAATATAGAGAATTTAAAATTCTTATTGAAGGCATGCCAGAACTGCTCGTAATCTGCACCAGGCATAACCCCTTTTTAATTAAAGATGTCCAGCATGCGTGAGTCTCGTAGGTTTCGTTGTTTCAAATAATTGTTCTCTCTTAGTTTAAGAGCTTCCTTGGCAGCTACTTTCTTGATAAAAAGTTCCAGAGTTTGAAGATGCAGTACTGGTTTCAAAACTCTTTCAGGTGTGGATTTCAAAGCAGCTACTATAATGCCCCTGTAGGTAATTTACTCAGATTATTTAGTTACTTTTGGTGTGCCCATCACCAGATAATTAGACTTCTTATAGGCAAGAAAAAGGCCTTGCAATGGCGATATACAGCCAGTTGAAAAGCCCCACATCTTTTTCAAATACTTTTTTCCTTCTTTCTGAAATCGGAGGTTTCCAATTCAGTTTGAAGTCTTCAACTGATGCAGTTTCTCGGTTTTGTTTGAAAACCACCCTGTTGAATTTTTTTTAATACGAATGGTAATGTTTGTAGCATTTGATGATTAAATGAACAAGGACAGAGATTTTAAGAGGCCTTTAGTGAATCGTTTCGACTCTTAAGGTTGGGAACGATTTCTTTTTTTTTTATAAAGTCGTAGGGACTAAAATGAATTATTTATGCAAATCCAAAAGATGTGCGACACCTCCAAAGTTTGATAGCTTCTTAATCGCTTTAAACAGAAATATTTTCTTTTCAGCTTTCTTGATGGCAAACCACGAAAAAGAAGTTCTAGCTTGCTTATCGCTTTCAATTTTTAAATTGCAATACAATTCTTATATCACCATTAGTCCAATTCTCGGTAAGCCATGCATTTTCAACGCTTCATTGCATTTAAAATCTCGTCACGTTTCTTAAGCCCATTCACATCCCTCGGCACATTATAAGGACGAAAGTGTTTACCGTCCAATCTCACATTTAAGCCTGTAATTATGATTGCAATCATCTTAAAAAGAGCCTTAAAAATGATCGCAATTCTACTAAAACTGGCCCCAAATTAAAATTTTTCGAGCAATCCCCTTTTCTTATTCAGCATACTCTAGTTTATTTAAACACCCCCAGGTTTTGATAAGAAAAAATAAAGAAGTACTAATTTAACACAATATTCTTAAAAACCAAAATAAAACAACATTAAAATAAAATAAAAAAAACTATTTGTAATTATTATATAAATAAAGGTAACATTTTACATAGCCTATTAGAGACATATCAGATAAAAGAAAAATGAAAATAATAAGCGAACGTTGCATAATACTGTACAATTAATCAATGACTAACCTGCATACATACATAGATGTACTAAAATTTATATACTAGAAGGTCTCACAACACGACACCTTCGTAGGCTTGAATTTTGCAATTCAATCATTCCGCTAAATATGCTTCATTCATTAAATCGTTAAAAAGAGGAAACTAAAAACAAAAAAAGGACAAACCTATTGTATAATAAAGCAAACCATTATTTAGAATAGCTATACAAAACAAAATATTTATTTATATGTATATATATACAGATAAATATATATATGTATATATAGATTAACTTTACAAAAAAAAATAAAAAACCTTATATAAGCACCATAGAAAATTTATTAAAAAGAAACCCAACATTTTGTGAGATAATTCCAACAAAAAATATATATAAAAAAACGAATATTGTACAAAAAAAAAAACAAAACATGTGTAAACTATGATTATTTCGAAATTTAGGTTGTTTTTTTATCTGTTTATAAGAACATCGTTTTTAAATAAAATCAAACAAAGAAAAAATAATTATTATTATATTACATGTACGTATTTCCAAGGAAAAAAAAAACTAAATTTGTTAAAATTTATTATTATTTATAAAAAAAAAATGTAGGAAATAATTGAGAAAATCAAATTCATTATACATAAATGCATTTTACCTATACATAATTTTGTGGCAAAAAAAAACATTATGGACACTCACGAACTTTAGTAAAAAGTCATACAAAATTTGTTTTAAAATATAACAAACGTTGTTTTATTTAAATTCTTGTGATAATCCATAAGGGGAAGCAGCAGCGGAGTGAATCTGTAAACAGACGTAAAAACATAAAAGACTACATTTTAAAAAGAGCATTTTTTATTTACATAAGGTCGATACCCTTTTTCAACAATCGATTGGTCTTTCTGAAAAGTTAAAATAAAGCATTCATCCGGACGGTTAATACGGAATAGTCAGCCTAACCATGTATATGTTCATAGGTACATGTTCATTGGTATGTATATCCAAATCTCGAAATTGAATGTGGCATTACACCCTCGTTAACAGGTTTCACTGCTTGCACTATGCTGCGATAATATTTAATCATTTTCAAAAGACCCGCTTATCCACTATGAGGGTCGCGGGATTAGGGTGATTAAGTGGACTCTCCCTATCTCCCGATCTTCCGCCATCGACGCTAAAACATCAGGGGCTTTCTGCTTATGGGTAGAGGTGAGGATTCGGGCTTGGTCCAACCAATCTCATCCTGGGCCTAGCCAGGGGACGCCTGCCTGATGGCACGGATTCCATGACGTCTTGGAAGCCGGGTTCGGGGAATACTTTAACGTGCTTAAACCGACGAAGTATGGACCTTTCGATTGAAGAAGTAGCTGCTCGACATTGAGCGTCTCGCGTATTCTGGTGTTCATAAATCGCTCTCGACGAGTTACCCCTGCAAAACAACGAAGAAATGTTATTTCGGCAGCTTGTACTCGCGATCTTATTCTTTCGGTCATTACCCAAACCTTATGACCATAGATGAGGGTCAGAACAAACACTGAATTGAAGACCGATAGCTTAGCTCCGATGCCAAGTTCAGGCCTCCTGATAACAGATTGTCCAAGTTGTGTCAAAATTGGTCCAGCCTAATCAATCCTACAGGATAACTCAGTATTGCTCCTTCCATCTCTCGTCAGTAAGACCCCTTGATACTTAAACTTCTCCACCTGTTTCAATGGGACTCCACTTACATGCAGAGTGCCTTGAATAGGCGCTCGAGAAATTACCATTACCTCTGATTTGTTCATGTTTACCTTCATCCCAGTTTCAACAAAGACAGCGACGAATCTATCATATCATTGCCAAAACCAGTGCGTTGGAAGTAAAGAGACAGAAGTGGTTATTAAAGATTAAAGTGGTGAACCAAAGCAAAATCAAATATTTGCTATCAACATGACGAACCGGACAAAACGTCGCAGCAGAGAACCTTGACCTTCGCTGTAGTAAGAGACATGCCGAATCTTAGCTCAACTATCCTTTCTGACTCATGAAAAATAAAGCGAAGAACAATTCATGCTAATCGTTGTTTCTTATGGCTAAAAACTAGGGAGAATCTGTGCAGAATCTTGGACTCTAATAAACGCGGAAAAAGATATGTTTGGTCATTTCGAGTGAAAGATTCTTGATAACATATTCCACTGTGTTCCTGGTTGGATTACCGGGTGGAAGATGTTTAACGAAACTCTATACGATTTGTACAACGACACCGGCATAGTCAAAAAAACTGCGCATATAAATACTTGGAATCGTCCCCAACGGTCCAACCCGCAGAGTCTTATATTTTACGTTTCCATTCTAAGACCTAGATGCACTGCGACTTGGCAGATCTATTGTGCTGGCCTAGTTACTCAAATCACGGCCATTTATAAACCTCATTCCCCTCTTTTACGCATGGAAACTGAAAAGAAAGGGTAGGTTTGAGACGTGTGTTGCGTGGGATCTAGGCAAAGTGGGAACAAATGTGTAGTTGACGCTAGTGTACGTGCGATCTGGCGAATCTTTCTATTACTTTGATGAAGGCCAGAAAGTCACCGGTTTATTTGTAATTGTGATGAACCTCAGGGTCTTCTGTCGCGTTCTCGTTCACAAAGTTTAATCGGTAGACGACAGAAGCAGCATGACACAGTACTGTTCAAAGTCAGATGAGGAAGGATGGAAAAGGTTATGCTGATATGTAACTGCATGCATTCACTGGTTGAGAGGTCAAAATTGGAGAGAAAATCACAGCAGAGGAAGCCACATCAAAGTACTCGTAACACCAGAGCGAATCACCTACCAAAAGTAAAAAGAACACCGTGATGAATAGTCAGACGAGATCTTAAATTGTGTTTTATTTGAAAAGTTGAGGGAACTCTCTGCCTTAATTTTTATTCACATCACCCTTTATCAGCCTAAACCAAATAAAATTCATTAGCGCCACAGTATTTATGTACTCGCATTTCAGTGACTAGAGTGGGTATTTACTAGGTGTCATTCTTTTACTTTCGCTATGTATAAACGACCAAACAAACGATGTTCTGTTGCTATACAAGCCGCTGGTTCTTTTTGATACAGGTTCAGCTAAAAGGGTCTCAACCGAGTGTCCTAATACATCTATGACTCGTATGTATGTACATGCCAAAGTTAGTTCTTGCAAGGAGTACCCAAATGCCTCGCCTGTCTACTGACGTCACCGTCTCTTCTATCACTTGAATTGAACACGTTACAGTTAACTACCAACGTTTGTGATAAATACTTGGCCACAAACTTTGTCGATGCCCATTTAGGCCGAGAGGAGAGCAACCTTGCGCTACTATCACCATCACTTAGTCAAGTTTACTTTGTACTTTTGTGTTTTTATTAATCTTTTTGGTCTACAAACGTTCCTCTATAAAATTTAACAAATGTTTTTGCTAATACATAGTATAACGAAGCAAATATACCCAAATCCGAAGGTAAATTGGTTCCGTTTTTCTTTTTTTGTAAAATGTTTAATTTAAAGGGATCTAATTTGAATTACATGTGTTTGACAGATTGCCTAGACTTTTAGGTCGCCCAGCTTAGTGGAGACGTTCTTTGCACTGGCCGGAGCTTTCTTTGACTTCTTTGCGGGGGCGGCCGGTTTCGCTGCCGGCTTCTTAACCACCATGTCTTTGTGAAGATCCTTTAGCGAGGCATCGACTTTCTCCTTAACTGCCTCCTTAATCTAGAAACACAAGCATACTGAGTGAAACAATACGCGAGATTTTAATAAGATGTCTAACCTTTTTTAACTTGCCCTGGACTTCCTTTGGCTTCTTCTTCGATTTTGTATCGGCGACTTTGAAGACATTTTTGTCCTTCTTTGCCTTGCCTTGCGATTTTGGCTTTGCCTTGCCACCTTTCTTTGCGTTACGACCCATTGTTACTATTCTGCGGAGAGAGAGAGGAAGGAATCATAAAGAGAAGAAACAACCAAGAGGAAAGCACACAACCGTGACCAATAAAACCACTTATATGACTTTTTGCTTGAGTAAATTTTATTGGCTAAGACATTTATTGCTACTAAAGGAAATCTACGAGCTACACGGAATCTTGGGGCTGGGGGCCTCGTCAACCTTCTCCGAATGACGCTTGGGGCGAAAGCCGCGTATTTTCGGCGTCGTGAGAATCTCTTTGGTGAGATAGAACGCAACTCTGTACATGTCCTTGTTCGGCGCGACATTGCGAACAAACGTGACCGACTGAAGATTATCGCCGAGCAATAGACCAAGATTATGTTCGACCAGACGCTGGACAAGTTCCTGCGTGTTGTTGCCTTTGGCAAATGAGTACAAATGCACAAGGGGAAAGTTGATATCTTTTCTATCGAAATCCACTTCGTCGGCAGAGATCAGGTTTCGAAATGTGTCCAGAAACTCGGTCGACATCGCCGGCAGGTTCATTGTAATGTGAATTTTGTACGATGGAGACACTTCATTCAGTCGGCGAACAAGATCCTCTCTGACTTCATTCTGAATGAATTCTCTTCCCTCTCGGTTGAACGTGGTGATGTTAGAGGTGCACTTGTTTTGCTTTGCGTTGTGCGACAACCAATTGTAACTGTCAGGGTTCAGGTCATTGGCGAACACGGTGCACTTTTTCTTCGCCGCTGGCACGCTGAACGGTCCCACGCCAGCAAAGATATCATATAGCACATCACCTGGCTGCAGGAGCTTCACAATTCTTTCGTGTTCTGTTGAGAGGCGTGGATTCCAGTAAACCTTAGAGAAATCAAACTCGAAGCTTATTCCGTTCTCTCTCACTTGGACCTGGAAGTCCTTCTCGCCACAGATCACCTCGATGGGGAAGTTCCTGTAGATGTTGTCGATCGTAGAGACCTTGTTGACCACCGCCTTGCAGCCAGACACTTTATCTCTTAGTATATCACCTATGAGCCTTTTGAACGGCTGGAGGTGGTCGCGTAGGTTGATGTGCACTATGTGACCAACACGGGAATACGATGTAAGGCCTTCGTCCTCTTCGGGGAGGATAAACTTGAGGATTTCATCGGCGCGCCAATTTTCATACGACAACTCCAAATCGCCAAAGTAAAAATCACTCTCTTCTACTCCCAATTGTGTCAGTTCCTTTGGGAGCGATTCCCATCCTGTAACTGGTCCAGGATGAAGGAGAATCTCCTTGTATTTTTTCGTATCGTCTTTAGTTTCCTCTTGCACCAATGGACGCACTGGCCTGATACGTTCCATTTTTAAAAGTAATTTCTTCAGCAGTGGCAAAACCTTGTGGGACATTTTTTCGGAAACCTTTAGCTTGGGTACGCGGACAACTTTGTGAAACGCATCGCGATCGAGTTCAATCATACCACGCACTTCAAGGGGCGGATGTAGCGTGGGGTAATCCATGTTCTTCCAAAAATGTCGTGTGGAATATTGTGTAAATTTACAAGTTTCTGGATTTAAAACGATACCTGCGAGTTGTGAAACACAAATGCGAAGCATTCAACGCGATTTTTTTTTAATTTACGCCAACGAAAATAGGAAAAAATCGAGAGAATATAACTGAAAAAAGTAATTTTACCTTTTTGACAGATGATAAATGAAAATACGCGTGCTATATCAATACTGGCGAGAAGTATGCAATGAAAAATGATAAACGATGCAGATTATAATGCCATGACCATTCACAATTGCTGGCTTGGGTTCAAATTATGTATACGTTACATTTGACTGTGATTACACGAAGAGTCGGAACGTACCATTGTATGGATACATTTTTGATTATCAAAATTAAGTTCCGGAAGAAAAAACTTACGTTTAAAATTAAATTCAGATTTTTGGAATGAAAAAGTGATTTAATTTTGAGGAAAAGAAGGACCATACAAAGCCGAAACCGGGTCAAGGTGTCACTTTCTGCAAAGATAACCCAAAATCTAAAGTTGTTGCGACTAGGGTGCCTTTTTTTTACCAATATTGTTCTTATTTCTAATCAGCGATTCGTTTCGCACTGCCTTGTTAATGTAAAATGAAAGAATTCAATTCAAGGCAAAGTCTACTCTTGGGATGTTGTCCAAAGTGTTGTCTCTGGTTAACCGAGAGATACATACAAGTCGCGCAACAGTTAAGGCGAAGTTATGGCAGTTTATAAAGATTTGAAGACAACTAGGACCTATTGCCAAAAATCGTAAGCAATGGCGCACAGTTGTAGTAGATGCCCTATGACTCACAAGGCAAAAAGGACATAAGTAAATTAGTAATCGTTCTAATGCAGTTTCAAGGTCGTTCTAGCTTGTCATTCATCTGTCATGGAAACAGCTAAACAATTCAACAACCATCTATGCTAGGTGTCGAACCACAGGGACATTGTAGAAAACTGCATGGCTAACGAGCATGCTGGACACAGTACGTACTAGGCACCCTAAGCATTCCGCCGAATCGACGGGAGCTTAGTATATTCCTCGGTAAGTGTAAACAAAACCTTAAATTGGATGCAAACATCGAAATCAAACGTGGGTGGATAAGAGACGCAACGTTCCAAATCTCCAATAAAATGGCATAGCTCAAATTAATATCTATCCAAAGTTATCTCGGTCTAAATGACTTGTGCTGCAGCTTTAGGGACGGCGCGAGGAGAAGGAAGCCATTTTCTATTTGGTTATCAGGCTCCATCTAAAAGAAAACTGCTCCATCCGAGGAATCGTTTCTTCAAATGCCTCACCGACATTGTGGACATCAACTTTAACTTAACTTCCGCTTCACACAAAGCTCTAGCTGGTTCAAATGGTCTCCGAAATAATTTAATATATATCAGAATCGACTTCTTCTGGTCTAAGTACATCTACTTTTTAGAACATGACTCAAAACTCAAAACTACTACGCAATACACAAAATGATGCTTCCGTTTCTTATCTCTCCCCTATTTACAAGCTGCACGTAAAAAAAAATTTATATGGCAATTTAATCTCTACAAGCACTACCATTTCGATGCACTACTAATCTCGGTGATGCTAATTTTAAATTTATTTCAATTTTTTTCTTATCATTCTAATGTCAATTCAGTTTCGTTCAATGCCGATAAGACCTGGAAATTTATTTTACTCTTCTCTTGCATTTTTTTTTTTTGCTTAAAGCGTCCCATCCACTTTACATGCATTTTGATGTTTTTGACGTAACCTTAATTATTTACATTAAAAACGACACCTGCGCAAGTGGGACGTCCAGCCATGTGGATGCCTGTAAACACAGACAGCAGAATTTCATAAGGAAAATATGGAAAGGAGTAATTCACAAGGACAGGTGTTAGCAAACAAGCGCAGATCTTCCAAAAGAAAAACAAAGTAATGCGTTCCTTATATGCTTCCAAGTAAACCCTCGATAAACGTTGAGATTGGCATGCATCAGGCTCAATCTTACCTAACAGATAAAATCAGAGCCCGAACTACCACACTCGTTAACGAGTTACTCATAATCGAAATGTCAGGATTTGGCATTACCCTTTCCTATGAGTTGAATCTATCATTCGATCACGAGTACCACTCACTCACTCGTTATCGATAGCGGTAATTCTGCCCCAGCTCTCTTAACAAGCTTACAAAAGTAAAAAGATTAGCCTGCATCAGTATAACATGAACATCGAGCTCAACGCCGCAGGGAGGACTAGAGGTGATATTAAATATATGTACTTCCTCTGAATAGAGTCAGCAGCAGTCAAAAATGGAAGCAACCCTCATGGAAGCAAAGCTCATATGGTTCATACATCCGGGAATCCAAAAAAAAGCCTTAGCTTCTCGCAACCATTCATGTTGCGCGTATTAATTTTTTCGCATGAATGGAAGGGTCCTACAATTTATTGCCGAACCGCAAATTGAAAAGCACTTTCAAAACAAATTATCCTCCCGAAGGCTTGTCATTTCGCGACGAGAGGTGGTACCGTGAAAAATGAACCCACGACACAGGATATATTGAAATATCGGTGTACATAAAATGCTGATTGAAACTAACCAACTACGCCTGGTCCGCAGGAGGTGACTGCGTAATATCTCGCAGCTTATGGCCAACACTGAATAAGAAATACCTACAGTACTGGCATTGGATAAAAAGAAAAGAAGTATCCTAAAAATTGTGCTGACCGAGCACTGCACGATAGGCGCAGTGGGCACTAGAGTAGACCTTAATTGACTTGACTGCAGCCACCAGGTTGTGGAAGAAGTAGAAATTATGAAACACCTGCTTAGTGAATATCTGAATCTCGAAGAACGTCGCCTCCGTCAAATGAGAAAATGGACTCGTTCGAGAATTAGAGGACTTTGTGCCAATAATAAACATGATATGTTTCCCTCAGGCTCGTTTGTGAATAGGCTAAGCAATAAATGAACACAAAGCTAAGGTTAGATGAGACGGCTGTTCTGTTCGTTTCAAGACACATTAAGACTAAAGTTTGGGGCATTGTTATATCATTATCTTGGGTGGCAATACCGGACTTACTGTGGACACTGTGGAAAAGAGAAATGCTCGCGAGACCTCAATACGCCTGTTACTTATGTAAAAGGCGCAGTAGGGTGTCTGAATTCAATTGGGACTTAGCGAGGAGCTAGTATACACGGGATCACAAATCTACAGATACCTGGACAGTGTGAAGATGAGGTAATTAATGCAATTGAAACTGGTAGTGGAGTCAGGAGACTGACGCTGTCGAACCATTGCTATGCTGCTACCGAGTATCCTGCTTGGAGTTGTGGACCTATAAATTTCTATTCCCGGACGCCTACGTTGGGTGGGTGCAAGGATGTATTATCTCCGTACAAACCAGGTAGAGTTAACAAGAGTGACTAATGCAGTCGAACCCCTGGCTTTATTAAAGTGATTTGAGATGGATCGTGCAGATCTTCGAAGAAGTATTAACCCAGAACGTTGTATCTTGATTTGGCAAGTGCTGGACAATCCTGTGGTGGAGCTGATATTTCTTCTGTTTATGGAAAGAAGTCTTTTCGATAGTCCTTGGCTTAGTTATAGGCGCCAAGCAAACGATTTTATTTTAACTGAAAGTGTGTTAATGAAACTTCACTAATTGATCGGCATGATTATGTCACAGAACACCGCAGCGTGATAAGAGGATGAGGCGCTTTAGATGTTTATTTTCATTATCACAAAAATTAGTGTATTCTCAGCTATTTTTGAATACAGTCTTCCATTCAAATTGGCAATCGGTTTGCTTGTTATTTCAATAAAGACAGGAGATGAAGGCTTTATGTTTACATAAATAGTTGCGTTCGTCTTACCATTGAAAGTTTACTTCCGGTTTATCCGTTTTCCGTCGGATTGTGATGGTTTTCTTTCGGTTTTCCGCTCTTTGACGGAATGTTTTTGCATATCGGGTCTGCGAATGGCGCAGTAATTGTTTTTATTTATTTTTTTTATTCTAGATCTGTCGTTATCTTAAATTTTTGCAGTTTATTCTAATTGTTCTGTCTGTTGTTCATCGGTGGTAAATATTTGATTACTACTTAGTCTTTGGTTAGTTAAGGATCGAGTGTGCTAACTTGTGCTTGTACATATACAGTGATAAGTTCATATTTTTTTGCAATTTATTAAGTTCTGTGAAAGAGAATTAAAGGTGACTGTGATCAAAGTCGGCGTATGCATGTACATGGGAATCGCACTGCAATATCAAGTATTAAAATTGTTGAACAGGTATGTACATATGTATGTTTGAAACTGATTTTAAGTATAGTATCTTCTTGCCTGGTCCATCTCTTTGCACTTACTGAATCGCGATAATATCTCCGTTGCAGCAGTTTTGGCCTCTGTGTATTGTTCAACCGCAGGCGGTGTTTTAAGGGACCTAACGACGTTTAAATCCGAAGGTCGTTGTCCTTGTTTCATTAGCAGCAGTTTGGCCAATTTTGCTGTTGTTTTATGAGTAGCTCCTGTTTTCCGTGGTCAGGCAGTCACCTCGGAGGTAGCACCCTTAATCTGGAAGACCAGTTCCATTGTAGAAAATTCCTAGAACGAGGGATCGGTTAGACCGATGAAAGCAACCCAATTCTGTTTATTTATTTTGTGATGATAAGAAAGTTCATCTGGGGCAGCCACCTTACCTAACCTATTTACCAATCATGTGTAGTTTTTTCCTTCTCCGCCATGAGCTTTAATGCATGTACTTAGAAGGCCCACATGCGTAGGGAGAGCTGTCACTTCGGCTACTAGTTCGCAGAAAAAATTCATTTTCAATCAACCGGCCATGTAATTACCGAAAACTCATCTATCGAAGTGACGATTACTATAGTTAAGTGTGCAGTTAATATCAAATGGCTGATATAAACTAGTAAGTAATTGAATTATACATGCACACCTGGACGGTGTAGTTAATGCCGCTTCTAATATTCCCCTCGTCAGACAAAACATTTTTGTTAAATTTTTACATTGTCCTCACTGCTCATCATGGACATCTTTTCCATCGCTCCAAACCGCCCAATGGAATCGACGCAACCATTTCAGTGTAACCGAGACATAGCAATTACCAGCCAACCGCAGTTCAATGGACTTCCAGGAGTCGAACCAGAACAGTTGATAGACCCATCAAGCCACCACCATGCGATTCAATACCTCAATTCGATTGAAAAGCTATTCATTCAGCAGAACATTGCACTGCTAGAGCTGGTGTTAGGAATCGAGGCGCGTAACAAGTACCAAGTGCTCGACCCGTTTGGACAAAAGGTTTTCCAAGCCCTAGAAGAATCTGGCTGTTGTGTTCAGATCTGCTGCGGGCCAATTCGGAACTTTGAAATGCACATTCTCGACAACTTGAATAATGAGGTGATTCGAATGTACAGACACTTGGCCTGTCGGTGTTGTCCTTTCTTACGGCAGAAGCTCGAGATATTCTGCCCCACAGATGTCCTGGTGGCCGTCGTCGAACAAGAATTTACACTGCTTCATCCTAAATTTGGTATATTCGACAAAGACGGCATGAAGGTGCTACAGATTGAAGGACCTATTTGTCCATTCAAGTGTTGTAGCGAAGTGTGTTATCAGGTAAGCTGATATGTAATTCTATTCGAGACCAGGAAAATGGCATGTGCATTGGATTACAGATCAAAGGACTCGATGGCGAATTTGTCGGAACAATTTCTAAGCAATGGATGGGATTTCTACAGGAAGGTTTCACAGATGCCGACTCTTTTCGGTTGGATTTTCCACTTGATCTTGATGTTTATATGAAAATGGCTTTACTCGGGGCAACCTTCTTGATTGTAAGAAAATGGAATTTGTTCAGCATTGGGTGTAACCAGTTTTTGAATAATTTTTCAGGATTACTTGTATTATGAGAAGGACCGCTCAGTGATTTAACTCACATCACTTGCTTACAACAATTGAATGATTCGAATTGATCAAGTTTTACCATTGGATCATGTGATTTGTTTAAATAAATGTTTATGTTCGTCCTTATGGCTCTTGGTATATGCCTCTTATTTCCTCATGCATTCTTCAGAAATCAAAATCGTCTGACACTTTTTGAAATGCAAGAGTTGTCCTCACAGCAGCAAGGTGGGCATGAAGGTCATGGCAATCACACCAACGACATGCCCGGTAAAAAATGAGTCCTTCGAAATTTGTACCTACTACCTAGTATTGGCATTAATTTGATCTCAGTCTTCAAGTTGCTAAGATCAATCAGTCTTTCCAGTGCTTTCAGCAAGTGGATTTCTTCTTTGACGGTGTGGAGGACAGAAGCTTGGAGCTTGTAACGCCTCACTAATCTTAGAAAAACATGGGCTCTTTTTGGGATTGGAAATAGGTTTTTATAGAAGGATTCATGGCCAGTGAAGTACGTTAGAGCATCAACCTTTGCATGTGAGTTAACTTTACCCACCAACTTTGAGCTGGAATCTAATGAAGGATAGCTTGATTGTTCCTGGTCAGTTCGCCGAGTACTGTATTTCAAAAACTAGCTTCGATTTGATAACAGACGACACAAGAGCTGGGTTGGCTGTTCAAAAGGATGAATATAAAGGGTTTTTCAATAGGGACATAACAATTTCGAATTTTCATACAAACGCACTCTTAAACTTTTTTTATGATCTGTTATTGTCAAAACTCAAAGCTTGCGTTTTTATCATGGTAAAGTTTGTGAAAGAGCAAAGCTTGGAAATTATTAAACACTAGCTAACATCCGCGACTACGTCCGCGTGGAAGACGTCTCATTATACTCTATATCCGTCCCCAGATTTGAAGACATTGATGAGTAAGTATAGACTCTCAATTCCTCATATTAATTCTCTAAGGCGTCCCACAAAACACCATTCCTGGTCTTTCTTTCTGGCTCGAGCATGACCAGGCTGTCAGGTGAATTGGCCCTGAGCTCACCATGAAAGAAACCGTCAGTCATCAGATCCACATTATCCGCTTTCAAATTCTGTCCAGGTATCTTATTGATGTTCATGGCGTATCAATCCTCAAAAGAAAATTGCAGACGTTTGAACTCAAAGTAGTGGCCTGATGGGATCAGCGAAAAGCGGGGGTTGAACAACTTCTCCAGCAGAAAATTGTTGATGTTGTTGGCTGAGACGTTTGAATGAAAATAGCTCTGAACTAGGACAGCCATGAACCCCAAACTGATGAACGTTTATGTACATTATTTTCTGCCAGTCAAACTAATCATATCTCCCATAACATCGAAAGAGTTCCTTGGTATATTTATTTTTACCTACTCCTTCCATCACCAATATCAAGAAATAAACAAGAAAACTCTTCTGCTCTCAAGTCACGTTGAAGATGGACATGAATGTATGTTTACTCTCAAGGACAGGACTTTGATATAATGGATATCAGATGGATGACTTGAAACAGGCCTTCACTTTATTTGCCGTGTCCGCCGCCGCACAAAAGGCTGCTTGATCTGTCTGAAGCCACCAGCCAAAAGCACTGTCGAAGCGTCCTATTACGATCCCCAATACCTTTCTATGAGCCATGGTACACTCATCCCACACTATAACTTTGGCTTCCCGAAGCGCCTGATTCAAGATGCTTTGAGATGTTACAAAGTGTAGACTCAGGCATGGCTACACATAATGTAAGGATTTTTTGTTGAGTAAATGAATAACTCACGTTTGTTTAAGTTAGTTTTTTCGAGTTCCTTATAAAATTACTCAAAAAAGTGGGTTTTTCGAAAAATAGGCGTGGCAGTGGGAGGATTTTGAAAATGTTTAGCCTATGTTCTTTCTCTAGGCTTAAGCTATCTCCGTACTAAATTTCATCCCAATCGGTTCAGTAGTTTAGCCATGAAAACGTAGCAGACAGAGACACTTTCGCATTTATAATATTAGTAAGGATTACTACCCAAATTCTGAGTCCGTGGTCGTAACTTTAAGAGCGCTTACTTCAATTTTCGGTCGTAATAATCGTCCCACCAGACAGGCTGTGTGTGCTATAGTGGATAAATTCGAGTCAACATATTCACTATTGATTGTTCCTGTGCCAGTGAGACAATGCATCGTTCGAAGTAGCGAAAGCATCGCAGCCAAATCAGTCGATTCCACGCCGTTCACAGGAATTGGGAATACCTCAGTCCACATTGTGGCGAATTTTAGCCTATACCCTTACAAGATAAAATTAACTCAAGAACTAAAGCCTCTTGATCATTTGAAGCACCGAAACTTCTCCGATTGGGCTTTGCAAAAGTTTGAAGAAAATCCTCAATTTCATCAAAAAATCTTCTTTAACGATGAAGCTCATTTTTGGCTTAACTGTTTCGTCAATTAGCAAAATATGCCCTATTGGACAGCAACAGACCCACATGTGCTTCAAAAGACTCCATTGCATCCACAAAAAGTGACCGTGTGGCCCAATCACACCTCCGGCATGAAAGGAGGTGTGATTGGGCCGTATTTTTTCGTTGATGAAACTCATCGCCATGTTACGGTCAATTGAGTTCGCTATCGTGCCATGCTGGAAGACTATTTTTGGCCAGAATTAAGATGGTACCACATGCCACTGGGCAAACAATAGATTTATTGAAGAGGAATTTGAGTTGGTCGGATGGCCAACTCGCTCTTGCGATTTAACGCCCTTGGATTTATTTTTATCAGGTTACAATAAGTCGTTAGTTTATATCAATAAGCCAACAACATAAGAGGAGCTTAAGAACAATATTGAAGTCGAAATTGCCAACGTTCCGACAGATATCTGTGGAAGAGTGGTGGAAAATGGACTCCAAAGAATCAATCGCTGCAAACATGCTCGCTGTAGACATATGAACGAGGTCGAATTCCATACTTAAATTTAACATGTGTACTATACTTGGAATAAATTTCAGCCCGATATCTCAATTATTCTGTTTTTTATTTAAATACAAAACTGTTGTCCTTATTGAAAAATCCTTTACTTTCCACCGAACGTATGTGTATGTATGTATTTGAAAATCCTGGCAACTCTCTACCGAAAACTCTCCATCATCTTCGACTTCCACGCATGCCCCAGTGTAGTGTCCAGCAAAACAATACGGTTTTAAACCGAACTAACAGTCCCAAAAGCTAGCCAGTTCTCCCTCAGCAAAAGGAAGCAGTACGCATCCACATCGCAGTAGAAAAGCTTATTCAACCACATTCTCCACCACCACCTACCCACTCGCAGACTCTTTTCATTCATGTAGATAGTTCAATCGAACGCATGCCCAGTGTCAGTAAATTTTCCTTGGCCCATCTCGCTTTGAGTAGGTTCCTTACTTACTACCCTCTCAGCCAGCAGACTCTTCTTAGTTGGAAAAAACCAAATGTAAGTAGTTTTTAGGTTTCATTTGCTCGTGTCGAATATTTTCGAACAAATTATCTACTCAGTGGGTGCAGTTCGTTATATTCAATATATCCCAAGTGCTTCCAGTGTTTTGTGCATCTCGCTACTTAAAACTGCATTCGTGGTTTAAGATTTTTTTTTTTAATTTCCCCTCTAGTAAATTATAGATTTGACTGAGTTTTTGCAAAATCAATACGGTTCGTGGCGAAGTCCAGAGAGACATGGCTGAATCCAATTGCAGTTCCTATCCCTTTTCTTTTTTGCTTTTCAATTGCAATTTAGAGTTCGCATTTCGTGCATGTTAAATTAAATTTTAATTTTTTTTTTGTTCCTCTCCCCCTACAACTATCTATATAGTCGTATGTAATTGTAAAAAAAAAATCCTCCTCTTCAACAGAGTTTTAAAACTTTCGTGGTCGACATTTTGAGTGTTTCATAAGAGTTATCTGCCATTTGGATTCGTCAAACCTAGTGTGTGCAGTGCTGTTGGTGTAGAGTTAATTTTTTTCTTCCTGAGCATCAGAGAACTGACACTGTAAGAAGGCCGCCGCAAAAAAAGCTCACTTAGCTCACTTCTACCCGTTTCCACCACCACACATCAAACTTGAAAAATGTAAGTAAAATATCGATTTTCATAAGTTTTCAGCTGAATGTTTTTGTGTGTCGTTTTTGCCGTTCGAATATTCTTCTCTGTCTGATTGGAAACGTTTTTTTTTTCTTTTCCAACAACATTTTACCTATATTCTTGCGGTTGAATTAAAGTTTTGTGCGAAATACGAAAAGTTCCTTTGGAATAAACAATTAACAACTCTTTCGGGAAGTTTTGAAGAAGAAAAATAAAAAATTGTCATCAACTCTATCCGTTCACCGCTAGAAACTCCATAGTTGTGTGGTTTTGGTCTTAAGAAAAATGTACGTAGAATCGATGTTCTGTATCTTTAAGTGGCTGAGACTCCTTTTCAAATGAACTTTGGAGGTTTTATTAAATTTTTTTTTCCTATTCAGAAGACAAGTTTTAACAAATATGATTGTATGACTATTTTTAGAATGATGTCATGTGAGAAAAGACGAATATGCACTAATTACATGACGTACATATAGAGAAACTTATGTACATATATCTATTGATATATTTCACCACCCAAGTGAAGTTTGGTTATTAGACACGACAGTGTCCACGCAAAAGACCATTTGAGATACTCAGTGTAATAAAATAAATCAATACGTCGAGGACTCCCATAATTCACTACATTCTAATTTGAAGAACAGGAAAAAGAAAATTAGACGTCGCATAGTGTATTATTCATCCGTGTATTGATTTTATTCGTGATTTCGTTGTGCACTGTAAAATGAAAGGTGTAAACTATCCCGTGGGTACCTCCCCGATGGGAATTGACCCATGTGATATGGGTTTAGTACATATTGATAGTCATTCTACAAGTTATATGGCTAAATGTCACGTCGAGAGTTTAGTTGTACCTATTTTACTGAACACGAATAGGGGGAAACAACTCAAGGCATCTGACGTGGTGTATTCTTTTGTGCACTTTCGTAGGTGCAAGTATGTAAGGGCGTAAGACAACAGTGTGCATTTGACGTCAATTTCAGATAGCTTTGACGGATGACACGCCTCACTATTTGAGTGATATTATAACAAGTGATATGTGGCTACTGGGACTGCCCGCATAGACGTCTCTGGAGAGAGTTGGCCTAACATGTTGTAAAAGAAACATTAAATGTTCGTGTATGTAGCTCCAAAAGTGGTTCTACCTATCCTTTTTCTTCGTCTAAATTTTACGTATTTGACTTTATGACTCCAAAATTGAAAACTTTAGGCAAATTAAGCAGAATATTTATGTATGTTCATATGTTCATATGTAAAACTGAAAAGATGATGCGATTTGGCACTAAAATCAATAGGAAACAGTGCCAAAAAAATTAAGTGACTCATTCGAAGATGCACACTCAAGATTCAGATTGAGAAACAAAATGACACTCATTCATACACTTTAGAAAACGATCACATTCGAGTTACTTTTCAGTAAAATAATACCCAGTCTGTCCGTTTTTAATCAAATCCCCAACAAAAACATATCTAAGACTGGCCAATCGATGATGCGTTGCTACGTGTCTTAGGGTATCCATTTTTTCAGTGTGGCCCATCCTAACACACAATTACATTGTCTGGTTCAAAGCATTTGAGAAGATATACCATACTTAACCAGGATTCAAAGAGAGGGCTATTTAGTGGTAACAGGATTAAGACAAATGCCTTCTGTGTCACTGCAACAAAGATGTTTAAATCTGATTTGAGTACATGTCCACGAAGCGACACACAGGCAAAACTTTAACTCAAAAAAAAAAAGAGTGGGTTTTTTTACAATCAATACTTTTGATCAAGATCTAATCTGCCTTGACGAAGAACTAGCGTATTAGAAACTGGGAGCTATGATTCGAAGATCCTATTAGTTCCGCTACAGCCAGTTGAGTAGAAGTCTTCTAGCTTTAAATATCATATCCCCACATTGATAGAGCTCATAAAGTTTGCAGTTATATACGCATCACCCTTCTGGCATATGGGGCTTAATATTCGACAAAGAATTTTTTTCTGAAAAATACGTAAAATCTACTTTGCCTTTCGTCAAATCTTCCAACACTTGGTGTTATATAACAGAACTGGCAGGATCAGTGTATTGTCATTTTGTCCCGAATACATTTGCTTTTCCAATTCGAATAAGTCGTCGAATTTTCACTAAGATGTCCTCAACTACTTCGAAATTACTCTTGTAAAAGTAACCTTTTGTGCCAGGCGGTAGATAGAAGCTTCTTTGACAACATATACAGTATACTCTCTCCTTATGGACACCTCTCATAGGCGTACAAACCTCATAATCGGACAAATTTCAAAGAAGGGAGAAAATATCTTAATTTTGTTTATTTTCTCACAATCGGACACCTCTCATAAGCGGACAATTTTCTCGGAACCGTCGGTGTCCGCTTATGAAAGAGTACACTGTACTTGGTTCTGTCCGCATTTACTTGAAGCCCAACTCGTTTCGTCTGTCTTCGATCGCCGTAAAAGCCGTCTATGAGCATTGTCTGCGTATTCCAGCAACTAGACAGATTTTTTTTAGATAATACCTTCGGTGTATATACCTGCCCAGCGGATTATCTGTTCCAATACAAGATAGAAGAATTCACATAGTAGTGTATCTCCTGGCCATAGTCCGGCACATGTTACTAATAGTATAGAAGAGTTGTTTCCATAGCTATTGAGTTTAAGCCATCGCTCAGGAAAGTTTTACACATAGGACTGACTAAAAACTTCTTTAATGCACTATTTGCACTTCTTATTGTAGACCTTGCTAGTAGCTTATAAATAAGTAAGACTAGACTAGAGTGTGAGGCAAAAAAAAATTATTTTATTACTCTCCATCTTTGAATCAAATTTCAATTTGTTCTTTAATGGACTAAGTTCGGCTGAGTTATTGAGTTAATTCTTTCTCTTTTATAGGGCGGACGCAGCAGCAGAAGGAGCAGCACCAGCAGCAGCGCCCACTGGCGAAGGTGGCGATGAAATTGTCGGAGGACCAAGAAATCCTCAACAGATTGCTGCTCAAAAGAGATTGCAGCAGACACAGGCACAAGTCGATGAGGTGAGTTTATTTATTTTTTCTAAAGGAAACTATCAAAACTGGTTGAAATTTTATAAAGTAGGTGCACATGCACGTGGGTAGATACTTCTATTCATGCGAAAAATGTAACACCCACAACATGAGTGGTTGCGAGAAGCTAGCCCTTGACTCACCGAGCTGTCGCGATAGCTGCTTTTAAGATACTTACAGTGTTTGACTCCCACTTTGGCCAAGAGTGGGCGTAGGAGATTTAACGAGAGTTATTTATCCGAGCATCCAAAAGAAAATGCAAAATACCATCAAGTACTTTGTGGTCCTGGATTGAGTTTAGTTTAGCTGGGTTCAGCACATCCCTACTGCAAAGTCAAGTTCCATTTACACCGTTCTAAGTTCTTTCGGATTGAATGTATGTTCACGTCAGGAACACTTAATTGAAAATTTTGAATGGTAAAAACTTAAGCCGTTTTTTACTTCTTGTGAATCAAATTTTTCAAGATCTCCCTAAACAGTGTTGTTTCCCTTTTGGAAACACAAAAATTCCGATGCAATGCAATCATCCATCAGTTATGACCTTTGTAAATGAACTTACCTGAGCTCTGTTAATCTATATCAAGTGCTTCGATTTGCGTCGACCTCATTTGGGCCAAGTTTCTATCTGCATATTGAAAGGCAAGAGGCTACAGCATTTGCTTACTCCATAGAACCTAGATGCAAGTCGTGCCTCGTAAAACCAATTAACGTTAAATGCTATTTAACGATCGAGCTGCCTGGAGATGCTTATTCGCTGAGAGCCAGGTCCACTAAGAGCTCATCGGGAACCTCGTTGCAGTCTATAGCCTTGTAACCGGCAACCCAATAGATGGTTAAATTATTGTGACCAGCTGCACAATTGTCGTAGGATGTTTAGGCAGTTCAAAGCAAACTTTGAAATAAGACGACATGAACCCAGAGCTTTGATTGCAATCTGGCATGCGCGGTTTGATGATAATTCTTGCTGAGCGGAGAATAATTCATTCAATATCAAGACTCTAAGCTTAAGATATTGTCTATGGTTCGGCGCTAAGACAGTTTGTATCATTCATGTCACCTTTCACGGACGAAGAGCTCACAGTAACCGCAACAAATTGAAGTCTGCTTTTACTAATTTTCTTCTTCTGGCCTCCATTGTTAATCGTTGCTTCCTAAGGGGTGTTCCGCGAATAAAGTTTAGTCAGCTTGATCAGCAGTCCAACGAATTAACTTCTAAACCACGACGACCACTCGATTGAGGAACTTTTGAAGTAATAAATTGGCACGTATCATTTTCGATAGCTTTATCTGTAATTAGAAAGGCCTAAGAATTACGTTTTTTTCCTCTCTGTCTATTTATGTTTTTACATATATTATATGTATGTATGTTTTTTAAAAGATCAATAATCGTATAGTCGAAATCACGTATCACAAACCACGTTTTTTTACTTTCTTAGGTTGTTGATATTATGAGAACAAATGTCGAAAAGGTCCTTGAGAGAGATCAAAAACTATCTGAATTGGATGATCGAGCAGATGCCTTACAACAGGGTGCTTCACAATTTGAACAGCAGGCTGGAAAACTAAAACGAAAATTCTGGTTACAGAATTTAAAGGTCATTTATTAAAAATCATAGGTAGACGGTGAAAAATGTTAATATGGAAATTCCTTACAGATGATGATCATAATGGGTATCATTGGACTGGTAATAGTCGGAATCATCGCAAGTAAGTTCATTCACCAATTAATATTTTTTCCACTAAAAATTATGTGTGTACATTTCTTCAAAACTCCAATAAGAAAAAATAAACCAAATGCAAACAACGTTCAACAATTTTACAATTATTTTTTGAATCAATTTAACTTATTTAAGCTTAAACAGTATAGTTTACAATTTTAATATTTTTATTTTTATTCTATTCCACAACACTTAATGCAAATAGATTTCTCGATTAAGTTTCTTTTCATTTACATCCTACTCTTTAAGCGCACCACTTAACCTAAATGCATATATTTATTTACATGCATATTAATTCTAATTTTATCCCATTTTATAGCTAACTTCATGTAGAGAGCTAGAATATCTATAAGAAACCCCAAAACAAAAACTTAAATAATAATCAAAATCACAAGAAAAGAAAACCCTCTAAAAACATTCGGCTTCCAAAAAAGCAAGAAAGGGTTTCACTCGAAAGTGTCTCATAAATCAGAAAAAAAAAATTTAACAGTAGATTCCTCATCATGTATATCATCTTGTTAACCAGGTTCGATAAAAATTCACTAGATGGTATTAACCTATTAATATCGTTTCCATGTGATTTTGTACAATAATTTATTAATTATTATATATTTCGTTATATGTCAATGGCGTAAAAATAATTCCAAATATAGTCCACTGTCGTTGTTATAACTAATGTTTTGTTTGTTAAGTTATTGTTTTGTTTTCGTCCTTGATTTCAAAGTTGTTTTCGATACTTTTTTTTGAAAGAGCGCTGTTTAACAAAACTACAGCTGCTGGTTAACAATTGTGTTTTTATAGTGCTTTTTGCTATATTAAATTTTTTATGTAATTCCGCTTTGGTTTCGTAAGTGCTAAACATGTTTAGTATGTACAACGGTTATTACTCCTTTGAATAATTTATTTTTACATTATTTTATTCTATTTTATTTTCACAAACGACACTAATAAGCAAATTAGTATTATAATTATAACTTAACTTATAACACTCATCTTTGACAGTTATTGAAATAAAATTTGAGTTAGTTTTTACGTTGTTGATAAACCATTTAGGCTAACAATTGTTTGCAGTCACAGGTATTGCGAAAAATGTATGCGCGTAGAACTTCTTTACATAAATGTACATATATAAATAAATCAATGCCATAGTTGTTGGCATAAAGTTTTGTTTTATAATGCTAGGTTAGGTTAGCGAATTGATGAAAACGAAACAGATCATTTTTATCTCACTTAAGTCTATGTAGATCCATTGTGGTAGCCTCAGAGGTTTTTCCCTCTTCTTGTGTGGACTTGTGGCATTATCGGCCAAATCATCCGGTCGGTCATACAAATGTAATCATATACAGTTTTTCAACCTTATGGACAGAGACTTCGCTTAGACACAGTCTCATTCTGTTGTATTGCAACAAGTTGTGGCCACTAAGTGTGTCACATCTCATCATCTTTCTTCTTTATTCACTCAAGATTTCTTGTCGAATCTATCTCTAATGGCAATCTGATCCAATTTGGTTCAGCAGCAATCGTTATGGTAGATTTCATAGATTTTTATTCCTCCTATTGCACTTGTTTGGTAACTATAATGTTTCTATTGCAGCAATCTAAGACACCCGCTAAATATTTTACCGAATAGCGTCCTTCTTATGTAGTTTGCATTGGTTATTAACGACATCCTTTCGTACCAAAGGCTTTTTGACCAGAACTTCTATGCCGAGGAATTGGATTAACCGATGCTTATATTCCTGAGCCTCGATTGCATCGAAATAGACTTCACTGTTGATTTTATTTATTTGGACAGCGACCACAGGATCCAAGGAAGTGTGACTTAAAGGAGTCACTACTCTCTCCCGTTTGCTATTCTCATTAACCTTTCAACTAAGTTAAAACTCAGTATCTAGTTAGGGTACTAAGCACCGCATGGAAATAAGAATAGGGGTGTATTTGAGAAAATCTATTGACACTTGTGTTTTCTTATACGCAAATATCTACTACTCGAATAGCCACTGACAGTGAAATACGTATCCTGGGGTTAATTGCGCTGAAGGAGTTAACCCAATGGAATTTTCTTAATAATCTCATGACTAGGTTATCCTGTTGGTTATTAACTTCATTTTTTGCTCGTATAGTGGGCATTCGGATATCTTTACAAACATTTGTCTCTTGGACGAACCTAACTAAAAGTATTATGTAGTATGTTAAAAAAAAACCACGGCGACCACATGCAGTATGTTAAATCAAACAAATTATAAATGAATACAAAACAAAAATTGCTTATATACAATACTTTCATGTGTAAATAAGTCTCATCATAAAATAATTCACATCATGTGGAACCATTCGATATATATGAAAAACCTTATCATTTCGTATAGGGGGTATTCTACTTTCAATGTCGAATTTTTTTATCTTTTTTTTCTAAATGTACATATTGACATATGTATTCAGATAAAATGCTATTAAAAAATTTCCAGTATTTGAAGTTCTACAGAGTCAAACGGTAGAGACTATGGAATAGGTATAGCGTAGTTATTAAGTTAATTTTAAACGCGTTTTTCTCTTAAAGATTTTGTTCCTATTAGTTTTGATGATTTAAATATTCTACAAACGCCACAGTATTTAAGGTTTAGCGATCCCCGATGAGATGTACTCAGACGAAAAAAGGCGAATTTTATGCAACTGAGGGGCCATTGAAAAAGCCATGTTAGAAATTTAAAACTTAGCAGAAGCGTGTGAAGTCACATCTGAGGTCACTTCAAAAATCAGTTATAATGTTCCACATACGCCACAGTTTTTTGGATTTAACGATCCTTTATAAGAAAAAGACATTTTTTAAAAGAACCTATTATTTGTACCTGCAGAGTAGAATAACCCCTGCATCACCATCGAAACAAAATGAAGCACTGAACACTACCAAATATTTCTATATTTTATATATTTTAACGGGTATTATTAAAATTCATAACTATTTTACAGAAAAAGATGAAAAAGATTAAACTTTTTAAAAAATCAGAGGTATACAATTACAAAATAAATAAATTTAAACATCTGTATCGCTAACAAAACAAATTGTTATCATTCACTAATAAAAATCATTTTACAAATATTCATTATCGAAATAATTGAAATGCTTGAATGACATAAATTAATCTTCAAGAACTTTCTCCTCTTACAAGTGATGGGTTCTGGCATTTTATAATTTCGATTGTTTGCCCAATCATTTGGGGTAGGACCAATATTATAGACATGAAGAAAGAAAACCATATTCATAGATGTTCAGATATTATTTGAATATTGGTTGAAGCCAGTCTCCTAAAACCAATACCACATCTTAAGATGAGACAGTTTTAAACCCTTGAATATCCGAGGATATATTCTTCTCATCTTACGCACTGAAATGAATTAATTTTCTATTTTCTTTTTTTTTTTTTTCATTTTCTTGCACACTTTAGTTCAATATTGTTTAGTTTTTTTACTTTGTTTTTAAATTGTTCTAATTTCTATTGATTTTTCTTAAATAAATGCATGATAATTAGTATGCACTTTTTTGATAATTTTACCCCTTGCCTGCGTTAACGATGATTAATTTATATTTCTTAAAACAGTTGTAAATACTCTGTATATTTATTTTCATAAACACAAACACACATTCAAATCACACGTTGGAAAACAACACATTTTCCATTTATATTCAAAAATTTGCATATTTGTTTTAACACTTTTTTGTATGAACACATCTTCTTTGTGCAAGGAAAGTAAATATTAACACTTTCTTTTCGAATTTAAGAACAAAAGCTAAAAACTATTTGTTCATCTTTAAAACACGGCTTTAGTTTTACTGGCCATAACGAACCTAAGGGTTGTGATTTAAAGACTCTCTCAGTTAGAGCATTATTGCCCGTTCGATCTATATATTAACATCGACCCTTAGCTTTTATAAACACTTTCTCACACGAGACTGAATATCAAAATACAATTTAATATCACCCGCAACTTGTTAAAAATTCCGAAGTTCGTAGACAAGATTTCTATTTTGTTTATCCTCGAATCTGAAGGCCAACTATTGACATTTTGCGCATTAAAAACTTTTAAATCGTGCAGTACTCCGATGAAGTAAGATGAAACTGTAAGAAAAGACGCTGCTTTGCCCCACACTAATAATGAATGATACACACATCGCGATGACATTGGGGAAAGGTATCCCTTGTTCGAGGAGCAATTCATCCAAAATTATTTCTTAACTCCTTCGAGTTTTGAACTTAGGCTTCTTTGGAGTCCATGGGTAGAGTATCATCATATGTATATATATGTCTATACATCCCTTCATATTAGGTTGGGTTAGGTTATGAGTTTAATAGGTGGTCTATCGCAAAACTAATCTGTTCTCTTAATAAAGTGAGTCGACACTTTTGGAGATTGGGACACTCACAGAGTAAATGCATGATAGTTTCCGTTTCTTCCGCATCCTGACAGCTCCTGCAATAGTCTGGGGTACATTCACATTACCTCAGCCACTACAGACTTTGTTACATATGCTCTAGCCGACTGTTGTTTTCTTCACCCTGAAGTTAGCAATGTGGTACTTTAATTTACGAGTGTTTAGCGCTGAATATTTATTAATCAGTTTATCAACAATTCTACTTTGTGGTATAACCTGGTACTTAGAATGGTTCTTTCATGGGCTGTGTTTCGAAAACCTTAAGATCAACTGCGATAGAAGCCGCACCATCGGTATAATCAGATGCATACAAGCACACGGATTTGCTTGAAGACATGCCGCTCTAGGCAGTCTGTTAAAAACGACGATTTCGTTGGATTTAAGTTTTTTTTTTAAGAATTGCTTTACTTTTAATGCACAAGTTGAAGGCGGGCTGTTGGGTTATTTTCTCTTTATACGAGTATGATTCACATTTAAAGAAGCACCTACATACATACGTATATCTGGATTAATTTCTCTATCTCGTAAAATCTGCGTTGCTGGATTCAAATTAAAAGCCATTCACTGCTATCCTCTTTTTCATTGTAAGCAGGAAAATCCTTTTAACCGACTTTATATATTTTCATTCAATGGCCGTAGTGGTTAGTGCATTGGACTGCTGTTCAAGCCAAGTCCACTACGATTCCCTGGACAAGTCTCCGAAAGTTTAATTTGTGATGAAAAGGCTTCTGAATTCGCCGTTCAAGGTCAGCAATAAATATTAGGTTCTTCCGTTCCAGAAAATGTGACGTACAACATGAATGGTTGCAAGAAGCTATGACTTGGCCATCCCGAGCTACCGCGCCAGCTATTTTATTTTTATGTTTTGTGTTCCATTCTTCGGCCTTAAACAAATTTAGAGAAATAACAAGGACTTCCGTGAATCTGTATGTTCTGTGCAAGAAAACTCAACATCCACGCGTGTGTTCGGTTTAAAATTTCTGATAGTCATTTGTTCTCTTATTTTTCACCACTCAATTGTCATATTACAATACATGAGTTAATATTTACTTACAAACATCACTTAACACTAAAGCAAGGATAATGAAATGTTAAGAATTAAACCCCACCCCCCAAAATAAAATAAACCCGACCAGCAATACTTAATCAAAATAAATACGATAACCATTGTCCGTATTTAGCCATATGTATATCCCAATGTAATTGTGTCTGTAGAAATGTATCGCTTCTGTATAGCATAATCAACACCATTTCCAAAAACCCAATACATTTTACTAATCAAAATTTTATTTAATTTTCTTTTAAAATTTGCTAAATGCAAATACCAAAAGGCAAACTAGGTTTAATAGGTGGTGAAGCTCCTCCACAACAAATGTACATGCCACCACAATACCAACCTCCCCCACAGCAAGCTCCAGGCGGCAATCAAGGTGCTCCAGCACAATTGACACATGATTCATCTCATGACACTGATAAATTGACAGTATAAACTTAAAAATTGTACTAAATATTAAAGAACATACAAATAAAAAAAAATTTAAAAATACAACTTACAATATAAAACGCAAACGTTTGATTATGGTTCAGTAATTTCATAACAAAAACAAAAAAAAAGTAATGAGAATGTTTAAATATAATATAATTAATTCTTAAAAGACATGAAAAAAAAAACAAGTAAGGAGATGCAGAAACAAACAATTTATATATATATTGGAGTAGGTATATATGTTTTTATTTACATATATATATTTTAATAAACAAATTAGATAAGTTATGTTATGGCTTTTTAAAGAAAACAAAAAACTCATTTATTAATTATTATTTTGTAAATCAAATGCTAACTGCACTACATCAGCTGCGCTACTATATTATTAAATATATTAAAAACTAAATGTTGAAATTATTTTAAAATTGTTTATTCGTTTCATAAGCTGAAGGTGAAAGCAGTGTTATTTGTAATTATTAACAATTTTTATGATGGTGCAATTTGTAAAAACAGAAGACAGTAATAATACTTGTTACTGTATAGTTATTTGTATTTTTATTTATTTATTTTTTTTTTTCCATGATTTTTTAAACGAAATAATAAAATGTAAATTTAAATCCATGATTAATATTTAGCTGCAGACGTTGACTTATATTTTTATTCGCTTTAGAATACAAATGAAGACACTTTAGTGAAAGTTGCATTTTCGCAGTTCAATTTGGATATTTCTTGTCTTTTGACAAACTGTAGAGTCCAAAGACCTAAATAAATTACCAAAGAAGGATTTCTTCCTAGTTCTGAAATAGGTTCTGTTAAAAGTCAAAAGGCTCACAGCCTTTTGTTGTAATACAGGCCTTCAAACAGCGTGGCCATTGGGCAATACCGGCATTCAAAATTTCTATGAAGGTCGTTGATGCTGCCTTAGTTGATTGTCGTTTACGACTCTCCAAATTTCTGTTGCAATTCTTGCAGGCCATGCTCTTAAACCCTGACCACAGCAAGTAATTCAGTGGTTTCATATTCGTTTCACCTGGTTGTCTATCTTCCGGTGTGTGTCGCTGTTGCCCAGCGGTTAGTGCGTTGGATTGTTTTGCGAATGCATAGGTTCAACTCCCAGCCATATCCACCCAGCATTTATTACGGCAACATCTCTTGTCGTGGAATGGTAAACCTCTGAGAGTACAAATTTCCGAAAAAACCTTCTCAATTCGTCGTTCTGAGTCGGCAAATAAATTGTCGCTCCTGGAGCATTTTATTTTGTTACTTGAGGCAGAATCCTATTAATTCCATGTCTTCTCACTGAATATGGTGAATGGCAATGACTACATTGAACACTTGAAACAGCATTTCTCACTTTATTGGATGTTGCAATCCTCTTTGAAGCTAAATATTTCCTCGTTCTCAAAAAGAATGTACATAGGGTCGCCTTTGCTCAGTGGTTAGTGCGTTGGACTGCTAAGAGATCTGGCATAGGTTCAAATCTGCCAAATTTAACGCAACGTTCCATTTATTTCACAGACAATGAAAAATCTCAGAGAATAGGTATAATTTGTCATAAAAATACTTCTCAACACAATGTTCGAAGTCGGCGCTTAAGTCTGTAGGTTCCCTCAAAAAAATGAATAATCCTTTTCTGTCCTGAAAGACAGAGCCCAACGACGTGGTCTCTTCCTTAAATTGGCAACTTAGACTTCAATTAGCTATCATGATCTCAAGTCAGAGAATGGAATACAAAGTTAATTGTAACTACGACCAAAATCCATAACAGCATCAAACATTTACAATGTATGTCAAGGCTACTGCTAACCAATTGTCTAAATCAAGCTTTGTACAGCTTTTTTAACAAACTTCGCTACAAAAAATATTCCTTGCTTCACATGACGCATCAGTTGAAGAAACAAAGTTGTAAAACTACAGGTAGTCCCCCAAATTGAACAGTGTAAGTGCATCTCCACATACTAGTAAACATTAATAATAGCTGGAGTAAATATTAAATTATTAATATTTTGCTTTGCTTTTAAATAAAAAAAGTTGCGTATAATACGATAATATGTACTTTGTGTGTGAGAGAGAACAACCCCTTTCCTTTTGTAAAATAAAATTTCTGTTAAAATAAAACGTAAATAATATTATTCAAGAAAACATACATACATTTAATACATATATATATCAAACCAAATGGGAAATTTCAACGATTTAATTTAATTAATTAATTAATTACTATTATTATCATTATCATTATTATAATTATGAATATCGATGTATGTATATCTATATGTACGTAAATACAAACTATATACATACATTTCTTTAAGTTATAGTTAAATGTACCTACAACAATTTATCTATTAAATGTATATGTCATAATACAAAAAAAATTCAATTAGAAAAAGAAACCAAAAAACCTATATAAGAATAAAAAAAAAATATTTTAATGAAATCTTAATAGAAATAAAATATTATAAAACAGTCATGTATGCTTACTAAATAAAAAAAATTAATTATGATACCATACAATAGCGTAGATGTATACACGCCTCATGGAACGACAGAGAAAAAGTAGTACTAACCAAACTCTAGTGTTTTCTTTTCGAGTTTGTTGTTAATTTTAATTTTATTTTAAAAATATATACATACATATATAAATATCAAACTGTTTTGTTAAGTTTTGTTTAAATTTCCTTTTAAATAACTAATTCTGACTTATTTGATGAAAAAAAAGAAGACAAAAGTCAAAATTACACAAGCAAACACTTTAACGGAAAAAGAAAGTAAATGGGAATTTAGTAGATTCAATTTTGTCTTAGTAATTAAAAAAGAAGAGAATAAATAAATAAAAGAAAACCTACTATTACTAACAAAACTTGTCAAACGTGCTACTGTTTATATTGAGTAATTAATTAATTAAATCTCAGAGAAACTAAAACATCAATCATCAACAAATATGACGAGACAAAAAATTTACAAAAATTAAGCAGAATCATAATAAATAAATTGTATATCGATGGGCAAAACATTACAATATAGACAAAATATAGTGTTGTATAAATAAATAGTACATGCAATGTATATGAATATTGAATATACTTATTATAAATATATTATATAAACGATAATAAATTAATAAATTGATTAATTGCACCTACTAATAATTAAATGATTGTTTTACTTTAAACATTAAGCACCGGAAGATAGTTAGTCGAACCCGTCATTGGTCTCTAACCTAAAACCTTTTGTACAAAACTTCACTTCAGAAAACACCCCTTCGAAACTTTGATGGAAACAAAATCATTCCTGCCCACAACGAATGGTGGTTCATTTTAATACAGATGATGAACCCGGAAATAGATTGGGAGAGGGTGTCCTTTTCAAAAAGCACAAAGTCAGCATCTCCTTCCGCCTCTGATACAAGTGGAAGGCTTGTCCTGGCTAAAATATAATATAATACCTGCCTTGGGTAAACATTTTCACGGACAGCCAAGCAATAATTAAGTCAAATTTCCAGACAGATCTGACCTGGCTCTCCTAAAGCATTTACAACTTAGCACCTTTATCGATGTCCTCACAGGTCACGCCTCTTTTCAAATGATTTATGCAGAAGCTTCAGGAATGCAGAGAACGAATAGAGTGTTCCTTTTCAGCCCTGTCCAAAAGATGACTGCTCCATCTGGGAGCACCTTTCTTCGATGAGGTAGTCGACATTAACAAAATTGACCAACCATAGTGGCAGATCCTGTGGTATTGAAGGTAGCTTAGTCTTGCTCTAATTGTTATAGAACCCTTAACCATCCCAAGTTAAAGACGGCTTTTGGTGGCTCTGCTGTACTCAGTTACATATATTAAAAAATATTTTTCGACGGGTATCTCTGTCTCTGCTTAGCAGCACATTTAAAAGAAAGTTTGACGAGTTCTTTCTATGGTACTGTGCTTTGTGTGGTTTTATCTAGGGCTGGGAAATTTCAGAAAAAAATGTCAGAGAATTTCCTTTTCGTCTAGCAGCTACTATAGTTTGCATTGAAGAAGATCTCCGAGTTCCTCGCGTGTTTCTCAATTGATCTGTGTGCGGTCCACTGTCTCACACTATGCGATTGGGTTGACCACAACCACTAAATTTTGCATCTAATGTGCTCCGTAAGGGGTGTTTCCCGGGTATTGCAATGGACCTGTGACGCACATTGACGCTATAAGCATGGCTATTTACGTACGCATTCTGTTTGATAATTATATTGTCCTTAGTAAGTTGATGGTAAATAACATTTTCTGGACTATCACACAGTTGGTTAACCTGATGTTGGCCTCTGATACATAGGAAGTAAATCCTTTCCATTCCCAGAGAAACAAACGAATATACCGAAACAAACACAATAAAAAAGTTCTCTAGTTCGTTAGGTTTTATTGCCTTCAATCTTTCTGTGACCTGAGATCCATTGCAGGACAAGGCGGCGCTGGTGACTTAGCAACAAAGTTCTTCTTGTTTAACTAGCTTAGACATTTCATGGTCGATTGGCTGCCCA
This sequence comes from Matsumyia berberina, assembly GCA_917880715.2. Taxonomy (NCBI): domain Eukaryota; kingdom Metazoa; phylum Arthropoda; class Insecta; order Diptera; family Syrphidae; genus Matsumyia; species Matsumyia berberina. The sequence continues at coordinate 35,636,861 of OU862870.1, forward strand.
CAAATATCGCTAAGGTTGCTTTAGGTCAACATGATCGATAGCCGACAGATGCGGTTTCCTAGGACATGATCGTATGTCCCCAGCTGTTCTATTGCAAGGTGTTCTTTGCAGCCTACGGTCTGTAGGCTACAGTATTGAGAGCAATTAACACAATGTACTCTAATTTATGTATGTACATACATATGTATCTTAATTTTTCTGTTAGGCCGGCGAAAGTTAAAGACAGGAATTAGTTTGTGTGACAAGCAGCATACGTTTTTTTTTTTTGCTCTGGAAAGCTGGAATGTTTGACCAATTTGAGCTTGTACCTACTAACTAAATATTAATCCTTCACAGTGAACGTTGTTCTTGTTTCCACGATACTATCATACTGGAATTTATGCGTGATAGTGATCAGTACTGTCTCCGCTCATGTTTCTATTGTATTAATCCCATATGTACATAACTGCTTTGCACAGTTTCTCACTGTATTCCAGAGTAATTAATCCAAAGAGGTATCTAAAGTCAGTTACGCCACAATCTACAATCTAATTACTTTCGGGACGAGCGTAGTACAGAGGTTATGTTGATGATAGTTAAACTTCGATAGTTGGCACCGACGAGAATTACCCGTCATTTATTATACGTACATATGTACATACATATATGGAGGAAAGCTTAAAGGGAGAACATGCTGCACTTAAATGAAAGATGCTGTACGAGTTAAGTAGGTTCAAATCACAACAATATCCAGCGACCATTTTTTGCGGCACTATCCCTTTTCGGAAAATAACAAACGTCATAGAGAAAAATTGTCATGAAAAAGCTTCTCAATTCATCGTTCGAAATTGTGTATTCCTTCCATTCCTGCGAAAAATTGTACACGCACAATAATAATAATTGCAAGAAGCTTGTCTTTGGCCCATCCCGGACTGTCGCGCCAGCTATTGAATTATTAAGTAAAATCTTTAAATAAAATCTACCTAATCTAGATAAAATCTGAACTTAACCTCGAAGGATATTTATTCAACACCGTTTTGAGTTGGACGGACCGCAAAAACTGTTACCGTAGATTCCAAAATCAACTTTTTTTGCGAAGACAGACATGTTTTTAGTGTTTTGCCTATTTTTCTGTGGTGGGAATGCTCATGTGGGGATTAAGGTTGATGTCGGTGTATAGCAAGTGTGATAATGGGTGATGTGAATAAAAACTGAGGGAAAAATCTAAGCAAACCCTCTCTAGGGAAGTGTTTTTTGAAACTTGAGGAGACTTATTTTTAATCAACTCAAATTGAGTGTCGTATCCAAAAAGTTGAGGGAACACTCTGCCTCGGTTTTTATTCGTAAATTTTTATCCATTCAGTGATGTACAGTGGCTTAGGTTAGGTAAGGTTCGGTTAAAGCGATGGCTTGATGGTAGGCGCCGCCTCACTCGGATTTTCATGGATTAATTGTGGGATCCTACATGCATGTACCTGTTTGGAAATGGAAAGAGGTGGCCCTTGTTGGCATGATCGTTTTTTTTTTTTTTTCTTGGTTCTGCTTGGGCTTGGGTAATCGCAGAGAAAGTGCGTCGCGTTCTTCTCTGCGTCCATATCGTCACATCTGCAGATGGACCGCCAGTAGCTTGTGGCCTATGAGAATACTGATCACTAGTGCTAGTGCAGTGGCTTACACAGCATCTGCACAGATATACTCATAATGGATGTAAAGCAGCTTTTTGCTGCAATTTCCAGTATCATTTCGACGGATGCTATGTCGTTCCTTCAAAAAACAATGGTTTTTCTTTTTTTGTACAGTTTTATTTCCATTTAAAAAGAGAAAATTACACTTCAAAATTATAATTGCCATCTATTATCTACTTTTGTTTTATATAATATATATTCTTTTGCTAATATGTGTAGTTCATACGTCTAAAAGTAACGTATTGCAAACAACGAATACTGCATAAAGAATCGAATTGTAAATTGTAATGATTTTATATACAAAATTATATTCTTTTCTGATATTTTCAATGTTCATCCAACACTGCCCCTCATAAATCGTATCTTTTCAATTGAGCTTCATACTTGCTTCATTGTTTTGTTACTTAAACTTAATACCTAAAAGTCTTTTTTACTTTTATTAAAAATAAAATGCGACATTTTCTCGACCACGTGCTAATGCTGGTTGATGAGTTATTCTTTTTTTGCTAGGAAATGAAATGCTGAACTCACAAGTGAATAACTAGACGCCGAATTAAATTTAAATTTATAAACTAACTAAAACGTTTTTTTCTTTTTAAAATTGATTTTGTTTGTTTCAAATAGTGAGCGAAATCCATCAGATCTCCTTTAACGGTCAATTTCACCACTGACCTTTGTGTATGAAATGCTTAAAGTTTTCCACACAAGGCGCACTGCACCACTGTCGCACTAGAATTGCTTCCTCCTCATCCAGAGAGGTTATTATTTGTGGAAGCGTTTGTTCTAAGCTTCGTGACTTCATTACAGTGTATGTCTAAAAAATATCATTGGTAAACCGTTAGCAAAGGGATTGTGTAATGGGGTATTGAATTTACCTCGGCAGAGAGAGATGCAATTTTCTTTGCACAAGCCAACGCTTCCTCATTAACCTTAGAGACACTGGTTAGTTTGTTGACCAGACCTGATAGTGCCGATTCTGTTGAGTGGAGTTTTTCGGACAGCCATAGAAGCTTTGTTTTCTAAAATGAACATTAAGCATACACATACGACATTGGAGGCAAAGTTATTGTAGCAGACTTACGAAAGTTGAACGAATTTTTGTGGTTTGCGAAAAAATATGATATCCCTCAGGGATTTGACCAATTTTTGCATATGGAGTCTCGTAGGTTCCCTTATCGCTGCCAATGATAACGTCAAACAAAGGCAACATTGTTACACCGAGACCAGAATTGACTCCGTTGACACCGGCAATGAGTGGTTTTCGGAATTTCGTCAGTGTAGTAAGAAAATTTCTGAAAAGAAAAAAATTACAAAAATTATTAAATGAACGTGTGTACAAAGTGGTCCTGTTCGGTCTCGTTTACGTTGACGGGGTGTGGAGAAGAAGATTCAACGAAGAACCACATATGTGAGCTGTGCAGCTTCATATACGTGGTCCAAACATTGCGCATTGGACGATTAAGTTACGGTTCTTACCCGAAGAGACAACGCAGTAGAGGAAAACCACGACTTAGATGGCTCACACACATAGAAGGAAACTTCGACCAACTTGGAGATCTTTACTAGAGGCAGTAAGGTAAAGACTTTGCTAACTGGAGCTGCCTGTGGGTTAAAGACCCAGTTTACCCCGACCAATGCAAAATGGGAATTCAGAGAAGTATGGGGTTTCGTTTTGCAACAGATCAAAAGAAAAGAATATTAAATTTTGTTCAATGGATTGGAAATAGGTGAAAATGAGAGCGAGTATCGGGGGAGAAGCAAACGATTTGAGACTAAGAGTGTCAGAACTGAAATCGTCACTGACAGCGTTGCTGATAGTGTGTAGAGAGCTTCAAAGATTGCTGATTGTCGCGTATCTGTGTGTGAAATCAATTCAACATTCTAGGCTAGGCTCCAGATTTTCTCAGATAAGCACACAATCGTCTGATCAATAAAGTTCTTAAATCAAGGCAGTATGTTTTCAACATCACTGATGCCGACTTCGCATAAACATTTACATGTACCGACAGGCAGCGATGTAATGGGCAATCATTCACATAAGTTACGAGGTGACATAACGATCAAAACATGTCCATGTGAAGGCATAATGTTACATTCTATTGCCCTAGTAGCAAGAGAGCCAAGTAACTAGAAAAGATGCGAAACTAAAGAATACCCTGGTAGACCCCTCAGTCTGAACTACAACGACTTTTGAAAGCTAGCGTAAGCACAGGCTCTGTAAAGATGGCCGATTGCAGATCGATTGCAGATAGTCACATCATAGCAGATAGAAATCAGAGTACCTCCTTGCACTGAAAAAACCTAAGACACCAAGAACTTCGACTTGCATTAACCGACAGCATTTTGCGATGAAGTACACCATGCACAGAGAGCAAAATCCTGCCAAACAGATTCTATCACTCCGCGTATCCACGTTTTAAGGACCCCTACCATCTCGTGGGTTATACAAAAAAAAAAAAGTAACGTCCTACTTCCGTTCATACTCACTTCACCGCTTTTGCCATTAGTATGGCAGCGTTTTTTCGTTTCTCTACTGATCCGAGCGCCAAATCGGTGAAATCGATTCCCTGACAAAAATTCGGGCCCTCCGAGAGCATAAGCACTGCATTACATTCGCTGTCATCATTCAATTCGTCCAAAATGCGAGTTAACTCGTTCATCAACTGTAAGATGGAATAATTGTCACGGTTTTTCAAACAGAATACCTCTCAGTTGCTTACCTGCACAGTGAAAGTGTTGCCTAGTTTGGACCTGTTTGTGTTGAATGTGATCTGTCTAAGGTTGCCTATTTTCACGACTCCCACATCGGACGCCTCGACATCACTATTTCCACCTCCGGTTGCAGTCGAAGCCTTTACGTTCCGTTTTGGTGTGGCTGTCTTCATGTCTGCCGGCAGCGGATTAACAAGAATGATGGGACTTCTCATCTTTTTAGCCTTTGTTTTGTTTTCGGGCTTTGCAAACTCAAATTGATTGGCAGACTCTTCGCTCTTGTTAGCACTAGTGGGAGAAGAGCCAAGCGGTGAAGTAATCGGTGTTTTCGGTGACGATTTTGGTGTATGTTTCGACGTCTTGCTTGCGGGTGATGGACCGTCTACACTGAGGCGGTGAACGCTAGCCGAGCTGGAGTATGAGCTATTCGAGCGACGACGGATTATCATCGAGTCATCATTCTGTCGCTTATACACGTAGTCCCACGATGATGAAGCTTTAGGCTTTGGTGTACGCCGCTTTGGTGTAGCAGATTCTTTTTTCTGCGGCGTTTGCTGAAAAAAATAAATAAATACATAACTTAATTCGATTCCTGGCAATGGCTTATTTTTTAGGAAACTCACCGCACGTTCTGCTGGGGAGACTGCAGATGAAGTTGCTGCTTTTCGACTTGTTGTCGCTCTGGTTACTTCGCTCTCAGATGTGCGCTTACTGCGTTCGCCGTCTAGGGAGTTCAACATATTCACTGCGCCTTCATCGCCCAACAGACGATCAATTTCCGAGAATTTTTTCTTTTTGCTGCCATTGACTGTAGGGGTTTCTGATGCTGGACGCTTCGCTTGAGATGATGGTGTTGAAGTTGTTGTTAAAACTGAAACCGTTTCTTCTCTCTTCTTCGGTGTTACGGGCGCTGCGGGAGCCTTTTTTACCTCCTTTTTGGCGGGGATCGGCGTGCTAGGCTTGACCAACTTTGCGTAGGAAAACTGGGTTTCTGGCGCATCCGGGTCCCAAATGATCTTACGCTTAATGATTCTGGTGCGTTTGAACGGCGACGGTGGAGGCAATATAGGCGTCTTCTTCTCCTGCGAAGGAGCTGCATTGATCAGCTTCTTTGGCTGATTGGGAGTCTGTGAAGTCGCGGTGGAATTAATTAATTTCTTTGCCGGATTATTTACCGGTGCCGGTGCAGGTTTTTCTTTTTCCTTGGCTGCCATGGTTGTGGTGTTCTCTCCTGTTTGTAATTGTACCTTCGCTTGGGACGCAGACGTTGCTACCTTCTTTTTGCCAGGCGGGTTAGTTACTGTAGCGTCATCTGCGTTAGCTTCATCGCCGTCACTCCAATCGGATACCAATGAAGTAAGCAAATCAGCAGGTTGGGTTATAGATTTAATGTCCTGCTTGCGTCGACGATTCTTTGCGTTACCTTTTGGTCGCTCCAACGACTGCCATTGTGCCAGTGCCAACTTGTGTTCTTCTTCCTTTGTAAGCGGTTTCTTAGGGATATCCTTGGCCAAAGGATCCGCCTCAATGCCTTCAACCTCATTGTCGATTATATCAACAATTTGGAATTCACCTTCGCCCTCGATTGTCACACCTGCTTCAATATCGTCGCATGTGCCATCTGTTCCCTTCAAAACAGCCAGCAAGTCATCATGTTCCAGCTGAGCGTCCAATGTCTTGTTGACAGAGGATTCAGTCGAATCAGGCGCGTCACTCGTGTCAGACGCAACAGCCGATGTTCCGTTTCTACGCTCAATCTGTTTATTGTTACTTGTTTCTTGTTCGTCATCCTGGCCCTTTAGAGAGTTTGGATTCGTATCAAAATTTAACTGGTCTCCAGGTTCGTCGAGCTTCAAAACATCCTCCAGAATTTTATCTGTCTGTGATCTTCCATCCTCATCTACGTTATGCATTATGGCAATTTCTCGCTCAATACTCGTTAGTTCATCCAGAAGTTTTTCTCCGGAAGACTCATCCCCAACCGAAATCACGTCGACTTTCTTCTCTGGCATTAGAGCGTCCGCAGTAGGCGTTTTCACTTCCACCTCATCCGACATCGCAACGAAATTATTTTAATTACTAATATGATTACACACGTTTAGCTGGTGCCAATTGTTCGGAAATAATAGCATAACTCCTTGAAATTTCTTTTATAAAAATATAACCACACGTGAGCTTTACAAATTCATGGTTAGCGCCATTTTTTCACACAAAAGTCAAGAATGCTAAAACGGCGGAATGGGATTTTTAAAAATATTACGCTGACGCGACGTCGTATTTCTTGAAATTTAACTCGCGTAGTTTGTGAATAAACCTTTATTTTTTCTCAAGCCTATTTAATTTAGTTTAGTATTTCTAGAGAATTATTTTGTAAAACAAACAAGCAGCGAAATTATGTGATGGCTTCGCTTCACGTAATTTTCCGTTGTAATCGTATTTTATGTGTGTAAGAAGAGTGAGGAGATATAAGATGGTGGACCAATCCGGCATATTGCTATTTCATTTTAGGAAGTGTTTGGTTTCTGTTTCTAATCCAGTGATGCCGATAGCTCTGGCAATGTCCGGTGCAGAAAAAATAATAACAATCAGTAGAACGATTGGAAGGAACATTTTTAAACGAAGTTTACGGGAAATTGGAGCATTTTTGAACAGATATTTGTCTTATGTTCAGTAACAATTCTCGCCAATTTTTCTCCAATGATGTCGTTCGTACACTGTGGTTGTCGTTGTTCGCAAATTCCGTTTAGTACACTGAAGATTCTGCTGGACCGCCTAGACAAAACTTTTGGTTACCCTTGAAAAGCAGTTTTCTTATACCCAGCAAAATTCTTGGATGTCTTGGCAACATAAACGAATAACTTGCACAGGACGTCTTTACAAAAGTCTATTTCCAAAATCTTCACCGGAAACACTTCTCCGGACACATCAAGCGAACAGACAACAATTAACTGTCAAATTGGTAGTAAAATTAAGTCCATAACATGAATCACTACTTCTCAAAAAGTATCGAAGACAAGCATTTTATATTTTATGCAGTTTTCTGATGAAATATCGCTGCAACTGCAATAGTTTAAACTATTTGCATATAGGAACAAATATTGCAATAAATTTGTAACAAAATTTCCATCGAAAAATCGATTTTTCAAAAAAATCTAATACGAACATGTGCACAGCCAAAAAGTGCAGTGAGTTCATATATGAATTCAACTCATTTTTCTGTTTGATTTGTGTCACACAAATGGAATTTCAAATCTTGTGGAGTTTTTGTTAGGGTTTTTTAGTTTTTTTGGTTTGAAAACTTGATAAAATGAAAGAAAAGGCGGATTAGATTAATAAACCACGTGCGAAAAGGTGAAAAGAACCAGTTTATTGACGAGAAAAGAGGGAAATCTCTCTGCATAGATTACAACATTGGCTGTGTCTAATTAAGATGAGAGCCGCTGTTGTTCTGCAGGTAACCTCTTAGAAACTACAGAGACCCCAACGGGTGCCTTTACAGGGAAATCCCGTAGAGCTCTGCCCATTCACTTGCCCCTACGACACGAAAGAGCGAACTTGGTACTGTCGTCAAAACTCTTATAAGAGCTTCCAAAGATGTATTATCTATGGACTGCTCTCTTCGTGAATCGTAAGGGGTGGACAAAATTTCATGGTGGAACGCTGATATTGAAAGTCTTAGCAAAAAGGTACATCATGCATTCTTGTAGCTTCTATTCTAAATACAGCTTGATGCAACTTTAAGCTTTACAACTTTTAATAGCTCCGCCTGAGCATGGTTCTTTACCGAAGTTTGTTGGCTGAGTATCAGTCTTTAGCCAACTGTTAATTTTGCGGACGCTAGGTTGGTTGAGGTTTTCTTCTACTTGTTAGCGTTACTTAAGGCGGGGTCTTCATCCACTACGTTGTCCTTCTGGGTTAGATTCCAAGACCATGTGACCGTCCATGTACTCTACTAGTTCCGTTAATCTTAATCGTTCAACGCGCAGTCGATGTCGCTGCACTTCTCTTAAATGCTTAGTTGAATTTCCTCCTTAAAAGCAAGTAAACTAAGACGGGACCAAATGTCTTCACGCGTCTTCGACAGAGTCCATGATTCAGTGCCATTAAGTGGGACTGGGTTGATTAAGGTCTTGTTGGTCTAGAGCCACCCTAGTTGTTTGAAATAGGATCATGTCGCATCGATGGGAACTGGGTATGCCACCGCTACGAGTAAGCATATCCTTAAACTAGAAGCCAAAGGCAGATGAGAGGAAGCCGTGACATGCCAAATCTCACCTTTCCTAGATCAGGACCGATCCTATGGTTAGGTTCTGATAAAGCCATCGTAAATTAACATCGTTCTCGCAGAACACCATCCTATGAGTCTTCATACCAAGGAACTAAGTTTGTCTGTTTTTCCTACTTAGTTTCTTGGCATTCGGTCGCCGGGAGTTCTTTCATGTTCAGTGAAGGTGGAATTCAGAAATGGATGACTAGATTGTTGCTTGCCAGTCCACTGATTACTCTGGCTTCTATTCATCTCATAACAGGCTACTCAAGAGCTTTTAACACCGCATGGCTGACTGAAAAGATGAATATAATTTCCACCGAGGTATTAGAGGTACAAATGGGTCCTACGCCCGTAACTGTCTGGTACTTCCGATAAGATGCTAACTACCGAGAATTATTTCAGCACCCGCATAGCTGTCAACCATGACATTTTAAGCGCCAATATATCCACATCATCTTTACTGCTTTAGATTATTCTTCTGTTAAACTTGGATAAGCTTCACCCCCTGAGAGCCTGGTTGTTGGATTCCGATATGTTATTTTTCATTTATCTCGAATCAGATGTGTGGGTGGTCTGAACAAGGTAGTTAACCACACATGTCAATTAGAGACAAGGTTGTAAGACAAGGAGGAAAAGAGGGTTAGGTCCAAGATTGAGTAAAGTTGATCTGTCAAAAAAGGCTGACTCGACCAGTGTCAAATTATTATTATAGTTCGCTCTTTTTTGGCGTTATTTTTATTTTAATAATAAGTTTCGACTAGCGTATCAATATTCCTTCTGACACATGGTCAAACCGTCCCCAACGCAAGATGCATAGGCCATTAAATGAGGTAGGATGTTCTGCTCCATGACCCCGCTAAACAGATGTGCCCAGGGTCCTGAAAAGATTTTTTTTTTTTCAAATAAATAAGAAACTGAAAAGCTTTTATTTGATAGAATAGTACCATTTGCAAACACTGCAACATCTCCTCCATCATGTGTTTCATCCTTGCTGGGGAACGTACTGGGATATTTAAATTCTTTGTCCACTACAAAAAAAGAAAAAAGTTGATATACATAAAACTAAAATCTTCACAAGTTTTGTTAACTTACGAGTGTTAACATCACTGAGATCCAATCGTGTTTTTTCGCTTGTCAAGTGCTGGTAGTAGCTTGGCCCGTTGGCATAGCTTAGCGTTGTGTATGGCAAACCGTCCAAATCACTCAGTTCCCTGCTCAGTCCAAGAATGTCATTACCAATAGTCGGATATCCACTAATACTCATAGTATGTCCATGATCCGAACTAACAACAATCAATGTCTCTTCGGAATTCGTTATGTCAATGGCACTCTGTACCGCCTTAGCGAATTCTATTGTCTCCATAAGGGCCTTGTGGGCTAAATTCTGATGATGTCCATGATCGATACGACCACCTTCGACAAACAGGAAAAAGCCATTTTTATTCTTTTGCAATGTCTTAATGGCTGCTTCTGTCATTTCCGATAGAGACGGTTCTTTGGTAACATCGGCATCGGTTACGTAGGCCAGTTCTTGTACTGCAAAGAGTCCCATTAAGTAATCCGTCTTATTGTGGTCAATCGCCAGCAATTGATCCCGATCGAATACGGCTTCGGCGGTTCCTTTCTTCGACGCAAGCCATTCCTTGATTAAATTGCGGCCGTCCAGTCGTTCACCAGAATTACCATTCGAATCGAATGTGCCATTGGGCAGGAATCTTTTTGTTCCTCCACCAAGAATCACATTTAGTCTTCTACCAACGTCGTTGGTAACCAATTGTTGGGCTATGTCCTGGCAAGTGGTCGGATCTTGACCACGAAGCTTCACAACATAGTCACTCTCATAGTCGCGATGAGCTACATGAGCATACACACCAGCTGGACTTGCATTTGTCACAGTAGTTGTGGTTACAAGACCTGTTGCCTTTTTAGCTTTTTGCGCCCATGCAGCTATGGATTCGACGTGGTTAATTGGCTCCTGCCCTGCTGAGCAAGCGTTCAGTGTTACATTAGCCGTTACGCCGATAGTTCCATAGTTCGCCTTAACTCCGCAAAGGTAAGCTGTTGCAGTACAAGCGGAATCTGCCACCTGTCTATCTACGCAAAATGTCTGAAAAGATATGCACACATAAGCTTTTGATAGGATAAAGACCTGTCTACACTTACCTTTGAGAGTCCAACATAGGGGAACTTTTCGAAAGACAGTTTGCTTCTCTCCCCCGCTTTGCCATCCAACTGCCCGCTGAATATACGACTCGCCGTTACAGTTTCAATGGACATACCATCACCAAGAAAGAAGATGACATTTTTGGCTTGCTTCTTGTTAAGATGCGACTTAACCCTCTCTTTAAGCGCCTCTTGGGCGTCCTGTAACCAAAATTTAGCCGTATCCATCCCATCTTCAATGGGCAGGGCATCTCGCTTTACTCTGCTACCAGTAGTATGATGGAATCCTAAACGAAAACCGTTATCCAATTGTATTTTAATGAAAGAATTCAATTTTGAGGTTATCTTTCCTAAATTAGCGGAACTAATTGCCACTACCTAATGCTGTTTTGATGGCCATTTAATTATGTGTCGAAGTCATTGTTCAATTCACACGGTCATTATGGGATTTATCAGTCTCGCGCTAACCTGTTTTATAGCATTTTAAGGGTAATTGACGAAATTAGAAAGTAAACAAGAACGTATACAAAGAAAAAAAAAAACAATAATTCCGGGAATAACAATTCGAATCTCTCATTTAAACAACTGTGCACACAAATGACAACAGAAAAATTGTACCTCATGTAAATTTTGCAATTTTCGCGGGGGTTTTTGGTGGAAGTCAAACCTGACCAAGCAGGTTCGCACTAGATTTTCGTACCTAATTAAATATATGAAAACAATTTGCTGATGACCTTGTCACAGTAGCGAAGAATGTCACAGATACTGTTCCTGTCAGCGCATTGGCATTCAAAATAAAGCCGAGAATAACGAGTTCGTTATTTGAAGACGCATGTATTTCTAATCTATGCGTCTCGGAAGCGTTACGAAAGCTCTTCGAAAGAGGCATGCGACAGAATAAACCTCTCGAGACTACTCAAGGTGTCGAGGCCAAAGGTGCTCAGTTTTTCTCCAGCGTCTACACCTGGATCTCTATGCTAAAACGCAGATTCTGTTATGAGTCAGGCTAGAGCTACGGGGGCAATATTTACGCAAGTGGGACACCAACAACCAGTGGATCCCGTATAATATTATCACGTCAAAGTATCCGAAACCAGCTGCAAAATAAAGAGAAGATGTTGTCTTCCAGCAAGAGGAACGAACCTAACACCATTTGGATATTAAGTTTTCAAAACCGGAACGCGAACGAAATTTATTTACCACTATGTAACGAATTTTATACATTTATATGTTTTAATAAACGTCGTTGCAAATACCAACAATAACTGGAAGCAATCTAACCTGGACGTGCTCTCTAATGGCATCAGGAGGAATAAAATGCACACAGTTTTGCTTTTCTGGGCTCAAAGACGCGTTAGAGTAGAAGAGAAATAAAAAGCAGACTAACTGATCAACGAAGGCTCGGATATAGAGCTATCTGGCTGACAGATAGATACTATCCGCCCTCGACACATTTCATAAATGGCGAGTAAAACTGTCTGAAGAACAATAACAACACACCGGTATAATGTGGCCAATGCTCGACATAAATAGAACTACGAATCTAATCCGAAAACACCGAGTGAACTCACTACGCTGCTGCTATAGAAACTGACTCTGCTCACTTCTACACAGGTGAGTGGGTGAAGTAGGTCTGTACCCCTTCCAAAAGACTACAATGTCAGCATCCCTCCGCCTCCCTGATCACTGTAGCGCATTTCAAATGGAAATAATGCCAATGGAAGCCTTGAACTGTAATGTAATATCTACTAGATTGTCTGTCGTCTTTCATAGGGATGGTAGAACATAGGTAGAACATATGCTGGGTGCCAGGCAACAAAGATATTCCAAGAAACTGTAATGGCTGATGAATCCGAAAGACATGGTATAACCATATATATCCTACCACTCGCTACATGTAAACATTTACTCAAATTAGACGTAATCAGAAAAAATCAACCGTAAATGAGAGGGTGGCACAACATGCCAATTTTCCAGACAAACTTGGCGTGGTTCTGCTATAGCTTTCCCAATTTAGCTCCCTTGTCGACGTCACTATAGGAAATCATTCTATAGCCCTCCACGTCAAGAAGCTATATCTCTTCTTAAATAATTTCTGCTGAAGCTGGACCTGTCCAGCCATGTCCAAAAGAAGACTGTTCCATTTGAACTGATAATGTTCAGAGCTCATGTTAACACGGAAGAAACTATTTGTCAAAAATTCGTTCTTAAAATTGCACACAACATCGACGTTGTTGGATGGTCCCCGTCTATAGCCACTGACGTTTTTTATGAATAGAAGATCAGTGATCTTTCTGTTTTGCAAAACCTCACGTTTTTGAACTCCTAACTTGACTGATCCAATTGGTGCTCTATATAGACTCGATCTTACTAGCCCTAATGCATGGCGACAAGTGTTGCACAATAAGTAAGAAAACAGAGTAGGTATTGAACTGCTTCGAGAGACATGTGAAGAAAGCCAATGGAAGAAAACATTTAAATGCGGACACTATGAGCTGTATCAAAGTGTAAATGTAACCGAAAGAGTCAAGAAAAGTCGACTAAATTGGTTCGGCCATTTCGAGCAAATGACCACTGATGCTCTAGCCCAGAGAATTTTTTAATGAAATCCTGTATCCCCGGAAGACGGGTTTGAAAAACTAGAAGTAGAAGTATTGACCTTAATGAAAGGCTGCGATGTTTCAAGTAAAAAAAGTAAATTGTGACCGACCCTGAACTGCAAATTAAGAAACTATTCCATGACAAATTGTCCTTTCAGGGGTATATCACTCCCCGACGAGGTGGTGCCGCAAAAAATGTTTAATCAATATGGCTAGGGCACAAACCTGAGCAGCTCGTACAACAGGTCACGACGACCGACCATAGTAATACAATGTATGGTCGAGACGCAATATTAAGCTATTTCGCTATAATTCTTAACAACTTTAATAGGTACCTATCGTTATTAAATTGGTAATCCGATCAAGATTATTTTTTTTTACACAAATCAAGTCAATTAAATTGCACTTGAGTCTTGCGAAAACAGCAAGGTACACTTAATCATACAGACATTGAAAGATAAATCTAATAAAAATGTGGTTCTCCTCACATTAAATATTATGTGAATAATACATGAGAATATCAAGGATGTCTACAATGTTAATATATTTTTTTTTTTTTTTAGTTTTACGAGTATGTAATATCTGTTAATATGACAGTTTAGTTTCTGCCCCATTTCACCTTAGAAACCTTGCACCCATCTATTCGGAAAAGATACACGACTTCCTGACAGTCTCTGGAGTGAAAAAACCACTTAGGATTCTCTAGGGGAAGGCATAATAGGGTTCAACAAAAATCGCAGTGTCGGAACTAAGAAAAGCTCTCTCGAATCGAATCTTAACTTATCGTACTGCTGGCAAAGGTCATTTAATAAATTAGGTCCGTAGGTATTGACGAAGCTTTTGTTTTGGAATCTACTTTAAGTACCCCCGAGTTATAATCCGACCCCCAGTACAATGACTTGGGTAAATAACACCTCAAGAGTGGAAAGGCGTGGAAATTACTTGTTTGAGTTGGATTCGGACATGACGGTTTCTCATGCTTCAAAATATTGAACTAAGTAAAATATATTCAACTAAGTAAATAAGTAAAATAGGGTCAAAGCCTAGCTTCTTGCAACCATTCATGTGGCGTGTGTTTATTTTTCTGCACGAATGCAAGGAACCTACAATTCATTGCCGACTCCAAATGGCGAATTGAGAAGCTTTTTCATAAAAACTTATTTGACATTCGCCGATTAGAGGTGCTGCGACGGAATATGGCTGTGGTTCAAACGGCAGTTTAACACACTAACCACTAAGACAAAAATAAAATCAAACGCAGGAAATACCTAACCTAATAGAATGAGAATGGTGCTAGTTTACTAGGTGAAAACCTCACGCACTGGTGTGTACAAGGTTATCATATGCTGCAACGCTGGCCACCAACTGGGCTTCTAACTTCTAACCTTTCCACTCATTGGTCATCCGGTTCACATGGCCACGAGTAATAGAAAGTCGATCCCTCCTGCGATACATGAGCTAGATATAGGATGCCATCAGTGGGTTCTTCTCTTAACCTGTTCCTTGCTATGCTTTCACTCACGTTTACTACCCTAGAGTTCCTAAAACTAAGGCTCGTGCCTAAACTGTTGAATGTATACCCCAGTGAGAGTATTAAGCGACTATAGGGCAACTACATCAAAGTCAAAAAGAATTAAGAGAACTGATACACTTTTACAGCGGCTTATGAACGTCGTCCTCAAATACCAAGAACAAAGGAATCCATGCAATGTTCGGTGAATGAAGGCCTCGAGTTTAGCCCGTATAACACTCGGATTTCCCCCTTTAAAAAACGTGAACCGTGTGCACAAATGCTTTATTCTTTTTTGACAGCTAATAACCTTAAGTGACGTTGACCTGTCGCTTTTATACCACATTATTCATAAAGTCTTAATTCCATTACAAATGTATGAAAAACCCGTTAAGTGAGATTTCAAGTTTCATTTCAGGGAAAGCGATCTTTGAACGCAAGTGCGAAACTGGAGTCGTTAGAGACGTTAAAAAGTCGAACTGGTTGGAGAGATTTGATGATCGGTAACCCGAAGTTCATATCCAACTAAGTAAAGTGTCCGTGTTCTTTCAATCTAAATGATAAAACTTGTACACAATACGTAGACGTTTTTTTAGAAGAGTAACTTGTTCGAAATAGAAATAATAGAATATATAGACATACATCGGTTAGGTAAGGTTAGGAAGATGGGTTGGCGAGGGGAGAGAAGCCCTTTGCGCCATAATCAGGTTAGTAGGGACCCATTGTGATTCCTATTTTGGAGAGGAATGTACCCCTTGCTCGTGAAGCAATACTCAAAACCTTTAGAACCATTTTAAAGTTTTAATGAACCCCCAGATGTCCCTGGTGGGTACGTCCCTTAATTCTTCGGTATCCTGGAAAAAGTACTTTCCAAAGAATTTATGTCTGAGGTGGCAAACATCTGGGCAGTGGTCAGACAGACAGAAATACATATGTATACCGCCTGATTGTGCAGGATGCACGCTGCTTCATCAAGTTCGGTAAGGATCTCATCTAGATACTTGATTTTAAAAAAAGGACTTAGACAAGGCGACGTGATGTCATGAGATTTGTTCCATTTCGTTCTTGAAATAATTGTGCAGAACTCACAGACCAATACCAGAGGACCAATCTTTCAAAAGTCCGTGCAATTATTCCCATACGTCTGCGACATTCATATTGACGGAAGAACGTACAGCGATATCTATAGTGCGTTGGCGAGTATTGAGATGAAAGCAGCACATTTTGACAACAGAAAAAGACGCCTAACAGCGACCTCTCAGATATTACGTCACACTCGACGGATATAACTTTGAGGTAGTTAGGGACTTGGTTTACTTAGGCTTCGCTTTAAACTCGGACTATAACATCAGTGCTGAGATAAATCTGTTTCTCTTTGGACTAAGAAGGTATGTAATTGAGTAACAAAACCGTTTCTCGAATAACTAAAGTGGCACTAATGATTCCAAACCTGATCTCTGGTGCAGATCCATAGACTTTATCAAGAACAGATGTAGTCGCTCTTTGTTGTTTTGATAGAAAAGTCCTTCGGCAAAGTGCTCCATTAAAACCTGTCTGAAAAATTGAGCTCACTATTGCTGAACGAATACTGAAGGTAACAGGCAAGCCAAAATGTTCATGCCAAACATCTCCCATACCAGAACCAAACAACTTCTAGGACTAACCAGGAGTCAGGTTCGAATGGTTACAGGCTCCCTAACAGGACACTGTCTAGTCAAAAAACACCTAATGACTATGGGAATAGTACAAGACAACACACGCAGAATGTGCAACGAAGACGAAGAATCAGCAGAACACATTTTGTGTCACTGTAACTGTCTTATCAGAACACTTCATCGTCATTTAGGCAAATCTACCTGGAAACAGAGGATATATCTGCCAGCTCACTCAAAGACATCTCTGGATTCATCTCGAATTCAGGCATCATGAGCGAGCTCTAATTGGAGGAAATCACAATAGGCCCATCGGCGGCCGCAGTAATAAGATGACTCGGTCGCACCTCTGCTTACAATCTATCCATCTATCTGAAGTCCTTCAGGTAACCAAAGCTCTCATCTACCCAGACTGTGGGTGAACGAGAAGATACAACAACGAACTGTATGGGCTGAGCAGCGATATCTACTCATACCTAGTCAGAAAAGTTCATATACAAAACTAGGATCATTTGAACATGTAAGGAAAATCTCCGAATCTACCTCGGAAAGAGAGCGCAGTTGAGGAAGTTTGCAGTTTATGTGGCGTGTCAAAGTGAAATTGGACTTGAACCAATTTGACGTGTGAAATTGGATGCAGCTAGCTAACGATCGAGCTGGCTGGAGACGCTTGTTAGTTGGTGCTCAAGTCCATTTCGGACTGTACTCAATAAATGAGATTTCGCTATGCTCCCCATTTAACCCCAATGGACCGTAAGACCCCCGTGAAAGCAAATTTGGAAATCCACACCCTGTTCTTAACTCAATCCAATATAAAGGATACGAACTTTCCGTTTGTCGAAAGATTAAAGCAATTCTACTAAAAATAAACAACAACAGCTGCAGCAATTGCAGATATATTATTTTGTTAGAAGAAGCACCTTCTACAGGGAGGCTCTTCTTGCACAAGCAAGCGAAGAAAAAAAAAGCACTTAGGAAACAATGTACACTTATGTTTTTCTATGCGACTGCGCCTCTTTCGGGACTTTTTTTCCTTTCCCAACAATGAAGCAATGCCTGACCATTTTGATCGATTTACGCTTGGGCGGTTATTCACTTAACGTTCAAAGTTTGTTTAACGTTTAAAATAATCAGTTAGAAAACAAAAACATACAATTAGCACTAGAAGAAGGTAGTAAACACTAACGGCACAGGGTGTGAAAAAAAAATTGCACTCTTCCTTCGCAAGACACAAAAAAAAAAAAACTCCCAGTGAAAGGCGTAAACATAAGACCAACGCGGTAGTTGATACAATTTCACCAAAAATTGAGCATACAAATCACCATCCACCACAAAACGTGCATTTAAAAATTTGCCCTGAATCTTTCAAAATATGTATGTAAGTGTACTTAAACATTTGGGAAGAATTTACCAATCCAAAACGACCTGCTTCGAATTGAAATAATTTTATCACAGTCACGCACACTATTTGCCGATCAATTGTCACGTTTATTTATTGTAAAGTAAACCAAACTATCACAATGTTTAAAGAAATTGAAATGATGAGTAGAAATTACACTAACGCATACCATGGGAGTTGACCAGAAGTGCATAGCCACCAAATATCAATGCGAATACAAAGTAGCTGCTCATGCTTGAGCCGAACTATTCAAAGCGAGATCGGAACCGACAATGACCAGTCCCATGTCGCCAGAATCCAAATATATATTCGCCTTATTCGATTTTTACTTCAACGTCACGTCAAATAATAATTAAACTCATTTTCGGATTCGGCTAAACGAGTTTGCTTGCTCACTGGCAACGTAGTCGAATCGTGCTAACGCCAAACATAAAAAAAAAAGGTGAAAGAAAAGAGTCATAAACAAATTAACGTAATATATGAGTTGTTATTTGCAAAAAGAGATACATAAACAAATTTAATCCAAGCTCAGACAAAAGAAAGTGATTTAGCTTGACCGGGGTATACATCACTGTCTGAACGACAGTACGAGTATTAAACTTGTTTACAACCCCTCTTCTCTCTACAAACTTGCATTCTAATTAATTGATCTATGCGAAAAAAAAGTGTTATAAACCCATAAACTAAAGTCGGCTTAGGTATTAAAATTCTATCAGGTTAGTTCGATCGGATTGGATATTGATCGAACGCCAAAACTGGGCGCAATCAATGCTGACTATAAAGTTAGATCGAGCAGAAACTTCTCTCAAGTATCACGGTGTATGAAATTTTGGAATTATAAAACTCAGCATGTCACCAGAAGGCACGGTAATAGATTGTGTAAATATGTACATATGTACATAAATTATTGAAGGTATGGTCGCGTGAATGTAAATTATTTGGATGTTGGATTGAATTTTAAGTAGCGATCATTGATCGGTACACGATATACAGCAACTATTACTGATCATGTTTGGACAGCTGTTGGTATTCGCAAAAAAATGGAGTGTTGCAAGTTACCTACAACTTTACCTTGAGCTTTGTTAAGCCAAATGTGTGTTATTTAAGAATGACAAACTCATTGCACTCACATTTGGCTTGAAACCAATTTAACTAGTCTAAACCTGGTTGGGGTATTTTGAAATTCTAATTAGCAAATTTGGATATTCGAAAGCTAGATATGCATATTCAAGAAGACACGGCATTCACACGTGCCTAACATCTTGATTAGAGATGAGATTTCAAGCCTATCAAGGGTTTAGTGACTTCTAACCAGAGAGGAGGAGGAAAGTTCTTCCAGTACGGTACTGTTTCTTGAACCTAGGCAGAAGCCAAAGAACTGCCAAAATGGAATCAAGAGTAAAGTCTAGAATTCCAGTCAGTTAAAGTTCTTATATGGGAAAAATCTTAAATATTTTAAGTTTAAGTCGGTTAGGTAAGGGGTGTGGCGGTTGAGAAACGTACCACCTCACCCGGAAGAAAAAAAATATTAGTGAGCGTATCTACCTCCTACCTTCTTGACCTATCCTGAGCTCAGTATGGCTTTCAGGTTTTTTTTTGGTGACGTTGTTGACAATTCTCTCGGGTTGTTAAGAAAGTATGAGCAGAGGGTTGTGTTTCTGGTTGTACTGAGACTTGGACAATAGAGTGTGACGTTGTGCTTTATGTTTAGGTCTTTAAGCTCATCTTGACACTTCCGTAGTACACGGTAATTAAACGATAATTGAGGAGGCTGTAGTGGGCACCCGTGTCGTTTTTTCACAGTGTACTGCTTACCTAAACTGTGTACTGCTACCTAAAAAACGACCATTCTGGAGCCAAATCGTCTCGTTTTTACGTGACGAGTTACACGAAGAGACGATTTGGGCCTGATTTTAAAATTTTGTTCGTGAGTAGCGCCTATCATCCCACTCCAGATTTTTCCATACAAAATGTTCGTCAATTAGTTTGGGTAATCCAGTCTTGATTTTGTTTGTCTGCGGATAAGACGGCTTTGCCTTCAATCTTTATATCTACACATGTATGTTTCTTCTCGGAATCTTTATTGAGGACGGTCGAAGTTCCTCTAGAAAACTTTTTTCAAGCAGCGATAAACCAAGTCAGTATGGATTGATACTGCACCTTCCGTCAAGAGTAATGATCAAAACGCGACCATTCACGTCGAGAGAGGTATGTAAGGCGTTAGTATTCTTTAAATACTGATGAACCTTAAATGAATGCACCATACGGAATGGCAACATGACAGAATTCAGGATAAAGTTACGCGCTGTCCCATGCTGGCTGAAATTTCTCGATCGAAACTATTTCAAATACGCACTGAATTTCGAGAAGTTGATGTCCAGTCTTACGATTTCTTCAATCTCGGAGTCTTCGAATGGTAGGAAGATCGAATCTCCTTTTTACGGAAGTCAGTAGGTAAGCTTGATCTCATAAATTGGCAACATTGTGTCAGACACAGAAAAGAAGGAAGAAGTCCATTAAGGGCACAGCCTCTCCTAGTGAAAAATCCGTCGAGTATAATTTAGTCGGTGAAAGAGGACACATCGACCTAATGAGAACAATCTGAGTACAACGACAAAACGACTGGGATATATGCAGGTCATATGCAGAATCATATTTGCATTGGAAGGACGGCACAACAAAGCAATATTAAAAGTAGCATTCCCCGACAAGAGGTGACGCCATGAAGACATGACTGGGGCTTAAATCCACGCATCTTGCTCAGCAGTCCAACGCACCAGTCACTCAGCCACGGCGACCAGATAACAACTGTCACACAACAATTTAAAACAATAAAAGCAGCTGTCACCTAAAGTTGTTGCAAAGCCAACCCTGTATCATTTAATAGCATACCGTTAAAATCATTTCCATTTAGTTCAGTGATGTTATTCTAAAAGTAAATCCATGATGTCTCTCTATTGTTTAAAATGACGAAATACGTTTTTCACGAGTTGTGTAGTCACAAAGTAATATAAACTGCTAATTTCATTGCAATTAAAAATGACTCGGTATTGTAAAAATTGGTGTGAGATGATTTTAGTACGTATTTGGAAAACGTTGATTAAATTAATTTGCTCGTCTTGTGAAAATTTTATGACCCGATTTAATTTAATTTGAGTTAAAATTAAATGGTTCGCAGATTTACCACGTGCAGTGGTTTAAGTTCAAAGACAGACTTGTGAGATTATTACTTTTCATATATAAGACGGATTGTTCCGTTATATCCCATTTTAAAACAGAACTATTAAAATTATGACACTTGTCTGTGTTTGACGTCATTTAGGCCAATATAAATAGAATTTCGAAGTAAGTTTGTCAGCGCTTATGTCTTTCAGTGATAGTGTGTAAGTTTTTAACTCAAGGTTAGGCTGAGTATTAATTTATCTGAAAAATAATGTCTTTTTTGGAGATAATTATATTCAGAAAGGTGATTAGTTTGATCTCACCAATCTCTTGGTCCTTGTAGATAAGTCATCGATGTAACTTTCAACACGCGAGAATATAACCAAAGAAGGGAAATTAGTATAATAAAGAAACCCCTCCTAACTTAGGAGGCACAGAAATCCAATTTGAAGACCATGCCAGAGACTGAATATGCAGAATCATGCAAAGAAAGGCTCAATTGCCTCATATGTTTCTACCAGAAAACTCTGGGCCCGAAATGGGACCTGCAACCTAAAGTAATCCACTGGATATATACAGTGATGGTGAGGCCGATCCTTATATACGGAGTACTGATCTGGTGGGCAGCACTGGACAGAAAAAGCAACAGTAGCCTGCCTGAAAAGATACAAATGTTATGGCTGCTTTAAGAATGCTCTACCTGGTTCCTGTTGATACTAAGGAATCCTCCCACTCTGGGATCCTCAAGAACAACAGTACTATTTCTAGTAAAACGGATTACGATGTCTCCCATATAGACTTTTAATTCAATTATAAAACTCGGATTCCTAGCAGAAGCTGTGGGGTTTAGAGCGAATCCGCGCTAAAAATATTCAGAGACGAATTTAAAATGGCGTGTGATCCGGGGACGGAATTCTCTCCAACGCACCTGACAGTCGCATGGTAACGGGTAAACCATGCGACTGCCGGATCACTGTAGTGTCTAAGAGGGAATTAGGGCAAACCGCGAAGCTGCGGCTTGGCTTTCATTTGTCGCTATAGATTGTAGCGCTATTGTACTGTACGTAGATAGTCAAACGTAGGAATCGCTGACAGTACGATCAAGGTTGCTAAAGTAATGCCGCAGATCTCTTAACGAGACAGACAAATGCGACGTAAATATGTGCTGGATCCCAGGACACAGAAACATTCAAGGCAACTAGATAACTGGCAAAAAAAGGTACATGACGGCATCTCACCGAAAACCTGTGGGAACCCCTGCGCCTATTAAATCGATAAAATTCCTCCTCGATATGGATGCCAGGAAACAGGCAAACTATAAGTGAAGCAATATCAGCACTTGTCTCTTGTCAAAACAAATCTGGGCTAACCTAGATTTAAAAAAAAAACAAGGATTTTTATCCTCTAACCGGAAAGCGAGGTAAAATGACTTGGTATTAAGGGATACGATTCATTTGAAAATAACACCGCCAGCTGAAACCAATCGTGAGTCCAGCTTACGGCTAATGCTTACTTGATCATTCAGTATTATTTTTCAGAACAGACAGAAGCTGCGACTGGCGACGGAAGGTGACATTTTTACAATAAATTAAGCACAAACACTGACCAAGTGAAACCGAAGACTGAATTGACCTTAGTTAATGTAGGGCGGAACAATATAGGAGGAATTGATTTTGTTGGGAACAGGCTGAAGATAGCTTAAAACGCTGTGTCAACCGAACATATTTTTGACAGCCTCTATCCCTCAAGGGGTGACAGAATTTGTCTGCATCATCTTTTTAAAAACGTGCGAACATTGGATCAACTCTTAGACGCATATAAAAAGAAGCTGTGTTTCTCTTAACCTTACCAAAACCGTGTTATCAGCATAATCCAAATCTATCCATTTTTTTAAACTTTGTCTAGCAGGTTTATTGAAAATGCAATTGTGACCTGAGATATGAAAAAAAATTTCTTAGAGAGTTCTGCCTTCTTGCTTGGAAAGGGTTTCTCTCTAACTACACGGTAGTCATTTGAAACAGACGGCGTATTCTATATAAACAGTTCCCTATTTCGAACATTTTACAAACGCCTCTCCAATGGGTGGAAAACACCATCCCTTGACACAAAAATCCTTTAGATCGTTGTTATCAAATTCAAAGAATCAACATTATCTCTGCAATTAAATGCAGCACTGTTGTTTCGCATCTGCCATATCATCACATGTCAAGAAACACGGAACTGTCGATCATGTTCTATGACAAATTTCCCTTCAATTGGAACTGGAAGCAATAGACGAGTTTAATTCTGGTTTAAAGGATTTATAACATATTTCGAAATTCAATATTTCACTATCAAGTTTAAAATAAAGTCATTTATATACAAATATGCAAATACTCACAACTTTAATAATCACAAAGAATTCCACCAAAGAAATCAATTAACTTACTCGTCACCTTAACGTAACATGTCCGCCGCGAATTATATATTTCTTCGATTTCCGTTCCACAGTTATTTCTTACCGCCAAAATCCACTTTACCTTCGTTGAAATATCAACTTAACGAATGAAATCTTTTTCCTTTTGATGCCATCGCATTCCAACATACACCAGTGAGCCTGATATTTTCATACCAACCCATATATCCATCCCTGTCTAGTGCAGAATTGAATTCTGCAAACCCGATGATGAGGACAATTCGTATGTGAATGTGAAAATCTCGTCTACTTTGTCTACCGCCGGTCCACCACCGCCGCGTTTATAATACGAAAGAAGTTCTCTCTTTTTTTGTGGTTAATAATAATTTGGTGTTGAATAAAAGTTTAAAAAAATTGAAAAATACACCCGCTGTGCGCGATTAATTGCGAAAAAAAAGGAGAAAAGATGGACCAAACCAAGCTAACAGAGCTCTTGCGAGCAACAATAGATCCTTTACCCGAACAGCGAAAACAGGCTGAGGAGCAATTATCCCAGGTAGGGTTGTCCAACATTCCGATTTCGATCTCTGTGCACCGTTCATAAAAATTATTTTCCCATTGCCCGTGTGCAAAGATTCCATGATGAAATGCCATCGCATGGCCTCTGTGTGCCATGTGCTCCACCATTAATTTGCATTTTGCAGCTGAAATCTGCGGCAAAAAACGTGTGCACCGTGGAAAAAATGTGGCTGGCATTGGGTTAATTTGGATAAATGTGGAATTTGCAGAAACAAATCCACAATTAGTCATCAAATTTGCAATTTTCCAATTACATTTTGGTCGAATGTACTAATGGGAACCTTTCTCTTGTATTCTTTCTCTTTTAATTTTTTTTTTTCTTGATTTGCCTTTGTTCTTTTTTTTTTTTTTTAATCTTTTCTGCCAATGTCAAAATGTTGGTGTGTTGGTTAAGAATATCGATGAACGGTGGGAATCGGTGATGAACTGACGTTTATGAGTTTTGTATTCTCTTTTAGTCTTTTCGTTGAAAAAACACAACCCACACATGTGATGATGATTGTTGCCAGAAGTCATCAATTTGTTAGACGAAAATATATATTTTTGTCAGGTCATTGATGGGGGAATTTTTAATTATAAATTGTATCCAAACATGAAGCCATATGTGCTTATCTTTTTAAATCGAGACAGTAATGGGAGCGGCCTCATTCCATATTTGGGGACTCTAAACGGAAGCTTGTTTAAGTTTGATTAATTCCAAAAAAAGGGATAGAAAGTCTGTCCTTTAACATGAGTGGTTTCTGGGGTCTTAAACGAAAACATTAATGAACTCCAAAGAAATTCAGAAAAATCCAATATTCGAACGTCTGACCAAACACATTACAAGAACCTATCATCTTTAAGTGCGATTAACCATTTTATGAACTTGCCTTTTCCGAAATACCTTTTGTAGGCGCGTTCCAAGCGATACTGTGAGGAATATTTCCAAAAAAATTCAATCACTATTAGTTCAATAGTAAAATTAAACATTTCGGGGCTCTATGTAAAGGCTTTAGGTTCGCCAGTTCCAAAAAAAAGTCGATATGAAAGGAACTAAATGTTTTCCTATCTGGAAAATCCATTAACATGGTTAAGGCAGAATAGATGCTCTTGATATTTCGAAGGTTTTCAATAAATAATGGTGCAACGCCGATATCGGTACAACTTTTTCGGAATAGATTGCAGCTAGCCGTTCACAACGAAATAAGGATCTATTAGGTTCCCCAAAGGCATTCAAGGCTCAGATTTCCAAAAAAAGAATCCGAATGAGCATTCCTAGGCCCATTTCGTATGTATGGAAATGCTCCACTCTTGGTATCACTAAAAACTTCTGGAACGAAACTCATTAACAGAAATTTTTTGTTTTTTATAATCCACTCGCGCTTCAAGGGATATGAATACCCTTATGATGTCTTCACTTAGCGCGGGCGAAGTGCAGTGATTCAAACTATGGCAGTATTAAGTTTAAATAGCGTCCAAGGGCGCCGTCTAAGCAAAAAATGTCGCTCATTTGCTTGAAGACTGTCATAAGACAAAAAACACGATTTTGCAAAAAACGCGTTTAAAGTTTTCAATTGACTACCACCTTGCAAGAAAGCAGAAGGGGTATTCTCTTCTAACGCGGAGAGTATACAATATGATAATTTGAAATTTTTACACAATATGAAGCATGATAAAACGAATAATTCTGCATCATTAACTCAAAAATCCCTTTTTTGAGTTATGACAGTCTTCAAGTAAATGAGCGATGTGTATTTTGCAGTCGCACAGTCTCTAATTTACCGCTTATGGTATGTTTTAGTTCTTTTTCCTTGGTGTTTCAGGTGCGTAATGGTTGCTCTATACGTTAAAAAATCTTCAATGGGCTCCTTTCCATTTCGGATTAGGTTTGAGAATATTTGTTCCTTCAGATAAGTGTGCAAAATAAAAGGACGACTACTGTTCTTACAAGCTATCTTAAGGGTGCAACTCTTGTCATTTTCGGTTACCAATTATTTTGTAGGACTTTTAAGGTCACATCAGAGTTTAAAAGTACATAGTTTTGTAAGCCCCTAAGAATTTCTTACCCACCTTTGATTTGCAGATATGTCAATAGCTTCATGTGGTTTCAGTGGCTGGCAACACCCTATAAATTAAAACAATTAAACTACCGGATAATAAACTTAATTCCTTTACTGCAATTTTCTTACGAAAAGATGAAGAATTTTACCACTTGTGTTATCTGTGGCTAACGACAGTGGCAGTGGAGATGCTTCGATGAGTGTACACATCTACGAAATACATATAAATGGCTGCTAATCCCATTAAAGTTGATAAAAAGGGTGACACAGCTGTAGTCACCAATGCACATGTTTGTTTTCTCCTTGAAATGTATGCACCATGTTTCTTTTCGCTAGTACGAGAATATTGACGAAAATATCAGAAAAAAATAATTTCAGTCACACAAGTTCGTATAAGAATTTCCGGTATGCTATCTGCTAAGTTCGAAAGGTCCCCGTGGTTAAGTCGTTGGAGTGGTGAGCAGGCTTATAGATTTAAATATCAGTAAATCATTTTTTACAACTTCTTGGTAGGCAATATCAAACCTTCAAGGGCATAATTTGCCATCAGAAGCCCTTTGGAATTTGTCGTAAGAAATGTCCTTCCAACCGTGCAAGAAAAAGCATACTAAGCACACTACGAATGGTTGCAAGAGTCTTTGCGTTGGCTGTCTATGGAAAGCCGCGCCGAATTATCTGTTTTATTTGCAGGGAGACCTTTAGTTTTGCCCGAAAGAGTTCACAAATTGAAAACAGAGTGCGGCAGATGAACACATAAGTAAACGTTCCTATTAGTGCTCTTGATTCTACCTGGGTAATACCCATCTCAACAACTACACTGGTACTCGTGTAACACCCAAGTTCGCGGGTACACGGCAATGACAGCTATCGGGTACCCGACAATATGGAGAAACGGGTACCCAAGGGCCACAAATACTCTGATTTAATATAAAAGTTGGTAAAGTACACCATAAGCAGTGAATATATACAACAAGGAAAGAAGGGAAGGCACTCCCGGCTGTCTCCTTCACCATCAACCAAGTCACGTGAGTCGTGGTAACAACAAGGCACATCTTAGTGGTAATTGGGTTCTGTTGAACCACCACCTCTACCTACCTACCTATGTATGTACCTTCAGTACGACAAATATAGCGAAACAAAGCGGGTACCCAAATCCTTACGGGTACCCAGGTTATACCCAAATCTTTACGGGTACCCGGGTATGCGGATGTCAACAGCTCTAGTTCTTATTGGTTTAGTGAAAAGATTGACTATCGTTGCTTGTCTCTCCAAACACCATTTTGTGATGGTTCATAGCATGTGGTTATAATTAGAGAAAGCTATCCCCACCTAATATTAAGTTGTTCAGAATGTTATTGCAGGCTTTAGCCCTTAAATTCAACAGGAATCACAGCGGACCAACAACAACATCCTGATTAGCCTAACCTACACTGTGTAAATGTTTAAATGATTGCTTCCTTTCATAAATGCAGACATTTCTCTGACATGTGCATTAATTGGCATCAAATATATTTATTCTGACTCCCATTCTTCCGTAGCCGGTAGAAGAAAATAACTACCCGCGTTTAAAGCTCAGAAATTCTCATTTCGCTCCAATGAAGAATAACTTTAGTGACATAGGTTCAAATATTTTATTTCTTGTAAACATACCTATATTGTAATCGAATTCTCTTCTCTTTCAGATTCACAAAATCATTGGATTTGTTCCAACGATTTTACAAATCGTAATGAAAAACACTGTTGACTTGCCAGTTAGACAGGCTGGTGCCATTTACCTCAAGAACCTTATCACTAACAACTGGTCGGACCGCGATACAAAGCCAGGCGAGCCAATTGTATTTTCCATCCATGAACAAGATCGTGCAATGATTCGAGGCAGTGTTGTGAATGCAATTGTTCACGCACCCGACATAATTAAGTAAATTTTGTTTAAAGCTTAACAGAGATTCTTGCATGAAAAACTAAACCAAATTTTCACAGAGTCCAATTGGCGATATGTGTAAATCACATTATCAAAACGGATTTCCCTGGAAGATGGCCACAAGTTGTTGACAATATTAGTATTTACCTTCAGAATATGGGTTCGTAAACAGAGTTTGATTGTTCGCTTAACAGGGTAGTCTCAATGCGTTTTATAAATTACAGATGTAAACAGTTGGAATGGCGCTCTACTAACAATGTACCAATTGGTGAAGACCTATGAATATAAGAGATCCGAAGAACGTGTTCCATTGAATGAGGCAATGAATTTACTATTGCCGATGATTTACAATCTGACGGTGAATCTAATGAACGATCCCTCGGAACAAAGTGTATTGCTGCAGAAACAAATTTTAAAGATCTACTATGCACTAACACAATACACCCTTCCGCTGGAACTAATAACCAAGGAAATGTTCTCGCAATGGATGGAGATCTGTCGTCAGGTAGCAGCTCAACCAGTGCCCGATTGTTCGCATTTAGACGAGGACGAAAGACCAGAGTTCCCCTGGTGGAAATCGAAAAAATGGGCGCTGCGTATTATGGTACGCATGTTTGAAAGGTAATACTTGACGTCGATTATGTGATTTCGAGGAATGAATGTCGAAATTTTGTTTTCATAGATATGGAAGTCCTAATAATGTTGTAAGCGAAAAATACCAAAAGTTCGCTGAATGGTACCTGCCGACGTTCACACAAGGTATTCTCGAAGTTCTATTAAAGATACTAGACCATTACCGCAATCAGATTTACGTCTCACCAAGAGTTTTAACGAATATTTTATCATATCTGAAGAATGCGTAAGTTAGATTTCTTTATCATGAATGACACTCAGTAGATAATGGATCTTTTTTCCAGTGTAAGCCATGCATACTCATGGAAACTTATTAAACCCCATATGGTAGCTATCATTCAAGATGTTATCTTTCCAATCATGTCGTTCACTGAATCCGATCAAGATCTGTGGGAAAGCGATCCACACGAATACATTCGATTGAAATTCGGTACGAAAAATCCATTGGTCCTGCATTGTACACTTAAATGAAATAATTTTTCCCACAGACATATTCGAGGACTATGCTTGTCCAGTTCCTGCGGCACAGACTCTCTTGCATTCGTGTTGTAAAAAGCGGAAGGGCATTCTTCCAAAGGCTATGAATATAATAATGCAGGTGAGTTAACCAGTGAATTTTATGGAATGCCTATAGTTCGTCTTCAAGTTTATCCAGACCCAGATTATCTGACAAAGTAAACTTTCGTTTTAGATAATAACATCACCTAATGCCGACAACAAGCAAAAAGATGGTGCCCTTCATATGATTGGTACCCTGGCCGATGTTCTGATGAAAAAGCGCGTGTACCGCGATCAGCTAGAGACAATGTTAACCACATATGTGTTTCCAGAATTTGTTAACCCTGAGGGACATATGCGGGCACGTGCCTGCTGGGTAGTGCATTACTTCTGTGACATCAAACTGAAGAACCCACAAATCCTAGGAGAAATTATGCGTCTAACATCGAATGCCTTATTGACCGACAAAGAGTTGCCGGTTAAAGTTGAAGCTGCCATTGGCCTACAAAATTTCCTATCATCCCAAGATGATGCTGCACCTTTTGTTGAACCGCAAATCAAGGAGATTACCAAGGAACTACTAACTATTATCCGAGAGACTGAAAACGAAGATTTAACCAATGTTATGCAGAAAATTGTTTGCACCTTCACCGATCAACTGCTCCCAGTGGCCGTTGAGATTTGTCAGCATTTGGCAACGACATTTAGTCAGGTGCTACAATCGGAGGAGGGTTCTGACGAAAAGGCAATCACCGCAATGGGTCTGTTAAATACAATCGAAACGCTTCTGAATGTGATGGAAGAGCATCCCGAGATTATTGCGAACCTTCATCCAATTGTAATCAACGTTGTAGGTCATATATTCCAACATAACATCACTGGTAAGATTTTCATTTGTCAAGGTCTTAAAGTCAATTATTTAAAAGCGTTGTCCCTTGAGCAGATTTCTACGAAGAGACCTTCTCGCTGGTGTACGATCTGACAGTGAAATCAATATCGCCGGACATGTGGCATATGCTGGAGCTCATCTATCAGGTGTTTAAGAAGGATGGCATTGATTACTTTATAGACATTATGCCCGCGTTACATAACTATGTGACGGTGGACACCCCCGCATTCTTATCGAACCCTAACCGACTGTTGGCCATATTTGACATGTGCAAAACGGTAAATATTGCAAAACTATAAACCCGAGTCTCTTGTGACACTTTATTCGTATAAGCAGATGTTGACGAACAATCCTGGAGAGGATCCAGAATGTCATGCAGCTAAACTATTGGAGGTCATTATTCTCCAATGCAAGGGACAGATTGATTCCGTCATCCCCATGTTTGTTGAGTTAGCTTTATCTAGATTAATTCGTGAGGTTCAATCTTCCGAACTGCGGACCATGTGCTTGCAGGTAATTAAAGGAAATTTGGCTTGCTTTATCAAATTTATATAATTACCTCCCATGCAGGTTGTTATAGCTGCGCTTTACTATAATCCCCAACTACTGCTTTCAATTTTGGATAAAATGTCCCAACCGAATAACGAACCAATTAGCTCGCATTTCATCAAACAATGGTTACACGACACTGACTGTTTCCTTGGGTAAGACTTGCAAACAAATTGTATCAGCATCTTAATTATTTTTCTGTTTTCAATTTTTTAGCATTCATGATCGTAAATTGTGTGTTCTTGGTCTTTGTACATTAATCTCGCTGGGCGACTCGAAACCACAAGTGTTAAGTGAAGTATCGGGAAAGATAATTCCAGCATTGATTTTGCTTTTCGATGGACTTAAACGTGCCTATCAAGCACGTGCTCAAGACGAAGAAGAAGAAGAGAGCGAAGATGAAGACAATGATTTTTGTGAAGGTATATAATTTGTTAGTACACTTACCAGAGCTTATAATGAATTGAAATAAAATTACAGAGGCATTGTCGAGTGATGAGGATGAAATTGACGCGTTTGCTCCAAACTATTTAGAGCAAATTTCTGAATTTTCGAAAAAGAAAGGTACTGAAGCGGGCTTTGAAATGAAGGCTGAGTTCAGGGTGAGTTATTCATTTTATTTACTTTAGTTTTTAACACTGGAGGATCCATGTGTACATGTGTTTTCAAAAAATGTTGCCTTTGAACGAACGCAAAACAGCCTTCGATGACAAATCCACTCAAAAGTCATACCATTCTGATCTTTAAGCTTTATCACCTCCATTTAGAAGTCAGCGCGAGTTTAACATTTCCTTAGACGATGGGGTGCTGCATAAATATTGTGAAATATGCCAATCTATTGATCAGCATTGGTAAGTGTCCGAGTTAAATGGAGTAGTATTTTCTTTGCGGGCCCTGGGCACTCACAAAGATTGTGTTCGGCCGCCACCCATTTCGTCTTTGCCTTCCCATTGCGTAATTTTAAAGTTTAAACTGCGGGTAATGACTGAAAGAATAAAATCGCGGATACAAGTTGCCGAAATGAGATTTCTTCGTTGTATTGCTGGGGTGACTCGTCGAGATCGGGTAAGGAGCACCAGAGTACGCGAGGCACTCAATGTCGAGCAGCTACTTCTTCGAACGGAGAGGTCCATACTTCGATGGTTTGGACACGTCAAACGCATGTCCCCAACTCGGTCTCAAAGATGTGGCATGGAATTCGTGCCATCAGGCAGACGTCCCCTGGGTAGGCCTAGAATGAGATGGCTGGACCAAGTCCGAAATCTCACCTCTACCCGTATGGGGATAGCTCCTGATGAGTTAGACTCGATGGCATTAGAACGGCAATTGTGGAGAGTCCACTTAAGCTCCCTAAACCCGCGACCCCCATAGTGGATAAGCAGGCCATTGGAAGATGATGAAATTGCAGGATGGCAACCCAAAACAGGGTGGATGACCAACTAGATTGTTGCTAAGTGCCACTTCTTGCCAGATGGTCTGGCCTTTGAAACCTTCGTGTGTTGGTATTCAGATTTAGACAGTTCTAGTTCAAGTCTAGAACTTCTAGACGAGCCTGGAGCCCATGGTGTACGATTTGAGGGGTCTTACTGCTGCCTGACTGTCCGCAATAGACGCAGGTTCTTTTAATGTTCCTTCCCAAGCATTTCAATACCATACACAGTTCGATTGTATGAACCTCCGCTTGAAAGATATTTGGCGATTTTCTTACTAGACCAGTATTTAGACTGTCTCAGCCTGGTTTTGGTTTTAAGATTATAATCAAGACGGTGTATGTGTAAAAGCACATTATGAGGATCCCCGACATCCCCCGGCATAGAATACCAGAGTGTATTATCTGTCATCCTTCATTTTTCAAAAAATGTTCTATAGTCTTTGTATTGAATTAAACCCATTTTATGTGAATAGTGTTGCTAATGTGAATTTCAATAATAGCACTGGTAAGTGTCCGCTCGAAGTTATAATAATAGCTGGCGCGACAGCTCGGGATGAGCCAAAGCCTAGCTTCCCGCAACCATTTATGTTGTGCGTGTTTGTATTGTTCGCACGAATGGAAGCGACCTACAATTTATTGCCGACTCCGAACGGCGAATTGAGAAGCTCTTTCATGACAGATTATACTCCCGGAGGCTTATCATTCCCCGACGAGAAGTGGTGCCGCGAAAAATGTTCGGTGTTCCTGGCTGGGGCTTGAACCCATGCCGCTCGGTCAGCAGTCCAACGCACTAACCACTGACTCACGGTGACCACGAAGTTATAGTTTAACAAATAAAACAGAAACATTAATTGTCCTTTTCAATAGTCCTAAAGAAAACATCATTTATCTTACAGGAAGAGAAAGAAGACGAAGAAGATTCAGAAGATAACGAGGAAGAGTCAGAGGATGACTTAAACGAAACAGCTTTGGAGAGCTTTACAACTCCACTCGATGATAACGAAGATGAGACGGCTATCGATGAATATGTCACATTCAAGGAGGTCATAGCAGGTAAAGCAAATTTAAATGACTCCCCTCTCATTTTGAATTGAATCCATTGTTTTCTTTTAAAGGACTTTCTACACAAGATCAAGCATGGTATTCTCTACTTACTTCTGCTTTAACTCCAGAGCAATCGAAATCACTTCAAGAAGTTGTGATTACTGCTGACCAGAGAAAAGCACAAAGAGAATCCAAGCTAATCGAGAAACGTGGTGGTTTCCAATTTACTCAACAACAAATTCCCAGCTCCTTCAAATTTGGATCTTAATCCACAACTCTGTGCAACACCAACTAGACAAAGCTATGTATATTCCTCCAACACATAAAAAATTGTCATTGTTTTCTTATTATTTCTACATGTGTTTTGTAGTAGGTTGAAGTAATTTTTTTTTAAAGAACGAATTCAATTCAGTGTAGCATGGGAAAGTGAAAAAAAAAATAAGAAGAAATAATTACTAGGAGATACCCTAATTGTTATCATTTATGATGAAGTGGTGTTATTATTTATATTTATATATATAAACAAATTGATTGAAGATTGAGTGTCTTTTTCTCTCCACACGAAGGATTAAATCAAACCTTAGACTAAAAACAGAAGGAACTCACTTAACGTACGTAAAAAAAATAAAACACTTTTATTGTATTTATTAATGAATCAAGCAACGTTTTTATAATTTTGCACTTTTATGTATGCTTTTAAAAGGAAACTGAAAAAGAAGATGAAAAAAAAAAAACAAAAACAATTATGTTAATTTTATATAAATATATATTTAATTATTATACAACAAAAAATATATTATGAAGAAAATGAGAAAAACCTGAGGTAATGAATGTTCCATATTTTTCTAACAGTCAAACTAATGTGGTTTCAATATTTCTGTTTTCTTTTAAAATCTGACTTGAATCTGAAACTGAATTAAGGTAAGGAAAGACCGGAGTGGTGTTCGATAAACGACACAGGCTTCCACAGGTTTTTCCTACCACAAATTCTGATTGACAACTTCTCTAACCCCTATTCGGTGAGCCCGCAGTACTAAATTGGAAATAGGCTTTCAACGCCTATGGGATGTGATTGACGGCAGCTAAGGGGGCTGCTTCAGCACTCTCCCTTGGATCCAGGTAACAGGAGAAGAGTTGTGCGATCGGTTACATCGATTCTTTCCTCTGACAAGCGAGGTCTAGTCTGGCAAACATCGCCTTCGGGATAAGGAAGATACGTAGCATCTGTATTCAGTTTCAATTTCAGTTTCCGTGAATGGAAGGTGCAGTTTATTTTCTTTGATATTAGGGACTGATGCACACTGTTCACGTTGGTTTTAATTTATTGAATCCAAGCTCCCAATGTATCAAAATTCCGTTCTATCGCCTATCATCCCCACTCCACATTTTTTCGTGCAAAACACATAGCTTGGGCAATCCTGGTGTAATCACAGTCTTAGCATATTATATACTCGTTGTACATGGGCGCTAGATGTTCTGCCTTTGACTGTATTCCCTGAGGGGCTTTGCCTGCTGGGTCAATGTCTAAAACCTGTTGCTGGAGCGAATTGAAATGTTGTTGGTGCCCTGTGCATATGTCCAAACGATAAGTTTAGGGTGAATTCAAAAACGTCAAAAAACTGCAGTGTTGCGACAACACAACGGCTTTGTAATACTGTTGCACTGCTACTTGACTGTTGCTGTTGCACTTCGCATTTTATTTTGACATTTATGAATAGCAGAGTTGCAAAGCTGTTCGTAATAGAAAAATGGAGGGAGTAGTCAAGTGTTTTGTGTTGAACAATTGCAAATTTAGAACGCAAACAACATTTCTTAATAAAACATGTTAAGAGTAGGAAGAATAGAAAAACGAAGAAGGGCGAAACAGGGATAAAAATGCTGGACGGGTTCAAAAGAAGACGTACTTCAAAAATGATAATTTACTCCAGAATGATAGGATTTCAGTTGTCAACTTTATCCCTAAAAAAAAACGGCAATCTGGTCCTGTGAAACGAATTGACATCCTTTGAATTTACTGAAAATTATTCGTCAGAGTTTTTGGTTGCAAATAAGTAATCAAATAGAACTGCTGACTGGCACGAAAAAAACGTGAATCCCGAGAAAGGTGAATCCACCACCAGGAAGCAAGAAGCCAAACTTCAAAAGCTTATTACTAAACTCACAATTTTAGACCGCCAAATTGTCCCTTTTAAATTTGTTGCATTTGATTTTTTGAAGCCTCCAAAATGCCAGAAGAAAAACATAATCTACCCACTTATATGAAATTTGTCCTGGGCGGATCCGCTGGTATAAGTGGTGCGGTGATAGTGCAACCGCTTGATCTTGTGAAGACGAGAATGCAAGTCTCTGCGATTGGAACTGCCAAGAAGGAATATGCCACTTCATTTGACTGCATTAAAGGAGTTATTTCGAAAGAAGGACCTTTAGGTTTGTATAAAGGTATCGGAGCTGGAGTGTTGCGACAAGCTACTTATACTACCGGTCGACTTGGTGTGTACACAAACCTTAACGATGAATACAGGGCAAGGTACAGTGCTGAGCCTGGAGTTCTCCAACGAATGGCTATGGGTGTCATTGCCGGTGGATTTGGTGCATTTATTGGTACACCAGCTGAGGTGGCGTTAATTCGGATGACAGCGGATGGCCGTTTACCAAAAGAACAGCGTCGAAACTACTCAAATGTCGCAAATGCCTTAATACGCATGACGAGGGAGGAGGGCATTGGAACACTTTGGCGTGGATGTATACCAACCGTGATTCGAGCAATGGTTGTGAATATGGCACAATTGGCTTCGTATTCGCAAGCAAAGTCATTCAATATACGCACTTTTGGAATGAAAGATGGCGTTCAGCTGCATTTCGTTTCGGCTATGATTTCGGGATTAATTACAACTATTGCTTCAATGCCAGTCGACATAATTAAAACAAGAATTCAGAACATGAAGTATATTGATGGAAAACCCGAGTTTAAAAGTTCGTTGGACGTTTTTTTTAAACTTACCAAAAATGAAGGCGTTTTCGCTTTGTGGAAGGGATTTACACCCTACTACGCTCGATTGGGACCACACACTGTGCTGGCCTTTGTGTTTTTGGAACAGTATACTAAATGGTACTTTAAATATGTGATGGGTACAACTGGGGGTTCGAGTCTTTAAATTTGTAGTTAAAAAAAAAAGAAATGGAAAATTAAATTTACTAATAATAACGGAATATTGAGTGTTTTTAGATGGTTTTTATTGAGGGTATTGCTCAAGGGATATTTTTCTGAAAGAACCAAGAAAATAGCCAGGACCATAGTAAACTACCGTCAGTTTCGCACTTCAAGTTGGTTGAGGTCCTCTTCTGTTGGTTGGCAGGAAGACTGGTAGAGAAACAATGTGATGAGTGATGATAAGATCTCTCTGGTGACTCAAAAATGGAAAAATTGAACAATGGAAGGGATAATTTTTTATAATTAGCGCTCGCCGAAGGGGTTTTGACTATTTTCAATAACAAATACATAGTAACATAATAACAACAATAATAGCTGACAATAAATTGATCAAAAAACTGCTTATCTAATTCCAACTTTATTACCGCCCTTGTATGTTTGAAACACACTTATGAGTAACATTCCTGTCCAGTTGTTTTTATTACATTTTCATTTGGCCACACTGAATTCAGAACCACTAAATAAGCTCAATCAACTGACAGATGACAAACAAATAAAAAAGCTCATGCAAAGCTTTCTATTTTTGACGGAACCGAAACCTGTTGGCTGGCAGCAGTTGGCTAGATGTGGGTTCGCAAAGTAACACAATAAAAGATTTTAGCGAGTACACACAAGATATAGGAATATAATAAGTAATATAAATAAAGAAACGAAGCCCCATTAGTGGATGACATTGTTTGTGTGAATTGTGCTTTTCACACTATCCGTTGTCCAGTCTATCTGTAGTGTCACGAGTATCACAGTGTGTTATCGGTTTCAAAGTCAACCAAGTCAAAATCGAGTATAAGCGAAATCCACTGGTGCCAGTCCGAATTTTGCATTTAAACCGTATTGTGCCGATACCCTAGAACTATTAGAATATGGCTCAAAAGGTGGAAGTAGTCGCTCCAAAACAAATCCCTAGCGGGATGAAGTTTGTTTTGGGCGGTCTTGCCGGGATGGGGGCGACCTGTATCGTGCAACCTCTTGACCTTGTGAAAACGCGAATGCAAATTTCCGGTGTTGGTGGCGCTGCAAAGGAATACAATAACTCATTTCATTGCCTTACAACTGTGATGACCAAGGAAGGCCCTTTAGCTGTGTACAAAGGCATTGGAGCTGCACTTTTACGACAAGCTACTTACACTACTGGTCGGCTGGGTGTCTACACGTATCTTAACGATTTGTACAAGGTAAAATTCAACGGAGAACCAACTCTTTTGGCACGGATGGCTATGGGAGTTATAGCTGGAGCTTGTGGTGCATTTATTGGTACACCAGCTGAGGTGGCGTTAATTCGAATGACAGCCGACGGTCGATTGCCACTGGATCAGCGTCGAAACTACACTAATGTTGCAAACGCCTTGACACGAATTATCCGAGAGGAAGGTGTGGCAACACTTTGGCGTGGATGTCTTCCAACCGTGGGCAGAGCAATGGTCGTCAATATGGCACAATTGGCGTCCTATTCACAAGCAAAAAGTTTCTTCGCACAAAAATTCGAGATGAAGGAAGGCATTCAATTGCATTTCGTTTCGGCAATGTTATCGGGCTTGATCACAACTATAGCCTCCATGCCGGTTGACATAGCCAAGACAAGAATACAAAACATGAAATACATCGATGGAAAGCCCGAGTACAGGGGAGCAGTTGACGTTCTAGGAAAAATTGCTCGCCAAGAGGGCATTCTTGCATTGTGGAAGGGTTTCACCCCATACTACTGCCGATTGGGACCACATACCGTTCTGACATTTATTTTCTTGGAAAATCTTAATCAAACTTATTTCAAATATGTGCTTGGTACAACCGGAGGCTCGGGACTATAAAGTGCAACTCATCGCATCAACGCGGAGACAATAATATTTGCATTTAGTTTTACATGTACAGGGTCGATTCAAATATTCCATAGACGGATAGTAAATTCTTAGAATTTTTTAAAAGTTTCGGTCGACTGGAGTAGCGGTAGAAGCCAGGAACAAGTTAAAAGTGTCTTCGTGAATGTTTTCGAAAAATAAATTAAACTCGTTGTTTGTAATTATTACAAAATTGATTGTTTTTCTCTTAAAAAAAAAATTCCAATTTCTTTTGAGTGCTGTATCCGAAAAGTATTGTTGACAAATCATCACTGACGAAGTGACAGTTTACTATGTACCTACAAAAGTGTCTAGCAATTTGTCCATTCGATAAGACCTCCGATTAAACTGTGGACCTTTCTCCTCTGCGTTTGAAAACAAAAGATAAAGTGAGGACATGGATTCGAAATGTGTCTACACGATAAAAATCAATGAATCTGAAACGTGCCGTGTATTTTTAAAATCAAACACGGCAAAATGCCACCATCTGTCCAAAAGAGTCTCGTCAAAATAGCTGATTATAAACTCTCCGATAGCTAATGCGCACTGCAGAGGCAGATAGTTTATTATTAAACAAATCATATCGAATCATAGATCTACTCACATATTGCACTAATCCGCGTGACTTTATTTCCGAACATGTAGTCTATATTTAGCATTTGACGATGCTAACGAAATTCTTAGGAAATTCCAAATTGACTGTATTTGACTTCAGGATGTGGAAGTAAAAACGTTTAATTGCGTCCAAATTTTTTTTCATAATTATCTAGTGTAATTAAAAATAGCAATAACAGCTGCGATGTCAAGCTTGGCAATGGCCTTCATTCTTGATCTTGATCTTCGTGTCTGCTTCCTACTTTGCAGAAGAATTTTCGTTGATGCAGTATGTCGCCATCAGGGTTGCCATTCGTTTCCACTGGTTGAAGAGTCGATTTTAAAAAAATTGTATGTTTAGTTCTGGAACAGAGATTTCTACTTCTAGATCTGTTAAGTGAAGGAGAGTTCTTTGTTACAAAAACCAAACGAAAGTTAGAATGCAGCTTCTAAGAATGAAAACGATTACAAATCAAATGTTTTCAATCGGATTGAGGGATACTTCACTTTGTACGTCATTAAATTATTCTGAATTCCGAGCTGGCAATAATGACTTAGATTACGAACTTGTGGCACTACTAGGACAAGTCATCGGTTGACAGGTTGCGATCGCAAGAGATAGCCGGAACATTTGCCAAATGCGTATCACCAAGTCTCCCAAAGACTCCTACGCCGACAGCATCAAGTTACCAACATAAACGCATTTTTTCTTATGTCCTGGTTTTATGTGGCGAATGGTACCAGTTATCATGTCGTACAAAATCAAATACGGATGCGGCAACCCTGATTGTCACATGATTCGACGCACACCTGGGTCTGCGTATCAGGCGCCAATACAACTGGTTCTATTTTTGGCAATTTTTATGAGGATGTTGATGACGATGATGACGATATTTACATTATGGGACGTGAAGCATGATGTCATTGACTTTTTGGGCTATTTATTTACAGGTTCATTTTCTTTTTTGATTGGACTGGGGATGAAATCCCTTACGTACAGGGTGTCCGAATGAGATGGTGTAGTTTTATTTTTGAACGAGTCTAAAAATTAAACAATAAACTGCGTCAAAGCAGAGTATAAACGCGGATCGCCTTACTACCTTCAGGTTTTTGTCCAATTCCTTGATGTTTCTTTTTTATTTTTGAATCACCACCTGATTCATTGGAGAATATGCAGGGCATAGAAAGAGCTCCATGGCATCGTCGGAATCGCTTTTACTACAGGCGTCGTATCAAAGATCATATAATACCAATATAGTGCATGTCATACAAAATTTTTGTACCTACGGAAATTTTTGTATAATGGGATCCTATAACACGACCCCAAGCAGTGTTTTCCTTTAAGTCATGTTGGTAAGTATTTTTCAGAGCCTAATCTTCAAAGGTGCGTCATAGCAAACCTGCTATGGACTGGGGCTTCTTCCAATTTTACTTTGTCTCTACATGTGTACATACATATGTATGTACATATGTACACATGTACAAGGTATAGGTTGGATTACTATGTAGATGCATTTTTTTTGACTGGTCTCCAGTGATTTATGGCTAGGAACGATGGTTACCTCATTTGGAGTGACTCTTTAGATCGGTCGTCTTTAGGAAGTCTGTACTTCAGCCTTTACAAGCTTTATTGAATTTAGAACTGATTGGTCTACTAGTGTTTTATTCAGTTCTGTACCTTTTCTATCTAGTTCGTCGGCTTGCTCGTTACCATAAACACGACTATGCACCCAAAACCAACAGTCTAGTCTAAGCTAGTCTTGATTTTATAGCTGTGGATGAGATGTTTTTAATTGTCGCCTAGCTGTCTATATAAAAGCCTGTATCTCTTCTCGGAAGTGTCTCGAAAGTCTAACCACAATGGATCCATAGATATCCGGGCAAGGAGGAGCCGTTCAAAGCATTGCCACCCCTAGGACCCGCCTTTACCTACTATAATCGAGCGGCCCATTTCCTTGGCGGCAAAGGCTGATTGGAGCGTCCTATACTGAGTGCTGTAGTACCTGAGACAGGCCATAGTCAGTAGATACGGATCATCGCAGTTTAAAATTTAGGACTTAAATAGTAAGCCGATAACCCATCCAGATATGTATGCACATACAGCGTTCCCACGCTGACCATAAATGTCTGATAGATGTTTACTTTTGGGGTATTTTACTTTAAGCCTGATCGAAGAGTATACAAAACAAAATTCCCTATCTATGGTCTGGTAAATTTTAAAAGATAAATGTTATCTTGAGATTGCACTTAATAAACAAAAAATGTGTGCCCTCAAAATCTTCACCAAACATTTTAAGAAAAACTCTTTCTTTGCAGAAGCCTAGCTTAAACTCAATTTTATTCCAAGCCACGCCAGTAAAACTTCAGGTAATGGCAACCAGGGTTTAATGATTACGTAAAACTCGTAGATATCGTTTGGGTTAAGGTTGATAATGATAAATGAGATAAGTGAAAGTGGTTGACTGATTTTTCGCTTTCCAATAGAAACCAAAGGTGAACTAGATTCATCCAGTGTCAATGTCGTATCGCGAATATCAATGTTGGAAGGCGATCATTTACTAGAGAGATCGCCGGTAGTTATGCAAATTATGTAAACATGAACTTAAATTTAAACAATTTGCAAAAAATTCAAACGAGTTTGAGCTTAATCAGAATTGAATAGTTGGTGATTAGATGATTAGCAAAAAATAGTACCCATACCTCTGTTGAAATAATAAACAACAAGGTAACTACGACTATGCTTGCGCACAAGCTTTGTAGTTATGCAATATTGGCAAAGAGGTGCTAGGTGAAGCACCACATCAAGTATTACTTAATAATTTCGGAAATTTAATGACCGAGTTATAAAAAAAAGGCAACAACAAGAGGCATATTCTTGAACGACAGACACGAGAGAGCTTTAAATCTTATGTACGCAGGATAGGTGTTGTCGTTTTTGAATTTTCATGGGTAGCATTAATTGCGATTTCGGAGTAGCGTTTCGAACCCAATAGTAGGTTGATGTTACTAGTCATTCGAAAAATTATAAATTATAATGTCTATTCTACTATTGCATTGTCACGATTCACGAAAAGGTGGCTCTTTTTTGTTCTTTTGGAAATCTGGAGTGGAACTGCTTGTTTCGTACATAGCACGCTAGGGCTATAATTTCTTGACAGCCATAGGTGCGTTAGCAGAACTGCCTACAGAATCACTATAGAGCTTACAGGTAGTCAAAGCTAAGGAGAACACTCGGAAGAAAGCCCGAGTCGGTACCCTGCTAATTTCGAATTAGGACCACTCAAACGATTGAAGGAGCATCCCCGTGATCTGATACGGCTAAGAGTCATCATATTTAGTTCCTCGCGATATGCCTGAATTCTATTTAATTTTTTTTCTACTGCCTTAACTTATATTGCACAACGTTTTTAGTTGAAGTTGCTGCCAGCTGCGGCCAAAACACTTGGACCAATGATAGGTCCGTTGTAATACCACATGGATCTTGAATAATTCTTCTTTATCTACTTGTTAAGCCACCCAGAGCTTCTAATTAGATCGATTAGATCGTTGTAGTGAAGGCACTTAGGTGAGTTTTTCTTCTATAGGAGAGCACAAGAAGGTGCAAAAAGGTGGAGGATAGTTTCCTCCTCTTCTTCGTCCATGCAGCTTCTCCAGAAATCATTTAAGAGGACGCCAAACCTCGTTGCATGCCTGCCTATGTATAAGACAGTGTTCAGTCATGACACCTATAGTGGTGCTGATATGCAATAAAATCTTTAAAGCGTTTCAGATCCAGCTTCGCCCCAATCTGTATTCTTTGTTTATTCATTGTTCACTGCATAGTATCGTTGCAGTTTGACTTCTATAGAACGGACTAACATAAAGGTTCGTTGGAGTTGTTTGAGTAGCATGAGCCTCACAAAAGTAGCAAAATGCAACTGTATCAACATGTTCGGCAGCACTGACACCGATGTAGATCAGTAGTTTTTCAATTAAACACAACCTCAATTTATAAGCGAGTGGCGTCATGCATATTCCATAAAATGTACATGCATATGCGTGTACAGAGCATTGTGGTTGCAATAAATTATTTTTGATGTAAATGCTATGCATATAAATTGATTACACTGCGGCATACATTTGGGTGAAAGCAAAAAAATAAAAGAACTCAATTAAACTGCCTTCAGAAGTCCAATTAAATCAAAACTGGTTTGTTTTGATATGTACACAAAAGAGACTGTTGGACAACACAATGGAAGAGGCTTTACATCGATGTCTTTGACCATTTA
Source organism: Matsumyia berberina (assembly GCA_917880715.2). Taxonomy (NCBI): domain Eukaryota; kingdom Metazoa; phylum Arthropoda; class Insecta; order Diptera; family Syrphidae; genus Matsumyia; species Matsumyia berberina. The sequence continues at coordinate 35,679,877 of OU862870.1, forward strand.
AATTTTGCTCGTATTCAAATCAACAAATTTCAGTTTATTGTCCACAAGTAAGCCCTTTAATTGTCTTTGATTGACAATAAATATCAGTTCGTGGTCATCGATCTCAAGCAATAAGAAAACTCTTTACCTAATCAATGATCCACTTTGGCATCATGTCGATCAAAGTACAACATAGCCGATTGTTGTTATTCAAAAGCGTGTCCACAAAAAAAGAAAACACATTTCTTGAGGTTTTATATGCCCACGACTTTATGAGGCCGCATTTCTTATATAATAAATTCCTACACAAAAAACTAACACAATTTAATTCTAGATAAGCGGATGGATTCAGGTGTAGACGTGTGGAAGCAGATAATGTGCGGCCCGGTAATTATTTGGTGACTTAGCTAATTATACCAGCGTTATCATGGTTTACTAAATGCAAGCTATGCTCTTGAATGGAATGGTATAATCATTCCGCGAGTGGCACAGAATGGGTCATAAGTTTATCGATTCATTGGTTTTTTTTTTTTTTTAATTTGGGGGCCTTGATGTCTTTGATGAGAAGAACCAAATTCAAACAGATGGACCATGTCCATGATAAATACAAAAGTGATTGTAGAAAATCTGTAAACATCGGTACTTGCTACATGAGGCTTCAGCCTCCTTCATTTCGTCAATAGACAGAGCATAGATCTTAGGTAAACGATGTGGAAAATCCAAGTCTGTGGACATTTTGAAAGCTCAATTTCGGTGCAGAATTCTACCAAGCAGGTCACCTATCCCTGTTTGAAACAACACACAGAACTCAGTTTGATTGAATTGATTCTAGATGCCACCTAAACACGGTTTAAACTAAACACAAACCACAACCATCAGCATTTGAGCCTGTCCTGTATAAGAACAATTCAACCATGGAGACATTTGAAATAACAGTCAGTCTTCTCCAGCTTCTCCTGACAGTACAACCTATAGTTAGGTGTCTCCAGTTGCATACGCTGAGTTAGTTGAGTTCACCCTCCATCTGTGCATGTTATCGGAGATGAGGTCATCCTCGTTTGTGTAGTCCCTCTGTGCTGGAACCGAAGATATTTCAGGCAGGTGGTGTTCATCCGCTCTACATGAGCTAGCCATCTTAATCGTGGTACACGTACATACATTTTTGCTTGACCAGGTCGATGTTACTATACAGCTCGTACAGCTCGTCGTTAAAGGCGGTACAAGACTGTCAATTAAATTGTATCAAAATGGCATTGGGGCCCGTTGTATGTTCGGCTGCTCGTTTAATAGTCTCATTAGTAACGTTGGCTGACTAGAATCATTTAGAATAACTTCACAGACTGAGTAGCAAAGCCCTCTCTCGTACAACTAAAGTGACCCTTTATAAAACCTTCCTTAATCGTCCCAGTCCTGCTCTACGGCGCAGAGCCATTGGCTTTGTCAAAAGCGGATGAGGTTGATCCTGGCTGTTTCGAGAGGAAAATTCTTCGGGTGATTTTCAGTCCCATCTGCATAGACGGTGAGTGGAAGACGAGATACAACGATCAACTGTAACAGCGACATCAAATTAGTCGGAAGAGTGAAGGTCTAACGATATACCATTGCTTCGGCCCGGAAAAACTTTGAATTCACACTCGAGGGACAACCTAGTAGAGTAAAGTGGTGGCCGCTGGCTAAAGATCGAGCTGACTGTAGGCGCTTGTTAGTTGAGGCCCAGATCCACTTCAGGCTGTAGCGCTAATAAGTGAGAAAGCTTCACAGACTTAATCTTTGGCCTAGACAATCATAAGAGCTCTTTTAATTTCGCTCAAGATTCTAACGAAATCTGAAATGAGTAAGACAGAGGAATAGTTCACTGATTTCAATCCGTCTATGCACTAAAATATGAGCCTCGACTAGTTTGTTGAGTCGCCTGCCAAATACTATACAAATAAATTCTCAGTTGGCCCTTCCTTCTGTGCTAGCAAAATCTGTATAAACAAAAAATATGTATTCCCTTCTGTTCACCTACGATAATTTATGTAGTTAGAGTCTATTTCAAAATTCTTCAGCGGAAACACTTTTCCGAAAACACCAAGCAAATAAACAGCCAATGGCTGTCAAATTGGTAGTAAAATTCACTCCATAACGTTGAATCACTACTTTTGTCACACACCGAGGGTATCGACAACTAAACTTTTAATATTTTATGCAGTTTTCTGATGAAATATCACTGTAATTACATTTATTTAACATTTAAACACATCAGGACAAATGCCTTAATAAGTTTCTAGCAATATTTTCAACGAAAAACAGATTTTAAAAAAAAAAATCTAATACGAACATGTGCACAGCCAAAAAATGCAGTGAATTCATATATCAACTTAACGCAATTTTTCGTCCATTTTGTGTCGTACAAAAAAGAATTTCAAATCTTGTGGAGATTTCGTTCTAGGTGGTTTTTCGATAGAAAATTGATGAAATGGAGAGAAAGGTGGACATAGATAAGATAGCAATAAACTGTTTTCTATGAATTGATAGTAATTATCTATGTAAACTATATTTAAACGAAGTTTTTGCAAACCCTCAAATAAAATACTTTTTTACAATTATCCACAAGTATCAGCATTTAAATCGATAGTGTTTCTTCAGTTAGAACGCCCGTTCATTATAAATCATAAAAAAAGGTAGATAATTCTTACGACACTGATTTCTTCCTGGAAAAGGACTCCAATTGAGATCTTCTGGTGTCAGGTAGATATAGCCGTAACCAACACCCTGTTTCTAATTACCTGCACTACGCTACCGATTTTTCATCGCACTACATTATCCCATACAGGTAGCGAGTTCTGACATAAAAGAACGTCACAAAGATTTTGTGCATCATTTTCAAAAGCAGAAGCAAATAATAAACAAGTGTTCATTTAAAACTTCGAATTTACATAGTTAAAAAGAATATCTAATCGAAATGAAAATTGCAGTGGAAGGATGTGCTCATGGGCAACTCGAAAAAATCTACGAAACAATTGAAAGTATTGAAAAAGCGGAGAATATAAAGATTGATTTGTTACTATGTTGTGGTGATTTCCAATCGACCAGGAATCTGGAGGATCTCCAAACCATGGCTGTACCAAAGAAATACATGGAAATCTGCAGTTTTTACAAGTAGGGTGAATTTGTCCCTAGCATTGTGCTGATAAAACTAACGAATATTTGTTATTCTAGATATTACAGTGGAGAAAAAATCGCGCCGATTCTAACCATATTCATTGGCGGTAACCATGAAGCATCGAACTACCTTCAAGAGCTGCCCTATGGCGGATGGGTGGCTCCGAATATATACTATATGGGGTATGCCGGTGTGATTAAGATAAATGGCATTCGAATCGCTGGCATCTCGGGTATCTACAAAGGGCACGACTTCTTCCGTGGTCATCATGAATTCTCGCCTTATTCCGAGTCGACCAAGAAGAGCGTGTATCACGTTCGCCAATTGGAGGTATTTAGGATGAAACAATTGACCGGCGACATAGATATTTGCATGTCACATGATTGGCCTAAAGGGATCTACAACTACGGCAACAAGAAGCAACTTCTTAAATTCAAACCGTTTTTTAAGTGAGTAATTTGCGCTGTCACCACTATATGAGAGTCTGGTTAACGGTTTCTTTTTATCTATTTTAGAGATGAAATTGACAGTGATAGACTGGGCAGTCGACCCTGTGAAGAGCTACTCAAAACACTGCAGCCGTCTCTGTGGTTTGCGGCGCACTTGCACTGCAAATTCGCTGCCCTCGTTCCACACGATGACACGGATCGTGTAACAAAGTTCTTAGCACTAGACAAGTGCCTGCCTAAACGACGCTTTCTCCAAGTCCTCGATGTTGATTCCCTCGAACACACCGATGATGGCGAAATAAAACTCGAGTACGACCTAGAGTGGCTGACTATTCTCTTCCTTACGAATCACCTAATAAGCGTAAAGAGTTCCCAAAACTTTATGCCTGGACCAAATGGCACCGGGCGGTACGATTTCACACCCACCGAAGAGGAGAAGGAACATGTGCTCAAGAAATTTGGCTACGATTTAAAAATTCCGGAGAATTTCTGTCGCACCGTGGAAGCTTACAATCCGCACGACATCAACACGAATCCTCAGCAGCCAAAGTCGCTAATCAACCCACAGAGTCAGCAGTTTTGTGATATCCTTGGTGTCGATGATCCCCTCAGCTTGGCCATGATCATTAGCGGCCATGAACTTAGTCATTCGAGTACACTCGATGGCAGTGACTTGAACGACTCTGGACTGTTTGGCGATCAATCGATGACCGAGCTCAACTCATCCAGTGATATGTTAAGTCCATTGAAGAGGAAGAGTAATCTTAGTCTGCCTAAACCTGTTGCCGTTTCAAGCCCCGAAACCCGCTCTGAGTTGGTTTTAGATGACCACGAACCTTATGTGATTGATACAAACCCTTCCGACGCCGTAGAGAGCGCTGTTCAGTCGATTAATGAAACTCTGTGCATCAAGCCACCGACGAAAAAATTCAAACGGCGGAATGAACAAATGTACAAGGTCGACGAGGAGGAGTTGTAAATAAGAGGACGTGCTGAGGGTACATATGTTGTTATATATTCAACGCTCTATGCTTGTGAATTTGTTCACTAGTGTTCATGTAAGATGTTTTCTAAGAAAATAAATTTTTAATTTTTAAGACAAGTTGTCGCTGACTGTTCTTTATCGGCTGTGCGTTGGTTCAGTTTTTATTAGCGGCTTAGAGTGGCCAGGATACCGAAGAACTAAGAGACGTACCCATCAGGGACATCTAGAGGTTCATTAAGGCTTCAAAATGGTTCGAAAGCCCGGGGCAATAGGAGAATGCTTTGGGTACTGCTCTACAAGCAAGGGGCACCTTCCTCCCCAATAAATGGGCATCACAATGGGTCTCTACCGCCCTGAGTGTGACGCTGGTGACTTCTTTCCCCTCGCCAACCCATCTATCTAATCTAACCTAACCTAGAGTGGCTCCTCTCTATAGTCTATTTGTTGGACAGCAGTGGTTACGTGAAGTTTCGGGTCCCAACCGTTTTCTAGACAGCTACCTAAAGTTACACCGTTTCTCCTTGCGGGTTGTGTAAAGCGCGTCTCTGTAAAGTTGATTGTAAAAGCTTTCGAATCGGAACGTTTGTAGTTGTCTGTTTTGGATGTCTCAGTTCTATACGTGCTCACCACAGCACCAAATAAATCATGAAAAAAGGAGGAAAATCTGAAAAATAGTAAAGCAAACATCAAGTTACAATATGGCCGTAGTAGTGGCGTGGTATGGTTCAAACGTAAAGTTGGCGAGCCCAAGCCAACAGCATACACTAGCATTTGCATGTGAATCTTTCAATGACGAAACGGGTCTTCTGCTGATAGTTTTGGACTCCCAACAAACAAAGCAACTCCAAATCCTCGCGACACAAGACAATTTGATGAACATTCAGTGTCCGCTTGCTGCAAGAAGTCACAATTGAAAATAACTATTTACAGAGGACATATATTTTATTTAAACGAATGTAAAACTAAATTTACATTACCATCCACACATAGCAATGCACGAGTGTTTACATTATTCAATAAATAGTTTAAATTAAAAAAAATATACAAATTAGCCGCTTGTTTTACAAATAAATATACAACTGGGAGTACTATTAGCCCGAAGAACTATTGAAGAACTCCATGTAGGTGTTTAAACTCTCAGCGCTAGCCTCTGGTGCATCTGCTGTATCACAGTAATAGCTCGTTGGTTCTGGAATCCTTTCCAGCACCATAGTGCGGTCCTTTCGGTTCACAAGTTGATAGAAATTACAATTTCTTTTGCCATATATTGGAACATCTGAATCGTAGGGTGGACTTAGAATATCGAAGAAAGCTGCTGTACCGCCCACGGCTGTGATTTCATGAAAATTCCTCTCCGTTGGTGTTAGTATCGCACATTCTGATTGCGGTGTAACTATCTTTGGTTCCTCTACACTGACTTCAATTTCGGTCGCATATCGATCGTAGATTTGTGCATTTTCCCCACCCACAGGTTTTTTGGTGTAGCTTTTGACCAGCAAATTGCCGTAGATTCCCTTTAGGATGCCATGCATCATTGGGTGGTCATGCAGAGGCATTGTAAAGTTTGCACGAAGTACGAAAATACTCATTGAGATGTTGGCACTCTCGAAAACATGAACAAAAGTACATGGGGCTCTGTCCTCATCGTCGTCTCGATTGGGTGATGTCTTTTCAGTGAAAATCTCGGGATTAATGTTGATGTCGCGATAAGTTAACTGATCGGCCAACTGGGAGAGAATTTTTAGATTAGCACTCAGCGAGGATATGTTTGACCTGTCGAAGGTTTTAAACGCTTGGCGTAATACTTTGGCAAAAGGCGAGGTCATATTTCTGGTGTTTTTAACAGCGAGAACAGCAAACTAATTTGTTTACCCTTTGCGAAAAATTCATTAGGTGACAGATTTTATACAACCGTGTGTACCTTGTACGTCGTATTTGCCGAAGTGTCAAATAAGGTTGTTTTTTTTTTTCAACCATTTTTGTACGCTGTGTATAGGGTAAAGGTGCAAGTTAGCATATCGTGATGTCGGATAGGTGGCGTAGTGAAATAATCTCCTTTTTCAAAGACACTATTATGTCGTATTAATATCTAAAAAGTTAGGAAAAGAAAAACGAGGCTAATATTACTAAAAATGAGATATAACATTACAACGAAAAAAGTGGACACGAGCAATGCTGTAAAAGCAGAACCAAACTAAACATTTTCCATACGGGTTGAACTCTTTGAGTTGCAAGGGAAGATCATTGGATCCCATGTAACACGTATCTTTTTCTATCAATCGACGGCACAGTTCCCAGCATTATTTCTACCAGCCTTCGTTACGCATTGAAAGGTAAATGTTGGATGGTTTGAGAAGAAGATTGAAAGTTGCAAACACGTTATTCTTTGATATCATCGAGTTCGACTTTATTAGCCCTTCTAGAGGACACTCGTGAATTTATTTGAGGGGAAAGCGCTTAAAAGCTACAAACCTGCCGACCATTGACTTTCGGTTATTTACAACCAGATCGTCGGCCATTGAATGCACATTTCTATACAGGCACTACACGACTCCAATATTCAAGCTGCCAACATATGTGGGCGCCGTGGCTCAGTGTTTAGTGGATTGGACTCCTGACCGAGCGGCGTGAGTTCAAGCCCCAGCCAGGAAAACACCAAACGTTTTTCGCGGCACCACCTCTCGTCGGGAAATGACAAGCCTCCGGGAGTATAATCTGTCATGAAAGAGCTTCTCACCTCGCCGTTCGGAGTCGGTAATAAATTGTAGGTCCCTTCCATTCATGCGAAAAATGTAACACACACAGCATGAATGGTTGCGAGAAGCTAAGCCTTGGCTCATCCCGAGCTGTCGCGCCAGCTATTTATTTTATTTTTCAACATATGTAAATTCGTTTTACTACCTCGTTGGAGTCAACATTGAGCCTTAAACCTTCCTTAAAACAAAACAATAAAGCCTTATCAGAGCCACTCAATTCCTTCAGCATTCTTTACCACAAAACAAAGATCTTTTCGGTACTGCTCTGTCTCGTTGGGTTGGAATCCAGCTGAAAAGTTGATGTCCAATAAACAAACTGTCGTCGGTCACTGCAGGAGTATTCCTACGTCGAAACTCTTTTGCCATCAGCAACTGAAAACATGCAGGCGCAAACGCATGTTTAGACAGAAGGAGGCAGCTACGACCGAACTCCTTTCCTCATGACGAAATCCCTAATGGCGGTACCGTGGGGAATACAGGTTGGAGGGGAAGCAGAAATGGTTTAAGTTAGGGTTAAAGTCCCAATTTCCGACTTTAAAAAAAAAAAAAAAAAAAAACATCAGCAGCTGAAGGGACAATCTCCCAAGACTGTGTTTGGTTATTAACCATTGCCCGGACTTGAGTACTCCGCCAGAAGGCTTTCAATGGAATTCTTCAAAGTGCTCTGTCATGATTTGTCCTTGCTAATGACCTAAGTGACGTGACTCTCCGTTGTAAGTTTGCTTGACCCTTAATCCCCATAGTTGTATCGCATATGATGCCCTCGAAGTAAACTATAGCACTTTGTTTGATCCTTGATCCCTAGACCTGCTCCATGTATGGCATCCTTCGAGTGAACTACAACACTTTGCTTGATACTTGATTCCTAATGAGTTTTCATCACACGTTGATCACAGGTTGATGAGAACGGGCTCATTCACGACGAAAAAGAGAACAGACCATGCCATCGGCGACATATCAGTGCCTTTTAAAAGATTCCTCGTCTAGATCAACTGGAAAATAGTTGGAGAAGCAACAAGCTCAAGCGGATGTTGCCGTTCGGGATGTGAAGAAAAGACAAGCACCTAGCGCTGCCTCGCACGCCGAAGGAAAAAAATGACACATTTTATGAGGTTAGTTTTCCTGATTGCGATTCTTTCAAGTATGCATTCACACGTAACGAGTAGCATACTCAGTTCCCGTCGTTCTGGTATCTTCCTGAAGTGTCTCTGTGGCGTGGTGAATGTTGAATTATTCTGTCATCTCTATAAGAAACGGACAGAATGGAGGAGTGGCCAGTTTGCTGGGAATACCATTGCGAGGTTGTCTTATATGAATGGCTGCTCTTACAGCCCTGTGTTTGCCTAAAATGACTAAGGGCACCAACTGAACATAAGGGGAGTCATTCTAAGTGCACCGCTAATACACATGCATGCTAATCTTTGCACTTTCCCTAGAACATTTAATGTCTGCTCAAGTCCTCAAATCCGATCCCCAGTCTGGACATCTTAGAGCAGGTTCGTAAGTTTCCCATTCATCATCAGAATGACCACTGGTAAATTTCGTTGAAAGAAATTATTTTCTACCACTTATCTTGTACGAGCGTTAATTAATTAATTTTAAAGTCAAGCAATCATAAGCTTCAACAACTCCATTAGTTTTCAACAAAATGATTGTGCCTCTCCCAATCAATCACAGCAGCTAATTGCTGGGATTTCTTTTAGTCTCTAATTCGTGGGTTCAAGGGTGCATCCAATTGAATTCACTCGTTATGCTAGGGAGCGACAAAACTCCCAGCCAGCCCTGCGAAAACCGCATCCATCCGCATAGTGTCGTATGTCCCAATAGAAAACAAAAAACCCGCAAGGCATGAAAAACTATCTCGACACTCAGATGTGCCTACTTAACTAGGGTATTCCCAGTCCATGTGTTTATTTTAAACGAATTTCAATGTTAAATGTGATTGTTCTCACAATTTTCAAACGAAAATACATATAATTGTTAGCAATTTGGGATGAGTTGTACAATTTTTTTTTTAATTTTTTTATAAACTTTACAATTTTCAACGAGACTGTGGAGTTTAGATTTTTAGACACGAAAGCGCAGTCGGCGCTATAAGACGCGTATATTTCCGAGGAAATGGTGCGAAATAGTCGTGCGGTGTTGTTCTTGTTACCGGCTTTGAGTATCCTTGTTTCATTCGGAGAATGTAAGTGAAGTTAGAAATTTATAAAATCAATAAAAAAGATACAAATTATTTAAATAAGTTCGAAACTAGATGCATGCTTGCAGATAAAATGTGAATGAGTTTGCAGTGGCGCGTAGGGTTAAACGCTGCTTTTATCGAAGATCAAATGGAAATGTGACTCAGATATGACAAGTGAGATCGGATTTGTATGGATTTTAAGCAAGTGCCTTGTGTTTGACTTCCTTGTTTTTTAAATATGGATAAATACTGTTAAAGATCAGCTTGAATTGTGCACCCAGTTATCTGTGAAGGCTATCGTCGTCGCCTAGTTGACCCAAGAAGAAAAGCTCTAAAAGGTTCTGACAGTAAAGTCATTTCCTTATTTATAAGCTTGCTGTATCTGGCTTATGGCATCTGGTCGGTACTCAGTGCTGGGAATCCATTGATCCAGATATTTATGACTTAATTGGTGCCTAATTTTCCAAAACGCGAGAGATTAAGGACAGCTTTTAGGGGTACTATAGGTCGGGTAAGATGAAAATGGGTCCACCGCGACCAACACACCCTTCTTGCTTAAAAGCGTGTTTCAGAACGTATTTCTCCTCCTGCTGGGGATTTGTTGACTCTGGTGTTACTAAACCCTCGAACTGGGTCCTGATCTGATGTCCATCTGTCCCGTCCTGTATGGAATCCTGTTAGTATTTTCGCTCTGGCAGATTACCTTCAACACTGCCGTTCAACAGGTTGTCATGCCTCCCATTATTCATAGTTTAATATTTTTTCGAGTGATTTCCTCGTGGTACCTAAATTTGTTCTTTCGCTCATGCAACGGTCACATAGGTTTAACCAAGGAGCCACCCATCTATTGGAACATACCTTCATTGAAGCAAAGATACGCCACCCCAGTCATGAAATTCTCGTTGTACTATTGAAACTCTCCCTTACCTAAAGAGGACCTATGCTTGTCTTAGCAACAGATTCTGCAACCAAGGACATGGCCATTCTCATTTTTGCTGCGAATTTTTGTGGAAGGGTCTGGGTTTTCCATGAGTGTTGTTGGTCTTATCTATTTATTAAGGCGGCGCTACTGTTCAGGCTGAACCTAAGTCTCGAGCAACAAGCCTCACCAGTTAGCCTGGTCATAAACGAACTCCAAGTTGGTTGAGAGCCCCTTCTAAAATACTTGTTCGTTTTACTTTAGACAAAATCTTGCTCTACTGGGTTGAATCACGGACAGTCATGAGTGCTCATTTCGGATTTTAATTTTTGGTCGGCTGTCTTCTTGCCTGCTTCATCTGGTTAGAGTCGCTGCTTGAGATGCGCGTCATATTCAGAAACCCTCTTACTGAGGTACTATTAACCGTGCGGCACCTCTCCGCGCTGCACGCTGGTTCTTGCGTTTTCTGTCACAATTTTCTTGGACTTCCTTTGAACTGCCTTGGGAGATAAGTTCTTTAAGGCAGCTCTTGAATCTAGTCCAAGCAATAGGCGACTTTTGTTGTTGGTGATGCCACTACAAATGTGCACTGATTTGATCTCACAAATGGTTGGAAAATATTGGTCCACAGCTCGTCAAAGCCTTTATGACAAGGATACGCTATCAAGAGACAGGTGCACCAGTTAGTATTTTCCGCTGAGTCCAAAATTACAGTGATTGTCACGCAGATACGCAGATGTGGAGAATAATCGACTCTTACTGACTCAAGACCACAGACACAGTGAGAGAACGCCCGCTCATAGGCACTATTCAATTGGTTAAATAGGACTGTGTTGGAGTTTAATACTTCGAGTTATTGTTGTTCAAAGTTTCTGTTGGAAGCCCTTCTTGTCATCACATATCGCGGACAATGGAACATTTACTTCACATACGCCTTCCATATGATGGATCTGCGCACATGTTGAACAGTAAGGTGTATTACTGTGCCAGGAGCCCTAACCAGCAACAGTTGTATCTACAACTACTGTGTTCTCTCCGCTAGTTTCCAAAAAGTACTGTCCCACTACATTTTTATGTTTATGGCTTGATTCTCTGGACGTAAAAACATCGAATAGGTTTGGTGATAATACGAGGTTCCATAGCGCAGCATTATTGTGAATTTTAATGGTTAGCCAGGCAAAACCGACAATTATATGTATGTGCTCGCCGGTGAGTTGTAATTGCTCGATGTTGACTCATGGAAAGCAATTGAAAAACTATGAAAAACTAACAAGAGGCATGTAATAGCTCAGACACTACATTATGATACTACTCGTATGTCTGCCTCCGATCGGGTGATTAAGTGAACGGCCCAAGCTACAGTTGAATAGTAAAGCGTAAGGGAATGTATGCTTTTGATTGGCTTATTCATAGAAGAAGCAGTGCTTTTTGAGGATAATATCATTATTTCAAAAAGCGGGTCTGAAATGAATTGAATGAAATTCGCAACCAACTCATCACTGACAGATATTCGCCAGAAGGGAGAATCCTATCCTTATTGGAGAAACTATTGTGATAAGCAAATACATACATACATACAAAGAGCGCATTGATATGAAACTTCCTCGCAAGCAAACAAAACCATCGCTTGAAATACATGGCAAAGCTTGTCATCCGATATTCCCCTTTAAAACTTTCTAATGTCCATCTGGGACTTTCTCTTCGATCTAAGCCGGCCCTGCATTTTATTGGATTATTTACAGCCTTGGCCACCTGACTAGTTCTCTGTTGCAAGGACCTCTTTATGCAGGCTAGCTATATGAAATGCCTTACATCAGAAACGTTGCTCAAATCATTTTCAAATTTAGGTAGCAATTCCCTGAGAACTAAAGTCTCATGAAGAATCCCTAAGTTTGCTACGTTAAGTTCCACGGATTCCAAAGTCACTAGAAATTGGTTGATATTGTCTTTTCAATAGCTAAGCACTCTCAAAAAAATATACTGGATCCAGTTCCTGTTTTCATTTCTGATATATGCCTAGGCCTACACCTGAACAGACCGTGATGCGACGAATTTGTTTTAGGGGTTTTCTAATAGCTTAAATAGCTACGTCATGTCTAAGACGATATGGCCTACATGCAACAAAACTAGAACCAGAGACCTTACTGCCGCAACGACAAAGATGTGAAAGGTGGCAGAGACACCTATCCACTTGTCCCAATTGTGATCGAAAGTCAAGCTGAATGCTTGTTCGTGTTCCGTGGCTTTAAACAAGGGAAGGCAGACTACAGTATCATATGCTAGCTTAATTTTAAAATAGATATCTGCATATATACGTATGTAGTTGGGCTTTTTTAATACCTCATAGTGCCTACAGCATGCTATCAATACCGAACGACTAGACATGGTAGCGCTTCTCCCTTTATGGCATTGCTCCCTGTTTAGCCATTTAGCATGTTTACAATTCATATAGGGTCAATGGAGTACGAATTTATTCTAACCGGCGTCAGATAGGTGGATGTATAATGTATACCGGTCGATACAAAAAGTTGCTTCTTTCTTTCCAGTTCGATTACGTGCGTGCTTGTTTGGCTTTTACCAAAACCTACTTTTAGGCCTCAAATGAAAGATTTCATCATCGGGAATCATCAGAGTGGGATGCCGAACGAATTTTATTTCTTAATCCAAGTCGTCCTTTCGCTCAATGTCCTATAAGAACACCTGACCCGATTCATATTTCTTTCGAGTAAGTTACACAAGAGTTTAGTATTTCTTGCACACGTGTCCATATACATATGTATGTACAGTGTATTCTCTCACAAGCCGACACCGACGGTTCCGAGAAAATTGTCCGCTTATGAGAGGTGTCCGTAAGGAGAAAGTACACTATACATACAGAGAACCATTATGTATTAGACCTCGTTATCGTTTCATCGTTTACTTCTGTATAAACAGTGTTGATGGGTATCCTTACAAAAGGCAGGGTCTAGTTCTGTACCTTTCCTAACAAGTTAATTCGTTTATTTAATTTTTTAACACATTTTCGTGTCGTGGTACCCAGGAGAGGGGCCATTAATACAAAAAAAGCCTTACAAGCTAAGACTTAGTCGATGTTGACCGCTTCGCCTTAGATCTTTTTTAATTTGTTTTGCAACTTGTAAAATACAGCTATCTTAACTCGAAAAATGCTGCTGTCTCCAATTTCAAAGAATCGACTTACACCGCTGGATTCATAGGAGTTGTCGGCTACAGTATTAACTTGCAGTTTCAGTACTATTCGGAAAAGCCCAGAAAGCTGGGAGCGTCTTAGATGCATCGACTTGACATGCTTTACCCATACATATGTACCTCCATCTTGAAAAAAAGGTCTGATCGTGAAAGTTGAAAAAAAAAGAAGATCTGCGAGAAGTTCCTTGAGAACTTCTCAGCATTGTATTAACTAATTGAGGCGCGTGGCAAAATGTTACAAACCAACTCTCTAAGGCAAGAGCAGCGTTCGGTAGACTTCGGCCGGTATGGTCAAACTTCCAAATCTCTTTTCACAACGAAATTGAGGGCATAAAGATCAACAATGTTGCATGGATGCAAAACCTAGCTCGTTTTATACCCGTGCCCATTCAGCAGAAATAAAGCGATAAACAGAGAAGGAGAGGAATACACTTAACATAAGCAAATGATATAGTGAAAGTAGGAATGGATTGGACACACCTTAAGGAAAAGCCTAAACGGTATTACAAGGGCGGCAGTTAAAAGGAACCTTCCAGGAACTAAAAGAAGATGGCGTGCCAACAACAAGTGGAGGCGAATACTAGTGCGAGAATTGAAAAACTGCGACCCCAAGTACGATGTACATAGATAAAACAGGAATAGACAGCACTTTTTCTGTCATGTTCGTTGGAAATATCTTTCCCTGATCGAAAGTTTCCAATTTGTCTAGAATGCAAAGAATTTTGACTTAGAGTCTCTTTTATGAATGAACCATGATCGTGTTTGAGTGCTTTGGTTAAAATGTATCCTTATCACACCTCCTTCATATACACATCCAGGTCTTGGGTACACAAGTTCTTGTAGGCCCTAAGAATATTGAATTCCTTAGTCGCTCAGGAATAGACATCCTCAAGATCGAAGGTGTTTTCATAGTTCACTGGTCAAAGTGAAAGGCCTTGAAATATATCGAATGGCGTTCAATAATAAACTTCAGCTAGAGCTGCAATGGACATGACCAAAAGTAAATCATAAAATCCTTCCCAATTCCGTTCTGCCTTTCCTAGAACCTCCTATCTTCTCCATCTCACAGCACATTAAGATAAACTCCGTTTAAGTACTCAAATTTTAATGAAAGCCGCCATAAAAATGCCAATTAATCAAAATCTGTTCCATCATTTCTTTGATGATCGTTTATTGTCGCGCGCTAATCCGCTAATCAAAATGCAATTAAATGTTCATCACAACTAAGTCCGACAGGAAAAATGTAAAACACCACAAAATATTAATCGGCGTCACTTTTGTTGCCAATAATATCTCAATAAAGCCGCCCGCTTACCCATGCAACGCATCGACGGATGATGCCGCCATCACTCTGCGATCAAATCAAACCACGGGCAATGCTATACAAATTAGACACTTCCTGAGGATGATCAAATTGAAAACAAATAAAACTCGAATTAATTTCGCTTATTTTCACATTATAGCTACACAGATGACTGCAACGGACTTTCCAGGTTTCCTCCACACAAAACCCCCTCCGGGTATTTGTTTTCCTAGAGATCAACACGATCAGTCGCACTGACATTGATTTGGTGCGAGAGCCTACAAAAAGCTACTGGCCGAGTTATTTTAATTCCCCCAGGCCGGCCACAGGCGACACCATTTGAACAATATTTCGAGACACTCATGCATGACATGTACCTGTCAAGTCGGAACAATGAATTACATTCAATCTAACACCAAACGAGAGTGTGATTCCATTCAAAGAATGCCACTCTCTCTCTCGGCCTGTGGTCTGCCGGCAATGAATCCATATCTGCATATTGTGACTCAAATACAGTTAGCTGTCTGGGCTTTTTGGTCAGTTGTTAGGTTCAGCCATTTGTGACATGAAGGTTCGTTAAAACGCTTAAACGGGCGCGGTCATTTTAAGTGAGTCCATTGGATAGGGACGCGCAACCCGATCATGTTGATTGAAGATATTTGTTTAAAATTGTATCTGTGGCCATATCTGTCGTATCTGGCGAATATTAAAGGGTTCTGTCCGCCGACCTATAGACCGCCGGGATTTTTTCCGATAATTACACTGCCTCCCGGTGCTACATTGGGACCGACGATTCCCACGTTTCAGCCCACGCCACCGACAAATCAACCGACACCGTCATTTCCAACGTTTCCAACGCTACCAACGACTCGGCCCACAGTTCCTCCAACTTTTCTACCGCCTACGCGACCAACCGTACCACCCACATTCATACCACCAACCGTGACGGTAGTTCCTCCAACTCTGACACCCGTTCCACCAACGCGTCCAACTATCCCAACTCCACCGGTGACTGTGACGCCAATACCAGGAGCGACCTGTCCACCTTTTCCAGTGATTTGCCTACCGGGTGGGCAACGTCCCAACCCGAACTGTCCGTGTATAGATCCGCGGATCAATGAAAGACGACAAGTTGGTCCGATCGGTCCGGACATCATGATATTTTCACCGCTAAACAAACGTCGTAAACGGAGTGTGTTATGAAAAAGTGAATTTAAAGTTCAAAAACTAAATTTTAAATGATTCGATAAGAAATTAAGTGTTAAATTATAAAATTATGATTAAGGGAGCTATAGTGTATTTAAGTCTTGTAATCAGTCTTATGTGCGGTAAGTTGAAGTTTAAAATGGATTCCATTGATTTTGAAAGAAAGAAAGAAATAGGTTTGACTGATATATGGATTGGCAGTCTATGACATGTGTAAATACTTTATTAGTTCACGTAGACCAAAAATCGGATAAAAAAAATAAATAGCTGGCGCTACAGCTCGGAATGAGCCAAGTCCTAGCTTCTCGCAAGCATTCATGTCGTGCGTATTACATTTTTCTCACGAATGGAAGGAACCTACAATTTATTGCCGAATCCGAACGTCGAAGTGAGAAGCTCTTTCATGACAGATTTAACTCCCGAAGGCTTGTCATTCCCCCTCGAGAAGTGGTGCCGCGAAAAATGTTCGGTGTTCCTGGCTGGGGCTTGAACCCACGCCGCTCGGTCAGCAGTCCAATCCACTAAACACTGAGCCACGGCGACCACCGACCACCGAATATAGGATACAGTGTGAAAATAGGTGGATAACTCCGGGAAAGCTGCTGTATCGCTCTGGAGTTTCTCAGCTCATCGACCAAGGAACTGCCAAAATGACGCATACTGTCGATAACTTGTTACGACAGGAGTAAGCAGAGGCTGACTATCTCCAGCATGGTATTTACTCTCAATAATTCTATAGCCAGCCCTGAGGCTTATATGCATACATATATAGATCAAGTTGGTATCGGATCATGGCCAGCGACTCTGTACTCTATTACGGAATGACGAGTCTTTTGAATATATGTATGGCTCCAACAAGAGGCTTACTATCATATGTGTCGGTTGTTTAGTGGTTATTGCTTCTTCTTTTACTAATCTTCAAAGCAAAGAGTGTCCTGCTTTTCTAGCACTTATAACTCCTTCTTCCTGTGATCTCAACGAATTACTAAAGCTACGTTCAGACGATCGTAAGATCTTACAATATTTTCAGGTCTTCCAATAAAAAAATAGTCCCAAATGTCTTACAATCGTGTGATTACTTGTCATTGTCAGCTCATCGGCAGCTAATTGTCAGCACATTGGAGGACCTAACAATATTGATCTTACAATCGTCTGAACGTAGCTTAAGTCTCCTTTCCCTTCGCGACATTAGAGGGACCAGCTAACAGATGAAAGACGTGTTCGTTGTGTCTGGAACTGGATTGGACTCAAATCTGAGGCCACAAAGTCTGCATCTGCAACCATCAAGGGTTGGAGTCTGTATGAAGGGCGACAACATTAAGGCTTCAATATTCGTAATCAAATTACGTTTTCCGAGTGAAGACTTTTGCTGCCCGATTTGAGTTGTTTGTAGTGATTTGTAGACTGCGCTCAAGACCTTTCAGCACTTTCACAATAGTTCAAGACTGGAGAGGTTCCTTGAATTGAGTTGAAAGGTTAAATTAGGAGCCGTTTCCAGCGAGGAAATTTTGGGGATGCTCAGTCGTTAAAAAAATACAGAAATGCTCAGAGGATGCTAAAGAATCACCTTGCAGCCTTGTTGAACTCGTTGTCTCAATTCTCTACTGGATTAGTAGAATCAGATCACAGAAGTGCCTACATTCTCTGGCCCACTACGACTATTAAGGAAGCGTTGAAAAAGTCGAAAAAATTAATGAACATCCAGCTCATCAGCTCTCTTAGGCCAGTTCCTCACAATCAGTTATGTTTTACGTGTTTTATTTTTGCCCACGAGTGCAAGGGACGTTTAAACGACGAATGGAGGAGCTTTTCATGGCAAGTTGTACTCTTTGAGGTTTGTCATAGCCGAGTGGTGTCGTGAAAAATATTTGGTTGGCTCGCAAAGTAGTCTAGAACTAACCACTGACCCATGACCACTACAGCAAGTCGAACTTGGGGAAATAACGTCCCCTCCCCCGCTTATGGGAAAGTTTGTGCAAACGAAGATCGGGATGGCAATTAATCTCTAGCTGAACGAAAGGTTCATTGCTAATCTTCTCATTGACTTGTGTCAAGTTCAAGGATAGGAATATTCTAAGATTGCAAGCATTAAGTCTTCCTCATCATTATCATCACTGTTTTTCTGAATGGCCCACTTATCAACTAAGTATGAGGGCATGAGCTTCGCGGGTTTAGGGTGCTTAAGTGGACCTTTTATATTTCTCGATTTTCCGCCATCGACTCTAAGTCATCAGGAGATATCCCCATACGCGTAAAGAAGAGATTTCGGACTTGGTCCAACCATCTCATCCTAAGCCTACCGAGGGGACGCCTACTTGATGGTGCGAATTCCATAGGACGTCTTTGAAACTGAATTAGAGGCATGTGTTGAACGTGCCCAAACCATCGAAGTATGTATCGAAGTATGATGTGGATGTCGTCCTTCCAAATCAAAGATAGGGG
Organism: Matsumyia berberina; assembly: GCA_917880715.2. Classification (NCBI taxonomy): domain Eukaryota; kingdom Metazoa; phylum Arthropoda; class Insecta; order Diptera; family Syrphidae; genus Matsumyia; species Matsumyia berberina. The sequence goes on from OU862870.1 coordinate 35,698,456, forward strand.
GAGATGTTTGCCCAGAAAAAATTGCTCCCAAAGTGGCTTGACATGCTCGAAATCTAGTTTAAGACCACAGGTGTGTTACACATGAAATGGGTCCTAGATTTTCAAGATTTTTCGATCTAATATTGCGATTTGGCTCTTAAGTCATGGATGACTTAGTTTCTCTACAGTAATCGCGCCTTCTGCAAACTGCTTTATTCTAGTAGGTTCACCGGAAAAATACTTCCTCCACCAAAGTAGAACTGTGCTGGATTTAACTTGATGTTCCCGCATCCTTCACTCCATGCATTCCGGTTTGGATCCGAGTACTGTTGGTCAGTAAACTGCATTACATGACATGATTCTTTAAAGTGCAGACTAGCCCAACGAATACTTTTCGAAGTCCTTAAGTCCTTGATGTAAGACAGACGTCGGTAAAGAAGCTCACCAAAATGAATGAAGGGCAAAACTGAAAACGTTTTTAGTGGTGACTTTTTTAAAACATATTTAGACTAGAATTAAGGTCAAAGGGAGAGGATAGGTAGATGATTCTTCACCACCTTAGATTCGTTTAATGATGAATCTGCGACAGATTGATCTTAACCAGTTTATGGTACGGGGCAGGAGTTTTCTTCAGTGGATTATCAGACGCCGACCAGATTACTGTAGAGTATTTCAGGCAGAAATCACAGAAGCCCGAGCTTTATCTCTGAAACTAGCCGTGGGTCGGTGGTTAGTGCGTTGGATTGCTGACCGAGCAGCGTGGGTTCAAGCCCCACCCAGGAACACCGGACATTTTTCGCGGCACCACTTCTCGTCGGGGAATGATAAGCCTCCGGGAGTATAATCTGTCATGAAAGAGCTTCTCACTTCGCCGCTCGGAGTCGGCAATAAATTGTAGGTCCCTTCATTCGTGCAAAAAATACAACACGCACAACATGAATGGTTGCGAGAAGCTAGGCCTTGGGTCACTCCGAGCTGTCGCGCCGACTATTTATTTATTTTTTTTTTAGATGATTTTAAAGAAGGTTACCAGTGCTGTATTCGCTATCGCAATTGGCCTACACTTGGTCGAAAAAAAAAATAGAATTTAATGAAAGCACATTTCAGTTTTGCTTAGAATTTTACCCTCGTTCCGAACTGTCGAACCAAATTGCACCGTTTTTCAAGGCTCAAACCATAAGTTTTATATTTTGATTTTTTTATTGATCCTTATAAGTTATAAAAAGTAAATTTCATTTCAGCACAAACCTGCCTTGACTCAAACAGTCGCCGTGGACACTGTATGAATCTGGCCCGATGTCCACATCTTTTAGAAGAGTTCTACGAACAAGCTCGAAGATTCCCCGATGGCGTTGATTTTCAAACTTTTGTCAGTCAATCGATATGTGGATTTGATGGATTTAACTTTCTTGTACGCAACTATATTGTCTTCTGATTCAAATAAGATATAACGGTGTCTTTTAACAGATCTGCTGTACTATTAGGGGACATTCGGAAAGTTATCAGCAACCTCCACCAGTAACTCCATCCTATACTCAACCTGCGTCTGCAATTTTCCATTTCGCTGCATTGGGCAACCAAATCGGTTCGAATCCGACTTCTACTAGCACTGCTGCTCCAGTTGCGGTTCAACCTTCAAGACCATCGCGACCAACACAACAACCTTCGGTTTCACGGCCAACCACTGCCAAGCCGCCCCTGATTATCAATCCTGTTCCAGGTGGTGGACCGGGGACACTATTTCCTTTCACGCTTCCAACTCCAGGTGGAACTGTGTCAAGTAGGTCCGGCGAATGTGGAATAAGTAATTTTCCCACAAACCGTGTGGTTGGCGGAACGGAGGTAACGCGAGGTAAGTGACTAGGCATGTGGTTGAAAAAGTTTTTTTTTTTTTTATGAAACCTCAATCTTTCAGGCAGCTATCCATGGGTAGTGGCACTGGGTTACTATGAACTTCCCGATCCAACTGTCTTGAAGTTCTACTGTGGTGGTAGCCTGGTATCCAGCATTTACGTTGTAACATCAGCCCATTGCATGACTCCATCCTTGGCTGTGGTCCGTCTCGGAGCACATGATCTATCAAAGGCGGAAGCCAACGCTATCGACCTGAGAATTAAACGTCAAGTCATTCATGAGAAATTCGACCTCAAAACGATCTCCAACGACATCGCATTGATTCAATTAAACAGCCCAGTGTCGTTCACAGGTAAGCCTGTCGCACTCGACGTTTGTATCTCAAAGTCATACAAAGTATCTACGAATATGTGTAATTAATTATAGAGTTTATTCGTCCCATATGCCTGCCGGAGGATAGTAGGTTTTTGCAACAAGATTTCGTCGGAAGTAATCCATTCGTAGCCGGGTGGGGTTCAGTGCAATTTCAAGGCGCCACCTCCAATGTGCTCCGAAACGCTCAGGTGCCAATAATTCCAACAAAGACTTGCATGGACAACTACTCGATGGTGTTCAAGGCTCCAGAAATGACGAACACGGTGAGTGGATACGGACACTTGAGCTTCTTGCATAATTTTTGATTAACACATGTGTGGCTTCTCGTTTTGCAGCTGATCTGCGCGGGCAATTATAGAGTCGATGCTTGTCAGGGGGATTCTGGTGGACCACTCATGATGCCACAGGTATGTGAATGACTCATGGCGTGCGAGATGAGTAATCTAGATTAACTCTTCTTTTCTTGTGACTTTTTGGTATCGCGAAACTAGTTGGAGGGAAAGATCTTTCGATACTACCTGATCGGCCTTGTGTCTTATGGTTACGAATGTGCCCGGGCTGGTTTTCCGGGAGTTTACACGCGAGTTGCTTCTTACATGGAGTGGATTAAGAGAAATATGTCGTAGATTATGTAAAACAAATATTTTTAATTTTCAAAATTCATAAATGTGGTTTTTTTTTACAACTTGTTTACATTTTGTTATGATTTGTAGGATGCTGGGGTTTACTATAAGTTGAAACGCTCCTCCGCAGCGTGTGGAGTAGCGGAGATTTGGAAGGTATTGCCTGAGGAGCTACTTAAAACTAGTTAATCCCTGAAATTGTAATTTGTGTTTATCTGTGACAGAGGAGGCTTCGGACTCTCCAATATCATTATAGCTTTGGTTATTTATGTCTACGTTTGAACTGTTGTCTGTTTTAGCTCTTAGATTCGTCACATCTTTATCTGGAACTTTTGTCCAATTACCAAAATTCTACAGTGCTAGTTGCATATACATATATAACTACACATGGGAAAGGGGAGGGGGGATTTAGAACTTCAACATTTAGATTTTTGCAGACGGTCCGAAAATGGTTAGTGGGATCAGTCGGTGGTGATATTTACTTCACAACTTTGAAGATATAGAAGGAGCTCAAGGCAACCATATTCTCTAAATTGATGGAACAGTGTCAGATACTGCAATGGATTTCAAGACAAAACCGATAACCTCTACATTGAATTTGAAAGCGCTTAAGAAGAAAGCATTCACTGCCTGGCGCTTTAAAAGGCGATGGAAGAATTGGTACACTTCTAGACAGAGTTACCTTTCTTGGGAAAGGGCAGGACAAGTGCAGAGAAAATGGAGAGTAGTGTTTTCCTCCTCTTCGTCCCTGGAGCTCCTACAGAAGTCATTTGAGAAGAGTGCCGTCCTTCTGGCTTGAAGGCCAATGGGACAAAGGCCGATGAGAACACCAATGACGGTGCTAATGAGCGACTTTTTGAGCAAGATATATTTTTAGATGAAGTGAGATTGAGCATTGGCCAGATTTCCCAGGAAGTACGGCACGTAGTACTTTTTCTCCATCTTTGATTCGTCTTACTGTAGCGAGTAGAATACCCAGATTCCTACTTTGCGGCAGGATGCAGTACCACGTTTAGGGAGTTCATCGGCCTTACAGTTCCTTGAAATGTCCCTATGACCGGGTAGCCAGCATAGGTGAATGTTAAAATGTTTTGCCATCTCCATGAGAGATGAGCGACAATCTAAAGTATTTTTTGATGGACATGTTACTGATTCCATAGATTTTATAGCAGCGTGGCTATCGGTAGAGATAGTAACGTCCTTGAAGGATATCACATTACGCCTAAAAAAGGATAAGCCTTCATTGATCGCCATGATTTCCGCTTAAAAAACGCTACAGTGGTCAAGTAGACGGAAGGGTATGGTCAGGTTAATCATAAGGGAGAAAACACCACCTTTCACTCCATTATCGGTTTTGGAACCGTCGCGTTGGTATAGAAGTGAGCGGAGTGATCGTCGCTGGCGTCATCACTCTCCCACACCTCTCGGGAAGGGATGGATGCCCGGAAGTTGAAATTCAACTAAGACGGTGTGTAGTCGGCGTTTTCCGGTTTTAGGGGATCCAAGATCGAGGAGTGGCCAATATGGTTGTTTGATCATTGGAATGCTCCACAGAAGAGCAGATCCTGCCATAGTTGACTTTTATGGCACCAATTGGTAGACAATAATTAGGAAAGCAGAGCCGATAAGAAGGAAAATAATTATTTGAATATTTCAGTCTATCAGACATAAAGACACATATAACCCCATAAAGATTTGAGAGTACTTGGCTCGGGGACATCGATCGAATGGAAAAACATGTTATAACCAGCCATCTCTCAAGCAGAAATTCTTTACGGGTGGGCAGCCCGCTAAGTCTTAATGAACTCGCGTTTCTGGGAAGTCGTTTCTCTATCGTTTGGTTCCCTGGTCATAAGGAGAACGTTTCATCTGGACAGATTCTGTGGTCTCACAATGGACCTACCCTGGCTAAGTGAGTTAGCATTTAATGTGCGGACAGTCATGCTAACCTAACGCAACCTAGGGCCTTTGGAAATGATGAATAACTGCTGGTTCCTGTTTTATTATTGTTTTCAAATTCGGCAGACCACCTGTACATACTATCTGGGAATATTTTAGTTGTGTCTGATAAGGTCCTTCTTTCAACGCAACAACAGGGATGATCAGAACAATCACAGCTTTTATCAACCAACAGAGTTATTATGGAGAAAAAAGAGTTAATTTTTACAAGAATTCTCTCTCTCGATGTGAAAGAAAGGTCACTCGTAAAGAAGATCACTCGTAAAGAAACCAAGAAAGCAAACGACCTGCTCATTATAAAGATCCTAGGTTCAAGCAGAGGTGGGACTAGCCATGTCGCACATTAGCCCCAACAGAAACATATGGGTTTCGCCGACTGCGGCAAATAAATCTGCAGGAGTTGCGAGCAGGAACAGAGGGACCTTGATCATTTCTTTGCGAGAATGCGTAGGAAAAAATCCCTGCGGTCCAAGAGGATTGATAGAGGAATCGAACCAAGAAAAAGCGAATCTTCGCCAAAATACATGCTAATGTCAACTCCATTCTCCTTTAATCCCTCTGTCCCAAATTCTCTCCTGGGACAAAAGAGGCTCGACTGCGGCCTAAGTGAAAAGCAAACCACTCACTCCCACATGCCACACCATGACGAAAAAGATGTACTAGCGACTATAGAATTTCGCACACCAACTCGTAGCCCTCCAAAGTAGGTCAACCACAAATACAGGCAGACCTGAATTTTGCCGGCTCCGGCTTCTCCTTTCCAGTCATTCCACGTGGGGATGAGGTGCCATGTAAAAACCACAATCTCATCATGTTTACACTTTCCTGTTACGTCTTAAGTGATCGTGTCAACAATCTCCTCATCGATGATGAAACTTCGGTTCAGAGGAAATATGTAGCTATTGACACTTTCGAATGGTGTCAATCACCCAGAGTGTTGTGTCAGAATTCATGTTGAATTTTAATTCAAGTCTAAACCCCTTGTTACAGGGTCCAGTGCACAAGTCGAAGATTCTCAAACGCCGCTTCTATACTTTCTGAGATCATTTCTCATTTTAATCGCGACAGCGTTAACGGATTTCAATGAAAGTTGCGAAAGATACTTAACTTCAGATTAATTGTTTTGCACTTGACTTGACCAGAATCCATAATGAGTCGCGGTGAGCCAACATTTGGCGTTTCGATATAAATCACGGTGTATCGTCCCAGAGACAGCCGACAAGCAACAAAATGATGATTAGGTACCCATGCCCACTTAGTCATATTTAGAAGTCATTTGATACATTTCAAAAAGGTGTTCGCATCAACTGGCAATGGTCGTTTGAAAATTCGAAAATGTTTGCCTTGAACGGTAGCCAATCGTCGTTCTGATGCAAATCAATGCAAATGTGACGCCATTGAGTGACGGCTGTCCAGAGTGGGGACACACCTTTTGTTGCTCGCTTACACGTCCATACCGTTCGTAGTCATTGATTACTAGATCGAATGCCGCATTTACATACGAGGTCCGGTAGCGTGGTGTTACCCGGGAGTCTTGTAAAATGAAAATTATAATTGACGGCGATTATGTGGTAAAATATTAGTTTTATTATATTTTAATTGCCTCCGCATGCGATGCAGTTTGTCGTGACTTTTTGGTATTACGTTACGCTCAAGGGGTTATGACCTCTTGTTAGTAAACAACGCGATTCGAATGACAAATTAGAAACGAGGTAGAGGGAGGTTGCGATCCACATTGTCTTTGAATAATACATACATATGAGGGGAGAAACTGTCCATATAACTCGAGTTACGGAGATAGTTTCTGCCCTTCAACGCATTTCCGGTTGTGAGACCGGATCTCCTTTTGATTGGCAGCATTGTGTGAGTGTTCATCGCTTGGAACTAGATTCCAAACCAATTCTACTGCCCAAATCGAAGTCTAGTCGATTGGATGGTGGTGTCTTCTCCGAAGAGATCAATGTGAGCATGTCCTTCCATATTTCAAGCGGAAATAAAGGTTATTAAGGAAACATTTCCCGAGATCTATGTTCAGATAATCTGCGATTATTCCCCGAAAAGCTGGTGTAGTAGAGGAATGCCGCGTAATTAGTTTAAGACGCCCTTCTCTGAACCTAAGCTGTGTCACCAGGATTTAGATGGAACAAATGAATACTTGCTGACATTTGAAAGGATCACCGTGGCTCAGTGGTCAGTGCGTTGGACTGTTGTGCGAGTTGCGTTGGTTCAAGCCCCAGCCATGTCCACCGAACTTTTTTCGCGGCACCTCCTCTCGTTGGGAAATGTCAAAGCTCCGGGAGTATAATTTGTCATGAAAAAGCTTCTCGATGCGTCATTCGGATTTGGCAATAAATTGTAGGTCCCTTCGATTGGTGCGAAAAGTGTTACACGCACAACACGAACTTTGCTGTCATTGCGCGAAGCTAGGCATTGGCTCATCCCGAGCTGTTGCGTCAGCTATTTATTTATTTTTATTTTCTAGGATTCTGATGTGTCTCAGCGAAACAGACTAAATACAACACTTCGCCAAATACCTACCTAAACGTATTAGGCTTAAGTGACCCAACTATCTACGAAGATTATAATGAAAGATTATCATGAGGGCGGTTTCACTGTGGAACACTTTCTATATAATTATCCTGGGGCTGTGGTAAATGCTGACTTCGAAAGACAGTAAGAACACAATATGGGGTTACACCTCCTAGTAGTTAAGCGATTCTGTCTAAATGCTTCCCGCAAAAGCTCCTGGGCTTCATAAGACGAAACGGAGGGAATGTAGAAGCATCTAACTCACAATCCACGTGAACGGACTTCAGCTTGCAAGGTTTATCCAAGCTGAACTGAACTACAGCAGTGTATTTCAATCTTTTAGTGGAGAGAGTAGACCATTGTGAGACTCCAGTAAAGACCGCTTCCTTTTTAGTAGCTGCCTTCCCTTTACAGTCAAAAGTAAAGCCTGTGGAACCCTTAAGGTTCTTCAAACGAGCAAAACTCTATTGGGGGTTTCCCAATCAAGGTATACCTGGCAAAACAAAACCCAGAAGATTGGTCATATCATCGTTAGAGCTCTGCATCATCCCTCCTCCGTTCCTTTCTGGTTCTGGTTGGTAAGAGTACCTTGAAGGTTGTCACGAAGTATGCAAAATGTGTAAACTGAATTAAAAAAATCACACTTTGACGCTGTGTATTTATAGAACGCTGTGTATTTATAGAACGACGCGAACGAGCTTAGTAAGGGATTCTTGTGCGACTGAATATGTATGAAAGTGCATACTTAGGTTGGAAGAGTAACTTGGATCTCTATGTATCGATTGTGTTGCCCTGAAATGTCCAGTATGAAGAAAGGCAGAAAAAATATCCAAGGTCTGGTGATTGAATTCCCCGATGGCCATCTTTCTTGATCTGCATAGACTAGTTCAAAGGAAGTTCTGCGTCTGTATCGCCGCTGCCTCTGGATAAGTCATCTACACTTAAGTCCATTATACTACGGGGGCCGCCAGTAGGTTATATCCTGTAATATTTCCTGTGAAAAGCGCTTATTGTAATCTGCTTAGCACAAAAAAGTGCATTTCTTTTATCTTGTTGTTTGTCCGGAGTTATCTAGAGACGCGGCATGTTGTGAGTGCGCCTCAACTCTCTTCGGCTTTTCGTTGGAAGCCTAGTGCTATGCTAGATTTCACAAGTTTCAGGGGATAATAATACTGTTTTCTAACATTGAGAGATCTTGTTCTGATCCTTTCTGAGCTATTTCATCCGTAATTTCGTTCGTTCTGTCCTGGGACAAACTGAGTTCTGAGTTCGTTGCAGCAGTGCTTCAACAACTTCGAATTGATGCATTTGGGCCGCAATGCGTGAAACAGGGACTCTTCACTACGCTATGAAGAGGAGATTTGTACTTGCTAGTAAGGTCCGTTTCACTCTACCTACAAAGGTCTAATGGCCGATAATAGAGAGACAAAAAATTTGCCCTCGCACTACTATCGGACATCCATCGCATGGTCTTATTGGACATTTTTATTAAAGGAAAACAGTTGGTCTGCTCTAGGACATAGAGGCCTATTGTGCTGTTAGGTGATTAAAGGCTGCCTGGGAATAACCGGATCACAAGCCAGCACACAGCAGCCATGGAGATAATCTTGAATTAACCTCCAATGGGACTGGAGGTGAAAAGAATAGGTCAACCTGCGTTGGGTACAGGCTCACTGTAATATATCAGTGAGCGAAGCTGCGGATAAACTGCCTAGAAAATAGGCAGGAAACTGGGACCTGCTCACTATTACATCCACAGGGGTGGCCTAAGACTTGACGAATTAAAACTGGCGCCCTAAACCGCGACCACCATCATCGCTTAGACAATATTATTGCCTTTGATCTTAAACTAACCACTTAAACCTCGTTTGACCACACTGTGTATCGCGTGTGGTAATGAAATATTAAATACGACTGAAGAAAAAAATAAATAAATACAACTTAATGAACTGGTCGGCGTAGAAGCGGTGGCAGCGCTGTATCTGAACTTGAAGGCTGATTGAATTTGGAAGATATACCTGTTTTTTCACCACACACGAGTACAATGTCAATCGGTTTTCGCGACGGTAGACCTTACGCGCTTGCGTCTCTGCCGCTGCCTCAGGCCAGAAACGACGTGTTACGCATTGATTACCACGTCACTTAACGCCGGTAAATTCACTAATAGCGATCGAATTCCATCAATGGGACTCACTGTGCTTCTCGGAAAAATCATAAATGGAACGGATCTTTAAATGATCTTTAAGATCTTTGCTAATTCAGATATTTTACGTTGTCATCTTGTGACTAAGCCCTGCATTTGGCGCCCTGTCGGATTGGCTGGTTCTAATAGTTCACATGGAAAGGCGGATCTTCGAGTGAGTTCAAGTGAGTTAATTACTTCATTCCATGTTTGTTCTATGATTTATGAACACAGACCTTCAAGCGTTCGTGGAAGTCTCACATTCGAGGGCGGGTGGAGAAAGTCTAGTGCATACCTATCTTATTAAAATTCTAGAATTGTATAGACATACGCTGTAAAGTGCACGCACTTCTTGAGTTATTTATTGGGAGGAAGCTCTGGCAATGGTCGTTATTGGTTCTGGAAAATCCCAAATTGCGTGCAGACAGAGAGAGGTTTTTGTGAAAAACTGTCGCATCCGCATTCGAAGCGAGCGATATGCTCGGTTGAGTGATTTTGTGCACAGAATTCACAATGACTCAGGCAGCGAATCCAGATACAGAGAGAGAGTGGGGTTTTCCTTATCGCATGTCAGTATAATTGATAACATAATCGACTGTAATTTGGTGGAAAACTTTGGATTTGGAAAATGTTTACACTAATCTGGGGAAGGTGCTTCCCCGGAGTGGGACAGTTTTCAACACACTAATTGAAAATATCCTCTCGTTATGGGCATTTTTATTGTTAATTACCTTTTATGGGTAAGACGAGATCACTGGAGAGTTAATGATGAGAAGTTGTCGAAAGGTCTTACAGGTCATAAGATAAGGGAAGTAAACAGATGGAAGGGAAAGTGATTACAATTGCAACGCAAACTGACAACACAAATCTGTACTATTAAACTCTGTCAGTTGCATGTTGAGCATTCGTCAGTCTTTTTTGGAGGTTATGATGTTTCGTTTTAGACCGTCGGTTTCCGATTTCGGATTTTCTTATTCCGGTAGCATAACGAACTAGTGAACACCGAACTTTTCTATAGGAACCACTTGGCAATGTGCACGTTAGAAGACACGCAGTTAATACTTGTGTCTCACCAAACAAAAGAGCCCGAGGATTGGGAATCAACGCCTTTAAGGTAGACATCGTGCTGTTCAATATAATTTGCGAGAAATTTGGGAATAGAATTGGACTCCAAATTAAGTAAATACAAAAGAGGAATCGATGAAGAGAGACACATGTGGCCTTTGAAGTGTGTTAAAGATCGTTAGACGACGCATGCCTAGGGCTTCTGTGTATGGCCACTGTCAGTCCTATTTTGAGATACAGTACAGCACTATGGCGCTAGAATCATTGAAGCATGGAACTCTCTGGAGCAGTTTTCTTTTGGGAAGAGTCGGACAGATGCAGAAGAAATGAAAAGTTGTTCTTTTCTTTTCTTCATCCTTACAGCTTCTACAGAGAGCATGAAGTCCTATAGGACAGAGTCCAGTGGGACACCGATATAAATTCTGATTTGAGGTCTCTTTAACGTGACTACACCTTTAATGCGATTCTATTCTGCCTTAGGACAGATCTTATTGGCAATTTTGCACGTCCTACTAGGTTTTCATCTGCGGTTTGTTATCCTGATTGTGTTCATTTTAAGGGGCAGTCGTTCGGGTGGGATGCTACGGGTAGTACTTTGTTCGTCAACAATACAGTTTAGTGAAATGCCTCTGTGGCCTGGCGCCCAGCTAAAGGGAATGTTGATTTGTTCTGCCATCTCCATGAAAAAATAACCTTTAGAACTATTCTAGAGATTTAATCGTCGCTTGGTAGTGTATGAAAATGCCAATATCCAAGGCAGATATTACATTATATTTCAGGACCATCAGGACCATCAATTTTAGATGCCATCATTTTCGCTTAAAATACGCTACAGTGATCGGGAAGAAGATGCACATTGAGCGCTTTGAAGAGGACACCACCACACACTCCTCCCTTGATTTTGAAGTCTTTTGTATAGATGCGAACGGATTCGACATCCATGGCAGCACCATTCTCCCGTTCATTGCGGGTGAGAATTTTGGTTGGAACACCAGAGGCACAATCACCTAAAAGTCTGTGAAATTCCTAGCATACGCGGTCGATATTGACATTAGGCGTGTTTTTTTGAAACCTAGCTAGCCAGTCGTTCAGTAAGACGATTCCCGGCCAGTCAAACCCAGTCGATTTTTTATACCGTCAAGTTGGTACGTGTGATTTCGTTCCTATGACATCGGCTGTCAAACTGTCAAAGTATTCGGCATTAACCAAATGGTTTTTTTTTAATTTGTGAAAACCATAATTTAGAGAATTTATTCAATGGATAATTTACAAAAAGAGGGATGAACTCATAACATCTTCCATCTTCGTACTCAGACGCCGGTCAAATGTCAAGAGAACAGAACAATTTGGCAGTGATACCAACGCTATAAATGAAAAACATCGCTTTCGGCGACCCCCTGGCCATGGGATATCGTAAAATTCCTAGCCAGTTGCTTTTGACTGGGGATAAAATCAAGAGTTGTAGCCAGCTGGTTTTACATATACAATTTGACTTTGCTAGCGGACTGGCGGGCTAGGTTTAAAAAAACATGGCTATTATCAGAAGAGGGCAGCGTGATGTCAGTACCGCGTTCGTGAGTACTGAGGCCGAAGCCTCAGGATAAAACAAAGTACCTGTTGTCAACCAAGAAGGACATACAACACCGACGGCTACGTTAGAAACTTACCCTCGACAGATATAACTTTCAGGTTGTTAACGACTTTGTCTACCTAGGCTCAGGCAATCACACCAGTGTTGAGATCAAGAGAAGAATAACTCTTGCCAATCGCTGGGCTAACGATGTAATTGAGTAACAAAGTTATTTGAGGCCCCCAGATTGACCTTGGACTGCAGTGAAATCCATTTCCCGTTGAGAGACTTCGTTTTAATTTCCATTGTAGTAGATTCTTCAGTTTTATATTTTAATTGTGCCTCACAGTACCGTCCATGTTTGTACCACTCAATCCCTCATAAATCTTGTTTTCTGCGAAAAGAAAAAAAACAATCTACACCAAGCGGCACCTGTCTACATCTCTAATTGAAGTAAAATTTACTACTCACCACAGTAGGCCCCACTGTGTTTGATGTGCCTACCTGCCTAAGTTGATTGCTTGGGAATATCTGAAAGACAAACATTTCCACTATACATGTCCACTACTTGTTGTGTACAACAAACACAATCATATAAACCCCCGCTCAGCTCGAAGATCGCGAAGAGCTATAATCAAATCAAATCAAAAATTATTTAAGCAGTCTCAACAGGAACGTTTAGTCGAACGGTTTACAAACAAATCCCAATCGTTTGGTTTTGTGACAACGGATTCTATCTCAAAAATAGTGCGAATTTACCTCTTAAAGCAGGTGTGAATTTTCGGAAAAAAAAAATAAATAGTATGAAGGTGTGAAAATTAAGTGACGATAGTGTGTTTTAGATAAATTAAATTAGAAACAAAAATAAAAGTGAATTTTGTACATAAAGCAAAATGCATCTAGTGTCTAACAGAATGAAGCTACTAATAGCTATAATTGGATTAGCGTGTATTACACCTGGATTATCTCAGCGAAATTTTCGACAAGGTGAGCAAAAAACTCGCAGTCAATTTAGCATTCCTCACACGGACCTTATGAGAAAGACTGTGAAACATTCATGAAACTTAAATCAAGTTTTGAAAAATAAAAAAAATCCCCCGAGAACTTGATGACATCCGAGGAGTGTATGTATCTACAGATCTATTGTATTAGAAACGCTCCTCCTTTCGATTGATCTGTTGATGTGCATGAATAAATTGCTCTCTTCGATGATTGCTTAGAGTGGGCTTCGTTTAAGTGCCCCACAGAGTCAACCCTTGTTAATTGCGGTTAACCTAATAGATATGCAGGTGAAATTACGTGTTAATGTTTTTTTTCTATCTCAATCTATAAGCGCACACCCTTTAAGTGTTAATTTGTACCATGAGATGTACATACATCTAAATTAGTTTGAATCATAGTTTGCGAAAAAGAAAAACTCAACAAGTTATAGTAGAACTGGTTTAGGATGTCGTGTATCTTTTAGTCTTTAAAGTTAGCAAATTGTTTTTGTTGTTGTTTTACTTCTTTACTGCTTAATTGTTGTAGATTTATGCATTTAAATATTTATGAACTTACAATGTTGTATGAATGACCGGTGCGCGACGGTTAGGTCGTATGTGCTGGCTAAATTCACATTCAAGGTGATCTGGTTGGATTTTGACGTTGTTGTCTTTTTTGCGCTTAAAAATCGCTAGTAAATCACTTACATTTTGATTGGTTTTGGTTAATAATTTGCTTATTGTTTCGGATTATTCTAATGACAGGATTGCATGTGCTTGGATTTAGTAAGAGGTGGCTTAAATGATGCAGCGGATACTTAGATAGGTATGTCAACAATTACTCAAAGGAAGCAAAAGGTGGCTGTCCCAGATTGGCAGGGACACACTTACATCAAGGGTACTTACACCGGCAAAAATAATGTCGACTGGTTAAAATGTCAATTTTGAAAATTGTTAAAATCTCAGCAAAGCTTTTACAGACAAACAAAATTTTCGAAAGGTTAAAACGTAGACAAGCAAAACGTAAATTAAAATTAAACAAAATTTTGGTAAAAAGGTCGACTTTTAGACTCTAGCTAAAGATGCCTGCCTGAAAATTGTTAACATACCCTTAGCGGAGGGACGAAGTCTCGTGAACGTCTAAATCAGGCAGAGAAAAGTTTTAAATACTTTTAACCTGCGAAGCAGTCCACCCAATTACTGTTAGATGCTCCGCGAATATTCATTTTCAGACTTTAGATGTAGGCGCCTGCTTGACAGTTGTTGACTCATTCATTCATTTAACCATTATCGACATTTTGAAAATCGACGTTTTGATCAATAGACAAATTTTTCAATCGAAATTTATTTTTCGGTGTTTTGTCAATTTGATTTTTTTGCAAAAGACATTTTAAAATCGTACCCAACCCACGTAAAGTACGATGAATCCCCTCTACAGCTTCTACAGAATTCCTTTCTACAGTTTTTGCAGAATTCGTCATGTCTACCTATCAAGCGACGGCTCCTGTTATAGATTTTGGGCATCGCCTGTTAACGAAAAGAAGTCAACACGATCTTTACAGATCCAGGAAAGGCTAGATTTGCTTCGATGAATGATATTGTCCCACCAGCTCTTTGCCATTCTAGTATCAAGACGAAGCTTAATTGATTCTATAGAAGCAGAGAGGTTCGTCCTTTTAGGATATTGTGGCAGCTGCACGGAACGTCCCTATGTCCCCGCATCGAAACATCTCATGTGATAGTGATCTTATTCAGAGATCTAATTCAGAGATCTACGGCATTGCTTGACCAACATGGATCTAATTGTAGGTGATTCCAATACTTTTATTGTCATCCGGCAGTCGGCTGATAATACTCACATCGCATGCACAGAAGCAGATTACCCCCTCCCCTCCCCCTCCGTACTGTATGCTGTTTTAGATTCATCTGTATACATTTTTATCGTCGATTTATTCAAGACCCATCCTTCAGATTCTCAATCGCTTCTGTAAGGAACTTCTTTCTTGTATTTTTTCATTTATTTCATTTTTACGTTTTACTAGAAATTGTTTTAGTGGCTCATATGATCGTTCGCCAATTGTTAGGATTGCCTAAATCTTAGTGTCGCTTTAGCTACTATTTGTTTCCCATAGATATTAATGGAAAGCAAGTTGAACATTGTCTTCAGAGCAGCGGTAGGAGTTGTTCTTAAAATACATGTTATATAGATACATGAACTCTGAACTCTTCCTAAAAGATCAGTATTGCTTTTCTCGTCCAGTGCTGTCCACCAGTACTACCGCATACTTAGGGATGGGCTTCAGTATTGCTGCAGTGTACCACTACCTTAGGCTCCATTTCTGCGAGAGGAATAAAGGCCATCCGGTTCCTTCCTGACACGGTCTTGAAAAATTAGTTGGTAGCTAACTTTTCTGACGAGAACGACCACTAAGTGTCTTCCAAACAGAAATTCTTTTCACGATTTTGCGTTGATAGAGCCGCAAGGACATTAGATGCTAGGAGACTGAGGCCATCTAAGATCACCATCCTCGTCGACAGTCAAGCAGCTATGAAGGCTTTAGATAATGCTGGCACCTAATCTAAAGCAGTGTCCAACTGTCGCGAAATCCTAAGTAAAATAGGGGTCATCGACGAGGTCAGCATCTGCTGGGACACAGCTACATCGAGGGTAATGAAAAAGCGGACGAACTGACTCGGCAGGGATTCACGTTAGAAAGTGAATACACCCACACATCGATAAACATCCCTATCGGTGTACTGAAACGTTACATCGCCCACAAGATGAGAGAGGTAATCAATATCTCTTGGTCCGCCAGAGGCGATTGCATTATATCCCGCAGGTTATGGCGACGAATCGACCAGTGCAAGACAAAATGTCTCCTGGCTATGAATAAAAAAGAAACTCGCGTCCTAATAGGTGTACTGACGGTGGACCAGTAGGCTCCGTGAACGCACAGTCACTCACTGGACATTTTCCCGAAAACCTAACCTAACTTAAGTATGTGGCATATTCTGCTAATTTTAGTTCCGCGCCATTTAACTTTGGAGGGTAATACCCCTTGTGAATAACACCATATAATATGTATATAACACGTCCGCATAACTTTGACGCCGTATGACTCTTTTCTTAGGATGCTGGGTAATTGATTTACTCTTATGAGCCACAGTAGTTTCGATAATACTCTATCCTTCGGAATACCCCTGTAGACCGGTTAACTGCACCCCGGCTTAGTGTGGATAAGCCTGCCTTTAAGCACTTGCTCTATCCAATAGCAAAGCCGGTGGAGCAGTAAATATAGCCTCCATTCTAACATTGTTAAAAGCATCTTCAATATAAAGAAAGGATATCAATCAGGAAATCTTTGTTTTGTGAGTGAAGGGCCGTCTCCAACTCCACCCATTCTGCCGCTGGAAACTCGATATGAGACTGCGATCTGTGTTTTCTGAGGACGATAAGATTTAAGGATGGATGTCTTACCGGATTTCGATAGCAAATTGACCCTCCTCCAGCAACTAGTGGTTTATCAGAGGATTAGAAAATTAGACAGTGGACAAATTCCATCGAGTCCAGGTAAATTTTGTGAATGATAGGTGTGTATCCGTATTGCAAAATTTAAACTTTGAGGAGTGACAATATCATGACGCACCAATAGTTCGAATGCAACTTAACTGTAAGCACAACACATTTTAAATTAACGAAAACTTTAGAGAAACATTTGCTTCCACTTGCGTAGCAAAATGCAACAAACCGACACAGCAAAACTAAACAAATGACGTATCAACCAGTGTGTTTATTTAAAACGAGTGTGAATCCATGTCCCACTAGAATTCAAGTTTTAGTTTTAAAGATGAACTTCCCCACTCGTATGTTTCCTTGCGTCAATGCAAAAATTAATTATAACATGTCTTAAGTCAAGATTGTGGTGTGTGATTCCCCACAGGACAGGACCTACATACATAGTCCATACATAGCTTACGCAACATGTTTATTGGTGAAACTAAACAAAATCATATCAACGCATCCACGCGGTGCTCCTTGAACACACTTTTGATTCATTGGTCGAATGAACCTAGCCAACGTCCTGTCTTTTGCGTCACAGTAATCGACAAGTACCAAGGTGATTTCCGACACTGTATAACGAAGATAGACCGAATCTTTATACTAAGGCAAATCAACGAATTTCCAGTCGAGACTCATTACGTATATATCGACCTCAAAACCACATATAATAGCATTGATAGTCTTGAGCACTACAGGGCAATGGCTGAATTCGGTAGAGTAGTAGAGTAGGAGTAGGTCTTCTGAACTTTTTTTTTCAAACATACATATACCGGATTTCGGCAATAATGCGCAGGACGGGTATTAACAGGGAAGGCACTATCTTCAACAAATCTGTCCAGCTGCTAGGATAAGCAGATGATAGCGACAATATCACGACGGCACGTCATGGAGGCTTTTACGACAATCGAGAAACAGGCGAAATGACGGTTTCAGAACTAGTCCTCCTCGTGGGCGTGAGTGTAATTCCCATCAATCTCCTAACGCCAGAGAATAAGTACGTCGCTGAAATAGGAGTGAAAACGGCGATGGAGTTCCGAAATTAGAGGAAGGTGGACAGCGAGACTAATTAAGGCCGTTGCTGAGTGCAAGTAAACTACTACATCACCCAGTTTCTAACCGGATATAGACATTGAAATGAGCACCTCGATAAGACGGGAAAAGTAGGCGGCTCGACGTACCGGTATGGCGACTTTCTATTAGATGACCGAAACTATAATTTTTTTTTTGCCTGACTGTATTAAAAGACAGGCAACTTCACCTCCGAAAATGTGGTTAAAATGATGATTTTGAGCAACGACAGATGAAACTAAATAAGTTCCTTTACCGCGTCTTTGCTGCAAGGAAGAATATAAGAAAGACCCCCTTGAAGTAATGCAAACAGCGGTATCAAAGCGTTGCCAGAGCATGATGCGTGCCCCGCCTCTCCCGCAGGAAAAAAGGGAGCTTCAGCATGCGTCTATGGAACAAAAGATCTCTTACAGATCTGTTTGACCTAGATACGCCCCAGAAGTCTAGTAAGCGTTCCTCAGATAATTGACTTCACTTACTGAATTTGTGGACTTTGTCTCCCTGTGGTTTTCATTTTTACGACACTTACGCGCCATTGTGTGCAATTTTTAAAAATACATGTACTAAAGCTCCTTCCAACAATTTGTGGAACATTAAGGAAGCTTTGGCCTTGCTTACTTACTTAAGGTCCAGGGTGGACCTGGGCCTCAACTAACAACCGTCTCCAGCGAGCTCGATTTTTAGCTAGCTGCTTCCTGTTTCGCACGCCAAGTTGGCTTAGGTCCCCTTCCACTTGCTTGCGCCACCTGAGTCGCAGTCTTCCTCTACTGCGCCATCCTTCGGGTGTGGATTCATTCGATCTATATAACCCAGCCACCTCATTCGTTGGACCTTCACTCTTCTGGCTAAGCCGATGTCGCTGTACAGTTCGTCATTGTATCTCCTCCTCCATTCACCATGGAGACGGGACCGTTGCCTGAAATTTTGGCCATAGGGAATCATAACTATGATATGGAGGTATGTTAAAGTAAGAACATATATGGACCCGCAGGAAAACCCGGGAAATCAACTACCCAACCATGAAAAGTAGAATTCAATCAAATCATCATGCAGTACGCTAGGGGTCTACTAGTCCAAATTCCTTCAAATTGTTTTTTAAAAAGGCGAATTCGCAGTGTTCTTTGGACAGAATCTTTCAAAGCCTGGCTTTTACAGTTGCAATGGATTGACAGCATTTCAACTAGTCCCGTCGGAGTAAAGCATGTGCTGTCTCAGTAATCCTAACGAGTCACTTTATCAATGTTATCGACCATGACTACTGCAGAGGCTGCAGCGGGCAGAAGGATATACTCTGTGAATGTTAGGCTCTAACCAACGTTAGCCGTCGGACCTTTGGCTGGGGTCTCTTTGACAATTCGGTGAAGTTATGTGTAGCATGACACGTTCGAGCAAGAAAAGCTGTGTGACTTCCACATGAGGAAATAAAATAGATCGGGGGGTTCGGCTTAAGGTCATAATCAGCTCTTTAAAGCTATTCCGCAGATTTCTACCTGTCATTTGTTCTCTTCTCGCATTCCTTTTACGAATAGTACCAACCTCATTAAATTACACCTTCAGTTCTAGGTCAGGGCTGCTATACACCAGAAAACGATATCGGACAATGCCTAACCCTAAGTCAGTGTCCCTTCATTGCGAATGTGTACAACGTGTATCCACGAAATGTTGCACTTCAATATCTACGAGCCGCTCAACGTAGCTGCGGCAGTCAAAACATACGTGGTGATCCTGTGGTAATAATTATAAAAAAACTCATTGAATGTATCTGCAGGAGAAATGCTCTCAAAGTGAGATGTGTCCGTAAAAATCTCTTGCATCTGCTTGTGCTGAATTTGTACCTCGCTTTGTACGCTTTTCCCCTGCAAATGCTTCAAATTTTTATGCGGGCGTGTGTTGCTTCAATGGTTTTTTTTTTTTTTGTATTTTATGCATATTCCTAGGTATGTTGTGATGTCAATCAGCAAGCCACAACAACAACAACAACTAGACCTAGAAATCCATTTTTCCCAACCAATCCAGCAACTTCCCCTCCACTCATTATAGAACAGACAACAAGAGCCCAACCGAGGACAACCGCCGCCCCCATAACTACCACCACGACGACAACTACAACACCAGCTCCTCCGCCGCCACCCAATACAACACCGGGGATTACAGACCGAGCGGATAGTTGTCGAGGTCCTGACCTCAAGTATGGTGTTTGCACGCGTAAGTATAGACACTTTTGAAGGCTGCCTTTCGGGTGATTAAACAGTTTTCATCGGATAGCTCTCAAGGATTGTGCAGAGCTGGTTGCTAGATTACAAGCAAATCCATCGGACAGCACGTTCGTCAATTTTCTGAAAGTATCCAATAACATTTGCAACAATGAGTACTCAGTGGTTTGTTGTCCTTCGGCGAATCAGGATACGCAAACTAAAGTGATGCCGGTGTTCCCAGAGAATAGAATCGATGTTCCAACGAAACTGTTGACCACGCAAGACGGCTGTGGGTTTACGGGTAATTCGTTCAGGAAAATTGTTGGCGGCACAACGAGCAAGGTCGGTGCTTGGCCATGGATTGCATTGATTGGCTACGACGACGGAGTGTCTGCGTCGCCGTTTAAGTGTGGTGGAACCTTGATCACAAGTCGACATATCTTGACTGCGGCGCATTGCATTCGATCTGATCTGTGAGTAGAGGTTCGGTAGAGGAAGCAGTTGGGGACTAATCGATTTTTGATTGCAGGACCTTCGTACGATTGGGTGAACACGACTTAAGCACAGACACAGAAGCCAATCACGTCGATGTAAAAGTTTCAAAGGTAGGAGTGCCTCTCTTATTCACAGGCAGCACAATTCATTTGTTTAATCCTTGCAGGTCCTAAGACACCCCGAATACAACCGCGCAGATGGTCACAATGACATCGCCTTGCTGTACCTCGAAAGGAATGTTGTATTCTCAGGTGAGTTTCCATGGCAGCTTCGAAGACCTTCAAGTTTTTAAAAACCATTTTCAATCCTCCAGAGAAAATAACACCAATTTGCGTGCCAATTACGCCGGAGTTGCGGTCGAAATCCTTCGTGAATCACACTCCATTTGTGGCTGGTTGGGGCAAGACCATGGAGGGCGGAGTATCTGCGCAAGTGCTGCAGGAGCTACAAATTCCCATCTATGATAACTCGGTTTGCGTGGATTTGTACAAGAAGCAGAATAAGCTCATTTCCGCTCAGCAGTTTGATAATGCGGTCATCTGTGCCGGTGCCTTGGGCGGTGGCAAGGATACGTGCCAAGGTGATTCCGGTGGTCCACTTATGACCCCCGAGGTAAGGACGCTGCTTGATGTGTTTTCAGAGTAGACATTGATTTTGATTTTCTTCGATTTTAGGTATACGGTACGAGTGTACGCTTCTATTTGATTGGTATTGTGTCATATGGTATTGGTTGCGCAAGACCTGAGATTCCGGGGGTATATTCGAGGGTTGCCAATTTTATTGATTGGATCCAAGCGGGAGTCGCCGATACGCCGTAGTTATGATAAATGTTGTGATGCTCCTAAGCGGTTAAATAAATTTAGAATTTTGTTTTTCTTTTTTTACTTTGGATACTCTTGGTGGTTTTACTTGAGTTTAATGCACGCAGATACTTCATACGCTCGTGCGTATGTTAGAGGAGCTGGCTGTCTTGAAGGAAGATATGTAAAGCGCGCTCTTTAGCTTTGCGGGGGCCTGACCTACAGCTTTGATCTGAAAGACGCTACAGTGGTTAGAGAAATACACCTTACGCTGCCTTCAGGCCTTCTTGTCTAGCATTATAGCCCTTATTGGTGGAATCCTTTTGACTCCATTAATGAGTACCCCATGGCTTCCATGAGGATCCGGTGAAGTGAAGGCAAACCTAATCCCACTGGATAATGAATCAGACTATAACATGACATGTAGGAATCAAAGGAAACAAAAAGATGAACGTCCTGGTATTATCGGAGTTTTTCGGCCCCAAACTATTTACTGCCATAGATGGATGATTGGTAAGGAACATGGGCCAAAAATGATCACTCGAAAAGGTAGGCAAACGAAGCAAGGTGCAGACAACTCAAAATGAAAATGAAAGTGTAGCGCTATCTACTGGAAACTTCAGAGGTCATCCAAAGAAAATGGAGCTGATGGAAGATGACAACTGTAGGCTATGTAATGAGGGCGCCGAGATAGCGGCGTTAGTAGAAGGTATGGGATCTTAGACTGTCCTTGAACGGAAACCAAAAGATAGGCACAACTTTCATCAACCAGATACTAACAATGACATGAGGAATCGAAATATTTAGACGAAAAAGACCCGATCAAATAATAATAACAATTTTGCAGCCTCAGGGCTGCATGCCGTAAATGTCAATTGGCAGCAAGTGTAGCATAGTTTGAGGCGCAACAGTTGGAAAAATTCTAAGCGCACCCGTTATGCTAATGCATTTCACTTGTTGAGCTTTCTCGATCAGTTTTATTGTGTAATTCGTCAAAGCTCTCGATTTGTCTAACGACTGCCAGTCGTCTATAAGTCAGTGATTCATTTTTGACTGTAAGTCCCATCTGGGAAGGACGAATTTTTCGCTCGCGTAGAGTGCTGTTAAAGATTTCCTAGCACGATCGGCAATATTTTCTATCCACGAAAGCTTTCTGTCTAAGCTTTGGTGGAATAATCCGTGGAATTAGTATTTTCTTAGAAAAGGGGATCAGCTTCGTTTAAGATCGACTGACACTTAGGTTACAGTTGTTTATCCCAGAAAAGACACAGTGTCTGGGGGAACTTAGCCGACACAGAGATGACACCATACTCCTCTTTTTCCAGAACTATGGAGTTCGTTAAGACCTAGATTACACAGGAAGGAGGAGCAGAAGAACATTAGTTGAGCTACTACCAAAAGACACGTTGATGACCCCGCTTTTAAAAATATGAAGCATTAAACAGCGTTATGCGTAACACATGATATGCCACATTCACAACTTATTTTCATTGGAATTTCTCAGATCTTTGCGCTGACTCGTCTTTTATTATTGGGAAGTCTCTCTTATGTAGAAAATTGTATGCCTGACTAGCATCGATAACGACAAGGTCAATTTGGGTAGTGGTGCTTTGGGGATTTACTTAACACCGCCGTACTATGGAGCTAGTTTTTGACTGATAACACTGGGTAGTCTTAATCTGCCATGAAGGTTTTTTTTTTCCAAATACTGCTAGAGTCTCTCCCACAGACTTAAGTGCTGACGCAGAAAAAATGATTTTGTTTTTTACATTAAATCTGTAGTAATGAAACCCCCACCAGATGATAATCAAGTGACGCACCCGACAATGCACTAGCTCCACATTTGTGAACGAAACCAGTTAGGGATTTCTCACACTTACAGTTTTCTCTTAGGGTTCAGTATAACACAAATGCTTAGCAATTCAGATCGTTCGAGCTATAATTAAATTAAAATTAAAATACCCACTACAGTGTTAGTAGAATTGTTGACTTGAGCAGTGTTCGTTAAATCGAGTATTGTGAATCATTTTTTACAAAATCATTTTTACAAAATTAAACGCGCATAACCATTATTTGTGACGTTTGTCCTAAAAGTGCTGCGTAAAGTGTGATAAAGTTTCGAAAAGTTTGTGACGGATACATTTTGTGTGTGTCGGACACAATGAAGCTTCTAACTGCTTTAATAGGACTTGGATGTATAGCACTTTCATATGGATATCCTCAGTCGGATTCTTCGCAAGGTAATTAGTTTGACAATGAGAGCGGAATCCAGCTTGATTTGTTTGCGTCTTAAATGAAACTTGTAACCTAGACTAGGGTTACAGTCTTTTAAGAATTGTGACCAAAATGCTGGCGGTTGTGACTGTAAACGGTTCCTTGGTCCTTTTTATGGCAAGTTATAATTTATCATGAAAAAGCTTTTTAATTCACCGTTCAGAGTCGGCAATAAGTTGTAAATCCTATCCGTTCTAGGGAATAATGTTTCGCGCCCAAAAGGAATTGTTTGCCTTCGCCTTAGCATTAGCAATAGTCTTAGTCAGAAAAATAACGAATCACCATAAGGCTTAATACTTAGATTAGATTGGATAAATCTGGTTTAAAGCTTCACATAAAGGTTTTTCCAATAGGGACAAGTAGATGTTAAAATCGAATAAAACAAGTTATATGTAAGATATTATCGAATTTTTATTTTATTTGAAAGGCCTATTAACACATTATGTGTGGAATTTGATATCGTTCAAATGGCCGCCGCGGCTTCGCTGGCTTTTCGATGACTCTGACTCTGGCGTGTAGATCAGGCAGAATTTGAGCGATGGCACGGGTTATGTTGACTTTGAGGGTATTGGTCGTTTGCAGCTTATTGGCATGGCATAGACCTGCAAATTAAGGAAACCCCACAAGAAAAAGTCTAACGGGGTCTAATCGCATGAACTCGGTTGCCAGTTCACGTCGCCTCTGCGTGAGATAACCCTCAAATCGCTCGTGCAGAATGTCCATTGTGGCATCAGCTGTGTGGCCCGTAGCGCCATCCTGTTGGAACCTCATGTCGTTCACATGCATATCATCCAATTTGGGCCAAAAGAAATTGGTTATCATCGATCACCATTGATGGTGATGGCAATGCGATCGTTGTAGTACAAATCGATGATGCCGCTGGCCTACAATCCACACCAAATAGTGACTTTCTGCTGATGCATTGCCACTTGGTGGACCTCGTGTGGATTGGCATCGTCCCCAAATCCGTCAATTTTGCTTGTTGGCATACCCGTTCATCCAAAAATGGGCCCCGTCGCTGAAGATTTTGATAATTAAGCTTTATTATTTGCACGCGTTGCTCGACGCTGTAACTTGCCATGGTGGTTTGTTATACATTTTTTCGTGGCTGACTACTTCTTCCACTTCTCCCTCTCACTTCATCCATCTTTGAAAAGCACTTCTCTTTAGCATCGGTTGTCCTAATTATCCTTTCCACAAACTCAGCCAGGTTAGATCCACTTCAGAAGACAGCTTGACCTGCTTGTTCTCTAGCACGGGTATTGACGGTCTATTCACAGAAACTTCTCATCTCCCCATTCACATCGAAGGATTCTAAAACCTCACGAAATCCTCCCAGAATGATTGCTTGCATTCTCTGAGGATCTGCCTCTACACTGTGTCCATCTGGCCTTTCCACCTCGCCTAGAAAAGATTCTTATTAAGCAGCGGTAGCTCTTTTACTGGCATCGTCCACGACTCCAAGACTGTACATTCCTTAATAGAAATAAACTTATTGGAGATCTTGGTCACTAGAGTTTCATCATCTCCAGTTCTTGATGCAGGTAGTGATTACACTTCTTTGGCCCTAACATCCATAACCTAATCCAGGGAGTCTAGTTTCTTCTCACAGAAACAGGGTTTTGACATTTTTCTTATAAGGGATGGCGTTTGATTTTCCAATCAGGAATTTGCCGTCAGTAAACATTTGTTAGTTGATTATTTCAATAGATGGCGCTTACTTGAGTTCCAGAGATAAATTGTGGTGTTGGTATTTGAATTTCGAACCAATGACAGTATTCACCTACTAAAGCTAAGATACTGGTAGAATTCGAAGTCCAGAAGGCAATTTTTTTCCAGTTAAACATAACACCCACCTCCTCGTTACAGAATTCACAAGGCAGGCACAATCAACGATTAGATACAGAAATCCATTTCTCCCAGTCGTTCCAGCTGCCTGCGATGAACACTCAAGTAACGTCGCACTAACGACAACACCCACATCTGGACCTAGAAATCTATTCCTCCCAGTCCTTCCCTCTCACCCCGTAGAAAAAAAAAGTACCGCCCCACCAAGGACCACAACCCTTAGCGTATCTAGAAATCCATTTCTTCCTATCATTCCCCCTCCTTCCATTAATATTATTACAGAGGCTCCATGGAGAACTTCGGTTCCGGAAGTTTCGGAACGATTGGATACGTGCCAAGGTCCTGATCGTAGGCAGGGAGTCTGCACACGTACGTATATACAAGTTCGTCTGTCTTCAAATTAAGTGTGGGACTGTTTTTGAATAGCGCTGATAAATTGTGATCCACTGTTAAGGAGACTACAAAACGATCCAACGAACTCGGACTTGAAAACCTTCCTCAGACAGTCCAATCAGATATGTGGGAACAAGTATGCAGTGGTTTGCTGTCCATTATCACTGATTAGCCAAAATGTTGCGATGAGATTACCCACAGTGGAAGAAGGTTGTGGATATAAAAAGAAGCCGAGTGGGAATGAGTTGCGCATCTTTGTCGTTGGTGGAACGGATAGTGGCCTTGGGCAATGGCCATGGATTGCCTTGCTCGGGTATAATGATGAGACATCAGGGTCGCCTTTTAAGTGTGGCGGCGCGCTGATCACAAGTCGGCATGTTCTCACGGCTGCGCACTGCATTCGGTCGGATTTGTGAGTAGAAACTCGGTTAGAAAATGGTTGGAAAATGTCAAATATTTCTTTCCAGGAGCTTCGTACGGCTGGGAGAGCACGACTTGAGCACAGACACAGAAGCCAAACATATTGATGTACCGGTTTCTAAGGTAGGTTATGTCCTCTTATCCAAATGTCATACGGCTAACTCTGCTCACTCTATAGACTCTTAGACATCCCCAATACAATCGGCTAGATGGCCACAATGATATTGCTTTGCTGTACCTGAATCGAAATGTTAAATTTTCAGGTGAGCCTCCAAGCTTTACCCACCATCCTCCAGGTTATGCATAAGTTAGTATTTCAGAACAAATTGCCCCAATTTGCCTGCCACTCACCCCGGAACTCCGAACCAAATCTTATATAAATGATTTGCCTGTGGTTGCCGGTTGGGGTAGAACAATGGAAGATGGTCAAACAGCTACGGTGCTGCAGCAGTTAAAAATCTCCGTCTTCAATAACTCGGTTTGCGCAGATTCCTACAGAAAGCAGAACAGATTTCTTTCCCAGCAGCAGTTTGATGACGCGGTCATATGTGCTGGTGACTTGAACGGTGGCAAGGATACGTGTCAAGGGGATTCCGGTGGTCCGCTTATGATATCCGAGGTGAGATTTACATTTAATGAGTTGATCTCGAATTGAATAACATTTGTTTCAGAGAATCAACGACAATGAGCACTTTTTCTTGATCGGTGTTGTCTCTTATGGTATTGGTTGTGCCAGACCAGAGATTCCCGGAGTCTACTCAAGGGTTGGTAATTTCATTGATTGGATCCAAAGCGCAATTGCTAATACGTCGTAGTTCCAAAGATATTTGTGATGCTTCTAAACTTTTAAATAAATTTGGAGCGCCATCTAGCAGTTGAAGACGCATATTTAATTCATAGAGGAGACTTGGTCATACAATTTTTTTTGACATCATAGTCTGCCCTTTCCGCACTTATTGGCATTGACATCTTGATGAATGTAATGAAATCCACAACCAACCGGAAAATTGTTTGTGTCTTTCAGCCGGCAATTCGCTGCTTTGTTCCGATTCAGGATCAAATATTAAAGTTTTTAGGAACAGAAATTGGTACAATCCATCTTGTCAAGATTCAGCTCTGAATATCCAAAGTTAATTCGTTTAGCAGAAGTTTGTTTGTTTTGCAGAATGGATGTGTGCTGAAGAAATCTAATCGACGTTCAGTATGAAATTTACCAAACGTCCTGCAACCGGTTTTTGTCATTGGCAGTAGGGCACGACTTATTTAGTGCAGCGACATTTACACGAATGTAGCCCTTTTGTGGGTTAAAAATTAAGTACTTCAACTCTGATTAGTCAGTAAGTTAGTTTTACCGGAACAGAGGCAACCGAAAGATGACTTCCGTCCACCGAATTAATTCTGGAAAGAGCAGAGAGCAGCCCAGTTCCAAAAGCATTAATCCTTCCGAAGGATCGAATGACTTGTGTTTAACCAACATAACAGAGGGCCAGTTAATTGCAAGCCTAACGATTCATTTTTGTAGGATAAACTGAACCAAGTAAGGAGAAATTAAGAAGGCAGAGTGGACTGAAAATTATTTAGCAGGAATGACACCACCTAAGGCCTACAGTGATCTTCGAATGGTTTCCATTGACATGAATGGGAAGCTAGCTCGACTGCCCGGAATGGGCCAAGACCTAGCTTCTCACATTTCAGCACGTATGGAAGGGAAGATCGGATAAATGTACTCACGGAGGTTTGCCATTCGCCGACGAGAGATGGTTGCGCAAAAAATGTTCGGTAGATACTGCTGGAGTTCGGTGGTTATAGCTGCAGTCCAAAGAACTAACTCTACTACTAAGCAAAAAAAAAAGTTGCTGAGCTGAGATAAATCAAGGCCTAGCTTCTCGCAACCAATTATGTTGTGCGTATTACTTATTTTTCGTGCGAATGGATGGGACCTACAATTTATTGCCGACTCCGACCATTGAATTGAGAACTTCTTTCATGACAAAGTATACTCCCGGAGGCTTGGACATGGCTGGGGCTTGAACCCACGCCGCTCGCTCAGCAGTCCAACGCACTAACCACTGAGCCACGGCGACTACTGTCGGCTAAGTTATGTCGTGGTAATTCTTGGATGAAGGGAGATATAAACGAAGGGTTACTCTTGCGGAAAGGTAAAGAGGGGCAGCGGCAATGAGACACCACAATAAGGATCTGGTGTTCTAAAGAAAATCAGTTGGGCGAACAGGGATAAAATTGATTTGCGGATTAAGCTCGCTTTCAACGAATTGCAGAAAAAAGAGGAGTCGGCATAATGCTTTCAATAGGATGACAGCATATTAATGACCCAAGTTGTACATTTGGTGGGCCTAGTCTAGCTAACATTTGTAAGGTGTTTTCTTTTGTATCCGGCTTATTTTCGCAGTTCCTTGGGAAATCTACGCAACCGGCAAGTATGGAATAGTGATGTCGAAAGTAGAAGACTCGATTCAATATGATGGAGGAGCATAAAGGTTTTAAACATTTTAAAGGAATTAGACTGGCTGAGTTCATCAGTTTTATCCCAGCAGTAACTAAACCTTAACTGGGAGAAGCCACAGAGGAGATAAAGATGTTTTCCACTCTATGCAGCGACCATATAATAAAGCAAAAGGCATACAAAGCCAGCCTGCATAGAGTAACGAGAGTTTCTACAAGCAGAAGAATGCCTGACTTTTTCAGAAAAATAAAGCACGAAAAGGCATGCCAAGGTTATGAAAGTTCGAAGGCTGAGATTCTAAAACTACTCAACTATCGAACAGAACCTAAAAAATGGCAGACTTTACCCTTCCACCTAACAAAAAAGAAGAAATCACACCATTGAAGTCGAAGTAAAGATTTTAAGAATACTGTTGGATCTTTGAGTCTAGTTGGTCGAGAAGAAAATGTTGGGCTGGGCTCCCCAAAGAGTGTTAACCGAGTATGGACTCACCCATGGCTCTGGTATTTCTCAATAATTCAAAGCACAAGAATGATGATGATTGAAGAAATGAATGTTCTTTATGACTAAAATTATATATTTCCTCGTACTCTATCGTTATACGTATACAGGGGTCTAAGTTTTCTTAATCTAAGTCAAACTTCTGAAACAGCTTGTTGTTTCTTTTATATTTTACCATCACAGTCTATTAGTTTACGTATAGAGAAAAAGAAAATTAGTTATAATCGTATATCTATTGTGCTTCCTCATAAGCTAGGCACTTTGTTAACTCCCGTTATATTTTGTCCTCAAAACTATCAGTTTTATCTGGTCTTTCGTTGTTGCCCTATTGCACTACATATAGCTATTTGTTTCATATATAAAATATTCTTTACAGATTTTTTTTTTAAGTCACTTCGTGGTCAGTCCAACTTATCCTCTAGGCATAGGTATTTCTTTTATATTTCGGGAGAATCTGCTTCACGTTTGATGCTACTCATTGCTTCATTTAACGCTGGACTCATGGCTAACGCTGGGTTTGCTACAGCAATTATATGTCCACCTGATGCTGCTATAACTTGTACTCCCAGTGGAGATGTTGTAATGGTTTCTGTGGATTTATTTGGTGACTTCATGGAATCATCACGTCCACTGTCGCAGAATTCTCGGTCATTCATCTGGAAGAGAAAATTTTAACGTTACGAAATTTGCGGTGGAAAAAGCATTATTCGATTCATTGTTATGCTGTGGAGCTGTCTGGTGAACACAATCAGATATTTTAACAGTTTCTGTGGAATTAAATTGAAGTTTTAGCTTTAATGTTGACTGGACTAAAACAGGCAACTACCTGAGGACGACTGTGGTTGAAGAACACCTCTCCACCATAGGCAGTAGGAGTGTAAAGCTGGAAAATTATTGGAAAATGTATTATACCAGCTGATGAATATTGGAAGGGTGGTGCAAGATGCTCAGTGTGAGGACAATTGAAACTGTGGTGGGACAAAAAATCTTCAAACTAATAACAACCAAAGGCTGGTCACAATGAGGAAACATCAAAGACAAGATCATCACCCTATGGAACCACAGCGTAGGCTTTCCTTTCAAGTTCCACAAGCTCCAGCTGTCTACCTGAGAAGACTCCTCTTTGACGAGTACATCTACTGACAGATCTCCGAGCTGTAGTGTCATCCATTTCACCATAGACAACTCTCTCACATAGAAGTTGCGTAATCAACGCGATAAGTGACTCACTAACTTCTAGATCTGACAGTGCACCGTCGATTGCCCCCGGTTTGAGTTTTTTGAATGCTCTCTCTATGTGAAAGACGACAGCCAAAGTATGTGGTACGGTATTTACTTGGAGAGAGCTGTATCAGTTGATTTACCCATACTACAAGTCTGTTAGTATCTGTACTTGGTATCAGGTGAATTTCAATGATCCTCTCTAAAGTCTGTGGTAGAAAGAAAAATAGACTAAAATCTTTGCGATAAGTATGTGCTTAGGACATGTGTGTTATCGACAAAGATCATTTTTTTAATTCCTGCTCAGGAATTTGTTGCTTCTCTTTCCTTTGTAAATGGGTTATATCTTTCTAGACGTAACACCGCTGTCTAGCCTGCTTCACTTCTGATTAGGTTTGATCATTTTTGGGTCCGTAAAGGTGCATAAAGTCTCTCTGCAAGGATTGATTTTCACTTTGAGGGATAATCGCCCCCAGCTTGATTTATAAAATATTAAAGCCGCATTATGACAGTGGGAACTTATACGGAACACAAACTCCATTCTTCATCCAGTAGTGTCACATTGGAACTGCGGTCAATTTTAAAAAACAACATCAGCAGCAAGCGAGATCAAGAAACAGGCTGATTATTGAAAACAGATGTAATACAGAGATGGGGCATGCCAGTCGAAAGGTCTGTTTCATTGGGGAAGTCTATGGAGATAAGATATAAGAGGACTTGGTTGGTTGGTTGGTTTTGTGGGTGTCCTGAGGACTTACTTAGACCTCAAGCGGATCAATTGTACCCTTAAAAAGTATATTCATGGGAATCAAACCAAGGGGTAGGGTTGGCTAATCTGGAAACCACCCAAGGATAGAAATTTCAGGATTTTCCTAAAATCAGCGATATGAAGGTTCTCCAGCCCTCCAGAGTACGTAATTTTCTGGAGGCCAGTGGGACATTTGCATAGCAGATGCTAAATGGATTCTATTTCCTCTTTGTTCCTGCAGCTTCTGCGGAAGTCATTGTAGGGTAATCCAAGAGGCTCCGCATGGATTCCTATTCCGCAGTGCCCTGTGAGGACACCGGAGACGATTCGTATTTCCCTTCGACTAAGTTGTGCGAGATTTTTGGAATTCTTATTGAAGGCTGCCCATAGTGATCTGGCTATTGCACATGTGTCCATGTGCCACCATCGCGTATTAGCCCTGATCATGGTTTTCTCATCTATTTTCCTTAAGGAGTGCTAATAGTTCATTCAGAGGACTTACGAGGACCATTCCAACTTCTATTTCGGTACTGACATATAACCGATATCACCGATAACTGATAACCGATAAGGAATCACAAGCACAACGTTAAACTATCGGAGACCGTTTCGTGGACAGCTTCACCATTTCAATAAATATTCCTAATACTCTTCTTAAAGTTTTTCTCTTCCTTACCGGAAGTGGTGGTGTACTGGAATTACTGAAGGAATATCTTGAATCATCGTTATCGTTATCCTCAAAATCAGATTTTGTTAACCTAAAAAAAAATATATATTTTTAGTAACAAATAGATTTAGAATATTTTTTGTATTCAAATGACATTACTTACGAAAACTTTGCAATGTCCGACAAGTCGAAAGGGGGCTTCGCAAACTTTTGATACATCGTAAATAAATTATACCGTGAATCTTCTAAGGAATCCTAAGGAATTTTATAAAAAAAACAACGTTTTAGCGTATTTAAATGTTTTTGGTTTTTTTTGGAAGGAATGTAGCAATCTTACTCTTTGATAAGTTTTTAGCAAGCCAAAATAAGCATATAAAAGCCAGTAATTCCAGGAACATCAGCATAAACCACATACGCTTTATTTACAAATTTCGATTAAGCAAAAAATTAATTAAAGTGCAAAGATCTAAGTCTAAACGTCCCTTCTCCTCTGTGATCCAGCAAGCTTTCTACAGATGGGAGTTCATCTGTGGAAAATATTTGCTACATAAATTAGAAATCGGTCCCCGTTGCTCAATGGTTAGATTTTGACTTCTGTACAAGCTGCGTCGGTGAATGAAAAACCTCCAAGAGTGTAATATTCTATGAGAAGCTTCTCAACTCGCCGTTCAGAATAGGTAGGTCTCAGAGTAATTCTAGGTCCTTTTCATTCGTGTGAAAAATGGGCACAGAATGAATGGTTGCGAGAAGCCGTCACGCTATCACGCTAAGGTGAGGATGACATTTAACCCGATTCGCCAATGCACTAAGAACAATCATCACAAGCAACTCTGAGGGAAGTAGCTACTACAATCATAGACATCGTCAGTAATATCGAAGCCATCGTCCTAGAGCTACCCAAGAATGACGACTAAATACTTTAAAATAAAATGAAATGAAAAAGTAATATGGAAACATAAAAAAAACCTTTAAAATATGTAGTCTGACGCAGCACATTATGGAAAGGACCAAGCAGGAAAGTAGAGTAACAGGCAATACTTCAGCGGCAACAACAGCGAGCTATTCACTACTAATGTGAAGGGAAGCGAGGTTTTCCTCATCCGTCTGAACTGTTGGCTTAGACTTAGAAATTGCATCTGTTGACCATCGTACAAGCTCTCCAACAAGTATGCGAAAAGTCCTCGTCAACATAAACATACGATTTCTGGGAATTAACAGGCGAAGTAGTCATACTTCGCTAAATTAAAAGAAGAAAATGAAGAAAGATAGGTTAGCGGGGCTCCTTGCACGACTTCCTTTGCAGCACTGGACTATTATTATCCCTCGACATTTTCGGTAGATAAATGGCAGCTAATGCAGCCATCCGGCTCAAAGCAACCTCACAGTGGTCTAGTATAGATTTTGACAACGCCTGCATTTTGAAAAATGTCGAAGTTTCTCCCAAAAACATATACTACACCACACCCAAGCTATGGTATGGTATATGAGGGTGAGCGGAAGGTTCTTCACTTAGGCCTCTGTCGGGCTCGTTGTGTTCCCTTTTTTTAATTCTCGAAACTGCACGGATAGGCTTGGCTTGGGACGTATGTTGGGAGGGACCTAGGAAAGGTGGAAACAATCGTGCAGTTGACACAAGTGTACGTGTGGTCTGGCGAATCTTCCTGTTTCTTTGGTGAAGACCAGGATGCCGCCGATTCCTTTGTCCTTGAGATGTTTCAGGTCCGGTATCCACATGGACCCCAGGGCCTTCTGTCGCATCCTCGCTAGGACTGGGCAATGGCATAGGAAGTGTTCGAGGTCCTCTTCTAACACACCCAAGCTAAGTTCTGACAAAAACTTCAAGGTAACCATCCCTCCCAGGTCATTCTTCGACAATGTATTCACAGAAGACCAGTCGATTAATTTTTACACCGACGCGACGTGAGGGTTCAAAACCTAGCAACGAGGTGGTTGGTGGTGATTTTTTCCGACAGACTTAATCCAGCCTATAGTTTCGTTTTTTAAATCATTGTAGCGTGTTCAATGGCGATCAGAGAAGTCTTATCTTGGCTGACGAAAAACGTTGTATCAGCCACGGATACTCGCATCTTTTCGGACAGTCTAGCGCCATTGCCGATCATTTCTTATAAAGATGGCGCAGCAGTTTAATATTCACCTTTGTTGGTTGCCAGGGCACTGAGACATTTCAGGGAACTGTAAGGCTGATGAACCCGGCTGATATGGAGCACATTACCTATTGGACCTGATAAGGGCACCTTAGGTATACCAATCGCTACTTGTAATCTGAAACACTCTAAGTATTTGATTTATCTTAATAGATCGCATATTAGCTCTATAAACGAAGCTTGGTGTCTACGGAAACGACTTCTAAAGAAACTGTATGGACGAGGAGGAGGAGGAGACTATTCTCCATCTTTCCGAGATCCTTGTGGTATCACAATGGACTTTAGCTAACAGCCACTTCAACCTAACGTTAGGAAACCACGCCGACAGAACACAAGGACACTGAAATTACATTCGTAAGGAAACACAAACACCGTGAACGCCTAAAAAACACTTGGAGAAGATCAGAGCTTAAAGTACTCATAGCGAATAACGCCATCTTGAAGGACACCAAAATGACAGCTTCCAACCGAAACCGATGGATACTTTGTAAAAGCTTAAATAGAAAAAAATACACTTGTAAGCGTTCTAAAATAAATATAGAAGAAGCAAGTCAAAAAGCAAGTTTAAATAATAATAAGCATATATATATTCAAGTGTTAAGTTTTAAATTAAATCAACAATAACAATAAAAGTTTTAAATACTAAGCAACTACAACAAGAACGTACACCTAAAGCGACTACAACTACGTCTAAGACTTTTATTTTAAATTTATTGCTAAAAAATATAAATAAATCACAGAGAAATAAACTACTATTCAACAAAGCAAGTTATTTAAAGGATATTCAAAGACACAGGGACAGCATCGAGAAACCAGTTTTGAAATACGAAGCCCGAGAAGCAAATGTCCCCTCTAAACCGCTTCAGGTAGGCTTTAGATGCGCCACAGGGTCGCTAAATCCCTCCTCAACTCTGCTTCAACTCCGTTATAACTCCGCTGTAACTCCGTTTTAACTCCGCTTCAACTCTGTTTCAACTCGCCTCAACTCTGCCAAGTCAGTTTGAGTTTTCCTTTTTTTTGTCAAGTTTGATCAGATACCTGTAAATATTTTGTAAACCCTGCACTACAACAAATTGCTAGCCATAGTCCACTACGGACTTTATAGGCACTTTACTGATTCGCTTATTACACTCAATTCTTTCAAAAAGCTCGCCAAAGCAATTCTAGGCTAAGCTGTGAGGGAAAAGAGAATTTAAGAAAAAAGCATAAAGCCAATATTAGCAGCATCTTTAAGCATCTTACGGCGGATTATTTGCACCCTGAAACAGTGACATTCTCACCTTGTAGTCCCCACTCGTAGTCTCTGTCGACGACAACCGTAATCGTTTGACAGACGTTTCCGATTGGCTACCGTCGTCCATCCTCTGTGTCGGTTGACCTAGACCATACCTCGCTATACTTGCCGAATGTCCGAATCCGGCATCCTTGACAATTTGACGCGCAAGTGGAAATAACTCATCGCGGCGAGTCAGCAAAGCTGGTACTAGCTTACACAGCTGAGCTGCAGCCTCGTTGACACAAACCTCATGCAGAGTGAGTGGTTTCTCTGGACGACGTTTACAGTCGAAACGACCATATATCGCTGAATACTTACGGATCTCCTCCATTCGCCGGGGATCGCTCTCACTCATGGCGATCACCTGTTCCAGTTCGCGTGAAGTGCGTTTCTTAGAAGTCTGAGCTCGAGGCTCACGCTGAGGAAGTTGACGAGCAATTTTTTCCGCTCCCAGTGCTATGCGATCGACTTGGGTGTTTGTCAAAATTGGCGTCAGTTGGGGTGAACTGGATGTGACCTGAGAGCTAAGACCGGTGTGCGTTGGTGTGGCCGCACCGGATAGCGACACGACTGTGGCAGGGGCAACATTGGGCATCACTTGAGACGATGTTTGTACTGTGGATATTAGAGGAGTGGGATTGAATACGGGTGAGATGGTGAATTTTGGACGGGAGGTAGACGGTTCCGGATGGTAGGTGGGCAGAGGAGCATCAGAGAAACCTGAAAGTAAAAAACGTATGAAAACATTAGGTAAGGTTAGGGTAAGGTAGCTGCCCGCACTTAAGATGCAGACACACTCAGAACAAGGGTCCATTGTGACACCACAGGATCTGTCACTATTCCAAAGCTACACCAAAGACTAATTGAACAAACTAGAGCTATTTATGAATCGAAGGATACTTCTGACGTCCATTTTTCCAATGACGCCGAGGTAGTCGAAGGAAAGTGTCTTCAAATGAAGCAGTCGAAAACATTGATGGAAGTTACATTCCAGCTAGAAATACCACAACATTCCGCTTGTTGCAATGAAGGGAGATTGCTTAGAAGCCGCTCTCACATAGGTTTAAGAACTGTAATACGGTCGATAACCTTCATTTCCTTGATTCAGAAAAAGCAAAGTTCGCACTCCAACTCTTTTGTTTCGACCTATGCAAGCCTTTCAATACTTTCTGCCAATTGGAACAGAATCAGCTCATGAATCAGTCAGAATCGGGACACGAATAATATTTTAACTTAAACTTAGAAGCAAACTACACTCTCAATGCATTCCAAAGGACATAGTGTTCAACTTACCAACAGAAGCTAATGCAGACTGAAACAACGCTGGATTATTCGCCCACTCGTGCAGAACCTTCTGCAGTCGTCTCACATGCAAAGGTTTCGATGCCATTCCAACGAGGGCCATTATTTCAAGAAACTCCTCTTCTCCAGCTTCGTACAATTGCTGTACATCATCGCCACCCATTTCGAGTAGAGTGTCATAGTAAGCAAGTAAACTTGCCCTCTGCAGCACTCTATATAATTGCACCTCGGCTTCATTGCTAGGACGGGATGTTGCAACCACTGTAAAGAGAACAAGAAAAGATTACGATTAAATAAGATGCAAACCACAATATTGATAGAATCGAAGGCCCCCTCAAAGACTGAAGAGCTCTCAAGGACCAAATTGTTCTCACACTCATTTTCGCGGCTAAAAATGCTTGTTAATTACTTGTTAAAGGATTATGCAAAACAACAACAGTGTTAAGAGGGTTATAATTGGCAAAAGACGTTAAGACCTCAACCACATTGCTGAAAGGATATGGGAAAGATGCATCCAGATTGAGATGCAAATTTCGATGCAAAAGATAGAATGCGAATTCCCGACACTTAACAGTAGATTTACATGCATAATTCTGAATTTGCATAATCAAAGGATCGCAAGGATTCACCCCCCTTGGAAGAATCGCATGAAGATGATATCTCTGTTAACAGGATGATTTATGAAGAGATTTTCAGGATTTGCAGGATTTGTTTTCACAATATCATTAAATTGTAATAAAAATTCGGTTTTCCCTTTCTACCTGAAAGGATGCGAAATTTATTTGCCAGGACATAACAATTGACGTGATGCCGCATCATCACTCGATAATTGTCCCCGGAAAGAGGGTTCAATTTTGCCAATAATGCCATTGTGCGAATGTGTAGTTATTGTCTGTTCTTTGTGGTATTGTCTTGTTTCGATCGTTGTTCGATTGTTGTCATACACACGATGATTGTCGTAGGGTAGATGCAATGCAGTCGATAAGGAGACGAGGGAATGGGGTGAAACTTGATATTAGTACACGATGTGTTGCATTTTTTCTTAGTGTTTACATGACTTGAGATTTGTTTGATCTTGGGACAGTGGATTTAGATATAAAGGTGGGTGTGAAGGGTTTTCGTGATTCAAGGTGAAGGATGAGTAGAGTGATTGACAGTTTAAGCCTTCATAGTGAGTCTAAAATTTAAACTTTTTTCTCTTTTATGTCTAGCTTGGAGTTTTTACGTGGTAGCTTAGTCGACCGAAGGACCTTTGCTAGATACCTTTTCCATAATTTACATCTGCTGTCACCTAACTCCTTGTCGCATTTCAAATGACCCAGGGAAGTGTCAGAGGAAAAATTTTAGCTTTTGGTTGCACTCTTACGAGTATATAACTTGAAATTCACACGAGACATAACGAATTCACAAACAACAATTGTTTCGTAATAATAGAGAAGGTTTGACGTAATTGTCGCAAGATCGACTACTGAGGAGTGAATGTAGCCAGAGTGACCTGAGCAGTTATTGAAGCTGTAGTGTTGTTTCAGCTTCTGTTGCTGTGAATTCTATTAACATTAAGCCATACACGCATTACATTTAAAGAAAAGATAAAGAATAAGTTGTTGTCCCCTCTTTGGACAGCAATAGATCCCTATGTTCGAGCAATGATGGTCCTTGTTGTTTTCTTAGTAAAAAAAAGGACATCTCAATCTGAGACAAAAATATTTTAGAAAACTGTATCACGGCCTTCCTTTTTTTAAAAGGGATATTGAAACCTAGGCTACTTGCAGCCGTAGAGAAGGCAGGACAACAAGAGCTTAGAGGAAAAAACAGTGGTTAGCACCTTTCAGAGGATTATAACTCAGAGAGGAACTCTAGATGTAATGCTAAACCCCATAGAAAACATCTTCAGGGTACCTTCTCGAGCTTTAAGCTCCTGTACGGCGCCAAGATAAGGTCTAACGCGCCAAGACACAGGAGTTGAATGTCCTTGGTGAATGAAAACGCCTGTGGAACAGTATCGGAACCTGCCCTGCGGCAGGTCTAGTTGATCTACTACTTACTTACTTACTTAAGGTGGCGCTACTACAGTCCGGGGTGGACCAAAGCCTCAACCAATAAGCGTCTCCAGTCAGCTCGATCTTTAGCCAGCTGCCTCCCTTCCACTTGCGTGCCCCACCTCTTCCTTTACTGCGCCGTCCCTCGGGTGTGGATTCGAAGATTTTCCGGGCCAGAGCATTGGTGTCCATCCACTCTTCAGGACCAGCCACCTCAATCGTTGAACCTTTACTCTTCTGGCTAAGCCGATATGGTTGTATAGATCGTATAGCGATTGTATCACTAGTTCATTGAAAATCACTCGAAGAATTTTCCTCTCGGGAGTCCATGCCTCTGCCCCGTAGAGCAGGACTGGGATGATTAAGGTCTTATACAAGGTCACTTTAGTCGTTCGAGAGAGGGGTTTGCTACTCAATTGCCTTCTCAGCTCAAACAGCGATTGGCAAGAGTTGTTTTTCGTTTGATCTCAGTGGTGTCATTGTCTGAATTTATAGCGGAGCCTGGGTAGATAACGTCCTTAACTACCTCAAAGTTATAACTGTCCATTGTGACGTTATGTCCGAGACGTCGGTGTTGATGATCCTTTCTTGTTGACAGCATAAACTTGGTCTTGCTCTCAATTACGGCTAAACCCATCTTCGCTGCCTCCGTCTCAATACTCACGAACACTCCAGTGACATCACGCTGCGTTTTTTCGATTACGTCAATATTTTCGGAGTATCCGAGTAATTGGACGGACTTTTGCAAGATTGTGGCTCTGGTGTTGGCGCGTGATTTTTGCACAACTCTTTCACGAACGATGTTGAAGAAGTCGCATGACAGCGCATCGCCTTGTCCAAATCCTTTTTTGACATCAAAAATCTCGGTGATGTCTTGACCGACCTTGATGGAGCAGCGTGCATTTTCCATCGTCATCCTGCATAAACAGACGAGATTGGCAGGGATACCAAAACTAGACATGGCTCTGTATAGCTAGTCTCTATAGACGCTGTCATATGCGGCCTTAAAATCGATGAAATGGTGGTAAGTATCGATTTGAAGTTCCTGGATTTTCTTTAAGATCCGCCGCAGTGTGAATATTTGGTCAATTGTGGACTTTTCTGGCCTGAAGCCACACTGATATGGACCGATCAGGTTGTTGACCAACGGCTTAAGGCGTTCAGACAACACGGTAGATAAGATCTTGTAAGCGATGTTAAGAAGTGGTGCCTCTGTAGTAGTAGGCGCAGTTCAGAGGGTCTCCTTTCTTGAGTCGATCTACTTGATCAGCAGGGAAAAATACATCTTTGCAAGAAAAGCTGAAGAGAGTAAAGAAATACGAAACTTCCCAAGCAACGCTGGCAAGTACGTTGAAGAACAGAGACCTGAGCAAGATGGACTGAGTGGCAATAACATCATAGATTGGTCGAGGAAGTTGACTAGTACCTCACTAAACTGCTAACCGAGCATGTGGCCTATTTGCATGAGTTTGGAGTTTCTCAAGTTAACCAGTAAATTCAAAATTTATTTCTCATGACATCCTTCAAAAAAAAACTAATCCTCTCCCATATGCTTCAACTTAGTACCAACCCATCTGCTTAAATGGTTTTCCTATGCAAACGACTCAGCACAATTCCTCTGAGCACTCACTATCAATATTAATTATTTAATATGCTCGGGTAACACCACTAAAAAAAATCATCCATCTCCTTAGATTCCTTCATAAGGATCATTACCCGCACAGTTGCTTGTGTCAACTTTGCATCTTTCTTCCACGATCAGCAGCGGCTAGGCCATCATTGTTTCCCATGACTGAGACAATATAATCCTTTAAATTTATTCCACGCTGCAACTCACTTTCATCATTTGTTTAAGGAGAAAAAAATCGAAAATCACTTATGGTCATAAAAAAATGATCCTTCCACAAACAATGGGATCCCCGTTAAGGAGTAGTATCCTCGGTCTCACCCATGATACACGCAAGCATTCTCTTCACACACAAAGTTCCTCCACGTAGTATGCAAATGAATTTGCCAAGGAAATGACCTTAAGCAGTTAAATGCCAATGCACGCAGGATAACAACGGTACACCCAAAGACAATTCCACAATACAGATTGAAAGGAAAATCAAAAGGACTCAGGACTCACCGTCAGCACACAAAGGGGTTGCTGGCTGGCGCTGGTTTTTATATCCTCATTACGCGAGAGCGAAAAGGGGTGAAGATGAAGGATTGACCCTTTTATCAGTTTTTTTTTTTTGTCTCCTTTTCTTCACCAGCACCGCATCGCGATTGAAGGAAGAAGCACCAGACAATGGGGTGAACCAAAATAACCTCATCCTCGCATTATCTCTGTTCTTTGACTGATGGCTGTGTGTTGTTGTTTTTTTTTTGCACGGGATCTTATAATAGATCGTGTATCGTATGGATAGGTGCGCTATGGGTAGATCAGGATCCTGTCGCCCTGCTCATATGCATATGAGATGGATCTACATATTAAATCGCGATGACTACGTGAGGTGGTTTTTTCTTTCTGTGTGTGTTCCTTGAGGAAGAAGGATCTTCTTTCGCGGTGTGTGCACCTAAATTATGTGCGTGCGTGCAACGAAAGGATGATCCATCCTCCATACGTGTGTTCATTGCATTGGATGTGCCTCTCTCTGGACTCTGG
Organism: Matsumyia berberina; assembly: GCA_917880715.2. NCBI lineage: Eukaryota > Metazoa > Arthropoda > Insecta > Diptera > Syrphidae > Matsumyia > Matsumyia berberina. The sequence goes on from OU862870.1 coordinate 35,739,660, forward strand.
GAATTTTAATTTTTTTTCTTCCGTCTTTGGGTATGAAATGAGTTTTTTTCTTAGATTTTTTTTTGGTTAATTGAAAATCCTTGGGAAATATCCTGGGAATTTGTATTGCTTCGTCAAACGTGTGTGGATGGTAATTAGTTTTTTTGTCGGTTCTGTCTTTTCTAATATTTGTTTGTCAGTGAAGAAGAAGAAAGGAGAGTCGGGTTTATTCCATCGGTAAAGGTTGGGAGGGACATTGATTAATGTTATCTAAATGTTTAGAGACCGGAAAAGAGAAGTTAAAAGTAAGAGTGGAAGGATGGGAAAGGGTTACGCTTCTGGTAATACACCTTAACTTTTTAGACAGAGTCAAATACGACAAATACTAGACAGAAAGCTTTTCGTGAAAAGAAAATATTTAATGTGCTAGGAGCATTGGCTTCCATCTAAAAATTGTGCATTGACGTTTCACTACGGTCGGAAGAGCGATTCTCACTTATTGCTCCGAACTACGGTACACTTGCTGCCAAAAGCCATTTTTACTAAAGAAGCCCAAACAAGACACTCATCAATGGAGTAAAAAATCGCGGAGCCTATCAGAATTCTAGAGCCTCTTCGCAGCCTTCCAAACTCAATTGGTGCTCCTGAAGCTGATTTGTGTCCTGTGATCCTCGCGAGTCACCTGACAATTGACCAATAAGTGATGATAGGACGTGCTATTGCTATGTTTTTTTCCGACCAAGTCTCCACTTTTTGTCAAGCGTTCTGTTACAAACGTGGAAGGTTCTGCATGCCTTTTTTACACCTTGTGGCACCGGAAAAACAAACGAGGGATTGGTTAATTAAATTCACACTGTGGCAGATCTTGGAGAAAATTCAGGAACTTCAAATCGATACCCACCACCTCTTCATCGATTTTAAGGCCGCGTATGGCAGCAGCTATAGAGATGAGCTTTACAGAACCATGTCTAGTTTTGGCATCCCTGCCAAACTCGTCCGTTTGTGCAGGATGACGATAGAAAGTACACGCTGCTCCATCAAGGTCGGTCAAGACCTCACCAAAACCTTTGATGTCAAAAACGGATTTAGACAAGGCGACGCGCTCTCATGCGACTTCTTCAACATCGTTCTTGAAAAATAGTCCAAGACTCACGCGCCAACACCGGAGGCACAACCTTTCAAAAGTCCGTCCAATTACTCGCACAGTTCGTGAGTATTGAGACGGAGGCAGCGAAGATGGGTTTAGCCGTAATTGAGGGCAAGACCAAGTTTATGCTGTCAACAAGAAAGGAACATCTACACCGACGTCTCGGACATAACGTCACAATAGACAGTTATAACTTTGAGGTAGTTAAGGACTTTGTCTACCTAGGCTCCGCTATAAATTCAGAGAACGACACCAGCGCTGAGATCAAATGAAGAATAACTTTTGCCAATCGCAGTTTTTTATTTTGGGCTAAGAAGGCAATTGAGTAGCAAAGCCCTCTCTCGAACGACTAAAGTGACCCTATATAAGACCTTAATCATCCTAGTAGTGCCCTATGGCGCAGAGGCCTGGACTCTCGAGAGGAAAACTCTTCGAGTGGTTTTCGGTCCCGTCTGCATAGACACTGAGTGGAGGAGGAGATGCAACGACGAACTGTAAGATCTATACAGCAATATCGGCTTAGCCAGAAAAGTGAAGGTCCAACGACTGAGGTGGCTGGGTAATGTAGAGCGGGTGGATACCAATGCTTCGGCCCAGAAAATCTTCGAATCCACACCGGAGGGACGGCGCAGAAGATAACGACCGCGACTCAGGTGGCACACGCAAGTGAAAGGGGACCTCAACCAACTTGGGGTGCGAAACTGAAGGCAGCTGGCTAAAATTCGAGCTGGCTGGAGACGCTTGTTGGTTAAGGCCCAGGTCCACCCCGGACTGTAAGGAAGTAAAGGAGCCACCTTAAGTAAGGAAGTAAAGGAAAAGTTGTTTACGAGTATTTTGGTTTTCATGGTGAAAAATACCAGTAGAGTCTTACTAGGGTTCACACCGAGACCACAGCTTAGGACCGGGGTAACTGGGCAGGATGTTTGGTTAAGAGGAGGTTCACCTTGAACTGTAGCGCCATCTACTTAAGTAAGAACTCTGAACTAGATCAAATTAGGTCTTCCGCGACCCTGTTGACTCTGTGTGAAATATTCTTCTAATGACACAGGCTATTTTCCTCTGTCTAAAGACTGCGCTATAGTATTGTATCGGGGTAATATGAAAAATGAAATAAGGGATAAGGTGGCACCATAGCCCGTAGGTGGGCCAAGCCTAACTTATCACAACCAAAATTTTTTGGTTGATTTCGCTTAATCAGCAGTCCAATGCACTGAAAACCAACTAGGTATTAACAATCTTTATTCTTTTTCACAGAAATGCGTGCTTCAATAACTTCAAAGGACTACATAGCAACAACTCTATCCACCACCTTTCCCACAACGAAAAATCCTAAGCCAACTCCAAACCCTTCCTCAATCACCAACACCCAAATTAAAAGAGCAAAAAAATTCGACAAAAAATCTTCCAGAATACAAATTAAATGATAAAAAGAAATTAAATAAAAAAAAACTCCCAAAGGACCAGAAAACAGAAATCATCCTCACAGTTTCACACGCTAGAAAAAGATTTAAATATTTCACAAGGAGACACATCCACCGCGCACCGGCAGATACCCGAACGCAAAACAAATCGAAAGTGATAGAAAAAAAAATGTTTTGAAACAAAAACGCACCAAAAAAAAAAGATGCTCAACTAAAAAAAATATCTCCTGGGTTAGGTAGTCAGTCAGCAAACTCGGCTACAAAACTCCCGGTTTATATCCTGACAACGTGATGAGTAAGTCTCACGTTTCGTCAAAACGAGTATCCGCGACTTCAGGCGAAATTCGTTGCGTTTACGTTTGGCCCATTTAAATTTTTATGCAGATGAGGTAGCGCGACGGCGAGCTACAATTTTTTTTTTTAAACAAAAGGGGTCCGTCCTCCCGGTCGTCATTGGGAGTTTTTTTTCCTCGTTTATATAAAAAAAAAAAAAATCTTGACAGTGGAAAAAAATGGTTTAACCCTTTCGATTTTTACGGACTTTTTTTTCTTATAAGGATTTTTTTGTCTTTTGCTGGTTTGGTGTTTGTCTTCCGTGAGACGTCGCGAGCAAAGAGATAAAGATTTTGACCGTGGTCCACGGATGGACTTTTTCCTTCAGGTAGACAGTGAGGAAGGAAGGAGAGTAATTTTTTTTTTGCTTGTTACATACCTTGACTATGGGAATTTAAGTTTTTTTTCTTTTGGAAAGGTTAAGGCTTAGAGTGATTTGCATACTCATTCAGGAATAAGATGGTTTTTTTTCTTTAATTTTGAGGAACATGTACAAAGTTGGTTCGAAAAAAAATAAATGGTTTCGGTGATTGCTGGTCCAGGTTGCGTGTGAACATAGAATTGAAAAGCATTTTTAAATTTTTTTCAAGACTTGAAAATCTTACTATGACCAGGTCATAGTTCTAAGCAAGAGTTCTAAGCAAATCTGTAGTAGAAGTTCTTAGGAGAAAATGTTCAGGACCTGCAATTGAATTCGGGTTTCTTGGCTTTGCAGCGAATTAAAGTTGTTGGTTAGCTCCTCTGTATCTGAGGGTTGTGTCACAATTTGGATTGGTACCAGATTATGTATCTCTTGGCACTACAATCGAATTCTCACTTGTGTCGACCATAACATAACAAGCGCCTGAAAAATGACAAATTCTTCCAGCTGGATAGAAATTTCACAGGGTACCTCTTGTGCAAACCTGGCAATGTATGGTAAACAAAACGACGACAGCAAGAAACACTGTGGTTGGTTCGGAAGCGGTCGTGAATCTGGTGTAGAGTATTGAGTTGGTTTTGGAATCAATGGACTTCGACAAAGCTGGACATTTCCCCGACTAAGACACTGAGGTATGTTGATATAATGCCCGATCCTGATTTCTAGCTATGGTATCGTTGCGCTTGGTTTGCTCGGTATTCAACAAATATCGAGAGGGTGGATTCAGAAAACATTCCCTGGCTTGACGGAATGCACAGTATCGGTGGTGTAGATACTTTGTATACTGTATCCCTCTAGAAATAGTCGGGCGGACGTGATATTTATGTTTCCCTTGTACTAGAAATCAAAAAGAGACCTTGCAAAGAACCTCGAATATTAACAAATAAATAAATAAATAGCTGGCGCGACAGCTCGGGATGAGCCAAGGCCTAGCTTCTTGCAACCATTCATGCGTGTTACATTTTTCGCATGAATGGAAGGGACCTACAATTTATTGCCAACTCCGAACGGCGAAGTGAGAAGCTCTTTCATGACAAATTATACTCCCGGAGGTTTGTCATTCCCCGACGAGAGGTGGTGCCGCGAAAAATGTTTGGTGTTTTCCTGGCTGGGGCTTGAACCCACGCCGCTCGGTCAGCAGTCCAACACACTAACCACTGAGCCACGGCGCCCACGAATATTAACGCTGCAGGAAATAAAGGGAGTTATAACTTGAGGCGTCCGACTAGTCCGGGAATATGTATAATTTCTACAGTGAATTTTTGCAAAGGACTTCTTACAATACAGTTGACCATACTAAGAGCTCATAGGTTGTCAGTTGATTTCTAAATGATGGACGATTTTGTGAAGAATTCAGTGATAAAACGCACTTTCAACAAAGACACTTGCCGGATTTCATGTTGGGTTAGGTTAAGCAAGAAAGTGGCGTGCGCCTGATGTTCCCACTCACATAGACCAACAACTTCTGATGTCAAGAAACGTTTACATAGTTCTCAAGAAATAAAGAGAGTCGATAAACTGCATAGGTTAATGTCAACTCGACTGCAAAGACATAACACTGGCTGTAAAGTGGTGATGTATGACTTGAAGAGTTGATCGATTTGATTACTGATGATATGAGGAGGTTAGAAAAAATATTGCGAATTATAAGCGGTGGCGACTACACCAAACAACCCATTTCGTCTGAGCCCACCAACATCTTATATCACCTGAGTTTCAAACCAAAATTAAGGCTCACGCTATATGAACAACACCAACCGCTGGATTAGAAGCATCCGGTTTTAACAACAGCCTACCATAGGACAGACATGTTGTGAAATTCTTTCCTGAGTCACACAGTGATCTTTCCCGCTCATTACAATCCACAAAAATTCAAAACCAATGTGCATCGGAATCTTCTTTTGCCTTTTCCCTACGTTTTTCTACGCTCGCCCTTTGTTTTAACCTTCTAAAACCTTCCATAATCCCTTGTGCACATGTGCCTTCTTCCTACGCGTCGTTGGTGCAAGCGCTAGGAGTTCTCACTCTTCTATATATAAATCAGAATAGGACACTCCCTAAGCTTGCTATTAGGCATTTCTAGATCAGCCCAGCTTAAACTATAGCTTTTTAGAGGTTTTGAATTTCATCATACGTATATTGCATTTGACGCAAGTTCATCAGCTGTTTTATTGCCTATATCATCAATAGGAACGGTTAACCAAAATAAAGTCACTGCATTGTTAGAGAAATTCCTCGAGTGATTTATGAGAGACTGGTGTATCCTAGACAAGCCACTGTTTGGGGCCTTAAATAACACAGGCCTGCAATTAATAGCGTCATGTCAGTTATTAGTGAGCTGAAGGTCTTTTCCGAAGTAAATCTTTAGGTAGAATCCGAAAATTTGCCCACCCTGTACATAACCTCAAAGTTAGCCAAAAACGTCATTTTTTGGGTACATAACCTCAAATATCCCAAAATCCTGACGTGATGGGACAAATCTGACCCCGGATTCAGACTCCGCGGAAACGACCCTCAGCTTTTCAACAACAAAACCATGTTGGCCTGTTGTAATTGTAATTGCGCGACTTGATACACTTGTTTGGTTCAGGCAAACATTTTCAGCCTCTGACATCTCGCAAGGATGAGCCGCGTGATTTTATCCTATGTGGAATATTTGTGTGTGAAATCACAAATTTATGTCAGTAAACCACAAATAATTTCCGAGTACAAAGCCGAGATCAGAAGCATGCACCAATTAGATTATGCAGCACCCATGAGCGAATGTTATCGAAAAATGCTCAAATCAAAGCAAAGCTGTGCAGAACACTTGGCGGAACATCCCTATGCCTCAGGGCTTAATAAATGTTTAATGTTTAACTGCTCAATTGCTCTGAAGGACACAGTACAATGTACGCTGTTTCTGTTTAAGCCGACAAAGATTTCACTAAAACTTTTGATGACGAGCTGTAGAGCGCAAGTTGGGATGATTTTTTAAAATTTCAAGGCATTATTATATTTGTAAACTTCTAGTATAGCAGAACTAATGCAATGGCCTGTTTCATTTTAGATCCCAATCAAGCGAGATCATCCGCCCTTTCATACCCTTGCATCTTAGGACCCACATTTTGCAGCGTGTCTCTATTATTAATTTGATTGTGGCGATAAGATGGCTTTGACTATGAAGATGATGATGGTCTCTTTTGGGATTGTCTGCTGGAATAGTTACAAGAGGCCAGGGCGATTGCTACATTTTGACCAATCAAAATCTGTTAAAGCCTTCTGTTCAGCTCGACGGTCGTTTGTGCGTTAGACTTGTGCAATATCCACCGAACCTTTTTCGCGATATTACCTATGGGAATAACAAACATCCGAGAGTGTTCGCTCAGGTGATTACTTAGTGACCTACCAGCCCTATTTTTTTCCAAAGGTTGGATTGGTCGGTGAAATTTTTTTTTGCTCTAGAATGATCTCGAGGACCACAGTCGGTGCTATTTTAATGGCACTCAGAATTGAGAAAGTGTTCCGAAGCTGAATGAAATTCCAACCAACTGCAAGCAGCTAGCTAACGATGGATCTGGTTGTAGGCGCATGTTATTTGAGACTCAGATCCATCTAGTTTTTCTTACTCTCGGCAAAGACGAAGGCAGAACTGCTCTCCAATCTCTTCAAAAAACAGGAGTATAAAGTTTCTAATATCCTTTGTAGAACCAAATAATTTTGAATCGAAAATACTATAGAATTCGGAAAGATGACTGATTTTGGCTTCTAACTTGTTACCCCAGAACGATTTTTTAATCATAGCGACTCATGTTTCTGTCGTGTGATGTTGAATTATTTGAAATCGAAAAGTTACGGCTTTGGATTGGGAATAGTACTGACATGACTGTAAGTCCTATAACTGCACCATCTGCATTTGTCGAAGGGTGCCAGGAGAAAACCAGTGCAGTGCTGAGGCCATAGACTGTGTATGAGCATAACATGGACAAGGCCTTTAAACGTCGTGTAGTTTAGGAGCGGTGTTCACCGCGTCAAGCCAGTTAGTTATGGTAAGTAACATTTTATTTTTTCAGAATATCTAGAGGATAATTCCTGTACTGTGTCCTGGTTAACTCTTTGTCAATTCCAGATTTCTTTCCCGTCCAAAATAATATCCGAAATCCATTAACTTAGTTGCATTTTTGGTAAGAATGTGCGGAGTTGTACAAGGAACACTTCCGTTTTCCCGGGGACTTATTTGTAGACCTTATGGCGTTTTCTATAAGATTTTTCTAAGCAATTTTAGACATTTCTCGAGATGGTATCATCCAACCACACCCCAACCACTTCCTGGCACAGTTTAAACCCATTTATAACATAATTTCAAAGAAGAATAGGTAGAACTCCTCTCTGCTATGTGCTCTGAAGATAGCACGCCTTTACGTACATATGGTAGCTCAAAAATGCCTCGAAGTCTTTATATATATAATTCTTCTGTACGTGTGTATGTCACTCAACTCCTCCTAAACGGCTGGACCGACTTTAATGAATTTTTTTGTGTGTGTTTGAGTGGGTCCCTGGATGGTTTAGATTCACCTTAGCATTGTGAGACTTAAGGATAAGCCATCCGCTTTTTGCTGATGACTTACTTCGAACCATCTGGACCGAACTTCAGCGAACGCTTGCTAGCTTCCTAGACGTCCGGGCTGAAGCTAGGTAAACGTGAACAAAACAGAAGTAATCTTAATGCCTCGAATACCTGTTCAATGCATTCTGCATGTTAGTAGAGTCCTATCGAAACTGGTTCAGAAGTTTAAGTATTTCGAGGTCATATTCACGAGTGATGGAAGGAGCAGTATTGAGTTATCCCGTGGGATTGGTCAGGCTGGAACAATTTTGTGTGTTTGATCCGACTCTCACCTATTGTAGTGAGATTTGGGTAATGACCAAAAGAATAAGCTGCCGAAATGAGATTTCTTCGAGGTATCTGTGTCATCAGATAGACGTGTAGGCTCAGGAGGATATGATGTTTTACCTTATTAAATTTTTTTAAATTAAAATAAGGCTAAAACAAAGCGAAACATACCAAAAAAACAATGATTAAATAATTTAGTTGTACCCGTACGAAGTCGGGGCAGGCCACTAGTTTAAAATAAAAAAAAACTCTGCTGAATCCTTTTAGGAGAAACCCAGTTTTAACCACCATTCCATGCCGAACTGATTTGCATAAGAAAATCTTTAAAATAACGTTCGCATCCTTTGAAAAACTGGTTCAAGAAAATATCCGTTAAAATTACATTTCTTTACAAAAAACGATCTTTTTTTTAATTTCAATGATTTTCTTTATATAACAAATCCCATTCATTGCAGTTTGAAGAGAAAATAGGTAGGTACTTCCCCCTCTCACCAATGGAATCTGAATCCTTAAACCTTCCCCTAAACATCATCGTTAGCATTACCCTCCCTGATATTTTTTTTCTTCATCCAAACGAACCTCAGGTATGTATGTAAAATCATTTCTTATGTGGAACCAAATTTTTGGGAAACTTTTTTTTTTGAATTTCCAAAAGAGGGTACCAACTGATGAGGGTCACAGCCCGAGCACATAACAACCCTTAACGACTGATGAATTCCATTTCTATTGGGTAAACGATCACCGTGACTGATCAGGGGGACGATGTACCCTCGTCGCATATACAATGTATGTGTATGAACACTCTTGAATGCGGGTCCTTTTTTTGAATGAAATGGAGGAACGGCGGAACAACAATTCAATATGCCAGACGCGAGTGGTATACCCACACAATCTCGACAAGGAATTTCGTAGATGGAAGAGAGAAAAAAAAAATAATTTAAGCCGCTCTCAAGGATATTTTGAGACAAAATGTCTCTAGACGTTTTTGCCCCTTGTCCAAAATACTTGAGTTTTTCAACGTTACCAGCCGAAAGACATTAGCGCTTCGCGGTACAAGTCCAACGCATCATCATCAGCAGTTTTTGCCGAGGCCATGCCCCACCATATATTGCACAGGCGGATGGAATTTTGATCGACAGGAATTCCATCTTAAACTCCTTAATTTATAAGTATTTGAGAAATAGTTGTGGTTTTTGCGCACACTTTTCGATATCACACAGCAAACCGCACCGCGGCGCAAACACCGCTGTGTTATTTTTTGTCCTTTTTGTGGTCGTCCATCCTCACCCGGTCTTTTTATGTTTGTGGAAATTTAATTTTTATGTACCCCATATGAAAACGACGACAAGCAACAAGGAATGGGATGTGATCCTGGACGAGAGCAAGATGAAAGTTCCTCTGGATGCGCGATTCAATTGGTTTGGTCATTCCGCACTGCTCTGCATCTCAATGTGTATATTGGGACCTTAAAAGTGCTAAGTAATAAAAAAAATTCTCCTTCTGCACCATGGATAGTGGATTCACACACACTGGACGGGAAATTAAGTGAAAAAGAACTGGTAGCCCACAAAGGGGGGAGAGCCAGGCCATCGGAGGAGCCTTCGAAGGCACAAAAACCGTCTTACAAACATTATTTGTGTATTAAAATCACGTATCATTTATTTATTGCAAATGGAGGGTCTTTAGGCGATCGACGGCGGCGCATGCTGCCATGTTGTGCCACCAAAGCGCATATTACAGGGAATCAACTGACGGATCGCGGAGCAACTGGTTTCCTGCTCCATGCCACCTCCCCATCGCTGCCCTAACTAATTATTTTTTTCTTCCGCTGAATCTGTTTGTTTAACTGGTGTGGTGTGTCCCATGGATTGTGGTGTTTATGCTCAGATGGTAACAAGACACAAACCAAAAAAAAAAAAACGTGAAGGAGCATCTTTGGTGGAACGTTTATGGTTAGAGTGCTACCGTGTTGTACAATACCAGAACATGATGATGAATATCCAGCGTTTTTGCCGGATCCCCATCGCTTGGAGCCTTAATGTCCTCGCATTCGTCCGCGAGAACCGTTTATGGCTAACGTGCGGCTTTTTATTAGCCAGAGGCATAAGCAATATTCATAAAAATAAAATTAAATCGACAATTAATTTAGTGTGTGCGCGCAGGTTGGTCATATTTAGACAGATAGTCCCAGTTCCAGTTCCAGTTCCATGTTGCAGTCAAAGTCCCATTCCCAGTCGAGTTTAAATTGTTTGATATTTTTTTCGATGCTGGGTTGGAGTTTAAAGCGCGTAATAACTTTTAACGATCGGGCAGGTTGTTACAATTGCAACTTGTCATCAGGGCTGGACTGGGCTTAATTGGCGTCCAGGCTACACTGGACTTCAGAGCATAAGCGTATTTGTTGGTACATAAGCCCTCTTTGGATGTAATTTTCAAACACGATACTTTTTTAAGTAATAAATTTCAGCTTGTGCTGGCCATAGCTTAGTGACTAGTGCATTGGACTTCTGTGTGAACTTCAGCAATATCCACAGCCCACCACAGGCTGTGGCAGCAGCTATTTATTTACTAATTTTTAAATTTCAGCTGCAGACGGACAGACATACAGCGCAAATCCAATGAAGTACAGTGAGACTTCCCTTAGGCGGACAGTGAGCGTGCCAACATTTTTTTTCCGCTCAAGGGAGTTGGAAGATAAAATAGTTTTTTAGATATGTTTAGGAAAATATGTCCCTTTAAGGGAACTGTCCGACTAAGAGAGCTGTCCGCAATGGGAGATTTCACTGTATTTCGATCTTGAAGCCTTTAGGGGAAGAAGCATCCAGATTTTTGCAGACCCATTGTCGTAAAAGTTCCATTTGGTTGCTATTTTCGTATTTCGAGAATTGAACTATTCAACTGATGTTTACGTCCATTGCAGACGGACTCAAGGAATTTAGGTGCATTCGGACTTTGTAACGTTGAGGTGAAAAAGACAAAGATGGAATGGGGTAGGTTTGGAGATCTATTCAACGGATATCAGGGTGGTGCAGACTACCGAACTTCTTCAGTGTCTCAAGCTGACATACTCGCAATCCATGAGGCCTGTTATGCACTTAACAAAGACCCCCACCCAGTCCCTAAGCGAAACGTCGCAACTTTCGCAGATTGTTATTAAAGCTGATCAAAGCTGATATCACAATGCAGCACTATACGAGCTTCCGCGCTTAAGAAGTTAATCCTCTATATACCTCGTCATGGTCGCAGGTCACAAAGACATTGAAGAAAACGAGATGGCCGATAAATTAGCCAGGCGAGGGTCTATCCGCGATAGCTCATTTGCAACTGAAATTTTCATCTCACATGGATCTGCCATGGGAAGAACCAATTCACCCTAGTTTTCATTAAAGTTGCTTACTGAACGGGCTACTGGACAATAGGAACCCATACAGCCAAGCTTGGCATCGCATTTAACACAAACTGCTTCAGATGCAATACAACGAAACCAGCATTGATATTGAACAAAGAATAACTCTTCCCAATCGAAGTGTCTTTGGCTAAGAAGGCAATTGAGTGGCAAGGCTCTCTCTCGACCAACTAAAGGGACCTTGTTTAAGACCTTAATTGACCCAGTTCTGCTGTACGGCGCAGAGGCATGGACTTTATCAAAAGCGGATGAGGTTGCTCTTGGCTGTTTCGAGAGGAAAATTCGGTGATTTTCGGTCTCGTCTGCATAGAGGGTGAGTGGAGAAGGATAAACAACGACGAACTGAACTGGCTATATAGCGACATCGACTTACTTAAAATGGTGAAGGCCCAACGACTGAGACGGCCCGGAAAATCTTCGAATCCACACCCGAAGGACGATGCAATAGAGGATGGAAGTGACTCAGGTGGCGCACGCATATGAAAGCGGACCTTAACCAACATGGCGTACGAAACTGGAGGCAGCTAGCTAAAGATCGAGCTGGCTGGAGAAGTAGCTAAGACTCTGGCTTTTTGTCTACCTACCTACCTCACCAGTTTTTTTTTTAACAATAGGCCGATCTGCTCCAGTTAGGGTGAAGTCAACCGTGATTGAGTTTCTTGCTTCAGTTTGAGTCTTACTTACATTATCTTGAGTGAGCTCAAAGATATTGGCCTACTAAATCTAAGGTATTCCACGAAAGATGGTAGATTAGGTTAAATTAAGTTGAAGTGGCTGCCAGCTAAAGCCAACAGACTTAGACTCATGAGGGGTCCGTTGCGATAACACAAGGATCTCGGAAAGATCTCCTGCCTACTCATTGAACCAAATGGAGCTTCTTATGAAGCTAGGGGGGGGGGGACTTACATCGATGCTTATCAGGTCGCCTAAGTTGGTATAGAAGTAGTCTCCTAAGTGGAGTTTTCTTTTGCGGGAGAGAGTGCAAAGGTGCAAAGAATATGAAGAATAGAGATTCCACCTCCTCCTCGTCCATACAGCTTCTGGAGAAGTCGTTTGCGTTGACGCCAAGCCTTGCTGCATGCTTGCCTATTAGACAGTGCCCCGTAATGACACCTATTATAGTGCTTATAGGCAATCTCTTAAGGGAATTTCAGATACAGCTTTGGCCAAAACTGTTTGTCGCTAGACACATGTCCACCTAAGATTTGTTCTTTCGATAGCATCTAGACTTAGTTTAAGTTTACAAGTAGCGATTGGTATACCTAAGGTGCCCTTATCGGGCCCAATAGATAATGTTGTTCTATATCTGGCGAGTTCATAAACCTTACAGTTACCTGGAATGTCACTGCGCCCTGGCACCCAACAAAGGTGAATATTAAACTCCGCCACCATCTCTATAAGAGGCGATCGACAATCTAGGGCTATGAATTTGAAGCGACTGATTCCAAGGACTTTAATGCCGCTTGAATGTCCGAAAAGATGGGGATATCCGTGGCTGATATCACGATTTTCTTCAGCCAAGATAAGACTTCTCTGATAGCCATGATTTCCGCCTGGAATACGCTACAATGATTTGGAAGACGGAACGCTAGGCTGAGGTTAAGCCTGTCAGAGAAAACACCACGTTGCTAGTTTTTGAACGAATGATGATAAAAATCCTCAACTCCATACTTGAACACGTTCATATTTTGTTGCATATTCATCAAATATATCTTCGGAGGCCTTATTAGTCCTGAATGCGCTTAATCGCGTGTTAATTGTTTGACGTGGATTAATCAGAAGAAAAATTCGAACAGGATCTCACACAACTTCACCATCTAAACTGACTAAATCACTTCCTATGCCTATGCACCATTTTCCAATTCACCATTCCGCCAGTTATCTAACGACGACAATCGGAATAGATACATGTACACATCTCGTTTCCTAGTTTTTTCCTTCTGTAGAAATATTATACTCGTATTCTATTTGCTTCTGTTTTAACCCGTCGTCCTTTTTTAGTTTTTTTTTATAAGTCGTGTTCCAGAGACAACTAAAAAAGATTCACAGTATTTTTTTCATTTTTTGTTGTTTATTATTTTCATCGATTGAAAATGTAAGCGCGAAGCTAAGGATTCCACGGGAGAGTTGGATGGAAAAAATTCAGCCACCCAGTCGCCAATTTTTTGCTTCCTTTGAGTTTTTTTTTTGTCGCTTGCTATTCGTACGGATAGACTCATGTGAGATTTTTCTATGTTAGCTACATGCAACTCGGTGGCGGTGATATGTTTCAGTTTTTTTATGCTTTGGTCTCGTCTCTCTCGCATGTCCTATGAATGCATTTTAATGTGGAGTAGATGGATACAGTATAAGTGGCTAATGCTGTCTTTTTGCTAGTTAGTTGCATTTATATCTATCGTCTCGTTGTGAATTGCAAAAGATCCTTGTGATCAATATCTTTGAGTTATGGATTGGACAACTAGTTTATATTCACGGATTTGGTGTCCAATTGTTTCGACAAGCGCCAGCTTCACAGGAACAAAACAACCATTTTCGGACACATGCTGGTGGTTTTCCTTTTCATTGAGGGGATTACGCCGGTAAAAAATAAACAACAAATGCTTAACACACTCGAATGGATCCAAAGGGAATCAAATGGTTTGTTGAAAGGATACCCAACAAAAGGGTTTCGGCGGCATATGTTTGCCCAAGTGCACATGTCTTGTACTTTCGGTTTCACGATCCCGATGGCTTAGGGTGGGTGTTTACACACAGCTCTCTCTCGGTTGAGGTTCATTTACGCATATTTAAATTGATATTAATCTTCTGATGGGGAATCTCGTGAAAGGGAAGTTTATCAGTTAATCGCATCCTGACATGGAATCATGACATTGATTTGATGAACATATGTTTGCACTTTCCTTGGGTTGTGTGGAGCATTTTGTGAAACATGGTTAGGAATTGTTTGGTTATTTTCTGTGTTTTGTGGTTTTTTAGTTTTATCGTGACTTAGGTCAATGACCTTAAGAAATCTTGCTTTCTAGGACAATTCCGTTTTAGCTGGCGCGACAGCTCGGGAAGGGCAATGGCCTAGCTTCTCGCAACGGTTCATATTGTGCATGAATGGAAGAGATCTACAATTGATTGCCGTTTTTATATCAAGAGCCCTTAGGACTCTATGGGATTTCACTTCAGAAAAGCCAAGTTATTTAGGAAGCACAGGCTTAAGTGGCAACCCAATTCGAGGATCACTGGGCAAACCTCTTGACGTGCAAAGTGGTTAGATCTCTCGTAAAAAAACTAAGCAACGTGCTCACCACGAAAGCTGTATGTTCAAGCAGAGAGCTATTGAGGCTGATGGTGCGACTCATCACAGCACACATTAACGACAACAAAAACATGCATAGACTGGGCAGCGCTGACACAGAGTAATGTAGGAAATGCGAAGAAGAAGAAGACAACATTGAATACTACCCAGCCCTAACGAGAGTGCGACAGAAGACCCTGGGGTCCATGTAGATACCGGACATGAGACATCTCAAGCACAAAGGAATCGGTGGCATGCTGGCCTTCACCAAAGAAACAGGAAGATTCGCCAGACGACACGTACACTAGTGTCAACTCCATAATTGTTTCAAACCTTCCCTGCATCCCTCCCAACAGACCCAAACCAAACCTATCACTGCAGTTTCGACGATTAAAAGAGAGGAACACAACGGCCCAACTGAGGCCTAAGTAAAGAGCCCTTCGCTCACCTTCATATACCATACAATACCAAGTAACGACCCAATCTTACCTCATCCTCTGGTGGTCATTGTCAGACCCATCAGGACTTATGGCTGCCTAATCTAGCGTCAAGCGGTAGAAAAAGCCTTAAACTTGAAGAAGCTTACTAAGATACAACGACTAGCATGTATGGGTATCACTGACGCCATCAAAATCACTCCAACTGAAGCTATACTCACACTGATTCCAACAAACCTGCATCTAAAAGGAAAACCTACAAAAAGAGCCCTAGATCCCCAGCTGGGCAAAAGTAGAAACTAATACGGGTTGTCCCACACCATCTCCTGAAAAAGCACGATGAAAATGTGGAATAAGCGCCCTCACTAATCTGGACATGAAAAACTCCTGTTGGAGTTCCTACACAGGACATTAACGTATTACCTTCGAAATACATATCTACTGCTGTGTGGCACTTAAGGTGAAGTGAGGCAGTACAATGTCCACCAAGGCTGTCTATTAGGTCCGCCATCATTCAGTCCAATGTTATATGTGTCATTAAAAACAATTGGGTTCGAAAATAGCGCATCCACCACGAAGGAAGTAGAAGTTGCTATCAAAATGCTTAATACAGGCAAGTGCTGCCAGTGGCTCACATTTCAGGAACTGACTCAAGTGGTTCTACACTAACATCCTGGAAACAGGACATTCCCCGCAAAATTAAGGTATCACCAAAATAGTCTCGATACTGAACAAAATGCTGAGCGACCTGGTATTCCAAGTATTTCTTACAGATGAAGAAAACTAAGCAATGGGTTCCAGCAAGGATCAGTATTGGCTCCGTTGCTTTTTCACCTTTATAAATACGACCTTCCAGAAACAGCACCTTCCAGAAACGCCATCAATGGCTTATACTGAAGAGATCCTTAGTGAAGAACATTGCATATTAAGCTCATACCTAAAGAAGTGGAGGCTATGCCCAAGCATAAGCATCAGGAGGGCTGAATCTGGCATCCGAGCTAAGCTATCGGTTTTCAATTCCGTGTTTGTTCCGACCCTCACCTATGGTCATGAGGTTTGGGTAATGACCGAAAGAATAAGATCGCAGATGAAACCTGCCGAAATGAGACTTCTTCGTTGTATTGCTGGGATAACTAGTCGAGATCGAGTTAGAAACACCGGAATACGCGAGGCACTCAATGTCGGGCAGCTACTTCTACGAGCGGAAAGGTCCATACTTCGATGGTTTGGGCACGTTCAACGCATGTCCCCAACTCGGCTTCCGAGACATGCCATGGACTCCGTGCCATCGGGTAGACGTTCCCTGGGTACGCCTAGGATGAGATGGCTGGACCAAGTCCGAAATCACACCTCTACCCGTATGGGTATAGCCCCTGATGATTTAGAGTCAATGGCGGAAGATCGGGAGATGTGAAGAGTCCACTTAAGCACCCTAACCCCGCGACCCCCATAGTGGATAAGCGGGTCATTGAACAACAATGCCCAACTGAATCACAACCTTAAACTGAAATAACTAGGAATCACGTTTGACTTTCTAAAATCACCTCACTAATACCTATTGCAATGAAACTCCTAAATAACACAGTCCAGAAGCTAAGCTTCCACAAAATCGCTTCGTTCCGCCGCTCTTTCATTAGAATACTGTGCCCCGTTTGGCTCAATAGTGCTCACACGTTTAAAATAGAATATCATTCCCACACCTACGAGATTTCTCCCAGTCTTAACCAACATATGTATGTCCATCCTGCTTAGCTTCGTCTTCAAAATGTTCTATTGCGTGAATATAAGAAAATAAATTCTAACCTGCTGCTTCCTACCCACAGCGACTAAAATCTCGTCGTGCACCCCTGAAACTGGTCCAAGATCTGAGAAGCAACAACTTCAACTTCAATGCTTAAATGGACTAATGGAAGTCCTGCTCTGCGAATGATGTGTTCCGCATAGAGTATCCAATATCTATGCCCCCCTGGTCACGACATTGCAAGAAAACGTGGGAAGATGGATACAAAATACTGTGACTGTGGAAATGTAATCCAGAACATAAAGTACGTGAGTATTGAATGCACAATCGGAAAATAAAAAGCCGAACCAGTTGAACGTGTCAGTGCTTCCAATACTGAAATTCAAAGGAAGTATTCGAACTGTTTCTGTCATCTTGCCATGTCGGGTCTTGTTCCACTAGACTAAGTTGTCTCGATCGTCGAAGAAGAGAACTTCTATATGAAGTAGACTTGTTTTTGGCAGTACCAGGGCCAGGCTGTTGTAAAGGAACTAGTAGATAGTCTCCTCCTCCTCCTGTTCGTTTCTACACCTTTTGTAGTAGACGTAAAAAAATAGACATTTTCTTTCGACAAACAGGCCTATTAGACAGTGTCCTGTGAGGCCACTAATAATGGAGCTGATTTCAGACTGGTTAAGTAAAGGTCTACCTTTTCTCCTATTTTCGATTGATTTTGGTTTCAGCTTGGTTAGATATTTACACGAAGTGGGAGGCATAGGTACTGAATTTCAGTCGATTTGGTAGGACTTGTAGTGTAATGGCAAGTTCGTCAGATCTGCAGTTTTTACGGAATGTCTCGGTGGCATGGCATGCGTGCAGGAATGTCTCAACTGACTTGCTCTACAGTACGCCTGTTGGAACGCCTAGAGCATAGTTGGACTAATTCGGAGGCAATGGATATAAATCAGTCTTTCTGGCGATTTTAAGAGAAAGTAAGAAAGACTACGTGAGAACTTTTACTTGTATTAGGTAAAGAAACCACTTCTACCTCGATCCAAGATCCAAGCAGCCTTATAGTACAATTATTTTTACCCAGAAAATGACCAAATTAACAAATTTTTTAATCTCAGCAGACCCCATTCGGACCAGAAGACGTAAATAATATAAAGCTGGGTATGGCCCAGAAGAGCTTCTCGGGAGTTGCTGCAAGATGGATTTTGTATCGTGTCACTAAAATTTGTATTACCAGACTTGTAGCTCATGATTTAGAAAGATAAATACGTCTGATTGTGGTTTTTCTACAAGAGATGGCGATGCACTTTTTTCTCAAAATTTGCAAAAAACACAAGTGTAAATAAAAAAGCAGGAATGATTAGGAATTATCGAAGAATGATCATTAAAATATCACGGAAGATCATCAATTTACCAAGTCAAGCCAAGTCACCGCTAAGACTGAGTTAAAACTGAGACAAAACCGAGTTTATTTTTGCAATAAAGTCTGTAAAAAATGCTTTTGAATACCGAGTTGAACGAATCTTGGTTCTACACAGAGTAAAGTTTAACAAATTTAAAGTACTCACTTGTTCCATTAGCGTTTCGTCCGAAAATCTTTCCCGGTGGACTCAGAATCGGACTCGACGAAGCCGATGGTGCTCCCGACAGTGACCGCTGTCCCTCTGACAGCGCACCACTGGGCAATGAGATATTGGGATCTTCTTGAGGATTTCCCGACCCAAGAACACTACTCGCAACTATTGGTACAGCACTTGTTGCCACTGTTGGAACCGAACTTGCGGACGGTTGCTCCATATTCGAATTAAAAAACATTCACTAAATTTACCTAACTAAAAAAAAAATCACAAACACAACACTCATGCACCAACAGAGAAGAAAACTCTTAAACAAAAAGGATAAATTAAAAAACTAAATTAAATTAAATTAAAAAATTCTTTAAATCACAGAACGAAATCTGAATCCTTGAGAAAGTCGGTGCGGTTTTTTTTTCTCTTGAGAAAAAATCTCATTTATCGTAAAGGAAACACCAACACACAAGAGAGAATGGTATAATAATTTCAACCGTTCTTGGCGAGGCCAGACAAAGTTCTGTTCGTTTGGCCACGGTGATGTTGCTGCAGACCGACCGAACGACCAGCCGTCCACATTCGTCTTGGAGGGAAATCTTCCTTTATTCCTTTTTAACCCTTTTTAGGAACATTACCGCACACATGACTTTGGACAACATACGGAACCATAAGAAGAAGGTAGGTACACAAGAACCCAGAAAAAAAAGGGAAGTCTCCTGCCTCTTCTCCACACAGAAAGAATGTGAATCAAAACAGATGAGGAAAAAAAAATCTTGGGAGTGAAAAACATACCTAGACTCAGGGATGGACCCTATACTATTCTCCTGGTTGACCCGAGACAGAGTACGGGTAGATTTGGACGAATCTATGTGTATATACAGTGAGACATCGGAGCGTCTTATTGGAATCTTTGATTCCCGCCGAATTGAGAGGATAAGAGGGGATCGTCGTCATCGTGGTAATGCTCCGCCTTGTGTGTGAGTTAAGGAGGCAGTAATCTTTTTCCTTCATCGTAATTACGTGAGAGGTGTATTTGGATGAACAAAAAAAAATGTAGACAACCCAGGGAAAGGGTTAGTTTGATGTGTTAATGTGAAACTAGAAGAAATTCACTTCAGCGCTGAGGGTAGATCGTGGAAGCATGTGGAAGGACCTTATTTACTTGCGATGAATACACGCACTGGAGAGGAAGTTTTTTTTTTGTGATAAAAATTGAGAAAAAAATTATGTAAGAAACGATTTTAGCTGAGACATGGGAGAATTTAATTCCTGAAGGTTAACCAGTGGGGTGATAGTTGTGTGTCGCGGGATTTTGGCGCGCATTTAAATTTTTCAACGGGCTTTTTCGAACGAAAAGGATTCATGGGTGTTTCGCGTTTTTTTTTTTTTGCTTCAGTTTAGTTCCTTGAAAGATGAGATTTGATTGTTTTGGGAGACGTGTGTATGAGTTACCGGAGAAAATAAAAGAAATCTTTGTGTACTGGAAAAGCCCATATTTCCCATGGTTGTTAATCATAACTACACCAAGAGTGAAGGACAGACGTGTAGTTTTTCGTTAATATTAGCAGTTTGTGTTTAGAATGTAGCATTTCCAACTGAATATCTGTAGATAGGTATAACTCCAGGATATTTGTAGGTGCCTGTTGATTCTGCTTTTGAACTGCTGGAAGTCGAATTCGTTCCTAGTAGCGCATTCTATACTTGTCAAATATTTCTCTAAATCTGGCAAAACTTGGGACTCAAGTCTTAAATCCTTCAATCCCGTCAATCTTATGGTATTTATTCTTAAATTGAATGGAAAAAAATTATAGACGGAAACATAACAGGAGAAGATCTTTGAAATTTTCACTCTGCGACTCATAATACGCGTATCAATCGGGTAAATCTACTGAGCAGTCAGCACTCAATGATTTAGTTACCAAAATTGAAACCTATATCAACAGGAAGGAGATACATATTTACATCCATACGAACTTCTGACTTATCGTCTTCCTATACATCGAAGGGGCTTTCAACAAGGCATCATATGAATCCACTAAACGTGCATTCAACCACATGAATCTCTCACCAAGCATACACAGATTGATAATGCCTATGCCGAATGGTAGAATGACATTGATGATGTTGAAATCTCAGTGCTCACAACACGAGAATGTCATCAAGGCGGAGTTCTCTCACCCTTAATCTGAGCTCTTGTCTTAGGTTCCTAAAGAACCTTGTGACTGAGACCATTGATTACGCAGATGACATAGCAATTATAATCAGCCGCAAGCACGAAAGCTCCGCTTCAAAAGTGCTGCAATTTGCACTATCGGAGATACAGAGATGGTGCAGTAAAGAAGTCCACTCTGTGAACCCCAAAAAGACGACTGTTCTTCCTTTTATCAGAAGAAGAAACTTAAGTGTTTTTATTCGTTCCTCCATCCTATGGCAAAAGAATAATCCTGGATTGGAATGTCGAACAAGGACTCTCGATCTCTGGACTAAGGCCCCAAGTTATGCTCCAAATTGACACCTTGGACGTCAGCCTTCCCTTCACATATGCGGCAACGAAGTTACCACAGTCAAAGAACTAAAACGAGTTCAATGTCTAGCCGAAATCTTTTCTTCTAGGCGAAGTTGGGGAGACTGTTACTTCAGTTGGCGCAGTTAAGAGGGTCTGCTTTACTGTGAATCTGACAATCGATGCTAAGATCAGACGTACACCTACATACATATGTACATCATATGAATGAGTTGGTGTTAGTTGGACGGGTTGGCTTGTTTTGACTTCTACGATGAATTTTAGAGAAATCATTTTTGCAGAAGGGCCACCCATGGTCAAAAGGTCAAAGTGTTCTCACTAAGCCACTTTCTGCAGACGAGTTCGGGAGCGAAAGAATTCTCTTGATGGAATCAACGGTGGCGTCCCCAAATCCAGTTAGACCGAACCACTTAGTGAACAGCTTATTTGGGCTACTCTGACCTATTCGGAGCTTCAGGTCAATAAGGATCGGTCTATCCGACTCCGCTTCTCCAAGGGCTGCACCATAGGACCTGGCCCAGGTTAGCCAATCGGCTTTGTCGGATTTTTGTTTAAAAACTGCTTCTCGTATTTCATTTTTATCAGGCTATCATCGTCTACGTTTGATGGTTATAAAATCTGTTGAAAAAGATTACCAAATGCACAGAAACGGCTGTGCATCTACTACAAGGTTTCCTTCTCCATCTTTACAGATTTCTGTTCGGGCATTCATATCCTGATACGCTCGTTCTTCATATTGTTTCTTCTTTTCTTTTGAGAAGCTGATGCCCTTCCTGTCTCTTTTGGCCTTGCGAGCAGCGCTCGCCCTTCTTTACAGCATCGCTTCATATGCTTCTTCTTTTGTTGCATGTACTTGTCTGTATTCTTCTTCAAACCAGAAATGGAACTTACAACATCCAGATTCGGAGACAGGTTTAAGACCCCATCTTTATCCAAAGATTATATAAAACCAGCTTGGAAAGGAAATTAAGTATTGATCATTTCTAGATTGCTCAAGCCTTCATTACAAATTCCACCTGAAACGCTTATGTTTCCATAAAATTTCTTCGGCTTAAGTGTTATACATACACAGCCAAGTTTTATTTTATTTCTTAGTTTCAGCAACAGATGGCGCGAGTAATCGATAGACAAAATTCCAATAAGAAACCAATTCGCGATCACGTACTGGATTCGTAAAACTAGCGTTAGAAAGAGTTCGCAAATTTCCAATGAGGTTCCTTGAAGTGATGCAATGGATGTGAAACAAGAACTTACAACACCGTCGTTAGCACGCAGGATTATTGCTGTGATCAAAGTACTCGAAGTAAATATCTGATTTCGATCCCAATAGCAATGCGATTTATAAGACTACATATCTTAGTTTTACGCCTCACCTTCCGATTCCTCTGTACTTGTCCTGTTTAATGCCAAAGAAGAAAACTCTATCTACATATGGACTTCAATAAGTCTGTATACAATCGCCACCTATTTTTTGATGAGGATTGAAAACCTGGCCTAAGATGAGTCTTACGAAAAACTCTCCGTACTTGATTGATTGATTGATTGATTAATACGAGCTAACGAGCACTGCGACTTAAAATATATCATTTGTGGCCCCCACAGAGAAAGTCTGTAGTACCTTCACCAGCCCTGTGGGGCCTTATAGGGTAACTCTGCTCTTCTCGAATGGGCTGTTTAGTTTTTGTAGACAGTCCCACAGAAACTGGAAGTTATTGTCCATGAGCTATGCGTTTTGATGTCTGCCTGACTGTCTGACAGAATTGCTCTGTCTTGCCCTCTCCACCTTATGACGAGGTTAATGTACACATCTTCCTTTTGTACCTCTACTTTCCACTGAAAGGAGCTCGACTACTTTCCCATTTAGGTCCAAATAATCCTCCTCCAGTTCCATCAAACTAAGGTCTGTGCTTTTGAAGATGTTCATCTTGCCGGTCATGAAGAACTCTACACATCGTCACTAGATACATAAAAACGTTTCTTTAAGCCATGACAAGGTGATTAGCTCGACAATTTAAAAAGTTTGACATTATTTTGAATATCGTAAGGAAAAATAAATTTAAAACACACGCTGGAAATAATTATTTAAATTTATTTATATACATTTGATTCAATTACAAGAATTTTGAGCCAGAAAACAATCCTAAGATGCACTTAAAATTAACATTCAATCCGTCCAAATGAAACGAACGAGTCTTAAATATTTGTGTGTGTTGCGAATTTTAAAAGGAGTATCTAGACTATCTTCGGTGACCCGCAAATTCAGAAAACCCTCTCTTGAAATGGAAACCTGCGTCTGGCTTTAAGGAGAGTCTTACAAGTATCGGTTCTTATTAAAAACTAAATGAAAGTATCTGTAACTTAAAACACTGGTAAAATTTCTTTCTGTTGCTGTTGAATGTTGTAAGCTTAACTAGGATTAACATAAAACATTTCGTCTCGCTTTGTGCTCTGGTTCAAGTAATTGAAGTAGAATTTCAGAGTCCAGTTATCCGTTATGAACTTAGAACTATAAATTATTAACACTAATTATTTGATTTATCCAACCGATAAACGATGACACCTTGACATAAACACCGGGCACATCTTGTCGCCCACAACCGAAGCCCCAGGACACCAAGCCAGCTAATTCGTAGAATCCATCATCTTGGCATACAAGTGGGCCACCTCCATCACCCTGAGAAGAGTAATCGTTGTTTATTCGAAGACAGACTGTGTTTGACAAAAGTTTACCTGACAAGCGTCGTTTCCTTCTTCGCCACCCGCACAGAAGCTGGAGGCTGGCAAAATGAAAATCTTCTCCGTCACAGCGTTCACTTTGCGAATACATTCGGTATCACTGACGATTGGGATTTCTGCTTCCCGGACTCTTAATGGTATGGGACCAGCTACAACAGATTGGTTAGAGAAGTCGCGTGTGAAATTGAATGTAAGAGACTTACCTTCACCCATGTAGCCATAACCAGTGACAGTGCAACGCTTTCCTGCTGCATGATTGACTCCCCTTGCTGGCAGGCAGACCTATTGAAAAATTAAAGTTAATTGACATTCAGAAGTCAATTTGGGGCGGACTACTTACCAAACAGACACCATCCCTGAGTTCAGCTTGACCGTGAAGTTTTAGTAACGCAATATCGTTGTCCAATGTTTGACTGTTGTGATTGTGATGAATGTAAGTTGTAGCGACTCTCAGGGTTTGAGCTCCAGGACTTCCGTATTTCCTCGTCAAATCGTAGTCACCGACACGAACATAGATGGCGTCACCAGACCGAACAATGCTGTAATTAATCGTGAGTAAAACTTTTCTTATATTCCCTCACATCGGAAGATTTTAATACTACAATCGGAACGTAACTCCTTTACTGATTCGATCGTGAACCCGGAAAGTTCGGGTTTGGTTTGAAAGGGTCTTTATTGGCTTAAGGCACGACTAACGTTAAAAATTAAAAATCGCAGCGATAATTATGACAAAGTTAAAAAAATAGCAAAGTCACGATGCTCCTAAGAGGTGATCCAAAACTGCCACAAGCTTAGATAGTTCTCTGGAACTCTAACACGAAAAGAGCCCAGTCACCAGGGCATTGTAGGCAATGCAACTGCGGGTGAGCTGGCAAAGGCCGGTTCGTCTTCTGCGCTCTTGGGACCGGAATCCTTCTGTAGGGTACCGCCACAGCTTTGTTAAGCAACTGCGATCACCAACTTTGCCTAACCCATTGGAAAAATGTCCCCGAGCTTAGACAATCCAAGAGACTTATCAAGCTCTTTTGTACTCACAATGGACCTTCAGGTCTCCGAGTGAAAGTGATGAGGCCTATACATCACACACTCTTCGAAACCTAACCTAACCTAGACCCTTTTCCTACAAGGAAATTCTAAATTTTGACAGAAACAACATGGGGAAGCTAGTGGGCTTTCGTACCGGCCCTTGCGGTCTAAGTTATCATCTCAACAAGCTTAACAGAGTATCGGTTCTGCTTGGAAGAGGGAGAAACCTCTGATCACATTCCCTGTGAATGTCCTGCACTATACCGGCTGCGCAAATGGGTATTCTGTTCGGAATCTAGAAACTCAGCTACTAATGACATCTTGCTAGGTCGCAGTGTCTGCCATAAGGGCAGGTTCTTAAAAAAACACAAAAAGATGAGTGGCCCGACTTAAGCCAGGCTCAAAGAGTGGAAACCAAGATAATTCGTGACTCTGATTAATGTTAAGCACCGGAGACTTCCCAGTCGAGTGCAGGAAGTCCTCATCTCTGTAGAGGAAGAATGGCCAAAAAAAATGGACAGATTCCACTTCAGGCTAAGAGAATCCTGGCCAGGATGCCTTAAAGACGGATCGGCATTGCGCCGAGGAAGAGGGTGAGAATAACCCTGTCATCTGCTGTCATGGTAAGAATGTTTAACAAGGAACATTTAGAACTAAGGTCCTCATATTCTAATACCCTGGGCCGACAGATAACAGAATTGAGGTCTGTCAAATCAGGTTATAGAAAAGACTGGAGATCGCTTCAAGCTCACACTTTTTTTCTACTGGCTTCCATTACAATAAGCTTCAATATTCTTCTTCTTCGGTGCGGTCAAGTTCCAATAAGGCTAAACAGTCCTAATTCCCATGGAATCTCAGTTCATTACTTCTTCCACTGGGAGGTCTAACCACTATCATCGTGCCTACTCCAACCATTCCCCTTCAATTTAAGCTACATACACTCGCCTAAGCCCCAGTCGTTAGCAGTGGCAATAAAAATAATTTTTGAAGTCATCAAAGGTCCTACTTACTTGGTAACGCAATGCGCAGCCGTGAGCACCCACTGAGTGCCAATTAGGGCGGCTCCACATAAATACTGATTCAACGAATTAATCAGTGCGACTTGCCAGCACCATTCGCCATTATCGCCGTCTTCGCCTCCCACAACGCGACCACGACGACGCCCACTGTAGTTTGTGTACACCGGCCTCGGCTGGGCAATGTCAATGGCACTGTCCGCTGGCTGCCTTATGAGGTTGCTCTCGATGAATTCGCCATAAACCAAATCACCTAGTTTGTCGTTATTGATCTGGATTGGGATGACGGTCGATCCTAGGATGAGGCGTTCAGTGGTCTTCATGATGCCATTTGCCGTGATGACAGTTCCATTGCTGGTGTATCCTTGATGTCGCAGTTGTTGCTGCAATTGACGTCTGGCACGCCCGTACTTCTCGCGGCGATAGTTGATGTGGTCCAGTCGCTGACTACGACCGGTCCGGCGAGTGCCCTTAACTCCGCACACGTACTTGGAGTAGACCGGCGGACGAGGAGTCGTCGTGGTGGTGGTGGTTGTGGTCGTTGTCGTTGTTGGTGGTGGCGGCGGTGGTGGTTGAGGAACTGCAAGGAGAGGTGGATGTATGACATTTTGAGTGTCTTTGAGGTACTTGACTCACCTGGCATTGGTGGCGCTGGAATAGGACCGTACTGTGGAACCATGGGGTAATGCTGCGGCATGGGCGTCTGGTATTGAGCTATCTGTGGTGGTTGCGGAGGAGGTGGTCCTGCTGGCATATAATTTTGGTACTGAGTGCCTGGTTGAGTTTGGGGTGGATAGGCGTGTGGCGGTGGTGGTTGTGGATAGTGGACATAGGTGTCGTTGCGTGACATGAATTCCTGTTTCTCAAGGATTTTGCTCTTCGGTGCGCAACACATTTGTCCAGAACGCTTGCACTTGAAGAGGTTTGTCATTTCCGCGTTTTCTACAAGAAGATAGGGGTGTCAATTACGGTCGTCGCGGGTGAGGGTAGTATATACTCACTGAAGCATGTGAAGCTCAAGAGACTCACGATACAGGATCCTGGGCACTCCTCACGTGGATCCGGGCTGGGGGTGATGGGGACCACGTAAGGTGGAGCAGTTGGCGCTTGTGTTGGTGGTTGTGCTTGTGGTGGTGGTCCGCCTGGTCTCTGCTTTGGTGGAGCGGCTCTAAAGTACATGGATTAGTCATGAGATTGAGTAGAAATGTGCATCAACATACCGGGAGTTATCACAGCAGACAGATCCCTTCTTGCAAGTCGTGGTTTGCTGAATGAGAACCGAGGGTCTTTCGCAAAAGGCCGCCATTATGTTGAGCATACAGAAGCCGGGACATCCTGGTACCTGATTGTGGTGCTGCTGTTGGTATTTCGGTGGCGGAGGTCCTTGTTGCGGTCCACCTTGTTGGCCACCGCCGTTTCCACCTCCTCCACCTCCGCCTCCACCTGTAAGGGTGTTCTCCGCCAAGTTCAATATCTGAGAGAACAACATATCGGAGACTGCCGACTGCAAGGACGACTGTGGAGGTTGTGGCGCAGGTCCTGCTGTCTTTAGCGGAGCTTTGGGAGGTGACTTGGGTGGGGACTTTGGTGGAATTTTAGGCGCTGCAGCCGGTTGCTTGTGACTTGGTGCCGTTGGGCTAGTCTTTGTCGCTGGAGGTTCTGAATTGGTTCCAGTTACACAGCAACTACCCTCGCCTGGACAAAAGGCATCGGAATCAATATCGTCGCAGAACAGTGCGAATAACCCACTGACACATTCGCCTTCACACTCCTTCAGCGTTTGGCCATTACTGTTATTGTCATGCTCCTCGTCGTCATCATCAGACGCTTCGTCATCCTCGGGTGATTCGGTAGTTGTGGTTGTAGGAGGAACTTTCTTCATTGTCAACTTTTGAGGCTTCGACGGTGGATTGGTCTTCACCCGAGCTGGCTCTGGTGTGGTCGTTGTTGTGGCCTAGAAGTAGACATTATAACTTCTCCATGGAAACCTGGACATGCTCACCTTTGTTGTAGTCGTGCTAGACGATGTCGTCGTGGTGGACGTCGACGTCGTTGAGGTCGATGGTGGCACCTGAATTGGTTTCGGTGTTGTTGTCTTATTCAACTTGTTGTTCCCGACTTGGTGTTCTGAAAATAATTGCAAACTGTGAACACGTTTTGTCTTGATGGTCAAATTTGTGGCACAATACTTGCTGGAATGTAGATATCCTTTGGAAGTTTGCCATTGGGGAATTCATCTAACGACACACAGCACTTGCTTCCGGTTTTACAAAGTCCCGAACTGGTCAGATATGCCTCACAGTACTCAGCAATTCTATCGGCAACACACACCCCATGACAGCTTTCTTCTAAACGGAGCATACCCACATTTTTGTTAAAAATTTAGTAAGCAGGACTTGATGCCTGAGGATTACAGTACTTACTTGAAGATTCATTTTCTTTTTCCTTTTCCTCGGCTTTGACGGGTTTTTTAGAGGTCACAGGCTTCTTAGTAGTTGTTGTTATGGTCGGAACCCGCTTCGGAGTGGGTTTTGGCTTTGGAGTTGTCGTGGTGGTCGTCGTAGAGGTTGTGATGGTTGTGGGCACTTTAGTTGTTGTGGTCGGCTTCGCCGTTGTCGACGATGTACCTTGGGCTAGACTGGCATTTTTGCTAGCCGCACTTTCAATACAACACTTCATGCTGGGCGATGGACACGGTACATCGTCCAGGACTTCGTAACAAATTAAAGTGGCCAAAGTGTGAACACAGACGCCGGGACAATCTTTGGAGTCAACTGTGCTTGTTATTGTATCCAAGAGACCTGAAATGAAGGGAGGGGTGTTAGCCATTGATCAAAGTATGTAAATTGATTGAATTAGAGGGTATTTTAGGTTATAGACCTGGACACGCCGGTTATGAAGCTCACAGTCATAAACGAAAGGGAAAGCACTTTTCAAACCCTACTCTAACCGAGACCAAGCTCGTCTTCTCGTTGCCTGATTAAAAGAAGTTCAAGCCACCAAATAAACGCATACGGAAACCTTTTTGTCTGAGTTGAGGTTGACGACCAGTTTAGGAGATGGGGAAACAATTTTCCAACCGTTCTAAACCATTTAGAGTAGACGAAAGCGTGATCTTCTCAAACTCGAATGAATCTTCCGATCGAAGCACACAGTTGGCCCCAGCGAACAGAGTCCTTAGAAAGGCATAGCGATGGGTATTGTTGCTACATCCACCCATAAAGACCCCGCGGGAGACTGAGCGCTTTAAAGGAGGGTCGAAGAGTGGATTTATCATTTAGTTAACAAGGAAAGGAAAGCTGATGAAATTTAAAAGGCGATGAGGTATTTACGATTTTCCAGCAGTAGCCAAACAAATAAAAAAAATAGCTAGCGCGACAGCCTGGGATGGGTCAAGGCCATTCATGTTGGGCGTTGTAAATTTTGTTCGCAAGAATGGAAGGGACCTACAATTTATTGTCGATTTCAAACCTACACAGCTTGCACAACAGCCCAATTCGGTGATCGCAAAATAATAGCTAAGATAATTCTGGATAGGATCGAACAACATTTAGATTTTTCTCCCGAAATGGAACAGGCTGGCTTCAGCTCAGTATAGAACGGTGCTTCAAATACTTATACATGAGTCCCTCTTTATCTGCATTTTAGTCCGATAAGGCTTTCGACAGGGTGAGTCGAGATTTCTTTTGGTCGGCCTTGCGCAAAAGAGGCATTCCGGTACACTGATTAAATAAATAAATACCTGGCGCGATAGCTCGGAATGAGCCAAGGCCTAGCTCCTCGCAACCATTCATGTTGTGCGTGTTGTATAGTTTGCACGAATGGAAGGGACCTACAATTTATTGCCGACTCCGAACGGCGAAGTGAGAAGCTCTTTCATGACAAATTATACTCCCGGAGGCTTGTCATTCCCCGACGAGAGGTGGTGCCACGAAAAATGTTCGGTGTTCCTGGCTGGGGCTTGAACCCACGCCGCTTGGTCAGTAGTCCAATGCACTAACCACTGAGCCACGGCGACCACACTGATACACTGATTAAGGCTACAAATAAAGGTGGAATGTGCCAGAGGATGCCAAAGGACTTTAAAATCTAAAGCGGGGTACCACAGGCTGCACGTTTTTAGCATTGGTATACATATTTATGTACATCGCCATCCTGGACGAAATTTGCAGGTATCCCAAATTCGGCAAGACTATGTACAGCTCGGTTCTATAAATGCTGTCATAGGCGGCCTTAAAATCGATAAATCTAGATATTGGATATCGATTTGGTCTTCTTGGATTTTCTTCAAGATCTGCCGAAAAGTGATTGGAACCCGCACTGGGGTAATGAAGTTCAGACAGGAAGGCATTTGTTACGGGTAATTTCGGCTTGTTGATTTAGGCTTAGACTAGGTTAGGTGGCTGCCCCCGCTCAGACAGGGAAACACTTAGACCAGATTGGCCCATTGTGATGCCACGACGAAGAACCGGCTTACCAGCACCAGGAATCAAAGTATGTAACAAGGAGTACATCGAGATGATCAACCGTAACGGTATTAATCTAAAGGGTTGAAACATTTCGTCTCAGCGACAAGGTTTCTTTTCTTCTTGATGTCGAGTTCGGCTAGATCGCTAAAATCATCGTAGAAATACTCCCCTAGGGTTTTCCTTTGTAGCGTCGCAAGAGCAGAACATGTGCACTGAAGGTGCGTTGTAGTTTCTTCTTCCTCCTCGTGTCTGCAGCTTCTACAGAAATCATTGAAGGGGACTCCCAGTCTGAGTACATGTATGCCTATTAAGCAATTACCAATGAGGACCCCTATTAATGAACCTAGGTTTTTTTTCCAGTTTGTGCATAAAAGTCTCTCTGTCTTCTAGAAATCCAGGTTAGGCCAGATTTGTTTTGACAAAAGACAAGTGCTGATTTTGTTTCACCTGTCAAGGAGGAATTCGCTCGATTCGATAAGCGCAGTTGGTTCCCCCAGGGTTTTGGGGAGATGCCGTCCTGCAGCTTCTTTTTCCAGCTCGTCCGCTCTGCAGTTGCCTGGAACGTCTCTGTATCTGGACCCAGATCTGCGGCATTGCTTTACAAACCTTGATCGTATTGTCGGTGATTCCTAGGCTTTAATATCTGCCAGACTATCTACGTATATGTAGAACAATAGCGCTACAATCTATAAAGTTCATTCAAAGCCAAGCTGCAGCTTCGTGGACTGCCGTAGTCTCCGCTTGAAACCCACTGCAGTGATATGGCAGTCGCGTGTAAGTGGCTAAGTCCGGTGCGTTGGAGAAGACTACTGTCCCCGTACTACTCGCGTCTGTGAATATTTCTAGCGCGGAATAGCTTAAAACTGTACCAGACTACCAAGAGCTTCTACTAAGAATCCGAGTTTTATACCTGACGTTGAAGTCAATATGGGGGACAACGTAGTGCGTTTTACTAGGAATAGTGTGGTTGCCTTTGTAGATCCTAGAGTGACTCGTGGCTGTGCTGATTTAGGTTTAGGATTATACCAGACTGGAGCGCAAACATATTTTCATTCGCTTCCAAATTTGATGGTAAATTTGGTATCAATTTTGTCTGTCTGCCCCGGTCACCACCAGACAAAAAACTACTCATAACTGCTTACACCTCCTATAGCCTACTCCCAGCCCCAATGAAGTGTCACAAAACCATAAAATTAAACAAAATTCATACAATTATTCAGCGCACAGCAAATATGTCATCGGCTGGGAACGCCAGATACCCAGATACGCCAGATACCACCACCGTTCAACCCGAATACTTACCGGAAAGAAAGCTGCCGGCCAATGAGTCTTCCTCGCATTTCACAGCTATTGGTTGTGCGGTGAGTAGGCACACAACGGCTATGCTAACCGTTAACAATTCATTCATTTTTTTTCTTTTCGTTGTTGTTGCTTTCGCTGGATATTCGTTTATTTATATTTCGGCTCTGTATGCCTTATAGATCGTGATCGTGAGTTCTTATTTAAGCCGCGCAATCACTGGAATGTATCTGTGTGCGCTCTCTCTCTCTTTCTCTTTTCGCGCACTCAACACTTCATTTCACTTCTCACACCGTTGTGCTCTTCCGTGTGACACCGATTTCAGAGTCCAAAATACTCGCCGATGGATACATCCAGGTACCTAGCCGATCTTTAAAGGTACAAAAATGAAATTAGTCTCGTCTTGAGATACCATCGCCGCCGACAAAAAAAAAACTTTCGATTAATTGTTGATGTATAGATACAAGTACGAGTATGTACATACATGCATGCAAGTGACTTCACTTTTCCGGTCCCGAAAATTGGTCATGTATCTTTCGATGGATTTTGGAACCGCATTCCATATCAAGTACGAAGTAGTGATCTTCCGATCGTTACTTACATACACACCGAAGTAAGGAGAGCGCGCGGTGCGCACCGAGTGTCAAGGTCGGTGGCATAGTGGCGCGCAGCATCGGCGCAAAGAAGACGAAGACGCGCACGAAGAAAGTAAGTTCAAAAGTAGATAAGAATCTTTAAGATGAAGCGCTGTATTTTCGGTTTCACTTTGTTACCGATTTGTCTTTCTGTCTGTCTGTCTGTTTTTATCTGGTGGCCAATTAAAATTAGAAAACAAAATCGATCTCGCACGTGCGAACGACGACACAATGAATGCCCTCGGGGCTTGTCATAGATCGCAAAGTCATGGATTATGAGCTCGAATTGCCTTCCTTTTGTTTGTCTCTTTTTGTTGAACTTAAGTTCGCCGACCTTGCGGTCTAGATTCATGCCAAAGATACTGTTACTTAAGACCGGTTTTCCTTTGCGAAACTCACACATGGGTGGGTTGCTCTTACGCAGTTTCGTAAAACTTGATTAGCATTCGAATGAATAGATTCGTTTTGCAATTCTAAGAGATTCTCAGGTGGCACTAGAGAGATGAGATTGAGTAATAAGTATCCTTTTCGGTGAGTTTTGAGAATACACAACGCCGTTATGTTTGAGTGGCACTATGGCAATTGAAAGCTTTTTGCCGAATTGGCCGTGAGAAATGGATTAAGTGATGGTGGGTGAAATCGTCTTTGGGAAATGTCACAAAGTAAGTCAGACTATGGAGATTTTTTTGATGGGACGTTTCACCTTACGGGGTTGCTCCGAAGGGAATAAGACACAGAAAACTTCGCTTTGGGGCTTCAAAATACCTTGCGTTGTCCACTGATTTATGGTTATGCAGGAAGCAAGGTTGGATAACCCTCCAGTTTGGAAGTCCTCCTTGTTGGCGAACTGTGATTTGGGAGAGTTTCTTTGGAACTTGCTAATATTGAACATCCTAGGCAACAATTTAAAATATACAATTCTCACATAAAAGCTAACCAAAGTGCTTTCTTTAAATGCAATAGTATGTCCACCCCATCTTTGCATCTAATCGATGACATAGGTTTGGTTATGTTAGGTTGAAGTGGCTGCCAGCTAAGGCCAGTACACTTAGACCATTGTGATACCACATGGATCTTGGCAAGATCTCCTGCTTACTCATTGAACCGATTTGAACTTCTGATGAAGCACGGGAGGCTACTAAGATCAGGTCACCTATGTTGGTGTAGAAAGGGGTTCTTTCTTTTGTGGGAGAGGGCTACACAGGTGCAAAGAAGATGGAGAATAATCTCCTACTCCTCTTCGTCCACACAGCCTCCGCAGAAGTCATTTGAGTAAACGTCAAGCTTTGATGCATCATTGCCTATTAGAAGGCTTGGCTTAAAATGTTCTCTTATATTCTCGGCAGAATCTACAATTTATTGCAAACTCCGAACGGCGAATTAAGAAGCTTTTTCATGACAAATTATACTCTCGGAGGTTTGTCATTCCTTGAAGAGAGGTGGCTAGTGCTCGAGTCCACGCACCTATCCCTTGCTTCGTTTAAATGATTCCCACTCTTCAACGATGGTGTTATTGTGTATCTCAGAGCTAACAGCGACTTTAAGACCCTTTACAGAAAAAAAAGAAAACCAACTTGAACTAGAGGCTTGAAGATTGACACAATGTAGCAGCGTCAATTAACCCAAAGACAAGGTGGTGGAAGATGTAATACTGTACATCATACACATATGAACCACATTGTGGATGGTCGAATGCCTCAAACGAGAACGAGATTTCCGATCCATAGAAATGTCGAATACGCATTATTTCAAGAGAGCACAATCGCGATTGAAGATCTCAAAAATATCAAAGCAGCCGCACGGGACCACTACAATTCTGTCGAATTATGTACATTGTACAACCTCACCAACAATTTAAGTCGATGTTCTGCAACCACTTATAAAAGGGCTTTAGGCGACTGAGACCTAACCAGATAAGAGGAGGAAGTTATTCTGTTCTTCAAGCTCCTCGATTTATATAAGTACTACATATATTTTCCCGACTAGTGATACCAAACTAAGTACTCAACCAAAAATCACACCATCAGTATTCTATACAGGTCGGCCAATTGCCACAAGGAGCTAATAAAACAGTGAATAAGCTCGTGAGACCGGTAGAGACGCAAAGGAAATCGACGGCACTGCCGTATAGCAGGGTGTCAAAAGTTGTAGAACCCGCACTTTCAGGCGATGGCGACAACCCCAGCTCGGAGCGGGTGCAAGCGGCTGAAACCAAAGTGGAAAAAACCTCATCGATGCTATATCATGGTCAAAAGATTGTGAGAACTGAGAACCAATCAGTCAACGAATAAAATGACAGGTTTGCAACTGTCCTTTTGACTAAAGAAGGGAGACCTGCAAGGTCATTTAACGAACAACTCACCGGACAGTAGTGGCTTTGCTGCAGCTAAAGGAGTACAGGCCTAAAGGGTTTCGATTGATGGACAACCTGGACCGCAGGTCATCTTCATGGTCATCACCCTTTTCTAAAACGGCTCGCTTATCTACTATGAGTGTCGCTTGGGTGCTTTAGTGGACACTCTATATCTGTCTATCTTTCTCTATCAAAAGATCTAAGCTCTAAGTCATCAAAAGCTATCCCCATATGTGTGGAGTGAGATTTTGAACTTGGTCTAGCCATCTCATTCTGGGGCTACCCACCTGATGGCACGGATTCGATGTGACATCAAACTCTGCCGGCTAGCGAAAAGCAAAATGAAACCCAAACTATGAATTGAATTAATAACGCACGATAGGTTAGGTTAGGTTAATGGGTGCCTTGTGACATTATCACTGCTCACTTAGACCAGCAAAGGGTCCATTGTGTCCATCTTCCAATTTTACTCCGGGAACCTGTAAAGAGAAAGGGAGCCGCCGATTTAAAACCACCCGGATAAGGAAATTAATCTCAGGAGGTCCCTCAGCGCGATGTCATCCAAGTCCTCCAGTTCCGTGAAAAAGTGAGTACCAAAAGTCCTCATTCTTCTACTGGCGAGGGCAGGATATTCACACAGCAGGTGTCGGACAGATTCGATCTCCTCCTCATCCCTGCAACTTCTACAATAGTCGTTCTGATGTATACCGAGGCTCTCCAGTAATGATGCCGGAGACTATCCTCGCCTCGCGACGACTTATTGGAATTCTGGCAAAGGGGGGAGCCTGTGAGGCATGCAGCGCTGCCCCCCTTCGTGCCAAATCATCAGCTCTTTCGTTACCTGCGATATCCATATGTCCTGGTACCCAACATAGAGTCGCCGTATTGGCTCTCAATATCTCATCTAGATGCTCTTTACAGATTTTTCTAAGCCTTGACCTAGTTATTGCGGACTCCAGAACCTTAAAGGCTGCCTGGCTATTGATATAGATCGTGATTGTCCTCGCGGTGATGCCCCTATCTCGGACAGTTTTCTAGGCCTCGGTGATGGCTGTGATTTCGGCTTGAAAGACACTGCAGTCATCATTTGCAGTAGACCCCGGAACCTGTACCAACATCCATCTTGGAACCATCGGTGTAGAAAGCCAGTTCCTTTTTATTGGTAACCTTGTTGTTCCTCCAGTCATCTCTGTCAGGAATTCTGATATGAAATCTTCTGTCAAATGCCAGAGTCTGGATCATGTGATCTGTTTCTGTCAGTCTGTTGGCATTCTCCCATCGAGACAGTACTGTGGCGTGACCGTAGGGAGTTTGTAACGTAACGAAAGAAAATCCAACACAGACAAGAAGAGAACAGCCAGATGCTGAGAAGGGTAAAACCTTTGCTCAAGCATAGGCGAGTCGGACACTTCTATATGAACACGCAGTGACAAGCGGAATCAGCATAATAATCTGGAAAAGCGGACAAGTGCAACTCAATGTTGCCAGTATCCCGACGTCTAATTGACATCAAGTCTATGGTTTTACGGATAGTCATGTGGGAGTTGAGCTCTTCTCGACATGAACACCAATCGAAAAATCCGTCCCTTGCGTGGCTGCTATTAAGAGAAGCGAAAGTAATGTGAGAAGCAGGTACAGCTATAACTCTTGTGTTGCCCAGAGCTGGTCAAAAACGAATTGCTCCCATAATGACGGTGCTGGCAAGTTGTTAAACCTTTTGTAGTGTATTCTGGGCAGAAATTTGTTCAACCTTCTCAGTAAGTTGTACTAGACAAGACAGATATCAACTCTCTTTCGGTTCGGTATGTTTCTATATTTCTAAGCTTAGAGCACACTTTTTTGAGAGTTCATCAACATACTGGACATTTACGTGTCCAACATGGAGTCACGACATTGATTGCTATCGTGCTTAAGTGACACTTCCGGAGTCTGACCAGTGTCAATCTAATAACTGTTAATTCCAGAGCTCTAATGAGACTGATATCAAAGGAAGGTCTCAAACACGTTCCTTGAAGATATCCGCTAATACAACCATAACATGTTCACCAACTTCCTCCGACAAACTGCATCCCAATTAGCGACTTTTCTCGCTTAAATGTTTATATCTTATCTCATCCCTCCGGCAATGTCAAATCCGATTACAGCATCCAGTCCACGTTCGAATTTAATAAATCTTCCATCCCGAACCACGCTACCGATATCGAAACAAAATTTATAACGTCGGCCTACAGTTACCAACTCAGAACCTGTCTACCAGTACACGATAGTCACCTAAGTCCAACAAATCTTCATGTTTAGATACATTCCCATCAGTAGTTCCGCACAGCAAACTGGTATTTTAAGGCAGATAACGGTATAAGCCAGCATGGTACTGGTAATGACATAACGTCAAGCATAATAACACATCACATCCGACCAAGACCATGTAACTGTTGCACGCTACCATTCTCAGATACATTGGTTCAGTGTGTCTCGACTCCTCCTCCAGCTCCACAGAGCCAAGATAGAGTGGTGACAACATGGACAGCCACTAGCCACCGAGTAGAAATGCTTGTCTTGTTGGTCTTCCGTTTCGTTCGCGACACAGAAAGACGGGAAAAAATGAGACCAAAACAAGAAAATCCACGCCCGTGTTTGTGTGCACACAGCACAGTTGGCACAGAGTCTTCTAACCCATTTGCTAAAACTCAGTAGAACCACCATGCTGCTCCACCGAAATTGTGAAAGAATCTCATTTCTGTGTTTCCTTCTCCAGCCTTAATTTTCATGTATCTAGGTTATGGCTAGAGCGCGCGAGCGCGTTCCCTACTTGGTGGGTAATTTGGAATTTTGAATGGCAGAGTGCCCCTTTTTTCCAGAGGTTGTCACTCTTGCCGCGCTCCCCATCATGGGAGTGTGTGTGCGAACCAACGCAACTAGTTGTCAGTATTCTACGATACAACAGACTGACAGCAACAACGACCACAAGAAGTGGCACACAAAACACTACCACGGACGGAGTTTAATTAGCACTCCATCTCGATCTCGGGGTATAGTGTGTTGCGCCGGTGGAACACACGAAACCAAACAAAACAACAGAATGTGGCTTTGTGCCTAAGTTTCTGTCATTGTAAACGTCCTAATTCTGAGAGGTCGTCATTTGTCAGGTGGTCGTCTCATCGGTCAGGAAGACAAATTTAGACACAACTGTTGGCAGGTAGCAAGCTTGCTATGTGGTTCTGGTTCCACACAAAATTGCAGGGGCGTACCTACTTTTGTTTTTATGCTTTTCTCTAGGTTAGTGGGTCTATGGGTTCGTTGAACTTTGAACCGAATCGACGATGGAACATTTGATGTGATAAAAAAAACTCATATGGATGAACTGCAGATAGAAGTATATTTCAGCCTGACTTGATGAATGGAGGGCTAAAGTGAGGCTAAAGCATGTGTTGGAAAGTTTTGGCCACAAGTATGTATTTGAACCTAGAGCCTATCTAATGCTGAAGGTTTGAGTGTAATACTGAAACTTGGCCTTCACCATCTAGCTCAAAAGATAGAAGGGGCGTACAACTCTAAGGAAACCGCACTTTCTAGTCATCGAGGGCGCTTTCGATATTATCGGCATCGATTCGATAACAAGGAAACCAATAGAAGAGGTGGATCGAAGATAATTCAAATCTGGTACATGGTATATGGGTATATGGTCCCAGTTTCCAATGCGCAGCACCCCTTGGAAAGTCACCGACAGTTCCACGCCATTGAACTGTATGCAAGCGAATGTCTGCGGAGAAAAAAACCAAGGTATCCGCATTTATATTTTTTCAGACAGGCAGCTTTACTACCCCTTAAACCATATACGGTAGGGTCCAAGCTCGTCTGGGGCTCTCATAACCTCCTCGAAACTCTTGCATCGACAAACCAGGTTACCGTAGCCTGGATTCCGAGTCATCAAAGTTTCGAGGGCAACAAAACCGAGAAGAGGTGCTTGTCGCCCACTCGTTGGTCCTAAGCCCAATTTTGGACTACCACCTGACAGTACCCACTCCAAGATAACATTGTGGAAGATCAACAGACACACGGACTACTGCGCCAACATTCAATGCCTGAGACAAGCGAAGAAATTCATCAAACCCAACCTATACAAGACCAAGACTTAACTCGATCTCAACAAAGAAGAGTTGAGAACCTTAACGGGTTACAATCTGTACAAAACAAAAGATATACCGGCACCTTGGAGAGCAGAAAGAGACCGCAGAACATATTCTGTGCGACTGCCCAGCAACCGCAAGGAAAAGATCGCTCCACTTGACATGGGAATCAGTCAGTCCAGAGAAAATCTGAAAACTGAAACATGAGGCTATACTGAGGTTTATAAAAAGCCTGAACATAACCTGTGGCTAATTTATATGGGCCAGTACAATAGATCTCAAGGGTTGCGGTACATTTAGAGTCCCTCATACAGAATACAGAAGGCGGTTTGAAATTAAGAAATTCAACCTGATACACTGATACTGCAAAGTACTCCGAAAGGGTGGACCGGCAAAGGATTACAGAAACAAAACAAATGGACGGAGGCTTCAGTGGAATAGGCTTCAGAATCTACATACTTTGCAGATGCAGACCTGTACTCAAGGCTGCCGGATATATGCAGTGCATTTCAGGCAGAGGTTCTAGCCGCTCTCAGTGCTGCTGCTTTACAAGGGTTGAAATAGATGTCCGAATCGTACATATGTATATCAGCATTTATATCGACAGTTAGGGCCCTACACTGTAATCCATTGGGTAAAATGCAAAGATCAGCATGCATATACATTAGCGGAGCACTAAGAACCACCCCACCTGCGGCACTCGACGTGATCCTACATCTACTTCCCATTCCGTCTAAATGAGCACTGTAGCGTTTTTCGAGCGGAAATTATGGCTATCAACGAAGCCTTATCCTGGCTTAGGCAAAATGTGATATCCTTCAGGGACATTACAATTTTTACCGATAGCCAGGCTGCTTTAAAATCTCTGTAATCGGTAACATGCACATAAAAAGCTATTTCAGACTGTCGCTCATTTCTCATGGAGGAGATGGCTGAACATTTTAACATTCACCTATGCGAAGTACCCGATCATAGGGACATTCCAGGGAACTGTAAGGCCGATGAACTGGCCGAACGTGGTACTACTATTGACACTGTTCCGGAACGAAAGAATCTGGGTATTCCACTCGCTACATGTAAACTTCTCTTAGAGTACGACGCGATCAGTAAGACAAACCAAAGATGGAGGAATGGTACCACGTACCTCCAGGGAGATCTGGCCTATGCTAAATCTACATCGATCTAAACATTTTATCTTGCTCAATAGGTCGCTCATTAGCACTGTCATGGTGTTCTAACCGGCCATTATCCCATTGGCCTTCATGCCAGAAGGATGGGCTTTTTCTGAAATGACTTCTGCAGGAGCTGTAGCGACGAAGAGAAGGAGGAAACAACCCTTCATTTCTTCGACAACTTGGGCGAACTGTCACATACTGACGTCAAAAGTATCCTCA
The DNA here is from genome assembly GCA_917880715.2 of Matsumyia berberina. Classification (NCBI taxonomy): domain Eukaryota; kingdom Metazoa; phylum Arthropoda; class Insecta; order Diptera; family Syrphidae; genus Matsumyia; species Matsumyia berberina. Next base: position 35,779,845 of record OU862870.1, read on the forward strand.
GCTTGATCAAGAGCTCCGAATGGTTTTTCAGGGTTTAGATCCGTGTGGTATCTCAAAGGGCATTTCTGGCCTACAGCCACACCAACTACCTACCTACCCAAAGCTGTGACAAATGTAAGATAAAATAAACTTATACGCAATAAGGAATACAATCAAAAAATAATTGCGGATGTACGCATTTTGTATACCTTGAGTCTTCGGTTATAGTAGTTATACATAGATTCGAATTATATTTCCTCTTTCTATTTTCAAATAGATACGACTTTCTGGTTCATATCTTAACTAACTCGTAAATAAATCCAAATTTTCGAACTAAACCGTCTTTTAAATTAAAAAAAAAACTGTCAACCCATAAGATAAACTAAATTCTTCGGGCTTTAATTACGGTAAATTCTATTTAAGAACCTCCGGATACGACCGAGCTTTTATTCTCCCGATGGTGGTTACAATTTCACAACTTCTAGCGGCCTTATGGCTCTCTTGTGCGGTCGTATCAGCACAACCCACATTCCGGATAATTGGTGGCGAGGATGCTGATATTGGACAGTTTCCCTATCAAGTGGCTCTGTTCAAAGATGGATTCTTCACTTGTGGTGGATCTATTCTAAGTCCGCGTTACGTTTTGACTGCTGCTCATTGTGTAGTCGTTGGAAATGGAATCGAAGCGTAAGAATTTGTTCAGAAGTAAAAAAGATTTTATTACAAAGAAAATTTTCATTTTAGATTGCCAGCAAGCTACTTCAGCGTGCGTGTTGGCAGTATTCAACGTTTAACTGGTGGAAAACTGGTCTCCGTCAGGAGAATCATTGTCCGTCAAACCTATGGTCACTTCCTTGATGATGTGGCACTTTTAGAGCTGCAAGAGGAGCTTGTGTTCACTAATAACATCAAGCCAATTGATTTGTTCGATGGTGAAGTACCTTTAGGACAGCCAGTAATTGTGTCTGGCTGGGGACGTCTAACTCCTGGTGGGGAAATTCCACATCGTCTGCAGTATACTACTTTGAGTGCGTTGGACGAAGATGCTTGTGATAAGGCCATTGGCTTTGGAAACGAACAGATAATTTGTTTAGCCCATGATCGCGATAACGGGTCGTGCAATGGGGATACAGGCGGCCCAGCTACATATGAGGGGAAGCTGGTTGGTGTAAGTAATTTCGTTTATTCGTAATTGTGCTAAGGTTAGCTACCATCGCCAATGGATCTTGGAAAATATAAGTTAAGCAAAGAAGTTGAGTTTTATTTTATTGAGTTTTTGACATCTGAGAAATCTGACTATGAGAACGGTACCCATTATTCACACAGGTCCCCATAGTTTGATGATCTACATCAGCAATAGGAGATTTCATTGGGGTTTCACCCGAAGATGGAATCAGGTGGCGTCTTTGGACCCAAAGTCTCGACACCAATGACTGAAATCCATGCCATTAACATCTGCGCAAGGACCGACATTGAAGAAGGTGTTGAGGGTTCTGAAAAACCTGGCCAGGCAGCGCTAAAGAAACCTAAGCCAGCTAAGAACTACTACAATGTCTTGAAATTACTTGCCAGACACAATATAAAAAACATAGTTATGTGCCTGGTCACTTAGGCAAGGTAAAATACCAAATCTGCAGAGGCACTGGGCCAATAATGGAATTTTTGAAAATGAGTTAAGACTTCGGGGATCGTACCACATTGCTGGAAGAGGGTGCAGAGTATCTGAGGGTATGGGGTCTAACCGTAAGTAAGCATCATCTTCTTCACTATTTCCCATGGCCCGCTTATCCACTATGAGGGTCACGGGGTTAAGGGAGCTTGAGTGAACTCTCCACATTTTCCAATCTTCCACCATCGACTGTAAATTATCAGGGGTTATCCCTTTTTTTATTGCAAAACACACTTCAAATCTATTCAAAATATTCAGTCGTGCGACGGCAAGCGAGATTCCGTCGTCCTGACATCCAGCTCCGTGACTTTGCCTTGGTCTTTGGCTCTAAGAAGACTCTGTCAAGTCCAGTATGATATTCCTTAACATTTGGATGGTGTCTCTACTTAAGTGACAGATTGAAATATTAAGTGTGAACTTCAGGAAATTCAAGTCTCTAAGGATTTTTTTTACAAAACCAAGTTTAACACAAATCGTTAGATGCAAACGGATCCATTTTACTTTTAATATAGTCCCAGATTCTACAAAAGTATAGACCTGGGCACAACTGGGAATAAGAAGGGTGCACCGTGACTAAATAGATTGGAAAATTGGACGGAACCAGTACAATAATCATGGGTGGTCGTGGCTTATTAATCTGCAAGTTGGACTGCTGTGCGAGCTGGTTAGGTTCGAGAACCAGCTTGTTTTCCACAGCTTCGCACTGGAATTTTAATGACCTTGCGCTATGCTTATCCTACGACCCGGGTTCCATGAATATACCGTTAGATACAGTGACACCAGAACTTTGTCATTATTATTTCGACTTTCCTTGCTTTCAGGATTGGCTTCAGTCAGAGTCTGAGACGGGATTGTCGAGTTTACAAATTTTTAAAGACAGCTGCTGGTAGCTTCTTGACGAACGACAACACTAGACTTCACTACAAATTAGGCCATTATGTTTTTCAACACGAGACTAATGGTCACGGACTTTATTATAAAGAATAGGTGGAGGGGTTAAGGAGGCTGTGTTTAAGGCCTTGCTCAGAGCTTCAATCAGTTTAGAAATAGTTCAAGAATGCAATAAATCTCTGAATTTGGTCACAAGGCTGAACTCTTTGACTCTTGTCTATGTCCCAAGTTACACTGCGATCTTTGGTTATAAGATCTCGGATGAGATTGCTAGAAACGGCTCAGTGAATAATGACGAGTATATATTACCGCGTCCTCGGTCATGGCCTCCATTGACGATTGGGTTTTTTTTTTTACAAACACGATTGTGTGTGGCACGAGTCTCTAGGATGCAGGCAAGCAAAACGAATGCTGCCGAACGTCTGTAAAAATCAGCGGCATTTTTTCTGTCTCTCAGTAAAAATAATTGTAGACAACTTATTGGCGTTCTAACGAGACACTTCACTTTTGCTAAGAATCTCAAAGTGCTACGCTTAAGTGACACTACTGTCTGGGACTATACTTCGAAACATTTCCTTTATAATCGTGCTGCCTTTGCTCGGATCAGGTAGTCGATCTGGGTTTTCTCCGAAAGTTAAGAACATTTCAGTAAAGTAGATATAAATGAGTCTTGCTTCCTGGACTAGTTGCCTCTGAGTGCTATTGCGAAGTTTTTCCTAACTTATCAAAAAAAAAAGAAGATCTAATCACGACAGCTGGCTTGCTACACGGTCGGTAAGTATGCCTAGAGACCGGAGCTCTTTTCAACAAGTTCTGATTAAATTACAGAGGCAAGCCGGAAGAAGAAAGCGCAACCCAATTCCTTTGCACGTTCCCTGCATTTCCTGCCACTAGCAACTCCTTTTTAAATGATGTCAATGGTCTTAAAAATGCCACATAGTGGCACCGCAATGGTCCTACTTTTGTCCTGGAAAAACTCACTGAGAAAACAACAATCAAAAGGACTGAAATATCTTTTAAATTTCCACACGGACTACTCATCGTATCAGACATTCAAATGAGCGTTTAAAAAATCATTACAGCAGACAGTGTTTTAAAAAGAAACGGACTCCACTTAAAGACCAATTACTCCTTAATATCTCCTCGAAAACCGATTAAAAACAGATAACATTTCGAAAATGACTAAAAAGGCATTCCCATCACGATCAAGATAAGGATCAACCGATTGAAGCCCTATTACACAATCCCAAACCCCCACTTATGGGTCATTCACGCCCGTATCACTGGCTACTTCCAATATCGAAAGCAAACTTAGTTTTCTAACTCGTGTGCAGATATACACAGATACATCCAATAACAAAGAATTCAATTCAAAAAAAAAAAAGTATCTTCAATTCGTCGAGAATGCAAAAGATATTTTCAGCGAAAGTCGGCTATTATGTTCCTTTTCCCCTGGTTCTTCATCTTCTTCGACGATGACGATGACTTCGTCTTCTCTTCGAATTCATTTTCAATACGTTTTTGTTCCTTTTTTTCACTGTTAAGCTCATGGAAACCTATTCGTGGTCAGAGATATTCCCAATTAGATAATTGCCACCACATAGCCATGTCGACGAAAAGATTGTTCGTCAATTACTTTCTTCGTGCACCCATCAGCGAGTGAATTTACCAGGGCAACTTTTTACAAATTCGAATCCAATTTCAGAAAAGTGTGTCACATATGCATATTGTACCAAAAAAAAAAAAAAAAACGGGAACACAAACTCTTTTTGAAGTTCTTTAAATTCCACCCGCACTCGCACGGATTGTAACACGTCGAAAACCACGTACGCGAAACAATAAAATAAAAGATACACGGCGTACTGCACTTTTTTATTTTTTCGATACACTTAACGGTAATTTCTAGGCGATAAAACAAAACAGAAATAGTGAAGGAAATCTTCTTTCATTTCCCGGTTTTCTGTGAGGTTCTCTGCTGCTTCACTTAATTTGTTGTGCGTGTGTGTATCGCACTATGGTTATCCTTCAATCCGATTGAAATAAAGGTTTACAATCCGCGCACGTTTATAAGTTTCTGCGAACAACTCGAAAGCTTAAGACACACTGAAGTCTTCTTGACCATATGATGTCTGAGGAAGGTCTCAGTAATCGTTCGTGGTCTCTAAGTCGTGGCAAGAGGACAAACAAGAAGAAGAAGAACACAACAGTGAAAGATACAAGCAGAAGAAGAACACAGTCCAACGGTGACCAAAACCAAACAGAAAACGACTGTATGTGTGTGTTTCTGTGTAAATGAAAAAGAAGAAAGCGAAGAGGACAAGTAACAAACAAAAAAAAAGGTACCCCGGTACGAGAACAGCAGCAAAAATATCTAAAACAACAGAACGGAGTGTGGCTGCAACGAAGATACTCGTACCTACCTACCTGTCGGTGAAGTTTTGGATTATTTACCTGTGAATGGAACTCAGGTGGGCACCTGTACTTCAAGTGGATGGGAATTGGTTTATGTTTGTGTTCTCTGTTGGCTTTGTGCGAAGAGATGATGGGAGATGATAGCCACCAACCGACCGACGTCGCACAGAACGATGTGCAAAATTAATCTTAAACATCTGCATTGTGAGTGTAATGATCTTTTGTTTGTTTGTTGGCACTTAGGAGGAATTAACTTCTAATTGTGAGTCAGAATGAGTTGTATCGTGTTTTGGGAATTATGTCAGATTATATGGCAGGGATTTATCCATCAGTTACCGTGAAAAGACCTCTTGCTGCAAAGGTACAAACTGATTACGTGCCGTCCAAATACTTAAACCGTACACCGCGCTATTGTAGACCTATAAAGTAACTTCCTGTGAAACTTAAGTGCTTAGCGTGATTGAAAGCTTGGTGGATGCCAAATTTTTTTGAAAATACTCTTGAATGGAAGCTCTTGTGTAGGAAGTTCAAAAAGAAGCCATATGACTTCCCGCTTACTCAAGGCGCTCCTATCCAAGCCAATTTCATTGAACATCATATCGGTATAATTAGAAAGGCTGTAAGAAAATCTTTGTATCCACACGCGAGGGACGACACAGTAGAGGAAGACTGTAAGTAAGTAAGTAAGTATAGGACTGCAGCAGTTGGAAAAGTTCAAAGCGTCGGCAATGCAAATACATGATACGCGTTGGGCTTTCTTAATCGTTTTAGGGTTCATCCTTGTTTCCAAAGCTAACCACCAAACCGATATGCCGTAGGTGAGGATCGCTCCAACGATCGCGAGTTCTGCTAAGAGGATCGTTTGACTTTGCATGTTGGTCATGTCCTTCTGATTCATTTATGTTTAGCTACTGGAAAGTAATGCGAGTTGATTCTTCCCTTGACAGGTCCGCGCACGATGTAAACTTTTCTTGAAAGTGAGCTGTCAGGGTCCAAGAGTAGTCTTGGACTCCCGCACTTGACGAGTTATCTAGTAGAATACAGTTTATGTTCATTTGTTAGTTTAGTTTTGAAGATGGATTTCTTTTAAGAACTACTCGCTTTCAACTAACAAACGTCACCGAAGCATGCATTTCGCAGGAAGGAAAGAACCGTGCCTGTTTGGGGTAGCGTAGAGGTATTGTTAGTACATACCCGTAACATTAAAAGGTATTATACCATTTTCTCCAAAATTTCTTCCTATGGCAACACTTTCTGTTCCGGAACCACTCCACTGTGAACCGTACCAACTCAGTACACACACCATATCCATTCACAATATCAACAAAAATTCCATGGCCCACCTAATGCAACAACCATAACTAAAACCATATGACTGTGACAGCCGTCATTCCCTTTTGTGTTGTTGTTGCTGTCATCCTCATCAGCTTTCACCCGCAAAACAAATGAAACGAGCGAGAGACAAAAAAAATACGACAACGTCGTCGACTAACTCCACGGAAAAGAGTACGTGTCCCTCTCGGCATATTTATTTCGCCCGTGTTTCTTTTTTTCGTTTTCCATTCCTTTCGGTAGTTAAATTTATAAAATTATCTGCTTACCGCTGTTTGGAAGTCACCTCGAAGTCGTAGTGGTCGTCATAATTTCACAATCGAACCGAGCATTGAATTCTGCTACATAGCCCGGCCGGACACAGAAGTGAAATACTTGTCGTGTTGGACGCGCGAGGACAGTGTACACAAGTGCAAGTGCAATTAAATTCAAGTTTTTTCGTTCAATTATCCCGACAAATTCTTGTCTTTTACAACGAACTCAATGTGCATTTGGTTTGATTTACAACGATTTCATATACGTTGGGTTAAGCTTCCTATTTTCGTGTAGTCGAACTTGAAATTCCAAAGAAAAGTCTCCCTTATCGGTTGTTCCATAGCAGGGGGCGAAAGCGTATTCATCTGGAACACTAACCACGACCACGACCCACCAAACAGTATGTCAGTGTCAAGGCAGCTTCGCGATTATTTATTTGTTTATGTGCTCGCGTTTCTGGTCTACGCCGCGTTTGGGTATTTCTCAAAGGTCAACACCGATGACAAGAATTGCTTCTGTGAGGTGAGTCTTTTGTGTGGGAGATTCTTTCTCCGTGGGGGCGGAATTTGATTGGAATTTTTTGGTTTTCTTTCAGCTGAAAGGCTCGATAAACGATTGCAGTTGCAGTGTGGACACAGTGGACCATTTCAACAATGTCAAAATCTATCCACGTCTCAAGAGTCTGCTGGTGAAAAATTACTTCCGGTTCTATAAGGTTAACCTGAAGCAGGACTGTCCATTCTGGCCCGACGACAGTAAGTGTGCGATGAAATTCTGCCATGTGGAGGACTGTGAGGAGCAAAACATTCCAGTAGGACTAAAGGAGCACAGCGATGAGTTGCCCTCGTTCAAGGTGAGTTCCAGAGAAAGTGAACAAAGACAATGTGATTTGAGCACCGCGTTAATTGGGCAGTAATTGGTTTTGGTTGGCTGCTATTGTTGGCTTTCCAATTGAGTCACGAAGTTATCTGTGAAGCCACACTATTCGAGATAGAGATTTATTTATGGGGTGGCGCAGTGTGTTATTCCCGCGAGCATAGCTGGTGATAACATTTCGTGGAGAGGGCCGTATGGCTAAGAGTTTCTTAATCACGACAACGATCCCAGTAAAAGTTAAACAAACGCCGGTTGTTCATGGAACTGCGCAAGGGAGTGCTAAAGAAATGCAATTGACACAAAAATCGAGTGATACATGTGGGACGCACATGCCATATTGCGCGAAACATTCTCTGGCGTGTTAATTGAGGGTTGAAAGAACGCTTCATTCGATAGCCTATGTGAGATTATTCTTAGAGATAGGTAGCTCCACGTTGAAGGTCAGTTAAGGCAGTCGTTGGTATTCCAGTTGTCTGTCCAAAGTCAAGTCGATGAGAATGCATCAGCATCAGTTCTCGTGGTTTTGGTAGAAGAATTTACACTTGCGTTCAAGGTTGTCTTACTTTGCGTTAGTATATGGTTAGAGTATACCTGCTTGCACAGGGTCTAAAGGCACTGCCAATAGATTAAGAGGCAATGGCGTGCGTACTAAAACTCGATGACTAAGAACAAACAGTGACGTAGCCACAAGCGTGGGTGTAAGTGGTCACGTATTGACTATGAATAAAGGAAAACAAAAAGGCCGACGCACTGTCGACACAGAGCTCGTCACCAGTCATGGTTGCTTATGCAAGAGGAAGCCTAAGATACGTAGAAAAAGAGACGGTTTGCTATAATAAACTTTCTAAGCATTTGTAGGCTGATGTTTTATATGAGAGTAGCCGCGTCTGTAAATGAACGTGGGTTGCAGGTGTGTCAGGTCTATGAAAATCAGACCGCCTCACTCGGATCTTCTTGGATCCATTTTGGTTTCGTTTATGTTGTAGGGGTGAGTTTAGCATGTAAAAAAGCGGCTTGATAAGGATCAGCGACATAATTACTTTAAAAACCATGAGTTTCTTGAAGGCGTGACGCATTTAAGGAAAAATCCCCCTCACTACAATTGGAAGGACCATTATATCAGTTAAGAAAGCTGTTAACCCTTATGGATTGATTTGGTTCAATCGATACGCGCTACCATTCCATGTCTCATTGTAAACCCAATGCTTTGACTACGCACTGTTGCGGCTGACCTATATTACTCATGCGAATATCAGAGGGTAGAGAGATGTGTTTTCCACCCTACAATTAGACTAATTGCTGTGCTTTCGTCCTACAAGACATGTTCATGTTTCATATATCTTGTGTCCAGTTTATAGATAGAAACATAAAAAAGGTATTCAACAACGTTTACATGTTTGCGATAAACAAATTCCTATTTCGAGAAGCAGACGTGTCTGCTAATGACTTGACGAATCTCTAACAATTCGTCATTGCTCGTTTTCGAGCGTTTTTTTTTTCTATTTGTTTAAAACTTAAGTCAAATAAGTCGTACTTGCAGCAACTGTTAGTTGTTAACTAAGTCGACATCTGGCGTAAGTCGTATCTGTTTTCTATGCTGTAGACGTACTTTTGTTTATCTTTTAAAGCGGTATGCCAACGAATGTCAGCTAATTGCTATGCAATTGGCGAAAGTCATGTATTGTACTATTCTCGGGGTATGATATTCTCATGCGCAAACAAAGTACAAGCACGAGGATAAGCACGAGGCTACCAAAGAATGTTTCTACGAGATTCAAAATAAAACATATGAGGAATCTCCTATTCTCGCAACCATTCATGTTGTGCGTGTTACATTTTTCGCATGAATGGATGGGATCTACAATTTATTGCCGACTCCGAACGGCGTATTGAGAAGCTCTTTCATGACAAGGTATACTCCCGGAGGCTTGTCATTCCTCGACGAGTGGTGGTGCCTCGAACAATGTTCTCAATGATCTCATCAGCCTTACTTTCCTTTCTTCTCTTCGGAAATGCAGAGCGGAACCCAGACGTGCGCTTTAGTTTAGGCGAAGCATCACTAGTGTGGAATAGGGACTGCAACTCTATCGGCATTTCCTTCCAGTGCACATTCCTTGTATTCCTCTTTCGCTGCTGAGTCGTTTTCCTTTCTTTCCTTCAGGGACTTTAGTTGCACCGTTCACTGATTCTTACCTTGTCACCTGCCAGCACCTGATTTCCAGGAAAAGTCGTTCTCAGTCGTTTTACATTGGTTTGAGCCTTAGTTCCCATAATTTCTTATTAAACTACGATTGGGTTGCTATCCAAGTCTGAAAATAAATAATCAAGTTTTCAGTGAACTTTGCCCTGTTTTTGTTTCCGGGTTTCGTTCCACATGACTTGGTGGTGTTTTTTTAACGGGCTGAGATCGTAATTTCACGGTGAATAGTTTCCAATATTTGTAGATGTGTTGCTTGGTGGCAATTTACTTATTACGGAACTCAGACCTCAAAGCTTGAACCCTGTTTTGTGTACGACTCGCTAAACTCGGTTGCCAAATTATATGTTTTGAAAACAATTTTAGATTTTAACACGTTGAGTGCCACTATGCAATCCGAAAAACCAATCCCACAGGCCGAGCTAAATGTATATAAACCTACTGTGAGACCAATGTGTTCTCACGTGGACTAGGTGTCCAAAATTCGTGTGAAGCCACGAATTGGTCTCATGTGGCACTCAACGTGTTAAAATCCAACCAGTGGAATTCAGAAAACAGATTGGTTCTCAGAACTAATTTATCGAGATTTGCTTTAGAACTTTGACAAGAATTTGCTTAGTGATCCCTATCTGGCTCTGGCTAGTGCCGGACGTCCAAATATGAATTGACGAAGCTTTCGAACTTCCGCAATGTATGTATATTTGAAGGTTTGGTACACATTACGTTCCATTCAATGACCCTGTTTCCCGGGAACCATAAGAGGGATAGGAAAGATTACCAAAGCGCGCAAGCTCGCTTCAGTATTGTGCTATGAGTAGATGGCTGTCGAGACGAGAGCTTTGATTGCTATTTTCCTATTGGAGAAAAACTGAAATGTTTCGCGTAAGGAGAAGTTCGCTAGTCTGTACGATCTTGGTTTGGCTGCTAAAAGGATTTCCGAACCTACTCTCTTTTTCATCTTTGAATAATTTGTCGTATTCTTTTATTAACTCGCCGTTGTCCTATTCCGCAGCGAAGTCTTTGGTAATCGCAATTCGGGGGCTGACATAGCCAACCGGCACCCATAATTTACAAGTCTGACCCTAGTCTGACCGCACTGCACGCAGCCATCTTTCTAACGCTAAGGTTGATAAGTAGAAGGTTCAGAATAACCTTTAGGGCGTCTGTCGAGCATGCACGTAGTGCGCCAGTAGTTGCTGTGCTAGGAATTGTGTGGATTCTGTTTGATGATGTTATAATGTTTGTTCAGTGCCGACCAGACTAAGGACCCAGTCTCTGGACGACTAATGACCACTGGTGAGTAGGTACAGGTGGCGGTTCAAGTGAACCCAATTAGCACTTGGCTGTGTTACCACGACTGGGGCATTGGGGTTGTATAAAGTATCTAGTTTGCCCGCATGGTCTGCAATGACCATTGCTGTTCTGTACATTCTTTTATTGGAAAGTCTGAGACTAATAGAGGTAAATAAGGCCATATTTACCCACCTCTAGTGGTTCACCATTTCGAAACTGACTTCTCATTGAAGCAAGCAAATAGTGACACATTTTCTGTGGGTAAATACTCGTCTAGATATCATTCCTCCTACAATGTCCGACAAGTTTCTTAATTCAAATAGGCAAACTTGTCGATTATTACTTCAGTTTCCGACATACAACCGCAAACTGCTGTTTTGTAACTCAAACAAAGTTTTCCGCCGCATGTTGGTTTTTTTTTTTTTTGTTTTTGTTTACGTGTTCAATTTAAACATTTTTCCAACCCCGCCACTCTTATCTGTTTAATAAAATGAGAACGCTATCAGTTTTGACGATTAATCACAGATAATCGACAGCACAATCGTATGCATTGGCTCTCAGGTCTACCTGCTGTTCTGTGGGGGGAAGGAAAGTTAAAATGAGAAAAAACTGCCACCTATGTAGTCTACGGATTGCGTAAGCTACCTTTCAGTATTTCCCGCGCTCTCAAGTGCAGGCAGATACGAGCAAATTATGATAAAAAAATATAATTACCCAGCATTTGATTTTGATTTGCTATGGCCTGCTAATTGTCAATTAGTACACTTCCTTGATGTTGTGACCAGATATTGGTTCGAGCTATAATTAACGAAAGTTAAGATGTGTGGACACGTACTATGTAACTTGGTTTCACATTGTGGTACATATTCGTAAGCCAATTACTTAATTGAGTTGACTGTTAACACAAATCGGTGTTTATTGGATTATGATGACCATTTCATTCTTGATCACGTCATTTTGGGAGTGAGGAAGTTCAATGCAGAGCTGGCGCTTTATGAGACATTTTTCGATAATCTGAGCTTTGGTTGGCATAGGTGAGAAAGCACCACCTTTCCAAGAGTATAATTCTTTTAGACTGCACAGTCCTTGGGTATAAAGAACAGAGCTCAGCTTAAGGAAGTCGAAAAGTCTGTCGAACGCAATAATATATGGAATTTATTTGGGAAAACTAGCAGCAATCTATCCTCCGAAACGCAGAGAATTGTAGATGTGTCTAAGCAGCGTTTCTATAAGCTGCTTCAATGACGTTAGATAGAGAGATTAAAAGAGTGGGAACAGACCTTAAGTCCAGTTCCAATAAACGAAGAAGCTATACCCCCTTCTTACTAGGAAGAGGTTGGCGTAGTCGTACAGAAGCTGAACAACAACAAAGCCGCCAGTTAGATGGCTTACCAGTAGAGCTTTGGTGATGTCATCAACCAAGTATGGGTCAACGAAAGCACATTTGTTCCGTGTTCCGTCAAAATTAGTTCGAAAACACGTAGTGCTGCGTGCAGTTCTATTTGCCCCAGATTCCGTCAAATGTCTTGAAGTAACCAAGTACACATACATATCAATATCAAGCAACATCAGCCAACAACCTAGGACAGACCGTCACTGTTGATAATTACACCTTCTACATAGAAGATCTTTGAATCACAGCGCTTAGGTTCTAGACCAGTTAGCATGGTTGGTTTTGGGTTGGTTTTAGTGGTTGTACAATATCAGACAGAGAGCGCCCGACACTCAAATAGAGCTGAAATGCACCGTTTTGTTACCACAGTTCTCGTGACCGGTTTGTTAGATGAGTGTGGATGGGTGCCGACAGACCATGGCTGTTGGTCTTAAATCCAACCTGTGGAGTTAAGGTAGAGTAATAAAAGAGAATGTTAGAGATTTTCTTCTCTGAAAGTTTGCCGAGGGAGTCGAGAAAGGGTTTCCCTAGCGCATTAGGTCTTGCTATGGCGAGTGCCGGGCACTTGCAGAGCAAGTGTTCTAGGGTTTCCCTCTTTACTACCTAGTGACCCGTACAGATGGCAACAATGCGCGCAATGTCTGTTTGGGTTATTCTAAAGAGGTCGCTTGTTTTCCTTGACCCGTTAAGTATGTTAAGTACACCGCCCATTGAGGGTCGATATGTAATATATCTTACGCAAGGCACTTCCAAAGCAATTTTATGTCGATAAAATGTACGAACAGACAAGATCTTTCCTTTGCGATCTAACCAATGGTGATCCACAAGGTTCTGCTAGTCCATTGAGTTCCCTATTGTAAGGCGATCTTCCTTTCCATCTTACGTTTTAGGCGAATCAGCCTGTGTTTTTTTATGAAATGGAGTGTGTCCATCAGTCACAGCAATCGTAAGGGCAATGAGCGTGCCGATGAGCGGGTTAGGAGAGGATCGGCCCATAACAGTTCTCTAGCGGAAAGTGTTGTTACTTCGCTGGGCACTCCTAAGGACTATGTATATCTTCACTTCTTCGAGCTTGCCAATCATAGCTGTAATGGCCTGACCAGCTGCGCCATTCCGAGAAAAACATGTCCTAATTAGAATAAACCTTATAGTCGAAGAGCTGGTGAACGTTTTGGTTACGTCATTTGTGCCAAGGAAATTTATATATTTTTTTGTTAAACTGGAGCTAATGATCACAAAAATCGACGTCTGGCAGTATTCTGGTGGTGCGTTTGGAGCGGGTGGAGGGGTAAAGTTGTCAAAAAAAGGGACCCGGTTACGTCATATTACCAAGGATAAATTTTGTATATGAGAAGTTGACCTAATGATTTGTCATATTTTACCACTGCCAGACATTTTGGCCGGGTCTGAAAGGGTGCCAGACGGGCTTAAATATGCATAAAAACGGTAACTGAGGAAATTGAATTTTGAACAAGAATATATACGCAAAATGTTCATACATCCAGTAGAAAAATAGCCCATCTGGCAACCTTTCAGACTCGGCGGCTTTACCACCCGCTCCAAACGCACCACCAGAATACTGCCAGACGTCGATTTTTGTGATCATTAGCTCCAGTTTAACAAAAAAATGACGTAACCAAAACGTTCACCAGCTCTTAGACTATTACTCAAGAGAGCTACTTGCTAAATTAAGACCAGATATTGCCAGAATTGTGGCCAGTATCACAGGCCACTAGCTGGTTGGAGAACATACGGTCAAGGATATTAATCTCCACTTCATTTCCTCTGCAGGTGTCCAGCCCTAGTTTCTTAGTTTTGAACCTAGAAAATCTTTGATTCTGATGGCAGAATCTAGTCCACACAGTCGTGACCACTTTGATGGCGATGTGCTTATTTACAACTTTGTATTTGAGTAACTAGTTCCAAGCAGACCGATTTGTCGGTAGCTCTCGACCTTAATTTTGCTTCATTACCTTCAGAGGAACCGCCTTGATCCAACGCCGCATTCCATCTTAGAGCAATGAAGATTGGTACTTGGTTTTTTGGTAACGGTGTATTATTTTTCCATTCCGTCCTGGACGGAAGATGTACTTGGATATATTTTTTTTTTGAATTTAAGTTGAGGTGTCATGTAGTTAGTTATGATTGAATCTAGAGCCCTTAGTAGAAAATCTACCATACGAGCGAACCGTAGATGAGAAGAGGACAAACTATGGCTTTGTACAGTACATATGGATCATCATAAGTTCAAATCCCCACCTTAGTCTTTACCTAGCCTTTCACAGCTCAGTGCAATCGTTAATTATCAGCGTCTTGTATCTCGTTAGCATCAAAACTAGTGATTCGAATTATTGTTGCCTGTCCTGTGTACATTCGGAGCTTCAGCGTTCGTCGCTACTCGAAGAAGTTCCGCTTTCTCCTTTTACTCTTTTCTCTTTTACTATTCAAATGCTTAAGACAGATTTTCATATCACATTTCTTTTCTCACTTGCAGTACAGCAAAGAAGGTCAGATGCTCGGTTGTGACGAGGATGATTTCAATACCGAATTGGGTTTTTTGGATACCAGCATAAGCGATCAAGTGCACGAGGAATTCGCCAAATGGGCCGTACACGATGAAGCTGAGGAAGACTTTTGTATTCTGGATGATATGCAAAACGGTGCACAATACGTAGATCTTCTGCTCAATCCTGAAAGGTATACGGGTTACAAAGGAGATTCAGCACATCGCATCTGGAAGAGTATTTACTTGGAAAATTGTTTCGGAATCAATAATCAAACGAAATCACTCTCCGCGTATATCCCACATCTGGACCTGCGCGATGTTTGTTTGGAGCAAAAGGCTTTCTATCGTTTGATCTCTGGTTTACACACCAGCATCAACATACATCTGGCTTCGAAGTTTCTCTTGTCAGAATCAAGTGATTTTATTGACCCGAAAGGAGTATGGGGACACAATTTGGAAGAATTCAAGAGGCGTTTCAGTCCCAGTACGACAATGGGTGAGGGTCCACATTGGTTGAAGAACTTGTATTTTATTTATTTGGTGGAACTGCGAGCATTGGCAAAAGCAGCGCCATATCTGAGGCGTGAAGAATACTATACTGGTATTGAGGAGGAAGACGGTGAGGTCAAGATGGCTATAAATGATTTGCTGAGTGTTATTGAGTGAGTGGAAGAGATTTATAAGCTTTTGAACTTTCGAATAAGCTTCCGGTTGTTCTTTCATAGATCATTTCCGTCGCATTTTAACGAACACGTCCTCTTTTCGAGTGGCTATGGGGCGATTAAATTGAAAAACGACTACAAGGAGAAATTCCGCAATATTTCGAAAATCATGGATTGTGTTGGATGCGATAAGTGCAGACTTTGGGGGAAACTACAGGTAGGGTGAACAGCTGCGTAATATGATGCCTTATGACTTAATTATTCTTTGCATTTCGGTAGACGCAAGGACTAGGAACAGCGCTAAAAGTGTTGTATTCGGAGAAATTTGAAATTGCCACGGAACACGGACTATGGGACACCCATTATACATCCTCAGATCCCATATTCCGACTGACAAGATCGGAGATCGTTGCACTGTTTAATGCCTTCGGAAGGTAATACCCCATTTCATACTACTCAACTCATTCTCTAAGTTATTCGTTTTTCTTTCAGACTATCAAACAGCATATACGAGTTGGAAAACTTTCGTAAACTTTTAAGATAACAAGATCTGGTAGACGAGCTTTAAATCGGTGTGACCAACCCATCGACCATATGACATTTGAATTCTGTACGAGAAATAGCATTGAGAGAGGAGTTTTGTCCTTTCCCATCATAACAAACCACTCATCCAGTACCTTTTCCGTGTGAATTCTCTTATTTCCTCAACAATCCCTTCCACGACACTCTTTCTGTTCATTCCCACATCCCAATGATATGCAACTTTTGTCAATTTACGTGTGTATGTGTGCTGTTGGCCCGGTAATGCTTACATTACACCTCAACCTCTGAACAAAAGATATTTGTAATGTTTAAGTAGAGATATACTGTAGAAGAAAATGTTTTTTTTTTTTAATGTTTAGGCAGTTGTACATTGACTTACATCACATGTCTTTACAAATTTATAAATTTAACCATAGTTGGTAAATATATTTTTAGTTAATCGTTAGTAATTTATTTGTATAAAGAAATTTTTTTGTATATTTTCTGCATTTTTTTTTAAATTAAATCGTAAAATTATTTTTAAGTGTAACAACT
This sequence comes from Matsumyia berberina, assembly GCA_917880715.2. Taxonomy (NCBI): domain Eukaryota; kingdom Metazoa; phylum Arthropoda; class Insecta; order Diptera; family Syrphidae; genus Matsumyia; species Matsumyia berberina. Next base: position 35,796,387 of record OU862870.1, read on the forward strand.
GTGACAATGTTTAATTTTTCTTCGTAAGACTTAAAGGGCGGATACACACCTTGAAGTAACGTGATTTTAACCTGCTCTATCATCAGCAAACTGTGATCAGTCTCGCTTAGTTGTGATCCCTTGCTGCATGTGATAAACATTCTTTTTTATCATAGCTCCGGCTGTGTTGTTTCTTCAAATGGGAAATATGAGGGACAGAATCATGGATTTTAAGGAAAGTATTATACGACATTCTTGCAATCGATTGCGACCTCCGTCAAACTGTTACGTTACCGCCTGTCTGCAATACACATCAAGACCATTTTTATCAACATAATTAAACGGTGCTGCGAAATTCTACAAAACCTGTCTCGAATATAATGTTTAAATACGACTGAATGCCAGAATCAGAAAGAAAAAAATCATGTTCGGCAGGTTAATCTGAAAGTAAAGCGCTTCCCCAAAACAATAGTAAACCACCGATTCTGATTAATTGGTTTTGTACTGTGTTTTCTCATAGTTGGATTCACACTAGAGCTTACATTCCACTAGATAGTTGATTCAAACGACCAAGCTGTTTGCAAATAAGAGGTTCTCTTCCAGCATTTCGGGCTCTAACCAATTTTTGGTTGTGACTTTCCAGTAAAAACAATTGCAAGCTAATCTGAACAGAAAAATCAACGACAAATCGGACGTGTGAGCAACATACTCGCTCTTGTGTCATCAAGAACCACAAGCTCCACAGGACAGTGGATCTAGTGTCATGTCGTGAAAGAGGTACCAGAGGGCTAAACCTAAAATACTGTGGCGTATGTGAAACATTTTAACGATTTTTAAGTTGAACTCAGTTCTGACTTCACTCGTTTCCTAAAAGCGTTAAAGTTCGAACATGACATTTACCAGGGGATCCTTTCATTTACATAAAAATGCACTCCTTTTCGCTTAAGTATATCTTACCAAGGATCGCTAAACCTAAAATACTGTGGCGGCGTTGAGACTAATAGATTGTATTGATTATGTAGATCTCGTTCAAATAATTCATGCTTTTCCTCTCTTTAGTTCAATTTTTGTTTCGTTCTTTCTTAATTGGTTAGTCGAAAAAACTGAACCGGTAACGCAAAAGGATTGACTTTGTGAATGATTGATTTGCAGTTGTGTGAATGCAATCACCAATACTTTACTGTGAACGGGTCAAAAAGATCGAATCAGTCGTGATTGGCACAGCTCTATGTCAAAGATTTTGGTGAGATTTTTAGTGACCATTGCTTGCAATAATAGATTTAATTTTCAAGCTCAAAGTGTTTCTTGAAAAGACCACAATAAATGCAAGCATTCATCGACCAAATGGGCAAAAACACTCTAAAAAACAGAAGATAAGGTAAGTCAGACTTTAGAGTCGTCTCCAGGTTAAAACTATTTTATTACAAAACAACTATCCATTGACATCCGGATTCCTCTCAACGAATAGAGTTTAATATTTCGCCTAGCAACCCGTTTTATTTACGTTTGTTTACAGTTTATCAATAAAACTCCTTGCAAAGGAGAGAAACATCTCGAATTTTCTAACCCTACAACTGCCGCAAAGTTGAAATTAACACCTTCGTCAGTTGCATACTAAAACTTATTCGCATCAAAAGGTTTTCTCCCGTTCAAGAACAATGGTCCGCTTACATGTTAAACGTGGTGACGAAAGTCAATTTCTTTTCGACACCAAAGTATCAGAAGAGGTCACAACAGTTCTACAAGAAATAACCTCAATTTTCAATGGCCGGTTAAAAGTCCATCGATTGTGCTATGATATCGAAGATTTGGCTAATCACGGTACGATGTTGCCGCCGGAAATGATAGGTCTGACTGATGAGCAGATTGAAGAGTTAAAATTAAAGGACAACTGGGCTGAGAAATGTATTCCATCAGGAGGATTTGAGTTTAATAGAGATACAATGGGACGACGAAATGGACAGCAGCCAAGGGAGAATATGCGCGCTGTTTTATCAAAGGCAATTGAGGATGCGAGAGCTGCCATTGATAAGGTTGGTCTATAGAAACAGAAATGAGATAGAGATGATAAGGATTCTTATTTGATTCTAGAAATTAGTTCGCACTAATAATCCGTTGACTCTGAAGACAGTAGAGGAGACAATTAGCTTGCTAAGAGGAGCTGTTACCATTGTTTATCCAATGCAGCTTCCACCACATGATGTCATCCGCATGGAATTTACCAACACCGAGGACTTGTCTGGAACTCAGGTAAGAGATTCGATTTTTGAGAGCTTGTCTTGCACCATGGACTTTCCTATTCCAAGGCTAAGTGGTTTTTTGAAAAGCCTTTTACAGTCCATTCTGATCGGGAAAAGGATAAAGAACTCTTTCAGTTTAATTCAGGGACGATCGAGTCAATTAAAGACGATTAGTTCCCATGATATTGAAACCAAATATGTCTAGCCTATCAAAATAACACACATCGTTTTTGAGCATACATATTCTTCCCTCTTACTAAGGGATTTACCTCCCCAGAAACAATGAAATATGTAACCATAATCCTGTGGTTCTTCCATGACGTCGATATTGCTCGAAACTTTTCTCAGTTGTAGAACAAAAGATCTTTTAGATCGCAGAGTGCATAAGGCCATCATCAATTGGGTATGAGGCCCCACAGAGTCTTTTTTACGAATATTAGAACATACGCCTTCTAGCTCAGTTTACAAAGAAAGCAACTCTAGATTAATAAACTGTTCATAGAGTTTGTGCAGAAGGGTTGAAACAACAAGGACATTTCATATAATATATTATAATCTGTTAACCAAGTTTATTTTAAAAATAATATTAACGTGAGCCATTTAACTTTCTCTTACATAGGCTTCAAAAGAAGTTATAGAGCCAGCAAAGGCACAATTATGGTTTGCTGGACATCAAATGATTCCGGGAAAGAAATTGTCCGACTATCTTGGAGTAAATGACAAAACTAAGGTAATAACTTTGTTTAGAGGAAACTTACAAGTATTTTAACAACTTCAACAATTAGGTTGTGGTTAAACTAAATAAGCTGGGAGATGGACCTCCGGGAAGAGAAGCTGTTATTACCGAAGATATAAAGAAACGTATGATGGCCGATGCATATCGTCGCCAAGAAGAATTAAAGGTATTTATAATATTTTATAACCTCAAACTTTAAGTTACTTTGTACTAAGTATGCCACCCTTTTGAGTACGTCAACCTTTGAGGTATTGGATGGCGTTGAGTACACATGATAGTCAACTTCGTCCCGGTGTGTAATGAAACCTGTCTTTTCCAAAAAACGTTTAAAATCTGTAATGGAACTGGTAAAAGCATTAACTAAAAGCGCCACTCTACCACTGTCGAAATCGACGTAACAAGGCCCTTGGCCAGCTTGATTGAGATGCATATTTATAAGGATGTAGTTTGAGAAGCTTATATCGTCTCCGAGGTAGAATTCTTAGCTGTTAACCCACTACGCACTGTGCTTAATTTGGTTAAAATCGAACGCTTTTCACCAAAGTAAGCCACTTTGACAACCTTTTTGATTAAAATTTCTATAAACAAAAATATTTCTTGGCCAATAAGATATTGAGAAAGCGATTAGGCTTGATTCCATGAGCAATTCACCTATAGAGACTATCTGTTAATGCGTTTAGTTTATTAGTTACTATCGGTCCTTATTGCCGCTTCGAAGTTGAAACGTGTGCGGTTGTTCATCTACATTATGTGACTCGTAATCATAGTCATTTCAGTTCTAGAAATTAGGCCCACACTTCACTTTTCCTCTGGAATATAATTTCCACCTATGTCAACTTGCTGTGATCTGTGTGGTGTTCGAAACCACCCGCCCTACTAGAATGGCGAAGTGGATCAATACGAGCAAGTTTACGATTCCTCACTGGGCAACGCCTTCCGACCACCCAGAATGACGGAACGGATCCATAAGATCAGAATTATGTTAGGTTAGGTTATGGGGGAAGTGACTGTGCGTCCACGGGGGCCTACTGGTCCATTGTGTTTCCCTTTCTCTTGTGGTTTATGTTCCAACCTTGAGTTCTAGATGGGTGGTCTATCGCAAAACCACTCTGTACTCTTAATAAAGTGGAGTACGTTCGTTATTGGTACTTCTGTTAGGTTTCCCAGTTCTTCAAACAGCCTGTTTTCCATGTGTCGGAGTCAGCGGTTTTGGTGATAGGGGCACCCACAGCGTAAGTGCTTGATGGTCTCTGTCTCTTCCGTATCCTGACAGATCTTGCAGTAGTCTGGAGAATTGTGGCCGATATTGCTGATCATGGTGCCGATGGCGCAGTGTCCCGTCAGTACACCTATTAGGATGCGAGTATCCTTTTTTTTTCATAGCCAGGAGACATTTTGTCTTGCACTGGTCTATTCTCTGCCGTAAGCTGCGGGATATAATGTATTCACCTCATCTATTGTCCTTGCTGCTCTATCAATGGCGAACATTTCAGCTTGGAAGACACTATGGTCGTCCGGGAGTCTGTATGAATCGTTTATACTTAGAGAACTACTATACACCCCTGCTCCAGTACCTTTCTCCATCTTAGAACAATCAGTGTAGTTTTGGATAGCTTGTTCTGGTGTTAGCTTCGCGATCTTGCCTGCTGGGTATAAGGGTCGAGTAATTTTTGAAGATCAGGCTTACAATCCTCCACTTCAACTACGTCTTACTGCAGCCTCTGACATGATATATTGTGCAGCGTGTGAAGTTGACCATTACATTATTTTGTGCAAGCTGTAAAAGAGAAAAACGTCTTTTGAAGTCGCATAATATCAACGTGAATAATTTGCCCTCATAGAAACGACCAAACTTTAATCATATTTCGTTTCATTTATTCAGCGTCTAATGACATAAAACTATACAAATAATTTTTATTTAAGAGCATTCTTCTCCTTTTTAAATCAATAGTTTCTTTGCATAGTTTTGCTCACATTTATAAAGTATAGTTGTAGATACATAAATACATTTACGCAATAAGTACCTAAATATTTTCACAACATCGAATGCCTTGGATAACATAGTAAAGTTGTTTCTTTAAAAATTTTCATATAGTAAATATCAATATTTCATAAATAGAATATAATTATACACGAGTATATGTAAGTTTTGGTGTGAAGTTCATTAAATGTGGGCCCTTACATTGTTGCAATATTGTTCTTTAATTTTTTTTTTTTTTACCTAAATTAAATTGTATTAAATTTTTGTTTTTTATCGAATAAATACACATAATAATATAAAGTTAAAACTGACTAATGTGTGCATTGGGACATTTATAGTATATGTATATATATGTATATTTTTAATTTGTTTCTGTATATTTTTTTTTTTTTTATAATTTCTCATTATAAAAGGCACATTTTTCTAAAAATTAAAAATGTGTAAAAAAAAGAAAAAGAAAATAACTACTTAAGTAAAATGGGTTCTTAAAAACTAAATGTTGCTGTTAGTTAAGAGAAAGTAGGATTTTTTCTCATATCGTGTGAGAAAAATTAGTTTTATTTTCTAAGGAAAAACGGTTTTTGGTCTAAGAGAATCTGTTAATAGTTTTTGTTCCATTGATATCCGGTGGGTTTTACATTTCTACTTGTTTTATTAAAAAATCTATAAAATATGAAAATTTGAAAAAAAGTCTAACGATGACAAATGTGTTATGTTCTTATACAATAATGTTATAAGGGATTTGCTAGATCTTAGCATACTATACATTAATCGTCATGGAATAGTGCAGAACACTTATTTTAAGGTACATTTACATTTAAGGTTTTTTTTTTTAGCAACAAGTTGTGTATGTATTGTATGTTTATATTTATTTCGTTTTTACCAAATTTGTATTCTCTATTGAAACTCTGAGTTTATTCAACTTATTCTGTTTTTCCTTTAAAGTTGGCATTAAAAATGCGAAAAGGAAATAGGGTCAAGCTGGGTGGTAATGGTCGAAGCGATAAGTTTATCGGAAGCTATGCACGATCAGGCTGGGCTTTCAGTTGTTGATGCAAAGTGATTCGACAATTATGATGATTCTGCTTTAAATATTGAAAATCTACCTTGGCTATAATGGGTTGCCAGTGGAGGTTTTCAAGTCCTGAGTGTTTGTTTTAGTAAAACCAAGTCATCGAACAAGTAGAAATGACGAAATAATGTCCGAATACGGTACGCTACCCAAAGCTCAAATGAAAGCAAAACATTGAACACAGAGTAAAGAAGGCATGTGTAGCCTTCTATGCCTGCAGTAAAACCTTTGGAATGAAGTGAGGACTTCAACCAAAGATGACCTGGATGTGGATGTACACAGCTGTAGTGCGTCCAATTCTCACCTACGGGTTGCTAGTATGGTGGCCTGCTCTGAGCAAGGGCTACAACCTTACAAAACTTAAAAGGCTCCAAAGAACAGCGAGTATAGGCACCACGGGAGCATTGAGGTCGGCCCCAACGGATGCCCTCGCTGTGCTTCTGCATCTTTTGCCTCTTGACTTACAAAAAAAAACGCACTGTACAGCGCTGTCAGACTCAAAAAACCTGGGTGCTGGACCGCACGGCCCTACGGCCACACCAATATCCTGGACTCGCTACCAAACGGCATGGTCACGTTTCCAACCGACTACATCACACCCAAACTTAACTTTAGGAAAAACTTCCACATGGGATTCCCCACCATAGCACAGTGGAAGAAAAACGAAGTGGTAAAGAACTTCGACACGGTCATCATTACCGACGGATCAAAGATGAACTGCGGTGTGGGGGCTGGTGTCTACTCGGAATCACTGAATATAGCAAGATCATATCGCCTGCCGGATTTCGCCAGCGTTTTCCAGGCGGAACTACTGGCAATCCGGGCGGTTTGCACGCAACTGACAGATCACACAAACAAAACATTGCTATCCTCATAGATAGCCAGGCCGCTATCAAGGCCATTGACTCGGCTACCATATACTCCAAACTGGTGCTAGAGTGCCGGAAGCTTGTCTGCTTAGGCGAACGATTCAGCGTCACATTGCTCTGGGTTCCGGGACACCGCGACATAGCAGGTAACGAGCGTGCGGATGAGCTGGCCAGGCAGGGGTCAGCTTTCCCCGTCCCACACGCGGTAAGGGTCCACATCCCGCTGGGAGTGGTTAAAGGACAAATCCACTCACACTTCCTGCAAAAGGCCAATCTCAAATGGAGGAGTTTAAACAACTGCGCCATATCAAGGAAGATATAGCCGACGTACGATACGACCAGAACAAGGAATCTCCTAAGCAGAACCCGCCCAGATATTGCCAGAATAACGGCAGTTATCACGTGGCATTGGCCGGTTGGAGACCATGCGGCCAAGCTGGGTATTCCATACAACCCCTACTGCCGGAGTTCCGGAAATGAAAATGAGAGGGAAACTCTCATCCACTTCCTCTGTAGGTGTCCGGCACTTGCGAGAGCCAGACTGCGTGCACTGAACCAACCATTCTTCGACGATCTCAGCGACATCTCGGGTAAAAGGAGACAAGACCTGGTTCGATTCCTAAATTCCACAGGTTGCATCTAGGCATCTAGGTTAGGTCTTGACAAGGCAAGACTGAGAAAAATCCTGGAAAAAACTAAACTTCCATTCGTGAGAAAAATGTAACCTCACTACATGAACCATTGCGAGGAGCAAAGCCTTGGTCGTATGCATTTTTGTCTTGATTTCCACAGACTGTTTCAAAACAGTTCCCGAGTCACTATAGCGCCTTTCAGGTCGAAGTCAAGCTCTTGGACCAAATTACCGCAATCGATAATAAATGAGAGAGTAGTACTCGTGATCGAATGATAGATTAACTTCAATCGGAGCGGTAATGTCAAATCCTCACATTTCGGTGAGGAGTTATTCGTTAACGAGAGTGGTAATTCTTATACCAAGCAGAGTCCTAAAGAGTATGATGTGACACTCTATGGGCTCCAGGTTATAACGACATCCCGGCGAACTGTGCGGCCGACGAACTGACCAGGCTTTAGGTACCAGTAGGTATCGTGTCAGGGCACCCATGTAATTTGCTAAGTATCTGTCACATTAAATGAAGGATTAGGGATACTGATAGCTTTGATGATAATGCACTTTAAGCTCAAAGAAAATATGACGAAGTTGGACCTAGAACGCGATGGAACATGCAGATTCTGCAAAGAGACGGAAAACACTCTGATTCATATTTTTAGGAACTGGGTGGAAGAAGTATGTTCATATGTATGTAAACTGACTGTCTTTATACGGGAGGTACTGCCTTCGATGCAGGCATTTAGTTGAAGGAAGAGAACTAGACCACAAAAGGTGCTTAAGTCCGAGAACCTAAGGGGTTCAACCCAAGTCTCCCAAATTATTCATTTATTTATTCCCACATGCGAGCTACATTTTCCGTATGCGCTTTAACAGTGAAGTACTAGAAACTCTATCTGTCTCACGTGAATTTTATATCTGGCAAAATAAGCCTCGAGAGCTATAGTGTAAGAACGTTTTGTCTCCACTCTTACAAGTCTCCTTGCTACAAAAACTGGAAATAGATTCATATTATTTCCTCTGTTGGCGTTCACCCGTAAAAGGTCCTTAACTCTCCGATATCTCTACGAGATGGAGTAATGGGCTTTTTAATGAAACAAATTTTTAGTTATTAATTCCGGTCGAAATCGTTCCAATTTTTCAAGTGACATCCATGTATGAGGTTAATTTCCTTCGAAATTTCCGTCGAACAGTCACAACATGGACATCACCAAGGAAGAAACTGTTTCCCTGCATTTAAATTACTATCCAGTACAACTACTGTCAACTTCCATGTGAATATTTAAAAAAAAAAAAGGGACCCAGTCTATCTCCCCATTTGTAATTCACTTTGCATCTCAATTTCCTTATAAGCATACGCCTTCGCCCATTACCTCATACCCAAGCATTTTAATTGCCTGCCAGTGAGATACTTTTTACTCTGTGTAATCGAATGTTGTATGTTTTCATGTGTACATATAACTTCTTGTAAGGCAGTCGTTGTATTGTGTATGTGTGTTTCCTTGTAGTACAGTAGAAAAATATTTTTTTTTTTTAATTCTTTACAACGATGATTATACATGGTAGACAACATAGTAGTAGCAGCGGTAGTACATATGAAGGTTGCAGTAGTTGTATGTGTTTAAGGATGTAGATTATTGATTCTTCCTTGTAATTTCATTAAATGACCACTAATGGCTTCTCCGGCGCATCACACTTTGATGCTTTCTCATCTTGGAAGGAATTATCAGCCGTTTCCTCGCATGGGCTTAATGGTATGAGTGATTTTGTACTGCCAATCATTTCGTGGGTATCGGCGGGATGGTCTTCCTATGCGCAAAAGCATTTTTCAAATAGAATTTATAAATGAATAATAATGAATAAGATACAAATATTCAGGAAATTCAAAACTTACCGTCATATCGGTGAGTCCCAGACCAGGACAATCGTCATCTGCTTGATAGCGAGCGTTACTTCTTTGGCCAGCACCAAATGCTCCCTCACCATCGGAATCGTCAGCTGAACATACACATCGCATCTTGGCATCATCACCAACCTGGAAAATAAGAATGGGAGTGTTTAGTTTCGGGATGGGACAAGAACAAGGAAAGTTCGGATATTAAGTCCGAGCTCGATTAAAAAGCACTAAAGACCCTGTCATCAGTGGTCGCCGTGGCTCAATGGTTAGTGTGTTGGACTGCTGAGCAAGCTGCGTGGGTTCAAGCCCCAGCCGTGTCCACCGAACATTTTTTGCGGGACTACCTCTCGTCGGGGAATGACAACACTCCGAGAGGACAATTTACCATGAAAAAGCTTCTCAATTCGCCGTTCGGAGTCGACAATAAATTATAGGTCCCTTCTATTCCTGTGAACAATGGAACACTCACAATATGAATGGTTCCGAAAAGCTAGGCCTTGGCTCAGCTCCAGCTGTCGCGCCGGTTTTTTTTAAAGACTGATTAGCACAACCTCGACAGTTCACAGAATTCATCATTACGGATCGTATAGAAAGCTTTATCGATCCTCTATCCAAGGGGATCTAATGGCAAACTGAGACCACCTTGGTAGTTCACATGAGTGCAAGCCTTCGGTTTGTCTGGGGCAAACCGTCTGTTGCTGACTTCATGTTGGTTGAAGTTCCCTTCGACTTGTGCGCGCATTCTAGACAAAGTCTTCCTTTATTGCGTTCTTTCCGGGATAAATTCGTTTATGCCCATCCGTCCTAAGGCAATTTAAATGTGTGTGAGTGTGTATGTGTACGTGTGTGTGTGTGACCATATTTTCGCCTTCGATATCTGGAGAACGAAACAACGTAGGACCATGCGGTTTTTTAAGTTTTATTCATCAGCATGAAAGTTAGAGCTGATAAGCTTTTGAGCACAATCGGTTTGGGGGATGCTGAGGAAATTTAAGAAATGTCTTTTCGAGTTCGCGCAACAACTCTTTGTGGATATCTGGAGAACAAAACAACGTACGATCATGCAGTTTTTACTTCCCACCTAGTTTTGTTTTATTCGTTAGCATGAAACTTAGAGCTGATTAGATTTTGAACATAATGCTGAGAAAATTTAAGAAATGTTTTTTATCAAGTTCGCGCAACAAATCTTTGTCGAACAATTGCTGGGGAAATTGTAAAAATGTTTTCTTTGACATTAAATGGATTATCCAATTATTTTATGCAAAAACAAAAATAAAAATAAGTAATATTAATTCAACTCGATCGTTATGTGTGCGGTGGGAAGTAAAGGACAGGCTCCACAGTCGAATTTGTTTTTTGGACTAGATCTATGTTGCTCTACAATTCTTGTTCCAAAGTCCATCAATGTAAATGGCACCCAAGATCTGTTCACTCGAAACACCCAAGGATATCTTCACCCGCTTTCGGTAGAGTCTATCTTTCAGCGCCATAAAGTTGGAAACATTTTTACGATCGAATGGAACTGAAACACACTACCTTTTTCGTCTTTGTTCCTGGGTCGTGCTTCATTGACCACAGAATTCTGAACTTTCTTTCGCGGAAAACTAATCGATTTTACTCTCGTTAAGCACCAATTAAGCGACTTAATTCTAATCCTTACCTTAACAGTGTTGGTGATAACGCATAGCGATATCGATGAGAGCACAAATAGAACAATTGGAAGTATAAGAGCTATCACGAGTATCTTGTAAGTTTTGTCCAAATCGAACCGTGCCACTACAAATGGAACGGCCTCCGCCTGACAAATAAAAACAAACCTTTTAGAACCACAGTCCTTGTCATTCCAAAAATGTCTTTCCCTCACCCTATTGTAGAAGCACTGATATCTGGACTGTGCCGTATCATTATCCCCATCACTGCCATATCTTGCAACGAAATCCTTACACTCTCCACGCAGTGTATTTACACATCCCTCCAAGTTTATGAACAACTTTTTCGAGCCATAAATAGTCAGGTTGTCTTGTTTGGGCAGAAATCTCTGATCGGGATCCAGAATATTATTGCTCTTGTCATAAATATTCCAAAATTGAGTGAAATTCATAAACGGATGTGGTAAAGTGTCGTGGTCCAATAGAGTTCCATTTAGGCAGTCAGTAGCACTGAAATTAATAACATTTCGATCAAAGTCATTTAATGCGCGTGTCCTTGTCACAGTTACACAATTTTGTCGCCCTCCTTTGCGACTGTCATGCAATTTGCCAACAGTGTGCCGTCGTCTTCCTTCCAGAAATCGGTGGGTGGAATTCGTACTCCCTTGTTAGGACCTCGCGCCTCATTAAATGCCACGCCATGGTCACATTCCGCCGTCACTAGATTATCGTCCTGAAATAGATTTTTTTTTGTAATATTATTCGCGATATTTAGGTGACAGTGCTATGAAAATTACGCACTTGCATTAGAAGGACATTGATTCGTGCCGTGGTTATCTTTGAACAATAACGGTCGCACATGAATGGCTTCTTTATTTTTGTACACATAATGCCATGGCATTCGAAGAAGCCATTGAGTTTCGTGTTGTCCTTTTCGGAATTGAGGGTGGGCCCGTCGGCCTTGTGATGACAGAGAAAAAACTCTGACATATTTTTGCAATGTCCTAGGGAGTGGATGGAAAATTACAGGAAATTACAAAATTTTCCACAGAGATGAAGTAATTAATTTGAGATGATGAGCAGTGGAAGGAGAGTGGAGAACTTACCATTTGAGCAGTTGAATACACCCCGTAAGTTGTTACATGCGGTTCCGTTGTTACAGTTGAATTTCTTTAAATTTTGTAAATCAATCTGAAATGAGAACCGGAAAACATATTTGAGTTAAGTCAGAAATGTGCGCACACTTTTTTGCAGAAACTCTAAACTAATTTGACGATTCTAGTGTACACCATCAGAGATTATCAAAAAAGACTCAATCTTTGAACAGCGAATATACAACCTATATCTTGTTCTTCCTAGGATGCCCTGTATGCTCGATAAGCTTTTGTTTAATACAAGGATAACCCTGCTGCGTAGTATTTCTCATGGACGGTGGCTTATTAAACTCGATTTTTGTTTGCCGAGTTATGCTTCATCAATTGACTTTTAGATGTGCATTAGTTCTTATATCCTTTACTTTCGGTGGTGCTACAGTGTTAGGTATACATGTGTCTTAACCAACACGCCGCAAGGTGGACCAACAGGAACGCTTGCAGATTCATAAAGCAAACATTTCATTTCATTTAAAAGAAATCAAAGCGACCTCTTTCCGCAAACAGAAAGTACATAAGCTCCACCATAGAAGTAATTACTAGTCACTGCTTGCTAGGCAGTGTTTATCTGACACTTCTAGGAGCGTACGTCATCATAGAGGGAATCAGTCACTTTCGCCCACGTGGTTACTCAGCAGCAACCAAGGTTCAATTGATCAGTCACCATAGGTAGGTATCCCACATTTAGCCTGGATTCCGCCAGAGGTTAAATTGTATCACTAACGCCTCTCTTTTTTACTGCGGGACAACAGCAGAAATTCTGCTTATACAAGCTCCATTCGGAGAGTCCCACATTCGATTAATTCGATTAATTCAATCACCCATTAACTCCCTGCCACCTCCTACCAGGTACTTTCTCATAAACCTATTTCATCCACAAACATTCTAAGGGTTTCTCACAGCAGTCACGATACTTTAACTTTTGCCGCTAAAAGACGAGCCTCTACAGTAAGGTTCACTACACATCTGGACATTTTGAGACTCAATAATGTCTTCGCATACATTTTAGATGTGCTACCTAGAGACCAGAAAGCCTGTAACACAATCAAAACCTCATAATCCCTGTCATGATGAAAAAATCAGACAGTTTCTTATCATATCATTATATTATGTTTCTAGCCTGTCAACAGATTTATGTTCCCAGCTAGTTTCTAATTTCATTAATTTCTAAAATAATGTTCCTATTCCGTTAGGATGAAAACAAAGGCCATAGTAGGGTAGGTTAGGTTAGGTTAGCCGGACGACAAAGATGACGAGCCCCTTTTCATCTCACTTAGGTTTATATAGACCCGTTGTGGTACGCATGTATATTTATCGGTACTGCGTGGTTCTATCTATCTGATGATAGCCGCCTAGTTGTCCTTACAACTTGAGCAGATCCGATAGTTAACCATCGGATTGCTCCTTGATATCATCGAAGAGGAATCTGCCCAGAGTTCTTGAGCAATGACAAAAAATATGGGTTGTGTCCTCATGGTCTTCTTCGTCCCCGCATCCTCTGCATTGATCATCTTTGGTCAGGCGCATCTTTTTTGCATGCTACCTAAGCATATTGTGGCCTGTAAGTAATCCTACCAGTAATGACCGGGATTTCCTGTCTATATGTAGAAGCTTGGTTGTTCTGGCTTTATTATATTCTGTCCATAGCCTTCTGGAACACTTCGTTAGTGTTTTCCACCTATTATTAGCCTTAGTTAAGGATCTTAGCCTTACTGATTCTTTCAAATGGCAAAGTGGAGGTTTAACTGCACCATCCGCTAGCTCTGGTTCTAGAGCTGATCCCTTTCTGGCTAGTTCATCAGCAATCTCGTTTTCTAATACACCACTGGCCAGGGACCCAGCAGAGTTTTACATTATGCTGCCTGCCAAGAACCTCCATCTCTTCGTGACAACCCTTGGATGTAATTTGAGTGGCAGCCAGTGCTTTTATAGCCACCGGCCAGTTTATGAAGATCGTGATATGATCGTATTTGAGCATTGATGCCAATTGAGCAGCTGTGGTCACTGCTATCATGTCTGCTTGGGAAACACTAACGTTGTCAGGGAGTCTTATTGAGCTGCTGGGTCCTAGCTCGTCAGAAAAGACACCTACCCATGTGGCTATGTCCATTTTGGAGGCATCAGTGTAGATAGACTTTGTTTCGTTAAAAATTTCGTGTTGCTGACGATCGTGTGCAATTTTTTTTTGAAATTAGTAAAAATTGTTATTTTCTCATTTCAATCACCGTTCACCATCTCATCTGATCCTAATCACGCGCAGAATTTCAGGTGCAAGTTACAGTTACGATTCAAAAGAGGTAACCATCCCTCCCATGTCATTCTGGGACGTTGCATTCTCAGAAGACAAGTCGATTCACTTCTACACCGATGGCTCAAAAACAAGCAACGGGCTGGGTGGTGGTGTTTTTTTCGACATGTTTAACCTAAGCCTAGTGTTCCGTCTTCTAAATCATTGTAGCGTTTTCCAGGCGATAATTATGGCGATTAGAGAAGTCTTATCTTGGCTGAAGAAAAACGTGATATCAGCCACGGATATCTGCATCTTTTCAGAGAGTCAAGCGGCATTAAAGTCCTTGAAATCAATCGCTTCAAATTCACTAACAGCCCTAGATTGCCGATCTTATAGAGGTCGCGGAGCAGTTTAATATTCACCTTTGTTGGGTGTCAGGGCACTGTGACATTCCACGGAACTGTAAGGCTGATTAATTCGCCAGATATAGAACAACATTACCTATTGGTCCTGATAAGGGCACCTTAGGTATACCAATCGCTACTTGTAAACCTAAACTAAGTCTAGGTGCTATCAAAAGAATAAATCTTAGGTGGACAAGTGGAACAGCATATCTAGCGACAAGGCAGAATTGGCCAAAGCTGGATCTGAAACACTCTTAAGTATTGTATTTCTCTTAATAGATTAACATTTAAATAGGTGTCATTACTAGACACTGTCTAATAGGCAAGCATGCAACAAGGCTTGGCGTCTACGCCAACGACTTCTGCGGAAAGTGTATGAGCGAGGAGGAGGAGGAGACCATCTCCATTTTCTTTGCGCCTATCCAGCTCTTTCCCGCAAAAGAAAACTCCACTTGGGAACCTTCTTCAATACAAACTTAAGCGACCTGATAAACATCGATATTAGTAGCCTTCTACGCTTCATAAGAAGCTCCAATTCGCTTAATGAGTAGGCAGGAAATCTTTCCGAGAGCATTGTGGTATATCAACGGATCCCTCATGAGTCTAAGTGTATTGGCTTTAGCTGGCGGCCTCTTCAACCTAACCTAACCTAACCAACGGTTCGAAATCAAATCAGTATGCACTACGCACGCGCAAAATTCTAGTTGCTCATGAGATGATGGCTACTGTGGCGTATACGTAACTTTTTTTCTGAAGTCTGTAAACAATTTTTTTTTTCACTTCAATCACTGTTCAGTAAGCATATTTTAGTATTTAAAACAGTGAAACATGTACCAAGTCGCAGACTTTATTAGACATGATAAGAAAACATTAGACAGGATATTTGTAAAGTTACCCCAGAAGTCTTGAGAATTAAGGAAAACGACCGAAAATGCCATAAAAAGGGCTTAAAGGCTTGAGGTCAGCGAAAGTGGTCAACATTTCGTCGACATTAACAGCTTCTTTCGCACTTAATCGATCCCACTTACAACCACAGTTTCCCCGCCCCATCTCCCTCCCGACCTGTGTTAAACAATTAACGAAAGCTGGTTAAATTGCGTGTGTGTTCTAATTAGCACTTGCTCAAAGCAAATTATCGTATCAAGGACTTCCACAACTCTCGCAAAGTTTCGCACTATCTATCAACGTGTTAAGCTCCTCATCATGGCTGCCCTCCACTTCATTAATAGCAAAGCGGTTATCCCACCGTTCCGACCAGACTATGTCAACTTCGTCTCGTTGTTATGTGCACCACAGAACCCTTCAAGCTAATTTACCCCAAATAAACCGTTCAGATAACGAGCACACTCACATAACCGCCGACATCATCGTTCTAAAGACGACTTAATTATCCCCGTCGAACCTTGTGGCACCAGCTTTATGACTCCTTGAAGCGTTTAAAATAACACTCCCCAACTATGTCACTACTGCCTGCCTACGAATTTGTATATTCCACCAACGTATGACTCCCGAGAGGCGCCCTATTATCAAACAAAAAACAAAAAACACCCTCGCTCCCGACCCACTCAAGCTCACACCCGTTTGTACATCTAACCAGGGTATCCCATTACTTCGTGAATCATTAAAGTAAACGCATAACCTCACTCGCACTAGCACCACAGATGAGAACGGGCGAGGAGGAAATCTCCACGTCTTCGATGAGTCATAGGAAGGACAAACAAAAATGCTTACCATCGGGCATGATGTTGTTGTTATCCTTGTGCAGTTGTTCAGCTGTAAATCGGTGCCATTTCGTCGCACCACCGAGTGAATCTGCGGGCAAAAGCCACTCGTCTTGGTCAGACACCATTCGCCACAGGACGCCCAAGGACAGTTGTTTGGCATTTGTATATCGATGGTTTGGCACATAACCGGATCGGGTTCAAATCCCGATTTGAAGGCTCTGCAACAGGAAAACCAAAAACGAAACTAGGTCAGTGACAACGCGGACGATGGATGGGAGTGGGTGGTTTTGACAGCAGGATGGCACACTTACTGAAAGGAAGGTGAGTAAACTGCAACACTGAGGTAAACAATCGAAACACATGACAACACCATTGTCAACTGGCAGAAACATATTGATCCACAAATGCGCTTATCCTGTTCGGGTATCAGCCGCGGTTTGTTCTTTCGTCTGCCCATTGTTGAGGGTCCTTTCTAAGCTGACGCCACCGTCTTCAGGATGATGATCAATTACTTAATTGATGGGTGCAAGGATCCACTTCACATTCACGCACAGAACTTACAAATTCAGGATAATTGTTCGGGGAATTTCGCGTCGTGTGTGTGTTTTGATGGAGGGAGCGCTTTCGAGGGAAATGAAATCATAAAACCAATGGAATCCTTGACTTGTTGATGCCGTGTGGTATTTTTGTATCTTTTTCCGAAGACCCACCCAGAATTAGTTACACGAAAGTTGAAAATGAATTTTTGATAACTCAGCGCACAGCAGGGAGATGGCAAGGACTTGGTAAACAGACGGCCGACTACGGGTCAGCGTTTGATATAGTTTTACCTGCACACGGTATTTGAACTTGAACAACTGTTCATATTTGTATAAATTTGTATAAAAATAAAACAACTACAAACACAATTGGAATGCAAAATGAAAAAAAGTAATGTGGAGCGACACTCGCGACAGCCGTCAAAGCGAAGCAGCCTACACCGGGGGTATCTAAATCTAAACTGAGAGAGCTATTGCGTTTTCGAAACAATTTCAGTTTCAGTCGAAACAAGGATACAGGCTTTCCAATTCCAGTCCAGGGGAATGTACGAGCACGAGGACTGTGGCGTCGTGGTATTTTGATGGAGAACTTTTCCAAAAAGGATACCTTAGCCTTCGGGGCTTTAACTGGGTTTCGTTCAGTTTTATCGATTTTTCCCAACCCCCGATGTGTGATGGATGACTTTAACGTGACAGATAGTCAGATACAGCTCAGTGTGTTTGTCTACAAATTAAAACGCTTGCATCAAGGTAGCCAGGATTGATTGTAAAAGCTGAAGATCTAGCTACTAGCGACGAGACAGTGTGTTGAGTGGTTGCTGGGCTTTGGTTTCTATATTTCATCATGAAGCAAGACAAGATGACAAAACCTTATCTTGAAGAACTTATGTTACGTGGAAACGTAATTGGTGAACTTGAATATACTAAGGCGATAGTATCTGCAGTCAAGGGCTGGGAAAAAACCCTCCGAAAATAGAAATCATGCTGTTTATCTGGCAAAGGGCTGTAACCGAATGTGGGTCACCTACCATGACGGGAAATCTCATAATTTTAGGATGACACATAGTAATTCGCACCTAGCGTGGTACATTGATTGCACATGGCGACTGTCAATCTCAATGTAACATTTTGGTGAAAATTTTGCTGAACAACTTGACAGCGGGTGCCTATCTGACGCTGGAACCAGCATTTGATAAGAGATTCTATGTATACATATACATACACATACGAATTTCTGGCAGAAGTGACGGGAAAAGTCAGATTGCCATAAGCAATGCGCTGGCCTTTTGCACTGTCAAATCTGAAATAGTCATAAACGAGTCTTTTTTAGACTCAAAGTGATTGCAATTTTTTTTTCCAAGTTCAGGCCATAAGCTTGACATAGAAAGCAAAACTGATAAGGAAAACCATAAATCATAAATCCAGTTGGCAATTTAGACTCTAGAGTCGACAACATTGATATTCGTTCAGAATAGCTCGAGATAATACACGACGACTTTTGCAGGAGCTGCGGATACGTAGAAGAAATTAAAACAATACCACAACCAAACCGAGGAATGAGGCTTCTATCTCTGTTTGAATGGTTCTATCTCTGAACGAATGGTTCAATGGCTTTGCCCGTTCCTAAATTTAGAGCTAACGACCACCAGAAGGCATAGTAAATGCCCGTGACCTCAGAGAAGAAAATGCCATCACTTGTGCCCATCTGAGATCACAATTGGTCGCTTCTTCTATCCTCCAACCAAAAGTGTGTGGAGAATCGAACAACAGTTTTCTTCAAATGGTGCCAGTAATTGATGAGCTGATGGGTCTGAAAATTGTTCCTTTGATGTGCGAAGTTTAACTCGCCTTTGGGATAAAAATTGTTCTCTTCTTTCTCCATGATCTCAAGATGCTCTACAGTTTTTACAAACTGAAAATGCTTAGGCTTGGCGGAGTCACAAGTTAATAAGCTTAAAAGTCAAATTTCAAAACAAAACGTCTCCAGACCAGAACCTAGTACTTTGTCTAAAGTTTTGGTTTAGCTGGGTATCCACGATCAGTCATAAATAACATTCCAGGCATGAGTGCGTTTGAATTCATGCCGGGAATGGCATTTATGAGTGATCGTGGATGCCCAGCTTTAGGGCTTCTACTGCTTCGCAGAATATACCAGGACACAGGAAAATTAAGCGAATGAATGAAAGTGTCAATAAAAAGTCTGCGGCATCTTTCGTTGTCTTTCATTATGACGAAACATATTCCGTGTTATATTTTCAACTTTAAACACAGTAAGTTCCGCCAAACAGTTAACACAGCGAACATTGTCAGTTGGATTAATGATTTTTTTGACTTGTGGTTGTCTTAACCCAGAACAGAATTGGTTCTGACAGCTTTGTAACTATATGCGTTATGTGTCTCGTTTTCCTCATTTTCCAACAAACCATCCCTGTATTCTGAACAACTTTCATGCGCATGCATCTGGAAGGTTTCATATCAAAAGTTATACAGCTGGTAAATGTTTCAAAATATTAGGTCACTGAAAGGTTAAACATTTTTGTTATCTATGGAAGACTGTCAAGGTATTCTCATATTTTGGCCAAGTTGCGAGTTATTTATGTGACAGCGTTT
This sequence comes from Matsumyia berberina, assembly GCA_917880715.2. Lineage (NCBI taxonomy): Eukaryota > Metazoa > Arthropoda > Insecta > Diptera > Syrphidae > Matsumyia > Matsumyia berberina. The sequence continues at coordinate 35,816,096 of OU862870.1, forward strand.
TTTTTTTATTTTCTCTTTGGAAACCATAGAAAGGAGGGCAGATGTTATTATGGCTGGGTAAACAAGTGGTTGAACGGTTGGTAAATCAAATGTGATACCGCAACTATGGGATGTACGGATATTCTATGGTTATAAATTCTCGGAATTCAAGGACGATAGTTTAGTGGAAAATTGTAAACATGCCTCATATTTCACAATGATTTCTTTGATGGAACTACTGATTGATTTAAAAGGTTTAGATTTCCAAATGTTGTTTTTTTGTGCCATCTCTTTAAGTTTTAATGAAAACACTTTTCAATATCTCATGTGAAGCGTAGTCAAGAAGCTTTTAAAACTCGTCTGCCACACGAATTTTAAACCGATGATATGAGAATTTTGTACGTACCACCAACTTATTCAGAGTTCTCGCATTTTTGGGAAAGAAAAATGCCACTAATAGAGTGATTTTGATCGCAGTCAAAGACGGAAAATATTTTATTCGAAATGCGCTTGCTATCTCTCTGGCTATTCCTTATCAACATAAGCAAAGAGCCGTCATAATATCAATATATCATTATCATTATTTTCCAATGACCCCCTTATCCACTATGAGGGTCCCGGGTTTAGGGTGCTTAAGTGGACCTTCCACATTTCTGGCTCTGCCGCCATCAACTCTAATTCATCAGAGGTTATCTCATACGAGTAGAGATAAGATTTGGGACTTTGCCCATCCAACTCATCCTGAGCCTACTCAGGGGAAGCCGACCTGATGGCTTGGATTCTATTTGCACGTCTTGGAAGCTGAGTTGGGAGCATGCGTTTAACGTGTCCAAACCATCAAAGTATGGACCTTTCCGTTCGAAGAAGTAGCTGCTCGACATTGAGTGCCTCGCATATTCTGGTGTTCCTAACCTGATCTCGACGAGTTACTCCAGCAATACAACGAAGAAATCTCATTTCAGCAGCTGGTATCCGCGATCTTATTATTTCGGTCATTAACCAAACCTCATAACCATAGATGAGGGTCGGAACAAATACTGAACTGAAGATCGATAGCTTAGCTCCGATGCCAAGTTCAGTCCTCCTGATAATAGATTGACCAAGTTGTCTCAAAATTGCTCCAGCATGACCAATCCTAGAGGATAACTATAATATCGCTTCTTCCATCATCCGTGAATAGGACCAAGAGATACTTAAACTTCTCCACCTGCGCCAATGGGACTCCACTAACCTGCAGAATGCATTAAATAATCGTTTAAAAAATTACCATTACCTCTGGTTTGTTAACGTTTACTCTCATCCCAGTTTCAACACAGAGAACTACGAACCTGTCAAGTGCGCGCTGAAGTTCAGTTTGTGTGGACCCCAGAATGACTAAGTCATCACCGAAAAGCAGATTAAGAATGAAACGCTTTGAATTGGGAGATTTAAGGATATCAATATACATATTTGTTGTCATTTTTTTTTGTACAATTATAGTTCGTTACTATTTTATTTGTAATGGTTTTTTCCAAGTAAGATCCCAAATGAAGTCCATATTCATCACATATCCGTCCTCAACGAATCTGGATATGCTTCTTTAAGTTTTCTGGCCCAAACTTCTGTCGGAATTCATTGCCAGATAGGTGTCTATATGTAGATTTATAGGCAGAAGTCACGATTTAAGGCTGTTACGGTATTTTACTTAAGCCAAACCAGGATAGTGCCAAAAAGATAGCCAAGGATAATTTTATCACTCACATGTGTAAAATAGAGCTGCTGGACCCGTTCTCGTCAATGTAAACGAGTTCATTTAGTTAAGGTTGACAAATTCATATATATGTATGTATGTAGGTTAGGTTAGGTAAATGGGTGCCTTGTGACATTAATCACTGCTCACTTAGACCAGCAATAGAGTGCCCATCGTGCCCATCGTCTAATTCTACATCGAAAACCTGTAAAGAAAAGGGGAGCCGCTGATTTAAAAATCACCCAGATAAGGATATGAATCTCAGAAGGTTCTTCAGCTCGATACCACGCAAGTCCTTTAGTTCCGTGAAAAGTAACTACCAAGAGTGCTCCTTCTTGTACCGGCGAGGGCAGGACCTTATGTACATATGTATATCCAACTTTTCTATGTATTTGCTTTTTTATTCTGATTTGTAAGGTACCGTGAAAATAGTTATTCCTTAACTCTGCCTGCTGAAAACTTATGAAGAGCTGATTGCTTGCCTGCAGAGACAAAGAGGAGGTGGAAGCAAGCTAGCTCTGAAAATTCGTATTAAAAATCCCGCTCTAACAGTTCTGTGTAAAAAATGTTTGCGAATTTTGGTAGTCTGTAGAATATTCCGATGTGATTTCAGATCCAATTTCACTGTTTACCAATATGCACTATTCTTGAAGGAAATCGTAAAGGTTTTCTTAAAATTAAATAGAAGTAGAAGGTAGTCGGCCCCCTAATCATCTCTTGTGGCAGCGTGTTCACAGCTATTAATGCTGTGGGTTAAGTGATGTATTATAGTTCTTGTGGTGAAAACACTGAGTCCGTGGCTAGGGTGACCAACACTTAACTATGGTGAATTGCTTTTAGTAGATAATTTTGTCAACCATTCGCACTACATATCCTATTGTAGTACTGTATGTACATACCTCTTGGAGGGAAGTTTCTATTGATCTTTCTTTGAGATATGCTTCCTGAGACCTTGAATGGGGCTAGTTTCCGAATATGCGTCGAATGTATCTACTTACAGGCTTTTCGCATGGGGAGAGCACAATACCATTTATAAATAAAATCCACCAAAAAAAAAATAAAATCACCACTGAAGATGATTCTTATTGAAAATTGTAATCTTCCTCTAAGTTCGTCAGAATCGAACAGACCTCTTGTTGGCTCTTATAATGGCTTGAGTTTTGCATCAACTAGATTTTATGAATATGTACAACTCTTTGCTTTTCGATATTTAATTGTCTCCGAAATCTCCGCCACAGTTTTATTCAGTTTCAGTCTTCATGTATGGAACACAAACACGACTTATTTAGTACATTTTTCTTAAATTTCGTTGACCAAAAAATCCTCACACTTTGCGAAATGTTTACCATATTTTTAAAGCATTTCCACAATGCAGTCCTTTATGTAGAATTTCTTGACAAATCACTGCAACTACAGGAGCAGACAAATGTAGTAGTTTGAGTGCTGTAGTTTCGGTTCACCCAAGGCCTTAAACAACAAAGCTATCGAGCTAGCACGATCCTTAGCCACTGAGTATGAGTTCGTCCTCCTCTGCGTAATCCCCAAGGATAGGTTCGAAAATTCTCGAGATGCGGAATTGGCGATCGGCCAATTGACTCGTAACGTTCGATTTGTCGGTTATGCGTTTGTCGCACCATTACTTACAAAGAGTTGGTACCCCTACCCTTATAAGTAATTACCAGCATTCTTCAATAGTTCGCCTCTTGGGCCATCTGGATCTACGGTTTTATATGATTTAAGCGAGACTGTGACTGCTTCCAGTGCGTCCTGGTTGTAATAAGTTTTCCTTTCCATGTCCTCAATTGAAATCATGTGCTTTAAGGGTTTTAAATAGTTGTCAAGACCGCAGGTCAATGATCCAGTGAACTAACAAAAACTCAAATATTTGCGGTTTCTTTTCGATTTATTAATTAAATTAATTTTTTTTTAGTTTGGTTCAAAGTTGAATTTAACATGTTTTTTTTTTTTTGCTTCAAATACAATTGTTGATTGTTTAGTAAATATTTTGTTTTTGCTTTTGATTTTGATAAAAACTTAGATTGGAATTGCTTTTTTATAGGAAAAAACATTTGTTTAAGATTGAGTTTTTCTAAAAATTTCATTTAGTTACTTGGTTTCTTGTTTAAGCGGTGCAAAAATATAATAATTTTAAGCTATTTTGAGAGTTTCTTTTATTTTAATTGATTTCCTTTCATATATGAAATGTGATTCTTAAAAAAAAAAACCGTTTTGTGTTTGGTGAGTGTATAAGAATTCTTTTTTTTTTTTTCAATTGCTTTTTTTTTTTTTATTAATTTCTGCACGCGAAAGCTAGAATTAAGATTCCCTCTAAATAGGATTCTTTTCAAAAGTACAAAATTTTGTTCGCAAATTGCTTAACATTTTTTAAATTTCACAAAAACCTTCATAAAGTCATAAATATACATACATGTGTATATATAATTTTTTTTTTAAATTATTATTATTTTTTATATATATTAGGCCATCATTCAACTAAGTTTAACTAAGAGTTGTAATTGTAAATATAACTTTATCTAAAGTTTATTATAATTTTTTTTTTGCCTTTTAGATAGATTCATTTAATATTATTAGTTTTTTTGGTTTTTTTTTTTCTCGAAATTTATTTCTATTATCACATCATTTTTGTTTTATTTGTTTTTTACATAATGTTTTTAATAAATATTTTTTAGCATTTTTAGGTTTTATTCGGTAAATAAATTGTGTTTAATAATTCGTTAAAATGTTTTAAGAAAATAGTTTGGTTTTTTTTTTTTTTGAATTAATGTAACAAAATTCTAATGGTTCTATTTGGTTAAGTATATAAAGTAAAATAAAATATGAAACAAATTTAAGCAAAAAGCAGATAAAATACAGATACGAGGTGGCGAAGAAAGTGTCACGTATGTGAGACTTATATTTGAAAAAAAAGCGTTGAACTGGAGGCGGAATATTAATAAGACTTTCATGAACCAGACTGGCCTTGAATATTTTCAATCTATTAAATAAAAGAAAGTTGAATATTCGCACAGAGGGCTTGAAAACCATTGATGGAACAGCCTCTGGTGATATAAGGTTATGGCCTGCTTTAAGCATCAGGAAAACCGAGACCATTTTGAAACTCAGCAGGAAATAGCTACGAATAATAATAGGAATGTTGTACGCATATTCCCTCCTGCGTAAGCAGGTCAGAAGGCTGACAGATGGAACGCAGATCCTGAAACGATATCTGCACACATTCTATGCAAATGCCGAACTGACACTGAAGTGAAACACTTCTCCAGTAAAATTGAGAAACTAGATAGCACGGACTATGTATATAAAATTAATAAAGTTTTGTAAAGAAATCGAATGCTTCGAGGAAATGGTTTGTGTTCTCACATGTTGCCTAGTATTTTGTAACACCTCACTTCATAACCCAGTCTTACATCACCTAGCCTTACCTGCACAAACTTTTTGGTCAAATAGTCACTATGGAAATTTTGACAAACGCATCAGATATAGATCGAATCATGTAGTCACTCATGTCAACCGATGAAAACGATGTTAAAACGCTTTCATTTCACGTTTCCTGCATGGTGTAGAAATGGATAAGACCATGCGTAAGGACTTCGACAGAAAAAATTCTTCGTAAAATCTATGAAGAAGAAGCTTTAACCAAAGGAGGAAAGAGGTACTACGCAGAAGAACCAGATCTACTCATCCGTGGCTTCAACGAGGCTCAGTTAACCTGATGTATAAAGCTTTCATCCACTATCAAGCCTGCTGTCTGTGTTAGTGGAGAACCTAATCTATATCAAGAATACTTCAGGGATAAAGAAAAAGATTTCAAATTCATGACCTGTCCAAATAAAAACCGAGTGATGGTTTCTTCGTCACACTGTGTATCATAATTTTTTGTTTTTCTTTGAAGCAGTCTACCTCCATTCTTTTAAAAATTCTTGAAGCCAATAGTTTTTTTTTATATATGCTTTTTTTGTTTTCCACTAATTTTATGCTAAAATTAATTTTTATTTTGTATAAAATATTCCATATAAATTCTTATACGTATTATATCAGCCTACTTTTTTAATTATTGATTTATTTTTATTTAAAAAATAATAAAACAAAATTTTAAATAATTTTTTTTATAATAATACTCATACTTTGTGCATAAAGTTGTTAAAATAAAAACAAATGAAAATAATGACACAACAAAAGAAAAAACAGAGTGAATCATATTCATACTTCAGTTTGGCAAACGTATTCTATTTCATTTTTTTGTAAAATCTATCTACAATCGGTACATGAACAGTTTTTATTTTTTTTTTGCTTCTAGTACTCCAGCTCATCTTCGTCATCGCTGCGACACAGAAGTTTGCTAAAATGATTGTGAAATTTATGCAAAAAATTGATTTTGATTTTCTTGCTAGTTGTTGTTGATTTTGGTAAATTTTCAGGACAGGATTTCTAAGTGGTTATAAATTGTTGGAGTAACCCAACAACTACGATCTAATTTTACTCATGCAATTTCACTTCTAATGGGAATTTGTAAAGGATGCAAAAAAGATAGTGGATACTAGATACTAGAGAGAAGTTTGTGGTGTGGGTGTTTGAATTTTGAAACCGATTTTCTTTTGTATGTATTTAGTACCAATGAATTTCTTTATAGTTTTTTTTTTTTTTTTTGGGAAAAGTTTGTAACAAGAATTTCGTTGTTAAATGAATGTAGAGTGAGTGGATCTGGTGTGAGAATAGTCTATCGATGTGTGCCAAACGAAATCAGTTGTAAAACGGTAGGCACTTGTTTTTCTTTTTACAACGGACTTCACAGGACATTTTGTATGTTCTAAGTTTGCCAATTTTTTGAGATATGTGTACGATGATAACTTATTGAATTATTGTCTAAGACGTAAATCACTACCATGCAACACAATTACTCAAGAATAACCTACTTCCTCTTGCTCAAGCGTTAATGCAACTAAAACGTGCAAAGATTCTATTAAAAAAAATTAAGAATCTAAATCTTAACACAAACAACACTTAAAAATAAAAAAAAAAAAAATAAAAAATAATCAAAGACAACAATTAAAACCCAATCAACATGCAAAATTCTTTAATTCGTTTTTTTTTTTTTTGTTTTGCTTTCAATGGACGGATATATTTTCATTTTTTTTTATTTTTATTTTAAATTTTATTATTCGATCCTTCGCGATTCGCTTTTGATTTAACAAGTGAAGACATAGTTATCAGGCATAACATGGATTATTACGAGCTTGCATTTAAAGAAATATATATATGTAGTAGGTATATAAATTTTTTTAAAATTTTTTTTTTAATATTAAAGAACATTTAATAAACTCTATGCAAGAATAAGAATTTTTTTTTAATATGAATTTTGAAAAAAAAAATTCAGTATCAAGGCAACACTCACTCTTCTTTAGTTGGAAACTTTTCGGCATAGACTCGAGATGATTTATTACATGCCTTGTCACAACACGGACAATACCAGTAGCTAAGGACACCAATTGATATGGCAAACAGGACATTTGGTATTATTAATGATAATACTAGATGTTTGAGATTATCCTCCCAGGAATATCGGCCAATAACAACCTCTGGATATGCTCTACTATAGTAACAAGCGAATGGCCTTCCAACCGCTCTGAAATCGCAAAAAAAAGGGTATAGTGTTCATTCAAATATAAGAAAATAGAGGAATTAATTTTGTTTACCCATATTGTTTAGCAAAAATGCTACAATTTGTCATCGGAGGATAACCACAGCCTTCGGAATTAATTAAGAATTTTGTATAGCTTACATCCCAAATGACTGTGTCCAAATCTCGAGGATTTTTTTGCCATTCGTCGAATGGAATTCGTGTGTAATTCACGTACAATTGATGGCACCTGTTATAAGAAATTAAACAAAAATTATTATACGTACTCAGTAAAGAAATTGGGGAAGGAAATTTTGGGTTTTATTAGTCATAGTCTCGAAGGCGGAGAATAAAAAAATTATGGCAAACCTAAAGTGTAGACCACGGGAGAGGCTTTATTCTAGGCTACCAATTTTTACCAATAATGAAAAAACTTAAGAACCTTTTATTTAAGAGGTACAAATAAAGATTAAAAAATCAAATATTGAAAATGGTGAGAATAGTCACCGGGTCGTGTATGACCTCATTAACAGATCGGTCGCATCGCTGAACTGAACTTGATCTCATCCTTGGCGCATTTATTCTTAAACTCCTTAAAAATTGTTAATCAAAGATGTGTCGACCTAGATGGGTGTGTCATCTCCAGGATTGTCCTCCATACAATCAGATGAGAACCTTCTCAGCAAAAACTGAAGCGACATCTGTCGGCTTGTAGCAATTTGGACGAGCCATTGGACGATCGGCAAGTATACAGCAAGACAAGACACACTCTCCAACACATACTGCTGCAAAGATGTGAACGAGGTAAAACCTCTCGACCTCCTCCTTCATAAAAGCCCAGCTTACGGGAGAACCAGACATCGTTCATCAGACAAACATCTCTTTAATAACCTCAGAAACCTATCGAAGAAAAGCATTTCTGATATGCTGTCGTTCTTTAAATCCAAAGACTGGATATACTCATGTTTATTAACCAGATCAGGTTCCCAAGAGTCTCAGGGATACCGGTCTGATAATCGGCACTCGTACCTGATACTTTGACCAAATACTACAAAGACAGCAGTGATAATTTTCAAAAAGAAGCTCTTTTGAGCTAAAAATTAAAAGAGGCTACAACCGGTGACTATGGGTTCTTTGTCAGGTCAAGCCTTTGTTCTCTTGTGTTTAAAGCACGATTGTTGTACTCACTTAATAAGTGATGATGTGCATCCCTCTCGGCATGAACTCCATGTACAATTTTTGATACCCTCCGCATAAATATGATCTATAACTACGCATGTGACAGGTACTGGGTCATAGTCCGCAATTATCGTCGATATTGCTGGATCCACAACAAATGGTATTAAAAATAGAAAAGCAAACACCGATAGAATTGCTGTCGTTCCTTTAAATGAAGAAAAAAAAACGTTTTATTAGTTCATGAACAGCTGTCAAACTAATTCCGATTGAACTCACCTAGACACACAGATGTGTAAAATTTTGCCTTCTCCAAGAGGGTCTCGATCTCCTGTTCCTCCTCGCCGTGCACTGACTTTGATCTGCTACTGTTGAGGCTGACCTTACTGCCGGCCAAACTGTTTGTAGACAGAGTTGGGCTGTGTATTGATATTGATCCACTTGAGCTTCTCATAATTGTTTTGTGTTTTTTTTTTCTTTAAATTTTCAAACTTTTTTAAAAAAAATCCTTAAATGCTAATGTTAAAACGTTTTTTTTTTTTTTGTTTAGTTTTTCTTACAACATGCGATGTCTAGTTTGCGATATAACTTTTTCGATATGAATTTTGTTTCCGACAAAAAATAAAAAAATTCAAAACAAATTAATTGCGTCAAAAATGTGTTTTTGTTTGTTTTTCGTTATTATACTTTTCCTTTGCTGTTTCTATAAGGTTTCTGTTTAAATGATTTTTTTTGCGAAATATGCTTTGATAAATAGATTTTTTTACAAATTTTCTTTTTCTTGAGATTATTCCGAAATATTTTAGATAAATATGTTGAGTTTCATTAAGTTATGCTGATTTGTTTTTTCTGCAATGTTATCTATAAATGTTAATTTTTTACTTTCTTATTTGAACTGCATAGATGTTTATATGAATTTTTTTCTCGTATATCGTACAATTTTCTTTATAATTTTTTTTTTTGTTTTCCTTAGTTTCTTTCTAATAATTTTTTAAATAGTTTTTCTTTTGAGTGTTTTTTTTTTTTTTTTTTTTAATATTATCACGCATCCCTCCAAATCGATTGGCCTTTTATTTTGCTATTTTGTTAATTAATAAACAAAACAGAATGAACTAAATTTCTTTAACATTTTCAACGAATCTTATATGGAAGAATTTAAATATATAAAAAATTACGTTTTTCTTTTTGCCTTTAGTGTGATTTTTGCATTCAAGTGTTGATGGCTTAATTAAATCTTTTGCAAAAATTTTGTTTGTTTTTCTTAAGCAATGACGATTTTTACTAAAAATAAAATATTATATTACTAATATTGTCTTTGAAATATATATATATGCAATTATTTACACTTTTGTATTGAACAAAAAACAATTACAGCAAAAGTATTTTCGAAAAAGGGTGTTGATTATACAAAAGTAGGGGAACAACTTAAATAAAATTAGTTAAATAGATTGTTAGAGAGATTTAAGAACAAATTTTAGTAATTTGTTTATTGCAATGCAAAAACTCCAGGCTGGTGAACAGGGCTGTCTTCTTGAAGCAGAGGAATGCCTGTAAGGGAAATATTGCAAATTAACTATTTTGAAATATATAAGGTTATAAAATGTCTAAAAGTAACAATTTGTAGTGAATATAATTAAATTTGTGTGTACTAAGAGGTTAAAAATTCCATATTATAATGGCTACAAGTTCATGGAATAAACATATGAGGGCTATATTGCTTTTGAGATGATTTCCTAAATTAATTAGAACTCAGCCTATAGATGACTATAACAATAATTGGTACTAAATATTTACAAAACATATAATAAGGGTATAGTAAAAAAGGATGCCTATAGTCAAAAGGCTTACGTACTCCTCTTTAAAAGCCCGGTGTCTTATCGGTGCAATCTATTGCTGGCACTTTATTTGTCAACGCTCGTAGAAAATTGTTAGAAGGAAGACTAAGCCTATAAGTTTATCTTCCGCCAAAAAGCATTTTTATATAGCTATGTTCCACATTCGTGTTGCACGACTTATGAAAGAATCCAGTATCTGGAGTAGATTCCATTCGGTGCTACTCAAACTAACCCACACTTCAAGTAGGCATTCAAGCCTATTTCAGCGAGCCAATGGTAGTCATTTGGCTTCGTTTATGGCTATTCTGATGTGCTGAGTCCCTCGACTTTTTAAGCGCTTGTATTTTAAACTTCAAGCAGACTTAATAACATACAAGCCACATGCGTTGCATTCTTTCTTTGGTAGCCATATAGTGCCTCCAATCTATCCTCCCGGAATTGAAAGGTACGTTTGTCAAGCTTTGTTTCCATAAATCTGAATCTGAATATTCTGTTAAGCCATCTCTTTCCAAAAACCAAGTTAACTACTTCGAGTATCACAATAACTCCCAAAGACAGTCACGCATTTGTCGAAAGCTTTGGAGTATTTGGTTTCAACTTCAATATAGCTAGACCCATCTTTGTAGGAGAAATATGAAGACAAATAGACACAGAAACAAAGGACAGTGCTCTAATGTTTTACGAAAAAGTGTTTCATGTCATAAATCGAATCCTTTGTGCCAGACTATGCTTTTTTGAGATCTCAACTTCATTGAATGGCAAAATCTAATAAAGCATCGTCAGGAGTCCAAGCTGTAGTGAAATTTCCAATCCAATCCAATCCACTCCAATCTGTGGTGATATCTAACTGCCGTTTTTGAACACTAGAATTTAGACGCATACGTGAAAATTGGTATGACGTTTGCTCTGTATGTACAGCCAGTGTACTACTACAAGTCCTAGAACACACGTCCTACCAGCTTACTTCTTAAGTTTTCCCATATAACAACGAGTCATTACACAAACGCAACCAGTTGCGAACTTTATTGTCAAAAACGGTTAACAGAGAGTCTAAATCAGCACAAAGAAATGATGGGCTAGGCCAATAGATCTGGATCTGTTTTTAGAAGATATTCATTCTATTAAAGGTCGAATGTAATAAAGAAAACAAGGACTACATAGACATAACTTTAAACTATGATTTCCTAAACTTATTTATAACCATTCTTATTTATTTAAAACTTGACGAACTATCGCATGACTAAGTTGACGTAACGCAGGTCGCAAATAGATGACATTCCAGATGGAAGGGTTTCTGACAACACGCAATACTTTTAGTTAACATTCGAATATTATAGGGTCATTGACACGCATTAAAACAGAATATTCAATCCGTGACAGAAGCTATAAAACAATTATTGCTCCTATTAATTAAAAGGACATGCATGCAGTGTATAAAAACCTTCGAATAAGATTTGTAGGCTTCTCTTTATCGCGGAGTGTAATAGAAAAACCTAGGAGTTTTTCACGTCATCGTGGTACTGGTCACAAAATAATCCTGATAGAAATGTTTTGGCTTGTTGCAGGACTCCGTGAAGTATTCGTTGTTCTTCAAAGTCATTGTATTCCGTCAAAATATTTCTTTTTTGAATAAATTAGTTCCAAGTTGTAGACTACCTTAGAGTGGATGAATGTTAAGATACAGACGCAATTAGAGCGATGTCAGTCAGTCTGTTGTGATACCACAGTGAAGAGTGAAAACCAATAGGAACTTTTTATAAAGCGGATACTACTCACATTAATATATGCTTAGTCGTCTAAGTCTTCGCAGAAGAAAGCTTCTATATTAAGTAGTGTTCTCTTGGTCAGGGCCGGACAGGAAGTTCTTTCATTTGAAAAAATATCTTTTTTTTTGCCGTGTTGACCTATTTTTTTTTACAATCCATTCGCGCTTCAAAGGGTTATGAATACCCTTACGATGTTTTTCACAAAGCGCGAGCGAGGTGCAGTGGTATGAAACTCGAGTAGTTCTAGGTTTCAATAGCGTCCGAGGGTGGTGTCCAGACTAGCTGGGAACATTTGTGGGGTTTGACATTGCTATAATTCATGGGAATTTTTATCAAATCTCTTGATGTCATAATCATGGTCAGCTCAATCAACTGTTCAAGCGATGACATCCTACTGCCATTGTAATACCTTCGCAGTAGAGTCGATATCGGCCTCCGTCGTTGATCGATTTTATTTATTATTAAGTAAATGTTTTCCGACAGCAGGAGTTTCAGTGTGACAAGTAATGATGCTAACCACTGCACCATGGCCACCCCTATAAGACACCTATAAGACAATAATCTATGAAAATACTGATAATGGACTTGATTTCGAACCGCTTAAGACAAACCAGTCCATTGTTTCGTGACTGACTTAGCCGAAGCTAGGTCTGCCCAAAGATGTGACACATTGTTCTTGTCCCCCATCTTGGATTGATATTGTTTTCGGCGTCTACCTTGTTTAAATGTTTACACGCACATAGCAAGAGGCATATTCCTTTTTTTATTGATATGAACGAAGCGAACTGCGTAGGTTCTTTGTAAATTCGGAATAGATCCTTAGAAGTCCTTATGACAGCATACCCAGAACTCAACATACACGGCAACGAAGCTATTTAGACTGATTATTAATATCACTATTTTTCGTTCCAACAGAGTCTTAAGTCGTCTGAATTCGATACATTGTTTTAGGAGCCCTTTGGATCTACTCATATGTTAGATGACAGTTTTACACTCTTATGTCAAAGTCGTTTGTTGTATTGAAGCCTTGTTTTTGAAACACGTCAGCTACGTCTTGCTTGTCCAACAGACATCGAGATAGTTGTTTCGTCCAAAGAAAAAGTATTTTCTTGCCCTAGGTCTTAATAACCTGCATGTAAAGGATTTTAAGGTGGAATATTGTATTCAGCCAAGTTTCTGCTTGTGAAAGTCGTATTGAACGACTGGACTGATAAAATCCTTCGAACGACATAGACAAAGAGCAGGCCATTCAAGCGTCATTGGGGACAGTGAAAGCTTTTCCCATTTTCATTTGAGTATGATGTTTAATTGAGGAGACCTACATACTTATCTGCTAAGCCATCAGCCATGTACCCCACCCCGTCATTATTCAAAAGTAAACCCTGTCAAAACTAACGAACGAATATTACTGTAATCAAACCTAATTCCTTTCCACCACCCAGTGACGTCCCCCCACGGCCGCAGTACTTTTATGGATTTACTGCAGTCACGCTATTCATCACGGCAATGTTGTGCCAATATTTTTCCCAAAAAAAAATTTATTTACACCAATTAGTGACGGGAAAACATACATAGAACGGGTTAAATAAAAAAAAAGAAAACTCAACTAGATACAAGCTACGGAGTGGATATATCACGAGACAAAATGAATGACCATCTATCGTTCCTAATGCAAAGTGATGGATTACAATATATCATAAAACACTTAAGCCCTGAGGATAATAGAGTTGATAGATAGATGTTCGCGCGAAAGATAGATAGAGATAGAAACAGAGATTGTTACAAAGCACAAGTAATCCTGAGCACACTCAACTCAACACAATTTCAATGAAACTCCGCTCCAACTGAAAGCAGATAAGAGATAGTTTAGAGAATAGCACAAAACAGCGGTATACCTAGAGAGCAATGTGTATCTTTAGCACACTCTAAATGAATACAAAGAGAGACCAGGATTAATGTTGGGCCTTTAATCAAGAAAAAAATATTCTTACGTGACGGATCTCATAGTGCCATAACTTCGTCGCCACCTCCTCCGCCGGTGTCGCCCAAGTTGCTCTGTGAGCCCATGTTGTTCTTCGCCAAAATGGTATCGGTGTCGACACACCCTTTGAAACGCATTTTCGCATCGTCTCCCACGTAAACGGTCTTCTGACACAGAAGCAGTATTAAGCATGAAACCACAAACAGGACGGAGGGTACAATTGATGCGACCACAAATTGGCGGTAGGTGACTTCCAAGTCGAAGCGTGCCACGACGATCTCCTTCTTGGTGGGGGCATAGAAGCATGGGAAGCGAGCACGTGCATTGTGATCGCTGCCATCACGGCCGAAGTCCTTCAAGAAATCCTTGCACTCATCCATGAGGGTGTTGACACATCCCTCCAAGTTGATCATCAGTCGCGACTCATTTGAGATGGTGAGGTCGACGTCGGGCGGAGCAATCTCTGGAATCGGGGTGGACACAGCAATATGCAGGTAGCTGAGATATGTGAAGTTCGTCAAATCCGTCAGCATATTGTTCTCCAGCACCGATCCGTTTATACAGTCCACCGCCTCGACCCGATCCGAGGTGTTCTTTATAAAGTAGCACGACGCCATCACCACATTGTCCGCCGTTTCGTTCCACACCTCCTCCTCTGTTTCGGAGTTTATAGCATTTTGACACTGCGACAGGTAGACCTTGTCGCCGCTCAGTATCACCACGTTCTTATTCCTAGTCGGTATGTCGACACACCTTCGGTCGCAGTTGTACGGTGTTCGTATCTTCCGACATGTCCCGCGATTACAGGAGAACAACCCACTAATGTCCATACAATTGATTTTGCCCCTCCGTCCGGAACACTTCAACGGTTGGTCACTATTCTTGAACACACACTCAAAGGCATCGGTTATGTTGAGGCACTGTCCGGCCGTACAATTGAACGTCCCCGTCAAATTCTTACACTCGTCGTTGATACAACGCGCCTTGTCGGCGCGCTCCTGGTCGATCCCATAGCATGTCTTATTCGCCGAATTCGTGCAATTTTGAAAGGTTAAGTTGGTGCCGTTATTCCTCAGATTGACGTATATCTGTATACAGGCGCCAGAAGTCTTGCTCAAACACCATTCACCGCACGAGCCCCATTCGCAGTTGTCCTTGTTGACAGCACGTGTCGTCGTGCACATGACCGGGGTGGTGTCAATTCCACTTTTGAAAGCTCTTGTCGATGGCATATAAATGGCAACTGTCAGATACACCAATGCGACAGAACTAAGGACCAATGTCATCTGACAGATGCAAATTGTGCCACATATGCGATTGTCCTGTGGTGGCACAATCAGATCCTCACTGGGCACCTTTTTCTTACCCATAGCCGACGCACGTCCTTCGTCCTTGTTTTAGCAATCACTTCTTCCGTTGTGGGTGGCAATTTTAACGGCGCTCACTAGCTGCTGAATATTATGCTGAATTGCTGATATGAAAATGAAAATTTATTGAAATTTCACTTTTATTGCTGTTTTTTGATTGCTTTATGAGTCCTTCAGCAGCATTCTTAGCAGTTTTCTTTTCTCACTTGTTTTATAGACTTTTTGTAGGTTATGCAACAAAGGACGTTTATGTGCTTTCGTGTGTGTCCTTTGTTGTGTGTGTATATGTATCACATTTGCTAAATTCCAATCACTTTTGCAAAAAACATTTTTTTTTTTCACTTATATTGGGGAGCCACTTTTTGCGTTAAGACCAAATAAACTTAAGGGTACATTCAAAGGACTGTCGAAGGACTTGTTTTTTTCCTTAAGGATCTTGGAAGGATTTTTTAAATTTTTTTTTTTTTTAAACACAATCGATATGAGAATCACAATATTTGTGAGAAGGAAGAAAACATTTTAAAAGGACAAGTGACACATAAAAAAAAATCTATAGTGCTATCCTGTTTATCCTGTTTTTGAGATCCACAACACCAGGAGTTACAGAGAACAGAAAAAAAATTGCAAAAATTGAATCTTTTTTTCGGAATTTATTCACATGTTCAACGGAATTCGGTTTAATTTTTTCGGGGGTTTTTACGGAGAGTTATCCTCGTGGGTTATTGTAAAAAAATTAATTTGAAAAAGGACACTGTGCCTCTGCGGTGCGGTGTGGTAGAAGATTTTCAACTTTCCAAATAGTATCTGGAGAACAATATATCCCTGCAGAAATCAAAGCAGTGCGCGCGCATTGAATCAATAAAAATTTCGCTCTCCCTTTTTGCCTGCACAAATGGGAGAGATGGGGAGGTTGATGTGTATTTTGCGAGTGTGCTTTGTGATTTGTTTCTTGTTCTCTAGTTTGCTGCTTGCCTGCTGCTTTTGCCACTTATGCTGATGTATTTTTAAGGAAAAAGTAAAGCAAAAGGACAGCTGTACACTAGGAAGGTTTCCTTTTGCATTGGGGTGGGCAGTTGGCGGAGGGGTGGAGTAACAACAGCAACAACACTGAGAAGGGGTACTACTGGGCCTCGAAATAGGTTTCTAGTAAAATAACACGTAAATAGATATAGATCTGCAGAAGCTATTTGTATGGAGATTGGGGCAAAATGTTCTTTTTTTTATTGTTTTGATGGTTTTCTCTGTTTATTTTGAAAATTTTTAGAGTTCGGGACATGCCATTAGAGGGTTTTCATGAAATTTATGCGGGTATAAGGTTGACCTTAGTACGGTGGGTAAGAAGTTGTTCCGAAGAAGTTTTCAGAAGTCATCATCATTCTTCTCACTATTTAGACTTCGTCTTGGTTGTTCAACAATCCAACCAAGAGCTGAACAATCATCTCCACCTTATATTGGATAACCAACTTTGATTTGATTGATTTGGCTTACTACTGGCTGTTGCGCCAGCTATTTACTTTTTACTTCTTAATTCAATGGCTTAAGTTTGGTCTAAATGTGGTCGGGTTCTATCAGGATAGCCAAAAACCTACCTAATCGTACCCATTTCTTGTATTTGACACATCTTCCTTCATGGTTAAGTGGTACGTGCTGAATGACCTGACACAGGTTCGAATCGAGTGCAGCAAAAACAATTAGACACGGGTCGCGATGTCAAGTATCACCAGGCAGTGATAATTCTCGGGAAGTATTATATAATTTGTATATATTCAAATCACAAAAAAAAAAAAAAACGGTTGGTCATAGAGCTCAGCCCGAACAATACTGTGAGATTTACCTTTTCACTTTGCAATATGTCCACTGAGCTGGCCAAAATACTAGTACCATCGTCCAGTAAACATCTCAGACCTAACCGCACACACTTCTTAATTTTGTGAGGGCCGAATAGGGGACTCCTAATAACTCTTGTTTCAACGTCTAACCGCTTTTGTTTAAGCCGCCTTCAAGACGAGGGAGATTTTGGCGTGAAATCTCGAGCGTGCTGACTATGATGACAACAAGCACCAAGTTTCTTCACACAAAGTGGGACAAACACTATGGGCTTTTGTTCTCTTTTAAGCCTTCCCCTCCATGACAATGAATGCAAGTGTGTCACTTGAGCTTTCCGATGGCATAACGATCTTTTCCAATACCTCTTTCCGGATGTAGACGAACGGGTTCGCCTAACGCTTTTTGTCTGAAACACGGTATCAGCAGAAGTCTCGTTCTAATTCATGTATAAACATTGTGTGCCCTCAAAAGAAAAAGAATGCAGAATGCAGTGATTAGTACGTTGGACTGCTATGTGAGCGGTGTGGGTTCAAGCCCCAACCATAGTTAGTTAGTTAGAAGTGGCCCTCCGAGAGGAGGTACACTTAGACCAGAAAGTAGGTCCATTGTGAAGCCACTGAGTACTGGGGTACCCTGCTTACTCCTGAAACCATTTAGATTTCCTAATGTAGCTGTTAAGGTCAGCCACGCTGGCGGAGTTCAGATCATAAAGAAGTGCAGGACACGTGCAGAGGAAGTGTGCGGTGGACTCCTCCTCTTCCTCATCCCTGCAGCTCCTGCAGAAATCGTTGTATGCTATCCCCAGGCGTTGAGCATACCTTCCTAGGATGCAGTTCCCCGTGAGGACGTTGATGAGTTTAAAGAGCTGATCTCTTTTTAGTCGTATTAATGCTTTCGATCTTTTCAGATCCAGGACAGCCTGGCATTATTACAATAATCAAGATGTTGCCATCTAAGATTTGCTTTCGGCAGAACGTCGGTGAGGGTCAGGTGTTTAAAAAACGACATAGGCGCTTTGACATGGTCGAGCTTCCTGCCGTTTGTACATTGGGAGCCTATTCTAGTTAATTCGTCAGCCGCACAGTTCCCTTGAATGTCACAGTGACCAGGGACCCAACAGAGTGTGACGTTATACTGTTTACCGATCTCGTTTAGAGACACGCGGCAGTCCTTCACTGCCCTAGATTTTATAGTGTTGGATACGGGGGACCTGATCGCAGCCTGGCTGTAGATGTAGATCGCAATATCCTTACGTGATATGGGGTTAGCCTTTAGCCAATCTGCTTGATTTATAGATGTGACTTCGGCTTAAAAGACACTGCAGTGGTTGGGAAGACTGACGGAGTGGTGAATGTCCAGGTCTTCTGAGAAGACTCCGGCACCGACTCCTTCGGCTGTTCTAGAACCGTCCGTAAAGATAGAGATGGACTCATTAAAAAGGACTTCGCACTGACTCCAGGCGCTTCTGCTGCACCACCTCTCGTCGGGGAATGACAAGCCTCCTTGAGTATAATTTGTCATGAAAGAGCTTCTCAATTTGCCATTCGAAGCCGGCAATAAATTGGAGGTCCCTAGCATTCGTGTGAAAAATGTAACTCGCACAGCATGAATGGTTGCGAGAAGCTAGGCCTTGGCTCATTCTTATACTCATCATAATACTGTCGTTCCAGACAATGAGACCGGATCAACTTCGAGAGATGAATCTTAAAGTTTTCTAATGGTTTCTGATCCTCTTTCAAATTATTTCAACCACTTTGGTCACTGCCGAAAATTCTTTAATTGTTTGCACGGTAACTCGTCTAACTGCCTATCCTCAGGGTGATTGCTTCTCCTTCTGCTTTAAGTTCTGCTAGGTCAAGGCCGACTGTCAGACCTTTCCATAATAGTCTGATTCTTTTGCTCCATATTCTGCTAGGTGAAGACTAACTGACTGTAGTCAGTGTTTCCCATCACAGTCCATGTTAATTCATTCCATAAGTCCTTTACTTTTTCAAGGAAATTCGTCATTACTTCAACCACAGCATAGCTTATAACAGCTCCAAAACTCTATAGCAGTTCTTGTCTGCCTAAGATTAGAACGACGAGTCTTTTTTTGGTTTTTTTTTGGGTTGTCATTGTTTATTGCAGATTTTAAAAGACTCTTTCCATTGAGCTAAATTGAAATGCTGGTTGCATATACTGCCTAACCCTGTCATCTGTGGGAATCGAAATCTGCTGCTGATATCTAGAAATTCATCAGTTTCTATCTAGTTCCAATTCGTTGTTATGAGTGATGTGGTTCTCTGGTCTTTCTCTTTCGAGACATCATCTCTCGTCGGGAAACGACAAACCTCCAACAATATAATTTGGCATGAAGAAGCTTCTCAATTTGCCATTCGGAGACGCCAATAAATTGTGGGTCTCTTCCTTACTTAAAGTGCGAGGCCCAGGTCCACACTTGACAAATAAACAAGCGTCTCCAGCCAGCTAGATCTTTATCCAGCGACCTCCAGTTTCACTAAGTTGATTAGTTGTATCGTCGTTTTCCTCTACTGATGGATACGAAGATTTTCCGAGCCGGGGCATTGGTCTCCATCGACTCTACATGACCCAGCCACCTCAAGAGCTAAAACGCCTGATTTATGCATTAAAACCAATTCCGCATCGGAAGTGAAGTTTTCGACGTCGAATAACATAAACTGAAATGCGGAATTCCTGTGTTGACGGGCACTCGGTAAGACATGTCCTTAAATCTGAGCAATTTCCCAAAAAGTAAAATTGAAATGCTTATCGTATCCCCAGCTGAGTAATACTACTGCTGTACCGTAAAATATGATTACAGCCGTGAAATTTATGATGACAGCACACAATCTTCATGCGGAAATGTCCTGCTTCACAGCAGAAGTCATGTCCAACCCAAAACAGAGTACTTTTCCTATTTATAGCTTCTATACAGTAAATTGTGCTAGTCACCGTACACATGTCCCCTTTCAAGGGAATACGAGTAGAAACCGCAGCAGCGGGAAAGGATATTATCTGCATGCAATAATGTTTTTTATTTCCCTTCCCTTCTCAATTTTATTTATTCGCGTTTTCCTTTCTTTTTTTTTTTTCTTCACCGCACACAAACCAACACACGTAGTCATTCATTCTCCTAACCTATAGACCTAAAGGCCATCGCAATCACAATGGCAATCGCAAGCAATCCTGCGGATATATATCGTAGTCCTGGCACTTTCACTTACCAAATTTACACATATACATGTGTGTGTGTGTTGGTGTGTGCGGAGGGCCTTTGGCGAATGACGGCGACGCTAACATGTTCTAATTTATTAATGCAAAAATGAAATTAGGAGCAAAAAAAGACTGAAATTGTTTTATGTGCCATAATGACCCAGTTGGGTCCCGCCTGTGGTACGGGAATTATTAAAATACCACAACTCACCTGCAATTATATCATTCAAGGGACAACGACAAGGAATTCTGTGTCTGTGTGTGTTGGGTGTCCTTTGAGGTGGACAATTTGCTCACAAATGTCAGTAATTTATTTTTAACTTTTACCGAATGCCCTTTTAGACAAATTTCACTGACACTTACTTCTGCACAAAGGTCCTTGCAAGCAAACAGAATTATTATTTAAAACACTTGTCCAGGACACTACTCTCCATTTTCTAAAGCGACAATTTTTGTGTCCGACAATTGTAGCGTAATAGTTGTTATAAGGCAGAGTATGAGTTACTTATGTCACACTGTTGGTAAGTCGAGTGCACTTTGGATTGTATTGCGTTTCGGCCAACTAGGATCCTTTTTACAGCAAAAAAATATTTTTTTATCGGTTTTTCCCTGGATTAGTTTTGCTTTTTCTTTTGTTTTTTTTTTCTATTTAATTTGACACACAACAAATTTTATCCGCACTTTGGTGATGAACTGAAAGGATACTTGGAGGATGTTCGTGTATATTTTCTCACGTCATTTGTAAACAACGTCCACGAAAACTGAAAACTGGAAAATTTTTCTTCTTTTTTTTTGACACTTTTTGTGAGGGAGACTTGGGGGTTTTTTTGTTGGTGAGTGTCTTGCGGTGGTATGCGCATGTCCTGTGTGCGGTTGGTGGTTTGCGTTTATCTCTGGGAGAGCGGATGGATGGTGAAAGATAGATAACACGGAATATCGATGGTAAGGGAATGGTTTATAGGTTAATTGAAGTGCGCTGGTGGTGGTAGTAAGGATTGTCGATGGAAGTTTTGGCAATCTAAAGTTTCTTTTTTTATTGGTTGAAAGTTTTGTATGTTTTGGAGATGATGGCACGTGTGCAATGTGGAGAGGATTGCATTGCATGAGTCACCGACACAACCGTCAAATTATGCAAATATCCAATCAACTTTTATGCCACACAGCCAATTGAAAGAAAGAGAGATGAGAAAATTTAATGTCCATCATCATACATAGTTTAAGAGGTAGAAGAGCATTCATTGAGTCATTTACACACTTGCGGACCTTCCCTCAATTCGGAGATAGTAGAGGTAATAATATTGAATTTACGAGACCAATAAAGATTATTTGCCGATAGTATGTCTGATGATGTCAACCTATGGGAGGGAATTCTAATGTGTCAGGTAGGAAACCTGTCACTTACTGATGCTATTTTAGATAACTTCGGCTTTTCCCTACTGCTTCTGATCAATTCGATTTAAGTGTCGTTCTCTTCCTAATCAATTTTTTTTAAAATTTTAATCAGGTAGAGAGCACTCTGTTTAATGCGTAACAAGATAGATGATATGCGTAATAGCTCAATCATCGATGTAGGCCAATGAGGGAAAAAGCTACTAGAGAAACATCCTTCCGCTTATCCCTACTTTAGCTTTCGTCTTTGTCGACAAAATTCTTAGAAGATTCAGGGAAAAAATAATAGAAATGGTAGCCTTAGCGATTGTCATCTTCTGAAGACTGAGCAAGAGTTTTATTTTTGTCGGGTTGGAGTGTGTCCCTCCAGTCAGACGCAGGTGCATCAGAAAACAGGACGAAGTTTTACTCATTTTACTGAAATTTTTTTGACTATGGGCGAAGTCAGTCCTGAATGCAAGAAAACTTGACTTTAAATTTGCACAGCAACCAAAGTTGGGGTGTCATTGCATCCATATTCATGGAACCAGGGTCATAGGATAAGTGTCGTGCAAGCTATTCAAAACGCCAGTGCGGTTGTTCTTGAACTAGGGCAGCTTGGCTGTGTGGTGCTACTGGCTAAGATTCTTGCAATATCTAGTCTTCTTCTGCTTAGTACCTCCTTTGATTTCGATTCGATGTTTTAACTGGACCAAGTCTTTCTTGATCTGACACAGTCCGCCCTTAGGTGGTCAACCTTTGAAAGTAATGATGAATATTGCCCTTAATAGCCAAATATTGATACTTTCTGCTAGTGTGCAGCCTGTCCTGTTCGTCAGCTTTTTCGTTTCTTTCGATTTAACTGCCTCCTGGGCAAATTTGTTCAGTTCTTGCCGGCATAGATGAAACAATAGTTTTTGAAGAAGTGTTGGAGAATTTTACACCCCGCCGGGCTGCCTAGATGGCTAAGAGCTCCGTTTAGTAATTGTCTACCCACATTAGTGGCGGGCACAATTGGAGCTCAACTAAATCGATGTTCGAAACTGAAGACAGCTTAATAGCTAGACATCGATTCGGCTTAATGGACGATTGGCTTTAGCGTTAGCAATGATAAGAGCGATAAATCAACACGGTTCATAATCAATTCAATTCAACTCAATTAATTCACAATAGAAAAAGCAAGTATACGCCTCAGTTGCCTGAGCCGCTTGAGATGGATTTTTTGCGAACAGTCACTCAAGAGTGTGCAGTAAGACACGTTTAGCTAGAAAAATTGCAGTGCAGTATTCCTCGTCAGTGAAAATAAAATTATCGGCAGCTGAGGCGTATACTTGCTTTTTTTATTATTGTGAATTAATTGTTTAACTTTGCATATTTCAACAGATTTTTGCACCAATGGCTTGTTCACAGTTTATATTTAGCCAACACTTTAGCTTAGAATTTACTTTTTTGGTGGAATAGAGCTAATCAAGCTTTGATATGGTTGCTGCTGATAGAAATAGTACCAACACATCCAGCAGTTCTTTCAGTTGGGTAATTAGTAATGTCAAATGAGATGGTAGTGGTAATATTGTTCCATCTTTGTTAGGCATGAAGACCTTTGAGACAGTGCCCTGTGAGGATACCGATACCGGTCTTAAGTTGTGATCGGTTTAGCAGGACCAAACTATTTGATCGATTTTGATTTAAATTGGCCCGTATCTGTCTGAAAATTTGGCATGTCGTGCCCTCCTCCCATCTGCGGTTGTTTGACCTGGTTGTGTTTGGTTTCAGTAAGTGCTTACGCGTAGCGGAAGGCATACCCTGTACTCGTCGCTACTGCAAGATGTTTAAGGTTGTGCTACATCTTGCGAGTTCGTTAGCCATGCAGATACGAGAACATACCTTCTCGGCCTCTTAAGCGAACTCTATTTCATAAGGAAATCACAGTAGGCCCTTCTGTAGCTGCAGTGATAGCCGATTACATTCCTGCTCAATAATTTCAAATTATTGTATAATAGTTTCCTAGCAAGGCGCACATTTTAATGGCATAGTTGCTCTTTTTGAAGCGACCTAGGTTGTCTGAAAATCGAGTTGGTTCGTCGTCTTAGACTGCGTGAGAATGCAAAGCTTCCGCTGTGCAAATATCGTACCTAATTCTCGGGTTCGAACCTAAGCAGGTCACACAGCAGTTCAATTCACTGCTTACTCAAAATACGCATTTAACTATTTTGAAGGTTTAGTGTAAATTTACGATATAATTGGCAATGAAACAGCCCAATATCGTAGAGGCCACAAGAAAATCAATTTCCTACGCCACTGTCCGTCCAATTTCTCTACAATTTACAAAAAGTCGCCATAAAATTATAAAAAAAAAAATCCTCCTACCATCCGGCAAGGCAATAACTCATTTATCTCTTCGAAAAATCTTTTGCGCGCGCACTATCTATCAGCTAGAACTTTCCATGTCCTTTTCGATGCCATAAAACTTTAGGCCGCCTCTCAACTTTTCGACTAAAATCTCATCGAGAATTTTTTTTAATATTTTTTTTTTTGTAGATTTTCAAAAAATGCTTTCCCTACGTCAAACACAGACTTTACTTGACAGAAGCCCTGTAAAATGTAATCAAACTAGAAAAGTTGGCTCTCCCTCCGCACAAGCTTTTTCTCTCACAGTAGCCCTTCATGGCAAGCTCATTCTCTCCCGATTACTGCTCAAAGTACGGACTGTAGGTAGATGTGTACAGTGGTCCGTGTATGGCGTAAAGCTACCCTTATTTATTGTGTTTCTTTCTGGGTTCATTTCGTGTTCTTTTTCCCGTGTCACAATCACAATCCTTTGTGTTTCGTCAGCGCGGTGTAGAGCTTTTGTGGGTTTTTTTCCTTCCACGCTCTCTCATCAGTGACAGTCCTTCCTCGGCGAGTTAAGCACCGCTCTGGTGTTGTTATAATGACAGTGTGCTCGATTTTGCACTAAAGAAAGAAAAAAAAAATTATATTGACCTGTCCCATTCGGGTCATAAATCTAATAAATTTTCGTAACGACAAGTCCTAAACGAAGTCCGGTCGCGAACAATTTCGGGTGTTCTTCACTTGTTCATCCTCCCCACACGTAAACTCGAAATCGCATCCGATTTAACCATGCGAAGTTAGTTTCACATTCCGTTTTCATTTTTTTTTTATGATTCATTTGCTAGAAATGTATAAGTGGTGGGTGCAGAAAACCAACTGAAAGGACTTCGCCTTACCACCCCGTGTGTGTGTGTGTTTTCCTATGCGCGAGTGTTTCGTAATGAACCACATACTATAAGTTAGTAAGCGAATTATAATGAATGCAAGAAAAAAGGACAAATCATGCTGCACAAAGGATTGCAACACGCGTTGCTGTTATTAGATTCATCGCACACACACTGCAAGAAGGTTACATAAAAAAACGAAGAAAGAAACAATCGACACACACACCCTGTTCAATAGAGAAAAATTGTTTACTTCAGTGTAGTGTAAGGAAAGTGTAGAATATTAAAAAAAACGTAGTCGTCCCATCGTCCTTTCGGACAGTGTCATCGCGTGCTAGTGTAGTTTTATGCAATGCCGTCCGTCCATCACCCATAAATATCTGATGCGTCCTCGCGTAGATCCTCGAATCACACATGAATCACGACCACTAAATGGTTACTTAATCAAAACGGGAAAATCAAAGTGAATTTGTTTTTGTTTTCATTTTTCTTAATTTCTCGTCTTAATCGTGTGTAGTGCGTGTGTATGTGTGTGTCCTTTGGTCCTGTTTTTTTGTGTTACATAAGAAATTAGTGCTTTCTGTGTGCCACTGGTGCCCTTTCGGTGCGGAGATATCCTTAATAAATTTTTAAGCACACAAATTGTCGGAGTATCCGTCCACCTATCGCGCGACACTTGTGGGTGGTGGGTTGGTATCCTGGAAAATTGAAAATAAAGGATTTATTTTTACGGTGCGGCATGTTTAATTAATGCAATGCAATGACGTGAATCATAATTGAATTCCTTTCTTGTGTGCGACTCGTCATTGGCGCCGTTGTCGTTTGGTCGTGTGTCGCGTTTAGCCATCGCCGCCTCGCCTGATCCCTGTGTGTTCCTCTCCTTCTCGTTGGTCACCGCCCGACGACCCTTTTTTTTCTGCGTGTGTTCGCTTTTGGAGTCCCCATAGAGAGTGGCAACAACCGTTCCCCGATTTGAACGCGCGACCAGAGTGGGGTTGATTTCATCGCATACGTCATTGAAGCCGCCCAGACCAGAGCGTGGCCGTAGACCATAACCACACCACCATTAGCAACAAGGATAACAAGTTAACTGGATTTCTTTCTTTCTTTCTGTCTCGACCCTCCCCTTTTCGTGTGTGTGATGCGATGAGACGTTATGACTGTGGCAAGAACTTCTACGGCAACAACAACCGCACAACAACTGTTGGCCGCATCTAGGACACATCTGGGACCACAAAGTAGTGGTAGAATCTATAGCCCCAGTTCGAAGGAAGCCATGAAACCCCTGTGATAGTTTCGCAAAGCCTACCACAGCGAGAGAGAGTGAGAAAGAGATAGGAATATTCCATAAGGATAGACCGACCGACCATTAACCAAAACTAATCAAATCCTGAAGCCAGCTTTGTCAAACGCTCAAAGGCAATGGGTGACGAGCCGCTTGAAGTACGTACGTTTAAGCAAAAGCTACTCTTCTATACGACAGCCTTTTTCATCCTGCTGGGCACGTTTAGTATGTTTGCATTCCTGTTCCTCGTGCCGTTTGTCATAGAGCCAGCGTTCACCACCATTTTCATGCAGTTCGAGGAAGTGCCAGCACTGTGCGAGACCATGTACCAGGACACGTTCCACGGGGCGAAGAATTGCTCGTGGGCGTCGTGCCGTGAAGGATGCACCAAAGATATTTACGTGTGCACACAGATTCGTGTCAATTATCGATTGAACCTGTACAATTATACGGATGAATTCAATTTCACCGAGTATCACATTAATTTGGCCGAAGCCGAGAAGGAAGTGCCACCGGTCAAGCGAACGGATCGTTACGAGCGGGCGATACGGGACTATGATTATGCGGATGGGGTGGCCCTGGACGGCACCATGGGTGGCCTGGGTAGCATCAATTTCGATGAGAACAGTCTGCTGGACATGAGCCATAGTCTGTCCGGGGACGAGGATGACGACGGTGGTGGGGGTGAGGACGATGGTCAACCATTTGATCAGATCTCGGAATTGAATCAGGATCTGCTGAGCAATAACTCGATATATTTCTATGTTGGGGCGAGACTGTTTCCGAATGTGAAGGGATGCGGCTACCCGCCGATGCTGAACTGCACAATATGGCAAAAGAGGTATCTGAAGCTGAAGACTAAGTTCCCGTGCTACTATTCGAAGGTGGATCCTAGCCTTGTGATAAGTGATTTAGACTATTGGCAGAACACACTGAATTTGGTGTACTCGATGGCTATACCGATACCTTCGTTCATCATTTCTGTTATTTATCTGACATACGCGTACTTCAAGATCTACAATGAGGATGAGGAAGCGGCACCGTTGGATAAGAACGCGGAGGATATTGATATCGAGGAGGGGGATGAGATGGGAATTAATGCACAAGAGGATTCGGATGATATTTGTGTGGATGTTGTGATACCGAATGGCGGGGCGTCGCTGTCACCGGCAGCGTCGCAGATGACTCCGAATTCGGAGATAAATTCGTTTGGTCATCAGTTGAAGGTGCAAATGGCCGATGACATGTCGAGGGAGAGTCTGGATGCGGGTGTGATATCGAATTCGAATTCTGTTCAAGGGTAAGACGAACGATTGTAGAAGATTTTTCTTTCAAATTTATTCCCTTCTTGTACTTTTTGAAATACACGCCATTGTTGTTTTAAAATATCTGAAGCATTTCTTTACTTAGTTGGTTCTGCAGTACAGGATGGAGTTGCACTTCAACCAAGAAGTCTCTTTACTCAGCCCGAACTTTGACTTTGTACACTAAATGAGGTTTTTTCTGTTATGTGCGCTTCCTTAAGTGAGGTCTTCGAGGAATGGATTGGAAGATTATCATTTGACTTCATTCTCTACTTTCTCCACTCTAGAAAGATCACTGCGCATTTCATTGTGGTTATATTTTTTTTTAATTAATAATTTCAGCGAAATCTAGGTCGCTTGCCATCCAAACCAAATAGGAAGGGAGCAACTATATGCCCCAAGTTCGAAATCATTTATTCTTACAGCTCAAAACCGACTGTTTGAAGTGAACTACCAGATACCTATGATGATCTTTTCTACTTAGAAGATCGTCTCTGAAGAAAATCGTTGAGTATTGTCATATTTCAGGGCAGTCTTCAGAACTCATGACATCAGAGTTTCTGCCTAAGGTCCTCCATGGAAGTGTCCTCTTCGATCCCCGGCACGCTCGCTTTAGCTCTTCAGACTAAGGTTTTTTATATCACCGAACCGATCACTTGATATCTGTTACAGAGTGACCACGGTGCAGTGGTTAGCTTGTCACTCGTAAGGTTCCGAGTTTTAATCCTGATGTCAAGAAATAAGAATAAAAATAAAGAAAATCGATTAACTACGAAAGCTGATGTTAACTCTGCTGTAAAGCCTTAACACAGGGAGTAGAGTGATCAAGGCTTAAAGAATCGACCTAATTGATAATGATGACGACCGATAGGTTAGGTTAGGTTTATGGGTGCCTTGTGACATTGTCACTGCTCACTTAGACCAACAAAGGGTCCATTGTGCCCATTTTCCAATTTAACTCCGGGAACCTGTAACGAGAAAAGGGGTTAGAGACCGCTGATTTAAAACCACCCAGATAAAGAAATGAATCTCAGGAGGTCCCTCAGCTCGACATCACCCAAGTCTTCCAGTTCCGTGAAGAAGTAACTACCAAGAGTCCTCATTCTTCTACTGGCGAGGGCAGGACAATCACACAGCAGGTGTCGGACAGATTCGATCTCCTCCTCATCCCTGCAGCTTCTGCAATAGTCGTTGTGATGTATACCGAGTCGTTCCGCATGAATACCAATTGCACAGTGCCCCGTAATGATGCCGGAGACTATTCTCGCTTCACGACGACTTAGTTTGACCAGAGACATAGATCTCTTCTTATTATAACTTGTCCATAAGTTCCTAGCCGTTGCACATGTATCTAGCTGGATCCACCGTGCATTGGCTCGACTTATGGCCTCGTCATCAATATACCTTTTTACCAAGCTTATTGGAATTCTGGCAAAGGGGAGAGCCTGTGAGGCATGCAGCGCTGCCCCCCTTCGTGCCAATTCATCAGCTCTTTCGTTACCTGGGATATCCATATGCCCTGGTACCCAGCATAGGGTCACCGTATTGGCTCTCGATATCTCATCTAAATGTTCTTTACAGATTTTTACAAGCCTTGACCTAGTTATCGCAGACTCCAGAGCCTTAACGGCTGCCTGGCTGTCGATATAGATCGTGATTGTCCTCGCGATGATGCCCCTGTCTCGGACAGTTTTCGAGGCCTCGATGATGGCTGTAATTTCGGCTTGGAAGACGCTGCAATCGTCGTTTAATCTAAAGGACTGGCTTATTCCAAGGGCCTTGCAGTAGACCCCGGAGCCTGTACCAACATCCATCTTGGAACCGTCGGTGTAGAAGGCCAGTTCCTTTTTATTACTAACTTTGTTGTTCCTCCAGTCTTCTCTGTCAGGAATTCTGATATTAAATCTCCTGTCAAATGCCAGAGTCTGGATCATGTGATCTGTTTCTGTCGATCTGTCGGCATTCCCCCAACGAGACAGCACTGAGGCGTGACCGTAGGAAGCTGGTTTCCACTGTCGGCTCTCCCTTAGTCTCAAGGCAGTTTTAGCTGCCGTGTTGCTGCAGTACAGATCC
This sequence comes from Matsumyia berberina, assembly GCA_917880715.2. Lineage (NCBI taxonomy): Eukaryota > Metazoa > Arthropoda > Insecta > Diptera > Syrphidae > Matsumyia > Matsumyia berberina. Next base: position 35,845,849 of record OU862870.1, read on the forward strand.
AGCGGAACGAGACTAAGCATGGTTTCCATTGCCGCTGTTGGTGTTGTTCTCATTGATCCTAAGATTCCTATACAGGCTGCCCTCTGAATCTTAGTGAGGTTTGAAAGCTGATATTGCTTCTCAAGCACCTTCCACCAGACTAGTGAGCCATATGTAAGAATGGGTCTCACAACCGCCGTGTACAGCCAGTGTACCACAGCCGGTTTGAACCCCCAGGTATTACTAAACGCTTTTTTGCATGAGTAGAAGGCTACGCATGCCTTCTTGATGCGTTCATCAATGTTCTCCTTCCAATTTAGTTTGGAATCAAGAATAACGCCTAGGTAGCGCGCTGATCCCGCAAGGCTAAGTTCAACACCCCCGATGCTCGGAGGTTTGAAATCAGGGATTGATCTCTTCTTAGTGAAAAGCACAACCTCTGTCTTTGTGGGATTGACTCCCAGCCCTTTGCTGCTGGCCCAAGTATTGACTAGTAGTAGCGCATAGTTGAGCCTTTCGCTTAGAACTGGAAGGAATTTGCCTGCTACCAGAATGACCACATCGTCGGCATAGGCCGTCACATTGAAGCCATTGTCTCTGAGTAATTCCAAGATCTCGTCCACCACAAGAAGCCATATTAGGGGAGAAAGGACTCCTCCCTGAGGAGTTCCCCTGCAGACCTTTTTCCTACTTTTTGCGTTTCCCAAGGTCGAGTTTATGACACGCGATTTAAGCATCAGCACAATCCAGCTACAAAGTCCGGTACTGAGTCGGGCTCTCTGTAGGCTGCTGATGATCGCGTCGGCGCTTACGTTGTTAAATGCGCCCTCGATGTCGAGAAACGCCCCAAGAGTAAATTCCTTTTGATGGAGAGATCTCTCAATAGTCGATACTACCCCATGAAGGGCAGTGTCAACCGATCTACCTTTCATATACGCATGCTGTGATTTTGATATATAGCTATCGCCGATCACATCCCTGACGTATACGTCGATCAATCGTTCCAGTGCCTTCAGCAAAAAGGACGACAGACTAATGGGTCTGTAGTCCTTCGGGGTCGTGTGGCCTACCTTCCCTGCTTTGGGAATGAAAATAACACGTACCTCCCGCCAGGCTCTAGGAACATAACCTAGCTTCAGGCAACTAGTAAAGATCCGCTTGAGCCATGGAATAACAGTTTCCATCGACTCCTGCAGCATCACTGGCCGAATGTTATCCATTCCTGGTCTTAAATGGAGCAAAGGATCTGATTGCCCATGCTATCTTTCGCTCATCGATTATTTTCTCGGTTTCACCTGCATCCAACCCTTCCGTATTCTCCAGAATAGATAGATTATCTCCGGAGATCGTCACGTTAGTGCAACCAGGGAAGTGGGTGCTCATTAGCGTATCTAGCGTTTCTTCGTGAGAGTCCGTCCAAGTACCGTCACTTTTCCTGATATTGGATGCCGGCGCCGGTGACCTGGCTAGGATTCTCCTTAGACGGGACGCTTCGTTGGTAGATTCGATAGTCTCGCAAAAGTTCCTCCAAGAGTTCCTTTTTGCAGACCTGATCTCTTTTTTGACGAGTTTTACACTCTCCTTGTAGGTGGACCAGTCTATGACCCCCTCTTTAGCGAGGTTCCAACCTGCTCGAGAGTTACGAATAAGTGTCGCAATTTTAGTGTTCCACCAGGGTGGATGTTTTTTCCCTCTGCCGCTACTGACAGGACAGGATCGTTCAAAGGAACGGGTGAGGGAGCCGGTAAATGCATCGACTGCATCGTCGACAGCCTCAATAGAGGTGAGGTCCTCTGCTGGACAGATTCCTGCTGATTTCCTAAGTTCTCTATTGAACCTATGCCAGTTTGCCCTACGCGGATTCCTAAAAACTCCCTCCCTACCAGTCTTCAGTTGTAAGCTGAAGAGTATCCAGCAGTGGTCAGATAGGGACGCTCTGCTGGAGACCCTCCAGTTGACGACCTCAATGGAACTATGCGCACTAGTAAACGTTACATCTAGGACTTCCCTTCTATTTACCGTTACAAAGGTTGGATCAGAGCCTCTGTTACATATAACTAAATTGGCTTCCAAGATGAAATTAAACAAAACCTCGCCTCTAGCATTGATGTCTGAACTACCCCACAGGGTATGGTGGGCGTTAGCGTCACATCCTAAGACTAAGTTTTTCTTACCTTGTTGAGATGCTGATATGAGCAACCTCCAGGTATCCGAGGGAACGTCTGTGCCGTCATCATATGGCAGGTATGCAGACGCCACAGTACAGTCGCCATTAACTCCTCCAACCTCCACTACTGTTAAGTCGCCAGAGCTGAAATTAGATAGCATTAGTACATGAAGGTTCTTTCTAGCCACGATACAAGTTCTAACCTTGCCAGCGTCGCTTCTATAAAAAATGTTGTAGTTTTTAGACCCTAATCCAAGAACGCGATTGTTATGAATCCACGGTTCCTGGACTAGGGCCATGTCCAGCTGCTCCTTTTCAAGGAGCAGCCTCAGGTTGTCGGAGGCGACGGTGCTATGATGGAGGTTGATTTGCACTACCTGCATCGGTTGTCGCAATCTCCACATCCATAGCGTCAGTCGCCCCTGTGCTCTCTCCTGGGTGTGTCCGTTTAATGAGCTTGAGGGTGACTTCCCCAGCCCCATAGCACAGACCCATCCGCCTGTTTTTTACAAGCACTGCCGGAGGGTCATCCATCACGATGATGAACCCCTTGTTGCCATCTTTGGCTTCCTCTTCCCCAACAACCTCCCAGCTCTTCATATCAGTTGAAGGGTTCTGGGCTTTAAGGAAGTTGAGGATCTCCTTCTTTTCAACCCCCAAGTCCGGAACGCAAATCCGTCCCTTGGGTCTACTCGGAATCTCCTCAGGAGGTACTGCTTGCAGTGCAGCCCCCTCCCAGAGTTTCATACCGCGAACTGCAACCTTCACGAACTCACACGATAACTGATCTTTACAGTCTATCAGAATGACCCCGCGAAAGCGCTTCGCTCTTCCAAACGTGGGAGCGGTCGAACCGGCATTTCCCCGAATATGGTCAAAGACTGCTCTGGCAAGAGCCTTCTCAATCAACTGACCACGTTCGGGCGAATACTGGCCACTAGGCTTTCCGAAGTCTACAACAGCTAGTTGCAAAGAGCTTCGGATCACCCCGCTGTACTGCGCCTTAGGATCAGCCTTCGGCCTTTTGGAGGGATTGCTTGCCTCTTCTACAGACCTAGGTCTCTTCGAAGCGAGCTCCTTCCTCTTGGCTTCGGCCATCCTTTGACGCCGTTCAGCAGCCGCCTTAGAGGTTTCGGGCTGCTCTCCGTTGGGACCTGCCTTAGCGGCAGCGGTCAACCTGAGAGCATTGCCAATACCCCCCACGCCACCCCCTTTTCCACTAGGTTCCGCCTTGACGGCAGCGACTTTGTGGGTGGTCTTGGTGGCGCTCGTCTTAGGCGAAGGCCTCGTCAGAGCGTCCTTTGCTATGGTGTCCATAGCCCAAGCCAGGGAGTTCTTTTCTTTCTCCGAGAGAGAAGAAGGATCCTTTGCGTCCAGGATCTTTTTGACGTGCGTCGCTCTGCAGAACAACCGCCGTCTCATCTGACCTGGAGAGATCTTTTTCTTCCTACCCGGTTTTTGGGGACTCTCGGGTGGATCCGCAAGTAGCTGCTCCTCCATCTCCATAGAGATCTCCTCGTCAGTTGTTCCCAACTGAGGTGTTTCCTTATCGGCGCCCGCAGATAGTGCGTCGGCTACCGAACTTCCTTCTTTAGCATCCTTGTTATTTTTTTGAGAAATTTTGTTCCCACGAGTAGGGCCGGAAATAAAGGTCAGCCCCGACAGAGCCGCCATGTCGGGGTAAGGCACAACTTACCACAGATCTTGCCTGCGCATCTGTGGGAGCTCGTAAATGGCTGGTTTACCCCCCAGTCTTTCATCCTTCGGCACGGTTTTTGTTTGCTCACACCACCACTGGAATTAGGGTGACTACCTCCTGGTTTTCGGACGTTTGATCCAGACACTGCACAGCACTCGCTGGCCAGCTTCCGGAATCAGCAGCCCTACTTAAGACCCAGCACCTCGGCAAGGTGGGTAGTCGTCGCTGACGACCGATGATCAGGGGGTTAGAAAAAAACACCGTGAATTGAAGCAGTGACAACAATACCAACAAAATTGTCCCCAGTTAGTCTGGACACAACCTTTGCACCTCATTGAAACCAAATGTCACCTGAGTTTCAAACCACTACACTTCACTCTCTCTGTGTGAATAGGGGCATTCATAACCCCTTGACCACGCGAGTGAATTATAAAAAAATTAAAGGTTCGGTCTTATTTGCCATCTCAAACCCGAGAGCTTGCGTTCAAAGACCATCATAGCTAGAGCATTGTTTCTCATTCTCTAGAATGTAGTCACTATGTCTTTGAATGATACAGCTGATAGAGTTCGCGGTTAATTTTTATTTTTTATTCATCTCCTAAAACACGGATTTAATAGCCAATGGAGTACTTTCCTTAAGAGAATTGAGTGACTATTTTGCTTCTTACTTAACGTCTAGCACTTGATACCGTACAGTAGATGTAGAACTGGTAAAATCAGCATCAGTCTGCAAGTCTGCAGTCTGCTAAATCGAACTAGCAGCGGTATCCTCGGATTGTCAACAGTCAACTAACGATTAAACAGAATCGGCGGCTGTCTGAAACGGATTTCCAATTCGCTGCGTCTCGGTGGCTAGATTTTCTTGGCTGTTTCGAAAATCCCGTGCTTCGAATTTGAAGGTAGCTGCCAGATGCTTGGCGAATCATCATATCACAGGCTATTTTTCTAAGGCAGCTGGTACGTAGCCCATAAATGTTTAAGCTACCCCTATGAGTTGATACAGTGGCCCGAGGCTTCTGTAGTTAGTGAATGCACTATGGAACGTTTCTCAAGTGCTCTCAGTAGACTCTGTCGTCCCTACCCATACTGGCCGATTTGCAGATTTTCTTGTTGTATAGTAGACCTTTGAATTCGACTACAACATTTCATGGTGGGGATTTGGATGCGTTCCCGCATCGATTAGCACGTGGTCGAATTTATTGGTTTTTTGATCATTCGCTCTACATGTCCTAGCCATCTTAAACGTTCAATGCGCAGTTTTTTGGCTAGGTCGATGTCGCTGTATAGTTCGTATAGTTCGTGATTAAATCTTCTCCTCCAAAGCCCATCAACGCAAAGTGGACCGAATATCTTTCGCTAAAAGCAACCAAGGATAATTTAATCCACTTTCGACAGCATCCATGCGTCAGCACTATAAAGGAGGACTGGGATGATTAAGGTCTTAAATAGAATCTCCTTAGTTGTTCGGGATAGGGCCTTACTACTCAATTGCTTCTTTAGTGTTTAGCAAGGATGCCAAAACTAGACATGACTCTATATAGCTCTTCTCTATAAATGCTGTCATAGGCGGGCTTAGAATCGACAAAGAGGTGGTGGCTATCGATTCTTTTGGTTTTATCCAGGATCTGCCGAAGTATTAAAATTTGGTCAATTGTGGGCTTTCATGGCCTAAAACCGCACTGATAGGGGCCAATCAAGTTGTTGACAAAAGGTTTCAGGCGTTCACACAGTGGCAGATAAAATCTTGTACCCGATGTTGAGGAGGCTGATACCCCTGTAGTTGATGCAGTTCAGGGGTCTCCTTTTTTGCGGATCGTAGAAGGTTACGGATTGAAAAAAGGTGAACAAGAAGACAATCATAAATCTTATTTTGGACTTATCCAGTCTTTTCTTTTTCTTTAGGATAAAGAATCACTTGTTTTCTACAACGCCAGGTCTATATCAAGGCTAGTCTCATCTTACCTACGTGTTTCGTGTAAGATTTCATACGATTCTCTTTGATTCAACGGCAACGGTCTAAAGCTGCTTGCAAGTTGGAAGCTAATCATTAAAATCACTTGAGTATAATTCGCAAACGGCATATACAGCAGCCCTCTGCTGCATGTCTAAGGGATGCAACCATTCTTCAATCTTCGCTGTTAACTTTTTTTTTCGACTGTATGACAAGCTCATCCGTAGTTCATCTTAACGCAAAGAAAGAGGAAACTGATTATATTTGAAATCCCTTAATCTAAACTAACCAAGAACCTTGATTAACAGTGGTCTTCCTTTAAAGCGCTTTGCCTGCCACATCGAGGAGAAGGTTAGGAGGCATTTAACACGACATTATTTCGCTTACGTTTGGCGTGAATTTCTGCAAATATATGTAGTTCTTCTCCTTGGCCAATATAGTTTATCAATCCTTGGATGTGCGGCATCCGTTCACTCTTTGTCGAGGGACTAAACCAGATTCGTCATAGTTTGCTGTCTACATGTTTTTTTTTTTCTGTTCACCATGCACAGTTCGGGCATCCCCTCCGGTATCGCAGAATTAAACCAACGCCCCTTTTCAGGGATTAGACCACCCCGAAATCACTTTGTATACTCATTCGATGTAACAGCCCATTGGTTCTCTCTCCATTATATCGCCCCGACGATGTTGTCTGGAGTGATCCTCGCAGTCCACATTGATGAGTTCCATGCATCAACATTGGTGGGTTCCATGGCTCTCTCTGCTCCTGTTTTCTTCCCCATTATGGTATATCACACTTCTTCTCTAATGCAAGGATGTCAATGGGGCCGTTCCTTCTACTACGGGAACAGCTGGTTCGTTCACTGTTTTGTAAAAAAACTCATCCGAACAGATCTTCTTTGAACGGCCCTCATTCGCTTCCTGAACTTTTTTTCTCTAAGTACGTGAGTCACACAACTATGTAGAAATATTTCGTTTGCAGTGGAAGTCTTCGCTAGCTTGTCATCTAGTCTCTTGCGTTGCCATAATCTATTCAAGGACACAGTAAACTTCGCGTTCATAGTAGCGAAGTAGCCGACGTCTATCGCACATTACGTTGTCAATTTGGGCTGGCCCTCTGTGTGCTGCCGCCGTGATTGATTCTTCATGATGCTGGATAAATTGCATCGATAGGCAGTGCAATTACAAGGGAATTCAAGGACATCCGTTCTAAATCACGTCGACTACATTGGTGTTTCATTACGTGCTGACTCCGCATTTACCAGTTCCCCCTCTTAATAACTATTTCCATCTGCGGCTTTTACAAATCCTTGTAGACGAACTATTAAACTGCACCTCTAGTCTAAATTCTATTCCCTAACCCTGTTTAGATCCTCCCTCGTCCATTTGGGTACCCCAATTTGGGCCCCAAGGCAATTTTCTTACGCATATAGAGACCATAAAACTTCATGAATTGAATTATGAGTCCCTGCACCGTTTCACGTGACACACTGTCATTTCGTGAGTCTGTCGTAAGTGGTTATTGACAAAACAACCACCAAGAAGGGGAAGATTTCCTCAGCGCTAATGGGTGGTAAGGTGAAAAGGACCTGCTCCACCAACTTCACCTGACAACAGAGGGCCTCGCTGCGAAGGCATTGAAATCTCACATCTGAATTTGAAATCAAAGAGACTCGAGCAAATGCTCAGAGTGCTTCCTTGCATATGCAAATCATATTTCTTGGGAAAATCTAAAATTCAGAATAATTAGTATCACACACGCATTGTCGCACAACTGTAAACAGCTGTAAGAACATGCCATGCGAATACCATTATCCTTTCAACGAAAATCATTAAAAATTCAATGAAAATCCCACACACACTCGCGTGGCGCTGTAAGCCAATTAATTTAATTTAATTTATAAATTTGTAATTTCCGATTGTTCAGATAACAACAAAAGGAGCAGTGTCATGCGCCCTTCATTTAGTATGCATGTGGGTACAAGATGTTGAAATGTCATATGGAACGGACGGAACAAGCCCTCAACTGGTGTTGGAGTTGACAATTACTTTCGTCGCAAGGACAATGGGGAATTTGATGTCGACGGAGGGAGAAAATGAAGGTCAAAGGTAGTGGACATCACCCACGCCTCTAAGTGAAGAAAATTGTCTTGGTCAATCTGGCCTAGGCCAATCCACTTCTCCTTAAAGAGAGTTCCTTTGCTAGAATCAAGCTTTTCTTTAAGTTATTCTGGTTACGGTTTGCCTGTTTGCACAAGACGCCTTTAAATTGCATTAAAGATTGATGTACATAGGTTCTTGGTGATTAACCTACTCGCTGAAGGTACGAATTCGTTCTGTTTAGTCAAAAGGAATTGTGAATGTCTAAGACTGACAAGATGATAAAGAAATTGGCTCGTTAGTAACTTGTTACATGCAACAGACAGATGCATTGCGTTCCAATCTGCGAAACTGCGAAAAGGAGAGGACATCGCCCAGGCTTCGGTTGAATGCGACTGCGAATGCGAATGCGAAGATCCTAGGGTCTATGTGGATAGAACCTGAAGGAATAAAGGAACGGGTGGCATCCTGACTTTTACTAAGGAAACAGGAAAATGCGCCACATTAGTGTCAACTCTATAATTATTCGCACTTTTCCTCGATCCCTTCGAAAACATGTCCCAAGTCTGCCATATTTCTTGTAGTTCCAACGAGTAAAAGAGGGTAAGACTACGATCCCGACTAAGGCTTAAGTTAAGAGCATCCCACACCTCCTCACCCATACCACACCATGGCGCAAATAATATTTTGCAAACGAATCGATTTGACGTGGATCAGTGGCCTTCAGATTCTACTACAGTGGTCCGGAGTTTCCTTCGTGTTAGATCTTATCCATTGAGGTGAAGATGCACTGCGACCTTTAAAGATCTACTACGCTGTTGTTCAATGGAATTTTCTTACTATAGCACCTCCTCTAATGCAATTGTGGAATGGGAGTACCAAAATTGGTCCCATCGACGGGAATTCAGTGTCTGAGAACTGGTATGCTTTTGACCAGTGATCCACAGTCCTGAAAGGGGTATGATGGGATTCCTTGGAAGCGCTGCAGAATCTCCAGTTTACTTTATTCTGGCTAGGCTATCCTCTGTTCCCACTTTCCTAAATTATTCGCTTAGTCGACATTAACTTGTTTAAAATTTCGTTTGAATGTGTAGCTAGTGCTGTACATCTTGGCCTGCCTTAGTTCCATGATCTCATTTCTTTGCATTCTTCCTCTTTTCGCAATTTCTCTCGAATCCAATGCGCCGTGCGTATTCCGTCAAGAGTGGAATGGAACAGCGAGGTGGTCATGAAAGACTACGATACATTAATTTTCACGGACGGCTTGGAAATGGAATACGGTAGGTAGGTTCGTGCTTATCTTCAGCAGCCGTCTGGGGAGCTTATCTTCCCTAACCCTCGTATGGGTGCCTGGCCACAGAGGTATACTAGGCAGGGAACGAAATGGCTGATGAGCTTGCCAGGGTCGGCCTTTGACAGCTCACTCGCGAAGTGAAGATCTCATCCCATTAGGTGCTGTCAAGGAAAAAATTTACTTACACCACTTCTCAGTAACCAAACACAAATGGAACAACCTTGCTAGCTGCGCCATATCCAGAAAGACTTGGCCACATACAGCAATAGGAAAACAAGCGACCTCCTTAAAAGAACCCGAACAGAAATTACGCGCTTTGTCGCCATCTATTCGGGTCACTGGACAGTAGGTACCCATGCGGCCAAGCTTGATATCCCTTGTAATTCCTACTACCGCAGACTCAACGCGCTAGGGAAACTTTTCCTTGACAACCTTGGTGAACTTTTAAAGGAGTAAATCCCTAACATTCTATTCTCCACAAGTTGGATTTAAGCCCGACAGCCATGGTCTCTCGACACCGATCCACACTCATCTAAAAAACCGATCACGAGATCTGTGGTAACAAAACTGTGCACTTCAGTACTATTTGAGGATAGGGCGCTCTTCGCCTGATAAAACTGCTAAAACTAACCAACCAATCAATCAGAATAGTTCTGGCCAGTTTAGCTACTTATATCCCTCTTGATCTGGCAACCAGACGCTAAGTCCGTTTGTCTTCTCCAGGTGCTCATGTGCTTTGGATCAGATTTCATAGGAGCTTAGTGCCTTGCTGGCAGTCTGGCTGTCTGCCATTATCGTCATGTTCTTGCTCGAGATTACTTTATTAAGGTTAAGTTCCGGGTATCTTTCTTTCGCATACAGTTTTGCTTGAAAGTTACTGGATAGTGAATACGCTTGCCTTGCTACCCGCGTGTATTTTGGAATCACCTGTGTACCATTTGAGCCCCTTACCACTCAGTTTTGTACCGAATTTCCTTTCAAATAACTATTTCCTGAGTCGCCTCTAAGCCAGTTCAATAGTGGGACTCTGATATGAAGAACATGTAAACCCTCTTTGCTTACAATGCTTTTTCGCTGTCCGACTCCCTCTTTTGTATCTCGATTCCTTTGCGACTCTTAAGAACACAATTTGAAGGCAATAAGCCCAAGATCATCTCTATTGCAGCTGTGGTACTGCTTCTCACTGCTCTCTCTATGCAGATATGCTTATCTCTGTGAAAGTCGAAGAAACAACATCTTCTGGTTTGGATGTTCGCTTTTAAGTCGAAACCCACAAAACCGATTTTGATGTGATTTATTCTCACCTAGAGCTTAGTTCCTCCCATCTGCTATAAGCTATTATCTACTGTGGCATTTATCCTAATGGAAAGTATCTAAGCATTTGAGGAAAGTCGAAGAAAGAATAAAACTAGAACCATTTTACACTTTTTTGGGAAAACAACTTTCTCAACTCCTGACTTGACTCGTAATCAGAAAATATAAAAGTCCTTTTAAGGAAATCGCTTGAAGCACATCAAGCACCGGAAGGAAAACCATTCAATTCCGGAACCGGATAAACAAGAAAATAACTTATTCGCATTACGGTTGACAAGTGAAAAATTTATAAACCATCGCGCCAAAGTCAAGTCAAAATTTCATTTCACTAATAAAAAACAAAAAAAAAAAAAAACTAAATGTGCATCCCTGTGTCAACGTTGATTTAGAATGAGAAGAACTCGTCGTCCTATCCGAAAATAAAACACAACAACAACATCAACACAAATTTTAAAGAAAAAAAACAAAAGGGTGCCCCGGCTCTCAAAGAACAAAGCAAACACTCAGCGTTGCATGTGTATTCCATCCCTCTCTCGCCGGGGAGAAAGAGGAAATAAATTTCCCTTAACGATGTTTCACAAGAAAAAATAAAGAAAAAAGAAACGACACGAAAGATAAAAAGGATACACAAGTGGTGCACTGAATTGGGACAGAACAAGGAACCATCCCTACACGAGAAGTCACCATTCGACACAGGCATCTCCAGCAAATGGGTATCACTTACTTATTCACTTAAGCCTTCGAATGTTCCCATATAAGAGCTTGAAAGGTTCAACAGCAGAGCAAAAGCAAAAGTGTTACACTCACATCGAATAATGGCACACTTCAGGATACAGAGGACGACAAGAGCGGTCTCAAGGCTGCCTCCACTTTGATTGATTGAAAGTGAGTCCCCTTCGAATAGTTTTAATGGGCGGCTTGAACGGAAAAAAGAGAAATCCCCCCTTGAGGCAGATGTGGCAAGTTTAAATTTTGTGTAATTAATTTGGCCCCTCTATGGTCGACGGGAAATTAAAAGGACATCACGTGGCAGGGAATCCCAATAATTCCCCGAAAATCATTAGACTTCTCAGAGTTGGCTATAAATAGGATATTTACCCTTGCACCGGTTACGCCTCTTACAAAGCTGTTTATCTCGTCGGAGAATCCTAGAAGCTCAGTGTGACGCCACAGAAGAAATTATTAATTACGCTAAGGATGGTCTGTCTCATGACGAACCATTATCATTGTAGGGGGTGCGTAGTGGGGGATCAAGATGATGTGAGGTGATGTTACGGACACACACAAACACGAAGATAAAAGAGGCCTGTCGTAGAATGAAGCTATAAGTCGCTTACGAGCAGAGGTTTGACACCCGAAGATAAGTCAAACTTTTCACATCGAGTAGGTAGGTATGTACCTCGTTCGTTGTTTAACAACTCAAACGGAGCAAATTACATGCCCCTTTAGCTGATGGCCTTCGTGTTTTTTTTTCTGAAACAAATTATAACAGCTATGCGAAGGGTAAATGTTTACCCATAGACCGCGTTCCAGCGGAGCGAAATGGGAGCGGTTGAGCGATAGTTAAGTGCTCAAATGACTGAGTGTCACGAAATCGATGGTTTTCAAGGAGAGAAAAGTCGATGAATGGTGCATGCACTGTTGTCGAATTGAGTTGACCATTTCGTATTTAATTTTGTCACATGATATTGGATGGCTTTAAAGCTTGAGGAATGTAGGTTGGTAAGGGGACGACTGCCACAAACATGTGCAACGTTCGGGTTTACCTGAGACTTATGTATTAATGACTCATTCACGTTCACGGACAAGAGCTGATATTTTGTCCCTGATAAGACTGTTAAAAGGATTCTAGATAGCAAAATCACTACGCCAGACGCAGTCGCATAACTGAACAAAATATGTGACTTTCATCAACCCATAGCATGCTTGTACGCCTTTTACATCCAGTGGATAAATACTTTTTTAACGAAGCACAAGGGAACTGTACTAGAGGGTTCTTGAAACTAGGACTTTCTCTTTTCCGGAAACTAGGACGAAGACTTAATTTCGGAGGACCCGCCCATTGTTTTATGAGCACAGTGATTTTTAAAACAGCAGTCGCAAAACGATAAGTTCATTGACAGCTTCTAGTTGACTGCCAACTTTATCCGCAAGGAAGCGGTCAATAATTGATTCTCATCCAACTAATTCATCGAATTTGGGAAGACGATGAAAAAATGACCTCCCCGAGTTGCGAATTCGATTCGATACTGTGGCAATTGCTAAAGGGGTCGTTGCCGAAACGAACACATTTACGGCTGTCTGACTCTCAGTGTCTATTGCCATTATTCGTGTGGTTGTTGGGTGGCTGCTGTTGTAACCTTTGTTCAGGGTGATCCCACAGACTAGTGATCCCTAGGCAAAGGTGGATCATACCACAGCTGTGTCTTTCTACTAACTGTGATCCATGCATTCTGTTTCCTCATAAAGCTTGGGATACCTTGTAGATCGCCAAAAACTCATTTAAATGCCGTCTACAGAGGTTTAGCAATGAACATTGTGAATTTCAGGGTCTCGGTTGCCCTGATGATAATTTTTAAGGCAAAATTTGATTGAAGGAGGCTACAACTATTCCCAAAATTTACAGAAGAGGCCAGATCGTACAGGCTAGAAACCGTCGGCGTAAAAGTTCATTATCGGAGCCGATTACCTGCCAATTTGTGTACTAAAGCTCCTGTTACTTAATTACTTAAGGTGGCGCTACAGTTCGGGGTGGACCTGGGCCTCATCCAATGAGCGTCTCCAGCCAGCTCGATTTTTAGCCAGCTGCCTCCAGTTTCGCACGCCAAGGTGGTTAAGGTACCTTTCACTTACGTGCGTCACCTGAGTCGCGGTCTTCCTCTACTGCGCCGCCCCTGTGTGTGTGGATTGAAAGATTTTCCACTCCGGAGCATTGATGTCCATCCGCTCTACATGACCTAGCCACCTCAGTCGTTTTAACTTTACCCTTCTGGCTAAGTCGATGTCACTGTACAGCCCGTACAGTTCGTCGTTGTATCTTCTACTCCACTCACCATCTATGTAGATGAGACCGAAAATCACCCGAAGAATTTTCGTCTCGAAACAGGCAAGAGCAACTTCATCCGCTTATGACAGAGTCCATGCCTCTGCGCCGTAGAGCAGGACTGGGACGATTAAGGTCTTATAAAGGGTTACTTTAGTTGTTCGAGGGTGGGCTTTGCTACTTAGACCAAACAAAGAGCGTTGGCAAGAGTGGTTCTTCGTTTGATGTCAGCGCTGAAGTCGTTCTCTGAATTTATAGCGGAGCCTAGGTAGGCAAAGTCCTTTAAAAAAATAAATAGCTGGCGAGACAGCTCGGAATGAGACAAGGCTTAGCTTCTCGCAACCATTCATGATGTGTGTGTTGTATTCTTTGTACGAATGGAAGGGACCTACAATTTATAGCCGACTCCGAACGGCGAAGTGAGAAGCTCCTTCATGACAGATCATAACTCCCGGAGGCTTGTCTTTCTCCAAGGAGAGGTGGTGCCGCGAAGAATGTTCTGTGTTCCTGGCTGGGGCTGGAACCCACGCCGCTTGGTGAGGAGTCCAACGCACTAACCACTAAGCCACGGCGACCACAAAGTCCTTTACTACCTCAAATTTATAACTGTCTACAGTGACGTTCTGTGCGAGACATCGGTGTTGGGTGTCCTTTCTTGTTGACAGCATATACTTCATCTTGCCCTCATTGACCGCTAAACCCATCTTCGCCGCTTCCGTCTCGATACTCACGAACGCACCAGTGACATCACGCTGCGTTCTTCCGTATATGTCAATATCATCGGCGTATCCGAGTAATTGGACGGACTTTTGAAAGATTATGCCTCCGGTGTTGGCGCGTGAGCTTTGCACAACTCTTTAACGAACGATGTTAACGAAGTCGAATGACAACGCGTCGCCTTGCCTAAATCCTTTTTTGACATCAAAGGTATCGGTGAGGTCTTGACCGACCTTGATGGAGCAGCGTGCATTCTCCTTCGTCATCCTGCACAACGAGTTTGGCAGGGATGCCAAAGCTAGACATGGCTCTGTATAACTCGTCTCTATAGATGCTGTCATACGCGGCCTTAAAATCGATGAAGAGGTGGTGGGTATGGGTATCGACTTGAAGTTCCTTGGTTTTTTCCAAGATCTGCCGCAGTGTGAATATTTTGTCGATGGTAGACTTTTCGGGCCTGAAGCCAATCAGAACCAATCAGGTTGTTGACGAACGGCTTCAGGTGTTCACACAACACAGCAGATAAGATCTTGTAAGCGATGTTAAGAAGACTGATACCTGTGCAGTTGGCGCGGTTCAGATGAATAAGGTAAACAATGCTGAGGGTTCTATTCATCGGGTATACTTTTCTCCTGTTGCAATCCAAAACTGGAATGAGGTTGTTAGTTTCCGTTTTTGCAGGTCTCTTGAGTGGGTACTTAGGCAAGTACTCTACTTAATTGGAACCACCTCTATCCAAGTTGCCTCTGGCAATTTAACGCAAATTAAGACTCGCCCATTTCCATATGATGTATTCCTCCTGAGAACTCTCAAAGTGTATCTCATCATAAGCCCGTTGAGTCATCAGGCAATGGACAGTGTAGACCCCACTTCAATCAAATTTAGTGCACAAAAAGTTTAAATTAAACAAAAATTCTAATCGACTCAATTAAAACAAATCTAAAAGTCTACACACAACAGCAACACAAACAATAGGCCTGTCTCAATTACATTTTGCATTTAATGCCTCTCCTTTGAGATCAGCTCCCATTTCATATCGCTTTAGCGGACTTTTTTATTAGCCTTTGTTTCATCCTGCATGCCTTTGTTAATCCTCGGCGAGGCAAACAACTTTTTAATCCCTCGGGCGAACAAAATACTATTTAACTCACATGAGCGATGCGAATTGTATACTCCTTGCATCTTCTCCTTCTGCTCCTGGTCTCCTTTCAGCTTCTATGTTTAAATACCGAGTAGTTCCACATTTTTGCATCCTCATTGTGGTTTTGCTTTCCAATCCCCACTTGTTGCATCAAGGATTCTCAGTCTCAGAAAACTGAATCCTTTTGTCCGTCTAATAAATCACACACGTACACACGATACGAAATAATAATAATTGTTGTTCATATTTCTTCCTCCTCCGTCATTGTTTGTCATTGTTTCATGTTTCTTTTTTGTTTCCTTTATTTTTTTTGCAGAAACTTGAGCAAGACGATGACGACCAGTATTTCAACTCCCCCTGGGCCGACAGCGGCAGTTTAAAACGTCAAGTTCATGGTTTGGAAAATCTGAAATTTCGTTTTGGAAAGTAAAACACTTCCAACCAAAAATAAATGGAAATGTTTCTCTATATAGAATTGATAATTTAACAAACAATAAAAAAAGAACTTTTTTCACTTTTCACATAAAAAAACAAAATATTAAATAAAAAAACATTATTACATCATTTGCATAGTGCATAGTTTCTTTCGAATTAATTCATAATTAGCAAAAAAAAAAATCCACAAACGATCGCATCATTCTACATTTTTAACAAATAAAAATATTTATATACATCTATATAATTATTCAAAACAAAAACAAATGCAATAAATAGCTAGCTACATACAACAAAACATAAATAGGAAAACAAATATAAATTGCAACTTGAAATCGGTACAAAATAATAAAAAAAAAAAAAATATATTCATATAGAGAAGAAAAATTAATAAATAATTATGTACTTGTAATTTAAAATTAATTCGAAATAAATTCAAATAAGACATAAAGCTTTAAATAATTTTATTATTGCCGCATGAGCATTGTAAGTGAAACAAATAAATTAATTATAATTAAATTTAGAAATAATTATTATAAACACAGTGTGTCACAAAAGTCATTGGGGGTTTTTCAATTTTGACGACAGTCAAGCTGCTGTTACAGCGTTTGGCTCATTTGTCGTAAGACCTAAGCTTGTTCTGAAGACTTTAGTGGTATCCTTTGATCACGCTTGACAAGGTTGTGAAGCATTGCAGTCACATAGTAAAGTACTGTTTATTCCTTGGCGTTTAGAAAATATGTGCATACATTTGCAGGTGTTTCAAACATTTTCCCGAATAAAGTAGATTTCGCTTCGTCCATTTGGCCTGCTTTCACCCGTTGTTGTAGCACGACAATATTCAAAATGAGGCAGTTGTAAGCTGTGTTCTTCTTCCTTTGATTCTAAAATTGTCCAACTGTTTAGATTCTCTATGTGCATCGCCTCACAGTCAACTATCACCACATGAAGTTACCTTTACCTACAACTCGCTGCCATTCTTCGCCAGCTTATCCACATGCTTGTTCTTTTTGAACCTGCTAAGGACTTCTCGCCACCTTTCAGAGGATCAAAGTGTAGAGCAGATTTAGAATAAAATAAGAAACCGATGAAGACTAACAAACCAGTTTTTCACGAATGTTGCCACACAAAATTTTGCTGTAACTTGATAGGCGCAGCTAGAAATAATCAATGGTCACTCCTTTGAACTATGTTATCACAACAACGTACATTTTCTTTTAAGAGAGTGCCCAGCAATGTAAGAAAGATTTTGTCAGCCTCTTGCCATTCGCATTGGTAACTTTGAAGGCTTCCCAACTAGCCTCTCCCGCCTCTAACCGTAATAAAAATCTTCTGACCTTTGAGACTTGTCGACTACTACTGCTGGAGAAGATTGCAAACTAAACGCAGCCCTAATGGCTGAGCCGTCTAATCTTCAGGACATCGCAACGACTTCTTAGGCGGAGCATTGTGATACCACAAGACTCTGAAGAATTCTCTAGAACTACTCGTACCTCCAGCCGGAGCTTATTCTAATAAAATGCACTAGAGACGCCAGATGTTAATATTTGCCAGGTCGGTCGAACATTATCGAAGAAGTTGGCTGAATGACAGAAAATCATTTCGTCAAAGCAGCAATTTAGAGTGGTTTTTGAAGTGAAGCTTACAGATTACATGGTTTTGATCGCTTGACTGTAGGTAAAAAATAATAATACTCAGCGCAGATTGTAGATTAGCCATGACAAGGCACCGTTGATCGTTGTTATCTCCACCTAGCAAATGCTACAATGATAAGCGAGGTAGAAGGAGATATTAACGTTTAAGTCTTTGGAAAAGGCGTCTGAACCCACTCCAGATTCTATTTTAGAGCCAACTAGGTTTGAACATATGAACTCTTTTTGATTTAAAACTTTTGGAAAGGTCTAGTCAGGGCATTGCTGGGTTATTAAGAATAGTGGAGTATCCAATAGGAGATGAATCTTCCCGCGTCAGCAATAAGGGGCTCCCTTGACGATTGGGTTTCCTATAAACGCAATTGTGTGTGGCACGGCCGTCCAAGATGAAGGCAGGCTAAACGATTAGTCTCGAATGTCTGTAAGAAATCGTGGCTTATTGGCGTTCTAATGGGACATTTCGCTTTTTTAGTGTGTTAGGCTAAGTGGCACTACCGTCTGGGACGCATATGAAGAAGGCGACAATACTTCGGATCATTTCCTTTGCAAGTGTCCTGCCTTTGCTCGGATCAGTTGGACCAGTTGCGTCTGAATGCTCCAGTATAGGGTTTTCTAAATCCGCCAAAAAAAAAGGAATCCAATACGAGGACTGAACCACTGGGATATGACTCTAATGCGTGCGGGTGCATTGGCTGCCACGCTCAGATGCAATCCTAGTTAACATCCGCTTTTCTTTCTATTGGAAGAGAAGATGACGCTATCTCATCCAGCCTTAACGCAAATATGGGTGGAGAACTGCTAAGATTATTGTGGTATCAAAAACTTGTCATAGTTTTGACAGGCCGCATGACTTCTCTCTCTTCTCATACCTTGAATTCTCAATGGCCATTCTCCATCTACCTTGGGTAGTTACCCGCCAGATGTAGCAGCATTTAGTTCAGGTACTGTGGCTTGATAAATAATTTACGTTTTTGTCAAAAAGTAATACAAAGAAATTCTGACTAGTGAGGACTTGACTCTCTGCCCTGATGCGAGGAAGCATGATCATTGTAACGCTGTGAAAGCACCCATCTCCGGTTTCTGTACATCAGACGTCAATGAGTTCAGTGCTACAATATCTTCCGTACTGATAATTATAGCCTGGACACGCCTTTTGCTCATACTGTTTGAGGGTTACATAAATTCGATATTATCAGTCTAGCGAATGTTGTTTATGGCTGTTTAGGTGAGAGTTCCAGTTAAAAGTTTTGTCGACGATTACTCTATTTTTCCGGACAAGTTGATGGAAATGTTTTCCAGTGAGACTTAAGATCGTGCCTTCTCCTCCTGGAGAAGGATACAAGGAAAATTTTACCCGGCTTGACGGTCAGGCCTTTGGCCCTGCATCAATCTAAAGTCAGGTAAAGAGTATCTGGGATCATTTCCAGTCGGGTGTCTTCGAATTTGCCCAAAACGCTAAAGACGGCATAGTCTACACATCCTTGTACTCTGCAACTTTTTTTTTTTCAGAATAGTAAGAATCCAGTTTATGGTGCCTTTCCTGGTCGACCCTTATTGATAGGCTCAATCTAAGTATTATCAAAGGCTCCCTGTATTTTGATTCAGGCTGTGATTTCATAGTGTGTTTTCTTTTGCCGTCAGGGTTTGTTTATCTGTTGTATGTGGTAGTGAATGGCAGTCTGCGTAGACTTTCCAGAGGTAAGTAGATTTGCATACAGGAGACCCAGAATAAGAAACGTATCCCTTATGTATTTTGCCACTACTTTTTTTTAATTAAGTTAAAGGAATGGAACTCAGGCTAATAGGAAAGTTGTAATTAGGGCACTGTTTCGCCCAGTCTCTTTCGAGCTATTTCTCAGGAATAGGACATATTGGATCATGCAATTCTTAGTTAAGTACCCACAATTCCACACTGACTCTGCTTCTTTCGATTTTATTACCGCAAACTAGAGTGAGTACTTTGATTTGTATAAAAAACGGTTCTTTTGTTTGAGTTATAAAATCACCAAGCTTTTATTAACTAATTCTTACTAGGATTATGTTCCTATTCAATTTAATTCTTCATCTATTTCCTCTGAAACCCTCCAAAGACTTTAAAGCGCCACCCTGTTAAAATAAAATTCAATTATGTACTATGTGCATTTAGTCGCCTGCACTTTAAATTATTTCTTAAGTTCTATTTTCTCCTATTTCCTGATAAAATTAATAAATTATCACTACTATACAACTATTAGTAATTTAACTATTTACGAGTATATTTTATTAAAGCAAAAAAAAAACAATTAAAAAAAATCATGTGATCGAATAAAATATTCTAACTCCATTGGCTCTTGTTGTATAGAAAAAATAAAATTAACATAAAATCAAATCCAAAAAAAAAAAAAAGAAAATAACGAAAACATATTTACATAACACATAAAATATATATTTTTTAAATTAGCTATAAATTTATTGATAAATATTAGTATAAACATGTTATCAGGACCACTCGGTTTCTTATTAAAAATCTAAAAACAAAAAAATACAAATAGTTTTTACTTAGCTGCTAGTTCTATTATTTATCGTAGAAAGCAAGAGCAATATAATATAATATTGTTAAACAAAAATGCTTTACAAGCATTTAGTAGATATTTTACTTTTTTAAATTTTAATCTTTTTAAAAAAAAATTCAAAATTACCTATTAAGCTTCTTTTTTTTTTGATTTTAGGAAAAAAAATTAAGAAATGGTAGGGATTTTGTAAGATAGAATGTTAATTTTTTTCTTTTTAGATTGTATAAGACATCAAAGGACTAGAAATGGTTACATATATCAATTATACTATTAGTTAAAATTTTTCATTAAAACCTCGTATCCTCGTGCAATAAGAGGTGTGCAATCTGTTTTTTCTTTTCTTTTTTAATAAAATGCTAAATAATCATAAGGTTAGAACTTTATTAACTTTTAAATAAACCTTAAACTTGGGAATGGCATTCATTTTTATTTGCATCTGGATTCCAGTCCAGCTTCTTCTGTAGGATCTATTTCCTATCCCTTTTTGCCATAATTGTTGCTAAATTTCTGCGCAAGGTGCTCGGACTTTCCCTTTGAGCTGATTGTGTACTGCAACAGCTGTACCCAGCAAAGCATCTTTGGTTAGTGAGAATGTCTTTTTCTGACGGGCACGCTTACTCCGAACAGGCTCTGAAACCAGAAGAATATGCATTATTCTCATTTTAGAAAATCTGTCCTTGATCACTTGTCAGCATGAAACCATCTTGACTACAACCACATTTCAACACCTGCAGCTTTTGGTTTTTTTAATTCTTCCAATCTTGTCCATCGTGTTGGACAGCGGTTATACCTGTCTTACACTGCTCGAGCTTACATAGATTATATCAAATCAGACAAACTTTTAAGATTTCTCTCCCACCATGCTGATTCATCAGGGATCTATGTATGTAACTTCAATCCGAGGTTATTAATAGCCACTCCTCCTGTGCAAGGCATGCCAAATATTCTCAAAAGATTTTTCGAAATCTGGGAGATGTTCATATATATTCAATGCTTAATGTAGGTAGGTCTTTAAAAATCATCATCATCATCATTTTCAATGACCCGCTTATCCACTATGACCGTCGCAGGGTTAGGGTGCTTAAGTGCACTCTCGACATTTTTCGATCTTCTGCCATCGACTCTAAGTCATTAGGGGATATCCCCATACGGTTAGAGGTGAGATTTCGGACTTGGTCTAACCATCTCATCCAAGGCCTCCTCAGGGGGCGCATACCTGATAGCACGGTTTTTGGAAGCGGAGGTGGTTGCATGCGTTGGACGTCCCAAAAAAATCGAAGTATGGAAAATAGCTGTTCGAAGAAATATCTGCACGACATTGAGTGCCTCGCGTATTTTGGTGTTCCTAATTTGATCTCGACGAGTAACCCCAGCAATACAACGAAGAAATCTCATTTCGACAGCTCGTACCCGCGATCTTATTCTTTCGGTCACTACCCAAACCTAATGATCACAGATGAGGGTCGGAACAAACACTGAATTAGAGACCGATGGCTTAGCTCCGATGCTAAGTTAAGCCCTCCTGATAACAGATTGACCAAAGTGTCTCAAAAGCCCTTCAGTCTGGCCAATCCTACAGGAAAACTCAGTATTGCTCCTTCCATCGCTCCACCTGTTGCAATGGGACTCCACTAACATGCAGAGTGCATTGGATAGGTATTCGGGATATTACCACAACCTCTGATTTGTTCACGTTTGCCTTCATCCTAGCTTCAACACAAACGGCGACGAACCTATCTAAGAGTGTCTGTCAATATTGATGAAGAAGTTTTTGAAGAAAGGAACGCCCCTTCATCCGGTTGTCTTATTTCCTCTGAGTTTTCAAATATAAACGGGTTATAAAATTCCTTTTGTTCCGGTGCACTTTATGCTGGGCCTCTCTCATCGTCGTTGTGAGTTTTACTCGCTTTACAAGGCACGGTGAATATGCCATGTTTTAGTTTAAGTTATTCTGCATGGGTTAACAACTTATAAGTCTTCAAAGAACCCGCGTAGTTGTCTAGACTTGACAGTGAAACTTAAAATTAAAACTTCTCTCAACAAAAATCTCAAACTTGAATGCCATTGACTGTTGCAAAGAGCTTTCATTAGTGTTGACATTGAACAATTTATTCCACATCACGTTATTATGCGCATATCCTTCCGTCAGAACAGCAGAAGACCCAACCCCTGAGGTGATCTCTTGAACTATTTCTTCGACACTAATGAACACTTAAAGCAAAAAAAAAAAAAAATATTAAAAATGTGCGAGTAAATCTAAAAAAAAAAAACATTCCCCCTGCATGTACATACAAATAGCAGATACCAACTCCTGCAGGCCAAGTAGATCACGAAAATGTCATGCAAAGACACAACTACATATATGAGCCAACAAAGTTTGTTGATTCGAGGGCACATTTATCATGAAAAGTGAAATAAATAGCCCTCGCTCGAAACCCTCATGTTGCCAATCCTTTGATAAGTGTTATGTCTTCACCTATTTTTTTTTATTTTATTTTTTTAAATTTTATTGACATCGGCGGTCATGTCAAATGTCAGAAAACATTTGAAAGACTTGCTATCGCCACCCACTTAACCACTGGTACCCCATTTGGCTCTATCATCCACTAGATACGAATTGGCAACGAAATGATGGATGCATATTGCTGTGTGGAAATGTAAAGAAAAAAAAAAACCACACGATGGTAGTGTGTCCTTATACGGAAAGGATAACATAACATTTTCGTTTTTTTTTTTTTCAAATTGTGAGGAGACAATGCGGCCAGTGGGTGGATTGTAAGGAAGAGGGGGAAAAATAATAATTTATTATCGTTTCAGCTTGTCTGGCATTTAAGTCGTTCTTGACTGCAGAAGAGTTTGGCGTTACGGAAAAATATGTAATCAGTCAAAAGGGCAAAAGTGCCTTGTGGAATGATGCTCAATTGCATCAATAGATGGGGTTGTGCTACCTTTGAATTGGGTATCGAGTTTGAGTCCATTTAGTATGTGAAAATGGGCAGTCGTCCATTGTGAAGCAATTTCTTTTTATTAAATATTCCATTTATCGATTTTTCTTTCAGTTTATTTCGTTGTAGACAGTGTAGACAATAGAGGAATTTTTACTGTAGGCACTAAAAACTCGCGATGAAATCTTTAAACCACTTCAGTTCTCCAGAAAATTCGAGGTGGCCAAAGGTGACCGCCACGATAAATTCGCATGTGTAGTACACACGTGGCTCTAAAAGGGAAAACGGCAATACTGGAGCTGTAGTAGCCATTAAGAAGTCACCAGATATCTTTCAAGTCGCAAAGAAAAGACCCCGGAGTTCCCAAATAATAGACTAACAAACACCTGTACGACCTACGTTTGTTTAATCAGAGAAGTAAATGTGACATTGTGCTGAGATGCTAGAAGTCGTCCTTAGTCCCTCTACGGTGGAATTGAGGATTTTTCGTGTTAGAACATAGGTGTTCACCTGCTCTATATCATCTAATCTTCTTTGTCGCTGTATACGTATATCTTTGAACAGGTTGGTTTCGCTATACATCCCGCATAAACTGTCATCGCAGGTGCGACCATAAATCAAACTTTGCTCTTGAAGATTCTAAGCCCCACCTTCTTCAAATTTTGACAAAGTCCATAGGTTAGGTTAGGTGAGCGGGCCGATAAGATGATTAAACCCTCTTCGTCTCACTAAGGTCCATATAGACCCATTGTGGTACCCATGCGTGATTGTATATGCCTGATGACAGCCACTTGTCTGTCTTTGCGAACTTGAGCAGATCTGACAGTGAACCACCTGTGAACCAGTGAACTCCTCGATGTTATCGAAGAGGTATCTGTCCAATGTTCTTTTTCTAATATTGCAGAGGCTTGGGCAATGGCAGAGGAGGTGAGTCATGTCCTCATGTAGCTCCTGACAAAGTCCATGCTTTTGTACCATACAACAGGATAGGGATAATAAGAATCTTATATCGCGGCTACTTGGTTGTTCCCGAAAGGGCTTTTCTACATAGTTGTCATAGCAATTTCTCATTTTCTCAGCGCAAAGTCACTTCAAGTAGGCAAACCCAAGGTAGTACTTGTTTTCGAAGAACGAAGACGTAACGAGACCCTTATTTCTCCATTCGTGGCGGTCACCTAGGACCACTTTCTGGAGAATTGAAATTTTTTGAGTATTGTATCTACGATCTTGAAAATTGTGTTGCGTGGGATATATTCTATAATCCTTGTATGATCAGCGGCTTTGAGTTCGGCTTTGAGTCCGGTATCTGAAGCAACGTAAGAGCGCTGAGCATAGCTTCTTTCATCACAGTGAGGTGTAGTGATATGAGACTAAACATTGCTCCTACTGCTGCCGTCGTTTTCATTGCCCTACTACCCGATTGAACTGTTAACGTAAAGCCTAAGCTTGCAGAATTTTTTGCCACAATGTCAGGTGGTTATTGGTTTGATAATGACACTACATAGCCAGTAGATCATCATTCCTGGTCCATGAACATTGCCATGATCGCCCTATTGATAGCCTAGTTCGGGTAAGAGTTCCAATAAAGCGTTTTGTTGGGAATTTTTAAGACTAAACACGATTTTTGAAAATTAACGTTGGGCAAGTTTAAACATACAATTAAATGGTAACAAAAAAATTAATGACATACTCGTAGCAATAAAAATTTGAATTTAATTTTAACTTTAATATTCGTAATCGATTTCCCACTACCGTAGCCTTAGTAGAATTAGTCATTTCAAGTAATAAAATGCTCATTACTCATTTTCATTTTTAGCTATTAAAATTATTTTTAGGTTTATTGTTTATTTATTTGTTAGCTGCGTAAATGTCATAACACGTCATGAATGACGGAAGGAGTAATTGATTTTTTTTCTACTTTCGATGCTAAATAATTAGAAAAAAAAAGGTTCTATACGTTTATTTAAAAATCGAATACCAACAATAAGCTTAAAGAATACATGCGTACAAATTAATATGCAAAGCCATTATATTTGTTTTAAAATTAAGGTAATTTGCATATAGTTCTTACTGCCTAACAGTAGGTTGGTGCTAGTGCGACCTGTAGCAATATCCACAGAAGATTTTTCGCAGCACCACTTCTTGTCGGAAAATGGTAACCCTCCGACAGCATAGTTTTTCAAACAGAAGCTTCTTCATTCGACATTAAATTCATGAAAAAACAATGTAAAAGGCACAACATGAATGGTTGCGAAAAGCTATAGGACTTGCTTCACCACGGTCTGTCGCACCAGCTATTTGAAATTGTTTAGATTTTGGTACTTTAAAATGAAATTAAAACGGAACCATTCTAGGATTACTTTAATGCCTGTCTGTCCTTTTTTCTCACGTTGAAATGATAACCTAAAACTAAGGTGTATAGTGCCATAGTTCTCCAGCTTCTAAATCAATTCAAGAAAAAGATACGGCCATAAACGCATATTTTGATACTGAATCACTAATCAAAGCCTAAAGGTCCTAGAGTCTTCAAATTTGACATGAAGGAAGCTCTCATAGCACAAGTAAAGAAGAAAATTACTAACTACTTATGTTCAGGTTCCTTTTGAAAATCGAAGATGTGAATGTAAAACAGAACAGTTCGGTCGTGTTGTGTAGAATGTCCATTATGGCATCACCTGCGTGGCACGTAGCGCTATACTGTTGGAATAGCATGTCGTTCACGTGAAATTTGAGCCAAAAGAAATTGGTTATCATCGATCGGTAGCGCTTTCCGTTGATGGTGATGGTGGTCGATGAAGCCGACGGCCCACAATCCACACCAAACAGTGATGCATTTCCACTTGGTGAACCTCGTGTGGATTGGCATCGTCCCAAATCCAGCAATTTTGATTGTTGATGTTCCTGTTCATCCAAAAATGGGTCTTATCGTTGAAGATAACTTTTTTGCTGAAATCGGGGTCCGCTTTCAACTGCTCCAGTTTTATTATTTGCACGTGTTGCTTGGCACTGTAACTTGCCATGGTGATTTGTCTTCAGTGTCTGAAAAATAAAAATCGGGAAAACTAACATGGCCGCCATGAAGTGTCAAAATCTACACGTCCCTATTTGAAAACCGTATAGATAGTAGGTAAAAGTCACCTTATCACTGCGGCCACCGACGGGCCTATTGTGATTTCCTCCAATTAGAGCTCGCTCATGATGCCTGAATTTGAGATGAATCCAGAGATGTCTTTGGGTGAGCTGGCAGATACATAGTATATCTTCCGTTTCGAGGTAGAATTTGCCTAAATGACAATGGCTTGTTCTGATTGACACAAAATGTTTTCTGCTGATTCTTCGCCTTCGTTGCACATTCTGCATGTCTTGTTTTGTACTATTCCCATAGTCATTAGGTGTTTTTTGACTCGATAGTGTCCCCTTTGGAAGCATGTGACCATTCGAGCCTGACTCCTGGTTAGTCCTAGGAGTTGCTCGTTCTGGTATGGGAGGTGTTTGGCATGAACATTTTGGCTTGTTTGTTACCTTCAGTATTCGTCCCGTAATGGTAAGCTCTGTTTTTCACTCAGTTTTTAATGGAGCACTTTGCAGTGCTGATTAGTAATTCACAAGATGGTTTTGGCATCATGCAGCTCAACGCGGATCCTCTTCTGACTAGTAAGTCTGCTATTTTATTGCCTATATGGCCGCTGTGTCCTGGCAACCAAATGAAATGAACTCTGTTCGTGCTGGCTAGTGGTGTAAGCAGTTGTACGCAGTCCCATACTAGTTTCGATGATATTTCATAGGCACCTTTCTACAAGAGCGGCATCTCTGATAAAGATGCCATCGTTTGGATAGACTTGAGACCAATAAATCTCAAAAGCTGACTGCATATGCAGGTATTTTCCTCCGGCTTTCTAAAATAAGTTTTTTGTTAGCTCTTTTTTCCATTTGTGATAGCCACCTAATGATGTGGCTAATACTTTTTGTGGTGAAGTGCTGGTGTATAAGACAAATTGTGTTCAAACCATATGTTGCTCTACAAATTTGTATTTGCATCTCCATCGAAAATCACCGCAGGTCACAGTTGGTCACTTTTAAACCATTTTAGTAAGAAAACGAATGCCATTATAGATTGTGTAATTCCTAGAATGTCAAAATGTATTTTCTTGAGGATCAGTCTAACCATGACCTTTTGCTTTTGGTGCTCGTCGGCTTAGCATTTGACGAAATCGCGGTCAAGACTAGCTTCACTCTATTTTTAAAATGCAAATCTTATGTAATCCTTCATTCAAATTTATTTCTAAATTTTCTACATCACTCTCAATTTTGCAGGACCTTTCATCCTGCCGTTTCATTTTTATTTTAATAAAATTAATTCAATTTACAAATAACCTAGTGCTTTAAACAATTTACAAATTGTTGTTCACAAACATTACAAAAAAATATATCTAAAAACATATACAGTAAAAAAAAAAAAAACTTTAACCAAGGATACCGATCCTCTACCTATAAATAGTTTCGACGAAACACTTTTTAACTCACAATCATATTATACAAAATATACTACATAGCTAAGATAACACTATCTCCTTTACTACGTTAGACTAAAACAAAAATTGAAATAGTACTAATCAATATATAGTTATTGTAATACAAAAAACAAAACCGAAAAAAAAGCAAAGCGAATTAATTTAAACGATAAACTTTAGACCAATTCTATTAGAATTAAACTTACCGTTTGAAAGAAAAAAATCTCTAGAATAACACAATAATCAAATAGAAATACAATTCAATTAAGCAAACGTGAAAAAAACATTATAATTTAACAACAAAAAACGAAAATTTATATTTTTAAAAAAACTTTAAAACAAACAAAAAAAAATACGCTTAATACGTTATAAGCGGCATAAAACAATTATGAAAAGCACAATAACAACAGTAAGCAACAACACGAGAAAAAACACACACACACAAAGTTACCTATAGTATAGGTATTCTTGAAAAAAAAATAATAATAATTTCTTTAACTTTAAAACAATAACTGCTAACAAATAAAGGCCATCAAAAAGAGTTACTGGTAAAAAATAAAAATTTAAGCAACAGCAGTAATCATGGTCCCATTCAATGCAACATTAAATATTCATTCGTATTTATCTAAATAAATAAATTGTAAATATAACAACAAAACATTAAATTATTTCATTAAACAAAAAAGAAAAAAAATAAATTAAATCATGTAATGGGATTTAATTTTTGACTTAAATTTGTATAAGAGAAAATTACCAGTGGAAAAGATTTATATATCTAACGCGCCGATAAAATAATCTTCTTTGAGCTTTTTTCATTGCAAAATAAGAAAAAAATACAATAAATTTCACAGAGGAAAAAGTAAAGATGTTAAGTTGAAAATGAATATATAAAATTGAATAAAAAGTAAAACGCTAAAAGAAATCAATACCAACTGAAAGGAAATAATTTAAAAGAAAAAAATAATAAAACATGTTGTGAAAGCTTTAAATTATAATAAAACTGTTTGTTTTATTTAATACAAAAAAATAATAATTTAAAATGTTGTTGTTTGATTTTGAAAACACCGAGGCACTGTTAAAAATAAAACAAGTAGCTGTCTTGTACTGCAAAGGCCTAGCTTCTCGAAACCCTAAAGCCCCTTCCGCTATAAACACCATCAGTCTTAAAAAACTGAGGATACAACCCACTTCGTCTGCCTCTGCCCATCCTTTGAAAGACACTTTTTTCAGGATACCGAAGAACTAAGTGACGTACCTATCAGGGACATTTGGAGCTTCATTAGGACTTTAAGATGGTTCGAATCCCTGGAGCAATAGGAGAGTATTGCTCCACGAGCAAGAGTTACCTTCCTCCCCAAAATTGGCATCACAATGGGTTTCAACTGACCAGAGTATGGCGCAGAGGATTCTCTCTCCCCTCTGTAGCTCCCAGTGTAGCTCTCTGCTCCTGCAAAAAGGCAATCTGAAGAAGGTAGGGTTTTCAGCCGCGTGTCACACTATGGCTCTACATGTCCATTACTACTATACCGCGTGATCGTCTTAGTATCGCCGACACTTGCAAAATCCTCAGTCTTCTAGCGAAAGTTAAAAAATCATAGGTCTCAGATCGAACGGCTGCGGAAACCACATTGATGGCCTTTACCATTACATTCCATAGTATGGACATCAGAGCTATGGGGCGGTAGGTTTGTTTTCTCTTCCACGAATTGTTCGCGGTTTAAAGTTAACGTCTGTCGTTAATGCCTGGACGGTCCCTATACTTTGTGGTTCAGTTTGCGTCGGGATTAGTGTGTAATTGGCTATAAAAAGGTTTTCACAAGGATCAAGGATTACAAATCAGGAATGACTAATGTTGTTACTAACCACTTTTGCCATTGTTCAGAAAGGACGCGAACCATTGGGGCATTCGAGGACTTTACAAACAAACTTTCGTTGAATTTTTTCTACAGCGGTTTTAACTGTTTGTGTAACAAAGCTGTTTCGGCTTGATCATTCGGTTTGGAGCGCCATTGTCTAAAGGACATGTTTTTGGCGGATGTATTGTAGTTTTTGTCGAATCAAGATTTGTCTACGGTCGATTTCTTAATCGAATAGTGAATGTAAAACTTGCCGTTAACATCGTTGTTTTAAAAACACACGACAGCTTTTGGAAAAAAGGCGAGAAAAGTAAGGACGTTCTACCAATTAGCCAATTCATATTTCCAAACCGTGCGAAGTGCCAGTGTAAGGGCATGGTTCGAACCTCCTGGAGATGTTTACAACTCACAGGTAGAAATTGCGATCCATCTAGATTCCTTTATCATAGTCTTCAAAGCAGAAGTCATTGTCACCTTGAGGGGAACTGAAGTTCTCTTGGGCCACCTAAATAGTTCAGCAGCACTTAAAGTCAAGGAACGTAAAAAACAAACTCAACCTAAGTACTTGCTAGATACATCGAAATCCGCCTTATCTGAGTACCGGATCAAAAAGATGTCACGAGGAATGAGAAAAGCAGCACGTGGTGAAGCGAACCAGGGAAAATACAGTGAGAGTCGCACTGAGAATAATCAAAGCAGCAACCAACGAGTAAATGCATATGTCGAAAATCACTGTGCAAACCTCTCGAAGTGCAATGCAACTAGATCACTCGTAAATAAATCAAACAGCTCACTAAAACGGTTCTAGGTTAAAGCATAGAGCAGTTGAAGTTGATGGTGGGACTAATCACAGATCGCATTAACTTGAACTGGGAGAAAGACGAAGAAGATCTCCAACATTCCTCTGCCACTGTCTAGCCTTTGCGAGAACTCTACAGAAGACCCTGCAATGGGCGACATCTTCGCTATAGAAACGGGAGGATTCACCCGATCACACGTGTACCAGTGTCAACTCCATAATTGTTCCTACTTTCGCTAGATCCCCTCTAAGAATGTCCTAATCCTGCTCTCTACAGTTTTAACATTTGAAAGAGAGGATAACAGCGAGCCCGACTGAGGCCTAATTGTAGAGCCTTCCACTCACCCTCTATACCTCACCATACCGAGATAGCTAGATCGTGTAGTACGGACGAATACTAATGGTCCAGCCCAAAGAATCTTCGTTTCCAATGATAAGGACGACGACACTTTCGATGGCACGCCCAAGTAAAGAGTGACCTCAAACAATTCAGCGTACGCAACCGATTGCAGATGGCTAAGGATAGAGCTAGCTGAAGAGGCTTTTTGGTTTAAACCCTTATCCACCTCAAACTGTAACCCCAATATTAGTCAGTTAATAGAATTCAATGGATAAACCTCGACACCTCCTCTTGTGAAAAAGCTCACAAAGCTTTTTTACTTATAGAGACGCTGAACGAATATTGCGAAACACAAGTAGGAGATTTTAGACAATTATCTTGTCTACTCTTTGATTTCTAAAAGAAAGTAAGTAAAATAACGTCCTCGGTTAAGTAAAGCACTGAAGTCTCTGATCTCCAGATAACCCAGTTTGTAAGAATTATAAATTATCTAGCAGGGCAACAACGTAACCCATAGAACTTTCTTTACGATCGAAACAACACGATCTATGATAATAATAGCAATATGCCTTTATTCGGAGAACTGCAAAAATTTCTCCAAAAATTTCTCGCAAGACGCCATTTTTTCTCTTATAACAGTGGCTCTCAAATTTAACATTAATCACCTCTGAATACATTCATTTGTCACTTTCCACAACAGCTGATACATTGGCATTGCCAGCAAATAAATTCATTTCGTATGACTGTTTTGACAGGTGTAATGCATTTTTTTTTTTTTCGTCTTTTACTCTTGTACACCGCATTCCATTTGACAGGTATAGTGTGTGTAATGTGAAAATTTTGTAAACATTTTCGACAACGTCTAGTGTTTCTGTGAATTTTACCACTAAATGGAAGTGGCCCACTTCTAAAATGGACACCAAAAAGGATATTTACAATCTATGGGTGCAATACACAACAAAGGCAAGTAACTGTGACCAGGATTTATCACGGTATCGAGCAAAGAAAAAAAAAATTAATTCCAATTGCCCTCCCGTTTGGCATCATAAATGGATTTCTAATTAATTTAACCACAAGTCAAGTGTACGGTTTCGTAAGGACAACGCCTTAATGTCCCATGTCCCACCGGTGATGTATTTTTCTTTTTTGGCGAAAATGGAATTTCTTCAAAAAAGAAAAAAAAATGTACTTCCTTCCACCCACGTAATCACGTAAAAGTATCAAAAGCGCAGCTTTGATGTTGCGTCGTTGGGTGGGTATGTGGGTTGTTTAGTATCAACCCACCCCTCCGGTGGAGTTTTGTGTAACCTCCACCCAACTCGACTCTTATATAACACAGTGGATTGGGGATTTGTTTACATTTTTATTTATTTTTATTACGTTCTCTTGTCACCACAGAATGACGAATCCTATTTCCGGGAATTTATCGAACGTTTCGTGACAATTTGGAGGAATCAAATCGTTATCGATCTGGAACACTGTCAGCGATGGGATGAAGTGAAACCGGACAGTGGTCCGCATTTGGGTCGTCTGCCGGATGAGCTGCTACCGGCTATTGGAAAATTTATTATCATCGCTCGAGATGAGAGCGAACGGGTGAGGATAATGACAAAGCTGACAATGGCTTTCGAGAAGATTTAATCGATTTCATTTCAGGGAGAACTCAACGAGAATTCATTGAAGGAGATTGCTATTCTGATTGATTGCTTGATAATAATCTGCCGGCACTTTGACAACATTTTGGCGATCATCAAATATGAATACAAATCAAATCTGATTGCCATTCTGGGGAATGTTTTCAAGAATGTAAGTAATGTGTGGACTGGGGTTTCCCTCAAACTCAAGCGGAGAATGTTGTGAAGCGACAGTATTTGAATTTCTAATTTGAAAGCTCATTCGAGCAGTTGATAGGGATTTGAGTGTAGCTGATGTGAGTCCAATTGGTTGGGGTTATACCAGTAAACATTAGATGCTGATGGGAAATTTTCTGACTTTGTCTAGATTGTGTTGTTTGATGCTAAACTGCTGATAAGTTCACTTACACCAGTGTTTTCGATGAATATGGCGAATAAAAATTAAACCATCACCAGACGTAATTTCCTTGATTTATAAGAATACGCCAATGACGTAGGTCTTGGTGAATTATGGAAACAGAGAAATGTTTTAGCAATTTTGCAGAAAACAAGTTCGTCGGCAACATGTACCAGCGCGGCCTTGCTGCTGCCATGCATCAATGAAAGACACTCTTGATTCAGTATTTGACACCAACAAATAGTCAGTTAGAGAAAGGCTAGAAAAGGCAGAGCGAGGTCTAAGTGGTGCATTCAAGAACCATCAACATCCTTCCAGTCATCGCAAAAAAACCCCAACAAAGCCGAGTTGATTTATTCGAATTGGGACGGTCGAGAGTTATGTCTCTGCACTTTGCTGTTAAGGAACATGACCTTTTATCGGGATTCTGCAAAGCCAACCGAACTGCATCAACTGCGACGAATATTTTTGTCGGATGGGATGACCAGGATTTACTTCATACTTCTGCATTCTGTAAATGACAACAGTGAAGAGAAGTGACTGATCCAACTAATCTTAAAATGGCTTTAAAATCAGGGCCGAAACCTACAAGTCTTTCTGGTTAGCCGAGTCCTTAGTTAGCTGTCTCTAGTTACGCACTTCAAGTGTGTTCGCTTCTACTCGTGCGCGACACCTTAGAGAAAGGTTTCCTCTACTGCATTCTCTCTCTGAGTCAGATCCAAAGACTCCACTCATCATATTATAAAAAACCCTGTCCATCTGCAACGTCCAATTTGCAGTTTGTTGACTCGGTCATTGTCACTGTACTTACCTATTTACTTACGATGTCGCTGCAGTTTGAGATAGACCTGGGCCTCTACCAACAAGCGTCTCCAGTCAGCTCGATCATTAGCTAGCTTCGCTCACCAAGTTGTTGTCACTTTCCACCAGTACACGCCATTTGAATTGCGGCGGTCGCCTATTGCGCTGTTCCTCCGGTTTAGATTCGGCGATTCTCCGGGTCGGAGCGCTGGTGTCTTAGTCGTTGTTTTTTTTTTTTTTTTAACTCTTTTGACTAGGTCGATATCGCTATACAGCCCATATATGTAGTTCATCGATGTAACTTCACTCATTCACTCCACTCACACCATTTATGCAGACAGGAGACCAAGGATCACCCAAACTATTGAAAAAGTCAATGCCTCTGCGGCACAGAGCTAGACGGATGATTATGGTTCTGTGACGAATTAATATAGTGATTCAAGAAAATATCTTTGTTGCTCCATTGCCTTTCCAGACCAAAGAAACAGCAATTGGAGAGATTTACTACTTTTTTTTATGAAAGGGCAGTGTTCGTCCCTCCTCTTTTGCTCGTAGAACTCGCGATTCTACGCTCAGTTTTAATCCTCAACCATTCCCAACTTGTTTCTTTAATGCAATTTCCCTTTGAAAATAGGTTCGAATCCAAAATTACGTCTGGATATCTTACATTCCAGAAACATGTCCAGTTCCAGCTATGTCACCTTATTATTCGTTCTTTGAATGTACTCGAGTGCGCTCTTGAATATAAGAAGTGCTGAAGGTGAAAACGAGAGAACAGCACATAACACTGTTACGACCATAAAAGATGAACCTCATAGAGTAAAGTGCCACCTGACCATGAAGTAGGGAAACATGGCCATCCGTGACGGTGCATTAGACATTCCCGCTTCAAAAAAAAAGGGTCATTATGGGTCTTAGGGGATTAATCGTGTATTCGTGTGCTTCAATTCTTTCAAGCCTTTGTTCTGATATCTGGCCGCAGTCGAAATTCTTAGTTCAGGCCTGTTTATAGGAATTGGTTGTCGTCCATTTCGGTGTTGGGAGAGTGGATTCCTTAACCTCGACGAAGAGGCTTTTAGCCGTAAAGACTCACCAACATTTTTCTTTCCTTAAATGTGTCAACATATTTTTATTCTTATTCTCTTTCAGGCTTCCGCTAACCGAAAAGCTTCCCCGGGCTCTATTCAAGTATTCAAGAGCTTTTCCCACTTTCTTGAGGTCATGTACGATCCATATTTGACGTGGCGAAGCTTTCTAAAAGGAATCATCGCTGATTATCAACAACTGTCATACAAACCACATTCCGTTCATGTCGAAATTGTACCTTTCATATATGGTAACTCAAAGCATCTGTTTCTTCAACTGTTGTTCCATTATCTAATGTCCTTCCTTTTTTTGTATCTTAGATTGTTTCCAGAACGATGACATACTGCGGTTCTCCGAGATCGGAGAGTCTTTGGTACACATTTTGGGCGCGGTTGTAGCCGGTTCACAGGTAATGCGCAAGCAACTCCTTACCCTTTGCTTTTCGTTTCTTTCTTCTTATTGTTTAACAATATTATAATACTTTCTAAATTTTATGTTTTAGTTTATAATTGGTTCCGTGCTTTATTTTTCTTTGTAATAATCTTTTTAAAAAAAACAAAACAAAACCTTTCCTTGGCCAAGTAATTTAAAATTTTAAAGCAAACAAAACAAAACAAACAAACAAATTTGCAGAAATCTCTAACAACTGTCCGAAATAAATCAGCTTATTGTTCTTCTACTTCTGGTGATGGGATAGATAACTGTGATTATTTGGTGAGTCTAATAGTTGTGTTGTGTGCTGTATTAATTCTATAACAAACATGTGTGTGTAAATGTACATAGTAGATCGTAGATCGTAGACTAATGTGTTGGTATATAGTGCTTGCTTCCTTACTTACTTACTTTAGGTGGCGCTACAGTCCGGGGTGGACCTGGGCCTCAACCAACAAACGTCTCCAGCCAGCCAGCTGCCTCCCTTCACTTGCGCTGTTCCTTTGGGTGTGGATTCGAAGTGCCTGCCTCCCTTTGATTTTATTATTTTCGACTATTTGCTCGTCAACTGTGGGCTTGATATTATGTCCACTAACTGCCATGGAATCAGTGCCATCAGGTAGGCGTCTGCTAAGTAGACCTAGGAGGAAATGGCTGAATTTCATGTTGTAAATTTCACCTCTACCGGTATGGGGATAGCCCCTGATGATTAAGAGTCGATGGCGGAAGATCGGAAGATGTAAAGAGTCCACTTAAGCACCCTTAACCCGCGACCCTCATAGTGGATAAGCGTGTCATTGGAAAATTATGATGATGATGATTATACTAGCAAATAAACTCAATGGCATTTGCTATTGCTTCTTTGGGCCTAATATTCTCTTTCCGCTATGTGGCCTCTACTACTTTTCGTGCCATCTCGTATAATTTTAGTTCTCCCCAATTCTTCCTCAGTTACCGTAACTACTATAGAAACGCAGTGAGATGTCATATGAACTGAAGAAATTGGTTCGCTGTTTCGGTGTAACACAAAGGCCTATAGCGCCAAAACTGAGGCTACACAGTAGCCTCTGGGGTGAATCAATGTTCTCGAAATTGTATGTTCAGATATCTTCTACAAAACCTTTCATATAAAGAGTAAATAGTCTGTGCCTGAAACACTGCTTTCAGTGTTGTGCCTTGGTATTCGACACGTTGTCGCTGTTGAACCGATCAAAGCCATTGACATTTGTCAAAACGTATTATTTTGCTGACAACGCGTCACTGCTATAGTATCGGATTTTCGAGTCACTCAATGAAATTTGGCACGAACTGATTCCACCGATGCTTGTACGGGGAAATGCCGATCGTACAGGATTCAGCGATCTGGTTAGACCCAAAGACAAGGATCAAGTCTAAATTGATCTAGCGGACGAGGTGGTCGTTTTTATTCGCAACGTAGTCCTTAAATTAAATTCAATACCAGTTCTTCAGATCTGGCTTTCTGGCATTTGCGATTACTTGGTCTTTATAACGGTGGTTAAGTCTTCCTTGTCTTCTCGAACCTCGGGGTTAATATTCAGATTCATTTATATTTGCGAAGGAGTTCAATATCTGTTCTATTTTCGGGCTTATTTTGCAGCTCTCGGCGTCATATTCATATTAAGACTGGCAAAACCTATATGTTTTACCAAACCATAGTAGCCGCGGTTTTTTTTAGGGTTATTTGTGGTCTATTTGTGACTATTTCGAAGTAGGTGAACTCCTTAAGCACATTGAAGGTATGGTGTGTCAACTATATCGTTGTGTTTCGAGCCTGCGTTGTTTACTGACAACATATTCTAGGTTTTGCCTTTATTCATTTCCTATATACCAATACTTTTCGTTTCATCTTCAATCGTCGGGAAAGCCTTTATGACGGCACGCAGAGAGCATCCAATGATAGTCTACATGTCGCAGCAGCTAGACGGATTTGTAAAATATAACATACCAGTGCGCCTATCTACTAAAGCGGTTCAAGAATGTTTGCAGCTTTCTAGCGGTATTCCCATATAACATCATGGATCAAAAACCGTGTTTGAGCTAATTGAATTGCTTCACAATACATCAGTCGACATTTGATACCCAGACTTTGTTTTGTTGATTCTTCTAGTTCGGTTTCGCCCTTGGTAGAGACAACACTCTCAGAAACTTCTACTCTCTCTACTGGTTATACCAGTGTTTACTTTATCTAACAAAATACTTTCGAGGCTGATCATTTTTATTTCGCCCGCCGCACGGTTAAGGGTCATGCTAGCTTTCGTTTGGTATTCTTTTGTTTTTAAAACCTGTTTTCAAAAGGGTTTTCAAAACCATGCGAATCGCAAACTTCAAGGCACTTTTCCGTCATAAAAGGAACTGCTTAGAGGCTTACCTCAATAAGACTGAGGAGATCCCCTCGATGGACCTCTAAAAGATATAAAAATGTCTAGAAGCAACCGGACTAAAACTATAGACTAACCGCAAATTGACTGTTTCTTTTGGGAAGATCCGTTTCAGGTCGGTGCGCCTTACTCCGTATCAATCAATCCATGCACGTCGCTAGGAAATAATATTTAGGCTGTTGAAGGCTTTTTTAAAATTGACGAGCAGAGAGTAAATTGCTGATCGGTGATTGGTATCGATATTTTGTTCAATGATAAATTAGCAGGCTGTTTATGTGGTCAATGATGTTTGTTCGAACAAATAGCTCTCTAGTTTTTCGCACTCCTAGTAAATTTTCATCCTCTTTTTGAGTCGTGATGTGTTTTCTTGGCTGAAATATCGCATACTGATGTCAAAAGTATCCTCAGCTTTATTAAAAGCTCCAAATGGTTTCACTAGTTGGAGTGGGACCTAGGGTATAGATCCCAGTGGCATCAGAAAGGGTCTTTCTTGGCCTACGTGTGTCTGTGTCTCGCCACAACAACCTTAGCTATATACCTAACTCCGCTTAATTTCTATCATCTTCTTTAGATATTGGGACTCTATTTCATTCCTCCTTGCTACAATACAAGCTACATCAACGCTTTAACAATGAAAGGCAAAGATGCAGCAAACATATGTGTCAGTAGAGCAGTCTATAGCTTTACAAACCAAATAAAGATATGGAAAGACCACTTATCACCACATCGTGATGTTCTTAAACTCAAATCCATCGGGTCAAGAATTGCAAAATCGATTAAAGTCCCTAGGAATGGCAAAGCGGTGGCTACTGACTCTATCGATATTAAGCCCTTCCAAACGCCGTCAAAAATGTCGGCAAAGCTGCCGTATCCACTCATACTGAATGCATGTGAAACTAAACACTTCCCAGAAGAGTGGGAAATCTAATTGAATGTTGAAAATAGCGAAGATGGTAGCGAAAGTTAAGTTAAGTGAGTGGGTGCCTTGTGACATTAGTCACTGCTCACGTAGATTAGCAAAAGAGTCCATTTGGTTTGTACTTCTATTGAGCTTCTTCTTGTCTTAGAAACAGTCAACGTTAAGCAGTCATTTTGGGAAAAAGGTTCCGCCTTCGCTTGTAGAATACTAATAATCGCTTCATCTCTATATTTTCCCCACAAATCCACTCCGAATTCTTGTACAAATAAATATTTTTTTGTTTAAAATCTCCTTTCGAAAAGCGTAATGGAATGCGTGCAATTTGTCCAGCAACCGTATCGGTTTTAATGAAACTTCTTTCCAAATGGGAGAGTGCAAATGGTCTGCGCAATGTCTCACTGAAATGTTGCGCACTAATGATAATGGTTCTACAACGATCTAGTCCAGAGGAAGTAAGTCATTTCGTATACTCTAACCCATTCCTGATTCACACGGCCACCTTTTTCCTTCTTACAGCGCCAAATAGAACTCTCTACAATAATACAACTCTACTGTGATGTTTTACAACAACTTCTTAGCACTAATCACTTTAAGGGTGAAACATTTGACATCGCCGTTGACGATGAGGGAAACGATGCCAATGATCTAGCGATCGATGTGAATGCACTATCAGACACAATCGCCAATGTTTGCAATTTCCTATCGGACCTAAAGAATTCCAAGCAGATTTGCTATGCTATAATTGAAACGAATTTACTAGACTTACTTATTGGCATTCCAAGTGAAGTTAAGGATTGGAACTTAAATCACACAATGATCTCGTACAATACGATTCGGACGCTTGCGGTTGTGACACACATATCGAGTAGTGCTGCAGAAATAGTTCGATCGAGTGATAAAATTGAGAAACTCTTCCGTGGGCTGAAGACGTTGGGCGCACCATCGGAGAAGTTACTCGAGGCATGTTTTGGTTTGGCATTTGATGAGGAAAATCATACATTACTGCTGCCCGAAGTGATTCAGAAGCTAATCGAATGGATTCCCGAGATAAGGGAACGTGAACAGGCATTCATCAGTGGATTACTCGTGAAGGGGTGTTCCACTAATTATGCTAGGTAGGCCTGTTTGCTTTTAATTCTGAGGAACCGATGTTTTAATGGGGAATTTTCTTTTCAGTAAATCCGTGGCTTGTGAGAATAGAACAATCAAGGCGGCTTGTGAGTGTCTTCAGCATTTTAGTAAACTCTCCGAAGGATGCATTCAAAATTTGATCAAACTAATCGAAGAGCTGTCAAAACTTAGCATCATTCCTATTGAATTGAAACGAGTGATGGCCTTGTTGAAGGATGAAGCTAAGTTCCCGCAATCCAAACAACTTTTGCAGGTAAAGCTAAACTTTTTTATTAATTTGTTTTGTGAGTTCTCAATCTCCTCCATTTCCAGACGCTCGTTACAATATCGCTGCAAAGTCTGACAAACGGCAACTTATGCTCGCAATACTTCAATCTGTGCAACGAAAACGATGGAATTGTTGTTCCTGACATCAAAACGTGGACAATGTCTGGCTCGTATGGTTTTATATTTCATATTTTGTTAAAGCTAAACGATATCAGTGATCGGTCCGAGGACAATGGAGGCAAAAACTATCGCAGGATGTTACTTAAGTAAGAGAAAATCATCTTTACGTTCTCAAACATTTATCACTTGTTTCGTCCTAGTTTACGAACCAGTAGCAATACCGGCTTCGAAGTTTTCATTCAAAACAGTGGAAACATTGTGGTCGCTGCACTTACTCGCAGAGAATACCTAACTTCCTCGGTGATGTCTAAAACTCTTATCGACGGACAATGGCATTACGTTACGGTGGCGATCACACCTCCAAAGCGACCCTTCTCCTACAGTCAAATTAACGTGTTTGTGGATTTTATTCAAAAGTTAAGTGCCACTCTTAAGGTTCAAGCTGTCAACGAGGTGAGTTTGTGGATCCATTGTGGTTTACATACTTAGACCCTTTCTTTGTAGCCATTTTATTTCTGTGCCATTGGATCGGCTCAATTGCCCACAAGATTAAACGAACAAGTGTCTGCAGACAGACTAAGTCGATCTGCATCGCAAGAAACATCCTCACCGTCAACATACAGAGGCATGTTGCCAAGTTTACTCGAAAGAACTCTGTCAACAAATGTAAGAAACGAAACTTAAAAGTGTCCCCAAACTAACTCAGTCTGCAATTCTTTTCCAGGTTTCTAACTACTTTACCTTACCGCTACGTACGAGTTCGACATCCTTCGATCCGAATGTGAAAAACTTTCCAATTGGCATGCAAGACACAGTGTTTGGTGAACAAATCAGCTTGATGGGACAAATTGGATCTGTTCTGCTCGCAGAACCGACTACCAATATCAAGACAATCTTTGACGGGGCATCTAATTTTGCTTCGATATTCTCGCAGGACAATGATCTGTTGGATCTCACATCGAGATTTGTTTTCTGCTACTCAGCCGGTTCGTTTAGCCATGACTTTTGTCCAGATTTAATTCCAAGTGGGAAATTTCCTGGAACAATCAGCGCACAACACTGTCGAATCGTTAAAATTCAGGTGAGTACCTCCGTCGTCACACAATTCTCCTTGTAACCATGTTTTTTTTTTTTTGTAGGACACAATAAACAGTATTGGAGGAATTCAAGCCCTTCTGCCAATTCTACACAGACTTACCAAAGAAAAAACCGATTTCTCATTGTCAACGGAAAGCAGTGAATCGGAGAACGTCCCCGCAGAGGCCATAAAGACACCAACTATCGATGAATTCTCCGATTGGGAGGTACTCTCATCGAATTCATACACGGAATGGAAAATGATTCAACATCCGATAGCGAGTTTTATGTGTTTTCTGCGCTACCTTACGCATGATCATGAGAACAATCAGGAGAATCTGCTAAACAGTGAGTGTCTGTCGATTATCGGCATGATGCTGCAGAAGTGCAATGCAAAACAATTCGATGTCAATGCCCTGATGGCTACACATCTCTTCATCGAATCAATACTCAATCAGAAGACAACAGTAAATGTAAATTTGTTGGAGGCCCTGTACACAGAGATCGCGTTTAACTTTGGCATTTGGTCAAAAATGCACTTTCACATCACTCTCGGACATGTGCAGTACCTGAGTGCGATGATTAAGAACGATAGGAAGTACTTCCGCAAGAAGTTTGGCATTCAATTCTTTTTGGATATCATTCGGCAGTATTATGGGACACCGGAGAATATTACTGCGGATGATGCGGTGACTATACGATCGACTTTGTTGGCTATCATACGGTTCTACATACAGAAGGATGTGAATGTGAAGGAGATTCATACGATAGTGTCATTTTTGGCTTCGGTTAAGCATGAACATATTCTGATTGAATTTCTGGAGATGATGATATTCCATTTGAAGAGCAAAAACTGCAAAGATCAGATGATTTTATTGTTGCACGAGCCGCAGACTGCGAATCTGTTGTATAACTTATTTATTGAGAAGGTCTATGGAGTCGAAGTGCAGGAGGCAGCTATAAGGGTAAGTTAAGAAAGGAATAACAATTGAATTTCACTTGATTTTACCAAACAATCTCATCTCCTGCAAGGAGACTGTCGTCCTCCCGCTTGGCTGCTTGTCCAGACTCAACAGCCATAGCATGCCAAGGCACTGGGTTCGAACTATGGACGCCATTTGGCCCTTACCAACTAGAGTCATCTCGAATCGGAAACGGTTGTCTTTTAGGTCATCCTGTACTTGGTAAAGCAGCTTGGCAGCATTCTACACCAGTTACTCGGTGTTTATCTGAACAAACATGAAGTTCTCCATCTCGGTCTTGGCCTGTTACTTGGCTGTGCCACTGGCACATGCGAAGTAGCCAAATGACAAGCCAGAGAAGCAATGTGTCGTAGTGTGAATTTGGCATTGTTTGCCACTAATTTTAGGTGAATTTTCTATCGTATTGCCTAACGCAATTGTGAAGTCTTTTCTAAAATTTCTATTTGCCCTGAAGACACTAAGTCGTATGTTTGGTGGAAACTTTTTAGAATTGCACACCCCGTCGCAATTCAGAAGATCTTGCCAATTTTCTCAGGTTCTTGCTCGGAGGTCTCGCAATTGTAGAGTAATGTGAATGTCTTACAATCCACTTATAGGTTTCCATTGGACTCTTCTTTCGAATTCGAAAACTTAATTTTCTTCAAACTGTGTCACCAACTGCCGGATAATTTTCTCGATTATCCATTCGTTCTACCAGATCAATAGAATAATTCTCTCCTCCCTTTCAGTTCATAGATTGCCTTCTCTCAACATCCCGAGTTCACCAGAAGCACAAACAAATCCTACGACTCCACGAGGCATCACTTGAAAGTTCATTGTACCCTGGATTCTTCTCTTATATGATACCGATGACCCTGAGTTCAACAATTCTATTCCATTTGGTCGACGAAATGCTCACTACCGAGGCTGATTATTCAGGTCTAGTGTTCCTCGTGCATCACATTAGCACGTGCGAATTACCAGTGAAGTTGGAAATCGCCAAAAGACTCCTTCAGACAACGTTCATCAAGCAGAACTCACCACAATCAATTGCTAAACAATCTGGATGGCAGGAATCTATTGCACGACTACTGATTCGTAAACCAATCACTAATGTCAAACCAGATGAGGAGAAACGCAAGAGTTTTGGGATAAACTTGAATGATGTGCTGCTGGAAGATAACGCAGACTTCCTCAATCAATCTGATCTGATAAGTTTCTGTGAACACGCGGTGGATTTGGACGAGTTGCAGCGAGAGGGAAAGGATAGTGCGTTGATCTTGAATGAAATCCAAGCAAGTGTCACTGAAGCTGCGAATGTCATTGAAAGTGAAATTAAAGGTGAGTAACCTAGAGGCATTCGTGAAGGTTTAATGCAATTTTGATTTGTCTTCTAGAACTGGCTGGCTCTGTTTCAGGAGCAGTGGCAGAGAACATCGCCAGCGTCTATTCTGTAATCAGACAGAGGACATCTGAGATCCATGATACATTTGAATCGCTTACGATGGGCGGTACATCCGAATACGGCGGGGAAGTGATGCCTCCGAGGCAAAGAACCTCGTCGAACAGCTCTGGAAGTTCAACACAGTCGCCGACCAGCAGTGCCAAAAATAAAGACTCAATGGATGTGAGTAAACAATGTTTCCTGTCACTTGTGGTGCTCATTGTTTCTGTGTCTTTTTAGGTCGCCACCTTTGACTTTTCTCCTGATGCTGATGTTGACACTGAAGAGCAATTAGTATACCTAGTCACGAACGTCTTATTTACCATTTTCTGGAGAGGAGTAAGCAATGAACATCCACAATGTTGGAAGGTATGAGATTTGCTGGTACGAGTAAACTTAAATTAATCGAATCTCGTTTTAGGATCGTGGTCAAGTTCTTGGTTGCATCAATTTACTCGCATTAAATAATGAACTCATAGCCTCCCATCTATCGCTTCGACTTCGAATCCTAGAAATGGCAGTGCAAGCATCACTTTTCGATCTGTCCGAGCATGGCAATCAAACCTTAATCAATCAAGAAGTGAGTTTCGCAGTGGAAAAGTGAGAGCCGCAGTCTTATAAAATAATAACGTCACTCTTTTTACAGAATGCATCGCAAATCCTACGAATGGTCTACGATCTAGTCGTACTGGGTTCAAACGAAGACGAATCGAAGAAATGCTCTACAAAGTTACTGGATGGTGTATTGGCTCTTTTGGACGCACTTATGATATTCCAACAATCTTCGTCGGACGATTGGTCTGATATGATTCGATTGTGTTTGGGTTTGCTGCTAAAGTGCTCTCATCATCCAAATCCCGGTGTTGTTGCTATGGCTACAGCTAAACTCCATGCGATCCTTCAAAGTCGCAACACAGAAGATCCAGCAGAAATGGCATACTTGCTCTTTAGTATAAACAAAGCTTTGGATGAT
This sequence comes from Matsumyia berberina, assembly GCA_917880715.2. Classification (NCBI taxonomy): domain Eukaryota; kingdom Metazoa; phylum Arthropoda; class Insecta; order Diptera; family Syrphidae; genus Matsumyia; species Matsumyia berberina. The sequence continues at coordinate 35,889,986 of OU862870.1, forward strand.
GCCATTGAAGGTAAGTTGTGTGCCACAGTGAAGGGCGACTCATTTGGAGAAAGTAACGATAAATTTCAATGTCAACAGTTGGAAATCCAGAACAATACTCATTCCTAATGCCAGTTATGAAGGCAATGCTTGAGAAATGTCGTCCAGTTTTCCATTTGGATGCTAATCTACCGGACCTTCCGCCTACATCATCTGGACCGGTGTTTTTCAATGATTTTCAAATGTACAGCACCAGCAAAAAGTGGCGAAATTTCATCGAGAAAATGGTGAGTTTTGTTATATTTGTGAAGAAAATAGCATGTTTGACGGTAAACAGGGGATTAATCCTTGTAGTTTGGGTTGTTGGTCAGATATATCCTTTCGAGTGGTCCATTGCGACTTCCTTTATTGAATTGTGATAGCAACTATGACTAAAATATTGTCTAGCAAACGTTTCCATTAGAGGTCCGGTTAAGCCTGAACGCATTTCTTAGGCACCAATTTTTCGATTAAGACGTTGCTAAATGCGTTGACGATTAACTTGGGTTGAGGTCTGTGAATACCAGTGACAGTGTAGATTTGATTTAGGCTGAACCGTCCAGAATAGTGTGCAGAAGGTTGATGCGATCAACGCAAGATTTGAGGCCTCCTGATCGTCGCCTCGATTCAACCGCTCGACTGCCGCAATTGCACTAAAAAGTCCCCTAACAACGAAATTTTAAACCACCGCCTCCCCCTAAACAAGGTCGGCAAACAACTAACCAACCCAACTCAAAGTCTCAGAAAAAGGAACATGCATTGGGCATGAAAACGTACCACTGAAATAGATGCTTAGCGTCGCTAGAAGAACAGCGAAAGCACTGCAATGATTTTTTGAATGAATTACTGCAAGTTTGTATTGAAGGGTTCAACACCAAGGATATTGAAGTTCTCTTCTCTACCCTCTACATTTCTCGATCTTCAGCCATTGAGTCTAAATTAACAGGGACTATCCCCATACGAGTAGAGGTGATATTTCGGACTTCGTCCAACCACCTTATCCTGGGCCTACCCAGGGGACACCTACCTGATGGCTCGGATTCCATGGCACGTCTTGGAAGTCTAGTTGTGGGTATGTGTTTAACGTGCCCAAACCATCGAAATATGGACCTTTCCGTTCGAAGAAGTAGCGGCTCGACATTGAGTGCCTCGTGTATTTTAGTATTCCTAATTCGATCTCGATGAGGTACACCGGCAATACTTCTTATTTTTTCGGTCATTACCCAAACCTCATGACCGTAGGTGAGGGTCGGAACAAACACTGAATTAAAAACCGATAGCTTGGCTCCTATGCAAAGTTCGGCCCTTATGATAACAGATTGACCAAGCTGTTTCAAAATTTCTCCAGCCTAACTAATCCTAAAGGATAACTTAGTATTGCTCGTTTTATCACTCATGAATAAGACCCCGACACCCTTAGACTTCTCCACCTTTTTCAATGGGACCTAACTAACATGCAGAGTGCATTGAACAGGCGTTCGCGAAATTACCATAACCTCTGATTTGTTCACTTTCACCTTTATCCATTCAACACAGACGGCGACAAACCTATCTAGAGCGCTGAAGTTCGGTCTGGGTGCACGTAAGAATGACCAAGTCATCAGCGAAAAGCAGATGACTTATCCTTAAGTTTCCTTATTCGAACCGTTCCTCGCCACGGCTGCGTTGTAACATCCAATTCATATACACTATGAAAAGGAGAGGTGACAAAACGCATCCCTGGCGAAGTCCAACGTCCACAATGAAAGTTGACGATTTAACGCCATTCACCCGAACTCTTACAGTTTGTGCATAGAGATTGAATGGCCCTCAGAAGAGAACCGTCAATCTCTTACTCCTGCAATACACTCCAGAGTTTAACTCAAGAGCCCCGATCATATGCTTTCTCCAAACCCACAAAACAACTGTAGATAGGTTTTGCATACTGCCAGGCCTTTTCAAATACAATTCAGAGAGTGAATAGCTGGTCGGTTATGCTTCTACCTGAACGAAATCCGCACTGCTCATCGCCCAACCTGGACTCGACCACAAATCTGGTACGCGCTTCCAACACCTTAGCAAATATTTATCCGGGGAGACTTAAGAGAGATATACCCTTATAATTGGAGCAATCCCTCTTATCCCCCTTCTTAAAAAAAAGGAACAATCACCCCAGTTTGCCAATCGCTAGGTGTTTCACCGCATTCCCAGGCCACTTTAATGACACGAGAGAGCCATTCCACTCCCTCTTTACCCAAAGCCTTCAGCATTTCTGGCCGGATTTCATCCACACCAGCAGATATGCCGACTTTTAGCGCTTTAATCGCCAAAGTCACCTCCTCTACGGTGGGACTACTCAAAACCATGGGTCTGCCATACTCAGTGCCCTGTTCGGGATTAGCAGCTCCGAAAAGTGCTCACCCCCTCTGCGCAAGATGTCCTTCTCATCGGAAAGAAGTACACCATCTTTGGATTTAACTCCTACGATGACATTAAACTTCCTTCCTCTGAGGCGGCGGATGGTCTGCCAGAACACCACTCTTCTTCAAACAAAATGCAAACTACCACCTTGTTGAACGTAACATCATATTACAATCAGAAAACGTCTTCTTCGTCAACAGGCAAGCTGCTTTTCAACTCCCTTCATAGCAGCTGGTGCAGTGAAAGTCTTCTAAGTGTCTCTTACCAATTTCGCTAGCAAAGCCATCCTGGTGGCTGATTCTGTAATCAGTAAGGCCAAAATATCTTGGGCTTGGCCGCGGCTAAAGGTTTCATGTCGAACTTACACTTCCCGTAAACTCTTTAAAGCTTAGCTGAGGCAAACAAATAAGTGCCTTCGACTAGGCTACTTATATTCAGGCTTCCCATCCTTCAAAAATTCTTTAAAATAAAAACCAATTTCCTTTGGACTTGGACTTGACATCGTTTATAAAATAAATAACTACGTACCAACTAATCTTAACCTACATGCACCAACAATCTCTGTGGATACATAGCCTCCTAGTATCTAGAACAGCTTATGATTCTTTGGCAATTCACCGGTGCCATCGTAAAATTCTCCTTCATCGTCTTTCGCCTTGAAGTAGGTCTTGTCAATGACCAAACTTCTCGTGGGCTTAACAGTGTCCACGGCTTTAAATGTAGTCGCTCGAACTGATTCCATTTTCGCTCCATCCGCACGGGAGTTGAAAGTTCTCGTTCGTGGCGGTATTGTTCCGGCGTAGTAGCTATGTGAGTGTGATTTCTGTATCGATACCACTTCGATGTTCTTCAGTTCATTGAGTGTGCTTTCGGCGGTTCGGTGACCTCTTTGTGGAGTCGTTGGAGCCTTTGTGCGAATTCTCATTGGATTCCAGGACTGTGATGGCGAGAACTCCGTCAATATCTGAACTGGAGCCTTGTTTTGAAGGTTTTGCCTCCCGCGGTTCACATTTTCTTTGATGTCCGACGACAAAGCTGTTGGTTCCTCAGATTGATCATGGCCAGATTCGAAAGCTTGCTCTAACTCTGGTGCGTCGAGGTTGTGTTTTTCGGTGACTGGAGCCTTGGTGCGCTTTCGCTTGCGCCTGGGTCTGAATGTGCTCGTTGTGGAAAGAATTTTGTCCAAATACTTTGAGGAAGGCGCCTCCGATGTTTGACTATCTTCAGTTTCGACGGGGAACTTTGAAGTCGACTCGTGTCGATTAACATGGTTGGTACGATAATTATGACGTGTTGCGAAGCGATGAACTTTGTTGTTAGCCTCAGGAACAGGCTCGAGAGCTACTGTTGTTGTAGTTGTTGTTGTGGCGGCGGGAGAAAGATTCGACGGATGACTTTGTGGGGCAATTTGCTGAATGTTGTTGTTTGACTCGGAAACATGTTCATGCTGAGGTATCATGTGATTTGGAGGGAAGTAATCCTGGTCAGGAGTCGTGGATTCGAATGGAATTGCATCATAAATTGGAACCTCATAGCTGCTCTTTGGGTAATCATAACCCGGCGGCATGTGGTTTTTCTTCAAAGGCAACTCATCTTGATGATGGATTGGGGGGAGGTATGATCCTGGTGGCTCTGCAAAATGTCCACCACTCGATTGGTGGTATGAATCACCTGGAGCTTGGTAATCACTGTTTGCCTTCTGGTCATAGCCCGGTGGTCCATAACTGTTGGTCGGTGGTCCATAGTTGTCACTCAGTGGGGGTTCATAGTTGTTCTGTGGTGACGGATGGTGCTTAGGAGGCAGTGGGTTGATTTCGTAAGACGGAGAGTATGTTATGTGGACGTCAGCTGGTGGTTCAGCGAAATGGTTATGGTAACCAGCGTTTGGAAGTTTCTTCTCATACACTGGGTATGGTCCCTCGTTTGAAGGCTCTTCATGTGGATGATGGGAGCTCACTGGTGTCTCATACTTATGATCTGATTCTGGATATGGTACTCCCACCGAAGACTGTTCATGTGGGTGGTAAGAGCCCTCTGGTGCCTCATATTTACTGTTCGATGGCGGGTACGGTCCTCCTTGAGACGCTGGTTCATGTGGAAGATAGGAGCTCATTGGTGCTTCATACTTGTTGCTCGGTACCTGATATGTAGCTTGCTCTGGCTGGTGCTTAGGTCTAGGTGGCACTCCATATGGAGGAAAGTGATCATATTCTTCCTTCTCATGGACTGGTGGTCCATAGCCCTGCTTAGGAGGTTCTTCATGATAAGACACGTCATAGTGAACTTCTGGTTTCGGAACATACTGAGTTTTGTAATCATTTCCGGAGTAACTATTATAAGAGTGGTAGGCCGTTTCTTTAGGTACGCCATAGACCTTGTGTGGGCGCTGAGCGGTAGTTATCTTCTTTGGTTTTGGATACTCATACTGCGGAGCTTTTTTCTTCGGGTAAGAGTCGTAGAATTCCAGATCCATTGCTTGAGCCTCATAATTGGTTAAGGGTATACTTTCTAAGAGGGGATAATCGGAGCTCACTTCATAGTGGACTTCTTCGTAACTGTTGTATGAAGGCTTGTGCGACGGCTTGTACGATTGCGTGCTTGTGTATACCTCCGGTTGTTGTTTGTAATAACTGGTCGGTTCTGAAATGCCGTATATTGCTGAACCGTGTTTTGCCTTTGGTATCTTTACCCTAGGCCTCGGCCGTTTAAATGTTTGAGTTTTATAGCGATAGTAAGTCACTGGTGGCTTGATTCGGTACCGCACTAGCTTGGATGCAGTTGCATCAAGGATTGGAGCCATCGTAGAATTTGTTTCCGAAGATTCTTCGCTGGGTTCAACATCGCTGTTTTCATTTTCTGTGGTCTCACAATGGGAAGTTGTGATGAGAGTAAAAATCTGAAAGAGAGGAGGAAACATGTGTTAAAGGGGAAGATCAAATTACGTAAACGTTTTTAACTCAACACTGCCTAAGTTTTTGCAAAGCACCTACTTGATATTAACTTTGTAAGTCAGTGGTGAGATGTAGACTGTTGCTAGCTAACTCTAGTCCTGGGTAGATATGGGTTGTAACTCCCAAATCTTTCCCGCCTTTAGTTTTTCGCACAAGGGTGAAAACTTTTTATGCTGGACGTGAAGACTTTTCGATTCTTTGACGTCCATTGGCCCTACGTTTTCCAGTGTTTTTGTGTTCTAAATCAATTTCAGTGAGGAGGCTTCTCTGCTCTAATAGTACAGTCGAGGTTCAGTGGGATCTTCAGTGCTATACTGGAGCACTCGGACTACTAGAAAGTAAGACGCAATTTTTACCCATTTTACTGGAATTTCCTTGACTTTTGGGAAAAGCCGAGAAGGCACTTCAATAATGAGGAGCTACTGAAGCAGCACCACATCAGCACCGAAAAACTGCCACCTGATCCGAGCAAAGGCAGGACAATCGCAAAGGAAATGATGCGAAGTATCGTCGGATCCTCTCCACAGGCATCGCAGACCGTTTGTGACACTTAACCCTAACACACTAAGATACTTGGCAAAACCGAAGTGTCCGTTAGAACGCCAATAAGTTGTCTGCAATCTCTTCTGCTGAGTGACAGGAAGAATGCCTGCTGATTTCTTACAGACGTTCGGATGTATTCTTTTAGTCTACCTGCATCCTGGAGAGCCGTGCCACACACAATTGTGTTCGTAGGAAACTCAATCGTGAATTTAGGCCCTGACCGAGGACGCGGGAAGACCCAACGCAGGTTCAGGGTCTGAGAAAACATCCTCTCAGGCTTGTCTAACAATCTCATCGGAGATCTCATTTCCAGAGATCCCAGTGTGACCTGGGACCCAGACAAGAGTCAAAGAGTTCAACCTTGCGCCCGAATGCAGAGAGTTCTTGCGTCCTCGAACTATTTTAGAACTGATAGAAGGGTTGAGCAAGGCCTTAAGCGCAGCCTGGCTATCGCTACAGACGCAGATGTTTCGACCCTTCCACCTTCAGTGCTGGTATCAATCTCAAATGCAGGTTGCTCTTCAGCTCTCGATCAGACTAGAAAGGCTTCATTTTTTCCTTTTGAATGTTTAGGTACACTGCCGTAGTACAACCACATACGGGTGCTTGAACAGGTGGAACGCATTGCATGAAAACCATAGATGCAATACGTTCATGTCCCACGGATGCCCCTCCTAACAGACTATCCCTCATCCTTCACTTGAGAAAGAAGGCTAAATGCAGTGCGGTAAGATTTAGGTTGGCTAGGCCTCATGTCCAATGCCTTCAGTACCTTGAGCGACACTATGGATGTCCCCTACAGATTATTTCACCCCGAAATTACGTTCATCAACGATTTTGGTTTTCCTATTCTGTGGCTGTTGACACCCACACCCATGTATCCAATAGCCTTGGCGAGAGAACTGTGGTAACAAAACGTTGTACAACTGCACTCACTGAGAATCAGTGTAAATCTTAGCCTGATACGAACTCTTTTACCTACATAACTAGATCTCGACTCAGAAGATTCTTCTAAAATTTATGTCGCGTTTCTAGAAGGCGGATTAGTTAAGCATTTAGCAGGCGATTTTGCAGGAGATGAAATACCTTATGGGACTTACAATGTATTGCCGACTCCGAACGGCGAATTGTGAAGCTGTTTCATAACAGAGTCATTACCCGACGAAAAGTGATGCCGCGGAAAATGTTCGGTGGATATGACTGTGGCTTGAACCCACGCCGTCAGCAGTCCAATTGAGCCACAGCGACTACCCCTGCAACATTTAAAAAGAAACAAACTCAAACTATAACGAGAGTCCATATACCATCAAATTTTCCTTTCACAAGTCGCACAACTTTCCGCCTCTTGCACTCTAATTTTCATGCCTTGTTTGGCATAGCAATTAAGTAGCGGGCATTATTCCCGCTTCTTATGCAACTCGTTTCCTTTTTAACGACAAAGTCTAAGCAACAATCCAACCTATGTTCGGTAACTTTCATCATAATTGCTCCAGCCAACCAGTTGTTAACTCGTTTCTTGAAATTAAATAACGCACACGCTCATCCTGTCATTATATCATGCGACTTGTACACGAATCTTTATCTCAAAACGTCTTTAACCTCTGCCCACAAAGAAGCATGAATAGACTATGTAGACCCCGTTTTGTATTGACATTTCCGCGGCACATCTCACGAGAATTCTATTCAAAAAAACAAAAACCGCTAAACCCGCATACGACCTCTCGCTAATGGCGGGGGTCCAATTAAAATTGCTAAACAATTCCGGTGAAAAGAAATTCCAGCAGCGGCAGTCTGAAAATAGCGAAATCAGCATTATTTTTACAATTTTTACAATTAATTGCATCATAATGGCCACTGACGGCGGCATCGTATGAATCAACTTTTGGCCAATGACAGGCGTCTCCCGCTTCGGCTAGGTATGCAGTCTGAAAGACACTCCCAGTGTGCGTTGTGCACCATATGGGAAATTTAGGTCGAACACGCAATTTTTTGCTCAGTCTGCGTCGCCGCGGCCGCCGTCCCGCCCGTTGCAGTGATTTGTTGCATTGCTTAGGTAGGTGTGTTGTCGTTGTTAATGCTGCAACCGCTGTCGATTCCAAGTTCAAAACTCAGTGCGTGTCCCACTAAAACCAGAGCAACATTCTCAAGTCGCGTAGTTGTGATCTCTGCGATCGGCAGCACCGAGCGCGAATGGCTGTGGTCTCAGCCAAGCGGTGTTAGACCGCTCATTCGCAACGGCTGTCACTTGGAAGAAATCGTTGAACTTTTCGCAGCCACAGTCGTTATTCGATTCAATTTCAGTTCGATCTGTCAAACTGGTTTGGCTGTCATCATAAATTGTAATCTCACAGGGAGTCCTGCCTCAGAAATCCGTTTGGAGGTACAGAAATGAATGAAGCGAGATACGGTGGCACCACTAGTTTGTGGATGCTGTACACCACCATGGAGTTCCTGAAGTGCGATTTCATGTTTCGGCATTTCCAAGGTGTTTGGGTTTTGCGCCTATTTATCTCTCTCTCTCTGTCTCTGCACTTTCACTTGCTCGCGACGGAGCGTGAGAAAGTTAAACGGGTGCTTCGCATTGACTACTGGATAGGTGGGTCAATTAATTTGGAATTCAATTGAGCAGATGGTGGTTAGGTTTGAATAATTTTTGTATAATAAGATGCACAAACGGTTCGAATGGAAATTGACCGTAATTTGGTTCTGAATTTGGTGGAAAATCTAGTCGAAGCTCGTTAGAATCGTCATTGGATAGAATCATAAGACTTTGATAGAATAGGGTCACAAACCAATAGAATAGGACAAAAAAAGGAAAGAGCCAGAGATGGTGGGAGTTGTTGTAGGAATGGTGTTCCAAAAATGTTCCTTGAGAAGACTTGAGAAGGCTTCGAGGTAGGAACACAGTCACCGCTGGAAATCCACGAAGGGAATAAGACTGGAACAACTGAATTTCCGTCCTTATGACCATAACAAAATGAGATACCAGATACCGACCTGTTTCAATCTGTGAGAAATGACTTGTCCCGGATCATACTCCAAATTTTCTTTCAGACTTGCTCAGCAACTGCATCGACTTTACTTTCAGGATCAAGTCTGCCTGCTTATTTGTGAACTCGTAATCCAGACAAATAGACAGATTTGTTGAATAAAAATTCACATGACAGCTCCTCTACTGACCGAAATCAGGAGCACGTTTGATCATGTAAAACAAAAATAATAAATAGCCGGCGTGAAAGTCCGGGATGGATTAAGACTTAGGTTTGTTCTACGTGTTTCATTTTTTGTGCGTATGGAGGGGACCTACCATTTATTTCTGACTCCGAACAGCGAATTGAGAAACTTTTTCATGATAACTGAGGTTTGTCATTCCCCAACGAGGGGTGAATATTGGTAGGGTTCGAACCTACGCAGCTCGCACATCAGTTCAACACAAAAAACAACTGAGCCACGGCGGACTAAACATTGACGAACTTTAAAAGCTGCTTTAGATAATTACCCCGTAGGAGCAGTGCTATAAAGACCTTATCTTAAGTGGCAAAAAAGCCGACGACCTGGCCAGGCAGGGATCAGCCCCTAACGACTCACTGCAGGAAGCTGTTAATATCCCGCTAGGAACCGTTAAGGGAAATATCTAACACCACTTTCTGAAAACGACCAACCAAGTGTGGAATAGGCTTAGCAACTGCGCCATATCGAGGAAGATCCGGCCCGGTTACAACCAACAGAAAACAAACGAGCTACAACAAGTTTCAGATCACGACAAGTTTCTGCGGGAATCGTAGCCGCTATAACAGGCCACTGGCAAGTAGGAGACCACGCAGCCAAGCTAGGTATTCTCCACAACATTTTCTGCCGTAGTTGCAAGGCTAACAGCGAAAAAGAATCTCTGCATTATTTCCTGTGTAAATGTCCGGTCCTAACGAGAATCAGACAGCGCACTCTGGGCAAACCCGTCTTCGACGACCTTAAAGATGTTTCCAGGAAAAAGATTGATGAACTAGTCCTGTTCTTTACATAATTCCACGCCCAGAAACAACCAGGTCAATTGAGTTGTGGTTTCAAAACGGCGCATCTGGGCGTTAATTGGGTTCTTAGAACCCCCACCTCTGCCTACTTACCTAGGTGTCACTCACAAGAGGAAGAGAAACCTAAACCGAGTTTGAGTTCGAAAATGGAAGCAGTAACCACCAATTTAGAGAGAGATATCTAGAGAAGATTTTTGGCTGTTCTCCAAGTCTACCAAGCACTTTTTTCGGAGAAAATGTTTCATCAGAAAACCGAGCTTCGTCCTCTAGGTTTGTCGAACCGTAACTGACTTTTCTGTATTTCCCTGGTCTCCTTGCTCAAACGTTCTTGCCAAAGTTGCTTGTTGAATTTCTTAGGTGCCGCTGTTGCCATTCACTTTTCCACTTCTGCTTTCCTCGTAGATATCGTAGACATACCTTACCTAGTTTCTCTCTTCTCCTAAGAGGGCGACTAGGTCCGGTACTGCAAATTTAATAACAGCTTGTCCCGACAACACTATTCGTTTGATTGCATTACTTTGTTGTCTGTAAGGCGGCCATTTGCTTCCTATACGTGAGTAAATAGACCGAGATCTCACAGCCATTCTCTTGCTTGACGTCAAGACTCCTTTCGCTTGACGTCAAGACTCCTACGGTTGCCATATCGCCGTTTCGGTCGTAGACTTGGCGCCAAAATGTTCGAGTTTTCCTGTTCCGTCTTATTGACAGCTCCTTTATTGAAAATCGAAAATCGGTTAGATGCGGCTTTTGACAATAATACAACCTTCATTTTTTCCACCGCAAGGCTTAAACTAAGGTCTTCCGTCCAGTAGCCCATGTGTCTCACATCTTAGTTGAGCCTAGTCTGAGCGTCTTCTGTATGTGACTATAAGAAATGTACCTTCGGTCATCGCTATACGGAAGATCTCATCGTAAAAGACGTTCCATTAATCAATTCCTGGGAATGATCTCTGCCCTGTCCTTTCCATGGAATTCCGTGGTGTCTTAAATTAGATCTCTGTCGCTAGGGTATCCTTTCACTGTCCGCAGAAGATGCTGCAGTACCGTAATTATTTGGGGAGGGGGGCGTTTTCTAACCCCTAAGTCATCAGTAAACAATAACAAGAATGAGGACTTCAGGAGCCATGTTGATATTTTTTCTCTGTTTAGTAAACTTTTGCCAGGTAGAACGTTCTAAATTGTCACTATGAAGTGTTAACTTCACCTCGTTAGCAGTTATCTGTCATCCTGGTACAAAAATGAATGTCAAACGCTAAAATTGTCACGAACAATTCCGTTGGCAACGCGATTCCTTCTTGAACCGGATATTGGTTAGAATTTTCATAAATCTTCCCACCAATTTGTATCCGTTTGAGTTTTCTCGTCAAATCTAAATAAGTAACCTTCAGCGCATATTTTCTTCCACCTCTTTTTTTCCACACGGCAGACCATTTTGACAGATCCCTCTTTCGCCATGGCAAGGCATTAATTCATACCATAACCGCCGGCGAACTATCTTTAATTGATCTGCAAGGCCATTATAATCAGTTTATATAAATTGCGTTCGATAACTCTTGGAGCAATTAAACATCGCGCAACTAGTTGTGAATAATTTCCAAGAAACTGCCTGCCATTTGTCACCTCGCACCTCGAGGGTGCCCTGTAGTGCTGAAGCAGACCACTCTTTTTCGCATTTTCTCATACCTTTGCATGGATATGCGTTAAACAAGTCTAGAACCAGACGTGTAAATATGATGAATTGGAGGGGTTTTATTTGCATAACGAGTGCAAAGTGGAGCAGTCGCTGCAGTAGTCTGTATCGCTACTAGTTTAGACATTCATCATAACAAATTTATCAATATTAGGTTTTGACATCAAACGTAAATCTATCGCCTTGATATTGCTCGTTCCAAAATGTTTATGATATTTGTTTTGAACCTGACACAGGCGGTAAGGTCTTGGTATGAACATTGATTTGGACGTGCCCATCAATCAAAGCTACGTCGGCCTTAGTAAGTGTCTGCACAGATCACGGTCATGTTTGTTGTTGATCACATGGTGTCCACGGGTTTTCAAGAGTTTCGTGTTCATTTGTTGAGATTTTGAATGTCAAACACCGTGGAGTATATTTTTTGAAGAAGCTGTTACACTCAAACCAAGTGTGCGAGCATTCAGAAAAAATAAAAGGAGTATACACCATGACGTGACTCAGGTCAGAAGAACCTGACTGGGCAGAGCAAGGAACAAGGAGTAACCAACTGTCAATATAGACTCACTTAGCCTCACTGTAATATCCAAAGGATTCCCTGCAATGGAAATTCTCCCCGTAGAATCATTCGATGATAAAGGGGAGGAGAATTTGAATGGGACCTAAATCACTCGTGTTATTGAAACGTCCTAGGAGTCACTACCTGCTGTGAGATGAGTTGAACAGATGGATTTATATCTGTGTAACATGGGCCATTAACAATTGTTGTACGAGGGTACTAGACCAAGGTCTTGCACTCTTGGTCTGTCCAAGACAGCAAAGACACAGCAAGAATACACTTCCTCTTCGTGATTGTTCACCTTGACATGGAGAAGCTCACGAAGTCAAATGGAATCGAAAGAATAAACCCGAAGGCACACTTGACATCTAGCCACGTGTTTTCCAATGGGGCTATCCAAGGCATTAAAGGAAATGAAAACCTACGCGCCATGGCCTAAATATGACCTTCGGCTAGTGGATTTAATCTACAACTAGTAGACCCAACCTTCCGCTGGTGAACCCGATTATCGACCAAAGGACCCAACCTTCGAATAGTCGACTCAACCTTCGACAAGAGGACCTAACCTTAGACTAGAGAACTCCACCTTTGACTGGTAAACCCAACATTCGATTGGTAGACTCAACCTTCGACTGGAAAATTCAACCTCCAGCTGATAGACCCAATGTGACGGTGCAAAAATTGTGTTTCTTCAATTTTATAAAAGCCGATCAGGAGAAGAAATATTTCTTAAACCCAATTAAATACTTGGGAGTTTCAAAATCAGACAGCGGTGAAAAAACGCTTTTAAAAAAAACTGCTCCTTAGAACTTATTCGTGTGTAAAACTCGTTCGGGTGACAGCCATCGTTTATTTTAATACCCCACTGGTTGGTATTGAACCTACTAAACGCGGCAATCAGTAGCTTACGTTCTGTATCTAGTTCATCCCTCTAGGGGTTATGCGAGTTTTCAGAAAAGCAAACTGCAAATTGACGGCCAAGAGCCTAGAAATGAAAACATACGACTAAATTGAAAAGGATATGTAACGACCGCACATGGATAGGCCTGCTGACAAGACTGTAAAGGCCAAAGTAGTAGCACAAGCAAGGAGAAATTATTCAGACTTCCAACATCTGTAGCCAGCCGACTCCATCTAGACTAATGCTTGATTGCACCTACTTCGAAGCTAACAGTCACAAAGATCTTCCGGATCCAACCAAGAAACAGTTAGGTCTAGCATTTAGATGTTACAGCTTGTGAATAACTTGCATGTATCCGGTGCTAGGCAAGACAGTCGTTCGGTAAGTTACTCATTATATGATAAGAAGGCGACCATCTAGAAGGTAGTCCGATTAACACCTCAAACGAGTTGGTTTTGAAGAGGAAAAACAATGTTTTACCAATGAAGCTGTAACATTTTCATGCCTTGGGGACCTGGAAATGTTCCAAAAGCCGAAACGAAAAAAACTAAACCCCAGATTTGCACACTGAAACAACTGTTTGTTAAACGGAACGATTTCTAATTGTCTAAAAGGCTGTTTAAGCTGCAACAGATGTGATCCTCAGAGCTCTTCACGGAGTTGGAAAACCAAAATTTTCGAATAAAGCGTTATGGTTGGAGGGCAATGTTTTCATTTAATTCCTTCCTCCCTATGAAGGGACAAGCTACCCACAATACCCTTGAAGAACATAAAAGTAATTGGCAGCTGTTACCAGCTTTAAACGGCTACTGTGGAAGCAAGAAATTACCCTCTTGAGCATGTCATGCCCGTCTTGTCGAAAAGACTGTATAATGTGTATTTAATTTCACCCAAGTGCTGCTGTTTATTTTTTATTTATAACCATTTTCACACTTTGAGGAGTAATAGGATGCACATCTAACAAATAGCCAGTCGTTAAACTGCATTACCAATCAGCAGTCGACTGGAGAGAAAATGAGTTTCAAATTTTACAAGTAAACGTTACTACCGACATAGCACGGTAGATTTAATTTTCTCTGATTGGTTTTTTCTTTCAATGCGGAACATTGAATGGAAAGGCCTGCAATTAGAGGAGGAAAAAATTGCGGCTATGAAGGTTTAAGGTCGGAAAACCTTGCTTCAGGGCAAAATACTCGAATGTAGTTTTCCACTAGTGAACACTCTCAAACCAAATCGCTCCTAAATAGGTTCGAAGAATAACCCCAAAATTGCCCATGAACTCTCACATTTTTGTCTGCCAAACAAAACATTGAACATATCGAAGTCGCTCAGGCCACCAGATTCTCGATGCTACCCTCGAGCTTAAAAACCATGTTACTTTTTCAGAAAACATTGCAATATACACAAGAGCCCATTAAGCCTCTGAAACATCCTGTAAATTGGTAAGACAATATCGCAAAAAATAAATAAATAAATAGCTGGCACGACAGCTTGGGATGAGCCAAGGCCTAGCTTCTCGCAACAATTCATGTTGTGCGTGTTACATTTTTCGCACGAATGGAATATCGAAAGGAGCTTGTAAATCCGAACAAATGATTGTCTATCACTCCAGGCCGATGAACTGGCCAAGTGTGATTCAACTCTTGACAGCTCTCTCGCGGAACGAGTTCACATTCCACATCTTTCAAGAGCAATTTATTCTTAAACTCCCTGAAAATGGCACACCAAAGCTGAGTTTTACTAGATAGTTGCGTCATCTCTAGGACGAAAAGACCTAAGCCTTGGAGTCTCCAATGTAAATAGTTTATAAATTTTACAAATTGCTGAGATAAATAAATATCTCCTTAGGAAAAATCGAAGGGACATCTCTCAGCATGTAATAATTTGCGTGTGTCACTGGACGGTGAGAAACCATGCAGCTATAGCTCTTTAGTGGATTTAGCGATGGTGAATCTGTTTGTAAATATATGTATGTGCAGCTATTAGACTAAGAGCTATCTCACAGTGGACCAGTAGACTAACTGGCAATGCCTCACTTCTAAACCAACACACTAATATTTCCATCGCAAGGTATCCTTTTGAGAGAAATATTAATGTCGCTATTCCCACAAGAGTTTTCTGGGAGGAGCCATAACCACTTACGAAAAAAAACCTTGGAGATCTACACGGACGGCTCTAAAAGTAAAGATGGTGTGGTAGGAGGTGTTTTCTTCGATGATCTAAAGCTCATGATCTCCTTTTCACCTTCCAGAACACTGTAGCGTCTTCCATTCGGAGATAATGGCGATAAAGAAGGCCTTGGCTTGGTCTTGGCTGAGGTGGAATGTAATATCTACTCGGGATATTACCATTTTCACAGACAGCCAGGTCGCCATTAAGTCCCTGGAATCAGCCTTTAACATAAAAAATAGTAATAGATTGTTCCTCTATTCTTATAGAGATGGTAAACTCTTCTGCTGAGTACCAGGACACAGATACATTCAAGGCAACTGCACGGCCGATGAACTTGCCAAGAATGGTACTACAATACAAATTCTTCCTAAAAAAGAGAACCTCGGAGTGCCACAAGCTGCATGTAAACTGAAATTAAAGGCAGATGCAATTAGCAAAGGCAATGGCACTACCTGCCAAACTAGCAGACAAATCTCGCCCTCAATAGACCATAAGCCCTCCAAGAGATTAATTTCGCTAAATAGACGGAATCTCGGAGCTACTTTACGTATCAAACCAGGGCACTGCCTCATAGGCAGACATGCCTGCAAATGATTTCTGCACTATCTGGAGAGAAGAGGAAGAGGAAAAGACGATCCTCCATCTCCACTGTCAACGCCCCCCGCTCACTCGCAAAAGACGCAACCATCTCGGTGCCTTCTTTTTTGACAATCTAGGCGACCTAGCACAACACTCCCACTGGTTCCACGATTAGGAAGGAGAATTCCTATGATCCTGAGGCATCATAATGGACCTACTGTTGGTCTCAGAGCGTGAGTCGACAGCCTCTCTAACCTAAGCTAACCATGTACTGTTCCTAGATAGGTCCCCATGCTTTGAGTTAGTACCACACAGTCCTCGGTTCATATGCACATCCAGTTCCTGTGAATGTTTTGTATGCGACCGTATACCACTTGATCCAGTTGCGTTCAATTGGATACAAGTTGGATTTAATTCTCTTTTTTCTTTCACTGCTACTTTCGGGATCAAACCTCCTTTCAAAGCAGTATTTCCTGACCATGTTGCTTCTAGCTAGATTCAGAGAGAGAGATGGCTTCTGAAGAGGTCGCAGGAATCGCGCCTTCCTTTTCCGTGATATTGTCGGAGGCATGTCATTCCACGACGAGAAATGGTATCACAAAAAATGTTTAATGGATATGGCTGGAGCTTGAGCCTACGCAGTTCGCACAGCAGTCTAACACTGGTACACGGCAACCACCTAAGTCTTAGGACACCGAAAAAAACAGAACATTAGTTCAATATCATCAGGATTTTCATCTTTAAAATTCACGTTACCGAACCTCAACCTAGTGAATCGTCTTTAAGTGGTTGTTCAATCCTCAGCTGATAGCTAGTTTATCTAACACAAGACTTGTTGACAATTTTAGGGTAGATATCCAAAATACCTTCACTACCGTTCAAATATTTAAGTTGAACAAAGGAATAAACGAACGACAATCAGGCCTCATTTACACATTATCTCATCCATCGGGATTCAAAGCGTTTGAATATTCAATTTTTTCATCACATAATTATAACCACTTGATTCACTTTCTGCTCTAGTCACACAAGATGTTCTTGAGGACACTACAGTCCGTTTACACTTAAAACCAAACAACTTACAGTCAAAATTAAAATCCAAAGCGTTTCTTTGATTAGCATTTTTACTTAGTGTTCCAACCAGCAACGGTTAACTTTCTTTACGAAAAATTGTTACAAAAAAATGAAAAAATAAAACCAAAACTAAGGTAATACCGCACACAACACCTTGAGACTTTCTTTCGCTTACTAAGTCGTGAGCTATGAAAGTATCTTGTTTTATAAAAGAAAGATACATCGGCGACTATATTTTCATTTATCGCACACATAGTTTATAGTTTTCCGTTTTTTTTTTGTTACTTTTTCCATATCCAACCAGCTTATGCCCGAAAAGATGGATAGCAAGCATAGAAAGATACAAAAATAAAAACAATCCCGTAACATAGTGGCTGCACGAGTTCAGCTAGCGTCACAAAGCATCTTTAGTTCGTTTCGATGTATGTGCATATAGTTCGTCGTTTTTCCATAGCACAAGCAGGCACAGATGTTCGTCTCGGATAAGCCACTGTGCCTGGTCGGAGTTGTCGTCGTCCCATCTTCTCTAAGCTGGTGACGGTTTGCGGTGACTTCGATTGGATCTCTTAGGTGGCTTGGAGTTTCCTCTACTATAACACATGGCATGTTACCGAACCTGTAATTTTCTTCGTGTTGATTCCGTGGTGGGAATCATGTTGTTCTGCTTCGATGTACATTTCACTTAGCCGAAGCTAACCGCTGAATTGGCTTCCATATACAACAACAAAAATTGTACTTTTCACGAGACGTGCACACAGCTAATAGTTGGACGAAGACGGAAGAACGGGGAAAAGATTCGTTTCCTCACTTTTGAACTTGAACTTGTCGGATCGTTGAGCGTCATCATAGTCGTCGTTGTTGTATGCTTTTGGACCACAGAGTCACTCTCGATTGTGGGGATATTTCTTTTTTTTTGTTAACAGTTACGCTTGCAGCACTTGAGAGCGTCGTTGGGATGTGGAGATGAAGAAGTTAAATCACAATAATTTGTGGATACGGTTTATTAACGAGTAATTTAGCGGACGCACTTAATTGGCTAAAGTCGAGCTTGTGTAACTTTTTTTGAAAGGGTTTTGTTTTGGAAGATGGCGCGTGCATACTTCCGTGTAATGAAAGGCATTAAGCTGTCATAAGTTCATCAGAAGTCGCGCGTCTGATGAAGTAATGTCACACGACCTTCAATTGAATCAAATGGTACTTGACTTGATATCATTTAAGTGGAGATGGAATATTGGTACCAATGTTACGTGGAAGGTAGAGAGCATTAAGGAGAAGACTGTACCACACGGTCTTTCATAAGGAGCGACGGATGTTTAAACATCAACAAATTCCTTCCGGGAGCTTTCAAGGCTTTATTAGATTAAAGACCTATTAGACTAAAAGACACAATTTTGTGTACCAAAGTTCTATTTCATCTTAAAACACGAATGAAAGTGTCCTCTATGTTGCCACTTGTTTTCGGCTTAGCTGAAAAGACCTGAGATTTAACGAAGCTCCACAAAAAGTTATCTGAAGGCGTCAAATAGTTCTATCTTCCAAACCATCGGCTCAAATTAAAATTCTCCAAGCCTTTTCGTTGCCAAACTTTACTTTTGCCGTGGCAATCTGGATAGTACACATTTGCCCAACAATTATGAACCATTCATGATCCCTTCAGCAATTATGTTAGACGACGTTGATTCCCGGGTCAATTTCCCTTATTCTTTAAAGATAAGAAAGGAAGAACGCTACCCATCAACAGTCTGTTGTCGTCCCGAGAACCCCAGGACTTCTTTTGAAGACGTCTGTACGATTCTTTTTCTGGCTCAAATTCCTCATTGTTTTAGTACTGAGGAGAGGAAAATTGGTTTTTTTAGAATAGCCCCTGATGTTTTAGAGTCAAGAGGGAGATGTGAAGGGTTCACTTAGGCACCCTAATCCCGCGACCCTCATAGTGGATTAGCGGGTCATTTGAAAATGTATGTATTTATATATAGAAGTCCACCTAGAGCCGAGTCGAACATTATGGCCTCCCGCACAACCATGACAACCCAGTCTTTCGTCTTAAGTGAAAGAGTGTATAAACTGTTTACGTCAAAACTTATTCCACCAAACAGCGAGCCTATCACATATGCTAAGAACGGTCGGAAATCCACGGACCTTTTCTAGGAGATGGGTCCCTCTTACTGAAAACACCCTTGCATTGCTAATAAGTTAACAGTACTCGAGCAGCTCCAGATGATTCATAAAAGGCATCAGATGTCGACGCTGTGCCAAGCTCTGCTTGGAAGTACATATGTTTGTAGATCGAGTGGTAGGAATTTGCAGTAACACCGTTAAAATACATGACGAACCTGACCCTAGAGAGCCCATAGTGCTCATGTAATTTTATACTGAAGCTGTTGCTCAGAGCAAAGCATCATACTATCGTCGATGAACTTTTTAGCTTGTCAAAGTCCTGTGGTTGAGTTATGCTTTCTGCTCCCATGAGTTTATGTAGCTGGTACCACAGAACATATGTATATCTTGTTCGTCTTCTTCTTTTACAAGACCGTGCAATCCTAAATTACTTGGAGTCGGGTCTCCTAGTCCTGAGGCGCCAAGTGCATCTGTCTTGGGTGGTCTTTTCATCATTTCTTAACGCTTTCATTTCTTTGTTGACTGGTTCGAAACAGGAGGATGCTGGTCGTCCAGGCTTTCTCCTTGGATCTTCGATGCTAAGAGCTTTCTTCACCATATGCTCATCGTACCTCTTCATTATTTGACCATACCATCTCAGTCTTTTCTCTGTAAGCTTCTTGCATACAGTCGACTAGTTTCAGGGTACCCCTGACGCGTTGATTTCGGATTTTGTCCATTTTAGTCACTCCCGCCGCCCAACGGAACATCCCAATTTCCGCAACATGAAGTTTTTGTTCGTACACTTTATTGGAAGTCCAGCATTCTGTGCTATACATAGGTGGTGACCTTATAGAGATGGGCTCAAGCTCAGCCATGTCCACCAAACACTTTTCGCGGCACCACATCTCGTCGGGGAATGACAAACCTCCGGGAGTATAATATGTCATGAAAAGCTTCTTAATTCGCCGTTCGAAGTCGGCAATAAGTTGTAGGTCCCTTCCATGTAACACGCACAAGCTAAGTCTTGGCTCATTCCGAGCTGTCGCGCCACCTAATTTTTCTGAATATTCTCTGGGATACTTGTCTGTCGTACTCATCGGTAATGGCCCTTGTCCGCGGGCCCAATAAATGTTGATTCTAGTATTTTAAGCAACTTAAATTAAATCAAATAGGGAAAAAAGCCAAAGCTTTGACCGCTGCCTGGTTTCACATTCATACGTCAGTATATGGCTAAGTAGTGTTTTGGCTAGCATTTTACGTGTTTCCAGAGGTGTAACATTTTTCATCGCCCATAGCGACCGTAGCGCTCCATATACTTTACCCACGGTAGTCGTTATGTGGGTATTCCAAGTGAGTGTCCTATTGAATTGTAAGCCTAGGTTCTTAGCCGTGTCGACAAAGTCTACTCTGCTATTGCCAAGCATTATAGGTGGAAAATAGGACAGATCAAGAATACTTCTTAAAATAATAACCAGACATGGTCCGTAATCATCATCCATAGCTTTCCTAATATCATCGATGACATTTAGCAATGCGGTGGTACAGCTGTGACCCGGACGGAAACCCGATTGATTGGTTATTGGCGTTGGCGTTCTTTTTCCTGTCAAATCCAGCCCTAATTTTTTTCTCTTGATTTTTTGCGCTGATAAGTATGCTGCGTACTTGACAAATAGTTTGTGTACAACACGATGCTCTTAATCATCCCCTCGCCGCTCCTATAAAAGAGTCCATTCATCTTAGAAGTCTTAACCTCATAAATCGATCCTTCTGGGCTTTTCGAGAAGTCGCCCGTCTTTCTTGAGACTGGCCGCCTGTTATCCCTATCTGATTAACATCTTATCGTCTGTTTGGTAATTTGAATAAGAATGTCAGTCTGCCTTTCTCATCATTTCACTCGGACACCCTATCGGAGAGAAAGGAAAGTAAGGGCAAAGCAATTAAATGCCTTGAAAGTCCCTCCTAAGACCGTTTATTACGGCCATGGCTGCTAAATTTGTTTTAATTTGCTTAGGGAAAGTGGATCTCTTCCACTTACTCGTACTAACGACCTCTTACAAATGTTCCTCAAACCCGACTAACTAATGTATTCATCTCATTATTCAATTTGTTTACAGATAAAACCGCTCTACGACAGCTATCAGCGTGAAATCGAATTGACATTATGGGAACCTATCAATCGATACTGGGCCGAGTGTTACGAGGCATGCAAAGTTGCATCCAAGAAGCGCGGCACATTTCAAGCTGAGAACCGTCGTCACTTCCAGGTAATCAAACTCACACCAGATCTATTGTTTTACAAAATCTATTATACAACTCCCGCCCAGAGTGTGCACATTAACATTGTATTTTCATTAAATTCCGGTCTTTGGTGTTTTTTATAGCAAAAAATAGTGATGCCATGGAAAGTGCGTCAGGTGGAAGAAATGACGCGACTTACCGCCTCAGCGTTGCAGCAGAAAACCAAAGGCAGTTACATCAAGAAGAAATGGAAAACGGCCAAGCGTTTTCTCTACGGTCCCCGCGGACCCTGGTACACCGGGTGAGTGTTTAAAAAAAAATTATTTCTGCCTTTGTAATAATTTTTACCATGACGATGACACTTTTACTATTAAAACAATTATCCGCCGCGACGCGTTTTAATGGCGAAAATTTCGCGGAAAAGCCTTTCGGTGACATCGGTATTACGTCGCGTGTGCAGGTTGAAAGAAAAAAACTTCAATCTTCGTTTAATTTGTTCAATTAATCGCGTATCTGTGCGTTTTTTATCCGCGAATTTGCAGTGCTTGTGGTTTGATGGAGCAGTGGCAAGTACAAGTGCGCTATGGTTTGTGGCTCGAGAAGGTTTGAGATTCACTTCATCGTGTGTGTACAATTTTGCCTACGGTTTTGTGATTAGATTAGCCAAGCTAATTGACTCGCCTGTGTTGTTCAAGCCACCCACCGTGAAAGGCGAGATACAGTAGGAGTATCAAATGAATTCGCATTCGGATGCAGAATGAGCACGCTTTGCTAATTTGTACAAAGAGGCCGCCTACGGTTTGCGTACGCAAAGTATGTTAATGCCATTAAGAAGGCTCATTTGAATAATAACATAAAAACTTTGCGGAGGATGTGGAGGTAGCTTAAAGTGCTTTGCGTTGTACGGTGGATGACTAACACGCGAGAAGCGCATTAGTTTAAATCAACAACATTCGTTCGGGGATTGTTAACGATTTAAGGGTCAATGGTCAAGGATCAAGGATAGTTGGGACTTTTGTAATCGTTTTAGCTTTAGAGTCCATAATCGACGTGGTCTTTCGCTTTTCCCACCATTTTCCAAGAACAGGCCTCAAACACTGAAACAGGTACGTCGAATGCTATGCGTAGATAGAAAGGCTTATTGTGCTCCTTCGACTTGTTGCTAAGTTGATGAATCTGGTATCATCTCAAAAATCGGTTAACATGTTCCACATACGCCACAATATTTGACGCTTAGTGGTCCTTAATGAGATTTTTTCTATACGACAAGGGGCTCGTTCTTATGCAACTAAAGGGTCTTCCAATAGGGACTTCCAAACCTTGACAGTTGAAAGTGGCCATATTGTTGAAGCTACATCTGCTAAATTGGCTGTCATTTATTTAGCCTGTTTTGCCAAGTCACCATGGATATATAAAGCGTTCAACAACACGAAAATAATGAAATTGTTTTATCAAAATGAGTGTTCTGTGCGGGCAACGTTCCGCGCGCTTCGCCCATTTTACGTTCGCCATAATCGTCCTTCTGAGAGGACTATTCGCAGTGTGGTGGATAAATTTCAGTCCACTGATTCAGTAAACGATCAACCAACACCCGTACGTCGACGAAACGCAAGATCTGCCGAAAACATCGTCGCTGTCCGTGAGAGTGTGCAGGAGAAACCAAGGCAGTCGATTTCGCGTCGGTCACAAGAACTCGGCTTTTCGCAGACCACAACTTGGCGAATTTTGCGTCATGACTTGGGCCTGCACCCGTACAAAATTCAAGTGACCCAGGTAAACGACCTGAAGACAACGACCTGAACGACCATAGACAACGACGTGTGTTCGCTGAATGGGCTCGGGAGCAGTTGGAAACTGACCCTAATTTTCGTCGAAAAATCATCTTCAGCGATGAGGCCCATTTCTGGATGAATAGGTACGTCAACAAACAAAATTGTCGAATTTGGGACGATCCCAATCCACATGAGATCCAAGAGCGTCCAATGCATCCCAAAAAAGTCACTGTTTCGTGTGGATTTTGGTCCATATTCCTTTGAGAACGACGTTGGCCAGGCCATCTCCGTCAACGGCTAGCGCTATAGGTCGATGATTACCAACTTATTTTGGCCTGAATTGGATGATATGGACAGCAACGACATGTGGTTTCAACAGGACAGCGCTACGTGCCACACAGCTCACGCTACATTGGAAATTCTGCACGAGCGATTCGAGGGCATGCTCATCTCACGTGGAGGTGATATGAACTGGCCACCGAGATCGTGAGATTTGACTCCGTTAAACTTTTTCTTGTGGGGTTTTCTGAAGTCGCAGGTCTATGCGAATAAGCCACAAACTCAAAGCCAACATAACCCATGTCGGTGAAATTCAGCCTGATTTATGCGCCAGAGTCATGGAAAATTTGAAACTTCGGATGCGCGCCCACCCAGAGAAGCCGCGGCGGACATTTGAACGATGTTATATTCCATACATAATGGCATCGATAGGCTTTTCAAACGAATAAAAAATTTCGATGATATCTCACACACACTTTGTTTTATTTAAATTAAAAGATAGGAAGCGCTTAATGAAAGACCTTTTAAAAGAATCCATTGGTAAATGCCATTCCCGGAGTGTAAAACTTTCCAGAAGCGAGTGAAGTCATAACTCAGGTCACCTCAAAAATCGGTTTAAACTCGAACTGTCACGTACTGTCATTAAAACTATCCGAAGTGTCACCAAGATATCCAGCTGGTTCAAGAGAAATGAGTGACACTTCGGTAATAAATCTATAGTATGTGGTATCAGAAAGCGTCCAGCTTCACCTATGGTTGTCTTTACTTTGCATGGGCAGACACCCTAGCGTAGCGTGAAGTTGATAAACCACAGTCGTTGAGGTCGTTTAGCAGTTGTTCTATTACTAGGAACCATACGAGAAGTGATTAAACTTCGTCCTGGCTTTTCTGCTGCTTACTGCAGGCTATAGTTAAGCTGGTGCTCTAGGGCTTATAATTCATTGAAGTTACAGTTTTTAGAGCTCGTGAACTAAAATACCTAATAGACTCGAGAAAGGTGATGGAAAATGTTAGATCTTCGGGTAACTCTGGATAGATGTCATCTCTGAAAAAAATCATGTGTACAGCCATTCTTATTTAAGACTAGCTGATACCCGCGACTACATCATCTTGGAAATACGTCACATTAAACCCTATATCCTTCGCCGGGTTCCAAGCCATTGATCAGTAGGTATAGACTTTCAAATTCTCATAATAATTCTTTAAGGAGCCCCTGTAAACAACTTTCCTGGGTTTTCTTTCTGGCTCGGGGATCACCAGGCTATCAGGTGAATTGACTCTGCGCGCGGTATGAGAAAAACAGTCACTCCTCAGATCCACTTTCAAACTCGATCCCTGTTCATGGCGTATTAAACCTCAACGGAAAATTGCAGACGTTTGAATTCGAAATGGTAGTCTAATGGGATCAGAGGAATGCAGGGGATGAAGACAGTTTTTCCATGTTTGACACTTGTGAAAATCCTGACTTTGATCACGTGTTGGTACAAAGTCTTCACCTGCATAGTTTCAGAGGATTTAGATTGGGCAATAACTTTGAGGTTGAGGATGTGAGGTGGGTTTCCTGGTGGATAGAAAGTGTCCAATAACTCTACAGGTTAATAAATGTATAGCATCCGAGTCCAAAGATTCAGAAAACTCCTCTGCCCTCAAGTCGGGTCAAAGATGGACACGTACGTATGTTAACTCTCAAGGACAGGACATTGACATTAGGCTATCAGATGGATAACTTGACACTCTTTTGCCGTGTTCCCCGTGGCACAGAGGCTTGGTCTGTCTGAAGCAAAAAGCACTGTCGGAGCGTCCTATTTGATCCTCAATACCTTTGTATGAGTCATGGTACACTCAACCCACACTATAACTTCGACTTCTCGGAGCACCTAAGCCAAGTCATTCTGCTTAGAGGTGTAACAAAGTGTAGACGCAGAATGACTTAGGTTGAGAAGCTTTGAGAAGGAACAGTGACCCTTCACGCGTGCTTCATCAAGGTAGCTGCAGTACCTGAGGAAGCAACAGCAACAGCAGTATTCCTTTCACTCCTAATTGTGGCTAACGACAGACTGATCAAGAGCATAGTAAAGGGTTTTTCAATAGGGACGCTAGAAAAGTAGAGCGACAGGGACAGCAAACGACGCCATATTTTTCTTGCGGTTTTTTGACATTTCTCTTCAGTAAGGTTTGCCATTTCATGATGGAAAGATATACGAGCCAACAACGAGTCGAAATTATTAAAATTTACTACCGAAATTCGGAGTCAGTGGCCTCAACGTTAAGAGCGCTACGTCCAATTTATGGTCGTCATAATCGTCCTAGCAGATCAACAACTGAGCGTCTAGTGGAAAAATTTGAATCCACAGGCACAGTACAAAATGTTCCCGTGCCAGTGAGACAAAGAAGTGCCCGTAGTGTCGAGAATATTGCTGCCGCTGAGGCTTCAGTTGCAGAAAGCCCAAATGTGTCTCTCACACGTCGTTCTCAAGCGTTGGGCATCTCTGTGACGTCGTTGTGGCGAATTTTGCGAAAAGATCTTGGCCTACATCCTTACAAGATCAAATTGACGCAAGAACTGAAGCCGCTTGACCACCAGAAGCGTCGTATGTTCGTGAATTGGGCTGAGCAACAACTTGAAAATGATTCGGATTTTCATCGAAAAATCATCTTCAGCGATAAGGCTCATTTCTGGCTGGATGGCTTCGTCAATAAACAAAATATGCGGTATTGGTCAGGCAGCAATCCACACGTACTCCATGCGTCATCATTGCATCCCGAAAAAATTACGGTTTGGTGTGGTTTATGGGCCGGCGGCGTCATTGGGCCGTACTTCTTCCGTGATGATCAAGACCGGCACGTTACTGTGAATGGGGATCGCTACCGTTCAATGATAACCGAATATTTTTGGCCCCAATTGGATGATATGGACTTGGAGGACATGTGGTTCCAACAGGACGGCGCCACAAGCCACACAGCGAATGTCACAATCAATTTATTCGAAACCAAGTTTGGAGAACGTGTTATCTCACGAAATGGTCCAGTCGCTTGGCCGCCTCGGTCGTGCGATTTGACGCCGTTAGACTATTTCCTGTGGGGCTACGTCAAGTCTATGGTCTATGCCAACAAGCCAGCGATGATTGATGAACTTCGTACGAATATCGAACGTGAAATTGCAGCAGTATCGGCCGATTTACGCTTGAAAACCGTCGAAAATTGGGTTCAGCGTCTGGACTTCTGCAAGCGTGCCCGTGGTGGCCATGCAAAAGAAATTGAGTTCCATACATAATGGCATCGAACGTACTTTCACAGGAATAAAGAATTTCATTGATATCCAAAACCGTTTTTGTTTTGTTTAAAAAAACTTTTGTAGCGCTCTTATTGAAAAACCCTGTACAAAGAAAAATAAAAAATAAAAACTACCCTTGTACAACTGGGCAAAACGAAAACAACACACGATCACGAATCGATATGTGCCGCTGACTACGGTTGCGCATTACTATAAATGGCCAAACTTTAACGCCCCGTATCTTGGCCCACAGTTATAATTTTGAAAATCGGTAAAACACGTGTTTAATTATTTCTGTTCTAGAATATACCCACCAAATTTCAATTCCAAAATCCAATTTACATTTTTTTTTTTCATACAAACTTAAACACCCTCTAACACCCTGTAAATGCTGAGTTTCGTCTGTGTCTACGCCACAAAAGGAAACTACTGTCCAAATTCCAAGTTTCTAGTACCAGCGGTCAGTCAGTCAGTCAGGACAAAGCCTTTTTTATATATAGATTACCCTTAATATTGAAGGCAGTTTTGACGGTTTCAATAGACAAAAGTTAAAAATGTCATGTCAAATTAAATTCCGTCTATCATGAGCTAATAAGTTGTAAGAACTTGTTTTGATCGTTGTGTATGTCTGTAGGATTTTTTTCTATTTTTAGGGATAACTTCTGCAGTTTTATTTTTGTTGTGAAATGTCCCTAATTGACTAATCGACTTTGAAGTTTATTAGCAAATGAAAAATTATTTTGAAAAAAAATTTTGTCTTTGGGTTCGATTCTATAAAATTTTTTTGAAATGCATCTCAAGTTTTAAGCGTCTCTGATCCTTCAAGTCGTACTGAGCCTTAAAGTCGTTCAAATAAGGACTTAAACATTTTTTTTTTTTTAATTGCACATAACATTTATTTATTTATCGCGGTCAAACAGCCTTAACAATAATGATAATTATCATAAAAAAAATTACAAAGAATAAATACATTTACAAGATAAGTATGACACAGATTAGGCGGATGATACAAGCAGATGATATTCCATAGTCTTGACTGTTCCTTTCGTTGTGGTCAGAAACCGATCGTGTTTGTTCTTAACCGTGAATCAATCCTGGATAGCCGAGCTTGGCAATTGGTGAGAGTGGTGCAGCCAATGGCAGACCATATGGTGCAGCATATGGTGAAGCGATCTTAGTCACTAAGGGTCCGTGAGCTAGGAGAGGAGCTGGTGCAAGAATCTTGGCAACTGGTGCAATGGCTTTGACGGCAATTGGTTCGCGATGAACGACAGCATTGAATCCGTTGACTGGATCGGCAGTGTATTCAACCAAACGCCTTGTGCCATCGGGTTCGATCAGGGAATAGGCTCCTTGTACGGTATCTCCGCTGCGGCTCTCCTGTTGGCTCTTCACATCACCGGTAGTGGGGTCCTAGAAATCACAAATGATCACGGTCCTTGCGGCCATTCCTTCTTACTTACATGAACATCATAGCTGTAGCTGTATTGTGGGTTTGGATCGTATGGTTCTGGAGCGGCGACCTTTGCAATGACTGGAGCGGCAATCTTTGCCAAAGCTGGATATGCCGGGTAGCCCAGTGGAGCGGCAACTTTGGCAATAGCTGGTCCATACGGGTAGGCACCGGGTCCAATGACGACGGCGGAGCTCACTGCCACAAGGGCGGTTAGGATGATCAACTGTTGCGCCATGAAAATAAAACACAAAAACGAATTAGAACACACTTAGAATATTTGCAGCGAATATTTAAATGGAGCTCGACTTGCCTTTTGTACCATGACTGTAAGGTTTGACAAATAAATGCTCTGTGATTCTGTGGCTGTCTAACCTTCGCTTATATACTCTGTTACGCCCGTTCGCCTAAAATATTTATTCAAAAAATTAATTTTCGTTTTACTTTCAGGCCTACCGTTGTCTGGCTTAAGTTGTTTGCTTCTTTTTTTTTTTTTTGCTTCTTTTGGAACCCATTCATAGTGTGGCGGTTCTACCTTATTTTTTTTTTCTTCCTCCGTCGTTCGTTTGGGTCTTTCTGCATCTTGGAGTTGGTGGCTTATCAACAACGTACGGGTGGTTTTTTTGACTCATTTTTTCGCATACGGGTTTGGTCGTTTAGCAGAATAAAAGTTAAATTGAAAACTGGTCCATGGGTGCACACACCGATGCATGTTCTCATAGACAGCGCCGCGAACTTGAGGGGGTTGTCACAGGCGACGACAACGACACGTTCCAGTTGGGCGGTGGTGTTAGCGGTGCGGCACATTGGGTGACGGAGGCACGTCAAATGGGCAAGTTGCATAACCTCCATATCCTAGCCTGCCATGGGAGAGAATGTATGCTGGTGGTGCCGCTTTTTAAATGTGTGCCCTGAGGGCGTATGTCGAATACCTTTCTTTGGGACATGCGTCGAAAGGCGTTCATTGAAGGTGTACCGCTGGGAATTAGTGAAATGTTAACGCTACCAACCGGTGCAGTGGTGGATGCAATGAAGCGAGTTGTAGTTGCATTGTGGTGCTGGAAGGTGTTCATGCGTAGCTATTATAATTCGGTTGATGCCTAGGGGACAGGACTTGACTGCTTGTAATTTGTCAAATGTGAAATATCACAGAAGCTTACCAGACGTTCGTGACTATGGTGTCAGTTCTGTGTTTGAATTTGGTCCTCAAGTCAATAAACGTCCTTGAAAGTTGATAAGTTGTGTAAGTTATTCTTCTCTGTCAGTTTGATGTTCTTCTGTTGATAACATACATAGATCTGTACATCGAGAGATTTGTTAGTTTTATGTAGTCCTGTTCTGTTTACCAGGATTCTTAGGGTTACTTAGGTTCATGATCCACTGCTGCCTTCAGGACCAATCTTCCTGGTATCCAAAATCGCTTGGCTCTTAAGACTGCGCATTTTCTTTTAGCTGGGCAGCCGATCTGGGAGTTTAGCTGCAATTGAGAAATTATGACAGTCCACCTTTGACTCTTACTCCCAGAATTTCGGATAAAAACACTTGTTGTCGATTTAATTGATGGCTAGCATATCTAAAGAAAGCCAAATTCGTTTGAGAAGTTCCTCTTCCATATTCCTTACCCGGTGGGTCATAGCTGTCCCCGCTTTGCAGAAACCCCCAGACTAAATGTAGGCGTGATGCCAAGTGGATCACCGGATAACCACCATCGTGAAGGAAGGGTGAAGACTTTTTGGGTAACCGTGTCGGTGTCAGCCCTTTACTACTCCACACTATGTTCAGAACTATTTAAATTCGGAGACGATGCTCTTTGTTTTGTAAGTGATGCCTCTGGCTAAGCCGGTGAGGTCTTCATGAAAGAATTCTCGTATGAATTTCCTTTTCAGTCTTGAAAGGGCAAGGCGTTACAAAAAAGCTGGATTATTTTTATTTCGCTTTCTCCGCTTCTTCTACAGTTTCTGCAGATTGGACAACTATTCTTATAGGGTATCTATCTATCAAGCAAGGCCCGATGAGAGCTTTTTCTACAGATCTAGCTACTAAGACAGAAGTCTGCCCATTATTTCAAGATCCAGGCTAGGCTAGATCTGCCTCGATGAAAGGCAAGTGTCGATAGTATTCCACCTTCAGTATTAAGGCGAAACTTAATCGACTCTAAAGGAGCGGCCGGTTCTTTCCTATTTTCAGAAAGATTCTGTCTTGCCCCTTCCTTTTCTTGTTTGTCCGCTTTGCAGTTTCCCCCAACGTCCCTGTGTCTTATTTAGAACCCAGCACAGGGAAACGTTGTATCCGTCTGCGACATCCTTTAGAGCCTGAGGCATTGCTTTACCTTTCGCTTTCGGCGATTCCATTACCTTTATCGCTGGCTGACTATCTACGTATAGTACAATAGGCCTGCCATCTACCGCGTTAATTGAAAGCCGCGATTTCCTCCTAAAATACACTACAGTGATCCAGTAGTCTTTTGGTAATCCTTACATTGGATGCACTAAAGAAAACTCTTGCCCTCGTGTCATACGCATCTGTGTATGTATGTCTGTATAGCGGATGTATTCAAGACTTCCGGTGCTCGAATGCTAGAAATTTTGATCTTGTATTTAACATTAAATTCGATGTATGGCTTAATGTAGTCCGTTTAACTATGTATATCTTGTATTATTGTCATGTAGAGTAGCCCGTATAATCACTGGCCAGCTATGAGAATTCGCTAAGCCTTAATGCTGCTTTAGCTGCCTTTTTTTCCAATATATTTCAATAGGAAGCAATTCTCTAGAACGCTGATAGGACTTGTTTTTCAAGCGCCCGATCCATGGTAACCTCTGAACAATTTCTAGAATATCAGCGTTGCTTTTCTTGTCCAGTAGTGTCGACCAGACTAGTACTCCGTACGTAAGGATTAACCTCACTATTGCTGTATAAATTCTTTAGGCCAATCCTTCGCTATCTCAATCAGCCCGAAACTCCGGAGTGAATGTCTTGATTTTATTTTTTAACGATCAGCAGAAGGGGTCCAATGTGACTTCCTTGTGAGACTCCAGCTTTTTTGTTTGATTTTTTTACTAAAGTTCGAGATAAAAAAGGGAAAAACTAACTCTGTCCAAAGCTCTTGAAAAGTTAGCATAAAATTTATTAATTTGGAACAAAGTCAAAGGCGGCTATCAGCCTGCTTTGTAGTATTTTAGGATGACGTTCGTAGATCACCAACAAAGTGTATACTCTCGGTCTGTCCTGAATACCAATTTGTTACCTGCAGATCTGCCACACTAAGCAGAACCTATATAAGCTAACTAGCTGATACCCGCGACTACGTCTATGCGGAAAGACTTATTATTAAACCCTATATCCCTTTCCGGGTTTCAAGACATTGATGGGTACTTATAGACTTTCAATTTCTAACATTAACTTTGCAAGACCTCCCTGTAACCAACATTCCTGGTTTTTCTTTCTGACTCGAGGAAGACCAGGCTATCAGGTCACTTAACTCTGAGCCCACTAAGGGAGGAACAGTCACTTCTCAGATCCGCACCATCCACTTCCTCAGCAGAAAATTATCGGTGCTGTTGGCTAAGTCGTCTATTTGAGTGAAAATAGCTTTTTCCCTCACTCATGAAACGCAATACCCTCCAGCTTGATGAATGTACATTATATTCTGTCAGGAAAACCAATCACATCTTCCATAACGTGGCATGGGTTACTCGGTACATTTATTCTTTCCTCTTTCTATCACCAACATCAAGAAATAACTTAGAAAACTCCTCTTCCCTCAAGTCACGGCGAAGATGGATGTGCATGTTAACTTACAAGGACTTCGCCACTAGGCTATCGGATTGATGACTTGAGACAGTTATCACTTCATTTGCTGTGTTTCCCGTGGCACAACAGGCTTGGTCTATCTATATAAAGCCACCACCCAAAAGCAGTGTCGGAGCATCCTATTTCTATACTTAATACCTTTCTATGAGCCATGGTACACTCATCCCACACTATAACTTTGGCTTCTCGAAGCACCTGAGCCAAGTCACTCTGTTTCGAGATGTTACAAAGTGTAGACTCATACTGACTTAGGTTGAGATGCTTTGAGAAGGTAGAGTGACCCATCATGTCTTCTTTAACCAAGGTAGCTGCAGTACCTGAGGATGCAACGGCGCATTGCGAATTACTATAAATGGCCAAACATTTACGCCCTGTATTTTGCCCCACAATTATAATTTTGGAAAACGGTAGAACACGTGTTTATTAATTTCTGTTCTAGAATATACCCACCAAATTTCAACTCGTAAATCCAATTTAAATTTTTTTTTCATACAAACTTCAACACCCTGTAACACCCTGTAGAAGCTGAATTTTAAAATTCAAGATTCTTGTTGCGCTGTCTCCAAGTTTGCAATTTTTTTTCCGAAATTTAGTTTGTACGGCAATGCAAGTAGCTCATTTGCATTTGTTTCGGCGGCGGATTTTTTTCCTTTCGTCATGGAAGTACTCTGCAATGGCATTCATCTCGATGCACAGACTGCATACACGAGCCTATTACCAACGCTCCTTGTGTCACACTTAACACAGAAAGAGAGAGAGTATTTGCGCACACGCAATTCAAAATGAAATTGAGCCCCGACTTGCCACGCCTAGCATTGGCTTTTGTCTTTTACAACACAGAAGGTGTATTAAATTGGTGTCAACTCTTGTCTCTTGAGCTCAAGATTATCTCAGATTCTAAATGCGCGCACGTTAAGTGTTGCGTGCTCATGACGTAACCTCTGGGATAGACGCAGCCTGAGACGGGGGGTCCGCACTGGTCAAAAGTGTGCTCTCGAACGGTTGTAAATTGTCCATTGATACGATCGTTTTGTTGTCGTAGGCACGGTATCAGCTCTTGACTGAAACGAATGTGAATAATTCATTTGATGTCAGTTACGCAAGAATTGTATCTTAGTATCTGCGGCTTTATTTTGTGCAAAAAATGGTCAAGTTTTTGCAGAGATATCATTATTAGGAGCAATTTGCTGAAGGACAGATGGACATTTTGTTTTTCTTTTGAATAGGGTTTCCAGTGAAATGACGGGGAAACATCAATCAGTTGTCGGAATATTGATGGGCGTCTGTGACGTTGGTTTCAAGATTTTGTTGACCACGCAACATGGTATTGTGACGACTTCATGTGCGTCGAATATCTATTCCGTCAACAAACTATCAAGTGTCGCTCTTAACCAAATGTCTGCATAAGCTGCCCTGTCCTGAAGCTAACTCTTAGTTCTCCGAAAGCGTCCTGCCGCCAAGGGCATTGGTATCGCAATCAATGATCGGGCATCCAACCAAGTTTAACTTTATTGTGTCTGGAAAGTGCTTGTAGGACGACATAGCACCAATTGACTGACGTTGATTCCATAAACTAGGATGCAAGTACTTCGAACACTGTCTTACGATCTAAGAAGATATGTATTCTGAAGAAACACTGCAGCACATATCCATTGGCACTGAGACTTTAGTGTTAGGCCCAAAGACTCCAGCATCAACTCCAGATTTTATTTTTGATCCGTCGTTGAACAAAACTAGACATCTTGGGTCCAATAAAAGTTCTTCGTTAGACCAGTCAACACTACCAAATATTTCTACCTCAGACAACCTTCCGAAATAGTACTCGCTGGCCATAACGTCGCGGATAGTGCAGAGCATGTCGATGTCAAACAGAAAGCGATCAGCGCTGTAAATAATTTAACGACGTGTTAGGAAGACGCGCTCTGATTGACAGAGCCTATGCATTACAGTACAATCCAAGGAAGCGGCAACATTGTAACACTCTCCATTTGACAGGGTCTTTAACATTAAAACTGGGCTCCAGCCTTAAATTCTTAACCTTGATAACCAGGTCAAGTGAGATGACGTTGTGCTTACACTCATTTGCAGTTTCATGCGTACAAAAACAAATTATAACAGAATCAGGATTTGGTCACAAACGTCCGTCCTTAATTTTTTTTTTCAGTAAAACCACCACGTCTACACTCACAATAAACAAATAAAAAACGATTTATTATTAACTTCACAATAAATTATTAAAATTGACTACAATTTAGCGAACAACAAACTTAGAACAGTCTTCCGAAAGCTGGCACCGGTGCAGCTAAAGGTGCACCTAGAGGTGCAGCAACCGGAACGGCAGGCCTCGTAGCAACCAATGGTCCTCGCTGTACAATAGCGTTGAAGCCATTGATTGGATCAGCGGTGTAGATGACTGTGCGAATGGTGCCATCAGGCTCAGCGACGGAGTAGGATCCCTTAACTACATCACCATCCCTAGTCTCCTGCTGGCTCTTGCTGTCACCGGTCAAAGCATCCTGAACATTGTATGCAAACGTATACTGTGGCAGAGGATCATAGTCCGTGTTGATGGCAGCTACTGGTGCAATAGGTGCGGCAAATCTTTGTCCAGGCAAAAGTACTCCACAGTTCACTACTGAAACTAGGACACAGCAAACGATTGCGATCTAGAAAGTTGAACAAAACTGTGTCAAGGATCAAGGAATTAAACGCAGCAAACTCTGATCTCTCACCTTGATGAATGCCATTTTGATTCTTGTGTTGGAAACTCTGTGAGATATTTTCGTGATCGATTGACTTTGTTGAATGATGACTTGACGGACCTTGATTCGGCTTTTAAATGGAAAACAATTCCGTATAAAACAATTGATGTGTCGCATAACAAAATTGCATAAAGCACACCCACACCGATGAGTCAGGCCAGTCTCACACCATTTTTTGTTTCCTAATTCGGTGGACACCATGTAATCGTGTGCGGTTGCATTAAAACGCGTGCCAATTTGGATCGCCACTGAATCAATGGCGCGTGCAACCACGGGAAATTCCATCGTTCCGATAATTATCAATTTTAATTTTTAAAATTAATGCGCGGCTCTATAGTGTGTGCGAGTAAGTTGTGTTCTCAGGAAAAAATTAATTTAAAGGTGCGTGGTGCACTGATGGAAGTTGCACAGTGGGGTCAGTCGGAGGTTAGGTTAGGTTAGAGAGGCTGTCGACATAGCCGACGCACTTAGATTAACAGAAGGTCCATTGTGATGCCTCAGGATTTTGGAAAAAATGTTTTCCTCATCGTGGAACCAGGGGGCGCTTTTAATAAAGCAAACTAGGTTTCCGACATCTTGTTGTGCTAGATTGCCAAGACTGTCAAAGAAAAGGGCACCGAGATGATTGCGTCTTTTTCGAGAGAGCGCGAGGCCTCTTCCTCGCCCATGAAGCTTCTACAGAAATTTTTTACAGGAACGCACAGGTGACACCAGAAATGCCGTCTACTTATCGAAATTAATCTCTTAGAGCGCTTATGGTCTATTGGAGGTCATATTTGTCTGCTTGTTCGGCAGGTGGTGCCATTGGACCAACTTTGGTTGGCTTTGCTGATTGCATCTGCCCTTAATTACGGTTTGCATGTAGTTAGTGGCACTCCAAGGCTCTCTTTTTCAGGAACAATCGGTATTGTAGTACTTGACAAGTTCATCGGCCTTGCAGTTTCCTAGAATGTCTCTGTGTACTGGTACCCAGCAGAGGAGTATGTTGAATTGCTCTGCCATCTCTACGAGAGACGAGCGGCAATCTAGAACTATTTTTTATATTACAGAGACTGATTCCCGAGCCTTAAAGGCTGCATGGCTGTCTGTGAAAATGGAAATATCCCGAGTAGATATTACATTCCACCTCAGCCAAGACAGGGCCTGCTTTATCGCCATGACATTCGCCTGGAAGACTCTACAGGGCTCTGGAAGACGAAAGGAGATCTCGAGCTTTAGATCACGTAGAAAACACCTTCTCCCACACCATCTTCGGTTTTAGAACCGTGCGTGTAGATCTCCAAGGTTTTTTTCGTAGGTAAATTTGGCGGTTCCCCGAAATCTCAGTCGTGAGGTGAGTGTAGGATTCTGAAGACTTTGTAAACCTCCCTTTACCCCTTTTAAATGTCTATACAATGCATTGTCCATTTGTTCTTATATAACATCTGGTAACATCTTTTGAAACTTGGAAGTACTCTGCCAAACAGCTCTTCCCTACTCCAGTGGCCAATGGTGATCCTTCTTTAAGTTCTTAGTACTTTTCTCAATATCAACCTCTGCACTACATTCATGTTGTACGTGTTACACTTTTCACACGAATAGAAGGACCCTTCACTTAATTGCCGACTCCGATCATCATCATTTTCAATGACCCGCATATCCACTATGAGGGTCGCGGGGTTAGGATGTTTAAGAAGACTCTCCACATCTCCCGATCTTCAGTCATCGACTCTAAATCGCCAGAGGCTATCCCCATACGGGTTGAGGTGAGATTTCGGACAAGCCATCTCATCCTGGGCCTACCCATGGCACGTCTTGGAAGCCAAATTGGAATCATGCGTTGAACGTGCCCAGACCATCGGAGTATGGACCTTTCCGCTCGAAGAAATATCTGCTCGACATTGAGTGCCTCGCGTATTCTGAGAAGCTTCTTCGTGACAAATTATTTGCTTGAGGGTTTGTCATTCCCCGACGGGAGGTGGTGCCGGGGAAAATCTTCGATGAATAATGCTGGGGCTCAAGCATACCCAGCTCGCAGCCACTGATTCACGGCGCTCCATCTGTCTTAAGCTACTAGGTTAGGTTAGGTTAAAAGTGCGGCGGCTTGATGTTAGGAGCCACCTCATTCGGATCTTCAAGGATACATTGTGTTTTCCGTTGTGGGACCTACATTCATGTTCCTGTTGGGAGAAGAATAGATTATTTATTGATCGTTATTAGCCCTCCCTAAGCCATTCTTA
Source organism: Matsumyia berberina (assembly GCA_917880715.2). Lineage (NCBI taxonomy): Eukaryota > Metazoa > Arthropoda > Insecta > Diptera > Syrphidae > Matsumyia > Matsumyia berberina. The sequence continues at coordinate 35,926,808 of OU862870.1, forward strand.
ATTCCGTATGAATCTTAGGACGGCCTTCGGTGGCATGGTTGAGAGTTGGCCTGGGTCACTAAAGAAGTAAGCGTCTAGGGTCTTCTTTCTGACTTTGCTGAGGCTTGGCATTCGCAGAGAAAGTGCGTCGTGTCCTCCTCCTATACTATATCGCCACATCCTCTGCAGAGGTCGGTTGTGCTTAGTCGCATTCTCCTTAGATGGGCCGCCAGGAGGTTGGGCCTATGTGGATGCTGATCACTAGAGCTAAATGCGATCTGTTTAGCTTAAGTATTTTCCTTTGCACATCTTTCTTGATATGCGGCATGATGGAAGTGTGCTCCATTGCTCATCGGCAAGCTTTTAGAAGTCCAAGCGTATGTCTTGCTTTAGAAGAAGGTCAAAACCGTGTGATCGAATATTATGTGGTTCAGTTCCGATCCCTTTCTTGACAGTTCATCGGTCTTTTCATTGCCATCGATGGCTCGGTGCCGCGGGACCCAACAAAGTGATACATTATGTCTTTAGCTTAGGATCCTAAGCTGGCTGCGATAACTGTTTCCTACAAGTGATTTGGGTATTGTGGATGACACGGCTTTGACGGGGGCCTGGCTATCGATGAATATGTCGATATTTCTTCTTGGGGTAAACGAGAATAGTTCTCTTGCGGCCTCGGTTATCGCTAAAACGCATTGCGGGTTCTTCTGAGTATATTGTAGGCTCCAGAGTATATTTTTTGAACCGCCGCGTCGGTGAAAGTGGATGTACTGCCGAGTTTAATGACCCTTCCTTCGTCCCAACTTTCCCTTGCTGAAAAGAAAGTTTGGGAATTGAGTTCAAAGTCAGGGTTATGCGATCAGTTTTTGTTTCGAGCTTTGCCAATCTAGCGATGCGGGTGTGACCTATTTGGCCCTTTTTCCAAAAGCTAAATGCTTTTCGCAGTCGTAGAACGCTTTTTGCTGCCAGTTCTTAAGTGCATATAGGTTGAGCTACTCAGACCATTTCCAACTTCGACTCAAAGCTATAGAAAGGCTTGGGCCGTTAAGCGTTGCTTCATTGGGCTTCGACTCAAAGCTGTAGAAAGGCTTGGGCCGTTAAGCGTTGCTTCATTGGGGATGAACTCTTTTATGAAAAATTTAACGCGGTCTAGTTAAGGAGACCAAATTTTTTATTTAGGACCTCAAATCTCGTGTAACTCCTAACTGTTAGCTTGCATAAAATATGATCTAGGAAAGCTAGTACTCTATTTGAGTAAAGAGCCATCGCTCTTGTGATGCGGAATAAACCTATCTTTTTGGACGTAGGCTTGTTAAAATTTATCCCAACAACTTTATACATGCAGGTGGTGTAAATGGTTTTGGATTAAGGACCTATTTATCCTAAACCGCAGGTTCATAGTGGCAATGTTCCTCTGCTCATCATATTTTAAAGAAGTGAATGTATGGATGAATCTGTAAATCTTCGGGCTTAAGATTGGTACCCCTGGGTGTAGAGCTTATTTTGTGAAATGTGTTTTAGCTCCGGCAGGTGGTAACGTAGAAAGGCTAGATTCACTTGCTTTTTGAAGAAAGGTTTTCAAATCGCGTACAAATTATCCATTTGGTGTCAGTGTCCTTTCCATACAGTTCAGGGCTAAGACTCGTTTTCTTGATAAGCTCTTTTGAACGTGACAGATTTCTAATTAACCAATATTTCATCTTTATGATGATGGAACATCCATCCAAAAAGCTAAAATGGCCCCACTGTTCCACCCTCTGCCAAACCGACGCGCGACGCGCCATAAGTCCTAAACACAAGAAATGTACGTGCAATTGCTTGCGGTCAGGCCTTGAGTGGTCATCATGAATACCAATGGACAATCGGATGGTTAACAATAATTTCACTTTCGTCGTGATTATCAAATCTTGGACTTTAGTGTTGCGTCGGTTCAGTCTGGATGATGACATACTCCACTTATTGGAAGCAAACGATGGTTTGTCCCAATTACCCGTGTGGGGATGGACTCTTTGACATTTTCTCTTCCATTTAAAAGAGGCTTCCTGGTGTAAAGGCCATATCATTCCGAAAAGTAATTTTCATTCAACAGCACCCCGTCACAGTTTGTTCAGTGGAATACCTCCGAGAAATGGCTTTGTTCAAGGTAAGGGAAGACTGAACTGCGCCGTTGAATTGGAATAAACAAATTCAAATCCTCTTAGATCGCAGTTGTTTGTGTCCTTGTGTCAGCAGTGAGCTGTGGAGTATTATTGCCTGCGCAACGATTTGCTGCACCAGTTGCTGCAGCAATACCAGTCAACACGGAATATGATCCTCTGCCACAGTACACATTCGCATACAATGTTCAGGATGCTTTGACTGGTGACAGCAAGAGCCAACAGGAAACCAGGGATGGTGATGTCGTTAAGGGATCCTACTCCGTTGCGGAACCCGATGGTACCATTCGCACTGTCATCTACACCGCTGATCCAATCAATGGCTTCAACGCTATTGTACAGCGAGGACCATTGGTTGCTACCAGACCAGCTGTTGCTGTAGGTCCAGCTCCAGTGAGGCTGTTCTAAACGTCGCGTGGTTATCCCTAGTGAAAGTGATAGTAATTTATACGATTTGACATAAGAAAAATGAAAACAGTAGGACATAAGTGCTAACCCCGACAGTTACAGTGAATTGTTAAAAATTTAAATAAACGTGATTTTAGTCTAAAGGAAAAATGTTTTACCATTCTTCTTGGGAGAGTGCTCATTGTCCTGTAGCAGGCCCGAGTGGCTAAGTGGGTAGACTGCAACTCTTTAATGGTTACGTAATTCAATTCGCCAAATTTTGAAGGAAATGCCAAATTTCCAAGGACGAAATAAGACATTACGTTATAGAAAGCGTACTGAACTGCACATTTTTTACTCCTTGCTGATAATATTTCGTCCAAAGAGCAAGCTCATCCAAGACAGGAACAGAAAGACTATCCAAATCGCCATCATTTTGCGCTAAGAACCAAATTCTTTGACGAACTGTAAGTCTTACAGGCCTGATAAAACCAACCAACACTGAAAACGAGGTTGTGAGGCAAGCTGCTTAATCCTTTCCGTGTAACCCTGTATCATACGTTTATGACAGCAGCTTGTAATTTCGCGTCCACGCCCACTGTGGAATCCTTTTTATCCGCCAGATAGGCCGCTCAACCCGAAGTCTAGGTACTTGAATTCTCAAGTGACTGGGTATACAAACACTAGATCATACCTAAGCCCTTAGCTTTTCGATTTGTCAGAAATGCCCCTTCAAGGATTTTCAAGACGAATTCGTCTTATATTTTTAGGAGACAACAAACTTCTCTTAAGGAGGTGACATCGGTTATTAAGTGGACACGCATGTCTGATAAAATCTTCACAGACTGGGCGCGATTTTTGGTTATGTTCTCTGTTCAATCGACTTACCAGTGGAGACCATGGCTTCTTTTGTCTCTAGCCAGCTAGCACTGTTCTTTACTTTCAAAACTAATCGTGTATCAACTTCAAAGCACCACTTTAACTTCACATCTGTCAAACTCAGCGAATCAACTGAAATTGAAAATGATTGTAGCCCACCACCTCTGCATCTGAAACAGGCGAAGATTATTGGAAGAATCCATTTTTGACGAACTGACATCAAACAGATATCGATCCACATCCAAACACAGCGCCACCATAATCTTTGAGTGCGCAAATTAAATGTAACATTCGTGCGCTGTGCGTTGGGTTTTGCAATTTTTCGCGCATTTTGCAAGTTATCTCGTCGCTCGGAAATGGCTATGCCGCTGTGTGATACAATGTGCAGCGAGCAGTGCGTGTGCTGCAGTCATTGCCTTTAATTATTATCACAACTGTCGATATCTTACATCAGAATCGAAAGCATTTAAGACAATTCGGGCAAATTAATTATCTGCGAAAGGCGGCATGCCATCGGAGCACATACCTTAGGCGAACGGACACAAGGTCTGTCAGGTGGTTTAAGTTTTTTCCTATTCAATCGGAACGCACTTCGTACGTATTGATCCAGTTTCGGGCTCCGGATTTTACCAACTTTCGATGTGGTTTTGTTCAAAATAGTTTCTGCGTGTCAGACCCGTTGGAAAGGACCAATTACTTTCAAAGTTCCATTGGGCATAGTGACAGCCATTATGCTGACATGTTGTATTAAGAAATTCCTTTATAGTTTTTCTGCTTTAATGACGGGGTTTATGGGAGATATGTCCTTTTTTACCAGGCTCATGCACCCAACTTGGCAAAATTCATGCCAAAGACGAACCTATGCGGTGAGAGACTGCGTTGTCTACCTGTCAATTATGAGTATTGGTTCGTTTCTGTCAAAGCTCTACCTTTCAGTTATAATTATTTTTTTAGTGTTTCTGTCACAGTTCTATGTCTCTCGAACAATTTGACATAAAGGTTGCAATTGCTGAACAGATTTGGATTCCAAAGTACGGATATATTGTCGTTGTTTACTTTCTGACTTTACTGCTATGTCTTAGGGTGGCGATGTACCTCAGTTTTTTTTCAGCTTTTACTTGCCTTGGCTCCTATTCTACAGTCCGGCGCCACGTTTTTCTTATGTGACCCGCTTTTCCGCCATCTTGAGTTACGGATTCTATTGCATGGCTGAGTCGGCTAAATAATCGTCACCCTTGGCACTAACACTTTTGTATGATCTCGTCTATACGTTCTTGATCCATTGGCTCATGTGTCTGTTTGTTTAACATACAATTTGGCCGGAACTCTCGTAGAATATTTGTTAGGCAGCAATTGCGGATTGACGTACAGCTGTGTTTTCGACCTGAAATACGCTGCAGTGACTAGATAGTGGTGAATGCCAAGGTCTTTAGAAAATACATCTGCACTGACTTTCTCTATTGTTCTAGAGTCACCTGTGAAAAATAAGATGGAACCACTTAAAAGAACGCTAACTCCAGGCTCTCCTTTTTGGTATTATGTGTCGCTAGGCCTTATTGAAGTTGGGTTTAGTTGGCATCCTATCGATAAAATAGAAGAAAAGGCTTCGAAAAATCTTTAGCATCCCAAACCTCACCTTTTTTCTCGCCCTCTGATGAGTTTCTCATGTACCCGTGTTGCAAAAGTAATACATGCCTCGGGTTGGGTAAGGATCGGTCTAACGACCACGGTGTAAAGCCAGGTGCCTGATTTTGGCACCATTTGGGTCCTACGACTTTTTTGTGGTGTTTTTCATTGCTATAATTCACGGTAATTTTTTTAAATCCCCTGATGTCATAATCATTATCAGCTCGATCAACTCTTTAAGCCATGACAGTGTTATCCCTTGGCAGTAGGGTTGACATCAGTTTTCCCAGTTGATCAACTTTTATTTATTTTAAGAAATAACGCTGCTACCAAAAGATGTGTTGATTACTCTGCTATTGCGAATATGGTGTATTAGGCAGCAGACTGATTTGCGTATGTTCAAGATTTCCACAGCTCTTTTATCGAAAGTGTCTCAATATCTAGAAAACCGCGATAGATTTTTCGATAGGTTGTTCGATCGAGAGGGCCTTTTCCACAGATTTGCCAATTGGATAAACATGCTGTGATTTGGATAGACGATTGCCCCCACATCGGAGTCGAAAATTCTATCCTGGGTTTTTAATGGAGGCAGCTGGCTGGAGATGCTTGTTGGTTGAGGGACAGGTCCACCCCAGACTGTAACACCACCTTAAGTAAGGTCAAGCTTATCAGGCTGAGATCCTTAGGGAGTCTATAAGACATTTTACATGCTTTGAGTATAAAAGCTACCTTCACATCGGTCCAGGCGCTGAGTGCTGTTCAGGATCTAAGAATAACCGACAGAATGTGCTTATCATTTCGGGAAGAAACCATGATGTCTTTGTGCTTAATAAGGGTCAGAACTGCAAACCTTAAAGAACCAAACCAAATCAGTTAAAATTTATTATTATAATTTTTATTAAACTGTAAATTAATTACAAAATTAATAAGTGCTTAAAACTAGAATTAGCTGCCAGGGCCTTCAACTAGGTGGATCATAAGAGGAGGGAAGAAACAGGAATTTGGAATGTGTTAAATTAAATAGAATTTTCGAGCTTAAGAGCGGCTATAGTGTTAAAAACATGAAAAATATTATGAATATTGACGTTCGTGAGGAGATAGGTGAGACTATGGTCCGATAGAGTTTTGCAGGTTGAAAGAACTTTTTTGCAGGAAAGCAGATGTGGCATGGTAAGGGTAGGTTTTTCTTCGCAAAGGTGACAAAGTGCAGGTGATTCCTTGTTGAATAGGTGTTTGTGCGTAATGTAAGAGTGCCCAAGTCTAAGTCTGATATATATCTGTAGTTTTTTTTGAGAGACATTATTGGGGTAGATTGGACTAGTTCCTTTAGTGTTAAAGTTTTTGTATGTGTGGTTGTAGCTAGACCAAGCGATTTTCCTTTTGTATTTCCAGTTATCGAGGATGAGGTTTTTAATGTCTTTTTTGTTGTATACGTAAAACATTTTTAACGGTTCATTTAACGCTGACCTAGCTTCCGTATCAGCTGCCACATTGCCTCTAATTCCGGTGTGCCCAGGAATCCAAACAATTTTCAATGTCTCGCTGTTAGATATAAGGAGATTGCGTATTGAATCGATAATTGCTGTGGAGTTGGAGATATTTTTCAAAGCAGATATCGTAGAAAGACTGTCAGAAAATATAACAGTCTTTTTCTTGCTTGAATACTTAATTGCTTGAAGTATAGCTAATGCTTCTGCAGTGAAAATTGATGAAAAGATAGGTAGAAGACCCTTGGAGAGAACTGAACCATTTACGTCGACAACTGCAAAAGATGTGTGGCTGTCTGTTTTTGATGCGTCGGTAAAAAGAAGGTTCCAACCGAGAGATTTGTACTTGTCTGCGATGCTAAGAAATAGGGCCTTATAGATGTTACCGCTGGTTATAGATTTGGCATAGTTACAAAGATCAGTATTTATCACGTAGCTTGGAAGGTTCCAAGGGGGTTGACTGTTCTTTTGGTTATTTTGAATAGAGATGGGAATATTTAAATCTATTGCGGACGAAAGTGCGTTGGATAAAGTTGATTGAAGTCTCTGGGTTCTTCTACGATTCAAAGTTTTCTTGACATCAGTGTGGATGGGTGTTCTTTGTGGTGCGTTAATTTTTTGGATGATATTTGAAGTAAGATTGCAGATTCTGTCAGCTAAGTGCGGTAGGCCTGCTTCGGTAAGTATGTTGTTGATAGGAGTTGAGCGGAGAGCTCTCATACTTGTTCTGACGGCAGCGTGGTAAGGTGTTGTGATGAGTTGTAAAGAAGATTTGGAGCATTTTCCGTATATTGGAAGACCATAGTCAATTTTAGATAGTACAATAGATTTGGTTAAATTAATAAGGGTATTGACATTCGAACAGCTGTTTTTTGAGGATAAAAATTTAATTACATTAACCCTGGCAGTGAGGCTTTTTCTTATGTAAGTACAATGATTCTTAAAAGTAAAGTTAGAGTCAAAAATAATACCAAGAATTTTAATAAAGTTAACGTTTTTTATGGGAATGTTGTTTAAGGTTAGATCAATAGTTTTGTTGCAATTATGTTTTTTACAAATGTGAAATATAACGGACTTTGAATAAGAGATAGTTGAGCCTGAGTATTCGCTCCAGCTTAGCAACGCATCAGTAATGCGGGAAAAAATATCACGCAGTTCATCTAGGTCTTTGCATTTTGAAAAGATAATAAGATCGTCGGCGTAGAGTGTATGTTCTACCTTAGGGAAGCTGTCTATTATTTTGCTTATTTCATTAAAGGCTATGGTAAACAAAACCACTGATAATGGTGACCCTTGAGGGATGCCGTTTTTCAGCTTATGGACTTTGGAGTAGATGTTAAAGTATTTAATACGAAAGCTCCTGTTCGAGAGGAAAGACTTTACGAAACCATACATTTTTGGGCCAATTTTCCATTTTAGGAGTTGTTTCAAGACTACATGTACTCCGATCCTGTCAAAGGCTTTCTCGAAGTCTAAACTGAGAACAGAAACATGGTTTCTCACAGACAATGTTGAAGAGATGAAATGGTCGAGGTGAAGCAGAGCGTCTAAAGTAGAACTACCTTTTTTAAATGCGGTTTGCCGATTGTCTACTAAATTATCTTTTACAAGGAACCAAAACAGACGTTTGGCGATGATTTTTTCTAAGACTTTTCCTGTACAAGGAAGAAGTGAGATTGGACGGTACCCGGAGGTGGAGGAAGGATCTTTGCCTGATTTAGGTAATGGGATGATGCTCGCAACTTTCCAGGCATGTGGAATTAAACCTGTGTTGAAGATGTTGTTGTACAATGACAATAGACGAGTTTTTAAGGCATGAGGAGAATTTTTTAACATTGCGTAGGAAATCCGGTCGAAGCCCGGTGTTTTACCCTTTACTGTATGTAAACAGGAGACGAGTTCTGACATGTTAATGTGGGATTCAATAGAAACGGCTGCGTGACTGGGATTAAAAAATAAGTTTGAGTCGTTTAAGACTTTTAGTTTTTCATTATTAAATGTCCCACTGAAGTTCGAGTCATCAGCAAGTTGTTCCCAGGTCTGAGCAAAATGTTCGACTATCTCGTTTTGGCAGGTCAGTGTTTTGGTACTGGTTTTTATTGTTTTGATGGTATTTGGTGCATAAGTGCCTGTTAGAGTTTTGATGTCAGCCCAAAGTTTCTGGGACGTCGAATTTGGGTTGATTTTCGAAGTGAATTTTTCAAAGCACGTTTTTTTTTCGGTCTTTACTGTTTTACGGAACTTAGCGTTCAGCCTCCGGTAGAGAATGAGATTAGAATCAGTGGGTGATTTTTTAAAGTTGTACCAAGCTTTTTGTTTTTGCATGCGGAGGAAACCGATTTCCTTATTCCACCAGGGAACTCTTTTTTTGTGTATTTTGTCGCTTGTTTGAGGGATGGCTATATTTGCTGCAGCGCGTATGGATTTATGAATAAGTGCAGCTTCTTTGTTGATGTTAAGGGAGTTTACCCTCGTGAGTAATTCGCTTGAGATGGAGGTACTGAAAAGATCCCAGTTTGCACTATCAAGTCGAAATTTTTTGTCATGTTTTTGCCGTTGATGGTAGGGGCCAGAAGAGAGGGTGATGAGAATAGGAAAATGGTCACTGCCAGAGAGGTTATCGGAAATATTCCAGGTAGATTTGGAGAGGAGGGAAGGTGAAATGAGGGACAGATCAACGTGAGTAAATGTTCTATGGGTGGAAAAGTGGGTTGGCCGACCGTCATTAAGAATCGCTAGCCCTGAGTTAGCGATGAAATGTTCGACTAGTTTACCGCGTTTGTTTGGAATCTCAGAACCCCAAGAAGGGCTCCATGAATTAAAGTCGCCGGTTATTAATATTGGAGTATTTATACCATTTATAACATCTTCTAGGTCTTGAACCAAAAAATTTTGATCAGGCGGGATGTAGAGGGAGATAACTGTAATGCGTATATTAAGATTGATTTCGACACCTATTGCCGATATATTTGAATTTATTGTGATAGGGGTGTGGGGTATGGATTTGTGAATGAGAAGATAGACTCCTTGTTTAGAAGTTGAGATAGAGTCACGATTATGGAAATAAGAAGAATATTGTTTGGGTGGGAAGGGTTGAAGATCGGATCGGATATGAGTTTCTTGCAGGGAAATAATGTATGGTTTTATGTCTTTTATTAGCAACTGCAGTTCGTGTAAGTTGTTGAAATAACCGTTTAGGTTCCATTGTAGAACACTGAAAAGTTGGTCTGTGGTGCGCGAGAAGTTTTTCCCAACGCGAAGGGTTTTACGTTGAGATAAATTCATAGTGGTGTGGACATTGGGGTGTTCGTAATGACTCCGCAGCATGGATGCTGAAGCAGACAGGCTCAGCGGGGAGCCTGTCTGATTCAGTCCCCGGACCGCGGAGTCGTAGTTTTGGTTAAAATTAATGTTTTTAGTCTGATACATCTTCGTTAATAAAATCAGTTGTAAAGTAATCGTTGTTTGAGAGAAGAGTGTTTGCTATATTTGTGAGAGGTGACGGATAGTTCGATGGTGTTTGTGATTGAGTGGTTTCAATAGGTGCGAGTGAAAACGATGTTGATGAAGAAGAAAGAGGTATATTCGTAGGAGAAAGAGATGGGAAGATCGGTAAGTCAGAGTTTGTACCGCTGATGATTGATGTTGTGCAATTATGGTTATTTTTAGCGGGAGAGGTAGGATTGTTGTTTTGAGTGATTCGAGTGGGTGTGGATGGGGGAGAGGAGAAAGTTTGTGACAAAACTTGTTTGATTGTGTGATTTTGTTTATTAGATGATGTTGTTGAGGATAGGTTGATTTTTGCAGAAGGTTGTTTATGAGTGGGTTGGATGGCTGTTTTGTTATGTGTGGCTTGAGATGCACTTTCAGTGAATGAAGAAGTGGATGGGGAAGTTTGAATCTGGGGGGGGTTTGAGGTTGATGACGCTTTGGAGGAACCTTGAACGACTGCTGAATATGTTGTAGAAAACAACGGGATCGGGTTTCGTTCTTTAAATATTTTTTTAGCGTCAGCCATGGTACATTTTTTTATTGTTTTTATTTTGAGAACTTCTTTGGCGTTGAGATACCGTTTGCACAATTTGGAAGATGATGGATGTTCTTCGGAGCAGTTGGCGCAAAAGGTGCGTGAGCAATTATTGGGTTGATGAGGGGGGAGGTTGCAATTTTCGCAAGAGGCTGAACCGGCGCATCTCTTGGTGGTATGCCCAAGAAGTTGGCAGTTGCGACAACGCATGGGGTTGGGGAAGTATTCGTTTACTTTGACGTTGTACCAGCCAATGTCAACTGATGTTGGAGGACGGAAGCGGTCGAAGGTAAGGAGAACAAGACCGGTCGCGCGTTGTGAGCCATCTTGATTTTTTGTGAATTTATATGCCTCAGTGACACCTTGCGATCGCATTTCGGTGATGATTTCCTCTTCAGGCACATGTGTTAGGCAAGGAGCGTATACAGTACCTTTGGAGGAGTTAAGGGCGTTATGAAGGGAAACTTTGATGGGGCAAATATTGGAAAGGGATTTTTTGGATATAAAAAGGTCGGCAATTTTTTGGGATTTGACCAGCACGAGGAGATTACCATCCCGGAGTTGTGCTATTGATTCGTAACCGGTGCTTATGCTATCAATGGCTTTTTTAAGGAGAAAGACACTGAATGAGGTTAGGGGTTTTTTATCATCGCTCGCGGCAATAACAATAAATTTGGGGTCACTAAGGTTGGATGTTATGGCTGGGGGATTGAAAATGTCAGTTTGGGGATAATTGTTGTTCTTTTTTTTTCTTTTATGTGTAGGTTCGGATAGCAGCTCAATATCGAGACTACCGAACCGGTTTGCCGAAGGCACGTGGCCCCGGCCGGCCATTATTTTAAATTTTGGTTTTTCACTAGTAAGATTTTTTATTTTTTTTTAAACGGAAAGATTAAAAGAGGTGGTACACTTGCTACAATATAGCGGGGGTTTGTTAGCACTACTTCTCTCACTTTTTTTTTTTTTTTTTTTTGTACACGCGCTCTTGATTGCCTAATTTTAACTCGCTGGTAGGTGTTGCCCGTACCAAAGCTAGACGACGACTGCAGTTAAAATTTTTAATGGCACATTGTTATGAAATGAGTGTCCATTAGCAGATTTTTTTCTTAGCCGCTACAACATCTGGCTGTGAGCGGGACGTGCTATGCTGATGGCGGGCGCAGCGGCGACTATTCTTGGAGCAGTGGCGTATGAAATGGAAGGCGCAGCACCAAGTATCTTCTGCAGAAGTCGTTTGTGAAGATGTCTAAACTTTTGTCATCTTTTCTATAGCACAGTACCTGGCTATTGCACTCACAAGCTTTATGATGTGCATATTCGGAGAGACAGTAGTGTTGTTGTTCTTTTTATGTCAAACACTGACCATAGCATGCGGGTTCTAACGCACCAACTGATGTGTTCCCATTATTTCACAGAAAGTTTTTTTTAGTGATCTGGCCTATAGAGCTCTTATCGGCGTTAAAGGCGGATAGCACCGACCTTTCAGTCAATACTATACCTACGCCTTGCCTACACAGTTCATCAGCTTTTTCATTTCATTCCACCGTGTCCAGGAGTCCAGCAGAGAAGAACCGTGCCGTGTTTTATTGTTCGTAATGCCTTGCGGAATTCATTCATACATTTTGACTTATGTAACTTGACTGTCCGAAACAAGGACGCTTGTGCCGCCATCTTTATTGCATGTATTCCAAGTGTATAGAGGACATTACAGTAGTCGGTGTTACTTTTCGTTGGTTAGTATTTCTGAGAAGACTCCTTCTTCATCTTCGAGTACAAGTTAAAGTTGACCTGTCTGTAAGTTCCGCAGATGGTCAATTTGGTTGGTAGGCCGACTATCTGAATTAAGTCAGGTTGTAGTCAGTAGAAAATCAGAAATAATGGTAATTTCCCGACCGCCTGTTCAATGCACTCTGCATGTTAGTGGAGTCCCATTGAAACAGGTGGAGAAGTTTAAGTATCTCGGGGTCTTTTTCACGAGAGATAGAAGGAGCAATATTGAGTTATCCTGTAGGATTGGTCTGGCTGGAGAAATTTGGAGACAGCTTTGTCAATCTGTTATCAGAAGGGCCGACCTGGGCGTCGAAGCTGAGTTATCGTTCTTTAATTCAGTGTTTGTTCCGATACTTAACTATAGTCCTGAGCAGAGCTCGAAAATAACTCTCAACCTTTATTTTCATTTGGTTTCTCACTGAGAGATATTGCATTGGGCACTGACATTTAGGTTTTGCTCCAAGCTATATTTATATATACTCATATTTTCGCTCTTCGCTTGAGACCTATTTTTTAATTTCAAATATATCACTCGTCTGTTGACTTTTTTTTATAAAAATTAAATGGAAATGATCAACCTAAAACCTCTTTCGTCAAGAATAAATCAAAAGTTTTCATATATAGAATTCAATTGCTGTGTTCATTTCACATATACATATGTATGTATTATCAATTTAGAAGAACTTTGTTAGACAAGTGTTTACCGATGACTAATCAAATCACTTATCGGCAATTCCCCATGCATTGCTTGCTAACTAAGCGACAATGCTAAATGAGATTTATTTTTTTCTCTCAGTGATATCTGTCATTGATTGACCAGAACCTAAAAAAAAGTAAAGTAAAGGTTTCTCTCCGACCAAGAGCGAAAAAAGTACGGTGATGCAAATCGGTTATTAAGTGACCTTATTTCAAAATCTCAACAACAGAGAGTAATTTGAAAACCTTTGAAAAGGTTGAGAGTTATTTTCGAGCTCTGGTCCTGAGGTTTGGATTATGACTGAAAGAAGAAGATCGGGGATACAAGCTGCCGAAATGAGATTTCTTCATTATATTGCAGGGGTGACCCGCCGAGATCGGGTTAGGAGCACCAGACAACACGAGGTACGCAATATCGAACAGCTACTTCTTCGAATGGAGAGGTCCGTATTTCGATGGTTTGAAGACATTAAACGTATGCCCCCAACTCGGCTTCCAAGACGTACCATGGAAACCGTGCCATCAGGTCCCCTGGGTAGGCCCAGGATTAGATGGTTGGACCAAGTCCGAAAACTCACCTCTACCCGTATGGGTATAGCTCCTGAAGATTTAGAATCGACGGCGGAAAAGACGTGCAGGGTCTGCTTAAGCACTCTAATCCCGCGACTCTCATAAGCGGACCATTGGATGATGATGATGGTTATGTGGATGCGATTATGAGGAAATCTCGTGCGGCTTACCCTGAGTTTCAAGCTGCCGCAAAATCTATCTCCTTTGATTAATTTTGGTTGTTTCAAACTCTCGAACTTAATACTCTAGATAAGGGTTATGGATTCCACAACCGTTTGTACTTCAGTTCTCTTCAACCCTTCCAAGTTCTGCACAATGATATGAGATTGAGAGTGTAAAGCCGGCTTTCGACTATTGTTTCCCGAGTGTGTTTTTTAACATTTATTAGGAACTTATGACTATGGATTCATTGAACATAGAATTGGATTCAAAGCTTCTAAATCTTTTACCAAATAAAACAGCTCATAGAAGTTTCTAAAAGCTCAAAACCCAAGTGAAATGGTCCGTTTAATAAACTGAAAAATTGAAGCTTCACTTTTCTGGGTTAAGTTCAAGACGCCCATCACAGACTCAGAATACCCAGACATTTCCAATGCCGCCGCAGCGACACCACGCGTACATGTCTCTATCTCTGTGATGAGTGAGCGCTTGTGCCGAGAGTTCAAAGTTCCTCTAACCAGCCTCTGCGGATTTAATTTTGAAGAATCGCTGGAATTTGATTTCTATTCCACGCAAGATGCATTCCGTCGAATGATACAATTTAATTAATTGCACGTCGTCGACCTCATACGTCTCTCAGCAGTAATTCCGCCGGTCAGTCATAACAGACTGAACGTTTGGTCCATCGAACCGCCCGTCGCATCGGACGCCCGAAGCAGCTGGCGCACGTACTGTATCTCTGACATGTTGTTATGCTCATATGAGTTCATAAATGCGATCTCTTTTGGGGGAAAAACATGAAATGAATTAAATTGATTCATTAAAAGTCGAAGAGCTGGAGCCTGCGACTGGGACCGGTTCCACGCAGTGTGCCCATCAAAAAGGCGATCACTTGCCGATCATGGCATAAACGGTACACCACCCAGAGAATTCTTCTGCACCAGTACAAATCAACTATCGCGCAGTGGCAACCACCACCACCACCACCAACAGTTGTATGATTGAAAGGAGGGCAATTCGATGATTGGTATCGGACACATGGACCGATGAATCGACAGCGAGACTGAGAGAAGAAGTGGAATCATAGTTTGGAATTGAGCTAATTATTCAGTGATGAAATCAATCCAAACGTCAAGCGGCGGATCACGACCATGTTTAGAAGCTGCTAAGCCGAGGCATTCTTGGGGAACGCTTATAAAAGTGAAGTTTGCCGAGGAAATGTATCTCAAACCAAAGTTGTAATCTTCTAAGTGCAGATCGACACAAAATGATGTTCGCTAAGGTAAACTCAGTTGTAGTCCTGTAGCCAACATCCCTTCGATGTAAGATTCTCACTAATCGGTGAATTGTGCTGTATTTACAGGTTGTTCTGTCCATCTGCCTGGCTGCTGTGGCGCAGGCAGGCCATCTTGGATTAGGCGGTGGAGGATTGGCAATTGGAGGATATGGCGGTGGAATCGGAGCTATTGGACTTGGTGGACTCGGAGGACTTAGCGGAATCGGTGGACTTGGTGGAATTAGTTACGCGGCCGCTCCATCTGTGTCGTTAGCTGCGGCGGCTCCGGCCGTCTCAGTGTCGTACGCTGCTGCTCCACGCATAGTCGCCGCTGCTCCTTCAATTTCATACGCCGCTGCTCCAAGAATAGTCGCTGCTGCTCCTTCGATTTCATACGCCGCTGCTCCAAGAATAGTCGCTGCTGCTCCTTCGATTTCATACGCTGCTGCTCCTTCAATTTCATACGCTGCTGCTCCTTCGATTTCATATGCCGCTGCTCCAAGAATAGTCGCGGCTGCTCCTTCGATTTCATACGCCGCTGCTCCAAGAATAGTCGCAGCTGCTCCTTCGATTTCATATGCCGCTGCTCCAAGAATAGTCGCTGCTGCTCCTTCGATTTCATACGCCGCTGCTCCAAGAATAGTCGCTGCTGCTCCTTCGATTTCATACGCTGCTGCTCCTTCAATTTCATACGCTGCTGCTCCTTCGATTTCATATGCCGCTGCTCCAAGAATAGTCGCGGCTGCTCCTTCGATTTCATACGCCGCTGCTCCAAGAATAGTTGCTGCTGCTCCTTCAATTTCGTACTCCGCTGCGCCCGCCATTAGCATTGCGCGTCCCGCTCCGGTAGTCGTTTCACAGCCAGCTGTTGTAGCGGCACCCGCTCCAAGTTTCAGTTTTGCAGCACCCGCACCAGTGGCTGTTGCCGCCCCAGCTCCAGTGGCCATTGCCGCGCCAGCACCAGTAGCCATTGCCGCCCCAGCCCCGGCAGTAGCCATCGCAGCAGCTCCAGAACCGGTTGATCCAAATCCACAATACAGCTTCAGCTATGGGGTATCAGATCCAAATACCGGCGATTCCAAGCAAGCCTCAGAGTCTCTCGTCAACGGTGTGGTGCATGGAAGCTACTCCCTAAGCGAACCTGACGGCTCCATCCGCAAGGTCACTTACACCGCCGATAAAATCAACGGATTCAACGCTATCGTTCAGAAGTCAGCCGGCGCTATCGCCGCCGGACCGGTAGCGGCTGCACCCGCTGTGGCCATCGCGGCCCCAGCGCCAGTAGCCGTAGCTGCCCCAGCACCAATTGCAGTGGCCGCACCAGCACCAATCGCTGTGGCTGCACCAGCACCGATCGCAATCTCTGCCCCAGCGCCTTCCATCAGCTTTGCCGCCGCTGCTCCCACTGTTGTCGCTGCCCCAAGGGTGACCTACGCCGCAGCTGCTCCAACGTTTGTAGCCGCAGCTCCGGCTATCTCTGCAGCTGCAGCTGCCCCATCGTTCGTAGCAGCGGCCCCAGCCATCTCTGGGATCTCGTACTCTGTTGCCGCGCCAAGAGTGACTTACGCCGCTGCTGCACCCTCATTCGTAGCTGCAGCTCCAGCCATCTCCAAGGTGGCCTACGCTGCTGCGGCTCCTTCGTTTGTTGCCTCTGCTCCAGCCTTCTCAAAGATTGCCATCGGCGGCGGTGGCCTATCATTTGGCGGTGGGCTCTCCTACGGCGGTGGACTCTCCTACGGACATGGATACCATTGAGAGCGGCGGCGGCGTTTCGGCCCTCCACTGCACCCAAACGACGATCTAAACATCGAAATAATTTAATTTTTTGTTAATTTTTTGTTATACACGCACGCGCATGATGCGAGTTCAGGATTTATTTGTACTTATATACTCAGTACTCCCTAATGTATTTAATTATTAATTTGTTTTATATTTATGTATGTAATCGTTGAGCGAAAAACAAAAAAACAAAAGACGCAAAGCAAAACAGAAAGTTATACCTTATAGTGAATTACCCTGCATTTATCGAATAAAGATTTTCGGTACAAAAAAAATTAAACAAATTCGTTGTTTGTCACTTGGTTGGTTGTCACTTGGTCACATGGGTGTGGTGTCTCAAATCGGATCGTGAGCCTTTTTTTAAGTTTTGTTGAGCTGGGACAGACATCGGGGCGAATAGAGAAACACCCGCATGGCAAGGTGGCAAGATCTATCGATTGTCCATAAATTATGTCCACCAAAAGTGAGTGTCGGTGTCTCAATTAGAATACGTAATACGGTTTGGCTAAAGACGCGCTTACAATCTCCAAGAGATCTTTATGTGGTTGTTCACCTAATTTGTGGGCTAGAAATTCAAATGCATTTTTCACTAGGGTAAGTTTAAAGGGTCTACTAACTGTTGGGCTTCGGTTTGAGAAGTGAATAGTGACAACAAAACCCAGCCCACAATTATCCATTTTAAGTTCGTCAATTTGACGATCATCCCTTTGACTCCATTGGCGATCACCCCTTTGAGCATCATTGCTTCGACAACTAACATTGAAGCGATACGACCCGGTACGATGCTGAGGCCTAGATGCACTGTAACCTGTAAGATCTATGTATGCTGGCCTAGTTGTTACCCAAAAGCCAAAATGAGACTCTTAACAAATCTCAATAAAACTTTAGGTTGCATCCCCTGGACATATCGTGTTTCACGTTAGATGGAGTAGTCTCTTCTTTGCAGTCCCTGGGCACTCGCATGTGGACATATGTAGCTCAATTGCGTAAGCCTGCGATTGAAAGATAGTTGGTGACTTTCAAAGCGGTCGAATGGATCATAGACCTCAGCTCCAGTATTGCCATTCTCCAATTTGGAGCCTTGAAACGCTTATTTTTCAATTCGAGGCGTCCATCATGACCACCCTGAACTTTCTGCGAATCTATATTTTAATGGCTCTTCAGTCTGAGATGAACGTAGGTCTCAACCAACAAGCTCCCTCAGTCAGCTCCATTGTTAGCTAGCTTCTTCAGTTTTCCACCCCAAGTTGTTTGAGGTTGCCTTCTATATGCGAGCGCCACCTGAGTTGTAGTCTCTACTACGTCTTCCCTTCGGTGTTCATATGCTCTGCATGTCCTAGCCATCTTACTCAGTGGCTGCATGTGGATTCCTCTGTCTAGATAGATGTCGCTGTATAGCCCCTACTGTTCGTCGTTGTATCTTTTCCTCCACTCACAATGCAGAAGGGACCAAACATCATCCGAGAGACTTTTCTCTCGAAACAACCGAGGGTGACTGTATCCATTCTTGACAAAGTCTATGCGTCTGCGGCACACAGCAGAACTTAGATGATTAGGATCTTATATAAGGTCACTGTAGTTATACCTTCTTACTTAATTGCCTTCTTAGCCCAAACAAATCAGCAATTGGAAAGAGTTATTATTCTTTAGATCTCAACACTGGTGTCATTGGAGTTCATAGCAGAGTCTAGGTTCTGTTCAAAAGGTCGGTTTCGCCTCTGAAATGCTGTCATATGCAGCCTTGAAATTGATAAAATGATGGTGCGTATCGATTTGGATGAAATTCCTGTTCTTTCTCCAGGCGAAATCTTTTGAGCATTTTATCTGGGATCTTGAAAATTTGCTTTGGATGTAATCCAGGATCCAGGATGGCCCGTAAGGTCGCCGGTTTCGAGTTTCGGTATCTAAGATCAGCATAGTTTCTTTCTCCACCGTGAGATGAAGCGATGTGAGACTAAGGGCAAGAACACGCAATGAGCGGCAAGCAGGAGAGCGGCAAAAATAAAACGTATCAAATCGTATGGTTGTGGCCACGCAGTCATTGAGCTGCAAGCGTCATTTATGAGCATATTTTCTGCCGCTTAACCGCTTGCCGCTCATTGCGTGGCAGAGGCCTAAGAGTTGCTCGTGTGGCTGCCGTGGGCCACGTTTTCATTGCCTCAGTAATAACCACGTAGGCTAAGGTCGAGCTACCCTCAAAGCACTGAACTCAGCCACGATAAAATCTAAACTAGTCCTAGAGACAGTCAAATTGCTTCTTGTACTAGGAACATACAATTTGGTTACACTACACTGGATCTCTGCTCACAAAGACCACACCGGCAACGAAACAGAGGACTCACTGGCCAAGATAGGTGCAACAACCCCCTCACTGGTACCCAACCAGCCTGAAAAGCGAATCACCCTTTAAAATCCGCATGAGGGAATAATCCCTGCTCAAATCCAACACAATTTGGATGGGAAGTATAGGACAGAAATGTACCAAATACTTTTTTTGCCAATCTATCCCAAAAGAAGTCAAAGTTTCTTCTAAATTTGAGCAGGAACTATCTTAACATTCTAACCGGTCTCCTAAGTGGCCACTGCCGACCTTAACAGAATCTACACAACCATGGCCTGTCGCGCGCCCCAACTCCAGACAAAAGCTCTCTCTATATCGTCCCAGAATGCCCCGCGCTCATTCATGTGAAAAAGCGAACCCTAGGTAATAAAATCGTCTCACCAACTGCACTTGCCACTCTCCACCCAGAGAAGCTGATTAACTTCTTGACAGCCACTGGAACAGACAAACTGCTCTCAAAACAATACGGGGCAGCACAAAAGGCTCTATGTGAAACCGCAGTGCTAGACCGGACCAATCCCTCCCCACTAATAATAATAATGAGGCTAAGGACCTCGCTAATTAGAGAGACTTGATGATTGAAGGCCAGGTTGATCCCGAACTGTAGCGTCTAAGTAAGATAGTACTCAGCATCGGGCAGTGATGACTCAAAAATATTTAAAGTGGTCTACTTGAAAGGATCCCAAGTGAAGCCCCCCTTCTTTGATTAAGGAACTCTCTATACTCTTTACTTGCTTTTCTTTAAATCTCTGGCCACTTTACCAAAGAGTCTACTGTCGAATCAGTTTGTTGGTTCCTCATCTTGCGTAGTCAGGTGGTTGGGGTGGTTATGACTTCAATGCCCCTCAAGTTCATACATTTTATCACTGATGCAGCTAGGATTCGAACCATATCTGGAATAAAAAAGTGTCTGTGGTCCCTTTTGCTCAGTGGTTAATGCGGTGAACCTCTGTAAGACCTACGTGGATTCGAGTCCCAGCAATATTCACCAAACCAACGAATTTCCCAGTGATTTCGGTGGAATTTCCAGAATAGAGCGCGTTTCTTGTCACCGTACTTACTTCTCTCTGTCCCAATATAACTGCATAGATTCACTTTTTGTTTGGAATCTGGCATTTTGGAAACCCTCATTCCCCGAGTCGAGGTAGGTCTTCATATCCGACACGTATTGTTCCGTTTCGAAATCTTACTTCTTTCCTCGAGAACCTAAAATCTCTCAACACTGATCTTTACAAAAGGTCGACAATTTGCCACTTGCATAGTTTAAATAAAAAGATGCATGCAAATACTTTTGTTCGCAACTATCGTCGATGGCCACGCAATCTATTCCGGATATTGCATGAGATTCACCAAGAAAACAAGAACCGATAATGAAATGCTGGGAGCATCAGTCAATTGCAAAATGTTCAACGCAAGTATGCTGCGATAAGATTGATTGAAGTCTCCACAAACCTGCCCAAGGCTTGGGAAAAAAAGAGAAGTAAAACATCGCTTCCAGAGAGAATCACTAAAGTTATGATAGACTGACAGTTGATCGCTGTAATGAATCACGTTTAGTCCAAAACCGATTGACAGCATTCTTGGAAGTCGGTGCTTCAAATTCACCTGCAATGTGTTCCACGGGTTTACATCATGTTCTGGGCTATGGTGAAATTTTTGGAATCATTTTCCAGCCAATTATAGTGACAGTAATGTTCACTTCAACGATATATCGCTGGCAAGGCGGTCACTAGGTTGCCAACTGCCCTTATTCGGTTAAAACGATCACGGTGTGGTTATTCGAATGGATTTTAATTTTGTTTTGTGAATGCTCACGCAGGGGAATAAGTGATGCAAGCTTTTTTTTTCTCAGCATGATGGTGGTGATTTACTTGGACGTGCAGGGACAGATGTGGATAAAGACTAAGACTTAGTCAAGGTATTTGGCGCAATTAATTTAGACAGCAAACGCCTGGCTTCTGATGCACTTATATGGCACGAGCTGTGATGCCGTTCACTTTGGCAACCGCATGAGAGATTTCCTTGGACATGACGCGCCACCTGGCCGGCGGCGGCACAGCACTTTGTCACAAGGGTGTAGTGAATTTTAATTGAATTAAATTAATATTTATGAACAAACGCAATGATGCGACGATATGTGCTACTTTTCGCATGTCAAATGTGTTTTTTGGACAATTTCTCCTATCCAGGGTTTGATGAGTCCAATTTGACTAACTTTTGAACTCTGTAAGCGCCGCTGTACTGAAAAGTGAGGACAATCTATTGGCGCTCATGCAACGAGTAATGGTGTGCCTATGCATAAGTGGTTGGCTCTTTCAAGAGTGTTTCTTGTAACTGGAAACTTTTATTCTTAAAATCCCAAGCAAACTTTTGATCATTCTTTTAATGACCATTATTTGCGCTGTACACGATCAACACATCGTTTTTTATTATATTATCATTATTTTGACGGTCATCACTCTGACGATGCTAACTTTGACAATCATTGCTTCAACGATCGTCGCTTTAAAGATCATATTGCTTTGACGATCACGCTTCGACGATCATCACTTTGACGATCGTCACTTAGACAAACCTCCGTTAGACTTTGACGGTGCCCTTCATCATCATCCTTCTAAACGACGTTACCACCTTAGCATAAGCAAGTTTCTAACTATGAATTGGTCCTCCGACGGCGTTCGTATTACCACCTTATCGCAACGATCATGATTCCAAATCTTATCTTATGTTTGGTCAAAGCGTAATACAGGGTTTTTCAATAAGGGCACAACAGTGAAATTCAGAAATTTTTCAAACTTTTGCAGAGCCCAATCGGAGGAGTTTTGGCGCTTCAAATGATTAAAAGGCTTCAGTTTTGAGTTAATTTGATCTTGTAAAGGTATAGGGCAAGGTCATTACGAAAAATTCGCCACAAAGTGGACAGAGAAATTCCCAATCTCTGTGAACGGCGTTGAATCGACTGATTTGGTTCATTTTGAACTAAAGCATTTACGGCTGCAATATTTCGATAATACTTCGTTGTCTTACTGACACAGAAACATTCAATAGTGAATATGTTGACTCGAATTTATCGACTATAGCACGCACAGCCTGTCTGTTTAGTGGGACGATTATTACAATCGAAAATTGGAGTAAGCGCTCTTAAAGTTGCGATCATCGACCATCGATCAAGAATTTCGGTAGAAATGTTGAAATATTTCCAAACATTGCTCGTTTGTGAACTTTACCATGATAAAAATGTAAACCTTGACTGACGTTTTGACATTGACAGATCATAAAAAAAGTTTAGGAGTGCGTTTGTATTAAAATACGAAATTGTTATGTCCCTATTTAAAAACCCTGTACATGGCGCAGAACAGTTGAGGAGGAGTCTCGGCAATTGGAAAAGAAACCGCACATTGCCAGAAACCGCATACGATGGCGTGGAGATTTGGTAGAGGTCCTAGGACCCACATAGGGAAGCAGGACATAAGTAAGTAAGTTAACTTTAGCCATTTAAAATTTGCGTTTCGACAGAACATCGATGTAAGTTAGATGCTTAGCACATGGCATACGTTCTTTAATGTGATCAAAATATCTGCTACTGGTACCTGCAGACCCTAGTTTCGTTAGTTCCTCAGCTGCACAGTTCCCTGGAGTGTCATTGTGGTCTGCGACCCACCAGAGTGTTGCGTTATACAGAGATTTTCTGCAGTCCCTCACTTTTCTAGATCTGATCGCGGCTTGACTGTTGATCGAGTATAAGTCGCAATATCTGAACATGGTATTGGGTTAATCTTCAGCCATACGGACTATAAATTCAGCCGAAAAGACGTTATAGTGTAGTTTTTCGAAGATTTTTTTCGAAAAATATGCCATGAAAAGGGATCGGTCTTACGATCTCTATAGAGTTCTTAGCACGATAGGCAATATTTTCTCCATGGAAACTTTCTGTCTAGAATTAGTCTTGGATATTTGGCACAGCCTTAGAAAATAAGGGAAGCTTGGGTCGAATAATCCATGGAATTTCTAAGGATTGACACGAATGCCATAGCTCTTCGTCCAAATGGTCAGCTTAGACATAGTCTAAGGGAGGTCTAGATGAACTTTCCCGTCACAGCGATGGCAACATCGTTGTTAAACTGTACTTTAAATTCAACCTGTGTTAAAACTTGTGCTCCTCACTGTCTGATCATCAACACATTCTATATATACAGTGCTTCACTGATTTCGCCTTTACAATCTCCTATCGAAAATCGACATAAAAGGTGCTTTCGCCTTTTTCTTTCGCAAAAATGTTATCGATGAACCACATCGCACGTACAAATGGAAAACGCACACTTAAAGCCCGTAAAAGCGTTTACACTTCAAAACGCCACTGCACAAGTGCCTACCTAACCACACAAACACACACCGTCATACTCGCTTTAAGGCCAAAAATAAGTTGAGGACCAAAAAAAAAGTCGAAACAATGCCCAAGGTCGCAAATGGGGGGCTTTTAATTTTTTTTAAAAAGCTAATCACGCACTCAAGTCTAACTGTTCACGAATGAGCGATTTTACATGTGACTGCATAATGCGCATGTGCGTAGGGGTCTCATTGCAATGGTGGTGCCAACTTTTAAAGCCTTTCTAAGCGGACTTGGCTGTGAAAGTTAATCAAGTTAGCTTTGTGATAGGAAACTTTAAGCTCGCGCTGCGTTGGGCAAATGTGGGACACAATTCTTTAATTAGATGCCTGAGTTCAGCACTAATGCATTGCCACCTGCGTAATGTTGCCAACTTTTGGGTAATTTATTGAACCCAAAAAACTTACAATTGTGACAAAATGTTTGTATTTAGTATGCCGCACACGATTCATTAACACTTGGCACGCTTTTTCGTGTTGAATTTGGAAAATAAGTTAACAATTCTCTTAGAAATAATTGAATGTCATAACGGACAGATTAACATGGCGGGGATCACTTCACAAGAATTACGGTCCGCGGTTTACAAATAAAAAGTTTCAATATCGTCCTTTCTAATTTTGTAATATAATGAGTTCAACAACTTAGTTATAAATGGAGGGCTGTATTTAAAGGTTTGATGGGCATAATAAAACTATTTTAACCTTGCGCGAGGTTAAGTTAAGGGCCCTCGTAAACATATGCGGAGTGGCGTTGTAGATAACTCTTCAAACTCACCGTTTACCACAACATCCTTGAGTTTAGTGGAGCATACACTTTTGAGACTGAGATCCAAGGTGCCTGAGACGCAATTAGTGCATTTGGCACCATTTTGATACCACGACTCTTGAGAATCTGAATTGGTTGGAAAATGCGAGCAGGGTTGTTGTCTGATCGTCATTATATCCAGTGTGTGAATAGATAAATAGATAGATATTTATTATGGCAGCAATTTGACAATTTTTAAGATAGGATATCGTTAGGATTTTTCAAGAATGATTCGCCTAACGTTCAAAACCTGATTTTGGTGAGAGTCAGGTATTTACAAGGAAAGTGGTTAAGGGTTTCTGCCTTGTTCACATCTTTGCAACTGCGGCATTAAGTGTCGAAAGGATTGTCCAGTCTTGCTGCATGGTCGACAATTCAATGATCCGTGCAAACTGTTACAATCCGAGAGATGTCCCTTCGAATTGTGAGAAGGAAGTCTCTGGTTTTAGTCTGGCTGTGTGTAGGCTATATCGTCCTAAAGATGGCGCAGCCTTCTTATGTAACCTATTTTTTCCTTCTTCTTTTTTGTCGGGGTAGGCAACACTTCCCTGAAGCACTCAGATGCAACTGGTCCATTATACTACCAAGAAACGGAACCCAGTTTTACATATTTTACTGGCATTATCTCTACGTTTTAAGAAAACCGAGAAAACACATCAATGATCAGGAGCTCACAGTATCAGCGCTCACCACATCAGCAGAACAATCATAAAGAAAGTACTCCTAAGTATCGTTGCACATTGAGATCCCCAGGAAAAGCAAGGTGTCCCAATAAGTTGCCTACAGTCTTTTCTGTTGAAAACACCAAGAATGCTTCTGATTTCTTACAGATGTTTGGGAGCATTCGTTTAGTCTGCCTGCATCATAGAGATCCTCAATAGAAGCCCTGATTGTGGATGTGGTCAGCCACAACGGAGCTTCAGGTCCTGGTAAATCATCCTCAGAGCAATGGGCGAGTTCGTAAACGTCTGATTAACAAAAATATGCATTACTTCTGTTCATAAAGTGAATTACTGCGTTAACGAATTCACCCATTCTCATCGAAGATCTCATTTCCAATATGACTTTGGATTCGAACAAGAATCAGAAAGTTCAGCCTTACGACCGCTTTCGAAGAGTTCTGGCATTCTCCAATAGTTTTGAAACACGTTAAAGGGTTGAGCAAGGCATTAAGCGCAGCCTGACTATCGCTACAGATGCAGATGTTTCAACCCCTCTACCTATTCTTTACAACAAAGTCCGTGACCGTTAAGATATCATAAATCTCCGCTTGGCATACTTGCCCAACGAGTAGTGGAGTCTGGTTTTGTCGGTCTCCAGGAAGACTCTATAATCGGTTTCAAAATGGCCGTGAAAATGGCTCTGGCCGAACCGAATTCTGAAAGGAAGCACTTTAAATTTGTGCAACAACCGAAGCTGCTCTAATATTCAGGCGGAATCAGACGGCATACCCATGAGACCTGGGTCATAGGATAAGTGGCCACAAGCTCATCAAAACTCAGTGCCGATAGTGACTTTATTATTTTGGTCAATTTAGTAGGCACTTTGGCCTTGATTTCCAATGCCTTGATGGCAGTTTATCTATCCAATATGTAGTATCACGATAACTTCTGTTGAGATTGAATTGCGCACATCTTTCGATCGCAATTAAAGAGATACAAGATGATGTTCCTAGGGCCTCCGAGTACTTGGTTCTGGGTCCTTATATCCCTGCTCTGGTAACCGCGTGTAAGGAGGGTTTCTCGATTTTTTGCGTGTCATGCTTTCCCCTCTTTCCCATTCCATCTTTTATGATTCTAAATAGAGTTTCCTATACGACCCTTTAATATATTTACACAGTGTGAAGGGGAGTAAGCCTCAGGATCATCTTTATTACAGCTGTGGGACAATTTCTCATTGCTCATGGTATGCAGATACACGCCAATCTCTGCAGCTTTTCCAGTACTTTCTTTGTTGTACTCAGTTCGGTTCTTTCTATCCAGGTGGACTTCCCGTATTTGACGACAAGTCGGCCATGACGTACATCCATGGCGACATCGCTGGTTTGCATCTCCGTTTTTCATTGTTAAAATGACTCAGTGTCAGTACTTTCCACCAACATTTTTTCTCGTGGCACCACATGACAAACCTCCAAGAATATAATTTATCATGAAGAAGCTTCTCAATCTATCGTTCGGACACAGCAATCAATTGTAGGTCGCTTCCATTCGTGCTAAAATTGTACACGTAGAATGGATGGCTGCCAGAAGATAGGACTGGGCCACCATGGGCTGCAGCGCAATCTTTTCTCTTCCCTAGGAATGCCATGATTATCTGTTGCCCTCCCTGTAGTTGGGTAGAGACATTCTGTCTACTCCCAGTGCTTTGAAAGGCTGAACATTTTTTAACCCCTAGTTCAGCTATTGGTCTGTGCAGAAATTTGCTGCTGCCTCCCAGTCCTCGCTGTTGGGTCTTTGAGTGGTTTCGGTGATGATGCCTCACTCGGTGTCTCTCCATGAGTATGACTATGAACAGAGTGCAATACTCGGGAAACACCCCCTAACGGGGCCCATTAGATGCCCAAAGAGTACTAACTGGTTCACAAAACAGCCAACAATAGGATAGGTCCTTAGGCTGTCCCGAGAACCAAACTGCTATTCCCACAAAATTAAAAGGGTACTCACAATGGACCTTCAGGTCTCCGAGCGGAAGTGATGAGGCCTATCCATCACACACCCTTCTAACCTAACCTAACCTAACCTATGACTATGAACAGAACTGCCCTATACAGAGAACCGAACCCTTAATCAATTATCATGATAGTCTTTCCGGGCAATACTACCTAACCTGAGTTGGAATCGTCATTTTAAGATTATCCTGATCCCACTTTACACCTTCACACTTAGAATCGAGGGGAATTCCAATTCCCGTTGGCTGTAAACATACAAATTCGTCATGAACTCAAAACACCATCTGATTTCTAATTTCCCCTCACAATTTATGTTTGTAAATAAAATTTCTTTCAAGGCTGTGATTTGTATTTGAACCGACAACGTCTATACGTCTGTCATGGTCATGGCACTGTCTAAATCTAAATATAACCACTCAATGCTGCTCCTATCAGTATCCAACTCCCATCGCCGAATACGCTCAAACACGACAAGGCCTTCTCGGAACGAGGCAGTGCACTCTTGTATGATCAAACGCCATCTTCTGCGATAAGAGAGCCCCCGCATCACATCCTTATTGCTGTCGAAATTCCGAATTCAAAATTCGACAACCATTTTCGTTCTAATTTACCATTCCGCAGGAAAAAATACCAACAAATTGGTCTGAGAATTTTAAAACAGTCTAGTTTCACACTTCCTTATGACCCATTAGCATAAATTTGAAGATTCTGAGCGAAGGGGAGTCGAGAGGCCCACAGTGTCGTTGGAAAAAGCGGTCGAAACATGCTGGCATCCAGTGGTCCGCCTTTTGTTTTTCGTGGGTGAGAGGACACACTATTGCCAAAAAGCGACAAACCGCCTCGAATGCCTGTTACTTTTTTTTTTTTGGTTATTTCAGCCGTTCGAAATTTAGCCGTATGAAAATTGAATAACAATTATCCCCGCGTGCATATTGCCATGGTATTACCCGATTTACGTGCGCCGACTGCGAAGCGAGTGCGATTTTGAAATTGAAAACGCAAAATTTACGGACGACACACAGCACAGCGGCGAGCCATCATCTGCACGAAAATGATATTCAAATCCACGGTTGGGGTATGGAAATCGTTTTTTGGGTATAAAAAGACGCACGACCGTTTCAGCGGCATGTCAGTTCACTTTAGAGCATCAGACAGTGAGAAACAATCCTTCCTAAGCCTACAATGAGTCCGCTTATTGTAAGTAGTCCAACGGATTATCGGATTACGCCCAGCAGACACTAACCCTTGAATTCCCTTGCAGATTGCAGTTCTTTCCACTTTGGCTATCTCAGCTAAGGCTGGTTTGGTCCCGGCCGCAGCTCCTTTGGTGGCTGCCGCTCCAGCACCTTTGGCGTACGCCTCGCCATACACCGCACAATACTACAACGCCTACTCTGCTCCATTGGTCGCTAGGGCTGCTTATGCTTCTCCAGTTGCCGCCTTCTCATCGCCAATCGTTGCCGCTGCCCCAGCTCCAGTTGTTGCTGCCAGGTCTGTAGCCGCGCCACTTGTTGCCGCTCCAGTTGTCGCCGCCAGAGCTGTTGCCGCCGAAGAGGTCGATTCATTCCCCCAGTACAGGTTCGCCTACGATGTGCAAGACACCCTCACCGGAGACTCAAAGACCCAAGAGGAGAGCCGTGACGGAGATGTTGTCCGTGGATCGTACTCCCTGATCGAACCCGACGGTTCCCGTCGTATCGTCAGCTACTACGCCGATGACATCAGTGGCTTCAACGCTGTCGTCCAAAAGGATGTCCCAGTTGCCGTCGCCCCAGTGTTGGCTGCCAAGGCTGTTGCCGCTCCAATCGTCGCCGCCCCAGCACCAGTGGTAGCCGCCAAGACCGTCTTGGTTTAAGGCAAAGTTGCCAACCTTACGGATTACCTTACTGCCCCCACATAGCTAATTCATCGGAGTTCGTGGAATAATAAGCGACATCCATTTGTCCAGAATCAGAAACCTATCATTGTCGTTGTTGTAAATTACTTTCATCACCATTTTTGTTCGCGCGTTGTAATTGTAACACAATCAACATAAAAACGGAAAACAAAATTTTTAAAGAAAAAAAATTCTTATGTTCTTATTGTGTGTGGATGGTGGATTGTGGCTGTGGATCTGATTAGGATTCCATACGCATGGCGACTCACATTCGAAAGCGAGAGGAGCGAGCGAACGAGGTTACCTCAATTATATAAGCGACGCGAATATTTATTTCCAAGATGGTGGTTTTGGTATTTGAACATTTCAAGTCCCGCTTTGGTAGCCCCAAAGAATGGCCATTTGGTTGTGAAGTTTGCATACAAATCATCTTTTTGTTTATGACGGCACTTTTGGAATTTTTTGAAAATTTTGATTGACTTTCGTCATTCGACGATGGGAGGATAAGCTTACAGTGGGGTTTAGAAAGCAACACTTCACTGGTTCTTAAAAAAAGAGGGCCGCTCTGAACCAACAACATCTCAAGCTCGTTACACAGGATCTTCACTGAGATGAACAATCTTATCCGAGTCGTCCGTCGGAGGAATGATCACTGATCCATATGACGCATTACTTGGTAAGGATCGTCCAATGGAATGCTGAACTCACTGCCTTGTAGCAAAGAGGAAAGCACGTTATTTAGGTGGAAGAGTCTATCCAGGCTATGTCTTGCATGCATTTCTATTTTTTCATTTCATTTTGACTTCTGTTAGCGGTTAGCCGAAGATAGCGTTAAGCGATGCGATGAGAATGAAGCATAGACATCCCGTCAAGCAGATTTTGGCGATGAAGTCGTTTCAGTTTTTCGATTGTTTTGACCTCGTTGG
Organism: Matsumyia berberina; assembly: GCA_917880715.2. Taxonomy (NCBI): domain Eukaryota; kingdom Metazoa; phylum Arthropoda; class Insecta; order Diptera; family Syrphidae; genus Matsumyia; species Matsumyia berberina. The sequence continues at coordinate 35,956,598 of OU862870.1, forward strand.
TCTTTGTCCACCAAACTATGTTAAGGTAGGTCTGACAGCTGGGGCGTAAATTTGGAGCATTATTTTTGGACTTAGTCTCCTGTTATTGCCACAGAAGCAGGAATAGATCCACACTCCACAGTGCTCATGTGGCTTTCACGGTCCGGTCAATGTGGAGGTGCCGGGACAATCACCTCTCCAGGATTACTCCAAGGTACTTTGCTTCTTGCAGGAATTGGATAGTTTCGGATTGACAAATGAGAAGATGTAAGTTTCTTGTTCGGGTAAAAGGTCGTCTTTTTGGGTTTTACACAGAGGCCTTCTTTGGTGCGAGATCTCCGTATCTCAGCTCAGGTACTGAATATTGCAGCACTTCTGAAGTGGAGCTTTCGTGTTTTCCGCTGACGATAATTGATACATCTTCAATGAATGGTCTCAATCCCTAGGTTGTTTAAAGAACCGGGAGTAAACTTTGTGGACATCTCCGAGTTGTAAGGACCGAGTTTTCAACATCACCGGTTTTGGTTTGAATTACTCTACCGTTTACCATGGACATGATCCACCTACTTATGTTTGATGCGAGGTTCATATGACGTATAATTGACAGCCCTTTGATGGCTAGAAAGGCAACAATACTTATCTTATTCCTGTTGATAATAATATTTTTGTTACTAAGGCATTGAATGTGGGCGAAAAATGTTGATCTTGAGTCCGAAGGTAAGGTAAGGTTAGAGAGGCTGTTGACATAGCCGACGCACTTAGACCAGCAATAGGTCCATTGTGATGCCTCAGGACCTAGGAGGAATTCTCCTTCCTAATCGTGGAACCAGTGGGAGCTTTGAATACAGCGCATTAGGTTTCCGACGTCTTGTTGTGCTAGGTCTGTCAAAAAAGAAGCCATCGAGATAGTTGCTTTTTTCGCGAAAGAGCGCGGGACACGTACAGAGGAGATGGAGGAACGTCTCCTCCTCTTCCTCGTCCCTACAGCTTCTGCAGAAATCATTTGCAGGAACGCACAGGCAAGTGGCACGTCTGCCTATGACATGAGGCAGTGTCCTGTGGTGACACCTGTAGTAACTCCGAGATACCGTCTGCTTAGCAAAATGAATCTATTCAGGTCGAGATTTGTCTGCTAGTTAGGCAGGTGGTGCCATTGACTTTGCTAATCGCATCTGCCTTTAATTTCAGTTTGCATGTAGCTAGTGTCACTCCGAGATTCTCTTTTTCATGAAGATTGTAGTCTCTGTGGAATGTCTCTGTGTCCTGGAACCTAACAGAGGAGTATGTTGAATTCTTCTGCCATCTTTACAAGAGACGAGGGACAATCTAGAATTATTTTTGATCTTACAGAGACTGATTCCAGCGACAAGGGGGCCTGGCTGTCTGTGAAAATGCTAATACTTATCCCGAGTAGATATTAGATTCCACCTCAGCTAAGGCAGGGTTTTTTTCATCGCCATGATCTCCGCCTGGAAGACGCTACAGTGCTCTGGAAGGCAAAAGAGGATCTCAAGATTTAGATCATCGCAGAAAAAACCTCCTTTGACACCATCTTTGTTTTTGAACCATTTATGCAGATCTCCAAGGTTTCTTTCGTAGGTGATTTTGACTTCTCCCAGAAATCTCTTGTGCGAATAGTGACATTGAAGTTTCTCTTATAGGAATACCTTGCGAAATATTAGTGTGTTGGTTTAGAATTGAGGCATGGCTAGGTGCACTACCTGCCATTTGTTTGCCGAAAATGTCATTTGGAATCAGAAGCAAGAAAATGTCTTAAGCGCCGGTGGGAGCTGTTCTTAGCGTACCAGTAATACCACACTTGAGATCGAAGCTCTGTATTCCCGTTTCGGCAGTTTGGGCTGTTTTACTTGGGGTGATGGTGTCATTGAACGGGGATCTTCTTTGATCATCGAAAGTGTTGAACAGTTGGAGTCCCTTAGTTTTCGTTTGACTTCCATCTTTTTTTGTGAGTGAACCCAAAGAACCTATTAGCCCCAGAATTAGTGCCGGGGATGTTGTTACAAAACCGTCTGAATGATTTTTTTTTTCTGTCTTTTTTTTACTTCTTGGTTATGTCTGATAAAGTTTAAGAGTAAATTTGTCAATCGCCATTTTAAGACCATTCTACATAGCCATTGCACAATTTTTTTAATGTCACTCAACTTTTCTCTATTCCCAGACAACCAGTGGAAGAATTTTGGACTCTATCCAATCATGAGAACGTGGCACGTATGCGACTTAAACTCGAACCTCAACTCTATCCGAATAAACATGAGAATGCTGCCAATCTTAGAGACAATGCTGCAAATGCTTGCGATACAAAGTAAGACAGAGTCATCTAGCCTAAGAATTCTTACTCAAGAGTTTCTATTTCTTTTCCACAGAGAACTGTCAGAATTTGATTCAACAATCAAAACCGCTGTCGTTCGCGATTTCCTCGACGATGACAATTCAATGTTGGAAGAGGAACTTCGCATTACAATCGAATCCCAGTCTCAACAGGATGTTCCATTAGAAAAAGCTGTGATCTCACAGGATTGTGAATTGATAACTCTGATGACAAAAGTGAAAGGACGAATTGAAGTCAATCAGGCTGTGTTCACGTTTGTCGATTTAAGTCCACCGACGGAAGATGGTGAAAAGAATGACTTCAGGTAAGGAATTTGAACTCTGTGCACAGTAAAGTCTACCATCGATATGGTTTTTTTGTAGATTTTCCATCAATAAAATCCGTGAAGTTCATTTGCGTAAATACAACCTTCGTCGAAGTGCGCTAGAGATCTTCCTTGTGGATCAAACCAGCTACTTTTTGAATTTTACAACGAAGGTAAGAATGTCGTTGTCTAGTGTCTTGGCATCTACGGTTAAACGATTAACTTCTCTTTTGACAGACGCGTAACAAAGTATTCACGAAGATCCTCAGCCTACAGCCACCAAATATCCTCTACGGTTCTGGTCGTTCTCCTGCCGAGCTGTTAAGATCCTCAGGACTCACACAGAAATGGGTCAACCGAGAGATCTCAAACTTCGAATATCTTATGTATTTGAATACCATTGCTGGTGAGTCCCACTCTCTCCTGAATCCACATAAAATCTTAGTGTCATCTCTCCCATTTAGGTCGTTCCTATAATGATCTGAGTCAGTATCCGGTATTCCCATGGATTCTGGCCGACTATACGAGTGATATTCTCGATCTTACTGATTCCAAGTCATTCAGAGATCTATCCAAGCCAGTTGGAGTAGTAAGACTCATCAAAGAGATACCTTTCGAATGACATAAAACCATTTCTCTTTAGATAAACCCCAAGAATGAAGCTGAGGTACGAACGAAATACGATAGCTTCGAGGATCCCTCAGGCATGATTCCGAAATTTCACTACGGCACACACTATTCCAATTCAGCTGGTGTCCTTCATTACCTGCTTCGCGTGGAACCATTTACATCGTTGCATATTGAGCTGCAAAGTGGTCGATTCGATGTGGCCGATCGTCAATTCCATTCGATTCCTCAAACCTGGAAACTGCTGATGGACAATCCCAATGATGTTAAAGAGCTGATCCCTGAGTTCTTCTACTTTCCAGAGTTTCTGAAAAACATGAATCAGTAAGTTCTGACAACTCCATTGTTTTCAATTGTAATGCTCTTCCCTTAGATTGGATTTGGGACATCTTCAGCTGACAAAGGAGAAAGTTGACGATGTCATTCTACCTCCATGGGCAACAACGCCAGAAGAGTTCATTGCAATCCACCGACGAGCGCTGGAATCTGAATATGTTAGCCAGAATCTCCATCATTGGATCGATTTGATTTTTGGGTTTGTTCTGGAATTCAAACAAATCCGTTCGACAAGTTAAATTGTGTTCTCTCCTTTCAGTTATAAGCAGAAAGGTCCTAAGGCCGCAGAAGCACTCAACGTGTTCTACTATTGTTCTTATGAGGGTGCTGTCGATTTAGATAAAATCGCAAATCCCGTCGAACGAGAAGCTGTGGAAGGTAAGTGTTTCAATTATAGGACTCCTCTTCCATTTCTTATGTATTCTCCCACCCTGCCAGGAATGATAAACAACTTTGGCCAAGTACCTTCACAGCTACTGCGTGAACCTCATCCGCGTCGTCTGACCCAAGATGAGACTGCACTCAAACTCATGCGAGCCGAATTAAAGCGACCTGATCTCACACAATTCCTTGATAAAGTTGTTCAAGTATACTGTGAGCTATCGACACCGAAAGATCCAATTGTCTTCCTAAGTCCACCGAGAAGTCCACCACGATCATTCCTACAACTAAGTCCGGATGTGCTAGTGAGCATATCAAAATCAAGTATCCTCGGATGCAATTCCTGGATATCATTCGACAAGGACAGGGGATTTCTCTTAGAAATCGATGCTACCACAACGAACCTCAAGTAAGTTGCAACTTTTTCCCCCGATTCTCTCATCTTTATTCGTTTTCTTGTTTCATTTAGGAACCGCAAGCGTATTTTTGGACCATACCATCCATCGTACAGCCTTAATTCACAAATGTTTGCTGTTAGTACTGATGGGAAGCATTTATATTCCGGTGGTATCTGGGATAATTCGTTGAGGGTCTTTAATTTACACAAAGGCAAAGCCATCGCTTCTGTGACACGCCACTTAGGTAACATTCACTGAAAATGAATCCAAACAATTTGATAACTCATTCTCTGTCTCTTTTCAGACATAATAACTTGCGTGTCATTGGACAATTGCGGATCATATCTAGTGACGGGATCAAAAGACTGTACATGCATCATATGGAGCATTCAATCGAATCAATACGGGCAGAGCACACCAGTTGCCAGTCAATCTCATTCGAGTGCGGCTCAATTGAATACACAGAACAGTTTCTCGCCAAAGCCATTGACCACTCTGTATGGCCATGATGATGCAATATCCAGTGTGGCAATATACACTGAACTGGATATGGTCGTCTCGGGGTCTCTGGTAAGATCAAGAATAATTCCTTGGCATTTCATTTGGTTTTAATCGCTTCATTCGTTTAGGATGGCACTGTGAACGTGTATACAATTCAAGATGGACAGTTTGTGAGGACATTGAAACCAATTGGTTGCACCGAATCCTGTGTACAGATTTCATTCGTTACGTTGTCCTATCAAGGTGAGTTGATTTGTGTGACATTACTAAACTACATACGAGTGACTTCTCGAATTCGATCTGATTCATTTTGCCTGGAAATATGCAATATTTGGTTTTAAAATCCGATCACAATAATTGATTTGCTTCGGCTTTAAGGTTTCAGTTTCGGATAGAACATATGGAACTCTTTTGGAATTGTTGTTGTTTTACGTATAAAATTTGACTTTGCTAGCACTTAGTCCATAAAAAACGCGAGAAAAAAATTTTACGTTGTGGAAACTTTTTTGTCGTTTGGAGACTTCACACTCTCCGACGTTTTAAACAACTTAATTTGTTTTTCTGAGATCGTGGCCTGGCGAAATTTCTTTCGTGATACTTGTTTTTCTGGTGGTGAACTTGGAACTTCTGCTATCTGGTGTTTTTTTTTTTTTACGAGGGTAGGTGAAAATCTTTCATGAGACACCATAAGTATGGATCTACCGCACGTGCTCATGGTAGTGTGAGATTCTTACTCACTAAAAACACCTCCCCTTTTCGTAGTACAAAAAAGCCTTATCAAGTAGTTTACCTTTCGACAATAAAAATTCGCGTTGTGTAGGTAGCTTTTCAGTAAAAGTACCTACTTATACCGTCATTATAAGCGGCTATTCCTTATTGCGCTAAATCGAACGGTTTCGTTCTTTATAGTCAGCGCACAAGGTTTGTCACGTCCAGAATTTGGAGTACGGCGTTATTGCAATGTCCATGAAGGCGTGCAAAATTTGTTATTTCATCTTCGACGGTAGCTAAACCGAGGTCTCTATGGATATCGTCGTTTCTAATGTACCACGGCGCATTAACGATTGTTCTAAGCACCTTATTTTGAAAGGTTTGTAAAATGTTTCTATTGTTGGTTTTGGTACAACCCCAAAGTTGTATACCATACGTCCATACAGGTTTTAAGACTTGCTTATATAAGAGCAATTTGTTATACATGCTTAATTTGGAATATCTTCCAAGCAGCCAATACATTTCTCTAAATCTAATTTCGAGCTCGTCGCGTTTCTTTTTAACGTGCGGCTTCCATTTGAGTTTCGCATCTAGTGTCATTCCTAGATATTTTGCTTCGTTTGCATACGGTATTTGTACCGAGATAATGAAAACGGGTAAGTTGTTAATTTTCTTGTTAGTAAAGTTAACATGCGTAGATTTGGTTTCGTTGAGAACAATGCGCCAAACCTTTGTCCACTCGCAAATAATATCCAAAGCTCGTTGAAGCTTTACTGTTGCTGATTCAACTGAATTTTCTATTGCCAGAATAGCCGTATCGTCCGCGAACGTAGCAACAACGGTGCCTTCTTCTTGAGGTATATCTCGAGTATAGAGCAAGAACAAGACTGAACCAAGAACACTTCCTTGTGGAACTCCGGCAGCGATTTCTTTGAATTCCGAGTATTCGGCTCCGTGTTTGACACGGAAAAATCTGTTCTCCAAGTACGACTCTAAAATTTTGTACAACTCTTCGGGAAGTACCTGTCTTAGTTTATAATTCAAGCCTTCGTGCCACACCTTGTCGAAGGCTTGACTTAGTAGAAGTGTTTTCTCTTTCATTCATCTCAAATCATACAGCTGTCTTCTTAGGCTCATGCTATGTGAGCCAGTCGGCATAAAAATAGTATGAAAGCATTTAAGTCAAACTGAAAATGGATGATAATACGACCGCCTAACGTTTGTGCTGAAGCTCGATGTGTACTTGATTCTAAACGAACGAAACCGTTGATTTAGGAGCAAACATCAAGCTGGTTAAGGTTTCCTTGCACTTGCTTACGCCATATACAAATTGGTGGTGGTAAACAATCTGATGTTCTTTGATGTTTTTCAGATTTTGGTTTTCTAGTCCCAGAACACCATTAAGAGCGACAAGTCAGTTGATCCACAAACATTTTTACGCGTTTTTATATCACTCTATGTAGAGTTTTGCAGACTATCTATGCCCCTGGAAGGTTATACCTACCTCGGTAGTTGATACATTGGGTATAATCTCCTATCTACCGCGTTAACAAGTTTAACGCAAACCTTACCATCCTTACCATCTTTGATTTCAACCATACAACCCCCTACCTGAAGTCCCTCCTGCTTCACCACCACATCTAATTTTAAGTTTTAGTTTTAAGATTTCTGTTTAATTTTAGATTAAGAATAAATAGCTTGTATTAAGCCAAATAAATGGGGTCTCTCGTCCCCACCAAAATTAGCCTTAGAAAAGCAGCCTTTGTTACGCTTGACATAAGTATAGACTGCGTGTCTACTTCAGTGTTCTTAACATGAGAAACAAATTGGATTCTCTCCTTTGTCTATGCTCTCTTGTTTGTCCTTTCTTGTTTCCTCGTTGAACTTTGGTTCTTTTTCCCCGCTAGGCTACAGGCTGTCATTTCTTCAGTGCTTTTCCACACAAAATTAACATTAAACCGGCGATTTGGTCAAGTGGCTTAGTCAAACCTAGTATGTACACCGTTTGGCTAGCATTTTCTCTCGATGGTGTTTTTGACTGCCAAGCGCTGGATGGTCCCAATTAAAACTTTCCCACAACTAGGTACTGATTCGAGTCGATGTTGACACCTAGTACATCCGGCAAGACTGCCTTCCATTCGACTGTCTCATTACCTTAACGATGTCCGAAGAGAAAACCTTTCATTGCAAACCTGAATGCATTGGTTTAAGTGGTCTTATTGTCCTTTAAAGCTACATTTACTTTACTCTGCGTTAGTTAGCACATTACGACACTTGTGACTGCCTTAGAACCACCTGAGGATCACCTTATCGATCAAAAACCCCAGCCTTTTATATCGCCCACTATCTAACGTCAACGCTTGTGTAATATAGCGTCCAGTCAAACATCACCCACTCGCATTGTATTCACATGCTTTACGCGTGACTATCGTATCACTCTGCGAGGTGTTAAAACAAATTCCAGTTAAAACCAACCTCCAATCTTTAATTTCAAAGTACTTGAACTTATTACTGAATCCCTACAATCCGGGCAATCATATCACGCCATAAAACTTCCTAAAATTCCGTCCATCAAAGTAATAAAACAACGTCGCATACACTTTTCTTATCGTCTTTGCCCTTAATTCAACAATCAAACAGCAATCAATTGTATCTCATGCCTTTCCATAGTGCGAACCCACCCCTCCGATTGTGATTCACGCACTTGCCTATCTGCGAACGTGTTCGTTCGCATTCATTTGAAGCGGAAACTGTTCGGCGCTTTGACACTCGGAAAAGTTTCCACCGCTTCGTTCTCTGTAATCATCCAACCTTCCACTGACTGATACAAGAGAGAGATTGCTTCACTTCGAACTACGAGTACCAATTCCTGGAAAGTTTCGAGAATCTCATTGCTTGTGGAAGCGCCTAAATAGTTTTTCTATCGTCAATCGGGTTTTTACGCAGCGCATACACACTATCAGAACGCCCCGTCGAAATCACGTGACAGAATAGCAGCATTAGGCCTCCTGGGGATAGAAAGCACTTTGAGGCGTGTCGAAAATTTCGTAAGCCTATGAAATTTGTTTAGTCCCCTCTAGGCGGGTGGGACAGAATAGACAGCCTAGCTAGAGTCAATAGAGAGAAAGACAAAGCGTGGTACAGTCGTGCAGGCCTATGCTTGCTTCTTAGCTTTCAAATTTACATTCAAAACGAAAGATGAGAGGAAACAAAGTCCCAAATTGCCCAAAGCTATTAAAGATATCGCTTGGTCATAGCCAATTAACATTGAGGATGTTCCAGAGCTAAGATAGCCCGGGTGTCACTTCGCTCGAATGCCACGTTGTGCGTCATTCCGACGGCAAAACTGTGCCTTTTCCTCGTCAGTATTTACTTTCACATGTGTGGTACCCCGAGTATCTATCGGTCGGCGACGATAAGAAAAGTCAGAGTCCAAGTGAGAATCACGAGATTACTGTCAACGGTATCACGTGCTAACACACAACCAACTGCAGGGTGTGCGATCAAAGTGTATGCACATGCGGCGGTTGTTACAAAATCGTCTCGACAGATAGATTTATTTTTAATTAATTTAGCGGGGCCTGGTATCATCGTGACACCGCCAGTCACGCAACTTGGGACCGGTTTAGATTTCGGTGTTTTGATGGTCTTGTGACTTGAGACTCTCGTGACTGCATTGATTGATCTGAGTTCTGTGACTATAGAGCGTGTTCTTTGGATTTTGGCACTGATTGGGTGAAATAGATGGTCAGTCTATCAGGAGAAATCAGTGTCTGTACAATTTTTCGTTTGGACTTTGACTGGGTCATCGTTAAAGCAGACCTCAGGCGAATACGTTACAGGTTTTAATTTTTAGTGGATCGACCTTTCACTTCCACACTTCGGTGTTTCCTCTAGGGGCCAAGGAATTCCGGTTTCTCAACTATTTTCGCCGACTTGCAAAGCCGCCAAAAGTACAATGCATTGTTTTTTAGACGAGCAATAGAGCTAGACGTGAGACGCAGTGTGGACGAGGCAATGAAGAATTATCTGCGCGTTGAAGTGGTTTTATACCCCTAAGCTAGAGCAGGGGCTGTAGGGAAACATTGGTTTGAAATGCTTGAGGTCTCAAGATTCTGACAGATCATAGCCGTAATGTTTACGTCGGTAGCCAAAATTGTCTTCTGGGGTTAGGGTGATCCCCTAGCAAGACGTTAAGCTACAGAAAACGGAAAAAGAGACTTAAAAACCAGTTCCAAGGCTCAGACCCATATCCAGGGTTAGGCAAGACTAATTTTGCTCATCTGTGTGTCGATGACAGTCCTTCTACATTGGACCCATATATGGTATAGATGTCTGTATCTTCCATTCGTGCAAAAAATGTAACACGCACAACACGAATGGTTGCGATAAACTAGGCCTTGGCTAGAGATTATTTGCAGGTCCTTCAGCCTTAAAAGGAAGATATTGCCAAGAGCTCTGTAGCTTTTCAGTGTTAGTGCCAGACATTCAGATAGTATGTAGGTGGCGAAAAGATTCTATTTATTCCTCATCCCTACAGCTTCTACAGTAGTTATTGTATCGGAGAACCTTGCTGCATGATTACTTGCCCACCAGACCCCAGATGCCAACTACTCTACGACTAAATTTTACTGGACTGATAAATATTTTCTTATCAAAAACATACATATATATCAAATCATATGTACATATATTATCGAAAACATACATATCAATCAAGCTGTAGCGAATGTATCTAATTGATATCAGCGTTCGTTAGCTTTCTCGACAGGAACTTTGTCTAATTCTTAGAATAGTGTGCTAAGCGGTGTGCTAAACCCGATAAGGAGCTGTTAAGAATTCAATTGGTTTCCTGGGATATCCGTTTGTCCTATACAGAATCATCTTGTTAACCTTGTTAACACATCTCATTGAGTTTTATTTTCCATAGTTTGACGAGTTTAGAATTAAAGTTGATTCCAACGCTTTTATGACTACTTGGCTATCAACATACAGAGATACTAATTATTTTGCTTGAAATACTTTCCTCTATGGTCATATGCACAGCTTGCTTCATTGAGCCAATTTCAGTCTGAAAGACGTTACATCCATCCTATAGGGCCGGATTTCCCAAACTGTGCTCCGCGGAGCAGTTGGTGCTCATCAGACTAGCTAATTTGGGCTTTCTAAGAAATCTTGGAACTTTCTCCAGTTTGTTCGCAGCAATCGAATACGAATGTCTTTTAACAACAACTTGGACTTTTTTGAAATTGCAACAGTTGTAGGCAATCAGTGGAAAGTCAAAAAGAATCAAGTCGTAGTGCAGTGTTCTAGTTGTAACGGTTTCCACTTGAAACGATCACAGTTGTATTGCAATTGCTCCTAATATTCTGCGTATCTTTTTAACGTTGCAACAGATAGAAACCGAATCGTAGTGCCGTTAATTTATCTATAAATGCTTTTCGTAAGTGAGTGCTCTGAGGCTGCTTCAGATATCGAAATTCCCGGCCGGCGACCTTACAGGCCATCTGAGGATCCTGGAACACATCCAAAGTGATTCAATTTTCTAAATCCCAGATAAAATGCTCCGATGATTTCGTTTTTTCAGAAAGTTGATCATAGGTGACCGCATCAGGGGAAAAGTAAAGTTACCTTGGCTAATTCGTAAATCTGATCCACAGATGGCTCCAAATTAGGAAATGGCAATGGCTGGGGTCTATGGTCTCAAATTCCAGCGTGGATGAGCACTCAGATAGCCAGGCAGATCTAATGGCCTTTAAGTTCTATATGATATGGTTAAAGCTCAACCTTCTCGAAGACCTTGTGTCCGCAAATAAATAACAACGGCCTTTTTTGTGGTAGATTCTATAAAGCCACATAAGTTACTTCATTTCTGCGAATTTTAATTTTTTTCTTAACCAATTTTACGATCTCGCGATGTATTGACAATTGCCAACGATTGCCTTTCTAAGGGAGACGCATAGTCTAAATGCTTCTATCCACAAATCTGTTCTGCATTAATGACCCCATCAAGATCGCCAAAGGGCAAAACCGCGATTCATTGTAATTTCCACCTTTTCCATACAAGTTGCTACTTCACCGAGACTTATATGCTTCCTTAATCCTTAAACTTGAACGTGGTCTGGAACCCAAAGTTTGTCCAGAGTCTTAAGTTGTTTGTATGTGAGCACAGCGACTGCTTTAATTTAAAGGTAAATAGAGGTTAGACCAAGGATTGCCACAACAGATGCTGTCTTGCATATACAAACAAATATTCCCAGTTTTTTTTATTATCCTCCTCATTAATCTCAACTGCGTTTTCTTGGTTCAAGCCACTATCCCATGTAACAATAGGTCTAACCAGTCTACATCAAATACAGAGTACCAGTTCCGCGTTCCCTGCTTGTTTTCAAAACGCGATCAGTAATCGAACAGCTCTTCCAGTCGCTTGTTCTACACGGTTCGGTAGGAGTCGTTCTCTCCATATAATGTCACAGAGATTCCACTCGAATTTGTCTCTGGCTATCATAACGCTGTTGTCGGTTAAGCCTAACCTATGCTACTATGCGTATGATCAGCTAGCTTATCGATGATTTAGTTTCTGCACAGTTTTAAGATATCCTTGTGGAAAGCCTCGTTTTTTACTTATCTTCCAAGACCTTCTATCTCGCAAGTGTTTCGGTTATTTTACGCTTGTCATCTCAAGTTATGCCCTCTGCCTACCGCCTTACCAGGATCGCCGTGTAACGTGTTTACGTTCAGAAAGACGCAGATGAGTTTCTTTAGAGTTAAGTGGGCTTTGTTCAGTAGCTAGAACGAAAACAGTCTCCTTGTCTTCTGTGAACCCTTCCCTGAATCTCTCACCATATTCCATTCCTGTTTTCAGAATAGCTAAAGCTACCTAGAGCATGACTCAAGCAACATGTGGTAACTTGTTAAATTCACCCGACCAAAGTTCCATCGTTTCTTTCAATGTCTTTTGGCTTGTCATCTGATGACTCTTGGATTCACCAGCTATTGGAGAAATGGACACGAACTGTGAATCGTGATTGTTCTATTAGAACTTGCGTCACACTTTATATATACACACGTCCAATTTTAGATATTTTTAGTTATCATCGTCGCCCACTCATCTATTTCTTGACATACGAGTTTGATTGGTTTCATTTAATTGGAAAAAGGCGAACTTGGAACGCCAAGTCATTGTTGAGGCACACGCCATACGAATTGGTGTGACTCACACGCCTTATCTAATACAGAAAAAAATCAGAATCAGTGTCATTTCCAAAATAAATTGAAAGGCTACAAAATTCTTTTGGTTTTTTTTTTAGCTAATTAGAAGATGGGAAGCAAATTCACTGTTCTTGAAGGCGATTTCGAATGGACTTGGAACCTGAATTAACAAGAGAACGAGTTTTGTCTCAAGTTTTCATACCACTTAATTCTTACTTGTTTTTATAGCCTCTCTGAAGCTGCAGCCTTTATTGTAAAGGAGATTTTATGTCCGCGGCTCTACAGATACGAACTTTAAGGTTTCTTTCGTTAAGGATTTTGGCGTGTTTCAGAGGTGGTCTACGCAATTTGAATCTTTTTGAGGTGCCGGTCAGAGAGAATGGGTTTGCTTCTTTCTTTAGGTATTCTTGAGCTAGTGGAACAATCTTACAAGCGTGAGACGTGACCATAGCCTAAGAGTCGAAAGCCGCTGCGAAAGGCACTCTTTCTGGTTTGGGCTCCGTGCCCACATCGGTATTGCATCATATTCGACGGTTTCCTTGACCAATTAAACTTATCAGCAGTGTTTGAACGGTGTATAGAAACGGTATCAGACCAAGTATTTCGCCGAGATACTGAGGGATGTTTTTATGGTTGAGTGTAATACTATTAAATAGCATTGCGAGGAGGCTTTTGGTAATCTGATTCTGTATTGCTCTTGTTGGGATCAAGTCCTACATTTTTTTAATATACGCCGAGAATGGTTAGGTCTGCTGTTAAAGTGTCTTCATATCGAAATTTCCAGGAATGTATCGAGAAAAGAACAGGTTGAATAATAATGGCGCTAAAATAAACTCTGATTGGTGATCATTAGCTGAAAACTTGAAAAATCCGATTAATAGATAGGTGAGGTAAGGTAAGATTGAAATGGCAGCCACCTAAAGCCAACACATCCAAACCCGTGAGGGGTCCGTTGTGATACCACATGGATATCAGAATGATCTTCTTCTTAGTCTTTGAACCAATTGGAGCTTCTTATGAACCGTAGGAGGCTACTAACATCGACGTTTATCAGGTCGCCTAAGTTCGTGTAGAAGAAGGCTCCTAAGTGAAGTTTTCTTTTGCCGAAGGACAGGTGCAAACAAGATGGAAAATAGTCTCCTCCTCCTCTTCGCCCGTACAGCTTCTGCAGAAGTCGTTTGTGCAGATGTCAAACCTTGTTGTATGTTTCCCTATTAGTCAGTGTAAGAGAAATCAAATACTTCGAGCGTTTCAGATCGAGCTTTGACCAAATCTGCTTTGTTACTAGCATGTTGTACGACTTGTCCAGCTAAGATTTGTTCTTTCGATAACACATTGATCCGGTTAGAGTTTTCAGGCCCTTAACGATATTAGGTAGTTTGTATTATCCCTCCTCCCTACCGCCACAGCTTTGTTAAACAACTGAGAACCAATCCTAGTCCATTGGGGAAAATGTCACCGGGCTTAGGCAATCCAAGAGACTTATCAAGTCCTTTTCCTACAAGGAATTTCTAAACCTTGACAGGAACAACATGAGGAAGCTAGGGGTCTTCCTTACCGGCCATTGCGGCTTAAGATATCCTCTCAACAAACTAAACCTTTGTTATGATACAGAGGTTCGATTCTGTTTGGAAGAGGGAGAAACCGCTAAGAACATTCTCTGTGAATGTCCGGCACTATATTGGCTACGTAGACGGATCTTTCTTAGGTAATTCTGTTTATTAGCGGAGTTTAGAAACTTTGCTATTACTGACATACTCATCTAGTAGACCTACTAGGCTAAGTAGACCGGAGACACAATAGTTCTTGCTAGTTCGCAGTGTCAGTCATATGAGCAGGTTCTTAAAAAAATCTCTCCTCCCTAAACAGTCAAACTGCTCTCCGGTAGTGTCTACTGGGATACTTCTCCGAAAGCCTCGGTGATTGCTGGAATGTCTGCTTGAAACATGACCACTTACCTTTATTGAAATTCCAACTAGACTCATGAAAGGCTTTAATAAGTGGAGATGTCCATCAGTTGACTGTGTGAAAAGTCTTTTAGAGCACGCCTGAGAGAATATAGTATAATTGTCACTAATTACAAAACAGGGATCGGGATTGTAAACGCTGACCAAAACGTAAATTTTATCGTATTGCATCTCTAGTCAAGCGGCGATGATTAAAATGTCCGCAATATACGACGGGATGTGGGAAGTATTTCTGGGTCAATTGGTTATTTTGTGGGTTGTAAAGGGTTTTCCAATAGGGAAGTTGCGTGTGAAATATCAACGAATTTTTTTGTTTTATTTGAAAGGTCTTTGTGATGAATATGACATCGTTCAAATGGCCGCCGGGACTTCGCTGGGTGGCGTCCATCCGAGAGGTCCAATTTTCGTTGACTCTGGCGCATAGATCAGACTGAAGTTGAGCGATGGCACAAGTTATGTTGACTTTAAGGGCACTGGTCGTTTGCAGCTAATTGGCATAGACCTGCGACCTAAAGAAACCCCACAAGAAAAAGTCTAACGGGGTCAAATCGCACGATCTCGGTTGCCTGTTCACGTGAGATAACCATGCCCTCAAATCGCTCGTGCAGAATATCCATTGTAGCATCAGCTGTGTGGCACGTAGCGCCATCCTGTTGGAATCACATGTGGTTCACGTGCATGTCATCCAATTTGGGCAAAAAGAAATTGGTTATCATCGATCGGTAGCGCTCTCCGTTTTCGAAGAAGTACGGACCGATGATGCCGCCGGCCCACAATCTACACCAAACAGTGACTTTCTGCGGATGCATTGCCACTTGATGGACCTCATGTGGATTGGCATCGTCCAAAATCCGGCAATTTTGGTTGTTGACGTACCCGTTCATACAAACATAGGCCTCGTCGTTTCCAACTGTTCCAGTTTTATTATTTGCACGTGTTGTTCGAGGCTTTAACTTGCCATTGTGATTTGTCTTTAGTGTCTGGAAAATAAAAATCAGGAAAACCAGCAACAAATAAAACAACATGGCCGCCATGAACTGTCAAAATCTACCCGCCCTATTGGAAAAACCCTTTAGATGTTTGAACTAGTTTGATGTCTACAGTGCCAATAAAGATTGAAAACTTTCTAGATACAGTATCTTCCGACATACTGCCCAAAACCGTATACAATGGCGCTTAGAAGAAAACTTGATTAGTTCAAACTGGAATGTCTGCCTCCGCTGGAATTGGATGTCATTTTCGCTATGGGATTTCTGTCGGAGTAGAATCATCCAGAGAGTGGTTCACACTTAGCTTTGCCTTAAATGTTCAGAATATAGACATACATCTCATGATATCAAGTGGCACTTGTCTGTGATCATGGGCATTTTAGAAATGCGCATTTTAGAAATACCATTCCTCCATCCATCTGTCGCCAGTAAGCAAACGCAAAAACATCAGAAGTGCTGCCAAAAGACGTTTAACACTTAACGTATTTAAGCTTTGGCGCTACTTGAGTGTCTTAATTTTTATTACAGCTTGTTGTCCGGCATGATTTTTTTTTTAGGAGAAGAAAAAAACAAAATTTCATAAAATCAATCCCCAGCAGCACTCCCCAACCCCTCGAATTTCATCCATGTGATTCAGCGACAGATTAGTATACAAAACACAAAAACAAATAAAATCGAAAAAAAGGCGAAAAACAAATGTGGGAAAAATGGGTGTGTTTGCTAATTAAACGAATCTCCTATTCTCGGATTGGCTAATCCACGGATTAAGCCCCCGAGAAAAAGTCGTTAGCCCACTTGTCATGTGACGGGCCTTCGGAACGCGCGTCTGCTATGACGCAAATCGATGTTTGGCAACTGACCAGTGCATCAGATACGCTCCATCCAAACGAGTTAAATGCGTGTCAAATCATCGAACAGATAACACGGTGTGTATGAGTAAATATTATTGTTTTTTGATTGACATACTGAACGTATGTATGAAGAGCGGGTTCATAAACTCGGATTAGTGGATGAGATTAAGCGGCGTCGAGCGTAGGTATGTTACGCCTGACGACCATCCCGTGCTGCTTTGCTTACCTCATTGGCAAATTTTAATTTTGTTTTCTTTTTCTCTGCCTAGAACTATTTATAAACTGAAACATAAGAACATTCTTTGAAGAATATTATCAAAAAGATGATGGGGGCATTTAAGAATAAAATTTAAACTAATTGATGTCTGCTTTTCAAGGACGGATCAGAGTCCAGCGACACTTAATATTTGTAGGTAAATTGTGAATCAAAGTAAAAAAAACCTTTATTTTCCTCTCTGTCTGAGACCTGTCATCTATTCGTATTAAAACTTAAAATATTCGCACAGATTGTGTTTCTGGCCCAGACAACTGCGGCCATTTTGAACCACAACAGACGTAATTTTTTTTTTATTTCGGATCTCTGCCAAGTCATAAGTTCTTATTTTTTACGCATTTTGTCGTCTGAAAAAAAAACAATTTTTTCAAGCAAATGTCAAAAAAGAATAAAAAGCAACTGTGGCTATGTGGCTCATCCATTCGAACAGCACTGACCTAGACAATAGGATTGAAGTCGCTGTAAGTGGCAGAAGAATGGGTATAATGCGTCCTTGAGTCCTTTTGCAGTTACTTTTAGTTCCTATTCCTAATTACAACAGCCTCTTTAGATCTCTTCAGCTAATTCCCAAACCCATTCGATTGCGTCTCTCAATTGGTTTAGAAAGTCGGTGGGTTTCTACCCCGTTCTTGTGTAAATTTGTTCTGTTGAAACACATTTTCGCAAAATGTAGCCGTGGCTACACCCTGCAACACCCCTGTGCTCCTGTCCAACTAAGTTTAGATCGCCCATTAGGAATTGTTAGGTAGATGGGTTAGCGAGGGGAGAGAGAGCCAGAGGCGCCACACTCAAGTCAGCAGAGACCCATTGTGATGTCCATTATTGCCCCCAGGATTTCGAACCATCTTGAAGCCTTAATGAACCTCCAGACGTCCCTGATAGGTACGTCACTTAGCTTTTCCATATCCTGGAAAAAGTGCCGTCCAAAGGCTTTACGTCTGAGGTGGCAAACGAAATGGGTTGTGTCCTCATTAACTTCCTCATCTCTGCAACCCCTGCAAAGGTCGTCCTCACTTAGCCTGGGTTTTTTCAAGTGATAGCGCAGAGTATTATAACCTGTAATTAATCTTGCAAGAATGGAGAGGGTTTTCCTGTCCTTCTGCATGAGAGCATTAGTTCTATCACCACTCTACCGAGGCCATAGTTTCTTAGTTGTTTCACAGGATTCAAAAGAGCTCCATCTTTCATTCGCTTTTGCTAGAATCCTGATCCTTGCTTCATGTTTGAGTTCACATGGCGGGATTCTCACTGCCTGATCACCCTGCCCTAGGTCTAGTGCATATCCTTTTCTTATCAATTCATCAGCTTTTTTATTTCCTCATGTCCAAGGACCCAGCATATTCTTACCTCATGCTGTGTTGCAACAGCACTTAGCTCTTCGTGGCAGCACTTTATAGCAGAAATCGCTTTTAGTGCTGCCTGGCTGTCGATGAAAAGGGTGATACATGGTATTACCTTCATCGCCGACTCACGGGCAGCTATTGTCACTGCTAGGACCTCTGCCAGGAAAACGCTGCTATGGTCCGGAAGTCAAACTGATTTAAAAAGGCTAAGTTTGTCAGAAATTATACCTACACCTACGCCAATGTCCATTTTGGACCCTTCAGTGTAGATGGCTTTAGTTCGCGTGCTTAGTACTGTTCCCCTTGTCCATTCTCCTCTGCTTGGGAATGAACAAGAGAAAGGAATGGTGAAGTCTAGGTAGGGCACCGTATACTTAGAATCTGGGCATGCCCCGTCGTTCATGACTCCCAGCCATTCGTTTGGCTGAGCACTTTTGGCCACAGATTCCTGTATAAACAGGTCTGGTGGAAGCAGGTTGAGAAAAGCCTCTAGTCCTGCTGTTGGCGTGGTTCTCATGGCACTAGTAGATCGCCCGTTGATCGCTCTTTGGCCTTCCGCAGGAAGAGTAAAATAATTTTCCTTTAACCACGATGTGCCTCCTTACCGCGAGTGAGAGCTGAGCCCTGCCTGACCAATTCATCTCGCTTTTCCTATATTGTATCTTCATTCGTCCCGTGGTAAATTACATTTACGGTTCCCAAACTACGTTTAGAGCTGAAATTCCTCTTAAACATCTATATATAGGTTGGGGTTGATAATCTTTTTCGCTTGTCTAAGGCCCCGGAGGTTGGCCCAGTAGTCAGCGTGTTTGTTGATCTCCCATTGTATTATCGTGGAGTAGGCACTGTTGGGTGGTACCCCAAAACAGGGTTCGGGACCAACGAGTGGGCGGCAAGCGCCTCTTCTCGCCAGGCAGTCAGCCCGTTCATTACCCTCGAAGCCTTCATGTCCTGGGATTCAGGCTAAGGTGACCTTATTTGCCGATGCAAGGCTTTCGAGGAGGTTGAGACAGTCACAGACAAGCTTGGACCCTACCGTATAGGATTTAAGGGCTAACAGTGCTGCTTGACTATCTGAAAAGATGTAGATGCGGGTTCCTTGAGTTCTTCTCCGCAGGCATTCTCTTGCACATAATTCAATAGCGTGGATTTCCGCTTGAAAAACTGTAGGTGACTTTCCAAGCGCTGTCGCGCGTTGGAAGCTGGGACCGTAAACCCCAGCACCTGTGCTGCCGTTTTCCAATTTTGAACCATCTGTATACCAGATTTGGGAATTTGGTAGTGTAGTAGGGACTTCATTTCTCCATTCGCTGCGGGCGCCTATAACAACTTCGAAACTTCTGTAGAAACGATATCTCTTGAGCATGGTATCTGGAATCTTAAGAATTGAGTCACGATGAATGTATTCTAGTATTCTCAGATGACCTATAAAGTCGCCGACTTTTAAGTCCAGTATCTGAGGCAGCCTTAGAGCACTAAGCATAGCTTCTTTTTGTATTGCCAGATGTAGCGGCGTGAGGTTTAGCATTGCTCCTATAGCTGCCGTTGGGCACGTTCTCATAGCCCCGGTGATACCCACGCAGGCAAAGCGATAGAGTTTACCCAGCTTTTCCTGCGTTGTGGATTGCAGGGTTTTTGGCCACCATACTAATGACGCGTAGGTGATCATTGGTTTGATTATGGCGTTGTATGACCAATAAACCATTTTGGGGCTCAGTCCCGTACTCAGTTGCCGTTGCGTTGGCGTTGGCACATGAACATTGCCCTAGTCGCCTAGTCACAAGTCTACAAGTACAAGGCTAATGGTTTTTCGCAACTGGCCCCTGGATCTCGATATAGACAAAATAACAACTAGACAACCGCGGAGATATGTGCAATGACGTCCGTTTCTTTGAGACGATGTGACATACCTCCCTCTTACGCAATACGCATTTTTTTCGATGAGTCTTCAAAATTCTTGTAGAAACGCCAAAATGATAAGTTAATATACATCACCGCCAAGCAAGCTCATTTCTACATAGTAGGTAATGTTCAAAGCCAAATTGTCCATCGCCGTCAATTGGACCAAAAACTACGTTGAATTCCATAAATCTTTGGGTTTTTTTGTGACAAGTCTTGGGGTAATAAATCTTTTTCCACAGCCTATTGACGTAAACCCGGCTAGAATTGACGTCACATAAGTATTTTCAATCCTCCCCATTGCTTCACCCGTTCTTCGGCTTCGAATCGCACTTTTTCTTCAATCTATTCCCAGTGGTTGGCCGCCTTAAATTCTTAAACTTTCCATGTGATTATGTTTAAAATAATTTTTTTTTTTGCTTTGAAACTGTCAGAACGGAAATGCCAAGTGATCTCTTGACATTCGGTCCTTCTAGAGCTTTGATATTTTTTTTTTGTGTAAAAAAATATTCCTCGAAACTTAGAAATAATTTTCAATTAAATTTTTAAAAATAAATTAAATGAAAGCGGAACTTGAACGATTTTTTTTTGTCTAGGTGCCTCAAGTGGCGCCATTCTCCAGAGCACTGTCTAGGAATATACTTATAGTCTGAGTCGCAGTACCGCTTCTGGGTAATGCCACGCAATATGTGAAGTACATTTCCTAAGCTAATTGGCCCGAACGGCATTACAGCGGAGAACAGTTGACTGGAAGTACCGAATGGGGAAAATTTTCTCAATTCCGAAATTCACTCTTCCATTCTTGGCCGTGACCATGTCGGGTCATCGCAAACGTCATTCTTCCTTCCCAGCAGCATGGTTGAAAAGTACAAAAAATAAAATGAAGAAATTGCTGTCAATCAATCGGTTCCAAGTCATGGAGAATGGACGCTTTTCCGAATCAGTGCAGATAAATTTGGAATGTAGAGGATTGAGTGTCTGATTTCTGCGTCGTAGTATAGCCCCTGCGCCCGGCACCCAATCAGTGAATCAATTAATGGCACTTCATCCGCTGATACGATGGAGAATCGTTTTTTTTTAATTTTGTACAATGTTTCGCCGCAGAGATAATATAATTAAATATTTAATTGGACATCGGCACTCGAGTGCTGTGATTTAGTAAAATCGAATGACAAAATGGGGCGGCGATTTACGACGACTACGACGTGACGGGACCTAGATGAATGAATCTTTCGTCGAGATGCGACTGTTTAATGTTGCGTATTTCATTAATGAAAAATTTAAAACCCAATCGCAATTGCATTTAATTTTTGACCGCGCCGCCGATAGCCTAAGTAGGCGACCGACTGCGATGGATTTGTAACATTATGCCACGAGGGGTTATACAAGGTTACTGGACGACACTTTTTGCGTTCGATCGGTTTTGAGCTGACGCTGGAATAAGCCGCGATATAGTCAGCCAATTGTAGAAAGTTCCCCAAGCTCTTAGGAAGTCGACACACTAGGTTAGGTAAAATGGTTGGTAACTGTCCAACTTGTCACCTCTGATAGGCCTGCCAGTGCTGACACCAGACTAACTGCAGCTCTGAATGCTCGCATGGAATTGGCTTTGAATTAAACATCATGCGTTTCTTTGATTCGAGATGATACTGCAAAAACGCAGAGGTTATCACTTGAAGTCAAATGGAAATAAAAATACTAAAATAGGGGAGGGTACTCACGTCAGGCGCCTCGACGCTACGTGAGGTCAAAATGTGACAAGTCGTGTGTGGTCGAATCATAGATTGTATTAGGTCAACTGAGGTCTTCAATGTGAGCTTGGAGCCTCCAACCACACACAGATTGTGCAATGCGTGTAGTTCAAATTTCTTACAAACTAATTAACCACAGGATTGAGCATCGTCTCCGATCATTTTTCGAATGTTTACTAGATTTTTTCCAGGTCCATATAATCCTTGACTGACATTTTTTTTAAGCGATTGTCCTGAAGGGGTCAGTGGAGTTTGACTTCGAAAAACCTGATCCCTAGCTCCCCTTCCAAAGACACACTCAATTGCCTTTCTACAGAAAAAAAGATTCTAAAGATATCCCGTTAAACAGGGGGCCTTCTGACGTCTCGTTCATAAATACCCCGTGGGGCACGTGAATTAAGAAGCTTCTTCATGGCACGGTGCCTTACCTTAACTTCAAAAAATCACTCTCTTGTTCATTTCCAAGCAGAGAGAAATGGACAAATGGAACAAACCAAAGCCACCTAATTCATCGACAGCTACACAGCGCTAGAAGCGATTTCTGCTTTAGAAATAAAATCAAAGCTTTTGAAGTGCTGTCGCGAAGAGCTAAGTGCTCTTGCCACACAGCATGAGATAAAAATTTGCTGAGTCCCTGGACATGAGGGGATGTCAAGAAAAAAGACAGCTGATGAATTGGAAGGGAAAGGTTAGGTTAGGTTGTGGGGGAAGTGCCCAGTCCAATGACTGAGCGTTAACGGGGGCCTACTGGTCCATTGTGTTCCCCTTTGTGTTGTGGGTCATGTTCCAACCTCGGGTACTAGTTCAAACCACCCTGTACTCTTAATGAAGTGAAGTATGCTCGTTATCGGTACTTCTGTTCTCCAAACAGCCTGTTTCCCATGTGTTTTGTAGGTTGGGACACTCGGAGAGTAAGTGCTTGATGGTTTCTGTCTCTTTCGCATCCTGACAGCTCCTGCAGTAGTCTGGGAAGTCGATGCCGAGTCTACTGGCAATTGGCAGAAAAAGGATCTGCTTCAGACCTAGAACCAGCTGATCACCCAGTAAAAGCCCGCCATGTGGACTTAAGCATGAAGCAGGGATAAGTCTCTAGCGGAAGTGAACAGAAGATGGAGTTCTTTGAACAAGAAAACTATGGCCAAAGTACAACGGAACCAGAACTTATATTCTCACGCAGAAGGACAGGAAACTCCTTGCCATCCTTGTAATTACAGGTCTTAATACTCTGCGCTCTCACATGAAAAAACGATGACAAAGGGACGATGACCTCTGCAGGACCTGTGGAGTTGAGGAAGTTAATGAGGACACAACCTATTTTCTCTACCACTGCCCAGACGTCTGCCATCTCTGACATAAATCCTTTGAAAGACACTTCTTCCAGAATGCAGAAGTGGAGTGACGTACCTATGAAGGACATCTGTGGGTTTATTAAGGCATCAAGATGGTTCAAAACCCTGGTACAATAGGAGAGTGCTTTGGGGATTGCTCTACGAGCAGAGGGTTCTTTTCTTCCCCAAACGGGCATCACAATGGGTCTTTAATCACCTGAGTGTGGCACAGAGGTTTGTCTCTCCCTTCGCCAACCCGTCTACCCAACCTAATCGACGCAATATTTAGTATGTTACCATTTTATATGCAAACAAGCCAAGGAAATGCTTCTCTTTTCAATTGGAAAGACTGTACCAACTATTGTTGGTGTTGAGAAGTGATCTTTCATTAATCTAGGCCAATCGGAATATGTACCATATCAATGCTATATTCTAGCAACCACTATGCAGAAAAAAAAAAATGGCAAAGCATCGCATCATAATAAGAATGTGAGGGCGTTTTTTTTTTTAAGTGCCCTAGGCTTCATTGAACACCCATGACTCAGTACTATGTGCAACGAAACACTTAATTTGAATAATCACCTAAACGGGTATTTAAACTTAAGCGATCGCGGTAATCGTTTGAAATCGTTACACTCTTGAGTTGACTTATTGCATCAGTGGGGAAGGTTGTTTCCGTCCACAATGGAATTGTTTTAAATATTAAATCATTGTTTAATTAAGCTCTTAAAATCCCCCTTTCTTGATAAATTGTGTTTATAGGAGGTTTGTTTCATGATAATTTTCCATCAAACAATTCTGAGTCACTTTCGGTTGCAACAAACGCTTTGAAGTAATACTCACAATTAATTAATAGTATCTGCAAGTCATAGCAACAAAAAACGCGGGGGATTTCAATTGAATCTTGCTTAGAAACAGATGCGGAGAGGTTAGACAGCTTCATTTATGGGAAATCATAGCTCCCGCACGTCATGAATCCGGTAACACGTCAATCACATCTAATTGGAGCGTTTTTTTTATATAGAATTTATATAATTATTCTCCTTCGATATTTGGAGACCGAAACAATGTACGATCATGCGGTCAGACTTAGACCTGATTAGATTTTGAACATAATCGGGCCAGCGAATGCTGAGAAAATAAAAGAAATATTTTCTTCATCATTAAATTTATTATCCAACCCGAGCGTTATGTGTGTGTTTTTATACGTCACACAATTTTATCTTCTTCAAAGACTAAAGTTACTCTTTATAAAACCTTAACCGTCCCAGTCCTGCTCTACGGCACAGAGGCATGGACTCTGTCAAAAGTGAATGAGGCTGCTCTTCTTCGGGTGATTTTTGATCCTGTCTGCATAGACGGGGAGTGAAGGAGGAGATACAACGACGACCTGTTCGGGCTATACAGCGACATCGACTTAGCCAGAAGAGTGAATGTCCAACGACTGAGGTGGCTATGTCATGTAGAGCAGATGGACACCAATGCTCCGGGCCGGAAAGTATTCCAATTCAATCCCGAGGGACGGCGTACTAGAGGGGCGGCTCAGGTGGCACACTCAAGTGGAAGGGACCTCAACCAACTTTGCGTGCAAAACTAAAGGCAGCTGGCTAAAGATTGTGCTGCCTGGAGACGCTTGTTGTTTGAGGCCCAGGTCAAACCTGGACTATAGCTTCACCACCTTAAATAAGTAAGCAAGATATAGCGCAATAAGAGGCAAAAAGTATAGGACTGGCTCCCAAGTCGAATTTGTTTTATATTGATTGCCTTTGACCTACAGTTTTGGAGACTTTTTGGCGATCTTCTGCTTTGGTTTAATCTGACACTTATGAAATAGATTTTTACATTTTCACATGGGAATCGTCAGAACAGCTTAGGACCATTTTGTTTTTTTTTTTTTTTGCTTCTTGCTAGAGGCATCTAATCTGCCCCATAAGGAGTGTTTCCCGAGTGCTTGGGGCAAAGTTCGTGTATACACATTTTGTCAGAGGTGTTTAGACTTCGAAGGAATGTGGACGTGTTATTTTTTGTTCCAATCTTGCCTAACTTTGGCCGGCGTTCATGCTGAAGAATCTACACACACTTGCAGCGCATCGCAAGTTAACAAATAATTTTTGGCTCAGAATACGACCGACACGCTGCTAACATCATGTCGGCGATGGATGTGGTTAGATTTGCCGTGGCGCAACAATGCGTATTACTCTGCGCATCGGTACGACCAGTCAGTAATATCCAAAATGTATAAAATTACTGAACTATGATGTGATCCATCTTGATGATCACTTAACTTAAACCCACAGTAGGCCCACAACAAGCTGCGCAGACACCTCGACTTAATCCCATTTGAACTCTCTATCTAACCCAAAACCCACGAGGTCACGAGTCATGATAACAAAACAGAGCCTACGCCTACGCATTCCCAGGCAATGTAGCAGGTAAACTCCGCTGGAGATTTTTGGCAAAGAAATCATGTCAATTCCAAGCTGGAAGGTCGCCCAGAGATGTCATCTATCTCCCTCACGCTCATTCTGAATGCGAGACCTCTATTGAGGTAACACACCCCCTGCTCTACCATTGAGCCGTCTGGAAAGTTGGAGCAAGATCGAACCGAAAGTCACCAACAAATCTGGGTTACGCATTCTGCATAAAGTTGAAGCAAAATTGCCAAAGTCTCCACCACAATGATACCCTAGACCTAGACTCGTTAAAGCGTCTGACTCGCTCACTTTCTCTCTATTTTCAGATCACTGGATATTTTAACTTTTTCTGTCCTCTCCGGCTTGATGTGACTGTGTATGTTTGATTTCCTTTTTTAATTCCCACCTACATAGGAGAAGTATTTCAAGCGGTCCGAACAAAATGTTTGGAGATTTTAACAGGGCTAGGAGTCATTTTCAAAATGATGTCCGTCCATTTGTGTGTTCAATTTTTCTCCCTCGATATCTGGAGAACGAAACAACGTTCGTTTTATTTGGGAGCATGAAGCGTAGATGTGATGTGATTTTGAGCAGCGGATGCTGAGAAAATCGAAGAAATGTTTTCCTTATCACATAATTTATAATCCAATTATTTTATACAAAAATAAGAAATTATATCGTCTTAGTATAACGCAATATGTTGAAATCAAACTCTCTGCATGAGTGAGCATATAGAACTTATTGTAACTAATTGTGAAATATATTGTGATCTCACTGAGCTAATTTAGAATTCGGAGGCATAGGGTTGTCGTGGTCTTTGACATTATTCTGGCTATGTTCCAGGCCGGTGATATGACGTCAACAA
Organism: Matsumyia berberina; assembly: GCA_917880715.2. Lineage (NCBI taxonomy): Eukaryota > Metazoa > Arthropoda > Insecta > Diptera > Syrphidae > Matsumyia > Matsumyia berberina. The sequence continues at coordinate 35,983,078 of OU862870.1, forward strand.
CCGTGGAAGAATTTTTCACAACACCACCTCTCTTTAAGGAGTGACAAGCCTTCGAGAGTGAGAGTGAAAAACTTTCTAAGTTCGCCGTTAAGGGTCGTCAACGAATAGTAGGTCCTTCGTTTCGTGCGAAAAATCGTGAATGGTTACCAAAAGCCTCGGCCCCTCCCAGACTTTTGCACCGGCATTTATTAATTTTTGAATACTTGTACTTTTTCGGGAGCACAAGCCCTTAAAATATAGTCAAACCCTTAGTTTCGTAGTACACAAAATGCGGCAACAAAAAACCTCTTGACATTGCATCAACCTTCGATTGATTACCTCAATTTTCCTTGAAGTCTCTGGCAAACGCGACCTTGATCACCCAATTTAGAAAACTATTCGCGATATGTTGATAAGATTGTAAAACCGTTTCTATTTTATTTAGGTCACATCGCCTTCAGTGCCCTAGATGATACCTCACACTCGGTCCATGTGTACAGCATCAATGGCACCAGTCTAGGATCGAAATATGTGTCGGGACGTGTGACTGGTTTAACGACCGCCTCCGATTATCTGGTCGTCGCTGATGATGCCGGTGATATAACTATGAGCCGATTAAATGGGTAAGTGAAGGCTCCACCTTTGTATAGCTCTGACGTATAATTCACATGTTGCATGGATGTCAAAGTTTTTTTTTTTTAGTTAGTAACGAAGCACAATGATTATCAAGGTCGCTCCCACTTCGTTCTAATAACTTGATAACGACGCTAATTATTTCGATTGAAAATAATCTAAAAAAAACTCTTATCGTCTCACAGATTGAAACCAGTGTTCGACATTCCACTGCACATACCGATACAGACCGTAGTCGTAACACCTGGCAACACTCATATACTGGCTCCGTTGCGAGACGGCCGGTTGGCGGTGATAGCTGTTTCGACTCCTGTTGCTAGCAAGAAACATTCCGTACTTAATGTGTAAAACTCAGATATTACCCACAGCTATACACACATCCACACACACACAACTGCTGAATGAAAATTAAATTTCAACGAGGAAGATGCCGATGGATGCGAGAGCGGAACTCTTACAAGGACCTCCCCGGAACTTGCAAACCCTATTGCGAGACATGCTAATCACAGTCTTGTCACTAAAGGGACATTCGTTAGCGAGACTGTGGGCGAAAATAATTTCGATTTGGATTTTCTTTATTTATTTTGACTTCCTCTGCTCATTTGCCATCAATCAAAAGGATTCTCTAGGCACGCACAGAGTCATCGTCAGTCGATTACAGATACAAAAATAGATTTTGCTCTGAGTATTCCATTTTTTTTTTTGTATTTTTTTCGTATCTTTAAGTCATTCAATTTGTTACGTAAGAGTTTCATGTGTGTGTAGATTCATATAGAGGACATTGTATAGAATTATTTAATTTAATTTTTTTGTAGGGAATACAGTGCTGGACAAATGAAACAGAAAAAAAGTGTTTAACATTTGCCATGAATGTAGTATTTTCAGAAAGTATTAAATATGAACTTGACAAACTAAAGCACATCAATGTTTTTCTTAAGACTCTGCAGTGGGTCTTAGTTTCTACAGCTTGAACATTGGGTGGTAGTGAGATCGTAAATGTGTTTTTGGAAACACCTTCCTATCGTCTTTTAATTTACTTTATCTCGCACAGAAATCTATCCGGATTCGCTTGGGATTTGGGTCCTAACATAAGTGAACTCAAAAACAGAATCTTTTCTGACCAATTGAGAACTAATTTCCTTATCCTTATCCGCACTAGTTGGGTCTTCTATAGAGCTTAACTTTGTTGCGAATGGATACGTTTTGTGAGGTATTGAAACAACATGCAACCGTTTCCTCAGGGTTTTTAGTGCTGTGTGGTCATCGATGAATAGTAGCCAGATGAAGACTTGCTTTAGTCCAAAATTTAACTTGATACATATAAACAGGACGAAAATGTGACACTTTCAAAGCATTTTGATTACTTATGTCCGTATGCGAAAATCTCAGTGCCAGTTCCGGAACTCATTTCGACTCTTGCTGGTGGCCCTGCCGTATCACCCAAAGTAGTAAGTTTTGATCGTAAAGCCAGCTTCTTCCTTACCTTATTTGTTTGCTGTCTCTACAATGCGGAGGAGATCAGCCAACATGGATTCCAGCCCATCCTATGGACAGTTTTTTTTTCCCCAATTTCGTACTCCAAGTTAGTTTAGGTCACCTTTCATTTGCGAAGCAGAAGAACACAGTCTTCGACAATGAGACCTTCCTCATTTGCTTTGGAAAATCTCCAAAGAAATTAGCCACTTAAAGTTCATTTGTGCATTTCAAAGGGTTTTCCTTTCTTCGTCAGCGTAGATTGCTTGTTTAGTCCACAGAGGTAACATTTGGCAAGAGTTAGGCTGCACACACAGTGAAGCGATCAAGCGATGCGATGCAAAAAGCGAGAAGTGTGCGTTAAAACTGTTCACTTGTATTCTTATGTACGTACGCACAGTGAAACGGGAAGAATTCATGTGAAAAGTTTAATCGCATGCTTCTCGCTTCTCGCATCGCTTTATCGCATCACTGTGCGCGTAGCCTTATTCGCGATTTGATCTTCACGCTGATGTCCTTAAGAAAATTCACAGTGGATGATAGTGAAACAAAACCTTGGCTTTCATCGCAATGACTGAAAACATCCATGGTGAGTGTCGTTATTTACGAAACAGCGACTCAAACTCTGTTTAACAGTCTGCGGGACTAACTACACTGCATGCCTTGACTTTTTTTCTGTGTTGTATATCAGTATTCTGTTGCTGGTTGTCTTTGTTGTTTGCCCAAGGTCGTCATTAAGCTTACTGCGGAATACTTAAGTTGCGTTTCACTGCTTTGCGAAGACAGACCAACACTAGCTGCCATGAGGTGGCCTCAATAAGGAAGTCCGCTTCAACAACAAACTTGGAAAATGATTTGGATCTTGAAGTGTAAAAAAAGACAATGCCGTGCTCTTTGATTCAGCCGGAAGGTATGCCTACCCTGACTAGGACTCTGTGAGGCCTAATACCTATCCTGACAGAAACTAGAAAACCACTGAAAAGTTGCTTTACAACTGGCCCCTTTATAAACCTGAAGGATCTAAGCTAATGGCTAATGGCTACTCTTGTGCTAAACCAGACCATGAATATTCAGTGGCTCAAAAAGTAATATTCGGCACACACTATGCGGGACCATTAGATGCCACAATTTAGTAGTTGTAGCGAACCCAAACGGAGACAGTGAATCACCCTATCCAGTCCGTAAAGAGTAAAAAACCGAGAAACTTCTGTTATTCGTCTTTCCCAGCGTCATCCTTTTTTCTTCCATGGAGTTAACGCGTTTATAAGACAAATGTTGGAAACTCTAGCCTTGAAATCAAATGTCATCAAATATCCGCTTATATGTCTCTAAGCTTCAAGACGTATTACCACAATCTTCATGAGATGATAAATCCTCACGAAATTCTCCTCTGTGCATAGTGCTCTATTAAATATGTGAATATTGCACTTTGTAGTTTGGAGTCGACACCATAAATCCAATCGTGCGTCGTCATTATCATCAGACATCAGTTGAAGGTTTAACCTTACGCGGTTGACAAGTCAAATCATCGTTTGAGAAGACGCTTTACGCTGTTTGTTTTTCACTAACTCCTAAAACGGTTATCGCTGGTAGATCGGTAAATCTAAGGTAGGCAATAATTGTGGCTAAAAATTAGCTGCAGATCACCAAATTTAACTGAGCAAAGTGAACCTGAAGGGTCTCATTCCTGCCTCGAGATATTGAACAGACACCTTCTTCCTGTCGTGTGGCACAGGGAATCAACAAGTGGTGCGCACCATCTTATGCGGAGTTCTGCACCACGTTTCAGCTTATTTCAACTTCGGTTACTCCTTAACTGCTCTCGGTGACACGTTTGCTTAGGACAAGTCACTCTTCTGAGAATTCCATTGCATGGCATGGTTAGGTTAGGTTAGAGTGGCTACCTATATACATACAGGCACACTTAGACCTATGTCGATTCCTTGAGATAGTACGGGATCTACCATGTTCATGGCTATTTTTAATGGAGAGAGGCTAAAACCAACCGGAATTCTTCTTAAAAAGCGGAGGATACTACTGACGTAAGTGTCAGCTAAGTCGTCTAGATCATCCAACAAAAGAGTTTTTAGGTGAAGTTATCTTCTTTGTGACAGGTGCAGAGAAGGGGGGTTTCTAAAGCTGCTACAGACATGGTTCAAAAAGTGGCCTACTGTTTTGGTGTGTTGCCCTATTATACAGTGTCCTGTGAGGACACTTATAAGAAGCTTTATTTACAGACCGCTTAAACAAAAACACGTCGTGCTTGTCTTCCATCTTCGATTGATTTTGTTTTGATACTCACTTGGTGCGCTAACTACAGTCCGGGGTGGACCTGGGCCTCAACCCACAAGCGTCTCCAGCCAGCTGCTTCAAGTTTCGCACGTCAAATTGGTTAAGATCGCCTTCCACTTCCGTCACCTGAATCGCGGTCTTCCTCTACTGCCCCGTCCATCGGGTGTGGATTCAAAGATTTTCCGGGCCAAGGATTTGTGTCCATCCGCTCTACATAACCCAGCCACCTGAGTCGTTGGAACTTCACTCTTCTGTCTAAGTCGATGCATACGCAGATTGTTGTGATGCAATTCGCAAGTATTGAGTTACTTTTAGAGCAGAACAGTTTTAGCTTTGTTTTAGTGCTGAAAGCTGATTTGATTCTGTTGCCAACATCTAGTTCGAATCCATTACCGAGCCCTCATCTACGATGCCACCAAAAATAAATCTTAGCTCACTCTGAAGCGGAATCCTAGACACGACGATGATTCGCAGGATTCAATCATATGACGTAGGCGGAAGCCATAGAAATCAGCGATGCATCCAAATGCTTCAAGTAGTGACACTTTAGTTCCTTTCAACGTTGCGTAATGGAATTATAGCTACTTTTAGGTCCACGGTGCAAGAATAAGGATTCTTTAGAAGGAAAGCAAAAGACGGTTCCGGTGAAAGTGAATATGAAATTTTTGTGGATCGCAGTAAAGTAAAAGTAAAAAAAGTCCACATTCGTGCTTTACGTGTCAGTATTTTGGGAGAGTTGTTGAAAGAACGAATGGGGATTGATCCTTTAAGTTGAACGATTTTTTTCATGACAAAACTATGTCTATGTATCAGGAGCAATGTCTATAGATGCTAAGTGTACCCTTGATTCAAGTCGATCTTTGATTCCTCTCTTTGAAATTTGCTTTAACTTTTGTTGTGTAAGGGGTGTATTTCTTCAGTAAACTCCTACGGAATACCCTCTCCCATTTGCAGTACACCATTTTCCGTCCGGCACTGTATTGTATTTGTGTCTTAGAGAAATTGTATTCTAAAAAAAAATTTGTAGCCAAAATAAAACAAACAAAACAAACGCCACTAGGTACTCGTACAGCTGACAAAAAAAAAATATTGGTTTCGCTATTAGTCAAATTTTTAAATTTATAAATTGCTACAAGGTAAATGAAAAAAAAAATAAAAATAGTTATAAAATAAGAAGAGCTGAAATTGTTAAGAAAAAAAATTATTAAATACAATAAAATTAACAATAAACAAATGTAGCTGTGTATCGACTTTGTTTCTATTGTACCATTGAATGTATCTGTTTTGTTTTTCGGCGACTATATACATACATATTTGTTATAATTACTGTATTATTGTTGTAGTATTAATAATAAATAAAATATACGTACACATATATACATTAATGAATTTTAAATTAAAGGTGTTTTTTTGATTTGTTTATTGAATGGGACAACATTTTTGATTTTTTTGTAGGAAGAAAATATGAATTTGGATCCAGTACCTACTGGAGATTGGGAAGAATGCAAATTGGTTCCACGTGCCGAAAGCCAATGTGAATCCCAAGTATCCCCACTGTGAGGTATGCGTTTGTTTGATTGTTTGGAACTCGGTTAAGGTTTTCTACAGGGGGGGACGCAGCTCTATTAAGTCCACGTGCGGTTATTTAATAATTTCTGCGACCAAGTAGAAGAAAGAAAATAAATTTTAACTGGTCTGACGTGTGCCTGGTTGAAGCAGGAAAAAAAATAATTTGATGAATTGATTTCTGATGTAGGAAATATACATTAGTTCTTGGAAAGTGGTCTACAGGTGTTCATGGGCCAATGAGTCATGGCGGCCAGGTGTTTGACCTTAATAGTGTTATTTTAGCACGAAGCTAAGCTATAAAAATTGATAAAAATGTCTTATTTGATCATAAATGCAGGTAAGAGGAGACCACAGAAGGTCAATCACCTAAAATTGTCGTTAATTTGATCATTAATTGGGATTCGGTACTTTTCTTGCGGTCATTGGACCACCAATCTATCATTGAATCTCATTCCGGATGTGCTGCCATCGATCATCGACAATTTTACTGACCCTTGACGAAATTAGAAACTTGCAAATCCAGAATTGAAAGAAGTGGTTGTCTAGAACACAAATAGCGCTTGTGCGCCTTTTTGACGCCACAACTCACGTGACCTGGGTATCGGTGTACATATTTACTTATGTGCCTAAGGAAAGTAGTTTTTAGATCAATCCTTTGGACTAAAGAAATTTTATAACGGAAATGTTCCGACGGATCTTCAAAACGGGCTTTGTCAAGTGAGAGGTGCCAGAGCACAGGGCGGTAAACACAGGGCCTTGCTATGACCAAATGGTTTCAGTGAGCAGAATCCAGATTATCTGCGTCTTACGGCGGTACAGAAAACGACGTATTGGATATGCAGGTCCAGGTCCAGGATATTTAGGACCTCGTTAAATACTTCGGTTGAGCTTGAATCTTTCTATTTTAGTGGTGTTGTTAGATTTACATAAGGCAGACTACAAGAGATTCGTAAGTGATAATAGGACAAACTAGGCGTAGAAGACGACAAGGATGACACCCAGTTACCTTGAACAAAAAAAAAAAAAGGCAAATGTTTGGATTTTGACACGTGAAAGTCTGAAACAAATCTGTATCCGGCTATGGCGTGCTTGAGATATTTATGTTTGAGGATTTTGATAATCTGGCATATTTACTTACTTATGCCGGCATTGCAGTCCGGAGTGGACCTAGATTAACCAGAGTCTGCAGCCAACCCGAGTATTATGGGTGGATTCCCTGTTCTGATTCGAAAGACTAAAATATTTAAAAGTGGTTTTAGCCTGAACATGGAGTGTATTGGCCAATTTGAAAACCACCCAGAAAGGGATGACAATCTCAGGAGTTTCCTTAAACCAGCAAAACCAAGATCCATCAGCCCATGCTACCAACAATATTTACTGTTCTGGTGGCTATTGCGGGACATTCGCACATTAGGACGGGTTCTAGTTCCTTTTCGTTCGTGCAGCTTCTGCAGTAATCATTTAAGGGCAACCCAAGTCGTTCTGCTTGAATTTTTATCCTGTAAGGACACTTGGTCGCCGTGGCTCAGTGGCTCTCGTCGGAGAATGACAAGCCTCCGGGAGTATTATCTGTCATGAAAGAGCTTCTCACTTCACCGTTCGGAGTCGGCAATAAATTGTAGGTCCCTTCCATTCATGCAAACAATACAACACGCACAACATGAATGGTTACGAGAAGCCAGGCCTTGGCTCATTCCGAGCTGTCGCGCCAGCTATTTACTTATTCTTAAGGACACTTGAAACGATTCTTATTTCACTTTGACGATATTGTGGGAAAAGAGTTATTCTTTTTGAAGATCGGCCATAGTGATCTGGCTACCGACGTGTGTCATGTGCACCATCCATACCTATCTACTTTGATCATGTTTTCCTCATCTATTTCCCTGTAAAGAGTGCTGAACGGTGTCGGAGAAGGGTGTACGTAGGATATACTTTTGCCTACCCTTCTTAGCAAGTTCGACCGCTACCTCTTTTCTTGATATATCGTTGTGGGCTGATACACATCATAGGGTCATCTTGTTGCTCGTTGATATACCTTTGAAAATTTGTCTGCAACGATCATGGATAGATGGCTGCAAGGTTTTTAATAAAGTAAATTCGTTACCAAATGTTCTTTCTGATGTTAAAAAGGGCATCATAATCTGTAAGAACATGAAGAGAGATTTCTGCACTCTCAACGACGTAGAGTTTTTTTCAGAAGGGTCTCTTGTTATGGTAGCTAGGATTCTAAGATTCTCCCAATCGAAGTAAGATTTATTTTGAGCTGACTAGCAACTTTGAGCTCAGCTGACCTTCAATAAGCTTTAACTCTTACTTTGTCATTTAAAGTAGGTTTTACTTACCTCCTAAGAAGAGTTCAAGACCAATGCATAGTGTAAAATCACTTTCTTTAGCTACTGAGTCAGCTCCAGTAAATCCTCTTTGAGCTGCGAAAGATAACTAGTGACAGTTCACTCATATTAGTATTTCGAGGATCACTGGGCAAACCTCGCGACATGCAAAGTGGCTAGATCACTTGTAAAGGAAGCAAGCAAGGCTCTAGGTTCAAGCAGAGAGCAATTCAGGCTGATGGTGGGGCTCATCACAGGACACATTAACCTCAACAATCACATGCATAGACTGGGCCTGGCTGACACAGAGACATATACGAACGGCGAGGAAGAAGAAGAAGAAGACCCCGAACACTTCCTATGCCACTACCCAGCTCATCTCAAGGACAAAACAATAGACGGCATCCTGGCCTTCACCAAAGAAACAGGAAGATTCGCCAGACCACATGTACACTAGTGACAACTCTATAATCGTTTTGGCGTTCCCCAGACCCTCCCAACATAGGAACACAACAGTCCCGACTGAGGCCTAAGTAAAGAGCCTTCCGCTCACCCTCATATATTTACGAGTACCATACCATAACATACCGGAGTTTAAGTTTCTCCCAGTCCTCCCTGGATGAAATAACTATTGAGAGGTTTTGGTTAAAGCAGTGTCTGGGCAGCATGTCGTCTGGAATCATGCCGAATTCTGTATCTAGCTTCAAAATTTCAAGCAGGGATAGGTGACCTCCTTGCTAGGATTTTGGACGGACATCTATTGAACCAAAAAGTCGACAGATATTTGTTTTGTATAAACAATTTATTTATGTTTAGTTCGACATGATATCTACTGCAGCGGGTGGCGATTTTGGTAGACAGCCCGACCCAAGTTCCGGCTAGTCGTTGTACTCATTCTACGTTTTTAGCGATAATTTTGTTGATTTTGGTTTAATGTGTCACGGTGGTATAGGAGATTGCTAGTCTGATCATTCAAGTACATAGCCAGTACCTCAGTTTTTTTCCGCAAAGGTGACGACATTTCCGTAAGGCTTAGGTAAAGATTTTCTGGGGCGAGTTGGCTGCTTAATCAGAAAAGCGCTCAATAAATGGGTTGTGACTACCCTTAAACGAAAGCAATTTGTGTTTTTTTCTTGCATTTTATTATGGGATTGTTAGTTCGGAGAAGATGTTATGTGTACACACATTTCTTCGGAAGCAATACTGTAAGGAATTCCGAAAGAAAAGACCAAGTTTTTCAAATACTATAATTCAATTTTTATTAACACGTAATATTTTGTTTGTTTTTTTTATGTGATTTTTTTCGTTTCTTTACTAAAATTAATCAGTTCATAAAAAAATAAAATATTAGAAAAAAATATTCATTAAAAAATCATTTTTTGCTTAAAACTTAAAAATTATAAAAAATATAATATAAATATAGTAAAATAACTTAGGAAACATTTATTTGTGTTTTATGTGTATAGCGCGTTCAAAAAATAAAATGGATTTGTGCTATTATTTCATGGAACTGTAAAGTATTCGAGGAGATTTAAATAAATTAAAAAACAAAAACAACAAATGCATTAATGTGTATAACAAATATTTCTATAAAACTATTAAGTAGCTTTCGGCCGATGTATAGTAAACTGATTTCCTTACAAAAAAAAATATACACATGCACAAACACAAACAAGAAAAACCAAATACATAAACTTAATTCCTAACCGATACGAAAAAAAAACACAAAGTCTAAACCTAAACGACTCTTGATCTTGAGAGATTCCAAGCCAAGTAAATTATTGTTAAATTTCAAATGAAAAATAAAGAATCTTTCAATTCAAGAAAACGCACACAAAATGGGAATCGATATAAGTATAAAATAGTAATAGTTGTAGGTAGTAGTAGTTGGGATAGCGTAGTTAGTGCTCTTAGACCATCAAAAAAAGATTTGGGAATGAAAGTCTTCTTCGTCGTCTAGTCGGCATAAGTTCCGGAAAAAAAAAGTTCCAAACATTTTAAAGGATCTCTTCAGTGATCTCCTTTTTGGTAGGTAAAGTGTTATAAGTTGTAAAGATGAATTTTTCTACTTTTTTTTTGCTTAGTTTTAGTTTTTATAGTCCTCATGGATGCTTGGGGGCTTTATTAGATTTGTTTTGGTTTATTCCTTCTGTAAAGAGACAAAAGATGATTGTTATAGAGCTGAAAAAGTAGAAAGCTTGAGGTTAAAACTTACAAGTAATGGATAGACGAAGGTATCGGCAACAGCTTTGCCCACGGAGTTCCGTGCTACGCACTTGTATGTGCCCATATCGTCCCATTTGAGGTTTGCGATTAAGAGTTCACCGGTTTCCAAGATCTGGAAGCAAAAGTCCGATTTAGAACGAGGCTCCCTTATAAGAGAGGACTGTGCAATCTTACCTTGTACCGATGGCTCTGTTCCGTGATAAGGCCATCCTTGCCCATCCAGAAAATATCGGCTTCCGGCCTTGCATAGGCCTTGCATGGCAGAACAATATTTGTTCCGATGAAGTCGATATGTGTTACGTGACTGAATGTGATGATTGGTTTCTTGGGCCTAGCCAGCGCCTTGTTTCCAAATCGCACCAATTCCTTAGAGTCAGTTGGAGGGTAGACTGTTGTTGAGCCGTACACAAACTTGGAACCCGATCGGCCGACACAGGTGAAAACTTTCGGTTCACTCAGGATGTGATCAATTACATATACCGATCGCACGTTCACAATCGCACTGGGACTAGAGTCACTCACAGAATTCGTCTCATAACTATCCATCTAAAGGAAGAAAGATAAAAGTTGTCACCGTCGTTAGCACAAAATTCTAGAGCTCTCCAAGGCTTCATTTGAACTTACATCAGGCATTGACATATGCCCCGCGACCCATTGAATTGTCGGTGCCGGTGTTCCACCAACTTCACACACAATCTCTACTGGTGCACCGAGCGTTTGTACAATCTGAGATGGTGGCATAATGACCTTTCTGAAGCCATCCGGCACAGGATTGCGCGGCCTCGGCCGTTCCTCTTCAATTGAATTATTATCTAACTCATCAATAGCTCGACACTGGGCATCTATGGCCCCAAAAATTAGTAGCGCTATTATTAATACGGGTGAATTCATTTTCTATAAATAAAAAAAAAAATAAAAAAAAACAATTCATAAGTATACATATAATTTTTATTACAACATTTTTTATAGATGCCATAAAATGATCGTTAAAATAAAATTTAGGTCAACGAACCAAGCGTCCAGCGTCATAAACGCTCGCCGCGGTTAATTAATAAATTTAATGATGCGAAACGATAACATAATGATCGCCCCATAGCCCGAGTTTGACTGACGTGGTGACGTAAATTGTCAACTTCTGACAATTAACTGTTGATGACAGCCAGAGGCCAACAAAGGAAAAGAAGGCGTGTTAGGACGATAACGTGAAGAAACGTTTTAATTTTCTTATCATCTGCAGTAATAATATTGCAAAACGCAAAGCGTTTCAAGTTAAAAAGTCAAAAAGATACGCCAAGGAGCCACAAAACACACAGCGATACAATCACAGACACTGCTACACTAAAAGTCATAAATCAAGAAAATGTCGAAGGTCATTTTGATTGTTTCTAGGGATATTAATTTTCTCGAAGTAAATTTTTGCTGAATTTCGAAAAAAAGACACCTTATCATGGATGACCTCGAAAAGCTTTAGTAAGATTGACAGGCAGCTATCTCTTACTCTCAAGTTGGTCTTTGATTATATAATTCTCATTCTATTGCAGGTGTGGGTTTATTTTACAACCACTTTTCCTGTCATCAATCAGCGACTTGTAGTTTATGATGAGCTTATCAATATGGTTCAGCAGCTAGCATTGACGTAAATTGCCAAAAATAAAATCGCTCGTCATGGGATTGAACGCGCCATATTGGCCATCTGTCAAAAATTTACTTGGACGTTGAAAATTTTAATTGTTTCGGTGACAGATAGTTGATGGTGAATTTAAATGAGGGACGCATTCTCTTTAGAAAGCCACAAATCGAGATTTCAGTGTAGACAATTTAAGGAAACATTAAGAAAATTGACCTCTGTCGTGAGGTCAAAGTGACAGTGGTTTAGCCTTCGTCTACTTTGTCGCGATCACCTATAGTTTGACAGTTTCGAAGGGGATTAAGTTAACTATATGGAGGAAGGACTGTACAAAAGTAGTTCATGAAAACACTGATACACTGTCAAAAATGTCTGTGCAACCTAACCCAATATTGAACCGATCGATAAACTGATTGAACGATTTGACAGGCGTTATAAACCTCAATAGCAGCTCTACCGACGGTATCGTAAGAGTTTCTCTAAAGAGTTTGATTTATTTTTTTCTTCTGACACATGTCACACAGTATTTCAACAATCGATCATTCAAAGAATGAAATTCTGACTTATCGAAGGCCCAGAAACCACCTGCACATTGATAAGTTTTCAGCGTCAATTTTCAAACAAAATTCACTCGAGAATGCGTAGTCCAGGAATCAAGTTACACTTCACACATTCAAAAATTTGAACATTGATCCAAATTTCGTTAAAAATTCCACAGACTTTCGAAAATTTAAAAAACAAAATCCCCACAACAATTTTCTAAAAAATTACCGTTAAATTCATATTTTAAAACCGGCTTCTCTACGCGGCAAAATAAATCTCAAACGTCAAAAATAAAAACACGTTAAATGTATGTACTCGCAAGTATGCTCTTCTCTTTTTTAAGAAATTAGATGTTGCTCAACGTCCGACTGATGAACGACTGATTTAAATTAGCCCTGCTTTTGTAGTTTTGTGATAAGTCAAGCTGTACCAACTTCAAACAAATATAAAAAAAACACAAAACAAAATGGCGACGAAATTGTCTAATAGATTAGAATGAGAATAAGAGAGAGAGAGAGAGGGAGAATGGTTTGCAAACAAAGTGCCGCATTACAACAAAAAAAAGCGTTACAACTGGAAAAGTTATTGAATCATGCTTAGAATTCGTGAGCATCTTTACCGACCAAAAGTATATTCTCCAAGATTTTAGAGCATCCATAGCAAAAAAAAATCCCATCAAGACGTGAAAAGGTTTTAGCACATTCTGCAGAAAAGTAAAGCACGACATAAATGACGTAGAAAATATGTCCGCTTCGTAACTAACAAAGGCATGCTTGGAAATTTCTAAGAATCAGAAGACACAAGCCTACAATGATCGTGTCAACCGTAAAGAGATTTTAGCATGTCTAGAGTCATGCAAAGCACGAATTGAATGAGTCTTATGTCGCATGGGGAATGTACATAATGGACTTTTTCAACAAGATGCTAAACGTAAGTCTTCCGAATGATTGAACATGACTCATCTTAAAGCGGCACCTGGTGTCGAGCTGGAATGACCGAGGGCTTTGTTTGAAGCCTTTGTTTCCAGGGGAATTTAAAGAGTGGTCATCGCTGTCGCTAGAACGCGACACTGGACTTGGGTAGTAAATCACGTTTCAACAAAAAAAAAATATTAATGGTTAGCTCGACAGATGGTGAATTCCTAGCTTTTCGCATCCATCTATGTTGAGCACAACGGTTTTTACCGTCAACCCTGAACGGCAAAGGTTTATCGATAACTGCCGAGAGATGGTGGCGCGAAAAATGTTTAATTTTGCTAAGATTCGAACCTGTATCAGTAAGCCGCTGATTCCTTTATAAGTTCAAACAACAGCATGCTCTGAATGTCTCTACAAGGAAAGCGTAGAATAAAAATGCAACCTGCTGACACATGCTGAATGCAGCTGAATTTCTTCTTTTCATATCAGGTCTCGGAGAACAGTGTGTTTGAAAAAATGTCTTAATTTTACTGGTCCACAGTTTGTGTCACATTTTCTTTCTAAGGAATTCACTACTATTAAAGAGAACGTTGCGAGACGTTTCTATCTTGCGTAGAAAAAACCGAGATATGATTTCTAGAAGCCTAAAGTCTTGTCTGGAAGGCTTTGATCTTGCATTACCATTTTTCCCGCCGGAAGTGAGCTTCAGTTTTACCATCGACAACAAGCTTATGTCATGGCACATTCAAGAAGAATACAGAGCACTTAGCTCGGAGATGAATAACGTAATTAAGCTGGCAGTTTTCAACTTTCTATTCCAAATTTTAGCGCACGCTGAATTTCTTTAGTAAGACTTAAGCGTCGAACAGAAGTCGCAACTAAGGTCTTACCTAAGGCACCCCAGGGTATATAGATACTCCCCTGTTCTCAAATAAGAACTATTTAGAGAGCAATATCGAAACAGACTACCTCATTGGTTTTCATCCCTTTCATGAGTTGTCTGAGTCAGAAGTCCCCTTTGTTTTTTTTCTAACCGAGTCAATGCTTGCATTTGTCTTAAATATATTAAACAAATCCTCAGGAGGATAAAAGATTAAAATGAAAACTTGCTGTCCTGACTCGTAACGATGCCCAAAAATTGAGCTCGAATTTGCCATGATTTACGTAAGCTGATGGTAAAATTGAAGAAATCCAGGCTGCCAACCACGCTGGCAAATTCCCTGAACTTTTCCAAAACTATGCACCTGTCTGTTTGCATTGCATGCACCTATGAGGATTGATTTCTGCTGCACGAAGAAGCCCTTCAGCTTGGTTTGAGTTGCATAAAAAGTCTGTTTCTTAGAGATCCGTTGAAGTTTGTGGTTTCCTTTAGCCTGTGCTGGCCTTTACCCATCAATTAAAAAAAAAAATTGTACTTCCTAAGAAAATTTAATTAAAAATTTTCTAAAAGCATCCCAGTGATTCCTACTAAAGATCCCAAACTTGAATACAAACTATAAAAACGTATAAGATCTTGTCCTATAACTTTCAATCGTGTCTATAAAATTCACAATCCGGTCGTAATAGTGGCTTCATAATATCGCCCCTCCAATCTTGCTTCCAAAGTCCAATCGATGAATGAATTCAATGACGAATAAATCGAACCTTATAAAATGAACTCATCCTCGTATTTTCCCTTATCGGCAATCACATTTCCCGAACTAGTCGGATTCATTAAAAAAAATCTTTTAAATCTCAATTTATGTCGTAAGTCATAAAGCATTGCCTCCCCCTGAATTTACATCGAAGAGAAACTACTCGTATGTATCTCAACAAATAGAAAGCAAACATTGCATCAGATAGTTTTCACAGTCACCTGTACGCCACCACCACAACCCTTAGTTTTGTCTCCAGAAGGGAGTATACAAACATACATATTTTATATGTATGTGCCTTAGGGGGGTTTATATCGAATCCACTTACCAGTATCATTTTTTTCTTTGCTCTCTTCAGTTTGTATCTTTGAATTTTTCTAAGTTTTACAAAATCTCCGCTATGGGTGGATTGCTGAAATTCTTTTTAGCTTCGTCTCAGATTTTCTTCTTTTTATTTTTCAAAATAAACTTTTTTTTTTTATTTTTATATAGATTCGAAGGATTGTTTAATTAACTGTTATGTTATAAATGAATTGTTCGCATGTAAGTTTGTTGTCCTTGCGTATATATCGTTACGATTAAAATTCAGGACTAGTTCACTTAAAACTGACATAGGTCCACTAAATGCTTCCGTGGTGGAAATTTTTAAAGTTTCTCCTTGTATGGGCGGAATTTTGCTTAAATTTTCTTTATAACGAATTTAAAAAATCTCAATTCGATGACACTCGAGCGGAAGGATCGAAAGAACAAATTGCACATTCGCTGTAACAGTATGGGAGTGTTGATAGTCACAAAATTTTTATAAAAAAAAAAAATGTGTGGAAATACTGATCACGTTTTTGTTGGATTTTTTTTGAACTTTGGAATACTTTTTTGTGTTCTTGTAACGATCACTGATCTCACTTTTGAAAGAATTTTTTTTTAAATGATTCACTTGTACTGCGGTAGAGAATTTTCTCTTTTTTTTTTATTGTAGTCACGGTTAAAAAATCACGAGTTGAAGAAAAATAGTGCTAGGTCGCCACGAGACAGACACACGTTTCAGAACTAGGAATTCTCTTTCAAACGAAGAAACAAGAAAGCAAAGTTATGTTTAACAGCCAAAAACTGTAACAGAACTGATTGTGAATTCCTTCAGTCCGATCAATTTATATGCGCGGTGTCGTCAGTCGTGTACTGCTCTGCTGGCTGTCAATTCCGACGAGCGAGCGTCGTCGTGAGTTTTGTTGTAGAAGCAGCGCGAGCGAGGCGGTGAGAAGTCAGCTAAAGCAATCAAACATTCCTCTACAGCAGCGCAGCGGTCCACATTTGTTGGTCGAACACACAACGCAACTACTACATACATATGTATACGGTGTGCCATACTGTATGGAATATGTACATAAGAGATGAGAGGAAAAAAAAGACTCGGTTACATAGTGATAGTACCTATGGCTGGCATGAACATATGTATGTAGGTGGCCTCTCCATGCATAGTGAATGGAAATGGAAATGAAATGAATGAGAGTACCTATCTACTCGTGTAATGATTTCCCAATAGGTCTTATTTCACTAGCCCGCCCTATCTACGAGGAGATACATAGTCACTGTCTTAATTTACTATTTTTGGATGGACCCTAGAATATATAGTAGTGCAAGTGACATTTGCCCAATTCAATCTCAGATACAGTGGATTAGAGAAATGATGCAACGGCAAGATCGGTGATCGTTGGGAGGTGGGTTTTAGACTCCTGGGTAGTCTGTCTTATCGGTGAGGTAATGCACTTGTATTACTTAACGATGAACTTAGAACAAATATTTGCGGCCGATAAGAAAATATTCGCGACGACAAGATCAGAGATCGTAGGAGGTGATTGTGATTTATGGAATTTTAGCGAATCTAATGTCAAACTCTGTTTACAATCAGTGATCGTATAATGTGAGTTTCAGACACTTGACTCGGTTGCCATATCTACGGTCAATACAATACGTGTCTTTAGTTTTCATCTTGTCGATAAGGTCAGTGATCGATAGAGGTGGGTTTCAGTTTTTTAGCTAACCCGTCCTTGTTGTGTTTTAATTAGGTATATCGCGGAAAATTTGTTCTAAATAGGCACAGTCAATGGGACTTACATAATTTATAAACTGTTGTGACTTCAAAATCAGTGATCATTTGGGCTGTGAAGGCTGTGGGCTGTGAAGGCTATGGTCTGCGAAGGCCGCCCCTTTTACGATGCAATGCACACATATTGCTGTCCTTAATTATTACTTACCCACGAGCTTAAAACGAGTAATTATAGCGAATAAGAGATTTTTCGCAGCGACAAGATCAATGATCGTTGGAAGCGGGCGATCGTTTTTTAGCTGGTTCGCCATATTTGTGTCTATATACGCTTTTGTGTCCTAACACGAAAACCTGTGTAAATACATCTAATTGTCCTTCAGCATACATGTACCGGATTTGGCATCTTTTGAATGGCAAAGATAGATACGTTGAAAAAGTCTAACAAGAGCTCATTAGAAGAAGACGAAGGAATTCTCTTGATGGAACCAATAGTGACAAAAATGGGAAACAACAAATTCACTGATCTTCGGAGAACTCGAGGGCTCTTCCAACAAAATAAGTTTTAGAGGATGTAGGTAGGGTAGGCAGCGTGCATGACATCGAGCTAAAGGACCTCCTGAGATTCATTTCCTTGTCTGGGTGGTTTTAAATTAGCGGCTCCCCTTCTCTTTACAGATTCCCGAAATAAAATTAGAAGGTGGGCACAATGGACCCTTTGGTGGTCTAAGTGAGCAGTGACGAACGTCGTAAAGCACCAATTTACCCAACCTAACCTAGAGTAGGTAGAGGTGATGGTTCAACTGAACTCAATTAGGACTAGGATGTGCCTTTTTGTTACCACGACTCGTGTGACCTTATTTGGCCTCATGGTCTCCAATTAGCCAATGCATCGTGATTATCGACCTTATATTGGAAATATCTAGGAGCATTATTAGATCTTTTGTGTTGATCGTATCGTAGGTCGGCCATATCTTCCTTGATATGATGCAGTTGGTTAATTCCCTCCATTGGAGGTTGGCCTTCTGCAGGAAGTGTGAGTGAATTTGTCCTTTAACCGCTCCTAACGGGGTGTGGACCCTAGCCGCGAGTGAGCCGTGTAAAGCTAACCCCTGCCAGACCAGCTTATCTGCACGCCCGTTCCCTGTTATGTCACTGTGCCCAGAAACCCAGAGCAGTGTGACTCTCAACCGTTCGCCCAAGCGGGCAAGCTCGCACTATAGCACCAGTTTGGAGGATATGGCAGCCGATTCAATAGCTTTGATAGCGGCTGTAGAGAATGTATGTACTTACAGAAGATATGTACAATTCGAATACAACAAAGGTCCCTGTTTCGTATGCTCGCTAGCTGTCTCATCGAGGTACACAAGATGGGTATTGACCAAGAAAACTAAGTAGCGTCTGCTTAGAGAAAGACCAAACAGCAGTACGTACTGAACATAGCTATCTGTTACAGTAGGAGGCGAGTTATCCTATGAGGGCACCACAAACGCTTCGACAGGCGATATTTTCAACTTCCTGAGGAAGATTTAGACCCTCCTTGCCTAGCCAAGACTTGGCACAATACGTCACAGTGCCACCTGCTTCAGCAGCTAAGCCAACTAATATAAAAAAGTAGATAAGCAACTTTTACTGACGACATTTACAATGAATGCAGGAGTTGTTCTTTTTATAGCAAAATCAGTGATTGTAGACAAGTGAATCCCTGTAGAGAAAAACCAGCAATAAAAAGCCCAGTTCCGGCCAAATGTCAAGAAGTCAACGTTGCGAATCGAGTTGTTATTGAACGTCATACGATTGCTCATAGTTCCTTATGATCGTCAGTCAATATTCGTTATCGTCACTCATGTCGGATTTTATGGCAAACGTCGACAAGGAAATGCCAACATGGTGATCGTAAAAAAAAATTCCTATGACTGATTTTTGTCTTTTTATACGTAGCTAGAGAAAGTACGCTTAAGACGGGATTAACTGGAGAGGGTTGATAATTAAATTGCAGGTTCACACACTTAGTATGCAGATCTTAATCAGAAATGTAAAGACAACCTTGAATTTTTTTCAAAATGCACAACTTTTCGATATCAACGATCGTTTTCTTCCCAACTTTGATCACCGATCGTGTAAAACACCTAAAAGATCGATCGAAAGCGGTGATTATATCTTGTACTCCTTGAAATTAATTTTTTAATTGGGATAAACTTTTCAGTAAATTAAATGTCTTTAAATATGAACTTGATCTACAGTGTCGATCATAAGTAAACCAAGAATAGATACAACTAAAGTCTTACAATGGAAATTTCTCCCAAGGACTGCGTAATTTTTGAAAAATTTATCATACACATTTACGTATGTATGTAGGTAACTTTACTTTACGCACATTTACAAAAGTGTGTGTAAAGAATTAAAGATGTAAATGATAAGACC
The DNA here is from genome assembly GCA_917880715.2 of Matsumyia berberina. Lineage (NCBI taxonomy): Eukaryota > Metazoa > Arthropoda > Insecta > Diptera > Syrphidae > Matsumyia > Matsumyia berberina. The sequence continues at coordinate 36,002,766 of OU862870.1, forward strand.
ATGATGACAGCATAGAAAAAAAAGGCAAAGTGTTTCGTTATCACATGTGAAGGGAACGACGTAGAAATACCAAAAAAAAAAAATCACAGATTAAGGGTGTTTCCGAAAGGAAATAATTCTAGGAACTGTCGGTGTATCTACAGAAAGTGAAAGAGAACACACGTACACAAATGTTATGATGCAATTCAAACAATTCATTGAACTATACACATTTGTTGGAAATTTTGTGACCTCTAGTTTCGGGTACAGTCAGAGTTAATTTGGTGGAAGAAATATGTATGTTATGCGGACGATTTTGTTTTAGAGGTCATCGATGTATTTTAAGTGGATGATGCAATTTCGGTAGGTGTTTGACAATTTTGACAAGTGGAACTTCGTAGGGGAAAGGGCTCCGAAAGATTTGGTTCTACCACTTTGTGACGAAGTGGAATCGGAAATATGAAAAACTAAAGAGCGCATAAATTAAATTTCACTCAATTCCGCAGCATTTAGCTATAAAAATAGAAAAATCTGACATTCTCTAGTTTTCACTGAATCCACCAAAGAGGAGACACCCTGAACTGCACCAACTACCTACAAAGGTCTCAGTCTCCGCAATGACGCATACAAGATTTTATCTGCCATAGTGCTTGAGCCTTTCTAACGAAGCAGTTTCTGGCCAGGTAAGACCACAATCGTACAATTTGCATACTACGGAGGAACTACTAGAGAAAATCCAAGAAGAACAATCGATACCCACCGTCTGTTTATCGATATTGAGCCCATGTCTCGTGCAGGATGACGATGGAGGAAGGTTGCTGCTCCAACAGAGTTAGTAACGATCTCACCGAACCTTAGATATTAAAAAATGAGATACGCTGTCATATGACTTCTTAAACATCATAGTTGAACAAATTGTGCGAAACTCTCAAGCCAACACAAGTCTTTCATAGATCTGTGTTTTGCTTACGCCGACAATATTGATATAATCGGCAGAACTCGGCGAGCTTGTTACTGGTCCGTTCATATAGAGTAACGAGTAACTCGTCATCGAAATGTGAAGATTTGGCATTACCGCTCTCAATGAGATTAATCTGTCATTCGATAACAAGTACCACTTACTCACTCATTATCGATTGCAGTAATTCGGCCCCAGTATTTGCTGTAGGAACTCAACATAGGCGAATTGGACAGAACTTCACAGTGGGCACCTATGACTTGAGGCTAGAAAGGAGCTTTGCTATTACTTCCACCGATAGCCTTTCATCCAAAATCAAACAAAGAACAACTCTTTCCAACCGCTGTTTCTTTGGGCTGAGAAAGGCAAGAGCTAAGGCCACTCTATATAAGACCTTAATCCCCCAGCCTTACTTTATGGCGCTGAAGCAAACGAGCAATCAAGGCGAATAAAGATATCCCTCGTTGTTTTGGGCATTAAGTTCTTCGTACGTTATTCGCTCTGCTTTGCGTTCACGGGCTTTTGAGGAGTTTCAACCCCGATTATAAGAGCTGTACAGTAACATCGAAGAAAAACTGTTAATGAGCAGTCTTCGAAATGGCTAAGGCATTTATAGCAAATGGACACCAACGATCTGGCCCACAAAGTCAAGATCTCGCCCAAGGCAATGAGGAGAACAAGAAAGGGACCTTAACTAAGGTCAGGACTTACTCAAGAGGCTTTTAAATAATATTTGCCCCTGAAATTATTTGATGCATTCACTTGTTTCTTAAGACGGACTAGCCTTTTCCGCACACATATCTACTCGAGTGCTGAGGAGTATAAACTTCTAGCCGGAATCTTATATGAATGTCCATAAGTCTAATCTAGAAACAGAGTGACCAGGAAATGTTTCTGTATCATTTCCTATGACGAAATTTAAAGCTCCGATAGCACCATACTAACTTCGACGACCAGTGCTCATCTGCAGGTAAGTAGCTCGGACGTAGGATAGCAGGTTAATCTGCTTAAGCTGGGAATGCGGTATTTTTGTAAGAAGGTTAATAATATTTGAATATGGAATGTAAAAATTAAGTCCAACTACTTTTCTCTTAAGTCCGTGAACCCAAAGTTCTAGCTCCGTATCGATGCCATCAAAAGAATAATCTCGGAAATTACATCCATAGGTTCGCCTGAACGAATGATTTGCTAACATCTCTCAAAGAGTGTACCTTGCAGCCTCTAAGGTAGTGATGTGACTCGAGTGATTTTTTTTCACTCGAGTTACTTGTGTCATTTACGAAAATAATCGAATTCTACTCGACGAGGCGACAATGGAACACCTAGGACTTCCAAAACAGCAGCGCAACAAGCGTTTTAAAGAAACTACACGCTAAATCAAATTACACAGATTTCGCAAGCGAAATCAATCTCCTTGCATCTGATTCTAAGTCACCACTGTTTTTTTTTGTTAAGTTGGTATTTGCGATTTCAATTGACCCCAATAATTTCAAAGCGCAAATGAGGCATAACCAAGCGACTAAAGATCACACGTGACATTGACATTCATTGTAATTGATACCTGATACATTCGCATCAGCCGAAAACTCCAAATTGTTAATTTTGATGTCTGTCAAAGTGCTTCGCCGTCTTTCCGCTTTGTCGTTGAATTCGCTAGCGCCTTCACCTGACACTCTAGTACACTCTAGTCTGCAGAAATTACTTTGATTCCATGATTTCGGGGTCAAACATTGCTCATATTACGAACGAAAGTGCCGAATTATATTTCACATTGCCACCCGGAACTACATATGTATTTGGTTATAGGAGACAACTTTTTTTTTGGACTTTAGTCTGGACTTTATCAGTGATAGTGACGGTTAAGAAGGAAGTTAGATTAGCTCTCCGGCAACTGTCAAATTTGTATCTTCTTAGGTTGGAGTAGGATTGAGTATCTACGTAGAAATTAACCTATGTAGGATCCGCCAGTGTAAATGGAAGAATCCTCACAAGACTGTCATAGTGGCAAAGAATAAATTCAACAATTCTATGGCGATATCGGCATACATTCATATGTAAATGGCAAAAAAACAGGGCAAACTCTTCTTAAAAGTCGACCACTGAAGCCATTTACACTTTTTTCTAAACCGTCTGACAACTTTTCCCTTTCACTGTCTGGATTACCGCTCACGGTGTTCTGTGTTCAATTCGCCGCACGGTAATTGTGAGATCTTAACTGGCCTGTCGGAAATCTGTAATTAATTAGATGGCAATTTATTTTCCACGGGGCACAGACACAAGCACGGGTTTTGCACTCTTTAGAGGACATAATGCAACGCGCGCAACGCCATGAAGTGAGTCAGCCGGGGCTATCCCTCTACCTACCTATCCCTCATGCCCAATGCTTCTGCTGCCGGTGTGGTTACGTCTGTTGCCAGCGTGCTATTCTGAAAACGAAGCTGAACAGTGCCAAGCTCCGGTGACTACATAGACAGAATGACTGCGGCACAATTTGCAAGGTTGTCGGAGATTCGCGCAGATCCATGCAAAATAAAAAAAAAACACCGATCCACCGCCACGACGATGAGACGAGACTGCGGTGGGATGGGATCAGTTTTTTTTTTCGTTTTGCTTTTCGAGTATGAAGGTGGATTCGAGGCGGTTTTATTCAGTTCAATTGGCGATAGCAATTAGATTTATACGCGTAATCAATTAAATTAATACGTGCTGTTGGAATCGTTTAATCTTTTTTAAATTGCAATCATTAGTGTGTATCGCGTATAGATAGATAGATGGCTCTGCATTTAATTCTGTCGTGAGATCAGCATCGCCTGGGTCGGCTACATGCACGGATTTAACCTTTTTTTTTTTTATTATACGCACTAGATACATATATGTAGATGTACCTGCTTATGTTTGCCTACGCACAGCTATGTACCGTGACTTTTGAAGTTTTTTTTTTTTTATTTAAAATGTTTTATGAAAGTTCCTACATGTGTGTACATACTCACACTACATGTAGTGCGTTTTTAAAAATTTAAAATAAAAGTTCAACGATTCAGTAAGTGGTAACTGGCGACAAAGTGGGTAGAGAGGGATTAATTTGACTGAATTAAATATTCAGGCGCCAGACAGTAAATTCTTGGTCTTTTGCAAGTCAACTTCCACTTCATTTGTCAGCCTCATTGCGTCTTAGCATGTTTTCGGCACCGGCACTTCCGAAGAATATGTACATACATTTTTTTTTACGTTGGACAAGACCTTTCAGGTTTAATTAAACCCAGTGATAGAGGAGAGTAAAGGGTTTGAGTTAAAAGGATCTCAGTTGATATACATAAGTAGATAGGTAGGTAAGGTGGCTGTCCATGCAAGGCCCGTACATACGTAGGCCAAGAAAAGCCGTTTGTGCCGCCACTGTGATCTATACGTCACTACATCTCTTGAAACCATTTGGAGCTCTTGATAAACTGAGAAAACTTTTGACGTCAGATGTGATAATTCGCCTTAATTGTCGAAGTGATAGGCTCTTAGATAGAGCTTCCATCTTTGGGATAGAGCAGGACAGGAACAGATTAAATCTTCCTCCTTTTCGTCCCTACGGATTCTGCAAAAGAGGGTTACGTAACAATTCGCGTTGATCAGCACATCAACGGGTCACTCTAGGATCCTCAATCGCAACCATACTGTTCCTATTAAAACGGACTACATTGCCTGCCATATTGACTTCAACGTCAGGTATAAAGCTCGGATTCCTAGAAGAAGCTCTTGGGAGTCTGGTAAAATGTTGAGCAAATCCGCGCTTGAAATATTCACAGACAGATCTAAGACGCGGCTGGCAGATCACTGCAGTGTATTTCAAGCAGAAATCACGGCAGTCTGTGAAGCTGCAGCTTAGCTTTCAATTAACGCGATAGATTGAAGCGCTGTAGTACTATACATATGTATGTAGGTAGTCAGGCAGCTATTAAAGCCTAGCTATTAAAGCCGACAATACGAACAAGGTTGGTAAGGCACTGCCTCAAATCTCATAACGAAATTATAGACAGGTGCGACGTAACCCTGTGCTGAGTTCGAGGACACAGGCACGTTGCAGGCAACTGCAGAGCGGACGAGCTGGCAAAAGAAAGCGCAGGAAAGCGTCGCCCTGACAACTTGGGGGAACCAACTACGCCTATCGAATCGATCAATTTCCTCCTTGACACGGATGCCAAGAAACTGGCAAACTACAGGTGAAACATCAGCACTTGTCTCTTGTCAAAACAAATCTGGCCTAACCTGGATTTCAAGAAGACAGAGAGATTTTTATCCACTAACCGGAAAACACCTAGGTTCACTAATAGAGGCCCTCACCGGACATTGCTTGATAGGCAGACATGCACTCAGACTGGGGGTCTCCTCCCATGATTTCTGTAGAAGCTGTAGAGATGACGAGGAGGAGGAGGAAACTACAATGAACCTGCTGTGCATGTGTCCTGCCCTTGCAACGCTAAGAAGAAAAACCCTCGGAGAATACTCCTACGATGATCTCAACGATCTGGCCGAAATCGACATACAGAAGAACTCATAGGGTTAAAGTTGCCCATCTCGATGTATTTTGTGTTTCATACTCTGGTTCCTGATGCTGGTAAGCCGACTCTTCATCGTGGTACCACGATGGGCTCATCCGGTCTAAGTGCGTCCTTGTCTGAGTGGCGGCAGCCATCTAACCAAACCTAACCTAACAATTCGCGTTTATTTTGATTTTTCGTAGTGTATAGGTTTTAGTAAGGGCGTTGGACTAATGTGCGAACTGCGTGGGTACGAACCCCAGCAATACCAACGAAACATTTTTCTTACGCCACCACCCCCCGTCGGGGTATAGTTCATTATGGTTTAATTTCTCAATTTGCCGTTTGGAATCCGCAATGAATTGTAGGTCCATTCCATTCCACAACATCCATGACCCGACCAGAGATGTCGAGACAGCTGTCTATTTTTATACAGCGATTGTCATTGAAATGATCGAAATAATCCAAGTTAATAGCTGATGCACCAACTTGACGTGCGAAACTGGAGCTGGCTAAGGATCGAGCTAAAGCCCAGGTCCACCCCGGACTGTAGCGCCACCTTAAGTAAGTAATAACTGGTGCTAAACGCCACAAGGGTCTGCCTTACAGCATCATTCAACCAACTGCGTTTTTCGGGCGTTAGGAATAGCACAACTATTGCCCAGAAATGTATCAGATTTAAGAACCTGATAAGGTTCTTTATCCGTGTTAAGACCAAATGCAAATAGAGGCCTTTTAGTTCCTTTCTACGAGAAAGCATCCCTGCTTAATTTACGCGGGTAACATTTCTTTTGAGTTTCATACTGTTCATAGACCATTGTTTAAAAACACTGTTGCTTTTGTTCTGTATGTGTTTATACCCTTATGTATAAAAAATGTTATTGTTATAATTATTATTATTATTTTTTTTTCCTTTCCCCCTTCTAGTCATTATTGTAGTTTTTTAGTTTTTAAGTTATTAAGTTTTTAAGTGCCCAAAGAAGCCATGTTGATTATGTATGCCGGGAGCAAGCATACACTTAATACGTTTTTAATATTAAATATAATTGGAATTCTGATATAAATGTATAAAAACATTTGCCTGTATCTGTTTAGCCAGACATTATGTTTAGTCGGCCGTATTATAACAACGTTTGTACAAACAATAATCGTATTGATTTTTTTTCTTGTCTCAATAAAGTAAATTGTAATTGTAATTGTAATAAGGTCGTAGGATCAACAGAGCAAGGTTGATCTTTAAGGATGTTGTCCCAGAAAACCTCAACAAACATCTTGATGCTGGGACTGATTCATTATTACTTCATCGATAGAATTACATTGCGAATGAGTGGAGGGGTCGGCACAAGGAAAGAAAAAATAACCTTTCTCATTTAATGCATCTCCAAACCTGTGCTGCAGCCACTCAAGAGTTTTCCTTCAGCTGAATTGGTCATAGAGCGCAATATCAGTTTAATTAGCAAGTAACGTATCGCATTTCCATATGCCAACCATCGTGTATCACCGTTGTTTATCTTAACTGGTGTTGTTAACAAATCGCCACATTATATTGGCTCACTTAAGCAATTGTGTGAGCAATAAAATGCACATTTATAATTCTTGTACGATAAGCTTTGCTTCATAAATAATTAATTATACAATTCAATTGCAACTCAGTGCGATATACGCATGAAGTAAGCTCTGTTAGTTAGCAGCCAACTGAAAACTGATTTAAATTCACTATTCTGACAGCTGTCATTTGCAATAAAAGACTTAATTCTTGCCAAATGGTTTTATTTGAGCAGTTTTATGACTCCCAATGAACTCAAATCAAACAAAACTTCTGACTTTTTTGACTGTAAACGTTTAAAATGATGTCATACAAGTGTTCTGTGATCATCATCACTTTTAAAGTCATTTAGTGTGACAACTTACCTCCACCTTCGTACTCATTTAAATAAAGCAATCAAATGACAAAATGATACTAAAACATCTGACTCTTGTATACAAAACTTGAGATACGTTTTATTGACTATTACTTCACTATCGCGGGGAATTTTATGCTACTCGTCGGGGATGTGAGAAATGAAGTATGAGATTAGTTGTTCATATGGACTCCCGACCTCTTAGGATGCTCAAGAGCCACCGCTGTCAGTCTTAGACTACTTAGACTGGTGCTTTCTGTTCGTTACCGATCCGCCTGCGATGGTGATCGATTCGTCTATTACAATTTAAAATTAAACCGATTTATATACACATGTAGGTGAACTTCTTAACTAGCTACGTTCTTGAAGCTATTGACAGTGATGGTCGTTATGCCTGCGTCTTAACAGTTTTTAGAAATTCTACAGGGGGCCTTAAAATATTCCCGATCAAGTGGAACAAACCACCTCATGGTCCCTCAATGTACAAAACTCTATGCATGAATGCATCACTATCAACAGACTGGAGTATACGATCCATGGAGACAAGATTGCCGATTAGGTTTCTGCAAGAAGCGTTCTACTTTTGACACCATCGAAGAAGTCGTTAAAACATTGCGAAAAGTCTCTAAAGGTCCACAATAGAAGTGCGGGGACAACCAAAGCAACACTGCAACATCATCAATCTAGACGACGAAAAAGCATTCAACATCTTACGGACATTCACTGCCAAAAAAAGTGGACGAAGATCCTACAGAAGATTTTGACAATATTTTTTCGAAATGCAATACTGCTGTACGACACTAAAGATGAAACAAGCCTGCACAACGTCACAGGTGGCATCCCTAAGGGCTTTTTACTAGGTCATACTGTGAAACCTTATGCAGAACAATGTCCTAAGACTGACAATCACCAGGCCATGCCAAATAATATACGCTGCAAATGACGTACTCGTAGCTATCTTAGACGTAGCTAAACTCTTGGTAGCTAAACCGCAACGAGCCATCAGAATGGTATGAGATTGGCTGTCATGCAGAGTAAAGACAGATGTCCTACATATCTACAGTAGGCAAATCATGGAGATCATAATCATACAGTTAGTGATTACCAAGTGTCGTCAGTCAGGTATCGTCATAAATGTTTTTACGATGAACTCGGAGCACCGAATTGGATCCTTAAGGAAATTCTGGGCCTTTCCGAACTGTTACAGCGGTTCTATAAGTGTAATCTTAGGCCGCATGCCTATCGATCGAGAAGCGAAGAAGGCTGCGGCACTGCCCGAAGACGAGCACGACGACAAAATAACAACCATGAGCTATGAAACATATAAGCTGATCCCTAACATTGGATTAGTAGAAGGTACGGAGAGATAAATTATTAGCTACCGCAATTCCTATTAGAGCATCGATCCTTCTAGTAGTCCCTCTCCAAGTTACAGTATCCGTAAAGGATTTTCAAACCTAACTACCTGTGCAAGGAAAAAAAAAACATCTTTACGATGGAAACTTCCATTGCTCAAGGTGCATGGAAATAATTAAAGACGCGAAACACGGTAATGTTTTATTGCCCGTGATATGGAAAAAGGCCCCACCCGGTGAAACAATAACTGGGTGAGCGGTTAACACCAGACAACACAACCAGGCAGATGATGGGCACTGATGAAGGTTGAGATAGATTTAGCGACACTATGGCAACCATAATGCAGTGCCTGCGCATTCGAACGAACCGAACGCTTGAGACTGGACTTGCTCTCCTCACAATTAAGTGCTTGACTGCAGTTCCACTATTTAAGAAGCAAATAGTGACCACTGGGTTTTAGTTGATACAAATTCGGCATGCTGTCAAACTGCTCCTTTAATGACTTGGGAAGATTTTAACCTCCACGAAATCCAAAATTGACTCGTTCTCAGCTGGAAAGTCATCAAAAGGCACCAGCGCAATGGGTCGCCAATTACAATGCCTAATTCTTGTTCTTCGGAATCGAGAAACAATTTTCAAGCATCTTCCTAACTTAAAAAATCTTCGACGGTGTGAAATTCTTGTTTTGTTTTACTGTGTTGGATATAAATTCGAGTCATGCATTGACTGTGACACCGATCGATCTCCTCCGGTTAAAAATATCTGCTCAAGCTAACCACCAGTGTTTTTGGACCCTAGCCGGCACTTAAACCATAAAGCCATTGTCCCAATAACTAACTAATTAACTTGACACTTAAAATTTTACCTCCAACATGTACTGCATCTTTACGTATTTAACGATCTACTATATCGCACGATGTATCTCGTCTGAGACGAAAAAATCATGTGCCGCGACAACTGTACAGACAGAAGCGCAAATATGTGAAATTATCGCACGTACAGAGCGCTTCGAATTCATTTCCATTGAACCTTCTTTGTCGGATGACTGTTTTATTTTATTTTTATTTATTTTCCGGTACTCAGAAGAATGCAATTAACTACCTAGTAGACACTTATCTAAGTTCGAATATTATATCATTTCCCCCTGTCTGTAGACAGACATTAGTGACGCATTACCGCGAGTGGATACTTTTGAGGACACACGTTCGTTTTTCCGTCATTCCTAGGAAAATGATGAAATGGTCTAGTTTCTGGTGAATTGTAATTCATTCTTAAAAAAAAGGGAAATTCCTGGCTGGCTGATGTGACGAGATAAGACGATTTTAGCGTAAGATACGAGTAATATATTTCCCATACATCACAAGTTAATATTGTGGGCGCCACGCCACAGTCTATCGGACAGATTTTCCGAGAAAGACAACTGCGTTATCCGACTCGAGTCAATGGAATGTGACTGATATCACATTTTTTTGGGATTTAATAGCCGGATCACGCCATGGCAGGTGGGCAAAAAATTATTGGAATTTAAAGATTATTTTTAGATTGATTTAATTTCGGAAATACGCAGTGTAGAATTGTGATGACTTGAGTATAGAAATTCGGAGAATGAATCAATTTCGTGATTCTTCAGTAAATTCCTATGGATACAGCGACATCTAAGTATTGCACTATGAATCTATTTGTTGGTGGAGCCATCTATCAAGAATTTATTGTCACTTTACGCAAGCTTCGGTTATGACATCTCTACGAACTGCGCAGCTGACGAACTAGACACAACAGGCTCTCTAGGTACCACCTCAGGTATCTAATGCCCCTACGTATCTTATTTGCTAAGCGTCTGACTTTCATCGATACAGGATACTGCATAGACTGTAACGTTTCTTGCAGAGATGATAAAGAGGAGAAATCAATAGTGCATTTGATCTGTGCTAGTAAAATCCTGGAAACAATACCAAACGAATTGGTCGCATCCTCGACTGATTACTTTCACAAATCCCAAGCTAAACTTCTGTAAGGTTTTCAACCAGAACAGACTGGAAAAATGGATTTTCTCAGAGGAACTATATTTGTCGAAATCTTTTCGACTTCTTCCAAGCAGCGATCCTTGCTATTGACCTCTCAAAGTTTCTAATTCGGCCACTAAATCCTCAAAACTGATAAAACAATGCCAGGAGGAACTTAACCAACTGGGGGCCACTACATATTAAGTTCTCGGAGCCAATGGGAACATCGCCCAGCATTTTTCAAGCAGAGGTATACGCGATCGAAAGATGTGTACAAATGAGCCTCAATAGAAGATATAACGAGCAAAACATCGCGATTTTATCAGACAGCCAGGCTGCCATCAAGGCGCTGAGTTCTTACGAATTCAGATCCAAACTTGTCTACGAGTGTCTAGAAAAGATAAACTGACTTGGCCGGAACAATAAAGTCGCCCTCTACTGAGTGCCAGGTCATGTAGGAATAGAGGGAAATGAGACAGCCGATGAACTGGCAAGGAAAGGGTCAGAAACACCATTTGTTGGACCCGAACCATTCTGCGGGCCGGTACCTAAAGGACCATTGCAGACTGAGGGAGCATCTCAGGAAAATAGGAATAGAAGCAAACGGAAACCGCAGATTCTGCAGCGATGCTGAGGAGACTCCGTCTCACCTCCTTATCGACTGTGGAGCATTGATCCACAAAAGAAGAGTACACCTGGGAGCGTACACTTTCCTTGAAATGGACCTCCCTTCGTTGGAACTAATCCAGATACTCCGATTTCTGAGAGCGATTGGATTGGAGGAGGTTCTCTAGGTCGATGAGCATGAGCATGGGGGAGCACAATAGATCTAAATAGGTCGCAGTGCACACACGCCAACTTCTAATATCTAACATCTAACTGGAGGCCAGTGCAGGGTCACTCTCATTTGGGTCCCAGGCCATAGTAAAATTGGGGGCAACGAAAGAGCCGACGATCTGGCCAGGCGGGGATCAGCCCTTAACGACTCACTAGTGGAAGTTGAGAATATCCCGCTGGGAATTGTTAAGGGCAATATTCAACACCGCTTTCTAAAGACGGCCAACCAAACGTGAAATAGGTTTAACAAGGGCGTCATATTCAGGAAAATCTGTCCCGGCTATAACAAACAAGCTACTAAGCAGATCAAGACCAGATATTGCAAGAATCGTTGCCGCTAGCACAGACCACTGGCGAATAGGAGACCACGCAGCGAAGCTAGGTGGCAAGCACAACACTTTCTGCCATAGTTGCAAAAATAACAGCGAGAAAGAATCTCTGCATCATTTCCTGTGTAAGTGTCCGGCCCTTACGAGGGTCAGGCAGCGCACTCTAGGCAAACCTTTCTTCGATGATCTCAAAGATGTTTCCAGGGAAAAAATTTTTGAAGTAGTCCTGTTCCTTAATTCCACAAGTTGGATTTAAATATCTTCGTCTGCCAACCTATAACGCCCACAAGCAAACAGGTCTAATGAGTTATGGTTTCAAAACGGCGCATCCCAGCGTCCCAGGTTTCTTTAGAACCGCCACCTCTACCTACCTACCTACCTACCTATGTGTCCCTTTGTTGGTATTAAAAAAGCTCAGGAGAATAGCTCAACGATTTAAACTGATTTTGGAGCGCTCACAGTAATATCGCCTTTGGACTAAATCCATCTCTCTACGAGAGCACTCCAAACTAACCCACAACGATTATCGGACACCCATGGAACTGAATGTGGCTGGTGCGATAGAGACCCAAATTGGTAGGTTCCTTCTGAGATTATTTTACCAAATTGGAGGATTTGATTTCTGAGGTTATGGCCTCAAAGGACGCTTGGCTGTCCGTGTATATTGCAACGTTTCGCCCAGGAGTTGTGTGGTTTTTAGGCTCAAAGCATGCATCGAAAATGGCTAGTGTTTCCGCCTGGCGAAATCCAAAAGCTTGAAGGTCTTCGAAGTGGAGTTTGCACTCTACATACTGACAAAACGAAAGTGAATCCCCTCAATGCTGTTTGCATTGTCATCCTTATTTTTTCAGCAGTCGCACATTAGCGTTGAAATCCAATGGAGTCCCGCAACCACTCTCACTCTTCGGCCACATTGATGACATCTGCGATTAACCGGATGATAAACTCTGTAATATTTTGCGATTTTCCTGACAAAAGGTCATTTAGTTTGAAATCATTTTCAACGTCTTGGAAATACGATTATTACCAGTCAGAAAAGCAAGGGGTGTGTTCGTTACAACCACAACAATGAACAAAATATTGAACTGAGCATTGTACTTCAGCGGCATCCAAATCTCATTTAGTTCTCTCAGTCAACAACACATTTTAAATTATAAACCCAAAATTTTCACCCAAAATGAATTTGTATTCGTATCTGTTAATTGTGTTTAAATTAAAAAACTGGATTTTCAGTCAGCACATTCGTAAATTTGCCTCTTTACTGCCACCGCAATACAAAAAACGAAAAAAAAGAAAAGAAAAACTTTGGACACAAGCCAAATTGGCATGCAATCGAAAATTTTACCACACAAGTGGTCATTTAATCAATTCAACACCAATAAAGAAAAAGAATTTATTTTGTTTAATTTACACAAATCATTTAAATTATAAGAAAAAATACACGAAAAAAAAAACACCATTCCTCCTTTTGTAGCGCTTGTTTTATAATTTTTGATTGAATAATCTGTAACTGCGCAGTTGCACTTTAAAATGGTCTAAAATGCATTTGTTAAACAAGTTTTGATTGCTAGACACTAAATATTGTAACGGAATCGAAGACAACTTTTAAAGCCTGTCAACAAAATAAAAAAGTGTTTTAGCAATTAAGTGTTGAATTGCTTTTCAATGAGGTTAACAAGAAACGACTACTTTTGATGGCCCTGATACAGTGACAGAGCTTCGACGTTTACAGGCTTCAAGATGCCATTTAGAGTTTATATTGCCGAAAGAAAGGAACAGATCAACAGCTCAGTGAAATCCGAAACATTGACAAGATAAGCTAAAAAGGGCTTTGACATCAAATTTAATTTTATTTTTCCGAGCTCCTCAAAGAAATGGCTTAAGTTCAATCGGCTTTTGGTATTATCCGCACTGGAGTTTTGATGACCTTGCGCGACACTTATCATACGACCCTCGTACCGTCTGATGCAATAACACCAGAACTCCGGTTGCTGTGAAAATGTTAACTTTCCTTGCGTTCAGGACTGGATTCAGCCAGAGTCTGAGCCTGGACTAGCTTGCAATCGAATCTTCACGGATGGCTCCAAAACCATCGGTCTGGTGCTGGTGTCTTCATGGAGGTCGACAACACCAGACCTCATTACTCATTAGGCAAGCATGTCCCTTTTTTCCAAGCAAAGACTTTTACTATCTAATGGCCACGGACTACATTCTTAAGAATAAGTAAATAGAAGGGTCGAAGCATCTGCGTCTGTAGCGATAGAAAAGCTGCGCTTAAGGCCTTGCTAAACCCTTTAACCAGTTCAAATTAGTTCGAGAATGAAAGAACTCTCTGAATTCTGTCGCAAGGCTAAACTGTTTGACTATTGTCGGGATCCCAGGTCACACTGGGATCTCTGGAAATGAGATCTCCGACGAGATTGCTAGACAAGGCTCAGTGGACGTTTTCTAATGACCTGAACTTTCGTTGGGTCTTCTCGCGTCTTCGTTCGGGGCCTCCATTGACAATTGGGTTTCCTACAAACACAGCTGTGTGTGGTACAGCTCTCCAGAATGCAGGCAGACTAAACGAATGCTCTCGAACGTCTGTAGGAAATCAGCGGCATTCTTGCTGTCACTCAGCAGAAGAGAATGAAGACCACTTATTGGTATTCTAACTGGACGCTTCGCTTTCGCCAGACATTTTAGTGTGTTAGGCTTCAATGACAACACTGTCTGCGACGCCTGTGGACAGGGCGACGTTACTTCGGATCATTTTGTTTGCGATTGTCCTGCCTTTGCTCTGATCAGGTGGCACATCCTCGTTGCTAATGTAGTAAAATTCTAGTAAAATGGGTAAAGACTGGATCCTGCTTTCTGGTAGTACAATGGACCAGTTGAGTCTGAGTATAGCGTTTCAGAACCCGACAAAATAAAGTTCAATAGCAGAAAGGCAACAAAGATACAGTAGAAAATTTCATCAAGATTGACATGAAACCTTTCAGACCATGCAATAACCCTGCCATCGATAGTGTCCACCTAACTGTCCACCAATTGGAACATAAAAACAATTATGCTTCACGAGTCTGAGAATAGTCGTTCCATTTTACTCATTTGGTGTTTGCTTGGGGCTTTCAATAATCTAAGCACAGTCTACCCAATTCTGTAGCCAGATTGACCACGTGCTTAAATCGTAGACATGGAAAAAAGCCTCATCTGAGGCAATCCCACTGATCCGGCCCCTAAAACACAAAATAACCAAAGTCTCCGGATATACTCGATTCAGTGTGATGGCTTAAGCTGACAACGTCACGATTTTGCGGTCGGTGTAACGCTTAAAATTTACTCTTCCCTAGAAGGCATTGATTCCAACTGTCACGAATATCGACTGCTGAGGAAATTACCTATGCCGCGCGAGGACTGAAAGGCTTAAAGTCAGTAAGCAGAGAAGACTGAATAAGAGTCTCTACTGGGTATCCGATTACAAAGATATTGCAGGAAATCAAAAACTGTTAAAGGTGCTAGGTCCTAGATCCCATTTGTAACCTGTGACTTGGATAACACTACAATGAGTTCCGTAGAACATTCAAGATGGCCACTAGAATATTAAATATTTTCAGTTGAAGCTTCTCCCATTAGCTGAAAGCCTTCTAAATCTCTGATTTCAGGAAAATTTTGTTAAAAACTTGCCAGAGGTCCAAGTCTTAAACACAAACTAAAAGCAAACCAACCAAGTTCCTGTGCACCAAATGTCTTCACTGGAGGCAATCATTCTTGGAATTCCAGAAATAAATGATTTTTTACTTCCCATCTGGAATTATCAGAGTTACGTCAGCTCACAATGCCAAGCAGGCAGTTTCCCATGCCAAATCCTTAAATAAAAATGAATTGAAGTGACATGTAGATCGAATAGACACCAACGCTCCATCACGCAGAGTCTTCGAATCTAATCCGAGGGGACAACACGGTAGAGGAAGACCTAACTCTGGTGGCGCATGCAAGTAAAAGCCAACCACAACCAACTTCACGTGCGCAACTGGAAGCGGTATGCTAAGGACTAGGCTAACTGGAGAGGGGAGTTGGTTTAGGGCAAAAATTCAGAATAAAAAGAATTAGAACCTCCACTTTGGCTTCAGGCGGGGTCCACTTACAAAACCAGAAGGAATAAACCATTTTTTTAGAATTAACTGGAAACAGCTAGAACACGTTTTGCTATATAGGCTATGCAAGGCTAGGCGAAGCTTTGGTAATGCTCTCTTCAGCACGATAAATGACAGGACCCCTACCAAACAGCAGATTTTTTTTTTTTTCTATCTAAGAGTAGCTTCTTCTACGACGACCTCTTCTTTATTTGCGTCATCACCATTTCTGTTTCCTACAAGAGCACAGCTATCTATCTACATACCTAAGTTTTCAACAGTAGAAGGGTGAATCCACAAAGGCTTACAATGGCCCCCTTGATCCTTCGATAATTGAAACTCCAGTTCCTCCAGTTGCTCTGTGCTTCATTTTATTTACACTTCCTGACTGTGGATAGTTGTATGGACATGAAAAATGCATTTACCTCGCAAGGCTGTGTTGCCAATAAAAGGCAAAAACTTCCCAAAGCCCTATGCAGATACCGACTCAAACCGCCATCAACCGGTATTGTTATTCGGATACCATCTGTCAACAAGGCAAGACAATCAATCATCAATAAGTAGCTCACACCATGTTCCGATCAATTTCCTTCTCTCTGGTGAGATGTTCCTCTTGTTACCATGGGCCCATCGACCAACTAATTCCATGCCTGTCACTGTGGCAAATTGAAATATATTGGCAATTGAAGATACATACGTTATCTGTATCTTTTGGTGAGAGAAAATCTAAATACAATTGAGTATCGCCCACCCGCCACCGCCACCGCCACCGATGCCGGTGACCATTTTGCGCGCGGTAATAACCGCGCAAATTGCATCTCTGACTCTGGTATCTGTATCTTATTGATTGAATCACTTAAGGATCCGCGCTCTGACAACGAGCAAGTTGACGTAAAGTTTAATTTACCGAACGAGCGACACAAGTTTTGACAAATTGACCATCTGTACACACACGGCCAAAGGGGTGTGTTGACGGGGTGCATCTTTCATTGAACATCTGACCATTTGAACATCTGGAGCGAGTGAAACGAGTTGATATTGTTCGGCTTCTGTTGTCAGGTTCAAGGGTTAGTATTATTCAAACGGGATGTGCGGAAAGATTCCCAAGCTTATTAAGCACGGATGCTCTGTATCTAACGGTGTAAATTGTTCAAGAGACAATTTGTTCAGCGAAAATGAAAATATTCGCTCGTCATTCGTTGTTCAATTGAACGTGGTCGTACGACTTCTGATCCGATCAGGAGATTTTTTCTTCTTTTTTTTTTTATGTGAATTGCTTTTTGAGTGTCTTAAGTGGTTTATTGGCAAAGTAACGCGCAATTAAAAGTCAATTAAACGGCCAGCTAACCTCAGAGTGAGAGCCATGTCCGTTTGGTTACCCTCAGGGGCTTGTTATCAACATCTTCGAGTGGTTCGATGGTGTCCACAGTACCAGAACAGAATAAATATTTTGGAATTGTGATCAGTAATCACAAAAATTATTCTAAATGCGTCACAGGAACCACTTAAAATTCAAAAAGACCAAAAAGACAAACGATTACGACTTTTTTCTTACTATGAACGGGCACCTGTGCGCCAATAGATTGGTTTTGGGCTTGTGAGCTTTCTCAAATCGGTGTGTGATGCACGATCGTGCGATACGCAATCAATGGAACGTGAAACTTGTATCGCGCATGTGCTTATGGTTCAAACAACGTGAAATAAGATAAAATTATATAGGCATGCATTTCGAATGAGTTTGGATGAGGTGGAATGGTTAGGAAGTGCTATAAAATCTGTCAAGACAATATGATCTTAGGTTGACAGTGAACGAGGCTATCGAGGTGACTCTGTAGTAAGTCTGTTGGACTCTAATGCTTATAAAATCTAAAATGCAAATACCAGTAGGCCAATCAAATACTAAGGAACTTGGGCGATATCAAAAGCGACTAAGAGTGTCTTGGAGAGATATAAAGACGAACTATAAAAGCGACTTGGTTCGATTTGTGTGACATTTACATGCGTGTGTATATGGACATTGCACCTCCGATACAGGTCTGAATATAGGTATTTGGACTTTGAAGAATGTGGTTTAGAACATTTTTGGTTGACTCCTGAAATGCCTATTTTCGAACCCTATCATCGATAGATAGGCTGCATGATTCCAAACCGAACTTCAGCGCGCACTAGATAGGTTCGTCGCCGTCTGTTTTGAAGCTGGGATGAAGGTAAACGTGAACAAATCAGAGGTTATGGTAATTTCCCAAATGCCTGTTCAATGCACTCTGCATGTTAGTGGAGTCCCATTGAAAAAGTTTTGGTATCTCGAGGTCTTATGCACGAGCGATGGAAGAAGCAATGCTGAGTTATGTTCAGGTTGGACCCATTAACAGCTTGGTCAATCTTCTATCAGGAGGACTAAGCTTGGCATCGGAGCTAAGCTTTCGGTTTTTAATTCAGTGTTTGTTCCGACCCTCACCTATGGTCATGGGGTTTGGGTAATTATCGAAAGATGAGATTTCTTAATTGTATTGCTGGGGTTACTCATAGAGATCGAGTTAGGAACCCAGAATACGCGAGGCACTCAATGTGGAGCAGTTTTTTCTTTGAGTGGAAAGGTCCACACTTCGATGGTTTGGGCACGTTTACCGCATGCCCCCAACTCGGCTTCCAAGACATGCCATGGAATCCGTGCCATGAGGTAGGCGTCCTCTGAGTAGGCCTAGGATGAGATGGTTGAACCAAATCCGAAATTTAACCTTTACCCGTATGGGGATAACCCCTAAAGATTTAGAGTTCATGGCGGAAGATCGGGGATTGTGAAGAGTCGACTTAAGTACCTAAACTCCGCGACCCTCATAGTGGATAAGCGGGTCATTGAACATGGTGATGATGCTGCTGCTGCTGCTGCTGATGATGATGATGCTGATAATGAAGATGATGATGATGATGATGATGATGATGATGATGATGATGATGATGATGATGATGATGATGACAATGATGGTGATGATGAAAAATACTGCAGCCCTTGAGCTTGATACACTAATTAGTGCATTGGAGTACAGTGTAAGCTGCGTAGGTTTGAACCCAACCAAACATTTTTCGCGCCACCGAGTCTTAACGGGGAGTGACGAACCTCAAAGAGTATAGAATTCCTTCCTTCTCAAACTGAGCACCTATTCTGATATTCGCAACAGAAACTAGGCTCTGTGGAGCCTCATACCTATGTATCTGGCGAGGGGCGGAAATCCACTGGACCCTAAAAAAAATTTTGTGTCAAGCAAAGTTCGCCTATAAAAAAAGGAATCTCAGGATGGTGCTTGCGTCAGCGTCGTTGATAGTTTCTGAGGAGGTGTACGCCTACCAAAGTGTTTTAGTCTGCAGCGAGCTATGGCGGGGCAGTCGCACAAAATATGCGATGTTGAATTCCATTTGGACAGGTTGTCTTGGAACTTTCATAAGTTGAGCTCCAACTTGACGTGGCTGGTGGGTAAACCACAGAAGGGACAGGGACGGGCCTATCAATACTGATTGGGTTGCTTGTCCGTTGAGCTCATCTGCAATCTCACTGTTTGAACCAAATAGATGGTTATTTAGATGAAGGGGATCAATTGCTTAACAATGCTTAAACACCCTCAGGCAGATTTTGAGTGAAAAAAGGGATTTGGGCTGTTATCGCTGCTTGACTCTCTGAAATATAATTCGTCTTTAATAAGCCTTTCGGAGTCGGCAAAAAATTATAGGTCCCTTCTATTCGTGCGGAATTCGCAACATGAAGCTAGGTCTTGACCCACCCCGAGCTTGTCCCGCCAACAAGTTCCTTTGAATTGAGCATTATTTGGCAAGAAGCTACACTACCGTCATTCAAAAATCAAAAAAATGAGTTGCCAAGCGTACTTTCATTAACGAAAGTAGAAAGTTCGACTTTAGCATCAAATAAAACGCAGCTCCATCAGCGGCAGTCTACCTTGAAACTCATTTCAGACGTCTTCACATCAAATAATATGTCAACCACAAGATTTATCACCTCCATAAAACAAAAATAAATTAGATAATCTATATAAGCCATCACCGGTCATAAAAAAAACTCGAATTTCTAATCTTCCGTAATTTCTGCGAATAATCCACGATAAACCTCAACTCATTTAAATACCGATATTACTGTGAGTGACTTTGACTACCAACCACCAAAAGTGGCCATAAAAAGATAACGAACTCCCAAACAAAATGGTTCAACTTATGCTAATCTGCGTTACTTCTGCGACTTCTACCACTTCTGACTCATACTGTACTTAAAAAAAAAAAACATTTTGCTCTTGCGAATCTCAATGAAGATACATTATGTAGATCCCTTGGATAACCTGTCTTCGGTGCTAATTAACTGCTGCTGTTTCATCATCCTCCATTCATCGTTTGTTTCTTCATTCATTTCTTGGACTGGTATACGTGGAGGAATGCATGTGCTGGGCATGCATGGTCATGGCACAGAGTGACCGGCGATTTCCTGCGAAGCTATGCCAACAACTTGGAATTCCATACCAAAAAATTAACCCTCCACAATGTGTGATGGTGCAGTGCAATGACAAAACAACGACCAAGAATAAAAGCCGGTAAAACGGAACGAAGTTGTGTTCCATCGTTGCCGGGGGAATTCCTGTTTTTTTTTTTTATTATCCACACAACTTAACCATGCCCGGATAACCTTGATTGTGTGTTTGTAGGCAGGTATACCTGGAATGGCCAGTAAATCTTTGCCGGTTCAAGCAGGTTAACTTTGATTGAGACCATAAACGCCTTCATTTGGTTTTGGGCATAAAGTTGCAACAACCACCACGTGGTAGGAAACTGTATTACTGGCCACTGACCACTGTTTCCAACCGGCTTTCTCTCGTCTTTCTTTTTCTTTTTTTCTGTTCGTTGCCATGCCCTTGTGGCAACCCTGTCATGTGATCTGCATTGGTAAGATAGTGTCAATGGCATATACGTGCCATTATGACATTTCCTCATTTCTTCTGTCCATGCTCTTTCTTTGGCCATGCCAGGCAGTGATGAAATGTCGAGACATTCTTAGAATTCATTATGCCCTGCAAACAAAAAAGTATCTAGCGATCTAAAAATACTTGTTAAAACCTTGCCCCCTCGGACAAAGGTCTAAAAAATTGCTATTCACAGTACCTAGATACATATTCTTTCGTTTATTCTAAAATATCGATGATTAATTCCACGAATTTCTGCTAGAGGACACGACCATAGTAACAAAAGTCACGCTACACTCCTTAGATACAGCTGAAAATTTATGTAAATGGCAGAACTGGCGGTGTGTTTGATCTAAAAATCGAACTGTCAAGCTCTTTTGAATAATGCTGAGGGTGTGATGGGGATACATAGTCGATATTCTATGGCGTTCTCGTCATCCATTCGCATTGACGAGTCGAAGTAGATACTTTTCAGATTTGTTATCTTTTAGATATAAATAAAACCGCAAACGAATTAAGATTGAGTATATTTCGTTGCCAAATTTTATCACAGACAGAGAGTCTAAGTTCGCCCACGATGCATTAATTAATTCAAGTTGATTCATGGGGACAGTTTGGATTGGACATTTTCGTATTTCCGGAGATTTATCCAAATTTAGAGCAGAGTACCTACCTACCCGAGAACCACGTGATAATTTAATCTCGTTTCCGTTTATCTTCGTTTGAGGCGAAAAAAAAGATACTCGGAAACTACAAACGAAGATATCGAGGCCCTTTCGAAAATAAATTCCATTCACACTGTGTGCTGAAGGTGAGAGAGTAGATACTAGTGTGTAAGACAGCCAGTCAAAAAGATACTGATAATACTGACAACGAATTGCATCAGCCACTTTGAATATGCCAGCAGCCAGCCAACACCAGTGAGAGGCACAACTCAGGTATATACGGAGAGGCCTATGTGCTACGCAGTGTGTATCTATGTGCATTATTTCTTTAGGCACTCTCGCTCTCGCAAGCACTTTTAACACATGTATCTATCTATGTATATCTACGATGAAAGTGGTTTCGAACATTTTTTTGTGTTCGATCGAAACGATAGCAGATACAACCAATTATGCTGGGTGACACAACTCACAAAACACATGAATAAGGCTACTGGATGTATTTCTAACAGAACCAACTGAAATGAGAAACAAGCTATCGCGGTTATGCGATATTCAATGAGAATACGTGAAATGGCATTTTGAGTCTGGGTGGGCCTACAAAACTTTAATTCTAAAGACAATGCGATCTTAAGGATTGAAAATCCCAACCTCATAGGGTCTCCTCTTAAGACTCATGAGACTTCTTTAGACTTGACCGGAATAAGGTCGAAATACAATCAAGCCTCTATAACAAAAACCGGTCAGAAGCACTTTTCCAGTCAAAGAACTGAACGCTAAGGTCGAAACCTTTGAAAGGCCAAAAATGTTGTCACATTGACATGACAAACCTTGCAGACTCAAGAAAGTAGCTTTCAGCATCTGCCATAGGGTTTATTTCTGCGAATGTTTAACTTGTCACAGCCAAGAAACAGGCTGAGGAGAGACAATTCGACAATTTAACTGAAACTCTGGAGATTTAATAAACAGTTTGCGGTGCAAAGACATTAGAGTAGAAAAATGCCCCCAAGTGGAGCTACATACATAGTTATGATGAAGAGAGTTTGACAATGACTAAAAGTAGGTATAGTATCATTTTCCCCTTCATTTTTCATCGTCGTTTGTCCAGCTGAAGGTTCTTGGTTTAACTGCTAACGTTAGAAAACATTTATTTCTTAGGATAAAATAAAAACCGATCGGTTATACGGAAAAGGTATCACACACCCTTATCAAAGTTAATGCAAGCACATAGAAAGGGTTCAGCCAAAGCGATCATACAGATAGAATCGAGGGTTCATTATGGGACTATAAGATTCTCTTACTTACTCCAGCTCTAGCTCATCTTATGACACTGTGAAATAGAGTACGGAGTCATGTTCAATTTCTTTAAAGAAAGGCGAGTCTTTAGTGGAGCGATAAGAAGTCGCGCCATTTTTCACGTCTCCAAGCTTATGATGTAGAAATAAGTTCTCGTCGACGACACTTCTGCGAATCATCATGGACCGTTGTATGCTCATTTAGTCCTGCTCTACAAGAATTTCAGTAAGGGGTTTGACAGTTTGTAATTTGCCCTGTATTGCAAAACAGTGAAGCATCGAAAGAAGGATTTCCTATCCAAGTGTCTGGTTTGAAATGGATATAATATTTCCAGGATACAGTTGGTACACAAGAATTTGAACCAAAAGATGGGGAAATCTCTTTAAATGCGACCAAATCATTTCCAGGCTGATCTTGGGTTCAGTTGCGCTAAATGGTCAGGCAGCACTTTAGATACCGGAAAATTAAATTTCTGGAAAATTTGCAAACCTATCAATCGTGAGGGCTTCTATCTCAACAAAAAGCTTCCAATCAAAGGTAGAAAAATGTCGTTTTTTCGTTAAAGTGACGTAAGATGTCTGACCGAAGGAGACTTAGAACAGTGCTTTAACTCAGAAAGTCAGGGATCTTTATTTAGGGGATAGCAACCAGTTTTTCTTCAAATTTCATTCCGGCTAAAAAAAGTTGACGGTACAAGGAGAATTCTATCAAGTTTTACTAGAAAGCTGTGCGAATATTACGTGTGAAGAGCCCTTTGTGTTGAACATTTTCTAACAAACTTAGGTTTAGTTTAAGATGATGAGACCCTCTTCATCTCACTTAGGTCTATGTAGACTCGTGGTGGATTTTACCAACTACTGGTTGTCCTTCCAAATTTTGAGCAGATCCGACAGTGAACCATCGAATAGCTCCTCGATGTTATCGAGTTCATTTCTATTAATCCAAAAACAGTTGCGTTTTCATGCGAAAAATATTGTTAACATTCTCTTGGTTGTTTAATTTCATAATATCCACTAGTCTTCCAAGCTAGAAATTTTTAGCTGCATAAAAAGTTTTTAACATCTGAAGTCGGCTTTTAAATGTGACGTTTAGAATGTTTTGCAGCCAGGAGTACGCTCAATGTACTTATCACTTTCAACTTCAAAGGCACGACTGTACTTGATTAAATGTCGTACACGGTGCAGCGTCTCACTACTCATTCTAATGCAAGGCACAATAGCACTTGATACTGCAAGTGTTTACATGGTCGGCTAGTCAGAGAAAATACTTTGATACATGAGCTAAATACACGGACAGCAAATAAAGGGGTACGTGTAAATCTAAACGTTTGTCTCTCTATTCTTGGTTCATAAAAATAAATTTTGACATAATTAAAATAAATGACTCCTACCCCCACTTGAATCACCTGTCATGTGATGTGTGGATAATCAAAAAATGTTGGCACGCTCAAAGCGAATTTCCGTTTAAATTTTCCACGAAACAAAACTGAATCGCGAATTCTATCGCAAAAAGTTTTTCCAATTCAATTCAAACATTGTCCCACTTTTCGTTTTTCAAATGACTCAGCTATGGAAATGCCATTAAATTAACGGAAATCATGTGATGATTATTTGTCAATGTGATCCCTTAATGTCAAACGACTATAGCACACACACGCTAATCATTTAAACGGAAATCTAATGTCTTGAATGACTACATAGTCAAGGAAATTTTTGGGAAAAGTGCAAGTTCACACAGTCTGACGTAAAGTTAGAAAGATCAATGTGAAATCACACGTAGAGGTAACAGCAAACAAATGTCAGTTGTCGAGTTGTCAGTTTTCAATTACTTAATTGTTTTAACTACCGTGACTGGTATTTCCTTCAAATGACACACCGAACGGAAAACTACCTAAATGCTAAAGTGCAAGAAATTTTGTCATCTGTCACCACATATGTATAAACTGGGAAATGTCAGTGTAAATTGACGTTAAGAACTTTCAAGTGAATGAAAGAATAAATTGTCAACTATGACACAGTTGAGCACTCAATTATGTGTTTGAGTGTAATGAATTTGTTATTTTTAAGACTTTCGAGCTTAGAGTGGATGCAAAGCATTATCAACGCGTCCCTGAAATACGCAATTTAAAAAACTAGAAATTGTGGGCACCGGTAGGTTAGGTTAGGTAAATGGGTGTCTTGGGACGTTCGTCACTGCTCACTTAGACCAGCAAAATGGGCCCATTGGGGCCATCTTTTAATTTTACTTCGGAAACCTGCAAGAGAAGCTGCTGATTTAAAAACCACCCAGATAAGGAAATGAATCTCAGGACATTCTTCAGCTCGATGCCACGCAAGTCCTCCAGTTCCGTGAAGAAGTAACTACAAAAAGTCCTCATTCTCCTACAGATTCGATTCGATTTCTTCCTTGTCCCTAAATGTTCTGGTAAAAATCGTTGTGATGTATACTAAGGAGTAATGATGCCGGAGACTACCCTTGCCTCGCGACGACTAAGTTTGATCAGAGACAGAGATCTCTTCTTATTATAACTCGTCCATAAGTTTTTAGTCCATAAGACATGTGTTTAGCTGGATCCAAGTGTATTGGCTCGACTTATGGCCTCGTGTTCAATATAGCCTGCGAGGCATGCAGCGCAAGTTCGTCCGCCCTTTCGTTACCTGGGATATCCATATGCCCTGGTACCGAACATAGGGTCACCGTATTGCCTCTCGATATCTCATCTAGATGCTTTTTACAGATTCCTACAAAGCCTCGATCTAGTTATCGCGGACTCGAGAGAGTTAACAGCTGTCTGGCTGTCGTTATAGATCGTGATTGTCCTTGCGGTGATACTCACTCGAGGGCAGTTTTTGAGGTCTCGATGATGACTGTAAAAGACACTGCAGTCTTCGTTTATTCTAAAGAAGTGGTTTATTGTTAGGGCCTTCCAGTCCGGCACCTGCACCAATGTCCATCTTAGAACCATCGATGTAAAAGCCAGTTCCTTTTTATTGGTAAGTTTTTGGTTCCTTCAGTAATTTCTGTCAGGAATTCTGATACTGAATCTCCTGTCAAATGCCAAAGTCTGGGTCATATAAGCTGTTTCTGTCGATTTGGCAGCACCGGTAACAGGAAATCATCCATGAGCGCTAGTTTTTCTTTAAACGAATTACTGGCTTAAATTTGTTTCGAAATGCTCCCTTTCTGCTCATTCTGGTGCAAACAGGTTTGCTAACACTACACTACACTTTTTATATTCACTTGGATATTCGTTGTAGACAAAAAGTGGCAAAATCTCAAATCAACTCTATTGTACATGTAAAAGTAACATTACAGTTTTATTAACTTCCTGACGCTCCCGAAAATCCGGCCAAAATGACCTCTGACATCTGTCATCAGTCATCGGTCATCCATCAAACATCTTTTAATTACTAAACCCAACTTAAACCAGAAAAGATCGAATAAATTCAATGCGTACTAGTTTGCTGTCAATAAATTGATTTTCCTCAATTGCCGATGAAATTGATTGATTTCCGTCAGCGAAGCATCACTTGAGCAATTATTAACGCCAATCACAGTCGTTAAATGTTCTACAACTATGTAGTACATCAATGACTAAACAGAGTCACATAAGTCAAGTTTAATTACCTTTCGTGTTAGCATCTGTTTAGAACTTTGGATTATAAATTCAAATGTCAGTAGGTATGTACTCGTATCTCCGATTGACGCATATGATTACAAAAACCCACTCGTCTGGACAGTTCCCATGCTCAATCACAAAGTGTTTAGAGAACATGTCTATTGGTGTGTGAGGTGATACCTTATGCAATATTCATTGGCTTCCTTAATGGACCACATAATCAACGAGTTGTGACGGTCCCGGTCCATGTTGTCGAAAGACCCTCCATAATTGAGTGCGAAATCTTGCAAAGCAACAGGCGACCGACACACCGGGCACATCCGTAACACACAATCCCATGGATGTTGTCAATGAATTTCATGAATGAACGAACGTAGCTTGATTCTTTCAATTGCATGACGTCTTTTTCGAAAGTATGTATCTAACTATAGTTACAGATGTACTGAGATAGCCACAGCAACCGGATACACAGATGTGCCAAGTAACAGATACTTGGAATCGGCCAGATACATAAAGATACACACGCCTTCGTGTCTGTATCCGAATAGATCGACACAAGTATACCCGCTCTGACGGTGTGTGTATCTAATTGCGATACAAAAACTGGTATTCAAGGAATTTAGGGGGCTCGTCTCAACGGCCTCTGTGAGTGCATTAGCAACTAGTCGATTGAATAGAGCTACGTGATCATGCGGTAGTATGCATCGAACGACCCCGGCTGCTTTGAGGCAGCCATGTGGCAATGCCGGTCGATGACGCACGGTCCCATTAGATTGCGCCGACATGTAATCTGAATACGCATTTACAAGTACATAGCTCGAGCTCAATTGACAGTGCCAGCATATGTACGGGTATATTCTACGGTCGACGACTTGTGGCGTTGGGGAGGTTGCACCAATTAAAACGAAAAAAAAAAAATAAAAAACGTTTGTATCTCTGTGTCTGTGCGGTAAATTGGTAAAACGATTGCGTGACGAATGCCTATAAACGCTGCGACTGGCATGATGAGGCAAAAGGCACGTACTCCCAGCTCGAGGCCGCTGAAAAATGGAAACTAATTGATTAGGTTCAGAGTCAGCTGAACGTGTAATTTTCCGATCGCGCCTTCCCACACTTAGCAGGTCATTCTGTGATCGTTAAGAGGCATCAACTACCGCGATAATCGTTGTCGATCTAGTCAGCCAGTGGCTTGGTCTCGAATCACGGAGGCAAAAATTACATATTTGTGTCTAAAAGGGGATTTACGAGAGTGTGCGTTATGGCTTGAGTGTGTTGTCTCTACTGAGATTGTGGTTGGTCAGTTCGCCATCAACACAAAAGCAAGTGTATTCGAGCGCGCTACAGTGGAAGACAAAATGGATGACTGGTCGAGTGACGCACCAAAAGATGTGTGTTTCTAGGCGCATGGATCTGGTTTACTCTTATTGATCCTGACAATTGCACGTGTGCTCAAAATGGAAAATTATTGAGATTTTGATTAATGCAACGCTAGTTCGTCGACAAGGTGACTTCTTGGATTTTAAGCAAAAATCAGATGCCAAGATTGGCAAATCCGCGAAATCCCTACGTAGTCGCACGGTTTTGACCGAGGAATTAAAAACTAACCTGACATCTCCTACTGTAAGTACACCTCGGTTTTTAATGAGAAAAGATCCCTGGTAATGTTGTTTCTAGGTTTTCTGTGTCCTGAAAGTTTCTTGCGAAATCTCTTTAAAAAAATGCAAGTCTGGTGGTAATCCGTGCAGTTGTAAATGGTTTAGGAAGCCAAACTACTAGAGAGCTCGTGATCCAACTTAGGTCAAATCTGATCAATATTTTGGCACGAAGGGAGATTTACCAAGCTGTACTTGGTATTGTCAATAGCATTTAGCTTGAGAAACAATTTGGATGCAGCTAGGGGCATTGACAACAGTACTCCGACTAGGAAAATCTTTGAATGTACTCAGGAGAAGACCTTACCTATAGTTACATACGAACTTGGAATAGGGTCCCAAGTAATTTAGCGTACAAGACTGAAGGTAGCTATCTAAGAGTCAAGGCTACTGAAGAAGCATGTTGGTTGAGGCAGTGATCTACCTCGAATCTGTAGGGAGACATTTGGAAATTCATCTTTTTTTGGTAAAGTCAGCAAAGTTTTGCGGTGCCCAACGATATCATCGGCGCTATTGTTCCCAGGAATGTTTGTATGCCCTGACACTCAGTACAGATTAACCAAAATGACCTTTAGATTAGCTGTCGAAGTAAACAAAAAGGCGGATAACCTGACATGGTCATTAAGTGGAACACAAATGAATAGCTGTGGAAGTGGGAATTCTTGGCTTATTGCAAGCAGTTCAAAAAAGTAATTAAAATGTCTTATGGCTGAGCCAAGAGGAGAGTTTTAAGCAGATTGCAAAGAGTTGGTAGTAGCATTGTCCACAATTTTTATCAAAAAGTTCTAATCCAATTTAAAAAAGACTTTTTTGGTAATAGAGCAAACCCACACAAGTCATTTGAAATGAATATGACATATTATTGGTTTCTGGTGTAGAGGGTTTAGGTTGTGGATATGCCGTCTATCATCGTCTAAAACTTCATAGACATGTCGATCAAAGTAAAATAGTTCTCATGCAAAATGTTAGACAATACGTGACAGCCTACTTATGTATGCAAGATTTTAAACACCGCAAACAAAATTGTAAGGCAAAGCTTTGTTGGAAGTACCCTGAACCACCAAATGATTGATATCATTTTCACTAAATGCCATTCAAATTCTGGGCTATTACATAAAAAGAACTAAATAAACACTTCATTATTTTAATTTAACTTAGCTCTACACTTACCACAAACAGTGCTGCTATCGATAGTCACTTGCACTATAAGTTTAAAATGTTCTCCTCTATACAATCTTTTTCTTTTTTTATAAATTTCTTCTCTTAAATGTCTGACCACACTGTAATGACTACTTGAACTGCTAACTGAGCAGATAGATGTGTCCTTTATAACCCACACTGTGCATGTGCTCAGCGACACTTGAAAGCATTTGAAGTGATGCCAAGACATGTTCAATCGTGTTCAGCACACAAGCATCGATAAGAAGGTATATAAATAGGAATGAACACATTGAGTACATTGAGGTATAAAACCTTATCTGTCTTTTTACGGATTTTCTTCATTCTGCTGCAAAACTTTAGACGCAGATGCCCTACCTGGCTTTATGTACTTATTCTGGGTTAATAACCTCTCGTTAATGTGAAAATTCCGATTTGTTTGAAAGAAATGTTGACAGTTTGGGATAGGTTTTGCAATTCAACAAATTAAGTTATGTACATATGCAAAGTGAGGTATCTACTTTGAGCTCTCAATTGCGGAATATTTTACCCAAAACGTTTAATTTTAGTATTAAACGGTTTCGGCGAAATACTGAATAGGACGACTGTAAATTATTAGTAAAATTTACAGTCAATACTGAATTTCGAGGAAAATAAGCCATCAATGCGTATCAAATGCTTTCAATGCGTTCAAAGCCCAATGCCTGAAACTGATGTGCAACAAAGATGCATGCAGTGATGCATGCATGTGGCAATTTAACTTCGAAAACAACTTCCTTTGCCATGGATATAGAAAGACGTATAAGGAATAAAACGGCACATATCATTCCGATCGCGAAGACACCCATTAGCACTCTTTACGGGGATATAGATGAGGAAACCATAATCAGAGCTTATACGCGATGGCGTCACATGGACACATGTGCAATAGCCAGATCACTATAGCCAGTCTGCGATAAGAGGAAATCCAAAAATCTCGTACAAATTAGTCGAAGGGAAATACGAATCGTTTCCGATGTCCTCACAGGACACTGCGGAATAGGAATCAATGCGGAGCGTCTTGAATTGCCCTACAACGACTATTTCAGAAGTTGCAGGAACGAAGAGGAAATAGTATCCGTCCGACACCTACTATGCGAATGTCCCGCACTGGCCACCAGAAGATTGCGTACTCTTGGTAGTAGCTTCTTTCATGGGACCTTAATGCTGATTTTAGGAAACTCCTGAGATTTCTATCCCTTTCTTGGTGGTTTCCGGATTAGCCAACCCTAGGCCTTGGTTTGCCTCCCATGAGTACACTTTTTATGGGTAGATGGTCTAAGTAAGTCTTTAGGACACCCACTAAACCAACCAACCAAGTCGTATTGGCGAGTCACATAAATACAACGAAATGCAACACGATACGAGTATGACTCAAAGTGAGATACGACTACAACTTGCAAAATTGGGATGATTACCTTTGAAACTGACAATGTTCTAATTTCGTCGAACGACTATAGCAATGGCAGAAACCCTCCATGCGTCCAAGTTAATGAGTGGTCCTCGTGTTTGTAATCACCCAAAGCGACCAAGTTAATAAATAAATAGCTACAAAAATAGAACGCAAGCCTTTGGCCTCTCCAAACATTCCGAAACTTATTCAACAAGTGATAAGTGTGTTCAAACAACCAACTTGACTTTGGAGCAAGGAGCAAGACCAAATGCCTCCACATGGTTTTTCCCACGCACATTATTTTAGCTAAATGCCACGCAATGTCAATACCAATCGCCAAAGTATCTTTCAACATTTCCAATTAACAGCGAAAATCCTTGCTGCTTAAAAAACGTGCTCCGCATACGCGTACTACATACATCCTTCAAGCGAATTATCCTCGAGTTCATTTGCTTTGATTCTGGGAAATGAAATCGTTCTGTTTTTTTACCTCGTGCCAAATTGTTTAATCAAAAAAAAAAACGGGCAACGGCGCCTAGAGAGAAAAATATTCCAAATAACTCAAGAGTTGCGATTTTCGGCGAAATCCCAGAAATATCCAATTCGTCCCAGTTCAAGTCACATGAAACCGTTATGGTTGATGCCGATGATTTATGGGGAAGAGAGGCCATTCAATTAGATTCGTGTAAGCAAACCGAACAGACACTGATATTCTAATTTTGTCGGTAAATTTGATGTCAAACCGAGATGAATGATAATAATTATGTGGGAGTGGCACGAAGGATACTCCAGGGACATTAAAGAAGCGGAATCATACGGTATGAGAGTTAATTACTGGAAGATTAGGTGTCAAGAGGTGTTGTTCTAATTGATAGGAATAGAATAATGCCTGTCGGGAATGAAATTGGATGTAAATATAGCATCAGCGAAAGGTTTAGACAAGGGTGTTGCTTAAATTTTGAGATCATGGTTTTACAGCTCTCTCAGGGAATAGAATTCCTTGAGAATTGAGTTCATGTAGAGTTCACTCATCGAAGAGTTGGGATAAAGGTTGCATATTGTAAGGTGTAGGCTGGCATTTCATGAAATAAACAGAAACCTGAAATAGACTAAAGTCAGCAGGATTTGTAGTTATAACCGATAATTCTTAAATGGACTGAAACTAGGCAATCAAAGCTTTTCAAATGTAGTCAAGCAGAGGTTAAGTTTCTTGGATTATTTTTTCTTCAATACCAGACAAACTGACGAGAAAAGGTCTGTTTAGACTGAAAGCGAACTAACTAAATAGTCTAATGGACATGACTGTTCATTCATTCATTTCAGACCCACTTAAACACTATAAGAGTCGTGGGTTTGAGCTGCTTAAGTGGATCCCCCATAACTCTCGATCTTCCGCCATCTCCTCTAAAGCGTCAGATGTTATCCCCTTAAGGGTAGAGGTGTGCTTTCGGAATTGGTCGAAGCATCTCATTCTGGGCTTACGCTGGGAATGCCACCATAGCCACGGATTCCATAGCACGTCTTGGAAGCCTAGTTGGGAGCAAAACTCTGGTAAAATCTTCATTCAAACCCCCACTAGCTCCCAAAGTGCTTAACGCTAACCGCGCGTTCCTGTTTCCACTAATGTACTTAGCCATTAGTAAACTACGTATGTGTGTGCGTCTGTTGGGAACTTACCCGTCGTTATTATTGCAAGAGGAATGTAATACTATTCCAGGATCACTAAGAGTTACAAAGGAATGGTGTCGTATAGCAGGACAACCTTAACCCGAGGAAAACTACAATCATTATGAAAATATTGACTAGATAGCAAACTGCTGTGGAATAAACACTTGGAACCCAAAGTTTTCACGGCTACTCTTGCCATAATGATTTGTAGAATTTTATCAGGAGAAATCTGTGGCTGCAGACTAAGAACATCTGTGTACACCATGATAATAAGACTCAAACTGAAAGGACCAGTCTAGGTAGAGCCAGAAAAGTAGTGAGCAAAATACAAAGACCAGTGAAATGAAAACACGTCCTACTGGCAGACATTCTAGGACATCGTCTTTGAAAAATCAACAAAAGAAGCCCGATTCAGAAATGACAAGGAAGATATAGAGATGGGGAAATGTATCACTTAAAAGGAAGACGAGAATCTTTCAGAAACCAATACTCTCTTCATCCTTCAATCCTAATGACGACTTGTCGAGGAAACGCTGCTTCCAAAGGAAGCGACGTTTTTTTTTCCGAAAAAAAGCAGCAAAAGAACATTGAGGAATGAGCAATGAGTCCGATATGGACCTTTTATGTGAATCTAAATGGACCAACGACAGGACACTCGAATTGAGCCTTTCGCACCATATTTTAAGCAGACGTCTATGCTTTTGCGAGCATAAGGGAAAAGTTAAGAGGAAAAGATGAGCAGGAAAGAACAAGGTCGTGAACTAAACTCCCTGGTCTCCGACACACGCAGAAAGTCTTCGGGATCTACAACCAAAAGAGATGCGTCACCGGCATCAACATGACAGAGAAGAAGTTGCATATACTCACAGAATTTTTAACAGACTGTTGCACATGAACAGACTAGGTTTAGAATATAATCGGAACTGCAGATGAAGATGAAGAAACCCCAAAACATCTTCCTAAGAACTGTATGGTACTATTTTACAGCAGAAGGACTCACCTAGGACATCTACTATCTGAGGAAGATTGATCATCTTTAAAAGTGGTCACCGTGGCTCAGTGGTTAGCTTTTGGTGGAAGTACCCAATCGATGACTGTGCGTTCACGGGGGCCTACTGGTACATTGTCTTCCCCTTTGAGTTGTACTTGTTTCAATCTTGGGTTCTATTTGGCTGGTCTATCACAAAACCGTCCTATTGCCTTAATAAAGTGGAGCATGTTCAAACAGCCTGTTTCCCATGTGCCGGAGTGGGAGTTTTTTTAGATTTGAACATTCACAGAGAAAGTGCCTGACGGTTTCCGTTTCTTCCGCATCCTTACAGCTCCTGCAGTAGTCTGGAGAGTTGATGCGAAGTTTGGTGGCCATAGTGCTTATGGCACAATGTTCCGTCAGAACATCTATTAGGATGCAAGTATCTTTTTTGTTCATAGTCAGGAAACATTTTGTGTTATTCTGGTCGATTATCTGCCATAAACTGCGGGATATAATGTAGTCTGTAGTCCCTGGCGGACCAAAAATTGTTGATTATTTCTCTCATCTTGTGGTCGACGTTGGCTCAGTGGTTAGTGCGTCGGACTGCTGCGCCCGCTGTGTGGATTCAAGACCCAGCCATATTCACCAAATACTTTACGGGGCCTTGTAGGTCCCTTCCATTCGTGGGAAAAATGTTACACGCACCACGTTAATGGTTGCAAGAATCCAGGACTTGGTTCATTCCGAGCTGTCGAAACAGCTATTTGTTTTTATTTTTTTAATTGAACCATGGTTTTCCAGGCAGAGATTCTGCAAGTAACAATTTTCACCCGGCATAAGGTAGGAAAAGTAATACCATGTGATAGTGTCAACCTTTTTCATTGGCAGTCAGGCAGTTTAAATGTCGGCTGTGGCGAGCTTGTGAAGAAAGTGTCAGTTTTACACCTGGAATAGGTTAAAGAGTTTAACCGGCAACAGATATAGTTCCTAAACCGCAGGGTTCTAACATTTAAGCTTAACATATGTTGAGAAAAGGATAGAGGAAGAACAACTAAAATCTAGTTAGTTTGTAGTGGTCTTCTAGAAAAGTGGTACGCTTAGTTCAAGGCATCTATTGTGATATCACGGTGAAGGCTAAAGTTGAAAAGCCCAATCTACTTTTGAAATTAACTGCAAAAAAACTTCCCAATCACTGAGCAGAACTGCCTAGAACACTCTCCCCTGCGTACGCAATTAAGTCAAACATGGCGTCCTCCAAACTGGAGTATGAAAGATGGTCGGCTTAGTAAAAAACACGAAGTGTGACTATAGCTCTGTGACCCACTATAAGAAAACCAGAAAGAATCTAAAATTAAGTAGACAACAGCTTGGATTGATTGAAGACATCTTGCCCACTCACCGTCTTTTACGTAAGCACGCTAAAAGGCTACTTATCAGTGCTTTTAAGAACATCAAACGGAGGCAGGCAGCAAGGGCAGCACAGAATTGCCAAGTTTTGCAGGAATATCAAGAATTTAACTAGGTTTAGCACTTCCAATAAAGCAACCAGTCGAACCTGACCCAACTTCAAGATATAAGAGGCTTTTTCTGTTCCTTCTTTCTCTAAATTACCCCATCAAATGCTGACAACAACATTAAGTCCCACTAGCGAAGTGTGTGCCTACGAGATTCTCTGTTTATTTAAATTCTGGATATACTCCTCCATCCCCAAAAAAAAATCGAAAACAAAAAACCTCATGAATTTTAACAAACTGCCAAAAATTTATTCATACATTTATTTGAATTGCCTCCCTATTTGCTGTTTGCCTGAATAAATCTTCCAGTCACATGATATCATCCGCGGTAATGGTCATTTCGCTGGGACGTGCTCTTATTTTTGACCCTGAACAGGTGTGAGAAGCGATAATAATTTGAAAACAAAATTTAAATACTGATTGGTAATGAATAAAGTTTTTTTTTTTTTTTGATAATTGAGGCATCAAAAGGGAACAGAGCATAATTGATATAATAATTCAAAAGCAATTTCCGTCACACAATGGAAACACTAATGATGACAAAAAAAAACTATCCATTCCTTTTGTAAGGCGCCGTCTTGGTGTTTAAAATTAGGTTCCTTTCTGAATCAAAGAGCTTTAGAGATTTTGAAACTATAAATTCCGTTCGTCAGTTTCAAAATTGTAAGGGTTAACCAAGAGAAGTTAAAGTAAAGCTGGCAGCATTGAGAGGTGTTAAGAACACTCCTTACTTACTAAATTAACCAATGAGTCTCCATTGACATCTCAAGCATTGTCATCACTTTTTCTAGAAGGAGAGGTTTCAATCTTTTATCATTGACGACTAACCTTGGTTCCACAATTTAAAAAATAATCGAAGCAATGCTTCGTGGATCCTATAAACACATTGAAGAATGTTTGGAGAGGATCAAAAATAAGATTTGTGGTGAAAGATTGAACCTCTGTCTAAGATATTCGCCAAATACACTTCCTGCTAGGCGTGCCTGAGCGCATTTGGCGCTATTTTGATACCACAACGCTTGGAAACATGATTTGGTTAAAAAACGTGAGTTGGGTTGATGTTTGGTAGTCCTTATATTCAATCCCTGGATTTGAGGAAGAACAGTACATATATCAGAAATATTTTTTTCTGATAGGGATGTTAAAGTTGTTGACAAAGATTTACTTTACCGAGAACCGGCCATTTACGAAGGAAGTGATCGGGAGATGTCCATTTGATTTTTGCTAAGTAGGCCATATTGTCCTAGAGATAACGCAGCTAGCTAGCCACACCCACTTTTGGTTCGTCATTTTTAGAAAGGGTCAAAATAGTTTACCCCTAACAGATCCTGCCATTTCCCTATGTCGTGGGATTTAGATAAATGACAGGAAACGAGTTGTCGAGATTTGCAAGATCTCCTGGCATTGTTCTAACAATTTTAAGGATGTGGTTACAGCGGTCTTAGGCCATTGCCATACGAGCTCCTTCATCTGGCCGCACGGTCTGGTCTGAGTAAAAAGACAACCAATAGAACTGTACACACGAGCGACGACGACCAAATAGGAGTCAGTGTGGTCACGCATACTATTTTATCCAGCAACTTCTCTCCATGGCGGGCGAAGTGTAGAACGTCATGGGGGGTGCTGTGATATATCGGCATGAACACAAGAGCACGCAAATGGTCGGGCGTCTTTTAAAATTTACCCTTTCCAAGGTTGGGTGAGTCTTATCAATTCAACTACGAAGAATGATAATATTCTGTCGAGCGGACAAAATGCAACTCGTGTAGCAACGACGAAGTTTCTACCAAGGTGTGCGGCTAGTTGGACGCCCGAAAGTTTTGAAGCTCGTGTGGCATTAGCCTTAGTGGCCGCTTTGCTGGCAGTGTTAACTGCAACAGCTCGTTTAGGAGGTGGGCGGTTTTTAAACTTGAGACATGCATCGAAAACCGCCAGCAAAATGCTGACGAAATTCAGTAGCCTGAACGACTTCTATGTCTTCAAAAATGCAAAGTGAATAGCCCTTCCGACCTCACTGTCCATTTTCATCCATTTTGCTAATTTATACGTCAGAGTTCTCCATCACCCCACCTCGTTCGTATTTGAGGCAACTGTAGATTACGACGTTGAATATTGAAGGCGAACACACTCTGAACAGCAGTCTTGTCAATACTAAGCAAAAGCACTAACTAACTTGGCCTTGACGATTCTTTTAAGGATAACTGCATTCTGGCTTCAGTCAAAATAGGTCCAAAAAGATAATAATTCAGTTAAAAGCTAACTGCTTAAACCAAATGAGGATTTTGTTAAATCGGTGTAGGCTCATAGCATTAATTTTGGTCAAGTCTCAGTGACTATAGTCAACGAAAATTCTGTTTTGGCAGAGCCACATAGTTGTTTCGTTCATTAAGTTCCTTCAACTCCTACAAAACTCGTTTGAGAAGAGGCTCCTCCAACCCAGTTGGAGATTTCGGACTCGTTTTAAAGTATTGTAAACTGATCATTTTAGAATAAATCTAATCCCAGTACCGGCCTAATATTTACACTACGAATGGCGTTACAAGGCATCAACACTATTCTAGTACTACAATTGAACATGATTTGAAAGACACGTCTGAAAAGTGCGAAGGTGTCATAACGTCGCGAATAGATTACATCGATTAGCCCTCAAAAAGTTGCGATTTGACTTCAATAAAGCATGAGAGCCCTACGCGATATCCCATTCCCAACTTGTTTTATTTTATTGTTAAAAAGCAACCGCGCCTCAGCTTCGAGATTAAAAGGTAAAATACGTCAAAAAATTGAAGTGAAATTTTGAAACGAATCAAAAAGCTGTGCTTCATTTTTTCAATGAAAGTATGACTTTTCTTGAGCTGTTTTTCAAAACAGTTGGTTAAAAATCTTAAAAAAAAATAATTCATTTAAAAATTTAAAATCCCTTACACGACGCCTAACATGAGTTTAAAACTTTTCACGAGGTTGTGACGGATTTTCAATGTCAATTTCTTCCACAGATGAATAAATTATGATTCAAAATCCGAATAAAGGTTTAAATAAACCCAAAACTTTATACCACAGCAATGAACTTTACAAAAAAAAATTCTTGAAATTTTAAATTAAATTTTTTAGGCCGCTTTTTACAAAATCTTTTAAATTTGAACACTTTCAATTTTTTAATTTTTAAATTTTAGCCAAATATTTAAAAAAAAAACATTTAAAATAATAAAATATTGGTTCACATACCTGAGACATATTTTTAAAAATACGGTTTAATCCGTTAAATTGACAAGAAAACTTTTGATACGAAGAGTTTAACACACAACGTTAATTGACTTTGAATATTTACACTGCTATACAAATCTGTATAACGCAACAAGAAAAAATTCTGCAAATCTAAACAGTCTATCGCAAATGTTTAATAAAAAATTCGCAAACAAAATTATTCACTTCTTCGGTCACTTGGTTGCAGAACACTTCTAAAACATCCTGTTGAATGTATCTTATCGAATTGGTATCGTAAAGCTTCGACACATGCCTTTTTATACTGTTCGACAGAATACGTACTGTATCCTTGCGTTTCACCCCCCACCCACTCCGGAGGTTGATCTACTCTATACCGGCAAACAGTAGGCAGAACACCAACTGTTGCTGATGTTGATGCTTTTGGGGGGCTGGTGGTATCAATACCAATGTGCCCCATCCCCCCACTAGCCACCACCAGCCGCTGGGGTGGTTGCATTAAAATCACCATCGCAACGGAGAGCAAAAAGGAACACTACTAGCTCGCACAACAGGAATTAAGCTCGAATACTTGTAATGAAAGCGATCACAAATTGGCTTCCAGTGTTGTACTGTGTTTTCTTTTGGTTGTGTGTGTTTTTTTCTTTTTCTTTTAATAATTCAAATTGATTCCGAGATGTCTTGCGGTTGTGTGTGACTATGTGTGCGAGATTTGTATTTCTATGCTTTCCAACACCAACACAAGGCCAAACACCCACTGGTGGGTGCAAAGCTGGACATATGCGGAGTATAATTGGGTTAATCATCAAGTTTTTGGTTCTTCGGTGAGAGATGCTCACCGCAGATCTGCCGGAAGATTTTGTTTGAAGAGAGAGCCGATACGGCCACCCCGTGGCGACCGATGACAGAAGAAGGTTCGAAGAATTAAACAATTATAATTAATAATGGGAAAGTTGATTGTCTACGAGTTGAGTTGAGTGTGTTAATTTTACTTTGCCTAGTGACAGTTACATTGCATATGGAAACTTTTACGAATCATACACACCCACGTCATCGATGGGCAGGGGAAGGATCATTTAACAGAACATAGTTTTTGCGGGGGTAAATTGGCAGAAACCCCCCTGTGAGTGTACATGGGTGATTGTGGAAAATAATTAATTGTAACTCATTTAGGTGCGGGTTAACAAGGTTTAATACCTTCGCCGTTTGAAATCATTACATTTTGCCAATTGGTTAATAAGAACAGTTAATGGAACAATTGTCTTAGAAAAGCGCCGCTATGAAAAGAATGTCGGAGCTTTCTATTCGAAGGTTTAAATTCCGAAAAGTTTCCGTTTCTATGATGAACAATGACTAACAATCCATGCCTGCGCTTAAGTTTAAAAGTTCCCTGCAACGGAAAGTGCAACACGGTGGACATTGCAGGGTCCTACGATGCCCCATCAGGTACTGAACGTTACCAAGCCTCTGCCAACCAAATTAAACCAAAAAGCCATTTAAATATTGATGCAAGCTTCATGAACTCAAGGGGGCCTTCCAAAATTTTAAATACATTCTGACGGGTGTCCTAAGAGGCTGTCTAGCTCTTGGCACAACAAGTAGTGACTGGAAAGTAGTTTTTATACCGAAAGCAAGTAAGGTATCACGTTACAATATTTTCCTAAGGGCCCCAAGCCGATATACACATCAAACTTAGATTCTACCGACAATTCTGAAGGGATCTCTATCTGCAGGACACTGTAAGATTGAAACCATCTAGAAAAATTAGACCACGTCTCCCAAAGGAACTCTGTCGACAACAAATCCATCACTCTCAAGGTATTCATGAATGCAAATATTCGTTTTTAAGAATGTTCGAAACGTTCGATATGGGAGTGGCCATGCTGTAGTGGGTAGCATCCTCGCTTCGAAGTTTCGGGTTCAACTCCTGATCAACTGTAAAAGCCGATGTCGACTGTACTGCAAAGACAGTAGAGTGTCATGACTTGAAGGGTCTATTGAGCTGACCATGATTATGACATTAGGAGATTTGAAAAAAAAAATACCATGAATTATAGCTACGACAAATATTACAAATATCTCCAGTTAGACTGGACACCACCCTCGGACGGCACTGAAACCTAATATTACCTGAGATTCGAACCACTGCACCCAATCGAGCTGTGTGAAGAACATCACAGGGGTATTCAAAACCTAGTTGAGCGTGAGTGGTTTACAAAACAAACAAAAACAATTTGGGTGGCTAGCCATGCGAAGTACAGACATACCTACATAAGCCAAGATACGCCCTAATAGGCCAGGATATGATCTAATACTCGGACTCATTTCTTTATAACCAGTTAAAACCCTAGATAGACCTAACTTCTTTGGCATGAGGCTGGACAGGTACAGAGAAAGTGAAGGATTATTTCTTCTTCCTATTTGTCCCCGCGACTTCTGCAGAAGGCTTTTGATGAAAGGCCCAAAAGTAAAAGCGAACTTTTAAGCAAGATCACACTTTTAGATCGAGAACGGTTTAGCATGGACCAAGTCTCTCTGGAGGATTGGCGTGTGGTTTCATTCTCCCGTCCCTAGTCTAAGACTAACCTACACGGAGCGAGTTGTATTCTCAGATACCGTCGCTGGGATATCTAGAGTAGTGCCACATTCGTCGAGTTTATGGACCTTATATATGGAACAACAATACCTGTTGGACCTGATAAGGGCAGCTTAGGTATACCGATTGCTACTTGCGAACTCAAACTAAAGCTAGATGCTATCGAAAGAACAAATCTTAGGTGTACAAGTGGTATTACATGTCTAGGGAAAAAACAGATTTGGCCCAAGCTGGATCTGAAACGCTCTAAGTATTTGATTTCTCTTAATAGATTGCATATTAGCACTATAATAGGTGTCATTACAGGACACTGTCTAATAGGCAAGCGTGCTACTAGGCTTGGCATTTACGCAAACGTCTTCTGTAGAAGCTGTATGGATAAGGAGGAGGAGGAGATCATTCTCGATCTTCTTTGCACCTGTCCAGCTCTCTCCCGCAGAAGGAAACTCCAGGAGTTTTCTTTTTTACAAACTTAGGCGACCTAATTAATATTGATGTCAGTAGCCTTCTACGCTTTATAAGAAGCTCCAATTGGTTTCAATGAGTAGGCA
Organism: Matsumyia berberina; assembly: GCA_917880715.2. NCBI lineage: Eukaryota > Metazoa > Arthropoda > Insecta > Diptera > Syrphidae > Matsumyia > Matsumyia berberina. The sequence continues at coordinate 36,044,071 of OU862870.1, forward strand.
GGAGATCTTTTCGATATCCTGGTTATATCACAACGGACACCTCATGGGTCCAAGTATGTTAGCTTTAGCTGGCCGCCACTTCAACCTAACCTAACCTATGGGCCTTATAATTCCCTAGACTGTCCATATGACAGGATAGCCAGCATGGATGAATTTTAACTGGTTCTGTCCTCTACATACATTGTCTCCGGGTTTTTATTCGTAAAACACGTTATACCATATTGTAGTTCAGCCAGGACGAGACTTCCTTGATCGCCATGATTTCCACCTGAAACACATACGCTACAGTGGTCGGGTTGACGAAAGTAGGCACTCAGGATGAGTTTACGAGAGAATACCGTCACCCACTCAGCTCTGAGTCTTGACTTCTGAACCGTGCGTCGGTGTAGTGAGTGAGTAGTGAGTAGAGTGATCCTCTCTGGCGTCATCACTCAGGCGATATGTACTCGTTCTTCTCCGAGATAAATGTTACGGGACCTAAAATCAAGGAGTAGCCAATATTCAGTTCCACCACTGATAAGAAGCATTCAGTCAAATCACTAGCAGCTGACTGCTTGGCAAAAGTATCAAAAGAAAGTAGGTGAAGGAGCACGTCAAGTGGAGGGTTCTTATTGTTATTTCTCTCGAGCTGCGGAGTAGGTTATGATCTAATATGTCATGCAAAGCTTTTAACAGAAACTACAAAGGTGATGGGGTAGAGATGACTGGTGCTAGTCTTGCTATGTGATCCCCTGTGTCGGACGATAATCAGAAAATTTAAGCAAATACTGGGACTTTTGGAAAAAATAATGTTTTGGACCCTGAGTGGAAAGAAGGCGAATGGATATTACCGTCAACTAAATGAGCTGTACAATTAAATCAAGATTTAATTATCTTGGATACATCGAGGGACAACCGAATTCCAAGCATTAAAATTGTTTACTCTCAGCCAGTGCATTAAAAATGCCAAAGAAGACCGTACATCTCCTTTTTAAGATCAGGTGATCATAGATGCCAGGGAAGTTGGCCCAACTGGAAACAACTTTTGCAGCATCCAGGTCAGTGGAAGACTGCTGCTGGGTTGCAAACCTTATAAATTAGGCAAAGAAAACTCTTCAAGTAGCCGCGTCACCTACGTGGATCAGTATTCCAAAAAATTCTTCCAGTCCCCTTCTTACACTGTACCCTTTCTAGGGTACTGTCTATGAATTTCCGTTGTACAGCACATCACACTACGCCAGTCTTCAGCATCAAATGACTATCTCAGATAGACGACAATCGAATAAAATATTCTTATGCAATTTGTGGCATCTAAAAAGAAGACACGAAGCTCTGTCCCAGAATAATAGTAAAAAATGCAAATTTCAAACAAAGATTTTTTTCTCTTTTTTTGTTTTTTGAGTAACGAGTTTCCGAATACAAATCGAATGATAAGTAAAGCAATTCGCATGCTAACATGGGATTGACACAAGGAGCGTTTAAACTTCTCTCCTCGAAAAATGGAGATGAAGCTAAACGAAATCAAAAGAAAAAAACACAAAATGCAACCGGAATATTTAGAAAGCCTCCTAAGTGAGTGTGACTTAACACTTGCGATTTATTTTAGCTAAGAATGATGAAATTCATCCGTATAAATCGATTCTACACTGAAGTGGAAAAATGATTTTTAGAGAACGTAGAATGCAATTCTTTAAAAAAAAGAGTCGATCAAGTAAAATCCTACTAACTTAAGTCTTGTGTTTATCACAACGGGCCCCTCATGGGTCTAAGTGCGTTAGCTTTAGCTGGCAGCCACTTCAACCTAAGTCTTGTGTTTTGTGTGGGCCTCAAGTCTTCGATTATGCTTGCTTATGCTCTTTACTTTCTTCCAATTGGTTTATGATTCGGTGCCCACTGTCTGTTTTCTTGTTGATTTACTTTCCTGCTATCCTGAGTTCTACATATAGCATAGAACTTTCCTACATCAGCCGAAAGAAATATCTAGATTTCATGCAAAGATTTCCGCATAGCGGAAACAAAATAGCTGACGAAAATACATAAAAATAAAAATTTCAAACTAAATTATGATGACTCTACAACAGTCCCCTCAATCAACAAACGTCTTGTTAGCTAACTACGTTCAGTTTCGCACGCCAAGTGGGTTGACTTGATAATAACTTTTGGTTTTTTTAGTGATATCTCTCCTGCGCCAGGGAGCTCTTTCGAACGTGATCTAAAAATCGATGAACAGCAGGTAAATGGGCGAACAGTGTTCAACGCCCTGCTGAATGACGATCCGCAGGGTGTTGATGTAACCGAAAGATGAGGACACAGAGTAGAAACCTACGTATTTGCCGTCAAGTGTGTTTTGCAGGTGTTCCTGTATTTGCTCAAGAACTATGTGCTTTAGCTGTTACCTTCTGCAACCTAACAAATGGTTGGAAAAGCTAAGTAGATGTTTTTGGCGCTTTTCGTAGAAGTCCTGCCGGTATACCGACAAGACCTACCACCTCGTTCTTTTCAGTATTTCGTTGAGGGTAGTGATCTCTTTAGGGAGTTGCGATGCTTATAACTGTAACTTCAGGTTATTCCATCGCTTGAGAAGGTCCTCATGACCAATGACCATGGCTAGGGTCGGTCGCCGTGGCTCAGTGATTAGTGCGACCTGCGTAGTTTCGAGACGCAGTATCCATCGAAAGTTTTTCGTAGCACCACCTCCCGTCGGGGAAAGGCAAACCTTCAAGAATATAAGTTGTGAATATCTCACGAAAAATGAAACACAGAAAACGTGAATCGCTGAGAGAAGCTAGTCCTTGGCTTTTCTCTCATAAGGGTGACGAGCCGTACTCTAGTCCAGAGTCTGGCCTCGGTGCGTCTGACAGGAAATTAGTTCTCTGCATGGTATAGTCGAAGCCAACAGTCCCACTCTAAATTCTCGTGAATTTCCGGATGGTTTGCCGGAGTAAAAGAATCTAACAGTTCGCATTGTTCCGCACCTAATCACCTCACTTTACTAAACTGCAAAATGTCGAAACTTTGTCCCATTAAATCTCGCTCCAGTTGTAGGATTCTGGCGTTTTGAAGTCCTTCGCTCCCTGAACCGAGGAATGTCCTCAAGGTAGGGAAACCTCTTAGCTAAGATCTTATCTTATCTTAATTGTTGCTACTGGCTCAAACCAAGTTGTAGACACTGCACAGTCAATACATTTTTAATCAATCGCAGCACAGGCCCCTCATATACATAATTTTCCATAATATTAGAAACTCAAAACCGAAAATTTGGATTTATTTGGATTTTTTCCAACCTTATGCCTTTTTAGAAATTAAAAGACGTGTAACCCGCTCCGTCCCCTTTTTAATCCAATGGCGCTTGAAGGGGTTACTAATACCCTTTTTGTGTTATTCACACAGCGCGAGCGAGGTGCAGTGGTTCAAATCTCAGGTAGTATTAGGTTTCAATGGCGTCCGATGATCGTGTCATTACTATAACTCACGGTTCTAATCCATTACGTCTATTCATTATCCCTAAATCGGCTATACACTGTATAAAAGTAAGCGCACAGTTCCATCGAAATCAATTCATAACTGTGACCTTAATCGTGTCAAAAAGAATCCATAGACCTCAAGATCTGTGACAACTTTTCAAATGAAGAGTTTGTTTTGCTATTCTAACAGTTATAGAAGTAGCTTCCTTTTTGAAGCAGCTTTTCTTACAATTAGTACGAAGACTTCTATCGGTGACTATTGTCTAGGCAAAATATTGTCAACATCTATTCGTTATCGCCGAAATGCAATAAAAGTGACAATTATTGACAGATAAACATTTATATCAACCAGAACTGTCATCACATTTTGACATCTTTTGACAGCAAGGAACATAATCAAGTTACTACCGACTATTATTAAACGTTTTGCCAATTTGAATTGCTAATAAAGATGTTACACTTATCTGGATACCGAGTATTGACCTAAAAAAGTTAGAATTGATAACGCCAAACCGATTTCGTCACATTTAAGTGGTTTGACAGAAGCAGATGATGCAAATTTAACGAGTATTTTGACAATCAAAGAAGGGATGAAATTGTAGATGCGTGGAATGGAAAAATTCCATCGACTAATCAGTGTTTCACCAATTTCTTTCATATGATGTTAATATAATCATTGGAAATTCCAAAACCAAGACCGGAAGGGAAAGAGGGACATCTTTAATATGACTTTTGGAGCTATAACCTACAGGTCATGTCGTACGGATAGAGGTTCATTGGCTTCGTTGCGGAGTTTGTAATACAAAAATCTCACATCATAGCGTCACAAGGCAAGTTAAAACTAGCTTGACCATACCATCGCCAACCAAATTGATTGGGATTGACGGAAGCTCCTCCGTTTTGGATGTCTGAGAGTTGCGATGTGGAAACATCAAATCGAACCATTACGCCACAAATATCGAAACGAATATCAGTATTCTACGACTGGAACCACTGCTGTAACATAATTCAACTTTGAAATGCTACATAGTGCAAAAGCTATCAAGAATTCTTCTAGCAGCGACTGCAACGCAGGCTGACTATTGATGGCGTACGCAGCAAGAGGGTGACCTTTGCCACGTCAGCGTGTACAATTGAAAACAACTTTTTGTTTAAGATTCTAGTACTTCCCAAATTACATGGTCATCACACGAGAAGCTCCATGAGAACACTGGTCAGAAACGGATGAATATAACCATTCAACCCCGGAAGTGACATTAGCCACACATTTCAAATAAACAATACAATGGGACCAATTTCATCAGGGTGACAGAACACTGGAATTTCACAATTATTGAAGAAAGCTAAAATGCATTGCCAAAAACCACACGAGATGGCTCCACTCGCTACCTGAACGTTCAACACTATAAATGTAAATACTATTCAAGGCGAACGACGAGTGAAAGATTTCAACGACTCGAGTGTCTTCTTGAAATTACTTTTCATTTTAACCGCATGCATGACAAACTAGTAATAGATCTAACATTGATTAATTAAATAAAGTACGGAAAGTTGAATAAAATATGCATCAAACCGGCCGAAATAAACAAATAAAAAAACACCCACGATTCTACTTCAAATTAAAGCAAATAGAAACACTTGGCCTCCCAAATTGTCTGCAAATAAAATGTAAACAATGTTTCCAATTATTTTTCAACCCGAAACAATTATTTGCTACCCCGATTTGTGTAAGTTGTTAATTCTCCATCCGCCATTTGCACAAATGTCTTTTTCTTACAATAATTTCCCCCGGATACGGAAGCCCCAGGGCTTCGCAGACACTACATTTTTAAATTTAACAATTTGTTCACAATTTTCACCTCCCGTGTACAAATGTATATTTCAAAAGATGTGCAACAATTTAATTTAAAGACTTACAGAAGCTTACAACTCCAATTTGCACTTTTTCACACATTTTTCACAAATTTATTTCCTGCGGATACGGAAGTCTCAGTGTCGCGACGGTATGATTTTTAATTCAATAATATTTGGTAAATTTTTATACCCCGCGTGCAAATTTCAACTTAAAAAGATGTGCAACAATTTAATTGATAGATTTAGGATATTTTTAGATAATTATTTGCACACTTTTATTATTTTTTCACAAAATTTAATAAATTTCACAAATTCACTGTTCAAAGTGCGAATGAAAATTGCATTAGGTAAGGTAGTGCCGAGACCGACCTGAAGTGCGTAAAGGTACGATTGCATCAAATGGTCCATAAGCTCCCTAAAAATTGCATAGTATCAGAGCGGTTTTAAAATGTTTAGTTGTAAACTATAAAATACACTAACATTTTATAATTTATTAATTAAACGCCTTCTAGATGGAAAATAATAGTTTTTAAGAAAATGTAGCTTGTTCATTAATTTCAGCCAAGAAACTGCAATTAAATGGTAAATGAACCGAGGAGACTTTTTTGCTTATTTTATGCGATCTGTCGAAATATTTGTTTAAATGTGTGTTTTGTTTAGTTTTTGTTGATTTTAGATGTTTTTTGATGAAAAAAGCTTGGAAACCATGAGAAAATGTATTGAAACGGAACAAGTTCACGGGTGTGAAGCGAAAACATTTGTATGTATGTATCTTTTCCTTTGAGAAGCAATGAGTCTGATCATGAATTATCTCTGCTTGATTATTTAGAACAGGCTGCGAGACAATGCGACAACAGACTCATTTGCCTAGAATAAGCTGACAGGTAGTCAGAGCTTGCGTTAGCATCTGGAAAACAGTTTAACTGCTACTAGATATTTTCGAACAACGATCAGTTAAGAAGATGAAGAATTGTTCCACTCTATTTGCTCAAATCTACATAAGCTTTATCATTTACGTATTAGAATTCTATAGCGTCCTTCTTTTGAGTGCTGTTCACGTGGGTGGTGAGAACTCATAGTTGCTTTATACTTCTTAGTTGGTATATGTACGTATGAAGGGAACTGTTCATATGCTTCCTTATGCTGGAACCTTATGTGATAGTGATCATTTTCTTTGGTCTCCACATATAAATTCAACAAAAAATTCACGTTGAAATCCCTAGATTCTAATGCGGTGTGCCTTTCAAGACTTGCACCCAGATGGTATTAACAAAATCGTGAAAGCGCATGATGCAGAACCATCAGTTCAAGAACTGAAAGGACTTGAATTTTTAGAGTACGGATCGGTTGAAGATTAATCCTGGAAAAGAAACTAACAATCCGAGCAATAAAAAACGTGGAGGAATTGGTTGCTAAAATAAAAGAATCTGTTGATATTATGCATTGTGGAATCCATTGGTTAAAGCAGGACTCCAAGACGTGAAACTTAAAGGGCCTTTGAATGGATTTTTAAATTTTTATGCATTTTTTAGTCTGAAGACACGCACATTCTACATACGCGATATTTTTTCGGAGCGAATACCTCGCTTCTGTGGGAATATTGGTGTACTCATACGATGGAGCTTTCTTCATTAGCTCCTAGGGCCTGGAAGTTTACCCATATAAAAATTAACCCATACAAAAACCAAAATACCTTGACTTGAACTTTCCAGGCTTAAAGAAAAAGTCCTAATGATATACTCCAGCTCCAGGGATCGTCCCTTGAGTGAATACAAGAGTAATAATACATTTCATGACATGGTTGTATGATGGAAAGTTCGTAGAAGAAACCGTGATCTGAATGCATAGGGCAGAATGCGTAGAACGACTTGCAATACGACAACTTACCATACAACAGTATACTATCTATAGCATCCCACGGTATCGCTGAATGTACTACTACATCTACCACCTATAGCTTTCCCAATCAAATCTATTGCACTCAAAGTAAAAATCAAGATGTTAAACAACGAAAACATATGGTCATAGGAACGTTTAAAATATTAATATGACCAAAACCACCCCGAAACTGATCTTATTAAAAGATCGATGGATGACCGTTAAATTCGACACAAGATCAATCATCTACACAGACAGACACAAAATGAATTGTGAAGTGTAAGTAAAGGGTGGTTACATTTTAAGGGCCGATGTTGAATGTGAACCACACCTAAACGTCAAGTTTTTTTCTGCATTTCATTTGTCATTTCTCAATTTCAGACTAATTCAATTTGCACTTCGTGATTTTTTCGGTCAATTTAATCGTCCAAATGTGCGTACAATCGGAAAAATCGTGCAAAAATTTGAGCAAACCGGGTCTGTAGGAGATGTGAAAAAACCAGTGCATGCTCGTACAGCTCGTACTGCAGAAAATATTGCTGCTGTTCGCGATGGTGTGGCTGAAGAGCCGTCCACCTCAACTCGTCGTCGTGCCCAACAATTGCACCTCTCACGCTCGTCGTTGATGAACATTATGCATAAAGACTTGCATTTACACTCTTACAAAGTGCAATTGACTCAAGAACTAAAGCCTCTTGACCATTTCAAGCGTCGTCAATGGTCAGAATGGTGGCCAGAAATGGCAACAGTGGATGATCAATTTTCGAAGAAAATCATCTTCAGTGATGAGGCACATTTTCACCTCAGTGGATTCGTCAATAAGCAGAATTGCCGCATTTGGGCGAATGATAATCCAAGAGTGATTGTCGAAAAACCAATGCACCCACAAAGAGTGACTGTTTGGTGCGGTTTATGGGCTGGCAGCATCATCGGGCCGTATTTTTTCCAAAATGAGGCCGGTCAGGCAGTTACTGTGAATGGTGTTCGCTATCGTGAAATGATAACGAACTTTTTATGGCCCGAATTGGAAGATATGAATGTGGACGATATGTGGTTTTAACAGGACGGTGCCACTTGCCACACAGCTAACGAAACAATGGCTCTTTTGCGCGCAAAATTCAATGGCCGTGTTATCTCACGTGGTGGCGATGTCAATTGGCCGCCAAGATCATGTGATTTGACACCGTTGGATTTTTTTCTTTGGGGTTATTTGAAAGAAAAGGTGTAAGTCGATAAGCCAGCAACAATTCAAGAGCTAAAGGATGAGATAATCCGGCACATTAACGGCATAGAACCTCAATTATGCTTCAGCGTCATCGAAAATTTGGACCATCGGATGGAGGTGTGCCGCCGAGGTCACGGCGGCCATTTGGCCGATATTTTGTTCCATACATAATTGAACCATACCAATATTATCATAATAAAAAGAAATGACAATAATTTCCTAAATAATTTGTGTTTTATTCAAAATCAACATCGGCCCTTAAAATTTAACCACCCTTTACATGACTAGAAATATTTAAATCCTTCCTCCTTATGCGAAGGTTTATTGCACTCAGGATAGTTAACAGTGCTATAGCGCTTACTTTCGATTTATCAAACACAACAGTGGCTAATTGGCAAACTCGAAAAATTTGGAGATCCACTGCCAGAGCTGCCAATACTTAGACGAGAAAAAACCCTCTCTCACACCTCATCTACAGCTGTTCAGTCCTGGCTATAAACAGATAATGCTTCAGTGTCTAGTTTTAAACTCATTGATCATTTAAGCATCTTACAATAAAAAACATCAATAAATGCTTTTACTCACTGTTTCATTAATTCCCACCAAAGCACAAAGCTTTGCTATGTTCTCTTAATTTTCTAGCAATACCCTGACCATCATCTTTGACGCATGCTTGCTTTGAATAAACAAAGCGAAAATAATAATTTTCTCTTAAATTAATGAAACAATCACCGGCATTTAGCACAGATTATCAGCGTTGCTGTCTTAGCTGTTTCCCCATTAAGCTTGATCCTAAATTTTATACAAAATCTAGGCCTATCGTAATTGTAATTTCCTACCTGCGGTCTATGTAAATACCGCACCTAAAGCATTTCATGCATAAATCAATCGGCGGTATCCCGGCATTAAGCAACCAAACAGGGAAAAATTCTTCTATTGTAATCATACGCACACTAGTGTCAACATCAGAATTTTTTCACCTTTCCCTACATCCCAAGCCTGACCTTTCTTTCAATGGAAACACAAAAGGTCCAACTGTGACCAAAGTAATGCCCATTCTGGTTTCTGCTCACCCTCCGATACCATACCAAGATGTGATTAAAAGTAATTTTTTCCCATTGGCAACACCTCCATCTTAATACAAGCGAAAATTGAAAAAACGTAAATCAAGGTCATTATGGTGGGCTCCCCACTCTGTCGCTACACCATTAATAGTTCCTCAGGTTCAGTCGGCGAGTGAAGTGTTCACCTGGTATTGTCTCTTAAAGTTTTTGATTCAATTTTGTGAAAAATTATTACTGACAAAGTGTTTAGGATGAGTTCGTTCCAATTACTCGCGAATAGAGTGCAACAAGTATCTGGGCGCAGTTTCAATGCCGCTAGATACTTGTCAACTTCGAAAGTTCTCTCTGAAAAGCAAGAGTGAGTACTTAGCCCCCCATCCTCCTCATTATCATAGAGTATCAGTTGAGTGTTTATTCTCTGTCACTTCCTTTTGGGAATGACAAATACATTTGATAGCATTGCAATTGGGAATTAGATTTAGATGGAAAATTTATATCTGCTCGTGTGTATCAGAGTGGACACATGTTAACAAGAAAAAGGCGGGGCACGCTATCGCCAGCCAGCCAGCCCTATCGTCAGCTGGTTATTATTTAATGAGTCTGTTCCTCTATTGTTTCCCTAGGCTTTTTTAAAAACAGGTTTCCGTACTGTTTTTGGGTTTACTGATTAAAATTAGCACACCAAGGGTAAATGAAGTTCGTTTAATCGAAATAAGAATTGTGAAATACTTTTTGGAGACTTTTTGCACCGAGGAAAATGAATGGAGTATTTAATTAGATTATTTATGTTAATTTATTTTATGCGACACTAGGTAGTAGGTTATCGATAATTTATTTCTGGCAATATTGATGTTATCTACAGTGACTACGTGAAGGGTTTGTCGAATAGTTTTTTGGAACATACCCGCGTCGGTGTGTTACTTTGTAGTGAAGTTTAATAGAAATTAATGTTTCCGGCATACATCGCTTAATGGTAAAGAAATAAAAACAAATGTTCACCAAATGTCAAAGAAAGCGATAAATAGAGATGGTAGCAGCGAAAGTTATCAGGTTCCACAGATGTTGAACGTTCTTGATTAGTTGGTATAGTTCTGACTGTGCCTAATTTTTATTAGAGCTATCTATGTACATATCTTTTGACATGTAGGTACAAAATCTTTAACGAATTTTACTTCTATTTCCCATTTTAACCGCTTTGTTCTGGGAAATTAACACCAAAAAGTGTCGCTGCATTCTCATTTTCTAGATCATCGATAACGAGGAGGTCACAACCAATCCCAATCGCCGCGACTATTGATGAACTGAGCAAAAAGCTTGTAAATATCTAACATTTTGCATCGGTTATTTTAACGATTATAAATCAGATACTGCCAGCTCTAACGAAAATCTTCATTGCTTGCTTGGCTCTTACGTCAAATTGGGCCTTTTTCTAATTTAAATTTAAATACAAAAAAAAGTTGGACAAAGCATTCACCGACTCTTCCATACAAGGAACTTGGACCCAAAATCCTATCAAGGATATAATCTCTTGTTTAAATGGATTGCAAGTTTTTGAAATTATCGGTTAAAACAATTTGCAAAATTGCTAATTTTCCTACTTATACTGATAAGCTTCAGTCCATTTTTGTTTTTCTAATAAGTATCAACGACCTTTACATGATCTGAGATCGTTGCTGTAAAGTGTAGCTCTAGTTGAATCGATTTTCTCATTAAGTTTTAACTTCAATATGTGTACGCAATTCGTTGATTCAGTGTCGTAACCTACGTTAGATTAAGTTAGGTAGAATAGGGTTATCCAGCCATAAAAGTTATCCAGCATAAGACACTAGAAAACATACTGGTCCCATCGCGATACCTCTAAAACCAAAATTGACAAAACATAAAACATTTCTAGCAAGCACTTGATTTCCCCACAGAATTTTACCATGCTTTTATAGCTATCAAAGCTTAGCTTCTCTAGATTACGAAAGAAATACATAGCTGCCGAGAAGTTTATATGTGTGTTATGTCCTCAGCGGCGCATTAGTCGTTGCAGTATCTGCAAACATCTTTAGCTAAAAGCCCTAATTTTTTCTTCCACAGAGATAATGGCCGGAGTTTCAGCTATGCCCTGCATAAATTAAGAATATCTCTGGTTCTTCTCTAGCCTAGCGCATGCCATGGATACCTTATGTCCACTTGTATTAGACTTTCTCTGATTTGCCTTTCTTATAGTTATTCTTTAGATTTCTGCTTCAGCTACACACGAAGGAGGATCTACAATAATAAGTAATGCTGAACTGACACATGGAAGGGGAGACCCATGTGTCAGTTCAACATTACGCGGCATTTCGAGACTACTGCAGATCTAACGACATTTAATTCTAGCGCTTTAAGTGCAGTCTGACTATCAATTTGAATGGCGATGTCCCTTCCGGATTTCGATTTCATCCCTTGTTATTCTGCAGCAATGAGTACCGCCAGAACACTTGCTTGGAATACACTGGAAGTATCCGGGAGTCTTATGGATAGTTTGAGGTCTGTCTCTTGGGAGTAGATCCTAGAATCCGTTCCATTGCTGAGATAATAGCATTTCTCTCCCAGAGTTTCGTCTCAGGATACAACGAGAAGTATGGTGTCATCCGTTCTTTTTACAATGCCGAAGTTATATTCATTCAGAATGTAGCAGTGTCCAATATTGTCGTTCCTAAAGAAGCCTAGCTTTGTGAGCCTCAGCGCCTGCTTGGTGTTTTATCTGTAAGTCTAGCGTCGTAAGCCAGTTAAGAAACCTTTAGGTGAGGTATCTACTTCTAAGCCTAAATTTCTTAAAATTCGTCTTAAAAATGGAAGCATTTGAATCAATATTGACTCTATGTTCTAGTCGTAGAAACAATTGGTAGCCTTTGTATTTACACACAAATATTTAATCTATCTGCAACTTTCGCTCGATATTAAATTACTCATCGATGCAGTCAGGGAATCACCGAAGCTCGGTGCTTTGAATGTACTGAATTAGCGTTGATAGTAAAACAAACAAAGATACGTAATGTACACCTAACGTTTTATTATGTAACCTAAGCTAAATCAAAGTGTGAAGACCTTGTGAAAACCAATCAATTAATTTAAACCCATAAAACATTATGTATGGATGAGCTGGTGTAGTAACAGTTACAATTAATAGATTTCATACTAATTTGCATCGTTCTCTTTGGTAAACGTTGTTAATTGAAAGAACAAGCTTCATAAAAATAGATTTTGTGTGGACAAATAAAGTTCTTCGGACGTTCGTCCAAAACTGAATACGAAAAACAGAAGACATTTGTGAAATAGCCGCCAGTATATAGATACTTGTTAAATTGAGTATCCATTCTCAAAGATACTTTTTAAAGAGAACGAAGAGAAAACATCACTTAGAGAATGACAAGTTTTTGAAGATAGATAAACATCTGTTGCATATGAACTTTAAGTTGAATTTTTGTTTATACGGACAATTCTGTGGATTTGGATTTATTTAACTTTAACGACAGGCATCAGTTGATTATTTTGATGTCAATCAGTCATGCGTGCAAGAAAGAGACGCGTGCTCTTTGAAAGAGATTTTGAAATAAGCCACAGGGTTTCTCAATCGTATTAATGTTAGTTATCTATTGACTTATGTATTGCTTATTTTATTTATAAATCAGCCTTTGCCCAATTAGACTCTGTGGGGCCTTATACCCAACTGGATATGGCCATTAGCACACTGCGACCTAAGAGATATTTTGTGTCAAACAAGTGCTCCTACAACTGAGGACAGTTTTAAGTAAGATCGAGGTCATTTAGGAACCTCAAGATAGTGGATAATAGCTGTTGCGACAGCTCGGAATAAGCCAAGGCTTAGCTTCTCGCAACCAATTATGTTGTGCGTGTTACATTTTTCGCACGAATGGTAGGGACCTACAATTTATTGCCGGCTTCGAACGGTGAATTGAGAAGCTCTTTCATGACAGATTGTACTCCCAGAGGCTTATCTTCGTGGTGCCGCTCGATCAGCAGTCCAACACACGAAAGAGAGAACACCCACACATAGATAAACATCCCTATCGGTGTACTGAAAGGTAACGTCGACCACAAGATGAGAAAGCTAATCAACACCTCTTGGTCCGCCAGAGGCGACTGCATTATATTCCGCGGCTTATGGCAGAAAATAGACCAGAAGAAAACAAAATGTGTTCTGGGCCACAGTGATCACAGGATAGTGCTTGCGGATGCATATTTGACTGTTTCTGGGGAGGTAGATCCCCTAATGAAGTATTTCAGTCCACAACAAAGTATGACCGCATATTCGCACAAAATATGGTCTGCAGTTTCGTGCTCTTCGAAGCAGAGTCGGCACATGTCAGACGGATTGACGCCCAGCTTGTTAAGATGGTGGTTCAGCGCACCATATTCAGTGGGGAAGTCTATGAGGAGCCAAGCATCACTTTTATTTAGTGCGAGAATTTCTTCACTTCTCTTATTGTTTAAGGGGTTGATGAACTTAATTCCATTTGTTGAGTCTTTCATTGACCTACCAAGAATTGAATTCCTACTTGATGTAGCTGGTGGGTAAATCACAGAAGGAACATGGGCCTATCAATGCACATTGCGTTTCCTTGTGACCTGGAATCCAATAAATGGTTATCTTGTTGAGGAGAGCAAGTTGCTTAAGTGTGGTAAAGCAGCTTCAAACAGGTTTTAAGTCAAAATGAGAAGAACTTAAAGCTTCAATCGCCGCTTAACTATCGGAAATGGATATTGAATTGAAATGGAATTGGAGGTTGCACCTGATTCTCTAGCACAAAGCTCAATTGCATGTATGTATATGCCACTGTTTGAAAGACAGATATGGAACAGCCAAGAGAGACTGCTAGCCTAAAGTTTTAGACGTGGAGACTTGCACCGGCGCGGTGTCGTGTTTGGTTTTTGGTCCGACGATATACCACACCGATTGGGAGTTGTTAAAGACTGGTCTGTCGTCACCCCGAAGCGTGCGGTCCAAGATGATTGCATTGAACGAGGACGAGAAGTTGGTCCTGGACGGCATGAAGTCCATGATTCAGATAGCCGGATTGGAAGGAATGGGTATCACTGTGAGGATCTTTAGATATCCTATCGGTTCGGTTGGTTTAAAGTTGTTGCGAAAGGTGAAGCCGAGCAGCAGAAATTTAGTGTATAAAGGAGGGAGGCCTAAGAGGATTTCCAAGGCTGTTGTCGGGCAGGTGTACATAGCGTCTGTGATCCCGGGGCAGGCCAGCCTTTGTATTTTTTTAAGAGCATTTTGAGCATTATGGATTCTTGAGCACAGTTCCTGAAATACCCTTAAGAAGTATTCGTTTGGAGAACGATTTATAAAGCGCAGAGAAAACTGTCTTGAACCAGAAAATGTTTTCGAACCAACAATTCTACACCGCGGGTCGAACAGATTTGAATTCAAAAATTAAGTATCAACGAGTACATTACATGTGTAATTATTTTTGCCTAATTCCCTCATGCGTGTCAAATAGATCCATTAACCTTCACACGTTACCCAAAGAGAAGACTATAAAATTTAACTGTTTCGAGTCACTCTTGACCATATTCTCATGTATTATAAATGCTCATAAATTTACATAACTATTTGTACTCCCTTTCAGATGTAAGGTTCTAGTTGTGGGCGGTGGTTGTGGTGGATGCGCCATGGCGGCTAAGTTGTCCTCAAAGTTGGGCAAAGGACAAGTTATTATTCTGGAACCCGCTGATGTAATAACCATTAAAAAGATTAATTTGTGTCAAATTTTATGCATGCCTGTTTGTAGAAACATTACTACCAACCGATGTTTACCTTGATTGGAGGCGGTATGAAGCGGTTAGAACAATCCTATCGTCAAATGTCTGATGTCCTTCCATCGAAGGCAAAATGGATTAAGGAGAAGGCAGTGGGTTTTGATCCCAAGTCGAATACGGTTACAACCTCGTCTGGTGGGCAAATCAAATATGACATTCTTCTTGTGGGAACCGGTCTGCAATTGAATTACAATAAGGTGGGTACCTAGCCACATGAGGGTGTCAGTGAATCTACGATGCAACAAGAGCTTGGTGTTAGTCCCTTTGTTAACTTAAATTAACTACAATTTTTTCTATTCTTCTTGTATAGATCGCCGGCCTTGAAGAAGCCCTCTCCATTCCCAATGGAAAAGTTTGTTCAATTTATTCTCCCAAGTATGTTGACCGAACGTACGAAGCCCTACAACGCGTAGAAGGAGGCAATGCAATTTTTACATTCCCTGCATCGCCTGTGAAATGTCCTGGAGCACCACAGAAAATCATGTACATCTCGGAGCACTACTTTAGAAGGGTAAGTCCCTCTAAATTGATGTTTAAACAGACAGGGAAGCCTGTAAAGTCTTGCAATTTATTGTGAATTTAATTATTGCAACTCTGTGGCTTCCCTAACACTGTCTGGGGACAAGAAGTCCAATTGATTTCTATTTCGAGGATGGAATATGCAATTTATTACTGACCTCACTTTCCAGCAAAACAAACGAAACAAAGTGAACGTTATTTACAACACTTCGCTGCCAGTGTTGTTTGGTGTGAAGCATTATGCTGATGCATTGTGGCCCCTAGTAGAGAAACGTAACATTAAAGTAAACTTAAAGAGAAACCTCATTGAAGTTCGTCCAAGGGAGAACATAGCGGTGTTCCAGAATCTCGACAAACCCGAAGAAACCTTTGAGGAGGAGGTGCATTTTGAAATGATTTTCACCAAGGAAGTGTATTACACATTCACTTATCTTTGTAGTATTCCATGCTCCATGCAGTTCCTCCGATGAGTGCCCCTGATGAGCTGACCAAATGCACTGAATTGGTGAACGAGGCTGGATTTGTTGACGTTAACAAGTCGACCATGCAGCATGTGAAGTACAAGAACGTGTTCGCCATTGGAGACTGTTCTGGATCACCAAATTCCAAGACCGCTGCATCTGCAGGTTAGTATCTCACTTTCAGTTTTTCCTCTTAAACTCGACTTTTGAATGTAAATGTTTTCTTTGTCACAGCTGCCCAATCACCGGTGATTCATCGAAACATCCTGGCAACCCTGAAGGGCAAGGAACTCAAAAGCTCTTACGATGGCTATGCATCGTGTCCACTTGTGACAGGTTACAACCGAGTTATCCTAGCCGAGTTCGACTACAATCTGAACCCTTTGGAAACGTTCCCTATGCGACAGGACAAGGAGCGTTATTCGATGTTTTTTATGAAAAAGGAATTGATGCCGGCTTTGTACTGGCACATGATGCTCCCAGGCTACTGGAATGGTCCAGCACTTATGAGGAACGCTCTGTCTCTGTTTAAATTTGGCCAAAAATAAAGAAAGATTAGGGACTTGAAGCAACATAAAAACACAACGATGCATCGTTTGGTGCCTGTCCATTTGTAAACTTGACCGCAAGTCAAAACAGACACTTGTGAACGGTCTTTCAGCATTTGATGACATATCACGTGATGGTTGTGCCAACACTGTTCCAAAACAAAATCTTTAATTGTACTCTTAAAGTAATGGTTTTATTTTTCTTTTTTATCTCTATGTAAAGTAAATGCGTTTAATAAAACATTTTTAATTCACTTTTAAAAAGGACTTTTTCTGAAACTTCTGAAAAAAGGGTACAAGGGTCAACCTCGACAAGAATATGTTCTACAAAGGACTAAACATACTGACTGTATGAGCGGTAAACAAGTCGTTGTTCTAAGCAAAGGAAAAGCTTGACTCTTAAGGATAAGTAAAACCAAGAAGACATCATTTGATGTATTCTATATGAAGGACTTGAAACCGCATAAAATGCCAATGGTTTAGAGTGGTTTAATGCTGATTACCCTAGTCTCTTGCTTCCTCCACATCTGTCTTTAAGGCAGAGGTATATGTACTTATGTCTCAAGGAGCTATGCAGCAAGTGTATTACACAAAAGTACCAGGCAGCGATTAAGCTCTAGATTGTAAACTAGGGGTGTACGTAGCACCCCTAGCATTGCGACCGGGAAAGATCTATTGTGCCTCTTACCTAGGGGCTCTGGTCAATGTATACTTGAGTTAAAGTCATCCAATCCAATAGGTAGCTCTGACAAATTGGAGTATCTTAGCGAAGGTAGATCTTCGTCAGATAGTAGATATGTCCCTAGGTGAGTCCTTCTTCCTTCCCACCTCGAACCTGGGGGCTGTGTTTTGAAGGTCCTTTTGCCTAGATCATTATTGTCCATGCGCTCGAAGTGGCTGAGCGAGTGTAGTCAACGTATTTTGACTTTTCGGACATTTGCAGCTTATAGAGTTCGCGATTGTATCGTCTCTTCCATTCGCCCACCTCGCATATGGGATCAAATATCCAACGAAAGCTTTTTCTCACGAAAGTGTTCAATATCTGGTCTCTTTTCCTACCTATCCTCCAGCACTCGGCACCATACAGCAGGACTGACAGGATCAGGGTTTTGTAGACCATAAATTTCGTCTTTTTCGTTAGAAGTTTTGAACCCATTTGTTTGGCTATACCGAAGTAACAGCAGTTTTTTAGGGTCAGTCTTCGCCGGATGTTTGTGGAGTTGATGTTTACTTTGAGGTAGTTAAACTCCTTAACCACTTCGAAGTTGCCGTTGTCAACAGTGACGTTTTGCCTTAGACGCTGGGCAGAAGCTTCTTTATTTGTTGACAACATGTACTTGATTTTGTCCTCATTTACTTCAAGGCCAACTCGTTTCGTCTGACCTTCAATTGCAGTGAAAGCCTCTATGACGGCACGTTAGGAACGACAAATGATGTCAATATCGTCTGCGTAACCCAACAGTTGGACAGATTTGTTGAAGATAGTGCCTGCCGTGTCAACACCTGACCTACCCACTATTTGTACCAGCATGAATTCATATGATAGCGCATGTCCTTGCTGAAATCCGGTGCATGTTTGAAAAAGCTCAGAAGAGCTATTCCCAAGCCGAACATTACACTGCGTGTTTTCCAGCGTTACGCGGCACAGCTGGATCAGTTTTGTCGGAATCTCGAAGTCGAACGTCGCTCTGCAGAGATCAAGACGATGAATGATATCATATGCGGCTTTAAAGTCGATGAAAAGGTGATGAGTCTCAACTTGAAATTCGTTGGTCTTTTCCAGGATATGTTTTAGTGGGAAGATTCGGTCTACAGATTTGCCGGGCCGGAGGCCAAACTGGTACGTGCCGATTTGTGTTGCAGAAGGGCTTAAGACGTTCACACGGTACGTTGGATAGGATCTTATATGCGGGATTTAGCAGAGATGTACTTGGTGCAAGACATCGGATCGCCTTTTTTGTAAATGAGGGATTTGGAGCAGGCATCAAGCATACTTTCGTTCATACAAAATCGGTAAATGATTTGGTGTATGCAGCCTACCAAAGTATCACTTCCGCATTTAAAGAGCTGATAAACCCTCAGAGCTACAGCTTTTTGAGCCGACATCCTCTACGCTAGGAGGGAGGATTATTTCTTCATTTACTGGAGGTGGGGGCTCCTCTTGCTCTGTCACTCTCTCATTAAATCCATTTAGAAGCTCGTGAAAATGCTGCTTAAACACATCTACAATTCCCTGCGCACCAGTAACTAGATTCCCTTCTCTATTTCGAAGAGCCTGTGTTCCGGTCTTGAACCTGGAACAGAGCTGAAATTTTATTTTGGAAGTGTTAACCAAGCTGAAAGAATCATAAAGAGACATAATTGCATATGCTTATTTTGGATGATGATGAGGCTGTGCTAGAGGAGGACATCGTATTGGATGATTTGCGCAATTGGTTTTAAATTAACCAATTCGGCAGCGGCAACGACTGAAAACTTTTCAAGTGGAAGTCTTTAATCTTTTCTGCAGGCAAGGCGCAGTAGAGACATGGCGGGCAAGTGGAATCGAGCCTCAACCATCTTGGCGTACGAAACTCAAAGCAGGTAGCTTGCGATTAAGGTGACTGGAGATGTTTGTCTTGTCGGTTTGGGCTGTGGTTGTAGTTTGAAAACAAAGGCGTGCTCAACTTTTTAAGTAAATTTTAATAATTCAGGTCATGTGTTCTATGTTTTCAAACAAATCTCATTGAATCAATTTAAAAATACATATTAAGTGGGAAACGCATTAAATTAAACATGTAAAATAATAAGAAATAAAGAAAGCGATAGTCCATTTACCAAGTTCAGATTTAAAAGTCTGTAATAGAATGCAATACATGATGCCCCAAGAGGAATGCGCGAAGATATAGAAAAACATAAATATGGGTTAGGAATGTGTTCATATCTTGGATCGCTTACTGGTGTGCCCCTCGATACCGACTGTACATCTGGACGAGACCTCATGTGGTGCCATGCTGTTCTCGCCCGGATTGCTGGGTCGTTTCCTATTCGGCGACGGTATGGGCGATTTCTGCTTCAAACATTCCACATCGTTGAAAACAACTTGCGCTCCACCGCCGCAAGTTGGAATCACATTGCCTTTGTATAATTTTGTTTCGACATCTCCATCGGTGTCTGCTTCTTGAGAGACTAGACAATACCTTGTCGGTTTCCCGGTGAGATCCTTCACATCGGGAAGCTTTGTGATCGATTTACGATTTCTTAAGTACGGTTGGAGGATTGTGTCTAGCGGCACTGGATTCGGGGCGCGGTGTTCGAGCCATTTTTCGCCGGCAGAACGCGATCGGCGATGGCGATTATTTGCAACTGGAACGCCCTAATTAAATGAGAAATTTGTTAGTGATTGAGTGTGCGAACAATTGGATACCCACCTTGACAGCACGAGGAGTATTGTTGACCTCTACAGTTCTTGTGGAAACTGTCTGCATTTGCGTCTGTGATTTCGGGGGTGGAAGGTTTACTTCACTCAAGTTCTCTGAACTTTGTGACCGTATCAGACCGGGTATGTCATCGGACTTAATAATATTCGATACCAATCGAAGTTTTTCATCCTTGATGCGCATTTTTTCCTGCAATTTCTGTCGCTGCTCGCGCAGGCGGATCTCTAGCTCACGATTCTTTTTATCCGCCTCAACGGCCATCTTCGAGTTGAACTTCTTCTTCTGTTTCTCTTTCTCTTGCTCCTTCTGCGAGAGAAGGTTTTGATTTTCGGATAATTTCCGCTGAAGTTCATCGATATGACGCTCACGGTTACTCAGTTTGTTGTTTAAAATGTCGATGGAACTTTCGTGAACTCGAAGTTTGTTCTCGAGGGCTAAGTTGCGTTCACGTTCCTGATTGTAGACGGCCTTTAGTGATGCCAATTCTGTTCTTAAGGAGAGGTTTTCCTTTTCCACTTGAACTAAGTGGATACGGAAGTTGTCACCTGGAATTGATGGAATGGAATTATACATATTGTCCAACATCGAGATAACACATTCGCCGTTTGCGAGTAGATTTACTTACATCGATTTTCCAGATCGGCGCAAAGGATTTTTCTCTTTTCGATGCGTTGCATTAGGTACTGCATTAGCTCCTGGATTGCAGTCTCGCCATCGGGACTATCGATTTTATAATCAGGAAATCCTGGTCCCAGTGTGTAGACCAGACCAAGATCAATGTCCAGTTTCTTCGCATCGGTGTGACCAAGATCATTAAGATTGTTGACAGCGATTTTGAAAATTTTATTCGCCTTTCGACGACCAGGAGTCAGGCCATAGTCCGGTTTCATTGGCGTGGCTCGGGCGATTTGTACTTCTTGTGTCATCTCGGCGAATTTCATCACTTGCTGCAAGTAGGGGAGTCTCTTAATGTGACCACATGGGGAAACTTTACAAAACTTACCGAATTCTCGTCGAAATCTTCTGCGCGAGGATTAATGCATACAATCATCGAGACTTGACCCTCACCGTCGAAGTAGTTCTTGAAAAGATGTGTGATTTTCGAGTCCCGATAGGGGATTTTCTTCTGGCTTAACGTTGTTTGATTCTCTCTCAAGTATTCTAAACATGTCCTTAGAGTCATGAGCGAGTTGTTTATGTTTCCCGCTTCGCGCAAGCGCTGTCCAGTGTTCTTCGTGCGAGACGATCGCTCACTACCGGCTAAGTCGACCAGTGACAGCTGACTCACGGTAATGGTTCGCTTGTCCTGAATCACAGTCTCGCCCTGACTGTCTGTGGGTGCCTGCACCAACCTGACGTTGAATACAGAATGGCTGCGACTGGATTCGGCATTGAGAACAGTATGTCCCATGCGTTTACGCTTCTGTCCGGTTTGAAAGGCTTCGATGGCCTCTTCGACCGACTTTATCTCGATTTCTGTGACGCCATGGACGAACATATTATGATTGGCATCCTCCCTGATGATTTTACTCTGCAGTGTCCTGAAAAAAATTTAAAAATTACACATCAACCCCAAGTACGAGTGTGAACTCGCTTACTTCTGAATGCCACCCTCCTCGAGTAGATCATACACGCTATTATTGTACACCTCAATGTATGTAACAAACACCGCGTACATGTTATCTTCATCGAGGCCATGTAGTGGTCTGGGCTCCGTAGATGCCTGCGATGCAATTTCGGGGTCAGAATCCTTACGCCTTCCTCTCGCGAATCGCATATTCATCTCCGCCTGTCGTTCTAGCAATGCGTCAGTATCTGACAAAATCTCGAAACCATTCAGACGGTCCGGCTTAAAAATATACTTCTTGGCCTGAAAGTCAGCAATGGTGCGAAACAGTGTATCCAAACACCGCGGCATAATGCCTCGCTGACGGGTATCTCCCGTCATTGTGTAGGTTTTACCGCTTCCAGTCACTCCATAAGTGAACAGAAGGCTATTCTTGCCGCGTATTAGATTCTCAACGAGCGGCTGAGCGACAGCTGAAAAAACATCGCGCTGAGATGCTGTCGGTTCGAATACATGCTTGAAGATGTACTGAGTTTCCTTCTGCGTGCTTTGTTTGTAGTTCAAAGCGAATTCGGGCGGTGTTAAAACTATCGTTGTGGGATTTTTAACACGGATGCACGATAGATCTGCATCTGATTGCAGAGGACGTACTCTGCAGAAAACGTTCACTGGATCTTTTTGTTTCTCCGACGAATTTGATCGGCTGTATGGCATTCTTGGCACACGAATCGGTGTTCTTGCTCTGAAATATAGAGAATAAACAGTGTTTTGTGCGTCTAAAGTGTACGCGATTAATGCTACTTACGAATTCTTTATCATTTTGTAGGATTTCGTATAAAATAACAGAAAATTGTACAGAAATATATAAATCGACTTTCAATACATTTGGCATCAGTTATTTTAAAATTACGAATTTTTGATTTTCTGGTTTGACAGTACGCGCTTCAACCGCCATTTTCTGATTGATTGGTTTTCTTACAGACGATTTTGTAGTTTTGTTCGTAGGTTTGGGCTGTGATGACATTTTGTACAGTCTAGGGGTTTTGGCAAATAAGTTTTATTTTTTTAAGTATTTAATAAATTTATCTTGTTGGCTTGTCTTAATTGAGAACGTTTTTATGGACAGTATTCTCGCTCGTCTGTTGTCGCCATGGGTCAGTGGTTAGTGCGTTGGACTGCTGACCGAGCGGCGTGGGTTCAAGCCCCAGCCAGGGGAAATCGGGGAATGACAAGCCTCCGAGAGCATAATCTGTCATGAAAAAGCTTCTCAATTCACCGTTCGCAGTCGGCAATAAATTGAAAGTCCCTTCCATTCGTGCGAAAAAAGATAACACGCACACCATGAATGGTTGCGAGAAGCTAGGCCTTGGCTCATTCAGAGCTGTCGCGCCAGCTATTTATTTATTTTTTTATTCTCGCTCGTCTCGCAGAGGTACAGGGCCATACATTAGAATGTATGTCCCTTGTGGCATGCCCTGACAACACTATCTGTCACCATTACAGACACTAACACTAGATACGTATTCCGGTCTGGACTTTAAATGGGAAGCTTAAGAATATAGTTTCTGCCGTCCTAGAAACGCACAATGCGCACCCCATTAGAGGGCCAATAGAGCCGGAATGTCGCCTGGCATTAGTTTTACTGTAAGTAGGTATATGACTTTAGTACTGACTTTATTTTGTGTTAAGGCATTTGTCGCTAGGCACTTCTTTACAGTCTTTATTTCCCTTTTAACAAGATGTTCTTAAGCGATTTGCTGCATTTTCTCCCCACATTCTCCCACGACTTTGACTTTTTTTGTTTGTTAAAGTAGAAAGACGGACCTATTTTTTAACACTCTATTGAAATATTTAAAAAATCAGCACTCTAAAACTGAATTTCGCATTTTTTTTTCACAAACAATTTCAAATTTACATACAGTCGGTCAATGTGAAACTGGTGCAACTGATTTTATTCTCAAAATGAGAGTGAGAAGAAAACAGTGTTTCATCTCTTCTTTCGTTGTCCGGCTCTGAGCAGGGTTAGATATCGTACACTAGACAGAGCCTCTTTCGACAACTTCAGTAAAATCTTGGAGAAAGAGATTAGCGACTTGTTCAGTTTCCTTAATGGATGTAAGGACCTCCGCCATCAGAATTGCTGAAGCTAACTTTTCTACCTATTACCTGCCATTATCTTCCGCTTTATAAATATCTCTGAAGGGTTTAATTAGTCCTTGACGTAGCTTTGAATTAGTAACAGATCCTGAAGTATCACAATTGTACTACTTGGTCAAAGAGTGTCTACATCTTAACCTGACGTACCAGTTGAAATAAAAATGAATATATGTAAAAGTAAATCTAAATCTTTTCCCTTTTGCACACAATGCGAACTCAAATCGCTTCGCCTTCAGAGACGAGGTGAATTCAAAAACGTCGATAATCTGTGCAGCACTTTCGCAACACCCCATTCTTCAATTCACCCAGGTTCACCTTTTTTATGTGCTCTGCAACGGTTCCGCTCAAATCGATTTTAGATGGGAAAGAAACATTTTTCTGGCGAATGTTGTTATGGTGATCTTCACTGGGTTGATTGAATGACGTCCCGCTGTAAGAATTCCCTCCAACTTGTAAAAGCAAAACAATTGCATATAGAATTTGTTTTAATTTGTTTATTACTAATTACTCGAAATTTGTGTGTCGTTTATTATAAATTTAAAAGTATTAAAAGCTGAAAATCAATAATTCATCTCACATGTGTTTTCTTCTCAATTTAAATTAAACTAATGTAATTTGTTAAACATGATAGTTTAGTTGTTTTTTCTTTTGTTTTGGCCAACTGTTAAATGAAGTTACAAACTTAAAAATAAATCTAGAATTGTCTCATGTTTGTATACAGCTTTGTCTTGTTCCTAAATTCTCGAAAAAGACGACAACAACAATAATAGAAGGCTTTCTTCGAAATTTGACTGTTTAATTTTGTTCCAGTACTTTCAACAATGATTAAAACACGAAAATAAAAGCATTGATAAATTATTTTACAACATTGTTTCATCTTTAATCACGCATCTATTACATGTGGTTGAGGGATGGTTGCATTTGCGTGTCGTTTTTAACATCATGATCATTTAATTTAATTGACTAACACATGAAATTACAAAATGAGGTGGTGGCTTTTGGTGAAACATATAGTTTCCGTTTTACAATTTCACATTTGTTTTGTTGTTATTGTTATTGTTCGTTTATTATTACAATTTTTATTTTTATTTTTTTTTATGAAATAACCTAAAACTGATAATAATTAAAATAGTTACTATCAAATCAGTCTATAATTAAATATTTGATTTATTATTATTACATATTATTTATATTACATTGCTAAAATATGAATGCGATTTTATTTTTTTTTTACTTCTTTTTGTTTTTGTGTTATTAGAATATACATACTATATGTTTTTGTTTTACTTAACAAGGGCATGCTGTTTCTTACACTTTTGTTTTTCAATTATTTTTCTATTCTCCATGGCAATTCTGTGGCATACTATTATTATCCTTTTTCGTTTATATATTTTAATAACAATATATATATATAATTTTTTGTTACCAGCTTATACCAGTTTTTTTATTTTGTTTTTTTGCTTATTTGTTGTGTGTTAATTAGTAGTATGGGTAAATATAATTAAGAACTGATTCGCTAACCTGATACCGTTCTGCTCTCTTTCTTCAAACAGGTTTCTATTTACACACATTGTTTCAAGAAAGTAAATGAAAACAAACGTAAAAAAGAACAAAAACCTGTATTGGCCCCTTTTTTGGGTAGAAAACCAATGAAATTAAATAACAAAGATAAAAATTAACAGATTTTTCTTAAAAGCTTTGAAATGAAAAATAAAAGGAAACAGAATAATTCTTACGAAGAGAGGAAGCCACTAATTAGAATGTAACAACAAATAAAAAAAAAATTAATTTTCTTTTCTAAAACGTTCATATTTCCTTGTTTTTTTTTTTTTGCTTTAATAGCTAAGCAATGATCGTTGTGTTGTATTGGAGTTGCCTACTTGAATTTGATATTATATTCTAAAAAAATCAATAAAACGAGACACTAAAAATTATCTAAAAAAAAACAATAATACCGCTTTGGCTGCTTAATTGGCAAATAAACGTATTAGACCTCGGCGTTTTTTCTTTTCAAGAAACTGGGGGCTTAACCTTTGAACAACGAAACAGACCTGCGTCAGAAAAACCGTTCACAGAATTCCAAAGGGGCTTATAAGTGCACAAGGTTCCAAACAATAGCATATGATTCATTGGATGAAGGTCAGATCAACTGATCCTAGGTAACTATTTTCCGAATTCGTATTAACCGTGACACCAAACTCAGAGACTATAAACGCGATCTAAGTCAAGGTTTTCCAAGCAGCACCAATGGTACTGGTCCAACCTCTTAAAAGACAAAAGGAAATGGTCATCAAGCTGCTTACGAAGAGTAACTTAACAGAGTGCATTCTCGCATTCTCCAGCAAACCTTGCACAACAGCGCTCACTTCCAAAAACTGCTCTACATAGCCCAATCTGTAATGCTACTTCTTAATACTACCACGACAGCTCAGAATGAGTTAAGGCCAAGCTTCTCACAACCATTCATGTTGTGCGGGTTTGATTTTTCGCACGAATGGAAGGGATCTACAATCTATTGCCGTTTCTGAACGACGAATCGAGCCAACAAGAGGTGGTGCGGAGAAAATTGGTCGATGAATATGGCTGGGGTTTGAACCCACGCAGCCCGCATAGATATCCAACGCACTAACCACTGAACCACAGCAATATTTGCTTGCTTCCCAAAAAAAATAGATTAACACTTATTTTGAAGCGTAAAGTAACCAAAGTGAGGCTAAAAATTGAAGCATCGTGCGAACATTGCTGATCAACAAATGTGAATAACTTTTTTTTATTTATTTTCAGCATAAAAAGCTTATATGTTAATATTGTAATATTGTAACTCGGAGACAATAGACTCCACTTAGACAACTTGTCAGAAGAATGGGTGGCTGTAAACACAGAAAACAACACTATACTCCATGCAAACACCCTATAAACCGCAGAAGAATGTTGACCACGGTAGTCGCATCAAAATCGAACCATTAAATAAGTTGATGTTCACAGCAGCAACTACAAAATTACAACAAGCGCAATGTCGATTCACAAAGCATACACCAGACACGATACAACCCGGGAGACGAAATCAACAAGTCATTTTTAGCCATCAAAGAATGGATACAGAGTTTTAATCAGAATTAGGTTCTTTTTTTCACTTCGATTTGAATCACTATCCGAGCATTTGACACAAAAACACTGAAAGAAACTGACAAACCATCCAACCGAACCTACCACTTCTACTTCTCTTTGCAACCTACTGGCTTCTTATATTTCAAAATCATGTATTGACAACCCCGCACTGTCATCATAGTTTTAACCTTGGCAGCCACTCTGACTTAAAAAATATGGAAAGCTTCTCTCAGTGATCCATATCTTGATGCCAGAAAAGATCAACATTCAAAATCATGGTCTTCTTCAGAGTTCATACCCTCGATTTGAAATGCAATATGGTCTTTTGCAGCTGTCGAAAGAAATAAACAATTTAAGAAGGCATTTCAGTCATGAAGTTTGTAAACTCAAAGCACCCGTTTGGGACGTAAGTTACTTCAATCTTTTAACAGACCTAAATGGCGAGAATCATGTACCCTATTGATCATGTCGAAGTTTCACAATATAATTCGAATTGTTTGGGAAACTCCTTTAAGAGATAAGAGAGAAGGTTTGGCCTCGGTGACTACGATCAACTACTTGAGAATTCCTGTCCGCACGCCTTCTTTCACAGTCCCAGTTCTTCCACTAAACTTCTTGGACATAGGAGATACACGACAGGTAAGGTAACTTTTTTGAGAAGGCATCAGCTGATGAGGGGATGTGGTTGGAAGAAGAGATGACTGCGACTCCGTGGGGAATGAGGCTCTGTAGCGTGATTGTGATGCCTATATCTTTTACACGGTTATCATCCCACGTATCAACGCCTATGCTTATGTGGGAGAAGTTGAACCAAGAATAATACCGATCGACGTGAGTTGATCCACATACTTTCTGCGCGATTTAAAACAAATGCCAAAGCGATATTAAGTAACAAATTCATAAAAAGTTTTGTATAAATCAAAACTGAAATGACAAAGAAAAAAAAAACGTATATAATAGAAAAATAAAGCAAAATAGTATAGGAACGGAAAAAAAAAAAAAAGAACAAAATAATCAAAGACAAGTCAACATGGAACCTAATCATAATAATAATATAAAGCTTTGATGCAATTTGTGTGTAATGTCTACAAAAATATTCTACATTAGATTATAAAAACAAAAAAGAAAATTAATTGTAATAATTAAATATCTCCTAAACACTAGACATACGGTTGATTGTGTGTGTGTGTGTGTGCTAAATAAGGGCTTGCAGTACTAGAGTTCTGAGGGCTGCCACTGTTTCGTACAAAAACAAAAACGAAACAAAATAATGTCAACTCTCCACTGGCCCTCGTAAAGCATTAAATTCCAGTTTTACCGTCTTTCTTCGTGTGTACTTTCCTTACTACAGGTATACAAATTATTATTAATTATTAAGTCTCAATTAGTTACGTTATTTTTTTTTTTTTGTTTTTGCTTTTGTTTTGTTTGTTTGTTTTTGCTTTTGTTTTGTTTGTTTGTTTTTCTTTTTGTTTTTTGTTGTGTATGGGCTTTCGTAAATATAATACACACCAAAAGAGTGTATCTGCCTGAAAAGAACTGTGCGGGGTTGGCTAATTTAAAGTTACTTAACAATTATGAGCATTTAACACAGGCACCTTCTACATCGAAATCCAACACCATCAGCTTCGTTTCTTCCGTACCGTTCCGTGAACCTACTGCGCATATGAGTTTCGTATCATTCGCTCTAAAAGAAAAAAGGAAAAACAAAATTCAATCACATCACACAGTTAAGGTGGAGAGTTTGCAAATCTTACCGAATTCTCCAGACAACACCACCGGAACCACCAGAATCTAAGGCTACGAGGTTTCTTATAAATTCTCCTGTTTTGACATCCCACAACTTGACTGTTCCATCGTCGGAGCTTGTAATCACAAATCGTGAGTTGAACTGAAGACATGTCACCGCCGACTGATGTTTGTTCGGACCTGTGAAGATTGTTAAACAAAAAATGTTAATCGCTAAAGAAACAGCAATTGTGAAGGATAAACGGAGTCCACAGCGCCCTAACCTACTTCAAATAGATTTAATTTGTTCACGTCTGGCGTGCACTGGTGTGTAGCGCAAGACTCTAAGAATCTGATTTGCACAACTCTACCATAACATTCAACCCGAATGAAGTAATACCAATTCTAACTGATCATCCCAAAAACTGAATCAAAGCTGACCTTACGAAGCGTACAGCCATCCTACGCCAAATGTTCGCCCAACGGACGTAATATGGCGACCTGCACTGGACTCTGTTAGATGATCTCACTATCGGCCTTACAGTGACAGCTATATTTTGAACTCGCTACTGATTGGGTTTCCAACAGCAAAATGTTGACATACACTTTCCCATAAACATCATTGGACCCATACTTCCCCATGAATGAAGTGTTAATGGACGAAATAAGCTCTTCAAAGAAACTCTCACAAACCAAGAGTTTTGTGGTGGCGATCGTGTGAAACCCAGCACATCAGTTGCGGCGTTTGGCAGTGTTGCCACTGGTCTTCGGCATTTGGTGCTGGTGGTATAGGACTTGTTAAGAGATTTCGGGATACGCGTTCGGCGAAGCTTCTGGCAGTATCTTGCGATTGCCGTCTGTCAACGTTGTACCTTCTCACAGTGATTCTTCTTTGTTGTGGCGCTTGGGATATACGCATTCGTACCTTGGCTGCAACAAGGTAGTGATACGAGTCAATGTTAGCAGCTCGAAATATTCAGACGTTCAGAATACTGTAGGCACGCCTTGCGTCGATCGCAATGTGATCAATTTGCTTGACCGTTTGATAGTCAGAGGACCACCAACAAAAAAACGCACCGTACAGACGGGCCAGCAATCAAGATAGTTAAACCATGAGATCAAAAACAACGGTCAACCTGAACTGCACATTGTTGATCTTCGCTAGATTTTCAGACATGGTGATATAAAGGAAAATGCGGCAGCATAAGAAAAGTGTCAGCATTGAGCAAGTATAACTCCCAAGGGGAGGGAGCTAATTAACTACGTTGAATGAAAACCGGCTGAATGAAGAAAACACCGAAAACCTGTCGACTATAGTAGGAAAATGAAATCCGAATCCGAAACACACTAGAAATCAATTCACATGGCTGTGAATGTCCAAATCCCCAATTTGTTCTCCTTACCTGATAAGGTCTGCAAACACTGGCCGCTGGTAATATCCCAAACTTTCACTGTTGAATCAGCATTGCCGGATACCAGGATATTCTGCCGTAACTCCATGCCCGATGTCAGACTCTGATGGCCCATAAGAGTGTGCTTACAATTTCCGGTCTCCACATCCCACACACGTATTGATGTGTCCAAAGAGCCCGACACAACGTGAATACCATCAAACTGTTAACAAAAGAAAATTGTTTCAATCAAATACCCACACTGAGAGACATTTGATTACTTACCTGCAACGAGTACACCCGGTTTGTATGACCTTGAAGCGTATGCAGGCACTCTTGCCGCTCTGGATGCCAGATTTTCACCATGTAATCGTAGGCACCGGAAACTATTAGCTTCCCATCATATTGCACACATCGAACAGCTGCCAAATGTCCAACCAGAACATGCAGACAGCTTCCCCGGTCGATGTCCCATACACGGAGTGTAGCATCCCGAGAACCGCTAACAACTCTAAAATTAGAAAATGTTGCTTGTTAATATTGGCCAAACGAAATCTATCACAAGTTTACATACTTCTTGCCATGCAAATGCATGCACCGAACCGTTGATGTATGACCCAACAGAGTGTGTACACATTGTCCCGTTTCCATGTCCCATACTTTTAGGGTTCTATCGGTGCTGCCCGAAATTATTATATTGCCAGACATTTGCGATGACCAGACACCACCAGTGTGGCCCACCAATGTGCGCAGACACTACAGAAAAAAGAGATAATCACTAGAGCCACCTCAAGAAAATCTAATTTGAGACTGTTACCCTTCCAGTGACGGCTGACCAAACTTTAAGCGTATTGTCGTCTGATCCAGACACTATACGATTCCCAGAGAATTGTAGACACGTGATGACGTGATCGTCGTGGCCTTTCAACACCTTGGGTTCACGTATCGGACGAGAGCGCCAATTCATTTCGATTATATGCTGTCGCATATAGGCAGCCTTCCAAGGCGATGCTATTGGAGGCATGTTGCCTGCTCGGCCACGTTTCGGTCTATCTGTCTTCGGCTCAGTCAGTATTTGTGCTTTACGACATTTCTCCTTCCACAACAGGTTGTCGTCACAGAGAAATCTATAAAAAAAAAAAAAAACAAGTTAACCTCCTCTCACTCGCATAGCCATGAACCAGCACTTACTTCCAACTGCGACATGTTTGAGCTGCTCTAAGCAGATCCTTTGGATGCAAGTATGCCAACACTTGCAGCGCCAACTCACGTGGCAGGAGCGAAATGAAGTCCCGCTGGAATTGTGGTTCAATCACCTTCATCATGTGACGAACTTGTGTCGGCTCGCAGTGTTCAATCAGTCTATCGACGGCTAGTAGCCGTTCAGCGTGCGACCATCGCTGGAATTGCAATAACCAATCTTGTAGCTCTGGTGGCGGGTTGTCTCTTGTTGGTATCAGAGATCGTGGTGTTCGTCTGCCCAACGGTGTTGATGGACTTGCGATTAGCAAAAGACTTTGCGAACTTCTTGGCGTTGAGGCGTAATCGTAAGCAATCCTTTTCCTACCGCTGACAGTGTCACCCAAAAATGTATCAGCGTCCACTAACCGAGTTTCGGTGAACTTTCGTTTTCGCTGCAGACCAGAAAACTCCGGTGACATGTTCTGTTCATGCGCCAGTGTATCCTCTGAGATGGACACCATCTGAATGTAGCTCGAGAGTTCGACATCTTTTGAATGGGCATCTTCCGACAGCAGGTCCGACATATCGCATTTACTCTGATTGACATAAATATCTTTGTAACATGTGCATATCTCTGCGTCGGGGCCTTCCTCACAGTCTGCCCATGTTTCCTCATCGTAATCATTCTCTTTTTCTGGATGCGACAAATCAGCGCCGTTATGATGCACACTTGTCGCATCTTGATTCAACTGCAGATGATCAAGTTCAAAATTTGAATGACTATTGTTGTTCATGGCAAACATGGAAGAAACTCCAGAGGTGGGCGGCGGCACCACTCGTTCCTCTGCAGAAGCAGACAGTGTTACCGAATCCTCAGCATCCAATGCACTTACGCTGTCTTTCCTCTGGGTGTTTCGAATATACTTTAAGGCGGAATATTGACAACGTGCGGAAGAGGACGTCGTTGCCACGTCGTCTTCGTTCACACCGTCTTGATTTTGTTGCTGCTGCAACACTTGGATTGATTCAGCCTGCTCAGCAGCTTTCTTCAGAACTTCTTCGCCCGGATTTTGGCTAGAAGCACTACTACTGATTCCACTGCATTCCGGCTGTATTGGTTTGGTTAAATTTGACAAGGAATGACTGGATGAGGTACTGTATGAATGTTCCGATGTTAAACTATCGTTTGAATTTGAATTCAGAAATAATTCAAAAATGCTTCTGGCGGCGTTTTCCACAATTGCGCTTCTTGATAATGGCTTCTTTGAACCACCTTTAGACGATGATGATTCTACTGCTGCCGTTGCTGCTGCTGCTGCTGCTGATGATGATGATGATGCTGACTCTGGAAGCGATTTACTTGAACTCGGCTCCTGTTGCTCTTGTACTTTATGGTGATTGGGCGATCTACTGATGTTTTCCAGTATATCATCCTGGTGATTTTGATTCTCCTCTGCGTGCACCTGGTCATCCCCGTTTGTGATAATCTCTGGATGACGACCTAAGCTGGTTGTTAAATTTATCTTGGCAGTTGATTTGGTTAATCTGCTACTACAATTCCGACTGCTGGTCGGTGTTGTTGAATGATCTTTGTATGTACACTAGAAACAAACAAATGGAAAGGGTTAGCGAATTTTGGATAAAGAAGAAGATTCAAATTTATTTGGAGAATCTACAGTGACAGTGAAGACGGCAATGACTGCAAGTCATTAAAGGGTATGTTCATGTTTGCTACTCGATACAGTTTGTTCTGTCCAAGTGTCTAGTTGGTTAAATGATCAGCGATAGGCTTTCGACGAACTATTTCTTACTAAAGTTAATAACTTACCTTACTGTCCGATGAGACGGCTCGTTGCTGGTTATTGGCATTTTGCATATTCGGTTGAACTAATTCTAATTTAAGTCTATCATTCTTAGCAAACGAACTAGATTTCAGTATGATTCCTCCGGTGAGCCTTTGTTCGTGTTCAAAGTCGCGACGTTCAATGGCGTCCATTGATTGCACATCGTTGTCTGCCACATCGATCGCAGATGCGCCGGCATCGGTCAAGCCATCATCAACCTTATCATATTGACGATAGTCAATGCTAATATTTTTGAAACGAAATGCCATGCTTGCACTTTCTGCCGTACGTGGTACACCATTCTTCTTATCGCCATTTTCATAACGAGATTCAGAGTAATTCCGAACGTCTGTATCGTCAGCATCGATGTCCTTATCGGAACCCAACACAGATCTCCAGAGATCGTCGACCATTCCACAATCGTTCACAAGTCCACTTCTCTTTCTTTTACTAAGACTATTATCTGAGAATGTATTGGTGCCTCGGCTGTAAGTTAGAGAGGCTCTACTACCACTGCTGTTCCGCTCGTCGTCGCAGCATTCGTCCAACGCCGACAGGAGAAACTCATCGCTAAGTCTTTTTGGTTTAGCATTCTCATAATCGTGACTATTAAGGCCAACAATTTGTTCATCTATAACTGGTGTCTCTAGGTAAATGCCCACGCCGACTCCACCGTTGTTCTGCGACTCCGATTGGCAGCGATGATCGCCTTGTATTGCTTCAATTGTTCTCGTTGATGTTGATGTCGTTTCATCTTCGTTGCCATTTTGCTGCTTATGCCGATGACACTGTAGATGATGGAGTTCCACTATGGGTGTGGCGATATCATCACTTGACCCTGATCGACTATCGTCATCCTTAAACAGTGCTATGTTATCGGCCGCAGGAGTGGACATGGTTGATATGCTGCTACCACGGCCTTCATCCTCATCCTCGTGCTTGCCAAGTGAATTCTGTATTGAGTTCTCATAGATTTCGTAGATTCTCTTATCACTAACATTGTTATTGTGGGTTTGCAGCTGTAGTTCTTGTTCTTTGGACGACATTTGCAGCGATCTTAATGGAGAGCTTAACGCTTTTTCCGGTGTATTATTAGCCGTTGTTGCCTTTGTTGATTGGATGTTTAAATGGCAACCAGTTGAATCATTATCAGCAGATGGAATACATTTTTGTTCCATAATACGTGTGGAGGATCTGTTGCGTGAGCTGTAAACAACAAAAACAAGAAATTCAGTTATTTCATGTGAAAACTACAATTCACTGAGACAATTTGTTTTTTTTTTTTTTTTCGCACAGAGGTGAGTGTTCTCCTTCTTCCTGCTGCCGCTGGCAGTTAAGGTCCCACACAAGAGAAGACGACCTCTCCGTTTCAATCTCTATCTTCTCAATAGGAAGACGATACAGTATTGTAACTTGATACCGAATGTATAACACAAAGGGGCGCACGCAAAAAGCAAAAAAAAAAAAATTCTCCAACAAGTAACGATATAGAATGAAAAATGTAAGAAATCGTCTGTTCTACCTACCACCAGCACCATTGGATTGTCGGTAAAGAATCTCTGGCACACAAAACATTCACACATAAATCTTCCTTTCATTATTCCCTCCCCACTCGGTTGTCTCCTCTCTTCTTCTCGTCTTGAACAGATAATGAATGGTTACTCCGAAACCGACGAGTGTAAGAAAAAAAAAAAAACAAGAACACATCTCATCCAATATCTTTGGTTTTTTTCTTTCCTCCTGATGTCATTTTTTTTCCCTCTACCTGGGTATTTTTATAAGATCATCCCTCTCGCTTACTGGTTCAATCTGTCTGGCTGGAATCTTCTCTCAATCTCTGCCTGAGAAACCAAACCAACCGACGATGACACACAGGAAAGTGAAAAGAAATGCAAAAAACAAAAAAAAAAAAACGATCATTCTTCTTGGGGTCATTCATTTGCAGGTAATTGATTTGATCGGGAATTTTTGAAAAATGCATTCGTCGAGCGAGACCTTTTTGGATGAAGTGGCAAAATTTCAATACGGGAAATGAGGGGCAACAAACGCTGGCACTGCATTTTCCCATGAAATCTCACGAGCCTTTGTTTGGCTTTGGCTGAGTTCTCTTGGGAAATTTTATTGTGTAGTGCAGATTTTTGTTTCGTTTTCTGATTTTACACATGTTTATCAGCAGGTACACGCGGCTGCGTATTATGTATATGATGTGATTATGCCGAGGTATGTGGTTATGCATTTTTGTGGGGGTGCATCCGAGTTTATGACCGGGGATTTGCGGTTTAAGGAAGTAGCTATTATTGTTAGAAGTGAGAATAATTAGCCGGTAATTGCTTTTTCTCGCTGTTTGGACCTGTGGTAAATTCGTTGCCAGAATTAAATGAGAGGGGCAATCCTAAAATAAACTCATACGCGTAAGCAAAATTCACTTGTCAACCCTTCTCCAGTTACTACATACATATGTACATACGTTTGAAAATCTCAATATCTGTTGAATCATCGGCAACTTCTTCCAAGTGATTGCAGAGGAGAATTCCGACATTCCATTTGAAAATGACGTAAAATCCAGCGACAGGTATTCATCAAGACCAAGAACAGACGAAAGCTTTTCAAAGTCCACCTAGTTATAATTCTTGAATAAACATTTCGGCCATGCGACTGAGTGGAATAAGCAAATTACTTCATAACATCTGCCAAAATGGTAACCAAATCGCGTTGATATTACTCCAATCCTTACAAGACATTTCTGCGATTAAGATCTCGTTAGAACCCGAATTAAAGCGGTAATGACACTCGTAGTGCCTTGATCTGTGCGTAACATTTTGCCTGTAGGGTGTGTCGGTTCAACTGCCCTTGTGTATTCCGTTCCTTAGCTTACATTTGTTGGAAGATTAACCCTTCCGCGATAAACAAGTTAAGATTCGAAGAAAACTGCAATCGACTTGCGTTGAATTTTGCCAACCGGGCGTTTGTTTTCTTGTCGCTGTGCTTGTTGGTTTTCCGGTCCTTTCCTGATATGCGCTTAAAGATAAACCCCTTCCGGGGAGAAGCTAATACTCTGATTAAAAAGCATTATTGGACGAAAAAGCCTTAATGCGTAAATTATTAACAAAAAAGTTGGGTTTCCCTTTCATTCCCACTTACACTGTGCTTTAAAAATCTACCTCGACTCGACATTTACCGAGAAAACGCTTATTTTTAGAGTCAAAGAGAAAAATACAAGGAACTTAGCAGGAATGTCACAGCAGGCAGTTGGAATACAGCGGTTATATGTATAATGACAACACAGAATAACCCAGGCATCCCACTGATGAACAATGGAACTCTGAAGGAGCGCAGCGCGTAATTGTGTGATAGCCGTAAGTGCAATTTGTAATCAAAAGAACGATGAGTCTATCGCCTGATTCCGATCACAAGCACGTGGATAAACCACTAACACTGGAGATTAGACTTCAAACTGACGGCAACGACCGATATGGCCGACATGGGTGCGTCGATGTTTTACAGTGCCATGGAACTCGTGCCATCGGGTAGGCGTCACCTCTACCCGTATGGGGATAGCCCCTGATGAGTTATAATCGATGGTGAAAGATCGGCAAATGTGGAAAGTCCACTTAAGCTCCCTAAAGCCGCGACCCTCATAGTGGATAAGCGGTCCACTGGAAGATGATCATGATGATGACTAATAAAGGAAAAAACCACAACATGACTTCCAAAGTGTTTAGCGCTATGAGTTCATTTTTCAAAGCGCCGAAGACATTAGCAAATTACGTATAAAAGCTGTTCATAGTATCCGTAGACCTAGAAAAACTACACCAAGACATCTCCTTATTCGAAAAATGAAAGTGGAAAAGTAAAAGCCTAGTAGGACGGCGGTAAGAAGAGCCGTTTGAAGGCGGGTGCATCAAACCCTGCTATTTCCAATAAAAACAGAAGTAATCGTATGACTTTTGTCCAAAACAGTGGAAGCTGGATCGCACAAAAATTGAAGATTTTGCTTTTATCTGAGGAATCAAAGATAAATTTGATATATTCTGATTGAATGATGCTCGTGAGAAGATCAGTTGGGAAGAGACTTAGCTTATCCCATTGTAGTAGAATTGTTAAGTATAGGAGTGGCTCAATGTCCGACCTTACACGCTACAGGGGTTACAGTAACTCGGCGATAAAATATGGACATTTACATAAAACAGCCATGCAGTGATTTCAGCCATTTCATCGATTGTCTTAAAATCCAGACTAAGGTACAAACTAACCCTTCTCAAGACAGCGACAGGCGGCAAAACATCGTTAGGTCCCAGGACATCCATGTATTCCTGGCAATGAATGGGTGGAAGAACTAAATCGCGGGAACCGAGTTCATAAAGTGTAACCAAGATGTTCGCTGCGATCTTTGACCTAAGCTGACTTCCTATATTGTGGAGCGGAAAGGGCGTGCCGCGTTGCTTTTACAACACAACCATCTCAACACTACAATCATCTAAGGTATCACTAAGTTCAAAGAACCAAAGCTCGTATTGCAGTAGTTGGAGGTAATCGATTTTGGCGCCCCAACAGCGACCAACTGTGTGCGAACAATCACTGATAACTTATGGTGTTGCAACACTGTACTCCTTCCACAGCATTCGTTGGACTAAAACCCTCAGTAAAAAAACACGGATACCCACCCACCATCCGCGAAATGCTGCACTACAAATTGCTCCCTGTGTGAAAAAAGTTCATGAATGTCAAAGCAATGATAAATCTCGACAATTTCGTTGACATAACAATTTCCGCCAGTGGGTGAAGGGCACATCTGGCGTTTAGCAGTTAAGATAGTACAGATTTGTTCACAAACGGGCGCCAAAAGTGCGTTCACTGTTCACTTCCCTGTTCAAACTTCAATCGTAACCAAAGCGACTTGAAATCTAGAAGACAAATTATTCTACTCCGCCACTGTTAGGGAATTCTAAATCCGATAACGTCCCCAATATGTCAAACGCGTCCCAAACATTGTGGCTGATGCAAAAATGCACACAATACAACCATTCATACTTGCAAGATTCAAAACGATTTGAGATGCATAACCTCTTAACTGTGTACCCGAGACCTTGCACTGATGGGATCCATTACACAATCAATACATAAAATTGCTAGATGCATGGACGGCAAACTATTTATTACCGGTCACACAAGCGGATTCTGTTACTCCTTTATTGCACTTAACTACACAAACGCGTGATTGCTTGCCCTTGTGTATTCACTTTTCCTGTGCACAGCGCACCTCAGCCGCCTCGATTCGATACGCCAACAGCACATACAGTCGTCGCTAATTAGAAACGTATATGCGCCTAGTACGATGTGCTCTTGCAACAATTCGGCTGTGCTCGCACTTGTGTTCCATACTACACACTCCACACTAAACCTTGATTCGTTCTGCCGAATTTATGTAACGAAAAACGAACTGCTTTTTGCCAACTTCTAATTACACTGCGCCAACTTGGTATCATTCGGAGAAACACTAAGCGATAACCTTCTTTTTGTTATTTTAGTGTGGAGAGCAAGAAAATTACTTTCTTCTGCAAGGTTATGCACGAGATTTTCGAGGTGTCTGCTACGCCCACTTGGACAGAGGTGCAAGCAGAGCTTCCTCGCTTCGCCCAATAAGGCAGGGATGCAATATTTGCGGATGGTAATAATTAAATTACACAAAATACAGCTTAAACCAATTACCAGAGAATGCTGGGATAATTAAATTACAATTATTTGTTGAATTTTTCGTCAGATAAATTTATGCACACACATTTACACAAGACACACATGATATGGAGGAATGCAGCAGGCGCACTTATTTCTCAAATTTATTTCATTATCACTTCGGATTGCATTCGTGAGATTTGTCCAAGAAGAATTTTATCAAATCGAATGTATTCTTGCGAGGATGGGTAATGAAAAAACGAAAAAGTAAATTCTTTTGTTTCTGGTAATGCCCTCCCTTTCCCATGCAGCAAGCAAAAGAAGCAGCACCAGCACGATACAGTAAAACAGCAGTAGTTCTCACACGAGAACTTTTTGCACGGGGACCAAAAATTGAGGCTAAAAATGTGGCTTTACCTTCTTCGTATTCCACGTTTTTAACGTATCACTATTGTAGCATTACAAATTACTTAATGTTTATGCAAAAATTAACAACTAAATACTCGCGATTGGCAAAAAAGAATCTCAAGAAAAAAATTTAACGTAGTCCAGCGAGACGTAAAATATCGCCAGCCATTAGTAAAAATCCCGACGAAAACTTGTTTCTTCTTTTAGTACTGATGGGTTTTGTAAATGTACATCATTGCCAGAGATGCGTGTGATTTTGGTAAGAACTAGTAGTGTCGGTAAGTAGTGTAGTTCAAACACTTTGACTTGGTAAACAAAACCAAAAATGCATTAACGATTGCAGCGTTATTGGCATTTCTTGCGATGATTAGACATGCAGAATAGACACCGTGGTTTTAGAGTTATTGCGTTAGACTGCTGAGCGACCTAACACAAGTAAGGCTCCATCAAAATCAACCAACGGCATGATTTCTCTGTTGACAATTTGTCATGAAGAATCAGTCGGCAGTTGATACTGTGGGTTCTTTTCATTGGTGCTAAATACATAACACACGGCATGAAAAGTTGAAGGAGGATAGTGTTTGTCGCCCTCGGGTTACTACGAGCTACTTATTTATTTGTTGAGGACCGGGAAATCTGAGGCCTCCCTTCCTGATCTTTTCAAATCGTTTATAGATAGAGTAAACCATTTCATAATAACATTGCATTTTGGACGACAATAAGAATTATCTTTGAAACTTGGCAGTACCCTTAATTCTTTTAGTACACAATTTTCTGAGGTTTACCCACATCAAAATTGCGTAACGTTACGTTATTCGCTGTCAACCCATACTTTTCGCTTTTATCTATTTTTGTCCTACAAAATTCTGCCAAGTTCGTTCCGGTTGTAACAACCACCATTTAGATTCAAAATCGCACAAATAATGGATTAAGTACAAAATTCCACACATCGATTACAAAAATTATCTGTAAATAAAAATAACAAACACCAAGCTCTAGATCTAGGTATTCCTCAATTTGTTCGAGTGGCAATTTAAAATGGAAGCACTAACCGATTACCTTGAGAAGGGCCCCGTCCTGATCATCGCTGATCTTCTCAGCCTGATCACAGTCGCATCCTGTCTGTTCATTAAGGTGCCCCAAATCAAAACCATCCAAGAGAACAAATCATCAGCAGGTAAGCTTATCCATCTCTTTTATAAACACATCGTTAAACCCATTTACAGCATGTATTGTTCTAATGACTAGTCAACCGTCGTGTAGTGTTGTTAATCTTTAGGTCCTATAATATAAAACTAGTATATGTATGTAATCATGCAACTTTTCTAGGAATCAGTGTATTTGGATTATGCCTGGAATTGTATAGCTACACTGTAATGATGTCATACAATTACACAAGCGGCTATGAATTCCTCTCGTATATGGAGTACCCGGTCTTGTTAATCCAAGAGTACGTTCTAGTATATTACGTATTCAAGTATGAAAACCTTTTAGGAACCAAAACCCAAATCGTCACTGTTCTATACGTGATAGTAGCATTCTTAATTTATTTGAGAATTATCCCATTGATGGTATTGGCATTTTTGGTGGTAAGTTCTCAGGAATGTTCACGTTTTAGACATTTTATAAATATATCATTGAATTTCTATTGGCTATCTAATTTTGCACATTACCAAACTTTTGTTCAATCAAAGTTCTTATCGTTTATCGTAGGCTTTATCTTATTTTTGTTGCCTCATCAATCAAATTTTATTGCTTACTTTGCTCACTCACACCTGCATTGTCAATTTCATTAGCTGATTTTTGTCCCTAAATGTTTTGTGTAACTATGAAGTATTTAGTTGATTGCTTACTGTTTGTTTTCTACCACTTTTAACTTTGAGCTCTAACCCTTTCATAAATTTATGAGTTATTTACGTTACACCATGTCAAACACGCTGACTCAGACGCCAATTGCTTTCTTCTTGATTATTTCTTCTAGTCTGTTATGTTATAGGATATGTGCGTACATTGCTAACATGTATGAAGCACAAGCTAGACACACTATGCACGCACTATCCTCTGAAAGCTTAGTACTCCTTCTAAGTTCTAACACATTTCAACGATATTTCGACGTCAAAATCATCAAGATGATGCAATTTCTTTAAACGATTGTGCAAAACTTAAAAGTCTATGCAAGACGCACGAGAGTACTGGGGAAGAAAAGTCAGCAACACATGCTGTCACTTGGTTTCGACCAGAAATGGATCTTCACCTTACACCTGAGTGCTTTGAACCGCTATACCGAAATTTCTTTCCTATTTACGTCAGGGATAATGGGTCCCAGCCAAGGCGACTACCAGAACTAGTCTCTAAAAACACCTGCGGTCATCAAACGACAGAAAACTCAAACAGCATTGATAATCAAGAACACGATAGCTTTCACTAGATTGCTCTTCAAACTACGACAGCTTTTGGAATCTCTATGACCCGATAACTTGAAACAAGTACGTTGAGCAGATAAAAGCATGCGTACACACTCAAGTTGCGGGAGAGTGTTAGATCCTAACTAAACCTACTTTTATCGATTGCTTCAAATAATCACGTATTCACTGCACACTTTCAATTCCCTTTGCTGTTTTAGTTGTATGTAACCCTTCTTCTGATGTAACACCTCGTTAACTGTCCTGTATGACCCGCAAACTTGTTGTTTTGTTCGCCTTTTTGTGTTGGTCCCCTCCTGCACTTGCACCCTGTGCACGTACTCAAAACTTAAACACAAGCTCTTTCCTTCTTTTAGCCCTTCTGCACGCCGATTGGAGCTACAAGTAAAGTCCTCCAACTTTTGGCCATTCTAAAGACAAAAGATTCGCGATCAGTAAGCCTGACGACTTGGGCGCTTTCAGCATTCACCAATCTGAGTAAGTTGATTCCAACTCAAATGCATATATTTTTTCTTAATTTATCCCTTTCAGCACGAGTGTATACTGTGTTCGTCACTTCGGCCGATCCCATGTTGCTCGCAAATTTCGGAATATCGGTGCTCCTAAGCTCGTCCGTATTTCTTGCCGCCTACATCTACAAGAAGCCAAAGGCAGCCTAAACACTATCCCACCCACGCTCTCGAAGACCACAACACAAAAGTCAACATATTTATTTTTCAATTTATTTTTTGACAATTTATATCGCGTAGAAAAAAAAGCTCAATTGTTGCCGAGTTTTCAATTAATTTAAACTAATATAAGGAGAATTTTGTAGCTAGAAAATAACCCACGTTACTGATACCAATAAAAGGCAAAAGCAGCAGCTGCAGTAACTACCGCAGCAGCCGCAATTATTAACCGCTTTTGTTCGTTGCTATTTTTGGCTTGTTCGACGACACGACGACGTTCGCGGGGCTTTCTTTTGCCAAATCTCTTCTCGAATTGTTCCAATTCAATGCGGTTTTGTTCTTCCTCGGCTAATCTTTGCTTCTCCATTTCGCGTTGCTTGATTTTATCCATCGCTAGTTTATTGGCCAGACAAATGTCGTCGCAAGGAACAGGCGCAACAAAAGAACGTGATTTCTCGCAGGTGACTTCGATTTTGATACGTTTGCATTCGCAGTAGTATTTTACCTTTTTACGACAATTTTCTGCAT
The DNA here is from genome assembly GCA_917880715.2 of Matsumyia berberina. Lineage (NCBI taxonomy): Eukaryota > Metazoa > Arthropoda > Insecta > Diptera > Syrphidae > Matsumyia > Matsumyia berberina. The sequence continues at coordinate 36,086,982 of OU862870.1, forward strand.
TGGGACATGGTCCAGAGTGACAAACCGAAGAACAACGATGACCACACGGGTACTAAAAGAAAGAAAACGCTGAAGTTTGGTCAGGACAGCGTATTGAGAGAAAGACTTACATTTTTGATGCAACGATTTCCGCAAGATTTCAGTTTTTCTTGGCGCTCTGCGATCTCGTCTGGAGTTCCGTTTGTGGAATTGTATTCGCAGCATTTAAAATAAACTTGAGAGAGACCACAGTGACACTTTGTCTTTATCAGTACAGGACATGGCTCACATGGACGTGGGTGACAGGGCTTTTTGCAGCCATGATCACAACCGTTTGGACGTTCAAGCTGACATCCTTCGGCACATGGCACGCAACCTTCCTGTTGCTGTTGAGTAAAGAAAAAAAAGAAAATATTTAACAGGTAAATTATTAAAATTGGGATAAGGAAGAGTACAACAAGGATCGCAGCAGTAAATTCTGCACAGAGAAGCAGAAAAACGATGTGACTCATGCAATCGCTGAAATAAACTTGAAGACCCTTTAACAGAAAACAACGCTTATCGGCAGAGAGAACTAGCAAATGCAGGGTCGGACATATAAGACCTAATTATAGCTCTTGTGCGCTGTTTTGTTACCCCACATCGTGATCATGGCTTGATGCAGTATGTTTCGGGAGAATGCATTTGCTTCGTTTATGTCCAACCTGAGGATTTGTGATGCCTAGTTCCAAGACCATTGCAAAAAAAAGACGTCAAGATATTTGCCCCTTTGCAACTACAATTGTGTAGCATTTGGAAAGGATAAATACTCTGCCTTCATGGCTTCTCGCAGCTCAGCGACCCAAATTTACCGCGACGACCAAGGTAACGTGTTTTTTTGTATCTAGCCCGCATTTTTATGGATACGATACAGCTATTCAGTATACTCCACTTTTAATTCTTTCTTGTGCAGCAAGCGAACAACATTTCACAGCTCAGGCAAAGTTCCCTAGGCATAGGTCTTCGGCCACCCCAGTAAAGCAAATGGTTCTAGCTATCGATTTACCCTGTTCCCAATACATACATGTTTCGCTTTTATGTCGGGTACAGTGTGGCAAATGAGCTGACAAGTATGATTTCCACATTGTAAATTGCGTCCACAAACCCGCTGACATGAAGTTGGCTTTGAGTTCCAACAAGGCCATTCGGCAATCTCATGACCACCAATACAGGGCACCACAACTTTTTTCTCGCACTTGGGATGGGGCAGACTTTTGATCTCATACTGAAATATAAAATCTAATCACAGAACATGCTCCGAAAAAATTGAAAACTGCCATTAACTTACGTTTTCAAATTTGTACTCAAATATGTTATTGGTATTGGAGTGCTTAACAGGAACACGTACAGCAGAATGACAACGAGCTTCACATAAATGTGTGCAATTGGTGACATCGTTTTTCAATCCGCATGTTTGATTGCACGACGGGCATTCACCTCGATGGCATTTATGCTTATTTTGATGGTGACACTTGGAAGGAATTCTATCCCAAAAAAAAAACAGAAGCATTCATTTACTCTATTTCAAATTGCATTACTTACCTGCATTGTTTCAAGCAAGTTACGCGTGCTTTACGCTCTCTGCCACAAGGCACTGTAACGCTGGTATCACCACAGCAGCATTTGACTTGAGATTTCAACTTGCAGGGGTAACATGGACCATCGTGACACACCGAATTACATCTGTGTTTCTTGCACGACAATAGTTTTCCACATACTTTATCACACGGTGGACATTGATCATCGCAGCACTGAACGAATAAAACGCTTAATAAATGAGGAAGTCATTAGCGGATGTATTTTAAAACCTTTTTGTTGCAAGCATGCTTTCCACAGTCACGTGTCCTTTTGCATTTAGTTTCACAGTTAAACGCCTTCCAACAGGGTACGTCTTTCTCATGCAAACCACAGCGACATTTTTTCTTTGTGATTATTGAGCACTTAGAAAAGGAAATAAGGGGAAGTAGAAGTCTTTATCGAAGCTGATCTTCATTGCATCCACTTTGCATTGGTTTTCACGGCAAAAACATCACTTACCAAGCTGCAGTCACCTTTATGACATCGTTGGTTGCAATAGTGTTTCCCACATGAGAGCAACTTGTGGCAAGTATCTTCACAAGTCTCCGTCGGTTCGTTACAGGGCGCAATTTTTCTCTGTAAATAGACCAATCGTTGCAATGTGTAATTTGAAATAGAAAAGAAAACGGCTTTGCTTACGGTTTTTCCACAAGGACATGTTCTTGGGAGACTAAGAGGGCAGTCGCCACATTGCCCGGCATGACATGTTTTCTTACAAGCATGAATACCACAGCTAAACCTCTTGTTGCAAACCTTAGAAGACATTCATTATGACGACACGTTTGAATATCCAATAAGCACGAGCTTACCTTCTTGCAATGCCATATTCGTTGTGAGCAGCTCCTTTCTGTTTCTTCATTTCCGCAAACACATTTCTGCAGGCTGGTCTTACTACAGGCTGGACACTTTCCCGGAGTATGACAAATTTGATCACATTTGTGCTTCCCACACGGCAGAGTAAGCGAACATTTTCTATCGCAGGTCCAACTCTTCTGAAAACAACGCAATGGCTTCGGTGCTGACGATCCGCATTTACAACTCACTACTATATTCTGAGCGCATGGAGGACATGGACCTAATAAATATGTAAATGAACTGTATGCATTCGAAACAAAAGCACTGATTCGGACTTACCTGGGTGACAGAGTAATAAACACTTGTGTCCACATTCTGGTTGCAATGGCTTTTCACAAGTTTCACCACACGAGTGCGGTACAAGCCACTCTTGATTTAAGGGATTAACTTCTTTTCCACAAAAGCATTCATACTGCTTTGGCTTCTCTTCCGGTAGGTATTCACAACGACACTGTGGACAACACCATTTGACTACTTTAACCTTCTTCGGCACGAATTCACCCATGTTATTGTAGTAGCCCTGCTCCTCTTGTTTGTCTTTCAACAATGCTATACTGTCGTTCGCCCATCGTTTAACGCACAACAAATGAAAGACACAGTAGCAGTACTTGCAAGACCAAATTGGATCGACTCTCTTCACTGAACCAATACATATGAGGCATATTGCCGAACCGGAATTCAGGACATTCTCCAGAAATGATGCCGTTTTCTGAAGTTGATCATTTCCGCCGGAATAGTTCTTGTATAGTTTCTCTAAAAATAATTTAAACTGTAAAGTCTGATTGGGATACATTACGTGGGTTCCAACTTACCAAGAATTTTATCCTCGTCAAGTAGTTCCTCATCGGAACTAGATTCATAGTTCTCAGTTAACTTTTTCGCCATTTCAATGTTTTTGGTTTGAATTTCTTTAAAATCTTTCATTTGATTTTTTTTATTGGAATTTTCCGCTTTTTTTTGGTGCAATTGAAGCACGTTTATGGGGTTTGTTCACACCTGAGGCCGACATTAAGAAATCTATTTGATTTTTTTGTAAGAAATACTAGACTTGGTTGATTTACTTTTAATTTTTTATTTATCTTTTATTTAGTTATAAACCAAACCAATCCGAAATTTCAAAGTTTTTAAAAAAATTTGCATTTGCAAACCGGCCTGCTGTGCCAAATTTTTGTTACGTGTTTTAACATGACAGTTTAAATTGAGGCATTCGAGTGCTGCCAAACTTTAATTCTTAAATAAGCTTGAATATTTCTACTACTACTACCAGTTCTCCAGATCAATCCTTCTAACATCCGAAAGTACTTCCTGGTCATCTCTAGCTTAAGAGATGAGATTCAAAGATCCTTTAGGCTAAAATATTCTTGTTCACTCGCTCTGTGTCTGAGCCAAAAAAGTTGAGGAGTCTTTGTCAGAAATCGGTACAGGGAAAATTTTCTCCGGCCATCAAATTATCTTGTAGCTGATTAGGCGTACACTGATAACCTAAGCTCCTTATCCCAAAATTTTCTATTCTGAAAGATGGAAATAAAATACGTTATACAGCCATTTTTTCATGTTTTAAGAGATATAAAGAGGCAACGAGAGACGATGAACCTGTATTACCACTCGAACGGTAGTGAAGTGACAAAGCCGATTTTTTTGTCTTATATCAACCTGAAGTTATACCCACCGATAAGGCAGTGTCAAAATATTATGGCTGTCACTCTTGGCTAGAGGGAAGGTGAAAAATCGACATGGTGGTTGGCTATCGAATATAAAAATAAATTTATTCCACTCTAAAATTCTATCGAAAGTTACTGAAAATTGATAAAATGACAATCCTAAGTTATGTATTCGCGCCGAGACTCTTCATGGAATATGGAATGGGATCTCTCCAGGTATTCGCCTGCAATCACAGACTCATTTTCACCAATTACAGCATTTGCTGATACCATATTTACAGAAAATGTACGAGCCCATGGGATTGGAGAAATTCGGAGATCAAATTCTGTCCACCGTAAGCATTGCCCACCCCTCTTTCTATGTTTATTTCAGTTTCGTAATGCTCTGTCCCACTTGCAAATGTGCATGCATAATTTTTCATCTAAAATTAGCTTTCCATGATGTGGAACATTGGATATTATTCATCACCACTTATAGTTACATTCCTCTACCGTCGTGGTTACCTAGTTGCCGATTCCATTTCTTCTTTGGCAAAATTCACGACAAGCATTGGTATTATTGTAGTTTTATCGTTGTGTATGCGAGGCATTGGAAGGTCACAGTCTCGATCGTATAGTAAACTCGTTAAAGCACTAGAGCAGGTTAAGTCTTCGAATAAAAGCGAAGAGGCCAAGAAATCATTAAGACTATTCGACTTTGATTTTAAGCACTGGGATGTGGATTTCGATGTAAACAACATTGAATAGTAAGTCAGTTCACCGCTGGAGTTAAATGATTTACTAATGTGTGGTGTATTTTGCAGTGAAGACGGGAAGAAACCCCCGTCAAGAAGGACTGTTCGCCAGAAACCCTTTTGGTTCTCATCACTGCCCTGCGAGATTGCTGCCTATGTTGCGATTCATACATTTGGCATAAGAATGATCTACCCGGGATCGGTGAAGTTATTGCAAAGCTATTTAAGTGAGCCTATTAAAATGCAGTTCGATCAAACAAAAAGTACATTTTCCCCACTTTGCAGGACCCATGTTGGTAGCTGGTCGAGCAAAGCTTATCGAAGATGAACAAGGTATGCGGTACAAGATCAGGGCTATCGATCGGAATGAAATCGACTCAGTGTTTGTAGACAACCGGAACAAAAGTACAAATGGAAAGACTTTAGTTATATGCTCGGAGGGTATGTGTATTGGTGTGCAATGTTGGTACCTAATCGATAATATTTTGTTTTGCAATTAGGTAATGCTGGCTTTTATGAAATTGGTATTATGTCAACGCCATTGGCACTCAAGTATTCTGTTCTAGGATGGAATCATCCTGGATTTGAGGGTAGCACTGTAAGAACAAAAAGGAACTTGTTTAACGTGGACATGGAATTGAGTTCTTTTCTGCTTTTAGGGTCAACCTTATCCAGATCAGGATCAAAATGCTATCGACGCAGTTGTTCAGTTTGCTATACGTGAGCTGGGATTTGCTGTTGAAAATATAATTCTTTTTGGCTGGAGCATTGGCGGGTACAGCTCAATTTGGGCTGCTGCGCAGTATCCTGAGATTAAAGGACTTGTAAGTAATAATTTGTGCGTTCATTGAGGGAATTATTTAAAGATTTATGGGATGTTTGGTCGGGTTGCTTTCAATTTGAAAAACATTTTCATGTTCGCGGGATGCTCTGTATATTTGTTGTGCTCACAACTTCAATCAACAGAACTTGACCCTGAAATCAAAACAATCGGGAAAAAAATGTGTAATAGAGGTCTAGATTTGTATATAAAATCTAAAAGAGCCTCTTGATTGACCGGTCGCCCTGGTTTAGGAGCGCTAGTGCTGACGAATCTCACCTGAATCTAAGATGCTTTGCTTTCGATTGTCGACAAGAGGTTCTGATCCTGTTCGTAGGCTTTGCTTCCGACTTAATGAAACATAACATGAAACCGTTTCTTGCAATGGTAAACAAAACCTATTTATCCGTCTCTTTCGTTTCCATTAGGTAATCTGGCTTCCGATTGTGCACTGAATGGTGCGTGTTTTGTGTCCAAGTGAGCTTCATAGGCTTCTGATCGTCATAGGCCTGGATGAGAGTCACACTGGATTCGGGTCTGCACAAATTGTCAGTCCTTCGCATAGCTTGCAGCTTTTCGTTCCTTTTGACCTGCACACCCAATTTATGTCTTGGTCGTGCACTTGTTGCGCCACCATCACTATGGTCTATTATGGCTACAATTGGCCGCATCTTATCATTTTTTTTTCAATGGATCAACAGTTTTTGTGCTGCTTAATGCATCAGCTTATAACCGCGGTCTTTTCAAGACTTGTTAGTAATCATTTCTCGGCACTTACGCCCACTATACCCACTGATACAGGACGCTCTTTCGCAAGGGTGCCGTTCCTACGTACGATTTTATGGGCTTATGCTCCCAAAATCTTTCTTGATGCCGCGCTGCCTCATTATCTTAAGTACGGTCATAGTGAACGGGCAGTGAACCTAGAGGAGCGATGGAAGTTTGATCAAAACGACAACGCTCTGAGGTTTCATTGCCGTTTAGCCTCGCCAAATTCAATAAACTTTATTAATTTTTTTTACAGGTTTTGGATGCAACCTTTGACGATGTCCTCCATCTGGCTCAGCCCCGTATGCCAGCTAGTCTTTCGGGAATTGTAAAACTTGCTATACGTGACTACGTAAATTTACACAACTCTGAGGTTTTGATGGACTATGGAGGCCCTGTTCTATTGATTCGTCGGACAGAGGATGAAATCATTGCAGAGTAAGTAGCGCCAATTCAGAAAAGCTAAGTACTAATGTATATTTTCCTAGGGATAACCGCATTGAAACAAATCGTGGCAACTTCCTGCTGCTAAGTCTGTTAAAGTTTCGCTACCCGAACATTTTTCAATCTCAACAAATGACCAGAATTAAAAATGCGCTGGCAAAACCAGTTGACCCCAATGCAAATGGTATGAACAATCCTAATTGTTGTTTTCCGATGTACGACTCATGTAATAAATTTTCAGCAAGCAATGATGACCTCTGCATGGCTCGACTTATCACATATGCCTCGGACAAAGGCAAAATATTCCCGATGGCCATTGGAGAAGATTACACCGCTGAAATCCGCAATCAGATGGCTGATTTTCTCGTAAGTTTCTTGTATTTCCCATCGAGTAAAACGCATCAACACATCTTGTTTCATTGTTTAGTTGAGGAAGCATTTCCGTGATTACAAGTCAACACATTGCACACCTCTGCCAGAGGATTACTTCACCATTCCATGGGACATTCCCATAGAGAATGGTTTTGTCTTTACCTAAACTCTAGAAGGTCTCACATAAATAACACCGAACAGGACAAGGAACCGGGGCTGGATAAACCTTTAAATTTAAACTAAGAATTGTATTGTTTGGGCACTGTGTATACAAATGATTATATTTATTCAAAATAGACAAACAAAAATTGAGTATCGTAGTAACAACTGATTGAAACTTTTAATTGATTTGTTGCTGGTGTGAAAATGGACTTTCCGAAGGTCGCCATATTTTTTATTCTAATTTATTTGAGAGGTGTTTACAGTTTTGTGGATTTGTCTTATTTCAAGACGTTTGTATCGAATCTGGTCGATGATAAGAACGCTGTGTGCCCAGGGGCGGTAAGTGTAGCGGAAGAATGCCTGTGACGTCTGAGTTGAGTGAAATAAATTTCAGAAAGTTCCAAAAGAAACTTGCGATGAAAATCAAGTTATGCTGCAGTTGGCAAAAATGTACATCATAAGCCCGGAACGAGTGCTGCTGCTTTTAACTGCCGAATCACTGAATGAGGCCTGCAAAGGACTCACAGAGACTATAGATAAAATCAATAAAACGCAAACTGGATGCATTCCATTGTGTTCGGAGAACCTCTATATGAAGTTGCTGAATACTGTGAAGTTTTTCCAATCTAGTGTATGCCCGGTGGACTCACGTCTGAGGAAAAGTACGCTTGACGATTGATTTACACCTGTTTATGTTGACTAATTGCTTCGTTGCAGAAATCACTAAGATCGGAGACTGTTTGCCGGAGTTACGCGATGAATTTCTTGATTGTGAAGGATCACCGGATTGGTATGAGAATTCAAACACGACCGTTCGTTGTCAGTAAGTACATATGTAGGTGGTTAAACCCTAAATTTTTGCGGACAGAATTCCTCTCATGGCATAGATTTTGTATTATGAATTTTTAAACAAAGACTCGTACATTCCGTTGCCATATTCTAACAATTATCAGGAAAACACCGGGAAAAAAGTCATACAAAGAACTAACCTTACAAATAATTTGTTGCTTACTATTTTGACATGATCCAGTTTTCGTCGTAAAGCGGAAGTGGATTATGATCTACAGTTTTTCGTAATTTTTCCTTATTCAACAGAATCCTAACTCCTGAAGACTGTCCTGCCTTCTGTCCCTCCAAATTTCTGTGTCATCTATCGTCTTTAATTCGGCGTTGCGTCCAGATCATCAGGCCGAATTTACTGACGTTCGGTCCTCAATGTTGTCTCTAACTTAGGGACTACGATTCACTGTTTGCTGGCTTTATGGATCATATCTACATCTTGTAACAGCTTGTAGAGTTCACTTTTATATCTATTCCATTTGCTTTTCTCGCTAGTAAAACAGAATATTCGACCAAGTAAAGTATTTTTCTCTTGAAGGAACTCAATACACCCAGCTCCTCTTCGTCTTCATCTCACTTCAGACATTTTTCAGTTTATATCAAATTATAAAAATCTTTCACTTTCAGAACTTTCAACGACATCGTCACCTGCAACTATGTGAAAACAGCAATGTTGTGTGGTTTACAGGCAGCCACCACTTTAAAAGGATTCACCATAGAGCTTTTTCAGCAAACTCAGCCATTAAAGGTGCTGCATGATATTTTTAACTTGAATTCGCTTATAATCCTATTGTTACATAGGCCAGATGCAAAGTAGTCAGACCGCTGCCTTTACTCAAAGATCCAATGCATTGCTCAACAAACCGAAAAAATGTTTTTTCGTTGTCACAGTTAACGTCTTTTATTGTTTTAATAAAATTCATCTCATAACTGCAGATTCATAGTATCTATTACCACCCTAAACTGTAAACTATTTTAGGCCTAATAACCCCTCTGAAGCCGAAGAAATCCGTTATGACTACTTGTTCATATCAGCTCTAATCTTTGTCAGCTTTACGTTCTTTTTCTTGTCTGTCCTCTTCTTTTTCTTGTGTTCTTTGACTTCACTCCTTGACCTTTTCTTTTGATTTCTCTTATTTTCTTGAAAACATTCCTTAACTTGGATCACTGAAAGCGCTTTTGAACAAAACGTTTTCTAAAGATAGTTGCTCCTCTAATCGTTTATTTGTCAACGACATAGTTGCGCTTTACCTTTTAGACCATTCCTGTCTTCACAACGGCAATCCACACATGTCCTGTTTCCTTAAAATTTATTAAAAATCTTTTAATTTCAGAGTTTTCAACGACATCGTTAACTGCAACTATGTGAAAACAGCAATGTTATGTGGCTTGGAGCCAGCCACCACTATACGAGGATTCACCACAGAGCTTTTTCAGCAAACTCAACCCTCCAAGGTATTGCATTACACGTTAAACATGCATTTGCTTATAATTCTATTATTACATAGTCCAGATGCAAAGTATCCAGATCGTTGCCGATGGTCAAAGATCCAATGCCTTGCTCTACAAACCAAAGATATACCTTCTCCTTGTCACATTTAACGTCATTTATTATTCTAATAAAATCCATGTCATAACTGCAGAACTAGAGTATCTATTATTAAACTTTTAACTATTTTAAATCCTGATAAATATTTTAATAGAACCGAATAATAATCAAACGTTCTTTTTTGAGCCTCCAAAGCCGGAGAAGCCCATTATGGCAGCTAGATCACCGGGCATATCAGCACTAAAGTCTTCATCCGCTTTACGCTTTCTATCTTTTCTCTTTTCCTTTTTGTGTTCTTTGTAACGTTCTTCTTCCTCTTTGGCTTCACGCAATCGCTTCTCCAGTTCATAGTCCTTTTTCTTTTCTTCCATTTTTTTCTTATTCGCTTGAAAACGTTCCTTAACTTGATCCACTGTGCTTCGTTCCACTTTCATGGACATGCCAAGATTGCGCTGATGTTTCTTTCCATTGATGTGATCCAAGAAGTTAATGGAATCCTTGACAACACAATCACAGACATTGCAGTAATAGCCTCCAGATTGGGAAGTCGGTGTATTCTTATTGATAACTACACTTTTTCCCAATTTACTGTCCAAGTCGACTTTATAGTCTCGTCGTTTAAGGTTTTCGCGCTGCACGGGTTCTGGAAATGTCTAAGATATATTCTGATTTGAGAAGAGCTCTTGTAATGGATTTACCTTCTTCGTTGGGGTCTTTGACGCTTTTTAAACGTTCTTGGGCCAATCTTTGGTATTCGGCTTTGTCCCATTTTCTCCGATGATCGTCTGGACGCAATGCCATTGCGTTTAATTAAACAAAATAAAGCGCTTTTTGTAGATAAATTGAAGAAATTAAAAGAACTGAAGGAAACAATTTGTTTCTAAAAGTAAAGAAAACGAAAACCTTCGAATTTATTTTTCCTTCAGTTATGTTCAAGTGTCACTTTTGACAAGTGTATTTTGAGGTTGAGAAGCTGCCAGGTTTGAAAACAAATAGGGGGCTTGACAGCCCAAGGGCATTCATGATTTTATTGTCGACTTCAAATAGAGAACTGGAAGGATACTTCCCGGCAAAGGATTCATTCGAAGGCCTGCCGAGTGGTGGAAAATATTTAACAGATCCTGCTGGATCTGTATATATCAAAAATACGCTGGCCCAACGATCAAAACTTGTCTATCCGAGTGCTAGGATGTTACCTGAAACAGTGATAAAATTTTAACTCCTGACATGGAGTAGATTGAATTGTCACTACCATTTTAATCGAACAAAACTAAAAATATGCACTCTGAACGCACATACCTACGAAGTTCTGTCAAAAATATTTTTGCGGGAATTTGAATCTGACTTCCTAATTTCATCTCAGTTTTGCTCCCTATTTCTAATTTTCGTGTAATTCTATTTATAAAAATGCCTCCGCAACCCATTCGTCTTGAAGTGAAATATAAAAATTTGTCGGATAAATTTATTATCAAGACCCAAAACTACCAAATGCAGTTCTCACATTTATACGCCTACCGGCTAAGCGAGATGACCAAACTTCTAACACCAAAAGTCCTCGAAAAGTGGGGTACACAGTGTGCCATTAAAAAGCTCTGTGAACTACGTGAAGAAGTCTCCGAGAAATGTATCCTAATTGGTACTTTATTTAAACAGCAAGCATTCAAACCCAGCATACTGAAAGAGATATCGGAGGAAAATCAACTGGCTCCACAGCCACAAAGACACCACTATGCAGATCCCGAGGATAAATTGATTCTGGAAGACGAACTGCAGAGAGTGCGCCTTTTTGGTAAAATTGATGTGCGCTTTATGGCAACTGGGGTCGTGTGTGCAGTGCTTGGTACTATAGAGGATGATGGTAAATTCGTCGTCAAGGATACAATTTTCTATGAAAGCGGACCTCAGAGAACATTAAGTTCTCTACCACAACCCACGAGTATTGTTCTCATATCTGGATTGGATCAGGCACACTGTCATGAATTCAGTGACTCTCTTAACCTTCTCCAACATTGGATGACTGGGAATCTAGATGCTTCAGTCAATGGAATTGTCCGTCTTATTGTGGCTGGGAATTCAGTGCGAACAAGTGCAGAGAAGAAGCAGTTTGGCCTACAGATGAAGTCCAGTGAGTCCAGTGACACTGTTTTAGCCGTTAAGAATCTGGACAAGTACTTCGTTGCATGGTCAAAGTCAATTGAGATTGATCTCATGCCTGGTGAGTTCGATCCAGCGACATTCATGTTGCCGCAACAACCATTCCATCGATGCATGTTCGCAGATGCTTCTCGCAATTCATCCTTTCGCAGCGTGACTAACCCCTATGCCTGTGAGGTAGCTGATCGATTGGTGGTTGGCACATCAGGACAAAACATTCAAGACCTCCTTAGAAACACTAACATCGAGGACCCACTGCAAGCGTTGCACTCAACTTTACAATGGGCACACATTTCTCCCACATCACCGGACACTTTGGCATGCTATCCCTACGTCGATAGTGACCCTTTCATCATGAAAGAATGTCCATCTGTTTATTTTGCGGGAAACTGTGATGAGTTTAAAACAGACATGCATATCGGAGGCGATGGACAGAAAACCCGCATTGTCTGCGTTCCTTCCTTCGCTAAAACGCAAACCGCTGTTGTTGTTCATCTGAATTCACTAGATTGTAAGAGCATTTGCTTTAAAGTTTTTGAATAAAAGCGCAAAATATTGTACAAAAACGAGTTTTATTGTGCCGCCTTAACGGAACTAATGGACAACAGGTCCAAGAGGTTCCCCCCTAATCGTACTGAAATCCAGGCGGGAGTCAATTGATTCATCTATTTGGCCAATTACAGCGATGTTGTCGCCTCGAATTATGTGTAGTCCCAGGACAATTTGCTCAATGCCAGCTGAGGTCGAGAAGACTCGCTCATGCGAGTCATCTAGGATTATGTTGATTGTCTGATCGAACCCCTTAAGAGTTCCTATGAAATTCCTCCCATCGGCAGTGATTATCGATACGGTGTGGTTAACGTAGGCTTCTAGGCCTGATGCCATTTTTTATAAAATTGTTTGTGAATTTAAATAATTGAACTTATTTAGTTGATATATCATTTACGATTGACACTTCATCTGACAGGGAAGCGGCATAAATTTGCAAGAGCTCGTTCCAAATGTATGTTCGATTTGGAGTTGGCGGAAGGTTTGTTTGAATGAGAATGTCGTTAGTTTCAGTCACTCATTGGGATAAATATTTTCGTTTTTCCGTGGAGAATATTTCGTCTTTAAATGATGAGGACGAGCTTTACTTTCGATGTCATACCCAAAATAAAGAAACATAAAATGTTCTTACCAGAAGAACGTTTCTTTGTACGAATTTGTGCACTTAAGGTTATAGCTCATCTCTGATTCAGAGTACAGCCATTTTTCAGTTACCTAGAGTTAGGGTTTATTAATTATTAATATAACAAATATCTTTAATATCTGCGGTAAAATAACGTTGAGTTCATGTTTTTCAGAGATGCTCAATTTATGATGCTTCTTTCTTTCTTTCGTTTTTAACAACGTTGCCGACAATTTACTGAACGCTCCTTACGAACAAAATTCATTCGGCACTGAACACAAACTGTTTGCCTCGTACTGCTGCCAGTCATCGTGTTCATTTTACCCAACTGTCAAAATCCATTTTGGTGTCTGGTTTTTTGTGTGAAAAGAAAAGGGAAAATACCTTAGTAATTCCATAACTGAGCATTTGTAATAATTTTTCACAACAAAGTTAGATAAAATTTAAACTCTTCACCACTATGGCTGTACGCGTAATTAACGATGAAAGTCATTTTCAAGCGGAGCTAACTGCCGCCGGAATTCGTCTAGTTGTAGTTGATTTCACTGCAAGTTGGTAAGAAACCACAAAATGTCCAAGAAAAAAAGAAAAAAAAAACATGCGTGTACACATTTCTTCCCCTCAGGTGTGGACCGTGTCAGACTATTGCACCAATCTTTGAACAGTTCCCAACGAAATATCCAAAAGCTGTGTTCCTAAAAGTCGATGTAGACAAATGCCAAGACACTGCTGCTGGTCAGGGTGTTTCCGCCATGCCAACGTTCATCTTTTACCGAAATCGAGTAAGCTCTTACACTTGATTTTCGAACACTGAATATGTATGCAACAATTTTTTAGACAAAAATCGATCGAATTCAAGGTGCTGACGTACAAGGTCTGGAGGCAAAAATCCTACAGCACATCGGCACCGGTACTGGTGATGATTCAGGCGAAGACTATGGACAGGGTTTGGTGGGTTACTGCAGGTTCTTAACTCTACACTGCATGAAATTTGGAAAAATATTTTTTTGCTGTAAAAATTAATCCTATGAACTGGACACATTTCTAGAAAACAATCTAGTTTCGATGTTTAGAGTTATAGGGACAATTTTCATGTGACGCTAGTGATGCACTGCGGTGTAGGGTTAATCTGCAGAGGAATTTTGAAGATTATGCTTGTATTTCAGATGGAATTGAACACATTCATATCGAAGCAGCAGTGTGAGTGTTTGAATGAATCCGATGATCATCCAATGGTGCATTGCTTTGAGGCGGCTGGAGGTTACTTGCAGTCGGACGTTGACGAGCAGTTGATCTTATCCGTGACATTTAATCAAGTTGTGAAGATACATTCGCTAAAGTTCAAGGCACCAACTCAGCTGGGTCCCAAGGAAATTAAGCTTTTCATCAACCAACCACGGACTATTGACTTCGACATGGCCGAGTCCTGTACTTCTGTACAAGATCTAGCGTAAGTTGCGAGTGTTTGTACACCACAATGACCAAATTTTGATTTGAACACCTTTTCCAGTTTAACGGCTAAGGATCTCGAAGGACAACCTGTGAGCTTGCGCTATGTCAAGTTCCAAAATGTGCAGAACATCCAGATCTTTGTACGCAATAATCAATCTGGCGGCGAGGTGACTCAAATCGATTCATTGAGCTTCATCGGTTCACCTCTGATGACAACAAAGATGAGCGACTTTAAGCGTGTGATTGGCAAGAAGGGAGAAAGTCATTAAAGCTGTAAAGGCTGCCTACTCTCGAGCCACTCCCAAATATTTATTTTTAATGTTCCAATCTTTTTTTTAAAACTGAATTGACAAAAAAATATCAAAGACAAGACTTTGAGTTGTGCTTTTTCTGCTCCAGTTCTGTTGTCAGCATCTTCCATGCTTTCTCTGCCTGCTTTTGCGTATAGTCTGAGTTCCACTGAGAGGAGAAGACTACATTTGATCTTCGGACAATGGAACGATTGTCTAGTTGACTGGCAATACGTTTGCGTACTTCTTCCTCTGCTAGGCCATTTCTTTCGACGACTCTGCGGACTGCTTCCTCGGGTGAGACAATCATTGACCAAACTTCGTGACATTCTTTGTCCCAACCCGCTCTCAGGAGGATGGCAGCTTCTACAACGACAACATTAACGCCACGGCTTTCATGAGCTTTCTTAATTCGACGCTTTACTTCAGTTTGTAGCTCGGGCCAAACAATGGAATCTAATTTTTCCAACTCAGCTGGGTTGGCAAAGACGATGGGACCAAGCTTTTTGCGATCAATTCGCTTGTCAGGGTCGAGAATACCCTCTCCGAAGTGTTCAACGATTTTCTCGTAACAAATCTGGCCCGGTTCATAAATTTCATGAGCGATTTTATCACAATCCAAGACGAAAGCACCCAAATCCTGAAGCCGTTGGGCCATTTTACTTTTTCCTGTAGCGATTCCACCTGTTAAACCAATAATGTAGGGCTCTGAAGACAGATGCGGTCGTGGCTGAAAAGAAATATTGTAAGATTATGTCAAATTAGGATCAAGATAACGGCCAACAGTTGTGTGAAGAGACCAGCAATGTTCATAGCATTGATAGTAATGCATTCTTCATCCCAAATACATTGTATAAGATCGGAGACCACCAATTTTCTACCAACTCCTCGCGAAAACAGAATGGGCATGAACACCATGTGCCTGTTTTGGAATGGCTGCCTCCCTGGAAACAGATGCCTAACGTAAGGCAGATGCACAAAAAGATTACGAAGAGTTGACTTCAACTAGTGGTTTGCCAGTTTCCGTTGAGCCTTGTTAGCGTTTATTTTATACCAACTCATGGAGGTATCTTACCATAACATGAAGCGACATAAATCCTGTAGCTGCGGCACGTACAGAAAACCTACGAAAATAGTTTACCAGCAATGCTATTGAATGGAATTCAGATGCAAAAGAAGTGATTGTTCTTGAAAAACTAGGTACAAAAAGTTGCTGGAAGCTAGAAGTAATGCCAAGAACTGGACATATGCGCGATGAATAGTATCTCGGCATAGTTTATTCGCTAAAGGAACGGCTTCCTTGTTCTTTGATGCCAGTCAAACCAGAAATTTGAAGGAGAAAATAGAACAAAGGGGTCCTTGGATTACACGCATAATTGCTTGTCTACAATGTTAATAGACGGAGGTACAACAACGAGCCGTACAACCAAGCTGACGTGGTTAGAGGTCCGATAAAAGAGAGGCGTGAAATTAAGATAGAATCCTCTAGCTTAGTATGCATACACTGATGCCCTAGCACTCCCATATTCAACTACGACCCGTTAACAACTCACCTCTAACTTGTTGATTCGCGTTCCCAGAAGATCTATCCTCGTATTGCTGGAGCTCACTTTCACCTCTTTATTTTCATCATCACTCCTTTTTTCGACCAAATCAATGCAAAACACATCTAACTTCTTGAGGTTCTTCGCAGCCCGAACTTCGTTGACTTTTTCTCCACCACGGATAGTTTCTGCACTCACGACTATCATATCCATGCTAGGATCATTTTGAGTTGGACCAAATGGATCCGAAATGGGAACTACTTCATATTGCAGCGTAGAATCAATTTCCAATAGGAATTCTCTTAACTCTTGAATTCGCTGCTCAACTGGTAGGATGAGTTCAGGCAGCTTTTTCGCTAAATCAAAAACCAATTAAGCATGAACAGATTAATTGAGATATCTTACAGGTCAGCATATTCTCGTTTGTAACTCCAACTACTAATTTTTTACAAGCCCTTAACACTGCAGCAGTGAGGAAAATCTTGTGACCAACATGAATGCGATCAAAGGTCCCCCCCAGCACGACGGTATCATAAACTTTAGTTTCTTGATCGTAGTTTTGTTGATTAATAATATCAGTAGACGGCACATTGTCCAGAAATATCGTTTCGCTGGGAATGTTGAAGTTAGCCCTTATGGTGTCACAGATTTCAGGGAATTTGCCATCGGAGAACAGCATATCGATGTTCTTCTTTGGCGCATCATATAGATGTGATTTGAGTGGAGTTATTAGTATTTTTAAATCGACGTGAGGTGCCCGAATCAGACTCTCCGAATAGATTTCCGAAATCACTTTGTTCCATGAAGGGACTGGGTTTATTTTCGCTCGAGGGATGTTCAAATGGATGTACAAACTTTTGACATACTTTTGAATCGCACTTAGGGATTGTTGGATACGTTTTACATTGGACACGACGAGTAGACCGGTGGAAGTCATGCTGAATTGACTTCCTTTCATAAATATTGCAAAATCACTGGTAATTTGAACTTTGGACTCCTCTAACACTGGAATAGATAATCCATCCCAAATTATATGTTTGCACGGTGAGTACAGCTGATATTCAACTGACGTTGTTATCAATTGACAGCGAGCGGATGTGTTCCCTTAACCCATTCGTTTTGGGTTAGAAATTAGGAGTGTTCATTGCGCACTTCATTTGTCACGAGTTAAGAATATAGGTCGTCAACTTACTTGAAGAAAAGTAATAAAATTGATCCAATACGGACGTAGTACTTTTCTCGTCCAATAACCGGTTTGGTGTGGACTGCGTAAATCTCTCATTCAACTATGTACATACCTCTGTAGACTCTATCTGTGGTTCACTTGTTTATATTTTGGACTGCTGAGCGAGCTGAAATAGGTTCGAACTTGACTTGACGTGTGATGGCGCTACATTCCGGATGGACCTTAGCCTCAAATAACAAGCTTCTCAATCGTTAGATAGTTGCCTCCGGTTTCGCATGCCAAGTTGGTTGAGGTCATTTTCCACTTCTGTGCGACTAGAGTAAGGGCAGCCCTTTATACAAGCTTTCAGTATTAATTTAGAGGGATATTGAACTACGCCACGTTGATTGAAAATCTTTTCGTTTTTCTTCTTCTCAGAATCTGTTTTTAGGATACTTTCTGAATATCTTCGCAGTTCTTCCCTAATTTCGTTTCGATTACTTGTGTCATCGTTGGCATCTTGTTGATTTACATTTTACTTATCCCAGTGGTGTACATCCAGTGACAATCCAAAATCCCACATTCTCTGCTAGCCAAAGTTGGACATTGGCACAGTATATGCGCTTCTATCTCCACGTCCTCACGATATGGTCTGCAGTTGTCATCTTCCTTAAGAGTCCTCTGTAGTTCCATGCGCAGTGAATAGCGCTAGAATCCATTTGAGAGTTTCTCGCGTGAGGATTACAACTTCTTCCTTAAGCTAACTAGCAGATCGTCTCCATTTTGCCTCACTTGCTCATCTTTTTGAGTTTTCTTTCCAATCCCCTACATAAGAAAAGACGACATTCTCCTGAATAGTACCGATTTCGTGTAGGTATCAGGAATGAAATTGCGGCATTCTTGAACAGTATGAATCTCTGTCTAAAATAAATTGGGACTTTTCCCATTGATATCGAGAAATTGGAGTTTGGTCCAAAGGTGTCACAATATCAATTTTTGGGTCGTTTACCGCGCAGATAAGGTTAAGCTCTAAAATTTCAAAAAGATCCATATGATTCGTGCGATTCATCTCTCCTGTTTGCAGGTGTTTCTTCATTATTTTCCAATAACCCGTTTATCCACTATGAGAGGCGCGGGCTTCAGGTGCTAAATTGACCCTCTGTACCTCCCGATCTTCCGCCACCTAGTCTAAATTATCAGGAGCTATTCCCATACAGGTTGAGGTGAGTATTCGGAGCTCGTCCAATCACCTCATTCAAGAGACACCAACTTGATGGCACGTGCTTCACGGCACGTCTTGGAAGCCGAGTTAAGGGTATGTGCTTAACGTGCCTAAACAAACGAAGTATGGACCGCTCCGTTTGAAGAAGCAGCTGAGTACCTCGCCTATTCTGGTGTTCATAACCCGATTTCGACAAGTTAGCCCAGCTCCTAGAAATACAACGAAGAAATCTCATTTCGTTAGCTTGTAATCACGATCTTTTTCTTTCGGTCATTACCCGAATTACATTACCATAGGTGAGGGTCGGAACAAGCACTGAATTAAAGACCGATAACTTAGGTCCGATGCCACGTTCGCCCCTCCTGATAACTGAAGTCTGGTTGCAGTAGTCTGACTGTGTTAAACCGATCAACGCTTCTATAGCAGCATGGCGTTACTGAAGTCAGTAATTATTCTATACTCCCACGTCGTCCAGTACGATTGTTGATTATAATCTGGCGCCCTAAGGTAGCCCTACAGTAGCCACTTCAATAAAGAAAATGAGGAAGTTGTAGTTCTATAACCGATGGTTTTTCTTCTGCCGTCACTTCCTAAGTGAACACATGTTAAATTTCGGAAGAAGAATCGAACGGAAATGACGTTTAACTAGGAACCAGAACATGGCAACCACTTTTCGATGTTTAACACTGGCAATGCTAAGAAAAATAGCTTTTGTTGAAACCAGTGAGGTGTGAATTTTAAGGGTTAGTTTTTTTTTTTTTTTTGCTGCTCCTTCAAGTGTTTACAATTGATTTATAGCAGCATGACACGAACTTGTAACATGTATTTCATTATGGTAACATATCCCAGCACCAGTGGCGGTGTTCATCGTCAGAATCCACCTTGGGCCGGAGTACGCATGCCCGTGGGACAGTCATCGAATCCATTTGCCCTGGGAAACGAGCTTGAATTTATCACTCCAATTCAAAATGATATGTCGCGCGCAATGGTCTGTTATCATTCTCATTCAGCAATTCACCCAACATACTCAGCAGTGTCTGTGCCGACAATAAACACTCCAACCGAGGGGAAACCGCAGTACTTTCTCCGCGCGAATGATTCTCCGTGCGCCCCTAATGTTCCTGGTGTGTCTCATACCCGCCGTACGTGACACCAAGTAGAGAGCACAAATTTTCCCTTCATCGTCGGTGTATGTATGTATTTCAAATCGACTCGGAATCAGTTCATCGGTGGATTTTCGTAAAAAATATTCGGGGCGAAATGGTGCGGCGGTTTGCGGTTCACACGGCAACATTTCGGGCTTAAATTGTGTTTTTTCATTCTTTTCATTTCTTTCATCAAAAAAAAAAGTGCACATCCGTCTCTGAAGTTTTAGCAATAAATCGTCTCGTGTCTCGCAATTTGCAAAACGGAAGGCATACTCGTAGCGTAGCTAGTGTGCTGGATAATTTGTTTGTATTTACGCGCAGTTTCTCGTTTCTTCGCAGCTAGAAGCAGATTTTTACATCGCATCGCAACACTGGGAAAAGTGGCCGATAGACGTGGAGTCATCATCATCATCGTCGTCAGCTGCAAATCTTCACACAAAAACGGGTCGGGTCGGGAATAAATAAATAAAAAGTTAGTAGTGGGTGCGCTATATCGGGGAAAATGCACATAAATAATGTTAATAATCGTATCGTATCGGGATTTGCGTCAACGTTTCGCTCGTACATCCAACAATTTGTTTCCGTGTAAATACACCTAGAAGAGGTGCTGTGCTACATCGGTTTGTTGAACGGTTGGTCGCTCGTCCGTCGGTGGTTTTAAAAAACCGAAATTATGTGTCTGACTCGCCCCCCACAGAAAAATACCTTAAGAATTTAAATAAAGAAAAAAATATCTGAAATCAACCGAATACACACTGTGACCAGAGTGCATGCATATTTTGTGGATTATTTATCGCGAAAGAGCTGGAGGGCGCCTTTGAGATTGTTTTATCGTCCTAACGTACGTACATTATTTTTTTTTCTTTTTGTTAATTTTTCATTCTGCTTTTTTTTTCACCCCTTAACTCTTAACAACCCCAATGGTGTATCAACCCCTCCTGGTTGATGTGATTCTCTGGTTTTAAGGACGTGTGCGTATGTATCGGTCAGCTTTAGCGGTATATTGCTCCCTGTTAGATACACACCATTGGCGAATGTCTTATCCTTTTCGCATAGTTATGATTTGCGCAGTACCGTCCTTAATGGAATACACTCTCATCGCAAAGGAATAACAACAACAGGAAGATCCTTTCCTCTGTTTTTCGGTCTTTTTTTTTCTTTTTTTTATTGTTCATCCTGCTTACCCCCTTTGGCAAGGATGATGATTTTGTATTTCTGGTTTAGATACTTTTGATAAACTGTGGAAATTGTTTTTCGAAAATTTTTTTTTTTTAGAGATAAAAGCAAAGGGGTAGTTAGAGGGGGGGAGGGCGCTTTAAAACAACAGAGTTATAACAATATTGCGAACAAGTATCGCGAAAAGTAATAAGTGTGATGTGTAGATACCTTGAACAATGCCATTAGTCAGCAAACAATACATACAATGCACGAGAGAAAATCGATCGATGTTAGCTTGAGAACGGTGTATTTACGATGCGGGAGCATTGGAGCAACCACAATCATGTCGTTGTCGTTATAGGCCGCCGCCGCCACCGATATAAGAGAGTGTAGGCACCATGTACATGTACTCTTGGAGCAGCAGCATTGGAATGCAAAGAATCTGCACTAACAGGTTGTTAAAAACTGTTGGACGGCATTGGCAGCGGCATAGAACCGACCACCCCACACTGGGGTAGTCTGGGTGTTGGAAAAATTTACTGCGGTTGACTACGACATCTGGGCAGGATTCCAAAAAAAAAAAAAACTTCAATGCAATCTATATATGTAGATACTCATACATGTACATACATAGAGTACCTACTTGTCCTCATGTAATTTATGTCTGCCTGATTTTGCAGTCAATATCGATCCAAAAGGAAAGAAAATAGTTTACAATCTCAATTTGTTGCTTTAATTAGACGCCGTGTCCTTCAAACCACTTGTTTTATGGATTCTTACATGTGTCGGCTGTCAGGTCCTATTATTTTCTTTTCTTTTCTTTTTTGTCGTCTATTATTTATGAATTTTTGAAGAGTTGTTTAGTGTATAAAATCACATGTCAAGGTTATGCATTTTTTTTTTTTTATTATATCGGTTCCCTGTGGAGCTGAATTACGTTCCGCTTATGAGTAAATATGAACGATTCGGGCAGATTTTTGTTCTTACGTATTTCCCAAAGCTCATCTTAAAAATCGTAAATATCATTTAATTACCGTAGTGTAGGAAGGTTACAACACAAATTCATATAATTAAAAATTTGTTCCGTGTGTGGATTAATTATTGCAGAAGGCTTTTTGTTTTATTATCACCACGAAAAGGCGATAAAATGTATTCGTCATTATCACGCCTGAGAGGTGTTAACTTGTTTATCTATTATGAATGTACCAATGTGATTGATAATAGAGCTGCGACGGTAAAAGTGATATTCATGTTAAATTAATGGTAACTAACCAATGGAAATATGCAAGCTATAACATTAAGACAGTAACTAGCCTATTAAATGTTTGAAGCGATTTGAGCTTGAGTGAAAGGTAGCGCCATCTAAGGAGAAGTTGTATACATACATACATACATGTGAATCAATTGGAATTAGAAGGTCTCTGATGTTGTTCAACGAAATGCAGGTCACACGCTCTCACTTGAATGTGAGCCCTTTTGTTTTTGTGTAAAGCGTCTGGATAAATGTGAACTTTATTAAATCTTTGACTTACTATAACCCATTTATATCTCTATACCTTGGGAAGGGGGTATATTTTTGTCAGCATGGGTAAACCCTACTAGGCTCAAAAACTGGTGCATTGTCCATGTAGAGAAAAATGTGCGCCTTTAACGATTAAGAGCTTAGATCAGGTGCTTAGTGGCCCATAAGGACACCTTAAAATTATCTGCGTTTTGTCTACTAGGAGATAGCAAAAAATCTGCTGATTCAATCTGGTAGAGATTTGGCTCAATCTTCAAAATGTAAGCCATGTAGATCGCAATTGGTATGGAATGGTGGGTATGCTGGAGTGAACTGGATGATCTTTATCCGTTGTGTTCCCCTCTCCTGTTCGCTCTATCGCGTGTGCTTATATCTTCTCGATTCGCCGGCTTACCCATTTCTTGTGACACCTTCATGACTGGGTAACCAGGCAAAGCGAACGTTGCCGTGTCTGGCAAACAGGTGGAGATTGTTTTACTTTCCCTGATCAGATAAGAACTGAATATTGGTTTTGTGATGGCTTTGAGTGTTGCTTGACTATTTCTGGTGTGATGTTCCAAAGGAACCTCAACTCCGCTTCAAATAGCAAGGACTTCTGTTTGAAAGATTGTGATGGAAAAATCTAGGTGGGTGGACCGCAAGTTCTATCCATGGGTATAGGCAAGAATGAATGTGATGTTAGAGCCTTTCGTGAATACAAAAATCCCTTTGTGGTTTCTTTTTTCGTTGGTTTCGCTGCGAGAATCCCTCGAGGGAAACTCTGCACTAAATCTGTTGACAAAGTTGATATCTTTGATTTTAAAATGCCTTTGTGTCGAAATATCAGAGGGCCTTCAGTCATCCGGCTGAGTGTAGTGGTAGGAGGTTGTTGAGTATTACCTCCATGGCAGCAGTTGGAGTCCAAGCTTGAGCGTCACTGACTCCTGGGGAGGCTATTCGTTGTGTTTGAGAAAGCATTTCTTATACATACATACATACATATATATTTATTTTTCAAGGCTGACTACCAGACCAATTGGCTTAATGACCCAACCGAATCTTTTCGGTTTTAGTCTTGCCGAAAGCTCTCTTGCCAAGGCAAGAGGTTCTTTCAGCCTTGATATTTCGTTCTTTCGTGTTTTTCTCCAGTTAAGTCTCTTGTCTAATATAAGGCCAAGGTACTTGATGCTGTAATGGACTTACAACTTTGTATATTCTGTCCTAGGAACGTGTAAATCATTTATTCTGGTCTTCTTAGTGAAGAGTCTCAATTCCTCTTTCCTTGGGTTAACACTTAAGTCATTTCCCTCGGCCTAGCGTGAGACTGTTTGGAATGTGCACTGCAAGAGATCTTTTAAATTTTTTTTTTTTTTTACAATTTTGTAATCTATCTTCCAAAGGTAGTTTTCGATACAGACAAGCACGTTATTTCACAACACTACAGAGGTCTGTTTGATCATGATCTTTGACAAGGCAAATTGTGTTGTAGAACCTCAAAATGTGTCTTTATTATCATTGTGCTCGCCAAAGTCATATTTACCGATAACGTATCTAAGCGCTTCGTTATCATTACCTATCTTTGGCATTGAGGCACCCCATCATGATTGTCACAATGCCATTAAATGTTGAATTTAGAGCGGCACCTTCTTCCGTCGCCTTATTTGTGTGCAGTTGCATCAGACGGTAACTCTTGACTTCCTCTTGTTCTGCCAGCAAAATCTTCATTAGAAGCATGTCTTTGCAAGAAAACATTGAACAGAAAGACAATCATGGGAACCCCAGTTAAAGTGTTATCTCTTAATTCCACATGTTTGTCCACATATCACACGAAGAAATATCTATCGAAATATTTAAATCCCTTTAAAATTGATTGGTAACGTATTTTTGTTAAGTAAATAACAGTGATTTTGTCATACGCATGGTTAACGTCATGGATAAATTGACATTTTGATTGTCACAGTCAATGGATATAAATAAATTCTACAAGGTTAATGATTTTCTATAGAGAACAATCCCCCTTTAACATTCAATTACAATGGGAACAAAGATATCTTATCAAAAATATCTTGGCTAATCGGATGATGTCTTATTACTTTTGCAACGAATAATGGGCTTGACTGAAAACTGGTGGGAGCCAAGCATTGTCGAATAGCAGATTAAGAAAGGTGACAACTTTTGCTATTGAGAGAGCACTGGCCGATTAGCGCAACAGTAGCACCGAACTAAATATGAGCAAGATAATTGAGAAAAAAAGCTGCGTTAGGCGCAGTTGGAGCACAAGCCACAGAGTCCACTGCACCAAAAGAAGAGAAATCTGGGCAGAAATGCATAAACGGGCAAAAAGAGTAGACTGCCCACGCCCTTGCAGAGGGCACCCGGGAGGCTTTGATGAACAAAAAAAGAAAAGGCTTACGAGGGCAGTAACAAGGTGGTATCGGTTGTTGTTTAGGCCATCCAAGCGGAATAAGCCAGACTAAAAAAGACCTTGTTGTTATTTAGAAGTGGCATGAAGCAAGGATCAGGACTCTAACAGAAGCGAATAGAAGATGGAGCTCTTCGGACTCCTGTAAAATAACTAGAAAACGATGGCAAAAGTACAGCGGTGCCAGAACTAATACTCTCATGCGAAGGACAGGAAAACCCACTCCATCCTAGTAGGAGTAATTATAGGCCATAAGACTTTACGTTGTCACATGAAAAAACTAAGGCTAAATGGGGATGACCTTTGCAGGGGCTGCGGAGAAGAAAAGTTAATGAGGTCACAACCTACTTTCTCTTCCACTGCCCAGGTCTCGGCCATCTCAGACATAAATCCTTTGGAAGGCACTTTTTCAGGATACTAAAGAAATAACTGATCGACCTATCAAGAACATCTGAAAGCTTCATTAAGGCTTCAAGACGGTTCGAAACCCTGGGGGAATAAAAGAGTGCTTTGGGGATTACTTCCCAAGCAAGGAGTACTTTCCGCCCCAAATGGGCAACGCAATGGGTCTCTACTAAGCTGAGTGTGTCGCAAAGGGTTCTCTCCCCCCTCGCAAACCCATCTACCTAATCTAACCTAACTTTGGTAGGTGTGGCGGTTATCAGGAGCCGTTTTAATACTCCTGGGAACCTCGTTTGGTGGAAAAAAACGTGGATTTGAGGAAGGATAGCATATCAGAATTATTTTTCTTTGACAGGTATCTAGGCTTTGACTCATCCCGAGCTGTTGCGCCAGCTGTTTATTTATTTACAGGTCGTTAAGGTTATTGAAGAAAGATTTACCTAATGAATGAAGTATCCAGATTCTCTGAGATTGATAGTGCTACGTCTTGTTATTAATTTAGTATGCAGGCTATGGAGAAGAAGGTGAAAGAGAACAGTTAGCGAATTTGTTGGGCAGGAATGCCACGCTTTGGTAATACATAAGCTTGTAGTTCTTTGAACTCCGCTTAGTTGAGTTATGATCTACATTTCGATCAATGACCGGAAAGTGATAAAGGACTATTAGACAGTGTCCTGTATCTATCCACCGATAACAGAGCTGATTTCGAATCGTTTAAGCAAAACCACCGCGGCTGATTCAGCAAAAGTCAAGTCTGTGTGGGGATGTGACACATCGAACTTATATCCCATCTTCTATTGATTTTGTTTATAGCATCTCGCTTGATAAAATGTTTTCACGTACCTAGCTATGAGTATACCCAATTTCAGTCGTTTTGGTAGAATTGGTAGAGTAGGGTTATGACTGCCGAGTTCATCAGCCTATAACATTTATTCTGGGAATGTCTCTGTGGCCTTAATGTTCCTTTAGAGTTTTGCCCCTTGACATCGCTATCTTTGAGCCTCGCCCTTATTCTTATGCATTGTACTTCTCGAGTAAGCTTCTTTCTGTTATATCCATTTAAAGTAGATGTAAATCAGTCTTCTCACTTCTTCCGTTGCGACTTTTTTGGTTTTCCTGACCTGGACGTGATGACAGATCTAATTAAAATATGTTTACACGCATTTCAATGGTACTGGGTTGAACTTTAACTATGTGTGTAGGTATATGTACATGTGTAAATATGTTGAGACTACGTAAAGGGCAAAAGGACTTTTATCACAAAAGTCTATTTCGAAACTGTCAAGTTCTCACGGACATGTTCTCTCACCAAATTTGATGTGGGTTTTGTGATTTCCTGGTTTGTTTATTTTTAACTTTTACATTTCGGGACTATGGAGATGTTCTAAAGTTAAAAATTGATATATTCGTACATGAAACACAATTGTGCCCTTTTTTGTACAAGTCAGTTGTACAGGGTTTTTCAATAAGAGCCCTACAAAAGTTTTTTTTAAAATAAAACAAAAACGGTTTTGGATATCAATGAAATTCTTTATTCCTGTGAAAGTACGTTCGATGCCATTATGTATGGAACTCGATTTCTTTTGCATGGCCACCACGGGCACGCTTGCAGAAGTCCAGACGCTGAACCCAATTTTCGACGGTTTTCAAGCATAAATCGGCCGATACTGCTGCAATTTCACGTTCGATATTCGTACGAAGTTCATCAATCGTCGCTGGCTTGTTGGCATAGACCATAGACTTGACGTAGCCCCACAGGAAATAGTCTAACGGCGTCAAATCGTACGACCGAGGCGGCCAAGCGACTGGACCATTTCGTGAGATAACACGTTCTCCAAACTTGGTTTCCAATAAATTGATTGTGACATTCGCTGTGTGGCTTGTGGCGCCGTCCTGTTGGAACCACATGTCCTCTAAGTCCATATCATCCAATTGGGGCCAAAAATATTCGGTTATCATTGAACGGTAGCGATCCCCATTCACAGTAACGTGCCGGTCTTGATCATTACGAAAGAAGTACGGCCCAATGACGCCGCCGGCCCATAAACCACATCAAACCGTAATTTTTTCGGGATGCAATGATGACTCATGGAGTACGTGTGGATTGCTGCCTGACCAATACCGCATATTTTGTTTATTGACGAAGCCATCCAGCCAGAAATTATGACGACCATAAATTGGACGTAGCGCTCTTAACGTTGAGGCCACTGACTCCGAATTTCGGTAGTAAATTTTAATAATTTCGACTCGTTGTTGGCTCGTATATCTTTCCATCATGAAATGGCAAACCTTACTGAAGAGAAATGTCAAAAAACCGCAAGAAAAATATGGCGTCGTTTGCTGTCCCTGTCGCTCTACTTTTGTAGCGTCCCTATTGAAAAACCCTTTACAAGGGTTCTCGTGACGGCTAGACAATGCGCAAACAAATTAGCGTAGACAAGGTTCTTTGGGAAAAAAGTACTGGCTCTGGTTGGGGAAATAAATAGAAGTTGAAGGGTTGCGATGATATTATTCTCGATATAATCGGAAAAAATTCGGAGGCTATTGTTGGGCTTGGCGTTAAAGAGTCTATGGGTCAAATGTGATAATGTGCTTCACCTTCATTACATTCTTGTATTCTTTTGCACTAGTTATGCATGTTCACATATGCATGCATGAATATACATATATACTACGTACATATTGCACTCAGCGTACAAAATTTTGACAGTACTTACGACTGTACATACATACAGAACAAACCTCTCTTTCTCACGCTTTAATCTGGAAATGAAAATTAACATTTTCTTGCAAATTTGGTGCTTTAATAAAACCAAATAACTTTTACTATGTTTATATAAAGACAAAACACTAAAATTTCTATTTGAAACCTCTTAAAATCCGACTTGTAACGACTTAACAAGTTTCAATTCGCACGTTAGGTTTTTCCAACTATTTAACTATGATTTGTTAAGTATTGTCTACACTTGTAGTTTTGTGGTACAGAAAGTGGGGAAATTCAAATTTCCCACTTGTTAAAGTTCGCTTGTACAATTGTTAAGTTTCAAGTTTACTTGTACCTTTGTGGTACAAAAATCTGTGTTACTTGTTAAAGCTCGGCTCTTGTACTATACTTGTAGTTTTCTGCCCTGGTCATTCCCCGTAGTGCAAACCATGACACCCATTATAGCTATGTCTTAATCTCCCTGGAATCTATATCTGTAACTTTAAAATCGTGCTACATTGCCGCTCGTCCATCGTAGATATGGCAAAGTAAATAAACATACTCCTCGGCTAGGCACAAGGATATAAGAACATTCCGTCGTCAAATATGGTACTACAAAATACATTAGACCAAAGCATTGATTTCGCTAAATTGATGGCATCTCGGAGTCACTGCCAATGCAATCAAAGTACATTGGTTTTATTGGCAGACCTGCCTAACCATCTCGGTGTGTTCTCTTTTGACAATCTTGGCGGCACAACGAGCTGTCGGAAACCTAATTCGCTTTATTAAATGCTCCCTCTGGCTTAACAGAATCCCTGTTAGATCCCGAAGTTACGAGGTCACAATGGGCATCAACAGTATACGTTGACAGACTCTAATCTAACGATCTCATGCTATTTTTACTGTCATCTCTGCTGAGAGAAAAGGCACATAAATAAAATTTGTCCCAAATAACTGAGCTCAAGTTTACATTGAAGAAATTTTAAAACACTAGACCGAAATATTGGAAAAAAAAAATTGCAACCCCCCAAGTTCTGGAACAAGGAGAACATAAACGGTTAACCACACGTTTGTATGTACCTCCTTACCAAAATAAAAAAACCACCTTAGGTGCGATCTAAATGATCTTAACATTGGCAATATGGCTGATCTGAACTTTTGTGAATGGTTTCAGGAGAAGACTTTGGGTCAATTCTTGCTTACACAGTGGTATCGCAATGGACCTACCTTTGGTCTATGTTGCGAATTGTCGCTAAAACACTCTGCCACAATCTACTGTGGCAAAATGTAGTCAAAATAATCAAAATCAGAAGTAATGCAACAGGATAGCAACGCGTATAGCAACCAGAAATTAAATCGGGAAAAAAGACATTTGGGGAAAGAATCGTCGAAAAGAGAAGAACAAAAAAAGAAAAACTAAAAATTTATTTCATTAAAAAAGAAGAAACAAGAAGAAAGCCAAAAGTAAAATTTGTAAATGTGTAACCATTCGAAATTTATAATAAAATATTGTCAGGATATTTAAAGCTAAGGGAAACCTTTGCTACAAGATTTAAAACACGTTTTTCTTCTTTGAAAAGTTATCGGCTACGATAACAGTCTAAGTGCACTTTTCACAAAACATCAAATTTAACATATGTATGTACATCTCTTCAGGGAATGAAAAAACAAGCTTAAACTGCTTACCGTATGTCCCAAACCTATCCTTTCCATACTGAAGCTTTAAAAGATGGCTCGGGAGCTCGACTGAAGCCTAACTGAAGAGTGTACCACTCACTCTCAACTACCATTTCATACCGTAGGTTTATTCTGGATTTATATTCCCAGCTTTTTTCCGAAAAATCTACAACTGGTGTAAATGGCAACCTATACCTTGGTAACTTTTTCAGGTTTCAGGTTCAGGTTTGTCATTCCCTTGCTGGAGTTCGAACTTACGCAGCTTGAACCTCAAAAGATGGAATATGGTTTTCTTTGAAGAGGGCCTTCAGAAGCAGTCACCTGTAGTTCAGGGCGCCTGAGTACTTTTTTTTTCACTCTCTTAACTGTCTCGACAGTGTTGAAAGCACCTTAATATCTAGGAATGGCGGAAACGAATATTCTTTTGCAATATAAGGGTTCTCTGGTGCGTCCATAATGATTATATAAGAAAACCAACAAACCTATTCAGTTAGTACAGTCCTTACTGCATCCAGTTGCGCACGTGAAGTTGGTTGAGGTCCCCTTCTATTTGTGCGCGTCACTTTACGCGACGTCTTCCATTATGTCGTTGTCCCTCCGGGTTAGATTCGAAGCCTCCACGAGTCATTCGCTCTACATGCCCTAACCATTGGCCAATGCCCAGTTTTCTTTTTTACTAGATCAATGTTGCTGTACAGCTCGTGTAGTTCGTGGTTAAAGCTCTTCTTCCAGAGCCCATCAAAGCAAACGCCGTCTTTTACAGTACAATTAGAAAAATCATGTTAATGACTGTGAAAGGGTTGCACAAATTTCTTCGTCAGTTACAATCCTCTCCTCTATCACCGATTCATTTTCAAGGGATTAAGCTTGACCTGTTGTGCATCCTGGAAATTGTGCAGAAGTTCCAGGGATGTCAAGTAGGGTTGCGTTCAGTTTCCCGAGTTATACTCCTCGGTGCCTCGATACTGCTGTAGAAAATTCGACAAGGGATGCGTTTCGAACTTACGAATGTCCCTCGACTGTTTTGTGTCTTTCTCAATCGTCATTAGTGTTGAGTCTTTTCGAGGAATTAAAGACTTTCCTTGTTGATCTTAGTTAAGGATTTTCTTTTTTCGAAAGAAGAGGTAGTAGAACATTTCAGTTGCCTTCTACTGCAAATACGGACGAAATCACAGATTCAACCTTCCTTCTCCTGAAATACTGCCACAACTGTCAAAACGCCTTCAGACTATTTAGATTTATTTGCACATTTGTAGGCTTGTACTTAAAACAATAAATAATCTTAGCTTAGAGTTCACTGTCAAAATACAATTTCCACACGACAAACAAAAAACTACCCGCTCCCAACGAAACTGGCTTACCTCCTTCAAAGTGTTTCCACTCTAGTTCTAGGTCTGCAGACGACGTTGCTTTCTCGTCTCCGCCCTAACTGTTGATGCTCACATGAGTAGGTAGAAGCGTATTGCTCCAGATAGAAAACAACGTCACAACAACAAAACGAAAGAAAATCCATTCGTGATTCCAAGTCACATTTTAGATGGGAAGTATTTTTCAGTTCGTTCTGTGGGGTTGCACATACACAGGGTGCAGCGTAGCGCTCGGTTCATTTAAGCGTGCATGTGGTTGAAACTGCTTAGGGCTGCATTAGCCTTTATATAGTGCATGGATTGGGGTTGATTGCACTTACAAATGAAACAGACAATTCCAAGCCGCCCTCTCCGGCCCAGAGCATGAACTGGATGATGGAGGGAAAGGCAAAGAATGGCAGAAGAGGAAAAAAGGAAGAGAAGCGAAGAAGAAGTAACAAAAAGGAAAAAAGAAGCGAACCCATTGTAGTTGAGAGAGAACGTGTAAGGTTTCACCTTGTCTGACAGCCGGTGCACACTTTATCGTTGTGTCAAGTGGATGCATTTCTCTATCAATAGCTGGCCTGGCGCATATTGTCCTCATGATTGGGGTATTGTTCCTCGAGATGCTACAGTGGTGTGTGCATAAGTGCCATAGAGCTAGGAAGCCTGTTTGATAATTAAATAACCCACGTTAGGCTGGCTTCGAAATCATTGACCATAAGACTTGAAACTAGACTGCCACAACACTGTTGATGGAACCAACTATGATATTGAATTTCAGAAATCGAATTAAATCACTGGATACCTATCTATAAACGTATTCTAGTGTAAAATCGCCTTTATACGCCATCCACGTCTTCGGCCACTTTGCCGAGGCACCCACCCAGTGCAATGAACTTAATCTAGCACTAAGCATGCTTCCTGCTGCTTCTCTCTCGCTCGCTGGAGCATTCGATTACATAGGCCAAGTATAATACGTTTGCGTGTCAACCCTTCGTAGGTCGTCGAGCACAATATATGTGACGGCATAGGGATGGGCCATCTGTCGGGTAGGGTGTACAAGAACACACCGTGGAGAAGCCTGGTGGATGCAGACCTCGAATCGGAAAGGAGGAGAAATCTGTTTGCACTGAGTTCCGTGACATGCAAATATCAACCGTTGAGCAAATACACCGGATTTCAAAGGATAAGTGAGACGAGTGGATGTTGAGATTAATATTTTGTTCTTTAGACGGTTACATATCTGCGAGGCATGGACACCTTGTTAGAGGAAGAGGTAATTCATCGGAGGCCGTCAGCACCTGTTGTTGTTTGAACTTGAGAAGTGGACAACTGATAGTTTTAATGAAATAATATTTTATGAATAAGTTATGGGGCGGCGGTGACATGGCCTGACAAGCTATTGTTCAATTTTGAAAAAGATTTTCTTAATTAATATGAACATATGGGGAGATCCTCTTGTCCACATAAATCCTAAAGAGTAGACACAGTTTCCGTCAATAGGAGATTGAAAGTTTCTAATGGTCTAACAGGACGTGGGTAACTATTTTCCAACTCAAGTTGGTTAAACATGCAAATTGGCTGGTCATGATGGCGTTTTGAAAACTTTAGAACGTTCCAGACAGACTTTCACAGACTACAAGTAGGATTTGTTGAAGCGGCCATAGTCCGTCCAGTTGCGTTACGGAAGTAAATGCTTTCAGTCATCTTAGGCTGCCAATGTTTAGTGCGTTCAGGCTTTGTTGTTGTCAGGAAAAATCGAAAACATTTACTACTGCTTTGAGGGGATCACCTGTAGAGCTAGTGCTTAGCAGGCCAGTTTCTTGGTCTGCATAGATCATCATACTCACCCTCTATGCTGCATTAACCATCCAACGGGTTGAAGGCTGCCAACCCATCTTCTGCTTTTAGTGCCCTTTAATTCGCCAGACCTGGCCCTTCTTATGGAATGGCGTATCAGGACCCTCAGGTTTCGTAGTTTATACTGCCCTTGGGTGCTTATAATAGCAGGTAACATTCTACACGCTATTTGAGCCCAAGTTTTAGCGGCACTTCTCAAGGGTAGAGAATGGGCTCAGCAGCTCCTAAGAAGTATTGGAGATGGGTGCGCTGTGACTAGTAAGGGGCCCATGATAGTTGAAGCCGCATCTGATGGACTGATGGTCTAGTGGCTGGGGTGGCGCTCAAAGGCTCGGCCCAAGCTGTGGTCCTCAGTCAGAATGACAAAAATATTGCTATCGCTCAAAGGGCAGCTATTAGCACGCTGATTGCCGGGCCATCATATTACACCGCCCTCCAAAGCGATGAAATTATGTTCAAGCCAAGGCCTCTTATGCTTTTGGATGATGACAGCCAACGTTCTGGTGAGGTACCTAGAGCTTTTCAGAGATGATGAGATAGCGACTAGGCTGGGAATCATCAAAATCTATGAGGTCAGCACCTACATAGATGGATGCCTGCGCATTTCAAAAGATATGAGCACCCTGGCTGCTGCCTTCCAGGAGATGAGTGACAGCTCTGCGGGCAGTGAAAAGTCCGTAGTTTTCGTTGGGGGGATACTAAGTATTACATAAAGTGCTTGATCAAAAAGATGGTTGATAATAGCTACACTATGCGCGTCTAAAATCTTGGGGCTGAGCTCGGATACTATAACTGCAAGTAATGGGGAGGGAGCTGCGCGTCTGCCCATATGTTACATTCATCAGCAACAGCACGATGTGCGACAGCTTTTGGCAAAGTCCTAATGGCCGCGAAATACGGGTATCCAAGCCGAATATCTGGTGAAAGGGATCTGTACCAGATAGCTCTCAGGACCCTCAAAAGAGTTGACGATGACAACACCCTGTTTACAGCAACTCCAAGCTGGAAGGAAGGGGAAATTTGGGGGACAGATTTTACTTTATACGACTTCTTTTGCTTGATTGAGACGGGTTAAAGCGCACTTCGACCTGAATTAGATCCATTGTGGTCTATATTAGAGACAGCCGATTAATGCTCGGTTTATAGTACCTCCACCATAGGTGCTCGAGTGAGGGAATCTTTTCCGTGTAATTGAGGTAAGCGTTCTTAAAAAACAGTTCCGCCTATTATAAAATAGTCCCTCGCAGTTTTCCGTCAGATTATCTGGAGTTTCATCCATAAGGAGGATCTATAGACCTTATTCCTGAAAATTTTTTTTAGCTTACAGAGTCCTGTAAAGAATCCTTATGCATAGTTTAGGTCTTATCCGGTTATAGATACCGAGTAGGATTTTGGATTGCCTTAGTCTGAGAAGTTCGTTCTACATTCTTGCTTTCGTGAGATAGAAGTCCTTTCTGTATTTATTTTAGGATGACGTTGTCACCAATTCTGCAAAACGACTGTTGTCCCAGAAGTGGCGTCGCCGAATCTTCCTTTGCCAGTTTATCTCAGTTTGATGTCAAAACAGGGTTTAAGGGTCAATGAGGGCACTGAACTAACGATTAGGTTGGCGGGAGACCAAGGTCGGATCCAAACTGTAGATCCATCATAAATAAGTCATTAAGTTTTCCTAACTATAACGCCACTTCACTTTTTCGTGATTGAACCTATAATCGATGAGTGGGCACATTCTTAATTTCTTTAACTCTTAATGGGTTCCCATTTCAGGATCTGTTTCAACACCTTTACCCTTTTTTCTTACTATACACAAATACTTTTCAAATAAAAGTGATGCCAAGTCAATGTTTTTTTCTTTTTTTTGCAGGCCTCCACATGGATATCGTGAAAAATAATATGGAGACTGGTATTTAAGCCCGGCGCCAAAAGCACATATAAATGTTAGGTGCACAAGTAAAAATGTTTATATTCGTGAAGAAAAAAACTAACGCTTAGCAAAAACAAAATTCAAGTGAAATCGATTTTTGTTTGTTTTTTTTTTTTTGTTTAAACTTCGTAGTAATAGTCTGAAAACACTCGGAGGCATTCCATTTGAAAAAATAATAAAAAAAAAAAAAATAAATAAATAATAAAAAATTACAGAAAAAAGATACAAACACACACACATACATACCACAATTTAATATAATCTCACCATGGGCTGTGGACAAAGTAAAATTCATCTTTACCCGAGAAAGTCGAAGAGCAAGGCGAACGGAAAGAAAAGCGGGCACGGTAAGTACCTACAACATGACTTTAGTCACGCTCACGATAGGTCACAACATCTCTGAGAGTATCTACATATGTACATATGACAGGGATGTACATCTATATAGATGGAGGTCGCATGAGTAGACGCATTTTTTTCGTCGTGTCCAATTTACACATTAGAACAAATTATAGAAAATTGTCTTCTTCTGTCAGAAATACGCAAATACTCAAACATACTACGCCGACAATTCAGTTGACGGACAATGGATATATTTCGTCGTTCGGCCCCCTCCGTGTACACCATGAAATTGTATCGTGTGTAGTTTTTTCCATTGTTACCTTGGTGTTTGTTTATCGAAAGTTAAATTAATTAGGTGCAAGTGATTGATTCTGTGTTCCATGAAAAGGCAACCGACCGACGACATCGACAATGACGGAGGTATTCCTACTAGAAGCCCACAATGGCTATACATAACTTTGATTTATTGCCACGAAATTAATTGCAATTAGCGCGTTCGAAAACAGCTTCGGTGTGCTGGTCTGCTATCTCTGTGAAAAGTTGCAGTAATTGTTTATACACCAAAAGGCAGAACTACTGGGAGGAAATTAAAGAGAACATTGGGTGTATATTTTTGAAAATTTAATGCATTTGGCGCCGCAGTTACTTATTTTAAACTCGAAAACGGGTTGAATGCTAGGAAATGAGCTATAAATACCTAAGTTAAAGGCGGAATTTTAAACAAATCTGTTTTTGCCCAATGAAGTTTATTTATGGATCCTGCTGTAGACGCAACTAAAATTCATGATGCAGATGTAACCCAAGTTGCTGTTGGCTTTGATTAACCCTTTTTGAAGGTAGAATAGCATCGGGATGTTTTTCTTAAAAACCCATCCCTGTATGTCAACACTTTTAAACCCTTTTGAAAGTTAATGATAGACGACGAAAGACCACCTTTGCTCGGATGCGTCTACAGTAGGCTAAACTACTAAGTGGAAAGCATCTTTCGGGTATGGATTTTTTTGTCTGAAATCCTAGCCTACATAGATGTCAACTCCTCCTAATTAACTTTGCCGGTGTGGGAAAAATGTGGGACATGGCAGCCTTCCTGAATCAACAGACACGCTCCTCACCGAAAATGACTTTAACATGGACAATTAGCATAAAATAGCGGTCAAAAGTGCCTGAAGATAGCATCTCTACAGTTCTAAACAGCCGGTGTCTTTTCAGGATACCTGGACATCCACCACTCCTTCAGTCTCCCCTTACCTCTATAGCGTCTTTTAAGCTGAAATCATAGCTAGCAATCAAGCCGCTGTTTGGCTTAAGGTTAATCCAATATCACCTACGGATATTGCGATCTACATCGACAACCAGGCTGTGATTAGATCCCTGGTATCCAACACACTAAAATCTAGGCCAGTGAAAGACTGCGGCAGGTCTCGAAACGAGATTGCTAACCAGTATAACGTCACACTCTGTTGGGTCTCTGGTCACTGCAACATTTAAGGGAATTGCGCGGCTGTTGAATTAGCCAGACCATGTCAAAGCGCCTATATCGTATGTTTAACACCTGACTCATCGATTTGTGGAAAGCAAATCGTAGACGGTAACATCTAGATTATTGTAACGATGCCAAGCTGATATGGTATGTTTTGGATTTGAAAAGATCAAAAGCATTAATACGAACTTAAAAAAACTAACCAAAGTCCTCACTAGGTACTGCACTGCGTCCTAGGCAGGCATGCTCAACGCTTAGGTATAGCGTTCCGCGCTTGTCAGCATCACCGCGAATATTTCTTTATCGATCTAAATGATCTGAACTCCGCTAGAACGGCCGATCTAGACAGCTACCTTAGGAAATTTGAATGATTTCAGGAGCAAGCTGGGGATCACCCCAGTCACATCGGACCAAATTTTTGGTCTAAGTGTACATTTTCTTAGAGGACCACTCTAACTACCTAACTAACTAAATCAACTTTGCAGCGAAACGAAACATTGACACGCACTATTCCCGCACCTCGTTGCCTTGAACGTTAGTACGTTGCATTGTTGTGCGAGGATTTGTAGAGATCAATATCCATTATCCACATCGGTACTGAAAACTATGCTACATCTGATTCTAGTAGACATCTACTGCAGTCATAGAGCGGCCAAAAATGGCACTCAGCACAAGAGAAGAAAGTCTATGAAAGCAATAGCTTAGATAACGCCTCCATTCTAACTCAATAATCTACGACATACAAGTGTATGGAAACCGACTACATCATCTTTACCTAAGGCTCTGATAGGACGTTTTTTTATTAAAATATTAAGTAGAGAGGATAGGGATGAAAGTCAGGTTTGGTTCGATGAAGAGCTAACATTCTGCTCGGATGTATCCAAAATGAACGTTGGAACGTTGGCAGCTACCATCTTCTGTAAATCCCGAAGCATAAATTAATCCTTCATTATCGGATGCGGGTGCAGTGTCGACCTCGAAGTCATAGAAGATACTTAAAATTTATAACATATGGGACAAAGAAAATGATTATCATAGCTGTACCAATGTTGACGCCTAGACAGGACGAACTTGCTAGGGAAGTTTATATGGGAAAATAGATACGGAAAATACAATTCGGGCCAATACGCCATAGTGTCTTCTATTGCCAGATCACTAGGGCCAACCTTCAATAGGAAAAAATCCAACAATCTCATCAAATTTAAAAAAATAAACAGCTGTCACGACAGCTCGGAATGAGTCAAGGCCTAGCACTGATATTGTGCGCGTTACATTTCTCGCACGAATGGAAGGGACTTACAATTTATTGCCGACTCCGAATGGTGAATTAAGAAGCTCTTTCATGACAGATTATACTCCCGGAGGCTTGTCATTCCCCGACGAGAGGTGGTGCTGCGAAAATGTTCGGTGGACATGGCTGGGGCTAGAAACTACGCAGGCTTGCACAGCAGTTCAACACGCTAATCACTGAGCCACGGCGATCATCAAATTTAGTTGGAGATAAATATATGTACGTCGTATCAGGCGTCCACATACAACACCAAGCAGAACTTCTTGGACTACTGTAGAAGCTGCAGAGACTCGATTGGTTGAATAGGCTCTAGGTATATTCCCTCAAAATACCGTTGAAGAAGTTGTGTAGTGAGGTGCGGGAGTTGTGGAAAATGCGGTTGGTTGTCGGAGAGCTGTGGAAAGTCCAGGATGTCTCCCACCCCTTTGGTGTCCAGGTGCATAAGGTCTGGTACCCGAATAGATCCAAGTACTGTGATGTACTCTTGCAGAGGCTGGATGTTGACAGGGAAAGTATTCCAGATACCTCTTATCCTCTAAGCAATTTTTTGCAGATTGCGATGTCAGCAAGTCTAATTCTGTGTGCACGCTTGTTAAGATGAATGTGACCTGTAAGAAGGATCAAAGCTTAATTGTCCTCTATTGCATCTCTTGTCTTTTTTTGGTTTGATAATGAGGGATCTGGCTACTTAGCTAAAAGTCAGTCTTTTCGTTCATGGTGCAGATCCTTTTTTCTGCCCCTTCTCTCGCCAGTTTTATAGCTTTTTCGTTTTTCATTACTTCTGCGCACTTCGGTACTCATAAGAAGTGCAAGTATGTATAATCGTTTTTCTTAAATGTCTTCAAAAGATCTCAGTCCTTTTTAGGTGATCGACCGCGCTAACTTTTTCTCAAGATTTAATATTTGATACATAGTTTCAGAAATTAAGGCGACGAATGTGCTGCCAAATCTTTTTTTTAGGATAAAACAGTTTAAAAATTAAGGAGCGATATGCAAATAATGACTCTTAGTTGAAAGGAATTAGTTGACCCAGCAAATGCATAGGTTCTAATAAAAACTACTTCATGCAGAACACATTCCCTTTTGGTCGTTAGCCTACTTCCGCGGACTTCGACACACACGTCATTTCGCTGCCCCACCTAGTTAGGAACATCCTTTTGTTAGTCATTCGAAAAAACATATTTTATGACAATGTTGACTAATATTACGTCATGATAGTCGCTATCCCCAGAAGGATGACATAAACTTTACAATAGTGACATAACCCTTAAACACACCACACTCAGTCATTAAGGGATAACAAATTCCACTTGAACAGATGTCTTCACATAAAAAACTTATACAACATGTAACATTAGTTCCTTTTAAATAATTTCAAGTTCAAAACAAAAAAAAAAAATCTATTTTAAGAATTCTCTTCTCTACATTTCAAAAAAAGATTTTTTTTTAAAAAAAATATTGACACATCGTCAGCCATTTCAAAAAAAAGAATAACATGAAGGTGAATATACTTGTGCCGAGACGGAGACATGAAAGGCTATCTACCGATATGTACGTTGGTATGAATCCGTCTGCAGCCAACAGACAGAACAACGCCCACCACATTCCCAGCGAGAACACCCAATTTCCATGAAAGAACTTCATTTCCTTCCGGGACACAGGAGCAAGGAAGCAACCAAAAACAAAAAAAAAAAAAAATCGATATTCCCGAATCTTTACGTTTTTTTTGATGATGTAGCACTCGTAGCCGTACTCGTACGCAATACTCAGGGGTCTTCTTACCCTTGGGGTGATTAGAGAAGCGAACACCGAACACCGCACACCCAGGAACATGGCACACAGTAAGCATGACAAGTATAGGGTGGCCAAGGGTTCGCCTCCTGTCATGTGTCTGCCAAGTGCCTACCCCCCGGTCACCTTGTGTGTGTAGCACGGAAGTGAACTTCTCGTCGTCGTCTTCTTCTGTAGAAAAGTCAATGATTAGATTTAAACGTGTACTGAGAGGAGGAGCACGAAAGGAAAACATTTCATTTGAAGGATATTTTTAGAATTTTCCCTTGAACGAAGAGCCGGCCCGGCGGGGCTATACAGGCCTTACAGTTGTAGTAATGCACTTTGGTTTCGTTTCTTATGTGACCATTAGTCGCTATACTCCTCCGCTGTTGCTGATAATTTAATTCATCGTAAAAGTGTTTAAAGAACGGCTTTTCCGGATAGCAGAGATGAAATTGACGCTTACCGCGTTTAATGTCCGGCGCTCCGCGCTCCACACCACCGAGGGAGTGCAATTCAATTACAGTCAATCTCTTATCGAATATATGTATATAGTCCCTGTATAGATGCGTCTAGCTCGCGACCTAGTTGCTACCTGTTTATTTACAGGAAGCACGGCAAGCAAATTGCTTTCGGATTCACCATAGTTGGCTTGGTGGGGTTGTATTGCCCGACTTGTATTTATGTGCGTTTGTAGTAAACATTCAGCTCGACGTTGATACCGTTATAAATTTAGATAAATCAACTTATCCACGAGGCATGGATTGCGTTAAAAATTAAATAAGAACGGAGTCTATTTTTGGAAGGGCGTCTATTTTTATCCAAAGGATGGTTTGTGAGATATTTTACATAATGTAGAAGTAATGTTGGATATTAAGTGCGGTATTGCTGCTACTTTTAGCATGCTGGGAGGGCGGGGGGAGGAATCAGTTGTAGTAGGAATATGTACAGTCAAGGGGGATCTTATGTACGTAGCCATTCTTTGTCGGTAATGGTTTTGGAATAGAATACTATTTATATGCAAAACACAGCATGTATGATGACCTTTTCATTGTTTTAGGAACCTGCATAAATAAAAACTGATGGGAAGAGAATTTAGTCCAATTGGTAAACCCATCAGTCTTGTTTAGTGTCAGTCAAATATTGTGGAGCAATTCTGACTATGTAAGATGCTCTCAAGAGAAGCAAGCGTTTCTAGTTTCACAAACGACGGGGCAGCTAGACGAAGTGGTAGAAGCAATATGCAACTTTAAGCGATAACCTTATTATCTTGAAATGGAATAAAGATCAAAGGTATGACCAGGAAAGGTATTGCAACCCGTAGTTATAAACTGGATACTTAACGTGTTACAAAGCAGAAAAATTAAACCAGAGTCTGGAAGGTTCGCTCAAAGCTATTGTAGCTGCCAGAGGATGCCTGTAGGAGGTATTTTTGTTCTCTCCCTTGCTCTAGACTCTTGTTATTAAAAAAACTCCTAGAACTACTAGAACTACTAGCGAAATTCGGTTACAGAGTTCCCACAATGGTGTGTAGATAGGGCTGTCAGAGAAAATTTATTAAAAATCAGGACATCGGAGCCCAAAAATCCGGTCTAATCGGGTGATTTAGGAATGATTATAAAATCTTAAACACGTAATCAAGGAACCTTTTCAGAGGGGTTCACTGAATCTAAAATACTGTTGCGTATGTGGAACATTTTAGCCGAGTTTTGAGATTATCTCTATTCTGACTACACTCCCCAATGCAAAGTTTTAAACTTTGAACATGTCATTTTCCAATGGATTCTTTTAGTTTCATAAAAATCTTGCGCATTAAAAGAAATTAACAAGCTGATAGGGTGGTCAAAGGAAGGTCAACCCTCCACAGCTTTAGAGCGTAAGAGCTCGATTGTGTGAAGTAAAATTGTTTCACACTGTCTACCTAAAGCCAGGGTTTTTACATAACTTTCATGAATACTGTGGCGTATGTGGAACATTTTAGCCGAGTTTTGAGATTATCTCAATTCTGACTACACTT
Source organism: Matsumyia berberina (assembly GCA_917880715.2). Lineage (NCBI taxonomy): Eukaryota > Metazoa > Arthropoda > Insecta > Diptera > Syrphidae > Matsumyia > Matsumyia berberina. The sequence goes on from OU862870.1 coordinate 36,128,832, forward strand.
CCTAATAGCATTTTCTAATGGATCCTTTCAGTTTCATAAAAATGCGCCGCTTTTTGTCGCAATAACTGTAAGATAAATAAAGTAGCTGATAGTATGTCCAGCGGTGAGTCAACCCTTCACACGTTCATAGTGGAAGAACTTCACATTCCGCTGGATACTGTGAAGTAAAATAGTCTTACACTGTCTATCAAAAGCCAAGAGCTAGATGGGACGGTTCACATAACTTTTATGGACACAATGTTGTGGGCAATGAATGGACTTGAAGTCGAATTAGACCACCACCTTTTAAACTCAAGGATGATCAACTGTTTTTTAGTTATAAATCTTCGAATCACATCATGTCTTTTTCTTCTCATATCACCGTCGAGCAGCTCATCGCCTTAGGTGGTAAGCTCGGTGCCCTGCTTTGCGATGTTGCTCTCTTGTTGAAATTGTTTCTCCATAATCTCTGAAACCGTTTTGCTAGCTCATCAGAGTTGATCATCTGTCTGGTTATATTTTTGTCACCAAGTTTCTCTTCCAGGAGGCGTCGATCTTCTTCATACCAGGTATAATGGTACATGACGTGTTTTGAGTTCTCGGTTATTCCTATGAATTTTCGTCGTGCCCAGGTCAAACCTATGGAGATCGCCCGTAAAACGTCTATGGTCTATTGCTAGAAAGATTAATCGAAAGAAGGATGATTATTATTTATTGCTCCGTATTATTTCTTTGTCGAATGTTGATACTGTCGGGTCTCTAGAAATTGGAGCAAAATGTGCTAAAAACCCCTAGCCTCATTGCTAGTGCTCGTGCAAAGTTTTATCAAAACTTCTCCATCGCATGGGCTGCATTACACAACTCACTTGCCCGAACCGACGAACACCATTTTATTTCCAGTTACTAAAAGGTGCAGCCCTTCCCACTTTCACATTCCTAGAATCTATCTGAAATTCATTAAATTTTCTTTTTAAAACACGCTAACAACTTATTCCTCCGTAATACTCCTACGACCACCCTTTCCAATACTAAAAGTGCGTGACACCTAATTGACAGATTCAGTGCCTGTGTAAATTAAAATCTCATCTTTTCTGACGCCTCCTTGGCATTTAGGGAATTTAATGTCACGTCAAAAACGTCTACATACAGATGCAAGTGTAATTACTATTTTTGGAAACATGTTAAGTATCATACAGGGTACTCTTTTACGGAGTAGGTATGTTTATTTTTCAGAGAGTCGAACTTCGTTGCTAGGTAAACATGGCATGAATTCTCTTTTTGCCGTCATCATGTATTCACACAGCTTCGTCTGAGAATGAGAAAAGAAAGAAGAGAATTTACACGCTTTGATAATTATGTTAATTGCAAAAAAAAATTCTGTTTGGCATCACTTTTTGCTATGAAGTTGAGCAAATTATTCTCACAAAGTGTAGCAATTGAAAAATGATTCTCTTTCGCTGTGCATTAATCATGCAATTAAAATCGATTTAAAATTAAAGGAGATAACATTTGTCTGTATCTTGAGGTTTTATGACGCGATTTATTCTTTCTTTTTCGATCTTAACTATGCCAATAAGGCATCAAAGGGGGGTGTGCGCAAGGCCGCCTATTATAACTTAGCAATTGGGTGCATTAGAACAAATTTATGGCTTTAAGAGAGACTCCTCTTTGTTATCCTCAAAGCTGCCATACAGTTTGTTGAGATTTATGCACTATGAAATCAGTCTTATCGTGGGCTTTCGTCTATGTGTAAGCCGATGAGGAATTTTTTGAAGTCTTTTGAAAACTTCAATTTAGTTTAGCGAACCAATGGAACGCTAAAAAATGAGCTGTTGTCTACAGTAATATCAATCGATCTGTTATCCTTTTACAAATAGCAAACGAGTGCCAGTCTATGTAGTACTTACTGACTACAACGTTCTAAGACACCACCAGGCCTCATTAATTCAAAATTCATTTTAGGATAAAGTTCGCCCAAGTCGCTGAGAAAATATTTTCTGAGTGTTGTTATCCTAGTCCTTTTGTGGAGACACACACTCGCAGAGAAAGTGTGTCTACATTGCCGCGACCTCTGCATAAGCCTGTTGTATTTTTTGCGCGTTCTTTTGAGGTAAGCCGCCAGTGGATTGTGGCCTTTAGTATCCATTAAAAGTCTTAAGTGTATCTGGTTAATCGCGAAAAGGTTTTTTGTTGTGTAATCTCCCTGGAGATGCGGCACGAGGTGCCGTTGCTCCATTTTTTTGTTGGTCTTACTGATCGCGTCGTACTCTAAGAGAAGTTTGCATGTAACGAGTGGACAACCCAGTTTCCTTTGTTCCGAAAGGTTGTCCAGAGTAGTACCACGATTGGCGAGTTCATCTGCCTTACAGTTCTCTTTAACGTCCCTATGACCGGGTACCCAGCACAGGTGAATGTTAAAAGGTTCTGCCATCTCCATGAGAGATGAGCGACAGTCTGAAGTAGCTTTTGATGTATGTACATTGTACATGTTACTGATTCCACGGATTTTATAGTAGCCTGGCTATCGGTAAAAATAGTGATAACCCCGAGGGATACACATTGTGCATAGGCCAGGATAAAGCTTCATTAATCGCCAGATGGAAGGGGATGCTCAGGTTAAGCATATCGGAGAAAACACCATCTCCCACTCCGTTTTCGGTCTTGGAACCGTCGGTATAGAGATGAACAGAATGGTCTGGCGTCACCATTCTCCCACTCCTCTCGGGAAGGAATGGAAGTCCGAAAGCTGAGGTTGAATTTCAACTCTTATCCTTCCTGCTTATCTTCCAGCATTCTGCATCTTGTAGCATAACTGGCAGGATCAGTGCTCTGTGGACCACGCATTTCGTCTTCCAAGTTAAGAGTATTGAACCCCGTGCTCACAAGAATAGAGAATAAGGAAGATGTTCAGGCTCCCGTAGAGCGCATTTTGAAGTCCATTCACCCCTGTCTCTGGACCGAAGACAAATAAAAAAAAAACTGTATGAGATTTTCCTCTCAACAGAGTTGTATATTTTTCCGAACTTTTCCAACCCTCAAAAAAGTAATCAAACCAACTTAGTGTCTGAGATTCTCCCCAAGTGTCTTCCACGCTCAATTATACTGAATCTCATAAAGTTTTCACAGTATTTTTTATTTCCATTTGCTTGCTACGAAAATGTGAAAAATTGTTGTGTCAAAGAGCCATTAGTTCCTTAATCTCCAAACGTTTTAACGATAATTTCGTCCACAAATCACTCTTAGCATCTATCTAATCTATCCACAAACACACACACACAAGCCGTGGAGAAAAGTAATCGCATTATTGATTTTCCTTTTGTTATTTTTTTTTTTCCATTTTTTTCCGATTTTTTTTTGTTTATCCGATTTTTTTTTTCGCCACACTTGTTCGAAGTCAGCGTCTGTAAACATTACGCACACTTTTTATTAAACAAATTGGTCAGGATAGCGCTTTAAAGATCCAATGAATGATTTATTTATTTTTTCTAATCCCCCAGGCCACGTGGCGGGCATCGCACCCTGCTAACACCTTTAACCATAAAAGTGTCTATAAAAAAATAATAAATTACTAATTAAATTCGAAAAGAATGCATTTCGGGCATATGCTCCACTTCCGGTGGCAACAACCGCCATTCATGCCTGTGTTTATGTAACACCACCAATTAAACAGTTTACGCAATTTACATTTTTTTCTTTTTGGTATGGATTCTTTAAGTTTGTTAAAAATATCTCGCGTTGAGTCAGAAATAGGTGCTAATTAGAGGGCAACTGCGTGACTGCAAATTGGAAAATTTCAAAACAACCTCATGGCATTGGTATCCGATTTCCAATCACAACATGAATTGCCTCCTTAAAAATATGAAAATAAAACAAAACCGCTCGTACACAATGCCTCTAAGGATTTATATTCTATTTTAAGTCGCACGAGTCTAGAGAGAGACAAGCGATGTGATTAAAATTTTTAATTTTCTTGAAACATTTTAAAATGACACCCAGCAACGTATTTATCGGTGGCTGAATCAAATAAATAAGAATTCGTTAATGGGCCAGAGTAACCGTGCAGGGCGCAAAGATCATCCGAAATCCTCCATAAATCTTTGAAAACAATCAAAACAAAGTGTAAATAAACAATTGAAACTGCGTCCCCAATTAGCCAGCAGGCGGGTGGAACGGATCCCAGGTACACTTTTGTCAATACGTATGGCGATGTGTTTGGACGGTTCGAAGAACGAAAAACACTTCCCACGCGTTTACAACGCGGGATGTTTGAAATATTTTTTTCTAAAAAAACATATTTTTCTTATTTTTTGCGGTGTGATGTCCGAATAATTTTTTTATGGATGGCCACAGAGGCAAGTTTAAGTGTTTAGTCGTTGACGGAGAAATAGTGTTTACTTTGCGGAAAGGTCGAATCAGAGACGCTTCACTCCTGGTTTATGTTTATCAAAACAATTTAAGATATTATTGTAGACAGATGAATCACAAATTTAACTTTTTTCCTTGGCTAATTATACTGATCTTTGGGTTAGGTTAGGTACACATGTACTCGTGGGGACAAGTCTACTTCAATCAATTTCTTTGCGACCTTGTCAACCGTCTTCTTATTGGAGAGACATTGTTCGTTCGCATATGACTTTACACGCTGCATCTGCTACAAGCATCCGTTCTAACAAGATGCAAATATCGGCGACCAACAGCGAGAATCATTGCATCAACAATTTAAAGGCCACCTTGCTTGTGAGGCCTTCACGAAGGTTTCCTGATAAGACAGAAAATTCACATCCGAGACAAGGTCTAGCTTTGCAAATAGAGAGAGGTCTTTCCTACTGTGGGGAATTATCTAGACGACAATTATTTTAAATAATTTTAGCACTTATCGATGAGGCAGAAGAAGAAGAAGCCGCCTGCGCACTTTCTTGTGCTCATCACCAGTACAGTAATCTCGACTTTTACTCAACCATTGGATGAATACTTCGCAACGGAATTTTCCGATTCATTTCCATTTCCTTCTGATCCCTGTTCGTTCCTATGTGATTCATCTAGAAAGTCCTTACATCTCTGGTGACAAAGCTGCCATTAAATGTGAGCTCGAACTTAATGCATTAAATAATCCAGAATATCGTTATTATTAGGCATTTGCGAACAGTGCCTACTGATGAAGCTAAGTCATTTGCTAAAAGAAATGGCCTGAGTTTTATAGAAACATCAGCTCTTGATTCAACAAATGTTGAGACAGCATTCCAGAACATACTCATAGAGATATATCGTATTGTGTCTCAAAAGCAAATAAGAGATCCTGCTGAAGGTGATGTTATTCGGCCGACCAATGTTGAGCCAATTGATGTGAAGCCAAACGTTACCTCAAATGTTCGCAAGTAGTGTTGCCAGTGACCGCAGCTATCACATCTGTTATTATTCTTCTTTTATTATTTTTTCACTTTAAATCTTGAAAATGGAGCATTAGTTATAAATAATAAACTGTAACCAGATTTAAAACAAAAAAGTTTACATTAAATTTGAATGCTTAACAATTTTTCCGGTTATTTTATCAAAATCTTCTGATTTAGCTTATAACGTATTTCATAAGAAATAAAATTTAACAAAAAGTTTGTCGGAACATAATCATTTTGTGGGCTGTACTAATACTGTACCATCAATGCGGAATCATTGACTCCAAGTTTTCTGACTTTCAAGCAGTCAGTTACTCCTGGAAGTCATTGACAGTGTTAGGTGCATTCACTCAAATTGTCCTGATGGCCACTAAACTGTATTCAATTGATATTGCGCTTAATAGTCAGTCACCTAAACCATATTTTAAACTGCTGTCAACGTTTCCTCAGTGCTAAAAATATTCGAAGGTGGTAGCTATACCTAAAAGTTAAAGTAAAAGGTAATGTCTGTTGGCGATTCTAAGCCATTTTGGGCATTTTACCGTGTTTGTAGAAGGACAACGAGATGTGCTATTATCTGACTTTTCCCATCTCGTACTGGAATAACGTATGGAATAGGAGTTAGCACACAAGGCACTATCTATCACGAATCCGTGCACCTGCTGGGCTATGCAGGATATATTGACCCTTGATACCCTTTCAGCGTACCGTCATGAACATAGGGTTTCACAGCAATTGAAGATAGGCGAAACGAGTTGGTCTTTAAGTGAACGAAGATAAAACTAAATATGTGTTGACAACAAACAAAACGGCATCCGTCCACAGCATATGACGAAACGACAGTGTTGACAACTATAACTTTGAGGTAATTAAGGAGATCACCCCCCTAGGAGTGAATATCAACTTCACAAATGAGAGAGAGCGTTGATAAAAAACAACCCTAGAAAACCGCTTCGGATAACATGTGACTTGGTCTGAAAAATTAGACTCAGCGTGACCTGGATCTACGAGAATGAAAAGCTGCTGTGTCTCAAGCACATGCACGTATTCGGCAGCACTTCAAATTAACACTACGCTTTGGAGTCCTCCGAAACAAAAGGAGATAGATGGAGAAGTGTCTGCTTGGTGCGTAATATTCGTTTGAATCTTTACATGGGTCCCTTCTAAATTAACCCGATTGATATACATACTTCCTCACAGCTGTTCCAAACTACCACCAAATTTTAGCAAATAAATTCGCTGTCATGTCTTGTTTATTCCACTGCATGTGCCTTTATCTTGTCTTGAGAGCTGGACAGTCCCTAGAGGGATGCTAGGTTTTCACCGTTCTTACCCTGCGGTTTCTTTCAGATTCTTATAGAGGACCCCTTTCATCCATCAGTTGGAACATGAAAAGAGGGTGCCAAGCTACAAAAGCATACCCTACAGAGTAGGTCTAATGCCTTCTCAGAAATCTGCGAAGATGAGATTGATTAAAGGTTCGATTGAGTTTCATAAACTGGTACAAGGTTAACTGAAAAGGTTTACAAAAAACGATTTTCTCCAAATCGCAGATTCCGTTCCTGTTTACATTTTTGGATAGACAAGGTTGAATAGTGATGGTTGGTTGTACTGAATTGTGCTCCAATAGTCCAAGCGAGGACGGATGATTTTCATTACATAGGATTTCGGGTCGAAGTTGCATGAATGGAGGAGGTGGTGGAAGCTTAGTATTGCTTAAATTTGGTTTACAAATGTTTATTGGGATCAGACTCAATATCACATTCAAGGTAGAGGTTGGAATGGTGCACAAGCAGCTCGACATGGAGGTTTCTGCTGGACGTTGGGCTCGTTTTGATTTTGTCAGTTTTTGTCCATTAGACTACTCTAGTGTGGCCCAGAATCCGTCTGGTCATCAGGATGTACAAATTAAGTTTTAGCTTGGGTGTGACAATCCTGTTTGTATTGATTACAGATTTGACACAAGGTCCATAGTAGCTGTATTGGGTTTCCGCTCTATCTAAGGATTCCGGCAAATTTTGTTTTGCAGGATAACACCTAGATATTTGGCTCCCTGCTAGAATTGGATTTGAAAGGAGAGTGAGGAGTTGAAACTTGTAAAAGGCCTTCGCATATGGACCATCTCTGCATTACCTTCGAGAGGTGCTTTATCGTCAGAAAAGTGTATAGCTTCCATGCTTCGCCAACTCAGGGATTGAAAAAGGCTGTCAATTACGAGAAACCAGAGAAGAGGTAGAAAACACCTCGCTAACAACAACGTCATAACGAATTCTGCTCTCGAATTTTTGCCCATTGTATAGCCTCATCTTGCAATAAGAAAGCTTTTTTGGTAATTGCTAGGATCAGGTGAAAAAACGACTCTCAAAAAATATCTAATTAAGATCACTTTTTAAAAAGAGATCGAAGGGGTCTGAGTTCTGACTAAGTAATCCCCTTTTAAACAAATCGCTTTCTTTAACTAGTATCGTACAAAAATATGTACATATGTATATAAACTTAATTTTAACTTCTCTGAACTTACTATTTTCACAGTCGATACGGATACAGACGCTGATGAGGAAGAAGGACACGTCGAAGAAGGCGAAAGCGAACCCAATAGAGATCGAAACGAAAGAACCGAGGAACTACTAGATCAAAGTGACGACGGAAGAGATTCGTCTGACCAAGCTAATGGGGAAATATCGGTTTCACTGCTGAGAGCAAAAAACCTGTCGCTATTACAAAGCCAGTGAGTATTGAGATTTAAGAGTAAACCTCTGATTCTCAGGATATGTTCGTTTTTAACAATGTTTTCCCTTTTCAAGGGAAATCTCCTCAAGTCAGCAGAATTTTTTTCGAATGCTCGATAAAAAAATCGAAGAGGTGAGTACTTTTTGAGAAAATTTATGTCGCTTACTTAATTATTTGGAAATCTGTATCCAAAAAAGGGTCCGGATTACGATTCGGCTAGTGAAACTGAAATCGCACTGGAAGAGGCACGCCTCAATGCTCTTGTCCAGCATTGGGAATCGGCCAGTCTGACTGCATCGATGTGTTCATCAGCGAGCCGTTCGCTTCAAACTACACCTGTAAGGCAAGTGCCAATTAGACAACCACCGCCGCTAGTGAGGACAGTCGTCCAAAATTCCATACCACAACAGCCGTTATGTGCTGACCTTCTACCTCATAGTACGAGTACACCCCAACAGGGAATGGTGATGGTTGGCCCATCTCCGGCTGTAGTTGCCCAACAACAACAGCAGCAGCAACAGCAACAACTACAACAACAACAGCCACCTGGAATGCCACCCAATCAACAACAAATAAACCAACTAATTGGCATTGGAGGGATGGTAATTGGTGGTGCGGCGCCATCTCAAGCGCAAATGCTGGCCAAAGCCAATATCAGTCCTAAACGTGTAGATCCTCGGGCTATGATGCAATTGAACCAAAATGCCCTTCAACAGGCATACGCCATACCACCGTCGCCGCAGCAGGCAGCAATGAGTGCCGGCCGGCCACCGCGACCACCTCAAGTCTCCGTAGGACCTAGTCCCGTCGGCGCTTTACCTTCCCACATGCATATGGCCTACTATGGACAACCTCAACCCACGCAGCCAACTTACTTTGGAGAAGTACTTCATCCTATGCAGGTAAGTGTCGTGGCACCCATAAACTTGCCTAAAAACGAATAGTGATTGACGTTTTTTAAAGGTACCTCAAGCTCCCCCCGAATACAGATTTCCACCTGCGATTAGTGTTCAACGTCTAGCGCCTCAGGTGCAGAGACAGCTGCGCGAAACCCAGGAATTAATAAAAGACTCTTGTCCGCAACTGTATGCGGCCGGTTACGGCAGCCCGGGTCCTCCGTTACGGAGCCAGCCCAGAAATACAGCAAGGAGGCCCACCCTGGAGACACAATTCTCACAGGAGTTATCGTGATATCTAGATTATTAGTTCAAATTGTAAAAAAAAAAACAAAAAAACCAAATACCAAAATCAATGTTCGTTCAGTTATCCTTTTTAATTCACACCCCCGAATTCCCACATTCAAACTAGGAACTATAAGCGAAAGCATTAAGTAAAAATCTTCATTGTAATTGTACCTACACACAAACATATATATATATTTCTTCTTTTTCTATTTTTAATATTTAAAAACCAAAAAAAAAAATCCAACAAAAAAATAATAATAATTCACTATTCCGACCGGAAGGGTGCGTATATCTAGAAAATGTAAGCAAAACACAAAACAAAAAAAAAAAACCCAAATGACTTTAATTTTAAGTAAAAAAAAAAAAACCAAATTAATAAATTTCTTTAGGAAATTACCTGATTGTGTAATGAAGAGAAAAACAAAAAAGCAAACAATTATTTCCTAGTTTATAAGGATTTACATTTAATTAGTGCAAACCAAAGGGGGTAGGCGATGTTAAAAGGAAACCAAAGTGCATCCTACCCTTAGATGTCAAGGCAAGATGGTTTGCATCACCTATCTCTGCTGCAAAGATAATGAATTCGGTGATAAGACTACCGAGTGCTGCCCTAATTGAAGTCAACCAACAGGAACCACTGTGATTAGTTGGACAAGATCTTAGATGACAAGTGGATGATTTACTTTTGATGTCGGGTTAAAACTGGATCTCAATCAAGGTGACATAACTTAAAAACTTGATGAAGTATATGCCTATTAGGGGTAAAGCAACCCTGAGCAATCCCGAAAACATTCTCATATTGACATTGGATTTCGAATCAACTTGAATCTTTGATGAATCTACAGATGTCCTTGGTATGTATATACATATATCGCATAGATCTTTGATATACTAGAAGAAATGCCTTTCAAGGAATTTATGTCTGAAATGGCAGGGAAAGTGGATTGACTTCCTCGTTCCCAAAGCCTCTGCTAAGATCATCCTCACTTAGCCTTAATTTTCTCATATTGTAACCCAGAGTAATAAGCCCGGTTAGCATTCCTACAAGAGCGGAAATGATTTTCCAGGAGCCCAAAGATTTCCATCTGCTGTTCGCGAGAGACCTACTCCTATTGCTTCATGTTTAAGCTTATACGGCGGAACTTTTTCTGACTGATCAGCTTGCTCTAGGTCTAGGGAAAATCTATTTCTTGCCAACTCATCGGTTTTCTGATGCACTGGTATAACCTCATGTCTAGAGATTTAGCATTGTTAAACGTCTTGCTGTCTGACACGAAAACTATGACCTTTGCGATGACACTTCACAAGCTTTGATTTTGTTGCTTTTTTTGCCGCCTGGCTGTATGTGAAAATTGTAATATCCTCAAGTGGTATCGCCTTCATCACAGCAAGTGTCACTAGTAGGACCTCCGCCTGGAACAGACTGATGTAGTCCAGAAATCTGTCTGATTTAAGTTTAAGTTTATCAGAAAACATGCCAGCAGCTTCACTAATGGCCATTTTGCCCCATTCAATGCAGATGGCGTTGGTTTGCGTTCTTTACCCAATCTTCTCTACTTGAAAATAAAGAGGAGAATGAACTTTTTAGATCTAGGTAGGACACTGTTGTACTGCATTGCCAGATTTTGTTTTCCTGATAGCCTTGATGGTTTTCTAATGTCTTGACACCACACAAGGCTGTCATAGGTAAGTATAGAACTCACGAAAGTCGTGTATATCCATATTTAGAATACATATTTTTAGAACTTGGTCTCCAGATTTTCCCGAATATTCTACTGCACTAGTAAAAAGCTATCGTGGCTTATTTTCGGACTCTTCTGAATAGAGCGTCGTTGTGCCTTTTCCTTTACTCACTGTCAATGCAGACGGGACCAAAGATCACCCTACGGACTTTTCTATAGTAACAACCAAGAGCGATTCTATCCACTTTTGACAAAGTCCGTATAAGAGTTATACTTTTTGATTTTAATTAAAAAAAGACTAGTGAGCTTCTCTGCCTTACTGGGGTGAAGATTTATTTGTATTATCTGCAAGGTCATCAGGACCTTGTCTAAAAGAGGCGGCATCGACTTATGGCTAAAGAGTATGGTTACTTTCATATCGGCGTCAGTGTGCCGTCTGACTTTTAATACCTCCCATTCACCGCTTAAAAGTTCCGGGTTAATGAATCTAAGATTGCGCTTAATCTGGTCTTTTGGGAGATACGGAATGCAACCTTTAGGCCTGGTGAAGTTGACCTGTTCTCTTCTCTCGAACACCCTCAAATTTTCATTTGGATATACATAAATTCTTCAAGCTATTCAAGAGTACTGACATTTTCACAATCTAAAACTGTGAATTCTTCGGCTGCAAACGATTCCGTCTCTTTTAAAAGAGTTCCATTCACACTTTCGAGAATCCCCAATTCAACTAGTTTTCCCTGGTGTAACTTAAGCGACTTTGGTGAAATCTTAACTAAGCGGCCTTGACGAAAGTCAGGGATGTGATGCTGAAGAAACTTATGCCACCATAGTTAACCCATTTTGCAGGATCTCCCGTTTTATGGATCGGGCAAACAATGCTAAAGCGGGGAGATTTCTTTTTAAGAAATTCACGAAAAATTGCATTTAACTGTAAAATCAAATGAATTATTCTAGAATTGCCTTCTTCTCGGACTGAGACAGATGGCACCGCGTAGCCTCAGGCATAACTTTGTGTCTCGCGAAGTTCTCCTACAACTGAGGAACAATTTGCGCAAGATCGAGATCGTACAGGAACTTCAGGATAGTGCTTGCGGTTGATAGTTTTTGGGGAGTTGAATTCCCTCCCATATGCTCTGCAGTTCCTCGATCTTCCAAGCAGGGTCAGCCTCATGTCCGGCGGTCTCATAGCTTGTGAAGATGGTAGTTGAGTGAACAATTTCCAGTGATTAAGTTCGTGAGAACCTTAACGTCACTTTTATTAAAAGCGAAGGTTTCTTTGCTCTTTTTGACGTTTAAAGGGTTCATGAGCTTCTTAAATTGAGGGAATTCCATTCTTCTTGGAGCCCTCAACAATTAAAAAAAAGAGGTTAATGTAAAATCTTTTGGCTCCAGTGAAAACATAGATAAGACCATTTTTCTCAAACAGATCGATACGACATAATCACAGTGGTAAAAAGGAAGAACGTAACATTTATTTTTTTAAAGCTTGTACCAAAAAACAGATTGATGGGTTATAATAAATGTCATCTTTTTCTTGTTACATAAAAATACAAAAACCAAAACTTCATCTTCTATTAAGTGTATTCTCTCTTGTACTGATGTTAGAACTGTCAAACCAAATTCAAATCTATCATAAATAAATTTAAAAATTGAGGTGATTTAGAATAGCACATTTGTTATAAAAGCAATATCTTTGTACAAAAAAATTAAAAAAAAAATTGTAATAACTACGAGTTCTCACCTCCGTCATCATGGCATTCGGTAAAGCACTAGTAAACCAAATAACCCAAAACTTAATATCACAGTTTGCGTTGTGATTAAATCTTCAAGTCCATTCCATACATAGTATGTTCTTCTCGTAGTCATTTCAAAAAATAGAAAACCAACAAATTTACAATAAAATACAAAACCAACAAACAACCGATTGATAGTTAACTAATTTTTTATACAACATGTGTAGTTTTTTCTAAGAAACATTATACCAAAAACATTTTATTTTTTTGTTTCTCTCTTGACTGTGAGGAATCTAAATAAATATGTATATGATGACCATTATTGTTATATTTTATGGTGTGTACATTTTTTTTAAATCTATTACCTAAACACTTTAGACGTGAATTTAATTGAAAGACTTTACCTAGTCATGCCATTTTTCAATAAGAAGCAAAGATGAGAAAGTTTTAGAAATGAAATGTTAACCTTATACGCAAGCATTTATATAAAAAAAAAAGGAAATCAACTTTCTTTTGTGTATTTAAAGCCTAGTCAAACCTTATAAGCTCGTAAAGAGAAAGGACACCATATTTGTTGAGCTACAAGGCAAATTGTTTTTAATTTTTTTTTTGTACTGTAGTTGATATGTATATTAAAAATATTCTAACTTATTAAGTTGTTTAATTTTAAAAGTAGTTATTGTATGTGAATAATAAGAAAAATAAAAAAAACACCGTCCGTGTTAACAGAACAAAAACTGAAAAAAAAAAATCATTTATGTATGTAAAGATTTTTTTAATAAAAACCATTTTCTTTATTTAATTTTTTATACCTCCCTCCCTATTTAGGACCGAGAATAAATTAAGGAAATATGCCAAAAAAAAAACAAGAACTATTCCACAATTGTTGCCAAAGAAAAAGAAAACACACCTCTGAACCCTGATTTCCATTGTTTCCCTCGTTTGTCACATCTCACGTGAAAGCAAATGAGATCCCAAATTACTATCTTAAGAGTATCCCCCCAAATCCAATATATGAAAAAAGCATTAGTCTAGATTTTAAGAAAATATAAGCAAAAAAAAAAATAACAAAATTTAAGAGTCTGTTCTAAATAATTAAAAAATATTATACAAAAAATAAAACAAAAATAAAAGAATTATGAATGCAATTCGGAATTATGTGGGGCTTACCGATGTTAAATTTCAATAAGCTCATAATTATTAATTTATATATACATATATATTACATTTAATGTTAATAGAGCTAAATATTAACTATAATGGTTATTAAAATAAAACAATATTCGTTTCCTTATATTTTACGTAAAAATAACACAAAATTTCGATTTAAGATGTATATTTAAAAGTAAAACAAAAAAGGTCTTGTATTGTAAAATTATTTTTTAATTTTTTGTATTATTTTTGTAAAAATTCTTTGAAAAGGAAAATGAAAAAAGAAATAAACAGAATTGAAAATTATTTTTGTTGGCAATTTCACTTGGAACCGAGTTATTACCTAAAAGACCTAGAAGGTGTGTAAACTCGAAACATGAGCATACCGAAAGTTGTCGAGAACCAAGAGCCTGTCCAAAAAGCTTTCGAATGAAAACGTAACGGATAGGTGAGTGCAATATCCCAGTTGACAGTAAACTTATTTCTAACTAACTCTACTGGTTTATTTTTATATTTATTGGGCCACGACCAACAAGCCTTCTCAGTTATTTTCATTTCGTTAAGGTCTCATATCTACTTAGTTGTAGCGGCTTACTCCTCAATTGTCCTCTAAGCCCAAAGAACTAGCGATTGGCAAGAGTTATTCTTTCTTATAAGATGTCGTTATCAAAGGTAATATCAGAGAAAATGGGCGCGTTCAATATTCCGGGCAAATGGATTTATTTGCAGTCAAGCAACAACAATTGACTAAATCCTTAGTCATTTTTCAGGCTGTCAGCCAATCAAAACTCGTAAATATGTAAACAAATCCATTTGCCCGGAATATTGAACGCGACCAATCCCTTACTACCTCTAAGTCATAGCTGTTCACTGTCTGGTTCGTTGATGTAACATGTCCCTTCTTGTTGACAGCAAACACTCGGTTTTGCCCTCTTCCACAGCAGAACCCATTTCTCCACTTCCGTCCCTATGCATGCGAACGGACCCGTAATAACTCGCTGAATTTTGGCACTGTTAACAAAATTGTCGGCGTACGCAAGTAGTTAGACAGACTTGAGAGTTTCGCACAATTTGTTCAAGTAGTTAAAGAAGGAACATGACAGCGCGTCACCTTGTCTAAATCCTTGCCACCGGTTTCTGCGTGTAATGCTAGCGGCATAGGAGTGGTTGAGAAATTTTTAGATTACGTGTTCGGCGAAGAATCTAGGGCCGAATTACAACACTCGTTAACGAGTAACTCGTCATCGAAATATGGGGATTTGGCATTACCGCTTCCAATGAAGTAAGTTTTTTTGGGATTCGATCACGAGTTCCACTCACTCACTCGATATCGAATGCGGCAATTCGGCCCCTGGTCTTGAAATTGAAGTCTGTTGAGGTATCTTGTAATTTCTCACAGTAATTCTGTGACGCTGTGACGCTCAGGTTATCCGCATTCGTATTTTGGCTGCAACAAGCGAGTAATCTGAGTCGATGTTGTCAACGTAGAAGGTTTGTACATCCAGAATACGGAAGACGTTGAGTAATTTGATCAATTTAATCGTGTAGTGTCGTGTAGATTGTGTTTACCAACTCTCCTACCAAAGATGTCCTGCTTTCCTATTTTGACATTATAATGGCCCAGCACGATTTTAACATTATATTTAGAGTTTTAGACTTGTTACCTAGTCCGTCCCTTACGATAAATCCGCATCCTAATAAGCACTGCTTCTGCTCTCTGTAGAAATCCCCATTATAGAAGTTACTGTTCATAATCTTCCTTTCACCCGGCCTTTTCCATCGCGATGACGGTCAAGTCTGCGTAAATAGCAGGTCGTCAACAGTAATATGTGGCTTGTGGCAGATACATAACCTGTCGTATAAGTGAAGAGTTTAGTTCTTATTGTTGCTATGTCCGGTTTATCGCATCTCTCTTCTTGGATGGCAGCGATCTTTTATTTGTACGAGGCAAGGGTATTCCGCAAATTGATCCACTGCAAGTGGCCTATATACTATGTACATATGTATGTTCAGATCCAACAGTCATTGTCTTACTTTGATGTCTTTGACCTTCAACAGTGTAATCATGCATACTCGACCCTGGTTTGTACATCGCGACATTTTTCCTCCAGTCAAACAATAGTTATTTATACCTTAATCCACTCACCTCGATCACCGCATTTTGATGAACTAATACAAGTGCATCGTTGAATCTATCAAATGTGCGCTGCAGCTCACAGAAATGTACCTTCAACTTCACATGTGTAATTTTTAAAACTTTCAAACATACATATCCCACTTTACCGACATGTACTTTCTCTTGGACACACCCGTTTCTGCGGCGCTGCGCGCAACATGGAGAGGAAGAACTAACAGCAAATGTCAGAAGAAATTTTGTTGATACTTTCTGCTTAAATTTTGTTTGGACAATTCGGGTCAAAGTTAAGTTAATTTTCTAAAATGATTCCATTCTTTCCATCATTACGGCCACCAATTGCAAATCATATTTGGTTTGAAGTTGATACGCCAGTGAATGAGGAGGCAGAGATCCTTCAATATGAACGAGATCAACACAACTGGGTAGGTTTGTCTAGTTTTTTGGACTGTTTTCCATAACAGTAGATTAACTATTACAGATAAATTCGATATCAAATGCTGCAGCTGATATTCATCCTTTGGGAAAGGTGCTAACCATGCCGGGACCAGAGACAGATGATGAAGATGGTAAGTTTTTAAACACATTCAAAGGAAAATCATTAAAACGATTTTCGCCTCCATAGCTAACGATGAAAGTGACGACTCTGATAGTCATGACGATGAAGATGATGACACTAACGATAGGGTGATACCAGGCCAACCGGAGAGATCAGCGCTTGGTCTGTACTCACCGGGTGATGATGTCCCAATGAACGAAGAGGGTCCATCGGCGCAAAATATTTAATGTTTAACTTGTTTTAGATTGTCATGTATGTATGCGGTTATCAGTTTGGCGATGATGAATAAATCTTATTTATTTACTCATTGATTGTTTCTGGACTGAGAACGCGGGGCTTACAGAAGGTTGGAGGTTTGACTGCTCTGAAATCGTTCACTGTGGTATCAGTATACGCTTGCTTATCTCAGCATCAGTGAGACGAGCATAAAGATTAATACGAAGATGTATGTTTTCAATTTTGCCCATATGGCGATAGTGCATTCCTGTTACGATACTTGTTTCGTTCTTCTCGATTGCCAATGGTCTCTTAGTTCTATTCAGTATTGCCAATAAGCTTTGAGAAATAACGTTGACATCTCTAACAATTGAAGCTTGCCCAAATTCACCAAGGATTAACGTCGATAGGGTGCAAGCTTTTCCACCTTAAAGGACGACTGGGATAATTAAGGTCTTATATCATTCGGAATAGAGGATGACTACTCAGCCTAAAGAAATAAGAGCTATTTTTGTTTGATTTCTCATGCGATATCATTGTAATTAGTAATAGCAGGCCCAGCTTAAACGAAGTCGAAGTTATAGCTTATTCGTCGGTTTTTGGTGCTCCTTGTTGACAGCGATATGTACATACCTGGTTTTGCCCTCGGTCACCAGTGAACCCATTTTGCCGGATTTCGTTTCTATAGTCGCGAACGCACCATTGCCAATTAGCCAAGTTTAGCCGATAATGTCAATATCGTCGGCGTACGCAAGTAGTTGGAAAGATTCTCCCTCTAATATTTGGTTGAGAGTTTTGCACAATTCCTTCAACTATGATGTTATCGTCGCAGGACAGCCCGTCACCATGTCTAAATGCTTTTCTGAAATCAAAGATTGTGGTGAGATCGTCACCGACCTTGGAGCAGAGAGAATCCTTCATCGTCATACAACACACATGGACGAGTCTGCTAAGGAAGCAGAAATAAAACATGACTCCGCCTATGCGGCAATAGTCTGGTGGACAAAGACAAATGAGGCCACCACAGCCGAGAAATTGGAACGGGTGCAGCGTTTAGCTGAAGTCTGGATGATCGGCTGCCTGCGCTTAACGCCATTGTCGGTCTACCACAAGTTCGAGTCCATATCCAAACCCAGGCTAAACTCAGCCTGCACAGGCTCCTCCATCTAAACATTATCAATTCCGAACATCCCCCTGACGGCCACCTTAACATGCTTTCCTCCCTGCTCCAAAGCAGAGAGTTCAGCATGCCGTTAGATGATTTTCTCCCAAGGTACTGCTTCAAACGAAACTACTCAGTAGTCATCCCTCCTAGTGACGACTGGGAAAAATTCAAACCCCGTCCCTCAGATCATGACCAAGTATGGTATACAGACGGCTCTAAAATGGACAGTGGATCTGGGGCTGGAATATTCGGAGAGTCGTCTTACATTAACCTATCGGTCAGTCTAGGCACGTACTCATCGGTCTTCCAGGCAGAAATATTTGCCACAAACCAGTGCACAAGTTTAAACTTGCTCCCTAACTCCCGTGGCAAAACCATTTTTATCTTCTCTGATAGACAAGCTGCCCTGAAAGCACTGAATTCAGCCACGATAAAATCAAAACTAGTTCTAGAGGCAGTCAAATTGCTTTTAGAACTGGGAAAAAACAACTTGGTAATACTACACTGGATTCCTGCGCACAAAGGCCACGCCGGCAATGAAACAGAGGATTCACTAGCCGACGATAGGTGCGACTACCCCCCTCACTGGTCCTGAACCAGCCTGTGGAGTAAACAAAGCCATTTTTAGAAACTTTATGAGGTAGCAATCCCTGCTCTAATCCAACGTGATCTGGGTGGAAAGTGTAGGACAGAAATGTACCAAACACTTCTTTCCCAATGTATCGCAAAAGAAATACAAGTTTCTTTTAAATCTGAGCAGGAATCACCTTAGAATTCTAACCGGCATCGTAAGTGCCCACTGCCGTTTAAAACGGAATCTTCACAAGCTTGGCCTGTCAGCGGACCCTATCTGCAGACTGTGCTTGGAGAGCGATGAAAGCCCGCCCGAAGTCCCGCCCTTATCCCTGCGAGAAAACGGACCCTGGGAGTGAACTCGTTTACCACGATCCACCCAGAGAGGCTGGATATTGATTTGAACTTCATGGGTTTCCTCGGAGCTATTTCATTCTATTTCAAAATAATATGCCGGGTCCAAGCAGCGATTGACTTCGTATGTTGCGCATATTCTACTTAGGGTTTGTCGACAGCTGGACAGTTCTTTGATCTAATTTTGTTGAAAAGCAAGTTAACCAAGTATTTTATTGGCTTCAACATAGGGCATCGGCTTTTTGTTTCGTATGAGTTGAATGTTACCTCGGTATACTCTACTCTCGGTTACCTGTTTTCTCTCGGACTTAAGCGTCGCAAATCAAGTCTTCATCCAAGGGCTTACGAATGTGATGCATGGGTCCTCTACAATCAACACAGAATACCTTGTTGCTTGTTCGTTCAACGCCTGAACTGAAAAAACTTAAGAAAAAAAAAATTGAAAGCTAAGACCATTTTTAAAGGACAAGTGGATACTGCTCCTTGATTTCATTTTTATTGGTTGTTTTTTCTTTTTTTGTACAAGATTTCAAAACACAATGGGAACGCCGGGGTTAAAGTTCTTCAAGTGAGCTGTAAAGATCTCGACCGGCTGGTGTAACTACATCGTATTTTGTTTACTACTGTATACAACATGGATTGTGTGGTAAGGTTTGCTTATATTTAAATAAAATGGTATATAAAGAACAAGAGTGTGTGTCAAATACAATCTTTTGGGTTAAATGTGTTTTGTTTTGTTTGTTTTTTTTTTGTCTTAGCGACGATCGCGAGAATCCGACCGGCTACGTCTGTCGCGTGAAAAACTCCTGGATCGACTTCGAGAGCGACGTGGCGAGCGTGACCTGTAAATTCATTTAGAAAATAATAATATTATTGAAGAAATCCAGCGGAACAAAGCGCTCTATATAAAAACAGAGTACACACAGAGAAATGCGGAAAAATAATAATAATAAACTACTTGTTCGTCTGATCCTTACAAGATATGTAAATGTGATATAGATACAGAAACAAGATAAAATTAAATATTTTTTATCTAATATCAAGAAACAAAATGATATAGTATAAAAAATAAACAACAAACCACTAAAATGATGCAGGTGTGTGGTTTCTTTTTGGTTTTGTTCTTTGCAGAAACTGAACTGACGACGATGAGTTGGTGGAGTTGACTTATTTTTTCGGTTCGAGTTGAGTTGAGGACGCGGCTGAACGATCGATGACTGTGTGTTGAACAACGGTTGTAGCAACGAGGTGATGGATAGCTAGCTAGAGTATATTAGCGGAAGGAGATGATTTTTGTTTTGCTTGGAAGACGACGCGCATGTCTCTATGGCTGTTTTTTTTTTTTTTTTTTGATTTGATATATTCAAGAAGCGTCACAGGCGCGTCAGAGGAGTTTTTGGTGGTTGTGGTGGTGGTTGGTGGCGGTTTGGTGTTAATTTCGCGCATCAGGGTGTGGTTGAATGACGTGCAGATGTGAAGCAAAGATGAGAAGAGATTGGCTTTTGCTTGATTGCGGTCGGTGGTGAGTCGATCGCGAGACTGTGCTTCTTGATTGTTCTTGAGTCTGGCTCAACGCCGATGACATAACACGATGAACTTCCCCCAAACTAAGTCAATTTATTGTCAGTAGTAGTAGTAGTAGTAGTAGTAGTGGTGGTGGTGGTGGTGGTGGTTGAAGTGGTGAAGTGGTGGTGATGGTGGTAGTTGGTTGGTTGATAGATGTGTTCGTATGTGATGGTAGATGAACTAGATAAAGACGGTTGGGGGATTCACAGCCCTCGTTCGCAAAACGAATCAATACAAAACAAATGACATGGATGGCTTGCGCTGCAGAGCTTTTCGCTGTGGTGATCGATGGCTGACCGGCAACCCGTATTCTGTTGTGGCTTGGTGACATTTCGGTAGATGCATTCCACAGCAGAAGACGTAACGACACCCGCAACGCACGCAGTCGATGGTGACGACCTAAGCAGCAGCAGTTGTTGGCGTTCATTACACGAATGAAGGAAATGTACAAGGATGTGCTGACACCACGTTGCGCGCGGCCCCCGCAGGCGACTCTGTCTTTTGTTTGTACTATTCTTACGACCTGTAAACCTGTCACCTGTGTGTTGTCGGTGGTTGTGATGGGAATCTGTTTTTGGGATCACGGGAATAGTAGTGGGATTGAGGTGGACATATCATGTTTGAAGTATTTAATCGCCTTTGATGCGCAAATGCCGTGTGGAACTCAATACAGGTGACTGCGTTATTCCCACCGCCGAACACAAAGGGATTTTACTTTCTATTCTTTTTTGCTTTTGTGAAAGTGCTTACTGTCGCCTTAGCAAACAGCGCGCGCTTTGTTCATGGAGGAAACAACCGTTCAATGGGGTGTGGTGGTGGCGACGAGGGTGGCATCACCACCCTCGCAAAAGTAGCTCCACAGCTTAGGAGTAGACACAGCTTGCTGCTGAAACTAGCAGAAGAATTGATGACTTTGGTGATGGCAGTAGTTGTATCATTGTTGTGATTGTAGTAGTAGTTGGAGTTGCTGTTGGAGTAGGAGCAGTTATTCGTGAAGATGTTGTAGTAGGAGGAGGAAGTAGTAGTAGTAGAACTAGTAGACTTTGCCCTGAAAATGATTACCAGATGCGGCGTTTTAATTTTACTTTATCAACACAAAAAAGTCATTTTTACTCTTTTTAAACAAAAAAAAAAAAAAAAAAATAAGTCAAGAGTACGATTGTTTAAATCTATAATATACACACACGAAAGATACTGCTCTTAACATTTTGCTTGCCATTAAAACACAGATAAAACCAGTAAACAAAAGAAATGTTAAACCAAATTAAATTTTTTTTTAAGAAACAAAGAATAATATCTACTTTAGTTTACATAGAGGGGACGATACTCGAGCGAGCCTCTATTCATATAAAGTGGCCAACTCTGATATAAGTAAAGTGCTTCATGGAACGATAATTCAATGATAAACGTACAGTTTACGATATACACGAGGACAGTACCTTAAAAAAACGTTATAGCAACCTGTACGTAGTTGTGACAAAAACTCTGAACATGTAGAAGTTACTAGCTAACTCGGTAGTATAATTGAATCTATTGACTAATCAACCGCGACTAAGTACAAATGGAGGCGGTGCACCTCAACGAACTGCAGGGAGACGATTGCTGTGGACGATTGCTGATTAAGTATGCCTCGACTGCAGCGCCAGTTATAGTCGACATGAAGTGTGACACAGAAAATCGCAAGGGTGGCCCCGTTCCATAAATGCAAGAAGTTTAAACTGTTGGACCTTTCAAGTATGCTGTTCATTAGGCTGCCATATCTTTCAAACGATAGACCTTTATATGGTGAACCTGCCAAATCCTTTATAGGGCAGAACCTGTGGAGCGTTCACACTATAATCCTTTACATGGACATAAAACTTTACATTGACCAACCAAGGCGAGTTGAGTTGAGCAGAGATGAACACTAAACCAGTGATTTCATGATTTCATCGAAATCTTCTATACAGAAGATTCTTTAATGGACGTTTATCGAAGCTGAA
Organism: Matsumyia berberina; assembly: GCA_917880715.2. Lineage (NCBI taxonomy): Eukaryota > Metazoa > Arthropoda > Insecta > Diptera > Syrphidae > Matsumyia > Matsumyia berberina. The sequence continues at coordinate 36,151,231 of OU862870.1, forward strand.
ACTCGAAGTCAACCATCGCACACAGAGCAATGAGACTGCATGATCCAAAAGAAACAGAACAAAAAGAGAGACTATCAGCTTGATTGAGTCAACATTTGCTATAGAGGGGAACGTTTAAAGCCCTCACCAAGTGAGAAACTGAATTATTGAGCAAGATTTTACCTTCATAGTCAGCAAACGACACTTAAGGCAGTTTTAACGTATTTCTTTATGATTAGTTTTCGCTGAAGAGGTTGTGACTACAATCCCTTGAACTAGAGAACCAGCATTAGTGAAATTAAACGAAATAAAAAGGAGAAACCATGGCCACATGCTAAATGCTTGCGGTTTGTAGTTGAAATGCAAAAGAAAAGCCCCCATCTGACAAAGCAGTGTTATTGCACATCATTCTAACTCAATCTTCGCCAAAAATCGTTGAATTACAATACCAATTATTGCCTCATGCACTGAAGGCAACGAGAACTGCTTGTGAAATACGATCAAACAAAAAGTGTTCGTCTTTGAGTTGCATATGTATACACCTGGTTCAATTTGGAACACTTATTATTTGGAACAGAACTTATGGCACAGCTACGTACAGAATATAAACTCGTTAACACCATACCTACACATTCCGGGTGGGGACTGACTTAAAAGTCCTTATACAAAAAAATACTAATAAAACACCAAAACACAAGTTATATAAGCAACAAACAGCATTTACATGTAAACCACTAGTCTACAATTGCATACCGTCCTAAATACAAAAGACTGACTATCTGAATCTAGACATTACCATTTTTTTTAACTTTTGCATTGGATGTATTACAGAGAATACAGCATATAATTTGCACGCGTGTGGTCTGAATATGATCTACCCGCTGTCGGATGGAAATGGATTAATGTTTGAAATTTAAGAGAGAAATTGGGCTGTTGTACGACCGATATTATGATCTGGTAGCTGGAAAACATCCAAGCATTTAACAGTGTGTATTCTGTTCGTCTAAGAACAGCTTTATACACCAAACTACTACTTAAGATATCTGAAACGAACGAGAAGCTACATGCAAACTGTATGAGTATCCACTATTTAATGTCCTTTTTCAGTAAACGTTCCACCGAATTGCGAGAGAAGACAAAGCAGCGAATCAGAGGACATCAAAGAGCCAACGTTGGTGAAGGCAATCTCCAATAACGCTGCGAAACAAGATAAACGGAAGACTTTGTTAAGGGTGACAATTTGCTGTTCCCAACGATGATCCTCAGCTCCATGCGTAGGAGGTTCAAAAAGGCTTGAAGCGCAATTTCCTTTGCAACAGACAGAGCAATCCCTGGTGAAGAAAATTTACCAGGTCTAGGACGCAAAGCTTAATGATGACTAAGTAGCGTGTCTGCTAGAATATGTGTACAACATTCGAGGTGTTATGAAGATATCCGATGTTTTTCCGCAGCTAGGCCTAGAACTTCTGTACTTGCACGCTAGGTTCTTCAAGGACTATTGTATAAGGAGGTTATGTCTGAGAAACAGAGAAGCAAATATTGTATGTGTTGCACAGAAAACCTTATCATTTGCAAATAACTTTTCAAGGCTCAGTGGAATTACATGTCGAAGACGAGAGACTAAGTATTGTTGCAACAAAATGCTCATGTATGACTTTAACTAAACGTATGCTAACCTTAATTTACTTATTACTCGCCCATCCCGTCTCTTCTTTCACAACAGAAGCAAATAAAGCACAAGCCACTTAATAATTTCAACATTTCTAAACATACTCACCTCACAACATTACGTAACTAGTTAGTGTCTCTGTCAGTTTTGTTATCGTCGAAACGATTTATAATGATATGCAAACAAAAATAGCCCCAAACTTAGAATGGGTTATTTCTGCGCATGCCACGCAGAGAATATACAAATCTCGGCAACTTGTTTCACAAGATTTGTGAGTTCTTCAAGGTACAAGAGCTACAAGGACCATTTAACTTTCTTTTCATCGTCTTGGGATAAACATCCTACTCCAAGTTAAATTGATCCCAAAACCAAGTTAAAGAACACAACATAGCGCGCAATTTTTCGATAAAAGCTTCAGAGTTGGCCACTCACCCAAATGCGTATATAAATATACAAACAACAAAATCTACGTCTTACGTACTGAATTAGTAAACAAGAGAAAAATTTAAACAAATCTTACCTGTAGCGACCTCCACGGCCACCACCACCACCACCACCACCTCCTCCGCCGCCGCCGCCGCCACCTCCGCTACCACCTCCACGGCGGCGATCGTCTCGTCTGGACCGGCCTGATGACATTTCTACGCGAATTCTAGTTCCACAGCATCGTCTAAAAAGAGAATTTACACAGACCGGTTATTTAACCAAAATACAACTCCACATCAAACATGATAAAAACTTACGTTCCATCTAAGCCCCTTGTTGCGTCCTCGGCATCGCGTCTGTCTTCAAATTCAACAAAAGCAAATCCTGGTGGATTTCTAGCAACCCACACATTTCTCAATGGTCCGTATTTGCTGAAGGCATTTTCAATTTCATACTTTGACGCCGACGAGCCCAAGTTGCCGACATACACTTTACAAGCCAAATCCCACTCGCGATAACGGGGCATGATTTATTTATTTTCCTTTTTACTTCTGCAGAGAGGAAAATTATTAAAATACACGTTATGCTATGCAAATGGTAAAACTAAAAATAAATTTCATATTCTACGCAAAAAAAAAACTATTTCACATCGTAAATTGGACGCGAAATTGAAGATGGCCGACAATGATGACGGAGTCGCCAAAAAAATGCAAAAAAAAAAAAAAAAAAATGACTTGGAATTTAGAACCCAAATTGGGTGTGGTGTTCGATAAGAAATTAATTAAAAATGTTTACTTATAATATGCAAAATGAGTTTAATTTTAGGCAATTAACAACAATCGCGAATTGAAGGAAAAACATGAAATACTTGACAGTGACCTCACTCATTGAAGTACAAGAACAATTGCAAACCATGGTAATGTTTCTATTCAATTTCCTTTACTTACATTTTTAATCGTTTTAAACTATAACTTGTGAGCACAGGTTACTTAATAATTTTTTGTCATCTGAAGGGTGTAGAATAAAAAAAAAAAACTTTCACTCCTTCACCCGACCAATGTAATTTGTAAAATGGCGCCACAGAAAATTTCTGCATTCCACGAAACCTTTCGTGCTGCAAATTGATTTTTCTCGGTTGGAAAAAATGGCGGATAGTTGATTATGCTTGATAATAAGTGATGCCAAATCGGGAGTTTGGGGAGACAGATTTATGTTAAATGGATATTATTATAATAAGCCGAGTGAAAAAAGGGAATGTATTCTCGTTTCGTTCGTTTTTAAAACACCAAATTGTTGGCAGGGATCAACAGCATATGAACCCACATTCTTTTGAATGTAATTTATATACTAAAACGACAGATAACACCTGGGAGGGGAAGTAGAATCTAAATGTGGCTAAACAGAGAAGGGCTCCACAAGTGCTTATCGCCAACTGCACATTCCTGTTGTTGCTGACATGAATGAGGTGATCAGCCGATTTAATAAAACGACAAAGATGACTTGGACATGTCAAGCGATAGTTGAAGTTCGTGAGCGAGATGTTCCTAAGAATATGGAAAGTAACCTAAACCAACTTGGAGTACGAAACAAGTAGCTAAAGATCGACTTAGTTAGATGTACTTGTTGATTATGGCCTATTTCCACATTTGTCTAAAGCGTTGTCCTAAGTAAATGCATACATTCATAACCATATCAACCGTTGATGATTACCAAACTAATTGCGGTTTTTGACTTGGAAGCACTGACTGTCTCTTAAGGTAATCTTGTATGCCTTGATGGTAATTATGGCGCTGTTGTCGCTAAGGTGGAAAAAATAACAGTGTCGGTTTTTATTTTTAAATTAATTTTACCTTAACTAAAACATATTCCTAAAATTCCTATTTTTTTAATTCACACATCTACTTCTAAAAGCCTTTTCCCTTCTCTATCTCAGCTGTCTGTCGTCGTTACTTCATTTACATATTTGTATACCAAGTAAGTACTTGTATCAAAAGAAAAAAAAAATCAAAAGTATCTAATGCTTTTCCATCTAACATTACAACACGGGTTTAGGTGGAGAGTACATCTACCTCGAGTACGTGTGTAATTTGAATTTATGCAAGCAAAGGTTCTCCGGTTGCTTTTTTGCTTAGCGAGAGTGCACTCGGTATGAGGCGGTGTGCGTGCTAAAAAAAACACATACGTATACAGAACGAGTAGCCTACTACCTTTTTTTTTGTATATATAGCGGCGATGTGCATGTGTGCATCTAATTTACTTTCGTTTCGTTTGGTAACGAGTTCCTTGGCATTAGACTTAGAAAAAGTATTCAATGCCTGCTGCAGCAGTTGTTATGTTGCTTTTTTGTTTTCTTTGCAACGTTTTTGCATTTATTTACTCATTTTGTTAGGCTGTGTAGTAGATGGAACTAAAGCTTTGAAGTTGGAGTATAGTGTCTACATCAAATGTGTCTATGTTGCAGCGAAAATCTGCTGTACGTTCATGAAGGAACTTTTGAAATGGAAATATGTATTAATGTTTTTATTATTTTCGTTACATGCTATCCGGTTTACGTTCAAAATAAGTTCTAGAAGATATCTGGGTCTAAGGAACCCATTGAGCCGCAGTAAACTGAATGCTGCCATTACACTTATTTCAGTACGGACATGATCAAAAATTAGTAAGGACATCCACAAGCTAATCCACAAACCAAGCTATAAATGAAAGAGACGTAAATTTCACTGCTGACTCCGAAAGGGGAATTGAGAAGCTTCTTTTCCGACGGGAAGAAGTGTCGCGAAAAATGTTTGCCATTATACGTATGTATGTACAATAGCTGGTGTTGGAACTTACGCAGCTCCCACAACAGTCCAACGGGCTAACCACTGAGTAGGCGTACGATTGCTCCTGAGGGTATCCAAGTGCTGAATGGTGCTGAGCCTCAACCAATGAGTTAGATGCCTCTAGTTTCGCTCGCTAGATAGGCAGAGATCTCTTCCAATTCCGCGTCCCACCTGATTCGCGGTTTGCCCGGGTAGATTGATAGATCTTTTGGGTCGGTGCACTGGTGTTTAACCATTTGGCGTAGAATTTGGCTTATTAAGGCAATGCGTCAGGACGTTGCTAGTAAATGGCTTATTCTTGGATGGTCTTTCGGAATGGGCTAGCGCACGGACAGACTTGTTCGTTTGATACCACAACTCTAGGGCATCTGATTTGGTTGACAAACGTGAGTGAGGTTCCTGTTCAGCGGTTCTTATATCTAGTGTGTGGATCTGAGTTAGGACAGCATATTGTTCGATAGGTTGATAAAACTGTTGAAGAATGGTTTCCCTAATGTACGAGGCCTGGTTTTTTCGAGAGCCGATGCAAAACAGGTGGTGAGGATTTTTGCAGCATTTACATCTTTGCTGGGGCAGTAAGGGGATGCCCAGTCTTGCCACATGGTCGTCGAGCATCCAGTAAGTGACCCATGCAGATTTTTTGAAAGTGTAAGACTAGTTTTCACTTGACAAATTCAGGTGAAATTCGTTAGTACCAGGTGTACCCATACATCTTCAGTTTACTGATTCTACTTAATAATTTTTCCTTTTGAACACATTTTCTCATGGTTTCTCAGCTTTCTTCATCAAAAAACATCCAAAATCAACAAGAAATGAACAAAAAACGCATTAAAATAAATATTTCTACAGATTGCATAAAATAAACACAAAAAGTCTACTCGTTTCATTTATCATTTAACTCCAGTTTTTTGGCTGGAATTCGTGAACATGGTACATTTCTTTAAACCTATTATTTTCTATGGAAAAAAAGGTTGAAAATTGCTTAAAACATTATTTAGTAGATGTTTAATTAATAAATTAGTACAATGCTGGTGTTTTTCGTAGTTAACATCTTATTTGATTAAAAATTTCAAATCTTAATTGCTCTGATGTATACAATTTTTATCGAATAAATGGACCCCATTTGATGTAATCGTACCTTTGCGTACTTCAGGTCGGTCTCGGCACTACCTTACCTAGCGGCATTTTCATTCGCGTAATGGTGGTGTAACTTTAAACAGTGAATATGTGAAATTTATTAAATTTGTGACAAAGTTATAAAAGAGTGCAATTAAAGGTCTAAAAATATCGTAAATCTATCAATTAAATTGTTGCACATCTTTTTAAGTTGAAATTTGCACGCGGGGTATAAAATTTTACCAAATATTGTTGAATTGAAAATCATACCGGCGCGATTCTGAGACTTCCGTATCCGCAGGAAATAAATTTGTGAAAAATGTGTGACAAAGTGCAAATTGGAGTTTTAAACTTCTGTAAGTCTTTAAATTAAGTTGTTGCGCATCTTTTAAAATATACATTTGTACACGGGAGGTGAAAATTGTGCACAAATTGTTAAATTTAAAATCGTATTGCCAGCGAAGCGCTGGGGCTTCCGTATCCGGGAGAAATTATTGTAGGAAAAAGACATTTTGCAAATGGCGGATGGAAATTTAATAATTTAGCAATTATTTTCGAATTTGTTTGACTTTATACACAAATCGTGGTTGCAAATAATTGTTTGGGGTTGAAAAATAATTGAAAACGTTGTTTGCATTTTATTTGCAGACAATTTGGGAGGTGAAGTGTTTCCATTTGCTTTTATTTGAAGTGGAACCGTGGGATTCTTTTTATTTGTCTACTTCGGCGAGTTTGATGCATTTTTTTTTCTAACCTTCCGCGTGCTTAATTTAATTAAATAATGTTACATCGACTACTAGTTTGCTATGTTTGTAGTCAGCATGAAACATAATTTCAACAAGACACTCGAGTTGTTGAAATCTTTCGTCCATCGTTCGCCTTGAATAGTTTTTAGGTTCACAGTGTTAAACGTTCAGGAATCGAGTGGAGCCATCTCGTGTGGTTTTTGGCAATGTATTTTAACTTTCTTCAATAATTCTGAGTTTCCACTGTTCTGTCACCCTGATGAAATGGGTCCCATTGTATTGCTTATTTGAAATGTGTGGCCAATGCCACTTGAGGGATTGAATGGATATATTTATCCGTTCCTGACCCGTGTTCTTCTGCTTCTCATGTGATGACCATGCAGTTTGCAAAGAACTAGAGTCTCGACCAAAAAGCCAGGACAATGCTAAGACAGCTGTTTCTACAATAATTGCAAACGCTGAGATGAGAAAGGTCACACACTTGTTGGGCACGCCATCAACAGTTATTCTGCGTTGCTGTCGCTGCTCGAAGACTTCTTGAGAGATTTTGCGCTATGTAGCATTTCAACTTTGAATAATGTTACAGTAGTGGTTCCGATCGTAAAATAATGATATTCGCTTCTATATATTTGCGGCATAATGGTTCGATTTGATGTTTACACCTCGGAACGCTCAGGCATCCAAAACGGAGGAGCTTCCGTCAATCACAATCAATTTGCTTGGTGATGGTTTGGTCAAGTTACTTTCAAGTTGCCTTGTGGACGCTATGATGCGTCCGCAACGAAGTCAATGAGTCTATATCCGGTCGACATGACGTGTAGTTTATGGCCCCGATAGTCTCTCTTTCTAATCTCGCTTTTGGAATCTCCAATGATTGTATTACCAACATATCAGACATTGCTCCCAGTTCTTTGCTAGTAGTAAGTAAATAGAGTTCTTAATGGTTTCCCCAATGATGTTTGAGCAAAAATGAGGCAGATGTTGTGGAACTGAGCCACAATCCGCTCAGTTATGTGGCAAAGCTTAAACTTAAGGCTTAAGGCAGACGATTCTTTAGCCGGCGGGAATGGAATTCAATAAAATGTGGATCATTGTCCTTTTGGTCGCCAAGATCTTGTCTCATGTGCATCGAGATCCCATCTCACAATGACGGTGTTACTTTATGATTGTGGAAGTATTCCTTTGAGGCAAAATACTGTGTGGTCTTCTAGTTTCTGCCTCCGGAATCTCACGTTAAAATTCGGTCATTGTACACAGGAGTGCTGCCGTGGGATGTCGTGTTTTTAAAGTGTTTTTTTTTTATATAAAGAATCTGCCTTTACGGCTGACACTGCGACCTAGCAAGATCTATTGTGTCTCCGGTCTACTTAGCCTTAGGTCTACTACCTTCCAAATTAAGGTGTGTATGTCATTAGTAGCCGAGTTTCTAAACTCCGCTAATGAACAAAATTCTTTACGAAAGATCCGTCTGCGTAGCCAGTGTAGTGCCGAACATTCACAGAGAATGTGCTCAGAGGTTTCTTCAGAACCGACACTCTGTATCTGAACAAGGGTGTAGTGATTAGTGGCCGGACATCCAACCAAGCTCGACCTTGATGTGTCTGGCACCTGATTGTAGGATATCATAGCAGGACTTGACTGACATAGGTTCCACGAGTGGGACGTCAATGTTTTAAGCGCTGCGTATCTATCTGAATAGATATGTATTTTTGCGCCCCTAATAACTTTATCAAGGTTTATCCTGGCACAGATCTCGACAGTATGGATTTTAGTGTTGGGTCCAAAGACGTCAGCACCTACTCCGGAAGCCATTTTTGATCCGTCGGTAAACCATACCAATAATCCTGGGTCTGATACAGGTTCTCCATTAGACCAGTGGACACGGTCCAATATTTCTACTATAGCCTTCCGAAATTGTACTCCGTGGCCATAACGTCGGGGATAGTGCTATACTTCTGTTCTAGCGGCAGCTTTATAGCACAACGGGCAGCGGTCTTCTTAATAAAGATATGTAGGCTGAAGTAGGGAAGGTGCGGATAACACCTGTAATACCAAGGCAGGCAATTCTTTGTAGTTTCTGAAGTATCATTGCCGTCATTCGTTCAAGTACTTTGGGCCATCAAACTATGACCGCATAAGTTATTGTGGGTCTAACTATCGAAATGTACAACCATTTTGGGATTAAGACCCCAAGTTCTGCCGTAGAGACGCCGAGTAGCCCACAAAGCTCTAGTGCACGAACTTGATATGTGCATTCCAATTTAAGCTTCTGTCTAAGACAAAGCCGAGGTACACTGAAGAAGAAGTTATTATACGACTTTCCAACATGGCCCTTATCCATTGGTTTGTCGAGTCTTTAATTCCTCTATTACTGATTGCCCTTGCTATCGAGTCGTAGCCGGTAATATCGAAAGCGACCTCGATTTCTAGGAAGGCACACGGGAATATTTACTTGGAGCGGTGTACCTTTCCGATCTGTTTTACTCAAGTGCAGAGGGCTAGACATCTCTAGCCGGCCTCTGATATGGACATCTATTCATCCATTCCATAGTTTTCAAGATAAAAGATGTTACACTGACAAGTCTGTAAGATTTAGGCAGCTCGCCTGGCCTATTGCCTGGTTTGGGAATTAAAAATAAAGAAACACGGTGTTTCAGTGAAATAGGCTTAGTGGGTTTGACGAAGATCGACTCACTGTGATGTACATTGGAGTGGAATGTACCTACTCCGTCTTCACCTTGCTGTCAGATAAAATGGAGTGCATCTTCATGTATCTGCTCATTACCGCAGTCTCTACAGAGCTAAGCTTTTTCATATGATTCCGCACAGTATTGTGCCTAATAATAACTTACACAAGGATACATGAATATTGTTTGTCCTTCTGCAGAAGTCTTTTGACTTGGGCTGTGTTTTTATGTGAGATTGGTTCCGTGCTTCATGCACGAGTTTGCGAGGCGGGACTATATACTCTCTGGTATTCCCTTCTATCGAGGGACCGTAGGTGCAGGGAAATAACTCCACAGGAATTTGCTCCACCTGGGAATTTACTCCACCACAAGTGGGAAATTACTCCACTTTTCGAATGAGGAGTAATTTCGCAGGTGGAGCAAATTCCAGTGGAGTTATTTCCCTGCACCGGGACCGTATCTGTGTATCTTCACTCTTCTAATTGCCAAGAATGTATATCTTAGCTAGGCTTTCGAATGTTTTCAAAACTTAGAAGGTAGTAAAGCTGTTTTGCAAGAAGTTACTATAAATGTGACCAATGACCTCTTGTCACGTCATCGTATGTTAAAGATGAATTCCTCACACTCTATAGTTCTTGGGACTCTGTTGTTCTCATTATTTGGTCCGTTTGACGTACGTATGTAGGTACGTAGGAGACGAGACCGTTTTCAGGTGATTCTATTTCATGTTGTCCCGAATGCTATTAACGGCAGACAGTGTTGTGAGTGAGCTTTGAGGTCAAGAGAATCTGGGAGAAGATGTGGGTTCTTAGACTCGCTGTAGTTGTATATCCTTCCTTCTACCGATCTCCTTATCTGTCAATGCATGTTAAGATACATCTCTACGCCAACAAATGTTGACAGGGCAGAGTTCGGGTGAATTTCGCAAAAGAGATCCAAAAAATCCCCGAAACTCAGTGCACACATCATCTCCGGAGTCCGAAATCATTATTTTTTTTTGCCAATGAAATGAATTGAATCACAAAAGAGAAATGAAAAAACATGTGAAACAAATAAACAAACGAAACACGAAACAACAACAAAAGGAGAAATAACAGATATACTGCGATGAGCAATTGCCTCGGCCAAGGCATGTAATCCAACAACAACTCGATGGTGCGGTTGTGGTGCAGTGCCGGCGCAGCCGAAGACAACAGAAAATGCAAAAACGACCAATAGATGCATTACATCGGCCAATGGCCAGTTAGGAGGTGAACGAACGCGATGCCCTACACACACCAGCGCACACGTGACGCAACGCGTTCGTCGGTCGACGGGTACATGTGCATGTTGCTGCTCTCTGCTGTAGCACATGGCCAGTGAACACGCTTATCCCACACAGATGCACACATGGAAGGTTGGGAAACGAATGAACGGCGCGTCACAAAGAAAGCAGCAGCAGCCTCGCGAAAAGGAACAAGAAGAAAGCTCTTACACACATTGCCGATGGACGGACCAACGGACGGACGGACGAACGACAATGACGACGACGATGGTGCAAATTTGCTTTGGTTCAGCGCTCCATGCACCCATATGGGGTCTCTTTCTCAAGCGTCCGGCGTTCCACTGGGCGGTAGTGTTGGTGTTGCCTGGTGTTTGTAATTTTGCAGAACATAATAAAGTTACATCTTGGCTGCCGCCGTGGACACGTAGATGTCCTCCGACAGGCTCCCCTTCACCGAGCGTAATAATTTTCGATTTGATTTCCCCAGCCCCAGCACAGGGCTCCTCTCTGGACTGAACTCTGAAAGGTAGAGTGCGCGGCGGCGCGCTGCTTCTAATGGAAGATGGGAAATAATCAGCCTGAAAATGACCATTTGATGGAGGCTGGCATTAGCGGCATCCCTTGGGCGAGGGCACAGCTGTCCGGGGGACGCACGAGGGAATCACTGCCGCCGGCCGACAGATGAATTAGAAAAGATGCACATTTTTCATCGCTGGGCCACTTGATGTGGCCATTTGGCTTCGCTGAGTGATCTTTGGCATGCGCACCCAAGGAATTCTGCGGTGTGATTCTGTGTGTGTTCGCTGTGTGTGTGCTATGTGTTCGGCATTTATTATGGAAAATAGAAAGAAGAAGAAGAAGGAGCTTAGGCCAGCGTCCAGTGACCAGTGACCAGATGCTACCTACTTGTTGATGGATTTCTGGTTCCCTTTTAATGGGACTATGGATTAACTTCCTGGGTCTAGAATTCAATTACAAAGCACACATGCGATAACAATAAGGTAGGTCTAGCCTGACCTCCGCTAAGATGTTAGAGAAATACAAATCTAAAGGGCTGAGATGTGGCGAGCAATCAATATCGAAGACCCCTTACGACTTGTGGGGGGAAGTCTAAATTCACATTTCACTTGGATCAAATTATGTAGAAGGAAAAGTGCTCGATGCAATAGGAAAGATCCTAAGAAACATCATATACTGCTCGCGGTGGCAGGATCAGGATCTTTGTCAGACGACTAACATGGATTAGCAATGCATTTCTGGAGAAAAGATGCTGATGGGGGACAAAGAAATGCTGCACAGCAATAACGCTCGACTTCCCTTGACTCTGTGAACTGGTCTGCGGGAGTCCCACAGGAATCGGTGTTAGGGCCGCTGTTATAGAACATCATGTACGACGGAGCCATATGATTAACGTCACCTGAAGGAGTAACGATAATGGAATTCGCGGATGACATTGCCGTAGAATCAGATGAAGCAATTGCTTGGATAAAAGATTGAGTAGTATCCGCCGAACAATACCTACTTACTGACTTAGGTGGCACTACAGTTCGGGGTTAGCCTGAGCCTCAACCAACAAGCCTCACCAGGCTTCTGAGGACATCACGATGGCTGGGGACCCAAGCTAACAACGAGCAGTAAGATAGAAGTCCTGTAGAAACTGGAATCAAACCCCATGTGCATCCCAATGTGTCCATAAGGACCTAAGTGTGATGAGGTCGATTGCTTTCTCCCTCATCAGTCCAAACACCTAACCTAACAAGCCTCACCAGTTAGCCCGGTCGTTAGCTAACTGCCTTCAGTTGTGTACGCCAAGTTGGTTGAGGTCGTAGCCGATTATAAATCAGAAGCTGTACTTATGCGAGAACGTGAAAATATGATGAACCCAGTTGGTTTGTGAACGAGTTTGGCACAGCTGCTATTTGAATGCCGGTCGTGGGAGAGCACTTATTAGAAAGAGATGCAATGGAGTAACGCCAGTGAGTAATGAACGATATGGCGAATCGATACCTGACATTATCCCGGCGGACGCATTCTCAAAGGAAACCAAAGCCGACCATCTAAATGGAGCGCGACCACAATCAATGAAGAGGTCCTCATATCAGTGACATAGGAGAAGACATTATCCTGGATCCTGGAAATGGTCGACGGAACTCATCCACCAAGTCGAAATGCTTGGGTTAAACTACCTAATCGGACACTGGGAACTTGCATACTAATGGACGGATGCAATTATTGGATTGAGTAACAAACTTTTACATCTACATACATACAAGGCCGCCAGAGAAACAACGAGTGGATGGCGACTGAAGGCGCACGAATGGGTCAAATATAAAACTGAAAATAACTTCGGCGGACCTTTAATAATCGCTGAGATTAAGACTCCACTACCCACGGTAGTGAAATTCCGAGAGCGTTTCGAGGTTATTCTCACAAAGGCAAGAGGACATCCTATCGTTAGCAGACTAATGGCAAATGTAAGAGACTGGACAGCAAGAAAGAAAAGACTTTTGCTGTCCATGGGTCGAAATGTACAAGAAGCGAGTATCGGCATACAGAGAAGATAGACTCTCCGGAGAGAGTAGCTATAAAATTGTAACTATCCTGAGAGTTTTTAACATCAAACTAGGATATATTTGGTAGTGTTGTCGGAAAGCCTTTAATAACCGATTCAGGCTCATCGACTTTGCGGCGGGAGAAACATTTTTGTATCAAGCAGGTTGTTGCAAGTTGTTGGTTCTCAAAAAAGGATACCCACTGAACTGCGCTAAGACAGAGGCAACAGTCTTCTTAATATCGCTTGCAAGATCTTATCTTCCGTCTTGTGTGAGCGCCTGAAGCCGTTCGTCTACACCCTGATCAGTCCATATCAGTGTGGCTTCAGGCCAGGAAAGTCCACTATCGACAAAATATTCCAGGAACTTCAAATCGATACTCACCACCTTTTCATTGATTTTAAGACCGCGTATGACAGCATCTGTGGAGGCGATCATGGCATTGGCATCCCTGCCAAACTCGTTCGTTTGTGTAGGATGACGATGGAGAATGCACGCTGCTCCATCAAGATTGGTCAAGACCTCACCGAGGCCTTTGATGTGCAAAACTCACACGCCAGCACCAGAGGCGTCCAATTACTCGGATATGCCGACGATATTGACATAATCAGAAGAACGCAACGTGGTGTCACGGGGGCGTTCGTGAGTATGGAGATGGAGGCGGCAAAGATGGGTTTAGCGGTTAATGAGGGCAACACCAAGTATATGCTGTCAACAAGAAAGGACACCCAACTCCGACGTTTTAGACAGAACGTCACAATAGACAGTTATAACTTTGAGGTAGTTAAGGACTTTGTCTACCTAGGCTCCGCTATAAATTCAGACATCGACACCAGCGCTGAAATCAAACGAAGAATAACTCTTGCCAATCGCTGTTTCTTTGGGTTAAGAAGGCAATTGAGTAGCAAACCCCTCTCTTGAACGACTAAGAGTGTATAAGACCTTTATCATTCCAGTCCAGCTCTACAGCGCAGAGGCATGGACTGTGTCAAAGGCAGATGAGGTTGCTCTTGGGTGTTTCGAGGGGAAAGTTCTTCGGATCATTATCGGTCCCGTCTGCAGAGACGGTGAGTGGAGGAGGAGATACAACGACGAACTATATGGGCTGTACAGCCACATCGACTTAGCCAGAAGAGTGAAGGTCCAACGACTGAGGTGGCTGAGTCATGTAGAGCGGATGGACACCAATGCTCCAGCCCGGAAAATCTTTGAATCCACAGCCGGAGTGAGCTTATCGTCCTTCAGCGGCAGACAGAAATTACAGTAAATGCATATGCACTTGAGAGACGGCAGTAGTAGTGGAAAACGGTGACAAGGTCAAGGCTAAAATTGGCTCCTACCCCACAGGAATTTAGAGAAAACAGACTTCAAACCGTACAACACCGTGAGAAAGATGCAAGAGACCTTAAAGAATGTAGTGGGGAGTAAGGCTTACAGCGGATTAGTGTCACTCTGATGTAATGCGAAAGCGATTCCAGAGTGAGTTGATCATAAAAAGTGGCAAAATTTAGCCGGTGAGAATCTGACACTGGTGTAGCCGATGTGCCCCCAAAGACGAGGACAAACCCAAGTACCCGTGTGGACAAAAGTATAAGCATTTGTCCACCATACTCCGAAGTTAAGTTAAGAAAACCTTGGAATTCTTGCCTTCTTCCAACTAAGCCACAAGTACTAATTAAAGCCCGGATTTCCCGAAGCTACAATTCGTCGTCGTACCTACAGACACCGAAAAAGCAAACGCTTCTCAACGAAAGTTGCAATAACTTCACCCAAAAGCCAGCCAAATACCCAATCTGCCTAAGGCAACACAGCAATCTTAACATTAACCTTAACATTCGAATTACGATATTTCGTCACTACACACACTTTCATTAAGGCTACGCACGCAACGCTCATAGCAACATCTCACCTCATAACTTTGAAGGTTTTACCCTAAACTTTGAAGGCCATCACTCCGAATGGAGAGAAGAAGCAAAAAAAAAAAAAAAAACGCGAAAACAAATCGTGTTTGCACTTTCATCACCCCAAAGAACTCACTTTCGCCAACAACACACCCATGCTCTGAACGGACGGATTGCCAATGTTACGTAATTCGGATTGACTTTCAGAATCGGAAACTATCGCCAGCACTCCAGTGGCAACGCTAGCACATGAATTTCCATATGCCCGCACGCACACCATCAGTAACGTGTGTGCCTGTTGTCATTGTGTCTTCTCTCCATGGATCGCCAAGACGTTGAACTCTAAATGGCAATCGCAAGGCAACTTGCAGTTGCGTCTCGGACGTCTCTGGCGCGCAAATATTAAGTCCAGATGCACCACACAGGCTATCTCGCGGAGGGAGTTCGACTTGGCCACACTTACACATTCTTGATCGAAATTTATAGCTTTATCTTCACATTTGTTTATTCGACGTTTCGTTTTGCGGTTTTTGGTTTTGGCGATCCTCGCGCTATGATGTAATCGGGACGTGTATCGTTTTCTCTTTTGTCTCTCCAATCCGTACTCCGAGTACGAGTATTTTTCGCACGTTCCAATTGCCCCTGATGTTTCTTGTTTACCGCCGATCGGTCATTGCATCCATGTTACCTCACTTTTTCTCAGTTCTTCTCGTTCGCTCCTTCGATTAGTGGCTGTCGCTCGGTCCCTCTGGTCGGATAGCAAGGTTGTTGGCTCGATGACCAGATTTTTTTAATGTCAGAAAACTCCTTGACGTTTAATTTTTTCACACATTAATTATATGTCACCGAGAACTGATTCGTCTAATGACGTTTGTATTGAAACACTGACAGCAGACGTTAATCTGCCCTAAAGGGTGACGTTTTCAAGTGTCAATTTGTAAAACCACCCACCCACCCAGACAGTCGTGCCAACAAACAAGGTAAGGGGACTGCCAGATGGAATTTCATTCATAAAATCGTGACAAACAGCTCATAATCTTGTGATAAGCTCGGGAGAAGCAATCCATTTGAGTAGGTACTACTACCAGTGGAATTCATATGCACTTTGCTTTGTGCTGTTCTATGTTGCAACATATGCTGTTCGTATGCGCACACGCTTTTATGAATTATTTCGCTGTCGCTCTGTGTGCTGTAGCAGAAAAAGAAGAAAAACAGAAGGAGGACTACAATGGAATACTATAAATGAAAAAGATGTGTTGTTAGGAAAGTCACATTCTCAAAAAGAAAAGGAACAAAAAAATAACAACGCCAACGTAAAACAACAAACATGAGGTGTTATGTCATTAACCACGTCAGATGGATCCAGAGGGGTTCTGAAGATTTAAACTGAGCGACAAGCGATGCCACACAACTCTGGCATTTCATTGAGCGAAAGTGTTTTCCAAAAGGGAAATGTACATATGCACATAACTCTATTCACTGCTGGGGCTTACGTTGATGTATGGGTGGAAGGATATTTCTTCCGCTCCAGGATGCTTTAATTTTGCGTCAAAAGGAACCATAAAAAGTTTTATATTTTTGGGCAACTAACCTCTTTTTTGGTGCGACAAACTCATCAAACCAAGATACGAGCTATAAAGTCGAATTGAAACTCAAACTCGAGATGTAAATCAAATGCTCACGCACATTCTTTAGAAACAGGGTAGCGAACGATTTACGAAGAAATTTTTACTTGAGGTTTTGCCCAACGGAGTGGGATCTAGAGCAAAACGAAGACAAGCAATACCTGTGCCACTCATACTAACGTAGTTGTAGAAATCAAGTCTGTGGATTTGAAAAAGAGGATGATGTGTCAGCAAATATTTTTTTCCTTTGACGAGGTTGTACATCCCCTGTTAAACCTGGTAATGGACACCTGTAATGAAAATCATCAAGGGTTTCTTTCTCCTTCAAGGTTCTTGCAATTACGTCAGTGATAGGCTAACCAGTTAACCCTACTGCCGAACCGAGTAAGACTAGGTTGGGTGCCTGGACATTGCGATATAGAGGGAAATGAACTTGCCAATCGAGTAGCAAAAGACGGCGAAGAATTGCTGCGAAACGAGGCGGTAGTCGACAACTCGCCGTCCTGCGCGAGTAAGGCGAGCCTCTTAGGCAATATAACTAGACAGGCTGACCACAGATGGTCGAATATAGGAGAACACAGGGTATCGAAGCCCTATAACCAGCGCTAGATAAGAAAACGACGAGGCAAATTCATAAGCTAGAAAGATCAAACCTTAGAATAGCTGTAGGAATACTATCCGGACATTGCAAACGATGTTAGGAGACTAGGACTCTTCACTTAGGCGTCTGTCGGCCCCGTTGTGTTCCCCTCCTTTAATCGCCGAAACTGAAGGGATAGGTTTGGCTTGTGACGTATGTTGGGAGTGGTCTAGGGAATGAGGAAACAATTATGGAGTTGACACAGTGTACGTGGGGTCAGGATGCCGCCGATTCCCTTGTTCTTGAAATGTTTCAGGTCCGGTATTCACATGGACCGCAGGGTCTTCCGTCGCATTCTCATTAGGGCTGGCTATTGGCATAGGAAGTGTTTGAGGTCTTCTTCTTCCTCGCAGTTTTTACATAACTCTGTGTCAGTGAGGCCCAGTCTATGCATGTGTTTGTTGAGGTTAATGTGTCCTGTGATGAGTCCCACCATCAACCTCAATTGCTCTCTGCATGATGAATCGCAAGTTCTACCGGTGGATTATGACAATATATGGCAGCATCGGAGTTGCTTAACCTAACCTTCTTGTTTCGTTTGTTCGAGACCAAGAATCTCGTGAAGGAAATTCAGTTTTAAAATTGTTGACAAAGCTGGTTTGCTTGTCTCCAAAATCGCTTTGATGGTTGATGAGTGATGTGATCGTTCTGATCTTTTCAATAATTTTTCGATGGCCTATATTAGAAGTCGTGTCGAAATATTGCCGCTGAGTGTCGTGCCAGTCTCTTTGCTTCGAGATGTGCTGGTAGGATGTTTAGAATCACTTCCATGACAGCCGTTGGTGTCGAGGCTTGATTGCCGGTTACACCCTCTACCTGAAAGAGCTGCCAGAGCCAACCCTCACCTATGTTGGTAGTGCTGGCTCGTATTAAGTGACCTAAACTCCTACGTGGGTCGCCGTGGGTCAGTGGTTAGTGCGTTGGACTGCTGACCAAGCGGCGTGGGTTCAAGCCCCAGCCAAGAACACCGAAAATTTTTCGCGGCACCACCTCTCGTCGGGGAATGACAAGCCTCCGGGAGTATAATTTACCATGAAAGAGCTTCTCAATACGCCGTTCGGAGTCGGCAATAAATTGTAGGTCCCTTCCATTCGTGCGAACAATTCAAACACGCACAACACGAATGGTTGCAAGAAGCTAGGCCTTGGCTCATCCCGAGCTGTCGCGCCAACTATTATTATTAAACTCCTACGACTTGGGACCCAGATCAAGACGATGAAGAAGCGGCTTCTCAGAAACAAGAGTCTGCTTCGACGTTGCACTACCAGGAATAATGACAGGCGAACTTCTAAACATTCAAAATACGTCGATCGCAACATGTTCATTTCGGTTGATAGTTCATTGATCAGAAGACTACCAGGTGCCCTTTGGAACCGTGTGCTTGCTACGGTAACAGTTCGTCCGGCCGCAAAGTCGATGAGCTTATGTATGTCTGTTTTTCCATGTGGTGTCGTAAAGGCTGTACTTGACGACTGCGCTATCAAAGATCCTCTCCTTTCAGCCACCTTTTTGGACGTGTAGTTTGCCTCCAAATTGGTAAGCACCCGCTTTCGTTAAAGAACGGATTGAGGGAATTATTTACTTCCTCACGGCTCTACTCTGTTTCCAATACGACTCGTAGTCCATCTTTCCCGGATCGGAGAACTGATCCTGTATCAGATCTCCACTAGCTGGATTTGACCACTTTATCCCAACACAACCAATCGACACTCACACACAAATAGATTTGTACGAGTTTTCGCGGTAACAAAACGACGCATTCCTTGCGCTTATTGGGTTCTCAGGAACAGTCACTCTACCTACCATATTTTCCTAATCTTTGTGATCCAACGTTGCCAGCGTTTCTGGGTGAATTCCTAAAGATTTGCTGTTGTCATTTATTTTCCCCACTTTTTCATGCTTGTCGTAGGTTAGATATTCTCCCACTTAACAGAAGAGCTCCTTCCAACACTGTTCTTGACCAACTTGGAACCCGAAGAACTTCTCTTTTCATAACGAGAGCCGTTAGCTTCGTTTAGATTTTTTCTCTGTGTGTGTCAGCCCAGATACAGGATGATTTCCTTCTTGCGTTACATTAGATTAGAAGATCAAGAGGATAGGAATACCCTTATAATGTTATACAAACACCGCGAGTGAGGTACAGTGGTTTGAAACTCAGGTAGTGTAAGGTTTCATTGGCGTCCAAGTGTGGTGTCCAGGCTAGCCGGGGACATTTGTGGTGTTAGTCATTGGAATTTTTTAGGACAATAAGTCTGTTTAACAATGTGGTGGATCTAGCAAATTTATAGCTCGCGGACTTGATCTGCTGCCAAAATGTAAGCTTCTTGTCTTACCCCAGGTATTTCACTTGTATCTTTGTTAAGTATTACTTCCAGCTCTAGTGGAATTCAACATCTGCGGAGATACGGGCCTTAGTCAGTAAGACTATTTCCATACGCATTTCTTGACATGGTAAAGCCTTCTCTGATCATTTTTCCACTCTCATTAGGTAATCGGGGAAGGAGCAGAAAACTAGAAAAATTCCTTGCAGGAGTTGGGCCCTCATTTCCTTGGCTTGGCTACAAATTTAGTCCTTTTCCTAGTAATTCTCCGCTACAGCGCGAGGTATAAGACACAAAAGCAGAAGTTTTTGTGAAGAAATCATCGTGCTACGGAGGGAGCAGAAGCAGAAGGTAGATCGGTTCTTAATTTAGAGGCAGTTTCAGCAACACATGATGAAAAACGAATCACAGAAATAGAAAAAAGTCCTGACAAGAACTAAAGCGATTAGAAATCACGGGTGCTGTGGAAAATCCAAAGAAGAACCAGTTGGCTAATAGGTTTAATTCTCTGATAAGTGACGTAAATGCAACACCACTGTGAGTGCCAAAGTTCCATTTAAATCCCAATCTATCCGTACCCCTCCTCACCGACTATATGCCACACGTCATTAGAAAAACAAACGTAAAATTAGTTTCCAGTTGAAAGGAATTTTCCCCCGCCCGCTTCACAACACTGCTGTTGCAGAATTTCCATTTGAATATGTAAAGCGAATGTTGCAAAGAGATGTCAAGCTCAAGTCACATTGCATCTCCTTCAACTTGTAAACAAGTTGCCAGCGATGCAGGCCTTCGGCCACCAGTCACAGTGCAACTTTCCAATGAACGTCGCCGCGCCACTGCTGTGGTGCACTTCACTCTTGAACGATGAAGGTGACGGTGCTCCGTGTCGTCTATTATCTTCCGAGTGAAAAGCAGTCCCATGCACGGGGCCATAGGAGGAACAACAAAAACGCCTTTGTATGCCGACGAGAAAGACGACGTCCCCGACCCTTACGAAACACCCACCACCTTCGGCTGAGGAGAGAGAGCGACTTTCTGTCTCTGGGATGTGTGGTGTGTTTGTGTGCGTGTGTGCGCTCCCTTCCTTTTCTCAGGAAAGCGATGGAGTGGAGCAATGAAGACTTTCATTAGTTGGCTCATTGCAGTTGCAGCCGAAGAGAGGCTGTGCAGAAGCACCACAAGCAGCAGCAGCAGCAGAACGGCCTATGTTACCGGTACAGCGCACACACAGCGGAACGCTAACGCTTGGGCGAAGGGAAGACTGACAAGAGCCAACTCTCGGTGAGGACGGTCTTTTGGTTCCGTGGTGTGTGCATGCTGGGCATGGTGGGCCCTGGTGTGTGCATTGTGCTGCTCGGCGGATGGGCATTTCACGTCTCTAGTTTGTGCATCCAGCGTTTGTTCGTTGGCTGTATGAGTGATTATTTCTTCTTTTTTTTCTCTTATGCTTTGGCATCGCATTCACATCATCCCGATGAATCCATTGCCCTATAGAGTGTCACAAAAGTTTGTTGTCCTATATTCTCGGCGTTTATGTGGTCATTGGCGTTTGTCGACGTCGTCGTAGTCGTTGTCGTTGTCGATGTTGTGTGTTCCTCTGCGCTGTGCCTTCGTGTCGGCGGCGGTCGGTGGTCGACGTCTTCCTCTTCTTTCTCTCCTAGCGACGAAAATGAAAAATGTGTGTTGTTCTGGCTCTGGCTCTGCCTCTGGTTCTGGTTCTCCTCGGTGGAGGTTTCATTTTGTCCGGCAAGAACTTCGTCATCCTCACCGGGCTCCTCTTAGAACGACGACACGGCAAAGGCGAAGGCGAAGGCGGAGGCGCAGGCGGCGGCAACAGAGCACCGCCAGGGCTATTGGCATACTAATAGATGCTTTGCTAAACCTGGCGTAGATACTTTTGCCGGTTGGTCTATTTATGTGGATGTGTACATACCTAAGACGACGCTTTAATGGGGTGGTTGTGCATGTGCACAGCCAGATATTGTGCATTAAAGGGCCTATTGTAGTTTGGCTGAATAGTTTTGGCGTATATTGCTTTCCTCTGTTTACTCGAACTATGCCTGCGCTGCGCCCCGTTCCCAGTGCTATTTGATGTTTATTTTTTTTTTCATCTTTTCTAGCACTAATGCATCACTCTTGAAAGAGACTTTGAGTGCATGCATGAGGGCTTCTACGAGTTCGGATATGTGTGTGCGTTTGCGTTAGAAGGAATTTTAATTAATTTCGCCATGAGATTTCGCTTTAACAGAAAATATATCAGTTAATTATGGCATGGGCCTTCTTTTCGTCTTTTTTTGGTTTAATCTTTGGCAAATTCAATGGTTT
Organism: Matsumyia berberina; assembly: GCA_917880715.2. Classification (NCBI taxonomy): domain Eukaryota; kingdom Metazoa; phylum Arthropoda; class Insecta; order Diptera; family Syrphidae; genus Matsumyia; species Matsumyia berberina. The sequence goes on from OU862870.1 coordinate 36,173,304, forward strand.
TCCTTGGGAACTGTGCGTTTGGTGCATTATGTACTAGAGTCGATAAGGGCTTTCAAGTGGGATTCGCTTTGATGGGTTTATTACCTTTCGGTGACGCTAAAGTAGTTATTGAAACGTTTAAGTAATAAGTTGCTGTTGAGAATGAACTAGAGGTTTATGTTTTAGAAATTTCCAGTGGAGCGTGGTATAAGAAACCTCATAAGTAGTACCGTGTACGAAATGAAGTGAAATGGGACTTTTTCTGAGCAACAGGCTTTTTCAGATATGTATCTCGATTCTAAGAGTCTTATTTGCTTACTTAAGGTGGCGTTACAGTTCAACAAACGACTCCAACCAGCTCAGTCTTTTGCCAGCTGCCTCCAGTTTCGCACGCCAAGTTGGTCGAGGTCCCCTTCCACTTGCGTGCGCCACTTGAGTCGTGGCCTTCCTCTACTGCGCCGTCCCTCGGGTGTAGATTCGAAGATTTTTCGGGCCGGAGCATTGGAGTCCATCCGCTCTACATGACTCAGCCACCTCAGTTGTTGGACCTTCACTCTTCCGCCTAAGCCGATGTCGCTCTACAGCCCGTACAGTTCGTCCTTGTATCTCCTCCTCCAATCAACCACTATGCAGATGGGACCAAAAATCACCCGAAGAATTTTCCCCTCGAAACACCCAAGAGCAACCTCATCTGCCTTTGACACAGTCCATGCCTCTGCGCTGTAGAGCTGGACTGGAATGATAAAGGTCTTATACACTCTTAGTCGTTCAAGAGAGGGGTTTGCTACTCAATTGCCTTCTTAGCCCAAAGAAACAGCGATTGGCAAGACCTATTCTTCGTTTAATCTCAGCGCTGGTGTCGTTGTCTGAATTAATAGCGGAGCCTTGGTAGACAAAGTCCTTAACTACCTCAAAGATATAATTGTCTATTGTGACGTTCTGTTCGATACATCGGTGTTGGGTGTCCTTTCTTGTTGACAGCATATACTTGGTCTTGTCCTCATTGACCGCTAAACCCATCTTCGCCATCTCCGTCTAGATACTCACAAACGCACCAGTGATATCACGCTGCGTTCTTCCGATTATGTCAAGTCGACGGCGTATCCGAGTAATTGGACGGACTTTTCAAAGAGTGTGCCTCTGGTGTTGGCGCGTGAGTTTTGCATAACTCTTTCAAGAACGATGTTGGAGAAGTCGCATGACAGCGCGTCGCCTTGTTTAGACATCAAAGGTTTTGGTGAGGTCTTGACTGCACAAATGGACGAGTTTGGCAGGGATGTCAGAACTTGAAATGGCTCTGTATAGCTTGTCTCTTAAAATCTTCCTTAAAATTGATGAAAAGATGGTGGGTATCGATTTGAAGTTCCTGGATTTTTTACCAAGATCTGCCGCAGTGTGAATATTTGGTGGACTTTCCTGGCTTGAAACCACACTGATATGGACTGATCAGGTTGTTGACGAACGGCTTCAGGCGTTCATACAACACGGCAGATAAGATCTTGTAAGCGATGTTAAGAAGACTGATGCCTCTGTAGTTGGCGCAGTTCAGAGGGTCTCCTTTCTTGAGGATCGGGCAAACAATGCTGAGGTTCCATTCATCGGGCATACTTTCTTCCGACCATATTTTACAGATGAGTTGGTGCATGCTCCTTACCAAGTCATCGCCTGCTGCTTTGAACAGCTCGGCAGTTAGGCCGTCAGCCCCAGCAGCTTTGTTGGACTTAAGCTTCGAAATGGCTTTCTTCACCTCGTCCAGGTCGGGTGGACGGAATTGTTGGTCTTCGTCGTCCAGGTTGAATGGTTCATTCTTTGATTCTTCGTCGCCGTTAAACAGTCTGCAGAAGTAGTTCTTCCATATCTACTACGATGTTCCCTTGTTCATCCCTGCAGGCCTCGGTTCGCGCTCTGTAACCTTGACAGGTTCTTTTTACCCTTTGGTAAAACTTCCGAACCTCATTCCTGCTATAACATCCCTCTATCTCCTCGATCGCGCGCTTCTCATGCTCTTTCTTTTTCCTTCTGAAAAGCTTGTGTTCGTCTCTTCTCTTCTGCCCGTAGAGCTCGCGGGCAGCTCTGGTCTTTATATTCAGCTTGACTGTTGTCTTAAATATCTCTGCCTGGAAGTTGAATATTTCAAACCCAGATTCATGATTAATTTTTGAGTCGTCCAAATACCAAAAAATGGGGTTTCATCTTTTCCCAATTGTCTCTCGGAGGGATCATTATTTGGGAAGGATATCGTTCAACAGCATGCTGAATCCCCTGCTTTGTTGCAGGAAGGAAAACAGGGAAGACGTTTGGAGCCGCTGTTATTTATGTGGAAGACCCTTTGCAGGCTAAGTCCTGCCAGCATTTCTATGTCGACAAAGACGTTAGAGGTTGAATTCATTCCATTTTGTTTTTACTGTAGGGATTTTGGTAGTGTTTGGATATCTATCTAGGTCTGTGTATTTTAAAGTACGTCTGACGACTAAGTTGCATAATTGAATCATAAGTTTGAGACTTAGTCCTAAGTTCTTACTACAGATGTGATGACAGATCCAGAGTGCTTGTATGGCTTTTTCTGAGGTTCAGTCAATGTGGGGTTCCAGGACAATTTACTGTGCAGGACTACTCCAAGGTATTTGACTTCTTGCTAGTAAAGGGTTTTTCAATAGGGACGCTACAAAAGTAGAGCGACAGGGACAGCAAACGACGCCATATTTTTCTTGCGGTTTTTTGACATTTCTCTTCAGTAAGGTTTCCACCATTTCATGATGGAAAGATATACGAGCCAACAACGAGTCGAAATTATTAAAATTTACTACCGAAATTCGGAGTCAGTGGCCTCAACGTTAAGAGCGCTACGTCCAATTTATGGTGGTCATAATTTCTGGCTGGATGGCTTCGTCAATAAACAAAATATGCGGTATTGGTCAGGCAGCAATCCACACGTACTCCATGAGTCATCATTGCATCCCGAAAAAATTACGGTTTGGTGTGGTTTATGGGCCGGCGGCGTCATTGGGCCGTACTTCTTTCGTAATGATCAAGACCGGCACGTTACTGTGAATGGGGATCGCTACCGTTCAATGATAACCGAATATTTTTGGCCCCAATTGGATGATATGGACTTAGAGGACATGTGGTTCCAACAGGACGGCGCCACAAGCCACACAGCGAATGTCACAATCAATTTATTGGAAACCAAGTTTGGAGAACGTGTTATCTCACGAAATGGTCCAGTCGCTTGGCCGCCTCGGTCGTACGATTTGACGCCGTTAGACTATTTCCTGTGGGGCTACGTCAAGTCTATGGTCTATGCCAACAAGCCAGCGACGATTGATGAACTTCGTACGAATATCGAACGTGAAATTGCAGCAGTATCGGCCGATTTATGCTTGAAAACCGTCGAAAATTGGGTTCAGCGTCTGGACTTCTGCAAGCGTGCCCGTGGTGGCCATGCAAAAGAAATCGAGTTCCATACATAATGGCATCATTGATATCCAAAACCGTTTTTGTTTTATTTAAAAAAAACTTTTGTAGCGCTCTTATTGAAAAACCCTGTATTAGATAGTTTCGCTATAGACGGAGGAGAGAATGAGAAGATTTGAGTTTTATCTCCTCGTCGAAGGTGCAGGAGTTTACAGAGAGGCCTTCTTTGGTGATTGATGCACTCACTTACGTTTCTTAACCAAAATTTTTTTGTGAACTTGCTCTTAGCCGACTTAGTGAATTATCCAACCACATGAAGACAGCGACGTTGCTGTGTGTGTTCCTACAGTATTGACAAAATCTCCTGATAAGTCGGCAACCATTGTGTGTGTCATACCTTAGAGGCTGTGCTTGGCGACAAGTTTATGGCATTGAAGTCTTCAAGTACGATTTTGGCATTATTCTCCTGACAAACAAGAGTCGATTTATTAATTCACGATAGACTCCTTAGTCTCTTTTGCTCAGTCTCTTATCCCGACGCCCGAGCTTCATCTTAAAGGAACTGCTGCTTTTCATCCATCACAGATAAATCCACAATTTCTTAAAAAAAATACAGACTTTCAAAGTCTCTTTACAGACCTCAGCTTTGAATAATTGGAATTAGCCAGACTCTAGTTCGTCAATTAAATTTGGAGAAGTCACTCCTGGTAGCCGGAGTACAAAATAGAGTTCTAGGGATTTATAGGTAAAGCAAGTACTTGACTATGAATTTGGTTGTTGGGATGCTAGTCATGATCAGAGCCCTGTTCAACTTTCTTTCTTAAACCATAAAACCAGAGAAAAAACTCAATTTAATGAAGAAAAAGGCAACTCCCCTCTCTCGACCTTATAACCAAAAGTCAAGAAACCTTGTGTTTCCGACTCGAAATTCGAATAAAAAATAGAAATCAGAACAATAAAACAAAAAAAAAGCTCCTCGTTGATTATAAAATTATTCTAGTGACGTACCAGCACGTGTGATCAAAGCTGAGAACCCTCAGCCGAAAGTCGTTAGCGAACCTCTAAAATGAAGAAAAAAAAAACTTCCCAAATCTATAGCTTTTTCTGTTTACGATTGTGTTGATCTAACGCGTTTCCTTCTTTGCCCCGCCTCTGCTTATCTTTATTCGTGTATAGTGTGCCTCAAGCGAAGACCTTGACCCAGTTTAAGATAAGATTTGGGAATAAGATTACACGATTTCCGAGAGCTTGCCAGAACAAGCTGTGTTTCTGCTTCTCCTTCTCAGTGTGACGGTGTGTTTCTCTTAATTCTCACGTCGAGAGAACTTATGCTGGGTGATCTAGTAGATGTAGATCCGATAAATACTTGTGACAGAGCAGGGTTCGCACGAATACATATATCTGTGTATGTTGCGTTGCGTAAAATGCATAATTTATTATCGAATAATTGCCAGTGGAGAGGTACCCTTAAATGTGCGTAGTCAGCCAGTAGTGCTGGCACTTGTTTCACCTCGTCTATGGGCTCCTTGGCTTTGTCCCAAGGTCGGCCGACACGATTATATCAGACAATTGGTTATTCGAAAACGAATATGTGCAAATGACGATGATACCCACCAGGCTACCACCAATAGACACACCACGTACTTACGCAGCGGGCCAAGCCGCTCGGAGAGCTTACAGCCAAAAAAAAGTGAAAGTGAGCTCGAAACTAACGACGACGAATTTCGTGTGCCTAAGCTTTGCTAGAGCAGACGGCCAAACTTTGGCAAGAGCTTCCCACCGCAAACGAGCGAGTGGTTGTCACAGCCATCGTCGTTGTCGATGTCGTTGTCGTATCTACCAGATACATAGACAGAGGTACTCTTTTCGTTTTTGGCTTTTTTTTTGCAAAGTGGTAGGTCAAGATATTTTGGTTGCGGCTTGACTCGATTTTAGCATTGAAACTAGCAACGGGTGTATTATGTCTTTCTTTGGTGCTGTCTTTATGGGTTCGCGAATTTGCGGTGCGACGGCGGAGCTGCAGGTGTCGCTCCGGACGGGAGTGTGTGAGTTTATAATTGCCCTTCAGTGATCTTGATTTGGAAGTTGGTTTTTTGTTTTGTTTTCTCTCAAAATCAGTTTTTTTTTTTTTTTGTTAATCATGTATTGTTATTGCCACACAGAGACACCAGTTTCAATGGCCAAGGTTGAAAACATTGACTGATGGAGTACCAGTTTGGAGGTCCAATTTAATAGTGTTATGTAGCTCTTTCGCTATAAGAGAAATGATGAATGCTAAGGTGGTGGTTTTTGGTGGGCTAAGCTTAGCTGCAGCTGCTGCTGATGAGGTTCAAGGAATTGATTGATCAAACTGACGATAACTAAATTAATTTTTTGATTTGTTGAACTTTTGCAAATTGAATTTTAACTTTTCATTGCCAGATTTTGGTTGCTGCGAATTTATTTCTTTCCGGAACACTGACTATATTTTGAGGCTCTAACCAAACGAACTGCTCTAATCAATGCTGGTGTTGGCTCATAGCGGATATAATGATTGTTAGCGAAATTGCTTCACCTTGTTTCGAAGAACCCTTAGGCTCTATTTGCTAATAGCGGTGATAATTTGAAAATTGGCAAACTTTTCGACATTGTATGCATACATTATGTCGAGAGTAGGTTAAGTTAGATGGATGCCCTGTGACTTTGGTCATCTGCTCACATAGGCCAGCAATCGGGTCCAATTTAACCCTGGAAAGTCACCTAGCTCTTGAAGTTATTATATCCTTAAGCTGCACGTTATCAGAAGAACGCTTGGATATGAAAGAAAGGTACGACGAGTAAAATTTTCATACAGATGTGGCCTAGGATAGATCAGAATCGATTTAATTTTTTTTATAATCCACTCGCGATTCAAGGGGTTATGACGATTTTTCACACAGCGCGAGCGAGGTGCAGTGGTTTGAAACTCAGGTGAAATTAGGTTGCAATGGCGTCTGAGGGTGGTGTCCAGTCTAGATGGGGACATTCGTGGTGTTTGTCATTGCTTAACGTCACGCGAATTTTTTCTAATCTCCTGATGTCATAAGCATGGTCAGCGCAATCAACTATAACACCCTACTGCCAGTGTTGCTTTCGTAGTTGATCGATTTGATTTATTTTTAAAAAAATAAATGTTTTACGACATCAGGAGTTGAACCCGGACATTCAGCGTGACAAGCGATGATGCTACCCACTACACCATAGCCACCCCCAAACTATTTAACTCTCCTCTTCCCCTCTCTCCATTGTAAAGTTTGAATAAACCTCAAAGGACTTTGTCCTAAATGTTGCTGAACATAAAAGAAAACAGCGGTGTCTGTGTCCTCAGAGAACACTTTCTGGTGGGCTTAGGTTAGGTTCGGTTAGGTTTCGAAGGGTGTGTGATGGATAGGCCTCATCACTTTCACTCGGAGACCTGAAGGTCCATTGTGAGCCCCTTATTAATGTTGTGGGAATAGTAGTATGGTTCCCGGGACAGCCTAAGGACCTATTCTATTGTTGGCTGTTTTGTGAACCAGTAAGTATTCTTTAAGAATCTGAGTAGATCCGTTAACTGTAAGTCTGTTATGCTTGCAAAGAACCCTAATCCTAATGCCCGTAGACATCGTTCTTGCACGGCGCGGCAGTGGCACAGCAGATGTTGGATTGACTACCTCTTCTTCGCTTCGCTAATGTTTATACTCGACCCCAATCTTGCCAATTCATCAGCTTTTTCCTCAGCTTTTTCCCTTCTACGTCCTTTCTGATGAGCTTGGACTTGGAAAAGGAGCCTTTGCTCCTATGCGCCCTATGTCCTATGTCCTCAGTTGTGTACGCCGCGTTAGTTGAGGTCACCCTCCCCTAGCCTACGCCCTCAGGGCTGGTATCGAAGATTCTTTGAGGTGGATCATTGATTTTCATTCGCTCTACAGAGCTAAAATATATTTTTTTGGCCAGGTCGGTGGTGCTGTACAGCTCGTATAGTTCGTGGTTACCTCTTCTGCTTCATGAAGCGTCCTTGATTCTTCTCGAAAGGCTTTTGCTAAATAGTTGACCTCTAAGAAAACAAATCGGCGATTGGTAAGTGGTATTTTATGTTGGATCTCCGTTCTGATGTCGTTGGTAACAGAGTTTAAGTAGGCGAGTATATACATAGTTGTCCATCGTAACGTTCTGGCCGAAATGTCGGTGTTGTGTCTCGGTGTTCGTGCTGTCTTGAAATCGACAGATACATGGTGAGAATCGATTTGAAACTCTTGAATCTTTTGGCCTGAAACCGCAGATGTTGGAATTTCGTTCTGGTTGGTTGGTTTCAGTGGCAGAGAGCGTCCGATACACAAATAGTGCTGAAATGCACCGTTTTGTTACCACAGTCCTCGTGACTGGTTTGTTAGATGAGTGTGAACGGGTGTCGATACACCATGGCTGTTGGGCTTAAATTCAATCTGTGGAGTTAAGGTAGAGGTTGTCATTGTTCGCCGAGGTTATCGAGGAAGGGTTTCCCTAGCGCATTGAGTCTTGCTATAGTAAGTCCCGGGCACTTGCAGAGGAAGTGCTTTAGGGTTTCCCTCTCATTTGTGTCGTTGCAGCTGCGGCAGTAGGGATTAAAAGGGATGTCAAGCTTGGCCGCATGGGTATCTACTGCCCAGTGACCCGTACAGATGGCAACAACGCGCGGAATGTCTGTTCGGGTTCTTCCAAGGAGCTCGCTTGTTTTCTTATGGTTGTATGTTGGCCAAGTCTTTCTGGCTACTGAGAAGTAGTGTAGGTTGATTTTTCCCTTAACAGCACCTAATGGGATGAAAACTTCACTTGCGAGTAAGCTGTCAAGTGCCGACACCTACCTGGCAAGCTCATCACCCATTTCGTTCCCTTCGATGCCTCTGTGGCCAGGCACCCGTACGAGGGTTAGGGAAGATAAGCTCTCCAGGGGGGTGAGCTCGGTTCTGCATTCTGCTATCAGCTTTGATGAGATAGTTGTGGAGACAAGAGCCTTGATGCCTGCCTGGCTGGGGGTGGCGTCGTTCTTGAGCGTACGACAGTCCTGAAAAACACTGGCAAAGTTCGGAAGTCTGAATGATTTCGATACGTTCAAGGCTGTGTCGTAGTCTTTCGTGACTACCCCGTTGTTCCATTCCGCTCTTGATGGTATACGTACGGCGAAGTATTTGCTGAGCGTAATACGGGGGGCAAGATAGTCTGTGGGGATCGTACCGCCTCCTGAGGCAGTGAAGTCAGAATGCTACAGTGGACATGGGGCCTGTGGGATTTCGGTTTACACCCTTCTATGTTTTGCTCCAATGCAAGTTCGATGAGTCTAAATCCGTTTTCGGAGGTGTTGTCATAGTAGGATCCTAACAAAGATGTTCACCTTTCTAATCTTGGCTTTAAAATCTCTAAGGAAGATCTTAGCATCTTTCCGGGATTACATGTAAATTTTCTCGAGGAGCTCGTAGAAACTACATTTGGTTGGCATCTACGTGTTTCCGCTATGGGGACGTGATTGAACTTTGATGCGAATTGTCATTATTCGTTCACTTACAAGGCTTTTTGCGTAGGTCTACCTTTAACAGCAAAACCGTATCCAAACAGCCGCTATTTTTGCTCGTGGTAGCAGTCACCATAGTAGATTTCGCAGAGGATTGTTTTCCGAACACCCAGTCCATCCCAACGCACTTACTAAAGAGCAATAGTATTCGACTTGTAGCTTTCGAGGATCACTGCTAGTTCGCGGTGTGTCCAGAGTAAGAATATTCCACGTGCAAATCCTTACACCGTTGTCTTTTATGTGTTTGCCATTTATATCTTTGCTAGGGTAGTCAACAGGTCAATCAGTCCTTCTATCAAAGGCTTGTATTGTCGTCATCCCTAGATGTGCTTCCATTTGGTGGTTTCCCGCCAGCGAACGCCGTGAATTTGATTTTTAATTGATGCTCCGTGGGCGCTTTTTGCTAAGTCTTGTGACCATCAACGGCCTTCGCCAAGCCAAGAGTGTGATCGATCCTTTAAACAATAAAATCAGAAGATCTTGAATGTTGAATTTGCTGTTCCGTACTGTAATGATCGAGTGCGTATATGACAAGCGTCTAATGTCAGTGAGGTACATAGGTTGATGCTTACCATTTGTACAGTTGGGTGAAATTCAAACTTTAGCTTAAGACTGAACACCCAGTGTGTGTTTTTGTAATCAAACTGTTCTTAAGGCATTTTCTTCGTCTACATTGTAGTTCTTCATTTAGGTTCACTCCTGATCTGTAACTCCATCAGAAGTCACTTAGATTAAACTTTAAGTCCGAGATCTGAGAAGGAGCAGAGCGACTTCACAAACTCCATGGAACAAGTCCTGCATCCTAAGTTAGGTTTTGTGTTTCACAGCGCAGTCAGATAGATCAACGACCAATGATTCATCGTGGTAAAAGATCTTTCTCTGCTTAAAGCTCTTTGCAATGAGTATTGGGAATTGCAAAACCACTTTCATTGCTCAAGTTCGCTGTGAGAGGAAGAAAATCAAAAGAAATTCAGAGGCAAAGAAAAAAAAAAAAACGTATCTTGCACATAAATAGCAATAATTTGTTATACAATATTAACCAACACTTGTTTTTTTTATTATTGTTGTGTTTGCTTCCCCACCGAAGAAATTACTCGCATACTCTCTGTGCTGGTGTACATCCTATAGATGCATCTCTGTACCAGAGCAGTGGAAGTGGCAGCCTCAGCAGCGGCAACGAGACACACACAGCAAAACAACAACCGCAATATGAAAACACACAAAAAGAAAAGAAAAGAAAAGGGGAGGCATAAGCAGAAGCAGAAGCAGAGAAGACAAGCTACAAAAAACATCCCATAGGTTAGTAGCCTATCAAATAAACAAACGAACGAACGAACTTTGCAGAAGTTAAAGACCTCTCGCCGAATGTTTCGCTGCACATGTTGCGCGTTTTCCTGTTCTGATTTTTCCCATCTTTCCATTTCAATGCAACATGAGGCCGCAACAAAAGGCTGCCTACCCCCATACCACCATACATTCGAAGGAAATCTCGTGGGAAATGCGAATGTGTTATGTGCGCTCTGACTCAACAGATTTGTGTTTCGTTTGGAAAACGCGTCATCATGCTCAGAGCTTTTCCCTTCAACAATCAGAAAAACACCCAACAGTAGTTTTCCCCCATTTTCCATCGCTCCCCCCATTCGACACAACACGCTCCACAAGCGACTTAAGAGAACGCCAAGTCGGAGAGGCCCACAAAAGCGCGCAGCAAACACCTAACCAAACAGTGATTTTCGCGAATGTGATGTGGTGGAGTGGTGGTTTTCGCTTTTCGCTCATTTTCACAAAACCCACACGTGTGTGTGAGAGTTCGCTCGCTCGCCATCGCCACTGCCTGTGCTGTGCCTCGTCGACTGGCTGTTCAATTACACTTTGTGCAGCGAACTTAAAAATTTTTACATTTTAAGCTTCAGTCAGACAGTGACTTTTGCAACAAACGGTTCGGTGAGGGCTTGCGGGCAACATTTTTTTCTTCGTTTTTTCTTCGTTGAATTTTGTTGAGTTCTCGCATTGGATTTTTACACACACACACACGCAAGCACGCACGTACACGGTCTGTTTTTCTTTTCGTCAACATACAACATACTGCCACTGCCACACAAAAGTACGCGAATAAACGTCCGGTGAAACAATTAAAACAAAAATTTCGAGTACGTTCGCTCGCACCAAATCGGCGCTCGCACAATCGAAGGCGAAGGACGAGGTTTTGTGGTTTCGTTCGATTGAACGTTTTGAGTGTATAGTGTGACTTGTAACGGTGGACTTTTTGATTTTGACACAAGGAAGTGCTTCCGGGAGAGAAAATACTTTCGTTTTGGCGCCAAAAAATTTAGAGACTTCTTTTCTCTATCGACATTCCACATCCGTGTGGTTCCGGGGGAGTTAACAACTCCAATCGTCATTGGTATCGCGCGTCGTGTTTTGTGACAATATTTCGTTTTCGTTTATCCTTGCGATCGCATTCGTTCTTTGTCGGTTTGTGTGACACAACTTTTGGGTGAAGTCTTTTCAAAATGTCCTCTCCCGGAGGAGGATCAGCTTGAGGATCACGATCACAATATGACATGTGTCAAACTGCCGCTGTCAAAAGAAAAACTTTTTTCAAAGCCACAAATCATCTATTGATGGTGTGTAAAAATTGATTGTTATTTAATGCCTATTGAGCTTTTATGGTTATTTTCAACGACATAGTGCAGAAAAAAAAAATAAAAGTGAAATTATAAAAAGTGTACACAAAAAAAAAAAGTATCAAAATAAAGAAACAAACCAGCCACACTGTATCCACAAGAGAGGTGGCGAAGAGAAGGGAAATAAGCAAAAACGGCAGAGGAGTTAATTTTCACTTTCACTGATTTTTCATTGCAAATCATTGGTGTATTATATCGTTTTTTTTTTCTCAATTTTTTTTTATTATTTTCGTTTTTGCATCAAGTGTTTGCTTTGCAATTGTGTATAAGGTGCAGTGCACAGAGAAAAAAGAAAGAAAGAAAAAATTATTTAACTACGCATAAAAGAGTGGTGATTTTAACAACAAAATTTTGGATAATTCGCGTTCAACGGGAAGTTATACATTTTTTTTTTTGGATAACACCTTTGAAGGCATATTTATAATGCCTGGATGAGTCAGTCAGCTGCAGAAGAGACGAATTGTTGAAGGATTACATTTATTTTACAATTGGATAACAATATTTGTGGATATAAATTCGTTATTTTAAAGGTATGTATTAATTGTACATTTAAAAAAATTCTGTAGACTTGGCAGCACCGAGTGGTGTCATGTAGCGGTGTAGTGTAAAAATCACTAGTTTTTTCAGAGTTTGACAATTTTGTTTTAATTTTTAAAGAGAGTTTGGATAAAAAAAGAGATTTTACAAATTAGGGACCAAGAATCCAACAAATTTGCGAGCGAAACAAACTTGAAAGCTAAGTTTTATAGACAGTGTAGGTTAATACATACATATATTTCTTGTTTTTACAAAAAATGTCATCATAAAATCGTAGGAAGGTTGCATATGACTAAGAATTTTACCGCAGTCGTTAGGTAAAGTGGTGTTAAAGTTTATCTTCCGGGTCGCTTGTTTTAAAGTGTTTCTCTTATCAGTTTCCGAACTAAAACAGATTAGTTATCTTGAGAAAATTAAAAACTTGGAGTAGTAACATTTAGAATTTTGGTGGGTTTGCAGAAAATCGATATATGTGGTTTGTTTCCGCCAGTCTGAAGGCATCTGTGCGAAAATAGCATCTACTTCTCTTTTTTTTTTGTAGAATTTTCATGTCACGCTGACTAATGATCATATTTCCTCTGTTTGTTCCTAACGTACCTACAGCATCTCGTAGTGTCTCGTAAGTAAAATCGTGCAAGTAAAAGTTCCACTGCTTACCTTTGTTTTAGAAATTTTCTTCAAAACCTTGTTTATTTTCTCCATTTGTCTGTCTTAAAAGAAGCTTTGGTCTTGGAAATGGAAGTTTTGCCGATTCGATTGCTCAATACAGGGTACCATTTATAAGCTTAACCCTAGAAGGGTAACCATCGTTTTTAGTACGTAAGGGTAATCATCCGTTGATTCGAAGAAGCTATATTCAACTCCAATTTATAGAAAAAGTTTTAGACAAATTCTTGTAAGTTTTAATAATTTATGTTTATCAGCCGTTTTTGTAAAAAAAAAACCCAAAAAGTTTTCGACTTGAGTAAAAAATGCGATCAGAAAGACTCTTTGATATCTTTAAAAAAAAAATTGATGTTCGTCGCCCTTCTGAAAAATGAATAGCTGGCGCGGCAGCTCGATGAGCCGAGGACTAGTTTCTCACAACCATTCATGTTTTACTTTTTATATATTCCACACGAATGGAAGGGACCTACAATTTATTGCCGACTCCGAATTGCGAATTGAGAAGCTTTTTCATGACAAAGTGTACTCTCGGAGGCTTGTCATTCCCCGACGAGAGGTGGTGCCGCGAAAAATTTTCAGTGGACGTGGCTGGGGCTTGAACCTACACCGCAGTCCAACGCACTAATTACTAAGCCACAGCGACCACCCTTTGAGGGTTAAGATATGATTGGATGAAGAAGACCGTGTATTAGCTTTAGCACAGCGATTTTTTCCGAATTCTTTTGGGGTGTTTTCTCTGGATTAATTACAGAGACGGTTCTCAAAAGGATAATAGGGTGCCAAACTCGCTGTCTCAGATGCGGAGCGTAGTAAAGAGACGTCTGTTCGCTCTTAAGGCACGATATACATATATAGCTAATCTTATGAAGGGTTCATTCAATGAAGATGTCTTTTACAAAAACTTTGGATCCGTCTGTATCCCAAACGAGGTCGAATACTGATGGTTGGGTTTATGTTTCTCCCAATCCTTCCTGTTTGGGACAACAATTGAAATGTTTTTAATGAAACAGTGGGGAGTGCGAGAACACTGATGCAAGTATTGACCTCAGCAACAGTTTATCACAGAAATAGTTGAACTTATTTTGATGAAGACTTCTTTTACAATAAATGAATGTCACGTTGTCTCAATCGTGTTTTCCTCGGTGTGGTAATTGTCAAAGCCCTAAAAATAGAAGAATAGTTGGTTACAATCACTAGGTGCTTCTTTGGGATGAGATACAGCATCTCGAGTTAAGGAAGAACTTTAGAATGGCTTTCTGTGGCTTTTGTGATACTTGTGATGTTAATTCAAGTTGCTTAAGACCGTTTAAGTCAACATATAAATGCTAGTATCCTCCAAAACTCTGTTGTCCCAAACCCAATCCGGTCCTTCGTCACTTTAGCGAACAGCAAATTTTGAACCATTGTCTACGGTTAGTACTTGCATCATCCATGTGGTGATGATCTTCGTTAGAATGATCACATATTCAAAGTTTTGCCAAAAGTGCTGCCAAATATTTGGGTTTGCTCAAACGATGCCAAGGATTCTTTATTTCTTCCAACATGGTCACAATATATATCTAAGAAATTTCTAGATTCAAAGCTCAAGTGTGACGCTCATTCCTAGTCAGTTGTACCAAAAACTGCCTGTTAAACCTTATAGGTGGCAGGAACATTGTAAAGTCAATAGACTCGCTTGGACCTCGAAGAAATATTTTGAGTTTCTGACTGTTTCATATTTTTTTTTTTTTTATAAACAGTGCTCCAGTGAAATATTCTACTGCATTCCGTTCTTTCAACATTTCACCCTTAATTCGCTACATGCTCTGGACACTTATCACTACAACCTGTGAGCATCACCAAAAAAAATTAGAAGTAAGAATATGTTTTCCTTTACTCTATCCATCCCAAAAACTGGTGACAAAGGGTCCAGGAAAAGGTTGAATTCAGCATCAACAACTAGGCTTTTCAGTGGACGGTTTTTTTGCTTTGATAATTTTAGCAAGCGCGGCTACATTTTGACTAATCATTTTGACTAAATTTTGACATTTGGACTAAATATGTCCCCATTAGCTTTATTAGTTTCAATCAACTAGAAACTAATGATTATGGGGTTTGAATTCGCTCACATTAAAGTTCACAGTAAGACTAGGTAAGATTAAGTTAGGTTAAGCCAAGACTGAACCTAAATATGAACGTTTGGGATCCAATGGATCCCTGACATTTACACAGTGCATGTGTCTGCAAACCAACATACATACATCCGTATTGGTAAGTCCCAGTCGCATGGCTGGGATCTTAGCTAACCTATGCTCTGTCAAGTTAGTCCATCTGTGGTCTGCCTCTTCTTTTTTTACGAGGGAGGTCTAAACTTTCATCCTTTTTTCGCAGAATTATCTCAATATACTAGCGAATTTGTACGCAAATTCATGCCACTCTATTTCATAGTGTCTAGGTCTAGTCTAACACGGTTTTGCAGAGGTTTGAATATTTGATTTGATTAAATGTCGAGGAGCGAGCGAGGGCTTTGCCACTGCGGTCCGAGGTGGGTCTATTGTATTGTTTAGACTTCTCGACGACCCCAGTCTTGTTGATTAAGAACACATAGAAAAACCCTAGCGATCGTCTGCTCTAAAGTTATCTGTTCCTACTAGGAGCTTCCTAGAGGACAATGTACGGCAAAGACACAGCGCGAATAAAGTGTTGTGGTTCGAGACTTTGGTGATGTTAGGTTTTAATGCTGTCCGAGGGTGGCGTCCAGACTAACTGGGAACAATTTTATGGGTATTGCTGCCGTTGGCATTCATGTTTTTTTATTTATCAAGTGGCAGAGCGGCAAAATTAAAACGTATGAAATTGTATGGTTGTGGCCATGCAGTCGTTGAGCGGAAAGCGTCATTTCCGAGCATATTTTCTACCACTTTGCCACTTGCCGCTCATTGCCGTAGGTATTGGATTGCTGTCCGGCTTGCGTAGGTTTGGGCCCCAGCAATGTTTTTCGCGGCACTATCTCTTGTCGGGGAATGACGAACCTCCAATAGTATAAAATTTCATGCAAAAGGTCTTTAACTGGTTGTTTGGACCACCCTTCTATCAGTGTTAAGCGCTTGCAGTAGAGTTGACATCGGATCTTACAGTTGATCGACTTTATTTCCTAAGTAATAAATGTTTGTAGACATCTGGAGTTGAACCTGAAACCTTCAGGGTGTCAATCGACGATGCTAACGACTGAGTTTGGAACAGGAGTCTCAACCAATAAGCGTCTTGATCTAACTCGATTGTTGGCTAGTAGTCTCTAGTTTTGCATGCCGAGTTTGTTGTGTATCCATTTGAATTGGAGTCTCGGTATTTTTCTCCTGCATTGGTGTTATAATTTTCTCGATTTTAGAGAAAGGAAATCTTCTTAACTGCGCCAACTATGAAGGCATTTTATCTGCTGTACTGTGTGAGCGTCTAAAGCCGTTTGATTCATATCAGTGTGGCAGACCTCTAAAATTAGCTCAGTCTAGAAAATCTCATTTCTTGACGATCGAGAAAACAGCAACGAGCCAACAGTTGCTGCTTCCTGAACTGCTTTGGATTGTGTTCAGGCTCATTCCACTTGTTCCTATGTGTTTTGGACCACCGTTATAGTGTTGGGCGATACTCCTGGTATCGATAATACGTTGTGCGGGCAAGGAAGTTTAAACTCCACGGTCGGTTCTATTTTGTCTGTTTTCACCTTAAACTCAAATGCCTTCGATGATTTGTAAACAACACAATTAGCTGAGCCATAAGCAAACCCCAGCGTAATTGTCACTGTTGCAGTTCAGGGTTTAGCATCGAATGAAGTTGGTTACAGCGGATCATATGCAAGTTAAAAAAGTTATGGTTGCGTATAAGGAATTTATTTTTCAAAATTCATGGAAAACGTGTAATGTTCCTAGTCAATAGGAAGGCGTAAAAGTTATATCTGAAGAAACTCAATTTACTTTGACAGTGGCAAATATACCTGTCAAAATGGGCAGAATTTCACTAGAAAAAATGGCACTTGTTCGCTTTTTTGAATCATTCCGGCCCTCATAAATATGTAATACGGTGACACTTCAAATGAACATATATGACATCCACACAATTGCAAGTAATTCTATAAACAGAAACAGGAAAAACAAAAATACAATAATCTCGTACATCACCCCATTGTATCCCTGAAAATCTCGCACCTTGACTTTGCACTGCCATGATTCGCAATCAACACAGTAAAACACACTGAAAATATCCACACAATTTTGATGTCCGGTGAATGTCCGTTTTAAAATATAACCAACGAAGGTTACTTGAATTTTATTTTATTTCCACTCTTATAATTTTTTTTTAAGCAATATGTATACCGCAAAAATGCCTTCAGCTAAATTCGGAATATATACTTCAGCAGATCAAAAAAAAAAAAACGAAACAAAACAAAGCCAACAAAAAAAAAAAAAAAATCCACATCCAACCTTCAAAACTAATTTCAATCAATACTAATCCAAAAATATTCACCAAAAGAAAAGAAAATAAAAGCGAAAAAGACTGAATGGAAGAAAAAAAAAAAAAAATCTAAAAAAGAGCTTAATCAGATTAAGCCAAACTATCATATCAGGGGGTAACCTTGAGCGAAACTACTGAGCAGGCAAAAACAAAAAATTAAATAGAAAAAAAAAAAAAAAAGAAATAGGAATAAAAATAATTAAATACAACAAACAAGTAATCGCGTCCGAAAAGTCACAAAAAATCGTATATCGGCGGAGAGAAACAAATTGGGCCTGTGCTACTTTAGTTTTTTTATTATTATTTCGGCACACTAATAGCCTGACCCAATTAAAGTCATCGATTCCACGGTATCCATTGTTGGTTGACCGGGCGAACTTTGCAATTTTTTTTATGAATTTGTGGACAATCATCGCAAGTTTGCTGACTCAGGTGGAGCGTGGATTTATAGGTGACGAAAATGCAATACGGTGGTGTTTCCGATTTTTGTTGTTGTGATCGGAGTACGCTACTGACATCGTTCTAGTACCCTGAATTTGAATAAAAATGAAACGGAGACGTTTTCGGCTTGTTACACACGAGAGTGTTGCAAGTTGGTGTAGTTTTAAGCGAATATTTTCTGCGGAGTCGCGCTTGGGAAATACCCGGGAATTTCGCCTGCCATTGCTTTTTGACGTCATTTTGAAAGACTGTCATTAGGTTTGGGGTTGTTTGTAGGAAATCCAGCTCCCACGGAGGTATATAGCTCATTGTGGTTGCCCTTAAGTACATAATGCCTACCTACATACCTGGATATGGGTATGGACGCTGTATCTGTGGCGAGTCACCCAAGTTTTTAAAGAACCTGACAGTGAAGGAAATACTCCACTGAACCATTCGGATGCAACTGCTTCATAGTGCTACCAGGAAGTAAGACCCAGTTTTATCAATTTTTCTGGAATTTTCTTGATTTTTGAGGAAAACCTCTGGGATGATTGCCCTTAGGGACATGGTACGACATGGATCTAACTAAACCTATCCAGCTCTGTAGATAAATCGTTTTTTGTTTGGTCAGGGTATCTGTGCCAAGTTATTAAGGGACCTGACACCCATACCGTTTTGTCGTCATTCTTTAAAGCTAATCAGTGACATAGAGGGTGTTTTACGGGCGCCATCCCGTCTTCTTCATTCCTACAGCTTCTGGAGAAGATGCAGGGAAGTACGAGTACTACCCCAGTGTAATTCGTAGTCATGTGTAAGGCATGAACTACACTTCTTGCAGGAAGCGAGGCCTATCTGACACCTCTTGCCTCCTGAGGGTCTTAGATGTTAACAGATCCCTTAGGACGCCGTTTGTTCCCGCTATTGGGTAACCACAGCCACTACCATAATCCCACTAGAGGGCCTACCTCGATAGACAGGCTGAGTTAAGTCGACTGGTGTGAGATGACACCAGACGCCGAAGTGACCCCGTGGCTCCTGTCTCTCGTGGTACCAGAATATAGCTTCCGGTGGAGCTTCGCAACCGTGGAGGTCACTGCCAGATGGATCCTTAGTCTCTGGCAACCTCGTGCAGTAATGTATTCTATGCTTCTCAGCCATATTGTCAGGGATTTGGTCTATGATGCAGCTAGCTGTGTTGAAAGTGGTTAGTTAGTAAGCATCGTATCCATGTCGTAGCCTTTCCTAGCTAGTTTATATGGGTTTTCACTCACTTCTACTTTCTCCTCCAACGTGGATCCAACCGGGTGGATCGGGACCTCAACCAACAAGGGTCTCAGTCAGTTCAAATGCTATCTCACTGCCTTCAGTTTCACACGCCAAGTTGGTTGCAATTTTCGACAAAAGCAGAGTGGAACTGCGTGATGTTTTGAGACTTTTATTCACACATTTCGAGTGAAATGTGAGTTTGAGTCCTGCTTGACCGTCCAGACATATGATGATTTCCATTGGTGGCAGTTTTAATGCGAAGACGAACTGTGCACTCGCATGGGCGAGTGTGGTTGATCAGGCTGACATGCCTGAGACGCAATTATCGTATTTGGCGTCGTTCTGATACCACAACTGTTGGGAACATGATTTGTTAGAAAAATGCGAGTGGGGTTGTTCTTATCTGAATTTGACGAAGAACAGGCTATTAGGAACATTTTCCCCGACTGATTGTTTTGGCAAGAGCCGGTCATTTACAAAGGAAGTGGTCGAGGACTTCTGCCTTGTTTACATTGCTCAGTGTTGCTCAGTTTTACTGCATGGTTGCCAATCGTCCAGTGACCTACCGAAGCTCTTTCAATGTTTGTTAAGGAAGTCTATGGTTCTAGTTTGGTTTCATGTAGGACATATAGTCCTAGAGATGAGTGAGTTATACTAGTCAAGGAGATATTTCGAAACAGACCAACTCACTACGTCCCTTTTAATTATTTGTCCCAACCAAAGGTACCTTTCGAACTTTTCCGCAGTTTTTCTTGGACGTGATCTTTCGTGTCAACACTGACCTCCTCTGAGTCTGAAAACTGGGTTTGATTGCTGGGTGAAACTATAATCTCTTTCGTTGTCGCCTTGTCTTCCAATCATGGCCTAGATCTCCTGCTTATGTAAGAGTTTCTCGCTTCTTGTTTAAAACTTCCTTCTTGGTACAACCTTACTTTCTTATTAGGAATCATATTCTTCTGATGCTGCCTATAGTTTGTTTGTTCGGTTGGCAATGCACTCTGTTAAGAGCTTCCCTTTTGGTGTACTAGATCGATGTGACTCTAGAACTGCTCTCCGTCCTTTAAAATCCGTCAACGCAAATGTGACCAAACTACAAAGCAATTTTTTGCCCAAAATGACCAAGGATTACTTCATACGCCGTCGTATACGAGTCCATACTTCAGCGCCACAAAGTAGTACTAGATTAGGGTACTGGTACATAGTATATCGATCAATGACAATCTAAATGATCTGAATTACCAGCCAGTGAAATTGAGCGAATCTACAATAAATTGTTAAGGGAGTAGACTTGGTTAAACTAGTTTTAGTCTAAGTGCACACCTCTGAAGGACTACTTCAAACTAACTAACTTAGATCTTGTGTACAGCCACCTCTACCAAAGTTTATTTCGTATTTTAGAGTCACCTTTCATCCCATGGCATTGAATATTGAATCGTTTAGAGCTTAATCGTTGTAGAATACAGTAACGTTCACTTTCTGATTTGAATTTTAAGGTTTTTGTAGTTCTACTACATGAGGTCCCACTGTAGTTGCACGATCAACTTTGTAGTCACTATTTTGTAGTCACTAGTTCAAAATTACTGCGACGAAAAGGTCCCATTGATAAATCCGAATTTTTTCTCCGCGTCGGTAATAGAACTCTATAAGGCTAAGGCTACGCAATGAGAGGCAAGCAAACGTAAGAAATCGTATGGTTGTGGCCACGCAGTTATTGCCGCTTTCTGCTCATTGCGTGGCTGTGGCCTAAGAAGCTAGGCCTGTACTGGTTAAAAGGCTTAAAAAAACTTAAAAAAGACTCATTCCACTTTGAATCCTTGTAGAGAAGAATGGAATTCTGACAGCCCTGTCAGATCTAGACGGCCTTCTTCCTTACAAACTTGGTTCAGTTTAGCGCATTCAGCTCAGAAGTAATCATTAAATGTAAAGAGTCAATGATCAAGGATCCACTCTCGTCAAACCAAATATGAAGCTTCAGTAAGAGTCATGGATCTGCTTCCTTCATCACGACACCGTCAAGTTACTGTGAATTTCACGATACTTTCGATTTGAAGGGAACGATGGAGCTGATGAATTAGTAGCAAATGCCATTTTTAGATATGAACTTGAGTGGTACAGGGTTTTTTAATACGGACATTGGACATAACAATGAAATTCAGAATTTTCTTCAAATTTTTGCAGAGCCCAATCGGAGAAGTTTCGGCACTTTAAATGATCAAGAGACTTCAGTTCTTGAATTAATTTGATCTTGTAAGGATGTAGTCCAAGATCTTTAGGCAAAATTCACCACAATGTGGACTGAGGGATTCCCAATTCCTGCGAACGACGTGGAATCGACTGATTTGGCTCATTTTGAACTGAAGCACTTACGGCTGCGATACTTTCGATACTTTGTTGTCTCCTTGGCACAGGATCACTCAGTAGTGGATACGTTGAATCGAATTTATCCACTATAGCACGCACATGCTGTGGGTGGATTATTACGATCGAAAATTGGAGTAAGCACTCTTAAAGTTGTGACTAGACTCCATATTTCGGTAGGTAGCGACTCAGAATTTCGGTAGTAATTTTTAAAAATTTCCAAACGTTGCTTGTTCGTGAACTTCACTATAAGGAAAATGTAAACTTTCACTGACGTTTCGACGTTGACAGATCATCAAAGAAGTTTAAGGGTGCGTTTGTATTAAAATACAAAATTGTTATTTCCCTATTGAAGAACTCTGTAAAAGTACTCAGAAACCGTTGAATTACAGGCGGACTAAGAGTGTAAGTTGTGTTTTTTTCTTTCATTTGATGTCCAATTCTGAGGAAAAGGAGAATGAATGCTTGTTAGCTCTCGACAGACCGACCAGAAACAGCAGTGCTGATGGGTAATGGCCTGCTGGTTTCACTTGGTGCTTTACGACTTTTGTATAAACTAGAGCAAGACTTACGCAAAGGTGCGAGTTTGAATTGGCCAATGAAGCTATCATTTGCAAGATCTGTTTCTAAATCTTAAGTCAACCTTTAAACCTTTTAGTTGCTAGGGATTTTACAATGTCTCCGTCTATTATAGTATTTGACAATTTTTTATTCCCTTCAGGTCGGTCTGTCATGCAACACTCCCAGTCAGAAGTTTTTTTTTAAAGCTGATAATCAGCATATGAACTGATTTCAGTTATTTATTTTTTTTTCCATTTTCCAGCTCAGTATTGTTGTGTTCCAGAGTTGCCTGTCAATACACAGTTAACAGTCTTTTTTCAAGTGAGAAATGTCATCTGATCGTTGAAGTTGGTTTGACATATATATCTTGACAATCTGTTAACTGTCATCTATGACATTCAAATTTGAAAAACTTTACAAACGATGAGGTTGGCGCAGAAACACAAGTGTAATAAATAAAGTTTTCGATTACCATTAACATTAACGTCGCCCTTAACCTTTTCGATACTGCGGAACACTTTTATTAAAATGGCTTTCGTTTCGAGTAAATATATTGCCACCCTTTGGACGTCTCAAGGTCATTGTGCGACAAATTTTCGATGTAAATGTCTAGACCTCCTAATTTTAGACAATTAATTTCAAAAAAGCTTTCAAGAAGTCAACTTTCATAAGAGGCCAAAAGAATTGAGTAAAAATCTACACATTGTGTTAGTCGGCTCACTTAGTTGTTTATAGATTCAGCCATCAAGGATGGTCGAATTTTAAACGTTTTGTCGTGCCAGTGCGGAACTGAAATGAAAAACCTCATCTGTCAAATGTCGATTAGGTTCCTCCAACTTTCTTTCTGTGGCTTTATTTGAATAAGATCAATCCCATGTTGTTGTATTTCGAGTAAATTCACTCAGTTTCCATATTTTTTTAGTCCGTATTGGCTTATTCGATAAAGTCTTAAACAAAGTTGAAATTGACACCTATAAATTGACAGTCACCTGCAGGTTTACTGCCTCACTAATAGTGGGTATGTCCTTAGTAGCAGGGTTCCTGAACTCCCTAGCAGCTGACTGACTGACCTAGATTCCACCAAGTGTGATCCTTAGTGAAACACGAAAGGACGCATTTTCACTACTGAACAGATGGGCCAAAGAACAAGGTCTGAAAGTTAATCCCTCTTAAACCGGCTTAAACTGAAATTGTGCCTTCGGCACTCAGACCAAGATGAGAAGATTCATTGACTGAAAACGGGGTAACACGCATTGGGACTTGTAATAATTGTGCCATCCACTGGAGACAGCCAATTCGTGCTCGGTCCATAGTTTCTCCACCAGCCCGGTGACTCACAGAAATTTTATTTTTATCTTTAGGAAGTCTAGTGGTCAGGCGTCGAATTATCACACTCGTTAACGAGTAACTCATCATCGAAATGTGAGGATTTTACATTACCGCTTTCCAATGAGGTTAACCTAACATTCGATCACGAGTACCACTCACTCACTCGTTATCGATTGCGGTAATTCAGACCTAGATGATCTGGTGTTTCGTCTTTATAGCTACAGAATCTACAGGTTCCGTCTTCTAGACCTAATTCCTTGAGGTGTTTCTTTAGCTTACAGTGTCCTGTAGAAAATCCTTTTAGCATTCTAAGCCTATTTTTGCGTAGGCTTATGCAAAGATTGAATCTTTTCTAGGTTTAGTTCCTGAGTATGGTTGCCTAAGTCTGGGAAGCTCTGTTGTTCTTTACGACTGACGTTGTCGCCCATTCTGCAGAACGACTTTGGTCGTTGAAGTCTTCGCTATTTTACGGGTCACATCACAACTATAGTTTCGAACACGTCTGTTCAGCGCAAATCAGGACAATGGCTGAGGTGAATAAAAACTGAGGGAGAGTGTTCTCTCAACTTTTTTGACAAAACACTCAATCACAACTTTTTTTCAAATGAGTACTACCAAAATCAGTCTGCACAGGAGTATATAAGGCTTATGGTCAAAAATTGTGCAACACTAGTTTCAAAATCAGAAAACCAAACAGACTGCTACTAATTAAAAGCCTGAACGCCAGCTTTGACAGTCATTCTCTCTCAGTAGCTCCACGACTTGATACACACTTACTAGAGTTTCAGTGAACACAGTTTGAGTGCTCCTGTCTCTGGCTTATACTTTAGGAAGTATAGACTTAACCAGCATTTGCATTTTCCATCGATCGCCTAATTCCAATCACGCAAAGCGGAAATGACAATATTCTTCCGCAAACTTCGACTGCTGTAGGATGTTTTGAGGGTTATCTTGATTTCACAAATTTATGCAGAAAAAAAAAATCAATGACATTTTAAATGGTTTTTTATTTATTATATGCAACAGCCCAACACCTCTTGACATTCAGATACAACTCCATGAACTAGTTGTCACAAGATTTATAGGAAAAATAATTCATACGCATACCAAGTGTGAAACATTGTACAATTTCTTCGGTTTAAACTTAAAAAAAAAAAAAATGTGTAGATCCTATTTACAGCACGTCTGTTCTATGGGAAAGTAATTAATCGCGTCGGCATTCTTAACGATTGATCATTGCTTGCAGCGTACTTAATGCAAAAACGTAACCATGAAAGTTTTCGCAGTACTTGAGTTGGTGTGTGGCCTAAACCGATTGCAATTTTCTATAAGTGTAATACGGCACGCACAGTACTGTTTAGTACGTGCGTGCTTTTTTCTTAAAACACTCGTTAGACTCGCTGTGTCAGACAACCTTGGCGTGGGGTATAATGTATAACACAGTGATGATCGTTATTAATAATTATTGAGGTTAATGTAGTAAAATTTGTTTGTTTACACAAATGTTTTCGGAGGGTTCTCATCGAAAAGAACGTTTTGTGTGAAAAATACTCATGTGAAAGGAATGTGAATCCATTTGCATTTCTTTTAAACACTCGAAGGTGTAGGCATGTCTTCATTTCACACCCGTTTCGAATGGGGGTTAGATTTCAAATTTTCGTGACTAACAAGTCTTTTGTTTGGCAGCTGTGCAGTGCTGGATGACATTGCAGCTGTCGTGTATTAACATATTTTTTAGAAACGAACAATAGAATGCAAGGATGGCCGGCATTTTAGTGTTTCTTACGAACGTGATCGAAAGCTTTTATCACAACGACAAAGCCAAGTGGCTGAGAGACTATTTAAAGTGCACATTCGGTTTTGTCAGCCTTTAATGCGAATTGGTTATTTGAACGCAAAGGGGACTAAATATCGTATGAACAATTTTTTCGCTCGAGACGGCTAAAAATATCTTATCAGTTGTTTGGAAAAGGGGCCTCACTACACTCATCTGTCTTCTCAACCTAAAGAAACAGCGCTTGTTCTTCGTTTGGTTTCTGGCTAGATGTCGTTTTCAGAAGTCATAGCATAGTTATAGCTGTCTACTGTGTCGTTCTGTTTGGTTTTGTCTCTATACTCGCGAACGTACCAGTGAAAGCTCCCTTAGCTATGTCGATGATACTCTTATCATCCTCGACGGCATTCACAATTAGTTGCACAAGCAGGTCATCTGGTCTAAACCCTTCTTGACATCAAAGATTTCGGTAAGATCGTCACCGATCTTTATAGAGCTACCACCATTTTCCATAGTCATCCTGCACAGGTGAACGAGTTTGTATGGCTCATCTCTATGAAAGCGAGTAAAAGCGGCCTTATGATTAAGAAAACGCCATGGTGTAGTATTTAGGATCATCACTTGTCACGGTGAAGGTTGCAGATGCAACTTCTGATGTCAAAAAATATTTATTTCTTAGGAAATAAAGTCGATTAACTGCGTAAGTTGATGTCAATTCTGCTGCAAAGGCATAACACTGGAAGTAAGCTGGCCATCGCTTAAAGAGTTGGTCGAATTGATTAATAACGATGACATCTGGAGGTTAGAAACAAGTATCGTGAATTATATGCAATGGAAACAACACCAACAAATTTAGTCTGAACACAACCCTCGAACGTAACTGAAAACTAATATTAGCTGGGTTTCGAACCACTACAGCTCGATCTGTGTGATAAACATCATATTGTAACCGTTATAGATTTTATAAAAAAATACAGAGCCATCCTTGGTTTACACTGTGGCGTGTGTGGGAGTGTGAACTTTTGGACCAGAACCGCACTGATAGGGTCAAATAGATTTAAGACGTCCAGTAGAATGATGCCATTGTAGTTGGCTCGGTTGAGGGGTATCTGATGCTTTGATTTCATTCATGAGGCAAACACTCGTCTGACCAAATTTTAGAAAGAAGAAATTGTGTGATCTCTACTGGTTAATCCATCAGGCCCAGCAGGCTTGTTGGACTTCAATTTGCACATTGCTATCCGCACTTTGTTTTGGTTAGGTGGATGGAACGTTTCACTATCGTCCTCTAGGTTGAATGGTTCCTTCTATCCGACAACGGGATGTTCGTTAAAAGTAGTTTCTTTACAACCTCACGACTGACTGTGACTCTACTACAAAATTTCCTCTGCTCTTCTGACATGTTCTCCTCTCTTTTTGAGTAAACTTTCGTCCATCGTTCATAGGTAAAACTGATTCTAGAGTACATAACCAAACTGTCCGTGCTCAGTTCTAGCATCGATCCCAGTTGGACGTGTACATTGAGCTCGGTGATACATTCGATCAAGAAAGTTGCTGCCAACTACTGACACAAACGACTTTAGGCGTATTTTTTTGAAACCTAGCCAGCCAGTAGTTGCTAGCAAATTAAATTTCAAAACAAATACAACAACCAGCTGGCTACAACTCTTGATTTTATCCCCAGTCAAAAGCAGTCATGGCCAGGGGGCGCCGAAAGCGATGTTTTTCATTTATAGCGTTGGTATCACTGCCAAATTGTTCTGTTCTCTTGACATTTGACCGGCGTCTGAGTACGAAGATGGAAGATGTTATGATTTCATACCTCTTCTAATTAATTATCCATTGAATAAATTCTCTAAATTATGGTTTTCACAACAAATTAAAAAAAAACAATTTGGTTTAATGCCGAATACTTTGACAGTTTGACAGCCGATGTCATAGGAACGTAATCACACGTACCAACTTGACGGTATAAAAAATCGACTGAGTTTGGCTAGCTGGGAATTGTCTAAATGAGCGACTGACTAGCTAGGTTTCAAAACGCCTTTTAACGTGTAAGTTCGGTGTTCGACAAGCTGAGAATTAGTATGACATTTGTTTTGCATTCGATTTTACATGGGCTAACTCCTCTGATAGATGTCAGTTGTTCTTCGTTTTGACAGCTAAATGCGTCTTTGATTTGATCTCAATTCAATATACAACTGACAAATCGTGTAGGGGGAAGTGTTAATTAATTATTGCTGTACACAACCTCCCCTTTCTAATTGGCAAATAAAAACTGCGCAGAGCAACACGTAGCATGCCTTACCTTCCAAAAGCTGATCATCCATGTTTGCATATTCGGAAATTTGCAAACCTAAACTTATACTCTGCCACTATAATTTTGTATCTTTTACCTTCACCAATGATTGCACTTTCTCCAATGAGAAATATTTTTTTTTTTTTATGAAAACCCGCCTGAGCGCATGCGGCGCACAATGAACTTAACCTAGCCACAAGCAATCCGACCAAACCTACCCAACCAACAATCACACATCAGCACAAACAGCTTTAAACAAAATCGTGAACTATTGCGACCGAATAAATATAAGGATCCTGTTGCATCCAAGTCGAATGCCCGCAAGGAGAACCCACAACAAAAACAAAAGAAACCACCTCGCCTTCGTTGGAGCGCATAGAGACGGCTCTATGCCGTTCTCAAGCTCGGCTCCAGCATCCACACAGAAATTTCGAATAAAAAAAAAAAACGAATCGCCCGCTACGTGCAGCTCTTTGAATTGTACTATGCGCGGGGCTGAGTGCACGATCGGTGGGCTGCACTCTGCCAAAAAAAATCGCGCGCAGGAAGGAGTGACGGCACCTAGGCGATTCCCCGAAGTGCAGCATACTCCCCACGATGAAATTTCTCCTTATAGCGCGAGCGGTGCAAAGTTGCATTTCTATAGATTTTGGGGGCCATTTTGCAGTGAACACAGCATTAGACGAAAACTGTTTTAGTACTTGTGCTAGACACGGGACGCGATCGATCTACGGGGCGAGAGATGGTGGCGGCGTGCGCGATGGCATTTTTTATTGCAAAAGGTACACGAACCAAACAAAAGTTGACGCGCAAAACAAAAGTGAACTCAAGTGAAAGAGAAACTCTTTCTTGTTGTCGGGGCTTCGTGACAGCAATTTTCATCAGTCAGAGCGGGCACCACAATGGCAGCCACTCTATCGCTGTCACTATAGCTATAACTATGGCGGCTACAGAGTGTTAACATTGCTTTGGGTTTGAGGTGTTTTTTTTTATAAATTTTGTGTGTGCGGTGCTCGGTGTTTTGTTGTTTTTTTTTTTTTTTTTTATGTTTTCGGCACTTGGTGGGCTTTGGACTTTTACATTTTTAAGCTGAAAGTAGTAAAACGTATGCAACGTGCAAGTTCAAGGCCGTGAATCATTGTCGAAGACGAAAGTATGAACTTTTTTTTGTGTGTTTGAGGCTAGTTTATCATGTTTTGAGGGTGGAGTGGAAATTTGAGAGTGTGCCTTGGGCTTTCTAAAGAAAAACCCAGTCTCAGCTGGGAAATCGTTTTGCATAAATTAATTACTTTGGTTAATTCCGGAAAACTTTGACATCTGTCATTATGTTGACAAACATGTCTGACAACCCGAAATGGTAAATGACGTGAAAGAAAAACGGAAGTGATTTTATAATCACTCATGTATACAAAAAAAGTTTTAATTGATTTGAGGAAGCGTGTCCAGGTATGAATATGTATTTTAAATTCGGGTTAATGCTCAGAGCAGATCTATTTAATGGTTTTATTCAGTCCGGGTGACATTTCGTAATGGTTTGAGCATTTGCTATATGTCATTTATAAAACATGTCCGTCGAAACGGACATAAATTTAATTCAATTTGCAATTTGACTCTATAAAGACTGGAGAAAACAAGTTTTTAAATAAATTTTTGTTCGTGGCAAACTGTCAAAGTGATGTGTCAGTTCGATTTTAAGACATTCAAGTTTTTCACGTACAGTAGGATACAAAAACACCAAACAAGTTCATCGATGACGACACTAGTGTGTTAAGATTAAGGTTAATTTGTACGCCCTCCAGCTTTGTAATGCAGGGCTTGAGTTTATAAAATGTTTGTGGATAGGATTTGAATAAGGGATGACTTTGAAAGGGTTATATTGCTGTTCACCGATTTTAGTGGCTCTTTAGAGCTAGAGGTAGGCATTGAAACTAGGTTAGGTGAATATTTTGCTCTTAACACACAGCATAGGTTTTACTCTCAAAACATTCAACTCCCTTCCAATTCCTTGAGGAAAACCTTGGAAACCAGAAACGGCTATGAAAGGCTTCAATTTGAAAGTTTAATAAAGTTGCAAACGATGTCTACATATCAATAGTTTGTTGAAAATATTCTTGGACACACTTAGACCCAAAATAGGTTGATTGTGACAACACGAAACCTCGAGAGAGAGAGAAAGAGAGAGAGAGAGAGATGTTAGTTGAGGCTTCTGTCTAACGTCCACATTTGTTTACTCAGAATTATTATTTCAAGGAGAGACGTCGGTCACTGTGGGTCATTGTTAATTCTTTTGGATTGCTGTGCGAGCTGCGTAGGTTCGAATCCCAGCCATATCCAGCAGCGATTTTTTCGCGGCAGCACATCTCGTCGGGGAATGACCATCCTCTGGCAATATAGTTCGTCGTTCAGAGTCGACAAACAATTGTAGATTCCTTCGAGTAGTGCGAAGGATGTGACAGGCACATCATGAGCGGTTTCGAGAAGGCCTTGGCCTCCCCAGGTTGCTGGGTCAGCTATTTATTATTTCTACTCCAGATGGCGATTTGTTCTCATAGAGATGGCTTACCATGTTGAAGCTGGATGATAGGGAGTTGGTTCTTGTCCATGCTTTTTCTTGTGTGCAATCGTGTCAATAAGACACTTGTCTCTTGATGATATTTACACTAGGATCTAGGCTGCCAGAAGGTATCTTATCAACTTTAGATCAAAAGTGTCTTGAAGTAATTTTTCCATCTGTTTGGCTTTGCTGATTTGCTGTATTCTAGAAAAAACTCTACAGTTCCACAGAATGTCTCAGTCATCATCTAGAACACAAGGGACCTGAGTTGATGGCAGATTGATCTTGAGGACTCTTTTGCTAAATTTTCTTTGATTGCAATAATCTCTGCCTGAAGTATGCTGGAATAAAGACGGATGCCCACAAAAATGACAGCATTCACTCTGAAAAAAAGGTTCCGTCCTGGTCTTGAAGTCGTTGATGTAAAAGTGTTAGGACTCTCTGTGGACAGGCAAATGGTCCCCGTATTCTTCCGAACCCACTTAGATGCCCCTGGCCTTAGATTTTCGTTCTAAGGGTGCCCCCGTTAACGAGTAGCCATCCTAATATGCGCCTTACACTCAATAGATTATCCAATGGCACGACCCAATAAGTTTCATTTCAATAGATAATTAGCCATCGTTCTCAAACATTTTCAAAAAAGGTTGAACAGCTTAGTATTTAAGGACAAATGTTCGAGACTTTTCAGTCATCCTATTTCCACATTTCAGGAATCAAAGCCAGATGCAGGCAGTCTTTGAACATAACCTCCAACCAAAGAAGCGTGATATCCTAGGGCTGTTGTTAGTATTATCATCTAGGCTTACTGACTAAAATGGCTTGGAGTTGCTTAAGGTTGAAATCAGCTTAGACCTTGATATGCGGTGATTAGGATGGTCTCTTTTTTGTCGGGTTTGGAAACGCCAAACTGGACCGATCAAACGCAACTGGTCCATTGTATTGTTTGTAGGATGGTCTTGGTAAAGACTTCATGCACCTTTTTGAGGCAGTCAGAGGAGTTGGCATCCACTAACAGTTCAAAGAACCCCCCAGTATAGGGGATTGATGCACCGATGCCATTTTATTGCCAATGGTTCACATTGACTGTCTCCAGAACTTATTTCGATTTGATCATAGCTGAGTTAAGTGCTTTGGAGTAGCCTGGCTATTGAGAAAGAGAAAGTCGATGGATGGCAAAAATGTCTCCCTTAAGGATGGTTGAATGTGTTCTTAGGCTGGCTAATAGTTCGAAGCCTGATGCCTCGCCAAATATTCCAGACCCAGATTTGCTAATGACGGGGTTAGAATTTTTTCCAGTTGTATCTTAGGCGGAATCGTTATCAATCGATCGAAGCATGTTAGGTATGACCTAGCGGAATATTCCAGACCCGGATTCGTGAAGGACGGGGTTTGAACTTTACCCAGTCGTTCCGTAGGGAAATTGTTACCAAGTAGTTCAACTTGAAGCAATTAATGAAACTGAATTCAATTGTTCGTCGCAGCGATCGGAGCATGTTGAGGTGACCATCAGGAAGCCTAGGTAGAAAAAGTCCATAATTGGCTCAAAGTTATATCTGCCGATGATGACATTCTGTCTAAGATATCACCGCTGAGTGTCGTGTTTTTCAGCGCCTTCATGCCAGTGATAAGCATAATCCACATCCTTAGATCTTTTATCGGTGAATTGACACCACGGGCCCTGGAACTACACCAAGCTGTCATGCGTTCTTGATAGATCCTTCGAAGCTGTACTAGAGTTTTTGGGGCATCAGATATGACAGCTAACGACATTAACATACTTCACCGCTCAGGATAAACTGTGGCTCGATATTACTACCCGCTCAAAAACAGTTTTAAACTGCCTTTCGTTAAGGACATTTTTTCGACAATTGGTCTCGAGCTTCCCAGTGCCTTGTGCTTGACTTTAATTTTTGCCTTAGAATGACATTTCAAGTGTAGTGACTGGCCTATGAAATGTTCAATTGGTGTGAACGTCTTAAAATAGACAAATCTGTGTCATCTGCTACAGCACCAAAAATATCTGTTTGCCTAGCTCTAGCGATTAAAAACATCACAACCTATACCAACTGTCCTCGTGATGTTTTTGACATAAATTTCCACAATTTCTGTCAAGAAAAGACACCCTTTCATTCGAGTGTTCAAAAATGTTGCAAAGTATGAAGTGAAATGAAAATGTTGAGGGACTTGTTGCGTCAGTTCCTATTTTCAAACTCTCAATACGAAAAACTCACATCTCCGGTCCAATATCCGCCTAGAAACAGCCTAAAGTCCCCACAAACCGTACAAAAAAAAACCTCAAAAATTTCGCCGTCGGCAACACTTTTATTTTCCATATGTTGGTCATGCGTTTGGCAATAGAAACGACCCATCGCGTCACCCAATTCTCATTGCTTAACCCAATGACATTGACGTTTTTTTTTCTTACATCATTTTGCGCTAGACAAAAATCCAATTCATTCAATTTGTATCTGAATACCAAAAAAAAAACATTTCAATATGTCACTCCAAATGCGAAATACAACAACAAGACACGACCCCACACACAAGCTATTGCGGAAAATTCGCATATCTGCACCTTGACCTTTTTTTCTGTCATCTCCCATCGAACATTTCTTATGTAAAACGATTTCATTGAATGGCAAATTTATAGAGTGACACAGTTTACCACAAAAAATTCAAATCCTCGCAAAACGACCACACATCATTGTGATAAATCTATTTTTTGAATCGCAAAGATAAACCTTTCGTCTTTATGATCTTCCACTCTGTCTCGCAGAGTTTTTTTTCACAAAAAAAAATGGCTGGAAAGATATGTGGCTTTGGCCAAAAACTTACTAATTTGATAGTCAAAATATAGAGAGAAAAAAAAAATTCGTATATGTACCCTATACCACATTGAACAATAAAAAGCAAAAGATACTCTCTCGTACATGCTTGTCGAGAGGAATAAAATAAATAAAAAAAAAAAAATAGAAATACGACAACGACAACGAAATACGACGACGACCGAGACTACGTGTGACATAATCATCGCGGCACCAAAAGTAGGTCACCTAATTTTTTTGGCAGTCTATAGATACATTTGTGTATACATAATCATACCGATACCGCGATGAGTGTTTACGTTTTGCAATGTGGAGAGAACGTGAACGCGTGCTGTACTATGGATGAGATACTTGTACTAGAATAAAACTTTCTGGTTCTACTCGCCAGAACCTCTACTATCTTGTTTTGCAAATTCGTTTTTTTTTTTTTAACCAAATAAAGCTTTATCCATTCGTGCTACTGTGTCCTTGAGAAGTTGCTACCGCTGCTGGGTTGGGGGAAAAAATAAAACAACAAAACCCCCGTTTAGTTTTGTCGTCGCATAATAAATCTCAGAAGGCAAAAAAATAAACTACCTCGCAGCGAATTTAATCGTACTGTACACTCAGATACGATGCAAAAATTGTTGCAATGTTGCAGTTGTATGCGAGAAGGCGCGCGCGATCTCACTCACGGTCAAATGTATTGATTGTTTTGTAAAGTCACTCACGACCTAGACATTGGCCATGATAATCACTCGAGAACGAGAGAATGTGCTGTTATTTGTAAAAATTTTATAAAAAAAAAATAAACAAGTATCTATGCTCATATTGTAGTTCTCTCTATGCGAAAACTTATAAAATTCAAATCATTAATCATATTTTGCAACACACACACATACAGTTGCCCACAAAACGTATAAATCTGTCCGAAGGTCAGTCCCATACAGGGTTACACTTACACACTAGATGGAGACATGATTTTTGCAATGTTTTACGCAGTCAGATACTGAGCTTTTGTATCTCGAAACGCACGCAAGTTTTTTTGCGCCGAAACTCCCACGCTAATTATCGCATTTTTGGATTTTCCGCAATTTTGCTTCTGTCGTCGTCGTCATCGTGCGCGCACCTTACTCGCGTTGTATTGACGATCGACATTGAGATTGAAAGCTCCCGCAAAAAAAAAAAAAAAGCTCAAACTCATAGATACTTAGAAACGTATGGCGTATACGCACTAAAATCAAACGAGCGTTACCATCACAAACGCAATTTTGTATTTTTTTTTTTATTTCGTCTCAAGATAAAGTTGGTAGTTGTGTCGTGTCTAATTTGCGGCACCGTAATGGGGGAGGTGCAAAATTTTACACGTTTTCCCCCGCCGATAACGGGTATAAAGCTCTGTCGTCGCCCCAATGTGGTGTTCGTGTGCCCATTTTGAACTCAATGTCGAGCAACCCTGGCCTGCTATTGAAGTTCAGCTTACGTACATGTGTATACAGAGTGTGCGCCACTTGTGTGCACACTGGTGCTGTTAGTGACTGTGAGCGACATTGTACGACTCGGGACTCGGAGAGTCGTCGAGATAAGTAACGAATGTGTACTTGTTGGAGGCCGGTTCAGTGCTTCTCGTTGAGTGTTTATTAATAGTTTTTTACAGAAAAAAAAAGACAGTTCCCTCTCTCAGTTACAAGGGTAAAGCTAGACTGACAGAGAGAGAAAGAGAGAGAGAGACTGACACTACTACAATAGAACGCAATTTATAAAATTTTGTACCCTTATTTCATGATAAGACCGGTGAAGGTTGTTAGATGAAAATGTCTATACCATACTGGCACATTTGTTTTTTTGTTTTTTCGTTTTCGGCCCTCACGGTATATTTTATCGACTTGGCCACACTATACTTGTCCTACACAAGCTTTTTTTTTGTTGGTTTCTCTTGGGTGGCCCCTACTCTCGCGCCGACATTAAACTTGACGAGAGGGTTTCAATGTTTTTTGCCAGTTTCAATGGTGGTTCTCGATATCCTTGAGCTTGAGCTGATTTCATCATTTTCGAAATTCAAATGACAAAACAAGTGTGGCGCATGTGACTACATACGTATTGACTTTGGCGCTAATTGAATGTGTTTTTTGTTGTAAACATTTGAACAGAACTTTTTTACGTATTTTGTGCTGTCATCTGTCGAAAACTAGTCAAAGTCAGTGCAAAACTTGCATTAGACTTGGGTTTTGATTTTTATATCGATTATTCTGTAGCTATGAGGATACTCATTTGTTTTTTTCTTTTAAATTGAAAAGAAAATACTGGGCGTGTGCATAACAACACAAATCGATTGCATTCAATGTCAGTGTGCATCAGACGATGTAACGTCAACAAGCGATTAGGTTTATGACTATGAAAGTCACCCAAGGGGCATGGCATCTTGACAGCATTGAGGAAGTTAAATCGTATGTATATGCATTATCTGTGTACGTATTCCAAAGGGGGAGGCACTTTTCATTCACATAAGCTTGGCCTCAAGCAATTGACCATCTCTAGTCGCACGTTGGTCAATATTTTACGTGCTGTACGTGTTATATGACTCGGAAAAGTATAGATTCCGCGGAACACTCATACCGTGTATGCTGCATCGAATATAAGCCCTCTGGCATCCGCGATAGCGTCTTCCTTGTTGTCTGGAACCTTGGGGTTGTGATTTGAAGATCCTCTTGGATGACTGAACCATTATTGTCCACGTTGGGCGCGACCAATGCTATCGACGTCGTCTGTGTAACTAATAGTTGGACAGATTTGTTGAAGATAATGCCTTCTGTGTTAAAACCTCCCCTCTATTCTAGTATGAGATCAAAGAAATCACAGACGCGCTATCGTCTCCTTGCCGAAATCCGGTTCATGTTTGAAAGAGCTCAGGCGAGCTGTTCCCCAACTGCACATTAAACTGCGTATTTTTCAGCATTACGCGGTACAACTATGTAGATCAATTTTGTCGGGATCCCGAAGTCGGCCATTACCCTGTAGAGGTTAATGCAATGAATGCTGTCATGCAGCTTTAAAGTCGATGAAAAGGTGATGAATCTCGACTTGAAATTCGTTGGTCTTCTCCAGGAATTGCCTTGGTATGGTAAAGGGTTTTTCAATAGGGACGCTACAAAAGTAGAGGGACAGGGACAGCAAACGACGCCATATTTTTCTTGCGGTTTTTTGACATTTCTCTTCAGTAAGGTTTGCCATTTCATGATGGAAAGATATACGAGCCAACAACGAGTCGAAATTATTAAAAATTACTACCGAAATTCGGAGTCAGTGGCCTCAACGTTAAGAGCGCTACGTCCAATTTATGGTCGTCATAATCGTCCTAGCAGATCAACAATTGAGCGTCTAGTGGAAAAATTTGAATCCACAGGCACAGTACAAAATGTTCCCGTGCCAGTGAGACAAAGAAGTGCCCGTAGTGTCGAGAATATTGCTGCCGCTGAGGCTTCAGTTGCAGAAAGCCCAAATGTGTCTCTCCAAGTCGTTCTCAAGCGTTGGGCATCTCTGTGACGTCGTTGTGGCGAATTTTGCGAAAAGATCTTGGCCTACATCCTTACAAGATTAAATTGACGCAAGAACTGAAGCCGCTTGACCACCAGAAGCGTCGTATGTTTGTGAATTGGGCTGAGCAACAACTTGAAAATGATTCGGATTTTCATCGAAAAATCATCTTCAGCGATGAGGCTCATTTCTGGCTGGATGGCTTCGTCAATAAACAAAATATGCGGTATTGGTCAGGCAGCAATCCACACGTACTCCATGAGTCATCATTGCATCCCGAAAAAATTACGGTTTGGTGTGGTTTATGGGCCGGCGGCGTCATTGGGCCGTACTTCTTCCGTGATGATCAAGACCGGCACGTTACTGTGAATGGGGATCGCTACCGTTCAATGATAACCAAATATTTTTGGCCCCAATTGGATGATATGGACTTGGAGGACATGTGGTTCCAACAGGACGGCGCCACAAGCCACACAACGAATGTCACAATCAATTTATTGGAAACCAAGTTTGGAGAACGTGTTATCTCACGAAATGGTCCAGTCGCTTGGCCGCCTCGGTCGTGCGATTTGACGCCGTTAGACTATTTCCTGTGGGGCTACGTCAAGTCTATGGTCTATGCCAACAAGCCAGCGACGATTGATGAACTTCGTACGAATATCGAACGTGAAATTGCAGCAGTATCGGCCGATTTATGCTTGAAAACCGTCGAAAATTGGGTTCAGCGTCTGGACTTCTGCAAGCGTGCCCGTGGTGGCCATGCAAAAGAAATCGAGTTCCATACATAATGGCATCGAACGTACTTTCACAAGAATAAAGAATTTCATTGATATCCAAAACCGTTTTTGTTTTATTTAAAAAAACTTTTGTAGCGCTCTTATTGAAAAACCCTGTATATGAGGGTGAGCGAAGGGCTCTTCACTTAGGCATTAGTCGGGCCCGTTGTGTTCCCCTTTTT
Organism: Matsumyia berberina; assembly: GCA_917880715.2. Lineage (NCBI taxonomy): Eukaryota > Metazoa > Arthropoda > Insecta > Diptera > Syrphidae > Matsumyia > Matsumyia berberina. The sequence goes on from OU862870.1 coordinate 36,210,480, forward strand.
TAATCGTTGGAACTGCAGGTATAGGTTTGGCTGCGGACGTATGTTGGGAGGGATCTAGGAAAGGTCGAAACAATTATGGAGTTGACACTAGTGTACGTGTGGTCCTTCTGTTTTTTTGGGGAAGGCCAGGATACCGCCGATTCCCTTGTCCTTGAGATATCTCAGGTTCGGTATCCACATGGACTAAGGCAGGCAAAGGAACTCATCGGGAACTACGACCGAAGGAGGTGCAAGGCCTGTCTAAGTACCAGGAAAAACCTGCTTCGCATTCTAACGGGCTTCTTAATGGGCCATTGCAGACTCAGGGAGATGTGAATAGAAGCAAACGGAAACTGCAGATTCTGCAGTGATGCCGAGGAGACTCCGTCACTCCTCCTTATGGACTGTGGAGCAAAAGAAGAGCAAACCTGGGAGCGTACACTTTCTCTGAAACGGATCTCCCATCGTTGGACCCAATCCAGATACTCCGATTTCTCAGAGTTATTGGATTGGAGGAGGTTCTTTAGGTCGAGACGTATCGGGCAATATGAGTACGGGGGAGCACAATAGATCTATACAGGTCGTAGTGCATACACACCCGAGCTTTAAACATCTAACATCCACATGGAGCCTTGTCACATTCCCACTAGGTCTAGGCAGTGGCATAGGAAGTGTTCGAGGTCGTCTTCTTCTTCCTCGCAGTTCTTACATATCCCTGTAAGGAATTGCCTTAGAGTGAAGATTTAGTCTACAGTCGATGGGCCAGAAACCATGCTGATATGTGCTGTTTAGTGTTTTGCAGACGTTTACACAGTACATTGGATAGGATCTTGCATGCGACATTTAGTAGGGACATGCTTCAACAGTTAATGCAAGACATAGAATCGCCTTTTTTGTAAAAAAGGCATATGGTGCTGACTTGTAAGCCATTAAGGGTTCTTAAAGTCAGAAGAGTTAGACAGTTTCATAAAAAATCAGTAACCGTCTCCTCCTCTTTCTCGCTTCTACATACTATGCAAAAATCCTTGGAGAGTTTTCCCAGTTTTAGCATGTCTTCCAGTCAGACAGTGTCCTGCAAGAGCTTCAATTGAAGAGCTAATGGCTTTCCTACTGATTGAGACGATTCGTTTTGACCTTCTAGGGCTAAGGCTTGGATAATGAAAGACGTTGATATTGTGCGACTGTTTTCATTGAGGTTCGGACTGATTTCTACTTTTGTTAAAATTATTCGGAACACAGTTGTCAGCATTGAGAGGAGTTGCATCTTTTAAGAGATCTGCGGCATCACTTAACTAACTTGGATCTTATCGTTGATCCTCTAGTCCTTATTGCTGCCTGAGTCTGTAAAGGTTTTTGCTTCAAAGAGCTCACCATGAGCATCTTCTTGCTCCTTCCTGATCGCTGTTGCATACTTCAAGCATTGTCCTGTTCAAAATCCAGTTTATCATCTGCCTTAGATAAAAGCATGTCCACCGATGATAAAGAGAAAATGAAGTTACTGGAACGCCCGTGCTCTAGATCCTCGTTCGAATTTCATAGAGATGGCGGAACAATTCAACATTTATCTATGCTGGGTGTCAGGTCACCGAGTGCCTCTAGGAAACTCGATGGCTGACGTGCTCGATAACCACATCTACGCGCTACGTCTAAACATGTCCTTAGACTTAAAGCAATGGGGTAAACCAATTGTGGAAGGGTCAGGGACAGACAGATCTGATTTAGGTTAGGTTAGAACCTATCATGTCCTAGCCCACTTGGAGAAAATGTCCTCGTGCTTAGGAAATCCAAGAGACTTATTGAGCCTTTTTCCTACAAGAAAATCATAAGGAAGCTGGTGGGCATTGAGGCCTAATCTCGACAAACTAACCTGAACCTTTGTTCAGATACTGAGTGCCGGGGAGAAAATATTCTTGCAGAGAATATTTGAATATCCGGCACTTTTCTGGCTAGGAGGACGGATCTTTTTAAGGAACTCAGCTGCTAAAGACATACTCACCTTCAGAAGGGATGTAGTAGGCCTACTTAGACCTTTTAAGGTCACAGTGTCAGCTATAGTGGCGAGTTTCTTACTTACTTGCTTACTTAAGGTGGCGCTACAGTCCAGGATGGACCTTGGCCTCAACCAACAAGCGTTTCCTGCCAGATTAATCTTAAGATAGCTGCCTCTAGTTTCGCACTCTAAGTTGGTTGAGGTCCCCTTCCACTTGCGTGCGCCACGTGATTCGCGGTCTTCCCCTACTGCGTCGTCCCTCGGGTTTGGATTCCAAGAGTTTATTAAATAATAAAAAAAGAAAAAAAAATAATGAATTGGTCCTGCTGAAGCGATTGTTGATCATTGTCGTTACCGCCTGTAGGTTTTCACGGAGATAAACTAAAAATTCTACGATTTTTACAAAAGTTATACATAGGTACGAAAAGGAGGAGGAATATTCTTCACTTACTCTCCATCTATCCTTGGATAACGTCGGAGTTTTGAATTAATAAAGCCTCCTGCACCTTTTTTTGGTTCCATGAGTGTGACAGCATCCCTAACCTAACCTAACCTAACGATTATTCTGCTGGCGATTACGTAAGAACGTTCTTACGTACGTACGTATTCAAATGTCAAATGTCCGAAACACATTAAAGTAAAAATGGCAGACAAAAGTACATCGTATCAACCAAAAAATTAAGTGCCTAATTTGAACTGCTTGTAGATTTTGAGTAAGAAACAATAATCAAGTCTTTTTGCGTTTTAATGTGTGTTTAGACCTTAAGGCAGAGTTCAGAGAGAATTTGTGTTCTTTTTATGGATATTTTTCATGGCGGTTTTTAGGACTCTTTTCCATTTGCGTAGATTTTATCCTCGAGCAGAGCACAGCGGCTACTGCCAGGCGAATCGTTAAAACGACAGAAGCATGTCTCTTAATAGTGTTGTCATCTCGCTGGCTGTGCAGCATGTGACGCTGTGTTTTTGGAATCATATTCAGTCTTTCGATGCATTAATTGCCTATTTTGGTTTAGAAGAATAGCAGCGGGGAAATTTCTGAAGATGGCATTTTAACTGGGTATTGGAAGTCTTCTGTTGGACATGTTTACAAGGCCAAAGTTTATGAGCTCGAAAGCAATGACTCTGAAATGCACTCCTTGTAAGACCTCGAACTGTACCCTGTTCAAAAACGTTGAAAACAAAACCAAAGATAAGGTTCATACGTTCATACTTCAATGTTTTGAAGGTGGGAAACTGAAACAGTGTTGGATTTCTATCCACTAAATCCGCCTCACTTTCCATCCCTGATACTGTCGTTGTCTATGTGTGGCGCAAAAAGGGCTTGAGACGTTTACCCAGTACATTGGACAGGATCTTGTATGCAACATTAAGCAAGGATATGCCTCTGTAGTTGTCGCGAGACATGCGATCGCCCTTTTTGTAGATGGGGCATATAGAGCTTGGTTAATGATTTGGTCCATGTTCCCTACCAAAACATCACCCCCATATTTGAAGAGTTCTGACGACAAGCCATCAGGGCTAATGACTTTGTTGTTCATTAGCTACTCCAAGCTCTTCCAAACTGGGAGGGGAGACTTGTTCATCGACTGGATTTGGACTTTTTTCCTGCCCTACCACTCTGCTGCTTAAGAACATCTACTATTCCCTGCGCTTCGGTAGGTACTTTCATTCACTATTCTGAAGACCCTGTGTTCTGGGGCTAAAAGCAGGAGTTAGGTGCTTAACTTTTTTTTATTACCCCCGGATGTTGTTTCCTGTCGCGAATCTCCTCAATTTTCTTGAGTTGAGAGATCGCGTAGGCCCTCTTCTTCCTACGCCAAGTTTTCTCTTCCTTAAATCTCTTAAAGCGATACTCTTCCCGCCCTGCTATAGTTTTGCGCTGCAGCGCTGGGCTGTATGCCTTTTCCGTCAGCGCTTTCAGTTGCACGCACTCATCATCATACCAGAGGTGTTTTCTAGGGGATGGCTGGGAGCCTAGATTGGATTCGTTTACATCCTTCATGATGGTGCAGCACAGGATCCACTGATCATTCACATTTGTGACTGGCATTGGCGTGGCGGAGACTTTTTCTCTTAATTGCTCTTTTTAGTCCCAGGCGCTCAATAAAATACCTTCTTTTCAGAATGACCCGCAGCTTCTTTTCCTTTGACAGTCGAGCTCTAAAAAGGGCCACAACCAAGAAATGGTCAGAGTCAATGTTGGCTGGTTGCTCTCTTGGTGAATTATAGCAATGACAAACACCGCAAATTTAGTTTGGACACCACCCTCGGACGCCATTGAAACCTAATACTATCTGAATTTCGAACCACCGCACCTCGCTCGCGCTGTCATAACCCCTTGAAGAGCGAGTGGAATTTAAAAAAAAAATGTAAAGTTGGATTCGACTGCCGTTCCCATCTTCTAGAATGAAAACTGCTTCCGAAGATCAGTGGTATGGTAATCGACTCGATCTTGCCAAAGTCATTTCTCGGATCTGTAACACATTTTTCAAAAAGTATTTAATGTCGTCAAACGAAGTATACAGTATGGAATCGTATAAAATTTATTCATGCAGTAAAAAAAACACCTCTCAGATTTTCAATATTTCCACTTCCACTTGAGCTAAAGGTAAGAAAATTCACAAAATGTGGACTAAAAATGGTTTTCCACCTTGCGACAAATCGCTAAATCTACATATGTATGCACCTGTTCTATTCCAAAGGATTAAATATTTCAAAAACGCACCACAGTGACTTTATTTTCCGAGTTCACATTAGTATTCCCTCACATTTATCTCTGTTCCAAAAAACAAAGGCTACTTGCGATTTTTCTTTTTATTTTTTTTTTTTTTTTTTTTGAAAATAATGAAATTGTGCGGCAAATCATTTCGGATACACTCATATTAAAATTTATGATTCCTTGACTTGGCTGGGACACGGTGGAATAATTCACTTAAATGTTTTATGTATATTTTTATTAAATCAAAAAACAATTTCTTAATGAGAAAAATTGTTTTTGGAACAACAGGCGTTGCATTTTCACTTAAACAAATCCAAATCGTTCGCTACTTCGCTAGTTTACTTCGGTCGGTTTTTTGATTCGGACTTCGGAGTGAAGATATTCTTTATCATTTTGTGCAGTTTTCTATAACATTTTTTGCTATAAGTCGTGCTTTGCTGGAATCAGTTTTATTGAGGTGAATTTTTTTTTTTTCGAAAAATAGAGTGAGAATGATATGTATTTTCCCTTGGGCTTTGAATTAATTCTTTGACGAAGAAATCATTGTTTTTTTTTTTCTCCATGACCATGGCCATTGTAGAATAGGGCTCTGCAGTCGACAGAAATATTTATTGAGAAGCGGAGTAGATGAAATAAAATGGAAGTGTCACCCAGATTTTGAGTTAAGTGTGTAACATGTACGCTATAGTTCCGGGGTAGATTCAAAAAATCTCCAGACCGAAGTGCTTGTGTTTATCCGCTCTACATGTGCCAACCATCTTCGTCATTATATTTGAACTCTTCTGAAATGTCGCTGTACAGCCCACTGTTTGTGCAGATGGAACCAAAGATCATCCGAAGGACTTTTAGGTTAGGCTAGGTAGAGTAGGGTTATGCAGCCAGCGCTTGCGTAAGACACTAGGCACCATAGTGGGCCCATCGCGATGCCTGTGAAACCAAAAACGCAGAACCTCAAACATTTCCTGAAAGCACTTGATTTTCCTGCAGAGTTTTACCATGTTCCTGTAGCTGACATAGCCTAGCTCCTCCAGATTATTAAAGAAATAGTTGCCGAGAAGTTTAATGCGAGTCCTGGCAATTCCCTGACATATGTGTGTTATATCCTCAGCGGCGCATAGGTCTTTGCAGTATCTGCAGACCTCTGTGGCTGAGAGCCCTAATCTCTTAGCACGCTTTCTGAGAAGACAGTGGCGGGACAGGATGCCAGTGATTAATTGTAGCTGTGCCCTGCTTAAGTTGAGAATATCTCTTGTTTTCCTGTGATCCAGAGCAGGCCATAGAGCCTTGGATACCCTATGCCCATTTATGTTGGACTATCTCTGATTTGCCTTTCTTACAGTTGTATCCGAAGGACTTTACTCTTGATACAATCGAGGGCGAGCTCAACCATTCTTGATAAATTCCATGCCTCTGCGGCATAGGGCGGAAATGGGATAGTTAGATAGATAGTGAGTCTTGTATTGAGTCACCTTATTTGCTCGAGAAACGGCTTTGCCTTTTTAGCCCAAAGAAGCAGCCATAGGCAAATGTATTCTTCCTTTGATCTCAAAACTTGTGTCATTGTCTAAGCCCGAAGCGGAGCCTAGTTAGACAACGTTCTCAATGTTTTATCGCCAAGGGTATTGAAATCGAAATTGGGTATTGGGTGTCCTTTGTTGACAGCATTTATTTTGTTCTCCCCTCGACGATTGTTAAACCCATTTGGCCCATTCCATCTTAATACTCAAGTACGCGGTGCTGACATCACGCTGTGTTCTTTCTATAATGTCAGGATTGCCGACGAATGTTTGAACTGACTTTTGAAAGATCGTGTCCTTTTTGTTGGCGTTTTTTGACATCACAGTATAATGTCCATGAGTGTCCTGTGTATTAAGTCTGTTATCCTTAGAAAGTTGTGTATGGGCCCAATTTTCCAGGACTTGTGTGACACATTTGGATAATCTGGTTCATCTATGGTTGGCCTTTGATAGAAGGTAATTTTCAGCGAAATAAATACACGGTTTGCAAAGGATTTATTAAGGGCGGATTCATTTCCTGTCATTTTGTCAGCCTTTCCCTTAAATGTTTCTACGACCTGATATCGTCAAGGTAATATGGAGCTGGCGACTTAAGTAGGTACATGGGTAGGTAGAAGTGGCGGTTCAACAGAACCCTATTAGCAGTGAGACGTGGGTTTTTGTTACTACCCCTCAGGTGTCCTGGTTCATGATGTGTGTAGTTAAAGGAGAGTGGCACTGTGCCTAAATGGAAGTTTGGAAAATAGATTGGATCTCGTATCCTTTTACCCCAAATGTCATTGGGGTCGTCGAAGAATGGCTAGTTGAGTGCGCGCAAACTGGCTTTTGCTAGTGTCCGACATTTGCAGAGATAGAGATTTTTCTTCTCGTGTTTATTTTTGCAGCTGCGGCAATGGGAGTTGGTAGACCACAACCTAATTTGATCGCATGGTCTCAAGTTATGCTGTTATTCTGGCAATATCTGGAAGGATTCTGGTTAGGAGACCTTTTGTTCTAATCTTTTTGTTGATGGGCTATATTTCCTTGATATGACGCAGTAGGTTAGCCTCTTCTATTGGAGGTTGGCCTTCGACAAGAAGTGTGAATGTATTTACCCTTTAATCTAGCTGTAGAGTTTCCTTTTATGTCACTGTGTCCTAAAACACAGAGTAGTGTGACTCTGAAGAGATTACCCAAGCGAACATACTCGTTATGCAACTCTTGCACCAGTTTGGAGGATATGGTAGCTGAGTTTATAGCTTTGATGGCGCTTTGGCTATCTATAAGGATAAAAAAGTTCTATTAGGCACGTTCAACGTATGCTCCCAACTCGTCTTCCAAAAAGTGCCATGGAATTCGTGCCATCAGGTAGGTGTCCCCAGGGTAGGCCCAGGATGAGATGGCTTTACGAAGTCCGAAATCTCACCTCTACCCTTATGGGGATAGTCCCTGAGGATTAAGAGTCGATGGCAAAAGATCGATAGATGTGGAAAGTCCACTTAAACACCCTAAATCCGCGACGCTAATAGTAGATGAGCAGGTAATTGGAAAATGAATGAATGTTCTATTTGCGCGTTAGGTCACTCCTGCGTGCAACTTTCGCGGATTGCCTGGAAAACGCCAGAAAAAAAATATTAATATTTTCAATGATTCCGAGTATACACTGCTACTGATACCACAGTTCATATTTGATCCGTCGGTGTAGATGACCGTGTCGAAATGCTTCACCGCTTCATCTTTCTTTCACTGCGCTCTGGTGGGACATCTCACGTGAAAGTTTGTCCTGACGGAGGGAGCTGGCTGGAGACATAATCATGCCGTTTGGTAATGAGTTAAATATGTTCATGTGGCTGTAAGGCCTTGCAGTCAGACACCCATTTTTTTTTAGTTTAATTGCGCTGCATAGTGTAGTATTTTTTTTTTGTGTCGAGAGGCCGAATATGTAAGAACACTGTAGAAGCATCTCTCGGGACCGGCCGTAATACTTCCATGGTGCCTATACTTGCTGTCATTTGGAGCCTTTAGAGCTTTGTTAGATTTTAGTCTTTACCCAACGCGGGCTACCATATCAGTGATCCATAGGTGAAAATTAGATCCACTACGGCTATGTACATCCACAAGATTATCTTTGGGTGAAGTCCATACTTCTTGCCAAAGGTTTTGCTACAGGCATAGAAGACTACACATGCCTTCCTGAATCTATTTTCTATGTTTTGCTTCCAGTTAAGTTTTGGATCGAGAATAATATCCAGTGCTGGAGGATAGGCTGAGTGGTTGATCATTAGGTGAAGTCAGGCATTTTGGTTTTGGTAGTGAATATTGTCAGTTATGTTCGGGTTTAAAACATGACAACAACAAGGTCTAGAGAAGCCTCCATGATTTCATCTGGCGACTTAGGCAAGCGAGTTCTACGAGTTTGAAGGCTGTAAGTGCTGAGTTTCAAATTTTTCAGGCAGCTTGACTGTCCATGAAGATTGTTAGGTTTCTCTTATGGTTTCGATAAGTAATTTTCGATCATCGTGTATCCTAAATTGCTATTTCATCCGCTTGGAATACGTTTGCTAGGTTGGGTGAACAAAAAGATTTGGATATCCTATGAGAAATACTGGCATCAACCTCCATATTATCCGACATCTACTGGCACAGATTCCGCTCGCTTTACTGAGCCTACCGGGTAAACTGTTCATTGTGAATTAACAATAATGGCGACTGTCTGCCCTCAACGATATTCGTGACTTAACCGTCAAAAGAGCATTTATCCAATCAGCAGCCATTAAGTTAATAAAGTCACGAGTGTCAGCAAGAAGTTAATCGCTCTTGTGCTGGGCCAGCAGTTTTGACTTGCCTTCTTGCCCAAACTTTTCCTCGCTGTTCATGTATGTACTTACGTTTTTAACTTCTGATAGTCAAGGCAAGCTCGTAGATCAACGGACAAGTTGATTTCTTAAGGCTACTATGCTACTTAAGTGCAAATGGCGTTTAATAGGCCCGTCCATGTTTTAAGCCCTGGAGTGGTCTTCTTTTAGGACATGACAATGTATTGTTTGTATTCCTTTGATAGCTTAAGAATACTAAATTAGCCATCATCATAATTTCGACTAAAATCACTGATTTCGCAGCATTATCGGTAAGAATTTGTCTCCCGGAACACGCAAAAATTCATATCCGTTTCCTGCACAAGAGGAAGACCGAGAGCAAAAGTCCAACTACAACCGAGACCGCGAAACAAAACAATTTCCGTGTGCTATTAAAAACAAAAAATCTATTACATACCATCCACACATAATTATACATGAAATTAAAAACGCTAGAGATAAATGAAAAATGAAAAAAAAAAAAATCAATTTCCCCATCTCGAATAATAAAACACATGGGAGACATGAAACATGAATGCAATTCTTCAATGCGCCGTGGCTAAGCATCTGCAAAAATAGAAAAATAAAACCCGCCGCTCCACTCGATGAACTTCCTTCCGCATTTCGCTTTCGATCATCTAATCATCGCTTCATTCCCCTTGTTTCGCTTTTATTCACACTGCAACAGTCGTTAGATACACAACACATTCCTCCACCGCTGCTGGTGGTGGTCGCAGCAGTCGCATGTCAAAAGCAATTCAAAAACTCGATTTCACACAGCCGAGGCGCATTTGAAAATTATCATTTCGCATTCAACAATCGAAAAGATACAATTGAATTCGAAATTGCTGTGCAAAATTACCCGTACATGTGCCTTGGTGGACACACAAATACGACAGCGAACGGGCCAGTGTGCAACACCGAGCGCGCGCCAAACAGCGTGATTTTTCTTGTTGTTTAGCAACATTCTAAGATTTTGAGTGGCAACGACCTCAACCGACCTAGCTCAACATGCATTCTTCTAATTCGCGCACCACCACATCACAACGGCCAGCCGGCGCGCGAACCAGGCGGCTCACTTCACCACCCTGGCACCCTCGTTTTCATTTGTTGGTTCTAGAACTCAGAACATTTCTGTGTCTGCAAACAGCACTCTGTTAGAGTTTTCTATCAACAACTTCCACTGCTTCTTCCACAGTCTTTAGGTCGCTCTGCAGAGCGAATTCTCACTTCTCAATTCGAATCCGGTGCGTGTCCGTCCAACGTCTTCGGTCGCCTGTCGAAGCGAAAGTTCAATGAAATTTCTTGTACACAAAAAAGGGAAATGTTTACGAGAGCGTTCTGTAGTGGGCAACATGTTTCGATGGGGTTTTCGTAACGGGCGGAAAGTTTTGTTTATTTTCCTATATCGCAAAACAGAAACAGACAGAGACAAGACTACTTGGGCAAAACTAAGTTCTATAGGTTCATTCTCTTCGAAAGGTTTCTCTCTTCCGGTTCTAATGGCTAAGAGATTGAAGTTTAACAGAATCTCTTCAAATGTTGCCAAGGTTTCCATGAAGAGATAATCAAATTTAGAAGCGAATACGCTAACGTGTGGGGTGGTTTGGTTGGGTGTCAAAAGAACCTAATTTGATGCAAAATCCTGAAGAGTTTACGTACTGTCAGCAATCATGGCCGGGGCAAGGTTTCCCTCGCGCCCTGTTTAGCTGTGTTTTTCTTAGTTCAACGCCTTCAAACAATTAGGATGACGGGAGAAAGCTAATGTGACGAATTTTTGTCATCAGTTTACTTTGCCTGTTTTTTGATTTAAGTGCGATGAGCTTGGAACAAATCAATTCGCAAAGCCTCTTTTAAGTGACGGCAAGCAGAGTACTAAACCCAAGGAATTTCGATTGTGTGTATAAATCGAATTCGATTCGAACTTAGTTGACAACGGTTCTGTTCAAATCACGAAGGTGCAGGAAATATCTTCGGTTTTGCAGATTCTATATGATTTTCTAGTCAATGCAAGTCACTTCATTCGGAATAGTTGCTGTTAGGAAGTAATAGGAGAGTCCTCCGTTTGTGGTACAGCAATCGTCGGAAAGGTAGCTTTTGTTGAAGGCTAATTGTCGCACATTGACTGGGTGATAGCAACCTTACTCGAGTATAGCATCTTCTCATCTAGCCGAATTTTTTAAGCTTGGGAACAATAGGAAGTCACTCGGACCCAAGTCTGGTTGAAAGATTGGATAAGGTTACAATGTGAAGCCTAATTCATACACATTCCTCATTGCGGTAGTCCACTTGGTGAAGAGGTTCTCCTCTGTGCGCCAATCTTGGCCGCTTTTTAGTCAGTACTTCTTTCGAAAAATCCAATAATGTTGCACAAATGATTCTTTGTCCACTGTCCATCACATTCTCAGCTGATATAAAAATTATCCCTTTTCAACACTCGCTGTCCACTGCCTGGGCTTCGAATTCAGGTGTAAAAATGTGGATTTTTGTATATTTCGTCCACAAATATGAATTGGAGAAAACGGCTGCAATTAGTTTTCACCAAACACTGCGTTGAAGTGCCATTTCAAATGTGGTCTTGGTGGAGTGTCAACAATCTCCGCACTCATAGAGGTCATCGCTTTTTCGCCGGCAATTAAGCATCAAGAGTATCTAATATTTCTTTACTTGAGGTGCCCATAGTCTCAGTAATTTCGTTCCTTTTACTCCACGGTCTAGTTTTAGTCGGAGGGGGGTATGGGCCATTTCAGATGTCCTTAACGATTATTGTGCCATTGGCAGTTTGACACCCATGATGAAAGACTCGAGACTGCAGGAGATGCAAGGGCGATGGGGAGATCGTACGTCAACTGCTCTGCAAAATTCTCATTTTTGCTGTAACTAGATAGTTATTTCTTTGACGACTTAGAGAACCTACTTAGCAATAATGAATTGAGGCGCCTTCTGAGTTTAATATTATCGGTAATTTTCTCGTAGTTTCAGGCGTGTAGAATGGAACCGTCTACGTAACCCAATCACGCATGTTGTAGGACACTCATCGACCCACCAATCTACCAAGAATTTACTACTTTCTAATTGGAGTGACTTGAGATTGACAAGCCTGCGGGAGTATAATTTGTCATAAAAGAGCTTTACAATTCGCCCTTTGAGTCGGCAATAAATTGTAGGTCCCTTCCATTCATGCGAAAAATGTAACACGCATAGCATGAATGGTTGCGAGAAGCTAGGCCTTGGCTCAGTCTGCACACCCCATCGGAACATAAGTATAGATTTTTGTATGCCCCCCTGCTTGAGATCACTGTACGATTTGGAGTAGGTGCGAAGTTGGGTGAATTCAAAGTTTCTTTCTATCCATGTGAAATATACGAAAAAAACTGTGCATATACCAGACTTCACACCTACTCCACCACTTTGTCCACCAAACTATTGCCGCATAGGCCAGAGTAGGTCTGACAACCAAGGTGTAGGGTTGGACCATGATTTTGGGACTTAATCCCCAGTTGATGCCACAGATGCGGCGACAGGTCCACAGTGCTCCTGTGGCTTTTCCAACAGTCCGGTCGATTTGCTGTCCAGGATTACCCCAAGGTACTCTACTGCCTGCAAGAACTGAATGTTTCGTCGTAGATAGAGGGGCGAATTAAAAGACTTAAGTTTCTTCTTCTCGTAAAAGGAACTACTAGATGTCTTTTTGGGGTTTACAGAGAGGCCTTCTTTGGTGCACCATTTCTGTATCTCAGATAGTGCGTATTGCAGCACTTCCGAAACAGTACTTTCATATTTGCCACTGACAATGATCACTACGTCGTCTGCATAGCCGATGGCCTCACTGGGCATGGGCTTAGTTTCGCCCTTTAAAATAAATAAAAAAAAAGAGGCTGGAGGATCTACCGCACCGACCTACACAAATCAGCATCAATATTGTTTGTGACGAAGCAGCTTTTCTGAATCAACTTAAATTTATTGAGAATTTGAAAATTGACTTTAATGACTTTAATGGCTTGGTTGCGAAATAATGTTGATAATTATAAAAGGTGATGGATGGATTTACCTTGAATGGCTGCAGATAAATATACGAGTAGATAAATCTATGTTCTCAAAACTTGATCATTCCACAAGGTTTTTGGTATTTCAAGATGACGTGTCTTCCTATTAATCGAACATAAAAACTCACTACGAATAGTATATTTAATTACTAAAACTTGTAATGTTTTATTGCTATCTAGATCGAAGCATACATATACTTATATATTTTTATTTAATACACAAGTTTAACTACCGACGTTTTATTTTATTCAATATTCCGAATTTACTGCTAAGTTTTATGTTTATGTTTTGGTATGAACAACCTTTAAAGTTAAATCTCAATAAAACACCTTGCTATGGTTACTTTTATTCTTGTTTTGCTCTAAAATGACGTCATAATGTTTAAGTATATGCATCTTTAACAAGTTTTTAATTATCTCATCACCAATGACAAATAGTAAGCGAATTGGTGAAGATTTCTCTGTTTCTTTGGATGTTTGTTCTTTTATAACTCGAAAGCAGTTCAACATTTTGCTATGAATTTTCATTGGTTTGTATCGATTGAATGGACAATCAGATACTAGAATATTTTTTATTTCATCAAAGAACTCTCATGGATCCAGTAAGGTAGTAAGAGCATAGCCGCGTATATATCTTGAAAAGCCAGTCGACGGAGTTGAAATAATTCAGTAGAATGTAGGAACAATTGTGCTGATGAGGAATATTGTCTTCTCCAACCAGATCAAGCTCCTGGGTTAATGTGCGATGATTGAATAGTTGCTACCATAGAAGACAGAACAAATGAGAAGATTTTAGTTTCTTCCTCTGGTAAAAGGTACAATAATCGTCTTTTCTGCCCTTCTTTGGTGGACCATCTCTATATATCGTATTTCAGCACTTCTGAAACTGATCTTTAGTGTTTTCTGCTGATAAAAGTTGCTACGTCTTCTACGTAACCGCTGAGATTACAACGCCATTGATGTTATTGTGAATCACTCTACGACATTATCCACCTGATTTTGGTTGGTGTGTGGTTTATATTGAAAAGTGCACGTTTAGTGGATTTTTATGGTGTGCTCCCTTCGGTGTCCAGTAAGGCAATGATGGAAGTTTCAAATTTGGTTACCAAGTCCTTTAATGCTGACTCAATAGATTTACCCGATTGATATTCGTGTTGTGAGTCGCAGAGTGGCTAACCACTGAGCCACGGCGATCTGTTGATGTAGTGCTAGAAATATGTCATCTTTCCTTTTTTATAATCCACACGCTTATCAAGAGGACATGAACGCCCTTTTAAGGTTATTCACACACCGCGAGTGAGGTGCAGTGGTTTGAAATTCAGGTAGTATTAGGCTTCATTGGCTTTCGCGGGTGGTGTCAAGACTAGGTTTTATGGAGGAAATAGCTCACTTGGTGGCCTCGACATTACAGATTTCTCTGAAGATTACCCATATCGATCAAGATCAAGATTTTAAGCCATGACACAGTAGAGTCAACATTAGTGCGTTTTAAGTAGGAGCTCGAGAATTTCTTTTTTCATCTTCTTTTGCGAGTGAAGCCAATGAAGTCGTTAATTTTTAAAACTTCATCAACGTTACCTGCCACGGAATTGCTTTGCTTTTAGCTGCAGTATGTATTCAGCTTTAGCAACACCATCTGCATAAGCAATAACTCTACAGCCCTCATAATCTGGGTCAAGTTATTGTAGCTTCTAATCTACTACATGCATCCCAAACAAAATGGAAGATGAGCCGCCATCTTGCTGTGTGACAGCGCTAAAAACTATTCGAAAAAGTGATGCCAAACGTTGTGATTCTCATTGTGCTTACGAAACATGACAGGCAATCAATTCTGCTTTCACCCTTATTTCATGACCAAATATATAAATAAATTTTATTTTAAAATTATTTTTACCGCACAACTCAAACCACATTCTATTTCCATTCACAAAAACTTGAAATCCCTCTTGTCATTCTCTTTGACGACATTTACAACAGACAGTTGAACCTGAGAGCAAAAAAACATAAATTTACATCAAAAATAAATTTGAATTAATAAAAAGATAATATATGACTCATGAGTTGAATATTTAAAAAGAAAAAAAATTATAATTCATCGATCGTTACACGTCATGGTGGATGTTTATTGCGTAGCGACACAAGGACTTACTGTCTGTTCAAATTTCAAAATTTCCTTCCTCATTTTTCAAAAAATCCCACCCCCTCCCCTTCGCCTCTCCTAAGTGTAAGAGACTCTTAGCTGATTCCATTTTTGTCCACAACGCTGCTGGTCTCCATTCAGAAGTCAAATTCTTTGCAAAAAAAAAAAAAACGAAAACCGACCTAAGCACCTTGTTCTCTAACACCACAGCGCGGCGGCAAGCCCACATAACATGGTCCGTTAGTTTTTGACGCTGTCAAAGATGAGTGTATTTTTAGACTTAAATTTTATAATTACGTTCAAAGTAGGCCAGAGGCAGGAATATCTCTACACTCTAGCGCAAGCGGGAGGCTTTATGATTTTCATGCGTCGTAATTATATTGCGAATCGTTGAGAGCGCGTAACACAAGCATTTGTCACACAATTTTTGCACTCGTCCTGTCCACGCCAGGGAGATTGGTGTGACACAGTGTTGGGTTAATAATAAAATGCTCACAACGCAATTAAAGTGCATTTCTGTGACTCGTGTAGAAAAATTTGTCAAAAAAAAAGCATTTTTCCCCCAATTTTTTTGAGTCACAAGAACCGACTAATTCTAGACTTTTTTATTCTGAAGGTACTTCCTCATCCGTGTGCGCTTTGGAACGAATTGTTGGTCTTGAAAAAAAAAAAAAAAAAAACTGCTCAAGTTTAAACAAAACATTCTTTCAAAGTCTAATTCTAAGGTTGAGACGTGTGTTTGGCTTACCAGGAAGAGCGGGACAGAGACACATCAATCACCGAAAACATTTTTTCTTTTTTTCTGTATAATGAACTGCGAACGCGCCGCTCTGACTGTCGAGGTCACATCACGAAAAAATTAAGTTTTCGTTCGTAGTTACTTTTCAAGGTAAGTCACCTTGGCCTCATTTAGTCGTATTGATTGTCTTGATACTACAGGTAGGCATGATGAACTATGGGACGGCGGTGCACCAACCGCCGCCGAATATATGTACGCAACCTGTATACTGAGTCTGAGGTATCTACGTTATTTTCCACCTGTTTCAATGTCTCGGTTAAGTTTTTTTTTTTTTTTTGGTTTTCACTTTTGGGGAACTTGCACTTGAAAACTTGTATCCGTGTATCTGTATCGGTTTTGTTGTTGGATCTGTTGGGTTTGCTGGTGGTTTTGAAGTTATTTTTTTGCAAAGTCGTGATTGATTTGGATGATGCACAGGCATCCGGTTTTAAGGGAGACTACGTCGTTCTATTTGGGAGACTTTAAGTTTGGCATTGACTCGCGCTTTAAAGGGCACGCAGAACTATCTTGATTAGGTTATTTTTCTGTGATAAGCTATCGTCACTCTGCGTGCGATAAGGTGTTGTGAGAAAAATAATCGGTCGACTGACTGTGTTTAGGTTTACGGTCATAGCCTTGGGTTTTTTACTGGCACTAGAACATTTTTGTGTGAGCAGAGTCATGGGTAGACTAAGCACATGATTAGGAGGGCACTAGACTGGCGCCAGCGGATGTAAAAACGAAGGGTCTGGTTAAGAACTCAAGAAGATTTGAGAAGAAACTGAGTGTGGTCGTTAACCCTCGTTTTGATATGATTTATGTTGGGTGAAACTGGTTTGGTTTGGGAAGTTTGAAACGCGGAAAGGGCGATTAGCTAGATTATAGCGACCTTACCTTCGTTTAAGTGGAAAGTCTTATCATATCTCATCGCGATTTGAGATATCATAGATGTGCGTAGTACTTCTAGTTCAAGAAATTACCGGAAACTGTCCTTCGACTACTATGTGCTTTCGGTTTGTTCTCTTGACTAGAACTCATAGGCTATTATTTCAATCTATGCCAAGTCAGAGCGCTGTAAATCTTTTGGGTATGATATGCTCCTCCAAATATTTCTCGTCCTTTCTTTGCGATGAAGGTGATAGATCTTGAAGGCTCCGAGGTACTTGAGAGAAGTTCATACTAAAGCCACTTTCACCTGGATCTCAGGACACAGTAAAACGAAAGAGGTAACGAACTGGCCAGACGTGGGCCAGTCCTTAACGAGCTAATAGCACTGGCCTTGTCAATAGGAAACAACTCAGTCAAGTGTGCGTACCCCTCACAATACTTTTTGCAAATGGCCAGCCCTAGCGAGGATTAGAAAATCCATTCTAGGCAAACCCTTCTGCGATAATCTTCAAGAAAAGAAAAGCGTTCGCGTTTTCATATTTATAACGTGGTCGCCGTGGCTCACCGATTAATGCGTTGGACTACTGTCCAAACTGCGTGGGTTTATGCCTCGGCCATGTCCACCGCAAATTGTTTGCGGCAGTACCTCTCGTCGGGTAATGACAAGCCTCCGGGAGTATAGTTTGTCATGAAAAAGTTTCTCCATTCGAGTTTTGGAGTAGGCAATAAATTGTAGGTCTCTTCCATTTGCGCGAAAAGTGCAACACGCACGACATGAATGGTTGCGAGAAGCTAGGCCTTGGCTCACCTTGAGCCAAGCAGATCCATTGACACTTATGTTCTGTGAGTATTTATGCTAGGCTTTAGGAGTTTTGTATTCAGTTTTGAACTTTTTCCAGTTAATTTGCCAATCATAGGCACGAGGAATACCTCGATGTCCAATGACATAGATGTCCAAAGACATCTATCGCGACATCTAGTTACTAATTTTGACTTTGTCACGATAGATGAAATGTCTTAGTGGCCGCACAGTTCGCGTTAGTCTAAGACTTCCGCTTGAAATACACGGCCCTGCATTGGATTCTAGCACAGGTAGTCTGCCATACAAGTTTCAGCAGTTTCACAGTGTTGATTTTTACCTGGGCCTCAACCAACAAGTGTCTCCAGCTAGCTTGATCTTTTGCCAGCTGCTTCCAATTTCTCACACCAAGTTGGTTGGATATGAATACCCTTTTAGTGTTATACACACACCGCGAGCGATGTACAGTGGTTTGAAACTTAGGTAGTGATAGGTTTCATTGGCGTCCAAGGGTGGTGGCCAGGCTAGCTGGTGGTGTTTGTTCAAGCCATGACACTCTTCTGCCAGTGTTATGCCTTCGCAGTAGAGTCGCCATCAGTCGTTGGACCTTCACTCTTCTGGCTAAGCCGATGTCGCTGTATAGTTCGTCGTTGTATCTTCTCCTCCACTCACCGTCTATGTAGAAATCTCCCGAAGAATTTTCCTCTCGAAACAGCTAAGAGCAACCTCATCCGCTTTTGACAAAGTCCATGCCTCTGCGCCGTAGAGCAGGACTGGGACGATTAAGGTCGTATACAGGGTCACTTTAGTTTTTTGAGAGAGGGCTTTGCAACTCAATTGCCTTCTTAGCCTAAAGAAACAGCAATTGGCAAGAGTTATTCTTCGTTTGATCTCAGCCCTGGTATCATGGTCGATTCATTCTGCCTGAGAGTGGGATTTGATTCGTCATCGTCGTTAAACAGTCTGCAGAAATAGTTTTCCCAGATCCTCAGCAGCGACTGCGATTCTATTAAGATGAACAAGAATCTTTGCAGGCTTCAGGAGGTACACACTAAGGCAGGTATATTGTCTACTCCTGAAACTATTTAGATTTTCTAACATAACTGCTCAGGTCAGCCTTACTGCCAATATTCATAACGTTGAAGGATCTTGGGTATACCATCCCCATTTTTACCGCAGATTCGATGGCAGTTACATACAGAGGGGCTTAAGTTAGGTTAGGTTAGGTAAGTGGGCAGGCGAAAAAAAGAACCATATCGCCATATTCAGGTCAGTTCAGATCCACTGTGATATTCGTTGAGAGAAGAGAGTGTTCCTTACCCGTAAGAACGCTACCCAATAGTTAATTGCACACATATATATGGATATCAGTAGAACATGACCAACTTACTGCGTCTGTGATACAAACCACCCTGTTGATTCGATGATTCTCATTATTTGGTCCACTGGTGTATCGGATAATTCTTCAATGTCCTCGAAAAAGTGCCGTCCGAGGAATTTATTTCTTAGAGAGACTAGGGCAATGGCAAAGGAAGTGGGTTGTATCCTCGCGGGCCTCTTCTTCTATAATTCGAAGGTTTTTTTATATGGTACCACAGCCCTGTGATTACTTCTAAAAGGATACAAAGGGATCTTCTGTCGATCTGCAGAAGTTTGTCGGTCCTAGCCTTAACGAATTTAGGCCATGTTTTGCTTGTTGTTGCACAAGTGTTTAGATCCATTACTCATCCGTTGTTCGCCTCCCTTAAAGCTCTATTCCCTGCTTCGAGCTTAAGTCTCCAAGGCGGGATGTTCACCGAAGTCTCGGCTTATTCCGGGCTTGTTGCTGACCCGTTTCTCGCCAGTTCGTCAGCATTCTCGTTTCCTGGTATTCCCTAGTTAGTTAGTCTAGGGACCCAACAGAGTGTCACCTTGTGCTGTGTTCCAAGAACCTTGAGCTCTTTTCGACAACACCTCATAAGCTGCGATTTACAGAGAAGCTTAGAATTTCGATCTATCTGTGGATTTTAGAGAATTTTGCTCCCAAATATTTGGCTTTTTGTGAGATAAATCTGTTAATATGAACACTAGTGATGCCAAAGCAGTTGATTTCTCCACTAAAAACTTATTTTTGCTCATATCTATGACAGTTTTACTTGACGTTTAAGAAATGTGACATAAGGCAAACTCCAAACACACACAGTGTTTGAAATAATCAAATTTTATTCACGTTATATTTCGAAGGCGTTTCCGTTTATACAAAAGTGACTAATCACAACAATTTCGTCACGTAAAAATCTTCGAAAAGCCATTAAAATGGCGTAGAATGTGTTAAAACAAGGCCGACGTAGTATGTGTGTCTACAGACGCCTATTTTTTTTATCATGTTTACACTCGTTAATGTAATAAATTTGTAATCTTATGATGAATTGTTAATTTTCCATTCTCTGGATGTAAGACACGACTATGAACGACAGCATTGAACGTCAGAAATGTTCTTTCTTGTTGACGTCTCCCGGTGTTTTTTTTTTGGATTTTTTGTTCCGAGCTCAAGTGTCAGTGCCCTCTGACAGAAGTGTCTAAAGAAAGTATGCATACGCAAGTAGAAAAAGTTTAACAAACTTTTTTTTTTAAAATGACATGAATTCTACCAGCTAAATCTATTTTTGGTCGATAAGAATCAGTGTCGTACAAAAGTGCCTGAATGCTGTCAAAAAATTATGAATGCCGCGAAACTATCTCTTGAATTCCTCCAACTAATTGTTTCAAACTGAAAAGGTGAAAGAAATCGCCACCGAGGAAATAGGTCAAATCTGTAGATAAACGACTCATTTGCGGATATTTTTAGAAATGTTCTGCGTACGCGCAACTATTGTTTTTTTTTTTCGCAAAAAAAAAAAAACAAGAATCTTCTCAACACGACACGAGTGATGAAGAGATACAATTTTAAGTTTTGTATTTATTTTTATTCGTATTGCGGTTTTGCCGAGCGGACGACGGTACCTCTTGCAAAAATAACAAAAATCAAGTTGAACCGGTCTCCGTGGAGCAGAACTTGAATAGGTGTCAAGGAGAAAGAAATGTTCCTTATCGTCGTCGATTCGAACACGGAAGTGTTGCAGATGGCCCATACATGTTGCATAAACAAATCTTTTGTCGATGTATTGATGCCACTGGTCTCTGAGAAGTGCGAAGGGCTTTCTTTTTTAAGTGATTTCTCTCTTTCAAGGCGGGAAGAGAGTGAAAAAAATAAGTTGAACTCTTCTGCAAGAGACAACCTTGTTGCAACAGTACTCGACAAAATGTATCTATGCATGTGTAGGACAAACTATAGGTATTCTATCGTTGGCAAAGTGAAAAATGAAAATAAAAGTTTAAAACAAAAAGGAAAGCAAACAACACAGCCTCAACCTCAACGACTCAACTCAACTCAACCATTTAGAAAAGAGGAAGGAAAATGAAGAAAGCAAATTTAGCAAAGAGAGCGAGAGCGACCAAGAGATTACAAAATTTGTTTGTATCTACTCCATGTGCATCTGTATCGGTTGGTTTGGCTCCTTCCAACAACAATTTTGCCGCAACTTTGCCACTTTTGCTTTGCGCTGTTGCAAAGCAATTTTGCTGTTTTGTGTTTCAACGATGACGACGATGAATACGAACGAAGACAACACGACGAACAACCCGATGATGATAATGACGATGATGATGATGATGATGATAGCAGCAGCAATGTGTGCTTCCCAAGGAAGGTCTTTCACCCGAACTCGGTCATTGGCGTTCATTTGCCACCACTCCAGTGGCTTTGAAACTGTGAACGCATTGAAGAGATGAATGCACTTTTGGTGCACAAGTTTTTTTTTTTTTTTTGCGCGAGAAAATTTGTATTCAGCGATGGAATTGTGTTGGATATCTTTGTATCTTTGATGGGATGTTGAGATGGGATTCTAAACGAGGTAGTAGGTGTAATCCAAAATCGGTCGGATGGTGTGTTGTGTGATTATGGGCCAATGCGACATGGCACATGGGACAAATGTGTCAACGATTTTTTTTTTGTTCTTGCCGCTGGTGTATTTTTATTCTCAAAAATCGATTTTGTATCTAAATTTAGAGATTTCAATGCGTTTGCTTGTTTTTTTTTTTGTTGTGGAAATTCTTACAAACATGAGTTCGTACGTACGTCCCACCCTCAAGTTCAACGATTGTTGGGTATTGTTGACGTTCGCGCCCGAATATTGTTGTGTGGGTCATCGACTGCACAGCGCACGGGTAGTTGAGTTTTTCATTTATTTTTTTGTGAATTTACACAGATAAGGTGCGAGTAATCATTCGGGTACGTTGCGATGACGATCAAAGGGCACTTTTGTCGAGTGGAGTTTTGTTAACAGAAATCTGGTTTTTGCATAACATTCGGGATTTTCGATAAATGCGACGAGAAAATAATTAAATTCGCTTGCGACGGCGACACACACACACACGCGGATTGGTGATGAATCTGAATTGAGGTGATTCATCACTGCCAGCGCCAGCGGTGTGAAGTTCAATTGGGTAAAAATGAAATTCCATGGACAATTGCAGGTTCAAGACTGGTCAGGGGAAGTGAAGGTACTTCCATCTAGTCAAGTGAATTTCGTCATGGAAACACGTTTATAGGTGAATGTCCTTATTCCCATCGGTACAGTGTTACATACTTGCGGACGCGGCCTGTAATAACTCATTGAGGGCTGACAGACCACAGCTGTCGTCTTGTGATTACTTGAAATTTGCCAGTCCGTGTTCAGATGTCGCTCTGAATCAAATTTTACTTTGTGTATTTTAACCAGAAATCATCTGGCAATCGCTCCGAAAAAAAAAAACCAAAATTTGCATTTAATTTGGAATAAAGGTGCTTATGGGGGTATAGGAAGTCAACAACTAATGCGCGCCATGGTATTTGAAATTCTGCGCAACATGTTTCTGTTCTTTCTTGTTCCTGTTCTTTCAGTGGTTAGTGGGTGGGTTCAAGCCCCAGCTAGGTCCACCGAACATTTTTCGCGGCACCACCTCTCGTCGAGTAACATTGACAAGCCTCCGGGAGTATAATTTGTCATGAAAGAGCTTCTCAATTCGTTCGGAGTCGACAACAAATTGTAGGTCCCTTCCATTTGTGCGAAAAATGTAACACGCACAACGTGAATGGTTGCGAGAAACGAGGCCTTGGCTGATCTTGCGCTGTCGCGTCAGCTATTAATTTTCTTTTTTTCTATTTCAACCTTCGTTCTGCTCCTCATTTGCTTAGATCGACACCTTGCCACCTAAGAAAATCCTCATAGTACAAGTAGAGAGTCAATTCTTGCACCAAAGCACTTGATCGGGTCTAGTTTGCTTTCTTAAACTTTAGCATATGAGTGTCATCTAAAGAGAAGGTAAGAGGCACTTATCAATTTTCTAGTCTAGTTTTTTAGGTTAGGTTAGGTGGCTGCCCCCGCTCAGACAAGTACGCACTTAGAGTAGATTGGTCCATTGTGATACGACGATGAAGAACCGGCTAGCTAGCACCGGGAACCAGAGTATGTAGCACTGAATACATCGAGATTGGCAATCGTAACGGTATTAATCCCAAAAGTTGAACCATTTAGTCCCGAAGACGAAGTTTCTTATCTTCTGGATAAGTGTTTTCACTGGTCACTGTCCTATTGGCCTTCATGCCAAAAGAATGGGCTACTTTGCAAATGACTTTCGCAGGAGCTGCAGGGACGAAGAGAAGAAGGAAACAATTCTCCATTTTCTCTGCACTTGACCTGCCCTGTCCCAGAGAAGGAAGCTCTATCTAGGAGCCTATCACTTCGACAATCTGGGCGAATTATCACGTACTGATATCAAAAGTATCCTCAGCTTTATCAAGAGCTCGAAATGGTTTCATTAGTCGGAGTGGCACCTAGGGTAGAACCCAGTGGTATCACAAAGGGCCTTCCTTGGCCTACGTGTGTCTGTGCGTCGCATGGACAGCCACCTTACCTACCTACCTACCTATCTTCTGGATATCGAGTTCGGTAGTCCCTTACAGTGGCCTAGAAACTGCCTCGATGTTTCCTTCATTTTAGCATTATTTTTTGTCCTTTCTGGATCTAGCGCCCTTAGGGATCTTTTTGAGTTCACAACGCGGAATAGGAGGTCTGTGGAGATTCTTTCCTAATTCTGCTTAGACTGAGATGGTCTTCAATATTTTTTCCGATTCAAGCTTTTGAGAAGTAATCTAACGCTGACTTGGAAATACTACTCCTGTAGTAGCCGTTGTTACACTTCTTGAGCTGATTTCCTGGGTGTTTTATTGCTTCAGTATAGCTATGGGTGATGCTATTGATTGTTCCAATGTACATATTCTTCTCTTAAGTTTTGCCAAAATGTCTATTGAATGCTACAGACGGCGTCGTCTGACATTTCTACCGAGATGGTTGGTCCATTTCTTTTCATAATAGTTTGTCTTATATTCAGCATATTCTAGGTCAGTGACAGTCTATTTGAACTAAAATTATTTGTCTCAAACTTCGCAGAAACGCTGAATATTTAACGGTTTCATATTGGCACTTTAATTCTTCAAACTTCTGTTTAGTAAATAGCATCGTATGTCCAAGAACTTTTGATCAAGAGTCTGTGATAGGGTAGAACCTTCTGTTCTTTAAAACTCAATATACATAGTTCCTTTACAATATTCGAATGTTTGGTTGAAATCTAAAATGCAACTATCACAGTACACGTGATCATGTAGAGTAAAAACTTAAGTATGAGTATGTCGGTGAGAGTTTGAGGATTCCAGTCATGTACTGAAATAGTGTCCACCAGCTAAAATGTATCCCCTATCGCCGATTGAGACTCTATATTTCAGAAGAAAGGGAGTAGCCAAGCTTCATCTACATATGCAAGCCAAATGTTATATCCGTAGAGCTAGAGAAACTAGCAAATATTTATGCTTTTAGTCAGCTCCTTAAGTTTTCTAGTTTCTCCTTGTGGGCCCCATGTACGTATCTCGTGTGATTACTGATGGTGTTCCTTATTTTTTCCCTCACTTGTCGCGATTGTTTCTCTGTGTCAATATATTCCTCGTCGGACAATTTCTTTGTAATTATTTGTAAATTCATAGGTTCCGACCCATCGTGCGTTGGGTTACTGGGCCAATTTCAGCATAATCAATTTATTTGTCGCGGTACCAACCCTCGGCAGGCAATGACACACCTCCGAGGTTATAATTTGTTATGAAAAGCTTCTCAATTCGTCTTTCGGTGTCGAAGACGCACAGCATGAAGGATTGCGACAAGTTACGCCTTGAGCCATGAATGTGTACAGCTTTATCGGCGTTGTGGCTACTACTCTCCATGTTCTGGATCCATATAACACTTAAAGTTCCAGAAAAGGCTTAAATTTAGAGCGTAGTCAAAGCTTTTAAAATCAGAGCTTCTTATCCTTAGATATCCCCTATCAATAATCGGAAAAACTACCTTATAATCTGCCATTGCGGATTCATCTCTGACCAAGTCAAAAGGCATTTACTCTTGGGATTTCATTCACAATTAGGCTCTGTTTGGCCTCATACCTGTCTGTCGATGGCCGGAAATGCACGGGGACCTAAAAGATCTTCTGTGCCAACCAAAGTTCTCCGACAACTGAGAATTCTTTGAGCAAGATCGAGGTCATAGAGGCATCTGAGGATCGTTCTTTTAGAGGCGTCGTTGATTGCTCCTGGGGAAGTGAATCTCTTGCCAGTCTCTCTCTTTCACTCTGCAGCGAGCTGTAGCTGGACAGTTTCACAAAATATGCTCCGCAGGTTCTTAATCTTTCAAGCAGAGTCGGCAATTGTGTTGCTATCTTATGCCCCGCTTGTTAAGATGGAATGAAAAATGTTCATTGAGGAAGTCTATGGGGAGCTTAGCTTTACTTTTGTTTTATGCGATCATTTCTTGACTTCTCTGGTTCTTTAAGGAATTGATGAACTTGTTAGATTAAGGTCCTTGTGTTATGTTCCATTCGGACAGCTCTTCTTAGAGCTCCCATAAGTTAAGTTTCAACATAATGTAACTGTTGTGTAAATCCAAAACTCTGGCGAGCTCATTTGCAACCTCATTGCGCTCAATTCCTTTTTGTCCAGGACTCCAATATGTAGATGGCTATTTTGTTGAAAAGAGTCAAGTTTTTAAATGTGTTTAAGCAGCCCCAGGCATTTCGAGTTGAAGTGAAAAGAGCTTAACGGTTTTACCTCTTCATAAGACATCAGGGTGCAGATTTAGCTTCTTAGTTTGGTGTCTAAGCATGTTGTGGCCACACGCGTTTCCTATCTCTTTGCAAATGATGGAAGCATGATTTATGAATGCCAGTTACTGTACTTCAACAACGATTACTGGCTAGGGTGAAATGAAAAAGCATTTTTCACTATGTGTCCTCTGTGCTCCTATTCCACATGTTGTTTTTCAAAGAAATTCTCAGAGTACTCTTACAGCTATGTCGGGAGTGTTTTTGTGATTCCATTCCAAAAAATTCGTCTTCTACATCATGATCATACTCAAGGGTTCATTCTGATATCCAAAGCTTTTCTGTTGTTTCATCTTTTCCCTCATTTTCTGCTGATGAAAATGCATATTCCATGCCTCTCACCCCATGCACCTTACCACCTTTAGCCTTCATTTCTCATGGAAATCCTTTCCCCTTGTCTTGCATTTTAAATCTAAAGCAATACTTTATTACTTTTACAATATCTAGGGCAACTATGCCTCTAGTAGTAAGGCAAGGCAGGTATGGTATTTTGATTGATTTATTTCCTTATTGTTGGGAAATTTTACACAACAGTTTGGCTGCACTGTTAAATGGCAGTGTTCATGCTTTCAATATGACATTTAATCTTTTTTCTTAGTATTTATTGCATGTTTACAACGACACTGATTTATTTCATTTAAAATTGAATAAGAAGGAAAAGTGTGATCTATGTTATTACAAAATCAATGCGTTTTGTTCTTAAGTTCAATTTATATTCCACCACTCCCATTTCCACGGTGGGTGGCATGGTTGTGTTTTTTTTCTATTGGAAGTAGAGTTCACACTTTAACGCGCAGGGATTGTGGATATCTCGTTATATATGGACTTGTAGGATATAACCAGGGCTACAATAATATTTGTTCCAAACATGTTTCTTCTGAAGAACTGCACAAAAAGAAGATGGCTCAGAAGATCCTGATTGACGCTCTGGAAACAGTAGAAGCATCCAATAGTCTCTTATGACTGAACGACTTGTGTTATCCATCCTTTAAGAGACGAGATGTACACGTTTTGGCGTTTTAACTTTGATTTACGTCAAGAATCAGTTTCATATGTAGCAGTGTAATCTAATGACTGGAATCCTTTGAACCTCAGTAAGATTCCTTTGAGCCTGGCTCCAGTTTGGTTAGGTTAGGTTTTCGTGCTAATGAAGGTGAAAATCCTTTGTGGGACCCATTTATTAGCTCCTACGTTCCTACTCCACGGTTCTATCTACCCGATGTTAGTTACCCGGTTTTTCTTGGAAAATTCAGCATGTCCGACAGTGATCTGATGGATAGCTCTTCGATGCCATCGAAGAGAAATTTTCCCAGAGTTGTTTTTCTTGTATGTATCACAGAGGTTAAGGCAGTGACAAAGAAAATTGGTTGTGCCCTCATGTACTTTTTCATCCCTGCATCCTCTGCATACGTCATTTTCACGTCGATAATAACAAGGATTTCCTGTCCATATCCAGGAGCTTTGTGGTTCTTGCTTTGTCAAATTTGCGCAACAGTCTTCTTGAAATTTCATGGTTACAGACTTCTACTCGTTGTTTGCTTCCATAGAGGATTTTTGCTTCCTCTTGGTCTAGTGCTGAATCTTTCCTTGCTAGTTCGTCAGGAGGTTTGTTTCCTGGTATGCCGCTGTGATCAAAATTCAGCAGAGTATAACGTAAGGTATTCGGCGTGTCAAGACCTTGGGCTCTTCGCGACAGCACCTTACAAGCTTCGTAGCAGCCACCTGACTGTCTATGTAGAGTATGATATTCTCCCGGGATATTTAGAGCATTGTGGATGGGACTTGTCATTTCTGGAATCTCAGTCTGGTCAGCGAATCTTATTGAGTTGCTTAGTTCTACCTTCTCAGAGTAGATGCCACCTCTTATGTCCGGGTAGGTGAAGGTCCATGACTTGAACTCATCAGAAAATTCCTTATTTTCCCACTTTTTTCTGCTTAGTAAGACGCATGAGAAAGGTTTCACGATATCTAGAAACTGAGACATATTTGAACGTGTCCTTATGACTTCGCTTTTCAGAATTTTGACTGGCTTTGTCTCGGCGGTTTTAGCTGCATATTCCTGCATGTAAAGGTTCAGGTTTCCAACTCGGCCTACAGAGTTGTACTCATTGGATGAGTGAATTTCATTATCATTTCTATGGACTCCTGACCTAGGTTGGCCCATTGCGATACCATGATGAGGAACAGGCTTACCAGCACCAGGAACCAGAGTATGTAACACAGAGTACATACATCGAGATGGGTTGAATCATTTCGTCCTGAGGATGAAGTTTCTTATCTTCTGGATGTCGAGTTCGGTTAGAGCGTTAAGATCATCGTGGAAGTATTCCCCAAGAGTTTTCCTTCTTAATGTCGCAAGGGTAAGGACACGTGCACAGTATTTCCGTTATGGGGGAATTGCCAAGTCAGTGACTAAGCATTCACGCGGCCTACTGGCTCATTTTGTTCCCCTTTGTGTTGTAGTTCATATCCCAACCTTGGGTTCTAGATGGGTGGTCCATCCTGAAACCACCCTGTAAACTTAATAAAGTGGAGTATTTTCCCTATTGTTACTTCTGTTAGGTTTCCAGTTCTCCAAACAGCCTATTTCCCATGTGTCGGTATTGTGTCGAGATTGGACCCTTACAGAGTAAGTGCTTGATCGTTTCCGTTTCTTCCGCATTCTGACCACTCCTGCAGTAGTCTGGGAAGTTGAAGTCGAATCTAATGGCCAAAGTACACCTGTTAGGATGCGATTATCTTTTTTATTTATAGCCAGAAGACATTTTGTCTTGTTCTAGTCTATTCTCTGTCATAAGCTGCGGGATATAATGCAGGCGCCTCTGGCGGACGAAGATTAGCTTTTTCATCTTGTGGTCGACCAACCAGTTCGTCTGCTTTTTCGTTACCCTCGATGTTGCTATGTCCGGGGACCCAGCAGACCCTGACCTCGGGGATGACGTCTATTTAGTTTAGGATTTTGAGATAGTTAGACACTGCTCTAGATTTGGTGCTAGCGTTATCTAAAGCCTTGATAGCTGCTTGACTGTCGACGAGGATGATGATCTTAGATGGGCTCAGATCTCTAAGATCTATTGTCCTTGCTGCTCTATCAATGGCGAACATTTCAACTTGGAAGACACTACAGTCGTCCGGGAGTCTGTATGAATCGGTTATATATAGCGAATTAGTGTGCACCCCTGCTGCAGTAGGTACCTTCCTTCTTCTTAGAATCAATTCCTCTTGATTTGGATTGCTTGTACTGCCGTTAGGTTGTTAGCTTTCTAATCTTGTCTTCTGGCTACAAGGGTGGAGTAAGATATTCTTTTAATGCAGATAAAACAGCGGCTTGTTGACAACATCTGTTTCCCGACTGTATGCCGATTGCAGCTTTTGATGCCCACTTCCAGTTTGGTTGCATCGTAGTTCAGGAGCACTAACTGTAGCCTGAGCACTAATGTCCATCCGCTCCTCAAGTCCCAGTCATCTTATATGTTGTATTTGGACTCTTTTAACAACATATGTAGGCCAATGTCGCCTAACAGCTCATCGTAGCATCTTCTACTCTACACACCGTCCATCAAGATGGAACAGAACCCTAAAGTCTTAGTCAGTTATGTTCAAGTAGATCATGTCGCTGCAATAACTTTATACGCCCGAGCCTTAGTCTCTTGACATATTTAGCAAAGAGAAAGCACCTCGATAAAATATGTAAAACGTTGCAGTTTATAAGTATCAAACCGGCCTATAGGGCAGCTTTTCCTGATGCGTCACTTTGGTAATAATAACCCTACTGATCGCCTTTTTTTATATCCAAAGGCGTGAGTGAGCACCAACTTAATGTAACGTGATGTTAATCTTCGCAGATGATGGCATATATCGAAATGACATTTCAAATGTCATAACTCGCTTTGTCAGTCGAGCCCTGTCAAAACGATTTTCTGACAGTTCTAAAACATTCACATTCGAGTTAGGCGCACAGCAATTATCACCTCAATATGCTATATTTCTACTTTTTTCTACATAAACACTCGGGCGGTTTGCATTCATTTTCTTTTGTATAAAATCACCGTTTACACGGTTGGGTGGCTTGGGGCTTGCAAGATGTCATTGTCATATGTGCACACGGACTTCCGCAATGGCACGATCACACTACACTATGGCTGGTGTGTGTGATTCATCGAAAATTTAAATATTTTTTTAATTTTTTTTTATATATATTGTTAGTGCGCATTATTTTGAGCTCATTATCTGTCAAACTCGGAATCTGCGTTTTATTGGTCGTCATCGCCGCGCCGGTGTGCGAGTGAAGGACGCACACGCTTGTGGATTTTTATTTTTTTTTATGACTGTGCATGGAATTCTACTTTTCCACGCCAGAGCAGTGACAGCTCAGATGCTTTCAATTGTCCACACTCGATGCAGTCAATGATTTTGATTGGACTTATTTCC
Source organism: Matsumyia berberina (assembly GCA_917880715.2). Classification (NCBI taxonomy): domain Eukaryota; kingdom Metazoa; phylum Arthropoda; class Insecta; order Diptera; family Syrphidae; genus Matsumyia; species Matsumyia berberina. The sequence continues at coordinate 36,240,860 of OU862870.1, forward strand.
TTAGAGACTCTCTGGTAATTGGAATTATTACCCCGACGACGGGTACCATTTTCAATCGGCCTTTTAATTAAGTAATAACACAAGTGCGTTACTGCAGCAGCTAGAGGCTTTAAAACGGTACTAACACTCAGTAAAATTTGCATAATTTTATTGGAGGAAAAAAAAACTCCCCCCATACGCCGTTCTGATGCGATTCACGGTCATTGGCGCACTTGTCGACCGCTAATCGCCACTCTAGTTCGGCCTTCAGATAAAATCGCAGCGCGGCTAATAAACAACAACTAATTAAGACGAATATGGGGAGGGGGTTTGGGAACAACCCAAAGAATATTTTAAAACCGCGGTTTAGCTGTTTTACGCGAAAAGGCCCACACGTTCTGACGGAATGATCTTGAATTCGATTTCGACTTCGGAACGGGTAATGCGTCCAAGACGTCATTCGATGCCACTGATTGGCATTAGCATTCAAATACTCACCTTCGCGGGCATCGTTCGGGGCTCTCTGGGTGAAATAAAGTTTCCGTGATCATTTTTTTTGACTGCGCCTGTACTTTGTTATTTTTTTCTGCCCCGAAGCCATTCTTCGAACAATTTTCGAGGGCATCCAGTTTTGACAGGGAGAGAGCGAGAAAGAGGGTGGTGAAGTTTGTTTTTATAGATGCTTCACGTTTACCGAGTGTGTTACGCACACAAACACACACACACACTGTTTCATTGAATTGTAAGCTTTTGAGTCTTGAAAAGCCTCTGCAGAGTTCAGGGCTACAGGGGATTGCAAGCTACTGAGAAAGAGTATTGCCCTAAGATTCGAGGAAAACATGGCGGGCGTATAACACTCGAAAGATTATTATTTTTTTTTTTCGTTGTTTATCATAACGAAATTTTTATTAACACGGAAATAATCGCAAAGTGTGCTTTGGAGTTACCTTGGACGGTTCCATTGATAAACAGATGTTTCGCTATATGTACAAGGCTTGAGTGTGTGTGGATGTGTGCGCAGTCACAAGATGGAGTCGATTAAGTCGCTTTGAGTGAGTGACTAAGGGAAATTCAATGTCAAGTGTGCTTCGAGTTGAGTTAGGTCACTTGGAACGCATTGACATTGCTCACATGACACATCTCTACTTGAATTTCTATGTATTTTTCCACGTTGACAGGAAGGTCTTATCGACCCTAGGAGCAAAGAAGATGCAACACGTGCATTGTGGGCTTCTTCTCGAATCTACTTCCGTCGTCTTCTAATCAAAAACAATTAGCTATCCAAACCATTTGGCTTAAGATCTGCTCAAGATGATAACGGCTGCCTATTTGTTGAGTTAAAAGCCTGTTATGATGGCATCATCTCTGTGGAATGCCAACGAGCAACAATCGTTTTCCGGAATATACTCGCGAAAGCAATAGATCTTCATGGATGACATGTGCAACTAGAAGACGTTTAGCCATATTAATTCCTGTCAAAGCCTTCGCTAAACCGGTAGGTGTCGAATCGTTGCTCTGAATTACAGCCTCAAATGGTTTAGGTTGACAACTAACTGAAACTCTGGCTTCTCTAAAACGTGGCGTAGGTTGAAGGCTGAATTGATGTTATTGAATTAAAATTCAGAGATTTCAAAAGAAAGAAAGCTTGAGAAGCTCTGGACTCTTTGGACATCAGAGTTTTGCAGAGTATAATTGAAGTGAGGTTGTTTTCTACGCTGCTGTGTTATCTATCAAGGCTAGCTCAGCATGGGAGTTTCCGTTGTTTCTTAGACAACAAACCACCTTTAGTCGTATCATAGATTTAGTTACATATTCTTGAAAGTCATGGGCTGTGAACATTTGACGGAGGTCTGCACTGTCTAGTGGCTTTTTCTTTTCCAGTAAAGAGGGTGTGTCCAAAAATGGCTAAAAACACGCGATGTGCAAACAAAAATAGTTTTCAAGTGACGTTTTTCAACTTGATGCCTTCCTTTAACCTCTTAAGTGTTTTAAATCCACTCGCGCTCAAGGGACTATAAACACCCTTATGGTCTTGTTCGCAGAGGGCGAAAATGGTGTTGTGGTTTGACACTCGGGTAGTCCACAGGAGTGTGTCTAGACTAGCTGTCTCCCAAGCTAATGGCGTCAGAATTTTGGCCGGCGTGGCTTAGTGGGCAGTACGTTGAACTGTTCTACGTGCTGCATAGGCATCAATATCCACTAAACATGCGAATAACAAACCTCTAAGCATAAGTATAATTGAAAGAAGCTTCTCAATCCGTCGTTTGGATTCAGCAGTAAATTGTTGGCCTCTTCTATTCATGCGAAAAACATATCACGAGGAGCTATGTATGTAGGTCTTGGCTCATTCCAGACTGTTGATGTCATAATTTATCAGTTCGATCAACTTTTCAGCCATATAACCATTCTACTACCGTTGACATCAGAAGAACCCGGAACCCTCAGCATTTCAAGCGATGATGCTAACTACTTCACCATGATCATGAGAGAGTTATTGATCGGCACATCGTATACTTTGTGCTCAACTTTCAGTCCTTTCCCAAAAGTTTGTAGAAACGTTATTCTTGTACAGCGGGTCAATAGGATACTTAAATCGATTTTATCGCGTCTTCACAATTCTGCAGATATTCGTAGTGTATCTACTCTATGTAGGCTTGCATTCCATCCTCTTTCCATCCTGGAACGTCCGGGAAGATTTTTCAAATATGTCCGCGGTTCTTAGGAAGTTGCCATTTTATTATAATTTACTGAAAACCTATCTAGATCACGCGGTGAAATGGTCTCACGCGGCGGGCAGGCAAAGCGTAGATCGCAACCAATGCGAGTTGCATTTATTTGCTGTTTAGCGGAGTGAGCATCAGCAGAATCCTCCACAAAAAAAAAAAAAAAGGAAAACAACCCTCAAGGATATCTTCACTTGTCTCTATACCACGTGTCCTGGGTTATGGACGCAATGTCTGGAATTTTATGTTCATGACCTCTAGTTTCTCTACATTTCTGATGGCATCCTAACTCCATGTTACCTTTTCGTAGTCCTGTTTCAATTCAGTAGGCTCTTCATATCAGTCACGTTCCTAACAAACGTAAGGCTACACAATCCCTTTGAAAATTCCAAGATGAGTTGATTTTTTGGAGTGATCATCGGCACCCATCGGTGGCAGTGCAAAGTGTTATCTTGATAAGAGTATGACCAAAGCCTGTTTTGGCAGTTTACAAGATTTTTCCTTTTTCAGTGTCGTTTCAGAGGGCAGTTTGTGAGTTAGGGCAACTCTTGACTGCATTCGGTTCGACTATAGACTCTTTTTATTTTGGACGGCTTGGACTTCTAGGCAATTAGTTACAGATCGTCCGGCCTTGTCGATTTCCAGCGTTTTTACTGTCTGACATTATCATCCTTTTACTGATCTGTCGTCGAGAATAGAGCCGAGTTCAAAGTTCATTATAGAACTTTCTCCCAACTTAAAAGGTCCGAATGGAATCATTCCTGCATAGGATAAAAATATGTACATATGTATACTGATTTCTTTTTTTTTTCGTAGTTAGAGATAATTTTAAGAGCCTTCTTGTATTTTATTCTGGTTCCCAAATCGTGTATAAGGTAGGAGTTTTCTTTAACCTTAAGGAGGTAGAAGTTCTTACGTAGACCCAAAGAGGTAACGACGTAACACACTTTGGCTGTACATGCCTACATTGTTGTATGATGTCATCGTCAGGTGGCCGGCTCTTAAGAAGACGATTCATCTAAATTTTCTGGAAAAATTGCAAAGATATACTTGTCTACGAATTAGCACTGTACTAAAAACCACTCCCTCTGCAGCATTAGATGTTATGTTCCATCGAATACCCTGACGCTAGTGTTCCTCCTAAAGCGTCCTCTCAATGCTCTACATTCACATCTTAAAATAATGACTACACTCTACCAACACTCAGATTTGAAAGGAATTTCTGAACAACTATTCTTTCACCCACTAAGTGGGAAGATGTTGCTAATTTAAATAGTAAGGGCATACGTAGTTCGATTTACTTCTATATATATTGCGTTATCCAAGACTGAAGTTGGAGTGGATAGACGTGGCTGTTTACTAAAAAGCTCAACTTGAGTATCGCGTTTCGGCTTCCAGATCACTGTTGTGTATTTCAGACAGAAATAATAGCGATTAGGTTAGGTTAGGTTAGGTAGATGGGTTGGGGAGTGATGTTGTGATGCCCATTCATTGGGGAGGATGGTACCCTTTGCGAGTGGAGCAATACCCATAGCACTCTCCTATTGCCCCAGGGTTTCGAACCATCTTGTAGCCGTAATGAACCTTCAGATGTCCCTGATAGGTACGTCACTTAACTCTTCGGTATCCTGGAAAAAGTGCCTTCCAAAGAATTTATGTCTGTGGTGGCAAAGTGGGTTGTGTCTTCATTAACTTTCTCGTTTTCGCAACACGCAACAAGGCGATTAACGAAGCCTTGTCCTGGGTTAAATGTAAATGGTATCTGAAAACGTGCTCGTTCACTCCAAAGGTAGTGAACCGCGATTAAAAGAGATATATCGTATCATCGGTACAAAAGGATCTTTTACTTCCCTTAAGACGGTGAGAATGTATGCCTTTAATAGCCGAATTCCTGAACTCCTGAACTCCGCTAGTGAACAGAATTCTTAGGCCCCTGCCACACAATGAGCGGCAAGAGGCAAAGCATTAGAAAATTTGCCAAGAAATGACGCTTCTGGCTAAGCGGCTGCGTGAACAACCATACGATTTCATAAGTTTTAATTTTGCCGCTTTGCCGCTTCCCGCTTATTGCGTGGGAGAGGCCCTAATGAAACATCTGTCTTTGTACAGGTTACTGCGTAGATTCCCGCTCATCTCTGGAGGAGATGAACCATCCTGGGTGCTAGGCCATCGAGACAGTTCGTCAAACCGTAGGAAACTGATGAACTTATCATAGATGCACTACGCTACGGATTCTACCAAAAACTTTCTGTTTCTGTCTAAAAGGCCCACTGGCCAAAAGATAAGATCTCTTTTCAAACGACCTCTGCAGAAGCTGGCCCTGTCAAAAAAAAAAGCTTAACTAAGCTTGATCAATAGTATCCTTCGCTGAAAATAAAATTCCAGCTCATTTTAACCCTAAAACCAGTATCCCGGAGTCTACCTTACCGACATTGTTTTAAGTATGTCTCTATGTTTACAGGCCCAAACCTAACCAAGCTTTGGTCATGTGAAGTTGGCGATGCTCTTTTTCCTGTTGCACAGAGCTGCAGAGTTCAATATTCAAAGGACGAACTCCTAAGTCGATGCGTCTTGCCTTCCTAGACCACTGCGTTAGTTTGAATTTCATCAGATTGTTCATAGCTGGCATAATATTGCTGCTGAAATGCAAATGACTACATCGATGACGATGAAGAACCATAACACTTGTAAGAATACTCATCCCTGTGGGATTTTTTTTGTGATCATTTTTCTCAAGATATGTGAGAAAAATCGAACAGCAGGGTGATTCTGCAAGCGTGTTCCTCTAGCTTTTAATACTATTTTCGTTCCTTAAGCTTCGATTAGCTCAAAAGCCTTTCTGGATAGAGTTTGAATCACTTAAATGACTGTAAATCCGCCCCTGATTGCAAGTGTCTTTGAAAACAAGTTCTTTGCAGTTCTCTTTAATCTCAGCTTCGATTTGAAAGTAATCTAATTCGTTTTGTCAGATTTAACATCACACTATTGACCGTCTTCAAGTTCGATTGGAGCGTCATATGTTGCATAACGCTCGCACTTCCGGAATCACAGCTACACCAATCAAAACAGCCAGCAATAGCCTTTAATGCAATTGAGCTGAAAAGCCCAACACCACCATCACCATCGCAAAACATAACTAAAACTATAGCCCCTCCGCGCATCGATCGATGAGGCAAAGCCAATGCAACCCTGAGCAGCACCAATACAGCCGCAAGCGGATGACTCGTGATACCTATTGGCGCTTCAATATCAATTCAATAATCAATTCATTATAAGCACTTTAACCGCAAACATTATAAATAATAACGAATTCTTCCTGCTTCGGATTGCACTCAACAAAGTGAGTGCCTCTGCCTCCGAGCACCGCCGGACAGCAGGTGCTTCAGGGGGGCGGTTTTGGGAATGTGCGCGCAATGGCGCCCTCATAAAAGCTCACGCCGAATACGAGTACTCTTTTCATTTTCGTGTAAACAATAGCGCGTCGAAAATAGTGTGAAAACCCGCAAGTGCAAAACGTTGCCTTGCAGTCGATTAGAGAATCAACAGTCACACAGATACGCGATGCCAGTGTGTGTGAGAGATATTTGGTGGAAAACAAAAAGCTGCCTGTGTGTGTGGATTTGTTTATTTTTTAGCCATGACAATACGAGAAGGTCATCATGCTCGTAATAGACCGGGGGCCACACTATACACACGAACGCGCCAGCACTCGTAGAGATAGTGAAGCTTTTCTCGATGCTCCCCCTCTGTCATCTGTCTGTTGCACATCGACGTCGACGTCGGCAGCTAGTTAGCTTTAGTATGCGGAAAGTCAGACTGCGGCGGAGAGATGGTGCACGGGCTATCTAACGAGTACGCGTAGTAGTCTAATAGTATCACTATCGAGACTATTATGGTTCTGGTGGCTACAGCTTTGAGAGGCGGCTGTAAATTATTCACCGAGACGACAACAAAAATACTTGTAACGAAGGTCAAAATTCTAGGCACGATCGTCGGCAGCGGCGGCGGGAGGTAGTGTGCCACTGGTGGGCCGGGTGGGATGTGGTGTGGCTGGCACGCTGTTTTTGTTTTATAGCCCATCGCGATGTTACTGGTGTAATAAAGTGTGAACTTGGATCTTTATCACGGGAGGCGGCGGCGCGGCTTGTAGCGTGCACACTTTAGCGCAGACACCGACCGACAAAAACGTCAGAATGGAAATTGATATGCCGCGTACAGAGTTTTTTTTTAATTTTTTTTTATTACCTCTAAATGCGGGTGTCTTGAATGGAGGTCGTTTCTGGCATTGGGATGAACTTGGATTGGGTATAAATTTCCAGCTTAAAGAAAGCTCTGAGGCTGAGACGTTTAGTACAATGACGACCTTAACAAGATTCTTACAAGCCATTCTGGTGGTAAACAAACGTTTAAGCTTGTAAGATAGTTAATAACGTGCTCGTCGTCAATTTATTGCTTCACGGGTAATAACTCTTTCGCCTTTTTTATGAGGCATGCCCATGCCCATGACAGTTTAGAGTTTAGGTTCGACTAAGGTTCGTGAAGAAAACCAATGGAGATCTAGATTAGAACTACAATTTGTGAGTGTTACAATTGGGTTTCCTACTTTGGTCAGTGGGATGAGTCGGATATCGAATTGTGTGAACCTTGGAATGTGAGGCTTTGAAGGGCTTGTGAGTCATGAGGAATTTTCAAATGTTTTCCTGAAAGGGTTATTCGCTTCTGTTTTAGAGGTTGGTAGCAACTTGTAGTCGAATGCGGAAGATGATTGTTGGCAAATTGTAAAATTTTTGATTGTACTGCTGTTGATCTTTATGGGCTCACCACCACAAACAATTTAGTCAGGCGTACCTTGTAGATTCATGTGAGAACTCTCACGGTTTTGGAATCCTCGTTCAACTTGACGTTTGGTGGAATGAATTTTGGCACTTTGCTGCTTAGAACTAGTGTTGGGCGGTGGACAGAGAGGAATTTTTAAATATTCGATGTAGGTTAGGTTCGGTCAGTGGTCTTGTGACATTGAACACTGCTTCTGAACTGCTGAACACTGCTGGGAACTTGTAAAGAGAAGTGGAGCTGCTGATTTAAAACTCAGGAGGTTTCTCAGCTCGATGATACCTGAGGTAAGACATCATTGTCCACCACAGTCCGCAGTGTTCCTCTGCCTTGTTCCTTGCACAAATTCCCTGACAAATTGTACTCTAGGAGGTTTCTCTTTCTCTCCCGAGTGATGGGGCCGTGAACAAAACTGTTTTGTTGAGATTCGAACTTGTGTCAGATTAGTTAATATTCCAATGGAGTAACTAGTAACGCACATTCAGCAACAATATCAATGGAAACCACCCGAAATAATACGAATAATAGCGCCGCTCCCAAATATTTTGATGTTCAGAGAGGCGCTATTATCGGAAATGTTATGTGAAACTTTTGTAGGTAATCGTCCCAGATGCGATCCTGGTTCAAGCCTTTTTGATGTCGAGAAATTGAGATGTTTGTAATCGACAAGAGAGGACTCAGATGTCAACGTGCTTCTTGTAGATGTCAGACAGAATAGTGATGTCTCTTCTGCGTTAGTTCCTGTCAAGGTTGAGATGAGCGCACCATTCAACTTTGCGGACCTCTGCTTAAAATACCTCAGAGATTCCGAGTACTAAGTTCTGGGTACGTAGACGCCTTCCCATCCGTATTCTGTCTAATTTTCTGATGCTGCTCCTTGAATAAACCCCACAACCCTATTTATTTTACCCGAGTTCCTTTAGGCTTTAAAATTGTTTATGTCGTCGCGTGAATTCGATGGGTTTGAAATTTGCCACCTCGACATTCTTTCAGCTACGACAGTAGATAAATGCTAGCCAGCAAGTTTCTATCATTAAACCTGATAGGCTACAAATTCTGGTTCTTCAATTCCGATCTTAAAATGTGGACTTTTCAGAGTGCAGTAGGCCTAAGTCTTGGTATAAACATTCGACTTGTTTGAAGTAAAGTTAGATGAAGAACTTGGTCTCCTTTAAGATGAGGCTGTTACCCCTCCAGCGTTTAAACCTTTTTCTTTCTAAAACTTGTTCAAATGTACACCCAATTATTTCCCAACAGTATTCAATTTAAGTTGATGTGAATTCATTACTGGCAACGTCTTGTTAATTGCGACTCTAATCTGAATTACCATAACTTATTGGTATGAAATAGCATATTTTCATAATTTATGCAGCTAAACTTGAACTTTGATATCGGTTTTGCATGTCGAAATGGCGCTGTAACCACGCGAGGCCCTACAGATAGGCTACGTACAAACAAGCGCTGCACTAGACTAGACCTCCAAACCAAATTAATCGACCTACAAGAAGGAACCAAAGAAAAAATGATGACATGTGGCCTATACCATTTAGCAACAAGCGTTGGACACCAAGTGATTTTTAAATCAAAGTGGAAGAATCTCCTGATCTTTAGAGCTGGACCCAATGGAAGAGAGTACATAGTGTTGCATCCGCCTCGTCTCAAAAACTATTTTACTTAGGCTGTGCGTGCTTAAGTGAAGCAGTGTCCTCTTATACTACCCAAAAGTATCCTTATTTGCAAGCCATATGACATTTTGCGGTCCAGTTGAAGTCGAGTGACATTAGAGAAAACATGCCCACCCCTTAGGCATTTTTGGAGCAGTCTGCATAAAATTGAAGCACAGTTCAAATTTCTCATAATTGTTAAGTGGGCTGTTTGGCCGTTTGCGAAGTTGGTTCGAGGTAAATGTCATAAATTTCGAAAGTGAGGAATCGATCAACCAGCTCTCAGTTTCGGACTTCAAGGAGAACATTTTTCTTTCGCTAGTATTTTTTAACTTTTCTCTTTGACCAAAGGCTGCATTTGAAAAGAAGGTATAGTTTATTTCTGCAAGGAATTTGGAGGACTATATACGCAAGTAGGACCTTGGACGTGACCCGCTTATGTCGTCAATTATTTAGCTTTCGTCTCAGAAGATCTTTACTAGAGTAAAGGCACGTAGAACACATGAGTATCATTATTCAAATACGAATCAGCTGCAGATCTGCTCGAAGACTACAGGTCTTCAATGCAGATGACCCTTGATAGCCTTTGAAGATGTAAATTGGGATTTGGCCACTGTACTCTGTCTACCTCTTCATGCTCGTTCTCTAAGTCGACCATGACAACAGTTCCAAGTCGTTAAGTGTCATTACAGGAAATATTGCCTTTAGATTGGGTGAAACGTCCATATTCACCAGACTACAAGTTTTGTTGAAACGCAATCGACCTGCAATAATCCTCTCGAGCTAGAAACAACCGCGAAGCGTTGAGCAAATACTCTGCAATGTTCAAAAGGCAGTAAAACTTTCCGGTTTTTCGTTCAACGAATTAAAGGCTATGTCGACCATCCTAGCCTTGTCTACGAAGACGGCCTCCCAAGAGAAAGATAACTTGCTCCACTTTTCCAGATAGCTCTCTAAATCCACCTGCACCGAACTCTATCTGCATTGGGTCAAGGGTGGAATCGGCTGCAAATAGGCTTTCTTTAGGTGTTGTGACCAGGAGTCCATCGTCTTACTCTTCAAGCGGAAATGAAGAATGATTCTTGTTTAGAGTTATGTATACCCCAGGGCGGAAAAAATGCTGTGTATGCATTCTGGATTCGTACCTGTCCGGACATTCACAGAGCAGGTGACTCACAGATTCGATTTCTTTCTCATCTCTACAACTTCAATAGTCATTGTGATGTATATCAACGCGATCCGCATGCGTACCAATGGCGTAGTGCCCAGTAATTATGCCGGAGACTATCCTTGCTTTGCGCCAACTAAGTTCGATCAGAGACAGAGATCTCTTTCTAGTCGTTGCACATGTGTTTAGCTGGATCCAACGTGTATTAGCTCGACTGATGGCCTCGTCTCCAATTTACTTTTTGAACGAGCTTATTGGGATCCTCGCAAAGGAGAGAGCCTGCATGCAGTGCTGCTCACCGTCGTTCAAGCTTGTCAGCCCTTTCATTAGCTTAGATATACATACGCCATTGGCTCTCTACAAGGCCTTTATGTAATGTTCTAATCAGAGAACTGAGACTGGTATTTAGAAGCTCTGTGAAGATTTGATGTTCTTGAGGTTCTACGCAGTTTGTGCAACATACCATTCAGTTTGGAAGTATATGTAGTGGTTCAAGTCATCTTTTATCGCGGAGGTTCGAAAATTTGTATCTGTCAACCACGTTGGTGTTTTCAGTTTCGATGTAACACGCACTTGTGTCATAGTATGGGGCCAATAGCACTGCCCTGAGGAGTTCCTCTTACTACGGACTGAGCTGAATGGAGCCTAGGGTTATTGTATCTCGTGTACCAACTCGAAATAGACTCTTGAGGAGATTCAGCTTACTTAGGTGGCGCTACAGTTCGGGCTGAACCTGGGCCTCAACCAACAAGCCTCTCCAGTTAGCCCGGTCCTTAGCTAACTGCCTCCAGTTGCGCACTCCAAGTTGGTTGAGATCGCCTTCCACTTGTGCGCCTTCCTTAGGCGAGGTCTTCCTTTACTGAGTTGTCACTCCGAGTTAGGTAAGGTAGAGAAGGGTCATGCAGCCAGCGCTTGCATAAGCCACTAGGCCCCATAGTGGGCCCATCGCGATCCCTGTGAAACCAAAAAGGCAAAATCTAAACCATTTCCTGAAACCATTTGATTTCTCTATAGAATCCATGTTTTTATAGTTATCATAGCCTAGCTCTCTAGATTACTTAAGAAATATGTAGTTGGCGAGAAGTTTCATACGTGTCCTGGCAATTCCCTGACATTCACATAATATGTGTGTTACGGGACCGAATAATTTACGAAGAATTTTTCTCTTGAAGCAACCAAGGATATCTTCATCCGTTTTCGATAGATTCTATGATTCAGCTCCATAAAGTAGGACGGGGATGATCAAGGTCTTATATGAAGTCTTCTTAGTTTTTTGGGCCTTACTACTCAATTTCCTTCTTAGCCCAAAGAAACAGCAATTGAGGTTTTCTTCGCTTAATTTTTGTGCTGCTATTGTCGGATGTGATATTGGAGCCGAGGTATATGAAGTCCCTTACTACCTCAAAGTTAAAGCCATCCACTATGATGTTCTGTCCGATACGTCGATGTTGAGTGCCCCTTTTTGACGACAGCATATATTTCGTTTTGCCGTCATTGACGGCTAAACCCATCTTCGCCGCTTCCGTCTCAATACTCACGAACGCGCCAGTAACATCACGCTGCGTTCTTTCGATTCTGTCAATATCGTCGGCGTGTGTGAGTAATTGGACGGACTTTTGAAAGGTTTTGCCTCAGGTGTTGGCGCCTCAGTCTTGCACTATTCTTTCAAGAACGATGTTGAAGAAATCGGATGATAGCGCGTCCCTTGTCTATGGAGTAGCGAGCATTTACCATCGTCATTCTGCATAGAGGGAGGAGTTTGTCAGGGATGCCAAAACCAGATATGGCTCTGCCTAGCTCGTCTCTATAAATGCTGTCATAAGCGGCTTCAAAATCGATGAAGAGGTAGTGCGTATCGATTTGGTCTTCTTGGGTTTTCTCCAGGATCCGCGGAATTGTGAAAATTCGATCGATTGTGGACTTTCCTGGCCTAAAACCGCACTGATAGGATCCGATCACGTTATTGACGAAGGGTTTCAGGCGCTTACGCAATATGGCAGATAAGCGACATTTAGAAGACTTATTCCTCTGTAATTGGCGCAGCTGAGGGGATCTCCTTTATTGTTCACGCAGTTTCACGTTTTTGAAAACGTCACCTCCTGGACGGCCGCGTCTGTGAGCTTTTTCGTTAGGGATGCGTTTTAGAATGTCGCAGAGAGGAGAGCCAAATAAAAAGCTTCTCGACTTCATTGCCCCGCTTTAGAGTTGTCGGTGCTGTCTTCGTTAACGAAGGAATTCCCATCGCATTCTAACATTTTACATTCAAAGCTACATATCTTATTTTGTATTAAGTAATCTGTTCAGTCGGTATCTAAATACAAGGCATGTTTTTGCATTTATCTGCATGTCAGCTCTTATACCTCTTATCGCTTTCGCTTACAAAGAGTCATTACCTCTGTCGATTGCACAATTCAATTTTCTTCTAATTAAAACGTTTTCGATTATCCAGATCGAAATGACTGAATTGTATATCTCTGGCGAGGGAAAAACGCAACCGATAGGCATGATAATTATATGGCACTCGTATCTCACAGACAAGTCTAGTTAACGATATATCCGCCTGCGGCGGTAAAACGTTGTCTTCTGTGAAGCAAGTGCATATCTTAAGAGTATCTCTGCATTTATTTGCGATCGCATAATTTTTATTATATATTATATTTTGCAATATCGCAAGAGTTGCATTAAACATGAGGTAATTTACAGTCTATATTTCTACTTTTTTTGTTGATATTTTAATTGGCATTCACTTATCTTGGTAAGGAAAGTGAGTAATCTACACCTCCTACACCGAGATACACGAATGGCACGAGTTTAAAATGAAAAAAGTGCAAAGTTCTGTCTGTCTTGAAGGGAAAGAAGGAGCGAGAGCTAGGGGTTGAGTTTGATCGGCTACGGGCGATTTGTATGCAAATAAGTTGTCTCATTAGAAGTGTTAAATGAATGTGCGCGCTGTATTGATGGTGTAATGAATTTTTGTTTAAGGAGTTTTATTGGTTGTAAGATAAGACTTGATAGCTGTAGAGCTAATTATATGTACCTTGGAGTTGACTTACAGTCGGCGGTGTGATCGTTATTGGAGTAGTGTAAAACGCGTGCGTTTGAATGCGACTGAATGAATGTGATGGCACTCTGGGTCCGAAGTGAAAATTAACTTTGCATCACCCCAATACGAGCCTTTTTTTGCCTGCCATTTAACACTAAATTCCTTTTACTCTGAACGTTCATATGTACATATGTTTCAATCTGTGAAAGGATCGAGGTGCCAAAAGTTGTGTGAAAAATGGCCATCGTTTGACTTATTTTACCTCAAGTTAAGCTTTAGTTGACAGTGTCATCTTCAAATATTTCTAAAGTGTAGCAGAGATGCAATTGCATTGGATCATCTAACAAGAGATGTCATTTTAAATTTTGCACCATTGTTGAACTGTTGAACTGTCTACATTAAGCTATCTATCATTGCGAAGACTTTTGATAAGTAAAAACCAGGATCTCTAAATTTGAACGTCTCGGCCAGGTTAGTGATGTGAAGACTCCAGCTCGTGTTCGTCGGGCGACGTCAGCTAAAAATTATCGCCGTCGCAGCTGAGAGTGTGACTGCAAACCCAGGTGTGTCCATTTCGAGACGATCATAGGAATTGGGCCTATCCACACGCACTTTGTACCGCATTTTGCATATAGATCTTAACCTACATGGTTTTAAGCACCAGTTGACACAAGAATTAAAGCAAGCAGACCACGCACAACAATGAACTTTCGGTTAAAAAAAGGACACCTCCTGTTGGATGACTCTATATATAGGGTTTTTAAATAGGGACATAACAATTTTGTATTTTAATACAAACGCACGCTTAACCTTTTTTTTATCATCTGTCAATGTCAAAACGTCAGTCAAGGTTTATCATGGTGAAGTTAACGAAAGAGCAACGTTCGAATTTTATTAAAAATTACTACCGAGATTTTTAGTCGGTGGTTGTAACTTTAAGAGCGCTTACTCCAATTTTTGGTCGTAATAATCGTCCCTTTAGAAAGGCTGTGGGTGTTATAGTAGAAAAATTCAATTCAACATATTCACTATTAAATGTTCGTATGTACATATGTGCGACAACGCACAGGTCGAAGTACTGAAAATATCGTTTCTCCGATTGGGATCTGCCAAAGTTTGAAGAAAATCCTCAATTTTATTGTTATGTCCTTATAAAAAAATCCTATAATATACGCACACTTATGCGTGTTTGTAGTTTTTTAAGACTTAAGTAAACGATTGAGCTTAAACGATGAACTAGACAGATAAGGCGCTCTAGGTACCGATAGGCAACTCGATCACGACGGAGCATCTACCTATGTATTTGCTAAGTGCTTACCTACATTGATTACCGCAATGAAGTCCGGTATTTGGCCTATCCTCGATTAACTTAGAAAAATAACTGAGGTAAATAAAGCATACTGCATCCTACGCAGACATATTTGGGTCAATTTTTGCAGGGATGCGGAGGACGATGGATCCCATAGTGTATTACGTGTGCATTTGCCCAGCCTTTGCCCGAAGGCCTAGAAAAGTTACTTTAGGATAATATCCCTTCAATAATTTAATTAGTATGAACACTGCCAGTATGACCGACCTTTGTTCGCAAAAAATCCAGTGTTTGGCGGCTGGGAAATTTCGCCATCCTGTTAGAGGCAAAACCGATCTTAGTTCTAATCGTCCTATTGGGGCCCTTAATAAAATCAGTCATCAGTCTCTGTTGCGTACTCTGTCAACTGTAAGGCGGTTGCTAGTTTTATTTTCAAAGCAACAAGTTACGAATGATGCTGCAGCTTCAAAACCCACCACCAACGACTTAACGACTTCATACGTGTGGATTTTTGGGAACCTTCAAATTTGCTCATTGACATAGCCTCTGAAAGCAAAATCAGCCTTATCCGAAAACATGATTTTGCCAACACTATGGCCGACCTTAACTGTTACGCCGGCCGTAATTGTTATGATCAAATTCGTTCACTCTACTGGAGAAGTAATTCATCTCTAATAATGGCAAACGATTTTGGTTTACACCTAGAACCATTAAGACTTGGAAGTCGTTCAGATTCATTAGTCTAAACTCCTGGACACTTCCATCGCATAAGACGTCACGGGTGATGATTTGTAGGAAAAAAATAACACTTCGACTCTTCTTTGGGGAGCTTTGGTGGGTTAAAGAAACAGTTTTTTACTTAAAAAGCGACCAGTGAACTATCACATGGATTTGTTAACTTCTAACCAGAAGAATGTGTTCGCATGTTTAGAGCAATCAACCACAAGATACTCTGTACTCATATCTTAAAGTGAACACCACAACTCCCTACTCTCCTCTCTTATGACGAGGAATTGTTTCAACGTGTGTTTGGCACAAACAAAATATTACGCCTCCGAAGCAAAAATGTTGCCTTTGGTTAGACCCTATTCGTTTTCTAAGCAGCTTAGCTGCTCTGCCCTTGGACCTTCATATTAAATACGTCGTTTCCTGTAAAGCAGCAAGATTCCGAGAATCTGGATTCTTCCCAAAATCATATGGTCATAGCAAGTCACTATATTGTTTGTCAAGTGCTCTAGCTTCGACCATAACTGTCAACATAACCCCTTAACTTAAATTCAATAAAAGTATTCAAGTTCAACTTTCATCCAGGACGGAGTGGAAAAATTAGTCACTACTACCGAAATATCAACTACATATCAATCTTCAACGAAATTTCAAAGATAGAATGCGATGTCGGATGAAGTGTCTATTCAGCAAAACTGAACGCCTCCAAATCTTGTCGCCTTCCAGAATCTCCCAGTGTATTCCAGGTGATAGATACTCAGCCCCAATCCCACAACCACAAACACTGAAGCAATTTTTAATCGAATCCCACGTCTTCCAAGTTAGTAGAACAGTGTAAAGAAGCAATTGCCATTGCAAGCGCTGGATTCAACATCACTCTCCTCTGGGTTCTTGGACGTAGTCACATTGAGGGGAATGAGAATACTGACGAGCTAGCCAGCCTGCATGCTTCGCAAAGACAGCCACCTTACGTACCTACCTTCCTAGCCAGCCGGAAGTCAGTTCTTGATAGTTCCCTCGACGAGGTAATGTACTCTTCAATGGCGCTCGTTAAGAGCAAAATCTTCCAGAACTTTCTATCAATTGCCAACTTTAGGTGGAACAGTTTAGAGGACTGTGTCATATCCAGAAATAGGACCCCCAATTAGCACTGGCCACTGCCCACTGGTCAAGGCCAATGGACCCACACGCTTCCTAGTTAGGTATTCTCTTTAAAACCCATTGCCGCAGTTGTAGATAAGAAAGTTCTGTTTTATTTCCTCTGCCAGAGTCAGGCTCCTGACACCTGGCAAAGCATTTTTTGAAGACAAACTACACAGTCATATCCATATTCCTGAGTCACGAATATTCACTCCTAACCTCATGATTTTGTTAAGAATAGATGGAAGGGTCGGAGCTTCTATGTCTGTAGGGATATTGAGGCTGCGCATAAGGTCTTGCTAAACCCTTTAACTAGTTTCAAAATAGTTCGAGGAGGCAAGACCTCTCTGAAATCTGTTGCAAGGCTAAACTTTTTGATTCTTGCCTCGGTCCCAGGTCACACTGGGATCTCTGGAAATGAGATCTCCGACGAGATTGCTAGATAAGGCTCAGAGGATGTTTTTTTCAGGACTTGAACCTGCCTTATGTTTTCCCGCGTCTTCGGTCAGGGCTTCCATTGACGATTTGGTTTCCTGTAAACACAATTGCGAGTGGCACAGCTCTCGAGGATGCAGGCAAGCTAAACAAATGCTTCCTAATGTCTGTAAGAAATCAGAGGCATTCTTACTGTCATTCAGCAGAAGAGACTGTAGACAAATTATTGGCATTCTGACGGGACACTCCGGTTTTGTCAAGCATCTTGGTGTGTTAGACTCAAGTGACACCACTGACAGCGACGCCTGTGGAGAGGCCGACGATACTTCAGATCATTTCCTTTGCGATTCGGTGCTGATACTGTAAGCTCCTCAATATTAAAGGGCTTTCTCGGTTTTCTTTGAAAGTTGAGAAAATTCCAGTAAAATGGGTAAAGACAGGGTCCTGCTTTCTAGTAGTACAATGGACTAGTTGCATCTAAGTGCTCCAGTATAGCGTTTCAAAATCCGACAAAGAAACCTCATGTTTATCTTTGCATTGTGAAGTTTGTCTTCTCGTTTTCAAACCTTCGCCGTTGAGTCTGTGCAGTACCAGTTTCTATTGCAATGGAAAAATTTAATTCCAGCGAATCCATCTAGAACGTTTGAGGAAACAAATCAACTTAATTGGAGCAACAATCGAGAGCATTCTTCAGGTCTCTCGTGTTCTAAATGGCTGCATGTCCCGTGTCTTGTCATACAACCAGGAATGTTGGGTGCTGTACACATGCAATCTTTTTGTCGCTCAGATGTAATCCTTTGTACGGGTGATTAGTACATGCATCTGCTTAGAGAGAGCCTGTTTAATTAATTCCCCACAGCATTCCGGTGGACGACAATAGTCGACCAGAGGCGAAGTTAAATTATTGTTTTCCTGCGTGTGTGTGCCTTACCACCGCTGTGCTGCAGTTAGGGTGGCATTAAATGCGATCACAATCGCACTTTAATTAACCTATAAATCTTTCTTCGACTTGTCGCACTGTCGTATATATTAACCGTGACAATAACTCGGACGCGTGCAGTCTGCAGACTTCAAATAAGACCCGGTGCAGATCATATGGTGACAAGAACTGGCCATTGCCAGCCGTGATAACTGCCTTGTTGTGATTTTGTAATTGAATTTAATTTGTTGAACTTGATTTTAATTTGAAAAAAAGAAATAGAAAAAAAACCGGATCACATTATTAGCTAGGGAATATTACTCTTGCGGAGTAATAATTAGATTATAATAGTTTGTCTCTTTAGACACGGTGGCTGTTGACAGTACAGATGACAGATAAAGAGCTGGTTGTCGTGGAAAATCATGTGGGAATGCACTTTCAATAGCTAACCGTTCAGTCATTTTGCTGTCATTGAGTTTTGTTGACACTTTTACTTTGGAACGGATAAAGTTTTTCTTGAATTTTTGCCTAAAGGCTGTCAAGATGGTGGGTTGAGTAGAAATCTTACTTAA
The DNA here is from genome assembly GCA_917880715.2 of Matsumyia berberina. NCBI lineage: Eukaryota > Metazoa > Arthropoda > Insecta > Diptera > Syrphidae > Matsumyia > Matsumyia berberina. The sequence goes on from OU862870.1 coordinate 36,259,371, forward strand.
AACAGTAATTGATTCACAATATGTAAATGCCTTTTTTTAAAGAGAAGACAAGTGAAGAATATGGATTTGTTGGGAATTAACATCTCAAACAAACTTTAAGCCTGACATCGACCTTATCAGCATGTTTTTGACAACATATTTGGAAAGAACTCGTCTTAAATCCTTCCATTAGAGCTGAGGAACATGATTGTTCTCATCCTTTGGTTGATACACGATTCCTATCAATTTTAACTTTCACATTAGCTTGGGTAAGGCACATCGCCTACCATCGACAATGGCCAGTTCGGTCAGAGCTTGATATCAACAAATCGCTTTGGACTTTCGGTGTTGAAAAATCCGCTTTGAGTTGGAGGCCTCGCTAAAAGACACTTCTTAGTATAGAAACTTTAAACTTACCTATTGGGAAACATATCGCTTTCTCCTGAATATAAATCTTAACCGATCATTGAAGCCCTTAATCAATACTTTGGAATTCAAATTCGAAGCAGAACTCCTTAGAAAAACTATTTCTACCGAGGATAGTTGTAGTCAAATGAAGGAGAAGACTCGTCGAGATGTCCCTTGGTGGAACAGCTCAGCTGTGAAACCGGAAAACCCTTCAAAATAGCTAAAGAAAATGACGACTGGTGCAATTACCAGTCTAACGAGATTTAGTAAGGAACTTCGAAAATCAAAGCATGACTCGTGGAGGACCGACTGTGACAAAATTCAAGTCCCTAGCCGAGAATCAGTTCAATCACAAACGTAACGTAGCGTTGGACTGCTGTGCGAGCGGCGTGGATTTAAGCCCCAACCATATCCACCGAATATGACGGATTAACAAACCTCCATGAGTACAATTTGAAGCTTCTCAATTAGCCGTTCGGAGTCGCCAATAAATTGCAGGTCCCTTCCAATAGTGCGAAAATTTAATACGCACAACATGAATGGTTGCGAGAAGCTAGGTCCTGGCTCATTCCGAGCTGTTGCGCCAGTTATATATTTTTTATCCGATGATCCTGTGCTTCCAGTACAGATGGGCACCAAGTTCTTAACCCACCAGGACGAGACTATACACTATCTGGCAAGGTTTTCTCTCCCAATCATATCAAATGGGACTTATCCACATTTGGCCTATTTAAAACACCAGAAGAGGACGGTATTTTTCCTTGCTTCTTGCAGCAGGGACAAGAACAACTGATTCCCTCCCTCACTCAGATCTTTATATCCAGTCTAACATGAGGTTGCATACCAAATAGGTAAGGGTAGTGTTCATACCGGAGCTGACTAATCAAGTGAAGCAGTCGCCTACATCCTTCCATCCCATTAGGTTAGGTTGGGTTAGGTTGAAGTGGCTGCCAGCTAAAGGCAACACACTTAGACCCATGAGGGGTCCGTTGTGATACCACCAGGATCTCGAAAAGATCTCCTGCCTACTCATTGAAACCAATTGGAGCTTCTTTGGAAGCGTAGAAGGCTACTGACATTAATGTTAATTAGGTCGCCTAAGTTTGTAAAGAAGAAGTGGAGTTTCCTTTTGCGGGAGAGAGCTGGACAGGTGCAAAGAAGATGGAGAATGGTTGAGTTTGCAAGTAGCAATCGGTATACCTAAGCTTCCCTTATCAGGCCCAATAGGTAATGTTGTTCCATATCTGGCGAGTTAATCAACCTTGCAGTTCCCTGGAATGTTACTGTGCCCTGGCACCCAGTAAAGGTGGATTGAACTTCTCCGTCATCTCTATAAGAGACGATCGACAATCTAGGGCTGTTATTGAATTTAGAGCGACTGATTCCAAGGACTTCAGTGCCGTTTTATCCCATTAGCCCAAGTTGGATATGAAGGATAAGTTTCTCGTTCTTGATTCCCTGTTTCCAAATCAATGTATCTATCAACCCTGTAAGTCCACGGAAACTGTCATTCTACAAACCATTGGCTGCAAAAGAAACTGTCTTATATGCCTCTATACAGGGAGCTTTTGATAACACTTCCTTTCAGCTATAAATAAGGGTATGGCCAGACGGGCATCGCCCCCTGATCATAAACTGGACTATAAACCTGCTGCAAAGCAGAAAGATAAAACTAGAGTGCAGAGGTTCGTAAAAAACTGTAATAGCTGCCAGAGAATACCCACAGGGGGTATGATCTCGCCCTTTCTTTGGCCTCTGGTTATTCAGTGTTCAGAGCTATGAGGATGATATCGTCATAAGCGTTTTGGGGAAATTCGAAGACACCATATCAGATATGACTTCAGATTGGTGCAGGACCAAGGGTCTTACAATCAAGTCGAGGAAAACTGTCTATGTACTCTTTTTCACGATGAGAATACACGATATGAGGCGTTCGGTGGTAGACCCCCGCCTCGATTTTTCGTTGAAGTGGGATTCATCCGTACAACTGTTCCTCCCTCAGAGTGGACGGCAGTGCCCTGTTGCCAGTCCTCTCATTTGGGGAATCTGACTGTATATCGAAACTGCTTAACTGACTGCTTATAGAAAGGATAAGCTTTATTAGTAAGGTCACTGTGGAGCCTTGTGAGTCCGGAGGCCGCCTGTACTTTCTTCCAGATAGCCTTGTGTCCCATTAAGGTTCGTTCGTTAAAGTAGTCTAGGGTCATGGGTTTTAGGGCAACCAACCCAGCTGTCTTTCTCACCTGTAGTTCCATAGGTAGTTAATTTATGTTTGCTTCCATGGCTGCTGTGGGGGTGCTGGCTTTTAAGCCCGTTATCCCCATGTTTGCCTCTAAGGCTGTTGAACACTTTAGCATACATTAAGGAAAGTAAACTCCTTATGGTGAAGACTTTCTCATCTAAATTCTTCCAACGGTTCCTTTTAGCTGCACAAAACTGAGCCCATTTTCGTCTGAGTATAGCTCATCGGGGATACTGTGGCGTATGTGGAACATTTTAACTGATTTTCCAGGTGACCTCAGTTCCAAGTTCACTGCCTCTGCTGACTGTCTTTTGGGGGATGCGCGCTGTATTTCGCAAGGTATTCCCGTTATTGGAGACTGGTGATTTAAATGCAGCCTGCCTGAGATACTCATTTCACATATGTAGTTATTACTACAAATGACTTTGGTTTGCATTAATTTTTATACTTAAACTACCGCCAAGACGAGACGCCTCACGTGACCCGACATATTGTTCTTCTAATATTCCTCTGCCAAAACGACGCAATATATCTGAGCGATTTCAATTATTTACTGCGTACGTGGAAAAACGACGGCATATTCCATCCGTTTAAGTACCCTTTAGTCTTTGCTCCTCATAAAGCTTCTCCACATTTCGCATGCCCCAAAAGTGATTCCAACTTTTAAGTGCCTTTGACGAATTTTTACGAGAAAACGCTTTATCGCTTTATGTCCTTCAATTCCATAATTACACATCCTTTCGAATATCACGTACTGTGTGTGTATCTCCATCCACTGTCTCTTGAAAATGCAGCAAAAAATTCTTTGAATTTTGCGTTCATAGCTAGCTATTCATAAATTTATGAATCACTTGCCATGAAATTTCCGAGTATTTATCAAATACTCAGCTTTATGAATATGTATCTCTACGATCTCGCACAATACACACACTCTTGACTGCAATAACAAAGCTGCACACGAAGCCTTGAACGGCTAGAGAAACATCTATGAGTACTGCGCCAGCACAGCACTTGCTGTGCGCTGCGTATTTCATTTGTGTGCTTTACTGTTGCACGGATCTCGCATTAAAATGCGCGAGTCTAGGTCTTCACACAATGTATGAGATTCAATATTGTGCCGCACTTAACGTTCTAGTACGTGTTATCATAAAAAACGAAAACGTTTAGTTGCTTCCCACACATTGTTGCTCGCCGCCCGTCCATCCACCACCCACCCACCGCCGAATGCTATAAATTTTGGCTTATTCCGCTGCGAATATAGTGCACTTGAAAGTGCACACACACACGCAGTCCCATTCACAGATACTCGGTGTGTAGATACCCTTGGTTCGTCGTCCAAGGGTGTGCGCATTGAGCTTTGAAATCGCGCGCACTTTACTTGAGTAAACAGACATAACTGGTGGCAGGTTACAATAGCAACTTTGATTTGTACTTCCTACACACGGACCCAGTGCAGCCTATAGCCATGCACTTTGTAAGCAAATAAAATAATTAATTGCACCATTCGGCGCGTTCTAATCTTCTGCACACTCTCTGTGCAAACAAGGCTCCTTCTTGCGCCCTCCTACCAAACTTGTCACTTGCCGCTTTGGGAGCGAAAAAATGTGTGAAATTCAAATCAAAACCGACAGATACACTAAAATCCGCGGTGTCCCCCAAAACAATATGGCAGATACAAAGAAACAGCAACAATAAAATGTGAGCGGTTGTTGTTTGCTCGCTTCTACCATTACCGCAGTCGTCACTTCGTCAGTCGTACTGCTGTACGTATGATTAGTTTCTATCCTTGAAACTTTATTTCCTGAAACGAACACAACAACAAGATGGTCTTGAGCGCTTTTCACTTGTGTACTTGTGTGTGATATATGCTGTTTGGATGTTAAGACGTTTCAAATGTGCTGTTGGACGCACCTATACACGCACATTTGTGCTTTGACGGGGCGGCGATGAGGTGGGACGTTGTGACGATACAAGGTGAATGGGTTGCTCTAATCGAATTGGCGACTGCTTAACTGAGTGATTTATTAAAATGTAACATATAGAAACAAATACACACATGTCATGTGTTTTTGTCGTCGAAGTGATTGTCGTTGTGACACGACTATGATGACAAACAGACGACGAACAATGCCAACAGGAATCATATAAATACTCGAACATGTTTGTTTTCTTTTATTTTCTTTATTCAGCGGTATTTTCAACAAATTGCGTCACACGCATTTAACATAAGCAATTTGTTACTTTGTTACAAGTACGAGTAGACACTTCTAATCGTCAAACAATGAGTCTAAGGGAGGTTCCACCGAAAATTCAAATTGGCGTGAGGACACAGGTTAATCAGAAAACGTCTGTACGCGTCAGAGATCACCTCCAAACAATAGTTACGTCGAATACAAGGTCCCATTCGTCGACTATCAACTCTGTCGGCAGAAATTGTAACTAAAACGTGGCATTCCTAACCCAACCAACAATCTTATGGGTGGAGTTACAATGCTTTTGGCTTGCCACGGGCAGATGAAGTTAAGGCCTTAAGTCATCCGTTTTATGGTCTCATGTCAAAGTCATTTCCTTGAAAGCCAACATGGAAGCGCAGGTCGGGCGACGAGCCTTGCGGCTTTCGTCCAGGTAGAAGCACAACTGACCAGCTATTAATTCTCAGAATGGTACTTGAGAAGGCCTGGGAGTTTGCCAAACCTATCTAAAGTGTTTTTTTTTGATTTTGGAGAAAGCATATGTCCGGGTCCCTCGAAGTAAACTCTGGAGTGCATTGCAGGAGTATGGGATTAACGGTTCGGTTTTGAGGGCCATTCAATCTCTGTACACTAACTGTAAGAGCTGTGTTCGGGTGAACGGCGTTAAGTCGACACCTTTCGCTGTGGGCGTTGGACTTCGCCAAGAATACGTTTTGTCACCTCTCCTTTTCATAGTATATATGGGTAGGAGTTACAGCGCAGCTGTGGAGACGAACGGTTCGAATCGGGAAACTGAAGGTGAAGGATAAGTCATCTGCTTTTCGCTGATGACTTGGTCATCGTTACGTCCACTCAGACTGAACTTTAGCGCGCAAAGTTTATGATGGTGGAGTGGAGTTCTTCCCACTCGAACAAATGGGTCGGTCAACAGTATTAACAACTTTTTGCTAGAGAAGCTGTCAACTAAGCAGTTGAAGTATGAATCTGTGGACTCGGTAGTGAAAGTCGAGGATGCTGTAGGTACAGGTACATTACTTGTAGAGTTCTTGCACAGGCTCAACTCACCGAGAATACCCACCTTACGTTCTGTATCTCAAAGGTGGAACTCTAAATCCTTCAACTGTGCAACGGCACCCAGATTTCAGTTGAAGATTCTGTACATAAAACGTAATCGAAGCCAAGATTTTCACAGGCGTCAATCAGAGAGAAACCGTCTTCATCCCCCGAATTCCTTTAACCCCATCAGACTACCACTTTGAGTTTAAATGTTTGAAAATTCTCGTAAAGGTTTGCAACGCCATGACCATCAATAAGACTCGGGGATAGAGTTTGAAAGTGGCTAATTTGAATCTGAGGATTGACTGTTTCTCCCATGGTTATATGTGCCGTGGTTCAGAGTCAGTTCACCTGACAGCCTGCTTACCCTCAAACCAGGGAGCATCAAAGGAGCATCCTATTTCTAGACTGCGGTCCGTGATGCATTAAGAGAAACGATTAAAATCTTCACGATCTTCAAGATTTTCGAATTCAGCTTTAAAAATGTCTTGTGGATCTCTTTGTTTTTTTTTTATTACTTTTGTCCTGCAAAACTAGAGAAAAATTCAGTTGAGGGACAAAGTGTCATACTCGTATTTTTTTTAACCCTCTTCTGGAGAGGAGTTCTTTTTTAACGTCTCAATTTTGTTTGAAAGTTTTCCGAAAATATTTCTCCCAGTAGCGCGATTTAACGTGAACTTACCAGTATTATACAATTCGTGTATGCTAGTAGTCTCAGTTAGTCTGTTAGTGGTCCTCGAAGAGAGGTACATTAAAACTAAGAAGAAAGTAGGTCCATTATGATTCCACCGAGTACTGGCTTACTCCTGAAACCATTAAAAATTCCTTACGTAGCTGTATAGATCAGCCGTGCTGCCGGAGTTCAGATCATTTAGATTAAAGGGTCGGCCTAGGGTTGGTTTCCTTAAGTATCCAAGGGCGGGGCACGTGCAGAGAAGTGTACAGTCGTCTCTTCCTCCTCTTCTCTGCAGCTCCTGCAGAAATCGTTGCATGCCTGCCTAGGATACAGTGCCCTATGAGGACGTTAGTTCGTTTTGAAAGTAAGCCTCTTTTAACTCGTATAAATGCTTTTGATCCTTTTAGATTCAGGACAGGCCAGCTCAGCCTGGTACTGTTGCAATAATCGAGGTGTTGCCATCAACGATTTGCCTTCAACAGAGCGTCGGTGTAGGTCAGGTGTTTTACAAATGACTTGGTGCTTTGACATGGTTGAGCTTTCTGCCGTCTGTATACTAGTCGTAGTGGCTAGTCTAGCTTATTCGTCAGCAGCAGAGTTCACTTGAATGTCGCAGTGACTAGGGGCCCAACAGATTGTGACGTTATACTGGTTAGCGTTCTCGTTTAGAGGCAAGCGGCAGTCCTTTACTGCCCTAGATTCTATTATGTTGGATTCGAGGGATCTGGTCACCGCCTGGCTGTCTATATAGATCGCAAAATCTGTGCGTGTATTTGCGTTAGCCTTCAGCCAAGCAGCGGCTTGATAGTAGCCCCTTTATAATGAAGTCGCAGAGTGTTTACTTGAATTAATCTTTGGTTTTCGTCATTTAAGGGATCTTTTCTTGGATCCAATGACTTGGACGTTATAGGTCCAAATACCATCAGCGTTGTTCTCCCAGCTTCGTGTGAAAGGCGCATTTTATTCCTAAGAAGACGAACATGGTTTTGCCTTCTGCAGTTGCTTTATGCAGGGTGACCTTCGTTGATAAAATAATTAATAGTCGGAAAGCGGTTGCTTGCTGCTGCGATTTCAATGTGACATCTATGTATTTTGGTGTGGAAAGACTAAGGTTGCCCTTCAACAACTATTGTAAAAATTAAAGGACGAAGAAGAACTAAAATCGGGTTGAAATTTTCTGTGTGACTGCCTCATACTAATGATCGAAAGACTGACTTCCCTACATACTCCCAGACTCCTATTTCTCTTTGGAAGACTCTCAAGATCTTACTTTTCATAAATCTAATGGACCCGTTTGGGGTTGAAGGAGGTCTTAGGATTTATTACTTTTTACGGGGAAATAGATGAGGAAACCATGATCAGGGCTAATACGCAATGGACATGGACACATGTGCAATAGCCAGGTCACTATGGCCAAAAGAAGGGAAATACGAGTCGTCTCTGTTGTCCCTACAGAATACTGCGGAATGGGAGGCCATGTGGAGCATATTGGATTACTCTATAATGACTACTACAGAAGCTGCAAGGACGAAGAGGAAATAGAATCCCTCTAGGATCTGGTATGGGTATGTCCCTCACTGGCTACTAGAAGCTTGCGTACTCTTGGTAGTAGCATCTCCATGAGCTGCACGTTTTTCATATCGCTGATTTTAGGAGACTCCTAAGATTCTATCCCTTTCTGGGTGGTTTCCAGATTAAACAACTCTACCCCTTGGTTTGACTCCCATGACTATACTTTTTATGCACAGACTGGACCCGCTTGAGGTCTAAGTAAGTCTTTAGGACACCCACAAAAGCAACCAACCAAGGCCTAGGTTACCCAATGAATCAATTTCCTTCAATGTTCGTAGATGATCTTTATCACTCGCGGAGTACAACAAGGGAACTTGATGTCAGGGGTCCATTAATCAGCATTCGCGTTCTTGTAAAAAGGAACTTTCGTGTGAAAGCTGTCAAGTTATAAATTCTGGTCTCTAAGAAATTAAATTTTCTTAGAGAAATGCACTTTGCTTCTTTAGGTTTGCCGATGTACATAAATATAGTTCGTTATTTTGGATGATTTCTAGTAACAATTATTCATTCTCAATAATGACGTTTTGAATTTATCTCGCTTTATGTATTGATGAATGGCTAAGGAGGCTTTTGACAGCAGCTGTTGTGGTGCCTTCTGTATTTGCTATGAAAGTCTTCATTTGGCTGGGCCACCTTGAAATGTTTAAATGTTTGTTCTCTGAAAGTTTTTTGCTTTTCTTTCGACATTTTGCCGCATAAGCTTTATGTCTAATTAACGAGGGGCGTGAAACGTCAAATTGTTCACGCAATCGGCATCGAATGGTTACTGGTTTTTACTAAAATTATATCGGCCCATTATTTGCCTCTGAATATTTATAGTTATTCTGTCGCATAGCCATCAAATCGCTGATTAAACAACCCGCCATTTACGAAATGTTCGTTTTTCCTTTCAAAAAGTGTGTAAGGAATTTATTCTAGAATGTATTAATTAACTTTCGATATCGCGTCTGACCTTTTGAATTTTTTACTAACCTCTCATTAGACAAAATCTTCCATCTCAATAACATCTGATTAGATCGAATTATCTTAAACTTAAGCGTATGTATGCATGTTTAACATTTTTCTACTCTACATGTCTAAATCGCTTCCGGTTCTATCGAGTTTTAATTACAAGAATTTATAATTCACAATCTCTTACCCAAAAGCTGTCATTATTGACAAGTAAACAAAATTAGTAAAGAGATTACAATAAGAAGTACCTACACATAATTAATTTACATATACGAACTAATTAATTTACATGAAAATTAGAATAAAAGAAATTAGCATACATGGTCGATTTTATTTTATCCGATTTTTTTTATAGTTAAGGTCTCGCACAGAATATTTACAACATTTTTTTAGACCATGAAATTTTGTCATTTTTGGCCGCTACTGTTTGAATTGTAATGAATCACACTTAAGTTGTCATTATGATTCAACTGTCATTGTGAATGTTTTAAGTGTTTCCATCAGTCAAATATAATACCGTTAAAATAAAACGATTTCTGCGATTGTTTTTGTGTTCCTGCCAAATGCATAAAAAAATGTTCAAGGAATGTCTGCGTTTTTGTCGTTTGATCTTTTTTTTTTTAACGATTTAGGCTCTAAAAATATATATAATCGCATTTTAAGAATTACAATTAAAATTGAATTGCTAATTGTGCGAATTCAGTTTTTTATATGAGTTTCACGGTTAGAATTATGGAAATCATATGACCGTTGAGGAATTTTTGCTATTTTGAAGTTGATTTGCGGTGACAGTTTGGACAGAAATCTTGATGTAAGGCAGTAGTTAGTCGCGGGTTAACAAATGATTTGTTGACAGTTGGTACATTCGGAATGACATTGATTGTTATTATTGTGATTTGCAAATTGCATTTAAAAGACCATTTATCAAGTGATACTCGTATGTTAAACAATTGTTGATTCTCTTTTTTTTGCAGTACAAAGTTACAAGTATTCAAAATACGGTATTTACAATATTAATTAGTTCATTATACTGTGTTAATAGTTCATTACAGGTTTGATCGAGTAGAAAAAGGCGTTGCTGTCGTCGTAAATCTACTTGGTACTTGCATTTATGAGAACTTGGTGGTAGGACAGCGACATGAGCACTTGTTTCTTGTGGACAGTGTTAGTTTAAGTAGTGACATGAACTTTATAGTCCACAACTGTCTGAGTTTCAATATACTTACATAAGAATAAATTGGCGAGACCACTTTTAAATTAAGACCTCTTCCTAAGTTTAGAAGCTCGCTTTTTAGCTTTTGTTGAAGCATTCTGAAACAATGCATATACTTTTAACAGCTTTTGGAAACCTGTAAAAACGTTTGCTTTAATGTGTCTTCTTATCCAGAAGTAGCTGATGTGCTTGATCTGGCTCAGATTCTTTAATTTTGGTAGGCTAAAGATTCTCACTTACAAATCGTCATGACTGTTCACCTAATCTATGCTTTAAATAAACATAAATCGTCCTGAAATTTTCTAAAACTTACTTACTTTAGGTGGCGCTACAGTCCGGGGTGCACCTGGGCCTCAATCAACAAGCATCTCCATCCAGCTCGATCTTTAGCCAGCTGCCTCTAGTTTCGCACGCTTAGTTGGTTAAGGTCCCCTTCCACTTGCGTGACCCACCTGAATCTCGGAAATTTCTTAAAACTTTCTTAAAATTATCTCTTCTGCCACCAACGACGCAAGAGAGCTATGTATACCAATCCTGCATGGGACGATGGTGTAGTGTTTAGTATCATCGCTTGACACGCTGAAAATAAATAAATCGATCAACTGGGAGAGCTGATATCGACTTTACTGCAAAGGCATAACACTGTCATCGTTTGAAGAGTTGATTTAGCTTATTATTATTATGACAGGATATTTGAAAAAGTACCGTGAATTACAGCAATAAAAAACACTACAAAATGTCCCCACCTAGTCTGGACAGCACCCTTTGGATGCCATTGAAACCTAATACTATCTGGGTTTCGAACCAATGCACCTCCCCTGAGTGCGTGTAAAAAATAAAAACGAAATAGAGTCAAAACAAAGGCTGAGGGCTGCATACATATGTTTGTAAGTAAGTGGACAGAAAATATATTCAACCAATTGATTTTTATATGGATCTCCTCAGTGACCATAACCATAAGATCTTATCATATCGCAGGGTTTTCTATTATTTTGTGACATCCTCAGGGAAGTGTTTTTTACGGTCAAGATAACTCTTATTCTCATCAGAAGTAACAGTAGTGACAATATACTGCCGCTCAAAATGAAAATAGTGAACGCCCGCCTCTTTCAAGTCGATGAAGAGCAAGTGAAACCACGTCCTACACTCCCTCCATTCGTCTTAATATTTCAGCAGGTCTTTTATTTTCGATCTGCTTTCTGGAGATCAAGAGTTCGTTCAAGGTATTCTATTTTTTTTAACTCTGCCTAGTAGTGTTGTGTATCTATGGTGGTCAAAACATATATTATTCCTACCAAGCTTTCTAATAATTGCCTCTTCTCTTCCTTGAAGCTTTTCCGTGAAGAAAGCCGAAACAAATCCCCAATTGCCTTGCTTCTCTTAAGTGTACGGAGATCAAAAGAAAGTTTAAACTAAATTTTGAAAACCAGTCAACCTTTGGTCCGAAAAGAAAATGAATTACTTCCCTGACATATGTATGTAGGTACTTATGTACATAGATCATGTTACAATCAGCCAGGGTGTTAATAAATCGTTTTTGGGGTTTAGGTTCCTTTTAACCTTTGCGAACCACTTTAGAGGCCTTCAACTACTGCATTGGCTTTTCTGAGAGGATTTAACAATTTTCTAAACTGAAACGTGTGTTTATGGTCTCTTAATATCTCAGCCAGGCTCCTAACTCCTCTTCTGCTCATAGTCTATGAACAAGGAACCGTCAATTTTCTTTTAATAAAGTTCATGACCCTGCTTAAACGACGACTTATGTAGTTTCTTCACTCAAAGAAGCAGGGATTGACAAAGTTGATGCCTGAACTAGTGACATAACTACAGTTTCTAGCGGAGCCTAAGTGTACAAAATTGAAACTACCTTGGTTGAAAATTTGGTGACTTATGTTTAGATATCTTAAATTCGTTACCATTTGATAGTCTGCAGACATCAACTGCTATTTTACTATGCATTGATTAAAATTTTTATAAGTGCTAAGTCTTTGATTGTAATGAAGATCTCGTTTACATGACAAAACTTGTCAAAACTCTCATGAATATAAGATAGCTGAAGAAGGTTAGGTGAGTGTTTGACAAAGGCGAACATATCTCCTCCACGCCACACTCAAGGTAGACCCATTTTCTTTGACAGATAATTTCTCAAAATCTTCTAAAAAGTGTTTTCCAACTGATTGTGGGTGATAGAGTCTACAGTAGTTTCCTGGACACTCTACCAGCCAATATCAAAAGCGTTTCAGCGTAGCGCCTACAGGGATTATCTGCACTAAGTTTATGCTTCTTCATATTGTAGCGCAATATACTGTGCTCAGTGATTAGTTTTACAGTAGGTAAAGATTTTTAGAAGGTTGTCGATTTTGGCTTAAATAAATAAATGCTATTGTTGCACTTTTACGTCCAGCTATTGTCACTTGAAGTACATCCATTTGGAAAACACAGTTGTGTGTCAAGAAGTCTAATTGAATTCAAAATGCCCAAATGGTCTCAGAAAATGCCTCAGCATTTCCATCCTAGTCTATCGTAGACCCGTTAGTATATACATATATGCGATTAGAATTGTTTGTCTAGTACTACCTCATTTTTCCATACTCGCTAGGTGTGGAGAAGGAGGCCTTAGGAGGTATAGGTAAGGCCTTGTGTGCTCTGTAGTTACTACACTTCCTTTGCAATTTTTTTTACAATGTGTGAATGATTTTCAGGGCAATTTTAGATGCATCATTTTGTTTTTATGGTCTCGCTTTTTTTGAAGTTAACCCATCCAGAACCGAGGTTGTCCTCTTCTCTAGAAGAAGACCAATTCCACCTTATAAGAATCCATGTATAGACGGAGTCGACCTGACACTTTAGAGGACGGCAGGATACTTCGGCGTTATCGTAGACTCAAAATTGAGCTGGAGCGCCAATATCGAGGACCGCATTTTAAAGGCTTATATTGATCTTTATGCATTCAAAAAGATGTTCGGAAACACATGGAGCTTTAAGCCGAAAGTAGTACTCTGGCTGTACTCTGCTATCTTACGACCCATCCCAACATACAGTTCGATTGTTTGGTGAAAGGTACTTGAAAAGAAATTCCGTGTTACAAGTGAAACCAAAGAGCAGGCTCCATAGGGATAACAGGATCGATAAGATCAATACCCACAGAGGCACTTGAAACAATGCTGAACCTAGTTCCAGTAGACATCTATTGTATTAAAAGAGCGGTAAAAACAGCACTTAAGGACCTAAGGGAAGTAGGTGTATAGACAGCTAACACCTAGCGTCACGCCTCCGTTCTAACCCGATGGACTACCACGAAGGGGAACATAGATACTGACTACATCATTCGAACCTCAGACTTCGATAGGAGATTTAATATCAAAATACCAAGAAGAGAGGTCTGGGTTGAGGGTATAGTCTGCACTAAAATAACTAGCCTTCTTCACTGACGGATCCAAAATGGTCGCTGGTACTGGTGCTGGTATCATCTGTGAATTAGGGCTTATACGCCATAGTGTCACATGGATCGAAGTGCAATAGCCAGATCACTGTGGCCAGCTTTCAATAAGAAGAATTCCGAAAATTTCGTAAAACTTATTCCAAGGGAATCGTCTTCGGTGTCCTTACAGAGCACAGCCGAAGAGGAATCCATGTGGAGCACCTTGGATTACCCTACAATGACTACTGCAGGGACGAAGAAGAAATAGAATCCATCCAGCACCTGCTATGCGAATGTCCCGCACTGCCCACCAGAAGATTACGTAGTCTTGGTAGTAGGTTCTTCTGGAGGACCTTTCTGGGTGGTTTCCAGATTAGCCCTTAATTTGACTCCCACGACTATACTTTTTATGGGTGCAATGGACCCGCTTGAGGTCCAACAAACCAACCAAGTCTCGCTTTTGCGCGATTTGCATTGCCTTTGTGGTACAAATTAAGTCTAACGTAAGCCCTTATCTTTCTCTGGTTGTTTCTTGGACTGTAGAGGGTCAGTTTGGGACTCTTCACTTAAACCACCGATTGGGCGTGTGATAGTATCAGGTACTGATACGATCCACATTGGCTTGACATAATCTTTTCAAAATTTTATTGATTAAATCATGTGGCATTAGCTCATCTTGAAATGATACATCTCCAGATTTGCATGCCACGCTTAACGATCATTTTAACGCCTATACAGCGTTAAATTCTACAGACAAAAAATAAAAACTAAATTACATGATTTTTAATTTTTTTCTAATTTGTGTAACGAAATTCTTATCTTTTCAGGATAACACTCCTTTCAAGTGCAATAACCCATTGAATCAGAAGTGATGATCAAACCATCATGGATCCACAGTTATACCATCCCCTCGGATAGATGTTAACCAAAACTGGCACATCGTCGCTTCATAGAAAAAGCAGATTCAATCACATGGGTTGAGTGTTCATCGGGGAAAAATGTGAAAAAGGATAACAAAAATGAAACCAACACTGCCAAACTCAATGACAATATCAATCGATAAGGTAGGTGCCGCCATAAGTACTAGTATACATAGTTGTAAACTAATGAGCCCACACATTCCCAGTGTCACTTGTATCTAAATGATAATTCCAACTACAAAATCACTCTCCCGCTTCATCGGGGGGTGGAGGGAGGGGAGGGCTTTACAATTCACAAACAGTGAATGCGAGTCTACCTCCAGTTAATTAATCCTTGAATTTGAAATAAATTTAACTTTGTCGTGCTACGATCGTACTCTGCTATTCGTTCTCGTACTCGCTGACACAAGTATCTGTAGGTGAGCGAGTGTACGGTGCGCGGTGTGGTGTGCTGGGTGCTTTTTGTTTAATTAAAATTCGATTGATGCCGGAAAACTCGAATCTGTTATTGTTGTTGCTGTTACTGTTGAATACCTGGCCGGCAGGGAGTGTGAGTTATGGCAGAAAGTTGTTCTTGAATCGATGAATAACAATAATGTGTGCGCCGAGCGGCGGGCTTATTGTACTGTGCTGGGGTGCTGTGGTGTATTTGTCTCCCAGTGTTACGTTGTAATTTGAGGTTTTTTTTTTTCTTTGTATTTTGTAATATATTACATGTGCTGTTGTACATTATTGGTTGTGCATAATTATGGCAATTAAATGTAGCGAATTGATTTAAATTTTTAAATAGGATCGTGTCGAGACATCGGAGTAGGAGACATGAGGGCAGAATCGTTTGACATTGATTAGTTCAGATTGAGATACATGTGAGGGGTAGTACATTTTTTTTCTTCTCTTTCTTCACGGTTGACGACTGTCTGCCTACCTGTTATAATGAAAAGTGAAATTAATCAAATTCCTGTTGAGAGCGATGGGGGTTTTAATGACATGACTCAGGTTATGTACATTCTCGAATGCGTTCGATAAGCTGGGGCAGAGGTTGTAGCTATCGAGAAGGTACTTATAGCTTAAAGAAGCTTACAGACTATTTAAAACACCGGACGTTCGTGGATTGGGTTTTGGGTACAATATGCACTCAGGTGATCATGATTTTTTTAAGAAAATCATCCCAAGCCACGAGATGTATTTCATCATTGAATCAAAACTACATACAACATCTAGTTCTCTGAAAGCCCTAAACCATCTCCATCCTCAATGAGTTACCTTCTAATGTTAGTTTTTGAGCCATTTGGTCACATTATTGGCTCATATTTCCTTGGGAATCTTGAGGATCCTGCGATTACAGTCAATGCACACTACTACTACACAAAAAACAGCTTGTCAATTGAAGCAGCAGCTTTTTGAAGGAAAATCCAATTGATCAGATAATTATTTACCCTGCAAAATATGTAAGGTCAACCGACATGCGTAATGTTTAACTTCGGAGAAGATCTAAAAAGCGGTTAAAATGTTCCACATACGCCAGAAGAGATACACTTTTTGTGCAACTGAAAGGATTCGTCGGAAAATGCCATCTTCGAAAATAAATATGTCTGTGCCTTTGTCTTCCTTGATTGCTTGTTCAACAGTTTATGATTATTTCTAAATGTCCCGATCTGTCCCGATTTTCGGGCTCTGATATGCCGATTTTTATGAAGTGTTATCGAGCCCTACAGCGATGATAACCCCTATATATGTAGGTCCCAAATTTTATCAGGAGTTCACTGGTCTGGATTCAGGAAGGATTTGAGACAGCGTCAGTAGAAATTATCTGCTGTTTCTAACAATTAAGTCTTCCAATAGCATTTTGAAAGCTGACTCTTGGCAAAAAATGGAGTAATCCATCGTCAATGTCAGGCAATTCGCAGGCAACCTTTCTTGTTTCAAACCTCTCAGGTCTTTTCCACACAATTCAACTTTTTCTTTAAATAACCACTGTTTTTTCAAGGTGTTGAGCCACTACTATAGGGCAGTCGGATACAATGACAAGCGCTACTAGCAAATAAATTCTTTAAATTTTTAACGCAAGTGGCAGAAACTGTCACCTAATTCGAGCAAATGCAGTTTAATCGCAAGTCGCCCTGGTTATTGAAATATTATTCACCGAGAGCTGTCTTTTTCGTTCTGCTGTATTATCATGATTTTTACTTCCCACCTAGTAGGGGAAGTATTGTAATCGGTCCGATAAAAAAGTTTCGAGATATGAACAGGGCTTGGCATCACTATACACTAAAAATCGTTTGAACCCATTTTCGAAATGATGTCTGTGTGTGTGTGTGTGTGTGTGTGTGTGTGTGTGTGTGTGTGTGTGTGTGTGTGTGTGTGTGACAATATTTTCCTCCTACGATATCTGGAGAACGAAACAACGTAGGACCATGCGGTTTTTTTTGTTTTATTTGTCAGCGTAAAACTTAGAGCTGATGAGCTTATTTTAAGCACAATCGGTCTGGCGGATGCTGAGGAAATTTAAGAAACGTTTTTTTTCTTTTCGAGTTCGCGCAACAACTCTTTGTGGAACAATATTAAACAGTTTGTCTCGAATTTTTCGCTCTCTATGCATGTTTTCTTTAATTATTACATAAATAACAATATCACTGTTTTTGATATAACATAATATGAGGTGGGAAGTATAGGACTGGCTCCCCAGTCGAATTTTTTTTTTATAATCTACTCGCGCTTGAAGGGGTTGTACATACCCTTTTGATAAAATTCATACAGGGCGAGCGAGCTAGCGGTTTTAATTGCGAATTTTTTCGAATCTCCTGATGTCATAATCATAGTCAACTCTTCAAGCCATGACACTCTACTGCCAGTGTTATGCCTTTGCAGAAGAGTCGACACCAGCTTTCACAGTTAATCGATTTAATAAATGTTTTTCCGACATCAGGAGTTGAACCCGGAATTTCAGCGTGACCAGCGATGATGCTAACCACTGCACCAGGCTAACTTGATTGGCACTTTTCGCGTCTCTCTTTCACTTAAAATCTTAGTCCAGGATACCCTCAGAATATCTTCGCAGTTCCTCACAAATCTCGATTGCTCGTGCCATTGTTAGCAAGTTAGTATGTTAATCCTATACATTTCGAATCCTACATCTGTTGCAAGTCAGAGCTGAATATTGGCACAGTATATCCGTCTCCAAGTTTTCGAGGTATTGTTCGGAGTTGTCTAAAGTTTTTATGCCCACTGATGACGCTAAAATCAATTTAAGAATTCCTCGCTTTAGGCTTAGGAGCCCTCTTTGATGCAGCACTTGCCTGTAATTGTTAAGGATTTGTTTTCTTCATACACAAATCGGTGCCAAAACCATTGTTCAATGCGGATATACCCCAATTTGCACATATGTCCTGGTTATTCAATGAGACAATTTGTTTGAATACAAAATGGTAGTAACTAACCTGTCATGTGACACCTTGTGCTGTTTTGACATTTATCACTTAACGCACCTCTGGTGCTGACACCGTTTACCGATTGATTTTTCACCGTAAAGCTATTAAATGTTTAATTGACTTTTTCCAAGAATTCTACCGCCGCCGTCGCTTGACAGCATTTAATTGAACATAACATATTGTTTGTTTAAATTATTTTAATTCTTCAGTTGCGATTTGTAGAGTCATAAATTAAGAATCGGTTTATTTAACAGTACAATTGTGCATTGAAGAAATTATACATATAACTGTGCGTCGTTTTTATATTCCTTCCGACAGTGTGAACTTTCCAGAAATCTCCACGATCGTCGAAGATTATTTGTTCCTCAGAAATGCAGGAGGTCTTGCAAATATGGTTTCCACAGTAATAGACAGGACTTCATTTTTTGAAACTCGAGTTCAATTTTAGATAGTGAGAGATTCAAAATCTCTTGAAGTCGTATTTTTAATGCACAACTTTATCTCAACCGTCTTTTGTTTAACTTTTAGAAATTCCCTTTTCTACTGGATTGCATAGACATAAGAGTGAGCGTACTCACTTTCTTTGTCCATTCATTTCTGATTTGATCTCAACTAAAACAAATGTCCATCGTGATCGTTCTGATCTCTTCAATAATTGTTTGATGCCCTATATTCGATGTCGAGTGGAAATATCCGAGGGGCTTCAGTTTTGCAATTGAGTGTACAGCCATTCTCCTTACTTAGAGGTGCACTAGTAGGATGTTTAGTATCGCTTCCATGGTAGTCGTTGGTGTTTGTTTTTTTCCTTTTTTACCACAACTCCAATTCCAACCCATATACATACTCTAGCCCTTTACCCTTCTTGCTTTTTTCCCGGTGAAGCATTCCGCTTTCAGGTTACGAAAATCTGGTCACCTTTCAAGAAAATTGAATCAAACCTATTGCTGTTTTTGTCCTCATACCAATTGTAACTAGATCGTAACTTTAACTTTCAAGGTTTTGCAGACCAGAGATAGGTAAAGTGGCAGCTCTTTTGAGCCCAATTAGCGCTAGTGTGCGCCGTTTTGTAACCACGAAGCTCGTTTAACCTTATTTGTATGTGGTTGTTGATTTGGTGTTTTGGGATTGTGTGGGTAATTCCAGCCGGCGGAGTTCAGATACAGGATTAGTTCTCCAATCCTTTTTTCAGCTATTTCGCCGAGGTCCACGAAGAAAGGTTTGCCCAAAGAACGTTGTCTGGCTCTCGCCAGGGCCGGACATCTGCAGAGGAAACGAAGTAGAGATTCTTTCTCATTGAAGTTCTTGCAGCTTCTGCAAAATTTGTTGTGAGGAATACCAAGCTTGACCGCATGGTCTCAAACTGGCCAATGGCCTGTAATAATGGCTACGATTCTGGCAATATCTGGTCTTGTTTTGCCAGGTAGCTTTTGCCATTTAGTTTTATTGTAATTGGGCCAGGGCTTTCTTGAGATGACGCAGCTGGACAGGCCATTCCATCTATGATTGGCAAGCTGGAGGAAGTGTAGATCGACACTTTCCGCAAATGAACTGTTAAGAGCCGATCCTTTCCTGGCCAGCTCATCGGCATGCTCATTGGTCTCGTAATTGCTATGACCTGGGATCCACATGAGTGTAATTGTGGAGTGGATACTCAGTTGATTAATTTCAAGCGGGCATTGCTCTACCAGCTTTGATGATATGGTAACCGCATCAATGGCTTTTTGGTTGGATGTTTGGAGATTATTGAGAAAGCGGCAGGTCTCTCGAATCGCAAGAAGCTCCACCTGGAAAACACTAGCAGAGTCTGGAAGACGAAGAGACTTTGATATATTTAGTTGGTCAGAGAAGATACCTGCGCCGACTCCGCAATCCATCTTCGACCCGTCCGTGTATATACCAATATCATGATCATTGATAACATTTCCATTCTTCCAGTCTTCTCTGGTAGGGAATTTAGCAAGGAATAATTTCCTAAAATTGAGGGAAGTGTCATGTAATCGGTCGAAGACCCGACCAAATCTCCTAGAATGGTTTCCAGGATCTTACAGTGACCGTACGGCTTTGCGGTCCAGAACCCAGATTCCATAAGACGGACCGCACTGCAGTTAGCTGTGTCTTTGATGTAAAGGTCAAGGGGTATTAGGTGCAGGATCATACTTCATCAGTAGAACAAGATCTCAGTGCCCCTGTAACACCTACACACGCTGATCTCTGCACTTGAACTTATCGATGTTGTATTTTTTTTATCAGGCTAGGCCACTAGACGATGGCTCCATAAGTAAAAATTGGACGCACAACAGCAGTGTAGATCCACAGGGTCATCTTTGGTTGAATCCTCATTTTTCTCGAATGTTTTATTGCAGGCATAGAACGCTATACTTGCTTTCTTAATCCGCTGTTCTATATTGAGCTTCCAACTCAGTTTCGGGTCTAGTATTGTGCCTAGGTATTTTGCACTGGGTCTTAGTGAAAGTAGCAGCTGAGGCAGCAAATGCAGGTTGAGGCTGTTGAAGTTGCAGTTGAAATCATTAGTAGCAATATTCACTCTGCTGACATGCGGCGGTCTATGAAGACTTCGGAAGTATTCTCTGTTGATTTTGATCAGGACTTTTGCAGCCGATCAACTGATCTTAACGTGTTTTGAGTCAAAGCGTACTCCCTGTCACTCATAATTCTTGTCATATCGGCCGCAATGAGACCCTTGTTTCAGTCTGTTGAACAAGGTTGGAAGAAGAGTTAACAAGAAAAATGTGTTCATTCGTAAATTTTCCACTCATAGTTCATATTGACAAACAATCCACGACTTGGGTTCACCTTCCCTGCCAAAAATGAAATTATATTCCCAAATCTGCGCCACCACACCTCATCGCAGTCCCTCACGTTCGTGTGTTTTTCATAAAAACGTGCGCGCAAATATTCCGTCCCATCAAAAGTTCATGTTCACGTTTTATTACATAAAAACAAAATATAATATTTGTTAATGAATTCAAGGTGAGCGTCACTGCCACGTCGTCGTCACCATGCTCTTGGCCGTCAATTTCGGTTTCAATGGGAAAGGTTGACCTTAGGCAGCCGAAAGTTTCACTCTGTTGCCGCGGCCGCCGTCTCGCTGCCCCTCCATCGACCTTGGCCGGCATGAAATTTGAAAGAAAACTGAAAAATTGTCAATTCAGTCGCCAGTCAATGGGCCTTCAAGTTCGTCGAACTCTCTGTCCCTCTCTTCCGCTGCGCCGTTCATCTTGGATTACACTTTACACACTAATTATGCACCGCGGTGTTAATTGCATCGCGCACAGATCTTTCCGTAGTAACCAGTTCAATAACTTTTGCGCTGCC
The DNA here is from genome assembly GCA_917880715.2 of Matsumyia berberina. NCBI lineage: Eukaryota > Metazoa > Arthropoda > Insecta > Diptera > Syrphidae > Matsumyia > Matsumyia berberina. The sequence continues at coordinate 36,280,765 of OU862870.1, forward strand.
AATATGGCTGGAGAATGGGGAAAACCATGCTCAGGCTTGATGTTGCGCTGCACACAACACTTTTATATAATATCTCAAGACTGCCGCCGCCACCGCCGCTGCTGCTGCAATTTTGCCATAATAGCTACCGCGTCCCGCCGGACGTCGACATCATCGACGAACAAAGGTAATTTAGGTGTTTTCAGTTTCGGTTTCAGTTTTTCCATTTCTTTTCCCAATGGGATTGAGCGCAGCGACGCGGACGGCGGCAATGGCGGCATTGCAGCAGTGAAAGTCATTTTCCCAGTTCGTTAACATTGAACTACGTGCACCGCGCTGCCGTCGATCGAGTGCGCGGAAAGCAAAAACAAAACGAAAAGTGAATTCATCAACCTACCGCAACATTGCTGGCGAACAAGTTTATTACGCTCGAGTAATCAAAAGTTTTTCTCTAACGGTTTTCCTCTCGATTCGACTTTGGATATAAGATACCGTTCACCATAACCGCCGTGCATCTGACTGTTCAGTGGGTACATGTATTTTTTATTTTTTTGGAAAATTCAAGATTTTGGTGACGTTACTTGTGCATTGTTATCGAATAGAGGTGCTGTCAGCTGACACGTCAGTTGGTATAAATCATTGACACTGGCATGCCAGTTACGATGCGATTTGGGAAATGGTTGCTAATTTGACATGTATCTGTTGGTATACGTAGTCTACACGAAAATTTGCTATAAATCACTAAAAATCATTGTAATTCCTCAGATTCTACTTTACTATCTATCTCACGTTAGCTGTCAACGAGGCTATGCCAAATTGGCTGTATCAAAACTTTAATTGTAAGATTTTGTAGATATTCCGACCCAGCCTCTTTCATTTGCCTGTTACATCTGACACAAGTCCAAAGACAGAATAACTTGTCAGCTGAGATTTATGTACTAAAGAGGGCTAAGCTCTCTCCTAGTAGGACTTAAGACAGTTTACTGGGCTCGATCTCAGTACCTCGCTGAGCATCACAAAATGATCCGAAAACAGTTGGTGTGTAGATTTGAGTTTTCCGAGAAACACTATTTCCTGACTTAGTTTAGCTTAAAGGTGATGGTTTTCTACTTTTTCGTAGCCTTTCTCGGTTAATGGGTCTTCTCTCGATAAAAGCTTTTGATTCGATGAGTGGTTCTGTGGGTAGATTGTTGGTCACTTCGTTATCCTAGACACTCACCCTGAACTGGCACTGACATAAAATGACATTGTTGGTCTTCTCTTATTTGCTGAGTTCATCTAAGCATTTTCATGCTACTTTTGAAATCGATTTTGTACGAATTCATTGCTTTAAGTACGTCTTGGCTATCTGGCATAATTTTAAGACGATTTCCATAAATCCTGTCGAACTTTCTCATCACATGAGTTTTCATCAGGAAGATACTGGGGATCTTGCAATAAACTTCGAGTGAAAAGGCTTTGATCTTTCGTTTCTTTACTCTTCACTCATATTGAAACTAGGGACTGCCTACAAAAGTTCTGCTGAAAAAAAGTTATTTTCATCTGGGTGCCTGAACACTGGGGCTTTGGAGGCAATGAAAAGACGGATGAACTAGTCAGATGCCAAGACCATCCGATGGCTTATCATTTAGCACCGCAGAGAATTGAAAAAAAAAAAGGCTCATCTGAATTGAATGGGAAAGGTAACAACAAGCCGGAAATTTTCTACCAATGTCTTCTCAAAGAAGAACCGAACACCTCCTACAACCGAGCAGACATAGTCACAGGCTTTCAGAATCGTTACTGCCGAGTATGAGAATAGCATAAGACAATAGGTGGTGTGAATAAAAACTGAGGCAGAGTGTTCCCTCAACTCGGAAATGATTTTCGTTAGGTTTCATAAAACACGTCTCTCAGAGTGTTTGCTCAGAGTGTTCCCTCAGTTTTTATTCACACCATCCAATACCTGCACATCGTTTAATTAGAACACGTCATCGTTACTTAGGTAGCTGCTACTTACCTGCCAGTTCACCCAAAGCCCTAGTTGGCTTCATCAGTAATTCTGGTCACATGAGCGAGCTTTAGTTCATAAGGAATTCACAGTATGCACTTCTGTGGCTGCGGTGATAGGATAGGACACTTAGGGCTTGAGGAACGTCTCTGCTAATGATATACTTTCATTGTAGAACTGTCATACGAAATATCTTGTAGGTCGCACCTCCCGACGATACCAACGATGTCTTGATACAGAACTGTCGTTCAATCAGAACAATTTTTCAAATTCTTTTTTGAACTTTTTAGAGTCGGAGTATGAAAGTGTTTCGTTAACCAGAGAAAGAGTTAGGCGAATTCGTGACGAAAATGTATAGTCTCTACTCTACCAGCTCTGTCTCTACGACTTCTGCCGATACTTGAATTAAAACTTCGCAAATAGTACCGATGACAGTACAGTTCCTAGTGACTTCGCTTAGACAAAACCTGGTGTCAAATTGCCTGAGAATATGTTTGCATAAGGATTGTCTTTTTTGGTGTTGTCTGACTAAAAATGGAAAGATTTTCCTTCTTCTAGATCTTCTTTGCTCAGTTGGATTGGTGCATTTCTGTTTCTAGGCTCTGACTTTGGCAACATGGCCTTGCTTAGACTTCTTTTTTTTGAATAAATGTTTGCTGAAGGCTATGTTTTTGTGGGAATTGAAAACGTAGAGCTTCATTTTGATTTGATGACGACTCGGACAAGAATGTTCCCAAGTTGCGTTTGAACAATTTGACAATGCCAATGAGGTATTTGAAATTTGGATGTTGAAATCATTGTACATTTTGTCGACTGTATGTAATGAATGTTGCTAGATAAATAGTGCAAAAGTCTGGTAGACTGTTCATAGTTTGGAGAGTGGTAAAGATAACACAATAGACTATCCAGAGGGAATCCAAAATCTCTCGGAAAGTTATTTTATGTTGAGAGCACTATCATCCACTTCTGAAAAAGTCGTTATCACATTACAGTGGGGCTAGATTGGGATGATCAGGGATTTTTACAAAGTCTTCTAAGATATTTAACAGAGGACTTTGATTACCTTCGCGGCTTACGACGCATTGCTTAGCAAGACTGATTCTTCCGCTGGTCCTTCTGCATTGATATCATTTTCCGAGTTTATCGCAGAACCTAGATAGACAAGGTCCTAATCTTTCTCAAAGTTGTAGTTGCCTGTCGTGGCATTCTGTCAAGATGTCAATGGTAAGACCATTTTTTGTCGGACCTATTTCTCTATTTCAGATCTATCTGAAGGCCCCCGAACGCATTACAGAAAGCTGTCTCGACATAACCGAGTAATTGTACAGATTTTTGAAAGATAAGGCGCACTATGCTGACTTGTGTGCACAAACTTTCTTAGAATAGTGTTTAACAAATCACCTGACAGTTCGTCTGAATGAGTTTTAAACATCAAATATCAAATCATGCTTAGGTTAGGATAGCTTACGTAGGGTGTAAGATGGATAGGCCTCATCACGTTCACTCGGAGACCTGGAGGTCCGTTGTGTTTGTCCATTGTAATGTTGTGGGAATAGCCATATGTTTCCCGGGACAACCTAAGGACCTTTCCTATTGTTTGCTGTTTTTTGAACCAGTTTGTGCTCTTTATGAATCTGAGTAGGTCCGTTAACTGTAAATCTGTTACCTCTGCTATGCTTGCAAACAACCTTGATTCTAATGCACGTAGGCGTCATTCTTGCAGGGCGGGCCAGTGGAACAGCAGATGTTCAATTGCTTCTGCCTCTTCCTCATTTGCGCAGCTTCTGCGTAAATCAAAGTGAAGTCGTTTCCCAATCTTAATGGATGACTTTGGTGTCATAGACAGTCTCAGATCGATTTAATGAGTCTGTTGCTCGCCTCAAGCTATCCTGACATGGAGAAATCAGGACGTGAAGAAAAGTCTTCAGGCGCCTTCTAATTCAGGAACGAAGGTATCCGTTTTTGACAATAGGGCAACTGATACTGAGATTCCATTCATCGGATACAGAAACGCGTTTGACTGCATTGAACAGATAAGGCGGTGCATGCATCTGATATCGGATGATTGGTACTTACCGTTAATCTGTTGAAAAGTTGAAGAGTCCATGCTGCCTGAATCGTTTTGGATTCATGGCCTTTTACTTTTTGATAACAATTTTGAACATCTTCATTCCTTCAGTAGCAAGTTTCTACTTCCTATAACGTTTGCCTCGCATGGTCTTTCTTTTTAAGCAGCCCTGGTCGTTGCAAGGTAAGAATGCTACCACCAATAGGAAGACAGAAACAATTTTCAATCTTTTTAAAGTTACCCATCTCTAGGTACGTCATACGAGTAGAGACTCTGCCCTTAAGTGCTAAAATTTGACATTAAATCACTTGATTGTGCGACTTGTTGCCGAACCTCCTGGCTTGTCAGCCTACCTAAACTCAGTTCATTCCACTGCAATTCCATTCAATGGAATTGAACAACGAGATCACTGTCCTGCTTTGCGTTTGCCACCCGCAAAATTTTCTCATTACAAATTCCGATTATTTAATTCACATCTGTCGTGTCTGATGTGTGTGAGATTATCCACATTATCTGCGCAGAGGTACCCACAATGCTCCACCAGCCAGATGCGGCGATGTCGGATATACAGATACTCGTATACCATTGTGTATGGCTCGCGGTTGTTGCACCTGGATGCAAGGTAATACGCGAGGAAGTAATGCAACACAGTGGTACGCGTACCGTGGTAGTGATATCAGAAGGTAAGCGACGATTACTCTCTCGCGGTATTTGTAAGTGATAGGAACGAGGTGCAATTATAATTGCTAACGTATCTCACTCTCGTGTAACTGCTGTTGTTGTGTAGTACAACACACAATCACTACGTCAGTGAATGCACTTTCGCTTTTTTTTTGTGTTGAATAGCCGCTGTAAGGTATGCGCATAGTCGCACATATTAATTTCTTAATTATAGATTGTAATTTGTATTGTATAAGGTTGTTCATTATGTAGTGAGGGATGTAATTAATTGGCGCGTTAAAGTGTTTGAACTGCCTCGAGATTTCTTGATAAGACCATTAACATGAGAGAAAACATGCCAGTGATAGAAGAAGGCACATCTGCACAGACGGTTCTATAATGCTAATCGTTTATTTTAGGCCCTGCTATTAACTCCACCATCGTTCTTAGAAGAAATTTTCGCAGATCCTCTCACAAAACCCTTTGCTGCTCTTTTCAGTTATCGTGTGTCATATTCTGAGAATGGCAAGAACTATCATTTGCAATACAGTCACCTTTTCGCCAAAAATGCAATAGTATTGGAAAACATCATCCACAAACCAACCGATTCTCGTTTTACTTGGGGAACAAGCACTACCTGGTGAAACCCAGAGTTCAGTTTTTCCTGAGTCACTCTTTGAGAGCTCTCCTTGACTCCTTTGAAACAGCCAGTTCCAGTGTTACAAGTTTTTTTAGAACAGCATCAAGAGTAGAGCGCATCGTCATTCCAAGGAAAGGCATAGTTTTATCTACTCCGCTTCTTCTAGCAGATTTAAAAAAGGGGTCCAAAGGGATCAACGAAATGTCACGACCAGAGAGACAAGGATCTGTCCTAGAGTAGGCAGCTTCTAGTATGAATTGTAACTATGAGAGGAGTGCACCTCTTCTCGGAGGGCCACTTCTAACTAACTATCTCGTCTGCTTAGATGGCAGCAAGCTTCCTAATACGATGACTTCGTTGCAGAATTCGGATTCCGAATTTTGGTTTCTAAGAAGAAAGAGGACTGTACATGAATTTAAATACGTATACCCTTAACAACTGCACGAACTTGCCAAAATTGCTTTTGTTGAAAAATGCAGAATCAAGAAACACCTACAAACATCTTGGGATGCTACATAAAAATTAAGAGTTCGTCTTTTCCAAGAAAGGTATATATAGAAAAAAGGGCCAAAAGTACTGGATCCTCATATTTAACCAATTACTAACCTTTTCCGTTTTCCATAAATTTACTATGGGCTGGAATCGAGTGAAAGATGCCGAAGTAGCAATAGTTTCTCAGGCATAAACATGTCAGGACGGATGTTTACTCTAAGTATTTTGCATTTTGGTATTTTATCCTAGGCAAACCTTGAACTACGCTGCTTAATAGTGAAGAATGTAACTAACACAACATTAATGGTTGCGAGAAGCTAGGCCTTGCTCCACTTCGAGCTGTCGCACCTGCTTCTTTTGAATGAAGGTCATAGAATTGAAAGAACCGAGATCTGTAAGGAACTCTGGTTAAATTCAGAGATTATCCTGGACTATAATGACCTGTGAAAAAAGGGACGAGCAGGGTCCTACCAGATCGATGATGACACCGTTAGAAGAGAAAATTCATGTTGAATCAATTTGGACACAATCCGGCCAAATATCGATAAGAAGAGAGAGTTTTTTTTTTACTTTTTTTTTAGCCCCAAAAAATAAATCTTATTTTCGACATTCGGTGTTCAAATTGAGCATGAAGCAGGCTAGTAGCACTTCACTTCATGTTGACTTCACTATATCCAATACAAATTTATTTTCGACGAGTTTGATGACTTCACTTACTTACTTATTGGGCTAACGCCTCTTAGTGGTTTAGAGCCTGAAACACTGCGTTCCATCATTCACTGTCCCGGGGACCGGATGTTCGGTCTCCCCTTCCTTCGTGATCCAGGTGGCTGAGATGCGAAGACCCCCTTGGTTGAAGCGTTGTCGTCCATTCGCTCGATGTGGATGAGCCAGTGTAGGGACGGAGTTTTGTCTTCCGGATCTTTTTACAGCTCACGGTCAAATCTTCCCTTCCATTCACCCTCCTCGCAGACAGGATATATTCGACGGAGAATTTTTCTTTCCAAGAAGCCCAAGATCTGTTCAGCTGTCTTGGTTATGAAGCTTTTGGTTTCATAGAGGGCGACCGGCATGATCAGCGTTCTGTAAAACACGTTTTTGGGCCTACGTGTGAGGAGTTTAGACCCTAGTTGTTTGGATAAATCGTAGAAGCACTAGTTTCCTAGAGTTATTCTTTGTCGAATTTCTATCTGGGTGTCATTTGCGGAGGTAGACAAACTCCTTCACTACCCCAAAGTTGTAGCTATCGATGGTTGGATTTTGTCCAATGCAGTATATGACGGATTGGTTTCATGTCGACAGTATTTATTTGGTTTTACAGAAGAACAAGCTCTTCAATCACCATAAAAGCCTCAATGACGGCACGTTGGGATAATATCAACATCGTTTGCGTATCCCAAGAGCTGGACGGATTTTGAGATGACAGTGCCTTCCGTATTAACATTTGCCTGCCGCACTATCTATTCCAACACAAGATTAAAGAAATCGCACGACAGCGCATCTCCTTACGGACGTCCGGTGCATGTTTGGAATAATTCGGAGGTTCTGGTTCCAAACTGTACGCTGCATCGCGAAACACAACCAGTTTTTTCGGGATTCGAAATTCCCCCATCGCGTTGTATAGCTCGATGAGATGAATGCTGTCGTATGTGGCCTTAAAGTCTATAAAGAGATGGTCGTTCTCGACTTGAAACTCGTTGGTTTTTTTCCAGGATTTGTCGCTGTATGAACATTTGGTCAGTGGTCGATTTGCCGGGCCGGTAGCCACACTGGATAGGACATTAAGCAAGGATATGCCTTGGTAGTTGTTGCAAGGCATACCATCCCCTTTCTTGAAGATAGGGCGGGATGACCTGAACTTTGATAAAAAAAAAACCTCCTAAAGATCATATCTCTATCTGTTTGGTAACAAATTAGCTCAACCTTTCAGGTCTTTATATAGCTGACATTACAGAGCGCCCACTACCCACCTTACTAAACTTCCTTTCGAAGTGAACTGGGGCCTCAACCGACAGGCCTATTCAGCCTGAACAATCTTTAGGTAGATGTCATTCGTTGCATAAACTGAGTTTCTTGACCCTATTCACCCACGGCATTGGAGATGAGATCGGTTTTTTTTATGTAAGTGGAGCCAAAATTTTCAGCCCAGAGCTCGGTGTTCAATCATTTTAGATGAACTAGTCACCTAAGTATTGATTTGACCACATCAATCTCATCTTCTCATCACATCTTCTTTCCCCGTGGATAAATTAAATGAACACTTTTCTCCCACAAATTCCAAGCTGATGTTGGTCGTAAATAGAGCCTTCTTGGTCCTTTCTGCTTCTTGCATCTTAAGCCCGAAGTAACAGCGATTGAAGAGTGTTACTCTACGCTGAATCTCTTAGATAAACGAATTCATCCACTACCTCTTAGTTTAGGCTGTCCTTCGCAAAGTTTTGGTCAAGTCATTGGCGTTCGTCGACAGTTATTTTTGCACTCCCTCAACCCTTGACTCCATAAAATTCTCAATAGGCCCACGGTATTATATTTTGAAGACAAGAACTCATTCCATCATCAATGCATCCTGTAACAAATTTCAACCACATACTCGTGGCATATTAAGCAATAACATGCCTCGAAACAATATGCACTCTTTCGGAGCCTGGAAATGTCTAATTACATTTCCTTAAGAAGCTGGTGAATGCACTCCATCAGCGCTAAAGACAAAAAAATAAACATAAAAGTGAAAACCTTTCCTTTTCGCGTCCGCAACACACTTGGCGAGTTACACAAGCGAGCACCACACGATCAAGCGGGAATGGTAGCACCAGCGTCGCCATCGTCATCGTCGTCGTCGACGTCGCTGTAGTAGTCAATTACGTTCCATCGGAATGGCCACTGAAAAGGCCTTAGCCTATCCATTCCGTGTGCACACGCACCAAACTGCTCGGTCGGTGGCGGCAATCAACACTGTCCATGCCATTGACCGATGTACTAACTGGCTTCGAGTGCTCGTACGGTTGCACGGTTATGGTCTTGGAATTGAAAATGAAAACCATGAACGTTGGCTTCCTACCTCCAAGATACGAGCACAATTGTAATTCAACGCGGAGCGCAGCGTTCCAGTGTCGGCGGGAAGCCATCACTCGAGTGAGTCACTCGGGCGTATACGCACCATTCGCTGGCACAATGCCACTTGCGCCAGCAAACACAATTCTAATGAATTCTCCTTCGCCATCGTTGTCGTTGTCGTGGTCGTCATCGTCATCGTCGTTGCAGGTTGTCCGTTTGCGTTCTTTGTTGCGATGCGTTGTCTCCGATTGAGAATCTACATAAAGCGGCGATTTTGTCAGAGTCCGAGCCTCAGAGCCATTGTCGTCGCAGCCGAGACTCCGTATCTAATGCGAAAACATGTGAAAAACTCTCCTTGGCACCCGACGGTCGTAGGAAGCTGAAGCTGGCAAACACGAAAGATGAGATTCCAAGGCTTTGACATTAGATACAGCATTAGCGAAGGAGAAATACATCGCTGTGGATGGTACTGGTGGTCGGTCTAATGTTATTGAGCTCCAAACGGGTTTTCAGGTTTTTTTCTTTTTTTGTTCGTGCAACGCGAATGCAGCGCTCTAATCTGCCTCCGATCGCGCACAAAAGGCAATGATCCGCGCGAAACCTGCGACCAACGGGAAGTGGGAAGTGGTGGCGGTTACCACTTTGTGGCCAATTGGCCAGAGGTGCTGCATGCTATGCAAACGGTACGACCTCTAACTGGTTGTTGTGCAGCAGATCGTGTTAGGCTAAAACTTTCTCCGAAAGTATTAAATCATTGGCCTCATCTGTGAACGTGCAGGCGTTATAACAATTTTTTCTTTTTTTTTTGCAATGTTAACTATACACATGCACATGTATGAAGTACGTGTGGATGTGTACCTCGCATGCATTTGTCAATAGCAAATTTCTTTTTTTGTTTCAAGGAATTGCTGGTAATTTCTAAACACAGCGAAGCCTCGGGTTTTTCCCCGGCGAAGTGAAGAATCCTCAAGCAATGCTTAATGACCTTTCGACGTAGTGTTTAGGCTAAGAGACGAGTAAGAGTGAAATGGCTATTGCTAATACCGAAGCTGCTGAGGTTCCTCTTCACAATAGTGTTGGAGCACACTAAATCAAAGAAAGTGTATCTCTTGAATGTTTTGGAAGAACTAGCATCCTGGGGTGGTCTTTTCGAATGACAGACGACTATGACAAAGAATAGGGTATTTCTTCACCACAGCCTGTGTTAAGGTTGAAATCTCTGAGATAAATATCATTGTGTCACCCCTTAGTAGGGATTTTCTGCCTCTTTGCAGATGTTTGCCAGTTCTTGCGTTGGTCACAATTAGTAAGTGAGTTCTATCTGATAGGATCCGAGAACATTATTGTATTCATATCTCGATGACGAACAGCCTGGCTTCTACTCAGGGTCTCCCTGTATCGAGCATAGGTCTCCTTTTTTTTCATCGTCTTTTTATCGACCGATCGTGTGATTTCGGAAGATTGGTTGGTTGGCTTTGTGGTTGTATTAGGCAGAGGGCGGCCCACACTCAAATAGTGCTGCACAGTTCTCATTACCGGTTTGTTAGATGAGTGTAGACGGGTATCGCCGGACCATGGCTGTTGGTCTTAAATACAACCTGAGGGGTTAAGGTAAAATAGAACGTTAGGAATATTCTTCTCCGAAAACTCGTTGAGGTTGTAGAGGAAGGGTTTCCCTAGCGCATTGATTCTTGCTATAGTAAGTCCTTGCACTTGCAGAGGAAGTGTTCTAAGGTTTCCCTCCCATTTGTGTCTTTGCAGCTGCGGCAGTAGGGAATAAAAAGGATGCCAAGCTTGGCCGCATGAGTACCTACTGACCATTGATGCCCGTGCAGATGGCGACTACGCGCGCTATGTCTGTTCGGGTTCTTCTAAGGAGGTCGCTTGCTTTCCTATGGTTGTATGTTGGCCAAGTCTTTCTGGATATGGCGCAGGTAGCAAGGTTGTTCCATTTGTGTTTGTCTACTGAAAAGTGGTGTAGGTTGATTTTTCCCTTGACAGCTCCTAATGGGATGAGAACTTCTCTTGCAAGTGAGCTGTGAAGGACCGACCCTTCCCTGGCAAGCTCGGAAGAGCTTATAGCTATAAGCATTAAAGCTAAATACAAAGGTGCTTAGAGACAGAGTTGTAAGCTTTTACCACTGTCATTTCTGGTGGTAATCAGTGATATTATCCATGCAGCATTGAGGGAGGAAAGCCAGAGTACGCAATGGACACAATGACATCTTATTTAACACATCTGATAATATCTGCCTGCCTTCACACAGGATTATGAATCTAAACCTGTCAGGTCAGGTTATCCTTTCGGTCGAGAAAGTTTAATGCTTTGTTTATGCAGGAAGTATGATCTCGACCATCCGAAGCACCAAATAGGCAAAACAAAAGCTGCCTTTGGGATACCAACGTTGATTCAGTACTTTCCACTCCTAAGCTGCTAACCTTCGTAAATAGATGTCATCGTAATGTTGATGTTATGTCCTGTTTCCTCCTGTTGTTCCAAGGGCCTCTACTATGTCTACGCACCATCGCTTGCGGTTTCTGCCAATACGCAATGCTCAATGATAATCCACAGGGTTTTGATGTGATCGACAGCGGGGAATCCAAAGCTTAAAACCGGCTTGTTCGGCATCGTGTGTGTTTTCAAGTTCTAATACCTCTCCAGTCCACCTCCAGCTTCCAGTCCACTTATACCTCTCCAGTTTACGCACTGCATAGGATTATCTTTCCTGGAGAGCTTGACGATACATTTTTACTTCCACTCATCGCGAAAGCATTCGGCTTCCCAAGTCTTCTTTATACTCGCAAGTGCAGAAGTTCAGCAGAAATTCTTGGCGCTGCTCCTAGAAGTTCCGTAGGTATACCGTCAAGTCCTATCGGCCTGCTGTTATTCACGGCTTTAATCGCAGTTGCGATCTCATCTTTATTCGGCGTTGAGGTGCGTATTCGGACAGTTGTTGCTTCGAATGGCTCAACTTGATTTGAGTGCTAGTCAATGGCACAGTCATAGACTAGATGTTCCTGCCATCGCTTGAGTTGGTCCTCATTGGAAATTAGCAGAAAACCATCTAGGGCTTTCACCGGCTTTAGTGACTAGCGCGTTGATGTAATTGCGCTTATTCTGTCGCATGCTACGCTGCACTTCTCTCATCATTAGTGCAGCTTCCACATTCGCGTTTCAGTTACCACTATTCTGCGTTGTTGATCTACAGAAGGTAGTAGGGACACACTCAGATCAAAGTATAGGTCCATTGTAATACCGCTCAAAGCACCTGATTACCAGCACCAGGAACCTTGCATGATGAATTCTCTTTGTTTTTGAAGCAAGATTCTGTGGCTAGTCATATCGGTGTTTACCCCTTTCTGCTTCACGCTAAGTGAAGAACCATTTAGGCTATCGGTCGACGGAAGTCTTACTGATCTTTCTTGGATCCTATCTAAGCCATCTGCCTTGACGAAAGACAAGTGTTGATACTATTCCTCCTATTATTTGCCATTCTTTTGGCTTCAGCATCATGCCGAAAAGTGAGCGTTTCTATAGAAACAGACAGTTCCTCTCTATTTCCAAAGAGATTTTGGCCTGGGTCCTCCGATCTACAGTTGAACCCATAGTTCACTCAGTAGCTTCGTGTTCTTACACGGCTTTGTAACAAGGGCGCTGTGTTCGTATGTTGAAAGAGAATAGATAGAATTTTTGTGTTTTTTTTTTCGTTTGTCCCTTTTTGTCCCAATATAACGAAGCCTCTCAGACTCTTGTTTAGTTCTTAATAAAATAAAACTGTGCTCTTGAAATGTAGTGGGAGAGAAGTGAAACACACCAGCCAAGTGGCCTGCTTTTCAAAAATCTACCATATCACAGCTTTGTTTCTGTCGTAATTGTCACTTCTTTAAAAAGTTTGCAAGCATAGAAGATCTTTTGGTTTCGCCTTAAACTTTTTATCAAGAATCAGGCCCAAAAACTGTACGATATCGAGGGGGATTGTCCATTAAGTCACGGTAAGGTAGTCACTTAAAATAGTCTAAAAAGTCCGTTTTGCTAGAGCTGATATTAGGTCGACAACTTATAGCCCTGATGCTCAACTTTTTTAGCTCTCATGATACCACTCAAACCAGTTTCTAAGGATAATGTTCGTAGGCTAGGTGGCTATCCACGCTGTCAGCGGATTCAATAAGGTCCATTATGCTACCATAGGAGCAAAGGATTTTTTCCAGATTAGTTTCCAGATTTTATTAATATCCGTTCCGGAAATATTCTCTTCGTTAAGAAGCATTCTCCCAGAATTTGTTTGCTTAAGTGCAGATACATATCACGTGACGAGATGTTTCCTCTCGCTCCTCGTCAACATTACTGCCACAAAAGTCGTTCGCCGTTCCTAGCTTGGTAGCGTGTGTACCAATTGCATAATGCCCTGTTAGTACACCGACTAGAGTGCCGGTATGTTTTCTGCTGATTTTCAATGAGCTATTTGTCTTGCGTCCACTAAGTGAAGGCCAAGTCTGTGTTACATGATCGCAAGAATCAAGATTACGCCACCTCTCATTAGCATGTACATATGATAATAGTGCTAGTGCTAAGTGCAGTCGAATTCTCCTGCTTTGCAAAGAAATGCCCGTCAGGTTTACAGTAACCTGGTATATAACCATGTCTAGGAACTCAGCACAGAGTAAGATGTCAACTAGTCGATGTCTCGTTTACAGAAGCCTGGAGGTGCCTCATCAGTTAAGACCTGGAACGTAGCGCCACCTTAAAGAAGTAATAACGAATCAAGTGTTTTTAGGTCGGCACAAATCTCATCGAAAACCATTCAATGCCATTCTACCTGGATGCTTGTTTGAAGCTAAATGGCATCGAGAATATGTCTTCAATCCAGTCCTTATGCTCTTATTCTTTTACCCAGTTTTTGCAGTAATAATTGGTAAGTTCGAGCATGGTCTTGGCATCATGAACTCCGCAGCCGAAACCCAAGGACTGTGTTCCGTGATGGCTTGACCGTTGCTGTAATATTAAGCTTAGGTATGCTGTCGGTGTAGGGCTTTCAGTTTCTAGACGTCTGTTGCTTGTTTTGCAAAAGCACATCCTTTAATCTTAGTTGATTGATTTACTGTTTCTTTAGAAGACTTATTTTGGATCTAAGTCCCAACTGGTATGTTAGTAATGAAATGCTTATTCTCAGTTCAAGTAATTACTAGAGACCCGAAGGAGGAAACATGTTTGGGGAACATTATTTGCAGCAGGGGTTTGTTGCAGTGTAGAGATTCCTTTCAAAGAGTCTTATACTCCAACTTAATCTTGGCCTCGATGGTCTACCCTGTTCAGTTTCTATTGGAGATCTAAGTATAAAAAGCGGACCTTTGGTTAGTATATCCTTATCTGGTACTTGCGCTAATATTTTATTCTTTTGTGTGTCAGTGCCCCACAAGTCTTCAGAAAGTGTTCTGGACCCGTGGCAGAATGTGCAAATGCTATCTCATATCTACTATGCCTTGTTTCTTTAGGTGTTTCTTGATTGCGATGCTCCATTACAAGACATGTCAGACTTATTCTTACTTCATCTCACGCTTGCTTTAAATCTTTATTAAATCCTTGTTGGGTCCCTTGTAGTATGTCTCATGCCGTAAAAGTTGTACCAAGTTCTGGCCCTGTTGCTTTTCTATAATTTCTTTTCTTAGGGAAATGGTCGTCTATTCCGCAGAATGGTTCAGTCCTCATAAAAAATCTGCTACCTATTGTCTTGCTAGAGTGTCTGTTGCCTTATAGCCCTCTAACGTCTAACCTATGCAAGTAGATCGTAAAAGTCGTCGTAGCAGGCAAAAAGAAAGCCTGAGCTAGTACTGAATTACATCGTTTTGTTATTACAGACAGTTCTCGTGACCGATTCATTAAATAGGTGGGAGTGGGTGTTTACGGCTGCATCTGTTGGTCTTTGAATTTCGTCCTCAGTTCTCGACCTATTTGTGTACCACTTGAAGGTGTGTATCTTCATCCGCGCAATTTGTAGCTAGTGGATACATTGATCCAGTTGGTTTGTGTTCTTGAGCTTCCCAAGGAAATTCTTCTTGAATTTAATTTCGATAGGGATACCTGAGAGGGTAAATTTTTGAGAAGTATATCGAATTGTTTTAATCCTATACACCCTTTCATTCCTATTGCTCTTTTTTCGTCGTCCATAGGATCATTTTATTTGCACATTCCTCATCCACGAAGTTTGACATGTTCTCACGACCACAGTAGTGTGGGAACACACCAATCTTTGCACTTTATTTAGTGTCTCCATCGTTGGGAGAGTACTGCCTTGTTTCTAAAGGTGGTTATTGGCCTCACAATGTTCATCCATATAAGTATGGCCGGACGAGAACACTCGCATATTCAAGACTTTGAAAACTATTCGGCCTATAATAGATGAATTCGGGTTGAAAATTGCTCTTGTTTCGCATTCAAAGCGTTGATCAGGTAAGAACATTGCTATGGCTTACTAAAGAAGAAGCAAGTGGTTTAGAAAGCTCTCACCTGTAAGACAGCAAAGCAGCTACCCGTGCTTAATGTAGTTACTCGTCGACAATTTTACAAATGCTATTCGTTGACGCTTGGTAAGACAACATTTTATATGTGCGCAGCATTGTTTTCTTCACTAATTAGCCGTTTCTACTTTGGGAAATAACTTTCTTCGGCGGATATAGTGAATAAATTGGCATATCAAGTGGACTGCGCAACCTACAATCGTAGGGTGATCAATATTTTGATCGAAAACATATCTAGGCGGAGTAGAATTAAATAAAAGACTTCGTTCTGTGTATAACTCGTACTTTGTACTTAATCTTAAAGAGGTGATACAATATTTCAAAAGAAAAAAACACAAAAAACAGTCAATTTCCTGAGCTTAGTCCAACAAATTCACATAAGTCCTGCACCGGTTAGCGCACAGTTTCGGCCGTTAAACATAAATCAAGTCTTTTGTTCCAACTCTGCTGCGGCAGGAGCGGGAACTTCTTTCTTTCCAGTTATCACAAGAACAATCTGCTCTCCACGCACTAAAAGCTGCGGTATGCTTCTGCTCAACTCCACATTCTTTCGGTTCAAACTTTTCACTTTTGTCGCTGGCACTGTTATACCTAATTCGTTTAATCTTTCATTACAATCCGAAGGTGTTCCTGCAAACACCAAATCTCAGATTTTGTAACAATCAAAGCCAATCCTCCAGTCACTTACCACAAAACTTGTTCTCATCATATTTGTACTTTCGCCGCTTCCACGTTTCACGAACATCTCTCAACAGTAGATTCCAATGTTTATCGAAACTTATCACATAACCAGTCACCGTCCCCCTAACACCATGTTCCGACCTTATGTAGATTTTAACCTCACGTTCATCCCGCACGCAGTCTCGCAGAATTGCCATTGGTCCTTCCATATTTTCGATTTGTTTCGCTAGACGCCTTCTGTTTTTCATCCTTAACCCAGTCGTTTGAATTGCCACTGAAAATGAGAATAGAATCAGTGGAAATGCCTTGAAAATGTTCAAGATACTCACTTTGATGGGGAAGAAATCGTCGGGCGTTAGCCGAGCTAGTCGAAGGCTCTGCATCTGTTGAAGGATTGTCTTTTTTGAGTGAAGTTCCATCATTTGACTTGATGGATAGGCCATAGAGTCCTTTCTTGTTGTATTCTATCTCAAATGCTGCCATGTTTTGATAGACAACCTTTGCCTTGCGTTGGGTTAGTTTCACCTTAGGATCGGCATAGAGTGCCTTCAATGCATCGAACTCATCACTAGCGATATCCAATTCTGGAGGCAGTGGTTGAATAGCTGGTTGTTGAATTGGATCATCTTTGTCGCCTTTAGAGGTAGATGGTTGTTCGTCCATCGTTATTTGTGTTAATTTAACATTTTTGGTGCAAAAATCACGAAAGTACTTTTATTTCTAGTCTGACGAGTGGAAACAATCTGTGAAATGAATTGTCAAATGTGGCAGACATGTCATACGGCGGATGGAAGAGTTCAGGCAAATTAACTTGAGCTTTTATGATGTAAATTTGTTGAAATTCTACTTTTTCTTGCTAAATTTGTGGAAGATGTTAATTTATACGATAACTAAATTTCGTATGCAAAATCAAAACGACATTTGATGGAATCGTCACTTCTCACTTCTAGCAGACATTTTAGCGCCTAGAAGTATAAAATAATACACCAAAATCCGAACAACGTTTTTTAAGCTTTCTTCATCATTTTAACCTGAAAAACCTGAAGTTCTACCAAGAAATCATCAAGATGACTTAAAAATTCTTAACCTTCTATCTAATTTCAGACTTAAAACGATAAAACGTCGAACTATTATCGAAGTAAAACAACAGAAAACGTAAAACAAAACATAAACCTTACCTATGTGTTCAATGAAATTTATTGTGTCTGATTTTCATTTAAATTTATACGCCAAATTCGTTCTAAGAAAGACTATTTATCTCTATCGGCCAGATAATTGCAGTCTGGTAAAAAAGATGTCACCATTTTGTACCTATTCGAAACACATACGTCCTTTTTATATAAAAATTTTTAAATTAAGAATATTTACAAGTGAATTTTAAGACAGATAAAGAAAGAGAAGAAGCAACAGATAAATCAGAAATCAAAAGAAAAACAAACCAAGTGTTCATACAAGTGCAATAGAAGCGCTTTTACTTCTATTTGTTACGCAACTTCGAAAGCTTTTCTTCGAGTTCGCAAAGTGCCTAGGATAAATATATTTTGTGCATGAACCATAAGCACACCAAAAGAAGTGCCTTTGTCCAAGAAACAAAAGAAACAGAAACGAAACGAACCAAGACTGAGAAAAGAGAAGAAAACAGAAATATTTGAGAGAAAAGGACGAAAACATACATCATCACGTTACCAACAATCAACATTGCTGCCGGCGGCGGGAGTGCAGAGTTGTCGAAAACCGGGACACAAACCAATACGCTGGCACTGGCGACGGGCATCCGGAGTGGCTCTGCCTTATCGGCGATGCCATTTATCGATGACGCATTATTATGGTGTCCCGATAACGATGGCCGCATGGTAGGTGGCTTGGATATTTCGACCTGTCTTCAGGTTTGTATACATGATTTTACTCAAATTCTATGTTACGTGCTATGTTTTTTTCTTTAGGATGCTTCAACCGGAAATGGAAATTCGAATCAAAATACAGAATTACACGACGGTGGCTGTGAGCTAAATTCGTTGGATCCCCTGTGCAATGACTCCTCGGAGGAATTGTTTCGACAGTTATCCGAGAGCAATTTTGAGATTGAAAGTCTACTGTCAGACTTGGCGACAGTGGAAGTAAAGGTTTGATTTTCGCATCATATTTTCACTGGAACATGTTTTCATTAGATTTTTTTTTGTTTTTCTCAAAGCAGGAGGAAAACAACAACAGTTTGACAATCCAACAGGGCATCAGCAATAATGGTTCAACGAGTTACATATCCGGTGAGAACTCCATGCAGCCTAACGGCAGCAATTTTATGCAACAGCAGAGTGCTGCTATAGTGAATAGTATAGCTGTGACGGCGGCAGAGACGGCTCTGCTGGCGTTGGCAGCATCAGTGACAGCGTGTTCGAGTCTATCGCCACAACAGCAGAATCAAAGGAACTTTAATGGTCCTGGCGGCAGTAGCAGTCGATACTCGATTGCGGCGAATCCACTGCTGGCGGAGAAACTACTTTCACCGAATGCGAACGGGTTAAGTGATCTGGACAGTCTGACCATTGGAAGCAGGAATGGACGGCCGCCGGAAATAAAAGGTAGGGAGACCTTGATAATAATTTTGAATAAGCCCTTGTGATAAGTTTGGACTGTTCTTCATTGATTCCCTTTTTAATTAATTTATTGACAATTATCATGTATTGTAAGCACGAATGACAATTTAATGTGACTTGACAGTCTGTGTATGTTTGCTGGACAGATTCTCCCTAGTACCTCTTCCATTTAACCTTGACAACGAAAAGACAGGGTAATCCAATCTGTTGTAGATGCCTTATGATTTTATTGAACTCAGGCTCCTACGTTTAGAGAATAAGCAATCAATTCAAAAAGGCCTTCCACCGGTTATGCCATATCCTTGTACTCCGGATTCTTTCCCACAATGATAACACGGTATTTACGAAATGCACAGCTGGCTTTTAATGCACGTTTTCTAAAGATTACCAATTACAGGTGGATCTAGGATTATTGATGTAGCTACCGGGACAGCCCGATATGGGTCAAGTCCTAGCTAGAGCTATGTTGTGTGTGTTACTTTTTCCACACAAACAGAAGGGGTTTACAATTTATTGCCGACTCCGCACGGCGAACTGAAAAGGTTCTTCATTACGTTGCTCTTTAAGGAGTGGTGTCGCGAGAAATGTTTACTTGATACTGCTGGGGCTCGAGCCTAAGCAGCTCGCATAGCAGTTAAATGCACGAACACAGCGGGCCTCATGGTAACCCTTGGGTATATTATGACGCCCAGGTACTCAATGTAGAGCTTTCGTGTATTTGTATGACTAAGGCTTCCACCAACCCTCTCCTTTTTCCGCAGTGCAAGGTAGCTGGGCGTCATGCCCGCAACTGACCCCAAGCTCAACTGGAAACTAAACATAGAACATGTACCGCTTTCTACACTTGTGGCAAAAGTTTTGGTAAAAGATGGGGACTACAGCCTAAGACGGTCACCGTTGTTCACACATTCTCACACACAGGTCGCTTGTATGGTGCCCGACCCAGAACAACAGGAATCAGTGCGACAGGCATCCAACTGAAGCACTCAACGTGCTCCTAAGCATCCTGTCCCTGAACGTATTCATTTTTTGTTGTACAGTAGTACATAGAGAATCTGGTCCGCGAAACCAGATTGTCATACCAAAGCCTTAAATTTGCTGCCAAGGGCTTTGGCCTCTAGCATAACTGACTACATGACACCGCAACTTAAATTCAAGAAAAATGTCTAAGTGCATCTCTCGTCCAGGACGGAGTGGAAAATAACCCACCACTAGCAAGATATCAATCTTCACCAATGACTCTACTATGGAATGCGGCTTCGGATCAGGTGTCTCCTCAGCTGAGCTGAACGTCTGCAAATTATATCGCCTTCCAGGCTTATCTAGCTTATTTCAAGCAATTACAAAGGCCTGTAAGATTCTCAGCTTCAATCCTCCTTCGTCGTCTCGTCTCGATGAAGTATTTATAAGCCTTGCTAGAGCACCATGCATTCTTCTTTTATTGTTCAGGAATAGATGACCTTGATTAGAATGCGAACAGAAGGTGTGATTCTGCATAGATTGTCTCTATAGGTTCCATCATGGGCGAGTTGAAAATCGATAAAGAGGTTCGCTTAGTAGATTCCCAGAATTAATTTGGATTTCCTAGGTTTTGACGAAGTTTTATGGAGAGTTCTGGATAGACTAATACATTTATAGTCAATTTCTTCCTTGAGCACTGGATAATGATACTATGTAAGACTCCATTGAAAGTTTTACAGACTTCTCAATGTAACAGTTGGTCAGCTAGACAGTCAGTTCTAGCGACTTTGTTTAGAATTTGTGTAAAGTTAGGTTAGTCAAGCATAAACGCAAAACTTCGGGTTGACTGTGAGAAGCTTAGAATTATAGCAGGGTAAGATAAAAGCGTGAGAAACCTCATCATGTCCAGTTACAGGCGAGATACGGCGATTTATAAGTCGAACTCTTTTGGTTGGTCTTTAGTTTGAATTCATTTCGACCGAAAACTTAACTGTTATCGGGCAAATCTAATGGGCTATTCTGCCTGGCAATGGAATTTTGGTCATCATCACCGTTCAACCATTTCAGATGTGTTCTTCTTTTCCTTCTTCTTATTCTAGCATCTCTCGCGGGATATAGGGCGTCAAAAAAGCCTGCGCGCCATCGGCGGAGTTCTGCAATGTGTTTCAACTCCCTCCAACACATCCCTAGTGATTTCACCTCAACTGTTATGCGCCAAGTTTGCCTCGGGCGACCCACTCTTCTGCCTGATTGTGTGAATAGGTTCCTCTGCATAGCATATTTTGCAATAGAATTGTCTTAAGGACGTAAGGTATGACCATTCTCAATATCAAATACTTGTCCCTACAGCTTTCTATTCGGGGTTTGAAGACTCGGCAAAACTTTTGGATATTAAAATGTCCATCTCTTTCTGCTCGTAAACCTGGTGAATAGATTTCTTCCTTTTGTTTAGGCCTACTTGGTACAAACTAGCTTTGCTTTATAACGTTTTCTGCAATTTTCTTCACACTAGTTGTCTCGGTTTGCAGTCGAAAGAAACCCATTCCTCATTCCTGTGAATGCGAAAACCGTGTACCTACATGAGGACTCCGTCGCTATACAAAGAAATCTATTTTACAAAACTGATATCGAACAGACTGTGCTTTCCAAGTGTTGTTAATGTTTTAGTTATTTTAACAGAGCTTTTCCAGAGATCTGTCTACGATGGAAAACTAAATACATTTGCAAGAAATGTTGGGATTGATGGAATAGATGTATTTGCGATATATCATGCGACACATTGTTGATTCATTAAAAGAGAAGATGCTAAATATAGTGTGGACCGTGATTGAATCTAAAGACATCATCAGCTTTTTTTATGCTAATTTTCTTGTGCCTTGAGTGCCGGTTTGAAATCATTTGGAAATATTAACCACAGAACTGATTTGTAGTAGCTCAACCCTGTTGATCATCTGTTGATATCTCATAAGGTTCTGAAGACATTCATTGCAAGGCAAAAAGCCATATGGTCAGTTTTTTAACGTCTTCTCGCAAAATGAAGCCCAATATTTGTTGAAACTTCGGATCTTGACTTTGTAAAAATATTTCGACTGAACTAAAGTTAACACTGCTAGGTGGACGCTAAAATGATTTATTTATGGTTTCTTCCTTCTAAAAAACTTGGTCACCTTAGATGAAAATTCGGTTGCCACTATGTAAGGGACTCGTGTTGCTGGTTTAGAATTGAAATCTGTTGCGTCTGGTTTGCTTCTCGTCTTTGTGTTCTTCATCGAAGTATTCCGCTGTTTCTTTTATAGCAATCTAGGACTTCTAGGATTTCTTTTGATTTGTCGACTCCATAGAGTTTGTTTTCTTGGGCGTAGAAAGTGTCTTGTTTTATGATCCCTAATGGTTGTTTAGGAACTCCAGTGCTGTTATTTATAGTTAACTGCTCTGGTACTCCATGTATTTAATCTTAGGCTTTCTTAGCTCATCCAAGCTATATCCGAGGTTAGGGTACCTGCCTGAAACTAAAGAAACTTCTCGCCTAAGCATGCCATTGTTTTAAAATGTGATAAGCTTGGATAGTCAGTACTTTCACAAGCTTCCTCTTCATCAGATCCCCAGCAAACACTGCTATTGATTGCAAGACTTTATGATGAAGTGTTTGGTCAGTTGCCAGTGGTGGTGACGCTAGACAGAATCTTTAGCCATAACCAGAATTTCATTCGTTATTCGTATTCGTGAGGACTATTTGCATTATCGCGTTGAGAACAACTCCCACCGACGCTTTAGACATTCTCTTGCACCTAATTGTCATAGACATTTTCGCCAAACAAATGGCAGCTAGTGCAGCTATAAGACTTGGAGCTATTTCACAATGGACAAGTTGACTAACTGGCCATGTCTCAATTCTAAATCAAGGCACTTATATTTCCGAAAACACAGATTACACTATCGCAAGGTATTCTTTTAAATTAAACTTCAATGTTGCTAGTCCCACAAAAGATTTCTAGGAGAAGCCAAAATCAACTACGAAGCAAACCAAAGATGTTGTGGGAGTCGGTGTTTTTGCCAGAACATTGTAGAATCTTCCAGGCGGGGATCATGGCGATAAAAGAAGCCCTGCCTTGGCTGAGGTGGAATTTTCAAAGACAGCCAGGCCAAAATTCAGTCCCTGGAATCAGTCTCTCTTTGTAGAGATAGCAGAGCAATTCAACATACTCCTCTGCTGAGTACCAGGACATAGAGATATTCCAGGGAACAGCAATGCTTATGAACTCGTCAAGAATGGTACTACAATACAGATTGTTCCTGAAAAAGAAAACGGCGGAGTCCCACTAGCTACATGCAAACTGAAATTAAAGCCCGATACAATCAGCAAATTCAATCTAAGGTCGTCGAATGGCACCATCTACCAATCTAGCAGACAAATCTGGCCTTCACTAGACCATAAGCGCTCTAAGAGATTTATTTCGCTAAGTAGACGGTATCCCGGTGCTACACAGGACACTGCCTCTTAGCCAGACATGCCACTCGCCTGGGCATTGCTGCAAATGATTTCTACAGAAGCTACAGGAAAAGAAAGAGACAATCCTCCATCTCCTCTGTACATATCTCGCGCTCTCTCGCAAAAAACGTAACCATCTCGGTGACTTCTTTTTTGGCAGTCTTGGCGATCCAGTTCAACCATATTTCGGAAACCTAGTTCGCTTTATTAAAAGCACGATTCGGAAGGAGAATTCTTTTTAGACCCTGAGGCATCCCAATGGACCTACTACTGATTTAAGTTCGTCGGGTTTCTCGCCAGCCTCTCTAACCTAACCGAAGTTTATCGGTTGGGGTATTCTTTCAGATAAGAAGAAGAATTTGACTTGTGGGTTGTACGTCGTCCAAATCTCCTGTATGCTTTCAGAGCAACATGTTGCTCATAGACCAAACTGAATCTAAAAAAACACTCAGGGTTTTTTGCCTTTATTAGTAAAATACATTTTCCATTTTTTTTTAACCTACAAAATTTATAAACTCGCACCTCCACTTGTACCCATCACATATTTAAAGTACCACTTAGTATAATATTCCAAGAAAATAAAGGCCAGCACAGTGTGCGGTCCCAATCGACAGTAGTAGGGTGTAAATCCCTTCCACAAGGCGAAAACGCCTTCATTTTTGGTGAGTTTAAAAAAGACATCAAACGAACTGCTAAACTCGGGTTTGCCATCAATATACTTCATGTTCTGAATTCTGGTTTTGATTATGTCGACTGGCATTGAAGCAATAGTTGTAATTAATCCCGAAATCATGGCCGAAACAAAATGGAGCTGAAGGCCATCTTTCATTCCAAAAGTGCGTACATTGAATGCCTTTGCTTGGGAATACGAAGCCAATTGTGCCATATTGACGACCATTGCTCGAAACACGGTTGGTACACATCCACGCCAAAGTGTTCCTATGCCCTCCTCCCGTGTCATGCGAATTAAGGCATTTGCGACATTTGAGTAGTTTCGACGCTGTTCTTTTGGTAACCGGCCATCCGCTGTCATTCGAATTAACGCTACCTCAGCTGGTGTACCAATAAATGCACCAAATCCGCCAGCAATGACACCCATGGCCATTTGTTGGAAAAGTCCAGGATTAACCCTGAACCTTGTCTTATATTCATCGTTGAAGTACGTGTACGCACCAAGTCGACCGGTAGTATAGGTGGCTTGTCGCAACAGCCCGGCTCCGATACCTTTATACAAAGCCAAAGGACCTTCTTTCGAAATGACTCCTTTAATACAATCAAATGAAGTGGCGTATTCCTTCTTGGCAGTTCCTATCGCAGAGACTTGCATTCTAGTTTTCACAAGGTCAAGCGGCTGCACTATCATTGTAGCACTCATACCAGCCGCTCCGCCCAGCACGAATTTCATATAAGTGGGTAAACTTGGTTTCCCTTGTGACATTTTGAAGGCTCCAACAATTTAGATGCAACAAAGAAGTAATACGAGTAAGCTCTTGATATTTCGCTTTTTTGCTTCCTGATGCTGAATTCACTTCTCTTGGGATTCGCTGTTTGTCACATTTGTTTGCACCAGTCAGCTGTTATTCCCATCGAATAGTTCAATGTAAAATTTTAATTTTTCGTTTAATTTTAATTTTTCGTTTAAATTGATCACTTTTTTGCAAGCAAAAAGCCTGACGAATAATTTTTAATAAATTCAAAGGATGACATTTAGTTTGACAGTATCGGATAAACTAAATTTTTTTTTTTCTCAATAAAACTGCAAAGGTGCCAACTCAAAACCTAGCAAGTGCCTCGATTTAGCATCTTGATAAGAGCTGCACATGGGGTTTCACAAAATGGCACTTCCCAATAATATTTAAAACTTATAGTCCCAGGAAAACAATGGAGCTATCACGGAAAAGATCGTTTCTGAGAAGGTAGTGCCTTTGGAAAACGAAACAAAAATCGATCGACAGTAGTTGTAGTGGGAAACTTATCCTTTGATTCCTCATGGGGTATCGTTAGCTTAGCTAAGGTACTTTACTTAGGTAAGAGAGGCTGTCGACATGGCTGACGCACTTAGACCAACAGAGGTGCGATGCCTCATGATCTAGGCGGATTTCTCTTTCCTATTTGTGGAACCAGTGGGAACTAGGTTTCCGAAATCTTTTTGTGCTAGGTCGCCAAGATTATCAAAAAAGAAGGTATTGAGATGGTTGCGTCTATTGCGAGAGAGCACAATGCAGGTACAGAGGAGATGGAGGATCGTCTCTTACTCTTCTTCGTCCCTGCTGCCAGCAAAGAGCAATGTCGACAAAGGCAATGTAGTTACCAGCTAAGTTAGTCACTTTCGTCACTGTCAGGAATTCCATCTGGAAATGCTTCTGTATCTGTAAAGTGTAACTACACTGCGAGCCATTCAGTTAAAAGCTCAGATCCTTGTTCGTTTAAAATAAGAACAACAACTCAACAACTTGAAACTCAAAGACAGTTGGGTATAGCTTAATCTAAAATTACTGCCTTCGTCCTTGAGCGTTTATTGGCAAACTCTGTTAACCTTTCACAATGGTTTGTCCTAAGAGTAGTAGTGAGAATGACGCTAGTCCAGCCCTTATTATTGCTCCCATCATATACGTTAGGTTAGGTTAGGTGGCTGCCCCCGTTCAAAACAGGGACTCACTGACCAGACAATAGACGATTCGAAACTGAATTTTGCGGGGATCAGCCCTTAACGAATCACCAGCGAAAGTTGTTGATATCCCGCTAGGAGCCGCTCAGGGCAATATTCAACAACGCTTTCTAGAGACGGCCAACCAAGCTTGGAAAAGGCTAAACAACTTCGTCATATCAAGGAAGATCTGGCCCGGTTACAAAAAACAAAAAATAACCGAGCTACTAAGCAGATCAAGAGCAGATATTGCAAGAATCGTAGCCGTTAGCACATACTACTAGTCAATAGGAGATCACGCAGCCAAGCTATATATCCCTAACAACACTTTCTGCAATTGCCTGGAAAATTCCTAAGTCCTGCGATCAAGCACAGGGTTACGTCGCATCTGTGTGGAATCTCGCTAAGAGATCTTTGGCATTGCTTCACCAACCATGGTCGTAATGCCGGCGATTCCAAGGCTTTAATAGCTGCCTGACGATCTATGCATAGTACAATAGCGCTACAATCTATCGAGTTAATTGAAAGCCAAGCCGAAGCTTCGCGGAATGCCGTAATTTCCGCTTGAAACACACTACAGTAATCCGGCAGTCGTTTGACAATGGCTATGTCAGGTGCGTTGGAGAAAACTGCCGTCCCTACCCCACCCTGTTTTGAATCTGTCTGTGAATATTTCTATCGCGGAGTCGCTCGAAACTGTACCGGACTCCCAAACACTTCTGCTAGGAATCCAAGTTCTGTATCTGACATTTAGAGTCAGTATGAGGTACAATGTAGTTCACTGGGAATAGTGCTGTTGTCATTCAGGATACTAGAGTGGCCGGAAGTTGTGCCGACTAGCTGGGAGAATTCCCTAAGCCTGAGTGCCACTTTGGCTGCCAATAGATTCCCAAAGATATCAACATGACGCAAGTTGAGCACTGACTCTAGAAGATAGACCAAACCACCGATTCATAATACTAGCACTTTTCGGAGCGGCTCAATACTGAACAGGGCCCTGAGGATGGCAGACACATGGTTTTGAGTTGGGAGGGAGGGTAGTTTCACCATAGAGGAGGCGACTTAAGCAACTAAAATGCTAAGAGTTGGCAAATCTACTGGTGTGAATGAAATCCGGACAGAAATGTACAAGGCTTGGGAGAAGAGGGAGTGAAATGGCTTTCTCGTGAAATGCGGTAAAATACTTCCCTCGGCGACTTTTCCTCTTTTTAAGAAAGATGACAAGAGGGATTGCTCCAATATCTCTTTTAAGTCTCTTAGACAAGCGGTACAGCTTTCGTCCGGGTAGAAGCACAACCGACCAGGTATTCATTCTTTGAATTGTACTTCGGTATGCTGATCGTATCTATAATTGTTTTGTGAATTTGTAGAAACCATGTGATCGGGTTCCTTGAGGTAAACTCTGGAGTGTGCTGCAGGAGTATGAGGTTGACGGTTCTCTTCTGAGGGCCATTAGATCACCTTTCATTACAACGCAGCCGTGGCGAGAAACGGTTTGAATTGGGACTCTTAAGGATAAGTTTTCTGCTTTTCGCTGATGACTTGGTCATCCTTACGTCCATCCAGACCGAACTTCAGCGCGCACTAGAGCTGTTACCTATTCGAATGGAGCGCATGCCCCAACACTCGGCTTTCAAGACGCGCCGTGGAATTCCTGCCATCAAACAGGATCCCTCTGGTTATCGTCACTACCACTATGCACATACCTCCTGATGATGTAAAGTCAATAGCGAAAGGCCAAGAGGTATGAAGAATCCACTTAGGTACTCGACTCTAAAAATGGATAAGCCGGTCATTGAAAGTGATGATGATGTGATGATACTTCGTATCTACTGATGCAAATTAGGACTCAATTTTTGTCAGCTGGATGTACATATTTTTTTAAAAATTAGTCTGCCTCCTATTCTAACACTTGGCTTGTTAATGTTCAACTCCTCCTTTGGCTTTGCCTCTAATTTGCCAAATGATTAATTACTTTCACTCCTTAGTAACTCTATTCTAACAACCGCAAGGCTGTTTAAAATCTCACTTTGCAACACAGAGATGATCCTGCGACATTTAAATGATAAATTTCTCCAAATAAACACATAAATCTTCCAAACTCCTTCCTAATTGACAGACAAATACACTGGCCACAGTCCTGGTCTCAAATGTCATCCCTAATTTCTCTACCAGAACATCACTTCTATTTTCCAAACTCTCCAATGTAGGCGTTGACCCAAAATCGTTTACAATAACCGCCTTTTTTCGATCAACATGTGCACAGTATCACGATGGCACGTCATGAGCATTCCATTCCACAAGGGCATCGAGCCTTTGTGTGGTGTCAACAACAATGACTACGTAATAAAGTGCAAACCTTTGCGTTTACAGAAATCAACTTCCCGTCGTCGTTGTATGAGTATCTCACGAAAAATACGGTCCCGCTTTCAATCGAATTTCGAAGTAATTCGAAACCAACGTTTTTACTCATCAAATTTCGGATAGGTCAGCCCAACATGCCGATGCCATTTACTGGTGCCATGATCACAACAATGTGCGCTGCGTCAAAATACACAATAACCACGAGAAGGGTCAGCCACCTCGGAGGGAGTTCATGCTGCTTTGTGTGACATAATCACCAATGCTTGTGACATATTGTACTAGATTTGAATGAATTGGAGGAATTTCGGGAGTAGAATTCGATTTGTGACATTTGGGATGCTTGGTGGTTTAGGAAGGCGTTTGGATGGATCTATGGTGACAATTACTGTATTTTGGCACTAAATTTTTGACTTTATTTAAGGTTAGGTATCTTGCGACGCATTTGTGTTCCAGGTCATGTCGCCGAGCTCTCCTAGAATTTTCCTTCTTACTTCTCGGTCTTAATAGGAAAGGCCAGGTACATAGAAGGTGCATTGTTGTTCCTTCTTCCTCGTCGTGGCTACAGCTTCTGTTCAAATATCGCCAAGATGAACAAGCAAGAAAACGGAAGCTTTGACTCACTTCTCTAGATCTAGACACCGTGCAGTCCATGAAGCAATTTAAAGCAGCAAAGAGTTTACTAGTACTTCTAACCAGAATCACAAAAGAAACAACCAATCGCAGTGACACGATCAGAAGATTAACCACTTCCGCTTCGATAATAATATTGCTAATTGCACTTACTTTAGAAACTTTAGAAACTTAAAACGTTGGGTAGTTTGTATGAACGAACTAGCCGCTAACTAGATCGACATAAACTGGGCCATTGTCGATGAAGCACGCAAAAAGAATGCATTTCTTGTGTGTTACCTCACGCCAATCTAAAAGAGAATGTCAACCTTTAGCGGTTCAGCCTCAATTTATAAAAATACCGGGTGGGGCAAATGTTTTAAATATCCAATCATCTATTGATGGTGGAACTTTGGTATTTTACATGAATACAGCAGGGAAGATAGGAAATACGGTAGCATTGGATATCACATACAACAGAGAAATCTTTGAATTTAAAAGAAAAGTTAACTCGACGTCTAGCAGTTCGATTTTTGTAATTGTCACACTGTCTCTTTAAACACGTCCTCCAGTTGAATGGTCTTGTTGAACCGACGTGTCCTTAATAGATTTAGTGATGGTTTACTCAGCACTTTACTTTAAATGCTCCGCTAGTGGACATGGTTGCATAGACGGATGACGTTACGATTGTTGTCTTTGGAAGGCATCCTCAAATTCTTAACGATCTGATGAGAAATGACCTCGCCATGATTAATGGACCGACAAATCTGGGCTTAAAGTAAACTCACACAAAACAGAGCTAGTTCTCGTCTCCAGGGAATACAAAAAGCCTGCAACTAAACTTTCCAAATTCGACGGCACAAAAGTAACTCTCTCCAACGAGACAAATTATAAATAAATAAATATGTAGCTGGCGCGACAGCTCGGGATGAGCCAAGGCCTTACTTCGCGCAATCATTCATGTTATGCGTGTTATATTGTTCGCACGAATGGAGGGGACCTACGCCGACTCCCAACGGCGAATTGAGAAGCTCTTACACGACAGAGTATACTTCCGGAGGCTTGTCATTCCCCGACGAGAGCTGGTGCGCGAAAAATGTTCTGTAGACATGGCTTGGACTTCAACCCACTCCGCTTGGTCAACAGTTCAACGCACTAACCACTGAGCCACGGCGACCACGAGCCAAATTCCTTGTTGTAATTGTTGTAAGGAAGCTTTGCTGGAAATCCAACATTACTGACCGAGTCAAAAAAGCTATGGTAGCCCTTTAAACCTTGGAAAAGAACCAGTGGTCATGCATAGGGTTACACCCCCAAAGTTACCTACTAGCTCTACACGTCCATTCTGTATTCTGTTTAAGGAGCCTTAAATGCTCATTGCTCCACAATGAGGTCTATTGTGGAGGCCCATATGATCTAACCAGAGGTTATATTATGGATTTTGATAAACCTCAGTATAGCCTTAGGTTCGATTTTCCGAATTTCCGCAGGGTTGACCAAGGCCCGCGTCAAGTGGAGTGATCATTTTTTTGCGGCTTTTGGGCATACGCACAGAATATGTTCAGCAGTCTCCTTCTGTTCTCCATTTCGTTTTAATGCTTCAGCCCTAAACATGTCTAAGTGTTAACCCTAAGAATGCTATTTAGTTTTTCTTTGGTTGAGTCCCCGAATCAGTCTTTGAACACCTCCTACAGTTTCTATCTGTTTCTTCCGAAGAAATTTCCGGTCCAATGTGTGTTGTAGCGCAATTCGGATTCAAAATTTATGGAATAAGGTATTTTGCCGGCCCTACAGAAGGATGGAAGGTGTTAGCCCGCCATCTTTCTTTTATTATCCACTCGCGTTCAAGGAGATGGTGTTCAGATTCACTGGGGACAATTTCGTTGGTATTATTGCCTCCTGATGTCAACCTCATCAATCATTTCGATCAACTCTTTAAGCCACGACTGATTTACTGTCAACTGCGATTCTATTTATTTTAAGAAATAAATATTTTACGACCTCAGGAGTTAAACCCGGAAGCTTCAGCCTGACAAGCGATGATGCTAACCACAGCACCAAGACCACCCACCCTCAACTCCACGAGCCAACTTTTTCGTTTCCAGCAAATCCAGTTTGGGCTGACATCCGGTGATGGATGACCAGATGTTGCCTGCCAGTGCCCGGAGTGTAGTATGGGTTTCAAAAAATAACTAAGATTCGATAACAGGGCACCAGATGAATACACTTTTCCCCAAGACGGTGCTATTAAGTCTTGCGCACTGATCGAAGGCAAGATCCTCCGTCTGGAATGATTTCGAATGTTTGCCAGGCAGAATCAGAAATTCACAAAAATTCTGGATTGGGCTTCGGAGTCATTTTGGCTCCGTTCGTGTATATTTAGTGATGATTGGGGTTTGTGTCCTTCCTTAGTGAGACAAGTTTCTCCGCCGAAGCAAACTGCAGTCAAAATCGTTTACAACGACATCGGTCATAACGAACAAAATTTTTAAGTCCCGGCTGAGCTCCATTAACTAACCTTGAAATCGGTTATAGCGACCTTTCGCTTATAACGACAAAATTCTTCGGTCCCTTGAAGGTCGTTATACTGTATTTGGGTCTTATTTTGGATAGGAAACTAAGCTGAAAACCGAACATACAAGAAAGAGTTAGGAAAGCTACAGTAACACTTTCCTGTTGCAAAAAGTCTATCGGGAAAAAACTGGGGTCTGCAACCCTGGATAACTCAGTGGCTTTACCCCGCGGTCATAAGACCGATACCCACGTACGGTGTAGTCGTCTGGTGCAATGCCCTGGAAAAAACCGTAAACCGCGATAAGCTAAGTAAAGATCAACGATCAGATTGTTTTTGCATAAGTGGTTCGCATGACACCCTCTGCAGCACTGAACATTCTGTTTCATTTGACTCCCATTGACATCTTTGGCAGGCTGCCAGATCGGACGTTCGTCGGAAACTAATCTCACAGTTGTCCAGTTAAGATTTTGGCCATCCCTCTATTCTGAATAGTTTCAAAATCCTCCCAGAAAGTATAGACTACGCGATACCCAAACTAAAATTTGACAAAAACTTCGAAGTTACCATCCCCTCCAGGTCATTGTGGAAGGAGGAGGCATTCCTAGAAAACAAGTTCACTTCTATACCGACGCATCAAATACCAACGAAGGGTTAGGTGTTTAGGTGTTTTCTCTGGCTCAATCTCAGCCTCTCTTTCTGTCTCTCAAATTACTATACCGTGTTCCAAGAGGAAACAATGGCAATCAAGGAAGTCTAATCTTGGCTGAAGAAAAATGTGATATGCGCTTCAAATATCCGCATCCTTTCGGACAGCCAGCCTTTGAATCTTTCTCTACAAATTCACTAATAGCCCTGCCGTTTGTGTCTCGTAGAGATGACAGAGCAGTTCAATATTCATGCTAGGGCATGGGGATATTCCAGTGAACTGTAAGCCTGATAAACTCGCCAGATATGGATCAACAATGCCGATTTTATCAGAATATGGTACCTTTCAATTTACATGTAACGATGGGTATACATGTAAATTGAAAATTAAGCGAGATGCTCTCGAAAGGACAAATCTTAGGTGGACAGGTGGTACAACCTGTCTAACGACAAAACAGATTTGGCCAAAACTGAATTTAAAACGCACTATGGACTTGATTTCTCTCATGAGACTGCATATCAGCGCTACTATAGGTGTCGTCACGAAGTGAGATGAAGAGGGTTTCATCATCTTCATCGGACCGCTAACCTAACCTAACCATAGGTGTCAACATTGGGGACTGTCTAATAGGCAAGCATGCAAAAAGGCTTGGAGTTTACTCAAATGATTTCTGTAGAAGCTTTATGGACGAGGAAGAGGAGGAAACCGTTCTGCCAAGCTCTCTCCCATAGAAGGAAACTTCACTTGGATGCCTTCTTTTACAACGATCTAGGCGATCTGACAAATACCGATGTTAGAAGCCTCCTTCGCTTCATCAGAAGCTCCAACTGGTTTAACGAGTAGATGAAGGAAATTTATCCTTGTGGTATCCCAACGAACGTATCATTGGTTTAAGTGCGTTGGCTTGAGCTGGTAACAACTTTAACCTAACCTAACCTAGTGGGATAAGTGCGATAAGCATTGAGACATTTTTTTGAAGCAGAACACCATATCATTCTTTAAGGTATCAAGCAGGTACCAGTGACCTTCTTGATAGGATTTTGGATCGATGTTGTTTGATTCGAAAAGAATTTATTGTCAGTTCGATCTGTACTAATACGACTATGTATGTCGTCGAAATATTTTCGATGCTGATGTCACTAACCTTTGCAAACTTACGTCTGAAGCAATGGTCCACATTAGTAGTGAAAGAAATGCTCCGTGTGGGCAGCTTGTGGTTACTTGGAGGCCCCAGCTATTGTATCCCCAAACGTTTAACTTATCAAATCAGATAGGTTAGATAAGTTCAGCAAGTCCAGTAGCGATGAAGCATCTTGACAAGCAGAACTACATATACTCTTATACTTCCGTCTAAAACCTCTGTTCAAAATCTTCTTTTTAACCACGCTCTTAACTTTAGAGGTATTCAAAGTAATGTTATTTTGATTTCTTACCCTGCATCCTCACTATCTGAGTGACCACTACTTTCATCGCACCACGTAGCCTTCTCCATTCCCTGTGTTCTCCTTTTTTCTAAAAAAAACACCGACCTATCCTAACCTTTCGTTGCATTGAAGTCTGTTTTAAGTCCCCACTCCAACTCCACCTCCACCTCCACCCAAATGGAAGTCCAAAAAACGTGCTCAGTTACACTTGTTATTGTCTAGCAACTGCCATGCAGATCGCAGATAAGCTCCAACAGACTACCCAACTGGGCCGCAACACACCTCTCTTATCTAAAGCACAACACAAGCCCGACAACGGTTTTAATTCAGTAATTATAATCTCTTAATTAACGCCATCGGCATGCTTAGACAATGCATCTAACTCCACATCAAAAGTTCGCAACTGTATCTGCTCGTGTGTACGCGAAAGATACACGCGAACCGAGCAAACAAAAATAAATTAAAACTCCAGACAAGAGGCACAGATACAACGGCATACAACCGATTGATAGGTGAGTAATGAAAAGCTACAATCGAAAGTATCGATCCGGTGATATATAATATCCAACGGATCGCATAATCGACGGAAGGACAGACAGCATCGCCGACGATGACGACGACCAACGGGCCGACACTGCTGGGCGGACAGGCGGAAAGCTGTGCGCGGGGCCCCGTTAAAGTCGCTTAAAACCAATTTAAGGTGTATTTGACCTAAATTGCCCCGTCACGTTCCGGTATTGCAGAAATTCATTAAAAGGTGAACACACATCCAAGTGACACAACATCCAGCGATAGTCCGCCCGATCCACAGATACAGTGTGCGACAGTGTGCGAGGGGTAGGACTTCTTTACAGGTGTATACTTGCGCTAATCGCTGTTTAATTTTCAAAGCTCGGCCCGGTGGAGCCGCAAAGCCGATGCATTTTTAATGTCTGCGTGCTTCCACATCCGATATCCACATGGCGAACCACCACCATCACTGAACGACGCGAACGACGTAGACCGTTCAATCCGCGATCGACGATCAAACCACAATGGGCCGTGCTCAATTTCGAGGCTATCGCACTTGACGGAGACTTTTTTCCCATGATGCGGCTTTGGCCGCGCCAGCTTACTCCTAGTCAGCATAAACTTTTGGCAGTGAATTAATTTTTGGTATCCACGTTGGATGGGATAAAGATGCTTCTAATGAGATTTCTCGAGCGGGTAATTGACGTGCTGTAGAAATGTAGTTGTCTCTCCGATTGGACACACACAGCGAGTCGATGAGATTGATAATTACATCGTTTGCCATCCGAGCAAACAGCCATCGACAGCAGCGATCAGCAGTCATTTCATTTCATCTGACATATGCATTCGTCATCATCCAATACGTGGGAATGACATAAGATTATGCAATTGAGAGATTAAAATTCTCGAGGAAGTGACAGACATGGTTGGAGGGGACTTTTCCGGGGTGGAAGCGCTTTCGATATTAGAGCGCAATTGCAATAATTGTTTGGGCCTTTCCGGAAAGCCAGTTATGTCAGTTCGTCCAGCAGATCAACACCCTAACCGTTGAGGTAGGACGAAATGCCTTGAGATCGATAAAAAATCAAACAAACAACACAAGCATTCTGTTAATGCGCTGCAAGCAGTTACCAAAATATCCAGGTGCTCGCACGCTAACTCCGATGCTCCAGGACTACCTCAGTCAACTACGACTATTACTACTTACACTGCGAAAGCTGCTCTCATGACTGCTTCTAAAGTCAGGGTTTCAAACTCGGTCCGGAGGTAGTTGGTGTTAGCTCTCCCGGTCCTTCTGAGAATCTCTATCCCACGTTCAATTCATTGAAAAAATTGGTTTACACAACTCATAATAATCATGTTTGGATGGAGTTCACTTGATTCAAGGATAAGCATGGCATCGGGTACGAACCCAATCCACTTGCGTGCGCCACCTGAGTCGCGGTCTTTCTCTACTGCGCTGACCCTCGGGTGTGGATTCGAAAATTTTCCGAGCTGGAGCATTGGTGTCCATCCGCTCTACATGTCCCAGCCACCTTAGTCGTTGGAGCTTCACTCTTCTGTCTAAATTGGTCTCGTTGTAGAGCTCATACAGTTCGTCGTTGTATCTCCTCCTCCACTCCCTGTCTATGCAGACGGGACCAAAAATCACCGAAGAATTTTCTCTCGAAACAGCCAAGAGCAACCTCATCCGCTTTAGATAGAGTCCATGCCTCTGCGCCGTAGAGCAGGACTGGGACGATTAAGGACTTATAAAGGGTCACCTTAGTTGTTCGAGAGAGGGGTTTGCTACTCAATTGCCTTCTTGGCCCAAAGAAACAGCGATTGGCAAGAGTTATTCTTCGTTTAATCTCAGCGCCGGTGTCATTGTCTGAATTTAGGCGGAGCCAGGTAGACAAAGTCCTTGACTACCTCAAAGTTATAGCTGTCTATAGTGACGTTCTGTCCGAGACGTCGATGTTGGGAGTCCTTTCTGTTGACAGCATATACTTCGTCTTGCCCTCATTGATCGCTAAACCCATCTTCGCCGCCTCCGTCTCGATACTCACAAACGCACCAGTGACATCACGCTTCCGATTATGTCAATGTCATCGGCGTATGCGAGTAATTGGACGGACTTTTGAAAGATTGTGCCTCTGGTGTTGGCGCGTGAGTTTTGCACAACTCTTTCAAGAACGGTGTTAAAGAAGTCGCATGACAGCGCGTCGCCTTGTCTAAATCCTTTTCTGACATCAAAGGTCTCGGTGGGTCTTGACCGACCTTGATGGAGCAGCGTGCATTCTCCATCGTCATCCTGCACAGACGGACTAGACATGGCTCTGTATAGCTCGTTTCTATAGATGCTGTCATACGCGGCCTTAAAATCGATGAAGAGGTGGTGGGTATCGATTTGAAGTTCCTGGGTTTTTTCCAAGATCTGCCGCAGTGTGAATATTTGATCGATGGTGGACTTTCCTGGCCTGAAACCACACTGATATGGACCGATCAGGTTGTTGGCGAACGGCTTCAGGCGTTCACACAACACGACAGATAAGATCTTGTAAGCGATGTTAAGAAGACTGATGCCTCTGTAGTTGGCGCAGTTGATCGGGCAAACAATGCTGAGGTTCCATTAATCGGGCATACTTTCCTCCGACCATATTTTACATATGAATTGGTGCATGCTCCTTACCAAGTCATCGCCTGCTGCTTTGAACAGCTCGGCAGTTAGGCCGTCAGCCCCAGCAGCTTTGTTGGACTTAAGCTTGGATATGGCTGTCTTCACCTCGTCCAGGTCGGGTGGACGGAATTGTTGGTCTTCGTCGTCCAGGTTGAATGGTTCATTCTGCCTGACAGCGGGATTCGATTCGTCGTCGCCGTTAAACAGTCTGCAGAAGTAGTTCTTCCATATCCTCAGCATCGACCGTGATTCTACTACGATGTTCCCTTGTTCATCCTTGCAGGCCTCGGTTCGGGCTCTGTAACCTTGATAGGTTCTTTTTACCCTTTGGTAAAACTTCCGAACCTCATTCCTGCTATGACATCCCTCTATCTCCTCGATCGCGCGCTTCTCATGCTCTTTCTTTTTTCTTCTGAAAAGCTTGTGTTCGTCTCTCCTCTTCTGTCCGTAGAGCTCGCGAGCAGCTCTGGTCTTTCTATGCAGCGATTATGGTCTTTCTATGACGATTGATCAGAATCAATAAAAACGCGTTCGATTTTGTTGACGATTCGACCATTTCGAGGAAGCCAAGATGCTGTTTAGATTCCTTGACCAGCGGTATTGTCAATTAAGTGAATGCACTTGACTGTTGCCATGTCATGGAGGCCTTGCTTTCCAAAACCATATTGGATGTTTTTTCTACCAATTTTGGCATTAAAGCCGCTGAGTAAAATTTTTACTTCAGACTTGCATCATAAACACTGTCATAGAATTCGTCCTCGATATTTTTTTTGCACCTTTAGTACTTTCAGTAGCGACTTTGGCACGCACAGAGAAAATTGATGTTGGTAAAAGTGTCCTGGATACGGTGCCTAGCCAGAAAATCGCTTATTGACTTGAAGTGGAGAATTCTTAACCACAACCTTCCACAGCTTGCTTCCTGATCCTGTCCACCGTGTTTCCTGGACTAGAATACTATCTAAGTTTAAAGTGCTCGAAATCAGTTCGTAGACCGTTGTCATTTCAAGTCGTGCATTGCAACCGATCTAATCAGCAAAAACTTCCTCGTCCAGCCATTACAACGTATACATAGGTTCTGAGGACTCAGTTTTAAGCGATAGTGCTTCGAAGATGCAGAAAGCTAAGTAGGAGCACTTTGTGGAAGTCGATTCGACAGTGATACTTCACCGGAATAGCAGAGAAAGGCACTTCAAAGTAATGGATTCGCCGGATTGCTTAGATTTCAAGGCCCTGAAATCCTGTAAAACTTCTGTTTCTGGAACTCTATGTATAAAGGATCAATTGCTGGCAGAAACGTTATGCAGGTGTAACGGGTAATCAAAGGTTTGCCGACGTAGTATTGTGTATTGTGTGGTAGAGTATGGCATGTGAGGCTGAACAAGATCGGACCGAGGTTTGAGACATGTTTGGGAAAGGACAACAGCACAAAAGGAACAATAATGGAATTGACAATAATTTCTGTGTGGTCGAAAGAATCTATCTGTTTCCTTGATAGACCACAGGATTTTCAGCCGCTTTCTCGCTAAGACCATGCAAAGGCATATTCGAGTTCCTCTTGTTATTTCTCGCAGTTTGTATAAATCGCCACGCCAGCGAGCTTCA
Source organism: Matsumyia berberina (assembly GCA_917880715.2). Classification (NCBI taxonomy): domain Eukaryota; kingdom Metazoa; phylum Arthropoda; class Insecta; order Diptera; family Syrphidae; genus Matsumyia; species Matsumyia berberina. Next base: position 36,318,865 of record OU862870.1, read on the forward strand.
GTGTATTTATGTGTTTGAGGAGGTCAATGGAACCTGTGACTAGTGCCATCATCAGTCTTAATTCTTCTTTGCTTGAACCTACATACCTATAACCTTTTTGGTGAGTAGGTTGTTAGGTTTATTTACGAGTGATCTCCATGGGTTTGCCTTGTGATCTTGGAAGTTCCTTTGAAAATTTTTGTTGATGTTTTTATTGTCAGAGCAACTCCTGCTTTATCATTTGTGCTCCTCCTCTTGTCAGTTCGTCTGCCTTTTCGTTCGTGATAAGTTGAATTTCTTTTTACGTCCAGGTCCCAGAAAGTTCTACAGATGAAACCACTTTACTGTCAAATGAAGTTTTCTGCGTGGGACCATTTCCTTCGACGGTCGTTGGTCGTTGATCCAAGATCAGTTTCAAAATTTTTGCATTTGACGTGAGGAAGTTTTTTTTTGATTTTCTGATAATGCTAGTCCTTTTAATTGTTCTAAATGATAAAGTGAAAGTATTTCTAAACCTCCCACCACAACGCCACCTTGTAGTAAAACGTTGTTCCGCCTTTTGTCATATTTCCTTGCATACTTTTTAGGTCAAGTAGTACGAGACCCTTGTTTATTTAGAAACGTGCAAGGAAAAGGCCTTTTTAAGTTTTCTATTTCAGTTTTGCAGGTCTACTTATGCAGCTAATATGAATTGTCCTTTCCTTTATTTAGACGTTTAACTTAAAAGTCCCATCTAAACCAGTCGGTTTATAATTCAGCTTAAAGTGTGTGCGTCCTGGCTTTTATTCTAGCTCTTCTGGTTCCGATGGCTCGAATATGAGTTGTTAATTCTGTTGCGACCTAACATTGTCACTTGTTTAGAGATAGAGGGGTGTACTCGGTCTTAGGTTAGGTAAATGGGTGCCTTGTGACATTCGTCACGGCTTGTATAGACCCGCAATAGGGTCTATTGTGCCCATTTTGGAATTCTACCGCAGGAACCTGCAAGACAAAGGGAGCCACTGATTTAAAACCACCCAGATAAAGATTTGAATCTTAAGAGGCCCCTCAGCTCAATATCACACAGGTCCTCCAGTTCCGTGAAGAAGTGACTCCCAAGAGACCTCATTCTTTTACCAGCGAGGGCAGGGCATCTCTCTCTTCTTATCATAAGTTTTTAGCCATTGCACATGTGTCTAGCTGGATCCAACGTGTATTAGCTCGACTGATGGACTCGTCTTCTTTTACTTTTTTAACGAGCTTATTGGAATCCTCGCAAAGAGGCGAGCCTGTGAGACATGCAGCGCTGCTCCCTTTCGTGAAAGTTCGTCAGCCCTTTCGTTACTTGGGATATCCATATGCCTTGGTACCCTTATTGGCTCTCGATATCTCATCTAGATATTTTTGCAAATTCCTACAAGCCTCGATCTAGTTATCGCGGACTCCAGAGTCTTAATGGCTGTCGATGTAAACAGGTAATCTACATGTAGTACTCGGATTAAACTAGCTGCCAAGTGGTTGTAACATTCTTAAGATGCCGTCATTCTTCTGGACCGAGGTCCTTAAAAAATCTTACTTCATAAGACTACATATAACCTCACTTCATTGATATGAATCCTTCTTATCAATTCGTAGGTTTCGTCTAAATCTGAGTTTGAAATGTCATTTTGAATGAAAGTACGAATATATTTCATGACATATGCTATTCTGCTCTTCTAAGTGCTAAGTTGTTAACCTTTGAGCATTCTGTCTTAAATCCTGTGCAAGTTAGCACCTTCTGTTAAAAAGTTGACTTGTAAACTACTGTGTTGGTATTTTTCTTTCATCGCAGCCACCTGATGTGTTGCAACATTTTATTAGCTTCACTTTTAATGGCTTCCTCTTGCTCTAAGCGAAATGAATATCATTAAATCATCTCGACATCACTTAGTGCCCCAGAGCAAGCGAAGCCTCCTGAACGATGATATAAGAACATTCTCAAGCATTTATCGGTGGATAAAGCCATTAGCTCCCTCTGACGTAATCAAATGTAAAAAGTCTTAATTCCTTCGCCGAGCGACTGTCACATTCGTTTAGAGAGTGTTACACCGCCAGATACACATGTACGAGTATCTGTGGCCGCAAGCGACTTCATAAATAATCTCAAAACGATGCCAACGAGATCCGTTTAAATCGTTCTCATTTAATTTTAGTTTTTGCTGGTCGTTTTCGTCGTTCGTTTGTAAACTCATTCCGTACAAAGCAGCGCTAAAAAGTAAAAATAAAAATATTTCAAAATCGCTATCCGCGTTTAGGTCAGGGTTATCATGTCTCTTTATTGGATCTATTCCATTTGTGCGAGCTGTGCCGATCAGCCTCCACCGCGCTGCCACCTTCGTGACTTCCTCACCCCCTCGGCGCGCGGCTGTGGCCAATAGAATGCACTTTTGTCGCGTCTTATACGCACATGAACCCGCGAATGCGTTGTCGTTGTGCGACTTTGGTGCGAGTGTGGTCGTCAGTGGCTGGCCTACACACTCAGAAGAACCATTAGTGAGCGGCCAAATAATGTGCCGCCGTAGATACCAGATACACACAGAGGCCAGGTTCTACTCGTTTAACCTGCGAAACAACGAAGACGACGACGAGTGCGGCGCAAAAATAAAATGCGTGTGTCGTTGGCGTCTTGGGCTGTGCATGCGTTTTAGCGCGCAACGCTCACATGAATCCGCAAAAGACCGAACGTGTGTTGTAGAACGGAACTTGCCTTGGCTAAATGAAAAGCAAAAGTTGTTCCTTGGCATGACATGAATATTATATTGGCTGGCAGTGCGCGCATTTACTTGTCTCCTTGGAACGCAGCACTGGTGCCTGGGGGTGGGACGCAGGAGCCCAAATGCACACATGTCGTTGGCGTGCCACTGCGTGCCGTATGGCAGGCGAGTCGCCGATTTGCGAGCCGCATTCCTTGTGGAGTGAATTCAAATTTAAATATTCGTACGAGTATCTATCAGGCGAACGCTTAAACTCAGTCCAGCTTCAGCTTCAGCTAGTCAAAATTTCAAATCGAATTCTGCGTGATTCCCGACTTGTATTGGCTGGGTGTCCTGCGGCAGTTAAGCCGCCCAACCGGATGGTGGAATGGAAAAACACACACGGAAATGGAAATGGAAGGCAGGCGTGTGTAGGCAGGCTTTGGGTTTTAGTTTGAGTTGCGGTTATCTCGGGAACAAGAAACCGCAATCAGAGTCCTGATTAAGGAGATAAGCGAGTCGTAAGCGAAAGGAAATTGCGGTTTCGCAAGGTGGGAATGTTTTAGTTTCACTTTCGATTACGACCGGGATTTGCATGAATGATGTTGAGGTTGTGTTAGACATGGATTGGGTTTGCATTACTGAGAGTATGATGTGGATTTGCGGAGTATATTGACGGTTAAAATGAAATCGTTTAACCGCTTCCTTTTGAGTGACGGAGGTGTCTAGAGAAGTCAAAATTTAGGGTTTGGGATTTAACTGATGCGGTTGTGCATTCCATAGCATTTAGGGTTCATCTCTGTGACAATAACGCTGATGCTTGAGGAAGCACAGTATCGAGTGCCTGTAAAGCTATTTCATGAAGAGGACTTGTCTATGTACACTAAAGGGTATATTTTTAGGTTAGAGTTGGAATCTTCCCAGATCTCAAGACGGATTTTAGTCAGGCTTACCCTAGTTTTGGTAGTTATTTTCATACGCGGTTTTTTTTCCCCCATTTTTCTTGTATGACTTTCTTATCCGTCCAACAGACTCTGGTTCTAAGAAAGAGACCACTGGCCGATATAGAGCAACTTGATAGGAAAATCTGCTCAATGGTTTCGGGTTTTTCGTTCCTTTCTTCCAAATAAATAAATTGGCTGATAGGCTAATTGGTTGAAGTCCTAAAACAGTTTTGTCTGCTAAACGTTTACGCATCATGAGAACTTTTAGGGGCTTCACTAGCTTTCTTTTCGCTAGTCTAGAAAGAACATAACGATTTCCGTTCCTTTAGTAAAAGCAAAAAAATGGAGCATGCGAGGTGAGGTTTGCTGTTCACAGATCTATTGGGAACTGTGGAGGGCAAAATGTACGTGAAATGCATGCGGCACAGTTTAGATACTTAGACAAGTCCGAAAATATGTGCCCTCCTACATCCGAACCAAAATATTTTAACTATTAAACAGGACTCGAACAGATCTTGTCATTGCTGTGGCGATCTTTACGAGGCGCGGGTCAATAGGGACCTAAGATCTACATCCACTTAACATTCACTCCCTTACTAATGATGTGAACGAACAGGAAACCTTTTGTCGTGTCCTACGCAGATGACAGGCATTGGTTAGAACTCTGAATCGGACATTAGACAAAGCTTTCTTCGACGACGTTGAAGAAATTTCAAAGAATTAAAAGCGAAGAATAAGAATAATAAGCAATGTAAACCCCTTAGGGCTTTTATTGCTGCCTGACTGTCTGAAAATATTACGATCTTTTATTCTCGGACATTGCATCTTATGAATTCTCCTAAAAGACAGATGTGGCGCAGCCAACAGTCCTAACCAGACTGTACATAGTCGCACCGGCTCCATATTCGGTTTTTCATCTTTCGGAATTATTGTTGACGAGTTTGTCATTACTTCATATGATATGATTGCGGTGATTGTGGTGAAACTTGAAAACAATTTAATCCTGATGGGCATGAAGTTGCAAAGAGAAGGAGCCTAGCTTGTGCGACGGACCTTCTTGCAACCATTCGTGTTCATGCACGAATAAAAGAGACCATCTCCGAAGAGCAAATTGAGTAGCTTCAGCAAGACAAATTATACTCTCAAAGATTTGTCAAAAAAGTGACGTCGCGATATTACTGTGGCTCGAACCTACGCAGCTCGCACGCCAATCTAATGCAGTAACCATTGAGTCACGGTGACGGTACCACGCTGCCTTTCGGATTCGTTCGAGTATTTTTGTTCCAAGACATTGACGAACTTTTGATTCGTTTTGTCGTTAAAACTCGATAAGAATCAAAATAAATCCGCGAAAGCCCTTTCAGGTCTCTCAGTTTATTCTTGCCCAAGATTTTAAAAGCTTTCTTCTTCCTTTTTTTTCTGCTGTTGAATTCTTCGTAGATAGCAGGTGAACGTACGTATGTACTTTTATCGGGACTACAGAAGAGGTAGAGGTGCAGTCAGGTTGTATCTAACCAATTGCCAATTAACGCTATCAATTTACCACTCGAATTCGATACAGTATAGGTGAAGTCAACACAATACAGGGGAATTTGTTGCAGAAACATTGTAGTTCGACACCAAGCCCACTATTTTGACAATGCAAATAACTTCCCAGTATCCCAGAGTTTGATGGTCATTTTCATTCTCCACTTTTAAGATAGACTTCTCTTTTGCAGAATTTCTAACGACTTAGTCCAGAGGCTCTATCGAAGCTCTATCGAATCTGGGAACAGCTTGGAAGAATGTTACATATCTCTAACTAATTCGCGTCTTTCTCGCAGCTGTTTTGATTCCGAATAAAATCTCATTGTTGATGGAACGTAAAAGCCGACGATATACACATTCAACAATTCCCTACTTCTGAGGAAATTGTGAGCTACAGAAGTTGAATACCGCGAGAGCCGATATGAATTCGAAAGTGTGTGTTCCTTCCAGTGTTGCTTTCAACTTTTGAGCTGATATGTACTTTAACTTGGAACTTTGACCACCAATATCAATTCATTTGTTATTTTAATAATAGGCTCACTTCGTATATCTCTCTCTACTGCCTAGACAGCTGGTTTTGGAAGCTCTCAATAAAATAGGCTCTTCGTTAGGTCTCCAGGTGTGGAATATTATGTGCTTCTCTCCTGTCTCGTAAAGGTTCGACTTTATACCCAAATTCCAAAAGCGATGTTCACACACAGCCTTTCAATACACATTCCTGTGAATTATAGCAATGACAAGCCTCGAAAATGTCCCCAGCTAGTCTGGACATCACCCTCGGATGCCAATGAAACCCTTGATCCGCGTGTGAATTATAAAAAAAAAAAACCATCGGGTACATAGAGCTGCTGATTGCTGCCGTCTGTCTGTGAAGCAAGGCATAGGTACATAGTTGATGATTTGGAAAGGCTGGAGTACTCGGGCATATCATAGATCTATCACAAGATCGTAATCAGCTCCACCAGTGTTTCACTCCGACTAAAAGACAACAACATTGATGAGCACTGGACGTACACCTAGAACCCTGTGGTATACCTACTGCTACAATCTCTTTTGCTCACTGAAGAGATAGTCACTTCGTCCCTATTTACTTCCGTGACACGTAACTCACACCCAAGTTCTCACTATTTTCTATCAGTTTAACACATTGATGGCAAACATTAGTCATGAACTTAAGCCTTCAACACAATTTATGTATTCCATATGCAAACAAACGTAGCCCGTTAAATCCCATGTCCTGCCGGCGTGATCTCATGCTATTTCCTCCTTTTAAAGTGCCATATCCACCACCGACTAAGTTCAATTTAAAATCCCACCAACACCCCAGTGGAGTCCTCACGATATTGTCATCAGTTCCTTGTAACTTGTATAACTGCCTGCACAATGCACTCACACAGGAATACAATTAAAATAATTTAATTTTATATCTTCCTTTTCCGCAAGCGACGAGATACATACTCGTACTCGTACTTTTTCAAACAAAAAATCACTTTCCATCCCCGGTTTCGTTTGACGACATGACACATCACACACCGCTGCTTCGCCGGAGAGGGATCATTAAAATGTGGTTAAACACGGAATGACAATTAGCCCGGGTGCTCCAAAAATATATGGTATCCTTTTCGGAGCGTTGTATCCCTTTTACGCGTTGTCATTCAAGAATCGACATTTTTTTGTTTTGAGAATAACCCTGTGTATTCTCAGCCGGCATACAAATTTCATTCCGGGGAACGCCCCTTTTTATGCATCCCAAAGGGGTTCCAAACAAGATGTTTCGTTTTTAGGAAGCAGGTCGTTGTTGCTGTCATCCGCTCATAAGCAGCCTTAACCGAGTTTTAAAATTTAAAAAAAAAAAGAAATGATTACATCACGCGTTAGGAAAAGTATCTATACCAACAGTTCATGTTGGTGAAATGTTGTACAAAGATTCGGATACACACGCGGGCATAAAAACGGGTGTGTTACCTACACCTCAAGAGTGATCTCTCCGCAAGACAATCGACCTAAATTTGTCTGCCCTGTGTGTCGATGTCGATACAAAGATAACATCGCGCGGTAAGAGAAGAAAAAAGAAAAAGAAAAAAGATCGCGGCAGGCAAAACAATGACATTGCAATTGGCCGCAGCAACAGCGAGAAATATTTTTGCACGATTGACAGTCTGGGTTGCCTTTCCCCTCTCAGACGGACGGTGGGGAATCAATTCAAGCGAATGAAGCAAAACCTCAGAGGGAAACCGCACAAAACAGATACAAGATACACGAATGTTGACACTGGCTGCCAGTCGTGTGTCAAACAGGTACCACAATTCTCAATCGATGTGGAACCACCGATTAGATTGATAAATTTTCCTGTCACTTGACTTCCAGTGTTCTAAACGGATCGAGGATCGATGCGTTTGACTTGGTCGTGTCACAGTGGACATCTTTCGCACTCAACCGCTCTGAGTGTCAACTGCTTGATCGATAACATCAAATCGAACCTTGGTAACAAGATACAGGGTGTTCAGCGATTATTAATATTTTTCATCTAATTAGGCTAATGTCAGGTATGACAGTTGGAAGTTTGAAAGCTGCACGGGGAAAAAAAAACCCCCAAGAAGGAAATACCAAAGCGAAATCGAAAGTTAGTGTGTTTGACATCGGCCGACAGACTGTGTGCGTCAATTCGTCGGTTAGTGCGGTTCGACTTGGACCGAGATATGGCAAAAGAGTACGAGACCACAGTTAAACCTCGAACTACATTTCCACGGTGTAAACCACATCGCCGTGCGGTGGTTTTGTTTTTCTGATTTTTCTCACTTCACTAGGCTCTTCTCCCACCCAGTTGTGAGTTGATTCTTTGGCCAATTGCAGATCGAATCGGATAGAGTAATTAATTTGCAACTCGATTGCATTCGCAGTTTGTGCGTTTTTTTCTTTTTGTCGTAATTTATACGCACTGGAATGGAATTTCGTTGAATTATTGTTAAATTCTTAATTTATCTTGGATTCGGTTGAAGTTGGCCAGGAGATTGAAAGTGGTTCGGCTGTGGCAGTCGAGTTTGAATTTCCAAGGAAGTTTATACCTGCTGTTGTCACATGTTATGCTGGATGAAATTGTGCCCAAAAATTGGAGTAGATCTTTCGTATACATTCCATACAAGACAATGTTGAGACTAATTAGTAGATGAACCCCTTTGACACTACATAAATCGATACATGTCAGCGTAGATTCTAGCCTGGAGTATTTCCCGAGTTCTGTAACACTTTTCATTAAAATATAAAATTAAATAGCTGGCGGGGCCAAGGCTAAACTTCTGGCAATCATTCATGTAGTGCAGTTTTCATTGCCGACTCCGTACGGCGAATTGAGAAGCTTTGTCCTGGCAAATTGTACTCTTGGATGTTTGTCATTGGTGACGCAATAGTTTGGGGTAAAGCTGGATCTTAACCCACAAGTATCTCCATTAAGCCACTTCTGCTTGTGCCTACCAGCTTAGGCGAGGTCTTCCCCCACTGCGTTATCCCTCTGGGCTGGATTCGAATGCTCTGGGTACCGAAGCGTTGGTGCCCATTCGCTTTATATGTCCTAACCGTTTCAAACGTCCGATGCGCAGTTTTCTTTTGACTAAATCGACGTCGCTCAACAGTTCGCATAGTTCTTGCTTAAATCTCCTTCTCACCGTCAATGCAAATAGGAGCAAAAAGCTTTCGAACGACATCCGCTTTCGATCGAGTCTATGATTCAGTGATGTTCTGTCGAGTTCGTCTATGTCAGATGTCATTTCTTGTTAACAGCAAATACTCGGCTTTACATTCGTTCAATGCTAATCCTATTTTCGTCTCTTCCGTCTGTATACCCGCAAAAGGACCACTGACATCTCGATGACATCAATATCGTCGATGAACTCAAGTACAGGGTTGGACAGATTTATGTCAGATTATGCTTCTGGGGTTGGCTTGAGAATTTCGTAAAATTCGTCGCCTCGTCTGAATCCTTTTTTTACATCAAAGGTCTCGTTGAGGTCTTTACCGATCTTGATAGAGCAGCGTGCATTCTCCATCATGATCCTGCGACGAGTTTGGCAGGAATGCCAGAACTAGATATGGCTCGTCTCTATAAGTTCTGTCATAAGTGACCTTAAAATCGATAAAGAGATGGTGGATATCGATTCAGACTTCTTGGATATTATCCAGGGTCTGCAGAGTCCTATGAGTGTTTAAGACTGCACTGATAGAGGCCATTTATTTCCGTGGCAGAAATTGCTATTCAGTGCTTATCGAGCGGAGTTTTTTACGACCAGAGCTTTCGCTTGGAAAACGCTGCTTTAATCGGGGAGGCTGATTGACCGAGATAGTCCAAGGGCTACGGAGAAGAACTCAGCATTGGACTACCTATCGATTAATGCTTAGTTTGTGTCCCACACTTTTCTACAGGGAAAAGAGAACAGTCTAAGTCTAAGCAAGGCGCATGGTCTGTTAGACTGGGTATTAACCTTGCAGTTTGGCTAATACATACGTAGAGCACTATTAACAGCAGATTATTGTATGAATAGGTCCGAGCGGAGGAGATTGAGCATGTTTTCGAAGGTTTTCGTGAAGGTGGTTCAAATCATACCGGTTGTACTAATGCAGTCTATTCCTTGAATCCCTGTGTCTTAAGATTGGTGTTCTTACACCTTGCCTTGCCATTAAGCTCGGCAGCCATATGTTAGGCTTTATCTAATCTGTAAAAGGTAATCAGTGCCTTCTTTGCTCTTGAATATTAAGACTCCAGTGTACGGAATTTTCGACACCACTGCTAGGTATTTGGCGCTGTCAAAGAGTTAAGGGTTCCGGTTTTGAAACCTTCCGCAGTTCTGGGATCTCAGTCAATTCACATTCAAGGCTCAAGGCCCTCCTTAAAGAGATCAGGGCTTGAATATTTTACGCACAAAGCCAAGATCTTCATTGACCTTACTTTCTAATTTATGTCCTGTTTCCCCTTGTGGGTTCTAGGGCCTCTACTACACCTACGCGCCATCGTGTGCGGTTTCTGGCAGCATGCTTCAGCTCTTTCCAACTTTCTCAACTGGTCTGCGCTATGTATTTCTCGGTCGACCCACTCTTCTGCCATCTTGAGTAAGCGGATGCCATTGCATAGCGTAGTTAGCAATGGACCTGTCGCCTTCTCGAAAGGTGTGGCCAATTCACTGCCACTTTCGTCATTGGATGGTTGGGCCTATCGGTTCCTGACCCGTTCTCTGGTAGAGATGTTCGTTAGAGATACGGTTATGCCAGAAAATCTTCAGAATGTCTCGTAGCCACCTATTAACGAACGCTTCCAGCTTCACCGACCTAAAGCCTTGCATATGAAGTCGCGATAGGAATTTTCGTTGCAAAATTATTCATAGCGAATGACGCCACCTCGTCCAGCCTACCATTTGTTTGCTCTTCTGCAGGTTGAATAGCTCAAGGTTTCACCGTAGTGATCACTTACCATTCGTCTACCAGTTAAACCCTACTCAGGATGTGACAGAAATCTCCAAATTGATTGTCAAATTGGACAAATCAAACGTTCACTGTACGACTCCACTTGCAACGATATCTAATTTTCGTCGTTGATGGATAATTTGACATTCATGTCGCATGTTCACTACGATTTTGTATGATACATACCTTACAGTGCACGCGTTCTGTTGACGCACTTTATTTTGCATTTCACGAACAGCGTCGGTTACCCCGTCACATGGGCACTATATAAATTTCCACGCATACAGACACACGCACCCGGAGACCCTTGACCGAAAAATCTCAATATTATTACAAGTAGCATGAACAATTTTTTTTTTTTTTTATAAAATTGTTGCTATTCGACGTGAAGACAGTTCTGGTGGTGCATATTAATGGATTAACACTCTGAGTTATGAGATACGTGTGTGTGACGCGCTGATCCAAACGAATGCGGTTTAGATACAAACTACAGTAGGAGCCATCTCATCTTTTGATAGAATTGGCCCGAAAAATAATTTTCCCCCGGAAGCAGATAATCTTTTCGATTCCACTTCCGACTTGATGTGATTAAATTGGGAATCAATTTTTTTTTTTAAATGACATTTTTCACCAGAGAAATGTTGATTCGATTTAATTTGGAATCGCATTTGGAGGACAGTCTAAAAATACAGATACTGTCGCACATCTGTTTTGGTTTCATTCATGAACTGAGGCACTTTAAGTCGGTCTGCCACCATCAATGAGAGCAGGTACTTCTAAAAGACTCGGTTCTCATGTTACAGGATCAAGGACAACTCTTTTTGAGTTTAACCCGAACTACTTAAAATGAAATCATTGTCGTCAATACTTTGGCGGTACATAAATACTAAATAAGGAAAAACATTAACAAAACTGACGGTCACTTAAGAAGGCTCGTACAGTGATGAGGAGAAAAACCACAAACCAGAAGTAAAGTGCGGGTTTGGGACGTCCCAGGTCCCATGTGGTCTACCTGAGAGTACTTGAAATTCTAAGACACTTTTAGATGTAATACGCAACAAGTGGTGCATTATAGACAGGAGCACCTTTTCAAGTGGCGTCCACTATTAAACAAGTTGAAAGCAATGTGAGCAGGAATAGCCCACAAATGCATACATTTTCATGTGGAAGAAATGCCACAGAAAGAAAACGTAGTGATTTGTGATTGTCCTGGGCAGTTTTTCCGTTCAGTGTAGTCTACTTTGAGGCTGTGGAATTTAGATCGAAGAAAGTAGAAAATGGATAGAGTTTTGGATTCGATTTAAAAAAAAAAAGTGGGAGTATACTCTTAGACTGTCCAAGGTGGATACCTAGCTGATTTGCAGGTTTCAATTGTAAGAGCCCAGGCTCCAGGATACATTGCTGATCGAACTCAAAACGATGATTACTGCAATACTTTGGAAAAGGATTTCTGTGAATTATAAGCAATGGCAATGACAGATTAGCTCTAAACACTCACCCGACGGTCACCTTAACATACTTTCCTCCCTACTCCAAAGCAGCGAGTTCAGCATGCCGTTGGATGACACTCTTCTAAGGTACTGCTTCAACCGAAACCACTTAACAGTCAGCTCCCCGAGTGATGACTAGATAAAGTTCAAACCCCATCCGTCAGAGCACGATCAAGTGTGGTACACGTACGGCTCTGAAATTGACAGTGGCAAAACCGTCTTTATTTTTTTTGACAGTCAAGCTGCCCGGAAAGCACTTAACTCAGCCACGTTCAAATCGAAACTTGTTCTAGACACAGTCAAATTGCTTCTAGAACTGAGTAAAAAACCACTTGGTCATACTACAATGGATCCCCATTCACAAAGGCCACACTGGCAATGAAACAGCGGACTCACTGGTCAAGATATGTGCGACAACCCCCTCACTGGTCCTGAACCAGCCTGTGGGATAAAAAAATCCATTTTCAATAGCCACATGAGGGAACAAATCCGGTTTAAATCCAACGCAATCTGGATGGGGAGTATTGGACGGAAATGTTTCAAATACTTTTTCCCCAATCTATCCCAAAAGAAATCTAAGTTTCTTCCGAATCTGAGCAGGAGCCACCTTAAAATTCTAACCGGTATCCTAAGTGGCCACTGCCGTCTAAAACGGCATCCAGACAAGCTGGCTTATCACCGGACCCTACCTGCAGACTATGCTTGGAGAGCGATGAAAGCTCTCTTCACATCGTCAATGAATGCCCCGCCCTCTTCATGTAAGAAAGCGGACCATAGGTATTGAAATCATCTCACCAACCACGCTTGCCAGACTCCACCCTGAGAAGCTGATCAGCCTCTGGAACAGAGAAACTGCTCTAAAATATATGGGACCAACCAACCACTCTCCTATAATAATAATAATAATTAGCAATGACAAACACCCAAATGTAGTCATTTAGTCTGGATACTACCCTCTAACACCACTGAAATCTAATAACACCTGGGTCTCGAACCAATACACCTCACTCACGCTGGATCACGGGTAGATTCTATACAAAAAATTTGAAAAAATCCAAGAGGTTCCGAGCCTTTCGGAACCTTTCACTGAGTACATTGCTTCCAGATTAGACCAAACCTCATAACGTCTCCGATTTCACGGTCTTTTGTACAAAGATTCAGTGTACCTGGCCATCTCAAATCTGAAGGCTGGGATTAAGTTAGCTGCAGTAATGCTTTCTATTTGTTTGATTTTTCTGAGTCAAGGGAGTCCTAGGACCCACTTACGTCAGCTAATTAAGGAACCTTAAAGGAGAAAGGAGTCTCAGTGAGTTCCTGACATTAATGACTACACAACATCAACACCCAGTGGGTCATCAATTCGTTGAATACTGTTCGCCACTTCACCTGCTGTTCATTCATTTTGAGAAGACGTTCAACGATTTCAATAGAGAAGGCAAATTAAGAAGGGCCATGGTGTCACGTTTTGTTAAGAGGAAAACTGTCAGAGAAATTGGAGATCAAAAAAGGGAGGTGCGACATTTCTTCAACTTCTTGGTGTTTACCGCAACCTTGTCGATGGAAGGAATTGGATAGAATCCTACATCTCAAACTACGATGAGGGCATATGCCTTCTATCACATAAGATTATGGACCTCCACCAAATGACAATGGGTGTTGAGAGAGAGGCAAACGTCGTGGGTTTGAAGATTAACACTGCCCAAACCAAAATCATCAGTCTCAGAACGAATTCATCAGCGCAAGTTACAATCGCTGGATAATCGGTAGAGAAAGGAAAGAGCTTTCAGTATCATGGAAGTGTGAGTATTGTCCCGACCGATGGTGGAGCCAAACCGAATTGGCAAAGCGAATTCTGCATTTGGAATTGGCTTAAACATCAAGCTACGACTTGTTGTACCCGGGTTATTACATATATGCGAGAAGCATTTAGAAAGGGACCTCAACTATCACAAGAGAACTGGAATGATTTTCGGGGTCTAATCTTACCACTAACGAACATCTTTACCAAAGAATTGAGTCAGGAACCAATAGGCAAGTTGGTCCGTTTGACATAAAAGTACGTCGGCCGAGAAATATTCTACGCAGAACAGTTGAGGAGTCTCGGTAGTTGGAAAAGAGTCAGAGAGAGCTGAGACTTACATGTTGCCAAACACAGTTCTCGATGGCGCATGAGACTGTCGATTCTGAACCTCGGTATGAGAGTAAGACGCACTGTTTCAGAGTTAAATCTCAACAGTGTCATATCAAAAAAGGAGTGTACAATCTTTTCTCTTGGAAACAGCAATCAACAATTCGGACAGTCCTAATGCCAGGTCTTGGAAAATCCTCCTCTAAACCTTGTCTAGCAAGTTCATTAAAGAACTCATTTAGTTAAGGGATCAACTTAGCTTGTTCTGTTGTCTAACTAAATTCAGCAGGGCTTACCAAATTTTTTTCGGTCGCCCACTCCCAAGCGGCTAAGGCCCCTCTACTTGTACGCGCCATCTGAGGCAAGATCTTTCTCTATTGCGTTGCCCCTCCTACTAAGCTTAGGTTAGCTTAGGTTGAAGTGGCTGGCAGCTAAAGCCACATTAAGACCCACGAGGGATTCGTTGTGATATTATATGAATTTCGAAAAGATCTCCTGCCTAGCCATTGAACCAATTGGAGGTTCTTATGAAGCGTAGGAGGCTACTAATATCGATGTCGCTTAAGTTGGTATAGAAGAAGGTTTTCTTTTTTGGGAGAGAGCTGTACAGGCGCAAAGAAGATGGAGAATATTCTACATCTCCTCCTCGTCGATACAGCTTCTGCAGAAGTCGTTTGCTTATACCCCAAGCCTTGTTGCATGCTTGCCTATTAGACAGTGTCTAGTAATTACACCTATTCTAGAGCTTATATGCGATCTATTAAGAGAAATGAAACACTTAGAGCGTTTCAAATCCAGCTTCGGTCTAATCTGCTTTGTCGCTAAACGTCTTGTACCACTTGTCCACCTAAGATTTTTTCTATCGATAGCAGCTAGCACCTAAGGTGCCCTTATCAGGCCCAATAGGTAATGTTGTTCCATATCTGACGAGTTCATCAGCCCTTCAGTGTCGCTGTGCCCTGGCAACTAAGCAAAGGTGAAAATTAAACTGGTCCGCCAGCTCTATAACAGACTAGCTGATACCCGCGACTACGATCGCGTGGAAAGACGTCACATTATACCCTATGTCCTGTTCCGAGTTTCAAGATATTAATGAGCAATTATAGACTTTCAATTCCTCACATTAACTTTGCAAGACCTCGCTGTAAACAACATTCCTGGATTTTCTTTATAGCTCGAGCCCGCTAAGGGACAAAAAGTCATTCCTCAGATCCACACCATCTACTTCTTCAGCAGAAAATTATTGGTGCTGTTGGCTGAGTCGTATATTTGAGTGAAGTAGCTCTTTTCCTCACGCATGAAACGCAATCCCCTCCAGCATGATGAACAATTAGGTGCATTACACATATTCTGTCAGAAAAACCAATCAGATCTTCTATAACATCGCATGGGTTACTCGGTGCATTTACTCTTTCCTCCTCTTCCCATCACCAATATCAAAAAATACTTCCCTCAAGTCACGGCAAAGATAGATACGCATGTTAACTTTCAAGTAGAGGACTTCGACATTAGGCTATCAGATTAATGACTTGAAACAGGCCCTCACTTTGTTTGCTGTATTCCCCGTGGAACAACAGGCTTGCTCTGTCTGAAGCCACACCACCCAAAAGCACTGTCGGAGCATCCAATCTTCAATACTTTTCTATGAGCCATGGTACACTCATCCCAAACTATAACTTTGGCTTCTCGAAGCTCCTGAGCCAAGTCACTCTCCTTAGAGATGTTACAAAGTGTAGACTCAGAATGACTTAGGTAGAGTGACCCGTCATGTCTTCTTTAACCAATGTAGCTGCAGTACCTGAGGAAGCAATGGCAACGATAATGTCGCTGACTACAGTTGCACATTACCATAAATGGCCAAACTTTAACCCTCTGTATTTTGGCTCATAGTTATAATTTTGAAAAAACGGTAAAACAGGTGTTTATTTATTTCTGTTCTAGAATATGCTCACCAAATTTCAACTCCAAAATCCAATTTAATTTTTTTTTTTCATACAAACTTCAACACCCTGTAACACCCTGTAGAAACTGAATTTCGAAATAAAAGGAACCTCTGTGCGAAATTTCAGCTTTATAGGTCCAAGGATTTGGGCTTGGCGTTGATGAGTCAGTGAGTGAGTCAGGACTTTTCTTTTTATATTTTGAGATTGAGACGATCGGCAATCTAGGGCTCCCTCCAACGTGTATTTTCCGACAGTGCTTAGACTAGAGGGTTCCATTGCAGTGGATAGAACCCCACCCTGCGAAAAATCTCACACAAGCCTCATTCACAGTCTGCTCACCTCGAATTTTCAATAAGAACGCTACTCACTGAACGTACGCGGAAATAAAATCCAGAGCCATGCTAGCAATCAAATTTATCTTCAAAGCTGTTAGTAACTGGCTAACTCCATCTGGAGAATGATTGACCAGGTAAAGTTGATTAACACCAAACGCCTGCAAATGACGCATTTAAAGGCGCAACAACTTCGTGGCCTCATCACTCAACCTGTGGAATACATATCAGTCACTAAGAATCCTATCACTGTTTCAAGCAAGTAACGGAGTGAGGACTGTGAAAAAAGGAAGTCGCCAGGATTTCGATCCTCCTATCCTTGATCTCGTCATTAGCGTCCTTCCGAGCGTCTATCTAGATAAGAATTAAGCGTTATCTGTATTCATGGTCCAAGCTCTTAGTAATAAGAACTGCAGCAACTCTGGAATTGTTTTCTAATATACGCACCGTGCACCATCAGGTAGTCCCAGGATGAGATGGCTGGACCAAGTCTGAAATCTCGTCTCTACCCGTATGGGAATAATCTCTGATGATTTGGACTCGATGGCAGAAGATCGGGAGATGTTGAGAGTCCACTTAAGCACCTTAAACCCGCGACCCTCATAATGGATAACCGGGCCATTGGAAAAATGATGATGAATGAATACGCACCGTTGGGATCTCCAGAATCCGTCAGCCACGGTCTTGGTTGTGCTTGAGCCAGTAAGACTTTAAAAAAAAAACTCCCTCCTTTCGAGTTGATCTCCAAAATCTTCCAGAACTTTACCAATAAACCCTGCCACTGAACCAGATGTTAGAAGAAGTTTCTATTTTCAATTCAAGACTGTTTCCTACCCCGTTTGTATCAAGATCAATTGTCCCGAGTGTCAATTAATAGTTTCCCTTTGTCCACCTAATCGAATTCCTATTCAAATTGTTGAATGACTCAAATCTATGGCAAGACAGGGTGACAAACTGAAAACCACCTCCGCCCATACGAATGGCCGCATTATGTCCGCGCAGGTAGGTATCCTGTTTGAAGCAAAGCGACAATGACGACCATCCGGAATCATGATCGGTAACACAAAACACTTGATTGATAACAAAGGATACTCGACGTCCGACATTACTCTAATTGGTATACAGAAGCCATATGAGCACAGGCCCATTAGGCGACACTATTTGAGTCACTTAACGTGGCGCAGATCAAAAAGCACTGATGGCGTGCGCAGCGGATGAGACCGAAGAACTCACTTGACCATGACCCCTTCCGGTAGAGGAATCTGTTTTCTATGTCCACCACACTCGATTGGTTCCACTCTCTCAAACAGTGTGTGTTTGAAATCTTTGTTGTGGACTTGGCGACCCGCCATCCGCTAGCATGCCTGACGCGCGGTAGCCACGACAACTATTGTTATAAATTTCTTGTGGACTTGTGTAAAGGCACGTGCCTGGCATACTTAATGAGCTTCAGAGCTCTTTCCTTTTTATTTTTCGTCGATTGTGCATGTTAGTGCATGTCGGGAGGATACCAGATACCACCTTCCACTGTAGGATATCTCACAATGACAGCGCGGTTTGGGATTTCTTTATTCCTTTTGCTTTTCGTTGAGAGTTTCCTGAATTTTTTATTTACATATACTATGTATTCTATATGATTTTTTCTAATTCTATAAATATCCTATTTATTTATTTATTTATCTTTTTGTCTTCTTTCTGTTACAGGTAAGGATACGATTGTAATTTCTGTTGTCGATGAAGTGGCGGTAAGTGGGTTCAATTGACTCCCGGGTATGGTTGTGAACAAATTTAATTATTTTTAGAAGTTCTGTCAAAATACCACACATCCATTTATGTTCCCAATGACTATTCAGAAAAGTTGACTTATTTTTTCCTGAGACCAGAAACTAGAACGAGACTCAACAATGACATGTTTGCTGCCAGATAAAAGACTTGGAAAGACCCTAGACGACAGGTCGTTCGACGTAACATTTTACAGAGGATAGTCCTTCTGAACAGTTTTTTTTTTTTCAATAAAGCACATATGTACAATGTTGTTTTCTTCTTTTTATTACTCTTAAAATAGTCCAGTATATATGTACGTACATTTATTTTTAAAACTTTAAATTTGTTCACAACTGCCTATTACCAGTGTCTACATTCAAAATCGAAACTTCAAGTTTATTTAATTTTGAAAGGACATAAGATTTGTTATCAATATATTTGTCAAATAGTTGAGAACTATTCAAATTGAGAAAAAGACCGTAAATTGTAATCGAATTTTTCTTATCATTGCGCTGTAGTCCAGGGTGAACTTAACCTTTCCTTTTCCACTTTCACGCGCCACCTGAATCGTGGTATTCTTCCGAAATAGATTTGAAGATTCCTCCGGCTCGAGTGCTGGTGTTTATTCAACCTAGTCGTTGTATTTGAACTTTTCGGACACGCAATGAACTTCGTCTTGCAGCCTCCGCTCCACTGATGGACCCAAGATCCAAGAAGACGATTTTATACAATCCAGACAAAGTCCATTTCTCTGCGCCTTACAGCATTCTAAAATAGGACTTTGCTTCTCAATTGCCCTTTAAGCCCAAAGAAACAACAGCTGTCAGAGAGTTTTTCTAGTTGAACCAGCACTGGTATCATTGTGTGAATTTTTAGCGAAGCCTAGGTAAACGAAATCTCTTATGCTACGCGCACAATGATGCGATTAAGCGATGCGATGCGAGAAGCGAGAACCGTGCGATAAAACTGTTCTCGCTTGTCGCATCACTTCACGCGTAGCCTTATTTACTTATTTAAGGTGGCGCTACAGTCGTGGATGGACCTAGGCCTCAACCAACAAGCGTCTCAAGCCAGCTCGATCCTTAGCCAACTGCTTCCAGTTTCGCACGCCAAGTTGGTTAAGATCGTCTTGCACTTGCGTGCGCCACCTGAGCCGCGATATTCAACTACTGCGTCGTCTCTCGGGTGTGGATGTGTTCATCTCCAAATGACCCAGCCACCTCAGTCGTTGTAGCTTCACTCCTCTAGCTAAGCCGATGTCGCTGTACAGCCAGTATAGTTCGTCGTTGTATATCCTCCTCCACTCACCATCTACGCAGACGGGACCGAATTATCCTCTCAATACAGTCTAGAACAACCTCATCCGCTCTTGACAGAGTTCATGTCGCTGTACCGTAGAGCAGGACTGGGATGAGTAAGGTCGTATACAGTCTTTGGGTTTGATACTCAATTCCCTTCTTAGCCCGAAGAAACAGCGATTGGCAAGAGTTATTCTTCGTTTAATCTCAGCGCCGGTGTCATTGTCTGAATTTAGGCGGAGCCAGGTAGACAAAGTCCTTGACTACCTCAAAGTTATAGCTGTCTATAGTGACGTTCTGTCCGAGACGTCGGTGTTGGGAGTCCTTTCTTATTGACAGCATATACTTCGTCTTGCCCTCATTGACCGCTAAACCCATGTTCGCCGCCTCCGTCTCAATACTCGCGAACGCGCCAGTGACATCACGCTACGTTCTTCCGATTATGTATCTTCGGCGTATCCGAGTAATTGGACGGACTTTTGAAAGATTGTGCCCCTGGTGTTGGCGCGTGAGTTTTGCACAACTCTTGCAAGAACGATGTTGAAGAAGTCGCATGACAGCGCGTCACCTTGCCTAAATCCTTTCTTGACATCAAAGGTCTCGGTGAGATCTTGACCGACCTTGATGGAGCAGCGTGCATTCTCCATCGACATCCTGCATAGACGGACGAGTTTGGTAGGGATGCCAAAGCTAAACATGGCGCTGTATAGCTCTTCTCTATAGATGCTGTTATACGCGGCCTTGAAATCGATGTAAAGGTGGTGTGTATTGATTTTAAATTACTGTGTTTTTTCCAAGATCTGCCGCAGTGTGAATATTTGGTCGATGGTGGACTTTTCTGGCCTGAAGCCACACTGATAGGGGCCAATCAGGTTGTTGACGAACGGCTTCAGGCGTTCACAGAACATGGCAGATAAGATCGCGTAAGCGATGTTAAGAAGACTGATGCCTCTGTAGTTGTCGCAGTTCAGAGGGTATCCTTTCTTCAGGATCGTGCAAATAATGCTGAGGTTCCATTCATCGCGCATACTTTCTTCCGACCATATTTACAGATCAGTTGTTGTATGCTCCTTACCAAGTCACCGCCTGCCGCTTTGAACAGCTCGGCAGGTAAGCTGTCAGCACCAGCAGCTTTGTTGGACTTAAGCTTAGATTTGGCTATCTTGACTTCGTCCAGGTCAAGTGGATGGAGTTGTTGGTCTTCATCGTCTAGGTTGAATGGTTAAACAGTCTGCAGAAGTAGCATCAGCATCGACTGCGATTCTACTTCAATGTATCCTTGTTCATCTTAAAGGGTTTCTGTTCAACAACAAAGCCCTTGTTGCCGTGACATGTTCTTTTTACCATTTGGAAATATCATTCTTGGAGTAACACCTCTCTATGCTCTCGATCATGTGTTTCTCGTGCTCTTTCTTTTTCTTTCGGAGTGCAGCGCCGCTTTGTATGCCTCTTATTTCGCTGCATGTGCTTGCCGGCCCTCTTCGTCAAACCAGGGGTTTGACTCGTCA
Source organism: Matsumyia berberina (assembly GCA_917880715.2). NCBI lineage: Eukaryota > Metazoa > Arthropoda > Insecta > Diptera > Syrphidae > Matsumyia > Matsumyia berberina. The sequence continues at coordinate 36,339,940 of OU862870.1, forward strand.
AGAGGAAGTTCCACTTTGCAATATTGATCTACAAAACCGAGAACCAAACACTGACACTTTGCAGTGAATTTGATTCTTATGCCACTACTAACTTAGTCAAACAATCGACACCGAAATAGGTCGTCATAGTGTCAAAGCAGACAGGACCTCAAGCCTCTACTTTCGGTTGGCCCAGTAACTATCAATTTATGGGCCAGAAGCCCATAAATATCATTCCTACAACCTTTCTCTTTTCCTCGATTGTTACCCATAGCAAGCACCTGACATGCTCTGCAGTCATTTCCCTCCTCCAGACAGGAACGCTCCTAGCTCTTTTCAAGTATATATTTAAGGCTAAACCCTACACCTACCACGTGTAGGCTCCTAATTTCATCCCCTCTTAGACGATTACCGTTGCATTTATTTTCAACTTCAGCAAAGTCCTTTCGACAATTTGATGAGAAGAACTGCGAAGCATACCTTACGCTGCCTGCTATCGATTGCCGAAAAAGTCTGGCAAAGCACCCTCCACCACATGGTCGCCGAATTGTGAAATCGTTGACTGTCTGGCAGGACGCAGCAATATGTCGCCCACCCGGCTACCCTTCGATACCATTGGTCTCCCACCGTGTCATCTGAAAATGTACGCAAACAAGTGATGCGAAGAATACCATGGAAACAGACATCACAACCAAACGACAACGATGGCGCCGAGACCACGGCCAGGGAGGCTGGTGGGGATAATGTTTCCTGGCGAAATTTTCTCCAACACACTCAGCGGCTTCCAGCGCCAGGTCAATATATTTTGGGCTCCAAAGTAACCGTTCAAGGTTAAAAGGATATTGCCTTGTCGCACGCACTTGAGTTCCACACAGTCGGTGGTGGTATGTACTTGTTTTGTTTTTCTTTCTTTGCTTCTCCTCGTCGTTATCGTTGCCGTTGTCGTCCTTCAGGATGGGGGAAGTCGAATCTTTTGCCGAAACTGCTGCCGACGACGGCGCCGGCTGCTGTGGCATGGGGGTGGGGAGTCTCTCCCAACAACCGAGAGAGAAAAAATCGGCTTTCCAGGAATCAGTTGAACCTCCCACCCCCAAAATGGCACACGGGGTGGTCTCCCGTTTTGCGTATCTGTATTCGCCTTGTGTGCGTACAAAAGCCCTGGCAGACATTCCAAATCGATTGCGGTGGCCGCGTGTGTGCGTGCGGTGGGTTCAATGGAAATTTTTGTTTTGCGTCTTGCTAGGCTACGACTGACCTTGAACTTGAATTCGGGGGTAAAAAACTTTCGCTAGGAAATTTTTCCCTGCCACATGGCATAAGTGGGTGGCAGACCCGCGCACCCCACGCCTGCCACGGCTGAATATAGCCGTAGCCATAGCCATAGCTTCTCCAAGCCGGATGGCGGTAGTTGTTTGTGTCATGGCATCGCAATTTCATTTCGGGGCCCCAGAACGTTCCAAAGCGGATCAATAAAAGGAAAAATGTAGACTTTTGGGTGAAGTTTGCGGGGGCGTGTAAGTAGTGGGGAACCTACTTCTCGAAACTTTATGTGTCTTCTAAGTGCGTACAAGCTCGCTCGGAATACAGTTAAAGTTATGAGCATGAAGCACTTAATGTGTGTCTGTACCGTGATGATACACACACACACCATAGCTGCTCGCATAATGGGGATACGGACACAGTTGAGCAGCAGCTGGGTGCTGGTGCTAGTGAGCTCGTGAGCGTTGCCAACTTTTCGTTGCACTTTCAATTAGAAATGCAAATGCGAGTACGACCATGAACTCAATTAGCAGACGCGATGATATTAGAGAAAAAAAAAACAGTCGTGTCACTTACAGCTTGTTGCTGCGAGAACTGCTGATGCAGGAGATACACTCGTAAAAGCGTTTGACATTGTGGCGACTGACGAACCCGTACGCGCGTAATGATCAACTAACACCAGGCTACCTACGTTGGACACTGGTAATTGGATGTCAGAGTTGCGTGTTTGGGGGAAATACGTACGATTTTTAATTGATCTTTTGGGGGAATTTTTTTCGTCATCAACATTCGGATACGTCATCATCACTCTCACGAATATTAGTTTGCCGAATGGCATCGGCTGATTAGAGAATGTGGATTTATCTGTGGTTGGCAGTTTCAAAGGCTGTTATTTTATACGAAAGTCCTAGACAGTTTTCATAGAGGGTGCAGCTAACTCGATGATGTACTTTGGGCAGATGGATCGAAAATGTAATAGATTTCCATCGGATGACGATTCTTCTCGAAGCAACCCATTGCGGGGAAAGTAGCCAAGAAAATATGCAATTAAGGTCAAGCTCACGTAAAATGAAGAAAGTATGCATAAATGACGCCCGATATGACATTTATTTTTGCAAAGCAGGACACTGACAGACGCCATCTTTTGACGAGTCGGTGCTTTGTAGATAGGATAGCTCTGAATAATTTTCCCTCTCTTTTTGCAAGGAAAGGTGGGAATATTTTTACGTCAAAACGGGGCTTGTAACCATGAAGTGGATATCAGTAGAGCGCAACACAGTCTCTATGTAACCAAAGTATTTGAAGAAGCCTCTGCTGCTAAAAGTACTTTCTTTGCTGAATCTGGTAGTATCATGAACACGGGAAACGCACTTTAAGGAGAAATGGTAGCTCGATTTCCCGTGGATCAGACTGGCGGCTTTGCAACCACTTCTTCTTCTTTATCACGAAGAATCGTGCGTGAGACGCACAACATGGACAAGAGCCTAAAATAAAGGTTGGAGATCTACGGTTACTATTGGCAAGAGTTATCCAGTGCATCAGGCTGTATGCCGCTCCAGTCTTGGCCAATACTGTGTATCGACAATATCTTAAACCTGAAGCCTATTATAAAGTACGATGTGGCTGAAACCTAAGGATATGGTTTAGTTAAGGGAGGATTTTCTCGTTCCGTGTGAAAAACTAAATTTCCAAATGAGCCTGACTTGCTTATATTTTACTGATTTTTTGCATCCGTAACTGCATTGATGTACATGTCCACGTCCTCTGTGTGGGTCCTTTAAACACGAACGCATTCTATTGCGGTGGGTGGGCCAGCAAGCTATGACCTGTCTTACGAGTAATGCCTGGAAGAATTGTTAGGTAACTTCGGCCGAGTGCGAAGATTTTCTTTTATTTGAAGTTTTAATAATAAATAATAAATAATAAATAATAGCTGGCGCGACAGCTCGGGATGAGCCAAGGCCTAGCTTTTCGCCACCATTCGTGTTGTGCGTGTTTGTATTGTTCGCACGAAAGGAAGGGACTTACAATTTATTGTCGACTCCGAACGGCGAATCGAGAAGCTCGTTCATGACAGATTATACTCCCGGAGGCTTGTCATTCCCCGACGAGAGGTGGTGCCGCGAAAAATGTTCGGTGTTCCTGGCTGGGGCTTGAACCCACGCCGCTCGGTCAGCAGTCCAACGCACTAACCACTGACCCACGGTGACCATTTGAAGTTTAAGTGATGGAAAAATTGAGTTATCTGATACATGTCAATTCCTACCCTAGCGAGCTAATTAGGCTTCTCCTTTTCATGGAGTTATGATTTGAGCTCGTCTTGGCAGTTCTTCACCATTTTGGATCTTATTATTGTGGATATGAGGACTTTGATGGCCGGTTCAGTTCTTTTGGATAGTTCTCGTAAGGCACTGGGATGGTTTATGTAGGTTTGGCATCCCTGCCAAAATCGTCTGCCTGTACGAACTCACTGAGATCAAGACAAAGTGACTTCTTTAAAATCATATTTGTACCAGTTGTGCGAAACTGATAAGCCAGCACAAGAAGCATAATCATGTGTGTCTGTGTATACCGTCACCGGTGCGTCCCCGAGAATGAAGATAGGAGCGGCCAAAGGAAAACTCAAAAAGGTCGACCCAGCAGTGAGGAATAGAAAAGCGATTAGACACTAACGCTTCAGTTGAGAAAGGCCACACCTTCTGCGGCGTAACTGGAGGCTGTTGGCTAAGGACCAGACTCACTAAAGCGGCTTGGAGGCTGCGGTGTTACACTGAAGAAAAAACAAAAAAAAGGGAAAAAAAAAGAAAAGATTGTCACAGGACACCGCGATTCCTACATCGAAAAGTTAAGGTTAAATTAAGACTTGGCCATTTAACTGTTAACGCAAATATTTATAGATTTGCTTTGCCTTGCTGTTATATCAACATCATATCCTTCCATCCCAAGTAAGAATACCTAGGTGGAAAGACTTTTGCTAGAATTGAATCCAGTACCGGAAATTACCGAAGTCTGTTATATCTCTTAAGTCTGGCTCAAAAAAGATGACCATCTGTTGACTCTGGTCCCAGGTTTACTGCTAAGGAATGTTGATGTATTTCTTCAAGTCTGACTTTAAGTTAGAACCTCTCTTGCGGCTAATGCAAATCACCTCAGTTTTAGTAGCCTATACATTCCACAATGAATTTCTGAAGCCAAACTCTTTCCGCTTAGGCTCAACTAGCGAGGTATAGCTTCTTTCATTTTGACAGATAACTGACTTACTGTCATTCCGTACCAAGTATTTTTCGTGCTTAAGCGACACTGCAATTTGCTGGTTAGACCGAGGCCGCTTTAAAACTTTATTGTGTTCAAAGAGCGAAGGGGGTATTTGGGGTTTTCGAGGACCTTCATACTCTACGATGATTTTTTTTTTGGCTAGCGATAGAATTGGTCTTGACTTGAGCCTGGTTTAGACTTGAGCAGGCACTAAAACATATATTTCAGTCTGGAGCTGATACCTGTAGCTAAGCCATGCAAAACTTCCTGTTTTAAGCCCGAATTGAAGCTTTAATCTTATCTTGCCAAGAGTTTAGTTTGTAAGAACTATTCAATGCCGAAGTGAGCATAGCCTGGTCAATTCACCCAAAGCTATCTTATTGGATTCAACATACTCTAGACAGCGTTCAAATGATAGGAGTCTGGAGATTTGACTTCTCCCTGGCTTAGTGATTTCCTTCTTCGCTCTTTCCTCTCTGACGACTCTGGGGTCTTGGCCAGTTACATACATATAGACGACGACTTAGACGACGCCCGGCTCGAAAAGCATTGAGTACTTTACTGAACAGTTCACTCTTACACAAGCTTCCATGAAGGGACGTGTTCCTTTGCATAACAATAGTCTACCGCATGTCAGTTATGCGGACCAGATTCCATCAGACCGAACTTATTTTCCCTCTCTTTTGCTCCCTAAAATGTCACCAAAACAAATGCAATTCCATGACATTCCATGTCTGTCGCCGAAAGAAGTCCGTTTCTGGAAAGGAAATCAAATCACCAATAGCATTGCATAACTCATACCTCAAAACGGAATGAAGCCAAGAACCTATTAAGGACAAATCGCACACAACACTCGCCAGGCACACACACACACATTGACAAGCAGAATGCCGTCATAATTGCCATAGTTTGCGGGCGCATTAGACGAACACCCAAATGTCACTTGCGTATGTCAAACGTTTGTTGCTGGCAACAAAAACGCACACAATTCGTATGCTGCAGCGACATTAGACGGAGAGAGGGATATCACCGCGCGCATACACACACTAGCAGAGTCACTGTGTGTTTCTTTCTTTTTCAAAATGTATGGGCATGTGTGCATGAACTAATTGATGTCAAGGCGCACTGCTTAATTTATACTCTCGCACAAATGCCACATTTAAATTGCATGAAGCGGCGAGCGACTGTCGTGCCGACGACAACGACGACGACGACGCACAGCAACACTTGAACGTGAACGCACTTAGAATGCGCACTCGTCACATGTGTTTGGCGAGCTGATCGCCTTCTTCTTCCTCTTCGGCGGTAGCGCGGTCTTCGGTCTTCATGGCTCGCCATGGGTTGCATTGAACGGGTATCAGTGTCAAAGTGCTACTGCTACTGCTCTGTGTGTCCGAAAACACTTTTACTTGTGCGATTTGTTTGTCGAGAGATTTGCATCTGTGACCCTGGCTATCAATATCACTGAATGTGAACACGGACCACGAACTCCTTCAGGGAACTTGCGTGACACCGCAGAAGTAGGCCTAGAGTTTGCTTTGTCGTTATGCATAACTCGGCCTAGTTGAGAGCACGCTGGACATGGGCAACACCCTTTTTGTGCGAGATCGCGAGAAAAATTTAAAATATTCGGCAATGTTGTCCTCGACCGGGCGGGGTGGGTAATTAGAATGCAACAGCTACTTTTGTGTAAGCTTCTCGTCCAAGGACGTGTGGCGTTGGGCCTATACGGCCGCCTAAGCGATATTGGGGCTAGATAAAGTGCAGAGAAACGAATTTGCATTTTTCACATGTGCAAACGTTTCAGAATGCTTGTTCGAGCCAAAGAGTGTTCTAATGAACAGCCTTCGTAGCACGCCCCATAGGCATCTGGCAACGAGGTAGGAGGTAGGCCTATAGGCGCAGCAATATACTTGAATGTCGCCACGGAGCTAGGATGACTTGTTTGGTACTTTTTAGGACAAATATAGTGAGGCATACAGGTGGTAGCAAGTGAGCACCAGGCGAACGGGCTTGAAATGGATTTTTTGGCAGCAAACTTGACCGCATTTAGAAAGTGGCTAATCAGGATGGGAGCAAAATAATCTTCAAACATGATTTTGGTCTGGTTTAGTTCGAAGTAAAGACTTAGTAGAAAGTAGAGAAGCGCCTTTTACGGTTATCAGACGACTGTAAGGAGGGTTTTAGAATGGTTGCTCCCAAAGTTGTCTTTATACCAAAAAATATTAAGGGGCATCCGATAAAGAGGTATGATTAATGGTTTGGATGGACAGCATGTCTTTGAATAAAAAGAATCGTCTGTCTTTGACTAGTAAGGCGAAAAAACTTTGCTTTGAGGTACCTCGCGACTCGCAAATCCTCGAAACAAGACTCTGACTGGCTTCGACTCTCAGGCTTATAATTGCCTCTAATTTGACTTCAGTAAGACTTCTGTAGATATCAAGAAGTCAATCATAGAAAACGGTTGTCTACAAGGCGAGTATAAGACTGACAACTCACATCCCTTAGTAGTAGGCTTGTTGCAGCGCCAAGAGCTGGGTCTGTGTTTCTATATAACTCTTTAGCTGTTTATTCAACCCTCTTAAAATCAGCCGACCATTTGCCTTTTTTAAGCAAATTTCTAGGCAGTGACGCCAGGCGTACTCGAAAAACTTTCTGTGTCGTGGAGACAGGTCGTTATTTTAAATTCAGTGCAGAACCGACGCATAAGCTAGAAACGATCTATAGCCGTATAGACCGAATGGACCTTTTTCGGTGATAAGTCTCATATCTTGCCAAAAGCACCCTTACACTGCCAGAAAACTGAGAATTCCTTGTGTCTATCTTCGACTTGACGTGCTTTGCCCGAAGAGTTTTTTTTATCAAGGATCACTCCTAGATATTTGACGAAGGTCGCGATAGTGACGCCTTTTACCACAAGCTGAGTCAGACCAATCATAATCCTCCTTGTTGTAAAGAAAACAGCCTCAGAAGGCTTTAGCTTCCAAGATAAAATACCTCCTCGTACAGTGAATAGGATTTTCCTATTGCGTTTAGAAAACTCTCTCTGTTGTTGGCTTCTATGAGAGTTTTCATGCCTACTCCATGATTGTGTTTGTGGGCCGGAACTTTAGATTAGCCTTGAGCTAACTATATATACAGGTAGGTGCAAAACAGAGACTTTCCTCCAGAATCTTGGTCTTGAAAAGATTACAATAAAAAGTTCCGCTTTTTTTAATTTTAACAGAAAGTGTAAAAGCCATAGACATAGTGCCTAGAGCTTCAGTTATACATAGTAACACTGCAAAGCCAGTCTCTGGACCTAGCTTGTTCCAATCACTCATGTTGTACAATTTATTGCCAACTTCGAACGGCAAAGTGAGAAGCTTCTTCACGACAAATTGTTCTCTCGGAGGTATGTCATTTCCCGACGAGAGGTGGTGGTCAATGGATATTACTAGGTCTTGGATCTACCGAGCTCATACAGCAATCCAACTCGCTAACCACTGAGCCACGACGATCACGAATTGAGGTTGATAATAACAATTTTCAATACCCTTGGCCGTTTCATTAAGAATCAGCAGTGTTCCTGACTATTCTGGTAAAACTGCTTTTGGAAGCATATCCATCGGTAATCTAATAGGTAAGCATTCGATACCTCTTGCCTTCTCTATCATTAGTTATGTCCAGAACTTTCCCTTTCCGTTAGGGATGGCTGAGGGTTAAGACAGACTGCCTCTATGCCAAATATTTCCTCGAAGTCCTTGTGTCCTTGTGTTCTTAGAATCTCTTCTTTGAGCTTCAGGGACTATTCTACTGGTGAGACTATGTTAGCGACCAATACGATAGATCCTTTCAGTCTAGTCTTCATTCTTTGGTACTTTCCTTCTTCATTTCTGCCTCTTGTGCTTAAACTGCTCATAGGGACTAGATTTCGCGATGAAGATTTGTCATCTTTCAAGGCATGGCTGCTCCACATTGCCCATTTTCATCGTCGGTTGGCTATTTGATTCCATTAATATCCCTTTGGATCGTACGTAAAGTAAGAAGTCAACTAATCGAGAATGTTAGATGGCTCTTTAAAGACAGCACTAGCGCTCGGTCCGATGTTTCGGCACGTTCAGGTCAAATTAACGTGATTTTTCCTGTCTCACATCCCTCCCAATGGAAGATGGGTTGGTGATCATTTTGAACTGATGGACGAAACAGCTTCATTCTTTACTGTATTCCAGATCATCCCAGAAATTGACAAGGCTCACTTTGTACAACAAAGGGTGTTCATTGAGTCCTTTACCTAGGACCTCACGCGCTTCGCCCTAAGGAACTAAACTTTTTGATGAAAAAGGCCGGAATGCTTTAGAGGACAGAACAACTGTTCATCTATAAGTTTCCCAGAGAGTGTATAGCCCCCACATTTTGAACAGAAGCTGCCGAAATGAACAAGAATAGGATACTACCGTCAACTTCCTCTTCACTTGTCCTTGTCTGGTTGGAGTCAGGGCATTTGGTGAATACTTCCTCGTAAATCCTGATGATCTTGGCTGCATTTGTGTGGTAAAAATTGATCGAAAACCTCCAGGATAAATCGTACTTATCTACCCCATCGAGCACCTACTTAAGACAAGACAGTCGAATTTGAGTTAAGTACAGTGCCGAACCAACCCAAAACGACTTGTTGCCAGTTAGCACACATTGGCATCCCCCTTGGAATATGCTCCACTAGGTCCGGGGTCAACTCAAGATTTATTCGACTCCATGTCACCAGCTGTAACCCCACGTCTGAGGTACAATTTGGTTTGTTCCACTTGGACTTACACCCCCAAAGTCGCATTGATTGCGATCTAACCACAATCCAACCGAAATCCAGATAGAATCCAGCCAAGTCACCACCAGCCATGGAGACACACTAATTTTTATTCAGCTATGCCCGACAGGCAACCGCTGTGTTAGAGATTTCAGGCCTAGATGTCCAACGGCCGAACACCACTGTGTGTGAATTCTTTTTGCGCGGCAGTTTCGTTTTGTTGTTGCCAATTTTCCGATTGGGCACCTTTGCCTTCCCCAATAGCACACACACACACTCACGCCAGTTCGCGTTCCCATATGGAAGCGCGCTTCACTCTCTCTGTACAGCGCGCTGTCTCGTGTCGCGATCGAGGCCCATGAAGCATTTTGAACTTTTAAGAAGTTAGTTCTTGACCAGAATTTCGACGCCTTGTGGTCGATTGTATCCGAAGCAGGCAAGCCGCTCAAGTCCACACGGCTTTGGAATAGAAAGGCTGTCTGTCGGTCGGCCGGTGGGTTGGAGGTGCCACAGCATGACTTTGCGCTTGAAGTTGATTAATTTGGTCGTTCTTTCGGCGGTAGTTAGTCACAGCGATCGATGCGAGGTGAGCAATCATTTGTATCTTTTGTTGTTTTTTTGTTTTTTCTCTCTGCATCTTTTGTTTAAACGATTTCGATGGCCGATTGTGTGCTGCCAATCCGTCCTCCTCCTGCCAATGCATATTCTGGGTGCGTTTCAAGGTTGGCGCTGTGCTCCAGCGGCAGCCACAGCAAGTGTATGTCGGGGAATTGGAAAATTGTTGACGTAGTTTGATTTAATGCCTTCCATCAAATTTAATTGAATTCGTTGGGTGACTGGGAGAAGGGGCCAACAGCGCTGACGCTGACTGGTTTGCGGATGATTTGTGCGCTAGGCACAGGGTTAATACTTGTAACATGATACACCTTCGGTTTGGCAGCAAGTCACAAAGTTTGTTGAGGAAAACCTACCAGCAGCTCGGGGCTGTGTGTAAGTAATGCATGCAAATGGGTTGATCTGTCAGTCAGTGGTGGTCTAGGTGTGTGTTTTCGGGGGATCTACATGTGCTCGTAGGAGCTGTGCCCCATTTCTGGTTCCGAGTGATTTATTTTGAACGGTTTTCGATGAAGTTGAAGAAATAATTCGAGGAATTTGATTCCGCTGAGACTGTGAGGTAGATAATTGATTTATTTTTTCGACGAGTTTTGGTGAAATATTGACTATGAGTTGTGGTGGCGCCGATTCTAGACCTAGATGGGAATTAGCCATGTTGACGAATCGTGTTAGGAGTCTCTACGCCACTAGAAATACTCTATGGCCTATGGCAGGAATTATATAGCAGAGTGCTTTTGGCAATGACAAAAAAGGAAACTTTTGTTCTGCGGGCTTACACAGAAAAACTGGAAAAAACTTATCTCAACTAAGATAAACACCTATGGCTGTCCAAGTTTACAAATCAGTCCACTTTGCCACGTTAAAAGCTCTAGTTGGTTGGATCATTAATTTGGATTGGCGCCCGATCGAAGACCGGGGTCATGAACTCCGCCTATAAGAGTGCCAGGTTACGATGCCTCCTCATAAGTTACAGCAGTCTTATAGACTTCAGGATTAGTTGCAACAATACAAGCACCAGGATACTTGTATGATGAATTTTCTTCATTTAAAGAGGGAACATCGGCGTTGGCTGTCGTTGTATAGCCGCGAATTCCCTGAACCAGGGTGAGCTTTTGATAAAGGGCCCGAGTTGACATACATCTTGTTTTCCTAGGTCGCCAAGTTTATAAAAAAAAAGGCACCGAGATGGATACGTTAAAGAAAGAGCTCCGGACATTCACAGAAAAAATGGAGGATTGCTTCTTCTGCTTCTGCAGAAATCATTAGCGGAAAGCCCTAGACGAATGGCACTGCCCATAAGGCAGTGTTCCGTGACGCGTTTGTTCTATTCTACGCCAAATCTGTCTGCTAGTTTGGCAGCTGGTGTCATTTTAGATTTGTTTTCCTGATTGGATCTACCTTTAACTTTAATTTGCATGTAGCTAGTGGCAAATTAAAACACAGTTCCCTGGAATATCACTGTGTCCTGGTACCGAGCAGAGGAGTATGTTAAATTGATCTGGCATCTCAACGAGAGACGAGTGCTTATACCCTGAGTGGATATTTCATCCCACATCAGCCAAGATAGGGCTTCTTTCATTGCCTGGAAGGCGATTTTCTGAAGAACAGACGGTTCCTTCCTATTTCCAGAAAAATGCTGCGGTTCCCCTCCCTTTGCTAGCTCGTCCACCCTCCAGTTGCCTGGATATTCCCTGTAAACGACGCATCTATCAGCGATTTCATTTAGAGTCCTGGGGCATTGCTTTACCAACGTGAAAGCCAAGCCGCAGCTTCCTGGACTTCCGTAATTCCTGCCTCACATTGGGTGCACTGGAGAAGATTACAGCCCCGTACCAAATTCGTACAAGATTCCCCCAGATTCCCAAACGTTTCTGGCAGGAAATCTCCTCTTGAATTTCATGTATCATGTAGTCCGTTTTACTATGAATAGGAACGGGGGTGGGCCACTTTGACCAACTGTGAGAATTCACTAAGCCTTAGTACCACTTTAGCTGTCATTCTTTGTTTCCCAGTGGAACATTGTCTCCAGAGTAACGATAGGAGTTGTTTGAAAGGCATCTGATATACAGACCCATGATAGTTTCCGAATTCTTTACCCAAGATCAGTGTTGCTTTTCTTGTCCAGTGCTATCCCGTGGCATCAGGATGGACCTCACTATTGCAGTATAAATTCTCTCAAGGCTGAATGTCCGAATTTGTGTCCAATGCTCACGGCAGGAATAAAGAGCAATGAAGGCCTTTCTGGCACGGTTTTGTATATTCCGAAAGAGTTATTTTTTTGTCAACGATGGTCCCTAGTTAATGTTGTCAGATATGCACTAGTCTTGAATTGGCCAGACTGTGCGGAGAACTGCAATACGTGGAAGGCGGGACCACTGCAGATCCTCCCCTAGGACCTAGGCATGTAGGTCTTACGACCAAGGTGTAAATTTGCAGAACGATCTTGGCACTTCTTTCTCATGTGGCTTTTTCGAAGATCTGCGAATTACCGCCATCGATAACGAGTGAGTGAGTAGGACTCGAAATCGAATGATCGATTAACCTCATTGGAACGATGGCACTCGAAAGCCCACGTATCGAATGAAAATCAAATTGTACTAGAGAAATTCTACTACAACTCACAAAGTGACATTTTTCCGGTTGATATAAAAGATAGAAAAATATTATTTGCAGTGAAATTTAAGTAATGGATGGATCTAATGGTTCTAAGGGAATGGATTAACTACTGGCTCTTTTGCATTTAGCATTCCTGTCAGCTTCTGCCATAGTCGTGGCGATGTTGTTTTTCCCTGTCTGCAGTTCGGCAAAATATTCTTTGCTAAATAGGGGTGCTTGGCCATAAAATCGGGCAGAATATTTATTGCAGTAAATTCATTTAGTCGAGATTAAAATAAGAAAGGACACTGTATTAGTAAATTCCTTAAAAAAAAAAATGGAACAAAAATACTCGCATCTTTGTTGTTTCACTCGAGCACAATAGTGTTCGAGTGAAATTATGCACTATAACGCGTGCTGTCATCACAAATTTCGATTGTCGTCTTTTTCATTTTCCTTATCTAAAGATTTGGTATGAGAGGTAGAAGCAGTCCTACTCACTATTGTTGACAGAGTCTCATTTCCCCGTTCGACTTCAGCAGCTTACCCACAAAACAACGCCTCACAAGGGTTCGACTCTTATCTGTAAATGTCAATGGAGGGAAATGAAAATGTGTGAAGATCCTCTAAAGACGTCCAACACACTATTCATCAATAAATCCCTTCAATGACTACCACCTTGCTCCCATAGAGTGCGTTGATTGCATAGCATAGCTCATTCGAGCCTCAGGGCGCAATTTCGTCAAAATTCCATTCTCCAGTCACAGCCCAACAAATTCATAACCAAGCACATAACCATTTCTCGATAATGAACCTCTAAATCAAGCCTAATAATCCGAACATTTCCAAAACTAATGTCACACATCTTCGTTCCGAAAAAAAGGAAAGGAAAAGTTCGCAGCTCGGCAGTATAATCATTTATAAGAGGATATCTTGTGATGCATCACACAAGACTGTAAGAATCCCTACCGCCTTTGAGCCCGGTACAGCACATAGCATCTCCCATCTATTTTATTGACGACCTTGAAATATACCTCACACCGCAGGCCGTTTTGAGACAGGTCATTTCTTCCGTTCTGTTCTAGACAAACCAAAAAATGTATGTGAACGACGCAGAATATTTTAGTCCTTTTGCTGCTGTAAGGCTCAAGTACAGGATTCGTGACAATTATCAAGAAGATAGTTGTAGAGAGAACCTGCTGAACACACTCAAATTGTCGCCTCATCCCACTTAACTTTGACAATATACTCACGTACACCGATACGCAATTCACCAGCCATCGCTTGAAAGGTTGTCGTCCTTCTCACAGCTAACACCTACCACCCCCCGATTTCTTCGACGCACACCGCAATAAAAAGAAAATAAACAAAAAATGTCTGCCAGGACCCGCACACACACAAAAATTTCGCAGTCTAGCTTTCTTTGTGCGTAGGTATGCGTCATGCTTTCGTTTTTTTCTTTTCTGTGTCACACATAGGCCGGGTAAGGGGTAGATACTTCTTCCAACCACCCACCGCAGCCAGACAGTTTTGTGTGGCGCAAGAGAGAGAAACAACCCAGTTAGCATATAAGGAAAAGGTTTTCAGAGAACATTCTCAAGGACACGGGTTTATTTACTCCACAAAGGACATTGCCGGTCTGAAATAAGTACAACGTCTTAAGTTTTTTTGTGGAGGTGGGATGAAAACGGACAGTCGCACTTTCTGGCTCTTCTCTGAATTGCCGGAGACGATGGAGGGAGGCCTTAAGGCGTCGCCTCGGTCATTTATAGATTCCTTTCATAACCATGAACTCTTACCGGCTACACGGGGTGGGAGGGAGGCACAAAGAAAGAAATATACCTAATAACCGGATTTTAGAGGTACTCCTATTTCCAGGACGACGTTGTTAAAATTTTCCTTGGAAATGATGTTCTTAATTCGTTAAGAAGATTAGAATACCCTCAAACCGGTGAAATAACACGCATATCCTGGCAAGAATATTCTGAAGGAGCCGAGCACTGCCTATACCCCATTCCGGGCCAGACAGCCGAGAAAAGAAACTCACAGAGTTCGCTAAACTCACTCCGAAACGATTGTCTGACGACTGCAGGGATGGAAATGATTTCAAGGTTATGCGAGTAAAAGTTCCTTTCACCCCTGTGAGACTGTGAGTGACTGGGTGTAAGACAGCGTGATTCGAGGGACTTATTCACACTCCTTGAGTGTGTGTCACTTATGACGTTCTTAAACGTTAACTCTCTAGCGGCCGGCGAGTGGATTCTTTATCGCCGAGGCAGACCTAATTAATTGTCGCGCGGTAAATCAAATGGAAATCAATTTGCAGGAAAGGACATTAAACGTGAAATAACGGCCGGCGGGGTCGGCCTAATAGTGTCATTCCACTGAAATATGTATGTGGAATTTGTTATGACCGAGTTGATTGGATCACTTCATCTGGGAATTGTTGTCCCCCATCCTGGCGGCTGGATGGTCGCCAGGGGCAATCAATGTGAGACAAACTCGTCGATGTTAAGTGCCCATAGGCTAGAGTTTTGGGTGGTGCATACCTTTTAAGAGGGCCGTGGTTGATTGACTTTGTCTGAAAAGTGTTTGCCTGGGCGAGAAACTGGGTTGGAGGAGTGTTTTCCTATAAAGTTAAAGTAGGACTTGAACTGAATTTAGTAAAAGTTTTGGGGATAATACCGAATTTGGGAGTTGAGTAGGTTGTTGGCCTTGTACAAGTCCTACTACAACCAAGAGCCGACTGTGTTGGACTTTAGATGTCGTTGCCCCTACTGATCTGAGAAAACCGTGACACTGGTCGATACTAATCCCTATTTTAACTCTCTTGAGCTAAAACAGTGAAGCCAGTTGGTATAAGTTGATTTTCCCTTTAGAACGTATTCGGCCGGCAGGCATCAGCACCCTAAGGACAAGTCTGTAATAAGAGTTTAGCCTTGTTTTACAGTTCTATCTACGAGTAGACTGACTGATGATGGAAGGCAAGTGTGTTTCCGAAATCTCACAGCTAAAGATTCTGTATAGGGCAGAATCAGAAATCCGCTAAGTGTTATCTGGACTTGCATTCCGTTCAGGACCTAGCTGCTAATTTGGTCACATAAAGGACCATTGAACTAAGACTTGAGTAGATGAAAATCCCTTTTCGGACCTTGAAATTGTGATCTAAGCTTAGGTTAGGTTTGTGGGCTGATGAGAATAACCTTATCACACTTAGGTCTATGTAGATCCATTGTGATACCCATGATATTTCCTACTGCAGTTTTAATTCCTTGGTGCCAATATAGTTACTGGTTGGGCAGCTCTTGTCACTGCAAAGACCTTCGCTTGGAAAACGGTGCTGAAATCCGGGAGTCTTATGGAGCTGCTAAGTCCTATATCCATTTTTGAGCCATCTGTGTAGATGTATTTTGACTCATTCAACGCTTTCTTGTCTTGTCACTGTTCTTTGCTTGGAAAGACACATGAAAAGGGTCTCTCGAAGTCCTAGTACGGGACGGTGTAACCCGAGTTGACATTGACGCCCAGATGATTGCTCTCCAGTATTTAGACTGGCTAATTCGGAGAGCAACCTTCGCTGCGGCTTACAGCAAGTTCTCCAGAGAAGATTTAATTTAACAAGTGGAACCGTGTTTTGTGTTTTTCATTAGAATTGCTGTCTGAGCCGGAGCTCAGAGAAATACCAAATTTGGACTTTGTGGAACATTCTACTTATTTTTATGGGGATGAAAAAAGTTCTGCGACTTAAAAACTCTTTTATGCAATTTAAAGTGAATTTGTAATTTAAAAAATGTGCAATCCAGAACAAGATGATGGTTATGGAAGAGCGCCACGATCGTACCAAAGATTTTTGTCCAGTGTTTGAGCTAAAACAAGACCTTCGCATAAAATTTATTTAGCGATATTGTAATCTTTAAAACCAAATCTGCGCTCAGTGCTAAGAACTAATATTTTAGTCTGAAAAGTATCGGCACCTCTACAACTGGAGCAAATTTTCTACGTGAGGCTTCAGAGTCCCATTTTTAAGCTCTGGATGACCATTTTGACTGGTCTTACACTAAGTAACTCTCCATTCGGAAGCAAAAAACCGTTTTGTGGGTGGGGAGAATCTTTTCGTTACTTTAAAGAAACTGTCCTAAGAATTGTTTACGAGGAAATTCATTTTATTCGACCGCCTGCAGGCACCTTTCCACAAATTTACATCACGAATAGCTCCAGATCCAGGTCTAAGCATATCTCTGCGAAATTTCGACTTGGGATGCCTTTCGGCTTGAGTAGGGATCCATTCAACGACTGAACTTTGAATTCCAGACATTTGGCATCCAGTGGGATAGGCCTTCGGGTAGGTTAGGCTTGAAGTTAGGCGCCGCCTCACTCGGATCTTCAAGAACCTATTGTGTTTCTCGTTGTGGAGCGTATATTCATGTACCTGTTAGGGGGAGAATGGATTATTTATTGATCGTTATAAGCCCCTTAAGCCACCCTAAATTCGGTATAAACTTAAGGATAGCCTTCGATGGCTTGGTTGAAAGCTGGTCTAGGTCACTAAAGAAGTAAGTGCCTAGGGTCGTCTTTCTGGTTCTGCTGAAGCTTGGGCAGTCGCAGAGAAAGTGCGCCGTGTCCTACTCCGCGTCTATATCGCCACATCCTCTACAGAGGTCCGTCGTGCTTAGTCGCATTCTCTTTAGATGGGCCGCCAGTAGATCGAGGCCTGTAAGAATCACTACAGCTTAATGTGATCTGTTCAGCTGCCTTTGGGTAGTTTGCGACTAGAATTCTAATTTTTCTAGCTATTCTCTTCTTTTCAAAGTATCGTTGAAAGAGGAGAATGGATTTGCTGTAAAAGCAGGCAGGCCTCTAAGATGACTCACACCCGTCTATAACATTTTTTTGAAGGAGAATGCTTCGATAGGATAACTTATGTTGTTAGACTAAGTTTTTCTTGGCCTTGTTAGCTCCAAGTGATTTTGATCTCTTCACATCTTCATTGCAAGGGATGTTTTTAGAAATTGACACCGCTTTTTAAGGGATGGTGCTACTCTTGAACGCGTATACATATGTCTGTATGTAGATGGGTAAATCTAAAATAAAAGTGCTTTAATCTGAACCTAGGCTCAGCGTGCAAAGATTCGATTGGAATGAGCTTGGAATTTGTTTAAATTCGTTGTTTTGGCGGAATTCGGTTGACACTATTCGCCGCTGTGTCCCTTGTTATGTTCCATTTTGGGTCCTTTGCTGTGGTGGATAGGGGTAATTAAAATCATGAAAGAACCCTCCTCCTGCCTTAAGTGCAATTGGTAAGGTGTTTCTCGTTCATCTGTCGAATTAAAGCATGTAGGCTACCGATTCCTAAACAAGCTCTGCTCGAGGACACTACAGGTTTCCATAAGTAATGTTCAATATCACTGGCGGTGCTCTGTTTATGTTTCCTTAGATCGAGCTTCCCAGCATCCACCATCGCTCGGTCTTTAAAGCTAAAAGTCGAACCTTTAGAGTCTAAAGACTCTTTTGGCTAATTCGTCCCATCCAATTAGGTCACCCCTGCCAAGTTGTTTGGACTACATACGCACATATCTTGTGGTCATTGTTGTTAGTGCGTCGGACTGTTATGCGAGCTGCGCGGATTCGAATCCCAGCCATTGTCCATGGCACCATTTTTCGCCAGTGCATGACAAACCTCCGGGAGTTTAATTTTTCATGAAAAAGCTACTCAATTTCCTGTCGATTCTTTAATTCGAAGCACTTATGCCTTCCAGTCTCATGCTTTGGTCACAGTAGAGACTCACATTTGTTCCAGCTCCAATAGAGCAGCTCGGTTTTGCATTCCCGCAAGGAACATCGAACGAAGCCTTTTCATCAGAGTTCTTGTCCGAGAGTACCTACGAAGACCAAGGCCTTCGCAGAACCTTCGAATCTATTCTTGAGCGACGAAACAGCATAGAAAGGCCGAACCTTAGGTGATGTGCATAAGTGAAAGGTGACTCGACTAAACTGGAGCCCAAAACAAAAGGCAGCTATCCAACAGGAGATAAGTCTCTGTCAAGTAAGAGTTGAATGAGACAGTTGTCAGAAGTGAAGATGTGTCTTCAACTAACGGGGTTATGACGCATTTTTTCTAATTAATTTTAACTTGAGAGGAAGGTGTTCAAAATTTTTTAACTCAAAAGCCACGGTAAGCTGCTGCAAAATCTTACCCATTGCGAACATGCCTCCCTAAAAACTAGCCCAAAACGATTCAGGTACCACCACCCTCTGTGCCTAATCTCAAGTCAGTGTCGAATCGACTATTCATCATAAAAAATCCTCTCAGAAGCCTTAAAGTCCATTCACTTGCATGACCTTCTTGCAAGGACATCGAACAAATTCCGACCAACACGGTCGGTCGGTGTTTGCCTTTAATTCATCGTCGCCTAGAGGGAAATCTGAAACTACCTCGCTAGAGTAATTTTCCCTTAATAATAAAAAAAAACTTCTTACGCACCCCACCTCCACATGAGAGAGCCCCGACAAAGTCGTAAACGTTACCAGTCGAGCTGATGGCATAATGTCCGTGGCAGACAAATTCACCAGACGACTTGTGCCCACACACACGCGAACCAGAGTAGTTGGCGTTTCCAGCACGTAAAGTGGAATTGCACTGATCCGCAGTTACCAAACATCCCCCCAGTCGAATGCAATAATCCAACCCCCACCCCCGGCGATGGTCCCGAAAAACAATGCAAACGACTGCCATCGCTTGTGGAACAAATGAAAACGAAAACGGAACTATTACGGGTGGGTGACGGGGATGACTTGGGGTTGCGTTCCTATTTCCGAATTTGAAAGCGAAAGTATTGCCCAACTCACCCCCATGGGGTGATGACTGTGTTGACTATTTTGTTGGCGTTGTGCAATGACTGCGCTTGTTTATCTTCCATCCCCGGGGTGTGAGGTGGTTGTGTGTGTCTGTGTGGAGAGGGGGAAACATTACACTCGTTCGTGAGTGATATCAACATGTACACAAACATCCAAAGGGATGTTATCGGCTCCTTGGAAAATTTCAATCTCTGATGCATCTTGACACTCTGTGCACGGGGGATCGTTTCGGTTGAATTGAAGAGTTTGCTCGAATAGTAGGGCTCATCGTCTAGTATTATGCGTCTGCAGGGGCTGTACGGAATGCGCAACGGGGTAGAAAAACTCATTAAACTGCTTGGACTGAGCAGCCGGGGTGGTGTGTTTTCGCCTAGAATGCATAATCAGTTATGCAGAGTTCTGCTGATGGTTTTACTTTGGTCGAGAGTGCAAACAACTCATTTGATTTTATGCTTTGCGCTCTTTCTCTGCTCACTTGTGTCTCGCTTCGTTTATTGTTTATCCTCAGAGCCGAGGGTGGGGCAGATAAAAATGGGTGAAACGATTTGGAAAGAATATCGAGAAGGATAAAGTATATCCGTGGTAAGTGCTGCGAAAAAGTTTTGGCTATTTAGAAGGCTATTCCAGTTGGTTTTGTTACTTTTGGTTTGTCTTTTGGGTAAAAGTATCTAAGGAAAGTGAAAGCTTTGATTTTAGAATGCGGTAAAGTGGAAGAACGGTTTCACTATGGAAATCTCGTGTTTTTTTGTTAAAAATTTGACTTTCACTCCAAGGTGAAACTGTTGGTGTGGTTTATTTGCTCTGACTGACTTCAAATTGCTAATCGCAGCTCAATGAAGGGCACTAAAAGCATAGCCTATGGCAGATAGGAAGATCCAATGGATCCGATGGATCTAAAAAAAATTCTCGGAGCACCTAAGAACATTGTCCAGTACCTTTCAAGCAGAACTACACATATGCGATCGAAAGATTTGCGCAATTTAACATAAACAGATGGGAAGCATCGCGACCAAAATATCGCCTGACTTTCAGATATCCATGCGACCATCAAGGCATAAAGCTCCTTAGAAATCAGATCTAAAAGAAAACAGACCTGGCCAGAACAATAACGGCACCCTCTACTGCGTGGGTGGGTGTAGAGGGAAATGAGACAGCCGATGACCTGGCAAGAAAAGAGTCGGAGTCCTTATTTGTTGGACCAGAGTCAGAGGAAAAGGTATAGAATACAGAAGAAGACATTTTTGGAAAAAGCTCCCAGGACTAAGGCAGGCGAAAGAACATCTCGGCAACTACGACCGGAAGAGGTGCAAGGCCTGCCTGGCACTAATAAATACCAGATACGCATTCTAATGGGCTTCTTGACGGATCATTGCAGATTTAGGGATCATCGCCGAAAATTGGGAATAAGATAAAAATGAAAACCGCAGATTCTATAGCCCCGTCAAGGAGACCCCATCACACCTCCTTATGGACTGTTGGGCACTGGTTCACATCAGAAAAACACACTTGAGAACTCTCATCGTTAAATCCAATCCAGATACTCCGATTCGTCAGAGCACTTAGATTGGAGGAGGTGCTATAGGCCAAGAATCTTATCGACTAACACAAGTTCTGGGACCACAATAGATCTCTAAAGGTCGCAGTGCATCTACATACCTCAACATCTACCATCCCGTGGGAGTTAAAGAAGAGCATCAGTTCCTCAATTCTCTCACCCAAGATCTCCTTAAGATTGTCAAGGAAGGAATAGTTTATCTAATGCGTGTTGTCTAGCCAGCCGAAGTGAGCGAGCATTTCTTTCTCGTTAACATCCTTGCAGCTATGACAGTGATAGCAATGTTATGTTATGGGTGTTGGATCGCTTTTAGTTAGTCGGCAGAGCTTGTTTTGGAAGACGCTAGCATAGTTCGGAAGGCGATAGGATTTGAATAAATTAGGGGCTTCCGGGAAGACTCTAACACCAACTCCACAGTTATATCCACCACTACTCCTTCCCCCCATTCAACCCTGGAGGGAAGACGTGCAGTGTGGCTTTGGATGGAATTGAATTTGGTAGTCATATAGTCCGTCTGGGATGTTGAAAGTAGGTCTAGGATGTAATTATAACCAAAGGGTTTGGCTGTCCAATACTTACGATTATTCAAGCCGAGGGGTAATAGGTGCAAGAGGATGGTTATGGCGTCAGTCAGGCATAACGGCAAAATCGCTGTGGTCTTACACTTGCTGCTCTATGAATTCTTTAATTTTTTTTATTTTAATTGTAACCATTACTCAGAGCGGGCCATCGAACTTGTGACCTGTCGGTGCGAATTGGACGCACAATGGAGGTACATATGTATGTATGTTATACATCCATACGGTCACGTTCGTTTAGATCCCTCATATCTTGCCATAGATTCTGCTACAGGCATAGAAGGCTATACAAAAATTTGTAGCCTGTTGTTCTACAATATATTGAGTTTTCAGTTTAGCCTTGGCTCAAGAATGACGCTAAGGCTTGGGTAAGGTGAAAATGGTTGACAATTCAGCCATAGGAGGATAAATTCAGGCATTTTAGTTTTTGTAGTGAACAGCATTAGTTCAGTTTAGCTTGGGTTGACACCGAGCCCCCATCTGATTGATGATTTCGCCTATCACACAGAGGACCTTTCCTGAAACCGGTATAACTTCATAGTCTGCATATGCGACCAATCTCCGCGCAACCTTTCTAGGATTTTGTGCACGAAGGAATCTTCCATAAAATAACGACTTACACAGCATCAGCAATATATATATTCGAGCTTTCCAAGGGTTTGACTGAGCCAGTCAGTCTTGCAGCGCCGCTTGCTGCCCCCTCCACCAACCTCTCTCAACGCCACGAGGGTCGTGATAGGCACCTCATCTTTTGCTTACAGCAGCAAATTCCCTTCCCCCACCCAACTAAGACCTACGTTAATAACTATTTACAGATTCACATTTTCCAAGCAAGAAAAAGTCACTCAGCAGTAGCAATTGTTTGTTTCTACTCATGGGACAAGGCAGAATGCAGTTGCAGCTTAATTGCATCAATTACCTTCTCAAAGTATGCATAGATCTGTAACCAAGTTTATTCTCGCTACGTTAGAGAACCCCACTTCCAAGGTTCGATTGAATTCAGTCCCTTATTCCACCTTTTAACAGGTACATTGAGGTCCCTCAAGATCCCATCTCTACAGATAGCATAGTTTCCCATAGTTAGTCCGGAAGCCCCAGCATTATAGTGGTATAAGACGAACCAAAATCTAGTCTCAGTATAACCTGGCCCATCCAAGACGGTCCCCTTATCTAATGTAGCCTGAACAATTCTTGATCATGGCCTGAATATAATCCGAGTTTGAGATGCTCCTTAATCCCTAGGGGTGC
The DNA here is from genome assembly GCA_917880715.2 of Matsumyia berberina. Taxonomy (NCBI): domain Eukaryota; kingdom Metazoa; phylum Arthropoda; class Insecta; order Diptera; family Syrphidae; genus Matsumyia; species Matsumyia berberina. The sequence continues at coordinate 36,362,663 of OU862870.1, forward strand.
TAATCTTCTGTCTGGTGTTAGTTCCAGACATTCGACTTCGAAGGAAGTGAGGCTGAAGGGTCTCAAAGATTCAGGTAAGATGATGGCTTAGACTAGAGACACACCCCGCTCAGGCAGGAGTGAGCAGATTGGCCCATTGTGATACCACAGCGAAGAAAACCGGCTTACCGGCAACATGGAACCAGAATATGTAGCATAAGTGCAACGAGGGTGGGCAACCGTAGCGGTGTTTACCCTAAGATTCCAACCATTTCGTCCCAGAGATGAAGTTTCTTATCTTCTGTATGTCGAGTTCAGCTAGATCGTTAAGATCATCATAGAAATATTCCCCGAGGGTTCTTCTACTTAGCGTCGCAAGAGCAGGATATGTACACAGAAGGTGGGTCGTAGTTTCCTCTTCCTCCTCATCCCTGCTGCTTCTATCATTGGAGGGGACCCGCAGTCTTAGTGCATGCCTGCCTAATGTCCGGTAAGGACCTTTCTTTCCTACTTTTTAAATCAGGATTATCTTTGCCTCCTACGGCGTTGTGAGCTCAATAATTATCCCTTCCCTTCTCTAGAGCCGAATGCTACACTGCTTCTAGTAATGTGGATCAGGTCGGTAGAAATATGTAGGTTTTTACCGCCCCAATGCCTTATATGACTTAAATGATCCAAACGTGCATTTGATCTGATCATTCCAGGAATGATATTCAATATTTCTACGCGGCTTTATTTGTGTCTTTCTTTGACACTAAGCATGCGACCGCTATCTCATCTCTGACAGGAAGGTTCTCCTAAAACGTTGCTCGACTATTCGAATTGGGCACGTTTAGTTTTAAGTACCGTCAAGCTTGAATTAGGTTTTAAGATTTTTCACAGAATCACATCCGGAGTCAATTAATCCTGGCTTCGAAAAAGTAGACTCAGAATTGTCTAGAATCTACAAATAGATTCGAGGAGATCTCTCTCCAGAATATTTGTCAAACTGCGTCTCATTACAAAATGTAAACCCTTTTCCAAAAGGACAGCCATTACCCGGCAATAAAGTCTGTCTTATTGGCAGTTCTATTCTGCACAGGATATTTGTTCCAAAAAAAGCCCATTTCGAATCTCAAATGAATCATTTCCCACGAAGCGCCATAGGTACATAGGTCATGATTCGGCCTCCGTCATTGGTTGTGTGTGCGGCAGCGGCCCGAAATTTTATGGAGACATTTTCGTCGGTGAATGCCCTTGACCTTATGAATTGTTTTCAAGGACTTTTACCTAGCACAGCACAGTGTCGCGACCACAAACCAGCCGACAGCCCATCGCACACAAAAATACCTACATACAATTTCATTAATATTAATTTTGGTTTCAAAAAAGCGGTATACACGCTCCGGAAAATACAAAACACACACGCATAAACGAGACGTCGACGACGACGACAACGTCTGCTGTTCTAGAGCGATTCTCCCCTCCAAGGCTCTCCTCGCTTTAGTGTGTTCCTGAACAAACACCGCTAGTATTCCGAAAGGCATAACACAAACAAAGAGCCGGGCACAAGAACTGTTACTCACTCGTTTCGCCCTCCACCACCTGGGGGCGAATTATTCCTTCGCCGAATAGCACATGGGTCTGGCGGAGGACTGGGGGCTCCTTAGGAGCTCATCGCATGTACAGCAGCATTTATACCCCCTTTCTGTCTGGATGTGAAAGCTGATGACTCCTAAGTGACACCCTACTCCTGGCACATCGTCGTCGTCGTTGTCGGTTCTGTTGGGCACATACCATTTTTCGTGTACATAAGGGTTGCACTGGTGGGTGGTAAGTAGCTTTCTCCTGAAACCGAGCCATCCTAGCCCTAACCCATCGACTGATACGTTTCACACAAATTCTGTACATTCGTCCTTTTCCGTTTCCAAATTCTATTTCTAGCGCCGAGGATGAGAGAGCTTTTCAGTGGGGGGCTATCACCCACAATTTATCGGTAAATTCACGTAAAGACAAAATGGAAGTATATTTTTGTTTCTTTCGGCGAGGGTGGCTGCGCGTCTGTGTGTACGTGCGCCCCGGTATGTGTTAGTGCTGGCGGGGTTTTTAACCTAACGTCCGCCGCCGTCATTGAAAAATTGCTGAAACGAAGGGAAGGATACGTATTCAACTTTCATAAAGTCAAGACATGGGTACGTGTTCAGAAGTGTATCTAACAAGTCGTAAGTGTTTCATTTCCTCTTTTTATTGCTTTGGGTTTTATTTGCGTGGAATTTTGGAACCGAAGTTTTTTCTTTTTTTTTTTTTGTTATTTTTGTTCAATGAGTTTAGGAAGCATTGATGCCCATTTCGGACAAAAAAGGGCCAAGTTCGAAAAGAAACAAGTCGCCGAGAGCTAGGGATATTCGGATATGGTTGTCAACGAAGATTAGACTTAAAACTTTGTGCATGACGATGAGGCCGGCCTTCGTCCTTGAGGGCGGACACTTAAAATAAAAGTAAGGTTACAGAGTTAGAAGTAGGAGTTTCCAGTTAAGCAAGTCAAGTTGGAGAGATGGGCATTTACTTTTGGTGCTACAGCGAGGGTTCAGGAATAATTTGGTCTATGTGTCTATATTTCGTCGATCTTACGTTACCAAGCTGAGCTTGGCTTAGACCTAGTTTATGTAGAACTTTCTATCCTTCGATCAGCAAAATGCACTAGAAGACAGATTTCTAAAGACTGGGAGTCGCTTTGTAGGCAAGGCAAGTGTTTGCGAACCGTTCTCAAAGTATTTAGAGTCATTTGTTGGGTATGATTAAGCCCAATGCCGGTTTTAGCGCAATTTTTGTCAACAGAAGGCTTTTCTTCATCATATCATAGTTATCATTGTTGAATGAGAATTCTTTACACTTCAGACACTAAATGCTTCCGATATCTTGCAATTCAGTCAGTTAAAGTTTTTCCGGCTCAGTTACAATATACATACGTTTTAGTACAAGTCGTCAGTGAAGCTTACGCTGCTCGGCACTTTTCTCGTCAATTTTGAGCGTCCAAATCGTAGTCAACTGATTATTTTAGCAATTGTTCGTCACTTCCTGATTTCGATTCAGTGGAATCGTTACTGATCCTATAGAAGGTCCTGCTGTCACTTCTATTTGCTTCTTCCTCATCTCATAATGCAGAGGCTTTAGTGGAGTTACCCTTGTCTTGGGCTGCCTTCATCGCTAGAAGCCTTCAGTCTACTTCGTCTTAATTGGTAAGGTAGGTAGAAGTGGTGGCGGATGCGTCGTTTTGAAACCACAACGCATGTAACCTGACTGTTTGTGGATATTGACGAAGATACCAAACTGTGGAGTTGAGGAATAGAATTAGTTTTCCAATCCTTTTCTTGGATATCGCTTGCAGGCGAGAAGGGTTTGCCTTGAGCGCGTTGTCTGATCCTCGCTAGGGCTGGATATTTCCACACGAAGTGAAATAGATATTCATTTTCGCTGTTATCCTTGCAACTTCATCAAAAGGTATTGTGTATGAGGGATACCTAACTTATCTGCGTGGTCTCCTATTGGCCAGTGATTTCTACGATCTGCTAAGTGGCTCATTTGTTTTCACTTTGTTGAAACTGGGCCAAATCGTCCTTGTTTGGCCGAATCAGTAGCTTTGATGACGGCTTGGCCTTCCATAGAAATAGCAGTGTTATAGACGGGTGTTGGTGAACAAAGAGCTGATCTTGGACAACACTGACCCTGACCAAGTCCGCTATGCGAAAGGGTTTTGGTGTTTTCATCATGTCTGAAAAAATGCCTACGCCTACTCCACAGTGCGTCTAAATAAATGTATCAAAATCCTTAATCACTATCCCGTTCTTCCAGTTTTCCTGAAAAACATTTCCTAAAGATGAGCTTCCCGAACGCCTGTTCAATGTACTCTACTTGTTAGTGGGATCCTATTGAAACAGGTGGAGAAGTTTCAGTATCTCGGGGTCCTATTCAGGAGTGATAAAAGAAACAATACTGAGTTATGCTGTAAGATTGGATTGGTCATTTTGGAGAAATTTTGAGACAACTTGGTCAATCTGTTATCAGGAGGGCCGAACTTGGCATCAGAGCTAAACTATCGGTCTTTAATTCAGTATTCGTTCCGATCCTCACCTATGGTCATGAGAGTTGGCTGCTGAACTGAGATTTCTTCGTTATATTGCTGAGTGGTCGCCATGGCTCAGTGGTTAGTGCATTGGACTGCTGTGCAAGCCTGCATGGGTTCAAGCCCCAGCCATGTCCACCGAACATTTTTCGCGGCACCACCTCTCGTCGGGGAATGGCAAGCCTTCGGGTATATAATCTGTTATGAGAGAGCTTCTCAATTCGCCGTTCGGAGTCGGCAAAAAATTGTAGGTCCCTTCCATTCGTACGAAAAATGACACGTATAATATGAATGGATGCGAGAAGCTAGGCCTTGGCTCATCCCGAACTGCCGCGCCAGCTATTTTTAGAAGAATACTATTTTAATTAAAATACGCGAATTACTCCATGTCGAACAGCTACTTCTTCGAACAGAGAATTCCATACTTTGGGCACGTAAAACGCATACCCCCAACTCGACTTCTAAGACGTGCCATGGAATCCGTGCCATCACGTAGGCGTTCCCTGGGTAGGTCCAGGATGAGATGGTTGGACCAAGTCCGGAACCTCACCTCTACCCGTATGGGGATAGACCTTGATGATTTATAGTCGATGGCGGAAGATCGAGAGACGCGACCCTCAAAGTGGATACTCGGGCCATTGGAAAATGATGAGAAATTATGATGAACTTGAGAGTTAAGTACTCAGTCGAGGGCGTATTCAACTCTTTTGGTATCAACCCACGGACTTTGGTATGACCATAAAGCTTTGCAGATCAGTACCCAGATTTCTGAACCGGACTGTAATACATAGTACCACAGTTAATGCGTCCGTAGGACATAATCGGAGTGCGCCTGTTATGCCTTGGCTTCCCGTTCTTTGGACTGTATTGTATTTCTTACTTAGAGCGGGCCACTAAATGATCGCGCTATAGTTGAGAATTGGACGAACAACGACTGTGTATATCAGATGGTTACTTCTCGGCTGAAGTCCCAATTGTTTCCCGAAAGTCTTGTTCCAGACATAGAAAGCTAAGCTTGCTTTCTTGATTCGCTGTTCAATTTTAGGTGGCCAGCTAAGTTTTTGTCTCTAAAACTGTTGTGAGGATCATGATATTCCTGTTTACTTCGTTCAATGCTCGAAAACTCTCTTATCAATCGTGTCTCGGTTAATTTAGGAGACAACCTACGTCTTGTTATGAGAGATTTCCCATATCCTTGCCCTGAATGACGAACTATCAGTGTTAGCTTTTAAAGTGCTTCCCAGTTTAAAATTGTTCAATGCTACCATCTTTTCTTGTTTGGTACATCTACTACAATAAAATTGTACACCACATCGGTTGTTCCTTCTTCTTTTTCACCCAGGAAACACACATTCTGGGATTAAACTCAACACAAACACGATATGCATTACATAAGCGCGCACAATTTTCCCTTTTTGTTATATTACTCACGTCCTAATCCATTGCAAACCGGTAGTGTTGCACTCTTTGTGCAAATTCCCTACTGCAACGTTGTAACGAGTATTTATATACCCCACAAGGATATCATCTATCGCCCACACCCGGTTACACCATTCAGGATGCAACTGCTTTTAGAATGCAGGGGTGTATAGTGTATACAAAAGCTTGTTCCGTTAGTATTTCCCCCTTGTGCAGTGAGAGGGCAACGAATGCATTTAAAAGTAAACGACATCCCAAGGAGAAAACCCAGGAAAGGTCGAATGCATAAAGAGGATAACTTCCTTATGGCGAAGCTTCGGTTTAAACATAATAAATGAGCTTGTCGCTAAGTCAGTTCGAAGTGGTACTGTAACTTCTGAATTTTTCATTACGAAATTAATTTTTGAATTTATTATACAATTTGCTGGAAGTCAAAAGCTATAGCACTTGGGAGAGGTTTTGTGATATTCCAGGAGGATGTATCTCGTAATCACATTATTTCGAACAGGCAAACAGCTGTCTAGACCCTAAAACCCTATACGATAGACCCGAAGCTGATTGCAGACTGTCTTAACATCCTTAGAAATTTAGCTGACGACGTTTTTCGTAAATGACCCCTATCGACTCTGTTGTCAAAAGGAGCGACGTCGGAATACATACACTGTAGTGGCAGAAGCCACAGAGAGTCCTATATTTCAATTCAACCAGAGCTTAAATGCCTTTTTATTCACTTAACGGACAATAAGTTTGTCACGGTCTTCTTTCTCGTGCAGATACCTACAGATGCCTTCTCTGTATAAATCCTCTCAGAAAGTTTCGACAACTTTCGCAGAAAACCGTAATGTATTCATGTCACTCTACGAGTTTATGGGACTTTGAGTCTTGGGTGCGAAATGACAAGGAAATTACTTCTAAAAACCGATCAAGATTTAGTCTAGCTCACTTGCAACAACGTGTTCTAAATCAGAGCTGATGGTCGCCCTGGCTCAGTGGTTAGTGCGTTGGACTGCTGACCGAGCGGCGTAGGTTTAAGCCCCAGCCAGGAAAAACACCGAACATTTTTCGCGGCACCACCTCTCGTCAGGGAATGACAAGCCTCCGGAAGTATAGTCTGTCATAAAAGAGCTTTTCAATTCTTCGTTCAGAGTCGGCAATAAATTTTAGGTCCCTTCCATTCGTGCAAACAATATAACACGCACAACATGAATGGTTGCTAGCAGCTAGGCCTTGGCTCATCCCGAGCTGTCGCGCCAGCTATTTATTTATTTATTTGATGGAAGGTTGCGGTGTTTTAGGCTGAGAATATTCACTTGCAGTGAGCTCCGGATTAATCCTGGAAAGTAAATTGTCTTAGAAGCCTTAGAAGGTCGCACTAAAACCATGTGAATCTTGCGTCAGACTTGGGGAAAGAATCGGGGCCTTAGACATTCCCTGACACTACAGCTTGCTTTTTCGATCAACTGCGGCATTTTGCCATTCCTTATGTTGCCTTAACCTTGAACCTAGAATTATTATACATAGAGCGGTTCATCATAATATTGGCTATCTTATGTCATGTTCAGCAGTCAGTTGGTCCCCAAAGCGCCCCTTTGAAATCGAAGCTGGTCTTTGAAACTATTATACTAAGGCCCTCTCGAATCTTATTTGGAAATCGTGGTCATTTTGAACTGAATTCCTTGTCTCAAAGTATTATAAACATATAGTAAAAGACGTTCTGAGACTTTTTGAAGTCTTGGTGGGGTTATTTCGATGCATAGGCCTGTAAAGAGCCAAAGCCCAGCTTCTTGCGACAAGTCTTGTTGTATATGGACTAGAATGGTATGCGACATCTTCTGTAACAAATATTTTAAATAAATAGATGGCACGACAGCTTAGGATAGGTCAGGGCCTAACTTCTAGCAACTACATATTCATGTTGTGCATTTAACACTTTTTGCACGAATGGAAGAGATCCACAATTTATTGCTGACTCCGAACGGCGAGTGGAGAAGCCTTTCTTGACAATTTATGTATACATCCGGAAGTCTGTCATTCCCCGACAAGAAGTGGTGTTATGATAAAAATATTAGGTGGATATTGCTGAGGCTCGAAGCTACCCAGTTCGCACAGCAGTCCAGTGCACTGAACACTGAGCCACGGGGATCTTCTGTAAAAGCCATGGTTATAGACTAAACTTTAGATTAAAGTCCACATGCGTATTCCCAAGCGAGAGTCTCTTAATGTAGGACTGTTGAAAGGTAGTCACTTGGTGTTACTGGAGTTTCTTAATTGTTAAAGAAGTGACAGCCAAGCCTACTTTTTGGATGATGGATCGGATTCATTTGCCTCTTGATTCCTGGACTTTCTCCCAGAAGTCGTTGATTCGCATTATTTGTTGAAATGCTGAAAACTGACTCGTGCTTTCCTGGCCTGGCCAGAGAAAGCGTTCGCTTCTTTTCAATGCTTGATATTAGTTTACAAGAGCCGAGTTCCCTCAGCTTTAATCGTTTTTTCTGTTCATAGCACAGATCGGAATTTTCAAAAAGAAAAAGAACATTGGTGAGGTGTTGTTCTGCCCCAATGCCCGCAAGTGTTTCCAACTTGATTTGGCTGTTACCGATTTCATAATCCCGACTGACTTTTGGCTTTTAAATGGCTAGTTTCTACAACTGCGCTAGAGACAACAGCCTCTTTGTCGATATACGTTTTGAAATCATTGGTGCAAAAGTTTACATACCTTGGCAGGCATATTTCACCCGTGGAGAGCACTCCGTAACAGTTTCTGCACTTCTTGGCCCCTTTCCCGCCCTTAGGAGAATACCTCTTTATCCCATAAATGATTCGAACACTTCCAGTGTGACCGTCCTGAAGAGAACGTTAGAAAACCTAAATGGTTTCGGAAATAAACTTGGGGTTTTCAATCCTAACATTCTCTTTGCCGAGGACCATTCCAAACTAACAAGCTTAATAAGAAGCTGGTACCTTACCCATTTGTCTAAAGCTGTTGCTCCAAGGCTTAGATCCGTCGTCTGAAAAGCAGTCAAGTTCACTGTCCTCCAATGTTTAACTCAATGAATATCCCAAGTTTAACTACAAGGTTCGCATCAAACTGTGCGTCACATAGGAGAAGTAAAGTTGAGGCACTACTTCGAACTGTAGCACCTTCATAAGTAGGTAGATTGTAGATTGTGTTCAAGAAGTGTAATTAGCACTTCAATCAAGATAGATTTCTGTGTTCCTCCTTCCTGAAGCCTTTTCACTGCATGCTTGACTAAGAGCCTATCCTTCAACTCAATTGGAAATTTTTTTGTGGACTTAACGATGATAGATACACCTTCTCCTGTGAACTAGCGCCGCACAGCCTTTAAGAAGATGTACTTGCGGTTCTTGATCTTCGTCCATCTTCTTCATCTGTAGTTCCCATCATCTCCTAAGCCCAGTCTGTTCATGTGCTTATTTAGTCAACAGTGGCGGTCACTTCCAGCAAGAATTCCAATAGAAAACCGCTTTTTAAATGCCAAATTCATGAGTAAATAATCAGTTTCCTTTGGTTTACTCCCAGACAGAAGGGAACCTTAACGGCAAAAGGAAGATCTGCCATTAAAGGACCAGAAGTACGAATTTGAAAGACAATCCGGAAGTGTCACACAACTTTGCGTACCTTAAACCCTTTGGAATTCTTAATGAAGCTTAGGATGCTTTTGATGTTAGCATGTGACAGTTCGCCTAAATTATCGAATTTATAAGCTGCTAGATCGACCTTTCTGCTTTGGGATAGGACTTGACAGATACAGAGGGAGTGGAGAACAACTATAAGGGGTTTACGTCGGGCTTGGCAAGGAAATAATTTCCAGAGCCATAGTGTTTGTTTCAAAGGCGAAAGGTTTTCCCTATCGACTGTGATATATTGAAATTGGATGTCTGCAGATGACAAATACACAAAGCTGGGCTTGAAATGGCACGAATTAGAACTACAGTTTGATGTAACGAACCAGTTCAAAGAAAAAAAATCTCCATTTCAAACTTATCTAGGCCAAGCTATAATCCAGTGAATCTCGGTTAAGAACTTAACAATAACCTGAAGTGCAATGTCAAACCAGTATTTCCCGTCAACCGGATTTCGTCCTTGTTCGAGGGAAGTATTAACCCGAAGTTCACTGCGCTACAATTTATTCATTTCTAACATCACGTGGATCACGTCTCCACAATTATTTAGTAATGCCGAATCGGGGAGTCAAGCGAAGCCTCATCACCATTTCAATTTGAATTTGTGAGCTTGCACAAGCCTCTCATGTTTGAATTAATTCCGTTGACGATGCGTCCAAACAACATAACACGGGTGTGCTGACTGCTGACAAGCGCTTGTGGAACTAATGCTAATGGCATGCTTCGAATAAAGCAGTGGAAATCGAATGCATACTCGTATTTCATTTGTCTCAAGACATGCATCATCGCGGTCCCATCAAACAAATCACTCAAAATGTAAACTTACCCCCCACACGTACCACATGGCGCAGGAGATGAATAGGCAGCGGTGTCGGTGGCGGCGGCATTGTCGTCTGTTCCTTTTCCATGTCCAACAAGACACTCGAGTGCTTCCACCCAGGATATGTTCGTCGGGACACTTGTCTCGGAATCACGATGTTGCGTCTTGGCTTCTCGTGCGGCACATCCTTCAGTGGAATAAATAATTAGTAGCGAGTCGTGTCACCAGCAGGACAAGAAGGGTTCGTGTCGACCATGACACGCGCGCAATCGGATGACGAAACCCTTTAGCCCTAATCTGCTTCGAATTGAATCCCAAATTCGGTAATAGCGCGAGCGTTTGTGTCGCAATCACAACATGCACACGGCGGCGGCGGCGACGGTGTTTAGACGGGTCATTGCTCTCTTTTTGGTTTTTTTTTTTTTTCTTTCTCCCCAGACCCGCTCGCGCAATGTCACAACCTCCAACTCAGCGATAGTGTGATTATTTCTCGATTCGATTCGAATCACATTCAAGTTTGGAGAAATTAAAACGACAAATGTCCCCCGGTCCGAACTGGAATGTATCCAAAAGGCGTTTGCGATTGACGACACACTGCACGACGGCAAATGGCTAGCGGTGGGGCGGTGGAGAAATGTGAATAATATTTGAAAAACCTTGACGGGTTATTGACTCCCGCTCTCGCTCTCTAGACAGAAGATACACGAAACAATGCCTCGAAAAGTGAAGCGTGCATTGGCGATGAGCGCGCGCGCAGAAGGTCGCCAAAGGTTTTAGAGTTTGAGATACATAAAAGCGGGCGATTGCATAATTCCCAGAGTTGGGGCAATGTTGGGCAATTGGAAGTTCGGTTGGTGTTTCCAAAGGGAAGTGTGTCGCAACATTGCGTATGGCACAGCGAAGGTGATTCTATTGAGGGGCAGCGCTCGCGCGCTTGTTTATGATGTTTGTTTATGTGTTTTATAGATCCCGTCGAGCTGTGATGACATGGGGGTGGGAATTGCATCGCACTGTGATAATGGTTGACCCAGTTTAAGGTGGTTCTGGTCATTTTACTGACGCAACATCATGAGGTTTTACAATGCCTAACGAATGCTTAAACGATCAACAAAATGGAAACAGAAGTGGAAAGGTTTTTTTATGAATTTAACCTCAGAACAAGGACGGGAAACCCTTATGGCTTGAAGTGGAACAGTAAGCTTTAGGATACAGTCGTGCTGACAAGGAATACCACCGTTTTTACCTGCTGCCCTTAGCAAACTTTTATCGAGACTAAGGCGTCAAGCTGGTTTGATATGCCGCGATCTTTTCAAAGGCACAAGCTACCAATCCCGATGTTGCTACAGAAAAAAGTAACCGATGTTTTCGTATGTCCCAAGCTGACCTGAAAGGTTTGCATCAAACTGCGAAATCAGGAAGGCTGTGTGGCACATAAGAGAGTTCTTGGCTATAAGTGGAGTTGAAGCTTTACTTTACCTCAAACTGTAGTGACGATTGTAGATTGTGTGCGACCAAGATATATCTCTGTGCTCCTCTTTCCTGCGGCCTTTTCACTTGATGCTTGACTTAGAGCCCATCCTCCAACCCGATTGGAGATTTTTTGGACTAAATGATAGCAGATATGTCCTTCTCCTGTGAGCTAGTGCCGCGAAGTCCTTAAGAAAATGTACTGGGGGTTCTTCATCTTCGTCCATCTTCTTCGTCTGCAATTCCCATCATCTCCTAAGCCCAGTCTGCCTATGTGGTTATTAAGTCAACAGTGACACTTTTAGAAATCCCGTGAGTATATGCAGCTTCTTCTTGGTCAGATCCTGCAAGTGGATCGTCTCTTTCAGTTGTAGTTCCTGAGGAGTTTTTCAGTCTTTTTCTTTTCCCTAGCCAACAGAACCGTTCTGGTTCTACTGGTAGTTTTTCCAAACCTAACCTTACTTGTTCGTCTGCTCTCTCGTTTCCATCGATCCCAGTGTGGCCTGGTACCCAATGTAGGATAACTGTATTACTTTGTCGCAAGGCAGCCTCAGATTATCTATAATTTTATTTCCCGGGGGTGTAGTGCCTTGTTGACTGCATCGCTGTCCCAGAGTATCGTGATGCTTTTCCCCTTACACTTCCTGTTGAATTGAGCGCACCTTTCAAATCCTTAGCAGGCCTCTGTTGGGACAAAATGGAAGCATGGTCAAAGGGTGTTGAAGACTATGCTATAGTATGGTATATGAGGGTGAGGTCTTTACTGTTTTAAGCTTCAGAACTGTATGAATAGGACAAGTTTGGGACATATATACTTACAAAAGCTGGGAGGAAACAAATCAGGGTGTGCATGTCATCTGGCGAATATTCCTGTTCCTTCGGTGAAAGCTATCAATGAGAAACTTTAGGTCCGATATCCACATAGACCCCAGCATTTTTTTTCACCTTCGCATTAAGGTTCGTCAACGGTATAGGAAATGTTCGAAGCCCTTCTTTCTTTTTCTCGGTTCCCGCAGATTGCTGCGTCGGTAAGTCCAGTCTATAAATATATATGTATGTCTGTTGAGGTTAGGCCCAACGTCAGAGTTAACTGCCCGTTGCTTGAATCTAAGGCCTCTGTTTTGAGCAGGTGGTTCGGTTTCTTAACGAGTGATCTTGTCACTTTGCATGCTGAAGACTTAAGTTTCCTGTATCAGATGCATCAGTTTTCTCTGTTGCAGTAGGTCAAGCAAAATGAGACTAAACATGTTCACTATTCATGCTGTCAAGTTTGCTTTGCTTGCTCATGTCTTCTTATTGCATACATACGCCGTTGCTTTCCTTCGAGTTTGGCTGCGAACCTGGAATGACAGCCAGATGTGAGCTGCATAGGTTCTTGCCTCATAATGGCTCTCTACGCGTCTCCTATGGTGGAGAAGACCCTCTTGGGCGATCTAAATAACGCCAAGAACTCATCAATATGCAAAGCAAAGATATCATCATCTCTCCGCTCTTCATGAACGGTCTATGCATTCAAGTCCGGGATCCTCCAGATGACAGTTGAAGACCTCCTTCTAGATATTCTATGATCAGTAGTTGCTCTTCCTCTACAGATGGACACACACTCGAACATCGCAATTCCCATTTCGCTCCAACTGAAAGCTGAAAGATAAACTACTAAGGTACACGTTAAGTGTTTTAAGTAAAACAAATAACCACAAGTTCATTGAAATAATTTACAAATATTGGCCCTGAACCCCTTTCACCTCAAGCTCGTCGACCTCAAATAAATTTTCTCTATCGTTGGCCTTTCTACAGATCGGTATAGCATGTGATTAGGTCACAAGTTCTCGACTGAAAAACCGCTTAGATTAGCCCACCTCACTTCTGACACCCAGTACCGCTGCAAAAATGCAAAATTCCTCTCGTCAAACACATACACTGACGCGCCAACGCAAATATTCGAGGAAGCGCATCGCAATCGCCACGTTATTCGTTGGCCATAATAAAATGTGACGTGCGCTATGACCCACTTTTGGTAAAAACTGAAAAATGAATGAAAAATGAACGAGAAAATGAAAACAAACCGAAAGGCACTCATTGTTGATCACCGCGCAGACAGACAGTGGCGCTGTCGTACATTCCCCAACAACAAACAGTCGCGATAAGATCTCATTCTGCGCGACAGCAGGTGATAATGCGAACAGTAAGTTGACATGTGTCATTTCATTCGAAATCGAATTCGAATCTCGCGACTGAATGTTACCAATTGTCTGTCAACCTGTGGAGAGATAATCTCATGTTCTGACAGCATCTGTCACTTGACTTGGTGTGTATGTGTGTGTGTTTTCGATTTCGATCGCGAAATTCCTTCGTTTCGAACTATTTGTGAACAATTGAGCAATTTCGAGTCGACAACATGCAACCTGGCATCACAGGCAGCAGCAGCACACACATCCATTAAGAGGAAGTTCAACCGGAGGAGGAATGGAAGTCTTTGGGGCTTTGGAGCAGTGGGGAAACCAATCGAACGAAAATAACCACACAACCGGAGAGCCCCTCCGGCAGAGAAGAAGCAAGCAAAAGCCAACCAGACCATGTCTTCATTTATTTTTTTCTGTCTTTCTTTGCGTTTCCTCACCGCACACCAAACTGGAAATAATGTCAGCAGAGTAGTGCCACGACACGAAGGAGATAAACAGGAAAAGATTCTGCAATAAAATGCCAAACACAAGCCGAACCGAGCACCGAGACACCCCGAGAGACAGCGAGACTGAAAGACTGAAAGACCGAAAGACAGACAGACAGATGGATGGATAGATAGGTTGTACGAATGTGTAACCAGCTCTCTGGGGGATTCTAGTGATTTAGGAGTTGCTTTGGCGAAGATTTCACCATTACCACGGTGCTGCTGGAGCTGCAGGCTATGAGCAACAGTCATTTCCAGTTTAAGCCATTTCCTCTTTCATAGGGCAACCGCCGCAACGACAATAACGATGGCGATATGGATGTGGCAGTGGCAGCCACCGAAGAAGAAGGAGAAGGAACCTCTTCTCCTATGCTTCCCAGTGATGGTTCTACGAGTGCGCCATTTGAATAAACGATCTGCGTGGGGTGCGGAGAAGAACACTAGAATTGCAGTTGCAGAGGCATCTGCAACGGCTGGAGCATTTGGGTTCTCTTCAGCGGATGGCATGTACATAGGTGCATTATGTCGGGTTGCACCATCGATGTTGTAATAGACGAACGATCGGTGTTTGGGTGCTGGAAGTAGAGTTGGATTCTCAACTGTGCGGCCAAACACTCTTGTTGATTTCGGAAGAGGGTCGGTCGGTCGGTCGGTGTTGTTCCTTGTTTTCCTTTGTCTTGGCCGTTTTACTACGCCAACATCTTGAAATTGATGATCGTTTTCTTTTATGATGGCTTTCTTACTTCATCCGTGCAGTGGGTTTTGTTTTGCCAGCGTGTACCGCTTGATGGAGTGGCTTTTGTTACTCGACGCAGGAGCGCGGCATGGGTGCGGAGTAACAAGGAATAACATTCGCCATTGGGTGATGGTTTTCTGTTTTCACGGAAATTGGGAAAGAAACTTGATAAGAGTCATGACACCAAGGCTGGGAAGAACTAGACATGAAAGTTAATTGGCTACGGGAGGGTTGGTTAGGTTGCCTTACGTGGGTCAACCTGGACGGTAGAGTCTCTTAGAAGAACAAGTGTGGTAAAGTGGAATTCTAAAACACTGCGAGCAGCTTTCAGTCGTTTAGCATCCAATATTTACAACAAAAGAAACCTTTACAAGACCTAATCTTGAAGCTCTACCTTGGGAGTGACGCTAGCACTGACTTCGTGAAGTTTGATAATCCTTCTTCGATCAGGATTGTACTCTTCCTATGGGAATTAAATATTCAGCCTACATAAAAGCTCGCTGGATAAGTTCACCTAAATACTGGACGATTTAAACGATCGAGCCACCCGCTTGATCGGAGATTCGCCTTTGAAAATTCAAAAAGTAGTTCGTTTTGGCATTCGGTTCCTAATGAGATCTTTAAGCTTCCTTCAGTCTATCCCCAACTACCGCAACTCCTATTCGACTGCTTTGCTCTAAATTTTGCTTTGGTGACCAGGAAATGTGCAGAGGGAGCCTCTTCGAATGGCGCGACCAATGCATTAGGCGTAAATTCATATTTGTAGATGTCTCAGGTAAGGTTTGAGGCATCATTCCCATCTGCAAAGCACATCCCTGATCCCTGATTTAAAAAGCTGTGGTGAGAGTGTCCAACTTTGTGGAACACCGCTACGCATTCTAAATTCTTCTGATGCCCTTTTTACACTACAAGGCATCCCAAAAGAAAATTATCTCTGTATGACATCGAAGGCCTCTGCAATGAGCAGATGTGGTCTATATGGAAACCTTCTATCTCAATGAAGTCCCTCTAAAATTTTGGCAAATTGCGGAAAGCACGCTTGCAGCTTCTGCAGTTCTCGCACTCTGTTAGACCTGGTGCTTAATGATTCACTCTTCAGGAAAGGTCTTAGCCTTTAAAGTTCTTGCTTTGAATGGATGGATAAGATTTACAGAAGTTGATGACAAAGCTTTGTACAATTGGGTAGGAATGCCGCGTGGCATTATTTGTTGTGAACGCTTCAAAGCTTGCTTACTGTTGGGGGCAATGCAGGGTCTACAATTATAAACAGGGAATAGCTCGACTGGCTTAGGGATTTCTCAGCATCTTTGAAGCTGTCGTTCATCGGAGACCTGTAGAAAACATCTTCTAACCTGGGCTTTGATGAACCGTATGGTCCTAGCACCTTGTCTGCTCCTATCTGTCATGAAATTGCTTTTATCAGGAGCAGGCTACTCTGTATAAAGACGTTGAGAATGCGTGATTACGAGTATGTCGTCTGTCTCACGCAGCAGCTAGACTAATTTTTAGAAAATGGTACCTTTTGTGATTACTTAGGAGGGCCTGACTGGAGCTCTTGAGTTATACTGGAAACCACTATCTGTGGTTTGGTTAGGCTTACGCTAAGACCAAACATCCGTGATTTGTTGACAGAGAATTTTAGAACGTCGTTGAGGATATTGAAATGCCTGTTGAAATGTAGTCTGTGTATGTTAAAATTTTGCATCCGGAATGTTCTAATTCTGAATGAAGTCTATTGAGAAACTGGATTCCTAAGCAGAGGGAATAGCCTTCCTACTTTTGCTTCAAAATCAAAATAAGCATGTGTGGCTGGGGTGCAGTGTCCTGCTTTTGGAAGGCTGTTTCTTCTTAGTCGAATTAATAGCTATTTTTGACCTCTTTGGTTGAAGATAGGCCAAATGCTTATCAGGATTATATACTTTTGAGTAAACGTCGATGTGGATCAGGTGCTTAGTAAATGAGACAGGTACTGGTACATTGAAGGCCTTGTTCCGAGACACACAACAGTTCTTGACTACCCTAGACTTTACTGTGTTGGATACAAGGGCTCTGATCGCAGCTTGACTGTCGATATAAACTCCAATATCTGAGCATGCCATTAGATTTATCTCCAGTCTTGCTGCGATCTGATTTGCAGCAGGGATTTCAGTCCGAATTGGGCTACAGTGGTTAGGCAGATCGAAGGAGTGGTAAACGCTAAGATTTGTCACCTGTATTGAAGTTAGATTCAATTGGCATCATACCGTTTGAGTTCGGAGCACTACTAAGAAGCGTTAGAACTCTGGTATGTCCTAAGTGTTCCTCACTCACATTGGTGAGCGGTTTCAGTACCACATAAATATCTATTTGCAGCAAGCGAAGCATAGTATGGAGATCAGCTATTGGGTTTTTTCAATCGTCTTTACCTTGATTACCTTCCAATAGGCCTAAGGATAGCGGTATAAAGCCCGTGCACAATTTTTAGCTGCAACCCTCATCTGTGACCTACAGCTTTTTTGCAACAGTAGAGTACTTCTAGCGATTTCCTAGCACGATCTCTCCACTGAAGCATACTGTTTAGGATTAGTCCTAGATATTTGGAATGATTAAATTCTTAGAAAAGAGGACGAGCACCGCTCTAGACGAATTAACACCAAGGCCCCACATAGATTTTCGTCCAAGAGGTCAAGTTGGAGCATATCCAACAGTGTCTGAGGGAACTTACCCGACACCGAGATGGGAACATCGTTCGCGTATCCACGCTGCACCCTGCAGAAGTAGTTCATAACTAGACCCCTTAGAAGAGGAGAAAGCACACCTCCTGAAGGTTTACTTCAGTACAGTCTCTGCCTAGCTGAGCTGCCACCAAAAAAGGCGATGATTACTTTTCTGTTGAGAATGTGGTGTATTAGAAAGCAATAGTTGGGGTTTTCCAGGCCTTTAACTAAAGAAAGTACCTCAACCTTGAAACCTTCTTCATTACCTAAAATGGTTGCTTTAGGCATAAAAAAAAGTACCTTCATCTTAACCCAGTTCTTTGGTGTTATACGAGAGGTATACAGGCTCTTAGGAAATCCGACAGAATCTGGTTAACATCTGGAACAGCCCTTTAGAGTTGTGCAGGGAAAATACTATCAGGCCCTGGTGCTCTAAAAGGTTTCAAACTTCAAACTGCCTATTCTAACTTTGCCTTCAACGATCAGATCAGTTGAAAACTGTGGTTCCAAATTGTCGATTAATTGTCTGTGACGAACTTACAGCCCGGGAAGTGAGTGTCCATTAGCAGATCCGTCAAAGTCTACCCAAGACGCGATCAGCAAGACCAACCAAAGAAGGAGGAACGTGACCACATCCTGTACCTCCAATGAGATATGGCCTATGTTAAACCCCACTCGATCCAAAAGTCTGATCTTGCTTTAAAGGTCGCTCATGAGCACCCTTATCGTAGTTCTCAGGGGCCGCTGTCCCATCGGCCTTCATGTCAGAAGAATGGGCCTCTTTTCAAATGACTTTTACAAGAGTTGCAGGGACGATGAGGAGGAAGAAACAATCCTCCATTTTCTCTGCATTTATCCTGCCCTATACCAAAGAAGGAAGCTCTATCTAAAAGCCTATCACTTGGACAATTTGGGCAAATTATCACATAAAAAAAATAAATAGTTGGCGCGACAGCTCGGGATAAGCCAAGGCCTAGCTTCTCGCAACCATTCATGCTGTGCGTGTTACATTTTTCGCATGAATGGAAGGGACCTACAATTTATTGCCGACTCCGAACGGCGAAGTGAGAAGCTCTTTCATGACAGATTATACTCCCGGAGGCTTGTCATTCCCCGACGAGAGGTGGTGCCGCGAAAAATGTTTGGTGTTTTCCTGGCTGGGGCTTGAACCCACGCCGCTCGGTCAGCAGTCCAACGCACTAACCACTGAGCCACGGCGCCCACATTATCACATACCGATGTCAAAAGTATCCTCAGCTTTATTTAGAGCTTCAAATGGTTTCGTTAGTTGGAGAGGCACCTAGTTCCATCACAAAGGGCCTTCCTTGGCGTACGTTTGTCTGTGCCTCGTATGGACAGCCGCCTTACCTACCCACCTACCTCAGGTACCACTTGGGTGCATTAGAACACCCGGTATAGATGGCATTTTAGAAAGGGCTGGCAAATAATGTTGTAGAATAAATCTTCTCGCAGAAACTATGCCAAGATCCTAGTTGAGGTTTTTTTATTTTTTTCCCGCAGAGCTTCAGGGTGAACTTGCCCGTCGATGTGGTGCCGAATAGGTTTAGTTAGGTTAAGCTCTTTCCTTCATTGAAGAGCATAAATTCAGCGTTCCACCAGTTTGAGCATTTGGCATCTTTTATCCTTACTTGGGAACAAGACAAGTAGTTATTAGTTTTCGGACTAGAATTCACCATTACTCGTCAAGCACTGCTGTTTACAATAATTCGAAGGCTTACAGCGTTAAAGATTCAAAACAACTTGCAACTTCCTCTCCATCCCAAAACATACAAAGTGCAGGCCCTAGAATACCACCCTCAGTCACTCCAATCATCTTTCTGCATCGCAACCCAAGTTAAGGTAAAGTTTCATGTACCAGATCGTGGCAGACATCTTGGCATCTGCATCACCTGACCCTGACATAAAAGTAATTCCAACCAATCACTCATAACCAAGGCAAAAATTACTGTCATTTTCCTATAAAATAAAATCAAAACAAAATTACTGCTCCACAAAGCCATGCCTGCTTCCATCACTGGGTTAATCAAAAAGTTCGTCATGCATCTGAAATAGAAAATCTTGAAAAGGCAGCGCGCAGAGCGCTACCTCAAGACCGACTCTCCATCAAATGAAAGGAAAACATAAGCGAAAAGGAGAAAGGAGAAGAAAATTTCTACAAAATTCGCGTTTCCACAGTTCGGACGCCAAAAGAAAAGCGCGCGCACGCGCACGCCCGAACATACACTCGAACTTACGCCCAGGCAAAAGCAAAGCAAAAAGAAATCGAGAGGAAAACTTCAACTCGTACATGCAACAACTTTCCCTGCCGCGACCACTGCCCCCTTCCCTGGGCGAAGGAAACTTCAGTTATACTGTAGCACGGCTCGTTGCACCGCAGCAATTGGAAAACTGCTCGTGCACTCACTTGACGGAAAGCGAAATTTTCCCGAGACCGCCATTGCTCCATAAATAATCGCCGCATGGCGTGATGCAAACATCAAGTTGCTAGTGCTACTGGTGGTGCTAGTGGTGCTTACTTGCTCTTCATCAGGCCTGGCACGGATGAAAATGAAATGCATCCACTGGCATTGTGCACCGCGACGATGGACAGTATTCGGGGACGGGCGCGGACGGATGGCTCATGAAAACGTGTTGCATGCACTCATTGTGAGATAAGTGAAAAGTTTTGCTTGCTTGCGGTATTTTTAACTATTTTTTTTTCAAAGAAAGAGAAAAAGAAAAATGGTGAACAAAAAAAAACGGGACACACAAACCTTGACTCTGATCCTAAGAGAAAAAAATTAAGTGGAACGACCGACGCGGTGGCGAGTGTTATAAAATTATGGAGGCATTGTGCGTTTTGATACGAGTAATCACTTGCATTCTATGGGGTCTTGGATACTTTGTATGAAGATTGACTATGAAAGCGGTCTTAGACCTTCTTGTGAGGAGAGGTGATAGATGACATGAGAGTTGGAGGTAATGACCAACTTTTATTGTAACTTTCATTCAGCAAACCGAGGTTCTTACAAAAGACTGCCTATTACAAATGAAAATACAACAGGTATTATAACACCACCTTGAGGTACTCCATCATTTCCTCTGTACAGGAGGTAAAACTTTGTTTCTCCAGGTCGGAAGTTGGTCGTAGCTGCCATTTAAGTTAAAAAAACAACACGAGTTATAAGAAAGACATCTGAGACTTCGGATATTGGACTCCCTCAAGTGATAGCACGTCCAGAATAGCACGTCCAGAATAAGGGCTTGCCTGTGTAAGAAAAATAAATCGTCATTGTGCCTGGAAACCAAACTCAAGGTGTTGGGTAAAAACACACCAAGAATGACCAGAGGCTGTAAAGAAATTTTGTCAGAGAAACCTTGTGCTAACTCGTAGCCAACGATCTGTGTCACACCATCATCACCAGCTACAAGCGCTGCAGCACATAATAGGAGCGCTGAAAGAAAAAATTTCGGAAATAGAGATTTAGTAAAAATCCTGGTTTCTGACATCTAGTTTGGAACCCGATACGCGGCCTCTTTTAAGTGGTGACGGAAACTTATTCACCGCTGCTCTTGAGGAGCTTTTTGAGATAAGAAACCCACATTTGGTTGCAAAATATCCCTTTCGGCGGCTTAGTCTAAGCTACGACTAAGTTTCTTAAAAGAAAGAAAACCCAAACTTTATCGGTGGAGAAATACGCGTTACAATTCTTAAAAGTCGGTTCACATAACGACAGAGTCGTTAAACCCGATGACTTATCATTAAGAGAGGTTTTAAATACCAGTCAGCTTAGAATTACGAAGGATTTGGGTTGGCAGTATCTATTCTCGAGTCGGGAAGGCGTTATAGTAAGAACTTGCGAAGACCAATTGAAAACTTGGCACAAGCTGACTCGAAAAATATTCCAAACTCAGAATGAGTCTTAATTTTGGAATAGGCAATGTATGAAAGAAGGTTATGTTCCAATGTGTGGTTTTGTAGACTTCGCAGTCATCTCTTGAGGAAATAAAATGCCATTTGACGCTTAAAAAATGATTTGCAGACTGAGGCTAGAAGACAGATTTTTTTAAACCAGGAACGGGGGTCTATTTGAGCGCCAAGTTTCTTTGAAGACAATCGTGTTAGTTAAATATTTGAGACCTGACTAATTCAATTTGTTTCCAATCTAAGCACTTTGCATGTGCATCGAAGCTTACATCAAATCTCTATATCTCGGCTTAGGAAGATATATTTGTGTCTTAGCGGATGTAAGAACATCCATACCTCGCTATACGGCCGTTCGTTGTACGGCCTTTCGCTTTACGGCCTGATTTTGTGGAACGTATCTAGGCCGTTAACGGAGGTATTAGTGTACGCTGTTCCATCAAGGCCTTCACAAATGCTAAGCATAGCAAGGATCAATTTCCGGCATTTTTCCTGCTAGTACTGCACCTTTTCCGCTCTACGAGATGCTTTTTTTTGTCGGGTTGGGAAACACTCCACTGGAGCACTCCGATGCAACTGGTCCATTTTGCTATCAGGCAGCAAGACCGCATACTTGCCTAACGAGTAGTGAAGTCTAGTGTTGTTGGTCTTGGAGTCACCCGTGAAAACTCTGTTACAGTCCAGTCCAGACTTGGACTCTGTTCGAAGGCAGAACTGAATGTAAATAAAGTCGAAATGTTCACAGCACCCGAGGTTCTAGTGTCATAATATTAGACGACGTGTCCATGGAACCGTGATCGTAGGATGAGTGTCGCATAAGCTTATTAAAGATCCAGTGCGGATAAAACCAAAAGCTGTCCCGTCTAAGATGAAAGTACAACTCATGATATAAGAGGAGGTTTATCAAGCAAAGCATCTAGAGCTTCATCACGCATATTTATAAGCGCTTTTGTTCAGTCGAAATAGGCCGTTTTTATAATTTAAGTACAGAAAACAGTCAAGCCGATCTCCTCATAGCCGATCTTCTCATAGCCGTATGGACCCATGTCTTACCGAAAGCACACTCACTGCCAGAAAACCGAGAGAGGCCTGACTGTCTTCGATTTAACATGCTTGGTTCAAAGAGGTTTCCTGGATAGTGACGCCCTTTAGCACCTAATAATAATAATCCCCCTCAGTTTAGAGGATTGATCAAAAGAAGACTCCTAGTGTACCATTCATTGATCATGTCTAACCATCTGCGCCTTAGCACAGACACTGTTTAGGCATGATCCGACAGAAAGTATGGCAAATTGTTATGCTTGTGTGGTCTTCATCCTTTCATGGACAACTTGAAAAGTGGTGCTTGCACTGCAGCACCCTTCCCGACAACATGAAAGCTATAACCTCGGCTTGAGAAGACTTACGATCATCATAAACCACACAGAACTATTTGTTATCTATGGCTCCATGAAGAAATTTTGCTTCTATGCCGACTTCTGTCTTGGACCCGTAACTTCTTTTTTCTTGTGACTAGCCCTGTTACCTAGCCAATCTTTACTTTCCGCCTGAGACTAATTTTTTTCATTGGTGAGTCAGTTTGTGTCATCTTCCAAAAGGCTTTTCCATTAGGACAGATTAGGGTATCTTCTTAAGCCACGATTACATTTTCAAAGCTTGACTTCGGTCAGATTTGCACTGCTGTTTCAGTGACCCTCTCTGTGTCAAGCTGAGTTTTGAACTTTTCTCAAGATTCAATCGGCCGTTGATTGCAGTTTGGTCAAACGCTAAGATATTCTCCCGGCAGACTTTTACAAAGCCACTGTACTACACTCGGATTAAAGCCTTAGGTATTGTTGAACATTCCCTTTTATATGCACTTTTCAAAGTTTTGCTTCGAGCTGAGCTTTGAATAGAAAACGATTCCCAGACACTTTACAGCTTTAGAAATATTAAGATCAATCCTAGGTTGCACGACATCAATGTTTAATCTTCAGCCGTTCAGAATTTTTTTCAGAATTCCCATCGCCGAAACAAAATTCTCTTCTTCATTCCTGTGAGCTTCAGTTCAATCTTCGAAGCCAGTCGTTCTATGTAAAACCCTTTCGACAATAACACCCTTCGATTCAATCAGAGTGTTGTGATTTTCCCCAATCTGCCTTCGTTTCTGCTCTTTCCCTAACCCCAGCTCAATTGAAGTTACAAAAGCATCCAGGCAATGCTAATCCTATTCTATCTCAATTCCAAACGATTAATTGGTTTCTCAAACCAAGAACTGCCTAGATGCAATCGTTTCGTTGAAGAGGAAGACACAGCAGCACTTGTTTGGGATTTTTGCGCACAAGAAATAGGAGAGTGCATCATCTACATAGACACCACAACCTGCAGCGATGCAGGTCTCTACAGTCCAAACCTCTTCGCATTTAGCAGTGCGTTCATGTAATTTGCACTTGCTGAGTGAGAAGATTACAAAAGAATGAGAAGCGGAAAGCACAGAGGAGGAAGTGCCTAGCACAAGAAGACGATGTGAGACAACGAAACGAAACGAATAATTATTAAAACAAATGATCGTGAATCTGACATCTGACTTCAAAGGAGTTTCTGCTGTGGAGTGGTGGTGGTGGTGGGCATAGGAGTACATGTCCGTAGATCGTCGGTCGACGACGGCATTCATTCCCCTCAAACGTCACGTCGACTCGACTGCATGTCCAAATAGATTAGCGATCGCAGCAATGTCGACACTCACCACAACGACGACGACTGAGAGTCTTCCTCCAGCTAGCGATCGCGACAAGCTTTGCCAACAGCGGCAGCAGCAGATCGCGAAACTTAACACACACGATCGCTGCTGTGCTGGGTCTATCAACATCACTTGCGTGTGGAGAAGAGACTCCAGCTCCAGCACGTTACGAAGCAGCGTAGACGAAGAGGAAAGCAAACACAAAGCATACTCGGCGTGGAGATGCCGATGATCATGACGACGATCGCGCTAGAGAAGAGCATGCGCCACCAATAGAACTGCATATGCGTCTCCACAGTTGCCCTCGCCGTCGCCATCGGAGCGATACGATGTGTGTGTGTATCACTGGCGTGTGGTATGCAGCCTTGAATTAGTTCGCTGCACTCTCGTGCTCCCCGTGCTCCACCGGGATGGTGATCATCCCAACGATGTTTTTTTTTTCTACGACTGACGACGACGATGATGGGTTTTCAGTTTTCTCCTCTCTCTCTCTCTCTCTCTCTATCGCTTGTTGACGTTTTTTTTCGCTCGTATTTACTTTGCATTCGTGTATTTTATCGCTGCTTCTGGTGCTTCTAGTGGCGGTTATGTGATTCCATTTGTACGTTGCTTCACACTCACACACGCGGCACGGCTGGCTCTTCTGGTATTTAGCGAACGCTTCTCGGATTGTGGACCCTAATCAATATTATGTTGCACCATCGTCATACACAACACAGGCGATGTGAGTTCCGGCCCTAATCGACGAGGTGCCCGGCGGGGTGGCTGGGGCGGCGCGCACAACTAGTTTTTCGTTGCGGAGATTGTTTAGCCGGAGTCATCTCTATGGCTTAGCGTATGTATTTGTATCCGCCTCGGCGCATACAGTTGGTATCGCGCTCTGCGCGGTTTTTCTCTTGTTTTTCCCTCTGAATTTTCAATTCAATTCTCGTCGTGTACTTCCTTCATGCCTTTGCCTTCATCGTCGTATGAAGAAAATCAGAAAAAACCGGTTGCGATTCTGGTTTCTTTATGCCCGCGCGGAGAGCAAGAGATGTTCTCCGGCGGTAAGTACACCTCCAGCCCAGAGCCGAGCACACTCGTCCGTCATAATCAATTTCAATGAAAGGAAGTGTGCTTGTTGTTTTTTGTTACTTGTTCCTCTTCTGGCTTTGTCCAGTAAAAATAGAAATCCTTACGGATGGCTGAGGGGTAATCGCAGAAATAGGTAGGATTCTGCTGCGTCCGCTTGGTCGTGAACTTGGCATGCAATCCGGAGGTAGGAAATACCTGGTCTCTGCATTCGGTTTGCATTTGCGGAGGTAAAAGTTGGATGGCAACTTCTGTCCTTTGGGAGTAGAATTTGAAAAACTCCGATGGGTCCTCTAATAAGGAAGCAATGCGGCCCAAACCTGACAATTCTTGCTTGCAATTTGGCGTAAGAAATCAGAGTACCTATGGGCTTTGAAATTTGTTGGGGTCGTTGGAAGAGCTACTACCGTCGAAAGACTGTTTGTAGACTCAATATTTCTATCATACGACTCTTTGGGGTTTAGTCATCATTGCCTGTTTCTCACGTTGCTGTTGAGCTATGCTAGACTGGATGATGAAACTGCTCGAACTAAACACTTTATTGCGGGCTGTTATGTTTACTCAAACTAATCGACAGAGTGACTCGTAATGTGTTCACAAGTCGTACCACGATGCCTTCCTTCACCCAATCATGATTGAATCTTGTAGTTCGTAGCCGTAGGTGCGAAATCAAAATTGTTGTAAGACAAAATGGAGCCATAAACGCAGTTTAGGTTCATTTATGGTAGACGGGACAGAATTACGTCTTTGAAATCACTAGTTCCAACCCCTCTTCACAATGATGCCAAATAGTGATACAGTCAAGCTTAAACCACGCTCAGTCAACCTCAACTAAGAATTCTGCCCAGGCAGTTCGATTCGGAGCTAACAGTCACAAGCTTACCACTTTAAGATGGTTGAAGTTTATTTCCACTTTGGCACAGCCCCTGAATCCATATTCCTTTTCTAATTCGTCTAGCCGAGGGCTCTTCAGACCGAAGCCCGTGCTCTTCACCCTCGCTCTTCTCCATTCTCCCTCTGACAGTTGTAATCCTAATCTAACTTGTCCAGTAGAGCTTGTTGGTTGTGGTCCAGGCCAAACTGTGGCGCCAACTAAGTGAGTAAATATGGGCTTTTGGAAAGTTAATTAAAAATGATTTCCATGGCATGTCATCCCTGAGGCCAAAGAGAAAACTCCCGTGTAGCAAAACAGGTGAACCTTGTCCTTAGTCTTAGATACTTTTCTAGTTTAACTGAACACTTCGTCAAAAGCAGAGTTCGCAGCTAGTCTGGACACGACCCTTGGACGCCATTGAAACCTAATATTACCTGAGTTTCGAACCACTGTGCCTCGCTCACAAGTGGAATTTTGAGTGCAATTTTAAATACAAGTGCCATTCTTAGATGACGCTACCATCCTGGAAGAATCTGGGCGTTCATAGTCGGACGCCTGTCCTGGTGGTTCTACTTTTGACCAGCTGTCTCAAGTTTTGCGTATTAGGTTGGTCGAGGTCCTTTCCCTGGGTAGATTCTCCGAGCTAAAGGGTTGATCTTCGTTTGACCAACCCTTGTTCTTAGCGATATTCAATTATTATTATTATTCAATTATTATGTTAAGTTCGGCATTGAACTTTCCTAAGGTATTTAGGTACGTGTTTAACTTGAAAACCTTCAGGGTATATTCATAAACGAAATGATCCGAAGTGTAGTGGTCGACCCCAAGTATCGCCCCTTAAGGCAAGCACATTGAGATCCTTAGCAAAAGCCAAGTGCTACGGTCGATCGCCAATAGGTTGGTTTCTACTGAGCGACAGAAAAAATTCCGCTGATTTCTTAAAAACGTTCGGGTCCACTCGTTTAGTCTCCCTGCATGCCTGAGTTCCTTGCCACACACAATTGTGTCTGTATGACACCCAACCCAACTCTCATGGGAAGCCTCATTCCCAGCGATCACAGTTTGACCTGGAACCCAGACAAGAGTCAAAGAGTTCAGCTTTGCGATCAAATTTATGAACTAATTTGTTAAAGGGTTGAGCAAGGTCGTTAGCAGAGCCTTACTATCACTACAGACGTCGACGCTTTGACCTCGACCACTACCTTTACAATATAGTCCGGGGCCATTAGGATAGAGGCACACACGAAGATACCAGCAGCGGATCCATGACTAGTTTGGAGTCATCTGTGGAAATTCGACTACAACCTAGTCCAGGCAAGGAAAGACGGCTCTAAATTTACATAGCAGCCGAAGTTCTAATGTGATTACATCAGACAGCATATTCATTTCAGAATTGTAGGATAAATGTCTCGTAAGGTCATCAAAACTCCGATATGAATTTGCAATCCACTCTAAGACGGCAGATTACCTTGATAGTACGGCCCATGAGAGAGAGAAGGCAAATCAAGCTGAGCATCTAGAGCAGCGCCAGTCGTTTTTACAAGAGCTTTCATTCAGTCCAAACAGGCCGTTTTTTTGAAGCTTAGTGCAGAAAACAGTCACAGTCTTCTCCACCAAACCGACGCATAAGCTAGACACGGTCTTCTCTTAGCTTTATAAATCCAAACGACCTTTGCCCGATGTCTTGCAAAACGCACCCTTACACTGCCGAAAAACGGAGAGAGCCTTGGGTGTCGTCGACTTGACACGTTTTACTCCTAAATTTTTGGTTTTGTTGGAGATCTGGCTAGTGACGCCCTTTAGCACTTCTAAAGAGGACAATCTCAATTTTCAGACGATTGACCGAAACGCCAATCCTAGTGCTTTGCATTGCAATTCAGTGAAGATGCTAGAAGAGTCACATATGCAACCAAAAGTCGCATTCATGAAAATCCCCATGAATTCAAGCCACAAGATAAAGTGCAGTCTCATATGCTTTTCCACTCTTGTATACATGCTGCATCCCCGATAGAGGGTGCATCCTCAGAACAACCCTCCGCATGTGAAACTTGACCACTCTCTCCATACTTTTCAATTGGAAAAAATACCGACTTATAGGCCTGAAACGCTTGGCAAGAGAGTAGGCATCTTTCCCAACATCAAAAAATGCCTAATCGAATTAGTTCTCAGAAACCCTTGCGACCTCATTGCTAAGGAAAAACAAATACATTTCACCAACTAACCAACGTGCCTTCAGACTTTAGCAGCTCTCTTGGCTCTTAAGTGCTTTCAACTATTTGTGGTCACCCACTCTATGTAAGCCATGGTCCAAGTCTTATTAATCCCCCGCTTCCATTCAACGCACTTCATTGGATTTCCATCTAAACCAACTGTCAATTTGAAACGCACTACCTCAACCTCATTTCCACTCTAGAATTCATAGAATTTCCCGCCACTCTCCACTCCTTCAAACCAGGATCTCACACATTCCATGTGAAGTGCGTTCTGCGTTGCCATATGCACACTCATTCAGCTCAGAACAACGATCGAGCGATTGAACTTATTATTTCAAAGTTTTTCGTTCAAGGAAAACCGCTGAAAGCTCACTGACTGCGTTCATGGGAACAAGCTACAGCATGCGCGAGTTCGGAGGTAATTTTCTAGATTAGATTCTAGATTCTCTATGCAATGCAGGCACATGCACTTCATTGCGCACCGCGCACTCTGGCACACACACGCTCGTCGAATCAAGAGAACACAAACAACGAGAGAAAAACAAAACAAAAGCCAAACGAACACTCTAGAACGCATAAACGAACGCCAACTACGCGCTTTGCACTCAATCATTTAGAATGGAAGTTTGCGAACATACCCCGCCGCGCACGCCACTCTCGCCCGAGAGAGCGAGAGACACGAGAAGCAAAAACGGAAATTTTTAGGACAAGGATATCATCTATTCCACAATTAGCCGCACCGCGTCGACCAAACACAACACACCGACTTGAGCGCTGCCAAGCTACACACAATGCAAGCGTGAAGCATAATAGAAGAAAAAAAAATTGGAAAAGCTATCGACGGCAGTGGCGGGCTTCCCCGGGGGTGGTTCTGGGCCTTTCCCAGCCACTCCACCGCCATCCACCATCCACCACCGCCACTTGACGAAAGTTAATAGTTTGTGACTTTTAAAATGGACTCTCTTAATTGATTAGCGATTTGGCGTGAGTGGCCGACCGCGTACAGTGTCACACCCTCTGGCACCTCGCGGTAGGCAGCGTGCTAAGCCGATTCCCGCACTTCTGATGGTGGCGAGCATTAACTCTCGCCTCGACGCCGCCCGACGTTGATCTAATGGACGAATGCGTTTTAATTAATCGCAATGACATTATGCGGTCAATAATGCGTTTTGTCCGCGAAAGTGCTTTGAACCCCATCACGCACACACAGGGAGGCACACAGTCTCGTATGGGGTTTTGAAGGATCTTTCACTCGTACATATGGAGTGTGATTTGAAATTCAATTGAATTGGTTTTTCATTTGATAAACAATTTATCAGCACGCTGTCAACGAGTTAAAATGTTGTATCTCGCAGATACTGCAGAGGGTTTTTCCAACGACTTGGGGTTTTTTGCGAGCTTAGACTACATGGTTCGCTCTTATGTATGAAATCTGGTCTCAGCGCTACACCTTCTTAATTCATGTCTATTTGGAGGCTCTCTACCGATCACCAGTGTATCCAATCAAGGCTGTTGTGAGTTTACTTTACTCTGAGAAAGGTTGGACAGAGGGAAACCGAGAGCTTGATGACCAGTTTTTAAGAATTAGTAGAAAGAAGCCCAGTAAATTTTAAGTATTACGATGATCACCTATGATTCCTATGTTTGCTGATCGTCGATTTTTAAAGGTCAGGGAGATTATCTCTGAAACATCGGCTGATCAGCGAATGATCAACTTGGTTAGACCGCCGACAGGAAGGACTTTATGACAAATCTTGTTCTCACGCATGATGTAGCGCCACCTATGAAGCAACTATTGGTACTAAACATCGAAATATCTAACTTCACTCTGTCTAAAAACATCCAATTAGCCCACCTGTCGCATGAACATTCTTAGGTTAGTCAACATCGGAGTTAAAGAGCTCGTCCCCACATTCCAGAAACCAATATTATACCAAGCGACTTGGGAAAAAACTCGTCAACTTGGCATCATTTCTTTACCAAGACATACTCGTAGTGTGGATTTAGTCTTCAATTTTTGTGTCGTAACGCAAAATACTTCGCATTCCACATGTGCACACAGGGCAAGCCATCCACACTTTCGATTTGGCGAGGGTATCAGCAAGTGGTCGTCGTAGCTCAGTGGTTAATGCGTTGGGCCACTGTGCAAGCTGCTTGGGTTTAAACCCCAGCGAACATTTTTCGCGATACCACCTCCCGTCGGAGAATGACGGACCTCCGAGAGTATAATTTGTCATGTAAAAGCTTCTCAATTCGCCGTGGTGACAAGAAGCTAGGCCTTGGCTCATCCCGAGCTGTCGCGCCAGCTTTTTTTTTTATCGGCAAAAGTGAAGGTGAAGCGAGCATTTGATTACGAACTTGGTTATGACGTTAAATAGTTTCCTGATAAATTCCTGTCAATAGTTTCCTGACCGAGAATAGTGCAGGTCGCTAAGTCTGCTTTTTAAAAAAATCTAATTTCGGTCTTGTAGTCTCAAATTTGGAACAGGAATTCGAGGATCATCTCGGTTTGGAGATTTGCTTTCTCCCAATTATGTCAACATCGTCTTTGAATGCGACTTTTGAGGGTTGTTTCTCTGATATTCACTTGGCAATCTCACAATCCTTGTAGGAAACATCATAGGTTAAAGCACGTTGTCCTATGTTCGAACTTTTTTGACATCGAGCAAAGTGCATTCTCCATTGTCCCCTCTGTAAATGCTGTCGTAGATGAGTTTTGGTAATCGGTGAAAGATGGTACTTATCTCAAAGAACTCTCCTTTGACACTGGCATCCTCTACTGCTGCAGTCACCCTACCCACTGTAATGTTTACCAGCCCGAAACCATACTTGAACTTTAGATCGCCGCGTGACTGCCGATTAGCCTTCCATCAGGTTCAGATATTGGGATTTATATCGACAGCCAAGCTGTGATAAGAACTCTGTATCCATTACAATGAAATCTCGGGCAGTAAACGACTGTCGCGCGTCTTTGAACGCGATCGCTGAGCACATAACGTCACGAACTGTGCAGGTAACGAACTAACCAGAACTAACCAACACTCCGTAGTGGGTATCTTGATCATGTCAAAGCAACTGATTTTAGGTCTATGGGTGCCTTGTCACTGCTCACTTAGACCATCAATTGGGTCCATTGTACCCATTTTTCAAAAAAGATTTAGCTCCGAGATCTGTGAGGATGTAAACCCGCCGATTTAGAACCGTCTAGGGATATACATACGTATGTTTCTCATATTACATTAGTCCTCCAGCTCTTAGAAGAATTAAAGCCATGAGTCCCCATTGTTCTCCCGGAGAGTTCAGAACATTTGCACAACCGGTGAAGGGCTGATTTAATTCTTTTTTCTTTGCAGCTTATGCTGTCGTCCTTGTTATGTGCACCAAAAAGGTCTACATGAATACCAAGGGCGCAGCGCCCAGTAATGATGCCGGAGATAATCCCCCGCGAGATAATCCCCCGCGAGAGAGAAAGATCTCTTCTTCTTATAGGCTGGCCATAAAGTCCCACCAGCTATGCATGTGTCTGGCTGAATCTTCAATATTCTTTTTTAAAGAGCCTATTAAAACTCTTACGAGCAGGAGGGCCTGTTAGATATGGCACGCCGACGCCCTACTTTCGACTTTGTCGACCCTACTTTCGTTCTTTGCTTTTGATGTCCATATACTCTAGTACGTAACAGAGGGTCACCGTATTGGCTCTAGATATCCAATTTTGAAGACTTTTGCAAGCTTTTACAAAAGATATCAATAACTGGTGCGCAATGGGCCAAGGCATAACCTTTGACAGCCATCCACGTTGTGCGCGTTACGTTTTTCGCCTTTTTTTTTTTTTTTATAATCCACGCGCGGATCATGTTATACGCACACCGCGAGCGAGGTACAGTGGTTTGAAACTCAGATTTCGTTAAGTTTTTTCATTGGCGTCCAAGGGTGGTGTCCAGGCAAGCTGGGGACATTTGTGGTGTTTTTGTCATTGCTTAATTCACAGGAATTATTGCCGATTCCGAACGCAGAATTGAGAAAAAGGTACAAGCCTTGATCTAATTCTCGCAGAGTCCAGAGCCTTCACTGACTGGTTCTCTGTCTACGCAGACAGTGATTGTCGTACCGACTGTTTGGCAGTCTCAAATAATTCTCGAAGTCTGGATACAGGTTGTGATGTCGAGTTGAAGAACATTGCAACCTTTTTGCTGGTAACTCCTGAATCTTTTATCAAAGCCAGGATCTTAGTAATGTCATCAGTTTTTGTAGACCGGTTTGAAGTCGCCCGTTGATATTTTATGGAAGCATGACCGTAAGGTGATAAAATTTCACATGATTTTCCTAGCCACCGAGGGTATTGCCCTAAACGATCCCATGATTCGGATGCAGTCCACCCATCAGAGTCTTGATGAAGTTTGAAAGTTCCTCAAGAACCTCCCGTGTCCCACGCTTGCGAGGAGTCGAAAAACCACCTTAGGAGAGTACCTCTTTAACAATCTAAATGATGAAATCTAGTTTAGGTTAGGTTGGGTTAGAAGAGTGGCGACTTGATGTTAGGCGCCGCTTCACTTGCATCTTCAAGGATCCATTGTGTTCGCCGTTGAAGGATCCTACATTCATGTACCTGTTAAGAAGCGAATATTCCTTATTAGCTTCCCTAAGCCACCCTGAATTCAGTATGAATTTTAGGATGGCCTTTGGTCGCATGGTTGAGAGTTGGCCTGTCTCATTAAAAAAGTAAGCGCCTAGCGTCGTCTTTCTGGTTTTGCTGAGGCTTGGGCAGTCGCAGAGAAAGTGTGTCGTGTCCTCCTTCGCGTCTACGTCGCTACATCCTCTGCAGAGGTCGGTCGTGCTTAGTCGCATTGTTCTTAAATGGGTCGCTGGAACTTTAGCATGGTACATAGTTGCGTGGTTTGGAAGCATAACCCTTCATCTAGAATGGATGTATTGCCGGGTTTAATGACCCTTCCTTGGTCCCAACTTTCCCTTGCTGGAAAGAGAGTCTGGAAGTTGAGTTCGAAGTCAGGGTATGCCGTTTTGCGATCGGTTTTTGCTTCCACCTTCGCCCATCTAGCCGATACTGATGTGATCTGAATTGGTTTCCAGAGACAATGCTGTACGGCCACATGCCTGCCTATCAAGCAATGTCCGGTAAAGTCCCCTATCAGTGAACCTAGATTTTTCCGGTTTGTGGATAAAAATTTTTCCGTTTTCTTTAAATCCAGGTTAGGTCAAGCTTCTTTTGACAGGAGACAAGTGCTGATGTTGTTCCATCTATGACTTGTCAGTTTCTTGGCATCTGTATCAAGGAAGAACTTGATCGATTCGATAGGCGCAGGGGGTTCCCCCAGGTTTTCGGGGCGATGCCTACACCCTCTTTTGCCAGCTCGTCGATCGAACCGCTTAACTTCGAATTGTTCACAAGGGGTTAAAGCGCCGAGAGCCCCATTTACTGTTTCGGTAAAAAGTTTTCAAACTCCTGATGGGACTGCTCTCCATTTGTCACGGCGCTGTAATGAGTGACCTTAAACTATTCTTCAACCAACTTAATGTAAGAAATAGGACGCAGTTGCCTTCACCCAGCTGGAAATTCTTGTACGGTTGCCGTTTAGATCCAGAGAATTTCTCTTCCATTTAAGGCGACATTTGGCAAGACCGCGGTAATTGTATCCTTCCTCAAAGTTTTCTTATCAATCTGTGAAAAATCTCAAGAAGACTTCATCTTTTTTACATGAAGAAAACATTGATTGGCGAGATAAGCCAATTTTTGACAGCTTTGACAGGGTTCGTCAATTTCTTTATGCTGGTACCAGGCTTCTTTTCTTTTTTTTCGATTCTACTAAGTCCAGGTTTGTCTAAAATGTTGTTCACTGAGAATGTAGTTCACTGACATTCTTCCACAAGATCCTTGACAAAACATAAATTCCTCTCCACAAATGTCGGTCCAACGATCATTATGCCACAAATACAATGTAGCACAATCTCAATCTCGTTAAATATTTAACAAAAAAAAAAAATCTTCCAGAGCTACTATCTGTGTTCGCCTTCAAGAGAATCGTATCTACGGATTGATTACTCGTTTAATTGACATTTAAAGGGGGAAGCCTACATGCACTGCTTGCGACTCGCCGCTACCTCATCACAGATGCTAAGTACAGAATAATCTTTTCGATTGACACTTAACTACAGACGCACACGCTCGTGTGTGTGTGTGTGCGTGCGACCCTGTTGATCGCACAGCGCTTGCATTGTATTGTGCACACTGAATCCGCTAAATAATTGCAATTAATTTGTGAAAAAAAAAAAAAAATTACAAAAACAACAAGACAACATAAAAAACGAATCGAATGAATGCTGCTAGCTGTCATGTGTGTGTGGCCTAGACCTAGAAAAGGAAAACTTTGTTGTTTTTTGTTTTTTTTCGTTCTGTTTGTTATTTTCCTCTCGCGCGTTGAATCAAAATGATATCAGCGACGATGTCGATGCAGCGCCGCATTGCACTTGCATTGAATTTGCCGCTTACGTCGCCCCCCAACAGCTCTGTCGCCTCTCCCGAACGCGCTCCATAGTCCACGGTGCCGCTGTAGCTTGTTGCGGTGATCAAAGTGGGGACACATCGTCGATATCTTATTTAGTCGACAACACCTCCCCCCGGCGCGCCGACCGGGCTCCCGATATGCAAAGTCATTTGATGAAATGTACACCGTAAGTGGGAGGGCTGGGTGAATAGTATTATTTACATAGCGGCGAGCTTAGTTTATCTCATCAAGTGTCACGTGACTGTTGTTAAACAAATTTGTAAATATTACCAGCTGGGGTGTATTACTTGGGGGGTTCCACTTGGGAACAGGGTGTCAAAATGGAAGATAACCAAAGCGAGGGGGTTGCCCGGAAGTTGGGCACATTTAATTTGACACGAGAAGTGACAGTTTTATCAGGTCGTGTCATGTTGACAGAATTCAATTGATTCAATCAGATGTTATTAAGTAAATCGATCCATTGTTCAAGGTTAAGCTAAGAGATAGCGCAACTGTTGGAGGGACGTTTGTCGGCAAAACCGAATCGTGACTTTAAGTCGAAGTTTGATCAGCATACGTAGTATCAGCATACGACAATTGAATTCATATGTATGTAAGGGGATAATGGCATTTATAACATATCCGAGCCCAATCAAAGGTTGTCAAACGCCACACTTCCAGCCGGGAAAACTCCGTAAGGTGACGATTTATTTGCGACAGCCCAGGATGTATAAATGCATAGCTTCTCGCATTCATGTTGTGCGTATTAGAATTTTTGCACGAATGGAAGGGACCTACAATTTATTGGCGTTTTGAGAAGCTTCCTCATGAGACATTATACTCTTCGAGGTCTGCCATTCGCCGACGAGATGTGGCACCTCGAAAATTGTTTAGTGGATATTGCTTGTGTTCGAAACTTCGCTTGCACAGCAGTCCAACGCCCTAACCACTAAGCCACGGCGATCCACCGTCTAATGCGGTGGTCAAATTCTTCTCAGTCGTTGGTTTTTGGTTAGATTAAATCAAACTGGAAAAGAATTGGTCAGATTTTTTTGAAGACCTTCAGCAGAGAAGCTATGACTAAGGTTGGTGTAAATAAATATTGAGGCAGAGTGTTCCCTCAACATTTTGGATAAGCACTCAATTTAAGTTGCATTAAAATGAGTTTCGTCAAGTTTCAGAAAAACTTCGTTGAGGAGGGTTTGCTCAGAGTGTTCCCTCAGTTTTTATTCACACCACCCTAAGAATATTGACCTGAGATTATCCTGTTTTACAGAATGAGAGAGCACTCTAGCTCTATAATGAAGAACGATCCTTTCAATTCAAGGTATCAGTCCTTCACACTCAGAAATGTAGAAATTACTATCCATTCCACCCATATCAGCGATTGACGGCATTTTTTTTTTAAATGACTTGAGAGGCAAGCACCTACTACGACGAGTGGAAGAACGGTGTGATCATCAAGTTCCAAAGCATGATTTCGAATCTGTGTCCTCCTGTGCTAACTATTTCAACGCTTTACTTACTTTTTTTTTGAAGAGTGTCACGGTCAATGGCACTGTTATCTTAAAACATTCCGTTGTACCACAGAAACTGGGCCCGAATTACCACACTCGTTAACGAGTAACTCGTTGTCGAAATGTGAGGATTTGGCATTACCGCTCCCAATGAATTGTATGGATCATTCGATTACGAGTGCCACTCACTCACTCGTTATCGATCGCGGTAATTCGGACCCTGATTTTAAGCCAGGAGATGTTCATCTCTCTTATGAGGGCTCTGTAGCCTAGGCTGCTTAACTTTATGAGTAGATCGTCTATAACGAGTGATCACACGAGAAGTAATGGAATATTTCCTTTTAGGTAGAATTTTTTCGACTATATCGTGATGCTCACGCTTTTGAACATCGCTCTGACCCACTTGTTGGGTAAATAATTGGCTCTATGGTGTTAGTATAGGTTCGTATCAAGTACCATCGCAGGCATCGACAAGAAAGACTCGCAAGGCAGCCCGCTTCTATATACCAAGTGGAGGCAGGTCTTTCTCCTATGCATCCGTCCATAGAGTGCAGATATGTCGAATTTATTGAAAATTTCGAAACCAATAGGACGGTAGGATTTAGGTAGCTCACTGAGCTTATGTCTTTTTTTTCCATCTTGGAATCTGCAGTTCCTGCCGAAGTCATGCCCTCTTACGTGCCTTCAATTAGGCTAAAATAATTGCTTAGCTGTGACGAGAAGCATGACGAAATTTCTTTTTCCCAACAGAATTTGGAAGACTGGGTCTTACCAGAAGAGATTATCATACCTTTCGCTGAAAGTGTCTTACAATATTGAGAGCACCATCAGCAAACTTTTTAAAAGGATGAGCGACTAACGTCTAATGCGGCATTGTAAGTTCATCTCAGGTTAGACAGAGTTGCGTTGGTCGCTGTTGCCTGCACCCGGCTTGACCTCGGCTTAAAATATGCTAACGTTTGACCCTATTCCGCCGTTTGTTTGAGACAATAGGAATCTTAAGCAAAGTTCGCACAGTATCAATACTGAAAACCATAGCAAAGCTTTGCATTGAAAAATATTTCGCCTCTGCTGTGGGTCCTTCACCAGAGAAATACATCCTTCTAAGACTAAACAGAGAGGAAGCTAAAGTGGCTCTATAGTAACACCATGATCAGTGAAATGATGGTGAGTGGTTTAAGCAGTCTTAACTCTTAGGCTACTAGTTGCGTCCTGGGAAATTACTATAAACACCAACTTAGTTGACTCCCAGGGCTAAAAGAGAAGCCGCTTGCCGTGAACTGCTGACCAAGCGGCGCGCGTGGGTTCAAGCCCCAGCCAGGAACACCGAACATTTTTTCGCGGCACCACCTCTCGTCGGGGAATGACAAGCCTCTGGGAGTATAATCTGTCATGAACGAGCTTCTTAATTCGCCGTTCAGAGTCGGCAAAAAATTGTAGGTCCCTTCCATTCGTGCAGACAATACAACACGCACAACATGAATGGTTGTGAGAAGTTAGGCCTTGGCTCATCCCGAGCTGTCGCGCCAGCTAATTATTTTTTTTTTTATCTGCCACCTATTGGCCTTTCAATCTCTTAATGACTCAAAGAATCTGGTCGCTGGATTCAGAAAAATTATTTAATCATAGTTTCGATGGTTTCAGCGATTAGTGCATCACCCAAACAATTTTCTGGACTAATGTACGAGCTGCATGGATTCAACTTTAACAATATCCACCGAAAATTGTTCACGACACCAACTCCTGACAAGCAATAACCAATCTGCGAGAGTATTATTTGTCATAGAGAAGCTTGTTAAGTCGCCGTTCGGAGCGGGCAATAAAAGCATAGGCCAAGAATAAAAGCTCTATGCTCGACGATCACAACGTCTTAGCTGATCAAAGAATTTCAAGCAGAACTCGTTTACTCAAGTCACCAGCTTCACAAAATCTAGACCAGATTTTTTTTAAAGAACCTGCCCTTATGACACTGCGATCTAGCAAGATCTATTATGTCTCCGCTCTACTTAGCCTAATACCTTCCTAATGAAGGTGAGCATGTCATTGGTAGCCGAGTTTCTAAACTCCGCTGATCACTATGAAAGATCCGTCTATGTAGCCATTACAGTGCCGGATATTCACAGAGAACGTGCTCAGAGGTTTCTTCTTCTTCTAAACAGAACCGACATTCTGTATCTAAACAAAGGTTTAGTTTGTTGAGATGTTATCTTAGGCCACGATGGGTGGTAAAGAAGGTCACTAATTTCCTCATGTTGTTCCTGTCAAGGTTTAGAAGAGCTTTTGGATTACTTTAGACCGAGGACATGTTCCCAATGGTCTAGGCGAAGTTGTTTCCAGTTATTTAAAAAAGCTGTGCCAAGAGCGCAGAAGCCGAACCGGACCTAGCCAGCTCATCCGCAGTTTCATTGCCTACAATGTCCTAGTGGCCGGGTACCCAACCAAGCTTGACCTTGTTGTGTCTGGTAAGTGATTGTAAACCTAGACCAGATCAACTGGATGGGAATGCCACCGGTCTTAACGAGTTACTTTCGGCATCTTTGTTTATTCCTTTAAAAGTTGTGCCACAAACCTTCTATCCAAGACCAAGTACCTATAGGCGACGAAGGCCAAGTGTGTCATATTCAAAACAATCACCCCAGCTACAATATGACAGAAACGAAAAAATGAATAAACTGGGCTCGTAAGGACATCTCTAGACTTAGAGCGACCAGTATGTGCCACTGGTCTATTGAATAAGACGAAAGAAAAATGCGAATTCGGGACTTAGACGAGGACAAAACTTGCACTAATTTTATCGCCTGCTGTCCAGTTCTAGCCCAGAACTAGACAAGGCATGCTTAGAACCTTTAAGAACTCTCTAACGTCGATTTCTTCAGAAGATTTCTTGCATAAGCTTGGATCCATCAGTGGTCGTCGTCATTTGTTATATGTTCGTCACTCGTGGACACACTATGAAAACAGCTTTTAGCTCCCAGCAAAGTGACGCATCGCCTCGCTGCCTGTGAATAGGTAGACTTAGAGTTTCACAGTGCAAACGCTTCTGTTACGACGTTGTTAACAGTTTCATCAATATTAAGAAATATGGCCATAGCTCTTAATTGTTTGCTCTCTAAAGACTTTCCCAAGTGTATGTACCAACGAGTACAGAGATACTTCCCCCTGTCTACCTCACTGTAAGCTTGCTGTGACGCTTGCAACATGTTTAAATAAAGACATAGATAGAG
This sequence comes from Matsumyia berberina, assembly GCA_917880715.2. Taxonomy (NCBI): domain Eukaryota; kingdom Metazoa; phylum Arthropoda; class Insecta; order Diptera; family Syrphidae; genus Matsumyia; species Matsumyia berberina. Next base: position 36,402,238 of record OU862870.1, read on the forward strand.
GAGACTTTCAATTCGTCTTTTTGTGGTTTTTAGAAGAAATGTTGGTCAGAGCCATCTTGAAGCAAAGATGGAAACATCTTACTGCTCCAATTTTCACAACTGCGGGAGCTCTTAGCTACCCCTCTGTTTATATGTCCGCACACTGCCTCTACTGTCCTTGCACATGAGCTTACAATGATTACTGTAGCAGTAGCAGTGATCTGTAAGTCACGTTCTATAGGAATCTGCTGTTTAAGGAAGAAGAATATTGAAGAATCTTTCTTTCTTTGATTAGCCTGAGAGGCCTGGGAAAAGCTTTCCAGTAAAGGCTCTACATGTCCGATGAAATTCCTCTCGACATCTAGGTGTCTTTACCTCGGTGGGTAGCCTTAAGATTCCCATGATCGTGACAAATATGGATCAATCTATGCATCGATCTTCGCGTTGCCAACTCAGGGCGTTGCTGGCGCTAAATTTCCCACACTTTGCTTCAAGTTTAACTCTCTAAGCAGTGGAATACCCTCAGTCAGATAAAACATATTGCACTCGGTCATAATGCAATCAATCTTAATCCTGCCAAGAGCCGGTCTCTAGCTCAAAACCAGTCCAAACTCCTTCATAAGGAATCTGGCTTTTACTTGTAATTCATAAAATAGCTTTTTTTTTCTTTTTTCTAACATAAACTCTAAAAACACGTACACAAAGTATAAGTTAAAACAAAAAAAAATTTCTAAAAACAATTTCTCTCTCCTTTCAGGTGAGTCTGCAGATAATTGCTTAATTGGCACCCGAACTACCCCCGCCGGCTACCGTGAGTATCTGTCTAACAAAACACTCAGTTTAATCCGCCATTTTCCGTGGCGATAGCACGCTGGAAATATGTGAAAAATCCGACTGCACTTTCCCTCTTAAGTTTCGCTTTCCTTGACTTTTCGCGTTTTCTCTCAGAAGTTTGTTGCGGGGAAATTTCCCATTTCCATCGATTCCATCGATCTCTGCAATTTCCTAGCTGCGGTCGGTCTCCGTGTCTCCTTGGAGGGGATTAAGTAAGTCTGGGTTACCCAAGTGCGGTTATTTGTGATTTTCCTCTCCCCGGTGCGCTCCTTTCTTCTAATGGCGGCGGTCCGTGTCCCGCATGAGATAATTCCCATGATGGAAAGTTGAATTAATTAATGAAAAGCGAAACCGAACGCGCTAGCAAGGCCTGTGTGCGTGCGTGCAATTGCAAAACGGACCAAATTCAGATCAATCCCATCTCTGTCATCATCTGGTTTGGCTTGTTGTTCCATCAACACCACCACCGCCGCAGTAGCGCGAAGTGCATCATTGTTGTTCATTCACGTTCCATCGGAGATCGGCGTTACCCAGCTGGAAACACACTGCAAACGATCAAAAATGATGACATGCTATGGCGCTGCCATACACCAGCTATTCCACTCCAGAAACCAACTGAACTGCATCTTTCAGCTCCGCCTTGTGCCTGTGATTCTCCACTGTGCTTCTCTGCATCTTCTCCAACGTCGTCGTCGCGCAATCATTTCGAAAAGGAGACCATTTTCGACAAGAGCGAGTTTTTTTCTTCTCAAATACCCACACATGCAGGCAGACCGAGGGGTGGTGTTGGTGGTGGTTGGATGCACCCAGACAATGCGCAAAAAACAGGTTACGAAGAAAGTGGAAGCGAAAGCAGAAGCAAAAATGTTGTACACGCGATCGTTGCCCATGAAAATTTGTGTTTGGTTTGCGCTTGCATGACTCTAATGGAAGCCCAGGCGAGGATCTCACAGGGAATACATGCACAGATTTGCCACACAGTGCTGGTGCACCGATGGGAACTGGCTGTGTGCTGCCGCATATTCAATATCAAATCAAAGATGGTACTCGTGGATAGCATGCTGTTGCCCGTTGCCTGTTTCTGTTGCTCGTGCCCATGAAAACGCTTTCATTTTTATCCGGAACACTGGGGTTTAGTGTTTTCCTTTTCATTTGGTATTCATGGGCGGACTTATTTTTGCTGGAACAAAGGAAGTGTAGAGGCTGTGTGGTGTGCAAGAATGCGGAATTATTAAGAATCTGGAGGAGGGCTTCAGTAAGCTTATGGAAGTTCGTTTAGCAACTTCTTTGGAAAATTCTTCAAAATGTTCTCGATTGACCAAAGACTTGGTCTAGCACTGACCCCTTACCAAACGAGAGCTGTGCAGATTCAAGACCACAAGTCAATACTAAGTTCATAAGAAAATCTGCACGTTCCAACGACTGAATATGGAATCACAGAGCCTCAACTATACAACGTTTTTTTTCTAATCTTCATAACGACATAGAAGGGAACGAAAAAGCTGATGAATTGGCACGATTAGGGTCAGCTATGAACATTAGCAAAGCAGACACATCTGCAATGCCACCGATAGGGAGATTGCATGGAATAATAGACAGGATAATAGAAAAAGAAGCAAATTCCTCCTGGTTAGCCAAAGAGGACTGCGCCATCTCTCGGACGTTATGGCCGAAATTAAATAAAGCTAAAGCAAGGTTCCTTCTGGCACTGGACGGATCCTCTATCCGCATGCTCACTGGAGTTATCACAGGACACTGTGCTATCGGAGTCATGCTCCACAAGAAGGGAATCGAATCCATCGATTTATGCAGAAGTTGCGGAGATGAGGAAGAGGTAGAATCAAGCCAACATCTGCCGTCCCACTGCTCTGCCCTGCAATAACGACGTCTACGCGCATTAGGATTAAGCACAGGTAACAGACTTACAGTCAATGGATCTACTCAGATTCTTGAAGTGCACTAACTAATTCACAAAACAGCCAAGAATAGGATAGGCCCTTAGGGTGTTCCCGGAAACATATTGCTGTTCCCACAATACTAATACGGTACTCACAATGGAGCTCCAAGCCTCCGAGTAAAAGTAATGAAGCCTGTCCATCACACAACCGACGTAACGTAACCTAACCTTTCCTCTAATCTTTCACGGAGCTCGGATGTACAACACCAAAAGGATAAAAGTGCATACAAGAAGACTTACCAGAGCTTGCGGAAAGATTGTATACGCATCTGACTAAATAAATAAATATCTGGCGTGGGAACGAACAGGTCGGAATGAACCAAGGCCTAGCTTCTCGCAACTATTCAAAGCAATAACCTCGCCCAGCAGTCCAAAGCAATAACCACTGAGGCACGGCAACGCATCTGACTAGCTTCCAAAACTTAGGAACACAACACAGTAGTAGACCCTGTCATGAAAAAACCTGACGCTTTGCAGTCAAATTGCAGTGAGCAGAGTCACGGTAAAGCTGGAGAAAACCAAGACAGAACTGCAGACATTTGTCCCCTAATGCTAGTCAGGTATACCCATGTCATTAAGCGAGGTTAAGAAGGTTCAGATGGAGTCATGGCCTACCGAAAGGTATGTACCTTGTTTATAACCTTAAGACAACCGAAGTTAACCCGAATTCGACCAGGAAACAGCTGTAGGGACTAAGCCTGAAAACTGTTTCTTTCAAAAAAAATTTCCAAGAAAACTATGATACGAGTAGTCAACTTCTGATGGAGGTGCCAACTACAACTTTGCATAGCTATACCGAGCAGCACATTGACCCAATTGAATGTAAAGCGATAGCTTGGTTTTGTATAAAAATCTTGAGCCTTACGGGTCTGACGAAGATTCTCTAGCCATCAAAATCGTTTCCTTGCCCAGTGTCTTATTGGATCTTGGCTATAGAACTCTGTTCAAGCTAACTTGACCTAAATCATGATGGAATGTACATTCTACAAACACATGTAGGTGTAGGCCAATTGTGGTTATGTTCTCTACAGAAATTCCTTTAAAAAAAACGTCTCAACGCTATACAGCCCGAAGCGAAGATTTCAAGCACTATCTAGGGAACATCGTAGTAGAATCGTAGTCGGTGCTGAGGATATGGAAGAACTACTTCTGGAGATTGTTTAACGGCGACGACGAATCAAATCCTGCTGTCAGGCAGAATAAACCATTCAACCTGGACGATGTAGACCAACAATTCCATCCACCCGACCTGGACGAAGTGAAGCCATATCTAAGCTTAAGTTTAACAAAGGTGCTGGAGTTGACGGTTTAGCTTCCAAGCTATTCTAACTCTAAGCGGCAGGCGATAACGTGGTAAGGAGCATACGCCTTATCTGTTAAATATGGTCGGGGAAAAGTATTTCTGATGAATGGAACCTTAGCATTGTTTGCCAGATCCTCAAGAAAGGAGACCTTCTGAACTGCGCCAACTACAGAGGCATTAGTCTTCTTAACGTCGCTTACAAGATCTTATTCGCCTTGTTGTGTGAACTCCTGAAGCCGTTCGTCAACAACCTGATCGGTCCATATCAGTGTGACTTCAAGCCAGGAAAGTTCACCATCGACCAAATATTCACATTGCAGCAGATCTTGGAGAAAACCCAAGAACTTAAAATCGATACCCACCACCTTTTCATCGATTTTAAGGCCGCGTATGACAGCATCTATAGAAACGAGCTATACAGAGCCATGTCTAGTCCGTCTGTGCAGGATGACGATGGAGAATGCACGCTGCTCCATCAAGGTCGGTCAAGGCCTCACCAAGACTTTTGAAATCAAAAAAGAATCTAGACAAGGCAACGCCCTGTCAGGTGACTTCTTCAGCATCATAATGTTCAAAACTTCCAAGCCAACAGCAGGGACACAATCATTCAGAAATCTGTTCAACTGCTTGCTTTCGCCAATTATCTTGATATCATAGGCAGAACTCAGCGAGCTGTCACCGGTGCGTTTGCGAGTATAGCGACAGAAGCGGCCAAAATGGGTGTAGCGATAAATGAGGGAAAAACCAAGTACTTGTTGTCAACAAGCAGCGATACCCAAAATCGACGAAGCGGACAGAACGTCACAGTGGACAGCCAAAACTTCGAAGCTCTGCTATTGCCTCCGAGAATTATACATATCTCTTCGGAAATGAAACGAAGAATCTCAGTTTTTTCGGGCTGAACTGAATAGTACAGCCCCATCTGGAACAACTAAGGAGACTCTACATACATAAGACACTATTCGCCATAGTCCTGCTTTATGGCGTTGATTCATGAACTCTGTCGAAAGCGGATGAAGATGTCATTCGTCGTTTCGAGTGAAAAAATGTTCGTAAGGTATTCGGTCCCGTTTGTGTTGACGGTTGATGGAGGAAGAGATTCAACCCCGAACCGTCCAGCGACATCGATTTAGTCAAAAAAAAAACTGCAGGTGGACGTTTGAAGTAGCTGGGACATACATATAGGGCGATGGACACCAACGCTCCGGTACTCAGAGTTTTCAAAGTTAACCCCGAGGGACAACGCAGTAGAGGAAGGCCTAGCCTAAGGTGGCACGTACAGGTAGAAAGAGAACCTCAACCAACTTGGCGTACCCCACTGGAGGCACTTACTGGGAGGCTTATTGATTGATCCACTTCGAACTTTAGCGACACCTAGGTTGTTGAAAAGGGACCGATGCCTCATTCTTGCGAGAGCCGGGCATTTGCAGATGAAGTGGTCGAAGGTTTTTACCTCGTTCACCAGAAAGTGTTGAAAGAGATACCTTATCTTGCTGCATTGTTACCGGCAATCCAGTTACCAGTGCTACCAGCCACTAAATGTCCCTTCGATTTTTATTAAAGAGATGGTGGGTAGGTAGGTAGAGGTGGCGGTTCTAAAGAACCCAATTAGTGCTGTGATGCGCCATTTTGAAACCGCAACCATTTGACCTGGTTGTTTACTAAAGAGATGCTTGGTTCTGGTTTGGTTGTATGAGGGCTGTATTGTCCTAAATATGATGCGTTCGTTATCAACTTCTTAGGCAGTTTGAAGGCTGTCAACAGTCAAACGTCGCTGATCCAGTTCATCGGTCTGTTTGTTTCCACCTATACCCCTATGTACGGGGACCCGGAGAACTGGTCACCTGGATTCGGAAGTTCCTAACTACATTCTTCTACCAGTTTGCAGAATGTGATTTTAAAGTTTTGTGTAAGATTTTCAAAGTAAAAGTTTAGGTATCAGAGTTCTTCATTATTCCTCCGCTTTTTCATTTCACTCTGCTTGAGAACCGTTTCTTGAAGATCTTCTCGAAGTTAAAACTTCGGGCGAAGTAGTCAGTTTGCCTCATAACAACTTCTTAAGGTACCGACGGCCTTGCATGCTGTCATGAACTGGCCCTTAAGGTCGAGAGGAAGAAGGTACCGATGAAATATTAACGCATTCGTTGGGCTTTAGTTGAACGCTTGCCTATGCTTGGAGCTCTTTGGACTTTGCTTAGTTTGATTATGTTATAAGCTTTGATCAACGTGGGCCAATAGATGCTTCTTCTGCTGCTGTATACATCCATAACAGCGTCGGGTTAAGGCAGATGCAAATGAGGCATCTACATACTTCGCATGCATGTGGGGAAAAGGCCTCGAGATGAAGTGTGGCCTCATTACCTCATGAAACCTTAACTCGACACTGATCCATAGAGTTATCTTCGGACGAAATCTCCGCATTTTGCCAAAGGTTCTGCTAAAGGCATAGTAGGCTCTACAGGTCTTTCCAACTTTAAAACTTTACTCTAGTTCTCTCCGAACCATCTCCCTCAGCACACCAGTAGCCATCTTGGCGTCGGAAAATACTCGTATTAATCATATTTTGCTTAAGTATGTTTTTTTTTCTCTCTGCCACACATCCACTTAAGACTGAAAAACAACCAGAAACACGTTTTGTTTTTTGTGTGACTAAAGACTTCTCGGATGCAAGTCATACTCGCGTAAGCCATGGATTAGCCCCTGTTGCTGGTACTCTTGTACTCGTATATGGTTACTTCCACTCCAGTCATGCCTTGCCTTGTCTAGGGAAAACGAGGTCAATGCATTTTCTTTCTGTTTTCCACTCTTTTTCCGCTGCCATCCAGCGAGTTCCACTTCTCGTCGCCTGTTCCCCCATTTGTCTAATTTATAATCCTAATGTAACATTAAATTGTGGAAAATATGAGAGAAGAATTTTTTTTTGCAATTTTTTTCCTTTTCCCCTACACGGCATGGATGGATTCACTTTCATTGGAAATTATGTTGTGTTTGTTGCTTTCCACCTGTTTTCCTGATCTGCGTGTTTTTTTCTTGGTTTTCTTTCACATTTGGCGCGCGCATTAATAAAATCGAAAGTTTGCCTTATACCCACTATTGCGGAGACAAAAAAAAAAGTAAAAGTTAGAATGAGGTGATAATTGGTTTTATTTAAGTAAAGGACTAATGGGTGGGAGACGCTCAAGATTCACCCCTTCAACGTGTGATACTCACTTCACTTTGACGGCCTGTCGACCCATGATCGTTTGAACTCTCCATGCTAGGGGCTGCTCAGGTGAGGATGTTTCCTATTCGCTAGAAGCATGTTAACTGAAGCATTTAAGCAAAAATTCTTCTCATTCAATTTTGTCATCACAAAGTCTATATTTCCTAGACTTAACCTAAGACGCTCCCATTTAGGGAAGCGAGCGAGCCATTTTCTTCGAATCTTTCTCAAAGAGGGTTCAGTAGATCATTAGAGGGAAATATGACGACACGCAACAAAGATCGTCAATGTACAAGCAATGTACAAGGCGTCAACGTACAAGGTCTTATCAATAAGTTTCTTACTTCTTTCGATTGCCTGCGAAGCTATTAATTAAATGGTTAACGCCATTTGGATTTTTAAGAACTGTCGTTGTCTCATTAACTATTCTGTCACCATGTTTCCTAAAAGAGAGGACGTTTCCTTAAAGACCTGAGCCCCAATCACATTTGTATATTGTTACATTACATTACCATCTGGAGATTTATTCCATTGCTGCCAGACGACTATCTTTACTGTGCAGCCTTTGCTGTGGTATCTAAGATTCTTTTTAGTCGATCAACCGCTGTTCAATTCCATACGTTTAACCAGGCTCAATATACGGTTACCATAAGTTCACTATGATAGCAAACGAGAGACGGGAGAGGAAGGGTGTTCAGACTAAGGGACTCTCCCTTAGATCCAGACGGCAGCGGAAGAACTGTCAAGATGGAACCAACAGTGGCGTCTACAGTTCTTGTCATGTCGAACTACTTAGTAAACACCTTACACGGGCTATTCTGACATATTTGGAGCTCAGGTCTGTAAGGATCAGTTCATCCGGCCCCTTTCGTCTAAGGAGTAATAACCAGGACCTAACCCTCCAGAATTGGGGACTGCGCGATGGGGCAACAGCCCATTCGTGGAAAAAGACCCAGTTATGAGAAAGACGCCCCGGGCTTCGAATATAATTGACCTCCAAAATGACAACGGACTACGATTAAAGAGTTTGCTCCTGGAATGTATGCACGCTCTATACTCCGGAAACAGCTCAAAAACTTGTAACTGTCCTCGAGCAGTGCCTTTAAGGGAGATATTACTGCCATTCAAAAAATACGATGGATGTGATCATGGAAAAAAAAAAACCAAGCTGCGACATTTATTACAGCTGCCACAAGACACTGCACATGTTAGGATGGAGGTTCGTCGTGGGAAGTCGGCTGCCATCAAAAGTTATTGAATTTAAGCCAAAAAGCGATTGCCTGGCATCAATGCCACTTTTTACAACATCAGCCTGGTAAGCGCTCATGCCGCTACCGAAGAAGCTGAGGACGCCATCAAGGAGAAATTCTATAACCTCCTGGACGGAGCCTACAGAGCCTGTTCAGAGTATAATGTCAAAATCGGATTTCACTGTAGCCATTCGCAGGGCTCCACCTAGTTTTATTTGTACCCTTGGAAGGACTGCCTCAATATCTTATCTAACAGGGTCCCCAACCCAACACATTCTAAGACCCCTCTAATATTGTTTTTAAAATCGGAAATCAGTTTCTGTTGGATTAAAAGAACTTCTTGGCCTGGACATTTTCGTCTTACTTTAAACTATAAAATATAAAAGTTAAAGCCGTCCACTGTGACATTCTGTCCGTTACGTCAAAGTTGGGTGTCCTTTCTTGATGACAGCATATATTTTGTTTTGCCCTCATTGACCGCTAAACCCATCTTCTCTGCTTCCGTCTCAATACTCGCGAACGCGCCAGTGGCATCACGCTGCGTTCTTCCGATTGTGTCAATATCGTCGGCGTATGCGAGTAGTTGGACGGACTTTTGAATGGCTGTGCCTCTGGTGTTGGAAACCATTTAGAGCTCTTAATAAAGCAGAGGATACTTTTGACATCAGTATGCGATAATTCGCCTAAATTGTCGAAGTGATAGGCTCGTAGATAGAATAAGATTTTGATGTGGATTGCTTGGCAACTGAATGTCAGTTTTGTCTACTTTTGTCTACTTTTGAGCGTCCGAACATTCCATGTTCGTTTCATTAGCGTTGTCAACAGTGTGACCCATATTCGAGGCTGTTTGTATTTTTATCGCAATATTTTCCCTTTCACATCTACAATACAATTGGAAGAAAAGAACCTTCCGGAGGCCTGCCCCAAATATCAAAAAACGCAGTCTGAATTTTCCCAAAAAAGTTATTCTAAGTTGAAAAGATGGGTTACGGAGGGGTTGGTTAGATTACCACCACTGCTTCTGATATTTCTCACGATGGCCTTTCTTGCAGCTGATGCAGAGCAGGTTATTTACTGGCTTTAGGACAAGAACAAATTCCTTCTTAGAGCAAACCTCTTAATAGACTTTCTCAGCGATTATTACCTATTTACTCGACATTTTAAGCAAACAAAGATTCCGAGAGACTATCACCTCCTGTAAGCTTGGGCTCGTTAGGTCCTTAAGACCAGGGCTAGAATCTCGTGTAGCATTTTCGTATGATATTTTGCTTAGAGCTCAAGAGCCTCTCACTGAAACTAAACTAAAAGCTCAGACTCATCCATCCAAACCAAGTCCCAGGTGGTCTTTTTCCAACAATTCTCACATAAACCTTAACAAGTTCCACAATTGCCGTCCATAATTCAAAATCAATGGAACGCCAGTTTTATGAGGGCACTCCATATATTATTCGTGTATGTTCGCGTCTCCTTACTACCATGCGTCCACCTTATCCGAAAGCCAATTACGAAATCCGTAAAAAAAAAAAAGTTATGCAACATCCCCTGGTAGCAAGAATCCGCCATATACCGCACACCCAGAGAGAGGCAGCCAAACAGAGTGAACCTTCGATCGACAAGAGAAACAAAAAAATTACACACGGTTTTCATTTCCTCGATGACACAATTAACCTGTTATTGAATTAAAGTAAACACAGCGTTAATCGCTCGCACTTCAGTCTCCGCTCCACTTGAACACCTTGCGCGATCCGATTGCACAATATTGCCCTACAGGGCTTCGAGCCGCAGCACCTCGTCCGCCAAAAAGATATGATTCTGCGTGAGCAAGATTTTGTGTTTTTCTCTTAACAAATAATTATCACGATTTCCCTTATTTCCTTTTTTTTTACTGTGCGTTCTCGTTGACGAAGTCTCGGGCGTTTATCTTATCACCATCTTCACTCGGGCTGCTATCACGCCCAACGATCGCAACCGGCGGTATGCCCCAGCAGGTCGGCTCCAGAGACGGATGGCCTAGAAAAGCTCCATCCACAATCACTACCACCACCACTATCTCCGCCATATTTGCTTAATCCCAATATTTTTTCGCTCCCCCGCCGGAGGGAAGGCGAAGAGGGCGCTGATAAGACGTGCGATCGTATTGCACAATACGCGGGAGTACTCGTACTCGTACTCGTAAAGTAGGGCTGCCCTACGGCAAGAATACCCACGACGAGATCTGGATTGCGTGCGTGTGTAGAGTTACGAAAGGTGAACACACAACGACGACAAATCGATTTCCGATTTCGCCTCGATCGGATCGATCGCCGCGTTATGGTGGCACAGTTACCGGTTGCATCATGGCAGCAGCGTCGAGCCGATAACAAAGGGGTTAATAAAATATCACGAAATAGTTAATGACTTTGGTGGTGGTGTAGCGATAGTTCAAGTGGAGCGCAGTTGATCTCGCCGTCATCGTGTGGAACGTGCCAGAAACGTAAACATTCGGGCCCGGCGATCGGTTCAAGTGAGTCATTGACATTGCCAGTGCGGTGAGTGCCAATGCGGCGCGGAGCACTTGCAAATTGTATCAAATCGGCAGATTTGGTTTCTATTTTTGTATTTTCCACCGAATGCGAATTCATTTCCCGTTTTCGCGGGAAAACCGACCGCCAAAACTCATGTTACATTTTCTTTTCCGAAAAATACATGCACTCTGGGGCGGTGTGTGTGTGTGAGGAGAGGGGAGGGGGGGAATGGTCATTCATGAAATTCGACCGCGAGGTCGGTGGCAATGGAAGTTTTTTCAACCGACACGCAGACAAACTCAAACTGTTTAGTTTTCTGACAGATCGGTTGGTTTTCGAACAAAATTGTCGTAGGAAACTGTATCAGTTGGTAGTGTTTCGTTAAGTATTGATTTCGTGAAATTTAAGAGACGGTATGGGATCAAATCGAAACGAAACAGCTGGTGGAGTTTACTTGTCACGTTCGCCAGTTCGGGTTTGACATTGACGTCTATCGGGTTAGATAAGGAATTTGACGTTTAGTGTCGACAAGGAAATCCGTCCTTCATGCGATTTCGATGAATCTTACTTCCTTAGGAGATAGGGAACAATCGAAACAGTGTCAAGGTGATTTGACGTTACATTTGTCACTTTGGCTGTTCGGATGTCAGAAAGACAATTTGATGTAATCTAGTGAAGGGCAATGATTGTGGTGTTGCCAAGCGGATGACTTATTGTGGGTGACGGCCATCGTTTGCGTTTGTTATTCCACTTGTAGCAGGTACTAGCCCACTGATAGGTAGAAAAGGCTACATGACGATCAGCTGCAGGGTTAGGAAATGTCTTTTGGATGTCCAAAACAAAAGTGGAGCCGATATCTGTACAGAAGGAGATCACCACCTTGTGTTAGCATACATTGTTCTTCGAATTGCAGCCGTCCGAACGAGCAGAATGCTCAGTCACAAGCCGGAGAGATTCCATAGTACGACAACATTCTAGTGACCATCTTGCACTGGAGACAAAATTAATCAGCAGTGTAGTGCCTTCCAAACCATAAAAGAGCACTAAAACCCTGTGAAGAACGTCTTCGTTGAAAAATGAAGGTTTTGCCTGTAAAACAGCACAAGGCTGTCCGAAAATATCTGCCAACGAATCGGGGACCGAAGCAGCTTTAAGTTTACATTGCAATCACCTATGTAGAGGGAACTAGTGAGTTAGAGACCCCGTACTGTGTGAAGATTAAAAAAAGTCCATAAGAAAAGGATAAGCTGATGCTCATTGAAAAAGATGAGGTTAAAGCAGCTATATGTGGAGATCCAATGTGACACCACGAAGTTTGAGCCACTAATTCCGAGCTAAACCAGAGCGAGGATACTTCCGACGTCTACATTCGCGTTGTAGCCTAGATCGTCGAAGAAAGGCGCCCGCAAGTGGTGGTTTGACAGGTGCAAAGAAACAAAAAAAAAGTCTCCTCTACCTCCTCTTCTGTAGAAAGCATTGCCCTCTTGCCTGGCCTCGCCTTGGCATGAAGACCTAAAGGACAGTGTCTTGCGAGGACAGGACCAACCGTTGAACCGATTGTGATCTAGTTCACGTCGTATCTGTTTGAAGATTCGGCATGCAGTGCATTCCTCTCATGCAATAAATAAATAGCTGGCGCGGCAGTACTGAATAAGCCAAGCCCTAGCTTCTCGCAATCATTCATGTTGTGTGTGCTACATTTCTCGCACGAATGTAAGGGACCTACAATTTTTTGCCGACTCCGAACGGCGAATTGAGAAGCTTTTTCATGACAAGTAATACTCTTGGAGGCTTGTCATTCCCCGATGAGAGGTGGTGCCGCAAAATATGTTCGTTGGACGTTGCTGAGGCTTGAAGCTACGCCCCTCGCACAGCATTCCAACCCACTAACCCCTGAGCCACGGCGACCACTCCCTCTCAGCGGGTTGTGTCTCTGTGATCTGGCCCCCTTGGGGCTTTAAAATATAATACCGTCACGATTCACCATCTCGCACGTATGAGATCCAAAAGATCACACCAGAATAAGTCTTTGGTCATGAATATTACTTCTCGGGATCGTTAAGTCGATAGCTGGACGTCACTAGCTGGACATCACTAGAAGGTCAAATGAAGTATTTTACTCGAATACGCAAGACGTCAGCCAAGCCTCCATAAAAGCCTCTTCAGACGTCATAATTAAGTTGAAAATCGAAGAGGAAAACACAAGACAGTTGAACCAACTTGCTCCATATAACTTGGTGATGCTAAAAATAGTTGACGCGATAGTCAGTAAAGGCCAAGGCCTAGTTTCTCGCAATTATTCATGTTTTGCGTGTTTTATTATTGGCACAGATGGATAGGGTCCTCAAACAGTCATTATTCGTATGACTCAGGCAATAAGGCTTGAGATTCCGTCGTCTCACAATTCGTATCGAAGCAGAATTCACCAACATCAACCTGATATGCCGTCATGCTGTCACAACGATCACCTAGATATCCACAAGAGAACTTGGCGGCTTCCTGATCATAAACTAGTCAATCAGATCAATCTAGTTCCGATTTAAGCTAGGTTCGCCTCTTGGCAAGGGTATTCTAAATGCCTGAACTATCCCAAACCAACGTAAACTATTATCACTGTCTTGTTGCTGTACTGTCAGAAGATACAACGCCGATAGGCTACAATTGCAAGAGACCGTCAGAAGCCCAGAATCGACACCTATCATCTCTATAAGACCACATATGACAGCATTTATAGAGACGAGCTCGGGATGAGCCAAGGTCTAGCTTCTCGCAACCATTCATGTTGTGCGTGTTACATTTCTCACACGAATGGAAGGGACCTACAATTAATTGCCGACTCCGAACGGACTGAGAAGCTATTTCATGACAAATTGTACTCCCGGAGGATTGTCATCCCTTGACGAGATGTGGTGCCGCGAAAAATGTTCGGTAAACATGGCTGGGACTTGAACCCTCGCAGCTCGCACAGCCGTCAAACGCACTAACCACGGACCACGGATCCGAGCTATACAGAGTCATGTCGGACTTTGCCATTCTGTCAAATATTATGCAGATTGACGGTGGAGAGTGCTCGCTACTCCATCAAGGTCGGGAACGATCTCACGGAGACCTTTGAAGTCAAAATAAAATTAAGACACGATGACGTGCTTCCGTGTGACTTAGATGTTAGATGTTAGAAATCGGGGTGTGTGTGCGTGCACTGTGACCTGTTTAGATCTATTGTGCTCATATTGGCCGATACGTCTCGATCTAACGATGGGAGATCCATTTCAAATTTTTGTGGATCAATGCTCCACAGTCGATAAAGAGGTGTGACGGAGTCTCCTCGGCATCGCTCCGTGTGACTTCTGAACATCATAATTGAACGAATTGGTCACAATGGGACACATCGAACAGAACATAACAGTGGATATCTAGAACTTGAGACAGCTGGCTAAAAATTGTGCCGACTAGACGAGCTTGTTGGTTGAGGCGCTTGTTCAACCCGAACTGTAGCGCCGTCATAAGTAGATTTCTATAAAAGCTAATCCATAATGGAGTACTCCTATCCATTGTCAGACAGATTCCGAAGGAATTGTTCCAAAAAAGTCGAAATGCAGTACAAAATTTGTCTCGTCCCATTTTCCATCTCACCAGCTCTAAATCCACTTCCTGACAAAACAATAAAAACCAGGTAAAGCCAAAGTAACAAATCCACAAATGCAGCAGCCGCCCAGCCACACAGGCATATCTCTCTCTCTCACTCTCTCAACCCATTCATCAACATTAGTATCCCCCATGCCTCAGCCATGGGAATGTTGCCCTACTTGCATATGCCCACCAAACATCCGCACAAAATGTTGCCAACAAAAACGTATCTCAATGAGTTAAGGTATACACCTCTCACAAAACCCACACTGCCGCAAAGTCATTTCGCTGTGTGTTTGTTTTACATATTCTTCTACGCACACAACAAACATGCATTCGCAAAACAAACACCAAAACACCTCCTATAGCACAGCAGCAATCCGAAATTGAAAATGAGAGTTCACAAAAGGAGGAATGAAGCAAGGTTTGGGCCTTTTGCTTCTTCATCATCGTCTTCGTTGCTTCTTTGTGTTCTTCCTTCTTCCTCACTATCCAACGCTCGGCCCAGGCAGTCTGTGTATGCTGTATACCGTCGAATGGAGGAAGAGGAAAATTTTGTATGGTGTGGAAGGTCATTTTCCCAACCCTCTTTAAGGGTTCGCTGTTACACAGTACACACTGGGCGGTGTTTACATAAGGGACTGATTGGAGTTTATATGCTTTAACAGGTAACGAAATGTTGCACTTTTTATGCCTCTCTCTCTCTGTCGCTCTCTCGAATACACGCAAGGCATCGGTTTTCGTTCCTTTTTGCATTTGCAACTGTGTATGGCATCGAAGCGAATAGGAATGTGATAAGGGGGCGGTTAAAGAGTAAAACGCGAGGTGCTGTAACAAAAGCATAAGCACAGGGAAAACAACAACTCTTGGGGAGACGCAGACGGTAGACCCCACACACCAGAAAGACATACAGAGACTACACCAAAAAAAAAACGCCATACACGCCATACAGACTATACAGCTTCTGCGGATTGCTGCTGTTTCATCATTCCGACTCGAATACGGGACGGGTCAAGACGCGTGTGTGCATCCGAAGCATTGGATTCGGGCTAATTTTTTTCGTTCCTTCTTTTGATTCAAACTGTTTTCTGTTCTTTTTGTTGATGTGAGACTAAGAAGAAAAGGGCAAATTGTGTCCAAAGTGTTTCAAGTGCAAATTATCAAAAAACAGAATTCTACCTCAAATCGAAAAAAAAAAAATAAACAAAATGCAATCAATGTGTAAATTAATTTAATTTAAAATAGCAACAGGAAAGAGATAAGCAGCGAAGCAGTGAAACAAAAGCAAAACAATACCCAAACGGAAAAAAGTTGTCTGGCCGTTGCAATTCACACGGAAAAAGAAGGAAAAACGGATGAGCTTTTCCACCCTTTTCACCACACCACCCACCCCAAATGGTGGGAGAACCAGAACCCGTTGAAAAGATAAAAATCCTCTCCAAAGAGGAGCCACTGTTTTTTGCTCTCATTTAGGAAATTGAGAGCGCACTCTGAGTTGCTCTCTATCAACACCGAGTGTGGGGAAAAAAAATGTTGCTTCGCCTGTAATTGGCGTGTTTTCCCCCTAATCGAAACGGAAAGTGAAAATTGTACACCCCAAATGCATGTGCATATGCATAAGTGCGTACGTGTGCGCTACGCGCTATTTTAACACCAACACAAGAGAATCATAGATACGCAACACAGTCAAACAACCAACTGCAACTTGTTGTTTGAAGAAAGAATATTTCTCAGTCTCACAACATAGAGAGAGACTCACACACAAGGAAACCAAAAGACAAAATGGAAAGAAGGAATACGAACAGAGAGTGAGAGAGTGAAATACATACAGAAGAGCCGGCGGCGGCAGCCTCTGAAACGCTTAAAACCCCATATTCAACCCCTAGCCACACACATACAGTTGAAACAGATTTTTGCCTGTGCCGGTGAATCTGTGGCTCCTCTGTAGTTCAGCTTCAGTGTTCGCTGTTTACTTGGTTCTTCGTTCATCGCGCTGCGGATTGCATCGTAGATACCTACAGACTGTCATCGGTTCAGCTCACTCGTTCGCTATTCGTACGTTCGCTCTGTCATTTGCCGCACACCGTCCGTCATCATTTACCATTATTGCCGCTCTGTTTTAATTTTTTTTTTATGTATGTCTCCAACATATCGTTGTCGTTCATTCGTTCGTCGTTGTCGTCGTCGTTTTCGTTGAGAGTTTTCAACCAACAAAAAAAATGAAGCGAATTTGATTTTTTCCCTGTTGTTCGTTTGATTTTTTGACAGTAGCAAGTTTTGAACATAAGATACTGATATTTAGTGTCGCTGATACCGTGATAGATACATGACGTTCAAATTTTTCAACCGTGTAAAGTGAACAACGCAAACAATATCCGGCGGACGTTAAAACCGAGATTATCTAAAGCCCCCCCTCAATAAAAACAAGAACTGTTTGTTTAAAGTTTATTTTTGGCGTGACAAAGTTTTTTTTTTTTTTTTGTGGCGGAAGGAACAAAATTTGAAAACTTCCGGTTGAAATGAATGCACCCACAGCAGAGGAAGTGTTAAATTTAAAACAAAAAATTTAATTTTTTTTCCAAAAACCAATCATTAAGAGAATATGTACAAAAATATCTAAGTTATTACCTCAGTAAAGAAAAGTTTAAAAAAAAATATATATATAAACCTAAGCTCAGGTTCTGTTTACAAATTTAAAAAAAAAAAATAATATATTTTATATGTAAATATGTGCGTGTACTAAAAATAAAAATATATATAAAAAATATTTATTTAAATTTTAAAACTAAATGTACAAATTGTGTCGCTTTAAAATGTTACAAGTGTAAAACGAGAAAAAAAAATAAATTCACAAACAAAACAATTACAATCGGATAAATCATAAGCTCCGCGATAAATTTGAAGACCACAAGTCAAAATGATCATGTTACAGCATTTGACAAGCACGAATCCACACTCCTTTGTAGGCGGTGGTGGTGGAGGTAGCGATGTTACAGCAACAATAACCGCCTCAACAACAACAGCAATCTCATCATCGTCATCGAAGAGCAGTGGCTCAATATCATCGTCATCATCACCATCGCCCACGATCAACGGTGGTCATCATCATCACAGACGTTCAGAATCGTTGAGTCCGTTGAGTTCACCTCAACGGCAACGCCACAATATTCCTGCCGCGGCCTCATCACCATCAGATCGATCAAATTCATCACCACAACCGATGACAATTGTCGAAGATGATCAGCCAATTGTTGCTGAAGATGAAGAGGATACTGACAAGCCTGCTTGTCATGAACGTGTCGAAACACCATCATCGATCCACCAACGTACCGAAGTGATCGTGGAACGTCGAAGGTCGGCTAGCCCGGCCGAGCCGAACATTTTGCGAACACATCAGGATTTCGTAATGCTTTACAACCACCTGCGACAGTGTAAGACTCCACCAACGGTGGCAACTTCCACGTCAATATCGCCATCACCGTCGCCCGATTCGCGACTGTCACCGGCAGGATCACCAGCGTCGATCATCAAGGGAAATTATCAATTTCAACAGAAACGTCGCAGTGTCATCACGACCAGTGGCGATGAGGAAGATGACCAGCGTGCCAATAATTATCGTTCCAGTCGTCATACGTCCTTCACCGATGACTCAGACGATTGTGATCGCAAGGAGACGACTTGCCTATCGCTTAGACCAGTCAGCATCCATGACCAGGAAGAGGAAGAGGACGACGAAGAAGATCGTCCTTTGGATTTATCCTTAAGCACGGCTCTGGGACGACGACGAGGTCGTACCTACTCCGGAGGCACTGATGATTCAGAAGATTCTGGTGCCGGAGCGGGTGAAGGCGAGCATCGTCAGTTGAAATGTGGCGAGGGCAGTGCTGCCTACAAGAAGAGCCTTATGAAGCGATATTGTGAGTATCTCTTAACGAAAACAACAACAAAAAATGTCCCTTCCTGCCAGAATGTAACCTAGTTTCCACGGTGATATCCCGTGGAGATCAATCGATTGATCGATTGAATTTTTCTCACGTCATTAAGAAGTCACTGGCATAATTTTCCACCATTTAGCGCTTTCCCCCTTCGTCTTCCTTACGCTCTTCTAAAGGGTAATAAGCATTCATTTCGATACTCGGTACTCATGTTGCGGTATGTAGAACATACCGGAAGGGCAAATACCTAACATGCTTTTTTTTCACAAAAAAACTGAAACGGGGTAGCTAGGCCAACCCCAACACACAGATGAGAGGGTGAAAACTAGGTCAAAGAATTTTCCAAAGGGATGAAATTAACTGCAAAAAAAAACACGAAAAAAAGAAAAACTGGAAAAACACATGCACTCTATACAACGAATACATAAAAAATGAGAGGAAAATGCACAAGCGAACGAGCAACTAATTGACGTGAGAGAAGTTTTCTTCTTCTAAAGGGTAGTACTCGTAGTTTGTCATGGAAAAAATGAATTTTCAGGGAACAAAAATCTGGGCTAGGAGGGCAAAAGTCAGTAAGGTGTGTTTACTGTTTACACGTCTTCACAAAACCGAAGAATGACTTAAAATGTTTTGAGCAAGTGCTAATGAATGTCAAATTAAGTGGAGTTTACTTGTTTTTTTTTGTCTCTCTTGATGCCTTTTCAGCAACGTGCTGAATTTGTTAAAAATTCAAATTGGAGGGTGGGGGGGTTTTAATTTGACTGGGAATTGGGTGCAAGGTTAGTGGGTGAATGGAGTTTTTTTTTCGTTAAATCCCTTGTTCTGGATCATTGGGGAGATGTTTTTACGAGAGTTTTTTGGAACTCTACTGAGTAGTGACATCCAAGATTGTAGTGCAAATTGGTGTCTTAGGAAAGTTTGCACTTATTCAGCAACGAGCTGAATTGATATAATTTCTTAGTAAGGCACATTTGAGATGATAAAATTGATAGATCATGAATTCCATGAGGCGCCTGTAAAAGGTTTTATCTCTACAAATTAATTTCCGGCATTATTAACGGTATATTCCAGTAAGATATGTTGACAGACCTTTAGATTACTGTTGGCATGATTTGTCTAGTACAAAAGTCTTTAATTTTAATGAAAAATGTCAATTTAAGTCACCCAGCTTATACATAACTCCTTAATACTTATTCAGCAATGAGCTGAATTAGTCTGAAGAGTCTCTAAATTTATTGATTCTCATCAGGAAGTTACAAGATAACCGATCACGCCTTTTGTAATCGACAGTCAGTTCTTACACACCTTTTGATGCAAAAAAACAGATTAAGACGCAATGGACGTCACAAAAAGTTTCAAATGCAGGGTCTTAATGCCAATCCACACTTGGCAACATGCTAATACCTTTCTCTTTTGCTCCAAGTAAGAAAAAGTCCTGGGAATCAACCCTGGACCATTGACACATCGAGTTCAAGGTGAACCTGACTTCAAGACTTGGTTCAATCAGTTCAGCCTTTGGTGTAGCTCTGGACTAGTGATAGATTCTGTCTTCAGCCCTCAGATTCAGTCTAAGTGTGTCTTCATCCATGTGTCGACAGCCAGCTAACCCAATATATTGTAACTGCCCTCAGCTGTGCACATCACGATGTTTGAGGTCTCCTTTTACTTGTACGCCCCACTTTAGGCAAGGCCCTCCTTGGTCCTCTGGACATGTTCAAAATTAGGGTGAAATTAACGTGCAAAGATCTTCTCTTAGTATAGAAGGTGCGAACTGTTTCTGACAGGACATTTTTCACTCAATTATCACCTTAAGAAAACAATGTTCTCTTTGTGACTGTGCCGACTTTTCTTAGAAGATCAAACGACCACTGATCCTATCTTGTTTGAATGTACGAGGTTAGCTGAAAGAGGACTTAGAATCCTATGCAAGGGGTTTATCTCCATTCAAAATCTGTTTCCTCAAGTGATTTTTCATAAATTGAATCTCATAAGTGATTGTGGAGACAATGGGGAGTCGAATGGGTAGCACGCAAACCAAAGCGATCTATACTGACTGATCGAGGATGGACATTGGCGTAGGTGCAGGCATATTTTCTGACACACTTAGCCTATTTAAATTAGACCACAACAGCATCCATAAAAGGGGATTCAACCTCAACACGAAGCAGGGAAAAGGTTTCTCGCGGAAGCAAACATCAGATGGAGCTCTTTGAGCGCCCGTAATACAACAAGAAAGCTATGGCCGATATACAGCAAGACCAGAACTAATACACTGATTCAGAAGAACAGGGAAATTCTTTCCACACTCTTAGGAGTGATTGCAGGGCATAATATTTTGCGATATTACATGAAAACGCTGATTAAGAGCTAAGCTGCGAAGACTTGGAAGTCGATGAGAACACACCCCACTTTCGTTGTCACTTTCCAAGTTTTCACAAAAGCAGACACGAGTTCTTTGAAATACACTTCTTTCAGGAAAGCGATATCCAAGCTTCAAAATGGTCGAAAGTTATGGGCGATAGGAGAGTGCCTTAGGGATATTTCCGTGAAAAGGGACATTACAATGGATCTGTACTGACCAGATTGTGCCGCAGAGGGTTTCCTTCTCCACGCCAACCTATAGACCTAATCTTTAAGAGCTCACGGATCTTGCGATGTCAAAGCCTTCTCCCTTCTACCAGTTCAATTTTATAGATTTGAAATTTGTCGTAGGTTTTGAGGAAAATTAGGCAGATAATTGCCGCCGTGGTTAGTGCGCTAGGCTAGGAGAGTTGGTGAATCTTCTCCTTTGGCTTCTATGCACGTGAAGTGTATCCAGCAGAGTTTGTAGCAGTACTGAGGGGTGCGGAGTTGCTAATATAACAACAAACAGAGGCCAAATCGTCTCTGCCGTAATCGTAAACCTCATCACGTAAAGACGATTTGGCCCCGATATACTCCTTTACACGTCCTGACTTATATGATCAGGGAAGAGACGTTTTAGCCTCTGGTCGCATTCAAAGCGTTAGCCAACTCGGAAATAATCAAGAATTGTCGTAGTAAATTCAAAAATTCTTTCAAAGGTGGTGGAAGTCTAAAAATTATTTGAAGGTTAGAGTAAAGTCTGTCAAAATCAATTGCAAATACGTAAGTAATTAAGTAACTAATTCCAACTGACAAACGTTTCCTCACAAAACTATCAAATGTCAAACTCACATCTCAAGTTACATCCCCCCATTTGACAGTCCACACTCACATCTAGAAGATCGAAAATACCTTCAAATTTTTTTGACAAATTAATATATTTTCCTAAAATTCCCAATGAAACATTGCACAACCGCCTCCAATTGACAGCACAGGCGACAGAAAAAAAATAAGGAAAAAACCTCGATACTACTAATAACCTGAACCAAGTAAACAGTCAAATAAACAAAATAATCTCCCCCCATCGTGTAGGTGTATCCTGACGTTTGATGTAACATCACCAAAGTACCTTGTCTCTATGAAAAAAAAAAAGCAAAATCTTCCACCCTTCCGGTGACAGTTTTTGACAATTTATTGGCCCTTTTAACGGCGGCTACTTGCCAAGTAACAAAAAGAAAAAGATAAACACAAAACAGTTGAACTTGAAAGTTAAGAAATATCTTATATCTCATTGCTTAGACGCCCTTATTATCTACCACAAAACTTTGCGACCGAATTTATAACAACAACACAGACAAACAGTAGCAAGGGAATTTTTGTTCTTGCCCTAGATTTTCAAAAAAAAAAGAGAAATGAGATTTTTATTTATTATGTCGCACAATGTCATTCCGGAACTAATTTGAATATTTTTTTTTTTTCGACTTTTCACTGACTTCTCGACAGCCGTTCTCTATAAATACGCCTCGTCCCTGATAGGGGTATACCTACTGTCATGTATCCCAAGAGGAACCACCGAGATGAGGATGATGATGATGATGATGAGGTGGATGATTTTAGATATATTTAACGGCAGTAGGTAGAATGTTCATTATCCACTGACCCAGTTAATGTGTAGGACGCCATTCAAACATGTTGTATATACACACTTTTGGTAGAAATATAACACTTCCTCCCCACCCTGGCCTCGTACACTGTATATGTGTGTATGTGTCTTGTAAAAATAATTGAAAGTCCTCCTTCCTTTTCCGGAGTCGAAACGGGAAAAAAGCCGTGTTTTACTTTAAAATCAGTGCTTCCAACTCCAGTTGCTATATCTGTCATGTGTGACGTTTGTATGCGTGAGATTGTCTCTCGTTGCTGCTGCTGCTTTGCGTGCGGCATATCTCCATCTTGACTGTGCGTGCGTATAATAATATTTCCTAACCCACCTCAACAAATTTATTGATTTTTTTTTCCACAATTTTTTTTTGGTAACCCAAAAGCACGTAGATACATACATATACATACATACATACATAATGTATGAATTTTTATTCACGTTAATGGGTTCCGTCAGTCGGTTGTGTAGTTGTCGTTTGGTGTGTAGCCGCTCTATCGTTGCGACTCGTCGTCGTTGTTGATGTGGTATTACGTAAACGCAGCGAATTTAGCTCACCAAACCGTTAGTTTATTATGATAGCCCGCATTTTTTTTTTTTTCATTTTTTTCTATTCCTTGTCTATTCAGCAAAAAAAAGAAAAGAAAAAAAAAAATTATAAAAACATTATTGAATAATTTTGAAATTCGGCAATGCGAACAAACAACGCAACAAACGGACCAAGCTACAAAAAAATCGCATTAGACAGGTATGGTGAGGGCTTTTTTGTCTTTTTTTTTCGAATTTTTTTGGTGAATTTGGCCCAAAGCGATCTGCGCGAAACTATTAAACAACTTATTTGTTACCTCAGCTGTCACATTTCACTTTCTTTTCATTTCATTTTGGCGCAGCAGCAGCTCTAGAGTAGGTTAGTTCGTTATTCCATTTTTTTTTGCATAATATTGTTATAACATTGGTGTTACATCAATCTTGAGTCAAAATTTAAACAAATTTGTTTCGCATTTTGACAGATAGCATATAGGTGTCACATTGATCATAGAGTGACAGATGACAGTTTTGGGCTTTAAGTGTTCATTTCCACCATGATTGGCTTGATTTGGCAGTTATTCTACTCATTTTCCTCCGCAGAATGACAGTAGATGTTTTAAATGTGATTCGTCATCGCATCACACGCACATGTATGCGCATACATATCAGCCGGCGGAAAAGAGAAAGTTTTTTTTGTGGGTTATGATGGGTAAAAGGTCTATCCACCGCACAAGAGAAAAAAAAAAACTCCACTCCACCGAGTGACCTTGATGAATTTTCAGGAAATAAACCATACCGCCTCATGAATAACCAAGTAGATGTTGTATAGATTGTGTACACATCTAACCGAAAATATTATGTAAGCCTGTGTGTGGAAGCGACTTTATCGATATAAAATGTGTCCCAAACCAGCGAGAAATGTCTTGACTTTGGTTATGTATTTTGATGTTTATTCTTTTCGCCATTTCCTCCTTTATCCGGAACCGGAATGAAAACAAAAAGGCGAAACAGTAAGTTGTGGAGGCTGTTCATGTACATACCTATGCCTCCTTTTTTTTTGCCGTGCCGACCTAGCAAGGACGAACATCAGCTGACAAAACAATGTAACATTGGTATACAGACTGCCTAACCTCTCCCAACCGCTCGCTCTGCTTGCCAAGTCTTGCCGTAGGTTGATTTCTTGTTATTTTGTTGAGGGTGTCCTTTTTGCTTTTTGGTTTGCGGTCGGGAGGCAGGATATGTACATACATATTTTTGGGGAAATTTTTGGATGATGTAGGCCAAAGGGAAAGCTTAGAGGAGCTTCCGGTGGAAGGAAAGTAAAAGTTTCAAGAGGATTATTGTAATTTTTTTTTCTCGTTTCCTTTTTTTGGGTGGGAAGGACTTCCTGTCTATTGGTTGTACATAATGTATCATTTCAAGGGCAATTGTGCTTTTGGTGAGGAAAACAAGTCTATATGATTAGTCCACAAGGGATTAGGGAGATTTTGCTTTTATTATTACGACCGGGAGCTCGTCGTTGGGGGAGGGGCAAACGAAGAAGTGTTGAGAATTATTAATGTCGTCTTGTCAGAGAATGGGGGGTAGTATGAGGTTAAATTTCATGGCATTTGTAGTTTAAGTGAACGCCTATGATTTTTTTTTATCTCTGTCTCAGTAGGATAATATTGTGGAGTTAAAATTGCGGGGGCTGTAGATGGGCTTAACTTACCTACATTGCTGACGGGCGAGATGAAAACATTGTTGGTTTTTTTTTACATAGTTTAATCATGGGAATGATTTAATTTTTACTGCTGCGTCATAGGGACCAGGAAGAATAGACACAAAGGAGGTATAGAACGCCCTCAGCAAAGTTTTATAGAGAGTAAGTGGCCTAATTTAAAGCGCACTAATACTAAAGTGTGTGTGTTTGTAGTACATATGTAGGTTAGCCGAAGTCCCTTGAGTTGACATCAAGCAAAGAGGATACTAGACTTGTTTTACAGAGTTTCAGGCACATGGCATACATACATATGTATGTACAATTGGAATTGAATTTGTTTGGCTACTGCAGTAAGAACTGCTACAGCCTACTAAATAGTTCGATGAAATGCTTTAGGCTGCTCTGATGTCCGTCTAAAAAGAACATTTAAGTCATTTATACGCAAAATTCAAGTCCATGTCCGCCTTACAGACGCCTATTAAATGTTTAAATGAGGAATTTTCGGTTCACAGGAAATTTCCGCCTAATGGAAGTGCTCCCAATGGGAGATTTGATTGTACCGTCGTCTTAGTTCATTTAGACCACTGATTACGGTTCTGTGTGAGTTTTTATGGCCCTATTTAGGGTAAAGGTGTTCAAACATTGTTTAAGTCAATTAAATTGGTCGATTGGCATTGAAAATTCCCCCATATATTGGAGGCTTTATACTCAAGGCAACAAGTCTCCGACCCCCGGTCTTACCAAAACTCTTAAGAACTGTCAAAAAGTTCTGAGAGTCGTAGTCGCTTTTAGTTTAATATGTGTTTTCCACTTTACATCCCTCAACGTGGGAAGCACTAGTCCATTATGCCTTAAACACAATACTGCGTTCACAGATGCGTTTAACTGACATTCTCACAAATTTACTGAAATAAAAAAAAATCGGTGATGCAAAGTGTCAGAACGCACACAAAAGTTCAAACCAGTCGAACTTTTCCTCAGAGAGAGTACGTTGTTACCTATTGTTACGTATGTCACATTACTCTCTTTCGCTCTCAAACGTAGAACAGCAGCATGACGCACGATTGTGACAGGTGCAATTGATTTCCTTTGGTTGAACATTAAACGTCATTCAACGGTAGCACTAACGCAGTATTGTGTTTCAGGCATTATGTTCTCTTTTATGAGTTATCATGCCTTGTGCACCAGGATTTGATCACTTTAGACCACAAATTATATTCCCGGAAGCTTTTCACTGCTCCCTGAGAAATCTATGCGGCTCCCACAGCAGTATAATGCACCAAACACTGAGCCAGAGCGACCGTGGTTCTATGACTCTTCAAGTTCTGAAGGCAGTCATTGTTTGTCCATCAAAGTGCCTCTAGACCGTTCAATTTCTTCAGCAGCTCTTTCCCTACTGATTTTTCTCATAGGCATTTGAAATGATTTTCTGGTATTTTTACCCATAAAATCATTTAGCATGCCATAAAACTGTACAATACGCGAGTGCCTTTATGTTTAAGCCACGAGTCTCTTGCTAATAGTTCTTGCCTGCGTTCTTAAAGCAAGACACCTTCACACTATTGCTGACAAGTTGGACGAAAAATTATAATTAGCGTCATATCTTCATAAGCAGTGTCGGAAGAAGTGCCTGTATAAGGTTAAGGCCCCCATAGCCAGCCGAAGTCTACAAAATTGCAGCTCCTTAAGGCCTATACTGCTGATACGTCATGTAAATCGCAGCTTTTCTTGCAAATGTGCGAATGCATAGAATTTGAACAGCCCTTGCGGAAACGTTTGGATAAGACTGGTTATTGATCTTGGCCACAGTGCTGTCAAAGTCGATCGATTTTTGGGTCAGTTTCTAGTTTTCCACCAAAACCTCTGATAAAGCGTGTTGGGAAATAAAATTTAGGTTAAGACAACCTCATTTCGCCGGAATACAAAACGATTTCATATTTGACTCTGCCGGTTTCACTGAGAATAGAATTCACCGGAAATCTTAAATATTCACACTGCCCACCCAACACATCCCGTGACTCCTAAGAAGATATTCTTCCCTCTAAATTAAAATTAATTTACATCGACACATTTTTGTTGTTTTTTTTTTTTTACGAAAAAACCCATTTAGCAGGTCTTGACTGACAGTTGCTTCTTTCCGATTCGATCCATACCGAAGACAATAACCACTCTCCACTCAGTAGGCGAACAGGCTTTTTCTGCGAATTCCCCATGTAAGAAACGTCACTCTTTCTCCTCTCTTCATTTCCTTTCTATCGCTTGATTTTGAAATGGAAATGACTTTACAAGAAAATTTAATCGACAAAGAGTGTGTGGCATGTGTTGCCATCGATAGATGGATGGATCCCTTCTCTTTGCTTGTGTAATTATGCAAAAATCTGTCAAACAAAAAAAAAAAAAGGTAAAACTCAGTCATTTGGCGTTCGCGTCCTCCTCCACCTCTTATAGCCCATCGAAGATGCAAAGAAAGCAAATTCTCTCACACTCATAAAACATTCACACAGATCCGAATCAAACGAATACACCAACGCATATGCGATCCTCATCATCACTATCATCAACGACGACGACGACGACTCCAAAAAAGAAAGCAAAGTAAACGGCACTTAGCACGAAGAGAGAGAAATAATGTGAGCAAACAATAAAAAGACGAGTCAGCCAACGAAAATGAAAAAAAAAAAAAAAACACGAAATTGGACACAAAAAAAACAACAATTCGGCCGAAGAATAAATGAGACGGCATGCGTGCTCATTCGTCGTTTTTAGTATACGTTATCCGAAAGACCTTGAACTTGAGACGAATTATTTGAACAAAAAATACACAAAAACAACGAAGAACGAGCAAAAAATAATAATAAAAAAAAGAAACAACGAAAGAAGAAGCAGAAAACAACAACAAAACTTTTCTATACGAGCGGAGCGAAGCCGCCGGACTCCAAAAAAATTAAAGCGAGAAACACCACATCGAAATGGTGAAAGAACATTGCGTTCTTTTGCTTCCCTTTTTCTGTCTTCGGTCGTCTGTCTGTTTTTGGGCAATTCCTCTTCCTGTTGTTATACATCTTTTTATTTCGGTGCTACTGTGCGCGTACAAACACACCGCACTTATTGGTTGTGGGGTGGTGGGGGTCAGGGTAATAAAAGCCTAAAAGCTGTTAGTGTGTCTGCCGTGAATTTGTGGCGAGTACAACGCACACGAAAACGTCACAACAATGTCAGATGCATTTTGACAGCAACAGGAAATGCAAATGACATTGACAACTGACTGAGTGATACTACAGAAAAGTGAAGTTAAAAACGAAAACCGGCAAAAAACACGAAACACGAAGTGCAACTTAAAGTTGTTTAGGTAGGTCATGGTCGATAATTGTTTAATTGTCGTGTGCATGGTCATTTTGTTTGACAGTCGATGCTTGAGTTTTTTTTTTACTTTTAATTATAGAATCTGTTTACGTCTGGATACTTGTACAAGAGACAGTAGCACTTGAGTGGGTGTTGTACTGATATAGTGTCAAGATAAGAGTGGAGAATGCGTTGTTAGATAGACAGATACAGTGGAGAGAGTTAAATAAGACGGAATAGGAGGCACTATCTTTACTTGTCGCTCAGATGTCATTGCACATTTGCAACAATGAAGGTCGTATTAGACATTTGTCATTTCGGAGAAGTGTTGTTTTTGGTGGAATTCGGTGTCTCATTTGACACTTGCATTGTGTGTCAGACTTAATGAAACAAGTTTTTTGTGGGTATTTGCATGGAAATTAGATAGATAAAGACTATTTGTCATATTTTGTAATAAAAAAACAAACACACCATCTGTCAAACGATGTCAACATTTTTTAGTTTTTTTTTTCTTGGGGAAATAATTCCAAGTGATTTATGTTAAGTAGATGGAATGTGTTTACTAAGCGAGTGGATACAAAACTGACAGTCAGATTCTTGGCAATCTGTCATCGGTCTACTTCTTCTTTGATAATTCTTTGACGATAAAGATTTTTTTTTCTGCCGAAAATTTAAGGATTTGTGGTTTGACGTTTACTCTAGTAGAGGAGACAGAGCACGTTTAGTGCTAATTGGGTTCATTTGAGGCGAAGCTGGAGGCAGGTCGCTTAGCGATGCTTTTGCAGAAAAACGTGGTTGTTGCCATCTTTTAGTTTTAGCAGACTTACCAGATCGCTGTTAACCATGGAAAATAGAACAAGGATCGTAGCTAATGAGGATAGAATAGCTGATTTGTACATTTATTTTATCGAATGATGCTTGATTCGCCTGCTTTACTCTGTTAACATTGTGTCATGGCGCCCAACGCTGTGATCCTAGATTTTCTTTCATTTTTGTCTATACTTCGATGAGTTTCGAAGGGCTTATGAAAGTTTTTAAGTTTAAATGAGTTACTTGAAGACTTGTATTTTCTTTGACGAATTTCTAAGAACTTCTTAGGTGGTCTCATGTTCGAAGGAGTCTTTGGGTACTTTTGTCTCTTTTTCGACAAGTTTCTAAGAAGTTCTTGAGTAGTATCGTGTTTTTAGGAGTCCTTAAGAAATTTTGTCTCTATCACGTTCAATTCCAAAGAAGTTTTTAAGTGATTTCTGTGCTTTCTTTAGCAAATTACAAAGAACGTCACTAGTGTTCTAGAGTTTCAAGGGTCTGGTACTTTTCTTAGTTGTTGTAACATTGTGTTTCTTGCATTAGTTGTCCAATGGGTTTTTACTGGTTGCGTGGCAACAATGACTCTCTAAACTAAGTTGCTGGGTTCAGTTTAATGTGGTTCAGGCTTTGACTACCTCCACAGCATAGAAGATCTGCTGTATCAAGCGAATTTCTCTTACAACTAGACAATTTCTAGTGATCCTTGTGTAATACCGACCTCGTTTAGGAATCCTAGAATTGTGCTTGCGAATAATCGGCTGACTAAGGCTAGCGGTGTGAACCCTCTACCGAAGCTTGTCTATTAAGTAATGTCCAATGAGGAATTTTGTTAGAACTTAAGCATAATGCTTGCTTAATGCGATAAGTTCAGACTTGGAACTTACCTACAGTTTGAGGGGTTGATGACCTGGTAAGCTTACCGATGTCCTGTTGTTGAGTTCCTTTAAGGAAGCTCCTCTTGGTGTTATTCTCAGTTGAGCTCCAACTTTATGTTGGACAGAAGGGAAATTGGTTAATAAACATTGAGTTGGACCCTTGTTTTGTCTCGTTGCCTTTAACGCTTTTGTATCAAGAGACCTGCTTTGGAGTGTCTAGTCAGTGATTTGGACCAACATTCAGACCGCGTGAAATCAGAGTAATGATCATCGGTTTCTTCAACTGATCTCCGGAAAAGAAAACTTCGGAAAGCAAATTTTTCCATCATGAATGGCGCCCAACGCTTAAGTTCTTCTATTTTCCATTGAGCGCATATCTTCCCGTCTGTCTCTGCCATTGAACAATAAAATTACCAGTCAGAGGTAATATGTATTTGAAAAAGTTCTTAGATTATCCAGGTTCCATCTAAAGCACCTGTCCCTGCCTACATATGTATTTCATCAACTCCATTTCTGACAAAACTGACCACATTTCTCCCTATACCATCAGCAACATTCTTAAGGAAACAAAATCTGTTCCAATCTTAACACATTCACCCATCAGCGCGCACTTAAAGTTCTACGTTACAACGTTTAAGGCATTTAAATGGTGTCAACGTACCAATCTGCCCGTAAGGCCATGAACCCACTGTCACCATGTTGCACACGATGATGATGTTGATGATGATGTACCATCGCATTACACAAAAACCCCGAAAAACCTATCTACAGCGAAACTATACAACTCATAGTGTGTTGCAAGCTAGAGCTAGAGCGCGCTCACTCGTTATATCGCTGTTTACTGCTTTCGTGTGTCAAATCGTCAAAAGATTTCATAACCCACGGCATAATTTAATTCCAAAAAAAAAAAGTGATTTAAGCCCGAAGCGGCTTCCTCTTTCCCTACACCAACCATCTGGTTAGATGGTGGTGCCACACTACCAACATTTCAAATCGAATTCAACTCGCGCACACAAAATTTATGCAGCCATCGTTTCGTTTCGAACCCTCCGCCATATTGCGTATAATGCGACAAATATTCATTCACCTCTCTATAGAGGGAGCAGCAGCACTAGTCACAAAAAAAAAAGAAAAATTACAAAAAAAAAACTGAATACGATGACCTACTAAATGGGAAACACTCACTCCGCGCCACTCTACCCCATTGTTGGTTGTAAAATTTTCAACTGGGAGGCAGAGATTATGACATAAGTGTCAGAGCGGAGAGCTTTAAACATCTTCCGCTTCTTTGTTTTAGTTTCAGTTTTTTTTTTTTAATTTCGTTGCGTAAACGCATTTTATGTCAAAAAAAACCTTAAACCGAAGAAAATAGAAAGGCAGACGAGGGAAAAAAATTGGCAACACCAAACTAACGAAAAAGAAATAAAAAAAAACAACAACAAATTTGAAACCTCAAAAATGTTTCAAACTTCAATTTGTGTGCTGTCAGTTCGGTGTAGAGTTTTGCCTTCTGTCAGAGCACGTTCCGGTATTACGATATCAACGTTGGAATGACCTTTGGGAAATTTGTTTTCTTGTTTATTGTTTTGTTTACTCTTGACCATTTTTCAATGCTGTCTTGCTATTTTTGCTGGCTGTGTTTTTCGGTCTGACACTGACGTTTTGTAAAGTGACCTACCCAACGCAATGCAACAAAAAAAAAAACGATTCTCCTTACTACTCTCCAAGTGCACTTTTATGACTTTTAATTTACTGGAAAGTACAAGATAGTAGATACTTCTTGCTACGTTCTAGACGAAGATAAAGGGAAAAAAATCACACCTATCTGTCATAATGATGGTGCAATTGACAGCTCGTTCATTTGTACAAGAATAACAGTTATCGGCGATGACCTTGCAATGAAACATTTCGATGGAAATCGACAACAAAAGAGAGGGGAATAAAAGATCATTGGGATCGTCGGTGTTTATACTTGTGTATCGCGCGACTCGGTGAAGGAAATGACCTTTAATGATGTAACTCTTTTTTTTTTTTGTTAAATTTATTGCGGACTTGTACTTCAGGCTCGTCCTCTGGAAACTGTGTCAGTTTTTTATTTTATTTTTGTGTTGATTGGACGTTCAAGGTCTGAGTTTCGGTAGAAGTAAAAAAAACAAAATCAGTTCCGCAGACGTGATAGGATGACGGTTGTTGATTGGTGTTTATCGTGTCTTAAATGGGGTAATTATGACATTTTGTTGACAGTTGACTATTGGTTGACAGTTGACGTGATTGGTTTACCATGTAAGCTTATGCAGAATCGAGGAGAGATTTCGAAACATAAGTTTGGAATTTGAGGAGGTTTGAGCAATGTGTCACTGAGAGGTGACAGTTGACAGTTGCTTAGTTGCCTCAGGGTGCATCAATGACAAATGTCACAAATGTTTCTTTGCATTTTAAGGCACACGAAGGCCTATAAATCTATAGAAGATAGCAAATGATTTACGTGGAAGAAGAGACGAATCTGTAGTCTGACAGATCAAGGTGAATGAAGGGAGTCACGATAGTTTGAATTTTGACTGCGTTAGAGATTGTCAGCTCAGACATTAAAGAGGTTTCCTGACATCGAATGAGATGAGCACTCTGATAAAGACATTCTTTCTTGAAATAGAGACATAAGTTGCTTGCACTGTGCTAATGGAGACATTTATAAAGCACAATCGGGAAGAGATCAAGCTTAGTAGATGTCGGTATTCATCCTCGACAGATACCCTGACAAAAAGTAAATGCTGTCCTTTTGATTCCTATTTTTTAACTTTGCTGTGCCTCACGCCTTGAAATTGTTGCACTTTGTACACCTTTGTCAGTCCACATCTGTTGATACTTTGTAGACAGTAGGAATTGGCTTAGAAGTATTGAGAAGCACGCCTGTTTCAAAGTGGTTCTTAAGCTTCCGAGAATGTCCTTCTTAGAGTAGGGCCTGAACAAGTTGTTGTTGTATTTATACCTCGAACACTCTTCTTACTCGACTTTATATGCGTAACTGGATAAGGATCGAGCTGTCTAGAGAGACTTATTGATTGAGGTCCAGGTTCACCCCAGACTGTAACGCAATGAAAAGTAAAACAAGAATCTAAATTTTCTACTTCGTACTGTCAAATGTCAAATTTTCAGTGGAGTAACTTCTTTCAAAAGGAAGTTCAAGTTCCTTTTTCCTAAGCCATGTCTAAAGCAAAAAATGCCGTCTATGTACCGATCTCCGCTTTCTAATTCAGTAGTTGTAACATTGAATATTTTACAACTCTGCTTTGTATATGTCATTTCAGAGTTATTTCCTCTTTAAAACGTCACTCAGGTTCAGTCCTTCAATATTTCGTAAACATAACGAAATAACTGTCAAATTAAAATGACGTTTAAATTTCGAATAATAGAAACTCAGGCTTAAGACGTCATTTGTCTTAATTCTGAAAAGTCTCTCTGTTGTTATTCGTATATACATATGACACTTTCCACTCTCTCAAAATGTCTACCAGTTCAAATTGTTTAATTGTTTTCGAACAAAAATTTGATTGCAAAGCTATTCTCTGCACTGGCAACATTTCAAAATCAAAACAGGGTGCCCACCTGTCTCGGAAATCAACACCTCACCCAGAACAGTATGTGTATGTACACCTCCCCCGATGACGACTTGTCTGTGTTTTGCCAAAAATAGAGAACGTACGTCCGAACACTTTTTTTTTGGTTCTACAACTTGCTCGCCGACCGGATGTTGACTTCATAGACAGAAATTTGTACACAGCGAAGTGACTTTGGATATTTTTATCCTTCGCAACATATAAAAAGGACATTCAGTCACTCCCCCGACTTCTCGAAACTGAAAAGAAAACGCTCTTTGAATCTTAATTAGACATTCAAAGCGGATATCAAGATGTCAATCCGGAAGATGAGTTGTCATACCTGCTGATTGTGATGATTCAGCCCTACATTCTTGTGTTAGCACCTTTTTTCTGCTGTTGTATGAGTTTACCCGACTCCTTGAAGATAACAACACGCATAATTGAATTCAGAAAGGAAAAAAATGACGAGAGCAGACATTGTATTGCTGAGTTTTAAGGCGCTTAGCTTGGCTTAGCCCATCGGGTGAGTCCCTTCTTCGCGTCACACTCATATATTCTTTCTCTTCATCCGGGTTAATTAATTCGAAGCACGTTGCGTTCAAGTGCGCATTAATTAGCGTCGAACATATGACTAGGGAAGCGCGCATAAGTATCTACGAACGTTTTGAGGGGGACAAAGCAGGGAATGAAGTAAGTTTTCTTCTTCTTCTTCTTCTAGCCTTGCCTTACCACAGAGAAGAAAATCGATAGTAAAAAATGAAATCAAGAAAAATAGAAAACTCTATACTTGGCGCTTTCCTCTCACGGAAAAAAAATCAAAATTGCACGTCATCTTCTGGTCGCCGCGAACGAGTTTTTTTTTTTTTTTTTTTTTTTCATTTTCCATTCCTTTTCCTAACCTAAATTTTCACTTATTTATTGCCATTTGTAACCGCATGCATCGTTATTGCACCGTATCCGATGGGTAGTGTGCAGCGCGCCACATGCCATTCGCGCGATGTAAGGTTCCATTCAGTTGGCCAAGAAAAGCGATTTTCATTTTCTTTTCATTTTTCAAGCGATTTTCGCTTTTTTTTTTTGCAATTTGTTGCCTCTTGCGTCGTTGGTTTTCCAATCACGGCAAGGAAAAGTGGATGAATGAGTGAAAAGCGAACGGATGAGAAGTGAAATCATCAGCGTTGCAATGTTGTGTATAGCGATGTTCAGAGGAGATAGATATACTAGGTGCGCGCTTTGCAACGGATGCTGAATGCATCACACAGCACTCAGCTGTCAGTTGGTGTGTGATGCGTCATGTTTTGAACATTTTCACCGAATGCGAACAGAGCAAAAAGCAGAAGAAAAATACTTGCATGCCAAGTTTATCAACGGATACAAGATATCGTTTGGAAATACACATAATTAGGTCAATAAAATTGAAAGTTTTACACTTTTTTTTCGAAAAAAAACTACGTATACGCATGTTAACGTAATGTAAAGCACTCGTACGTGTGCATCAGAAAATGTGCACTTGAAATTAATTCTGTGTACGTCCGCGGAGGATAAATCAAAAACCGTCGTTTGACAGCTGAATGTCACACCCAAATAGAGTTTCTGTGAAAAATGTCAGAGAAATGGATAGAATCTTTAATTTGGTTTATTGCGCTGATATAAGAAAGAATACAAATGTGCATGGTGACAAGCTATGACAGATAGTTAAGTTATTCTCTCGCTTTAGGATATAATTTCAGGTTTCATGTGTCATTTCTGTCTGCAGGACGTCTAAAATGTCATCTATATTTCTTTAAACTCTCGACAGGATACATACAATACTTTAAAATGAGTCAAAACTCCAATAAATCACCGAAAATCTTCCGCGATAACTTGTTTTTTGCTTCTTAAATTTTAGCGAATGAAATTATTCTCACCCATTTCTCTTGAGGGTAAACAATTATCCATGTTTGGCATCGAGAATAATTCGTGGCTCATAACAAACTAAAATCGGCATGAAACCGTGTAGCTTTATATGTAAATATTTATTTAATCAATTTTTAATTTAAACAAAAGAATAATAGAACCGCGACAACAACAAAAGCATAATCATTAAAGTTAAGACGTAATTTTTGTGATTTGAATTTAATAAATTCTTCAAATAGATAAAATTCTTTTAAATCTGCAGAGCGAGAGACAAATGTGTGAGTCATGGGAAGTTAATCGTATGAAAAATAGGAACTTAATTCTAGTTTTCGAATTTGTGGTTACTGAATTAAATTGATGGTATCTGGTACCACTTTTCTGCAACAAGACAGTTAAAAATTGTCAGCGTTTTTTTAGGTTTTTAAAAAAGGTAGAAACTAGCATGTCGAACAATATACATATGTATAATCAAACGTAACACCGATTAATTGTTAATATTCGACTGATCATTCGTGTTTAATGACTTGTTTAGTTCAAAACTCGGAAAGGGTATAATTTGAAGTCCTGTCAATACTTTTTGAAACTCAAATCTGTCTAATTTAAGAAACTGAAGATCAGGGGCTTAAAAACCACTCCATTTCATTTTCACGGTACCTATCTATAACCCGCCCTGGAAGTAACGGGAACACATCGTCTTCGTCAATGACTATGTAATGTGTGATGTCCAAGTGATCCAATTGGCCTTAAAGAAACTGAGTTATGTCAGTTCTGCAAGACTTGTCGCTGATATCTCCAAATGCATAGCAGATGTAGATGTGTACATCAATGAACTTGAATTTATGCAGAAAACTGCAGTTTTTGAATTGACCTTCAGAAGAGAGAAAAACTGAAAAGAAGCAGACCGCTTGTGAATACACTGGCGCAATGTAATTGACAGTTTTGTGTTAAGTTGACCATACATTTTTGGTAGATTTCGGTAATGAATTGCACTCGTATCGCATATTTTGCGACGAATGATTCTTGAAAATATAAGACCTAGCTTTTTATTTTTTATTTTTTTATTTTATCGTTCCGTAATGTCTTTGGATTCCTGAGGTTTTTCTTATTAGTAGGCAGTACTTCTTCTTTCGCGAGTTTTAGCTGAAGGTTGAGTTTTTTGAAAATGTCCTGTCATCTTATACGCTGGCGCCCCTTCCACCATCCTTCATCCATCCACCATCTACCCACTTTAAAAACGTAGTTTTTTTAATAATCCAATCGCGCAAGAGGTTATGAATACCCTATTATTGATGTTATTCACACAGCGCGAGCGAGGTACAGCGGTTCGAAACTTAGGAGGAACTAGGTTTTAATGGCGTCCGAGGGTGGTGTCCAGACTAGCTGAGGACGTTTGTCATTGCTTTAGTTCACGGGCATTCCTGATGTCATAAGCATGGCCAGCTCTTCAAGCCACGACACTCTACTGCCAGTGTTATGCCTTTGCAGTAGAGTCAACACCAGCTTTTACAGTGGATCGAATTATTAATTTTTAAGAGATAAATGCATCCCAAGCGATGATACTAACCACAACACCATGGCCACCCCTAAATTTTGTAATCTTAAAAACTGAATTCTTAGAAGTGCGTCTAGGGAGCATCTCAGGGAAATGGGAATAGAAGCAAACGGAAACTGCAGATGCCGAGGTGACCCCGTCATATCTCCTTATGGACTGTGGAGCACTAGACCAGTTCTTCACATGTTTTCTTCTTGTTTGTCTTTTTATGTACGTAAGTTAATAGTATCTACCGGGGTAGATATATGAATCTACATGAATATTAACTACTTTTCCTAATATAGTTGTGAAGAAAATCATCGGTATTTTTGTAGGGAGCAACTAGGTCCTTCACAATTTCCACTTTTCCGGTGTAAATTGGGCAGCGTATAAAAGCTTGAGGCATCGCAAGCCCATCATATCTTTCTACGATATTTTGCTAGTTTAGATGGCATATATTGAGTGAACTTATACATATATGTATATCCAAAAAACTGCTCGTCCACAGGCCTGAAATGTGTTCTCAGATTCGAGTTGATGATCTCAAAATCATCCCTTATCGGTGCTGCCTTACCTCCAGACTGGCGAATGATTCTTGTTGACTGATTGTCAAAAGGAATAAAGCGTAAGATGTTTTGGAATCGATTGACTTACACGTAATCGATTGGTTACACGTAAAAGAGATAAAGAACTCGGTTTTCAAAGCTCGCTTACTTTTTGTGAGTTGGATTTCTCGGAACCCATCACAGACAAAATTGCAAAAAAAGTTATCAACAGTAATCGGAGCCCATGTAACAGCCGTTTTGGTAGGACCTAAAACCTACAAATTTGGTTTTTAATGGATGGGCTCTCATAATACAAAAAAACGTATCTACTTGCGATAGATTTCTGGTAATTGGGTTAGGCCTCATTTTGGGCCCCACTATGGGCGAAAGCAGTATTTTGCTTACACCATTTTGTATCTTTGCTGGTAAAAAAAGTTAAGTTAGAGGTAGCCGTTCGTTTATCATGACCACTCTCATCATCAGTTTTACAATCACAATTTAGTTCTGGATTTATCTCTTCGCCTATTTCGGCATCCAAATTCGCATCTTCCTGATCAGAAAAAATTTCTTCATCGCTATCAGCGCTTTCGCTTGGGTCAAGCCCGGCTTCATTCGAATCAGATTCGACTGCCAACATATACCGAATATATTCTTGCTTTCTTCATAAGGCAAACCAATTCAAAAAAAAATTCACTATACACTAAACACACAGCAGTAGAGTACGTAAATAGGTACATTCTCGTAAATCTCGTACCGTCATAGGTATCATGACAAAAACCTTCCTGGATACAGCTGCCGCCGAAAGATATTCAAATTTTCTACCTCTATTCAATGTAAGCACAGCCTTAAACAACAAATTCTTAAACCAAACAAAAATCGTATAGGTACATAAATTCAGGGCAAAGTACATAATTTATTGCATACGCACATTTTTTGCAGTAAAAATGTATGGAATATTTTTTATCTACCCGGGTAGATACTATGTGTTTAGGTAAAAAAAATTCATTAATGCGAAGGCAAAAATCCTCCAATTATATGATACAAAAAACTATCTGGACTGTGGCCTAAATTGACAACCAGCCAGACCAGCCTCGTCGTCTTTATGGTTTACGAACATAGACTCCGTTGACTTGTTTCGACTACAGAATAAACCTCTCTTTTCAAGTACATACTTTTTTTTAATTTTCGGCCGTCGTTTTTCCTGATAATATCGACTCAGTGTCCGTCTCAATTGGAGCGTTTTTGGGTAATCTAAAAGAATAAGTATCTATCGCGATAGCTCGGGATGAGCCAAGGCTTAGCTTCTCGCAATCATTCATGTTGTGCGTTTTACATTTTTCGCATGAATGGAAGGGACCTACAATTTATTGCCGACTTCGAACCGCAAATTGATAAGCTCTTTCATGACATATTATATTCTCGGAGGCTTGTCATTCCTCGACGAGAGGTGGTACCGCGAAAATTTTCGATGGACATGACTGGGGCTTGAACCCACGCCGCTCGTATAGCAGTCCAACGCCAGCCAACCAAAATCAATGAAATTTGTTCATAAAGAGATGTCATAGGCATAAAACACAAAAGCAACAGGGTGCTTATTAGCGACATCTACCCTTTCATTCTAGCTCCTCCTCATCGGGAGTAGAGTCTTAAAGTCAAGAAAAAGACTGTCTCAGATGGCAGTGAAGTTCGGATAAATATTTCAGTCTTAAACAATAAATATGCCTCTGCCTTTCCACCCCGACCATTAAATTATTCAAAACAAAACAAAAACCACCTCCACTCTCTGCTGCTGTTTACGACGTTTGCCATTCAAATTGACCTTTTCCCCAAAATCATCGATCAATAACAACGATAAATGCGCCTGAAGTCATACTTATCAAAAACAAAAAAAACTGTTTGTAGGACCCCTCTCTCTTGCTGATTCTAATGCAAGTCCTAGCCTACGGCTCGACCTAACAAAAAAAAAAACAAATCTTTCACACTTACCCGAGGTTACCATCAAAACTACTACACATCCAACAAATCGACAGCTCCGCTCTGACACTTTGCGAGAGATACATTATCATTTCTCATTTCAAATATAAAAATAAAAAATCTACAATTTATTTATTACACAACCCCTTTATAAATCGCACCCCCCTACCCCACCGTTATCGCCACCGCCCACCCGTCAATCGACAAAAGCCAAGTAAATGATTAAAAATGAGAAGCGCGCGATAAACAACAATGCAAAAACGGAAACTAGGTCTAGGTTTTTTGCATTTAATACTCTCGTCGGGAGGCAGGTTCACATCGTTCACATCATTTAAATCGTGATTCAACACACTACAACATCGCGCCGCGTCGTTGCAGATAAAAATAATGAAAAAAAAAAAAAATTAATTTTTATATAAAAATACGAAAAAAAAAAAAAAAAAACAAACCAACAGATACCTCGTCCATTACAGAGGCAGTTCACGAAATTTTCGGTAATGCGGTAGTAAACATGGCCGATGGTGGCTGGATTTTCGGCTTTCGTTGCACGATTTTTTTTTTTATTTGTTGAAGTCAGGGTCAATTTTGCACGCCAAAAATTAAAAAAAAAGAGAAACAAGAAATTGAAATCAGAAATTACAGGTGCCCCTGTGTCGTTGCCATAAATGGCGGCGCTGTGGCAACGGGGCGGGTAGAAAGTAAAAGTTGCGGCACACTGAACAACACACACAGGAAAAATCAAAAAAAAAAAAAACGAACAATTTTCCTAACATTTTGGCTAAAGACCAAACAGTCAACCATTAGATGTGCATCTATTTGTTGCACATCCGTGCAACGAGTCGTCGAAACACGAAAGAGAGTGTAAGCCGTCGAGGAGGAAGAGTGAACGACGAAGCCTGTCGTCGTTGCCACTGCTTCGCGCTATGAGCTTATTAAATTGCAGTTGAACACGCTCGAATGCACTTCATGAACGAAAGAGACAGAGAGAGAAATCAGGTCAAGGCTTAATGTATCGTCGTCGTCGTCGTTGTGAAGTTGTCGTCGTTCAGTGTTGTCGTCACTAAGTGTACACCGACATCTATGAGAGATGCCAGTTGCATATGGTTAAGTACTACGTACATCCACAGCATGTAGAGATGGTGATGCATTTTTGCAATTTTTCCTTCTTCCGACTAACACAGCCACACGGACAGACACTTGGATACACTTGATCTCCCGCGTTAGATGGTAGTTAGAGTTGAAACTGGCCAAAATGTCAGTAGGTAGGTAGTTAGTTGTTAGGTGGGAAAATCCAGCGACTT
Source organism: Matsumyia berberina (assembly GCA_917880715.2). Taxonomy (NCBI): domain Eukaryota; kingdom Metazoa; phylum Arthropoda; class Insecta; order Diptera; family Syrphidae; genus Matsumyia; species Matsumyia berberina. The sequence goes on from OU862870.1 coordinate 36,442,926, forward strand.
CAAGTGGCGGAAATACAAATCACTATTAATGGTCCTCGATATATCTATCTGCATCTCAGTGTATCTATCGTGCAAAAATACCCATACACAGGCTGCAAACTGGTACAGGGTGTCGGCGAAAGTGGTGCACTGTACTTGTTTTTGTTTACCTTGCCATTAGAATTAGGCCGGACGAAGGGAGGGCGCCGGTTTGTTTTCAAATGCAGGCACCTACTTTGACCACCTCCCGAGCCTCCGCCCGTTCTTGTATCTGGTTGGCAAATTTTCACTTTCACTTCCGTTCGTTTTATAGTGTGTGCATATAAATACACACGTCAAAAGAGAGGAATGACTTTCATTGAGCGCGTTAAGTGCACATTTGATATGACAATGTGTGCGTTAGATGCAATGCAACATGGATGACAGATACAGATAGAATTTGTACTTTTTTTTTTTTAATTGAAAGAATGCAGCGCGCGCATTCGTATGGATTCTATAAGTAAATTTGAAAAATTGCAATTCTCTTGCAACAGACGACGACCGATGAGATACAAATGTTTACAGACTCATTGCTGCTAGACACATTATAAGGCAACGAGTTGGACGCCATACAGAGGTGAGGCAAGTGCAATACAGGAAAAAAAAAGTGCACTTTTGCTCTCTTGACTTGGCCTATTTACCTCGTTCGAGAATTAAAATGAAATTTTTTTGTGGTAAATCCGTAGAAAATTTACATATTGTCGTTTACCCCTAGTGTTTTATTTTTAGTCGGCTTGTTGTCATTTTTATCGCGTTTTACCTTGGGAGACATTTTTTCGCTAAAAAAAACTTTTTTTTTCTAAATTGTGACGACGGATTGATAAATGTTTTAAACAATTTATCACACACGACCTTATTGAATAAATAGGAAAAAGATTTGTTGTTTATTGTTGACGAAAACTAAAAAAAAATTCTATATCCTCGACCTAATCTCTGTAAATGTTTTATTTTTAGTTTTTTTTTTTAAATGAATTCTTGGAAGCACCCTATGAGGCAACACTGACAAGACTTGATTTAACGTGAGTGGGTGTCATTTTTGACAGATCACAGCAAGTCGTTGAAGTAGCATTTTCTCTTTCAATGACGGGAGTGGGTGTCACTTTGACAGATGCGATGAATTCAGTCATTTTAATTGGTTTTTCCAAATTTGCATATATCCTGTTCTTGATTGCAATTTGTGCAGCTTAACGTCATTTCTTGCAAAAAAGAAATTTGTGACTTAGTGACAGGCTGCATTTGTCAATCTTTTAGACATAAATCTAAGAAATCTGACTTTGCACACTTGTTTCTTGTCAGTCGCAACTTACTTGACATACTGCAACGGTCGGTAGTAGATCAACAACATTAGTAATGAGAATTGTCAAAAATTGCTTGCATTTCGTGAATGTTCCATTTGATTAGTTCTTGCCCACTATTGCTGATGTTTGTGGGTCCTTTACATTCTGAAAAAAGCTAAGTCTTGTCAGACCAAATGTTAATCATTGTCTTGCTCGTGAATTCGTTTCTAAAAATTGATAAATAAATAAATAGCTGGCGCGACAGCTCGGTATGAGCCAAGGCCTAGCTTCTCGCAATGTTCGGTGGACATGACTGGGGTTTAAACCCACGCCGCTCGCACAGCAGTCCAACGCAGTAAACACTGAGCCACGGCAATAAAAAATTGATACATAGACAAATTACAGCCATGACACATCAACAACTGTTAATCTGTTAAAATTGCCGCGATTTTTCAGATGAAGCCCTCCTCTACTGCATTATCCCACCTAGTATGACTCAAAAGTTCTGTGGGCCAGAGCGTCATCCCATGAGAATGGACTTCGAAAATAAATCTGTCAAACTTAGAAGTAAATTCCATACAAATTTTGTTTCCAATATAGGAGGTTGTGATCTGGCTTAAGACAAAATTGCAATCATCTTGGACTAAGCCGTAAGGCACCTAGCCTGCGGTACCAACATTAAGCTCCTATCTTTTCTGACTGTGACTAGAGAGCATTTTAAATTCAACCCACAATTAGAGAATGTTCTGGTTCCTAAAAAAGATCGAGGTTATAAGGAACTTCAAGATCCTACTTGCGGATGATTGGTTGACTAAGGCTAAGGGATTTATGTAACCCTCTGCTGAAATGTATTCGTCTTCTTCAAGCTATGGCGGGCTATTGGCACAAGGCGTGCTTAGCAATTTTTTTACTTTTCCAATTAAAGTCGACGCATGTCCAAACAGTTTCTAGGATGGTTGGACACTGAATTGTTGCCTCTGAGAATCCCCCAAAGGAAAAGAGAAAAAAAGGTGGGTCAGTCTTAGTTAGAATGATCCCGAGCTCAGTTCGAATTATGTGATCTCTTTCGGTGGCTTTTTTGACAATTCTTTCAGATGACTGAAAAGTGTTCTAAGAGCTTCTGTTTCTGCTGACACTTGGATATTTACTAGAGAAAATCGCATTCGTAATCGTTTTAGGTGTTAGTTAGTTATTTTGTCCATTGTCAAAGCCTCCTTAGCCCATTCGTCAGTCTTCTTACTACAGAGAATACTACTACATATGTATCGTAACATATGTATTGTAACAGTGTCAACGGAAAGACTCGAAAATCTTACTAGTCCACGTGACAGATTTTATGACATGAGCTGTCATTATATTTATAAATATTCAGCATTCAATTTAAATGCATTTTCTACGAATTAAATTCAAACAATACTCTGGAAAGCAAGGAATTCATTGGAGTTCAATGCCTTTCAAGTTAACTTTGCATTTATCCATTTGGATTTGACAGGTTACACACGCTATGCATTGTTGTAGGGCATTTGACAATTGTGACAACTTTCTAAATGTCAAAGGGTTCTGAAAAAATATAGTAAGTCCTCTTTGTGAATAGTTGTGTAATAGTTTATTTCAATCATGTTTTGAGTTTAGGGGAAATCTCTGCGGTGGAACAGGATGCAAGTTGGATTTTTAAATATCTTGTGTGTAGTGAAGGGAACGGGGTTCCGCTTTGAATACAACCTGTGCGTCAAGTAGGGATGGAATTTAAGGAAAAGCGAACTATACATTGGTAAATGTATGAAGATTTGTCGAACACAGTCGATGGAACTTGAGCACGTTGCAAGGAGCTTCACTTAACTGTGCAAGACTGTGATAAATACACAAATGATGAAGGTCTTCAGTTGTCTAAGCATGATATTTGCTTCAAGCTGCTTGGACCAGCTGTTTTATTGAGGCTGCCGATTGTTTGTGTCATGTATCTGACCCTTTTGCGTATGAGTTAGTAGCTGGTAAACATCGAATATGAATGCGGAAAATGAGAGTTTTAGAGTAGTTCGCTCTTACAAACACGATGTTGTCTTAAAAACACGATGTTCCACTAAACTTTCAACGCCAAGATGCGTTCTGTTTAAGGACGATAAGAGTTATCTGCTTACATGATCACTTTAGAGGTGCGGTATTGATACATAACGATAAAGAAACATGCTTTATATACATATCGGTGACAGGGTAAACATCTGTTAATTGTGAAGTGCTCTGTCTATTGCTACTGCATTTGTTGCTATCTCGAGGTACATGAGAGGAAAGATAACATCAAAACCAAATACGGATTCATATCGCGTTTTAAATTGTGTACGCATAGACACAAGGTTTAAGCACTCAACTTTCTTCTTGGTCTTAAGGCTTTATCTTTCTATTCTTGGTTTGCGTTATTTTGGTATTCAGCGTGCGTCTTATCTGACTTACAAAGATTTACTGGATAATCAATTCCTTCCGTATTCTTGATGTAGTTCTGTTTATTCATTTACTGCTAGTCCAAAATGTTGCTCTCCAAATGATCGTCTCAAGTTGCTTAAGTTCACTTTTAGTCTGGCGCCCAACGGAGAACTGAGGGTCTTTTTGATATCTCAACCGTTTTAATTAGATTGAAGCTCTTTTTTGTTAGGGAACTGTGAACTGTGAAGCTTAATGTCTTGATGCCTGAACTGATAAATCGAAGAAAATCAAAAACAGACTCCCTGGGAGTAGTTCCGAGAATGTTTCTTTTTTTTTGACGGAAGCTTGTATGATACTCTGAAACTGAACATTTAAAAACTAAGCAAACTCTGCAGAGAAATTTCTTACCTTTACGTTTTCCTCAGCTTCGTTGGCTCTCCGAGCTGTGGCTAAGGCTCACATAGGCCAAAAGTAAGTCTATAGTGAAACAAGTTTCCCTAATTCAAGTTTCGTTGACCCTCAAACTCAGCCTTTCGAATTTGGGAATATTTGAACCCTTAAAGGTTCAAAAATGGACACAAAGTGTGACAGATGACCTGAAATTATCTGACAGTAGATACTTCAAATTTTTAAATGGAAAACGAATTTTGAATGTCAACTTCTCGGCTTATCAGAGACAATACATCTTTATCAGTTTCCGGGCGCATAAAACGTCCATAACGCCTCCCAAATCGAATTTAGCTGTCACTGTCAATATGACAACTTCAACCGGGGTCACTTGACAAAACATAAACTTCCTATCATAAAACACGTGCAGTTCCTTGTTAAATTTAGAATTCCATCGCTGACTACAATAAAATATCGATTCACGTGACAGATCGTTCCCAAAAACAAGAAACTTCGTCCATACCTCTCACAACATTGGCATTTACAACGAATAAAAGTGTCATTTCGCAAAATGTCAAAGTGCAATCGTCTGCCCGGTTCTAATGGAAGAAATATTCTGGGCGCCTTTTGATTAATTCGAAAGCATTATGCATGTCTCCCCATCAATGTCCCGTTGGAAGTTCATAGATTGAAAATAGTTCATCACATCGCAATTCTGAGGGTGTGGTGGAGCTAAAAACAAAAGACACTTCATTTCACACCACAATTGCTCGCACCCTAGTTCATATGCCGCGCGCACACAGAACCATGCACCGGGTATCGTAATACCTTGTCTAGCCGTATCGATCTGCCCGGTGCTGCCGTAGCTATTGTGACAAATATTATGTTCCGAATACTCCCTGTGACGGTTATGCTAATTGAAGTGGATACGTTTTGGGGAGACGAAGGCTTTTTCCTCACCTCCCGTCGAGGTTTCTTTTTGGAATTTTTCCTCCTTTTTGTGGGATGGGGCCCACGAATGACGTGGCCGGGAGTTAATTTCAAATTAAAACAAAGTATACGCGGGTCTAAGAATAAAGAAAAGAAACAAATCGATAGATTTGCCATTTTGGGACGCAGACACACACACTGGCAGAGAAAAAATATTGCGTAAGTCTCACGCACTTTAACTGCCTGCTGGCTGACTGACTGAGGCTGAGGCCGAGCTGGTTGGCATGTGCACTTAGTGCGGTAACATTCCTTGCAGCAAATCTGGAGAATGTCGGTCGACCATTTGAAAGTACAATTTTTAAGGCTTTGGCTTCGCTGGCTCTGGCGCGGTGTTTCGCCATCTCGCACAAAGTTAATAATAGTTGTGTGCCACAGCAATTTTGCACACCTTATTCTCTTTTTTTTTTCCCCCGAAACAGATATCTGCTACATGGCTTAGGTGCTCTACGCATTTACAGCCGGAGACTGTGTTGTGTAATTTTTCTGTATTTTTCGCGGTTTTTTTTTTCGGGGGTTGGTTAATTGCTTACCTGGCTGTAGGGCATAATTTGCGCAAAATAAACACTCAATCTTCTCCTCTCACATGCGGTTTCGCACGTTTGGATACTAAATTCATTTTGTTTTTTGTTTTTTTCTTGCTTTCTTTTCAGTAGATACAGAAATTCCAATTATAAAACAGTCGCCGAGTCCACCACCTACATCACATCATCATTTACAGCAGCAACAACAGCAACAGCAGCAGCAGCAACAGCAGCAACAACAACAGGCTCAGTCACAGCATCAGTCCTCGCTGTCGGCTGTAGCGGCTGCAGCAGCCGCGGCGGCGGCGGTTTTGCACATCAAATCGGAACATAATACTGCCTTATCGCCGCAACACCAGCAACAACAGCAACAGCATCAGACGCAATCGCAACACAATGGTCCGTCAGCGCTGCAGCAACAGACAGGGACGTCGGCGCAACATCGGCCATTGTTGCACAATCTGTTGAGTGGAGCATCGATTCATAGCACGCCGTACCATAGAAATTATTGCACCTCCAGTACAGGTTAGTATATGTGTGTTGTGTCGCATGTTGGTTACAAGTTTGTTGTCAATCCTTGAGTGAGAGGATGTCCTGCGTTTTGTATGATGGGTGTGAGAATAATGGAGGAAGTCATTTAGTCTCAACTTATTCGTGGCCTTCATTATATAGCCCTCAACGAAACTGCTCTTTCATACTCATTCGTTCCAGAGATGTGAGCAACGTGCATATTGCCCTGAACTTAACAGTCACAGTTTTCAAGTTTTTCTATAGGCTTCGTTTAGAATGGCTGTCGATGTAGGCAAATTTAGAATAAAAGAGATCTATTGTGATATCACAGGACATATGAGTCCAGAGACTACACAGGGAACTCACTAAATGACCTTAAAGCGGAGGGAGCTTCTCACGTCAATATTCAATAGTAGAGACCTCTTTAAAGTTTCGAAGTGGCTACCATTTTATCTAAATCTATGGAGACAGGTCCATAATGTTTTAAGCTGCTCTAAAAGCGTTGAAATTTAATTGACAAATTCTGTACAGATTGTAGCTTAGCGCCCAATAAAATGACGTAGCATCCCTAAACAACCAAAACAAGGAATAGAATTGATTAAGTGATTTCAATGGTATCAGGACAAGAGAACCTTGAGAACTCCTTTGCCAAACGTAGATCTTGACCGATATGTAACTTAAAGTATTTTAGACCGAATAAGTGTTAAAAGACCGAGGAGCTTCCCGAAGATCTACCTTAAACTCGATTAAATTGTGATGTCAAGTATCTATAATATGTCTTTGAAATTGATGATGGATGATGTCAATGAGGAGCTTAAACCTTTTAATTCATTTCCATGCCATTTAAAAAAATACTTTATTACAGCTGTACCAGTTGGTTGTTTGTCACATTTAGACCAGAAGTAGGTTCGTTCTGACCTCACCGGATCTAGAGGTTCTTTAGTCACGTTAACGTTTAAAGCTGATAAGCAGAGATTGTCCCCTTATCGAGAGATAGGTTATGTTCGGTTAAGGTGTCAATGTATACTCACTTCAAATTCAACCTTCAGGGAGACAAAGTTTTGAAGAGGGGTCTGACCTATTTAAATCATTGGTTTCATAAAAATAATAGTGACCTACGAGTCTCTTCCTACTGCGAGATAGCATAGGACAATCGCAGAGGAAATGTGTTATGGTTTCTGCTTCTTCATCGTCTCTACGTCTGTAAAAGTCATTGAAGAGAGCTCTTAGGTTAGGTTAGGTTAAGTTACGGTGGCTGCCAGCTAAACCCAACACACTTGGATCAATGATACGTCCGTTGTGATACCACATCGATCTCGAAAAATTTTCTTTGCCTACTTATTGAACCAGTTAGAGCCTCTGATGAAGCGAAGGAGACTTCTTACACGTGTATTGGTCGGATCGCTTAGATCGTTGTAAAATAAGGCACCTAAGTGAAGTTTCCCTCTATGGAATCGAGCTGGACAGGTTCTAAAAAGGTGCAGAATTTATGCCTCACCTTCTTCGTCCTTGCAGCTTTTACAGAAATTATTTGAGTAAACGCCAACTTTAGTCGTCCGAGAGAGGACTTTTCTACTCAACTGCCTTCTTAGCCCAAAGAAACAGCGATTGGCAAGAGTTATACTTCGTTTAATCTCAGCGCTGGTGTTGTTGTCTGAATTTATAGCGGAGCCTATGTAGACAAAGTCCTTAACTACCTCGAAATTATATCTGTCTACTGTGACGTTCTATCCGAGACGTCGGTGTTGGGTGTCCTTTCCGATTGACACCATATACTTGGTCGTTGACCACTAAACTCATCTTCGCCGCTTCCAGTAACATGACGCTGCGTTCTTCCCGTTATGTCAATATCGTCGACATACGAGAAAAATTAGACGGACATTTGAAAGATTGTGCCTGTGGTGTTGGCGCTTGAGTCTTGCATAATTCTTTGAAGAGCGATGTTGAAAAAGTCGCATGACAGCGTGTCGCCTTATTTTAATACTTTTTGGACATCAAGGCTTTCGGTGAGGTCTTGACCGACCTTGATGGAGCAGCGTGCATTCTCCATGGTCATTCTGCACAAACGGACGAGCTTGGCAGGGATGTCAAAACTAGACATCGCTCTATATAGCTCGTCTCGTCATCGTACGCGGTTTTAAAATCGATGAAAAGGTAGTGGGTATCGATTTGAACTTCCTGCGTTTTCTCCAAGATAAAGTGTAATGACCTGTTGTCGATAAATTAGGTGCCTTATGGCCTTCCAAGACTATGAAATGGGAGACTGTTTCTAGATAAGAATTAAAGAACTAAATTGACAAATATTTACTCAAATTTCATTTCCTTCGCCTCATGTGCGGGCACCTTTCTTTCTAAAACCACTAAGCACAAGTTTGACTAATCGAACATCGCTTCTCAAAATCTTGATAAGAACACGGAATATGCGGTGAAATGTCCAACTTTAGGCTCTTCAGAGTCTGAAGCAATCTACAACCCAGTCAATTTCCTCTTCCTATCTGGCCATTTGGAAATTCACACATGAACTGATGATTGCAGACGTCACGAACTCAACTTCCAACAATCTCTCGTTTCACTGCATCTTCAAGCTGTTTACTTCCAGTTCCCGAAAGGATATTCTAATTAATAGTACTTCCTGTCGACCGTTTGAATGTCCAAGTTCACAATAATTCGCGATGATAGAAACTGGACTCTTCTAACGATAACAGGAATTCATTTGAGAGACTTGCCGCTATTTACTGTGAACCTAATTCCTCTATGAGAAGTGAATTAAAGAAAAAAAAACGAAATAAAAGGATTTATTCCCTAAAACTCTTGAGTAAGTGGTCACCTCAAAAGGACGCGATACCTTGACCGGTGTCTTTTGTGCCTTAGTGACCATTCCATTGAATACCGAACCGTTAACCTAGAAAGGGGGAACCCAAGTTTGATCATCACAATCCAAAGCGAAAACGCGAATCGAAAAAAAAATCCTTTTATATCACCTTCCTGTTTTTATTATGCGCGCATCCTTCCTGGATTTTATAAACTGACCGTTGGTCAAGCGATGAATCAATTATCCTTGACGAGGCTTGTTCCCTTTTCCTGAATTTTCCCCCATCCGATCAACAAGGAAACATTCCACACACTATCATTTATTCAGCACAGAAAAAAAGGATCTCTCCGTGTGCATAAATTAACGATCGCCGAACGTGATGATCCTTATAAGACAGTCGTCACGAATAAAAAAATAAAATCACGCATCACACATTTTTAATCGAAGGAAGGGTTGTGGAATCTCTTTGATTCTTCTCGGGGATACATACATCGAGAAGGGAAGGGTATACCCTGTACCTTCCGCAAGGTAAAAAAAAATTATACTGGACACCCGGCTATTGTGTGTGAGAATCTTTTGGTTGCTTCCTTCTTTTCATCCACTCTCGCCCTATTGTTTTCGAAAGAATATCCCTTTCTTCGCCGACTGACCAGTGTCCACACAGAAGGGGGAAACACTTTTTTTCAAACATCTTTCCTTTACATTAGGGATTAAATTAAGAAGGTTTGATGATACACCAAACCAAAGAGGTCCTTTCAATCTGGCCCGAAATGTCAATATAACTTATAGCCCATCGCCGCTGGTCCCTTGACAATTGCATAGTTCGTATTTGTATCCTTTCGTTTTTGCGCGTTCATTATTGCCTAACATCTGCTCTAGAATCTAATCCTTTCCCCATGTCCTTTTCCGAATATTGTACAATAGACATGTGTGCGCAAGGATGACTATGCAAACACAAATCTTCTTTGATCATTTTTCGTGAGTTTTCATCAATTTTCGCAGTGAATTTCGCAGATGCGATTTCCAATCAAAAAAAAAAGGTTTATTTCTGTAACGAAATCGATCTGTCAAAGGACACACTACGTAATTGTCATGCGTAACTCCCTCTATCGCATCAGCACTCTAAGGTTAAGTAATCGAACAAAACCATCTGCATATGCACATGGGGCATGGGACAATGGCCGTTAGTTGTTACATCTTGCCAAATGAAACGATGAATAAACTATTTTCACACAAAAGAAAGTGTATTTCCATTGATTGTTGACAGCTCGGTGTTGGAAAGAGTTACGCGACGTCAAATGGAAATGGGACGAACATTCGACAATTGATGTTCGATGACTCAGACTTGTGCAACACACTTAAGGGTTTTGGTTACATTGTGGGAAGAAGGGTATATGCCCGCACATGTGTCCATTTCCACACAAATAAAATTTGAGTAAATGTCAACGGAGGAAGAGGGAAAATTGATTATGTTATTATTGACATTTTATTCTATTGACGCTACTGTGTGACCGACAAAACCGACGACCGACGACCGACCCTTCAACGGTCAATGAATGGCTTTTGTCTGTGCCAATGGGCGACAATTGGCTGCATGCAAGTGCTTGCGGATAATCCTCATTTCGCACCGCCCGTTGTGTGTACCTGACTATGCAGAAAATTTGTTATTTGCTATTGTGAAAACGTTTGTCCTTGTTGGAGAGTCCTTGTGTTGTAAAGTTGTTACAAACTATCAATACATTTCGGCAAACACTTAAGTTGTTGGATAGATAATCCAATTTCACAGTCGTTTAGGTTCAGGTTTTTTTTTGGCAAGGACTGCATTGCATAATTGTCATCCTTTGGAAAGTGAAGGATATTGATGCAAATTTTCATGAGTTTTGGTTTTCATTTGATAGATGAACGTTGAATCTGACATTTGTTTGAAATTTTACACACTGTCGGTAAGAAAAACTTCTATTAAACGTCAGAATTCTTCAGGCTTATGACTAGAAAGTCTTACATATCCACTCTTCTACAACTAACAACTTTAAAATGTACCTGTAATGTGACATTTTTTTTTTTAGGAAATTATTTTCCTGAATAGATAACATGTAAACGTCGATTACAAACAGTGGCTTTGGCAGACACACAGCAGTAGCATTTTTGTGTATATCTACAACTTTAGGGGAAAACCACCAAAAATAATATTTTCACTGGCAAATTCAGATTAAAAACTTTACAGATCTCAGAAAGCGGGCATACTCTCACATTTCCATTTTATTCTCTGTTTGATAGGAATAGGTAGTGGGACGATTAAGACCGATAGGGCAGTCTTTGACTCACGTAGATGTTGATGTAGATTAAGAGCTGACAAATACAGTACCACTGCGACCTAGTAGATCAATCGTGTCCTGTACTTGACCCCTAGTCGATGTTATACACGAGTTACTAGAGCACCTCCTTCCGGTCCATTTGAGATAGTTATAGACCCCAACATGTGTACCTTGAGAATCTGAAGTACCCATCCTTTTCTATACTCACATTTCTAAGATGCTCCCTAAGCCTACAGTGACCCATTATCATACCTATCAGGACGTTAAGCCGATTTTGGTGAAGGCTTAGGCAAGCTTTGCCCCTCTTCCGATTTTATTCACTCGGAAGTTCCTTGGCCTGTCTGAATAGCGGACTTCATTCAACTGCCTGATATATTTGTTCATTTCCTCTTTTCCTGGCCCTAATCCACACAATGATTCTGAACCTAAGAACAGGGCTTATGAGTCGTTCCTTGCTAATGCATCAACTGCCTGTTTTCCTTCACCTGCCATGCCTAGCCAGCTCGGCAACAATCACAATAAGCGCTATGCTATACTACGTCCCTGTGGGCATTCGTTTTCAATTGAAGCGCGATTGTTAGTCATAAATTGGATCTATGGACTTCCTTCAAAAGTCCGCAATGTTTGCCCGATGTAGGTGGCTAGCTCTAGCCAGAACAGCCCAAAGACGAATAGTAGCAACACTGAGTTCATTATCTGTCTTTAGGTTGTATTTAGTCATTAAATTCCTGTACCAGTTGCCTACCACACTTTTGTTCACCTTACTTACTTACTTAAGGTGGCGCTACAGTCCGGGGCTCGATCTTTTGCCAGCTGCCTCCAGTTTCGCACGCCATGTTGGTTAACACTTTGTTTGGTTCTAGATATTTTGAATATATTTTTATCTGAACTCCTTCAAGTGAAATGCGAATTCTTTCTGTGAGGAAGCTGTGAAATATCGATCGTCGTCTAGCTAGTTTAATGGCATGTTCGTTGTTTTCTATTCCCCATGAGTTTGGATCCCAACTCGAGTTCATTTCGACATTGATTTACCTGTTAGTTTCCAAAGAGAAGGTCTGCCTTACTGTCAGTGTGTATTTAACAATTGACACATGATGTTTGGGTATAAGGGAGTGGTATGTCTGGTATGTTGTCTAGAATATGGAGAAGCATTGCCATTATTGGCAGTTCGGAGCCAAAATTGAATCCAAACTTGCACCTGCAAATTTTCTTGAATCAATGTCTCCGGTTTTGTGCCTAACCGCATTTCCAATACGAAGCTCGGGTCAGGATATTTAAGCATCACAATTCAAAGACAGAAAGTATAGTGGATCAGACATACTTTCAAAACGGCGACACTTTACTCCAGTACTAAACTTACAATACATAGGGTCGCGGTTATGTCTGTTGACATTTCATTTAGGTACCACTTGTAGAGTTAGGTTAGCGTTGAATTAAGTGCTGGTGGCCCTAGAACGTTATGGGCCGATTTGCTGTCAACTTGCCAAATTGGCTGTTACTTCAGTGTGAGGTGATTAAAAACACTGCAATCGGTGCCATCCATACATACGAGCAGTTTAAATCTAGGAGTGCCAACTCTTGATTGTACAGTGACTTCTGTTAGGGTTTCTTGTATTTTTGTTCTTATTGAATGTTAGAGCCGGTGTTAGGAAGTCAATTGTTGTCAAATTATCTAGCACTCTTCAACTCAACAGGATAAATAGACTTGCAGTGCCGTTTTTTAGAGGATGGAAAAGGTTTACTAACTATTTTGGACTTGGCTCATCCATAGCAAATGAGCTATTAAGAAGATCAGGACCAGATATTGCACCAGCACAGACCAATAGGAGACTTATGCCAAGTCAAATATCCCTTAGAACACATTTTCCGTAGTTGCAGGGACAAATGGAATCTCTATTTCACTTCCTTTGTAAATGTCTAGCCCTGGCGAGGTTCAGACAACGCAATCTAGATATAAATATTCGCAAACAACTAGGTAACATCAATTGAGGTTTCAAAACAACGAATCCTAGCACTAAGCTGAGTTCTTACTGAGCCGCCACTTGGAATCCCTTGACTGTATCCCCGCTTCTATGAGTCTATGTAAGTGCCTTCTTTAAAACTCTACTACAATCTACAAAAGAGGCCTTGAGAGACGAGACTGAATATGCTGCTCAATGCTGCGATTTGTTTTCCTAGGACTGCTTGTTCTCGGACTGAGCCGGAAAGCATCTGTTCGCTACCAAATTTATACTCTGTGGGACCCCATACCTAACTGACAGTTGCCAGATGTTCACGGCTACCTAAAACTGCCTAAGTATGTGTTTTAATCTACAGCGAGCTATGGCAGGACAGACGCTCAGAATATGGTAGGTGGGTAAACAATGTCCGGTGAGGAAGTCCGTGAGAAGCTAAGCAGCACTTTGTTTAATACGAACATTTCTAGATTTTCTTCGCCGTTGTCAATCCCTTAGTTGTTGAACTTCTTAGACCGACGAATTCCCTGTGTTGAGTTTCAATTGGAGAGCATTTCTTGGAACTTCCATGAATTGCGTTCCAACTTGATGTGGATGGTGGAGAAACCACAAGGATAAAGGGCCTATCGGTGCAGATTGGAATCAAGATATCAAGAGTTGGTTTCTCTGACAATATTTAAAATGAATTCGCGAGAACTTCAGATCTATGAGTTTGACCTCCTTATTGGAGCGTGCTAAAGAACAAAAACCTTGGATCTAGGCAGGCAAATCGACAGACTTCAAGAGGTTTTTTGTTTTTCAAATTGCAACATGTGTTTTTCAAGGGAAAACCTATGAATTCGAAAGGATCAAAAAAATAATTCATGCTTACGTAGAAAGTGACCTTCACCAAGGTTCACACCAAATGTATGCTTGAATCTCACACCTACCTAAGCGGACCGTCGTGCCAGCTATTTATTTTTTTTTAGTCTATCTTGGTTCTGAGTGGATAGGTCTCTCCTCCAGCATGCTCCTAATCAGCACTGTTTCGACACTTTGGACCTTCGTATTGGCATGTCGGAAGTACACTGATCCCTGAGGTTCAGCTTGCTACAAATGTATGCACATAACATACCCACCAGCCTCTTGAATTCTTTGAGCACGAAGAAGACTAATAGATCTTAAATCTCTTGAAGGAGAGATCGATAGTGTAGCCATTTCCGCTAGAACGCCATTCGTCGGTAATCTCCGCCTAAGGCTGCAAACACATTGAATGCAAGTGAAAGATAAACAACTTCCGATTTCGTTTCTATTCTCTCACCTTGACTCGCAAAAATAATATTCCCACGATCTGGTGGGACATGAAAAATCAACAGTCATTACAGAAATATGGAAAAATTCACTTTCAATGTTTGACTTGACTAGAAAAACCCTTTTTCACAATGAAATTAATAAATCGTTTCCCTCACCTACGACAGGAGAGAAAAGTAAAAATCCTTTTTCTTGACATCGTCCAGCAGATGTTTTGCCGTGTACATTCCGTCTTTTGAAGTGGATCCTCCCCAGTGACAGCGAGATGAGAAATTAACTTTGCAATGTATTTGACACACATGTGCAGATGTCAATTTTATTTTGCCAAAAATAATTCCCGCACCGCCATGATAACCTAATTACTGTAGAAAATGAAAACATCCTTTTTTGGGAAAATTGAAAATTGTCATAGAATAAATCCTGACCTTTCAATGTTTTGATTCAAGACTCAAGTACACTTTGAGGTTTTCATCTCGTGGTTTCGCAAAGTAAAAAAAAAAAAACCCCTCTGTCCCACTTGAGAAGACATTATTTCACCTGTAGATATCAAGAAGCACAAACAAAAGGTAAAACGACATCAACGTCAGTCGATTGATGAAATCGGTGTATGCCAAGTATTTGGGTCGCATTTTGGGTATTTGGGTCCCCTAAAATGATAATAATATGTTTGGAACGGTTTACGTTTTTTTTTGAAATGTTGTGACGAGACAATATGTCTGGGAATTTCATCATTCACCTTTCATCGCTTCGCTTTGCCCAGTTTTCTTTTTTTCCCCGCTTTGTTATGGCAGAGGAGTCCTTGAACCTTCTTTTTTTTTTTGTCTGCCTTTGGTCTTTGTTATCGAACAAGGACCTTATTTTTATGGGTTTGTGGAGCGAAATTTAATTCGTGCTTCGATAGCAAGTCTGAATCGAAAATCGAAAAAAAAGATCCCGAAGAAAATATAATTACACAACGGTATTGCGGGAGGCCAAACATGTTTTAAATTTCACTGAATGCATCGCTACTCCTGCTGTGTTTACAGAAAAGAGGTTATGTGAACGGAGAAGAAGGGATTCAATAACCTTTTTCATTTTTTTGATCGAGACAGGTAGGGCTTATGAGAAAAAAATTGAATTCGTCAATGCATCCCGTTCTGGTATTGTTTGAATATCCTTTAGTAGCGTAGTTAAACTCATGAATTCCCCTCTTTGCATCAGAAAAAAAAAAACTGCACGCAGAGAAGATGTATGTATACCTAGTTCCTTTGAAAAAAAAGAAAGTCTTCAGCTTATCCTAAGGAAATGAGGTCATAGGTAGGATTAGAAATGTGTTTATACGTACACATGTATGTGTCCTTTTTTTTAAAACTGAATCCTTTTCTATTAATAGCAAAATGCTTTTTTGTTCTCTTTTTTTTTATTATTCCTTTCAGGATCGTTTCCACCCAGTCCAGCTGATAGCGGTGTATCTGATGTAGATAGCTCCAGTTCCGGCGGTCAACCATGCAGCGAAGAGCTTAAGGCACGCTTGGGTATGCCACCGCATTGTCCTCCACAGGGACATGTGCCAACTGGTACATTTTTACATCCAAATTTCTATCACAATTCACCGCCTCTACGCAATATGTGGAATCGTGGCTGTAAGTAGCCTTTTCAATTTTTTTTTCCCTATTTTTGACTTAAAGTTCCAAAGCGTCCATTTGATTCGTAGCCAATCGGAATAAGATTTTTTTTTGTCCGCAGTCAATCATTTTGATCCGAATTAACAATTTCATTCAATTACACACTCAATGTGAGGTTTAGCTTTCCACGTAATATGTCATACGTTTGAAGTGCATAGTTTTGCTCGTCACTGTTGATAGGCTTTATGAAGGAGGAAAACAGTCCCGGAGGTGTCACGTCGGTCGTCCAAACTTTTCGCCTAGGCAGCGGCTGCTTTGATCCTCGTGCTGATAATAAACAAAGCTATGGCAGCTCTCTGTGGTCGCCGTGGGTCTGTGGTTAGTGCGTTGGATTGCTGACCGAGCGGCGTGGGTTCAAGCCTCAGCCAGGAACACCGAACAATTTTTCGCGGCACCACCTCTCGTCAGGAAATGACAAGCCTCCGGGAGTATAATCTGTCATGAAAGAGTTCTCAATTCCCCGTTCGGAGTCGGCAATAAATTGTAGGTCCCTTCCATTCGTGCGAACAATACAAACACGCACAACATGGAATGGTTGCGAGAAGCTAGGCCTTGGCTCATCCCGAGCTGTCGCGCCAGCTATTTAATTTATTTATTTATGGCAGCTCTCTAGAAGTTTTATAGATCGTCGGTATCTAATATTTTTGAAACTCGAAACCCCAAGGAGCGATCCTCATTTTTCTAGGCAAGGCACCAGGCTTAAATATCAGTTCACTTTGAAGACAGAATTGTCAGCTGTTTCGTTGAATTCACATCAGTCTTCAACTTCGAATGCAAAACTCTGGCTCTTCATCGAGTCTTAGTATTAGCGACAGTCCTTTCTGCTTAAACTCAAAAGTATATCCTCAATCACGTGATATCTTCTCCCTTTTGTTCATCGAACCTGACTGTGATATTCAAAAAATATTAAATCCAGACAAAGCTTGGAGAATCAGAGAAGCCTTGCAAAGCAGCTCTCTAAAATTCAGATTAAGACTGTTGGTAGAGGTTCGTCCGTATCACCTTATCAATGCGGCCACAGATGGGGCTATTGTGATTTCCTACAATCAAAGTTCAATCACGATGCCTGAATTTGAGATGAATCCAAAAATGTCTTTGAGCGAACTGGCAGATATGTATGTCCTTCGTTTCGAGGTAGAATTTGCCTAAATGTTAAAGTGACACAAATTGTGTTCTGCTGATTCTTCGTCCTCATTACACATTCTGCATGTGTTGTCTTATTCCCTTAGTCATTAGGTGTTTTTTGACTCGACAGTGTCCTGTTAAGAAACCTGCAAACGGCTCTCTAAGCCAAGATTGAAACAGAGTGTATCGCTCAAGAAAAACCTAGCGCACAATGTCGAAAAAAAGTTAAGGCAATTGGGAAAATCTGAAGAGCATTGCGGGGCATCAGCGGGAAGGCGGTCACAATGGCATGTGAGTGTGGTAGATGCCCAAAGACACTTAAGGGACACAGGGCCTACGTATATTAGCACCCCCTTCCTTCGGAATTTGCACAGAAAATTTTTTTATTGACATCTTGTTTTTGAAGACTAATGGGTCTCGAAGGCAAGATTATCTTAGAAACTTCGGATTAAAAAATTCATCAAAACTGTGTTTCCATATCAACCCAGTGTTATCAGTTCAAAAACTTTTGGTTGAATGGCTTTTTAGGTGACTGACACACTTTTCTATCATTTTCAGTTAATTCAGTTTCTATGCATTAATTTTTTATCATCACGAGATGATGGTTAAATATATATTCTCCACTGAATCATAATATTATAATTTATACAAAATTCTTAGACGTCAACAATACCGAGACAATGGCATTAAAACCTTAAAAAAAAGTAATTTCTTTCCGGTTATGTTTGATTTGAATATTCCAAAGCCAGTTTTGTTTGTCGTCATTTTTTGTCGTTTGTTATTCGAAAAACAAAAATGACAGATGCGATTTTTTTTTAATGTCTTTTATGACTTTTTTGGAAGAAAAATCCGATAAACAAAATGTAAGGAGAAAAAGAAATTTTAAATTTAAGACGCATTTTGACTTCGAGAGACATCTTTACAAAATTTTGTGTATAAACCCATCAAAATTGACTGCACATTTTCAATTATATGTAGGTACGTATATATATTTTTAATTACTGCGGTTTCCGGCAAGAGGCAGTCTGAAATTGACGAAGAACAAAAAGCACAAAACCTCCACATTTGCATATACATTTTTTAATGTAAAACAATCTATTTTAATGAGCAGTCTTGTGCAAATCGAAGTATGTATTATATTCTGTGCTGTTGTGTCTCTCGGAAATAACATTCCGAAAATAAATTTTTTTTCAACCAGCTGCTTCCAGCTAATGTTTTTTTTTTAAAAAGAAAGATTAACTTGACTTACAATCAAGGAGGGAGCGATTTCTTTTTAAAATTGTAAAAAAACAAAAATTTGTGCCACCTCATGCAACGGTCATATATTCATCTATTTAATTGGTCGTCCAGTTGCACCACAGACTGAGGATCAATTAAAAACCACTAGCGACGCGAAAAATATTATTCTACTTCCGCAATAGCTTGGCTATAAATAAAATTAAAAAGAGAAAAATGTATAAGAGAATAACACAAGGAAGGAAAAAACCAAAACCGAAAACCGAAAAAAAAATATTTCTTTAGATGATTTCGTGCTTTGAGAAGTACCACTTTGAGTAGCACGAAAGTGATATCCATTTGGCAACAATTTATTTACGTAATAAACGATATTCTATGCGTTTAAGTATGTTTTTTTCTTTAAAAGTCAATCTATTTGCATATTCGATCGTTCAACGATCTTGTTGTACGTTGATTTTGTTTTTTTTTTTGCAAAATTTGTCATCTATCATTCGCGTATTGAGACTATTTTTATACACACTCCACTTTCATCTGTAGATATGTATGTACATATTCCTAAGTAGTACACGTAGCGATTTGAGCTTGAACTTGAATTTTTGTACACACACGGGATGACGACGAACATCAGGCATGAGGGAAGAAAAACATTGAGTGTATTTTATTTTTACGAGAAAAAAAATTAATGGAATTTTCAACACGTTCCCCTAGGTGGAGAGGAGTGTGATGATATATAAATAACATGGATACTTACCGATTTTAAGCCAAATTTATGCCAAAATAAGCACAGCTTCCTGGAAATAGTAAATTGTCAAAACGAACATCCCTCCATTGTCCTATGAATAATTCAGGCATTCACTGGATTGGATATGTAATTTTACATGACAGCCAGTTGGTGTCTTTGCTAATCATTTCGTTTGACTCTAATGAATATGTATTCGCGGTGTTGGGAAAATAAAAAAACTAGATCACTCCACAATACACAACACTATGCCTACATTGTACCTAATTGAAATTTAAAAAACAAAAAAAAAAAAGAAATTGCGCTAATACTTCCTGTGACTTGCTCAATTGTATGGTTACCGGCAGCGCGGTTGAGCCGCGTGTATTCATAATGAATGAAGGAAGTAACCAATTCACTTGAATGCAAATCACTTTACACATTGCTTGCAATCGGTCTTTCACTCTCACGTAAATTGCATTGGAAGACTTGCAGCAACTTAAATGGGTCTTTTGTTGTGTTATTTTATTAATTTAAAACCAATAACCTACAAGTTTCCGAAGAGAATGTGCGAGAATTTTTATTTTTAGTTTTGATTGTGTAATGTACACGGAGATTATTACTTGTTTGTTGTTAGGGTTACTATGACGCGCTGAATAATTCTAAAGTTAGCAAAACGAACAAAGCTTTGTGGGCAAAGGGCTTTTCAGTTCTTGGATTCATTGAGACACATGGAAATGAAAGTTAGAATACGGACGACTAGCATGAAGGCAGTTTCACAAGAAGTTCTCGGAAAGACCTTTTTGAAAGACACCTTTCAAGCGGAGCTCCTAGTAGTTGGTCATAGACTTCTGTGAGATTGTGACGTCAAGAAAATCTTAAAGTGTAGGAGGCACATGTAACTCCCAATTGAAGCTTCTGGTGGTGATAATAGTCGAGGTCGATATCACGTGCGTTGTTGAGAAGAATTTTTGATTATTCACAGCCACGCATCAATATCTGCTGAAATATAATAGTAAAATCGGAACTTGTTAGGTAAGTGCTGCTGAAAGGAACTTGGTGTTTTTAGAACGCAACACATGGCTTTGCGCTGAACCGGGTCATGAATCTGGTAAAAGTTTGATCCGAACTAAGGCAACATCATGCCCTTTTTTTTTTTTAACTGAAACCGGAAAAGTTCCTCCCCCCTAAACATTTGAACCTGCAACTCACTCACTCTGTAAAACAGTAGTAGATATCACTCTTTCTTGAGCAGGTAAAGTTTTGCAACCAAGGAGTAACAATGAGAAGCATAGTGGAGTACTTCTCCCCTCTCGAACCCGTCTACCTAACCTAAACTTATCCTATGGTACAATTTCTTGACCAATTGAAGGCGATAGCTCTTAGTGCATGTTGACTTATTCAATTAAGGTTACGTCTTCTATAGAATTAGTCAAGGCATCGTCACACTGTGTAGAGGTCATTTGAGGAAAATGGAAAATGCTTTATGACTAGCACTCCTTCATTAGCCAGAATGTACTATACCTTTATTCCTGTCTAGGTTCGACCCTCTAAGATCTTTAAGACTCTCTAAAACACTTTCGCATCTTTTTGCAGCAAGAAGTCTTCAAACGGAATTCTGACCCAGACAGTGTCGGATTACCACTTCTTCATTGTCTTTTACGTACATATGTATGTTAATAATTGGCATTTCAGTCGTTGAAAGCCTCCTTCCATCAAAATTATAGCTTATCAGAGGTTCGGTTGTTTTAGGTCTTAAAATGACCCAAAAGTTTATCACAAGCTCTGTCTGCCACGTGCTTGTAAAATTTGTTAATTTTGTCACGGATTCTGACAATTTTAAAACGCGCTCACCCATCCAGCATAGTCTTGAGACTTCTTTTATAGTCTTTTACTTAAAAAATATGTAACCAATCACAGGTGATTGTGAATGCTGCTCAATATCGTGTAGAATTGACATTTTATGTTGCTGCAAAGATCTATTCACAATTTTCCGCATACGTTTTTATGTCTGTGAATCATTGTTTTTTTCATTTTGTGTAAGACGTACGAACTTTGACATCTCCCCCATTTCATTTGATCAAAAATTCGTTGCAAAACATTCACTCTCTCCTTCCAGTAGAGAGCTCTTTCCACGGATATTTACATAGAAAATCTTATGTAAATACGCCACAATCTCCCATCGTCTCCTTCTGCACACCTATTTATAAATCTAAAGGAATTGCATTCAAAAGAGTCCTAGGTACAGTAGAACCAACAAACAAGGAAAAGGAAAAACGTCTCCCTTCAGAGAAGACACATTCCAATACTTTCCTTCCTCACTTACCGCCACAGTAGTAGCCAGCCCAAGAAAAATAAACCAAGAACATAGCTGCTGCATATGTACAATACAACCCACAAGCTAAACAAAGTTTAAACAGAAGAAAAAAAAACAACGTAAACCCTCCTAAGCGCAAGCGAAAGCAGCAGAAATTATATGTGAAAAAGAAAAGAACCAAAAGGAAAGAACAATAAAATAAAAGAAGGAAACAGCAAAAGAATACAAAAAGAAAAAAAATATCAAGCAACAAGCTAAAAGAAAAAAAAACCGAAAAGAATAAAACAAAATAAGCAAATAAATTCGTGGTCATCGACACATCGCCTTTGCACAAATTCTGAAGGTCACAACTACACGGAACTGTGCGCGCGCGGAAACGTCGCCGTCAACGTTCTTTCCGTGCAGCAGCAGCAACAGCAGTAGTAGCGGTGGCGGCGGCG
Organism: Matsumyia berberina; assembly: GCA_917880715.2. NCBI lineage: Eukaryota > Metazoa > Arthropoda > Insecta > Diptera > Syrphidae > Matsumyia > Matsumyia berberina. Next base: position 36,464,919 of record OU862870.1, read on the forward strand.
AGTTCCCCCCAATACATTCACTCTCAACCCAGAGCCACATGCCCACAAAAATACCATCACAACACTACTGTACCGTCGTTTAGCGAGCGCCGCCGTAGTCACACATATTCTATTTTAGCGTAAACACTCTTCTAACAAGATATCGCCACACAACGCTTATACATCCATACAAGCTTTGTGTGGACGTGTGTGTATTTTATTTTTTATTTTTTCTTAACTTAGCATTTCGCGCATCATTATAAAAACAAACGGTATTTATAGACCCCTCCATGGATGATGGTGGTGGAGCCCTGAAGTGTAGAGTGTGGTATGGGGGTTAGTTTGCGGCCAAAAGTACTAGCAGTGTAGACTTTGTATTTACTTCCTAAATCTTATCCTATACGTACCAGAAAAAAAATGAAAACAACAAATAGGTATGCATGCGGCGTAGTTTGTTGTTACATACTTCTTAATTCTATGCAAATTTGTTGTTGATTTATCATCGGGATTTGGTAGCTGTCAAACCTTATGTCAAAGGTTACAAAATTCGTACTGCAGTTCTGTCAAATGTAAGCCTAAACTGTCAAAAATGGAAATTGCAGCAAAACACATCATGTAAGCTTAAATGTCAAAAGTTACACTTAACAGTTGCAGCATTTAAATTGCAGTTCTGTCAAAAGTGACAGTTGCGCCAAAGCTGAGATATGTACATACATGGTATTTGTGTAATTTTGGCAATGCCTTATGCACTTTTGTTACACTGTGGTTAACTTGTTTTTTTAACGATACACAGCATCTACATAAAAATGCATTTATGTTCCTGACACTATTTATTCATTTACCAGTTTCTTATCTGTCAAAAGTCTGCCTGAGTCACCGCACTCCTGTTTGTCAGGCTAAGCCTCTTAGCATCCTTAATCCTTAAAAGCGTCTTCTTGCGCATTTTCATACAGCACAAAGAATTTCACCTCCATTCGCAATATCCGATGAAGTATTATTTGCTCTGCTTCTCATCCAATACTTGGCACCATACAGCAGGTTTAGCAGGATCAGTGTTCTGCGGAAGAAATTCTAGGTCCTTAGCTCAACCTTAAACCGCAGCTGTTTTAATAGATCGAAGGAATAGCCGTCTTCCAGGTCTATTCTTCGCTAGACCTCTAAAGTTGACGTTTACTATTTCAAAGTTGTATGTATAACCTGTCCATTATCGTAGAGCTGCATGGGTCAAACCCTCAATCCTAAAAGATTTTTGTCAAAATTACCTTGTAGAATAATTTAGCAATCAGATAACTTTTCGTCATGAAATATTTGAAAAGAACAGGCGCCAGACACTGAAATTTAGGCTACAGTTCGACTTTCTAACAAGCGACTGTCCAATCCTCATATGGCGATAAAATAACAGCTTCTTTATATGAATATAGGTATATTAGACTTCCATCAAATGTTGAATGTGTAGCAGAATTTCGGCATCTGTGAAAAGGTCAAAGCAAAGTTGTTCACAACATTTACATCAGTGTCAAATCGTGAATATGAGGCCTGCTCTCAGCAGCAGAAGTTTAGCATCTGTCAAACGCACAAAGTGTCATGTATGTCAGTGTCAACACTTCGTATAGTTCAAAAGCTTAAAGAACTTAATCTTATTCGAATAAGGAAAATCTGTCAGAGATAATCGTATTTACAAAATTTAACTATGCACACGATGCCGAATTATAAGATTCCTAGGTATGACAAACAAGTACATCACTTATTAAAATTCGACTCCAATGTCAAAAATAATAATCATTTTCAGATGACGTTAAATGATTGCAATTTTTTGACATCACATTCCTTTTCATTCCATTGTATCCACGCTGAATGTGGACATTTGTCACACTTACTTCCCCCATTTAATGAATGAATCCGTCACAAAGAGTGACAAATGCATTCCAATTCCAACAGCACAACATGCATGTCCCACATCCGTATACAAAAAGGTTAAACAAACTCAATTCCGAAACAGATGAATGCAATTAAATATCTGAAAACTCTATACAAATGGGTATTTCCTGAATGCAACACCTAGCCTCCCCCCGATCTCTAGACACCATGGTACACCTGTACCCATATTACCCACCCGCTGAACCACTTAATAATCTGACAGCTGAACAATGCGAAGCAAAAAACAAAAGCTACAACAGCAACAACAACAACAACAACGAAAACCAGCTACAGGAAATGTTGCACCTACACCCATGACGACGACAACGACGACTCGCTACTAGCTGTTAAATTGTGTCAAGGTGAATTTAAAGCAAAATGTAAATAAATATAAATTACCACAGTTGCAGCAGCAACTGCCAACAGCAGCGGTAGCTAGCAGCACATCAGAATTGGAATTGAATATTGGTTCGATTCGACACAAATACATTGACAGTCCCGCCGACGACGCACTCAACACGCAGCCAATTGACGACATTTTGTAAACAATCTGTCACACTGCAGCAAAGGGGAGGAGTGACAGGGGGCAGTAAAATTAAATTGAATTACAGAGCAAGGCAAAAAAAAAAAGAGCAGCAACTGACACGAATACTTAAAACGAACTTACCTCGTTTAATTACTTCATTGTTTCGATCTAAAGTCTCAGAAATAGCGCGACGACAAGAATTCAAATCGAATTGTGTGACCATGCTCGTTTCGACTTACGTAACAGAATTTGTAACGCGCGCGCGTTACACAGCCGAGATCAGTGTGTGAGTCGTTTGTGTGTCGTTATTTACATTGGAATTTACATGCAACAAAATGTGTGCAGTCGAAACGAATACACTGTCAAGCGCGGGGGTGTGTTCGGGATGATCACCCAGTAGTTTACTTACCCACAAGTGCTGCCCTCTTTTTTTCCCCAATTGGGAACGTTGGTCTGGTTATTTTTGCATTTTTTGTAATGACGTATGATGGGCATTTTGTGTGTTGATTTTTGATAAAAAAAAAACTTGACTGCGAAATCGAAAGTCAAGCAGATAAGATATAGCACAACACCATTGCAATCAAATTAAAACACATGATTATAAATAAATAAGTATTTATTGGATTACGAAGAATTAAATGACATGGGGACGCAGATTGACAGTGGTGACAGAGTGACAGACCTACACATAATACGTATGTGTATGGAAATGTCAAGAGAATTTAATGACCGCGCAATTATGATTATCAATACTAGCTAATCGAATGCAAATTGCTGTTAGAGAATTTTCTTGATTTTTTTTTCAGTCAATTTATGTTTTTATTGCAAAAATTTGTCGATTTTAATTAGAATTTGGAAGCATGCATGGCAACGATGTAGCTTTCCAGTAATAGAATGACATGCCAAATTTCCATTACTCTATAAAGAGATAATTTCAGTTGTCGGATTCTCACACTCCCACTACACTTTACTTGATTCGTTTTTCAAATCAAACACACCTTTTAACAAAATTAAGAGTTTTAAACGCTGACAAAATAAATAACTAATTTGTCACAAAAGACTGCATACAAGACTTAGGGATTATTAAGGCGAGGACTAGCTCTAGTTTCTAACTGGATCAGGATGTGTCAGGCATCTAATTCAAGACTGGGTATGGCGAATGCAAACGTTTCTGTGGTTAATTCTGAAAAAGAACAAATCTGTAAGACTCTGGAGTATAAAATTCCAGCATTAACGAAGCCTCTGTAAGAAATTGTGGAACAGCCCAAGACAGCAGTATGAGCATAATATTCAAAATTTATAAAAATTGATTGATGGCCTGTCAAATTTTCATAGTTTTCAGGTGGGACATAGGTATCATCCAACAAGGGTCTCCATCCAGCTCGATGATTAGCTATTCATTTGCGTCCGCCCCATAAGTCCCGAACTTCCTCTGTTGCGCTGGTGTGCATCGGCACATGTCGCTGTCATCTTAGTTCTCGTATTTGAATCCGATTGACAAGTCGTTAAACAGCCCATACACGCAGTTCTTTTATGGTCTGGTTTTTCCTATGGAATAGTTGAAATTGCTGTTCGTAAGCCTAAATTTGTTAGGAGTCAGGTGACTAACATGAAAATAATGGTACTTAGACCACCAATACAAGGTTCATTGTAACACCAAACGATCTTGAGATCAGTTTCAGTTTAGCGACGCCTTGTAAGGCTCGTCGAGAACTTTGCTTCGATGATTTTTATCGAACCTAACCTAAGCTTATTGTATACATGCTTAGAATCTTACAACTTTTTGAGCCATACTAGGTTCAATAAATTGTATGCCACATTTTGTGAAATTTATTTTCCAACCACCAACTCAAATTGTTTAGATCCTTTTTCCTCGCTCCTGGTCGTGTTGAACATTCTTAGTAGAGATTCTTGCTGATATGCTGATCAGTTCTAAATATACTTTTGTAGGTCTACTGCTGTCTTTTTGAAGTTCTGCCTTAATATTTTCCTTTGCTCATCCATAACATGCATTTGAATGATAGCGGTTGACAAAAATTTGCATATTTTTTATGGCGGATCTCTTCCAAAAGGGCGCAGTTTTATTGATGTCGCTAAACGAGACCCATGAAGTGCAACTTCTCCAATTAGAATGCCAAAAATTGACTCTGTTTTTTTGGTTTTTAAGTCCTTTACAGTGGTTTCAAGTACGAAGGTCTTAACAGCTCCCCTTTGTCTATCATAATGGATCTACACTGATCTAAGTTTGACGAGGAGATAATCTCTCCGAACGTCAACCCACTAACCTAAGCTACAAATGAAATGGAACTGGTCAAGGTTGACAACGCTGTGATATCCCATAACGCGGTCTAAAGATCACATGTCATCTGACTGTGAACAACTGACTCTTTCCATTTCAAAGTTCATGCTGAAACACTCTATGTTTCTTCCGAACTTCAGGCGACAAGCGATGTCTTCATCCGTTTCAACAGCAAAAATCCCTAGTCGATCAGAAATAGAATACTATAATCGAATTATGATGAGAATGTGATTCAAAACCGCAGGGTAAATATACTCCAAACTCCCCACCTTCCACCGGTCACCGGCCACCTCCACCTCAAAACCTAGAACCATTAATATTTGATAAGCCGTTTGCGTTGTTGCGCGCCTGCTTTTCGTCTCTCTCCTCCTCATTTGGTTTCGTGCTTCTTCTTCTTCTTCTTTTTTTTTGCACAAATTGTAGCATAGAAGCAAGCAGTGAAGCTCTTCTGCTGGTCGTCGGTATGTGCATTTATAAATAAATCCACCATGACCTTCTATCGAACGATCACCCTAGAAATCCACTGACACCACAAATCCGCTGGCTGCACAAATGCTGTTGCTTCTGGTGGGAGCTGTATGTATGGACGTGTGTAGGGTACACCACCAACATATAGCGCGAGAAGAGGGCGAAAGAAGGCGACACACAGTGTAAAAAACTAATCGTGTTTCGAAGAATATAACAATAAAGCAAAACATGCAAAAGTGCAACATTCATCTTTGCGGCCGCATCCCCTTCTGCCCTAAATATCGCCCACGGAACGGCGGACTACGAATTGGTGGCAGCAGCAGGGATAGTTGGGGATGCTTGTCGCAAGGGGGGAACTGACAGCCTATTAGATCTTCTTTTTCCTATTCCTCTTTCGCAGTGAACTCGTATCCATTTCCTCTTTCAGAGACTGTCGTGTCGGTGAGGTCGGCTCGGTTCGGTTCGGTTTTGCTGTGGGGGTCGTGTTGTGTGCCCAAGCGGGCTGTTCTCTTTTTTTTGGCATCAACAGCAGCATTCGCGCATTATGTGCCCCCATTCCCAAGATCTTCTCTGAAGCGAACAATCGCGAAAACAGAAAATGCAAAAAAATGTATCTACACATAGTCTGTGCACACACACACACGCGCAATCTCATGTACAGCGAGTCTTTTCCTCCTCATAAAAGTTAAAATAAATATACTTTCCATTACGCTTTGGTATGCTCTTCTCGTGGTTTGAGAGAGGTCGGTCGGTCGGCCTGCCTGCCTGCCTGCTGTTTTTTATGTAAGAGCAAGCAAAAGAGGTGCGATTTTTGCTTCCTCCGTTCTTTACTCTACTGTTGTCTGTTGTTCCCTGTTTTCTCGCATTCCTCCTTTTGGATTGCCATTTGTTGTTTTCGATGTGTTGTGTTGGTTTGGATTACAAATTGATGATATATTTCTGGTTTATGTGGTTTATTTCCAACACCTCCTCTGCCTCCTCCCATTCGCGCGCACCCCTGTAAGAAAGACGTAAAATGTCATCCTGATTTTGATTTTCTTTTCATTTCCATTGGCTGTGCTGTGTGACATAAGGGTGCCATCGAGCCATCAACTTGGTTTTTGTGTTCCTCCCTATTTCCTATTTCTCAACATCCCACACACACACACGCGTTTATATGAATTGCAGCCTATCTGCCAACGCAGTGTATGTAGATCAATTTATTGTATCTATTCAGTTGAAGGGCATCTAGTTGCATTGACCCCTTTTTCGCTCTGTCTATCTCTGTTGTTTGCACAGGTTTCTCTTTCTAATTAAATTTACTTTCTCCTCTAGGATGCTGAACACACATGGAAATGTAGGCGTGTGGGAGTGTGTGCGTTTTCTGTGCAACATGCATTGCATTTGTGTTGTACATTCTGTGTAGAGATTCACGTTGTAAATCTAAAAATAGAGAAATACGTACATACATACATATATCCCCCAACTGTGCGAGTGGGGTTTTTGGCGTAGAATGGGAGGACGCGAGGTGCTTCCAACAACGAGAAGCTATGCCATGTGTAATGTTCTCAATCATTTTCTTGTTGAATAAATGGATTTGCATACATGCAGATGTGTGTTTGTGTTCATTGGCGGGGATACATTTGTTCCTTTGGTGATTGGGAACAATGTTTCCTATGAAAAAGCAGGAATCGCGAACAATCAATGGGTGATTGCACAATTTCAATAAGCGCACAAGCTTGTCGCAAGTGATTTTTGCGCACTCTTGACAGCACTTCCGGTTGCATGGCCACTTCTTTCGCGGACATTTCTAAGAGTTTTGAGATTCAAAATCAAGAAATTCTTACGTAGTCCATTTGGGAAATCTATGTGCGCCGTTAATTATTTTTTTAATTTATGTTACTCACCATGTCAGGCTCGACGGGTTGCAGTTTAAAACGTCGAGCTTTTTGGCAGACATTTTGAACAACAGATATCGACTAACAGGGTGATTTCAAGAATTTAGTCGAGTGGGCAGTTATTGCGGCCATCATGCAGTTGACTGTTGAACTGTGTGCAACTGACTACGGTAGCTCTGAGACAACAAAACGTATTGGCTGACAAAATATATACATATGTATCTAAATACATACCATAAAGTACAGATATGTAACATACTTATAAACACGTTTGATAAAGTGTGAAATACAAAAATAATTCAAACGGCAACCGGAAAAAATCAATTAACGAAATTTGTTTCTTCTGGTTTGGACAGTCGGTTCACAATTTTTTCTGTAACCAACTCTGATTATCTTAAAAACTACAGCCTGGTCAAATATCGATCCACAGACACAAATATAAAAGTAGTCGCTTTTAAAGCTTCTACAGTCTACTGAATTCTTGAACGCACCCGTGGTGCACATTTTTTGTAAACAAAAATAGCTGGCGCGACAGCTCGGGATGAGCCAAAGCCTATCTTCTCGCAACCATTCATGTTGTGCGTGCTACATTTTTCGCACGAATGGAAGGGACCTACAATTTATTGCCGACTCCGAACGGGGAATTGAGAAGCTCTTTCATGACAGATTATACTCCCGGAGGCTTGTAATTCCCCGACGAGAGGTGGTGCCCTGAAAAATGTTCGGTGTACCTGGCTGGGGTTTGAACCCACGCCGCTCGGTCTGCAGTCCAACGCACTAACCACTGACCCACTGCGACCACATTTTTGGTTAGTAAAAGATTATTTAGCTTACGTGGAAATTTCACGTTTCCTATATGTCATAGTCGTTGTTTTTGGACTTTTGTGTTCTAGGTCGATGTCACTGAGTAGGTGCAGGGTTAAGTACGACCATTAGAAGCCATTAAACACTTTTTTTTGTTAATCAGAATTTTCAATTAAGCTGCAATGTCTCTTTTTCCGTTCTTTTACCGATACTCCGGTTTATTTTGTGAAGAAGTTTGTAGTAGGGACCAAATTCGAATCAAGGTATGAATGACTGCTTGCGTCCTGAGTGCAGGCATCCTTAGACCGAAATAAAACTATTGTAATACCGCAAGATCTTGGGCCTTTGTGATCTTTGATTTGATCCAATTCGACCTTTGAATTAAGTGTTGAAGGATTTTAAGACCTGATCTTCGCAAAATATTTATACAATTTCTGGTGAGATGTCAATGCTGTACAATAATCACAGGTCAAACTGCGCAAGCTTTAGAATAGACAGTACAACCAGGATTCGTGGCAATTTAAAAATTCGTCCATTCGAAGCAGGGTTTCCATTGATGGCTTCCCATAGCGGTATTCATGAGCCAGACTTGATAGAGTGCGGAAACTAAGTTTTGTACAAGGTTAGCTGACACACACGAATCAGAAATCTGTAGAAATGCTTCCAAGCTTCCTCGTGGTGCATAAATCCTTCGAAAAATCTATAAGATGTTAAGCGTGCCTACGGGCACGCAATATACTATAATTATCACGGTGATGTTGATCTGTAATCTCCTCAAAGAGACTAAGCAGGGCTTTCTATTCGGCTTTGGACAAATATACATACCTAGTGACATGAACATGATACTAAATGTGGTTTTCCCATTGTGGTCTCTCTCATTGTATACAGTTTGAGCAAAAGGCATGCCCGAGATTCACCTAGATTCGCCTGTAGTGCGAAATGTTATTATATGCTTGGCGAGACCGTCAAACCTGCAATTCCTTATGTTGTGACACCTAGGACAAGTGTATACCTATCGAATTATTTCCCACATTACATTAGGAGAGGCTAGACAATGTAGAGGGGCCTTTGGTATTCTAGAAAACATGGGTTCCAGAGATTCTACGGTATCAGTAAACTTACTAATGTCAAGACAGAACTTCTCAGATCGCCATTACCTGCTCCCAGAAAATGCTTAAATTATCTAGAAGGTGGAAGTAGATGGTCACGTTTTGCCCCTGGGAGAAAGGAACATCGGCACGGTCTTAAAGACGGGCATAGCTTGAGTGTATGAGTATTGTATTTCCCCTTCTTACCAAATAATTATGCACCGACCAGGTTCGAAGCGTTGGACTGCGACTGGGTTCAAGCTCCAGCCATGTCCAGCGAACATTTTTCGAGGCACAACCTCTCGTTCCAGTGGCGTCTTGTTATGAATGACATTGGTACTCTCACAAATCTCTCTGAATATCGACTTCCAAGCAGGGATCCATCAAGGAACGTTTTAGTGTCAGCCAATAGTAGGAGAAGAAATTTAAGGTCGAGAAGCTATCGCTCAATTCAATCACTACGGTTTGATATCAAACTTATTGTGCCGTATCTTGGCTCCGACTGTTAGAGTGACAAGTTTCATGCCTAGTGTCCGCTTTCGTGTCTAAAAAAGAGTGAAGCATTCTTCCGTAAGGATTTACAGAAAGATCACATGTACAGCCTACAGAGAGGATTCAACGAAAATCTGTAGACATGCTTCTCTAGGAGGAACCTTTGTTTGGTACAATTCTGGATAAAAGTGATGCCTCCTCAGCTACCTTTGGCGAGTCGCCAAGGCTCCCTTTTTGTTTAAAGATGTCCAGTGTGGCCGAGTGCCTTAGTCCTCTGTATGGCTTTCAATCTAGAATACATTATAAGATTTAGCATCTTCATCCAGCATCTGAATGGTTCTTCAAGCTTAAACACTTGGTCGACTGGTGCTCAAAAAATGACATCTTAAAATGTACCCGAAGATATACATTTATTGCATTTAATTGCAAATGGAGGAGTGTAACCAATTTCTCTTTATATGCAATACCTCGAAATGAAGACTAACTTTAGGTTACTGCTGGTCTGATTTATGAGCCTTAAGATAGGTTAGTCGTTTTGGTGTCTCCGTTTCTGTGGTTTTCAAATTGTTTATACGCCACATTTAATTGTATAAAAAAAGCTCCGATTTTAGCTAACACAAACAACCTAATGACCTAATTATTAAGAATCCTTGAATTGTGTTGCCCCAACCACAACGTCATTCCTAATAGCTCTTTGAACTTAATTCCCACGCAGAATAAAAGAGAAACAAAGAGAAACCAATTCTCATCCACATCCATTACATTAAAAAACAGTAAAAATCCTATTACCTAACCGTAGAATCACAAATAAAATCTAAAACACGCCGATCTGATAAAAGTTCCAAAAATATGCTAAACGATGCACGAAATCCAAAAGCGCAAAAATGCTGCTGCAAAAAAAAAGAATTACTGAATCACACAGCCTCTCTCCCCCCGTATATTACTTTTTTTTCGTTGAACTTTTCAAACTAGAATTCAAGGCCAAGACATCAAAAATTCATTGACACCGACCAAAAGCGGCTCCCTGCACCACCCCTAATGCGCGTCGCACGAAAACAAAATTTAAATTAAATAAAAATCCAACAAAAAAAACTGCAAGCGCTAAAAAAGACACATCTACTACCCACATACGTACGTATACAAATATTTTTAAAAACCTCATCTTCATCATCACCACATAGTACACAATCGGCGCCCCCAACCTACCCGCGCCGCACCTCGTTTTATGCTTTCCCTCACGACAAGCTTAGAGAAACAAAAAGAGAACAAATTCAAAGCGGAAAAAAGCGCAAAAAACGTATTTTCTCAAAAATTTAGCATCCCTCGCTGATAATACGAACCACGAACACATGCACATGCATCACTCACCCGCGCGCACGTAATTGCTGATTCAGGCGATCCAACACACTCGCGCCTCTCTCTTGCACGATGATTCTTAGTGATTCTCCTCTTTGCACAAATTCTAATTCGATTGGCAGTAAATTTGGACGCGCGGCAATTTAAAGTTAACTGCGCGTTAAAAATCCCGAAAAAGATGTCAACGTTTCCAAAATAGTGACTAATCTCTGTTTTTCCCTTTCTCTTTGCAGTGCCGGACAACTATTACCTTCCGATGCCGTCCGGCGGTGGTGGTTCCGGTAGCGGAAGTAACCCCGGTGGCGGTGGCGGGGGTGGGAATGCCGGCGGCGGTGGTGGTGGTGGCGGTACAAATGGCTACACCAGCTCACCACACTTTACCACGCCGTCCCCGCCACGTACCAACAATGGTGCCCCACCATCGCATCATTCCATCCAGCATCACCAGCAACAACTGCACGCGCCGCACCACCAACACCACCCGCATCACCACCACCATCATCCACATTCCGCGGCCGGAAACAGCGCAGCCGCAGCTGGCGTAGTTGGCCCCAGCATCGGCTTACACCCGCAAAGTGTAATCCAACCGGCGACATCTAGCGTCAACTACGATCTCTCCTATGTGCTTGAGATGGGCTTTCCACCGCGTAAGCTCAAGAAACCGCGCAAACCGAAGATCGAAATGGGCGTCAAGCGACGCAGCCGCGAAGGCTCCACCACCTACCTGTGGGAGTTCTTGCTCAAACTGCTCCAAGATCGTGAATATTGTCCACGTTTCATCAAATGGACCAACCGAGAGAAGGGCGTTTTCAAGCTGGTCGACTCCAAGGCGGTCTCACGCCTCTGGGGCATGCACAAGAACAAACCAGACATGAACTACGAAACAATGGGTCGTGCGTTAAGATACTACTACCAGCGGGGCATCCTAGCCAAAGTCGATGGGCAGCGCTTGGTCTACCAATTCGTCGACGTGCCAAAGGACATTGTTGAGATCGACTGTAATGGAGTGTAGACATTCGTCTGTCTCGAGGAGGCTTTACAACACACACATACACATTCTTTGTACAAAATATTAACAATGTGTACCGTCGAAGATATTAGAAAAAAAAAAACGGAAAATTTTTCGAATTTAGAACAAAAACTTTTTTTGTGGACTCCTGTCCCAAAAAAAAAAAAATAAAAAAAAACATACTTTAGGTCAAATATAGTAAAAAACTTATTGAATAACTTATTTTTCAACAAAAGAAAATGTAAATTGTCTTATTTATATATATAAACATATATTAAATCGTAAAAACTTTTTTTTTGTATTAATTTTTAAGAAACGCTGGACATATTTTTTATTTTTATTTCTATTTTAATTTTTTTTTTTTGTATAACCCCTCTTTGTTGTTAATTATTATGTACTAGTTTATTTTTAGTTGTTTAGCTCTCCTGCTAAGATCCAATTCTTGTGTAATATTATCGTTAAAACATACATATAAAAATATTTTTTTCGTTTTTTTTTTAAACTTCAAACAGAAAAAGAAAACAATTTATCCAAAAAAAAAAAAAAAAAAACAAATGTAAAAAAGAAAGAGGAAAACTTATATGGATTAGACCACCAACCAAGGATCACTGCCTAATTTTAAAGAAAATCGTTAAACAAAAAAACATAGAAGCAAAAAAACAAATTGTACAGTTTTTTTTAAATACATATATAAATCATTTTACTTTATTGTATATTTTGTTAATTTTTTTTCTTTTTGCTATACTATAATTTTTTTGTCTTGTAAAATGTTTTTTTTTTTTCTTAGATTTAGAATGAAAATATTTTCACTTTAGTTTTTATAAGTTTTATGTTTTTTTTAGGTAATACATATTTTTTTCTGTGTATAGTTATGTGTATAAAGAACAATAAATTGTATAAATAATTATTATTTTATTTTTAATTATTATTTCTTTATCAATATTATATAAAATATATTTTTTTTTCTAGGAATAAATATTTTTAAATTAAAAAAAATGGTTTATTTGATTTTTATTTGATTTTCTTTTTTTTTTTTAGTTTTATTCGTGAAATTTTGCAGGTTTACTTTCGGTTACTCGGTGTGGTGGTTCAATTTGCACTTATTTGGATCGTACTTACAATTTCTCTAATTATTTTCCAACAATTTTTTAGTTATTTGCAAAAAGTGTTGCCATACAACTTTGCATGCTTAAATTTTTTTTATTTTCACTTTTTATATGAAACATACTCAACCACTCCTTAGAGAAAATTTGGGCCATTTTGACACCGCTGATAATGCTGCACATTCGAAACGAGATATGTACATATGCATGTGCATACGTCATTAAAGAAGTATTCGAATAGTAGGGCTGGTACCATTAACCCCTTCTCGTCTGTAGAGTAACAAAGATTTGAAGTGAGTTACAATTATAAAGCGAATACTACTGTTTGAGATCCATCTATTTGTCTTTCTGGAGTTCATGGTAGGACAGATCTGTTTGGAAAAATTAAAAGATTTATTTTACTCCACCTTTCTTCGGCGATTTCAGCAAGATCCTGACTGGCCTTTATGCTAGAGATCCTTGCTAACTTAGTTGGCGCTACAACCGGCCTTTCCAGTTAGCCCGGTCCTTGGCAAACTGCCTTCAGTTGCCCACTCCAAGTTGGTTAAGGTCCTTTTTTATGTATTTATGTACTTCATCTATGATTAGGTCTTTCCCTATTGCCACGTAGTCATGGGTTAGGTTTTCAAACTTTGTAGGCCATTTACTCCGCGTGTCCTAGCCATCTTAAATGTCTAATGCGCAGTTTTTAACTAGATCGATATCTCTGCACAATTCGACTACATTGTCGTGTAATCTTCCGAAGCCGGTCAACGCAAAGGGGAGCGAATATTTTACGAAGTATTTTAGCTTGAAAAGACCAAGGAACTTTTCTTCAGAATTCATTAATACGCATGCTTTCGCAACAAAAGGTAGGACGGGAGGTTCAAGGTCATAGATAGAGTCCTCTTACTTATTCGTAATTGAAGCTCACTACTCTATTGCCTCAAAGAACAAGCGATTCGCAGAAGTAACTCTTCGTTTGATTTCTGATGAGCTATTTGTAAAGTCTCGTGCTACATTGAAATTATAACAGTTCGCTGCGACATTCTCTCTATTTCATGACAGGTAATATTTAATTTTGTCTTCGTTCGCTGCTGAACAAAATTTTACTGCTTCGAATTGTTCATCCGTGAACGCATCATTGGCATACCCAAGTAGTTGTACAGACCTTTGAAATGTTGTGCCTCTAGCATTGCCTTGTGAGTGTCACACAATTCCTTCAAGTAATAGGTGATTAAATCACACGACATGAGGTCTTTACCGAGCTTAATGAAGCAGCGGGTATTACATACAGCGATTCTGTACAATCGGACATATTAAGCAGGAACGGCCCACGAGTCTATAACCCTTCAGCGTTGGTAGCAGCATTGACCATACAACGTGAAGAATTCATATATATTTGGAAGAAATTTATTCTTATAGAAGATGCTACCTTCACGTTATGGCTAGAGAACGAATAGATAGCTCTATATAAACTATGCGTTTGTCTGATACTGGTAAGCAAATGAATTATAATTTTGTTTGCTTTTGAGGGTCGTTTTGCTTGAGGATCGAGCAAACCGAGCTAAGTGCAGTGCCTTCATTTGAGTATGTTCTCATTTGACCATATTTTGTCAATGAGATGGCACATGTTCCTTACCAAGTCATATCACGCTGATTTAAACAGTTCGGCAGGTTGGCTTTACTGAACTTTAAGTTTTGTTGAATATAAATTTACTTCATCCATGTCGGGTGAACGGAACGGTTAGTGGCATGAGCTTGCCGGCTTTTTATGTCGATGCCGGACTTTTGTTTTAGAAGAAAGCCAATATTAGCTAGGGGCAAACCCAATTTTTTTCTAAAGGGCCTAATCTAATTAAGGTTGTTTTGCAACCTACATAGATCGTCAGATCGCACTGATTGGATGATGTTCAAACACATTTCAGAGTTAAGTGGACTGCTTACAGTTTTATTTTATAAGGGGAATACCTGGTTCTCTCATAATTTTTGAAAATCTTTTAACTCAACGAGAGGTTAGGCATAAATAATAATTAAAGGCGACGATATGGTCAAACGAATTTTTTTATTTTACTCAACATTAATTGGCAGAGTACAGGCTTGAGATGAGCGCTCTGAACGGTGAACGAAACACACGACTTCTGCAATGAATTATAAAAACATTATTTTATTTTACTTGAATTTCACATTTTTTGTTGTCCTTATATTGTAAACGATTATATAAAATCTTAAAACATTTAAATTAAAATTGGGTTAAATCTACAAAATAAAAAAATTAAAAAAATAAAAACTCCTCAGAAAGGTTTCACAACTTAAAAAATAAATTAAAGATACATTGTACAGTCCCAATTTTTTTAAAGGTATGTATACATGTTCTATGTTTAATATAAAAAATAAATAAAGTACAACGAAAATATAAGAGATATAAAGAAAAACACAATTTAGACAATGATACTCAAAAACTTATTCGATTAGAAAATATGAAAAAAGAAAACACAAAACTCTCTATTGGGAATTTATATAAATATATTTAAAATACCTTATAAATAAATTTTATTTTAATTCTACCATTTTCCAAAAAGAAATAATTTTTGTCATATCAATTTATAAATTTATTAAATTTTAGAAGAAAAAAAAAAAGGAAAGAAACTTAGGGAAAGGCTGCAAAGATGTGTGAATATAAAAAAATGTAATGAAACGTTCTGTGATTGTAAACAAAATAAAAATAAAAAGATTGTTAACGTTTGATTTAATTCAAACATTTGGTTATTTAAAATTTTGTTCTTCAACACCGTTTTCAGTTTTTTTTCTTCGACATACATATTGTTTCTTGTATGAAAAGACTGTTTCGGATTTTTTAGGAAATGAAATTTTTTTGATAGGCAAATTTAAAATATTTTCAGTTTTATGTACAATTTTTTCCTTTAAAAAAAAAAAGTAAAAACCATATACATATATTGGCTAGATAATGTATAAAATGCATATGATGTAACCAAATAAATTATAAGGAAAGAATGCCAAGCATTTCGAAGAAGGGATATACATATATTTTCTCCAATGTGTCTAACACAAATGGAAACGCAAAGAGTTTCAAAAGTCAAAAGAGAATGTTTAATTTTTTTTTTAAGTAAAAACTTTAAGATTTATGTTAAGTATATATACAAATTTATAAAGAAGAAAAAACCTTTTCGGACAAATACAAACACAACATTTGGACCTCATTAATTAAATCATATTTGCATATTATGTAAAGTGTTTATATACATATATTTATCCAAACCAAAAAAAAAAAAATATAAAGAAAATCCTCACAGAAAAAATTAAGAGTATTTTTATTGCATAAAATTGTAAAAAATAAATTTCACCACATATATAAAACAGTGTGTGTAAAATCAATATTTACCAGAATAAAACTGCCGATTTTTCTACACAAACATTTATTGAGTGTTTTATGAAAAAGTAACAAAAGAAAATTTAAAATATACAAATTTTATATATATTATTATAAAATAAAGAAAAAACCTACACCATGTTTCAAAGAAAAAAAAACCAAATATACAAAAGCAAAAAAAATTCACACAGCCTTTTTTAACAAAACAAAGCAAATTAATTCTTATTCATACAACAAACAGTAAAAAGAAAATTAAAATTAAAATAAAAGAAAACAAGATCATACATTTAATTTATATTTAATACAAAAATACATGTATATGCCTAACTTAAGGTTGTTTTTTATTTAATTTTATACAAGCAAAAACTCTATAATGCAAATTGAAATTCAATGTTAAATATTTTGATTAAAAAAATTTCACATCAAAATTTATGTATTTGAAACAGAAAAAGAAGTTTCGTGTAAGAAAATGCTAGAGAAGAAAATGGAAAAGTGAAGAAAAATTCAAAATCATGTGAAGACACCATGCTATAATGTGGATATGGAAAGTTCGGCTGTGTCGCAGAGTAAGATAATAAATTTATGAACTGGTTAAGATAGTTAGTAGAGTTTTGGTGACAAAATTGGCGAAATGTTTTATGTGAAAGGGTGGTGGAAGAAGTAAATTTATTGGATTTAGTGATTGTCAATTTTAAGTATGCTAGTCAAAATTTAATACACTTTTAGTTTATTATTTAGGAGATGAGACCAACATTTTGTTTAAAATATCTCCATGCTGAAAATATTTAGTCGAAGACCTTTTCTGTTACATTACCTCATACTCACATTATAAATCTATTTAGCCCCGTGAGGCAACAACGCCTAAACACCATGCTGTGCAGAGTTCTGCAACGCGATTCAGCTCCTTCCAGCTTATCTCAAGTGGCCTCTGTTCCTTCTCAATTATTCTGCGTTGCAGTTACCCACGCCAAGTTGGTTGAAGTCCACCTTAAATACGAAGACTCTGCGGGTCTGAGCTCTCTGTGGTATTTATAGATGGACAGCAGCTAGTACCCGATGGCTACTGCTTGGAAGTGAAATAAGCACAATTGATTAAAGTCACACTTGAGGCCGCTGTGCACTTGACGGAAATCAGTGCCTATCCTATTCCTACAACATCCAACCAATGATGTTACTTTATTTTATTGGGGTGTAGGGTTGTATTTAATAGTTCAACACGCCTCCTGTATTGCCAACATCTTCTCCAGACAACGATGGCTTAATCTGGGCTTCGATTCAATCTTTGAACCGAGTATCTGTCAAGAGCTCTTGCATTTTATTACTCTTCCATTCCGCTTTGGTCGGGAAGCTTATAGTGAGGATCTTCGATTTCGCTGTGATGTAGTCCTCTCTACCCAATCTGAACACAACATTTTGTTTAGCAGTCCGGTTTGCGGGGTTTTTTGGTTAATCGTACATTCTTTAAGTGGCACCCAAGGTCCTTTAAGTCGGTAATACCCCAGGTGGCAATGCATTTTCTGCAATAGTTCGCATCAACAACTTACCAAACACAAAAGAATAAACATTTAGATGCCTATAATATTCAACAACTCCATAGATCAGTGTAATCTTCTCATTTCATTCTCTACTAGATTCCTGGTCGTGGAGGCTCAGCGGTTAATGCGCTGGACTGCTGCGTAGATTCAAGCCCCAACCATACCCATCGAATATGTTTCGTGGCACCACCTCGCGTGAGGGAATGACAAACCAACAAGAGTATAATTTGTCATGGAAAAGCTTATCAGTTCGCTGTTCGGAGTCTGGTCCCTTCCATTCTTGCGAAAAATGTAACACGCACAACATGGGTGCGAGGAGCTAGGCTTCACTCACCTTGAACTGTGGAGCCAGCTATAAATTTTTTAGTTCACAGAGAAATGTTTGGCATGGAACTTGAGTGATGAGTGAACCAAAAAAATACATTTCTCTAATCAAATTCAATGAAATTTGGCTAAGGCAGACAAGTCCTTCACACGATATGATTGTTTTGTAAGTTTCCTGTCCTTTTCTCACATTTTTACCTGTTGATCAGTGGACAATGCTGCCCACCCCAAAAATAGTCCAGACTTCGTCGACTTAATTTTATGTCATATTTCAGATTTCGTTAACCCACAATTCAATCACTAAATTCTATAAAATTATCTATTGGAGGACGGCTTTCAATTAATATTAATCTTAAATTTACACATTTTAAATATACCATCCTTAGATACATAAAATTAGCAAAATTTTTTTAAGAATATAAAAAAAAAACCTTAAAATAAAAAGAACAATTTATACCTCCACGAAAATAAAAGAAAACACATTTATAATTATAAATTAGACATAAAAATGTACTTTTAAGATAAAATTATAAAAAAATAACATGACCATTTGTTTTTAAATTTTAGTTTATGTATAAAGTTACAGCTAGAATAATTATTTTACTTATATGTAATACGAATACATACGTTAGATAGTCCAATGTTATAGAATTATTTTGGCGCAAGCTTCTCTTAAATTAAAAATAAAAAAAACATTTTTTTTCTTTTTATAATAACAATTATACATATGATTTAATCTGCAATTTTAATAATTATTAATATTAGATATATATACATATGTAGCTTAAGTTAAAACTGTTTTGAATATTGTAAATTTTTTACGCATACAGTTAAGTTGTTTTTTATAAATATATGTATTTTTATTGGCATTTTCAATTATTAGAAAATTACAAATTAAAAAGGAAATAAATCTAATATACATAAAGTCTAAGTAAGAAAGAAAATTACTTAAAATACACAAATTGATTATGCATTGTTTTGATAATAATAAACTATTGGAAAGTCAAAGAGTGTGTGTTTGTTTCTCTTCCACGGCAAAAAGTGGCGCTACAGTTTAGAGTTAAGCTGAGCCTCAGCCTCTTAAGTCAACCCGGCCGTTAGCTAACTGCCACCAGTTGCACACGCCAAGTAGGTTGAGCTCCCCGTACCATCTTTCATACTGCGTTCTCTCTCCGAGTAAGATTTAAAGATTTTGCCTGCCGGAGTGCTGGTGTCCATTCACTCTACCTGTCGCTTTACAGTTGGTATTGTTCATTGTGGAATCTTTTCCTACAAAGCCCGTCAACGCAAACTGGGTGAAATATCATACGCAAAAGGAGTTTGGCAGGGATAGCAAAACTAGATATGGCTCTGTATAGTTCCTTTCTATAAATGCTGTCATAAGCGGCATCGAAATCGATAAACAGATGGTGAGTATCAATTTGGGCTCCTTGCGTTTTCCTAAGATTTGTCTAAGTGTGAAAATTTGGTCGATTATGGACTTTCCTGGCCTAAAACCGCACGAATAAGACGCAATCACATTGACGAAAGGCTTCAGGCATTCCCATAGTATGACAGATAAGATCCTGTAGTCGATGTTGAGGAGACTTATTCGCACGTTAACTCTACATCCTGTGAAGTGTCTCCAATTAAATACATACGTACTGCGTGAGTTCTGGTTTCTACACAAAATAGAGCTGCCGTGTATAAATCAGTGCATTAGGTACATCCGATATTTACCATGATCTGACAAAAACTACTGAAGAAAGAAAGTCTAATTTCAGTCAAAAGTCTAGTTTCAGGCGCACAGTGCACTTGAGAAAGTAGCTTTTCAATATGAATGTAAATTGTTTTGAAAATTGAAAACTTGTTTGCTAAATTGATTTTTATTCATTAATTTCGAAGCTCTTCTATTTATTATTTTCTTTTTCTCTATCTATACATTTATTGTATTACAGTTTACTATTGCATTGTAAAAATAAAATCATGTTAACTATTTACTTACTTGAATGATTCCATTTTACTTTTTCTTAGTGCCATCTGTAAGTGAAGTAAATGTCAAATGTATGACTGCCTCGTATCAAACTACCTTACCATTATTTGAGAACCTGAATTAAAACAACTATGGCGACATATAAAATCCATCTTGCTACCCTGCTTCAACTAACACAAACTTAACATATGCTTTTCACTCCCACATATTGTTTGCAAATAAAAAAGATGTAAACATTAGAATAGGTGAACGATTTCTTCAATTGTGTGCGTGTAGCTTGCTAACGAAGTGTGTGAGGTACCTCACGCAGCTGAGAAAACTAGAACTTGACTTCGAAAAAAAAAGAAAAAACCCGAATCCCAGTTCGTTTTTGTTGAAAATTATCACCCAACAAAGTGCTCGTCTGATTTTTTGGATAGAAAACATCAAATTCATGGTAAGTGTAAGCTGCAACAGTCCCGTTTTACCAAAGGCAAGTGCCATTTGCATATTCGATGGCCATCGTCATCGATTTTGACAGTCAACTCGATTGGGAAAAAACTTAAAATTATTTCTCTACCGATTGCATGGCTAGTCGGGCCAATAAGCCATGCTAATTGCATTCAAATGGCAGACAAGTGGTTAAGTAAGAAAATTTCCACATTCCGGGGACACCTAGTTCGATTTTCCTAATTTTTTTGAGTTCTGTGTCAACTTGGGCACTCGACAAAGACAAAACTGTGTGCACAGATAGCGATAATTATCAGTAGAGTGTCGTATCTCCATGCACCGAATTAATCATCATCGATTTCTCAGAGTGCATTTTGGGGAAGGGTATCAGTCGCGACAAATTTTTGACAATCTCTTGTGTTTCTTTTTCATTTCAGTGAATCACTAGATGAGTCTCGACAAAAACAATGCTTCGACTTGCGCTGATAGACTAAACAGCAAAATTGCGATTGAAAACACTTTGAATTAAAGCAAGTGGGGGGTCGTGTCTTGAGGCGTCATGGATGATAATCTCAGTACGAAATCATCTGATTCAATAAGTACCAGTGGAGAATACGAAATTGTTACAGACACCCCCATGGAATCGAAGCTCTCCAATCCGAGCAAGTCACCAACCCTAAACATAGCGAATAATGGTGACTTCCATGATTTAAAGAACGACATGACCGAGGCAATACGTGAACTGGAAGAAGCTGGTAAGTTTGCACTTGGCACGGCCATTCCAAAACCTTTTTTTTCCTTTCTGTTCACAGTAGTTGTGATATGGTAGTCTCGGCTTTTTGTCCCAAGTCATTGCGCGCCGCACGAATGCATGACTACAAAACAAAAGAAAACATATCATCAGCATGCTCCTGTGCTTATTCCTTTTCTTCTTCTTCTTTTTATATAACTGCACTTAAGTGTGTGTCTATAGAACTTTTTTTTTGTATTTCACTCTTAAATTTTGGTATAACGCAATGACAATGTGTGTCTCTAGATCTTATTGTTTCGAAGTGCGACTATGAACTTCTGAATGATTTGTGTATGGAATCGGTGGCGACGTCTTTCTGTCAGTTTAACAACGGACGTAATTCGATGGAAGTTCAAGCCTGCATTTTGGATGCTATGCGCGATGAGAACGGTGTAAATAACAATGTGGTGAATGTCTCGGGTCGAATGCAAGAAACAGGTGATACCAAGTGTTTATGTGCTTCTTTTAGTTTTTTTAGGACTTATGTGTCGTTTAAGTTTACATATGTGCTCTGATTTATAACCGTTATTGCATGCTTGTGTTATGGTCTTGATTTTCATTTGCATTTTATTCTTTTTATACTTTGTGTGAAATTTAGGTCAGTATGAGCTGATTGCTCTCAGGCTCATGGTAGTTCCATTTTCAACGAATCGAAAGTTCATAGAGGGAATTTGTGTTTCGTTAGATGCATACTTGCTTGACCATCTTAATTGTAAACCTATTCCCCTCTAGATCAGCTAACAAAAAAAAAAACCCGAATCTGACTCAAGTGCACTGAAATATCTGCCAACCGTAAATGCATCTTCACAAATATTTAAGCTACGTTAGAGTCTTACACATTACATATTGAACACTGTCGTTCATCTCTAGATTGTCTCTTGTATACAGACTGTCGTTTCTCTCTAGAATATCGCTCGTTTTGAAACTATCGTTCTAAAGAAAACTCCTCACCCATAGAATGTCGCCCATCTCTAGACTGCCGCTCGTCTCAAGACTGTTTCATGTCCCTAGACTGTTTCGCTCGTCCAGACTGTCGCTCCTCTCTAGGCTGTCCTTCGTCACCAACTGTCAAATTTCTTTAGACTGTCGTTTAGGGTTTTGCTCGTCTATAAGTTTTCACATGGTTCTAGACTTATTCGTCTCCAGATAGTCGTCCCTCAGACCAGATGGTTTCCTATCTCTTAGCGCTTCACCGATTTTCAAATAACGTTGTTATCCCCAATGATCCGTCCTCTCCTACCCTGTTCAATGAGCAATACAATGCATTATGTACTTTGGGGATAAAAGCACTCTTCACTTCGCTTATTTCTCAACTTTACCACGACAAGGGCCCGAAGGGGTAGAGTCCTAGCGATAGCGAATGCAAACCTATGCAATCCTCAGTTGGTGTACCAAAAATTGAGTTGAGTTCAACGCTTTAAAAACTCAGTGAAATCTCCTGTCTGTAGTTGATATTAAGGAGATGAATGGTTTGTCAATGGCATGCAGTCCAAACCTTCGTTCTAAGGAGCAAATTTTAGAAGCTGCTAAGGTGGGACATCGGCCATAAGTTTCTTTAAATGGCGTAGGGAAGTTTTTCATTCCTGCAAACTTGCTACAACCAACGTACACATAATGCATTTACTTGTTCGAAACTTTAATATACATAGCTCGCATACTTACATAGTTCTTCAAGAGAAAACATCTGAAGACTTTCGTACCGAACTTAAT
Source organism: Matsumyia berberina (assembly GCA_917880715.2). Classification (NCBI taxonomy): domain Eukaryota; kingdom Metazoa; phylum Arthropoda; class Insecta; order Diptera; family Syrphidae; genus Matsumyia; species Matsumyia berberina. The sequence continues at coordinate 36,487,967 of OU862870.1, forward strand.
CCATTTTCAATTGGACGACGATATCTACATTATCCCATGTCCTTGCCATTCAGCATCTCGATGCAAACTAGGTGGTATTACTGATGATTTAGTGTCGATGGCGGAAAATCGACAGGTATGGAGGTTTCATTTAAGCGCCCTAAACCCCTAAATAAGCTAGTGTTCCGAAAATAATGATGATGATGAGGTCTAGTGGAAGATCGAATTTATACAATGACCGTCCGATCAGTTTTACCCGTTTGCAGTTGATTGGACCATCACTTTCCGATTTTTAGCCAAAACAAATAAATTTATATTGCTCAACTGTAGTTAAAGGATATTAAAATAACTTTTACTGACCTAGTTGTCGCTGAGTTCCATTACGCTATTAAGGTAAGCCATTGCTAAGAACCAGTCAAGCATCTGCAACATAACATACAAATCGATGTAAAAAAAAAAACTCGGACAAGAGCTACGAAGAAAAGCGGACAGCAATTTTTCTGGAGGAAAAGAAGACTAGGGAAACATAAGGATGTGTTACTTCATTGATTTAGTGAACTTTAACATTTGAGGGTGTTTGGCAACATGATTCATCGTGGGTTATTTTCTCTTGTCACAGACGCTCGACCTTTTACTTCCCCTCACTCCGTCATATTAAATGATGTCAAGGTTAATAAGAAGAAATTGTTCTTCTTCCACTTTCCTAGTAGAGCGTTGAAACCACATGTGTGTTATACATAATTTTCTTGGTAATTTTTGAGCCCATTTGCTATTTCATTTTCTTTTTGGGTACAGAAATCTATGGGCAAAAGAAATGGATGGATGGGATGTTCACCTCTATGCTATCAAATGGGCTTTCAAATTTTGCTTAAAGTCTTGCAAGTATCGATGTGGAGCTTTGTAGGTTTCTTCATGATCTGCTGCAATTTGAAATGTGGATGGAAAGCACTCGGGGGAGAATCACTCACATTATTAACGAACAATTTGAGTCACATAACCCGAGGAGCAATATATACGTTCGTGGATTTGAAGACTTCTTCACTTTGCTTTTGTATCTGTCCCTCAGGGGTACCTCCGGCGCGAGATGCATAGGTTGGAGTAGAGCAATCAAAATATTTTTTGGGGCACCATCTTGCGACAGGCAATGACACAATCCTCTAAGAATACGAATTGTCGTGAAAAAGTTTCTCGCTTGGCCATTTAGAGTCAGCAATTTTCTTCTAATTATCATCATCAATCAGCCATTTCTGTCCACTGTTGAACATATGTAGGGATCCTCTAAATGTTTCCACTGGCTTCGATTTTAAGCTGAATTCATCCAATTTCCTGCTATCCTCCTGATGTCATCACTCCATCAAGTGGGTGGTATACCTCTGTTTCTTTTATCTTCTCTTAGTCTCCATTCTAATATACCTTTGGTCCATCTATTATCTGTTATACGGGCAACGTGTCCAATACATCTCCACTTGGCTGCTGTTATACGTTTAATTATGTCTACCATGGTTCTCTCTCTAATGGTTGCGTTTGGTATTCTATCTCGTCTTGTAATCCCCAGCATCGATCTCTCCGTTCCTTCTACTCGTGTGAAAAATATAACGTCCAGTTCTCTCACTGTTTTTTTTACCCAAGGATGCCTATTCCTCCCGGCTTATTGTAATTTCTTTTTATAAAGAAACCGAGTTCAAGGGACTATAACGATAAGAGGAGAGGCGTTGGAGGTACCGACATACATTTGGTTTTAAATGTGATAAAACAGAGATCTATGTGTCCGCTTGTTAAAGAATGCCCACGGCCTAAAAGTAGACTTAGGTACTGATAATCATTAATAATCATTCGAAGAAGCATGTTTGTTGCGGGTGAAATGTTGAAGGCAACTCCTTCGCTTCAGCATTGTTTGTGGAAAAACGATGAAACCACAAACATTTCTTTGATTTTCAAGCGAGTATATGGACTTCGCAATGTCCCATTATTCGTTATTCTAGTTTTTCGTCGAAACGCTTGCTATTATGTAATTTTTGTCATATTTTTGGCTTTCTGATATTTTATTACTTACTGATGATACCGTTACTGTCCAAGATAGACCTGAGCCTCAGCCAACAAGCATCTCCAACCAGCTCGATTGTTAGATATGTAACTGCCTCCCATTTTGTCAGCCAAGTGACTTGAGGCCCATATTCCAATTGCTAGCGCCACCTAAATCGCGGGTATCTTCGACCACCTTTCAGGGTAGATTCGTAGATTGTTTGGAAAGGAGCATCCGCATGTCATATCTCAGTCATCTGAGTCATTGTATTTGTACTCTTCTAACTAAGTTGATGTCACTGTACAGCCCATACAATTCGTCGTATTCGGTGCACATACCCTAAAAGCATATCGAGCATCCGGAACGTTGACTTTCGGCTTCGTCACTGCAGTGTGAAACAAACAATGCCATTCATTTGTCACGATCGCCTTAAATTTCGTACGCCGAATTTTTGAAAGCCCAAATGCAATCACATCGATAAGCAAGGAATTTGGGGTAAATTCACCATCTTATCACTTCCGGTAGCATAGTCAATAAGCGTAGGGGATTTTTCAGGATTCCAAGCGATGCCAGCTGCAATCGACTCTTTTAATCCCGCACTTACACTCCGTTACTTCTGCTTGCACCAAATACGGACTTTGTTTGATTGTCTAGTCTAGTTTAAACAGCATTTTTTTTTTTTTTTTCCTTGTTGTAACAAGTGCATTCCAACACTAACTCTGTACCCTCTTGCATGTGCCATATGTTCAATTGTATTTGTTTACCGACGTTTACGTATTTATTACTTTTTTATTCCGATAAGAGGTGCTACTAATCATAGGCGTTGTCTTTTTACTAATCGCTCGAATTTCATTAAACACATTTTGTTTAAGAGATTCAAACACACATTCACTTCTGTGCTTCTCGTCGGCTATCGAACATCGAAAGAATTTCTTTCGCAATTCTCGACGATTGATCAAGATTTTTCCACTTAAATTTAAAAAAAAAAATTAAGAAAACGACCACTCAACCGACTTAAAAGCACCATACACGCAGTGCTGCGCTTACTCACAACATTTTCTGTTTTGTATTTTTTCTTTGTAAAACTTTTTTTTATTATCGTGTTTCGCTCAATTGGACTTTATCGCGGTTCTGTGTTTTCATTTTTGTCGCGTGAGTTGATTTCGGGCGCTTCCAACGAAAGGAAGGCAAATGGTCGATAATTGATCTAATGTTTGGTTTATTATTAGAGTGAGAGCTTTTCTCCCTATTGATTTGTGTTGCTGATCTTTCGAATGATCAGTCAGGCAGAAGACTATCACGGGTGAAACAGACCTTTACTGAATCGTGTGTGTGTGTATGTGTGGTGTAAGAATTAAAACGACAAATCACAGCTGGCGCGCAGTAAATGCAAATTGCGTTTACTCTTAAGGAGAAACAAAAGTTCAACAATGCGATCGACATTTTATAGTTAGTTTAATTTTTTTTCGCCTTTTTTTCATCTTGTTTTTCGTAAAGTGTAATTAGCTGTAGAGCGGTGCATGGTACATATGTATAAATCTATTGTGTAATGTAAACAAACGCCCTCTCTCTATGTAGGCTTGTACACATTCTATTGCACATTTAAGTGAAATTAAAATGATGATGAGATTTAATTATTGTATTGAAATATTTTTCGCTATTGTCAGCTTCGTCGAATGCTGCAAAGCTGACACAGAAGTCGCTGACACTCCCTTTGGCTGGGACTTCTAGATCAACTGGTAGATTTACACAATTGGGTACTCAAACTCTCGGTCGACATGGTGAGCGATTGTCGCCTAAATCTGATCTTTCGACTCCTGATGTCAACAAGGTTGGTCATTCGGTGTTCTATGATTGTATTGATGCCAGTCCAGCGGGTGGAGAGAAACAGGATGATATGAAACCGGAGAAAAGTGACACTGATGAAGAAGGTGCGTATATCTAGTGTAGTATGGGAAGGCATAACTTGTTGCATTGCAACGGGGACGTATTGTAAGTTTTATTATAGGAAGCACTTGTTTGGGCAATTTTCCCAAAAAAAACCCTGTTTTTCTGACATCTGTTTCAAAATTATGATCAGTAAGGCAGTAGGCTATAACCATGGTGGGATAATGTCGACTGGCATCAAAAAAGCATGCGTTGCTTGAGAAAACTTTTTGAATTGCCCTTCAACCATGGTTAGTTCTTCATCTGACTCTCAAATCTCGGGAGCACTCAGACTCATTATCGGTCCATTGTACTCCCAGGCAGGGAAACCCCTTTTTTGTGCAGTTTTTTTTTTTTTTTTTTGTTCCTGTGGCTATGGTTTTTTCTGTTCCCCGATCGGACTTGAACCATGCACACTTCGGGTCACAAGCAAACACACTACCCACTACACCGTGCCACCGATTGGGAAAACTTAGTGCACATGATACATTGGTTGTAAACCGCTGTCGTAAGGCTTATGGATTAATATTTTCCTTAAGAACTGAAGCCGGCAGGGTCAGAAATCATATAAAACAAACAAGCTGTCGAAATGAGATTTCTTCGTTGTATTGCTGTGGTGACTTGCCAAGATCGGGTTAGGAACACCATAATATGCGAGGCACTCAATGTCGAGCAGCTACTTCTTCGAACGGAGAGGTCCATACTTCAATGGTTTGATCACGTTAAACGCATGTCTCCAACTCGATTTCTAAGACGTGCCATGGAATCCGTGCCAAGAGGTGGGCGTCCCCTGGGTAGGCCTAAGATGAGATGGCTAGACCAAGTCCGAAATCTAACCTCTTCCCGTATGGGTATAGGCCCAGATGATTTAGAGTCGATGGCGAAAGATCGGGAAATGTGGAGAGTCGCTACCGATAAGCGGGCCGTTGGAAAATGATGAAATGATGATGATAAAACATTACAACATAGCACAACCTAAGAGGCTTAGTAAAAAATGCATTTAAATCCAGTTAGGCCGGGCTGCGGTTATCTACAAAATTCGGTTATTTCTCTGTTCTACGCGGATGGGAAAACTCTAATTATTCTATCGTTTGATAGGAGATTCCCGACAGAGATGAATTAATGAATAAATAGTTATGAAAACAGAAGGGCTAGCCCTTTACACCGATACGTACAAAGTGAAGATCGGAGCAGGAGCGTCTTTTGCGGAATTCTAAGTATCAACTGTTGACTTAGAGCTTAAAAGAAGGCTGATGAATTGGCAAGGAAAGGATCTTCGCTAGACCTGGAGCAGGCTGATCAGTCAGTGGAAATCCCACCATGTAAGCTCAAACATGAAGCAGGAATCAGGACTCTAGCGATGGAGCTTTTTAGACTCCTGTAAGATAACTAGGAAACTATGGCCTAGGCACAATGGTGCCAGAACTGATACACTGATGCAGAGGGACAGGAAGGCCCTCTCCATCCTTGTAGGAGTAATTACAGGTCATAACACTCTGCGTTATCATATAAAAAAACTAAGACTAAGTGAAGACGACCTTTGTAAGGGTTGTGGAGACGAGGAAGTCAATGAGGACACAACCCACTTCCTCTGCCACTGCCCAGGTCTCTACCATCTCAGACTTAGATCCTTTGGAAGGTACTTCTTCCAGGACACTGAAGAACTAAGAGACGTACCCATCAGGGACATCTGGAGGTTCATTAAGGCTTCAAAATGGTTCCGAAGCTTGGGGCAATAGTAGAATGCGTTAGGTACTGCTCCGTGGGCAAAGGGTACCTTCCCCCCCAATTAATGGGCATTACAATGGGTCTCTATTGACCTGAGTGTGACGCTTGGGCTTCTCTCCACTCGCCAACCCATCTACCTAACCTGACCTAACCTAGAGCTGAAAATGAGAACAGCGTATTCCAATTCGAGGTCACCAAAATTATTTAAGCGTCAGGCTTTAAAAATTCTAATATCGTCGGCGAGGTAATGACTGCCTATGGGAATAGCCAAGCGGGCGTTAGACATCTCAGCAGCAGTAAAGTTGGCAAAGACCATCTGGGATATCAGAGGCCAATGCAGTGACGCTGTGCCGTATATTAGCAAAAAATAATTTTTCAGAAAATAAGAGTGCGGATGAACTTGTTGGCAAAGAGGGCGAATGCAAAACAAAAATTTCGGCGCTAGACATGTGGTCTACTCTCAGACAACGTATCAAGACACAGAACGTGTGTATTAACTAAAACCATATGTCAATCGGATCAGTGGTTCTTAAGTTATAAGCACACTAACGAACGCGTTGCATTTTATACTGTGGATACTTGTGGCAACATGAGTTCGGTGATGTTTGCAAAATCTATGCGGACGTGATAGAAACAGAGCCGATCGAATATATTTTGCACCGTCACCTCTCAGCTGGCAATGACAAACCTCCGAAATCATGAAAAAGCTTTTCAGACCGTCGTTCACAGTCGGCCATGAAACTATTCACGCGAAAAATGTAACTTGCACAATACGAATGGTTGGAAGAAGCTAAGTCTTGGAATTTACGGGTTGTCACTCCAGTGGTTATTTCAGCAAAATATTCACAACCATGTCCTACTTCTACTTAAAACAACGAATAACGCCCTTGAAAGCAACACGATAATAGACTTGAAAATGGTTTCTTTTTGTTCAATAAATCTAAATGTGAAACAACGTTCTGAACCTCATACAGCCATGTGCTTGTGGAATAGATAAAAACCTTAATGATAAACTGATATCGCGATCACTTAAACCTGCCACATGCTACTTATCTTTGGAACCCGCTTAGAGTGATTTATAACTTCACCCTATCGAGCATTTTTTGATATTCAAAAAGTTGTCATGAGAATGGTTTAAAATGTTTTGACTAATGACCTTAAACCTTTATTCACTAGAATAAGTTGACTCTGTGTGATGTTTTCCAAACTTTCCGGTGGACATTGACAGGAACGTAAAATACTGATATGCATCGTCAGTGGTTATTGACGTTAAGGGCTCTACACTCTGGTAGAGATGAGATCGCGGATTAACTTTCTTGCGAGTATTTGACAAGAAAGTTATTCCATTCCTTCACCTGATTCTAAAACAAGATGCGTTGGCGTTGAAAGCGCAGTTTTTACAAATTCGTTTTATGCATTTTAAGCGCTTGTATAACTGACAATGTGGAAGATATCTGTGTGAATAAGATTAAGAGGGCATCGCAGTTTGGAAAACTAGTTGAGGTCATCCACTAACTGCGCACTCCATTAACACTTTGACTATCATGTCGCACATTTTCGTACATTTTCGTGCGACACCTAACAATTTCACAGGTACCGCGTCGCACATTTCCGTGGAACACCTAGTACTTCAGCTCGGGTCATGGCTGAACGTTAAAATGGTTTGGCAGTCAAAGTGTTAAAAAAGAGGTCCTCCTCATTTGCGCAATGCCTCAGGGGTGCATTTAAAGGACATATACATAGGGCAGTTTGCGTTCAGTTTTGCCTATTCTACGCAACAACGACCCCGTTTATTCTAAATCCTTCGTTTCATTTCGCAGACATAAAATATTTACTTCAAATCGCCGATAGTCTCTACATTGAACTCATTGAATTCTATAACGCTTGGCATTCAAATGCCAAAGTAAATCGATGCGCTTGTGATAAATTCTTAATTGCCTTTGATTGCCTTTTATCAATGCTGCATTGGCGGCGAATTTTGTTCAAAGATTTTCATTCCGTTTAGTTTCAGATACCGACCAGCAGGGTTGCACAATCTTCTCCGGTGTCACATACTTGGGTGCGGCCAATATAAATGCACCAAAATCAGAGTTGGACATTCACAGGATCATGTGCGACCTGAATAGTGGATCGAATTCAGTCGGGCTCAAGGTGTCCGTCAGTATTCCGAACTGTTCCGATGGACTCGTAATGTAATGCACTCACTCTCAAACAATTGACAGCATTCTAATGGAATGATTGATTTTTAAAGGTTATATGACGCAGACAACAATTCACTTATATCGTCGTTCGAAGTACAAAGCATTATTCTGTATTTCCGTGGACCAATTGGAAGCACCGAACACGGCTGCTTTGCATTCACCTGGTTACACGGCGAATCTTTGTTTCAGTGCCATGTGTTCCGATGCCACATACCAGAAGCTGTAAATCAAGTCAGTGGTAAGACTCGAATCAACCTTTAGTTAAAAAAAAAATAAAATCAATTCTAAAATAAATAATTTGTTAGCATGTTTCCACAAAGCTTTTCGCCGATATCCAGCCAGTCTGACGTGCAGTGTTACCTCTGCCGTGGACAGTATAATGATAAACTCCATAACATCGGATATAAGTGGTAATCCCCTTAACGTAGCCGGTTACGAATTTATAGTCTCTCTCGAGATCCGTGAGAAAGTGGCAAAAGCGTACTCGGCCGTTCCACGAGGCGACAAATCAAGCTTCAAGTTGCGCTGCAACACAGACAAAGAAATTGGCATTACAGTCAAGCAGACCGCATCAAATACTCTACAACCCCTTTTCATAGAGCGTTGCTTTGGCGTCCTGTTGAGCCCAGGCAAACTGGTCCGACAAGCCGATATGCAGCTGCTTGACATGGTCTCAATGGGCTATCAGCAAGCTGCCACAGATAATCAAGTTACATGCCTGAATCCGTATCAAATCCGTGCCGAATGGAAGGCCAATGACAAAGCCTTCGAACAGCTCAACTATGAATCTCAGAAAATGTTCCTCACTGTAGCTGTGGATCTTGTTATTCGTGGAATACAAGAACCAGTGCGATTTGTTATCGAAACGCCAGTCACAATTCAGTCGCAAACAGAAATCCGCATAATGGATCATTTCACATCCAAGCGACCGATGTCGCTTCGCTTCTATTTGCATTTGAAGAAGACAGATGAGGCCAGTTGGGAAGTGGCTTCGATCGATCCATCAGAGGAGATACTCGAACCGACGCCACAGTCTTCGTCGCTGCTTAAATTTGGCATTAATAATCTATCACGCATGGTTCGGTCGTCGAGTGTTGTGTCGATTGAAGACGATTGTCCAACTGATTACAGTTCTGATGGTGATGAACCTTTGCTGAGTGGTACTGGAGAAGTGTCGAAAGATTGCTCACAGGATACGTTAGATGAATGGGATCCGATTTTAAAGGAGTGGGACACCGAGAAGAGACCTAAAAATTTGGCAACCCTTGTTCGACTGGGAGTTCCAGAGGCGTTGAGAGGAAAAATTTGGCAAAAACTTGCAAATGTTGAGAGCAAAATGGAAATGACCGACCAGTACAGGACATTGATCACCAAAGTAAGTAGAAATTGTTTTAAAATAATGTTACAAGGTCCGAGATTCGATAACAACTTGTTCCACATTAAAATGTGAAGTCCAGAGCTTGTGAGACATCCAACATCACTCATGCGATAATCATCTCGTGTTGTGTGGTTTGATTCATTTCCCGGGAACTTTTATAACGCGGTTGTTTTCAAGTAAAACCCACAAACGCACGTGATTGTTTCATTTCTCATATGCTAAAATTAGTTTCCTACGGAGTAGAGAACGGACTGTCTAATCACAGTTAATCATCCAATCAGGAAAGTCTAAAGTGCGCTTTCCTTGTGAATTCTCTGTTGAGATGCACAACTCAGCAGTTCTCAGCATAACACTAGACTGAAAGACGTTGAATGTACCATGTACATCACAGTGACGAGATTGTCACTCATTCTTCGCTTGACGCGCAATAATGAGTAATATTTTAGCTGCAGTTTTCCGCAGATGCTAAGTCGCTGTTCCTATCACATCCAGTCAGATTGACGATGTATATCTTTGCCTTGCCATCTGGTTTGCTGACTCGCGGCGTATCGATTACTAGACTTCCCCTGCTATCTTGAGAAATCTACACTCAGGGCTTTGAGCCAGCTGCCAGGTGCTTGTTTTTTTTTATATACACCATCGAATTGGATCAGCTCCTATCTGCATTTCCTTCCCTATTTTCACGTATGTCGTGTTCCATGACTCCGTCCGCTACATTATAGGACAAATATAACATCTGTTTATTTAATGGATTATTTTTGATTTATTTTTAGGAGACTAAATGTGAAACAGTCATTCAGCGGGACATTCACCGAACATTTCCTGCTCACAAATGCTTCAAAGAGACCGGTGGATCTGGGCAAGATGCCCTCTTTAAAGTATCAAAAGCGTATGCAGTCTACGACAGTGAGGTTGGCTATTGTCAGGGCTTAAGCTTCATAGCTGCCAGCTTGCTATTGCACGTAAGTTTTTACCCTTTGTTTCCGAAATATGTTTATTTGCACATGATTTCTAATTGATAGATGCCAGAAGAGGATTCCTTTTGTGTCTTGGTCTCGTTAATGTACGAGTATGGCTTGCGTGACCTTTACAAACAGGGCTTTGAGTCTCTCTACCTGCGATTATTCCAACTTGACCGGCTAATCCGCGAACATTTGCCTAAACTTCATGAGCATTTCGAACGTTGTGGTGTAGAAACACACATGTATGCATCACAATGGTTCCTCACCCTGTTCACCGCAAGATTCCCACTTTGCTTTGTGTTCCATGTTCTCGACGTATTTCTACTCGATGGCATACCTTTGCTTTTCCAAGTGGCCATCACTCTCCTCTCAATCTGCGAAGCCGAACTTCGGCAGCTTGATTTCGAAGGCATTCTAAAGTATTTCCGTGTCACTTTGCCCAAAAAGTGTCGTAGCTCTAGTCAAGCCCGCAAGATAATGAAAATGGCTTGTGAACGCAAGGTTAAAAAGCTAAAGCAGTACGAAGACGAGTTCTTCATTCAGAAGAGAAACGACGAACGAATCGAGAAAGAGGCACAAATTTACGAGGCGAAATTCGGCGAAGAACGCAAGAAGTTCCAAGCTGAAATTTTGCTCCTGCAACAGAAACTAGAGGACGCCACTGAGAAGGGCATACAAACTGAGAAAACACACACAGGTATTACACAGGACTACAAGCAGATTATCCAACGCCAGGAACAGGAAATAACCAAACTAAATGAGGTTATTGAGGAAATGACAGTAAGGGGGAATGGTATACAAATTGGTTGTGCAATTTGCAATTGAATTTTCTTCTAGAAAACCATAATCAGATGCGGAGTATGCTCTGAACACATTCAGGAGGACTCATCACTCAAACAAATACTAAAGCCATTGAAGAAGCAACCAGATGAACCGCTCTTGGGTCCTCTGGACCCCATCAATCTAGCACTGCAACGGATACGTGAGCTAGAGCTTGAACTGGCCCAAGCCAAGCTCGCCCAAGTAGAGGCCGAGTGCAAGAATCAAGACCTTAATCATCAGCTAAACGCTACCCTCTCAGAGATTCAAACGAATCGCAACAGTTGGCAACCTTGGCTCTCAAAAACCTTCAATTCGATCCAGGAGAAGGTTACGACGCGGCGTGATGCCCCCACATTCCAGTCGTACACAAATCCAGGTCCCGATGCAGGCAGCAATCAGGTAGTTTAGGCCGACACAACTGTCGCACTGGGCGCCACACACATATAGAGAGAGAGAGACCACCATTTCACTTGACTTCATCATTTATACATAATTATTATTTTTAGTTCGTTTCTTCATCCGCTCATATTGTGTAATATTTATGTACCTTTTTGTAATGTACGTAGAATTTGTATCCACACATAACCGTCATTTACTTTGCGTTAACTACTTCACACCTTAATTTTTACTTTAGTTTGTTTTCTTTTCTTTTTTTTTTGTGTTTATGAATGGAAATAAAAGTATATTTAGCTGTTTTTTGTGAACGAATAACTTTTTGCGCTGTGTGTGTTGTAGAATCGAAACGATAATCGTTTTCTTCTAGGACAAGGCATCCATGATGGAGCACTCTCCAAAGATGCCCGCTAAATTTCACAATGTACTCAGTCGCAACAGTATTGATATTCTACCCAGGGAGCGGCCCATCCTAAGAGACACTCTGAGTTTTAATAACTTAAAATAACATCAGCAGCAGGATGCCAATGAAATCCTCTCGCACTAAACACTGCTGGAAATTCAAATCAAACGGATGAAGGATGAAAAATTGTTGTGGTCGTGGTCGTTTTGCTATTTAATCAATTACACGTATAATTTTTAATTTTAATTTTTCATTGGTGCTCGAATAATAGTTTTTCTTTTACTTGTATTCCACTTATTTTTTTTATTTCGAACGATTGCATTTGAGATTGTATAACAGTTTTAAGATTCCCGCTAGATCATAATTCACCGGTAAAATTCAAACTACCATCGGTTTTCTGACCGAACGCACTTGTTTGATAAGAAATGAACACAACCCGAAAGAGAATGCTGAACTACTTGTCTTTGTTTAAATCCATATATGTATGTTAGTAGTGTGGACAGCTCGTATATATATATTTTTGCACTCCGACATGGATATTAGAGAAAGAAAAAGTTTTAGTTGCAAAATTCTCCTTTAAGGTATGCATGCAAAGAAATTCTAAAAACAAACTCATTTTAACAATTAAACATGTACGTCTAGTTACGAATATGGTGTAAACAAATTCGCAAATAAAATGTTTCATTTTCCATGCTTAAAGATGGTTTTTGATTTATTATGTACGCGGTAGACTTGGTTAAAGTTCTACATTGAAAGTCAGACTATAAAAATACCTAAATGCCACGCAGATCATATTGAAGCTTGTGAGGTGTTGTCGCGAAAAGCTGAAGGTTCTTGACACACAGCATGGGTGAGTTCATAATTGTAAAAATACTGCATTATTACTGCAGCTTTATTGCTATAACTTGAGTTCATAAACATCGAATGACTGCCTTTGTTTTGCAAATTTGCAGCAAATTTTGTTTTGATGCACAGCTGCGACGATAGCGAAAATGTAAACTCTGCACAGCTGCGGTATTTTTACAATTATGAACTCACCCCATGATGTCAAACTAAAGATCTAAAGAAGGGACCTTCAATTATTTGCCGACTTTGAATGGCGAATTGAGAAGCTTTTTTGTGACAATTATACTCTGGGAGGTTGGTCATTGCTCGATGAGAGGCGATACCACAAAATAAATGTCGAAAAATACTGCAGGGTCACGAGGCTCGCACAGTAATCCACCGCACTCACCATAGCATTACTGATTCTGCTGTTCTCATCCAGTTCGCTCCTTTTAAGTTGAAAAGACTAAAGCTAGACACGGTTTCCAGGTTTTGAGCCATTTTATGTTTGTAGGTCTATACTGCCGTTTGGAAGCAGGTAGATATCTTTATCCGCTGACAGCCTACCATTGTTAAGAGGTTTCATAAGCCTTAGTAATAGCGAAGAGTTTCTCCGCAATGCTGCTTTTCTTCAAAAGCACATAAACGTGATCTCAAATCGTGGTGTTGAAAGCCTCATCGAAGTCGACAAAAGCGACAATCCTTAACTCGATATATGGCTTTATACTAAACAAGTCTCGAGCTGAAAACATGTAAGCACATACCTTATAACCCTGCTTAGATCCCCAGAGAGTAGAGAGATGATGGACATATGAGAAATGTTCAAATGTTCAAATGTGAGCTAGATGTAAGAGGTTACCAATCTCTTAACGTGTAAACTGAGCTACTCCACTCTGAAATCCATTCCGAGGTTCCTGGAATGGAACTATTGCTTTCATTTAACAGCACACAGAAGACCAAATTTTGTCAGCCGCATAAAAAAAAGACGCCAGATTTTGGACTCGAGCTAGCAAGCTACCATGTATCTGGTTGTAGGAGAACTTTACATGGCACGAATCATGGTTTTAGGTCACAGCGCTCTCTAGTCTAGATAAGAATACTCTCCCACAGTGCCTAATTCTGGTAACCTAAGGATATATGACTTCCATTTCAAGGAAATAGCAATTTTTTGGAGTTTTCATAGGCAATTCAACAGACAAAGATTACTATTTACTTAAAAGTTCACCAGTGCTACATATATTCACCAACACCCTGCTTCTACTGCAAACAGTTTTATAATATTCCATCGCTATTACTTCGCCACCACTGAACAGCCATCGAGATAATTACGAAACCCGAAAGAGACGGAATGACTGCGCTCGTCACCACATGTCCTTGGCGAAACACAAGCAGCAATACTCTATCGACCATTTTCATTTCATTCATTCGGATGCGGATCAGTTCAATTTGAGCATTCTCTCCGTGATAACAATTCGTCGAGAAACGCTATTCGTGTACGCAACACGCGCAAATTTATTTTTCTATCAAAAAATCATTAAATTCTCAGTGGACTCCAAGAAATTTACACCCATAAAGTAATCGAAACCATTTATCAGTGAAAACCCGAACGCTATGGGCCCGGGAAGTGTCTAAAAAGCCTGTGTCCACCTTGGTTTCCCTGTGAAAATGAATTTTGTTCTTCCCAAAAGTGTCTACGTCGTGTGCAGAGAAAAAAAAGTTCTGCAAACAGTGAAAAACAAAACAACGTCTGCTGTCAGATAAATCGAAACTGCGTGCGTAAAATTCTTTAAAAAAAAGGCCAAAGTGCGTAAAACTGTGTTTTTGCTCCTTTGAAACGCTTTCAATTACACATTTTCCGTCGTTCGTGAGAGCATAAGTTCGCGTGTGCAGTGAGGTGATCAATTGCGTGACATATTTTCCTACACATACCCGTCGTCGAGAGATTCGTGGAAATCGCTGCTCGTAATCAAGCGATAGAACGATAAATTTTGATTAAAAACAAATTCCCGAAACGGAAGAATAAAGTGTGGAAAAAAAATCAAGATTTCCAACGAAAATAGTGAGAAGAAATAGAAAAGAGAAAAAAAAAACCAATCCAATAGTGTACGTGTGCGTATTTTGACAGTGTGCGTGGCATCAAGTGGAGTTTTGAATTTCGTGTGTGTAAACATAGAGCGAGATCCAAGAACAACAAATCGTAATCGAGTGCAGGCCGATAACAAGTTGTGTCGGTCATCTCTTTTCGCCAGCACGCCAAGGTGTCCTTTGTCCTTGTCTCGCCTCCGCAAACGGGCGTTCGGGTGGCGTTTTGTTTCGCCGCACTATACTTTCGCCCCGCACGAAGGTAATCGTAGCCGTCGTCGTTGTCGTTGGTGTCATCCGTTCCGTAGTCGTATTTGTCGTCGCGCGCGCCGAAAACGTAATATTCTTGAATAGAAAAGCAGAGAAAAAAAAAACAAAAAGAATAAAAACATTTTTGGTATTTTATTTTCGCCATTGCTTCATTTGGTCGGTCTTCTATTACACAAAGTTCATTCATAATGGCTGACGTTAGTGATGTGAGTGACGTTTTCGATTTGGAACTGCACGAGGAGGAAAACCATCGAGACTCGGATGACGATATTATCGAACTTGATGATGTAAGTTCTCTACTACAGCTCACTCATTTGGCGTGTATTTCCGCCATGCACATTTTCATTTTTACTTTTGTGTGTTTTTGCAATATGCTTGTGCATATTTCCTTTTCGCCTTGTGTATTTCCCCGGAGTAAACAATGAGTAAATAGAAAACGAGTTTTTCCTGCGCCTGTCATTTTTCTTGTTTTTTTTGCCCTCGTCGTTTTCGGAAATGTCTCGGGATTTTTGTGTGTGGTTTTTCCACATTAATTATTGTGGCGGCGTGTAGTGTTATCTCTTTTCAACTAACACGCCGCTGGTGGGTGTACAAGCGAGATGAGCATCATCGGATTTATTATTATTTTGTCTAGACAAAATGTCCAAAGATTACCCCGACTGGTTTCTGGTTCCTGGAAGGGACAACTGTTTGGAAGGTGGGGTGGTTTATGCTTCGTGGGTATTGTGTACGTTTGCGTTTTTTTTCCGAGGAAAAATGGCGAAAAGAATGCGATGAATGCAGATATGTATTGGCAAAAATTTATTTTTACCTGCTGGCCTTGATTTTGGGGATTTTTCTTAAGTACATCCGTCTGTTTCTTTTTTGTGCAGAGCTGAGACGGACTGCAAAACACAAATGAATGGATTCAAGGTTCACATTGTCGACCTTTGAAGTCACAATTCAAAGCGAAATCGGCAATTCTATTCTAACCTCAAAATGTGTGCATGGCATTTTGTGATGTGCAAAATCAAAAAAATTAAGCAATTAAAGGCGTCGTTAGATTGATGTTTGAGTAACAATTGTGTGTGGAGTAGGATGTCTGGTAAAAAGCCGCTACGATTTCTTTCAGAAGTTGTCATTCTTTGACGAATGTTTTGAATCACGTTTTCGTAATACAGTGGCGTCGACTTTCTTTTTCTCAAAGAGGAAAAACCTAGCCAAGTTAGAACACAAGATATGTATGTATGATCAGCTCGCTGATACATCCGTTTCGCGAAATGGCGTATGCAGGAAATTTCTCAAAAAACTATGTGGCCCTTAACGCTGTTCTGGTGGAAATTTAAACATTCTTCACGTTTAATTAAGAAATGACTGAGTAAAACCATAACGTCCTCAATGTGGGCGGAGGGTTCTCTCGATAAATATAAATTTAATTGTGAATTGTGATGCTGTCAGTAAGGCAAGTCCTTGCACGATCTGCATACCACCCCAAGTTGTGTGAATTTACTTTTTACTTGCACTCGGGGGGAATCCAAGAACTCTTTAGATTAGAGCTTCGGTGTCTGCTCTAGCCACCTCAAGCCTTGAACACGTCCATTCATATCGTTTTGAAAAAGGCTGGTTATACATATCTCGCTGTACCTATGAACCGCGGTTCAATCTTTTCTGTAAAACGTATAATTTTTCTCTATTATATTCCGAGTGTATTTTCTTTCCATTTGGACAAAGTTCATGTCGCTACATCCTTTAACGAGAAGAAAGATTGTGACCGGTCTGACTATCCAGATCTCCGATAAAGCAACTATCTAGGAGTGATTGATCCTGGGCAAGAAAAAACTCCTTTGGGCAGAGCATGTTAAGTCGAAGACATCTTAGACGACCTTAGTTTACTGGCAGTGTAAGGGTGCCTTTGGCAAACATGTGGCTTATCACCAAAAAGGATCCTTTCGATCTATACGGCCGATTTTAGCCTTTGCATCAGATTTTTGCCGGAGGGGCCCTGTCTTATTTGTATGGGAGCTTTTCTGCTGCTCTAAAAGATCTGCTTAATTTACTATCTGTATCTTGCTGTACTAGCAAAGCAGTCTATGCCCTAAGACGGGTCGGCATTTGGTATTATCCGCACTATAGTTTTGATGACCCTGCGTGACTCTTATTCTATGACACTGGCTTCATTGATACGCTGTCTAATATAATGACACGGAACATTGGCTGTTGTTAAGGTTTAAACTCGACTTTCCTTGTGTTCAGCATTCAGCCTGGACTGGGTGTAGTCAAACTTTCACTCAATTTCCAGTCATGGATCCGGTGTTGACAACACTAGATTTCACTCAACTTTTTGACGGTTGTCTCGATCTGATGTAATTGCTAGACAAAGCTCAAAGGATGATTTCTCAGGACCTGAACATGAGCTGGGTGTTCTCGAAACTTCGATCAAGGCCTCCGAATGGTATATCAGTCAAAGAATATTTCGATTAAAATGATCGAAGGTGTCTTTATACGCTGATCAGTATCCAATCGAAAGAGCGCTTTGCTACATAATTCGCCTTTAAAATCTAAAGAAACAAATATGGATGTCTAATATCACAGCTGTGGCTTTGGTATAGACTGGCAATCTTTTGGACTGAGACAGAAGTCGCACATCGTGTGCTCTAGTTTGTGAGTGTCCGAAAGAAGGATTTAGAGCAGGCGGGCGAAATTGCAAGCTTGAAGCTTGGGCCATAGAAATTTGCACCTGCTGTCAGTGTAACACAGTTCTTATGAATTTTTGGTCATTGGACCACCATTACGTCATTCAGTGGATTCTATGTATGGAGTGAGTTTTGTGAAATGGGCCCGATGAAGCACAAACTCTGCAATGAGGCTCCATGGCGCAAGGCTGACCGTAAGCAGGTTTTTGATTTTTTTGTCGAGCATTGTTTGTCATAACTGTGATTATGTTAGCTACCCAATATCATGTCACGACCTAGCGACCAATATTCACTCACGTTTCCTTACAGTCACAACAATGCTTTCAAATATTTGTGTAGCACCGTGACTTCATGATCAAAATGGTGAGGGTCCCGAATACCGTTTTGCACTTGAACACAGAAGATTGTCAGAAATTTTAATAAATCCTCGATAAGTCTGCGAATGAGTAGCGATAAGTTTTTTTTCTCTGTACGTTTCGTGATAGCCGTGCTTAGAGAGAATTTACGATGGAATGTTGCCTCACCTTAAGGGGAATTAAACGATTCAGTTTAGCCGAGTAATTGCTTGGCCATAAATCAGTTTAATTTATCTAGTGTTCCAGATATGATGTAATTTTGTGATTACTTATCAAATTCGATGGTGATTGAGATTAGATTTCGCAAATTAATTAGTCGAATTTTTTTTAGCTTACAGTTGTCGGTAGAGGGCTTTCATCCAGGTGGTAGTAATAGTAATACATATGTACATATGTATGTACATAATTAGTCAATTCTCAAGAGCTTAAGATTTGACAAAAATTTGATGTCGACAATTAACAGTTCAATGTCCCATTTCAAAGCCATTGGTGTGCTGTGAAAAATGTTTTCATACCTGGCTTTCGGAAGAGGGGTCGATGTTCGAAAACGGTTGAAAGCTCGCATTGCAGATAATTGAGCAGCTGGGAGAATCGAGCTAAAATGCCGATATCTCATAAGGACGAGAGCAGTGCAGCCTAGCGTGCAAAGGGACAGCCGCAATGCGATGGTCGCAGAGAGAAGTAGCAAGGGGTTAAAAATTACAACTTTTTATAACCAAAATCATCAGTCTTGGAACGAATTCATCAGCTTCAGTTGCACGACCGATAGAGAAAACGGGAGAAACAAGAGTTTTCTTACTTAAGGTGGCGCTACAATCCGGGGTGGACATTTGCCTCAAACAACAAGCGTATCCAGACAGCTCGATCTTTAGGCAGCTGCCTCAAGTTTCCTACGCCAAGTTAGTTGAGATCCCCTTCCACTTGCATGTGCCACCTGGGTCGTGGTCTTCCCTACTGTGCCGCGCCTTGGGATTCGGAGATTTTCCGGGCCGGAGCATTGGTGTCTATCCGCTCCACAGTACTCAGTTATCTCAGTCGTTCGACCTTGACTGTTCTGGCTAAGTTTATACCGCTGTACTGATCTTATTATTCGTCGTTGTATCTCCTCCTTTATTCACCGAAGTTTACCGGAAGACTTTTCCTCTTGAAACACTCAAGAGCTACATTATCCGCTTTTGAAAGGGTTAATCCCTTTGCGCCGCAGAGCAGGACTAGGATGATTAAGGTCTTATAATTTTTCACTTTAGTCGCTCGAGAGAAAGCTTTGCTACTCAATTGCCGTCTTAGCCCAAAGAAACAGCGATTGGCAAGAGTTTGATCTTAGCGCTGGTGTCGTTATCTAACTTTGAAGATGAAAAGTAAGAGTTTATGGGAGGATTTTATGAAAAACACCATTCAACAGTGGGACAACGAAACATTTGGTTGAAATGGGTCTATTGACTTCGCAATTTTGTTCACAAGTATTAACGCGCTATTTTGAATTCGATCCAGAGTATACGGGACAGTTCTTGGTGCATCAGATTTGTTGTAAGCGTTGCACCCAAATGTTACAGATTGAAGCCAGATTAGAAGGGGTAAAGCATTCTTGGCACCATTGAAAAAACCTAGACATTTTGCAGTATTTTTGGCAGCAGATTTGTAATCAGATAAAATAATTCAAAGTAAACATCTACTCACAAAGTCCATAGCACAACGAGATGTCACCTTCGATAATTAGATGGAGGATTTCAACTTCAAATAAATCGGTTTTGGAGGAGTCTATAATCAATCTGACGGGTCACCATTGAATTGCAGAAAAAGGCAAGACGTTCCCACACTACGTCGAATAGGATCTTCTTCTATGCAACAATAGTCTCCATTGTTAACGAGCAATAAAATCAAGTTTCAGAAAAGTTAAAGCCACTTGCCGTTTAAAATTTATGAAAAGATGATTCAGTAAGAAATTTGAATACTCACTACGAGTATAAAACAAAAGAAAAAGAAAAATAAATAAAAGAGCAAGAGAATTAAATCCATTAGACTTTGTCCCCCACAAAATAAGTTGTTCTACTGCTAAGTAAAGTTTGCAACATAAACCCGTTCTTCATACAAGTATCAGGTATGTGTTGACGGCGGTGGAACCTTTCAATTCCGACTCAAATCGGTGCGCGACATAGAACACGATCGCTATCAAAACATTGACATGATCAACCCAGCAGCGCCCAGGAAATAACTTAAAAACGTTTTCGTAACAAGTGTTCGTGTTCCCTTACATTTCGGCTGTGACCTTGGGTCTTCATAACGTCTGTTTATTGACCTCATCTATCTATCTCTCTTGCCTACCAATCCATTCCAAAAACGAACGAAAAATGCCAAGTAATACACTCGGCACACACAAATATGAAGTTTTCATAATACCAACATCTTTTGATTGAGGTGTGTAGCTCGTAGACACACACTCCGACTCCAAGCGAGGGTAAGTTTAACCTCCTCCTGTTCCCCGTCGTATCTGTGATTGGGGGTTTCTCTGTCTGTATGTGAAAGTCAGACCGCCAACCGGCCAGAGAATTTTTTATGAACTCAGCCTTGACGACTTGTTATCGAATTGATATGGGCGTTCGGTTTCGTAATGTGAATTAGAAAATAACACTAAACACTACCACAGAACGCTGTCACACGGCGCACCGAGCACCGAGCACATTAAGAAACGCAAACAGAACGGAATACATAAAACCTGCTCAAGTTGAAAATTGTATTCTCAAAACAATTTTCTTTTATTTTATTCGTGCTTCCGCAGAGTTCTACGTAAAAATAGACTCTCGGACGCACTAGATCTGTTCAACGTGTCTTTCGCCAAAAATCTGTTTCAAATCAAAACAAATGGAGGAATGTTTGTCGTCAAACAACCTCTTGCTGCACGTTTTTTATCTTTAAATTTCACTTTCACCATCGTCGAGAGAGATACCCAAGTCCCAAAGTCGAAGCACAAGCAGCTCCCGAAGGTGTGACTTTCTATTTCCATTCATTGCACAGCAAATCTTGGGAATTTACATTTAAATAGCTCGCGGGGTGGCTCCATCGCGTACCTATCCTAAGCTATGTGCTCCACAATGTGAGTAATTAAATGCATCCGGCAAAAAAAAAAAAAAAGAACTAAGGCAACTCTAACAAAGCGTTGATTTAAACATTTAATGCCGCGGACAATTAATAGGCGATAGCAATTTGGAGCGAGGTTATCTACCTTGCGACCTTGAGTGGGAGAATTATTTTATTTCCAGCCGACTGACTGGACACTCACTCACATTTGCGTGTGCGCTGGTGTGTGGGAGAAGCATATTGAATTAAATAGCGGTTATGATTGAATAGCATTAAAATAGAAATGAGCTTCAAATTGATATTCCTCATCCGGCTACTTGTTAAAAAAAAGCAAAGCATTTATGTTCTAAGAAAATTACATTTATTATTTGAAATCAGATAAATTTTACGTTTTTTATTTAACCCTGAATGCAATCAACGGATTAGCAAATGGCCGAAAACATTGAATCCATACGTCACGTAAGAAATGGTGACACTCATCTTCATGCCACAAATTTTACACAACTGAACATTGACCCACCATTTTGGAACTTACTTTCTTAAGCTGCTGGTAATATTCTCTAATTTTAATGCGTTGGAGTAATTTTTCTCTCAGGATGCTAAGTAAAATAGTAAACGGAGCAAAACTAACGTTCTGAGCTGAATGATTCCACCAACATGTCAACGGACGAAGAAATCAAATGTCAACGTCTAACCCCAAGACAACGCGAACCAGTATGTTTTCGACAGGGTCGATGAGTGCTTGTTTTAATTAAATCTACTTCCGTCTCGAGATTACTTACAAAAACCACTATCAATCTACACAGTTTGTATAAAACTTTGACCTATAGTTCATAGTGTCAACGCTAAGAGTAACTAAAGCATATAATCCTACAGTAAAAAGGCCAAATATCATCATTTGAACTGTGTTTTACGTCAGCAAGTACATCATAATCGCAATTCATTTTCGCTTGTCCTATAAACTTTGAAAGTAGCTAATTAGGTCATTTACACTCTACCTAATTGTTGATTATTTCTCTTCTCGTTTCTGCATAATCATTTCTTATCGGTCAGCTAATAATTTGATAAAATTTTCGACTTAATTATGAAAAAAATAATTTCTTTCCCATGGCTGTATTTGCACTTCAAAAATTCAAAATGAGATTATGTTTGACATTTGATTCAACTTTGACATTAGTTGACAAAAACTTTTATTGCGAATATTCAGTTACGGTGGACATTAAAAATTCAGAACCAGAATTCCCGAAAGAAATTGCTGAGCAATTCGGTATAAAACAAGCAAAGATGAAGACCACTACTGAATGGATAGTTGCAAAGTGGGTTTCTTGCAAAACCATAGGTTTCGGAAGTAATAACGAGATGACACCAAATCGGTGTACCAATGGAATTGGTATAGCAAAGATCATGCATTGGTTGTTTGATATGGTCGAGATACCATCCATTTATACCTAGAGAACCTTGTGTAGCCAGTTTGTCAGTCGAACCGTTCCTTGTTCTGTAATGAACTGAGACTGGGTGGGTTTGACCTTGTGTTGTTTAACAATCACGTCTAGTGACACTCAGAAATCTTTCAACTTTTAATATGGATCAGTGGGAATGTATCGCAGCCCGGCCATCGATATATGTACATATGTAGATCAAGGTCTCTGCTTGATATTGATTAATTTTTAGTCACGCGATGGCCTAACTGGCTGTATGTAACAGCTCGGACATTGACCTGAAAAATGGTAAGAGAGGCTGAAGGAGTGGTGAATGTCAAAGTCTTTCGAAAGCACCCACTTCCTTGGCTTGGAAGGATTCATGGATATTAGTGCAGTTAACAAGCTGTGTCCGATTTGCGATTGTTGGCCCTATCTGAGGCATGCGGCTTGAATGCGAGAATAATAAGCCTTCTGGGATGATCGGCAATATTTTCTTATGAAAGTTTTCGGTCCAGAATGAGTCCTAGATTTTTTGAGATCTGTCTGACAAATTTAGAGCTTGGGTTGGTCTATGCATAGAAATTAATTTTTTTTAGTGAAGAGAACCGGCTCGGTTTTAGACGGTTGGCACAGCAACTCTATTTTCAGAAATAGTTCGAACTAAATTCCCTAAAATGGAATCTCCGGATCTTAATTCCTGCTTTGACGGTTCAAAAGTCTGTAATCTTCCATAAATCTTTAACAGCTAGTGGAACCCACTCACCCAAGACGAAAGGTGAGTGGGCCGCCCTAGAACAATTTGGGGAGAACATTTATTGAGAAGATTCGGCAGTTATGGAAGAGCTGCACGCGATGGCAAGTAGGTATGGTACAGACAGTACTAGACAATAAACTGTGAGGAAACTCTTTTCGGATTCTATTATAGATTCTGCTAAAGTATGTCGCGGAGGCTTTTTATGTATCATGTGCCAAGATGTGGATATCTGAAAGAACAAACAAACAAAAATGTTCCACGCAAGTGGATATGCATCTCGAACTTCAGATTTGAATCAACTTTCGGTCGATTGAACGAGCGAAGTGCGAGCAAGGAGTCAATGATTGAAGAGGTGATGAAATATGGCGATGTCTCATGCAAAGTTTGTCGCTCTATCACTTGCTTTTTTTTGAATCTCGTGCTAAAACAAATTGTGACGAAAAGCACTGTCTTTAATAAATATGTCCACCTGTTGACATCATTGGTCCCTCCCAGAGTGGACCATCTGAACAAATGTTACTCTTCTCAACAGTAACTTTAAAATAGTTCAGGCGTTTGCTTATCCCGGAGGAAACATCAACTCGACGATTGTCCAGGTAACTGCTGCTACTTCGGTTTGCCTAAAAATTTTTGTTCAAAAATTCTAGTTCAGGAGACAAAATACCTGTTGTATAATGCACTGAACCTAATAAATAGAAAGACTTTGGTAACAAAACAGAGTTAAACCTCTTTTTCATCAAAAAATTCGCCTCGTGCTTGCACCACTTTGGCTGTGAATCTAGGCTTGTTTTTCGAAACTTTTTGTCAAGTTCGCCCCGAAGCAGCTCTATTGGGCTAAGGTCAGATGATTGGGTAGACAAGTGTAGAAATAGTTTCATATAGCTAGGGAACATCTTTTCTGCAGCAGATAATCGAACGTAAACTCTTATTTTTTGTCCAAAAAAACTTCAAATTCATCTGTCAAAAATACTTTCCACCAGTCGATGTCCAATTCCTTTCCTAATTTAGCGCTAACCGTTCTATGGCTGCAATATTTAAAAAAAAAAATGCAATTTGGCACAAATAACCTACCGTCCCGTGGGTGGGTATTAAGCTGTCCAAGCATTATAGAACACTCTTGCACGCGCAGAGCATCACGTTCTTCCTTTGGTCTTTCTTCTGCTATTCACACCTGCTTAGTTTTACTTGATCATGCGTAACTTAACCATAAGCCCAATCCAGTCTCATAGGTGGGTTTATAGATTGTCTTTTTTCAGGCAGCAAAGCATAGTGTCAGTTGAATGCTTCAGTGCGCCTCGATATCGATGTGTAATTGTGAAAAAATCGATTGATAAAATCTAAAAATCAAGTGATCCTTTGAGCAACATTTTTGCTGATAAACTAATGTACTAATTCGGTTCCGAATTTGGAGGTCTGTCATTTACAAGACCTCGGTCGGATGCCTGTTAAAGTATACCCGTATAGCTTAAAACGTCAAACAAACATAAATGTAAAACTATACCGTCAGAACCTAAACGACGTACTTACTTTAACGACTCCGTTCAGTGATAAATTTAGCTTCTAAATTTGAACAGGGAAGTCACTTAAACTTCCCATTTACCTCTAGAACATATCAAAGTAAAAATAAATAATAAAAAACAGTTCAGTAGACCAGGCAGAACAGCACGATAGACAAAAAGCCTATAGAGGCAAACGTGACTGCGGCAAAACTACTAATTAAACACGAACGAAATTAAAACATCACTTTACACACGCGGATGTCATTGAACTCGAAAATCATTTTCCATAAGGGGACAACAACGACAACGAAAACGACGATCTTATGCTTACCTCGCATTTATCGAGACGGCAACAGCCCCAAGTGACAGATCGCCCTTGCGTCATCGTTTTAGTGTTCCCCCTTTAAAAAAAAAAACAGTAAGAACTTAGTAAACCCACTGGTGAGACATTGAAGAATTCCTCGAGGTGATTAACCGATTAGGTTCGACGAGTACATAGTAATTTCTGTCTGGATTCTAAAAAAAGCAGCTGTTGCGATTACGACCGACACGCCGCCAACGATGCACTGCTGCGCTAGCATTCCACATTTGTCTTCGGCCTGACATGGCACACATAAAATGTTTTCTTGCAAAAATGCTCCTCTTCCAACGAGGACAAACTAAAATTAAGACGGTAGATCGGGTAATTTGATATTTCTCGTTATAAAAAAGGGGGAAATGTGTCTTGGCTCAGAGTGTTCAGTTTGTTGACCTTGTTCCTCCTGGAAACGATACTTTTCGTCTTTACCTTGGCGGCGTGCTCAAGATTTCGAATTTATTTATGCTTCCAACTGATTGTCAATAAAGCCAAATTAATCTTGTAGGCATTTCGGTGGTCGAAAAGAAATAGATTTTGTGCTCTATTTTGGGATTTTCTTGGGGATCTTCGAACATGCGGGGTCTTTATTTATAGAATGCTTATGACATTTTTGCTTTGACGTGAATTCGGGTCGTCACGGAATGCTCTCATTCTGCTCAATGGCTGTGAAATTGTCACTAAACTAATGTTTGAGAATATTTTATTGAATTTAAAAATAAACGCGACTGCAGACAAGCGATAGACTGAATTGAAATACATATGTATATACATACATCTGTACATATGTATGTCGAAGGTGGGTAGTGAGTTGAAATTTAAATTGAAACAAAATGTGTGCTAGAGATTGATTTGAAGGTGGCAACCGTTGCTTATACATTACGTGTGGGGTATTCATGTGGTCGACGTAGTAGAATCCAGAGCCAAATCGAGGAAGCACCCGAGCGGAGCATTTAGAACCGGAAAAGCCCACTACGGATGCAGGAGTTTGATTCCTTGGAATTTTCAGAGCAGGAAGGTGTTCCGCGTGCTTCTTTTATCTTTAAACCAAATTCTCATCTGAAGTTCCAAAATAGTTTCGGTGCCTTTCATAGGATGCTGGTTTGATCCACTACCAGCCGCATTCTAGCTCTTAAACTCTCGCTGAAAGCTGAACTGGTGCCTAAACAGCTTTGGCATTTCCTTAAAAACCAGATTTAAAAACATTTTTCACAGCGTTCCAGTGATGTTGAACGGTTAGGGGCATTGTTCTGTTGATAGTGTGTACACCTCGAGCACATGCTGGAATCTTTACTATAACAATATGATTAGGGGTTTCCTAGTCAATTCATTGCTGGTTTCGGAAGTCCAGTTGAGAACATACATATGCATAAAGCATCGACTGGTCAGCCAGTTGTGACCCAACAAGACTTCGGAAATATCCATAAATTCGCACAGTGGTCACCAGTTCTTGTAAGTCTACATGTATGCATATGTGCGGAGCAAAGGTTGGAGCATTTTTTTTTCATATCCTAAGACGCTGGTTCAGTTTGAATGCTTTCATGAAAGGTTTTGCCAATATGGTTTAACAGGGATCGCGATGGGCCAACTATGGCGCCTAGTGTCTTATGCAAGCGCTGGCTGCATAACCCTACTGCACTAACCCAACCTAATCTAACACAAAGATGTAGACCACGAAATACGTATGTACATATATGGGAATAATGTAACCAAGCAATGGGATATAAAAGGCTGAAGTCAGTTATGTAAATTAAGAGGATTAGGGAAGAGTGGAGTTCCTGGATACATCGTTGACACACCCACTCATACCGGCAACAGAGGATGAAGAAGAAGTTTTCTTTTAAATATTTTTTTCTCTTACTTAAGGTGGCGCTACAGACCGGGGTGGCCCTGGGCCTCGACCAACAAGCGTCACCAGCCAACTCGATCTTTAGCCAGCTGCCTCCAGTTTTGCGCTGGTGTCGTTGTCTGAGTTTATAGCGGGGCCTAGGTAGACAAGACCTTAACTACCTCAAAGTTATAGCTGTCTATAGTGACGTTCTGTCCGAGACGTCGGTGTTGGGTGTCCTTTCTTGTTGACACCGTCTTGCGCTCATTGACCGCTAAAACCATCTTCGCCGCCTCCGTCTCGATACTCACAAACGCACCAGTGACTTCACGCGGCGTTCTTCCGATTATGTCAATATCGTCGGCGTATGCGAGTAATTGAACGGACTTTTGAAAGATTGTGCCTCTGGTGTTGGCGCGTGAGTTTTGCACAACTCTTTCAAGAACGACGTTGAAGAAGTCGCGTGAAATCAAAGGTCTCGGTGAGGTCTTGACCGACCTTGATGGAGCAGCGTACATTCTCTATCGTCATCCTGCACAGACGGACGAGTTTGGCAGGGATGTCAAAATTAGACAGGGCTATGTATAGCGCGTCTCTGTAGATGCTGTCATACGCGGCTTTAAAATCGATGAAGAGGTGGTGGGTATCGTTTTTTGGGTTTTTTCCAAGATCTGCCGCAGTGTGAATATTTGGTCGATGGTGGACTTTCCTGGCCTGAAACCACACAGATATGGACCGATCAGGTTGTTGATGAACGGCTTCAGGCGTTCACACAACACGGCAGATAAGTTCTTGTAAGCGATATTAAGAAAACTGATGCCTCTGTAGTTGGAGCAGTTCAGAGGGTCTTCTTTCCTTTTCCTGAGGATCGGGATCTCAGTGATCCTAAATATCGCAGTTATGTACATACATATGTATATAGCGCCCTGAAATGTTTTGTAGGTGTTTGGTATACCCAATGAGTGGTACCATGTCCGAACTAGAGCAGCGAACTCGCAAAAGAAGTGATCAAAGGTTTTTGCTTCCTGTGCATTGGAATGGATCTAGTTCCTAGTTCCACAGCTCAGAGATCTCAGTGATCATAAAGGTGTTACGTCTTTCTTTCCGTCCGTTTTACCTAACCTAAACTTACAGTCTATTTCGCCGTAAAATGGACAAACGTGTCAAAAGATTCCAAACGCATTTCTGCTATCTGTCGTTTAAATAATATTTTCCTGCTATGCAGTGTCAATTCTTTCCACCGCTTAAATACTTTAACAGAGATGCGAAAAGTGCATTCTCCACAGTCACGTTATGCAAACGATATAGATGGCACTGTTTTTTCCTTTCTCCATTCGCATTCAATTCCATACATCACTCAAGTTTATGCGAGAAATTCCATAACCGACGACACGTGGAAACAACAATTAAAAAAAAATCCATTCCAACACCCCAACTCTTACTGCTGCTGCACTGGCGTCACATCCCCAAGAAGCGTGCACTTCGTGTGTGTACACTCTGCTCCAGCAGCCCAGTGAACGCATGGTAAACATCGTAATATGCGCAGCGTTTGTTTGGAATTCTAATCGCAAACACGTGTAACGCCCAGTTCCCTTCTCCAGCTACCCCACGACCCAGCTCCAGAAGTAGTTCCACTGCTGCACTCTAGTGGAGACAAAAAAAAAGTTTATTGATTCTACGAGTGTGTGCAACAAGTTATTGCGTCGCAATTGCATTCGCCACACCACCACCACAATCATAACCAGTCGTTACTGCTGCATTCTGTGTGCATGGACAGGGTGTTTGTTGCATTAATGCAGGCGATTTCTTTTTATTATTGTTGTTGGTGTTCCTATCTCAGGTATTAATCTCTCGTGTAGCTTGTCAAGCGACATTAGGTAAACATAGTCGACGACTAGCTTCAATGCCACACGTTGCAAAATTCGAGGTTTGCACCGAGAGCGGGTGATTATCGATATGTATTGCATTACTGATACCGCTGGAAACATGGCGCAAAAAATTAGCTTTCGATAATGATCGTGCTATCACAATTGTGTTAAATTATTTTGTTGCCGTTTATGCACTTTTTGGCGGACAGAGCAGGCAAAATCCACGCTGGATAACTTGTTTACGACTTAATAGCATGGCTCGTCAGCGTGTTTCCTGGAAACGATGCCATACAATGGTGGGGAAACAAATTTTAAAGAAATCCCCGCGAGTGTGCATGATTTGTTGATGATTTGTCAGCGACACGCGGAAAAAGAGTTCAAAACAAGATATGGCGCATGAATAATATTGGAGTGCTAGTGCTAATCCCCTCGATAGGTATGGACGACTTCCTGCATTAGCAGGCCTGTCGCCTGTGTCGTTGTAGGGTAATTTAACTCTGGGAGTCTTAATTTTTTAATTTTTTTTTAAGTTGAAAATCCACCTGCTTTTTGAATTTCACAATAAACTGACATTGTATTGCATATGGCGACGCAATTTGACAGGTGGAGGAGGACAGGCAATATTGTGAACGAACACAGTACCGCAGAGTGATTAATGGTGGCAATATTTTGAAATAACATATTTCATTTTCAGAGGTACGATGCCAACTGATCCAATGACAAAATCATGAGTCATGAGCATGGTCAATCGTCTATCGTCGTTGATTCATACATAAGTTTTAGACAGATGGAAGCCGATAAGGAACGGTGGAAAAAATTAACAAAAATATTTGCGAAATAATTTCTACAGACTGGGTGTAATGAAGAGGTTGTTCTTTGTCATCACGCTTAGGCATGATCAAGGGGAGGTTGGTTGTTTTTTGAGTGTCAAGGCTGAGCTCGACCTCTTATGGGTTTATTGTAC
Source organism: Matsumyia berberina (assembly GCA_917880715.2). Classification (NCBI taxonomy): domain Eukaryota; kingdom Metazoa; phylum Arthropoda; class Insecta; order Diptera; family Syrphidae; genus Matsumyia; species Matsumyia berberina. The sequence continues at coordinate 36,517,751 of OU862870.1, forward strand.
CTTTAAAAGTTTTACCCGTGGGTTCCTATAAAGGGATGAGAAAGTTAGGTTAAGGAAAAAAATGCTGCCAAGAATACTCAATCTTCTGTCGGCTAGTGCGGCATAGCCATTATGTATTTGGGTGTCGTACGGATTCTTTTCCTTTATATCGCTACATCGTCTATAGTAGTGATTGTGGGGCATTTCTACAGCACAGAGCCTTCTGTGGACGTCTGACGACGCGTCTTGTATTTCCCTACATAGCTCTGACTTAGTTTCTTCCCTTTCTTTCATGACTTGATGGTATGCGCTCAAAGAGGTTGCTTGTAGGATAAGAAGTTCTCTCAATCGCACCGCCTTATTTGGATGGCCTTCTTTTTTGGTGTTGGGATGGTGGCAGTTCAGAGTCTCTGAAAACTGTTTGGAATCCAAAATTAAATTTAAGAAGGTTTTTGGTGGCTTTGCCTACATGACAGGGACTGACGTTGTATGCTTAATTGGCGTGCTGCAGTAGTGAACAGGGATTCAATCAGGGCTGGAGCGCTCGTTTGATGTGGACTAAAGTGATCTATTGTTTAAGAGTATGGCGTGGCTTGCATTACAGATTTCAATAATTTTGGCACTTGACAGCTGCACGTGAGGTGTGCGTGAGTTTCCTTCTCATCGTTTGTACAGGCAGCTACGCCGGTTTTATTGCAAGTGCCTCAATGTGACAGTGCCCTAAGTGCTACTGACCACGATGAGTGTGGCTACGACCGTACACGCTTTAATGCTCACCCATCTGGTGGTGCTCCATTGATGAAGGCGGAGGGCGCTTCTAGCAGCAACTTAGTTAATATAAAAGTCAACAGGGTTCAGCCTTAACGTGATCTCCAGAGCTGCAGTGCTTATAGAACTTCTGGTTTTTACGGTGGATGACGGTAGTTCAAGGTTTTGTTGGATAACTTTGAATTTGTATCGAATCGAATTCGTCTGAGAAAGGCGATAAATGCTGAGCTGCCATATGTTGTTCAGACAAAGGTGGAATGTTCATTCCACTTCGGACACCAAACTTTTATCAACATTCTCTCAATATGCCAGCTTTATGCTTCTCTTGAGGTTAGTTGTCCGCTCACTGTTAAGCCAGTCTTTGGCGTATAGGAGTTTAAGAGCCTTCTCCCATACTTAATCCCACTTCTGACATACGCTTTTTTTTTATAGCGAAGACCGTGCAGTTTCCTCCCCCTTCTTCTGATGACGCGACAACACTCGGTTTTGTTTATTAGCTATATCGCTTCTAAAATTCGTCAAGCCCTTTTCTTTCATAATCAATAAATTCTTATACTATACTAATTAAACGTTAAACACATTTTTGATTACCCTTTTAACACGTACAATTTTCGTTTTGTTTACCCTTTCAGGTTGACCTAGAACCGGAACTTAGCATTAACATACCACAAGGGTAAGTCGAGCAAACAAACGCTTACACAACAATTCATCACAATAGCATTATTAAAATATCAAAACAGTGTTAATCGAAAATTCATTGCGCGGATACGTTGATAAGGCTTTTAATCTGCGCCCTCGCTCACTACCAGTAAAGTAAATATTTGATAAGGCATTAGAAATACTATGTGATCGGATCAAGATAGGTGTGCTTAAGTGTTAACACAAGATAAAAATAGTAGTTCCACTCTAGTTCAAAGTTAAATAGATCTATTGTGTACGCAGTCGGTCCAAGCTGGGCGTACAGAGTTCTAAATGCAAATTTTTGAGAGGCGCCCCAGTGACTTCGGGGGCTAGAAGTGATTAAGCAGAACCAATTGCGCCATGTCAGGAAGCGATTAATTGGAAAGCGAAACGCACATTTTCGCTTGGACTACGATAAAAGTGGGCAATGGAATTTCCCTCTGTGCATCATGTTGAATCATCGAAGAGCGTTTACATTTTTCCAGAACGTTCACTTACTCATCGTATCGTTGTGCGTCGCGTCGCCTCTGCTGTCACTTGCATCGAGTTCTTCTCTCTGCATCTGATAAAAAGAAAATTTCAGCTTTTGTTCTGTTTTGTAGGTAAGAGTGTCGATCTAGATCGAGACAAAGACGTCGCGCATACTTCCGCCGGCGAAGGAGCAATGAAAGCGTTGAAGGCGTGGCGCCACTTGCTTTTGTTCTCTTTGTTCGTGAGCCAATGGCTACGAAATGCGACCTCTAGAATTCCTTTCACTTGCCAATTTTATTTTTATTTTCTAAATTAACCACATGAATCATTAAATGATCTTATTAAATTGAATGGTGGATCTGATAAATATGGCGCCTGGCGAGCATTTTTTTTTTTTCTGTTTTCAGTGTACCTACGCTTTTGTTTTGGTGTTGACATCGATTAATTATGGAGAGGGTTTCCAACAGCATCGATACTTATTTGTTTTCTATGTCCTAAGATGCGTACACCAAAGGCAAGTCAGTATGGGATGGAATGGCTCTTCCTATACTCAACTTCTTGGGTATTCAAAGGTTGTTCTTCTTGATGTCAGGTGTGCTTTATCCCATATCAACGCAGTAAGGACCAACAAAGCTAGGTGCAGCAGCACACCGCAGGGTGGTAGTATATCCCCATAACTAGTTCCAGGTGCGTCATGCTATTTTTGCACCCGGTTTCTGATGTGAGGTTTTGATTGAAAGAGTTCAAGAACTGCTATGGTTCTTCTAGACGTCGTCCAGCCTTTGGTATTACATTGCAGGATTGGTAGGATCATTTCTTCGATGTCAGCTGTCACTTGCTTGGTCCTGATCGCAAGTCATCATCATTCTATAGTGTGGCCTGGTCAACATGGTCTCTGCTATCTTCTTTAAGATGACAGGATACGGAATCCACTGATCTGATTTTGATCTGGCTGTTCGACGTTGAAATTCCTTTTAATGGTGGGACATTGTTTGTTTTTCATGGAAAACCCAACACTGAAACGGATCATAATCAAGAAATGATCAGAGTCGTCGACTTTTGGTTATACGAAAATATAACTTAAAGCGTTCGTCATCGGCTTGTTGCTCCGGAACGGGATAAGCCTGCACAGTCAACATCACGACACACCACACGAGGCAAATATGGTTCTGGGTTTTGTTACAATGGCATCGGCCTTTTGATGGCCGATAACAGAAGTTAGCTATTGACACGTCACAGTAAACAGAAAACAAAGTACTGACGCGCTAAGACAATTCTAAAACGTATCAAAACATACTGGTTGCCTGGAAACAATGCGTCTAAGTACAACAGACTTACTTATTCAAAGGGTGTGGCATTGCAGACTTCGAAGATACCACTGCTCAATTTCTCTACGAGTGTCACATCTCTAGGTCATCTCTAGGTGACAGCGTTTTTTTCAGTATTATCTTACGTACAAGTACATCTTTCTCTTGCCTCTTCTGGTTTAAGTCCAGATAATTAAAAGCGCAGTTATCAGATCATCCCAGCGCCAAAAGGAACTCAGCCCTTTATAATGGGCCGTCCATGCATTCAGGCTGTCACAAAGTTTGGTGAAGAAGGCTAAAAGATGTTTCGATTTGCAAATGTAAGCCCTATGGATAGGGGCGATTTTGGGTGACTAAAGTCATTCTCGGTGGTCGCCGTGGTTCAAGTGCGATAACTTCCCAATTCGCCGTTCGGAATAGGAGTCGGCAAGTCATTCTTGCAGTTTCTGATCTTCCCACTGTATGTTGTTTTTGTTTTTCTGTATAAAGTTCGAGAATCATTCAATATGTACCTCTTCGCCGTGATAAAATGATGCAAGCTAGATGCTTATAGTTTATCGGTTTGATCCGTCTTATATTTGCATCGATATCACTCATGAATTCATCTAAAGAATTTCACAATTCCATAATGGCTGCGGTATAAATTCCATGATGGGAATTAGAGTGCATTTTTCAAGAACGACAGTCTGTTGACAGTTTAGGAAGTTCGAGACGATCTTAGGCCTAACTTGGAGAGAAATTTGATTGATATGGAAAGTTTTTGGTGTCGAAGACGACGCCTTGGTGGTTCACTTCAGCTATGTCGGTTAGCTTATACCTATTTTGGTCAGTTGTTGCGTGCCTCCAGGAGATGTAAAATCGCTGCTGTAAACCGCTGAGTGGCTAAATATTGGCACTTTGTAATTGATTTGGCCCGGTTTTGTTTTGTGGTTTGTATACATTAGTGTCATGTACATTTTATGTTAGTTAGTATGTTAGATTCTCTTTGTTCAGATGCTTTTTGAAGTAAAAGAAGTGCTCAGAAAATGTGGAGCTCTTGATGGTTTGGCATTCTTTTTCTGTAAGATCATTTCGTTTTATTAGGGAGGAATAATTTCAAGGCGATTTATCTTTTCACCCCAAGTTTTCACGTGTTTTCCTCGAGTAGTGAGGGCCAGTTCTTAATTTGTTACTTATTGTTCGATACTGTATGTGTCCATCGTAAATTTTGGGTGAATACACCCACTCTTGTGCAGCACTTGCAGCGATGCAACTGTCATCTGGATCATTGTAAGTTCACAAAATAGTTGATAAATCATTCGCATTTTTACACCGAATTTTTGAGTGGTGATTTTTTTCTTCTTTTCAACTAAAATAGTGTGTGCGGGTATTGAGACAAAACACTTATCAACAGAAGCTTTTCCTTTTGTCCGCTTAGTCTTTTCCGTCAATAAAACATCGGTTCTGCCTCTGTCTGTCGATGTGCGCTAAGATTCTTATAAAAAATCTTTACCGTACTAAAGTTTAGGTTAGATTCGAACAATACGAGAGGTTCTACGAGATACAGACTCAGCCCACAAGTAACTCGGTAATTCCCAAATCTACCCGCAGAACAAGCTAGATCTTATAAGAAACTTCTCTACGCTGAGTAAGAGAAAGAGGTTATTAGTGAGAGTATTAGGTATGAGTCCCATAAAGTTGTTGAAGATGGTTTAAAAATCGTTTGAGCGTTATAAAGTGACTTAAACGTGCATTCTTCCTTTTCAGACTTGTTTGTCTGACACCATCGATAAGGGTGTTCATTTATCTTCTATTAAATACAACTTATCATTCACAACAATCTCAAATGGTTTCATAAATCAATCGTATCAACACACGTATAGTTTGATAGTTTTGATAAGCTGAAAGTGCTACACTTTCCGTAGCTTCGTCCAAATTTAACTAATCTTTTAAAATTTTTTTTTGTTTGTCTTATGAATTTCAGGTCAGATGGCTCAGAAACGATACAACTATCAGAGGAAAATGTAAACCCTGGAAAAATAAAATTGGGACCAAAAGATTTCGAACTGAAGAAGGTGCTAGGCAAAGGCGGATATGGAAAGGTTTTCCAAGTAAGTACACGATAAGGGAATATTGCTTTTGATTGACTTGTGTTCCCTTTTCCCAATTCATTAAATTGTTTCCATAGGGATGTGAAATTCTATATCAATTCATTGATTAATGTAATTAAATCTGTGACTTGAGGCAGAAAATGACCGATTAATTCGCTCGCTGTCGTCGGCTTATCTGAGAATGTCTACTTCTTATCGTCGTTGTGAGTTCAGAGTGTTTTCTTCATTTTTTTTTTTTCCCAGCTCTTGAGTATGATGTAAGTCAATAGATTGTAGGAAAAAAGGGATTGACCGTGACCACTAATTAGCTGGATCATTCGTCGCTTATTCTTCCGTTTGACTTTAATTAAGATTATTTGATTCGGTGGGAAGACAATGGTGCGGTACTGCATCAATTGGATCAAATTGAATTGAGTCCGGACGTCACTAGTGGTATTGGATTAGGTTATGTAATTGGAATGAAGAAGAAACTCCCAAGCTCGTGGATTTATGCCCTTCTACTTGATCTTTTGTTTTCTTAAGATTCTTAAACATCCTGAAGACGGATCATTCTTTTATGTTTTGAAAGAAATGTCTTCTTTGGAATTGGAAGTCATATGAGTATTGACCAGTAACAAAGAAAGTGGAAAGTCTGGAAGTTTAACTTGTGAGACTTCGGTTATAATATTGGTCACATCAAAACAGGGGTCGTTATTGTTTATATCAGATATCTCTTTCACTTCGAAATAGAATTTTGTTTTAATGATGAGCGCTCTGGGCCAGAATCGATCGAACACTTGAGATTTCCATGACAATGGCTCTTGATTTCTCTGTTTTTTGATGACTGACTTCATTAGATGGGCTTCATATTTTATCAGGCATCCAGTTGTATCTGGCTAGTACTCTGGCTTGACACTAGTACTCTTGCTGTGTTTGTTAGTCCAGATCCCACATTTCCTCTGACTTAGAAAACTTGTAGGTTTATAAGGACGACGGCGGTCTTGTTGTCCTATCATTGTCCCTTTTGGGCGGTGCTTTAAATTACTGAAATGTTCTGCTGCCTCTCAATTTTCCCTTTTTCTGTGTCTGTCGGTATGTCAAGTCAGAAAAAGGTTTCGAATACAATTTTTGTTCTTTCCCGGTAGTGTGGCTTTCATCCTAACTTTTCAGTCGGTGACCATGTCGCACCAGACTTGTATGACTGCAGCCACAGTTTTAAAAGAAATTTCTAATAAAAAGCTCTAAAATTGTGTTAGTTAGCCTTGATTATCTCTTAGTTGTATTCGGCTAGCGCTTCTGTGTACTTTGTTCAGTTTTCCTCGTGCCTGGGGACTTTGTAGTATTTTCAGCGTTTAATTTATGATGCATCTTTGAGATCTGATATTAGATATGGGGAAGCTTGTTTGGTAAGCTCTTTTGACCTCCTCCAGGTTGTATTTATGCTAATTAGAAGCCTTTGTCTTTGCTCTCAAATTCCTAGGATTTCGGATGTGTCTAATGTAATTATTTTTCTTCCTTAGGTCCGTAAGACAGCTGGTCGAGATGCTAATAAATATTTTGCCATGAAAGTTCTTAAGAAGGCATCCATAGTCACAAATCAAAAAGATACAGCCCATACAAGAGCTGAAAGAAATATTTTAGAAGCGGTTAAGGTATGTAACGCTATTTATACCATTCACTATACGATTTAATTAATTGGCATTTCATTTCATTTACAGCATCCATTCATAGTAGAACTAGTTTATGCCTTCCAAACAGATGGAAAATTATATTTAATCTTAGAATACTTAAGTGGTGGCGAGCTATTTATTCACTTAGAACGCGAGGGTATATTTCTAGAAGACACTACATGGTAAGAAAGACGGGAGAGAGCCCTTTTAAAAACTTTGGAAATTAATTATTTTTGTCTCTTTCTTCTAGCTTTTACCTGAGTGAAATAATACTGGCATTAGGTCATTTGCACTCTCTAGGAATCATTTATCGAGACTTGAAGCCTGAAAATATTTTATTAGACGCACAAGGACATGTTAAACTAACCGATTTCGGTCTCTGTAAAGAACATATACAAGGTGGCAGTGTGACACATACATTCTGCGGTACCATTGAATACATGTAAGTGTGATTAAAGAACTTTTGTTGAGAAATATGTACTTAAGTTGTTTCTGTTAATAGGGCTCCAGAAATTCTTACAAGAAGTGGTCATGGCAAAGCAGTCGATTGGTGGTCACTTGGTGCTCTTATGTTTGATATGCTAACTGGTGTGGTAAGTACATATTTACAATTTTTGAACGCTTATTATATACGTTTTATACATTTTGCTTGTGTGAGGGTCAGTCGCGAGTTAGAAATATTTTAATTGCATTTAGTAACCAACCAGTGATCAAGCGCATGGATGACATGATGGAGGTCCAGTGTAGGTATTGCAATAGGGGTCAGTCTCTAAGTTTATGGGTCCTGAACCATTCGCTGATAGGTAGGTGAATGGTGAAAGTCATAATGGATAATGTCTGTGCCTAATGCCTGAAACACAGTACTGCGTTGGTGCTAGCGTTTTTCCGCTACACTGGAAGTGCTTCAGGGATGCTTGAACTGACATTCTCGAATTTATCAGCTGTTTGCATAACATTCCGCACAAATTTTTTGAAAAATAAAAAAATCTGCGATGTGAAGTGTCAGAACGAACACAAAAGTTCAACCCAAACGAACTTTTCCTTGTAACGTATTGTTACGTATGCCACTTCACTCTCTTTCGCTCTCAAACGTAGAACGATTGTGGCTGGTGCCATTGAATTTCTTTGGTTGAACATTAAACGTCACTCGACGACAGCGACATATCCCTTTTAATAGTTCGTATAAGTTTGAGAGTCAAGCAACAACAAATCGCACAATGAAGCTTAGAGAAGAAAATAATTCCCTGGGCCTAGTGCACTCTGGAGAAATGGTATCATGTGTCTAGTTTTCTTTGACATGTTTCCAACTATGTGGCAATTCTATTGGGCTTTCGCAATTCTGGATGTACATCTTGTATAGGTCTTAATAGCTGAGCTATCATAAATTAGCTAGCAGCTGTTGATTGACTCCTTGTTGACTGATTTGCATTAGTAATAGTCATGCTGCTTTTGTCTGAATTGTTTTTATATGGCGGTTGTGTTTACTTTTGACGAAACGCGACTTCCTGAAGTGTTAAGTATACTCCTGGCAACTAACACGTTAAGCCAGAGTAGTTATCAGTCATCGTATTATGTAATGGGTTTTAAGCTTAGTCTTCAGTTCTATCTAGAAACGAGATAGGTTCAGAGCAATTCTGTTTTTTGATTTTAGAGCGTTACAACCACTCTCGATGTGTTCTAATTTTTTATTTTTACATTTTCTAGCCGCCATTCACAGCCGATACCCGCAAGAAGACTATTGAAACTATATTAAAATCAAAACTGTTCATACCTGGATACCTTACACAAGATGCCAGAGACTTAGTACGTAGATTACTTAAACGTGTTGTTCACCAAAGACTGGGATACGGACCAGAAGACGCCGATGCTGTGCGAGCACATCCATTCTTTAAGCATGTCAATTGGGATGATGTACTAGCCAGACGTTTAGAACCACCAATCAAACCAGTACTGGTGAGTAAAAATCGAATTTTCAACCGCATCGAACATTTCAAATTTATTTTACAAACATTTACAGAGAAGTGAAGACGATGTGTCACAGTTCGATACAAAATTCACCCGACAAATTCCAGTCGATTCTCCAGATGAAACAACCCTTAGTGAAAGTGCCAATTTAATATTTCAAGTAAGTGAATATTTATTTTGAGTCTTTGTTTGGATTGCATTATTTTTAAATGAACTGCAGCTGCGTTTGTCTGGCGCAAGCACAAAGTGAATTCTCGATAAGATGACAGTGAAGATATTGATTTATGGTCTCTGTACACTGCATACAAAAAAATTATTGTTTCCTTGCTTGTTGCCGGTTATGTGGATTTTGAAAGTCTGTGTTTTGTAGTGTCTGTTGATTGATTCCTTGAAGTGTTTGATTGCCAAGAGTTTGCTGTGCATAAGTACATATTGTGCTTGCAATCGAGCTACAACATTAACTCGAGTTGTTTTTGATTGGAAACCAATTTTAATGATATGTATAAACAATATTCTAAAACTGAAACAATTCGACAGGGATAAATTACAAGCAACAAGCAATAGTATTCAAATATGCTAAGTAGGCAGCAGGCCTCTTACACTAAATATTCTCTCTTCACATAACTTTGGTCTTAAGAACTATTAATCTTAATTGGTTTTGCGGTTTAAAGGCCATTGCTCCCTATGAATGGTTGGAATGTGGATTTTTGGCTAAGACGCACATATGTGTTACGAGAAATGTGATAGACAAACACGAATCTGTCTGTAGCTGTTGGGAGATAGAATTTTGATTAAATTCCGTTGAAGTGCGGACGTTGACTTACTCAGATTTATGTTTTCAATATGATTTCATTTATTTATGATAGAGCATTATAATAAACTTGTAAGAATTATACGAATTGGGAGACGATTAGGAGGAGAGTCTACGAGGCCTTCCAATATGATAACTTCGTTAACTTCGTCTTCGTCTGAGGAAATGAAGAGCATAGACTTAGGCTTGGAACAACCCACTTCTCTATAAGTTTGATAAGTACTCGTCCTTATTGTAGGTAAAGTTCTCGACCTGTTCTCGACTAAGAAGAACAGTCTAGCACCCAAAGTTTTCATCTTCTCTGGCAGCCAAAGAAAGATCTTGTCTTTGCTACGATTCATTTTCAGCTAGCCCTTGAAACTATCTGCACTGATTTTAGCTCACAAAGGACAGTTGACCAAAACAATTTTTTTTTACTAGTTTTAAGCCTTTCAGTCGAAGCTATTTTAAGATCTCCATACATTATGGATCTCTTCTAATTAAATCCAATTAAATGTTGCCAGCTGTTTTGGGGCAGAATTAACCGAAACATTTGTCCCTGTTGTGGACGAAGGTTCGTGAGTATTGAGACGGAGGCGGCAAAGATGGGTTTAGTGGTCAATGAGGGCAAGACGAAGTATATGCACTCAACAAGAAAGGACACCCAACACCGACGTCTGGGACAGAACGTCACTATAGACAGTTGTAACTTCGAGGTAGTTAAGGACTTGTCTACCTAGGCTGCGCTATAAATTCAGCAACGACACCAGCGCTAAGATTAAATGAAGAATAACTCTTGTCAATCGCTGTTTCTTTGGGCTAAGAAGGCAATTAGAGCTTAATCGTCCCAGTCCTGCTCGGTCGAATAATCCACATCGGATGATAGGACTTGATCGAGAAATAATACCTCGTTCGTTATAAGAGTGACTGACTCCGTAAGAAGTATATCCGCTGTTATGCTCATCAAACCCTATCTGCATAAAATTGGAGAGGTTTCTCTGTATTTTCTTCTTGAATGTTTCGTTCTTCTTTAAGAAAGTCTTTAGACAGTGAACTCGCCGTTTTAACCGCTCTTACGACCCTCGTGGTGTATGCATAAGTTACACATATAAGTTCTACTACAGCAATAAGATCAAAGACTTTTCGATACAATTCCGAGTGAGTAAGCTCCTCGCTGGCACAAGAAATGTGTTATATAGCAACTGATAGCACAACCGCTGGTTGAATTCGTTGAAGGTAGTGCCTTCCGTGCTGACACCAGTCCTCTACACCACATGTTTTAGTACTGCATACTCGAAACTACGCCGGATTCGTGCGTGCATCCGTCTAGTTTCCAAGAGTAGAGCCAAAGAGTGTTTTTAGGGGGCGAGTGATGTTCCCCGGCTTACAACCACTTTATCTCGCTCAATCCCAAGATGCCCATCTTATATGGCTTGAATTCTCTCTCCAGTTGAACTCTCCTAATTTTTGTAGACTTCCAGACAATCAATTATTTCATATGTAGCCTTGAAGTCGGTAAAGAGATCGAGTCAATTTCAACTTCAATGTTTCTTCCAGGATTTCAGGTTCTTTTAGTCTATAGTTAATTTGTAAGACCTCGGGAGTCACAAAAATATTATGATTAAACTGGTCTAATGTTCAAATAGCAGCAATTTGCGAGAATCTGTAATAAGTTTGTCTGTTTTCCTTGTAGAACATGCATTCCCGGCCTAATGTCAGTTGCGATTCCTTCCTATAAAAATTCCAATTATGCTTGCAATCTCTATGGGATTCTTAAGTCGAAAGACAGCTTTGGCACTCTTTCCCCTATGCACAAGGTATCTCCTCTAACCTTCTGACTGTGTTATTTTCTAGTTCACCGCTGCAGTACTTGTACGTATGATGCCTCATCCATAACCCTCTGCTGTTAAAGTAGTCACATATTTGTAGTTTGTTTTATCAATAAATAGCTTCAGTTTAATTGTCTACGTATAATTATAAAATAATAATAAATTAAGTCAAGGAAGGCAACGTTGGGTAATCATTAAAAACATGATCGCTCTTCGGCTACTATTTATAACAGCGTTGGTGCATCACATTGAAAATGTGGCTCCTTCAGCGGTATTCCGGTTGGTCCATCTGTATATTCACAAAAGTTCAGTCCTATTCTCCTCAATGGATGACATTTACTCTTCGGATTGCCCCATTTTCCTTTGAAGTACAGCCAATTGGGGACAAATGAACGAGCTGAAATAGAATAAAGTCAAAATGGAATTAGAATTTCAGGACGGTGAAATTTGTTTATTTTATTTTCCATTGACCATACATTTTAAGGTTATGAAAACACCTGTCATGAAAGCTAGTATAAGTAGGGAAAAAGGCACGATTACTTGCAATACACCTTCAGTTATTATTAATCTTCTCACAGAAATCACATCCAGACAGTTGGTATTTGAAAATGAACTATGGTCTCTTTAGAGTCCTATAAAACTGCAATAATTTACACCCAAGGCTTATACATACATATGTGCTTTGAGCCTGACAGCATTCATGTTAATCATATTCTGTGACATATTCCACTGAATAACACGCATTTCAATGCACCTCTTATGACTTCATGAGTAAAATTGTATCTTTTGTTGGTACCAAGCATGTTTGAGCCAACCAGAATCTATGACCTTAAGTAGAAATGTTGAATGCCAGAATACACATTCGTAGACAGATGGGGATAGACAAATTTAAAGACCCACCTAGCTTCAGAAGGAAACCCCAAAGGTAACTGGAGCATACTACAAACCGGGGTGGTCCTGGGCCTCAACCAACAAGTCATTCCAGCCAGCTCGATCTTTAGCCAGCTGCCTCCAGTTTTGCACGCCAAGTTGGTTGAGGTCCCCTCCCACTTGCGTGCGCCACCTGAGTCGCGGTCTTCCTCTACTGCACCGTCCCTAGGGTGTGGATTCGAAGCCACGATTGAGGTAGCTGGGTCGTGTAGAGCGGATGGACACCAACCCTCCGGCCCGGAAAAGTTCGAACTGGGGCATACACGGCCTTTTAACTTTCGCCTCTGGTCTTGTTATGAAAACTGAATTTTAACTTGAGGGGGATATACTCATGTGACGACTATGTAAAACTAGGAGGTGCAACTTTTACCCAAGGGTTCCCTTACGTTGTAAGATTTTGAAAATGCTTCCACCAGGGATGTCTATAAGGAACGTTGAACATCTGCTGAAATAAGTAGGTCAACTTCATGGCGGTTAAGATCTTTAAGGTCTCAATTTTCTTTTGTCATTGGCGTTGATAAAGCATTAAAATCTCTATCGTTCACAGTAAGTAGTATATTGTTCTCAATGTCGGCAGTTTGTTAAACTACACGTTTATGGATCATTTGCATGCTTTAAGAAGTTAAAGTTCAGACAACTTAGTCTTAAGATAATTTGGCGCTTGAAGGCAAAAAATTCCTGAGAAGCTAATCAAAAACAGTCCAGTTACCCTTAAAAAGGCAAGATGAGCAATTGAGCAACTGAACAGGTAGCTGGAAGTGACGGTTTCAGGAACGCTCGAGTCTGAATAAGCGTGTAGTGTGTAATTCTGTTACCACAACTCTCGTCACCAGTGATTTCAAAAAGTGAACCATACCACCAACTATGTCCTCCCAAAGTTCGTTTGTCTAGTTATGCAGTGTTCAATGCTTTGCTCTGGTCAGGGAAGTACACCTGTAGAGGAAGTAGTATACTAAGTCTAGCTGCATGATTTACTACGCCTCAATGGGCTCTACATGTCGCCATGATTCGAGTTTGTGAGTCTTACTGATGAGCTCATGTGTTCTGTTGAAAGTCACTTTATAGTTCGAAGTTGGGGCCATAAACTCCCTCCCCACTTCTTATGTTGTAGTGTACCATAAAGGCTTTTATTGCAATTCCCACAGTTGGAAGCTCTATGCTTTGAAGCAATATGTAGCGAGACGAGTCCTTTGTAAGGATTTGGGTTATATACATACATGACATTGTAACCGGAAACGTGCTTCAACTCTGAAAACATTTCAAAGGCTAACAGCGACTTGGCAATGAACTAAATTGTTAACTTGTTTGTAAAAGTAAACTTCTTCAATCCTTTCTTATGTCCTTTTTCTTCTGATCACTACAAGGAATGAGCGAACAACTGTTTATAACTGTGTGGAAGAGCAGAGCCTTGTACTACAAAGCGCAGGGAGGGTTTCGCTATGCGTTTTGTTGGGATGATTTCAGTGTCTGTCATTTTAAGCACTAGCAGCCAGTCTACACACTGACCCAATGGATTCCATTTTTTGACGTCATTAGTCAATGACTACTTCTGCAGGGCCCTTCAGCCCTTGAACTTAACAACTCCGGGAACTTTGTTTTCTTCAGTTCAAAAACTGATGTTAACTCATTTAGTATATTACACTCCTTACCTGTTCGTAAATTCTCATAAGAAACATCAACCGCCTTCCACGTGTGCCATGGCGTCCCAAAACCATTCACATCGTAGAGTCGAGCGACCTTCACAAATCTATGTTTTCCTGGTGCCGTCCAAAGACCATGAGATCCCTAAGAACAAACGTGTTTTGTTGGAGATTATCATTAAAAATGGTTTTTACCCTTCAGCTTACCTTTGCAGCGAAGAGCACTGGATGGTTCGTAAATGTGGTAACAGTCTTTGGGAAATTGGGTCTTTGCAGGATCCCCTTGCGTGTCTCCTGTTTCTTGAACTCAAACGAACCTGTCAAATGGTTGTAGGAATAGTATGCTCCCGCATCATGAGCCGAAACATACATTGACTCTGGATGAGCATTGGTTCCATCAAAATACAAGCTCATATGCTCCCAATCTCCGACATGGCTACCGATATCTTTGCGATTTCCCAAACAGTAACCATAAACAGCTGGAAATGGAATACTTCCCAAAGGGCCTAGACTAAGCGTACACATAGTCTTGCCCTGACTGTAGGGATAGAACATCCAAAATGTCACATGAAATGCTGGAATTTTTTGCCTCTTTTTCGGTGGTTCGATGTAGTCCTCGTTGATGTTGTTATTCATGCCGCTGTCACCAGTGAACTTGACATTATCCGCTAAATTTGCAATGAATTCGCTGACTTCTTTCTCCGCCGAGAGTGATGATGGTTCGGGATTAGTGGTTGGCTTTTGAGATTGCGGAGTGGGAGCGTTTTCTTGTTTATTTTGAACGGTTCCATTTGGGTTGTAGTAGGTGGGTGTATTCCGTCGGGTTCGAGCAAATCCTGGATAAAGCCTTGACGATCGACGAATTGTATTGCCGGTGTCTCCAGATTCGTTCATTGATACAGGTATATAGGGCACTCGTCGTTGCGGTGGTGGTGTGGGTGGTGGCGCTGGAGGTGGTGGTTTTGCTAAAGAGAAATTTGTATTAAAAGGAGATCATATAAGCAAAAGGGTTATTTAAAAATTGGTGTAGAAAAGAAATACATACGTACATATATATGTTTATTATCATTTAGGAATTACTTTCTTCATGGAAGGAGCTGGAAGGCACCTATTCTGGTATTCGTAACCAACTGGCGATGGGCATTATCATTATTGTCTCGGGATGCCCAACTCCTTACAATATTTGACTCTAACAAATGAATCCAAAACCCGCTCGAAAGGGCAGGAGCTCACTTTGGTATCGCAACTTCACCAAAGTCAGCTCTAGATGCACACAAAACTGCAGGTGGTCATCAACATCCTCTGTTTGTCGTTGATGTCCTCCTAAAAGCCTAAGAGTAGGAGAATGGTATTCCCTTGGAAAAGTTGTAATCTTTCCCAGTTATAGAACTATGCAACGAAGATTGCGTTCTTTGCTAATCAAAACCAGAACACGGATCATGATGATCTTTTGGGTGATTCAATGCGAGACATATGTATGCAGTTCTTTTTTTTTTTATAATCGACGCGCGGATCAAGGGGATATGAATACCCTTATAATGCTATACACACACCGCGAGCAAGGTGCAGTGGTTTGAAACTCAGGTTTTTCGTTAAGTTTTTTCATTGGCGTCCAAGGGTGGTGTCCAGGCTAGCTGGGGACATTTGTGGTGTTTTTTATTTTGTCATTGCTTAATTCACAGGATTTTTTTCGAATTCCCTAATGTCATACTCAGTGTTCGCTCAATCAACTCTTCAAGCCAAGACGCTCTACTGCCAGTGTTATGCCTTCGCAGTAGAGTCGGCATCAGCTTTCACAGTTGATTGATTTTTATTTATTTAAGAAATAAATGTTTTTCCGACATCAGGAGTTGAACCCGGACTTTCAGCGTGACAAGCGATGATGCTAACCACTGCACCATGGCCACCCTCCTTGATAATATCAGTGTTCAACACTGAATGACTTCGTTTTTGAAAAGGTGTATAACGTCCGATTCAGATCAGCACGTTACTTTGTTTAGTGTAAATACTCAGATGTGTCTTGTCTTGGCTCGCAGCAGTCTTAGTCGATATTAGCCACCTATCTACAAACCCCCTTCAGTTGCCGCAGATAGCAGAGAATCTAAGAGGCATCTACACGGTTTCTTTAGAAACGGATCGTTGCAGAATCTGCAATTTCAATCGTAGTAGTCTTAGCCTGTTTTTACGTAAGCTCGGGCAAGGCTTGGACCTTTTACATTTAAAATTCTCAACCGTGTTTGCTTAATTTTGTCTTTTGAATTTTCTCTTGAACTAAGTTCAGGATTTCGTCTTAATTAACAGCCTCAGTCCCTGAAGGGCTTTATAAAGTCAATCAGCTTTAAGTTCCTTAGGTTCTTTGTTTTAATTGATAGACATAGAGAGCTTTCATCAAATTTAGTTCACTGGATGGCATGTTTTTACTTTAGATGAAAGTCCGTTCTTGAACTCTCGAGTGTTTCATGCCTATTAGGAAATGGAATGCCGAGAGAAGACGTCAATGTCGATTGGGAAACCTTTCGAAATGTGTCTAATTTTCCCAACCGATTCTCAATCCAGAGCAAGACCACAAAAGACATCAGCTATGAGGAGAACTCTTAAGACTAAGAAGGTCAAATGAAACCCTCGGAAACTGTTACGCAAAGTAATGCACGACCTTCTTAAATATTTATTTATTTAGCTTAATACAAGCAAGAAGAACTTAACACTAAAACTTAAACTAATAACAAGCCTCCAAACTGGCCATTGTACGCTCAGGATCGTCTTAATTGAAAGGGGGTAGAGAGAATGGAAACTCCAGATTCTGGTGTCATGCCAAGCAGACTCCATTACACTTCTTTGAGGAGTGTGGAGTACATCTGGGTGGAGGGACCTTCGAAATTGAACTTCTATCGTTGGATCCCATACAGAAAGCAATTACATTGACGGAGCAACAGCTCGTCGACTTGAACGACATCGAGCACAGTGCAAGTTTGTCGCGGACGAACTCCGTGCTCTATCTCTGTAAGCCTGGCTCTGAATTATGCTTTTTTCTGTTTAATCGAGGGACTAACTCTTTTTCTACAACGGAGTTCCTACCGCTGGCAGTTGCTTCCGTCTTATAAAAGAATTTCGTAATTTCCGGCAGTCAAATTCCCCTTACGGGGACCCTATTAGATGCCACATGGTGTGGTGTGAGACATTATACCGCCTAGCATATGGCTTACTCTCAGTGGGCGTGGTGCTTGCGAAGAACTAATTCCATTTCGGAAATCAAACCTCCAATGGAGAAGCTTCATTTTCCATAAGAAATGATTTAGTTTCGGGTACAATTGGCTTGTTCAACTTACTTGTGGTGGGTGGTGGTTCCATGGGGCTGCTACATAGTCGTACCACGGCATAAATTGGTACATGATGCTGGTTCGGATTTTTGCCATAAAGAAATGAGTTATCATCGTCCAGCAGTTCGTCTGAAAAGCATTTGTTGTTAATAAATATAATGAAAAGGCCATGAAATTCAAATCCCTTACCGATATCACCATTAGTAACCAAATAAGCCTTTTTAGAAATATCTCCCAGGGGCATTCCTTTTACCCGAGCTTCAGCATTTCCCTTGTCCACCGCGTGGACATTTCGAAGGAACTCTTCCACACCCAACGGCATGAATTTTTCTTCCGGGGCAAGCCACACGATCGGCGCCCATTCCTTTATAAAACGTTCAACTGAAAAGAAACACAAATTCATTGTCAGGCTTAAAATTTCTCCAACAACCGTAAGTTTGAATCAATTGTTCAATAAAACATTTCACTTGTGGGCTGTAAGCGATCTGGTCAACTGGAAAAAAACGCTTTTGATTTCTTTAATCTCTGTTTTGTTTTGGACGCATTGGACTGGACTGGACTACCTTATGTGATTTCTTCGTTGAAGTCTAATAGAAGTGAGTTTGACTCTTAAGCCCTTGGTATTACATAAATCAATTATGCATTGTTTGTGCGCGCACTCGTATTGCACATGATTTGCTTCAAAAATTTACTCATTTGCATGACCGGATGGCGTACGAATTTTTTCCACTTACGTAACCGTATACTCGTATGTACAGGCAAAACTAAAAATTGTCTGCACTATTTTATGTCATTACTGTTATCTGTCAAGGAAAAAAATCATAAATTAACATGACAACTGTCGCAGGCGTGTAGTACAACATCATACCCGGAAGCGTGAGCTAAAACGAAAACAAAATCATGTTTTGCGCAAACTTTGATTGCAGAAATAACAGAAAAGAAAATGAGTAAATCAATGTGGGACATGCGGCTCTGTCTAGAGTAATGAGGGGAAATTATTGTTATTACTCCAGTTAAGGAGTTGTTATGAAATGTTACACACTGTACGAAGTCGTTTGACCTGAAACCAGATTTGACTGCGGCAGCGTTCATTGATTGTACAGATGTACAAATATCTTTTGCAACGCAATCCTGTTAATTACTTTTTATTTCTAATCTAGATCATTTTGGATCATTTAATGTGATCAGACTTGCAAATCACTCTCTCTTCATGGTTAACTGTCACTATTCGAGCTACTTCGCATGTGATACCAATTTAAATTGGCCCCGCGGAGGTGTTGAGAAAGTGAATGCATGTCGTTTTTGGTTTTTCTTTGCGTCTGGGAGTGGTGTGTTTGCCATGAATGGGTGGTTCATCTAGATAAGAAAAAAAAAAAACTTCACCCACAATAATTCTTGGCCTTTGGTCAGATTTTCAACATCTGGAGGCTGGATGTGTTGATCTATTTGCATTAATTACTTTGCGATTTGGTGAAAATTTCTTGAAACAGAAATACTCCAAGAGTGAGCCTAGATGTGAGATCAATTAATAACTCTTGAGGCTACTTTCTAGACAAAGACTTTGCATCTGTTCGTTGGTCTAAATATCACTATCATCATCATCAACTGTGAATAGGTTTTTCGATTGATTAATGATTGTAAACATTGATTTTAGAAGAAAGTTTAAACAAATATAATAAATTATGAAGTGTGCTCAAGGATGATTTGTATTCCATTCCGCCTGTCAAAATGCAAATGATGTTTAAAAACCGTTGAGGCATACATAACTTAACATTTGAAACGTCAAACACACTTTTGATTGCATTGCCTATTGTGTTGTTTACAAATAGGCGAACTGTATATTTTTGTTTTGGAATATTAATTTAAAGGTCGAAGTATATTTGATCGTTGGTTCAACTAAAAATTCAATGAATTTGAGGAATGTTATAGAATGTCTTGCAGTCAGGAAATACTTCAAAGGAATAAACTATTGGCGCAACAAACATCAAATAATTACTCTGACATTTCGTTTGCTGTCATTTTCACGTTTCTTTGGAATTAATCTCAAGGCGATTGGGTAAATTTGACAATCATAATTACCAGAAGACGAATTCACTGCCTTGTTTGTAGATTCTTGCATAATATTTGACTCTTTAACAATAATTGGGCATCAAATTTGGATATTCAAATAAATTTAATGTTTAACCAAACGAAACAGACAATTTAAGTAAAGAATTGCAACATTTTAGGTTGACAACTACTTGTGTGTCTGCGCTTTGACATATGAGCAATTATGTTTGTCACATTTTCTGCTTATTATGTCAGGTTAGGTTCGATGACTGCCCTACCTGCGGGATAGAGAAATGTTCGGCCATGGTTTTTACCCTTAAGGTGGATAGAGTAGAGCAGGTGCATATAGGAGTAATCGTCTCCTCTGCCTTACTTGTCTCTATAGCTCCTTTCAAATAGCAATAGCTTCAGTTGACGAACTAATTGCTTTTCCCATTGATCCAGACGAGTTTTTGTCTTTCCGAAGGCAAGGCTATACGAGATCTGCCTTAATGAACGGAAGGTTTCAATATCTTTTCATCCGTTTTGACTGAATTCTTAACTTGTGTCATCTTTTGCTAGTTCACTCGCTTTTCTATTGCCCGTTATATCCTTATGACTTGGCTGGGACTCAGCAAACGAATAATTTTCATATTTCTGCGATCTCATCAAGAGATCCACCGAATTGGTTAAAAATTGAGTTAATTGTTGGCGTTTCCAAGTTCTCTTTGACTGTCTGGTTGTCTAGGTATAATACGTTAACTATGTGTAATTATGTGTAAAAGATGCTACTTCTTTTCAAATTTCTATAATTTCAAGAAAGGAGACCCCACAACTGCGCCAACTACAGTGGTCTTCATCTCCTCAACATCACGTACATAATCTTAGGCCTGAAAACTTTTACCAACAACTTGATCGGTACTACTGGTGCGATTCAAGCCAAGAAAGTTCACAATCGACCAAATTATTACACTTTGGCCGTTCCTGGGGAAAACCCAAGAAGTACAAATCGATGCGCACCATGTCTTTATAAATTTTAGACCTTCGATGACAACATTTATAGAGACGAGCTAGACCTTTCTAGTTTTGGCATCCCTGTCAAACTCGACACTCAGGATGACGATGGACAATGTTCGCTGCTTCATCAATAAGTAACAATCTCACCGAGGCATTTGATGTCAAAAAGATTTCGACAAGATGTCGCGCTGTCATGTGACTTATTTAACATCATACTTGAACATGTTGTGCGAAACTCTCAAGCCAAAACCAGAGGCAGAATCTTTCATAAGTCTGTTCAACTCCTTGCGCACGCCGACGTGTAAAAAAAAAAAAAGAGTGCTCATTGGACATTTAATATGGCTAGGACTTGACTTGTACCGCGAATGGATACAAACGCTTGAGCCCGCAGACTTTGAATCTTCCGTAGAGACAGACTTTTACCAGGGAGGTGGGCAGAAGCAGACAACTGGAGGTAGTTAGCTAAGGACCGGGCTTACTGAAGAGGATTGTTGGTTAAAGCCCCGGACAGCCTTTTAGGATACCCTTCAGAAAAATCAAACGAAATTGTATATCATGTCGTAATTAAATTCTTGATTTTAACAGGGAATTTGCCTGCGCGAATTAAAGAATTTGATGTTGTTCACGGGAACGACACCACCGTGGAAGAATGGGTAGCTGAATATAAACGTGGTCTTATACCAGTTTAGCTGATGATGAATGATCGGTCCCGACCAAACGACCATCCTAGACCTTAATGGCTTTTGTTTGACTGCAGACAAAACTTTACATGCGATGCTCATTCAAATCTGGTTAAACATCCTGAGACATCGAATTCTCGAAGCCGTGCCATGAGAGGAAATCACCATCACGATTAAAGTAGCAATCGAGTAGAATCCAATGGAAACCTGGGAAATCTATCTCAACCAATATTACAAAACCGAAAGACGTCTTTTCAAAGATGCGAAAAGGAAATAATGGTTGAACAACTTTTCTAATAAAAGAATCATAAGTGTTCGAAAACTGGAGAGGAATTTGCGTATATATACTGCCTTTGATTTCGTTCTGAACTCAACTGAATGACATTAATATCTTGAGCAATATCTCGACACAGTGTCAACAGAATTTATTTGTAAAACTCAAGTGTGTGAACCAACAATTATAGTAATGTCGTGCCTTAAGTACGGCTCATTTGACTATGGATTGTTACAACTTTACACCATTTTGACATTCGTATGATTCGTAAATATTCAAATTCATTCATGTAATTTCAAAAATTACATGCTAATAATCGAAGCTACAATAGCACTCCAACAGGCGCGATTTGAAAGTGTAGTAATCCGATATCCAATTCGCTTACCCAAAGAAAAGACCACAACTCATTGTTTGGATCTATTACTCAACCCTGGTCAGATACCACACAACATGATGATGGCGAATTAAAACAAAAAGCAGAAAATGATAAATTAATTAACAACTTTCGATTGTAACAACACAATTAACCATTACAAAATCTTCAATTAAATTTTAAGTAAAAAAAAAGCAAACTTCACAACTTTCTTTCGTTGTGCCCGGCGGTATCGGTACTGCCTCGGGCCAACATTTAAGCAAAATAGATAAATAATAATAGTAAACAAAAACAAAACAAAAAAAAATCGTCGAATCAAACCGTACCTACTTCTTTCTCAAGGGATGAAAATCTTCCATTAGCCATGGCCATCGTCATTGTACTCATTGTTGACGATGACGACGACGACGTTGCCGTCGTTGTGGTTATAGTGGCCATTTCCAGCTGGGCATGTGAAAGTTGCACGACAACGCCGACCAACATCATCCAAATACAAATTACCACTGTCGTTATCGGCGTTGTTGTTGTTTTTGTTATAATTTGTAATAAATAGCTAGTCCCCATGTTGCACTTGTCTATCAATCCACTTCACTTCTCTGGAGTATCTTTAATCTTTTGGGTTCCTTGTGTAGATCTTTGCAAAAATAGTTTCTTTTCTCGTTCGGTGGGCTTCGAGAAGTATCTTTTTTTTTCCTAGCCTTCTACTCGAACCAGTACTAGTACTTGCTGCTGGTGCTGTGGTCTGGATTTCATGATTTACCAATTAGTACCAGTACCACCAGTCTAATTTGGCACTTGGAAGCCGATGCACATTTACAAGAAACAAAACTCTTAAAGGCACTTTCAAAATTACATTATTTGTAGTGAAATTCCATTAAAGTAGTTAACCGTTACCGAAACTACTCCATTAAAGTTGCAGATACTTTTCGTTTTTTTGCGTTGGTTTTTTTTTTATTTTGCGTGAATGGAAAGCAGTAACTACGCGCGCGTTTAATAGAAAACAAAGAGCCACACCGCGGACAAAAATTAAAAAAAAAAAAAAATCTATAAACGTTGCCCTCAATATAAAGAAAAACAAATAACTGACTTGACTGACTAAAGTTAACTTTTTCAGAGCTCTCGACTGCAAGTTATGTGAGATTCGCTCGCATGGGCAATGACGACCCAAAACGAAACGACGCGAACGAAGTAGGAAGTGTGAAGCGTGTTATTTTACCGCCTCGGGTGCATTTTCGGAATAACAATCTGCAAGTGATGGAGTGATTTGGTTTAAAAGAAGGATTTCGTGTTGAGATGTATATTTTTTTTTTTGCGAATGAATCAACCGATTTTTTGAATCTGTACCGCCACAGGTCGCTTCACCATTCCGACTAAATCTGCTTAACCAAGTTAACCAAGCGCGATATTGTTGGACTTGGTAGTGGAATCTCTTGTTCGTATCTCTCTCCTTTCTTTTTTTCGTTTGCGTCTTCCATTTTCTTTTCTTTCGTGGTTACCTTTTCTTCTTTACCATTCCGCTGCAGAGTTATTGTCACTTCGACTTGATAAAATGCTGAAAATTTGAATGCAAATTGGTTGAAGCTCTGTGGGAGGTGGAGGAGGCGTTGCCAAAAGGCTGATTTATTTAATTAATCAATACCAGGGTCATCGATAGGCTTGTTGAATGTCTCACTGAATACCCGCTGAGTTGCTGAATATGATAATATTAAGCCGAAACCGTCCAGATAACCTTGAAAGACTTTTGGACATTGCACAATTGGTTTGCAGCTTATACCACATGTTGGATTTTGAAATTGTTTACCAATCCCCCATCGAAGTTGACTCAGGCCATTGACCAAACGAGATGTGCATCAACTGAGAGAGATACAGGCTTGGTCAAACAAAGGAAATAATGTGAGACGCGCACAGAGGCTTAGGAAGAAAGTGCAAATGGGGACACACCATAACAACAATCTGGCCAAGATCCGAGAACACCGATGTGAGTTTTAGTTCGGAGAAGGTTAGTTGGTTATGATTAAAATCCTGCTTCTGATGGTAAACCGGTTACGAAGAAAGATTTGCGGATGAGGATTCATGTACCCTTTTGCAGATGTAGACGGAGATGGAGGGAAACTCTGTGCAAACACTGAATCACTAGTTAGAGATTCATTAGCACTGGCACACACTTCCGGGTGTTGAGACAATTTATTTTCTAGTTAGGAAATCCATTAAGTAATCTCCGGTCTTTCATTTAATTGTGTGAAAATATGTTTCGCGAATATGCAGATAGTTCGCCTAGTTCACACAGTGGAAAGTTTGACATGGTCCAGCGGTGCTTCAATGCCATTATGCTCTGTTTATTTTATGATTCGCAAAAACCATTATAAGGCTGTTAAGTGCAGAAAAAGACTAGTCGTCCATTTAAAATGTTGACCCAGTCTGGAGAATTCCATTGGATTCGGTAACAGAGGAAACGGAGCGTTGCTAAGATTGATCGTGGTGTGATCATGTCTTCATTGTTTTCTTTTTGCATAATGTTCTGCAACATCAGTACGGTTGTGAGCACAAGTTTGCAAAATTGTTTCGGCTACTTCTCTGGCGACCAGTCAATGGGAGATTGAGATCTAAGTTCTCTCGCTTGGTATGAAACCCCCACATCTCCCAATAGGCTGTGTGAGCTAATCGTCATTATATTTCGGAGCTTTGCAGAATGATCGCGCTGTCAGTGTAGGTCTTGAAGACCTCATAGCATCTTCTGGTTAACTCGTCCCCAACTTTTCTGAAGGGTCTATGTCAGAGGGGCCAATTGAAACTCGTTTAAACATGGAATCGATCTACAAAGAACAGTGCCCGAATAACCACACTCGTTAACGAGTAACTCGTCATCGAAATGTGAGGATTTGGCATTACTGCTCCCAATGAAGTTTATGGATCATTCGATCACGAGTCCCACTCACTCTGTCGACTGCGGTAATTCGGTCTCAGATCAAATCTCTCCAAGGCTTTCAGAAAACACATAATAGTGGGGGTGATTCTGGGCTTCAACGAAATGGGTTTCTCTAGCCACCTCAATCGTTAGCGAGTTTCCTTCAGTTTTGCATTCACAACAGGATTGAGAATTTAAACACTCTTCGGAGATGCATCGGCTCTGCATGTCCCAGCCAAATTGCTTTCATTAGCCGTGACCACCTGAGGTTTACACACTGTATCGTACATGAGGTAATATATTATTTTTTTTTTTTTATTCCTCTTTGACCTGACCCAAGTCTTCTTGAGTTAATGACTATTGCATTCGTTCTTGTTCTTTTTTGAATTCGTTCACCTTGTGTTCATGACCTTCTAGGTCATCTTTAGCACTATAAATTTCATTCCAGTTCCTCTCTTTACATCTTTTTCTCTTATCTTAAGTCACGTGTCTGATTCTTTGTTTGCTTGGCTTGGTAGTAGGCCAGGAGGGAAAACTACAATTAATCACAGACAAATTCTGGAAATCTCAGGGCTGCTTTAAGCAGGTTTTTATTTTTATCTTACCTATTTTTATTCACCGTTACGTCTAGAAATTCAGTTAGACCGTATAATTTTGGAAATGTCAAATGTCACCCGTGAGATAACGTGCCATCCGAAAAGATGTACCACAATTTTTCCGAACCCACTTAGAGGTTGCTTCCATGATGCATTCAGCATTCGTGATTCCTCCACGTAATGGATGTGCTGTTTGTTCGGTCATACCTTTAGCGTCAATTAAAACTTTCGACGACACTGATCTTTATTCTATTGTTTGCTTTTTGTAAATATTTTTTCCAAGTCAATACGCTCGAGAGTAGTTTTAAATTACAAGGTTTCGTATAATATTTACAATGTTGGTAAACTGTGCGAGGAAATGGTTTGCGACGCTACATTAGGGCGCAGCGGTTAAGTTGATTTTTGTTTTCGACATATCGCGGTAATAATCTTGAATTTCTTTCACTTTCATTTGTTTAAAGTTGCTCTTTGGGCAGATAAAACTTTGTCTAAATATTTGACATTTTCATCATGATCAAGGGAAAGAGTGCAGGCCTTCAAAGTGACCTAATCGAATGGGTTGATCTCAACTAAGTATCGTTACTCAACATGGTCCTGCTGTGACACAATTTACTTCTTCATTACTATCTATACCAATGGACTGCAGTCTCCTTACTAACTTTCTTAACAGGCTCCCGACACGTAAAAATAGCCTGTACATGAAAAACAGCAGGTTTCCATATTCGGGGATCAGCGGCGCGATGCTTTTAGTTACCCAGGTGAAATTAACATTCAGTGGAGTAGTTTTGTCCAGGCTCTTGAAAATACTTTGTTCTTTTGTTAATCTGGCTTGGCAGTGGCTTCTAAGGATTATTATTCGTGCGCTGCAGGATTTGTTTAAGTACGAGTGCATCTTCTGTCATCATCATCCCATAGATTCTTGATAGTCCAAAGAACTGTAATGTTATGTTCACACATGTTCTCTCTAAGCGAAGGCATAACATTGGCAGTAGAGTGTCTTGGCTTGATGATTTGATTGAGCTGACACTGATTATGACATCAGGAGATTCGAAAAAATTCCTGTGAAGTATAGCAATGACAAACACCATGTTCCCAGCTAGCCCGGACACCACCCTTGACCGCCAATGAAAGTTAACGATACCTGAGTTTCAAACCACTGTACCTCGCTCGCGGTGTGTGTATGACATTTAAAGGGTATTCATATCCCCTTGATCCGCGTGTGGATTATAAAAAAAAAAAAAGCTTAAGCTTCACCGGGCTAAAGCATTCAAAGTAAAGTTTTTTCTGGTTGGTCGTAATTTTGACTGAAACAAGAAATGTTCAGAGTTGCTATTAGCTTCTCTGAATGTGTGCATATCCAGAATATATTAGAAGCGTGCGTCGAATCGATTACAGCGTTGTCTATTTGGTAGAGGGTTTGACTATTCGGAGAAAGCCAGAAACGAAGAGGTGTATGCCCAAGGTACTTAAAATCCTGAATTTTGAACTGAAATTTGGGTAAGAAGCTCAGTGGCGTTAATTAGGTGAAGTGGTGTCTCCATCCTTTTATAGCCAATTAATCTCTTAGCTTTAGAGCTTAAATGGTAGTCAGCTAGTGTAGCATAGTTTTCGACGTCGCTGTAGGATAGTTGGGACAGTAAAAGTTAAGGGACAATTGGTTAAAGAATGACTACATGCATTCATTCTTCAAGATTTTTAACACTTTCCACGCTGTAGACGTTTATTCTAGTTCTAGCTGCTTCAATTAAGAAGAACAGCTTGTTTTGAAAACACATTACCCCACATTTGTAGTTCAAGTTACGCACGAACGGATAATCGTTGTGAAAAATGATGGAAGCGCCACTTTAAGTCTTTAGCACATGTCCCGGACTTCTCGTTCTTTTCTTAATCATTTTTATACGTGTTGGTGCATCACCTAGTTAAAAGCAAGTTAGAGTCATGAAACAAACGCAGTAGCAGTTTCTGTTAAAATAAAAGGAGTTCTTGGTGTCACAATGTCCCATCTCTCTTAAGATACAGTCCGTCCAATGACCTTTCTGTTAGAAATCTACGGACAGGGTCAACTAACATTTAAACCAATTAACGTTTGTTCGAAACGTTTGTGTTAATCAGTCGATGACATGATTTCAAATCAACGTAATAAACGTTTCTGTTCGTTCGTTTGTTTCGGTTTTTTTTCTCCAATTTCGTGTTACAAAAGAACTACAAAGTCTGCATAATTCTTCGATTTGTTGTGGGCGCAGTGCTGTAATGAATGGATTAAGTGTTAAGATGTGGTTCCACAAGGTCGAACCTTGATCTACCTTCAACTTTATTTAGACACGGCTTAACAATGACTGTGACGGTGTTGACATTTGCTTTTATTATCGAACCCAGCAATAGAATTACTTTCATTGTTCATTTGTTGCTTCCAATCACACTATTCCCTACTTAAATTAGACTTGAAGTGACTAAGTGCCTAATTCATCATTGTGTCGATGTAAAAGGCAGAAACTTTGCAATCATTTTGCTTGTTTTGTTTATAACATCGTAAAGCGATATCCAAGGTTTTAGCAATTTGCACTATCGTTTTAGCTTTGCAAAGGTCTCTCTAAGTAGATCATGCCGAACCAATTAGTTAAAATCGTTTACGTTAATCACTGCCTTCGGATATTATCTTATCAAGATCCACGGCAAAGATCCTTGAGACTTTAAACTCATGTTAACTACGGAGGCATTGACATTGTGTATTGGATACTGTAGCTTGTCATATGTACGTATGTATGTCTGTGTTTGTGTGGTTTCCTTAAAGAACTCCTACAAACCAGGGATGATCCGGACCTCAATTGGATTGGGTTAAAGCTTTGCACAACTCTGGCACTGTGGTTTTTTTCAGAATCTTTTTGTGTCATCGTTTGATAAATCCAGAGCAGTTTCTTCACTACAAAGGTTATAGGAACGCAAGTAACATCTCTGGGTGAATGACAGCAACACGTTCCATTAGGACAACTTCGTTTCTAAAAAAATCACTTGGACCATCCTTATCCTTGTGTATTGTGCCAAACTTTTTTGAATTTTGCATAGGCGTAGGCTTTTTACATGGTTCTTGAATATAAGGATTCAAGGCCGATGACAGAAGCTAGTGTGCGATGTTTTGCCACGAGTCAACGGTTTCATTCCTTGCAAGAGATTGAATCCAGTAAATTATAACTCGATTATTTCTTACTAGTAATAACGGACGAATGTAGAGGTGTTCTAACATCTTGACTATATGAGAAGATGAATATTTTGTTCCCCAATAAATAGAATGTGTTAGAAATGCAAATAAGTCTAGAATATGGACCACATTGCACATTCTGGATAGAATCCAAAATCGCGCGTTGAAACTTATTGGTGACAGGGACATTGTGAAGTCAATAGACTCGCTTGAACACCGACGAAATGTTTCCTGTCTCTCACTGTTTTATCGTTTCTTCCATAAACAGTGCTCTAGCGAAATAGCCAGTTGCATTCCGCCCCTTCAATTCTTCACCCGCAATTCGCGTCAAGCTTCGAATGCTCATCAGTTTACCCTTAAGCCTAATTTCGGGTGTACCGTCAAATATAGAGATTCTTTTATAAGCCGTACAACGCGAATGTGGAACAGTCTACATAGCTCTGTGTTTCCCCGTCACTGCAACCCGCAGGCATTTAAGGCCAACGTGCATCGGTATCTCCTACGTCTCTCCTCTAATTTCCCTAATGCCCGTGCTCTCGTTTAAGGGTAGCCATAACCCCTTTAGCGCGCGTTAATTATAAAAAAAAAAAAAAAAATATCTCCTTTATAGAATTTTGATTCGAAGTTGCGTGAATAAAACAGTCGGTGGGTGTTTAGCTAGCTTCCGTTTGTATGGTTATTTAGATTGGAAGTACATATACACAATATGACATTTAAGGCACCGGTGACATGCGGCAACCTGGTTTGACAACCAGGATGCAGCATCTTGAGCAAATTTTTTTGGATTTGAGCTTTGAGGTTGCTTCATCCTCGTCGGTTGGAAGGATACAAATATTGCAAATGTTGTTCATCTACCGATTTGTTCTGCATAACAGCGAACAATTTCTTGCTAACAGACTGTAGAAGTGTCCTTGTCATATTTTTCGAGCAGTTGGGGAGTTCGGAGAGTCCCTTGCGTATGCAACTGTTCGACTTTAAACTTTCTTTTAGGCTAAAATCTGTAGCAGTGCACTACTAAGGGATATGAACTTATGTATCGAAACAGACTCTCAGTGGGCTTGCTTTTCTTCTCCCTTTCGCCAGTCGTTTCCGTCAGAAGTGCCCTTCAGATTTCTGCGCAGTTCTTTACTGGCTGTGATTTCTCGTCAACGCTAACATTTGTCTAAAGAATAGTTGGCCAATCTTCTGAGTTTGAAAACTTTGGCATCCAATTTTTTCTCCTAGCCAGTGCTGGACATTCACACAACTAACAAGTTGTAATACCATACGCAGTGGGGTCCTGAGTTTAATGAATACCCTCGTTGCCATCTAAAACCCACCACTTCAATATCTTTTCAAAATCCTGTAAATGGACAAACTCACTTTAGTCATTTGGCTTCGCCTGGCGCCACCAAAGGTGCTATCGCAGTTTAATCACCAACAGAGTTTGAAAATGTCATCGTTGGTGTTGCCTGACAATGTGCAGATTCAAGTGGCATGGGATAAGAATATGCCGGTACAGCAAATCTATACTACGAGCTTCTTAACACTGATGGATTTGGCTAATACAAATCAAACAAGTAAATTGGGTGGTCGCCGTGGCTCAGTGGTTAGTGCGTTGGACTGCTGTGCAAGTCTGCGTGGGTTCAAGCCCCAGCTATGTCCACCGAACATTTTTTGCGGACCACATCTCGTCGGAATGACAAGTCTCCCAGAGTATACATAATTTGTCATGAAAAACCTTCTTAATACGTTGTTCGGAGTCGGCAATAAATTGTAGGTCCCTTCCATTCGTGCGAAAAATGTAACACGCTCAACATGAATGATTGCCGGAACCTAGGGCTTGGCTCATTCCGAGCTGTCGCGCTATCTATTTTTTTATCTCTTTTTATTTTAAGTAAATTAGGTTCCTAGAGGTTGCAATTCTAGATAGAATGCGTTAGAACTATGCATGTGTTTACCTGGTCTCGTGTTACGATGAATTCACAACAACTTTAACAAATTAGCGATATTCTTAAAGAATCTATATATTTATACTATTATATTTTATTTTATTATTAACGGAAACTTAATTTCTCTTGCAGGGTTTTACTTATGTAGCGCCATCAGTCCTAGAAGATATGCAACGAGCCAACAGAATGCCAGCCCGGTCACCGCGTCGTACGCCAAGACAAACACACGACGGCTCTTATCGTTTGGCGTTTCCACCACAACGAGGCATGTGCTCACGTGCAACTCCACCCCATCTACAAACATTTGCCCCACGACCATCACCGCAGGATGAGATGATGGACGTACAGGGTCCCGTCGTATAGTTTGCAATGCATCCTATCGTAAATAAATTCAACAACTAGCTCCTATTACATTACAAAAAAAAAGAAAAAGAAAAAAAATAAAAGTGAAAAACAAAACAAAAACGAATAGAAAAAGGAATGTTAAATTAACACCACACCTTTACCCATTATACTATATACAAATATATTTTTTTTTTATAATTTAAATTATGTCTCAACAGCATAGAAGGCAGAAAAGATTCTTTTTTGTTTTGATTGATCCCCACTCCCCCTCCCCCCTGTTGAAACATTTATCAAAAAGCAAAGACACGAAGTAAAATAGAGAATTTATTGTTCTCAAAATGGATTTGAAACTAAAAACGAATCAAATGGAAAGAAAAAGAAAATTAAAATTAAAAAAAAAAAAAATAAATAAAAAAATCTATGCAAACTTGTTGTTACTTACTATTTTTATCATTAATAATTGCAAATATTATTTATATATACTGACATATTTAAATATTATACGCGCATACATATATATAAATATATTTATGAAAACTTGGTCCTCTTTTATACAATTAAATAAATATCTATTATTTTTTTGTATCTTAATATACGAGTACATATTTTTAAGTGAAGTCTAAACAAACAAATAAGTTTTGCCGTTTTATATAGTACATACATTTATCAAATTTTTTTCTTATTATTTTGTAAGACTGTGCGGCAGTTTGTTGTTTTGTATTTTTTATTTTGTTGCAGTTTTTTTTTTTTTTGTACAAAAAACTTGTTAGTAGATGTACAGTACATAGCCATTAAATTATGACCGTTTTTTTCTTATTCTAAGGTTGCATATACATACTATGTATGAATGTACATATGTATTGAAACGTTAAATTGCATTACAACAACTACAATAAAGTAACTAAGGAATAATTGTGTTGTAACTTAATATGATTCGACAATTAAACTCTTAGTAATACCCCATGGCA
Organism: Matsumyia berberina; assembly: GCA_917880715.2. Taxonomy (NCBI): domain Eukaryota; kingdom Metazoa; phylum Arthropoda; class Insecta; order Diptera; family Syrphidae; genus Matsumyia; species Matsumyia berberina. Next base: position 36,549,480 of record OU862870.1, read on the forward strand.
TGCGTCTATTTGCGAGCGTTGTACAGGTTCCAGAGGTTTGGTTCGCCTAAGAACTTTTTTTTGTCCGGTTTCGTTGATTAGTTGCGGCAAGCTTGTATATTGGGTAACCATTGTATCTATTTCAAGGCCTAGATGGAAATTGCTGTTTCTTAGATATCATGGAGCATTAGCAATGCATCAAGTGCGATATTCTGTAGTACAATTTCGAGGTTGAATGTCACTTTTGTTACTTGTCACTACCAAAAGCCATTACATTTTTTGGAATTTTTTATTTAATTTGTTCCTTCCAACTAGGCTTTACATTTAGTATCATACCGAGGTACTTTGTAGTCTTTAAATGTTGCCACAGTGCCATTTAAAAGACTGAAAAGTGTCGTGTTTTTTTAAACTGTAAAATTTATCTGCGTCCCACGTGTTGTTAAGTTTAATCTTCCATATTTTGGTGCATTGTGTCTATCTGTGCTAACCTTATTTTTTTTTAACGATGTTTCTGAAAATGCTTTTATTACAAATCCCCACAGTGGCATCAGTAAATCTAGGTTTTGTACTATTTTGTAATGTTGGTATGTCTATAGAATGGGGCGTAAAATATTTCCTTGTCAATTTTGTTTTCTTTGGTGTAAGTGTGAGTCCAAGAGTTCAATTACTGCTTAAGAAAATAAGAACATATCGACAATATGTCTAGCTGTCACATTATGGTCCCTTGCAGATAACGACATGTCGAAGATTGTGTCTCAGATCAAGAAATACATATGAATGTGGACAAACCATCGAAATTTACATAAAGCGAAGGCTAATCCCTTAGTTAAAGATCTGATAAGGTTGGTCATTCTTCTCCAAGCATTTTCTGAAGCGTTCTTGGAAAAGGTTAGGCTAATGCGGTTTAGTGGACTGCTTCGAGCTTGCTGTATATACATCTAGGAACAAAATATGAAGGAACAGGTCCTGGGCTGCTGTATGAACCGACCCTTAGACTTGATACGCTTATAAAATTTGTAAAAGTAACAAAAAATTCAATCAGTCATAATTGAATGGCCAGGTACTGTCATCACATTTTTTTTTTTAAGTAAAGAACCGGGGAAAGGAAGAAAAACGAAAGAACTTGAGCAAAAAATAAGGCATTTTACACGTGGCTTTATTCCTGTTGATCATTTGCTATTTTGTTTTAATTTTATTTTATTTCTTGTTCAATGGAAAACAAAGCAATACAAAATAACTTATTTTTCTAGGAAACTGTAAAAGAAAATAGCTTGAAATAAATAATAGAACTTTGCATGCAACTACACATAACTATTACCGAATACGTTTATTTTTTTGTCTAAAGAAAATATTTCACTACGCGCTACTATAACTAAAAAGAAATGAAAAAAACAAACAAAAATTAAATTACAAATAATCAAAAGGTGCTATAAAAAAAACAAAAACAAAAGAAAACTATTATTATGTAAAAGACAAAAAAAAAAACTAAGTATACCTCGATGCAATTATTATATTTTTTAATTATAACATGAAAATTACCGAAAAAATAAGAAACGATAACTGAAATGCTACACACAACAAAAGAAACAAAAAGAGAAAATAAGAAGCAAAACATGAAATGCCTTGTTTTTTACACAATTACAGTTCAAATTAAGTTCTTAAAAAAATAAAAATAATAACAAATTCAATAAACCATAGCAACGGAAAGTGTTCAATAAGCGAATGTAAAGAGAACTCTAGTAAATTTTTTATTTCTAATTTGTTTGTTATATAATTACATATTATTATCATTTAAAAAGGCTTAAAAATCGAAAGAAGTACTATAATCTAGTTTAATAAAGAAAACAAAATATTATATCTATATACAATAAAACAAAATAAACCTGACTAATTCGCATAGCTTAAGACACCCATATAAACAAAACAAAATCGCAATTAAAATTAATTTCAAAAGAATTGATGACGCGAAGGAGAAATTGAGAGAAAACACAGATGTGTTTTCTGAGACAAATAAAAGTAATAAGAAAATGTTAAGCAATATGAACTAAGGATAGACAAAAATAAAAAAAAACTCCATGATTAAATATTAAATCAAAAAAAGGAAAAAAATTGTAAAAAGGAAATGATATCAAATTCACATAATAAAATATTAATTTTCATTTATTTTGTTGAACAAAACTAAACGATTATATTTTTTGTTTTTATTTTGATTATAGAACATTATTTTTGAGCTATAAACCAATATTTGTACAATAATAAAAAGGAAAATTGTTACAAACAAAAACAAAACGAAATCGATAGTTTTACAATTTTATAATTTTTTTTATTGAATTTTATTGTATTTTTTGTATCCCATATGACGATTGGTGGTTCTGTTAATATTGAGGTTTTGCTTTTCTTCTTGTCTTAGAGCGGAGTTTAATGCTTTCATTTGGTGCTGAAAGTAAGGTCTTGGCTACTTATAATTGGGTCACAGCCCACCCAAGCATAGGGTGAATTAAAAAATTCAGTGTTGCAGCAATAAAAGAACAACGAGTTCAAAAAAGCAACATATTGCCAATACTGCTCAAATCAAGGGTTTTTTTGCAACACCAACGCAACCAAATGCCAAAACAGAGTAATCTTTGCATCAGTTTTTTTGCTATTCTTTTGTTTTGACGGTTGAATTTTGACGTTTAAAATTGATCTTGTCCAATGCGTTCGTCTACTTTTTTATAATTTTGCCTCTGAGAATTTTACACCCACTCTCCAAAATTAAAAAAACTACAAATTTTGGTGCAGAAAGTACCCGAACAGACCTAATATGAACAATGATTTTCTATTGCGAATATCTTTGCAACACATCTGTTCATAAATGTCAAAACTGCTGTGCAACAGCGAAAGTGCAGTAGCGCAGTGTACCAGTAACAAAAGCCTTTTGTGTTGCCGCAACACTGCACAGTATTTTGATGTTATTGAATTCACCTATACATACATATGAACAAACCTGTATTTTTTTTGGTGGACTAGACTTAATGTGAGCATTGTCCTACGCTTTGGACGAGCAAATGGGTTGCGGACAGATCAGAAGTGTTTTCCAAAACGTCAAAAGAATGGACATCGTGATGAACTCTGCCGATGCAATGCAACTCTGCTTTCATACTGTAATGTTTTGATAATGCTTCCAAATTTTTAACTTCTTGGATAATAAATTTAATTCAAACGCCAAACGTAGTGAAATTGGTATTAGCTGTTTGGGTTTTGCGGAAAAGTATCTAAAAAATTAATCGGAACAATAACTTGTTAAATAAATTTGACAAAAGCCAGCCACAGCAATACGTTCTAATTATGAAAAAATACAATATATGTATAAAAAAAGCAAGCAAAAGCAAATATGACAAATATCATTTGCAACCTTAAAATTCACGATGAGTTGTTTGCTCTGGTTTGCGCATTGTTTACATTCACAATGCATTTTGGAATGCTATGCAATGTAACGATGCTTTAGTTCACGTTTTGGAATATGTACTTGACGTTGTAGTACTGGGGCAGTGCCATGTTTTGGAAAATACCCGTACACTTTTTGAGGCCTTTTTGTGACCTTGAATGTGTGGCCTTGTCCCTAATACGTATACCGATGATGGAAAGGCTTTCGATTTCAGTAATACCAGGATAATGAGTCGAGGTTTAAGTTTCGCTTGGAAGGAAGTCTTTGTATATGTTGGCGTTGGTATATAATCTAAACTAAGCATAACATACACGCGATGTATGCGCTACTGCCCGAGGTATGCACTCAAATGGTTCATTGCGAGCAGTCAAAGCCAAATACATATATACCTATGTTTTCGCTTATTGCGAAGCTGCGCGACTAGATACAAACATAATAGGTATGTATGTACAGACATATACGGTTAAATCTTCGTCGATGACATAGACAAATCTATCTGTAACTGTAAAAGTTAAAAATGTTTTATACTCCATTTCCGTCTCCATTGCAAGGCCAACTGTGAAAAGAAGTTTCTGTTTCACTTGTTTTGCAAATGTCGAACTCTAGCAACGCACTCTAGGTAAACTCTTGGAACTGATGAACTATTGGGTGCATCTCCTTGTTGACAGTAAATAAGTAGTTTTGCATCCAAACCCGTTTTGGCCGCTTCTGTCTCGCGCACCGATTACAGTTCGCTGATTTCTGTCTTTGATATCAAAATACAGGCTTAAGAGTTTTGCACAATTCGGCCAAGTGTTATGCTAAAGATGTCATATGACAGCGCGTCACCTTATTTCAATACTTTTTTGAGATCTAAGGTCTTAATGAGATTGTTTCCGTTCTTGATGGAGTATTGAGCATTCTCCAGTTTGGAAGGCATGCGAAACTATGAAACTAGACATAAAACTCTGTGTAACTAGTATCTGTACATGCTGTCATCGGCGGCCTTAAAGTCGATGGTTGATATCGATTCGGACTTATTGGCTTTCTCTAAGATCGATTGTGGGCTTTTCGGAAACCTGAAACCGCACTGATAGGAGCCATTCAGGTTTTTGACGATAGTTTTCAGGCATTCACTTAATATGACAAAAAAAAAACCTTGTACGCAATACTGAGGATACTGTTACCTCGGTAATTGGCACATTTAAGGGGTCTCGTTTCTTGTTGCGCTTGGTACCTATTCAAGTTTTTTTTAGTAAAGTTAAATCTAACAGCCACCTTGCACCAAGAAGTCTAATAACGGATGATCAATGGGATAAGGTATTTGAATAGAATCTTCATATTTACAAAACTAAAAAATATTATCAATTTTTCCTTAATGATATAATTTAATAATTTTACTTACAAAAGTCTATACAAATTTAATTTATAATTTTGTTGTGATTTTCACCGTAATATGTATATTTAACCTTAAGGCAAATGACGCAGCAACTCCTTTAAAAAGGTTTTGCTTTCCATGTTTAATCCTTCGCATTTGCTCAAACTTTATTTCTTAAGCTATAGTTTTATTTTTTCCAAAACTTTTTGTGTGTAAATATATAATAAATAAATAATAAAGTGATTAATAATTGCGCAACACATATACCGTCTAATTTACAATAAATAAACCTTAGTAATTTATAAAACAATAAAATAAACCTTATATACAAGCAAGTCAAATAATATAGTCTGAGTTACTAATTCTTTAATTAATTTTTCAAAAAAAAAAAAAAAGGAAAAAGAAAAAGTAAAATATAAAATAAAACTAAAACAATTGAAATTCAAATACAACGTAACTGCCAAAAGTGTTCAAAAAAACAAAAAAAGTAATCGATATTTATATATTTTTTTCTTAACCACTTATTTTGGTTAGCTGATGTTTTAGTTTCTTTCCGAAGTTAAAAAAAAATAGAAAAATATATCCACTTCCAGTGTGTTTTCTGTTGTTTTTATTTTATACATACACATATTAACAAAAGGTGCACACAGCACATTGAAAAACGATTTATTTTCTAAAGTTCATCTGGCTTTTGAATAATGTAAATAATAATTTATAAAACAAATCCTCTATAACAAAAGTATGTAAAATAAATCCCCTTTAAACTAAATCTTAAATAAAGTAAAACTAAAGAAAAATAATATAAATTTGTAAATATAAAAAATATATATATAGTGTGTATCTATCCACATGCATAAACAATTTTTCCCCATATATATGAAAAAAAAAAAAAAAAAAATTATATGTATAACAATAATGCATACAAATTGTAATAAGAGAGCAATTTTTTCTGGGTAAATATTGGAGTAAAGTTATGTTTGGATCTTGGAGTTCCAGTTGCCATAAAAAGAAGAATATTGTTGTTATGTTCTTTTGAGCACATGTACACTCTCACTTGGTTGAGGACACCATTTTTTGGTACATTTTGGAATATATCTCCAATACTTCGCATAATTGGATAAAACTTCGTTTCGGAAATTCAAAGAACTGCACATATGTGTGTGAAATACGTTGGGAATATGTGTAAGTCCATATTTTAATTACACTCTCCAGTTGCATATGTCATGTTGGTTGAGGTTACCCTTTACCCTGCGGTAGTTTGTCTCTTCGGGCCAAAGTATCAGTGGACCTAGCTACCTTAATGTTTGTCAACGCATCCTTTTGACCAGGTCGATGTCACGATACAGGTCGTATAAAGATATCTTCTGTTTAATGTACCTAGATAGGACCATACATCCATACCATACATCAAGTGTAAAAATGTTCTCTAGAAGATTCCAAGTCCACTTTCATCCAATTTGGATAAAGTCTTCAGCGTCATACAGCAAAACAGGGATGAATTCAAAGTATCAGCGATTGACGAGTATTATTCTCCTTTGAAATCTGCGCTGATGTTATAACTGATAGCAGAGTCTAGGTAAATTCCTTCTCACATAGCTTTATATAGCTCGTCTAAGGTAAAGACTGATGAGTATTTAGAGTTCTAGGACCTTTAATTACCGTAGTGTGATTAATTCGATAGTGGATAGTGGTTTTAGACGCTCACGCTAAAAGGCGGAAAATACCTTATATGCTATATTAAACGGGCTTAAACGGGCTCCTTTCTTTTGAAGCGTGCAAACTATACTGAGATACCATTCATCGGGAATATTTTAGTGATGATATGCAGTATCATACCAAATCATCCCCAGGAGATGTTAATAGTTCGGCAAGCAGTCCTTCGGTTCCAGCGGCCTCGTTGAATTTCAGTTTGAATAACGCTGTCATAACTTCATTGTAGTTGAGTGGCTGAATGTCTTATTTTTCGCCGCCTTATGTCCGTTTTGCCTAACAGCGGTATCTTCATCTTCGTCGCCGTTCAACAGTCCATAAAATAGCTGCGAATCCACTATCATATTTCCCCTTCTTTTCTTTCAAGCCTCGTTTCAGGCTTTAAAGCCTTGACATGTTCGTTTAACTAAGGAACATTTTTAAATATTATATCTGTTAAAATCCATCCCCTTTATATCTAAAGAAGTTTGTTTCTCCTCTACCTGCAGAGCCCACGGGAAGCTCTCGTCCTCCTTCGCAAGCGCAGCTTTGTAGCCATCTTGCCTTGCTTCACGAGTCTGCGTGCGCTTTTCATCCAAAAAGAGTGGCTTCATCTCTGATGGCTTTCTGGCAGTGTTGCTGGTGATTTTCTGCACTTAATGCCGGTTGGATTTTCGAGAGACTGCGGAATACTCGATCGGCAAAGATTCTGGCAATCTGTTGTGGTTGTAGCCGTTCAACGCTAAATTGCCTCGATCTGTTTCTTTGGCTATGCGAGATGTGCAAAATTTCTGTTGGTACTCTGGCTACAACTAGGTAGTAGGTAGTAGTAAGTAATAAGAACAGAGTCGATGTTTCAGAAATGCATTGCGTCGATTGCAACATCAGGAGACTGCTGATAGTGCCGAAAATGCCAAAAAATATGCTAGCATGATCCCGTAATACTCACGTACCATACCCACTAACATATCTCATCCGAATGTACTTGTGCAGCTCCGAGTCTTCAGAATGAGGCGTGCAGTTGAATTGGATATACGCTCATCATAAGTTCCAGCTATGCCCGCTTTAACTTTATTCTATCCCAATGCTTTTATTTCAGATTGCCTGACAGCAGAGTTTTGGCTTCCGTCGACGTCCTTGCATACATTCGGTTCCACTTGTTTTGTCGTGTAAGTTATGACTTTCGACGTTCCGCCTTTTCCGATCTTGGCGTTGAAATCCCCAAGTACGATCTTAACGTTATATCTCGAACGTTGCTAATTATTTTTACGAGAGGTGTGTGGAATCAGTTCAAAAGCAGAATCAAGAAACATTAAACAACTATAAACAAACTTTAAAAAATCTTGGTGCGCTATATGTATGTATACGCGTCATGGATTCCTCTTTCTCGAAAAATTCTATAAAAAAGGACATGAGCACAAATAAGGCTGATTTTACTAAACTAAGCGTTGATGCAGACGGAAGTCACTATCCCTCTTAAGTAGAGGAGTTCAAGACACTGCCTAAGTCTACCTCTGATAGCAAAACCATATCTACGCAGCTGTTGGTGTCTGCTCATAGCTCATATGGGCTTTGTATTTTTTCCTATGTTTCCTACGTATAGTCTTTATCGATCTCATCAGCTATAGTGGAGATGCTTTGCCCCAATCCTTCTTACCCCGCATTTGAACTTAACTTTCGGTATGGATGCGAAAATCAAGTCTCCCGCCCGCTCATATTTTAATTTGTAAGGTCCTATCTAGTACATGTCAGGATTGTCCTTAAAGAAGTGACTCCAGAAAATGAGGTGAATTCTATCACTCTGATTCCTGTTATTGGTAAAAAAAAACTAATAATTTGTTGGCCTACATGTGCACATTCAAAAAATTTGTTGGGATATCATCACAATGCATCCTCCTACCTATATACATATCTGGAATGGATTTTTCCCAGTTATGCCAAGGAGATAATCTTAAAAAGATGGTGTCCTTAAACATAAGCGACGAAGTGTACATCCACATCTTTGTTTTCATTTTGAATTTTGTGCCTGTGGAATTTTCTGGAATCAGGCGTTAATTTTTCATTTTGGATGGGACTCCATTGGCGTGTGTTATTGACCCAAAAGAATTTGGTTCGAATATTTTTTAAACAATTGGAGTCTTATAAAAAAAAAAAAAATACCATGTGTACAATTAAGTTTTTATAAGTATAAAAAGAAAACAAAGAAAATATTTTAGTATGTATATGCCTAAGTAAAACAAACAAATAGAAATCTGTAATTTTATAATTAAAAAAAGTAATAATCTCTCTTAGAGCATGGAAATTGAGGAAGAGATGTTGTTGTATGTTGGCACCGTGTTTTGGACCACGGACAATGGACCGGTGTCACCCGAAGCTGTTGACAGGTTAAGCGATCATTTTTAGAGAAATATGGCAATGAGAAACTAAATTGAAATTGAATTGTATGACACATTTTTTTTTTTTGTCAAGTTATCGTGCGTTGTATCAGATTCAGAGTTTTTGGGAAATATAAAAATAATAAAGTTGAACTATGACAAGAGACTAATTTTAAAATGTTTTTATTTATTTCCATGCAACATGTGCATGTTCACAAGGAGACAAGATGTCCCATTATGCGCAAACAGTTTGGGAACCATCTAGCCCAGAAAGCTTTATTGTGAAAAAAAAATTGACTAGAGAAGAAAATATTGGGGATTCATAAAACGAGTGGGGATACCTGAAGACACCTGAAGACGATTCGAAGTAAAGAAAATAAACTTGAAACTCAAGGCTTGAAACGCAAGGCTGAGTCTCAGTATAAGATGCAGATGGAGGAAGACAGGCGTATCTTGCAACGCAACACAATAACTTCTATTATTGGCTTAACAAGCCAAAGAAGCTTTAGTTAGAAACGAGTGTTTCAAACTGAATCAACAAAGAGCTGGGGCCGAATTACCCCAATCGATAACGAATGCCTGAGTGGAACTCGTGATCGAATGATCGATAAACTTTATTGGAAGCGGTAATGTCAAATCCTCACATTTCGATGACGAGTTACTCATTAACGAGTAATTCGGCCTCTGATCTGTATGTACATATTCTGGTGAAATCACGTAAGTTGGATCGATTCCATTCTTACGAAAATGATACCGAAAGTTCAAAGGTTTGCTCTCACAGAGGCAGGGCATTGTCAGAAGAATTTCTCCATCGTGTCATCCTTTTGATAAGTAAACATCTCAGCTCTCGGTAGGGGCTATACGAAACTTTAAGCGCCAGACCGTCAGAGCACAAGTCTCGTGTAGTTTGCACTTCAACGGGATATTGAGCGACTGCGTAGTGCTTGAAGTGAATAAAATTGCTAGATGTTCTAAAGCATTTTGTCCACCTTCTTCAAAGGCACGGGGAAACGCCTTTCAACCACAGAGATCGACTAAACGGATGACTAGGATTAAGTTGGAACCCATCGCCAAATAACCACCATTTTATTTCTCTAATCTATCCCATTAAAGAAGAATTCTGACTCTTGCAGCAATGTAGCGGTGGTTTTGCGACCAAACCCTTCTAAATAGTGGTACATGGAGCACTTCACGCAGCAATTCAAAGAACATGAGGAAGAAAGAGAGAGAGGAAAAGAGAGTAATGGCACAGGAAGTCGTTTCTGTAGCCATTAGCCCAGATTGACAAGACATTTAGAATGAAATTCTACCGATGAGCTTGGAAGTGAATTTGATTGCAGTAAAAGCGCTTCCAGAAAAAGGCATAAGGACATTTCTAAGTACAAACTTTAGCATGATACCTTATTAAGGGTCAATAAATTGCAATGAATTCAAAAGAGAGGAGTGCAAAACCCTGTTAATGCCAAATTGCCAACCTAGGGAAAAACTTTTTGGAATGAATTTTTCTCAGGATATAATGGCGAGTGCGTGTTCATTAGAATTCCAATCCATCCGAGGATCCCATTTAAAATCTAAAAATAAATTTGATTGTCTAAGTTTTTCTTTTTCTCTACCACCGTTCATTTGACAAATAATTCATTCCCGATACGGGGCATACTTCCTGAAATAACAATCCTCGCGTGACCAATCCCACAAAAAATTCCTCGTTACTGTTTGCAACGTCCTAGAAACTGGAAACAAAATCCAGGAGCACTAGGCAACCGTTGCAGCAATCGATTTAATTTATTAGAAAATTTCAGACGAATCAATTTTGTTTTGTGTCACATTCAGTTCAAGCTTCCTCCACACCACATCCAGGTTTTGAAGGAACGAAAATGTTCAATTCATCTAAATCCCACAGAATTACTGGGCTACTTGGCCAAAGTGTCGGTCTCAATGCTAGACTGCCTCCTAAGTACACGGACGATGACTGGGATTTCAACAATAAAGTCAAATTCCGCATCACCGATGATCAGCAGAGGCTCGCCGAGAGGATTGTTGCGTAAGTTTGAAGCCTGATTCCATGTCCACAGTGTCGGCAGTGTTGCTCTTCCGTTTTTAGTGAATCCAGACGAGTCATGGACGAAACAAAGGACACAACCAAGGGTTGGCAGCGTGAAGTCGAACATCACATGCAGGAGAGAACAAGTGAGATTCGCTTTTTGGTCAATGAGCTGAGTATGCAGAAGAAAACCGCTTTGTTGGAAGACGAGGCATTGAGCACTTATCGTATACGGGTCATGAATGCTATTGAATTTCTGAAGGTGAAGTCATTGGAAATTTGTCAAAATTGCTGTATACTTAGAGAAGGGCGCCTCGGACCTGATCTAGTCGACGATGAAGTAGATCGTCAGCTAAGGCAGGAACTGAAGGTTACCAGAGGATGCCAGGCGCTCATGGAAAAGACCCTGAAGGAGACCAATGAACAGTTGCGTAAGCTTAGGGCCGCAATGTATTTGTTGGACAAGGATCTCGCGCAGAAAGATAAATCTCTGCATATTGACCAAGCTAACTTGACCCTGAGGCAGACTCAGCAAAATGTAAAATCCCAAACTGACCTATCGACTCCTAAGTGGTAAGCTAATATAATTAATAGTTAAGCCTCTTGATTGGTGATTTTTGGTTTCTTTCCTCACCGACAGCGCCTACACAATCACTGAGTGGGAGCATAAGACCTATGAAAATATCGAGCAAAACGCAAAGGAGTTGAATTCAGCTTGCCAGCTACGTGCCTACGTTGACTTACTCTTGAAGCAAGTCGTCGAAGATATGCAAAATCAAACGAACCGGACAAACGAGGCATTCGATATGAGAATCGCAGAGGTGCGTCAAGTGAAGAAAATGTTGGAAAATAAACACAACGACGTTGCTAGCCACATCAACGATGTCAACAAGAACTTAATCAAATTGGCAACGGAATTAGAGGATAGAGAGGAATCTCTGCATTTATGTTTGGTTCGGTTGAGTAATCGGTCAAAGAGACAAGGGCTCGAATTGACATGCGATTATGTCCAAGATGCTCTTGACAGCGAACTGAAAGCTTTGCAGAACAACATTGCTAAGTTGAAGAGGAAAGTTGCTGAGAATAAGGCTTCACTTCGGTATTTGCTTCATGTTCAGATAATGCAAGAGGAGGAGATCAACATTAAGGCTAATAGTCTTAAGATTGACGAAGTCGACTGTATGACCATTCGAAAAGCCCTTCGTTATCAGTCATTTTAATGATTTGCTTAATAAAATTACAAGTTTGTTTGCAAGTTATGTATCTGTTACGTTTCTTAAGGTAGGAGAAGTAGGTGGCTTGTGTCCACGGCGCTCAGAGCAGATGCTGAACAGCTTCTATTCCTTTTTCGTTTCTGCAGCTCCTATAAAAGTCGTCGTTATAAACCTCGTCTGGGCCGAACGCCCAGAAACGACCTGTGCATCTTTCGATGAAGAAAACGCGCTTATCGAACACTGGCGAACGTGCTCTAGCTATAAAGCGCGTTTCTAGATTAGTCAACCGAATAATAGCCTTGTTAAGGGTTTCATCATCAATTTTAGGAAAACAGCCCTGATTGGCACGCATCCAAAGGAAAGCAAGGGAAGGATTGATCTTAGCGATCAAATCACACTAATGCAGGCTGCCTCTGGATTTTACTTAAGCTTCAAAGGTTGTACTTTTTTAAAGGGCTTTGCGGGAAGCTGGTTTAAATGTATCTGGTAATCTTTTCGAAGCCTTTCAGGTCTTAGTGCGTATGGAAACCTTTCCTGTGATTAATTGGGAAACCATTGACTTCTCAAAACTTGCTTTGAACAGGTAGCCCATTAATTTAATAAGTGATAAGAGCCCTCTTCACTTCCAAGAAGTGGCTCCAGACATATATGAAAATCCGTATACAGGTGGTGCAAGATTGCGACTGCAAACGGTCCACGCTTCTAGAATAGGTGACCATTCTCCGTTACGGTAACAACAAGTTGATGTAAAGCTACAATATGTTAGCCGACTTTTGGTTATTTTACCCAGACTACGATTGGTTTCCGTCCAAACATAATAATCTTGAGCGAGAAGTTAAGCGATACAGGTTGGGTATTCTGGAGCTGATCGAAGAGAGGTGGTTAGAGGCGGGAGAGTTGCCATCCTCGGCGTGTAACACTGCACTCTACTCGGAAATCTGAAATAGGACTACTGTTTTCACCAAGAGCACGCAGGGGGCTTATTTTCCCGCAGCCATAAGCTTTGGAGATAGAATTTTGACGACTAAATATGTAACAAGAGTACGCAGTGGCAATTTCATCTAATGACGAAAAGAAAACCCTTTGCTATTAGCTAGGCGCCACTTTTAGCACCACACCAAAACAGAGTCATCGTCATGGAAATGAGGGCATTGAACATCAAGGTAAGCAACGGTAACGAAGAGTTCAGACGTGTTATCGTGTAGCACGAAATAGATTAAATAGCAGACAAGCAACTTAAAATTAAGTTGAGCCTAGTGAATTGCCGCCGACTGGGCAATTCAAGCAATCTCTGAGACATCCGAAATAGAAAGAAGAGCAAATATGCGGATGGCACGAGATATCATCTTATGATAGCTACTCTACAACTATGTATGTTCTGCTGCAATTCGAAGATCCCGCGACAACGTACGAATGCAAAGGTATAACATCGACAGATGGAGATATACTTTAGAGCGCCAGCAATTCAAGACCAATCTTTCTCAAGGAGTGGAGGCAATCAACAGTTCAATGCTCGTCACCATCCAAACTCATTCGTGTGGTGTGTCTTACTATTTGGCACTGGAGCTGAAAAAATTTCGGAAGAAACCTGAAGAAAGATCGACGAAGAAAACAACATAAATTTTGTATTGAAACTGCTTTAGCAACAGTGAAGTGGTAGCTTTGCATGAAGACGAGCGAAACCTTCCGACGACACAATCGGAAATGACATTTTCATTTTTAAATAACGTCCATCTTCTAACAGTTTAAATTAATTTCCCTTCACAAGGCGTATTTTTGAACACATCCATTGAACAGAAAAATTTCCCCATTAAAAATTCCCCTCTGCAAATGTCACTGGCAAAGTAAAACTGCATAAAAACATATTCTCCCAACGAAATTCAATGAAAAATCCAACTAAACTCTAGCCAGTGCTGGCCAGTTAGACACTTAAGTTAGTTAGTTTTTGTAGTAACAAGACGGCACACCTTGCTGACTGACTCACGATTATCTCGGCAGAGTTTACGGGTTCGTAAAGCTGGTGCTGTTGTTGATGCTGCATTCCGATGTTGTTTACGAAATCGCGAGTGGCACACCAAGAAATAAGTTAGCAGCAGAAAAGAAGACAAAAAAACGAACAAAACAGAAGAAAGTGGGTCGTGCTGTGCTTCAAGTTTCACTTTTTCGTTTTCCATTTCGACGGCGGTCGTGTTTTGAGATTGTGCTTTAGAAGCGACATTGTGATCATTTAGTAATTCCTGCCTTCAGTTGATCCTACACAAAGTGCCTCTTAAGTGGATTCTCTGTAAATATGTTAAGTAAGCTTCTTATGCAACAAGTTAGGCTGCGCTTGTCAGTGTCAGCAGTAGCGCCACAAGTCCCTGCGACTTTCACCCAATCGCGACTGATTCATGTGTCCCCAAAAAGTGAGGAGAAATTCGCCACCAGACAAGTCCCGAAAAACGACTGGAATCGTGCTGTAAGTGAAGCTGAACGGATTGTTGGCTATCCCACATCGTTTCTCAGTCTTCGATGGCTGCTCAGTGATGAAATAGCTAATGTGGCACTGCATCTACGGAAGCTGGTGGGGAGCAATCATCCACTGTTGAAGACTGCCAAGTAAATTTCTTTTTGACGTCACGAGTGCTGGTCTATAGTTTGTATTTTCTAGGCATCTGCTATATAATGGAAAAAATACAATGCAAGCTTGGGGATTAATCGTGCTGCTGGTTTCAAAGGCGGCAGGACATGCTCCATCGGTTCCAGACTTGGAACAAGACAAAAGCGCTGGGGTGCTACACTCGCAGAGGGCCTTGGCGGAGATAACCGAAGTGATTCGGATCTCTCACCTGGTGCACAATGTAAGTACACACATATGTATATCTTTTTAATTGTAAGTTATGACATAAAAGGTGTGATTGTCGTCACCTTTGGAGTCAATAAGATCAGTTTTATGCCTATGAACATGAGGTATGGTGCCGTCATTGTGGTAGCGAGAGCAAAGATTGGAGTTAATAAAAAAATCCACACAACACGCGCCCGCCATGAGTTCATGAATTTTAATGCCATCAACGTGATTTCTTACGCGTTGAGAATTTAAATTTTTTGGGAAGTAGAAAGCAAACAACGCAACGCTAATATGAATAAAGGGGAAGTGTTTACCAGAGTTTCTGAAGGTCATAACATAAGTACGTACAGTGTTTGAGATCAAAGTGTCATGTTCCAACACAAGGAACACTTGACTGTTTAAAAATATCTTGTACGCGGTAAACTCCAAAAGTTAGGAACGATGGGTATTTGCGCGCATTAATCAACTGAATCTGGAATTCAAATTTCGTGTTGAGCTTCCGATTGTGTCTTCACTTCTGTTTCCTACTTCGGCTCAGTTAGTCGTATATAATTCCCACATAACAGCAGCATGGCAATCAATTGTTGTTATTACACTTCCGGTTCGCTAGATAATCCTTTCGCTATTAGCGATTTCCTGGTCTCGATCTTGAGCGCTGTACGTGGATGACTCTGCTGGCATTTGACGTGTCACAACTAATGTATTCACCGAGTTTCGGCTTTTGGACCGCTTTTACATTCTGTTAAAGCTACAGGTGGTTGGCGGAAATGAGAAAAGTCGTAGTTGTGCAGACTATGGCTGGAGACATCTGTTCAAATTTTCACTGTAAGGGTGAAAATAGACTTTAGACATTTAACCTGCTTCATTGACTGCATTTGTTGGCTTACACTTACACAGAACCTACTTCCTGGCAGCCTCTTAAACTCTTTGATTGGGCACAATAGGTCGGTCTGATAGACCGCAGCACTACAGGGTATCAGTTGCACCCTTATAAAAGTCCGATAATATTGTCTGGAGTCTAAAACTGATGGGAACTTGGCTCAATAGAGGAAGGCGTGTAACTTTAGTCTAACTTCAACGCTGTGAAAATCTTTATGAGTATAACCCGTTTTAACATTTGCATTTTCCATTTCAAGAGCTTGGTCAACTTACAACGAAACACGGAAGCTGGTCAGAATACTGCCAATTATGAGGATATGACATTTGGCAATAAAATTGGCCTTCTTACGGGCGATTACCTCTTGGGCCATTCCTGTGCTGAATTGGCAAATCTTCGTAATCAAGAGATTGTCGAATTGATTTCATCCTCTGTACGAGATTTCAGTGAAGCTGAATTCATTGGCGATCGCGATGAGCAAAACAATCCACTACCGTCCAAACCAGGAACTACCTATCCCCGAAATGGGTCTCAAACTAAGACCCTGATGGATGATTTAAGTGTCGAAAATCTTCTGGTTCCCCTTGATGTAGCTTCGACTATCGGCCATCCGGAAAAGGAGTGGGAAGTTCGTCACATCCTCAGCGCCGGTAGCTTGTTGGGAAAGAGTTGTCAAGGCTCATTAAAATTGGCTGGTCAAAGTGAAGAAATGCAGAAGGGTGCATACCAATTTGGCAAGCACTTGGCCTTGGCATGGCAGGCGTGCTTGGATGCTGAACCGTTTCAGAGCAGCACTTTACCATTGGGTAAGTTATTATTGTCTATAATATTGTGCAAGTGTTTACATGTCTTGCATCTTTCCAGATACTACGTTCAGTTTGATAAGTGCCCCGGTGCTATTCCATCTCGAATGGGACCCCTCGTTGTATGATGAAATCGAAAAAGGAAAAGTGTCCGTTGAGAATATCTCTTATCACAAAATTCATAAGACAATTTTAAATGGACCAGGTTTGGAGAGAACAAAAGAACTGCAGCATAAGCATACCACAGCAGCGATGCATTGTTTGGAGAAATTCCCATCATCGGACGCCAGAAGAGCTCTGGAGAATATTATTTTAGCAATGCAAGACATGTAGAGATTAGTTTTTCGGTGGATTTGTGTTCGTTTGATTCTTTGTAGCTAGGAATTGTTATTCTATTTTTGTTTATTCCATTTTTATTTATGTGCATACACATAAAATTTCCCTTTTCATACAAAATAAGTCATTTTTGCTAAATGTAAATAAATATTTTTTGTAAATGCGAATTGTGGTGTTATGCACTGAAGAGCGTTAGTCATTGCTGCTACGTGGTGCAAAAGGGAGGCAATTGCATGGAATAGTAAGACTTCCAGAAACAATCAGTTGCTTTCCTGTTGCCGCAATACTTTGTGCGTTGATCCTTGGCGTCTCCCTTAATTTAAGGCGAATAGTACTTGGAATGGGAACAAAATAACTGTAAACAGGAGTTAGAAGTTCTATGAAGTATCGCTGATCACATTTCGACTTCTGAACAGGCGGATATGGGTATGACATCTAGATCGAATGGATACTAACGTTCCGATGCACTGAGTCTTTGAATCTAATCCGGAGGAAAAATGCAGTAAGGGAACACCTCACCAAAGGTAGTGCGAACAAGTAGAACAGAACCTCAGCCAACTTAAAGTACCTTACTGGAGGCAGTTAGCTAAGGACCGGGCTAACAAGACAGATTCAGGTTCACACCGAACTTTAGCTCCATGTAAGTAAGTAAGGAGAAAGGTAGACTACAAGACAAGAACATTCAATTACATAATAAAGCAGATGTAAAGCTTCGTGCTGCATTGATTAACTCTTCTGTCTCATGGCAAGGAACCTGCTGATTTGAAATCCTGCTTAATTTATCATTCAGTCAGCATACCTCTAACTAGGTATAATGAATTTCCTCATGCTCCTTACCATCTTACCCATAAATATATTTTAGGTTTTCACAGTAAGTGCGGAGCTTCAGCTTCCGGTTTATCTCTGCGATATCACAATGGACCTAACTAAATGTGTGCAGATCCTTTCAGGACAGCCACCTTACATAATCTAATTTCTAATGTGACGAAAAGAATACTCACTCTCCAATCACCAACATCAGCAGGTCACAGCAGTTTTCTGTTCATCAACATCAGTTTCGTTTACCCATCATGATTCGTGACTGGCTAACACTTTTCTTAGAGTTCCAGGTTCTAGTTATTATCACGGAACATGCGTTTTATACATCCCGCTTGAGAAGTGCAGAAAAGGGCTAAAGAATCGCACATTTCAGATAAGTAACATCATGAAGGTATTGACGGTATTGCCAATGCTTTAAAAAAAAAAGAAAGGTGATCACAAAACAGACACGCACAAAACACTTGCGTACAACTTACAGTACCACTGCTTACCTTTTCATCAACTTGGCGAACACTTGCATCACAGAGTTCCTTTAAACTATCTCATCACCATCTACATCAGTGGTTCCCCACCTTTTCCACCACATGCCCCCTGGGAGGCATGCACCATCTATTGGGAACCACTACTCTATTGGCTTAGCAAATACGGAGGTGATGTTTAAGTAGGGTGCATGTACAAGTATGCAAACATAGGTGGGCGAAAGTGTGCCCGATAAATGAATTATCGGACCAAGGAATATCCTTGGTAAATGTCGCATACTGGATTATATTCAAGGTACTGTGTGAACGGCTTAAAACTCTGTGTAGAACATTAACCGGTAAGAACCAATGTTGCTTCACACCTAGGCACACAGACCGACGATAAACCAAATCTTCACACCTAGGCACATCCTGTAAAAGATCAACGAATTTTAAGTCGAGCCTTGCCAAATTTTCGTCGACTTTAAAGCTATATATACATATACTGCTCATCGTATTCAACTCTGCAAGGCGATGCCTTCGGAAAAGATATGTCTTTACGCGGAAAACACCTTTTTCAACAAATCTGCCTTTAACATTTACACTTGTAGTTTTTGCATCAAAAATTTACAATTTAAATTGTGTCCACGCCTCCACTTTACACTCCCCATGCCCTCCTGGGAGGCATGCCCCACCGGTTGGGAACCACTGATCTACATAGTCTTACTAATGAAAATACACACATACATACGTATGTATGATCAAAATTTAAGCCTTACTAGGTACCCCGCTCAACATTCTGCCATTTATTTCAAGTTCCTAGAAACCAAAATGTTGACCTCTGAAAAAATCCATCCACCACTGATGACAAAGTTCGTTTGGGAAAATTTCCGATTTTTCATAAAAACGTAGCGCCAAAGTTCGAGGCGGATCTATAGCAAAGTATGAACCCAGAAACAACAAGTCTTTCACGTTAGTCCAATACTGAGCTAAATGCCTCCAATTGATCACTCCAAATTGGTTGAGGTTCGCTTATACTTGTGCGTGTGCGGGTCTAGGAGCAGGGTTAAATTTGAGGACTCTTCCGGCCGGAGTCCGTGTTATAAGTCGCTTTATCTTCCTCCCCGTATGTACTTAATTAATTTACTTAAGGTGGCGCTACAGTCTGGGATGGACTTGCACCTCAACCAACAAGCGTCTCCAGCCACCTCGATCGTTAGTTGTTCTTTGTTTGAACTCAGCGCTAGTGTCGCTCTCTAATACGTACCGTCATTAGTTTTTCTTCGAATGTTGTGGTCTTACAAGAGTGTGTAAGTCTAGATCTCCACAGGCGATTAAAACAACTGCAGACTCAGCTCGATGCACAATTACACTCTTGCCTTTGTAGTACTTATAACAAGTTCATTCGTTGGAACTTTGAATCTCTCGAGACGGGTTTATTGGCTTAGTTAAAAGATGAAGCCTTTGATAATTTTGAATTTACCCCATGGTACGAAAGGATGCCTGTCGTAAATAGTACCCTAAATTTGTGTATATCAGAGATGTGACAATAATTATAAATTTCCAAATTTTTTTTTTAATAATATTTAACCGTATGTGGTATTCAAAATAAATTTATTTAAAGCATTTCCAAGAACAATCCAAAATAATTACAATAAATCCATTACAAAAAGGTTTTTTTTTTTTGTTTTCGTTATTTTCTCATTAAACATATTAAGTCCTGCGCAAATCTCAAAGGATCAAATCGCCTCTCCGATTTTTTTTTGTTTTATTTATATTACTTCATTCATTTTATTATTTTATTAAATATGTCTTAAACGTTAAATTTAACAATTACATACAATCATGCACTTGAGTTGAATTCTTTTCTCTTAATTAATAAAATGGGAACGGGAACACAGATTTCTTTGCTGTATTTTTGTTTTTATTTAGTTCTCACGAGCCGAGTTGTACAATTTACAAATACTTGTTTTTTTTTATAAATCTTATTTCATATAGAAGAAGGAAAAGAAAATCCACTTTTGGCCTATACAAAGAATTAGACAAAAATATAAACAACAGGTTTGTATACAAATGTGTAAATGAATTAGAAAAGGAAAAGAACAATTCAAGTTGAAAACTGATTTAATTTTTCCTTAAAAAATGCGTTCTACTTGAGCAAATGAACTTAATTGTTTTCTTTTTCGGTTTTTTTTAGTTTCTTTATTTTTTTTGGGTCACAAAGAGATTTGATTATATTACATATTAGATAATGCACTTTTTATATGCTGATGCTTAAGGCTAATTTGAATATCCACAGATGCAAAGTGTAGCTATGAAAAAATTGCAAAGTAATCTTTGATGTTCTGAGGAACAGGAAATAGTATGAGGTAACTGAAAATAGGCGCAAGGTTTCCTGTTTGTCTATAACCGATGGGTGATTAGTAGAAAAGCAATAAGACTGTTTTGCCTTCACACAAACGTCTGTAAGTTTTTGTCAAAGCCCAGCTGTCTATAAATTTTTCATCTCACCTCCACACATGGTTTCTTGACGTTTTTTCCAGATCTCAATACAGCGAGCGAGCGCATTTTACAGTCATAACCATCTCCTAAAGAATCACAATTTTACCGAAACCTACGTCGTCCTTTTCACACACAGAACACATGCGTATTAAAATCTCTCGGTGTTCTCTGTTCCGCCACTACAAACCCTTTTCGTGCTGCTTTCGTCCCTATTTTCGCCAAGGATAAGCAACATGGCCACAGCAACCCCAGGCTCAGATTAAACTTCAGCAAAGCTTTCAAAACTTGATGCAGAGTGGAATTGAAAAATGCAGAGGTGAAAAAAACTAGGACACATCAAAATATGTATATTCCGATTACTCCAAAATGGACTAGAAATTTACTTAGGGAATCCTTTCGTTAAGAGTATTAAACTTCGCCAGTGTTTTTTGGGGCGAATCTGCCGACAATCCGCAGGGCTTATTGTACAGTCAGAACAGAGCCAATGCACCCATTGTAATATATGCTGACAGTTTTAGGCACAGCTCAAGCCTCACATTTCAGCAATCGTATCCTTAAAACTTATGGAACACTACCGAAACGAAGTCGTTCTTTTGGGAAGATGTTTCTCTATTTTCTTAGTCTGGATCCCAAGTGATCACGGCATAGATGGAAACAAGGAATTGTCTAGAAATAAGTTACTTTCTCTGGAAAGTCATACCCCAAGATCGGCAAAGGTCTTTTGCGGAGAAAGTCTACACTTTATAAGAAATTCTCAAGGAGAGTATCGTTTCACTCTATTTTTTTTAAAAAGTCAAGGAAAGATGTGACCCCCAGTGGTCGCCGTGGTTCAGTGGTTAGTGCGTTGGACTGCTGACCGAGCGGCGTGGGTTCAAGCCCCAGCCCGGAAAACCGAATATTTTTCGCGGCACCACCTCTCGTCGGGGAGTGACAAGCCTCCGGGAGTATAATCTGTCATGAAAGAGCTTCTCAATTCGCCGTTCGGAGTCGGCAATAAATTGTAGGTCCCTTCCATTCGTGCGAACAATGCAAACACGCACAACATTAATGGTTGCGAGAAGTTAGGCCTGGGTTCATCCCGAGCTGTCACGCCAGCTATTTATTTTTAAGAGATGTGACCCACATATAACCAAGTAACATTTCGTGTCGTTTTGAGGCATTACAAGTTTTGTGACGCTTTTTTTCAACGGCCAAGGAAATCCAGTGCCATTATAGATTAATTTAGGCAGTATCAGACAGACAGAATAATAGGACAGAAAGGGAATCTATTCAGTCAACGAAGAATCAGTGTTAAAGAGTTTGTCGCAGCCTGAAACGAGCTTGATAGCACAGTAGTTGGGAGCACGCAGTACATCATGAATGAAGTATGTGCGTAAAAAATTATTTCCGGCGATTGGAGTATCGACTCTTTACCGCTCATCTACAAAAAACGCGATCATATGTCTCGCAAGAATTACAGATTGCTGCTGTAACAATATTTTAGACCCGGTTTGCATCACGCCGGCCGTCACTGGCCACAAGGCAATATATTGGCTGATGTGCAACCAAATAAAGGATCAGTCATATACCGCCAGCCAGAAAATTGTACGATCCGACAACGAAACAAACAACAGGTGAAACTCACTTATTAAATATGACGAAGCAAGAGCCAAAGGCCTGCTAAAAACAGATAGGAAATGCGTGTCAATGCTGGTAGGGGTATTTACTGGCCACAGCGTGCAAAGACACCACATAAAGAGACTAAATCCGAATGATGATGACATGGACGAAGAGGTGCCCAAACCTCTGCCAAGTAAGAAATCGGTCCTCGGTCGAATTGGTCCGCGATCACGTCGAAGAACTGTGTGTTGGAGAGGGCAACTAGGTGACTGGTACTAAAAAACTAAACCACGTAGCATAGAAATCATCTTTACCCATCTACGAACCTGGACTAACCTTTCATGATGAAGCTGAGGATACTTTCACCGTCAATATATAACACAAAGCTTTCTTCTTTGGGATAAGGCTGGACAGGTTTAGAGGAAGTGTAGGACTGTTGCTTCCTCCTCTTCGTTCAACATTTTTAGCTCCATAAAACCATTTAGCAGCTATAATTTAAATATGTTGGGGTTAATGGCTCCCAATATTCATAGGGTGACCTCATAATTTTTTCTCACTTCGCTTATGGATATTTTTTTTTGTAACAGTACTGTTTAACTTTCTCTTTTCATTTATATTCAATAATTTAAGAAACTTACGTAAGGTTTGTGTACGATTTTCATTAAATATACATGCATATACTCGTATGTATGTATGTATATATGTATAATATTGTTGTTGTAAATCACTACAAGCGTTTTTAATTTTCATACTCATGTGTATATTATTTAGGTAATCAATTTATTTAGCTGCTTATGTACAAATGGTTATTTTGTTTTTTTTTTTTTCTTCTTTTCAGAAAAGGCTCATCGTCTTAAAGCTACAAAATATGTCTTATATTTTCAATCTAAATATATATATATATATATGTACATATGTATATATATTATGTGTGTGTGTGTGTATTGATTTAATTGTTTTCATTTAAATAGACATCGATAGGAATATTCTAAAATATATATAATATTTTCATTTTAAACACTAAACGTTCTTTAATTCGTTTGCCCTTTATTTTCAAAAAGAACCTAAGTAAGAAAAAGAAAAAAAAGAAAACGTGTTTAGTAATTAAATTTAATTACATATACGTATGTAGTTTTAGAAAAAAGATCTAAGGATCGGAAAGGATTTTTGGAAGCGGACTGCTTTGTCGTAAATCATCAATCTTTAGTTCATTTTGATTTTTGGACGTGTGTGTGTGTAGCGTATAGAAATTATATTTGATTTTTTTTGCTTTTTTTTTTTTTTTTCTTTATATAATATGTATAAGATGTAATATATGTATAGTAAAAAGTTTATGTGTTTGTTTTTCTCACTAATTGATTATGTATAGTAGTTAGTAGTACAGTATGTATATACTTAACAATTACAAGACACGGTTAATACAAAACAAATATTTTTCTTTCCATTTAAATTAATTTGTTGCTTTTTTAACTATAATTTTTTGGGGTTTTTTTTTTTTTTGTACTATTCTACACACATTTTGTTGTTTAACAAAAAAAATTAAGGATTTGAATTTTAAATTGTTTCTTCTTCCCTGTGATAGATGAGCATGTGTGTGTGTTTAGTAGAGAAACTAGTTTTTATAAATTTGAGAGATAGGATACCCGGAGAATTGAAATGCTATAATTAATTGATTTTTTTTTTAATTAACATTTAAAAGGGAAGACTTTGGTGTTCCGTTTTTTATTAGCATTTTTTTTTTGATTTTTTTTAAATTAATATTAAGTTAACTATTTTCATTTTAAGAGGGCGTGCTGGATGTTTTGTTTTGTGCGTGTTTATTAATAACGCGCTTAATTAATAATAATAAAAAAAAAATTGTTTTCAGACCTTAACGTTACTCATTCTGTTGTTCTTTTTTCAATGCAAAGTGAAAGAAAAACAATTCTCTAATTGGACCATAGTTTTAGTTTAGTGCATTATGTGCGTTTGATAATGGAAATTTTAAGAAAAGGGCTGAAGAAGGGGGGTTCAAATGTTTTACACCATAGTTAAGGATTGAGTATTTTCAGCGGAATGTGTACACTTGGGGTTTTCCCCGCATATGCTTTCGAGCGAAAAGTGAAGTTTAGAAGATAGTTTTTAACCACTCGATATGAATATGGGACAAGCTGCCTTCGTTAATATATTTTCGACATTCATATCTTCTAACTATTTTCACATCGTCTCTAATTCTTCCTTTCTTTTGCATCAATGTGATAATAAACTTTAAGGGACAAGGGCCTAAGTGATGTAGTACATACAAAGAAGCGACATCCCGCAACTTGGAGGCAAAGGTCTTTGCGCTGATTTACTTTGGGACGCCTATCAAGTAGAATTTACTAGAATGGAAAGCACTAGCACTTAATTAGGACTTGTTATCAACCGATGAAAAGTGAATAAAAAACGACAGTCCCGCAAGGCCTACATTCCCGTAACCATTCATAGATCCCGTAACCAGTGATAGATTTTTCGCATAAATGGAAGGGACCTACAATTCATTGCCTACTTCAAACGATTAAAGCGAATTATACTCCTGGAGGTTTGTCATTGCTTATTGAGAGTTGGCGCCGCGGAAATGCTTGGTTGATGTTGCTGGGGCTCTAATTCACGCAGGTAGCACAGCACTACACAGCACTAATGACTGAACAACGGCTTAATCAAGCTAAAAGTAGTATTTTCCAAGCGGAGGTTCTCATAGCAGATAACAACAAAGAAATGTTATTTATTATCCGCCGATTACGTTGTACATTTGTTTTGGGAGTTGTGTCTAACGTGAATGTATGAAACGTTATGTCGTTAAGGGGTTAGGTGGGTTTCGAGGGCAAAAAAAGCGTATTTTTAATTTTTTTTTTTTAAATACATATATCAAACGAAATATTTTATTCAAACAATAAGAGACATATTTAACAAGTACTTTGTGAAATTTTTATTTAAAAATTTGGAAAATTCAGCCAGTGGGACCTCATTTCCCTTGACCTCTCAAAAAAAGGTCTCGCGGCGTAGTCAGGATAACTCAGGACTGGTTCATCCGAAAATGAAAAATCAATTTTTTTCGGTTAGTACTCGTAGATATATAAAGCTTGAACTTGAACGAAGGAAAAAACAAAAACTTGAAATTAGAATTTTTGGCGGAGTTGTGAACTAAAAAACCGATTTTTTGGTCGAATTTTCACTACATTTTGCCTCATAAAATAAGTTGTGATAAAAAAAAAAAGTTCTAGATTATGTTATTCTGAACAAGTGTACAAAATTTCAACAAGATCGGTTCATAACTTTTTGAGAAATCTTGACTACCGATTTCGAAAATAGAGTTTCGAGAAAAACGCGATTGAAGTGCTACGCGCCAGGCTGGCGTGGCCTGATGGGCGGAACTTCCGAAGGGCCTATCTCTTAGAATTTTATTCTGATCGATTTGAAATGTTGGGAGAATATTCTAGACATATTGTACTATTTAATAAGATAAAAAAAAAACATTTTTTGAAATTTTGGAACCCACCTAACCCCTTTATGTAAGGGTGTTTTCGAAATGGCTGTTCTAAAAGTTAACACTGTGGAAGTGTTAACATTTTGTAACTGACGCAATAGCTTGTCTGCGTTCGATTTTACACGCCGTATGACAAATCATATCGGATAGAGAAGATGTGTAAATAGTATATGCAGTGATCGATACAAGGCATTGGGCCTCTCGGATTACCGGATACGTGTAAAGTGTACCAATCAGATGTTTTTGGGCATACTCAGAAGCGCTATTAAAGCAGTTCCACTCTCGAGGTTGTTTGTTCGCATGTAAATGTTGGAACCTCTAGAGTATGTAGGAAAAGGATCAAGAAATAGCTGACTAAACAGAGAAGTGTCCACTTTGCTAGTTAAATTAGTGGTACGCAGACAATTCCGATATATATTTTCTTTGTTTTGAGATCCACTAGACCGGTATACAGAATAGAATTTAGATACTACGGTAAAAGGGTTCAGGTTTACCAGTCTCTCATCCTTTTTCCTCGAAACATACGAGACTCTTTGCGGTAGACAGACAGTAGAGTGCTGTGGAAACTACACAATGTGGTAGAATAAATTGAGTCAGATTACTTTATTAGGTACAAGGATTTTGGTCTAGAGCCTTGCCTTTAATAATGTAAAGGGTAGAGCCGGTAAATATCCTTACTTAAGGAAAGTGCCTCTTATTCAGCGGAAAGCAACAAATTTAGGTCATTAATTTTCCTATAACTGCGATGTGGCTTCTTTTAGCACACCTAGCCTTGGTGGTGAAAATTGAATCATCGCGTCTATACAGGCGCCAGTATGCCTATGTCGATGTCACCGCACAGTTCATACACTATACCTTCGTGTACAGAAGGGACCAAAGATCACTCCAAAAATTCTTTCATTTTCCGGGGTGCAGAGTAACAAGAAAGATAACAAAAGCACGGGTAGAAATTCGTTTAGTAGAACCAAGCCGTTTAGGGGATGAAACTCAATAATATTCGCGAGGAAGAGCTGAGGATGCGATGAAACCGAACGTACCTAGCTCTTGAAAGAATCCCAAACAAATGTGATAGTCGGACACTAGGACGGTCACCTGTCTCACCAAACCAATAAATTGTGACATCTAATGTGCCAAGTAAGGAGTGTTTGCCGAGCAATTGAACTTGAGTTTCTCTGGATATAGTCGGACACTGTTTGGGAACTATGTATGTATGCATAACAGGAGATAAACATAGGATAAACTGTGATGAAACTTAAGTGGAATTAGCCATTTAAGTGCAATCCGAATTACGATGAGACTTTACCTCAAAATTGTTCAGTTTTTTAACCTTGGTTAATGTCAATGCACAATAGGTCTATCAAGGATCAGGCTTTTTTTCTGCAGTACTAGTAAAATAAAAAAAAACAATTGTTTGGTTTCAAAACACTATCTTTATTTGAAGTATTTTAAATATAATAAAACACAAGTGCGAGTGTAAAATAACCAATTTTTGTGGTGAATGACAACGAGAAGGTGAGTTAGGCAAACTCATATTTCAGTGTAAACATTGGGGTATAAAAGCGGAGAATTAAAGGCACTTATTACAACTTTTGCCGAATACCATTAATAATTGTATCTACATATCATAAGCGAAAATAACTGCAGGCTACCACAGTGAAGGAATACTATGAGTACTCAAATGGCGTTGACAACGTACAGCTTCTCGATTGAATCTACATTTTAAGTTTCGCAAACCTTTTACTCATTAAATTACATAGAGGTGCCACTCAATATGTGTGTAACTATTAAATTCTTAAAATCCTGTAGTCAAGGCCTATTAATCTGACATACATATAAAGGTACATGACCGGAATGGAGTTTTTTCTGAGTGCGTGTGTGATCGATTTCGCCTTCGATAACTGGAGAACGAAACAACGTACGATCATGCGGTGTTTTTGTTTTATTTCTCAGCACTATTTTGAGTATAGTCGGTCGAAGAAGAAGAAATGTTTTCTTTGCCATTAAATTGATTATCCAATTATTTTATGCAAAAAATAATAATTATTCAACTGTTTATATGTTGCAAGATTTTATTTTCTTAATACAATGCAATACAGGGTGGGAAGTATAGGACTGGCTCCGCAGATGAATATTTATTTAACGGAAACGGTTAGGTATATAATTTTCGGTTTTGATTTTGTCAAAATATGATTTAGAAGGATACCTGTTAGAGCGAACTGTGGCATCAACTGGATTTGTGCTAAATTTAAACCAAAAAGTCGAATGCAACGTGGGTCCCAAAAAGGAACAAAGAAGTTTGCAAAAATTGGAAGACGATAGAAAAGAGCTGAATAGAAGAGGACCAACTAGTCTGCAATTGAAAAGGAGAAAGGTTTAAATATCTTCACATTCAAGAGGTAACTGTTTTCATATAATTTTAGTTTTTTCTTATAATCTATTCGCGCTCAAGGTATTATGGATACCCTTGGTCTTTTTATTTTGTTTTGAAATGTTCTTCAACACTTAGGGCCATGTCCTTTAAAGTTTGTGGAGACTTAGTGATAAGGTGTTATTCACACAGAGCGAGTGAGTTTAGTGGTTCGATATTCAGGTAGTATTTGGGTTTCAATGACGCCCGAGGGTGGACTCCAGACTCACAATGAACATTTGTAATGTTCTTCACTGCTTTAAAAAATAAATAAATAAATAGCTGGCGCGATGAGCCACGGCCTGGTGTCTCGCAAGCATTCATGTCGTACGTGTTACTTTTTTCGCTAATTAACGTCAATCACACAAGTTGTATACAGACGATCAACATTTAGGGCGAATTCAAAAATTTGAAAAAAAAAAAAAACTGTGCAGTGTTGCGGCAACACAACAGACTTTGTGTCTTTAATAAAATTGCGTTAAAAATGAAATGATGACAACAGACTGTGTTACTGTTGCACTGCTACTGCACTGTTGCTGTTGCCCTGCGCAACTTATTTTGACATTTTTATGAACAGCTGTGTTGCAAAGCTTTTTGCAATGGAAAATATGAAGAGAAGTGTTTTGAGTTGAATAATATTATGGAAAATTTAGAGCCGAAACAACTTTTCTTAATAAAACGTGTTAAGAGTAGGAAAAATAAAAAAATGAAGACGCGTGAAACAGTGATAAATTTACTGGACGGGTTCAATAGAAGACGAACAGTGAAAGTCGCTTATAACGACGATGAAGGGACCGAGCAAATGCGGTTGTTATAATTGGCGGTCGCTATATCCGACTGCCCTCCACAAGTATTCGCAATATAAAGAAACCAAGCAATGAAAGAAAAGTGGTCGTTATAAGCGACTGGTCGTAATAAGCGATTTTCACTGTATTCCAAAGATCATAAATTATTCCCATGATGTATTTTCAGTCATTTCACGATCACAAAAAATAACCAAATAAGGATTTGCATGCCATGAAAATAAAACATTAAAATTGTTATACATATGTTACCTTTCATCTATTTTTCGCAGAATTATTGAGTAGAAATGTAAATAATGGCTAACAAGAAAAACTTTAACTACAAGAAAACAAAGGAAAAGCAAAGCAACTGATGCACAGATTTCCCTGTTTTGATGATTGGTTGCGTTGGTGTTGCAAAAAAAAAAAAGCCCTTGATATGAGCGGTACTGACAATATGCTGGGTTTTTTAATTCTGCTTTTTTGCTGCTGCAACACTGCCCCAACACTGCACGCGTACCATGATTAAGTGTCTGTAGAGTCCTTAACAACAACCAAGCAACCGATAGATTCTCACTGCTTTATAACAAAGGCAGCTACGTACATGGGAATTACCGACAACTGTTTTATAAGATGCTCTAGCCGTTGAAAAGGTTCTGGGGAATCTCGTTTCTTCACAGACGACTCTTCTTTCTGATTACTTACTCAAATTAAAAGTATTTGGTCAGAGGAGGGTTAAACACTCAGGACATGTGCCTGTTTAGAGTGCTTCTCAGCACAAAGATTTGGACGTTTGAAATTCTAAGTGCAGACCGTATGTTGAAATATTACTTGCCAATACTGTAGCCTGAGAAGAAAGCACAGAATTCAGAACAAAAAGGAAAAATGTAGTCAAATACAGTATTGGTTTTGCAGTACACAAAGCGTTGTTAAGACACAAGAAGCCGCAACTCAACAACATTGGACAACAAACGTACGTCTTATCCTCTTTAATGTAAAACCTTTTAGATCTCTCCCGCCCCTCACCCTTCAATGACACCGATCGAGATGAGATTATTATGGGTTTTAATGAACTGAATGAAAGTGAATGGAATGTGGAATGATTTTTTTAGTTTTTTTTTTTTTTTATCTAGAGTTTAAAGAGAAAAAAGAGGAAGTTTTACATATCAGAGATACATACATATATTGAATTTGCATCTAAAAAATTCGTCGTCATTTCTACTAAGGAATATATTTCTATACAATATATTTTGGTTTTATATGTACACAGTAAGACTTGTATTTTATTTTTGTTTGTTCTTCTTCACCCGAGGAGAAACCTTAAAATATGTATTTTTGTTTTTCAGTTTATATATATGTTGTATTATATTTTCTTACTTTGAGTTGCTTTTAATTTTCTTTTGTTTTTTATCATTGCTGGGGATACATACTTGTTGTTTTTTGTTTGTTTTAGTTTTTATATAATATTGCTTTTCTGTGGTCTGTCTGCTGCAGCGTTTTTTGCTTTATAATTTTTGATTGATTTAAATTGAAATTATTGTTTAAGTGTACGTGTGTGCAATTAAGCAAATTTAACATCTATCTTTGTTTTTTTTTTTTCTTTTTTATTTAAAAATGTTTTTTTTTTGTTTTTCTTTTTCTTCTTAATACCCTGCAACTTCATTTAATATCACAGATATTTCAGAGATAGATAAGATACTTAAAAAACTTGTGCCATTTTAGTGTGTATATACTTGCTATATAAAATAAAAACTAAAAAAAAAAGAAGCTGCATTTAGCTATCTAGCACTAAAAACAAAATGAAAATTAAAAAGAAAGAAAACAAGAAGTTTTAAGAACTTTTGGACTCCTGCCTGCTGAGCAATAGCTTTAGTTTTTCGTTTCTAATCTGAAATCGTTTAAATGGGCGGGATTGTGGTTTGAGGTTGATTTAGTTCATAATTTGATTAACAGGGGGCTTGCATTTTTGTTTTTTATTTTATTTCTCAAATGTACTCTTTTTTTTTGTTTTTCACGAGATAAAAGAAAACAAAAGCAAACACAAAACAATTGAATTAATACGAAGAAAGTTTGTAAATTAAAATAAATGTATAATTACACATTTTCTTTTACAACTAGGTGCTATTTAAAAAAATCTTATAACTGATATATATGTACTACTATTATTCTTATTATTGTTTAGGTGTTTTGTTTTACTCTTTTTTTGTTGTTTTTATTTTTGGAGGGGGTTTTTGTTTTGATTAAAATTATAAAGCTGGCGTGATCTCTTCGGCGGCTGTAGCGGCAGGTGAACTGTTCGATTTTGTATCCTGATTTATGAAGATGGTGTTGGAGGCGGTTTCCTTCTCCTGGCACAATGATTCGTTGGTGGTGGTTGTGGTTGTCGCGGATGATGATGATGATGGTGGTGGGTTGTTCTTTTGAGTGATGTTGTCGTCTGATGAAATGTTCAATTGTTCGTCGTTATCGTCTTCGTTGCAGGTGGTTGGTAGCATGTTGACAGAGATGTTTTTAAACTGATTCATACTAAAAAAGGAAAATAAATTAATTAATAAACAGAAGAAGACAAATTGCTGAAGAACAAAAAAGCGGAGCGTAAGTAATAAGACATCTCTTTTATAACACTAAACAATTGTCTGATGGCCAACTATCAGATCTAGTTAACTTCGTTATTGGCAGCCGCATGGTTGATGCCTAGAATGAATATCACAATGGGTCCGCATAGACCTAATAGGCTAGTTAACGTCTTCATCAACCAACAAACCTAACCTAATGGGTTTACATAAAGTAAGTGTCATGAGAAGACTAAAAAAAAATACGTCTGCATCAACTGCCAGACTACATAACTGTCTCAAAGCCAAAGCAAACACAATGAGACTGGCCAAGCAAACACCTACTTTGCTTGTAGACTAAGCTACATGCATCCTTCCCGTAAAGACACAGCCAACATACACTAGACTTCAATCATCTTATTCGTGCGTCCATCCGTTTTAAGACATACATATGTATATTAAATAGAAGATAAATAATTTACTTACATGTCTTCAATGTTTTTATTTTGCATAAAAACTGATTTCGATAGCAGATTCGCAGTTTTGGCAGTCTCATCTTCACTCATCCTCGCCCAAGCGTCGTCACCTTCCGCTTCTCTTAAGACAGAGATCTTAGCGTCGTCGTCATCCATCATCCAACGATCATGCTCATCATCATCGTCAAAAGGATCAGCGCTCTTCGCCGTCTTCTCGACATTGGCATTGTTATCAAATTCAGACTTGACATCGTCACTCTTCGTCGAAGATGACGATGATGAAGAAAATGATAAATTCACAGCGGGAGCATCAGTATCAGCATCAGGAAAAGCTAGCTGTTCCTGATTTTTCTCCCTTTTCTCACTCGTACTATCGCCCAAGTCACTGCTAAATGCACTGAAGTGGGCATCGAAGTCAGCAAAATTATCTGCAGAAAAATCCGCCCAATCACTGACCGGTGGTGCATTTGATTTGTTGCCACCAGAAGTTTCCGGCTGACCGATTAACGATAAATCATTGAATGGATCCACTCCACTTTCTCCTGCTCCACCAGCTGCTGAGCCAGATCCCCAGTGGCTGAATGTTTGCATCCCCAGATGATTCTTTGTTTCAGAAGAGTTCAAAGCGTGATCAATAAATGCATCAAAGTACACGTCCTCCGTCTATAGAGACGGAGAATCTCTTAAAATCGTATAAGAATGCGAAAAAAAGCCAATGAGATGGAGAACGATAAATGCGATAGCTGCGTGTGGATGATAACTTACCTCAAATATTTCATTCACCGAGTTTGCGAGCATTCCCTCGTCCATATTGACGAACATGTTGTTCCTATTGAAAATAAGAGAGGTGTCGCTTTACAAACAAAACACAGTGTGATCGTCGGTGATTGTTCAACTTACAGGGTCGCTGTGAAATCATTAAGTATATCGGAGCTAAATTCCTCAATGAAAAACTCCTTAGGCAAGTGCTGGCTGTAATCGACTGATTTTTGAGCATTGCAATTGGCCAACATGCGGTTTTGTACGGCTAAGGCCACCGTGAATTCACCATCGTTCGGCTTAATTATTGATTGCCACTGTTCTAGTTCAGTTTCACTTAAGCTACTTTCAATTAAGGCACCGATATGATCTGATTCTGATATACATGCGGTAATATGTTTAAAAATTTTCATTAAATGACCCATATAGCCTAGGCGACGTCCATTTTCAGCATTTCTGTAAAGATATGGCAAAGAGGAAATAATTTAGTTGCTTGTCGGTCTGTTTGTGGGAAGAGAAGAAGCCTTGTACTGAAGGTATGCATGTTTACTTACTGCATTTCATTGTTATGCATCCAGCAATCGATGAGTTTCGATATTATCTTATTGTTAACTATCGCCTAGAAAAACAAAGAGAAACGAGAGTTATATCACCAGCATGCCACACCAACGTCTCAGTACTTACAAAAGTCTGCAATGCGGACGGACTTTTATTTGCTTTAGTTGAGTCATCGCCACCGTCGTTGTTTTCGCCATCCCCAGTATTGGCAATACCCTTGTTCTCCTCATCACTCACTTGCTGATCGTCGTCGTTTTGAAACGAACCATCTTTTGTGCTCCGAGTGCTGATGTTATTATTATTGTTACTGCTACTGTCTTTGCTATTCGACGGGAATATTATTTGCATACACTTTTCCACTTGATTGTGCAGGAAATTATTCCAACAGTAGTCCTTAAACAATGCGAGTATTGTATTGAAATATTCAGTTTCACAAATTCTATAAAAGAAAGACGCGTTCAGATAGGTCAAAGTATGAGTTAGGATTGTGAAACTAACGCATTCGTGATGTCTTCATTTCCAGTTTGTAATAATACTGTAAAAAGGCGGCATATCTCGAGGCGTGTTCTGCCAAATGGCGGCAACATTTTGGCTCCGTTAATCAACATATCAGGCTTCTACAACACAATAGGCGAGAGCATTTATAAGGGAACAGTCAGGCATATGATTAGTTAACTTACTACAGGCGGGTTTCGCAGAATTCCAATGAATTCTTTGAGGCGTGGTCCAACCACACGAATCACAGTCGAAATAATATTTTCACAGATCTCCTTCTCCTTCTCTGTTATAACTCTTTCACTATCTGGCTTAGGAGTACCCCTACAGGCAAACAAGTTAACAATTTCAATAATTCTTCTCAACTGGTTGCAATACTTACTCAAACGTCTCTGAATTAACTAGGGTAAGTACAACGGAAATTCCTGATATAATTGCGTGCTCATTGGCGCTTGGTTCCAAAATTACATTTAATAGACTGCTAATGGTGGCTTCACTTTCGATGACTTGTAGTATGGGATTGCTACCCGCAAATGCCGGCTCGAAGGAATCAGTTTCATTCTCCCTTTGTCGCATGTAACGTCCCTGAACGATCAGTTCAACAATGAAATCCGATACGTTGGTATGTTTGTCTGACTCTTTGGCATCGCCTAGGATCATAATCAGTCTCTCCACTAGTTTCTCTTCGGTGAGCCACTGCAAAACAAAACACAAGCCAAACAGTAGTGAACTTCTCTAAACAGGCTACTTTGCCACACTTACTTCGTATAGATTTTTAACCGCACCTCCTCCATCGACGTCATTCATCATTTGAATTAGCAAATTTGGTATGACAGGCGTGGAGAAATGCGTGAAAATCAATTCTAGGAAATTCCCCCGTGATTTAAAGTATTCGATTAATTCTAGGCACCTTTTTTGATACAAAAACCAATCCTGATAACAGCCCCTCGTGAAGAGCATATTAAAGGTTTTGCTAAAAAACGACGAAAGCAACGGATTCAGCGGTGGTTTGTTTTCAAGATATGAATACAGTGTATGTAGGATGTCATCATCTGACAGAAGTTTCGCATTTAAGGACGGTAAGCCACTAAAATAAAAATTTAAACGGGTCAAATACGAAAAGATTAGAGTGGAAAAACTGTATACTTACAGAGTCAAAATTTCACAGGCCATATTGGCATGTCTGAATCGTTGAGCGAGCGGTAGGTCTTCTGAAGGTTCAGTGGTTATCAATTCCACAAGTCGCTTAGTTACATCTGGACGTGTGAAACTATAGAACAAAGAAAGAAGCAATGAATTAATAAAAGAAGAATATTCATGTCAAAAGAAAGAAGTCACCAGTTAAGATGAAACTGAATTCAACGTGAATATTTCGAACTAGAGAGCGATCTACACAATAAAAGCCTCTTTCGATAGAAAGCGGTCGGAACGTCGAGAGTGACACATTTTACCCTACCTTGTGTTTTATCGAAATATGTTTACCCAGTCTTCGTGTTTGAAGAGCTGTGCGAAGGATACATATGCTGTCTACCGTACGAACGTTTTGTTTGTTGGAGCTTTAAGCGTGCTTGCCCACAATTTCTATTGCTCGGTCTTAAAACGGACAGTAAACCTCTCATTTCTAAAAGAATTTCCACAGAAAGGCATAAACCTTACCTGGGTTTTCCTATCCTTATATCGCCTGCATTACATGCAAACATGCATCTCCACTATATAGAGGGACTCTGTGCAGATCAATCACCCTTTGCCAGTTACTTTGTCTAATCAATTTAAGAGCCAAAAACTTTGTCACCCCATCCCACCTACTTAGACTAGGAATCGAGAACTGTTCGCACATCAGAAAATAGCAATTTGATCACATACTCAGACAGAAGAAGAGCTGGCTAATACAGGTGCTGGAAACTATTGTAAATCTTTACTATTGGTTAAAATCAATCTCATGGGCTTTAAAAATGATTAGGTAAGGTTAGGTTAAGTGGCTGGACACTTAGACCAGCGCAGGGAACCAGAGTATGTAAAACAAAGTACATCGAGATGGGGAACCATACCGGTATTAGCCCTAAGAGTTGAGCCATTTCGTCACAGAGATGAAGATCGTCAAGATCATCGTAGATGTATTGGCCGAGGGTTTTCCTTCTTAACGTCGCAAGAGCGGGACATGTACACAGTAGGACGGTTGCAGTTTGTTGTTGAATAGAGGTGACAATGTTCTTGAGTCGATTTGGACAGTCTACCTGTACAGCTAACCAGCTGTAAAGGAGTTGTTGAAAAATCAAACAAAGTTCTCTAGGCAGAAAATAAATGATATCGGCTACGATGCTATGGTGGCGATAATCCAGACTAATAGGGAAAGTATCCCGATGTAGCCCTACCGCTCTCTTTCTGTGTGGAATTTTCATTGAAAAGACTGGCTAACGCAAGATCGGCGATATAAAGATACAAGGGATTTAGAAAACACCATTTAAATCTCACAATTATCAGTTGCATTGGACCTGATGATTATTTTCCGTCCACAAGAACCTACTCGTGCAGCCTGTTTAGATTAGAGGCTACCTCTTGACGGTGAAGTTCGAATTTTCACAGAATGAGTATCAAAAAACAAAAGGAAAAATTTAAAATTTGTTTATCACGACAGAAGGCATGATATGAAACCAATAACCTTCAGTAGGCGGGTGATGTCATTAAAAAGAATTTATAATTAATTCTCTTGGGTACTTTAAAAAAAGATAAGTGTTAATTGATTAATTTATTTTCAGCAAATTGTTTGAAAACAAGCTTCACACAGTGTTCGATAAAGGCACATGAACAAGGGAGATTTTGTGTGACACAAAGGGTTCAACAGCTTTGATAGTTTATCTATTTGCAATGCTGTAACTGTTATAAAACAACTATGACAACTTAATGGGTCTCTTTGTTTACTGCGAGCGTTAATATGCAAGCGATCGACAACCCAATGACGAATAAAATGGAGTTCTTCGATGCGCTGCGATATATCTTAAGCGTCTCAACCTAGAGTTTAATTCAAATTTCAAAACTGAAAAACGGAAGCAAGCGTAGGTTTCAATGCAATTTCTTTGAATGCTTGTAGATTGTTAAGGAAACGGAAGCGCATTTTAGAAAACCACTTTGTGTATTCCACATTACATCCGAAGATATTATTCGATTACTTAGAGGTAAAGTGCGACAAGTATGACAGTACAACTAAGCAAGTTATTAACTCTTGTAAACTCGGTACGTGTGTGGTTTAAATTTAACACAGCGCAGCTGGTCAAATATGAGCTCTTTACTCTACCTTTGAGGAAATGTAAGACTTGTTGACATTTGCTGGGACATTTCCACATCTCTCATAAGCTGACAGTTGGCAGAGCCCTCTCGACTTCCATGAAAAGGAAGTGATTTGTTTTTTAGGAACGAAAATGGTTCGTTTTTGTAGGAATTGGTTGGATAAATGTGTTTTTATTTTATTTTGTTCGTGAACAGTAGATCAGTTGAAGTGATGAATACGGCTAAGATGGCAGATGTTCCCTCCTTTAGGGCTATTAACACGACAATGCTTTTCTTCTTTCGAAAGGTGTTCTAGGCTAATCTGATTCCTTGTTTCCTTTGTTTTTGTGGAAAATGATGGTCTTTTTCATCAGTTTTAGCTTGGAATTAATTGGTTTAATGCAGATCTGTTGAACTAGCTAATTCATCCCCTAATTTTCATTATCCCCATCATAGCTGTATCTTGCCATCCAACATAGATGAATTCAATCTGTGCTGGTCAGCAAAATAGTGTTTGTTGTGTACTTAAACTGTATACTCATTTTCTAAATTTTTCATCCGTGTATCACACAAGCAAATCACTAGCAAATACATGTTGCTCCTGTAGTTACTAGGGTCTGGAAACCTAGACTTGTTCTAGCTAAACTAAAATGTCCGTCAAGAACTCATGAATTATGCTGTTGCTATCTGGATACCACGATGAAGCGCCATTAACTCTAAGACCACATTGATGAGGAAAATAACACAACACTACGCTCTTCCAGTTATTCCTCCTCGCATGCCATCTACAAGAACAACCCAACCACTCGCTAACAACGTTGCCAAAACCACCTCGCAGCGTTGGAAAACGAGCTCTGAAATCTAAAAACGACCTCGACCACACGCACCCAGACTTCGACATCTACGTTTTCAAAGAAGCGCCGAAAAATGTGTCCTGTGATGTGGAAAACCATCACTCAAACTTAATCCTTGGGGGTCGCTCATATTGTGTCTTTAATGAGGGACGTAAACTCAATCATAGCTTCACTAGTGCAGTTTTCTGATTAGGCTCGATCCCACAGCACAAAACACCTCACTTGAAACTAACTACTGGTGGCAGTTTGGGTGTACTCAACGAACGTGTCTCTTTTTCCTGGGCTCTCAGAGTTGGGAATAAAAATAACTTACGGCTCGAGTTGTCGCACTTAATATTTATTTAGAAACAGAGCCCAGAATTGATGCAGCGACTAAATCAGTGCTATCCCGAACCAGTTTCTAAAAGCAATCGATATAAGACGGTGAGACAAACCTGACTTTTAAAATCTCGCGAGGCATTGGTATATGGGCAATCCTCAGTGCGCAAAGCAAACTGACTCTGATTTGAATCGCAAAGCAAAGTGATGCAGTGACTCAGATTCCGCTCTATAAAATTTGCAGGGGAGAACGACCTTTGCACAGATTCCGAAAAAGCACGTGGCACGAGCTATACTACCGCGTTTACACTCAGTGGATTATTTGATAGTGCACGCAGCATCTGCGGTCCAATACTATTTTACGGGGGTGACGTACAATTTTTGAATATTATGTATTGATGAGAGGCACATGTGCAGGTGTGTACGAATTTGAATTAGATAATCGTTCTTTTTATTGCAGCGTACAGACAATGTATTACTAAGAACAGAATTCCTATCTGTTAAGCAATAATTCACACTATCAACCTTCATAACCAACGCCGACGTACAACCAGCATTGACTGTCCCCAACAACTGACTATTGCCAAAACAGTGAACAATTCGCTTAACGTTATACTTACTAGTTAACAATATTCTTTTGAGATTTGCATTCCTGCAGAATATCATCTTCGTCCAGTAATTCCTCCACTGTGACATTCTGCAACAGAAAAAAAAAACAGAAAATTCACACCCAATGCACACACAGTTTTCGTTTGTAAAAGATAAAATTGGGTCGATGGGAGTAGTATCACCGTAGTCTTACCTCCTTGTTCAAGAGTGCCTCAATGTTCTTTGACGGTGTGTAGCCCTTTTCCCAAAACATTTTCGTTCGTATAATTCACTTCTATTCGCTTTGTCGTTTGTCTTTTCCACAATGGTTATCTAGCGCAGCACTGCAAAACAGAAAGAATATACATCAGTGATGTAGTTAATTTTATCTTTTTTTTTATATAATAAAAAAAAACATTTACATATTCTCATAAAGATTGGCGAAAAAGGTTCACTCCCAGTTCGTTTTCTCGTTTGTTCTTCCTAATTTACTCCCTATTCATACTTCCACCATATGTGCTACAGCCCAGAGCTCTTAGACACAAGGTGAAACTTACTACCTGTTCTTAGGTTTAATCAGAATTTGTACTTATTAATTTCCATTTTACTATTTTCGGCAGGCACACAATTTCTGCTCGAAAAAATACAAAAAAAAAAAAAAAAAACGTCGTAGTCTGGGGGGAACAACTCATTTGACAAATTGTACAAGCCGCCACTATCGTTGTCTCAGTCCGGCGCTGCAGGAATTCCTATGGCTGTCTGTCAACGTTAGTAATTTTCTGGCAAAACGTCACAACTGTGACATTTACAAAAAATGTGAAAATTAGAATTGCATTTCCATTTTATTCGTTTGCGAAATCCAATGACCTGTTTCCGAACTGCAAATATGCACACAAAGACCCACAAAGTGGCACCGCCACCAACCACACTTTGACACCACACTTTGAACGGGAAGAAAATTTACCTTTTTGTCGATTGAAACTCTTCAATGTCTGATCAAATGAATGCACTTCCGATAAGCATTTGATTTCGAATAGGTCCTCCTGTGTTCTGTTGGTCGGAAATCACTTGTAAATATTTAAAAGAAAATATTTCGAAACCGAAAGAATAAAAAAAAGAACCACCAACACACTTCCTCGTACAGTGAAAGAACTTTTTGACAACTTTATTGCTGCAGAGAAGAGGGGCGATATACGCACAACCGTGGCAAGTGAGGCTGGGAGTGAATAGGACGACTGATAAATCGCGGCGAAGTGTTTTTTTTTTTTCTTGTTGGGTTTTCGGTTTTGGTTCTGCAGCAGGGATATTTTTTTTTCTTCTGCTTTTCTCTGGGCCAAACACGTTTCCGCACACGTATTTTAGGGGATTTATGAGCAATATGAGGTGCAGGCGAGCGAGATGAATACTAATTAAAGGCAAAAACACGTATAGAATTGTACAAAAACAATTAGAAAGTGTAAATTGAAGTTTTTAAGTTATTTTCTTTGAAGTTTTAAAGAATTTTACACTCGTACTGGGTGTTTTCATTTTTTCACTTCCTAGGTTAACTGGTTATTGAATGGCATTGCCAGGTGTGTTTGAATTTCTGCGCAGTGATGCAGAACTGCCGGCATGACTATCTAGAAGGCAGTTTCACGTTAATAAAATTGTTCGGGAATGAATTTGAATTTTAAAATTTAGGGCGTTAATTAATTGGTCTCTAGTTGGAATGAGAATTTTTTTCGCAAGAAAGTGCGGTAGTACACTAGATACATGTGTCAATGACCCCAGAATGATCAAGGTTACGGCCAATTTGGCAGAAGTTTTGTTTTTCCAGGGGAAAATAGTTCCTTAGCCATGTAATCTACTACATATTTCAAGCCATGACACAACGTTGAGCCTTAAAATGCGCTAGGTAGTTCCTTAATCTTCTAAGCACATTCAACAAAGATCCAAGGGAGCTTTGTCAGTCTTTTGAGATGACAATTAAGTGTCAACGTTCACGAAATCCGTAAACTTTTTTTCTTTCATTCACTTCTACTTAGCTTATTACGAGGAATTAAGCCTGACTAGCAACTTGAAGATGATTCCACACAATTATGCCGAAAAGAAAGCCAGGCTTCTTCTTCTAATCCCGCAAACCACAAAAACAACGTTTTCTAATTTATTAAAATATTTTATTTGGATCCAAAAACTTAAGCCTATATCACAGATTCACTGCGGCACATCATTCTCTCATGGTTTTACCTTGATTCAACATCCACATGTCCATTCGAGTGCCTGCTTTCCATGTGCCTTTGGAGATCCCTTCTCCTTGCAAGAGTTTTGTTGCACAAGTGACACTTGTACGCCGAGGTTCCAGGTTGCAGGTGCAATCTTACGTGTTTATTCAGATTACTCGGATCGCCAAACGGTCGAAAGCAGAACTTACATTTGAGTGGCTTGAATCCAGTGTGCGTCCGAATATGAATTTTTAAGCCATACT
Source organism: Matsumyia berberina (assembly GCA_917880715.2). Lineage (NCBI taxonomy): Eukaryota > Metazoa > Arthropoda > Insecta > Diptera > Syrphidae > Matsumyia > Matsumyia berberina. The sequence continues at coordinate 36,590,805 of OU862870.1, forward strand.
TTCGGGAGTAAACTTTGCCGCAGTAAATGCATAAATGACCTTGCTTGGAGGTTCCCATATTGCTGACGATTGCTTCGATCTGTGCTGCGGCGTCCATTGGGTTGAGGGGTGCTACTGAGTGGTTTCGGGGTGATTGTATAGAGGGTGGCGCTGGTGGACTACCCTGCGAAGGAATAAACATTCTTGGAGGGCTTCGGAAATCCATCGGAACTGCCGACGGCGATGACATTGATGGCGTGATCGGCTTAAACGCTGATAATCGAGTGGATGTACTGCTCGAGAGGGATGTAGTTGGTGGACACGGAGGAGCTGTAGACAGATGACTAAACATCGTTGCTTTCAACGCGTAGTGCAGGCGAATCCACAAAATATCCAATGAATGCCGGCCGCACGCTAAAGCTAAATGAATTTTTAGTGGATTTGGTGTTTCAAAGGCCAAACGACAGATGTGGCATGTGTATCGTTTGTTTCCTGTAAAAGAAAAAGAAATCCGTTAGGAAAAAAACAAAAAAGTGCACGCAGCCGGTAGGATTCGAACCTACGCTCCCAGAGGGAATCTGATTTCGAGTCAGACGCCTTAACCACTCGGCCACGACTGCTACATCCATTAAATTGTCAAATTTAAGATATGAAACTTTTACTCACCTTCAATGTTGCTTGGTGTCAAAAACGGAATCGACATAAGGATTGCCAACTCTTCTGAGAACCATGCTACGAGCTCGTCGCCCTTCTGAATATCCTTGATGGCCCGCAGGCGTATTGAACTATTAGTTCCACTTGTCCTATCCACTTCGAAGAGAACGTTGTAACTATGAACGTCTTCGGATAGTTTGATCCTTCTTAACCAGGAGCTATCCTGCTCCACTACACTGGTCAAATGTCCTTCGAGGACTTTGCAGAAATCCGATCCATTTGGAATGATTCCATTGAATGACATCAGAATCAATGTGGACACATGATGTGTCGAGGTATCCTTTTGTATTGACTCCGCGGCTATGACTCCTGAGTCTCTTGTTCGGGATATCGATGATACTGCTGGCGGAGTGGCTCTGTTCTCTTGACTTGTCCCAGCGTTTGGCAGCAAGTGTTCAATTCGGAATATCATGCTCGGTGTCTTACGTTCCACTCGTTGGACTGAGGTTCCAATCAGAGTGTTGTTAGATGGCAGCACGGGTAACATCGCGTAATCCTGTACCGTTCCAATCGCTGTCCAACTTGATTATGAGGTCTTATTGGAACAAGGATTCCCTTTTATACTCCGCATAACTCAGTCACCCTTTCCAAAATAAGGAACCAATTGGTCACAATGCAACCCTGCCACCAAGCATTGACTGGCGCGGCGACAAGTGCGTAAAGTCTCACGACCTAACCCACAGCATCCGCAGTCAAAACGACTACAGGCTATGAAAATGCGAAAATCCGCAGCCGGTGTCAGTCGGTTAAATGCGCGGCAAGTGTAGATAGTTCAGCCTTTTGGCTTTCCTTGGGCAGGGGGTTGGAATCGAGTTTTAATTGCAATTAAACGATCAGCGGCGGTATGTACGAGTACCAACCCTCGTTTCAGCGACGAGGGGGAAGATTAGAGGGATTCTAATGATTGTTCGGGTGTTTACACAGAAAATAAGTTCTTACTCCCGATCAACAGGATGATGTGGTGGACGTGCCAGGCTGCGGATTCGGCATGTAAGGGTGGCACAAAACATGTGTTTCAGATCTCAGCGGTGTTGGATATGTTCTTCTTACCGGATCGGCTTAGGGGTTGGCAGAAGCAAATCGGAGTGGTTTTGCTGATTGTTTAGGGAGAGGAAGTGATGACACTCGTGGCGGTTGTACTTTAAATAATTTAAAAACATTCGAATCAGGTACGCACAGGTTGGCCACCATTTGGGTGGTGCACGGGTCGTGTTGGTCAATTTGGTACGCAACCAAAATTAATTGACAAATTTAATTGTCTCTTCTTGGGGAGGGCGAGTTTGTCGTTTCGATTTGGTGGGTAGTTCAGGACTTTTGCGGTTTATTGGTTTCACTGTCACTTGTCAGAACCACCTGAAATAACAAAACCTTCGGCGATCTGATAGCGTATGCTCCTATTCTAGAGTGTCACGTCTGACCAAGGCTCCCAATGTGCTCTTACACCATCTTTCTCCTGATCCGTATATTTATACAAAATCATTCAGACTAAGATCATTTGAATGCAAGGATTTTTTGGATTTGTTCCCAAGGGACTTAACAGTGTCTACGATAGAAGACATCACATTGAATTTTCTGACTAAGGTGAAATAACGACGAAATAACCGAAGAGCTCCAAAGAACAATCTTCTTCGACAGTTCAAAGACGTACTGAGTCATTGAATGTGAAGCCCAGAATCAAAAATCCATCGAGTATTGGATTCATAAGCTGTTTGAGATTATGTAATCGAATTAGACACAAACAAAGCTCTCTTTTAAGTTATAATCAAGCCGCTGTCGGCGCCATGGATATTGCTATTGGCTACCTCACCCTGTTAGTGGAATAGGGTAGGAAGAGGACATTGCCCAGTTGAGCTGCCGGTTTAAGGCCATTTTTCTAATCACAGTGATCACATGCTGTCTCAGGGTAAAAGGTAGATTCATTGCAGAAATAGTTCTACCATGGGCCAATACTAGATGAAACAGTTAACTAACTTCAACCAACAGTGATAAAGAGATTTCTCCTAATACTCTAGCATATGTCGAAGATGATGCCAAGCTTTGGCGCATTAGTTCGTCCTGGTTAATAGTCACCTCAGATTGCCAAAATCCTGACGATATTTGTCGAAGTCCTGTTTCAGAGTACTACTTTTCTGAATTGCCTGAATTTTTTAAAGTGTCCCACACTGGCAGCGATTGGTAGCATAATCACCGATCGTCTTATGACATGGAATGGACAGATAGCTCAACAATCAAGCTCGTAGATAAGTGCTTCTTTTACCTCCTTGTGGTGGTCGGTCAACCAGTTGGCCCAATAGTTTTTTGTCTGTAGCTGGCTTCATATTTACATACAGCCTTAAATTGCAAGTAGGTACAATCTAGCGGTTCTAGAGTTAGTAACGTGGATTAGCATCCTCGTCAACAAATTAATCTAACAGAACTGACACCACATTTCGAATAAGGATTCATCACAATTTGACAACTTTTGACTATTACTTCCGGACTAAGACTGAATGTGAGGACACTCCTCGACCCCAGAGGCATAGGACCTCAAAACGTCAGAATTCTACAACTCGGACGAGAATTCATGTGATATCTGTTGGATATTTTGGGCCTGAACGAAGTGATGTTGTTATGTATATGCGGGAGAGTACCAATCTCTAATGCGTAACTCTGCACTACTCTACTCTGGTAAGCCTTTCAGAAATTCAAGGGAATCTGGAGTGAGACTCTGGTGTCGTAAACAGCAGGCAGACCCCTAACAGTGTTTTGAAGGTCTGATTCAAGAGAAATATTCAAGAAAAATATCAAATATCAAGTCCATCTCTTGTCCAGGACGGAATGGAAAAATAACACATCACTACTAAAATATCAAATCAGTCCAAAATATCAAATCAGTCCTCGTCGACGAGATGGAATGCGGCTTTAGATCAGCTGTCTACTCAGCTAAACTGCATGTCTCGATATCTTATCCCCATCCAGTGCTAGTGATCAAAGAGGCCTTCAAGATACTCAGCCTCAATCCCACAACCGCAAACAATACAGCAATCCTGATTGATAGCCAGACCACCATTAAAATGCTCCAGTCAAACACCAGAATAGTAGAACAGAGTAAGGAAGTGATTGCCCTGGCATACTTACTTAAGCCCCTCCTTAGCCAGCTGCCTCCAGTTGCGTACGCCGAGTTGATTGAATTCACCCACCACTTACGCACGCCACCGGTCGTCCTCTTCTGCGTAGTCCCACAGTGATGGAGTTGAGGATTCTTCATTCATGTTCATCCCCTCTAGATGACCTAGGCAGCTTAATCGTGGAAAACGTATCTTTTTGATCATGTTGGTGTCGCGCTGATGCCTTAAGCAGAGTTCATAGCAGAGCCAAGGTAGACAAATTCCTTCACAAGCTCGAATTTATAGTTGTCTATCGTAACGACTTGGCTGCGACGTTTTATCGTCGTTTAAAACCAGACCCATTTGTAGCTTCTGATCCAATGCTCACGAAGGTGTCAGTTACAACTCGCTTTGAGAAATATTGCAATTAGCACTGGCCAATCCGGACACGCGCTGGCAAGTTAGGTATTCCTTTCAACACCCACTGCCGTAGTTGTAACAACAAACAGGATACGTAAATCTTGGGGCCGAATTACCGCAATCGATAACGAGTCAGTGAGTGGAACACGTGATCGAATGACCGATTAACTTCATTGGGAGCGGTAATGCTAAATCCTCACATTTCGATGAAGAGTACTCGTTAACGAGTGTGGTAATTCGGCCCCTGTTTCACGATTGATGGCAATAACCAGAACCAGGCAGGTAACTGATACTAGGCGAACCCTTTTCTGAAGACCTATTAAAAAAGTTCTGTCACCAATTTCTACAAGATTCTTAAATGTCTTAGCTTCACAGGATGGATCTGAAAACTAACCCCACTAGACAAATACATACATAGGTACATCGACAACCAGATAACGTCAGTTGTATGTAGTACCATAACGTCACACAAGCGCTGTTTGTGTTTTACTGGAAAGACTATTCAGTCGGCCACTTCTACCTGCCTACGTACATATGAATCTAGCTGCCCTGACCTACCCTATAACTACAAACTTCGATTAAAAGATTTTACATACGATTTGGCTTCTCGGATGGTTGATCCGCTAACCAAATCTATTGTCTACTTTCCGCATATGTATTATGTATGTAAGGAGGTGCAATTATTCCAAGGAAAAGCATCAATTCTATTAATTTCGTGGCAACAGTCTATTTTTTAGTTCGGTTGTCTAAAAGGCTTTGGGTTGGATCCCAAGGTACACTTGTTGTTCTTAAAGACTAGATGAGAAAATGTACCAAAACCTCTATTAGCAGCTGTATCAAGATGTCAACGCAGCACAAAAAACTAGGATTTGACTATATGGAACTGTCGGATAAATCAAACAAATAGACGCCAGTGCTTCGATCGAAGAGGTCTAATTGTTCTAGCCTTCCAGAATCAAACTAAAATTAATGCAAGAATTTAATTTTAAGGATTAAGCTGTAGCTGATGTTCGAAATGTAGGTCTAATGAAATGGGACCATTATACCCTGAATCGAAGAGTCTGAAAGGCGAAGGTGTTTCAGGCAGCGACTTTTGACGATCCACGGTTATAAGTAAATAATTCAGGCATATGAATTGAAATTGTTCTATCTTTTCGTTTAACAAAACAATGATACGCCGGACCGTCCAAAAATATTCCTCAAATTTAGCACATGTGCCGCCCATGAAGCAAGTGCACTTTCTTTCCAAACTGGAATATCACAGTCATCACCAATCATTATTGCACTCAATCAACTCGTTTTCAATTATCGCCGAATCTTCGAATATCTAAAACTGCCCACCTACGAAGGCAAACAATGGACCTCAATCAACGAACATTAAGCCCTTCGATAAGAAATCTTCATTACGTCGCCATTTAATTCAAACATCCGTCAGCAAAGGCAACGCCTACCAACTTGCACTATCATCGCCCACCAAATCTAACCCATGCGGTCCTTAATGCAAAAACAAATCCAAGCACTTGTCATAATTCCCATTCGATGTCGAATTTGATCCTAATCTTTCGCCACGCTAATTTATCATCCCGCTGCGATGGTCTCCTGTTGTTTACTCAGTGCATCAGCGGAACTCTGCCTCGCTGTCCTGCTCTGCTCTGTATAGTGGATGTCAAAAATCTTTATTAATGCACATTAACTTTTTTCTTTTTGGACAAAACGAAAACGGTCCACTTGAGGGCGTCGCGTTAAACACATAGATGTAGGTCCACAACCGGTGCTGAGCGAATTCAGCACCATCGCCATGTGGCGAAATTCACAAAGCTCTTAGCCGGGTACAAGCTGAAACTACCCTTGGTTGGAGGCAATGAAATAGCAAGACATGGAAGTGCCAAGCGATGGGAATTCGGCATGTGGCAGTCGGCAGAGGATAGGTTGTACTCGTCGTAATCCTGCAAATCAACCCTCAACCTGAACCCTTGTACGGCGATTTTGACATCCGTGACCAGATTTTGGTACACACACCAACAAATTTTGCAGGCAAGAAGCTAATGGAAATGGGGTTGTTTCTGCTTTGTGATGGTGGCAATGGTGGAAGGGATGGTTTTTGCGTTTAGCAACCAAGTTCGCAGGTGTTGTTCCTACTGCTGCTGCTGCGTCATTGAAAAATTCATGTTGGAGGATTTTATTGTTCTCCAGTTGTATGCATTTGGGTTGGTGGTGAAATAGTTTACTAAGTTCTTTTTTTTATTAGGATTATGGTATTCCGGCTGCAGGGTGGACAGATAATTGCATAAACCTGGTATGTACATAGTTGGATTTCTTGAAATCCTTTCGCATTTTTGATTTTTAATTGGGGAATAGAATTTAAAAAAAAACTTCGAAGACGTACATAGATATGTATGTATTGTCTTTAGCAGTCTTTGTCTACTAAAACACCACACGTACATCAAAAGAGGTCTGTTGTGATACCACATGATCCATCTATCCACCACAACAGGATCTAGAACTAATCTAAGGATTAAAAAACCAATTAGAGCTTGTTATGAAGCGGATATTTTTAAAGTCAAAGAAAGGAGCTCGCAGTCTTCTTTTGGAAAGGTGCGGACAGGTGCAAAGAAAAGGAAGAGTTGTTTATTCCATTTCCTCATCCTTACAATGGTTGTCGTGGCTCAGTGGTTAGTGCTTTGGATTGCTGAGCGAGCGACGTGGGTTCAAGCCCCAGCCATGTCCACCGAACATTTTTCGCGTCACCACCTCTTGTCATGAAAAAGCTTTTCAATTCGCTGTTCGGAGATGGCAATAAATTGTAGGTCCCTTTCATTCGTGCGAACTATTCAACACGCACAACTTGAATGGTTGCGAGAAGCTAGGCCTTGGTTCACCTCGATCTGTCACGCCAGCTATTTATTTTTTACATCCCTACAGCTTCTGCAGAAATCATTAGAGAAGGACCTAGCTTCTTGGCATGAAGGTTTACAGAACAGTCGTGTGAGGACACCGACAACAGTCTGATTTGAGGTTGCTTCAACAGGACCAAACCATTTGTGCGATTCCCGTCCAGCTTATGCCAGATCTGTCTGGATATTTGGCACGTCATATCATCTTGCGGTTTGTTTTCCTGTTTGCGTCAATTTCAAGGATATGTTCACATGTAGTGAATGGTTAACTCAGTTCCCGCTTGACTGCCAGTGAAAATGCAAATATCTATGCAGAAAGTATGTGCGTAGATTATACATTTATACTTCAACCAGGACAAGCTCCCTTTATTGTCATAATCTCCCCTTGAAGTACGTTACAGCGATCTTGGAGGTGGAAAGAGACGTTCAAGTTAACCTTTTGGAGTAAATACCTCCATCTACTCTATTTTCCGTTTTGGATCCATCAGTAAATTTTTCACTTATACATATGTACGTGCGTGAATTTGTATGTATTTGCTCAGAAATTCCTTTGTCTTTGGGGTGTAGTCTGTATTCTTAGACGTGGCGCTGACTAGATCTAAGATTGATGAGTGACCAGTTTGAAATTCGCAAAGTTATGAGTACAACGCAGCAGCATCTGCTAAGCGACAATATCAAAGGGCATTGAACATAATGTCTATTGCTGCAGAGCGAGTGGTTTTTAGTGCACGAATAGGTTAGGTTAGGGGGAAAGTGCCCAGTCCAATTACTGAGCGTTCACGGAGGCCTACTGGTCCATTGTGTTCCCCTTGGTGCTGTGGGCCATGTTCCAACCTTGGGTTCTAGATGGGTGGTCTGTCAAACCAGCCTGTACTCTTAATGAAATGGAGTATGCTCGTTATCGGTACTTCTATTAGATTACTCAGTTTTCCAAACAGCTTTTTTCCCATGTGTCGGAGTCGGCGGTTTTGGAGTTTGGGTCACTCACAGAGTAAGTGCTTGATGGTTTCTGACTCTTCCGCATCCTGACAGCTCCTGCAGTAGTCTGGGGAGTCGATGCTGAGTTTGCTGGCCATGGTACCTATGGCATAATGTCCGGTCAGTACACCTACTAGGATGCGAGTATCTTTTTGATTCATAGCCAGAAGACATTTTGTTTTGTTCTGGTCTATTCTCTGCCATAAGCTAAGGGATATAATGCAGTCGCCTCGGCGGACAAAGAGGTGTTGATTAGCTTTCAGTACACCGATAGGGATGTTTATCGATAATTGGGTGTTCTCTCTTTCCAAAGCTGAACCTAGTGCACGACTAATGTAAAGGCAAGCAGATCTTTGGTCTTTTCCAGAAGATTAAAGGTAATCACGTCATAGAACAGGATACCGCGGAAGTATGGTAGTGGGTCACCTACCTCAACTTCTACCGATAGCTCTGATACAAGAGTAAAAAAACACTTTTAGGGAGTGCCAGATAAAGCCACGTAATACCACGTGTATCTCGGAAGGATCACCTGTCTAGCCATTGGAGCTACATATGAAGCGTAGGAGGCTACTAACATCGGTGTTTATCAGGTCCCATAAGTTGGTGTAGAAGAAGGCTCCTAAATGGAGTTTTCTCTTGCGGGAGAGAGCTGGAAAGTTGGAGAATAGTCTCCTCTTTCTCCACGTCCACACAGCTTCTACAGAAGTTGTTTGCGTAGACGCCAAACCTTGTTGTATGCTTGCCTATTAGACAGTGTTCAGTAATGACACCTATTATAGTTCTAATATGCGATCTTTTAAGAGAAGTTAAAGTTACTTAAAGCGTTCCAGATTCAGCATTTGCCAAATCTGCTTTCTCGCTAGACATGGTGTATCACCTGTTCACTTAATATTTGTTCTTTCGATAGCATCTAGCTCTAGTTTAAGTTTGCAAGTAGCGATAGGTTTACCTAAGGTGCCCTTATCTGGCCCAATAGGATATTTTGCGAGTTCATCGGCCTTACAGTTCCTTGGAATCTCACCCAACACCCAACAAAGGTCAATATTAAACTGCTCCGCCATCTCTATAAGAGACGATCGGAAATCTAGGGCTATTAGTGAATTTGAAGTGACTTATTTCAAGGACTTTAACGCCGCTTGACTGTGTCCGAAAAGATGAAGATATCCGTGGGTGATATTACATTTTTCTTCATCCAAGCTAAGACTTCTCTGATCGTCTGGAAAACGCTACAATGATTTGGAAGACGGAACGCTAGGCCACCCATACATAGGCCATATACATCGTCCCTAAATGACCTGGGAGCGATGGTTACCTCGAAGTTGTTGTCAAACTTAGCTTGGGTGTCGTGTAGTCTATGTTTCTGGGAGAAATTTTGACATTTTTCAAAATGGGGGCGTGGTCAAAATCTTTACTACGCCACTGTGAGGTTGCTTTGAGACGGATGGCTGCACTAGCTCCCGAAAATGTCCAGGGGTGATAAATGAAACAAAATGTCCAGAGCTGCAGAGGGAGTCGTCCGAAGAGCTCCACTGATACACATGCAAGCTGTTCGTTGGGTTTGCTCAAATTATCGCTGTTCATGACTATATCCAAGACGGTCCACCAAACCATCAACCCGTACGTAAGTATCGGTCTTATTATCGAAATATAGAAGCAATGCGGTGTTGCAGACCCCATTTTTTTCCGATGGCCTTTTAGCAAGAAAAAAAGGCTACTGTACCTTTCTTTACTGTCTCTTGAATGTTTGGTTTCCAGCTTAATTTCCTGTCCAAAACAAATCCCAATTATTTTGCTTCGTTAAAAAGGCTTAAACTTGTACCACCAATAGTAGGAGGGTCGATGTATGAAATTTTATACTTCCTATTGAAGAGTGCCAGTTCAGTTTTGTGGGGGTTCACACCCAAACCACACTGAGCTGCCCATTTAGTTTGCTTGTTTAGAGCACTTTGGAGGCGTTCTTCTAAGATATCAAGGTATTTTCCCGAAACGGCTATAGCAACTGCATAAGCGATCATCGCGCAGCCCCCCGCTTCTAGGATTATCAATAGTTTATTTACCATTAAATTCCAAAGGAGGGACAACAGGACTCCCTCTACTGACACATCTTCTAGCAGATGGGCCACCTATCTTTGAGTTGATAATTCGATTGGTGAGTAGAATATTGATTAACCCAATCAAAATAAGACCCAACTATTTTGGTGTCTGTTTTAGCCTTGATAACACCATGGCTCTGGGATAAGGATTATGATTAGGCTTTCTTGAAAAAACCTGCTGCTAGCCCCTACAGAGATTGCGTTACTATAATGCCGTTTTATCTGAGGTAAAGGTAGCTCCCTTGGTGCCTCCGGTTTATAAGTCCCCATTGCGAGCCATATTTCGTCGAACATATTTGCCTACAAAGGTGACTACCTCAAAATCTTGTAAGAAAGTTTCTGTTGACCCACTATGTCACTTCTGATACCATTCGCGAAACATTTTCTTAAAAATTTACATGGATCGTGTATGTACCTACTCATCAACAGATCATGGTGCATGTCAAGAGTTCTTGAACCGTAAATTCCACTTCAAATCCATTTCATAACATCATTCATTGAAGCCTACGTGCCAGAGATTAATCTTACACAATGCTTACTTATTTCGCCTCGGTCTTGTCCAGGCCACGTCCAACTTGCTACATCTTAACCGAGGGGGAAAACTAATTTTCCAATTATCCAACTTACGCATTCGCATCTTTTGTTGCCAATTTCATTTTCATTTGCAACGAGTGGTGAGCTCTCAAGATTCAATAAAAGGAAAACCGGGCTAAGATCGGTTTCAGTTTATTGTGAGTTCTCTGAATTTCTGAAGCGTTATTCATCAAAGCGATGAGAGTAGTAGGTTGGTCAAAGGATTTAAATTCAAGGATAATCGGGACTGTTTTACAGATATGGATTTTCTTGTGCTGTCTGGCGGTGGTGTCGGCTGCAGGATACGCTCGTGATGGTGGTGGAAATGGTAGAGGCGGTGGAGGTGGAGGCGGAGGAGGAGGCGGGCGTAATGGAGGCGGTGGTGGTCGAGGAGATGGAGGTGGTGGAAGTGGTGGAGGCGGTGGCGGCGGAGGTTACTCCTATCCTTCTTCAGAGGGAGGTGGTGGTCGAGGTGGTGGAGGTGGTGGAAGTAGTGGAGGCAGTGGAGGCGGTGGTGGTGGAGGTTACTCTTATCCTGCTCCAGCCGGAGGTGGCGGTCGAGGTGGTGGAGGCGGTGGCGGTGGAGGTAACTCCTATCTTCCTCCAGACGGAGGTGGTGGCGGTGGTGGTGGAGGAGGTCCCGGAGGTGGTGGTGGCGACGGTGGTGGAGCACCATCTGGGCCACCAATTCCAATTATAAAAATGGAATCAACTATCAGCGTTGATGGATCATATAAGGTATGGAATTCCAATAAAATAAGGATGTGACAATGAATTTGTATGTTTCAGTACGAGTATGAGACTGGCAATGGCATTCAAGTAGAGGAATCTGGTTTTGTTAAAAACGCAGGAATAGAAGGAGCCGAAGCTCTTAACGCTGAAGGTTCGTTCTCTTATACAAGTCCGGAGGGCCAGCTAATTATGTTAACTTATGTGGCCGATGAAAATGGATTCCAACCGCAAGGTGATCATTTGCCAACACCACCACCAATTCCACCAGAAATTCAGGAAGCTCTAGAGAAAATCGCTGCCGGAGGTGGTCATCCTGATGATGGAGGCGGTGGTGGTGGGGATGGTGGTGGTGGTGGAGGTGGAGGTGGAGGACCTGGCGGTGGAGGTGGTGGAAATGGATATTTCTATAAGTAGCTTTATAATTAATTTTAATGCCAAAATAAATGTGGGGTAATGGAAATGTGTCTTGATCTTAAGAAGAACATAACCGAAGTTTGCACTGTCGTTAGAAAAGGTCCGGGCAGCTTCTCAAAATCGTGAGTTTTTGGAAAAAATGAAATCAATGGACTCCCTGAAAGGAGGGCAAAATATACCTAGTATGTAAGGACTATGAAAGGCAGAAACCAAGCATGTATGCCTAATAATCTTAGTGAGAATAGCGTTAAAGAATACACTTACTTCAAAAAAGATCTTGCAATTAATTCAAAATATATATATGATATACCTTTGGTAACACAGAAGCACTTGACTATGATGAAGGTCTAAGAGCCTAGTTGGCCCAATAGCTCAATCTTCCGAATGAAGTTAATGATATCGCTCCTCGAAGCTTTTCTGATATCCTCAGGGTATCCTTGAGGAAAACACCCCTCCTAATGTAACAGAGAGGTACACCCTCATATTGTTTGTGTTCTGCTGATTCGTTTTCCTCTAGGCAGAGTTGACATTCGGGAAACTTGGGAAACACGCCCTAACGGGGCCCATTAGTGTGGATAATATCTCAGACTGCGGTGTTAGCGAGTTTTCAAATATCGTCCCTATTGCATTTTTTTTCATTAGGCGATAAGATTTCTGAATGTTGTATGTAGTTGTGGTTTCCCATCCGTCTGTTTGGGAAGCCACAGAAGGCACCTATACATCCTTTAGTACAGTGATTAACACAACGTTTAGGTAAGGTTAGGTAGATGGCTTGGTGAGAGGAGAGAGAACCCTCTGCGTCACATTCAGGTCAATAGAGACTCATTGTGATGAAACGTATCCGTTGTTCGCGGAGCAATCCTTAAAGCACTCTCCTAATGCACAGGGTTTCGCATAGCTATTCGTGGAAGAAATGTCTTCCAAAGGATTTCGGAAATGGTAGAGGCCAGAGAAAGTGGGTTGTATTCTCATTAATTTCCTCGTCTGCAAAGATCATTCTCACTTAGCCCTAGCTTTCTCATATAATGGTGTAGAGTATCTCCTTATAGGAGTAAGGGTGAACAGGATTTTTCTCTCCTTCTTGCCTTCTTTGGGAGTAGAGACGACCATTATTCCGCCCCAGGGTTTTGGCATGTGTCTCCAAATAAGACTACCAAAGAATGTATTTCCTGTCCATCCTAGGTCACTTGTAAAGAGAGAATAAGCTGATAGCCAATTGCGTTTTCTCCTCTGTTATCATCCCTACCTATGCTCTACAGTTAACTTCGACCTCATTTGTTTGGTAGACTATACTCTACGAACAGTGAAATCGACTTGCTGCAACTGAGGATCTACCAGGATAAGGAGTGTCCAATAGAAGGTCAATTGCTTCCTTGCTAGAAGTTTTAATATGGCTATTAGCCTCCTCAACATCGCATACGAAATATTATCTGCCATACTCTGTGAATGCCTGAAACCTTTCGTCAACAACCTGATTGGCCCTTATCAGTGCGGTTTTAGGGCAGGAAAGTCCAGAATTGACCAAATTTTCACACTTCGGCAGATCCTGGAGAAAACCCAAGAAGTCCAAATCGATACCCACCACCTTTTCATCGATTTTAAGGCCGCCAATGACAGCGTTTATAGAGACGATCTATACAAAGCCATACCTAGTTTTGATATCCCTGCCAAACTCCTCCATCTGTGTAGAATGACGATGGAGAACGCTCGCTGCTCCATCAAGGCCGGTAACGATCTCACCGAAACCTTTGATGTCCAAAAAGGATTTTGACAAGACGACGCGCTGTTATGTGGCTTCTTCAGCATCATAATTTGAATAAAGTGTACGAAACTCTCAAGCCAACATCAGAGGCACAATCTTTCATAAATCTGTCCAATTGATTGCGTACGCCGACGATATTGACATTACAGGTAGAACACGAAGGGCTGTCACCGGTACTTTCGCGAGTATAGAGACAGAAGCGGCTAAAATGGGTTCAGCTGTAAACAAGGGCAGTACTAAGTATTTGTTGTCAAGAAGAAGGTACACCCAACACCGACGAATCGGACAGAATGTCACAGTTGATAGATATAACTTCCAGGGCTTTGTTCTCTACCTTGGCTCTGCTATTACCTTCAAAATTTATATTTCGTCAGAAATCAAACGAAGAATAACTCTTGCCAATCGCCGCTTTTTTCGGGCTAAGAAGGCCATTGAATAGTAATGCCCCAACCCGAACAACTAACTAGACTCTATATAAGATCTTAATCCTTCCAGTTCTAATTTATGGCGAAATCGAAAGCGGATAAAGATATTCTTAGTCTTTTCGAGGGAAAAACTCTTCGAAAGATATTCGGTCTCGTATGCGTTGACGGGCTTTGTAGGAGAAGATTTAATCACGAACCATACGAGCTGTACAGGGACATCGACTTGGTCAAAAAACTGGACATGTAGATCGAATGGATACTAACGCTCCGCGCGCAGAGTCTTCGAATCCAACCCGGAGGAATAACGCAGTAGGAGAAGACGTTGAAGGGGACCTCAACTAACGTGGCGCCCACAAATGGAAGCAGTTAGCTAAGGCCTGGGCTAACTGGAGGGGCTTGTCAGTTGAGGCCCAGGTTCTCTTCGAACTGTAGCGCCACCTAAGTAAGAAAAGGGTTCAGCACAGCTTTGAAACTTTTAAAGATCAATCGATGTTGTACCAGAAGAGTTTTAAGAATCAAGGTATTTACTCGAGGGAGGTTTTATTAAAATTGAGAAATTTTTTGTGGGCTAGAAGTCCCTGATATCAGCCTTTCGTCTATGAAGTTGTTGGTTCCGTTGAAAAGTTGTCGACGATAAACAATACTTTTAGTGAGTTTCTTCTATGAAGGGATAGGAAACTCGGTTGGTATTTTATTTCGCATCTAATATTACCACCTCTCGAAGCATCGGAACAGATAGCTTTGAACTAAAGGTGGATAGTCGAAGCTATTCTGAAGTAACTACACTGACTGCTTCCACGCGACTTCAGTACAAAAAAAAAAAAAACAAAATTTAATATCCCAGTCGACTTCGGTCACATAATTCTCCAATCGTCCTCGAATTAAATTTAATGTCCCCTCTGATCCACTTAAAACGGTACCAATTAAAAGTTTCTCTTGATCATCTGACGATCAAGCGCCATTAACGTCACCTGCTACACAACGATGCTAATATCTAACGATAATTTATGACTGAATCGTGATTCTGGTTTTGGTTAGCTTTCATGGTCACACAGTTGTTTTTCAAGAAACCCACCCGCAAGACTGTCCAACAATAAACCATTCGCCACAGTCATCATCAAAACATCCTGCCCGGCTCATCCCGTAGTGTGCTCTTTATTTTAAAAATAGAACTTGACTCATCCTCACCAGGCCTAAGAGGTGGTTTAGATGGAGTTTGTAAGCCTAAGACCAAGGCGATCGTGGTCTACTCCACCACCGAACCACTTTCTTTCCATGAATTCAAGGCAGGTACCTACCCCGACGATCCGATAAATTATTAATGATCTTATTAGTGTGCATCCACGCGCAGAGATACTGCTTCAGATACATATTTTGACCCGTCAGAAAAAAAAAAGAATACCCAAATTCCAGACTTCTCTCCAGAGCTGACGTAATCCCAAGTGCAGAGGTTCCGATGATACCACACTCTCCGTTTACACGAGAAACAATAATAACAACAACACAGTTGTGGTCTGAGACTGCTTGGCTGTGGATAGGTCTCAAGAAATACCGAACCGATAATAGTCGTACGTACAAATTATAAATATTGCCGAGCGTGAGTGTTCCGTAGGCAATAGCTTCAAAGTCCAGCCGCGAGTGAGAAGTGCTTGAGAGGTTCTTAACGTTTTTATATAGCCTAGAGATTTTCGGAAAAAGATTCTACCTACACTTCACCTTCATGAAGTACCGGAAGGTAAAAACCCGGTTTAGGTTACATTCCGATGATTTTTGCATAATGTGTTCCAATTCACAGCAGATTATGTGCGTCCTTGTGTTGACGGCTTGTTTGGCTGGAGTAATCGTAGCCGATGATGCAGACACAACTACTGAGACGCCCGCAACGAACGCGCCTGTGGTGAGTAATCTATTGTGTCTACAAAGGTGTGTATAATGTGCATCTTTTGACATTTTAGACTGAAGCCGACATGCCGCAGAAATCAACCACGTATGCGTTTGCGTAAGTAGATCCCTGTTCGTCGTTGTATCTCAATGACATTGCGTGTGACATTTTACAGATTCGAGACTGAAAACGGTCAAGTACGCGATGAAAAGATCAAGCTTATGCCGGAAACAGCATCTTCGAAGATGGAGGTGAATGTCAAGGGTAGTTACAGCTTCATATCGGCCGACGGTTATGAGTACACAGTGTTCTACAAGGCGGACAAGAGGGGCTTCCGGCCGTATGTGACTGCGCATAAAATTACGGCAGACTAGGATAAGGCCTACCTAGGAAGGCGTTGTAACGGCCTAAGGCTCGTTACTTGTTGTTTTGTGATTTATTGTTTACATTCGTTTCGTATCCATCATAACTTTTGTGTATTTCATCTATGAGCTCATCGTCTAATTTGTTTGCGCTAATGGAATAAATATTTTGCGTCTCTATGACTGAAGTCTGATGAAGTCATTCTTGAAGAACTGGTTGGAGCTGAGGTTTTTTTTTTCTAGTTTTCATGGGCGCCATGGAAGAGATGAGTGTTTGGATTTGGACTGGAATTTGGTTACGTTTTTATTGGTTTGTGCGGTGGACTCTGGGATGAATTAATGCTTCAGTTTTGGTATTTCAAGGCTGTTTATGTAACCGCTTCGGTGACGATGGATTACGTAAATAGTTCGTAGGAGGCGCTTGTTCTATTTCTGGAAAGAGAGCTCAAAGCCGTGAGAACCTAACTTAGGACTTAGGGAAACGATGGTCATCGATTTGTCCTATGCTCTGGAACATCTTTACAAGTAGCTAGGTACCGCTTTAAGCACTGACGTTGCACTCAGTGGTATTCAAGTCAGCCAAGTGACTCTGTAAGGGCCCAAATCCTTTCACCTGGTGTTTGCAAGAGATTAACTGATATTTGAGACGGACCGAATTAAGACTGCTCGGCGCGGTCCATTATACTACCGAGACTGACGGAGTTTTCACCAATTTTACTAAAATTTTCTAGACTTTCGGAACAAACCGAGAGGGCGCTCCAAATGATGAGGAGCTTACAGTAACAGCACTCACCGCATCACCACCGAAAATCTGCCACTTTTTCACCGCAAAAAGGCAGAACACTCATAAAGGAAGTGATCCCAAGTATCATCGTTCTCTCTATAAGCGTCGCAGACAGAAGTGTCACTTAGGCTCAGCCTTTGAGATGGTGGTAAAAAGCGAAGTGTCTCGTTAGAAAGTCAATAAGTTGTATACAGTCTTTTCTACTATTTGTCAGCAAGAATATATTCCGACCAAATTCAGACAGTTCTTGTGTTCTCGAACTATCTCCGAACCGATTTAAGAGTTGAGCAAGGCATTAAGCACAGCCTTTCGTTCCAGCGGCAAAAGCTCCGGCCCCTGCACCTTTATTTTCATTGGGGAACCGTTGATCTGCTGTAGAAGTGCGTTATAAATAGAGTAGTTTTTTCACTCCAGAGGCTGTCATTTTCTCAAGGCAGCGAGTGCAGACGGTGAGCCAAATTTACTACCCAGAGTCCGTTCCAGAGAGCCTATTCTTTACAATATAGTTCCTGACCATCATGATAGCATAAGTCCCTGCTTTCCTTGAAAAACAGAGGCAAGTATGCCCATTCAACTCGTCATGAGTCCGGTGGTAATGTCTTCGTGTAAAGCAACAACACCAGACTTAGGGAATTCTGACATTACCACCATTTGAGTGCCCCAGTAATGTCTTCGTGTACATGAAGACATCAGCACCGAACTCATGACGAATTGAAGGGGCCTACATTTTATTGCTGACTTCGAATGGCAAGTTAGTCATTCCCCAACGAGAGGTGGTGTGGCGAAAAATGCTCAGTAGACTTGGCTGGGGGTTAAACTTCCGCAGCTCGCATAGCAGTTCAACGCACCAGCCACTGAGTTATGGCGACCTAGTGGTTTAGCATCAGCAGCCCAATCCAGGTTGAGACTCTGCGAAATCAGTCCTGAACGCAACAAAAGTTGACTTTAAATGTGTAGAGCGACACAGCCCTCCTTAAAAAGATACGTGGTCACTGATAGGTCATCTCCGTACCATTATCGATTCCACACCTGAGTGAATCGTGTTGACTGAAGATGCTTTTAAGCTGAAACCCTGAGTCACACCGAAGCGCCATAAAAAGCAAATATTTGGTATCGAGTTTATTCAACCACCATTTGATAGTCATTATTCTCGGTACCACGTCTCTGTATTTTTATTATGAGCAGACAATTGATTTGGTTTTAATAAATAATATTTATTCATGTAAACAAATAAGGACAGGCAGCAGTAAATTTTTCTTTTTTTTTCTGTTTTATGCTTAGAATTGTTTTGGTGTTGCTCTCACTAGGCGCAATGTCAGCACATTCTCTATATTTTTATTCAACATACTTTTAGGATGGTGAGTACCTAACCCGTTCTCCAACAAACTACGCCTATGAGCACATAACTACTGATCCATGGAACACGAACTTCAAAAAAGCAAAGATTACGTGAATTAGATTTAAATTCGACATCAGAAGTAATTTATAATTTGTTTCAAAATTCAACCTTTCACTATTTCGCCGTTGTTGTTTCCTTCTCGACAGATTGAAATCAGAAATCTGAAGTCTCCCATTTTGAGTTTTCTGTCAGTTGGTTTCTAATGGAAGTAACAGTTGACCTACAGTTGTTCTAAAAACAAAACCCTTGATCTTGTTTTGTCCATTCAACCCGCAGAAGGTTTCTGATCTCTTCTTCTACCAGCCAAGGATTACGACCTTGGTCGAGAATGAAGCTATTGCAAATAGGTAGTCCTGTAAGCTCTACAGTACTTCCAGGACATATAGAGGATTTAATGCACTTTTAACATTGTAATGAGTTCCAACAAATGAAACAGTGGGGTCAGCTGATGAACGAGCCAACCGTTGCCAAGGATCATGGTTAGCATTTTTGGGCTAAAGCCCAAGGGATACCAACTGGTATCTACAACAGTCCGAAGTTTGATAATTTTCTAAACGTACCAAATATAGACCAAGGGCCGAATTACGAATCGATCACGAGTAAGTTGTTATCGAAATGTGAGGATTTGGCATTAAGATTCTCGTGATCGAGTATTCAGTATCGAAATTTGAGATGACAGCACGCGTCATAGTCCATAATTTAACTCGAACACTATTGTGCTGTCGAGCCGTCGAGCGAATTAACAAAGATGTGATTATTTTTGTTTCAAATTTTTTTTTAAAGGGCTTTACTAATACAGGGTATGTTCTTTCTTTAATTAAGGTCCAATCTCAACAAAATTAATTTGTTGCAAAAAATATTCTGGCCGATTTTATGGCCAAACACCCCGATTTAGCAAAGAATATTTTGCCGAACTGCAGACAGGAAAAAGCAACTTCGTTACGACCATGGCAGCAGCTGACGGGAATGCTAAATGTAGAAGGGCCACCAGTGAATTTATTCCATTAGATCCATTCTTTTCTTAAATTTCACTGCAAATAATATTTTTCTATCTTTTATAACAACCGTAGAAACGTCACTTTGTGAGTTGTAGTAGAATTTCTCTAGTACAATGTGATTTTCATTCGATACGTGGGCTTTCGAGTGTCATCGTCCCAATGAGGTTAATCGATCATTTGATCCCGAGTCCTACTCACTCACTCGTTATCGATTGCGGTAATTCTGCCCAGTTTAAAGTAGCCTAAAAATTATAGAAAAACTACGCATTGACGCATCGGAAGCGAGTACTGAGATGCGGACAGCATCCCAGGACTCGACGTGTGAGGGCTTCTTTTAGTAAAAGCATAGCAGCGAATTGCCTCGTTCGAATAATTACACCAATGACATTGACAAAACTAAGTGGCACCCACCAAGGCCAACAGATGAACATGAAAAGCAGCAGAGAGTGGACCACTCTAGATAAAGATAGATGGACATACACACTTTTTCAACACCCACGTATGGGTAAATTGCAGACACAGAGAGCTTCACTTCTACCGGACGCAATTGCTAAGAGGTCACGAATGGCCAAAGACCACGTTTGAGCAAGACGACACTCCAGATTCTCTAAAGTGCATGTAATAAACGCCTGATGGCCCAAAACCTAGGTTCTCGCAACCATTCATGTTGCGCGTGTTACATTAATGCATTAAGGCAGATGTACATTAAATGCATTACCGACTTCGAATTGGGAAGCCATGACAAGTTATACTTTCTGAGGTTTGTTAAGGTGGTGCCGGAAAAAATGTTCAGTGGATATTGCTGTGACCGCTCGCACGACAGTCCAACGCACTAACCATTGAGTCACGGCGACCACCTAAGGTGCATGTACATATGGATTACCGAAAATATGGAAAACGTCTTGTTTCATAGGCGTAAGAAAAAGTTTGACAAATGCTGGAAGAGAAACTAGATGAGAACTTGATCCCCGACAAGAACACTAGAGAGATAATAGCTTTTGAAGAAGCTTGGTACGCAGTTGGCGATACTGGGGGAACCATAATTAAGAAACAGCGGCGACAGGAAAGTCAACGTAATGCAGTTCAGTAACTTGACGGCAGCATAGTGACACGTGGGAAGATGGAAAAAAAAAATTGGGACGCTCCTGAGGAGGTTCTTCGGTATCTTTAGATGTTGTCTTCTAAAGGGGGGACGTTGCTTTTTGAGCCTTAACTCGTTGTTACATTGCTTTATTAGTCTCGATTTGTGTCTGAGGACTAGATGGGTTAAAAAACAACTTCGCTGTCCATGTAAACATCAGTATCTCTTGGTCTAATTGTGAGGAAAAGGGCAAGAACTTCTGTGTGTTGTAATTTGGAAGTTTCCTTGGTCAAGAAATGGTAGTACGAACAGAGTCTACACGTCCCTCTGATTAGCCTTTCATTTAAGCCAAATCTGAAATCGTATACCAACCGTATGTCTTGGATACATGCGTCAAAATATAGCATGAGATCTGGTGGTTTTTTTTACATCGTTTAGCCTGTTACACCCCGATCGATTGTATCGCTTCAAAATTTGGCTACACGGAACTGTTTAATGCGATTGTGACATGCCTTCATCCCACCTTTTGCACAACTTAACACCATGACTGACTTAATTAGTCTTATTTTTCCTTCGACACTCTTAATCCGATTAGACTTGAACAATATTTTGCTATAAATACTCCCAACGCATCATCAGAGATGCGAATTGGACAAAAGAAGCAGCAGCAACACAACACAACAAAATGACTCGAACGACGTAAATTTCTCTGAATAATTACCATCACCATTACAACACAACAACAAAAGAAAACCTTTATTTCTAACGATCGACCTTAAAACAGATCTTCACTTACATCATAACAAAAAAAAAAAAAACAACAACAACAAAAACAACAACACCATCCGAAACGAAGTAATAATGACACAACAGCTCAAAACCAGAGATCGATCAACCCGAAAGACTGGCCAACAGTTTCGGTGAGACTTTACGATTTTTCAGCGGAAGTTTCGATTTAGCGCGTCCTTCCCTCGAGGAGCCGAGCGTATCAGGATTCGAGTCATCATTTCGGTATGGAGTATAGGGCACAATTGCCATTTCCTGACGGGTGACTCCATTGGGAGTTCTGTACCTTCAAGGTGTAAACACACATGCAACTGTCAAAACTCAATGAGAATAATGGCGGCCACTTACCACAGAGTGTATCCAGAGTCGGTCGGAATGTATTTAAAGTCCTCGAAGTACACAATCGGATAGTTTCCCGGGAAGGCAAAGAAGGACGCAGCTGAGGCACAGGCCACGAGGGTCAAGCCAATCAGAAGCTGTGAGGTAGCACATAAACGACGTGATTCACTTTCAAAGTAACAAAACTTACAATCCTAAGGTCAGCCATTTTCGGTGATGCACGGTGCACAGCATCTGGAGTGAAAATGATGACATTCCGATTACTACGCTTGATTATAAGACTGTCTGACGCTTTTTTACATGTATTACCACGGGTGATGCCTGGGGCGGGGGTAATTACGACGGCAAGAGGAGACTCTTCCTCCGGAGTAATTACCAAAGCGGAAGGGCTTTCACAAGCGTGTGAACTCTGTACGCCAGGGATGGTGTCTATTGACCGAGGCACATGAACCGGAGTACTTGTTGGCTTTGAAGCTTCCTTGGGAGATGGATGCAGTTGAAGTGGGACACAGTAAACTCCGCTGTGACCCTCGGACAAGCACACACAATCGATAGAGATTGAGACTGACGGTGAGCTCCGGAGGCGATGAAGTTGATGACCCTGTGGTGGGTTTTTTCTGTTTTGAAAAGAAAATGCTTTTGTGTGATTTATTATAATTTATCACGACGGTGGCAACGGCTTGAGATGAATCCGAATGTGGGCCAGTTTTAGTGTTTTCTTAGTCTGCTTTTGGTCAAAGCGGCCAGTGAAAGGTAACGAAGATGTCGTTAGCTATTGTTAAGAGCGGAAACCCCCCAAAAAGTGACCACAATCGCAGCCGCAACCGCAACGGCAAGTAGTGATTTAGTTTTGATTGGTGTTTTGTAAATTGGATCGTGAGATTGTTGAACGTAATTCATTGGCCTTTCTCTATCTATATTTGGATTGTGGTGTGGGGCTTGAATGCTGAAATAATTAGTGATGACGAAGCTCTGTACTCGAGGATGGCACGGTCTGATTTATTGCGTAGGGAAATGTAATTCCCCCGAAGAAGTCTATAAACATAAAGCTAAGTGTTTTCTTTGGTTGATTCATCAACGGAAAGTCTGAACCGCAAGTGGATACAATTTGCAACTTTGCAGGAGTGCTTCGTTTAAATATTTGGCACTCGTTGGAAAGGGGTTTTTTTTTTGATTAGGCCCGTTCACTGCGAGACAAGTTTCGGTCCGGTTTCGCGATCGGGATCTGCATGAGATTCATCGTCTTGGAATGAATTTCTGTTCTTTTTTGACATGTCGGAACGAAAGGTCAAAGGGAAACTATTTGAAAGTGTTTGTCTTTTCCAACTTCGAATTCAATGGAAATTTTGAGTGACTGAATATTCTCCGCAGAGGAAGAATAGACAACTGCGTGCTGCTGCTAAATCAAAACAATACATAGAGGGAGTATCTTGGTGGATTTCGATGCTAGATAATCCTCAGCCAATCAAACCACCAGCTAATGATCAAAAAAATGCATATAAGACGTCCGCAGGAAGCGAAGACCCATCTTTCTTCAACTTTGACAGCTCCTGAGAAAAAGTCGCCTCAGGAGTGGAGAGAACAGACCTTAAATTCCAGTGGATATGGCATGAAACGAAGGGAAGAAATAACTCCCCTTAGTAAATGCGTTAAAACTCATAAAGGAGCACAGGTCCTAAGTCGTCGAATTCTGGATTGTCTTTTCGTTCACTTCTACTCTCTTCATGTCGTTATGAACGTGTGCGATGGTCTACGTCTATATCGAACCAAGGTACAGACTTCTTTAATTGGGAGTCCTTCTAGGTAAACAATGTACCTTGGCGCTAGACTGCAAGAGACTTAAGATTATTTAGATTATTAAGGAAATATACTTCTAAGGACTCCTCCTATGAACTCCTCCTCTACCTTGTCTTTGCAGCTTCTGCAGCAATAATCAAATAGGCTTTGGATCACCCCAAGCTGTCGGGCCAACTATTTAATTTTTTTTATCTTTTAGCATCGATGATAGACCAAATGAGCCCAGCGTTGTTGAAATAATCAATGATTTCCTGTCGCCAGAGCACCGATGTATGGAGCTTTGTTTTTTTTTTAAAGAACCTGCCCTTATGGTTGACACTGCGACCTAGCGAGATCTATTGTGTTTCCGGTCTAATTAACATAAAAGGTGTACTACTTTCCTAATGAAGGTGAGTGCGTCATTAGTAGCCGGGTTTCTAAACTCCGCTAACGAACAGATTTCCCTATGAAAGATTCGTCCATGTTCTCACACGTAGCTAGTAAAGTGCCGGACATTCACAGAAAATGTGCTCAGAGGTTTCTACCTCTTCAAAACAGAACCGAAACTCTGTATCTGAACAAAGGTTTAGTTTGTTGATATGATATCTTAGGCTACAATGGCCGGTAAGGAAGCCTACAAGCTTCCTTACGTTGTTCCTGTCAAGGTTTAGAATTTCCTTGTAAGAAAAGGGCTTTATAAGTCCTTTGGATTGCTTAAGCCCGGGGACATTTTCCCAGTGGGCTAGCCGAAGTTAGTGTTCCCAGTTGTTTAACAAAGATGTGGCCAATTAACGCCAGAGAAGGGTTCCGGTCTCAAAAGCGCGGAAGCCAAACCAGCCCTAGCCAGCGCATCCGGAGTTTCATTGCCTCCAATACCCTGGTGGCCAGGCACCCAGCCAACTTGACCTTGTTGTGCCTGTCATGTAGGGTATCGTAGCTGGACTTGACTGACATAGATTCCATGAATATCTGAATAGATAAGTATTTTTGCGCCCCTAATACCTCGCAGGTATTATCCAGGGGCAGATCTCAATAGAATGGATTTCAGCCTGGAACATGCTGGGGCACATCCACTTGCTCGGATAGTTAGTCAGCTGTGCAGTTCCCCAGAATAGTGTTGTGACCTGAGACCCAGCAGAGATACGCGGTAGTCCTTCTCTGTCCTGGATTTTACTGAGGACCTATGTATGTATATAAGTCGGTAGTAGATCATTTAGTCGGAAGCGGTACAGAGTCCCAAACTAGTGACAGATTGTCTTAATTCGAATGAGAATGAGGTCCGAGGACGGCAGTTATTGTTGCACCATTAAGAGGGCGTCCGTAGCTTAGCGGTTAGTGTTTTGAACTTCTGTGCGAGACACGAGGATTCAAGATACATTCATATCCACTGCTCAATTATCGCTGCATCAACTCTCGTCGGGGAATGACAAACCTTCGAGGGTATAATTTGTAATGAAAAAGTTTCTTTATTGTAGGTTCGTTCCATTCGTGCGAAAAATCATGAGCAATGACGACCAATTGGGTCTTCTTCTGTTTATTCAATTTGGTGACAGTGTTGGCTCCAGATCGGACAAAGGTTGGCTTCTTCTTGGCCTTTAGTCTTGGCCTCTGCGAGCTTCTTCAAGCGTTGCTTCTTGGCCAGAGCCGGTTTACGCCTGTATTATTCCAATTCTGTATTCTGTGTTAGGAGCCCTAAATGCGCACTGCGACTTATGGGGTCTATTGTGGTGGC
The DNA here is from genome assembly GCA_917880715.2 of Matsumyia berberina. Lineage (NCBI taxonomy): Eukaryota > Metazoa > Arthropoda > Insecta > Diptera > Syrphidae > Matsumyia > Matsumyia berberina. Next base: position 36,616,014 of record OU862870.1, read on the forward strand.
CCATATGGTTTAAGCAGAGGTTATATTGATGCTTTTGATAAACCTCAGTGTAGCCTTAGGTTCAATTTTCCGAATTTTCGCTGGGTTGACCGAGGCCCGCGTCAAGTGGAGTAGTCTTTTCCTTGCGGCTCCTGGACAAACGCACAGAATATGTTCAGCGGTCTCTTTCTGTTCTCCACAGAGCCGGCAAATATTGATATCTGATACTTTCATTTTATGCAGATGGTATCTGAGTGGACAATGTCCTGTCAGATAGCCGGTTAAGGTTCTTAACTCGTCTTTGGTGAGATCAAGTAAAGCCTTGGCCTTGTATAGGTTGGGGTTGATAAACTTTTTCGCTTGTCTAAGGCCCCCAGAGGTTGGCCCAGTAGTCGGCGTGTTTATTGATCTCCTATTGTGTTATCTTGGAGTAGGCACTGTTGGGTGGTACCCCAAAACAGTGTTCTGGACCAACGATTGGGCGGCAAGTGCCTCTTCTCGCCAGGCAGTCAGCTCGTTCGTTATCCTCGAAGCCTTCATGTCCTGCGATGCTGGCTAAGGTACCCCTATTTACCGATGCAAGACTTTTGAGGAGGTTGAGACAGTCCCAGACAACCCTACCGTACAGAATTTAAGGGCTAACAGTGCTACTTGACTTTCTGAAAAGGTGTAGATGTTGATGTAGATGTATATAGGTTCCTCGTGTTGTTCCTCGCAGGTATTCTCTTGCACACAATTCAATACCGTGGACTTCCGCTTGAAATACTTCAGGTGACTTTCCAAGCGCTGTCGCGCGTTGGATGAACCCCAGCACCTGTGCTGCCGTTTTTCAATTTTGAACCGTCAGTATACCAGATTTGGGAATTTCTTTTCCAATTACTTGAACGTGGGGAATAAGGGACCCATCGAGATAGCCAGACGAGGTGCCTTACTACTGGTTTTCTCACGGAGATGGTCTGCTCTTCTATAGGACTCGTTTAGGTTAAAATCTTCTGCCATTGTTTCTCTATGGGCACTCCAGTTGGAAAGTACAATAAGTAGCATAAAAACCTAACTTTGAGTTGAGTGAAGACGTCAGCTTTGTTAAGGGGTTAATCCACCCAAAATAAATATTATATTCGAATGTAGTCCGAATAATTACCAATTATCCCCGAAAGCATGTCTAGCTCAACAAATTAAAAACCACTCTTGCAGACACTTAGTTTAAGTAGTGAATGTCAAGCCTTATATCCAACAAGTGGAAGAGCATAATCGGTTTGCTTCTTCAACTACGTTTGACCTTAATTCAGAGAAAATACTAATTACTCGAGACATATCGCACGCCAGTTATCACGATTTTAGAGTTCGTGACTAAGTGATGGGTTAAATCTCAACTGGAATTAAGTGATTGTAATGGTTGACAAGTTTAAAAGAAGTTACAGTGGCTTTCTTGTCGTATTTGTACGATTTGTTGGCATTTGAAGAGTTTATCGGTCCTAACCAGATGAAGGTGATATTTGACTGATCGACTTGGATAGAGGCTCTTCTGTAGAAGGTTAATATGCACACAGAACGAACGCTTCTATATTCTATTGTGATTGGAAAATGCTCTGTGGAAAGACGATGTCTTCATAAGATCACATCTACAGCTCATGATCAACAAAACGAAGAAACCTTAGCACCTTGTCACCCACAGATTAAGTTCGGAAGTCATTCCTCCGAAATTTTCCTGTCATTCATGACGGCAATCTAGTACGGCCTGTAACCGAACTCTATCTGCAGAATACGGATGGCTCTGCTTTAGACGCTCTGCTTGATCGACTTCCCCTTGATACCTTTATCATGGGTCGGCCTATCAAAGCAATCTATCTTCCTAGACGGGGCGGTTTTTGGTATCATCCGCTCTGGAGTTTTATGACTTCACGCGACACTTATCCTTCGACCGTAGTACCATTGATATGCCGCCTGATGCAATGGCACCAGAACTTCGGTTGCTGTGCAAATTTAAAGTTGACGTTCCTTGCCTTCAGGACTGGCTTCGGCCAGAGTCTGAGTCTGGACGGGCCTGTAGTCGAATCGTTACGGATGGCTCCAAAATCAGTCATGGGTCCGGTGCTGATATCTTTGTGGGGGTCGAAAAAACCAGATTTCACATAACATGAGTCATTTGCTATCACACAGGCCGCGCACTATGTTATTAAAAGTAGGTGGAAGGGTTGGAGCATCTGCCTCTGGCGCGATAGTCAGGCTGCGCTTAAGGCCTTGTTCAACCAGTTCCAAAAAAATGCGAGAATGCAAGAACTCTCTGAATTCTATTGCAAGGCTGTACTCTTGTCTGGGACCTAGGTCACACTGGGATCCATAGAAATGAGATCTCCGATGAGATTGCTAGACAAGTCTCAAAGGATGTTTTCTCAGGACCTGAACTTGCGTTGGGTCTTCCCACATCCTCGGTCAGGGCCTACATTGACCATTGGGTTTCCTACACACACACAATTGTGTGTGGCGCGGCTCTCCAGGATACAGGCAGACTAAACGAATGTTCCTGATTTTCTGTAAGAAATCACCAACATTCTTAAAGAGACTGTAGACAACTTATTGGCGTTCTAACCGTTCTATCCGCGATGCTTGTAGACAAAGCGACAGCACTTTGGATCATTTCTTTTGCGATTGTACCGCATTTCGTCGGATCAAGTAGCAGATTTTCGGTGCTGATACTGTAAGCCCCTCATCATCGAAGTACCTTCTCGGCTTTCTTCTAAAGTTAACGAAATTGCAGTAAAATCGGTGCAAACTGGGTTCTGCTTTCTGGTAGTAGAATGGACCAGTTGCGTCTGAGTGCTAAAGTATAGCGTTTCCAAAACCGGCAAAAAAAGAAAATTCACGGAGAGCTTTCTCCACATGGTCACTAAACCATGAGGTGCTGAGAGGTGCTGAGTAGCTTCCTGACAGAACATTCGGGATAGCACAATAGGCCCCATGTCAGACCGAAGAAGCAATAGCCAAAATTTGTTCCCCAAGAAACGTTGTAGTAGTTTAAAGACTCTTCGGGAGAAGTCTGTTGCAAGATATGGTTTATATGACGCATCTCATCCAATCGATGCGTCAAATGCAAGACTTTGCTGACAACTAACTAGTATCTGAGCAAAATTAAGATGAAGATCCTGACCGTATTCGGTAGTATTCCGATTGACTCAAACTAATGGTAAGTTAGTGGATCAATGTTGACTTAGCCCCAGGGGTGATTGCTTCCCCTACCAATAATCGACTTTGAACCATGCAAAGAAGACAAAATTCCACCTGTAGTCTGGTCGATCTTTGACATGAATCATCCACTTTTCAAGGTCAAGACAGCTGGTATACCAGCACAGAAGACAACAAAAACTTAAGAAATTATGGAAGCACTCCAACTGAACGCACTGTGGAGTGAGGACCATGCATGATCTGAGAAATTGCGAAACCTGTTCATCTCTGCCTAGTCTCTGACCTACTTGAGTCCATGTACTATGTACATTCCTGAGTACATGAAGAAACCAAACCCATATTGCAAACCAATTAAAATAAAGTACCTCATGCACATGCACATGCACACAACCCCATCATCACATCTTTATGCTCCCGACGATGATAGTGATACTACCGGCTCGCCCACACCACACTAACTAGATTGTTCGGTAAGAACTCAACCCATTATATAACCGAAAGTCCCCACAGAGGCACACTTCTCCCATCAGTGTCCCCAGAGCCATTTATGTGCTGAGTCAACACAGTAAGCAATTGGCGATAATTGCGTCCAGCTTTTGTGTATCTATTGCAGATCTGCGCCACCATGCGCCGCGCCATTGCAAGTCCGTAATTTCCATTAATAAAATATAAACATATGCAACCGCAAGCCGTAAGCCCCATTAGCATACGAACGTTAATTTTGCCTACTGTCGATGGTGATGCGAGACAAACTCATCTTCCCCGAGCGACCAGCAAACGGCCTTGAAACCAAAATGTTAAAGATGCCAGCGGTACCCCTCCGGCAGACTCCCATTCCACGAAACCATAACCCATCCGACTGCTTTGGGAGCGAGCGCGTCAACCGGCTTTTTGGCCGATCTCTTGGCTCACGGCTATTATCACAGTTTTGGTATTTAGCTGGAGTAATACAGTGTGAGGCTGTGGTCCGGTTTGGAATTCGAGAAGAGCACCATTAGCATTTTAACGATCCGCAGAACACGATGGACAAACCAGCAACGCCAACAACCAGCAACTAGCAAACACTTTGGCAAGAGCTGGTTTGCAAATATATTTCTGAAATCCAAAGTTTGCGCGAAACTTGATTAGTTTGACTGACTGTCGGACTGTCAAACGCCCCCCAGAGACAAGCACTGTAGTGCGTCGTGCGTGCTGTCCCCCGATACCTTGACGCGCGAAGAGTTGTGTTGAAAGCGAAAAGTTGCTCGTTGCATCATAGGTCAATAGATTTCTTGTTTGTTTGGTATTAACTAACACATAACTCACCGTGTCAACGAAAGGTGGAGGGAGGGATGGCAACAGCGCTTGCGCGACGCTCTCGTCCGTGACATTCATCCGGAGTGGCGTGCTGAGTTCGTGCGCATTTGCTTAGGGAATAGGAGTTCTTGTCGCGGTGTAAAAAGTCGACCAGATCGGACACATGTGCTCTTGGAAGGTCCGTTTCGTTGGCAAAGGTCACTGGGTTGTTGTTGGACCAACGGCAATTACATGGAGATCACATGGCGTCTGTATAAGGAAAGGGGCCCTGGGCTCGAAGTTTGGCTTAAATGTCATAAAATTATCGACTGAATGAATTAAAGATTTTTCTCTCTGTTTAAGGATGAAGGTATGCGGTCGGTGCCTTTTGTAATCTGTAATGACCGGTGATCGTGGAAGTTAATGGCTTCTTTTATAGGTGGCGCATGTATGTTAATCGATCGAATGGAGACATCTCGCAGGGAAAAAGTCTTTCAAGGGTGGAAGGTAAAGAAAGTGATTAGATGGTTAATTTAGGTTGTGTCGAGGAAAAACTGGATTAACCTTATGTCCTGCTTTCGCTAAGCTACAAGTCACTTTCTAGAGTATCCGGAGATAGAATTTAATTTTCTTCTGATCATTGCTGTGCGTCTATTCGACTGTTTTCCGCCTTGTTTTTCTATTGGTCTACCAGCTCTTCTTTCATCGTCTGTTATGGACCTCTCACGGTCCAGGAATAGACATGTAACTCAGGTGGGTTTTGACATTTTTTCACGTTGTGTATCAGAGCAGAAAGAAGTTTTTGAGGGTGCGCAGGATATTTTTCATTTAGGCCTTAGTAATCGACGAATTCAATCTTCATCAGTATATAAACATAATTAACAATCACTAACAACCATTTTGGGGCGCCTTACATACATATGTACAAGCATTAAAGGCTCGCCTTTAAAAAAAAAAAAAGTAGTGTAAACCAAAGTCGGGCTGTGGGAATAGGTCAGTTGGGGTGTAGGTTCGGAGCGATGTTAGAAAAGTGGACACGATGATGTAGTTGACACTTGTTTGTGTGAATTGGAAGAATTTTTTTGTACTTAAGGTGGAAGCCAGGATGTTAGCGATTCTTATATGTATGACAAGCTTTAAGTTCATTTAGACCCATGAGCTAATGTCACATTCTCGCTAAGGCTGGGTGGTGGTATCGAAAGTCTTTAAGGTCATAGTTGGTCGCATTAGCTCGGGACATCTTTAGTAGTATTCTAAACGGAGGTTTTATGGTTGAAATTCTACTGACGATAGTTCACAGTCGCGACGGTCGGATCAAAAATTTCTTTGCACCAAAAATTCACTGCCTTCAATGTTGTTAGTTCATGAGTTACTGTCTCGGCTAATCTTTCATTTTGCAGAATTCATCTTTATCTACAGCACTTTCGATACACGTTTGACGCTTAAAATTAGATGATAAGCATACAGATGGACGTCGTTATGATAGTTCAGAGCTCAGAGCTGTAACAATCCTCCCTAAAGGGTCAGCAAAAGCTGCAAACTAAAAGGCAAAGCTGCGGATCTTAAACATTTGAGACTACTTTGATAAGTTGATCAGTTACTTTAATAGATACAATCAGAGCGAGACGAAGACAATCTTCATGTTAGTAAAGCCAAAACTAAAAGCAGATTGTTCGGGATATCCATCTTCGATATCGACTTTCCAAGCTTTACGTTTGCCAAATTGGCTGGCGTCGTTAGAAAATGCTCCATAGCAATGTTAACTTTCCTCTACATCCTATCTTATCCGTAAATATTCTCAGATATTTCACAGGCATCTCGAAAATTTCGGATTATCCTAGTGGTGTCACATTCAAACTAACTCCGGTTTTAGCTTGTCCCAGTTCTATCATCCACAATATTCACCTTACCTAATCAACCATGAGATGAGGTGCAAAATCAGAGACTTTCGCTGGTAGTTCTGTGAACTATTCTGCAATTACAGTGAGTCTTAGACATCCTCTTAATAAGGTGTCAAAAAGTAAAGTGGGAAATGAGTAAAAAAAGAAGTAAGAAATATAGAACTGCATTCTGGTAGTAAAACAACTGCCTGTCTGATTGTCATAGAACTTTAGGATAAATTGGGATTTCATCAAGCACTGGGCTGATCAAAGAACAGAGGAAAGTGGACAGATTAAGGATAAAGAAGTAATCAAATAATATAACAAGCTTTCGTAGAACTCAGCTAGGACTGATGGTGGAAGTCAAGAAGCCTGCGTCTCGACTTAAATTGAAAGGACCTTTAGATGTCTAGAGTATTTTTTCACAGCCAAGATTGCAACAAAGAATTCTGGTAGATCAGTGATATTCTTTCAACAACTTTCCAGATTTGTGGCAAAGATACCAACATCCATCAGAAACGCCACAATGGCCGACCCGTACTATGAAATCAAAGGTTTGACAAAGAATACTATAGTAAAACAAGACGAATAAAAAGCGGAGCTGGAAAGAAAGAAAATAGGAAAGCAAGAAAACACGAGAAGTGCATAAGCGAAGGTATTAAGAGATTGTATACCAGAAACAGTGGACGTACGTTTTACCAGAAGGTAAAAAGAATTCGTCAGTGAAGCAGTGTAGTGATGGTGTAGGAAAGCTTCTAGTAGAGTCACAGCCGGTGATGAAAATGTGAAAAAAAACTACTTCTGTAGACTGTGTTGTTCAAAATGAAGTACAGATGGATATTTACTTACACTTAAATCCAACAAGTCTCCTGGACCTGACGACTTGCCGGGCGAGTTATTAAAGGTAGCTGGAGCACTCTTGGCAGAGAGCATACACCAACTCATTTCTAAGATTTGGTCAGATGAGTACTGAAGAATGGAATCTCAGTATCGTCTGCCTGATCCAAGAGAAAGGACATCCCTCAACTGCGTCAAAATCTTGTCAGACAGTCAGGTTGCCTGAAACCTTTCGTTGGCAACCTGATTGGCTCCTCCTATTGCGGATTTAGGGCTGGAAAGTTCGCAATCGAACAAAAGTTCAGACTTCGATAGATCCTGGAGCAAATTCGAGAAGTGCTATTTGATACCATCGGCAGAATGCAGTGAGCTGTCAACCGTGCGTTAGCAAGTATAGGGACAAACGGGGGCAAAATGTTTAAGCGGGGAACGAGTGCAAAACCAAACTGTCAACAACATCGATAAGTGGATCTGAATATCAAACCGTGTCCACTTTAACTTCTAGGTAATAGCAGACTAAAATGTCCTGAAGCTCGACTCTATCGAATTCGCATCAAGATATCCTTGGTGGTTTCGAGCGAACAATTATTCGTTAGGTATTCGGACCGTTCTATGTTGATGGTTTTTGGAGGAGAAGATTTGCCAAAAAAAAAAACGCATTAGACGTTTCAGACGGCTGCGATGCGAATGGACTCCAACACTCCGAAATATAGAGTCTCCAAGTGTAACTCGGTATAACGTAGTAAAGGAATGCCTCGCCTGAAGTCGCACGTATAAGTAGAAGAGGACCTGAAATAACACATGTGTGACTGGAGGTAGTAAGCTAAAGACCGGGTTAATGGGAGAAGGTCATTGGTTCACTTCTGACTGTTACGACGTTAAAGTTATGGTTATCTAGTTATGTAGATACGCATGGCCCTCAATTTTTGGCAGCACTTCGATGTGGGTTTTCTTCGTGGTAGAAGACCTACGGCAAATGTAAGAAGACAGCTTCCCTTGGCAATAAGTCGCAGTAAGAGCTAAGTGTATTCCATCAGCACCCCTTCAGAACACGACAGAAGATGACATTTAAAACTATGTACGGTACCCATAAAATGATAAGGCCTACCCAAATAGGGGAATGTAGCATTCCTAATTCATTCCATTGACCGCACTTCCATACAATGTATTCACCAACACTCAGCACCTAACGTTCGTTCGCCCAACCGTAAATCACTTTCGATTTTTTCCCACATCCAAAGCGTTATTTTACACGTTTCACTGCCTCCTGACCTTCTTCGGAATTTTAATGACCTAATAAACATAAACACCCAAACCGATTAAACCGATTACCACTCGATTTGAATTATTTCCTCACATCGACCATAAAAAAAATCCGTAATTCAAGAATCTCGTACTTTTAACTTTTAAGTTCTCATTCACGGTCAGAGAGTTCTTTTAACGATCCCCGCTAAGGGCACTACCACAGCTTCACGCCGGAATACCATGGAAAGTGTTGCAAACCGGCTTGGTGAGGTTGTTGACGGACCCTCGCCCGCTTGACCGTTGCACAACCAAAGTGTAGAAGCGCTTCACAGATGTAAATTTTCCAATTACGCATAATAAGTTCTAAAATTTAAGCATCTGACCTCTTCATAAATCGCTGGCTTAAGGTGGTGAGCGCTGGACACTGGACCATTCTACCCAATATGGAGACGCACAAAATGCCAAGAAATCGATTTTTCATAGCACGAGTCACTAACGGCGGTGGTTTCAATCTAATAAATCTGCAAGCACAGCGCACCGGCTCGTGTGCAAATGAAGAGATGACACTTGTTTTCCTAATGCAATTGCACTTTGCGCGCACGCGCATCTGATGGTCGATTAGATGATGTCGGCTTGGGACCTACAGAAAGTGGGGGTTGCCTCCGGTGGTTAGATGCATCTTGTATAAAACGGGGTGCATCGTCAGTGGGATTAGTATTCTTGGTTTAGATTGCCAATCGAGCTAAAGCTTAAGGATATAACTTGGCCAGTTACGCACGTCTTCATCGCACCTTACCATGAAATTCGTAAGGAAGGCCCCTATTGTGTGGAGTGTTTCAACTTTGGATTAATCGGCTGTCTTTTCTTTTAGATACTAGTCCTCGTTGTGTTCTGTGCCGTGGCCTATGCAGCTCCACTGGATGACTCCAAAGATGCACAGATTTTGTCATATGAGAACGATAACATCGGCATCGATGGATACAAGTTCTCGTAAGTTGAAGACTCATTACCCAATCGTGGGAGATTGATCAATTGAGATACCTTTTGCAGATATGAGACCAGTGATGGCGTGAAAAGAACCGAGGAGGCTACTCTTAAGAATGCCGGAACTGAAAACGAAGCGATATCGATTCGAGGAACAATTTCGTGGATTGGTGCCGATGGAGTGACCTATACCATCAATTTCCTTGCCGATGAGAACGGTTTCCAGCCAGAAGGCGCTCATTTACCCAAGGCGTAGAGACGAAGCCAGCGAATCGGTGTAAAATTGGATGCAGTGTGACAAGATAACGATGTGAAAAAAATGAAGAGTTTTGTAAATAGTTAAAATACATTAGGAGACGATGGTTCGAGTCAGTGTTCAAATTGCATGGTTTTTCTTTTGAAAATTGAGTGGAGAGTAAGAAGATCCATTTCTCATAAGGAGAAGCCTTCGGAATGGCTTTACAAAGGTTATTGAAGGATTGAGCTGGCTTTTAACGAGGTAGGATTCAACAAATGGTTCATAGCAGCTTAGATCAATTCTATTGACTGAATAACACCGAAGCTAGCAGCTTCTTTTGTTGCAAGCCATTCAACTAGCTCCATCGTAGGTCCTAGTTTTTTGTCGTAAAAGATCCAAAATCAGCCAAATGTTCTCCTTTAGACTCACCGATTTTTCCTTTAGCCTAAGCAGACTCAATGCAGGCCTTTGTATTTCAGCGTGGGAAACTTAAATATTCTTCTTGTCCTCTTCACCTTTTTTTCTGATCGTCAAGATGTCGAATATAATCAAAATCACGATCAGGATCATGATAGTTTCAAGATCTTCCATCTAATGGCTTCAGGGTATCATAAATTTTGTACGAATAACAGCTTTCGACTGCAAAACACCTCAGAGCGGGCCAACTCATCCTCCTTTTCAAGGTGTACGAGAATTCCGGCAAAGTCAAAGGATGAAATGTCAGTGTGCACCTTATGACGCAATTGGATCAAATAATGTAAGTACTGGAGGATTTGCTGGGTCATTGTTGGCTTCAGGAGCACCCAAGAAAATTAAGTAGATATAGGACAATATAGGCATGGAAGGTTTTGCAGATATCTTGACAAAGCACCACCACCCGTTCTCATAAAGTTTTTATTTACAAAAATGGAACCATCTGGGATCCTGTATCTAGAAACATTCACATTCTTTTGATCCGCACAGAATCCACACAAAAGCAGTTGGACTGGAGGAGGTACTCTGACTTAGGCATTACGTCGACTAGAGGTCAAGTACGGGGACACAATCTACCTTTTGCTGACTTCGGATGGGGACCAGTTAAACACATTTTACTGAGGTACTATGCAAAAGAAAATGTCATGACTCCGAACTCGAATTAGTTGCCCATGTCAATGAAAGACTAATGCATCGACCCAATCATTTAAGAAAGGATTTTAAGACAAGATTGCATTCTTGCCGAGGTCTTTCAAACAGCGGCCGATCATGAAGAAACCATGGGAAGTCGACAATTTTCCTGATTATTGGAAGATAGAGTGTGGCAATTGGAGCTTAAAGACCAAGTAGGTTCTGCTTTGATCAAACGTTGAATCATGACTTAGAAAATGAAGAGTCGTTCATAACCATACAAATGTTTATTCAAAGTCTTAAGCATTTTCAGAGAGAATAAAGGAGGTGCCAAAAGAAAAGTATTCAAGAGACGTGTGGTTTACAAATGGTCTGCCATTAGTACTTTCAGGGTTCCAATTCAGTAATTATACGTTACTGTTTAAGAAACCAGAGTTCTGATCCTACAACCCGTCACAGAAGCAACTGCCAAGAGTACTTATTCTTCTATTGGTCGTTGGACCCGAGCTATTCTACGGGCTGGGAGCGCATCGAATATAAGAGGAACTGCGAAGAGAGGAAGAATGCAAAAGAAAAAGGCTATAGAAAGCAATCCCAGAACTAAGGCCGACTAAGGAACTTCAAGGGAACTACGACCGAAGGAGGAGCGAGAATTGCCTAGGTACCAACAAAAACTAGCTACGTATTCTACCGGGGTTCGTAATGGGCCATTGCAGACTCATGGAGAATCTCAGGAAAATGGGAATAGAAGCGAATGGAAGATTCTGCAGCGATGGCGAGGTGACCCCATCACACCTTCTGATGGCCTGTGGACCTTTGATCCACAAAAGAAGAGCATGCCAGAGAGCGTACACTTTCTTTGAAACGGATCTTCTATCGATGAACGCAATCCAGATACTCCGATTCCTCAGTGCGATTGGATTGGAGGAGGTGCTATAGGTCGAGACTCATTGCCCAACACGGTTCGGGGGACCACAATCTCTACAGGTTGCAGTGCATACACACACCCCAAAATTTTAATATCTACAACATCTATGTACATTGGTCAGGAAAGAACACCTTAGCAGCTCCATCAAACGGTAGGAGATACCTCTGGCCGATCTGCCTAGATATCAACGCCACAGTACACAGTGAGAATGCTACAAGTAAGAATCTAGTTAATACCCTTTTCTCACCTATTCATCAGTTCTGTCGTTACCCATAATACCCATATGACCCGATGCCTAACACAGCGTCGACGTATTGTACGGGCTAGCAGAGTTTCACTAGCCCTGAGTTGACTGTTTGCGGCTCTAGAGCCTGAAAGTCATCGTATTCTTGACTAACTTTTCTGCCTGTGGCTGTCACGTCGGCCTAAAACAACATGACTGTCAATGTTATATGACCACAAGCGGCAGACTAGCACACATTCTATAGCAGAAGGGGTTTGCAGAGCAAATTTATTAGTTTAAATGGTCATAGATACATGTCTTTGAACAACCCTTAGCTTATGGTGGTGGTATGGTATGAGCGGGATGCTCTTCACTTAGATCACGGGCCCGTAGTGTACCCTCTTTTTATGCATCAAAGCTGGCGGAAAAAGTCAGATTTAGGACGTTTCTTAGGAGGAATCTCCCTGTTTTTTTGGTGAAACTTTAAGCTCGCATTCTTGCACTACTACCTCGATTTGTCGTTAGGAATCATAGGGGATTTTTCAAGAATGTTCGGTATTCACATCAACCAAACACTAAACAGTTAGTGGTGCATCACACGAACGTGAACAGTTGTGTCTACGATATTTATCTTCGAAATTAGATGTGGCGCCTCAGTCATCGAAACGAAAAGCATGCTAAGAACCAATATTCATCTCGGTTATCTCGATAATCATGTATATGCTTATCTTGATTCAGTTTCACCTATGCCTCATGTTTACAGCGACGGTGGAGACCATCCACGTTTGGGAAATATTTTCAAGGTAAACGGAAGTTGTTTGACTTCTCCTTTGTTTGTGAGGATAGGCGCTGAATACATTATGAATGCCCTTTTGGATTAAATCGCGGCAAACATGTGCCACTGACATTTTACTTCGATTTGTTCTACCAATGACTTCAATGTTATCCGGTGCATATGTGCAGACATATTTCTTTTGACACGGCACGTTTCTGTCATGATCGTGGTTAAGATATTTATTTTGCTTCTCAATCTTGACTCTTATTGCCTCTTTATGAGTAAAAGGTTTAAATGAAGTTCATGTCGACTTTGAACTCTAGGAAGATGAAGACGTTTGGTTAGCAATGAGAAGAATAAGGTTAAATGACCTCAATGTGCTGTCATTTGGGCCAAGAACTGGATGATGTTCTATTGTTCCACTCGCTTGCCAATGAAGATTTTAAAAGGGTGAGCTAGATATTGAAGGGGTATAAAGTCCTTAACTCTCAATGGAAACATATACGCGGAATCTGAAAACTTTGAACGGACTACTTGAGAATGACAAAACGGGGTGGTTTGAGTCGTATTAGGCTAGGTCAGGTAGATGTGTTGGCGAGGGGAGACAAGTCCTCTGCGTCACACTCAGGTCAGTACAGGTCTATTGTGATGCCCATTTTGGGGGAAGGTACCCCTTGCTCGTGAAGCAATGCCAACGCACTGTCCTATTGTCGCAGGGTTTCGATCCATTTTGAAGCCTTAATGAATCTCCAGATGTCCCTGGTAGGTACGTCCCTTAGTTCTTCGGTATCCTGGAAAAAGTGCCTTTCAATGCATTTATGTCTGAGGTGGTAAAGACCTGGGCAGTGGCAGAGGAAGTGGATTGTGTCCTCATTGATATCCTCGTCTCCGCAACCCTTGCAAAGCTCGTCCTCACTAAGCCTTAGCGTTTACATGTGATAGCGTAGAGTATTATGACCTGTAATTCCTCCTACAAGGATGGAGAGCATTTTCCTGCCCTTCTGCGTATTTGTTCTGGCACCGCCGTACCTTGGCCATAGTTTTCTAGATGTTTTAGAGGAGTCCAAAGAGTTCCATCTTTCATTCACTTCCGCTAGAATCCATATCCGTGCTTCAAGTTTGAGTTTACATGGCGGGACTTTCACCGACTGATCAGCTTGCTCTAGGTCTAGCGTAGATAATTTTCTTACAAGTTTTGGTTTTATTTTAAGAGCAAAAATCGCTGTTTAGTGCTGCCTGGCTGTCAATGAAAAAGGTGATATTATCGCGGTCTCACGAGCAGCAATTTTCACTGCTAGGACCTCCGCCTGGAAAACGCTACTATGTTCAGGGACTACATAACTATTTTAAAGAGATTAAGTTTATCCATCAGTATAGATGGCTTTGGTTCGCGTGTTTGGTATTGCTCTTGTCAATTCTTCTCTGCTTGGAAATGAGCAAGAGAATGGTCTTAATCAGTGGTTGCTACATTGCCCATGTTTTTACTTGTGATCTGGCATGTCCTGTCGTGCTTGACTTGCAGCCATTCGTTTGGCTGATTCTCAGGCCACTTCTGGTCGCAGATCGCTGTATAAACAGGTCTAGTGGAAGCAGGTTGACAATAGCCTCTACTCCTGCTGTTGGCGTAGTTCTCATGGCACTAGTACCTGCTATGAACTCTAGTTTCAGTTTGCCACCAGACAACGCTGCCATAGGTAAGTATAGGCCTCACAACAGCCGTGTACATCCATAGGATGCTTTTAGTGCTTAGTTCTCAGGTTTTTCCGAGCCGATCTTCATCTTACTTAGGTCTATGCAGACCCATTATACATAGTACCCATGTGTTTTACCAGCCACTTCCCACTGCGTGATTTTATATGCATAATGATAGCCACTTGGCTGTTTTTGCGAACTTAGGTAGATCGGACAGTGAACCATCGGATAACTCCTCGATGTCATCGAAGATGTATCTGCCCAATGTTCTTTTTCTAATATTGCAGAGGCTTCGACAATGACAGATTAAGTGTAATTAATTCTACCAGTAGTGACTACTTGGAGCTACTTTTATCATTTTCTGGCCATAGCCTTTTGGAGATTTCGCAGGTGGTTAGTGTTTTCCAGCTGTTATTCGCGTCGGTTAAGCATCTTAGGCTTATTATTTCCTTCAGATGACGAAGTGGAGGTTTAGTTGTACCGTCGACTAGTTCTGGTTCTAGGGCTGATCCCTTTCTTGTCAGTTCGTCAGCAGTCTCGTTTCCCGGCACACCACTGTGGCCAGGTACCTAGCAGAGTTTTATTTTATTTTGTGTGCCAAGAACCCTCAGTTGTTCGCGATTGCACTTTACAAGCTTGGATGAGTAGCACCTTGTACTTTTATAGACGCCTGGCTGTCTTTAAAAATCGCGATATCCTCCCGTGATACCTAGGCCATTGACGACAGTTGGGCAGCTTTAGTCACTGCTAGAACCTCTGCCTGGAAAACACTACTGCTATCAGGAAGTCTTATTGAGCGGCTGAGTCTTAGCTCCTCAAAGAAGACACCAGCACTCGTACTTATGTCCATCTTCGAGCCATTCGTGTAGATGGACTTTGTCTTATTAGTAATTTCTTTGTTCTCCCACTGTTCTCTGCTTGGAAAGATGCAAAAGAAGGGCTTGATAAAGTCCAGATACGGAATAATGTAATCACATTCGATACTCGTGCGATACTTTGATACTTGTGCAATATCTGGGCGTGTCCATATGAGCTCGTTCTCTTGAGTTCAGACTGGTCTCAGAGCGCTCTTTGCTGCAGAGCCTTGCATGTATAGATCAAGGAGTAGCATATTGAGAAATGTCTCCAATTCTCCTGTCGGAGTTGATCTCAGTACACTGGACGTTCCAATGCAAGCTGGCCTTTGTATCTTGGTCAAGGCTTTTAGGTTAGTGGTTTTGGTTGCAGTTTGTCACCATACTAAACCTCGCCCTAACAATCGCAGAGTATAGCCATAGGATTATACTGGGTTTAGGTCCCCAGTTTTTCCCAAAAATCCTACTGCAAGTACAGAAAGCGATCGAGGCTTTTTTTGATTATTTTCTTAGTTCTAAGATGGTCTTACTTCCCTTGTTCCTGCACGATCTACCAATGATCTCTGACAAAAAGTATGCAAACCAGGTATTCGAAATCAATTCCTGTTAAACTTGAATCGAAGAACAATTCCAACCGATGATCGCCCTTGAAGTTGACTTATGCTTTTTATTTAATTTACGACTCCTCATCTAACTCAAAAGATGCTTCCCTGAGAATCAGCATCATTTCCGTGATGATTTTGCATATTCATAACCACTTTTTGTATTCTCCCGTAAGAACGGCACACACATTTGTCAAAATTGTCACTGTGGCCACTGTCAAATTTGTTTGGCTAGCCTTGAGAACAAGTTCTGTTTGATTCTAAAAAAAATTTATGACACAGCTAAAAGGTTGATGATGCATACGATTAAGTAGCTGGCCACTCCTTTGAACTTATTCTCTTCAGAACTCGTTCCTTGATGATTGCGTTTCACAAATTCACCGAAGAAGATGCGTTTTAGGTATCCAATTGGGAAAGAAGAAGTCTAGATTGTG
Organism: Matsumyia berberina; assembly: GCA_917880715.2. Taxonomy (NCBI): domain Eukaryota; kingdom Metazoa; phylum Arthropoda; class Insecta; order Diptera; family Syrphidae; genus Matsumyia; species Matsumyia berberina. The sequence continues at coordinate 36,632,247 of OU862870.1, forward strand.
TAATTTTTTTTTTATAAATTTGCTTTCTGTATTTTCACTTAGCCTAGTTAACAATTTTTATCGTCGGTTTTCGTATTTTTTTTTTTACAATTTTGTGGAAAGGGAAATGGGGTATAATAGATAGGTAGGTAGGTATAGGTAGACTGGTTGGTAGAATTGAGTAACTTAGGCAACTGGCAAATGGGCACCGCTGGGTTGGAAACCGTTCTCATCGGCGACGTAGCTGACTGAGTAGGTGACACCATCATCGCCAACATAGGTGAATTGTCCACGGACGGAGATGGCTTCATCTTCGCTTCCAACATTCTTCAGTTGTCCTTCCTCGTTGGCAGACTTGCCATCGCTTGTCTCGTAACTGTAAGCGGAAGAGAGGTCGAGAGTGTGAGCGAGTGTTTCCTTAGAATTTACATTTGTTGTTTAATACTTACGCCCAGTTGTATCCATCGGGCCTGACATCACTGTCGGAGCGAACGACAACAGCATCCTGTTGCGATTGTGGTGGGGCAGCCAAAGCCAAGGCGAAGAGAGCGGCGAAAACAATGACGAATTTCATGTTGAATTTGGTTGGTTGTTTGCTAGTTGTTTACCGTAAGGAAACTGAAGACTTAGTGGATGCTAACTGCTCGGCGTCGTGCCAATTTATAGTCGAAAAGCATAATCGATCGCCAAACCCGATCACAGTAGAATTCCTTCAAAATCAGGAATAGTAATCACATTAACAATGTAAATTAGTATAAAATTATTGAAGCGGTACGCATCTTTTGATACACATTCACACGCACACGTAGTCGGATGGACGGTGGAAGCATCAGACATGGTCAAAAGACCGCGCCACCAAGTTCGGAGTTAAGCCCATTGTTAGGCGTTTGAATAAATTATCCCATCCGACCGATGGATGGATGGTCTTGGTCTTGAAGATGCCGATGGGAGTCGTCCAAGATGAGCATTTGTGTGACATATCATACGGCCAAACCAGTCGGGAGCATAAATTATCAATTAATCATTTGCTCTGACCCATCGGCAGACGTGGTTTTGTTGGATTAACCTTTGTCATATGAAGCTGGCTTGACATAGATGGGCTTGAGGTAGGCACAGGCGGGTTCAGTTCAAGAGTTGATCGATTTCATTCGATTTATTGTTTCCGTCTTCACGTGAACCGCATGCATATGCTGGTCTGGAAGACCCCGCTTTGGGGCGTTTCACAACACGTGCGTAGGATTTCAGAAGATCACCTCGCTGGGAGCAGTTGACGTCGTTTCCTGACGTGATTGACCAACTGGAAATGGGAATGGAATGGGTGTCAAGTTCAGCATGGTGGCGGCGGTTAATCAACTTGTTTCTATTTTTGGGGGGCCTCATCATAAAATTTCATGGAACTGGTACGTGTTAGCGTGCATGCGACGGCGCATTTGGGAATGACAATCGGAGGCTTGTCAGGGTTAACACGTGTAAGACAGAGCCCACACACATAGTTTTTGTTCAGTCAAATGTCAAATGGAGAAAATATAGGTAGTTCCAGGTAAAATCGTGTTTAGTCGTCGTTTGACAGTCAAAGTGGAAACAAGTTTTCCTCAGTTGGAATGACATTTCAAAGTTCGCGTATTCAAGTAACGTAAGCGGAAGCAAGGGCTGGGTTCTACGTGGCAAGGTCCTGTAGCCGTTTTTTGAGTTGAATTTGCTATTTTAACCAAAAAGGAGAGTCTGCTGTACCTAAAAATAAATCGTCAAAACACTTGAACTGTGACGTTTTGAATTCAAGCAACAAGTGACTCTAACACCTTAAGGCGGACCAATGACCTGTATTTAGTCCTTTATTTCATTAAAGTACTGGGTGAAGTTGGGTTTGAATCAATAAGACTGTGTCTCTGGTTGAAGTCCTTTGAAATTTGCTTGAGTTGTTCAAGATTTTTCTTTACTGCATCGTCACTGTAGAGTGAACTCGAAGTGGGTCCATGCAATCAAGTTTCAAGTTCTAACCACTTAAAGTTATTTTTTTAGCTTCAGCAATATCTTCAACATCTCAATACATACATTTTAGGCAATGTCTTCAGATTAGCTTCAAATCATTGGTTTATAAGGACCTTACTTCTACTCATTCGTCTGTTAAAAACTTACATGATCTAAAGTTTATTGTGTGACCTCTCTGATTTATGCAGTTTTATAGGATTGACTTCCTAACGCCTGAAGGAAGTAAATCCTACAAAACTCAACGTCAGTTGGATAAGTTGAGTCAATATTGGTCGGCCACTAGAACTCTAGAAATGCTTCATTTTTTAGTAGAGTCAACAGTAACAGTCACATATTACAAACGAATGAAGAAATTCGAAAGGAAGGACTTTCTGGGGACAGATTTTCTAAAAAAATCGTTGTCATTCAAAGACAAGAAGAATGACAATATAGAGACGATCAGGGATGTCTGGAAGATGAATTCTATCAAATTAGTGATAGAGGAGCTGTACAAATTTGTATGCAGATTCATGGAAATCACCTTTAACCAGCTAACGACTAATGTGGAGGAATCACAAAGATGGAGCCAGTTGAGTTTATGATTTCTAGGAGACTAGTAAGTAGATTATAACAGACATAAAAAATTCCGAGTCATGGTCACAGTCCATGACAAACAAATTCGGCAGCAGTCTGCATTCGAAAAAAAATGTTGCGTATACGCCATCGCTAAGGTGATAATTTTTGTTAGTACTGAATGTCCGCAGTCAGTCGCTGAATTTCTGGGTAGTGATTATGCGCTGAATTGGGTTAAAGCATGCTGATGGGGCACGAATGAACACCAGAGGAGGTAAAAAGCGTGGCTAAATGCGGGCAATAATCGGCAAGAGCACAATTTTAAACATTGAGCGAGGAACTCTTCAATAAGTGTACTGTTATCCACAGAATGCAAGATCTTTAGATACCAGATCAAGAAGATGGGTCTTCTAGAAGTGTATATGGGATGAAAAGACGGCTACAGATATGTATGTAATGTGGTAGTGTCTAGATTTAAACCTCAAGGACTAACCAATTGTCTTTTAGACAAATCCTAGCGATGGAATGAGGAATCGCACTCAAAAAAGAACTGCGGATAAGTCCGTTGGTCACCTCTGACTGAGACGACTGGTATGACAGAAACAAAGAGGGACCTTATGAGTTGATCTGTTTCGATATAACCTCCTAAATATAATTCATTCATATTCAGCCATAGAAGTACGACCATTCCCTGATATGAAGATAATTCTCTTACGTCAAAAGAATGTATATGTATACTTAAATTTGCAGCCAGAAGTGCCCTGAAATCTGCCAAACACTTGGCTGGAATTCGGGTACGACGAGATACAGGCTGGTTCTAAGTAAATAAGTGCCTAAGTAATCGCTGCCTACAAAGTGTCCTACTGAGACTTTTGTTCCCAGACCGAACTTCAGCGCGTACTTGACAAGTTCGTAGACGTTTGTGTTGAAGCTGGGATGAAGGTGAAACCAGAAGTAATGGTAATTTCCTGAATGCTTGTTCAATCCACTCTGCATGTTAGTGGAGTCCCATTGAAATCGGTGGAGTAGTTTAAGTATCTCGGAGTCCTATTCACGAGTGATAGAAGGAACATTACTGAGTTATCTTGTAGGATTGGTCAGGCTGTTATCAGGAGGGCATCGGTGCTAAGCTATTGGTGTTTGTTCTGATCCTTTCCTATTGTCATGAAGTTTGGGTAATGATCGAAGGAATAAGATCGCGGATACGCGGCGGTGACTCGCCGAAATCGGGTTATGAACATCAGAATACGTAAGGTACTCAATGTCTAACAGATAATTCTTCGAACAAAGAGGTCCATACTTCGATGGTTTGAGCACAGTGAACGGATGCCTCCAACACAGCATCCAAGACATCCCATGAAATCCGTGTCATCAGGTAGGCATCCCATGGGTATGACCAAGATGAGGTGGTTGAACCAAGTCCAAAATCTCAGCTTTACCCGTATGGGGAAAGCCGCTGATGATTTAGAGCCATGACGGAAGATCGGGAGATGTGGAGGGTCCACTTAAGCACCCTAAGCCCGCGACCATCATAGTGGATAAGATGGCCATTGGAAAATGATGACGATGATTAAGGGATGGGTAATGGGCACAATTTCAATCATACAAACCGAAACCAGGCGTCTTTTCTGATGAAGTAAGCCTACTCAAATCACCCAAACTTACGGACTATAGCAGTGTTTTTCAAGGGCGAGGTCCTAGCAGTGACTATTGTGGTCGGACTACTGGATGATATCACCTTTTCCAGCAAGGCTGCAATTAAAGCGACCTCTGGTATAAAAGTAAAGTCGATATCGGGTTTATACAGAGTTCGTTGATTATTCAATCAACTCTGTGGGACGTGGTCGACGAGATTTATGACAAGCTTACAGGTGATGGGTTTACCATTGTGGGTACGTTGAAAAGGATGGAACTACTTCTCCCTAATGCCCTTGCTTTTGTAAAAAGCCCATTTAAGCAAGCAAAGAAGAATATAGAAAATTAAGTCGCATGTAGAGCAAATATACGTTGGATCCATTTGGGCAACTGCCGGGACCAGTTGGCTCTCGGTCAACGAAAGGGAATCTGTTTCCCTGATAAGATTTATACAGAGTGAAGCACAAGCTATCATAGGCATCGTTACTTGTCACTTCGACATGCAGATAGAGTCAAGACATACAACGACAAAGGAAATCGAATCTGTTCGTGCCCTGCTCTGTGATCGATTCGCTTAAGCTCACATGCGAAGCCAGGAAGTTAAAGTTTCTTTGATTCTATGTAGTTTCTTTGATGATCTATGGGATTTTAGCAATATTGAGTTGGGGAGGATCGTGACATTCAATCTGAATAGCTTTAATTCAAGGCTATTATTCTTTCTGTTTCAGGTTCCTACGGGTGATTAACTATTCACAATGGACTGAATTAAGTGGATGATGCCCCAATGTACTTACCATATGCTCAATCAATCAGCTTTGTTCGAAGTCTAAAATAAATTTAGATATTTTGTTGTTCCCAGTGTAAGGGTAAGAAACGATGTCTTGTTCAAAACTTTGAGATACTTTACCGGGGCTAAAATTAATTTCTAGAGGTTGAAGATTCTCCTTGAATCAGAATGCCAAATTTCTTTAACTTTAACGAGCATCTAACGAAATTAGGTACAGCAACGCACTGGCTATAGGGACAAAAAAAGAGTAAACAGTGGCGATTGCAGAAGAGTTTAAAGAATCACCAAGGAGTTGCACTTGCACAGATTGAATGATTTTTTTTTCATGTGAACCGTCTTAGATTGATCCGCTCAAGGCGTCGATTTTCTGAATACAAACACAAATTTCTAGTAAAGTGGCAAGCGCGATAGATCAATTTCCTCAACAGGAAGAGTTGGAGAAATCTGAAAACGTTTCCAGCACCGGAATGCGGTAGCCTGGTAATATTCACCGGCGCTGTTGTTCACAAAATAAACTCTTTTCTCTGAGTACTTTCTTGTTTTATTAAAGTCTTTCAACAATCAATTCCACACATCCTGGCTAAATGTGACACTTTTAACTTAATGTTGTTGTCCTTGTGGAAGATGTTCACCCTGAGGTTGGAAACCATTCTCATCAGCGATATAATTAATAGTGTAAGTGACACCATCGGGACCAAGATACGAGAACTGTCCTGTCACAGAAATGACTTCGTCCTCGCTACCGACATTCTTGAGGATGCCTTCCTCGGAATGTTTCTTTCCATCGCTGGTCTCAACACTGAAAAAAAAGGAAAAATAAAAGGATTAATCTCGCAAAAATTCCTTATAGTGCGTTAATAACCAACTTGAATGCATATTTATCCAGTCCAATATTGTCGTTGTCGTAACGAAGAGTTTCAGCATGTGCAGAGGGATCCACGGCAGCACCCAAGGCTACGGCGAAAAGAGCAGCGAAAACGATAACGAATTTCATGTTGATTGGGTTAAGGCTTAGAACTTCTTGAGTGCAGTCCATCTGCTAGCGCATCGTTTTATAGCCAAGCCTCGCAAATTAGTTGGAAATAGCGGATCGTCCAAGTAGAACTGGACAGTCCGCAAAAATACAGGAATCTTGATGTTTCTACTTCCACCAGCTGATATAATCCATTAAACACATTTGTTCGGTGCAAATGACATTTATTATACAAACAAACAGATAAAAAATAATTTTGGGTTAACAGGGGCGAATCGTTTAAATTCATGGAACAGAGTAAATAATTTACTTGTTGCTATCCTTCGAACGGGCGGGTTATTTGAAGATCCGTGGGTGGGAGGTGATCAAAAGCGGAAGATAAATTCCGGTTGATGCATTTAAATATCATAAACGTGGCGACGTTTCTATGACTTTGATTGTCCTGGTAAGTCTCAGAGTGGACCATGTTTAATGACATCGCATTTTCGAGTCTTGCATGAAACAAAATTAATACATGTTATCATCAAGTTGTTGGGTGAACATAGATTGAGCCGCAATTCTAGAGTCACATCGGTTTTAATATGAGTCTCTCGTTTATGGCACAGGATGCCTAAACGAGATTTAGGGATAACTAACATTCCGAGGAATTTTTCTTATTATTTCTACAAGAATATTTCAGCGAACAATGATGCTAATGTTCGACTGTAAGTAGCCGACATAACTTCATTTCATCAGCAATATCTTTTTTGGAATCGTGGGGTGTGTTCAACAATGTATGTGTTTTTATTTAACGATGGCGGCAGTGAATTCCATTCTGAAAGATCTTTTCTGTTAAAACGAAATTAGCTACAAGTGCACGTCAAAAAAAAAAAAAAACAAGCACTTGCCAGGCACAATAAGGTAAAACGTGGTTGGGTGCCAGGGCATTGTAGGCAATAAATCTGTAGATGAACTGGCAAGGGCTGCTCAGCTTCTGCGCGTTTAGGGTCACAACACTTCTGTGGTGCTAACTGAGCTATCGCCACAGCTTTGATAAACTATTGGCAGCACCAACGTCACCTAACCCATTGGAAAAAAAATTGCCCGAGCTTAGGCAATCCAAATGATTTGTTTAGCTTTTTTTTACAAGGAAATTGTAAACAACCACAAAAAAATATTGTCATTGCAGCCTAAGATACCATCTCCATAAACTGAACCTGTGTTCAGATACATAATGCCGCTTCTGTTTGGAAGAGGAGAAAAAAAATCCGAGCGCAACCTGCGTATACTGGTAACGAAGACGAATCTTCTGTATTTTGGAATTTTGTTCGTTAGCGGAGTTCGGGAACTTGGCTACTAATCATATACTCATCTTCATAAGGGAGGTCGTAGATCTATAAGGCTAATTATATCCATGACACAATAGGGTCTTATGTAGGTTTTATATATTTACAAAGAAAAGTAGCGTGTTCAGCATTAGCTCTTCATGCAGTGGTGTTCTTACTTCTTGGAACACGGGGCATTGAAGGAAAACATGTTCGGCGTTTCCCAACTGGTCCTCGCAACTTGCAAGTTTAGTTCGTGCCGTTGTCGCTTTGTTCATTCATCGCCTGATGATATAAGGCGGTGGGTCTATCGGCTTTTTTTTGAGTTGGTCCATCTTTATTGCAACTCGCTACATGCAAACTACGACGCGATCAGTAAGACAAACCAAAAAGAGAGGAATAGTACTACGTTTCGTACCTCCAGGGATATCTGGCCTATGATAAGTTTCACTCGATCTAAAAATTTGATCTCGCTTAAAAAGTCGCTCATTAGCATCGTTATATGTGTCCTTACTGGCCATTGCCCATTGGCATTCGTGCCAGAAAGATGGGCAACTTTTCAAATGACTTCTGCAGGAGCTGCAGGGACAAAGAGGAGGAAGAAACGATCCTCCATTCTTTCCGCACTTGTCCTGCCCTATCCCGAAGAAGGAAACTCTATCTAGAAGCCTATCACTCCGACAACTTGGGCGAACTATCACTTACTGACGTCAAAAGTATCCTCAGCTTCATCAAGAGCTTCGACTAAAATCAATAAAGTGGATGACGTTTTTTAGGGTATAGATCCACGTGGTATCACAAAGGGCCATCCTGGTCTTCGCACAGACAGCCATCCTACCTATTGCCAATCTTGCAGTCTTTTTTTTTTCTTGCACTAGTACAGATTTATGCTCTTCTTGTGGCGCTTACCTCCCTTATCTGTTTTTCGTGTTCTTTCGCGGCCATTAAGTGTTTTGGGACGGGGGACTGCGAAAGCCGCAGATTGTTCGCGATGTGCAGAGTCTGTAAACTGCGCTTCTTTAATTCACATTGCCTCGGCCTCTATTGTGGTTTCGAAGAGAATCATTGACATCACAAATTTTAAAAGTAGTCCCCTCTGACTGTGTCTCGACCCACCGATGTTTGGTATCATTCTTGACAGCACAGTTTCACTTTATTTAGTCTTTCCACGCGCATATGTGAAATGATCTTTGACCGCTTGGAAGTGATGGTGTGGCTTGAGATTCTTAGGGCGGTCTCCCTGATTATTTTTCCTGCTACTGGTGAGAAATACCTCAGTTTTATGTTTGGTCAGACGCATTGTTCCAATGGTCGTTAGTGTTACTTCTTCACGTAATTTTGCGGTCACGGTCACAGCAAATCTGACTCCTGAGACAGCACTGGATTATCCATGATGTTACTCAGCTCTAATCCTTGAACCACTGCTGTATTCTCTTGGGCTTTCATCAGTATCGTAGATTAATGTTGGCACGTTCATGCTTCGCAGCCAGCTGAGTTCTACGCGTTTTTAACATCAAGTGTTAGAATTGCATAGTAATTTTTGGATCCGCTTTACTCTGAATTGCCTTTCGGGCCAAAGCTACCATGATGTTTAAAGCGTCCATTGTGAAGCGTGCTTTTTGGAATCCATACTTGTAATCCCCCTGCTACGGCTTTTTCAAGCAGCAGAGGGTGGTTTGTTGACTGTAGTAAAACATTCTCATACTAATTTAAATCTAATCTCATGCGATTGTAGTTTGTCTGTCAGCTCTAGTGGGTTAAGTGTGCTAAAGCGGCCTAACTGGCGTATGGCTATTTCCTTTGGAGACAGAAACCTATTTGAAAGCGAAGTATTCGCCAGAATGCGTGACGTAGTACGTGCCCAAAAATGCGAAATCTGATCAAATCATCTGACGTGTGCACACTGGGCTTCATTAACGTCAAACTGCACCATCCACTTTTCAAATGAATGACATGTTCAATTCATAAATTTCACCGCAAACGTGCTCCGACGCTAAGCTGCTCATTTCAACAGGCTTCAGCTTAATCAGCAGCCCAAAATAGCATCCAAAGCGAAGCCGAGAATCATCCCAAAAACCGGCCATAAATAACTAAAATGCGGTTTTACACAATAACCATGACATGAGGATTATTTTTGAGTTAAACATCACGAAACTTGTCAAAAAAATCATCTTAACTGTTTCACTCTTTAGAAATTCATACAAAAAAATTAATTTTTATCGCTCGACTCGAAAAGGTCAGTCTTGTTACTTTTTAAATGAGATTCCACCAAAACGAGCTTAGATGTCATTGACCACGCACTAACCTTGGATTCGACTCCGAACATTTCGGTTACAAGTGTTGGGCGACGCTTCGGATCGAAAAAAAAACCTGAATTCCATTTCTCTTTCAATATCTCTAGAACCATCTAAAGTTTTTTTATTTTCTTCTTCCTTTTGTCTATTCCATTCTCAAAATTTTAAATTCTAATTTACATGGGAACTAGGAGTACCCAGAGAAAGAGGAACTCGTTCTTCCACAGCCCCCCGGTGGGATTCGACAAAATATCCCACCGATATAGAACTGGGTTTTCACTTTCAGTATGGAATTAGTTTAACATTTTGTTTAGCATTCAACTATTTATTTTTATTTGTATTCTCTCTTTTGGTGGGACCGGTTTGGGTGAACCGGCTTCTGGTCAACTATCGACGAGTTTTGTATTTTATTTTGGCATAGATACACATAAAATTATGTGTGTGCATTTGAGACGAGCTCGGGAGCATTGGGAAGATGGCACTGACTACTTTTGTTTTTGTTGCTATTCATAATATTTTGTTAAAATTAAAAAAAAAACTTTTAATTTCATTATCACGTGATCGAGAAGTGATTGAATTAACTTGATTTTTGGTTTGGGCTCAGCTTGAGTACGTCATTGTGTGTTAAACATGTTTAGTCGTTAGGTTTTATTAGTTTTTTGTTTGAATGCGGTCCTAATGGGTGCGGAATTTGTTTGTTAAATATATGGTTTCGCTATAGTTTTTCTGGGAATTATGATTCTAATAATGATAAATGGAGTTTAGTTTTTCTTGGAATTTGAAATTATGAATACATAACTCTTTCCATTCAGCGGGTTAAAAGATTTATGTACAAAAAAGGGTGAAAACCCGCGAGAAATTAACACGTCAAATTGAAAGAGAATAAAGTAGAGACACTCTTGCAAGTCAATGGGCATATTTCAGGCATTATGTCCTATGATCTATCAATATAACAGATTGACAAGGCACGTTTTTGCGTATCTATGACCTGAAGATCTGACGATAAACCGTCTATAACATGGATATATGGACATTCTGAGAACAGGTTTATAAGGTTGCTCAAAGGATGGCGTCATACCACCTGTTTGCTCTGCTTAAACTACAGAGATTGGTTTGGCATTCGTTGCATGAGGCAACTTTGTTAGACGTCATGTAGCAAGTTTGAAGGGGACCCGTCCACCAAATCTAATAAATCCTTCGTATCGTGTGAAGGAAATTTGATCCTTATTATTTTTAACATGAGGGCCTTATTATTGAGTTTTGAGAGGGTTATATGCATCCAGAGATTAATTTACATAAAATTCGTTATTGGAGCTATCATAGTAACTTAGCAACTTAAGTTGTGTCACAATTCTTTTGGCAGTGAGGGAGACAAAAACTCAAGAAACTTCAGGTTTGTGAAATCAACGGGCATATAGGAAACCAACAGTTTCCATTATCACCTCTTAACATATAGCCACACTTAGACTGATGTCTGTCCGTTGCGATATCACATAATCTCCCATTTTCGTACCAACTGTCATCATCATTCGGTCGCGGGTTTAGTGTGCTTAAGTGGACTCTCTACATGTCCCGATTTTCTATCATCGACTTTAAATCATCAGGGCCTATCCCCATACGTGTAGAGATGAAATTTCAGACTTGGTCCAACCACCTCATCCTTTGCCTAATCAGGGGACGCTTATCTAATGACATGGATTCCGTGGCAGGTTTTGGAAGCCGAGTTGGGGGCATCCGTTTAACGTGCCCAAACCATCGAAGTATGAAAATCTCCGTTCGAAGAAGTAGCCGCTTGACATTGAGTACCTCGCGTATTCTGATGTTCCTAACCAGATCTCGGCGAGTCACCCCAGCAATACAACGAAGAAATCCCATTTCTGCATCTTGTATCCGCGATGTTATTCTTTCGGCCAATACCAAACCTCATGACTATAGGCGAGGGTCGCAATAAACACTGATAGCATACTGACCAAGCTGCCTCATAATTGTTTCAGCCCGATCAATCCTTCAAGATAACTCAGTATTGCTCCTTCCTCCATTCGTGAATAGGACCCCGAGATACTTGAACTTCGCCACCTCCTCCACATTCGGGAAACTAACATTATTTCTGATTCGTGCACGTTTATCTTCATTCCAGCTTCAACACAAACGGCAACGAACCTGTCAAGTGCGCGATTAAGTTCGGTCTTGGGGGACCCAGGATAACTTAGTCGTCAATGAAAAGTAGATGACTTATCCTCAAGTCTGCGATTTCGACATATTCCTCGACATGGTTGCACTGAAGCATCCAATCCATATAATGAAAAGGAGAGGTGACAGAACGTACCCCTGGCGAAGTCCAACGCTCACAGTGAAAGGTTTATTTACGATTTAACGACGTTCACCCGAACACAACTTTCACAGTTTGTGTATAAAGATTGAATGGCCTTAAGAAGAGTGCTGTCAATCCCATACTCCTGCAGCGCACTCTAGAGTTTATCTCGAGGGACCCGATTAAATGCGTTCTCCAGAAAACAGCAGAAAAGATTGAATCAATCAGAGCTTTTTATAAAGCGGAGAATACTATTGGCGTTAGTTTTATCTCTGTTATCTAGATCCTCGAGAAGGTACAGAGGAAATGGAGAATGGTTTTCTCTTCCCATTGTCTTCTGCAGTTGCCACAAAAGTCATTTAACAGGAAACCTTTTTTTTCCGTGTAGGTCTGTCCATCCATTCGATTAGCAAGGGCCATCTCAGTGTCGGAGATGTGGCAAATCGTACTTATCTTCCATTTTCGATTGCCCTTTTTTGAGAAACTAGCTTGAACAAATATTTACACAATTCCAGTCGGTTTTATAGGTAGTGCCATGTCTGACATACATATTTAGTGTTCCTGCATTTGGCGGTCCTGTAGCACATCATTGTTATAAATAACGGTTTGATAAGCTCAACTCAAGAGCTCCCTAGAACCTACTGTCAAAGACTCAATTACAAAACAACGCTCTTTCGGCAGACGGTTTGAATTTGAGATCATAGATTGTACCATTGGTCAAGTAATAGCTCGGTCTATGTACCCTAATGGATATGAGCACCGATAATAGTGTTTTAGTTCAACGCATAACAGTCTCCAAATCAATAGGCTCAATGTCTACCGTCGAGATATAAATGCTAAACTTATTTGTAGTTAAGCTAAGGTGGACTATTCGTAGAGTCGCTTCTACCCAAATCTAAAAGTCTGTGTGCAAAAGGAGTTTATAGACATGTTGCCTATCAGACAGGCGTCGCCAATAGCTTTAAGCACAACATTTATACAACTTAGTCAAAAACGTAAATAAATAAATAGTTGACGCGTCAGCTCGGGATGAACCAAACCCTAGCTTCTCGCAACCATTCATGTTGTGCGTGTTACATTTTCCGCACGAATGGACCTAAAATTTATTGCCGACTTCGAATGGGTCGGAAGCTTGTTGTTCCCCGACGAGAGGTGATGCTACGAAAAAATGTTCGATGGCCATGGCTGGGGCTTGCGCCCACGTCACTCGCACAGCAGTCCAACGCACTAACCACTGAGCCACGGCCAGGTTTGCTATACAGAGCAACGTCTTGTTTTTGGTATTCCTGTCAAACTCATTTGATAGGCAGTGGTGTTAGGTAACCTCACCGAGACCGTTGAGATTTAAACAATCTTGTAACATTGTTCTCAACAAACTTGGCGTGAAGAACAGGAGACAGATAACTTACAAGGCTTGTTGGTTATAATCCAAGACCGATGCGCTCTCATAAGTAAATTCTCTTTAACCACAATCCCTTCCGCGTATTTAATAGAAAGACAGACTAACTGGTGTGTAACTTATTGTTATTCAACTAACATCAGTCAGCCAAATAGCTGCATAGTTTACGAATTTTTCTAAACAAAACCAACAGACAGATAGAAAGATTGATTATGCGGATAATACTGTTATATAATACAATGAAGTCATTTCTACCTCGCACCTGACTCTCACGCAAGGAGCCAAGTCCATGCAACAAACCCAACATTTCAGCTTGATATAATGACGTTCGTGTTTCCAGGTTAAGATAGCAGATTAGATCTGTTCTACAATCTAGCTTGGGTTCGTCTGTCTATAAGGAATCCATCTGCACTAAGAATTCAAAACATGGTAAAATACATTCTGCCTAAACATGATGTGAGAAATTCTTGAGTGGTCATTGTTCCCTCAACACTCAGGTATGTACATAGAGAAGTCGGGAAAGTAAGAGCTCTTCTAACTCATATAAAACGTAGCTAACTGCTTTCAGCGGAGGTGAGGTCTATCTTAACTGCGCCGTATTTCTAGGAAAGACCTAAATAAGAAAACTGTTGACCAGTTGTTTTTCAATTACATTAGACATATGTATAGCTTTCTACTTAAACGGAAATGGTTGGAAGCTATGTCTGCTGAGATTTTTCTACTAAGCACAAGAACATACTTTCTTCCGACTGGGTAGATACCTCTTCGATAACATCGATGGGTCACTGTCGGATCTACTCAAGTTTGCAAGGATGGCCAGCTGTCAGGTGCATAGAATCACGCAGAAGGAAGTAGCTGCTTAAATATATGGGTACCACAACGGGTCTATATAGAGCTAAGTGAAGAGGGTTTTATCATTTTCATCGGCCCGCGAACCTAACCTAACCTTCTTCCGACCAATAAGTTGGAGTCTGTTTCATATTTTACAATTCAGCAGACTGGCAGTTAATTGACTTGGTCTGAGTGGATAACGCTGCTTGCTGGTATCAAAGATTATGTTGTTGTGACTTGAGAACCTCAGCACCCCAGTTGTGATATTCACGATTACTTACTGCTCATGGAACGCATGGAAAGGGGCCTCTTCAGATTCAAATCCCTATTTGGGCGGTTTAAAATCAGCGGCTCCCTTTATCTTTACAAGTTCTTATGGTAAAATGTTAAAATGCGCACAGTGGACCCTATTGCTGGTCTACGTGAACAGTGAAGAATGCCACAAGGCACCCATTTACCTAACCTATCCTACTGCTTATACGGGAAACACTGTACTTCCCAATGGGCTTAGTATTACATATGTTCTCAGTGTTTGTTAAGTGTTGTAGCGTATCGATTCTTCTCTTGCTCTCAGTCGTACCGTGGCAACATGGTGCACGTTTTCGCATTTAGTTGTATGCTGGCTTTGACCTTTGATGTAGGAAGTATGCGGTTTTGTATTATCATCTTGTTGTGCCCCATGCACTTTCGTTTATCAAAACCGGAAATGAATTCAATCTCAGAATCCCCCTACGATTAATCGAAGTGAATTCATCACCAAAAAATGCCACAATACTGCCAGTCTTGAACAAAGCCTACAGTCATCGTTAGAAAAGTGAAAGTTTAGCCATCTCCGACCTTAACCTTCTTTTTGATCTTGAAAAATCTCGTTTTACCCGGTAGGGGATGTATTTTTAGAATTCGGCCAACTTCCCCGCCGGGCGGTCTAACTCATTCAAGCGATCGCTTGTGGTAGATCTCATTTTCGACTTGTCCCTCTCCATCGTTTATCGGACGTCAGGATCACTATGGGGCACTTGAAATCTTTGGCTTTCAAAGCTTCGAAATGCCTTGCAACAAACAAAATTCATATAACTTGTCCACTTGAGCGGCCCAAACTGGTTAAGTTAATTAACGTTCCGTCTAATGGCATTTCTTTTACAGTTAACCAACCACTCGATCGATGTCGTCAAAGCGGCCAGACTACTCGAAATAAAATTGTTATTTCCCTCCGAAATCCAAAGCGCGATTGTGTTCCCCACGACGACGACGACGACGACCGCGACGCTGACGCCAATGACGACCAAGCAAACAGGAATCCCAGTTTCAAAGAAAAAACTCTCGAGAACTTATTAAATTGGATCAGTAGTCTGGTCCGACTTGGCCCAACTAGTGGCAAAACAATCGACGTTGGGTGGGACCACAAATAACGCGCGTGTGCTTCTATATATATTTAGACAATCAGGACCAGGCTACTTGTTATTTCTTGACGAGGTCTCCTCTACAGAGCACACACATAAAATTGCCACTGCGCGCTCACACCGTCGTCATGAGATTCGTTGTTGTTCTGGCCGCTGTTCTGGTCGCTCTGCTGGCGCATACTATTGTGGCGGCACCGGTTGACGATCCGAAGAGTGCTGTGATCAAAGAATACGACAACGACAACATCGGTGTCGATGGTTACAAGTTCTCGTGAGTGGTGGAAGATTTGCATAAATCTACTGATACTGACACTGACACTGAATTCTGGTTTTGTTCGTATCTCTATAGCTTTGAGACCAGTGACGGGACGTCTCGCAAGGAAACCGCTGTCTTGAAGAATGTTGGCACGGATCACGAGTCGATTTCAGTCGAAGGATCTGTCAGCTGGGTCGCTGCCAACGGTCAAGTCTATAAGTTAACCTATCTGGCCGACGAGAACGGCTACCAACCGGAGGGAGAACATCTGCCAAAGTTGGAGAACTGAATTTCACAGGGACTGTTGTACTATTTAATATTATTGTTGTGTTAATAGAAAATTTACAATTAAATTCAAAAAATGAACTGCTTATCTGGTTTTATATCATTGCGTTGGTTTGGGCATGGGTGCAGTGGTGGGGGCACAGCCTTCACACAAGTCTGCTCTGACTGGCACTGAAGTGAACGACTGTTTGTTAGCTTCTCACTCGAGCTCGTGATAGGGAAGTCATTTATCTAGTCAAATCCGAAAATAGATTGAACCGTCTCGGCTTAGGAAGAGACATTCACCAAATGATCAAGGTGATGATGTGACGTGATTTACTCGATCTCCGATGGGCCATTGTGCTGCAATATTTTTGATCTAATCGGCGGCGTGATCGCCTTTCCTTATTTTCTTTGTTGCATTTGAATGGGTTTTGGCAATTTGGATCGCGAATTCGCGAAGACTGATTCGATCGTTTATGGTGCACACATTTGGGTGTGGGTTTCTACTGGACAGAAGCATACCTTTAGGCTGGTCCTTGTGGTACCACGATTGAATGTCGATCATATGTACATCTCGTCTGCAGGCCTTAGTCCACTTTGTCCCATTTGTTTTACATGCTGGATGAGGCAGTTTACTGTGATGCGCTGTCCATGGTGTTGACGTCATTTGAAGCTTCTGTCGGATTGTAGAACTGGTTTCCCTTTGTGACTTCAAATTTGAAAAATTTAGAAGAAAATTACTTCTTAAATTTTTCGCTGAGATATCAATGTAAGGTCATCTAAGATGGGTCTATCCAGCGCCTGTCCTAGGCCTGACAGACCTGCAAATTAATTTTGCATTACCGTTGTATGAAATCTACTTGTAAATTTATTTGTAACCACTTCCGTTACTGGTTACTGGCTGGTTGGCTTTACTGTGTGTGGTGGAACCGAAACTTGGCCATCGAACACAATAATTTCTCAACTGTTATCTAAGGAGATGAACGTCCTCTTGTGCTTGCTTTTCTTCTCGAAAAGCCTGTAGAGAGAATAATTTGGAGTATCTTCTCCTAAGAGAGGACCTGTGAGCCAGTGATGCTGAAATGGTGAAAACTTGGATTTGTAAAGTTCCTAGCAGCTCGGCACAGTGCAGAGTTTGCTGGTCCTCTGAAGGATATAATATAGGGGTGCATATAGAGTTAATGCAAAAGGGTATGAATCCATCGAGGAAATGGTACTTCGGTAAATGGGAGCTTTGGCGGCTTATTGTAGCTAAACTAATAGACCACTTGTACGAGCAAGTCATGCAGGTACAACTCATATCAGGGACTTAATTGCCGCTTGGTTGTTCCTGCAAATAATAATGTCTACAGCCGATATCATATAACATTTCAGGATAAGGCTTTCTGAATCGCCGTTATTCCCCAATGAAATAAGCTACAGTGATCTGAGCGGAGAAGGAGGTACTAATGTATGTACATTGGGCTTTGGAAGAAGTCACTTATACTTCCAGTTTTAGAATAGAGCTGCCAGATAAAATTTCATAAAAATCGGAACGTCAGGGCTCAAAAATTGGGACAAATCGGGAGATTTAGAAATGGTCTTAATATATTAAAGTCACAATCAAGAAACACATAAAGACACATACACACATATGTACCTGCCATCGAACATGACATCAATTGCAGAAAAATGCGCCCCCTTTTCGTCGAAGTGTGTCTTACCAGGGATTGTTAAATCTAAAACACTGTGGCGTATGTGGAACATTTTAATCGACTTTTGAGGTGATCTCAGTTCTGCCTTCACTCGCTTCTGCTGAGTTTTAAACTTCGAACATGGCATTTACCAATGAATCCTTTCAGTTGCAGAAAAATGGACCTCTTGTCATCTAAGTATCGGTATACCTAAAATACTGGGGCGTATATGGCACATTTTGACCGATTTTTAATTTCTTTTCAGTAGTTAAATAGCTGGCGCAACACCTCGGGATGAGTCAAGGCCTCGCTTCTCGCAACCATTCATGTGGTGCGTGTTACATTCCTCGCACGAATGTTCTCAATAGTTATAGCAACTGGATCTTCCTTTTAAGAGCTGCTTCCAATGTTTCAATTGACAAGCTGTTTTTTCCTTTCGCTATGTCATCATTAAACTAAACACTTTAAATACTGGGAATGAAAAGAAAACAATCACAATGTTCGATAGTGATTAAGGTCGCAACACATTTAATGTTGTTTAATTTTTTATTTCTGAATTTAATCAATCGAAGTACAGGGTTTTAAAGAGGGACATAACAATTTTGTATTTTAATGAAAACACACCTCCAAACTTTTTTTTATGATCTGTCAATGTCAGAACGTCAATCAAGGTTTACATTTTTATCATAGGGAAGTTGACGAACTCCAATTACTCCAATTTTCGGTAGTAATAATCGTCAAATCAGACAGCGTGTGCAATCAAAATATCAAAATATTCACTATTGAAACTTCTCCGATTAGGCTCTGCAAAAGTTTGAAGAAAATCCTGAATTTCATTGTTATGACCTTATTAAAAAACCTTGTAGAATAAAATGAGAAAAAAATAAAC
Organism: Matsumyia berberina; assembly: GCA_917880715.2. Lineage (NCBI taxonomy): Eukaryota > Metazoa > Arthropoda > Insecta > Diptera > Syrphidae > Matsumyia > Matsumyia berberina. The sequence goes on from OU862870.1 coordinate 36,650,786, forward strand.
ATAAGGAAAAGTCGGAAAAAAATCAGGACAGGACAGGAAGGGTCTGTCCCACCAAAATCGGGACGTATATCAGGCCAGAATGGCTGCGGAATAATAAATCTAAGTGGCCGCAATCAAACGTTACTAATATGGTCTCATTGTAAGACTTCCTACTTTGCGCTGATACGAGGAGTATCGGCGGACCGCTTCTAAGCTGTGAAGCTTTTAGCTCATGAAGACGTTTTTTGTGCGTCACTTTCACGTAGGCAGTGACTACTATTGTCTTTACTACCTTCAACGGTTAGATTTTTTAAAGGAAATACTAGCACTTCTCAAAGATAAGACTACGCATTTGAATTCCAATTTACTTATCCATTTCTAGATAAAGTCGATGGGTTATTAGGAGTTGCAGTCTCGCAGATAGATGAAGTGCATCCAGTGATATTACGCAAGTCATCCCATATCACTGAACTGATCGTTGTCCATACACACGAGAAGCTATTCCATAGTGAAACCACTTCTGTTCCTTCGCTGCTTCGTTCTAAATATTGGGTAAATAAGGGACGACAGCTAGTAAAAAGCGTCTCATTAAATATTGTATCGTGTTTAAGGTGCTTCACTTCCTCGAGACTGAGTTTTTTTTTATCACGAAGGTTACAGACTTCGAATTCGGCTGAGCCTTTACACGAAACAATGCCTTTCAACGAAAAAAGGCTTAAATCACGCTGATTATATACGCAGCAGTCTAAGCTTTTTATTTAGAGCTTGTTTTGGACTAAAGAACATGCGTAATGTACTCTGATTTAGGAAGGCTTCAGGAGAACTTAGCAAAATCTTCAACTTGAACTTAAATAAGAATTTTTCTTATTTTATTAGTAATCAATGGACAAAATGGAAATAAATATATACATAGCTGAATGTGCGCTATGGGGGGGAGGTTTCTTGGAGCGATTGGTTAAAGTAGTCAAACCATCATTAAAAGCAGCGATCGGTCGATCTATTTTTAATCCAAATCAGCTGGTCACACTATTCACTGAAGTTGAACGAAAGCATAGTAAATGCGAAACCATTGACTTACTTCTCTGATGACTCAGCGGATTTCGCGCTACTCACGACAGCCTATTTTCTTCATGGTAATACCTCAATCATCGAATGGACAGACTTTGCAAAAAGAATGAAAGAAATGCCTGAGTCTCATTGCACCGTTCAATAGGCGGACTCGCCTTAAGGTTCCACATTCTTCTAGCAAATCCCTTCATGCTTTTTGTAGAAAGCCAACCTCCAATAGAAGAGGCTTACCAACTGCGCCATGTCATTGAACATGTGGTTCAGTTACGCAAAGTCAAAGATAGAACCCGGACAAATATTGCTAGAATAGCGACAATATCTAGGGGACATTGTTTAATTGTGTGTTGACATCAGGAGTTGCATCCGATGTTGCCAACAACTCGAGGTGCACACCGGCGCGTCTATGAGATGAAAGCAAAAGACGAAGCTCAACCAGCCATGGAGAGAAAGGGAAGAGTACAGGCAAGCGTTAGCGATCAGAGATAAAAGGAATGATAGTGCGGTGATGATGCTCCTTAATTTCTAATTTCTGCAGGCTATAGATCTTGGAAATGATTGAAGAAGGTAGCTTGTGTTTGAAAAACGGTATTCTGAGTTTCACTGTTTGCCGAAAGCAGACTTTCAAGTGTAAAGATGTGCGAACTTGTATTATGATTAAATGAAAGGACCGGCGGGATCCAAGTTCCTGCATATATTGTTCATCCAAACAGTTGTGTTGAAGAAGAAGCACCATCGATCCATTTCACCTTAAAATTTACCGACCACTGATGAGTCTAGACGTCCCTGAAAACTATTGAGTGCTCATCAAGCATGATGCGGGAGATCTGACCCAAATATGTGAGTCATATTCTGGTTTCGAACGAATGTAAACATTATGGATCATAGCCATGTCTGTAGGTGCAAAGAACTGTTTGCATTGTTTGAAAGAAAGATATTTAGTAGTTGGTTGGGGTCTGTGAATGCAAAGTTTAGACAAAAGATTTATTTTTAGTTTGGCTACATTGGTTTCACCGTTCTGGAGACAGAAAAAGAAAGCACTGATGCCTTGAGCTTAACTCTTTAACTTTAAGCACCCCAATTGATAATTATATCAAGGCCTGAGTTGAAATCGGTCGAACTCCTGAACTGCCTCAAGACGAAACCGTGCTGCCATTCGTTTTTTCTTTCATCCACCCAACCAAAGAATAGTAAGGGCAGCTACCCGCTCTTCAAAACACATGGAGCCATCAATCTGTTACAAGCAGACCAGCTTCTTCGATTTTCTATTTTCTACATTAATTTCCTATTTTTCTTTTTATTGTCATCATTATAAGGTAAGATATGAGGTAGGTCGGCTTGCTTAGGTTGTAGAGAAAGTAAAGCAACTCCATCTTACTCAAATCATCTTAGCCCTCACGTTTCATTCCCTTTAAAGGCTATCGATGTATCCATGTGACTCAGAAGTAAAAGTCCCTTTAGTTCACTAAATTTTCTTTTATTTATTCTATAATTGATAACGATTTCTTTGACTTCGACTAGATTTATGTGTTACCGCTTGCCAGAAGGAGATGTCCTTTCTTAAGCATGTGGGGCAACTGGTAAGTGTTCACCTTCTGGCTTGAAACCATGCTCATCAGCAACATACTTCAGACTGTATGTATGACCATCGGGAGCGGTCCATGAAACAGCTCCTTCTACAGCAATGGCCTCGTGTTTAGTACCAGCATCCTTAAGCTGTCCGCTTTCATGACGGGCAATTCCATCGCTGGTTTCATAGCTGAAATATACCAAGATGAATCGGGTCTGGAGTGGGATTTTCTTTTTCTAGGAACTTACTTGAATTTGTAACCATCAACGCCGATGTTGTGGCTTTCGTATTTCAAGATCTCGGCATGCTTGGAATCATCAGAGTGGGCCGCCAGGACAACTACGAAGAGGGCAAGGAAAACAATGAGGAACTTCATATCTAGGCTTGGAGTTGTGTGTTATTCTGTGGAATTAGCAACGGAAACTGGTACCTATCTGGTGGCCGTGCAAGACTTTTTATACAGATCGCATTTTGATAGGCCCACCGAGTTTAAGTGACTGTCTTCTATTTTCACATGGCCGGCATGTGAGTGGTAGTTAAACGAAACAAATGAATACATTAATCCAAATTCGCCAACATAAATTCCAAATGACACCTCAACCGATTGCAGGTCACGCCGGCACAGCTTCACGCCAGAAAATGACCCGCTTCCCGCAGACTAATTAATTTGGCAATCAATGGATTTGGTAATCATTGGAGTTGGATCTCCTGAAGTCGATAAGAGTCGACGCCCATACACAACAGACAAGTCTGGGTCGTATGCGTAATGATGGAGATTACATTTTGGATTTGCCTCCAAGACGTCGGCGCTCGAAGGAGACAAATCATGGAAGCGGACGGATTAAGGGAATACATTGAACTTTGAGAAGTTGCTTGTCAACCATTTGCAAATCTTTAGAAATTGCTTACGAGATGAGGAATTGGTTACAAAACTTCTCTTGCTAGTGGTGCAAGTACCCAAAACAAGGTCAAGACAGCTTCCGTATTTCGATTTGCATTTAAATGGGAACTAAACAATTAATTTGCTGAACGAATGCTAATGACATTGCCGCTCTAGTTTTATGGCAGATGTGACTGTTATCAATTGAAATATCTTTCTGGACGTGAAGGTCGAATGGCGAAAGAGCAACTTGGGTCATAAGTTTTGAAACCTCTTGGGCTACTATGGAGTAAATATTACTGCGATTCTAGGATTGCCATGATATGTACCGAACAGGAGAGGAAAAGAGAGCCTGGACCGAATTAAGGACCGTCGTTCTGGACGTGGTGACTCTCGCATAGAAAATTAGTGGCTCCACGTAGATGCTTGTCTTTATTTCTTTGTCTAGTTATGCATCTCATTCTTAAAGTTCGATCTTGCTCAATAGGTTGCTCATTAGGACCATTATCGGTGTTCTCACTGTCCACTGTCCCATTGGCTTTCATGTTAAAAGGATGGGCCTCTTCAAATGAGATGCAGGGACGAAGAGGAGGAAGAAACGATCCTCCATTGCCTCTGCATTTGTCTTGCCCTGTCCCAAAGAAGGACGCTCTATCTGGGAGCCTATCACTTCGACATCTTGGGCGAACTATGACATACTGACGTCAAAAGTATCCTCAGCTTCAATAGCACCAAATGGTTTCAATAAAGTGAGTGGCGCTTTTTAAAGGTATAGATCCACGTGGTTTCACAAAGGTCCTTCCAAATCTACATGTATCTGTGCTTCGTACAGACCGCCACACCACCTGTCACGTCGAAGTGATGATGAGCTGCAAAGAGCAAGAAATGTTACCAATATTACACGATGTCAATCCATCAAGTCACAGCCGATGTCACATACTATCTACACCGTACTGTTCAAGTTGGTTTACTCAGTCTCATTCATTGGGTCTGGTTCTGAATAGATCACAGACCTCAAGGTCTCTCTAATGGGCTCAGACCTGAATATTATCTCTTATGGATGTGATACTCGGGATTTTTTGCTGGGTTTTGTTTCTTCCTAAAGAATTCTTTGCCATCTTAAGCTCCTTTCGGCAGCTTTTATATGTACATTCAAACTCTAAATCGATTCCACTCACTCACTTAACTTCTTAATGATTCATAAAGCCTGAGTAAGTGGGTAACTAGAAATCATTATTAGCCACTGAGCACACATTGGAGTTCACTTACCCATAGTTTAACCTTAAGCGCACATTAAATCACGTTAATGGTTTGTTTACCAACAAGCCGGTAATTATCGCCGTTAAGTTGTAGTGGTGATTTTTCTACCCATTGAACACGCCTGTCAATGACGATTAATTTCCTTAAAAAAATACAAACAAACGACCTTTAAACAGGTTTTGCACATAAAGTGCTCGTACCACCACTCAGAAGGAAGAAACATTTTATCGCTCGTGAGATTGGCGAAGTTGGAATACCACAAATGAATGTGGAATACCACACACAAGGTGCTCAAGCATGCGAATTTGGTATCCATATCTCGGCCAAAAATTTTGCTTTACAAGATGACTGTGGCGACAATGCCACTTTGTGACGGAGGGTGGTGCAGCCTCATCTCCTCCTCATATAACGATCTCCTCCAGCTTAACGATCCTGGACATACGCCACAGTGACCTGAGCCATTTTAACAACCCGTTATAAGACACACTTCGATGAACATGGGGCGCATTTATGCAACTGCAAGGCTCCATTAGAAAATGCAATGGAATGTTGTGGGTAGATATGGATCTGTGTGTTTTTATGTATTGCTTGATAGCGTGTTAATCATTCTAATGTTCCGATTTTTGCACTCCGATATTTTATGAAGTTTCATCTGACCGCCCTATCTGGACCGATTATCCAAATTTATGAATGAAAAAGCGATGTCGCACTAGTGGCTCTAGTAATTTGGTCTGCTGGGTTCTTCGAACTCTGGCATTGTCTCGCACTCTAATCCAACAGGCTTTAGTATTATAATCCAATAGAACAAAACCAATCTCCTACTTAACCCTTACGTCGCTCGACATTCATGAACCAACTGATGACACCCACATCTGTCACAAAACTAGAACGGAAATATTATTAGCATTTGTTCACGTAATTGACTATTTAGTTCCCATTTAAATGCGAATCTAAAAGCGGAAACTGCCTCGACCTTGCTGTATGTACTCGTACCACTCGCAAGAGGAATTTTGTAACCAATTGCTCATCTCTCAAACAATTTCCAAATATTTGCACATAAATGTCAATTTCAATACATAATGTCAAAGTTTACACAGCACACATTTGACAAATTGGCAAACAATGTGTCCAAAGTTTTTACAGATAGTGAAAGTCCACTCTCGTGCTTTGCCTTCAGTGCGCTTGGTCTTCATTGAAGCAGAACCAAAGAGTAATCTGCAACATTCTATAGCCCGTTCTGTAAGGGCTTCGATTCTTAGTGACACCAGGGAGCTCCTGCTATAATCATTACCAGATCCACCTCATAACATGGGCTTAACGGGCTTTTGACACACAAAATTAGTCTGCGTCAAGCGGGTCATTTTCTGGCGTGAGTGTGTTGCCGGCGTGACCTGCAATCCAAAGAGGTGTCATGTGAAATTTTAGTTAAGTAAGCGAATGTGGATTAATGTATTCATCTGTAGCGAAATATCGTTTAATCACCTTTCAAGACGGCCATGGGGAAAAAAGAAAGATACATCGACAGTTGCTTACACTCGGTGGGCCTATCAAAATGCGGTCTGTATAAAAAGTCTTGCATGGCCAGCAGATAGGTACCAGTTTCCGTTGCTAATTCCACAGAACAACACACAACTCCAAGCCTAGATATGAAGTTCCTCATTGTTTTCGTTGCCCTCTTCGCAGTTGTCCTGGCCATCCACGTTGAAGAACCCAAGCATGCCGAGATCTTAAAATACGAAAGCCACAACATCGGCGTTGATGGTTACAAATTCAAGTAAGTTCCTAGAAAAAGAAAATTCCACTCCAGACCTGATTCATTGCAATTTCTTTGGTATATTTCAGCTATGAAACCAGCGATGGAATTGCCCATCACGAAAGCGGACATCTTAAGGATGTGGGTTCTAAACACGAGGCTATTGCTGTAAAAGGAGCTGTTTCATGGACCGCTCCCGATGGTCATAAATACAGTCTGAAGTATGTTGCTGATGAGCATGGTTTCCAGCCTGAAGGTGAACATTTACCAGTTGCTCCACACGCTTAAGAAGGGATATCTCCTTCTGTCAAGCAGTATGGATTAAACATAATTCTAGTCGAATTCAAAGAAATCGTTATCAGTAGTAAAATAAAAAATAATAATTATGGAACTTAAGAGGACTTTTACTTTAAAGCCAGATGGATACATCGATAGCCTTTAAATGGGAAAGCAACGTGAGGTAATCTGAGTAAGGCGGTGTGAATTTATTGCACCCCTGCCTCTACAACCTAACCAAACTAACCTGCCTCACATCTCACCTCATAATGATGTTTCATTTTCAAGTTTAGCAGTTCGAACCCACGACAAGGTCTCCAAGTTATTGTGTCCCAGCGTCCACGAATGTCATCCGAACTCAACTCAGACATTGGCACAAGAAGTTTGTGCTAGATGCCTTTGTTTCCTTATGCGATGGTGCATTCGATCTCGTGACCGATAATACGGTGACCGATGAGGTTGTTAAAAATAAGTTTATTGACCTTCTGCAGTAAGTATGAATGGAATTGCGCTTTAACTGCTTGTAACTGAATGTGGACCCTTTGCCTTATTATTATTATTAGTGGGGAGCGGTTTGTCGGTTGCGGTTTCGTATAGGGGCCTATTGTGCTGTCCCATATGTTTAAAGCAGTTTGTCTGCTCCAGAGGATGACAGGAAACTAATCAGCCTCTCTGGGTGGAGTGTGGCAAGCACCGTTGCTGAGACGAGTTGACTGCCTAAGGTCCGCATTTTCACATAAATGAAAGCGAGACATCCTGTTCTGTGCTCTCTAAGTAAAGGGTAGTTAAATTTTAAGGGCCGATGTTGAATGCGAACCACACCTAAACATCAAGTTTTTTTCTGCATTTCATTTGTCATTTCTCAATTTCAGACTAACTCAATTTGAACCATGGAAAGATATACAATCGAGCAACGCGTTAAAGTTATTCAGGCTTATTATGAAAATGGGCGTTCAAATCAAAATGCATATCGTGCACTTCGAGATTTTTTCGGTCAATTTAATCGTCCAAATGTGCGTACAATTGGAAAAATCGTGCAAAAATTTGAGCAAACCGGGTCTGTAGGAGATGTGAAAACACCAGTGCATGCTCGTACTGCAGAAAATATTGCTGCTGTTCCAAATGAGGCCGGTCAGGCAGTTACTGTGAATGGTGTTCGCTATCGTGAAATGATAACGAACTTTTTATGGCCCGAATTGGAAGATATGAATGTGGACGATATGTGGTTTCAACAGGACGGTGCCACTTGCCACACAGCTAACGAAACAATGGCTCTTTTGCGCGCAAAATTCAATGGCCGTGTTATCTCACGTGGTGGCGATGTCAATTGGCCGCCAAGATCATGTGATTTGACACCGTTGGATTTTTTTCTTTGGGGTTATTTGAAATAAAAGGTGTACATCGATAAGTCAGCAACAATTCAAGAGCTAAAGGATGAGATAATTCGGCACATTAACGGCATAGAACCTCAATTATGCTTCAGCGTCATCGAAAATTTGGACCATCGGATGGAGGTGTGCCGCCGAGGTCGCGGCGGCCATTTGGCCGATATTTTGTTCCATACATAATTGAACCATACCAATATTATCATAATAAAAAGAAATGACAATAATTTCCTAAATAATTTGTGTTTTATTCAAAATCAATATCGGCCCTTAAAATTTAACCACCCTTTACAATCTGCAGGTAGGGTCCGGTGACATGCCAAGCTTGTGTAGATGCCGTTTTTGTCGGCAGTGGTCCGGCATCCTAAGTGCCGGTTAAAATTCTGAGGTTCTCTCTACTCAGATTTAAACTTGGATTTCTATTTTGGATACATTGGGGAAGAAGTTTTTGGTAAATTTTTGTCCTACCCTTTCCATCGAAATTGAGCAGGTATTGTTCAATCGTGAAGTTTTTGAAAATGGATTTGTTTACTTCACAGGCTGGTTCAGGACCAGTGAGGGGGGTGGTTGGACTTATCTTGACCAGTGAGTCCAGTGTAGTATGACTAAGTTGTTTTTTCCCAGTTCTAAATAAGACTGGCTCTAGGACTAGTTTTGATTTTATCGTGGCTGAATTCAGTGCTTTCAGGGCAGCTTGACTGTCAGAGAAGATAAAAATGGTTTGCCACGGAAATTAGAGAGCCAGTTTAAGCTGGTGCACTGATTTATGGTAAATATTTCTGCCTCCGATGAGTATGCGCCTAGACTGACCGATATGCTAGTGCTAGACGACTCTCCAAATACAATATTCCAGCTACAGAGTCCTAACCTACCTCAAAGTTATATCTGTCTACAGTGACGTTATTTCTGAGAGGTCGGTGTTGAGTGTCCTTTCTTTTTGACAGCATATATTTGATCTTGCCCTCATTGATCGGTATACTCCTCTTCGCCGCCCTCGTCTCAATACTAACGAACGCACGAGTGACATCACTCTGCGTTCTTCCGATAATATGATCAAGGATCCTTTTGTGTAAGTAACCATGTTGGAGTCCTTTATCATTTCATTTTTCTTCCACTGTACTTTTATGCTCTGGTAGACATTATCCACTTAAGTACCATCTGCATAAGATGAAGTTATCAGATCCAGACATGTGCTGTCTTTGCGGAGAGCAAAAACAGACGGCCGATCATGTTCTGTGCGAGTGCTCAGATGTGGACAGTCCAATGGATACTTGGGACATGGATCCTACGGCGTTATTTAGATGTTCTTTGTTGAGTTCAAGTTCTTTGCCCTGTTTTTTTTTTTTGCGATTGTTGAATTTTTTCGCTTGCCTCAGGCGCTTTTGCTGTGGCGGCAAGCCTATCAGCCTCCCATTCCGTTATTTTAGAATAGATACCACTGGGGGGGTACCACAAAATACAGCTCAGGATCAATAGGTGTTAACCTAGCGCCTCATTTCGCAAGATAATCCACCCGTTCCTTCAAAACCTTCGTGTCCAAGGATCCAGGCTCTGTAACCTTGCTTGAGGATGTAAGATCTTTGAGAAGGTTGAAATAGCCCCGGATGAGCTTTGACACTATTGTATAGGATTTATGGGTCTTTAAGTGCTATGTAGCTAGTATAAAGCTAATTATATAGTTACATAAAAATAAAATTATTGTAGTACTGCTTGGCTATCTGAAAAGATAAATTTGCAAGTACCCTTTGTTTTCCTCTGCAGGCACATAGTTCTATTACGTGAACCTCCGCTTGAAAGATTTCTGATGGCTTTCCAAACCATGCTGCAGTGTGGAATTTGGGACCATAAACCCAGCTTCAGTATTGCCATTTTCTAGTCTGCGAATTTGGGAAGGTTTCGAGACAATTATTTTTTTATTCGTGGTGGTCACTTGTGACCACATCGAACTTTCTGGAGAAGCGAAATCTCCTCAGCGGTTTATCTGGGATCTTGAAAATTGGATCCCTTTGGATGAGTTCCACGATGACCTGTAGTCTCAGAGCACTCAGAATAGGCTCTATCTGCACAATGCACTGTCGTTAATATTACCAAATCATCCGCGTGCGCAAGTCTTACCACTCTGTGGCGTTTCTCTACTGGCGAATTTATTTAGCAGAGTATTACTTAATGTTGCTTGAATGATTAGTGTTCGGAGCATAGACAAGGACATTATTAAAGGCTCCTTCTACATCTATGACAAAGGTTAGGGCATTCTCTTTGAAGTGGATTGAATTTTGAGTCTTGGGAGCATATGGAATGTGCAGATTGGTGTTAACTCTACTGCAAAAGTAAAAAACTGGCATTGGAGTGGTCATGGCTAAAAGAGTTATCGAACTGATTATGATGACGACATTAGGAGGTTGGAAAAAATTAGTGGTCTACCTAATAGAGATGAAGATGATCTACTTCTTCTAGTCTAGTCTGGCAACCACCCTCGGACGCCATTGAAACCTAATTTCACCTGAGTTTCGAACTACAACATACCGGTCACTGAGCGTAAGTGGATTAAAAAAAAATTAGGGTTATAAAGGGTTTTTCAATAGGGACGCTACAAAAGTAGAGCGACAGGGACAGCAAACGACGCCATATTTTTCTTGCGGTTTTTTGACATTTCTCTTCAGTAAGGTTTGCCATTTCATGACAGAAAGATATACGAGCCAACAACGAGTCAAAATTATTAAAATTTACTACCGAAATTCGGAGTCAGTGGCCTCAACGTTAAGAGCGCTACGTCCAATTTATGGTCGTCATAATCGTCCTAGCAGATCAGCAATTGAGCGTCTAGTGGAAAAATTTGAATCCACAGGCATAGTATAAAATGTTCCCGTGCCAGTGAGACAAAGAAGTGCCCGTAGTATCGAGAATATTGCTGCCGCTGAGGCTTCAGTTGCAGAAAGCCCAAATGTGTCTCTCACACGTCGTTCTCAAGCGTTGGGCATCTCTGTGACGTCATTGTGGCGAATTTTGCGAAAAGATCTTGGCCTACATCCTTACAAGATTAAATTGACGCAAGAACTGAAGCCGATTGACCACCAGAAGCGTCGTATGTTGGTGAATTGGGCTGAGCAACAACTTGAAAATGATTCGGATTTTCATCGAAAAATCATCTTCAGCGATGAGGCTCATTTCTGGCTGGATGGCTTCGTCAATAAACAAAATATGCGGTATTGGTCAGGCAGCAATCCACAGGTACTCCATGAGTCATCATTCCATCCCGAAAAAATTACGGTTTGGTGTGGTTAATGGGCCGGCGGCGTCATTGGGCCGTACTTCTTCCGTGATGATCAAGACAGGCACGTTACTGTGAATGGGGATCGCTACCGTTCAATGATAACCGAATATTTTTGGCCCCAATTGGATGATATGGACTTGGAGGACATGTGGTTCCAACAGGACGGCGCCACAAGCCACACAGCGAATGTCACAATCAATTTATTGGAAACCAAGTTTGGAGAACGTGTTATCTCACGAAATGGTCCAGTCGCTTGGCCGCCTCGGTCGTGCGATTTGACGCCGTTAGACTATTTCCTGTGGGGCTACGTCAAGTCTATGGTCTATGCCAAGAAGCCAGCGCCGATTGATGAACTTCGTACGAATATCGAACGTGAAATTGCAGCAGTATCGGCCGATTTATGCTTGAAAACCGTCGAAAATTGGGTTCAGCGTCTGGACTTCTGCAAGCGTGCCCGTGGTGGCCATGCAAAAGAAATCGAGTTTCATATATAATGGCATCGAACGTACTTTCACAGGAATAAAGAATTTCATTGATATCCAAAACCGTTTTTGTTTTATTTAAAAAAACTTTTGTAGCGCTCTTATTGCAAAACCCTGTATAAGACACACATCGTAAGGTTGGTGTTTTCGATGAGTTCGTAGAAGTTATCCTCAGGATTATCATTTGGTGTCATAATCTGCCGTAGCACATACGAAGCTACAAGCAGTTGGACAAATCGTCATCAAAGTTGCCTTTCTCTAATAGTTAATCCACATCTGTCACAAAAGTAGAACGGAAATATTTTTAGCATTCATTCAACTAATTGACTGTTTAGTTTCCATTTAAATGCAAATTCAAAAGCGGCAACGGCCTTGACCTTGCTGTATGTACTCGTACCACTCGCAAGAGGAATCTTGTAACCAATTGCTCATCTCTCAAACAATTTCCAAATATTTGCACACAAATGTCAATTCCAATATTTAATGTCAAAGTTTACACAGCACACATTTGACAAATTGGCAAACAATGTGTCAAACAAAACTCTCCACAGACAGTGAAAGTTCACTCTCGTGCTTTGCGTTCAGTGCACGTGGTATTTATTGAAGCGAAACCAAAGTGTAATCTGCAACATTCCATAGGCGGCCGTTCTATAATGGCTTCGATTCTTAGTGACTTCAGGCAGCTCCTGCACCAGATTTATCCCATGTTATTGGCGTAATGGGCTTTTAGCACACGATCGATTAGTCTGCGGCAAGCGCGTCATTTTTTGATAAATGTGTGCCGGCGAATTTGGATTAATGAAGTCGTTTAACCACCACTCACACGGTGGTTATATGAAAAAAGAAAGACACACAGATACAAGCACCATCAACGGCCATTTAGACTCCGTGGGTCCATCAAAGTGCGGTCTGTATAAAAAGTCTTGCATGGCCAGCAGATAGGTAGCAGTTTCCGTTGATAATCTCACAGAATAACACACAACTCCAAGCCTAGATATGAAGTTCCTCATTGTTTTCGTTGCTCTCTTCGCCGTTGTCCTGGCCGCCCAAGTTGACGATTCCAAGCATGCCCAGATCTTGAAATACGAGAGCGACAACATCGGCGTTGACGGTTACAAATTCGAGTAAGTTTCTAGAAAAAGAAGAAAATCCCACTCCAGATTCATTTTAACTTCTCGATTTATTCCAGCTATGCCACCAGCGATGGAATTGCCCGTCACGAGAGCGCGCAGCTGAAGGATGCTGGAACTGAACACGAGGCCATTGCTGTACAAGGAGCTGTTTCATGGACCGCTCCCGATGGCGTGCAATACAGCCTGAAGTATGTTGCTGATGAACATGGTTTCCAACCGGAAGGTGCTCACTTACCAGTTGCTCCACACGCTTAAGAAGGGACATCTCCTTCTGGCAAGCGGTGAGGAACTCATATACAATTCTAGTCGACGTCAAAGAAATCCTAATCATTTGTACATAGAATAAAGAAAAAAATAATTTAGTGAACTCGGAGGGACTTTTACTTTTGGACCAGATGGATGCATCGATAGCCTTCAAATGGGAAAGCAATCTGATATAACAACGAAGTTGCATTCAAACGATGCCAATGGCTTTTCCTTGGCACTCTATTGAAACATTCTTTGGGGGTCATTTGGATAAATGTGTCCGACCTTGGTCGTTGCCACTTTGTGGTTATAAAGGTCTTCATTTCGGATTCAAATTGAGTCAGTCGCTTTGTGGTGTCGCTTGTGCTAGGCAGTGGTACGCAATTCTACCTCTTGGTTCCTCCCTGAAGTTAAGGGACGATCTATTTCAGTTTCACTATCACCTTTCTCACCACACTTGCGGACCTGATTCCAGAAATGTATCTCCGACGATTAATGATTGTTTTGAACCACAAACTCTTGGAACTTCTTAATTAGCTTGGTTTGAATTTTACGAGGTTTATTTATGAGACAGGTTAACACTTCCGTGTGGCATTAGCATATCGGTGGTCATTTGCAGACCGCTTCGGGTATTTGATGTGATGACCTTGTTTCGTTCATCTTCGTCGTGATCCGTAACGTAATTGTGTGATTACGTCAACGAATTTTATTGACATTGGTGTGGCTGTTGCGACGAGTAATCATCTTCAAGTCGCAGTTTTAAGTGCTCCATTTGATCTGACCGACATTCAAATGATCAAATCCTAATCAGGGTAAATCAAAATAACTTGTAGGAGTGCTGTGTTGTATTGAAATATTATACGTGACGCAATGAAATGACAATCACATCACTTAATTAGGCGATGTGACAGTTAAAAGAAAAATGGTTTGGAAATTCATTTTGACGTTGATGAATGTAAAAAAATGGAAGAAGTCAGTCCATTTGCAACAGATTGATAGCTTTGGCTATGGCTTTGGTCCCAATACTTTACTCCTCGATCATTGTCAGCAGTTTTGTATTTCCAAAAAAACATCCGCCCAGAAGCAAACCCAGTTTATGTCTATGCCTACAGGGCTTATCAGACCCCAATCTGATTCCACATGAAACTATGGTTTATATGTGCAGATTGTAAGGGAGAAGGTGTAGAAGCGCATAAACGGTATCAGTAAGACATGATCCCAGTACTCGCGAGTACCTTTTTCGCAGGTTTTTGAATCCAATCAAGTTTTCAGATATCGTAAGCTATACTGAAGCCAGGTCAACAATTCAACGACCCATAAATTCTTGGTATGTGATTGTTAGCTGGATGCCCACATACGAAACCATATCTCTATCAAGCTTTAACAGGATGTTAGAGGTGAGATTTATCCTCTCTGGTAGAGACGTTGTTGAAACTACCTTCCATGTCCCATCTGGGGCAGTATTTGCTTGAATTTGTGCAGCTATGGGCCGCAGCATCCTGTCAGTATCTGGGTTAGGTGATTTCCAGCATATGAGTTCACCTGCCTTTGTTGGAAGCCGTCCACCATTCCTTATTGGAATCTTCCGGTTATCGCCGGTGGAAGCGATTAGCTCGTTGCAATGTTTTTATTTTACCAGGTTGTCTATTGGTACCATTTTTGTTAGCATTCAGGCAGCATACTCTTAAAAAAATAAATAGACGGCGCGACAGCTCGGGCGACATAGCTTCTTGCAGACATTCACCTTGTACGTGTTTAAATTTTTCGCACGAATGGAAGGGACCTACAATTTATTGCCGACTCCGAACGGCGAAGCGAGAAGCTCTTTCATGGCAGATTGTACTCCCGGAGGCGAGAGGTGGTGCCTCGAAAAATGTTCGGTGTTCCTGGCTGGGCTTGAACCTACGCCGCTTGCTCAGCAGTCCAACGCACTAACCACTGAGCCACGGCGACCACTATGGATGCTACTACCTTGGCCAAAAGCAGTCTTCCACTCCTGTGATGGGCCTAATGCGCACGAGAGCACCGCTGGCGTTCCCTGTCTCGTATCTAGTTCGACTTCAAGGTATTGAAGTGGGGTTTCGATGTTGTTTTGTGGCCATTCATAATTGTCAACATAACTCCATCTTCTACCCGCCGCTTATAAGAAACGCTTCCGTTACTGTGGATTAACTAAACTGTCCCAACTCCTGCAGTCACAATAATTGCAAGGTCGTTGGTGAAACCTATAGTTTGTGCCTCCTCAGGTATTGCAAGACGTAGGACTTCGTAGTACATGATGTTATAGAGCAGTGGACCTAGCACTGAGCCCTCTGATAGTCCATTTTATACTCTTTGAGTCCACTCTCTGTATCGAAGAGTCGGAGGACAAGACTCTGTCGATTTTTCTTTGAAATATCCGTGTTAGTATTTAGAAAAAAAAAATTCCTCGAGAGTTTTCAGTATGAAGGAGGTCAAGCTAATTGGTTTGAAATAATTTGCAGCTTTGTGACATCGCTTTCTTGTACTACTCGAGCGCGTCTCTCATCCAGAGGGGACTTAGCTTAGTAGGGGGCAGTTAATGAATGTTTTGTAACGTTTATGTAGATATATGTGTATTGTGTGAGTATGCCATCAAGGCCTGTATCCTAGTGCAAAATCTGGATTACATTGGCTACCAGATATTCTGCGCTGGCGTTAGACTCATAGGATTCAGCGGATTTCGAGGCTGAATTTAACTGAATTCATTGATTTCCAGTGTGATGATTGGTCCTAGTTTTCCACCAACCAAGTTTACCAGCTAAAAATAGCCAAGAGCTCTCATCAATCACTTCTTTTCCTAGATCTTGCGCATGTTTCAAGAACACGTTTGAGTTTTGGATACGTAGGATGTCCTCCGTGGTCGCCGTGGGTCAGTGGTTAGTGCGTTGGACTGCTGACCGAGCGGCGTGGGTTCAAGCCCCAGCCCGGAATACCGAACATTTTTCGCGGCACCACCTCCCGTCGGGGAATGACAAGCCTCCGGGAGTACAATCTGCCATGAAAGTTCTTCTCGCTTCGCCGTTCGGAGTCGGCAATAAATTGTAGGTCCCTTCCATTCGTGCGAAATATGTAACACGCACAACATGAATGGTTGCGAGAAGCTAGGCCTTGGCTCATCCCGAGCTGTCGCGCCAGATATTTATTTTATTTATTTAGGATGTCCTCTTTCGGTACCCGGATAGTATCATGTCTAATTCACGACAGTTTATTGTACAACACATATTCCTTGAGTTTCTTTTTATAATCCACACGTACTTCAAGGGGTTATGAATACCCTTATGATGTTGTTTACACAACGCGAATGGGGTGCAGTGGTTTGAAACTCAGGTAGTGTTATGTTTTAATTGCATCCAGGGGTGGTGTCCAGGCTATCTGGGGTCATTCGTGGTGTTTGTCATTGCTATAATTCACGGGATTTTTTTTTGAATTTCTTGATGTCAGTATCATGGTCACCTCAATCAACTCTTCAAGCTATGACACCCTACTCCAAGTGTTATGCCTTCGCAGTAGAGTCGACATCAGCTTTTTTATTTATTTTTAAGAAATAAATGTTTTCCGACATCAGGAGTTGAACCCGGACGTTCAGCGTGACAAGCAATGATGCTAACCACTGCACCATGGGCACCTATAAGTAATAGTTTTAAGAAAAGATCAAAAGGAAAAAGGTGCAGTCCACCAGAGTTCAATAGCCACTTTTTACATTCCATAGTTCTCATCTAAAAATACCAGAGTTTCTACAAAATTACAGGTAAACAAACTTTAACTGCCGCGCTGAGGGACATTCCTTTCTAATACATTGACAGATGTGCTACTTCATCCGTGCCTTCCGTTCACGCAAAGCCTTAGCAATTTTTTCTTTATGACATAACACCATTTTTAAAGCTTTTTAATTCCATAAATCGAGTGCGTGCTACCAAAACACATTATGTCATAAAAACAAAACTGAAATCGAAATGTCAGAAACTTTTGAGTTTAACTGTCAACAGAAAAACCACGAAGCACCTGGAATGACCATTTGGATCTTCAAAACCTGCACAAGCATCAACTTTTGATTTTTTGCAATAAAATAAATTTTCAAGGAGACAATATTCTGTCAAAATGTCACAGACGCGACTTAATATTCACATTTAATTTTTAACGAGCTTGTAGGAGAGGAGCCAGTGAGACAATAAACCGCGATTATTTTTCTTTTTTGTAAGAGGCCATAAAACTTTAAATGAAAGTTATGTTATAGATTCGCCGAAGAACCGGCTTCAAGTCTATTCAAAGCGAAAAAACCAGAGTAATTCAATCGAAAAGTTAAATCAACGAGACACATTTTAAGTGATGACAATAAGTCAAAGCAGCTAAGCGAGTCAATACATTGGAGCAAATAATGACCAGCAGGCAGCTTTTGACTTGGTCAATCGACTGGAGAGGAAAAGATGATCAATCCTAAAAGAAGAATTATTTTTTGCTCTGAGGAACCGTGATTAATGCTTCAATATGCCAGTTTTGAGTCGAAGATTAGTTGGTGGAATTAACTTTCAATTTGCTGGTATTTATTGTGGTGTGAACAATTAATTCATCCTCCTCCATTTAGGTGCCTAAAAGATTCTTTAGAGCGGTCGGCATTAGAATCGAACAGAACTTGAAGAGAGATAAACCGCAGAACTCGCATACTAATGGCAGAGGTACAGTCTTTCAAAATTCCACTCTCATACGCTGACAATACTGACGTGATGGGAAGAACACAGTGCAAAACTAGTTGAACTCTCAAGAGGGTTCACTCGATCCACTACATATACGTAAAGGTCTGTAGACAAACTCAGCGATATATCAACGACCAATAAGGTGAATCTATGCTGTGTACCGGACCACAAAGATATATCAGGTAATGAGAGTTCGGACGAACTTGCCAGGAGGGGTGCAGAACTAGCAGATGCGTATATCCTTCTGGTCACAAACACACCGGGCGAGTTCGTAAACTAACAACATTTTTGACTAACAAAAATCTGCAATTACTTGCGTTCATAAAGCGAAATACAAATCGAACTTACGCAGGCGATAGAAATCTAGTACATATGTTCGTAAACGTCAGAAATGTGCAGTAATCATGTTGTCATCGGGCAGATTGTGTAGACAAAAAAAAAACATCTGCATGAACGCCTGCTTGTTTTCCGCGTACAGACGAACAATTTTTTTGGACTTTCGCAGATTACTGCGTTTACGAATTCATCCACCCATTAGCACGCTAGAATCCATCCAACACCTGCTATGCGAATGTCCCGCACTGGCCATCAGAAGACGCGTACTCTTGGTAGTAGCTTCTTCCATGGGCTGGAGGACCTTCATATCGCTGACTTTAGGAAACTTTTGAGATTTCTATCCTTTTTTGAGTGGTTTCCAGATTAGCCAACCCTGGGTACAATGGACCCGATTGAGGACTAAGTAAGTCTATAGGACCCCAACAAAACAGACCAACTCCGGCGTCTCGGATTTAACTAGATGCAAAAGATACATACGTGGAGCGTAGAATATCTTTAAACTGACAATTTGTTTGCCTACACATCGAATACACTGAACTAATGGGCAACAGGGATCCAACGAAAAAAAAATGTTCTAATTCCGACACTCAGAAATCAATTAACAACAATTGGTCAGGAGCTCATTAGTTGTGCTCAAATGTGTCTAAGATTTTACCAATTTCTGCCACCATCGCTCTCCCACGCCAGCCTTTGATTAACGGCGTGTGAAACTCAAACCATTACTCTCAATCTCCAAAACCGCAACCTACTTTGTGGCATGGCTCGTCACCTTAGCCCAACCCGTTGTCATGCAAGTCGCTCCTATTATCGCAAGCTAATTTGATTAAAAGCATTTCAATCGACAATGGGGTGTGTGTGTGTATCTGTGTTTCGCAATCCACGAACGCGCCTCGAATTGCTCAAGTGAGATAAAACACTTCATCTTCGTTCACACTAATAAAATCAATTTAATCAGCTGATCGGTTTTTTTTTTGCGTCCATTACTTGACTCGAGGCGTGTAACATACCAGATACCGGTGGTATGGATCCATTCAACTATCCGTCCATCTATCCCATCTCGTCCCGTCCTGTCTGATTTGCACGGCTGAATTTACATATTATGAGATGAACTGCCTTTAAAACCCACGCTGTGCTCACTGGGTAACTGGTTTAATGGGCTCAGCTGCAGGTAATCGCACCGTGGCGATACGGATGGCGATGGCCAAAAACTTCATTTGCCAGAGCCAGACTAGTTTGTTGACTAAGGTCGACAACGCACCGCGGTCCAAACCGATATGATAATCAAAGTCGGTCGCCCTCGTCGTTCCATGTCGATCATGTGAAGCTAGCACTTGTTCGAGTACAGCGGCGCGGTGGGAATCTTCCGAAATTGATTTTTGGAGGTCAAACCGCCCATCAACCGTAGCAAAACAAGAAAATAGCTAAAAAAGAGAGATAACCCCTACACAGGCAGCAAAGCGTGTGTCATAACACGTCAGGCATCATTTCACCTGTCCAACTCTGGGGGAGCTTTGGCTGCGTGAGTCTTCTTCGTTTTCGTTTCCTTCTCTTGCAGCTCCTCGGAGGTAACCTTCAGTAACCTCTTACAGCGGGTATAAAAGATACCGTCCGTGGTCGATTGATACGCACAGTCTTGACTTCAGTCTCAAAGTTAACACTTACACTCCACCAGTAATCAACATGAAATTCGCAGTAGTTTTCGCCGCTCTCTTCGCCGTGGCCCTGGCTGCACCACTCGACGCTCCACAGAACGCACAGATCTTGAGATACGACAACGACAACATCGGCGTCGATGGATACAATTTTGCGTATGTCCTCCCAACTGGATTACAGCCGGCTGCAAACTAATGTTTGTTCTTCTTTTACAGCTATGAGACCAGCGATGGTGTCTCCCGTCAGGAATCCGCTCAACTGAAGAACGTCGGATCTGAGAATGAGGCCCTATCTGTCCGTGGTACTGTGTCCTGGGTGGCTGCTGATGGCCAAACCTACACTCTGAACTATATCGCTGATGAGAACGGTTTCCAGCCAGAGGGTGCCCATTTGCCCAAAGCAAGATAGATCCCTGTTTACGGCTTTGACTAGTTTTTATAAAACTGACCGAGACCAAGGAATTCCGTTTTCTTGTATAATATTGTTATAAAAAGTTAAATAAACAAAAAATGATTTGTTAAATCGAATTCGCTGTGATTTATACGGTATGAAGCGGCGAGTTGGCATTGACAATTCGCCAAAGCGGGGTGGGGTTGTTCCCGAACCGGATTGGCATTTAAAAATTGTTTATTCCCATTCGATACGGTTTCGAATAAATTCATAATTCTTTTTTTATTTATTTGTGAGAAATTTAAAAGAAACAACAAATTCGCGGGAGGATGACGAAACACAGTGGTACCGGAGGGAGGCGATTAACAACTTTTCATGCAGTTTTAACGCAATGTGCAGCATCTTAGGCTTGAAGTTGAGTTCGACATGGAGCCTTTGAGAAATAGAATTTAAAATACTTAAAATGAGTCCTTAAGATGGGTTGGTTGAGAGTGGATTATGTGATCTGTAGAAAGTCCTTGTCCGATGTTTACTCATTAAAACAAGGATTAAACATCGAAAGTTCAAGGATTACTTCAGTTGGATGGATTCATTTCAGCAACATGCTGCTGCAACATTTCGCCGAACTACTCCTACTGCTGTACAAATTATTTTAGTTCTCAGAACCATTTTATTTTTTCATGGAGTCCTGTGAAGAATTTTTGCTTAAGACACCGACAAGTTAATTTGCCCTTGTATAAAATCTGCAATGCAATTTAACATTAACGCCCGTTCCCCCCTCTCGTATACAAAATTAGCTTCAACTTAGTATGATTCCATTTAAAAAAAGGCACAGTACAGCAGGAGTGGAAGGATCAATGTTCTGTACAGCCTCGTGTCTGCACTTGTCATTTGAACATTTGACCTCAGCTGTTTTCTTTATAATGTTTGCCTACAGCATATATACACATATGTCTGTACATATGTTTTAGCTTTTTGCTTAATTTCGAGACAAACTTTTGGGCCTTTCTTTCACTCTCTGCAAATGCTTCTACGATGACTCGTTAGGAATGTGCGATGATATCGATATCGTCCGTGGGTTCTATACTACGCTACGCACATGTTCGTGTACGTTCTCTGGCAATATGTCCCGGCTCTGTGATTAATTAAAGACGCATCTCCAAAATTGATTCCTTGAGGCCATCTTTGAATTCATACAGAATGTGGAATGTAAGAATGCGCTGAACAGTGAAATTAACAACACGTACGTATGTATATGTACATCCTTGCTGTCATCCATCTGAAGAAGACTATGGACTTTCTGAATTGTTTCAATTCAACTACAACTCGCAAAAAGCCTATAATTTCACTTCAACCTAAGTAATTTACTAATGATGGTGGACCTGGGCCTCAATTATCAAATGTCTCCAGCTAGCTCAGGGCCGGAACGCTGGTGTTCATCCGCTCTATATGTCACAGTCACCTTAGTTGTTGTATTGTACTATATATGAACCTTTGTGACTAGATTAATGTCGGTATACAGCCCATACTGTTCATCGTTGCACCTTCTCCACCACTTACCGTCAGAAGAGACCAAGGACCACCGGGAGGACTTTTCTGTGGAATAAACTTTTGACAAAGTCCACATCATAGAACAGGACTGGGATAATGAAGGTTTTCTATAGTCACTAAGTTTATTCGATAGAGAGCTTTGCTACTCAAGTCCCTTTTGAGCCCACAGAAATTGCGTTTAGTTAGTGTATCATTGTATCATTGTCTGAGTTTATGGCGAAGAATTGGAAGAAAAAGTCAATAACTAAATAAATAAAAATAAATAACAAATAGCTGAAGCGACAGCCCGTGGTGGGCCCAGTCGTAGTTTCTCGTAATCATTTATAGAAGGGAGCTACATTTAATTAGAGATATAACTCCTTCAAAGTTGTATCTGTCGAGGGTTTTTGGCTGAAACATCAGTGTCGCGTGCATTTGTTGACAGGATGTACTTTATTTTTCACCGTTAAAGACATCTTGGCTATCTCAGCACTTAAGAATGCGCTACTGAAGAACATAATTGGATAGACTTCTGAAAGATTGTGCGTCTAGTGATCCCTTTTTTTTAATCAAAGGTCTCGGTGAAGTCTTTACTGGCGTCGATGTAGCAGCGTGCATTCTCCACCGTCATCCTGCACAATCGGAGGAATTTGGCAGAGATGTCAAAAATGCCTTGAAATTGATAAAAAGGTAATGGGTTCTGTTTTGAAACTCCTGGGTTTTCTCTAAGAAATGACGTAGTGTAAATAGGTATTTGCTCGGTGCTGGACTTTCCTTGCCTAAAATTACACTGACATGAATCAGTCAGGTTGTTGATAAAGTGCTTTAGAAACGCACACGTTACAAAACATGAGATCATGTAAAAGATGTTGCTGTTGGTCTAAAGAGCTCCTTTCTTGAAAATCGGACGAGAAAAGCTGAGATTTCATTAATGGGGAATGCTCTCGTCCGAACACAGTTTGCAAATGAGGACGTGCTTATTTTAACCAAGACTTCTCCTGCTGCTTCCCAGCCAGCCCATCAGCTCCAGTAGCTTTGTAAAAGTGTGACTTTGTCTAAGTTGGGTGAATTACATTATTGACTAAAATCATCCATATTGAACGGTTCTTTCTGCCTGGCAACTTCATTCTATTATAAAGTCTGCTAAAGCGATCCTTCCAAATCCTTAGATCTAACAGCGACTCTACTACCATATTCCTATATTCGTCTCTGCAGCCTTTGGTATGCGATTTCATGTTCAAAAGCTGATATTTGTCCCATTTTTCTGCTCGTGGAGCTTGCCAGTAGCTCAAGATCTTCTATGCAGCGCCTCTGTTTATGCCTCATGTTTTGCTGCACGTGCGGCGGCCGAGAGATTTTTTTTTTTTTTCAATATTGCCATTGGCCATTCTTTTGTGAGGATAAGGCAAACTCCAACGTCAAGCTTCCTCACAGTATTGCCATGTCTTTGCGGTGTTTGGGATATCCGCAGTTTTAATAAAACAAGGTAGTGTGCCGAGTTCATGTTCGCTCCTCGGAACAAACTTGAGGAGTATCTTGCGTCTATTGCAATTTGATCAATGTGGTTGGCTGACTGATTAGAAGTGCCCTTATGAAGATCAAAATGCTGAAAAGGCCGATATGGTATGCAAATTTTAAAGTTGTCGAGAAGGTTCTAAGGAACCTGTTTCCTCTTATTGTTCTCTCTTTTTTGCTGATTTATAAGCAGAAATAAAAGGAAATGAGAAATCCTTTCACTTCAACGTGGCCTGCCATAAATACATATGTACATACAGTAACCTTCACAAAATGCTGTCTTTCCTGAGACAAAAATTGATTGCTACCGACTCGTTAGAGGTATAAAGTCTTCTTTGATGATTTCTGCAGGTTGAATAATGACTGGAAGTTTGGCTGGGAATACTCTGCAGTGGTTTCTTCGTTCCTGTCAGGACCTATATGGGAACATTTTCTATGGAGAACGAAAATATACAGTGTCCGACGGTTAATTTGAAACAACCTACTCGGACATGGTCATACACTGTTTCTTTGAGTCTGAGTCCGATCCAATTGCAAATTAGGATTACCTCGATGCCACAACTGGTTATAAAACCATTTATGTAAATACAAGAACAGATATGTACGTGTTGTAGTCATATACCCTGTTAGGCCATCGGTTTCTCACACTCCCTTATGCTCTTTTGCGCGTAACGAAAATAAACGCTTACCCTTCAGATGAGATTTCTTGGTGCATCTTCTTATCTTTGGTGTTTTCATTAGCAACTGCAAATTGTTTGGCTGGTTATGCTTCTTGTTAGGCATATGTCCTCGAAAAGTGTCTTCGTTAATAATGCTCCTTACACATTTGAGCAAGACTTTCTCTTCCTCTAAAACAGGAGCTCCCTCGCTCAAAGTATGTTGTGAATGTCTTGGGCCATGCTAAATCCCCTCTTGCATTGCCGCCAGAATCAGGCTGATCTCTTTCAATACGGAAAACCTTACCAGAAATGTGAGGTTACTCCTGCCATACCTAGATAAATTGGCTTGTCCTATTTTAGCTTAATGGTCGAAAGAAAAGGCTCGGTTTCTCCCTGTAAGAGAAAAATATACGTACATATACGTAATATTTAAAGGTCGTATTCCTGTCGCTTATAGTAGCAAGCTATTAGAATCGGTCGGCTACTTTATTTCACTTTGTTGCTGCTTAGTCAGACACACAGTTGAGGGTAAATTAGGCCACTAGGTCGTCTGGTAGCGCTCTCCCACAAAGCTAATAGGTCATCCAATGCTCTTATAAAAATTGTTCAAATTGCCGTCATCATCCCCTTTTAAGATGTACAAAAGATCATATGGTCTTCCACATCTCGTCAACATTCCAGAACACTCATAAACAATAAATAATAATAGCGAGAAGAAACGAGCTTCTCAAACATGCTCCGAGATTAATTGGTCAAAGAAACTGTTAGACAACGGTATGTAAATGAGTTTGAAATATTTCCAAAAACCAGTTTCTAGAAAAAAACCAGACCCCGTTCTCATTATTGTGTCAAGTTATTCTTTTGTTCTTTTATTATGCAAAAAAAAAAAGAATAAAAAATAATATTTTACCCCTGATCGCCCCCACTGTTGGTTCAATGGGATAAAGTTATAAAAGATGGAATTTATCCATTTGGCGGACTGGGAATTCATTAAATAAGTAAACATAAGGAAACAAACAAGAAAATATGCAAGTCTAGCCCCCTTTGGAACGGAACAAGATTGTAGCAAACCACCGGCGATCTTTGACATTTGGGGGGAATCGCTGAGCTTGCGGTGATCTCACTTCCTTGACAAGCTCCTATATAATGCTGAGGAGCCGTATGAGATGCATTCAGTTCAAGAACGAAAACCTCAAAATGAAATTCGCAATTGTTTTACTCGTCGCTTTGGTTGCTGTGTGCGCTGCACTTCCACTTGATCCCGATCAATCTGCAGTGGTTCTTAGGGATCTTCGTACTAATGATGGCATCAGTGGTTACCAATTCGAGTGAGTATTAATGATGGTGACTTCCGAAGTATGCAGAGATTGACAAAGAAAAAAATGTTTACGCTTGCAGCTTCGAGACCAGCAATGGAATCTCACGTAACGAAAATGGTGTCCTGAAGCCAGTTGGAGAGACCGGTGTAATCGTTGTGAATGGTGCTGCATCTTGGACCTCACCCGAAGGCATTCCCGTTTCGTTGAAATTCACCGCCGATGAGAATGGATACCAACCCATTGTTTAAGTGAATTTTTTTTTTCGAGTACAAAAACAGAACGGTTATGCATTTTTTTTTTTTAAATAAAGTTTTGTTAAGAGCAACTGGTGGTGCATGATGGGTGGGTGGAGGGGGGGGGCACTCAGATTGCAGGGCACTGCGCCATAGGATGCACAGTATTTTGGATATTATGGTCGACTGGCTATTGGGAAGACAACCGGCTTCATCCAGTTGTGAGAAGCGGGTTGGTTTTGGGTCCTCTCTCTGTGATAGATTTAACATGCATTCTGCACTGAAGGTTGAGATGATACAGATTCTTTGCCAGGTCATTCCAAGAAACTGTATTCGGCAAGAGTCAAGGGTCTTTGGTCTAACTGTCAACTACGGGTCCTAGGTGGCTTCAGTTGCGAAATAGAGGTGTCCATTATGATATTTTGCCCAACTTTGCTTTCTTCTCGTTCTTATCTGTCGACGACCTTTCTGATTCAATACTAGTGAGAGTCTCGATGATGCAACCTACTGAGGGCATCAAGGTCTCGGTGGGGTCTGTTTAAACTGAATGAAGGAGAGAGTGTTCGCCGTCTTTCGTTATGTTGATTACCGTTATGTGGCGCCTTAAGGTCGATGAAAAGTTTGATTGGCATGGCGATCACCTTGCGCCCATATAAGCTGGGCAGATAAGCTGGCCCACTATCCATTCTTCTACAGTGTTTAACATCTCAGGCTTTCTTTTAGACCGAGTAGTGTCATTTAACTTAAGTTGATCTCGGCTGGTAGGATGAGAGAAAACCTGTCAGTTTGTCCTACAGACAGAATTTTGATCATTTCTGGTTCTTATTTTGTAATTCTGATACGTAAGCTGTAAGCTGACTAAAAGCGTCAGTCACGGTCGGCATAGAAAAAAAGCTTTTGAGGAGATTGGCTGATGAAATCAAGCATATAAGTTGTAACATATGAGGTGTACGATGAGCGTTATTGCAACTGATCACTTGTGATTCGTGTTGTTGTCGCTAGTAAACACAAGATGGCAGTGTGTCTTTTGATTGCAGCTATTTAATACTGAACTTATGCCCTGTAATGCTGTGAAAGAGTGCATTGTTAAAGCTCTGAGTCGGTGTTCACACTTTCGTTCTGCTTTGGTTCGTTTTAGAAGTGTCGATATACATATTTACTTAGACGAGAGGGGGCGCTTTTTTATGCAACTGATAGGATCCATTGGCCAAGACCATGTTCGAAGTTTTAAGCTTTAGGAGCGAGTGAAGTCAGAACTTAGATCAACTGGACAATCCTCCGAGGAAGATCTGCGTTCCATGTGAATCTTTGTTTCTAGTATTTAGTCTTGCATTCTGCACTGGATTCCAGATCACATAGAGAAAACGTTGACTTGGCGCTACCAACTCCATTACTTATTTTCAGCCTTAAACTGACCAGGAGTCACATTCGAACAGTCACAGGATTCCTGAGCCAATAAGCATTTCATCGCTAACGAAATAGCTCAGGATAATATTGTATCTGCACAATGTGCAACGAAGGCGAAAGATTAGCTATCAGCGCATCGTAGGCCACTGTAATTGCTTAATTTGAACACGTTACCTAGGTGGTCTCCGTGGCTCAGTGGTTAGTGCGTTGGACTGCTGTGCAAGCCTGTGTGGGTTCAAGCCCTAGCCATGTCCACAGAACATTTTTCGCGGCACCAACTGTCGTCGAGGAATGAAGCCTCCGAGAATATAATTTGTCATGAAATAGCTTCTGAATTGCCCATTCAGAGTCGACAATATATTGTAGGTCCTTCCATTCATGCGAAAAATGTAACACGCACAGCATAAATGGTTTTGAGAAGCTAGGACTTAGCTCATCGTGAGCTGTCGCGCCAGCTATTTATTTATTTTCCCTATGTAATTTCTTCCTTGAAGTGGAGGACATATTTGTAAACTCACTCAAAGCCGGTTTCATTTGCAACTCCGGCCTAATGAGCGAGCTTTAATTCACAAGGAAATCACTCTGGGGCTGTAGAGACACCCCGCTAGATACGTCCTCAATTACTGCAATCTGCTGATTGTCAGACTTGAAGTCAACATAATGATCTTCAAAAGCTGCAGCAGGGATAATAGATTTAAACAAATTTTTATTATTTTCTCGGCGTTATCAGTGGTAACTGCCTTCTTAAGCAGGATCTGCATTGACTTAATCTGTCGGCGGACATTATTTATCTGACTATGTCCAGGGAATGATAAAACCTCTCTACAAATCACTATGGAATGCTGCAGATCTTGGTCAGCGAACTCGTTACTTTGATCACCTTCATTGCTATAAAAAAGGATCATGGACGATAGCCTATCTGTTATATATAAAAAAATGTCCAACATCGCAACATAAACTTCTACCACTTCTATGAAGCAAACAAAAACACGTTCGAAATTGTTTTCAGAAGGTAAAGTGAATGTGCCAAGATTATAAGCCCGACAGAAGCCTGCTAAAATGAAGTGCGGAGCTGTGCAATAGCCATTGGTGGTATTGAGGATTTTGAACAATCATCACCGAAGAGAGTGAACCATTTAAGATGGAGAATTAAATCAAAAATTCCTGTCACTTGGTGGTCGGGGTGGTTCTGTGCGTTGGATTGCTGAGTGAGCTGCAGAGGGTCGAGTTCTAGCAACATTAACCATTTCATGGTACCATATCTCGTCGGGGAATGACAACCATCGGAGAGTATAATTTGTCATAAATAGCGTCTCAAATCGCTGTTCGAAGTTGGCAATAAACATTGTAGGTCGCACAACATGAGTGATTACAAGAAACTAGGCCTTGGCCAACCCCATTGAGTCCTTTCTTTCCGTCACGTCGACGAATGCAACTGACTGCTGATAAGCAGCTGAACTTTACTCTCCGTCAACAGCTGGCTGACTTTACTGTGAGCAAAGAAATTTGTGTCAATTGTGAACGCGAATAACGTAATGCATTGAGTCAACTTTTAACCACATACCATACAAATGTGTACGTCGACATGCTAGAGAGAACGGATTATATAGATCGGGTCCTTAAGGGTAAAATCATGCCATGAATATGGCAGAGCCTAGCAGGTGGTGATAACCTTTTACGAGAAAAGGTAATAGAGTGACCATTACTGAGATTAAGCTCTCTGAAGTGTTTAAGAGATTTTTCATGCCATCATAACAAGAACTTCCGATACTTCTTTCAAATAAATCCTAGATGGCGAATGCGAGCGGAAATTCAATTAACGTGCGAAGACTTTGACTGAAAATTCGGCTGATTGCAGGGGCTTGTTGTTGTTCAATGCCCTAGTTCAGATCAAGCAGAAGCAATATTTAAATGAATAAGTAACATCAATACCAGTGGTGGCATTAAGTGGGCGACAAGTTTCCATGCCAATGTTATACAAACTAGTGGGCATCACAAATCAAAATAGAAAATAAGCGATTGTCCAAAAACTTGTATGAATCCACTTCACTGTAAAATTAAAGCCGACATGGTGTTCCCTTGAATGAACCACCTTAAGGTCTGAAAGGTTTCCTGGGTAATCGATTGCAACGCGCTGCAAAAACCTTTGGTTTTCCTGCTATTGTCTGAGTTGGATTCCCATTACTCCATGTGTATCAAAGGCTGCACCTCGATTCTGGGCTTTAACTTAGCTACTGATTACTGAGTTTCTTCGGAAATTATTTATTATAATAAGCAGAATTCCCTATTATTGTTGACTTCGGCTTTGATGATGATGCGCATTCCCAGATTGACAAGTAAATTGTCGGTGTGGATCGTGAATTGACTAAGATGCTAATTTAAAAAAAAAAATGTTGCTCAGATGTAGGTTACAGCCAGGTGATCCCTTTCAGGTTTAAAATCTTCATCTCTTTTTCTGATTCAACACGACGTCTACAAATCCTAACATAAAATGTCCTTTGCGACAGTGTCCCAAGTTATTTTCTTAAGCTGTCCTGATTCAATTTCAATTCCTGTTTTTGTAATTGTGTTTCTCTCTACAGCACGGAAACTGATTTTCAAGGCCGAACACCCGGAACCCAGCATCTGAACATCCTGTTTCCATTCTGACCTTGTAGCTCCGAGTACCTTTCTGAAAGTGCTATCTATCGTTAGAGCAGTCAAAGGCAGCTCAAAGGGCCTATGACACAGTTTTAGGTCACTAAGAATTGAAATCGATAGAAAGACAGTCCGAAATATACACAAAATCACAAGTTGAAAGCATTCTCCAGTGATCGATACGTGTTATCACCAATTTTGAAGTTTGTATTTACGACTTCGACTAAACTTTCAATTTCACCCCTACCCTATCCATTTGACTAGTTTCGTTGACATTTTCGCATGATAGACGCTCCAATTAGATTAACATTCAGCCCACCACTCGATGGCCTTCAGAAGAGAGCTCCCGAACATTCAACATTCTTGACAGAATCTGAAAAACATCCACTTAGCCGCGATTCTCCACAACTGAGTCACAGCTCACAACAAAACGCTTGTAAGCTTATCGCTTAAAAAATTGTTTATTGCCACTTCGAAGCCGAATATTTCACTATGCAAATGGCCTCTCGTACGAAAAAAAAAACCCACCTCGAGTCACTTAAACGACAAGGCAACTTATGTACTCCTCATCGGATTAAGATCAAGATTCACCTCAAAACACTTTTACGATCTGTCCAACGTTTATTACGCAATAAAAACAAAAATCCCAAAAGGCACAGGCTTGCACTTGTGGAGCGCCACTGGCCGCCTCCACAGGGCGACGCTGGAATGTGCGGCGACTAAGCGCGGTCAACAAAAATAAGTAATGGCGCCGGAGTCCGCGCGGGTGGACCGAGAACTGGTTAGCATTGGTAATGCATTTAAATGAGTGTAGAAATGCTAAATAAAAATAATTAGCAACCCCTCCGAGCGATCGGGACAGGGGCGATCTTTGACATTTTTTCGTTATTCGCTCACTTTTTACGCGGTCGCACATCCGTAAACACCTCTCGTATATATATGCAGTGATGCTGTGACTACGGCATTCAGTTCAGCCATCGACATTCCTCGTGTAAGGATCCTACTTATACAACACCGTGTACCACCGCCATACAAGGAAGTCCTGCTTTAAGATGAAATTCGTTATTGTGTTCGTGGCCCTAGTTGCCGTTTGTGTTGCCGCTCCAGCTCCAGTGGATGCTGATGTGACTGCAACATCCGTTCGTGACAATCGTGACAACAATGGCGTTGATAATTACCAATTTGAGTAAGTATCCTGAATCCTGCTGTTGATAGCCCATCTAACCATGACATGGTTTACTTTTAGTTTCCAGACCAGCAATGGAATTCAGCGTCAGGAAGCCGGTCAGCTGAAGCAAATCGATGACAACGCCGCCATTGTTGTGAGTGGATCCGTGAGCTGGACCGCACCAGACGGAACTCCTGTGGAATTAAAATACACTGCCGATGAAAATGGATACCATCCGGTTGTTTAAACGACAAAAATACCGAAGGTTCAAAAAGAAAAGTGTTCTGTAAACGTTTGTAGGATAAAAATATAAGTTTTAAGTTTCAACTGAAGAGTCAGAGTTTATAAATAGACGGTAGAGGCCATAATTTTTCGAGGAATTTCCACAAGACTCCCCAAGTCATGATGGACCAATTGGCGTCAATTAGACATGAGACAACACTTTTCAGACTGCGACATAAAATGATATAACTGACACGAATTTTACTGGGAAAATGGAGCAATGGGTATACAGACAAGGTCATGAAATTAATGGAACTTACTTCACACGATTGAAAGACCTTCCGAGCTTCTTTTTAAATTGAACCGCGCTAATTGGTCTCTTTTTTTTTGGGATTACATTTCGAATACAAAACCGGTTAGCTTTACGGAGTTTAAGTAAGAAATTCCAATTGATTTAGAATACCAAGTAATATAGCATATCGGAGGCGCCTACTCAAGGCCTCCTCGGCTATTTTTTTTCAAGAGAACGTGTTCAAATAAGCGGATCTTATTCGACTTAATAATAACTCTGGACCTAATCAGCATATAGTCATAGGTTTCGTCATATCACGATGATAAGGATATCACAAGAGTGAGCTAGGTTGATTATTATAAGCTTGTAGGGCTCCTCTTTCTTTTATGAGAACAGAATGTCTGAAGGTGAACCTGAGACTACAGAGCTCAAGTGAGCTGCAAGGGCACTCTTAATTTCAATAGGCACGTTAAAAGCTATTTGTGATACAAAATACTTTTTCGGTAAAAGACAGAACCGACTGTCGTATTTTTTTTAAATCGTTTCCGTGGTGCGACAAAACAAAGTCCAGACATGGTTTCAACAAACAATTAGAACTTAAATCTCCGTCTGCCAATGGCCCTCGTTAACACGAAATCACGTCTCACATAATCAATAGAGCCACTGTATACTGTTAAAACCCACGGTTCCGCTTATTCCTTATAAAATGACAAACATAGGAAGAAACCATAATCGAATAATAGATGTGTAGAATTAACTATGCATGCAAAAAAAAAAAAAAAAACAAAACAAAATTCAATCAGAGTCTGGCAGCACTGTATGAAAAGTGTATTTCAATTCAACCACGAAAAAATTATGGCTGACGATTTGGGTTTGTTCGCAGAGTGGCTTCATTTCACCGAAATATTCTAGTACAATATTTTTAGGTTTTTAATTTATTAATCCAATTGTCTTTATAAAGCAGATGAGTTTAATTGGTTATAGTGGATTCCATTATGGGTTGGAGCTGTTTATCTACGTCGATTTTGGCTACTTTTATGTTATGACCGCCAATTCAGACAATTCAAAGAAAATTAAACTAAACCTTGTTCTGCACTCTGGCCTAATGGCCCATCATCTGATAGACACCATGAAAAAACTGTCCTACCTCGATCTCTGTAAGAAAGTGCGAAGACCTGAATGTGTAAGTGGTAAACTTCTTCCTACACAAAAAATACTCTTCAGCAAAAAATATAGTGGCTAGTGTAGCTATTCGTTTAAAATCCTTCTTGCAGTGGTCTAGATTTTTTTACATTTGAAAGGACTGATCGAAAAGGACCCTTGGAAACTCAACTCTGATCAGGAGATGAAAATGGTGTTTTCTTCGGCGGTTTATAGTACAAATATACTTTTCTTCGGAAAGTAACGTTTATGTAGCTCGTACGTGCTTCTTTAGGGAACGTAAGCATGGAGTTAATAATAATGCATATATTTGGCATCCAACGCATGGCATCTGCAGTTGAAAGAAACTTAGTTCGGAAAGTGGGATGAGATGGTCGCCAGAGGATTCTCAGTTGGGTATGGCATCCATGTGAAGAGAGCTAAGGAGAAGACGCTGAAAAAGCGTCCATTCCAAGGTGTTGCAGATGTACTGCGGGAACTGCGGAAGATAGAATTTGTTCAAATTCCAATATTTGCAAAAAGGAATTCTGGTCTCCCTTGAGCTATTCGTAGCATCTACCGTGTTAATATCTGTTATAGAGGCAATTTTAACGTAAGTGAAGCGTGGTCTATTATGCGAATTGCTCTTTTCTTGATTATGTCGAGTAAGTTGAGAAAGTGTTTTTGGGTCGAACAATAATTGAGTAACTAGTGCTTGGTGTAAAGTGTTGACTCGGTCCAAAAAGATAGCTCAGTCTAGCGGATGCTGATGTTGGGAATGTTCAAAATGTGCTCCCGACACTAGAATTGAGGGTGACTTCAAGGACGTACACGGATTGCTTGGTTTGGATATTTGGTTGTTCATTAGCAGTACATGCATTCTTTTTGGAAAATACTGCGAATTGCTTTTTCTTAGCGTTGAAAACAACTAAGTTTTCTTCTCCCCAGCATACAATTTTTGCCAGGTCTTTAGAATGCTGTTGGTAACATCTTTTAACGTGAGATGAATTCGTATTAACGGTCATATTGTTCGAGAAAGATGATATGCATAAGGGTACTGTCGTTGATAAAGCTATAGATTTGTTTAATATAAATAAAAAAGAGGGTAGGAGAAGTAATAGCTCCTTAAGGTACTTTCGCATTTATATTAAAGGTGTCTGACGATACGTCTGCGTCTAGTTTACTTTAAAACAGCTTGATGCCAGACTTGGTCGAAGTCTCAGATATCCAAAGCGATTGCTCGTGATTTGCCATATTGTTCGGTGGCCGATGTCTATAGGTGGGTTATGTACATAACTTAACGGAGTAGTCCGTGACTTTCTTACTATTTGACTATCTCGATGTTGCTGGGCTTTTCCATTGGTTAACATGGGACCCTAATTTGGTTTCAAACATTTCCTTCCCTTTTTAGGAAGCGGTTAAGTGTGGGCAATTTTTCGACAGAAGGGGAAGCCCTTTTTCGCAGAAAAGGAGAAAAAGAAAAAGGGGAACTGATGAAGGTTCTGGTGCACAGATTTTGAGGACTTTAGCTGGCATTTAGTCCGAATTGGCTGCAATTTGGCTTGGGAAGAGGTCAAGTTTTTCAACCCGTCGTCTTTCTGTTTTTTAATCACTTTGTCCAGAAAGGATGTGAATTACTTAAGCCTTTGATGGTTTTTTTTGCAATTCTGTCATTAAAATTTATATCAGCGGCTTCTACTGTTTGACTCCATATGTTGCCCAAATTAACAAAAGCTGTTCTATTCTGGTTTGCTCAGTTAGGTTGGAGCACCATTGTCTAAAGACTCTCTTTTGGCTGAAGCGTCGTGTCGAACCAAGGTTTGTTTGCAATCGTTTTTTAAATGGAATAAGAAATGAATGTACATATGTAAAGCTCCATTAAAAAAAAAAAAATATTGCGATGACCGCTTTGGCGCACGCGTTGACATCGTTGTTCCGAAAACAAACAACAGCCACGAAAACGACTCGGAAAAATCACGGTGGTTCTCCCAATAGAATTTTTGGATCATACAGTGATTGTTTGGTGGTTTTACTGTCGGCTTTGTTAAACTCGAAATGCCGATATAAGGACATGGTTTGAGTCTCCTAGGGGAACAGAGGTCTGACTTCACCTATTGGATGGCTGTGATAATTGCGGGAGTGATGACCTTTGAATTGACATTTAAATGTTTTTTTTTGCTTTGGCCACTGCTGATTACGTTGCGTAGAGCTTTGGATCAAACTAAGGATCAAAAAAACTGTGGCGTATGTGAAACATTTTAACCGATTTTTCGCCTGATCTCAGGTCCGTCTTCATTCGCTCCTATAATGCTCAAAACTTCAAACATGGCCTTTTGCCAATGGATCCTTTCAGTTACATGACAATGTGGTAGTTTCCGTCCAGTTTGAAACTTCGTACATGGCCCTTACCAATGGATCAAAAGGTTATCCACCTTAGTTTACTACCCTATTACAGGCTTATGAAAATTGAATCACTCTCAGTTGATTTGTTGAACTGGAGTGGCCATCTTGAAGTAGGACTAGAAAAGTCTCATTAGTTTTTGGATTAAATGTGCCAAATCATTTTCTTTTACTTTCCTCGAATGAAACCAAGTTTACGTCCTTAAGACCTGGAAATATTGAGATTTGTTTAGACTTCTCAAGTCGTTTAATCTGTCTTCGTGAATTAATCTTATTCACGTTTTCTACGTTTCTGGGACTCAAAGCATAAATCGCAATGTCAGTTTCGAATGATCAGGTTGCCGAGTGAGAAAGACGATGAATATTGTTGGTTTTACCAAGGCCGTCTGTCTCAACGGACATAGACAGCGAGAGGTGCGAAAACTGCAGCCATTTCTCATCGCTGAGACAGTGTTTCTGTCACCATGGTCACCGCAAACACGGTTTCCGTTTGCAATAAATATCTACAAACGTCACTGCATTCCTGGGAATAACTGCCGCTCATGACCTCTTCTATAACCTTTCCCAATTGTTGTCTGCATCTGGTAGTAATGCCAATGCCTTTGGGTGATGACTCAATAGAAGGATTGTCGAACAATGGGTCATAAAATTGTACAAAAGTCACCAATCGATAAATAAATAAACGAATAAACCTGTTAACTGACCTCCCGTCCTTCACATTGCAGCACCGTTCACAAGGTAGGCACTTTCAGAGGCTGTTACAAATAAACGATAAATTAACATCTCCCATCCAGTTTCGTACAATTCCCCCAAAACTTCACACTCTGTTTGTTTTATTTTTGTAAAACAATACAATACAAGACAAGAACCAATAAAATAAAACGGAAAACCAAATAAACAACTCGAACACAGTTCAGGAGATGTGATGAATGAAATTCGTGTCGAATCACATCATCGTTTAATTTTTGTCAACCGCTTCTTACAGAACCCAGAGGCTGTATGCTAATAGTTTGTTCTGTAAGCCACCAGGGCCTTATAGTGCACACTCATGCTGGTATGCAAAACTCGATATTTAGTTTAATTTGCATTAATTAATTAATTTGTGGCCAAACTAATGGCTCCGCTGATCATTGTTTAATTTTAGCTTAAAAAGATTCTAATAACGTTTCTGATAATTTTTTTTTTTTGGTTATTAGACGAGAGGAATCTGGGAGGAGAAATTGAACTGAATAGTGCACTGGATCTGGCTTTACTGGTTGGTGGGGAAGCCTTGAATTGGGATGTAGGAGTGATTCGATGATTGGGTGGGACCATGTTGCATCATATTACAGTTTGACGGGTTTTTTTCTGGCAGCGAGAAAGTAAACCGACAGGCACGGATGACATTATTTATTCAAAAATATGTTCACGTGCTCTAGAGCTTTCGTTCAAATTTGATGATGAAATTCAGAAATGCGTTAGAAATTCCAAAAGGTACTGGTTGGCTAAGGTCAACCATCGATTAGAAGATCGGACTTAATGGGACATTAAGCTGCAGCATAACTGGAAAAATTTGGAACTTAGAGCGTTAGTGAGGTTCTTCATGGGCTTCTGGTTAACCTCTGGGCGAGCACAAAAGATCTTACAGGTCGCAGTGATACTGGGCTTGCGCTGCTGCCTCTTCGTTATACAGGCTTTGAGGTGCTAGGGGTTTACAGCTAATCTTTGACACGGTCAACTGATGTAGGTCGCAACTTTTAAAAACACACGTTCAATATCAAATATCGCTTCAAAGACAACCGACGGTTCGGCTTCAAACTCGCAGAAAGTCACTTTCTTTAAAGCTCCATGAGGTTCGGTGCATTATCTTCAAGCTCATCAGACGCTTTCTGCTGATTCCTACTAATAAGAGAACGGAAAGATCGAGGACTTTAATAGGACGGGCTGGAAATGGTGCACATCTCTTCAACGGCTTGAGTGGTGGGGACATAAATACTATTCAAGTTTCACACTCCACAGAACAGAATGATAAAGTACATATACTCCCATAGGCTTGTCATTCGCCGCCGAGACGTGGTGCCTCGAAAAATGTTTGGTGAACATGGCTGGGGCTGGAACCCACGCCGCACAGTGGTCCAGGTAGTATGGGAGCGCGGAAATAATTCATTATCTCTAAAAGTACTGAACCGATTTTGATGAAATTTTCACCAAAGAACGCCAATGCACATGAGAAAAAGTCTCGCTCTGCTTCCAGTAGTATGAGATTTTCCTCCGTTCTCTCCTGCTCACTAGAAAGCCACTTTAATTTAACTGAATAACAGTTATTATTAAAAGTTAATAGCGCTGCACCAATCAAATTAATTGCAAAAATAAATAAGTAGAACCAAATTCATTTGATCTTGAAGCCGAACCCGCAGGTCTTTGCAGCGTGCTAACATAACTAATAATGCAGTGCATCAATGTAGCCATGATTCCGCTCACCGCTTCCCGCCGCACGTTTTGTACAGTTAACAAAAGACAAGGCTTGTGTTAAAAAGGTACTCCTATGTTTAACTCTTGCAGAGCAGAAAGTGGTTCATGGTATTATTGACTTCTTGCTTAAAACAATTTATTTATTATCTGCTTGATAAAATATGATCAACTTTTTTTTTCTTAAATAACTTTAACTACATAAAATTTTGACTTTGACCTAGTTTTTTCTGCAATGTAACGGTACTTTCAAAAAATGTCAGTCGATTTTAATTCCCTGACTATTCTGTTATGAAATTGTAATAACAAATATTTCAATATAGAGCATTCGAAAATTAGATTTTTTTCCGTTCCTGAACCACTGTGCGCCGCTTGTACAGCAGTCCAATGCACTAACCACTGAGTGACGGCAACCACTCTCAGGACTAATTCTTTCAGGGTATTTTAAGACCACACAGGTCTTGCACTCATCTGATGGACAGCGACACGCATCAATGGCGCCATGAGATTCGTTCTTGTGCTGAACAGGGGTATAAAGACCTGTCCAAGTCCAAAAAAAATAGATTGGGGAATGTTTGACTAGGAACTCAACTTAGGGTGGTAAGGTAGGACCAGATCCTGAGCTATTTGAGCGAGGATTGTGACTAAGCCCCTCCGGACATTATCGGAGAAAATTTCTTAATAGTCAGTAACTGAAACTTCATCGGTTATAGCTCTGTCGGCTCCAATCTGCATTCATAGTTCCGAAAACATTGTACCGCCTCTTCTTGAAGTCGATTTAACATCGGTCTTGGATAGTCCATCTTGGGAGTTAACTCAACGCTACGAATACGGTGGTATATGACCGTAAAAATGTCTGTTTGTTTGAAGATCTTTCTGCCTCACAGGAGGCTGATAATACTGTATTCAACTCTGATGGTAGTTTCAATGCACTTCAGCCACCAAAAATGCTCCACTTCCTTAATTGCCTTCAGACGTTTTCTAACATGTCTAAATAACAAGACTAGTGGCTTTTCATACGTTTTTGGCTCAATTCATTCGTTTACACTTCTTTTACACAGCACGGGTCCATAGACAACACACTTTTCACGTGGCATGCAAATTCGGAGGTAGCTATACTTATCTCTTTCGTCAATGATTTCAAAAGCAAGAGCAGTCATGTCCAAGGCTTGCTGTTGTTTCAAGACTTCTCTATCATATACGATGAAATACATAAAATTAGGATTATGCAGTATTGTATCGGTGCTTTGTCCAGCATGCCTATTTCAAAATCTCGATTCTGCATTTCAAGCAGATGGAAGTAGTCTTTCCTTTCTCGGTTTGATCCATTTAGCAAGACAGGTCTCATAATCAAAAAAATAAAATAAATAGCTGGCGCGACAGCTCGGGTTGAGCCAAGGCCTAGCTTCTCGCAACCATTCATGTTGTGCGTGTTTGTATTGTTCGCACGAATGGAAGCGACCTACAATTTATTGCCGACTCCGAACGGCGAATTGAGAAGCTCTTTCATGACAGATAATACTCCCGGGGGCTTGTCATTCCCCGGTAAGAGGTGGTGCCGCGAAAAATGTTTGGTGTTCCTGACTGGGACTTGAACCCACGCCGCTCGGTCGGCAGTCCAACGCATTAACCACCGAGCCACGGCGACCACTTCTCTCATAATCGCTTTCCAATAAATTTGTCATGTCCGTTCTACTAAAATGTCATGAGATGACATTTCGTATTGTCTAATGCCAATGTCACAAAATGCCAGACTGCGTTCAGAGGAACAGCAGTTTTTATTTTAAAAACGCAAATTCACACACTGCATCAAAGAAGATATCAAACAGAGATCAATGCGGACTACGTCAATAACGTCACCAACTGTTAAAATGTTAAATTCTTCTCATCCAGGACTTCGACGACAAATGCTACCCTAATGAGACTTTAAATGAAATTTATTCTTTCTTTACCGCTAGCCAGCTATTAAACAAGCCAGAAGAACAAGTTATCATTGCATAAATTTGGCAAAGCATAAGGTTAACATAAGCATCATCGCCTAGTGTATTCAGGAGCATGGTTATGAATAAAATTATTCGCCAAAGGTCTTCAAGAAGCATTCACGTCAAACGACTTACCGGCGCTTGTCAAACCGAACCATACTGACGTCAAATTCGTCCCACCACCATGGCCAACATACCAAAAATCGAGTTTCTTCCGATCGCATAAAGTAAGCGATCAAAAGCAGAAAGGAAATTGTACGCTTGCCAAAGTGTCAGTTTCTGTTGTTGTCAAACTAACGACGAAAACTATGCACAACTATAGTTGAATTAGCATAGATTTGGGGAATTTAAAATTGTTGTTTGCTAAATTTCGTTGCTAATTTGATTCGGATTTCTAGGAAATCTTTATTAGCGTCGTTGATGTTAATAGCTTCGAATAGATTGACCAACTGTTCGTGGTTCAATCGTGTCGTTACGGTTTAAATGATTGGAATTGGCGTCTTCTTTGGCGTCCTTTGGTTTGGATTGACCTTAATGTGCGGTCGCAAGCCCCAAGTAGGAAAGTCTGAAGACCTGCTGTTCAAAATTGGAGTCGTAAGCGGTGTACTTCGGAGGGCTCACGGCTTTCGTCTTTCCGGTGTATATATCAGATCCATTTTATTTGATTTAGACTTTTCTCTATCAGTACATGATGAACATCACTTATATTTATAAAACACAAATTTCAGATCTGATGTATTTCCGTATGTGACAAAAAATCTTCAAATCTACTGAACGGATTTAAATGCAGTTTCTTCCTATAGATTCAGGATACTTCCATTTGATAGTTTCTATATAAATTATTTTAAAATTTTTAACAGAAAGCCTGTAAACAAACAAAAGAAACTGTTTTATTTAAATTAATTTCATTTTCTGGTAAGTTATCTCTATTTTTCTCGACTTTCACTGAACAGATTGTAATCAAATTTACATATCTCTTTAGAGCTTTTATTAGCAAAGACATTGATATATATGTATATCATCTTTCTACGTTTACCGTAAGAAAAGTTACAACAAAAAAAAAATATTATTTAAGTGCAATCGCGAACACGATCAGTGGAGACCATTTCCACTATCAGTGCTCGAGCGGCGATCATGTTTGTGCGTGTTGGTAGGGTTTATTTATTTCGGTCGCCGTGTGCAGAGGGAAACATTCCATGGGCATAGTTTTATCTAAGGGTGGGTTTTTGTTTTTGTGTTTTTTTTCATTGGTATATTATGCTCTGCTGGCGCGCAATTCAAATTGATGTAAAGTAAAAAGCTCTCGCAAGAGGTCAGGGACAAAAGGTGATCTGATCATTTCCTACAAAGAAGAAAGGTTTTTACTTTTTATTTTGGATTTTATTTTCCGTCTGTGGTCTTTACGCTAAGATTAGACGACGGGTAAAAACCATACAATTATGTGCCTATGACGTCCCAAAAAAGTATAACATACAAGTCACACATTGAAACGTGAAAAAAAAAATTGTCGGACTAGATAATGAGTATTTACACGATAGGTATGTACATGTGTACATAGTATGTGTATTGTTTCAAGAAGATCATATACAAGAATGTTCTTTTGGCGATCGCATACCTATAATGTGTTTACTACAAACATACATATGTGTGTATGTGCACACAAATTTGTTCCATATTTTTTGTGCCGATTACATACCTACATAGGTACATATCATATGTATGCGATTCACTTACGCATTATGTGCAATGGATGTGGAATATCTTCCACCAAGCAGATAACAAACGTTATGCAATATGTATGTTGCCACCGATTTTTCAGACGGGCACACAATTTGAGTGTCACATACATACATACATATGTATGTACATATTTTTATGCGTAATGGGTTTCACAAATTGTCAACATCATTTTATTTATTACATAAATACATATATGCGACTGAAATTATTATGTGTATTAGATGATATGTATGACAACCGTTTGATGCCGAAATGACGTCGCGGGCACATAATTGTGTGGTTTTTACACGTCGCCTAATCTTAGCTTGGCTGCAACCAAAAGATCCGTTTCCACATCGGTCAAATACATTATATACGGACAAAATTTCTACACTTCCAAGAAAAAATAGAAGTACTGTTCACCGCAGAAAATATCTTCCACCAGTCCCTCAACGCACCAGTTAGTCATCATATTCGTCATCTTCCTCATTACAACGCACAATGACAATGAAAATGACAGTGTGACCTTTGTGCCGTATAAATAATATTTGACGTGTCTCCTCCTTTTTTTTTTTTTTTTTTACTATGCCACAGTTATCAAAATGCCTTTATCTGCAAGTAGACATTATTTTTTTTAGTTTTGATTTATTGTCTCCGTAACACATAAATTTATTTAAAATATGTACATATGTATATTTATTTCCCTGTACTCCTTATTCTATTAATAGAAGCAATATTTGTGTTTACCTTGCCTTTTTTAATTTCATTTATTTTCCTATGTACATATGTAGAATTTAAATGTGAAATATAGAAATACTAAAGTGGAAAATAAATATTCCACTTTTCAGAATAAGTGAAATATTTTTAGGCTAATGGTCACACTGGAAACGAGTTTCTGTTCATCTCTTTTCCTTCCCTTCTTTTATTTTACGAAAAGAGTGTTTTCAACAAGAAGAAAAAAATGAATGCGTTAAAACTCTGAGGCAAAATCCGCTTTTGAGCAAAAAGACTTGGGGTTCCGTTATAGAATCCTCATACAAAATCTCCATTTTTTGTACCAATACCATAAAAGTACGTACTATTTAAATATACAAAATCCTCTGAATTTTACTAATTTTTAAATCTGCACCCACTGGTATGAACTGAACACTTATCGAAGATTTCAAATAATATTCAGTGCATATAGTACGTATGTACATACATACATATTTGGTTGAGTTCGTCAAATTAATAAAACTATGTAATTGTTTTATGTTTTACTTTTACAACAACGTGTTCATTTGAGGTCTATTAATATATTCATATACATAAATTATAAACATATGCTTATGATGGGTTTTTATACACTTAGCAAAACAGCTCACGGGCATATTAGGGCGAAGCAAGGCGAGCGCGGGTCAGCTAGTCACTAAATAAAATACCATCGAAAAGTCTAACCTGGAAAAACAAGTTTAGGCGTTCATTTTAGAGGCTTTAGTGGGCCTAGTTGGGTTCTAGCAGCAACTTTCTTCTACGTGAATCGCTTTATGTACAATCTATATGGACTTCAAACTATCTGCTTGAGTAACAAAATGTCGTTTACCTTTAGATAAGGCTGATTGGGTTCCTTCTTTAAGCCGAAGCCAAGCTTGCGGTGCAGATGCACCGAATCCTCCTCATGATGTTGTTCGAAGGGGGGCTCGCTATCTTCCATTTCATCCCTCAGATCTCCCTCAGACTCTCTTACCAGTTTTGTGAAGGCAGATGTCGAAGCACCCGTGATAGGTGGTTACCTGAGTTAGGTCAGACTTTCTTTCCATCTTTCCCTAGCCTGGATTCTTGACTTCCTTTATGTTTTTTTCTTCTGTTTCTACTTTCCTCTCGTATATAAACTTTATCTCTGTGGCTACGAGGTCAATGGGTGGCATTTCTGCTCCTATGAGAACACACTGCATGGCGGCCTATGCTAGGAGGTACAACAAAGGTTTATACCTGCTTGTTTTTCAAAGTTTATCCACTTCCACGGTCTTTGGGCGATGTAAGTCCCCTAGATTACATCGTCTGCGCTAAGGTGAAGGAGCAGCTTTGGAGTCCCTCTTTGCTTTCCTCGTCGCTGCTCCTCTCTAACATATATGTATGTACATACATAGCCTATACTACTGTGAGGGTAACTTGAGTTAATTCGTCCCTCCAAAAAAATAAAAGGGACGTAGTCTGCAAATGTATATTTTGAATATGTCGGCAAATCGTGTGATCGGGCACCAAACGCTTTAAATTTGCAGAAAATCCATTTCTGGGCATTTTGTCACACAGAAAAATGTTGAGCTTTGGGTTAAACTCCGCGAATCGTGCGATCGGCTGGCAATTTACAGTTCTGCAAATAGTCTACAGAGTCTGCATGCTCTGCTAATTGGAAGCGGAGGCGACTTCCTGTCTAGTGTAAATTTTTTTTTTTAATTGCTTTCTTTGCAGACTGAGCGCGGTATTCCTTACCAAAATTGGACTCTGTGGGGTCTCATATCTACGTATGTACATAAATGACGATGGCCTTTAGTACATTGCAATATTTTGTGTCAAGCAAGTGCTCCTACAACTGGGAATAGTTTTGAGATAATGGAGGAACTTTAATGCTTACGGATGCATGTGTGATTTTTTATGGGGAGGTTAATCTCCTTTAGTCTGCAAAGTGCTATGGCGGGACATTCGCTCGGTTAAGATATATGACTGCACAATGTCTATTGAGCAGTAACATATTTTTACCTCAACTAAAAGGGCACACTCAGTCCAGAAGGTTCCCAAAACGGTTCCATTAGGGGAGAATTCTATGCTTATACATCCAACCCACTAAAATAGCAAGCTCAACACGCATTATGAAGCTTCGCTTTTTATGGAACATCACATTAGGCCACTGAAGATCCTCCCCATGCGTCGTCATGTATTAACGACTTTACGCCCAACAAAAAAAAAAGCATTTGAGCGTCTAAACAAAGTGCGGTACATGAATTTCTAGTACGATTAAGGACTGCTGCCGTTTCATCGGAACACACTTTCACTTGATAACTTTTCAAAAAATCCTCTGACCGCTTTCACTTTCACTTACTCACTCCGAGCTCGGTACTTGGCATCTCCGAATAAAATAAAATTCTCCAACAGTCCCAGTTCCAAACCGGATCCATATTCAGTTTCCAACGCGAGAATATCCTCCGTCTACTGACCCAGAATGTAAGAAGAAATCTAACGACCAAATGCAGTTATGTCATAAGCCAAACCAAGTTGTTTTCCAGTTCCGAATCAAGAATTGAAGCGAAAAAAATCTAAGCGATATCACTGTATTGCATTTTTACGACTTTTCAGAACAGAACGTGTTTCTCCGAACAGCTTAGGTACATTTTAATGGCTCAAGAAGCCGTTTAGAGTAGTGTTCCTCTCGCCCAGTATGACCTTTATGTGCGGTGCTCTCTGCCTATCGTTAACACGTCCACCATACCATAGGAAATACAACAATGAAACCGTCTGCCGCTCATTCAGCTTGTC
Source organism: Matsumyia berberina (assembly GCA_917880715.2). Lineage (NCBI taxonomy): Eukaryota > Metazoa > Arthropoda > Insecta > Diptera > Syrphidae > Matsumyia > Matsumyia berberina. The sequence continues at coordinate 36,695,361 of OU862870.1, forward strand.
CCAAAGTATGCATAAATTTGGTGACATCAAGTTACAGTTTCGGGTTTTCTCATTTCACATTCGGCCTTTTAGTAAGTCTTGATGGTTAAACGGCACCAATCCATTTGTATAAATTAGATTGTCCGACCGAGTCTGTATCATTCAGTAATCAGTTACCTCAAAGCTAACTACAAGCCACCAACAAACCAATCTCAAGATGAAATTCGTTATCGTTTTCGCTGCCCTCTTCGCCGTTGTACTGGCCGCTCCTTTGGACTCGCCCCAGACCGCTCAGGTCCTGCGCCTGGAGAACGACAACATTGGCGTTGATGGATACAAATGGGCGTAAGTCACTCTTCAGGTCGTCATCATCCACCGTCTAACTGAATTCTATTTCTTTTCAGTCTTGAAACCAGCGATGGCAAGACTGCCAGCGAAGAAGGACAATTGAAGAACATCGGTACCGAGAACGAGGCTATCGCTGTCCGTGGAACATTCAGCTATGTCGGTGATGATGGTGTCACCTACACTGTCAACTATATTGCCGATGAGAACGGTTTCCAACCTGAAGGCGCCCATTTGCCAGTTGCCCCAGCTGCATAAGCATCCTCCACCTCCTCCCGAAAGCACAATGTTGAATTGACGGATTAACGCGTGTTGTTAGTCGGGCGCTTCAACAGACTGTTATGTAGTTTTAATGATGTTAAAATAAAAGCATGAAATCGAGTTTAAAAAAAAGAATCTGTTTCCTTTAACGCACTGACAAGAGTCGATTTGTCAAAATCGGACACGTGCCGCTGTAATTAGTTTCCTGCTGACGAGTGTGGGAGATACAATGGCGCGCTTTTCGCGAACTCTCTTAATTTTATTCAACCAATTCGCTTTGGCAAAATGTCAAGATTCTAACGAGGCGTGACCTTTTCGAAACCAGAATTTCGACGATCCACAGCATAATTCAAAGTTTCTCGTTTAGAATGTGATATTTGAATGCGATTGTGATTTGGGTTGGCATTTGAATTTGACTTAAATTAAACATTTTGACACTGGAAGATACACTGCTTCGGAACTTTCAAAGGAGATGATGCATCAACAAAGCTTAGAACTAGCGCAGACCATTTATATTCTAGTGCATGACGCAGACACTTTGGAATTTTAAGATTGTTGCATTCACAGTTAATTTGCAAAAATGTCAGAAATCCGGAATAGCAAACGTTGAAACGACTCATAAATAACATCAATAGATGGAGACACAAGCCGAACCTCTTTTGCCCAAATCCAACTAAAGAGGTACACTTTTTTTTGGAAATTGGCAGACAGATTTTTATCACATTGTGAACAGAGTCTTTTGATTTTCAGTCCATTTGGGGACTTACTAATGATGGTCTGTCGTCAGGGCAAGAACTGCGATGGCTCTTCAATCTGTAACCGTTAACTTTCAATACTTCAGAGGCTTGTTTGTTCAGTGAAAAAAATCTGAAATCATGCAAGAACTTAAATTCACACCGCTAATGGCAAAAGCCACGCCAAAGCAATCATACGCTATTAAACACTTTGAGGAAGAAGAAAGAAGATCAAGAAACTGCTAAGCATTTGCTGCTTATGTGATTGTTCACCCTCAACTCGCAGCAGTCGAATACTATTCAGCACAGGGTTCACTCATCCACAAGCCGAGTGGAAATGCACTCTAGTCTCAGTTAGTAGATGTCTCTCTAAGTATTTGATTTCCTTGAAGAAATTGCACATCAGCGCTAGTTTGCTACTGGACACTGTCTAATAGGCAGGCATGCAAAAAGGCTTGGGGTATTTTCAAATAATTTTTGCAGAAGCTGCATGGAAGAAGTAGAGGGTGAAACTATTCTTCACCTTCTTTGCACCTGTCCCGCTCTCTCCCACATAAGGAAAATTCACCTATGTGTCTTCTTCGACAATGATCTAGGCGATCTATTCAACGCAGATATTGGGAGTCAACTACGCTTTATCAAAAGCTCTAAGTGGTTTAACGAGTAGGTAGAAGAGAATTCCCCAAGATCCTCGTGGTTTAATAATGAACCTATCATTGGTCTACGTGTGTTGGCTTCAGTTGGCAGCCACTTCAACCTAACCTAACCAAACCTAGTAGATGTACCGACTCAAGTAGTATAAAAAGCATTGGAATCTAAACTACAGGCTTTGAACCCGGAACGCATATCGCTTCATCGATACAAGAGGAGTAGTAGAGACCACTATTACAGCTGCTACTACCCGGTCATTTTACAGTAGAAATGAAGACTATGGAGGCGAAGTTCTGGTAGCTCGGTAAAATAACTTAGCACATCCATTATAGACTAAGTATCCCCACGAGGACACCCACAGAAAAGTTGAAACAGATCATCTGTTCAGACCACTTCTTTCAATCCTAAGCGCAAGACTTAACTTTGCACTTCTACTCATTAAAAATTTGGTCAACAGAAAAGGGTTGGGAGCTATGTATTCCTTGAAAGGCAACAATTCTATTTTATTCAGAAGAAATAAATTCCTGCCTTTTTATTTTACGAGATTCTCAGGGCTTAACTTATTCTTTCAGGAACAGCACCATATCTAGACGTATAGTTCGAACTAATCTGGAATGTTCTCCTATCCTAGCTTATAAGCTAATTATCAAGGACTTTGGTTATACAAGACGGTTGTGAAACCCATTCTGACATAGGGCTCATTACTTTGGTGGTAGATTCTCGCGGGGCAATATCAGCTTACAAATCTCACTAATGAAATCCAGAAGGTGGCCTGCATTGCAATTATGAGGTTAATGGGAACTGCATGTTAAGTCTCACTCCACTTGATCCATACTCTAGAAGCTTGGTGGCCAAAACGTTTGTAAGGCTGAGGAAAGGGCGACTAGCATTCACCAGCTCTTTACGGTTACGCCTTCACATCATATCGATGGGAGATTGCAAACAGGTCTACACAAACCGATGCTTTCGATGGTCATAATTCCTGACCTGAGGAACCAAAATGTTACCAGTAAAAACGAACTGACCTTTTATACGAAAGTCGGAAGCCAAACTTTAGAAGTGAACCCTTCCTTTAGTATAAACGACGATTGCAGTGTTTTATAAGTGGATGTAATTGGTTAGATAATCACTGTCTACCACCAGGCAGTCGTGAAGGCCCTGAACGCTGCGATAATTAGATCCAGAGCCAATACAACTACCCGTCGTTGGATACCAAGGCATATGGACATCACAGACGATGAAAACGCCAACGAATTCGCAATGAAAGGGTCGGCGTTGTATGTCTCATAGGCCCTCCTCTTCGTTTCAATAAGCTCTCGGTAAAAAGCATATTGAAGAGGAAGCCACACATGTGTTACAAAAGATCTCTTTCTCGGGTCAAACTTAGTCGAAAAGATGGCCGGGTCATCTCTGGCGATATAACTGGGCAGTGTCCCATTGTTATTTAGCAGAATATCTCGGCGTGGATCTCAACGACTACGGCAGAAGCTGCAGAGTTAAAAAATAAATTAAAAATGTCTGTCACCTGTTGGGCAAATGTCCTGCCATCTTCTGCAAAATATTGAAGATTCTTGGTAGTAGCTGGAGAATTTGAAATATTGAGCTGAAATACTTTCTGAGATTTTTAGCTCCATTTGGAGGGATTGACAATTTTTCTGCTTCTCAGCTTCTCGGAGTAAATCTCTTTAAAGAATCAGCCCAATGGACCCAATCGTCGGTCAAGTCACAAGTTACCCATATATCTAACCTGTTCAGTGATTTAATTGTCGCATACGAGAGTTTTCATCATCTGCATTAAGATCTCCAGTGGATGGACAACCACCCTACCTAACTTCTTACCTTTGTAGGTGACTTTGGTCACCTACTTGTAAAACTTTGGGACCAAACAAAAGCAGTGATCTTAAGGAGAAAATAGGGATAAAATTAAGTATAAATGATCTCGTTAACAGCTCTCGATCCAGCCAAAAAGAAGTTCATCCCTAAGGATAGATGTGACAAAAAAGTCTACATAATGTCAGTTTCAAAACCCAAGTCATCGTTGATATTATTGTACAAAGCTTGCTCTAGCTAACTAAAAACAGCTGGGATAAATAAAATAAGAGTCGGTGTTGTCTCAGGAGGAAAGGAAGTGAGTTCAGGATAGTCGACCATTCCCTTATACTTGCATCGTATAGTTAAATAATAAATAAATAGCTGGCGCGACAGCTAGGGATGAGCCAAGGCCTAGGCAATAAATGTGCTACAGTTTTATAGGTTGATTGGTTAGTTTGAAATGAAAGGCGACATAAGTCTCATCTTTTAACAGTTCTTTCTACAGAAGGACTGTACTAGAACTTTGAGGATGATATTTGCGATTAATGAAGTCTGTCGCAGCATTATTTACAATTTTTTCCGGTGCATTACTGACTAAATGTTTTTCTTTCCTTTATTTGTTGTTAATTTCAAGTTAGATAAAGATATAGCAAAGTACACTTAGCGGTGTAAGCGCCTTGTTTATTCGTTCCGGACCAGCTCCATCTAGAATTCTCGTAAAGATCTGAATTTCTTAGACTTCACTGTGGATTGGTATCAAAAACTTCGGCAAACCATGAGAGCAAAGTATCAACAATTGACAAGCGAGTTGAAGTGAATAAACTTCAAATATTCCACCAGTCTTATTCAAACTTATTCAAATGAGAACACCAAAATAAAATCTGTTAAACAATGATAAGATCAGAGCACATGCCACGGTTTTTTTTCTTTTAAGATAATAAGACTAAATAATAAAACGGATTTCTGCACAAAAAGTCAATACCAACATTTTTGTGTCGTCATTCAATCGCTGAATTACGTCATTTCATGTTCATCCACCACCATCCGTTTCGATGCGAATACAAATTACTTTTTTCTCACATTTATGTTATTTATTTTTTTGGACTGAATGGAGGACATCATGATAAAGCTGTGTGTTGTGCTTTAAATGACGTTTTGAGTTTAACCAGATTGTCAGGAAATAATTGCTTCGAAATTGGATTAATTGGGCCAGGGTCTAAGTAACCTACGTCCGCAAGTCTCTTCTTCACTGAAAGTTTAGCTTGCTGATCATCTGATGAATGGTCTTTATAATTTTCTTGTCACAAACCATAAATAACGTCTCTTTAAAAAATTCTTTTGTGAACATCTGGATTTAGAAAAGATAAATCAACACAGCTGAATTGAAGAGGTCACAAGAAAAAACTGTGAAAAAATTTGGCCAGCGTCAGACCGATTTTGAATGAAATGAACACTAGAAATCAGCGACACTTCATCCATGTGCGATCTTGTTCGATGGGGTGGAATTTGTGGACTCTTATTTAAAAAAGATTGCATGCTTTCATTCAATTTAACAACTAAGTAGACGAACAATTAAACAAAGTTTCTTGGCGAAGGTGTAGAGTAGCTTAATAATGCTATGGGTTTCAGTTTGGCAATAACTACAGAGGCATATTGCTGCTCAATTTCACGTCCAAGCCGCCCAGCATATCATGTGACAGTCTTAAGCAGTTTGCCCTTAACTTATTGGCACTTACCAGTAGGGCTTCTGACCCATGTAACTCGACAATAGATCATATCTTTACTCAAAGATAAATCCTAGAAAAAAACCAATGAATTCCAAATTAAAACCGAAATAGGATGACCCTCTACTAATTCGGTTTAGCAAAGTATCTAGCTTCCACTACAGCAAAAAATAAACAAGGAAAGCTAGAAAATTTTGAGAAGAAAATTGAGGTGTTCATAGAGTAAATGGAAAGAAATGCTTTGGCCAAGGAAATTTTTGAGTCATGGAGTTCGAGATGAGCAGGAAGACCAAAGCTTAAAAGGACCAACTTATGGTGACTTCCATAAATCGGCAGCAACGTCATAATAGAAGGTCTCGAGGTCCCCCTCTTTGAATCTAAATACACCGGCATTGCCTAAATAGAGGTCTTGCGACTATCGTAGAACAATGTATTGGATATGTTTATCGGAGATCTTCTGCTTTCAAAAGTGTGAGTTGAGTTATAATTTTCATGCGTCTTGTGTTTATGCTGACTGGATTACTTTACTATATCTCATAAAACATCACAAACGCAGATTTTGCTTTTACATCATCTTGTTCCGTTCTACCATTACTCGAGATATTGCGAGCTCTCTACTCTCTCTACCGCTTATCCAGCAACGCTGGAGTTCTTCCGTTTCTTGTCTACAAATCAGAACCAAGTATTTCGCTAATCATCCAGTAAAAATAATTTTGGCTAAATAATAGAGTCTGTTCAACCTACATTTTGGATCTCGATCATGATCATGTCCATCATGAGTGGCCTCGACAATAGCTATTAAGGTAACCCAATTGAAATTTTTTGACGCTGTCGAACTTCTTCTCAAAATTTGACGAACAGCCGATGATGTGGATCTGCAGGATATTGTTGTGGTCGATCCAGGAGGACCCAGTACGAGAACCTACTTGTTGCGTGCATTCTTTAGTTGCTCATGGACTGTTTTAGCTACTACCCTAGCCGACAGCACGCACATATCTCTTGACTTCTTGGTTAGTCCTGGACATCCTCTCAGCCGTTAACAGGGTGCGGTCCAGAGCTTTACCCTATGTTTTTTTTTCAGAGTGATTTTGTACATTGTTCTACCAGATTTCTACTTCTTCTCTTTCAATCGCCAGAACTATGATTCTCATTACTATTTACGTCTATCTCATCGGTTGTTATGCTAGTATTCTTTCATCTTAATGCTACATAAACACTTCAACTCGTTTCTTCCTGCAGCTGGTATGGCTGCGAAGCGAATTCCATTTATTTACGTTCGTGGGTCCTGTTCCACATACGCCACAGTATTACATCTTTAGCGATCCTGGATGAGATATGTATGTACTGGCAGTCGTTAAGCTGCTTATGTATTCAACGCCCTGCGGATGTCATAGCTGGTCTTCGTGTGTGGGCGCAGTTCCAGCTTATTTATATTAAGGTGATGATTTCTTCCCTTTTTTTTATCGACTCCTCGTCTGTTCAAGAGATTACATTCCTTACATTAAAGTCCCGACCAATGGCAAAATGGTCAATTTGATTGGAGGTTGCATATCTGTAAGTTGACACCATTTTGCGTTCGTAGCACGTCTTGTGCTCAAACATGGTGTCGCCTATAAACAAGGCGTCTGGTTCTACCACTACTTCTGTCTACGACGTCTCGTAAGAAATGATATGAAAGGTTGCTCTTGCTAACAAATATGACTCTATACTTAACTTGGATTACTCCAGTTTAATTTTATGGCCCTGAGAGATACTCTCTTAGGGGAATGAAGATATTCTTGGTAGTTTCGGGCGAAAAATGCATCGCAAGGTATTAGGCCCGACACCGAACCGACAGCTACACCGATTTAGTCAATAATCTGCGCATCCCACTTCGCTTAGCCACAAAATATTCGACCATAGTCGAATAAATTATCTCTCAAGTTGTAGGAATCTGACGTTATAGGGTCCTTTGCTGCCTGTTCTCGCATTTCAAAAACAAGCTGAGTCCAAGTACAGGAGCTAAAAGTTGGCAATTCCTCATCCAAGGAGTAGGGAAGTGTCGGCTAGAAACTGGGTCAACGAACTGAAAAGCGTTGAAGTTCTGCGAATAGCACGCCATTCATATATTACGAAAGTGCACAACGACTGACAGTAAGAGTAAGCTTAAAACTTCTGGAGAACAAAAAGCCGAAAAGAAGCGAATGACACTTTTTCATTTAACATCCTTACAGGATAGCTCTAGATGACCCATTTTGGCTGAAATTGCTTTATACGTCCGAATACGTCATTGCTTTTGCTTCGTCAAACTCAAATATTTTGACTGCAATTTAGGCTCCAAAATTCATTGCACATGTCACTTCATAAGATACAACAGAATATGACATTCTTTCAGGAAACAAATCTCCACCCCAATCTTTACTTTCACCCAAACTGTGACCATTTATTGCAATTCTATTACTTCCACTAGGAATTTCAAACATGCACATGACCTTTTCACAGCTATCAACCGCCATCGAACTGATCTCATCATTGCAGAAAAAAAAAAAAATTAAAATTTAAACACTTTCGTCAAACTAGCAGCGCATCGCCGGTATTATGAAATCCTCCACACAAATTTCACCTCTCCAGCGATTCTTTCAAACCAAAAACACACATTTGGCCAACTTTACCAAAAACAAAACCAGACCGCCTTTGAATAATGTTATTCTGAAAGGCAATCCATTGGCATAAACCACTTAATATTTAAATATTTTTTCCCACTTTGCGAATTATTTAATTTCATTGCGACCAAAATTACGGGTTTTTGTGGCCAACTTCACTTCCCGCTGCTGCTGCTACTGCCACAGATGCTATCAAATGCGACGGTATAAATTCAACTGATGCGACCGTATTGTCATCATTCAGTTAAATCGCTAACGCTAACTACAAACTAGAAACCACAAAACAAAACCAATCTCAAGATGAAATTCGTTATCGTTTTCGCTGCCCTATTCGCCGTTGCATTGGGTGCTGCAGTCGACCCCTCAAGTACCGCTCAAATCATCCGTTATGACAACGATAATATCGGCGTTGAAGGATACAAATGGGCGTAAGTAGTGCACAATCCAATCAGTTGCATGCAAGCATTTTCCTAACTCGATTCCTCTATTACAGTGTTGAGACCAGCGACGGCAAGTCTGCCAACGAAGAAGGACAATTAAAGAACCTCGGCAAGGACGATGAAGCCATCGTTGTCCATGGACAATTCAGCTACATCGGTCCGGACGGTGTTACCTACGCAGTCACCTATGTTGCCGATGAGAACGGTTTCCAACCTCAAGGCGCCCATTTGCCAGTTGCCTAAGAGAATTCTACCCTCAAGCTGTCCACCTCAAACGCAGTACGTTGCGACGACCATCCTGATGGCTTTCCATCAATTGGGAGTTCAACAGTTTGTTATTAGTTTAAGCGAAGATTTTTTTTTTATATCGAAGCAATAAAAGATGTTGTTGAACAAAAAATCAATTACCAAACGAAAGTGCTTTCATTTCGAAGAACGAGAAACAATGTTGACTCGTGCCAACGAGTGCGTGACCCCAGGGGCTCTCGAGTAAATCCACTTCAAGTTCAATGGGTAATCTTGAAAAATACCAACTTAACATCGTTATGAGGTTAATAAAGTGCTAAGCGTTGTGGAGTTTGCTTTGTTTGATGCTGAATGGTTGCTTAAAGGCCGGTTGGTCTATGTATGTTTGCTTAGCCCACAATGCGGAGAGAACACTGGTTGGCGTGCAAATACTTTTGTGTTTAGAATTGAAAACGCAGACGTGTGCCGATATGGATCTGTGCGCGTTGGAATTTTCGGTGAAGACGCCAGATGGCCTTAACTTTGATGGATAGTGTGGGTTTGAACTAGTGCAAGTGGAGGATGGTCGACGTGTTGATTTTTGTTACATTAAAGGGCTTTGTAAGGTTAAGGTGACGCGAGTAAGGTCAGGTAGTGTACTTAGAACAATTGGCAGCGCAAGGCCAACGACTTGGAAAGCATTTAGCCCGTGGTATGAACTTAAGTAGTAAGGAAGCATCTCTTCCTGCATCCGGTATTGCTAAATCTTAGGTAGATGCGTTTAGATCATTACAGAAGATTTGAAGGAAGTGAAGGAACTCACTTGCAACTTATTGACTGCTGCCCATCTTTAAGCGGTGAAGATGCTTATGAAGAATTATGATTTCTATTGATGGAGTAAATAACCGCTGTCCTTTCCCTATGTTGGGACCTTGAGTGGCTTTTGAGTTCTGATGCATTTAGTGCGAAGGCGAATCAACGAAAACGTTGTACAACCTAGCTGCTAATCTGATTGCCGTATTGTATTGTCTGCAGCCAACAAATCGGCTTATCCGGGGTACCTACGGATTCGGAACACTCCGGTCACGTTGCTATCAATTTTGAGTGTTCGATTAAATGGCCCCCTTGGGACCAAGGTTAGGTTAGGTTAGGTTGAAGTGGCTGCCAGCTAAAGCCAACACACTTAGCCCTATAGAGGGTCCGTTGTGATACCACCAGAATCTCGGACAAATCTTCTGCCTACTCATTGAAACCAATTGGAGCTTCTAATGAAGCGTAGGAGGCTACTAACATCAATGTTTATCAGGTCGCCAAAGTTTGCAGGGGAGTGCTGGACAGGTGCAAAGAAGATGGAGAATAGTCTCTTCTTTCTCCTCGTCCATACAGCTTTTTCAGAAGTCATTTACGTAAACGCCAAGCCTTTTTGCATGCTTGCCTATAAGACAGTGTCCAGAAATGATACCTACTGCAGTGCTTATATGCGATCTATTAAGAGAAATCATATACTTAGAGCGTTTCAGATCCAGCTTGGGTCAAACCTGCTTTGTCGCTAGACATGTTATACCACTTATCCACCTAAGATTTGTTCTTTCAATAGCATCTAGCCTTAGTTAAAGTTTGCAAGTAGCGATCGGTACACCTAAGGGCCCTTATCAGGCCCAATAGGTAATGTTGTTCCATATCTGACGAGTTCATCAGCCTTGCAGTTCACTGGAATGTCATTGTACCCTGGCACCCAACAAAGGTGGGATCAATGATACGATCAAAATGCAATCCCTACCTCGGATCTACAAACTCAGCAACCAAGTGACGCCATATATGGCGTACCATAGACAAGATTTCATCATCATCATCATCGTTTTTTTCCGGCTTAAGTGGACTCTTCATACCCCTCGATCTTCCACCAAGACAAGATTTCATACCTAGAAAATCATCGATTGCGAAGAGCGATTGATTCCACAGCAGTTAAGTGTAAAACACATAAATGACGAAGCATTGTCTACGAGCGCAGAGTGAAGGAGGGTACGTCCCCTATATTCGAATGCAACGTCACAGACGATTTATTTTCTGTTCCATTTATGGAACCAAAGAAGGCAAATTATCGATCTCGAAAAGCCACTAATCGAAGATTCGTTTGAACAGTATTCCTACGAGAAATGAGCTCGGCTCGAACTGGCAAGGCTATAAAAAATCTTGCAGATCCTATGAAGTACGGCTATTGACGTGACGAATCCATACGGGAGCAGGACTATTAGATGGCAAAGGTATAAAAAAGAGAGGTACAAACCATCATCGTATCTTCTTTTCTTCTGATATCCGACCCAGTTCAGATACCGCATTGGAACCCATTGAGATCTTTTATAACTTGAGTTAAGAATCACTACACTGCATTATTCGGTTTTTAAAAAGAATATTTCTCACTTAGACTTAAAAAGATAATATCGCTTTGATGCATCCTTCTCAGTTGGAAGAAGGCTGCGTTAGTCTACCATATCTTTCTAAAAAGTTCAGGCCATCAGTTTTATTATGCTAAAGGACCTTAGAAAAATTTATTGGCGGCTCGAATTTCAAGTGCCAGTTTTTTGCATCTTTGTATCTTCTTACCACAACCAGCACCACCTGCTATAAATACAAGTCCATGAAAAAAGCTTTAAGTGAACTAACAGACAGAATGCATCGAGCACTTACCTATAAGAAATAAGCCTTTGCTTGCATTTTATGGATATCAAGGTATCCTGTGGCAAACCCTATCTTGGACATAGTTGAATATGTTTTGACATTTAAGGGGATTAACTCTACCTCATCATGCATTGGGTACATGTAAACGCTGTAAAAGGCTCGACGCTATGGAGGAATTTTAGGTACCCACTCTGTGGATTTTCTGTGAATATTCTTTTTTAGTTGGTTTGAGTAGAGGCGCTACATTCTCGCATAGCCCTAATTAGCGCAAAAACGAATTTTTCTTTCCACAACTACCATTAGTTAAAAACGGGGAAATGGACGTATGAATTGTTGGTCTAGACTCCTATAAAGCAAAGATCGAAATCTTCAAGGTCGGAGTTAACCTACTCTACCTACAGAAAACTTGCAGAGATACCACAAAGCATAGACTTTTAAACACCACAAATATCCAGTAACGTCGCGACCAGAGCCACCACTGTGAAGAAGTTTAATGTTAAATTGCTGCAATCGCAATGGACCGGAAGAGCCTTTACCGATCGAGTTTATCTACAATAAAATTCTCGAGAAGCAAAAATAAAGTCAGAAGACTAGTGTTAGCGCTGTCAACTGGCCATAAGCAAAGCTGTAAGTGTGAGGTGATGTTTCATCTCTCCTTCTGCGAGAAACCATTGGGTTAGTACTGAATGTATACATGTAAAAAGGATTAAAATGGTTGCCTCGCTGTGGCGTTGCAAAAAAGGAGAGACGAAGAACATATCTTAGACGAAAGAAAAACGAACTCGAGAAACATAAGATCGATGAGATACAAAGATGTTATGGCAGGAAAGGAATCGGAAATTGCTATACAAGGATAAAGAGCGCAACTCAGTGGTTCGTTTACTGAGCCTGTAAGGATAATTGCGGAAACACCATAGTGGAGTAGCAGCTTGTGCTGAATATATGAACAGACTATCTTTGCGGACTGTTAACTATCCTGATAATCTCAACTTAGAGAACACTTACTTACTTACTTACTTAAGGTGGCGCTACAGACCGGCGTGGTCCTGGGCCTCAACCAACAAGTCTCTCCAGCCAGCTCGATCTTTAGCCAGCTGCCTCCAGTTTCGCACGCCAAGTTGGTTGAGGTCCCCTTCCACTTGCGTGCGCGACCTGAGTCGCGGTCTTCCTCTACTGCGCTGACCCTCGGGTGTGGATTCGAAGATTTCCCGAGCTGGAGCATTGGTGTCCATCCGCTCTACATGACCCAGCCACCTCAGTCGTTGGACCTTCACTCTTCTGGCTAAGTCGATGTCGCTGTACAGCCCGTACAGTTCGTCGTTGTATCTCCTCCTCCACTCCCCGTCTATGCAGACGGGACCAAAAATCACCCGAAGAATTTTCCTCTCGAAGCAGCCAAGAGCAACCTCATCCGCTTTAGACAGAGTCCATGCCTCTGCGCCTTAGAGCAGAACTGGGACGATTAAGGACTTATAGAGGGTCACCTTAGTTGTTCGAGAGAGGGCTTTGCTACTCAATTGCCTTCTTAGCCCAAAGAAACAGCGATTGGCAAGAGTTATTCTTCGTTTAATCTCAGCGCCGATGTCATTGTCTGAATTTATAGCGGAGCCTAGGTAGACAAAGTCCTTAACTACCTCAAAGTTATAGCTGTCTATAATGACGTTCTGTCCGAGACGTCGGTGTTGGGAGTCCTTTCTTGTTGACAGCATATACTTCGTCTTGCCCTCATTGACTGCTTAACCCATCTTCGCCGCCTCCGTCTCGATACTCACAAACGCACCAGTGACATCACGCTGCGTTCTTCCAATTATGTCAATATCGTCGGCGTATGCGAGTAATTGGACGGACTTTTGAAAGGTTGTGCCTCTGGTGTTGGCGCGTGAGTTTTGCACAACTCTTTCAAGAACGATTGTTGAAGAAGTCGCATGACAGCGCGTCGCCTTGTCTAAATCCTTTTCTGACATCAAAGGTCTCGGTGAGGTCTTGACCGACCTTGATGGAGCAGCGTGCATTTTCCATCGTCATCCTGCACAACCGGACGAGTTTGGCAGGGATGCCAAAACTAGACATGGTTCTGTATAGCTCGTCTCTATAGATGCTGTCATACGCGGCCTTAAAATCGCTAAAGAGGTGGTGAGTATCGATTTGAAGTTCCTGGGTTTTTTCCAAGATCTGCCGCAGTGTGAATATTTGATCGATGGTGGACTTTCCTGACCTGAAACCACACTGATATGGACCGATCAGGTTGTTGACGAACGGCTTCAGGCGTTCACACAACACGGCAGATAAGATCTTGTAAGCGATGTTAAGAAGACTGATGCCTCTGTAGTTGGCGCAGTTCAGAGGGTCTCCTTTCTTGAGGATCTTAGAGAACAAGGCCTTAGAAACTATGAATGCTTTCTTTACCCGTGTTCGAGGTTTAGCTTGAAGGTTTGGATTTGTTTAGTTGAGGTTTGGATCCATTGAATCCATTGCTATGTCTCGAATCTTAGATGGACAGGTGGTACAACGTGTCGAGCGAAAAAGCAGATTTGATCAGAGCTAAATCTGAAACGCATTAAAGATTTGATTTTCCTCAAGAGATTGCATATCAGCGCTACTATAGGTGTCATCACTGGACACTGTCTAATAGGCAAGCTTGCAACAGGGCTTGGCGTCATCTCAAACGATTTTTGCTGAATCTGCATGGACGAAAAAGAGGAGAAAACTATCCTCTGCATTCTTTGCATATGCCCTGCTCTCTCCGAAAGAAGAAAAACTCATTTCGGTTAAGGTGCCTTCTTCTGCAACGATCTAGGCGATCTAACTACCAAAAGCTACAAGAGGTTTAACGAGTAGGTAAAGGAGAATTCTCCAAGATCCATGTTATACATATCACAACGGATCTATCGCTGGTCCAAGTGTGTTGACTTTAGTTGTCAACCTAAACTAACCTACCTCTTGATGAGAAAGTTTAAAGTAGAGTATTTTGGCGCGTTGGACTGCTGGGCAAGCTGCGCGGGTTCAAGCCCCAACCTTGTCCACCGAACATTTTTCGCGGCACCACTTCTTGTCGGGGAATGACAAGCGCACGAGAGTAAAATTTGTCATGAAGAAGCTTCTCAATTCGCTGTTCGGAGTCGTCAATAAATTGTAGGTCCCTTCCATTCGTGCGAAGAATGTAATACGAACGACATGAATGGTTGTAGGAAGTTAGGTCTTGACGCACCCCGGTCTGTCGCACCCACTATATATTTTTTAAGGGTAGCTCAGCTGATGTGACGAAAAATCTACCAAATACAGAGGTTAATTCAACAACTAAACTGCTGACTTATAAATTAAACGAAGTAAGTGCATCGGATACCGGATTTAAGCCCCAATCAATACCATCGTCTATTTTTATCAAAAATAAATTCCAATGGCAAAAGCCACCAGCTCAGCTGAAAACCAGATAAATCGTTCTTAAATATTCATTATGCTCATAATGCCACTCCGCGTCACATCAAATGGCAACCCGGCAACCATCACGTAAGTCGGTACATGCCATCGTCAGACATACACGTTCCACAATCTTACGAGCTGACAAACATCATTCCACCATTAATTGCATTCGACTCGCCCGTTCACCAAAGATATACATATTCCGTTCTTAATCTTTTCTCAGGCAAATGCAAAATTAATCGATTCGCCATTCCATTTCCGCATAATTTGTCATAAAGAACGTTCAAGTCGAAAGCAACGCGCCTGGAACCGAAAAGAAGCCGCGCATTCTGACATGGTACGCACACGAGTTTGGTAAACAAATGTCTTCTGCCCGTGGATTCAATTTTTTTTTTTTTTTTCGCTGTCTCCTTCCGCCTCTACTTCTTATTTTCTCACTGACATAACGAACGAGTATATAGTTTAACAAGTTTCTTTTTTTTTTTGTTTTATTCAACTCTCCTGTTTCGTTTGAAATTATGTAATTTTTATCGGTTTCCATTTCGTTTTCTTCTCGTTTATTTTAATCAGCATTAATGAATCAAGGTCATTAACGAAGATCAACCCACATTGTGGTATTTCGATTCGAAAAAAGCTGAGAAAAAAAAATGCTTTAAGCAAATTTCTTGATTGACTTCGGTATTCGGTTTTTTTATCCACAAAATATGAATTTATTTGTATTTAATTTAATTTAAACAAAAAAATTCAACTGAAACGAGCCGGTGGAAGCAGGAGGTGGAACGCCAGCGTCAGGCAGCACCCGAAATGCAAATATATGTACATACCACGGGTGGGTGCATGTTTGGCCTTCCGAGTGCGTCTCATCTCGGTATTGCAAGATCGGTGCCAATCCCTTGTATGTGCCGTGTTGGTGGTGTATCTGCTTTTTGTGCGCCTCATCACAGCTCATTGCGAATGTGATAAATGATGAGGGGTTTAATCGCGTTGTCATGCAATTGATATGTAGGTAAACGACAATGATTTGTATCATTTATACCGGTGAAGGACGGCGGGCCAGAGTGGGGAAATTATGTGAATTTTTTCCGTTGGAATTTCACCAATAAGTGCGCGATGGATAGCATGGGGATTTACCAACTTTTTTTGTGTCATTAAATGCAGAAATTAAATTGGTTTGCCAGAGGACTAATGGATGGTTGTCACGAAAGGATGCAGCTTGACGGTGAACATGAAATTTCCCTTATTACACAGTGCTGGTTCCAATTAATTGATGAAGGACAGGCCGATCGGGAATTTGCAAGTTCGCTTTTCAACTCTTTTGTTTCTCATATTAATTTTTTTTTTCTTCAATATAACTTTGTAGAAATCCTATTGCAAATTAATGAACCCCATACTTTGTAGAGAATTCTAATTGGTTCCTTATAAGAATATTTATTGTAGCAGGTTTTCATTGCCTCAATACAACACAACGCTTGCAAAAATTCTTCGTCACATGAGGTTTATGTATGCCAGTGTATATTCCATTGGCGGATGAAAGAAGGAAAAAATGAAGGAATATATATAATTCCATGATGTTAAATTCGAACTGTGACATTAATTATAAATTCGTATAAACTGGGCGTCATTGGATCAGGTTGGACGAAACGAATTCGTAAGCATATCAGCATTCATGAGGTGGAAGTTATTAAAAGAAATACTCCGCGAGATGCTACATATTTATTGGAAAGCGTTATCGAATTTGCCACAAGCGGAGGAGGATGATTTAAATATATATTCGGCTATTTTATGATTTGCAGCGGTGTGGTGGGTGTAATGCAGTTTTAAATAAGATTTAATTGTCATTTTTTGACCTCAATGTGATTTAGGAGCCATGGGAAAATGGTAATCTTTCCATGGTACATGCGCTGATAACCATATCCTTGATAACGCTCTTTGTCGCTGATTAAATTCGCATGGACAAAATGAGGTTGAAATGTTTGCTATAAACTCCTGGCAAATGCTAGTTGCATCTAGTTGGATCTTATAAAAATGTTTCGTGAACCTTCAATGGGCGGGTTTGTCGTTACGTAGGATTAAACTGTCTTTAGAATCTCAGTAAGAACCTGCGTGGAGATTGCTCCTAAATACAAACCTTGATGTACAGTTTCCTATTCCATTTATCAAACTGAAAACTAGGGGTGATTCGATTTGCATTTTATGCCACGCAATTTGTCTTACCTTTTTCTTTACTGTTGAATTTGATTCGAAAGAGTTCACCATTTATTATTGAAATTCATTAATTAATGCGTTAAGACAATTGCATGGAATTTTTGATCAAAATCGCGTCCCATATTGGATCACAATTCGAAAAACCTTGATGGAACCTCTTACGGCTTTAATTACATGCCAATAAAATACCACCAAGCAAATGAAGCAATTAGTTTATTGGTCTCTAGATTTAGAATCATTTATCGTTTGGATAACATTATGTGGCATGTTGTCAGACCATTACCTTCTGCGGATATATGCAATGAGTCTGGGTTATGGGAGCCATGAATACGGACGCAAAGCAAAATGCATGACTGTAAATATCAGAGAATAGGTAGCATTCCAAGAAGATGCAACCTTAAGGAGTAAAGATCTATTAATAATGAAGGAAAGAGTTTATGTTTTGCAGTAAAATTCTAAGTTCCCAAGGGATGGCGATGGACATTATCATGCGAAGAGTTCTTGCCATAGCATAGCTTCATCATGGCTGACTAGAACTCGTTATTTGCCTATGCAAGCAAAATGATTGAAGAGCTCAAGAACAACAGGTATCACAGAGTCACAATTATGCCAACAAGTAAAGAAAAGTTTTATTTTTGAATACTGTTTTTCGCAAATATGCTTCGACTGCGACAAAGCCATACATTCACCTGCGTTTAGTCAGTGAAGGAAGCAGCAGGGTTTTAAAAATCATGTGCCAGGAAGCTAACGCGACATAAAAGAAAAAAAAAAACCTGACAGCTGCAGCTTTGGGTGGAATCACAGGTAGTCAACTTTTTTAGATACTTGAACAAACTCGAAGCATTCAGGTTGAAACGTTTAAACTAGCCGATAATTTCGAACAATTGCTGAGTCCACAGTGCTGAACAAATTAAATTCACAAAGTTAGGTGCTGCATAGGTGTAACACCTACAAATTTTTCAAATTTGCGATAGACAAATACCTCGAAAAATTTGCGCTTGCTTACAATTTGTTTTTGACATGGTTGAAGTGCGATATACATCGTATGTTTCCATACTTACTTAACTTACTTATGTCCTGTTTCACTTTGTGGATCCTAAGGCATCTACTAAGTCTACGCCCCATCGTGTTTGGTTTCTGCCAATATGTCTCAGCTCTCTCTAACTCTTCCCCAAATTCTGAGACTCCTCCTCAACTCTTCTGCATGAAGAATTTCTCGGTCGACCCACACTTCTGCCATTTTAGGTTTGCGTTAGTCAGCAATGGAACTGTCGCCTTTTCGAAACGTGTGACCAATCCACTCCCACTTACATCGTTGGATAATTGTGCCTTTCGATTACTGACCCGACAGAAAGTTTCATAGTTTGGTGCTTTCTTGTGAAAGTAGAGATCATTTTCCAAGTGCTGCACCCATATAATAGCACGCTTGGTAGCTTGGTGTTTAAGCTCATAATACTGCTTCGCCATATTTTGGACAACATTCTAAACGCAGACTTCGCTTTGCGATATTAAAATCTCCTTAGTTTCTCTACCGGTTGTCCAGCGATGCTAACTTGAGATGATGAACTTGTTTCGAGGCTGATGATTTTGATTTTGGCTGTGTCAACCTTCAACCCTACGACGTTTTCCTCCCTCCCTTTCTTACCGATAGAGCAGCGTGAAGCACAGCGCTTATCACCAAATGGTTTGAGTCGCACAGCAGGGTTGCCTTCTAACCATCAATTTAAGCGACTCTAAGATTTTTGTAGACTGCTTCTTAATGGGTGTCAGAGAAAATGATAGAACTATATGGAAACCTTAATCCAGTCGACTAAAATAAACCCCTTTCCAAGCAAAGCAGCTACCTAAGATCGGAAAGGATTCCAGCTCAAAGTCGCATGCAAGGTTTCGACCATTAAATTGTGTAAATATCTTACGCCATTGAGAACTGAAATCGGTCAAAATGTTCCACATACGCCATAGTAGTTTAGGTTTAACAATCCGGCATCTGAAAGGATTCATTGGTAAATGCTAAATTTTTACAATGCAATAAGTCCTGCCACTATGGATGGTATTTATCACCTGGAGCTGAATAGCTGAATTTAGGGTCCCAGGATTATCGAGAATCATTTCTAATTTAGGATAATCGGGGTACGACTTTTAGCAGGAATATTTAAATTTGTTATCTTGCACGGGATCTCAACCTATCCTGAACCTAATGTAAGAGTGTGTAGCATGTTCCTCCCGTCAAAGATGTCGAACCGGTCATTACACATATTGTTCCAAAGTAATCATCGGGCAACTAAGCTGAAAGTTAATAAAGGCAAAGTGGACAGGGCAATGAATGTGCCACCAGCGCATGCGCTGGCTAAGAAAATTGAAAATCGTAAAAGATGGTCGGAAAGGGACGCTGAAATTAGGGGATGAATTACATATTACTCTGCCGGACGAGTAACGCAATCCACTCAAGCAGCAGTTGAAGACTTATGTTCAAACCTGAATGACTCCAAGTCAGGCCTGCACTGATTCAATACCCAGGCCAAACTTCGGTGGGTCCCTGGCATAATGATATAGTTGGTTATGAGATAATGAACGAACTAACTAGAAAGGATTCCTGAACTCATAGTTAACAGTTAAAAGTTGGGAGAACAAAATTTGTTTTTTTTTTATTGGAAAAATACCCAGTGGCCTTGTAGGTTAACAGGATAAAAGAGCTTTAAGACCCTTCAAAATCCAATGAAGAAGAAGACTGGTGGAATTTTGAACCGGACACTTCCAGCTTCATTATCACCTACACAAAATATGTACATACGTATTATTCACAAAGCTAAATGTCGCGAAAAAAATATGAAAAACATATGGGTACTGTGTGAGTACATGGTTCCCTGCTCAATAAGGAACCAATATGTTTGCTAAGAGAAACCTTAATCCTTGGAAAAGTCCTTACATTAGCACCTTGTTTTTCTTAAACCTATTCTGGTTCCTTAAGATGCATTGCGTGGTACAAAAGATCTTCTAGATCGCAGGGTCAGTGACACAGGAATTTCCTAGAAGTAGCACCACCTACAACCAGGAGCACTTGAGGACGTCCCCCTCCCCTTAAAAGCTTATGATTTCAGTGTGCTGAACAGTAAATTAAACCCAGCGGAGGGATAATTGCCAAAGGACTATGTCAGTGCTAGGAAGCAGAGTATAGCCTGTCCGTGAGAAAACAGTCTGATCTAGCACACTTGCCAATTTGCCATCACCCAGTTTTGAAATGACCCACTCCGTCCGACTTCAGCTCGTGCTCTCTTAGCATTTCATACTTTGATGGCACCATCTCTTTACCAACACACCATGAACCCTGATAATTTTTTAATTGCCCAAGACAATTCCTAATTACTGCGAGGCACGAAGCCCAACTCAAATACGAAGAAGAAGTAACAAACAATAAACCATCACGCTCGGTGTTTAGCGTTTTCAAAAACTATCGTTCACTTTCTAATTATTATCGCAAATATTAGGCAAATGCCACACAAACTGTTATCCAATCGACGCGTCTTCGGGTCGACTCGACCAAGAAAAAAACGCGAATACCAACCTTCGACAAGTCTGCAGATTTTACAACACAAACCAACCAAGTCTGCGTCTGCGTCATCAACATCATCATCTCACCACTAAGTGGTTGTTTTTTTTTTCTCCGGTTTTATTGTTTTTGAAAATTATGTCCAGCTTCACCGCCCCCGCCGGCCCTAGACCCATTGTATGCACAGTGCGAGTGTGCCCGGTCTATTAGCGAAACGAAGATGAGTTTGAGCCCCGAGTTGAAGGTCAAGTGGCTATAAGCCGTTTTCGACAATTAATTAGACAAAAAGAAAGAGTCAACACCGCAGACGATGAATGGAAAGACAAACAAAACTAGTTACCCCCAAACCGTATTTGATATATGACTCCGACGTGTATCTGGAATGCGCGAATAGGCCACCAGTGCGAGAGAAGATCCACCAGTGGTATCACACCCCGAAAATCATAAAATTCACAACCAAAAAAAAAAAAACACATGGATATGCACAATTTGAATAAAGTTTTTTTTTTCGCCTCTTCTCTCTCGGTTTTCCTTCCCTCTTCATGTGAATTTTCGTAGTAAATTCGGCGGTTTCTTAATTTCTTGGAGCCGCAGACGATTTCAAGTTTAATGCCATACTACGCGATGCTTGGTATATAAATTGAATTGATGCCAATGTCTGCACATCATTCAGTAATCAGTAACTTGAACGTTAACAACCAACCAACCAATCTCAAGATGAAATTCGTTATCCTTTTCGCTGCTCTCTTCGCCGTTGTCTTGGCCGCTCCCTTGGACTCGCCCGAAAACGCTCAGGTCCTCCGTTACGAGAACGACAACATCGGCGTCGAGGGATACAATTGGGCGTAAGTACCGCCGGGATTCGTGATCCCACCACTCAACACATTGTGACACTTTTTGTATCCTCTTTGCAGTTACGAGACAAGCGATGGCAAGTCCGCCAACGAGCAGGGTCAACTGAAGAACGTCGGCTCAGAGGATGAGGCTATCTCCGTTAAAGGCTCGTTCACCTATATCGGTGATGATGGTGTCACCTACTCCGTCAACTACATCGCCGATGAGAATGGTTTCCAGCCCAGCGGTGCCCATTTGCCAGTCGCCTAAGTGTCCCTCTCGTGTGTAAATAGTCAGAATTTGAAAATTTTTTTTTTTTTTTAAACTTCCACCTTGACAAGACATCTTGAGTTGCAGTGACCGATTGGAGTTGTTCTTTTTGTTATTTCGATCGGTTATCCAGCGACACTTTGTTAAATAGTTTAAGTGATTCTTTTGTAAAAATAAAAACGAAAACAAAAATGTGACAAAAAGTTTTTCAAACAAATTCTCCGGAGCAAGAAACGCAGTTGGTTTTGCAGTAAATGGTTGGAGTGGTAAATGGATCGTGGTGCGCTGTCGTGAATATCTGAGCGATGGTAATTGGGGGTCTTTAGTGGATCACGGTGTGAATTTATGGAGACATTAACGGATTTCTGGATACAATTTGATAATTTGAATTCTGCTTGGAATAGAAAAAGCGTCGTAAACAGTTTATTGCGCTTGGATGGTGACATGTGTTTTGTTTTCGAAAGAATCGTTGATGGGCCATTAAAATGGGAGAGATGATTTCGGAGATGATGGTGGTCTAAGCAAATTCACGGATATATTAGTCAGCATTAACCTTTTGCAAGATTGCATCAGACTGCGTTCAAGCTTTAGTATCGAATCGATTTGGTTTTTAAACTTCCGGCTCAAATGCTCACTATCGGTCCGGGCATGAGACCAACAGTTCTTGTTGAGATCGTGTTATTGGACAACAAACACGTTAACGCTTTGTATTGATTGAAATTCACAGAGTCCATAGAGCGACTATCTTGAACCGGTTGGCATACAGTGGCTCTGCTATTTCATCATCTCCAAGACACAGTGTGCAAAAAATCAGTGGTCTATGTTGCGCTACCACTTCGTCTCTGCATTCTGAAAGCATTTCGTCTTAAGTTTGGTAGATAACGAGTTCTGTTGGCAGTGGCTCTTATGTGCTATTTGGCTCTCACTGGATGACTTAATTCTCTTTGTGATGCATTAAAGGCAGATAAACTTTTCCACTCACTATGTCCCCAAAAAGGGGGAAAAAATCACTATGTCCCCAAAAAGGGGTAAAATCAGATTGAAACAGATTAGAGTAAACCTGTGTAGTTGTTGCTCATATTTTCCGAGTGACTAGAAATAAAACATCAGAAAGTGCTTAGTAAACTATGTTCTAGCAGACAGTTAAAAGTGCCTTATCGGAGCAGTGTTGAAAAGCTCTTCCGCTTGCCTCCTCTGAGTGCTTTTACTGAAACTGACTTGCTGTCCCAGTAATTCAATTCAGGGTTCAAATTGTCTCTTCCGCGATCGTATAACTTGTCACGTAAAAATGAGCATTCTAGTGTCAAATCGTCTCGTTTTTACGTGACGAGTTTTGCGATCACGAAAGAGACGATTTGGACTCAGATGTATTCCGTCGCGTTTTTTAATTCAAGTTTTTGTGAAGACAAATCCGTCTCTTGTCAACCCCACACACTCTGGAACTAATTTATTATATGTAGGTGAACTGTGAAAGTATACTTGACAGACACTTTTGCAGTTCGCACTTGGTGGACTAATTTATTGGACAAACAGTTGTGAGCTAAGACCTAATCCCTGCCTTTTTTTAACCCAAACTCAGGAACTATACTCAAAAACTCAGAGGAAGCTCTACTTACTTGGAGCTCAAACTAGATAAGAAGTTCACATCGACCAACGTACCAAGATCTCTACTTGTATGTAAGGCTCCAGGTGAAGTAGTTCAACTGATTCCGTTCTGGTGTGTACTGGAGGATAGGAGAGCGGAGGACGCTCGACATGTAAGTAATGCTATAAATGCTCAAAGAACACAGATTACAATTGCATTCTTAGCTTCTCGCATATCTTTAAGGAATCACATTCATTAAACATACTAAAACGTGTGTATAGAAGGTAACTCAGTGAGGAACAACAAAGCAGAAGGTATATGGACCGCAGCAGTTACCACTCGCTTGGCCATAATTATTTCACGTAAATGACGGCGCATTCCTAGTAAAATGGACTGTATCGTCCCTCATATTGACTTGATATTAGATACAGAATTTAATGTCAGATACAGAACTTAAACCCATAGCAGAAGTGCTTGGGAGTCCGGTGTAGTTTTGAATAGAAAAATTCACAGACGGATCCAAAATAGCGTGTTATACGTGGGCGGGAGGTTTCTCCAATGCACCTGATAAGTGTTGCCATATCTCAAAACTTAAGTAGCAGCCTATGTAAGTACATACATAGATAGTCACTCAGCTATTAAAGCCTTGGAATCCCCGACAATGCGATCAAGAATGCTAATGCAACGCTGCGGATCACTTAATGAGATTGCAACATATGCAACGTAACCCCGTGCTGGCATCCAGGACATAGGGAGATTCCAAGCAATTGCAGGGTTGCTACCGATACAGTCAATCAATGCACTCTGCGTTATATTGTTGGTTCCTGTTGCTGGTAAGCCAGTATTTTCTCATGGTATCACAATGGACCAATCTGGTTTTAATGTGTCCCTGTTTGAAAACAAGCAATAAAACTGAATGGTGGAAGATACGTTATAAATAGAATGCTTCGTCTGAATATTGTTCTAATGCATCTCAATACACTACTGCAGGATCGGATCAGATCCCATGGCACAGTAAAATCCAGGGAAATGAAAGACCTGATGATAAATGGCTCAGAAAGATTTAAAATTTCGCTAGGAACGAGTTAAACGCACTACGCGTAGTGCCTCGATCTTCCGCCATTGACTCGAAATTATCACCATACGAATAGTTGTGAGATTTCGAACTTAATCCAACCATCTGGGCCTACTCAAGGAACGTGAGCCGCTGCAAGACGGGGGGTTTTTTGAATTTGGGGAATGAGAAAGCTGACGAACTGGCAAGAGTAGGTTAAAACACAATGTGAGTTGCAGTGACAATAATCAAAAGAGCAATCAACGAGAAGGCGCAAAGAGATTTTGAAGACCACTGGGGAATCCTCTCGACATGCAAAGTGGCAAGATCGCTCCTAAAGAAACCAAGCAATCTGCTTACTATTAAGACTCTAGGCTCAAAAAGAGAGTAATTGAAGCTGGCGGTGGGCACATTAACCTTAAATAACAAATGTAAAGACTGGGGCTCAAGGATGCAGAGACCGGAAGAGACTGCGAGGAAGAAGAAGAAGATCTTGAACACTTCCTATGCCCAGACCTAGTGAAAACGCGACAGAAGACCCTGAGGTCCATGTGGATACCGGATATTAAGCATCTCAAGGACAAAATAATCGGTAACATCCTGACCCTTATTACAAAAATTGGAAGGTTCGCCAGATCACACATGAACTCCATAAATAGGGGAACACAACTTCTAACGATTTGGGGAATTTCTTTTTCAGGATTTGAGGAGTTGTAGTTTCTATTGTCTGGCAGCACTGACCTGAGGGCACAGATTATATGCGTTGTCACTGAAGCCAAGTTGAAGGCATGCGCTTGAGGTGTCTAAACCATCGATGTGTGGATCTCTTTGTTCGATGAAGTCCAACAGGTCCACTTTATACAAAAACCTTCCAACAGCAAGGATACTATGTGCTTAAAGTGTTAAGAATGACAGACCACTGACTTCCAAAAAATCAGCTTTATCTGAGCTTTCTATTCACGTCTCGTCAGTGAAGTGGAGATAGCATACCATCTAGCACTGAAGATGCCATCCTTCACGCAGTAAATACCGAGCTACGACTGACTATTTTTACTAAGACGCAGTTTACAGGAAATTCTATTATAGCGATACCTTTCATTTCGCCTAACTAAGTGGAGTCCATTGGAATCCATACGATCCGTATCCGTTCAATACCGAGGAAATGAAGTGCAACGATATCATACTGTCAAACCAAGAAGGGCCTATGAATGACCGAAAGGCATCATCTAATCGGAAATAGGTCGATTCCGCAATGGGATAAACCACAATTTTCACTGCGGGAGTAGGAAGAATCAAATCTAGCCTACCATCTAAATTTGAAAACGAAAAGAACAGTGAAGCTAACCTGCTGAGTGTGATCCTTGAGTTTAAATACTTGCATGAGAATCAGGTGAGAGAAGGGCAAGTCCCGATTACATTCGATAATCAACCTCTAATCAGACGGATAGTCAGACTGTAATTCAGTCATCACTGGCGATGGAGTGAGTGCAGAAACTCAACTCATAAGATTTGAAAATCGAGTTGGTCGATAATGACAACTGTCGACTATGCTTTGAGGACGTAGAGAGAGCGGCGCATATGCTCTGTCTAGAAAAAGGTTTAGATATTTGGGTTATCTTTGAATAGAAACCCGTAGAACAGGGTAAGCGATGTGTTAGCGATGACATGGAAAATCGAGGTAAGGAAAGACTTACTTACTTACTTAAGGTGGCACTACAGTCTGGAGTGGACCTGGACCTCAACCAACAAGCGTATCCAGCTAGCACAATTTTTAGCCAGCTGCCTCCAGTTTCGCACGCCAAGTTAAGGTCCCCGGGTCAAGGTCCCCTTCCCCGTCCCTCGGATGTGGATTCGAAGATTTTTCGGGCCGGAGCATTGGTATCTAACCGCTCTACATGACCCAGTCACCTCAGTCGTTGGACCTTCACTCTTCTGGTTAAGTCGATATCGCTGTACAGCCCGTACAGTTCGTCATTGTATTTCCTCCTCCACTCACCGTCTATGCAGATGGGACCGAAAATTACCTCTCGAAATAGCCAATATCAACCTCAATCGCTTTTGACAGAGTCCATTCCTCTTCGCCGTAGAGCAGGACTGGGACGATCACGGTCTTATACAGGATACCTTCAGTCGTTCGAGTGAGGGCTTTGCTGCTCCGTAGGCCAAAGAAACAGAGATTGACAAGAGTTACTCTTCGTTTGATCTCAGCCCTGGTGTCGTTGTCTGAACTTATAGTGTAGTCTAGGTAGACAAAGTCCTTAACTACCTCAAAGGTATAACTGTCTATAGTGACGTTCTGTTCGAGACGTCGGTATTGAGTGTCTTTTCCTGTGGACAGCATATACTTCGTCTTCCTCAATCACTGCTAAAGCAATCTTCGCCGCCTCCGTCTCAATACCCACTAACGCGCCAGTGACATCAGGCTGTGTTCTTCCGATTATGTCAGTTTCGTCGGCGTATCCGAGTAATTGGACTGAATTTTGAAAGATTGTGCCTCTAGTGTTGGCGCGTGAGTTGGGAACGAACTGCGAAGAAATCTGGAAGAGACCACGGACTAAGATTCTGAGTGGAGGCGAAAAAAAATTTACGAATAAAAGAGGCCTGGTTCGATATTAAACAAAAATTATTGTGTGTGTTTTAGACTGACGGGAAAACTTTGATAGCTCTTCACCTCAGAGCCTGATGGATTGGTCTTGCTTACTGCCCAGGGAAAAGTATGCACGGTACGTCTAGAAAGTGTTTTCACTTCAATGAGCATTCTAGATTTTGCCAATTAGATTTGTTAGTTCAATGACCTTTTCGTCATTTTCTTTCAACTGCTTGGTATTAAGTAATCTAGATGTCTCTGTTTATGATTTGCTTTCATCACTACATTTTTCAGTGTGAACATGGTTATGGCTTTGTTACAGAGTAATTCAATTTGTCGACACACCCAAGTGAATTAAAGAAAATCTGAACTTCCACCTTTTGACCCAAGTACGTACATAGCCTTACCCAAAAATTACTTGTGCTCCTCTTACCATTTGCAATGACTGAGTTCATATCAACAGAAATTTCTTTTTCCACTCACGGATGGATTAATGTGCCAAGGTAATCTTCATTGTTAATGAAACGAAAAGCAATTTGAAGGCACCTGTTAATTTTGATTAAATTTAATTTAAAAGTGAAAGTGTTAACCCAAAGGTACCCACGCAATGGTGTTGTATTCAGGGCAGCTATTTAGCTCTAATCTCGTGATGGTTTTTTTTTTCTTTGCTGATTAGACGTCGTCCCCTTGGTTCAATTGTTTACCGGGGGGGTGTCTAGATTCTTCACATTCTTTGCGCTAATGTCGCTTCCAAAAAAACTGTCATGATAAACGATATTGGCCATATCGAAACATACTCTCAGGCGCAATACGCACGAGTGTAAAATATCAAACGTATATTTTAACATCGCGATCTACCACATTTGAATTTGAGGAAAAGGATTTGGAGGTAACATACGATACGCAACAGCATATTGAAAGGCGGAATGAAACTGTTCACTGGAGCACTTTTTGCCGAAGAAAAGACGAAACAATGAGGGATTCTGTCTTTTCTTCCACAAAACTCTGTTACCTCCAAGTAGATATTAGATTTATCAGACCAGATGTGTGTAGAATGGACACTGTTTCGTTTTGTAGAATTCTTCTAACCGGAATTGTGAGCATTTTAATAACAAGTGGAGGCTTCCCATACTTATTCGCAAGAAAAGGCATAACAAAGGGCACGTTTTCTTTATTTTCCGTTGGAGACAAAATGTTTTTAAAAAATTTCCATTTCAACAAAGTTTGAAAGTCAGTGGTGTTAAAAAAAAAGAAATGCTGTATAATTTCATTGCATATTTGACGGCTACGTGTAGCCAAGTCTGGAACCGATAGTTTTCATCTTAGTTTTGGTTAGAACCAATTCGTTAATGCTTAGAAATGTCAATTTGTATCCCACTGTGTAGAAACTTGGGAAGTTCGGAGGAATTAGCCTCCGAAAAATAATCACAAAGACAATCTTGCAATTGTCTTCAAATTTTCTTCTAAATAAAACATGCGAAATTTGTTGGAGCTTTAGCGATTATTCAACTGCGCAGAGAGTAACATCGTGTGGAATTAGAGAATTAATGGAGGAAACCCAGTAACTTCAAATCGATACACATCACCTTTTTATCAATTTTAATGCCACGACGAGCTATACAGAGCAATGTCTAGTTTTGGTATCCCTACCAAACTCGTCCGTTTGTGCAAGATGACGATGGAAAATGCGCGCTTCTCCATCAAGGTCGGTCAATACTTTACCGAGACCTATGATGTTGGACCAGGATTTAGACAAGGCGACGCGCTGCAATGTGACTTCTTAATCGCCGTTCTTGAAAGAATAGTGTTAAACTCACGCGCCAACACCAGAGGCACAATCTTTCAAAATTCCGTTGAATTATTCGGATACGCAGACGATATTGACATAATCGGAAGCACGCAGCGTGATATTACTGGCGCGTTCGTGAGTATTGAGACGGAGGTGGCAAAGATGGGTTTAGCAGTAAATGAGGAAGACGAAGTATATGCTGTCCACAGGAAAGGACACTCAACACTGACGTCTCGGACAGAACGTCACAATAGACAGTTATACCTTTGAGGTAGTTAAGGACTTTGTCTACCTAGGCTTCACTATAAATTCTGACAACCACACCAGCGCTGAGATCAAAAAAAGAATAACTCTTGCCAATCGCTGTTTCTTTGGCTTAGAAGGCAATTGAGTAGCAAAGCCCTCGCTCGGACGACTAAAGTGAGTCTGTATAAGACCTACATATATCATCCCAGTCCTGCTCTACGACGCAGAGGCATGGACTCTGTCAAAAGCGATTGAGGTTGATATTGGCTATTTCGAGACGTAATTTTCGGTCCCATCTGCATAGACGGTGAGTGGAGGAGGAAATACAATGACGAACTGTAAGGGCGATATCTACTTAACCAGAAGAGTGAAGGTCCAATGACTGAGGGGGCTGGGTCATGTAGAGCGGTTAGATACCAATGCTCCCGCCTGGGAAATCTTCGAATCTACACCCGAGGGACGGCACAGTAAAGGAACACCACGACTTAGAAGGCGCACGCAAGTGGAAAGGGACCTTAACTAACTTGGCGTACGAAACTGGAGGCAGCTGGCTAAAGATCGAGCTGGCTGGAGACGCTTGTTGGTTGGGGTCCACCCAGACCTGGAGGGATATACAAAGGAGGCTCAGGTGCCAACTTTGTATATCTGTCGCTGAAAAGGTGGCAATATTCTACTTTCATTGAGGTCCGTTTACGCTCAGAGACAATAGACACAAAGAAGGTTGTGAAGTACTTGGGGGGTGAGACTGGACTTAGGGCAAATGTAAGAGGTTTAACGGCAAGCAAACGTCCAATGAAGGCTATGCACGCTCTTCCGCACAAACGAGATAAATGTGGAAAACGAATGGCGGGCGGTGGCAAAACAAGGAAAATGCTTAGTGGTTGCAGGAGAGATCTTCATCAAACTTTTAGCAGAATGAAATCAGATCCACGAGAAAATAGTAAAGGTAGAAAAGGAAACGCTATTAGGCGAAGGAGTAACACTAGCAAGACGCTAGACCAAAGACACCATAAGAAGATGAACTCGTAATGACATAGTGAAACAAATTATAGCCTCAAACGAATTCTTATAACGTATGCACACTTCAACTACTTACACCAGTTAGGGAAAACGAAAAGCCTAGCTTGCTCAATAAGACGACCTTCCTCAAGAGAGTGTACTTTCTCTGAGTGCACCAGATATGTTGCAGAGAAAAGGAGGATAAAAACGGAGATGGACGGAGATAAATACACGAGTAAGGGATGTTGAGAAAGTGTTAAAGATAAAGAAATGGGTGCCGAAAATGAGAACAAGTTCCACCACCCCAAATAAATGCAAGAGTCAGTGCCTACAAATGAAGAGAAAGTGTTAAAGATAAAGAAATGGGTGCCGAAAATGAGAACAAGTTCCACCACCCCAAATAAATGCAAGAGTCAGTGCCTACAAATGAAGAGATTTTCAGTAGTAGGCGCCGATGGGCACTCCATTGCTTCTTTAACAAAAATTCCTTTCCATCTCCAAGCAACAGAAAGTCAACAAGCTCCAAATGAAAGAAATTTTATTAATTAAAATTTTTATACCTCCTAGAGCTATACCCACATAATTCAAATTTGCTGATGTTTAAGCACTGCGTTGTTGTAAGAATATTTTAGGCTTCACCCTCTGATTCAAGTTCAAGACGTGTCTACTTCTGAAGACTATTTCTAGGCGAAATTCAGAATAAACCACCAACCAAAGCAATAATGCAAGCGATAACCAAAATTATCTCCCATTAGGAAGGTTAACGAATACGTATATGCATTCTAGGTAAGTCTTTGAGGGGACCCATATCTAAGTGCATAAGGATGTAAATTTAAATAATTAATTCTAAAAATACATTAGGAAGCAACAAATTCAAATTTCCACCACACACTCTGTCGGGGTGTGCGAAAATATCAGTAAATCACGTCGGTCAAGTGCTAAATAAATAACAAACTTCCACTCAAATTGTTTTGTCCACAAACATTGACTACCATCGATGCATGTTTGAAGAAGAAAAAAAAAATCATACACGACTATCATCACCATAACGGCCGCAAATATTGTACGTATATGTGCCTAACATGCAAGTTCGCCTTCACCATAATGGCAATAGTTGAAACTGCGTGTATCCCTTGAGATTGAAATCGGAATGTATTTGAACTTTACTTTAATGTTTACCGCGTTGAAGATCAAGTGGTGTAGGCTACACCATGAAGTCCGTGTCGGTGTCTAAGGGAAGTAACACTCAAAAATGCAAACCACACGTTTTGCATGTTAATGTAAATAATCCCTCTTGAGATATGTCAAGCGATATTAAGCTGCGATAATTTCCAATTAAAATTATTAAGTTTTGTGTTAATGTGTTTGCAGTCCTCGAGACCACCTCCTCGCCATGGTAAGTACACACAGGTCGATAATCGATTGAGATAGCAAAAGTTCAAATGCCAAACACAAATGCTCATCTGCAGCTGAGACTTCAGCACAACATTTCCTTTAACAGCCGCCTCTCCATCAATCTGGTCAACCACGGTGTCACCATAAAAAAGAAAAAAGAAATAAAAATTACTTCTAGTCAAACGAATATTACCACACCGTTTGCCATAGTAAATTAGAAATAATTATACAGCAGCCGCCGCAGAAGCAGCGACCAAACGACGACGATCATCATCATCATCTGCCTGGTGTATCTTATCGGAACACGAACGCTCTCAGCATTGTGTCAATGTTAAGAATGTTTAGCATAAATGTTTTAATATGGCTTGTAGCAGTTCATGCTACGCTGTATGTTGTACAAGGTCCGGAAAAGTCTTCGGTCATATGTTTTCGTGGATCGTAGATCCCCACCCTATCTAGCCAAAGGGAAACAATTTGAATTGATTGGTTCCACTTATCTGTCTCTATCGCACTGAGCTGAAGCTACCCCCAAACAACATCGCCAAATGACTGGTTCTCCGCACCAAACAGCCCCAATGGTGAGATGAAGATACGATTCTTCTGGTTTTTATTATTTTTTTTTTTTTTTCTGTTGTCGTTGTTGTCGTCGATGAAGATTCTTCGATGGGGTCTACTTCTATATTTTTCGGATATGTTGGCAATGTTTGTCTATTTATTATTGATGCGGACATCAGGTGTGCTGCAGGTGTGGTGTGCTAATGTGCAGTTGTTCCAATCGACGCGAATTTCGATTTTTTTATAATTTTTTTTTTTTTCAAAACGCTATTTTTGATTTGCCTTTATTTTACACTTGATTTGATCATGTTTGTTGGTTAAGGGTAAACATCCGCGTCCGTAGTGAATTTTAGTATTTATTGTAGTTACAATTGTTTTTTGTTTAAAATATTTGCACCGTTCCCACAAGAGTCAAAAGAAAAATAAATAATGTTCTGGCGGTTTTGTGTGATATTATTTTTCGTAAGTAGTTAACATCGTCGAAATGAGGTTAAACGTGATTATTCATGGCAAAAGTGTGTGCATGGGTGTGATTTTGCAGGGAGCTCTCTTAGAATGGAAATTAACACACTGTGCCCCAGTTGAAGTGGGGAAAAGCAAAGAAAAAGTTCGTGCCTATGAATTTGGTTACAGCATTGAGGAGAGTCAGCATCGCCATGAGAAAAGAGGTGAGTCTTTAAAAAAAAAATGCAAAAATAGAATGCATTTACAAAATTTACACATTTTCCATGATTTACCACCGATTTCCCACCTTAAGTGTAAAAAAGTAAGAAATCAAGTTCGCTCTACAACTCTTTTGTTTCACTTTATCGCTACGCGAAATTTTTTCAGTTTTACTGCGACTTTGATAAGTGAACTAACAACTGTTTGGTAATATAAGTCTTTTACGCATGATGCAATCACTGACAAAAAACTCGTCACTGGAATGTGTGTATTTGCACACTTGCGAGTGAGCATAATTGAATTTTAGTCAAACAATTTTTTTTTTTTTTTATAGAACCCGTATGTCTGTCTAATCAACACCTCCCTCGCCTGTTGATTACCAGTTTACTGCAGAGTCAAATTTACAATATGAAATCATTCATTAGTGTATGTATCAATTATTGAAATGTCATGCCATTGATCATTTCTACTGTATTTCGCAATCAATTTAGTGTTTGCCAGAGAGTCCAAGATGGTGAAGACATGCAATTGATGTCAGTGCATAAGTTATAGCCCTCCACTAACTGAGTTTATTTCCATTTTCCATTTTCTGTAGGCGTAACGAAAGATGCTGGGGGTTATTCTTGATACATTGGTTTGTTTTCTGTTGCATAACACCTGTCAGTTCTCAAGTTACACTAAATTACTTAATCCATCACAATTCAATGATCAATCAAAAATGCTCAAATTAATCCTACAAAAATCAAATCCAACACTAATCTGAAATGATAGAAAGATTAATGACAAAATTACAGACACATTTATGTTCAACATTTTAATTTTCTTTACGCAGATCATATTTCGAGCGCGTGGTTCTAAACACAATACCGCCAAAATTCAAAAAGAACAAACCCAGAAAAAAACCACATAAAACAACAAAGAATAGCGAAATAAATTTAACAACAAATGTGTCGTATCTGAAGTAATTAATTTCGGTTCTCTCTAGTTGTATGAATTTGATAATTCCTGCTCATAAATTGCTAAGTAGAATTAATTAGTCACACAATACGTTGTGAAACTGGAACTGTGTTACGAATGATAAATGTAACCTTGACCGTGTAGATATTCACTTAAGTTATCGTTTATTGATAATCGAAAGGGTAGACCAATTAATTTTATCTAATTAAGAGGCAGTCGATCTTCTATATTTATCTGCTAATTGCTGTTAAAGACGTAATGGGACTGCTTTTGTGGATTTGTAGTGCTTTTGAAATTTAGTTAGTCATGATGATTTTGATGTGCATTTTTAAGGTGCACTGCTCTTTTTCTATGCACAAAACATCAACAGTCAATTGATGATAACTGAGTGGATTTTGGGAGAACTGCAGCTGCCCTATTTTCTACTGTCATCTACATTGAATTCAAAACCATTTTTTATAATCATATCCATATCAAGTTTTTGTTCCTTGATCCTATTTCCTTAAGTGTCTTTCGAAAACTTTGTGTGGTGACCTATTTTAACATGTTCATAATTCGTTCAAAATTCATGACAAAATCAAAATAAATAGTTGGCGATATTTTCCATTAATTTGTGAACACGAAGGACATTCGCGATGAATTCACCAGAATCTACACAATGCTGTCAATGATTTTGGTGACAAGCAGACGAGCGCAAACCACGATGTGGTTAATTCCATGAGCGGAATAGGTATTAAAAGTTGTCAAAGATACCAAAGAACACTGTTGTAGACTGGATAGATCGGTCAAAAGGGGCACCTCGATTGAAATTTATAAGGATTTCTGTTCGTTCTCTGCTGAAATAATAAACTTCGAACACTTACTTGAATTGACTTGAAATTATGCAGAACCCTAGAAATTAGCAAGGCCATACTGAAACTCTTTATTAGATTTCTGCCTAGCTCATATGTTTTAACCATCCATTAAATGTCAAATTCGATAGAAAAAGTTTTCAAGACTCGACTTTGTGACCGAAAAATTTATGAGTGCGGTAAAATTCAATAAAAAACCTGAGCGCAGACACCTTTAACTTACGTTAAATAACTTGGGAAACATGCTTTTAAGGCATATCGACTCAAGCTCTCAGACGTGAGTTTTAAAGTGTGGTGTGGAGCACTTTTTGATCAGAGCGCTCAGAAGAACAATCTTCAAGTGTCCTAACATTTTTTGTCCCCAACATAAAGGACAAACGACCTGTTATGTAATTCCTTAACTACACAGAAAATTCTGCCTGGAATTACGACATTATACGAACAACTCTCGAAAATACCATGTACGATTAGTCCAATTTGCTTACACTAGATTTAGCCGTTTAAAAGACGTCATATATAGAGATATGAACCCTGTCGTTACATTCGACAAAATGGAGTTTTTTTTTGAACTGTCAATTGGGGCATTCTATTTAATCATCTTCATGGTCTAATTAATGCATTTTTCACAGACACCTTTGGCAAAGCAAGTGAAACTGAAGCTGACTTGAACTTCAGAGGGCTCCATTGTAACCATAAGAATTAACTCATAGGAGTCCCACCTAGAAATGGGGTCGACTAGTCTGGACACTTCCTAAAATAAGCGATATGGAGATTCTTGAGCGCATAGAAAACTCACTGCCAAGAATACTCACTCTTCTGGTAGATAATATAGAACATTCGTACAGCAACGTCGACGAAAACGTGAAAATTATTTCTTTTTAATTTCAATACTCATGTCAATGTATCCATATCCCATCTCTATGGTGGAAATCTAGAAAGCAATGTTTCCTATAAACTACCATTTGTGCCAAGCTTAATGTCCACGTTCTTTGCACCTGCCCTGCTCTCTACCATAGAAAAAAAACTCGCCTAGGTGCCTTCTTCTACAATGATCTAGGCGACATAATCAACACAGATTTCCAAGTCTTCTACGTCTCATCAGAAGCTCTAAGCGGTTTAACGAGTAGGTAAAGGAGAATTCTCCAAGATCCATGTGGTATCGCAACGGACCTATTGTTGGTCTACGTTGGTTGGCTTCAGCTGACGGGCACCTAACCGAACCCAATTTTTTTTTTTTTTTAAAAGAATTAGCAAAGCACCGAAAATCCAGTGTGAGATTTTAATCGACAAAAATTACCTCTGTCTACAGTCAATGACCTCCATGACAAGATGATCAACTTCAAGAGGGGACTTGGCTTCTGATGCTCTTTGGTACTGCAGCACTTGTACAGTGGTTGTCGTGGCTCAGTGGTTAGTGCGTTGAACTGCTGTGCGAGCTGTGTAGGTTCAAGCCCCAGCTGTATTCACAGAAGATTTTGCGTGGTACCATCTCTCATCAGTGAATGACATACCCCCGATCCGAGCGTATATTTTGTCATGAAAAAGCTTTTCAATTCGCCGTTCGCAGTCGGCAATACATTGTAGGTCCTTTCCATTCGTACAAAAAATGTATCAAAATGAGTGGTTGCGAGAAGCAAGGCCTTGGCTCATCGTGTACCGTCTGTCGCATCAGCTATTTATTTTTCTTTTGCTTGTACATTTGTTCAACTGTTTAACACCAATCACTCAGACTATTTACGTGATTTCTAAAATGTTATTATAATATTACTTCAACATTAAGCCCATAAATGGTCAATCAACTTGTTTAAACTCTTGTTGATGCATGCATGTTTGCGTTTTGTATGAGTCTTATTAGTTCAAAGCAAGCTAGAAGCAGATGACATGCAATTTCTTATTCCAGTCTTGCAACCCTTTCAATATCAGCTGCGAAATTAACTGGAACCTGTCTGTAAACCCCATACCAAACATACCGAACAGCAACTGCAATTCACCCTGATGAATTTCCATGCATGTCCTTAAAACCACCAAACTCGCAAACGAATCATGCAGTATATGTACACAGACAGCCAAATGGCCATTAAGGTTATAGCCTCTGTTACCTTCAAATTGGTAAATCAATGTCAGGAGGAACTTCTAAATTCACTTCGATCTTTCAAAGGTTAACTATTCCTGCACTTCACAAAAATGCAGACACAAAGATGAGTCGGACTCTATATGAGCTACAAGACTTACTCTTCTATTTCGAGTATGTAATTTCGGTTTATTACTGCTTTAATCCTGCTATTATATTTGATCACATTCTTCGGAACTATTCTACGAACAACTCCTTTCAGATAAAATTGTCTGCTGTCAGTTGCCTTTAAATTGTAATTTAACCAGCCTAGGTGTTGACAAAAGAACAAAGATAGACCCTCAGCTACTTACTATATCCTCTTGCCATCATAAAATGATTTTCTGAAAACTGTCGATAGCATCGAGTTGAAATTGAAAGAAATACATATACGCACAATGTGACTATAACCCAATGATCTTCATCGTAAATCTTTTTATAGACTAAGGGGCATTTGACATTTAAGAGACAGAGAATGTCATTCATTGATTCTAGCACTTCAAGAAAAATATTGGGTTCAATGTCCAATAAGCACTTCGTCAAGCATGTGACCTCATAGCAGAGCTATCAAATGCAACAATTTAATTGCACTCCTTTCTTTAAATGTCTAGCTAATACAGTGACATTTACAAATTTCTTAAAAATAAACTCAAACATTCACTTCCAGTCAAAAACTCCTATACACTCAGCGACAGAAATAAAATGCCTAAGGATGATTTAGCAATGTATATTCTAAAAGCGGTAGTAAAGTTAATGAATTTTAATGGTCATCATTCGATCATCTAACAGTTTGAATTCAAATATCTTAAATCATTATTTTTTTAATAGAATTTAAATGGGAAGCAATTTAGCTTCATAATCAAAGAATTGTTTGTCTTTGATTATTATTATTGGCTCCTGGGGTTTTATTTTAATTTATGGACACATACTAATGATTCAGGCCGCTTTCAAGCGACATTTTAAGGAACTCAAACAAGAATGTTGGATTTACGGATTAACGACTGTCTTAGATGATTCATTAAACATGTAACAAACGGTTTCCTTTACATATATGCATTCCGCATTCAAATGTGACAGATGTCTTGAATCGAATAAAAGCTTGAGGCATTATTAATCAAATTATTAAACGAGATTGCTTGCAAGTGATCTTTCAAATGTCTGGCAGTAGGAAATTGATTTATTTATCATGATGTCCGCCTCCATGTAGACATTTAAAGTTCATGAGCAAGATCCTCTGATACTCAATCGATGGATGGATGATATGTTGAAAGTCATATCCCACCTGATTGTTCGACAACATCAGATCCGCTTCAATTTTCGGGCAATAAACGACTTTTAGATCGGGAGTTCGCGATCGGTGACGAGTCGAGTAGCTACCGGCCCATCTCGGACTCATGACAATACAATTCGTTGGCATTTAAGAATAGAACGCCTACTTCTGAAAGACTAAATTTTATATGAGACAATCCCCAGGGCCTTTAAGGCTAGCTATCGACAGATGTGTATATGGTTTTAGAAGGGACGTCAGATTTATTGCAAATACCACAATCTTAACCATTGCAAGCCAAAAAGTTTGCCCAAGGCAATTTTATTACAGCTGCGCTAATTATGATTAATTTCATTCTACTAGCAATAGTGTTGTACGCTCTTTCTAAATCGAAGTACAAGGTGGCGCAAAAGTCATCACCCTATCGGAAGATGCTATAATTTTTGCAAATGGCGGCAAATGTCAATTCTACTTTGACATTTGTGAAGTAAACAGATACAAAATATACATCAACAAGGCATGAATCGCTTTACTCCTAAAGAACGCGGAATAATTGAACGCGGCTGCATTTCCGGGTCGCCTAATCTCCCTTTTTGTGCACTGGCCGCAAGATTAAATCGTTCCAGACTTCTTTTTATGGGGTTTTTTTAAAGTCACGAATCTATGTCAACAAGCCTCAGACTCTTGAAGCCCTCAAAGAGAATATCCGTCAAGAATGCGAGGACCTATCGCCAGAAGTTCTGGCAAGAGTGATGGAAAATGCCATAAATCGGGCCCGAATGGTCATCAATTCTGACGGCGGCCACTTAGCTGATATCATTTTCTCGACTTAATGGAAAAAAATTTAAGTCATCAAATAAACATAATCCAAAAGCAGATCCAAAGTTTTTTACTCATAAAAAAATTACAAAATTAAATTGTAGTAGCGATTATATTGAATTCCCGTGACCTAGAGAACAAAACCGATTTTTCTGTCATAATCCTCCCTTCGGATTAATAGTAAAAAATTCTCCTTCATTCTATTTTAGGAGATATGCGGAATGAATATGAAAAAAAAAAGGAATAGATGGCGCGACGACCGTTGCAGTCAAGATAGCTTTGATTTTCTTGTTCAGGCATCGCTCAACCCAGAAAGCCGTGTATATCGATTTGCGGGCCACTGCCCGGTGTCTGCTTTTAATGAGGCATCGCTCATTTTCACAGGACGTTGTGGTGTTCAAAAAAGTCAAACATACGAATACTTTCTTCCACTTTTCATTGTTTGAACTTTCGTGTTGCCCCCGTTTTTTTGCAATACTCACGAATGCTCAGAAGGACTCCGAGATATATGTATGTTTACCGAACTTAAAGACGAAGCGCAATGTTTCCTCCACCTAGCTTTTGAAAGTAGGTCATCTTGTAACCGATCGTAAGTCCTTTGCCGGGGTCCCCTATTAGTCGGAAACTTCTGATCGGGGCTGAACAATCTCAAAGACACTGTGGTAACCGAAAGAAACCAAGTAGCAACATAAAAGGCGGTTTTACTGATTATTTGCTGAGCTCACAGCCATAAGCCCTTTGGGCTCTATGGTGATGGCTTTGCACATATTTACAGATTAAAGGACACACGATTATGCAAAGAAACAGGAAGTTTTCTGCGGTTGCAGTTGTTCGTCTTTAGACTTTCTTCTGAGGGTAACGCACTCCTGATGACGGCTAGACCATTTGACCAACCAATCGAATTCGGACTGTATGCCACCTATACGCTTACATATACAAATTGTTCGCTTTAAAAGAAAAAGATTTACCGTACAAGACTCCCGATGCTTTACTTGGTATCACAATAGACCTTCACTTGGTCTAAGCGTGCCTCTGCCTAAGAGGGGACAGCCACCTAATTAAACCAAACCTACTGCTGTCGTATTAGTGGTTGAGATGAAACAAAAATTTAAAGATCAAAGAGAATGCAAAGAAGATGGTAAGCGATTCAGCGGGATGTCTGTAACTCTCAATATATTCTGGAAGCATTAGGGAAAAGGAGGTAACATTTCGAGAACTCTGTTATGCACATGTCACAAGTGGGGTATCCAGGTTTTAGTTTTGGGGCCACTTGCTCTCAAACTAATAAAGCATTGCTCTTAAAACTAGAAAAGCATTGAACATAAATTACGCTGATCAGAAAAAGGAGGAATGAGTATCATCTGAGTTTCGAACCACTACTCCTCACTTGAGTGCGAGTGGATTATAAAAAAAAATTCCTCAAACGAGAAAACTAAAACTTACCCACTCGTCATTTATCATTGTCGTCTAAAACTCTACGTGAAATTTCATTAAAATCGTGTCCACACCAAAAGTAAAGCAAGGGAAAACCAATTAAAAAACCTTTGTGAAATCCATAACAGAGATTTCGAAAAATGTTCCCAAAATACCCAATTGTTCTTGGGCTTGAGGATTGTCTGCCTTGGGGTGAGAATTTTCTTAAAATCGACTCATTTGGCAGATTTTTAAATGATGCTACAATATTTGCCACTCGACCCATTTCTCGGAACAACTAAGAATAGCGAAAATCTCATTGAAACTATAAAACCCAAAGCCTCTAGAAGGTTCTAGGCTATTTCCAGCTAATATCTCCTTCCAAAAAGCTACCCAAATTTAGAAATCAGTGGCGCATATAAATCAACTTCATCCAATTGAGTACTTAAGATTATGGAGTCTGAATAAATTAGTCGATGAACTGAGGGATTTAAAGCAAACAATCGTTGTAAATTATGCCACATTCTGTACAAAAGGCAACAAAAAGCCCCTTACTATTGAAAAAATCAAAAATCCGACTATTGACTGAGCTGCTGAAAAAGTACTGCATCTTCAATACGATAGCCAAAGTCAGAAGCTTTTAGCATCTGGTGATACGATTCTCTAAGGATCTAGACAATCTACAAGAGCAAGAGCGTTGGTAAGTCTTTCTGACTTAGTCCACTTTTCCAATTTAAGGGAAATTACTGCAGAGAGGTCCGTTAGAAACACCGAGAACAGAAAATGTACCGAGAAGTCACCCAAAATTGTCAAACCAGCACCCGCATTCAATTTCAAAAACGTGCTCCAAACGACCTCCCAGCAGGAGTGCTACAAATCAGAAGCACTTGCTAACATCACAATAAATTTATGAACCCATTACCGTAACCGTTCTTGCCTTTTGATGTTAGCTAACTAGTTATGTTACGATACGTCCATTTTACTTTCGTTTTCAGAACCCAAAACCACGTGCTCCTCACTCATTATCAATTCGATTCTTTTATTAGTTTCGTCTGGTTGTGTCGCAAGTCTAAGAAAAGAAAAAAACAGAAACAAAAGAATTATTAGTAAATTTTATTTATTTCTAAAACCCGTTTACTTTCGCTCACTAACGACACAAAATGTCATCTAGAATAATTAACATTCATGTTTTGCGTATCTTCTCCTTTGTTTGCAGATGAAAACGGCATCGTGATGGGTGAATTCGGTTTTATTACCGCCGATGGCATTTACCACGTAACAGTCTATGCAACCGATGAGAATGGAAAATTCAAGATTCTCGCAATGAAGAGCTATCCCTACGGGAATCCGGAAAGTAAGTGTGAAATTATTAAAAGATTTATGCATGAGAAAATCGAACAGGAATGCTAACACGGTTTCTTATCGAAAGACGACATGCAAGCGACGCACGCTTATTCATAAGACATTAACTACAACCGTGTCGACATAAATTAACATAATTAAGCAGTTATAAGCCATTGACAGCCGGGGTGACGGTGCAAATAAATTATTGTTATCTTGACATGTCTTGTACGAGTACGTAAGCATATGTGTTTTCCTTTTTGTAGAAAAGACCATGTTAACGATGTTGCCTCCGCCCAAGAAGCCGGTAGTGTATCCAATGATAAAGCAGCTCACGCCATTGGATGTCCCATCGTGCGGCGGATGTGTTCTGACAAAGAAACTCAGCCCCGCCGATGTTAATAAGCAGACACCACAGAATCCTGAAGCTGTCTTCAGAACCTTGTCGAAGACCTTGAACGACGTTCCGGGTTCGACGAGGAATGTGCCATTTTCCAGTGGGGTAGGGGCCAAGGGAGCCCCATTACCACCACCTCGACCACCATTGCAACCAAATGGATTCGGATTAGGATCATCCCCATCATTGTCATCGAAACCGAATGGATTAGGATCATCCCTGAAGCCAAATCAATTCGGATCAACACTACCAAAAGCGACGGGACCGGGAACCGCACTTAATGGTAAAAACTATCAGTTAACCAATTTCCAAAAAACAGGTCAACCGACACAGCCCTTGGCTGGATTCCCAGCTAATCGTCAGGGTAAGGCATTTACTCAAACGTCTCCACAGCAGATCGGAGTACGACTAGGAGGTGGAGCAGGCTCACAAAATTTCCCAAGTCAATCCCAATTCCAAAGGAATCCTTCATCACCTGGAGGTTCATTCAACACAAATAACTTTGCACCCAACACTGCCACAGTCACACAACAAAATGCCAAAGATTCAAAATTCGCCCAACCACCTAACAAATTCTTATCGAATGGAGGATTCCCCTCGAAGAGTGCGCCACCATCCATAAATGGTGCACAGCTGTCAAAACAAAACAAGATTCAGCCTCTAACCAAAAACACGCTTTCACAAGGACGACTTCCAACACCTGCTACAGTGCCGACACAATTTAACGCCAACAATGCTTTTACACGAACACAACTAACACCAACAGGATTACAACAACAATACAACTCGAATGGTAAATTACACAAACATTACAATATACAATCGCTAAGTGGATTCTATTTGCATCTTTTATATGGCAAAAGTTTAAATCACGTCTTGTCATGGCTCATTAACATACTAAATCATTTGTTATGGTCGCCATCAAATGCTAACACTTTCAAGCTGGGTGCAGTTGGCTCCTTGAGATTCATTCCCATTTGAAGTAGCACTTCCCCCAAGTGCATCTAGAATGTGAAGGTAATTGATGGGGTTACCAGTTGTCTTGAAATGAAATTAATTAGCTCGGCTCGCTGATGTGCATAACAGTGAATCTTTCCATTAACCGAGACATCAAGTGTCTTCTCGTCAGATGAGAACTACCTATACATTCCATCTCGGCAGTTGTTCTCAGTGAAAGACATAAGGTTATCTATGGTAATCTGCGCAGTAAAAATCGGGCCTACGTGCCCATAAATGAAGGTTGGTTATAGCCTAGACGCTTCTTAGAAATTATCGATACGCCAGGTACCTCTGCCTAAGACACAGAGAAACTTCACACCTCCGACTTTCATTTTTTCGGCAATGCTGCTCCAGTTCCCTGAACCTTCTGTTTGGTACCCATTCTCTCTTGATCTTAGACTAAGATTCGGTCCTTGTTGCTATCTTGAACCTAAAGACCCTTTGGCACTCTTGGCCATTTCGTCGATGTATTAAAGCCAGTGTAGTCGCCGAGCTACAACTTTGTGGACTTTATGACTTACTTCTTAGTGCAGCTTAAGGAATTGGCAGTTTTTTCTCTTCGCCATTCCTCATTCACTGACTCGAATATGCGAAGTAGTATGGAAGCTGCTCAATTATTGTTAAAGGTTCGTCCTTATCATTCAACACTCAAACTTTAATTTTTCTACACTTGTTCTTTCAAATCTTTCAGTTTAAAAGAGTTGACCCGGGCCACCGTTTTCATAGACTGAAATCTAACACTCTGAGCATCCATCTGCAGGCTAAGAGACGGGAGATACAAGAATGAAAGGACCCTTTTCCAAAATCTCAAGAAAAATTCGTTTGGTCTGTCTACTATAATGACAGTTCCTACACCTACTTGTGATTGTTAGAAGTAAAACCATCATTGAAGTCCGAAAAAGAGGCACGCTCAACCTGTGTTCAGGTCTCAAGAAATTTTAATTAAAACCTTGTCCTGTACGCTAGTCGGATATCTCACCTCTGGTGCAGCGAATAGAGTCCTGGAGCATTAATAACAAATTCAAGTATTCCGTGGTTTAGTTTAGCTACCGTCGAAGATAAAATAACAAAAAAAGTATTCGTTCGTAAACAAAAAGACGTTTCGTTCGTTTATGCTATAAATGTCAAGCGGTGGTAGATTGAGGATTATATTTAGAACAGAGCTAGGTGTATTGGAAGAGCCTTCGGTTTTTTATCCAAGATTACTGTCAATTTGGTAGAGTTTTCCGCTTTCACAAGTGTCTTGCATCATGTCTTTCAAGAAGAATGAAGTCCGACTAGTTGGTTTAAAGCCCTTTTGCTTCACCAGAATGTTTGTACACATTCTGAAGTCAAGACTCTGGAGATTGCCTTTAGAGTTGGCAGCAACTTGCTTATATTCATTGAGGCTTACTACCTGTTGGATTAAATTGAGACACCGAATTCAGACTTCCTTGAGATTCATTAATATTACTTTCTGCTTCCATATATATAAGTAAACAGTTTTCACGTGGCATTAATCACATCTGTCGAAGACCACCAGTAAGACAGGGTTAGGTTAGACAGGGTTGTGGAACAAAACTTTCACAAGACACTAGGCACAATAAAATGCCCATCGCGATCTCCTGGGAAACTTTCTTCAATGTCTACGAACCTAATCACTTTCATCGAAGCAATGGATTTTCCTACAAATCTTCCTAGTCGCTTATGGTTACTTCAGAGATAACTGCCTAAATATTTCACTCTCTTGCGAGCTATTCCTTTCGCATTCAAAAAGTACTTATGTGCGTGATATCGATACAGCTGAACTTGCAACTTCTAGCCTCTTTGACAGCTTTCGCAAGAGGCAATGTTCTGATTCCTATAACGTACCTGCTAAGCCCATAAATCTTTAAATATTTTGAGTCCGTTTACGCTAGACCTACGCTTGTCTTCTGTTTTCGTGACCCCATCTGCGCACGAGGTTTGTATTACCTGTACCCGTTCGTCGATTTGTGTTTTTATCTCAGATTTTGTTCATCTGAAAGTTCTTTTCCCTCCACTCTACAGTGATCAGGTT
Organism: Matsumyia berberina; assembly: GCA_917880715.2. Lineage (NCBI taxonomy): Eukaryota > Metazoa > Arthropoda > Insecta > Diptera > Syrphidae > Matsumyia > Matsumyia berberina. Next base: position 36,740,194 of record OU862870.1, read on the forward strand.
CCCACCGGCAAGCATTATCTGATATTGAACTTCTTCGAATATAAAAGATCTTATGTATGTCTTGTTTTCCCTTGTGTATGGTTTCTGACAATATGTCTCAGCTCACTCCAACCCTTTCTCAATGGATGAGAGTCCTCCTAAACTGTTCTGCGTCAAGTACTTATCGGTCGACTAACTCTCCTACAATCTTTAATAGACGTATCTCATTCCATACTGTAGTTAGCAATGAAGTCCTTGCCTTTTTAACATGTGAATATGACCAATCCACAGCAACTTCTGTCATTAGAAGGTCGTGTCTGTTAGTTCCTGGTGCGTTCCCCGAAGATGTTCGTTAGAGAATCTTTAAGCTGATTTATTTCCCAGCTTACTGGTGGTAGAAGAGATTATTTTCCAAGTGTTGCAACCCTATAGAAGCACAGATTGGAACAGAACACTCGTAGCTTGGTATTTATGGTTTCATTGCTTTGCCATATTTTTTGAACAACATTCCAAATGCAGATTCGACTTTGTCCATTCAACTGGCAATATTTTGTTCAGTTCCACAATGGGTTGTGGCAATTCTGTCAAGGTATTCATTTCTTTTAATTCACGTTTTGAGCTGAGAACGCTCCAAAATGTAGACACCAACAAGCTATTTCAGAAAAACAATAACACAAATCGGCTGAGTAATTAATTTAATTCACAACCGTATTTAACTTGTTTAAAAAAAAAAACCTAATAAATTATGTATATTTACATATAAACAATTTACTACAAAAACGCTAAAACAAATAAATAAAATTAATAGCCACTAAGCAATGGCAGACTCCTCAATCATCTTTGTCACTTCCGATTTGTTGTCATCGCAATATTTCTCACAGCTTTGAATTAACATAAGAAAATTCTGTTTATACATCGCAGCGTGTTAATATATTTTTTTTAATACTTAATCTCAATTAATAGCCTTATAATTAGGCAGGGTTGCCACACAAAGAGATCCTACTTTTATTCAGAAGAATTTTATGATACATTGTGATGTTTTATGCAAATGGCGTTTGCAAAACTAATTCTATTTCATTCAATTTACATTTCTGTCACAATGATGAATCCTTTTCAAATCGAATTTCTACTTCCCTTTTCGTCCACTTTTATAGAAAATCTTCGTTAAATCGTTGACTAATTCGACTTTTCGTTAAAAATCCTTATAGGTGCCAGGACACAAACCCCGAACATACCATCCACAAAGAAACTTTCGCCGCTTACGCCCTCTACACAGTCAATCGGAAAAGCCACCCCATCCAATAATGGTGGTGGCCCCCTATACCGATTCAAGTATGTCCTCGACTATAATAGCCACCATGAAGAGGGTCGCCTCGATGGTTCTAAGCAGGGGAACTACAAAACCCTCGACGAAGATGGCATTCGCAGGATTATCGATTACATAGCAAACGAAAATGGCTACCAGCCCCACATTAAATGGGAACGCGTACAGCAAAACGAACTACCCACCGGTGAGAACAAACTGCGAGACTATGAGTTTGTGTGGTTCAACCAACCATGAATGGAAGCCCAATGAAACAAGGATACACAAGAGCATAGGATTTTTTTTTTTGGTTCAATTTTTAAATTGCATTTTTCATTATTAATTTTTTTTTTAATCACACTTAATTAGTTTTTTTGTTTTTTTTTACACATATTTTTTGGTTTTTCTGTTTTCAATTAAAACTGATAATTTTACAGTTGTACACATCGATAACTGGAATTTTGCTTGTTTTTAATTATTATTTAAACAATTATTTTTATAAGTAAGATCGTGTTTTTTTTATATTTAAACATTTTTTATTTTAATAAATACCCGTACCTACTGTACACAAAGATTGTTTATTAAAGTTTTTTTTTATTTTGAATATAATTTTTCTTAAAATTTACATTTACATCAATTTTACAGCTAATTTTAAATAAATTTATTTAAATAAAATTACTTCTCGTGTTTTTGGTTTCTGTTTTATAAATAAGTTTAATGCTACTCTTTAGGTAGGTGTAATCGATTATTAAATGTTTTTTGTTTTTTTGTTTTTGGTTCACTTAAGAAAAGTACAACTGTACAGCTATCACAGTCTTCCATATTTTTTTTTTCTAACTTTATTTTCTTTTTGTATTAAATTAAGAAAAGAAAACAAAAGAATCATTTAATTAGCCATTTAAGTGAGGAATTGATTAACATTAATTAAATTTATTTTTAAATTTACATTTTGTGTGGAACGAAACTCATCTGCTATCTGCCATCTGGTTAGCTATTTTGGGTTTGAATGAATCGGTCCTCACGTCATCGTTTGGTCTTATAATAATCGAAATTGCTTTGTGTATGGATAGCTAAAATATTTCAGACATTTATGATCGATTAAAACATCACTTTTGCTGTACAAATCGGCCACACTCTGGAGGAGGAACACATTAAGACGTTAAATTATTTGTAAAATAAAATTTATTTTTTTATTATTTGTTTGGGAGTTTTACGATTCGATACGTTAATTTTCTTTTTTTTTCTCTCTCGTACAGCTTTGGCTGTTTTATGCTAATGATCGTTGGGCATCTAATTTGTTTTGTTAAAGTAATCGCGGCAAGTGTGGTTTCGGTTTTCTAGGGTTTTTTTTTTTTTGTTGTTGTTGTTCCGTCTGCTTTAACTGCTTCCGACAGTTTTTTATGAGATTTTTATTAACCTGGTAATCTAAATGGGTGACATTTTGATATCAGGTTTCTAAACAGCACAATGTTGGGTAAAGGGTCTCATCGACCTTTTAGTTATTAATAGGAATGACTTTTATTTTCGGTTGAGTTATTAGAGGTGACAATTTTTGTCACGGAAATCGTTAAATGGATTCTTTTGCATAAAATTTATAATAAAAATGACACAAATTAAATTTTTCTGTAAGGTAAAAGAAAGTTTGTGGTAGGAATTCAGAAGGGCAAGATTGAAGTTGAGATTTGTATCTTCAGTTTTGACAAAAATGAAGAAGTTACGGCATTCACGTGCGTAAGTACTGAAATCAGCAGATCTTAACGTGGCAAAATTTTTACTTATTGATTGAGCAACAAAATCTTTGTAGTGGTACGGACCTAGTCAAGAAGTTTTGAATTTATAATCTGGGTGCATATATTGAAAAAGCCCCGAACGACGTCTGATCAAAAGCCATCTTTAAGGCATTTTTAAGTTTTCGAGTTTTCGAAATACTCGTCAATCACAAGCTCATCAGCAGGATTATCAACACAAAACCAGGCGAACCATCAACTCGTGAAGCAATATGGTGTCTGCTTTGGAATCCAATAGTTAACGAGCTGCTGTAAGATGCTGCTGTAACTTTCCCTTGATCCTTCAATAGACGTCTTTCAATAGACTTCTCTGTTGCTCTCCGAATTAATTGCAAAAGTTGTCTCGGTTTCCATCCTTAAAAAACTGAACAATTTCTCTTTACTCGATTACTCTAGATTTCTTATAGAGTCTCCTACCATTCTTAGCTGATAAAGTCAGCATCGTTACACAACCGGTAGAGAAAGTGGAGAATTTTCAACATCATTGGAGTATTGATTCAAACAATGGTAGAAGCAAACAAGATTTGCCAGTCGAATCGAAAAAACTAAGCCCAGAATGTTACACCATAAATTAGTGTCTTCTCGGAAAAAATTTACATAAATATCCTGTCATCGCGGTACAATAACCCCAGTGATGTCATACGTTGAAAAAGACCTCGATGGGAAAGAATATCTAAAAAGCACCAGACTATAAAATTTGTAAATTCATAAACTGGTTGTGGCAAATGGCAAATGATCGATAAAAATGTCTAATATCTAATGTCTACAAATAGATGTCTCAGAAGCGGCAAATGGCCAACCGTCTACACCATTGTTACGAAGTTTAAGTTTCCTTGTCAACTGCCAACCCACGGCTTGTAAAAAGACCTCAAAGCTCTTGGGAATAAATCGATATGAATATGAAAAAGAGCCTAGTGCGAAATCTTGGATAATCGAATAAGGAAAGGTTAGCACTTGTTTTGATCCTCAAGAAGTTGGTCTGAAAAATGCCAGACTGCCACAAATTAAACTTGAGTTCATGTAACACAAAGCGACATCTTGCGTCTGATCAAAATAAGATGGTTCAACCTGGGATAACATTACCCACTTTGCTCAGGAAAACGAAGTGACAAACTGTGGTATGGAACCGCTCAAGACGCTAAGAAAACGTCTCGATCCGTAGAAGTTATTTAATAAGAGTAAGAGAATTCGCTGTGTCTAGGGACTGAAGGGCCCGAACATGGGTTAGATGATGAGTGCTTTGCTATTTATGCCACCCTTACAAAGACCAAACATCAGACCCATTGTTTCCATTACATAATACTTGCCACTAAAATAAAAAAATTAAGGGAGAGAACATTGCCGAGGATCTATAGCAGGAGTCCATTACTCTATTGGGAACCCCACCTTCTACGTCTTTCGCTGCCCTATCAAGACTGAGAAGGCAATCTCTAAGAGAGTACTTCTATGCAGATCTCAGCAACCTGACTAGGATCGATATTCACAAAATGCAGAACTGTTAGGTACATGTGTGCCCTGAAGTACTGGAAACATCTCAAACTAGCTTTTTGGTTATACCTAAATAATACTCGTTAAGGTTTCGCGATGATGAAATATCTAATGACACAGATATTGCGCGAGCTCAGGGTCATCACATTCTTAAGTTGTAGGAAAACTTTACTTCGTATCAAGATATTTAGGGTTAGACTGCTTTTCTGATTTCAGAGTGAATATAAAGGATGCTACCCTTCAGAGTCTGATAATTGATTTCCTCATCAATTCGAGAAAATGATTATTTCAAATGATAACCCCACCAATTGGTGACCTTAGCGACCTTTTTGGTCAAGAGGTGCTATTTGGCCCAAACAAGATTCTACCTTCCTGGTGAAAGTTGCGGGGGAGTGTGTTGATTGGAGAGGCGTCTCTGATATCTTCACAGTAGAGAACTTTTTATGAAGTATATGCCTATGCTTAATGGGATGGGCTAACTTTTCCAAACAGAATTGGCACACTGTCTTACTAGGCGAGTTTAATTAAATAGTATTCCAAGAAGCAGTGAGCTAGGAGTAAACTTTTAATTCTACGTACGGCTTGAAGAATCTTTTGGATTGCCTGAGCCCAGGAGCTAAATATATCCTGACAGAATATTGTTCACTTAACTACCATTTTGAGGAGGTAGGTAGGCTATCTGCATTGATAGGCCCGTTTCTCTTCTGGGGTTTACCTACCATTCACAGCAGCTTGGAATTTAACTCATAGGGGCTCCTAAAAACTCTTTAAATTGAGTTCAACATCTGGGCATCTAAGAGTTTCGTCAATGCCTTTAACAACAAAAGAAGTCAAGAAATGCTCGCATTAAACAAAAGTGAGGTTTAGCTTCTCACGGAATTCCACACTGAACATTGTCTACTCAACTACCATTACGATCAGGAAACTGCAGATCATACTTTGCGCGACTATTCCGTCATAGCTCGCTGCAGAGTGAAATATTTCGTAAGTGAATTCACATTCCCAGAAACATGCCACCACTCTTCTGCACACACTATCATGAGGGTCCTCCAGGACCACCTTGATCTTGCTCAAAATTTTGCTCTCTTATGAAACAACTAAGCTTAACGGAAAATATCTTTTGGTTGCGAATACCAAAAAAGGTGTCTTCTGTCTTAGCCCGAGAAGAAAGCAATTGTAGTAGAAGAGTTTGCTTTATCCCATTGTACAGTCATAAATCGAAACTGAAGCGGGAACTACGATCGAAGGAGGAGAAAGGCTTGCCTAGCCACCAACAAAACCCAGCTTCGCATTCTAACGGGCTGCCGATTGTGCAGTGATGCCGAGAAGACCCCGTCTCACTCCTTATGAACTATGAAGCATTGATCCACAAAAGAAGAACACACCTGGGAGCGTACACTTTCTCTGAAACGGATCTCCCATCGTTGGATAGAATCCAGATTTCTCAGAGTTACTACCTATAGCACCTCCTATAGGTCGAGAGTTATCGGCTAATACGAGTTCGGTCAAGCACAATAGATCTCTGCAGATCGCAATGCATACACACACTCCAACTTTTAGCATCAAACATCTAAGAGCTTGAACCCAGACAGCTCGCACAACAGTCCAACGCACTTAGCCACGGCGATACACAATCAATTCGCTATGGTCTTCAAAAAGTCAGTTAACGCATCAAAATTGGAAGGTCTCTAATGAAATGTAAGTTTTTTTTTTAAATAAATTAAAAAAAACCTAATGCAAGTTTACTCTTAAATTCCACTTAAGTACCTTGCTGTTCTGCTGTGTCCTTCTAATCTATGCGCGCTGTTTGTTGTGTTTCTAGTTAAACTGTTTTATCATATTTTCTTAAAAATGTCTCTTAAATATAATATTTCGTTTAGGGTTTTTGTTTTTTTTTTAAATATTTAAACATTTCTATTTACACTTAATCGTAGATTACACATATTACAAATCAAAACATTCATTCCACACTTTTCTGTTTTTGTTTTGGGAGGAGGGCATTAAATGTCTGTGTTTTTGTTTTTTTCCTGTTTGGTTGTGTGTACTTTATATGAACATTTTTTTTAATATATAATTTTGTTTTTTAATTGTTTACGAAGAAACACGAGACGTGCGAGTGACGTCGGTGATTAAATATTTTTTTTAATTTAATTTAATTGCTTAAATAGAAATATTGCTAAAATACACTGAGAAATTCTTCATATTTACGTGTGAATTGTTTACATACATTCAAATATATGTATATATATATTTAAGATTTTTTTTTATATATAAAATTTTCTGTTTTATATTCACAATAAAATACAGGTAATCTACGTTCTACATCTATGGCTACGTGTGTATGTATAGGTGTTGTATCTATGTACAAAAATCAATTCGTAGGTTCCTTTCTCTTTACAGGTTCGTCCGTACCATGTGGAAGGGGGGAGGGAGACCACCGTGATTCTCATTTTTTGAAGGATATTTTTTTTTATAATTAAACTGGAGCAGTATGGCGCGCACTCTAAATAAAATGAAATGCTCACGTGAAGGTGGGTGGGGGAGGTTGAGATTGGTGACTGTGAATCCTTCGAGCGATGGCAAGTGACTGGGGGGGAGGTTTATGTAGACGCAAGTTGCAATACATAGTACATCACTCAATACTCTCAACTGAAAATGGGGGATGATTGAGGGGTGGTGGTGTATTATTGGTGTCGGTTGGTTGGTTGGTTTGGTTGGTTGGTTGGTTGTTGTCATTTTTTTCAAGTCAGTACTGTGCCTGTGTGTATGCTTTTAGGTGTTGCTGATGATTTTAAAATCCACCCCCTGACGATGATGGTCATGCATAGTGCGGGTATGAACTCAAATGGGGTGCCACATGCGACGGACCGACATGACTCATTGAATGGGGTTGATAGAGATTCGTTGCCGGATTGCCCCAGTTGCCCCATGATGCTGCCGTCGGGAATATGGAAGCTATATTTTTGACAATCAAAGAAAAAAAAAACAGAGAGACACATTAATATTTTTATCTGGTTTTATGTGAGGCGGAAATAATATTTTCAACTATAGACAAACGAGAGAGGAAGTATCATCTTATGGATATCTACCTGACGACGATGTCATACCGTGGTGCGGGCTCATGAATGAGCTCAACTTCGCACTGTGGTGATATGGTGTCATGAACAAATCACTTTGGTACTTGTAGGTGGGATCACTTGCGGCTGGTTGGGTGGCAGCAGCCAAACCTTGGAAATCGAATTTGTAAGCATAACGCTTGCCATGGACCTTTGTCATGATATTTTTGTCATAGTAGTACCTAGAAGTAAATAAAGAAAAAATAGTTAGTAAGCTCACAAGGGACTCGTATTAAGTGGGAATTTTGTAAGAATACACGTAGTAACTTCCTCGTTTTGTCATCTTGTAACAAAATTGAGTTAGGCAGGATAGAAATATGTGTCTGCCTTAATTTTATAAATTTTTTTGAAGAATTCCAAGCAATTAGCGAGGCACAAAGATAGTCATATATACAATCTAGGAATGATTTCGCCCCTTTTCGTGGATGCAGTCGGGACTGTTGATAAATTCACTGAACTCGTAAGTTCACAGGTTGCAGCACTTGTCTCCGACGTTTTTTCAGCTTTGTATTGAAATAATAGCTGGCGCCACAGCTCTTTTATGACAAATTATACTCCCAGAGGCTTGGCATTCCCTGAGGAGGGAAAATGCCGTGAAAACTGTTCGATGGACACGTCTGGAACTTGAACCTACGCAGCTTACTCAGCAATCCAACGCATCAACCACTGAGCCACGGCTAAAAGGTTAAAAGAAAAAATTCTTTTAGCGTAGGAGATGCAGAGAAGTGATCAAACAAGCAAACAAAAAACATCACGAATTGCTAACAGAAGAGGAATATAACTAAAACGGTGAAAAGAAACATGATCAGCCTTTATTGTGGGTAAGTTAAAAATCTTAAGAAGTACACAGTCCACATCCCGGAAGAAGCGGTTGGAGGACAAATGCACTCAAACTTTTTGTAAAAGGTCAACATCCAATGAAGGGGGTTGACCAACTGCGCCATATCAAAGAAGATATGGCTGACCTACGATAAGATTACAACAAAAGATCTCCCAAATAGAACCCGTCCATATATCGCCACAACAGCTACGATAACCAAGGGGCGTTGGCTCATTGGAAATTATGCGGCCAAACTAGGTATCACATACAACCCCACTGTCGCAGCTGCAAAAACGGAAACGAGAAGAAAACTCTCTCCTACTTCCTCTGCAAATGTCATGCAGAGTCAGACTGCGTGCACTGAAGCGACCATTCTTTGACAACCTCAACGACATCTCGTGGAGGAAGATACGAGATCTAATCCATTTTCTAAACTCCACAGGCTAGACCTAGGCACTCCCTGCTGTCCCACGTTCAACAACACACATCATCAGCCAGCTCACACGAGTAATGGTAACAAAAAGGCACATCCTAGTGCTAATGCGGTTCTGTTGAAACTTAACCAGGTTCATCATAAACTGGGTAAAATGTCAAACAAAACAGTTGTACAAAGCTTCAGCTATCGGACTTCGTTTCGTGAGAAAAATAAGGAAAACATCATTTAAAGGATTTTTGATCTTCGATAAAAAAATTCCCAAAATAATCAAATAAAAACCGTTTACTAAATTATCGTGGATTCAGGTAAATTCATGCCAACTATCTGGTTTTATTTATCAAGAAAAACAAGAAACAAGATGACTTCTGGGAACTGAAGCCTGATGAAACAAGAATTCGCAATTAACAATCCCAATTGACGTTGGAAGTAGAACAAAAGAAGACTGACATGAACGTTGTCTACGAAATTTACAACCTACAATAGCGAACTTACTAGAATATTATAAAACGATAACTCCCCTTTGTACATGACAGCTATACCTGCCCAGCAGGCTGGAATTTATTTTGTTCCTTATTGTCCATCTCTTGATTTATTGGCAAGTTGATTTTCCAACCAGTCTCTGGAAGCCTAACTGCAACAGATTAGCAAGATTTAAATTGTTGTTCAACAGGTATTGGTTATATTGTGAAAACTGAGACCAACTCCTTGTGAATTTGTAGACCCGACTTTATGGGCTTCACGAACTGTATTCAAAAACTTATCAACTGATAATTCACTTGTAAAAAGAGTACAAAGTTTCGAAGCACTCAATGTTGGCTCGTACTTGGAAGGATACTTCATTGACGATCGGTAGCTAAATACCACATTTCTCCAAAATGAACATAAACGCATTCAGGTTTCGTCGTTTAAGGCTGGAGCTGACTTGGTGAAGTGCATGCAGTACCTCATCGTAAAATCCTATAATTTGGCCGATCATTAAGAAAAGACAACTGTATACAACTGAATAGTTAGATATAACGTACATACATATATGATATATGTATGTATGAGGTGAGCTTTATGTACTGCCCAAGGGAAAAAGTATCCCTTGATCGTGAAGGAATCTCTAAAGCATACTCCTACTGCCCTTGGATATTCAACCACCTTGGAGCTTCGATCAACATTTAGATGTCTTTGGCAGATACGCCGCTTAGTTCTTCGATATCCTGGAATAAGTATCTTCCAAGGAATTTATGTCTTAGATGGCTGAGTAGGTTGTGTCCCCAATGACTTCTTCGTCTTCACAGTCTCTCCAAGTTTTATCCTCACTAAGCCTTAATTTGTTCATATGGCATCACAGAATATTATGCCCTGTTATCATTCTTCAGAGATGATAAGATTTTTCTATTCTTCTCACGCCCAAAGAGGTCTGTCTGCTGTTTGAGACGTACGTATATCCTGTTTCGTGTTTAGTTTAATAGGCGGGACTTAAATTGAGTGATCAGCTTACTTACGTATTTCACAAGAATATAACTAAACAGTATTACGAGTACGTCAACTCAAGACCAACTCAATGACCATCTAGCCGAAACAATAGCCAGCTTACTCCATACAATCAAATACAGATAAGTACTGAAAAGCTCTGAAGAACTAAGACACAAAGATTTTTTTGAGATAAAATTCTTTAAAATTTGTTTTGAATCTGGCTTAGCAATGAACAAAGAGTTCTACCTAGCGGACGGCGACCTGTTGGCAACGATTCCACCAACATTTGGTCTCGAGTCTAAATGATCCCATATTAACCCCAAAATAGTCCAGAATGTGAAAAAAGTTTTTGTAAATGAAAGCTCAGAAGGAGGAGGGTTTCTGTTTGGCATTCTACTGCATAAGCCACACAAATAACTTGCAAATTGGCAAAGAGCGATGACAAGGCTACACTGTTGATCCGATGTTTTTCGTGCAGATTTTACAGGGATAAGTTGCGAAATACATTGCGAATACAATGAACAGTTTAACTTGTTGCCAAAAATCAATACAGGGCCATTAAGAGAATGAGCTGAAGAGATCTAACGCAGGCATTGGCGCTGATTCAGCTGACTTTGCAATGGAAAAAAATTCTTTAGTAATGCCTCGAAGATCTACCGAAAATTAACTATAAAAACTGATGAAGAGGAGAACAAGTAAAATTCGCAAACACCTGCATCAACCAAAGCAAGTGCTGCACCCGACTTCATTTAAAGAGTCTCAACTACCCACGCGATGGCCCCACTAAGCTAAGCTAGCTGCATAACCCTACTCTACCTAACTACTCTCGTCAACCATACAGATTAATGCTGATCTACAAAAATGCCAATCCCTCAGTCCCCTTTTTTTCTTTTGGTTTCACAAACCTGGCTAGTTGGAATTTTTTTGTTACAGGCTATTCCTAGTGCAATTAATTGCTGCAGCAAGCAACTGCCTATACGCAAATATACAACAAAAAACAAAAGACGAATACTCAGAGAACATTGGTTGACATCTATGGTATAAGGGGCAACGATTATGAAGCTATGCACGGTTTTGAAAATCGTCCGAATCTTAATGGATTAGACAAGCATGCAACAAGTTTTGGTGTTTGTGCAAACGCCTTCTGCAGAAGCTGTATGGAAGAGTCAGATCTTATTTGCACCTGTCCAGCTCTCTCCCGCAAAAGAAAACTCCACTTAGGAGCCTACTCCTAGACCAACTTAGGCGACCTGATAAACATCGATGACGTAGCCTCCTAGGCTTTATAAGAAGCTCCAATTGATGCAATAAATAGGCAGGAGATCTTTCCGAGATCCTTATGGTATCACAACGGACCCCTCATGGGTCTAAGTGTGTTGGCTTTAGCTGGCAGCCACTTCAACCTAACCTAACTTTGATGGATGACGTTTAAGTTTTCACTATTCATTGGGAGTCACGATAAACTGTTTTGTTGTCTTCTGGAATTTGTTTTTTGATCATTTGGAAACGCAGATTACTGAATAAATCCTTTCAAGAATTAGTAGTCATTTTAAGTCCTTTGCTGTCATTGCATTGACCGTTAAGAGGCCTTTCATCTGAAGCTCCAATGTCTTTATGTACGTAGCTTCACAAATTTTAAGTGGTTTTCTTCGATAAATTTCTGATATTTTCAGAGCCAGATCCAGACCAAAAAAATAGGGTTTGTGCTCTTTAAAATATTCAAATTCCTTTTCTTTTTTTCTCAATTTTCCCGGAAACCTCTCTTATTTGTTTCCTACATACCAAAGTCACACCAAAGACTTTTCACTCAATCAGCTTGCACAACACCAAAGCTAATTTGAATCCTTGTAAACGAAAATTGTCGTAATTTAAGAAAATTCCTTTGTTGCAACCCTTTTTCCATCAAAATGAATAGATAACACATCGAGAGGACTTACAATCAAGCCACTGTCACTTACAATCGCTCGATCAAGTGGAATCAAAGCAAAAAAGGATTGTGAAGTCATTCGCACATAAAAAGGATTCGCATACACACCCCCATTCCAGTGCCAATTGCCCGAAACACAAATTTACCCATCTTCACACACAGAAGAGCAAAAGAAGAAGAAGAAGAAAAAGAAAACATGTGGTAAAGGATAATACAGTCAACGCGAGTACACCCCGGGTGTATGGTCTTTACATGGATTAGCATTTAAAGGATAACAAACAAGACTGTTGACTTGATTGTCACTTTGAAGTGCCAAACAAGTATTGGCATTCCTAATGGGCCTTTAGTGTTCAGCCATCATCATCAGGACCATCGTTGTGTTGTCTCCTTTATCGCAGATATTTACTGAGGAACATGAGCTTAATTTAGCACCCCTTTGGCATCTCTATCGCATCTGAGAAATACATTTAGTGGATACATGGAGTAAGATTGATGCTGTAAACTGAAAAGCTTTTGATTTTGAAACCCTTTTAGGAGAATACATCAACTTTTTGTTGCACAACAAAAAAAAAAAAAAAAAAAAGGACGACAATGGGTGAAAGGAATAATTGCGTTTGCGTTTTGATTTCTATCCCCTCGTCGTCGTCCTGTGAAAAGGTCACCAAGCAGAAACAAAAGCAATCACAGTGTTGCTGCAGACAAATAAGAATGAAAAAAAATCACTAAAATTCCATTAGAACGGATGCGCTGTATTTATCTGTGTGGTTCGTCCTCGCCGTCGTTGTCGTCCTTTCATGACGTCCGCCCGTCATCACATTCACATTCAACAGGGGAATGGGATTGCAATGAAATCACAACACAGTCCCAATGGACCATTTGCTGGGTAGCGCACCGTGGGTTGGTGGTGCGGTTGATTTCGGAATCCTTTTCACTTTTTTTCCCTGTTTTTCGTCCTCTCGTTTGCTTTTCATCCCCTTTGTGTGCGAAATTAGCTACGATAGACAGTAATCGAGTTACGCATATAAAAGAAATTGCTTTTTATTGCACCTCCTCCCTAATGAGAGACGCCTTTGTGCCGCTCTCGCAATTATTAGTCCTTTTTTATTTTTATCGCCCGTTTTGTTTGTTGGCTTCTTTTGTTCTATTGTGTGTTTGCGAATTTAATGGTGTGATGAGGACGACGTTTGGCATATAAATTATTTTATAAACTTTGGTTGAGATGTTGATTGAGGATGGGTTTCTAATGAGGTCAGCATTGCGAAAGGGACGAGTTGTGTTAATTACACAAATGGGATAGAGTGCCGCAATGAACCTCAAGGGAGGATTAGTGATGATAACTGTGACTAACCATGGACGAATTGTATGACGATAGAGCAATTTGATGGCCTGCTTAAAGACATTGTAAGAATTTGTCTGAACAAAAAATTGCACTACCGCAGCTGTCATTTAAGCCGTGGAGAGACATCGAACGACACCTAGACACACAGTTCTAATAACCAATTTTTGTAAAAGTCACTATCTGTTGCAAAGGTTTGATTAGTCATTTGGGATCTTTCTCAGTCCTGGACATGAAATCTAGCGATCGCAGTTTCAGTTCCTGCTTCCTACTTACTACTTGCGGCACCTCATATGTGCGACTTCGACGTTTTGAGGCTTGGGCAGATTTAATAGGATCCACGTCCTATCTAAGGATCTGATCTTCTAAGATATGCGTTTTGTCGTCAGGCTATTGAATCAATGACAATTCTTCGATGCGGATGAATACTGTTGAAGGTTTCTTCTGTAAGGTAGATACGTCCTATAACCACCATCGAAGAAATGCGATAGGATGGACCGGAAAAAAAAGATTAAGAAAAATTGCAACAAACGGAAAAAACCACAGAACAGGAGAAGTGCACAGTGCGCAGTGTCGAGCTGTTGAAAGAAATGGAAGATAATTTGGTAAGAAGCACCAACGCATGTCCTTCTCCATGACAAATTAAACTTTTGGAGGTTTGGCTTGTACTCAAACCTACTCAGGTCGCACAGCAGTCTAAGGCAATGGTCGCGTTTCATGCTTGAAAGAGCGTAAACTTATTACAAAGGCACTTAAAGCGTTAAAATCAAATGTCGTCAAATCTCTAATTTCGATCTCTAGCCGCGTAATGCTGCGCGCAGAGTCAAGTAAGATTTTGTTGGGTACCGGGTCACTGTGACATTGAGGGAAACGAAAAGGCCGACGAACCGGCGAGGCTGGGTGGAGAACGGCAACACATGGATGGGGGAATCCACGTGAATCCTCCTAAAGCTGAATCCTAGCTAAATCAGAAATCCTAAGAATAACTGTAAGCTTATTAAAACGTGTCCGCTTATATATCCGCTTCCCACAAGCACAGAACAAGCGTGAAACATGACCCACACATTGATTAGTCCTACTTTTGATTTACAAGCGTACACGCGTTAACAAGCACTGATCACTGAGCTATGGCGACGACCAAGTATATACTGTAAAAAAAAAGGCACGCAACACAGACGGCATGGACAAAATTTGTACATTTGAGACTACCGACTAGGAGGGCTGGGACATCTAAAGTGAATGCACATCAGGGCTCTAGCCTAGACAGTCCTCGATTCCACCCGAAAGCAACTTTGCAGTAGAGGAAGACCGCGACTCAGGTGGTGCGTGGATCTCGTGGTAGCTAGTTAGCCATCCAATTTAGATTAAGATGCTTCTTCGTGAAGGTTTTAATCAACCCTGGAGTGTAGACCGTCATTATAAATTAATATTAGTTAATATTAGTTAGTTCGCTGGTATAAAACTGAATCTTTATCTGCAATGACTCTGATTTACTCTTATCCAAAGAATCGTCGATGATCGTTACCATTGGACGGCTTACAGCCAGGGAGCTGTATTTGTACGAAGCCTATTCAACAGCAGATATAATCAGATGTGACTCTGGATGGTTTTAACATGTCACGCTGAACTCTAACATAGCGTAAGAATATACCCACAGCTATTTGTGGAACCTAAACGAATGAATAGAATAACCAAAAACACCCCTACTTCAAGAATGAAAATCCCCAAGTATCCCAAGTTCAAGACTCCAAAGAAACCAGAGCAGAACCAAAAGAACTAATACTCTCATGCAGAAGGACGGGAAAAAACCCTCTCCGTCCTTGTAGGAGTAATTGCAAGTCATAATACTCTGCATAAAAATGCTTAAGCTAAGTGAGGATGACCTTTGCAGGGGTTGTGGGGACGAGGAAGTCGATGGGTAACCCCAATTCCTCTGTCACTTCCCAAGTCTTTCTCACTCCAGACATAAATTCTTTGGAATACACTTTTTCCAGGATACCGAAGAACTAAGGGACATCTTAAGGCTTCAAAATGGTTCAAAACCCTGAGGCAATAGGAGAGTGCTTTAGGTACAGCTCGTCTTCTTCTTTACTTTGAGTGACATTGAGAAACAGAGTTTTGGAGTTTTGTGAGCACTGTCGAAGGCTCGACCCATACCCAAGAAGGTGTAGATAATTGCAGCTTACTCTGTTATGAATTGAAGTTGTCAACTGATAAACATAGGCCATATCATCAAAAGATGTGTACCTTAGCTCGATTCGTTATTTAGTTAGTTTGTCAATGTAAAAATTTCTCTTGGCGCTTATGTGTGTTTCTAAACAAACTCTGAACCAATCTCCAAATAAACAAACAAATTGATTGGAATAGTTTTGGACTCAATTTTTTTTTTTAAATATGTAGTTCCCTTCCGCGTACAAATCGATGGACAATTTAATTCAGCTTTCCTCCTTCTAATGGTTTTTCATCTGTAGATACATATTCCAATTAAATACCTCATCCTGTGCTTGCCCTTTTTTTTCCATCGTTCTCCGACTTTTATGCAATCAAATCAGTGAAATTGTTTCATTTGCCAAACATAGCGGGTGACTATGGCTGTTCGACATTTATTTATTTATTTAGTTGTCCCATCGTCGTCTTGTTCTCTTTCAATTTCGTTTTCATTTCATTTCGGAGTTTATAGATATTTATTATCGCATTAGGCTGGGTTTGCCCACTACTACGCACAGCGTATATGACATATGCCGATATATTTACAAAGAGACTGTCGAATTTCACGAGGGGAAGCAAAACCACCCCTCTTGGATGAGCCACCGGAAAAGCATCAAAACAACAAACACAGTGAGAAGAGGGACATCCCCCACACCCCAACTAGGATAAACACAATTTACTGACAGGCCCTCTCCCAGTTACAGTTCACTGTAGCGTTTGACTGTCTTCTGACAGTCTCGTCACAGACCAAATGGTCAAAGGAAAGTGTTCATTTTTATTTTCTTCCATTCGTCGATTTTCATCTAATTTTTCGATTTTGGATTCCAATCACATACCAGCAGCGGTCCTAATCAATTGCTAATCAAGTGGCGAATTGAGGTCATTACTGTATACAACCCCAGTTCCTTGGGAAATTATGAGGAAACCGTTGAGATGGTTTGTGAAAGCCCATCAGAGTGCAATTAGGGCGGTTATGTGGCTTACCTTAGAGCTCTACTCAGCTTGTCATAGTTCATGTTCGGCTTTGATTTTCGTTCACCCCATCGGCGGGCCACTTCGTCGGGATCGGTTAATTTGAATTCACCATTGGTACCCTCCCATGTAATACAGCCCGCATTACTCGAATCACTTAACAGTTCAAGGAGGAATTGCCACAGTTGAATTTGTCCAGATCCTGTAAAGAAAAAAAAATTTACGTGAGTATGAGTTGGAAATCTTGAATAAGTAGGGTTTTGGCACAAGCAATCAGCACCCAGGAAAATTAGGAATTGAAGAAGTTTGTTTAAAGGAATTTGAGACTCAAAGTTTGAACTTTTGAAACAGTGGTCTTACTTACAACCATCGAGTCTAAATAAAAATTTGAAACTTTAAACCAAAGGAACCATTGTCTTTACCCATTAATAGGTCGATACTTGACGACTTAAAATTCTGTTCAAAGAGCCTTCATTTGTACTGTGTATTTCAAGCAGCTTTGCAAAATGACGCTTAAGCTCTAATTGTATTTTCTGGTAGGTCGCCACCATTTCTAGTCTAAATTGTATGGTCTCTTTGACTTCTTTAAGCTCTTAAAGTTGCGCTAGTTATGTATGTTTACTTTGTTGGATTCCGACTTACAACAATTTTACTGGAAATGAAGGAGTAGATACATATACTGCCGAACCTGACAAATGCTGTTATTCTAACAATTTTCCTCCTCTTAACATGGTTTCAACCCTTCCACAAAAGACTCAATGTCGTATCTGTCTGAAAAATTGAACTTATCAATTCACTTACACGAAGAGTAGTCCTATTTGTCAGCTCCTTAGAGAAACGTCTTTACTATCTTACCTAGTTGGCGCTTTAACTTGGGATGATCCAGTTTAATGATGATGATGATCGTTAATTCGCCTCCGATATCGTCCCTATTTCAGTGCCCTAAAGTGCGACTGAAAGGATCAAGCCATTAGAGACTCCTTAGATAGGTCCTTACTGTTCTATTGAATTCTCAGCCTAAAGATACAGCGATTCGCAAGAGTTATTCCTCATTTGATTTCTGCTGAGATGTGAAAGCAGATCTCGAAGTTATAGCTGCCATTCTCTCCAATTCGTTGATGTTGGGATGCAAGTCCTCGTTTACTGATTTATCCATTTTTCTCCCTTTTGTCTCTATACTCGCCATCGCAATGGTGACAGCTCGCATAATTCTGCCGACGCTATCAATATCATCGGCGTACGCAAGTAATTCCACAGAAACATTGTGCCTCTGATGTTGGCTTGAGAGTTTCGGACAATTTGTTCATGTACGAAGTTAATGAAGTTACATGACAGGGCTTTACCCTGTATCCTTTTTTGTCATCAAAGGTCTTCGTGAGATCCGATTCGATCAGAAGGCAGGTTCGAATGGTTACAGGTATCCTAACGAGACAACACATGCAGAATGTGAAAGGAAGATAAAGAATCAGCCGAAGACATTTTGTGTCTCAGAACACGTCCTTGTCATTTAGGCAAATTCTACCTCGAAACGGAGCATATACATATGTATCTGCCAGCTCACTCAAAGACATCAATATTTCGAATTCAGGCATCATGAGCGAGCTCTTATCGGAGGAAATCACAATAGGCCCATCGGTAGTCGCAGTGATAACCGTGTCACCGGTCCCACCTCTACCTACAATCTACAATCAACAGAGAAGTAGTCGGTATCAATTTTGACTTCCTGAGATTTTGAAAATTTGATCGATTATGGACTTTACTGATAGGGGCCAATCAGGTTGTCGACGAAACGCAGATCCGATCTAGTACGTGATGCTGATGTCTCTGTAATTGGAACTGTTAAGAGGTCTGCTTCCTTACGATTTGGGGAAACGACGCTCAGATTCAATTTGTCAGGCCTGTTCGATTTAAGTGTAGATATTGCTACCAGTTCGCTGTTTTGATCACATAGACATAGAAGTCTTGCTGTAATTGTCGTACTTCCTGACAGCGGGATGTTGGTCTTCGCTGTCATTATACAATCTGAAAAATCAGAATTCCAATACCGACTGTGACTACTGCAAGGTACCCTGCTTCATCTCTACAGGTTTACATACTGACTCTGCTTCATTGACACGTAAAATATAATCCCTCAATATCTTCAAGCGCGAGCTCAATCATCTCCTCTTGTCTTCTTTTGGAGAACACTAAGTTCTTTCCGTCTCTTCTGTTTGTAGACCTCGCGAGCAACTCTCGTCCTTCTTGCCAACATCCTTCGTAAGACCAGGTATCACGAGTTGGCGGTCGGGTGAAATCCAGAACATGGGTTGCGGCATTTCTGTCTTCAGCGTTGCATTTGATGCTGGTGACAGGAATTCTTTAAAGATTTCAGGTGAAGGCAAAGTTTCTTTCTTTCCGACTTCAACCTATCGACGTGGTATCTTCTTTTATTAATTCATCTCGGAAGTTTGGCAAATTCAAAATACTGAACGTGTGCCTTGGGTCGACGCAATATGATTAATTTAATTGAACGTTTGATGATCAGGAGACCGTCACGTCCCCTTAACATGAATATATCGTGTGCTTGCTATAGTGGTATTACACCCTGCAGCAGATTTATTTTGCGTTTCTAGACGTAGTCTCGTTTAGGATATTTTGACATTAAAACCACCCAACACGATCCTAACGTCATATTTCGTACACTGTTTTGTCGATGAGTGCGTTTTTTGTTAGTGTCGCGATGTTGTGATGTTGACGACCTCAGCCTTCATGCTAATTGTCGTAAGACATTTGCTCACGTGTCGGAAGCTTAGGAACTAATGCTGTTGCTTTTGCCCACTCTTCCACTGTGAAATAGGCTTTCTCCATTTTTTTTTTTAGTTATTGCAATAGGTGGCGGAAGAGGTCCTGAGATAAAATTTAGTAGGTGTCATCCAAGAAAGTGATGACTCAGTAGCTCCTCCTTAACTTAACTCGTAGTTCAAGCCGGCAGCTCTCTAGCACCCTATACATACATAATTGTCTGCCGCACCTAATTGATCTCCTACTGCGTGGGGTACAAGCCTGTTTGTCGGGCTGCATCTCTACTATTTGTGCGTCGATCTGATCCCTCTAAAATGTTCGTATTTTCCACTGCCGATGCGACAGTTCCATTTTTCATACACTGACTCGGCAGACCGCCGAGACCGTCCTTATCATGAAAGGACGAGTCTGGTATTTTCACATCGCTCAGTCAAACAATTTGAACGATTTGAGCATTTGAAGCAACACTCCTGATGACTGTTTTCAATGCTAATGCAGGTACTGTTTTGAAAACGGTCCAGGTTCGAGGTTTCTTTCCTTTGCACGACCACTCCAATGACCCCGCTGTAACTCACGTCTCGTTTCCTAACCAGTTTCAGACAATTACAAGGGCACTTCGATGACAACAGTGAGCACAACACAAAATTAGTTTCACTTGCTCACTCGCTCACTGTTTTGCATAACCAGTAGCCATTGGTGTAATGTGTCTCAGTTAACAAGACGCAAGTTGGTCAAATCTTGAATTTACATGAGACCTGCCTGGCATATTAATTCGACCGGAAATCGTGTAGTCTTGTCGGAAGATTATCGTTTCATAGAAACAGATTAGTGACTCTGATTACCACAAACGTTAGTCACAGTCTTACATTGCAACTTAAAAAATTCCACTTTTATGGAACAACTTTACCACTCTACTCCACATTCTATTGATTAGTTGTCGTCCATTACCGTGGAGTGGGAGTTCCACCCTCTTAAAATTGAAGACATAAACAAAAGTCATGGTGGCCAACCGATCGACTCGACCAACCAAACACGGCCAAAGGCCATAACTAAGAAGCAAAAAGGAATTTAACTTTAACAACACAGGAAAATGAAGCAATATTGAAGTCTCAACCGTAACCGAAGGACCCTAATCGTCCGCTGGCATGCAATCGGGCAATAAGTCTTTCAAGCCCCCCAACCGACTGGACTGCCACCCACGTCCATTTCAGTTTCAAGGATAAAAAGAATCGTCGGGGCATGAAATCGTTGGGATTTATTAGTCCGCCCCGCCGAAAGGGGTTTCCAAAAACCGGTCGGCCACTGAATTGGGAATTTTTGAAAAAAATTTTCCAAAATATCGCCAAAAAGTGACGTAAACTTTAAGTAAAGTTTAATTGGACGATAAATCCACCAGTGGCGGCGACGGTAGAAGACTTCGAAACAACCCCCATTCGTGTGCGATGGCCCGAAAGGTCGTACGTAGCAAATGTATTGAAATTAGGAAGCATTCAACACACACAGATGGGAACTACGAGTATGAAAATGAAAATGAAAATTTCTTATGTCAATCGAGTGGAAAATCGCAAAGGACTCTCTCCTCACAGCGTGCACCCCCAGGATGGTCTACGTGAATGGATTGTGGAATATTCGTTGGGGTTTCCTTCTTCTTCTTTTTTTTTTTTGGCGGAAATAATGCGAGGGGTGGATGCGCTCGTCATGCCTTTCATGGGAACATCATAAATCGCTTAATCATTTGGCAATTAGGCTCTTACAGTGTATTGTTGTGCGCGCTGTCTGTGTGTCGGCTTTCCACTTACAACACGCGCGCTTTCACATCGCAGGATGGGTGGGTGCTCACTGCTCTGGGGTGCTGTCTGTGAGTGTGTGTGTGTTCGGCTTTTTAACACCACTCATGTGTGAGATCATCATGAATATTACGTTAATTGTAAATCATGGCTTTTTGAATGGCAACAATAAAAGCTTAAGGGCTGGTTGTATCGCGCAAGCAATCAGTGTGCCACGTTCGCCGCTTTTCTAGGACATGTCGGGATAATGTGTTGCATTAAGTAAGTTTTGTGTGAATGTGGGCTGACAGTGATGAATACAAATTGTTGTTGTTTTGACGTTACGATTTCATAAATCAACTTAATAGGTGCTAATACACGGATATATAGAGAGAGGGAGAGTATGATTATGGCAGAGGACTTGAATATGTGAAGGACGAAAGGTTAGTTTTGAGGTGCCGACATTCAAAGAAAGTACTTTTCCACAGAACTTGGGCCAAGGAGTCACTGTCGTGACCGTTCTTTGAGCAAAAATATTTGATCTGACAAACCAAAAACATTGTCGAACTTCTAAAATTTGCCGAGGAGCGGGATCATACCTTGTTCCAGTGTTAGCTAATGTTATTTATTCTCAAACTAAATACTTCGCCAAACTAGGTAGAACCATGTGTTTCTCTCTTCACAAAAAAAGGCCTAGGGCTATCGGAACCACTGCTAATGAGGTCGCCCTGGCTCAATGTTTAATACTTTGGACTACTCTATGCCGCGTATGTTCGAACTCCAGGAATATCCACCAAACATGCTTCAACGGCTTCAAAGATCAGCTTTCCTTGGCATCACACAAGCAATACGCACCTGCTCTATGGCAGCCTTAAAGTTTAATATTAAACTAACACTACTCTGTGACAGTGCACAGTGCAATCGGTCTCCAAAACTCAGATAAGTCTAAACCATGCCATCATGTGAACAAAAATAACTTTTTTTCCGATTTTCCCAAGAAAAGATTCCCAACACGGTATACGACTCTCTTCGCTTTAACTTATGAAGGTTTGCGATCCAGATCACAAGTCATGATACGATTTCTCACAGCGATCTCATGTCTTACATAGAAGGCATCGTTTTCTATACGGATGACTTGGAAATAAGTTGCAGTGTCGGCAACGGCATGTATGGGCCCAACTACAAAATCCCATAACCACTTGGAATAAGCCACAGCATTTTCCAGGCTAAAGTTAACGCCATCGAAACTAAGAAGCCTTACCCCTGACATAAGAGCTGCCTCCATCTATGTACTTAGAGATAGTCAAGCGGCCCTATAAAGCACGTAGTTCCTACTAGCTAGTCCAATACCCTTCAAGACTTAATTCGCCACGACAAAGTCAACCAAGTGGGTATTAGCACAAAGGAAATGAAATTGCTGACCAGCAAACCAGAAAATATTTTTCAGAGTCCGGACTCGAGTCTTTTTGCGGAATTCGATTTCCCATATTCAGAAGGATGAACTTCACTTAAGGCACTGAATGCTAACTCTGCTTAAGGACGTCCTCATCTTAAGAAAATGCATCAGAGGATAGTCGCACCTTCATCGACAGGTCGAAGATCTCCTGCCTTAAAAACGACCTCTGTGATAAAACAGGTGGCAGTACTAAACTTTTAGAAGCCTTTTTTTACTGACTCCGAACTGCAAATTGAGAAGCTCTTTGACAGATTATACTCCCGAAGGCTTGTTCGGTGAAGCTTGAATCCACACTGCTCGCTCAGCAATCCAACGCACTAACCACTGCGCCAAGGCGACCACAAGCCTTGAATAAACAGCCCAATAAATTGAAGGGTTTGTCAAGAAGACTACGGAGTCTGCCCTGTGTACTTTGGAAAAATTGTCTGCAGAGACTTTATCTATCTAGTAGACGGAGGAAAGAGTCCACCCCACGACAACAGATAAAAAACTTGTGGCTCGATTTTGAAGATATTGTAATATTCTCATTAAGGAGCCGACGAAGCCTGAAATGACTAATCTCTGGCTTCTGGAGAGAAAGCTTGAACAGAAAACGCTCATGCCTTCGATACCCAGCGTTCAAGAGGAAACTGAGTCAGCTTTACGTTACTAGCGGCGAAGAAGAAAAAAAGAAAGAAGGAAAGAAGAATGAGATCAAGTACTACAAGAGAAAGGAGAAGAAAGTTCCTTC
This sequence comes from Matsumyia berberina, assembly GCA_917880715.2. Lineage (NCBI taxonomy): Eukaryota > Metazoa > Arthropoda > Insecta > Diptera > Syrphidae > Matsumyia > Matsumyia berberina. Next base: position 36,763,763 of record OU862870.1, read on the forward strand.
AGTTCAAGGATTCTTAAGAGTCACGAATTGGTAATAGCTGGCTTTAAAGTTCAAAGAACACCCATAAATTGAAATAATCTAGGAGGGAACGATTGGACACAACGCAAGCCTCCACATCGAAATAATGAAGAAAAATTCCACCCATCAGAGCCTAGAAAAAAAGGCTTTAAGACGACTGATACAGAGCTCTGAATGTGGAGGTGAATACACCAAATACTCAACCAAGTGTGAATGAGCGAAAGTCGTTGAAAGGGACAAAATTGGGAAAAAATTATTTTCCATAAGTCCGTCCTTGGTTACTTACGATGGCGCTACAGTTCAGGGCGAACTAGAACACCTACCAGAATAGCCTCTCCAGCCACGATTCTTATCCAGCTATCTCTGGTTTTGTACGCCAAGTTGATTGAGGTCTCCCTCTACTCTCTCACGTAGTAAACAATGAGGTCGTCCTTCTTTTCTTAGTCCCTCATGGATGGAATCAAAGATTCTTCGCTCTAAATGCCTAGCAATCTTGTTTATTGCAGACGTATCTTTTTGACCAGGTCGGTGTCACTATACAGCTCTTAAAGTTCGTAGTTAGATCTTCTGCTTATGAACCGTCAACGCAGGTAGAACCATAAACTAAGCGTTCCTAGAATTTTTCTCGGCGTGGCTCAGTGGTTAGTGCGTTGAACTGTTGTGCGAGCGACGTGGATTTAAGCCGCAGCTATGTCTACCGAACATTTTCGCGGCACCACCTCTCCCTGGGAAATGACAAGCCTCTGGGGGCATAATTTGTCATGAAAGAGCTTCTCAATTCGCCGTTCGGAATCAGCAATATTTTGAAGGTCCCTTCCGTTGGTGCGAAAAATGTAACACGCACAACATGAATGGTTGCAAGAAGCTAGATCTTGGCTCATCGCGAGCTGCCACGCCAGCTATTTATTTATTTAGAACTTTTCACTCGAAAACTTCAAGTGCCCTTTTATTAAATTTTGACGAAGCCCATGCCTCTGCACCATTCGCAAGTTGATGAGAATCGTTCTTAGTGTCTCCTTGCTCCGTGATAACTAGTTATCACCTAAGTCCATAGTAATAGCGATTGGCGAGTGTTATTATCTGTTGGATTGGTCCATCTCTGCACTGAGATCTCTGCAAAATGATAAGCAGGGCCTAGGCAAACGAATACTTTCAGTATCCCAAAGCTATAGTTATCCACTGTAATGTTCGGACCGGGACATCAGTGACCAGGCTAATATTTCTGAGACCTAACGACTCACGACCCTTGGAATGATACGATTCTTGAAAATTTATTGATGAAAGCGTGAGTGATGGTGATGGTTTGAAGGTCCTGTGGCCCTTATATCCAGTCAGTAGTTGTAAGGAAGATCAATAGGTCAGAAATAGGTCCCTTTTCCTCCGATAGGTCGATGAGATTGTTAAAAAACGTTTTTTTTTTTCATGTGCAATGCAGAGGAAATGGCCGAGGATCTCGAACGGCAGTAAGAGTTGTTGCTGCATGGTTTCAGGCAGTCCGGTGAACTCTGCAAACTGCTACAAACTGATAAATTTCCCTTCGGCATTTACTAAAGATGTGTCTGGTTTTAGTTTGTTTGTAAGCTTTGTGAGACTATCGCCCAGGATATCTCGCTAGTGTCTTGTTGTTTCTGATTAAAAAGGTTTTGGATCTGAGTTCTTAGCACAAAACTGTTTCATATCCTATCTTTCAGACTCAATTTTGCGTTCAGATGTCAGGATAGGTTTCTTCGAATCGCCCTACAAGTCACATCAAAATGTCAAGTGACTCAACTGGCTGTAACAAGTTCCACCAAAAGTCTTTAAACAAAGACTTTTTTGTGCCACTGAATTTCAAATAGAAACTAGCAAATTATTCTCAAGGAATCCGGAAAACTTATTCGAGGGTAGTGTAATCGGACACAGTGCAGCTCTAATTTGAATGTTCCACACTTGTGCAGTGATTGTGGAACGCATTGTTAACGTCAACGCGTTGACTTCCTCTTTCAATTTTTTGCTAACCCTTTGACGAACTTTTCTAAATTGCTTGTTGACTTCCTCCACTGCATGTCCTTCACTTTGACTACTATCCACCTCCTAATTATTATGCCACCTAATGCATAAAATCCACTTTGATTCCTATGGAACAAGGATTCTCTTCACAGTGCCACTACACGATTTGGGCCAATTTCTTACTTCCTTTCCGGTTGGCAATGCTCATTCTAATTCTGCTTTTAATTAACGACATGCAATTATGTACAGGTGTGCACACCATAAAAAAGGATAAGACGTGTTTTACTTCCTTTCGCGCGCTCACTGTACTCCAAGTGTGACCTCTCAAAACGCCAATTCCGTGCGGCTGTATGCGCACCCGCGAAGCGTAGAAATGTTAATTTAATAAAAAAAAATCCGGAAACAATTAATTCCTTAATCTCGTTTTGATGTTTTGGCTCCTATCGTGGCGGAGGGACTCCCTCCCACACTTCACTAATGACACGGCCTTTAATTTAGCACTCGCTCGACAGCACTCTCACTCTCACCCCCCCATGCAACATGGCATGCGTTCCAGAGGTCCCTTCATAACTATCGTACACCGGCAGCGGACTCTAAATATTTTATGCATCCTCGTGGCGCTGAGATATGTATATTAGGTGCTGGGCTACGAAGAAGGTCGTCGAACAAAGCGGTTTCCTTGTCGAAAGGAAGCTATAATTAATCAAAAACAGCATTTTTGCCACCATCTTTGGCCACGGAGCGCCCTACGCCTAGTTCTCCTACTCTCGTCCTGCCGCTGGACAAAGTAATGCAAAATCGCGGAACAAATAAAATAAACGAGAGCGGCTGGACGACGACGACGACGGCGGCGTCAGTAATGAAATTCTCGGTCCGGAAAAATGTAGGCGATTCTGTTTTATGCTAATTCCTCTCTGGTCCGCCAGCAGCTCCAAGGGTCATTTCGGACAGGGAAACGGTTTTGGTTTCGGAATCGTTGCATGCAGCGCCGTTAGTGGCTGGACAGACAGGCCAACTGCTGTCGCGGGGCACACACGTATGGCCGGTCTTGGGTTGGCACTTTATTTTTATGTTTCGTGATTTTTGGTTGGACTAGCACACGATGCTATAAACCACAACCGAGACTGAGTAAGGTTGGCTGGGCAACTCGGTTTTCGTGTGCCTGGGTGACCCTCTGCCCTCTAACCCCCCATGTAACGTGTGAGTTCGTGTTAAGGTCCCATAAATTCGCATGGCATATGCTTTCTGATTTCCAGAATTGGAATTGCTCAGGCGGACGTAGCCCGGATCAATCCATTTAGAGGTTTTGTTGGTGTTAACTTAAATTGAAATATCTGGAGCGACCGACGCGCAGCTTGGCATAAATCGTGTGTGGTATTATGTTGTTTTCGAGCGAAAAAAAAATTGTTTGCAACTGTTTTGCTTTTTTCGTAACAAAGTTGCAGAAAGGAATTGCAGTTATGCAATGGAAGGATGTTGACGTGGATTTGGTGGCTTACTACTCGCTGGCTGTTACCGAGCGACAATGTTGGAAAGTCCACTTTGCATGTTGAGTTCTCGGAAATACCAAATTAAAAATAATCCCTTGTTAGCATTGACAGACCTAGTTCATAACCAGAAGATGTAAATCAAATGTTTTGTTATGACGTGTTGGTGGAATTCTTCTGCGTGCGAATAACCGTGTAGAATGACTTCATCGTGAGGTAGGCCGCTTTCGTAGGCCTATCCACCTTAGATCTGAATTCAGTGCCCAGGTTCTATTGAACATTCTATGGCATGCTCTAAGGTGTCAGATTAGGTAACTTAACGTTAGAGGACTGTGTGCAGCATATTTTCGAGAAATCCGCCATGCTTTCCCTCGAAAAGTAGCCTTTGGAAGCATCAACTAATGACAATTCATTCGGCATCAGTAAATCTATTCAACGACTGACCAAACCATATAGTAGCTGATAGCACATTTTAGCATCCCAAGGATTAACTCACTACAGCAGACTTACTTACTTATAATGGCGGTACAGTTCGAAATGGACTAGAGACTCAATCAACAAGCTTCTCCAGCCGGTACGATCCTGTCTCCAGTTGCGAAGGCCGAGTTTTGCTGGGGAAACCTTTCCTCGACGAACTTTCAGATGTGAAAATCCCTAACATTCTGCTCTACCTTAACTCCACAGGTTGGATCTAAGACCAACATTTCAACAGTTGGTTGAAATCACAGATCTTCTGCACCCGTTGTGCACTTCTCAAGAGCTCTAAGAAAACATAATCGGCAAAAGGATTTTAGGGTCGATTACGCTTGTAGCGATTCAATGTTCCTCACAGTCGTGGTACTGGTCACAGCATAACTGAATGTCGGATCCATTCATTTGCTGCAACTAAGTAATGATCTGAGTCAATGCTGAGACCATTCCCGTTGAACGCAATGTGGTCAATTTCATTGGCGGTGATTCGATCAGGTGACTTCGTTCTGCACGTAAACAAATATATTTTCCTCTGCGGTAAAGTCAGTGAACCACCAGCGGTCGTGACTTTCAGCTTATGTCTTCCGATGATCGTACAAAAATGTTATTCTTTCTGATCTTGAAGTCAAAATATCCAAGGATCTTAACTTCATATCTCGCACATTGCTGAGGAGCTTAAAGAAACACTTTTTGGAGGCTCCATCTTTCTCCTCTATAGGGTGGTAAGCACAAATAAAGCTGACGTCATGAAATTGAGCGAATCATCATCACTTCTATGGCGCTAAAGCATGGACTCTATCGAAAGCAGATGAAGATAGCTGGTTGCTTCGAAAGAAAAATTCTTCGTAAAATATATGGTCTCGTTTGCGTTGACGAGTTCTAGAGGAGAAGATTCAACTATGAACTTTACGAGTTGTATAACGGCACCGCCCTAGTCAAGAAGATACGAATCCATCGGCTCAGATGGCTGGGGCATGTAGAGCGAATGGACACTAATGTTCCGGTTCGCAGAGTTTTCGAGTTTAACCCAGAGGGACAACGCAGTAGAGGAAGACCGCGCCTAAGGTGGTGCGCACAAGTGAAATGGGACTTCAACGAACTTGAATTGGACAACTGGAGGCAATTAGTTAAGGAGAGGCTTGTTGGTTAAGGCCCAAGTCCACCCGGAACTGCAGTATCACCTAAGTTAGTAAGTATCATCACTCCTTCACTAATACGCCAGAATCTTGAATTTTTGGTTAAAGTCAACCAGTGACGGCAAAATCGCATCCAAACAGACGCTGTCTCTGCTCGTGGTAGCACTGACAGCTTGCGGCTAACTTCGTCTCTGCAGATCTTTTGCAGTCGTACCACCAATTGTGTCGGTTTTTCTGTCAAAGTCCATCATCAAAATTTGAAGAATTTTGTGTCGAGATCATGACCTCACAAGTAGGCAGTAAAAGGATGGTCGATTTGAACAGATTCTCACTTAACCCTGATAAGACAAGTCCAGACATACTAAACGGTGTAATCTATGCTCTCCTACAATTCTCTTGGTTCTCTTTTAGCAGATTTATCTGACCACCTCTTCAGCCCACCCCCAGCTGCTAGTGATTCTCGACCTTATAACTGTGTAATGACTCTTCATAAACTAATTAGTACACACTGCCCTCACTCTGACGCAATCCATGACGATTCCCTCGCCCGATGACTTCCACCAGAAACAATTTAATTTTATTGCCTCGACACCCTTGCTGTTGAATAAGGACTCGAAATAGAATTCTCATTATATCCTCAAAACACGACTACACACAGTTGATTCTACATTTAACCTCGTCATTCACTGGAAACATTTTTTTTTTTAAAAAAGAGCAACCATTTGTATTCCATAGCTGCGACCACACCCACGCACACTTTTCAGGAAATTTTCTCACAAGCCCGTAATTTAACACGCTCCTTAGGTTATAATTTCATATATTTTGACTTTTAGCCCTGTTCTCTTCCAAATTGATGATGTATCGCTTTTCAACCCCTTCCTCCTGAGAGCCGGCGCGGCGGGGTGAATGTGTTAACCTGCGTCAATTGTATAAGTTGCTCACGTGTCGATACATAGCGGGCGAGAGTGTTAGGCCAAAATAAACCTGACTGGGATTTTTTATTTGATGAAAAAATAAAAATTACCACTTACGGGCGCACCCTTTGACACGCAAAAAGTTATCCAGCCGAACGGATCTCGGGGGCTAGAAAGGTCCTCGGTAAACATGTATCGTATACGCGCGCACGGAATAATTTGTATTTGTAAGCTGCCAAATTGAAAGGTGTTCCAGTGTTGCGTTCTTGGTTTTCTATTTTCGGTTTTTTATGGTTCGCGGGGCTTTGGATAAAGTCAGCGTGTCAAAGAGCCCCCACCCCTGCGCGGTGTCGGAACTGGTCTGTAACGATCTATAATGTTATACAATGAATTAAGTGATAAAATCAGTGTTCACGCACTCTTAACCATGGCACTGGCGCTGGCAGTAAGGGTGGAATTTGTAAGCGGTCCCGGTGACAATGGGAAAGTGATATGATAACACAATGAATTTTAATCAGTTTGGGGTGAGAGTGGTAGGGTTGGTTTTGAATTTTTGACGCCTGTCCACCTCCACCGGCAGGGATGCATAAATTATCGCGCACTTGGCGCTGGTGCAGAATTGATGGCGCACGTGCCTTCATAATCTTTGCACCTGAATCGTGAGCCAGACAATTGCTGGGACATGGGTATAAGGTTGGCGTTTGGTTAGGGAAAACGAGATTACTCACCAGAACTTGCCAATCTGCTGCTTGTCGGACCGAACATTTGATATGGATCTGAAAAGAGATACAAATGGTAATTTTATTTCTTGAAAATATGTTATGCATACATTTTTGTCAGTTTATATTGAAATGCAAGGTGGTTCCGAATTCGTTTTCTTCGGAGAGATTTATTATATTCAAAGAGAATGCTATTTGATATCGCTGCTGTGAACTTGTTTTGGATAAGGTTACGCATCTACATTAAGTGACGATCAAGGTTTTCCACAAAGGTGTGGTCACAGAGCAAAGAGAAAAGAAATTTTTCGAAAGAAGTGCTTCTACCGACCTTGTAACACTTCAAAGTACATACCAATCGAAAAAAAAAGAAAACCTGATACCAAAAATGTAGAAATCTAACTGGTAAGCTTCCGTGATTGATTTCCCTGCATCGTTCACATATGCACCTAGGAATGCAGGCCTAAATTTTATTTGATTTCTGCTGACTTGAAGAAGGTTTTGAACAGCGTTGGTTGACAGGAAAGATATTCCCAACAAAATAGAGACTGACTACCACGGTGCGACCAAGTTTCATGTCCCACACTGTGAAGTCCAGGGTTTTTTGGAAAATTAAACTCAAATATCTGTGATAGGCTGCATTTATAGTGGGACACACTTACACGATAAAAGAGCATTAAACAGTCCTCATTTCGAAAAGAGCACTGCAGGAAAGCTATCGCTGCGGTCAAAAGATCCCTGTGAATCAGTCAAACTAAATGTTGGAAGTCGAACTCTGCTGGGTATTCCCACATTCCAAAGACATGCCTAGTCAGTATGGTAATCGCAGGCTACACAACCACGCGATGATATTTGCTTTACCATTGCCAGCTTAAGGACCATGAAACACATCACACGGTAAGACATCACTGAGTTCCTGGACCAGAGAACGAGATGGCTGATAAACAAGGAAGAAAGGGCTCTGCTCTAATAAAAGTATACATCACTATACAAGAGTCTCGCCGTGGAACTTTGGGCATGCATTAGGGAACAAAATTATCGTGGGGAGTAGTAAAAGATGGAATTCGTTAAGCGAAAACCCACCAGAAGGGAAAAGTAGGTTCTCTCAACTCTGTATCAAAACCAAAACTGAAGGACTTCTGCTGAAAACAGACATTTTTCGGAATCTTTTAGGAATATTTTCGGTGCACAATACCCTGCGGTGTTATATGGCAAAAATGTAGGAAGATGACGAGAAAGAATATAAGGACACAAGTTCTTTTTCACTTCCCAAGTATCGACTGGTATAGGTTCAGATTCAGACGGAGATGCTCGCCGAGCGAGTGGTACGTATCATCCCATATGGGAGTCACAGTTAGTTTCCCTTGGTCTGAACGTGACTGACCGGAAATAAACTTTTAAAGCATACAATCGAGGTAATGTCTGCGAAAAGAGACGCCTAATTGGCATGCCAAGGCACCGCTTCATCATGTGAAGACCATAATGACCATGACCTAAAGCTTAGTAGAGTGATCCATTGTAATATGGCCACGGTAAAGAATGTACAACGGTGTCAATTATGGACACAAAGGTTACAGCGTGAAGGGCAACTATCTAGCAGCCCAACATTTAGGTAAAGGGGCAAGCAATTATTCCCAAGGGTTCGTCAATTTGCTTAAAACGCAGTGGGATAAGGCCTACCTTCTCGAATGGATGGATGGAATATACAATTTATTGCCGACTCCGACTCACTTAGGCCAATGAAAGCTTAATTGTGATACGTGACTCTTGGAAATCTCCTTACATACTCGGAAAACTAATGCCACATCTGATGGAGTGTAAAAGGCTTCTATCATCTGTGTTTATCAAATTGACAAAATTATCATAAAAGAAAGCTCCTAAGTGTTTAGCGTAAAACAGTCATTGAAGCTAAGCCTTAGGTTAGGTTAGGTAAGTGGGCTGATGAGGGCTGCCTCATCACACTTAGGTCTATGTAGACCCATTGTGATACCCATGATATTCCCTACTGCGGTTTATTAATTCCTTGATGTTAACCATCCAGTCGCTCTTGCGAATTTGAGAAACTCTGATGGCGATCCATCAGCTAATTCGTCGATATAATCGAAAAAAAATTTGCCTAGGGTCCTATTTCTTATCTGGGAGAGGTATGGGCAGTTGCAGAGAAAAAAGGCTGTGTCCTCATGAATTTCTTTGTGTGGCATGTTATGGCCAGTAAGTACTCCCACCAGCATTGATAGTGATCTCCTGTCATTTTGTAAAATCTGGCGGGTTTTTGCCTTGTCATATTCTGGCCACAACCTTCTTGATACTTCACAGTTGGTTAGAGATTTCCACCTGTTATTTGCCTCTATTAGAGTTTTTTGTGCAATTATCGCCCTTAGGTTGCAGAGTGGCGGTCTGACCGTACAGTCTGCTAGCTCTGGGGCTAGGGTTGAACCCTTTCTTGCCAGTTCGTCAGCTTTTTCATTGCCTGGTACTCCGCTGTAACCAGGGACCCAGCAGAGCTTTACATTGTGCTGCGTGCCAAGAACCTTAAGCTCTTCCCGACAACACTTCACAAGCTTCGATGTTATCTGCGTAGCAGCTATTGCTTTAATGGCAGCCTGACTGTCAATGTGAATCGTAATATTCTCCTGTGATATTGTAAGCATTGAGACTAGTTGGGCAGCTTTTATCACTGCTAGAACCTCCGCTTGGAAAACGCTGCTGTGATCCGGGAGTCTTATTGAGCTGTTAAGTCCTAACTGTTCTGAGAAGAGGCCTGCTCCCATCTATGTAGATGGATTTGGATTCATTCAAAACCTCGTTATTTTGCCACTGTTCCCTGCTTGGGATGACACATGAGAAGGGTTTCTCAAAGTCCAAGTCCGGGACAGTGTAATCCGAGCTGACATTTGTGCCCAGATGATTGCTAAGTATCTCGGCATGCCCATACGGATTTGGTCTCCAGTGTTTAGATTGGCTGATTTTGAGAGCACTTTTCGCTGCAGTCTCCTGCATGTGGAGGTCTAGAGGCAAAAGGTTAAGAATTACCTCCATCCCCGCTGTTGGTGTTGTTCTCATGGCACCGGTTGTTCCGACCGATGCAAGCCATTCTCTGTATCTTGGTCATTGCTAAGCCTTATTGAATGCTTGTCCATAAGACAGTGTTCAGTAGTGGCACCTATTGCGACACATAAAGTGTTGTAGATCCAGCTTTAGCCAAATCATTTCTGTCGCTAAACACGTTTTGCTACTTGTGCACCTAAGGTTTGTTCTTTCGAAGGCTTAGAACCATCTCAACATAGATTAATAATCTTAACGCTATAACCGAAATCTAACCCATTGCATGCAAGCACAGCTGTGCTATTTGAACCAATCCAACTACTTCCCTTGCCCTATACCTCTAGCAAGTGACCAAATAGGCCCCCGAAATATTTTAAAGTTCATAGACAAGATTGGAAGCTTGACAACGCCATACATCAACCTCCAACTTCAAAGCAAAATTTTCGTTACAAATATATTGGACCGGAAAACTTATCACACTGTTCAAAAATGACAGAATGTGCTTTGGAACTTTGACAGACAAGCCCAACTTCGGCCGGTCAAAAGGAGTCCAATCCACGGTCGTGTGTTCCAAGTAGAAGCCTTAGGTATCACCAAAAGTTCATGGGCTTGACTACCTCAACTGAAAGAGACATACATTTATGTTCATATATGCTTAGACAGCCAAGAGCCGATTAAAGACATCTCACCCACTTTAATGAAAACCCAACTAATAATGAAATTTCAGAAAAAACTAAGGGCTCTGCCATTCAATGAGCGGCAAGCGGCAGAAAATATGTTCAGAAATGACGACTGCGTAGCCACAACTATACGATTTCATACGTTTTAATTTTGCCGCTTGTCGCTCACTGCGTGGCCTTGGCATAAGTCTTCTCAGCTCATTGTTGGGGTTCAGAACACAGAGGTATTCCTAGTAACGCGGGAATCGAAGAACTAGCTAGAAGCTGATAGAACACTTATTCCTAACTCGCATAAATCTTCTTAAAGGTATCACAAGTAGTCATAGAAAAACGGAAGACCTCCTCGCGCAAAACAATGCACACCTAAGACATAACTCTCCGGAAGCCCACCCAAAAAGAATACGTACAACAGATCTTTAGAGGCTGTGGCGATGTAGAATGGTTAGCATCATCGCTTGTTTCGCTAACGATCCAGGGTAAACTGGGAAATCCGATGTTGTCTCTACTGTAACCTAGCCTCATGTACTTCTTCAACCATATTTACGTCCAGACGGAGACGGACTTCGGTTTCAGGACTATTTTCTAGACTGGGTAAATATATCCTACGATTCTACTATTTCCTTTGCACAAATGTTGAGCTTAGAGATTCCTAGAACAACACCGTAAACTCAATTTGTGAACTAAAAATTCGTGCACTTTGGAGACGGAGCAGCTGTAAGCGCCCACCAACTAATGAAAACAAAATTTGCACTCCCTTCCTATAAACGAGTGCCAGCTTCATATACTCAATGGACAGACCCACCGCTCTACACCCATTAAAAACTTCAACCTTCAAAACTCAATTAGACAGCTCACCCTTCTAGACGAACTTAGGATACGCAAATAACAACTTCACTTTGGACCACTCAAGAGCGGCAAAATGAAACTGAAACTGTCGCAAATCGATCTTAAATACGCCACTTGAAACCGCTTTAAACCGTAATTCATGCGAAAAAAAAAGAAAACAACAAAACAATGACGCACAATGGCCACCAACACAGGAGGGTTCCCTTTTTAAGGCTCTAAAAGTGTACGCGTGCCACGCAATACTGAAACCGCTGTACACCTTTCAATTCAACTCCCTTTCGAATGTTTGTCAACTTGAATTGTATTTTTGAAAAAACCGGAGTGTGTTTCCACATCGCAAGGATTCCTCCAAACGAAAGACCAGGAGTGAGAACTGTAACAATACACAAAAATCAGTCGAATGTAACCTTCTAAAGTGTGAGTCTGAAACGGACAGAGGAGAAGGAGCACAAATCATAAAAAAATAGGAAAAAATAATCCTTAATAACAAACTCAACAGCCGCATACACCGAGAAGCGTGTAAGTGAGTGAGTGAGTAAGCGAGAGTGTGTACGCAAGTATTATACCAACTTGAAGGGTCCTCAGCAAACAAATGTACTTTAAATGCATTTATTCCATTCCAGACTTGTACACTGGTGCACACTCGTCCTCGTGGACACATTTGGCAAACAACCCCCTTGGTGGAGGACCACTCACCAACGAACGGAGGTAACACCACCTACACATAACTCAGCCCAGCCACCTGGATGTGGGAAGGGAAATGCAAATATCCTTTTCTTTTCGAGTCCGACTAAATGAACCAGAAAGATTTAGATAGGAATAATATTTGCAAACATTTCTCAGTGGACATTGAGAGAGAAAAAAAAGGATAAGTGTCCGTTTTGGTTATTTGCACTTAATAGTTAAACAATCGAAGGAGTTACATTGTCCAAGGGAAGACCGAGGGATTTAGATAAAGGATTTGGATTTGGATTTGGATTCTGATTTTGCAGACAAATCAGTGTTTTTTTTTTGTAAGGGTAACGATGTGTATTCTTTTTGGAAGACACTGATTAAGGCGCAAGATTGGATTGTACATAAATCAATAATCTGGATGCACTCATGCGTTCTGGATTAAAGAACCGAAGCAGAATAGTGAATGAACTTGTAGGGCCTGTGCTGTAACTGCGCCCGTGCCGTACCCAGTGAATATTGCAGACAAGAAAACCGACCATGAACACGTAAGTGCAGCTTATACGCTTTGGATGCATCCTAATTGTTGTGCACTTAAGGGATCTTCTTAACTGGTCTTCGATAAGAAAATATCTTGATCCCTAATGGAATGTTGTTGAAAATATGTGCAAGTCGTTCGTTATGTCCGACGTTCTTACATGACGCAGTGACTTCGGTATCCATGCAGAGTGTAGTCGTTCGTGGCTACTGCAGGCGCTGCAGAGTAAGTCAATTATTTGAAGAACTAGCAGATCAGGGCAGCAGTATGCTGAGGGAACTCCTGAAATCACACCCTCGTCTGGTTGGTCCAACCAAAGGGAAGTGGTCTACAGATGCAACGACCCGATTCACCCATTCACCGATATTAAGTTTATACCTACCTTATAGCAGCCTTGAAATCTGCTGAAATAGTCAAATCGAAAAAAGCTTAGGATTCTTGGAACGCAGCATAAGATAAGATACTAAATACGCGTGACCAAAGAGGATGCAGTGTTCCAGGCAGAAACTCTTCAAGAGTCGAGACCCCATTGAGTAAATTAAGGTAATGTAGCAGGAAAAGTCAGGAAACTGAACTCAGAGCAAGCTGACCACTTGGTCAACATTTCACACGAAGGGACGAAGTTGGGTACAAAAAAAATCTAATAGAGACAATCGATGTTGAGGATATGGAAGGACTATTTTTGTAGACTGTTTAGCGGCGACGTCGAATCAAATTCCAATGTCAGGCAGAATGAACCATTCAACCTGGATGATGAAGACCAACAATTTCGTCCACCCGACCTGGATGAAGTGAAGTTAACCATATCTTAGCTTAAGTCCAACAAAGCTGCTGGAGCTTACGGCCTAGCTGCCGAGCTGTTCAAAGTGGCAGGCGATAACTTGGTAAGGAACATGCACCAACTCGACTGTAAAATATGGTCGGAGGAAAGTATGCCCGGTGAATGGAACCTCAGCATTGTTTGCCCGATCCTCAAGAAAGGGGACCCTCTGAACTGCGCCAACTACAGAGGCGTCAGTTTTGATTTAGACAAGGCGACGCACTGTCATAAGACTTCTTCAACATCGTTGTTGAAAGAGTTGTGCAAAACGAATCGTCCCAGTCCTGCTCTACGTTGCTCTTGGCTGTTTCTAGAGGTGATTTTCGGTCTAATCTGAAAAATTGGTAAATGCAGGAGGAGATACAACAACGAACTGTACAGCCACTTAGCCAAAAGAGTGAAACTACAACGATTAAGGTGACTGGGTAGAGCTGATGGACACCCGAGAGACGGCGCAGTAAAAGAAGATGGCTAATCAGGTGGCGCACGCAAGTGGAAGACGACCTCAACAAATTTGGCTTGGGGAACTAGAGGCAGATGGCTTAAGATTGAGCTGGTTCGAGACGCATGTTGGATGAGGCACATGTCCAGCCCGGACTATAGCCGGGTAAGTAAGTAACAGTCTATGAGCAAGGACATATGATGCCCCAATGAAAAATCTTTCTAATCTAACCTAACCTAGTTAGTATGGTTAGCCGTTCTGCATCTACTGGGAAAAAAATACTGAAAGCTGTCTCCCACACGTTTTCTGTCTCCACTTTGATCAATTTTAACATCGTACATATTGCTGCGACTTGGGCCTAAAAGATGCTTCAGTGGCTTTAAGGAGCGATGAATGTCCAGGTCTTTTGAAAAGACTTTTCTCTGCACATAGCACTGTATTAATATCGGTGAAAAACAAATCAAAGGCAGGTATGACCTACTTTTTGTTCACTCCGTTGATGAGGGATCCCTAGGGTCACGTTAATGGCTGACTGCATTCCAAAAAAAATGGATGGTTAATAAGAGCAAGTGTAGCATAGTTGGAGAAGTTTTCATCACATAATGTCAGGGCATGGCGTTCTTTTAATTTATCGAGGCAGCAGACATCTTCTATTACTAACTTTGTCAATGAAAACCTTTTGCGGGCTACTAAGGACGTATTCAGATCTCAGATCTATAAAACCCCTGTAATTTTCAGTTTCAAATAGATCACATCTTTTTCAAGAAGTAAGTAAGAACAACTAACGTAGGGGCACGTTGAATAAGTAAAAAATAAATAAATAGCTGACGCGACAGCTCGGGATGAACCATGTCGGAACCATTCTTGTTGTGCATTTTACATTTTTCGCACAAATGGAAGAGAGGTACAGCAAGCTCTTTCTTGACAAATCATACTCCCGGAGGCCTGTCATTCCCCGACTAGAGGTGGTGCCCTGAAAAATGTTCGATGGACATGGCTGAGGCTTAAACCCATGCCCCTCGCAACTAGATTCATAAAATTAAACTTAGCGGTTTCAACCATTTAATTTATGGCAAGTGCTGAGGAAATCTAAGAGATTTTGTTAGCCCCAATGGTTTTTGGAATCATGTTCATGCCTATTGTTAGGCAACACTCACTTTCAACAAACGAAATGACCAAGATATTCTATTATTAGGCTTCGTCACTCTGAAGAATCTGAAAAGTAGGTTCCTTCAAAAAATCTTTTATGAGGAGCCGACTTTCTTTCAGAACGCACAGCCAGGACTCCTAAGGTTGTTCTTGTCAGACTTTACTTCAAAACATGAGTTCTTGCACAAAGCCTTGCAAAAACTCAAAAAATTCTTACAGAGTCTTCGTATTGTGGAACCTATGAAGCTCGAGCTCGATTTTGTAACAAAATGACGCAATCTCTTAGAACACATGAGTAAACAATCCAAATTATATCAAAAGCTTGTTCTTAAACTTACCAGGTTGCCTTAAATGCGTGTGTGGGTCCAACGATGACTTGCCAACACTGACACTGCTCAAGGCATTTGAGCTATATCCTGAAAAGAGAAAAGAGAGGGTTGTTACAATTAATAATTAAATTTTCAAATCACAACCACTTGTCAACGGTTTAAATGGCAAAGGACAAAAAGTTTTGAAGTTTTGATTATCTAACCATAATCAGTCCCCCGAGAGAAGGGCCGTTCAAAAAGAAACACCTCAAGGCTATTTGCTAATAGATTCTGTGTGTGTGATTACAAAGAACCAAAACAAAGCCCGAGGACATTCAATTTAAAAATTTTTCACCCGAAAGTTGGTGCTACAAATTACACCCCCCGGGGTCCGATAAAATCATTACGCTCTTGGGTGTGGTGTTGGTTGGCTGCTCTTCGTCTGTGTGTGCGAGTCCTTTGTGGTGCTCTACTCGAGTGAAATGAGAACAAAAAGCCAAACAAGAGTAAAGATTCATCGAAGCTTGAACGAATCGTTGGAGTTGGAGTCGTGGCTGTAGCGGTGTGGAACATGGGAGTTGAAAGTGTGAAAGAAGACTGTGTTGCTGTCGCGTCGTCACCAAATGGCCGTCCATAGTGAAAAGAGACAATGGGTGTTTGTGCCTCGCTCTTGGTCGTTGTATTGGAACTTTTGTTGAAAAAAACTTTTTTTTCTTTAGCACGACACAAAACTACTGGGGAAAGTTCTGCACACCAGAGTTTTGCTGTGGTGGCATGACGACAGTGACGACGACGACGACGACGCGCTGTGCAAAGTAAAGTGAAAACCCCCTCAGGGCCGACGGAGTGTTGTAGTCGTCACACACTCTGGCACCCTTAATTTCACGAAAAGCGGGCTGACAAGGGGTTGAAGTTTGAACTTCTCTCTATTGGAAAAAAATTTTTTTTTTTTGATTTTTCAGTGATTTTGTGTGTTTGGCTGGAGGACATTTCTTGCTGTTTGGCCTTTTCGTTGACGCTTTGAAGCGCCTTCATTGAAGTAATGATGTTCTTTTCGCAGTTGAACGCGTGATGTTTTCCCTTTGTGCACCCGTATTGTATCCCTTTTTGAGGTTTTTATTGATTTGACAGGGTTATTAGTCAAAATAAGCTTCTTTTAGAGAAATTTCAATACTGGAATGGAGTACCCTTTCACAGTCTTGTTTGGAACGAGTACCTTGACACCAAAGCAGAGAGTGAAAAAGATTCAACGTCAGACCAGAAACGAATTTTCTCTTAACCCAGATATCGGAACCCGTTAACCCTAAACAGGAAGTCAAGCTAGAAAATTTAGTTGAAAAATACACACAACTTTCCATGCTGTGCACATACGGTATAGGGTATGCAACCCGAATCTATCCCCTGGATATCATTTTGGGAGTTGTTCCTGAATTTACCTCACAGATAGTGTCTCCAAGGGTACGAAATATCCCAGAACTTAAGTATATAGATATATACATTCATCTCTTGCACAAATTAGGGAGAATGAAGTACATAAAAGTATTTAGGCTTCAACTCGCAGTATGTGAAATCGAAGCTCATCAACTTCTCCAATTTCTTCCATTTTACTAAAGCCAAGAACATTTGGTTTAAACGCCATTTCGGTTGCAGAAACCTTGGTTCCAGGTACATAAACGGAGATGTTTATGGCAACAATGTACAGCGGGTATGTTTTCTATCTAAAAATCACCCCACCATTCCTTCTTTCAAAATGAAATCCATTCTAATAATTTGAAAAGTATCCACCATCTTATTTTAAAAAAAGAGGGGAGCATTCACTTTTACCCAAAAACATGAAGCCGCAGTCACAAATATGTACATGGATCGGGGTTCCAATATTCAAATGGAAAATATTCGTGTCCCTGCACAAACTCCAGTTTCGAATTCAACCAACTGAATAAGTTGATCCCTTGATATCGATTCCATGGTGCACATCCTTTTTACCCGGTTACATGTGTCGATTTGGTGTGTTTTACCAAACATTTATTTTATATATTTTCCTAATCTAATATTCGACTCAGTGAACACTGACAATGAGATTGATGTGTCAACAAGAAAACAGAAAAAAAAATCGAATTGAATTGACGTCAGCAGCATCAGGATGAATAGGTTATAAGCACATATTTGTTTTTGGTTTTCTTATTTAGCGCTGTTTGTAGAAATATGGTTGAATGTAGAAACAAGTAGCTCGGTTCAAAGACAGTTGTAATTGACTTATGAAGGACTGCTGTCTCTGGTTGGCATTTGAAATATACAAAACAAGGGCTAAGCCATCATAGTTACAAATTTAGAGCACACAAAAGATTCAATTGCACCCTATAGTTGAAGAAAGAAAAATGCATTTATTCGGCAGTACCTCAGTTTAAAGCACCGTACTCCTTTGGTTTTACAAATTGCAGTCTCGTATAGATGACCTTTTCCCATTCAGGTATACCGCAAACTACCCTTTTCGTCTCAAAACCACAGTTGCCTTGTAGCCAACAGAAAGCAAGTTTTTAAGTTTGACCAAAACGGAGTTGCTTCTTTAAAGCCGGTGCGCAGAAACCATTATCAACTTCTATTATCATCGAGCGCTACTTCCAGTTTGTCACATAAAGCTTCTTGATATCAGACTTTCGGCTTTTCTCTATTTTCACCACCTATTCTGTAAAGACTACATCACGGCTTCAAATCAAGCAAAAAATTATCAAACATAGAGATACCTACTAGACAAAACCTTGGAATGCCCTATTTTGTGTCCATCTTGTAACAGGTGTTTTTAACCACAATTCCCTCTACAAAACAAGGAAACATGGAATCGAAAGTAATTTGCAAGTACGAGCATCACCGGTCGTTCCTCCCAACAGACGAAAAAACAAAATTTGAGTGAATTTAAAAATACTTCTCAGACTACAAAGAATATCCTGTATATGTACAACAGAAGCTATAACATTACATCTAGGTTAGGTTAGATAAATGGTTTTTTTGTGAGATTCGTCACTGCTCACGAAGACCAGCAACGAGAACCACTGCTTTAAAACCACCCAGATAAGGATATGAATCTGAGAAGGTCATTCACCTAAATATTTCGCAAGTCCTCAAGTTCCGTGAACAAGTAACGGCTTATAGTTTCCATTCATTTGTCGACCAGGGAAGGACATTCACACAGCGATTAGAAAGAAAAGAGTAGCTGAATGTACTCTAACCGCATCCACAAACTAAGTAAGACTGCAAGAAATAGAAAGGCTAGGTACCCATGACATCATCCTAAATACGACTTTGAGAAATCTGACGATGAGTGCAACAAGAATTTCCTAATCAGGCTATTTACACAACTAGGAAAATAAGATTTATCACTAACCTTGCAAGAAACACGACTATTTAGGCAACCAGACAGATATAAGCAAGCCCAACATGTCTTTGGAATATGTGGTACTTCCCGTTGGTACATGAGTGAGAGGTACTCGTACTTGTCAAGACGCCTTTAAAGTCGCAATCACAACCTCCTAACTGACACATGATCTACACACACCACGCGTGTGAAGAAGGGCTGAAGCCTTTCATGACGAAATACATAACGACGGGACCGTGGCTAGAGGTGTTTTAAATGAATTAAATTTCCAAACTCAGACTTTCGATCCTTTCCACTTTCTTTAACAAAATCTTCTGGTTGGAAAATTGTTGGTAAAACTCGCTAGTTTAGGTTGTCTTACCTCACCCTGATATTTGTCTCAGGTCGTAGGAACATTCAAGGCAATGGCTTCACCCATAATGATCATTCCTCCGAGAGTGGTTAAAAATAGTGTTTCACATATTTTTTTATCAGAGGCTGACCAGATGTGAAGCATATCCCGTGTTGTTGTAAAGAACAACAACAGTCAACAAGACTTAGGTATGAAGGTAACTTTCACCCATACCGTTTGTTGTCCTGCTTTGACTATCCTGCAGACTATCCAGAGGTTAGGTATAGAGACCTAGGCCCATAACTGGTTAACTTTCGCGTATGTACGTGAGAACATGTGACTCGAGCTCGTAGTATTGAAATGCAGGTAATTGAATCCGCGGTAGTACATTTAAGGATCACTACCCCAACCAACCCACCAACAACTGTAAATTGTGCATCTTAAATTTAAACGTTTGAGTGTGACTCACATGGTTCCAGGTTGAGGATCAAATATCTGAAAAAGCTTGTATTTCTCTTTAAGGAATCCAGGATGCCTGACTTTCGGCGATATGTACCTACAGGTCTTCAGACTAACACGCCAATGTTCTGCAGCACCGCTTAACCAGAGTCAGTTTCCATTGGATGCTAAAATTTTGTCCGCGCTAACCTGTAGACAAACTCTTTTCGATGGACCTTCTACAGCTGTGAAAGCATCTGCAGATGCACCTTAGGAATGCGCAATGAAGTCAAAATGCCTGTGTTACATACCAACTGAAGGAACTTGCCAAACAACCCTACTCTCATCCTTGATTTCAAAAGTCCATCTCTTGCCAAAACCCGACGGCTTCTAACAACTCGAGGCATGATGTCCTGTGTGTTTTCAAGAGTCAAGCGCTTAGTGATTAACTTTCTATTTTCCTACGTTCCTCTTGAAAGTCCCTAAATGATAAAGGCCATAATAAGCATCTTTGAATTTTATGAATGAGTGACGCATTTCGGGTTGAAAATCGCATTTAATAGACATATCCTTTAGAAGTTTTTAAAACGAACGCAATCGCTGGTCTCTAAAGATGGCGATCACAGGCAGAGCTAACCCATACTTGGGTCATCCACCCTAATCCAAACTATACCTCTAAATGTGACGATTTCTGAATAAGCAGCATTGGTGCCTCAAATGTTTGTTGTGGCCTTCTCAAAACCACGCTTAAAGTCAGCTGCTGTACCGCAAAACATCTATCATACGGTTCAGCATGACATGATTTTGTCTTAAGTCCCGAGCCTGTTTATAGTTTTCGGCTTAATCGTTCCCCACAACTTATGCGATATGAATAAGTCAAATGAGATATATTGCACAACCGACCACACTAAGGTCATTGTCACTCGGGATTCCTGTTTTGTTTCTTCTTCGCATTTTGTGTTGACAGCTTGTGCGTCGTTCTGTCTATGAACGCCTAAGCGTCTCTGACGTCTACCACCACTGTTTTGACTTCCATTCAGAACTTGTTTCCCCAATCCCACCATAACCAACCATAACTAATTAATCTATAATTTTCGGTTGGAAAATTTGAATAACAATCCCGAAGAAGACCAACGAGACTCTTCGAATCGATAATGACTTGTCTCTCGAGGTGATTAAATGTTAACACGGTTTAATTTTAGAATTGTTGCATAACCTTAACGTTTCCGGTTATGGCAGCGTGCCTATTTTATGAATAAAACAAAAAATGTGTATCTACGCGTAAGCTAAAGGGCTTGGGCGACATGAAGAAACTCATCGCCCATTATGTAGGACGAGTGATTTATGGCGAAGAGTTGAAAGTTGAAAGATTATTAGAATAAGCCCTTTGCGGTATAAATATTCAAAATAATCTAGAAATATTTTTTGGGGACGCCTAATTAATTAATAGACGCGAAAAGAAGACAGTAGTAGGTAGCAGCCATCGCACATTGGTTTTGGGAGGAAAGAAAAAATCAAGTTTCGCTGTCAGGCCTAGTGAATGAGTAGATAATTGCTCCAAGGCTGTCCTTCAGGGACACTGGATATTCGTCTATTAATTGGATTGATATGGTTTGCCAACTCACTAGTGAAGAGACTTATAAGCGGAATGGTTTCTGGTCGCCTCATTTAATGCTAAATTTGGGAGTTTGTAGGTCAAAACAATTTTCCAGTTCTCAAGGAGCGTCTTTGGAGGTCTCTAATTTTATTCGATGTTCTGTACAGTTCCGTGATCGATGGCACGATAAGGTGGGAGGAATTAAGTCTTGAAAGGTGGACAACATCAATTGCGTCATGGCAGACATTAGCTGTGTTGTGTTTGACAATAATTTGCTCAAATTAATCAAGCAATTGACTACCGCGTCGGTTCCCTTTTCGAAAAACAGGCTTTGACTCCGAGTAAAAAAATAAAGTTTTCAGCTAGTTAGTTGTCGCTTATTTTTCTACGGCTTGTTGCTTCACACGGAAATAAAGAAACCTTACTAAAGTCCTTAAACAAGCAAGACCCAAGAATACAAGACAAAAGGCGACTATCTCTCTCTAACTAAAATAAAGTTGTCTACTTTGGGTTCAAAAAACGAACAAAAATTGTAATGAATCCTTCAGTTACCATCCTGAAGCTGATAACTTAACAGAACAAGGATCTGGAGCTCAAGAATTATTTTCTCGACTCACTGTCGATCAAAAGTCCCTTTCAAAAACGTAAGGGTATCATCAAATTCGGCCTAGGGACTCTAAAAGCGAAGCTACCAAATAATAAAAGGCGCAAAGGAGGTCTGACGAATTGATGCAATTGAAAAGGTCTGTAGATAAAGCCTTAATCCAAAAACCATAAAATTCAAGGGTTTAGGTCTAAGGGTTACAGCACAATAGGCTTCTACGTGAGACCGCAGTGCTAGAGCGTTACAGGTTTAGAACTGATATCATCCACATATTGATGGTAAGAGGAGAGCATGTACCTATAGTGCAAAATTTGTCGTTACAATTTAACTTTCTACAGCAGTAGAGATCTGGCTGTGGTATCATGCGAACAAAGGCACAGAACCACTTTTCTCCTATCGTCATATGAAGTAGAGGAAATCCCACCAGAAGCAATCCGACAACTAGTAACATATGCTAAGTCACGCGGATGACCCCTGGTGTTCGGATGTGATGCCACCACGTCTAATGAGGATGCTAGAACATAAACAAACGAGATGAGTCCATCTTTCAATTTATCATTTCATCCAACCTTAGAATTTCCAAAAAAGGTAATAGGCAAACGCATCAGAAAAGATTATAGATTTGACTTTAGCCACTGATTCTGGTACATATGAGCACGGTTCACTGCTGTTTCACTGCTATTTCTTTATTATGATCGAATCTTCTTTACCCTTTCTAGAGGTAAACCCAAATCCTTCAGGAGCCTTCAAGAAGTCAACTGGGTAAAGTTCTCAAACCTAGTCGCCAAGAACTAGATCCGGCGTCTACTACGGCTACTCCAAATCCAAACGCATTTAATATGGAGAACACGATTAATAGCTCTTCAATCACTTTGAAGAAATCCTTCCCCTATCAGTCGACCTCGTAAAAAACTAATTCAGTTTGATGGACCTCAGAGTTAAAACCACTTACTACCCAAACTAGAAAGATTTTTAACAAAACAAAGCTCAGTGAAAGACCAGAGGACTGAGCCAACTACAAATCTAGTATAAAAGAGTTTAAATAAATGATTATATGCTAAAAGTAAATCTTGGCAAACTTTCAGTGAGTCTCTAACGAATGAATGAGGCCGCAAGCCTTAGGTAAGGTATTATCAAAAGATTCAAGTGTCCCTAGGTATATTTTGAAGATCGCAGGATCTGGTGAAAGTATTCCAGCTACGCAGTCGACATTCTGGGTGATACCTTTCCCGTGTAGATGATATCCCAGACTGCAGTGTCTAGAAAGGAAGCTAGCGCCTCTTCGATTATCGGCCCTATTGAACTATGGACATTCTTTAAATTTTTATTCTTAGGGCAGATGAGCCTTTTGCTTTCCTGATTCCTGGAATATTATCATAGTAGGATAGGTGGTTGTGATTTCCTATTTAAAGCGCGGAGTTTGCAAAGGGGCAAGTAACTTACCTTGTGATTGAGATGAACTATGTGATCCCCACGACGATTTATACGATGAATCTGAAAAGATAAAAATACGAAATCGATAAGAAGGTTTTTTCTAAATTTGTAAGTACTGTTCAGAAAATGCATTCGAATTATTGGGTTGTGTGCTTATACATAAATAAAGGTCTGAAAATTGGGAAATGGAAGTTTTTAAATAGAAATACTCGTAGTTTTAAATATGAGGAATGTATTCTACCTAGTTGCTCAGAATAGACCTTATTACTCAATTGCCTTCTCAATTCAAAGATACGGTGATTGAGAAGAGTTATTCCTCGTTTCATATCTGATAAGAGGTCGTTGTCATAATTGTCCACTGTGACAGTCAGCCGAATCGATGATTCTTATTCTTGACAGCAAATACTTGGTCACCACGTAGCCCAAGCACACATATTCCTTATTTCAAGTATTTCAACATTTCGCAATAGACAACAAAGATGTGACAGCGCTCTTATTAACAAACGGTCAATCAAAGTGATCTTCGACTCGAACGCCTACCTACCTACCTTGTTGTAGCCAAGTTAAGAATGCGAATATCGCAAGGGCCTCAACTAATAAGTGTAACTTTGAGAAGTTACAACGGCGACAATGTGCTCGGTTTCACCCGACCATCACCACGATACCTCTGGTTTGACGAAGTATGTAGGCATTTATATGCATCAAAACAAGAGGCCTGTAAAGTGACACTGCAAAGAAAGATAAAAGCTGCTTACGAGTCCTACGAGCAAGCGAGAGAGATTATACTTCAGGAATAGTGTGCGGAAGTTCAAGTTTTACCAAAAGGTAAAAACATCAGATCAGGGTAGCGCAACTGGCACAGAAACCTGTAGATCTGAAGAAGAAAGTCTTGTAGTAGTATCACAGTCTGTACTGAAAAATAAAAAAAAAAAACTGTAGACTGTAGAACTGCGACGGAGATCTATATCCCGCTGTCGGACAGAACGAACTATTCATTCGAACTGAATGAATAAGATAAACTTTTGTCTATCTGATCAAAACGAAGGGTGGATAGCTTACGCCATAGTTATTTAGAGCAGATGAAGATAACTTACTTGAGGGCATACAACAATTAATTTCAAAAATCTTGTCAGACGAGTTTATACTTGTGGAGTCTCAGCATTGTTTGCCTGGTCCATAAGAAATTCACCCAACTGCATCAAATGCTGCAAACTGCATCAGTCGTCCCAGCGTCGCGTATTCTACTCGTAACATAATCCGTGAACTACTGAAACCTTTCCTCAACAGCCCGATTGGCCCTATTAGTGTCACATTGGACACTCATTGAACAGCTACCACTTCGAGGTAATAAGAGTCTCGTGTCTATCTTGGCTCTGCTTTCATTTCTGACAACCACATCTCATCTCAACCAAACGAAGAATAATTCTTGCCAATCACTAAGACACTGTAAGACCCTAAACATCCCAGTCCTACTCTATGTCGCTATCGAAGGCCGATGAATATATGCCTGCTCGTTTCAAGCGTAAAAGACAGTGTAAAATATTAGGTCGCCTTGGCTCAGTGGTAAGTGCTTTGGGTTGCTGTGCAAGCTGCGTGGATTCAAGTCCCAGCCATGTTGACCGAACATTTTTCACGCCACCACCTCTCGTCGGGGAATGAAAAAGCTCCGAGAGTATAATTTGTCATGGAAAAGCTTCTTAATTCGCCGTTCGGAGTCAGTAATAAATTATAGGTCCCTTCCACTGTACTGATACACGCGAGAAGCTAGGCCTTGGATCATCCCAAGCTATCGCGCCAGCTATTTATTTATTTTTTAAAATATTCGGTCCTGTTTCCGTAAACGAACTTCGGAGAAGGAAGTTCAACCATGAATTATACGAGCAGTACAAAAAATCTGCGTATTGGTCTGTTGAGATGGATAGGACATGTAAAACAAATGGACTTTAACACCCTGGCCCGCGGATTCTTCGAATCTAACTTTACGGAGAAGCTAAGGATCGAGCGAACTAGAGAAGCTTATTGGTGTAGGGCCTGGTTAATCCCGAACTAAGGCACCCTCTAAGTACATATGTAAGTAAGTAAGTTCTAGGGATGGGACTACGAGTCATTATCATAACATTAGTGGGTGTTGTCGAAAAGCCTCTCCGAACAGAAAGGAACAGACAATCTTCAAAAGGAATCCAAGACGGAAATAGGCAAACGGAGAACAGACAATTTTAAATAACATCCTGCGAAGAACAAGCTGATGGGGGTTTCGCGAAGGTTGATATGGAAACGACTGGAGAACGGATGTGCTCTTAGTCTTTCTAAGATAACAATCCTTCGCCACAAAAAGTTAAAATTAAAAATGCAATCAGCATCCCGCTAGGCAAAGCCGAAGAAAGAAAAAAATTTTCAAGAATGCTTCGACAGGACGAATCACTACGCTTCTTGTTCATATTCGTCATATTTGTCACCGGAACTTCTGACGAAGATATTTCTTCACAGATAAGCCAATGCGGAATGGGCCCACTACTATGAAACATCTCAATGTGGAGGTAATATCACAATTTCCTTCTAAGAATACATCCAATGCCCCCGCTTGCAATAGTAGCACCATAAACGATTAAAGGCACAGTACAAGCAGCGCCAGTTCCGGTACAAGGAAGCTCCAATAACGGAGATACCCAACCGACGGTATTCCTTCAGCGGAAGTGCACTCGATTCAGGAAGTAAACAAAATATTTCTCAGTTTAGTGAGCAAAGTCTGTTACGTATTTCCGAATGCTGAGACAAATAAAATAAAATAATAGTGCAACCGTATTTCCTCAGGGAATCTGCGATGTTATCAGTCACGATTGTGAACTTACTTTTCTGTCAGAGGGACTTTCTGAAACTCAAGATGACTTAATTCTGCGACCTAAACTGCCAAAGTCGCAATAAAAAAAAAACACCTTAGTCGTTATGAAACCAACTATGCACAGTTGCTCACACGAATCTAAGACTCGGCGCAAAGGATTTGACAAAAAGCCCTTAAAATTGACGAAAATGTGAACCACTATTACCAGAATCTATAGAATATCAAAACGATTGTTCCACAATTTTGAAAATTTGACACAAAATTTACAAACAATTTACAAACTCACCTGCGAACAACATTGAAAAGTTACTAAAACTTCCTGCCGAGCGAGACAAATAATCAGCTGACGTTTTGATATCGAGCATTGTGATACGGAGGTCCTTTGAAACCTTAAAATTGTTTTTTTTTCTCTTGATAGCTCTCACAACTATCACGCAAAAGAAGTGAAAAGTCTTCAAAGTCTTCAAGTCAAGCCACTTAATATTACAGTTCCCATTTTCTTGGAAAAAAAAATCACGAAAAAAAATTTTAAAACCACACTCCTAGATCAACAAATCTAACGCAAAGACTTCACTCTGTTTTTCCTTTTTTAGTTCCGCGTATGTGTGTGTGTCGGTTTGTTAATAAAATATTGTCACACTTATGTCACGGATTCACAAACAAAACGCAACAGTCGAGGGGAGTCCGCACAACAAAAAAAAGGCGACACAGCAACCAACAGCAGCGACGTTGGCGGCGGCAATGGCGGAACAGGAAAAGGAACGGGAAAAGCGACGATCGGAACCGGTTACCGTTACCGGACACCTCCACTTCCGGGCACAACTTTTATTTGTATTATATGGGATATCCTGCGAAGTACTCCCAAGGTATGTGTTATACTGTATTACTCGCTCTCTCGCTCACTATACCTCTGCTTGGTCTCTGGTCAGTCGGTCTAGTCTAGTCCGACGGAATGTGTCACACAACAACAGAAATCACTCAAATCACTCTAAGCTCAATTTTTCAAAAACGTCCTGGAATTTGCGTTCTCGCTGTTCAATTATTTTTTTTTTTTGTATTTTGCACCCCGATATTCGTACGATAACAACCGATCTGTGGCGCGGTAGCGTTACAATTGAATCCTGTGCACGGTATCCCACAAATGACATCCTTTCACAGGAGTTTTCTTCTGTATAGCGGCGACACAAAAATCCGGGGTTGGTCAGGGTGTCCGTTGAGGGTGTAAAATCATACACACCCCCTGAGTCACGCAGAGAGCGAGAGAGAGAAAGGGGGTGAAATGGTATTTGGATTCCTGCTGCTTTCTTCCTTTCCGACAACGAGAACTGATATAATCCGCTCTAAGCGTCCTTCCGATTCTCTGCCAATCAGAGGCGAGCCAAGGTGTGGCTTACTTGAGGGTTAAATGCGCACACACACGCACACACGGGAAGGAAATTTTCCCGAAAATTTATTGTCTCACCACTACCCTGGCAATGGGGGTGTATGGCAATAGGGGATGGTTTTGGTAGTGGAACACAATTGGGTGTGGTGCTCGTGCTGTATAGAGCTATTTATGCCTTTAAGTCCTGAACAGTAGTTAACACAGCAGAACCACGACAACGACGACGACGACGATGACGACGATGACGATGGCGATGAATGTCCTGGGAGAAACGGGGATCGGAGGGCGGACGCTTGATTAACGGTGGATGATGGCTGGGATATAGCTGGGCCTCAATGATGATGGGTGACACGAAGCAACAAGGACGGATGTATTATCCACTTCCTTTTTCCTTCCACCAAACACAAGGATATTACCGTTTCGTCGTTTTCATCGGCGAGCTCTCGTTGGGCTTTCAGAATACACATGGCGCGCGGTGCGCGGTAAGTGGGTTTGGTGTAGCTACACCTACTATACAGCTGCTCGCTCTCGCGCTTTCGTTGGAGCTTATTTGTACGCCACACAGAGAGACTCACCCCCTCGATTTGCAATTCAAATGAAAGCGCCCAGTCGTCCTGCCGCCCATCCCCATTTGGATTGTTAAGTGGTGATTTTACCACCCCATCCCATGGTGGGAATATCCTGGAATCCTTGTAGTCTAGCAATGGAATTATAGTGTGTGCGAATTTTCGAAGCGATGTGAGTGCTTAATTAATTTTAAGATCAACTTCTTGTCCTTTGGATTGGGGCGCTGGGGGCGGTTGCGATTGCGATTGCGAGGATGGTGCGTACAAGGGGCATGAGCATTTCATACTTCTCTGCCATTGTTCTGCATTTGTTCATTTAATTAAGTGTGAAAGAAACATGAAACACGAATAAGTAATTTTAATTTCGAAGAAAGCACCCGCAGGGAGCGTCACACAATAACCTGAGTGTGCAAGGATGCGAAAGAGGAAACCACCACCACCCCATCCTGGAGGATGGTATCCAAAAACTAATTAAATTCTAGAATGAAAAACTCTTTGTAGGAGCTGTCTTCACCAGTGGCAGTGTTCTCCAAGTTTTACGTGGGCTTAAACTGTTTTACGAAACAAGTTTATCGGCGCGGATCGATTACAACATGTTTTGTGGCGCTGTAGCTCCAGCCACTACACCTTGATGGACAGACAAGAGTTTATGGCCAAGTTTTCGGTTTGTCAAAACATAAAACTAATTGTCTACGAGATCGATGACTTCGATTAGATTTCGAGAGCAGGTTTATGGCTGAGCTTCAGTGGCTTCGGCTTAGACTTGTCTCAATGGGACTACATACTTAGTGTGTTTTAATGGCGGCTACTTTTCAAGACCTTGGTCACCGTGAAATTTGATTCCGATGATTAGATGTTAATACGGATTAAACGTTTTTATTGATTTTTTTTAAGCTTGGTGAGACTAGGTCTGCTTGGTCTTGTTACGTGACGAGGTTGTGGTGAATCATTCGAAATGCTAATGATGGCCAATACAAATTTGTTGATGTTTTTGGCGAGTGGAAAACAACTCAATTAAAAGGATGGTCGGGTGTTAAATCTGCCACTGGAGGTGTGCGGGACGGTTGTGGGGTGTCTAAAGAGGAGTAAAGAGTGGAAACTAGTCCATTACGATTCTGTCAATTTTAATTAATGGCGAATCGGTGTAAATATGCGTCTTAGTCAACAGGTACTGACGTGCCCTGAGTCAAATATTCCGACTCAATCGACTTATATTTACGTCGTTTATGGATTTCGTAAGCCAATATGAATTACGACGGGATGATCGCAATAATAGACCGACGTATTAGGATTACAATTATAAACTTGTAGACAGTTTGGAAGTTTTGAAATATGATGGCCATTGGCAAGCAGGGCAGCATGTAAATGTGTATATCAAGAAATTCTGCTTTGAGAAGAATTTCATGAAAAGAGTCGGAAACAGTATTCGTTGCACCCGATCCATTCTGCGGGCTGGTACAGCATCGAATCCAAGAGGAACTGCGAAGAGGGGAAGAGTGCTAAAGAAGAAGACTATGGGAAGCACTCTTATGAGACCAAGGAACTTCTAGGGAACTATGACCAAAGAAGAAGCAAGGCTTTCCTGGGCATCAGCTGCAGGCTGCATAAGAGATTGTCACCTTCCGCCATCGGAGTTCACCATCTTCGTTGACAGTCAGGCAGCTTTAGAATCGATAAAATCCAATACAATCAAATCAAAGGCAGTCAAGAAATGTCGAGACATGCTGATCACCATAAGGCACCATACTGTCAAACTCTTCTTGGACATAAGGACATAGAAGGGAGCGAAAAGGCCGATGAATTGGCAAGATTGGGGTCGGCTATGAACATTAGCGAAGTAGACACATCTGTAATGCCACCGATAGGTAGATTGCATGGGATAATAGACAGCATAATAGAAAAAGAAGCTAACTCCTTGTGGCTAGCCAGAGAGGATTGCCTCTCGGGCGCTATGGCCTAAATTAAATAAAACTAGAATAAGGTGCCTTATGGCACTGGAAAGAACCTCTATCCGCTTGCTCACTGGAGTTATCACAGGGAACTGCGCCATCGGAGTCATACTCCGCAAATGGAGAATCGAGTCCAACGATTTATGCAGAAGCTGCGGAGATGAAGAGGAGGTAGGATCAATACAACATCTGCTGTGCCATTGCCGCGCCCTGCTAGAACGACGTCTACGATAAGTCCTTAGGCTGTCCCGAGAACCTTACTGCTATTCCCACAAAATTAAAAAGGGTACTCACAATGAACCTTCAGGTCTCCGAGTCGAAGTGATGAGGCCTATCCATCGCACACCCTTCTAACCTAACCTAACCTTGCCTGGGCACCAACAAGAACCAGCTTCGCATTCTAACGGGTTTCCTAACGGGCCATTGCAGACTCAGGGAGCATCTGAGGAAAATGGGAATAGGAGCGAACGGAAACTGCAGATTCTACAGCGATGCCGAGGGGACCCCGTTACAACTCCTTATGAACTGTGGAACATTGATCCACAAAAGAAGAGCACACCTAGGAGCGTACACTTTCTCTGAAACGGATCTCTCAATCCAGATGCGCTGATTCTTCAGAGTGATGGGATGGAATAAGGTGCTGTTGGTCTAGACTTATCGGCCAATATGAGTTCGGGGGAGCACAATAGATCTCTACAGGTCGCAGTGCATACACACACCCAAACTTTTAACATCTCACATCTAAAGGTGT
Source organism: Matsumyia berberina (assembly GCA_917880715.2). Classification (NCBI taxonomy): domain Eukaryota; kingdom Metazoa; phylum Arthropoda; class Insecta; order Diptera; family Syrphidae; genus Matsumyia; species Matsumyia berberina. The sequence goes on from OU862870.1 coordinate 36,794,257, forward strand.
ATAAGCCCTAGGGACACCTGATCCACACCGACGTTCTGTGGAACGCAAACCGTAGATGGCAATATCTCGATTATTGCAATAATGCCCGGCTGATCTGACCTGTCTGGATCTGAAAAGATCAAAAGCATTAATACGACTCAAAAGAGACCATCTCTTTAAACTCATCAACGTCCTTACGGGGCACTGCATCATAGGAAGGCATGCTCAACGCCTGGGGATAGCATACAACGATTTCTGCAGGAGCTGCAGGGATGAGGAGGAGGAGGAGTCCACCGCACACTTCCTCTGCACGTGTCCCGCACCGGCCCATATCAGGAAGGTCACGCTGGGCCAATACTGCACTCCGCCAGCATGGCCGACCTTCCTCCTCGGTTTCAGGAGTAAGCAGTGTACCCCATTACTCAGTGGCATCACAATGGACGTACTGTCTGGTCTAAGTGCACCACCTCCCGGGCTTTTCGTACTTACACTAGATAAAACGATTTTTCTTAAAAAGCAGTTCATACTCCAAAACAAACAATTCAAAACTGTTCCTGCCTGGTGGAAAACATAACCTGTTCAAGCGGATTTTCATCGGTCGAATTGCTGCATTCAAAAGCGACTGTTACAACCTTTGAAGGCCTTCATTAGACCACACGACCCCAACATCAGGGAACCCAAAGCAACCAGGAATTTGAGTGTCTGCTAGACATCCAGAGAAGCAATTATTAGCAGACTTACAAGGCAGCACTGCAAAGAATGTGAGCAGCTAGGAAAGATGAAAGAAAAACATCGACTTTTCAATAAAGACTTAGCCCGGGTTCAGCTGTGCAGTGGAGATTGACTGACCCCAGCATGCCTATAAATCTCTAAATCACTCACGGATTGAGGCACTCACAGAATAATTTGGCCAGCATGCTTACAGATAAAATCGCTCTAAGGGACTCAAACGCTTCAACACACTTTCAAACATACGTTTGTATTAGATTCAGCATGCTTTTTGATTCAAACGCTCCAGCACGCTTACGGATCAACATGGTCCACCATACTTTCGGATAAACTCTTTCCAGCGTGTTGACGAATCTACATACTCTAGCACGCTTAAGAGTCTACTCGGTTTAGTTTGACTGTCTTACTGCGACACGCTTACGGTCTAAGACAACGGTAGTGAATCTGAAGTCCATCTCGCTTACGAAGAGGTTAATAATATAGGCAGCAGTTGTAGGGTTGTCGGCCTTACGTTTTCAGTGAAAATCCTTTGAAGATGTAGAACTACCTTGAAAAATATCCTTTTCAAAGCGGCAATAGCTTGCGAACAGCGCTTTTCTTTTTAAGCTAGGGACCCAATGGTACTCATGTACTAATGTACGTTATGCGATTAGTCTTGTAAAAAGTGCCCGGGGAGTTTAATTCAGCAGTAGAAAAGAACAACACATGAGTGTAAGTATTCACCCGAGTTCTGCTAAAAGTTGCTAGGAAGACACACAACTTTCTAATCTGCGAAAAGTTCATTAAACCGATAGGACACTGCCACCTCCTGTTTCTTTTCTCTCGACTATCGTGCGCTCTCTTCTGAAAAGTAAGTGTTTTATGGAAAGTAAGAGGTCGTTCCGTCAAAAGATTATCAATCATATCACTCAGGAAGTCGAACTCAAGAAGTCGAAGAAAAGAAGTCTATCACTGCCGAAGGTGAACCACAATTTCCTTCCTGCTTTATGCTCTGACAACACTGTCTTGTCAATAGAGTAAAGGACACCAGCCCATAATACCGTTTGACTACTCAAGCTTCCACACACAAATTCATCACAAGCACCGGAAGCTCACAGGGAATTCGACAACCTTATCCGGACTACATGCCCCAATGGGGTGGTGGGATGTGATCGAATATATGTATGTAAGTGGAGTTCGCAGGAACTCTAGTTTTTGAGGTGATGAAGTCCACTGTTTCCACTTCACCTGTCAGACCGAAAGGTGATGACGCCTCTTGACAATTAGCTACCCTGTGATATAGAGGGGTCTAAAGCCAAGATTGTCATCCCTACATATGTACGTAGGTCTAGTGGCACCTTGAAATCACTTCCACCGATCACAAATTTCTATCTACTCAAGTGTCTCACACAACACCCCTAGGTTTCAGCCCCTTTTGAAAGGACTCACGCAAAACCAAATCCTTACTCAGTCTCGAATCAAAAACAATATGTTGCAGGACTTGTCAGGATTTATAACTTTTTCTCTTTTTTATTAGTAAATATTATCCATCCACTGTTGTTGTCTTTTTGGCCAGCGGCAAGGCACATTAATTCGACTCTACAGGGCGGGGAGTCGCCGCCACTCAACCAATTTCCACATCTCGCGTCGAAACGAGCAGCAGCGAACTGTACAACAACTACAGCGAAATGCAATGACGATGGCACGTGCAATTCGCGTGTTACATCATTCATACGTCATTAATGGCCACGTGCACTGTTAGCCGGGGTAAACACGAACAACTAATATTACACTCTGGTTACGCCGAGCGGCCGAACGGGCGGCAAATGACTAAATTTTGCTTCTTATCCCAGACGAGGCTGGGACTGGGATTCAGGATTTTTCCTTAAAGAAAACAATGAGTATAGTGATTGTGTGCAGCCAAGTCGACAGACAGACAAAGTGAGTTTCGACGACTGACAGTTGATTTAATGTGCGTATCAGGGAGCGGTGGAACATGGAATGTGTGCTTTGGTGACCACTGACATGAATATCGCCCACCACCCCAGCCGCTGGATCTATTATCACGACGTTGATGGCATGAGATGGGTTTATGGTTGCGTTGGAAGTGATTTTGTGGGTGGATGTCACTTAAGGGATTTTTTTTCTTGGTGCCGACGATTCGACATTTTAGACTGTTGATTCTGTGGTAAGTTACAGAGAACATTTTGACAATCGGAAGCCAGATGAAGTAGCAATCATTGTGGGTGGATGCGAAGGAAGTGGTTACTCCAAGGACAACTCAAAAATCGACACTTTTTGCTGGTCAAAGCTGGACATTGGCACAGCATCTGTGCTGCTGTCTTCATGTCAGCAGTTGTCATCTTTTTGAAGTTTCCATAGGCACCCAGTGGATAGTACGAGAATCCATTTGAGAGTTTTTCGCAGCAATTTTATCACCATTTTCACTTTTCTGCATTGATCTAGCCTCGCCTGCCCTCCTTTTTGGGTGTCATTACCCCTTATTTAACCGCTACCTACGACATCAAAAGGTTTGGGTCCGAAAAACTTCAAAGTTTACCTCCAAAGTCTACCTTTTCATTTCCTTCGGTTCCTAAATGGACTTTAACCCAATTCAGCATGAGTTCGAGCGTGTTCACACCCACGTGGACACACAATAATCAATGAATAACAGTCTGACTCATTCGCTTGATTATGGCTCGGTTATCCTGTGCGATAAGGACTTTAATTCCATGATACACCGAAGTTTTCGTTTCCAGGCTGAATTTAGAGCTGATGGGTGCAGTAACATTGCGATGTATTGTGCTCCCGTACTGGGCTTCTAGGCGATGTAATCCCTAAGTTAGAGCCTCTCCTCCAGTCAAACTGCTTTGATGACCTGGAGTATCCTGTGTAGATAATTTTCTGATGAGATATTGTCACCCACGTGGCTTCTTCTCTTGTGAAAGTAAACTTCACATTCCATGAGATGGTGTGGTGGTATTTCTTCGAGATACCTGTAGAACCTGCAGTACTCATCCCGAAATCCTGCTCCCGGGTTGCCATCCCCTGATTGGCCCTGTTTTTCTAAATAATAAGTCCCTTGGCAGCACTCCTCGAAGCTCTAAACGCGGTTTGTCATTCCTACACATGCTATCTGTTGTATACTTTCCAGTATGCGGACCTCGGTGGTACAACGCTCCCTTTGCCCTTGGAAATCTTCTGATCAATGTGGTACTTTCAATTGAATCTGACGTTCAAATATACTCCATACATCCAACCCCCTTCGGACACCTTGTTCCAAAAAGCGTAATGGGTTCGAATTTCGAATTTACTCTCTTCTTGGTGAAGATTATCGTACCTGTTTTAGTCACATTAATTGAAAGATCTTGTTTCCTTCTCTGCTCCTCCACTCGGAGAGCATTCCTCATAATGTCGACAGTCACGTACATAAACTTGCCCCTTGCCACATCGTCAGCAAACCCAATTGAGCAGATAGTGACATTCCTCCGAAGGGGCCATAAGATACTCCCCTGTATGCAACCTCTGCCACTTGTGATCCTATCCAAATCATCTTTTCCTGAGCATACTGTTCACCTACTTAATAATAAGTCGTGGTCACGGCAATGTGTTCAGTGTCCAGCTTCTCTTCTCCAGGTTAGGTTAGGTAGATGGGTTGGCGAGTGGGAGAAGCCCTCTGCGCCACACTCAGGTCAATAGAGACCCATTGTGATACCCATTTTGGAGGTGAAGGTACCCATTGTTCGTGGAACAGTACCCAAAGAACATTCCTATTGTCCCAGAGTTTCGAACCATTTTGAAGGCTTAATGAACCTCCAGATGTCCCCGGTAGGTACGTCTCTTAGTTCTTCGGTGTCCTGAAAATTCTCTTCTCCAAAACTATTAATTGATGTAGTTCTGCCTCATTAGAATTGCCTGTGCAATGAACATGCTGACTTCAATTAAATAAAAAGGAAAGGCTGTTCTTCTTCCTAGCTTTTAAATTGTTTACATCACTAATGGTACACACCCCGTTGTTACACTTTGAGTCTCTACTTCTAGCACAAAGGAGTATTTCAACTTTGTCTTATGGAATCTACCGAATCGATTAGGTACATTGGCTGTTCGACATTTGTGCCGGCTCCTGATGCCACCTTTTATTTCCTCTAGCTGACAACTAAAGTGGATGGTTGGATGTTGTATATATAGTGTACACCCTGACTGGAGTCAACATGGCGATGCCAAGTGTCGTAATTGTGAGTACACAACAATTGTTCTTATTTAACCTCCCAGCGGTAGCTAGCGGATACTGGTTGCTGTTCACTCGGACTACCCAAGGGACATTATAAGAATCACTATCATCACGGCGGCGGACGAAACGGTGGCGTCAGAAACGCACGGAGTGGAAAAAGCAGCTTATCTGGGCTACTTCAACATACTAGAGGGTCAGACCGATAAGAATTAGATAGGATCTTGGAAAGATATGGTGGTGGATGAGTCCCCTAAGTGACCATCGGCAGCGCCCACGACCCTGAGGCGGGTAACTAATCCCGTCCTAGGGTTTCTCTACAATGGAAATAGTTTCCCAGGTTAGAAGTTTTGCCAATGGCGTAGGTTAGCTTACTGTCACACCACATAAAGAAATTCGACTGGGGAGCCAGTCCTATACTTCCCACCGCACACATAACGATCGAGTTGAATTAATATTATTTATTTTTATTTAAGTTTTTGCATAAAATAATTGGATAATCAATTAAATGTCAAAGAAAACATTTCTTTAATTTCCCCTGCAATTGTTGGACAAAGAGTTGTTGCGCGAACTCGAAAAGACAGTTCTTAAATTTCCTCAGCATCCGCCTGACCGATTGTGCTCAAAATCTAATCAGCTCTAAGTTCTACGCTGACAAATAAAACGAAAAAAACCGCATGACTACGTTTCCTACGTTGTTTCGTTCTCAAGATATCGTAGGCGGAAAATATTGTCACAGACGCACACACACACACACATACACACACACACACACACACAGACATCATTTCGAAAATGGGTGCAAACGATTTCTAGTGTATAGTAATGTCAAGCCCTGTTCATATCTCGAAACATTTTGATCGGACCGATTACAATACTTCCCCTACTAGGTGCGAAGTAGAAATGCGTATTACCTACCGATTACAAGTCTGATGCTACTGTCAAAGGCCCTGCCAATTGAAAGGAGGACAACGATCTTCAGTTCTGCACTTGAATGAACGAACGAAAGATTTTGTCCTAAGTGTTGCGCAAGCCCTAGAGGACACGTCTGAAGGAATGCACTATGCACGATTCCCGGTACCTCTACGAGGTATCACAAAGTACCTACACCAATAGAGGTTTAATTTTTCAAAGATACTAGTAGCCTCGTCTATGTACGAGAGAGCCAATTCCTGGTGCGATCCTTTATCAATTGCATTTGGATAGAAACTCCAGTTCATTCATGATTCCATAGACACATTTGTATAAGGAACTAAGTTGCGTGGAATGCTCCGGTGCCTTAATTTTTCTAGACTAACTCAGGCCCTTCTTTCTTGCTCCCCAATGCGTTACGAAAAGTACGGCATTTTATTCCTTTTTTTTTAATTTAAAGACCCATATACCTCGCGTCATCCAACCCACCGCCATGGAGATCATGACAAAGAACAGTATCAATCCAATTCTATACCCACTTCTGCCCGTTTATCTGTTTAAGAAAAAATCTCGAAAAATGAAATTTTTTTTATCTGAAAACTCATCAGCGTTACGTAATTAATTCCACACGCAGAGTGGAGCAGAATATGAAAAAAAAAAACCCGCGTCAACCCGCGAAAAAATTAAAAATTCCGCTCCAGCACATCGCCCCATGTAACGCGAGGCACTAGTTCTCGCCTCTGGGGCGTAAATTGTAACAGACGGTGCCAAAAAGGTACAACCAGCAGCACCCCTTCCAGCAGTCATAAAAGACATCGAGGAACCTCCCACCCACTCCGAGGGTTACTCTTTGGAACAGATTACGTTGATGATGATGATGATGCCGCTGTTACTCCTGATGGCGATGACGGTGATAATGATGTCTCCTTGATGACAGCAGAATGAATAAGCCGAGAGGAGAGAATCTTCGGAGCGGCAAAACTGTTGGTACGTCGTACACACGCAGCGATATAGTCCTTCCGGAAATTAAGTTATGTGGGTGGATTGTGAGCACTCCGCGATTCACTAACGGGTGACGGGTGTTGGATGGATGCCCATCGCCCGCCACCCCATGCGCTCACAGCGGGCGATTAAATTTTCTCATTTTCGCAAACATTGACGAGAGTAAATTTAAAATTTTAATAACACCAGCGCCACAGATGCCTTGACAGAGACGGAGAGAGAAAGAGAGAGTGGTCGACTGTGGACCAGTTTTTTCTACAAATTGATTTTCTAACGGCGACGGAATCATTTCCTAAAAATCAACTTTCGGCCAGAAATCACCACGGAGGAGGGTTGAAAGTCAAATCAAATGTCAAATTGTTTACACCCTTGGGGTTGAACACCGTGTGTACACTGTACACTATGCAGACATTATTGCTTCTCGCCACAGTTGCCGCCTGAATAGATAGTTCAAGGGTTGGTTTGCATGTGTAGCCGTAGCATATTGTCAGTGTCCTCTCAATGGAAGAGACACACCACTCAATAGATAGACGCGAGCAGCACCGAGCCGTGGGAAGCTAGTTCCGAAAGTGTGCTCGTAATTTACGAAAAAAGTCAATTTAACGAGCGACCAGTTATTTATAGCTTGACACGTGAACTTCGTGTTCCGCGGCGATTCGGTTACACTTTGGTCGAGCTGCTTGGGTGATCAGAGGCGATAACCTGGATTGCTTTGCAGCAGCACCAGTAGCGCTGTTGAGTGTGTTAATTGTTTGTTTGTTGTCCTGTGGGAGTTAAGTGTCGGGGTGGGTTTGGTTGAGGTTTTATTCCTCCGTTTCTGACTTCGTTTAGGGTCTTCCGCTTGGGAACGGATGAAAAATTGACTCCGGAACCTTATTGCTCACTTCAGTCGCACGATAGTAATTGGATATTTTAGAATAGAGTTATGACTTGTGATCGAGCCAATAAAATGTAAAGCATATGTTTTTTTTACGGAAGAGGGATGTGAAGGAGAGAATCAGGAAGAGAAGCGGAGTTGGTTAATTGGTTGGGAATGCTGAGATTAGTATGAAGCACAAGTACTCTTAAATGGACTGCAACTAATGCGTCAAGGATGATTGACAATTACAGATAATTTTTCGAAAGATTGCAATACCTAGTCAGAAGTATTCAGACTCTAGTAAGATTGAAATCTATTTTGAAATCAAATTCAGGCTTCAGAACAGGGGCAGCCATTGATAACAAGTTTTAATCGTCCATCATGTAAACGAACTAGCTGCGACGATTCCAAATCTGGTGTTGATTGACTTCGACGCGGAAAAAGACAATTTTGTCGTGCTTTCCAAACCCCGTGGATGATGGACTCGACCCAGTTCCAGCGGTCCTCACGATGTTGTCCGGAGTGACTTCAACTATCAAGCCTTCCTGCCAATTATCTATGCAGTCTGAGAGTTTTTAGGCTCTTTCGATCCCAGATATACCCTCTTCCTGCTGCGATGAGGTCGACTGGACTCTTCTTTTTACGACAGCCAATCATTTTCTGCACCTTTGTTGAATGGTGTCAACCCAAATCGCAGTCGTACGAGAGGAAAGCATTCATCATAGAAATAAGAAGTCATCGCTTTCTTACAGTCATACTGGTTATGTTTGTCGTAGATCTGTTTAACGATGCGACTACCTTTCCCTTTCTAACAGACGAGGACTGCATCTGCGGCCAAAATGTCCAACATAACTCCCAGCTCCAGGTACCTTCTTCACTTTGAATTCGTCAATCGTGGGGATACATTTTTTTATCAGTAAAACACGTTTCGTCTTCTTTGCTGCTAGGCTTAGACATCGGTCTTCCATACAAGAGCACGCCATGACTAGGCTTAGCCCTCTATTATTGTCCTCCGTCTCCCATGTAGTGATCACTGCGGCAATGCCACAGCCGAGCTGAAAAGTTCCTCCGGGCTTCCTCGTTTATGTACGAAGAATTCCATCGTAGAAGATTCTCCATAGCTCAGGTCTGAGGATTCTGCCCCAGCGGCTATTTCCTTGTTAAATGGTCACTTCGTGGAGACGTAAATCAACTATCTGTCTTTATGGCATACTTTCACTGTCTGCTGAATATAATTTCAGCTTCCCGCATGCCCAAAGTTGTCTGAACGACAACCCTTCTTAGTGCTGATTTTTTAATGGGACAAATCAACGGTCATAGGCACCTCCTCAATTGCTTCTTTTGCAGAGTAGTCCCTTCAAAAACCGTGATTTGTCTCAAATAAGTCACCTGTCATCTGGATGAATGTGGTATGTCGAGACTTTTGTGAGAAATGTTATCATGACAACAACCCAATGCGCAGATTATCTTCTGGAAAAAAACACTCCTTTGAAGCTCTTTAATGTACTACCCGCTTCAAAGCCATAAAGTGCGCAGAGTAAAAGCAGGCCTCAATCATCCTGTCCATATTTAAGTGCATCTAACATGCTCTGGTGACCACAAGCCAGGTATGGCATACTTTTTTTGTAAGTCTAATCCAGGAACAAGAGTAAATCATAAAAAAGATCGTAGAAGTCCTAACAGTGCTGAAGTCTTCATGATTGGTTGAGCTGTCGGCTACATCTAGATTCCATTTGGTATGGGTTATATATGAACCCAGTATTTGTCTTACGAATGCCTTTGTCATATCTACCAAGGCCATCATAAAGCATATCGTTAATGTGGACAAAAAGAACCTTAAAAATGACTTCAAGAAGATAATCCATATAAATTAAATTATACCATTGAAGACAAAATCAATAGGGTTAAGTCGCGTGTGCTTCACAGTCACAGTGCTTCAACCACATTGAACTTGGAACCCACACTAAGGATGGCAATGTAATCAAATACTGACAAAATCAGTAAGATTGGGCCGACAACAGCATTATACCAATGGGTATTAGTCACACAGCGACAAATAAGTCGCTCATCTTTGGAATCAATCAAACTGATACCTGCCCCAACAACCACCAATAAATAAGCTTTCTTGTGACCACTCAAGAAGGATCGTGTTAAGAAATAGTTTACTGCACCACGGCTGTTCCATAACAATAATTAAAACTGCAACCAAAAGAGAAGATGCAAAGGAATTTTAAAGATCACAGGGCAAATCTCCTAACGCGCAAAGTGGCTTGGGCCTCGCTAACACAGAAACATGTAGGAACTTCGAGAAAGAAGAAGAATATCTCGAATACTTCCTATGCCACTGTTAAGCCCTAGCGAGAATGCGACAGAATACCCTGGAGTCCATTTGGATACAAGACCTAAAGCATCTCAAGGACAAAGGAACTGGCACCATCCTGGCCTTCACAAAAGAAATAAGAAGATTCGTCAGTCCACACGTACACTAGTGTCAAATTGATAATTGTTTCCACCTTTCCTAGATCGCTGCCAACATACGTCCCAAAATAAACCTACCACTACAGTTCCGACGAGTAAAAGAGGCGAACACAGCAGGCCCGACTGAGCCTTAATTGAAGAGCCCTAACCCTCAGCCGCTTACCCTCACATATCATACCATACCATACCATTACTGTTCCACCTGTGAAAGTAGGCTTAGGGTCAACTTTTCGAAGGGCGTGCATTGCGAGTGATATTTTGAAAGGAGCACAATGCACTTGGCTATAAGGCAATGTGTTCGTGGAACAAACGATTAAACGATGAGAAACTGTAAACATATCCAAGGTGTTTAAGCGAATCTATAGAATAAAAGTTAAAGCACAATGACATAATAAACAGTTGAAGGAATCCTAAGAAATAAATTCTCTACAACGACATCTTAAGGAAACATATATAAGTCAAAGGCAGGTGAAGCCTAAATAAATCCACCGCATATTTACTTAAGCATTGGAACAGAACCATAAGCATGCTCTTGAATTCAATGTTGAAGAAATTCTTCTTCCAAATCTTCTTCGAGTTAAACCCAATTTTCAATAAAATGTTCAGTTTGATATACATATGTACGACCTCCTTGCACTAGTTGCTTGTAGATGCGTATGTTTCTTATTCATTTGATACGCACCGGGCTGGTCGACAGGTTAAATGAAACTCAATCGGCGATGGTTCCAAAAGTTTCATTTCTTAAATCTTCTCAGATCAATCCGTTGACAGTCTAAACTTTTACATATATTCTTTGACTAAAATAATGAAGGCATGTCAGGCGTCGTTTCAATAATCCTAGTCAATGTGGTTCACTGTTTTTAGATCGAAAAACTCTTGTGTCTCCTTGAAATGTGATGCTTTTTCATCACACCTTAGGCAATTACTATAAGACGCTTTACTGTTTTGGAGTTTTTGCAATGGTGGACAAAAATATGGCAGAGTCTAACTGGGATGTAGTTAAAAGCATTTCGGTCATAGCGATTGAATCTAGCGAAAAAAACTCGAACTACTTAACACATTTTTCTGGTTATAAAGCAAAAAACATGGAACAGAGAAAAATGTCCACCTAGCTTCTCCAACCATTCATGCTGTGCGTGTTACATTTTTCGTATGAATGGAAGGGACCTACAATTTATTGCCGACTCCGAACGGCGAGGTGAGAAGCTCTTTCATGACAAATTATACTCCCGGAGGCTTGTCATTCCCCGACGAGAAGTGGTGCCGCGAAAAATGTTTGGTGTTTTCCTGGCTGGGGCTTGAACCCACGCCGCTCGGTCAGCAGTCCAACGCACTAACCACTGAGCCACGGCGCCCACCATCTTGTTTAGGTCTAGTTTAGGTGTTCCTTAATTACTGACCTCAACACACCGAACACCCAATATTTGTCGCGGTATCACCTCAGGAATAACAAATTTTCGAGAGTACAATTTGTGATGAAGAAGTTTCTCGATTCGCCTTTCCGAGTCGGCTATGTATTGGGGGTCCTTTCCAATCGTGGAAAAAATGTAGCACTCACAACATGGATGATTGCGGCAGGGTAGGCCTTGATCCTCCTCTGGCTGTCACGTCACGTTTTTGTTTCATTAAGAAGCCACTCGTAGGTGGTGTCCTTTGAGCTGTTAACTGCAGCTCACTAGACCAACATACCGAACCAATTCGGTTGTTGACCAAGCAGAAGTAGAGTTATTTTCAGATACTTGATGGTGCTGTCTCAGCTCTAAAGCTTCTGGAACTTCTTCCACTTCCCGGTGAATATTGGTAGCTCCCAGTTGGTGTTTATTAGTCGTGATTGTTGAGAAAGGCTTTAGAACTATTTTTTTGCCTACATACACGCCTTTCATCGAGTTGACAAATGTACGGACAGCCGCAATTCCTTGACATCGAGATAAGATGTCTGACGATTACGCAACTTTAACTAAAGCTCCAAGGTATCTAGTGGTGCCTTTTTCCCGATCGATTTGAAGACTCCCCAGAACCTAAGCCCCATAAACCAAGACCACCCCAACATTTCTTTAAAATTTCATCCTTCACGGTTTGATGCGTAGAATATATAGAATCGATTCACCATGTGGGGTAACACTTTGCAAAACTTCTTTCTCCCTATCATCTTGAAGCCACTTTAATCCAATGTCCATTGGGAAAACTTTCCCGCCGACTTGTTGTACTTCCTCCACCCCGCTTATGCTTGTGCTAAAGGAAAGAAACATAAGTTCTGAACCAAAATGTTTGACCCGAATTTATCGACCATGACAACGAGATGTTCACCCTTCGCAGAGGCAGGAGAACTCTCTCAAGCCTGTGCTCACACACTTTACTCGCACACCCCCAAAAACTGGTCGCGGGCTAACTACTAAATATTTTAGGTTCACGGCCCTTCGCAGCTCATTTCACTTCCTCGGTCTTACGCTCTTGGTCCACTACACTGCTCCGTCATAAATCATGTCGTCGATTGAATCAGTGATCAGCGTAATAACGAAATGACTAGCTAGCGTGTGCCATATCGACATGGTGCCGGAAGTTGTGCACCATAAAAATCCGACCCTTTCGAGTTCCGCCACTTCCACCGTCAAACACACACACACACCACTCCTCGACTGGTGGTATTGGTAGTGGCCCACTGACTGTGATAGTTAATTTAAGTTTTATTCATAGATCCGTGTCCCTGGTACCCACCCTCCCCCGGCCGAAGTGGATTTATTATTTTTCGCGGATTTTTATTAATTGTCAGCCTCATGGGAAAGTTTTTCAGCTCCGAAGCCTTGGGGTGAAGTTGCATAATATCGTCGATTAGCGTCATTGTACTTAGGAGCTACAAGTTTGCAATGATCCTCTTCGGAATAAAGATGCACAATCCATCAAGCACGAGGGGATGAAAAAGGACATCATTCCAGACACACGCTTAATAGGATTAACTTTGAGTACTTAACAGTATAATGGAAATCTTTGAATGTTTCCACAACATCAAGGGGTTGGTCGGAGGATTCCTCTGGTGCATGGGCACAGGGGTTGGTTCATCATTCGCGTCATTTCATTCGAAAAGGTACAAGTAATTTATTGTTTACACACTTTCCCACTGAAGTGTGTTGTAGGTGATTAAGGATTAGCCGTTGTTAAGTATAGTATAGAATTTTGAGAACAATATGTCGGAGATGAGAGTGGGAATCGGCAGGAGTTTATCATCACAATGTAGACTTCCGAATTTATCGGAGATTTATGACACTCATCGGGCGATTCGATGAGAACTTACTGCTAGTGTGACGAGGAGGTTCGTTAATTGATTTGTTACTTTGATTAATGATGAGCGAGGAGAATGTAGATAATGGAGTGTCATGTTGTGATGACTTGGGAGGAGTCACAATCCGAAGTCATAGAAGGAGGGCCGATGAACGAGCTTAGTAAGATCGTGTGCAAACAGCTTTTAAATAACATATATTCCACTCAAAGCTGGAAAGGAAATATTACTTTCACACCAACTGTCGAGAGGTCATATTATGAGAAGAGAACAGACTAGCTCCTTAACAGAAATCAGGGATATTTCGTCACCTCTTTGAAAAACGAGCTGGTACCTCCCAGTCAAAAACTATCGTTGTTCTGATAAGTGAAAGAACTCCTGTCTTAGTTCCTTCCAACCATCTGCTTTCAAAGATTTAAAACAGGACTGTTAAGTAACTCTTGCATTGCCCTGAAAAGCCAGAAGCAGACGTCCATCTTTATACCAAGCAAAGGACCTGGAGGACAAAAAAATTTTTAGAAAATTGTAAAGGAATTTGGGACCATCTATATGCTGTCTTGGTAGATGAATGTTCTTCCTTCGTTAAGATGGATCACTTTCAGCGATGGATGATCTTCTTTCAGATTAAGAGGAAGGCAGTGAGGCAACATCGAATGAATACATACAAGGACCAATTCTGCAAGGATTTACTACGACATACAGTTCAAGTTAATTCTCAAGGCTGACCATTTTGCAAATAAACATTTTTTGCAGTGTTCAAAACTCCACAGCCCGATTGTTCCAATGGATAACGGGATAGAGGCAAAAGAATCCCAAAAAAAGAATTCATCATTGCTGCTTTTGGTTAAAGAAAAAAGTCCCGGTGTGCACCCCAGAAAGCAGACTATAAGCAAAGGGTTTGAGAACAACATAAGCGATGATCCCAAACAGCAACAGTAGAAACAACAAGGAGTCATTTAGTACAATCTCCAGCCTTGGAGGGGGGCCTAAGATAACATGAAAGTCTTTCTAAATGCGGCAGACATTGACTTTGGCATAACTTAAGAACCCTGGTGTAAGGATTCTGCCAGGATGATGCGCCGAGACCACCAAAGATAGTCTTGTCGATGCACATACACAACTGTGTGGTACGTCCTATTTTGACTCATGGTTTGCTAGTCTCGTAACCGCAATTAAACAAATACCAAGAACAGTGCAAATAGAAACTAGAGACTATGCCTAGCGTATTTGTCGAGACCTTCTTTACTAAGGCAAAAACGTATCGTCCCTTCCCCGCAGTGACCCCTGAATAAAGTGAACTAATGACAAGTGTTGGGCTCATGGGACCCGCTTATAGTGTCACCTGAGTTATGTTTTCAGTATGGAACCAAGCAAGGATTGCCTGTAAAGACATGATTAAAAAGAGGTGTGAGTGACGCACCACTCGTTAGTTCATATCAAGTCAGTTTCAAAAGTCGTCTCGGCGCTAAGCCTTTCTGTTTCCGTGACGCTATATTTTTTTTTACCAGAACCTGCCTTTATGACTTACACTGCGACCTAACAAGATCTATTGTGTCTCCAGTCTATTTAGCCTAATAGGTCTAATACCTTCCTAAAGGTGAGTATGCCATTAGTAGTCCGCTAATGAACAGAATAAATTGTAGGTCCCTTCCATTCGTGCGAAAAATGTACCACGCGCAACATGAATGGTTGCGAGAAGCTAGGCCTTGGCTCAACCCGAGCTGTCGCGCCAGCTCTTTATTTATTTAATGAACAGAATTCCCTATGTAAGATCCGCGTGCGAAGACAGTATAGAGCACGTTTACAGAAAATGTGCTCAGAGGTTTATTCCTCTTCCAAACAGAGCCGACACTCAGTATTTGAATAAAGATCTAGTTTGTTGAGGTGATATCCTACGCCGCAATGGCCAGTAAGGAAGCCCACGGAGCTTCCTCATGTTGTTCCTGCCAAGTTCCAGAGTTTTCTTGTAGAAAAATGCTTGAATGCCTAAGCCCGAAAACATTTTCCCAATTGGTTAGGCGGAGTTGGTATTCCCAGTTGTTTAACAAAGCTGTGGTTAACGCCACAGAGTTGTTCCGGTCCCAAAAGCGCGGAAGCCGAACCGGCCCTACCTAGCTTATCCGCAGTTTTATTGCCTACAATGCCCTGGTTGCCGGTTTGCACGAAGTGAGATGTCAATGCTTTAAGCGCTGCCTGTCTATCTGAATTGATATACAATATATGTTTGCGCTCCTAATACCTATATCGAAATTTATCCTGGCGCAGATCTTAATGGCAAGCTGGGACACATCCCCAATGTAACCGAGACTTTAGCCTTTGGTCCAAAGAAGCTGGTACCAATTCCGGAAGCCATTCCGGATCCCTCGGTAAATCACACCAAACATCCTGAGTCTAATACGGGTCCTCCATCAGACCAGTCGACGCGCTCTAATTTTTCTACCTCAAGTAGCTTTCCTAAACTTGGAATTGATTTTAAGATGGCCCTCAAGATTAACTGATTTATACAACGGGCAGCAATCTTCCTAGTGAATATATGTAGGAGTGAGAGCCCGATGACAGCCTCTATGGCTGAAATGGGATAAGTGCGCACAGCGCCTGTCATACCGCGGCAATTTTGTGTAGCTTCTCAAGCTTCATTGCCGTCGTTCTTTCAAGTACTTTTGGGTACCAAACTATGACCGCATATGTCATAATGGGTCTAACAATCAGTGTAGAACCAATGTATCATTTTGGAAATAAGACCCCTAGTTCTGATGGAAAGGCGGCAAGTAGCTCATAAGGCTCTAGTGGCACGCTCAGCCCCGGCCTTAATATGTGCATTCCAATTTAAGCGTCTATCTAAGACAATATAGCTTAACGCTATACAGGGTGGACTGTAGTGGCTTCCTTGCATTGCACTCTACTCAAGAATGACATACAAGGCTGTGCTTTTTCTTCCACTATCATGATCCATGGGCGCTTCACGTCCAGATTTGATTTAATATGCTCATAGCAAACACTAACAAAATGGCTACCTATAAAGCGGCGCTGTAAAAAAAGGACGAGAGCTGCTTGTCGGGGATAAAAAGCACGTACTCAGACGAAAGAAATTGGACAGAAAATTTCTATAGAATCCCTGGGACGCCTACTGTACAAATCCCACACTAGCCACCAGAAGATTGAGTAGTAGTTTCTTCTATTGAGTTGAGGACCTCCACATTGCTCAGGAACCTCCATCTCCAAGTGGATCTTTGTCCACTACCTTGTGCCAGAAGTGCCGCCTCTCGCCGCCTTTCTTCAAAAGGAAGTCGATATACTGCCACTAGTTAAATCAATTAAGAAAAGCACTCGAGGCGGGATAAGCTTAAGTGAACCTATTTCTAAACCATTTGTAATGAGATGCACACAGTTTCCTGTACACAATTTAAAACTGCATAGACAAAGGATGTCGTTTTCAACGCTAACAATCATTTATTTCTCCGCAAATTCATATCAAATCGATAAATGTCTTCCAAGAATCATTTCAATTCGCTATTTCATTGCGAGTTTCATTGATTTAGGCATCATGTCCTTTTGAAATCTTCCACAAAACAATTTCCCTCATTCGACAGCAGCGCACGGTACTCTTCTTCGAATGATTTATGAACGACAGGCGTCAAGGGTGAGTGTACTCGATGACAATTCACAAGAAGAAAGCTCACAATGGTTTGTTTCTTCGACTAAATAAGCACACAAATGGCTTCCCAACACAGGACATTTTCAATTCAATTTGAAATAAAAAAAAAACGACAACTCACCTGATATACATTTACTCGAACTTCTGTCTGAAGAACCATGAGCTGTTGAACACCCCGAGGAGGATTTCTCTGCAAAAAAATTAAAATTGATTTTAAAAATAAATATATGTACGAGTACAATCAACTTCTAGGGCACACACATCCTGTTTGGACACGATATATTTTTTTCCCACACACATCACGGTTAATTGTTGCAAACATTATCATTGTCATCATCGGTTGCAATTATTTCTGGTAACCAACTCTCACAGAGGGTTCTTCGGTTTGCAAAAAAAGAATCACATTGCCACCACCAGCCAGCCATCAACTTCGATTGCAAGGGTTGATAGGAATGGTTAATGGTTGGGGTGGTCCCGGCGACCTCGTTGAAGCATCCTTAATTGGCGTAAATTTTTGTTTTGAGTAAACACACTCGAAAAGTTGAAGCACACACATGGACATGGATGTGGCCATGGACATGGTATATCGAGATGTGTATTGAGATGTTTCGACATGCGTCAGGACAATAGTGACAGCCGCCACCACTGTTTGTTACATTGTACAGTGGAAGCTGAAAATGGTTCTTTTTAATGGCAGCACGCGCGTTCAGCGAAAAACAAAAATTTATTCCCTCTGCGATGCATTTCCTGATACCAACTCTCTAAGTGAGTTATGGACAATTATTACAGTCGCAGGGCGCAGTAAATTAAGTTCGGAGAACAAAACTCAGTTACGCATACGTAATAGCCAAGGATTTCGCATCCGTTCCAGGCGAGCTATATTCAAAGAGATAAAAACTTTGTCCTTTTACCAATTTCTTTTTTTTTTTCCGTCTGTATTCACCATTCGACATTAGGTCGAGAAGAAGAATGACGACGAGCGCCGGAAATGCACGGTCGATTCTTAGACACAAAAGACAGAAAAGTTGATACTGTGAAGGGAATGAAAACACGCAGAGGGAGGGAGCACAGGGAGCAAAAATCTTTCTCTTGGGGATATGGAGCAAAAAAAGAAAGAAAAAGAAATAATGACGTACGCATGAGAGAATCCTTTGAGCGCATGGGTGGAGAAAGGGAGCCCACCCAACCCATCAGCGTCGTCATTATCATGGTTTCTCCGTTTCATCCTCTTCCACCACAGAGGACGAGTTAACAAACCGAAAATGCAGAACGAAGATCTACGGTTAGATATTCAAATGACAAAGGTACACGTACTTATCTTTTCTTTTCATTGGGATTCTATGCCTGGGATATGGGAGGATATGCTTCGAGATGGGCGAAGGTTCTTTTCATTATGTGCAGTTTTGCATAAGTGCACAGTTGGACCGGATGAGGACAATTTTAGATTTGGTCCTTATCTGACGAGGACAGGGAACGATGGGGTTTTATTGTTAGTAAACAGGAGGAACCATTTTGAAGTAAATTTTCCAGTAGTGGGATGGCTTTTATGAATTCAAATTTAGAAACCAATTGGCTGTTAGACGCTCGTAAAAGATTTTCAATCTACATACCCCGAAAAGCCGTTTAAATATTTTCTCCTACAACAGCGGTATCTAGGTCAGTGTAAGTTTTCTAAGGTTGTTCCCTGTTTAAAGGAAAGGGTTTCATGACACAAAGTTCCAGGCGCTGTTCAATTTCAAGCGGCAAAGCGCAGAGCGGCAGAAAATTTGCTCAGAAATGACGCTTGCCGCTCAGCGTGGCCACAACCATACGATTTCATACATTGCATGGCAGGGACCTAAGGCTGTTCTCGGTCCCAATGTAAACGTCACTATAGACAGTAATAACTTTGAGGTAGCTAAGGACTTTTTCTACCTGGGCTCCTCTATAAATTCAGACAACGACACCAACGCTGTTTCATTGGGCTAAGTAGCAAAGCCCTCTCTCGAATGACTAAAGTGACCCTTTATAAGACCTTAACCGTCCCAGTCCTGCTCTACGGCGCAGAAGCATGGACTCTGTCAAGAGCGGATGAGGTTGCTCTTGTCTGCTTCGAGAGGAAAATTCTTCGGGTGATTTTCGGTCCCGTCTGGATAGGCGGTGAGTAGAGGAGGAAATACAACGACGAACTGTACGGACTGTATAGCGATATCGACTGGTAGCTGGGTCATGTAGAGCAGATGGACATCAATGCTCCGGCCCGGAAAATCTACGAATCCACACCCGTGGGTGGATGGGGACTTTATGCAACTTGGCGTGCGAAACTAGAAAGTGAAGGCAGCTGGCTAAAAATCGAACTGTCTGGAGACACTTGTTGGTTGAGGCCCAGGTCCACCCCGAACTGTAGAGCCGCCTTAAGTAAGAAAGATGTAAACTTCAATAATAGTCCATTGCAATTCAGACTGCCATTCAGATTCGATTCTCTTCGGTTTTAAAGTGGCTCCACAGAAGATATTTCTGTCATCATCGGGTAGTTCTACAAGGTAAATCATCTGCTGAATTTAAATTGACTTTGGTAGTACAGTAAATAATTTAGGACGCAATGCCCTCGACAATATGTGAATCCGATACTAGGTTTCTCCTAGGTTTCTCCTAGGGCATATACCTAGGAGCGGGCAACAAAGACTTGACTTCCAAAAACACTGATGGAGACCGAGTTCAAACTTGAAGGGAGAATAATTTCCATTCAAAATCCTAACCAGACGAAATGTTGTTCAAAATTACTGAAGATCGAGTGCTTCAAAGCGGTGGCTCCAAGACAAAGATCGGCTAAAGAGCTGACGTCTTATACTTCTTTAGAGTTGACAACGACATAACAAACCAAACCAAGATCACAATCAATTAAGGACTAGGATTGTGGACGCAGAGACATCGACAATCAACCAGTCAGGCGCGGCATGGCACGAACTGATCTACATATAGACATGCATCCTCATGATTGAGAAAAACTCAATATGATACGCTTGGGGGCGGTAGGTAAAGAGTCAGGGTACCTAACAAAGAACACTTGGTGGAGATGGATGGCTTTCGTTTAGATAATGCCCGCCATCTCAATATGAGGACAGAAACGTCACTACAACAAGCCTTGATTTCGGTTTTGCCTCACGCGTTGAACCACTTGAGCAAAGTAAAAACATCTTCGCCATGGTGAAAAACCAATAAGTGACGAAGCGCATGGAGTAGACCGAGATCAATGGCTCACGGGTAATGGAATGTGTTTAAAAGCTCAAAATAACTTAACACTGACTTGGATTAAAGTACATCAAGGTATCGAGGCAAATGAAAAGGTGAATAAACTAACAGTCAGATTGTCTCCAGCACTGAAATGGCCTGAAATTGCTAAAACCAGCGTCACAGAATGGCTGAGTTCAGGTAAAGAAGTTGCCTATGTCGGTCATACAGAGCGATCTAAGCATTTTGTTCCCATGTGCCCTTTTCGATCTGGAATTCGCACAGATTGGCTCAACGAATATGCCTCACGTGACTCGAGTTTCCATCTTGGAACCGTCTGTTTATAGAACAAGGCCATCTTCTAGTAAGCACTAGGGGCGTGCTTAAATGTTACTCATTCAACATGTAATTAAGTAAGTTAAGAAGACTATCGTCAATATACAAGCAGCGGCTTTTAAACCATCTCAGACGGAGCCGCCTTTATTATAGCTGGAATGGTCGCCATTGATATCCTCGCAGATGAGATGTTAAGCGTATATTACAAAAGAAGACCATAGAGTCGGCAATGCCGTCAAGATGATCAAAATTGAAGAGAAGGCAGCGTCAGTAGCAATATGGTAAGCTCGTTAAGCCAATACAACAAAAGGCAAATGGACTTAGAAGCTAATACCGACAATTCAAGACTGAATAGGTCGAAAGCATGGGGACTGCAACTACCATCTATGCAGTTCTTGTGTGGTCACGACAGCTACTGCAAGAATCTCCACCGATTTGGACACGAAAGCTCAGCATCCTGCCCGGAATACCCAGAAGTAGAGATAAAACGGAGCACGCAGTATTTCATTGCCCACTCTTCATGGAACGGAGAACTACTCTGCCCCCTTTGTCGTCACTCACCGACCATATGTTGCGGTCGGAAGAAAACTGGATGACAATATGTAGTTTCGTAAGAACTCTCCAAGAGATTCGAAGAATAGAATAGCTAAGAAGAGCAATAGAAGCATCGAAGCACTAGACGCATAGCATGATTTGCTAACTAGCCCCGCGAAGTATGTAATACCTAACGGCAATTCCGAGGAGAGAGTGGTAGAAGTGAGCTGGGAGTGGATTAGTACGAAGGCGCGCTCCTGGAATCGAGTAACCAGGTCTGCGAATCGTGTACGCTGGTAGCCCAAACTACTAGTATCTGTAAAAGATTACTTCATCTATTGGCGCAGCCAAGAAAAAAAAACCCCAGATATACAATATATGTAGTAAGTACTCCCTTCTTCTTCTGGTAAAATATGAATGGAAGCTACGCAAATGGGCCTAAAGAGCCTGTTGTATTGTAGGGTACGCCCCATACATATTTTCCTACTGTCTTGACACTAAAGTTGACACATCGATTCACTACATTTTTCAATTAATATGAAATTGCCATTTCTCAATCTAAATCCAATAATAGCATTTTTTAAATTTATAAGCAGCGTCCTCCATAGAGTCTCCTCCAACGTCAATGCATTTCTAGTTTTGATTAAAACAAAAAGTTTAGAAAAAAAAGCACACAACTCTCATGAATGTAAAATACCTGTCAGTTATGTTGCAATAGCAAAACATGTCACCCCCATTTACGGTCTCTGACGGGTTTTAGTTTCGGAAAACACAAAAAACGAGAAAAAAAAATATCAAATCGTTTCGTGGCGGAAAAACAAATCTTTTACATCCGGCTGGCGGGTATTTTTGGCCCGCTACCACATTGGGCTTATAGAAAGTTCGCCAATTTTTATTCTTCTGTATGTAGTGAAATCCGATTTTAAAATTGTCCATTTTTAGAGAGTGAAACGGGACGAAGGATACCTTAACCAACGGCACGACAAAAGTACTAAATTGATTTTTTTCTTTTCGTTTCGTTTGCATAAAATTGAACAATTTACATAGACATTTGCACGAACGTCCAGTTAAAGTGACCGCTGCTGCAAGCCGCCGGCCGGCTATAGTGATTATAAATTTCGACGTTTGGTGGATTATACATAGTCCAAGGTCTTCCTTTAATATTTTTTTTTAAACACGAAGGTAATGGGAAGAGAAATGCAACAAGCACCTTGAATGAGAAAAACTATGAAATGGATTTTTAGCAGAAATATTTATGCATTCATTTGCATGATATGGAGGAATTATGGTTGAAGTTAGAGGCATAACGGTCATGTAGTTGAGCGTAATTTGACGTCCAAGCGATGTTTGGAAAATAATTCAATTGGAAAGCTTCAAACCATGAGCGTGACGTGAGCAAAGTTTTCTAAATGTCAGTTAAGATGACAAATGTGGTTTAAGGTTGACAGCTCTGTTGTAAAACAGAGGCGTTTTGTGGAATAAAAAGCTGAAAAAGGTTGTTACGGTGGTGCTTCTACTTTCAAATTCACTCTGCTCTTGTGCATCTTGAAGTTGGAAAAGGAAATCATCGAACATTGAAAAACAGATGACACTGAATTGCCACAGTTCAATCTTTCAATTCTGCTCATTCGACCAGGTAAACCGTCAAAATTTTAAATAGTAGCCTTCTTTCAGAGAAAGTAATGGTCATCACTCTCCGGTGTATCACATTCTCATTGACTAAACTCTTTTCCAGGCATAAGTCCTTTAGCATTACTTTGGGGTGATTTGACAGTTAAGTCTTCGGCGTTTCACTCCTGCTTTTTGATTCCTTCTATCTTGGAGTTAAAGCTGCTATCTGTGAGAATTCTCTATATATCGGTTTCATCGCTCTTCGTTAATAGGCCACGCCTTCAAGATATTATGCAATGGATGAGTTGTTGTCCTTTTTTTTTTTGTTTCAAATACTCTGCTACTCTTAGGACAAGTGCTTTAAGGTTAATACAAACCCAGTGATGTCTTTCAATCAAAATTTACAACTTCAAAGTACGAAAATAGTTAACGGCTAAGTAGAGATTTAACGAAGGTTGAGCCTAGAAAACCGGTGCTTGTTTGAAAAAAAATAAACTGAATTCAGGACCTTTGATTCAAAGGATAAAATGTATACTCTGCACAGTGCTAAAAAAAATAGCTGGCGCGACAGTTCAGGATGAGCCAAGGCCTAGCTTCTCGCAACCATTCATGTTGTGCGTGTTTATTTTGTTCGCACGAATGGAAGGGACCTACAATTTATTGCCGACTCCGAACGGCGAATTAAGAAGCTCTTTCATGACTGATTATACTCCCGGAGGTTTGTCATTCCCCGACGAGAGGTGGTGCCGCGGAAAGTGTTCGGTAGTCATGGCTGGGGCTTGAACCCACGCCGCTTGGTCAGCAGTCCAACGCACTAACCACTGACCCACGGCGACCACACCACCACTCTGCACAGTGCTGATAATGCAAATTCTGCAACATGGCTTCAACCACTATACGAAAGAAAACAAAGAAATTGTTTATAGTACCTACATGTATTTGCTTTTCTGTGGACTAATGAAAATGCAGTTGCGAACTTTATAAAATGCAACAGGATGTGGATTTATTAGTCATATCGGTGTATCAGAGACCTGATTTGTTAGATGAAGTAATCACGAATGCCACAATGTTTGCTGAAGTGTACTTTCAGAAACACATTGTTTGACTCATGTAGTACAAGGTCCTATGTATGTACACATGAATATATGTATCTTATACTTAAGAAAACTCCTTTGCCTGTTCTTTAAATCCAAATAGCAATCATCTGAGATGTGATAATTTTTATTAACCCAGAAGCTGCTATGTACATACATGCGAAATTTTTAACATGTAAATTTACAAGCTTAAACTAACAGCAAAGCAGTAAAGAATCCAAGAGAAATTATTGAGAAGTTCTATCGTAACGATGGCGTGCAGCAACTGGAAACCATCCATTACACACCCTGTGACGCAAGCAGCAATCGTAGCGTCTTAAGAATTATTCGTGCATTGCCCGTAAAACAGCACTATAAGGACTTAAAAAGGACGATTAAGGTGCCGAAAACTCCATCCTTCGACCATCGTGCTCTTAAATGGAAAACTGGCCAGCATTGTTTCCATCAAAAATAAACTCGATTTCCTTCAACAAGAGGGAATTCACTGAGAGAGTTCTCCTCAAGAAGCTGATAGCGTGAAATATCTTGGATAGAGAACTGAATTGAAAGAAAAATGTATCCATTTTTGATATTGGCATAGAAGAGGTATCTTTTCCAAAACACTAGCTCAATCCGAGTCCCAGATCACAACAGTGGTTTATAAGCGGAAGTTCCAGCCGCCGAATGCTGGTATTATCACGGCGGGATATTTCGTTTTACATCGATAGCCAGGCGGCTGGTGCGAAGATCTGAGGGTTTCTGGTTACAAAGGCATGCCGAGTAATGAAGCGGTTGACGCGGTTGACTAGCTGACCACACATTTAAACCTACACTGGTCAACCTTAGGGAGTTGGTGAGAAAGAAATCCTTAATGGCAGCGAACATCAGGGGGAAATCTCCAACGACCTGTAATATACCAAAACTTACAAAAATATAACAAAGCAAAAATCAATAAACAAATCGCTGTCGCTGTTGATAAACTTATAGCATACACCACTCGCGATGGGCCCACTATAATACCTAGTGTCTTTTGCATAACCCTACTGTACCTAACCTAGCATAGACCACAAGATACTGAAGTAACAGAAAAATAAACTGCGTCTAAGCGAGGATGACCTATGCAAAGGATGCAATGACCAAGGAATCCATGAGTATACAACTCATTTTCTTTGTCACTGTCCAACCCCCTGCCACATTAGGAACAAAGCCTGGGAAAATACTTTTTTCATGACATCGAAGAACCGTCGGATAAGTCGCAATCGAAAAAGATAATGTCAAAAGTCCACGCGAGAGGAAAGATAAAAGCCATGAAGGGTACCACAATGGCCTACATAGACCATTAACTGTCAAACTAACAAATCAAATCGGGAAAGAAAATGCGGTAAAATATTTTGGTTGGCCCTGTCTGACAGAATATGTACCGAAATAGTAGTGATCACGAGTTTCGAAAAGAAATTCACGTTGCAGATGTTATCATTTTCGTACAATACTTTAGACACCAACCTTAAAAAATAAAAAATGTAATCCTCTGAATCCTGAATCCTTTCTTATGTAATACGCAGCCGAAAGCTAGAACTTATAGCTTGACGCCAAGCTAGACATGCGTCCTAGTATCGATCAATTAAAAATAAGCACAAAAAACCGATCTACGTGAGTATTAACTAACGTAAGTTCTAAATTCATGGGTTATGCTGGCATCGCACACCCTATCCGTGGCTATCTGAAAGCAACAATGATGGGAATGGCAAGAAATTCATGAATAGAATTCAAAATTTTCAAGAAAGTGCAATGCACCCTGGTACTCTCTACTGCCCTACCAAAGAATAATTTCTCACAGAATACCCAATCTTGCCAAAACGGAGTCTTAGCCAAATTCTATACACACACACATCTTACCTGTTCTCGACTTTGTTTCCGATGTGGCTTCTAATGCAGCAACGGCTGCCAATGTGGACGATGGCGGAACGGATGTAATCGAATTTGACGACGGCGAGCATCCAGCTGGCTGTGTGACCGGATCCAGACGATACCGTTGACCCGTCGTAGCCGACACTGTTGTTATGCAGTTTCCATTTAACGCCAGACTTGTTGAACTAACCGCATTGTGTACTGAGGGTCCTATACAACTTGCACTACTACTGTTGACATTGGACGCGGCGGAGGATTCAAGCGAATCTGTCAGTCGTTGAGTTGAATAGATGTCACTAAGAAAGAAATGATTGCAATTTAAATTACAGAATGTGATTGCAGAGAGTCTTACCTAAAAGCACTAGACGCTCCAAAGAAACTCGTCCTGTCCTGCAACGCCGCTTTCGCCTTCTCCACACTCTGCTTCAACTGTTCGAATGTGGACTGATGGAAGCGATACGACGTCCAATCGGGCGAACACTGACCCAATCCAAGACAATCCTCGGTCTTTACTTGCGCTAAGGTCGGCGAAACTCTTTTCAAATCCAGTGCCGTCTGGTAGGAACAGGAGTTCTCGTACATCGTTACTGATGCCGCAGATTGGTTGCCACTTGTCCACTTGAGTCTGCAAAGGCATATACAAAGTAAATGCACGTGAAAATGTTGACTTTGCGGTAAAGGCCAGAATATATTGTGGTTCACCTCATTTCACCCCCCAAAAAAACCGGACCGAAACATAGACGCAGTGCAGTCTGACGTGCAGTATTTCAACGGTGTTCTGCCATAACGCTAATTGTATTCTGTTCTATGCGCTAGTAGCTAGTAGCTAATTGCAATCTAAAACAATATAATTGAGTGCGAGGATAATTAAATGAATTTATGAGTTCTCTCTATCTACTGTGCCACCCCGACCATCCAGCCCTATGTTCTCGATAACCCTCTGTCTATGGGTGTGTAGGGGTATTGTGTGTAATGGAGATTCCCAACCGTATCTGTGGCATAGAAACATCCCCCACTCGTCGTATGAATATTCATTCAAATTCGGGTTGTCATCGGAAGTAGTGCGATTTGATTTATGCAAACCCACCCCTGGAGTGTAGCACCCGCCTAATGCTGGAGCCTGCACCCTGGCCTAGGGTTAAAGGAACAACGTTAGATCCTTCTGTCTGATAGTATCACGTCTACATATCTGCATGAAACTGATATCCCTTGGCACACACAAAAAAACAACCAGAAACCACCCCCAACGCGTTATAGAAAAATGTCTGTTGAAATGCAAAATTGAATATTCTCGTATTCCTGCAGTGATTTCGAGTCCTTGCTCCTTTTTTAGGAATTCCTCCTTTTTTCCTATGTAAATGATGCGTGCGGTAGCATCCTAAGAGTGGGTGATTATGATCCGCCCAAAAAAACAAATAATTCAGCTCGTACATAATGGACTGGTACAAGCACACGCCCGCTTTATTACTGTTACATCGACAAGCCCCCGAAACGCGCGTGTAAGGGATTCACCAGCAGCAGCACCACCACCACTGACACCGGCGGCAGGAGTAAGAGGAACTTCTCTGCCAAGATAGGCTTTTTGGCGTACGCCAATTGCAAGAAGATTAATAACTTTAGATAAAAGGAGATGACATTTCTCAGTATCCGGACACAGTTGGGCCGGGCGCGTGTGCTAAGGACGAAGATTTGTGTGATGTTATTGTTGATGTAATGCGTTTAATTAATGGCAGATTACGAAGAGATTTCGAAATGTTTAATTAAATAAGCCTGGCGGAGTGGAAAAAGATGAAACAGCTAATTGAATGTGGAGGTGTTGGGAGTGGAAAGAATTCAAAGGGAGGTGTCAGAAGTGGGGCGTTTGTGGCTTACAAAAAGATGGATGCGATGGATTTTTATTTCGAATTATTTTTATCGTTTTATCCGTCATATTCAAATTGGCTGAGGCTTGGTTGTGAGCACTTTAGCCGTTGGACTGTTGGGCTTTTTCGGAATCACGTTTGGTTGGACAGACTTTAATCACTTTTTCGGAAGAAAAAGTTCACCGTCGCTTTTTGCTGTGTCGACTTCTGTATTTACGTGATTTTGCGTTAAACGGTGGTTACTTACTACCTCTATCTTCAACATCAAAAGATTCGACGAGAGAGTCTTTTTAAAGCACCTTCACTCTCCTCAACCACTGCAGCGTCTTTCAGGTCTCTGTTAAGCGTCAAGCCACCACAGGGCCAAAGATTGATGCACCGAAAATATGATTTGTATGGACAGCCAAGCTTTGATCAGATTCCTTGTATCCAGATCTAGGACACTGATCCTAGATCCGGCATCCCCTCGCTCCTAACTGAGCAGAAACGTCAATTCAACTAAGAAGAGACGACTTTTCGTGCATCCTAGGCAGGCACGGTGCCCACAAACATCATTTGGCACGAAGAAAAGCCATTTTATGAGAACACCTCTTCAATGATCTAAATGATTTGAATACTACAGTAGAAGGTCAACCCTAGTGCTGCCTCAGGAGAAATGGACCTTTGATTATAGCATACTCTAGTTCTAGGGCAAATAAATTGTTTGCTAGTTTTATGCCATCATGTCGTGTGCTGTTCGTGACGACACTTTATAAGCTTCGGTTTTACTTGCTTACACGTACAAGCTTGAACACGAAGCACAGAATAGATATCTCTCAAAAAACGAAGAGCAGATGGAGTTCTTGGAGCACCTGTAAAACAACGAGAAAGCTATGGCCAATGTGCAGTAAGGCCAGAACTGATACACTGATACAGAAGTACAGAAATATCCTTTCCACCCTGGAGAACGATCCTCGCGTTGATGGTATGGTATATAAAGATGAACGGAAGGCTCTTCACTTAGACCTCAGACGGGCCCGTTGTGATCTCCTCTTTTAACATTTCGAAACTGTAGCGAAAAAATAGGTTTGGGATGAATGCACAATTATGGAGTTGACACTAGTGTACGTGATCTGGCGAATCTTCCTGACATGCTTCAGGTCGTAGGAGTGATTACAGGGCGATACCATATGAAAAGCTAAACCTAAGTGAGGGCCTGGGGAGACAAGGAAGCCAATGAGAATACATCCAACTTTCTCTGCCACTTTTGAAGCCTGTGCTATCTCAAACACAATTTCATTGGAAGACTCTTCCTCCAGGATATTGAATAACTAAGCGACATACCAACGATGGGAGAATGCCGACAGACCGACAGAAACAGACCACATGATCCAGACTCTGGCATTTGACAGGAGATTTATTGTAATATCAGAATTCCTGACAGAGATGTCTGGAGGAATAACAAAGTTACCAATGAAAAGGAACTGGCCTTCTACACCGATGGTTCCAAGATGGATGTTGGTACAGGTTCCGGGGTCTACGAAGCCAAGGCTCTACGAATAAGCCAGTTCTTTAGAATAAACGACGACTGCAGTGCCTTTCAAGCCGAAATTACAGCCATCATCGAGGCCTCGAAAACTGTCCGTGATATGGACATCACCGCAAAGACAATCACAATCTATATCGACAGCCAGGTAGCCGTTAAGGTTCTGAAGTCCGCGATAACTAGGTCAAGGCTTTTAAAATCTGTAAAGAGCACCCAGATGAGATATCGAGAGCCAATACGGTCACCCTATGTTGGGTACCAGAGCATGTGGATATCCCAGGTAACGAAAGCTTGTTAAAAAGGTATATCGATGACGAGGCCATAAGTCGAGCCAATACGCGGTGGACCCAGCTAGACACATGTGCAACGGCCAGAAGCTTATGGACGAGTTATAATAAGAAGAGATCTCTGTCTCTGGTCAAACTGAGTCGTCGTGGGCACTGTGCAATTGGTATTTATGCGGAACACCTCGGTATACATCACAACTATTGCAGAAGTTGCAGGGATGAGGAGGAGATCGAATCTGTCCGACACCTGCTGTGTCAATGTTCTGCCCTCACCAGTAGAAAAATGAAGACTCTTGGTAGTTACTTCTTCACGGAACTGGAGGACTTGGGTGACATCGAGTTGAGGGACCTCCTGAGATTCACTTCCTTACCTGGGTGGATTTAAATCAGCGGTTCCCTTTCTGTTTACACTTTTACAGATTCCCGGAGTAAAATTGGAAGATGGGCACAATGGACCCTTTGCTGGCCTAAGTGAGCAGTGACAATGTCACAAGGCACCCATTAACCTAACCTAATCTAAGCGACATACCTGTCAAGGACATCTGTATGTCTTTAGAAAGCCAACTGGAATAGAAAAATTCTTTAGGAATTGCTCATGGGCAAGGGAAACTTCCGCCCTCAATGAGTATCAAAATAAGTCTATACTGATCTAAGTGTGCGGCAGATAGTTATTTTTCTCCTCGTCAACCGATATATCTAACCTAACCTCATCTTACTGTTGCTTGACTTAACATAAGTCAGACCCCTGCCAGTATTATCTCCTAAGCAGATCGCCGACAAATTTTAAAGAAGTGGGTCGTGGAACTTGTTTAAGATTTACTAACTCCTATGTTCTCGAATTATCATTAATTGTCTTCCACAGCTACCGCTATTGAGATCTATTGTCATATTCTCCACATTTTTCATTTTAACATCACAAAACATTGACCGCATATGTGCCTGTCGCATGTAGCTACTTCCTTCTGTTTATGAACACAAGTCACTATTATTCTTTCGATAAAAACAGACTAATGGAAAACGCGATTTTGAGCTGCTCGTCATGTGACCTTTCATACCCTGATTAGTTTCTATGTTTGTTTTAATTTATTTGTAATTCCACGAATTGCAAATTCGCTAAGGTATTTCACTCATTTGTGACTCATTTGTTATGCACATCACTCGAAGTTGTCACTTCAGCCGACGTT
Source organism: Matsumyia berberina (assembly GCA_917880715.2). Taxonomy (NCBI): domain Eukaryota; kingdom Metazoa; phylum Arthropoda; class Insecta; order Diptera; family Syrphidae; genus Matsumyia; species Matsumyia berberina. Next base: position 36,824,882 of record OU862870.1, read on the forward strand.
ACATATGGAATAAACCCGAACACTATCACATAGAACCGTGCTTGTATCCGCAAGAGGATTTAGGAGCAAAATTCGATCAAAACTCTTCTGGGATCAATTAACAAATTTTGAAGACGACACACTTGGCTAATTGTTTTTGTCGTTACACTTTTCCAACATTCTCCTAAAATCCAGGCATAAGTTGATTCAAATTTACTATTATCACTTCACCAAATTATTCTTAATTTCACCAGACATAAACATCAAATGAAAAATAATTCCTTCTTATACCATTTCACAACACTTGCGTTCGAATTTTGAAACGTTTATTGGATGGTTGAAATTAATTTAATTAATGAAAATACCAGTACGCGAAGGATTCTATAATAATTTATTTTTGTAATTTTATAGAGATAATCAAGCTGAACTAACGCAAAAGAGAAATTTCACTCTAAAGTGCAAAGAAGAGTCTAATCAACAATTTCCATTCAAAACTAAATTTTCACTGTTCATTTCCATGCGGTGGCGTAGGAGGTGGTTGTCTCAGCTGGGCCAGGGTGTAGCACTTTTCAAAAAAAACAAAAAAACTACCGAAAAGAAAAACTATTTCAAACGCTGCAAAGTCTTAGGCTTGGGTGAAGATCGAGGAATATGTACAAGGAGGTCAAAAACGACGTTAAACGTATTATAGCTATTGCGAAAACAAATGCCATGCAACACTTTTATGATCGCCCCGACACGGCTGAAGGTCAAACAGCCAGAGGAGATGGCACAGACAAGAAACCTTAAGGACAAGAACGACGGTATGCCGTGAGGAATATTTCAAGGAATGACTAAATGAAGAGTTCCCGCATAGTACAGTATCTAATCATCAAGCTGTCCTTTTACCAATAGAGAAGAAGGAAAGTTCAAAAGGCAGTTGGCCCCGATATCTTACCAGCCGAGCTATGCAAACCTCTGAGCAATGTCGTAACATATGATATGTATGCATCTAGTTAGCGGAGTGGTTTAGTAAAATGTTGAATGGATGTGAAATGCCTGGCGTCTAAGTACACTCATACCGTTCTGTAAAAACAAAGCAGGTGTCTGAATATGCTCAAACTACAGAAGTGTAAAGCTCCCAGCTCCCATCAATATTATTATATATCAGCGCATTAGAATGCTGACAAATATTCCTGACATTTAATGGTCCTTCCTAATCAACAAATGAACAATTGATGACAAACCACTCAAATTTTAGTGGAGAAAGGCATGCTTAAGAAGAAAGATCTCCACATGATATTTATTGATCTTGAAAGTCTTTTGATCGTGTCCCCCGCCAGCTAGTATGGCAGACCCAGAGTGCCAAGGAATTACCTGAGATCTACGTAGAAGCGATCCAGGACATATGGGTTTGTTGTGCTTGACGATAAATTTTGCCCACAACATCAGAAGTACCATAAGAAAACCACCAGCATGCGCTGGTATAACCACAGTAAATGAAGACTGGCGAGGACTATATGGTTCGAGAGGCACTGCAGAATGAAACGCTACGGCCAAGACCGGAAAATCTTAAGAGAAACTGGTATAAAACGATATAAGAAGTTCTTAAAAGGCACCAGATGGACGTCTTGAAAACACAAAATCGACAAATCCAGCCACCCAGCACCAGAAGAGACTCCAAGTGAATAGGAAAAAAAAACTGCGTGAAAAAACAAGAAGAGAATTCCTAAGATATGTCTGTTCAAACAGAATTTTCAAATATTAGGAAAGATAAACCTTCATTATTATCAAAGACAAAGTCAAGACCAATATATTTAGCTGGTAAGGGCTTCTAAGGAAAAAATCGTACAAAAACACCTGCTGGTTTGATAATGAAAAGACTGACTGAACAGCGCGACAGCCCGGCATAAATCAGGGCCGAGTTTCTCGTAATAATTCATGCGATACGCGTTACATTTTCTTGCATGAAGCGCAGAGATCGACCATTTATTGCTGACTCCGAACAAATTATACTTTTGGAGGTTTGTTATACCTCGACGATGATCTCAGGGACCAGAATGTCCTTAACAGAGACATACACTGTCATCGTTTCCCTCTATATAGAGTAAAATTTCGGTTACCTGCGCTATACCCATCCTGAGTAGATGATACCTCAGAGTCTTCAAAATTGTCCTTATTGTATTTCGATTACGTGTTTCTTCATAGGACTTGTCTGATTCTTTAAATATTATTCCAGTTGAATTGGTGGCTAAGTTTTTCCTATCTGCCTAGCATGATTCTTAACGCAGAAACGCCTACCTTTGAGTAGATCCCCTTCTGGTCAGCGAATTCAGTACCTTCGATGCTTCTGTGTCTCGGAAGGCACCAGAGTTTAACTAAATTTCGCTTTGATAAGTATTGGAAAGTATTTAAACAGCCATCGGCGCTTTGACGCTAAGGTAGTAAGAGCCCAATGCCTTAGGTGATTAGGCGATGCTAGGTTATCAATGATTACATTGAGATTGAGCCTTTAATCCTAAAGTCGAGGTTGATATTGGCACAGGCTTCAATGAAAAACCGCTCGGCTTGAAAGATACTGAAATGCGTTCCAAGTTCCCACGAGACTTTGGGGTCGGGGCCAAAGACACTAACACCAGAGTCCTTCTTATAGCCATGAGTATGTTATACTAGTTTTTGATATTCAGCAGAGAATCGCCAACTTCCAAGGCCAAGCGATTCAGAATCTCAATTCAAAATCTTCTTCCAAATTGGAGCGATTTCGGCCATAGTGATTATTTCTAGCTTGGGAAAATCGGAGAGAATCGTAGGGCATCCAGCGGTATATTAATGGGTTTCCGATGCGATGCTTCCGTTTTCTTAACATAGATGTGCAGAGAATAAGTCCGACTTGTGCCTCCTGGACGGCCGTAGGGCTTAGCCCCAGTTACCCAGACATGATAGCCTTTGAAGTCGTCGCACATTTGAAATTGTTGTTTTCCCTTCGGTTTTAGTTTACCATACTGCAGAAGCATAGATGAAGGTAGGTCGTGGTCTACGACCAAAATATAACCGTGGGCTAAAGACCCCAGGTCTCCGTGGCTCAGTGGTTAGTGTGTTGGACTGCTGACCAAGCAGTGTGGGTTCAAGCCCCAGCCAGGAACACCGAACATTTTTCACGGCACCACCTCTCGTCGGGGAATGACAAGCCTCCGGGAGTATAATCTGTAATGAAAGAGCTTCTCACTTCGCCGTTCGGAGTCAGCAATAAATTGTAGGTCCCTTCCATTCGTGCAAACAATACAACACGCACAACATGAGTGGTTGCGAGAAGCTAGGCCTTGACTCATTCTGAGCTGTCGCGCCAGCTATTTATTTATTTTTTTAAAGACCCCAGCCTTTGCAGTATATTCGGCGACATATCCACATGGCATTGATCGGTTTGGCGATTTTACTTTTGATGTGGGAGTAGCAGTGCTTAAGTAAGTTTGGAGTTTTGTAGAAGTTTTTTTATCTAAAACAATTCCCAGATACTTTACTTCATCCGAAAATCGTATCGGTGTACTACTGAGAGTGACTCCAACAAGGTCCACTTTACTCCATCTAGTAAACGATGCAAGGACCATCTTGCTTGCGTTGATTGATTATGCCTCTTTGACACACTAGTCAAAGACTAGGCGTTATGCGCTTTGTATGTTTTCGCACATTTTGCGTTCATGTTCTCCTGTAATTATGATGACAAGACCTTCAGTGTACCTGATGGCGTTGTAGCCGTCGGTGCTGAATTTGGTTACTCTGTTACAACGAAGTTTGAAATTTTTTTCATATAAATTAAACAGACCCAAATTGCTGTCCAAAACACGAAAAAGCATACACAAGTCTCTCCAAAGCGTAAGTAATCTCAAGAATTCATTCCCTTAGATATCGCAAATTCGTTGGGTAGCGGGTGTCCTGGATCGGCTGATCATTCAGCTACATATCCACCTTTTCCACTTGTTGAAATCCTTATTTAACTACGAAAGTACGAATGAAGCAAGGACCATGAAAAAACCACTCAATATAACCTATTTCTCAAACGCAACTCCTAAAAACTGTCCTTAAACGCACCCCTGATCCGTTCACACATTCGTTCATACGATCGCTGTTTACATTCTACAGTAGCTCATAAATTGACCCCTTCCGGTACCGGACATGGGCCGCGCAGTACAATTAAACACACAGCGGTCGCCGTGAATACACAAGTAGATGACGCGATGTGTAGTAGTGTAGTCTAAGGGTAAAGTGTGACCTAGTGTCGTCTCGTTGTACTTGTAACCAACGCGAGCGATGTAATCCCCTGAATGGCACAGCACACACAAATCGTCAACTACTGTCGTCGCATTCGTTTAAGAAGTTCTTTTGCAAAAATTAGTAAAAAAAAATTTGTAATTTTTAATTGTTCGCAATCAATAAGTTTATTGGACGAACGGGGGCCGTAAGAAAGTGCCAAACAATTGCGGGCAATGTAAGGAGGGAAATGTAAATATCTCGTGCAAATTTGATGTAGCGCATACCTTTGGCGCGCGCATGTAACGTAAATAAAATTGAATTTTTGGAGACGCGTCTTCCGGTCGAGTGCTTAATTTGAGACTTGATTTTAAATTCAATTTGTTTGGTTGTAACCGCAGCGGTTTAGACATAAAAATGCGTGTTTCTGACACAATTATGAGCGTGTTCTACGGTGCCAATGGTGTTTTCAGAGATTTTTAAAATAATTATTTTATGAACTTTTGAGCAATCTGCGGAAATTTATATTTTTGTGTTTAGAAGAGTTCAATTCTAAATTCAAAAGACATCGGCAGTCGTTTTATAAAGAATCTTACGTTAAGGACTATGCCAATAGACGATTGTGAACGTGTTTGTAAAGATGACAGCTGACAGCCCCTTGAAATGGTACCAACATGTGAAAATCATCGCAAATAATGCTTTGCTTTTTGGGACGATAGCCTTGAAGATAATTTCCCTGGTCGCGGTGTTTTCTTGGCAATACGCCTCGATGCTACGCTCTCTAAAACCTCGCACACTGCTGTTTTTAAGTTCATTTGCGTCAAAATAACTGCCGCTGGGAACAACATTTACATCTCTTGCTGCTAGACTCGCCCAGTCCAACGCTACCAACTTGCAATAGACGCGATTGATTTCCTGTTCAATGTTGTAGACCCATGCGACGTCATCATAATTTTGGGAAATTTTAATATCCCCGATGGTGCGATGCATTTTTCCGCAGCAAATCCCTTCTCATGCAAGGAGTTTCTACTCTCTGATTCCGGCCCTTACCAGTTTAGCAGCCTTACTAACTACTTAGATATACAACTCGGCCTAAACTTCTCATCATCAGACGCTAATATTTAAGACCTAAACTGTTTTACTCCTTACTAATCTATGTATTTGACAAAATGCAAGGCAGGCATTGAATCTTCTACACATGCGACCAGCTGACAAACGATTTCCATGGAGAACTCTTCCAGAGCAAGCCATTCAAGATTGAGAAACCCAAACACTGTTAATGTAGTTGGGTTGTTAGTACAAAACAATCATAGTCTAGTTAAAGTATCAAAAGCGGAGGCGAAACAACACTGAAACACCACCAAAGCAAATACCGTGTTGTGATTATAATGACGATGAGCCTGGGGTTACAGAATCAATAAACCAAAGGTAAGTCTTCAAGGTTAGCAAACAAATGAAGGCACCGCAGTCCAATGTGGATCTGGACCTCAATCAACAAACGTCTCCAGCCAGCTAGATCGTTAAATAGATAAATAAATAAATATCCGGGATGAGCCAAGGCCTAGCTTCTCACACCCACTCATGTTGTGCATGTTGTACTAGTCGCATGAATGGAAGGGACCTACAATTTATTACCGACTCCAAACGGCGAATCGAGAAGCTCTTTCATGACAGATTATACTCCCGTAGGTGTATCATTCCTCAACGAGAGGTGGTGCCGCGAAAAGGTTCAGTGGACTGGCTGGAGCTTGAACGCAGCTCGCGCAAAATCCAGTGCACTAACCATTGAGCCACGGCGACATACCACCTGAATCGCGATCCTCCTCTACCTTGACACAGTGATATCGACGGCAACGGAAGAGCAACCCAATTGGCTCGGCAAGTATCCACTTTACGAACCTTACTCGCACATCAATATAACTCCCCATCGATGTGTTGAAGAAAACGTAGACCTCAAGATAAGAAAACTAATCAAGTCAGGGGTGACTGCATTATATCCCGCAAAATAGATATTCGAGTCTTAGCAGGCGCACCAACTAGACATTGCGCCATAGGCACAATGGCCACTAGGCTCGGCATCAAATCGCCGGACTACTGCAGGAGCTGTCAAGATAAGGAGGAAATCATCAGGCACCTACTTTGTGGGACCCAAATCTCCAAAACCGTCGAATTCGACACATGGGAAGCAGACTGTCTAAAGAAGACGGAGAACATAGTCCATTATACAGAGCACCGACTGGTTTGAAAGACCAGCCCCCTAGAACCCAAAGAGGACCACAACACAAAAAATAACACAATGGACCAATAGGCCCGTGGACGCACAGTCACTGGACTAAATACTTTCTCCATAACCTAACCTAACCTTTCTCTACTGCACCGTCTTTCTTTCTTTTGCCACCAGAGCACTAGTGGTAATCCAAGCCACATGTCGTGTTTTATGGGGACTCTTCTGACCAAGTCGATGTCGCCCATACAGTCCACCATTCACCGTCTATGCATCAGGGGATAAAGATCACCCGAAAAGTTTTTCTCGTGAAACAACCAAGCCTCTACGCCAAAGAGCAGGACCGGTATGATTAGGTTCTTTAGTAGTTCGATAGAGGGCTTTGTTGCTCAATTGCAAGAAGTCAAGTGTCCAATAGCCCACAGAAACAGCGATTTGCAAGAATTTCATGTTCTTCACTATAGTTTGAAACAGATTGGTGAAGACCGTCGCCGATGTCGACTATAAAATGTTGAAAATCAGCGAATTATACAAACTTCCAAAATTTTCTGATGAATTTCATCTAACTCTGACGAGTTCGTAGACACAGTGTAATCGAATTGAATTAACTGATGAACTGGATGACCTAGCAATGTATCCATCAGACTCGACCACGAATTATAACCAAAAATGCTCAGAAATAGGACAATCCCAGATGGATTAACACTTCAAATTGTGCAGTATATCAGACACTACGACCTCTCGAGAACCGGAATGATTCGCAGTTTTTAAGCCACCGAATATCCAACCGCCGAAAGCGTAAGCGCTTGCGAGGTCATAATCAGCAAGCTGCCGCCGCCTCATAACGATTTTTATAGAACCTACTGAGGTAAGGAAAACATCTAAAAGGATCCTAACAGCCTTAGGCAGCTACCACTTGCAGTTCTACTTCTTCCACAACACCAAGCCATCTTCTTATTATATTTTTGGTCTAGAGAATGGGAAATAGCGTGCTTAAGGTTGGTGATTATGTTAGGCGACTATTTTCGGATTATGAGTCGGTAGACGGTAATGGAAAACCTTCACGAAAATTCTTCAAGCTTGCATGCAAAGAAGCATACATTTCGAGCGTGGGTCTTACTTCTGAAGCAAGTGGCGGCTGGACGGTCATGCAGGGTCTAAAATTAGATCGTTTTGCAATTCCTAGTACTCTAGCTCAAACCAAATTGTTTCCTTTATTAGAGTTTACGCAATGAAGAATAATCTGGCTTAAGAACTGACTTTTCCGTCAATCTTTGAATTCAGAAGATTATATAATCGTCTGGTATAGGTTCGACTTTCAACATTTTTTGTGCTACAACCTCTCATCGGGAAATGTTAAGCCTCTGAGAGTATAATTTGCTATGCAGAAGCTTCTCAATTCGTACAAATATTGTAACACACACAACAGGAATGATTGCGAAAAGCTGGACCATGGCCCATTCCGGGCTGTAGTGCCAGCTCCATAAAATTTCATCTTTCATCGCAAAACGTTCAATTCATTTCGTAAATATCGGCGAAATATGTAATACCGCATATTATTCAAATAGGAAACTGCTAAATTGTCAACTAAGGCTATTTTTAAGAAATACCTTGCTTCAATGACACTGCGAGATCCTCCTCGACCTTCCAGAAAACCCATTTAACTTAAATTAAAGTTGCTAACGCTTGACTACGTACCTTTCTTAAGTAATAATCACTATCTCCAGGCTCATGCAGAGTATTTCCTCTAAAAACACGGCTCTTGCTTGTAACCCTTTAACTTCACTTCCTATCCCACTAGCACAGTTTTTGATTTCACACAAAATACATATAAAAATTCGTTAACCCTTATTCGTTCGCCTTCTGTTTACACGTTTACGCGACCTTTCAGTCGGTTTTTTTTTTTATTTTATTTTACTCAGGATTAACATATTTCAAAATCACACCCGGAAACAACGTTCACACCTTTTACCGGTCACTCTCAGGGTTCCGCAACTTGTTGTGTGGTTTATTTTGTTCCGTCACTGAAAATCTATTGCACCTCTCTGGTGTTGAGTGTTTCGGCCAAAAAGTGCACACTGGCTGTCAATACCGACCAACAAGGACATCGGCGAGCGCAACAAGCCTCTCTCACTCTTTCGATGACAAAAATAATGAAAACCGCCCGGGGAAATCCGATTTTTCCCTTTGTCTCGGGTCAATAAGAAAATTCCTTTCGACTACAAGAGGCTCCCAAATTGTGTCCGTTGTGCATTGCCCGAAATATCCGTCAATACCGAGGACGATGATAGTTTTGGGTCTAAACCACAGAAACGGATAACCCACTGCGCCACACAAACACACTCACTTGCACTGCCGGGAAACACTCACACAGCCACGCGACTAGTAGCACAGTTAATGTAGCAGCAGATCATCCCACTTAATGAGACTGCGACACAGGACGATGGTGAGGGTGGTGCCCTGGGGGTGGATTAGTGGTCGTCGTCGCGCTCTGGAGATAATGGCACAACCTCCGTGGATCTGTACCTCAAGGTTTGCTGCTGCTGGTGCACAGATAAATGGCAGATAATCGACGTGTGTGCGAGCCGATGTCTACGGTTCATCCTTAAGGATGTCAACCCCCGTTAATGCGGTTGCCATTGGTACAACGGCCGGCATTTTCTGGGAAGAGCATGCGTGGTACTGTGGTAATGATTCCACAAAACTTGTTATCTCTGCTCTAGAGGGAGGAGCCACCGACTCTGATGATGATGATGATGAGTTTAGATTCTGTGTGTGTACCTCTCTGGCGTATCCTCGCATCGCAAGGAACACAAACAGCATTGGTCGGGTGGAGATGCCACACTGGAGTGAGGGAGGCAGCACCTTTGTCGGAAATGCGTACCGAAGGAACTGAAGATTCCCAACAATGGCGGTTTTATGTCCGCGATTTCATCCCTCCGCCTGTGTACACGCAGGAGGACTGTTCCACACTGCTATCCCTGGTGCGAGGATGTGTGCGAACAGAAGACATATCCTTTCTTATCTATTCGTATACACGCAAAATGCATTCGTTGGATACATTATTTTTACGGCGCTTAAATGTGCTGCTGTGGAATAAGTTTTTATGGGATTCGTTGGGTAGTATATCCAGGAGGGATAAGAAATTGAAATTGAGATGGTCCTATCTAAGGAGAACGAACGAGGGAATGGGAAATAATTTTAAGATTTTCGTTTTGGATGATTTGGAGCTTTAATGGTGTTTAAGAGGGCGTTATCTAAGTTATTACCAGATTGAGATACGGGTGAATGCTCCATTTCTTTGAAGTTTTTTTTTTCCCCCCTTTTCGTTAACCGAAAAGGAAACGTAGATAGGTATAAGCGTATTTTCCTTTTGTTGTCTTAAGCGGTCCATAGACAAAACTTGGATTGAATACACCGACGTGTGACAGGTTTACATAACATTTCCGTAAGAATTTATAGCTTAATCATGGTTGAACTTATTCAAGGAGTATTCGTTCAACTTTTAGAAGATTGAGTCCTAACAGGAGCAGGAAAGATGTTTTAAAGTTTCTGTTAAGTTTTCAAGGCAGTCTGGAAAAGAGCTCGTTTTTCAGTTCTTTAATTCAGTTGTTGACAATATTTTGTGATTCCACTCTCTGAGTAAGAAACCACAATGCTAATTCCGCTTCGTCGCTGCTTTTAGTTCTACAGGCCTCTAAAATCTACAGGCCTCTGACATCTGCGTGCCTAAAGATTTATCCAATGCATATCATGCTCAGATCTCCTACTTAATACGGTAATCCTGAGTGACAGTATTTACATATATATATCTGCTCAGACAGTTAAACTGCCTTAATGGGATTTGCGAACCTTAAACCAAGTCGAAGTTGGTAAGGGAATGCAAAGAAAATCTCAACCCCTGCCCAGGTCAACCTGCTCTGGGTACCGGGTCACTGCAACATACCTGCGAACGAAGCTTCGGATGAACTGACTAGGAATGGGGCAGAAAACAGATACATCACCACAACTACAACCCTAGGGGTGGTCCTGAAGGTTATTAAAACCGTTTTTAGCGGCTCGTTTGCTAAACGCTACGAGATTTTCTGGAAAGGCTTGCAAATCTAGCAAGGACAATGCTTAATCCTGGCAGGAGCCAACAAAAATTGATGGGCGGCCTATACACATCAACATGAATAAACATACTCACCGACTAAGACTGGTGCAATGAAGAACTTGTCCGCGATGTGTAAAGGAAGAGGAGAGCCTCAAACACTTCCGCTGCGATTGTCCTGCCACAGCGGCGCTAGGACACAAAAGCCTGGGAAAACATGTTCTGCCCGGGCTAAGCCCTCTTAGGCATTTTAGTTTCCAGGAAATCCTGGAGTTCGCGTGACATACAGCACGTTTCTCGAACTTCACCCTATTAAACCAAACAACCAAACATCATGCTCAGGTATTGAGATGCGCATAGGTACATATGTATGTACATATAACGACAGCAAACTGCGATCGAATCCCTTGCCTACATACATATGTATGTCGTTTGCTATGCTCCTGACATACGTAGGTAGGTACACCGAACACGTCGATGGGTGCCTATTATGATTACTGCGATAACGTTCGATTCACTTGGATTTTCTTTGATCCTTAAAGAACGAGAAGAGATAACCTTTCAAAACTAACCAATATCATTACAGGACACTGCATCCCACTAGGCAGGTCTGCAGGTAACGATTTCTGTAACAGCTGGAGAGATGAACAAGAGGAGTTGGAGACTATCGCGCATTTTCTCTGTACGTGACCCGACCTTGTCACCTCAGGAGCATACCTCTTCAACAAATTATAGGATCTGAACACTGTTACCACGAACGACTGCACTATTACCTTGGGAAAACTAAATGGTTTCAGAAGTAGAAAGAAGTAGGGTTTACAAAAGTATCACAATGAACATTTGGTCTAAGTGTACCGGCACATTGACTAATAAACAAAGTTTTGGTATGTTCTGTCATCTCTTAGGTTGGAGAGATTTCCAAGATCCTCCTGGCTACCGCCGATCAATGTGGCTGAGCCAATATAATCGACGTGTTCTGGCTAGAGGCTGTACAGTGCGCGTTGAGATCTTTTCCTCCATTTGCCATCCGCATACATGGGACCTTATAGCCGACGAAGTATTTTTTTTTTTTTCGAAGACGTTAAACTAGTTTCTTACATATTGTCCTACCCTCGGACTAATAAGATCACCGACTTTAGAAGCTTTAAAGTCAAGTTGAACGAAAGGGAAGAAAAACTTTGAATACACCAAATGCCCGGCTAATGCACCAACAATGTATTCATTTCACTCGTCTTGTTTACCTTAGTGTTTTGCCTCGAATGATGAAGTTGTCCATCCTCTGCCTGATAATGCAGTTTTGGATTCAGCTGTAAGCCTTTTTTCCTCCGGCAGGTATCGTCCTTTTCATATCGTGAGCAATGGAACATGGCGTGTCCCGCATCCTCTTTATATTTTTCCTCAGCAGCTTAACTTCGTGCCCTGTGAAAATAGCCCCTAAATCAAATACATAAAATTGTAGGTTAGATAAGGTTATGGGGGAAGTGTTATAAAAGTGTAACTCCCCATGATTTTTTTTTTGATCCATTCGTCGATGATGCGCAAATTGTATCTGTCTTCTCTATGTTTAAGCTCGCCCAGCTACTGAAGTCTGGTGCAGATGCAGACTTGCGTATATGGCAATGCCGACGTATTTACGTACATAGTTTTTAGCCTGTTAGCCTGTGCAGCCTTATTCCACCTTTCGGTACGGTACAACAGAACCGTATTTGTGAAATATACCATCTAAATCTTTAGCCGGTATCCTCTTCTTGTCGACTCTGGCTAGAGGAAGACGAAACAGCAGAACATAGACTACATCAGGAGGCGAGTTTTGCTCAAGGACAACTTGAACCCTGAAGACATCGGCAACGCTTCGCCAGGTGATATTCTCAACTTTATTGAGGTCCTCCTTGTCTACATAGTCGGCTCTGTGCACAATAGATCTTAGAAGTCCCAATGCCTTAAATAAAAAAAACTTTTTCTTGATGATAAGATACTTCCCCAGTATGAGCTGTTAAAGAGGTTTTTCATGTGTCAGTTGTACTTCTTGCTATCGCACTTTCATCGGCTTCTGTTGATGGTTAACCTCGCTGGGCTGACTACATCTGGCGCTGGCGTCAATCTTTATGATGCTCCTTCCAAAATTAATATTGGCGTTCAGAGAGGTCTCCGATTCATTTGTCGTATTCTAAAGTCTATCGCCGATTTACCATCAATCCGGGCCTATATGACGAAGGTCTGATTCCTTCTGGTAGTAGGATCGGTTTTTTTTATACTGCTCGGGGACGCGCTAGTTGCAGGTGTTTGTAGATATGTATTATGTATGGGAGTTACCCTAGTCCTACTTCAAACGCAATGCTGGGAATGCTATAGGTGCCTATTTTTTAGTAGGCCCTAAGGACTTAAAGTGTGATGAGAACACTTAATTTTGTCCTCTAGGTTTTTTCTCTAGATTTCTTTTCTCAAATTGTTGTCCTCGTGGAATAGAATCGCGACTTCATTTTCCACAAACTATACAGCTGTGCATGAAAGTTTTGAGCCACTTTTCAGCTGATGCATAGATATGTACATATTATGTTTCCTTGATAAAATTTTAGATTTAAGTTCAAATTTTCTTTGCATAGCTCGTCGAAACTCTTCCTTCGCTAGTTCTATTTATATTTGTTTAGTTTCTCTGTGCGATGATGAAAATCTCGCGGAGTCTATCGTGGTAACTGTTCCACTTTGAGGCTATGGTACAATCGCCTTGCACGGTGACACTCTACACAAACTTTGATGATGTCCACAAGTACAATGGTGGGTGTTACACTTTTTCAGCTGGAATAGCTCAACATCCAGCGTTTGTGGCTTCAAGGTCTTCCTCTTAGTGTTTCTCGGTTTAAGCCAGAACTGGGTCTGGTAATTGCTATGCGGGTATTACGAGCTTACTATCCACGTTGCATTTCATAAAAGATGCGTGCATAGCGATGTGATGTCGACTACTAATCCTCTTCGTTTTCTGCAAAATGTATTTCTTCGCCTTCGAAATGCGCGAGAACAATGTCCAAAGATGCAAACTTTTCCAGTGGGATGTTTCTGCTCGAAATCTGAGGTTTGAGCGTCTTCAGTTCTCTCTAGCGTCGGTGTCAGTCATAGATAAGAAAAAATGTACCCTCAAGGGTGTTTTTTCGCCTTTACTATGTCTTTAGTCACCAGCATTCCCAAAGCTGATAACTTGTCTCTGGGGAACATGGTACGACTATTAATAGCGAAGTACAATTCCAGTCAGAAGAAGAAAAAGAGGTCTTTCGAAAAATCCTACTGCACACAGAGACAAATGCTTTCGTGGATTAGAGTGACCCAAAACTGTTCTCCTTACCTGGAAAGCACGTAACAACATTGTCCTACAAGTTAAAAGGATGTGGTAGCCAAAGCCATGATTGATAGCAAACATTTTTTGCTGCTTCTGACTTCACATACTTTGTACAACTTTAAGCTCCGATGCAGGAGTACTGACTTCGTCCCAAATAAGCCGTCAACAAGTGCTGTCAAGAATACATTTACAGGTTCTAATCTTCCAATCAACAGCAAAATGTGTGAAGCCCGCTTCTCAAAGAGAGACATAAGCTTTAGGAGGACTCTGCAAGGCGCATTCTGAAGTGACTACAGAGACTTAAAATATTTCTGACTTAGAAATTTAAGTCTAGACAAGACTTAAGGGATCTTTAAGTTGCCTCTGAAGGATTCGCGTTCAAATAACCACTGTTTTGATCAGTTATCTTCTCTTTAGCTTCTGGCTTTAGGTTGGTTGCATAGCTTTCTATTGTTTCTTGACAGAACCCTGGACATACAAGTACACGAGATACAAGGCGATTGGGTTTGATGGCGTGACTGGTAATGCGGGCAGTGAAAAGTGAAGGCAATCTAAATCTTTTTAGACGTATTAGTCCAGCTATAAGCGGAGTTTGCGACTGCCGATGATGCAAGATTACTGCAGATTGCGTCAGAACCCATTCAAGAACGAATCCCCCGGTCCGTTTTCAGCGGCTCTCAACTTTCAAGATAGTGAGACAACAGTAGTTAAGGAAATTCAACCCCTTTGTCTCCCTTTTCACAGCTAGTTAGCCACCCGCTACCATTAAATTTAATTGAAACGCCCGAATCAGCAAAAAATATATATAATTCTCTCACGTCCTGTTCATTCTCCAATAGTTAATGGATTTACATTTATTTTGTTTCCTTATGGCTTGCTCATATTCGTACAAAAAAAAACTCAGTTATCCTCTCTAATTTCTTACGGAAAAATGGAATCTTAGCTAGGTTGTTGAATGCGAAGTAGAAAAAAAAATCATAATCAAATGCTGCGGTCCTCCTCCTGGCCTTCGCCACGTTTATATACGACTTCTCGACGTTCCAGACTTAATATCAAACAGCTTCTTCACAAAGTATACCTGGAAAATAATTCAAATATTGCTAGGGTCCATGTTAAAAGTTTGAGGACTTACTTGAACCGAGCATGTTATTAATATCACTAAAATCTGGCTGACGGAGAACGTCTGAACGTACTTGTTGTTGTCCAACAGTAGAGCATAGTCTCGGGCCTCTCGATTTTTGCTAAACGATTGATACGACAGCATATCGTTGATATTCCTCTCCACAGTTCCAATCGTTGCCTGTAAAACAGAGAAATTTGCATTACCCAAAACAAAGGGACCACCAATTGGATTTAGTTACCGTAAAATTCTGCATATTTAGCTGCAGGGCTTCGATCTCCTTCGCGTACTTGTCCCACGCATCGTACTTAACCACGGTTATGTAAATGTTGACTAGCTTGCCAGCAAACCTGGAGAACTGGTTATCGATGCAAACAGCATAATACCCTCCTGGCGATGTTTGTTCTGTATAATCAGCTGTTGGAAGCCACTGATACGGACGTACTATCGCTCCAGCTGGATTTCGCACTGCAAATCCAGCCATACCGTCTCCACCACGCACAACCTGGTATCATTGGGAAAATCAAAGAAATGCCAAAATAAATCAAAAATCAACAGGTGGTGAATGCTGGTTGGCTAGCAGCCAACTAGAACCAAAATTTTTAGGTACTTACACTAAACGAGACATAGAAAGTTGCCCCCGGTTGCACATATTGGTAGTAGCAATCCTCTTTGCCTGCGTCCAAATGGACCTTATAGTCCATCGCCACGGCGGGCAAATTCTCGTACCATGGTTTCTGAGCCTCCTGGGCTGTTATTTTTATTGATAAATTGGCGAATAAACAAAAACTCGCAAGAAACACCAAAGTAACGTGCCACGTCAAAAATTTCATTTTCGCGTTTTTGTTTTGACTCGGTGTCCAGTGGGTGAATTTGACAATTCGTTCGTGCGAACAGAGATGGTTGGCGGAATTGGATGCGGAGTGACAGTTGTCATATGAAGGGAAATTGTTGGTGCGGGATTTTTTTTTTTGCAAGTGAAAGGGATTTGGTTTGTTATTTTCTGTCGACTGGTAGGAAATTTGTTGATTTTTCTTCTGTACTTTGGTTATGAATTACGTATTCAATTTAATTTGAAGAAGAAGTAGACAGCTGTAAAAGTTAAATCAATTTGATTTTCCTTAAATTTTTAAAGTTGTACTTCTTGCTTCGGCATTTGGTTCATGCCTGAAATACGACAGGACATTTAAGTAGCAGCTCCGCAAACCAATCTTTGATTTTTCATGTGCATGGAGTAAACCTGGAAAATTCTTTAAAACGTCCCATTGTTTCTCTGAACTTAGTTAAAGATTCATGAACGTTATCCGGGAGGATTTTGAAATGAGCTCGCGACGACATATTTTCAAGAATATTTTATTCCCACGAACTTACCGGCGACAGCCGTTCACGTTTAAGATGATGACAAGGCAGCGACAAAGCCACAAGCCACAAAGTCATAGCGGTCAAACCTTAGGCAGTCATGGATTTGTCTCTACCGTGGTGGACTCTAGAGAAGAAAACTGAAGACATTCGATCTTGTAGCATATTCTAGTTCTTGAAGTTGTCTCTCCCTCCCTCAAAGTGAAACAAATATTTCTTCCGTCAACGAGTCAGTTTTATTTCTTTCGTTCAACAAAAATCTTGAAAACATCAGGAACTATCTCCTAACACTTCCATCGCCTCAACCCTACATATTCATCTAAGTAAGCCTTAGTTTCTAAGGAAGTAACAAAACAAAAGAAAATACAAATTCAAATGCGGTCTCCGACCAATGCACCACATTTCTCTAGCGAATCTTTGTCACCATACCAGCTGCGATTGTGACCCCACCCACCCTGAGCATTATCCTACCAAGTTCCTTGAAGTCTGCATACTTCTCTACACAGATCGGCCTCGTAGTCTCTATTTCAACGACAGCACAGGAGTCGTTACCCAAGCAACGCGGCTTCTTCTTGATAACCTCTCCGGTTCCCTTGTGAATTTGTGCGTTGAGTTTGATTATGGTGGCGGGTTCGATCAGCGACTGATGATGGAGGAGCACTGGGAATCCAATGGTTATCGGCACCTTTACGTTGAACACTAGGATACGTGATTGAAAGCGCGAGGTAACTGGTATGGGGTTCTGTGGATCACAGATAATGCAGCCTACGTTCATAGTGTTGGTGTCGACACCAGCCAAAGTGACTGACACCTGATCGCCAGCGAATACGGTTGTCTTTGATGCTTCATCTATTGCGAGGCCTTTTACTTGAGCTTGTTCACGGCTTGGACCGACCAGCACCTTGTCGTTGACACACAGAACTCCAGTTTCAATGCGTCCTGAGATGCAGAAGCCAGAGCCAGTGCCTTTGAAGATGTCCGACACTGACATTCGAAACGGGCGGTCGATGGCGCGTTCGGGAATTTTGAATTTGTCAATTACACTGAGTAGGTGTGGTCCTTTGTACCAGGCAACGAGTTCGGGGTCGGCAGCGGGTTTGGTGAGGTTTTCACCTGTCAGACCGGAACAGGGTATAAATGTTACATCGCCAATTTTGAAGCCAGCACGCTTGAGGAAGTTGGACAACTTAACGACAATTTCGTCAAATCGATCTTTGGACCAGTTGACAGTGTCCATTTTGTTGATCACAACCCCGAGTTGACTCACGCCGAGCGAACGCACTAAAATAGCATGCTCGCGCGTTTGTCCGCCTTGTTCAAAACCAGTCTCGAATTCGCCACGAGTTGCGTCGACTACTAGGAGGGCCACATCGGCCTGTGTCGCTCCAGATATCATGTTTGGAATAAAGTCCTTGTGCCCTGGAGCGTCGAGGAGAGTCACAACTCTGGTTGATGTCTCTATTCGAGAGCTGCCAACGTCCATTGTGATGCCTGCAAGGAAACAAAGAACAAATGTCAAATGTAATTTGAGTTGGCATCGCATTTCTTACCTCTTGCTCGCTCCTCGCCAGTCTCATCGAGCACCCAAGCGTACATGAAGCTCTGTTTCCCCATTTTCTTGCTCTCCTGCTCGTGTTTGTGCATAACCCTTTGCGATACGTTTCCAGTATCGAATAGCAAGTGTCCCATGAGTGTACTCTTTCCGGCGTCAACATGCCCGATCACAATCATATGAAAGTGTGCCTTCTCGTCAGCTCTCTCTCTGTCGTATAACTGCTTGGCGTTCCTCTGAGATTGTTCCTTGGAAACTTTAACTATCCCACCACGTGAGGCGTCTCCATCTCCAACACTCGGTTCGGGAGTATTCCTTCCTGAAACTGCTGGTGACTGGAATTGTGGCGAATTAATCTCAAATCCTCTGCGGATGTCTTTCTCTGGCAATGGTAGAACTGTCACAGCAACCGTTGGCCCAGCTTCCGCCTTCTTATCCAATGCAACACTAGAACCCTTTGTTGTAGTAACGCTTGGAATAACCTTTTCTCGCTTGGCTGCAGGTTTCTCACTTTCCTCATTTAAGATTTCATCGAGAATCTTTGTAATGTCGTAGTCAAACTTCATCGACGACTCCACAATCCTCCTGTCAGATACACCATCCCCAACCACACTTCTCACCTCATCTATACAAGACACCAGTTTGGCCTGCTCCACATCACCCAGAACTGGCATCTGAAAGTTATCCGAGTCGCGTCGAGACTTTTCATACGATTCTTCATCGTCGTCATCGTGTCCCTCATCCTCTTCGGCGATGTTGCGATTATTGGCTATAAACGCAGCCATACTCTGTTGACCGCGAGCCCGATCGTACAGCCACTGGGAGGCGTCTGTTGGGGATATACAACTGTCGTCGTCGACAGAATGTCCATAGACATCGTCGTACCCATCGTACTCGTCGTTATAGTCCATAGTACGGACAATTCTATGACGTGACATTTTGATTGATTTGTTTATATACAGTATCTAGAACAGAGATAAACATTAAAACAGATGATAAAAGTTGTAAAATATTTCGGAAATCACCTAAATATGATTTACTTCTGCAACTTTGTGAAATACAACCAACAAAAACAAGTATCCAAAATGTCAAAAGGACAGGCATGAAAATGCCATAAAATAGCAGTCAGTAATGCCAAGTTTGGTTAGAAATATTATATTAAAGTAAGTGATGGTGATCATCCAGGAGAAGAATTTTCACATTATCAAAAAAATTGATACAGGTAGTTTGTCACTGTATGCAAATTGAAAGTTAGTGATCCAGAAAGAAAAGTAGGGAGAATACTAAACTGAAATTGCATCTATATGTTTGCAGTCAATGACTTTGCCAATTTACTCGGCCAGCAGCCAGTTTTGGGTTTGTTATGCTTGGACTTTTGCTCTAACTATGCTACTTTCTGTCCTCGTTAGGTCTGGTCTCACTTCAAGTTGAAGAAAACTTGACATATGTATGTCAATCGTCACGGAAATAGTGTTGCTGCTGTAAATTGTTTTTGAAAGTATTCTTTTAAGTTTTTCATGAACAACGTGTAGCCTTGTCCTGTAAGTACCACGTATTTTTAACAGCCTTCCGACTTAGATATATATATACCATCAAGATCAGTGGTTTATACTTATAATTTGACTTGAACAGTTCGGCATAACATGCTGCTAAACCGTGAAATTGTCTAAAACTACAAGAAAAGTTCCCAAGGTTATTCCATCGGCATCTACTTCGGCCTCGGGACACCGACTTGCAGATTTGTTGGTCTTTTGTAATTGATATGCTGATGACTACAGACAAACCTCGAGAGACTATGTTTCACGTGGCTGAGAGACGAGCCGGGGTTTAAAGCTGAGTGATCCAATACTGTCACTAAACTTAATTTGTGCCTTAAAACTTAATAAAATTGCCTCCCAGAACCTATGAACCTGCCCCCCAAATGAATGCAACTGTTGCGTAGGTGAAGATTGCATAAGATGCTCAACGAGGAGCCCTGGGGTGAACAAGCTACACCCTTCTAAAACAAAAACACACATCTCAAAGTTCTATATCGCGTTTAACTGAAGAGCTAGCTTATTCTGCATCAGCCCACCGATAAAGTCTTCCAAGCAAAATTGGTAGCTGGCATCGATAGAACGTGCGATTCAGAGAATACAACATATGGTTCTGGGGTCTCTATAGATACCGGACATGAGAAATTTCATGGAGATGGGTATTGGCAACATCCTGGCTGTAGATCGGTCCAGAAACATTGCATATACAAATATTTTCTCGATTACACGCAAACTTCCCAAATCTTGTACAGCTGTGACGTAAAAGGAAAAGCACAGGTCTCCCGACTAAGGCCTACTCGGCCTTACATACCACTACAGATTTTTTTCCTCGAATTTCCAGACGTTATCCCGTCTGCGACTGCAAAATGGGCTCAACTAAAGCCTGAGTGAAGAGGATCTTGCTCACCTTTACATGCCATACAATACCAAGTAGTCTACCACTGAATTTTTTGAGGCATCCCTGTCTGCAACTAGCTGCTACCATGGGGTAGGAAATGGTGTCTAAAAGAAGCGCTTTGTCTAGCCAATTGCTATGGCTGTACTTAGTTTCGGCAGATCTCTAGAATTACTTAATGCGAAGCCGTTTGTAAACTAATGTGCTGGCTTTTGACAAAAATTAGCTAGTTGTGTGGACACAAACACAGGATCCATTTTAGCTGTCGATGAATCAAAAGCTGGTGACCAGTTGTACCCAGTACCTAAATATTTAGTAGATTTTCCAATGTCTAAAAGAAAACCCAACAGCTTCGTCCCTTCGAACACCTCTATTGCAGGCACGATAACATATGTTTTATATTTTCTTTTTTTTTTACCAGTGTGCGTTTAATCTATTTACAACTTGCTTCACAATATCCAAGTGATTTGCGTGCAATTTTAAATCTTTATTTATGTCCATCCACTTTACATTGGCTGCATCGTCTCCGGCAGATAATTGCAATTTGCCCACTTGTTTGCCGGTGCCATCGTGAAAGCTATAAGCCACAGTTTCCATCCAAGCGTTGTCAGTGTTTCGGAAATCGTCGACGTAACCTTTGTAGATCTCAATGCCCTCCGCGAAAAAATCGTCAATCATTCTCTTGTTATCTACAGAAAAACAGTTTAGAACTCAATTTTCTCGACTCACAAAGAGAAACTCTTACCAAAACTATCCAATGCTTCCTCCATGAATTCCCTCTTCAGTGTCGCACTGACCCTTTCACCGGGATCCACCATACCACCGGGAATGGCCCACATTTGATTGTCATGCCGTTGGATTGCAACCATCTGAAGGATTCGTCTGAAAATATACCGATACAGTCACTGCATGGAATATTCTTCCATTTCGACTTACTTTTCACCATTTATAACAGCATTTCCCAACGAATCTCTCCGCCAGCGGGTTACAACTGGATCCGCGGCGTGATTTGGTCCCCAGCGACCCAATAAACCGCGACCTTTTACACCGGTTCTACCAATTGGATTCCTGGGTATACCATCAATTACATCATAATCTCCATTGAACGATACCCGATTTATTTTCCCATCTAACGTATTCCACTTGAGTTGAAATGCGCTATCATTTATATCTGGATCCGCCCACACTTGACTGTCTATATGCGGTGAAGTGTAGTCAGAGGGTAAGTACTTGGGGTAATCCACGGACCAAAACACAAACTCATCGGGTACGGGATAACGAGCGACGCTACTCTTTGGATAAAGTGAATTTCGACAGGTAATGTGTTTAAATACTCCCGGTTTAACAACTGCAGTGAACATAATTATCGAGAAAACGAGTAAAAGTTGAATAAAGTAGCCGGCCACGATAAAAATGTAAACAAAACTTTCACAGAGCACTGGATTATTATAAGTGATGCCAGATTTGACAGGCAGATGAAGTCATTTTTTTTCCTCTCTCCATAGACAGGGGTGGTGTCGAGTATTGGGTGTTTTCGTGGTTGTGAAATTATTAAAAAGTGTTGCTTAAAAAAATATATACATCGGAGTAGAATTTAAAAAAATATTGAGTGACAAAACGAAAGCGATAATTTCTATTCAAATCGATGTAATAAATTCATATTTGCACACGTAAATTAAAGCCGTTACTACTTTAGTGACGTAACTGTTCGGGGTAAACTGGACACCTCAACTAACAAGAGTCTTCAGTTGGCCCGGTCCTTAACAATCTGCCTCCAGTTGCGCACTTTAAGTTTACATCCGAAATCTTTCTCTAATACATACGTTGTCTCATCGAGTAAGATTCGAAGACTGTGCGGTATCTTGCGAGTAGTAGAACGGTTGGTTTTGCCACTGTTCATTAGGAGCTTACCATTCGGAGAGCTCCTCTTCACCGTATCGTTGATATTTCTTCAGATCCGTGCTGCCTGCAAAATAAGTTATGTTTGCTAAGCCTAGGATCTAACCTTATCGATTGTCCTGGTGTCTCGACTTGGCAGGAATTTAATTTAACTGTGGTTGCTAGAAGTTTGGCTTTTAGTAGACTGGAGCTTATTTTCCTGTTTTTTCGTTCTTTCGTTAAAAATCGTGCTCGTGGAAGACGGCGCCGTCTATATTTTGTTTCTACATTCCAGTTCGCCAAGTTTATCGTTTATAAGTGAAAAGTGTATACCCATCAACATGCACGAGGAACGATTAATCGAATTGGTCGGACAAAACCGATTTCTGTACGACAAGAGGCACCGGGACTACAAGAAACATGTAAAAAACGAACGGAAATGGATCGAGATAGGATCCGAGTTAAATGTTTCAAGTAAGTATGCCGTCCAATTAGTTTAACCTTTAGTACATCCACACCACTCTGCTTTAGGTGAAATTGTTAAAAAGCGCTGGCGAACCATAAAAGACAGATACTTTCGCATCAAAAAACAAAAGAGCGATCCATCAGGCAGCAGGAGAGCAGTCAAATATAGATATGCTAGACTTCTTAAATTTTTGGATGACCACGATGCGTCTTGTGACGGGTAAATGTGAATTTCGACTGACTATCTTGAATACGCATAATTTTTTACTTTGATTTTCATAGTCCGTATGATGATTTCAATGATGAACCTACAACATCCATTGATGTGCTAGATTTCAAGGATCGCAAAGGAGAGTCTTCGGATTTTCTAATCAACGAATGCCAAACTACTTTGATTCCGCCGGAGGACAAGATCCCGATAAAGATTCGTACAAACAAAACTAATAAAACCAAAGCTGATCCTCTACTGACCGAGGACCTGTTGGGGAATACTAACAATGAATTACTATTGTCCTTACTGAAAGAAGTAAAAGACAGTGGTAACCCAATGACAAAGGAACGGAGCTTCTGTGAATCACTGGCGTTGCAACTGGAGGAAGCCAATTTACCATCGGAGAATTTTCGAAACTTCCAAATCCAAGTCATTCAGTTGTTAAGTGTCGAAGTATCTAATACTAACGGCAATAATTAAGTGGTTCAGTTTGTAACCAAATAAAAACTATGTTGATGTCGTACCTGTTAAAAGTTTCTGTTTGTTTTCAAAGCTTTCAAACATAGTTCCAACGCTAATGGAAACAATGCTTAGTATTCTTACGACCGACCTCCAGATCAAAGACTAACCAACGTGACTTCTTTCTAATTAATTCTAATTCTTCGTGAATTAGAACTTTATATTACCGCAAAGATTGGATATGCTTTTGTAAGGGCGGACAAACCCTCTTTAGACTTCCATTGTACTACCGGGGTTTTTTCGTCTTTCGTAAAAACACGTGTCGGCGCTTCAGTGATGAAGAGCTTAGGGCATCAGTACTCACCACTTCAGCACCATCATCATATTTGGAAGACCCGCTTATATACAGAGTGGGTCTCGGGTTTAGGGTGCTAGGGATCTTCCGCCATCGACTCTATAGTAGAGACGTCAGACTTGATCCAATCATCTCATCATAGGTCTACCCAGGAGACGCCTACGCCTACCTGATGGCACGTCTTGGCAGCCGAGTTAGGGGCATGTGTTTAACATGCCCAAACCATCAAAGTATGGACATTTCCTTTCGAAGAAGTAGCTGCTCGACATTGAGTGCCTCGTGTATTCTGGTGTAACTCGATCTCGACGAGTTACCCTAGCAATACAACGAAGAAATCTCATTTCGGCAACTTCCATATGCGATCTTATTCTTTCGGTCATTACCCAAACCTCATGACCATAGATGAGCTTCAGAGCACGTCCTCCTGATAAAAGATTGACCAATCTGTCTCAAAATTGTTTTCAGCTTAACCTATCCTACAGGATAACTCAGTGTTGCTCATTCCATCACTCGTGAATAGGACCCCGAGGTTATCTTACTTATCCACCAGCTTCATTAGGACAAAGGAAAAGCCTTTCGGGAGATGATCATGACTTCTGATTTATTCACGTTTACACTCATCCCCGCTTAAACACAGACGGCTACGAACCTGTAAAGTGCGTGCTTGGTCTGTAAAAAGCAGATGGCTTATCCTTAAGTCTCTCAATTCGAATTGTTCCCCGCCACGGTTGCACTGTAACATTCAATCCATATACACAATGAAAGGGACAGGTGACAAAACGGCCAAGTCCAACGCCCATGGTAAACAGTGTCGATTTAACGCCGTGCAACCGAGCACAGGTCTTACTGTGCATAGAGATCGAATGACCCTCAAAAGAGAACTTTGACTCCCATTCTCCTGCAGTAGACTCCAAAGTTTACCTCGAGGGACCCGATCATATGCTTGGTCCAAACCCACAAAGCTGTAGAGAGATTTGGCATACTCCCAGGGTTTCTCAAGTATTATCCTAAGAATGAATAGCTAGTCGGTTATGCCTCTACCTCGATAAAAGCAGCACCGCCTATCTTCCAACCTGGATTCGACCACAGCAGCACCTGCCACCAGCATATGTGCCACCAAATTCTAGCGGGGGCATGACAATCGCATAGAAGGTGTTTCACAGTATTTTGTATCCTTTCCACAGGGATCGCAAGTGGTTGTCTGCAATATTTTCTACCAAGAAAGTATCAGAGTGATGTCTCCTTCGAATGTGTTCCATCGTAGGCCAACATTCATTGGAAGTCTTAACAGAGCGTTGATAAATGAAAAAATCCCTCTCCGATCTTGGTCTATGAAGCTAATCAGAGATTTCATCTCAAGTTATCCTGTTGTGTTCTCGGATCCAAACAAGATATAACTTAGCTTGCTCGCAGCCCGTGCAAAGGGCTTTCAGAATCTTGACGCAAGATCGCGTCCTTCTGGTTAAAAGGCAACGAAAGTGCTTAATATAACCAGATACTTACCTAGGTCCTTGGGCATTTTATTGATCTTGGGACATTGTTCGTTGTTCGTTCGCTAGCTGAGACCAGTTTCGCACTACAAGTTGGTGGATGTCCCCTTTCACTTAAGCACGTTACCTGAGTCGTGGTCTAACTCTACTGCGCTGGCTTAGATTCTATGATCTCCGGCCAGTGACAACCTTCTCAAACCAACCACCTTTCCGATTCACGGAAAACAAATGGGAGGCCCCAACTCATAAAGATGACAAGTGATTCAAGTCTAAATATTGCCTTTAAGGTCAAAGACAGAGCCTGAGATAAACGATCAATCATTCGCCACCCTTCCGCAGTCAAGAGTCAATGACCTCGAGTCCTCAGACAATGAGCTGGTCAAGAACTTACAAAACCAAGAAACAAATTATCGTCAAGTGATTGCTATCCATACCCCCTACCAAGGTCACATTCAATCACACCCTCGCTTTCATTCTTATCCGCGTACGCACACACTCGATTCGTTGTTTTGTATCCATAAACAGAAACGTGCCGCGGACTTTGTCCGTTCAACTTTCACTACACATGTCACTGCCACAGACTAAATGGAGTTGCGTCATCCTACTAACAAGTGAACAATGCAGATCCCAATTAAAGTTCTGACAGAGAGCAAAATCTTTACAGACATCCGGCGCGGTGAGATTCTGCTGCTGATCTTGGGACATTCATTGCCAGTCGGCGGTCGAGAGATGTTCCACATCACGTTGTGCTTAGTTTTGGCGGGAATACGAGTGGTGGTCGGTGCTTCGCAGTATAACGTGATTTTAGTGATAATTGACGACCTGCGTCCAGTGATATCGGGCTACGGTGATGGGCTGGCGAAAACTCCAAACATTGACAGGTTCATGAAGGAGGGCTTCCATTTCACGCGTGCTTACAGTCAGGTATGGTTGGAGTGGTCTTTATGGACAGCTGGTGACGGTTCTATTCTTGCAGCAAGCTCTGTGCGCTCCCAGTCGAAATTCCCTGCTGACAGGAAGGAGGCCGGACACACTGAGGCTCTATGACTTCTACAACTATTGGCGGACGTTTGTGGGGAACTTTACAACGCTTCCGCAGTACTTTAAGGACCACGGCTACACCACGTATTCCGTTGGGAAAATTTTCCATCCGGGCATATCATCGAACTACAACGATGACTACCCGTTGAGTTGGAGTCGACCAGCGTTTCATCCGAAAACAGAGAAATACATGAACTCACCGGTGTGTCTAGATGGAAGTGGTGTACTTAAGAAGAACCTCATTTGTCCGGTTCTGCTGGATTCGCAGCCACTAAAAACACTCCCAGACATTGAGTCTGTTAAGGAAGCCAAGAGATTCTTGGCGGACAATAAGAAGGAGCCATTCTTCTTGGCCCTCGGATTCCACAAGCCACACATCAACTTTCGCTTCCCCAAGGAGTTCCTGAATGGATTTCGCTTGGAGGATTTTCAAAATTACACAGAAGACTCATACAAGCCATACGGGATGCCGAATGTCGCCTGGAATCCCTTCACGGATGTCCGAGCGAGGGATGACTTCAAACATCGCAATATCTCGTTTCCCTACGGACCCATTCCGAGTTACCAAAGATCAGCCATCAGACAGGCGTACTACGCTTCAGTGGCTTATGTGGACGATCTCTTTGGAAAGTTTCTAGACAGTGTGAACCAGAGCAACACGATAGTGGTCATAACTGGAGACCACGGTTGGTCTCTCGGCGAACATGGTGAATGGGCCAAGTACAGCAATTTCGAAGTAGCCGTACGAGTTCCACTCATCATTCGCAGTCCAGAGTTTGTGCTGCCCAAAGGGAGGCGAATCAAGTCGCTCGTGGAACTGGTCGACATATTTCCCACCCTCGTCGACTTGGCGAAACTCCCTCCGCTTCCTGCATGTCAAGGCAAACCTGAGCTACTTTGCACCGAAGGAAAGAGCCTGTATCCGCAGCTGTTAAGTCCAACTTATATCGATTCACTGGCACACTCCCTGAGTCAGTATCCACGTCCCGGATGGGAACCAACAAAACATCCCAACAGTGATAAGCCGCGACTGAAGAACATACGAGTGATGGGCTATTCCATGAGAACGGAGAATTTTCGCTACACACTGTGGGTGAGATTTTATCCGGGAAACTTTACAAAGGGTGAGGATGATTGAATTTGAATTTGAAAAGTTCTAACCGATTTCAGTTTTAGATTGGACACAAACGTACGGTGAAGAAATGTACGATCATCGAATTGATTCGGGTGAATTCATCAACTTGGTTGGGAGAGAAGAATTTTACGGTATTCGAATGTGGTTGCGACATCGGCTGGTGAATGCATTTTCGAATTGATTTGGGTTTTTGTATTGAATAGATTGTACGATATCTGGTGGGAGAATTGGAAATAAAGTTTTCTATTTCAAACAGTAGTGCCAAGTTTGTATTACATGAAAATAATTTTATAAAATGTTTAATATTTTATTTTTGACTTCAGAAGTCAAGTAGTGTATCCAAGTCTGGGCTTTAGAGAGGTTCCGTCAATAAGCTTTACAGCGAGTAGAACCACGTGTTTCGTGCGAGCACCGTAAGCTGTTTGTCTACAGTCCGATGTGTCGATTTTAGCGGGGCTTTGGCCTAGAAAGTACACCACCCTAGCGACCTGCGGAGGACCTTGGAGAAAACTCAGGAGCTTCACAGTATTTACAGAGACAAGCTATACCAAGCCATGTCTGGTTTTGGCATCGTTGCGAAGTTCTTCTAATTGTGTAGGATGACGATGAATACGTGCTGCTCCATTAAGTTCGGATAATACCTAGCCGAGATTTGTAAGGTGCAAGGCTTTTAGACAAGGCGGCGCGCTACCATGTGATTTCTTCAACATGGTTCCTAAAAAAATGTGCAGAACTCATAATCGAACAACCGAGGCGCAAGCTTTCAAATGCGAATGGAAATCCTCGTCTTCTCCAGTGACATTGACATAATTGGAAGAAAGCAGCGTGATGTCAATGGCAGAGATCAAAAGAAAGCCTTCTTTTGAACAACTTAAATGATTCTGTCCACGACCCAAGTTATCTCAGTTTTGCTTTAGTTGAAGTTGCCCTTGATTGTCTTAAGAGAGAAATTCTTCGGATGATGGGTGGCGGGCTTATCAGCAACACGGACCTCGCCGAAACAATTCAGACACAAAGACCAAGGTAGCTGGAACAAGTAGAGCAGATGGATACTAGTGCTTCGTCCCGGAGAAAACTCAAATCTGTGGGACGACGCAAGTGGAAGGAGACCTCAACAAACGACAATTCGGTTTGGCAATTGTTCACTACTAAACTCATTTTGACGATCTTTACTTTCGAGTGAACTTCCGACTGCATAAAGTCTGAAATTTGGTGCATGAAACTACTCTCAACTCCCTTCATTCTCCCAAATTCTACTAAAAGCCTTTTGTCCCTACATATCCCTTTAAGTACATACAATCATTCCTTTTTGACTTTATCTAGTAAATCCCTACAAGGAATACACACACACTTCATTGAAAAGAAGTCTCCAACAACAGCATACAACACCATAAATGAGTTTTAAAATATCAAATTTGCGTACGTGACGTTAGCATTTATTTAAATGTGATTTCCCAGAAGGGTTCGCCCCGGAAGTATCGGATAAATCAAAGAGCCTCATTTACCTTTTGCCGCATAACACACGCCTCTCGCATGTAGTCCTCTCGATGTAAGATCTCTCAGATGCACGTGGCAACCGGCAACCGGCAGCCGGCAATTGCTATCGTCTATACCTTCTGGCTTCCTCTGCTGCCTTCCATCTTCTCCAAGGATACCATTTACCGGGAATTCTTTGCCTATGATCCAAAGACAATAAGCAAAGTGATTACTTTAACGGCACTTGAACGCGAGCGCCAACCACCCATTTTGTAATGGCTGCATGCGAGTAGGTATATTGCGTAGGGCTGCTTCATCCTTTTGCACCTCGGAGCCTCTCTTGCCCAACACTGACATCAGTGCCACCTACTCAAAGGCCCAACCAACTTCAGGTTGATGCCATCGTTGTTGTGTTTTACTGTTTTTTTTTTTTTTTTTTGTTATCGTCTTTCCCGTTGTTGTGCTGTTAAGTTGTGTTGTGTTACTGATGTGCACTCGTCTCATTTCCGACTTTGAGTGCGCGCGTTGGGCGTTGAGTGGGTATTCTCTTGCTATACCTACCACGTTTTTTTCCAAATAAGGATACGTGCTGTAGTTGCACACATGAAGAGTCAGTACAGTGAGTTAAAAACTGGTTGATTCTTAAAAATAAAAAAGAAGTTGGAAGCTGTACAGTAAATGGCGTTGTTTGATAGCAGGTTCAATGGCTAATTAGAAGCGATCACTCTAACTGTAAATAGTGAAGATGCCTTGGCTTATAATTTACCTATAAAGTTCAGAAGAACAGATGTACTGAAAGTAGAATTACTAAAAATCAAATCGATATGCGACAACGATATGTACTTTTACAGCGACGTCAGGCGTTGAAAGCGACTGTCGATTGGATCTAAAATAGTCAAAAATTGCCACCGAATGCTGCCTGGATAAGTTCGGTACCCAGTCCTCATTCATCGTTGCAATGCACTCTGCCTCACTGTACCTGCAAAAGCAAAACTGAATTAGTGCCTTACAGCGTTGGAGCCTACATCACCTCCAGATTTTCTTTTTCTGTCGTCGCACTGTTGTTACAGGGATCACCCTCCTCCCCCCGTCGACCCACACGCACATGCAAACACACACCGTTACCCACCCCCCGGGTGCAAGCAACCACCTTTCTGCTTTCATTCACAATTTTCTTACGAATTTTTCTTTATTTTCAGCACAAAATGTGCGCGGCGCGGCGCATAGCACCTTGGCGTAGTATACCTCCACTTGGAGCACGTTTTACCGGCATGGCTGGCCATAAATGTAACACACACACACACGCCGGCCGCTCCACAATCAAGTCCCCAGCCCGCACCATAGGTAAGTACATACTTGTATGCAAAAGCTGGAATCTTGTCGCTTTTCGAATTTAATACTTCCGGTTATTGCGTTTTAATATTGCTTTTTCGGTTTTGTGAATGAAAACGGTCGTAAGCCGCCCGGGGCTGGTGGCTGGGGGGGTTGGAGGGCGTATTTGCGGAGAAGTCTCGAGACTCTCTGGACGAACGTAATTAAATTTAATACCTACACGCATTGGCAATAATTGGCGATAGGGTATCTACTCACATAACTAGCTTAAGTCGTTTCTCGCGCTGGGGATGGTGGTTGTTTACGTACCAGAAGTGAACCGGCCGCGGAGGTGGGAAAAGTGTGGGGAGTTTGGTATGTAGATCGCTAGAAAGTGTGTTAGGTATTTTGATCTCCTTTTTGCTTTTGCTGTGCGGGGTAAATTATTTACGTGACGATAGGCATAAGTTTTGCAGAGATTCCTAACCGCGTCGTGGGACTGAATGGATGAAGTGTCTCCGATTGGAATGGTTTTTGTAAAGCGTTTCCAAAAACAAAGACGTGGGCCAGTCCAGGAAGTGTTTGTGTAGATTTAAGATTTAATAATTTTTTCACCGGAATCTGCTTAGGATCTCTGAATGTGGATTCTAAGGGACACTATTCCACAGTCTTCGTATTCTACCTTCAAACAGGTTGATGGTGGTGCTAATTACTGGACACATAAACCTCAACCAAGCTTTGTAAAGGCTGGAGCTTAGTGACCCAATTAATTGCACAAAAACAAGAAGTTATCAAAGACAGGCGCTCCCATCAGACATTTTGACAGGCCTGGACAGGTGCAGAGGAATAGAAGAAAAGTCCAGCTCTCCACTTTGTCTCTAAAGATTATTGTTTAAGAAGAGGCCTTACTTTTTGACGTATACACCTATACTTACAAACTTAAGGTCCTCGCGACTCGTTGGGGAAATCTTCCAAAGACACAGCTGTCTTCCATTTTCGTCGATTCTAGATGCGCTGATTTCAGTTATCTAGACCAAAGGGTTCTGGCTTTCGTGATCTTTGAAACACACGTTTGGCCTTCCTTGGCTCTTGTAGTGCTGGGCTGTGTTTTAAGGATCCTTTTGGGTTGAGCATCATTGTTCATTCGCTCGATGTGGTCGAGTCAATGTATTCGACGTATTTGGGCTTTTCGATAGAGTTCGCGGTTCTACCTTCTCCTCCATTCGCCCTCCTTGAATACGGGACCAATTAGAAAGGACTTTTCTCTTGAAATTGTTCAACATCTATTCTGCTTGCATGCTTATCATCGAGCATTCGATCCTATATAGCAGAACTGACCGGATCAGTGCAGCTGGGGGCAACCAGTCAAGTTGTTTTCCAGCAGCTGAATAGTTTTGAAGATAGTGCCTCCCGTGTTAATACCTGCCTTGTGGACCATCTCCAGCACGAGATTGAAGAAATCACAAGATAATGTACATCCTCCATCGAAATCCATTACACGTTTAAAAAAGTTGAGAAAAGCGATGTATTTTCAAATTGTACATTGCACCCCGTGTTACGTGGCACAGCTGGATCAGTTTTGCCCGGATTCTGAATTCAGTAATCGTCCTATGGATCTCAAGACGAAATTGCTACCATTTTTGGATTTAAAGTCGATTTTCCAAGATTTGCTTCGATCTGCTAGGACGGGAAACCAAGCTTCTACTTGCCGATTACAGTTGGATAGTGTCTTATATGGGACATTTAACAGGGATATGCTTCGATAGTTGGTCCATAAGGGGCATAAGGAGCTCATATTTCGGTCATCGGACATACTTTTGTCCACCCAC
Source organism: Matsumyia berberina (assembly GCA_917880715.2). NCBI lineage: Eukaryota > Metazoa > Arthropoda > Insecta > Diptera > Syrphidae > Matsumyia > Matsumyia berberina. The sequence goes on from OU862870.1 coordinate 36,856,844, forward strand.
ACTTGGTTAATGAGTTAGTGCATGGTCCTTCCGTATTTGAAAAGCTTTGCTGGTCAGTGGCCAGAGACGGGGGCCTTGTTGTACTTCTATACGTGAACAAGATACGTGCTACTGACTGTGTTTATCAGCCGAATAATTCCCCGAGATGTCGTGGTGAACTGGGACCCAAGAGACTGTGACGTTACCATAACGTTTACCGATCTCGTTCAAAGACATGTGACGGTTTGTTCATTGTCCTTGAATCTTCAGTCTTATTCAGCTAAAAGGCCACCAGCCAGGTTTCTCCATGGCCATGATCCAACTCTGGATTGCAACATTCCTTAGTTGTAGAGGAGCTTTACTTGACAAAAAGGTCTTTTTAGGTCAAAGAGCTCTCCGGCCTTAACTGGAATAGGTAGAAGACCACCTTTGTTACTGTTGCCGATGGTCGAGAAAGTTCTTCTCGCTTAGAAAAGACTGACTGTCATTGGAGAGCTTAGTACATTTACCTAGGTACTCGAAATTCAGATTAGGTTAGGTTAGATTAGAGGGTTGGCGACTTGATTTTAGGCTCTTCATGGATTCATTGTGTTTCCCTTTGTGGGATCCTATAAGCGTGTACCTGTTGGGAAAAGAGAAGAGGTTGGTTATTATATAATGTTGGCCTCCCTGAACCACCCCGAACTCAGTTTGAATTTTAGGATGGCTTTCGGTGGCTCGGTTCGTCTGGATATTGCAAGAAGTAAGCAACTAAGGTCGTTTTCCTCGTTCTGTTGCAGGGGCTTGAGCAGACGTGTCGTGTCCTCCTCTGCGTCTATATCGCTACATTCTCTACAGAGGTCGGTCGTACTAAATCACTTTTTTATTAAATGGGCCACTAGTAGGTGGTGGCCTGTGAGGATGCTAATCACTAGTGGCTTGGGACTTAAGTACCGCACACTACTATGCAAAGCCCACCCTTAATTCTCGATTTGTGCAGAATGCCACTGCGTTCCACGACATCCAGATGTTCCTAATTTCATTAAGGCGGTTAATGGCCACTTGTGTGATATCATACGAGACGAGACGCTGCGGGATCGTATCTAATGGTTGCTTCCATACAGGTATTTCAATGAGTTATAACAATATCGTCTGTGATATCGCCTGGAGTGAAAAAACGATATGCTTAGCACCTTTCATCACTCCACTGAAAAACATACACAGTCATATTCCTTTGATGTCTAGGAGCTCACAGAAAGAACCGCAGCTCCCCTATAGACCTTGGAGCACTCCAAGGATTCATTATGGTTTCTTTTATGACCTTTAATACGAGAAGAATAAGAAGTAGAATACTTATGCTTAGGCTCCCTAAACCACCCCACATCCGGTTTCTGTGGTTTGGATAATCACAGAGGAGGTGTGTCGTTTCTTTTTCTGCATTTTCAATGGTACAACACCTGCACTGGTCAGTTGTACTTAGGGGTATTCTTCTAAGGTGAGCCACCAATAAGTTGTGTGCTCTCGCCGGCTAGGCTCGGTGACTGGACGGATTTATATACCAAAAGAGTTCCGCTGTGATAGCACACAATCTGTCGCTAATCCAGAGGCTACTCGGGGAACTAATTGAACCCGCTAGAGCTCTTAATAAACTGGAGGCTACATTGTTTTTTCCGAGGTTATTCAAGACACGAGCCTTCAAATGGAATAGTCCTTAAATAGACAGGCCGGAAAGGTAAAAAAATATAGTGAATAGGCTTGTTCTTGTTCTTGTTAGTCGACCCTATTCCACAGACTAATGTAAGAATTACATAGTCAGTCGTGACATAATAGTGGACATTGGCGAATATTTGCGAAGCTAGCTGAGTAGCTTTGACGATAAACTGCCTCCAAATTGGTTTATCGAAGCTCAATTGGTTGTCTTATCGTGGAGGGTATTTTACCTACATAAGTAATCCGCCAAAAATGTCTTTTGACCTATTTTAGTGATTTATTGCCTAATGAAGCTTTAACTTTGTAATCCGTCTAAAATCTTCAAGATCCGCCTTGAAGGTCTTAGAATGTAGTTTAGCGCCAATACCTCTCGAAGACTGATATTTTCAAATCTTTACCTGTGTAGTCTTCCGTGTTCCTGGTTTTAAGTGACACTGCTAGCTTTGTTCAATCATCAAGGAGCTACGTAGCTCACAACTCATAATAACTTCACGCTTGGGGTTGTATTCTGATTGTCATTTGTAGATGGGTTCATCCACTCAAATATCAAACCCTAATCCAAATCTCAAGCTTCCCGAAATGATGGAATAGTGGGAGTGTGCAAACCATCAAGTGTAGTAGCTGAAGTGGAAGTGGAACCGTAATGCAATTGAATTGGGCTGCTTGCCGCACAGCTCATGTGGTGAATACAAGACAGGAGCACAGGAGACGGACAACAGTAGAGAACGTCAAGACAAAATAAGAACTACAACAGAGAACAGACAACGGAGACCGGAGTCGGTCGGTTGTCTTCGTCGTCGTCAACTTGAAAAACGGATGTCGATTGCGGTTCTACTGCTGCTGGTAGATGGGTGAACATTGGCAAACCGGCGAATATAATGATGACGAAGACAACGACGATGAAGCTTGATTCTGATGTTTCATTATCTGTTCTTCCGTCGTCGTCGTCGTCGCCGTCAATGATGTTCTTTGGTTTCTTTTTTTTTTTTTTTATTGTTTTCTATACACAACGTTTTGTTTTATTCATTTTCTGTTTGGTTTTTTTTATTTTTTTGGTGTTGTGATAGCAAGAGGAAGCATATCCGGCCTCTTAAATGAGTTTTGCGTGCGCAGCACACTGACGTTAAGCAGAGTTCCATGTTCAATGCCGTATTGATGGACCAGCATTCGATGTTGTTTGCAATAGATGAAGAGTCGGAGGGGGTTGTAAAAGGTGCTGTGAGTGTTCTTCTGTAAGTTTCCTTCCGCCATTAAACAATTTGGCATGTTTTGGGGAATAATGGAAGATTTAACAGTTTGCTGAGTGATTTAGTAAAATGAAGACAATTCAAGTGTGTCACTGTTTCAACCTAAAACCAGTGACATTCAGCCTCTCATTATTGCTGTCGTTGCTAGAATTATGCTTGTATTTCTAAGACGTTAAGAAAGTCTTCGAGACAGGCAGACTCAATTATCACTGCCCAACAGAAGTTCAACATATTTAAAGAACCCGTGACTGTCTCAGAAGTAGGATCATAAATATCAGCTTCAGCAGCAGATCGACCAAGACATATTATATTATCTTCTACTGCGAAACTTGGTTCTCAAGGACTTTGTGGTCAAAACAGACAGATAATGTGATAAATTGGATATAACTAAAAAAATTAATTACCTGTCGAAGATTTGTTATCTGCTTCGGGAGGCCTAAAATATTCTTGGCAATTTCGTGATCAGCTAGACAAAGTCAAGACAAGCTCAAAGGACTAGAGTGAGCAGTGTGAAGAGAGGAAATCCTTGCCAATAAGCTCGCCCAACACGAGCATTTCTAGACTCATTTTACCTAGTTCGGTAGACGAGTTCGATTTTGAGAACTTTTCATGGCTATCCCATGAGTAGATTTCAATAGCCTGTCTATAAAAAATAGATCTGTGCTTCGTCTGGGGAAGGGTTGGTGGTGGTGTTTTCTCCGACAGGCTTAACCTCAGCCTAGCGTTCCGTCTTCCGAATCATTGTAGCATGTTCCACGAGGAAATCATGGCGATCGGAGAAGTCTTTTCTTGACTGAAGTAAAACGTGACATCAGCCATGGATATCGGCGTCTTTTCGGACAGTCAAGCAGCATTAACGTCAGCTTTAAATTCACTAATAGCCCTAGATTGCCGATCGTCTCTTATGGAGATGGCGGAGGAGTTTAATATTCAGCTTTGTTGGGTGCCAAGGCATGGTGACATTCCAGGAAACTGCAAAGCTGATCAACTCGCCGGATGTGGAACACCATGGCCTATTGGGCCTGATAAGGGCACCTTAGGTATACAAATCGCTGTTTGTAAACTTAAACTAAAGCTATATACTCTCGAAAGAACAGGTCTTAGGTGGACAAATGATACAACATGTCTAGCGAAAAAGCAGATTTGACAAATGCTGCATCTGAAACGCTCTAAGTATTTGATTTTTCTTAATAGATCGCATATAAGCACTATAATAGGTGTCACTGGACACTGTCTAATAGCCAAGCATGCAACAAGGCTTGGCGTCTACGCAATAGATTTCTGCAGAAGCTGTATGGACGAGGAGGAGGAGACTCCATCTTCTTCGCACCTGTCCAGCTCTCTCCCGCAAAAGAAAACTCCACTTAGGAGCCTTTTCCTATACCAACTTAGGCGACCTGATAAACATCGATGTTAGAATTCACACAGGGCGAGTGAGGTGTAAATAAATAAATAAATATCTGGCGCGACAGCTCGGGATGAGCCAAGACCTAGCTTCTCGCAACCATTCTTGTTGTGCGTATTCAATTTTTCGCGAACGGCGAATTGAGAAGCACTTTCATGACAGATTATACTCCCGGAGGCTTTTCAATCCCCGAAGAGAAGTGGTGTCGCGAGAAATGTTGCATATGGCTGGGGCTTGAACTCACGCTGCTCGGTCAGCAGTCCAACGCACTAACCACTGAGCCACGGTGACTCTACTGGCAGTCCCATGGCTTTGCAATACAGTTTAGATCAGCTTCCGGTTAACTGCGAGAGGTCAATTCAACGTATTTTAAGAAATGAATATTTTCGACACCAGAAGTTGAACCCGGAACGTTTAGAGTGAGGAGCAATGATGCGAACAACTACACCATGGCCAGCTTAGACATAAGGCTTCAGAGCTTCTAACTTGGCTGACTGTCCGAGAGAAAGACAATCTGTGTTCATTGGAAATTACATCTGTTGCAGTCTCTGACATTCAGCTGAATTGTCCAAATTGTGGCGGAAAGATACCAAGTCTAACTGTATGTTTTAATATATTTTTATAGATGATCGGGTCGAGTATTTTTAGGATCCAAAACAGACCACCTGACTGGATCTCCTTTCGCACCTGTTCCATGAGTTGTCTCAATTAGAAGTGCCCTCCGGGTTACATTGTACATAGTTGTTCCCTAACCAACACGACACACGGTCCTCGCGTCAAGGGTAGCATTTGTCTATTTGGCCAATCCTGGGTGTTCTCTTTGATAGAAGATATATAGTATGTACAGCCATCACCATGTCCTCTGGACACAGCCAGTAGGTATCATCTTCTTTCGCGGGTTTCTGAAGTTTCCGTGCCATGCTTACAACTTTTCTCTTGATATACATACATATGTAGTCTTCTTATCAATTGTGTCCTTAACGATTTCTCTACATAGCTCAGCGAATGGTTTAGGGCCAAGAAATTCGAGAGCATACCCCTCTACACCTCGTGCGAACTTCTCAGTCAACCTAAGTAGACCTATGTATAGAGGAATTTGCTTTCAAATAGGGTGTGGGGCTTATTATTGTCAGTGGGAAGCGGTTGGTCCGTGTCACATAGAGAACTATTGTGCTGTCCCATATGTTTTTAGAGCCGTTTGTCTGTTCCAGAAGCTAAGTAGCTTCTCAGTTTGGAGCGTGGCAAGTGCAGTTTGTGAGAGGCATAATCTGAGGCTTCATCGCACCTCTAATATGTTGAGGAAAACAATATAAGACGGTCAAATATCATTCAAAAGGACTTAAAAGTCAGCTTTGGAAACCTATATGCACACCTTAAATTAGCAGGGAATTGTCTAGTTATCCCGCCACTACCTTCTTGTGGAGTGCTGGAAAAGAAAATCATGCTGGGAGTGGACGGCACACTTAAATGCCTCAGAGCTCCTGAAATCTGCATGTGTTGTCAAAAGAGAGTTTACAAGACATCTGAAAAGTGTCTGCTTGTCTAAATTTGGTGAAACTTGGCAGAGCACAACATAATGTAAGGAAACTCCTTAGAAACAATCTCAAAGCTCTGACCAACACTATGTGGACTTTGCCTCGAGAGTAAAGAAAGCTGTCTTCATATTCTAATAGAATGCCCTGCCCTCCTTTATTTATTGTCGACAATGAAGCAGTCCTAGTTGATATTGGAATTAATAATCTAAAGCTTTACAAGGTTATGCCTAGATTTATGATCTAGAAAAACCGCTCTAATAAGACCGCTCAACTTTTTTTTTAACCTTTTCCTCGAATTGCCATATTCATTCGTCAAGTAGTGCGTCAGAGCTGGAGTGGGTGGAGGTAAATGATTTAGAAGCTGTTAACGCCGATACCCTTCAAGATACATACATATGTATGTTAATGGACAGTTAAAAGCGCAAACTTATTCGCTCTACTTCCATTTAAAATTTAAAATGCCTCCTCTCCAAACCTAAAAGCGTTACTAATGGACGCTGGAGCATGTTTAGTTGCCTCGTTATTATTTTAATTTAATGCAAATCTACCACATCCACCTCCTCAATAATAAAACTTAAATTATATACTAGATAAAAACCCGCCCCAAGAAAGAAAGAATAACCAGTTCCACCACCCGGCACGGGTAGCCCTGCATTAATAACTCAAACGTTCTCCATCCAAAAAAAACGAGCAACCAGCAACCCCAGACTGGTGAAATTTACATCCACTCACGACTAAACCACTAAATCAATTCAATGTTCTAATATGCCATCTATCGGCCATTAATTACGCGCACGCCCGTGTTGCGGAGCTCTCTCCCCCTCTGCTCCTGCTGATCGATTATTAATTTTTTGATGCCATCTTCCTACTCTCACCTCACACGAGAGAGATATTATGATAATGTCCAAGTCCATGCTGCATGATAATTTCAAGAGGTCAACACCAATTGGTACCACGATCGCGATCCTGTGTGTGTGCCATATCAGAACGCGATCGGTGTAAAAATTCTCCAAAACAACCCACGGTCAAGACCTTACACCGTCATCATCGTTGGATGGCTGTAAGTTTTTTTTTTTTTTTGCTGATCAAGAAATTCCTCATCTTGATGTTTGAATTGGAACAAGAAACAAGCTTCACAATGAGCCCACGCACTAAATAGCCGGCGGCCGGCCGGATGGACGATGGACAAATGAACAAATGGACAAATGGGTAAATGGATGGATGGATCGATTCATGAATAGGAGGGTGGGTCAACAGCACGCGATATATTGGACCAACGAAGAGAAAAGAAGAAGAAATAAATATCTCGGGTAACAAGAATTCCAAAAACTGGGATGAGGAATGGGCGGCAACAGGGCTGCTATTTTGTCACGATTGTAGCGAATTTCAGTACATTTTTCGGACAAAATATTTGTTGTTGCAAATTGCATTGTGGTTTTTATGGAAAAATATGGCTGATGTTTCCAGAGTCAGGAAAATGGATAAACCAACAGGTTTGCTGTAGCTGTCTTCGGTCTTTTCAGAAGTCCGATGCCTCTTTAAAAATGGTTCCCAGCCGCTTTTAATTCTACAGAACGCTTTCCATTTCTATGTTTTCTTGTCGGATTTCAGTGTTGTTTTTAGTGAAAACGTTTCAATATATGAAATTTTCCAGGCTTTTATTTTGAGAGCATTAAACTCCACCTTTTTCTGGCCCTGAGATGGCTTCGTAGATGATGATGTGAAACTTTCACTAAAAATTGGAATACCGTACATCTTGGTACAGTTTTACAAAATGTAAGAAAGGCACGTTTAAGGGGACTTCTCCCTCTTTAAAGCTCCACAAGACAGTCTCGTACTTAGGTCAGGACAAGAATACCCGAAGGTTAGATGGCCTGTGGAGGAGAGGATCCCATCCATTCTCTACTTATCTAAGCTGTGGTTGCTCTTCAGATTAGATAAGGTTATGGGGGTAGTGCTCACTCTAAAGACTGAGCGTCTGCGGAGGCCTGCCGTGTTCCCCTTTGTGTTGTGGTCCATGTTCCAACCTTGAGTTCTAGATGGGTGGTCTATCACCAAACCACCCTGTACTCTTAATAAAGTGGAGTATGTTCGTTATTGGTACTTCTGTTTGGTTGCCCAGTTCTCCAAACAGCCTGTTCCCCATGTGTAGGATACGGCGGTTTAGGAGATTGGGACACTCACAGTGCTTAATGGTCTCTGTCACTTCCGCATCCTGACAGCTTCTACAGAAGTCTGAGGAGTTGATGCTGGGGTTGCTCTTCAATCTAGCTATCTCTGGGAATGGAGTGGGACACTCTTCACAGCACTTTCTCCGTCCTTCTCGTGTCTCATATGTCTCGTCTCAGCTGCCAGAATACAGGGAATCCCATCCAGAGTTCTGACAGCTTCTTTATCAGCGGCTTCCATTCAGCATCATTCAAGGTCATCGGGTTACAGTTCTGTTTGTTTTGTTGTACGTGTTCGGTGAATGCTAAGGTTTGGGCACCCTCCCAGCCAGAGATCCACATACATTCCACACGAGCCTCATTTAATCCCTAAGCAAAGACAAGTAGGTATGAATTAAATGGAAACAGGGACAAGCTTTCATGCAAGTGTATATAGAAGGGGTAGAATGAACCGCAGTGGAATCAGAAACTTTCCTTTACATTAAACACTGAATATAGTTTGTTTACAAATATATAGCGATGGTTACCGCGGCTCTGTGGTTAGTGTGTTGGACTGCTGTGCAAATTGCGTGGGTTTAGGCCCGAGCCGCACGGCGATGGTTGCGCACTGTTCATCCGTTTATAGGAATCTCTAAGGGCGCATAGGGGCTGACCGTCCGTCCTTCCAGACTATCCGTCTGGCTCAGGATCCGGGGTTCCTGCTTTGTTATCCCCTCCGAACGTATGGCAAAGCAAGAGCACTAGATTTGAAGAATCCTAGTACTCCCACTAAATCATAGTTCCAAGGGGACAATGGACTAATGGGTAGGGATGGACCGAACCGGGAATTTTAGTCGCGGAATTTAACACGGGACTGATTCCAGAATCTGCAAAGGTTTCTTTCTGCTATATTCAGCTTTTTGAGCCTGTCCTATAAAAAAAATTTGCTAGAATAGGGCTGATGCGTACCTTGAATTGGTTTAAGCTGTAACTCACTAGTAGTTTCTTAGCCTGCGTTCTGTCTTGAGTGTAATTCTAGACCCTGGCCCTGTTCTTTCTCTCTAATTTCTCGAATTCCTCCTTAATGCCGTGTGTTTCTTATTCTGGAACCTGTTTGGTTACAACGCCGAGACTTTAGATCGAAGCTTGTGTTAGTAATCTGAGAATGAGCTTTAAAGATGGGATTAAGCAAAGTTAAATTTTGGGTCACTCTCTGTTTACTATTTGCATCAGCTGGCCACAGAAATGCATGCTTTCGACAATAGTTCGAAAGATTCTTCAATGAACTCCTAGGTGGAGTAGTCTTCCTTCTGACAGGGGCTCTTAATTTCTCCAGCTCCTGCAGAAGTCGTTTAAAAATGGACCGAATGTTTTGGCGTGTAGGCCTATTAGAGAGTGTTTTATGAAAACACCGAGAAGCGAGCGGATTTTCAACCGCTTAAGCCACACAGAATCCTTCGTCTGCATTTCACTTTGAAGCCTTCCTATTTCGAAGAGAAGCCAAGAATTTCTATAAAGAAATTTCTGTAAAACTCTATTCCCTCTTCCTATCCTACTTTGTTACGAAATCAATTCATTCAATGGCAGCACTGTAAGGGACCAACTAAGAAAAAAAAAAATTTCTGTCCGTTGGAGTTATTTACGGTGAAATAATTCAAATTAACCCAAAGAGTTATGGATAAAGAAGAATGAACAAGACAAAAAAAAAAAATACAAATAAAGCGGAGGCTGTAGAAGAAAAACCAGGTAACCAAAGTGATTATACCGGTGACCAGGTGGATTTTGTAGGTGCGCCCCGAACTCCTACCTTCAGAGATTTTCTTTAATAATTCTTCTTACCTCCTCTTCACATACTCTTCGATTCTTCTCCGCTTGATGTACGATTTCGTTCATTCTTGAAAAACGCGAAGCATGTGCCGGCCGTTGAATAAGAAAAAGAAGCAGAAGAAGAAGAAGAAGCAGAAAAATTTTCGGTTAACCCGTCAGACCGGGTGATGTCTGACATGGAGTGGTTATATTCTTTCACGACGACGTCGACAAATGACTGTTTTTTTTTTTTGCTTCTTTCATTTTCTTGTTATTCGTAGGAAGTTAGGGAACAGAGGGGTAGGAGGATGGCAAGATCTGGGCTAGCGACTTTATCACTTTAAAACCGCCCACCTGTTTGATGTTGATGCAGTGGCCCGTTGGGCAGCATTGAACACAAAAAAAATGGAAATAGTCCAGTATGAAACCATGAGTTTTGGTTCTAATTGATCGTAAAGTGGAGAATCGAACGAAGGTGAGGTGATTAGATTCGATGTAAACAGGAAGGTGTAACTCTTTATTGACAATTCATATCTTTGTAGTGGTTCCCTAACGAGGCAGAGTCAATTGAATGGCTGGACGTTGTAGGAGAAAAAGATCAGGCAGCCGTTCTAGTCTCCGGTTATGAAACCACTTTCAATTTAACTTCAAGAAAGTCACGGGGAAAGAAAAACACAGGTCATTGCCGGTTTTTAGAAGAATAGTGATCCTCTCAAGAACTGGTAGTAGAGTTTTGGGAGAAATCCCTTATAGAAAGTGTTCATGTGATCTTATGTCAATTTTAAGACTTATACGCAAACTTAATTCGTCATTTTTGTACTCAAGAAGGAGTTTTCCCTTGAACGGGGTCAAACGCTTGCTCTACTGGGCTTTCGACGCCCTAGATGTACATCAAAAATGGATCATCTTTGCCCATCAGACTCGGAAGTAGCAGAAAGTTTCCGCATTCTCCACCGGATCTCAATTTCTACAAGAGTGTCTTCAAGACCAACATCTTTTGTTTCAGCCTTCATTTGAAGAATTGAAAGAATTTCCTGAGGACAGTTGCAGGTTTGTTGAAGAAAGTCCCTTCCATATATGTAAATAACTGCCCTAAAGTGTACGTGAAATTAAGGAATTTTTCATTTAGATTAGGTTAGGTTAGGCTGACCCCGTTTAAGCAGGGACACACTTAGACCAGATTGGTTCATTGTGGTATCACGATAGATAGCGGCTTACCAGCACCAGAGACCAAAAGTACAGGTTTAAGTCAACATAGAAGATTTTCCCGTAGGGCACACGATATGTAGATGCATGATAGCCTGTGTAATCCTTCAAGTGTCCACTAGATCAGTACCCCGTACATCAGGATTATCGTACTACCGGCGTGTAAATCCAATGGACTACTTTAGGCTGAAGGCCTCATTTGGGGCCCAGAGCTTTCCGGCAGGAGTATTTGGCAATTAAGGCTTTCCTTAAGCGGTCTTGTATATATAGCCTTTAACGCCAGATATCTGGGGGTCATTCTTGGTCTACAAATTCAAGGTCCGTGTCTTTTAGGTTAGGAGGCTTGATATGTGGTACTTTCTGTCGTCTTGTGAAAAGGACAAATTCTGTTTTTGAGGGATTAACCTCAAGGCCTAATGGTCGCCGTGGGTCAGTGTTTAGTGCGTTGGACTGTTGACCAACCGGTGTAAGTTCAAGCCCCAGCCATGTCCACTGATCATTTTTCTCGGCATTACCTCTCGTCGGGGAATGACAAACCTTCGGGAGTATAATCTGTCATGAAAGTGCTTCTCAATTCGCCGTTCGGAGTTGGCAATAAATTGTAGGTCCCTTCCTTTCGTGCGAAAAATTTAACACGCACAATATGAATGTTTGCGAGAAACTAGGCCTTGGCTCATCCCGAGCTGTCGCGTCAGCTATTTATTTATTTATTTTTAACCTCAAGGCTTACCTTTCTTGTCCACCTAGCCAGTTTGTTAAGGGCAGATTCCATTAGGTCTCTTATTGTAAGGAGAAATTTACCTGAGATCGCTATTGCGATATTATTAGCATATACCGTGGTAACATACCTCTCCTTGTCTAATGCCATAAGCAGACCGTTCTTTATCATGAGTCAAAGTAGTGGTGATAGTACTCCGCCTTGCGGTGTACCTCTGCAAGACGTTCTGCTCATTGACCAGCACCCTAGCTCAGCATGGATAAGTCTGCCTTTAAGCATTTGCTCAATCTAAAAGCAAAGGCAACTACAATATCAACCTTCAGATTACGGAGTGTAGCGGATATTGCCTTTGTTTCGATGTGTTGAAGGCTCCCTCAATATCGAGGAAGGATACCATCGTACATATGTTCTTTGCTATGCAGAGATATTCAAATGGTTTTCACCAGCGAGTGCAGAGCGGTCTCTACGGATTTCCCTTTACAATAAGCAAGTTGGGATTTCGATATGAGATTGTTACCTATTAATCCTCCTATTTGATCCTCCTCCAAAATCTAGGAGTATAACCAAAGGTAAAGCAACTCTTAAATATAAGAGATAGTCAGAGATTCGGTATGGCAAAATCTTCCTCAAGTTCCACTGGAAATATTCCATCCATTATATCGCCAATCATTTACAAGCCTGGTCTTGAGGTTTCTGGTCACAACTTAAATGATGACCGCTAACCCACAAGAATGTACTAGATCTTACTTTCTGTAGGTTTTTTCTGTTTCCTTTTGGAATTCTCCAGCTTCGCACCGATTTTCTTTATCAATTCCCGATGACTACAATAGAAAATGCCCAAGTCCGGTCATAATAGAATTCCCACACACACAATTTCCATTGTTTTATTACTCATCGAAGACCGAACAATGTTCGACTGACGCTGATGCAATTGCTTGGTTCCATGCTGCGCACGATCCACATCGGAGCATAATAATTCAATTATTCATGAGGAAAAGTGCACGTTAGATCACTTGCTGGACATACTCCGCGTCGTCATTGACGTAAACGCATTCTCGCCAGAAGTCATGAGAACCCTTGTTGTCGCCTCCAACAAAAACCATTTCCATTCTAATAGATCATAAGTTACACCTTAAGCCACCACTAAGCCGGACAAAGAACTCCAGTTCGGGCCGGTGCGTGTGTGCGTCTCTGTGTCAACAACAGGAAGTCAAAATTCAAAAAAAAAACTAAGAAGTTTAGCCACTTATAGCCCGAAATGTTGGCCCAACTCATTGAATTTTTTTTTGTTGACTCATGAATAATGCATGGGTCCAGCACGTTTCGGCCGGCAGAGCGGGAGAGAGGCGAGCGTTTTGTCACCGGATTACATCGCTCTGTGTGTGGAGGAGTTGGTCTAGTGCGTGGTGGTACTCTGACGTCTGGCGGAGGCCTAATCATATCCGTTCGCTTTTTTTTTTTTTTGCTGTTCGATGCCTGAGGCTTTTTGGATGCTTAAGAGGCCGTGTGGGCGTTGGTAGGTGGCAGTTGGTGATATTGGCTATACTGGTGGTGATCGGTGGTGATCGCCGATCGGCTGGAATGGAATGTCGAACACGGCTATGCTAATTGGCACTCGGTTTCCATATTTGACAATCGAAGGTTGCATTGCTTGGGGTCGATTTAATAAATTTTCTGTCTTTTTTTTTTTCTCTCTCTTGTGTGCGGACTTCTACGTCTTTTTGCAGCGATAAGTCGCGAGGAGGGAGAGACAGCTTGTGATTAAGAAATGTGATATCAATGAACTTGGGAGTGGGCCATAATACTGCTTGGGGACATGTTAAGCCTTTCAACCTTTCAGTGGTGTAGGGATCTTCTCGCAATGTGGAATGGATAGATAAATAAATCTTTGTCGGCGCTCGTGAGGAATGTGTGACCGATTGGTTTTTACCTTGTCTCACAGAGAGGTGGCGGTTTTTGAACTTTTAAATGTGAAGAATTGACTCTTCCTAAGCAAAAGTTGTGGTTCCTGATTCCTGCGAGTAGCGCTCTAGCAAAAGAAATGGTTAGAAGAGGAGTTCCCATAGCTCATTTGCACGTGCTTGGCTTCTATTGAGAAGTTCATTAGTTCGTTTTAATTATTTGTAGACCACAGCTTATACCCTCAAAATACCAAGGGCAGAAAAATTAATAAGTCGGAGGCTGAAGGTTATAGCCAGACTTACAGTGGCAATACCGGTCAGAAAATTGTAGAAAAACACGCGAATAAATTGGAGGTCCTCTTCAGCATACATTGTCGTAGCTGCAAGGATATTGACGAGAGTTCACTAAAGCTGTCCAGTCTTCTTCAAACTGATTCAAGACTGCGAAAAATATTAAGCGTGAGCTACTGGACTGTCCACGTGGTGTCGGCAACTCCGAGATATTCTCTTACCATTCGCAGATGAAGCCGCAATGCCCGGAGTATGTTTTCTAGCTTATTTAGCATTTGGCTCCATCTGAATCGCATGCATTCCTCTCACCGAATGCCAATAAACTTGCTGATTGCTCTGCTGGAATACCTGGACATCTCCGCCTCTGCCCCAGTTATAGAGCAGTCTCGTCTAAATCCGTCCTGCCACTCAAATAGGTCACATGTGCTTTAGATGGAATCTGTAAGTTGCGGCTTCAGGTAATTGGTATTCTTGTAGAAGATGCCATCGCTAAAGCAGAAAAGATGGGGACAAGTTCAGGCGATCACCTTCAATACTTCTGCTATATGTCATCAGGCCCATTGATTTTCCGGAACTGTATTACATTTGCGCCAGGACCAAGTGCTTTGTACTAAAGAGTATGGCGGAAAGAGTATATTTACGTTGCTGACCCTTTTTGCAGAACTCAGAACTGGGCTAACCACCTGCGCGTAAATACTTTGTTGGCAAAACCCCAGGGATCGCTACTGATTCTTCTTCTGCACATGCTAATGTCCTTTGACTTTGAAATGCATCTTCCCGTATTTTTTAACTCGGCTAGTGTGTGTCCAGTGACATCAAAGTTGTTCCTCCTTCCTTTGTACATACATAAGAATAAATTGTACGTGCTTCCGTTTGGTTTGTTTAAACGAGACTTTGCAGTATGACTCGCATCGAAGCGTCTACTATTCCCCTGGCGGGCTTTCATTTCCAGGCTTTCTTATTTCCCCCTTTCTTTTACTAAAGTGAGAAGCTTCTTATTGAATCTCACCGCGTGCTGTCTACGTACATATGTATGCAGGCAGTCGACTTTGATTTTCATTGAGAACGCTCCAGTCTCTTCACAGGTCAACATTGATGGTGGCTGCCGGTGTAGTAATTGATGACCCTCCCAGTCGTATCGCAATGTATGGATCCGTGAGATATTGTCTCGCCATAACCGGGTCATCAGAATGTGTGTCTTGCATGTTCTTCGTATTGACTAGCAGTTTAGCGATCATTTCTACAATCTGTCTTCTGTTTAAGCTCATAGTGGACATTCTCAACCAGCACAAGTCACTGGCTCCCTCTAGTTAGTTCTCTTAAGTTGTCCTCAGGGCTATCCAGCGCTTTCAGCGTGGCTTGACTGCCAAAGAAGTGGAATATATGAAGCTTTTGGTAGTACAATCTTCCTTTCAGGTCCCTTTCATCTTTCTTTCTGTGATACGGCGGAAACGTTTAGGCATTTCCTAGACTCGAGCCTTAGTCAGCTTGCATATCACACTAACCATTGAGCCTCCCTTCCTAAACTTCTTTTTCTCTAACAGAGGATTTAAAATCATCCTCCTAAACTAAGCTATGATGTTCCAACAAGATTGTTGGTTGATAGCTAAACTTTCTGCCTGGAGAAGTACTGTCGGAGGCACTCTCCATCTAAGAACCACGAGTGTACCAAACGATGTTGCTTTCCAGTGAATAGGCTCCCTCGGGGTTTTTTGTAATAATCAGGGTGAAAGAAGTGTTCAGAAGACTACCTTAACATTTACCTAAGTATTTACCTGAATACCTAAGTAGGGATAAGACTCAAGCTGACTTTTAACGATAAAGTAAGTGTGAATTTTTGATAAAATTCTACATTCGACTTGTGGTGTCCCCCAGCGGTTGACGGTTCGTGGAGGAGAGATTTAGCCACGAACTATGCGAGGTATACAGCGATCCCGACCTGTTCATAGAGATACGTATACAATTATTAAGGTGGCCAGGGCCAGCCCAAGGAAATTTAGATTTCAATTCTAACGGACTACGCAAAAAGGGTGGGCTTCGGTCGGATAGAGTGCGCAAGTTGAGCGTGATCTCAACTAACTCGGGATATACAAATGAAGTTAGCGGGCTAAGGATCATGTTGGCTGGAGAATCTTGTTGGTTAAGGGCCTTGATTCACCTTGAACTTTAGTGCCGTTATAAGTAGGTGGCTGTTGTTCTGCCTTTCTAGCTGTCTACCGAAGCATATCGCTGAATTGGTCTAACAACTAAAGTGAATCAGAAGTCTCAATTGTGTCCCCACAGTCCTTAGCAAATCTACAGATATGAAGTAGCCCGTGCACGGCCATTCTGTCAGGTTATACTTCTACTACTGAAGATGGTTCTCTGTAATGAACGTATACAGGTAGCTCGACAACAAGGATGTTATAACGCTAGCTCTCTGTTGAGTTTGGTTGGTTGATTGGTTTGGGAGGATGAAGTTCGGAAGAACCTCATAACGTAGGCCATCGTTCGGGCCCGTTGTATTCCCATTTGTAGCATCTGTTGGAGAAGAAGTGGAGTAAGGGGTGTAAGTGAAGGGTTAAAGGTCAGCGGAAAGAGGGAAAGACCCTGAATGTCCAACGAACTCCATGATTTTCTCGGAACTGAAAGAGACCTTAGCCCGGGCAGAACATGTCTTTCCAGACTTTTGTGTCCTAGCGCCCCTATGTCGTGGAAATCGCAGAAGAAGTATTCGAGGCTCTCCTCTTCCTCCCCACATCCTGGGCAAGTACTTGATTGCACCAGTCTCAGTCTGTAGGTATATTTATTCAGGTTGATATGTCCAGTCTACAAGCCGACCATCATTCTTGCCTCCTGCCAAAGTTAAGCGTTCTAGACGACAGCAGGGGCGCTCTATCATGGATTTGACCGCTTTGCAGGTTCACAAGCCTTTTCAGAAAATCTTGTGGCGTTGAGCAAACGAGCCGGTAAAAGCGGTTATATTAACCTTCAGGGCCAACCCTGTTGTAATTGTGGTGATATCTCCATTTTCTTCTGATAAAGCATAGGAGAGGAGATCGAGAGCGGTTAAGTGGTCTACTTAAACTAAGGGGAGTAAGACTGCTTCGGACAGTCGACTTATAGCCTTTTTTGAAGTAAAATGTCCCTAGATGATACTTTCACAGACTGTCAATCAGTGATTTAGGTCTGCACGCATTGTCGGCCTAACGCCATTGACCCACGAAACACTGAAACCACTTAGAAAGACAGTTTCCAGTAAATTGCTCATTCGATTTCACTCCTTCAGCAGTTGTTAGGGAACTTTGAACCGATTTGCTCATGCTTATATTTCACGGTCGTATATTTCCGATACCCGGCCAATAATAGCCACTATCATCATCAACTTAAAATAGTCTCTGTTTACAACAGTGCTTCCCGTGGCCGGCATCATGGACGCAGATGATGGAATGGTGCCATCGTGTGTGCGCCACTATAAAAAGAAATAACAACCTGGCGCTTTGATTTCGCTCTCTCCTTTGATTGTTTTTTTGCGAAAAGCATACGAAATCCACCACCGACAACTGATGGACGCTTGGATGGACAGACAGTGTAGCACATAGACGGATAGATACTTCGTACAAAGTCAGGTAAAACAAAAAGAAAGAAACAAAAAAAATTTAGAAAATCCATAAAAAAGCCTCGAGAAATCTCGACATTCCACCGATGTAGTCCGCGGAATGGCGGAGACAATTACGTCAGAAGACGAGTCATTACGTACGTTCGGCGAAGAGTCTTGAGAAAAACAAAAGGAAAATGTTCAATGTTCCCCGCGAATAGAACACAGAGTGTTCAGGTTTCCAGAGCCTTCTGGATTCTACAGCGGCAGCGCCACCATGATTTCAAAAGAACTTTCGAGTGCCATTGCCTGAGTGAAGGTAAACAAAGAGAGCCATAACAAAACATGAAATTAAATACATATATAAATGTGTTTTCCCTCCCGCCGCCAGGGGCGTCGGGGGCAGGCGCAGGCTAACAAAGTAGCCACGGAGAGATAGAGAGATGTAGCTGCTGTCATGTACGGTGGCGCCACTGTAATGATACTTGTACGCAGGCCATAACCTGGTTTCACTGTAAATGTTGACGAATGTAGACGACTCTGGTAGTCTATGCTTGGTCGTGTGGACAACCGGAGGTCACTGTGGAAGCCGGAGTGTGTTACTTGCTCGTGCTGGCCATCACGGTTGATGTTGAAGATTTCCGCTGCCGCTACAGCAGCAGCGCGGAAGACACTCCTTCCGCTGCCGCTACAGCAGCAGCGCGGAAGACACTCCTGATGATGATCAGGCTAATTTGTGTGACGTTTTTACTTCACCATCCGCGCGATGGATGGAAGGCGAAGTATATGGCGCCAGGGACCTCGCGGGACGTCTTCATTACTGGCAGAGGGGATGATCTGAAGTGGCTGATTTATGAAAAAATAACCGGTGGGCGATTTGTTTTTTGTTTTTTATTTGGATTACTTGAGTGATTGTTGTGAGCTTGGAGATGGTCTTCGAGAGTGATAAGCTGATCCCACATCTGCGCTGAGATAGAAAGCCAATTGGTGAATGTGTGCCATTGTTGATACATTTTGAAGGTCAAACGAGAAAGCTTGAATGTAGAGTGACTGTCAAATATCATGATACACCAAAGGCTCTCCAAATCGAGGACGGTCTTAAAATCAAAGTTTGAAAGCGTCAGGCTGTACCATCAGGGATGTTGCGAAGAACACTGGAAGAAGGAGGCTAAGTTCAAATGCGAACTCTGATAGTTTCGAAAGGGGAAGGAGTCTCCAAAATATCAACACTTAGCACTTAACACGGACCCAAGGAAATAGACCTTCGGATTACTGCTCATAGCTATCGTCCCAGAATGTGAGAGTTGCATATTGTGATTTGGTAAGAGCTAGAGAGCAAATTCAACGAATAAGCTGAACCAAAGAGTTTCATTTAGAAAGCCAGGAAAAGCTTCAGCCGGGATAGCTAAAGGGCACTCTCCGCTCATTTTTATTGACCTACCAGATCAAGATGAATTGGATCAATTTAAATTGTAGAAAATTGTACAGCCATATGGTGGACACGTTGCAGCAGACCTCCGAATTTCCCACGAGCCAGATAAAACCATCAATTCTTTCTTGACAATACTCCACAGTCCATTTCGAAGCAATAGTGGCTCCCACCTGCTGGATTCTTCCATATACATTTCTTTGCAGAGAATAGCTTCAAAGCCTGAACGTTTCAGTTAAGATATTGCTTATCGGATGAACAACCCATTATGACGATTTATGTTTGAAACAACTGAACGGAACGACAAATGCCTTTGGTCTGAGGGCCTTCTTCTGGAATGCACGCCCTATGAGCAACTCAAAAACTGCAGTCTGTTTTTAAAAAAAAAATGATATTACTGTGGTCCACGAGACGCAATTGGCAGAATCAGGAAAACTGAAGACAGCAAGTGGATATAAAAGGGTCCACACGTTGAGAGAGGATCAAGATTTGTTTTTGATCAACCAGATGTGACTGCCTGTCTGTGATCTCCATGATCTCTATGTCTTTAGTCCTCCTGTAGATCTTAGAGTGTTCACCACCTCTGTGCGGGGTTTAGAAGTAAATAGCAGTTCCCTTCAAAATTCTTCCGAGACTTCTCATAGACTATGAACCGCCAAGTTGTCCGAGATCGACCCACTCTTTTTCTGTCTTGGGTTAATAGATTCCACTGCATAGCATGATTTTCGAAAGTCGTGGGATTTAACACCCGGATAGGTACCCTTAGGTTAAGTGAGGTTAAACAGGCTGTCAGGATATACGGCCGAGGCACTTAAACCGGCAGTAGGAAAATTGGTATACCTCGGGATCTAGAAGGAACTCCCCTGTTTAAGCGTTGAACAAATGTTTTCTGATACCTCGTTGTGCTAGGTCGTTAAGATGGTCAAAGAAGAAGGCACCGAGATGGTTAAATCTTCTATAGGAGAGCGCTGGACAGAAACAGCGAAGATGGAGGATTTTCTTTTCGTCTTTTTCGTTCCTGCAACTTTTGCAGAAATCGTTTGGTCAGTCAATGACAATGTCCTGTGATGACTCCGAGATGCCGCCTATTTAGCGAAATCAATCTCTTGGGTATATTCTGGGTCAAATGTGTCTGTTAGTTTGTCAGGTTTGCTGATTACATCTAGCTTTTATTTGAGTTTGCGTGTAGCTAGTGGCATTCTAAGATTCTCTTTATCAGGAAGAAACTGCATTGTAGTCCATGCTTGGTGAGTTCATCTGCCATCCAGATCCCTGGAATGTCCCTGTGCCGTGACACCCAGCAGAGGAGTATTGCTCTGTCATTTCTACGAGGCTTGATCCTACGTAGTTCACACAGCAGTCCAATACACAAACCACTGAGCCACGGCGACCATGTAGGGCTTTTTTAACGCCATAATCTCTACCTGGAAGACGCTATAATACTCTGAACTGAAACCAACGAAAAAAACATTTTCTTTTATTTTTGGTTTTGGATTTCTTGTAAGTGATTGAAGTGGATTCTTTCGTAAGTGATGCTGAATTTACCCAAAAATCTCTCAGGAGGACAGCGACATTTCTCCCGAAAAATACCTTGGAATGATGTAGTCAAAAGTATTTGTGTGGTAGTTTAGAATCGAGTCAACGTAACGAAGTGAGACTTTGTCTAAGACCATCCACGAGACTATCATACTTTCATGTATGGTGTGACCAAGCTCCAGACCTCAATTCTTACCTCCAACTTTTTTGCAGCAGTAGAGCTCTACAGTGAGTTTTTTAACGCGTTCAAGATGGTTGGCTAATTTACTGTGAAAAAGAATAGAGAATAGCCAATATTATCATTCATTATCCGAGGCTTTGTTAGCCGGCTCAAGCCTTAAATAGGTTTTCGAGTTACTAGACCCACGTTTCCTGTTTTCAGGAAATTCATTGCAACTTTCAGGAAGGCCGTATAAATCTAGAACGGACATTCTCATACAAACGACGCAAAGATCAAGATCACTCGATCGTTTGTCCAAATGACCTAAAACCATTATGTAAGCAGATCTCTAGTTGGCGAGATACATAAATCCATATCGAGAAACAAAAATTCGATGCTGTATCTTGACCAACTTAGATTATTTCTTCTCATTTCAGCGGTTTTTTATCGCTTCGTTTACATTCAAGCTTCCTTGCGAAGCATGCTTCCACTTTATCTATCTTCAAATAAACAAATCAAACAAATAAAAGTAAAAAAAAAATAAATAAAAACACTCTTTGGCATCTACCATCATTATTTAACAAGATTTCGAAAAAAAAAAAAAAAAAATGTATAACGCTCAACATTCGACGCCTTCGCGTGAAATGAGCCACCAAGGAGGGGGAACCAGGCAAAAAAATGCCATGAAACTACTTAAAAAAAAAAATTAAAAATAAGAAAAAAAAAAAGATAAATAAATAAATAACCCAAAGAAGAGTGGGAGCAACGAGAAGCACCAGCAGCAGCAGCAGCACTAGCCGAACAGACCAGACCCACACAGCAAAGAACGAAGGAAGAGGCACAGACGTAGCGCGATAAACCTCAAAAAGCTGTGCTTCAAGATGCGCGCTAAGAGGGCGCGTGCGGCCGCCATACTTTGCGTATCACGGTAGCCAGCACAGCACCAGAAAGACGGGTAAATGGGCACCACTGTATGTTGTTAGAGTTTTGTTTAAGGTTATTATTATTATTTTTCTTTTTATTTCGTATTTTTTCTGCTTTCTCATCTTTATTTAGTTTTTTTTTTTTTCTTTTTCATTTCGGTGGTTCTCTCTTTCCCTCGTACTCTGCGCTTAGTGAGATTTTTTAATGTTTATTGAAGATTGTTTATTCTCGGTTTATTGTATTCTGATAAAACAGCACATTTTCGGAGTCAAAAAAACTATGTGCTTTGCCTGGAATGGGATGCAGTTGGCTCTAGTTGCAGATCGTGCTTCGAGAGTTGCAATGTCTTACTGAGAGGAGCTTGGGGCGTCAAACTGAGCTATCAAATAGTTCTAGACGTATGCCATGCTCAACCAAGTCCGGACCTGTCATATCTATCCATGACATTAAAGGCAACCAAAGTTGCCCTCAGGAAAGTCTCCTTGATCTCGTCCAAATTTATCGACCTTAACTACGGCAATGAATCCGACTTTCCAAAAGCCTGTCTAAGTAGAAAACCTAATCATTATCATCAGCCGTTCTATATGTCTGCACCGGAGTTATCCCAGTAGGTCCACTCTGGCTTGCAATGACAAATATCTTATTTCAACGGTTGCCATCTAGGACCGGCTGTTGTCTTTATTCCTTGGTGATCTTACAATTGCAAGCAAGGGACCACTTGTCACTGAGACGCTGTTTTGGTTCCAAGACTTGTTACTTTGAAGTCTAAGTTTACGTATTGGAAGGTTGACCACAGATGGACTTAGACTTTAGATCCATTCTGCAAAATTAAGAAATCCGATATGTTGATGAGCTTGACACCGCATACTTGGTCAAGGTTGTTAAGGAATGTTTTGAATATCTTGCCAAACAGTTGTGGATTAATAGGTCTGGAGAGAATATAGCTCATTGAGGTATTCTCACACTTAAAATTAAAGTTGTCCGATGACATACATACTCCCGACTACGCCTTGAACAGACCTGTCTTTGAGAAAACTTTTCATGTACCTTGACGCCTGACCCCATCGAAGACTTTGGAAATGTCGAAGACGACGACTACTCATGAATCCTCACTTTGTTCAAGGTGTCCAAGGTCGAGACCATGTACTCAATCGGCTGTAGGACTTTTTCTATAATAAGACCTCAAGTTATCTGTGACAAAACCATCTTTATCTGCTCTAATAGTCCCTCTAAGTGCACAGAACTGATCTACGATAAAATCAAAACTAATTCTGGAAACTCGGTCATGCCATTCAAACGAGGCAGCACCTCAAATCCAATACGATCTGGATGGAAAGTTCAGGACGTACCAAATACTTTATCCTTGCTATGTACCATAGGAAATCTACTTTTCTACTGAATCTAAGTAGCGACCACATCTTGAGTGGCAACTGCCTGTAGAAAAGGCACCTTCACCGACTACATGCCAGGGATGATTCTAGTGAACTTATCTCACCGACTGCACTCGCTGAGTTACACCCTGATAACTTCTGAATTGCCTGACAGCCTCTAGAGAACTGATATTATTCTAGAAGATAGGAACTTCTCGGACTGAGCCGGTAGGCAACTCTGGTGTTGTCAACCAAAATTATACTATGAGAGGTCTCACCTATCTAACGAAGGTCGCACTAAAAAGATCTTCTCTGCCAAGCAAAATCGAGGACGAGAAGGAATCTCAGGATCATGTGGGCGGAGAGTACCTAGGTGACTGTTGTTAGGGAAGTGAATCACCTAAAGAAGTGCTTAAGTCTGCAGTGAGCTATGGCTGGACAGTCGTAGTCACTTAAGCCTGAGACGTTCACGCAACAGGACATTTAGCAGGCATATACATGCCTCAAAAAACATGCCTCAAGCTGTTATTCCTATCGATGGCATCCTTAGGCTTGCACCCTACCAAAGGACCTACTTCATATTTCAAAAGCTTTTCAGTTTTTTTTATGGCTGCCCCTAACCTCTTCTGAGTTGGAGGGAGGTAATGCATCTTTTTTTTTGACGATATTAACGCTTGGATTTTCCACTGCCGAAATTGGTGCCTAAACAAACTTAGAATTCCCGGTGTCTCGGTGACCTTGCCGGATATAGTTGTGCTTTGACCTCCGTTTAGCTGGGAGACCGCGAAGGCCTACTCTCTTTCTTTTAGTCTGCCTGCATCCTGGATGGTAAGAAGTCCATAATCAATAGTCGAACTCTGAATTTAGTTGCAACTAGAATCGACATTGACTGGATGAAAACTACTCGAACTTCCTTGAGTGTCTACTGCTCAAAACATTCTCCTCATCGAATTTACAATTTGACAAGTTCTAATACACGTATCTGTTCAAAAGAAGTTCCTTCGACACTGCAAGGATCATCATCCATAGATAACTCTCTTCGAAACACCGTTGTCAACTACGAGTACGAGTTAAACTCTACCACCACCATTTGTTGTCGTTTCCCTGGCCCACTTCGTTCCTTTCCATCTAATACCGCTGGTGACAACCGCATCCAAATGCATAATTTCCAACAACGTTCGGCTTGAAAACGTTCAATTTCATGGTTGGAAACTTCACACGAACACCCAAAACTGCTAACAACCAAAACGCATCTGCATCTGCATGAGTGGCTGTCCCTGTTGCTGCCAATGGCATAGTGAGAGTCACTCCAACTCCACCACAATCGGCCAATGTCCGTAAAAGTTCGTTAGTGGGTTCGTTCACGCAATCGTCATCGAGTCCATCAGCGATTTTCCACCAAAAGTCGGTACGGCACGGCACGGCACTCTCATGACGTCCTTTATGACTACACAGCAACTCACAGTGCTCTTCTCGACCATAATGGCTCCAAGGGTTATGACAGTTGATTGGCTGCCACCATAAAACAACAACAAAAAAAAGTGCTATTGCGCGCAACCGTGTATACACGCCAGCACAAGACCCGCGCTCGCATAACAAGCGTCATCCGCGTGTGACGCATACCCCAAAGGGAAGAGCGAGATAGATGCGCATGCTGCACACCATAATGTGTGCTGTAAATTTTCTGACCTTGCGAAGGACAACGCGTCAGTCATGTTATCTGAATGTGAAGACGGTGCCGGAGTGTGTTTGCCGAAGATTGAATGGGACAGCCCAAGGGGCCCCGTGACAGGGGCAAGGAACAATTTAACTAACGTGTTTTTTATGGCCAATCTTTGTCAGATTTTCTTTTCTTTTTTATTCTCTCTCTCTCTCGCGTTTGGTTCTTTAGCGAGAAAATTCATAATGTACACCAAACCGCTGAGTAAATGTGTGGAACAAACATAAAACATTGGTAGTTGTAAGTCACGGATCAGGTTGGGATGTCACAGCATTTTACAAAATTGTGGCGAGGGTCTGAAATGCGCAGGAAACCTCTTAGAAGTAACTTTATCTGGTGGGTAGTTTTGGAGTGGTTCTGTTAAAAGGGGTACATTATGATCAAAGGTAAGTCCACGTCTTTCCAACCAAGTTGAAACAAATTGGTCCTTAAACCAAGGAAATTGCAACAGATCTTGCAGAAAATCCATGGACTTCAAATCTTTACTCAGCACTTCTCTATTAGCGTTAAAGTCATTTATGGAAGGCCTTATAGACACGAGTTTTACAGATGTACGCTGAAAGGGAACCATGATGTTCCTCAAGATTAATTGTCACTAAAAAGTTGAGACAAGGCAGAGATCAAAACAGCAATAAGGAACTCACAAGGCACAGCTTATGAAGGCTTCTAAGTAGTGAAGAATAAATCTTATCAATCGCAGATCTATAAACTCCCGGCGATGAAGAACCAAAGGGACTTGCCCTACAACCCTTGTCATAAGGCCTTCTATCGGGTAGTTAATGGTTATGTTTCGGTTTCGAACGAAGTGACAGAGAATATAGGAAAAGACACGGGGACAAGCTTCAAAAGATGTGTAGTGACACCGACCCAGAGTTGAAGTTCACTCTAAAGGGAACAAATCGCATTAAATTCCTTCCCGTACCTACAGAGCCCAAAACTGTAGAAAAAGTTCTAAAGCGACAGGTTGAAGACTGCGATTGACCAGGGCTAAGACCTCGCCTATGGTCTTATCATGCGAACACCAAGGAAAGCCATCGAGGGTCATCATCATGTCATGGCCTTATTGTGCGATTCTGTACTGCTCTCGATGTACAAGATTAACACTCTAAACATCAGCGCTTTTAACTCCAATCTCAAGACCTCTGAATAAAAACGACGAAATCAAACACCGGTCTTGCACCTCTTGACGCAATGTAATTCCACTCGACAAGCTTCTAGGTATTTGACAAAGAAGCGATTTGACGGTAACGTTCACGTCCCAAAAACGACCGGAAGCGGATACCTTTTCGAACCGCAAAACATTCACCACTACGAAACCTCTGTTTTTTTTGCCCTTTCCATTTCCATTTCCCTTTCCCAAAAAAGCAACTTCCCATTGTTTCCGCGCACCACACTGCGCAACAACCTTGCTGCCTGCACAACACTGTCCATGTCCATTATGTAATCCCACGATCGCCGATCGGTTCGCATTTTAATATTCCAAGCCAAAGTCCCTGAACCGCCGCCTCCGCCATGTCCGCTGTCTCCCTCTATTTCCATCGATCAATCGTTGTCGTCGTATCGCATCGAATCGTGATTTGAGTGATTCATTAGCCATTTCTCTCCAATGCAGCACCAGCACCGGCTGACAAAGCAACACGTTTCGGTAGCGCACACAGCACCAGGCCCGCCGCCACACTGCCAACGACAGCGGCACCACCGCATTGGAAATGGAAACCCATAATGCGCGACTCAACCGATCTAACAGCCGATAAGGAATTTTATTGTCCGAAACACACATATCTGTTTATTCGCTCCTTTCCGGTGGACATTTTGAAATCGTCTTCCCGAGGCGGTCCCGAAGTGAGAATTAACTGCCGATTTATTGTTCTAAGCAGCGCGCTCAGCGGGGCGGATGTGTCCATATCTAAGCTCGTTGTATTTAAAATGCAAAGAGCTGTCCTCCGCCGCCCGCGCCCCCGCTGCACTGGTGGAAGTAGTTTCGATTTCCTTTCCCGACCCGTGTTGTTAGACACAAAGACGATGTGATGTGAGTTGGAAATTGATGTTCTTACCTCGGTCGGTCGCCTCTGTCCACCCACAACTCAACGGGTGTAGTAGGTACTTCATTCAAGTTCCTGGGCATGACATTGCATAAGATGCTCCTTCACTCCACTTCACGGCGAAGGAAACTTGAAACCCAATCCGAGCCAGAACCTTTGGCATGACTTTACGCGTGGTTGTGGTGATTTGGTAAGTCACACACAAAACAGAAAAAAAAAAAGTCTTGTACAGGTTGATGTTTAGAGAAGTTGTCAGGTTCAAGAACCTTCTCCTGTTCCTCTTCCCTTGGCCAGCAGCGCATTCTATGGCGCGATCGTTCTGCGCGTTTCTAATTAAAGTGCTGTACATATTCTGCCGCTGGTTCTTCTTCACCACACTCACACACACCTCCGACGACAGCGAACGAACTGTGTATGCGCTGTGTGTTACCTATTGAAATTATTTCAGTTGCTTATCCACGCTTCGTCCTTTAAGGTCATTAAACGTTGACGCCTCCATTCATTTGATTGTTTGCATAGGTAGCACTGAGCCAGCACATATTCATCGTGCGTCGTCGCTTGTTGGAGACATTCTTCGCTCCTCTTCATTGCACTTAAGAAATAATAAACAACAACAACAACAAAAAAGGAGAGAAAGCAGAAGCAGAACAGGGAAAAAAAAAAGAATCGAGTACTATCACTCCCCCCTCTGGCACCCCCCTTTGTAAGTTTTTCTTTACAAGTGCCTCCTCTGCGGAGCCGATGGGTGGAGGGGGGGCGAGGCAGGACAGTTCTTAACGTGCAACCAAGTTTCCAGAACGTCTACTTCAGCATTCAGAGTGAGAGATTGTTTGTGTTTGTCGTGGTTGCTGCTGCTGCTGTTGTAGGTGCTCCTTCTGCTCGCTGCTACTACACAGTCTTCTTTGGTGTCGCTGTTGACTGCTTCGTGTGTCTTCTTTCGTTTCATTGTGTGTAAAGTTTGCTGCTGCTGCTGCTCGCTGCACTTTTCCTTGCTGCAGGTATTCTCGCTCACTTCTCTTGGTTCCGTGTTCGTTTTAAAATCATATTTTGTTTACAAATATTATTTTTTACGCAATGAAGGATGACGTGCGGTCAAATAGAAGGAACTTACTACATACATACATATATGCGATGAGATTAATACTCCCAGAAGGGACAGGGAAGAAAGGAAAAGAACACAATGACAAGGAGAGTGAAAATGGAGAAGGTAAATATGTGCGTGGCTCTGATTGTCACTTCTTTATTTGTGTAGGGGGGGGAATACAAGGTGAAGTCAAGAGTTCACTCATCTCTACCCTTGGACAAACTGGGTTAGAAAAAAAAGCAGACACTTCTGTTTGAATTACAGATGGGCCAACTTGGAAGATTGAGACCAAGTGGGTGGGAAGCTTCGGGGTTCCTAATTACCGCTTTAGTGCAGTTTTAAAACCACAACTCACGTGATCTGTATGTTCCTGTTGTTATAAATCTAAGAGAAGGAAGCAGAAGTCCTTACATCTATCATTTTGTGAATGTTTTTCTCCGAGATTTCCTTAAGGATGTCGGAGAAGATTTTAGCTAGTGTTTAATGTCTGACCCAGACTAGAGCCGGACTCCCGCAGTGAAAATGAAACACTGTTTCTTCATCATCATTTTTCCTATGGCCCATACGGGTAGAGACGAGATTTCAGACTTGGTTCAACCATCTCATTCTGGGCCTACCCAGGGGACACCAACCTGATGCCACGGATTCCATGGCCCATCTTGGAAACCGAATCGGGGACATGGGTTTAACGTGTCCAAACCATCGAAGTATGGACCTCTCTGTTCGAAGAAGTAGCTGTTCGATATTGAGTGCCTCGCGTATTCTGGTGTTCCTAACTCGATCTCGGCAAGTTACTCCAGCTATACCCCGAAGAAATCTCATTTTGGCAGCTTGTATCCACGATCTTATTTTTTCGGTCATTACTCAAACCTCATGACCATAGGTGAAAATCGGAACTAACACTGAATTAAAGACCGAAAGCTTATCTCCGATGCCTAGTTCGGTCCTCCTGATAACTGATTGACCAAGCTGTCTCAAAATTGCTTCAGCCTAACGAATCCTAAAGGATAACACAGTATCACTCCTTCCAAAGCTCGTGAATAGGATCCTGAGATCCACCTGTTTCAATGGGACTCCCCTAACGTGCAGAGTGCATTGAACAGGCGTTGCAGCTGCAGCAATATGCGTTAAATCGGATGCCCAGTCTGAATGCGTATGGTCCTATGGGCCAATGACCTATACTAATTGCCATGATCCTTGTGATGTTTGTGCGGGGCTTTTTTTTTTGTAGATCTTGTGTTCTGGACCATTTGTATAGGGTCATCCAACAAGGAGTGTCATTTTAAGTCAATAGCACCCAAACAGTGAAAGTACGGCTTAGGGCGTGGTCTGCTGACTTCAATTCTGGTGCCAATTGGACCTCATAAGCATGTAGGCGAGCAACTTTATGCAAAAAGCTGTGCCAAATGGTTACGAATAAGACCAATTTCTGTGATCGTCTTGAAGTGGACTCAGCTGGGTTTTCAGTCACACTCTCAGCTACGGCAGGGATATTTTTAGCTGACCTTGCTGAGTTGAAGTCTTCACGTCACTAACCTATCCGAGAGGTTCAAATTTATCTATTAAATTCACTAAAGCTGTGCGAGAAGGCGCTTGATGCTGACCATAAGCAGTACAAACGATTCTGAGATCTTTTCACCGTTTTGAAGTGAATTTTCCCTATTTCAGCACATTGCGCGGGTGTATATCGATCATATTTAATAACCTCCTAGTTTTTACATATCAAAAGTCATCACAATTATGATTGAATGTTGACATTTCAACAATGGGGTGAAATTTAAAATGACACCTCTTGTTGAATGGCCTTATAGTTGCGCCATATCTGCCTTGGTATGATCCAATTGCGCAACACGTACCACATGATGTTGGCCTTTGATAAAATGTGTAAGAAGATTCTTCCCTTGACGACTTCCAATGGGATGTAAACATCCTTCGCGAGGGAAATATTAAGTACAGAACCTCAGCTTACGAGGTCATAAGCCCGGTCGTTCTTCTCTCTATTGCTGTGCCCCCGCACCCACAAGAGACTCATTTTGTAGCGATGCCCGAATTAAGCGAGTTCCTATTTGCACTGTTGCGCCAGATTCGAAGATGTCGTGTTCTATGTCCGCATGATAAATGCAGGGTTGACTTTCGATAAGCCGCAAGCTTCAAGTATTGTACTTCAGCCCAGAAGTCCACCTTGGTTGAGAAACCTGCCGTTCAGTCTTTCCTAAAGTTTAGTTTGGTTATGGTGTAGTCGGCTAGAGTCGTTACCAAATCCCTAGGTAACCGATTCACCATGTTGCCATGACCATAAGGTTTAGCATACCTAATTAATCTAACCGCGGTACACATTGATATATTTTAAATGTGATGGTCAAGTGACCATCTTCCTCTCTGTCTCCTGATGTCAGTTTTTCAGACCCCGTGGTTGCACACAAGGAAGCAGTCCCAAGTGGTTTAAAATTTTTCAAAGAAAAAATTGAGCCCTTACCCAGTAATAATGCAAAATTTTCAACCTCAAAACCCAACTCCAATTTTTTGACACGTTGTCAAAATTCCTCGAGACCACGGTTAAGTATTCCATCATAGGAAGAACTTCACTCTTTTCAGGCCTTTCGTCTATCAATACTCACGTACTTAAGTATAGGGTGGGCCTAGCCCTAAACCAATAAGCGTTTCAAGCCAGATGCCTCCAGTTGCACACGCTAAAATGGTTGAGGTCTCCTTCCACTTGCGTGCGCCATTGAGTCGAGTCTTTCTCTACTGAGCCGTCCCTCAGGTGTGGATTCGAAAATGTTCGCTCTCCATTGCCCAGCCACCTCAGTCGAGGTTGGTGTCCAGACTATCGGGGGACATTTATAGTGTTTGTCGTTGCTATAATTCGCGGTAATTTCTTCGAACCTGCTGATGTCATAATCATTATCAGCTCGATCAACTCTTCAAGTCATGCTTTGCTACTCAATTGTCTTCTAAGCCCAAAGAAACAGCGATTGGTAAGAGTTATTCTTCGTTTGATCTCAGTTCTGGTGTCGTTGTCTGAGTTTATAGCGGAGCCTAGGTAGACAAAGTCCTTAACTACCACAAAGTTATATCTGTCTACAGTGACATTCTACCTATAGCCTTTTTTCTTTTCACTTTTCTGCTATTGACACTCTATTCTTTGCAATCGCTGACAAGCCTTTAATTGCTTCCTAGACCTCCTGCTTTGACATTATGTGTTTAACTAAATTATTCGAGGGAATCTGTCCTATTATGCTTCAGAATCGTTCATGCAAAAGACAGATTTGGCATACGCTCATCGTTGGTGAGCGTTTTCCTAAACGCGGGGAAGTGATGATGCGTTTTTCCCCACCAGCTTTGCTTATGGGTTCTTCGTAAATCCTCTAGTTTACACCTGCCCTTTGCTTAAAGTCCCGCAGTTAATTTGAAAGCATATTTTTTTAGGGCTATGTTCAAATTAAGGCAAAGGACATGTTTACTAGGAAGCTGCTCTTAATGTGTTCTAAAGTTACTAGGACAGTCCATTCCTCAAATCGAAGGGTAGATCTTATGTCAGCCTTTCTTTACAAACCTCTGATAGAAGAGGTACACCATTGTCGACCAGAAACAACAACAAGACTTTGTTTCCTTTCAAGAAATCGAAATTGCGACCAATCTGATCCTTTTAATTTATTTTCCCATGCAACTAAACATCACATCCTTTCCCAGGAGTACTAAACCCCCTTAAGCTGTTCCGGTTGACTTCCAGTTTCTTCAATTCAAAATCGAAAAAAAAAAGATATCCACGGCCCCTTTTTATATGTAATATGTGAGAAAGGATATAGAGAAACAATGGATTAAACGCAACGAATTGCAACAGAAAACTGGATTTTGTAAAATCAAAATATACACACAAGCACAACACAAGACAAGTCACCGAGGGGTTAATATCACAAAACAGCGGTTATGGGCAAAACAAATAATTTCCGCTTCCTGGGATCACCGCAATTCAGTGAACGAGGGGAAACTGAATCAAAAAGTCCTTAATTTGCCGCTTTTCAGTGTATCCTTCCTTGCCGTGTGATTTTTTTTTTTTTTTGTTCAACTAGTTGTTCGAGTGCATGTGTGTTTGTGGCATGGTAGAACACAATCTGTTTTCGTTTGGGAAGTTTACCGTCAAGGTGCATTTCCTTATGTTGTGGTTTTCCTGTTACAGGATAATTTCGGTGGGAATACTTTCTTTTGACCATTTAATCAAAATTAGTAATGCAAGGTGTTGTCCTGCAATGAACATGTTGATGTTTAAATCTTTGTAAGTTAAGTGTTAGAAAGTAGAAGGACACGGCAGGATGTGATTATTTAGATTTTTTTGTCCGGTTTGAAAACATTTTACTAGAGTATGATTATTGAGAAAGA
This sequence comes from Matsumyia berberina, assembly GCA_917880715.2. Lineage (NCBI taxonomy): Eukaryota > Metazoa > Arthropoda > Insecta > Diptera > Syrphidae > Matsumyia > Matsumyia berberina. The sequence goes on from OU862870.1 coordinate 36,888,990, forward strand.
AGCGACCAAAATTACTGAAATCAGTACCTGACCTCTATATTTTGGGTATCTAGCAGCTGAAATTGAAGTCAAAGAGACATTTCCATTCTTAGCTCGTGGGAGCAGGATGTGGAATCGTTCTAAGCAACTAAAGAAGCTTTTCATGCGATCCTCATCACAAAAGTTTTTCACCGAATAAAAATTATCAAATTCGAGTGCAGAGATTGAAGGGGAAGTATTATTCTTTAAGAGTCTGTTCTCAATCTCCTACATAGGCAAAGTTAGGAGGTTGTTGAATTATTTTATTAACTAGCTGGGTCCACTAAGCCCCTAAAGCACTACCTATTGTGACCATTGAACCACCCAGACCAAGGTATGAACCTCAGGAGGTTAATCAACTCAATATTTCTAACGTCCCCTGAAAAAAATAAATAAATAACTGGCGCGACAGTCCGGGATAGGTGTACTTGTTACTTTTTTTCGCGCGAATGCAAGGAACCTACAATTTGTTGCCGACTCCGAGTAGTGCATTGAGAAGCTTTTTCATGAAAATTATACACCCGATGGGAGGTGGTACCGCTAAAGTTCTATGGACTCTCTACGCCTAAGGGTGGATAAGGATGCCTGAAATGACTGATTTCTTCCAAGAAGACTGCTTTTCGCCCAGTTCCCTCCCAGAGTGTTGAACTAGCATAATTACGTACTATACAGTTGTAGCACATCTGGTCTTCATAGTCTACGATGTTCGTTTGGTGCTTCCACTTTCTATCCCCAGAAGAGTCCCAAAGTCACCATTCTTCCAAATGTGTTTAACAACCACCTTGGCTATTATTTGTAAGAAGGGTAAATTGCACTGCGACCTAGCGATAGAGATCTGGTGGTGAGAATAAGGAGCGGACCCATATCATCGGCTGTTACTAGCTGCCTTGTTTTTGTGAGTTAGTGCCCTATACCAGACTTAGCAGAAATTTCACCGATCTTCTTACTGCATTCCGAGGAATAAGGAACAGTGGATCTCCTAAAATCGATCAGCCTATCTATGTAAATACGTGCCGGGTAACCTCGCTGTATTGCTTACAAGGATGGCCTAGGAATGTTTACTGCATCCTCAGAAGACCACACTCTCTTAACAGTAGCCGAATAACATCGCAGGCCGCCTACTTGCATAGGCCACTGGAACCAACCTAAACAGGACCTCCTTAAGAGATGGTCTTAGTTGTAAGCCTGGCAATGAAGTTTTCTTTGTCCGCCTCTGCTGCCTTAACAAATCGCCTGTGAGATGCTTTAACCCCCAATTAAGGCCGGGAAAAGAATCCGACCTAGAGCCGCCAATAAGGCAAAACTGACCTCAGGAACCCCTCACACCACCACTGGAATCAGATAAAACAACCTTTTGACCTTCAGAAACTTAATACAGGCCCTATTTTAGCCCCTGCACCGATTTAAGGTGGATGGTCCATTGACTATAGAAAAATTTCTAATCTTTTGCAATTTCTCAGCTGTGACTATGACTGCAAGTGGACGCGTACGTGTCGCAAGTAATTGTGAGACTTTTTGTGAAAAATAACCAAGAACCGACTCGAATTAGAAGTCTAGGGAGGTCCCATTTTTCGAGCCTAAAAATATCTCTAGGCTTTGACACTCTTTTATGGGAACTTAAGTGCCCAAGTCTCTTTTACCCCCCATTTCCTTGCTGAGGGCTTAAGACTCTTCCACACGCCTGTGTAGCACAATGGGGTTCCTCTAGCCTTGTACTCATAAAGCTCATAAGGAAAACAATTTATTATGATTCTAGCGTCGTCACACAAACCGTCCCTCCCTCTCTGCCTTTGTCGCATGCCCGCTGAATACATATTCAGCACAAGCCATTATTCAGTGCAGTGCACCCTTCCGCGACAACAAGCGCCCTCTGTCCTCGTACTGCACCACGGTCTCGGTTTTTTTTCCGAATACGCATCCGGTAATTACGCGACACACTGATTAAAATGAGTTGACTTCATAGCATAAATTTTGCCTTGCGCTACACGACTACGCACGTACCTACTACAACCATCCGTATGCGTAAGCTCTATCGAACTCCGGTGCAATGATCGCGGGGGGCGCATAGCAAATGGGGCGGACGGATGCGTGTGTAGACGGACGGAACGCACACATGTAAGCTTACTCACCTATCAACTCCCCGTAAATGTGGGGAACCTATATGTTTACAGTTAATGAACGTGCGCGCAAACGAATAAGCGAACGATCGGGACGGACGAAAGGCGGTGCGGCGCGGCGGTCGTGAGGATGGGATAACATATCGTATGGCATCACACAAGGTACAACTCAGTCAGTCATCCAGCCAGAGATGGCTGTGTCTCTCTATAGCTAGAGAGCCTAGGCTCGTCTCCGCAACTGCGGACAGATAGATATTGTAGATACTAGATAGAAGTTGGTGTGCGATCATCATCGGACGCGAGGGAAAAGTCAACGACCCGGAAATTGTCTAAAAAACTGACGACTACCACGACGACTACGACGACGATGACGACGATCACTTCGACAGAGGCAATGGCGAGAACGAGGGCCGGCAATATGGAGGAGACGACCGAGACTACACGATGACTATGACTCCCAACTCCGGTGATTCTGTCGATATTGCCGGTGGCGCGAGCGAGAAGTGTACAGACGTATGTACGTACGTTCCCTGTAGGTTCACTTCTAGTTCTCCTAGTTTTCTGATGTTGTGGTGTTGGTGGTGGTGTCGATGCGGGTTCTTGTTCTGGATCTGGTCCATTGGGGGACTCAAACTGCTGCTCTTGCTGTGGTTCTTCTTGTTATGGTGTATTCCAATTTTTTTCAGTTTTTTTTTTTTTTTATCATTTTCTCTATGCCCTTCCGTATGTGGCACGGCCTGATGATGGCGATGACGCTGGTAGTCGGGATGAAGGTTCTTCCAGTGCTTTGTTTTTATTTTTACGATTTTAATGAATCGAATATGGAGATGGAGATGGAGCTGAAGCTGGAGCTGGGCACATATGGATACAGAATTTTGTTATCCGGTACGGTTTGGTTTTGTGCGCTCGATCGTGTTTATGTTTATATCATTCATTCGTCTCCTTGGCCGGGGAAATGGAGCATCGGCAGCAGCAGCAGCAGCAACAGCATCAGGGGCGACGGGCTTGTACTGAATAAAATGTCGTAATGGATTATCCATTCATGGAATTAGCATTTGGATAAGATCTCTGAGATCTCTCCTGCAGTGGATTCACATATGTGGTGCGATTTTTGTTTCTTATGGTTGGATTGCACGAGTAAGTGAGAGAAGGACTTGATGATTTGGATTCTTGATTTGTTTTCGAAAATATTTAGCAGCCAGGAGGAGAATCTTGTCAGACTGGGTGTTGTGTTGTGACTAGACTAGACTGCCCTTCAATTTGGATAGACGGTGGAAATGTGTATCCGCTGTGTCGCGCAAGTAGGTATGTAGATGGTTGTTTGAAAATTTTGTCGAAAGTGTATGTCGTGTGCAATGAACTCTTAGTTTTAGCTGTTAAATTCCAGAGATTACTTTATTTTTTCGTCCAGATGGGATACGTTTGTCAATGCTAAATACAAATCGTAAACTCTTGAACTTTCCTAAGTTGAAGGCAACTCATTTACCTAAACTTAAGGATCGGCTGTATTCTGATCATTAGAAACCTCTTCGCAACGCATTAAAAAACGTTTCTGATATGAGCTGATATGTTCACATACATACATACATTCAGAGCTTGAATCTTCAAGACACAACTCAGACGAACTACCGTTCTGAATTTGTTAGGGGACCAAAGTCTGTGTTAAGTGCCGAAATGCCCTGGGGGTCTATCATCAAGCATTTTCATCTGTCACAATAGGCTAAGTGCTTGACAGAAACCATTGAGCCTCTTGATAGGCTCTGTCACTTTCTAAAAGTGTTAAACTGTAACACAGATAGATTTTGGTTACTACATTGGTTCGACCAAAGCGAGAGATGTCTAGCTGAATCCAGCGCGCGTATCTATATATGTATGTACATATTAGCTTGACAAACGATTTCCTATTCAATAAGCTTTTGCAACCAGCTCATTAGAACTCTTACAAAAGGGAAAGCTGGTGAGATATGCAAAGCTGACCTCTTGCTTGCAGGTCCGTCAATGTTCATACGCTTTGGTATTCAACAAAGGGTCACCGTATTGACTCTGGATATGTAGGAGCTTTCTGCATGGTTTTGTAAAACCCAATTTAAGTATCACAAAGACAGTCAGCCAAGATAATGGTCGTGAACTCGCCTTGGAATATACCGCAATTTTCGTTTATTCTAAAGAAACCGTTTACATTAAATGCAGGCTTCCGTGTCAACGTTCATCTTTTGGTATGGAGTGTTAGTTCCTTTTTTGTGGTCCCTTTTTGGTTCCTCCTGTCATTTAGGTATGTATCTCAGCATCGGATTCAGGTATTCAGTTTCTGTAGACCTATTTTTAGTCACCCATTGATTTAGCATTTAGGCGTGATAGTGATGAGCTGGTGATCCCAATCGCCCTTCCATCAACCTTGCTACAGCCCATATCAAGTAAAATGAGACTCAATATGATTACCATTGCCACCGTGGGTGTTTTTCTTATCGATCCCATGACTCCGATGTAAGCCACTCTCTGGATCTTGGTAAGCTTTGAAAGTTGGTAATGTTTCGAAGGCAGCTTTTACCCAACTAAGGAGCCATATATTAGATCTCCCAACAGCTGTATAGAGGGAGTGCACCACAGTTGGTTTGAAGACCCCTGCATTACTAAACGTCCGACTGATTACCCTTGCTATCGATCCGTAGCCCATAGTATCAAAGGCGTACTCAATACCTAGATTTACTTACAGCAATAAGCCTTCTTTATCTTTTTGTCTAGCTTATGGAGGGCACTTATCATGGAAACATATTGACTCGAGTGATCTTAAAAGTTGAGCATTGCGCTAGCGTGGTGTGGGAATTCCTTGGAGGTTGATGAACTTTTAAACTTGACGAGGTCTTGCTCTTGCGTTCCACTCTTGGTGTTGTCATGATTGGAGCTCTCACATTATGTGCTATGGGTTAAATCATCAGCTCTAGGCTGTCGGTACTTGATGTGAATTCGTTCCCACCCTAAGTGAGCAAACCGAAGCTCCCTTTCAGGGGCTATCAGTCTGGTTTGACCTAAGCTAGTAACGTTCTCTAGTAAAAACAAACTTCAAGCTTGGTAAAGCTTAAATCAGTCACTTTACAGAACCAACCTACTATAGGACTAGTGCCGACTTCGAGAAATGCGAAAAGGTTTGCAGACTTTCGAAGAAAAGATGTAAAATACAATCATGACCCAATCATCTTCAAGCTCAAACATAGCACAAAAACTGTAGCTAAGAGCCGTCTTCTCAGTGGTCGCTGTAGCTCAGTGGTTAGTGCGTTAGACTGCTGAGCAAGCGGTGTGGGTTTAAGCCCCAGCCATGTCCACCAAACATTTTTCGCGGCATCACCTCTCGTCGGGGAGTGACAAGTATAATTTGTCATGAAAGAGCTTCTCAATTCGTCGTTCGGAGGCAATAAATTGTTGGTCCCTTCCATTTATGCGAAATATGTATCTAACACGCACAATTTTTTAATTTTAATTTAATTGAAACAACATGAATATCTCCGAAGAGCCTTGACTCATCCCGAGCTGTCGCGCCAGATATTTATTTATTTTATAACAGTCGTCTTCTACGCATCATTCTTGAAAACTTCGGAAGCCTAACGAGAGGGTAGCAACTGGCTTCAAGGGCAGCAAACTTTCCGGACTGCCTAGTCTAGTTTGCTTCGTAAGGCAAATGGTTAGACTCTTTCTCTTCCTTGAAATTCTTTCATTATCAGATGTGTTCTCGTCTTTATAAAAGACTGACCCAATTTAAAAGGATTTGACAACACTGGTGAGCTGTGAGACTTCTCTATTATTATCATGTGACCTCATCGCTCTCAATCTTTGGTTTAGTTCTTGCACACTGAACTGTCCGAACGTGAAAGGGGACAAACTATACCCTACAATCCAACTTATTTAGGTCCAGTTCATGCAAATCGCTTTGCGGCACCTCATGGGGTCCCAAAGCGCGCTTGTTAGACACTTAAGATACAAAACCACACTACCAACGGAAAGCATTAATTACTCACAAAGCACAAAAGCCGCACCATTGCAAATCTCTCCCTCTCTCATGCTAGGTCTAGGACGAGTCTTGCAATCGCTCGGTTAGCCATGGCTACATACAGCTTCACCCTAATGAGAGCCAATTGACACACCCCATGGAGCAGAGCATACTACACACAGTCAGCTCTCGGAGCACAGCACAATAATTCCTCACCCATAAGTTAATGACAATTAAACTTTCAGTCAGCACAAATAGATTCCAAACGTATGGGCGCAAATGGCCGCCACTGGCAATGGTATCGTTGCCGCTGCCGGCTCCTCTTCCGCCCGCCATTCGATGCACAAATACGAGTACGGGCGAGAGTACGGCACAGCCACAGCTCGTATAGATTGGATGTGCCATTAAAAATTTTGCTAGGTGGCCAATAAGCTATTTTTACAACTGGAGGAAAAATAATCGTTACATCATCGGAATATTCATTTATCTGACTTGGGTACGCGTACTTACTCGCAGTCTGTGTGTCATTCTGTTGGACACTGCTGGGAGTACGCTCTGAGAGTACACATAGGATTCCATCGAAATGCTGGTCATTGTTGTTATCGTTGTCGTGGTCGTCTTTGCCACCAGCTCTAGAGCACAGCGCGGCGTGTCCAATTGTTTCGGCGGGGGCACACTATTGAGCCTCAACATGTATCTGAATATTAAAAAAAAAAAAAACAGCACGGTACCGTACGCAGTAACGAGTTAAAAGGTCGTTCGAGGACAAGTCGCACGATACAATTAAAGTAATAAACGAACGAGATGTGCACGGTACGTTCACGTTTCTCATCGGCAAAGAATTTCGCTGAACTGGGCGTTGCGTGTTCCTGGTTGAGGGGCCAACTGGAATTGGACTTAATCTTTGGAATTGATATGCGTTGAGGCACTGCCTAGAGGAGTTTAATACGATTTGGGGTAGGTCCTGAACGTTTTCAAATTCCTGGATTGCTATGGATTATTTCATACAGTAAAGTGGTATAAGACTAGGTTCAGAACAAGACGCATTAGCACAGAATTGGGTGATCACAAAACAAGCCCTGTTTTCCAGAAGCGGTTTATCACTACTTCCCTTGGCTAAAGATGTAGCCTACGTCGACGACTTAGTTCTGCTAGTTACGCGAAAATTCCTACAGAATCACTAAAATCCGCGTCGTTCACCAAAGAGCTGGGTGGGAAAAAGTGATCTTAACGTCAAACTCCATAATCCACTGAATGGATACGGCCATCATTATGTCAATTTTACCTTAAGGGCGTCATTCTCAAAAATCTAGCAATAAGCAAGCTTCAACACAACCAGAGCCTTGGGAATGACCCCGACAGCAGCCCTAGAAATAATACTTTCACTCTTACCGCTCGACCTATAAACAAAAGAAATGGCAGGAAAGAGCGCCCTATGACAATTGCAACCATCCAACTTCAGGGGTGAAGCTGGAAACGAAAACTGATTGCATAACGCCATACCCTGACTTCGACCTTAACTTCAAAACTCATCGAGAGAAAGTTGGGATGTTTATACTTGACAATACATCCATTTGCACTGACTGCTCCAAAATAAATGAAGAGATAAGCTCTGGAATCAACTCAAAGGAACCCGCCATTGTCCGGCCGATGGAACTTCGAAACCAGGTCCGTGTGTTTAACAATAATCGAGGCCTCAAGAGTACTAACGTCAATAATTTCGAGAAGAAACATTGACATAGAAAACAAAAATAAAATAAATACTGGTCGCTATACTCCAGTGGTTAATTCGTTGGACTGCTGTGCGAGCAGTGTAGGTTCAAGCCCTACCACAACCACCTCTCGTCGGGGAATGACAAATCTTCAGGATTATAATATGTCATCAAAAAGCTTCTCAATTCACCGTTCGGAGTCGGCAACAAATTGTAGGTCCCTTCTTAGGAGAATGCAAGCAAGCACGACCAACCCCTGCAGAGGATCTGGCACGACGCACTTACTCTGCGACTGCCCAAGCCTCAGCAGATTCAGAAAAACCACCGTAAACGCTTACTTTTTTTTAGTAAACTGTCAATTAGGCCACCAAAGCCCATCCTAAAAATTGTTTAGGAAGGAAGGCGAACAAAAGACCTCTTTTTACTTCTCAACAAGGACACGAATGTAGGATTCCACAACGGGAAACACAGTGGATCCGTGAAGGTCCGAACGAGATGGCGGCGCTTAACATCAAGCTCCCATTCCTCTAACCTAAGGTGACCTGGAAGCAGAGAACATTCCCTTCAGAACGTAAGCAAATACTTGTGCAACGCTCTAGCTATAGATTCCTTATGGGCACGTAACAGCTAACATGCTCTGTTTAGAAAGCCTTACAATAACTCCAATCCTCAGTGCAATATTGGGCCGTATTTTGGTGTTCGTTGGCTCTTTAGCATCGCATGAATGCACGATTGGGTATACCTCGAGTTAGAGTTAGATTGTAAGTTGTGTGCGAAGGGTGTAGATAGTACTGCGACCAGGATGGATCTGTTGTGCCTCCCTTTCCTCGGAGATCTGGCCAATGTATGCTTGACTTAGAGCCTATACTCCAATCCAATGCCTGCGACAAATTGGAGCATCTTAAGTGGATCTAGCGAGTGAGTACGTGCCTCAGAGTCTTTAAGAAGATGTTTTGACGTTTCTTCATTTTCATCGCCGAAATTGCAGCTCCCTCAACCACATATGATCACGCTGATCCAGGAGGTGTGTCTATTTCGGTTGTAATTCGTAAGGACCCTGCCGAAGATCAGGGAGTCTACTCCATAACCTTCTTCTGTCTTGCTCCTCTTTTTCTCTTAGCTTTTCTGTAAGGTTAGCCCACATAAGGATTCTTATCTCATAGGTTGGCCTCTCGACCTCTTCCTTGCTAGCTCATCTGCTCTCTCGTTATCTTTGATCCCAGTGTGGTCTGGAGCGTAACTTTATTACTTTGTCTCAGTTTATTGATCTTCTCAAGGAACGTAGTGTCTTGATGGCTGCCTGTCTGTCCGAGAGTATCACGATACCTTTCCCGAGGTACTTCCTGCTAAAGTTGAATTGAGGGCATCTCTCAATTGCGTAAAGTCACTTGCAATCGCCTACAACTTCATTCCGATTTATACTTACCTCGTCTAGCTTTTCGTGATCATAGCACATTTTGCACAGAATCCTGACGAAATCTGTAAGGATACCAAAGAGTAGCCAAAATTTACAACAACATGCTCTCTGCTTTGTCCTTCATTCAAACGAAGATTCTCACAAGCTAGAGCACCTAGGACCTCTTCATTGACCTAGTTTCCCTTCACAAGAGGTTTCAATTTCACATCAACCACTATAGCATCCAAGTGCCTTACAAGGAAAGTGTTTTCCAAATACCTTTCCTCTAAGTGCTGAAAGATCGACGAACGACTAATACACCACTTCAGGGAAACAAAAACCCCCACTTAGTCGTTCCTTCAGGAAATGAAGTGAGACATGGAAATCTATTCAAAAAAACGAATGCAAAGAGAAAACCAAAACCCTGTTATGTTTAATCATCACTTACTACATTCGCTTCCTTGGCAGTTCTCGGAAAAGGTCTGTGAAAGACGATGACGAAGAGATTCTTCAAATCAGAGCAAGGATGCGGGTTCTGTCGAACAGAAGAGAATGGAAAACAGTGGATCTTGTTCCAATGCACTCAGAAGGATATTTTTCGAATGGAATTTGGAAGTGGCCACGGCATATGGCAGCACGGTTGCTCTCCTTACCTTGTCCTCTTGTTTTGTCTCCTCTGTGATCCGACCGAGTGTGATGTGCATACAAACAGAGTGATCCTAACAAAATACACCGAAGGGAAACGACCGACAAAATCACATGACCGAGCGGAAGAGGGCGTTTTTTTTTTTCATTTCACTTGCTGTGTGTGTGTTTGTGTTTCTTTTTTTTTGGATTCGGGGAACACCAGGGTAAACAGACATCACATCACTCCCAGTGCACTCGTGTAGTCTCGCGTCTCAATAACCTTGCGGATATGGTGGTTTTCAATTATAGTACGAGGATGAGAGGATGATTTTTCGAGGGCATATCCCAGGCGAACTACGGCTACCATCACTCCATTCATCCCTCTTCGGTGTAATGAAGCTGGTGCGCGGCAGCAGCAGAGTGTAGTAACTCCTGTTGGCGGCTGCACTTGCTGCAGCGTGTGATCGTGGGAAAGTTTTACGCATCTTTGGTCGTTTTTTCCCTGGGTATGCCATGTCACTCCCCTAGAAATAGGGAAAATATTCAACATTTTCCGTTTTGAGTGGAAGAGCGAAACAAAGGAGGAAAGCAAACGGAACGGATGTTCCTTCCTGTGGAAGTGAAATGATGTCGCAGCAGTGTTGGATGTTGCAAATTTGTATTTCCGGGAAATGCTCAAAAACGCCTTATGGAGTTTAGATGTGAAAGAGGATCCAGACCAGTAGGAGGAAACCTTAACCTCAAAGGGGAATGCGGTTCTAGGCTAGACTTTGGATTTTCAATGGAAAGTACTCCTGAGGTTGGCCAAAGGACTGATTATCTTCTGCACGCAGCTTCATTAGCTGGGCAAAGAAGTCATAATCAGAGTTCGGCGGAGTAATGAAACGTCTCTTGCATACAAAACATTACAGTAGAGGATGACAAATAAGCCGTTGGTGGCCGCCTGATTAAATTCAATTTTTTTTATAAAAAAATATCTCAAAAATATGATATAAGGCGTTTTAATCAATAGTTTCGAAAACGAGTTCTAGTTCATCCTTCACGTCCACATCCACCACAGCCTCTTAAGTCTCTTGCGAAGTTGTTTTGGGAAAACTCCACCCAACCAATCCCCATGTTGCTCGACCAGCTCATCTTTACCTCTCGCCTTTATCTTTAACTGGTGAGTTCCTGTAATCTAAGCTCTCGTTACACATTTCTGCATCAAGTGGATCTGCGAGAATCTCAAGTCTAAGCTCTTCGTATCCACATGTCGTTCCACTTTTTGATGGCATTATCACTTCTCGTGCTTCTACACCAGGTTCTGTAAAATCTGTTACTCACTCTATGGAATATATAGGGTGTTCCTCTCCTATCCTAACAGATCAGTTCCTGCAGCCTTGAACAACACTGCTCCTACACCCTTTAGGAGGCCTTATGTATTTTAGGTCTGGCAAAGGCTGCTTCAACAGTGTTCCATTATGATAATTTTAGTACCCGGTTGTCCTCCAGGACTCTGTCAGACTGTCTGCAGCTGGATTTAGGCTTCCGTCACCACTATGGTATTTTTGTAGCTTCTCTCGGACGAGTACGTGTTTTTCGTTTCTACTTTGTTGCTGCTAGATGTCATTTTGTTGCCTGTCTGCACTTTACATCAAGAAGGCCTGGAAGGATGAAATTGAACACATCAGTCCTAATATTTCTAATAGCTTGCTGGTGTATCCCTTTCGATTGAAGTTTCTGGGGAGTTTTTTAGCCTGCCGAAGATCAGGGAGTTTTATTCATAATCTTGTCCTTCCTTGCTCCTCTTTTTCTCTTAGCTTTTCCATTAAGTCAAGGGGTCCAAGCCCACATACATAAGGGTTCTGGTCGGGTCCCTATATTTCTGATGGTTTGCCAGATATGCTGCCAATGGTCATCTGCGCAGTTTGTTCCTGCGGCAGGAATTTTGTAAAAGCTCAGGGGACTTACTAACACGGCTCTCCAAGTAACTCGATCTTATTTTCCTACATCAGGAGTTAAACCCGGACATTTAGCGTGAAAAGAGATGTTGCTAACCACTGCACCATGGCCACCCCTTCAAGCTGCCAATTTCGTATGCTGTGTTCGTTAAATTAACGAGACGTTCTCGCTTTGAGACAAGTTTCCAAATCAGTTCAGCAAAGACTAGCTCCATTAAAGGATTTCACCATCAATTTTAAAGGATGAAGCAACTGGTGAGTGGGACCTGTACCAAGGAAATGTTGGCGAAAGGATAAAGTCATGTCCCCTTTCTCGCAAGTTTATCAGCTCTTTCATTGCCCATATGATCCTGAAATTTATGTATATGAGGTCGCCCTTTTGTACCGTCTAGAAAGCAATTTAAAATATCGACGTGTTTTCCGACTGAACTTTGTCATACGGACACTTGAGCCTATATTCAGACAAAGTCAACATCTTATACCGTCCATCACCTTCTTTTGTCAGCTGGCGCGCTCTCCAGTTGCCTAGGATGTCCCTGTGTCCTGGGACCTAGCACAGGGTTACATCGCACCTCACTGCAATATCGTTAATAGATCTGCGGCATTGCTTTACCAACCTTTAATAGCTGCCTGACTATCTATGTATAGTACAAAGCGCTACAATCTATAGCGTTAATTGAAAGCCAAGGTTCACAGGCTGCTGTAATTTCCACTTGAAACACATTACAGTGATACGGCAGTAGTGTGGTAATGGATAAGCGAGGTGTCTTAGATCTGTGAATATATCTAGCGCGGACTCACTCAAAACTGTACCAGATTCCCAAGAGCTTCTGCTCGGCATCTGTGTTTTACCTGACGTTGAAGTCAATATGTGGGACAACGTAGTCCGTTTTACTAGGCAAAGTATGGTTGCCTTTGAGAATCCTGGAGTTTCCAATTGCTGTGCTGATCAGCTGGGAGCCCCAGTGCCGCAGCAGATGGAGCATTACCTCCAGTGCGGCCGGCAGTGGGGATTGTTCTCAAGAATAGTTTCTTTCCTGCAGAGGCTGCCAGGAATTCAATTATTATTATCTCTAGATTGACGGGATTTAGGTTTTCTAATAGGACAACTTTGTCGCTTTTTAAGATGAAAAACTGCAGGACATTATGTAGAAGAGTTTCCTTCGTTGTAAAGTCGTCGAGGCTCACGGTGAGCATACTTTTCTCTCGTCATTTCTGTCAGATTTCAGTGAACTTAAATAGAAAAACACCGACTTTTCAGATGACTTTTGAACTGTGTTTTGCTCACCCTACAGCGGACTTGAATTGAATAACAAGCGATTTAAACGCCTTTAAAACAGCTTGTCTGTCTAAGAAGGTGCATGTTACTTTGCCTAGAATGTTAAAGGTCCGATTTAGTCTGACACATTGATAGACGGCAAAGACCTTTACTTCGAGTATGGACGAGTGTGTGTTCGAAAAACTTCTGATTCAGTTCCTATCTCCATTTGGGACTCCTTCGTATATCAGACAAACGGTCGAATAGTGGGAGGTACTTACTTAACAGGCTTCCGACCAATGAAGGGTAGGCAGGTAGAGGTGACGGTTCAACTGAACCCAATTAGCACTAAGATCCGCCTTTTTGTTACCACGACTCGTGTGACCTGGTTGATGATGTGGGTTGTTGAAAATGGGTGAGATAGCCGAGAGATCCAATATCCAGTTTAGAAAAAGAATCAGATCTTGTATCCTTTTACCCGAGATGTCGCTGAAGTCGTCGAAAAATGGTTGGTTCAGTGCACGCAGTCTGGCTCTTGCAAGTGCCGGACATTTGCAGAGGAAGTGGAAGAGAGTTTCCTTCTCACTTTCATTTCCGCAGCTGCGGCAGTGGTGTTTGTATGGAATATCTAGTTTGAGCGCATGGTTACCAAATCGCCGTTATTCCGGCAATATCTGGGCGGGTTCTGCTTAGCAGTTTTTTTGTTCTAGCCGTATCGTAGCATATATTCCTTGATATGGTGCAGTTGGTGAAGAGTCGCTGCCTAAGACACCGCAGTATTCCATCCTCTTGGATCCCGCGCTTGCTGATGCCAATTAGTCAGGCCAAGCATTCTGGCATCGGGGATGGCTTGGTCCCTATACATTAGGTTCGGTCTCTTTGGCTGCGATTCGAAGATTCTCTTGGCTGGAGAATTATTTTCTATTCGCTCAATGTGCCCGAGCCAATGTAGTCGACGAGAATTGGCCTTCTGACCTACATCCACAATCTTGGTACAGCTTATAGAATTCCTCGATTCACCCTCCTTGCAAATAGGACCGAAAATCCGACGAATAATTTTTCTTTCGAAGGAGCCCAGTATCTGCTCTGCTTTTCTGGTAATCGCGCAGCACTTAGCAGTAGCAGTTGGGTCTGTACATATATTATTTCTCCCAGTCCTCGCCGGCAGGACTATAGGGAAGATTTTTGTTAGATTCCCTATCGTACTTTGAATTTTTTTAATGCAAAAATCAGTATATTCTGGAGGCATTCTCTACACGACATTCAATGCAGCGGTTGGGGTGCCATTGAAATGTTCTGCGTTGTGCATAATACTAAGATTCAGTCCTCCCTACAGCTTGGATATTCCGGTCTTACGGCGTCAAAGAATGGATCAGGAGACACATCGATCGACCAACTATTTTTGTACCAGCAAGTGATGCCTGCAACTATCAGAGGCTCCTTGTTTTAAGAAAGTGCTATTAATGACCTACAGAGTTCAATCTTTTATCATTCTGATTTTTCCCTCATTGTCCTGATCCACATATACAAAAACATTTCTCCACTCTCACCCTGGAGAGATTTTTTCTTTTCTTTTTGCGATGAAGCACAAAACTACTCAAGAGCAAAAGTAAAAACGAATCATCTCCTTCATCACCATCATCACTGGCTTCAGAATCGCCCCAAAGGCACACGCTTAATTAAGCCAAATTAAATAGATTGGCCATAGTTTGGCGTTAATTGCATTAATGCGAAATTAAATGGGTGATCTTCGATGTGAATGTGCCCCGGTGCCCTCAAACAGAGCACGATGATGATGATCATACCGGCCAATGACTATAGTCGACACTGTACGAGTATACAATCTTTCTTTTGCTCGGATACTATATATTTTTTGTTTTTCACAACGACATCGTCTGCTCGCGATATATATGTACTCGTATGTTCCAAGTCCAGTCGAGTTCATAAGGTCTACCCTCGAGCTCAAGTTGGACCGTGCCGTCATTAGTCTTCAAAGATATTCCCACGGTCTAGACATTGGCGCATATACATTCGCCTAGCAACTAATTTTTGGTTATAAAATAATTAATAGATGTAAATTTATCGCAAGATTAATTGCTTACAGTCGAGACGGGAAGCTTCTGTGCGATGATGCTCTCTCCTGGGCATGGAAACTGGTCAAAGTTGATTAATACATTTTGACTGGGAAAAAATATGTAAAATTTGGAATAAATTGTTGGAGGTCGGAGGAAGATACTGAGTGGATCACCGTTAGACGAGGCGCTGATTTTAATGCAATCAATGGTTTCCTTTCTGCTATCCCTTGGGGGAATCTGCTCCTAGGTAATGGTCTCAGTCATGCGTACGATATTTTCATACAACAAAACGGGCATTAGAACAGTTTATTCCTAAGAAAACTATTAAGAGAAACTTAAATCCTCCTTGGATTTCTCTAAGAATAGAAAGAACAAAGCTTATAAATTGTATAAAGAAAATAAAAAAAATCCTTATTTCCGGTTTAAATACCTTCAATGTCTAAAAGAATTTGATTTTCTTAATAAATTTCTTTATAACAGTTATGTCTTGTCAACTGAATCTAAAATCAAAAATAACAGCAAACATTTTTGGACCTTTATTAATAATAAAAGGAAGTCAATCGGTCTCCCTAACCGAATGCAATACCTTGATAAAACGTCAAGCGATGTTAGTACCATTTGCAACTTTTTTGCGGATTATTTTAAATCCGTCTATTGCTCTTCATCTCCGGTAGTCCTTTATGAGGATCCCCCTGCGAATATAACCGACGTAGGGAGCCTGCAGTTAAGTTATTCAGATGTTTTCATTGCCTTAAACAGTTTAGAAGTCAACAAGGGAGTTGGTCCAGATGGGATCTCTCCCTTTCTTTTGAAACATTGTGCCTCATCTCTTGCTCTGCCTTTGTGCATGATTTTTAATTTATCCCTTAGAACGGGTAAATTCCTAAATGAATGGAAAGTATCTTATATATCGCCAATTTTTAAGTCCGGAGCTAAACAAAAAGTTTCTAATTACAGGCCTATAAGCAAGTTGTCAGTCATCCCTAAAATTTTTGAAAAGATTGTGTGTGGCAAACTTAACTTTCTTGTCAAAGAAACCATATCCGCTTCTCAGCATGGATTTGTCCAAGGTAGATCAACTGCTACAAATTTAGCTATTTTATGCGAAAAAGCTATCAATAACTTTGAACTTGGTTATCAGACCGATATCATTTTCACTGATTTCGCAAAAGCCTTTGATAGAGTGAACCATAAGTGCTTGATCCACAAGCTCAGACTGATTGGATTCCATTCCACCTTTCTTGATTGGATTACCTCTTACCTTAATGGCCGTACCCAGTTTGTCAAAATTGGACTTTGTCTATCTGAACCCATCACAGTGTCGTCTGGGGTCCCTCAAGGAAGCCATATTGGTCCGCTGCTTTTTCTACTATTCGTCAATGACATTCCTTCATACTTTACGAATTCCACATGCTTATTATTCGCCGACGACTTAAAACTCTTTCGGACCATTAAAACAGTGGATGATTGCTTGCTTCTTCAAGAGGATCTTAATAGTCTTGCGAGATGGTGCAAACACAACCTTTTGGACTTAAATGTATCCAAGTGTCAAAGCCTCACTTGTTCCAGGTGTGAAAATCCGATATCCTTCGTTTATCAAGTCGACAACGCTCAATTGGAAAAAGTATGCTCGAAAAAGGATCTTGGTGTTATATTGGATACACAACTTAATTTTAATTTGCATGTGGATTACATCGTAAGTAAGGCTTTCAGAATGCTTGGCTTTATTAGGCGAAATACAAAGGAATTCTCTGATCCTTACGCACTAAAGGCACTTTATTTTTCTTTAGTTAGATCAATTTTAGACTACTGCTGTTCAATCTGGAATCCTTTCTACGCTAACCATTCTCTGAGGATAGAAAGGGTCCAGAAATGTTTTACGAGGTTCGCTTTTAAAAAGTTGAGGTGGAACATAGATACGCCTACCTATTTAACTCGTTGCCTCTTGTTCAATCTGCTAACTCTTGAAGACAGACGTAGGTATTTTTGTATTATGCTGATTAGAGATATAATTAATTATCGTATAAATTGCCCCTATCTATTAGAGCGAATAAACTTTTATTTCCCTGGAAGGATTCTGCTTGTGAGATTCCACTTTAGAGCACATTTCCACAGAACAAACTACGGCAGAAATGAACCTATTGAGCGTTGCATCAGGGAAGTCAATTTAGTAATTGATGCGTTGGATATTTTTGAAAATTGTTCGAGAGAATCATTTAAAAGAAAATTAATGTTAATGCTCTTCCATAGTAATTAACAAATTGTTATTTATGTACGTTAACCTTTCTTTCTTGTTTTTTTTATATTGTTATTTTTAATATTAGTTTTAAGTTGTCTAACGGAGCCTGTAACTCTAATTGACTAATAAATAAATAAATAAATAATTAGCAACACAAATGCGTTGAGCTTCGCAGCTGGGAATCTACAAGTTGACATTTGAGTCTTTTTTTTTTTGGTAGGGAACTGACGAATTTGTTGCTTGTAGCCATCGATTCGTGTCTCCTGGTAAAACTCTCTTCTTCGAAGGAGTATCTTGACTAAAGATTACGTTTCAACTCATTTGCAAGTTATTTTGTTTACAGTGTTGGATTTGAGGAGGAATTGTTCCCTCATATAGATTTTAAAATGAATTTATTCACTCCATCTTGGCCAGCGAGTCCGCTGTTTTATTGCCGATGTGACTCTTGTAACCGGGGATCCAGTGTATACCACACTGTGACCAAGTTCAAGAAGTAATTTGACTATCTTTAGGACTTGTTTCAATTTTACCTTGGCTGAGGTCAGTGCCTTTAGAGCAGCGTCACTGTCAGAGAAGATAAAGATGGTTTTGCCACGGACTGACCGATATGTTAGTGTTAGACGACTTTCCGAATATTCCAACCCCAGATCCACTGTCAATTTTAGAGTCGTCCGTGTACCACACTTGGTCATGCTTTAAAAGACTTGGTTTACATTTTTTCCAAGTCGTCATTCGGGGGAATGACTACTGAGTAGTTTCGTTTGAAGTAGTAACTGGAAAGAGTGTCATCCAACGGCATGCTGATCTACTTTGGAGTAGGGAGGAAAACATGTTAAGGTGACCGTCAGGAGGATGTTTAGGACTGATATCATTTGTCTTTGTCCACCAGTTCTTCTTAAGGTGGCGCTATAGTCTGGGGTAGACATGGGTCTCAACCAACAAGCGTCTCTAGCCAGCTCGATTTTTAGACAGTTGCCTCCAGTTTCGCACGCTAAGTTGGTTATTGTCCCCCCCCTTCGAGGGTGGATTCGAAGATCTTCCGGGTCGGAGCATTGATTTCTATCCGCTCTACATGACCCAGCCACCTCAGTCTGGCTAAGTCGATGTTGCTGTACAGCCCGTACAAATTGTCGTTATATCTCCTCCTCCACTCTTCCTCCACTCATTTTCCTCTTGAAACACCCAAGTGCAACCACAGCCGCTTTTGACAGAGTCCATGCCTATGCGCCGTAGAGTAGGACTGGGACGTTAAAGGTTTTATACAGGGTCACCTTAGTTGTTCGAGAGAGGGCTTTGCTACTCAATTGCCTTCTTAGCCCCAAGAAACAGCGATTGGCAAAAGTTATTCTTCGTTTGTTCTCAGCGCTTGTACCGTTGTTATGGCGGAACCTACGTAGACAAAGTCCTTAACCACCTCAAAGTTATAGCTTGTGTGTCGTTTTTTGTTGACAGCACATTCTTCATCTCAATGTTCACGAACGCGCCAGTGACATCACGCTGTGTTCTTCCGATTATGTCAATATCGTCGGATCATCCGAGTAATTGGAATGACTTTTGAAAGATTGTGCGCGAGTTTTGCACAACTCTTTTAAGAACTATGTTCAAGAAGTCGCATGACAGCGCGTCCTCTCTCCTAAATAATTTTTTGACATCAAAGGCCTCGGTGAGATCTTGACGTGACCTTGATGAAGCAGCGTGCATTCTCCATCGTCATCCTGCACAGACGGGCGAGTTTGGCAGGGATGACAAAGCTAGACATGACTCTGTATAGCTCGTTTCTATAGATGCTGTTATACGCGGCCTTAAAATCGATGAAGAGGTGGTGGGTATCGATTTAAAGTTCCTAGGTTTTTTTCCAAAATCCAAGATTGTCCACCAGACTATTGCCGCCTAAGTCAGGGTAGGTCTGACGAGCAAGGAGCATGATTTTGACTTAGCCTCCAGTTGTTGCCATAGATGCGTCGACAGATCCACAGTGCTAGATGTGGGGGTTTCAAGACAATTTACAGTCTAGGATTAGTCCAAGGTACTTTACATCTTGCGAGAACTGAATAGTTTCGTCATAGATAGAGGGGCGAATGAGATGATCTAGGTTTCTTCTTTTGATAAAAGGGAGTTTCCACAGAGGCTTTCTTTGTTGCACCGTCTCTGTATCTCGAATAGTAGCTCTCTCCTGTGAATGTTGCTTTTGATTTCGTATCCATTCCTAAGCTCCTCACGCATGGTGTGTTCTCTCGACCCGCTGAAGGGTTCCAAACCTACGAAGGGGGCTGCTTTTCGTTGTCTGTAAAATCTACGTGGTCCTGTACCCGACAAACGATAATTTTAATAAATTTACAACAGCTCGCTGATTTTTCTTCGGCTTGGGAATGCAAACTTTAGTCTGATTGTGTAAGCCTTCAGCGCTTTAATGACACCTTGGCTGTCTTCTGCTAGATCGCAATGTCTGTAAAACTGTTCGTAGCTCCCGCAGTGTATATGATCTATCTCGCTAATAATTTTCAATATACTTACGGAGCGCATAACTTAGCCCCCTCCCACTAATCACATCGAACTTCAACCAGAAGCCTCCTCCTCCATCCAACTAAGAACTCAGCAAGAAGAATGCCATAAACGCACAACCACCCACGTCATACCTTTGTACGTGGTTATTCGCCGCCAACAAAGGTTCGACTGATCAGTCACTCTAAGAACCTCCTCTGTTTTGGCAAAACATCATCAGTAGGTCTGCTAATGCCGATCGAAGAGTCCCCATACTAGGGTTCGATTGGCTGTATCGACCTTTCTTCGTACCACCTCCAACCATGCACTCTGAGTTGTCTCATACTCCCATCTATTCCCAGATATTTCTAAGGTTTCTAGCAGTAGGCACCGCCGGAGGCCCGCTCATATGGTATTACAAAGAAGCAATTTATGGTCTAAGTGACTCCTGGGCCTGCTAGGATAGCCACCTCGCCTAATCTAACTTACATATACATGTTCGAAAGAGATTTAGGAGAACGAAAACTCATCTTCAAAGCATTCTCCTTGTCGAACCAATCTTCTTTTGCCCGCTGGAAGTTAAGTTAAAACTTCGTGCATCTCACACACGTTACTTCCGTGTGTTTGAACGTTTTCTAGTTCCTGGTTTGGAGCTGCTTGGTAATTCTCTTTCCCATCATGGACGACGCTGTAAGAAAAGACCACGCACCAGGTAGAGGGCACTAGTGGAAACAGACTTCAGGCCAATTTGATGCAGCAGTTGTGAAGCATTCGATTTGACTGAAGATGTTTCTTGTGCCAGGTTTGACCTAGATTTTAGTGCCGTCTAAACTAAATGGAAAAGCTCTTCCTCGTTCGCCTATAGCTGTCTTCATAAAAATCAAATCAAGACACCACTTTAGGTTTGAACCACAACTTTACAGTTTAACAGATAACTACCACATTATTACATGTGCTCGGTCAACACGTCAATTATGTGCGTTTATTGCTAAAGCACAAGTTCCAGCGAATCCACAACCAAATGTGACCGTCCTAGAGCTAGCTGCACGCAGCGCACAGTAGAGTCAGGCTCGTATTCAAACATGACCATTCGCTGAACGCTTGGCCATCTCATAAGAGAAACAATTAACCATTCAATGCTGGCGATTGCGTTATCGGGCGCGAGTTGCATGCGAGCTGTTGCCTCGCTGTTTACAACAAAACACGATTCGGCGCCCCCTCTCGCCATCCGCACCGACCCGGTGTGTTTGCTAATATTCAAATGGAGACATAGAAGCGCTAGCGAAACAGCGCGCTGAGCACTGCAACATGGCCACCGCACTTTGTCACATGGCTGTCAGCTGAACCGAGCACAAAATGTATCTACAGCTCGCCTGGCACTGCCACATGCAGAGATTTTTCGATTTTTCTATGCTCTAAGGTGCGGTACTAGCTAGCATACGTTTCGTCGTATCGGTGTTTCTCTCTCTCTTTAGAGTTTTTTTCCCTTCTACTTCTTATACGGTTTCAATCGCATTAATTAAAATGCAAATTTAATATGAAATTAACTTCCCACTACATCTGAACATGTGATACCCCGCGCTGCCTACATATATGAGCAATCCAAGCGGCCAAAGTATCTACCTACTTCATTACGAACGACACCGGTATGGAGGCCTACGTGAACGTAACACTTACGCCGGGGTACAGTTTGCAGGCTCCACCGGCAGATGTTGCAGATACTTCACGGCTTTCATCGGGTTTTTAACGGATTTTTTCGAGCAGGAAGCCGAAAGCTTTGCTATCGAAACTTGAGACACTGTCTCGTTAATCTGCGCGCACCCATGGATGAGCCGGAGAATGTAGTCTCATTAGAGCTGCGCTTCGTGTGAATGGCGATGGCGCACAGGTGAAATCAAGTCTCCCGCGCGTCTAATGAGGTGGTGTACTGTAGGCATGGGCCCATTTTGGGAAAACGGATATCGTCATAGTGTTGACTTACGGCGAGCGTGTGTTAGTGCTGTGTCGTTGCTGTTTCCCTTTTCGTTGCAGTTGCTGAATTAATTATGGCGAAATGGGGAAACTTATGAAATCACCACTTTCGGAGAGCTGTGAGATTTTCTTTGGCCATATTTCAATGAGAGCGCGTCAATGAATAATTAATTAGGAATACATACCGGTAGACAATTGGGGTCTTGGTATGGTATTGCTTGAGCAATGAGCGGCAAGTCATTAAAGTGAGTTGCTGGTGCATGGAGAATGTCAAAATGTACCACCATTTCAAAGAATGATTACGTTGCCTCCTCAAGTAGGGATGCCAACTTTCAATGAGCTGGGATTAAGCCTCAATTACTGGTGGTATTACAATGGACCCCTCACGGGTCTGAGTGTGTTGGCTTTAGCTGGTAGCCACTTCAACCTAATCTCAACCTAACCTAAGCCTCAACCAGTAAAGGGGATCCTGTCAGCACAGTCTTTGGGAAGCTATTTCCTCACTTAGAAGGGACACACTTAGACCAAGTGTAGGACCATTGTGATATCACGTGGAGTACCGGGAGCCTTGTATAATGAGTTCTCTTCTTTTAAAGGTCGAAGATTTTATGGATAACCATATCGGTATCAACCCCGGTAACGTAACGTAACGTATTTTAATTTTGTAAATATCGATCCTCGCTAGGTTGACGAGAACTTCTTGGTCCCTATCATTTCACCTACATTTGCTTACACACTTGTATGTTCCACGATTAAGGAATGCGGACAAACTTACAAGAATGTGATACGGAAGCGCCCAACAGTGACCTAAGCCAGACCCCCATACGCAAACTCCTATCCTTCGTCAACAATTATAAATAGCTCTACGGGTAGAATTCGCTCTCCTAAGGAATTCTCTAGGGCTCACAATAGTCCTTGGGCCTAAGTGAGTCCTATAACTAAACCGAATCTTGTGACTGTTTCCAGAGGTTGTCTTGTCTATGGAACCTAACCGCAGATGAGACCGAAAAAACGAATGCGACTCTCTGCAGATCGCCGTACCACTGCTGTTTGCTGTGCCTACTACACTCCAACTTGTCGTTATTTTTTGATTTTGTAGAACCTTTCCACTCAACTTCACGCGAATTCCACCTCATTTCTCCCAACCACTTTGTAAAAGTTCAACTTCGTTCGATTACACTCTAAACCCCAATCGTTGAGCAACATTTTTTTGTCTGTGTCACACTTACACACTTCCATCAACAAAGCTCCAGTTCAGTTGTAGGAACATGGTAACCTAACCTGTATCAATTTTACCTAATGCAAGAGGATTTCCTTTGTGCTTCTGGGCGTAAGATGTTCGCATATGCATCTAAGTTGTGTCATCTCTCAAGACACCGATACCTAAAGCCATGTGAGTAGGTACAGCTGATGAATCAGCAAAGTAAAGCCACAAAATGAGACACACATCTTGGGTGAATTTGCGTTGCCTCATAGGTGTTGGTATACCTTCGAGGTTCGAAAAGACCGATCCGATGACTACGAGCACAAAGACAACCACCCCAGTCAGTTGGTGGATGGTTCGGTGCAAGTGATGAAATTTAATCTTCTTCGGTAGTGTGTAAGTATGATGGCAACAAGTTGATAGCAGCAGTAGTCTGGGAAGGTACCTTTTGCCTTTTTTTTTGCATTGAAAGGTGTAAGGAGGTCTTCTCCACACTAGAATGGCAATTGAACTTTCTAACCTCGTCAGTGGAGATGTCCTTACTGAAATATTACGCAATTGGGCGACAGCATTTGGCTATCAACTTCCGCATTCTGGATGTGACAGCCACATCTATTACTCAGCGGACAAGCCCCATGAAAGATGGCGGAAAAAACCGGAATTATGTCACACTCTGCTGAAAGCCACAAACGGTGTCATGTTCGACCAACGGATTTTCCGCCTCAGAACCGCGTTACACTGGGTAGAGGTCAACGAAATAATAACATCTCATGTGCAACTTACACAAGCATTGGTTACATTGCTTCGTCTGGTCTTTGTTAAGTTACACCGCGCACACCTGTGTGTAATACGCATTATCTGTCAATTAGCAACACAATTAATTGCATCACACTGCGTCCGCGATGTCGATGTGACACTCTAGCACGGCCTACCAAGTTAATGTGTTGAAAGAATTAAAGAAATACCGAGTCAACGCTCCTTGATTGTTGTTAATTAATTTCTACAGGAGAACTAATTCATTTAACTAATTGTTGCAAGATAACTGCTGTCGTTGACAGAGGTGTAGAGTGTGAAATGTGACAGCTGTCAGAGGGAAATGGCATCGCGCATAAAATGACATGAGCCGTTGCCATTTTTTTTTACACGCCGAAGATATCAGATTGGCATTCTCCTGACACCAGATGACATGACAACTGACAATTAAGATCATGTTGCGAGGGCGCACGCGTGCCCCATGTGTCTTGTTTCAGTGTCAACAACGAAACATCCAAATGTCAGTCGATTTGATTGTACTGAAAGAAGGAATCGAAGTGTGACGTATCAAGCGTGGGAATTACTCGGACAAGGGGGAACCGAAAATTGTCCGCGTGCCAAATGCCACAAAAAGCCAATAAGTCGGGGGTCGCGTCATCACTGAACCGTGCAGGCGTTAATGTTACCTGCAACGTCACACAACGCGGCACAAAAGTGAAAGCGCTTAATTACACATCCGACGTGTGTCTGTGCATGAGCGGGCAGCCAGAGACACTTACGTGATCCCGATTAATTTATGAGGGCAATTTCTGGCGATCGTGACGGCGATAGGCGATCGTGTTGTGTATTAAGGTTTTTGTCACTTTCCGGAGGATTGTCATTTGTTATTTGTTTTGACGATGTAAAGGTGTTTTGAATTGATATGGAAATGGGACACCCTCAGGGGGCATACAAAATATGAATAACTACCTGATCGTGAAAGGAGATCGAGCATGAAGATCGATTCTCTTGTTCTCTTTCAAACGTGCGTCATCATCTACGTCAGAGAGGTCTTTGGAAAATGAAAATGCATTATCGCACGCGCAACCAAGGTCCGGTTTATGTTTAGAATCCACTTAAATTTGGCGTAAAAGATTGAAGTTCCCTCGGGCTGCAGTCAGTATGGGTAGGAGGATCCAGAAGAAATCCACAGAAAAAGCTGCCTTCCGGCTGAGCCAGAGAACTTGGCAATGTTTGGGCACTAAATTTGCAAAAACTGAAGTTATTTACATTGTCCCGTGACTAATGACTAGTACAGGCCTCAGCTTGTTTGGCTGAAATTGCTTGACCCTTGCTGAGACTATTGAACCTAGGGAGATCATCAGAGCTCTTTTTTTTTCTGCTTGGACTTGGTATAAACCTGGATTCACTTTTGTTGAAGCTCACTTTCACTATCATTTTCCGAGCCGCTTATTCACTACGTGGGTCGCGAGTTATCCCCATGGGGGTAGAAGAGAGTTTTTAGACCTGGTTTAACCATCTCATGCTGAGCGTACCCAGAAGACGCCTGCCTGATGGCACGAATTCTCTGGTACATCTCTCAGCATTTTCCAAATAATTTGATATATTCCCTTAAGGCGCGGGTCTCAGATGCTTTTAGTTCGACGACTAGGCCTCGAATAGATCACAATCCTTTCATAACAAGCCTTAAGTAGGGTTGAAGTTTTGAATAGAAATCCCGTGCTCAACTTTTACCGTGTCAATGCTGACAGTTGCTCTTCTTTAGCAAATATCCATCAGCTCATTCAAAAGTCATTACCCGTGTGGAGCCAAAATTATGTCAAAAGCTTAGCATTTAAATTCATCGAACGTCAAACCTCAGAGGCTCATACAGCCCTATTCAGTTGTAGCCGATCAAATATATCATATGTGACGGCAAACTATTTTCTTTTATTTTTCATCGTCTCCATAGCTTCTGCAGAAATGAATGGAAGACACGTACTTCTGGTCTTCTTGGATGTCTGCCCAGCAGTGAACTATAAGGGCTTCAATCTTGGAGCTTATGCATTTCTTACTGATTGAGATGAGTCTATTTGTCGTTCTGGAGTTCAGGCTAGATCTCTTTAAAAGAAAGACGATTGCTTCGCCTTACATTGGCAAATTTAATCGCCTTATTGTTTGCCGGGAGTTCTATCTAGCTGATTGTGTTCAACCATTTTGTAGTTTTCTTTGGTTTGTGCCGCAGCTGCTATAAGCTTCGTCTAGTAGATTGGCTAGTCTACTGCCCTTTGCAATAAAAGTTTAAGTAAAGGTCTAGTGCTTTGCCAACTTCTAGTGCATGCATCCATCTGTCGATCCTATGAAGGGTTTCTTCGTGTTTAAATAACCGGGTCATATCATTACCGCAGCGATGACCGCACGGGACAGAGAACGCGTGATTTTGATAACATTGAGCTGATGTCTAATGATGTTACATAATTCGATAACAGTCCGACACACCGGGGACGATGACCAGTCCCTTGATGGTCATGCATTCTCTTCTCCGGGAAAAAAAACTTGAGTGCATCCCTCGGTCAGTCCTTAGGACACGACACAACATTATTTCCCATACAGATGCACTATAGCAGCCCTAAAATCCCACTTCTATAGCTCAAGTCTACTCGGGTAAACAACCACAACACCATAGAACGTGAATGATCACCTCACAGCAGCGATCTATCCCACAAGCATTTAACAGAAAAAAATAAAACAACAATCCACCTTACATTAGCCTACACAACATCCCTGGTACTTCTTCGTTTCTTCACTTTCATCAATCTCCCGGTTGCTCCGGCCAGCCGCCGCCGCCATTAGCAGCGTGCTACCCAGAGAGAGAGACGGGGACAGAGTGCGCTAGAAGCCGAAGCAGGGTAAGGGAAAATGAAACGTTTTCTGTTTTTTTTTTTTAATTTTTTTCAAAAGAGGGAGAGATAAACAAACTGCCAGTTCGCTATCAATCAAACACCGGAAGCAGCTGCTTTAGTTTTGTTTCGTTATTTTATTTTTATTTCATTTTATTTCTCTTCCCTCTAGTTGCGTACATATGTATGTATGGAATGAAGACAAGAGTGTGTGTGCGATTGTGTGTCTATCGCTGTGCGCCTTTGAATCGGAGTCTGTCCGTCATTCATGCTTTTTTGCCCCCAAATGAAGAGTTTTCTATTGGATTGTGTGTGCGTTTTGCTGCTGGTAGCTGGTAGCTGATGGCTGGTGCTCTGCTTTGGGTTTCGGTTTTTAGTGTCCCCTCCAGCGATTAGGCTGGATGCGCCCTCTGCATTTGATGCATCCATTTTTATAATCTATTTCCAGGGGGGCGGATGAGATACGAGGAGGAGATGCTGCCAAATAAAAACACAACAACAATGAAAATTCGAAAATAGGCAAATGCACTTGTCGCGCTGAGTGGGTGCGCGCGAACTAGCGCGGTTATTTATGCTTTTCTATTGCTGGACTGGGTTGTTGTGTGTCCCTGGAGGTTGATTGTGGCATTGTTCAGCGAAATGTAGAATCAAAGATGTAACGACACAGGCTTTAGAAGTGTCAGCTCTGACGTTTCGGACGTTTCGAAAAATACCGCTAAATAATTTAATTCGTTTTACTCGTATTGGGGCATAGGGCGTTAACAGCGTGCCACCTTGAACGGAACTCTAGCTCATCTTCATTGCACGCGACTGCTTAGGGCTACCCTCCTGCCTGACTGACTAAGTGGATTGTATTGTATGACATACTTCGCAACCGATTTGTCTTCCACACGTAAGTTGTGTTCGATCTACTGTCACTTCTTTCATCGTATAGCAATGTCTATTGGTTCCTGACCCTTTCTCACCTGGAACTGTTCTCTTGAGATGGAAATCGGCCAGTAAATCCTTAAAATAATTTGAAAATATATGTTCACGAAGGTCTGCAACTTTCAACGTAAAATTGGCAGTGATCACTCTACACGTGAAGAAGTACTGACTCAAGGTTGGAATGGAATAATTACAGTGAAGGCAGCTTTTCCATTGGCCTAGATCATAAAAAAAGCAGTCGAGTCCGTGGACCTCCTGTCAGCAACGTTTAGCTGAGCATTTGAGTTTGAAAGTCTGGATGCCTTTGTTTTCACCGTATTTACCATCAACTCTACTCTACTACGTTCTCCATCTCCTAAGCCAGTCCAAATGCAAGACAAGGAAGGAACTGTCTCTTTACCGGGTTTCGTTTGAAGCTGCGTCCAGCTGTATAGTTCGTGGTCAACCACACCTGGTTGTTTTTCCTTCGTTGAGCATTGATGTCGTTACGTTTATCGCGCCCTATTCTACATTGAACTTAGTCCTTTTTTATGCGGCACTAGCCTTCAATGTCGGGTTTCTTTACTGCTATCCCAACTTTAAGTTAAACACGTTACGTGTTTATCGATAACCATGTGCTTTTACTATGCAATTTACTACGCCACAGTGACATAAATGTTTTCCACAACATTCCACTTATCATTCACATCGCTTTCCTGGGTTAGTACGCAATCCCGACGCCTATCAGTATTATACAAGACTGTTGTTAGCATGATGCCGCGGTAGCTAAGCTACAGATGGATGCACAGCTGGCCTCTCCATGTTAGGCCATCAGTACCATCGAAAATCCGAAAATAATTTCCAAAAATTTTATTTCAACGTTGACAACCTTGTCGCACAAGCTTCGCTTCATCACCAAAAAACCGCTCGTATTCACCCCGACACCGTTGATAAATTCTCCGGTGATCGACAGGCGCGAATTCAACAAATTCTCAAAACCTCAAGAGATACTCGTACTTGGTTGTTGGATCCGCAATCAATCTGATAACCTATTCGTCCAATTGCAGTGCTAATCACAAATCCGAATTCACAACAACAATTGTACACACATCCACTGATAACGCCTAAGAGTGGCTACTTTCGTGGGCGTGTCGAAAGGGTGAGATCTTGATTGTCAACTTATTTATAGACACACTCTCGTGTCAAGTTATTTGCCTTCATACTATTGTATATGTACGTGCAGAAGCATCTGGTTACTGAATGAAGTAATAAATCGCTCGTCAGACGGAAATGTAGACAACCGAACCTCATCGGCGGACAATTGTTGTTTTGTTAATTATTTTACAGCAAATCTTTGTTGTTGTTGTTTTTGCATTTTGTTTTTATAAATAATTGTTGATAAGTCTGACAAGTTGTCTACGTTGAAACTGATGAAGTTGTTTCATAACGACAGCGTCATGATAGCCAATGAGTAGATAGATATTCGCAGGTGGCTCATTGTTGGAACGCTTGACCTTTTAACTCATCGCTTATGGTGGACAGATAGATAGGAGAAAACGTTTTGTGACTCGAGGCAAGAAAAATTACCTGTCAAGTAGTGTCACAACCATGAATGGTAGTTGGATGCCAAGTGCGATGTTGTATTCGAAGTCAGGTCAGATTTTTTAGTCATTCTATACTTAGAGCTCGACTAAATTTACGTCGTTAAAGTAGAGTGTCTAAGACTCAGATACAAATTTTTTTCACACCTAACCCAAGTCCAACAGTGCCAGAGCCGACACAGTATATAGAGCTCCTGAAAATCTCCAAATCAACAGAACCTGAGCTACTTCAGCAGTAGGATGGAGGTCATTCTCAACCAATTTCTGTTGGATCTTTTCGTACAAGGTTCTGTTGGTGAAACAGCACCCTTAGCTTGAGGTCGACGTGACAAGACCAAATCGAGTAAATACAATTCTTCAAGCTGTACGTTCTGTAGGTTGACAGAAATTCGAATCAAGTGACACTTCGTTGTAGGCCTTGTCTCCCTCTGACACAGATCAATTAGGCTGTGAAGTATTGGGATACTCAATTGATTAAGAAAAAAGTCTCTTTTGTTTCCGATTAAAATCCAACTGAAGAGACTGTTGCCTAGAGGGTAGAGTGCTGTCTTATTGGGTTAGCAGCTAGAATGGTGGTGGAGTTTGAGGATTCCAAGTGCCAAACAAGGGCCCCCTTCAATCCATTCATTACGCTGTCCCTGGGGCTTCTCTGGGTCTGAACTACCTCTTCGGAAGTCAGTAGTCCTTTACTCATAACCACTTTGTTAATGTTCTTGCGATAGTAAGATTTAAGACTATTTTTCAAGTAGAGCCTTGTCTGGCTAGTTCGTCGGTCGCACGGCCCGGGATATTGTTATGACCTGGGACCAAGCAGACTGCGACGTTAAGCTGTTAAGTGGTCTTCTTCAGAGACAGTCTTCTACTGCCCTAGATTTGATTGTGGTGGACTTGTAAAATGCCATTTCTGCTTGCCAACAGATAAATGAATCGTATGTTAGTCGTCTAGGTATACTATCGCAGTGTACAGCCAGTGTACCACTTTTGATTTAAAGCAAGAAAAGGAATGTTGGTCTACCTTACGTTGACCTTCCAGCTCAATTTTGTATCTAAGATTACGCTGAGGTATTTTGCCTTCTTCTACAGTGTCAGATTATTTCCATCCATGCATGGATTCTTGCTTAATAGATTACAATGCGCAAAGTTTAATCGTCGTTTCCAATTTCCATCACGTCCTTACCATCATTTTCCTTATAAATGTACAGTGTCAAAGGCCCTTTCAATTTCATTGAAGGCCGAAGCTCATCACAGCCTTCTTTTTAACTGAAAGTCCAAGGAAAAAGAAAACTTCCCAATTGCCTTTAAAACAGCACCATCTTCAACTCAACCATGATCCTCCATTAAGAACTCAAATTGCATATTTTTTTTTAAATAATTATTTTGCGTTTATTTTTTGTATATTTTTTGTTTTAAATAATCGAAATTATTTTTGTGTTAAAAATCAACAGAATCATTTTGTTTTTTTATTAAATTGTTAGGATTTTTGTTTTGATTTATTTTTGTTTTTTTTTTTAATTATTATTATTTATTATTACAATATATATAATTTTTTTCCTTTTGTTGTTTTTTCTTAAATTTTTTGTTTTTGTTTATTTTTTTTTTTAAATAATCTTTGTGTTCATCCTACCATTTACATAAATTTTATCTAAGTAAAAGTTTTTTTTTTGTTAAGACAGAAAAAGAAAAGAAATAAATTTAAAAACTATTGCTTTGTATAAATGGAATTCGTTTGTTTTGTTTTTCTTTTACTTTGTAATTAATTCACTGTTACACAAAAAAAAAATAAGAAGTCTATGTAAAGAAAGAAAACGAATAAATAAATTAACTTGTACATTTCACAACTATGAATTACGTAAATAAATACCAAAAATAAAAACTACTAAAGGTTTTCGTTAAAGCTTTTCATTTTTATACAAATAGCTGTAGAAATATACACACATGGATGATGCAAAAATTTGTAAAGAAAAAAAAATAAACAAAAACACAAAATAACACTTTAAAAAAAGAAAAATAAACGGAACATACTTTCTATACATAAAAATAAAATAAATATTTTTTTCTTTTTGCTTGTTTTCTCTTGCTTATTTCTTAAATGTTATATATATAATTTTTTTGTTTGTTTATAACTCAAAGAAAATTGTTTCGGTATTTCACTTTTATTCTTTCTCATATACAAGGTTTTTGTAAGTTTTTTTTTTTTTTCCTTTTTAATTTTAATTTTAAATACACTTATAGTAGGCATGTGGTAAATTTCTATTAATCTTTCTTTCTTTCACTATGTATACTTGTAATGTATGTAAGAGACGTTTTTATTTTGTTTTCAATTTGTTTGTTTCATGTGAAATAATCATCTACGCACATTTATATATTTATACATATTTATGTGTAAAAATTAAAAAAAAAAAGAAGCTGACACTATAGAGACACATTTACTTTGACTATGGATTGGAATTTGTTTTGTTTTCATCTCCGGGACACCTCTGGGGTTGTTTTGTATACTTTTCCCTCGAAGCTTTTGTAAAGTTCGAGTCTTTTCAGAGGTATCCCAGGCCTTAAATAATTTTTTTTTTAAACAAAAACAGACAGAAAAAATAATAATTAAAAAATAAAATTAATAATAATAACATTTCTAATATTTAATAATTATCTGTTGCAGTCTTTGGTTATATTCATAATTTTATTTTTTTTTGTTTACGTTTTATTATTTATTATTATTATTAATTTTTGTTGTTTTTTTACATTTTACATTTAGACGTTAATTTTTTTGCTTTACAAAAAAAAATTTGTTTTATGTTTAATATGCAGTTGATTAAATTTCTCTTCATATTTTAGTTTATTGTTATTGTCATTGTATAACTGGTGCGGTATACAGAAATGACAATAACTTCGAATGGTTTTTGCTGAATAGAGAGAGAGAGAGAGATAGGAGATAGAAAGGAGATAAATAGAAGAAGGACTTGTGTTTGTGGGAAGAAATTGGAAAAAGAGTTAATACATCCATCGGGAGGGAGGGCATTTTGATTATTATTTAAAATAATAACGAAATTGTGAAGAACCTTTATATCCTCGAGGGAGTGGGTGCTTATCTTGGGAGTTGTAGTCCAGTTGAGTTTGTTTTTTTTGTTTTTTTAATTTTTGTTTTAATAATTTAATAATTTGTTGGATTCCTATAAGTGTGATAACCTATACATACACAATATTTATTATGTTTATATTTATTTATTTATATATATGTAATGTTAATTTGTTTTTTGTTTCTTTTTGTTGCATAATTTTTCTTATAAGGTATATTTTTACAGAATACATTTAATATAAGGTTTACAGTTAATATTCAGGACTTGAGTCGAGCAATCTTTTCTCGGGCGTGATGTCACACTTGCGTAGTATTCGGGCCGCACTGCTTTCGCCGGCGTTGTTGCCTCCCCCACTATTGGCCCCGTGATGATGGTGATGGTGGCCATTACCACTTCCACTAATACCGCTATGAACTCCACCGCTAACGCCAGATGATTTAGTGCCGCCATTTGTGGCATTTGACCCGCCTGGACCGCTGCCAATGTTGACAATGGGTAGCATGCTGCTCGTCGAACCGATGGTTTGACATCGACAGCCGTGACCGGCGTGTCGCGCATAGCATTTTTCGCATATCGCGACACATCCGCGCATTGGCCAGTAACACCATAGGCATGGCAACACCAGGGAGAGAGCCCCGAGCCAGCCCCAGCGCTGGGTGCGCTTGTGAGGCAGACACGACCAGGGATCGTCCACACAAAGGGTGGTGTCGCCGTCATCGCACTCCATTTCGTGATCCTTGGCGCAGTGGTAGAACAGCGCTTTGACACAGCACAAGCATGAAGCGTAGTCGATGATGGTTTCAGCGCTGCAGAGACACGTTTTGTTGCACACCCAGGTCTGTGGCAGTTGCCTTGGACTCTGGCACTGCTCACATCGACATCGATCGCAACGGGGACACGTGATGGGATTGAGCGCCCCATCGCCGAGAATAATACCTCCAAGGGGAGAGCCCAGACCCCCAGTTCCTGTACCACCACCACTGGCACCGCCGCCGCCGCCGATATGATGCAAATCGAGGGCTTCTTCGTGAAACAGTGACGCGGGTAGATCCTTTTTGAATGTTGCCGAGGGTTGTTTGGTAATCGGCTGGGTGATGGGCAGCGCATTAGGTCGATGGTGCTGTTGGATGCGGGTAATTGTGGGTGGTGAGGTCGCCAGCGTCGCCGACGCCGGCGTCGTCTGCGTCGCTTGTGGCGCACCGTCTCCCGTTGTCCCCGTCGTCGGCCCCGTGCCGCCTGTCGCATCACCCTTAAGGCTACGTGAATTCGAATGTATTGTTGCTGCCGGAGCACCGCCGATGCACGTACCGCCGACGCCACTACTTGCATTACTATGGCTACCACTAGATTGATGATGACTCGAATGATGCTGCTGCTGCTGTTGCTGTTGGTTCTGGTTCTGCTGCTGCTGCCGCTGACTATGCTGCCGCAACAACAACAGCAGATTGTGCTGAGTTGTGGTTTGACCATGGATGTGCTGACCCGCCGGATGTTGGTTGCGTGACGCCTGCTGCAGTTGCGCCGTCCGAAACGGTGTGTCCACATACTCATTGGTGAGCCGCTCCGATTCAGGTCGAGGTGCCGCCAGCGTGACAGGCGATACTGGTACTGGTTCGATACTATTAACAGATATATTATTATTTATTAAATTTAGATTTAGACTTGCTCCCAGCAGCGGTAGGATGGGTATTGGTGACGCTGTCGCTGTCGTCGCTAGTGGCGGTGGCGGTCTTCGCCGCGTGAAGCTGTTCACCGACGACACTGTGGTCGCCACCGATGATGTTGATGAGGCGCTACTTAGGTTGCTATTGTTGCGATTTAAACTAATGGTGGTGGTATGGGGATGCTGGTGGTGCAGTTGCAGTAGCGGTGTAGTGAGATGTGTTGTACTACTACTGCTGCTACTGCTGCTACTATTGTTGTTGTTACTATTTCGACTGTTGGCGATTGTGCTGTTCAATCGATTGCTACTGCTGCTGTTGTTGATGATGGTGGTTGCGCTGTTGTTGTTGTTGTAGTTGATAATGTTTCTACTACTCAGATGATTGTTTGTACATAATTGTTGCTGCTGCTGTTGTTGTTGCACTGGCGTTGGCGGTGCACTCATCATCGGTGGCTCCGGAGCCCTTGGACGATGGACACGAGGTAATAGTTTAGGGGGCCGGGGAGGCGCCAAAGGATCGCCGCCATTTCTGCGATCCATGTATCGATTGAAGTTAAGGTTACACACCTAGTGCCCTCGGTATAAAAGCCGGGGACCATCAGTTTCCGTCATCCTTCGATCTCAATTGAGTGTGTGTGTCTCCCTTGTGATTGGATGCCGAGATTGCCTTCTGTAATGAAAAAGAAAAACAAAAAACAGTCAGTACAACGGTCATAGACTGTTGGGGAAAAAAAACTTAAAATAAGCAAAATCCCTGCTCTTGTATGAAAATTCATTGATCGGAAAGTGATCCTCTTATGTTCTAAAACTACTGCCCCCTACTGTCAAATTATTGTGATTGATGTCTTGGACTCAAGCTACATCTCTCGGGAATCTCATAATGATTTCAGTTGCACTAGAAACTGGCCATGGATAGGGACAGGGACAGAGTAGGAAAACAGAAATGATGATGACGACGACGGACACAACAACTGATCGTTTAGTACGATTACGTTGATGACGATCGCACTTTTCATGTCCATCTTCTCGTGTCGCGTCCAGGTAAAGCAATATCATTCGTTCGCCGTGCGTTGCACACGTGAGTATCTTCGTTTTGTTGTTTTGCTTTGTCCGCCATCAGTTACCACCATCTTATCTTTTTTTTTGGTTTTTGCTTTTCTGCCTCCGTCCCCTGTTTTTCCAGTTCTTCCCTAGCTTTGGTACCGCTGAATAAAAATGGAAAAAGAGTGTGTGGTGATCTTTCTTAAGTGCCCTGCTACTTCGCTCTGTCCTTGCTTTGGCGTTTGCCTCGTCTCACGTCGTTCGCCCGCGCGTCCTTAAGGGCATAGCTGAGCTTCTTTTCATCAATGATAGCTTCACAAAATTCTGCAGACTCTGGGGTCTTGGGAAGAACTGATTGTCATTCGTTTAGGTTGAGTCTTGTTTTTTGTTTCGTGTCAGCTCGACGGAAGAATTGTGATACGCACGCGTTTGTCACTCGCAAACGTTTCTAGAGTTTCTTGAATTTCTTTTGAACTAAAAACGATGACGATGACGAGGGAAAAGACACAAAGCACAGGCGAGAAGAGGAAGGAAGAGAAGCAGGTATACATAGTATACCCGTATTTCTGGTGTTGAATCTGATATTCCATTTCAGTACCTGGTAGTAGATATGTACGTACCTTTGGATTCAAGGGCTTCAGATTCGGTTTTTTTTTTTCTTTGGCATTATTATCATTTTCTATTTCTTTTTTTCCTTTTTGTATTTGTGAGTCTGCTTAGTTCTTTGATTGTGTTTTTTTTTTCTTGGAAGACAGGTTTTTCTGTCTTTTTTTCAATCAATTCTCGAGTCTTTTGTTTGATATGCGGTTCAATTGTGGATAAATAATATTTTAACAAAATTAAATGTGCATACGGTGTGATCGACATAGGGGTAGGGTACCTAGCTAGTAGGACCAAAGGAACATGTAGAAGTTTAATGGCAATGAAAGCTCAAAGGCAACGAAAAGAAACACAAATGTGTCAAGAAATCAGTGATCTCTTTGATTGTAAAGCATGATCCTAAAACTCATAAAGGAATCTGAAGGAGAGGTTCATTTGTTTAAACCCTTAAAGTAGTAAATTTTGAAACCAAGATCCGCCACTTCATGTGCCTTTGCCGTTCCTACGTTTACTTTAAGGCTAGTGGTTTTCTTTGTCCTTTTGGGCAAGGTTATCAAAAAAACTGCTCAACTAATACGTCTAACAAATGCACAACCACCGAGCTTCTGTGTTCATCACGGTAAATAGAGCTGATGTGAAGTTTGAAAAATGCTTAGTACCCTAGATCTAGGCCTGCCATGCCTCTGCGACTTATTCAATAGACCAACTCAATGAAACGCCAAGACAATCGGACCTAGTCAAGCCATGCAATGAAGTGAAGACATTCTCGCACTAAGCCAGCGTGGTTTTAAGTCTCAAAGCGGCTTTGTATGGTGCGCTTTGCCGAGCAGAACAATCCTCACTAAGCCCACAGTCGGGCCCAATTTTTTTTTTTTCTCTTTTCAACTAACCTGTATGGATAGGTCAGGGCTGGGATGTGATATGGAGTTATAATACAAGCTCATGTTGTTGGAATAATCTTTCTCTCAGAATGTTACCGATTCCTTTATGTATGATTTTGTTTAAATCCGGTACCAGTTAGACCCCAGAGTCCACATAGACCCCAGAGTCTTGTTTTGCATTCTCGCTAAGGCTTCGAGACCTTCTTCTTCTTTGCAGGTTTTACAAATCACTGAATCTTAACATGTATTTATTGAGGGTTATTCGTTCTCTCTGTCTAATTCTGGAATTTTGTTTTTTTGATAAGAATCTTGTTTGGTGTCCTTACGAGTGATGTTGCATGACTTTGCACGTTTAGAGGTTGGTTTAATAATATGTGCCGTCTTTGTCTTAAAGATCGGCAAACCGTGGAGCGTATTTCGTGCAACTTGTTAACTTGAAGCCAAAAACAAAGGAATTCAGGTCCAATAAAATGTTCAACGCCAAGCCCGATCATAAGATTCCCTGATAACCTCGATCTTGCTTTGCATCACAACATTTTTGAACTGTAAGACAACTTTTACGTAGCACTGCTTTTCTAGTCTTTGTCTGAAAAAGTTTGGGGCCCTTCTAACTTTAATCATAGTAGGCGTCTTTCAGCTGAGTCCGAGAGTGCAAAGTCTGAATCTGCAAGAACTAGCTTTTCAACGAACTTAGTTCAACGAACAGCCTCAGGAAAAAACCAATCAATTCCGGCTTTCTGAATTCGTACTCCTTGATCCGATAACACTAAATATTGATCTAATATTTATTGCTAGATGGACTCCTAGCACAATCCCGACTAAAGCCTGTTTGTCAAGTTCCAAGTTATTCAAAATTTGTAGACGAAGCTTTTAAATCAGATTTCTGACTTCAACATTTCTGACTTTTAGTTTCGATGTCCAAAAAGATTTTACTTCGTGAATTTTTGAACTAAAGTTAGTGCCATCGAATTTTCAGCAACTTAATCAGAAGTGCTAAACTTAGGGAGTTCAAAACTTTTAGAAAAAGACTTCCAACCTGAATCAAGCATGTTTCGAAATGTATTGTTTATTGTGGGTATGATTCTCTAAATGACACGATATCTCATGAAAAATTAATAAAATGTCCACGCTGATAACATCAGAACCTCTTAACCGAATTGAATGAATTTTAATCTGTCATTCAATTATCCTCATCGATTAACTTTGCTTTAAGATCCAAATCAGTTATAAAGCTCCATGTCAAAAACCCTTCATTTAAATAAAAAGAAAACTACGCATTTTAAGGCACAGACAAAAAGTGAATGACTGAATCGTCAATTAATTGCCTTGGCGCGCAATGAGTACACACTTCTTCGACTCTTTATTATTATTATTTTCTGTGTATTAT
This sequence comes from Matsumyia berberina, assembly GCA_917880715.2. Taxonomy (NCBI): domain Eukaryota; kingdom Metazoa; phylum Arthropoda; class Insecta; order Diptera; family Syrphidae; genus Matsumyia; species Matsumyia berberina. The sequence continues at coordinate 36,926,792 of OU862870.1, forward strand.
TTTTCCTATTTAAATTCTTTTTTTAAAAATAGAATTTTTCTGACTTAAAGTCTTCGCATTATACTTCACGAGTAATGTACGAAATTAATTTTTCTTCCTCTTAAATACATTCTCACAGGCACCGAGAACGAAGAGAACGCATTATAGTTATAGTATCTCGTCTCGTCTCGTCTACTTGGTTGTTATAGGTTTTTTTTATTTTTTGGTGTGTGTATCTTATTCAAAAACTACTTCTGATTATTTCTACATCTTCTCTCTTTTGCTTTCTAATTCTTTTTTTTTATTTTTTTGTACAATATGTAGTAATAATTTAAGAAAATGTATTGCCGCAATGTACATATTTTTGTGTGTTGTATCTTGTACACGTTTCCTTCTCTCTAAATGGAGCATAAAGTCTGTAAGAAAGTAGACAGTGCTAAGGCTTGATTTCAAAGAGAGAGAAGAGGCAATGGCCCGATTCGGACAAAATTAATTAAAACAGAAAAAGACTGATAACCTTTATGCAATTTACGTTGACGAGGTGATGTGCAAATTTTAATTCGAAAAGCCTAGACAATTGGACGCAGACAGTTTCGGTTTGAACTTGAATTGTGAAGGGAACTTTATTTTATTTTTTGATGAGTAGTTACATACATCTTGTTGAGGGTTTTGGCCTCTGACACAGTTTTAGCACCACTGATGCTACAGTGGATACGACTAAAACGGAGATATACTTGCGTCGCATTCACAATTCGTCCAGACAACAAGTGCCTGTGAGGAACTAGATTTCCTGAAATTCTTTCTATGACCACAGCTTTCATTATTCTGCTTTATATCCAACAGCCCAAACAACGCCTCAATTCACCGCGATTGAACTGCCAGCAAGATGTGCGCTAGTCACATTTACATACAATGCGTCCAAAGAACGTCTTAATCATCGCGCCTATGAGGAGCAGAGTTTTTTTTTTTAACAGAAAAGAGATACCACATTTCCGATCGTTCAGAAAATGTTCGTTCATTCACAACTCGTCTTGACAATGCTTTAACCACTGTTGTCAACGTCGTGCTCTAGCACATCCAGCTATTCGTCCAAACGAAGGTTGAAAAACGCCAGGTCTCAGTGTCCTCCAGAGTACATCCAGCAAGTTTCTTGCAAACGCCTTGGACTAACTCATTGACCCACATTAATCACCCATCCAGACAACGTCCTAAAGATCCAAGCTTCAGTGTTATCAGTGCCATCTTAGATCAGGTGTTTCCGGCCTCAAGGCCTTGGATGATTGGTTGAGTATTGCTGCGAATGTAAGCCTCTGCTGAAATCAGCTATTTTAAGTCATGGTGGGACAAGCCCAAAATATGTAATCAGCAAACGTATATTCCCAGGAGTCCAGCTCTAGCTTTATGTGGGTAATGGACAAACAGCTAAAACGAATTGGGCTGATTCAAAACCCTGTTAAGCACTTGTTGTCTTCTAACTTTATGTGTATTGGATAATCTTGACGCACAAGCCTAAATCATGTTCAACTTTCAGATAAACGTCAAATTAGCACACGACCTAAAGTTTGAATACGATATCACGATCGATAAGTTTCTCACGCTATTCACTACACCACTTCCTGTCAAAATATCGAGCAAATGAGTGCCGTCAAACATTCAATTTCACACAATCTGTCATCACACTTCCTGTCAAAATATAATACTTCTGTCCCAATGGACGCCTTCACATGATCTGCAGACCTTTTATCTCTCTTGTCGATTTCGAAAATTCTTCAATTCGAATTTCGCAAACCATCTTTCTTCACTCCTCGTCTTCGGATAGATTTCTAATTTAATTCAAACATTGTTAATCAAATAAGCATGTTGGCGCCAGTTGTAGTAGACACAGCGAACACAAAAAAAAAATTCACCAAATATTCAGAGAAAACAAGAGGTAATGAAGAAGAAACTATGAGAAGAGAAAGAAGAGAAACAAAAAACAATAGGGTTATAATTAACACACTAATAGCAGACGAAACGAATTTAAACTGCAATCGATTCGCTTTAGCTATTGATTCCTCAATCAACTGGGGATTACATTAATTGAAAGTTAAAGAAAAATGCAAGGGAAAATCTATAACAATTCCTTGGATTTTAACGCCATACCATGTCTTCTTTTTGGCAATTAACTCGAAAAGCATGTTCCTGTGTGTTCAGGTTTATTTGCTCAGAATTCAAGGTGAGCTCCCGCATTCTTTGGCGAATTCTTTGTAACCATACCCCGCGCCACCACATCGGTATGTACATCACTTAACAATAATTTTTTTCGACTTTCGAAAGCGCAAAACAAATGAAAATTGAGGATAACAATTGAAAAAAAATTATTGAAAGACCGTGCCGGAGATCACCTAGACCAGAGTTCGAAAATGAAAACAACATCATCTATAATCACCACAGAGAGTGTCTAAATATGTATCTAAACGTTTTAAACGTCTGAATGCCTTAAATTTTTAGCCAACACGAGACAAACAAACATCACACTAGTCCAGAGCCTCTCTACGATACCTACAATCTTTTTCTTTGATTTTTTTTTTCTGCAACAGTGATGTGTTATTATGTTAATGAAGAGCTTTAATGCCGGCAATTAATTTCAAAGATGTTCAACGAGATACTATATACGATGTTGTAGTTGTTTATTATTTCGTTTTTTTTTTTTTTTTTTTTATCGAAAAATGTGCGGGCTGTATGTGGATGGGGAATTTCTTAGCCGAAATTCCTGTTTTGCGTCATTATTAATTAGTACTGTTAACAGAGAGAGAATGCGATAATTTTTGTAGGTTTTTTGGATTTTTTTTTTTCGAAACTAATAGCTGCAAACACAGCGGTGTATAGTAGACGAGTAAAAAAAATGGAGATAGCCAGACACACCTGTTTTTTCGCATATTTTTATTATTTTGTTAAATGTTTTATTTATTAATTGCGTGAGGATTTAGGAATGCGTAAAAATTATTTAAGTAAATTGTTTGTTGTTGTCGCAAAAGCGAAAGAGAGAGAGAGAGGGAATCGTAGAGTGTGTGAAAGACGTCACTTTGTGATGATGCGGATAGAAGGTAGTAGATTGTGCGTGCTGGGGAATGCAGATGCACCTAGATCTGTCAAATTTTGACACTTTTGTCAGGAAGACCGTGACTAACTGATTCGCGAAATGAAATTCAACAAATTAACGCACAAATTTGAGAAAAAAAAATTTATTCTGGATATTTTTAGTACTTTGCCGGATATAAATGATTGTGATTTGAACTTACACGACAAGCCAAAAGATTAGACCGTCTCACGCATAACACTACCCCATAGACTTACACTCTCAAACGATTTCCGCACAAGGTCATGTATTTGCCCTGTTCTACTTAAACGAAGACTGCCCGATTAAGCCGCCACTTCCTTCGTTCGACATTGCGAATATTCGTAAGATATATGTAACACAGTTGGTTAAGGTCCTTGTTCAACTCGAACTGTAGAGCCGTCATAAGTCAGCACTTTCTGACATTTGGTAGTTCTAGATTAGTAATAGATCAAAATGTATCACAATGAGCCTCTTTCGGTCTGAGTTGATTTACATCAAGTTGCGTTTAGTTAAGGCAATATATAGGCCTGAAAATTAACATCAGAGCAGTTCGGTTCGGAACCCTTTATTCGCGGGAATTCTTTTTCTCTAGCCAGTTGGCTCCACGAAACTTTTAAGGCTGCATCCCACCTCTGTTTTCTTATCTCAGTAGAAAGATAGCTCTAAAAAGTGTTTGAAGTAGAACTTCGGGATTCCTTTACTTGTAACAAGAACCAGGTAATGGCGCTTTCATAGACTCAGTGCCTTCTATTATAATAACGGATCACTTGGAGAAAAGTTATAACTACCCCCAGACTTCGAAAATATTCTAGCTACCTAGATGCTACTAGCAACAGCTTAAAACCTGTGGAGGTAAAGGGCAAACGTCTAGCAATACGTGTGGTAAGACTTCCTTCCTTTCTCACATTTTTATGGTAACAAGAAACGAAATTAACGATGGCTTACGTCAGCAAAGATGAAGGTAAATTCGCATACGATCACGGATTGGATTTGTCGCACCATTAGAAATAATTGGAGTTTCTTATAAAACAGTGGAGATTCCTAAAATCAATCTTATCCATGTTCTCAATCTTATTGAAGAGAAGAAACACCAAATATACCTCTTTCTCTGATAGTGGTACAGCAAATACATCACACGGAACGAAGGAGGTGTCGGACATCAGTGTTGTTAAGTGCACTAACCTTGAAAAGACACTAGATGCAACCTGGACACTAGGTAACTGGGAGCAGATATAGAGGATATGGATTTTTCCTCTAGGTCTAGGTTACAATTGACGACGTTATTGAACAGAAAAGACACTATGGGAACACGCAGGAATTAGTTAGTTAGTTCGGAGAAGTCCTCTAAAAATGTTGTTCACTTAAACCAAATGGAGGTCCCAATCTTCTTCTCAAACCTTTCAGATCTCGTAACGTCACAATTTAGATCGACACTACTGGCAATATTCAGACAACTTTTAGTTCTTTTATCTCTCAGTATTGACTCCAAGCTGCGTTATATAATGCAGCCAATTCTAACAGACCGGGCGGTGTTGGTTCGTTCGCTTACTTGAATATATTCTTCCCTTGATACTGTTTCTTTTTACCTAATTTATCGAGTATCTTATTCGTTTCTACTCTTAAGTCCGCGAAACCAGCAGACATTGCCTTCACGAGTGGTTCTTCCCCTTAAAATCTCTAGTTCTGTTGTAACAAAGCCTATAACATTTAAAGACATTTACTCTTTGCATCATATATTTACATGCGTTTAAACGTTACCCCAACGATCTGCCATCAGTGTGGATATAAGACTGTCAGCGCGGCCACTATTAACCAATTAAGCAGAGCATGCTTCAAATAAATACAAGTGGACAAAAGTTAACATTTAAACCTTGACATGAGGTATACCAAATTGCCCGCTTTGCAAATAAATTTTTCAAACAAAATTCTGTTTTCCAGTCCCGATTCTTCTAATTGGCAATGCAACATGCAACGATGCAACATTGACAGTAAAACTTCTCAGAAAATGACACATAAACGACAGTCCCTCCATTAAATGTTGAACTAGTCAATGTCAAAAAACATTCTAATGTCAACGTACCACAACTATCTTACCTAACCATAATCAAAAAAGAATAGTAGTAGATTAATTCAAATTAGTTTAAGAAAAAAAAAATAAAACAAATCACTAACCACAAACAAAGGTCTAATCTTTTAAATAACACGGTTTTCTCCATTCAAAACGCGATCCAAATGATCAACAATAAAAGCATAACAAATCATCTTAAATAATTCAAATATCCAGAACTCATAAATGAATAAAAAATAAAATTAAACGTCAAATGCCATACGAAACAGAAAAACTTAAACTAACATAAAAAAAAAACAACAAATTGGATAGCGATGAATATAACAAAAAAAATAAAATAAAAAACACGAAGCAACTTAAAAGTAAAATTAAATATTTATACACACGCACACAACAGCATTGCGGGGGATTGTTAATGAAATCAACACGTCCGCGCGGGAGTGTGAAATATTTTTTGAATGAAATTCTTTTTTTTTTTTCCTGTTAGTGTCTGCCTTTGAGATACTTTTGTCACACACAATCCATGTATCTATAGATACTCAGTTCAATGAGAAGCATTGGATACTTGTACGATCTAGTACATTTTTGCAAGCATAAATAAATGTACATATCCACCGACAGTGGAGGGCAAATTATTAATGTTGTGTCCAAATTCTACAACGACGACAACCGAGCAGAGCGGACATGGCGTCAATACGTAGGTGTTCCGGTTAATTTGTTTTGATAAAATTAAACACTCAAGCGAGCGCGGTTGTGTGCGGTTGACAGTTCTTGAAAGGTAAGAAATAAAAATGTCTAGCTCTTGACTTTGGTAAAAACGATAACCGCTTAAGTCGACATCCAACAAGCATAGAATTGGAAATAATTCTACAATTACAATTATGATGTACAGGCTTGTACCTTATGTGTCTTATGTTTTTTTCTTAAATTAAAAAAAAAGTTGAATTTTTAGATTTAAGTGATTATCACTTGTGTTAGCTCACTTCCTCGAACTTCCCCCTCAAAGAAACTCATTTATTGACACGAAGGGGAAGACTTATCACTTAAATGTCTCATAAATCACACGCACACAGTGGTAGAGAAAATACAAACAACAAAAGTAGGACGGGATGGGAAGGAGTTTAAGGATGACTAAATAGAAAGGACGTTTAGGTCGGTCATGGCACGTTTCTGATGACGTCAATGATGCCTTAACCCCCTTAATCTCTTCGCCGAATGACTCCTCCACCAAACCCCAACAGAAACACAAAACAAAACTCTTTACATCCTTTTTGCTTGTTTTATTCGCAAGAGTTTTTCTATTTATAGACACCCTGACGCTTCTTCTAGTCATAGACAAAATTTTCGTTATCCCTGTGTCTCATGGGTGTGTTTGTGCCTGTGTGCGTGAGACAGAGTATCGCTTCTATTTTTGCCAATTTAGACAAAAAAAAATTCGACATCCTTCGCGTGCACAACAGACAACGATGAAAGGAAGTTACCACCCATTTATGGTTTATTTTTAGGCTCTCGGTTGGTAGCTTTGGAGCTATTGTTGGAGGGTGTTTTTCTTTTTTTGCGAAAACACACACAGAGGCTTTTGTAGGTGTAAATATTTAACAAAAGCATGGTTAGGGGGGTAGTTTTTGTCGTCATAGACGTGTAGGTGTTCGGAGAGGCTTTTAATCTCAAATTTCCTTGCATCGCCTACCGGCAGAAGAAATATTAAAACGATGCTGGGATGTCTGCTTTATTGTTAGCGATACAAAAAAAAAAAAACACATTTTCAATGGAAGGTGTAGGCCATGATATGTACATATGTACGATGGGATTGAATTTGTTTTTTTTTTGTTTATGGAATCGAGCGATTTTGGAGAAATTTTGGTCAAGTTGCCACTGAGAATGTTCACTTATTCAGTCGGAAATGTGTCCAAGAATGAGTAAGAGGTGAGTTTTCATCTTTTTTTTTTCAGTTTTTGTCCTTGCTAAGGGAGATATCCTTGGACGTTCTGAACGAATTGTTGTTTTGTTTGTGTCTTTGGCAATATTCACAGGTTAAGGATCCAAAAATTCGGCAAAAAACAGCCTAAAATACTACATTTAGTAACCAAATCAATGGGCAGTTAACAAATTTAATTTAATTTTAAGTACAAGATAATTGTACTTGTACTTCAGTTCCAAAGTATTTAATTAATTCACAGGTGTGAACCCATGTAGGTATGTACAAATGTATTTAATTGACATTTGAGTGTAATCGCGTTAAGATGGACTGAGAGGTCAGACGACTTTCCGCGGTTGGCTATCACAATTTCTTGCAAGACCTTGACATTTTAAATATGAAAGCTTTCAGAATCGAAGTCACCCTCTTTTTAGAGTATTTTTTGCTCCTTTTTGACAATACTAAAATGTCTGAACATTCTAAAAAAAAAAAATTTTTGTCGGTCTTGTTCCAAAACTGGATATTTATTGAGGGCAATAGAGGGTGTGGGAAGCGTTTACATGCAAAGTTGGACCGAATTGTCTATTCTTCGTTTCCAAACGGTTCAAAATGCATTTTTGACAGCTACAAGAGCCTCACACAATGTCACTATTTGACATTTAATTTGATTTGATATTGAATTAGAAACAGCTGCTTCACATTTTTCCATATATACCAAATTTAATAGTTTTAGCTGTCAAATTACTTGCATCTGAACAATTTGACAGATAAGGAAATTAATATCTTGAAAGCGTGTGACTTTTGTTGAAACGATTTAGATTAAATTGAAAACTAAAATATACAAATGTCAAAGGGCGGTTGGTTAAATAGAATACATTGTTCTTAAATCTGAAGGTTATAAAATCCTTTCCAATATTTAAGTGTCACTGCTGTCACTTCCGCTTGCATCTTGTTTATAACGATGGCGTTTCACGCGAGCCATTTTCCAAAAATTGCAGAAATTTCATACCAAGCTCTTTGCCATATGTCAGATTGACATTAACTTCGAAGATTAATGTCTAGTCCTCAGTTTTTAGAGTCTTCAAAAACCGGGATACGTTTGCTGGTGAATTGCTATACTTTCAGACATATCAAGATGGATTCTTTAAAATAATGACGCTTCCCTGTCTGTGACAGGTTCAGCCTGAATCAAAGTGACAGACAGTATCCTTTGGAGTGAAAGCAAGGTTAGTAAAATGCAAGAATGCTGAAGTTTTTGAATTACATTTGTCAATTTTATCAATTCAAAAGTTACTCGCTCAAAATCAAAGAAATGACGTCTATCAAATTTGACAGCTGTAGCCGTAGAATTTTAGCAAAATTCATGGCGTTGATATGCTGTCACAATTGTTTATTTGTGTAGGCCTGTTTGACTCTCTAGATACAGGGAATTTCTTTGGGGACCAAGAAAACAAATTTGTAGTCTTCTTAAGTGTTTAGGTATTTATTTATGGTAATCAAGTAACAGATGACTTTGCGCATTCCCAGCAGAGGAATTACATAATCTTGAATTCCATTCAATTGGCAAATGTCGTACACACTAACGACCTGTCCTACGCAAAGTCTATGACAAATTTCATCATAAAAATAAGAATAAACACGTGAATTTTTTTCCCTCCTATTGTTTTGTATGTAAAGCCATACTTCACTGAGTAGTGTGTCGTAAAACTGAAGAGCTGTTGTACAAAAACGTGATATGAAAAGGTGTGACTGATAAAAAGCCTACAACAAGAAGATAGGTAGGCGGAAACAAACCTTTTTTTTCTCTTTTAGTTGAAAACAGACAACAACAACTAAACTCAAACTAAGTTCAATGCCTTTCAAGCAACTCTTGCAACCAAAATGGCATTCTTATCAAAATTTCTTTTGCGGAATGTCACAAAAAAAAAAAATATTAAACACATGTGCAAAAAAAATTGTTTTACCTCTGGTTTTCCCTCAACTTTATTTCATTCAAATCGTTTACAGAACAGATGATCGCGAAAAGAGAGACAAATAAAGAAAGAAAACAACACAGAAGACATAAAAAATCATTAGCAGCATGTGAAATACATTATCAAAGTAGGTGTGCTGCTTGCTAGTCAGAGTAAATAAAATTCTTCTATCGCACAGAAAATAACCACAAAACAACGCCGATCAAAGGTTAGGCCTCACTAGAGAGGAGAGTTGTTGTTTTTTTTACATCATATATGGCGAAAAAAAAAAACATAAATTCCATCCAAAAAAAAAACCAATAAAATACGAGAAATCCAGAAATGTTCAGATTACCTCATTATCTCTCACTCTTGCTGCGGAACCGAATGACCCTGACTTACTATGAGACGAAGCAGAGATTTAAAGATTTTTGAGACAAAGTGTCACAGTTGACGCCGTCTAGGCAGGAAATTCGTACACGAATTCAATGGATTTCCTTCAGTTGTTTTCATTAATGATTTTTGTGTGTTCTGTCATTTTCATTCAAGCAGAACGTAATGGCACATATGTCGACGGACAATTGTTGCATCGATCGAGTGATCGACCTTTCTTCTATTTTCTCACACCGCTTTCTTCGTGGAAACAGGTATAAGTCCCAGAGTCCCCCGCTAAGAAGTGCACAACAGATGTTTCCTGTGTTGCACACAAATGCATTTGACAGACACATGGTTATAGCTGAAATCAAAGCATTAGGGTGAGTTGAAAAAACTGAAGCACACAACAGCCGCGCAGCAGCATTCCCTTTCGTCTACAGGTAAACTGGAAATAGGTAGCCTCTCGTTTTGTGCGACTGTGGTAGTTTTTTTCTCTGTCAATTGGAATCTGATGGTCTCTTATGCCAGCGGGCAACTGATCTTTTAGAATCTCTAGATCTTTTCCGTACCAAGAAGACATTTACAAACATTCAAAGCGAATGACTGACATTTACACTTGTCGTGAACCGGCCAACTGACTGTACATTCAAATAGGAGCACGAAAATGTCATTGAATTAGAATAGTGAGCATGTATACGAGTATGGTTTAGTGTAATACAACTCAACTCGGGCATAAATTGTATATTTCCTGTGTGTAGAGCACAATTTGTTGATTATTATTACGTTTCTTTATTTTTTGTTGTAGTGGAATTATTAAACTGTATAGCTGATGTGACAGTTTCAAATGACAAAATTCATGTGACGTCTGTAAGGCGAGCGTTGCTTTTCGGGGAATAACAGACAGAGAAATGACTGACAGACAGTAAAATTGTTCAGAGCGAACAATTCTGATACACGCTCCAGGTACAGCGTGTTTCGACACTTTGCAAGAAATGTCAGAAGTGACAATTTAGACAAAGAAAAGTTGTTTTCAATATAAAATTCATGAAATGTGAATAAGCCAATGGAACATAGGGAAGTTAAATGACGTTAAGCTACTTCTTAACAACAGCGAACTTTTGACAGTTGAACTTTACAGAAGGTTCACGTTTAAAATTGATTGATTTTAGCAAGCTTTAGTCACTTTGACGTGCTTATACAAATGTCGACACTTTTTCCAGATGAAAAGGGCATTTTGATAGGAGTTCTGTAAGTGACGTTGCTTCCTATCACTTGGGCAAATTCACAAAAAGTCAACGTTTAACTTCATTGACATCGGTCTGGTGTAGATAGAATAGATAAAGTTATTCAGAAAACGCAAAAGTGTATAACTTCAACAGAATTTGACATTTGTTCTAGGTTTTGACAAGTATACTATATGTACATATGCATGTATATCTAAGTTCCGAGTTCATTTCTGTAGGCAGCAGCCGTTAAGTGTCAAAAAAAAATCATTGAAGCTATGAGACGATTTCTGTAGATGTGGCAATTCTGAGAGGAGATCATGATAGTCTTGCAATATCTCTGTTGCGTGTGGTACATTTTGTTTCAAAGGGTCTTGTAGCCGAATTTTAAGGCACAGATAAATCATACTTTCCTCAGGGGTTTATCATTCAGTAGCATGACGAAACTTTGTCATCACTTTCGCTCTGATTCGAATCTGAATCAGGAAAATCGGCAGTTTAACCACTTGGGCTTTGACATCCAATTGACAAAACTTTTACTTTTGACGAAATCAAACATTGCTCCGTCATGTAGAATAAATATCAAAAAACTAGTCCAAAGTGAAAGAAAGGAGTTTCTTTCTTCTGATTTGAGCTCTGCTATGACGGGTACTACGAAATATATTGAAACATTAGCACCACAAGCAACCTACTCTGAATTCCTTGCGATAGAATTCGCTGCTCACGTAGGCCTTTGGACTACCCTGAATTTTTAGAACCATCCGGATGGACACAGTAATTTCAGAAATTCCAATATCTGACTGTCAAGAGCTATCATTTGTCTTCTTCTGGGCTAGGGACAGCTCGTAAAGCTACGCATGAGCTTTCGACAAAGCAATTCAAAACCACTAAAATGCAAACAATGCTGGGAATCAAGCTTCTCTGACAGAAGAAGTCTGTTACACAGCTCGATGTTTTTTTTTAAATTTTTTTAAGGAATGTTGACAATGCCTTAAGGCCTTGAACACCTTGCACGTGATGATTTTGCTTCATCTTTCCTCTAATACTGCATTGGCGCCCATGCAATTAAGATATAGAGGAACGAATTAATTGTCAAAAAACTGCTTAAATGAGGAGTCAAATTGTTTCAAAGTTTCCGTCCGTCAAACTTATAAACTTTATCAACCAAGTCTTTCGTTGCCTCCGACGTTATATTCAAACAATGATACCTCGTTACCTATCTTAAAAGGTTTATAAAGGCTCTCATTCACAGTTTAACAATACATAACACAAGCACCCACAAGCGCTTGGCAATATTGCAAGGGGCATGTTTGGGCCCTATAAGACCCAAAGAATATATGAGGTCATCCAATAATAGGTGTCATTTTAAATTTCGTGTCATTGTTGAACTGTCAACAGGTCTAAGAGTAATTGGCCATCTCCTCTTGGACAAATTCCACATTTTACAAACCTCAACTGTCTCTTGATGAAGCTTCGGTCGAAAAATTATATTTACTGTCATCTATTGTTTACTTTCAAAGTCTCATCCTTTCAGCAGCACAAAAAAAACTTTTACTAAATCTATTTCAAAACTAGGTAAAGCATCCATCGCTGCTAACGAAACCGAAACAATAGAACAAAAAAAAAATCACTATAAAGGACTTATTAAAGTACACACCCCTTTTTTGCATCACACTCGTTCGTTTAAACTACTGCACTCGACATTGTCTTTGTTTTATTACACGAAAAAAAAGAGAAACACTTGGAAACCGGCTGCAAGACTGCTTTATGAAAAACAATGTTTTTTTTTTTTTTCGTTTGTTACTTGTTTGCCGTGAAATTACGAAGAAAAAATACATCGGAGACTACTGTCGATGTGCACGACACTTTGCTATATTGCCCGCTGCTGCATAAACCAGTAGTTGACTTGAGAGTTTATAGCACCATTTATAGATACAACCAATGCCTGAGGCTTTTTTTTTTCCATCGTGATATTTGTTGTGACACTTCAAATAGCAGATTATAGATACGAAACATTCACTCGAACTTCACATGTTTCATTTGCTGCACTTTTTTTTATGAAGATTCTAGTATTTTCGATAGTAAACATTGGCTAGGCGACAACGAGAAGGGATATCCGGTGACATTCAATTAGCAAGCATCACAGAATAAACAAATCAGTTAGATACGCGCGCAAATACAAATGTACACAGAGACGCGCAAGCAACAACAAAAACATACAAAAAAAAAACATTTGACAGCTTAGCAAGCCAGAGGCGCATATGTGTCGCCCAAAAGGCTCTTTAATAGCGTAAATAGGCCGCATCTACATGCCGTTCGCGTACACACAATCTATCTTTGCACATGGTTATCGCTCAGTGGCGCGTTTCTCCATGTGCCGCGCACAAAAATGGAATTCATTTTTATGCGGATATCCGTTCTGTTTTAGCGATTGCGATATGGCGATGGCGAATGGGTACATTTTATATATTTTTTTTTTTTCTTTTTCATTTTTTATTCACCACCCCTTGCTGTAAGTGAAATGTTTGCTTTTCTATTAATTTTCATGTTTGCAATATGGCGAGGTGGAGAAATATTTTATAACACAACGACTTTTTCAGTTTCGAAAGTGAATATCGTTTGGATATCTATCAGGGTGACAATGTCACTTTAATTCGAACTTTACTTTGACAGTTTGAGGAGGTTTTTCACAGGGAGATGGTAACATACTTGATCTTCAAATTCTGTCAGATCTAAGGGATGAGCCTTGGTGCCCTCATTTTTCTGTAACCAGAATACTTGGAAGGGATTGAAATGTCAAGGATAATGTCCTGAAAAGTTCTCGTGTCTATGCTTTGACTTATTACATAAATGGCGAGACGAGTAAAAGTTGAATAAGATAAACATCTCTAAAAGTTTAGTACGAAACAATAATTCTCTGCTTCGACAGAAAACGTCAATACTTCGCCTGAGTCAAAACATGGAGGCTTTTTAAAATACATCCTCAAACTGCAGCTATCCAGGTCTTTTTAAACTGTTGAATCAAGGCGTCTGTTGTTTAACCACACGTATTCATGCTTTCTACCAAAAGATTGAATATCTTGGGTAGAGTCGTTCGGACACTTTATGTCAATGCTTGGAGTTGAGAGTAGTTAAAGTGGGTAGAAAAAGACTTGTTCTTAACAAACAGTTGAAGTTTTTTAAATCAAAAATTTGACGAATTAATGTAACTGACAAGTGTTTCATGATAGAAGTTACGTCTGAGATCTATGCGCCGCTAAAAGTGGTTCTTCAAATCCCACATTTGTATCTTTCAATTGTTTTTTTTTTTGTGATCATATAGATATGAGTTGAAATGACGAAGTTCGCACTTGTGACTCATAATGGAATTCGTGGTGTTACCTTATCGTTTTAAAATCTTCTAAGGTTGACACAGCAGAAGTGTCACTTAAGATCGATGACTAAACAGCTGTTGTGTGATCATTTACATATGTATTGAGTGAGATTTGTCATTCTACCGATGAGTAGGTCTCTTCCAAGGGTAGGTTAGATTAGGTTGAAGTGGCTGCATGCAGATACACTTAGGCCAGCGGAATTAAAATCTAAAGACTTTGAGTTCTGCCAGCATATTGGAACTTCTGACGATGACGAAGCGATGAAAGTTAGACATTTACATATGCAAGATCACCAAAATGGACAAATAGGCAAACTCCTAGGTTTAGCTTTCTTCTAAAGCATGTTTTGTTTGTGCCGAATTTCCTTTAGTAGGTTACTCCTATAGCTCCGGTTGGTAGAAAAATTGGCACTCTTGCTAGTCACTGTGAAAAACCTAGAAGACTTATTCAATCTTGAACTGCGGGATTTTCGGAAATTTCTTTCTATATCTACGTAGTTTTACCGCATTGGTTTCTCCTTCTGCTTTCGCAGGGTAGAAATTAATGCGCACAGTAGACCCAACTATTGCTCTATGTAAGACGTGCCACCCAGAACCACCCCGGTCTGTAGCGCCACTTTAAGTAAGTAAGACGTGCCACCTCTGTCGAAAACCACTCACTTACTTAATTTTGAATATTTTTTAAACTTTGGCTAACGTTGCAACTTGATGAATCTCTTTTCCATGAAATACTATTTAGTTCAATAAATATTCTACCCTCCTTAGGAAGGTGGATATGTCCTTGAAGACGCGTTTTTAACGGGTTAGAGAACTTTATTGTGAGCACCATGCCTTCTACTCCAAGTGAGTGCCAGACATTCGCATACTATACAGTGCCTCAGACAGAGACAATGAATTAAGATTATATCCAGCAGTTGTGGACTGAGAGGACAATATGAACCTCCGAACATAAATACCAGACATTAAATCGAACGAATTCCTCGTAGAAGAAGAACGGCTTGATTAATCCTTTGGACTGCCTGAGCCTAAGAACATTTTCCTGGCATTATAGGCACTGTTTAGCCTTCCATTTGTTAATAAATTTTGTAGTAGAGGTTCAGTTGAGACCACTGAACGGCTCTGGGACCGAAAGAACAGTAGGTGACTTAACTTTTATGTGCTGGCATCCACCAAAGTTTGACTCTATTGCGTCTGACAAGAGATTATTAGACATCGAAGTACCAGTTAACCATGTTAGCATTCGATTTACCGATTTGTTTGTATTCATTATCATAAGTAAATGAAAATTCGCAAATTAAAGGCATTGGGTACCAAAATCAAGTCCATCGAGGACAAGCTCAATCCTATCACAACTTAGCTGAGAATAATTTAAGCTCTCAACTTAGTAGTCGCACACTCTAACTGCCTTTAAACTGTTCTTGTATAAAATCTTCAAGAAGCTTCTTCAGCTTGTTAAGGCCTAACTTTTTTTCTTTTGTCATGAGACACAGCACGCTGAAATTTTGCGTATTCATGCCATACTGTGATGAAGGTTATTTTAGGTAAGATGAATCTTGTCGGATCTAACCTGAAGTGACAACGCTTAAGGTTGTACTTACAAGTACAAGGGTCCTCAACTTACTTAGCTAAAGCTCGTATTTACTATGAACTGTTCCTTAGTATAACCATGTCGAAAACAAACTCTTACTTACAAAGGTATTTTCACCTAGAAAGGTCGATCAGTTTTTGAGTTATACATGGAGAAACAAACAGACTTCGTAGCAACATTCCCTCCCAGTAATCATTAAAATATCCACTCGTGTATCATATATTTTGTTGCCTCTAATTTCTACATATGCTCAATGATCTTCACAGAAATTCTAAAAATCCATTTGACTTTTGTCAAATGATAGCGATAAATCCGTTGTCAAAATTTCTGAAGTGAACAATTTGACATTTTGATAAGTTTTCGCACACAAAGTGCACAAATGTATCCAACACGTCACACCGCTGGCATTACGTGGGTGTGTTCCATTTGTCAACTTTTATTATTACACACTACTAAATGTCAACTGTCGCACACACATATTGTTCCCATCCACAGCGAACAACCAGCACGTGCTGTCCGTAATTTGCTTTCAATTTTATGTAATACCCCATCCGTGATAACAATTATCTACTTAAGTTGATTTTCACATTACTTCACCTAACTACGTCACAGCTAGTAGCATGTTGGCTGCATTCTCTGGGGGTATAATTTGCGATTTCCGTTGAACGTCAATGCACGCTTCTGATGATGATGACATCAACGACAAATGACAATCCACAGGCGAAAGCCAATCCTAATCTTTCAAATCGTAATCGTTTCGAACAAGAATGACGTCCAAACGGAAAAATCACATGAATTCGTTCGAAAAAAAAAATCTAAATCAGAACCAAAAAAAAAAAAACATTCAAAACGTATTTTTTCTTAAATAAATTTTTATTTTTGGGTAGGTAATTCTACATGCGACAAAATTAGCATATTAAATTGTTCTGTCCGAATACCTGCACACACAAGAAGAAGATACAACTGAGTTTTTTTTTTTTTGTGTGGACAGATACTCATCGATGATGTTAGGAATACAACCAACAACCGATAGCCGACAGCCAGTGTGGCCATTGAGTTTGAAATTGCCTTTAATTGTAAATAAATAAAAATTGAATTGAGCTAAGGCACACGGTAACTACAATATTATGATGATGGGCTGGCCGGCCGGGCGGCAATACAGCAGAGACCCAAGAAAGTCGTAGGAAAAAACGGAAACGGGTATATAACCACAGACTGAGAGGACGAGGAGTGGCAAGAATCGATTCGAATGAATGTCTATAATTAGTTATTCAGAAGAGGAATTATATTAATTTTATTTGGCTACCTGAATAAATTATAATAGCAAGTTTGATATTTATCTCTTTTTCAAAAAAAAAAAAAAAAAAAAAAACGAAAATTCTTAGGAATTTTTATATTGAACGCATATAATGGCTGTGGTGTGCTTAAATATATTCTCTGTTATTTCATTTCAATCTTTTTTCCTTCTATCTCTGTTCATCCTCTGCTTCGTTTTTTTCTTTTTTTTTTTCAAATTTCGAAAATGAAATGTTCAGCGTTCAAAAAAAACGATTTATGTTTCCTTCAATTAAAAATTTGTATGATGGTGTGATTTAAAATGTGATATTGAACACATGGTGTGTTGTTAGGAAAATTTATTGAAAGAGAATTGCATATAAAATATATATTTGTATATTCGTCCTCATAAGATACATCATGAGTAAGGTGAAACATTTAATTTATACATTTTAGAAAAGACAAAAAAAAAACAGCGTGGAAGAGGAAAAGATTTATAAGTAAAAGAAATTATTTCGCCAAAGGTGTGTTTGGTTGTGGATATTTATTTGGGAAATTAATCAGACACATGTTTGATATGTCAGCACCGTATGGATGTCGGAAATTGACTTTTTTTTAAATGATTAAGGCGCTTCAATAGGGAATTGGAGAAGTTTTTGTAGGGCGAAAAAGGGCATTATTAAGCGGAATAGGTGGTCAAAGTTAAAGGCTTGAGGTTAGGTATTTTTACCTCAAAGATTTGTCAAGTCCTCGCCTATTGCAGGCCACTTGACACGAAAGTAAGACATTTTCTAAGAAAGGACCAAATTCTAGTCTAGTAACAATCTACGTTCTTATTTATAGAAACTGAGTATCTTGCAGGAGTCTCTAATATTTTCACCTGAAGTACGCTAGAAGAGTATGGAGGGCAATACGACTGGAAAGCACTCATTTCCGCTGAGAAGACACCTGAACCATTACCGCATTGCATCTTGCAACCACCGGTAAGGATTGACGGTTGGTGCTTCGACAGTGAATTGTTGTTGTATTCCGTCTTCGTCGGAGTATGGTTGAGGACAGAGCCGTGAGCAGCAATTCAATAACTTTGATGTGGCTTTGCCAGCCAAAACCCAAATTGAGACTTATTGGGGTACACGAAACGTCGTATTTGATATGATGGTTCAATGGCAGAATGCACGTTATCTCATTCAATCGGGGTTGACCGTAGAGGACCTGTGGCTCCTGTCCCAGTTATGATTGAACTCTGCTTTTTTAGGGCGGGCCGCAGGTGAGAATAGGTCAAATTATGACATTTGACCAAGAATTTTTCCGCATGGGTAGAAGGCGATACTGTGCTATACTAAGTTTCAAGTAGAAATTGGGATCAAGGAAAAGGCCTTAGACTAGAGAGAATTTTTTCGTTCTCGTTGAAGAAGTATTTTCCTGCGGTTTGACCAGAGCTTTCTCGTTGTTTCACAGGTGGTTGGGGATTGCCACCTGGTATTTACTTTCATTAGATCACTAAGTGGAGCCCTGACTATATTGTCGGCTTGTTCTTGGTCACGGTCAGATCCTTTCCTTGTCAGTTCGTCTGCTTTCTGCAGGGACCTAGCAAACACTAGGCCTAAGACCTAAAACGTTTTGACGCTGTGCTGCGTGCCAAGAACCCTCAGCTCTTCGCAAGAGTATTTGACAAGCTTAAACGTATTTTCTGCAGCAGATATCGATATATAGCCAACAGTCTGCAAACACTCATGTGACCCAGTAATGAAACTGCATAGATGCTTTATACACTCTTGCGGGTCCTTAGGTCTAATCTCGAGTGGTAATTTGCAATTACGTGGTACCACAATCTATGGGCGGCCCGACACTCTAAAAATCCGCCATTGTCAATAGAAGAGCAAAGATTCAAGGCTAAGTTCGAGTCCTGCGGTTTAGAGGAGTTTTATGAAGATGAGATTTTGCATAATAGGGAAAGAGTGCAGAAAAGCTGAAAACAACTCATACGGGCAATCATTTTAAAGATGTCAGTAAGCTCGCGTGGAATGCAGTAGAAGGGTTTTGTAGAAGATGCTTTAAGATTTACACAAATCCTCTGCAAAGCCTCAATTGATGCCTCCATAGAGATCTGATAAAGAGTACAATTGGGGCATGATCTGTATTCGATCTGGCTGACTCTTAATAGAAAAAAATGTAACAAATAAAATAAAAATAAAAATCACCATAGAAGCAACAATCTTGACAGATTCTTTTTTGTATAGTTAGTGTCTATCAGATCATTTTGGTCCTGTACTTCTGAGTAAAATTACACCTAAGCTTTCAGCACTTTACCTTAATTCTCACGAGTATTGTGGTTTCTTTGTCCTCAAATCAACTTACAAAGACCACATTTCATAAGACTATTCTCAAAGAAAACTACATTTTGTCGAAACCTACCCCCAAATGGAAACTTTGTTACTTTTCTAAATTGAAATATAAATGTATGCCCTCAAGTCATAAGGTGTACGACCTTTGGTCTTTCTCTACATCCACTCACTTATGCAATGAACTCAGTCCACACCAACTCCATATGACGACTGAGACTGCACTTTGTATGTGTACATTTCTCTATGATTCCAATCTATAGATAGATAAAAAAAAAAAAATACATATAGGTACCAACTATTTGTTTGTTCAAAAATAGGTTCACGCAAGTTCTCTACGCATGAGAAATATTGATGAACACATTTTCCAATTTTCCATGCGTTACACACCACATGCGAGTGTGTAAATGGATGGACGTACGTTTGTTATCCACAATCAATCACTCGTGATGCACTCAAAGTTGAAAAGTGTCGAAAAAAGTCAGAAAAAAAAAGTCGAAAAAATAATTCGTATCTTAAGTCAACATTTGTATATGGGGTTTCTTTAAATTTTTTTTCTCCCTTTCTCACCATATAGTATGAAGCTTAAAACTAAAATAAACATTAAAAAAAAAAAAAAGATAAAAATGAGAAAAAAAGAAGTAAAGGGTGTTAACATTAGAATTCTCCTTCGGAGTGATCTTGATGCATGGTGTGTGGTTTATTTTTAATCATAAATTGCAATTTAAGTGACGCGAAAAGTTGTTAACTAAAAACAGAAACGTTGACGGAAAACTCTAGAAAACGAAGTTGTGTCTGCATGGTTTGTGATTGTGAATTTAGCTTTAGGTAATGAATGCGTACTCTTCAGGTTATGCTCTGCCCACATGGTATTTTGTCGATTGAAACAGCGTAGGTTTTTAGTTTGAGTAAGTTTTTTATTTGTGGTTTGCTTAGGAGTAGTTACATTTTTTATTTCTGACGCATATCTAACGTGTGTTATGAAATTTAAAAGTGTATACATACTTTGTGGTTCATATGTATTTTTAAAAAGAGAATTAAATTATCAAAGATTTGATGGATATAATGTACATATTTTGAACGTCACAGCTTAGAGTAAAAATGTATCCGACTTCCTGTTTGGCTTTTCTAGTTACCTAAGTCTGGCTTCTCATATAAACTTGCAGACCATCTGTCATTTAAAGAAGTTTTGACCGTAAGAGTTTGACAGTGATATGAATATATGAATATGACGATTTTAGAGCGAACTTAGGAAGACCAGTGTATTCCAAACGGACACACAGTTCATGGAGCTTTACACTTTTGTTTTTGGAAGGTTATGAGAATGACACAGAGTAGACACATGGGAATTGTACTAAATTTCGAGTGCCAGACCTAACTTTGACATTCTAAACAGTGATGTCAAAAAAAGAAGACATTCCGGCCTTCTTGCCTTGTTAGGACTATAGGTCTTTGATTTTGACATTAGATCAGCGCTTGGACTGTAAGAAAGTGGCGCTTTGGACTCCTGGCGTGGTTGTCATATTCAATCTTTTTCGAAATCGCGTTTTCAATATACCAACATCCTGTTTAAATTCTCCTCTGCTTTGCCCCTAGAGATCATCAGAAAGGTCGGACCGTCAACGCCTGGGTCTGATCACCTCGTTATTATTGCACTGAAATCTAAAAACTTTGTCATATGGTCTTCCATCTCATACTTGAAATGGCCACATTCCATACAAACATATGCTCCATTCATAAAAATGCAAACACATGAGTAAGACAGAACACCGCGTAGCTAAAACCAGATGTCATACCATCGCCTTGCTTGAAAATACAACATTTTTGTTCTGAGCGCGACGTTTTAAGTTTACTACGGTGAAAATGACTTATTTTGGAAAACGGCGTCTTAATAAAACTCGGCGCATAAAATAACACGCGATCAAGACGTTTTTTTGTTTGACAGAGCCTTAGACAGAGAAGTTCTTAGCCCCTTTCCTGTTCCTATTCAATCTTCTTCTAAAAAGTGGGACAAAAACTCCAAGTAGACAGTAGAAATTTACTTGCGTTTATAGCAGGCTACGAATGACGGCCAACATAAATAGTATCACAATGAGCTTAAATATACCTTATGAGAGCTTGGATCGCCATCAAACTTAACCCAACAAAACAGTCGGTTATAAAACGCAAAGCACACATAACAAAAATAAATACTAACGTAAATAACCAAAGTTCATTGAACAAAACGCAATTTTTTTTTTCTTCTTCACCCAAAGCAAAATAAACTTAACAACAAAAATAATAATACTCAATGGTTTTCTTATAGAAAAAAATATTATTTTTACAGAAAAATTCTTAATAGAATATGGCACGTGTCACCAAAAATATCATCTCTTAATTAATTGACTGCTGTTTCGTTTATAATAATAAGCCATTCATTGTGTTTATTTTCTTCTAACAAAAATAAATAGACCACAAACAAAATATGTATTTACTTTTTAAAAATATTTCACCGGAAGCTAAACACACACCTATCCCCTGACAATTTTTTTAAAATTCGCCTAAGGCTAAGAAAAACTTTTCTACGTGAAACAAAAAAAAAAAAGTGTTAAAAATAAATCCAATAAAGATTATAACGAAAACATTTGTTTATTGATAAAAAATAAAGAACACAACCATAAATATTGCTTTCTCCTTGCCACCTGATTAAATTTACAACCAACATTTAATGATAAAGAAGAAAAATATTTAAACTCCTATGAGTACGTAAATTTTACCTTTACAACAGCTATTCAAAGACAAGAGAAGAAAAAGAAACAGAAAAAGTATCTACAAATCAATCTACTATCAGTATGTAAAAAAGCGCAAAAAAATCCGATTTACTGAATGAAGTTGAATCGCGGTTTTCTTAAATTTATTTTTATTTTTTGTTTTATACATTTTGCAATGTTTTTACTTTTATTTTTTGTTATTTTCGTTTCTGTTGATTCGGTGCTGCTGACTGTGGCTTAATTTATTTTTTGCATGTGACCATCGACGTTGGCGTAGTCATACATAGTCTAGGGAGATATAGCCAAGATACAGCTTGATAGACAGCGGAGGAGAGATATTTTTGTGTGTACGAAACAAAAAAAAATAAAAAAAACCGCGTACTCGTATCTGCCTTAATTAAAACATTACTGCGAGAGAGAGCATAGCAAAAAACAAAAAAAAAAGATGCTTTCTCGTACAACAAATAGAGTATCTCAACTGTCACGTCTCCCAAATGCACTGAAAGCATACATTTTCCGGTTTGCAAAGGCTTTCTTGTATCTTTTTGTGTTTTCTACTTTGCTACTTTTCTCTCTCTCTGCCTGGTGTGTGAGTGTAGATTTGTTCTAGAAAATTTAAAAACAATAACAGGAAGAGGCTGCCCAGTGGCGGAGAGTTAGAGAGATACTCTCAAACAATCGAGAAAAAACAAAAGTTAAATACACTGTGTCGGCTGTTAAATAATACACCCCAACGCGGTGATATTATTCCGGTTTTCGACTCTCCTATATGTACCATTGGATACTATTTTTTTTTGTTTTGTTTTGTGTGTATGATATTTTGCGCTATGGTGCTATGGGCTTTCGCGGTTTGCACTCATTCAAATAGAACCGGGTTCCGCCACACCAACCAAGCAGCACTCTTGACAATAAATTTATTTTCTAATTAGAATTTCCTACGGATACAATGTATATGAATACGATTGGCATTTTGCTATACGACACTGGCCGAGATACTACATACATATATTTATTTATTTGTGTATCTGGCTATGGCATAGGGCGCGCGCAAGTAGTTGTTGTGTCTGTTGTGTGTGCAAGAAATTGCTTAATATTGTTATTTATTGTTTAGGGTTAAGGGGGAGTGCGAGAATACAGCAACAACAACAACAAAAAGGATTGTATCTATGCATATATTTTTATTTTTATTTTTTTTGTATAAGTATCTATATAAATAGTTTATTATGATTTTGAATTGTTTTGTTTGTTTAACTATTTGACAGCTAATTTCCTCAATGAAAAATGAGCTTTGATAGACGTCGTCGTATAATTCGAAGAGACACCAGCGGAGCAAAGAGATTTTCAAATTAATCTCTGCTGGTGGGAGAAACATGAAATGAGTGGGATAACCGACGTCTACACGTATTATATCTCTCTCGGGCTCTCATCCATTAGATAGAACACGTTTTATGTATACAAATGGTCAAATAATAAATATAACAACCACGCAGAAAACAGGCACTAAAATCGAAATGTTTAGAAGCAAAGTTTTTGACGTTTCATTGAAACTTGGGTATGGTTCGGTGTTTTTGGGGGGAAAATGACAGTGTGCTGAGTTTATTAATTCGCCATTTGTCTTGTAATTTATAAGGAAAATGAGCTGTTTCGTCAATGGATGAAGAAATCAGTTAATGTCACAGTGGTCAGTGGGTAAAACTTTGTCCATGATCGTGTAAGTTTTGTGCAAAAAGTTGTGAAACGTCAGAATTTTAAAAGCCAAATTCTTCTCTGTGTTACTACGGTGAACGCATTTGGTCATAGACCCTGTTCACACAGGAGCAACGGATTGGATTTTTTTTTGACGTTTACAGGCGAGGGGAGAAGAGGAGAGGTGACATGTTACGTCGCTCCGGATTTTTAGATTTTTTAAAATTCTTGGATTTTTTTTGACGTTTGTTGCATTCTAAGACAAGGCATCAAAAAATATTTTAAAAAAATATCGTTGTGCTGCTAACGACATCTCTGTGCTTATGAAATCCCAGTTCAGTCACATCACCTCTAAGCGGATTTTGATAAGGAGATACTTCCGGCCTTTAGATTCGGTCAGGTTAGTCGGTTGACGACAAAGGGGATTTTCCCTCGTCATATTTAGATCAAAGTAGATCCACAAGTGGAGAATATTGCTGTTCAGCTGTGGTATTAGGCAAATGTCATCGACGCAAAGAAATTTATACGAAAGGTCAACGAACACAAAGCCAAGTACATCCTGACAATAAATAAGGAATTAGGTGTCCAACTGGTGAGCGATCTGACATGGATTCGAATCTAAATAAAATTTATCAAACACTTTTTGACAATGACAAACCTAGAGAGTATATAATTTGCCCTAAAAAGGTGTTCCAATTCGCCGTTTGGAGTCGGTAATAAGACCTCTAGTAAATTCACTGATGATGACTGTACCACGCTTAAATGGCATAAGGCTTTCACTGTGATCAGAATCAGCGTAACAGATTCGTCTTTTCCAAGAGCATTAGAACAGAACCGAATTTTGAAGGTTTTTATCCAAAAGTTTTGATTCGGATAGTGAACACTTTTTTTTGAACTAAAATACGACATTAATATGGAATATTTTGTCCTATGTGCGAGGTGGTATAAAGAAGGCTACAGCAGCTCAGACACATGGAGCGCCTGAATAAAATTTGTACAATGGAGGCATTCTTAGAGTTACAGTGCCAAAGTGTTGTTCAACCTTTCTAAGAAGGCCGAAATATTGCCTAAAAGATCAAGCAATTGTGAATGCCAGGCTGCTTGGTTTAGCGAACTAGACGGGAACAAAAATTGCTTTTGGAAGACATGAAATAATCACTTCTCCTGAAACTGAATCAAGAGCAAATCTAGAAAATTTGTCAAATAACAGAAAGGAATAAATACCTTTGGAAATCTCACTCAGGTTTTGAGGGTGCTACACGGTCGGTGTACAATGATACGAGTGTGTGGATATACATAGGTTCATGAATGAAATATTCGACGTATTTAGATGATTCCCCAACTTTGGCATTTCTTAATGCATTGACATTTCTTAATGCATTGACATGTCTTCATACCTCAACGAGAGTCAATATTTCATTCTGCCATTTCTGACAATATCATGACAAATTTCTATCAAGTGTAAGAAGTCCTTGGATACCTTTTCAGTTTGACGTCTATTCACCTAATTCAATACAATAAATTTCATCCGTGAAAAAAAGCTCTCTGACGAAAAAACAGCTGACTATTATTATTTTTTTGATAACATTGACCAATTTTATCATTAAACAAAAAATTTAAATTTAGACACCCTATCTTTCATTTTTTTTTGTATATCACTTGCCGCGACTTCTCAATGGTTTGAGTGTTTTATTAGGAAAACCCCGCACCAAAAAAAAAAAAATACTAATAAAATGTCAGAGAATTTACTCAAGTGGGTTCAAGCACTATTGCCAAATTCCATCGATTTTATCGATTCATAATAACACGAGCGATAAGAAAAACCGTAAAACAATCAAATACGTACTTACGTTTACTTTTGGTTTTAATAAATTTTTTTTTGTTTAACCAGTACTCAAGAGTTGACATAAGCAAATTGTTATATATCTACAGGGTTTTTCAATAAGAGCGCTACAAAAGTTTTTTTAAATAAAACAAAAACGGTTTTGGATATCAACGAAATTCTTTATTCCTGTGAAAGTACGTTCGATGCCATTATGTATGGAACTCGATTTCTTTTGCATAACCACCACGGGCACGCTTGCAGTAGTCCAGACGCTGAACCCAATTTTTGACGGTTTTCAAGCATAAATCGGCCGATACTGCTGCAATTTCACGTTCGATATTCGTACGAAGTTCATCAATCGTCGCTGGCTTGTTGGCATAGACCATAGACTTGACGTAGCCCCACAGAAAATAGTCTAACGGCGTCAAATCGCACGACCGAGGCGGCCAAGCGACTGGACCATTTCGTGAGATAACACGTTCTCCAAACTTGGTTTCAAATAAATTGATTGTGACATTCGCTGTGTGGCTTGTGGCGCCGTCCTGTTGGACCCACATGTCCTCCAAGTCCATATCATCCAATTGGGGCCAAAAATATTCGGTTATCATTGAACGGTAGCGATCCCCATTCACAGTAACGTGCCAGTCTTGATCATCACGGAAGAAGTACAGCCCAATGACGCCGCCGGCCCATAAACCACACCAAACCGTAATTTTTTCGGGATGCAATGATGACTCATGGAGTACGTGTTGATTGCTGCCTGACCAATACCGCATATTTTGTTCATTGACGAAGCCATCCAGCCAGAAATTATGACGACCATAAATTGGACGTAGCGCTCTTAACGTTGAGGACACTGACTCCGAATTTCGGTAGTAAATTTTAATAATTTCGACTCATTGTTGGCTCGTATATCTTTCCATCATGAAATGGCAAACCTTACTGAAGAGAAATGTCAAAAAACCGCAAGAAAAATATGGCGTCGTTTGCTGTCCCTGTCGCTCTACTTTTGTAGCGTCCCTATTGAAAAACCCTTTACATATCTCTGATTTGTATATCTGATTTTTTGAATTTTTTGTTAAGGTGGAAATGTCATCTATCTGATTAACGTTAGATGACAGTCGAAATGGACGCAAGAACGAAAGTAAGACTTGATTGTTAAGATGTCAAAATCAATTAAATCTTGTTGCCAAAATGAGTTAGAAACGTAAGCAAAACTAGAGAAGCTTACTAGTTTTGTTGAAACCGCATATTTCCATACTCATATGTGTAGTCTAAGGTTGTCCCACCTGAGTGGGACCATAAAAGGTTCCATCGATTTGTTTCATTATAATTGTGGTCCCAAAGGGATATGATTACGAATTCGTTAAGTTTGAATCGCTCCTAATTTTTAAGGAAATAAAAATAGAAATTTATGGAACGAACACCCTCTAAAATTCAAATCCTACACTTCTTATTGAATCGTCCTATACAATTCAAAAATCATTCTAAATCTCGATATACATACATATGTAAGACTACAAGATAAAAAATTTTTACCATCAACGAATCGAGAGCAAAGCATATTAATGTCTTAAAGAGGATAACAACATGTTCTATAACCAGAGCAACGTCCAATTGTCATCAAAGTTCTTATAAATCAAACTATCGTCTTTTCTGGTCTTCATCAGAGATCGTATGAGACTTGCAGAAAATATATGAAATCCTACGAATGTCTGTATGCTTGCTCTTAACTAGAAAAGCAGTAAACCAATACAATTTTGTCATTTGCTCTTTGAAGTGCGATTACAGCAAGCTACAGGATATAGGTACATACATATGTAGTATTTATGTAAACTCAATCTTTCTCGACCGGTCAAAAACCAGCTTTTAAATCGAATCATGTGAGGTCCGATTTTGGGTTCTAACCAGAATATGCAAAGCTATTTTTGGCGCACCAGACAAAGGTGTCAGCATAGACTCTAACATTTACCAAAGCATTACCGATTGAAGCCAGTCCAGAAGGAGTACAGTATCATTTAAGGAAATCTAGACATTTCGCTGC
Source organism: Matsumyia berberina (assembly GCA_917880715.2). Taxonomy (NCBI): domain Eukaryota; kingdom Metazoa; phylum Arthropoda; class Insecta; order Diptera; family Syrphidae; genus Matsumyia; species Matsumyia berberina. The sequence goes on from OU862870.1 coordinate 36,954,290, forward strand.
ATGTTTGGCGGCCCCAAATGTGCATATACGACTGCAAAGTCCTTCAGTTTCCACAATTTATGGATAAAAGTTCGAAATTTGGGTCTCGCGTAAACCATAAAAGACAGAATTTGGTTTTAAACTCACAAAACCTCATTCTATTCGTTTTATTGTGCTGTCTAGGCGGGCATGTAATGAGTGTAGGGGTGGGCGATCCTTGGGTAGGCGATGAGATGGCTGGACCAAGTCCGAAATCTCACCTCTACCCATATGGGGATAGCTCCTGATGATTTAGAGTCGATGGCGGAAAGTCGGGAGATGTGGAGAGTCCACTTAAGCACGGCGAGTGGAAAAGCGAGTCATTGAAAATGATGAAACGAATAAAATAGTTTAGTTGCCGTATGACGAATTGGTAACTTTCTGTTGATTCCAGAAGGTTTGTCATGTTTTAAAAAGTTTAGTTGTCGAATCCGAATGACGAATTGGAATCTTCTTATGACTCCTCAGGGTTTGTCATTGGCTGCCTTGAAAAAACGTTTTGACTGTAGCTTATTAATACAAAGCTCAGCCCACTTCAGCTTCGACGACCAGTCTTTTATGACTAAAAGTTGATTCACTGTCTTTAAGAGCGACTTAAACTGATGGACTTGCTGTTCTTTTGACACAAGTACTAAAATCACTATGACTTCAAATATGCTAAATATGCTCCTCACTTAGGGTTCAGCCGAGCCCCTTGTGTTCCCCTAGTTTCACTTTTAACCTCTTTTGTTAAAAGCATTTGGGCATAAAATTTCAAGCCTTCCAGAAAGCTATAGGCTGTGACGAAGACCTTAAAGTGTGAAGTAGGATACTCTCCCATTTGCAGTTGAATTTCGCTTACATTTAACCAAGAGTGGAGAGATTATATTTTATAGGTAACAGCTGAGGTTAAGTAAGGTAATTCTTATTTACCACACTTCACTTCAACAGCAACCTGCTTTATACTAAATTTCAAGAAAAGTCTTTAAGTGTAAGCAGCCGGCAATAAGATTGAATCCATAAAAACGTCTAAAAATCTCTGATCGAATCATCCAAGATATCCCTAAGATTTTCGACACTACCGCCCCATACCACTTCTGTCTCCATTATTAAAATTCAATCGCATTCACTTTTCTTTGGTGCAAAAATGTCCCTAAAAATGTGAGCAAAGGCTTCCAAAAACTAAATCCACACGAAAGAAATCTTCCAGCTAGAGGCATCTATCTTCAACCCACTTTCCGTATCTTATGCGAAATATGGATACAAAAAATAATCATATAACAGTTATTTGAACTTACATTATTTTACAAAGCAATCAAAGGAAATGATAAAACTTCGAATTGCCGTTTCATAAATAATCCAATGAACCGCTACAACACGATTGTTAGCTAGATTTTGCTACCGATGAGGGAGATATTTAGGGTGATGATTATGAGGAATCTCTCAAATACTTCTTCTTCTTCTCTTTATCGTCGTCGTCGGTTGTTGTTGTAGTGAATGAAAAAAATATAATCCAATAAGCTTCAGCAGGTGTAGAGTAATCCACAAAATTCAAAACTGATCACAATTTATTTATTTATTTTAATAATTTTTTTTCTCTTTTCACTTAGAATAGATTTCTTCTCCTTCTTCTTCTATCTATTTCTTGTAATGCTTTCATTGAGCTATTATTTTTAATTTAAAATAATATACGCTTAGAGAGATAAAACGAACTCAAGCTCAAATCATTAATCACGGTTTTCGTTTTGCAAACGCAAAGGGGGAGGACCAGGCACAACACCACAAAACGCACTAATTGTGAATACTTCTTAGAAAAATTTTCTCTTTTTTTTCGCTTATTCTTCCTTTTTTTTTTTAATTTTATTTTATTTTTTCTTGTGCACACTACTACTCGCGTTGAGCTATTTTTACTTTGATTTATTTGAAGGAAAGCAAACGAATAAAAAAAAAATTCATTCATTCATTAGATTTGCACGATTGAAGATGAAAGATGAACGATTTTTCCTTCTTCTATAGATTTTTTTTTTCTTTTAATTTTTAATAGATATATTCCGCAATTTCACTTAAAATATTTTTTTTTTTAAGACACACACAGGCTAATAATCGCGTCGTAGATACAATTAGATTTCAGATATTAAATTTCTATTGAATATTAGATTGATTGTATCTTTCGTTATGTCGAAATCGTATCGAGATGTTGATGATGGTGTATTTGAATATTTTTTATTTTATGATGGTAAGTGAAATAAGTATCCAATTGTGGTAATATATTCTTTTTCTTGTTTAAGTTAAGCGCACACAACAGACAAGTACTACAACTGGGTAATAGATACAAGAAAAATACAGAATTCCTTCTCCAAACACGATCAGATACAGACGAGAGTTCCCTCAACACGTTATAGAGTTGAGAAAATTTTAAATTTTATATGAAAAACTTTAATAAAAATTATTTAATTTTTAACACAATATTTGTTGGGTTTATTCTTTTTTTTTCGTTTAAGAAAATAATTCGTCCGTCTTTCCGATCATCAAACAACCGACAACCGATCGCGATCGCTGTTTTTCAGAGGGCTGAAGTTTTGAAGCGTAATGTAATGAATGCTGTGGCAACCACATTAGGAGGTCGAATCCAATCCGTTTCTACTGAGAGAGAGACATACACTACCAACGAATACAAATACTAGTTTAAAAACTGATGATCGTTGCACAAATACAGGCGGTGATTTTTCGTGCATCTGTGGCGGATCAGTTCTTTTCGGTGTGTGAGTGGGTAGAGCGAGATTTTCTTGTGTGATCCAAGATCCAACAGCGAGTTGGCTACTCCACAACGCGACCGATACCGACGAGTAAAGTAGACGACAACGACAACAAAAGCGGCAAATGCGAGCGGCAATTATTCCACAAGATCATGTTGAATTCATTGGAATATTTTTGTAAGCCACCGATACTTTAGTTTGTTTCACTGAACTTCAAGATTCTCCTTGCCGGTAAGTGGACGTGATTTTTTTTGTATAAGCCGAAAGTATCTACGAGAGATTAACTAGTATCTATTCGTGTTAAATGTTAGAATATAAAACTAATTTGTTAGTAGATACGATTTAGAGATATTTTCGCCCGTTATGAGTTCGAATTTTCCGGTGTGTTTGCTATTTTTTTGTTTCTAGTTTGTTGTGTGAGAGAGAAGCGAAATGATAGCACTGCAGTCTACTCCATGCGGAATATCTCAAACGACTGATAAATATACACGAATAATTTTCACTCGACTCGATTGTGTGTGAAATAGTGTGCGTATGAGATTCGTGCAGAGAATGTGTGTGTGTCAGCCATACACCCACAGATATTGTATCTATGTGTGGAGAACCTGTTTTTGTGGCGTTTTATAGCGCGACCGGACGCGATTTTTACACAACAAACCACCACACAGATGCAAATTTGAATTTTCTCTCTCTCTGGGCGCATGAGTGTGTGCCTCTCTGTACCTAGAGCTGGTTTGTAGCTTTGGCATCTGTGTTCATCAAAAGTGAGGGTGTGAGCGCAAAACGGAAATTGAAAATATAACACACTCGAATCATGAAAACACAAATACACCCTCACAGTGGCGGCCACCATCTGAATCTGAATCTGAAGAATGAAAACGTCGTCGGTGTCGTCGAAAAAACCAACCTAAACCTAACCCCGAACGAATTTTTCGTAGCCACCATTCATTTAAATATAAATCAGGCAATACGAGTTTTCCCCGAATGGGTGTGGATGCCGATGCGGCTATGTGCGAGTTTCATTAATGAAAGAAACATAAAAACGACGAAGAGAAGACACCAATTCGACTTTGTGTGTTTGCTTCTGTGTGTGAGTGCCTACCTCTGGGAGTGTATTCGTTCGGCGGCGATTTCATTCATTCGCTGGATTCTTTTTTTTTTTTCTTTTTGTTTTTGTGAATTCCTTTCCTTTCAAAATGTATCTATGACCAAATGTGGAAGGAGCCAAGAAATAACATCCTTCATTCAATTGTTTGCTGGGGACGTACGGTGGACTGTGGAGTCCTTCGTTTGAACACGTCGTCATCATCGGTCGTAGGTTGTTGGGCAACTTTCAAAGTGGAGGAAATCAAAAACAGACAATTTCGCTGGCACTTTTGCGTGGATGCTGCAACTTTTCGCTAATACTTACTTGGTCCATGTCTGAAGAGCAAATGATTCTGGAAAAACATGCTACATCCGCTGTGGAAAAGACAACATGTATGGCTGTCGTCGTATCTAGTTGGTGTAGTGTGTGTCTTCTATCGAATGTGGAAAATATACAAATTTAACACGCGAATTTAATGTGTGTTTAGGCTGTAAAGGGGGCGAGATTGAGAATAGAATAACCGAACCGAGTTTATGATGTTGGAGTGGTGTTTTTTTTTTCGTTGGTAGAGCAGTGGTAAGAGGGTTGCCATCAAAAAGTGTTAGGAAGACAAGACTGTAAGGTAAGAAGCATCGTTAATGGTTCTTTCAAATTTAAAGCATGTGGCGCCCAACACAAGTGCTAGTACTTCAATTGCAACCCCAATAGAATACTATATACGTATGAGAATTGTGCCTTTCTAGAGGATTTTACTTACTCTAGATAAAAATTCTCACGACCAAAAACCTTTTGCGCTCTTTTGTTTTCAATCAGAACATGTTGAAGGCCATCTTACCTTACCTAACTTAACGACTGAAAGATTAGCCAGGATATCTCATCGATCTTGTTGGGGTGGATGCATCCAGATAGCAACAACGAAAGTTAGGGAACCGAACTCACTGGTCCGATCTCTTTTAATTCAAAAGTGTTCAGATTCACTAGAAGTTTCCTCAAGCGAGAGACAAGTTTGGTTTAATTCTATCCCAGAGGGAATGTCCATATTTCATTGGATTTCATCAGAGCTAGATCTCTAAATTGGCTTTTGAAACAAATTGTTTGAGATTGGCAACTGGATAAAAGCCCAATGAAGGCAAAATAAACCCAAACTGAAAGTCTGAAGAGTGATTTTCCTACGTCTACTGGACAGAATATTCAAAGCCTTTAAATCCAAAAACCAGCAAGCCCATGGAAAACGAACAGGTTTGACTGAGCCATGAGTAAAATGAGGAGTAGACTTTAAGCCCCAGAAACCTTTCTATGGAGAAGCTGGGTCAAACAGTGATACAAAAATCGATACGGATACGGGAAGAAACGTTCTTACACACTTACCTACATTTCTATTGGAGTAGTTAAAGGAAACTCAGACCTCGGTTAAAAGAACTCCTAAGGTCAAGCCCATGCAATGAGCGGCAAGCGGCATGAGATCGTATGGTAGTGGCTTCGCAGTCGTGGAGCTACAAGCGTCATTTCTGAGAAACATTCTCTGGCGCTCTGGCGTTTTGCACTTGCCGCTCATTGCATGATTGGATATGAGGAAAGGGGAATGTCACATTTTGACAGGTTTTATCAGTCCAATAATCACCAGGCTATTGGTGAATTCCTCAGACTACTGCAGAAGCAGCCAAGCAAAAGGGGCAAAAATCGCTTACCCTGTCAATGCAAAGATTTGTTCTTCCTAAGCCGTTTCGGAGAAGCAGACGCCATCTTAGGCTTTTCTGGGTCCGTACAGAGGCAACTGATGCAATTATTACCTAGAATGCATTCCTTCTATTTCCACCAGTAGGCCATTTGGTTTTTTTTTTTGTTAGTGTCAGCTACTTTACATACAATAAACATTGTCTAGCAGGGTTGTCAACTTGCCGGGAAAGTTCGAAAGCTAAAACGTGCTCACCTTACTCTCTATCTTGAAGCGTAGGAATCTCAGAAATTTTTGAATCTAAACTAGTCAATTCGCCGTTCGGAGTCGGCCCTTCCATTCATGCGAACAATACAACACGCACAATATAAATGGTTGGGAGAAGCTAGGCCTTGGTTCATCCCGAGTTGTCGCGCCTGCTATTTTTTTTAAACTAGTAAACTAACATGAGAATAGGACGATGTGGTCTCTGTAACCTTCTTCATAGCTGTTGATGATAACCAAGTGAAGAGCTTCTCTCGTCTCGCCCAGGCGCTTCGTGTAGTCTTTCGCTATTCTTGGCATACTTAGACGCTCGACGTTGAAATTTCTTATCAGGATGGATCGCAGTTTCGTTTCTTTCGAGCTCTTAAAAGAGCCACAACCAAGATATGATCAAAGTTGACATCTTAACCCTAAGTAGCTCGACTGACCACTGCCATGACTTTTAATGAATACGTTCGGTGGCCGTCATACCCCAGGGACTCTGATTTGCTTCGTTTTATACAATGTACATATGTAAGTATAAGGATTACTTCCGTTTGCCTTCAATAATGGTTCTGAGCGCAGGCCATGTCTTGGATTCGAAAAAACTGGTACGGTTGTTTTTTTTTTTAATTCATGTTGTGCAGTCCCTTGATAAATTTAGAGTAGTAATCTTCTCTGGATGAATGGCGGCGAGGTTATTCAATTGGACAACTCGACAAATTTACTACGTTTTGAAGGCAAGGCATTTAAAAAGTTCATTCGGCGAAGATGATTTTTTTGGAAAGGCAGTGACCTCTGATTATTCTGCTCTTTCCTGATGTGCTCTGTCAACCTGCTTCCTAGATGAACCTTTCACATTTCTATAAATTTTCCATTCAGCAAATCCACTATTGGGTGAAATCCAGCCAAGGATGTCCAAATTGTTCCTTGCTAATTGACTGAGTAACATACGTGTTCCCACAACGTTTGCATAAAGATTGACTGTTTGAGTTTATCAGTTGTTTTCCCCGAGATGTTGTATGGACAAGGGTTTGACTGTCAAAATTCACACAAGGTGATTCTCCAAAGACTTTGAATCTAATTCCTCTGCTTTGGGTCCGTTTGTATACCAGACAAAATCAAAAAATAAAAGTTCGGGTTTGTGTTTTCCTTAATTGAGCAGTTTTTTGTTGAAACGCGAAGGAAGATAATGAATTGTAGGTCCATTAGAGGCAAGCAGGACCAAGGACTTTAAGTCCTTTAGGAGGATATAAGCGGTGGAACCTCAGTCTACTTTCTAGGCAGGCCATAATATCGCATATGTATGAACCAACTATTCGGATGGTGGGTTGTTATCCATCCGATCACGCCAGCATAGGACATTTTTGGTTTGACAGTCAAAACATTATCTTGACTCTGACACACCATCTTTTACCACAGAGTCGATGTCAGATCCATTGAAACTCAGTACCTGTATTGATCATTCTACCTATGTATGTATCTTCGAGTTTCAGAGCATTTTGCTGACCAGGAGTGGCAGAAAGTAGGTACACATGTAGTGTGCGTATTCCGGGATGAAAGAAGGCTGTTAACTACTATGGACACTGGGGGAGAGGTGGAAGAGTATGTTCCTGCGGACAACATCGTGTTGTCAGTGCAACTAAATAGTCAAAAGGTGTTCTTCATTGCAGTAGGTAGGTTCAGTGATTAGTCGCAACTTTTGACCTTTTTAAAAAGATCTTACTACTGTCTTATAAGCAATTTTTTGAAGGTGATCTTCATTTGAACGTGCACCTTGGCAACCCTAGACCCGTAGTTCAGTCAGACAAACAAGTGATTTGAACCGAGAACGACAGAAAAATATTATTCTCTCGCTCAGATTGTTGCCTTGTTCTTTATATTTCCATTAAATAGAGGAAGTGGCAATGGCAACTTATGCACATTCGCATTCGCACACCATGCCGCATTAGCTACCGCCGAGCCCGATGCTGCTGTGGCCCGCTCTATGAATCGCAAACGTACACTACACACAACACACAGGATATTATTATTGGGTCTAATGATTAGAATATACATTTGGTGGACTGTTTCGGTTCTAAAACTTTTATTCTCTGGCTTTCTCTTGGTCGGGCGCTCATCGCAACTCTGCGGCTGTGGGGTTTCGTGTTCTTCTGTATTCAACTGCTGGAACACTTGAGGGTGGACGGGCGGTGGCGACGTCAAGGACACAGCCACGATATTTGTTCTCTGCTTGTATTTTTTTTTTTTCTTCTCGCCTTTACTATGGTGGTGGTGTTATTCGCTCACAGATACTTAAGACGAGACGGGTGTTAGTATAGAGTCTCCATCATTCCACGGCACAGTCTCCCCAACCACTGCGATTGACTTTGGCTCTGGTGTTTGTAGACTTTTTCGCATTTTTGGGTTTCACCTCATGGCTGTGTGGGTATAATTTTCATTCGAGTATCTATGGGGGGCTATGTTGGATGTGTTTGTGTTGCGGGGGGTTCTGTCGACGTTGACGACACACCGACGACAACGACAACAACGACGACGACGACGGGCAATGGCAACGACGGCGACGACACAACGAAGACGGTTTTTATGAATGAAGCGGCCATCATAATGAATGGAGAGTTACGTGCATGCAAACACAATTTCAATAAAAGTATCGCATTTGCGGTATACATGCGAGTATATGAAGAGAGTCTATCTATCCGATACAAAATGTGTATCTTTCGCTATAAATATGTGGATGTGTGGCTGAAAGCTATACGAGTATTTTAGCATATTTATTGCCACCAGATAGATTGTTGTTGTTGGTTCCGTTTTTTTGATTGTGAAGAGATAAGTATCTATAGATGATCGGAAGCTAGTTTAGGGCTAGTTTGGTGTAAATTCTGTTTGCTTTACCTTTGGTACGGGTTATCTTTTACAAAAAAAAAAAAAAAACGACCAACCGAAGTCAAATTGAATCGGTTTTCATTGTCAGCGTAGAACAGGCAGACAACCAGGCAGAATGTAGTAAATTCGCTTCAAGGTTCATTTTAGCATTTTAAGTTTCAGCGAGCAGAGAGCAGAGATACACATAGAAATTCCACTCGAAAATATAGGTTATATCGCCTAGTAGCGAAGAATGTTGGAGGAAGAGATGGCATCATGAATACTGAGGTAGGTTACTGCTGCCTGCCCACAGTGTGCCGGTTCGCAACAGAGAAGCGAAGGCGGAGGAGGAGGAGGAGGACGGAGTGTGACTGTGCGAAGCGGACGTTGACTGGCAGAGATTGAATCGGGAATCTGAATGAATGAATGATGGTGGCGATCTGTCTACTTGCTGAATAGATACAGAGCGGTACTTGTATGAAAACGAAAATGAAATGAAAGTTCGTTTCTACACATTTGATTCGCTTAGATTTTAGATTTTTTTTAACTTTCTTTTGGTTGTGAGATGCACAAGGTCATGTGCGGATTTTTGCTTTTGATTAAAATTATTTAGTGGTTACCTAGAGAGGCAGTTGTTTGACACACCTACTACTAGTGAGCGGCTTGTGATGTCATTGGGAGGAAGTAGAAATTGTGGCGACAAAGGGGACTTTCTAGTATTTGCGTGTCTCGTGCTTTGTAGACAATATCTAGTAAGTGCCTCGACGATCTCTAGGAGGTAACAATTTAACTACAAACAAATGGTTTGCCATGGATTACAAAAGTGGAAAGAAGTGCAGGTAAAAATACACATATTTTTTTGGACCACTTGAATCAAGAAAGCTTAGAACACCTCAGAGGAACGAAGAATTTCTAGTCACTGTTCAGACAAAGTTGATGGAACTACTCAGAAACCGCCTTGTCTAAACATATCCACAGTTTAGACAACATACCGCTTCGAAAAATAGGTATCCCGACGTTGGGGACTTCACGGCAATTTGTTTCCTTTCCCGGTCAATATACATACCTAGGGGCTGAGACAGTGCAACAAATGATGATCCATACTTATAACACACAGTCTCTCTCTCGGCCTCTTGATTTCAACCTTTCGAACAGAGTCTCATATTTGAGTTTCATGGTAGAGAATTCATTCATCGAAATTCTAATGGACCTCAGACAGACATCTTTTCGACATTCGACTCTTTGTGAGTTTTTGGTCCCCAATACCATGTAAGTCACAAGATTGCAGTTTGACACGTCAGAAGTCCTTACAATTTCACTTCATCGACTCCAAAAACCATACGTTGCTTATTCGACAGGACCATTAGGGTAGCACATAACTTTTGGGTCCTAGAGATCCCAAGATAAATATTTTCCCAAGCAAGACTACCTCGTCGGCAAAAGTTCAAAGTGGACAGTTCTTTCCACGCTGGGAACATCTTGCAGAAGTGCCTCATAAAGACTTGCTGCAGTCTTACAAATTTCAAAGAGAACTCCATTCCTTCATCTGGAACCAACCGTTCATCTGCAGGGAAAATCTTCAGTTTGCTGCATGATAAATGCTTGGCCCGACCAAACGTCGGACAGAAGACCCAAAAGCATCTTCTAGGGTTTTGAGGGCTATCAAATCCTTCAAATCGAAGAAATATTGGGGTCTATAGGAAGCTAAGAGTGGCGGCGGTCAGGCTGGCGAACCTCAGACCCAAACAGGGCATTTGGTGTCGTTTCAATGCCCCGACTCTGTGGAATCTAATTTGGTTGATAAACGTTAGTGGTGTTGTTGTTTAGTGCTATGCACTTAAAAAGAAGTGTTTAGAAGTTTCTGCACCTGCGATAGTCAGTGTTAATCAGGATCCCAATATTGCTGCATGGTTGGTGGGTTATTTGAGAATCTCTCCTAACTTAAGCCTCAGCTCAGCCCCAAATTAATGTTGGAGAAGTTTGTTGTTGAAGGGGGTGTGTGGGGAGAAGGGTTGCTGATGGAGAATTGATGGAGTGTCTGTTGTTTTTGTGTGGAGTCGGGAAAATCTTTTTGTGGTTTTTTTCAAACTCCAGAATTGCACCGGTCACTTTGCTATCTAGTTGCTTTAGGTCCGTTATCTGCATAGATTCCAGTACCTGTTGGCGTAGTCTTGCAGTGGCCGGACAGTGTCAGAGAAAGTGTTCCAGGTTCTCCTCCTCCTCCTCACAGTTTTTCCAGATTGCTATGTCAGCTAGTCCTTGTTGAGATTTATGTGCCCTGTCAGGAGTCCCACTGTTCATCTCAATTTTGCTCTGCTCCAATTTATCGCTTTTCCGCAGGGAATATTATTGGGTTTGGCAATGAGGGATATTGCCACTCTGCACGTCGTCCGATTTACCCAGTATTTTTGGAAATCCTGGTTAATACTTTTATCGACTGCTGTCTTGACTTGATGACCGTTGATGCGACTCCTATCTTGTCGTTTGTGGTAGGCACCGTTGTTCCTACTGCTTCTCTCGCCAGTTCGTTGGCTTTCTCGTTTCTCCTGTGTATCTCAATACCTATTGTAAATTGTTTCGGCTGCCGAGGAGGTCTAGCAAATTTTTTCCATTCCCACATGAGTAGGGATTTCGATAGAGGGTTTATTAGCGCTTTAATTGCTGCCTTGCTATCAGGGAAGATGTCTATGCGTTTTCCTCGGCGTTTTCCTTTCTATTGAATCGCGAAGACTTCTGCCTAAAAGACTGTGACATGAAGTTCGAGATGTATGGCGAGTTGTATGCAGTATTCGTTAGCGATATTGTAACCGCCAGTGTAAAGTGCTATTCCTTCAGTTTTCTCCTATACTAAATATATTGCAGATGAATTTAAAATAATAGTCGACAGTTTGAGTTGCCCATCCTGTTCAGGAAGTCGTTGTTTCAAATTAAGCACTAAATACCTTGGTATTTAATTTATCATACATCATTTTCTAATACTGAAAAGCGCTCATTATTCTTAATATTTATTTGGTTCCAAAGGCTTTATGTTTTTATATTTATTACCTTCTATCGTTATTTACACATATCTACTTCAAATACCAATCTTTCATTTCCAACCTGTGACGAAAGTATTGAGCGATTTTGATTTTTATTGATCGGATTACAGGAAATGCTTTGATTTTGAGGTTATCTTTGACGTTGTCAGCTTGGAATTAAGTTTGTTTTATCGCCTCAAGAAGTTTTTGTGTTAAAATGTTCTTAACGTATTGTATTGATTATATTTTATGTTGAAGATAAAATGGTTACTAATCTTTTTTCAATACATATACATATTTACATACAAGTCCCGTCATTAGTTCTATGCCAGCAACATGTAGTGCATTAAACTCTTTTTTCAGAATACATTCATTTAAAAGAAAATTAACAAGATCATGCTGGGTGTCAAAATTTTAAAGGAGGACATCTTTGAAAGGACAATTGGTAAGCACAGCCCATATGACACTACGTCTGAAAATTCCTGAATCTCAATATTCATAAGGTGACATGACAGTCGACTGATCATCAAACAGTCAATTAAATTGATCACATTGGGATCGACGCAAGGCATGCCTCCAGTGTCCTGGTAGCCGGAACCTCCCGAGCTGCCAACAGCCGACAAACTACCTTGCTGCAGGCAAGGTACGAATGCGGATATCCCAAGCGTCATAATAAAGAAGAAGGACAAGACCAGTATCCCGCTGTGAGGGAGAACGAATCATTGAACCTAGACGATGATAGCCAGAATTTTCGTTCACCTGATCAAAACGAAGTGCAGACAGCAATACCCGAACTAAAATGCAACAAGGCTGCTGGAACCAGGTGGAACAGCTGGATATGACCTATCAGATACCGTACGCCAACTCATTTCTAAATTTGGTGAGATGAGTTCAGTGTACTCTCTCCTTACGGACACCTCGCATAAGCGTACACCCCTCATAAGTGGACAATTTTCTTGTTACAGTCGGTATCCGCTAATGAGAGAGTACATTGTATATGTCTGATGAACAGAATCACAGCATAATTTTTCCGATCCACAAAGACCACCTTTACTGCGCCAACTAAGGGGGTATAAACCTCCTCAACAGCGCGTATAAGATTTTACCTGCCATACCGTGTGAACGCCTGAAATCTTTCCTCAACAACCTGATTAGCCCCTACCAGTGCGGTCTTAGGGTAGGAGTGACTAAATTTTCACACTTCGGAAGATCCTGGAGATAACCTAAGAAGACCAAATCGATACACATCGGATTCAAGCCAACACCAGAGGCACAATCTTTCATAAATTCATTTAACTGCTCGCGTACGCTGACGGTATTGACATCGTAGGCAAAACGCAGCGAGCTGTCACCGAGTAAAGAGAAAGAAGCGACTAAAAAGAATTAAGCGATAAATGAGGGCAAAACTGAGTATTTGCTGTCAACAAGAAGGAATACCCACCATCGACGAATAGGACAGAACGTTATAGTTGATAGCTATAACTTACAGGTAGTAAAGGACTTTATCTACTTAGGCTCTGCTCCTATTACCTCCGATAATGACATATCATCGGAAATCAAACGAAGAGTCTTCGAATCTAACTCGGAGGGACAACACAGTAGAAGAAAACGGTGGTGCTCACAAGTACCCAACTTGACGTGCGCAACTGAAGGCAGTTAGCTAAGGACCGGGCTAACTGGAGAGGCTGGTTGGATGATGCTCAGGTTTACGCCGAACTGTTGCGCATACTAATAATCAGTAAGTATTTGTGTGTTTGTGTTCAATTCCAGATTTTCAAAAATGCTTCCTAAGCTTCAGCCCACTGATCAATTTGCTTGGAATTTCGTTCCATTTGAATAGTTTTAAAATTTGCAGTTTTTGCTCGATATACCTGCATATGTACGCTCTTTGAGTGCAGGTTGTGTCAAAAGTAGTTCTGTACCGAACTCTTGCATATTCTGCAAAGGCTTTTACGAGTAGTAGGTAGTTCCAAAACGTCGAGCTTATACGACCTGAACTCTTGCTCGATTTGCAGAAATCTGCTGCATTATGGATAGTTTTCGAATGAAGTTGCTAGGCGACTGTGATAATCTTTCAGTAGAAAAAAAGTGATAAGAGACGGATTCCGTTCTTTGAAAATTCCTGATTTGATGTTGAAAAAAATGGAACCAACTCACTAATCCACCCAAATGACTTCTGTATTTCTGTCCTACTTCCAAAATTAATATCTGCGCCGTTAAACAAATAAAGTACAATCACTCATTTGGGGTATTATTCTGGACTTTATGTACCTGACAGCTCTTTAGCTGCAATTGCAACACACCACGGCAAGCCCCTTATCGGTTGGACTCTCTAATCTACCGTCATTAACTCCCCTGAAAGGTTCGTCGTTTCATGTTTAATTTCAATATGCGTACCGTTTATTGTTTATTGACCCCAAAAACGAACGTGTAGTCTAATCGGAAGCAAACATTAACCGATAACTTGAAAAAAGAAAACACATCCATTCGCCGTATCTATTCCTTTCGAGTTCCAACCAAATTACGATAAAATAACAAATTTTATCGGACAAACTGCAGCGACAACGACTTGAACGCACAGACCCACTTACCCACATACAACGGGGCGACACCACTATCTACTCGTACTGTAACCCAGCTCATGGCAGTGCGGGCCTTGTCTCTCATAATGTGAATGACCCTTAAAATGGAACTATTCGCCGCAGTCGTATCGTAGCTCGTAGCCATATGGTCACAAACGTGAAAAAGCTGTAAAGCATTTCGTAAGTACAACACGCATACCTACAATAAATTTTCAACTCCTCGTTGCGTTTTCCACCACGCAACTAGCTAGCGCGGCATAATTATGTTTACGTAGGCCTTCGTTTGGAAAATTCTCCAATTGGTCTTTTTTTGATTTTTTTTTTAAATATTTTTCTTTCTTGCCACCTCCACAGTTTAAGCGGATGGCCTACGATGACAACTTGTACTCATTTTCCAAATGCGAAAGTGTATTCAAAAAGGAAATCTTATCAAAGCCCGCTGTCGACTATGATTGCACTGCCTACGCTTGCGATACTCAATCAATATCACTTCACACACGTTTGTATGACACTCTCTGCGTGTGTGTGGAAAGAGAGAAATTCTGTTTCAAAAAATATAAAACAAAACGAAAATAGTTTTCATCATAAAGTCTACGAAATTGCAAAAAAAAAAATAAACGACGAAACCGCCTTGAAAGCAAAAAAAACAAAAGTGAAAATCTAAAGCCCCCGACGACTCAGGTTGTGAATGAATGAATCTAATGAAGCAATTTACTTAGCATACTTAACGTTTCGCCTTATACACACGACTATGTGCACCTATAGATACATAGATACACAACAGAGGAACGAACATTTATCAGAGTTCGGTTTGGTTCGGTTCGGTTGGCTCTTCATTGAGAAAATCGTGCAAAAATACGCTTTAATTCAAGTATCGCGAAGGTGATACACATACGTTAGCAGTATCTACGCTATGGTATCTTCATATACCTACATCTAGATAGATAGATGCAAAAAAAAAAAAAAAACAACCAACAAAACCATCGACAACTGAATGAATTATTCGATCGTATACGATGTATATGGTGAGCAGCATGTATCTGAAGGTAGGTATGTGTATCTTTTTGTTTTATTATATTTGCCTATGAAATTCGCAGCAATAAAATATTTTAGTTTCATATTCGGTTTCGTGGGCTGCTGTTGCCAATTGATTATATTATTATTTTCGAGTTGGATACACCATATGTGTGGGAGAGGAATTTCGAAGAAAAAACTTTGAAAAATTAGCAACAAAATTTCTCTCGACGGCTGTTTATCATTATGACAAATTTCGCTTTGATTTACAGGCCTACCGTAGGAGTGTACTGTACTTATTTAGACAGTTGTAGAAAAAATTGTAAAACCCACATCATCTATCCGCAGTGAAGGTGAACATTAGGACCTGCATTGGAGTTGACACACGTGCAATTTCCGTTTAGACAAACGTATTAGAAGAAAGTTGGACCGCCTTCCGAGAGAGGCAATTAGGGCTAACGAAACATTTTAAGAATCCTTAGTACTTTGTGAAATGATTGAGCTATGAAAATATGTCGAATTCTTGAGGCGGGACAGCCAGAGATCCTAGCTTCTCCCAACCATTCACATGAGGCGTGTTACATTTT
The DNA here is from genome assembly GCA_917880715.2 of Matsumyia berberina. Classification (NCBI taxonomy): domain Eukaryota; kingdom Metazoa; phylum Arthropoda; class Insecta; order Diptera; family Syrphidae; genus Matsumyia; species Matsumyia berberina. The sequence continues at coordinate 36,970,113 of OU862870.1, forward strand.
TCGCATAAAACTTATTACCGACTCCAAATGGCGAATTGAGAAGCTTCTTTATGATAAATTATACTCTCGGAGGCCTGTCCATCCCCGACGAGAGGTACTACCCGGAAAAATGTTACGGTGGAGTAGGGCTTGAACCCTCGCCGCTCGCTCAGCAGTCCAACACACTAACCACTAAGCCACGGTGACCACTTACACTTCACAAAATGTGTTGACAAAACAATGACCTCTCTGAGCACTGAGTTTGCTTGGGGGATCTCAATAATGATGGATCACTAAGAATTAATCTAATTCAGAGGGTCTTCAAGATTTACATGCGCAATTAGTACAAGTCCTGCAAAACGCATGGCTGAAACTCAAATCCAGAAGAGCATGCACAGATTCTGAAAAAAAACTTGTAGGTGGAGATGTAAACTGTGCTTACATGTCACCATACCTCGACTTCGAAAAACCATTCTCCTGCACTCTCCCAAGCAGAGAAGAACGGGAAACCAATGAACCAACGAGAAATAGGTCTATATCTATCTACACAGATGGGTCAAAGATAGATATAGCAACAGGTGCCGGCATAGTCTCCGAACAACTGAACATACACAGCTCAATCAGACTCCCTGATCACAGCAGTGTCTTTCAAGTGGAGGTCCTGGGAGTGACAAAGGCCGCCAGTATGGTATCAATGATGGCGATAGCACGAGATGATATCACCATTTTCATTAACAGTCAGGCGGCTATTAAAGCAATTTCTGCCACCGAAATAAAGTCCAAACTAGTTCAACGCTGTCGCGAAGAGCCTAAGGTTCTTGGCTCGCAGCATAATTTTCCTCTCTGCTGGGTTCCTGGTCACAGGGACATAACCGGAAACGAGATGGCTGACGAGCTTGCAAGAACAGGGTCTACAATGGACAAAAATCAAGAACTGTTAAGCCCCCACTCTGTAATATCAGAGAGCGAGTGGAATGCAGGAACCTGACGACAGTCAACAGAAGGTAGGAGTCGCTCACCATCTGTGATATATCAAGGAAACGTTGGTCAAAGTAAGAAAAAGCTTGAACCAAGAAGCTTTGGAAACATGACAAGAAATCACTATCAATGTTGAAAGGTGCACTCACTGGCCACAACCTTCTAAAAAACAACACAATGAAATTTAAACTCAACGATGACAATATACATATGTAGGGGCTGCGGTTACAAAGAGGTTCCTCATTTCCTCTGCCAATCCCTTAAGAAACAGAACATAAGGAAAACATTATTACCGGGACAATCAAGAACTATCTATGGTGTTTCAATAAACGATCTTTCCAGGTTTCTGAGGACATCACAATGGCTGGAGACCCAAATCAACAACGAGCAGTAAAGTAGACGCCCCGTAAGAGCCGAGATCAATCACAATGGGTCCACAAGGACCTAAGTGTGGTGAGGTCGAGTGCTTCCTCCCCCATCAACCCATATACCTAACCTGACCTAAGTCTTGCAAAGCGTTTTTGTAGAAAAATTTGTAATTTCTACAACAGCTTCCAAACTACTTGTGTTAGCTTCAGGTTGGTCGTGGAAATCAACTTTACAATTAATTTTAAGGAATTGAGTGTAAAAAGAACAAGAGCAGCAAAGCAGGTTACGTTCCACTAAAATTAGGTGTTGGGAGAATTTTTAGCGCCCTGCAGGCTTCGTAGAAAACTCTTTGGAGCGATCCGTGTCGATGATCGTATTAAAAGTTGGAGTTCTTTGAACGAAGTGTATATTCGCAGGATCATTTTTAACTGAATTTATCTTCTTTTAGACAATCTTAATGCAGGCACAGAAAGCTATACCCTTGTCTTCTTAAATTGCCGTTGAATTACGTTCTAAGCTAAGTTTTGGATCGAGCAGCGTACCTGGATACTTAGCACCGGAAGGTAATAACAGTGGCATTCAGTCTGGGGGAGGCAAATCTACTACTTTGGTCTTCGTGCGAGAAGCATCATTTCAGTCGAATTTTATAGCGAGGCCATAGACGATGGACAGAGTGCTCGCCATAAGTTGATTTATAATCGAGTAAACATCCCTGACACTGAGTAAGATTACCACGTCGTCCACCAACGCATCTGCTTTAACCCTTTCTCTGTCTAGCCGCATCGAGACTTTATTCATGACCATGACCAATAGTATAGTACAGACAACTCCACTCTGACGAGTTTGGTCAACCTATTCGGTTCTATTGTTGCCTGAATAATTCGAGTTCTTAGCATGAATTCCATCCAACGACAAATGTAATCCTCTATACCTGACTCGGGAACATCGCATAGCTTCAGTGTAAACATTGTTGGAAGTAAATTCTATGTCTGCCAAAGTGGTGAGAGTATATTATTTGTAGTGAAAGGATTTTTCATACCTCGTGAGGAATGTGACTGATGTACCTGTTGTCCTCCTTTTAAACTTATTTCCTACTTCCCCGACTTCTTTGGTGAAGGCGTTCTACGTTCGCATGTTCTCATGTACATTTGTATATATGTATGTGTATTCAGAGAAACTCATGCTCAATACTAGACAAAAACCCTATGCGCAGCACGCCACAATTTAATGGTTATGACCAACCCGACTATATGGTGTAAGACAGTGAACAGTGGACCGTCTCCAGTTCGTAGTTTTCAAAAGAAAAATCGAGATTTTGAGACTGTTGGGATAAGTGTCAACGGACCCTATAGTTAGTAGCTTTCTCCTTACTAACAGACAGAAGGAGCCACTCCAAATGTCAAACCTACCACATGTAACTAGTATCGTTGCCTTTTTTTAGCTCTTACCCACGTAAGTCACATTGTTTTCTAAACCCTTACTTTAAAAAGATTACGTAAGTACATAAAAAACCAATTTGTTTCCTTCACGAGTTTACAAATGAGTCTTGGTTGATGCCAACTTCTGCCAACACAGACAAGTTGCAGAGAACTTGTTGCAAAACCCATCGGAATTGCCAAGCTCGACAAAGACGGCACATGGACACATTTGAGTTCGACCTATGCTCCACAAAGGGCGACCGACCCCATTGAACCTCTCGCGGATACGATATCGTCCACCTCAGACCTGTGTCTTGCATCTTGTCTACATTTTCACGGTCTAACCTTGAAACGAGACGTGACTTCTCCTTGCTGATAAACACATATCGCCCATACCCACACGTACACAGTATCTGCGAAAAAAAACATTTCAATCAGTCTATTTCCTCTCGATATCAGTAATCTTGAAAATTTCGTTCAATTTAACTGAGCATTATATCAATTTCCTGTTACAATTTCCCAAAGAGCAGCAACACACAAAGAATGGAAACAGATAAAAAAAAAATTATGTTACGTATTCGCCCGAGTGGCCCACGTGAACTTTGGATGATTGCGATTTGATTTCTTGCGCGCGTTCATTTGTCCCGCACGATCTGCGGGTTTTTATTTTCCATTGCGCTTCCATCTTTGAGTTATCGCAATCGTATCGCCTTATCTTGTGGCTCACTTTTATTGTTCGACGACAATGCTTTGTGCTCCATTTTATGAATGAATTTCCTCCTCTTCCAACCGTAAAACCTAATCGGTTTTGTTGAATTCGATTTGGAATAATGCCCACACTTGGGTGTGTGTGGTATTGCGATCTCCATCTATACTCTCTAATGGGACAAATGGAACGAAATTCATATTTCCCGACACGAGAGGAGCTTTCTAAAAACACCTCTCGACAATAAAATTGCGCGCACGTCTGTACAAATATGGATGTGCGGTGGGTTATGTCTTCGAATCGAGTGTGAAGTATGCCCGTACGCCCCCGGTTTGCTTTCCTATTTTTTCCACCTCGAAGCAGCAACGGCTGTGTGCAGCACGTGGGATTATCTTACCTTAAACACCCAAAAGCAGCACACACTGGCACCGGCCTGTGTATGCGCTGTGATTCCCACGTTCTTAGTTTATTGACTGCGCTCTTGGTGGTGGTGCTGTTGAATGCATTTTAAATCTAAATATGATAAATATACAAAAAAAATAGAAAAAAAAAGAATCCGGCAAAGTGTTTTGAAAAGTTTCTATGCAGTTCAGTACAACGCAATGAAGAAATTTTTGTGTTGGTGGCAATCACCTTTCAATCAGGTCTCGCTGAAGCCCCTTCCACCTACTATCGGGTTGGAGATAAAGTTGTGCTTACAGTGCACTAGTGGATGTTGATATGCAGTTTTGTGAAACGAAAATTTCGTGAGTAGGTGCGGAGGCATTTGTGAGAAAAAAAAAAAAAAAGTTAGAAAATTTTACGCAGATGGACGATGGTGTAGACAAAAGTGGGAGTTGCAAAATATTTTCACGTACTTCACGGACGTCAGGAAATATGACAAAGGGTTTCTTAAAATTGCATTAAGTTGGGCAACTATCGTCCCCCACATCATTCGGGTGAGAAAGTTTTAAAATGAACTCTCGTCAGTTATAGATCGCTAGAGCCTGGATCATAGAGGTTCCTGCCTGCTCCCGAAACCAAATTAGTACTGAGATGCGCCTTGTTGTTTCCACATCTCATGTTACCTTCTTGAGATGTGATCATAAAAGCGAAAAATGAAAACAGTTCTTCAGTAAGACTCGTGGACTACGCTGTCGATTTCGAATAGAATGTTAAATAGTCAAGCAAGCATTAAGGCGCTTGACTCCGATATTGTCAAGTGTAAACTTGTGTTATGATGCCTAGATCGAAGATAACACCTTTCTTGATACCAGGGCACGTTAAAATAAATGATAAATGAAGCAGCCTTTGCTATAGCAGAGCAAGAGGCGGCAGAAGCCTCTATATTCTCTAAACCATTCTGTGGAGTAGCGGACACATGGATGAATTCAGCAAATAAGAGGGAAGGGACTATGTCAGAGCTAGGAGTAATATTAAGAGCATGAGCCAAAATACAAACTACTAAGTAACTACAACCGGAAAATATTCATATTCCTGCGTAAAAATAAACTAGCGTATATTATCAGGAGGGCCGAATTTGGCATCGAAGCTAAGCTATCGGTCTTTAATTCAATGTTTATTCCAACCCTCGCCTATGGTCATGAGGTTTGGGTATGTCCCCAACTCGGTTTCCAAGACGTGCCATGGAATCCGTGCCATTAGGTAGGCATCCCCTGGATAGGTCCAAGATGGAATGGCTGGACCAAGTCTGAAGTCTCACGGTTACTCGTATGCGGATAGCCCCTGTTAATTTAGAGTTACTGGCGGAAGATCGGGAAATGTGTAGAGTCCACATAAGCTCCCTAAACCCGCGACCCTCATAATGGATAAGCGGGCCATTAGAAAATGATGATGATGATGATATTTTTATCCAGATAGGTGCCCCAACGGGGCATTAGAGACTCAGGGAACGTTTTGGCAAACTAGGTATAGCAGAAGGCAGAAAGCATTTGCTGATTCTGTCCAATGAGTCGTGTGGTTAACTGAATAGTGGATGAGTGGTGTCTTTACATTTGTGCGCCACCTGTTTGCAGCATTTGGTACTAATTTCGTCCAACTCAAATTTCTGCTTATGCTTGCTTGTTGCCGCTTCAGATTGTTACTCATCTCTGATTCTGGGAACCCTTTCATAAGGAATACAATGGGGAAATGGAATCACAAGTTGTACCTCCAGAGAGATTTGGCACCTGGTAAACCTCACTCAACCTAAAAGTTTGTCAGCCAGAAGGCCAACTTCTGCAAGAGTTGCAGGGACAAAATGAGATAGAAACAATCATCCATTCCCCTGTACCTGCCTGTAGAAGAAAACTCAATCTCGGAGCCTATGTATCTCTTCAATAATTTGGGCGAATGTGTCACATACTGACATTAAAAGTATCTTAGGCTTCATCAAGGGCTTCATTTCGACACTTCCGAGTAATAGATACATTTGGTATCATAAAGGGTTTACTTGGGCCTATGTGTATCTACTGCACTTTCTTTCAACTTAAAGTTTCCGTCAGGATATTGTCCAAGGAATTATGGGTAAGTGAAAATTATACGCTTGATGTCCTCTTGCTTCTCTTTATGAATGATACCAAAACATTCTAAGATATGCAAGAAAACACTCAATTCCAGGTCAGTGGACTCGAACTAATGGTTAGAAGGAGATTTTGCTTTGCTTTTTGACCAAGATTAGTTTAGCTTTGGTTAAATTATCGCTTCATCCAGAGCTATTCATTCAAGAAGGTTGGTTTGGTTTATGTATTTCTCTTCTCTGGCAATATGATACATAGCTACATCCTATGAATGCTACCCGCGCACGGGAAGAAGGGAAAGTAGGCTTCCTTTTAGGTTCCATTAAAGCCACCGCAGTCTCAGGAGCCAGGTATACTTAATGGCTTCAATATTTATGTCTGAAGCAGTAGATTGGCCTTTTTTTTGACGTGGTGATACTTTGTTTGCCATGTAGCATTCCAACGACTCTTAATAAAGATATCAAGGTAAGTAGGGAGGTAGAGGGGCCGGTTCAACAGAACCCAATTAGCACTAAGATGTGCTTCTTTGTTACCACGACTCGCGCGAGCTAGTTAATGATGTTCCTTGTTGAAGGTCCGGAGTGCCTGTGGAGTTTAGAAAACAGATTAGATCTTGTAATATGAAACGGAACGTCTGCTTCTCGTTTTCGTTTCCGTAGCTGCGGCAGTAGATGTTGTGTGAATTCAATTGCCCAATCCCAATGTTAATCTGGCGATATCTATTATCTGGACGGGTTCTGTTTAGGAGATCTTTTGTTCTTATCTTATCGTAGATTGGTCATAGCTTCCTTGATATGATGAAGCTGGTTAGCCCCTCTATTGGAGGTTGACCTTCTGCAGGAATTGTGAGTGAATATGTCTTTTAACCGCTTCTAGCAAATTGGGGACCCTTGGCCCAAGTGACCCGTGTAGAGCTAAGCCCTGCCTGGCCACTTCTTCTGAAAGCTCGTTCCCTTTTATGCCGCTGTTCCCTGAAACCCAGAGCAGTGTGATCTTGAACCGTTTGCCTACGTGAGCAAGCTCTTTCTGGCAGAGTCTTTTTTATATTGTTGACACCTTCGCAAAAAGCTGAACATTCCTGTCAGCCTTTCACCTGCATTCACCGCTTCTTTCTTTCAGATGCAACCCTTTCGAGATTGCATCAATTCATATAAGTAAACTTCCATTCCATTCCCAAAATTCCATCACATACTCCACGTCACATGCATTTACCTGAACCCAATCTCCCGACGAAGCTAAATTCCACTTAAATCACACATTCCGTTGCCATATGCTTTATTAATTCGCGGTGAGCCACATATAAATCGTTTTTCCCCGAATGCCAGCGGCAATAATCACCCGAAACTGACAATGCTATGCGACCAAAGTCGGCTCTGGCTCCACGTCGAAGAAGCACTTACCGAAGGCCACTGAAACTAACTGATTGCCTATGTAAATAGTCAAATATTTGCCTTCCCCCCGCGACGAATTAATAAACAAAATTTACGCGCACCACAACGACTAACGAAATTAAATTCAATAAAATTCGAAAAAAGAAAACGAGGAGTTCTCTCGCACACTATGTGCGCTTGTGGTTAGACACCGGAAGGGGAGTCCATACCGGCAGAGGGCTTATTACGAATATGTGCCGCCATTCGTTTTCCCCATGCCGACCTCTGATACCACTTCAATTAACAGCTTAGAAGCATTTCGATGGAGCGAACGGGGCAATGGCGATAGTGAGACCGTGTAATGCGAGGGAGGCACAAATTTTCATGTCATTCATCGAATTTTCTCCTCTTTAACCGTCATTAACCACCTTTTGTGCAATTAGACGGCTTAACCATCTCGAGGGAAAGAGAGAGAGAGTAATAGATACATCTTACACCCGCACCACACATCGCCTTTGGTCGTCATACCTTGTGGATATCATACTGCTGCCTTGACGATGGTGTCTTGTCTGGTGTATGGTGCGGTGCCCACAAACTGTCAACGGCGTTATCTAACTTCCTTTTCATTCGACTTGATCGGCTGTGGTGGTGGCGGCAGGCATGACACTAGTCTCCACATAAACCTTATGTGGAAGTACACATTGATTAACCAACTTCTATCGCTGCACACCACTGTCAGGCAGCTGGCAACCCACAAGCGAAAGAAAAGAAAAGAAAGGCGAATGAGACTGACACATCTCGAACTGTTGGGTTACGCCAACAGTTTTCCGGTGAAAAGTCGAAGAAAAGATCTGATAGCACAGATAGATATGAGTTGGTGATGGATGTACATTTTTTTGTCTTGACATTGTGTGGGACATGTCGCCGTCTAGTGAGAACCGTTGGCAGCAGTAATGGGACTGAATGAAGAATGACACTAAACTTTGTGACATAGTTCTGGTGAGGGCTGTCATTTTGTTAAGTCACTTGTGGCGTGGGAGCTTACCGTGCTAAGGTTTTCCTTAAACTTTTGGTAGTCTATGATCGCAGTATTAAAAGAAGGAGCTACCTTATAACTCGAACTTTATACTTTAAAAAAAATGACTGCCCTCGTAGCAGACGAAATTGAGAAGATAACAGCCTAACAGGAGAACAAACAATCCAAATCTGGTTCTAAGACCGAGAGAGAGGGAGGTACTAGAGCCGGGGTGTACAGTAGTTTATTGAATAAAAATGATTCAGAACTCCGGGATGACTGTCTTCCAAGCAGAAATGTTCGCCGTTTATAGAACAGCCACGACAATACATACTAGGATACTGAGCCCATCTATGACTACTATCCCCGTCGACAGTCAACCAGCTATCAAGGCACTAGACAATGTAAGCACCAAACCTAAAGCAATGCCCAACTGTCGTCACATCCACCAGGTGAACATCTGCTGGGATTCTGGACAAGTGATATCAAGAGTAACGAAAAAACAGACGAACTGGGTAGGATCCGCTTTATGAAGTGAAGGTACTCCCACGTCAATAGACATCCCAATCGGTGTACTGAAAGGAAACGTAGGCTACAAGATAAGAGAACTAATCGCAAAAGGCGACTGCATTATATTCCGCAGGTTATGGCTGAGAATTGACCAAACTAAAAGAAATTGTCTCGGCAATGAACAAAAAGAAATTCGTATCCCAATAGGTGTATTGAGTACTGACAGAGCATTCCGCCATGGTCACTCGACCCGGCATCAATTCACCGGACTCGGGGAGGAGCTGTCAGGATGCGGATGAAACAGAAACCATTTGGCACTTATGTACTCTGTAAGTGTCCAAATCTCTACAACCGTCAACTTTGACACACGGGAAGCTGACTGTTTGGAAAACTATGAACATACTGAACTTTATTAAAAATTCAGAGTTGGAACCAGGACCACAACATAAAGAGGAACACAATGGTCCAATATGCCCATTCATTGACTGGGCACTTCCCCTATGTCCAACCTAACTCGAGGTTTCTTTTGACGTAAGAGATGTGAAAAATATGAATTGGAGAAAGCTGAGCTGGCTGGCGAATAGACGTGGTAGAGGCCTTAAGACCCATGAAAACAAACCTGGAAATTGAAGGGTTCTATCTATGTTTATTACCGCAGCTAGGAAAGGTTTCATCTTCACTTGCTGAAACGACGAAAGTTACATAGCTGAGGGATAGCTTCATCTGTAGATCTCCAACGACCTAAACATTTTTCATTCGTTTCGTAGCTTACAGCGGCAGTAACTAAATCCTGGTTACAGAATTGTCTAAGCTTGGTCAATGAGAGGAAATTCGGTAAAATTAGACAAACTCTCGGTCTTTCAGACAGCTCGTCACAGAGTACCGTGACACCCCGAATACCTGCGAAACCGCAGATACGCTAGGCCCGACAAAATGGCTTCAGTTTAAGGGAGTGCATTGAATTGAGAAAGCAAAAGTGAGGTTTATCCTGATTCCTGATGTAGTGAGAGGTAGTCGGGTGTACAGCACTGGATAAGAAAAATTACGACTTGCGGAACACTGTAGTGTACTTCAGACAGAAAATTGAGAGGTCCGAGACACTGCGGCTCGACTTTTAGCTAACGCGGTAATGCATGTAGAGACAGCATAGATAATCAGGCAGCGATTAAAGCCTTTGAATAACCGACAACACGATCGAAGTTGGCTAGCCAATGCTAAAGGTCCTTAAATGAGATCGCTAACAGATGTGACATTTCTTTATGCTAGGTTCCAGCACACAGAGACATTTTTGGCAACTGCAGAGCGAACCAGGGGCAGGTCAGAAGCTCTTTGAAAATAGGGTGCAACCGTCTTAACCCATAAACATCCGCCTAGATACTGAAACAAAAATAATAACAAAGGCAGGTGGAATAGTGTCAACACTTATCTTTCGTTGAGGCAGATCTGGCCTTATCTGGACCTAAAGAGAACTTGAGGCCTTTTGTCTATCTATAGGCAATACTCTGTAGTAGAAGCCCTCACGGTGCATTGCTCTATAGGTAGAGATGAGATACCCGTCCTGCCCTATCAAAATTGAGAAGGAAAACTTAGCTGCCTCAGTAGGGTCGAGCCTCTTTCCCAGCTCCAAGTGATTCGGCACATAGTGTGGAGCACTGTTACTGTTACTATACGTGGTATCATAATAAACTAAAATTTGGTCTAAAGGTTTCCTTAACCAAGCAGGGACAGAAAGCCAAATGCGTGCTCCAGTAAATATTCATCAAAGTCCCAAGTATATTTATCTTTCATCTAAACGCCTTTAAGCATTAACCGCGATGCTTAATGTATTCACAAACTGTTCTAAATGTCATTCAACTCATCATGGTGAACGTGTGTTGTATTTCACCACACCCAAAGGCTTTTCACCACATCCTTCCACGAGCACATCAAGCGACCACTGAAATGTCACATCGAACACACTAAACACGTCAACAAACACGATAACAAAACTGAGCTGACCAATACAAAGTATCTACAAATCTTTCACAATCCGTGATGCACGTTCATTTTGGTTTTCCTCTTCTTTTTTTTTTTTTTTGCGATATTTCTGTTTCCCCAAACGGATATCCGGCGATTTGCCATTACATTGCACACATTAGAAAGAAACTTACCTGTGAACGTTCCACGTTTGCATCAGAACAATAAAAAATAAATGTGATCAGGCGATCCACGAAGTGTACGTGTATCTATAAATCTACACACTGCCAAGCCGTGCGGATGAAATTCATATGCACAGTGTATCCTCAGCACAATTTCTTTGGAAAATTTCGCAAAACGAGTGAATGGCAAGGCAGGAGGGACAACGAACGGACCCCAGAGAAACGGACTAACGACAGATGGACGAACTGTGAGTGGAGCGTGAATTTGAATTAATTATCTAAGGACGGGCGGGGGCAAACGGAGAAAACCCAAGAAAACGATTTATTTATTCCGATCATGACTTGGTAATGCGACGCCGCTCAGAGCAGGCAGGTTCAGAAGATACCTACGAGTGAGGAGGGTAGAGAACAACGATCAAGACGATCTTCAATTTGAATACATCCTTGAACTTTTCCTTTCAGCTTTGGTTGCTGTTTGGTTGGGTTTTGAGTTTCCCCTGAGTTTGGTTTTTTTTTCTCCATACCACGTTCACTGATTATGCGGGCTGCAATTCAATTTTATAGTTCACTGGCATTGCATCGTAAGGTGCTGGATGTGGGTCAATGAACCTTTCTCCAGGTAGGACTGTAACAGAGAATATTGATTTACTTCTGGTAAGTGAGTCGATGACCCATTGGGAGGTGATTTATTCCAATCACAACGGCAACAACCCATATGGAGATCGAAGCGGATGTAAACTTCAACTTGTTTTATAGAATCTGTTCTGTAATGAATTTGGAAATGTAATGAATGATGGAAAGATATTCCCACCAGGAGTCTCTCTCGGAATCTTTTATATTTGACTGGCCTGAAGTAGTGTCGGGAATTGTTTTGCGGGAATTCAATCTGGAGTCAGCTTGTTCAACACCTACGGCGATCGGTGTCAGAGTTATCGTATTAATCGTAGAAAATAAAATCTCAGGGTCCACTGCACCTAAAGTGATGAGACATTCCCTTAGCTCGCCACTAGTACAAACTCCAAAGTTGACAACGTACTAAATTCTAGCGAAACGCCCTAAAATCCTAGGATGTGGAGTCTGTTTTCGATACATATCCTTATCCAACTACCAGGAAGTAATGGCAGTAGTTCGACAATTTCTTAGACTCTTGAATGAACTACATATACCCTTAACACCAAAGAACTACGTCGGTTCTCTGCTTTCATGACGTCGTAATGGCGAGAGCACGAAATTCCGTCGGGAAAATATTTTGGCCATTGGAATAGAGAAAGCACTTTTTTTTTTTTCTATCATGCCAAAGCACACAGACCTACATATATTTGTCGTATATTAGCTAGATCTTTACACTTTAATAAAGTTCTCACGTCTTTAAGCGCGAAATGGCTACATGAGTGCCCAACATTTGCAGAGAATACGATATTCAGTCTGCAGTCTTTTATTCTGTGAATAAAGCTACGATTACACTGTCAACGAAAGCAGTCCCCGAAAACTCGTGTCGATTCGGGTGTCAACGCAGCCGTCATTGCGTTGATGACGTTTTACGTTGACAATCACACGAGTTGACCACTTTGGGACTGTTTTTGTTGACCGTGTAATCGTAGCTTAAGAAAAACTTCCTCAGAGTTCTCTACGACTTCAGAAAGCATTTACTTGGTTGGCCATAAGACATCCAACGGATTATGCAATGTCTGGCTGATGACCGACGTAGGGAAACCTGATATAGAAAACATTCCTCTTAACCTCGAATAGCAGGTTCATCGGATGTCACATTCCCTATAATTCCAGAAAGTTCAACCTGGTGGTGAAGGACTTCAAAACGGTTATCTACACTGGCGCGGCGGATCAAAGATGAACTGCGGTGTCGGTGTCCACTCGGAATCACAAAAACTATCAAGGATTTTGCCAGAGAAACTTGCACTCATCTCAGACACAACTTACAAATAGAACAGCGCTTTCCTTGTAAATGCCAATCCGCCATCAAAGCTATTGACTCACCTATCCTTTCATCCAAACTAGCAAAAGAGCCTCGGAACGTGGGATAACTACTTTGCGTTCAGAGGCATAGAGACATAAAAAAACGCGTACGCAGGAACTATCAGGCAGAAGTCAGGTCTCCACGTTTCACTCGTGGCAAGGGTTCACAGGACTGAGCTAGTCCGCTTGAAGCGGTGAAAAGAAAAATTCATTTGCAATTTCTGCAAAGGCGAGACTTCAATGAAAGAGCCTAAGCAATTTAAAGCAACGAGGATATGGCGCAGCTACAACAGAACTCGGATAGATATTGCTAGATTAGAGGTGACAGCTACGGGGAAGAGTTTCCTTTGGCTAAAGGCTCTCCCCACCTTTAGCCAAATTAGGTAACTCACACAATTCCCCCTGCTATAGCTGTGAAAACGATAAGGAAACTCTTTCTCATTTCTTCTTTCAATGTCCGGCACTAGATAGAGCCGTTCTTCGATGACCTTAGCGACATCTTGGGTAAAATGTTACTGTTTTCCTTTTCCTCAACACCTTTTTCCATCAACAATACTAGGTCTGAGTTAAGATAACGAAAAGCCGCTTCTAAGTGTTAACGGAGTTCGTTGAACCATCACTTCTGCATACCTACCCACCCTCAATCTTCTGATTAAGGCTTTGCATTCGCCAACAACTCTTGAAATGGAAAAGGGCCATCGTTTTCATCCATTCGTCACAAAGTAGTTCAAAGTTTCGGTGGATGGCATAAGTTTCCGTCATAAGACTGTCAGCCCGTCAGAAAATTGTTTGCAGCCTAGTTACTACTCTATTTTGGCTTCTTTATGTGTGACCCAGAATATGGAACTTTGAAGCTTTGCACAAGAGATACATATTAGGCGTGTTTTTTTGAATCCTAGATAGTCAGTCGTTCATTTAGACGATTCCCAGCCAGCCAAACCCAGTCGTTTTTTTTATACCGACAAGTTGGTACGTGTGATTTCGTTCCCATGACATTGGCTGTAAAACTGTCAAAGTATTCGGCATTAAACCAAATTGTTTATTTTTAATTTGTTGTGAAAACCATAATTTAGAGAATTTATTCAATGGATAATTTACAAAAAGAGGTATGGAAATCATAACATCTTCCATCGTCGTACTCAAACGCCGGTCAAATGTCAAGAGAACAGAACAATTTGGCAGTGATACCAACGCTATAAATGAAAAACATCGCTTTCGGCGCCCCCTGGCCATGGAATATCGTAAAATTCCTAGCCAGTTGCTTTTGACTGGGGATAAAATCAAGAGTTGTAGCCAGCTGGTTGCTGTATTTGTTTTACGTATAAAATTTGACTTTGCTAGCCTAGTTCGTAGACAAAGCGAAAAAAATACTGCGAACTACAACAGGAATGAAAAAGTCTTAAAAATCGCGAGAAAAAAAAGAAGACTTCACACTCTCCGACGTTTTAAACAACTCAATTTGTTTTTCTGATATCGTGGCCTGGCGAAATTTCTTTCGTGATACTTGTTTTTCTGAGAATTCTGGTGGCCTGGTGTCTGGTGCGAAATTTCAGTAAAATTCCGATTCGTCGTGACGTGGATGTGAGTCGTGACTACTGGCTGGCTAGGTTTAAAAAAAAACACGCCTATTGTCACGCTTATAGCACCGAATTTTCTGACTCCAAAGGAGGAAACAGAGTTTATAAGTTTGGGTCTTCTCCTTAGTTCCCTCGACTAAAACCACCTTTCATTCAAGCAGTGTCTATGAGGTACACTACTTTTTGGAGTCCGCTTTCTGGAACGAGATTGACGAGCGGAACAGAAAGATGAATTTTTTCTAAAAGGGCTTAATCTAAGGAGCTTTACTCAAAGCTAGAAGAGAACGATGCAATAAGCATAATATGGTCCAAACAGACATGCACACACATAGATCCATGTCAAGATAGTCATACACTACTTCGAGAGATGATCGCCTCTTTTGGTCTGTCTTCCGCTAACCCTTTATGTCCAAAACGTCCTGCAATTCCCTCCGGACCTGGATTCTACATGTCAACATTTTGATTGTTATTCGAAAGCAGTTGGTCCGCTCTCACACCACGGCCTCTCATTTACTTTAAACGCTGTCAGGAAGTTTTTTAGGGTGAAGCGCGGCGAGTGCCGTCGGAGAAGCAAGCTCGTCACCTAGTGTCCATTTTCTCACATGTATGAGAGCGGAAAATTCTGTAACAATGTGAAGAGAGTTTTCGTCGTTTTCTAAGCACAGTTTTCAGGTAAAGTTCGGCGATAAGTCGTGTCTGTCGGGGTGCCTTGGGATATCAGTTAGGATTTTAAAGTAGTACTTGGCCAGATAAAGCGTTGGGTACATTTCTGTTCTATACTTTCCATCCAGAAGCTAGGCCTTGGCTCATTCCGAGCTGTCGCTCCAGCAATTTGTTTTATTTTTACTTTCCATCCAGATCGCATTAGATGTGACCAAAGTTTGTTTCCTCATGTGGATTTTTAATGGGTCGACACAAGTAAATGGGTTTGATGCACCTATCTCGGCCAGTGACTCCGCTGTTTCAATTCCATTGCATTGACTGTCTCAAGAACTAATTTTGATTTTATAGTTCAGTGCTTCTAGGTCACTATGAATGCCAAAGAAGTTAATGATTTTGTTTGAAGGGATTTTCAAACTTATGCACTGCTTGGTGACAAACATTCCTGCCTGGAAAATGGTTGAGTATGTGCCTAGACTAACTGATACATAAGCGCTAAACGACTTATTCAGATCCACTGATAATTTTTGTGCCGTCTGCTCAGAGAACCCTTTTGCCTTCCCACCATCTGTCCACTACAATTGAAAGAGTCGAAAAAGTCTGTCAAAATCTGCGCTATGAACATCTCCAAGAACGACACCATCCGTAGAGATGGACGTTGAGTTCTGAAGGATAAGTTGCCCGGTCCTGCGTGCAGTATTCGAGTGTATATTGTCCAAAAATATAAAAAAACCATCCAAATGGGCTCTAGAACCCCACTTTTTAAGCCAGAGGTGATGAGCAAATCAATTTGACGACCAATTGGTCATTGGAATCAACAAGGGTAAAAGGCGAATTTTCACGGGCGGAAGCCTGCCTTAGAGTTCTTCTCTCTCCTTGATCACAGTAAGTCCTAGAGATTTTGGGGATCTCATAGAGTTTTTGACAGAGCTGGCCATCAGATTCTGCCTTGAAATTCTACACTCATGGTCTCTACGGTATTTCCTTTCGCTTATCATTCCAACGGATTATATTCACTTGATAACATATTTAATCAACTAGTTTCGAGGTTGAAAAGAACAACAAGCAAAGTAAACTGAACCTCTTTACACATTAATCTGCCCACTACCAGGTGAATAATGGAATCACACACAAGCAGACCCCGTTCTCTAGTCCACACAAGGGAACCCATTCTCAAGCGACCGTGTAGTGATCCGCAGCTACTGGTTTTACCCAAAGTGGTAGCGACTGATGGTCACCAGAGTACCAGCACGGTACACACGGTGTCTCCGCCGCACTCGTCCTCGTCGTCATTTGTCTACGCGTTTGCTTTTTCTATTCTCTCGGTTTGTACACCTTTCCACCCTTTCTTTCTCGCGTGTGTGTGTGTGTGTTTTATAGCTTGCATAGGTCCGTCGTATGTTTATCTTTAGAATTTGAAATGCACGCATCATCTGCGCTGCTTGTGCTCGACGTGGAAGGGGTGAAAGAGCGTCATTGAGAGACGTCCTCAAGCACACAAGGTTTCACCTCATCTAACCTTGACCATCGAAATGATGATCTTGACTTCGACCCGAAAGACTTCTCATCTCTCGCGCGAGCAGACGGAATTGGAGTTATTTCCGTTTCTGTCTAATGTCTGTGCAGACCCACATTATAAGCTGACGACTTTTTGGAGCCGTTTAAGTCGTTATTCCTTCTTGGTTTTTGTTTTTATTTTTTTTTTTTCGGTTATCTGTTGCATTTTGTGGTTTTTATTGAGAAGTGGTTGAGTGAGACGGTTTGGATAGCAGACAAAAAAAACAAGGACTGCTTCTTGAATTACAGAAAAAAAGAGGCAATCTAAGCTGTTTCGAATTTTTAATATGTTCTCATCAGTCACTGTCAGGGCCAGAGGCTGTGGGTCCTGATTGAATCCAGCATCTGAGATAAATTAATTTTTAGGCGAGTCAAACCCGAAATGAATGCAAAAACTTATCAAAATGGAGTTATGTGGCATCACAATGTTTCAATCTAAAAGGGGAGCCAACGAATTCTTCGGAGGCAATTAGGATGCCTTGTGACATCAGTCAACGACTCACTTTGGCCAACAGATGGGTTTAGAGTCCTCGTATTAGTTTCAACCGTGTGAATATCCAGATTTACCACCACGGTTGGGGCATAGGACGTCAACAAATCGTCTCCATCCTTGACGGTCTGCTACGTTTTCCTCCGAGAGTTTGCTTCTGCTAAGATTGTTGATTTCTACGTTTTTCTTGGTCTTCAAACCCGCCTTGCACTCTGGCTTCCTCAGTGTGTGACCAATCCATCTCCATTTTCGCTTCCTTATATCCACATCCAACAGCTCTTGACTCGTCCTACATAATTTGTAGCTACCGAATCTTTAGGGTGTAGCGCAGACAGCGATTTACAAAAGCCTGCAATTTGCCGAGACTTTCCAGGTTTCGCAGGCATATAATAGCACGGATAAAATATTGACTTCGAAGAGTCTGCGTAAAGAGATTTAACTGGATTGTCAAACTGAAGACAGACTACTGAAGACAGCGCGAGCCTTATTTATTCTGCTTTTAACGTCCAGATCTGTACCACCATCAGCAGATACAAAACTTCCGAGGTAATTAAAGTGTGGACCTTTATAATTGGCGTTTCTTGCAAAATGTCTGGAGCGACCTGTAGCCATTATTTTTGTCTTTTTGCGGTTTATCCTTAGACTGAATCGACTCGGTTTTTACCTGGAATGATTGACACATTCCGATAAGCCCACTGATGTTACTTGCCAGGAAACATATATCATCGGCATAGTCCAAATCGCTAAGCCTTTCAAATGTTCTTCATTGAATGCCTTGTCTCTCCCCTGTACCAACGGTGGCAGTCAAATCTAAGTTCCTTTCAAATCTGAGCAGGAACCAACTTAGAATTCTAACCGGCATCCTAAGTAGCCACTGCCGAATAAAACAGCCTCTTCACAAGCTTGGTCTTTTACAAAACCCCACCTGCAGACTGTGCTTAGAGACCGATAAAAGCTCTCTTCACATTGTCACACAATGTTTTAATCATGCGAGAAAGCGGACCCTAGGCAGTGAACTCGCTTCATCAACGGCGGTTGCCACCCAGAGAGGCTGATTAGCTTCCTGACATCCTCTGGAGCAGACAAACTGCTGAAAACACGTGGGACAGCACAATAGGCATCTATATGAGACCACAGTGCTAGTGTGGACAAACCGCTCCCCACTAATAAAAAAACGTTGGGAGTCAGTACATTATCTATCGTCAGTAGAAAGGGGATTGGAGGTAAAACATTCCTTTGTCTCACTTCCTGTCGAACTTCGAAAGAGTCGGTAAGCTGTCCATTGTGCAAAACGAAACACCTTGCGTTGTTGTAGGTTTCCTTTATAATACCAACTATTTTCGGAGGAATTCATCTCCCAGGAAGTGATCTCGGTATGCATTCTCGGTTAATCCGGTCAAAGGCCCCAACCAATTTGGTGCGCGAAGTCGAGTACCTACATGTGTACAGCTGACTTAAAATCAGATAATTTGATAGTATTGAAAAGCAAAACCCTCTCTCGAACAACTAAGGTGACCCTGTATAAGACCTTAATCGTCCCAGTCCTGCTCTACGGCGCGGAGGCATGGACTCTGTCAAAAGCGTATGAGGTTACTCTTGGCTATTTCGAGAGGAAAGTTCTTCGGGTGATTTTCAGTCTCGTCTGCATAGACGGTAAGTGGAATAGGAGGTACATCGATGAACTGTACGGGCTGTATAGCGACATCGTCTTCGCCAGAAGAGTGGGTCATGTAGAGCGGATGGACACCAATGCTTCGGCACGGAAAATCTTCGAATCCACGCCCGAGGGACGGCGCTGTAGATGAGAACCGCGACTCAGGTGGCGTACGCAAGTGGAAGGGGACCTTAAACAGCTTGGCTGGAGGCAGCTGGCTAAGGATTGAGCTGACTGAAGACGCTTGTTGGCTTAAACCCAGGACCACCCCGGACTGTAGCGCCACCATAAGTAAGTAAGTAAGTAAGTAAGTAAACAGGCCAAAACTTAATTCGGAATGAGGCCGTGTGGCTATATTTCCATGGTTAATCTTCGGCGTGAGCTAGTAAGTAATGTCGAAGTGGCCCTTTGTGAAAATATAAGATCAGCATTGATTGATGAATCGCAAAACTGAAATGTAGGAGGTTCTCAGCGCACATGTACCGCCTTCTCCTGGCTTTAGCTTGGACCAGTTATATACTTACGTGTGTAAGCATGCAAGGTGTGTTAGGTTCGAGCCTTGTTTTGAATTGTACACCCAATTCAGAGTGACTAGTGTTTTTCTAGTGGACGTGTAGTAACATCTCCTGTCGAGAGTCCTAGTTGACTATTGTTGTCACTCGAAGGGTTTGGAATATTAAGTGAAATGATACTCGAAATCTTTCTTCTATGCTTCGGTAAGGTTGGTATTAAGGATGTAAGGGTCGGTCCAGAAGGTCGGTTCATTGAGGGCAATCCACAGTATGTTTTCATTTGATTGTGGACATTTGTCTGAAGCTATGCAAGTCACTTCGTCTACGACTCACTGTTCTTGATGAAAGTTCCCTTAGAACTCACAGTAGCGGGCAGTTCTATGGAAGTCTCCAAACATTTTCGCATATTGGGATGTGGACAGTAAAGCGCTGTCTTGAAATTGAGATCCAGATTATTTTCAAGATTTTCAGCAGAATGGAAACACAAACCTGTATTTTTAGTGGCAAACATTTTGTAGCGGAGTGGACAAACATTTATTCTGAACTGGGTCTGGAAATGAAATGAAATGCTGACTGCCCTGTTTATACTGTAGAATCAATTGACTATCCTGAGCGTACAATAGGCTGAGTATCGCCAGTTCGAATCTCCAATAAATTAGAATCTCCGTTTCATTTTTAGTTAGAAATTCTTACTAAATCCTCCACCTTTCGATAAACCGTCACTTCAACATGAATTTGGACAAAAAAAATCCCCGGCTCACCCAAAATCCCCATTCATTCTGACCACAATCTCCGGCTCCACCTTCGGCTAATCGAACTCAGGGTAATTTCCAGAAATCAAAATTCAAAAGCAACCCACAAAAGACCACAAGAATTGCCCCCGAAAAAACGGTAGCCCAAAGTACTCAAGCCTAAGCCGAAGAAATATCTTGTATCTGTCCAAATATGATAAATTATGATTATGTGTCCATTGCAATCGCCTTTACGAGGGAGAGTTACCAACGAAAAAACAGAAAAAAAGGAAAAGGCCCATTCGGGCCCTCCAACACCAACACAAACAACCGCACGAATCCACTCCATCGTCGAGGCTTAATTTGATAATTTTATTTCTGTCTGCCTCTTAATTCCTGATGCGTTACGGTGCGCGGTCGTAATGCCGGCATAAGCCGCTTTTACGTACCACTCACCGAAAGAGAGAAAGAGTAGTTAACCCAGAGTTTATAAGAGGATTTGTGGTCCCATACCCCTTCCTTTTTGGAATTAATGCAACACCATGTCTGTGCATACATATTCCACTTGAAAGGAGTCGAGATTTATGCTCAACTACAGTAGCCGCCCGCTTAGAACGCAAAAAAGATACAACACGTCGAATTTAAATACCAGTAGCAGAAACCATAAGATTGAGAAACTCATTTCAAGGCTTAAGCACATTATCGTTATTATTTTCGCGGTCAATTAGTGACCGCCGCGCGCATCTCACAGCCACTGCTCACAGCCACCGCGCCTCGTCGGAGGAGCAGAGTGTTCGAATAATAAATCTTAACGCCGACATGGGGATTGGCTACTGTTCACGCCGTGCAATTCGATTATGCTGCCGCTGGTGCTGTTCCTGTTGCCGCTCTTGATGATGGACCAAGTAGTTTGCATTGTTGTGTTAAACCATGAAAAGGGCAGCGAAGCTGGAGAAGGATTTCTTTTAATTGTACGTGATCGACGCTTTGGTGTGTCTCTCGGGCGCGCTGCTAATGCCACCGCCACCGCAACCGCAGAGAAGATTGCGATTTTTTTAAACGGAATCCTCCGAGGATTTATTTATGATGAATTTAATTCTTTTTTCCTCCCTTTGTGCCGGTTGGTGCCGGGCCATGGAAACTTGTCAAAATGTGCACTTTATCACTTGGTCAGAGAAGAAGTGGTCACGAATCGAAGTTGTGAGTCGCCGCAGATAAAATGACCAGCAATAGAGGCATTGGCCACTCATAAGATCTTCAGAAGCCTTGATATGTGTTAGAGGCCGGCAATGGTAGTGTCAATGACTTATTGTGTTGACCTCTCCTAGAATTTTCAGCAATAAATAGAAGATGCAATCGATAAGTAGTTCCTTTTCCAGCCTTAAGAGGCAAGTACAGGGTTTTTCAATAAGAGCGCTACAAAAGTTTTTTTAAATAAAACAAAAACGGTTTTGGATATCAATGAAATTCTTTATTCCTGTAAAAGTACGTTCGATGCCATTATGTATGAAACTCGATTTCTTTTGCATGGCTACCACGGGCACGCTTGCAGAAGTCCAGACGCTGACTTATGGTTTTCAAGCATAAATCGGCCGATACTGCTGCAATTTCACGTTCGATATTCGTACGAAGTTCATCAATCGTCGCTGGCTTGTTGGCATAGACCATAGACTTGACGTAGTCCCACAGGAAATAGTCTAACGGCGTCAAATCGCACGACCGAGGCGGCCAAGCGACTGGACCATTTCGTGAGATAACACGTTCTCCAAACTTGGTTTCCAATAAATTGATTGTGACATTCGCTGTGTGGCTTGTGGCGCCATCCTGTCGGAACCACATGTCCTCCAAGTCCATATCATCCAATTGGGGCCAAAAATATTCGGTTATCATTGAACGGTAGCGATCCCCATTCACAGTAACGTGCCTGTCTTGATCATCACGGAAGAAGTACGGCCCAATGACGCCGCCGGCCCATTAACCACACCAAACCGTAATTTTTTCGGGATGGAATGATGACTCATGGAGTACCTGTGGATTGCTGCCTGACCAATACCGCATATTTTGTTTATTGACGAAGCCATCCAGCCAGAAATTATGACGACCATAAATTGGACGTAGCGCTCTTAACGTTGAGGCCACTGACTCCGAATTTCGGTAGTAAATTTTAATAATTTCGACTCGTTGTTGGCTCGTATATCTTTCCATTATGAAATGGCAAACCTTACTGAAGAGAAATGTCAAAAAACCGCAAGAAAAATATGGCGTCGTTTGCTGTCCCTGTCGCTCTACTTTTGTAGCGTCCCTATTGAAAAACCCTTTATTAGTCAAACTGTTCGTTATAAACTGTATAAAGTCGAAGACCAGCATGTTGTGCTGAAACTACAAACGATATTTCAGATTGACTCAGGTCGAGATTTAAAAGCACAGGCTGCCCTTTGGGACTTTGTTTATCTATAAAATGATCATAATCGCCGCTCAAATAGGCTGCCTATGCCGAGATATAAATGACGTCCTTCAGGGACGTAGATGAAAACCGTAGACTTTGATGAAAGCAGTTAAAGTCTTGGGTTGGAGGAGAGAAGAAGAAAAACAAGCTGTAGGTAGCAGTTGTGTTTTGGAATAGGTGTAAGTCCATTGACGCAGTATAGCAGAGGCAGTAACATAAGGGCACCAAAACAATGTCTAGTCTAGACTGTCACAAATACCAAGGAAATATACTGACTGTATCCAACAATATTAACTAAGGACTGGTTCAAAGTTTAAAGGCAGTCCCAGTTATGGGACTCAAAGCCACCTGCGGAGCCTATAGCTATTCGCAAAGGTAAGAGAAACTCAATACATGGCACCCAACAGCACTAGAATTGGTTGTCTACCGTAGGAATGTGGATTACCAGATGCAGACATTTTGGACAACAATTGATACTCTTAATCAGCTTAAGAAGTCATATTTGTGATGGCATCGCAGGACAATGGTGGAACTACCGAATAAGCAGGAAAGACTACTCAAAGAGGCCGGGTAACAAGAGTAAGTTTCTAAAAGCAATGGCAAGCGGACAGTGTAACACAAAAATGGAGTGAAAATCTCAGCCAGCTACCATCCGTAAAGGTAGTATCGTACTTCATTGCCAGTGTTTAACTTTATTGACGGTGCATAGTCGGGTCAA
This sequence comes from Matsumyia berberina, assembly GCA_917880715.2. Classification (NCBI taxonomy): domain Eukaryota; kingdom Metazoa; phylum Arthropoda; class Insecta; order Diptera; family Syrphidae; genus Matsumyia; species Matsumyia berberina. The sequence goes on from OU862870.1 coordinate 36,993,413, forward strand.
AATACAGATTTGGCTAAAGTTGAATTAGCCCGTGTCTGCCAAAGACAGACGAAGATTGGCTGGAATATCTAATTGGTCTAGTGTAGACCAGGATGTCAATTATAAAAAATGCAATGAGTGCCCATAGAGGCAAGCATCATCAAATGTGCCCCCAAATGCAGAACTCATCCACTTAAGCAGCAGTGATAATAGGAATGCCAATCTAAAACATCAAGGACCACTAGCCAATAGATTCAAAAAAAGAAAAAAAAAATAGAAAGACCGACGTATAATTTAACTCTTCGCAGGAAAAATCATCCATTGGGGGATCGGTCAGTTAGAGAAAGAGAAACTGCTGACAATATTATTCAATTGACGCCTTGCATAGTTTCGAAACTGGAATTAGTTATACAGGCAGTGTCAAAAGGATTGATAGAATTCAATAGAGTTCTTATAGAATATAAAGGCAATAGTTATTCATATAAGTAAAAATTCCTGTGAATTAAGCAATGACAAAATAGAAAAACGCCACAAATGTCCCCAGCTAGCCTGGACACCAATGAAAAACTTAACGAAACCTGAGTTTCAAACCACTATACCTCGCTCGCGGTGTGTGTATAACATTATAAGGGTATTCATATCTCCTTGATCCGCGCGTGGATTATAAAACAAAAAAAAAGCAGGTATGTATATAGGTAACTAGTTAGGGCTACTGAAAGAACATCGTAGTAATCGTGGTTAATCGGATGAAAACTATTTTTCAGGCTTTTTTGGAATCAGAGTCACATATGATATTCTATTCAGAGGCCCTTGAGCTAATCTATTCTGATAAGCTAGCTACTAGACTCCCATCCGAATAGCTTTTATCTTTAAATGACGACTAAACCTTCGAAATGAATTTAAGTCCAAGGGGCCACAAGTCACGAGAGGGTTGATGAACTAGCTGCTCAGCTAGTCTGAACTTCAATGGAACTTTCCAATGCTAGCAGAGACACAAACTACCTAAAGTTGGCCAAACATGCAACGCCCGGCTAAGGATATAGTCAGATCATAGCAACTGCTAAGCTAGTTGAATAAACCACACCCAGAACTCTGTATGGGAACCCCTGCGGTCACAAATCTTTATTGGTCAACTTGAAAAAATGCGCCTAAATACGGACGGATCTGTCAAAAAGTCATCGACGAAACTCATCGTAAGATTCATTATTGATTCCGGAAAGCAGTTCCACGACCAGCTAATTAGTCGCATTTCTTTATTTCAGTCATCCCAAAACCACAAAATGGGACAACAATGGATCCAAAATTTTCTGAGTTAGGCGGATCGGTTGTAAAAGCATTGGCACCCGTAAAACCTAACCTAGAGTCAAAAGCACCTTGAGGGAATACATCAATTTCTATGAAAGAAATCGTAATCAATGCAATGCATTGCTAAACTCATCAACTAAAAATGCTTTGGCTGTTTAGAAAGATATTGACTATGCATAGGTGCAGAGGTCATATTATGAGGCTGTGTGGAACAGACTAAGCCTGACCAACCTGTAGGGATAGTTATTATCCATCGGCCGAAATAATATAGAGACAAAAACCATGGGAGTATAACCCCCATGGCTCAGTGGTTAGTGGGTTCGCCTGCTGTGCGAGCTGCTTGAGTTCCAGCTCCTGCCATGTCCACTGAATATTTTTCGCGTTCGGAGTCGGCAATAAATTGTAGGTATCTTCCATTCGTGCGAAAAATGTAACAAGCACTACTTGAATGGTTGCGAGAAGCTAGGCCTTGGCGCATCTCAAGCTGTTGCGCCAGCTATTTATTTTTAAGGACCATGGAAGATAGTCACCGGGGAATGGCAATCCTCCGAGAGTTTTTCAATACTCCTTGGCCCACAAATGTCAAATATTTGTCTTGAATTCCAAATCGTTAGTCTTAAATCCGTTTTCCATACAAATTATTCTGTCAGCTGTTTAGTTATTTGTTTGTTGACCACTGATTAACGCCGTGTTAAAGAGTTTGTTTCCAACTTCAGAGTTGTCGAATATGATAGCCATATACTGAAGTGCCAATCGTTATAGAGGGGAACCCAAATTGTTTGAAATCCTGGTTACTATTGGTGGATATTGTTTTTGTTTTTATTAGCGGGAAGCAGTTAGTCCACTCCAGCACTACGGTCTCACATAGAGGCCTAATGTGCTATCCCGAATGTTTTAAAGCGGTTTATCTGCTCTAGAGGCTGTCAGGAAGCTAATAAGCTTCCCAGGGTGAAGCGTGGTAAGTGCGTTCGATGAGACTAGTTCACTGCCTATAGTCCGCTCTTTCACATGAATAAGAGTGGAACGGTCTGTGACAATGTAGAGGGAGCTTTCCTCATTCGATGGATATTAAAGTGACATGGCAATGCATAAAGAAGTTTAAGAAGTGACACTGTACTCAGCCATCCACTAGCAAAATATTTCAAAGGAGTGCGATCTACTCCATGAGACTCCTCTTTAATTGCATTGTTATGATTTTGGAAATTTATTTTGTGTCCAATGTACCTTTCTTACTTGTTAATCTTCATCTGTTATTGCTGTCGAGTTTCGAATTTGCCCTTGAGTTAGAAAATTGTGGCAGATTCTCTCGTTTGCCGTCGGTCGGTTGATAACTTGGTGCACCATTTGATTCTGCTGTCTGTTTTTTATTGTAAAAGTCCCACAACATTCCTAAATTCGTTGTCACTTCTTTAATTATTATTTTTAATTACTTTTATTTACCACTGATTATAAGCTACAAAGTTATGGAACGGCTGTTAATTTAAATTCAATTGTTTTACCTTGAAGAGGGCGCTCGGTGAAACAAAAATCGCATTTAACTTTAAATTTAAATTTTGAACTGCTCTTAATCCTCTTATCACTTGACACTTAATTAATTCCCCTTTTTTCAGGGACACTCACCTTTGGATCTGTGTCTCTGATTATATGTCATGTTTTTTACTCGATGGATCCGTCCAAGCCTCAGGTAAGTAAATATTTCTTTGTATTAAAACTTGAATCTTATGCTCATCCTGCCTACACTGCTTGCATCTCAAGTCATCTTTTTACGACACTTTCAGAGCTCATTACTTTCGATATTTTATCAGGGAGTGCTACTTCTTTTGCAAGTTGTAACTGAACAGACATTCTCCAAGTTATTGCAAAACACGCTACTTTGTGATCGGACGAAAATTCAGCCCAAACCTACTAAAACCAATCGTTTCTTGCCTTCTACTCTCAATTGAATAAATCTTTGCTGAATTTCGTTACCAACATTGTTGATAACAAGGTCAAAGCATTCATACTTATTTACGCTCCGGTTTGGAGTGAGCTCTTTCAGTAAGCCCAGTCCTTCAATAAATGCCTCCAGATGCACACTTTAAGTTGGTTGAGGTTATTTTCTACATGTGTGCGGCACCATTGGTAAGGTTTTCCGTTACTGCATTGTCCCTGCGGGTTTGATTCGAAGACTCTGTGAGCCAGAGCTATGATATTATGTGTGTTTAAATTTCCTGCTTGCAAAAAGTGACATGTTAGAGCCTCACCTTGAATGAATACTTTTTTGAATGCTCTGAACTATATGAAGCCCACGAGCACTCTCCATCATCATCCTGCACAAAACGATAAGTACGGCAGGGATATGAAAACTAGACCAGACATTCTCTATAAAAGCGTCTTCTTTTATTGTGGATTGAGCAAAAGATGCTGAAATTCCATCTATCAGGCATACATTCATCCGACCAAACCTTGGTGTACGCTCTCTACCAGGACATCTCCATCTACCTTAACTGACTTGTGCGGAAGACCGTCAGGCCCAGCAGTCTTGTAATAGTTAGAATATTGCTCTTTGCACAACATTTTGATCGGGTTGACGAAAGGATTTGGCTATCGTCGTCTAGGCTTAATGGTTTGTTCTGCCTGACAGCGCTTCGTCGCTGTGCAGTGTGCAGAAGGTTTGCTACAGGTTTTTGTATGGGATCTTCCATCATCTTCGTTCGCGGCCTACTCATGACCTTTTTTCTTCTTCTTGGAGAAGCCTATGTTAATTTCCTGGTTTGCGAGCACTCTTCGTCAAACCAGGTTGTAGTGACGAACGGCTCATTAGTTGCGGCGATTCAAGTGGCATTTTGGCAACGTTGATGATTTGATTTTGGCAGCATACATACGAATTGCTGACAGACTTCGGGATATGCGTGCAGCGAAGATTCTGGTGGTCTCTTGCGAGTTTTGACAACGAGGGTACTATGATTCATTGTTGGAAGAGGGTACGTTATACGACAGAGAAATATGTGACATCAACGTCACTGCCACACTTTTTCTCGCAGTTTCTCAGCAGTTTTAACATTTTCTTACTGGTTCCAATATCAAACAAAACACTACGGAAATTGCTCGTATTTTCCAATTTACTGACTAGAGTCTGTTCAAAGGTGAACATTTTTCGAACAGCACCATGAAAATCAATTCGATTTTGCGGAATTTATTGCAAGTGGAAGAGCACATGCCGTCGGCATAACTAGAAATAGTCTTGCCTACCCTTCAATGGTGCCACAAGCAAAACTTGAGCTCATTCCCCTACGTGAAGTAGAAGTGAAAGACTCATTTCGACTTTTGTGACTCATGCAAAATTTCATCTGTTTTCAGTTTCAACACTTGCATTCCGTGCATAGGTCTTGCTCTGCCGCGTCACTCCATCCTGCGCCCGCTCTCCCTCTCTCCCTGCGTGCTTGTCTCAGAGTCAATATTTTCGTTACTATAAACACATTTCGATTTAATTTTAGAACTCGATAGTTCTAAATTTAAATATTTACTCAAAAACATATTTTAAGCACACACATGCGTTTGCTCGTAAAATGCAGCAATGCCGAGCCGGCCGGCCGGTTTCTCCCACCGCGTGTAAATACCGTGAGATGTGTCTTAAGGTGGATGCACACTACCGCGACATCGGTGGATGCGTCTACAATTCAACATCATTCACATCTGCAAAATGGAACATTTTGGGTGTGTTTTTTCAAAAAACAAACGCGTTTTCGTGCGTCCAGAAATACTCGTACACGCTAGCGAGTGAAAACGGCTTTTTAATGGTTTCGCCGTGCTGCTGATGGTAATGATGATGACTTCCCTCTCGGGAGACTCTTGTGAAACACAACCGATGATGACGTCAACATTGGGCTGGTTCTTTTTTTTTTTTATTGATCTGTTCCAAATTGGCCAAGGCGCACGGAATTGTAATCCCAATATGACGTCACGGGACGGTGCAAGGAAACAGAGAGAATATATTTTGTTTTTAGAAACAACTTTCGATGAGAATTTATTCACTTATCATGTGTTTTCCATTCGTAATTACTGCGATGATGTGTTTTGATAAAAATTTTAATTTAAGTACCGTTCAAGTGGAATATTTTGTGGGGCTGAAGCTGGAACTGGTGGTGGTCTTTCAAAATATTTTTATAGAAATAATTTCTGGCACGGCTAGCTGTGAAAACCCATTTGTCTTTCGATAGGGAAATTGCTCTTTTTTTTTTTTTTATTTACACGAGCAATGTGTATTTATTTTTTTTTTAAAGTAAAAAAATTGAATTATGACGGCGAAAGGATTTCGGAAGTCTTGCGAAATGTCTACATGGTCTGAACAGAAACCATTTGACGGTTCAGTAAACAACTAAAGCGAACCGTTTCGCTTTGTTGGTTGGACACATTCACCTCGGAAACACGTCCCTGATAAGCTGCCACCTATAGTCGATTCTGTACTCAAAGTGAAAGATGCTAAACTTGTTTCTAGAGTTTCAGAGATTTAGCTTTTAGAAATCTCCCTATGATCCGGAACAAGCGAATTGCTAGTTAAAAACAAAAGCCGTGGCTCGGTGGATAGTACGTTGCACTGCTGGGCGACGTGGGTTTAAGCCCCACCGAACATTTTTCGCGGCACCATCTTTCGTCGGGGAATGACAAACCTCCGGAAGTACTTGAAAGAGGTTCTCAATTCCCCGTTCGGAGATGGCAATCAGCTATTTTTATAAATTGCTTGTTTGGTTCTATTTTCACCAAACCTAAAATACTGTGGCGTATGTGAAACATTTTAGCTGACTTTTGAGTTGATCGCAGCTTTGCCTTCACCCTTCACTCGCTTCCGCTGAGTTTTAAATGTCGGACATGGCATTTACCAATGAGTTCTCTCAGTTGCAGAAAAATGCGACCCTCTTCGTCTAAGTAGGTCTTACCAAAGATTGGTAAGCCTAAAACGTTCGGTGAGTAATTTGTGGGAGTTTTGAGAGACCTTCGTTCAGCCTGCCGTTCACATCTTATGGTGTTACTGCTTCTTCACCATAACCTCCTTTCTGTTTCTCTGACTATGAGGAATAAGTTCATTTGGAAAACACCTTAGTCGCAATATTTAATTGAATGGACCAGGTACCAACCAGCTAAAGGTGCTGTAAGGTCTGCTGAATAGACATTTGTAGCTCCTTCAAGAAATTCATCCAGTTTATGCGATAAAATTCTTTCAGGGAAATCGATACATGGCTGTGTTACCTCTTTGATGGTATGTGATCCACCGAAAAAAGGCTACAAGTATCCATACATAAGGTATCCATACAAGTCGAAACATCGCTTCGTATAGCCTCCTTCTGAGCAGACAAGACCCGCGGTGGCAAACTGTTAAGGGCAGCACCGGCTTAGCCTAAACTTCAACCAATGTTTTGCTGCGGATTTGACCATGAGCTGTTTAAAATTGACAAACGATTCTGTGAGTGCAAGCTAAGTTTTCGTCCCAACTGACCTTAACTTCCAGATTATTTCAACATAGCTCTGACTTTGAACAACAGTGCAAACCTGTAGACCTGTAAGCCAGTCTCCAATCACTCCTGCGAATTACCAGATAATTTTTCCGAACCAAAAATAAATGGTCATTACAAAGCACAGAATACAGTCGTTACTGCTTTTCAACGATTATTTTTATCGAACGTTTTCACTGAGCGCCTGCGACCATTTCAAAACGATAAAGGTTTAACGATCTCTATGATGTGGCAACTAAAACTGAGACAAATTCTAGCAGTGCTCTGTTTAGGTCTCCAGTGCTTCCTTGTCCGAAGTCAGAGGAGCCTATAATGACACGAAAACGCATTGCTTTTGGTCACTCTGAACACTGCTGAACTAATTCTGAACTTTGACCCAAGTTCCAGTGTACAATTTGTTTCCGAACAGAACATCAGAGGGATCTGCTGCATCGACATGGCAAGGGACTTATTTTATAAAACTTCAAAAACCATCTGAACCACAGATGCTATCAAAACCAGTTGAACAAAGATTGAAAGGAGGTTCATCTTGGTTTAGTATTGAAGTCAAATGCTTTTTCCTGCCAAAGACATTGTTCTTGGAAAACAAGGCTTTGAGGTGCAGGGTACAAAGCTCCTACCAGGATCAAAGAATAGCTGCGTACCACAAGCCACTCGTAGCCTTACATTTTTAGAAGTAAACGACGAAATTTTCGTTACAATTTGTAGGTGACATTAACAGTGGCGGGAATACACGCTATGCAAAATTGAACTTCCTTGTCGTCCATCTATCTGATCTAAGTCAACAGAAAAATTGCTACGAGCGCTATTTGATGATAAGCGGCTGACGACAGAATTTAATTCATACCATGGAGTATGGAGACCCTTAACGAATGAATCTTATAAGAAAATTAGTCCGAGCGGAGATCTAAAGTTTAGCGTTTCAGTATAAGCTATAGCCGTACGTTATCGGAGGTTTATAGCAACCAACCAAAAGACAGTGCAGCGAAATGTTTAATTGTTCCAGGTGTTCGAATGTGAGGCAGCTTGCGGGCACCTTAAATGCCCTACTTCAGTCCAAATATCGCCGTTAATATCACACCATAACCAACTGGTGACTCCATCTAGTGATGACTTGTATTTTTCAGAATTTCTTAAAATCTAACCAAAAAACTCGGCTGGTAGATAATGCCATTCCAGACAAGGACTTTCCTTAGTGGATTAAAAGAGAAACGTAGTTGAAAGTGGTGGATCATAACAAAAAAAAAAAAAGGACGATTTGAGACTGTGAAAATTATTAAACCCCCAAGGTCTTGTTCAGTTGAGGTTCTGTCAATATTTTGGTCAACTACTACAGTGAGGCCTAACTTGGTTACTTTGGCCGTATTTTGATAAAGCTGAACTGTGCCAATTCGAAAATTCCTTAACAACACTTACTGTCAGCTTGAGAAATTTAATTTTGCAAGACACTGAAGCTGAAAAGAAAATCCTTTAACAGCCCTTAATTCTTCATTGGGAGACTGAGAAGAAAACGACTAATAAGATGTTTTAATGCGACTTGTAATTGTTAGATTACTAAGCACAATGCTTCGATGTCCAGGATTTCGAAGAAGGAACAAAATTAGGCAGTTCTATAGGGAGACCAAGCAACTGGCAGCTGGCTTCCAAGTTCTTTTCACATCTTCAAAGATGTGAAAAGAACTTAGCCACCTCTACACAGGGAATCGTAGATGTGTTTAAGTAGAACTCTTAGTACTTGCTAAACGGGCATAGTGTTGAAAATGAATCAAGACAACCTGCCTCTAGCCGACGAAGAATGATTCCCCCCATCGAGTATAGAAAAGATTGGCGCAGCTATTAAAATCCTTAAAAACTACAAAATGCCGACGGCTCTGATAGCTAACCAGCAGAACTTATCAAATAAGGAAATAATGGAATGTATGCACCAAATTAGTAACCAAGTTTAGGAGGACGAAAATATTACCGATGACTAGAATATCAGCTCTATATATCCCATCGATAAGAAAAACCGATCCTATCTACGACCTACAGATCTCTTCTCGAACTAATTTTGTAGAAGTTACATCGATGAAGTGGATAGAAGGGAGACTATCTCTCATATTTTTTGCAAATGGCCAGCCCTCCCTTCGAAACAAGCTGTACTTACATATGAGCTTGCTTCTTCGATAATCTTGCTAAGTGTGGTGTGAATTTTGTCCTCAACCAAGAAGTCTCTTCGATTAGAGTGCTCCTTAGCTAACTGCCAATGTTGTGCACGCCACCCGGAGCGTTGGTGTCCATTCGCTCTATGTCGTTCTACACCTAGTATTATTTGTAGTTGAAATTCCTTCTTCGAAGGCCGTCAACTAACGTGGGACCGGGTATCTTACGAAGAATTTTTACCCGAAACGACCAAAGAAATCTACATCTGTTTCCCATATTTTAGCACCATAAAGTTAAACGGGCGATTAAAGTCTTCTATGGAATACCCTTAGTTGTTCGGGATAGGGCCTTACTACTAAATTGCCTCAGCTCGAGGTATTCCGAGCAATCTCGGCGGCAGGAACCCTTAATATTTCGACAGTAGTTGAAAATAGTTCTACAGGTAGAATTGGAAAACCTTAGTGCCTGTGGTTTCTCAATAGACATAGCTCCAATTTGGTTTCAGTTTCATTGGCCGTCTTCATTAGAAAAGCAATACTTGAACATGTGAATTCCTGTACCAGTTCGAAGCATCTAATCGACACATTAGGTTCACGATCAACTGAACTTACTTTGCTGAAAAAAGCCTAAAGCAATCAGGAGTTAAAAAGATTTTCTTCAAAATTACTCCAAGCGTAAGTCGACTTTCCTTAACTAGGTCTACTGCAAATAGTGCAATGTTGTTCGGACCACATTGACATCATGGAATGCATCGGATGAACCGATTCTCAAGATTTCACGGTAGTTAGGTTAGGTTAGGTTTCGAAGGGTGTGTGATGGATAGGCTTCATCAGTTTCACTCGGTTTCACGGTAGTTGAGCATAAGGCAAAAAGTTTTGATGCTTGGCTAAAAGACGACAAATAAAGAAACATTTGTCCTTCACTTAAAGAAAAACGTGGCGGTCAAGACTCACAGCTACTGAAGAACTTTGCCAACTTTAACTCCACGATACCTTTATTAAAATCTGATGAAGCCTGACCTTGAAAACCATTGAAACTTTTAAGTCGTAGCTTCTAACTCAAAGGAAGAACTAAATGACTCCAAAAATAAACGATCCTAAGAGCTCTATTACATGGTATCAGGGGCTAGAGTATAAACAGGAAAGTGGTGAAGCCATCAGCGTGTTTCAAGAGAAGACTGCATCGTTGTATTTAACTCTACGTCCGAAGTAACTAAAAGGAAAAGAGGTCTTTATGGCACACGCCTCTTCAGCAACCCCAGCTCATTGAGTAATTGGCCCATAGTTCTCAGACTGACTTGAGATTCCAGGACCGACGTTCACTTAAGGATCAACACATTTACGTAAGCTGATTAGACGGAAATTAAAAAGACACGAGACCAGTCTGCCTGGTCACACTTGAAACAATTCAGAAATTTTATAAACCTGACTTGGGTTCGTCTTGGGCAGAAATTTTAACTGAAGGATGAGTAGATTCTATTCAATTGAACCCACACTTTAGCCAATTGAATTCGAAGCTTGCAAATGTGATTTGGAATTCAAGCCTACTTCAGCGATGCCCCATGGTAGTCACTTGACATGGTTTATTGGTGTCCTGGTGCGCTAGATTCCCCGACTTTTAAGTGCTTATATCTTTAAGCAGGCTCAATAACTTTAAAGTATTTGATATAATTTTTGAGTCAAAAAAAAAACACTTTCCCTCAGAATAATAAGTTAAAAGGGTCTGGAAGCTGACATAAACCATTTTATTACAAAGAGGCGATGCTATTGACCCTAGTGAGTCTTAAAAAATATTTAATAACATTTTTGGACTTCAAAATCATTAAGACAGTTGTCGTTGAAATTCTTTGATTTCTAGGACTTTTAACGATATATTTTCTTCATAGATTTATATAAATTTACAGAACCATGTTCTAACACTCCTTGGTACTCACCTTAATGTGTCAGTCAAAGTCAATTGGTTTGCTGTGCAGTTCTGATTGCTTGGTCCCAAGAAAATAAAAGATGATCTTCGTCAGTCTCCAACTCTATCACAAAACACCGTCTCTCCTATTTTTTTTCAAGTCTTTTTGTTAAAGCCAAGCACTTCCTGTACACTTGTGGTCCTTTGAACTGTTTAGGTTCGTTTTTGAAACAGAAAACACTCTTCTGAACCACTTAACACTTGAATATCACACACGAATCCCAGCACTGCATTTAACTACACTTGGAACGCTGCAGAGAGAGTCCCAAACCAGCGACGGTCCTTCAGAAACAGAATCCAATGAACGTTCAAGTAAAATGTCTGGTGAATAAAACTCTCAGGAACTCGGTGGCAGGACTTCTACGCGCGCAAAACACAAAAAAATTGTCGGAATGCCAGCAAAATTTCAACTTTCTCACGCGTCTCTCACATGTAGGATAAAAATATAAAAACTTATTTCGCTTGAGGACTGTTCGTGCCTGAGCTAGGATACACTCAGTGCTGGTGAGCGATTGAATCCTGTTCCTGGTGTACGATGGCTGGAACTTGCTTCTGACTGGCTGTGTGTCTGTGAATGCAGTTTCCGCACTTGCGCCGAATTCGAGGAAATTTCATTGGAATGGTTTGAGGGGGTTAGCTATGTAGGTGGATGGATGAGATGGAGCGACCAGGAAGCATTACAGGGCACACAGCTCACTCACACAGAGACCTTGCTCCGCACACACAGCCATAGCGTGTTCACAATGACCCAGAAAGCTATTCAGCCGCGCGGTGCGGACGATGGTGTATGTGAGGCGAACTTTTCATTCATGGGAGTTGTGCAAGGATATGAATGAATTGCAGGGTTTCTGGATTTTTTATTGTGTCCCTGTTCTCAGCGCCAGGATATATAGATGAATGAATTTCTGTGCAAACTTCTATTTTTGTGTTGTACATGCACGGAGTATGGAAACGCGAAGGGGCGACTGGCGGGGTGGAAGGAGTTTTGTCCAATTTACCGACAGTAATTTACTTAGCGCGGCCTGAATTGGGTGGTGGGCGATGGGTGAAGTGTGTCGGGCAGGTCAGCCGAGTGGTAATTTAATTTAAATGCCCACAATGCAAATTGCAACGAACCATGAAACTCAATTATCTGAGGGATTTATGTTTCCTTTTCATAACAATTAGTTGGGAACGGTGCTGTTTCACATGCCAAAGGGAGTTGGTCCTTTATGTGCTGCCAACAAAACTTCTTAAAATTAATCATGTGAGCCATAGTTCTCCCTGCCATAGTCTAATTCTGAGCCGATTCTAGGTGTTTAGCAGAAAGTCATCTTGTCTGTCCTTTAGGTGTCTAAATACTCTCTCCATTTTCCTAGCTAATGCTCATTCCAAAACAGACAGCCGGGCAGACTTTTTACTTGATATTGTGTCCAGTGACTTGATGCGTTTTGGTGTGTCACCTTCTAAACCGAAATGCCTCCTATTTTGACTCAAGCTTGCCTCTCTCTATATTTGTTCTTCAGGGTCAAAACTCCAATTTAAGCTTTAACTTACTTTCTGTGATCCTCGTCCAGGTACCCGTAGATATCCCGGTGTGCTGTGCCTTTTCAACTTACCAATACACCTTTGTGCTGCAATCATAAAAACAAATTTGTTTATTGGTTGAGCTCTTGAAGCAAGATACTCCCTCAATTGTTGGCGCACTAAAAAGATGCGATATCGAGCATCTGACAATGTGCAGCAAAGCTTCTCGGAGCAGATGATGTGCAAGCTCCTTGTTGGTTGTGGCTTTGGTGACTTTGTTTGTTCGTTCAGGCACTATAATCAAGCAATTGGCCTCCAATAGCGAATTGCTCGCCGATGGCATTTTAGCCGTCGAAGTCATGTTTCCCTATTCGGCGTTTGCCTTCCTCACCCAGGCCGAACTACCTTATTTCGCTTACTCCCAAGATGTCGATTTAAATTCGGTCTATAGTTGAAAGAATCTGACATTTTGAAGACGTCCTTTATCTGAGTGGAGGAAGGTCTTTATGTGCTCATGTGTTCTTTCTAATTTTTCGGTGCTGCATGTGCGACGATAGGTCCTGCTTTTGCCTGTTACAAGCATTACGTGACTCTGCTGTTCTTACTTACTTACTTAAGGTGGTTCTTACTTACTTACCGGGGTGTACTTGGGCTTCAAACAACAAGTGTCTCCAGCGAGCTCGATCTTTAGCCAGCTGCCTTTAGTTTCGCACGCGAAGTTGGTTGAGGTCCCCTTCCACTTGCGTGCGCCACCTGAGTCGCGGTCTTCCTCTACTGCGGCGTCTTTCGGACTCTGCGGTTTATTTCTCAATTTTTTGCAAGGAAGACTTTTTCTGGTTCGAAGTGAAGTCCTAGATTTGTCTATGGCCAATGGACGGAGATTTAACTTGTTCTCAGAACACAATTGGTTCGACAAAGTGCCTCGGTTTTCTAATTTTGTCTTGTAGCACCAAAACAAGTCGTCAATGGTGCTTTCCTTCCGAAGGTCTATTTTTTGTTCCAGCAACTGAGTTTGCCCAAGCCATGTCCACCAAACATTTTTCGCGGCACCACCTCTCGTCGGGGAATGCCAAGCCTCTGGGAGTATTAGCCAAATTAGCCAAATTAGCCAATTAGCCAAACTTTGGTAGCTGTGACACTGATTGTATTGTTGCTTATGTGACGATGAGTAGGATGCCTCGGTCAGGACCGCATGGTTTTCCTCTTTTTCAACGTCAGATCTATAGGAATAGATGGGATATGGGAGCAATTATGAAGTTGACACTATCGTGCTCGTGATCAGGTTCTCTTGAAAGATCTTTCTCATAAAAGTGAGGATCATGACATGATATCCACACAGAGCCCAAAAGTATTTTGTCGCACTTCCACTAATGCTGGGCAGTCGCATAGAAACTGTTCAAAGTCCTAATCTTCTTCCTTCCAGTTCCTACAATTCACTGCATAGGTTTTTTTTTTGATGCGCAGGTAGGTGTGAAAATCATTTATGGATACTCTTTAGCCCGTGCCAAGAGTTATGCCCGACTCCATGCTCCTGCATGTCTACTTACTAAAGAACACCTCGTCCTTGCTCTGTCTCCTGGTTTGTACCCTGCGGCACCGTCAGTCCTTCGCACTGCATAGATGAACTCCAGCTTTTGTATGATTTTGTGTCCTGTGTGAGTTTCAGCATCAACCTTCTTAATCCTAAAAACTATTTGGTGTGGATTTTATTGATCTTGGACATCAGCAACAAACTGTTGCTGTCAGTGCAAGTTCCAATCCTTCTCTTGCCAGTTTGTCCACTTTTTCCTTCTCCGTGACGAATTCATGACCAGTCAAGGCGGACGTCGTGCTTTATAAGCAAGTTGAGCTTGTCTCTACATTCCGATATCTGATTTGGGATTATTACGTCCTCAGCGGCATATACATAGGTCATTGCAGTATCTGCAGACATCTGTGGCTGAGAGACCTAATCTTTTAGCATGCTTCCTGTGAAGAAGGTGGCCGAACAGGATGCCAGTGTTTAATCGTAGTTGTGCCCTGCTTAAGTTGAGAATGTCTCTTGTTTTCCTGCGATCCAGAGCAGGCCATAGAGCCTGGAATACCCTATGTCAATTTATGTTGAACCATCTCTGATTTGCCTTACTTACAGTTATTCTTAGGATCTCTGCTTAAGCTACAAAGGAAGGAGGATCCACAGTGGTTTCCCCCCTCCGTGTGTTGCCGCTCTCCACCTAGCCTGACCAGTTCGTCGGCTCTTTCGTTTCCTTCAATATCACAATGACCCGGTACCCAAGAAAATCTTACTCGATTCTACGCACACAATGCCTTCAGCATTAAGCGACATTTGGAGACTAGTGCAGATCTGACGACACTTGATTCTAGCGCTTTAAGTGCGGCCTGACCATTAATGGAAATGGCGATATCCCTTCCAGATACCGATTTCATCCCTAGTGATTCCGCAGCTATGAGCACAGCCAGAACCTCTGCTGGAAATACGCTAGAAGTATACGAGAGTCTTTTGGATACTTTGAGGTCTGCCTCTTGGGAGTAAATCTCGGAACCTGTTCCGTTGGTGGTTTCTTGAGGATAACTCGCCTCTTAATGCAATAAGGAGCCACATACATACGTCTTCCTTTAGGCAGAGCCGAAGCTCACTCTTAGCTTTTTCTGCACATGTTGATTGAGTGTGATATATCAAGAGATCCCTCCTGGATCTTTGAGAATGAATAGGGCTGAGCTGAGTTATTATTTCACTTCCAGTTGTGCCTCGTTGGTCTATTGATAATTTTCTGTAGAAAATCTCAGTTAAAAAAAAAGTTAGCCCTTTCAGCGTTTCAGCGTTTTGATAAAATCTGAATACGGACGCTGCTTAAAATGTTGCAGATACTTTGACAGAAGCCTTTTCATGAGTCGCGCTTTGCCTTTCATGTTTCAGAATTGCATCTCGTGAGCCTTTCTCCATAATTATATTGTACAATGCCTCACTGCCTGTTGTCTAATTAAAGAAACTTCTTATCTCGTAGTGTTCCACAAGCGTGAAGTCTGAAGCCAAGTTTCTCTTTCTCTGGTGATCGGTAGTTTTGATTGTAGTGTTGAGGTTTTCATAGGCATGTTCTAGGACGAGTTTTTCAAGAGCTGTTGTGTCCCTGGGATGTGGATTTTATAATGCCTACACTTGTAACGATATAGATTTAAAAATGATCGGATCTGAAGGTTTTTGTCGAGACATGCCAGTTTAAAAAGGACTTTAAAAGACTCTGTCAACTTAAACAATATCTCAACAATCTAGGTCTACAAAGCTAGGTCTGGAAGCGTCTACTCCGTGAATGTTGGATAAGGACGCTTACTGGACCTGAATGATTACTGATTGAATGATTTTGTTAGAAATCGTCACTTGTACAACTTCCCAAAGTAATTCAGCACAAAATAGACAAGATACAGGTACAAAAAAGTGTATATTATTAACCTACGTATTTGGAATTCAACTTAAAACTACAAAACAAGGCTTAAAAACAAAAAACATTCAACAATTAATTCAATTAGTAAGCGGATAGGTAGACTCCTGCGGTTGCAGGCGCCGTTGAGCTAAGCGCGTTTCCAATTACTCCTTTGATGCCTGATCCAATGGCTCGTACTGAACCTGAAAGTATACCCCCTAAAGGACCTGCCAGAGATCCAAGCTTGCTTGATGCTCCAGCATATACTTCCCGATTGATAGAGGGACGAACTTCTCGGTAGTACACTGGACTCTCATAGTATGTCTCATATGAATAGACAGGAACTGGAGCAGAAACTGGAACCGAAAGTGGAATAGAAACTGGAGCAGGAATTGCAGCAGGGCTAACTAAGCTGACCAAAGGCGAGATCTGTGCTTGTAGCGCACCTGTCAGGCTGGATGCTAGTCCGCTAATAGATGGTATGACCGATGGAATTGAAGGTAGTTTCTCTTTAAGTGTTGACTTGAGGTGTAGTCCTTGTGCTGTTGAAACCAATGTAGCCAGGAGGGCAAACTAAATGCAAAAAAAAAAAAAATGTTGTTGTGAGGTTGCGACAAAAATAAGGCGGCGTTCCTTACCGAGACAATAGTTTGGAATTTCATTTTGGAAATAATGCTTCTTGATGCGGGCTGTTTGAGGGTATAACTGTTGAACTGATGATAACTACTGTCGTGTGCGGTACTTTTATACAAACTACGAATGCTATTGGCACCGATCGGTTCTGGATATGAACAATCATGTTTTCAGGTAGCCAGCCAATGTGGGTAAAAATTTAGAGAATGGAGAACATTTTGAGAAGAGGGTTGTATAACTGTAGCTGAGGGCTAAGGTACTAGTATTCAGCTTGTTATGCATTAAAATTACGTGTGTGGATTTGAACTAGCAAATTGAAGCCACTGCCCATGGGATTGGCAATACTTTGTGCTTTAGGCAGTGTTAAGGAAAAGTTGTGCTAATTGTTTAAGCCGGTTATGAGGATTAGCGCAGATTTAGGGTCAAATGAACCAAATTTTACCTTTTCCAACAGGTTATCAGTAACGATAATGGTAATACGTTTTTTACTGTTTGAGTACTGGAAGTCCCGGGAAATAATCATTTACAGGAATATTGGTCTGTTTTGTTGCGCTTTTGTTTGTGTTTTGGATAACTGTCTTGAGATGCTTATTTGCTGTCTGATGTAGTTTGCTCTTAACCGCAAAAGCCCTGCCCTGTAATATTTTGTGCAAAGCTGTGAGATGACTGGTATTGGTTTCCATCTTCTCTTTCTATTTACCTGATCAGCAGCTTGGTTAGTTTTTTTTTTCATCAATCACCAAGAAAATACAAACTGGGAGTTTTAACTAGCTCCCTGTTCTGCTTGTTCTGCTGTGCTGTCAGTGTACTTCAGCATAATATTGCGACGACCCTAAAAAGCATTAAACCCAGGAGAAGAAGTCCTCCTTTGTATTAGCATGTACTTGGAGTCATATATAGTGGAGTTTTGCCTAAATCTGTGTCGTCGGCTTCAGGTAGATACGGAGAATTTAAATGTGAGAAATAATAATTCACATAAGCCTTAACCTGGTCACCTTGTCACCCTTTCCCTGAAGAAGGATAAAATCATATATGAAACGTCCTTTGAAGGAGTTCTTAGAAAAATAAATAGCTGGCGCGACAGGTCAGGATGAGCCAAGACCTAGCTTCTCGCGACCATTTATGTTGTGCGTGTTACATTTTTCGCACGAATGGCAAGGACCTACAATTTATTTCCGACTCCGAACGGCGAATTGAAAAGCTCTTTTATGACAAATTATACTCCCGGAGGCTTGTCATTCTCCGACAAGAGGTGGTGATGCCTAGCTTGCATATGTACACCAGGTGCCATTGAAACTACCTTAACCGCCGCTCTTCCGTCAATACGGGTTTAGTTCCCTCAGACCTACTAACTAGGATTGGGTGCACCTTGGGGTGCTATTTATTTGTATACACGGCCAGGCAGCGATTTAAGCCACTTTATTTACATTGATAAAGTCAAGACTAGGAAAACTCAGCTCATGAGACAAAGGAATACTCTTTTGGCTTCCAGGGCACGGACGTCTGCTCTTAGTAATGAAAATGCCTACTAAGAACTGAAAGAGAAAAGTTTTAGAACTGAACGAAGGAACTATTCAGTCTTAACTTTCATCACACTGAATCTCGCAAGAAATAGTCAACAAAGTCACCAAAAGCCATTCTAAAGGACTAAACTATGTACTGCTTGTAGTGAATAATTGCTTCAAAAAAATAAGGAATAAGGAGTTAACCCCCCAAAAACTGAGATATGTAATACTTTTCACAAGAAGAAAATCGATACGGGTCTGATACCCAAGAAATCCGCATCATGATACTATGTAGATCCAAAACTGAGCTGGAAGTGGCACTGCATGCATGCAAGAGATCTTTCGGGAAAACGTGGGGTTTATACTTGTTATACCCTGCGATAGTAAAACCCATCTTAACATATGGCTCAATTTTCAGGTGGGAAACACTCGAGAAGAAATGCTATCTTAGGGATACATACGGGTGATAGAATCGATGAGATTCACACCAACAGCAGATCCAGAAACGATATTAAATCTGCTTCCTCTTAACATGTACTGCGAAAGTTCGGGTGAAAAACTTGCATAAGGCAAGCCGGTCTCTGGACAACGATTCCCTACAGTGTTGAGGAAGAAGTGGAATCTATTCGCCACAGAACAGAGTTCTCGTTAATAGCTTCTTTTGAGGCCTGGAGGACCTGGAAAAAAATGAGTTTAGTAAACTTCTGGGTCTTATTAATTTATCTGGGTAGTTTAATTAGAAGTTGAGAAAATTTATGTTCTCAAGATTTTAAACAAATTGGGCTCAACGGACTCTTTTAGTCAACCTAATACCCCAAACAAAACGCACAATGGATCAAAGATGATCCGAGAGAAAAGACACGCATCCCAAAAACTTGGTATAACTTAGTTTACTGCAATCTCGTGACTGAAAACAAAGCACCTCATCCATCATTGATCGTGAAATATGTATTTTTGACAGATATTGTGATCACTTCCAATACTCCTGCTAAATCCATCCATTTCTTCTCCTCCTTTGTGCCAAGAGCTTTGCTAACACAGATTAGTTGTACATACATAGATCTTACAATTTTGTTGGAGTTCTCAAGAAAGTCTATGATCTCTCTAGGTACTTCTTTCGGAGAGCTGGATGGTTTTTCATATCCTTCCTTCTGAAGAGTCCAAGCTAACTAATAGTAGGGTACCAGCCTAATAAGCTGTCTACGGTTCCTTCTTGATAGGTCAACAGCCATTTAGTTTCCTACTCCTCATGCCGTCCCCGACTGCTAGGGGAGGATCACTTCGTACCTTCCGTTCAGCCTATTGATCTTCTTTAGGTATTTATATACCAGTTTAAATGTGATCCCGGCCTGGCTTTCTTCTAAGATCGTGCATTCCTATTCTTTATATCGTTCCTATCAACATTAAATTTAAATCTTCTCTCGATTGAGATTCCACTTAAGAACCCTAAACCCACGACCATCATAGTGGATAAGCGGGCCTGAAAATGATAATGATAATGATGATGATCTGCTCACGATCGCACAAGCTTATGCTTAAAAGATAGTGGATTCAAAAAAAATGTTATAGATCCTGAGCTGGAACTCAAATTCAGTGTTTCTGTCCCTCTTGGTACTCAGCATCTGGTACTAGAATGTGACTTTTCAGATTACAGTGGAAACTGTTGGCTGATCTTTCGAAATTCAACATTTTAGATTGTTCAAGAGTCTTCTTTATCGATTTCGTTTCTTCAGATTGATTTTTGTCACGTAACAACATTATTCATCAAATTCTTCTGAAGATTAACAAAAAAAAAAACGTTATCCCTTTTAATCCTTCAAAAAATATGCAAGCTCAAGAAAAAATTAAGGAATTATATCCTTGATTAATATTTATAAACATTTAAATGCCTCCTCCCTTTTTTATAACAAATTCCAATTTTGAAGGAGCCTCCTTCACATCCATCTGCCAATCGGATCCTTCCTATTTTTATCAGCCTCTTACCATTCACTTTGTGAGTACAACCAATAAAATTTCATCTGCCATCTTTGTTGTGCCAAAACTGTTGTGTGTGCGGGTTTATTTTTACTTCCCAGTTCCCAAAAAAAAAAAAAAAAAAACATAAACATCCTTCGCTGGCCTACTCAGAGAGTGCCATACCACAAATTGAGAGCGCTATTCTAAAACAATTAACACACACATACCCTTCCGCCCCCACAACGCCACCCACAACACCCAGAATGCATACTTGTTCAAGGTCACCGCTGTGATAGAAGCCCAAATCCGCCATTTCTCCAGCTCACACAACCAACAACCAATAAAGGACTTGCTTAAAATAAAATAAAATAAAAAACTTCGGATACAACAATTCATGGGACCGACCCTGAAAGTGGGATGAGCCCAGTTTGAGCGCCCACACGTATGGATCCTGTTCAATGGAACACCTATGCGAAGTTTAAGAAGCAGGACTCTCTTGGTCAGGATTCGCTGCACCTCGCACTAGAGCAGTGTAATCCCCACCAAAATGCATCAGGAGATGGGACTGAGTGGAAGCAATGGTGCAGTGTCATTGTCATTGTCATACAAATTTGTATTTTGTTGTTGTTAGTGCTGCTATAGTTGGCCCTTGTATTGGTGTTTTGTTGTTGCCAGGCAGGCGTGACCTAGACATTGACATTGAATGAGTGGGACGAAGGAAAACGATGGAAACAGCAACAACAACATTCCGGTGGGATACGAATGCAGAGGCTCCACCTCGAGACACCTACGCACTATTTCACGTTTCACTCCTCCGATATCGTGCACGGTTGCCATAGCAAGGAGCCGTGTTGGTGATGGGTATTCCATCACTTTGTGCGGACGCGGATGAGGATGTTATTCTAGAGTGTTCAAGAGAAAGACACAGACAAGGACAACAGAATACACTCCCGAATCAAATTCCATTAGGAAGAAGGCCTGCCACTGGCAAGCACCATAATCAGTAAAATCAAGCTCGGAAGCGTGCCGTAGTCACATGCGATGGTGGTGTACTGCCTGAGTAAGGATGTGTCATGCCAATGTGATGGTGGTGACCGTGAAATATTGTATTTGGAAAGAAAATATTGGGTGTGTGTGTGTGAGATAGAAAGAGCGACTGAGAGAAAGGATTTGTGAAAATTTTAAAGGTCAAGGACTACCGTGAAAAACTTATTCTCTCTAAAGGAAACCTACTGGCAAAAGCTGTGGATGGAGAGTTTCCACTTTGCATGCAAGAAGCTGAATCAGTTGTCGCTGGACGACTACTAGCAAAGGATGGACACGCCAGTTTGATTGTCAAATTAAATTTTCAAGTCAACCTTGCAAGAAGGATGGCATTTCTGGTGTGTGCAACTAGAAAAATCCTGTGGGGCACCTGTAAACACTCAATCAGGACCAGGACTTTACGTGAATTTTTGGTCACAAGTGCCGTTTTAGTAGTTTATTTGAGGAAGGTACATATGTATATTGGTCGTGTAATGGATAATCACTACTTGACCCAAAAAGTCTGTCTGTTCAGTGTGTCCCACTGAATTCCATCTCATTGAGATCTGCATTGAGAAGAGCGCAAACACAACAAGCTCAAACTTTGTTGGGTGCCTGGGCAGCAAAGGATTGAAGGGAAAGAATCTGCGGATGAACTGGCCAGGCCCGACTAGGCTTTTGTGTACCTAAGAGCCGAACTATTCTGTGGTGTCAATTACAATTTGGAACACCAACATCGCCTAGCCTACCGAGAAATTGATCCGGAACTAAAGCAATCCACAAGACTGATCAAGACTTACTTCTACAAGGAAATCCATTACTTTAACGAGAAGACCATCAGGGAACTGGTGAGCTTCCTAACAGGCCATTGTCGCCTGAGATAGTTAGTTAGTTCGAGTAGTCTTCCAAAAACAGGTACAGTTAGACCAGAAAGTAAGTCCATTTTGATACCACTGAGTACTGGGGTTTGACCCATGCTTACTTCTGAAACCATTTAGATTTCCTTACGTAGCTGTTGAAACCGGCCATGCTAACGGTGTTTAGATCATTGAGGTCGTTAAGGAAATATTGGCCCAAGGTGGCTGTCCTGATGTTGGCAAGGGCGGGACACGTACAGGAAAACTGTGCAGTAGAATCTTCCTCTTCCTCGTCTCTGCAGATCGTTATATGCTGTACCTAGGCGTTGAGCATGCCTGCCTAGGTTGCAGTGGCTGAGTAATTTTGAAAGTTGGCCTCTTTTAAGCCGTATTTATGCTTTTGATCCTTTTAAATCTAAGACAGACTGGATCAGCCTGGCATTGTTGCAATAATCGAGCTGTTGCCATCTACGATTTGCTTTCGACAGAGCCTCGGTGTATGTCAGGTGTTTAACTTACGACGTAGGCACTTTGACATGGTCGAGCACCCTATCGTCTGGACATTGAGAGTCTGGGTAATTCGTCACCCGCGCAGTTCCCTTGAATGTCACGCTGACCAGAGGCCCAACAGAGTGTGACGCTGGAATGGTTAGCGATCTCGTTTAGAGGCACGCGGCATTCCTTCACTGCCCTAGGTTTTATCGTGTTGGATACTAGAGACCTGATTGCATCCTGGCTGTCGATGTAGATCGCAATATCTGTGCGTGATATTGGGTTAGCCTGCAGTCAAGCGGCGGCTTGATTAATAGCTATGACTTCGTCTTGGAAGACACTACAATGGTAGGAGAGACTGAAGGAGTGGTGGATGTCTAGATCTTCTGAAATGACACAGAACCTGACCTTATGGCTGACACTGTGAGTTAGCAAAATCTATTGCGTCTCCGGTCTTCTTAGCCTAAAAGGTCTAACCTTTCTAATGAAGGTAATTATGTCATTAGACATAACCGAGTAACCGAGTTTCTAAACTCTGCTAACGAACAGAATTCATTATGAAAGATCCGCAGCCATTACAGTGCCGGACATTCAGAGCGAACGTGCTAAGAGGTTTCTTCCTCTTCCAAACAGAACTGAAACTCTGTATCTGAACAAAGGTTTAGTTTGTTGAGATGACATCTTAGGCCACAATGTCCAGTAAGGATACTTGCTTCCTCATGCTGTTCCTGTCGAGGTTTAGAATTTCCTTGTAAGAAAAGGGTTTTATATATAAGTCTCTTGGATTGCCGAAGCCCGGAGACATTTCCCCAATGGTCTTGGCGAAGTTGGTGTTCTCAGTTGTTTAACAAAGCTGTGGCGATAGCCCAATTAATGCTACAAAAGGAAACCGGCCCTAGCCAGCTCGTCCGCAGTTTCATTGTCTACAATGCCCTGGTGGCCGGGCACCCAGATGAAAACTAGCCATCCCGATTAGGCCACACACTTTGATTACTCAGCTCAATCGAGATGTCTATGACCGGCTCCTGGAAAAGGGCCATTTATTTTTATGTGAGGGTTTGGTTCGAAAGGTCTCTTAGGACAACTTCCTTGATTCTCTGATCTAACTCGCTTTGCATCTGAGAGCACTTTCTCTAGTTTCGCCGCTGCGGATGACTTTTTGAAGCAGCCTCCTCTCATACGATGTTACCTTAATATATCCACTTTGTTGAATCCGAAGCTCACCGATCTTCTTTACAATCAAAGAACAGGCGAATTCCTTTAATCTGACACTATAGGTATCGACAAGAGTGGACGCGTCAGAATCAGAGGTGGTAGACAGTTTTTCTTCTACACGGGTTCTGGCATGCGAGGAAAGTGCGGAAGGGGTCCCCTGTGGTAACACCTTCCATCCTTTTGGAAAAGTTCGGCTGCCCAAGAGCAGACCGAGACGTTGAGGCTAAAGCGTTCTCTACACCAGCACTGGTTGAAGCGGCCGTCGAGAGCTCAACAGCTTCTCGAGAGGGTAGGCCATCTGGTTGCTCAGCAGCAACACCAGATGTTGATTCCATTTCAGACGCGTCTGTCTCTTACTTTTGGTTAAAAATATTGAACCAACGAGTAACCGAGAAAGGATGTCGCTCATGACATAGCCTGGTACGAAATGAGAAGGCTAGGTTAAAACCGAAGTTCTCCAAGGTGTACGGAGTTCGCATACTAGTAACTTAGCTCCCTCATATCCATCGGCGTACGCTTTTCCACCTTGGATTTAGGGTCTTTTTTGATGAGGTTTACTCTCCACGTTACCCACTTTAGCCGGTTTTATAACCATCCGAGAAATCCAATAAACCAGTGAAGTACACGGTACCTATAAGTACGCAACCTGGCCACCTGGTATACAATCTCAACAAGTTAAATCTGTGTTCAGAGATTGAGTGCCAACTCTGTCTGAAAGGCTGAAAATGGATTAAGCTTCCGAGCATATTCTATTTGAATGCCCGGCGCTTTACTGGTTATGAAGGCTTATCATCCATTCACTCTCAGAAGAGACCATCTCCCTTATGCTGATTCGCCCTTTGATGGGCAATGTCAGCCAAGTGAATAGGAACTAGTGATAGATACAACTAGTACAAGGCAAAGTCTTCTGTTGCGACATCTCTTTAGAACTCTAAGCCTTTAAAAAATAGCTTAAAGGTCTAGTCTGCCTGCTTGAAGTCATTAAGGAAAAGAGTCGACCTTTATCGGCAATTTTAACGCCCTATGACGTCTTAAGTTTGGAAGACTCGTTCAAGGACCCACCTCCTATAACAAGTCCAATTAAAAAGACATTCTTGACCTTTTCGTATTCCCAATGCTTTGAATATTTATATCTCCTCCTGACAAGACTTTATCTGTTACCTATCACCACAGCCATAAAAATTTCATTCAAAATTCACCAAATGACCTGAGAAAAATGGTATATTTCTCTTCCGGCAATCATTGGCACAATCACCGCAGGAGGTGTGCCAAAACATTTCAGTTGCACCACACTTTCTTCGCAATCACTTAACCTTCAATATTTACACACTCCATCCACAGACCATTACGAACTGATTTTATGAAAGCGTTAACCTTTTGCAGCTCGGACGGATTGCGGAAGAACATCAACAGCAACAGCAACAGTAGCAATAGCAATAGCAACAGCATTTCCAGAAGAAACAACCCCTCTATCACGTGCGCGGTTAACCTCACAAAATGAATCGCGCTCTTTGTTGGCCAAATGTAATCAGCCGAAGCGTATGTTTGTTTGGTTCTAAGCAGAGGGCGCCGACACTCGCTACCTATACCACAAAATGATAACTCCAACCTCAGTCATAATATTTACACAACGGGACTCAGGATTATTTTCGCGTGATCTTATGTGTACACCGTGCATATATCCGTGCGAATGTACAACAAGATACAAGATACTCGTATTGGTTTAGATTTGTATCGTGTGCGTCGTACAAGGTGAAGAAGCGCGTAGTTTCTCGGTAGTTTATGCGAGGCTCTGTGAGAAAGGTAAACATAGAAGGGCTATGCGTTGCAAAAAAACCAAGAACTACACAGTATCGGAGTATCTATGAGACTTGATAAGAAAAATTGGTAAAGGAAACAGCACTCAGGTACATATGGTGTCTAGGTGGGAACAAATGAATCCCTTGTTGGTCGGCTTCGGCCGATACTCTGTTGCTGATTGGATTTTGTTTTTCTCGTAAAAGATATATTCTTAGTCAAACCGGGAGTGCTTCTAAAAATAAGTCTTAGCCAAGCGTCGCTTAATGGACTTTAATTGAATATTTTTAGGAATTTTTATTATTTGTTTAAATATTTAACGAGTTTATAATATTTGCGTAGGTCTTAATAGATTTTATTAGGATACAAGTTGCGTTCGGGTGAATAAACAAGCGAAAGTGAAGATGGGCTCGCGTTTTATGCAGAGTCTTGGTTGAATCTTGGTCGATGGGGTCCCTTCTTTTCTGTTTTTCCCCACTATGTGCCATTGGGAGTGCAAAATATAATGAACCTGACTCTTTACAAAACCCCATACAAAGAGGACAAACAGCATCGAATCATACGGTCGATTGGTGTAGCCTGCGAAATGAAAATGTTGCCCCAACAAAACAATTGTTTCTACCGCAATGTCAAGGTACTTGACAAATCGCTTACCTGGAACTCGCACCTTTACATGGTTACCAGCAAGCCGACTAGGGCAATGTTCATGTGCCAACGCCTGCACGGCAAAACTTGGGGATTGAACACCAAAATGATTTATTGGTCGTACAACGCCATAATCATTACTATGGTGGCCATAACCCTACAATCCACAACGCAGGAAAAACTGAGCGAAATTTATCACTTAGCCTGCGTAGGAATCACCGGGGCTATGAGAACGTGCCCAACGGTAGCTATAGGAACAATGCTTATAAATAAATAAATGGCTGGCGCGATAGCTCAGAATGAGCCAAGGCCTAGCTTCTCGCAACCATTCAAGCTGTGCGTGTTACATTTTTCGCACGAATGGAAGCGACCTACAATTTATTGTCGACTCCGAACGGCGAAGTGAGAAGCTCTTTTATGACAGATAATACTCCCGGAGGCTTGTCATTCCCCGACGAATTTTTCGTTGTTCCTGGCTGGGGCTTGAACCCACGCCGCTTGATCAGTAGTCCAATGCACTAACCACTGAGCCATGTTGACCACCCCGCTACGTCTGGCAATACAAAAAGAAGCTATGGCTAGTGCTCTAAGGCTGCCTCTGATACTGAACCTTAGGTTAGGTTAGGTTAGTGAGCAGGCGAAAGGAAGAACCATATCACCACACTGAGGTCAGTTCAGACCCATTGTGAAACCCGTTGAGGAAAGAAAGTGTCCCCTTCCCGTAAGAGTGCTACCCAATAACTAGTTTCGTACATGATATATACATATAGATATTGGAAGAACATGATCAACTTACTGTGTCTGTGATACAAACCACCCTGTGGATTTGAAGAATATCTCTATTTGGTCCTCCGGTATACTGCATATTTCTTCAATGTCCTCGAAAAAGTCCCGTCCGAGGAATTTATTTCTTAGATGGCAGATACTAGGGCAATTGCAAAGGAAGTGGGTTGTATCCTCTTAGGCCTCCTCATCGCCACAGCCCCTACAAAGGGCTTATGCCCTGTGATCACTCCTATAAGGGTGCATAGGGATCTTCTGTCGATCTGCAGAAGTCTGTCGGTCCTAACCTTAACGAATTTTGGCCATATCTTCTTTGTGGTTGCACAAGTGTTTAGCGAGGCCTACCTGTTGTTAGCCTCCCTTAAGGCTCTATTCCCTGCTTCGAGTTTAAGTGTGCAAGGCAGGATGTTCACTGAAATCTCGCCTTGTTCGTGAGCATTCTCATTACATGGTATTCCCTCATGTCCAGGGACCCAATAGAGTGTCACCTTGTGCTGTGGTCCAAAAACCTTTAGCCCTTCTCGCCAGCACCTCACAAGCTTCGATTTTATTTCGTTAACAGAAATTGCTGCCTGGCTGCCAATGAAAAAGGTGATATCCCCTCGTGGTATAGCCCTTATTCCAGTCGCACGGGCGGCTAGTGTTACTGCTACTACTTCCGCTTGGAAAACATGGAAGGCGGGCGGACTTGGAGATGCACAGCGTCTCGGAGAAGATACCTGCCCCACACCACTGTCCATTTTCGATCCATCGGTGTAGATAGCTACTGAATGAGTGTTTGGCATTTGCCCATTTTTCTATTCCTCCTTGCTCGGATATGTACTTAAAAATGGTCTTGTAAAATCTAGATATGGTGTTATGTAGCCGGTTATCGATACATTACCTCTATACTTCTGTAGAATTGCAGTATGACCTTTTGAATTGGGTTTCGGAGTCGTACAAAGATATCCACCGGGAGGAGGTTGAGGATAGCCTCAAGTCCTGCAGTTGGTGTTGTTCTCACTGAACCCTAAAGTCGGTGACTTTACATTTCATCAAAGAATACTACAATACATTCATCGTGACCGAATTCTTAAGATTCCAGATACCATGGTCAAGAGATTTCGGCTCTACAGAAGTTTCGAAGTTCTATTACACTATGAAATTCCCAAATCTGGTATACAGATGGTTTAAAATTGGAAAACGGGAGCACAGGCCCTGTGGTTTATGGTCCTAGTTTCAAAAGCTTGGAAAATCACCTGCAGTATATCAAGCGGAAGTCCACGCTAATCAACTGTGTGAAGGAGAATGCCAGCGGAGAAGAACCCTGAAGAAGATTAGCCCTTAAAACCTATATGGTAGGGTCCAAGCTTTTGCGGGACTGTCTCAATCTTCTCGAAAGTCTTGCATCGGTTAATAAGGTTACCGTAGCCTGGATCCCAGAACATGAAGGCTTCGAGGGTACCGAACGGACTGACTGCCTGGCGAGGCGCTTGCCGCCCAATCGTTGGTTCGGAATCCTGTTTTGGGGTACCATCCAACAGTGCCTACTCCAAGATAACACAATGGGAGATCAATAAACACACCAACTACTGGAACAACCTCCAGGGCCATAGGCAAGCGGGAAAGTTCATTTACTTCAACCTATACACGGCAAGGACTTTACTTGATCTCACCAAAGACGAGTTAGGAACCTTAATGGGCTATCTAACGGGACATTGTCCACTCAAATACCATCTGCACAAAATTATAGTATCAGATACCGATTTTTGCCGGCTCTATGAAGAACAGAAAGAGACTGCTGAACATATTCTGTGCATATCTCCAGGCGCTGCAAGGAAAAGTTTACTCCACTTGACGCGGGCCTCGATCAATCCAGCGGAAATTTGGAAAAGCCTCAATATAACTTATATACTTATGCCTCATAGGTCGCAGTGTGCATTTACCGCCCCTAATACAAAACAGAACAACGCAATGTTAGAGGTTGTACCATCCTATGACTCATATCGATCAGTAGATCAGTAGAGATCACAAAAAACAAATAGCTGACGCGACAGTCCTAGGAGGGTCAGATTCCTTACAACCGTTCATGTTGTGTATGTTACGAATTTTTGGACGAACGAAAAGGACTCACAATTTATTTCGGACTCCGAAGGGTGGGTTGAGAAGTTTTTTTATGAGAAATTAATACTGTTGGAGGTTTGTCATTGAGGCCAAGTCACTGAGTCCATGGCAGCCGCATAATATATTTTTATTGTCACCTTCATAGCTCCGACCGAAATTGACGTTCCATGAAACACCTTTTACGCGACATGCGAAATTCGTGAAAGTAAGGCCCCTACTCTTGCAGCTTTCTTACTCGCATCAGCCACAACAACCAGGTAGCTGTTGGCCGCTTTGGATACTACCTCGTATCTCGGACATTAGGTACCTGATACCTGTTTTATCCGCACGCTATCTTTGCTGCCCGGTGAAGCCAATGATAGGTCCGTTGTGATACCACCTGAGTCTTGGAGAATTCTCCTTTCCCTACTCGTTTAACCACGTTTTCTGCTGCTAACAAACACTGCTTCTCTCTAACCTAGCACAAGGCCGTTAGTTTGGCTCCTTTGCAGGGCTAAAACAGTCATTGACGAGAGCCCCCCTTTCCAACCTCGTTGACAACTTCCATTCCATCCCCCGTTGGTCCATATTTCACCAAACACATGTCCACCTACATGACAGAATCGAAAAACTACACTTATCCCAGTGTAAAGTGTAAATACCACCACTTGACTGTGCAAACATGCCGAACAATCAAATAAATCACGAACCATGAACTCTGTAAATACACCTCAGCCAGCCAGAGCTGCATGGTGTAAGCAGTCTCCACCGCTGCCGCCGCCGTAGTCGTTCCAAATTTAGCCCCTCAATGCCACCATAATCCGAATCGGTTGAAAATCCCATTCAGCCACCAACAACACGTACGCACACCGCATCCCACCCCCCAAGTGTTCTCAATGAAAATAGTAAATCTCTTTGAGCACCAATCTGGCACTGTCCGATCTCGCCTTGCACAAGATTTTCCCAACCCAACCCCGACCAAAGCAGTGAAAAAAAAAAAAAGCATTTCATTGAGAGAACTATGTTGAAACTAGCATGACGTCACGTGTGTCCTACTTTTCCCGAATCTGGTGCATCATGACTCCCCAAATATGCACCTAAAGCCCGCCGAAGCTAGCTGCAGATGAATGGACCCAGCATCGATCGCATCCAATTCAATCACGTCCATGTGGCAGGTTGCCCTGACGGCCGGCGAACGTCCATCAACCACTTGATTCATTAATAAACTTTTCGAAATGAGGTTCCATTCAGCTTGCATCCCACCACACTGCCACGAGAGCGGGGTACAAAAATCCAATTTCATCTCTGAATGGACCGGCTACGTTGTTACCACGCGCACGTGACAATTACCGACCACTTTCATTCAAAAAGTTTTCACCTACAGTCTGCCAAAAAAAAAAAATAATTATGGCGACTAAATTTAGCCGCAAACTTATACGATTGCGACCGGATGTGGCGAATGACAGAATACTGATCGGTGGCGGCGGCATGGCCGCTCGCCATAGGCAGAGCGCGCACAGCTTGTTCATGACACCGGTTCGCAAGATGGCGAGTGTACCTGTTGGCGCGTTGAGCGTCAACCAGCTCTATGGTCGTCGCTGTGTCGTCCAAAAACAATTAACGAAAACCGATTTGAGCAACCTTCCCGGCCGTAGATGGCCAAACGAGAAATTCCAGCGCGACATATTCGCCAGCGCTCCGTAATAAAATAATTTTTTATTGATCGTCAGCGGAGTCGTTGTCGCTGTCGTTGTGGTTGTCGTCGATTGCCAAAAGGTGCTGCTCGACCATAATTGGTGGGAGGGTGCTCATTGGGTTGCCAATTTTAGGCGCAGAGTGACATACTTTTAACGGAAGTCAGGTTTGTTGCCATGGCATAACAGATACATTTTTTTGTTTAAACGGTTTCAAGATGCTTGAGAATGCTTAGGCAAATGGTGAAAAGGCGGAGTAGGAAGCTATTGACTATCACGTGAAACTATTCGCCTAAAGATACATTACTGACTAGGTTAGGTAAGACGTTGGCCCATCAGAAGATTACTTGGTTGGCTATACTTGTGGTTTCAAGACCTGAGTGTGAAAGTTATCTCGTGAAAACGTCTTGGCCACATGTGACCAGCTTTGCACTTCAACACCTCTGACAAGACTTACTTCATCTTTTTTGACTAGAAGGTCAATTTGAAATCCCTTGGCTCAGCTACGCTCAAGTCAAAGTTGAACTTCGAAGTTCGAAAGACATTTCGTCATTCAGCACTGGACATTAGCTCGCTAAACACATTAAAAATTAAATGAGGACCATGTCTAGCAATTTCTTTACAAGTCATAAGCCTGCATCCCGCAGAAGGCATTATAAAAACTTCAACTTCATTCGTCCGGCTATTCCAGAACAGCCTAAGAGTCGTAGCATCAAAACGGTATATGCAAATTGAGTGTCAGCATGATTACCAACTCCGCAATCTACAACAGAATTGTGCCAACGAATCCATGTTGCTGACACCTGAGGAATATCATCTCGATAAATGAAATTTTTTGTCGGACTCTATCTGTAGTCTCTGCCTGGAGTGTGAAGAGACTTTCATGTGCTTATGTAGTAAATTATGTAGTAAAATCCTTCCCTCTACTACTCTCCGTACCACCTGTTCACGTGCAAATGATTGAGAAATTTTGTGACACTAGTAAGACTTTCTGGGAACATCTACATATTTGGAGGCGCAGTAGGTAAGAAGATTTCGAATCGATTCCTTTGCCTAATCTAATCACTCTAACTAACCTCTGACCTCTAGCCATCTTAATCGGTGTGTGAGTATCTTGACCAGGTTCGTCTTATTGTACAGCTCGTATACTTCGTGGTCGAATATTCTCCTCTATAAACCCTGGATACAGGTGAACCATAGATCGCCACGCAGGTTAACCATAAATCGAATGAAGAAATTTTCTATCAAAAATTCAAAGTGCGCTTTCATCCGATTTTGATAAAGTCCATGCACATGCTTCAGCACCATTCGTGATAATGAGAAAGGGTACATGAGGGTACTGTTTAACTTCTCTTTGGGTTCAACAAATCAAACGGATTCAAGCTCCACGACATTGCAGCGCCCACATCTCAACATTCACAAGGTAACTTGTAAGTTGCCGGATCAAACTATCGCCAATCAAGTTGATTACGATTTGATCGGCGGAACACACTCCTCCAGTGTATCGGATGTTCGCCTTTGCTGAGCTCAAGATGTTCCCCAGCAGCAGCAGAAAGCAGCAAAGACAGTGGGAGCACTAGCATTAGGAATTTTGGGACTGATATGCTGGGTTTCACTCCTCTACCCGCGAGAAACCGCGGGTTTGATGCTGCATTCGTACAGACAAACGTAGACAGCATGACTGCTTTTAACCGGCACTGCAAAAAAGGACTAGAGACGCTCGTCAGCTCTACGAGTAGAAAATGGAAGACGAAAAGCATGTATTCAGGTGGAAGAAAAACGAGCATGAGAAATGAGAGATCGAGGAAATGCAGAGATGTTACAGCTGGAAAGAGATCCTACATTTCTTTATAAGGATAAGATTTTGACACCCAATCCGAATCCTGCCAGGACGAAAACAGGAGTAACTTAGAGGAGAGATATTTGTTACTGACTGTATGAAAAGACAAGACAAGACCAAAACGAAATTGGAGGAGTCACAGCTGCGCTTAGGTCATACAAGGTCGCGGGCCCAGATAGCCGAGGGGCTGAGCTGTTCGAGGTAGCAGATAATTACTTTGAAGTGTACATGCACTAACTCATCTTTAGGATATGGTTGGACCGAAGCATGCTATCCGATCTATAAAGAATGAGACTGCCTACCTTACACCAATTACAGAGGCATAAGTCTCTTGAACATCGCACACAAAATGACATCGGTAATGAAATGCCCAACAGTCTAAATCGTTAGGGAAATAGGCCTGGAAAAACGACGATCCTTCCTGGAGACGAAAAAGTTCCAGATCGATATTCGCCGTCTTATCGATGTCAAAAGTTATTCACTTTTGCAGAATGACGATCCAGAACGCTCGTTGCTCCCTTAAGGCCGAAAAGACGCCACTGAGATCTTCACTACCATAAGAGATTTCAGACAGGGCGTAGTATTGTCATGCAGTTTCTTCAACCTTATACTAGAGAAAATGTGCAAAATTTCCAGGTCAAAGCACCAGCCACTATTTAGTTCTATCACTTGGTTACTTACTTACTTAGGGTGGCGCTACAGCCCGAGGTGGACCTGGGCCTCAACCAACAAGCGTTTCCAGCCAACACGATCCTTACAAATTGGTTGAGGTCCCCTTCCACTTGCGTGCGCCACGTGAGTCTCGGTCTTCCTCTATTGCGCCGTCCCTCGGGTGTGGATTCGAAGATTTTCCGGGCCGGATTTGGTGTCCATCCGCTCAGTCGTTGGACTTCACTCTTCTGGTTAAACCGATGTCGCTGTACATACCGTACAGTTCGTCGTTGTATTTCCTCCTCCACTCACCGTCTATGCAAACGGGACAGAAAATCACCCGAAGAATTTTCCTCTCGAAACAGCAGAGACCAACCTCATCCGCTTTTGACTGGGATGATTAAGGTCTTATACCGGGTCACTTTAATCGTTTGAGAGAGGGCTTTGCTACTCAATTGCCTTCTAAGGCCAAAGAAGCAGCGATTGGCAAGAGTTATTCTCTGTTTGATTTCAGCGCTGGTCTCGTTGTCTGAATTGATTGCGGAGCCTAGGTAGACAAAGTCCTTAACTAATTCAAAGTAATAACTGTCAACAGTGACGTTCTGACCGAGACGTCGGTGTTGTGTGTCCTTTCTTGTTGACAGCATATACTTCGTCTTGCCTTTATTGACCGCTAAACCCATCTTCGCCGCCTTCGTCCCAATACTCACAAACGCACCAGTGATATCACGCTGCGTTCTTCCGATCACTTGGTTACGCAGACGATATTGACAACATCGTAGATCGAAGTGAGTATTCAATGACGCCTTCACGAAGATTGAATCAGAAGCTATGAAAATGGGTCTGATTGTAAACGAGGACAAATCAAACCTAAATTCGTTTGCGAAGGTAGTGTAGTGCAGGCTATGTCTGTCG
Organism: Matsumyia berberina; assembly: GCA_917880715.2. Classification (NCBI taxonomy): domain Eukaryota; kingdom Metazoa; phylum Arthropoda; class Insecta; order Diptera; family Syrphidae; genus Matsumyia; species Matsumyia berberina. Next base: position 37,027,303 of record OU862870.1, read on the forward strand.
ATTTTTTTATGGAGTATGCCATCCTGTCCGATTTTGGCGTTGAAATCTCCAAGGACGATCGAATCGTGAGAACAATTCAGGCGGATGTAAACGAAATTGACCTTTTATTTAGATCGTGTTCGGGTTTCACTTAGTACATAACTCTACGTCCGACAGAAAAACCGCACTTAGATAGCCGCTGTTCCGCTCGTGATAGTAATCATCGTAGTAGATGTCACAGACATTTCTTTTTCAAACCATCCCGACATCCTTCCTATCAGCTTTTTGGCGTTCAAGGATCACTTCTAGTTCTTTAGCTGTACGCAGTCAGCTCAGCGTACGATCATTTTATGTACGTGCATATCGTGTTCCTTCCAGGAGAAATTTGAACTTACTGTCGTTTCGAATCATGTTGTCAAAGAAGGAGATCAATTCCCTGGAGACTTCAAGTACTCCCTTGATGACTGGGTTTTTTTCAACACTGACTGCCCGGATTAGCAGTCCGTTTCAAGCTACAATTTGGACAACTATGATCATTTCTGCTTATGAATTAAGATTCTTTCCGCGATCGTCTCCCTTTCAGTAATGCCCGACGAAATTCTGAAGTCTACTGAACTCCGAATCTGTTAAAGGAGTTCTCTTTGGAGTATTCTTTCTCCTCAAGCCCACCTACTGACGCAATTTAGCAATGACTTCTAAGACAATTCTGATAAGGAAGAAGTGTCCTGCTCGATTTGTGGCATGCATAAGTTCGCCAAGCTGTGCGTAAGAAAAAGTTCTCCGCACCAACTGTGTACCTTTATACACTAGGACCGTAAGGAGGTGATGATGATATTGTGTCTTTTTTTTTCTTTGTTTTACATTGCTGCAACTCCTTGAAAATGATCTTCATTCTCTGGAAGAAACCAATGATGATGTTGATCTGTGATCACTTCAACGAAATTGGCCCATGGAAGTATTGTCCATGCAGATTACCATCTGATACCTGATCTAGCTCGAGTTAGGTTAAGTAACAAGGGCTGATCAGGAAGTAGAGATTCGCACTTGGTCGCACTTAGATCAATGGAGACCTGTTATGGTACCATGTACGGCTGATATTACTACAAGGCGCTGCTGTAGTCTGGGAGCCGGATGGTTTTACTATTTCTATCCCGAGTTTTTCTCAAGGAATTCCTGCACCTACTTCCTTGTCTAGTTTAGGTAGTAACCTAAAAGTAATCCAAGGATTTAACAGATTTCCTGGCTGAATCCTGAAATTGCTACCCTTGACTTCGTTCACCAGGTTCTACCAACGCAATACTAAAAACAAACACACCACCATTGAACTTGAAAAAACTCACTTATCTCAAGACATCCTCGTCGCTTACAACCAGGATGTAAAGATTGTGGAATCTTCATCAACGCTCATCGCAAAACTTTTCCTTCAAACTTCTCTGGAGATCTGCAACAAAATCTAAGTCCCTGGACTATTACCCTACTCTGACTGGTTGCTCGCCCATAAAACTTTATAATCCACGACATCTTCTTCCCGTCAAAGACCGACCCTCACAGGACTCCTCATTGAATTCTAAATCTCACAATCAAATGCCAAATGTCAGGCTCCCTGCAACGCTTATCACTAGCAATTATCTCTCGAATATGACCTCATGAAATCCATTTTCAACACATCGCCACTTCTGCCCGTCCACGGGAAATGAGTCCTGAATCCACCCCAACCTTTGACATTCGACCTGATTCCCTACAAAATCCCTAAGACACAGGCAATCATCATGCTAATCCACCCTCCATAAATGTTATTGTCCATTTACTACTTAATTAAGTTGTAGTCCCACTCTGCGTGTGTGTGCGCGAGTGTGTTCCAAAAATATCCCCACATATGGCAAACCCCACACCCTTCAGCTCAGTCCTGAAGCTAATTGTGAATCCCAACCGAAAACAAACAACAAAACGAGAAGAGAACAAGCCAAAAAGAAACCCAATAACATCTGATAAATGCTGATTGCTATTGCCATTCTGTCCTCCATGGTCCTTGAGGACGGAATTCCAAATTCCAAATACCAAATGAAAAAAGGCACAGAACCCGAAGAGCTAAAAATAGATGTGGGTCTGGTGGTGTGGGGCGTATCTGGGATGAGCCTCCATTCGGGTAGCCGTCGAAGTCACGTACACCCCGAAAAATAAAAAGGAGCAGGCAAGTTCCTTCGTTCATTCACAACACAGCGGCAGCCTTCCCCCTGCCCTGACCCAGTTTTAGCAGCGCTAGTGACGTCATAACGATTGCAGCTTGGATTTTGGAGGGGAGGCGAACTCGATTAAGAGATTTTACCTCAACTACCATATCCTGACAATGGCCCGACCCAACTTCGGGTATACGTGCGAGTACACCCCAGAGTAAGCTACCCCTGGATGGAATTTATTAAGTTGTGTTGTGTAAATTCATGCACTGGGCGCTTGGAAGGGTGGCTGTTCGCATCTACAACGACGAGGTCGTGTACCCCATGTACTCTCTCACAAGCGAATACATGCCATCCCTGACCCACATTTCCGCTGGGCTGTGCGAACAGAATGAAAAATCAACGAGGCGAACTCCGAGGGCTGGTCGGAGGTTGGATTGGGGATGATATGGCTGCTAGTCGACCCACTCCACTCCGGGAGGAAGGAGAGATTCTATTTTTAGAACAACCAGAGGGCTTGGTGTGAGCATGAGTTGACTCTGGCTCCATGGTGGAAAAGGTGTAGACACTCAAAGTTGTAGGTAAAAATAGACCGTTGGGCGGAGGGGGGCAGGATACTTTCTAGCGAATCAGTCTATAAATAGCTTTCAATACACTCCCGCCTTGACTTGCTTGGAAGGAAATTTATGTAGATGATGGAAGGACTTGAATTCATTTTACAATTTATTTATGAAAAAGTTTTCCAAAAGCGGCTTTGGGGGATTGGGATGGGAACCGTGCCGACGAGGACTCGTTCGAGGGCTGTGTGATGAAAAAATGATTGGTAAATTGAACTAATTTTTGAAATTAAATTTTCCCCAGTGGTGGTGGCGGCGTGTTGTCCCATTCACTTAGTCCTATTAGGGGCACTTCGATTTTTGACGTCATCAGACCGCTCGCAGTTGGGTGTGAATGAACAACTTTTCGTGAAACTTAAAAGGGTTACGCTGCGGCAAATTGAATTGTTTCACGTTTTCGTGGTAATGGATGGGATATTGATTTTTTTCTCTACCGGAAGAGGGAAAGATGGTTAAGTGGTTAAGTTGGCCCACAGCTGGATGGAGTTGTCACACGCCCATCGGGGGTGCTTGACACGGGCCATCCATAAAAAGTTCGTGTTTCATTTATTTAAACTGTCATGGCTTGAGATGCCTGTCAAACGTGCATATTTTGATTAGGTTTTGTCATAAATAGAAAGAGGGAAGTAGATGAACAATCCAAGGGGTGAAGGTTTCAAATGACTCCTTACAAGACCTATGTAGGTTCTTCTCAGTTAGGATGCTCTCCTTACAGAGAATGTATTTACTGACGCGAAAGCATCAAGTTTCGTTTTTTAAAAGGTAGGAACGTAATGGCAAAAGGATTCGGACATCTGCAACGGATGGACGAGTAAAGAAAAGGCCAACATGAACCGAGAGTAAGATCTCGAAGAAAATCGTATTCAGGATGTGGGAAGGCGTTAAATCCTAGCAGAGATGAGAAGAGAGAGCCACGACTGAGTTCATTGTAGAAGATGGATATCCAGAAGCTACCCCGATACTTGGCAGAAAGTGGACTCTGAAGAAGAAGAAGAAGAAGGAACACAATGGGCCCGAGTGGGGGCTACGTGCTCCCCACTCTCAGTATCCACTAGGAAATCTGAGCCAACGCTGATAAGACGCTGTTGAGTTGGAAGCACCTTCCGTAGTCAATGAAGTAGGCGACTCTGACAACACCAACAGCAGTGAACATCCACTTCCTCCTCGATCTGATTGGTGTTTGTCAGGAGCAGAAAGGGAGGTTATAGCAGTTCCGCCAACCGTGCGCCACGTTTTAGATGTCCATAAACCCTTGTTTTGATATTGGAGAAGTGGATTCGGTTAGTAGTTTGGAGCCTCCCTATAATTTCTGAAAACCCGAAAGGATTTCAAGTTGGTTTTTGATGATGTCATCGACAGTTTGCCCAAATCCACGAAGTAATTTTCGCAGAGAGCAGTCCAAGTGTATTCTACACCTTCATAGCTACATTATTTGCAAAGATCTGAGACCGAACTACCACATTCGTTAACGAATAGTTTCGGTTAGGTTAGTTAAATAGGTCGGCGAGGGGAAGAAACCCCCTGGGCCATACTCAGGTCAGTAGAGACCCTTTGTGATGCCCATTTTTGAGGGGAAGGTACCCCTTGCTCGTGGAGCCGTACCCAAACCAGTCTCCTATTTCCCCAGACTTTCGAACCATTTTGTTAACGTTAACGAGTTACTCGTCATCGAAATGTGAGAATTTGGCATTACCGCTCCCAATAAAGTTTATCGATCATTTGATCACAAGCCCCACTCACTCACGCGTTATCGATTGCGGTAATTCGGCCCCAGTTCTTAGGCGCAATCTCTGGAGCCGTCGGTATTCCTTGACTTGTAACAATAGTTATTCAAAGCCTTAAGAATGGTGTGCTCAGACAGTGGAGGTCCTTGTTACTCGCCTTCGTGAGGTTACTCTGTTCTCGGTCGTCTTTAGGAAATCTGAACTGGAGGTAGAACTGATTACTGTTTAAGTCGGTTCTCAGTTCCGACCTTTTTATAGGCTATTTCGTTGATCTGCGATTCGTTAGGAACACCTATGTATGTATATGTCCTTGGGCCGAACCGGGTATTAATGTTGTGAAGTAGCCAATCGTGTGCAAGGTTGTGCAGCGACCTAAAAACATTCTGCTTATTGCGGCTTCACATAACTAGTTTAGACTCACTGTTTTTCATCGTACCTGACTGAACCCGTCCTGTATTAGGAGTCAGCTGAAGAGTATACTGAAGGTGTAGGACAGTTTGTTAAATGGTGCTCAAGCAAGCATGGTTTTGTAGTCCGTAATTAAGGAATTTCTAAGAGCACTAGATGTACTAACCATGCTATCCGTTGGATTCTGATGAGAACCCCCAGGGGTTCTTCTACAGCCCAAGGCATTACCCTAGTCCTTATATAAATCAATGATGGATGTGTATGTGTCCAAGGAGTACAGATTTTTGCTTATATCGTCGACTTTCACATTTTTGTCGAAGTAAAGAAAAACTGCTCAAACTTTTTGACTGTTGATACCATTTGATGCAGTACTGTCGGTACGGATTTTTCATTTATGTATACAGACATGTTCGGCTAGAGAGATGTCCTTAAGTCTTTCTAGACGACTCCCCTCCGCAATTGAGGCAAACTCTTACGACTTTTAAACGCCATGGGACAGCGAATTCCTTTAAGTATCATGGGAATTATGCCACCTACGACTCCTGGCCTTTTGTATGAAGGAGCAACGAGTAGTTTCCAATTGCACTGCCCTTGAAGGATGTTCCTCAATGTTAAAAAAACATCCTACTTGAACCCGATTAGTGACTCCAGATGGTATTGGTAGCTAAACGATTCTTTGAAATGAAGCGACGAAGATCGTGCCGGAAGATGAATGAATATGTTAAACTTATGTTCAATTTTGTAGGTGTGGCGGGCGCAGTGCTTGCCACTGAATTGGAATGGACTCCATATTGATATGATGGTATATAGCTGAGTTGCCAATTCCCTAAAGCAGTTAGAGACCGACATCTCTAGATCAGTTACGTAAACCTCATTGGAAACGTAGTAGCTTTCATAGCTCAGGTAGTATTTAGTATCCTAGAACCTAGAGTAATCAGTTTGTGACAAGCGACCTCACTTCTCCTGAACTTGCCAGGATAGACATGTTCTCGTCATGGTATTAGTTTGCACTTCGATAACAATGACCATTAAAGAAAGACTTGCAAACCTGCAAAGCGGCCAAATCTAATATAGAGCGCCCCTGCTGTATTCTACCATGGAGAGCGCTTAATCTCGGCAGGAGGCAACTAAGACTAATGGTCGGCCTGTACACTGATCACATCAACCTGAATAAACATGCCCACAGACTGATGCAATCAAGTACTTGCCCACGTGAGGATGAAGAGGAGAGCCTCGAACATTTCCTCTGCAATTGCCCCGCCATAGGGGCGCTAAGACCCAAAAGCCTGGGAAGACATGCTCTGCCGGAGCTAGGCTAACACCATCTGTTGTAAACTTTATCCCTTGGTTTGACTCCCTTGGTTTTATGGGTAGAATGGACCCTCTTTAGGTCTAAGTAAGTCTTTACGACACTCACTAAACCAACCAACCAACTCCATCTGACTCTCTATCCGCTAATCTATAACGCTTCACTTACAACCCCCACAAGAGACCAAATAGGCCAAAACGTCGCCCTACGTGATGAAGATCTTCCGAACCTCACCCTCCTAAACCAACCAATCATCAGCTATTCACAGTTGATTTGGTCATCCTTGGATCCTCTCAAAACCGAACTGCAGGGCACACTCGAATGGCTAAAATAAAGGTAAACGTAAGCAATTCAAAAGTGATGGCTGCTTTTAGCAGGCCTTTTCACTGCACTCTGCATGTCAGTGCAGTGACATTGTAACAGACCGAAAATTATGAAAGGAGTAATGCCAAGTTATCTTGTAGGTTGGTCCATTAGTCAAAATGGAGAAATTTTAAGAGAGCTTCGTTGATCTTTTCTAGGAAAATGGTTACGTTTTCATGTCAACTCTCACATATTGTCCGAAGGAATAAGATCCCAGATATGTATGTACATGCTGCCCACATGACATGTTTGCGTGGTTTGCTGAATTAACTTGAATGAGGAAAACCATCCCATGTAGGGAACTCAAAGTTAAACAGTTCTCCGACTATGATTTGGCCATTTAGCCTCGAAAGGAAGATTCCCCGAGCACGCCACAAACCTGGTAAGTCTAAGATGAGACGTAAGGATCAAATCGCCTATACGTATTCCATCTGTGTCCGTCTGACGATTTAGTGGAGTCAGCGGCGGATGATTGACAGGCATGACGAGTTCACTTCACAGCATTCTACCACTGCTATCCAGTACGAAGGACGTGCTTATGCTAAAACTCCTGTCTCTGTTCATAAAACCATTATGACCAGGGACCGAATAACCGCAATCGATGACGAGTGAGTGAGTGGGTCTCGTGATCGAATGATCGATTGACCTCATTGGGAGCAGTAGTGCCAATCCCCATATTTCGATGACGAATAACTCGATAACGAGTGTGGTAATTCGGCTCCAGATACTCCACATGATCACGATTACGTCCACCGTCCTTTGGGATTAATATTTACAGTTGGGGCCTTGATCCCTGTGAAATCATCTAACCTTCATTTCAGCTTAGTATTTAGACTATAGTCTTGAGCAACCTTTTTGGTTTTAGTTTGAAGTGTAATCCACCGTCCTTATTTCTGTCAAGTGGGCAATGACCCAAGGGCTCAGATTGAACTTATGATCGGAGTTTCTTCTTCCACTTAGGCTTTCTAGATTTAGATTTCTTCTCTAGTAGCACTTCTCTTCCGATTTTTCTTTATCTTTTGAGAAATACGCTGTTTTAATCTAATGTAGTCCATCGGTTATAGAAATCTCAGGAAACCCACGTTCTACCTAATAGCCCATCAATACTTCAGTTAAATCCTGGCACTGTACGCGAACAGAGATTCTGGACACAATCAGAGCCAAATGTCCTCAACTTCTTATCTATACTTTTCGAAATTTTGCTGCTACAGACTGAAGGTATCATCGGACCATTTCTATTCGAAAAAGCACACCTTCATACGTGTCATTATTGGCACTAAATTTTAACTCTTTAATTTTGTAACTAGGAAGCAAATACTGGTGTCCATTAAGAAGCTACTTGGCAGCTTGATTTTTCCACAGAGTTGACAGACTTCACCAAAGAAAATGAAAATTCATTTTCAATTACCGTTCCCCGAGCAAATAGCTCACTTAAGTCTTAATGGACACTCAAGGAGCTTACGAAGTAACCCCCCCATTGTGCAATTATTAGTTTAGTGTACACACAGCTTCCACATTTAAGTGCTCCATCTCCATGACGATGGAGGGAAAATTTCCCAAGACACCATGGTGACGCCATTGCTACCCTCACCCGAAAGCTATGTAAAGAAAAATGCTCACCCCCATATCAACCTCATGATGATGCACAAATGCGATGAGAATTCACTCGTCTTTTTCAAGGATGTTGACCCAAATGTCCTGCGCAGTGGCACAAATCTCTGCCTCCATTCATGAAAATTCCCAACGATGACGACGAAAATCGATACAGAAATTCCCTTGTATGCGCTTGTGCTGAATAAAAAAGTCTGCACCCATACAGCCAGCCATGTTATGTGACTGTCCTTTCCACATGTACATATCTTAGCTCACCAGCAAACGATGATACACACCTTACCGGGTATGCAATGTTGTCGGCACCGACGTCGAACCATCGAATTGGGTCAACATGGATTCATTGAACCCGACAATGTTGTGCTCGCATGTCATGCCCGGCAGATAAGATGCATCTGGGAAGGAAAATTGACAGGGGGACGCAGGGGAAGTAGGTTATGTACAATGAAAACTGGAAGTAGAAGCAGAACCGAGGTATTTCTCAAGGATTTTCCAGGATTTCATTATTTTTAAGAAGGGGAAGCAGCGCGGGAGATTGCATAGTTTCCATGAATGACGCAGGACGCCATCAATGAACACACACACAAACACAAATGTGTACCTTCAGCATTAGGAGAATGAATCAACTCGATTCATAATCAATGACATGAATGGAAACGAGGAATGGCGCGCCCGGTTTGCAGGATACTTACTCCTCTTGAACTTTTGCCCTAAATTTTCCAAAACTGTGCTGTATGTCCTCGTTGGCAGACGGAACGAGTACGAGTAAAACAGCCTTTCAGCCTCAAAATGCACAGACAGAGGGGGGATATTTTTAGAAAATCATTTAATTATTTACATTGGGGATATGGATCCTTGTGTGGCCATGTGACGGACTAGGATAATGAATGGAAATGTTATGCAAACAGATTTCTTTTCTTTGCAGTCAAGGATACTAGTTGAAAGCGAGCGTGGGAGAAGGACATTCGAAGCGAAACTTGATATAATGCGGCTTCCAGAGGGAGTTGCACCAAAAAGACTACGAGAGCGGGTAGCCAGCGGCTGTATTGGTAGTCTTAAGGTGAGACTTCAGTGCAGAAATGACCTTTGCAATCTGAAGCCTTTGAAGCAGACTTGGTTGACTTGCTAATGACACGCTATTTTGAAAGAACACTTGACGCGACACGGAGTGCTGTTACAATGTTTAAAGGGTTGAAGTCCTAAGACTCATCCAAAACAACCAGGGTTGTATCTGACGACGCGAGTTTAGTCGTCGACATTGAAGAGTTGGTGGAAGCCTCATAACTGAATTGAGGTTTAACAGATCGACTCAAACTTTACATGGATGCGCACTGAGGTGTCAGAACCACATTAACCACTGTAGCTTCTCAAAGAATTTTGCAGAGTCAACATACGAGGAGTGCTTTAACAGAACTCGTTTTTGTTGAATTATTCTTTTTAAACACCAGGCCACCGGGTGTCTTAATGCATGAGTGCCGGCTTTGAGATACGATAAACTTTCTGTTGACCAGGTTTTTAGCAGATTTGGTCGACGGCTTTCGCTGCCAAGGGGTGGTTTGGAGCTATAAAACTATAAAACAACAGGCCTCCTGAGTAAGGGCCATATTCAGCCTCAAAGGAGAGTTTTAACCGTATCAGATTTTTAATTTATGTTTCTAAAGCACCACGCTTCCCGAAACCTTAGCAAATATGTACATAACTGGCGAACTCTATATTACGAAGCGTACATGAAGTCCCACTTTTTTTTTTAATACAACAACAGAAGAAACGTTTCCTCAGTTAATTTCAAGAAGCTCGTTAGGAGTTCTCTTGATTTACCCCGCCGGTCTCACTGTCTCTCGCTGGTGAAAAGCATTCATGCCTCGGTTCTTAATTACCTCTAGTAAGTAGGATTGAAGTCCTCTGTAGATTTAGACCAATGGTAAGTCCATTGTAGTACCCCTAAGGATGCTCCAAGTCTACTCCTGAACCCATTTGAATTTTCTAACGCAATAGTTCTGAAAAACCTTATCTGCAGTCCTCAGATTGTTGAAGAGATATTCTCCTGACATGCCTGTTGAAATACTGCCTAGGGCGGGACATATGCAGAGGAAGTGCTCGTTGGATTCCTCCTTATCCTTATTTTGTAAGCCGCCTCGTTCACCGGAGTGTCGTTGTAATCTGGGTTTTAGGACAGAGTAACATTGGGTTCATTAGACACCTTGTTCAGAGACACGCGATTTTAGTTCTATTCCTAAATTTGATTGCAGCATGGCTGTCGATATGAACTACAAATCTAGGCATGACACTGAGTTGTGGGGGCTGGATGAATAGCTGTGGCTTCGGCCTGAAAGTCACAGCAGGACTCATAAGCGCCGAAGGTCTCTTAAAAAACACGGAGTTCACATTACGCGTTTCTTTCTGGTATTATATGTTTGTATCCCATCTTAAAGACAGCAAAGCTGCGAATAACCAGTAGAATTCTGGTAGATGGTTGTCATAAATATCTTCTGACAGCAAGTATACCGTAGTTTGGAGCACAAGGTCTCGTCGCACAGTAATGCATACCATTAATTGGGTTTTCTCGAGGATTTTTTAGCTGCTTTTGTTTGCTAAAGCAGGTCACTAAAACAAATGATATAGTAGGTCAGGATCAGTCTTATCATCGCGGTGTAAAGCTTGGCTTGGCGTAATTTTCGGCTGTAAGCCTTTCCCTGGGTCTAGGCCAGGGCTACTATGGAACTCCTAACACGTTCAGCAATATTTTCTTTTACGAGAGCGTTCTGACTAGAACACTAGAACTACTTACTTACTTACTTCTTGTCCTGTTCTAGAGTTCTGGGTATGGTTTCTGGTAAAATGTCTCAGCTCCCTCGAACTCTTCCCCAATTGTGAGGAACTATTCTGCGACATATATTTCTCGGTAGAACTACTCTTCTGCTATCGTGCGTTCGGTGGATTTCGTTGCATGATATAGTAAGCAGTGGAACTATCGCCTTTTCGAAATGTATCATCAATCAACTGTCATTTTCGTCATAAGATGGCTGTGCCTGTTTGTTCCTGATTATTTCTCTGCCGAAGATGATCGTCAAAGACACGGTTAGACCAAGAAACCTTTAATCTGCCACAGAGATTGTCCAAGAGATCAGCTCGTTCAGAGCATATTGGAATCTGTGCGACAGTATGTCAGGGTGCTTACCAGAAACAGAGATAACAACAGCATCTATGTACATAAAACGCGGTGATAGTACGCCTTCTTGATGTGCGTTGCGACTCCCCCTTAGCTGAGGTATTAATGATTTCACTCTTGAGAATATGGTGTATTGCACAGTAGACTTGTAAGGTTAAGTTTTTTCTTCCATATCTAGGAATGAGACCCTTCTTAATTTTCTGAGCGTGATCCATTTTTCAATAAGTGGGTTTGCCCTTTTTGATAGGCATTCTGTGATTTAGATAGACAATTGCAATCTATGATGTCCTGCTAATGGAGATCTAAAATTGTATCAATAGAGGCGAAGCATCAGCCGGGCATCATTAGGACTATGTGAGAAGTTACCTTATCCACTTGGACTACCTTCGCCATAGTGCATGCAATGGATGTTTTATAGGGTCATTCATCATTTTTTCATCTTATCATTTTTTTTAGCGAAAGTAAGGCGTTGTGCGTGGTCTGCTGGCTTCAATTCTTTCAAAATGCAAAGCAAAGTGTTTGCGAGTAGGCCCAATTCGAAATGGACACACCTGGGTTTTCAGTCACGCTCAGCTACAGCCGCCATAATTTTTAGCTCATCTTGCCGGACGAACACGAGTTGGAGTATCTTTTAAAATGACACTTCTTGTTGAATAACCTTAAGCCAAATAGGACAACCGCCAGAATGTGCTTTAGAGGTTCGAAACTGCAAACTCCATGTTCTAGCTCATTTTCAGTAATTTAATCGGTTGATGACTATATTGGAGCATTACTGTATAAAAAGTTTAATAGATAGTGACGGCCATAAAACCAATGAAGTGAGAGTCAAAATTTTACATCTACATAGTCCATTTGAGTGCCTCCCTGCTCTCGTCAATAACCGCGTTTGACAGGGTTTGAATAATACCTTTCGATTAAATAATGACCCCGGCCTCGCACTCGGCATTCTGTAGCAATTTAAATGAGCGGTTGATATCCAGATTCTCACAAAAGACACCAGCTCCTCTTCCAGTTTCTATTTTGGCTTCAAAGGTATTTCAAGCTAGCCCTTCTCTCCTTGTTACTGTCTCATATGTCCTTTCGTCTCTTTGCAGACACTTTGAAGTGAGTGTTTAATACTTTCTCCGCATCGCTACAGAATCAGTAGTTTTCAGTTTCCACATTGAGTCTTCAATGACCTGCTAAGAAACTTGTTAAAATGCAAAACTGATTAAGAAGACCTCTGAGTTGCTTATAATGCACATCTCACAGTTTTCATAATCGGTGGCTCGTGGCTACAATTCTCGACTAGTTCAACGAAGCTCAACTCTTACTCCTTTTTTTCAAAAATATTTTTTTTATTTAAAAAAAAAAAAATCGTTTTTAAGTAAAATATTGAACATAAATAACAAGATTACAAGCGGATTCTTAAAATTTCCAACAAATTTTCTTTTTCTTTTATGTTTCCCAATATTTTGTTGCATAGCGATTAACTAAATATAATAGAAAAAAAAATTTCATTTAACTTTTCGTTTCTGTGTTGTTTCATTGCCTTTTATTTACTTTTTGTTTCAATCAAGATAATATTTTATATATAAAAAATGTTTTAATGAAAAAAATGCCGTAGCGTTATTTTTTATCTTATAATTATCTCTTAAAATATTAAACAGTCGAAGCAAACGAAGTTAAATTTATTTTTAATTTTTTTTTTTCATGCATAAATTAAGTAAACACTAAAAGCTATAGCAATTTTGTTTTTGCTGAGAGAAAAAAAAATCAATTTCATCAGAAATGGAAAGAGCTTGAGAAGAGACAAGGATGAGCAAGGAGAAAGAATAAGAAGAAAAAAATCCAAAAATTTGTTATACCCTTTTACAAGATTGAGTTGTAAGTCGGTCCTGTGGCTCTGGTTGGATTTGATTTCCCGAAAAAAAATTCGTTCACACCTAACACTCTTTACATTCAGTTGTTTTCATTAAATGTATTTTTTTTTTGTTTTTAATGTCTGTTTTGTATCTTTCTTAGTGTATTTACAAAATTTCAAAGAGTTTCTTCAACTCAACCATTAGAGCCCAGTCAGCCTTAATTAAGTCATCACGGAAGTAGTCCTTGCAGGCGTCAATACTTTGGCGAGAGATCTGAAAATAAATAAAAGTGGTTTAGGAAAAATTAAGAATCTACACATTAAAGAATTGATAAAAAAAAAGATGTTCAGTTCTGTGGTCGTCGTGGCTCCGTGGTTAGTGCCACATGCTTCTTGATTTTCACCAGCTAGAGGCACAAAGGACAGTATTTGACTGTTTGGATAGAAAAATGTACATTTGTGTCCAAAGTCATGAAGCAGCATGAAGTCATGGTGCTTGTTTCAAATAAATTTTCATGGATGACTCCGAAATCAGTCATGGGTCCGGTGCGGGTATCTATGTAGAGACCGAAAACACTAGACTTCAATATTCGTTAGGCAAGAATGCCTATGTTTTTCAAGCGTTACTGCAAATAATAGGAGGAGGGTTCGGAGCATCTGCCCCTATAGTGACAACCCTTTAACCAATTTAGCTCCAGAATGCTGAACTTAATGACTCTTGTCTGGTACCGAGATCATACTGGGATTTCTAAAGAAATTGCTACACAAAGCTTAGAGGATCGTGTCTCAGGACCTCAACCTGCGTCTTTGGTCAAGGCTTTCACTTACGACTTGGTTTCTTACAAACACAATTGTGTTTGGTAGGGGTCTCCGGGACAAATGTGCCCGAACGTGTGTAAAAAATCAGCGCCATTCTTGCTGTCCCTCAGTAGAAAGTACTGTGAACAGCTGACTGCCGTTCTTACGGGACACTTCGCTTTTGCTAAGCATCTTAATTTGCTAGGCTTTAATGACGCTGGCTGCCACACTTATGAACGAGTTGTCCTGCCTATGCTCGGTTCAGCTGCAAGATCTTCGGTGCAGATGTGGTGGGTACTGATAATGCAAGCTCCTCATCAATGAAATGCCTTCTCGGTTTTTTTTTCCGAAAGTCAGGAAAGTTAGAGGAACATGGGTAAAAGCTGGGTTCTGCTTCCTCGTAGTACAATGGACCAGTTGCGTCTGAGTGCTCCAGTGGAGTTCTAACCGACAAAAAAGAGGCTACTTCCAAACGCAAATTGTGCAACAGTCTAGTTAGTTGGCAGACTTCTACTGTCTAGGTCTCTTGGTGCCTAATTCACGAATGATCCCACGCGACTCTCGACTTTCTGACGAGTAGTAGTGACGAATCTTTATCGTACTGTGAAACGTTGAAGACTTGATGGCTAATGGATGTGCAGCTCCTATGAGAAAACTGAGGCATCAAATAGGCCTTTGGTCTTGAAGTCATCAGATTGTAGAGGACACTCTCCTTTGTCTGCCATTGAATGCTTCTAGACTACATCGAATGTCACGTGATGATTCACCTTCGGTAGATAACATTGCATTGTCAGTATTTGGACATGTCCAGTTCATTGGTCGCGAATCTTTTAATTTTGAAATGAATCGATAGTCAGTTCGGTGCCTCTGTGATGTAGGATACAGAAGGTATGCAATCCACTCAGCATGCCAATCATTCGATAAGGAAAAGCCATTCCAACAAAAGAATCATTTCTCTGAACGATCGTTAAATCTGCCAAGTAATAACCACATAAAAAGCCAACCGCCAACTCATAGTCAACCGAAAACCCATTCGACAAGCCCTTGTCCAGGATCTCTCAACCAAAGTCTAACTTAAAGTTGATCCCACAAAATTTATAAAAATAAAATAAATTCCCCAACGAGCCCCGAAGAACCATCTCCTGCTCAGACTCGGAGCAGGAAATTGCCTCTAGCGATTTACATGTCCGCAGGGAGTCACTGCCGCCGCCGAAGTCGTCATCTCATCATCATCAAAGGCTAATTATAGCTCCGACGCGAATTTCACCAAACAACGTCGTTATATTGCACTTTAATGAGCATAAAACTTAATTGCGTCCATTAAAATGGAATCGGCATGCCACCGGTCATCAAAAATATTACCCCACCGGCTCCGGCTATAACAATAAACTACGCTCCCATATGGACGCATGTGTATATGCCAAGGAGCCACTTAGTTACTCCTTCAGAGAGCGTCTGAGACTCGCCCGCGATAACGATCTTAATTGGTTTCACATTGACGGCGAACCTCGATTTTCAATTAATTCGCCGTGGTCAGCGAAACGTCACAAACTTTGTCCCCGAAATCATAGAGATGCTTTTGAAGCTTCTACAAGATGCCTAATAAAATATTCACCAGCGTATATCCTGTGACGGTGGATGACGGTGCTCGTGCGACCAACCGACCACGACAGGACACAATTGTGGCGGTGCTACGGTGCAAATAGCAATTTCAATTATCTGCGATGGTATTTTCGGACGAACGTGGTCGCCGCTCTATGCATACAAAATGGCCAATAAGTTCCGAGAAGGTATTTTTAGCTCCGAAAGTGAATTTTTTGATGGTGCAGACAACGGTGGGGGCTCGGAACAAATTGGATTCTGGAGCTTATCCTTTTTAGGTTGCCCGCCAACGCCCGGAACAGATGCACTTGAGCTGCAATTCTGTGCGATGTGGAGGTGGCATTTGGCAACAGTGGCATTTGGCATTTTCATCATTTTTCCGCACTCTCAGCGTGAGAGAGAATTTGGGGAAAGGTAAGGTTGACATGCCGGAGGGGGATAGTTTTCGAACAAAATTGCATTAACGGTGTCGAGTTGGGTGATGTGATTGAAGGACGCAGCGTACAATTCTGAGTTGGGTGAGGCGATCCGAAGGGCGGTCGAATTTGATAGAAATCGCAGCAAAGAAATCCATTTATCGAACATCTGCACGAAGTAGCTTTGCTGTAATGTCTATGCCCACTTGGCTATACGGTTTGAAGTGACCCTTGATGGGCCAAAATTACTTCTTCATGCAATCAGCTTTTGCTGAATGTCACCATGGTCATTGGACATGAAAAACCCTTTAAAGGGAAGGTGCAGACGAAGAAACGCTTCAAATTGGTAAAACTAACTTGACCCCGAATGCAGATTACGTTGTGATGTTTCGATGGCAAGGTAAACTGAACTGAATTTCAGAGAAGACGTCATCTGGTGAGAAGATTACGTATACAAATGCAGCCCAAAGAAGGAGACCCCTTAAGTAGAACAAAATAAACCCATTGGAATGTACACAGATCATCTGGAAATTCCTAAGGAAACTCAAACTGGAAATGAATTTGGCTGTCCAATCGACGATTAAGAGCGGAGAAGTCATTTATCATCATTTGCCAATGGCCCGCCCATCCACTACTAGGGTCGCGGGTTTAGGGGGCTTAAGTGGACTCCCCACATCTCCCGATCTTCCGCCATCGACTCTAAGTCCTTAAAGGCTATCCTCATACGGGTAGAGGAGAGATTTCGGACGTGGTCTAGCCAGTTCGTCCTGGATATCCGAAGACCCAAGAGAACTATCTTCGATAACTCAGAGAAAAAATATTGACATTCATCGATAGCCAGGCCGCCATCAAAGCCGTGTCCTCCACAATACTCAAATCACTTGAGTAAGGTGTTGTCGCAGCCAGCTTAAGATCATAGGCTCAAGATATAATGTATTACTCTATTGGGTCCCGGGGCACGGAAGTATCGATGGCAATGAAAAGCCCTATAAACCGGCAAGAAAAGGATCGGAACTGGACCAAAAAATGGTCTATTCTAGGGTTCGGATCCCTATAGAAGTTCTAAAGCAAGAGATACACTTGGACTTAAAGAAGCTTGCTAATGAGCGATGGAGCACACTTCCGTCATGCCGCAGGAGATGTGACCACAATAAAACAACAACAAAGGAAACACTTACGCTGAACACGTTACATCTAGTTTTAGTGATCAGCATCCTCACAGACCACAACCTACTGGCAGTCCATCTAAGCAGAATGCGGCTAAGCACGACTGACCTCTGCAGAGGATGTGGCGATACAAACGCGGAGGAGGACACAGCACACTTCCTCTGCGACTGCCCAAGCCTCAGCAGAACCAGAAAGAAGATCCTAAGCTCTTACTTCTTTGGTGACCCAGGTCATCTGTCAATCATGCCACTGAAGGCCATCGTAAAATGTATACTTAATTCAGGGCGGCTTAGGGGGGCTAATAACGATCAATAAATAATCAATTCTTTTCCCAACAGGTACGGGAATGTAGGTTCCACAATGGGGAACACCATGGATCCTTGAAGATCCGAGTGAGGTGGCGCCTCACATCAACCCACCACCCCTTTAACCTAACCTATCGTACTTAGCGGACGCCTACCTGATAGCACAGCTTCCATGGCATGTCTTGGAAGCCAAATTGGGGAGAAGTTTGCCTTTAAAAGATTCAGGCCTTCTGGCGAAGCCAAACATCTTCCAAAAAGAGCCAAAGCCGAATTAATTAGCTGTGCACTACAGCTAACTCCCATTTCTTAATGATCGAACACTCTCGTTTTCGGATAGGCCGAAGTATTTGGGTATCACTCTCGACCCATAATCAAATTGGAAACAGAGCCAAAAAGGTGTATATAACTCTTTATGCCTGTGGTTAAACTTTAGGGAAGAAGTAGGGATCAAGACCGGAAATGACCCTGTGTACACTACCCCTGTACGACCCATTCTCACATACAGGAACTTGGTCTAGTGGCCCGCACTGAGTAAATGGTTCAACTGAACAGAATCTAGCGAACTGCTAGTATAGAAACCACAAGTGCACTAGATTAGGCTCGAAATTCTATTCAAGGGGCCCTTGAGATATTAAGGCCGTACATGCTTCCGAACTTGGCCAGTGTCTTCCAAGCTAAAATACTCGCAATCGATGAAGCCTGGCTTGCACATAACGAAGACCGAGCGCCTAAGCGAAACGTCGGAATTTTGTCCGATAACTAGGCAACCATCAAGGTCCTCGTCCCAACAATCATTTCCTCCAAGCTAGTAGCACAATGCAGACCCGATTTTGCGGGCTTAGGGAACTAAAGGGAACGACGTGGTCAATGAACTAACCAGACGACAGTCAGCCCTTGACAGCTCCCATTACGAGCTGTCTAGGGAAGATTCAGTTTACAATATTTTCCAATAGCTAAACGTAAGTGAAACAACCTTATCAAATCCAGAAAGATTTCGCAAACACACAAACTATACGAAAGCCAAGGATCTCCTAAGCAAAATCTGAACAAACTTTGTGCGTATAGTTGTCATCTGCACAGACCACAGGGCAGAAGGAACGCATGCAGCAAAGCAACTGTCTCAACAACCTTTGTGTTTTCTCTTTTCAGTTATCATTAGAGAATAATTTTAATTTTAATTTTGGGTGGGGACGAGAGACCCCATTTATTTGGCTTAATACAAGCTATACATTCTTAATCTAAAGTTAAACAGAAATCTTAAAACTAAAACTTAAAAAATTAGATGTGGTGGTGAAGCAGAAGGGACTTTAGGTAAGGGGATGTATGGTTGAAATCAAAGACGATAACCCTATAAGCCTAAGCTATCCCCATGTCAATGGGGATATAAATAGATTTCTTGAGGTAAAACTGAGCATCACACTAATAAACTCCCACACAAACCAAATTGTTCACTGGCATAGAACTCGTTGTAATTACGTCAAAGTTGCATCCTTATAAAGATGTCTTCCCACCCGAAGTGAGGCAAAGCAATAACCCATATCCTTCGAGTAATTGCAACTTCAGTGAGCAGAGGTTACTACCACTCGATGCACCTGGCCCACTCGGTAATATGCCCCAGTCATATTGAGGTCAGAAAAACATTCCGCTTCGGTGAGTCCATACTATAATCAGAACTAGTCCAACACTTAACCGACATTATGCCCACCTTGTTGAGCAATTATCCCGAGAAATGCACTTTCTACCGCCCGCCATGGGATATGACAATTACCCGCACCTGGTATTGGCAGTACGGGACCTGAGTTTCAACTTCTGTCCGATGACGACCCCCCATTTTCGATTTCCCATGAATAAAACAACGTATTCCCCCAGTGTGCAATTTTTTTCGCTGTAATTTCGCTCAATTTACGCCGAATGCGACTCTCTCGTATGCCACCACTTAAGTTGACGTCGCGTTGCTTCAGTATCATTAACTCGAACATTTGCGAACATCAAAAAGCTACTAATGGTGTTCTTAAATCGCATTAAAAAGGACATACGTCATCAACAAGCGGACCCCCATGAGGAGGTAGCGTCCTTTAAGCGAATTTTTCTCTTTTTATTTAAAGCCAACACACTCATAAACGGTAAAAGCAAATTGGTTGCTTTTGTTGACTCCACGTCCCGCCTTTGGATCCCCCAATCGCATTATCCTTGTGCGAAAATGTCACACTCACACACACACACGGGCAGCAGGCTCCTCAGAATGTATCCCCCAGAGTTTGTCCTCCAGAGAGTAGGCGCGTTTCATTGCACCTTTTGACGGCATTTAACGGTCGGCTGACGTCGACCTCTGGCATTTTAAAATAAATTCACTCCCTCTCCCCGCCAAACAATTCTAATGTCATTAGCGATGTCCTTACCGCTGGCGCGTGAAATTTCAACTGAATGGCACAAGCCAGCGCGCACCTCTCCTGCGAGAGACATTACAAAGGAAAGGATGGCACCGAACCGCCACATCAAAGCGAGTGGAGGGACACAAAGCGCGTAATTCCAACGTCACACCTCACGATGGGGAATAATAGACGCGCTGAGCTGGGGGAAGTTGCTGCCACTGGTGGTGGTAAATATGGTGACAACAAGGACTCTTCTGTTGATGACGTCAACAAATCGCCCATTCTATTTATCTAGGACGGGAGGTGTTTGATGCGGGTGGGGCGGGCTGCCGAAGGACGAGATTCTATAAATGTTATTCACCCTCGCTGTTCGGGCGGAGGTATATATAGTCGCCCGCATTTTCTGGTGAGGCACTGAAATGCAATGACGTCATAGCAATGATGCAGTAACCTGATTTTACCAGTGGTTCTTGTGTTTTGGGTGTTTTGGGCGTGCTGGGTGGATGAGGGTGGCTGGAAGCAATTTATGCGCAAAATGAGGTTATCTGCGAGTGATACTTTGCTTTTTTGTTGTGTTCGAGGGGAATTATGTTGTTGAAGGTTGTTCTGCATGCGAACACTGAACTGGTTTACGATTGCAATTTATTTTTGGCCAAAGGAAGCCTTGGATATGGATGCAAGAATGCGGGAATTGATGGAGTCTTCAATGATAAGTGGCAGAGAGTTGAGCAAAATGTCAGTTGGTGGAGCTCTATTTGACTGTTCTTGGAACGTTGTATGAATTTATTTAGACTTCTGTGGGAGTAAAGGTAAGGTTTCCAGTAACAGTGAATTGCCTTCGTTGAACCTCCACGAGATTGACATTTGTGGAGTTTATATTTGTTTCCAGGTAGGTGGTCTTCTGTGTTTCTTTCACGATTTGATGTCGTCAGTGGTATTTCATTGCAGGGGTTAGAAAGATCCTTGTTAGTTCGTAAGGACGGGATTATGATCGACTCAAAGTCGACTGGTCGTAACCAATTACGTCACAAGAAGAAGTTCGATAAGACCTATTTCAGCATTTTATTGAAATAAAGATGGTGAGGCTGTTAAAGAATCTAAAGAACTCAACTGAAATAAATATCTTACATGTGTAAAACCTAGAAATTGGACATAATGGAATGGACAGAATGAAAGTTAAGAAGGAAGCAGAGAAACTGAAGTAGAAAACGCAATAAGTACTACGACTTCTACGTTTAGCCAAACCACTCGTGGAGTCTCTCTGATAGCAGATACCGCTGGCGTCTAAGTCTTGCATCGGGGTGTACTAGTAAAAACAAGGATATGAAGCTGTGACATCTTAAGGGGTGATTTCTACTGGGAGCAGTACTTATTTGGGTGCTAATCTAGCGTCAGAAGCCGACTTAAACTCTCCAATTGACACCAGCATTTGTTGGCTTTCTCGATGAATTCTATCTATATTTCCCTATAGTGTGTACCGGCCTCGATAAGGGCCCATCTGCACGCCTTCTTGTAACACCATCTGGAAGTTTATTTAAAAATTGCGAAGAACCAATGGCGAGCCCATTACACCACAAAACAAAAAAGATGTTGGCTGGCTTGTGAGCCGCTACTGTAGAAGGAATAATAACACTGAAAAGCAGACAAACGCCTCGGATACGGACCGATCATCCATTGAAGCCCTCGGGCTGTTTACTGCGGACAACGGTTGGATTCTGGAACATTGCGATCCACTTCGTGAAATCCAACAACACGTGGCAGCCTCTTAATTAAATAACCTATTAGCGACCAGTGGTCGCCGTGGGTCAGTGGTTTGTGCGTTTGACTGCTGTGTGAGCTGCCGGGATTCAAGCCCCAGCCATGTCCACAGAGCATTTTTCGCGACACCACTTCTCGTCGGGGAACGACAAACCTCCGGGAGTATGATTTGTCATGAAAAAGCTTCTCAATTCGTCTTCGGAGTCGACAATAAATTGTAGGTACCTTCAATTCAGAAGGTAAACGGCAAGGAAGGCCACCAAGAAGCGGAAAGAAGGTAGAAAAACTTAGCCCAACGCTATCTTCGCAAGAAAGGTAAGCCCAATGCTTATATCATTGAAGCAAGAGGGAATTACTATGCAAAGCTAAGGCAGACCCAAAGCAATTGAAAAAGCAGATCAGAAGGGCTCATAAAGAAGATTTAGAGAGAGCAAGCGGGTGTAAGGACCTTCACGCAACTAGCAATGAATTCAAAGTTGCCCATAACGTTACTACCATAGAGGACATATTCGAGGCAATTAAAACTCAATTCAGAGTCGAACCGGAACCGGAAAGAGGGCGTAATAAAGTAAATGCACTCAACTCCACTGCTTTTACTGGTGGCTATCGGTGATGTTATCCGTTCAGCTTTGACGGATGAAAGTCGGGATAAACAATGGCCAATGCTGTCTTCTGGACTACGCTGGTGTTACCTGTCTACTTTAACACAGGAAAAGGAGGTTAAAAATTAATGCGGTAAAAACAAAGGCATTGAACTTTTCCGACGTGAACGCTCAACTTAACACTGCAAGACTAGAGGTCGAGAAAGTCTATAAGTTAATGCATGTTCTCAGCTAATAGTGCACCAAATTGCATGTGGGCAGCAGAATAGGTAAATCAAATTCCAAAGTCAGAAAAAGGAATGTTCTCGGCCCCTAAATCTAAGCACTTTACCGAAGTAGAAGTTGTCAATAAACCATTGTAGCTCTTAAGACGTCTACGAATTATAAAGGGCTTTTTAAATAGGGACATAACAATTTTGTATTTTAATACAAACGCACCCTTAAACTTTTTTTATGATCTGTCAATGACAAAACTACGGTCAAGGTTTACATATTTATCATGGTGAAGTTCACGAACGAGCAATGTTTGAAAATTACTAAAAATTACTACCGAAATTCTGAGTAAGTGGTCGCAACTTTAAGAGCGCTTACTCCAATTTTTGGTCGTAATAATCGTATCACCACACAGTCTATGCGTACTTTAGTGGAAAAATTCAAATCAACCAGTGCCAGTGAAACAACGAAGTACCGAAAATATTGCAGCCGCAAGTGCTTCAGTTCAAAATGAGCCAAACCAGTCGTTCCACGCCGTTCACAGGAATTGGGATTCTCTCAGTTCACTTTGTGGCGAATTTTGCATAAAGATCTTGGCCTATACCCTAACAAGCTCATATTAATTCAAGAACTGAAGCCTCTAGATCATTTAAAGCGCCGAAACTTCTCCGATTGGGCTCCGCAAAAGTTTGAAGAAAATCCTGAATTTCATTGTTATGTCCTTATTGAAAAACCCTGTACTAAGGATTCTCCGATTAAATTGCATGTGAAACGAAGTAGTCCGCGGTACAACGGGCTAAGCAGCAAAAGATATCACAATACGGCGAAGAAAGAGGGTAACAGTAAATTTCAGGATTTCAGAGATCGCCTATTGTTGACATCTGTTGCTCCTCGAGTGGTGCAACGATTTAAGCAAGTTATCATATCCGATAAGGGTGTCTGCCTATAAAGTTATCTATAAAATCTTTCTTCGCATATGTCGCCTCACTGGCAATGTGAGAAATTGATAACCATGTCAAGGCCTTTGTCGAAAGCTTAGAGTTCTGTTCCTCAGCAACGACAGCTGAGGTAATAGGCTGTATTTGTTCAGGAGAACCCTAACCGTCGAGAATAGAAAATATTTCAAAAAAATTTCTAATGTCGCGATTAGTCAAAGTCGGTGTGCAAAAGAACCCTGAAATAATAAATTTTATAATAAAATACTCACTTTGCTGACCAACATGTCGTCCGCTTCAAAATGTCGACCAAACATCTTCGGTGATTCACCAGGAATCGGTTCAATTTTAACGCAAATCTCTTGTCCCTTACGTGCGCTCTCGATCTGTTTATGATTGAACTCTATCGATGTCACTACACCGATGTCCACAAACTGTAAATAAACAAGAAAATTACAAAAATTTATTGGTGTGTCTGTGCCTTGCAAGAATGAAAAAATTGTTTTTTTTTTTTTCACAAAAACGAAACGAGTACCGCTAAATGTTTACTACACGAACATATCCGCCAGAGACGGTGTCCACAAACTAGCACACCACAACTGATGAACGATCTGCGAAAATCTCTGGCAACGTGACAAGGATATTAGTCAAGAAAACGACAGAGCAAAACAACAACGACAAAATATTGTTTTGCGTTTTTCCCTGGGAGGCGCACGGGCGGGACCACTTGAAGTTTGTTTACACGAAGAGTTATTCGTGGGAATAATTTGAGGACACGAGACAAAATTGTTATGATGTCGATACTAATTTGTTGCTGAGATTGGAATCTAATTAGAAGTTCGGCTTATCACACGTCCAAATCAACTAGACTTTCGCATCTCTGCTTTAAGAGTTCTTGGACGAGTTTGTGTCCCTCACGACTAGGGCGTCTCTTCCTAATCGTTGTAGGACCTGGAAGCTCTATCGTTTTCAGGCTTCATTACGTGACTTGGCTCTCAGTGTTGTCCTCGTGAAGCTTAAAGGGTGAGTATCAGTCTACCACCAGAACCCACTCTCTATTATCTCCAAGGACATTTGAAGCATTTATATTGACAGCTTCAAAATTCTCCCAAACCCCCATTTTTTCCCTATAAATTATGTTCACTGCATCGGTATCGTACCATCATAACCAAACGACATAAATATGACGTGACTTCTGTCATCAAAGCGGATACGACGCAAATCGTGCCACGCCTTTTCTTATTTTTTTTCCTACATCATTATGCACGTTCCCATTCTTTGAAAAGAACCCAAGACAACACAGAGAGAGGCTTCATTTGATTACATAAGAGAGAGTCGTTTCTAAGGCGGAATAAGCACGAATTGCGCTTCTATACTTGGATGTGAACTCTTGTATGTGTCGTGCATTTCAATTTCGCGGAACAAACATATTGACAAGTCTTTTAGACGGTCTTGCGATTTTTGTCAAGATTCGCCTGATCTCTTATGACCAAGGCTACTACCTTTGACCTTAAAGCTGATTGGGATGAGCTCATTTGGGAGTTAATTTCAAACATGGTAACGCCCCAAACGTGTGTGTAATTACTTGTGAACAGGATTTAACACTCATCACACCTTGTTTATGCGTATATGTATGCCTCCTGTGTGAACACAATGCGACACAAGTAAATTGAATGAAAGAAAAATGCGTACAGGGTGGTCACAAATTGTTTGAAACACAAGTGGCAGTTCGATTGAACAAGCTTACAACTAGGGACACTTCATTCGATTACCTTTACATCACTTTACAGGGTGAGTTTTGCGAGATAAATAGCTAGAACCCAACAGGCACCCTGTGTGCAGAAGCAGTCTTCACTGTTTTACCAGATAAACTTATTTTTAAAATCCAGACCTCGAGTATTCCTCGAGCTTCTCAAAACATCACAACCATTAATCGCCTCTAATCTTTTGCGAACACCCTGTATAAGTCCGGAAAAAAGCAACGCTGAAGCAAAGATATCAACAAAAATCTTTCATTTTGTAGTCAGCGCACGTACCACGGGTGAATGGTGAATTAAGACTGCATCGGATTAGGAATTCGTTTGTTTGGTAAATTATGGGTGTGTGGGTTTTTGGTTTCACTAAACACTGTGTTATACACTAGCACAAGACAGATTTTTACTCTGACACTTGGGGGAAGAAAGAAAAGTCTGATTACATATTCAAGGTTCAAAAATTTAATTAAAAACTAAAACGTGCTCTATGAGGAATTGCAGTAAAGGAAGTGGATCTTGCATAACATGAAAGACTTTCCAGTTTCTAGTATTTTTCTATTCGAATCAATTCGATTGTCACATGCAGTTTTAAGCGACGATATGTTTAGAAGGTTAAGCGACAGTTACATTCTATTTTAATTCCCAAAATTTGGAAACAGCGAGTCTATCGTTTTGTTCAAGACAAGTTTGAGATGTCCTTGATGACAGGTTAGGTTACGATAGGTGAGGCAAAAATCCTAGAAAATCCTAGGAAGGCCAGGATAACTTAGACCCGAGTTTGGAGCATTGTGATATCAGTAGAATGGGCCGGAGTACCAAACCGAAAACCTTGGACTATCTGCGAATGAGATAAAAGTATGAGAGCCTTCAATATAAGAGTGACTGGTTCAATCAAGTGGGGCGGGTCATCCTAGGCATCCACGGCAGTCCGATGGATGCTTCTATTTAGATAAACATTCGGATTGGTGGTAAGGCTGAATAAGAGATTCAAGAGAAAAAAATTATTATGCGCCTCAGCAAGGAACTACCAACACAACAAAGAAATATCCTACAATGGCGACGAAATTGAAAAGTCAACCAAATTTTACGACCAGTCCAATCTCTTACCGAGTTCGGTTTGCAAAAATACAGTAGTCGTTAGCCTGCGCCATGTTATGTGAAACCCTCAAGTCTTTCGTCAACAACCTGATCAGCCGCGTAAGACAGCATCTATACAGACGAACTATACAGAGCCATGGCTAGTTTCGGCATCACTGCCAAACTCATCTGTTTGTGTAGTATGACGATGGAGAACGCACTTTGTTCCATCAAGCTCGGTCAAGACCTCACCGAGACCTTTGATGTCAAAAAAGGTTTAAGACAGGGCGACGCGTTGTCATGCGACTTCTTTAACATCATTTTTGAAAGACTTCTGCAGAACTCACGCGGCAACACCAGAGGCACAATCTTTTAAAAGTCCGTCCAACTACTCGTATTGACATAATCGGAAGAACGCAGCGTGATAGCACTAGTGCGTTCGCGAGTATCGAGACGGAGGCGGCGACGCTGGGTTTAGCGGTCAATGAAGGCAAGACGAAGTATATGCTGTCAACAAGAAAGGACGTCTCGGGCAGAACGTCACTATAGACAGATTTAATTTTGAGGTAGTTAAGGACTTTGTCTACCTATGCTCCGCTATAAATTCAGACTTCGACACCAGCGCTGAGATTAAACGAAGAAAAACTCTGGCCAATCGTTGTTTCTTTGGGCTTAGAAGGCAAGTTAGTTGCAAAGCCCTCTCTCGAACGACTAAAGTGACCCTGTATCAGACCTTAATCATCCCAGTCCTGCTCTACTGGCCCAGAGGCATGGACTCTATCAAAAGCGGATGAGGTTGCTCTTGGCTGTGCTTTGGGTGATTTTCGGTCCCCTCTACATAGACAGTGAGTGGAGGAGATACAACGACATGCTGTACGAGCTGCACAGCGACATCGACGTAGCCAGAATAGCGACCAATTTTTAAACCCACGCCCGAAAGACGACGCAGTAGAGGAAGACCGCGACTCAAATGGCACACGCAAGTGGAAGAGGACCTTGCGAAACTGGAGGCAGCTGGTTAAAGATCGAGCTTGCTGAAGACGCTTGTTGGTTGAGATCCAGGTCCACCACCTTAAGTAACGAAGTATTCGTTATATAGGATCCATTCTAAGAACCCAAATTACAAATTCATCAACAAAGGGACTCCTCAATGTCGAGGTATATCTCCTTTACTATGCCATAAATAAAAGCTCGGCAACCGTAGTTGATACCTGAGATGCTGTCTTACAGACGCCTCAACCATGATCTTACTTCTACTACCACTTGACCTACTCATCAAAGAAATTGTATTTTGCATCGCAGTGTAGCTCAGGAAATCTGGGTGCTGGACCGCAAAGCCCCAAAACCATAGTGAAATCCGGGAGACGATACCAAACAAGTTGGATGCGTCTGACTACTCAAACCTCAAGCTTAACTTTGGAAAATGTATTTTGGTAAGCAGACTGAAAGGGTGGTGGCATAGGAAGCTGCATTGGATAATTGCTGATTTACAGACAGGCAATTAAGTCCCTGGCATCGTACTCACTTACATCACAGATCATTCTAGATAATCGTTTGTCTCTGATTGAGATGGCTTTCACTCTCAGATAGATAACGAAAGACAGAACACTAGATTGAAGAGCACCTCGTGCCCGTACACGTAGGCAGGAGTGTTAGACGACTGTTAACACTGCGAGTGTCCTTATCTTTGAAATCCGACAGCATTACTAGTGTCAAAAACCGCACTAGAACCTAAAAAAAAAATTGGAAGTTTGTCAGGTATGGTGACCCTGTCAGTCCAATTAGTACTGCAACGATCAAACAAAGATCCTTCGTTGGTTATCCGCTATTCGTGTACAGAGACCGATTTTGCAAACGGATGCACACCCTCGAACTTTGTGAGTAGAATCGAGACGTGAAAATAATCATCTCCTATCGTCTTCAATCTCCACAGCTACACGATATCACATCATCTCCTCAGCAAAAGAAGACAAACTTTCTTTTTCACAAATCCACCCGTCAATACTTATGAGTGCGCGCGGGCGGACATTTATATGAATTTCGAGTAAATACTTCGTTAGCTAAGCCATTTCCCTTCTCTCTTTTTTGTAAATTAATTAGTTGATGCAATGCACAAATAATTTTTTGAAAGCAAACAACCGAGGAAAACACACGGAGCCCAACTGCCACTACACACTAGCACCCATCACCATCAGCGGCAGCACCACGGCATCACTTGACATGTTTCATTTGTGACACTTTCGAGGCGTGGCACATTAATGTCACCGCATTTAATGTTGCATCCTCTTGACATTTATGCTGCATCGTGTGCATACTGATTGATAAATTTAAACTGATTTTTGTTTTATGTCGCCTCGGGGTACTCCTTACGGCCGCCACCTACGGCCGATGGACAACGAAGATGATGATGATGGTGGTGGCGTGTCAGACGATTGTTTATCATTTATTGACCGTCATTCGGTGGTGATTGCATTTCTGACCACTCCGCTGTCACTTTGACAGCATACCCAACAAGCAATGTTGTTGCTGTCGCTCTCGCTCTTCTGATGAGGTCTGGCTGCGCTTGGTGGTCATGATCGAAATTCCACGAGGGACTTCTGGGAGGATAATGGGAGACAGGCCGGCGAACCGAGATCCACCTATTTTGGAGGTGTAAAATGAACGTGCTAACGGGCGATAAACATTCGCTTTTGATGGCGCATTTAAAGTGCATAAATTATCCTTCTTTCGAGTTTGAGTCTGGGACCCTGAAACAGGGGTTGGGTCCTGCTTTCGGGAGTGGATTTGGTGGACTTTGTTTTTATGGCACACACTCGACTTTAATGAGATGGGGTTTCAGTGTTCGGCTGAGCTCCTGATTGTCTCTCGTTTATAAGAGCACGCCTCGCCCATGTGTGTGGGTTTTGCTCTTTGTGGACATAAATAATGAATTTGAATGGCTTTATACCAGTTCGCCTACGACGATCTTTTGTTGCGTCTTCCAGCGATAACTGACGACGTTTTGTCTGGCGTGACATATCATCATTAAATTAAAAAAAAAAACCAAGACACACAGCCAAACAAAGGTCAAGTCTTTCCGGTGAAGTCACAAAAAAAAATTGAAAAACCTCGAAATAAAAATAAAAAAAAAGAAACGAACAACTGTATACGTGTAGGTGTGATGAAAGGTATAAAGTATCAAAAGTCTTCAGATTGCCAAAATGCCGGTGTCGTGTATTTTCGGCTGTGATAAGATACGGCATCTAAAATTTAAAACCATTTAAGGAGACCAGTTTAGATTGCCTGTGCGACTGGTCTATTTTTAGACTAAAAAAAATGGATTGTAGTTGAACAGTAAAGCGATGTACTTAACGCATATCACCTGTTTCCGGCGCTCTTATCGCGCATTGCGGAGTGGGAACACATTTCGTAATCGCGTGCGATATTAATTTTTTTTTCTTTGTGAAATTGTTGGGAAAAAAAATTAACAACTGATACGTGACGAAGAGGAATTTGTTTAGCCAGAGAGATTATAACAAGGAGCGTGGTGGTTGCTTGGTGGGGAACGTTCTTTTCTTTGATAAACGATGATAAAGTTCAATAATTAGACAAAGGCCACTTGAAAGTAATTGGCGATTGCAGACAGTGACTAGAGAAGTCAATTATAAGGTCAATTGGCCTAGTGGTTTCGAAAGGGGTAATTCAATGCCAAGGTACCGCCTTGATACAGGGTACACACTGATTGAGTCCAAGGACTACCAAAAGATAAGTTGCGGCTCAACTGAAAGGCAAGAAATAAACAATCAGACCACTTGGCGATTAACAGACGTTGTTCTATGCGAGCGTTATCTCATGAAAGATGACATGTGCCATCGGTGTGCATTGGTGCAGAATGAATGCGGCCCCACAAGAACTCGATCTTAATGTGAAGAAATCTGGCCGAGAAGAGTATAACGCCTAAGCTACCAGAATCAAAGATTTTCGAAAATGTACATATGGTACCGGACTTCCCAGCAACCACCATCGACCCCAACCCCGATGAGAGCAGTTAGGAAAAATAAATAAAGGGGAAGGCATTAACGATTTGCTTTACCCCAGCTTGGATAAGTACAAATTTAACAGAGGAGTCGAAAGAGGAGGGTGATCATCAAGCTCTCAAAGGATTAAAAAAGCAACAAGCGGAGCTTTAAAGGCAGCCATATTGTTTGCATTTGACTGTGCTCATTCAAGATCACTGTCGTATGTGTTTGTTGTCACTGGTAAGGAACTTCTCAGGAACTCTAATAAAACTCAATCGACAAAGGCTCTTGCGGTCGGAGGCGTTCGACCATCTAATACCCTGGAAGAATTTGCTTCGTCGATCGTTACCAGATCAACTTGGTTGGCTGACATGATCAGATAACTTCCAAGTTGCCCTGTTGAGCATTTTATGGGAATTTCATACCATGTTTTGCACCGCGTCTAAGTCGATGAGCCTCACCGTAGTAGATGTCGCAGAAACTAGTTTTCCGGTCGGTCCCAACACACCCACTTTTTTGGCGTTCGTGGATCTCGGATAGTTCGTCAGCTGCACGAGGTCTGTTCAGAGTACGACTATTTCACATACATGTCGTTGTCCATCATACGTTCGTATGGTATATTTGGGTGAGCGGAATGCTCTGCACTTAGGCCTCTGTCGAGCCCATTGTGTTCCTCTCTTTTATCCGTCGAGAATGTAGGGATAGGTTTGGTTTGGGACGTGTGTTGGGAGGCATCTTGGAAAGGTGGAAAAATTATGGAGTTGACACTAGTGTACGTGTGGTCTGGTGAATCTTTCTGTTTCTTTGGTGAAGAACATGATGTCGCTGATTTATCTGCCCTTGAGATGCTTCAGGCCTGGTGTCCACATGGAACCCAGGGTCTTCTGTCGCCTTCTCGTTAAAGCCGGACAGTGGCATAGGAAGTCTTTGAGATCTTCTTCTCCTTCCTCTCAGTTACAACATGTCTCTGCGTCAGTGAGGCCCAGCCTATGCATGTGTTTGTTGAGGTTAATGTGTCCTGTGATGAGTCCCACCATCACTCTCAATTGCTCTCTGCTTGAACCTAGAGCCTTTCTAGTGAACTGCTTGCTTGATTTTTTATGAGTGATCTTTGCACTTCGATATCCCTTTACATCTTCTCGTTTTGATTTTAGTGCGACCGCCACTGTGTTTTCAGTGGTTCGTTCTACCGTGTGCGACCCTTTTCTGGCCAGTTCGCCGGCTTTCTCATACCCCGTGATACCTTCGTGACCTGGTACCCAGAAAAAGCGGACGTTGTTGTGACTGGCAAACCTGTTCAGTTTGTCTTTGCATTTCCTGACCAGATCAGATCTGGAAGTTGGCTTATGATGACTTTAAGTTCTCCTTGACTATCGGAGCAGATTTCTATTTTGTAAAGGAAACGATCCGAAGTATCGTCGCCCTCACCACAGGTGTCGCAGACAGTGGTGTCACTTAAGCCTTACACACTAAGATGCTTGGCAAAACCGAAGTGCCCCGTTAGAACGCCTGTTGAGTGACAGCAAGAATGCCGCTGATTTGTTACAGACGTTCGGGAGCATTCGAACACACAATTCTGTTCGTAGGAACCCCAACCGTCAATGGAGGCCCTGACCGAAAACGCGCAATGCACGTTCAGGTCCTGAGAAAACATCCTCTGAGCCTTGTCTACCAATCTCACTGGAGATTTCGTTTCCAGAGATCCCAGTGTGACCTGAGACTCAGACAAGAGTCAAAGAGTTCGGTCTTGCGACCGAATTCAGAGGCTTGTTGCATTCTCGCATTGGTTAAAGGGTTGAGCAAGGCCTTAAGCGCACCCTTGCTATCGCTATAAACGCAGATGCTCCGACCCTTCCACCTATTCTGGAAGTCGGTGGCCATTAGGATAGCAAAGGCCTCTTCTTGAAAAACAGAGGCATGCTAGCCCAACGAGTAGTGAAGTCTGGTGTTATCAACCCCCACGAAGACACTAGCACTGGACCCATGACTGGTTTTGGAGCCATCCGTAAAGATCTGACTACAACACCGTCCAGGCTCAGACTCTGGGCGAAGCCAGTCCTGAAGACAAGGAAAGTCGTCTTTAAATTTGCACCGCAACCCAAGTTCTGGTGCCATTGGATCAGACGGCATATCCTGATAAGTGTCGCTCCAGTGCGGATGATACCAAAAGCCACCCCGTTTAAGACGATAGTTTTCTTTGATAGTACAACCCATGGTATAAGTATCAAGGGGATGTAGGTCAAGCAGAGCGTCTAGTGCAGAGTCAGGCGTTCTCGGAAACGCTTCTCGTGCAGCAGAGACAAGCCGTTCTTTGAAGTTTAGTGCACATTCACATCACATTCAACTCAAAGAAGGTGACTTCTTCAAACTGTTTGGACTTCTTCGTTATTCTAATCAGGTTAGTTAGCTTGGAGCGGTCCTCTTGAAAAAATTAACACTTTGACCAAAAACAGTAGGTCCAATGTGATATCACGCTGAATGCTAGCTTGAGCAGCCTAAAGAGTTTCATCCCTTTTCCTGATAAGCAGTAGCACTCCTCCCATTATTAAACATTTTTGTCTACAAATACAATATTTAATCTTTTCCTCACAAGTCATTGCTTAAGACTTAAACGAAATTTGTGCCAATATTCACGTCTAGGAATTTTCATCATTTTCATTTGGTGCCAAGCAGTCTTTTCAAATTCAGCCTTCCTACGGCTTTCTCAGAAATTTATTAAAAATTATATAACATCACGTCTTATTTGTTCATCTATTCCTGACTCATTCGTGAAGAGTCGCATAGAAATTCATGAATCATTGGTGATTACATAAATGGTTGATTACCGGATGTACATAGTTCTCCTGGTTTCCTCCTCCACACTAAAGAAAATCCACTTGTTCTGTGTGTGGTTTCATAGTCAAACTATGGCATTCCACAAGGTTGGACGTCTACACCTATACTTTTTTTAGTGGGAAAGTTTAGTGGGAAATTAGTTTTTCTCTAGGACAGCGACGTTGAAGAAATCTGTTCTTCTTTACCCAAACGACGTTGCCTATAAAACCTTTGTCATTTGACAACCCGACTCTATTCCGTCTTTCCTTGATTTCCAGCTTTCAAGTGTTCTACAGCGTCTCAGGGAGAGATTCTCTTGGATCGGAAGTCCATTAAGTAATATTCCATGGCGCATCCCATAAAACCCATTGAAATCCGATGCGAGGCTCATTAACAAATTTAATTGCGCGCTCCGTTCTAGTCGTGGCAGATCTCTTGTGTCCGTCGCTTGTTATCCTACCGAACCACACCCACGCGTTAATATAAATATTTTGCAATATAACACTTTTTCTATTTTATTATCCCTTTTTTTTTTTATATTAGCTCAAGACTATCTGCATCTGTAAATCGCTAAACAATCAGAAAAAAAACACACACCAGTCCTCAATGAAATTTATAACTTTTTAGGACCGCACTTGAGTGTCATTGCAGTTGAGTTTCATACTCAGCAGAGGGTTATACTCGTACATATTTTTATTTTTATTATCTAACTTCCGTTGCGATAAACACTTTCAGTTGGAGTTTTATTTTTTTTTAATTTTTGTTTGTTGTTATCGTTTGAGGCGTAATAAAAAACCGCAATCATGTTTCTCTAGCCTTGGAAATTGAGAAGGGCATACATATATCTAAGTAAACTTAAAGTTTATTTTTAAGATTTTTTTCATTTTACATCTACGGGAATTAAGTTTCATTTATTGCTGCGGTTTTTAGATGTGTGTAGATTGTCTATTGCGATCTTTGATTTCGGATCTACAATGGAGTGTGGAGAGCTAGCTAGTCGATTTTGCATGGTTTGCTTTTTGAAGGATAAAATAACAAAGTGTGAGGCAGACAACGAGGACAGAGAGCCGCAGTGATGGCTGAAGGTAAACAAGCAATTAAATACAACGCAGCTGCGACAGATGGCTTTGGTCAGCGTCTTTTTAGTGGCGTTTGTGAAATCTTGTAGAAGACAGGGGAAGGGATAAATTTAGTGTAGACCAGCAAACCGCCACCAATCCAATGTCCACCAGCGCATAACACATCTATGTGAATCCCAGGACCAATCATTAATCAGAAAACTTCTGTCAGCTGAAGTCTGTATTAACAATGCCGACGAGGTCATCAAAGAATAGAACCGCTAGGTTCGGGTATGAGAATGCTGTAGCGATGCTGATTTCATGAAAATTCTCCTCCATAATGAGCGAAGCCATAGAAACTGCCCTAAAAAAGATTAGGACATGAACTCTAAGATGCCGACTTGATGTCAACACGAGCAAAACCAAACTGATGCTTTTCAATACAAAAACCAAAATACAAGACTTCACCCTCCCACGCCTGAACGGTCAACCTCTCTTAGTTTCTACCAGAGCTAGATATCTTGGTGTCATCTGCGATCCAAGGCTATATTGGAAACTGGATATAAAAGAGCTTGTTGAGCCCTCTATGCCTGTGGCAAGCAATGCGAAATCCAGCTAAAGAAGACCCGGATGTACAATGCCATTGTATGACCAATTCTCACCTACGGGTCATAAGTCTAATTGCCCTCTGTGAGGAAGGGATACAGTTTAAAAAAAAATCACAAGACCGATCGATGACCTAGCCATTCTCCTAAACCTATCGCGTTGTGTATCGCAATCGAGGTTCTCGTGGCTTAGTGGTTAGTGCGTTGGACTGCTCGGGTTCAAGCCCCAGCCATGTCCACCGAACATTTTTCGCGGCACCACCTCTCGTCGCGCAATGACAAGCCTCTGGGAGTATGATTTGTCATGAAAGAGCTTCTCAATTCGCCGTTCGGAATCGACAATAAATTGTAGGTCCCTTCAAATCTTGCGAACAATACAACACGCGCAACATGAATGGTTCCGAGAAGCTAGGCCTTGGCTCATCCTTATTTATCGCAATCAGACTCAGTGAATCTGGATACGGGGCAGTCATTGTAATATTTCAGACCTTCTACAAAGACAACTGGTAGCTTCCACGATACATCATATCACTCCCATATTGAACTTCGTAAAAAGTTTCACGGTAGGTTTGCCAACAGAGTTGAATGAGAGAAAGGAACAGGCCTTGGTGGCAATGGTATAGCTATATTTCCCGAAGGCTTAAAAATGGACTACAGCCTCCCTGATTATGCCAGCTTTCAAGTGAAGCTCCTGTTAGTTAGGGAAGCCTACCGACTTCTTACAAACTATTCAACACCCAGGCATAACATCGCCATCATAGCCGATAGTCAATAGGCAAGCCGCTCAAGGCAGGACTCACCCATTGCCAGCTCATTCACGGATGACATCAATATTTAATTCGGCGCTGTCATATGTAGGCACATTCACACTTTCTATCGCTGGCCAAGAATATATGTAGGAAAACATCTAAAACGATGTGGACAACCTACAAGAGGAGCAGCACCAAAGGGCTCGTTAACAGAACCCGCCCAGATATTGCCTGAATCGTAGCGATTGCCGAACATTTTATCCGCCACAACACACACTGTTCACTTCCTGTACAAATGTCCAGCTAGACAAACCATTCTTTGACAACCTTGAGGAGATGTCGGGTAGGAAAATTAGGAAACTAATGCTCTTTCTTAACTCCTAGGACCCCTGATCCTGATCACATAAACATCAACTCACTTTAGTTGTGGACTTAGCGCAAATGGAATTCTACCTCTCCACCTCTACCTATCTAGAGCGCATGAATGGAAGAGTTTTGTTTTGGCCAGGGCTAAACAGGTGCGAAGGAAAAAGCGGATAGTTTCTTACTCCTTGGTCTGATCTTTAACGAAGAGGTGGCCTACTAGACAGACAGGTGCAAAATGGCCTTTGCAAAGGGTACTGCCATCTTGTGCGAGTTTCGATGCATAAACCGAGCCTTCGGAGAGTGGTGTTGCGTTTTTCAAGCCGAGAGAAATATTTACACCCTGCCTACTTCGTTGGTACTGTTCTTAGAAACGGAGTTTTTGAACTCCACCACCGAACGTAAAGGGTTTTTCAATAGGGACGCTACAAAAGTAGAGCGACAGAGACAGCAAACGACGCCATATTTTTCTTGCGGTTTTTTTACATTTCTCTTCAGTAAGGTTTGCCATTTCATGATGGAAAGATATACGAGCCAACAACGAGTCGAAATTATTAAAATTTACTACCGAAATTCGGAGTCAGTGGCCTCAACGTTAAGAGCGCTACGTTCAATTTATGGTCGTCATAATCGTCCTAGCAGATCAACAATTGAGCGTCTAGTGGAAAAATTTGAATCCACGGGCACAGTACAAAATGTTCCCGTGCCAGTGAGACAAAGAAGTGCCCGTAGTGTCGAGAATATTGCTGCCGCTGAAGCTTCAGTTGCAGAAAGCCCAAATGTGTCGCTCACACGTCGTTCTCAAGCGTTGGGCATCTCTGTGACGTCGTTGTGGCGAATTTTGCGAAAAGATCTTGGCCTACATCCTTACAAGATTAAATTGACGCAAGAACTGAAGCCGCTTGACCACCAGAAGCGTCGTATGTTCGTGAATTGGGCTGAGCAACAACTTGAAAATGATTCGGATTTTCATCGAAAAATCATCTTCAGCGATGATGAGTCATCATTGCATCCCTAAAAAATTACGGTTTGGTGTGGTTTATGGGCCGGCGGCGTCATTGGGCCGTACTTCTTCCGTGATGATCAAGACCGGCACGTTACTGTGAATGGGGATCGCTACCGTTCAATGATAACCGAATATTTTTGGCCCCAATTGGATGATATGGACTTTGAGGACATGTTGTTCCAATTTATTGGAAACCAAGTTTGGAGAACGCGTTATCTCACGAAATGGTCCAATCGCTTGGCCGCCTCGGTCGTGCGATTTGACGCCGTTAGACTATTTCCTGTGGGGCTACGTCAAGTCTATGGTCTATGCCAACAAGCCAGCGACGATTGATGAACTTCGTACGAATATCGAACGTGAAATTGCAGCAGTATCGGCCGATTTATGCTTGAAAACCGTCGAAAATTGGGTTCAGCGTCTGGAACTCTGCAAGCGTGCCCGTGGTGGCCATGCAAAAGAAATCGAGTTCCATACATAATGGCATCGAACGTGCTTTCACAGGAATAAAGAATTTCATTGATATCCAAAACCGTTTTTGTTTTATTTAAAAAAAACTTTTGTAGCGCTCTTATTGAAAAACCCTGTAGTTCCTTATAGGGACTGATCATTTTTCCAATAGGGACTGATCATTTTTGAGAGTTTATGGCGGCCATGTTGTTTAATCTGTTGTTAGTTTTCTCGATTTTTATTTTTCAGACAAGACAAATCATCATGGCAAGTTACAGCGTCGAGCATCACTTGCAAATAATAAAACTGGAGCAGTTAGAAGCGGACCCCGATTTCAGAGAAAAAATCATCTTCAGTGACAAGGCGCATTTTTGGATGAACAGGTACGTCAACAAGCAAAATTGCTGGATTTGGGACGATGAGATTCCACACGAGGTTCACCAAGTGACAATGTATCTGTAGAAATCCACTGTTTGGTGTGGATTGTGGGCCGACGGCATCATTGGTCCGAACTTCTTCGAAAACAACGATGGCATTGCCGTCACCTTCAACGGAGAGCGCTCCCGGTCTATGATAACCAATTTCTTTTGCCCCAAATTGGATGATATTCATGTGAACAACATGTGGTTCCAACAGGACGGCGCTACGTGCCACACAGTTGATGCCACAATGGACATTCTGCACGAGCGATTTGACGGCATGGTTATCTAACGCAATTTTTGCGATTTGACCCCGTTAGACTTTTTCTTGTGGGGTTTCCGTAAGTCGAAACCCTCAAAGTCAACATAACCCGTGTCATCGCTCAAATTCAGCCTGATTTATACGCCAGAGTCATCGAAAAGCCAGCGAAACCGCGGCGGCCATTTGAACGATGTCATATTCCACACATAATGTCATTGATAGGCCGTTCAAATAAATAAAAAAAAAATCGTTGATATCTCACACATAACTTGTTTTATTCAATTTGAACATCTACCCGTCTCTTTTGGAAAACCCTTTAGAAGATTCGCCTTCTTGACCAGTAAAGTGCTGGACATTCACAGGGAATGTGTTGAGGAGTTTTTTCCCTTCTAGACTTTAACTCCGAACCCAGATTTAACTTCTTGACTGGGAGAGAACTCACCAGCTTCCCGAAGCTTTTCTTATCTCCGTTGAGGATTTTCTCTTAGGATTGGTCTTTCGAATGGCCTCAGACCTGCAACAATTTCCAAGAAGGCTAGACTAGGTCCAATTGACGCTAACGAACTCGAAAAGAGAGCCGGCTCTGGCCAGAGATTGTAGGGCATCATAGAAGCACTTTACTGACTTGGATCACACTGAGTATGACGTCAATGCATTAAGTGCTGGTTGGCTGTCAATGCAGATCTCAATTACATGGATTGCAGCCTGGAACACACTTTAACACATTTCCATTAGTATCGAGACTGTGATGTTGGGTCAGAAGATGCTAGCTCGAACTCCAAATTTCACTTTCGATCAGTCGATTTTCCAAACCAGGGCTTTTGGGTCCAGTAGGAGTTCTTCATTTGACCAGTCTACACAGTCCGTTATCTCTTCTTCAAATAATATACCAAAATGGAATTGTCTGACCATAAATTCGAAGATGGTACAGAACATATGCCTTCAATGTGTGTCAGCTGCAGTTTTATAAGACCTCTGGCGACCGCTTTCCTAATGAAGATTTGTAGTATTGAGAATTTGTTCAAAGTTATCACCTACAAGGACTTCATTGGTTGCGATTGACGATTTTAAGAGCAACTTCTAGACCTATTTGATCAAAGTCGATGTGCAATGCTGGTTGTGCCTTTAAGTCAGGCTAGGCTTCGATGATTAGCCTGACTGTGCATATGCTGACCTGAGAGCCCCATCATCAGCGATGGGAAAGACTTTTTACTGTCCAAAATGACAGAGATGGTAAAACGACCTTCCCACATCAATGGCCTATCATAGCGCAACCTCATCATCATGAGACATGACAACAAAATGATTCACTTGCTGAGATCCGTCCCAGATCCGAGACGAGACCATCATCAGCAGCAGTGCTCTCTCATTGACCCATTTCTCCGAAACAATGAAATAAATCCGCCACTGTCTACGTCTACTTAGTCTTTTAGCTCTGCACACTCCGACGACATCAACGTCGTCGTAGCCGATGTACACCCCGCCTGCCGCTTTGAAAGGAAACCTAGAGAGTACGAGTATATCATTGTTAAACGGCCACGTACGTGAGGCCGCGCCCCTCCTCATTTCCGTTCGTGACTTCAAATTATTGCCGCGATTGTAATTCATTTGATTTCTGTCCTCTCGCTCTCGCTCGTTTTTGGCCTCTGCCTTCATCCCAAAAATATAAAAAAAAAAAAAAAAAAAAAAAACTTAAATATCCAACCTACTCTCGACGACTTGTTTATTTCATATTCAATTAATCTTTGGACGTATTTTCAGACCGGATGTCTACGAAGTCGAAAATAGAAATCTGCCCCTCCGCCCTCTGCCGGGCGTGCTGTGCACACACGTACCGAGAGAGAGCGCGCCAAGAGATATCTTAAACTGCGAGATACTCGTACGCGTTCTATAAATTTCCTACGAGGGAAAAACAAGATTACAAAATCTAGCGCGGTTGACAAATATCCGCCGTTTGAGAACGAAGACGACAAGGTAACCACGCCGAATGCTGGTCAGCCTTATTCCCCTCCTTTGGGGCTAGAGATGGGCTTTGTGTCATATACTTGTCTGTGGGGGGAGAATTTCGGCAGATTTGCCATCGGCAACATGTTGCATTGCACGGCGACGATAAGTGGCTTCATCATCATCATCATCGTCCTCGTCGTTGACCAAACAGATACGATGACGACGATGCTGCCGATGCAATTCTCGAACTTTTTGTCGAGTAGTGGTTTGGCGTAAGAACTCCTCTATTTTGTGTGTGAAATGTGACAAATTTATTTGCGGATAGCATCGTCATAATCTAAATTTACAGCGAAAAAAATGATTGCATTGCGTACTCACGCACTGTTTACTATGCCGTCGGGGCGGCCAGAAGAGACTCGAGTGGTATACTGAGCATTTTGGGACTAGTCGGAATGCGTGTGCGTCTGCATATTGCCAAGAGGAATCGAAAAAGATATAAATTTACCTGTCTCGTCGGTTATTTTGAAAAATTTTCTTTAAAAACAAAAACCGATACATGGACATGGACACGGGATGGGGGACTTTTGAAGGATTCTTGAATGTGAATTGAAAGATGAACGTTTGGCAGTGTTCACTGTTCAGAGGTAAGCAAACACATTGACTTAAGGAGATTCAAAGGGTAGACATGGACCCAAGCGTTTCCAACTACCACCTCATATCCTCACCATCACGCGATGAGCCTAACACCTTCACTTAAGATTGGGTTCTAACCCCTTTCAGAGGTTGTTGGGAGTAGCTAACGAGAAAAGCATCTAGCTCTTCCCACACAACCTGTGTATTGTACCGTCGTGGTCACTGCTCGGCTACGTAAGAAAGCCACGAGGTACGAAGCAACAACAAGCCTCGGTGATGAACGGATTTACCAATGACGAACCATGCAAACGAATCACACAACGAACATGCAGCGTAAAGATTAGCGGAGGCTCTTGACTGCTGAAGAGCAGATCCAAGAAGTGCGATGCGAACTCCTATTTGCATGTGGACTCCTCATTGGAGGTAGAAGTAAATTTAACTGGAAAGCCAATATTATTAGACGCGATAAAAAAGCCACTGCAGCGCTATACTGCTGCAAAAAAGCCGTGGGGACTGCAACCTCTTACCACTCACTGACTTTACGTGTCCGATGTCAGACCTTGGTTGGTTGGTTTAGTGGGTGTGCTAAAGACTTACTTAGACCTCAAGCAGGTCCATTGTACCCATAACAAGTGTACGAATAGGGTTGGCTAAACCGGAAACCACCCAGAAAGGGATAGAAATCTCAGGAGTTTCCTAAAATCAGCGATATTAAGGTCCTCCAACACATGGAAGAAGCTACTACCAAGAGTACGCAATCTTCTGGTGGCCACTCGCATAGCAGGTGTCAGACGGATTCCAAATCCTCTTCGTCCCTGAAGCTTCTACAATAGTCGTTGTACGGCAATCCAAGACGCTCCGCATGGATTCCTATCTCGCTATCGTCTGGTGGACGTTCCTAGACAGAACCTTACACCGCAAGCTACTGGGGAAAGTGCAAACATCAGCATGCAGATGCATTAGCGGAGCACTATGAACCACCCCATCCGTGGCACTCAACGTGCTCTTACATCTACTTCCTCTAGATATGTTTGGCAAACAGTCAGCTGCTAGCACAGCAAGCAAAACTGAAAGTCTCCTCCCAATAGTCAAACAACTATAATGACCACTCCTCGACTTTAGATCCCTTTACGTTTATCTTGGAAAACATCGATTACGCACCGTTTAAGTTAAGTTTCGACCTTAACTTCTGGATTCTTCCCGATAGGAGTGAAAGAGTGGTGACGCCAGAGGCGATCATTCTGTTGATCTCTATGCCGACGATTCCAAAACCGAGAACGGAGTGTGTTTTTC
The DNA here is from genome assembly GCA_917880715.2 of Matsumyia berberina. NCBI lineage: Eukaryota > Metazoa > Arthropoda > Insecta > Diptera > Syrphidae > Matsumyia > Matsumyia berberina. Next base: position 37,069,093 of record OU862870.1, read on the forward strand.
CGATATGCGTAATCTGAGCACCCCCTTCCATCTACCTGACCACTGTAGCATTCGCTTAGGCGCAATGTGATGTCCTTCAGGGACATTACCATCTTTACCGATAGCCAGACTGCTGTAAAATCCCTGGAATCAGTAACATGTACATACGTCAAAAGCTGCTTCAGATTGTCGTTCATCTCTCATGGCAGAACATTTTAACATTCACCTATGCTGGGTACCCAGTCATAGAGACATTCCAGGGATTCGTAAGCCCGATAACCTCGCCAAACTTGGTACTAATCTGGACATCCTGCCGGCTACATGTAAACTTTTCCTAGAGTACAACGCGATCAGTAAGACAAACCAAAGATGGTAGAATGGTACCGCGTGCCGTACCTCCACAGAGATCTGGCCTATGCTAAACCTTGCTTAAAAGGTCGCTCATAAGCACCGTGATTCATGTTCCGGCCATTGTCCCGTTAGCCTTCATGCCAGAAGGATGGGCGTCTTCCCAAATGAGTTCAGCAGGAGCTGCAGGACGGACGAAGAGGAGGAAGAAACGATCCTCCATATTCTCCGCACTTGTTTTGCCCTATCCCAAAGAAGGAAGTTCTATATAGGAGCCTATCCCTTTGACAGCTTGGGCTAACTATAACTGACGTCAAAAGTTTTCTCAGCTTCATCAAGAGCTCCAAATGGTTTCAATAGAGTGGCGCTTTTCAGGGTATAGATCCATATGGTATTGCAAAGGGCCTTCCTGGCCTACATGTGTCTGTGCTTTCTACAGTCACCCTACCTACCTACCTAGCTACCTAGGCAAGAAGTCATAAGTTTCAAGTACGTGAACAAGAGTCTCAGTGAGGCTAAATTCCCCAACATAATCCGCATGCCCTCACAGAGGAGAAAGGGGATGCCACCAAAGACAGGTCCTACAAGCTCTTGGACAAGATATACGAGCAGTGCCGTAGCTACGACATTAGAATTGTTCTAGGCAATTTTACCGCAAAGCTAGGAAGAGAGGACATCATTCGTAGTACAGCTGACACGACAAGGTATTTAGGCTGAACGACTTTGCTGCGGAGCAGTCCGACCACTGAGCCACGGTAACCCTACCAGAACCCCTCAAGTTTCCGAAGAGAATGAAAATTAGTCTTCTGAGATAACCCATCCATCATGGTTCCAAGGTCTGACTGACCCAAGAACCAAGGTCACATTCACATAGTTTTTCGGAGACCAAAAAAGGATCTTCATCCCCATTTCCGCCAGAACTTTCAACGATTGCAATTTGCGTTAAAAATTCCAGACAAACTTCGATCAAATTAAGTCTGTCTACGGAGTTTGAGAGCCAAATTCCAATCAAACACATAAATCTTTGCCTTCCAATCACCCAACCATCTATGGTTCACCTTTCATTTCATTGTCTGACCACTTCAGCACCATGAATCTCCCATCAAACTGAAGGAGTGTGAGAGAATATCTTCCAGAAGATGAATGATGAATGGATTGATGATCTTAAATTGGATTTTCATTTCGTTCCAAAAAAAAAAAAAAACAAGACACGAACCCATCCATGTATGATGAATGCGTTCCATTGAAAGATCAGCCTCCGGGAGTTATGATTTATTGTGACGGAATCGGTTTCTGTGACTGAATTAACCAATTGACCCTTCCTGTCACTCGGACGAATCCGAAATTTGAATCGGAATTCCTAATGAAACCGAAGCGGCAGAAGATTGATTACGAGTGAGAGTGACCCAATGGACCAGAGAACAGAGACCAGAGATTATGACTTCGGAGTCGTCTCACTTGAGTGAGACAATTTTTTTCGATCTCAGTTCCAATTGAACGACCCACAATCGGCGCTGCGATAATGCGATTAGCCCACCTTTTCACCACTTGATGCATTGCATCCTCCAACCGAGCTCGCCATCCTAGCACCATCATTCGTCATGCGAGTCTGGTACCTGTGTGCACAGTCTGTCTGTCTGTTTGTCCACATGGATTACACGATGTTCGACTTCATGTTCGGAGCATTAACGTCGACGAGAGCAATCAAACGCCTAACACCACCGCGCTACAAATTTTCGCCTCCTCCACACATCTCGGGTGAAACTTTCCTTGCGCGGACGACCGACCGCATAAGTGTTTCCTAGTCCATAAACCGCGTGCAATGAGGCCTAATAGTGGTTACATTAGCGTGAGCTCGTATAGCGGGCCAGCAAAACGCAACCATTTGCCAAGACGCCTCTCACGCATCTCCCACACACATAGTGCACCTGAGCGCCGTCGCGCACGAGGAGGATACGAGTATGCATGCCGGAGTAGGAGGTACACAACACGAACTAATTACTCGCCTCCGAGATCGCGGAGGAGAACGAGGCAGCAATTAATTCTGAATTATGACGGCAGTCTGAGACAAAAAGATACAAAATCCTATTTCCTGTCATTAGGTTGGCATGTCCTAAATCACTGTCGAAGGACAGTGGAGCGCAGGAGGAACAACGATTGAAAGGCAGACAGAGCGGGCAAACATTTTATGAATGGCGAACGACGATGTGTGTGAATGTACCCAGGCCAGAGCCAGCCAGACATGTTTCACAAGGAGCACAGCTGCAATTTTTTGCAAAAGGAGTCGTCTGCTGCCGATTGGGACCGAGTATCATCCCACAGCAGGACGTCAGCCAGACACGTTCTCCTTTTTTGGTTGCAAACAAAAAATGGAAATTCTTCTGCTTGTCCATCTGCGGAACAAGTGAATCAAGGCACATGCACGGATGACATCCAGCAAAAGGATAAAACTGGCAACAAAAAATAAAGAAAAAAAAGCACCTCGTCTCGAGATCAAGGATGCTGCTGAGATGTGTCGTGTACGGGTATCTCTGGTGGTTCGGTGTTTCGCATCAGTGAATTGAATTAAGCAGAATTGGACTGTGTCTGCCGGTGTGTGTGTGTATGTGTGGTGTCTGTCGTGCCTTTATTTTGGGAGATTTCCTTTTTTTGTTGCAGGGAATTCGTTGGCAAATTTATTTTCGGTTTATGCTCCTGGAGAGAGCAGATGTGCGATCTGCGTTGAGGTCAGGCATGCACATCAATTACGAGCTGCATTAATGTGGTTAATTTAATCGGTCAATGGAGTGAATGGGGTTTTTACGAAGCGATGGAAGCCCAAGTGGAATGTTTCTGTGGGGAACAAATTTCGCAAATTACTTTCCAAAAAAAGGGAGTACATCTGCAATTTGACTAAATGACGCTTGAGGACGAGTGACGACAGGATGATGATTGGCAGTGGCAAACTCGAGACACAAGTCTGCGCATTCGAAAAGTACAGACGGGCTACACAAGATGTGTTATGAGGTCCAATATCACTATGGCATCGCTTACCTACTTAAGTTACCACACTGCTTTGAAAGAGTGCTGGCAACAGACTGGAGCAAAGCAGATTTGGCCAAAGCTGGATCTGAAACGCTTTAAGTATTTTATTTCTCTTAATAAATCGCATTGTAACACTATAATAGGTTTCATTACTGGACACTGCCTAATAGGCAAACATACAACAAGGCTTGGCTTCTTACGACTTCTGCAGAAGCTGTATGAACGAGGAGGAGGAGGAGACTATTTTGCACCTTCTTTGCATCTGTCCACCTCCCCCCAAAAAAAAATAGAGGACAGTCAAGGAGTAGAGTCGAGTGGATGGACGGTAAGGTGATGATGCGCGTTAATTTTGAATCTTTGTAGTTCATAGGTTTCAGGAAATAGTAACGCAGGCAAGTTATTCCACTTTCGTATTTGCGTGGTTAAAAAACGAACTTCGGAAATTCAATGTTCGCCCGAAAGTAGACTTTAAAATATAGGGGTGCGCAGAAGATGCCTTACCGAACAGACGAACAGTCGGTACACAACTATATAATTCGTCCGAGCAGTTGAGGAGAAAGTATCAGTACAGGAGTGCTAAGAATCCAACGTTGGTTGCAGATAGATGGATCTGCAATCAGTCTGCAAGCTTGACTCGATCAAAAACGTTACAGGAGCTCTTGCTCAGACATGTGAGTTTTATGCAACCTTCAGACGGATGTAAGCTTTAGAGGTTGTAGCCAAGTCTGTTGGGGTGGAAAATCGTTTACATTTTTTGAGGAAACCGAGGGAATGAGTGAGGTTTCGGTGCCCTTGAACCCCGAACTGTAGCGCCACCTAAGTAAATAAGTAAGTAGAGCCATCAATCAAGCATCTTCCAAGAAATCTGGATTCAAGAAAGACTGAGCAAATCATGATTATGGGCGTTCTGATGTACGTATACACATATGTACGTAACTGAGCAAATTTTGCTTCACTTGTTCTCGAAACAAAAAGAGTTGACAGTCGGACAGATTGAACAGACAAACTGTGTCGCCTACGAGCTCAACGTTACAAATTGTAAAATGCCTTTAATCCCGTGTTGGAAAAGTCAATATTAACGAAAGCATCAGTGCAAAAGCCTTAAACAAGTCTGTCTAACGATTTAACGGGAAAACTCGTCGAAATGAGCTGAAAAAAGGTAAAATGGCACTGTCAGGAGTTGAAAAAATCCTTAAGGGTCAAAATGCCACCAACGCCATTTTCCTTTAGTTTGTAGCAAATGTCAGCCTTATTTATAATATCCGCGCCACATCCTTCAGCATAAAAAAAAAAGATTGCTACCACGATCACTAAATGTCATTCCCGGCATGTGCGCATTCATGAATTCCGGTGGATGCGCGAATGAATTCAAACATTTTTGAATTCCGCACTAATGCTCGGAATGTCATTCATGAGTGATCGTGGATGCCCAGCTTACATAATATTGAGAAACCTTTGTACATCAACTACCGCCTCGCAATCTTTCGTCAATAAAACCTTCTTATCAAATCCAAAAAAAAAAAAATCATAACGCAATGTCAGCTCGTTGCTGCTCTCCTAGCAACCTAACACCCCGACCACAATAAGCAGTGTTGTGTGTGGCATATGCGCTGTATTTACCCGCATTAAAAACTCATTCAGCGATAATCGCACACCGCCATCCGGTGTAGGGTGTTGTTCGCATTTTGTTTCTCAGCAAATCTTTGAAGTTGGCCCGTCTTCCGACTTTCAAGCGCCGCTTAAGTGGCATTTATACCCGGGCACGAGTATATTTTAATTTAATTCGTCATCAGCACTTCCTTCCGAAGGGGGAGTGTATTACTTGCACACACACACACACAGGCAGCCACAGAACGGATGTTGTAACGAAAAAAAGAAACACGAGAGACAATCTACTCCTTTGTATCAAGCTGTGTAGTGACTGACATGTCAGTTTCATCTGCAGATGACAGAGCTTACGTCAGTTGTGACAGATATCTTGAGTTATATCATTTATTAGCTGTCATGTCCTCGTGCGTCAAGGCCAGTGATGATATGCTACCCTGTGTGTTGCGTTTCGATGATGTAAGTCGCGTTTTCAAACATCAATTGATTGCAAATTGCAGATGAACTTACGATGAACCTTAGTCACAGCCACAGCGGCTGGTACGTTGCGTGTGGAATTATCTGCAATCAATGGCGGCACAGATGCTACTTAAATCGTTAATGGGACACACTCATTATGGATGTCGATTGAATGGAATTTTATGGAAAATTTGTCGTGCTTAGCGAATGGGTGGCGTGAAATCGGATACAGGCAGGTCGTCCAGAGAAGCAAAGAAATGGAAATAAGAGCTAAGAGCGGTAAAAATCACCTGGGAGAACCATTCTTCTCGAGAGCCTACTCTTTGCACACTAAAATGCATCATTAAGCAACCGCTGAAAAGGGAGAGAGGATCAATTAACTCAGCTCGGGCATCTATCCACACCGATCTTGCAAGGCTGGGTTGTGGCCATATTCTGATGAAAAAATTCTAAGACTTTCAAGCCGGGCATTGTTTCGCGTGTAAACATTATGAGTCACATTGGAGTTCCACAGGGCTCAATTCTTAGGCCTGAATTGTTTTGGATTTTTTTTAACGTGGTCCTCGATACTTAACAGAAAATGTAGTTACAGATGCAAGATGAGAAAACAAAAAGGCCCACGATTGGTATCAGCCAAGGAGCGCCTATCAGAGCTGAAATGCAAGTTTCATGCTGACCGTTGACGAGATTGTCGAGGTTTAAGGTCTTGCCAGCCTTTGATATGATTTCCCAGTTTCCAATTTCCCACTTCCATTCATTCACACGGCAAGCAAAACGTGTGGGCCCACTTATATCTATTTAGTCGCCCGCACCGACCGTCTGCGGCCCTTTCAAAATAATCACATCACACACGGCACACTATCGCTGTCACATATCATTCCCATAGAGCCGCCTAAAAATTACGACTTCCTGTCTCCATTACCAGCCAGATGTCAAATTCCATACGAAACCGAACAAAAATCCATTTCGATGAAATAAATTTTGAAAAAAAAAAAAAAATCCGTTTGCGTTTTATGATATCCGAAAATAAAACAGCGCGCCCATGCAGGCAAACACGCAGAGAGATACCATACACCGCGCACGCATGTTACCAACCAAGCCACCCACCCACCTTTTAGCTGTTGTAAGACGCGCACACACCACCACACAAGGTGTGTGTCGTTCTTTATCATAGAGAATCGATATTTCATTCATAAAAGAACAAACACACACACGCATACGGTGCCCGATAGTGGGCCAACTTCATGCCAATTGCCGCATGGCAGGAAGGTGTGCGCGCACCGGCAGGAGGGCCCACTTATTTATTCCCAAAGAACTATTTGTTTCAATAACAACGCCGCCCACCCAATCCCGCCCTGCCTCCGCCACCATGCCGCCGACCGACGCCGGTGTACTGCCAAAAAGTATCTCAAATAAGTTTCGGGTTAATTGTGAGGCCGGCAGCGGCAGCAATTATGATTTATGACTGACATACGAAATTAGGAGGATTAAAGCCAGAACCGTAGCGGAAATGGAGCGCTGGCAAGAGGAGGGGACTGCCAAAGTCGCGACGCGACGTACTTACATGTATAAGCGGGTATGTGTGACGTGCAACGATCGTTTGTCGAGACGGACGGACAGACTAAGTGGGCTTTTTTTTGATTATCGAAAGCTTGAACGGGTGTTATCTTGACTTCCTTTAGTCTGGTCTTTGTCCTACGAAATTCCAAAAAAAAAACAAAACAAAAAATCAAGCAAAAATGGTTTTTTTTTTGCAAAGAAGACAGACATACGTGGTAGTGCGCACGGTTGTCAAACGCTTCCGGTGATTAAGTAGATTGTATACAGCACGAGTGTCCGTCAGGTATTTCGAGCGGAGGAAAAGAGAAAAGGCGAGACAGGATTGTATGTCAATTACTGATGGTTGACACGATCAATTATTCGAGTGGGTAGATCGTTTAAGTACGCATTTAGTCCAAATCGTCTAGACTGCGGTTTACAACATGACACATGGGTTGACGACGAAGAGATGAAATTCTATTTCATCGCACTTGGATCTTGGTAGAAACCCACCAAGGCGATGGGAAGCTGTCTGAAAAGCTTAAAACCTCATAAAGGTTCAGAGAATTAAGCATGAATTTGGACCACAAAATAATGAGAACCACACCAACGTCATGGGCCGTCGTGAGCTCTTTAGGCAGTAGGTAGAATACCTCGTAACAGTTTTTGAAACGGACGAGTTCATCTCACTCTACTATGAGCAATGGTTGGCGATCCCCTAAAATCAATCATCCACCCCTCGTTAAAAACAAGAACAGCGAGAAAATTTATCGAAGAAACTCGATAGGAACACGGAAGTAAGCAAGTTCTAGGCCGTCATCAATCTGGACGTGATAAACGCTTCCAACATCACAAACTAGAGAAATGGTGCTGGAGTTCCTACTGTAAATAATATGACAAGCGAGCGTGAGCGGAAGACTCTTCACTTAGGTATCAGTCGGGCCCGTTGTGTTCCCCTCTTTTAAATTTCAAGACCGTAGAGAAAGGGCAAGTTTTGGGACGAATGTTGGGAGGGATCTAAGGGAAGTGGCAACAATTATAGAGTTGAGACAAGTGTACGTGTGATCCGGCGAACCTTCCTGTTTCTTTGGTGAAGCCCAGGATGTCACGGAATCCTTCGTTCTGGAAATTCTTTAGATCCGGTATGCACATGGATCCTAGTGTGTTCTGTCCCGCTCTGCCTAGAATTGGGGAGCGGTTTGTCCACTCTAGCACAGTCTCATATAGTGGCCTATTGTGCTGTCCCATGAGTTTAGAGCAGTTTGTCTACTCCAGAGGATGTCAGGAAGCTAATCAGCCTCTCTGGGTAGAGCGTTGTAAGAGCTGTTCTGTTGCCTAGGGCTTTCTTACATGAATGAGGGCGGGGCACTCTGTGACGATGTGGAGAGAGCTTTCGCCGCGAAGGGTCCGTGACAGGCTAAGCTTGCGTAGATGTCGTTTCAGATTTCGAAGAAACTTGGATTTCTTCTGTGATAGATTGGGGAAGAAGTGTTTGGTACATTTCCCATACAGTTTTTCCCCATGAGGTTTTTAAAAATGGATTTGTTTACTCCATAGGCTGGTTAAGGACCCGTGATTGGGGTAGTTGGCCAATCAGTGAGTCCGCTGTTGCCCTTGTCCGGTGTGGCCCTTCTGAACGGAAATCCAGTGTAGTATGACCAAGTTGTTTTTTTCTAATTTAAGAAGCAATTTGACTGTATCTAGGACTCTTTTCGATTTTTTCGTAGCTGAGTTCAGTGATTTCAGAGCATCTTGACTGTCAGAGAAGATGAAGATGGTTTCGGCACGGGAATTAGAGGGAAAGTTTAAGCTTGTGTATTGATTTATGGCAAATATTTCTGCCTGGAAGATCGATGAGTATATGCCTAGACTGACCGATATGTTAGTGCTAGACGACTCTCCGAATATTCCAGATCCACTGTCCATTTTAGAGCCGTCCATATACCATACTCGATCAATCTCAGAAGGACGGGGTTTCAATTTTTTCCCAGTCTTCCCTCGAAGGGATGAATATTGAAAAGTTTCATTTGAAGCAGTGGCTTAGAAAGTTTTCGAGATTCTCTTCTTCTTGGAGTTTCGGCAAATCTCTGGCTCGGCGAGGTCCAGTATATGCATGTTGAAGTTAATGTGACCTGTGTCAGGCCTACCATCAGCCTTAATTGCTCTCTGCTTGAAATTAGAGCCTTTCTAGGGATTAGGTTGCTTGGTTTCATTACGAAGCACGTCAACAGTTTTGTCCAGTGATCTTCGAAATTCCTTTGAAATTTCTCGTTGGTTGCTTTTCTAGTTCTTATCAGTGCGGATCCCTTTATGTGTTGAGCTGCTCGGTGTTGGGAATTCGGTTGCGCGCATCTCGCTTCATTGTTTACTCTATTCGCTCGCGCACCGGGATTTCGCAACAATCGCGAGCGCCCTCCTCTTGCCCGTTCGTCAGCTTTCACAGACAAGGTGGACGTCGTTGTGGCTCACAAATCTGTTAAGTTTGTCTTTACATTCCCTGATATGAGATCTGAATGTTGGATTTGTCTTGGCTTTAAGTATTGAGTATCCAAACAAATTTATTTTTTCCTACTTCGGGTATGAGTTTCTAAGAGAACTCCAGCTCCCCTCAAAATGACAAGGACTTCTGCTTGGAGGACTTTGACGAATCACATCGGTGGGTTGTTGGAGTATACAGTTTACGTATACACCAGGCCCAGAGTTGGCGATGTTAGTTGACAAAGCTGATTTGCTGGTTGGAATCGCATTATGGATAAAAATCGCACTCCACTGGAGAAGTTGCAGGAAGAATGCGATAAGCGTTCTCTTGCACCTTCTTCTCCTCGGTCTACATACTCAAGGCAATTTGGCCAATATTCTCATCTCGATACCACAAGAAGTGGTTATGGACCGCACTGACTATCTCATCCCAAGATTAAACTTCGAGAAGACCTTCATGGTGCGAGGAGGGATGCAGGACTCTGATACCTCAATTTATAGGGACGAATCGAAGATGGCGCAGGTATGTATTTACACTAAAACCTTGAAGATAGATGTCAAAGTCGAACTTGGCTACTGTCTCCAGGTGGACATTTTTGATGCATGCCTCAAGCTCAAAAACCAATCACCAGACGAAACGTAGCAATATACTCGTGTAGGCAAGCGGTCTTTAAGGCAACAGCTTCTATAACCTTATCCTCCAGACTTGCGAGCTGGTTCTCTGTCACTGTAATCTGGGAACACAGCAGCATAGGTGGAAACGAAGAGCTTTATGAACCGGTGACGCTAGGTCCACCTTTTCGAAAGGCTTTATGCAGAATGGGTACACATTCCACTTGTCTCACCTGAAAAGAATAGCTAGGATGAGGTGGGCTTAATAGCTGCAAGAACGTGGCCCTAATACACCCAAACTAGAACCAAAGATTTTCCTAGTTAAGACCAAAGCGACATTTATTGGCTCATAAGACTCTGGACTGCCGGAAACCATGCAGCAAAATTAGGAAACCCCTACTGCCTATGGTTACCAGGAATCCTGTTGTTCGACACGCTAACCTGATCACAGTCACTCCATCTACCTTCCTGAAGCAAGTATGCAGTGAGGAGCTATGAAGATGATTCGGGATTAGTTGACATATGTACGTGGGTCTACAACTTGTAGAAGAAAAGACAGAAGTTCTGGTCAACAGCAGGAGGAAAAACATGCAGACTTTACCAGCAACCGTCGACGATCACGAGCTTGAAGTAAGGCGTCATAGTCGAGAGACTTACAAAACCACATCTGCACTGTAAGCAACGATCATTCTTAACATTGGCGGCTCTAAAAGATTCTGGTGATTCACGTGCTTTTCACACCTGCATCTTGGTAGTTTTGAACTATGCTCTACCGAGTTATCCCTTAAATAGCTTCGAAATCCTCAGTTCATGTTACTCTCTTTACTCTCTACTGTAAATCTTGAAAAACATTGCGGAATGCTACAACAGACTTCCCTAGCATCCTGCCCGACATTTTCTCCTCCCCTCTAGGATTTCAATTAGTCCTTGTGTCAAACCACATCCGCCTTGAATAGTACACACTCCAACCGCATAACCAAACCCCAACCCAGTGGCTAAGGCTAATTTCGAATTCCGTGTCCTTATCCAAAACTCAACATCAAACAGGGAATGGAACCTCCTCCCGCGTCCCACGTAAAGGGGTTCCGGCAGAGAATAGAAATTTGACACTGTCCCTTCATTAAGGGTGGTGCGTGTCATACACATGCAAGGAAGTAATTCTTCCACCATTTTTTTTCTGCTCCGCTTTAACCTCCGTGCCCGAAACAATGAACCTCTTTGACTCGTCCATTCATCCGTTCACAGCTACCGTTTGCACATGCGTTCAGCATCTGTCCGACCGTCTGACAGACAGGCAGGCAGGCTCTGGCGTCGATAAGGACTACACAATGCTCAGGGAACAAAAAAAAATAAAAGTTATGAATGAAATTCCAACCGGATAGGATTATTCCGTTCTGCATGTTCAAGGGTGCGTGACTACATGTGTCATGTGCACTGAAAGGAGGACGACACTCACTCACTCTCACCCTCCCCACGTACGAGTCGAGTATCCTTTGCCAGAAATAGAACCGTGAAAAAAAAAAAATAAAAAATCGGAAGTAACACCAGCGGGCATTCAAAAGAAGTGAATGCAGCCTGGAACAAGGGTCGTGTCGGTTCTACGTAGTTAATTGTGTTTGCATTCTGTACGCATATGTACACATTCACTTCCGGAACTACTTCCGATTTTTTTTTTGTTGTTGAAATTTTTTCGGATGTAATTATACGGCTAAGGGTACCGGCATGTAGACACATCGGCCTTATGTGACTCTGCATTTGATCGCTGGATATGCTTATTCACAGAACGTGTCTCTGTGTGTAAGGAGTCCTCGGCTTTTGCCGGTGCGTGAGTTCGTTTGTATGTGACCAACGTGCGTCCGGTTTGGTTTTAATAATTTTTTTAGTTCCGGTTTACACCGAAAAATGCATGCCGTCATCGTGTTTGATGTTCCCATCGTCCGTGTGTGTGTGTCTGTGTGTTTGGATTTGGAGGAACATAAATACACGTTTGCGTTTCTTTTAGGGCGACCGGAAGTAGAATGTACACACACGCCGGCTGCCGGTTGATAGGTATTTCTTATGCCATTCGGCGGTAACTGTTTAAATTGTTTAGCCATCAAATTGTCGGGTGACACACGAATTTATTTTTGTCATGCAATCGAATTATTGTCTGCTGTTCTGTTATAGTGGGACCTTGAAGCATTTTATGCGTCGCTACCCACCGGAACTGCCCTTAAATTTAAATGCTTTGGAACTGAAAAAAAAATTGGAACAAATACTTGTCAACATCTGCCGAAAAAGTCGAGAGGCTAAGACTGCTACAAATTTTTATACAGAAACTCCTCTGATAGACCCTCGGAACGTACGCCCTAGGCCTCTAGCTATACAATTTCCGATAAAATTTGATATACAGGTCGTTACACCAGTGCCAAAGTGGTAAAAAATTGAAATCACCCCGCCGCCAGTTCTCAGTTTCGAAGGTGATCTTTGATCCCGTCTACAAAGTTGGTGAGTGGAGGAGAAGATACAACGACAAACTGTATAAGCTGTACAACGACATCGACTTAGTCAGAAGAGTCCGAAGATTACAGGGCTGGAGGTGACTATTGCTGCCCCGAATTTTAACAAGCAGCTCCTCTGGCCGTTCAACTTCTAAGTTCCAATAAACGTGGTCGTCCAGATGAGTGTCCAAGAACACATCACCATTTAGCAGCGCTAAATTGTCTAAAATCCTATTTTTTTAATTTTAAGCTCAATATTTGACTAACCAGAAAAAAGCAGCTAGCTGCTCACAATAAAATTACATTTTTTGGATTCCGGATATCTACAAACCCTTCGACTAGGACATGTCTCCCTTCCAACATCTCTTCATTACTAAACGGAAAGAAACTGCTCAACTGCATTGAAACTTCTAGAAAACCTTTCAAGCTAAGACCCAGCACTTAGACGACTTCTCTACCAAAAAGCGAAGTCAGATTTCTTCACACAAAAACTTGGAAAATGTTCAACGGATATGCCGATATATTTGTGCTGCTCGGTGTTATAGGTGCTAGCGCATTTGATCCACTTTAGCCATAGAGGCTGTCATCGGGCTCTCACCCCTGCATATCTTCCCTAGGAAGACTGCTGGCCGTTGTGCTATAAAGCTGTACCTAGAACACAAGTATAAATCAGGTAATCTTGTGGGTCATCTGAAAATACTTCACTCAAGTCCAAGTACGGATATGTTCTGCTTTATCCCCCTCCTTATAGCCAGGAAGTGCAGTTTTGGAAGACTATTTGAGGTAAAAATACTAGACCGTGTCGACTGGACTAATGGAGAACCTGTATCAGATCCAGGATGTTTTGTATGGTTTACCGACGGATCAAAAATGGCTTCCGGAGTAGGTGCTGGCTTTTTTGCACCCAACACTAAAATCTCGGTAACAATGGGGATGTGCCCCAGCGTGTTCCAGGCTGAAATCCATGGTGTTGAGATCTGCGTCAGGATAAACCTCGATAAAGGTATTAGGGGCCCAAAACACTTCTCTATTTAGATAGTCAGGCAGCGCTTAAAGCATTTGACATCCAACTTCGTGAAATTTAGGTCATTCAAGTGCTACTACGAAATCACTTGCCAGACACAACAAGGTCAAGTTTAGTTGAGTGCCCGACAACCAGGGCATTGCAGGCAATGAAACTGCGGATGAGCTGGCTAAGAACGGTTAGGCTTCCGCTCTCTTGGAACCGAAACCCTTCTGTGGCGTTAATTGGACTACCGCCACAGCTTTGCTAAATAACTGGGAACACCAACTTCGCCTAGCCCACTGGAAAAATGTCCCCGGGTTTAGAAAATCCAAGGGACTTATGAAGCCCCTTTCCTACAAGGAAATTCTAAACCTTGACAGGAACAACATGAGAAAGCTAGTGGGCTTCCTTATCGGCCATTGTGGCCTAAGATATCATCTCAACAAACTAAGCCTTTGTTCAGATTCAGAGTTCTGTTTGGAAGAGGAAGAAACCTCTGAGCACATTCTCTGCGAATGTCCGGCACTATACTGGCTACGTAGACAGATCTCTCATAGAGAAGGGCTGGTCTAGAGAAAATCAGCAGAAAACTGAGCAGTAAAAACGACTGGAACCACGAAGTATACCAATTTGACCATAACACCATCAAGTGGTACACAGATGGTTCCAAAACACATATGGATACTGGAGTAGGAGTATATAGGCCCCTAACTAAGTTCTCGAAGTTATTGAGAACGTCGGCCGGTTTTCTTCAAGCAGAGGTTGAAAGATGCGGGCAATTCAATAGAAAGTACTCGTACATATTGCGAGCAAGACGTCAAGCCATCAGGCCCTGAGTTCCTAAGAAATCTGATCCAAACTGGTCTATGAGTGTCTGGAAAAAGATAAACAGACTTGGCCAGAACAATAAATTCACCCTGTACTGGGTGTGTAGTTTGAAAGGAGAGCAAGTTAGCACTCCCCTTGACAAGGCTGGAACACACAAATTGCCGGGACCAGCACCCTGTACTGGGTGCCACGTCTTGTAGGAGACGAGGAAAATGAGGTAGGAAAGGGTCGGAAAGACCACATTCGTTGAACTGCGAAGAGAAGAAAAATGCAACTAAGGAGGGCGAACAAACTTCTCGGGAACTACGACCGAAGGACGTACAAGGCAAGGAGACATCTCCTTATGCACTGTGGAGCACTAATGCACAAAAGAAGAGCACACTTGAGGGTGTACTAGTTCTACGAAATTGATTTCCCATCGTTGGGCCCAATCCAGATACTCTAATTAAGTCGAGAAACTCCGGGAGAACACAATAGATCTTCAAAAGTTGCAGTGTATACACACCCCAAAAATCATAACAAGTCCACTAGGTTAAGTAAAGGGGCTGCTTCCGCTCAAACAGGGACACATTTAGACCAGATTGGCCCATTGTGATGCCAGGATGAAGAACCGGCTTACCAGCACCAGGAACCAGAATATGTTACACAGAGTACATTGAGTTGGGTAACCATATCGGTGTTAGCACTATGAGTTGAATCATTCCGTCCTAGAGATGAAGTTTCTTATCTTCTGGATATCGAGTTGCTAGATCGTTAAGAACATCTTTGGCAACAAAGAGATCTTTGCAGGAACTTTGCCAAGTCTGAAAAATCACGGGAAGGCTTCAGACTTCCCATAGGAGTTTACTAATGTGACGAGAAGGAACCGAAGAAAGACACTCCGAAACCACACGCAGCCCAATTTAATTCGGCTGCATGTTAAATTCAGCACGGACCAAGTTCCTTGTGTCCATATCCTTCTTAAGGTTGCAAGGGCAGGGCACGTTTACAGTAGGTGGGTTGCAGTTTCCTCTTCCTCCTCCTATCTACAGCTTCTACAGAAATCGTTGGAGGAGACCCCCAGTCTGGGTGCATGTCTGCCTATCAAGCAATGTCCGGTGAGGACCCCTAGTAGTGAACCTAGGTTTTCCCGGTTTGTGGATAAAAGTCTCTCCGACTTCTTTAAATCAAGGTTAGGACAGATTTGTTTTGACAGTAGACAAGTGGTGATCTTGTTCCACCTTGCCAGTTTCTTGGCATCCGTACCAGAGGGAAATTTGATCGATTCAAGGTTCTCCCAGGATTTCGGGAAGATGCCGTACAGCACCTTCTTTTGCCAGCTTGGACGGCTTTAATAGCTGTCGGACTATGAATAGCACAATAGCGCTTCAATCTATCGCGTTAATTGAAAGCCAAGCCACAGTTTCGCAGACAAGTCCACTAAAGATTCTTAAATGTGTCAGAACCACGGGGTTGGAGATTGGGACTCTAAGTGCGTCATCCACTGTCACCGACACAATCTACAGCCAACAAGAACCAAAATAGACGATCCTAAGGTTTCTCTACGACCTTGATCTTGCTTTGATTCTCTGATCTTGTCCAACTTTTAAAGACGTGTGACATAGGATGAGGCAATAATTTCAAGTGCACCACCCTCTCCCTCCACTTCCTCCACACTCCATTTAGAATTGAATTCGACGTCTCCTCCTCTTAATTTATTTATTTATGTCGTGTCAATCTTCTTCTTCTTCTTTTTTTTTTTTGTGAAGGCTCTTCATATTCTAACAACATCCTGTTGTCTCTGCAATCATCAAACGAAAAAAAAAAAATCCAAAAAGATACATTGCATTGCCCCCTGTACAGTAGCATAACTCAGCATCAACATAAGCTGGGAGGATGATGTCGAACGACTAAAAGGGAAAAGAACAACAAAAACAGACACAGAAAACCCCAAGACCAAAGGAGACGAGAAATTGAGAAATAAGACCCCAAAATGTAAAACAGGGTCAATGAATGTTCACTCAACGGCACCACATCACCACCACCACCAGCAGCAGGCAATCTGTCTGCCACAAGATTGGGCCCTCTGATTTGATTGTTCTCAAGCACTTGGCCGCCGTAATCAGGATGCACACTGAGATACACGAGGTTTAGGGCTAAAAAAAAACCAGAAACAGGTAGCTGCCCACGGTGAGCAGCCAGAGGACGTCCATTCGCGTCCGGCCTACTGATGTTACTCCTAAAGCAAACGAAAAAAAAAAAAAAGCGAGCACGTGCACCACTTGGCCGGTCGGGCTCCTCCGCTGGCTGGAGTACACTTGATGTACGAGCGAGATGCGTAAGAGTATCCCCGGTCATAAATTCTCCACCACTAACCTGTCGCAGCCGATAAAATTGAATGAATTAGTTTGAAGTGCATCTCTTGTTCGTTTCCCTGGGCGGCGCGAGGAGGAGGGGGCCAAACCAGAGTGTGCACACCGGGAATTCCGTTGCCGGGCCGAATGACAGGATGCTGGCGATGACTGCAACGACGACGAGGAGGAGGAGGTTCCATGCAGCAGCATCTCGGGTGTATATACATACATCTCGGGCTCGTGTATTGACGTTAACGCTTTTTTAATTTGTTTCCATGCGCTGTCGGTTTTTAATTTTCAACCCGAAGGTGGAATTTATTTTCGTTGGCGCACAACACGGAGAGGAATATAAATTCTGCACAAGATGGGTGCGCGCGAAACGCTGAATGGAAACCAGCAAAACTGGAAAAATAAATCGCTTTACGACTTTAAAGATCCGCCTTCGACTTCCGTTTACTGTTTGCTGCTGCTGCTGTTACTGATGCAACATGAGATCCTATCGAGATGGAAATTCAAGTAAAAAAAATAGGTACACGGAGCGGATAAAGAGGAGCTTCGTCGATCAATGATTGGTGTTTTGTGGATCTGATCAAATCGGACTGTAAAGGTGGATGCTACCAAGCGATATCTGATCTCATAAAGCCCAAGATCTTCAGAAGAAGTGTCCACATCAAAAAAGTCATCATAGTCAATGAAAGCACAGCAGTGTTTGTGAGTGTCCTTTCAGACGAAAGAACACGTCCGCAGATCAAGGAGGTGAGGGAAGGTTAACGACCTTCCTTCGATTTCAGTCGACTTCCTTAGAGATAATACTCGTGCCAGACAGCAAGGTTCTTCAGATGAAAGCAACCGGGACGTACACGATTCCAGTTGAGCGAAAATTCCTAGACCCAGGCCTATAGGTATCGACTTATCCGGTAAGGATCTAGCCAACGTTCCAAATGCGTCATTTTCTCCTCTTATTATTCTGGTTGTGGGGGGAAATGAGTGGTTCTCCTACAAGAAAATGGGCTGGCGTTAATGTTCCCAGGTCACTGATGTCCTCTGACTGTGGACATAAGGGTCTTGACTTAAGAAAAGCTTCTACTTGGGTGAAAAGCGTCGACAGTTCTTCAAATGTCAGTGTTTGGTTACCAGCCACACGTTTAAGGCGAAATTTAACGGATTTCACTCCTGCCTCACAAGGCCCTCCAAAGTGCGGGGAAGCCGGAGAAATTAACTTCCACTTAGTCCCCTCATTGGCTAGCACCTTTGCCAAACATCCAAGACAGCTTCTATGAACTCTTGGGCGAGATTTGTGGGCAAAACCTAAAAGTTCGTGGACAAGACCTACGAGCTCTCCAGCAAGGCCTTCGACTTCTTACATAAAATCCACCTCTTCTTGGGCAATAATTACGAGCTCTAAGGCAAGATCGACAACCTGTGGGCAAGACCAATAAGCTCTTGAGCAAGACCAACAAGGTATTGAACAAGATCCACGATTTTTTTTCGTAAGACCTACGAGGTCCTGGGCAAGGGCTACGAGGCGTGACCTAGCTTTGACGTTGAAATTGTACTAGACGGCCTTAAGGCAAAAGTTAGAAGAAATATAACTCAGCTCAGCTCTTGTCTGATCCATCAACCGCTAACCAGGTTGATCACTACTCGATTGACGATAGTTGATAATGGATGAGTTCTGTGTGCCCAGAACCAAAAGAAGGCGACGACGACGATCAATCGACATTTACTCGACCTGGTCGAAGTGAACATAGCAGATATGTAAGCTCACGGGATAGTTGCGCAGCGCTTCAACTTCAGTTGAGTTTCTAAGAAGCATACTCCAATTCATCTGCAGAATATGGTCCGACGAACGTATGGCACATGTTTTGAAACTTTAACCTAATTTGTCTAATTCTCAAGAAAGCTGACCTGCGCCAACTACAAAAGCATTAGTCATCTCAATATGGCTACATCCTTTCAAGCCACTGGTTTTATCAACCTCTGCTAGTCAAATATTTGTTAACAATATGTAGAAGGGGTAGCAGTGACCAATTTCTTATGCTGGGTATCAGGGCATAATGATATTATAGGAACGAAAGGGCCGGCACTACATCTCTCTAATGCACTGCAGTTGATAAACAGAAGAATCGACAATGGGGCTATAAGCAGGGCGACAATGGGGCGGATCCAACTCCAAGTTATCACTGCCAAAACCCTTTGGCCGTGACCGACAAAAAGAGACCAGGCCATAACAAATCTTATTCACAGCGAAGTACACCAGAATACGCGAGTCACTCAATGTCGAGCAGCTACTTCTTCGAGCGGAAAGGTCCATACTCCGATGGTTTCGGCACATTCAACGCATGTTCTCAACTTGGCTTCCGAGACGTGCCATGGATCCGTGCCATCGGGTAGGTATCTCCTGGGTAGGCCGAGGATGAGATGGCTGGACCAAGTCCGAAATCTCACCCCTATCCGTATGTGGATAGCCCCTGATGATTTAGAGTCGATGGTGGAAGATCAAGAGATGTGGAGAGTCCACTTAAGCACCCTAACCCCGCGACCTTTATAGTGGATAAGCGGATCATTGAAAATGATGATGATGATGATGATGAGCGAAGTACGAGCCATCACAAGCTCAGGCTGAGGGTAAAGGCTGACACTAACCCACATACGAAAGGTCACGGCGTTTCTTACAATTTCTACTGCAAGAGCTGCAGACACTAGAAGGAATTTGAATTCTTCCGTCAGGGACAAGGTGGGCTTCGGTGTATTTCCAACTCCAATCTACAAAACACAACAAACCCATGGCAAAGCCTCCTGAGATTTCGCTCTAGTTCGGACTTCCACAGGCTAAAGAATCAGGGACTCCTTAGAGCCAACTGCTGATAGATTTAATCCGATGTCACCAATCAACCTTCAGCATATCGCATACAAGATCTAATCAGCTGCATAGTGTGAGCCCCTAGAACCTTAGCCTTAGGCGACAACCTAATTGGTTCTTACCAGCCTGGGTTTAGGCCAGGAAGGTCTACGGATAACAGCTACAGAGAAGAATGTCTACATCGGCCAACCCTGCCAAACTCGTCCGATTGTGTAGGAGGCTGTCGAATAAATCTACATACGACCCTGGTCATCCCACAACGGTATGAACTTTGTCAAGAAGAGATGAAGTCACCTTCGTTGTTTCCTAAACTCGGTTTCGAATTGGGCTTCGAACCGGAGAGTCGTCAAATTTATCCTGCTGAGACGACAGCAAAGCAACACATTCTCTCAGGTGGAGAGTGCTTAACCAATTTGGTGTGCGAAGTTGAAGATAACAAAAGATTTAGATGAAGACGCTTCCTGATTAACGCCCAGGCCTATCCACACAGATCTAAGTCTCCAAACTTCGAGAAATCATTCTTGATTCTGGACTTCCCCGCTTCAAAGACTCCCGCCAAAGCCACCACAACGTCACTCCCATCGAACTAAAGATCCATCAAATTACCGACCACTCTCACTGCGACAGCGATTCTAAATTTTCTTTTCATTTTACCGGTGGAATGAACCTCCGACTTCCTCCGGGACCATCTGGACATCGGTTGCGCTATCGCAAGGAAACAATATAATTGAGGAAGTAATCATTACAAAACGAAAAGAAAATAAGACCGGCTTCTGGATCGACAAACAGGATAACCACTTTGCACTCAATATCTGACTTGTCCACTTAAGTTTTTTTTTTTTCGTATTCCCCTTCTCGTGCAACGTGTTCTAGATGCCCCCCGCGGCCCGTCCCGGTCTCTGACAGAACAGGACACGATAATGAGACGTTATGCTTCAAATAAATTTATACACAGCGCACAGGAAATGTGTCATTGTCGGGGATAATTACGCGAAATCATCGTCCTTTACAACGATCCTGTGATGAATTCATCGTCATCAGTGATGGTGGTGGCCAAAGGTAAACAAGGAGTGCGATCTCTTACGCGCTAGCAATCAGTGTTGGTTCAGTGAAATTCGTTTTTTTTTTATCTAAACACTGCTCCTAGTATGGATTCGGATGCCTCCTCACACCGGAGGAGTTGCGTTGAGCTCACATACACTTGGGGTCTGAAAGTGCGCGCTACCCCCAGGCTCGGAAAGGAACAACGGGCGTATCTTGTTACTAATGTGTCAACATTAGAGCCTAGCATAATGCGGGCATTCGTGTGAGAGGGTCCGGTCCGCCGCGTGAGTTTACTCCAAAGCAAATACAC
Organism: Matsumyia berberina; assembly: GCA_917880715.2. Lineage (NCBI taxonomy): Eukaryota > Metazoa > Arthropoda > Insecta > Diptera > Syrphidae > Matsumyia > Matsumyia berberina. The sequence goes on from OU862870.1 coordinate 37,090,001, forward strand.
CTGTGTCAACAGTACGCCGTCTTGGCGCGCACTCTCAAGGGTGTTATGGTTGGATTTGTTGATAAACGTGGTTCCGATGTCTGTCTCAGGCTTGGTGTAGGTATTTCATTTTTTTTATCTTCACGGGGTTTTTTTTTTTTTTTTTTTTGGTTTCGGATTGGAAAAGCGCACGCACGCATGCCTGTCTCAACAATGACGGGTGATTGTGTTTGCGCTCGTCGAACGTGGGTTATTAATATCATTTGGGTTCCATAAAACGGAATTTTTGGCGCGAGATTTACTTTCGAAAACTGACAACAACAAATAAGAGTTTTTGGTGTACTTACCTCCTTGCTTGGCACACAGATCGGAGTACCCTCCTTGACGATTCCATTTTCAACCATGACGCCCATAACGATTGGATCACGACTGTTAAAAATAAATTGAGGCAGTATCTGAAATGGAATAGAAAAAGATATGCAGTCACAGGTTAGATTAGCCGTTACAAATTTTGATTGTGTATCTCTCGTGTAGCATGGAGGGTCGGTCAACAGCGTCTGTATGCCATTGTAATGCTTGTTTCGAGAGATCTTCTAACTGAAAACAGAATTTACAAATCTTGACGAGAAGTAGAACAATTATCAAAATAAGTTGTGAAGCTCGCAGATCTCACAAAGCCCTTTATAAACAAAACTGAGAACGTAAACCGAAGATGGATGGTCTTTGAATCAGTAGACCTTGAGTAACACTTTTGAGTAGGGCATACGCCCTACAATTCAGTGTCCCTATTGACTCCTACTTAAGCATTTAACGACATGACGCGTAGTTTCATTTGAAATTGAGCTTAAGAAACGATTTGAAAAGGTCCATGGGCTTGGTCGGAGTCAGCCTTTAACTTTCCAGGCTGTCGTGCACTGCGCACACAGTCAAAGGAGTGCGTATATGAGTACAGAGCTGGTGCATCTAAGAATTATAGTGGCATTCTGGACTTTATTGATGAAACTGGGTGCATCACCAACCGAGATGACTTAAAATTTGTTGATATTCGTCGATCTACATTGCTGTGCGAACTGCATGGGTTCAAACCCCAGCCACATCCACTGTACATTGTTCGCCACACCACCTCTCGTGGAACGACAAACTGCCAGGAGTGGCTAAGTTCACCACCTTCTAATAGGAAACAGATGAACACGCCACACACAGGAGACAGATGAAAAAACCAATGACAGGTTCTACAAACTCTCGAACAAAACCTAGAAACAGAGCCCTAGCTTTGCCAATAAAAGTGTCTTGGACGGCAATTTAACGCAAAGCTCGAAAGAGAGGGCATCTTTGGTAGTGCAGTCGTAAATGAAAGCCGACACGGATTCAGGCTAATCAACCCTGTAGCGGGGCGAAAAATTGTCATAGAAATCATGCCGGCCACACCAGCCACATAAAGTTACAACCCAACTCAAGTGAACTCCGAGAGAAGCTGTCTAAATGGAACTCAACAGCAAGACTTCGTCGATCTAAGAAGCTCATCAAACATCAGCTTCCTACGGTCACGCCTCCGTATTGTTTCGATGGGGGAATGCTGACAGACCGACGGAAACTGATCATATGACCCATACTCTGGCATTGACAGGAAATTCACTATCAGAATTTTTGACAAAGACCACAAAGTTACTTATAAAAAGGAACTGGTATTCTACACCGGTGGTTCCAAGATAGACATTGGCTTGGGACCCGGGGTCTACTGTAAAAAACCCTAGGAATAAACCACTCCTTTAAAATAAACAGCGACTCCAGTACCTTTCAAGCCGAAATCAGAGCCATCACCAAGGCCTCGAAAACTATCCCTGAGAAGGATATTACCGGAAGGACAATTACTGTCTACAATCGTAAAGGCTCTGGAGTTCCCAATAACTAGATCGAGGCTTATAGGAATCTGTTAAAAGTATCTAGATGAGATATCGAGAGCCAATACAATGACCCTTAGCTGGGTACTTGCATGAAAGGGATCAGCGTAGCAAGCTCTTCCTTTTGCGAAGATTACAAAAAGCTCGTTAAAAAGGTATATTAAGAACGAACCCATCAGTCGAGTCAATATACGTTGAATTCAATGCAACGGCTAGGAACTTATGGAAGGCTTATAATAAGAAGAGATCTCTCTCTCTCTCTCTGGTCAAATTTAGTCGACGCGAAGCAAGGGTTGTCTCCGGCATCATTACTGGGCACTGCGCCGTTTGGATTCATGCGGAGCGTCTCGGTATACCTTTGTGATGTACTGCAGAAGTTGCAGGGACGAAGAAATTCGTCGCCTGCCATGTGAATGTCCTGCAATCGCCGGCAGAAGAATGAGGACTCTTGGCAGTTATTTCTTCACGGAATGTAAAATCGAGCTGAGGGACCGCCAGACATCCATATCCTTAGCTGTGTGGCTTTCTTTCTCTTCACAGGTTCCCGGGTAGAATTCTTAAATCGACACAATGCACCCTTTTGGTGGTCTATGTGGGCAGTGACGAATGTCACAAGGCACCCATTTACCTGACCTAACGTGGGTAAGAAGCTTCCCCGTTAAAAACCTAGAGAAGACAAGAAATTCTCGCACTAAACAAAAGTGACACTAAGTTCCTCATGGAGTTTTTCACTGCATGTGTCCTCCGGAGATGTGTCGATTTTCCTTGGATGACTGTCCCGAAATAGTTCTCTGCAGACTTCAATATTTCCGTAGGGAATTTACCTCACCTGAAACAGTCTACCATGCTTCCGGAATGCTACTATCCTAAGCTTCTTTCAAGGCCCAAAACCTTCCTTAATTGTATGAGAACTTTGGTTGACAAATTTGGTATGAGGTCCTAGTGTCCTACAGAACCGAATTTTGGTTGCGAATACAAAAATAGGGGCCTTCCGGATAGGAGTGAGAAGAAAGCAATTCTAGATCAATCAAGTAAGTAATTACTCAAATTCCTGGGCCGCAGCCCGCGATGACCCAAGACCTATGTTCTCGCAACCATGACAAGTTGTACCCTTCGAAGTTTGTCATTTCCCGAGAAGAGGTGGTACCACGAACAATTCTCGGTGGATATGGTTGAGGCTTGAATCCAAGCAGCTTGCACAGCAGTCCAAACACACTAACCACTGAGCTACGGCGACACCGCTGCAGGTCGCAAGCCCTGTTAAATCGTCAATCTGCCTCTGCAGTACGTGAGATGATTTCGTTTCAATCGCAGCTCCAAATACTATTTGGCTTGAGAACTACCGCACTTCCTACTTTTGTCCAAGTTGTCGCTACTGCGCACTTGAAATGCAGAAACCATCAGTAATTTGAAAGCGGCATTGCCTATTACAACACTGCCTCGAGGAATACGCCCATTGGGCACGTATCAGTAGGGAGACTTCCTTTTGAAACAGCATTCATTCCCATGATCTCTTAATTGCCAACATTCATAGCTTTGATCAATCGATGCCTTCACTTCCCTTAAACCTGTAGCTTCCACATAAATCTTTGTCATCACCATTTCCACGCCTCTGTATACGAGTGTATTGACCATTCATGGAACTCTCTCCGCAGAACCTGCTAAATGCCTAGAACTAGCATATGCCTCGCATTGAACTTTATTAAGTGTAATAGCAACACGCGTCCCTCGGATTGGCGGCAAAAACCTCCAACGAACCGGGTTTAAACGTTGGGGATACATTATTAAAACCATTTCCGCTGCAAGACATCTATCCGTACACTGGACGCTGCGTTGATCAATGAAAGAACTGACCGGTTATACATATACGTATCTGCCGCCTTCTTCAATGGGGACGAGTTAAAAGGGAAAAGATATATTATCTCGCGGGATGTTGTACTATCGGATCCTTATAATTGTGTAATGGACTCCTAAAGACAGCTCATTCATTCCGCAGATTATGTGGTACGTTCGCCTTGCGCGTCGTTGTCAATGAACTGCGTACCTCACCTGGGACAAATGGCATTGGGATGGTGGCAAAAGGCTGAAGAGGTTTTAATTGAACTGGTTCTGCTTCGGCCATCGAATTTTTCATAGTGAAGTTGTTATCTTCATTCAATGCGAGGGGCTTGCGGATGCTGCTCTGCCCCTGATGTCGTGCTATGAGATTGAATTGCTGATTCCCCTCCTCAGTTGGATGAGTAGTGATTGTTTGAGACACCAGGGTAATTGTGAGTCGTTAAGGTGATTGGACCTAATCAAATCGATTGGTAGAAGATTAGCCAACATTTACAGCGATCTAGGGAGAGTTTAACGATTTATTCTCTGAGATCTACTTGAGATTGGTTTTCAGATCGGAAAGGAGCACAGGTGGATTGATGTCCTGCTGGGCGCTTAGCACAAAATTCGATTAGTGGCCGCGAAAGAATATGTTTCACTTAAAAATGGAGTCCCACAAGGCTATGTACAGACATACTATTCTTTTTGCTGACAATTACCGAGCTTCGGAGTGCCAATTTGGCGATAGAGAGAATGCTAGCTCCTGTCCGCAGAAAAACACCCAAGCACCGGGTGTTTTTCCCCGCCGAAGAGGAAGACAGAAGCAAAAGCCTTCTTGTCTAGGTGACGGAACATTCTTGTGAGTCGAACTCCTCCCAAGTGTATGCAATTGACTTGGTTTCATCTTTGTTGGAGTAAAAGCCTTTAGAGGCATTAAAGCTGAACGTTCTCTTGGGCGTGGCTCCGAAAAAATTCTTGAACTTGTTTTCGAGAGCGGGGGCCTCGTCGGCGGCATCCATTTATAGTTCTTCCTCCTTCTCAGGAGCAGCCAGTTTCTTGTTGGACCTTAGCATCAGCTGGTACAGGACCAGTTTTGCCCAAGAACTCGCCATTCTTCTTGGGACCGTAGGCAAAGGTCTTCTCACAGAGGGTGTAGCACTTGAACACTGCCTGGATCGAGGATAGTGTGGATCCATCTTTTTCAGGTTCCCATAGGAAGAATGAAGAGATGGCTACAGCACAGCACTGTACACAGAGCAAACAGACCGGTGAAAGCGGCAATATCCCCCAAGGCGATCCGCTCACCCCCTAAGTATGTGGATTGGAGACCTATCTCACTAAGGTTGCCACCACTGAGACTGCGTCCCTCTGTGGACTTCTGTAGAAGTTTGTTCAGAATCGTGGATCACTTACTGTCCTCATAGTTTGCCACGATCACGAAACCTAGGCCTACGTTTAGCTGGCCCTAAAAGAACATCTGATTGCATCCTGCCGACCTCCACTTCCTGAGAAAAAAAAAAACCCCCATTATCCCAAACTCACCTTAAGTTTACATGGGAAGACAGCAATCGATCGGAATTCGTCACGTTTCTTTTGTTTAAGCTCGTCCCGGTAGGCCATGAACTTATCAAACAAATGATAAATAATATCGGCCTGGAAGATTTTAACGCCCAGCGAATCGGCCATTTCCTGAGCATCACGTTCAATTTTAACATCGAATGCGAGGATCGTTGCGTATCTGAAAAGAAATGAAATCAAAGAATAAAAATACATTAATTCGACTATGTAAGCTGTAAACGGGGTAAAAAGAAGGGTAATTGCCTAACGAGTAACTGCGGGTACCTTCTCCATCCCCCCCAGAGATACATTAATTGGTCGTCGCTCAGAAGTCACTTCTTTTTATGATCTACGTCTCCATGAAACACAGAACATGGAACCAATTTAACAATAAAAAAAAAACCCAAAACAATCTTCAGATTGCTCGAAACAAATCCAATCTGTTGGAGTTCGACCTTAGAAAGCCCATTAACTTGTCTGCTCGTCGTTGGGTAAACTACATATGTACACCCTGGCCAAGCGGCGCACAATCATGATTTCCCATTTCCTTGGCGACGATGGACTTTTATTACATTTGTCACGGCATCCAGCGGTCGTAAAAGCACTCAAAATTTAACACTGCCAGTTGGACAAATTACCAAGAAGGGATCAGAGTAGGGGTGATCTTTGAAATGATCAGAGCGTCGATCGTTATAACAAGTCGTTTTAAGAAGGAATTAACAAATCGGTGGAGAGATATATACTTTGTGCAAGATCAGTGGATTGTTCCTAAATTTCATGGATTTAAAGGATTTACAACGAGTGGTGTCGATTACTAAATCGAAACAGATCGTAGATTACTAAACGTCTCACTCTAACTGTTGATCACCGATCACCCAATATTGTATATAGGTAACTGATCATCGACCTCCTATAGGTAATCGTTGATAGCCTAACACTGATCGTTGACTACCGATCGTTAAACGCCGATTGTTTGTCACTGATAGTCGGACATCGATTGTTGGTCACTTATCTTCCGACACCAATCGTTGACCATTGATCTTTGATCACGAATCTTTGACTATTGATCGTCGAATGCCGACATACTTACAATACCTAACTAACTAATTGCTGAACACCAATCATTGATCGTTAAACGCCGAAGGCCGATAGTATCATAAATCACTCGAACACCTACAGTAGATCACTCATCGCTGAAAGGCGATAGATCACTAATTGTCAAATGTCGACAGTAAATCACAGATCATCGAACTCCAATCTCTGGTCAATGATCGTCAAACACCGATTGATGAACACGGATGTTTATCTATCGATCGTCGAACATCTTTAGTAGCTTACTAATTACAGAACACCAATTTTAGGATACCGACAGTTGGTCCCTGACAACCGGACACCGACAGTAGGTCACCGATCGTCGAAAGGCTTATTGATTTTGGTAGAAGTCCTATAGTAAATTACTGATAGTCGAACGCTTACATACCACTTTGCATTTAACAATAGACCACTAATTGCCAAAAATGTTAGATCACTGATCGTCATATCCCGGTAATAGATCACCGATCGTCAAACGTGGATAGTAAATCACTGGTCAACAAACTCCTACACTTTATCATGCATCGCCGAACACCAATAGATCACTGATTGTCAACATTGTTAGTCAAAAACCTGTAGCATGTCACTGATCATCAAATCCCTACAGAAGATCACTAATCGTCAAACTTCGATCGCTGGTTACTTATCGTCGGACACCAATCATTTTGTAACTAAACATCGAACACCGATAGTAGATCATTGAACATCGAATTATAATCATTGGTCGCTGATCGTCGAAACTGGTCACTGATCGTCAAACACTGATTGTTGGTCAGTGATCCTCGAACACGGATCTTTGTCTATCGATCGTCGTAGCTTACTAATTACGGAACATCAATAGTTGGTCACTAATTTTAGTTCACCGACAGTTGGTCACTGATCATCGGATACTGACAGTCGGTAACCGATCGTCGAAACGCTTACTGATTTTGATAGAACTTAAATAGTAAATCACTGATCGTCGAACGCTGACATACCAGTTTTAATAATAGACCACTGATTGCCGAAAAAGTTAGATCACTGATCGTCAAACGCCGGTAGTAGATCGGCAAACGTCGATAGTAAATCACTGGTCAACAAACTCCTACACTTTATTATGATCGCCGAACACCAATAGATCGCCGATTGTCAGCATTGTTAGTCAAAAACCTGTAGTATGTCACTGATCGTCGAAGTCCTACTGATCGTCAAACTCCGATCGGTCGTTATTTATCATCGGACACCAACAGTTTTTAACTAAACATCGAACACCGATAGTAAATAACCGATCATCGAATTAAGATCATTGGTCGCTGATCGTCGAAGTTGGTCACTGATCGCCGAAGTTGGTCACTGATCGTCAAACTGAATGTCAAAAAGTAGAAGACCATCTAACTCCGGTTCTGTTAAGTGACAGGAGGTTCACAATTGAAATATCTGCCCTCTGATGTCATTCAACTCCCAAAAACGTCATCAGAATCTCTTTGACAACAAACTGACCTACAAACTGAAAGCAATTTCTTCCAATACTATACTGTCCCGTGCGTCCAAGCACACAAATGTACTCTCCAATAACAGGAAATTGATAGCGACCATTAAATATCGCAAAAATGTGGACATTTCAGTTGCAGTCAGTCTGCATAACCCTCCTGCAATACAATCAACGATTACTCAGAGCGGGACAAACAGGCCTTGTGTCCAGCAGAGTGTGGCACACCAGTATAATATCGGGATTCGCCCTCTAGCCCTGCCCAGCTGCGGGATGAAAGATGAATTTCGTGTCTCCGGTGACTGTTTCATAAATTTCATTAAAAAGATGACCCTCATGGTTCATTCGTGCCTCGAAGGAGTAACCACCACCGAACGAATGAAATATAAATTACTCATCGCGATTTAAAAGTTTTTTATTTCTTTTTCTTTCATTTGTATCTCTCATGCGTTTCGTTTGGACGACAACCTAAAGTGGACGAAAATTGGTTGTGATTTTATTGTTTTCTCTGTTTTTTGAATGTCATTTCGCCCTTCCTGGCGAATTCTTGGGACGACGACGTTTCTTTTGACAGCTCTTGTCTGGAGTTTGCTTATTTACGACAGAGACTGTGTGTCAGTTGCATACAGAGGCTTATGTTACATTATTGAGTGTCTGGCAGATGAGTTATGCATGAAAGATTGATAGTCTGGTCGAAGGATTCATTAAATTTAAATGAAAATAACAGTTTTATGCCAATGACTGGGCGTAAGTCAAGTGATCATGTTTGGTGTGAAGGGTCTCTTAAACGGTCAAACACTTTAAACTGGTACAGCAGAGTCTAAATGAACTTTTCGTATCTAAAACTGTTGATCACCGATCATCGAACATTGTTAATCTGTAACTGATCGTCAACCTCCTATCGTTGACCGATCGTTAAACGCCAATTATTTGTCACTGATCGTTGGACATCGATTGTTGGTCATGGATCTGCCGACACCGATCGTTGGCCATTGATCTTTGAAAGCTTGGATTCAGATTAGAGGGAAAAGGGACGATCGATGAAGGGCTCAGACGGTTCCCTATTGACTTTGGATGAGGATCAGCTGGGAAGATGAAGGTAGAATTTTTCCGCCCGTCTGAATCGTATTATGGATGGAAATTCGAATAGTAACCCACGAGATGGGCATTGGGAGGTTCACTTCTCTTACTGCCGCTCAGATATCAGCAGACTGGTGTGCCTTAGAGAAATCGTTCTTCCCCCATCTAGATTGACACTGAAATATACATCATCTCCTCAAGAAATTCAATTTTAAGCCTAATGATGATTGCCCCGGTGGCTAACATGACAAAGGGTCATTACAGTCTACTGGAGCACGCAATGACTAGTCTTCGCCTCTGCAGTACACGCCAAATACACACAAGTAGTCGCATCCAATGTCAAGGTCTCTTCAGTAATTCATCAAAACTTCTACATTCCCAACATTCGGCAGTAATTCCACTTTCAGCCGTCCCATGAGTGATGACTTCCTAAAGAGAATATCTAAAACGCGTCAAAGATATCCACCCGAACGCGTATCTTCAATTTATCAACACGAAATGAGTAATAGGCACGATTACACCCTCCGTACAGTCATTCTTTTATCAGCGCTTCCTACAACATTTGGTCACTTAAAAGCTTTTGCCTCCGACAAGGCGTCTGACTAAGCCAAAGTCGCTCTACCTCCACCCCGGCCATCGGTCAACTCATTTGCAGACAAAGGAATTCCTCAGGCCTTAGGCTCAACCAGTTACTCATTTTACGACCGTTCTGAGTAATTAAAAAAAAAAAAAAAAACGAAGAGAGGAACTCACCTCGTATGTTCATTAATCTTTCGCTTCAGTTGTCAAGACCCGCTGACCTGGAATTACCTTTTGTGTGTGTGTTTGGGGCAGCATGGCTTCCCCCGTTTTGGTGCCAAAACATGTCGGACATCGAACGTCGCTGGACCATGGCTGTCGAGGCGTTGGTATCTACTAATTGCATCGCATGCATCATAAATTAGTCATGGATTTACATTCGTTGTCCAGAGACCTGACCGCAGAGGAAGACAGCACACACGGAGGAGATATAAACGCTGCAATCACTTTGAATTGGTGGATTTTGCAGGCGACGGCGGTGAGATCGTCTTGAATAGTGACCCATAAAGGCCAATTAACGATGATTCAATAAAATCAATCGCAAGACGCAAACGACACGATCCGCACTGTGAGTGTTGTATTCGGTTTGCATGGGTGGATCAGTGTTCCCTGACAAAGGCTTGTGTTCCCTTTAATGGTTATAGTTACGCTTGTGAGTAGCAATTAAAGGATGTATAATGGCAGTTGGTGGATCATTATGTGAATGCAGCCAATTGTATGGGTCGAATGAGTCATGAATTCTGTGCTGTAGTTGGACGGTATTTTAGGATGAGTGTCGTTTGCAGTCGCATCGCCGCTAATCTACGGTGTGCGCTGGATAGGAACTAATGTTGAGCTTATACTGAGTCTGACTGCACGGCATAACAAGCTAGTCATTCTGTCTAGCTGGGACAACTTAATCACGCGTCTAAGAAGTCACAACTGGAGTACCTTACAATTCTTATAAGGGAATCGTGGATTCGTTATCTAATCTCCTTTGACCTCAATCACATTGAAAACAATGGAAAAGTTTCATAGACAACTACCTGAGGACAACTCTGCTGGAGAGAATACCTCTCCATTACAGGCATCATGCGTATCAAGAGAATGGAACGACGGAGTGTATTAAGTTGAGCACAACACCATCAAATGGTACACCGACGGGAGTCCGGGCGGGAGTATACGGGCCCCGAACTAAGTTCTCGGAACCAATGGGAACATTGCCCAGTATTTTTCAAGCGATCGAAAGACGTGCACAAATAAGCCTGAATAGAAGATATCACGAGCAAAACATCAAGGCATTGAGTTCCTATGAAATCAGATTTAAACTGTTCTACGAGTGTCTGGAAAACTTAAACAGACTTGGCCGGAACAATAAAGTCACCATCTACTGGGTGCCAGGTCATGTAGGGATAGAGGGCATTGAGGCAGCCGATGAACTGGCAAGGAAAGGGTCAGGAACAGCATTCGTTGGACCTGAGCCATTCAGCGGGCTGGGACCGAGGGAAGAATGCAAAAGAAGGAGGCTATGAGAAACACTACCAGGACTAAGGCAGGCAAAGGAACTCCTCGGGAACTGAGATCGAAGGAGGAACAAGGCCTGCTTAGGTACCAGCAAAAACCGGCTTCGCATTCTAACAGGCCATTGCAGACTCAGGGAGTACCTCAGAAAAATGGGAATAGAAGCAAACAGAAACTAGAGATTCTGCAGCGATGCCGAGACCCCGTCACACCTCCTCATGGACTGTGGAGCATTGATCCACAAAACAAGAGCACACCTGGGAGCGTACACTTTCTCTGAAACGGATCTCCCATCGTTGGACCCAATCCAGATTGGAGGAGGTTCTTAAGGTCGAGACGTATCGGCCAATATGAGTACGGGGGAGCACAATAGATCTATACAGGTCGCAGCTCCTTTAACATTTTCAGAGCTGAAATCTGCAAGGGAACTTTGGAACTGTGTCAAAATGTTCTGAGAAGAAGATCAAGTCTCTCGCTTCTCACTTGATAGAGAAATAATGGAAAAGTCACAAATTCGGTTGATAGAAAAAGGCTACCGCGCTGCTCGAATGGGGAATGCTATCAGTTCAATTTGGAGTCCGAAGAACCTGTATTCGGCCTACGTGGCTCTATAGATATACAGGGACCATTTGACAATGTAATGACAGTGCGGAAATTCGCCCGCAGAGGAGTATGGTATTCCCCTTGGTCTGAACGCGGGCTATCGACGACTTCAAAGTACAAGGATATGCAGATGATGTTGTCATAAGCGTTTTGGGGCAAGCCCCATACACTTATCCGAGGAAGCGAAATATATTCAATGTAATTCTCGACAAAACACTTAACTGGAACTCTGACCTGAACAAGTCTACCAGCAGGGCAAATAGGACAATACTCGATCGACCGAAGATGATCTACTGGCTAGGCTATATGTATATTCTGCCATCATTCAACCATTGTTCACCTATACATCCCCGGTAAGGTGGCCGAAAACCCTGCAATCCAAAGCCTTGTTAAACCGAGTGCATCATTTCGCCAGACAGCAGCCACATGAACAATGCTTAATCTTACAACACTACACCTCTTAAAAGACATTAACACTATGATAGGTGTGCAACAGGACTTGGCATCTACGCAAAAGACGAGAAGACTATTCTCCATCTTCTTTGCACATGTCCAGCTCTCTCCCGCAAAAGAAAACTCCACTTAGGAGCCATCTTCTACGCCTCCTACGCTTCATAAAAAGCTCCGATTGGTGCAGGAATTCTTTACGAGATCCTTGTCACAACGGACTCCACTTCAACAGCCACTTCAACCTAACCTAACCTAATCTACTACATTACACTTCAGAGTGCAAAAAGAAGGCGGCGACCTTACAAGCCACCTGACGATCCTAGAATACATCCAAAGTGAATCCATTTTCAAGATCATCATCATCATTTTCAAAAGACGCGCTTTTCCACTACAAGGATTGCGGGGTTATGGTCCGTACCTCTCGATCTGGGATAAAGGAGAAATTTTGGACTTAGTCTATCTCTGTAGGCAAACCCAGGGAACGCGTGTTTGATGGAACGTCTAGCAAACCGACTTGCGAACATGTATTTACCGTGCCCAATTCATCGAAGTATGGATCTCTCCGTTCGAAGAAGTAGCTGCTTGGCATTGAGTTCCTCGCATATTCTGATGTCCCTTACTCATTCCTGGCGAGTTATCCTAACAATACGACGAACAAATCTCGGCAGCTTGTATCAGCGATCTTATTTTTTCGGTCATTACCCAAATCTCATGAACGTGGGTGAGGGTGAATTAAAGACCCTAGCTCCGGTCCCAAGTTAGGGCCTCCTGATAATAGATTCACCAAGCTGTCAAAAATTGCTCCAGTCTGACCTATCCTACAGGAAAACTCAGTATTGCTCCTTCCATCACTCATGAGCAGGATCCCGAGATACTTAAACTTCTCCATCTGTTTCAATGGGACTACATGCAGACTTCATTGAGCAGGCGGTCAAGGTCCTAGATAAAATGCTCAAGAATGTTCGGTTATCCAGAAAGATCGAGGAGGCCATAGGTGACCGCCATGAATGGAAAAATAAAAGTCTCGTTACCTTACCTAACTGAAGCTGGGGTACGAGTATATGTTCCCTAATTCTAGCGTGCAACAGTGTGGAAAAGTCACCAGACACATGTTTCAAGCGAAGGCTCACGCAGTCGAACTATGTGCGCGGAAAAGAAAAATTAGTGGAACCAGCATCTAGGTCTACCCCTTTTGCCCTTAAATCCTACCCGATAGGCTCAAAGCCCATCTGGGCCTGTCTTAAACTCTTCAAAGACCTTGAGTACAAAAACACGGTTACTGTAGGCTGGATCCCTGAGCAAAAAGGCTTATAAGGACCATCTGGCGAGAAGAGAGCCTTGGCACCCACTTATTGATCCTTGACGCTATTTGTGTCCACTCCAAAATAACACAATGGGAAGCCGACAGGCTCGCTAGACATTAACTAACCCAATAGGATCTGAGTCAAGCGAAAACTTGCATCAACATCAACAAAAACAGAGGAAAAAAATTGTTGAACTCAGCAAGAAAGGACACTGTCCACTGTCCACAGGGCCACAGACACACGTAGGCCAAGGCCCTGTGTAATGCCACTGGGATATATATCCAGGTGCCACTCCAAGTATTGAAACCATTTCGAGCTGAGGATACTTTTGGCATCTGTATGCGATAATTCGCCCAAATTGTCGAAGTGATAGGCTCTTAGCTAGAGCCTTTGGAATAGGCCAGGACAAGTGCAGAGGAAGTGGAGAAGCATTTCTTCCTCCTCTTTGGCCCTGCAACTCCTGCAAGCCATTTTAGGAGAGGCCCATCCGTCTGGCATGAAGACCGATGGGAAAGTGGCCAGTGAGAACACCGATAACGGTACTGATGAGCGACCTTTTAAGCAAGATCAGATTTTGGATGGAGTGAAGATTAGCATAGGCCATCTCTCTGGAGGTACGGCAGGTGGTACCGTTGCTCCATCTTTGAAGAGGCAATATGCCCAGGGAATACTTGGAACATGCAGCTTAAAGCATTCTTGCGGTTTGTTAAGAACCTCTGTTTAGCTACAGGCCAACACAATATATCGTACAGGTCGCAGTGCATCTAAATTCCACTTTGAAAGCGTAGGGCCCATATTTTCAACAACTTTGTTGTTATCGGTGATTCTCATGGCTTTTTCAGAATTAAGCCGCTGACTGACGCAAGAACAGTTTCACACAAGTAAGCAACTTTGGACAATTAGTCTAAGACCTTTCAACATCGGGAAAGTATTTCACTGTCACGGCTGATTCTGAATCTAGCCAAGCTGTCATTCGCAAAATGAGACTGAAAAATCGTTAAGACCGAAATCCTTGCCCTTATTCCAAATGTAGGTACTTCTCAACATTTCTCCGACAAGCTTGCTTTGGTCGACCAACTTTTGAAACTTCAACGTAGCAAAAGAGAACAAAATAGGAGAAATATACCCTCCTTCGTCATACGTTTCATAGTTCTGGTCGCACACATTCATCTGTACCTCGAACTAATGGAGGCCCTCACACCATACCTACACTCACGTACTCTAAATATTATGACCCAACCAAAATCATAACCACAATCAAATTAAGTTTTATAACTTCCCCTGCGCCAGCCATGTGATTCCCACGAAAATTGTACACCACATCTCGACTATGCTGTCTCTGCACTCTTCGCGGCAACAAAAGAACTCCGCTTGGCTGTCCTACCTACTTGTACCTACTCCGCCCATGGCAACAATTTTCCTCCGAAATAATTAGGAAACTACTTCCTCAATTATGGCTCATTTCGAGGCAACGTAATAAAATTTAAGCAACAACCCAGCTACATGTACAGTGGAAGACGGCCTGGAGAGTGGGACTGGGATACCTCCCCCCACCGCCACCTCGGCCCAAGCGAAAGCATATTTTCCGTTCCGTTTTCGTTTGTTTTTCTTTTATGGCATTAGCCGTTCCACACCTTTTTCCCTTTTGGTAGGAACGCAAAACGGTGCACACTATAAAATTACACCCGAGTGCAGTGCCCTGCAATGTATCTGAGACAATAAATCGGGTATCTCCAACGATTTCGTGTTCGTTTTACTGCTTGAAACGATACGGATTGTTTCGAGGCTACAAACGTCTGGAGGAAAGTGCCTCGTAAAAGGTTGGAAGAAGTTTTCCAGAAGCGACGCGACGGGGTCATGTGCATCTGCACCATCGGTACGTGACCTTAGGGGGTTCGGTTTATTGGCCCAGTAATTGTACCTCGAATTGGAAGTCATGCGGGATCATATTGACATTCGATTGGATGGGCGGGCAGGGGGGTGTGTGTGTGTTTGTGTGTATCTGGGTTACATAATCGAAATCGAATTACAGCATGATCAGCAATCAGCGTCATCTTCCATGCATGAGAAGACGATCTAACCACCAGCTGACTTCGTGTCTATGTATCTCACACGTTTTGATGGTCACATCGAGTGGGTTTAGTTATTTTTTTTTTTTCTGTTCGTTGTTTGCTTCTCCATTGAGATTGAGTAGAGAGCCGCAGAGGGTGGATAAATTGGACCCCCAACTGTTGTGGCTGTTTATCCATCCACTTGACGACACGGTGAGAGGAAAATTAAGAAGACTGGATGGAACTCAACAGAGGGACGGCACACACGGTACCAGAGGAGAGAAAAGTAAGACAATTGTGTACGCGTTCTTGGCGGAGATTGTTTATTTCTTCCAGTTGTTCCAATTTTTTTTTTGTGTTTGTCTGTCTTGCCTTGCCTTGTGCTTCTTCGTTTTCAATTTTTATTTGTATCTCGTTTGGGAATTCTGACTTTTTTTTTTATATCCATCGTCCGGTGGTGGCCGGATGTTACAAAGAGTGCTCCTTAGCATGACTCCAGATTTGTGCTGAGAAAAAAAAAAAGTTGCTTCTCCAATTCATCGTTGTGGATGGACTTGGCAGATCGGTCTGTCATTCTGTTTATGTTGGCCGTGCCGTTCTATTTATATTAGTTGCGATGATACTTGATGATTTGGCATAGGAAGTCAGATGTTAGATGGAGATTGACGATGACTTGGCATGATTGGCAAGTTAGATAAGGAAAAAATTACCGATTGGTGAGCTGTTGGGATTTTCACAAGAAAAAAACAAAAACCTGGTCGGGGAACAGTGGGCGAGAGGTGTATAAATAGATGCTGGTCAGTTTGGAGGTAAAAGACAAATTTAGTCGTAGGCTTTGCAGGGGAATTCCAGATGAAAATTAGTCACTAGTGATCTCACTGAAGCGAAGAATCTAGGAACTATGAATTCTGATGCATATTTTTCGCAAAACATTTATTCTAGCAATTCGTGGGCCGAATTACCACACTCGTTAGCGAGTAACTCGTCGTCGAAATGTAAGGATTTGGCATTACTGCTCCCAATGAGGTCAATCTATCATTTGATCACGAGTGCCAATCACTCACTCGTTATCAATTGCGGTAATTAGGCCCCTGGTCTTAAAAGAAGTAAAAGTTTTGCACAACAGGAGTAGCATCCCTGAAACTGGAAAGAGTACATCACCACCAGGTTCTGTTTGCCGCGTGCTAACGCGTACAGCACTTAGGTAAGATAAAGTCCCTCCCCGTGCCAGGACACACTTAGACCGGGGTAAAATCAATTGCGATACCAAAATAGACCGAGCTACCGGTCTTACTGTAAGAAATCCTTAGAACTTCTACAGTTAAGGGCGAGGAAGAATGAATAGTTCAATCAAATCCTAGGGCGAGATTCTTAAAGAAGAAGTTAAAATAAGCAGGATTATAAATCTATGGGATCCTTGTCTGTATATAGAGTAGACAGATTGAATCTCGGACTGTATTCAGGCAAGGCTCTACACGTATATCCACAAAAAAGTAAACCCCTCAACTGCGCCAATTACAAAGGAATTAGTCCCCTAAATGTCGGATATAAGATCTTATCTGCCATATTGTGTGAAGGCCTGAAACTCTTTGTTAACAACGAGATCGGTTCCTATCAGTGCGGTTTCAGGCCAGGAAAGTCCACCATCGACCAAATATTCACACCTCGGCAGTTCCCGGAGAAAACTCAAAAAGTCCAAATCGATACCCACCACCTCTTCATATGCCGCCTATGACATAATTTATAGAGACGACCTATGCCCGACCATGTCTAGATTTGGCGATGGAGAACCCTTTGAGGACGGAGAATGCTCGCTGCTCCATCAAGGTTGGTTAAGACCTCACCGAGACCTTTGATGTCAAAAAAGGATTTAAACAAGGTGACGCGCTGTCATGCGGCTTCTTCAACATCGTTCTTGAAAGAATTGTGAAAAACTCACGCGCCAACACCAGAGGCACAATCTTTCAAAAGTCCGTCCAATTACAGTGTACTCTCTCCTTACGGAGACCTCTCACAAGCGGACACCTCTCATAAGCGGACAATTTTCTCGGAACCGTCGGAGTCCGCTTATGAAAATGTTGCCAATCGCTGTTTCTTTGGCCTAAAAAGGCAATTGAGTAGCGAAGTCTTCTCTCGAACAACTAAAGTGACCCTGTATAAGATCTTAATCGTCCTAGTCCTGCTTTACGGCGCAGAGGCATGGACTCTATCGACAGCGGATTAAAATACCCTTAATTGCTTCGAGAGAGAAATTCTTCGTGAAATATTTGACCCCTTTTGCGTTGACGGATTCTAGAGGAGAAGATTCAACGATGAACGATGTACAGCGACATCGCCCTAGTCAAGAGGATACTGAGATAGCTGGGCATGTAGCGCGAATGGACACAAATGATCCGGCTCGCAGAGTCTTCGAGTCTAACTTAAAGGGACAACGCAGTAGAGGAAGGTCTCGCCTAAGGTGGGGTGCACAAGTAGAAGGGGACCTCAACCAACTCGGAGTGCGGAACTGGAGGCAATTAGCTAAGGACCGGGCTAACTGGAGAAGCTTATTGGTTGATGTCCAGGTTCACATCAAACTGTAGCGCCACCTAAGTAAGTAAAGCTTTCTAGGGTTGTCAGGTGTAAGAAAGCTGACATAGTCGAACCCTAGCTACTACAGAGTAGCCTTGGAATTCTGAGTATAAAGATTGCTTCTCACGGAGGTCTTAGTTGACTAGACGAAGAGGCTGTTTGTTGTTTAGGAAGTTCAGGTGACTCTTTCAAGAGGGAAAGAGATAGAAAGGAGCTAGAAAGGAATACTGTCTGGTAATAACCCTTGACATTAAGAATGCGTTCAACATTGCTAACAAGAGAACTGAAAGACATGCAAGTGCCTGACAAAAACTGTGAAGGCTTATTTCAGACATCGAATTCTACTGTACAACACTGACAGCGACAACAACACTTTACGAGAAGAATGATTTTCATGTCATGTCATGTAGAGCGGATGGACATCAATGCTCCTACCCGGAAAATCTTCGAATCCACACCCAAGTGTCGGGGCAGTAGAGAAAGACCGCGATTCAGGTGGCGCATGGAAGGAGACCCTAACCAACTTCGCGTGCGAAACTGGAAGCAGCTGGCTTAAGATCGAGCTGGCATGGTACCATACACTTTTTCACCTTCGAACACCTATTGCGAGTACCCGAGTAATCATGTACAAATCTTTTGCATTCGGCCGTATTATATTACCATTACTTTGGTAACATCTTGTTTTTGCCGAATAAGTGTGTAAAACGTTTTAGCCGCGTGTGTGATTAATTTAATTGAGATGTAAAAAAAATGAGTGAGTACCCGGGTACTCGGTATGGTACCATAAGGGTTAAGTAAGTAAGACTTTAAAACTAGTCTTGGGTTTGAGGCTGGTGTCTTCATGGAGACCGACAACACTAGACTTCACTTTAGGCACGTATGCCCATGTAATTTGATGACCGCGGACTATTTTGTAAAGAATAGGTGGAGTGATCGAAGCATCTGAATCTATTGCGATATCCAGGCTACGCTTAAGGTTTCACTCAACCCTTTAACCAGTTCCAAAAGAGTTCAAATCCAAGAACGCTCTGAATTCGGTCGCATGGCTGAACTCTATGACTCTTGTCTGGGTCTCAGATCACGCTGGGATTTATGGAAATGAGATCTCCGATGAGATAGTTAGACAAGGTTCAAAGGATGATTTCTTAGGACCTGAACCTACGTTAGGACTTCCTTGGTCAGGGCCTGAAAAAGCAATTGAGTTGGACAGCCCTCCAGGACGCAGGCAGAATAAACAATTGTTTTCTCTCAGCTGAAAGACTTTAGACAACTTATTGAAGTTCAAACGGGAAAGACTCTCAGGTTTAAAGCCTGAAACTGTCAGCGACGTTTGCAGAGAAATTCCCCTAAAGAGAAAATTACATTCAAATAGGTAAAAATGGGTCTTGCTTCAGTATCATAAAATGGACTAGTTGATCTGCTCCAGTGAAGTGTTTCCTAAACCGAAAAAAAAAATTAAGGAGGTCTCAAGGCACACATCGCTGTGGAATACTATTTACAATGACATTGCCTACGGCTTCCAAACCCACGAGATATTATACCCACCATTGTTCCTGCTAAAGTGTGCAAAGATGTGGACCAAACGACTTGATGTTGGCAAAGCACAAAACCGAGATGGTGCTCGTAATCACCAGGAAAATGATAGAAACAGGGAAAATCATTGCACCACTTATCGATCATGAGAGTGATTGTGTAAATACATCTAATAGCTTAGCCAACTACTTCAAAACTGACTGGATCGGGCCCATACTATACAGACGGACGATTCCAACACTACAAGTAACTCAGGGGCTGATGTAAATTGCAATAGCCCACCTGAAGAATTTACGATTCGCCTAGATTCCCTAAATTTTCCAAGCAGTTCTCTCCTTAGACCACCATAGACAAGGCGCTTAATTTGAAATCAACTCAGAAGCGGTACTCAGAGCCATCGGAAATTCAACCCATCCATCCACCCCACATCTGGTCAGATAATGTAAAAAACATTCTCAAACCACTTCCAAATAACAAGGAAGTCCGTCTTATCTAGCTACCGGGTCACGAGAAAGCCATCGAACTGAGATTCTTGACAAATTTACCTATCGGAGACGGAGTGGTGAAAAGTGTTAAGTTTATCTTACTGATCTCAAACCATGCCTAAGCTCATAGGATTCAGAAATTTGACCAAAGGTTTGACATGCACGCCCGAATGATGCAGTAGGTTTAGGTTTCAGGATTACCACCAATTAAGTACAAAATGAGCGTCAGAACTGTCTGACCTTTCCATCCATTCGATGTGTGGTGAATTCAAGAGCTCTGTCTAGTTTGTTGAACACTGCAGTGGAAGCTAGGAACATTTTTGAAATTCTTCTAATCTGAGACCAGAACTTTGAAGCGAATGTTCATTCGAAGTAGATCGTACCTCTAAATCACTTGCTAACCAATATGAAGCTGTATTGAGTGTATAAAAGATGAAATCCTGGAGTGCAAGGCGACAGCGAATACGAACCAAGAGGTTTGCGTTGCCTAGGTAGATTTCAGGTCTCAATGGCAACCACTGAGATCAAGCTTAAAGCAATAATCATCGCGATGAACTCTAAAAATTGAAATCTCCTGCTTTGATGCATCAAATCGCTTTGGCACCACTGATAATTTTTCACTCTTACATTACACCCTACTTCCACAACTTCTGATACCAAAAAAATTCCTCATCAGAAAAAAAAACGCCCTACGTCACATTACAACACCCATAGACCCTACATCCGCTCCAAATTTAACCTGAAAACAAAATCAAAGCCGACTGTCAAAAAAAAAAAAAAAAACGAGCGATGAAATTCCCGACATTAATTGTCACACGATAAAACTCTTTCGCTGCCGTAATCCCGTCCACAAAAAAAAATGTCATTAAACCATATTTGCTCTTCAAATACCCGAACCACAACAACAACGAGCAATGAAAAGCGCCAAAGTAGCACAAGTACTCGTCGGAAGCGGCCACCTTCAATGGGAAGCGATGAAACTCCGAAAGCACACCAAAAGCAATTACGGTAGCCCACCACACCGGCATGGCGGCACACCGGCACACTATCGCTTTTCAGAAGTTTAGCAGTTACGCCGGCTAAGACACTCGTATATCAGCGTTTGTTTGCTGACCTGGTACGTAGCAGGGGGAATCTGAATCTGAATTCAAGCCCCCCCCCCCCCCCTGCCCGGCCTCTGATCCGCAAACCAGGTTTCATCGGAATAAGCAGCTATTAGTGTCATAATTACAATGAGTCTCATGACTGGTGCTCCTATCTTCCATGTCATTGTGACACCGTTGTTGTTGTTGGGGAAATCTGTCGACGCAACAGCAACAACAAAAAAAACTTCACTTCCGGCGTACAATGACAAAACAATAAGCGCGCGCGCATATTAAAATGAAAAAAAAAAAAGAAAACACGGACACAAATGAAATTCGGACTCCGTGAATGAACAAAGCTCGAGTTTCCGTTGGCATAGTACGCAACGCAGGTCATTCGTACGGGAAACTGCAAGCCACGGACAATAGTGTAGCGGAAGTCCGGCAAAATGCATTGCAATTTGAAAAATTCCATCCAAAACTGAGTCGTACCGCGCGACACACAACACTGTGAAATTTGAGAAAGTTTGACTGCAACGCGGAAAACCATTAGATCAACGGTTTTGGGGTGATATTTTGGGGACGGAATTCCTTAGGCGATTACCGGAAAGAAAATGTAATGCAAGTGTGTTGTACTTACTGTGCTTCGTGCTCCAACATGGTGGAGGCCTTCATAACGTCACGTTTAACCACGGGACCGATTCGAATGGCAAAGTACTGAAAAGAAAGAAAAGAGAGAACATTTATTGTAGCAACATGAATGGTTGGTAAAAATGAGAAAAAGTGAGGAGCATGTTGGGCACACCTAGATCCTCCAGGATGTGCATATCAGTCTTGCACAGAAGAATAATTCCTGGTGGGACGCAGTTCAACTGTGGCAACATTGTCTGATAATGGAGTGCAAAAATACCCCGCTAAAAACTGGAATACCACCAGGGTCGATGGTAGGTCCGCTATTGTGTTAATTGCTTGATCCACCCTGCTTGCATGATCGATTAAGGATAATGCCAAACGTAAGGGGACCCAGATCGAGCAAAAGAGGGATTGCTAGAAAGCAACACTCTAGAGTTTGATTGAAGACGGAAGATTTCATCAAGAATACGAAGGTCTATGAAGCATAAGCCGCCAGTTTCCCTAAAGAAATTAAAAAAAAAATAAGGACTGTGACTCAGTTGGCTCACTAGAGCTGGCTAGAGAGGTTAGCCGGTTCAGGCACAGGACTATTATTCAGTCATCAGCAATCGTGAAAAGGAATCAGGTCGTCCACAGACTATGTGCAACGATCTAAGATTATTTGAAGGCTCGAGGAATGATTGACAACTTAATAATCGATCGGACGACTTCAACGCGTGGGCAGGAGAATGGCTTTCAGGCGCAAAAGTCATAAACAACGGAAGAAATGTCCAGATGTAGCTGTTCACATAGTTAGATATCGTTGTCATTAATTCTGGGAGCGAGTAGACTTCAGCAGAAATGGATAAGAATCTGAATGAACAAAGTGCAGCATGGAAAGTAAGCTCCCAGCTCAAATCCAGCGATGACCAAGCGATCAAATACAATCTACTGCTCCGTTTTTGATGGAAACGACAGAACAACAGAAATCTACAACACATGGAGTAATATTGCTGATCCACTGGAAGGAGAACAGACAAAGCTCTCAAAGACCATACTAATCTCTGTGCAAGATGGGCACTATGAGAAAATACAAAATTGCGGACACAAAAGACCTCGTGTTCCACCATCGACAAAGTCGTCAGATCAGCACGAAAAGCCAGGTAATAAGCAGCGCTCCGCCATCATAACTTTGAACAAGGAAAGCGCCTTCAACCATCAAAAGTGCGCGGGATTTCCTTTAAAGATATTGACAAACTATTTTCAAAATTTTCGTCACGGAAGATATTACGAGACAGTGGAACGTCGCAGGCAGAAGCCTCCAAGATCTTGCTCTAGGTCTGTTAATGAGAAACCTAATGTACACGCTAAGACGAGGATCTTGATATCATCATCATCATTTTCGGAAGACCCGCTTATCCCCACACGGGTAGAGGTGAGATTTCTGACTTGGCCTAACCATCTCATCTCTGACTTGGTCTAACCATGCCATGGAATCCGTGCCATTAGCATTTAACGGTCCACAAACCATTGAAGCATGGTCCTCTCCGTTCGAAGAAGTAGCTGCTCGCATTGAGTGCCTCGCGTATTCTGGTGTTCTTAACTCGATCTAGACCAGTTACTCCAGCAATACAATGAAGAAATCTCATTTCGGCAGCTGGTTTTCGCGATTTTATTCCTTCGGTTATTACCCAAACCTCATGACCTCATCTATGGATTGTAAGAAACACTGAATTAAAGACCGATAGCTTAGCTCCGATAATAATAGATTGACCGTTCCGGTCTGATAATAGATTGACCAAGCTGTCTCAAAATTGTTCCAGCCGGACCAATCCTACAAGCATAACTTAGTATTGCTCCTTCCAACTATCGGGAATAGAACCCCGGGATGTCGATGTCAGCAAAAGTAATTGACTTCATACATATGTAGATATCATAGTTATCACGAAGGAGTTGGAGCACGACTGTAGCGCTTGTCTTAGTTGCATTACCCGGGTCTGACCACGAAAAAGCCGATGAACTGGACACGAATGGCTTCGCTTTTCATGAATCTCTTGGGGAATCTATATGGTATTTCTGCACGCTTCTTTCTAATAAAAGTCAATCCCGAAAGAATTGGCTCCCAGCATGAATGTCGACAGCCCATAGCAAGCAATACAGATGGCTGGTCTATTTCAAAATCGAGGAAGAAGATCGGGAATTCACTCAATGTTCGAGAGGGAAATTTTCATCCAAGCTTAGACGGATCTAGATAATCCGTTAAGCAAACAGTTTGTGGAGAAATCTTAAAGAACTATGCAGTGTCAAACGTGTACGTGTTACCTCAGTCTTGCGAAATGAACCTAGATGTCTAGACCTATTCTTGGAAAGTCTATAGGAAGAAAAATAGAAAGCCTTCCAGCCTTCAACTAAAGATGGCATCGAACTCTAAACCACGAGCTACTACATAGGTTATTAACCTGCATGTAGCAGGGATGATAGTCCGGAAAAACTTAGAACTGTGTTGACTAGGTAGAGCGCTGCTGTTATGTTCTAGAGATTAGCCTACTGTTGCATCTTTTTTCCTAATCTCGTATAGGTCAAAGCAGGAGATTGTAATGTTTGGCGGGAATGATTTCATTGTTAATTTTTGAACCAAAATGGGATGGACAAAACGGAGAAATCTCCCAGAAGTACATAAACATCACTTAGGTGCCTTCTTTTACAACGATCTAGGCGATCGGACCAACAGAGATGTTAGAAAGCTCCTTCGCTTCACCAGAAGCACCAACTGGTTCAACGAGTAGGCAAAGAAATTTTCCATGATCCATGTGATACATATCACGGACCTATCATTGATCCAAGTATGTTGACTTTAGCTAGTAGTCACCTTAACCTGACCTAACCTAAGCGGTGGAATAAAGATATGAAACTTCAGCTCTAGCTTCTACTGCTGACGTTCTGTGAAAACACAGCGTTTGCCAAACTCTGCACGTTTTCCAGTCGAAAACAGGACCAATCCAGGCAGCTTTACAAAACCAACAATGGTCTAGGTAAAGTCAAGCCGTACTTAAGCCATAAAAAGGTTGGACGGGACCGAAATGAGGGCACTTGCTTTTGTAAGGTCACAGAGATACATCAAAAGAGGAAGAGGGCTGATGAATTACCAAGAAGCTAGGAGTAGCTGTCACGCCAGATTTTTATTTATTTTAAGATGAACTAACTAAACGAACCATTAGCTGTCAAAGTCCACAGTCAATAACGAAATGTTAAGGAAAGAATGCACGATCTAGTAAAGGATGAAGTCAATTACCAAAGAAATGGGAAAAA
This sequence comes from Matsumyia berberina, assembly GCA_917880715.2. Lineage (NCBI taxonomy): Eukaryota > Metazoa > Arthropoda > Insecta > Diptera > Syrphidae > Matsumyia > Matsumyia berberina. Next base: position 37,114,975 of record OU862870.1, read on the forward strand.
ACATAGCTGGAGCAGAAGGAGACCAAGTTCTGTTTTTATTACAGACTCCAAATGGCGAAGGCTTATCATCACTTGCTGAGATGTTAGCTCGGTCAGTAGTCCATCGCTATAATTACTGAGCCATGGCGACTACAGACCTATGGTTACGATTAGGTCTCTAAGGTGAGAGAGGCTGTCGACTAAGACCAACATTAGGTCCATTGTGATCCCTCAGGATCAAGGAGGAAATCTGTTTCCTAATCGTGGAACCAGTGAGAGCTTTTAATCAAGCGAACTAGGTTTCCGACATCTTGTTGTGTTAAGTCGCCAAGATTGTCAAAAAAGAAGACACCGAAATGCGTGATTTGCGAGAAAGCGCGGGGTAGGTACAGAGGAGATGGACGATCGACTCTCCTCTTCGTCGTCGCTAAAGCTTCTGCAGAAATCATTTCCAGGAACGTTCGGGCGAAGGGCATGTCTGCCTATGAGGCAGTGTCTTGTGATGGGTTCCGAGATGCTGTCTACTTAGCGAAATTAATCTCTTGAAACGCTTATGGTCTATTGAGGGCCAGATTTGTCTGCTAGATTGGCAGATGGTGCCATTGGCCCGCCTTAGATTGGCTTTGCTGATTGAATCTGCCTTTAACGTCAATTTGCATGCAGCTAGTGGCACTCCGAGATTTACTTTTTCAAGAAGAATCTGTATTGACGTACCATTTTTGATGAGTTCATCGGCTTTGGAATGTCTCTGTGTCCTGATACCTAGCAGAAGAGTATGTTGAATTGCTCTGCCATCTCTACAAGAAACGGGCGGCAGTCTAGAATTATGTTTGATGTTACAGAGACTGATTCCAGGGATTAAATGGCGGCCTGGCTCTCTGTGAAAATGCTAATATCCCAAGTAGGTATTACATTCCACCTCTGCCAAGACAGTGCCTCCTTCATTCCCATGATCTCCGCCTGGAATACACTACAGTGCTCTGAAAGGTGAAAGTAGATCTCGAGGTCTAGATAATCGGAGAAAACACCTCCTTCCACATCATCTTCGGTTTAAGAACCGTCCGTGTAGATCAATTAATTGGATATCAAGCTCTAGGTTAGGTTAGGTAGCTGTCCAGGCTCAGGCAGGGACACACTTAGGCCAGATTGGCACATTGTGATACCACCGGCTTTCCGGCACCAGGGAATCAGAATATGTAACATAACTAAGATTTGAACCATTTCGTCCCAGAGATGAAGTTTCTTATCTTCTGGATGTAGAGTTCATCTAGATCGTTAAGATCGTCATAGAAGTATTCCCCGAGGGTTGTTCTTAGAGTCTTGTAGCGTCGCAAGACCAGGACATGTACATAGTAGATTGGTTTCCTCTTCCTCCTCTGCAGAAATTGTTGGAGGGGACCCCCAGTCTAAGTGCATGCCTGCCTATCAAGCAATGGCTGGAAGGACCCCTATCACCTAGAACCTAGAAATTTGCGATTTGTAGATAAAAGTATATCCGTCTTCTTTAAATCCAGGTTAGGCCAGATTTGTTTTGACAGGAGACAAGTGCTGATGTTTTTCCACCTATGGCTTGCCAAGCTCTAAAGCACTTAGCACTGTCGTTCTTCAGATAGATTTTTCTTTGACAAAATCATCTCCGAATTACTCCAGACACAACCAAATGTCGTGCTTTCACAACTGGTTCAACTAAACTCCTCCACATTAGAAGCCCACATCAACCATTGCTCGTTCGTCGTGAAAAAATCATTTCTCATGCAATTGGTTCACATGCAGATACATACTACTTTTCCAAATCGGAGACCCGTGACATGATTCAGGTATCATCTTCCCACAGAAATGTGTCCCGCATATGTGCGCTGATCACACACCGTGAAAAATCATAATTCCAATGCGCGTGCAATCAAATTAAGTCAAAACGCGACCACTACCCGAAGGGGTGTACAGCGCTCCAATGATCGCAGAGAAGCCAAAATCATTTCTCATTCACTTAATGTATCTTCAATCGCAGAACAGACGAAGACAACACACTGTGAAGCTACACAACAAACCCATTACTGGCCAACCAAGTGAGACAATTTGCCGTGAGGTGAGTCTTTGCCGCCCAAAAACAGCGGATGACGATGAAGATAGTGCCGCAAAGGTATGCTGGTCGGATGGCTGCCGCTTCATTCATAAAAGTGCCTCAGCCTACCTTCGAGGAAAATTCCGTGGGAAAACACCACTTGAACTGCGGTCTGGTGAATGGGAATCCGACATATGGCAGGAGGGGTAGCCCGCAGCATTTTAATGAGGAATTAGGTGACAAGAGGAACCATGTCATGGCGAGAGGAACCGGCACTGACCTTCCCAAGTCACTGTGAGAGGCGACCCTTTTGCGCGCCCTCCCTAATTGTTTCATTATCTCCGGCGCGGTTGATTAAATTCGTCTACCCGCGATGTTGGTGTTTCCTGGCGTTCCAGTGGGTCTCGTCTCTGGTCCTCGCCGGTCTTCGGCTGCCGCTGCTGTCACTTTGGATTAATTTATTATCAAATTGATTGGGTTAATGTTTTATTTATTTCTTTCCGGAGGCGGAAATTGCTGTTTTTTTTTTATCCTCTTCTTCTTGTGTATGGTTTCTGTTGGATGTGTGTATCTCCTTCGTGTCTTGAAGTCGATGTTTCCCCTTTAAGTCGGCGGCATTTTTCAATGACGGCGGCAAATACCATTGATGGTGATGCCACCACCGACTTACCGATGAGGAATATCCACAGCAACTTCATTGGGAGCATGTGGCGTTGGCGTTGGTGTTAGCAATGGCGATGGTGATGGCGGTCCTCGACAACAACGATATGTGATGAAGAGAACAAGACAACAACGACGCCGACGACGACGAGTTCAATAACCATTAATTGAATTTTGTTTCTTTTGGAGTCCCCAGCGCTCTGAATGATGAAGAGGGTGGTGTTGAATGCTGAATGGGAATTGTACGGGCTTCATTCATGGATTTGTCGGATCGAAATTAAAAAAAAAAATCGTAAATAGATTGAAATTGAAGTGAAATTTGTTACGTTATTGGAGCGCGACTAATTGGTAATTGAAGTAATAGAAGTGTTTTATGTGCCATGACATGAGATACAACCCATAAGGGCGCCCTCAGTGGCAAAGGAAAAGGAATGGGTTGTCTTGTGCTTGGAAGAGTTATGACCCTTTCGCTGAAATGAAGTCAATACGGGTGGCACTATGCAGGGACATGTTCCCACAGTTGGAAGAGAAAGAGTTCAGATCAGGGATTTTGTCGATATTGATGGGCCATTTTACAGCTTAGGCAATGGTGCCATGTTTAGTAATGAGTTCAAGGGGCTATGAATACCCTTATGATGTTTTGCAGTGGTTCGAAGCTCAGATAGTATTAGATTTATATGGCGCCCGGGGGTGGTGTCCAAACTAACTGGGGACAATTGTGGTGTTTGTCATTGTTATAATTCACAGAATTTTTTTTGAATCTCCTGATGTCATAATCATGGTCCGCTCAATCAACTCTTTAGCCATGACACCCTACAGCCATTTTTATGCCTTCACAGTAGAGTCGATATTAGCTTTTGTACACCATGACCACTACTGATGAATGTGTTTATTATTAAATCGAGGGCATGATCATGTCGCGAACTTCACCAAGAAATTAAACTTAAAGTCCGACTGGAAGATTGAGAACAAGACGAAGAGAACGTTGACGTTTCGTATGTCATATGCAGTCTTTTGAAGTTGACAGTTACTGTAAGCAATTTGGCATCGCAAGAATCAGACCTCGGGCAGTGAAGGGGTGCTGTACTGAAGATTCTTTGGATAGGATTTCAAATTCCAAACGACACTGCGACGTCTAAAAATAATTACCACAAACGAATGTTCATATTGGGATGCGTCTTTGTAACTTTAAACAGGTTGCGTTCAAGAGTTTAGTGATTGCCTGAGAAGTGAGCGTCGGTAAGTAGTCGCCTGGTTGTTATCTGTATTACGGCCAATACCAATCTCATCCAACTTCAGCCTGATGTTTGCACATACACCTAATGTGGAAGTTGAATACGCTTCTATCAAGGATTTTTATAATCTTCTGTAGGACGGTGCCAACTGTTTTCACGACGGTATCGACAATAATTTTGACGCTCGTTATACGGGATCTTTATGGAATCTAGTTGGTGAATTCTCACAACCAATCTGACTTTCTCCAGATGGTCAACACGTCTACCAACATTTTGAATGTGCACACTCATGGAATCCGTGCCATCAGGTAGGCGTCCCCCAGGTAGGCCCAGGATGAAATGCCTGGACCATGTGGTGATGATGTGTTATATGTTCGTAGGTCTGAGTTTCACCCATCACAACGAAACCTCTGATACAGCGAAAACAGACCGGCAAGCACATGCCGAAAAAAAAAGGGACGCACAAAGCTTTACAGAAAGGACCAAAGCTGACAGACATCGCTTGCAATGGACTGTGTCCAGAAACCCAATGCACGTACAGCCCAGAATGAAATGTTAAGGGACATGTAGAAATCGAATAGAACGAAACCAAAATCGATGAAATGAAACGAGGCAAACGTCCTAGCGAAGCAAAGTTTTGTGTGCCAGAACCGTTTGCTGTCATAGGCAGGAGATTGATAAAGGACATGATTCACAAATGGGCCACGAGTGAACACTCAAAAAATAAACAAACGAGACAAAATGCAGGGAAGCCAAAATGGCGATAAAAATCCATGCTGCCTTCATCAAGAGACAAGCTCACGAACTCTCAAATGAATTATATCGCTATCCACCTCAGAGGTTACCTTAGAAAAATAGGGCTGGTAGAAGATGACAACTGCAGACTATGCTTGGATGGATCGAGTGGCGCATATACAGTGCCAAAGACCAGGTTTGACGAGCAAAATATGTGATATTTTGGACTGTCCTTGAATTGAACCCATAGGTTAAGTTGGAGGTGGCCATGGTGATGTGGCAACATCTTCGCTTTCCACGCTGAAGTTTCCGGACTGATGTCGAGGAACATTTATTTCTTAAAAAAATCATAAAAGTTGATCAACTGCGAAAGTTGATGTCAACTCTACTGCGAAGGCATAACACGGGCAGTAGAGTTTGTCATGGCTTGAAAGGTTGGTCGAACTGATAACGATGATGACACCAGGAGGTTGGAAATAAATACCGCAGAAATGATCAAATATGTTTCCAGTTAATCTAGAAAACCTATACTTCTAAATACAATTCTCTTGTTCATTCCCAGGCAGAGAAGAAGTGAAACAATACCAAGCACGCGAACCAAAGCTGATGGCTCCAAAATGGACATTGGCGTGGTTGCGATACATTTACAGACAAACTTAGCCCCTTTAGATCAGTTAGACTCCCGAACCATAGCAGTATTTCCAAGCGGAGGTTCTAGCAGTGACAATTACTGTCCGTGAGACTGCGGTGAAGGTAATACCACCTTTTCATCGACAGCCAGACAGCACTAAAAGCAATTTCTGCTTTTGAACTAAAACCGAAGCTTGTGAAGGGCCGTCGCGAAGAGCTTAGTGCCCTTGCCACAGAGCATAGACATGAGGGCATACCAGGGAATGAGAAGGCTTATAAATTGGCAAGGAAAGGATCTGAGCTAGACCCACAGCAGGCTGATCAGTCAGTGAAAGTCCCGCCATGCAAACTCAAACAGGGACCAGGATTCTAGCAGAAGCGAATGAAAGATGGAGCCCATTGGACAACTAAGGCTAAGTATGGCCGATCTTTGCAGGGGTTGTGGAGACGAGAAATGAGGATGAGGATACAACCCACTTCCTCTGCCACTGCCCGGGTCTTTGCCACCTCAGACATAAATCCTTTGGAAGGCACTTTTTCTAGGATATCGAAGAACTAAGTGACGTACCTATCAGAGACACCTGGAGATTCATTAAGGCTTCAAGATGCGAAACCCTGGGGTAATAGAAGAGTGCTATGGGTATTGCTTTACGACCAAGGGATATCTCCCTCTCCAAAAACTAGGCATCACTATGCATCTATACTGACCTGAGTGTGGCGCAGAGAGCTCTCTCTCTACTTATGCTAACCCATCTACCTTACCTAACCTAACTAGTTTAGACAACACCCTCGGACGCCAGTGAAACCCAACATTACCTGGGTTTCAAACCACTGCACCAATAAATTCTGTCCTATCTTCTCTCATATTTTCGGTGCAGTACATTCAGGGACTATGTCCTAGGCATAAATCAACACATAAAAAAATAAAAATTTCAAACAACACAAGAAGTCGAGGAACTGCCAAAATATTCGAAGGGTATCCTGGGACCGAATTACCACACTCATTAACGGAAAACTCTTAATCGAAAAGTGAAGATTTAGCATTACCGCTCCCAATGAAGTTAATCAGTCATTCGATCACGAGTTCCACTCATTCACTTCATCAATTGCGGTAATTCGGCCCCTGGACTAACATTCTGAGTGAAAGTGAGACGTAAAGGGAGCCAATGAAAGTGACCTCGTTCGATATCTCATGCGCATGCCTGATCCTGCCAGTTTCGTTATATAGAGACAAATACTGAACGATAATCAGGAAAGCAAAGCACTTCGAAAGAGAAATCCTCCGTCTAGTATTCCGTCTCGTATGTACATGAGAACGGAGGACCAGATATAACCGCGAGCTGTACAAACTTTATCAAAATGCGGATACAGTCCAAAAAGCAAATATAAGACGACTACATTAGCAAAAAGAAAATAATAGTATCAGTGGTTGGATTTCTGTGCGAGCTGCGAAGGTTCGAGCCCCTGCAATTAAAACCCAGAATTACTCGTCTAATTTAATACTTCCTCACAAGTTAGGCATTGGGTCATCTATTTTGCCGACGTAATTTACGAACAATGAATTTGGTCTATAAAAAAAAACTGAATGCCCTTGACGTCCCGAAATTTATAGCAAAACTCTGGTTCAGTTCATGAACCTCGTGTACAAATAAATTCTCTTTCAAGGAGCAGGAGTAACTCCTCAATTGAATGAGTCACGTCGCCAAAAACTCTTAGCGTCTGACCAACATTTTATGAGCCAAATTTTGTTTTTTTTTAAATGTATCTTCTGCTCGAGAAAACAATAACATTCCTAGACGTCAACAAGCTTCACAACAATCACCCAATTGATGGTGAGTTATAGAGTTATTTGCTATTTGTTTGTTGACCAGATTCCATTGATAAATCGTCAGCTGGCTCTGGCAATCCGCATATCTAGATACGATATATGCACGCGTATCTCCAAACAACAACATCCTACTTTCGTTCGCTCCGAAAACAACACAAAACAGAATCGTCACACCATTAACATTCTTCTTCACTTACGCAATCTCAGCATTTATCGGATATGGCTGACATATGGGATACGAGTCCACAGATACTTTCCTAAAACTACCCACTTCCACCAGCGATCGCACGGTTGGGTGAAGCGAATAAATTACAAAAATAAAAACTTTTGTATCTACATAGTACGAACTCTAGGATAGAGACGTAGTAGTTCCATTGAGAATGTGACCCATACCCCTGCATCTGTCCCAATTTCCATCAAGATTCTCCTGCGCTTCTTCGTTCCCATAACTCGGGAACAAATCGAATGAATGGATTTCTGAATGAAGGAAGTTCAGCGCACCTTTTTTTTACATTCTTCATCCGCTGTGTGACGCAATGGATAGGTAAGCAGGGTACATAATCTTCCCAAAGGTAGTCAAGCCGCGTGTCGCTTGTAAGTCATACCTCCTTCCTTCTTCTCCAGCAAAAAGGAAGTGCGCAGTTGGTTATTCAAATGAGAAGCACGTCTTCTGTTTCGATTGCGTTGTCTTCCACTCGCTTGTCGTGGACAAGCCCCGTCATAGAGCTACTTTATCCGTTTTTCTTTCGTTTAATTGAAGATATTGTTGGGAAATCCCGGTGCGCGAAGTAAATACTGAAGAAGATGAGAGAAGCGCGACCGAATTCCCAACACCGGCAGCAACGATCTTGCTGACCCACCGGCTGCTCAGCTGGGTCGGGTTCGAGAGAGAGGGGAAGAAAGGGGTTAAGGGCGCCACGCAATTTTTTTGTAGAAACTGCGAAAACTCGTAAAAGAAAGAAAATAATTGTTTGGTGGGTGTCCCAGATGGGGAAGAAAAATTAAAATTTATATTTTTTTCTCACTTGGGGGGATGACAAAAAAATCGGCCAATGCAAAACAAAAGAAATCAAAAGAAAGTTCGGTTAATCAAGAATTAGAAGCTACGGAACTTGGCCCAACGGGTAAGTTCCGGATTCCCTTGCGGAACTCAGACAACGGGGTCACGACGGTACAATGTAGCCGGTAATGCGCTACAGTAAAACAAACGGGGGGGGGCGAAGGCTTATCCGGAGAGTAAATAACGAACCCTCACAAGGGGCCTTAGGGGGTATCACCAAAATCACAAAAATCACTAGCAAAATGCACTCACAAAAAAACTACCACAAACCACTCTACTTATCTATGCTATGGGGCTCTCCAGGCTATCTCCGGGGATGGGGTGGGATCCTCTCCGCCACAGTCCGTCCGTTTTTCGTTCTCGTTTCTCGGTTGTTTTGTAGCTTCGTTCTTCGTGTTATTTTTCCACTTGGTTTGTGTCTTGTTTTCCTCGTTTGATGTCGTCTTCGTTTTGGGTATATCGGGTTTTCGTTTTATTCGTTTTCGTATTTCGTATTTTTCCAAGTTTTCCTTGTCTTCGCTTTTGTTTTAAAACTCCGCGCTGTCAGAAGGTCGGCTCTAGAGTGTCGGTCTAATGTCTTGCGATCACTCACGCTCGCACACACTCATTCACACATGGGGCGAACTCAGCTATTCTAGCTTAAGCTGAATCCGCCCCGCCGCTGACTTCTCTTGATTCAGCTGTCAGAACAAAGGGAATCACATCCAGAGTTCCGACAGCTTCTCCATCAGCGGCTCCCATTCAGCATTCAGCATATCTCACATCGTCGAGTCGTTACGTCTGTTTAGACGGGGACTGCTTGGGTTCGGGTCCCCTCCCAGCCGGAGATCCACATTTACGCTACAAGGCCTCATTAAAATTCCTAAGCACAGATAAGTAGGTTAGACAAGATCAGAAGATTGGGTCGCGGATAAGCTTTCGCGCAGATGTTAAAGCAGGGGTAAAATGAGCCGCAGGGGAATCGAGAACTTTCCCTAACAAAATGAAATTTTAAGTTTATATATTATATATGGGGGAGGGGGTTTACAATACTAAATAGATCGTCCAACAAACAATGGTTTTTAGGGTGGGCTCTCAGCCTTTCGTACATATGCGTTGCGGACCGTCCGTCCGGTTATGGGTCCTCGAGGCAAAGGGGGCGGACCGTCCGTCCGAAAAGAGATTCCAGACCGTCCGTCTGGCTCTGGGTCCGGGGTACCTGCTTTGTTATCCCCTCCGAACGTATGCCAAAGCGAGAGCACTGGATTTGAAGAATCCTAGTGTACTCCCACTAAGTCATAGTCCCAAGAGGACAACGGACTGAAAGAGAAAAAAGGCCGGGAATGGTGATGGGGAGGGATGGAGCGGACTGGGATTTTTGCTGCGTTATTTTAACGCAACAAACCCCACCCTTACCTCCTGGGAAATGTGCCTACACATTTCAGAAGGCAAGTCAAGGAAACTACAGGGGGATAAACAACAGACTACATGGGGCAAGGCGAGCTCCTCGCTCGGGGCAATCACGTCGCTGTACGTCTATGGGTCTTGTGGTCCGTCGTTATATGGCTTTAAGTCCTTCACGTGCCATGTTCCACGTTCCTTCCCGGTGTCGTCGATGAGGACATAAGTCCACGGAGATACCTTCCTAGCTATGCTAAAAGGTCCAACATACTTTGGGGCTAGCTTCGCAGCGTAGTAGTTGGCCGCATCGGAGAGGATGAAATTTCTCCGCCATACCAACTCATTGGGGAGATATTGCACGTCTCTCCGCCTCAGGTTGTATGACTTCGATGCCTGCTTGCTTGCCGTTGCCAACTTCCTACTGATGTCAGCCCTAAGTTCGTTGAACCGCTTCCCTAGCTCAGACATGTCCCTAGCTACCGTTCCTAACGCCCTATCAGACTCACTGGCTCGACTTATGGGTGCCCAAACATGGCCGCCCGCATAAGTGACCATCTCCTTCCCAAAGTTAGCATAATACGGGGTAACTCCTAACACGTCATGCTGCGAGGTGCGTATGCAACATGCAACCTTCGCCAGATGAGAATCCCAAGTCCGGTGATTATCAGACACGTAGGCTCGTAACGTGGTCTTAATAATCTGATTAATCCTCTCAGCTGGATTAGCTTGGGGGTGGTAGTGGGCGGTGAACTTAATATCCACCCCGTAATTTGCACACAACGACTTCAGTTCCTTGCTCCGGAACTGAGGACCGTTGTCGCATACCACTACCTTGGGTACGCCGAAGAGCAGAAAAACACTATCTTCTAAATCCCTACATATAGCGGATGCAGTCGCAGACCTCAAGGGGAACAACAAGGGGAATTTGGTAAAGTAGTCAACCACGGTTAAGATGTAGCAGAAACCCCTACTCGATTTCGGAAGTGGACCTACCAAGTCCACGCAGACCATCTCCCAGGGATTCGAAATCCCTTTCCTTTCAACCATCAAACCAGCTGGCTTATCGTTCACCGGCTTCACACTTTGGCAAACCTTACAGTTCCTAACGTACTTGGTAATATCTGACCTCATCTTAGGCCAGTAGTACCGAGCTCCTACTCTGACAAAAGTTTTCCTAACCCCCATATGCCCTGCTAACGGATTGTCATGACATTCTTTCAAAACCCTAATCCTATCTAACTTTGGAACTACTTGTTTCCACTCTGAACTACTGTCATGGACAACCACATGACTGGCCCTAACAAATTTATACAAAATTCCCTGCTCTACCCTCCAGGCGGGATAAGCCAACGGATTCGACTCTACTTTTGCGATCATCTTGGCGACCCAGGGATCAGAACTCTGCTCATCTATTCCCGTTACAACCGCAACGTTCCTAGAGAGCATGTCGGGAACGACATGTTCCTTTCCCTTCCGATGCACAATTTCGAAGTCGAATTGCTGTAACCTAACCGCCCAACGCGCTAGCCTACCACACGGATCCTTGAGGTTACTCAGCCATACTAATGAGTGATGATCTGTCACGACCGTAAACCGAACACCTTCGATATACGGGCGCAACTTCTCAATCGCCCACAGCACAGCTAAACACTCCTTCTCCGTGGTTGAATAGTTCCTCTCGTTCCTATTCAACGACCTACTCAGATAACAGATTACTTTTTCTCCCTCGTCAAATGTCTGACTGAGTACTGCTCCAACCCCATAGTCCGAAGCGTCTGTCTGAACAACAAACGGGCGCTCAAAATCCGGGCAGGTTAGAATCGGGGCAGTCACCAGGCACTCCTTTGCCTTTCGGAAACTCCCCTCGCACTCTTCAGACCAATTGAACCTACTACTTTTCTTTAGCAAATCGGATAACGGTTTTACCAAAACTGCAAAGTTTGGTACAAATCTCCTATACCAGGAAACCGTTCCGATGAAGCTCCTAACCTCCTTAACATTCTTTGGTGCGGGAATCCTAACCATACTCTCTACTTTCTCTGGGTCCACATGCAACCCATTGCGATCCACTACATATCCTAAAAACTTTAAAGACGACCTACAAAAGTTACACTTCTCCTTGCTAACCCTTAGACCTGCCGCACACAAGCGCTTGAAAACTTCTTCCAAAATTTCCAGGTGTTGTTGGAAAGAATTGGTGACTATGATGATGTCATCCAGGTACACGAAAACATGAGGTTCCAAATCCGCACCCAGCACGGTATCTATAAACCTCTGCCATGTCGCTGGGGCGTTGTGTAACCCGAATGGCATCCTCTTAAATTGGAAGAGTCCTCGATTGGGGACTGTAAAAGCGGTGTACGGCCGCGATTTCTCCTCAACAGGGATCTGCCAATATGCGGACTTAATGTCCAACGAAGACAGATACTTGGCATCCCTGAGCTTGTCCAGAGTAGCGGAGATATACGGGAGAGGGTACGCGTCCCGTTCTGTAACTTTATTCAGCTTCCTATAATCGACACAAAACCTAAACGAGCCATCCTTCTTCTTAATCATCACAATGGGTGAAGCCCATGGACTACTCGACTTTTCAATAATCCCTGCACTCAACATATCTCCTAACTCTTTATCTATATGGCGCTGAACCGCAGGTGAAACCGGATAATACCGCTGCTTGATTGGTTCAGACGCCGTCCTAATCTTGTGCTCCACCAAATGTGTGCAGCCAATGCCCTCTGGCATGTCCTTGAAAACTTTTTCAACGAATGTCGCTAGTTGCCTATCCTGCGACTTATCCAACTCCGATCTCTCTTGGATCGCTGAAATCGAAGCCACGCCGGCTTGATTCGAAAAGCTCCACTCGCCTGATCTCAAATCCGGGACGATTCCCGTTCGGGCCCAAAAGTCGGCACCCAATATCAGGACGTGTGGAAGAGTTGGAATGACAAGACATTCCAGCAACACCGATTTTCCCTGCACTACAAACGGCAAAGACACACAACCTACTACTTCTATCCCGGCACCATCTGCTAACGCTACCCTACTAACTTTTGCCTTCTCTAACTTCAATCCTAAATCTTTCAAAACTTTCCATCCGTCCCTACAGATGATCGTACGCGACGCCCCCGAATCTAATAACCCTACCAACCTAACACCATATACACTAACTCCTAAATACGGGCGTACGTCATCCTTCCCTGCCTCAAGTGTGAAACCGAGTTGAACGACCTCCTCGTTCAACGCCAACTGGTTGCCAGCAGGCAACCTAACTAATGTCTTCGGACCTCTTGTCCTGCCGACACAAGAGTCCGCTGCCCATTTCCCGAGCAGTTCCGACAATCCCTACGATTGACCCCAATCTGGCCACAACCTAAACATCTCCTAGGAGCGGAGCAAGTATTTGCGAAATGACCTTCCCTGTTACAGTTGAAGCACCTCAACCGCCTAACCGGCCGAGGTTCCCTACTCACGACAGACACGGATAAGGGTGGTTCCTCGACTGCCACATAGGCCAAGTCGGGTTCCAAAAGATTTCGGGAACGCGAGGAAGGTGGGGGTACAAAGGAGTCAACATTAGCCCGGACTGACTCCAACTTCCTACCCAACGCAACCAAGTCCGTAATAGACTTTGGGTCTGCCAACCCCAGTTGCGTCTGGTAGAAAGGAGCTAAGTTCCTCTGAACTATCCCCAACTTCCGTCTCTCCGACAACGGTTCGGAGAGTCTGCCAAACATGCTCTGCATGATGGCAACGTACACTCCAATGGACTCGTCCTTCCCCTGGGTGCGACGCCTGATCTCTTCCATCAAGAGATCATCATAGTTAGGTGGAAGAAACTCCAACCTCAACTCCCTAACCAACTCTTGCCATGAACTAACAGTCCTCCTAACCGACCTATACCAAAGAAGTGCCTTCCCGTTGAACAATTCCACCGCCGACCTGAATAACTGAGTCTCGCTGACTCCCCTGGCTTCCCTCAACTCCTCCACTCGTTCCAAGAAGGAGTTTATGGAAGTCCCGCATCGCTCCCCTGAAAACTTCAAGTCCCACTTGGACAAGTTTTCAAATCTCTCGACTGGCATGACCACACGGTTGGATCGCTCACCATCGATTGCGCTTGAGTCCCTTTCAAGTGCAATGGCAGACGATGGTGGCGAAGGGGGTTGTGTGGCTACTCGTTGCGGAACGGGTTGTTCCGTTTCCTCTGCTGGTTTGGCATCTATTTCCTCGTCTGGTCCCTCGTCGTCTTCCAGGCTGGTTAGCAACAACATAAGTTCCGTCCTTATGTTGCGCTTCTCTTCCTCTTCTTCTTTAGAATCGGGGACCGATCTCCCGATTCTAGACGTTGCCCATTCGATTTTAGTGATTACCTTTTGGTAATCTGACGAACCACGTTGAGGTTTTGATTCTAGTAAGCCCTCTACCTCCAGAATCTTTTTCTGGACGGCTTGCGAATCGTCGTCAAAAGTGAACGGATAGTCGACTGCTTCCATGGACCCTCGACGTTCGAGAACCCTGGCTCCCCGCAGCAACTTCCGCATTCGGTCAACAGCACCGACTGTCAACCCCCTGCATGCCATTTCATAGGCCAACTCTTCCTGGGAAAGTCTATTTATATCCATAATTAAAAAAACAAAACGTCCCAAAAGAAAAAAATAAAATAGAAAATCGAACAAGGCGAGTTGAAAAAAATCTTTGAGTTTCAACACAAGTTAAACCACGAAAAATAAAAAAACGAAATTGTCGGGTAAAAAAAAAATCAAATCAACAAAAAATAAAAGTAAAAGAAAGTTTGGGGGCCACTGTTTTTAGTACTGAGTACTAAGAGATCTTCCACGCAAAAAAAGAAAGAGACAAAATGATCTCACGCAGAGGAGGAAAAAAAAAATTATCAAAAAAAAACGTAAACACACCAAAAAGAAAAAAAAATTACACAAAAGAAAAAAAAAATGTTTCCGAAATGTATGTTCCACTATGTATATGTATATAGGTAATTTATGTATTACGGGCAAATAAATAATAAGGTAAAAAGTAATAAAAAAAGCAAAACACCTACTTGCGATCAAGGTGGAATACCTTGATTATACGGGGTAGAGGTGGGGGAATCCAACGATGATTTTCCTGCGAAGCCCACAGATGAACGACGGATGGGGTAAAGTTTATCCTCCTGCACACTGATGTCACTTTTCACTTCACAACTTTTCAACCTGGAAAACGAAGCCGATTAATCTGGCCAAGAAAAGAAACACAAAAGACACAGGAATCAAACGAAATCAATACCACAATTAAACACCACAATTAAAGGAAAGGCCCCACGTTCGGGCGTCAATTTGTTGGGAAATCCCGGTGCGCGAAGTAAATACTGAAGAAGATGAGAGAAGCGCGACCGAATTCCCAACACCGGCAGCAACGATCTTGCTGACCCACCGGCTGCTCAGCTGGGTCGGGTTCGAGAGAGAGGGGAAGAAAGGGGTTAAGGGCGCCACGCAATTTTTTTGTAGAAACTGCGAAAACTCGTAAAAGAAAGAAAATAATTGTTTGGTGGGTGTCCCAGATGGGGAAGAAAAATTAAAATTTATATTTTTTTCTCACTTGGGGGGATGACAAAAAAATCGGCCAATGCAAAACAAAAGAAATCAAAAGAAAGTTCGGTTAATCAAGAATTAGAAGCTACGGAACTTGGCCCAACGGGTAAGTTCCGGATTCCCTTGCGGAACTCAGACAACGGGGTCACGACGGTACAATGTAGCCGGTAATGCGCTACAGTAAAACAAACGGGGGGGGGCGAAGGCTTATCCGGAGAGTAAATAACGAACCCTCACAAGGGGCTTTAGGGGGTATCACCAAAATCACAAAAATCACTAGCAAAATGCACTCACAAAAAAACTACCACAAACCACTCTACTTATCTATGCTATGGGGCTCTCCAGGCTATCTCCGGGGATGGGGTGGGATCCTCTCCGCCACAGTCCGTCCGTTTTTCGTTCTCGTTTCTCGGTTGTTTTGTAGCTTCGTTCTTCGTGTTATTTTTCCACTTGGTTTGTGTCTTGTTTTCCTCGTTTGATGTCGTCTTCGTTTTGGGTATATCGGGTTTTCGTTTTATTCGTTTTCGTATTTCGTATTTTTCCAAGTTTTCCTTGTCTTCGCTTTTGTTTTAAAACTCCGCGCTGTCAGAAGGTCGGCTCTAGAGTGTCGGTCTAATGTCTTGCGATCACTCACGCTCGCACACACTCATTCACACATGGGGCGAACTCAGCTATTCTAGCTTAAGCTGAATCCGCCCCGCCGCTGACTTCTCTTGATTCAGCTGTCAGAACAAAGGGAATCACATCCAGAGTTCCGACAGCTTCTCCATCAGCGGCTCCCATTCAGCATTCAGCATATCTCACATCGTCGAGTCGTTACGTCTGTTTAGACGGGGACTGCTTGGGTTCGGGTCCCCTCCCAGCCGGAGATCCACATTTACGCTACAAGGCCTCATTAAAATTCCTAAGCACAGATAAGTAGGTTAGACAAGATCAGAAGATTGGGTCGCGGATAAGCTTTCGCGCAGATGTTAAAGCAGGGGTAAAATGAGCCGCAGGGGAATCGAGAACTTTCCCTAACAAAATGAAATTTTAAGTTTATATATTATATATGGGGGAGGGGGTTTACAATACTAAATAGATCGTCCAACAAACAATGGTTTTTAGGGTGGGCTCTCAGCCTTTCGTACATATGCGTTGCGGACCGTCCGTCCGGTTATGGGTCCTCGAGGCAAAGGGGGCGGACCGTCCGTCCGAAAAGAGATTCCAGACCGTCCGTCTGGCTCTGGGTCCGGGGTACCTGCTTTGTTATCCCCTCCGAACGTATGCCAAAGCGAGAGCACTGGATTTGAAGAATCCTAGTGTACTCCCACTAAGTCATAGTCCCAAGAGGACAACGGACTGAAAGAGAAAAAAGGCCGGGAATGGTGATGGGGAGGGATGGAGCGGACTGGGATTTTTGCTGCGTTATTTTAACGCAACAATATAACCCCCTCGGGTGTAGTACAACTATAAACTCAACCCCATGACAGCAACTTATACACAAGAGAGGTCTTACACAATAATGTGGTGTCTTGGTCTTCTCCCACCGCGTTCTCTTCCACTCTTTCGTGGAATTTTGTTTTTTTTATGAATGAAATTCCAAACGACAACGACACAGCGACGATGAAGACGACCAAGACGATGGAAGAGCTTACAAATTTTGCTGAATGGATGAGCGAGCAAAGTGAAATGAGTTCAAGCGGTTCTGCTTCTGTTGGCGTTTCCACGTTTTTTCATTTTTTTTTTCTCCATTTTCGTTGTAGTTTTTTGTGTACGTCTGTATGTGTGTGTGTGTTGTTTTCGCTACAAAATTTCATGAATGGAAATCGGTTTCCTTCTTTCACAATAAAAAAAAAAAATTGTTAACGCGCTGATGGGTATATGTAGTGACGGTGGTCTGGGAATTGGGTTAAACGTGGATGAGTGACAGTATTCCCACGGCGCACGTTCGCCAACTTCCCCGGAAGGAAGTCAGTCAGATTAGCGGCAAGTGATGATTTCTCAATTTCTCAACCGAACTTTCGATTACAAAACCGATATTCGATTACGGAATCGAAGAAATCTCTTTGATGGGCGCTGCATTGCGACACCGAGAGAGGTGACTCTCAATCTCAAGGTTGTAGACACTGTGTGTTCGCGAGAGATGTAACCCAATCGGCGTCGTAAAAACAAGAGGAAATGAGTTTTTTTGCTGCTTAATGCTCCGATTTATGGGTTCCGATGATAAATGCCCTCGATATGGAAATTTTTTTGCTTTTTCTAGTTTCAGGGCGCGCTAATGGGATTTTAACGGCTTCAACGGATTAAGTGTTAAGTCATTTGGGAAGGGAACGAACATAAACGAGTTTCGCAGTTCTAATGGCGAACGGAGAATAGTTAATGACTCAAGTTATTACAAAGGGAATTCTAGGAATGTGTTTAAAAAGTCACGAAGCTTAACAAAGTGTGGAAGTAATTTCGAGGCATGCTTTTGTTTTCTATTTTTCAAGGGGTTCCACTGAAGAGAGTGTCCTCGACGAAGCACGGTACGACAATGACATCACATTTGAACGGAAAGTGGCCTTGACACGATTGGTGGAAACGGCACGGAAGGAGCACCAAGGAGACACCTGCAGAAAAAGAGCTTTAGATCCTGGAAGTGAAGTTACTCCAGTCAATGATAGATGCCACGTGTGTCTTTCTGCGGAATGGACGAAAGACAGGAAACGGGCATTGCCCATTAGTTGCAAAGTGCTACCTTACAAGGTGATTGTATCAGAACTTCTGGGATCATAGTACCAACGGAGAACTCCACAAGAGGTTTATACGCCCAGAGAGAAGCCTCACAAACCATTGTTGGGAGTCAGGATTGGACCACGGGGGCAACTTCGGTCTAGGTTAGGTTAGGTTTCGAAGGGTGCGTGATGGATAGGTCTCATCACTTTCACTCGGAGACCTGAAGGTCCATTGTGAGTACTCTTTTAATATTGTGGGAATAGCAGTATGGTTCTCGGGACAGCCTAAGGACCTATTCTATTGTTGGCTATTTTGTGAACCAGTTAGTACTCTTTAAGAATCTGAGTAGGTGAGGAAGATGGCGGCAGCCTTGCGGTGGCTCAGCTTAACGCGTCGGACGGGGATGGTTCCTGTCAACCCCACTTTGCACCACCTGGTCAGCATACAAAATCTCGTACCAAGTGAAGAAAAGAAACTTGCTGGTCGAAAAGAAAGTCGCTAATTCCCTGAGTCAGATCACAGACGGACCACAAAGATAGTGGAAGGCGAAAATGGAAGAAAAAACCCCATGCCCAAGGACCTACCTATGTCAATCCCTTGGAGAAAAGCGGAAAAGAAACCCAGAAAACTAACTTAAACTAAACCTAAACTAACCAAACACTTCTCCAGACTGTTTAGCAGCGAGGACGAATCAAATTCAGCTGTCAGGCAGAATAAACCATTCCACCTGGATGACGAAGACCAACAATTCCGTCCATCCGACCTGAACGAAGTGAAGATAGCTACAGTCAAAATCGCTTACAACGACATCGATTATAACGACGTATCGATTTTACGAACAAATTTTTAGGTCCCGGCTGAGCTCCATTAACTAATTTGATATCGGTTATAGCGACCTTTGGCTTAAAATGACCAAATTCATCGGTCCCTTATAACCGATTTAGACTGTATATCTAAACTTAAGTCCAACAAAGCTGCTGGAGCTGACGACCTAGTTGCCGAGCTGTTCAAAGCAGCAGGCGATGACTTGGTAAGGAGCATGCTCCAACTCATCTGTAAAATATGGTCGGAGGAAAGTATGTCCGATAAATGGAACCTCAGCATTGTTTGCCCGATCCTCAAGAAAGGAGACCCTCTGAACTGCGCCAACTACAGAGGCATCAGACTTCTTAACATCGCTTACAAGATCTTATCTGCCGTTTTGTGTGAGCGTCTAAAGCCGTTCGTCAACAACCTTATCGGTCCATATTAGTGTGGTTTCAGGCCAGGAAAATCCACAATCAACCAAATTTTCACATTTCGGCAGATCTGGGAGAAAACCCAGGAACTTCAAATCGATACCCGCCACCTCTTCATCGATTTTAAAGCTGCCTATGACAGCATCTATAGAGACGAGCTATACAGAACTGTGACATCCCTGCCAAACTCGTCCGTCTGTGCAGGATGACGATGGAGAATGCACGCTGCTCCATCAAAGTCGGTCAAGACCTCACCGAGACCTTTGATGTCAAAAAAGGTTTTAGACAAGGCGACGCGCTGTCATGCGACTTCTTCAACATCGTTCTTGAAAGAGTTGTGTAAAACTCACGCGGCAACAATAGACACAATCTTTCAAAAGTCCGTCCAATTACTCGGATGACCCGACGATATTGACATAATCGGAAGAACGCAGCTTAATGTCACTGGTGCGTTTGTGAGTATCGAGACGGAGGCGGCGAAGATGGGTTTAGCGGTCAATGAGGGCAA
Organism: Matsumyia berberina; assembly: GCA_917880715.2. Classification (NCBI taxonomy): domain Eukaryota; kingdom Metazoa; phylum Arthropoda; class Insecta; order Diptera; family Syrphidae; genus Matsumyia; species Matsumyia berberina. The sequence continues at coordinate 37,134,572 of OU862870.1, forward strand.
GACGAAGTATATGCTGTCAACAAGAAAGGACACCTAACATCGACGTCTCGGACAAAACAGTAGACAGTTGTAACTTTGAGGTAGTTAAGGACTTTGTCTAACTAGGCTACGCTATAAACTCAGACAACGACACCAGCGCTGAGATCAAACGAAGAATAAACTCTTGCCAATCGCTGTTTCTTTGGGCTAAGAAGGCAATTGAGTAGCAAAGCCCTCTCTCGAACAACTAAGGTGACCCTTCATAAGACTGGAGGCAACTGGCTCAAGATCGAGCTCGTTAGATACGCTTGTAGGTTGAGGCCCAAGTCCACCACGGATTATAGCTCCACCTTAAGTAAGTAAGTAACCTAACACTTCAATCCAGAGCTCTATACTATAACTCCAAACGCCAATGTTCCCTTTCAGTGTCAAGAACCTGAAGCATACTAGGTATTGATGGCAAAGGTTGGCCAGCCCACCCATGATGCCTTTCGTCACAACCAATAGCTATCTCCCTTGCCGATTTTAGGGGAGATAGTCCCTTAAAGACCTTCCAGTCATATCCCTTGACGTTCTGTAGTGGAGCGTGTGTCGTTATGCCCCTGTCAGTACTCGTTCGTTACGTCATGTCACCCCCATAGAAGAACGGTCTTCTCGAAGATCTCCACACACCTACCGCTGGTAGGATTACAACCACATCAAGTGAACAGAAAAGATTCACAGAGCAGTGCAACGAAGCGAACAAAATCCTTCCAAAAGACATCGTGCAAAAAGACTAGTGGACGAGTAATTTGTCTGGGAACCTTTAGAAAGACGAGCTACAGCACCCCTCTTTCGACCCGCTCCAGGTTCTCTATTTCCTAAGAGAAACCAAGCCAAGCGAGACGCTTAAGTCCAACAAGAACCTTGGCTTACACTAGAAAGAGCAACTAGTTGCTTATGTCTAAAAAAAAAAGTCGATAAGGACCAATAACGCTGTCAGACTGCTTGGAGTTTGAAACTTTGTTCAATGATAGACAGATGTTGTGAATCTAAGGCCAGAACTAAGGATGACATGCAGAGTGTTAGAACCATGTAAAATCTGGAAATCGCTCGTCAATTATAATTCTCCCGTCGTCGTTGAAAACGCAAAGTTAAAGCTTCGATTCAAATGAATCACCAGTGAGTCAGCCCCACTTTTAGAACACCCTCCACCAAGACCTTGAGTGCCCTGAATAACCCTTGTGTATTCTAGACAAACTATTAGTCTCGTGCTTCAAAGTCGCGATTGTTTTACCCCATTAGCGATTAACGACGTTTTTTTTTCACTGGCCAAAGGTACTTGTTTCACTTCTAGATAAAAGAACGGTGTACTTCGCCCATTGTCTGCCGCCTTATCTACACCGGAATCGTTGACTCTGTTTACGCAGTGACAAGGTCGCAGAATGACAACTTCCTCTTGTTATCTACCCGCACGGGATGTGCAATGTAAACGCCAAAACAAAAAACGGAAAACAAAGTCTTATCGAAGGTATCGACTGATAAGACAGTGCCATTCCTCTTCTTTTCAAGATGTCATGTCAATGTTTATCAACTTCACAGCCACACCGGCAACCAACTGGCCATTCATCGTGCCCTCCTCTTTGGGTAACACCTTCACTCGTTACCTTCAACGGAAATGCAATCCATTTTCGTTCCTTCTCTGTGTTGAAGTGGGCGTCATCGAGTAGCCAAATATAGAGCGCGCTCATCGACTCCGCGACCGCCCACATCCTTGATCTTGCACCTATTACCGATTTATTAACCCGATTTACATTCTTTCCTCCGAAGGATGTTTGTTGAGTATCTCCTGCATCTTGCTGAGTGACTGCTGTGCCTCGCCATATGTTCAACATCACTTTGCCAAAAAAAAAAAAGTTGGTGGCGCGCACAAGAGGTGGGCAGCAGCAGCAGCAGCACTCTCAAGCCACCAGCAGCGGTAACGCAGCAGACTCCGAAAAGATTGAGATTTTCAGGAATTTTTTGCGTGGGCATCTTCATTCATACACTTCCGTTGAATGATGTTGGAATGGGAATTCTGTTTTTTTTTTTTGGAATTTCTGTTCGCGCGCGCGAAGAAAGAACCCAACACCACCGCTCGTATTGGCTTAACGAAAATTTATTCAACTCACCGGATCCATTTGTCCGTCTAAGTTTGCGGACAGGCAGGGCGCGAGCAGAGGGGGCTTTTCAGCCAAACACCGGTGTGGGAATACACCGATAATAAATGGGTTGTTGTGCGGCGAGGAAATGTTGTTTTGGTGTAAGGCCCCGCATTTTACTTGAATTTGTCGCGTTTCACTTTGGTTAATTGAATTTCCTGAACCACAACGACGACTAAGGAGGTGTTGTTGGCAAAAGAGTCCACTTTTCGTATGTGTTGTGAAAGGAAGCAACGTGTTTGCAGTACAATTTGGTTAAAACTAACACAAGGCAAGTGAGTAGGTGAAGTCAACATTTTAATTGGTGAGGTCTTCATGAACACACGAGGAGGATTGCAATTATTCAAAGGTTCTTTCTTGAGAAGCCATGGATCGGGAGATGCTTCACAAAAATTGTACACATCTTACTGTTTTAAGAAAAAGTCAGTCCCCATTCTCTATGAACAAGCTCTGTGCTCAACAGACCTATCTCTGTCCCAAATCTTCTAGCTGAGGGCGGCTTTATAAATAAAGGGCAGCATCATGTCTCAAACAAGTTTCAAATCCACGAACTGTCAAAACTGTAGATAAGGTGGCTATGGTGTAGTGGTTAACTTTATCGCTTGTCACGCTGGTTCGTGCACTATAGCAAAGACAAAAACCGCAAATGTCCTCAGCTAGAGGGCTTAGGTATAGCAGGTGCTTTCAAATTCGCACCGCAAATATTATATGAATACTGAACTACATTTTCAGCCCGTTGATCTCTTTATTTAGAAGATAGCTGCCAAGGAAGCTCTCAAAATAAGAGATCACATCAGCTGAAAGCTTTGCAACTTAGGGTTTATGCCCTACTTAGTTTACGTTAAACTCTAGCAAGGCTTTAATCCATTCTTCACACCAAACACACAAGAATGGGTCGAAGATGGGGAAAGGGACTGAAGCAGACGTCTTTTTAGAAGCATTGTACGTCACAATAATTGACCGACTACTGTAGTGTCTTTTAAGCTGAGAGTCATGCTATAAAGAGAGCGGCATAAACCGTCCTTGCATTGGAACTACCAGGAATTGAAGCCACTATATGCGTCACTCAGAACACTAGACTCTAACCTCACTAAATCGAAAAGTGTGCATGAATGTCTTATGACTTAAAGAGCAATAAATTACCACACAGGTCTGCTAGTCTTGAGCCATATAGAAACTGGCCAGGAAAATCTTTTCGATGGATATTTTGCTAGCGGACCCAAAAGTGCAACCGGTCTTCAAAAAAGCAAAGCTGTTCATTGACCAGGCCACTGTAAAGTGAGCAGAGGAAGAATGGTTCTTTGCAGGCTGAATGCCAGTGCTTGTCGTAAAACAAACATCGATCCTACTGTCCTAGGACCTGAAGCAAAAGAAACTGCTAAAGAAAAGGCTAAAAAATTATGCATCTTGACAAACGGCTTCTGCAGAATCTGTAGGGATGAAGAGGAAACAGGACAACTCTCATGCCACTGCCAGGTCTTCAAGAAGGTTTGTTATTAGCTTGGACGACTTGGCAAAGATACCCACAGATCTAGAACGATTCATCCAGAAAACTTTTGTTGGATGCATTCCCTTCCATAAGGGTACTCAAATTGGACCTACTGACTTCCGGATGAAATTGAACTTGCTACGAACAGCCCTCCTAAGCTAACTCACCACCAAGACCAAAATTCTTCCATGGTTTCAAATCCTTTCACCTGTCCAAGTCAAAAAGCGCTTTCCAGACCGAGACGTTCGACATTTGGGAAACAAGTCGAGCGGTAAGTAGCATCTATGAAAGACTAACAATCTCCATGAACAACCAAGACGCCATCAAACCCTTAAGTTTTGCAATTAGAACCTCTTAGCCGGTTGAACGGTGTAAAGCAGAACTCGATTGTTCACATCGTCAACTCCACATGATATGGGTCCCAGATCATCGATACAATAAAGGCAATGAAAGACCTGGTAAAAGAGGCGAGGAATGACTTCGCTCTTAATGAATCCCTAGTGAGATTTTTGGTTACAGGTTAAGAAAACTTCTTGTCAGAGACCAATCGCTGGGGAAGCAAGTTGGTCAACACCTCGGAGAACCGAAAAAAGTAAGCTGGGCACTTAAAGACATAGCCAGGCCCTCAGTGGTTAGTTCGAGCCCAACGCGATTTTAGCAAGGAAACTGGAAATTGCCTTTCATAAGCAAAGCCGTGTCTTAAAGAACTTAGAAAACACACTTCGCCTGCAGCTGTTCAAGTCTGACCAGAATCGGACAATGCACGAAAGTTAAAACATTCCTCAAAGACCTGGTAGAACTCTTCAATGAAAATAAAGACCTATCACAATCTTCTAATACCTAAATGTATACTCTAAACCAGGTTGTCGTGCCAAAGTGATCATCCAGAGCTAATTGGATCCGTGCTCGCTATTGCAGAACCATCTCCCTAACCATTGCCCTACGACACCACGTTTGTCTTGGGACGAGTTTTTCCCTAAAAGCCTGAATATTTCAACTTCATAGACAGAAGTAATGGCAGAGATGCAGAGGTAAACCGACACATACGGATAACGCAGCGTATGTCTAAATAAATAATTAAATAGCTGACGCGACAGCTTAGAATGAGCCAAAGCCTAGCTTCTCGCAACCATTCATGCTGTGCGTGTTGTATTCTTGCACGAATGGAAAGGACCTACACCGACCTACTACCGACTCCGAACGGCGAAGTGAGAAGCTCTTTCATGACAGATTATACTCCCGGAGGCTTGTCATTCCCCGACGAGAGGTGGTGCCGCGAAAAATGTTCGGTGTTGGGGCTTGAACCCACGCTGATCGGTCAGCAGCCCAACGCACTAACCACTGAGCCACGGCAACCACGTAGCGTAGGTCTAACCAGCGAATTTAATTTGGACAAAGTCCGTCTTATGTCATGAAGTTGTAGAGTGTAAGTCAAGCCACAAGTAAGTTAAACCACAAATTTGACCCCGACAGGAACAAACAAAGCTGGTCTTGTTAAAAAAAAACCCAACAGTGGCCCTTATCACAGTACTTCTCATTGTAAGACACTTTGGCCCCTACTCGAACAAGAAAGAGCCAACCCATTAGTAAGCTGCTTTTAGAAGAAAGCCACGCTTAGAAATTTTTGTCTTCATTTCATGACGTGAAAAATGTGTCAGAAAACTCAAAGGCTTCCTTGAAACCTCCTAATTCTGCGAGTTAGACTGAGGAATCCGAAGATCTCGTGATAGTACCTTGAAAGTCTAGTTATTAAGATCCAAGTGTGTTCGCACCTTTACAGCAGGCAATTTTGAGCCTCAGAGGAATGTGAATGCGTAGCGGTCGAAAGTGAAAACAATGATATGCCGTCTCCTAAAAGACCAATGCAACTACCTTGGATCTCTCTCAAAAGACCACTCCAAACGAGCTAATTAGCATTCCCTCGACACGTTGAGTAGATGCTGTCAAATGGTTACACCAACTTGAAAGGGAGCTCCAATTTCACAAGAAAGCTTTAGGTATTCTGGAGAAACAAGCTAAAGATAGAGCAACAGATTGGTCACCCCATTCCAACTCAAGACAGAAGAAGAACAACGCCTCGAGGTTTGATAATCCGATCGAAGAAGAGTCTCGACATTAAAAACTGACTGATGGCAGTTAAATCTCAAGCTAGGCGCAGGATTATCGAAGAAGGATCTCATCACAAGGACCTGATTGAGGGGAGTTAAGTCTTCAATTGGGCACTGAATAATATAACGAGGGTCTTGTCATTCTAAACTGACTAAGAGGAGTTCATTGCCATCACCAGAAACCGTTCAAATTGTCGTGGACTAAGAATGGGCTACAATCCGAAGAGATGATGTGAGACCAGTTCCAAAATAAAAGCGCAATCGTCCATCTCTGATGGAGAGCAATGTCCTTATTGCTTTCCGTGAGATCTTAGAAATGAAGGTACGATTCAGATCCAAAATGTCTCCAAAGAGTCTCAGGATTAACTACAACACGTCGCAGTTGATGACGCAGTGCCACTCCACGTCAACCGAATTCCAACTCTTTTCTCACACTTTCCTGATCCTCTCTGGCTGTAACTGCACCTTGAATGAAATTTCCCAAGCACCAGTCCCTAGCCTAATTGAAATCCACTATTCAATCTTCCAAACAACAACTGAAGCATCAGGACATTAATCTTTTATCCCTCAACTGCACACCACACGGCTAGTAACCCTTCTCGATGAACACCATCCATTCATCCCTTAACCCAGGAACCATCTGCTCCCTTACAATGTTGTTACAACTGCGTAACATTCATTCACAAAGACCACTTCTTTTGGTGCGTCTCTCCATCAGCGACATCGACCTTCGACTCTGGAAGGTAACACAACATCGTCGATAAATATTTCTATTATATTCCAACGCGACAGCTGAGTCCACATTCGAAGCACCTTTTGTCCACATCTACAGCGCCGCGCACTCTGTGTTCCATTCTGCGCGCCAAAGTTGTCTCTTCCGTCTTATGAATGAAAAAAGTTCCTCCCGCTCCCGTCTCGGGAATGTGAACCCAAACCAGAGGGGAAAAACGTGCAGCAAGCACGCGGATTATCAAAAAAAGAAAAATTCCTTCGCACGAACTCACATAACAATCTTGGTGTCACAGAGGGCTCCTTAGATGATGATCATGGTGATTGTCGGCCCGGTTCCCGCGCTCAACGTTGTGTCTCACATGAACCATGTAGTGTAACTGAAAAAGAAGGGCCGTCGACGGACCGACAATAATAATGTTCAACGACTACACGTTCAATTATTTTACGGCGATGAGCTTCGCAAAATCCGTCTCTCATTGGGATTCACCCCAGCTCCTCGGGGTCGCTCCTCAATCCTCATCCTCAGCCCATTCATGAATGGAACTGATTGGGGGATTGTGAAAGAAAATTTCGCTTTTCCGGGTAAGGAAATTGCTTGGCGCTCCGCTTCGTCTCCTACTGATGGGTTGCTTCTGTTTCGGCATGGCCGAAGGCACCACCACTTGGAGGCCACCATTTGATGTCGTCTTCATCGTCGTCGTGTAATGCCTCTGCGGGCAGCATATGGAAATGGTTTTTCCTTTACTGTGCTCATTGTTATGGTCATGCCTGAGGGAATTCCCATTCATTGTTTCGCACCGTAGAAGACGGAACACACTGTGCCACAGAAGATGATGATGATGAGGCGATGATGTGCTCCAAAGACGAAGGGAAATTTCTGCCATATTTGGCTGATGAATGTAAATTCCATTCCATTGATTGTGACGAAGACGCGATGTGGTGTGTGTGTGTGTGGGAAATTTTTCATTGAATATGCGCTGGCAATACATAGCTGGAGGAAGTCTATGGAGAAGAGGCCATTTTCTTTACGGTTGGGAAAATTTAATTGGACATGGGTTTTTAGATTTCCTGGATCCACCAGTGGATCGTGTGAAGTTGGAAAAGTTCCTCAACAACGTTATGCGTGTCAGTCATAACTTTTTGTTGCCAATTAAAGCCTTGACAACTGTCAGCAGAGCACTAGGTGAATCTGGCAAAGCTGGGCAATAGCAGTTCTACGAAACTAAAAAGAAGTAGTCGTGACTCTGGGAGCCCTTTTAACAAAGCGGTGCACGACAGTCAAGTTAGGCTCACCAACTGATGAATGAGTGAGCAAATATCTTCGAGAGCCTTGCCAAAATGGATTAAAATTGGAAGTGGCTTTGAAAAAGGGTCTGAAAAGCGGGATCACAAGAGACGGTTTGGTTAGGTAAGGTGAATGAGCTGCTTTAAGGCCCCTGCCATAAATGGGCGGCAAGCGGTAAAATTAAAACGTATGAGATCGTAAGGTTCTGGCCACGCAGTCGCTGAGCGGCAAGCGTCATTTCTGAGCAAATTTTCTGCCCCTCAATGCGTGGCCTTGCCTTAAGAGTCTTAGCAACCGATTTGACCAGCCCTGGGATAAAACTTTACAATACTTTTAAGTTGGAACACAAACGAGAAAAATATTAGATAATCCTCTCCAGAAAAAGATCAATAGACCAACTAGAGAGGACTGAAACTTTGTTATTCGCTACGGAGAAACTCCTTACTGTGCCTGAATCAACGGCGGGCTTAGGAACCATGGTTGGTTCAGAGCACCCTCACTGGAGAAAATCCTCGAAGAAACACTCACTGCTATACAAAAAAAAAAAACAATGGAGAAAGGACCTAGCTGACTGGTACATTTGCGAAAGTTAGTTAAAGAGGCCGAAGCGAAAGAAAGCTACTATTGTGATAGAGGCCAAGACTAAGACAGACAAAGACAGTAATCCTAGAGCTGAGGCTTTAAATCTTTTTGAGTCTTTGACAGGGAAACTAATTCTAGGTGGACTTATTAGCCAGTCGTACCCTGGGTAGGCCCGGGATGAGATAGTTTGACAAAGTCTGAAATCTCACCTCCACCTGTATGGGGATAGCCCCTGATGATTTAGAGTCGATGGCGGAAGATCGGAAAATGTGGAAAGTACACTTAAGCACTTTAAACCCGCGACCCTCATAGTGGATAAGCGGGTGATTAGAAAATGATGATGATGATGACCTATCAGATGTCGAGTTTGTCTCTCTAACTACATATATTCATTCATGGCAATCTGAGACTGGATTGCTTTGGATGGACTTTCCTACTCAGGCGGATTAAAAGCCTACCGTGTCTGGCAATTAAAGTGATGGGTTATGTTTACGCAGCTACATACGAATGCTCTTTGGCTTATTGTCTCTTGGTTGGTTGGTTTAGTGGGTGTCCTTAAGACTTACTTAGACCTCAAGCGGGTCCATTGTACCCATGAAAAGTATACTCCATTGGAGTCAAACCAAGGGATAGGGTTGGCTAACCCGGAAATCACCCAGAAAGGGATACAAATCTCAGGAGTTTCCTAAAATCAGCGATATTTAGGTCCTCCAGCCCATGGAAGAAGCTACTACCAAGAGTATGCAATCTATTGTCTCTTAAAAGAAGGAGAAAGAAGACATTCAAGATGTGTGACTTGAAAATAAAACGAAATTTGGTGATTGGTCTTCTTTTGGGAGGAAAATCCAATATCCGAATATGTCGAGCCATGCTGAATGTCAATCTAACCGAACTTTTCATCAATCGCACCATCAAGGGTTATAAGGAAACTGGCAGCATTAAAAAACGCTAAAGTGGAGACCGACGATGCACTGCAACTGGCCGTGCGGACGTTGAAAAAGTGCACAAGAAATTGACCCAAAATCTGTCGCGAAGTGCAACAAAATAGGGACGAGAGCTGAATGCGAGCGATCGAAGTGTGCGCCGCATACCAACACAGAAATTGAATACCAAGCTTCAAGCCGCAGAAACTTATCGCATTGCAGAACCAAGCGGTTGAAAAGTGCTGCTTCGCATGCGCCACAGGGCCGAGTGTTGGTTTTCTCCGACGAGAAAATTTTTGTTCCTGAACAAGCTAAACGTCCGAAAATGGTTACCAGGACGTGCCCCAGTGACAATTCCGATGAATTACGCGTCACTTGACTGCAAGGAGTCGACCAAATCAAGGTATAAGCGGCTGTCACCAAAAATGACAAATCTCCGCTTATTTTCTTGCCGATGGGGCGCAATGAGGTCTAGATACATAAATCAGCAGATCTATAGGCAAAACGTTCTGGGGCCAGGCTTGCTGCCGTGGGCACGTAAACCTTTTGGTTCGGAGCACTGGACATTCCAACAAGACTCGGTACCATCGCATAAGGCAAAAAGGACCCAAAATTGGCTAAAAGAAAACGCTCTAGCGTTTATCACACACCAAACTTGGCCGTCGTCCTCGTCCAATCTGAATCCGCTTGATTTCTGGGTCTGGGATATTTTGCAGGCATAGACATGTGCTAAAAAACACACTTGTTTGCAGTCACTAAAGAGAGACTTCAGTGATTCGAAAAGCGTCTCAAGTCCGTGGTGCAAGCCAAGGGTAGATAAATGGATATAAAAATCTAAATGACCGGCTTTATTGTCTGATAGAAGGACCAACATAGGCCTTGACGCAAGTACTGGGAGTACATGACACAGCTTTGAACCATTCGAATTTACATTATCGGATGGCAACTTTCCCCCACAACCACAACCTACGATATAAGCCACAAACGTTCTTAGGGGTTATTCAACACTAGAGATAGACATAAAACAGACAAGGCCGTATACTCTCGTCAGAAGGATTTCAGGTTGGGTGGTAGAAAGAAATCTCCACATTCTAAAAAACACTAACTTTTTGGGCTGTACAGAGAACCACAGAACCATGTGTCCATGGTGATGATGATGCTCCGTATACAGTGCAAGGTTTGAAAACCATTTAACCTGTGATGCTTCAAGAGTCAGCGAAGCTATTGGTTTCTGAATAAAGAGAGTCCAAAGCAAGCAAAGTCAGGTTCACCAGTGTCCCTTTTGATAAAAATTTTGGAACGAATAATATACTCATCGAGGTCGCAGGATACTGAGAGGTAGGTTAGTGAAAACTATCCGGCGAATTTTGTTCCTGAAAATTGGGGGGCCTAGTGTTGACTCTATCGTTGGTACAAAGCTTAACTCAATGCCGATGTCTAAGACTGAATAGGTCTATGCCTGATGTATTGTCTAGTTTCCGTGAACACTTAGCACTTCAAGTCACTAGTCGATCATCAGCTGTGTGACAGCGGTCGTAGGACATGTTATACTGTCAACTGAATATTCACTGAATAAGCGGTGGATCCAACCGGACACATGCCTAATTGCCAGATTCATAAAGCTGAAGATTGACAAAAAAATCGATTCCCCTGTTGAGACTTAGTCGTCAAGCATACACTATATCCCGCATCGAACTCAGTATTCCTCAAAATGCCTTCCAGAAGCTGAAGGGACAAGAGTGTTCAATCCGTTCATTACCTGCAATGCGAAAGTTCTGTCCAACAAAAAAAGCCCTATGCCCGTAGTCTTCCCTTGTAGACCTGTCGGTCTGCCAGCTTCTCATCTTTTGCAACGAAAAACATGCAGATACTCCTTTGAAATCAACTGACGTTTCCCTTTTTAAAACATGATTTGGTGAACACAGTGATCAAGGCGATGCCAATACCGTTGTTAAGATTATTTGCGTACAGCGGTTGTCTGAAAAAGTCAGTCCTATGCCCTAAGTCTGAAATTGCGGAGCAAGAAAAAAGTTGAAACTGGAATGAAAGATCCTCCATCACGCTTGGAGTAGATATGAATATCAGAGCGAAGGCTTTCAAAAATCTCATCACTATCAATCGACAATCAGTGGTGCAACAAATAAAAGGAAAATGTATCAAGACGGAAGGAAGGAAGAAAAGAAGAAGATTAAAGAGGATCGTACGTAGAATCTAAGCGATCCACATGGCCTTCTATCTCAAAGAGGTCGAACAGCTTCGTGCTCGGAATAACCTTCCCAGACTTTGGGTTCTTGGTGAAGGTTTTAACATTAAGCAGAGATATGTCTCGCGGTCGCTGTAGCTAAGTGCTGCTTGCGCGAGAAGCAACATTCGTCGAAAAGTATTCAATGGCCAAGCTTTGATACTACCAACCACCCTGCAAGTTTCAGCTTTAAAAAACTGATTAAGTAGGCAGCACCGCCTAAGATTTCACCTCATAAGCATATCAGGAAACTCAATGCTGATTCTGCCAAGAGCAAGATGGGAAAGCGAACCTTCACCTTTATGAGGAGCTTTTGGCCTGGTTTGTATAAATTAATCTTCACGTGGTCCAATTTTACACAGAGGAATGTCACTGAGAAATCAGTTAGAGGCACTGAGAGAATCTTCAAATCTTCTTTCTACCATCTCAATGGTGGTGTCAAATTCCCTTTTCCATCTCCAACATCCAAGACCACCTTCAGGAAAAAGAAAATTTCGAACAAAGCTCCAGAATAACACCACACGTGGTCAACTCTAACCCCCATGTGTGTGTGTGTGATTCGAAACGAAAAAAAAATTTTGTTCTGTGCCATACATTCGTCATGTGTTTGCCATGGAAACGGTTCAGCACTTCCTTTCCCCCCACCATTGCACGGATTCGGTTTGTATCTCTAATCTCAATGAAATATTTCCCCAAAAACTATTTTCGGAACGTTTCCGATAGCATTCTTGAAATGTATGAATCCATCTCGAGTGGCACGTTCGACATTTGTCCGGAAAGTTCATGCTGTTGCCGGCTTTTGTCCTCCGCATTCCATGGATGCCTCTCAAAGAGCTCTGTCGAGCGTTCTATTGATACGCTCTAGTTCGATAGCTATGGCCAATAGATCAAACGACTTCATGCATCGTCACTGGTTATGTTGCCCTTCCGTACATCAACACCCTCTACAGTGGCGCATAAATCACTCACAAGGCCAAGAAGGAGGAGCACTCGAGTGCTCAAGAATTGACATGTGTGTGGTGCTAGGGCTTTGTTTCGTTTAATGACTTACTGTCAGTTGAATTGGAAAATATTTTGCGATGAGGTCATCCCGTGGAGGAAGACTCTTCGGAATTCGCCCCGAACTCCATGAATTTTCCATGAATGGCGAGAGAGCGAAAAAAAAAGAAACGAACAAATTCCCCCGAAATAATGACTCGATGGCTTGTGTATTCTACGACCTCCGTTCAAGGTCAAATGGGTTAACCACCCCCGATTTCTAGTTTCCAAATCGTTGTGTCTACGCGCAGACGTTGAATTTGGAATTTTTATGAATGAAAGTCGTAGCGTAGCGTGCACAGGCCAAGCGTTCGTGTGTTGTTTTCCTGTTTTGCCCATGTGGTCGCCGGGGGGGGGGACAAACTGTTTTCCATTCTGCTGAATAATGCCAGGGATTAGATACGAGTATTTGAATGAACGTGTACCGGAAAGTGGTCATCGTTCATGACATCACGAGTGGGTGATTACTTTCAGTGGATGTTCATACATATGTTACTGGCTAGCGATTGAGTAAGAAGGTGCTGTTGTGCTGCTAGTGTGACAGTGGATACGGGCATGTGTTCTGAATTCGATTTGCTGTTGATAACAGGAAATGAGAATGATTTCGAATTCGGGACTGAGTTCTCTCTCTAGCACGCATCCATGTCGATTTGAGAGTATAATTTCATGGAATTTGCGCGGAATTTCGTTTTGTTTACAGGTTTCATCGACGCAGCAGTCGATGGAATGCGGAACTAGTCAATATGACAGACTGTCACTTCAAATTTCTCATCGGAAGCATTTTGATGTATGACAGTGGCACTAACGAGTAACAACGTGGTCTGGGCTTCACTGACACAGAACATGGGTCGTCGAAATGAAAGTTATTGGTGTGTTTCGCCTAGAAAAAGAGAAATAGCTACACAAGTGTGATTCACGATGTCGGCATCACCAAGACGCAATAAGACAATAAAATGTCACATTCTGCCAACGAAATCAACGAAGAGATCAAACGTTGAATAACGCTGGCAAAACACTGTTCCTGGAGCTTCGGGGGACAACGATTGAGAAGAACCTAGTAAGACGCCGTATAAGCCACTCGTTGTACCCATTCTGCCATTATGACGCAGAAGCTTGTCAAAATCGGATGAGAGTACACTAGAGATCTTCGAGAGAAAAGTTCTACCTTTGATTTCGGTCCTATCTGTACGGAAAAATGAACACCGATGCTTCAGCTCGAAGAACCTTTGAATCTTCTATTGATGGCGGAAGAGACGGATGACCTCAATCAACTTCGTTTGACTTCATTTCATTTGATGCCGACTCGAAGAAAATACCGTGAATTATACCAGTGACAAGAATTACAAAATGTCTCCAGTTAGTCTAGAGACCACCCTTGGACGCCATTGAAACCTAATACTACCCGATGTTCCGATTTACTGCAAGAAATACGAAGCCAAAATTTGAAGTCTGAATAGGAAAGCCGAACGCCGAACGCCCAACAAAGCCTGCGAGAGGTTTCTTCAGAATCTGGTCAAAAAACAAAGGATGAAGACGACGTCTATAGTGTCAACCCTGGAGATAAGCGATATGAATGACCAATCAACGGAGGAAGAACTTCGAGACTATATCAAAAGCAAATAACGTGCTGCTCAAAGCACTCCAAATAAGAAATTAATAGCTCAAGCGCACAGCCAGATTTATGGCTAAGGTCAGGACAGGAGGAACCAAGTGCGGCAAAAAAGGGTAAAAAAAAAAAAACTGTCGAACAGGTCCGGGGTGCTTCTTATCCACAGAATTTAAACTGGCCTCAGTGGTGTGGACCACAGTCCTGCAAACAATCGTAAATCCTCCAAGGAAATCGCCACAGAACCAGAACAGCTGACAATCATCTCTTGCAGCTAAGACTCGACCTAAACATTGACACGTTTAACCTGGTTATTTTGCGGATGCTCTTGATATAGTCGCTATATGAATCCGGAGCACAAGAATAGTCCAAAGAGCCATTGGCATAAGGTAAGGTGTGGGTGAATCGCTAGTGAGTTTGTTCTGCCTGTCTAACGAGCTAATTTTTACGAAAAATTAACCAATTTGAAGGACAGTGTGAGAGAACTCGCTGTTGAACGAAAGCTACGGACTCAAAAGTAAGACGAATGTTGAAAATGATAACTAGACTAGCCCTGCTCGCCATGGCTCAGTGGTAAGTGCGTTGGACTACTTTGCAAGCCTGCGTGGGTTCAAGTCCCAGCCATGACCACCGAAATTTTTTCACAGCACCACCTCTCGTCGGAGAATGACAAGCCTTCGAGAGTATAATTTGTCATGAAAAAGCTTCTCAATTCGCCGTTCGGAATCGGCAATGAATTGTAGGTCCCTTCCATTCGTGCGAAAAATGCAACACGCACAACATGAATGGTTGCGAGCAGCTAGGCCTTGGCGCATCCCGAGCTGTCGCGCCAACTTTTTATTTTATAACTAGACTAGCACTTAATGTACATAACGCTCTAGACACAACGACCTTCAGCCGACCAGGGTACGGGTACTCGATGTCAGCTTCGCATCGGAAGCCAAAACATCTGCTGTGAGAAACTGAAAAGTAATTGAAGACTAGGTCGGCAGCCATCATCAATATATTGTCCACGACTTGCAAACAAATGAGCGTAAGACCAAAAGCAACCAACTGAGAACAAATATGTGTAGATCGAACGTGAACAGGCTAAACGAAGAGCACGTCATGACAGTAATAGATAGAGAAAAACACAGGAGCCCCGAAACTTCAGTGGCTGCCGAGACTGAAGCGGATGCCACAATGCAAGCGTCCGAGGCTTCCATCTATCATGGGAGAAATCGAAAAAAACACAGGCATCCTACGCAAGAAAGACACCTAAAAGGTCTCTAGAAGGCTCTGCTATTGCAGCTACTTGCTGCTTCTTCCGCTTTCATGGTCAACACATTGATGTAATGTGTTTGTCTCTCCGCAAGCTATGCTGCCCCAGTCGCTAGGAACATTTGGTCACGAGGCCGTGCTAAAAACCAACCTTCACCATTAACTTTCACAGGTCATTGTCCAGACAAGAATCAAGCAGCCTTAGGAGAAAAGAATAGAAATCCGAGAGCCGCTCTAGAACGCACAACTATTTCCACAAGACAAAATCGCATAGAGTACATCACAGACATCCAATCATAACTCATTGAACCTACTCTGCCTCATGCGCTTTCTCAGTCTTTTGTAGACTTTATGACCATTCGGTGGCCATAAAAGATTTCCCTGTTTAGCTTCCGAATTGTAAAAGTCATAACTTGCGCCTCTCTCTATGCCTAATTAAAAAGTTAGAGTTGCACTTTTATGAATGGGTTATGTGGCGTCGTAAAAACATGCCAAGACGACGACGACGACAACCAACAGTCAGTCCTAGAACGAACAACGACTTTTGGCGGAGAACAGCAATTAATTAGAGTGCCAACCAAGAGAGGGACTACCCATCCCGGACTAGGGAAGGAGAGCAGCATGCATGGAAAACTGTTGCGTGGAACCGGCAGATGATGTAATTATTTTCGATTTTCCTTCCTATTTTTTTTTTTTAGTTTCTCTGTAGCTCGAGAGATGGATGCAGTAATTTGATACTTTTCTTCTCTCATGCAATTCCAATTCATTTTTTTTGTTTCTTCGAGTTAATAGGGCTTGCGTGCAACAGGTGAACGTACTACCAAAGCTGGGCGCGTCTTATACATAGTTGGAGAGTGTGTGCACTAATGTGATTCTATGGAATTGGACAAGAGTAATTGGCGTCGTTGTTTCCATACACAGTTAATTAATTTCCTTTTCCAACAATGTAAAGGTGCGATGGATTGGGACTTACATTGTAGTGTATGGCCCCCTCAGGCGGATTCAGTTCTCTGTGGATTGACGCTATCCTGAGAAATGAATTAGAGGTTCTGTGGAATTTAGTTTGATGTACATATCGTAGAACGTGTAGGCGACAGGACTGTAATAAACCATGTCGGTCATCAAGTGATAGTTGAGGAAACGGCCGTAGAACTGGGTGCTTCCAAATTCTTCCGAGAAAAGAGCAAAACCATCGGAAAATGTAAGTAAGCGCGTCATGTCCACCGCGTCCACCAAATACAGGGTAAGTCGTCCCTAACTACTGGGTAGTTAGTATGTTGGAATTAGTAGGTTTGAGTCACAGCAATGTTGTCCACCAAACATTCTTCGCGGCACCACCTCTCATTAGGGAATGACAAGCCTCCGAGAGTACAATTTGTCATAAATAAGATTTTCAATTCTCCGTTCGGAGTCGGCAATAAATTGCAGGTTCCTTCTATTTGTTCGAAAAATATAACACGTACAACAAGCTCGGTTGCCAAAAGCTAGACCTTGGCCCACCCTGGGCTGTCAAACCAGCTATTTATTTAATTTTTTAACGAAGAATGTATACCAAATCTGCCTACACAAGTGATTCTGAACACTCAGAACTGTGCAAACAATTCCATGTGAGCTTCGGGGCATATCGAGGTGTGGGTTTATACACATTAGAGTGTCCAAGTGCAAGACTCTGGATGAAATCTTGAACAAAAACATGGTGTGAGGTAAAAACACATTTCTTGTTGGCCTGATCGGCACTGATGGGTCTCAAATGTCCTCGTAAATAATCTCTTGCGAAAGGGAAAAATCTCATGACGAAGCACAAACAAGACTCAAGCGTATGAAATAGGAAAGTTCGAACTCTCAACAGACCTCGTGCAGACGAACAACATGAAAAGTCGTTGACCCGCTGTTAAGTAGACATAATTGCCATGGATGGACAGATAAAAAATCACTGAGCAAACGCAGCGCTCGTTTGTGTGCAGATTCATTTTCAGCAATGAGCATATCAAGTCAAAATTCGCCACAGAGGAGAAACATACCAAGGAAGGCGCCGGGAAATAACTCCACGGGAATTCGCTCCACATGGGAATTTACTCCACCACAAGTCGGAAATTACTCCACTTTTCGAATGTGGAGTAATTTCCCACTTCCACATTTTAGAGGTCGAGCAATTTCCTGCTTAGAATGGGCAGAAAAGTACGTCACTCTTGGAAACTTCTAATCACAGACAATAGAATACACAGACGTTTTCGAAAAGTGGAGTAAATTCCCACTTATGGTGGAGTAAATTCCAAAGATGGAGCAAATTCCCGTGGATTTATTTCCATGCACCACAAAGGAATGATCCTACAAGCTTCTCAACAAGATCAGCGAGCAATGACCTAGGCATGACGTTAAGCTCGTCCTCGCCTATTTGAAAGCTAATATAAGAAAGGCGGGCCTCTTCCATAGCACAATCAAAAAGTTCAGCCTTCACAATCGACTTTGCACACGTTTTCCACGCCTTCATATTTAGAAGAGGTCCTGGTGGTCTCTTGATTAACGATTCGTCAGCCAAATTGGTCATGTTGCGATCGATGCAAGGTATTTCTTAAATATATTAAACATTCGGCTGGTTTAAGGAGCCAACATCGACTCAGATTATCTAATTGTAGCCAAAGTGCGTCAGGCAAATTTCTCGAAAACCGCATAGCCAAAGAAAATTAACGACAAACGGCTACAATCGCAACAGACTGCTAGAATTCTGATCGAGTATCCCTCAAATCCTATATCGCCGGCATCAAGGGTAGAAGCAGCGATGCCAGATGTGGGGATGTTTCCCCATTTTGGGGAATTTTTCACTTAATGGGGAAAATGGGGAAAAGTGCTCTTAAAATTTTTACGTTTTTTACCAGGAATTCAAATGGGGGAAAAAGTGGGGAAAAATTGGATATGGAATGGGAACAATTTTCAAAAATGTCCCCAAAAATGGGGCATTTCACCAAAAAAAATCTGGCATCACTGGGTAGAAGGCCTGTGACAGCACTGCCAGAAAGCCAGCAAAGATGCACACAGCAGAACATTTCTGATTCATTCTTTTCGAAAATGATGCTGGTGTGAACGTTTTAGTAAATGGATTGCGTTATCGAACGATGTTGACCGACATTTTTGGCCTGAACGTGGACGACGTTCATTTTCGCCAAAATCGTGTGACTTCACACCATTAAACCCTTTTCTTTAGGGCCAATGTTAAAGATAGAAGTCTACGTCAATACTCCACCACTGATTCAAGCACTAAAAAAAAAATAGAGCAGAAATACAGCTCCAAATTGTTCGAAAACGTGATGAAAAATTTCATCAAAAGAATAACCATTTGTAGGCAGAGCCGAGGCGGACATTTGGTAGATATTGTATTCCATTACTAACCTCAGACTTTGTACAATACTTTAGATTAAAATGAAAATATTATCACTTTTTGTTTACACCTGGCACGGTTCTAAAACAAAAACTCCACTAAGACCTAGTAAAAATGGCACGTACAGATTTTTATGCCCGCAACAGAACCTTGTCTATGATTTTAAGTGAATTCCCGTCCATGTTTCATCCAAGAAGTTCCATTTGAAACTACTGGTCACGAGTCGTGAGGCCAATTGCAAGTTGCCCCAAGCAGTCTTTTAAGCCAACTAACCAGCCAGACCAACAAGACAGAAAGGTCTGTAGTCGCCACTACAAAGACGTCAAGAGATGATGAGTCTAACGGCTCTAATAATGTAGGAAGTACAGAGTGCTTTTCTCTAAGAAGGTAGTCACAACAGTGGACGCACACTCAATAAGCAAAGCAACATCCGATCATCAAACCGATCTTTAGTATAATTTGGCCAGGAATCAAGCTGGAGATCCTGAAACAGAGTCGAAATTCGCTCGGACCGGGTTGCACTTAACCACACGATCCTGATAAAATTCTGAGTACAAGCCCAATGAGAGGATTGTCTGAACCCATTGGGATACCTCATATTGTTCTTCCATCTGCTAGAGTCTAAAGTTGTTCAGAAAAGTTCGGGCCTTATATCCTCCGAATTCTGACTGACTATACAAGTAGGACAGGGTGCCTTTCAAAGATTTTTTTTAAAATGCCTTGAAGAGTATTGAAGCAGAAGGGAGCGGTTTTTGAACTCTAATGGCATGAAGCTCAGCCTAGAAAATCACTCGATCCATGAACGCTAGTACCATTCATATACCAAACGATGTCTTTAGGATCGTGCAACGGACAGCCCAAGTACCGTAGCTCTAATGAAAAGATTTCTTCCAAAGGTTGTTGCCTGGGTCTAAGACTGCTTGACTGGAATACCGAGATAAACAAGGACAGCGACTACCTTAGGTCGCCCAAGGTCTAGCTTCTTGCAGCATGGGACCTACATACAATTTATTTCCAACTCCGAATGGACGAATTGAAAAGCTTCTTCATGACAAACTGTACTATCGGAGGTTTGTCATTCCCCGACGCGCGACGCTCGCACGGCAGTCGCGACAACAGCCCTTTGGATTCAGGATCCATCTTCCAACTGAGAGCCTGCCCAGGAGATCGACTATTTCTCTAGGATTTTTTTCTGTGAGAATTAGGTCGCCGATTTCAGCTAAATCGATAAAAACCCCATAAACCGCTGACCGTAATCTTGAACCTCAAAGCCCTTCTTAAGTGGGTCATCAGCTCACCAGTTATGGAAAGCAAAGATCCCCAAGCTTCAGTGAATTTTATGAATCAACGCCTACTTCCTCGCTTGTTTGGCAATTTCTGGAGAAAGCCCGAGCATATTTTATCGCCGATCGCCTCACACATGTCGCCCAAAACATCTGTCTCAGTGCCATGGGAAACGATGGCTTCTCTCCTCCTAATTTACTGCCCAATAAATTCGTAGCCCGTATTCAAGCTACAAATTCATCAAACAAATCTCCACGCATCGGTCCACGTTCCGCCTCTCCCACTGATGAGCCGTGTAACCATTCGGCAGTCCCTCACCATCTGATATCAATAATTTCTGTTTTTTTTTTTTTTTTGTGTTTAATGATTTCCATTAATTTTATTACCGTCAGCGAAAAAAGCCTAATAAAGTTCGAAATGGAGTCTCCAACTGTGACTGACGACCCATTACCGGTAATGACTTGGTGGACACAGAGGAGACTATCCACCAAAAATAGCGATTTATGGCCGATTGGTCTTTGTTCTTTGCGGTCGAAACGAAACGTCAAAGTCAAGGCAAAAGTGTGGACGAAAAGTTTCGGGAAAAACCCACAAGAGTGTACCGGCAGTCACAGCGGAGAGGAATTGAATTGAATTTCCCCCGCAAGCGGATGGCCGGTGGAGAAATTCGAATTTCGAATTTTGTTTGAACCAAAAATGGCAAGACGACCGACACGTCCCACTCGACGTTGCTGGCAGATCCCACGTAACACTTGAGTGTCAGAGGAAAGACAACCCGACGACGACGACGACGACAACGACGAGGATGACGATGGCGATGAACACTTCTTGTGAAAGGCGTTGACGAAACGAGCGCGCTTCATGTGAAATTTGAGATTCGAGTGGGACGCGCCTGCCACCGTAGCTAGCGCGGGCTCGTTTCTGAAAAAGTTAATTAGAAGGCACTTCTGCGGAGATGGCAGGCCGAGAGTAAGTGCCCTCGGCTTGGTGGGGTGCTCCTCCGGCACACAGGTAGTGCGGCGGCTATAGTAGGCTGGAAAAAGTTTATTTGAGTTTCGTAACGAGAAATACGAGGAATACACGTTGTTAGATAAATCATCGGACGGACCGAGGTGATTACCGGAAGTTGTGTACGCTCGTGGAGTAACTAATTAGAATAGCTTGACGTGGGGTATCTAGATTTTTAGATATTTTCCGGGAAAGGTGGGCGGTTGGAGGGGGGCCCAACGTAACGATGTTACACTGTACCAAGTGCAGTTGTCACATTTTAAGAAATGTTGCGACTTTTATGACGGCAGCAGGTAAATGATTTGGGTGGGATAGATGACACCATGGCACGTGGGTGCTTAGCTCAGTTCGAAGAATAAAAGTGGACATAGGGAAATGTGTGACATTTTTACGAACAGAATTTGGTCGATCAATGAACTTTTGAGTATGAAGCACAGCCTAGGTCGTGCTTCTTGAAAAATAACCACCGATACGGAAGGAAATTGACAAGAACTTGTGGTCCGGAATGAAATGTTCAGGTGATGCGGAGAAAAGCCTGGCGGATAAGGCTTTGCAAAGTGAAGATCGTTGAAGACATGTCAGGATGGTTTATGTCACATCGAAAGCGTCGCCAAAAACTTGAACTCAACGCCCATTTGATATGAATGGCCATTGCATAACACAGAAGCTTCTGCTCCTACCCACATTATCTGTAAAGATCCCTTGGATCTCGTCAAGAAACCACACATCCCGTTGGATCACGCTAAGGAACTACACACCCTTTTGAGTTCTGCGCTCTAAGCTGTGAACGATTGAATCAACTATTGATTCAGAACTTGTCATTCGCTTACTAGGAGAATGATGTTACGCGAGGTATCACCCAACTCTCAAATGTGGACCGGGACGCAATTGAAAGAGACGAGCGGAATCTAGACAGATTGATGTGATCCAAACCGATTTCTGAGCCTTATTTCCTCGGTAAAAAATGGTTCAACCAAAGCCAAAGGTCATCCGGCAATCGTTGGATCCTTACTTTCCTATGCCAGCCTAGTTTAGTAGGAACCCGCCTTGCAAAGTTTCTAATTGGGAAGCCATCGTAGGGTTAACGTGGATTTGTGTTACAACAACGATGAGAACCACATGAACGGTGAGACTTGTAGATGACGGTAAAGACTTGATGGGTGCAGTAACATTGCCACCAAGTAGATCTATTCTTCCCCCGAACTGGGCCTCTAGCCGATGTAATACTCGAGTTAGAGTTTTTCTTCCAGTCCAAATGGAGTATTGTGTTTAGATCCAACGAAGGTAGATCATTTTCTGACAAATTTTAGGCCCTCAGGTGGTTCCTCACTATCCATGAAAAGGTGTGCTAGGGTTTCTTTAAGATTCCTGCAGCATCTGCAGTTGCCCATCCTGTTCTATACTCAATGTCCTACGGTGCTCCTTGGGCCTGCAGTAACCTCTTCAGACGCTTCTCAAGGTGCGAAGACGGTTTTTTGGTTAGCCTTAGGCAAGTTTTGCTCCTCTCCTGGTTGTAATTACCCAGAAGTGTCCTGACCTGTCTCAAATGGGGGATTTCATACGAGTACCTGGCCTATTCGTTCATATCCATTTTTCTTAACTGTTCCCGGCGAGACCTGAAGCTATTCTCAACCAAATTTCCTTAGACCTCTTTATGGAAAATACTATGACTCCAGTGCCCTAAGAATCAGCCACATCAAGTGCTTCAAGACGAACTCCACTGAGCATTCTTACATCCTAAAGAAAAGCCTAAACAGTGTGGCAACCACAGACAACACCGCCTTTCCTTTTCCTAACTTCCTTAGAACAGTAAGAATAAGAAAAGGGGGGGCTATAAGACGGATAATCTATGGCCATTTATGATGGGTCCAAGATGGACCATGGAGCGTAAACGTGTATTTTCTGAGAAACTTTGGGCCCATCCGATTCAATCGGACTTACAAGTCAAAGAGGAAGTCTTCCCAGACCGTAAGTCTAAAAAGAGAAGGCAGCAACCAATTTGAAGCTCACACAGTGCTGTCGGGACGTTATTCGAACACAAAGCCAGGTTGAAGTGGCAAAAGCCAGTTAAAGACAACACACTTAGACCCTAAGGGGTCCATTCTCATACAACACAACAAGGCAGACTCTGTTGAGTCCTGAACGCAAAGACAGCGATGACCAAGCTGATCGCCCTATCAGAGTCCCGCATTAAGAACTCATGCACTCAGCAGCGAATAAAATTTTCCAGGAAACGAATAAAAGGATACAAGCTGCCGAAATGAGTTTTCTTCGTTGTATTGCTGGAGTGACTCGCCGAGATCGAGTTAGGAACACCAGAATACGCGATGCACTCAATGTCGAGCAGCTACTTCTTCGAGTGGAACGGTCCTTACTTCGAAGGTTTGGGCGTTCAACGCAAGTCCCCAACTCGGCTTCCAAGACGTGCCATGGAATCCGTGCTATCAGGTAGGCATCCCCTGGGTGGGCCTAGAATGAGATGGATGGACCAAGTCCGGAATCTCATCTTTACCCGTATGGGGATAACTCCTGATGATTTAGAGTTGACGGCGGAAGCTCGAAAGGTATGGACGGTCCACTAAAGCACCCTAACCCGCGACCCTCATAGTGGATAAGCGGGCCATTGAACATGATGATGATGATGATGACGAATTAAAGATCCTCCAAAACCCCCAGGGTAAGCAGAAAGCTGAAACAAGCATTGGGCTCGTAAGAGCCATGAGCACTAAGGAGAGAACGCCAACAAACAATCGGTCGTGCTACGGCATCACTTTCCGGCCGAAGAAGGAAAACTACCACAGAAAACATAGCACAATATTCCAAGAGACTCACAAGGCAACTTGCCACTCACCTGCCAAATTAATCACGTTGCGATGTTAACAGAAGACACTCTTCCAGTGGATTAGAGGTTCAAACGATCTGATCGTGCAAACGTGGACTCGGATCAACGCTTGTTGCAGCAAATCTGCGGATACAAATATTCAGTAACGTTGCGACCATTACTGTGAAGAAGTTCGACGTCGATAGTCTACAATCGCAACGGACTGTAGAGAGGGTGTCGCTAAAGCTCTCGAGAAATCTTCCAGCAACAGGAACAAGCAACCAAGCAAGGATGCAGCGATTTAGTTTACACTCCTTGACTTAGGAAAAACCTCTTACTTAATGCGAAATCCGAACAGCAAATGCAGACGAACTGTCTGCCTAAGAAGTGACGCTGCAAAAAAATATAGGAGCTTCTTGTCAGCTCAACGAGCAAGAAAGGAAAAACGCAGAAAAAGGAGCTTGGATTTGAAAAGATGAAGAGATGTTACGTCAGGAAAGAAATCCGGAAGCATTGTAAAAGGACAAGGAGAGCAACTGAACATTTCGCTACTCAAACCGGAGTAGCATAGTGGAAAAGCCGACGACGGCGTCTACAGTCATGATAGCAGACACCTTCCAAGAGCCATTTCGATCTATTTGGAAGGTTTCAACAGCTGATCCAGTGCCTTTGAACGGGTCGAGCCCCAAAAGTGGTTACTCGCGTCGGTTATTTTTAACTGGTCCCTTGTCTAAAGCTTTTATTGGATTTTAATGCCTAAAAAAACATGTCCACCATTTCCAATAAAAGAACAAAAAAAACCTGATAAACTTCCAGGAATTCACAACCACAGAAAATGTCCGTCCACCGGAAATTCCAATGATCCTCGCTCATCATATCGCTCGGCCTGTCTTCCCACTTCCAGTGAAATATCACTTTGATTTATTCACCCCGCACAAAAGTCACACACACACGCTCTCAGACCCGCATCCGATTAGATGTTCCATTTGTGAGCATCAAAGGATTTTTACTCGAGTAAAATGTGTCAACATAAATTTCTCCAAATGTCACGGTCAACGGTGGAACACATTAATCTTCCAAAAAAGCATTCTAAGAACCCAAAATGTCGGACGACTCCAAAGTTTCCAAAGAACTCCTCCACACAAACCAAAACACAAGGCGAAATCAGAAGAAAAAAAAATTAATTTTTTTAAGAAAAAGACGAAGACAACTTTTTTTTTAAATAAAAATAGAATCCCAATCCACCCAAAGTAAATTAGTGTCGCGGATCACTAACGATAACAGCGCGCGACTCGCGCGCAAGGGCACATCCCATCTAGACTGACATTGTGCAAATATTTTGAGTAATTTCCTGCCTGTCACTGGTTAGCCGTTCGGCGAAAGGAAGTCGGCTTAATTGGATTTTCAGTGGTTGCAAGACAAAAACAAAGCGCACAACGAGGAATGAACCGAAGAAAAGTAGAATATTACCAGACCATAACAATTAAAGTGTTTCCGGCTTTCTGAAGATTCTCTCCAGCGGAGCATGCTCTGGAACAATAGGAAGTGTAAATCAACTTACAAACAGGAAGGCATCTCAAGAGAAATTGTGTAAATTACTTAGTTTTGGGCTTGGGGTGGCAAAATTGCCAGATCCCATGACCAAGACGCCGGAAATAACCATATGCGCACGACCGTTCAACGACATGCTCAAATGTAGTTTTAGGTTTCGTCAGCAACCGGTTCCCAACAAAATGGAAGGTAGACTAAGTCTACACAGATTCTTTTATTCCAGCAAAGCTGTCAGCGGGCACCAGGATGAAGACCTTTTTCATCGCTTATTGGCTTGATGTCAGACTTAGGCCAAGGCCAGGTAATGTGCAGCAAGCAGCAAAGCGGCCTTAGATGGTGGTATAGGACAGGCTTCATCTAGACCTCTAGATGACAAGTTGCCTAAATATTGCTTCCAGAGGAATCACTCAAAAGTCCTTCATCATCATCGTCGTCATTTTCCTCTATGAGGGTCGCTGGGGTGCTTAAGTAAACTCTCCACATCTCCCGATCCTAAACCATCAGGGGCTGGCCCCAGAGGTAGAGGTGAGATTTCAGACTTGGTTCAATGCGCCTACTCAGAGGACGCCTACGTCTTGGAAGTCGAGTTGGAGACATGGGTTAACGTGCCCAAACCATCAAAGCATGGACCTTTCCGCTCGAAGAAATAGCTGCTCGACATTGAGTCCTTCTTACCAAATGATAACTAAAAAATCTGTAGCGCCCGTCCTTCAAAACACGCCGAATATGGCCTAAATGGGGCCGTCGGCCTAAAGTAGTCCATTGGATATACAGTCAAAATCGGTTATAACGACCTTCAAGGGACTGATGAATTTGGTCGATATAAGCGAAAGCTCGATATAACCGATATCAGATTAGTTAATGGAGCTCAGCCGGGACTTAAAAATTTGGTCGTTAAAACCGAAACGTCGTTATAACCGATGTCGTTGTAAACGATTTTGAATGTACTCGTATACGGCGGTAGTGAGACCGATCCTGAGGTACAGGGTACTGGTCTGGTGGACAGCACTAGACAAAAAAATTAATACTAGCCTTCTTGAAAAGTTACAGAGGCTATCATGCATCTGCATAACGGGGGCCCTAAAAACAACCCCTACGGCTCCACTAAAGACAATTGTCCACCTGCGTGCTGTCCATATCTTCGGGAAACTAATGGCAACCAAAGCGAAACCTAGGCTAGGCTCAGGGAATCCTCTTAGTCGGTCAGCACATCAACGGGCCACTCTACTATCTCGAATGACAACAGTGCTATTACTAGCCAAATGGACTAAATTGTCCCTCATATTGAGTTTAACGTCAGATACAGAACTCGAATTCCTAGCAAAAGCGCTTGGGTGTCCGGTGCAGTTTTGGCCGATTCCGCGATAGAAATATTCATAGACGGATTCAAAACAGCATGTGGTACGGGTGTGGAAGTTTTTTCCAACGTAGCCATTGCTAAACACCGGATCACTGTAGTCCGCGCTTGACTTTCAACTAATTTGACAGATTGTAGCGCTATTATACTATACACAGATAGTCAGGCAGCTATTAAAGCTCTGGATTCGCCGGTATTACGATCAAAGTTGGTAGAGCAATGCCACAGAGCTCTTAACAATGATGAAGATGCGACGTAAGCCTGTGCTGGGTTCCAGGACATAGAAAGGTCAAATGCAGGGCGTACAAGCTTGCAAAAGAAGGAGCAGAACGGCATCTCCTCGAAAATCTGGGAAAACCTTCTGCCTCTATCGAATCATCCTCCTTGATACCGATGCCAGGAAACTGCCAAACAATAGGTGGAACAACATCAGTACTTGTCTCTTGTCAAAACAAGTCAGGCCTACCCATCTTAAAGAAGATGGAGAAGAGACTTTTATCCACAAATCGGAAAAAACCTAGGTTCATATCGCCAATCTCAACGCACTCAGACCAATCTGGTCTAAGCGTGTCCCCGTCTGAATGGGGGCAGCCACCTACCGGCAGATCACATCGATTACTCTAGTTACAGCGAAGTGCCAGGCTCTGCAGCTTTATGACAAAAGTCTCAAAAAAAGTATTTGGTATGGCATGTAGAGTGGCTGTCTATGTAAGCACACTCACGCTTCTTCTTTTTCTGGTATGAAGGCCGATGGAACAGTGGCTGGTGAAAACTCCGATAACAAAATCCAATTTTTAGATCGAGTGAGGTTTAACCGAGGCTAAATCTTCCTAATGGTGCGCCATGTGGTCCCATTCCACCATCTTTGGTTTGTCTTGATGAGCGAGTCTCCGAATACCGAGATTTTGGTAAGATGCCTAGAGTGGTACCACGATTAACGAGTTCATCGGCCTTATAACTGGGTATCCACTGGGTAATATCCAGCACAGGTGAAGGTTAAAATGTTGTGCCATCTCCCTAAGAGATGAGCGACAATCTGAAGTACTACTGAGGAGGCACATAAGAACACAAAACCAATTTCCCTGTCGCTGCCCGAATCTCTACCTAGTAAGTGACAGTAAGCGCAGTGGCAATCAACACCAGCATTACTTCTGGAGACTTTTTCAAGGCTGGATATACATAGATGCATGGGTACCTTAGCAAGTATTCTCCTTGGAAAAATGGCTTCCAGAAGTTTCTCTCGACGAATCTTGTTTCTTTTGTGAGGTGTTGAATAATTCCCTCACCAACACAGGACAAGATTCGGTGGTTCCTCTGCTTTGTGGTGAAGGATAGTATGAATGTTTTTTTCCGAATTAATTCGCAGTTCACACCCGAAAGCTCAATGTCCAGCTTCCGCAAGACTGTGGACTTTCAACATCGATAACATCGATATCAACACCATAAGTGTCACATTGCAGTGTCGGTAAAGTAGTGCATCCATATTAGACTGCTGTATCACGTACATACATTTTTAATGTCGGAGATCAACTTCCCTGCCATAGACACCGCCAAATATCTTCAAAGTAACCAAATCCCTTTCTTTAGCTTCTGACTGCGGCATTTATCACGTGCTGAAAGGTTAAAAAGGTCCACAAAAATTATTTAGACGGTCTATGGTGCAGTGCTGTTACAGGAGCCACTAGGATGTGTACTCATTAGACGACCTAAGGATTCTGCCATTTATTCAGTCCAAGTCCCATCAGGTTTTTTCCAAAAGACTGAATTACCTTTGGAAGTCTTGCAAAGCCTATCTTGCTTGATAAGCCTTGATAATTTCTATTGACTGACAGAAATCCGAGGATCTTTCTGGTCATCGCAAGGTTATTTGACTGCCTTCGAGAATTTTAATAAGATTTTCATAGCCTTGTCCAAAAGGCTTGACCTCAAGAAAGTTCCACAGCTTTCTAGAAGTCAGCTTTTGCTCTAACAATCCCTTGGAAGAGGTTACTGGCAACTTGTCGGCGTCAGTTTGTGAAGCTTTCACGGCTTCTATACTTGTTCAGGCGTTTCTACACCATTCTAAGCTGACTAAACTGGCATAATTGGATATTTGAGAGAATGGGAATGTTCCGCCCATATCGGGGTTGACCGGCGAACGTCCTGCCGTCCATTGGCTAGGAGTAGTTATTTCTCGGTTCCTCTAGGTGCAAAAAAAAAACCCTTCACCTCATTTATTTTCCTTTACGATCCACAAATCACAGTGTGCTGCTCATCATAGATAAGCCTGAATGTGGGATCGTGGTAAAGAATTTTTTTTATTCAGACTACAGATCAGATCTGGATCAGCATTTCGAGACTCATGAATCTACCACTCATCTTCGAATGCGTTCCACAAACGTTTACAAAGTAAACAAATACCATTTCGCCTATTATGGCAACACAAAGTCCAAGAAAGGGGGGTTCCTCCATTCACCCATCCGCTTGCGATTAAAACTAATGACATCCTCAAACGTTGGATGTCTGTCCCCCTTCTCCCCGACAGCAGAGTGGAAACCAATCAATCCATGATTGATTTTAATCGCCTCATGACAGAGTCAACAAAGTCCACCCATATGGTCGCCGCGCCGTTGCGATACAGACAATCTCACCCCCTAACTCGAGTGTATAAAGTCACGATCGTAGACTGCGGGCGGGCGGCGGCTGGCGGTGCGGCACAATCATCACAATCGGCGATCGTGGAACGCGCAAATGGATTTCATTCATAAAATACCCGCTTTACTTATCGTGGAAGTGGGAATAGAAAAAATGAAAACGAAAACACAGCCAAAACACTGTTTGTTTTGTTCTCCATTCGCGAATGGTGCTTATCTAACCACGACAACGACAACGACAGCGACGACGGCGACAAACAAATGAATGAATGTAGCCAAGCGTAGTGTAGTGCGCCAAGTGATGATGACCTAATAATTGATCGACCAGCTTTAGTTAATAGCACCAACGCACATTATCTGTTCACTGTTCACTGTTGAATGTGGCCCTCTGTCTCACTCTTCGGCGTCACCCTGGTTGCGGCTACCAGTGGCATTTTGCGCGATAGGTGCATAGCTACACAAGCTAATTGTAAATGGAAGTCAAATAAGCAAAGAGGAACTGGAAATTGGTTACACAGTCCGTTTACACAAACGCTGGGCTTCCTGCGATAAGAATATTGATTTTAGATTGTTCTTAATGAATTTTAATTAGTTTGCGCGCTATTTGATTGGGAATTACGACTGTGTATCTCTCTCTCTCGGGGGAGATACTCGTAGATACGCGTAGTGTGGCGGCTTAATTGCTGCCAGTGGTGTGCAGATGGCACATGGTGCCTGTCTATCTCAGCAATCCGATTGGGGTGAGCTAAATACGTTAATTGTTAAAATTGCTTTTTATATTTGTGTTTCATGTTCAGACAGATGGATGGGATATAGGGGAAGAGTGAGGGGAAAATAGGAAAAATTCCAAACTTCCGGTTGAAAACAGAGTTCTGGCCATGGTAGCGGCGTAATGGATAGTTTCGCGATCAGATGGTGATTAGAGATCATCTCTTCATGGACAGAGACTTCAAAAAAGCTTGGATTTAAACAAACGATAAATACCGTTCCGAGGATGCAGCGTCTAGAGCTGGACAACTGATCATTAGGCATTACTCCTTTACCTAATGATCACTTATCTGCTGGCTCGTCCTTAGCTTAAATCACAGCCTGAAAGGACGGCAGATATAGGCTTGATCCAGCCGAGAACTTTTGGGGGAGAGTACGTACTTTCAAACATCTTATCGACGACCAACCTTGGATGGATTGAGCCAACTATTTCGCCTATATCGCCTGTACCGATGAAGTTTACTCAGCTTGGGGTTACTCTGCTAGACAACACGGGTAAACGAGATTCTAGAATCAGGCATCAGAGCAAAGCCGATGAATAGAACTCTGGTTGATTATAAGACGGGAAAAGAAATACACAAATGGGTGCTTAAATCCAAGAAAGCCCACTATAGGTTGTCAAGGTTCTTTTAATTCACAAGTTTAACCGTAACGATCTTACCAGTACTCAGATATGGATGCATCTCGCATCCAAGAAACTTGGGTGCTAAGCAAAAAGCACACTGTTGCGTTTGAGAGAAAATTCCTCAGGGGAATTATTTGCCCCTTATGTGAAGCGACTCTACAACCATGAGACCTACGACCGCCACCGAGAGGTAGATGTCACTGCAAAAATTAAACTCCGGTGATATATTTGCATATTTTAGAATCCGGTCAGGTCAGGACCGGACTCCGGTTGTAGCGCCGTTGATGATGATGACCCGGTATGGAAAGTGAAAGACATCCGAAGTGTCATCAAAGCCTTAGACAGCTATAGCGATCTGGAGGTTAATCTCGAAAAGAACAAACTAGTCCTCTTCATCAAGAAGTATGAAATTCCTCCAATAGACTCTCTCGGCATAAACGGCATCTGCCTGTGCATTGCAAACAAAATCAAATTCCTGGCTCTCATTCTGGACAGTAATTTAAACTAGAAAAGCAACGCCTTAGATAGCTGTAGGTCAACGTGGCTCAGTGGTTAGTGCGGCGGGCTGCTGTGCAAGTTGCGTGAGTTCAAGCCCCAGCCATGTCCATCGAACATTTTTTGCGGCACCACCTCTCGTCGGAGAATGACAAATGTCCGGGAGTAAAGGTTGTCATAGAAAAGCTTCTCCATTCGCCGTTCGCCGGTCGGCAATAAATTGTAGGTCCCTTCTCTTTGTTCAAAAAATGTAACACGCACAATATGAATGGTTGCGAGAGGCTAGGGCTTGGCTCATCTCAAGCTATCGCGCCAGTTATTTGTTTTTCATAAATAGCTTCCCTTAGATATTTTTTCCAAGCACCTTGCTGCTAGCGCAGCCATCAGACTGAAGGCCTCCTTTAAATGGCCAAACAACGATATTGGTCACTTCTTTAACATTTATCTCGGAAAACACCGACTGCACACCGTCTAAGTTTAACCTCAACTTTCGGACATCGATCTCTTCCAGAGAGAAGTGGGAGAGTGATGACGCCAGAGATGAACACTCCGTTCAACGGTTCCAAAACCGAGAGCGAATAGCTTAACCTGACCATTTCTTTCCATCTACCCGACCACTGTAGTGTTTTTCAGACGAAAATTATAGCTGAGATACAATGTTCTCGGCGGCTATAAAATCTTTGGAATCAGCAACATACTTGCGTACACAGAAAAAGCTACTTCATCGTCCCTCATCTCTCATAGAGTTGGCAGAACATTTTAACATATACCTGTACTGGGTTTCCGGTCGTCGCACTATTATCGGGGTTCTCACTGGCCACTGTTCCATCGACCTTCGGGAGCTGGAGGGAGGAAGAAACGATCCTCCATTTCTTCTATACCTGTCCTGTCCTATCCCAAAGAAGGAAGCTCTACCTAGAAGCCTCTCACTTCAAAAATGTAGGCGAACTATCACATAAAAATAAATAAATAGCAGGCGCGGCAGCTTGGGATGCGCCATAGATCATGGTGTTATCACAAAGGGGCTACCGTGACCTACGTGTGCCTGTGCCTCGCATGAACGGCCATCCTACCTACGCCGTGAGTAAGGAGTATCTTGACTCAGTTGGGCCCACAATAGATTTACCTTGACCAAAGGAAAGCATCTTCCCTTCGTTAAACCCACTAACTTATCCTATCCCAATCTTAAGTCGCTAAGTACTTCCCTATTCAATGTCCAGCTTCCGCGAGACTGTAAACTTTGAGCATCGACAGCATCGATATCAACACCGCAAGTGTCACAATGAAATGTCGATAAAGTAGTGTAAGCATATTAAGCTGCTATATCACGTACATAGATTCTTAATGAGATCTTCATACATCCCTGCTACAGACACCGCCAAATAGAAACCAAATCCCTTTCCTCAACATCTAACTACGGCATTTATCACGTGCTGAAAGGTTAAAAAGGTCCACAAACATTGTTCAGACGGTCTATGGTGCACTGCCACTTTCAACACACACAAACTGGGGGAAACTGTGATAATTTCACGCCACCACCATGGCACAACACCCACTGAGCTGCGCGACAACAAAGCTTTCACTATCCGTCTTCGTGTGGCAGCATTGCTTGCTGCCATGCCACAGATATTTTCATTCATTCAGCCATTCATTCATGACACCCAGCAACAGCAGCACGCAGTCACTTCACCGCAGCCCATGAATGAACTAGATACGATGATAAAAACTGAAAGACGGAATCCATAGCACCACCTACGAACCCCTTGGAATTCCTCTAGATGCAAGAGGGCCGGGCCCGGGTGTGTGGTTTGTTAAAACCGAAGGCGGGGGCGAACTCTTCAGCGGGCGGGGGCGAACCCAAGACTCTACGTATGGAACGTGGTGTGAGCACAAACAACTAAAGTATCCAAAAGATAAACAAGAAGAAAAAACACATGCAGGGTATGTGTTCGTCGTTTCCTCTGCCATCGGCCATTGTTGTGTGCCACGAAGAAGAAGGAGCACATGCTCGTAAATCGTAAAACGTAAAACGAACAACAGATACAACGACGACTACGACCAGCGACTTCTGAAATAGACTTTCCACGACTTCCGGTCGCACTTCCTCTTCTTCGGTTAGGGTTTTTCTTGTCTTTTTCCGTGATAGCCCCGCGATAGCCCCTGCCTTGGCAGATGTCTTCGTTTGGGTCCGCCGCACACAAACACTATTCGAGTGTAGTTCGAGAACAAAACGACCACTTGGGTGACTAACTAAACAAATTACATAAGTTCAGAGCTCAGCCAAAGGAGAAAGAGGAAACACAAACAGAGTCACAAAGAAGAAGAGAAAATAATTTTCATTCATGAATCTGAGATGTGACAACAGAGCTTCGCGTGAGAGGGGAGGCGAAACGCGGCCGCCGCTGCCGGCGAGAAAAGCTTCTAAAATATGCGCGAAATTCTTGGATGGTTTCTCGGATGCCAACAGCACTTCGGGGCAAGAGATGTTCACTGCTGTGTGGATGTTGACTGCTGGGTGGTTTTCAGAATGAAAATAAACTTTCAGTTGATTTATTTATTTTTATTTTTTTATTTTTTTTTTTCGCGCTTTGTTGACTATAAACACTGGCATGCGATGTTGTGTAGTGTGCTGTTGGCGGAGATGAATGAAACACAAGTACACACTCTGGGCTCTCGGAGGGAAGTTGCGAAATCGAAAATGATGAATGAGTTCCGCGAGTTTACGTGACGACTTTACTGTGAGGTGAAGGTGTTCTTTTTCTGACTGATATTTATGGCCTGTCGAATGATTAGAGCGCTGTCCTTCACAAGTATCTCTGTCACATGCTCGAAAGGGGTTTGAGAGGTTTCACGACAAGAGGGATCTAAAACTTGTCATTGTCAAGTACGTTTTGAGAAAGGGAAATGTTCAAGCAAATACATCTTCTGATCGCGGTTAGTTCGAGATAGAAACTAAACATCTCTTAGCTCTGTTAAGGCTACCTCCTCGTGATACCGTCTGAAAGTTTTTTGCGAATCACAAACGGAAGGAGGTTGCCCTCTGGTACTGTGTCGATTGATCTGTGGCCCACTGAAGCTCAACCCCCTCTGTCTCGAGATAAACAACCATTCCCCGGACTGATGATTTGTTGACAACCTTTGGCTATTGAACAAGATTGGATTCTGGATTGAGTCCTCAAAATGTCAGATTCGTTCAACAGGTAAAGTAATCAGGTTTGGTGCGCTAAAATTCACTGGCAGTGTGGGCTTACGATCTGTGCCGAGGGATTGTATTCTGTAAAGAGTCCTGGGTGACTCAACAAGCTCCATGGTAAGTTACGCCTTATCCTAGTACAAAGGCAGTATGACGTGCCTTCTCTTGGGAACCAAATCGCCGAGTTGAGGCCCAAAGCTAGAACTTCTTCCTAACACAGCCCATTTAGCGACCTAGAAGACAAATTTCCCGTTGGAAAATGGTTCCTGACATTGTGGCCGCTTTACCACCATTAACGAGTGGAGACACATTGAGAAGAAGTTTCATAACGCTGTGTGGAGGGCATTGTCCATCATGGCGAACAGTGGATTTCTATTCGATGGCGTCAACTGGCCAAGACAGTCTCCAGATGACGTCAACTGGCCGAGACAGGCATTAGACGGCGGTATAGTCAGCACTGTCTGCTAGACCTCAGGGATTCGATTCCATACCGTGGAAAGGTGAATGGCACGATGTGGTTCATAATAAAACGCATAAAGATGAAACCTAAGTCCAAGAACAGTGAGGTGGAGAAGCTTAATGAACAGAATGGATGTGACGCAAATTAATCCATATCACTGCAACGCCCTACTAAATTTCACATCATTCAAGAAATACCGTCATGATGGCAGCTCTAGACGCTCTAGAACCACTTTAAACTCGGCCAGGTGGGGGGATACGCTGAGCGTCTTAAGGAACACACACACACACACTTTCGCCACCACAATATTTCCATCGAATGGTGAAAAGTTACCTCAGAGACAGAGAGCTAACCTATGACACCATAATGGGACCGCGGTGCTCCGCAGGCCTCAATACTAGGACACGACTTGCGGAATTTTTTCCTACGATGGAATCCTAAGAATGACCCAAAAAATACGTATGACCGCACGAGACACACCAAAGATGCCCAAAGATGGCCTAACCAAGTCATGAGACGCCAAGGCAAAGAGAAGTCAAGACCAACTAAGTTAAGTTGGCGAAGGTAGAAGTAATGACCAGACCAGGATTCGCAGGGGTTGCGGAGACGAGGAAGTTGATGAGGACACAACCTACTTCCTCTACCACTGCCCAGGTCTTTGCCACCTCAGATATAAATCTGTTGGAAGGCACTTTTTCCAAGATAACGAAGAACTAAGGGACGTTACTATCGAGGACATTTGGAGGTACATCAAGGCTTCAAGATGGTTCGAAACCCTGGGGCAATAGGAGAATGCTACGCGTATTGCTCCACGAGCAAGGGGTATCTTTCTCCTCCCCCCCAAAATGGGTATCAAAATGGGTCTCTACTGACCTAAGCGTGGCGCAGAGGGCTCTCCCTCCCCTCGCCAACCCATCTACCTAAACTAACCTAATGCAAGAAGCAGTTCAAAGATTGGGATGTCTTATGATGGAGAGGGTTTAGTCGGTCACAATTCCACACAGCGACTGAACTTGGCCACCTCTGAAGGGGCACGAAGCATTTCCTCTACGAAAAAAAGTCACGCTGAAAGCGTTGGAATCAAGAACCATCAAATCGGAATTAGACCTGCCGCTCAATGCTTAGGGCACTATGCAGCCAAATGCGTGTAAGACTTGATGGGGTGTCTGGTCACTGCGGTAAAAATGATAAATTGACGAAATTTCGGGGAAAAAGTTGTCACATGGATTTGTCGGATGGAGTAATCGTCAAACTTACATCATGCCTGCTGTACAAAATAACAAAAATAGTTGACCAAAGATGGAATAACATGGAAAGTTATAGGTATGCCCGGAAGTAGGCAACGATAACATCACTCACGACATGGAAGACCAAGATACCAATGGCGGGCGGTTTGTAGACTTCCATGATGTCATGGAAAGTCTTGTTATTGAAGCCATATTGTTCAAGCAAAAAGCTTGCAAACTGGTTCTCAACTGACAGGCAACCAGACGTGATACCAGTTTAATTATTTGTCGGTCAGAAAACGCTTTAAGGGTCACCTCATAGATGTATCGCATAAAGCAAAAATAAGTTCACGCCACCGTGATCTGATAAGTGAAAAATGGAACCACGTCGAGGCACTTACATCGAAGACAGAGGAAGCTGCAAGTAAGTGCGACAGTTGCTCTCTTTACAGAAAATACAATAAAACGGTTGGGAAGTGGAAGGGGCTTCGAGCCAGTTTAGACGGTTCAGTCCGGATCTCGGATGAGAAGCACGAATCTCAAACGTTTCCCAAAATCAGCAGTTTTAAGGTCCTTCAGCTCACGAAAGAATACTGCATCAAGCTGGGTTGAAGCAAACCAACAGCAGGTGTCGTAGGGAGTCTATTTCCTCTTCAAGAAGATGATACCTACAGTCCGTGTCTAGAGGGCGAGAAGACAGCTGTGTGAGTGTAGAGCACTGGCTAACAGAAAACTTACTGAGACGTCTGGTGGACAAGACAGAAAAAGATACCCACAGAGGTGGTCTCCCTCGATTTTCACCCATTTTCAGTTTACGTAGGCAGCGAATTAAGTCGCAGGACATCCACCCACACTCGCACGTAAAACATTTGTAAACACAATTCTGAATCATCAGCCCCAAAAGTGACACAGGAAAACCGAATGCCATCGAGTATACTTACACCCCTCCACTATCAGCCCAATGTCAGAGAAGATCAATGATCGAAAGCGTCCACACCACCCATCGACACCGAGACGAGAGTGGGTTTTTTATTTTCGAAAATTGTTTTTCCAACGCAAAAGCAATTTCCACGTTGTTGTGGTTCTAGCGCTGTGCACAGTGGATACGGATACAGCAGAACGGGGACGAGAGCTAGAAAATATAAATTCGAACGCACACACACACACGAACCAATGGTTTGTTTACACGCGGATATTTTTCATATCGTGTTTTCGTTTCCTCTGATTAATGCCCAATGATGAGTGGAGAGTGAGGGCTATAAACAAACACGGACGCGTCCCTGTAGCTATGCCACTGCCGGCCCGAATCGGCGTGGTGCGATCCATGTTCTTGGCTGGCACACTCGAATTGACGCGCGAATTTACGGGTTCCGAAAATATGTTTTGGCCATTACCGGAGTGTTGTTCAATTTTAATGGCAAAGCATTTTTATTTGTTGTGTTTACACAATAACTAATAATAATTTAGTTTTTTATTGGCCCGTTGTAGATGGAATGCGTGGTGCTTTGCATATTTTTCGCATATTTCGCCAGATAATGGGCGATGGAATGGGCTTTGAATTGGCTTATAATGAGCCCGGGGAATGGGGCTAATGAAATGTGTTGTTGATTTGCATCGAAGTGAAGAGAATCAAAGACTCGTTGGAGGCTTTTATCTCTTTAACAGGTAGAGCGGTGAGATAAGTGAGTTTAACCAGATTTTGGCGTGAGTGAGACTTGGCAGGATGAGGGAAATCTTAAAATTGATTGTAGGCAAATCACCAGGATACCATGGACAGGCCTTGATAGATACACTCTCGTTTATATAGTCCTTGCGACACATCCGCTGTGGTCGCCGTGGCTTAGTGGTTAGTGCGTTAGACTGGTGTACGAGCGGCGTGAATCTAAGCCCCCGACATGTCCACCGAATATTTTTCGCGGCACCACCTCTCTTCGGGGAATGACAAACCTCCGGGAGTATATATTGACATGAAGAAGTTTCTCAATTCGCCGTTCGGAGTCGGCAATAATATGTAGGTCCCTTGCATTCGTGCGAAAAACGTAACACACACAACATGAACGGTTGCAAGAAGCTAGACCTTGGCTCATCCCGAGTTGTCGCCCCAGCTATTTATTATGACACAGCAAGACGAAGAGAAATTGGATATTTACCAGAAGTGAAACAAGAACAAGAAATGCCCTGACCTGCCATCACAAATGTCGAAGATGATCGCTCAAACTTGTTCAGATTTATGGCTCAGTGTGTACAATTGCGGGTTAAAGGATGGTATGAAAGCTCCAGTTGTGTTAAGATCATCATCAGGGTTCGCGTTAAAGGACATTGTCTTCCACAAAAGTTTGACTGAAATCGAAGAGGAAATCTGGGTATCGCATCAACGTACAGGCCTCTGTGGAAGCTGAACATAGATGGAAAACTCTTTGATAGAATGATTAGGCCGTGGCACCAGCCTTCAGGACGGCCGACCTTGCCGAAAACCAGCAAAGTTTCAGAATATACCACTCTACAATACTCACAGGAAAGGATGTGGTTAGAAACGACCATATGGCCCAGCAATTGGCCAAAAATTGTCGTGTTCGCGTCGTGTTAAGACGTATGGAACGCTTTTAACTCTATCTGTTGATGCAGTATGCTGAATCCTTTATAAAACAGAAACAGCATAGCGCTAATTTACGACCCTGCAGATGTAGCGTAGGGTCAAATCCTGGAAGCAGATCTATGAATCGTGCCCTATGACGAGATTTTTCAAATGTAGAGGCCAGAGATCGCCGATCTGCTCAATTATGTAAATGACATTGCTGTAGTGAACACCGCAAGCGACACAGAAGACGCTCAGAGAAGACTTAACCAAGTCATGAGACGTTTGCGTTCCAATGTAAAGTCAAGAACATGGTTTTAGCCTTACGGCGAAGAAGAGATAGACTTACTGCCTAAAGGTGCATCTCCACTTGAACTCCTCATCTCCACTAGAACTCCAAGTTATCTCGGAGGTCATGTCAATAGAGCAAGCAGTAGAGAAAGGACCATTTGTCACAGGTGTCTAAACTGCAGCTGCTTTCGAGATTGAGGCCATTTCCAAACTGTTCTCGATTGCACCGAGGCTAGCAAGGGTGTATTTGGAAATGTGCTTGGAGGTAAGATTAAATAGAACTCTGAAGCCAACCCACTCCGACAAGAAAAGTACAGGAACACCGGCCATCATATAGAGAAAAGGAGTTCTCCGAGTAGCAAATTCGTATCAAATAGTGTCGAAAGCAGCCGTTCTCGTAGCACAGAGTGGCCCCGAATGACCTTCTAGCAGCAGAAGAGAAGTAAACATACGGAACCAGCGGAAACCAAGAAACTAACCATCCAACGCTAGTAAGGACGTAGGAGTATCTAAAGCAGGTTAAGATAGTTGGCGAGTCTGATCGGAAATGTTCTTGAGTGGATGAAGCAGGGGCATCAAAGAGTGAACTCCAACCTCACTTAGTTCCCCACCGGGTTGAGTGCTTCAATGCCTTCCTTCGTCAATATGCCAACTTCCTCAAGACGATACAGTGTCCCAAAAAAAAAAAAACATCGTAAAGACGACCGCTGGAGCCACGGGGATTATTAGAGCAGAAAGACCGCGCAGGACTAATCGCTTTGAAGTACTGCAAATAGAGGTTTCGAGGTGGATTGTGCCTGAACAGAAGGATAATTTAGTCGGTTAGAATCCAACACATTGATGGTCATGATGGATTGAAAAAAAAAGGACCATTTGGGGGTATACCTCGTACTCTCAACGATGTCACAATGGCCGATTTGAACTCGCCATACCCACTTAAGCAGCTTTATCCAACATTTCACTCGATACAGGATCACCGTTGGCTTCCGTCGTGGTACTCGAGACGAAAATGGGTTGCCAAAACCTAGTACTCTACTAGCGTAATCAACTCTGGTAATAATTTTCTTCCCATGTTGGCTTACAAAGTGGAAGTTCTAATTCACGGAAGAGTTTGTGATATCGCGACCGCCTTGGACAGAATTTAACTCGAGAATGCCCAAAGAATGGCCAAACACTTTTACTGTCAAAAAATTACGCACGTCAATATGCATTAGGATCGATCTGGAAAAGGCGAGCTGGAATCTTTGGTCCCGATGACGGGGTTATAACTTGTGAATGCAAACGTCGTTTAGTGGACGAAGGCCAAAAGAGGGACTGTAGCTAGAAAGCTTGTTGGCGTTCATTGGCATCCCTGAAATTAGTACATGTACGCATCGTCCATGAAAACAGTCATTCGATATTTTTCTACAAAAAAGGCGAAGCATTGAGCGAAATTAGGGTCTTTACAGGCTTAAAGATTCAACCGAACTTTCGGCAGTAAAATTCAAGACATATGTCAGACATTTTCTCCCATCACTGTCACCTCAAAAGACTGCGGCTTTGTCTTGTGCGGATAAAAGACGCATACCATTTGTCCAGCATACGAATTACGAATGTGTAGATTTTTGAAGATTTTGAAAATTCAATAAAAAATCGTCACGACACAGGAAATTTACTTGGGTCGCACTACCTTGCCACCCGTGGCCATTGCAAAGCACTTTAGCACACAAATTTAACGAAAACAAATGACGCCATTTGCAAGACGAAGAACTTCGCATTAATTTCACCTTGGGTCCTCCTGTAACTATAGGTGATGCCTTCAAATCGACGCGCTTTCTGTACCTTCCACAGTTCCTTTGACCAAATGCAAATCGCATTCCCATTCTCCCATTATTCATACTTAATCCGGAAACACATTGGACTTGCACAATGGCACTCAGATGTGACGGTTCTCGTTTCTGTCGTATCGGCTGTGTTCAAGAAGGCAAAGACCAAACGGAAGCAGATTTCTTTTCTTCTTTTTTTGCATTCACCAACATATAATCCTTTCCGGATGTCATTCTCATACCCAACTCAAAGGACAAAACGTGCACTCGCCCCAATGCAAACGGACGTAAGATTATTTCCATTTTCAGTTTCATTTGTTCCGAATTGGTTCATCTTTCCGTCTTTTTGGACTTAATCGCCGAAAAAATCGAGGGGAACAGCCAAAGAGCTCAAAACCGATCAGCTGCTTTGTAACCGTTTTGTAGGTAAGTAGCTTCTTTCTGTTGGCTCTCTGCAATCGGATTAGATCTGTTTTTTTTTCTCTTTCAGTGGTGAGGTTGGGAGTAGATTGAGTTTAATTCTTTGGGTAGAATGAGAACGATTTTAGTTTTAGACACTCTTTACTGGTTGTTTGGTTTGAGGCTGATCTTGATAGGATTAAACGAACAACCAGATGATGGAACATTGTTCTACATTTGGTTGGAGGTCTACTTAGCACTATGAGTGAGATGTTTATTGTCCAACGAGCCTATCTAACCAGCATGCATTGTTATTTGCCTCCAGTTCCATACGGTTCAGGTTGCAATTTTACTTGGCCAAGCCATCGAAGATGTTGGGGTTCATCCACTGGTCATGACATAAGTTGCTTTCAGCTTTGAATAAATCTGTTAAGCCCAGACAATTCCTGATTGACCAATTGCAAGAAAAAGACTGGGGAGCCAGTCCTATACTTCCCACCTCATATTATGTTATATCAAAAACAGTGATTTTGTTATTTATTTAATAAATAAAGAAAACATGCATAGAGAGCGGAAAATTTGAAGACACACTGTTTAATATACAATAGTTCCACAAAGAGTTGTAGCGAGAACTCGAAAAAAAAAACGTTTCTTAAATTTCCTCAGCATCCGCCAGACCGATTGTGCTCAAAATCTAATCAGCTCTAAGTTTTACGCAGACAAATAAAACAAAAAAAACCGCATGGTCCTACGTTGTTTCGTTCTCCAGATATCGTAGGAGGAAAATATTGTCACAAACACACACACACACACACACACACACACAGACATCATTTCGAAAATGGGTGCAAACTATTTCTAGTGTATAGTAATGTCAAGCCCTGTTCATATCTCGAAACTTTTTGATCGGACCAATTACAATACTTCCCCTACTAGGTGGGAAGTAAAAAACCTTTTTGTCATAGTGTGTGACTTCAATGTGCGAGCCGCAGAATGTGGTTCACCAACCACCAAGGTCAGAGTCAACATCCTCCTGGAGGCGTTTGCATGGTGGAACATCGTTTTTGTCAATTTATAGAAACATGCAGATCTTTCAAGTAAGAAAAAAAAAAAGATCAGGATTCTACATCACTTTGACAGTCAAGCGTAAGCTTCTGAGGGAAGCCAACTCCACCTACCTACATTCCCGTCCATATCCAAAGCAGTCACCAAGGATGAAGTAAGAAGTACACACGAAACAACATAAAGGAGACCACCACAAGGAAGCAACTATAAGCCCCAAGTCCTGAAGGCGTTACGAAGTTACTACAACTGCTGATGGATGACGTATCTCAATGCGCAGAGTGGTCAAACCTCATATACGAACGAAGCCGATCAAAACCCAACAAGACCCTGATGCAGAAGCTGAAGAGAACCATCGGCTACGCTCACGTGGTCACAATGTTGTTCCAAAAACAAAATTAATTGAACAAATTTGCGATCGAATGAGCCAATAGGCAGCGCAAGCCACCAATATCGGTTTGGGAATGATCGTTATATTATAGACGCCATCGCCGACGGCATCAATATAACGAGAAACACCTTCGAAGAGCCAGATACGATGGAAAAAGCCACTGCCGGACGAGCATGAATCATGCCTGACCAAGGGCAACAAGTCCGTACTAATTGCAGCCGATATGGAACCATTCTAGCGAAAAGGGATAGACACAGGGTTATCCTTAGCATGGATCGACACTGACATGGAGAGTGAACTTTCGACCTGGCACAATTGCTGGCTATATTCTTGGACCACTTGCTCAAGGTGCAAAAAAAAAAAACAATCAAACACACACGAGACATCATCTTTCAATGCTCGCGATATGAAAAGCGATGCCTGCCGAAAGAGACACTTGGTGAGGACTATAACTTCAGACCAGGCAGATGATGGACACTGAATAATGTTGATACATAACTACAAACTTTGGAGTAACTACAGTACAGAGTGAATTGACAATGCAGGTCAAGGCAAAGAAAATGGTAGGCAAAAAAACTGACGCAATTCGATTGTTGTCCAAGATAAACCTAAGCCACGACCAACAAGCCCCTCACTTTCCTCTAGAGGTCCCTTATAAAGCGAAAGAAGCTACGAGATTAGCTTTTTTCCTCTTCGTTTCCGCAACTCTTGAAAGAGTCCTTTGAGATGTAGCCTAACTTCATGTAGGCGTTCTAACAGTGTCACATACAAGGCAGCATCGGAGGTGCTGAAATTCGTTCTCGAGGCCTCTGCTTCTAGTTTGGTTGCATGTGAGCCACATTGCACCTGGTCTGACCAGTTCATCGACCCCTTCGTTACTACCTGTGCCCCTATGCCTCAGGTCAGAGTGACAGAGAACCGATTACTCAAATTTGCAAGTCGCTTCCGACATTGTTGTGCCATCAGGTCCTAGTTCTATGTGCGAAGTTGTATTCTAATGAGTTTCTTGCTAGGAGTTCGGTGCTCCTTGAAAATGTTCGGCATCCAAATCAAGCTAACAATCAAACTATGTGTGCTGTCAACATAATAAATCCTTTTTCGCGGTGAATGGTAGACCAGTCATACTTTGCATAGTCTTAGTATGCTCCAACATTACCTTGAGCTGCCATAAAACCAGTTGCATACTTTCCGAAACGAGGGGAAAACTTATACTGCATACTTTGCAGCACCATACAAGACAATCTATTTTCTGTTGCATGCTTCTAGGAACAAAAGGTTTAATGCTGCATACTTCTACGAGGCAGTAATACTTTTATGTGCTGCATATTTTTCGCCGACCATGTCCAAT
Organism: Matsumyia berberina; assembly: GCA_917880715.2. Lineage (NCBI taxonomy): Eukaryota > Metazoa > Arthropoda > Insecta > Diptera > Syrphidae > Matsumyia > Matsumyia berberina. The sequence goes on from OU862870.1 coordinate 37,178,664, forward strand.
GGGAAGTGTTTTCAGAAACTAGACAGAAACCATCGCCGTTATACGACAAATCCTTGAAATCAAATCATGAAATTGTACTCATCATTTATAAGCGAAATAAAAAGTTAGTTAACTCCGTTCTTGTATTGCTTATGAAGGAAGGAAAATTTAGCTGCTATTATCTTCTTCACTGAGGACTGCTGAAAGAAACATCTTTAAAGCCGACATTGACGACATTGGAAAATGCTTGTATATCTACGTGGCTGCAAACAAATACTCTTGTACGATTTGCAAATAAAAGCCATAAACACGGCGCTAAGGCTCACTCACTTTGTTAAGAACAACAAGGCAGAACATTGCTTTATTCTCCACTGTCCCGCAAAATAATAAATATGAGCTCCCTTGAGATTTTGATGCTCCGTAACAACGACGCCAACCCTTCGAACGGGACGAAACAAATTTCGACGCAGCTAAGGCACCTCGAACGACAAATTGTGCCATTCGCCATCCCATAACGGAATGGCAAGACGGCGGTTTCGTGGGGAAAAAAGTCAAAAAAGGGGATATGAGTTTAGTCGGTGGATATCCCACACTGTTACTGTGCAAAGACTCAGTTTCGTCTGTCAAAGGTTCCCATCTCCCACAAGAAAATCACACACACGGATGGTTCTAAGACCATAGACGGGACGGGTTCCTGTGTCTACTCTACCACGCAAGACCTTAATATACCTTTAGACCATTCGGACACATATGGCATCCGTGAGACTGAGGTTCTAGCTCAAAACGCAGAAATCGACTACAATTAGATAAGCCACTACGTGAACGCGAGCGCTGAATTTAGGCTGAACAGTCGAGTTGTGGTCGGGAGACTCTGTTAGAGAAAAGAGCAACCTGAGCGCGTCTGCTGGAATTAACTTATTCCTCTATGCACCGCGTAATGCGCAGACAGTGCTAGGTTCCTGAACACTACGGAAAACAAAATATTGCTTCTTCGATTCGAGCGGGGTTATTGTAGACCAGACCGTAGATGGTTAAACTTGACAGGGCACAAGGTATCCCAGAACAACTAATGGAATGCTTAGACTAGACAGATTGCAGTTAAGAATAAGCATTCTGTTTGGCCATTGCCGTGTGCGGGTGTATGCCATGAGACTGGGACTCACGAATTCGGAAGTATGTATGCAGATTCTATAACGACGTGGCAACACGTCACAATGACACAATTTTTTGACGATTCCCGATCCAAAATAGGTTCCGCATTGTTCTTTGAAACCCGAAAAGTCTTTACTTGATATCATTGGACCTAACGCTTTGCAGCACACACTGTCAATTGCAAGAGACATCCCGCAGTACACGGTATAAATCAGTCAAAATGCTTCAGAAAGACAGTACTATACTTCAGGTTTCATTTTCGCGAAGTCATCACATCTGCAAATCCTTCTTGGCATGACTCGTATAGATGCAGCTCGGCGCAACACAACTTAAACGATAAAAAGGCCATACACACCTAACTCTACCAAAATTTGAAGCACCACGCTATGTAGTCTCTAATGTGGTCAAGACTTACACGAGACAAATGCGTTGACAAGAAAAAAACTTACAATTACTTCTGTCAAGCCACGAATACCGACACTCGAAAACGCCTCGACCAGGTGACTGTTTCATAAGAAAGTACCTAAACCTCTTTCAAAGTTTTAAAGGACTACCATCAGAGCCAACTTGACTTAAATTTAAATAGAAACAATGATATGCATCACTCACCGGAATTTTGGAACCCCTCAAGAACTCCAGGAGAGCTTCTAGCGATCCCAAGGTTGATGCTTGTACGAACACACCGGGGGTACTCAATTTGATGTGACTTAGAGCGTTTTTCAGCTCTCGTGCGACTTCCTCTCTAAAATCAAAGAAAACTCTCTCGTTTACTTTCCAAAACAATTTGTTAGTACTTTCAACTCACCGGCAAATCTCGACCTCATCGGGCTTGTGGGCAATCAACAAATTTATACCGGCAATCGCCTTTTCCAAGTCTTTTGCTGCAATCTTTACGCCCTGGGCTGCCTTAATCTCCTTATACTCTACGTAGGCATTCTTGACGCGCAACTCCTTCATTGGCTGCGGCATTAAAAGCGAACGAATTTGTGTCACTATCGGTCCATCTGTGCCAGCGATGATCATTGTCTCGCCCTCCCGCAATTTGCCGTTAATCAAAATCGCATCGATTGTCGTACCTAAGCCGGGGATGGCCTTTACTTCCAGGACAGTGGCCTGCAGCTCATCGCTGTACATGAGACGCTTGGCCAACATGCTTTGACAGAACTCCATGATGAGGAAGAGTAAATTGCCCATTCCTTCGCCCGAGATGGCACTGGTTGGGACCAATGAGACGTATGTGCGAGGATCGGGATTGTCGTAGAACAACGCTGCATTCAGACCCTGCTCGGCAAATTGCAGGATTACGTCCTTAGTTCGCTGTTGAAACTCCACTTGGGTGTTGGCCTGTTGACCCTTGATGACGTCGCGGATATCCTTACGCGGCATCACTTGCCAATCGTACAGTCGATCGATTTTGTTCAGCGCCACGATGAAGGGGCACTTCTTCTTCTTGAGCAAATTAATAGATTCTAGTGTCTGCGGCTCCAGACCGTGCATAATGTCCACCACCAGGATGGCGATGTCGCAAAGAGACGAACCACGATTACGTAAGTTACTGAAAGACTCGTGACCGGGTGTGTCGATGATCAGGAGGCCTGGCAGTCTGTGTTCAAAATCAGTCGAGCCCTTGACTATCTTGGATTGTTCCTTGATGGCGTCAATGGGCACGTTTGTGGCTCCGATTTGCTGAGTGATTCCACCGGCTTCCGAGTCTTGGACGTGGGTGCGACGGAGTTTGTCGAGTATCTTCGTTTTGCCTGTGTCTACGTGGCCGAGAACGCATACAACGGCGGCGCGCAAGTCGTCTGTTGTGCGAAGCTTTTCAGCTTCAGTGCGACGCTTCTCAATGCGAGCAACGACACGTTCACGCTTTGCCTCGGGATCATTGCGTCTGTCTTCAACTTCGCTTTCGTCAGACGATTCATCTTCCTCGGAGGATGAATCATCATCCGAATCGGTATCCTCATCTTCCTTTGCATTCGCATTGCCTGCGTTCTCTGTGGATGTGGATTTCTCGTCCGGCTGCGCTGCTTCGGATGATTTCTCTTGGGAGTCATCGTCCTCCTCCTCACTGGCGCTTGCATCCCAGGACTCCTTAACGAACTCTTCGGCAGCCTTTCCATCCTCCGGCTGGGGCGTATTGTCCTTAGAACTGTCGTTCTGTGACTGTCCGTCTTCGGACTTGCCTTCGTCTTGCTTGTTGACTGGGCCCTTCTTCTTTGTTGGACGATACCGAGTTCCAGGACGTGGACGCTTATCAGCTGGGTCTGGGATTTCCAATCCCTGAGCTTTCAACGCGTCCAACATGGCTTGGGCTCTAGCCCGATCTTCCTTCTGCTTCTTAGTCAAAAGTTTGCCCTCGGCCTTCAAACGAGCCTTTCGCTCGGCTTCCTTTTGCTTCTTCTTTTCTTTTTTCTCTTGCTCTAGGCGAATAGCCTCTAGACGCTGGTTCTCATGCTCCTCTTCTAAACGAATGCGCTCTTCTTCTTCTCTTGCTTGTCGCTCCTCTTCCTCTTTGATTTTCTTGAGGCGCTCTTGCATGGCAGCCACTACCGACTTACTCATGCCACTCTTGCTCTTCTTATCATCCTTCTTTTCTTCTTCGGCCTTGTCCTTCTTGTCTTTCTTATCCTTTTTGCCCTTCTTCTTTTTGTCGTCCTTTGAAAGTTTTTCCGACTCATCCTCGGCGGCAGGTGCTTCATCCACGGATGGTTGGGCTTGTTCTGGCTCCACTGAGGGCTCTTTTTCTTCAACGGGCTCGGTAGCAGCAACAGCATCGCCCACCAATTCTCCCTTAGCTTTCGCTTCCTTTTCTCGTTGTTTGGCAAGAGCTGCCTCCCGCTTCTGGCGTTCTTTCTTTTCCTTTTTCTTTTGGGCTGCTGTCTTCACTGAGCCATCTGCATTTGCCTCCTCATCGCCATCTGCCTCCTCTGCCGCTTCTTCTACAACTCCGGCAGCCTGTTTGACCGTCTTTCCTTTCGTTTTCTTCTTTTTCTTCGTATCCTCGTCTGCGATGTCATCCGCTGACGCGACGACAACACCTTCTGTCGGTGGCTTCTCTCCAGCGTACTCCATTTGCAACTCTGCCAAAACCTTGTCCAAATCCTCCTCCTCTTCGTCGTTCTTGCGTTTGCCCTTTTTGGCCTTCTTGCCAGCTTTACCGGCTTCATTCTTTTTCGGCTTCACTTCCACTTCTTCCTCAGGCTCCGAGTCCGGCTGCGGCGCCTTCGTCGGCTCATTGTCGTCATCACTCTCAGCCATTAGGAGGTCGAATCCTGCCTTCTTATGCGCCTTGTTAGCATTCTTCTTTTTCTGCTTCGGTGGCTTCTCATCTTCGGAACCCTCGCCACCACCATCACCTGAGTCCGGTGCAACTTTTTTAGCCTTTTCCTTTTTAGCCACTTGCATCTTCTTTACAGACTGTGTAATGGCACCAACTTCGTCATCGTCATCCTCATCACTGGCCATCGACTTGCCCGACTTGTTCGGCTTCTTTTTGTTGTCCTTCTTCTTGTTCTTCTTATTTTTAGCAGCGACCGCATCTTCATCGCTGCCACTATCATTATTGTCGGCATTCATAGTCTGTTGCTTGACTTCGATCTCGTTGTCCCTGAAAGGAAACATATGCAGATAAAGGTAAATTTCTCGTCTGGTTCGGTTCAACCAAAGTGAAAGTTGTCGCCGAGGTGACAACTCAACAGATTTACACCGCCAGCTCTTGATCCTACTTACATGTCATCGCTAGAGACTACCTCTTTCTTGCCCTTTTTAGCTTTGACCATTTTTCACGTTGTTTCAACACGTTTGGATAATAAACGCTTGGGGAATTCACAATTGAATCGGATGCACTGGACAAACTGCAGGCGTGAAAAATGCGTTTAGTGAGTTGTAGATTTATGGTACACACACGCAGTCTACACACGGGAATTCTGAAGAATCTGGTATTCGTCGTATGCAATTTGAAAGCTCTGAGTTTGAGGTTATGGTGGCGAAATGTCAAAGAAAAATATTTTTTTTTTTGCTTTTTATGCGCTGTTTGACAGGTTTCAGTTGTTGTTTTCTTGCTGGATGTTGCGAAATGAGTAAGCTATCGATGTTATCGATGAGTAACTGAGGCTGCTAACACATCGTGACTTGTTTTAAAATTTCTTTGTAATAAAATTTTAGAACCATGAAAACATCATAATGGTATTGAAGGTATTGAATGTCACAAGACAGGCAACGAAGGGCTCAAATAGGTTATTAGGAATCACAAGCTAGGTATTTACAATGGCGATAGCGAATGATTGGTAGATTTCTGCAGTGCAAATCGCTTAATCATTACCTTTACAGAGATGGGGATGATCCTGGTAATAAATTTACCAGGTAAAGCATATTTGAGGTAAAACCAGTTTACTAGATTTCACTCTTCACAATCTAGACACGCGTTACCTACTACAAATAGCACACAGACCATAAAAATTAATTCCTTATGGCTCTAACGGAACTATGCCACCAGGTAGATGCTGTCAAGTCGGATTACAAAAATTTTGAAAAGGTTCGTACTATTTTTATGGCCCTATTTTAGATCTAAGAGCAATAAAATCATGTTCACACAATCGTATCATGCAAGAATATTACACACACGCACAGGTTTTTACAAATGAAAAGCGAACCAAATGTAACATCTCCATAACACAATTTCTTATAATTTATAACACTTTGCAACCATTTCATCCAACTGAACACACTGCGAAAACTGTTCTACCGGTTCGACTGCAGCGGCATTACCGCAAAATGCATTCAATTCAAAGGAATTCCCTAACAGTTGTCTTCGTCAATTTGTGTTTGCAATTTTATTTCATATTTCCTTTTGTGTAAATCCACGAAAATACTCGAATTTTGTGCAAATTCCCTAGTTAATCCTCTCCTAATCCATCCCGTAATAAACAGCTTTACATAAATGTCAAATACTCCCTGGAACTCCAATCCTATTGGATCTCGATTTCTCCCGAAATAGTTGCGCCCAAAAAAATGGATTTTAAAGGTCGCAAGGATGCATCCAGGTAGACAGCACAGTTTTTATGATCACTCCAGCATTTATGAGTACACTTGAAATATGAAATTTTAGTTTGCTATTGAACGCCGAGAGAGACGACACACTTGGCGTTTTGAGCATGGAAAACTTACGAGGTGGGTATTCGTTGGTGATTGTTTTATTAAATTTTCGAAATTTTTTCAACGAATTTATTTATTTTTGCAGTTTTTGGTGAAACTTCAAGGAATTCATCAATTGGCAAAGATAAACTAAATGAACGATTGAAGCAGGAGCGTGCAAAAGCAATGGAAACGCTGCAAAAAGCATCCTCATATGGGGCACAGTTCAAGCGTCCGTCACAAACTGCTGTGGCCAACAAAGAAAATGAAGTTAGTAACATCGAGAGGACTCCAGGTAAGATATGAAACATTAAAATTGATTTGTGGGTGGCCCTCTGTGAGGCACACGTTAAACAGTCGAAAGTCCACTGTGATGCCTCCTAAACAACCAGTGATTATTCGTGAAGATGCTATTTAGTATAGAAAATTGTACACACATCGCTAAGATCTTAAAATCACCGAAGAGATACGCAAATCAGATACAAAGTCCTGCGTTTGTATGCATCAAACATTCGAATTTTGAGTTCATAACACAGAAAAAAGTCTAGAATCCCTGTGCCTGAGACCCTGTAGCATTCATTCCTCTCCGATCTGCAGTAAATTACCGGTGTTTAGACCAATACCCGGTTGTTTACTGCTACAGCTTGTGACAAACAAACTAGTCTCTGACTAACATACTACTTTCTGTTTTCATTTCAGTTCTCGATCGTACAGATTATGTTCCCTATCGTCGCCACAAAAGCATCAACATCACCGACCTGGTCACAGATAAAACCATTAATTTGGAATCAACAGATATTATGGCATCGGCTTCAAAGAGCCAATCCAACCAACCCTCTTTCGAACCGTCCGAGATCACAGGACGATCTACAGCATTGTCGCGAGACTTTAACAGAGAAAAGGGTAAACGCGATAGAATGCTCTCGGTAGAAGAGATTTTGGCCACCAGTTGTTCCGCGGATGTACGCAATCTTTGTGATTCACTACGTGAGAGTTACATTGGAAACAACAGCCTAAGTCTACCACGTACGGCAGACATGTCGAAAACTACTCAAAATTCCCTCTACTCCGGCGATGTCGAGGGTTATTCCTTCTCGAATGCTATGCGCGCCGACGAGAGTTGTTTTAGTTCGGAGAACTTTGCTCCCGCTGAGCTGATGCATTCGAAGTTAATGAATGACGAGCTGCTGTGGGCACAGGAGTATGCCGCTATACCTGCGTCGGCTTTAAGTGATTCGCATGCTAAAAATGAGAGTATTGGCGGTCGTAGAACTAACGGCGACACAATGCTGACTTCAATGATGTCCAATGGTGTCACCGACCCGGATTTTTCGCTTGGCAACTACTTTGGCCAGCAGTCGGAGAATATTTGGAACATTGTTCAGACTAAGAGCCCAGTCAAGGGACGTCCTCCCGTGGCGTTAGTGGATTCCACAATTACAGAATCTGATTCGGGTAATATATCCGTTACTCCGAAGCCAGATAATAAGACGTACAGCAAGCATCCAGCAAACAGGACATCGGTTGAGAAAAAGCATGAAAGCAAGGATTCAGGAAATGCCACAGACAACTCTTACCTGTTGAGCGTGTCTGCGATTGAACGAGCATTAGGTGAGTGTATATCAGTTGAAGTTCAGTCAAAAAACAGTTTGAACTGACTTTGTTTCCACTTTTAGTTGACATTCACACCGAAGATTCGGACGGATCCATTGTGAATCGTCTGCTATTGGCTAAGAAGACAAAGAGTTGCATGAATCCTTACCGAGAGCAGTTGTATACGGTGAAGGAGAAACAAAGTGGCAAAGGAATGTCGCTTGGTGGCACTATTGGGAGAGTGGCGGCGGCAAACAATAGCACAGCAGTGAATGCAATCCCAGAGGTGGTCTTAGAAAACAAAGAAAACTATGATCCAGACTTGCTGCGAACAATGAAATTCTCGGACACCATGAGTTTCAGTGATTCCCTACTAAACAGCAGCGACATGAAGAGGTTGGAGAGGAGTAGCATGGGACCGCGATCGCCTTTGAGCCCAATAGAGATCCCCAATCCTACCATAACTGTGACGGGTAAGTTGGTGTTTTTAAGCGCAGGCGCGTCTAAACACATCCTGAGTGAACTTTGCTATCCGCTATCAATTTCAGATGAAGCAGCTGACTTTGCCGACCTGGATGAACAGCCGTCAATGCTGGAAAAAGATTCGACTCGCAAGGTTCGTCGTCACAAAACCACACGTGACATAAGTCCGTTATCAACAGATTCCAATTTTGAGCCATCACACCAGACTCACGATCGTAAACAACAAAAACGAAGTCGATCCGCATCTCGTGAGGTGGAGAGAAGGGAAAAAACTTCCCCACAAACAAAAATTTCGCTGCAAAAGTCAAAACCACGGTCTCGCTCATCAACACGCTTGGAACAGGAAGTCATGTCTTCATCGAACTCGGCCAAATCATCATCACTACTTCGGCAGCCCACACAGCAGCGAAGTCCATCGCCAGGACGCTTTGAATCACCCATTTCATCACCACATAGTTGCCTTTCGTCTCAAGTCTCGTCGCCGACATGGACGGCACATTCGCCGCAACTGGATAGCACAACAAACTCTGATCGACGATACCTCGTTGGTACGTTGTCGTCTCCAGATTGCGGGAAGTACTCCTTGCCTAGCTACGGTTTGGTAGGAAGGACTGGGTCAACTACCTCGCTCAAGGGTCGTAGTACGTCGCGTTGCTCCAATTCGAGTGAATTTAGCCATCGAGATGGTAAGCTGATACCTCTCAAGGTGACTTGCTTGCAGATGTCTTGGGGGAGCATTCGACTCCGCACAAATGTTCAAAGATCCATGCAAATCAAAAATACATCCAACAAAAGGCTCGTAGTTAAGGTCGATGTTTCGGGACCAGGCTTTCAAATCGTCAGTCCCCAAGGAAATCTCATCACTTTGCAATCGCAGGAGTGTCGATCGATCAATTTGAATTTCTGTCCAACTGTGATTGGGGCCGCCGTAGGTGCTTTAAGCTTCAGTGCTCCGAACAGCCCCTCGTCGCAAACGTATTTGGATGTGCCGCTCTACGGCTATGGAGGCACCGCCAGCCTTGTACCACAAAATATTCTCAAGGGTCCCGTCGGGATCCCATTCCTTACTTTGGGTGAATTAAAAGAGTTGTCGACTCCCATTGAGAGGACCTTCAAGATCTACAACCGGGGCGTGTTGCATGGTTTCGCTGTCATAATGATTGATTCCGTTGGCCTGGACATGCCACGCCTGTGCGACTGCATTGAAGTCACTCCATGCAAAATGCTTATTCCTCCCGAGGGAACAGTCACCGTTCGGGTGGCATTTAGACCACGCCGTGAAGACTTGAAGAAGATTATCAAAAAAATCTCACATGTGCTGACACTTGCCAACATGCGTATCATTTGCGGCGACGAAGCCTCGCGCCAAAGAATTCGCAAGTTAATTCGAATGATGAACGATGAAGATAAGTCAAAATTCAACGCCAGGTCATTTGACAGGGTGTGGGCCCCCTTTCCTAATGAAAAGACTGTCAACGACTTGGATGGATTGAAGGAAAAATCGGAGGCAGCGCTTGATCTGATTTCATCGCTTCGCATCCACGATATAGCTCTCACTCTCAACAATTACATTCTCGATGAGACTTCAGATTCATCGTTGATTTTTCCTGACGCCGATGAAACCGTCGTCTTTCGTACATTCTGTTCCACCTCACCATCGTTGGATCCTGTCGATGAGGAAGAATCACACGAGGCCGTCGCCGAGGCATGGTCAGTGCAACCAAACAGTCTAGAATATGAGCCACGCATGAGATTCCAAGTGAAGAATGACTTCAGGCAGCGGAAATTCTTTGAGATTTCTTGTAACTACAAGCACTTGTTTCGATTTAAACCGTGTGAGGGATATGTCGATGCTGGAAAGGAGGTAGAAATTGAAGTAATCCTACAGCAGGAGAAGGCAGGTATTTTACCAACCGAACAAATTGATATTTGGGTAAGTTTCTTATATATGTGTGCCTTTGCTTTACTTAACTGGTGTCTCTTTGCAGGTCTACATTCAAAACGAGCGGATTTCCATTCCAGTTAGAGTCAAGAAGAGCTACTTTCCATGGAATAACAAATGAAGGGCCATAGCGTTGCGCGCTCGCGTTTGTTTTTCTATATTTTGTATTCCCGTTTGCTGTTTTTTTGTAAACGTTTTGTCCTTCAAAAGGTGTAGTGTGCTGCTCTTTGAATATATTTTTGTCTTGAGTTTGTGTTTGAAGGAATAAATATTATATAAGTATTTTACAATAAACTGTGACTGTGTATTACTTACTGTAGGAAATAGCGAATCCAGTTATTTAAGAGTTAAGAGTGATAAATGCGTCTCAGCTCCCTGCAATACTTACACCATGCATTCCTCAATTGACACACTCTTCTCTAATCTTGAGCGGATTCCTATGCATAGCGTAGTTAGCAATGGAGCTGTCGCCTTATCGAAACGCGTGACAATTTCACTATAATCATCGTCGTTGGATGGTTGCGCCTATAGGTTACTGAGACGTTCTCTGGGTGCTGATGTAGTCGACACGAAACGTATTGTAAATAGTCGTGTTAAGTTCAAAAACTGGAATATATTACTTACCAAGTTAAGACGATTGCTTGAGTTTCGAGGGGTAAATTGTTCGGTGCCATATGGTATGTGTCATGTGGGTGCCAATTATATTATTGGAAACCGGAAATGATTGGAGTCACCCAGAGCGAAAGATAAACTTCAGCAAGCTCCTGAACTCAAATTGCTAAGATCCCCTCGGCCTAGATCGTTAGAGAAATAACAACCAAGTTGGCTAGAGCGAGATATTCAAGTTGACGGATTGATTCGAATTCCTTCTCGTTCCTAGTCGTGCACAACCCCAAATCTTTTAGTATGGATACCAATATAGGAACAAGCCGTTAGGATGCCTGAGATGGGTCGTGGTTTACTCCGACTAGACTTTATTGCAAGTTTCTAGCAGTTTCGCATGTGTATAGTTGGATCTGCCGCATACCGCTTCATTGTCTGAATATTTCTTTTTTAACAAAAACGAGCGGGATTCATACATACGGGAATACACAGTACATACATGCATACACATGTATATACTTCCTCCTATTTCCTTACAATATCATCTGCACTCTCATTTTCACTGATGTTACTGTGTCCTGGTGCCCATCATAGATTAACCTTAGTGGCGTCTAATATCTCATTCGGATACTCTCTGCAAAGCTCAATCCACGTGGACTTGATTGTTGCTGATTCCAGAGACTTAACACCCGTTTGGCTGTCGCTGTTTTTATAATACCTGCTACTTGATTAATGACAGTGACTCCAAATACGCTATAATCATTATTAACTCTAAATGCGCAATTGTTATCCGATCTCCGTTTTGAATCCTTCGGTAGCTCTTCTTTCCTGGTAACATTTTTATGCGTCCATTCGTCTCCGCCAGGAATTTTGGTACGGAATCTCGTTGATCGACCAAATTTACTCCTGCTGCCTAAGACTTAGCTATGCTATTCGTGCAGTTGAGACTGGTATAATGTATAACTGCCGTGGATATTAATTACATGAACCCCTTATCTCCATACAGGCCAATCATTGCATACTTGAACTCCTCCAACTAATCTAACTAATAGTAGTCTTTTGCCTAGTACTACCTGATCCGAGTATTACATCAGCGTAGAGCATCACGATGAAACCATCACTTATAAGTTTGTTCAAAATCTAGGAGTCATTTGAGTGGCTAGAGAACTTCTCTCTGAGGTGTTTCTCTGTTGACTTACTTTTTATTGCTACGTGTTCCAAGGTCGGGCAAATAATTCGTAAAACCAATTCAAAGAGATTGGCGAAGTGCTGAGAAGGGCGTCAGTTTTAACGTTGAGAGTGAATTTTTTATGCCGCAGCGACATTTCAATCGTAGATACGGCCCTATGAAAGACAGTTTTTACTTCAGATACACGTGCTGTGATCTCGATAAGTATTTACATACAATTCCTATTACTTCCCTAATGTATTGGGTTGTCGGAAAAGTCATGACGCATTTTTCTATGTTTTTCAAAGATTACTTATTTATATAAAGAAGAGAAATCAATCAATAACATATTGACCGTTTTGTTCGATGACGTTTTGCCATCTTTCAGTAAGTTGCATAATTCCTCGTTCATAGAAGGACCTGTCTTTATCGGCGAAAAACTGAAGAAGGTGCTGTTTTACAGCCTCATCTGAATTGAACGTTATTTCACGTAACGAGTTTTGAAGAGAACGAAACAAGTGGAAGTCCGATGGCGCAAGGTCAGGTGAGTATGGTGGGTGTGGCAACACATCCCATCCAAAGCCCAATAACTTTTGGCGGGTGGTTAAACTTGTGTGTGGTCTTGCATTGTCGTGATGGAACACAACTCCTTTACGATTAACGAGCTCTGGACGTTTCTGAATGATGCATTCGTTCAAACTGTCCAACTGCCGACAGTAAACATCAGAATTTATGGTTTGATTCCTTGGTAGGAGCTCATAAAACATGATGCCTTTAAAATCCCACCACTCTGACAGCATAACCTTTCTCTGATGAATGTTGGCTTTCGCTCTCGTTTGAGGCGCTTTATCACGATGGGACCAAGACCGCTTGCGTACAACATTGTCGTAAACAATCCACTTCTCATCACCTGTTATCAGTCGCTACAAAAAAGGATCGTTTTCCTAACGTCTAATGATCATATAACAGATGTTTATGCAGTTCGTTAATTGGACCTCCTTGAGTTCATGAGGAACCCAAATATCGAGCTTGCTTACGTATCCCAGCTTCTTCAGGTGGTCATGAACGCTTGAATGATGGATGTTCAATGTCTCTGCAATCTCTCGTGTCGTGTAACGTGGGTTTGACTCGATCAGTGCCTTGATTTGGTCGTCGTCAACCTCGGTGGGCCTTCCTGACCGAGGAGCGTCATTGAGGTTAAAATCACCCGCGCTGAATTTTTGGAACCAGCGTTGACACTGACATTTTTGTAGAGCATCGTCACCGTAAACTTGACGCAACTTTTCACAAGCACACTTTGGTCTTCCATATTTAAGTTGCTACAAAATCTTCAAAACACGATTAATCCCGATCAATTTTTTTCAGAATTACGCTTAAACTGTTGAATGGCTTACCAATAATATAGATGGGCTTAATGCATTACTTTAAAAAAAATAACAAACGCCATCTGTTCGAGAAATGCGTCATGACTTTTCCGACAACCCAATACATAAGCATCGTGGACGTTCCAATATTGTTAACGGAAAGAATGACAGACTGATCTATAGCGTATGTATCATAAGTTTACTTGATCGTGTTAAGCAAGCGATTATTCGGCGATGAGTCCAAATAAAGCCAACTTCCTTTTTATCGACCACTGAAACTTACACATGTAGCGGTTGTCTTTACTTTATTCCGTCAATCGACTTCGCTAAAAAGCACTGTAATACACGTCTTTCAGTTTTAACATTTATTTTGTTTTTGTAGTATTTTATTTCGACATACATACATATATATATATATAAGGTTCTTAACATTACATTCTAAACTTAAATGATTAACGAACATTTACAAATGTCAGACACAGCGGAAGATCTCAATCGTTTTTTCTTTTATTTAAAATTAAATTTTATACATATAAAATAAATTTCACGTCTGTGAATCTTTTTTTCTCTTCATCTTGTTTTTCACATAAATTAACAATTTCTCCTTGTTTATAAAATAAACATTTAAAAGTAACACTAGTTAAGATTCTATCTTACTGTGTTAATTAATCAAAATGAATAAATAGTAAATATTTGCATCATACACACATACATACATACATATACAAAAAAAAAAAAAGCCGCTATAATGATATATTACCTGGTTTCAAAACATTTATGTATTTCAGTTCTTGATTTCGTTATTTAAACTTTAATTCAATTTTCTCGTTGTTACCTATGTAAGCGTATTGAAAAAAATGTTCAGAAAGAAAACGGGATACGATTTATTTGAATATACAGTACCCCTCCAAAAAAATTATGAACATTGCCATAGTTTTAATCTTTTTTTTTTTTTTTTGCAAAATATGGTACTTATACATATTGTACATTATTTTTACCGTATGATATTTGTTCTGGATTATGGCGATCGACTTCGTAGTGTTCATCCGTTCATCGTTATATAAATGAATCTTAAAAAATTGATTATCTTTAATATCTTAACTCCCATGAGGAAAATTGGGATAATTCTAATGCAATAATGAGACCAAGCCCCTAAGGTATAGATAGTCAAAATTTTACTAAAATCTGTCTAGTAGTTTTTGCGTGATGTACGCACATCGCTTGGCCAAGTTATCATTTTATTATATTTATAAATTAATAAGAATTAAATCAGTTGTCATTTCGTGTCCAAGTAAAGAGGTTCACCTCCTGAAAAATATTTTTTTGTATAGAATCCCATGTCAAAAAATTAACTTATAGGTGCACATTTCGTTGCACACTGGTCAGAATAAAAACGTTCTCAGTGATTTCCTCATTTTTGTTTGTGAATAAACATGAAAATGCCCAAGAACGCGTACAAAGATTTAATCCAATTAGAACAACTTGTGGTAAAGTTTGGAAAAGATGACTTTTCCACCGATGGAAAAGTACTTCTTTGCAAATTGTGCAGTGTAAAGGTAATTCATGAAAAGAAGTACTTTGTTGAGCAGCACATAAAACGATTCAAGCACCAGCAAGCATTAGCCTTGAAGAATGCACCAAAGACACAAGCAATAACCTCTTTCCTTTATTGCAACGAGAAAAATGAATTTCACACCGATCTCACGTAAATGTTGTTGGCATGTGACATACAAGGTAAATCGTCCACAATTCAAAACATTTATGGAAAAGTATGTACAGAAGAAATTTCCAGATGAATCTACGCTTCGGAAAAACTACGCCAAGAATTGCTATTTCGAAGTTCTTCAACACATCCGTGCTGAAGTTGAAGACGACGCGAATAAATTTAATTTTTTTTTAAAAACTTAAATCGTGTCGTGAAATTATTAATTTGCACGCGTATAAAATTTTGCTGTAATTCAGTCAGTCAAGCCGAGTTTAGAAATTGTGGCATACTGCTAATTCACTTGGTTGATAATTTCAACAAATTTATAATCGCTAAGTAAAAATTTACAAAAAAATTAAGAGATTCATTTGTGATATTTGTCTACAGGAATTTTCCTTAAATAAAAATCTGAGAAGACACGTTTTAACCGTGCATAATAATAATGAAACGCAATGTAACATTTCTGATAAAATGTTAAACAAGAGTAATGCTTTATTGAATCATAAAAATTAGTATCATAGTGTGAATTCGAATAAGCTCATTACAAATGTGGGCATTAATATTTGGAAAAAAGGTTATGTAAAAGTCAATAAAAAAAATATGTGAAGATTGTAAAATAGAGGTCCCAAAAAGTATATGGCACTCCCACATTCGTACAAATTGTGGAAAATCATTTGAGACATGGGATAAATTAAAAGTTGTCAAAAACACTTTCAATAACCGCATACAGACATTAATGTATGAGAACAAAAACGAAGAGATCATAGAACCTATGACATTTTTTAAACAATCCGAAAATGTAATTTGTAAAAATTTAAACCAACTTTTAGATATATGTACATGTGGGGTTGAGCCGTGAGTCAACTACGGCGGTCATCAGGCACGACGAACGAGCTGATATTGATACCCAAGTGGGTCAGCTCGCATCGCGCTGATATGAGTCAGTATGAGGAGTCATCAATGCGGTGTCGTCGTCGTCGCCGTTTGTTTGTTTGTTTGTTTGTTTATTTGTTTAGGTCGTACGCTGCCACTGGGAGCAATTCATCGTCACTGGGACAGTCGAAATTCTCTTAAGCTTCTTAATAAAAAATATTATAAGTTCCTACATAAATAACATTATAGAAAGGACAATTTCATTTAAAAATGGGATAACACTCAAATTCGATGAGTTAGAATTTCCATTAAAAATAAGTGATATAAAAACATTTGAACAATTGGATCCAAATATAAGTGTTAATGTTTTCGGTTACGAAGAGATCAATAAGAAGATTATCGGACCTTATTATATCACGTCCGAGAAAAAGCAAATTCATATTGTAACAAACAAATAAGTGGCAGCACATAACAACAAATATAAGTGGCATCACACAGCATCCAGACAGGTAACCCTCCCTCAAAGTGCCGATCCGGCGTACAACAAAAGCTCACACCAAGCACATACGACACGAGACCACACACAGCAGAAAGCTCTACCCGGAATAATATAAAAGTAGATCCTCCGGACATTCAAAGCCAAACCCCCAGAGGCAAGACAACATAGCATTTAAGTTTATATTCTTTCTCCACTGTTAAGCTAGTAACACTGTAAAATTAAAAAACAATGTACACCGTTGGGCCCCTATTGTTGAGCCAACATATTTAAAATATACTATTTCATGTTAATTTAGTAAGACAATTTGTAAATATAAAAACGTTCAATAAAAATTAAATTGTAAATTAAAATTCAAAGCCAATTTTTGTATTATATCCTGCGTAAGCACAAGCACCAGTCTGTGGTCTTGTCTGCCCCAAAGAAATTCAATAGAAATAAAATCATTATATACAAATTTTCAAAACGCCTTTTATAATATCAATTTGCTACTAACAGTAGAGGTCTGAAAATTTGAACAGGCAAGTAGTTGATGCCTAAAAAGAGTCAACGCATAGCAGCACAGTGGCTGGCAAAAACAACTGGAGTTCCCCAAACTCAGTCGGCTGATACGTCACCACTAAGCTCGTCGTCATCATCACCATCATTTGATAGCCCACGACAAAATACGTCGTTAGATATGAGTTCTCCAGCATTAACAGCTTTGACGGAAGACCAGTTCCAACGCATTGTTTCGGCCATACACAACAAGGAGAATCATGGCAGTTTCAGAAGATTCACCGCCCGTTTCGAAGGAAGTAGGGAAACTTCAAAGGTGGAAGACTTCATAGCAACCATTTCTGTGTACAAAAACGCCGAAAATGTTAGCGACGCCAAAGCACTCACCGGTATGTTATTGCTATTGGAAGGATTTGCAGCAACCTGGTGACAAGGAGTCAAGAGCGAAAAAAAAAACGTTTGATGACGCGACGAAATTACTCCGCCAAACGTTCTCGCCAACGAAGCCATCATGGCGCATATATTCTGAGTTGTTTGACAGCAAGCAAAGACCAGATGAATGCATCGACGAATTTATATGCAGAAAGCAGTCAGTTTTAGAATTTGTAAGCAAACGATCTTCACGGAGCTACTTATTCTTTAGATTGTATTAGTAGGAAGTGGAAAGACTGAACGAATTATTTTGGTCTGGAAATAAAAAGCAAACATATACAGAAAATCTGTAATGCTCTAGAAATTGTAACGTATTCTGTTTAAAATAACGAAATGTAAAGTAGACTTAAGACAACATCTATTGAGTGGTGCGCCATCTGCTTTCGAATAGAAAGAAAATTAGCGCCACCGCTACCAACTTCAAGGAGGAGATCGGTGACGATGAGTATTCTGGATCCGACCGCCTACTTGATTGGAAGTACAAAATATCAATAAAATTTGATCCGCCGAAATAGGAATAATCCACGACCTTTTAATTTTGCTTTTACATCTCAGGTGTGGGGTCTAATGTAAAGAACCGGGATTAAAGTAAATTTTGCTAAAATTCAGTTTAGAAAAAAAAAAAGTTCCACTTAACCTTAAAAACATGCCGAACACACGTGAGACCAGACGGAGACACCTAACCAACAACGATGGTGAAATACAAGGTACACCAGCGGACGACGCATATAGCGATGCCGTCGGCGATGGTATAGCCAGACAATCCGCCGTATATCAGGAAATTCCGCAGTCAGAGTCACATCGCACAGTTGAAGAAGAGGATGACGTAGCCAACTTGGAGGCAGAGCTAAAAGTTCTACGCATGCGACGTGAGGTGTTGAAACTTCAGCAGGAGATCCAAAATTTGGAAGGCGCTTCGTCAACCACCGTTGCCCACGTCAGCCGCAGCGTAAACTTCGAACACCTGGACAACTCTCTCAACACTTTCAGCGGCAAAGAATCCTATGATGTCCGTAAGTGGTTCGGGGAGTTCGAGTTGAACGCTGAAACACGTGGTTTCACCAACGAGGATAGGTACATGGGTATTCGCAGGCTACTGCGGGAAACCGCCAAAGAACTATCCAACGCTATGGGCGTCATCGGCTACGACGAGCTGAAGGACGTCTTAATACAGACCTTTGGACGACAGGTCACCTCTCGCGACGTTTACCGTCAACTAGAGCGCCGACGAATAGGACCAGACGAGTCCTGTTTGGAGATCGTCATCGCAATGAAGGCCCTCGCATCAAAAATATCTGTGCCAGAGGAGGAGTTGGTCACCTTCATCATAGATGGCTTCGACGATGACAGCGCAAATATCACGCTAGTGAACGATGCCAGAACGATCGCCGAGCTTATTGGTCGGCTCGATAGGTACCAGGAGAAGCGTACGTTAAGCTTCTCACGTAAGTCCGCTGTCAAGCCAGGAGGAAGCACCGCCGCCGCAGTCAAACCGAAGTCCGCCGCTGTTTCAGTGGGATCCAGAGCAAAGGAGTTGGCCGAAGTCCGATGCTATAATTGCTCGAAGTTTGGCCACTATAAAAGCAGCTGCACAAAACCGCTGAGACCTGCCAACGCTTGCTTCATCTGCAATGAAGTGGGTCATTACCACCACAACTGTCCAAGGGCCCAGAGAAAACACCAAAGGATTGTTGCTGCAGTCACCAGAGCGTTAGCCGAGGAGAATACCGATAGCGAGGAGGAATTGGCTGGTGCCATCAGCGCCATGCAGACGGTAAGTGTTGCCTTTAATAGTAGACAAGCCAAACGCATTAGGTTCGCAAATTGTTTTTCTCTTTTCGACACCGGTAGCGCGATTAATCTCATCAAGCGGTCAATCGTCCCAAGTGACGTCAAAGTGTCCGATGTTTTGAAACCAATGAAGTACTACGGAATTGGCCAAGCTAAGCTCAATTAATATGGTACAATAAAGTGTTATATTAGATTTCTAAAAAAAATTAAGTTAATAACTCTCTGGGTACTTCCAGATGGCGCAATGACGTTACCGCTGATTTTGGGGCGAAGTTTCCTAAAAACTTTCAACATTTATTTAATGAATTACAATAAAACATGTAAAGAAACTGGAATGTTAGAAGAAAACTTTAATTTTATTAATAACAGAACTTTTGGTGAATTAGATGCGTTTGACTTAAGTAAATTAGATAGTGTAAGCGATTGCAGTAGTCCGACGTCACGTAAGAATAAAGAAAGTGTAAACGAAAACAATGTTGTTAGCAGAAGTGTTGTGTCAATTGAAACGGGCAGTAGTAGAATTCAACCCGAAGTCCCCATTCCGCCGATTGTTGTTCCGCAGCAGGTGCACTGTATAGAGGATTTTAGTGATGAGGTTTTTGCGATTGATGTGTGTGAGTCTCCGGTCGATGTTGATATCTGTCCACGGTTGGACGAATCTCAAGGGGTAACACTTAGGGAAACAATTGAACGGAATTACTTGAACCCTGACGATATTGAGCGCGAGCCTCATAACTATGAGATGAAAATCAACTTAGTGGATGACACGCCTTTTCATTGTCCGCCGAGACGGTTATCCGAATTTGAAAGAAGAGAAATACGTGCGAAAGTAAAAGACATGTTAGACAGAAAAATAATTCAACACAGTAAATCGCCATACGCTTCACAGGTAGTATTAGTCAAGAAGAAAAACGGCAGTCTGAGATTATGCATCGATTATCGCGCGTTAAATAAGAAAACGGTCCGGGATAATTTTCCGCTGCAGTTAATAGAGTATTGTATCGAATTTTTAGGCGGTAAGCGTTGGTTTACATTACTTGACTTGAGGGACAGCTTTAATCAGGTTAAAATGCATGAAGGCTCAGTACCACCTCTTTTGTCACGCCAGACGGGCAGTACGAGTATTTGAGAATGCCGTTTGGGCTGAAGAACGCGCCGGCAGTTTTCCAGCGGTTTCTACACGAAATATTTCTGGATCTGATTGAAGCAGGAAAGTTGATTATTTATTTAGACGATATTTTGATCGCTACTTGTGATTTCAAATCTCACTTGGAAATCCTTGTCGAAGTATTGCGCCGGATTTATAGAAAGGGATTAGAACTCAGATTAAACAAATGCAAGTTTGGCTATGATGAACTTGAGTATTTAGGTTATTTAGTGAATGCGTCGGGAATACGTCCGACGGAGGCACACATACAAAGTATGAAACAATACCCGATAACGTTATACGGATGATACATGAAAAAATCGGACACTTAGGTGTGGAGAAATGCTATCATCAGATAAGAAAACATTACTGGTTTCCGGGTATGAAAAATAAAATAGAAGGGTTTATAAGAAATTGCATCAAGTGCATAATGTATTCGACGCCGGCTCGAACTAATAACCATAATATATATAATATCCCGAAGAATCCGGTACCATTCGACACAGTACATGTAGACCATTTTGGGCCGTTACCTTCCTTAAGTTCAAAACATAAGCATATTTTTGTAGTTATTGACGGGTTTACCAAATTTGTACGTTTATATCCTGTTAATTCCACTAGTACGAAAGAAGTATGCGCGGCGTTGGACAAATATTTCAGCTATTATAGCCGACCGAGACGTATTATCTCCGACCGCGGGTCGTGTTTCACGTCGTTAGACTTCAGTAGCTACTTACTTAAAAACAATATCGAACACGTTAAAGTCGCGGTGGCTTCGCCTCAGGCCAATGGTCAAGTCGAGCGAGTAAATAGGGTGATTAAAGCGATGTTGAGTAAAATTAGTGAGCCCATCGCTCACGCAGATTGGTCCGGCAAATTAACACAGGTCGAATATGCAATTAATAATAGTGTACATAGCTCAACGAAAGAGTCCCCAAGCAAATTGTTATTCGGGGTAGAACAGCGAGGTGAAGTTATAGATGAACTCTCAGAGTACCTTGAAGTTAAGTCCAACCGTGGTGAAAATCGAACCCTTGCGGGATTCGGTCGAAAGCATCAAGCGCTATCATGAGGTCTCAGGAGTACAATGAACAGTATTTCTTAAAACACAGTGCACCAGCTAAGGTGTATGCAGTTGGCGACTTTGTGGTGATCAAACGTATTGATACGTCAGTCGGGACAAATAAAAAATTCGTTCAAAAATACCGAGGCCCTTATGTAATACAGAAGGTCCTTCCTAACGACCGATATGTAGTCACAGACATTGAAAATTGCCAATTGACACAATTACCATATAACAACATTGTAGAGTCCATTCGTATAAGGAAATGGCTGACTCCGGCTGAAGATCTGGATGCTGCGGTCGCTAACAGTAACAGGCAACACGAACCGAGTTAGGAAACTGTTTTATTAATTGCGCTATTGTTTGTATTATTTAGTTTAGGCTAAGTTTAGTATTAAATGACTTAATTATTTTTACAGCATGATCGGGGTCGATCATGGTGTCAGATTGACCGAGCTGTAATGCTCTAGAAATTGTAACGTATTCTGTTTAAAATAACGAAATGTAAAGTAGACTTAAGACAACATCTATTGAGTGGTGCGCCATCTGCTTTCGAATAGAAAGAAAATTAGCGCCACCGCTACCAACTTCAAGGAGGAGATCGGTGACGATGAGTATTCTGGATCCGACCGCCTACTTGATTGGAAGTACAAAATATCAATAAAATTTGATCCGCCGAAATAGGAATAATCCACGACCTTTTAATTTTGCTTTTACAAATCTACGTTTTTTTTTCCGACCTCCATCAACTCGATTCAAGGCTATTAAATATTCAAGCGAGAACAAATGGTTATAAGTTCTTTATATGTAATAGCTGTCTTCAATATTTCGGCAACGAGCATAATTTTAATACACATAAGCATAAGAATGTAAAAAAATTGTTAGTAAATTACCATCCGTTGAAGAGTCTTATTTAGAATATAGCCATTATGAAAGACAGATGAATGTTCCATTTGCAATCTATGCTGTCGTGTTTTTGTTTCGAGATGCCAGATGCCTGCGAGATGCCTCCGCCTTGTACTGACAGGTGTCTGGAACTGCAGCCCTGCGCACAGGTGATGAAGGGGATAGTGAGGGTCGTTGCTCGTCGTTGGTGGTCCGGCAAACGCTGCACCGGTGTGTGCTCGGGTAAAGTCCAGGTCTGTGGCATGATTCTCGAGGAGGGCTGAAGTCGTCGCTCAGGGTGCCATACGGGAGTGCAGGCGGTGGGAGGAGAAACTGTCGGAAAACGGGGTGAGTGCGTCCAATTTGCCGTACGTCCTTGTACTTTGCCTTTTCTCTTCCAGGTTCCATTTCGATGGAGCGAGACGGTGGGGAAGTCGACGGTCTTCACGGGGTAAAGATGGGTATTGGGTCATCGCGTAACAATATATACACAGTCTGTTAATAAACTTGCACTTAGTTATGTAGACGTTAAAAGATATATTCTATGAATATCGAAGGAAAAAGCTGTGCACACATGTATACGCATATCACTGCATGTGCGACCTACCGCGACCGTACATATGTGTGTATTCAGGATCGAACACAAAAATCCAAATGCATGTAATCCATGTGATGATTCTTAAGAGGAAAGTGGAATAAAGCAGACGTGTCCTCAACTTTGCAGAGTTTGTTACGATCAGTGAAGCGAAACGGTCGCTTTGTGCTCTAGTGAAGGTGCCGTTCGAAAGTGATACTAATAAACTTCAGAAAGGGTTTATACCTGCGGATGCGTGCAAAACCGAAAATATAAACATCTGTGTTCCCAACACTAAATGGGCTGTGTTAAGTAAAACTTATCGAGTTAAAAAATAAATAAAAAATAAAAAAAACATTTCGATACCTGAAGGTGAACAATATATTATGGGCACGGTGACCATCCGTCCCGGATTTCCCGGGACTGTGCCGTTTTTCAATAGCTTGTCCCGGGTTTTTTTTTAAGAATCCCCTTAATAACTCGCGCAGAGGGTTCTACTACAACAGCAAAATAAATCTTACAATGTTACATTCAGCTTGTCAAACTTCACCTGACTTTCATATCAAAAATACACTTCTGAAAACGTCTTCTTTTGTCTTCAAAACAAAAAAGGTGAACATTTATTTTATAAGTCGTTTCAACGAAATAGAATTATTATTGTTTATATATTTAGATAACGCTGACATGCCACCGAAAAGAAAGTGTGAGTTTAACGATGTACTCCAAAAAGAGTACACTTTTATCAAACAATCTAACCAACCCCACATAGTAAGATGTTCCAAATGCATTTCAACGTTTTCAATTGGAAGTGGTGGAAGACACGATATTGTGCAGCACATCAAAACTAAAAAACACAAAGACTCCGACGTTGCTGCCGCTTCAAGCAAAACCTTACGCAGCTTTCTTGGCCCAACAAACTTTCAAGGAGCTGCAAAGAAGAATGCAATTAATGAAGGCACCTGGGCTTACCACACAATCCAACATAACCATTCATTTAGGTCAAATGATTGTACTTCCAAACTAATCAAAAGTTGTTTTGATGAGATGTATTCCTGCGCACGCACAAAATGTGAAGCAATTGTGTGTAATGTTCTGGCGCCTAATTCCATCGCAGAAATTAAAACTGCTTTGCGCACAGTAAATTTCGTGACAGTATATTCCGATTGTTCCAATCATGGCAATATAAAGTTGTGTCCACTATTGGTACGTTATTTTACACCTCAACATGGCATTGTTGTAAAAATTTTGGATGTAAAGGAACTTCCAGGGGAATCGTCCGACATAATTTCAAAATATATAAAAGATACTTTAGAATATTTTGCAATTGAAGAAAAGTTACTGGCAATATGTGCTGACAACACAAACTGCAATTTTGGTGTGGCGGCAAGGAAAGGTAAAAATAACGTTTTTAGTAAACTTCAAAAATCTACTGGAAACATTTTAATCGGAGTAAATTGCGCTGCTCACGTCTTGAATAACTGTATTCAAATTGGAGTCGAATGCCTTCCAGTAGATATTGAAGTTGTTATTATCAAAATTTATTCTTTTTTTTACCTCTACACTATCCGTGTGGAAAAATTTAAAGAAATTTGTGCCAATTCTGAAATAGAATACCGTAAACTAGTTGGTTACAGCAAAACTAGGTGGCTGACTTTAAAGCCAGCTATTGAAAGAATAATAAGACTTTATAAGCCTCTGAAAGAGTTTTTTTTGTCACAAGATAAGTGTCCCACTGTTTTGAAAGATTTTTTTAACAACCCTTCCTCTGAAGCCCTGCTATTTTTCATTCACTCAGAGGCTTCAATTTTTCATTGTAACATTGCTTTAATAGAGTCGCAAGAAGTTTGCATGTGCGAGGTTGCGCTGGTTATAAAAGATCTTAAATCAAAATTAAAGGAGAGAATAGACGAACAATTTATGCCCCTGATAGCAAGAACAATGATGAATGAACAAGCCGCAAAAAAATTAGTAGACCCAAAGAAATTTAAAGAAAATATCTTAAATTTTTATAAAACCTGCTACGAATACTTAAATCAATGGGATGCATCTTTTAAAGAAATTGAAATCTTTAGTTGGGTAATTCTTCGCAACGTACCTTCCTGGCCAGATATAGAAGCATGTTTGGCTTTTGTGAACCAAAAGCGAAATGGCACAAAAATTAATGACTCTCAGTTGTTTGATGAGTTTGTTTGCCTCAAATCTTTCCTAAATTCAGATATTATTAATAAATGGACGGAAAACAAGCAGACAGTAGGAAAAAAATTGGGTAGAAATCTTTACGCATTTCTCAGAAAAAAGCATTGGATTTGCAAACCTTTCGCAAATTGTTGAGTTTAGCTTGTGTTTGCCTGGTTCTAATGCTCCTACAGAAAGAGTTTTTTCAATAATGAACAATATATGGACTACTGAAAAATCCCAGCTTAATGTCAAAACTCTAAAAGCCATGTTAATTGTAAAATGTAATTATAATTTAAGCTGTCATGAGTTTAAAAATTATTTAAAAGAAAATGACAAAATTGTAAATGAAATTTTTTCTGCACAGAAGTATTAAAGAAAAAGAAAAAGTTTTTTATGTTGTTAGCTTGGCTAAATGTGCATTTCAAAATGATATGGTTTTTGTTTAATATACATGCTCCAATTATATTATTTAAAGACTTATTTGCTGTGTTAATAGAAGACTGAATTAACTTATTAACGAATTTCAAAATACGTGTATAGTTTTAAGTTTTTTTTTTTTAGTTTTGAGTTTACTATGTTGTGAAGACATTGTGATTTATTTGGTTGTTCCTTTCTTTCTAAGAATTTAATTTTGTTTGTTTTTTGCTGTTATTTTTTTTTTAATAAAAAACTAATATATATTTTACTTCTTTAATTTATTCACTTTTTGTCCCGGGTTTTGCTCCCAGAAATATGATCACCGTAATTATGGGTAAAAAAGAAAAAAGGAAGGAAAACGTCAATGTGACGTACGCAGAGATTGTGAATAAGATAAAGAGTGGTATTGAAAGCCACGGAAAATAATTTCTTATTTCAATGCATGAAAAACTGAGTGATATCAATTTATTGTACGAAGACGAAACAGATCAGGGAGCAGATCGATCCATGGAGGTCGAGAATGACCACGAGGATATATCCACGGACGGAGAATCGGATGACGATGACAGAGCGTCTTCATCTTCCTCATCAACAGATGGAAGCGATGCGGAATCCTCTGAGCAGGAATTCCAACCTGTCCAAGCAAAGAAGCGGAAGCAATCCAATTCCCCAACCCCACAAGCCGTGATATCAACACCCGGTCCATCATCGCTAGCAACTACTTCCCATGTTACCATGACGACTTTGCCACCAAATACATCAACCGCTGCTGTCGCCAACAAGTCAGAAAATACTGCCAGTTCTCAATCACCACCAAAAGCATCAATCATGCCGCCGATTATTTGCTTCAAGCTCAACGTTGCTGAGTTGAGCCGGTTCACTAAACATGAAGTACAGGGTACACAACATCAACGCCAATAAGTCAGTGGTCACGACGAACAACAAGGTGGACCACGAAAAAATTAAGGAATTCCTGCGCTCGAGAAACACGGAGTATAACTCTTACACCAGCAAGGAGGACAAGAAAACTCTGCTTGTCCTCAAAGGAATCCACCACAGCTACGAAGTAGCTGACATCAAGAAGGAACTTGTCTTCGAGGGAATCCCAGTCGTGCAAGTGACTCCCTACAAAACAACCAGGACAGATCGGAAGTTCACAAACTTCGTTGTTCAGGTCGAAAAGGGCTGCGACGTCTCGGCCATATACAAGAAGACCCTCCTAATGAACCAAAAGGTACATTGGAAGAAGTTGAAGATGAATGGCATTACTCAGTGCAAGAACTGCCAAAAATTCGGACATGTTGCCAGCAATTGCGGCATGAAATACAGGTGCGTTAAGTGCAAAGAAGAGCACTTACCAGGAAATTGTCCACGGAGCAGCGAAAACAAGAAGGACGAACAAGTCTTCTGTGCAAACTGCCAAGCCCATGGACATCCTGCTAACTACAAGGGATGTCCTAAATACAAACAAAAAGTGGCTGAAAAAGCCAAGACAGCACTGAAAAAGAAAGAGCAGCATCAATTCGCTGTCCAATCAGCTACGCAATCCATCAGGACAGGTCTAAGCTTCGCAGATGTCACAGCAATGAATGCCAACACCAAGGCAACTGTAAAACCGGTCACTATTCCAGCCCCCACGCAAGCAAACAAACCAATCAGCAAACCCACGTCAGCAAGCAAACCAGCAGCATCAGCAAAACCAGAAACCAAACCCAAGGACTCTTCAGCTTCATAAGGCCACTACAACATCTTTGATGACACCGAGCGGCTATTCGGAGCGGATCTGTTCACGATCCTGCAGAGGGCCAGGAAAATCATACCGGCGAATTACGGCACAATGGATGATAGATCCAAAACAGGAGTATTGGGGAGACTTATTTTTGAAATATGTTCTCCACAATAAACAGGCTAAGCTCATATCATATAATGTTAACTCTATTTATTCCACAGCCAAGAGGATCTCACTAAAACTATTTATTAAAACAAAAAAACCCGACATTCTTCTTTTACAGGAAACCAATCTATCGGCCAGAAATCCTCTGAATCCTGACGGCTATCAGGTTTTCAGAGAAGACAAATCGTCTAACAGGAGAGGTACTGCCATCCTTGTCAAGGGCCACTTCAAATGTGAAAAGACCAGCCTCACAGGCTTGTATCCGAAACTGAAACCCTCCTTGTAGTCTCAGTCTACAACAGGTGTCAGTCTTCAAACGAAAACATTCAAAAAGATCTGCAAACGATCCTCTTGCTCTCCAACCTTCACACGTACTATGTAATTGGGGGAGACTTTTCCGCATGGGCTAGCTATTGTTGACTGGCTCAATGATAACGCCCATCTCCATTCTTTCGTGGTTGTCTCGCAACCACTCAAAACGTACCCACGAACTCCATCGACTCTAGATTTTTATTTGGCTACGTCTAATTTCATAAACATCCTGCCAGTTTTTCAGAACTACACTTGCTTCACGCATACCACTGACTCTGACCACTTAGCGGTCGAGCTGAGGATTCGGCTAAACAATAGGATATTGATGCATACGCCTACCCCGGAACTGCACACCTGTTTTAACAAAATGAATTGGAACAGATTTCGTTCAGATATTGAGGCTGAAATCTCACCCCCAAACACGCACGTTAATCTGAGCAATACCTAGATTGACGGATTCATCAATCACTTTGACACTCTGGTCTGGCCAGCAAAGATATGTATTCAAACCTTCCGCGGTATATTCAAACAATTGTGTTCAGAAAGAGGATTACTTCCTACATTTCAATATGGTTTTCGAGCTGAACACTCCACCATTCATCCATTGCTCAAGCTCCACAGAGATGTAACTCGTGGACTTAACAAAAAGGAGACAA
The DNA here is from genome assembly GCA_917880715.2 of Matsumyia berberina. Taxonomy (NCBI): domain Eukaryota; kingdom Metazoa; phylum Arthropoda; class Insecta; order Diptera; family Syrphidae; genus Matsumyia; species Matsumyia berberina. Next base: position 37,207,005 of record OU862870.1, read on the forward strand.
CAGTAGCCTGTTTATTGGATATTGAAAAGGACTTTGACAGCGTCTGGACCAAAGAACTAATTTTCAAGCTGATACGATTCGATTTCCCTAACTATTTAATTAAATTAATAAATAATTTTTTAATCAACAGAAACTTTTTCGTGCAGGTCCACAATGAGAAGTCGACATCAAAGCCAATCAGAGCCGGAGTGCCACAGGGATCCAGACTCGGTCCGATCCTCTTCAATATCTACACTGCAGACCAGCCTCAAAACATCTCGGGGACAAAGACGTCTCTGTATGCGGATGACTCGTTGAAATTCACTGTCTCCCTATCACCGGAAATCGCAGCGCGACGTGTAGAAGCCCATGTCAAAAATCTGTGGGAATATTACCCGAAGTGGGGTTTAAAAATCAACAGCGACAAGACAGAGCTCATCTGCTTCAGGGTACCGACAACCGCTACACGTCGACGTGCATTTGCCGCACGCTGCAGGAGCATCCGAATCCGCCTGCCAGACAACTCTGAGGTTCCGGTCAGAATCTCCACCAAATACTTGGGAATCAACTTTAACGAGATGTTTCAATTCAACAACCACGCTGCTATTATTCCGCGGAGAGCCAACTATGCGATGCATCTGGTGCATCCACTACTGAGGAATCGTAATGGCCTCAGCAAAGGGACCAAGCTGCTAATATACAAGCAGCTAATAAGGCCAGTCATTACCTATGGCTGTCCTATATGGTTTACTATATCACCATCAGTAATGAAAAAACTGCAAATATTTGAGCGCAAGATTCTCAGAATTTGCACCGGGTTGTGGCGAAATCCTCTCACCCGGCGATATATAAACAACCATACGCTTTACGAAAGCGCTGGAATATTTCCCATCGACCAGTACATGCTTCAGCTCTCCGCAAAACTTTTGCAGAACCTTGCTGAACACCCAAATCTGGACATACAGGAACTAGGTCTTGAAGAGATCGAACCAACTCACCGATACCTGAGCGCAATAGCGATCATCGATCCCACGTTAGGACACAACATCAACAACAGCACGTTCTACGAGACTAACAACCGTCAGCACTAGAGGGGATAGTCCCCTGTTATCACCTTTAAAATAGCAGAATCAATAGGATCAAAAATACTATTTTATGTAGTAAAAAAATTAGTTAAATTAACATGTAATAGATTAAGAAAACAATAATATGAATTTTGTTAAATGCATTGTAAAAAAATACCAATAGAAATCCGTCGGCCCCCTATTGTTGAGCCGACATTATCATTTTAGTTATAAGTTTAGTTTTTAAGTCAATTTGTATATAAACGATTGAATAAAATAATCTCTTAAATCTGCAAAAAATCTGAAGGAATATCACCATGAGCTACAGTAGGTTAGATTAAGTTAAGATTTCATTTTTGAATTCAATTCTAAGGTAGCCGTGAAGGCATTAAGTTGAGAAATAAAATTTTTTTTAAAGTAAAATAACATAAAATAGTTTAATTTGCACTACTACCGCAGATAATAAATCCATCTACAGCAATTGTTCACTCCAGTCCGCTGTGATTGTTTTATGTATGAAGATAAGGGTTGCGAACAGAAACAATCCACATCTGAACGTTTTCGGCTGTGTATTTGATGGCAATAGACTCAAACCACAGCAGTACACGATAAGTATCGAATTATGTGGATGAACACGTAACGAACATGTGTGTCCTCAACCTCCTTGAGTTGAGATCGATAGAGGCAGATGAACACGTTAGTGAACTCCATGCATTCATTGTCAAATTTCTGAGATATTTATGTGTGTAGTGTGTACTTCTCTCCACAGAGAGCTGACTTATGGCGATCGACTTCGATGTGTTCATCTTCTTCGTCATATAAATGAATCTTAAATAATTGATTATCTTTAATATCCTAACTCCCATTAGGAAAATTGGGATAATTCTAATGCAATAATGAGACCAAGCCCCTAAGGTATAGATAGTCAAAGTTTTATTAAAATCTGTCTAGTAATTTTTGCGTGATGCGCGCACATCCCTTGACCAAGTTATCATTTTATTATATTTATAGATAGATTAATAGATATTAAAAGTTGTCAAAAACACTTTCAATAACCGCATACAGACATTGATGTATGAGAACAAAAACGAAGAGATCATAGAACCTAGGACATTTTTTAAGCAATCCGAAAATGTAATTTGTAAAAATTTAAACCAACTTTTAGATATACATTCAAATTTTAAATTTAATGTTGAACTCTTTGTGGAATATGTGAAAATAAATAAAACTGACGAAGAAGAAGAAATGGTAGGTAATATCAATAAAATCATTTCAATCAAAAATGTGTTTTGTCTAGAGTGCGGTAGAGTTAAAGTCATTATATAAAGGGATAGCGGATGGACATTCATAAGAATTATCCATATTGAAATTAACATGAATGAATATAGACCAATTAGAGAGTCACAATTTATAGCACTTCCAAGTTATTTGGCGTGTATTAAAATTGAAAATAGTGAAGAATTTTTTTTAAATGGAGTGTAATATCGGCAGTAGTACCAACAAACAATAAGCCGCAAAATCATCATCATCCTACAACATAAATGACATTACAGAAAGGACAATTTCATTTAAAAATGGGATGACACTCAAATTCGATGGGTTTGAATTTCCATTAAAAATAAGTGATATAAAAACATTTGAACAATTGAATCCAAATATAAGTGTTGATGTTTTCGGTTACGAAGAGATCAATAACAAGATTCTCGGACCTTATTATATCACGTCCGAGAAAAAGCAAATTCATATTGTAACAAACAAATAAGTGGCAGCACATAACAACAAATATAAGTGGCATCACACAGCATCCAGACAGGTAACCCTCCCTCTAAGTGACGATCCGGCGAACAACAAAAACTCACACCAAGCACATACGACACGAGACCACACACAGCAGAAAGCTCTACCCGGAATAATATAAAAGTAGATCCTCCGGACATTCAAAGCCAAACCCCCCGAGGCAAGACAACATAGCATTTAAGTTTATATTCTTTCTCCACTGTTAAGCTAGTAACACTGTAAAATTTAAAAACAATGTACACCGTTGGGCCCCTATTGTTGAGCCAACATATTTAAAATATACTATTTCATGTTAATTTAGTAAGACAATTTGTAAATATAAAAACGTTCAATAAAAATTAAATTGTAAATTAAAATTCAAAGCCAATTTTTGTATTATATCCTGCGTAAGCACAAGCACCAGTCTGTGGTCTTGTCTGCCCCAAAGAAATTCAATAGAAATAAAATCATTATATACAAATTTTCAAAACGCCTTTTATAATATCAATTTGCTACTAACAGTAGAGGTCTGAAAATTTGAACAGGCAAGTAGTTGATGCCTAAAAAGAGTCAACGCATAGCAGCACAGTGGCTGGCAAAAACAACTGGAGTTCCCCAAACTCAGTCGGCTGATACGTCACCACTAAGCTCGTCGTCATCATCACCATCATTTGATAGCCCACGACAAAATACGTCGTTAGATATGAGTTCTCCCTCTCCCCCTCTGGTCATGCCGCGAAGCGGCGAAGCGCATGAGAGCTACGCTCCCAGAGGGGGAGAGGGCGATGGCCCTCGGAGTCGCTGTCGGTTGTCGGTTCCATTAGCTTGTATAAGCTTAATGGTGGCAAGCAATCAGCTGGCAAAGGGAATAATACAAGGTTAGAATGTGCTAGGTTGTGTATATTGGAATGTGCTGTTGTTACAAAGTATGGTTATCTGTTGATTGATTGCATAGTATTGATAAGTATGTTGGCAGCTGATTAAACAGAGTTTGACTAGTGCCGTGCGCATAATAGCTGGTATATAAGGAGGGTGTCGGTCGTCGTTAAAGTTATAGTTATCCTGCTGCCATGGCACAAGTATATTTAGATTGTGGTGTTTTTAAAAAGTATCAAAATACTTTACAAGGATTCGATCCGGAAAAAAGTTCGTCATTCAACTGATGACTGGAAAACTCTAACGGGGATAATTGAGAATATAACAACAACATGGATTCGCCAAGAACTTAACCTGGATGAACTTATTCCAATTATACATACTTTTGAAAAGGAGAATACTGGCGACTTACCAGTATATCATTTTAAATATGAAATGAAAGCACAACAAGTAATGAGGTTTTCAGGCCAAACTGGTCTGTGTAATGAAAATTTTATTTCTTTGAAACATACAATTTATCATGTACAATTATTTGGAAATGCTTTAACAATTTTTGAAAAAAAACAAACATTTACAATTTGTGATGTAATAAACTAATGATTTATTCACTAAGAGACATACGATTTTTTATTAAAGTATTTTTTATTTTGGAAACTTGACTCTCAATATTTTTAATGCGTTGAGATTGACGAGTTTTTTTAATTTCTGTTGGTATTTCTCTTTTAGTTCGCAATGGTATTACATCATTACTTTTTGTAAATGGAATTAAATTTCTTGGTAGTTGCACATTAAAACCGGCTACAACATTTTTATGTAGTAAATCTATATATTGAGGGTTTGCCTGTGCAGACGCATTACTTGCCATCAGTTGCATTTGTGGGAATTTATAATTTGGTGGAATACTTGACATAGAAGGATCCACGTAATCATATCCCCATTTACATTCCATTTGTAATTCCACATCCACATTTTATATGCAGAAAGCAGTCAATTTTAGAATTTGTAAGCAAACGATCTTCACGGAGCTACTAATTCTTTAGATTGTATTAGTAGGAAGTGGAAAGACTGAACGAATTATTTTGGTCGTCTGGAAATAAAAAGCAAACATATACAGAAAATCTACGTTTTTTTTTCCGACCTCCATCAACTCGCTTCAAGACTATTAAATACTCAAGCGAGAACAAATGGTTATAAGTCCTTTATATGTAACAGCTGTCTTCAATATTTCGGTAACGAGCATAATTTTAATACACATAAGCATAAGAATGTAAAAAAATTGTTAGTAAATTACCATCCGTTGAAGAGTCTTATTTAGAATATAGCCATTATGAAAGACAGATGAATGTTCCATTTGCAATCTATGCTGTCGTGTTTTTGTTTCGAGATGCCAGAAAACCGCCTCCGCCTTGTACTGACAGGTGTCTGGAACTGCAGCCCTGCGCACAGGTGATGAAGGGGATAGTGAGGGTCGTTGCTCGTCGTTGGTGGTCCGGCAAACGCTGCACCGGTGTGTGCTCGGGTAAAGTCCAGGTCTGCGGCATGATTCTCGAGGAGGGCTGAAGTCGTCGCTCAGGGTGCCATACGGAAGTGCAGGCGGTGGGAGGAGAAACTGTCGGAAAACGGGGTGAGTGCGTCCAATTTGCCGTACGTCCTAGTACTTTGCCTTTTCTCTTCCAGGTTCCATTTCGATGGAGCGAGACGGTGGGGAAGTCGACGGTCTTCACGGGGTAGAGATGGGTATTGGGTCATCGCGTAATAATATATACACAGTCTGTTAATAAACTTGCACTTAGTTATGTAGACGATAAAACATATATGTTCGATATTCTATGAATATCGAAGGAAAAAGCTGTGCACACATATATACGCATATCACTGCATGTGCGACCTACCGCGACCGTACATATGTGTGTATTCAGGATCGAACACAAAAACCCAAATGCATGTAATCCATGTGATGATTCTTAAGAGGAAAGTGGAATAAAGCAGACGTGTCCTGCCACTATAAGAGTTTATTTTTGTGTTTTCCTTCTTCTTAAACTTTAAGAGGTATAATGTCTTTAATTAAGGTATAAAGACATGTACTGGCTTATTGGAAAATATTCCAAGCTAAGTATTGACAACAAATTGCTTATATACAAGAAAGTGCTAGAACCCAACTGGACGTATGGTATACAACTATGGGGTTGTACCAGAGAAAGTAATAAAAATATACTACAAAGGACTAAACCCCTTGACCTAGCACGGTGAATTCATCCCGCGCTTAGCTGCGGTATAAGCAAGAACTCTCAGTGAAGAATCTCTTGCCATACGCGTCTTAATCAAGAAAGTAAAACTGCTGAATAAGTGTAAAACTTAGTTGTAGTATGAATATATTTTATTTGAAGGGAGGTTTTTTTTACTGGGTAAAAATCCCTTTCGCTATGTGGGAACGGTACCCATAGTGTCTTTTGAAGGTTTTTTCCTACCCTCGCAAAAAAAAAAAAAAAATTGTTCTTAAACTAGCTACCTATAAACCACTAGCAAACCAGAGAAACTATCCACGGTCCTTCGAGCCGAATATTGAGCTAGCCCTATTAGTGTTTAGTAGTGTTAATTATTAATTAAAAGAATAACGGTGCAAAACGGTGTTTGAGAGCGTAGTGCGATCACATACTCCCAACGTGCAGTTTGGTTGAGAAAGAGACTAGAGCAACTATAGTGCTGTTTCTAACTGCTGGCAAGTGCAGCGTTTAACAATTGTGCATTAGTTTGCAAATCCATCATCTCCCAGCGTGCAGTTTGGTCAAGAGCACCGAAGAAAAATCAAAGAAAAAAGGTAAGAATAAAGTTTCTTAAGAATCGCCCGAGCGTCTTTGTGTGGGCGTGTGTTATGGCGTTTTCCGTGTCTTTTAATAGCAGAGCAGTAGATAGGATTTGCCAATCCTGGCACAGTGAAAATGTGGCGTTTGTCAGCGTATGTTAGCCAATCCTGGCACAAGGTCAAATTTCAAATTTGTCGTTGTGCTTCATTGCTGGTTATGGTGGGGTGTGAAACCGAGTTTGTTTTTGTAGAACGAGTTGCGGTGTGTCTGCTGTCACTCAAATGACACTGATAATGGCGGGTTGTGAAAATGTTCTTTTAGGACTAGACACTGCCAGTGATAAGTGCTCATTTTGGATTTTTGTTTGTGGGTGGCGGCATGTTTCCTTTTTGGAATGCGCGTGAATGAGGTAGAAGTTTTTTTTTAAATATATATGTGGGACGGGAGACAAGCACGACGAAATACACAGACAAAGAAAACCGTAGCTTACCAACGAACCGAACACTGAACGAACATACAAGCCATATTCACTCGACACACACAGAAACCTTTTTCTCAATCTCCTCTTCCCATTTTCCTTCCACTCAAATTCATTATTATCACATTGTAATTTAACGTAAAGACAAGCAGTCAGTCGCCAAACTACCGCCGAGCATCCACCAAGTGAAGTGCGCACGCACATGTTTAACCAATAAGTTTAATAAATATAATAAAATATCTTTGAAGTGTTTTAATGAGCTGTTTGAAATCCTACATATATATCGACAAAAAAATATATCAGTTGCGAGAAATAATGTTTTGTCTTTGGTTAATCAAGGTAGGCATACAAAATTGTGATTGTCTTTCCTCCTGTAAGAAATATCGCGTGCTACGTGTGTATAATAAGGAGTTCTGGTAAATAAATAAAATGTTTTGGATTCAGTCGATCAAGTCAGGTGATAAATATTGTATTTGTCATTCGTCGTGAAAATATTTTCAGATTGTTAGAATGGATGTAATTGCAGTTACTTTATCAGTTTATTTGACACCGGAGGTTGGATATAAATGTTTGTTGCTAAGCATCTGTAGAGAAGAGTCATTATTTTTATCATCAATATCATATCAATTTAATGCTAATGAACATATAAAAATGTAAGTAGTGGGTGGTGTTATAACATTAGCAGGTTCAATAAACGATGGTGTTAAACGTATGAAGTCGATAAATCGGTTTCAAGAGACATTGATGAAGAGGATATAAAATTGTTAGATAAACTAAGTCTTAATCAATAATTAATCTTAAAATTAGTACATCCTTGGAAAAGATGGAAAACATATCTTGTGCGCTTTTTTTGAAACAAATTCATAACTTTTTCTTAGACAACAGCGAAATTTTATTAAATGAGCATTTAAATGAGTTTTTAGTGTGTCACTCAGCATTATGTAAATACAGCTATATATCTCTTATTGAATCTAACCGCTGCCGCCGTCGCCATCGACACAGACACCGTGTGTTTCCATTGTGGAACTGCAGGCATCACAATCTGCACAGCACCACTTCCGCAACGATCTGCGGAGCGACAACCATAGACCAGCGGCGCACAGCCCAAGAGCCCAATCAACTCATCACGCCGATATCAACTCAGCGAGCTGTATCCAACTCACCAGCGCACCTTAAACACCAAACAGCGCCCAACCAGAATAACAGAAAGTTAGACAGCCATCAAGAAAAGCAGCAGACACGCCGTTCAACCAACATAAATTACATATGTACACGTGAGAGTAACGTTAGCACCAGCACATATTAAACTTTGATTTTAAATACAGTGCCACGAAATCCGCGTTTTCCGCGTTTTAAAAAGAATTTTTTCTCTATCGTGTCGGTTTTGGAAATTAATTAATCGATATGATTGTTTTTCAAACAAACTTGTATGCCATTTAAAAAGCTGGTGGAAGTCTTGCATCTCACACTCCTACCAACAGTCAAGACATCAAAGCGTTTCTGGCCATAAATCGGCTGATGGGAGTTAAAAAACTACCCAGTTATCGCGACTACTGGTCAACCAAGCCTGAATTACGAGATCAATATTTGAGCTCCTTGATGAGTAGGAACAGATTTACATGGCTTTTGGGGAACATTCATTTGAACGACAACACGCAACAACCATTGGGGGGTAGCACAAATAACAAGCTTTATAAAATTCGTCCGATGATAGAAACACTGTCCAGAACATATATATCATCCTATAAGCCGTCAAAAAAACAATCGGTTGATGAGTCAATGATCAAGTTCAAGGGACGGAGCAGACTGCGCCAGTACATGCCAATGAAGCCCATCAAGCGTGGATATAAAGTGTGGATCCGTGCAAATGAATCTGGATACATATCAGAGTTCCAAATATACACTGGCCGAATCTCTGATGTTGCTGAAAAGAATTTGGGAGCTCGAGTAGTCAAAGACCTTACTCGAAGCTTAGTGGGAAGGGGACATCATGTGTACTTTGACAATTATTTCAATTCTGTGCAATTGCAAAAGGACTTGAAAAAACAATTCTTCTACGCATGTGGGACAGTACGCGCCAATAGGAAAGATCTGCCAAGTGACCTAATGGACGAAAAAAAAATGGTTAGGGGCAAATCGGACTGGCGTGTCAGCAAGGACGGACTGGCGTTTTTGAAGTGGAAGGACACTAAGGCGGTTAATGTTCTTGGAAACTTCCTCGATCCTTCGAAAAACTCAACTACCTCGCGAAAGCAAAAAGATGAAACTTCATCTATTATCACTTGCCCGGAAATGATAGTTGAATACAACAAAAATATGGGTTTTGTCGATAAAGCTGATATGCTGAAGTCCTTCTATGAAATTGATCGGAAGTCCAAAAAGTGGTGGCATCGGATAATGTGGCACTTCCTTGATGTATCCCTCGTAAATGCTTTTTTTATTTTTAAAGCCAGGTCAACTGAAAATGGCAAATCTTTGTCATTGAAGGAATTTTGACTTGCAGTGGTATCAGGACTAGTTGGAGTGAATATAAACGACGCCCGCAGAGGTCGTCCTTCAACATCAGAACAAGCTAAGATTAACCACTTCAAACCCAATGTTTCATTCGAGAGGAGATATGACCAGTGCGCCCACTTGCCAACATACGCTACTTCCAGACGATGTGCATACTGTAGTACAAAAAGTGAACCCCATCGCTCCAAATGGTGCTGCTCGGTCTGCCAAGTAGCATTATGCTTGTCAGCGGAGAAAAATTGTTTTGCGAAATATCACACTAAATAAATGTGTTACTTATATACTTTCCTTTCAATAATTTCTTTCTTTTATTTTTTCGGAAAAATTTCAGTGAATGCCCAGTGGTTTCTCTGAGAAACCACCAACAAAATGTTAATAATAGTACAAAATAAGATAACATAAATTTTTTTCTTGGTTTATACAAAACTAACAAGGTTCCATGAATCTATTTTTATTGTTTGTTTTCAAAAATAAGAAAAAAAAAATAATTCGGGCAACAAAGGGTTAACACGTGTAAACGCACACGCTTAAACAATCACCCAGTTTTGGATCGTTCGCGCTAGAATATTACAGACTTTTTTTTTTTTCTCGGTTTTGGAGGACATAGTTTCATTTCTTAATTTCACGTTTTCGTACATTTTATTCTTTTTGAAATCAACAATGGTGGTAGAAAAATCCGATATGTCGGAGCTTCCAGAGGCACGCCCAAACCCATCGAGTTTCTCGGGCGAAGTAAGCTCAGTCAGAGTACGTATTCCTGCATTTTGGAACGCGAATCCAGTTACTTGGTTCAAGCAAATTTACGGTCCACAGAATTAGTAATTCGGAAACGAAATACTGTCTCACTGTCGCTTCATTACCCCCTGATACCTGTGATTCGGTAATAGACATCGTCACAGATCCTCCCACCGCTCCAAAATACGAGCCGTTAAAGGCAGCTTTGATACAGAGGCATTCAGTCTCAGAAACAAAGCGTTTAGAAACATTGGTGGATAAAGCAGATATTGGCCAAACAGTAGAAACAATCGTTCACTTAGTCGAGCCAATTCAAGATCGAATTCAGATATCTGCTGGTACCATAGGCGTTATAAAACAAATGCCCGAAAGTTCGAAAAGCCATGTAATTTCGGCAAAGTTAAATTCCAAGTTCCTTTGGAGAACCCATACTAGAGAAACCTGCTGTTGCAGCGGCAAACACGCAGAACAATTCCAGTCGCCGCTTACTATGAATAATTCCACATATAAAAGGAATAAGCGCACAATTCAGATCTCCATTCAAAAAAAAAATAATTATGAGTATTACTTTTGAGGAAGCTCTTTCCCAGTGGTTAAACGAAGACATTGAACATCTCTTCAGGTCATGGTCGCAAGAAAATTTTGATGATTTTGACATCTTCAAGGTGGAAGATAAGCCTTGGACGCAAGAAGTTTGTGTTGATTTTGGTCTCTTTAATTTGGAAGAAAACGTGGAAGACAAGCCATGTCTGCAAGAAGATTTCGTTGATTCTTTTGTCCTCTTCAAGATGGAAGAAAATGTCTTTAAGTTGAGGAAAACGTGGAAGGATGGAAAATGGTGACTTAGAATTATATGAAAAATTCATTGAGGTGGATGAAGATTATTTCGAGACGAGGATGTTGGATCAAAATTCGACAACCATCGAAGAAGACAATAAGATTATCAACTCTTTAATGGAGATCTGTTGGAACAAAACTCGTCGACAGACATGTGTGAGGAAAACCTGTAAGATAACGGAGATCTTTGTATTGAACCGGTGCACTATGGGACCAGCTAGCACTTATCGTCTCAAAAATGTTTTTTTCAAAATCAAGATTTTAATGTTTATATTAATGGGAATGGGTAGACGGATATCCAAACTATTAGTTTCAATAGTTTTTTTATATTTGCCATCAAGCATTATACCAAAAACATATGCCTTAAATTGTTAAAAAAAATTAAGCTTACAACTTCATTCTTTGTATTCGCAAATGTAACTTCATAGGTGTTGCATATTTTTGAAAAGCTTATAGGTTATGCTTTCTAATTAAAGCAAAATTGGAAATTTCTATGTAATCAATTAAGAAATAAAAGCCTTTGTTAAAGTACATTAAAATTCTCCGTTGTCTAATGTTTAAAAAGAGATTTGACTTTTAGCGCTGTTTGCCGCTGTAAAAGTTTATACAGTACAGCCTCGCTAGTCCGGACACTCGCTAGTCCGGACACTTCAGTAGTCCGGACACCTCTATATTTCGGACACTTTCAAAATATTACCTCTACAGTCCGGACAGAGTATTAAAATGCGTACATATCTCTCTTCTGTGTACTAGTAGGGGGATTCCATAAATGCTCATACAAAAATTGTTTGCCAGGGGCATTCAGTGGGCAGAACAAAATAATGCGTCTCAAATGGATATCCTTCTACTAAAGAGGTTACGCGAAAAAGCCGAAAATATGTTTTTAGAAAAAGCTCTGCAGCCGAAAATAAACGCTTTCTTTTCTCCTCTTTAAAGATTTTCGAAATGCGTATATTGTGCATACATATATTTTCTATTAGCAATAAAGGGTGTTTGAAAAGTTGTCGGTTGTCCACTTTATTTTATTTTTTCTCTATAGTCCGGATTTTTCGCTATTCCGGACACACCCGAAACTATATGTGTCCGGACTAGCGAGGTTGTGCTGTACTACTTTTTATTCCTAAGGTCATCAGTAGTTATGGGGAAAAGATAAAATGTGCCCCAATCTGTCCCCCTTTGTCATAAACCTATTAATGTGTCACTGAGACGCAGGTGCATAAAGTACAATTTTGACAAATTCATATTATTCTTGTAACGGTGTGCATTGATAAGCGACAGACGTGGTACATATTGTATATAAATAGTGTTTACCTTATTATCTGGTTGAGAAATAAACATTTTGGGTGTAATTTTATATAATATAACTTTCGCAAAATGAGTGAATTCCGTATTTCTTATCGCGACTTGTGTAACTTCTTCATCCACAATGGAACAAATATTTCGGACATTGAAAAGTACCTACACGTCAATTTTCATCTCCCGCCCACAAAAATTCCAATAGTTGTGCCAATAATTCAAAAGAATTTACTTTCCAAATTCAAAGATCGTTGGATGAAAGCAAGTAGAACTAAAGAACGTTTTGAAAAGTGTAATTCATCGTGGTTGGACGCTGAATTAAAAGTGGTATTCGATGAAGAGAAACCATCAACATCTGGTGAACGTGGAAGACCTTCAAAAGCGTATGAAGAATTGTCTGAAAAATCCAAGAAACGAAAGAATTTGGAGTTAGTTCAAGAGCACGGGCTAGAACATATACGTAACGCATACGTACAAGGGCTAAGGGCTATAGGGGAAATAGAAGAAGTCTTTATTGTAAACACGATTCGGACTATGAACAGAGAAGAGAAAAAAAAATAATGAAACGAATATCTCCTGAGAGCGGAACTGTTTCTTCGTATTCTATCCACGAGGCCTTGAGTATTTACATTGATCTAGATCTGTCAAAACATAAGTATGTACACCTAAGATCTTGTTTGGCTGAAAAAAATTGCTCGGTCTTTCCGTCTTATCAGATGTTACAAATCGCTAAAAAAATGTGCTATCCACCAGAACCGAGCATTCAGGTAACTGATATTAGTGCTAAAATTAAGCTTCAAGATTTGTTAGACCATACGGTTGAACGCATTTTGTTGACCAACTCTATTTACAAGCCTAAGCCGAAAAATCTTAAGCTCCTTACCAAGTGGGGCTGCGATGGGTCTTCGGGACAGAGTGAATATAAACAGATATTGTCAGGAGAAGATAATCTGATTTCTGACTCAAATTTATTCATTGCTTCACTCGTGTCGATAAAGCTTTTTAACATGGATACAAACGAAGTTCTTTGGCAAAATCGCGCTTGTTCTTCGGTAAGATATTGTCGTCCGATTTCTATGGACAGAGAACTTGGAAAATATTTTGATAGTGAATCCGGCTTGGTGGATTCTCTTAGTGAAAGCAGTAAGTCAGAGGGTAGATATTCCGGAAAAGCAGAAAAGTCAGATAGCAGAACTGTGCAATCATCTAATGCGCTTCTTACAAATTTGGTGGAAGAAGCAGACAAAGTGGAAAGTGGAGTCTTCGGAAGACTTGCAAATGTTTGCAAAGACAGCTCTAGGCGATACATTACAGACGTCTTCGAACCAAAAAACGACGAGTCTCTTTCTAAAGCTATTCAAACTTTGCATAATTACGGAACGAATAGACGAAGCGGATTGTTCGGGTACTCAAGTGAACGAGATCATGTCCACATTATCCACGACTGTTCCTACAGTACCAAGAGTTGTAGAGACAGATTCAGAAACGAGCTCCAGCAGTATGGACAATTCAGACCTGTTAGGAGATTTAACAAGCCTGTGTGGCAGTTCACCAGAATCGATTGGATCGATGTTCTCCACTATTTCTTTCTTTCAAAATGGGAAGCTCGGGAACTATGGGTTGACGGAACCAGTTGGAAAATACCGGATAACTGTAAGTATATATATATTAAGATTTTTATTTATAAAATTATAAATGTTTTAATACATATATACTTACAGCTGAATGTATACGATGGTCAGAAAAGTATAACACTTGGAAGGAAATGGTACGAAGCAAAGATATGGGGAACATCAACGTCCGTAAACGACGAGCAGAGGATAGGCCTTATTCGCCAACTGATGACAACGACAACGATGAAGTTTATGTCCCGGAAAGACGATTTGCGGGAAAATACAACATCATACGAGAATCAATCGAGAAGCTTTTACGATCGAGGCACATCTCCCCGCTATCTGCCGTACAAACGTTGAAAGAATTTTACATGAATCCACTCCTGAGCAATCCGAAACACAAAGACTTTGTCCAATCAGCTATAAATATATACTCTCTGAAGTTGATTGAGTTCAACTTGAGGGAATATGAAGAATACATAAATATTCATAGCAACGAACCTGTCTTCATAAGTGGTTTTGAATACATGTCATCAGAGATGTCTTTCGAGTGGGTAAACAACTTATTAAAATTCCAGTTTGACGACGATACCGACGCAATAAGCAAGTTTTTACAATCTGTTGTTGATGTCATCGACAAAAAAATTCCCAAACGGAATTGTATTATTATTAAATCGCCACCGTCTGGTGGTAAAAATTTTTTTTTTGATATGGTGTTTGGTATATTGGTTAATTATGGGCAATTGGGACAAACTAACAAGAATAACGTATTTGCTTTTCAAGAAGCACCTAATAGAAGAATATTATTATGGAACGAACCTAACTATGAATCAGCGCTAACGGATACAATAAAATTAATGCTGGGAGGAGATCCATATACGGTGAGAGTTAAACATTGTATGGACCAACATGTGAAGAGAACTCCAGTCATTGTTTTAACAAATGAAACGGTTGATTTTATGACGAACATCGCATTTAGAGATAGAATATTTTTATATAAATGGAAAGCATCATCAATGCTAAAAGATTGTATTAAAAAACCTTTTCCTTTATGTTTTTATACTTTATTAAAATATTATAATATAACATATTAAAAATTATGGCATTACTATTTTAGTTGTTGTGTGTCTGCCTGCATATGTACAAGAGAAAGGTTCTGAAGCTCCATCTGTAACCTTGTAAACAACATCTCCTGGCGGAACATTAGGAGTTAATGCATGTGGGAATGCGTTAGGTGCATACTCTTCGACATCCATTTCAGCGTAAATTTCAAAATCAGCTTGAGCATCGGTATACTGACGACTGGTACTCATTACATCGGTGCTAGTAAGTGCTGGTATGGGCTGTATTCCCACATGAACAGTTGGTTGAATTTCTTGTTCCGTCATATGACCCCATGGCCCTGTTTTAAGCAGATCGGATTTTTCAATGGGTGTAGATATTGTGAAATCGCTGCCTGAGAAATTGTTGTTATAGTTCTGGGCAGTATTTGCTTGGCTTATATTTGAATCTGTGACAGTAGCTCTATTGTTGGTAATCATGTTTTGTTGTACATCTATCTGCAACGCAGCTGTCGATATTGTTGGTAAACCGTAACGAACTGTTTTAAGAGGAGGTCTCAATGGACCAAATACAGGGGTCCATGAATATTCACCAATTTGTTGATTTATAGTCGTTTTTCCGTCATAGAATTGTATCATCTTAGAAATGCATGGAACGCCTCCTCTAACGTTTGGATCACCCGTAACGGTAGGCATCGTAAAATAATTTCGTATAATGCTTTTATATCCGAGTTGGTGATCTGGAATCTCTGCGTCAAATGCAGCGGCGTTAGATTGATCGTATCCATACCAAGAACTTATATATTGATCGTAAACGGGTTCAGTTAAATCCGTTGGTATCATTTTCTGTGCTGTATCAAAAGAATTGTAATATACATCCACTCCCCAGCCAGTTTTGTTAAGACCGTGAGCAACTCCAATATTTTGGATCTGGTTAAGCGTAGCCAATTGTGAAACGGATGCATTTGTCTCAAAAGCAATTCTATTACCTCTGTGAACGATTTTTATTCTTACTTGTTTTACTTTAGAACCGGGAGGTAGTAAATTAAATTCGCTTGGATTTAGGTAAAAAAATGGCATATGCCAAGGTATTTCAGATAAAAATGTTGTTAACCACCTTTGACTTCTAGGTGTGCCCGTTTTCGTTATCCATGTATGCGCCAAACCAAATGATATTAATCTGTGTACTTTGCAATACGTATTAACCTTTTTTCCGTATCGGGTAAATGGCTTTACACTCTTATAAATTGGAGAGCTTGACGCATTACCATCACCACTGCCTCCTTGTCCCTGTGCAGTACCTGGGAGCGTTGACATTTCAATGTCGTCAGATGAAGACACGTTTTGTTGTGTTTCTGGTACAGTTAGTTGCGTATTAGGTATTCCTAAAGCGTTGTTATGTTGTTGATTACTATATTGTGAGTGCTGAGCTGGGTCACGTACACTTTCTTGTGAAAATATATCTTGTGAACTGGTTATTTCTGGTACTGGTGTTATTCGGGGTCGTTTAGCAGGTGGGGTGTCAGGTACTTTATCTGAAAGTTTGAATAGCGCGGCATGAGTTTTTTGCAGTTGCTTAAAATAGTCTTGATTAGATTTCGAATATATATCTCCGATATTTTTATCAAGTCGTGCAAATCCTTCTTTTGTAGGCACTAAATATAAATTTGACCGTGATGACATAATTACCTGAAATAGAGGGATATAAAACTCCAGTGGCTGATTCTCCAATGTATTTAGATCCTATACCTACGGCTCCAGCAACAGCTCCTGCAATATTTCCAAAGTTTTCTCTACCAGATATCCCTTCAGCCAAATGATCACCAACTTTTTTGAGAAACGTACGATCTGCCTTCCTAATATCTGTAGAGCTGCTTGCCTTGTCGTAATTAATATCGTGTTCACGTGCGTCTGCACGCCACCGTTTAAGTATTTAATAGCCTCCCGACAAAACAAGAGCTGTAGTTAATGATATACGAACACAGATTAATGAGTTACAACCAACTTTATTAAACAAAGATGGTGGAGTGGTTGAAATCAAGCACGAGCTGTTTTTAACAATGATTGATGGAAAAGTAGCTCAATTTCTTACTGATACCAGTTCGGCTGCTGTGTGTACTATATGTGGAGCAACACCAAAAGAAATGAATGACTTAAACAAAGTGAGATTAAAATCTGAAAATAAAAATGCATATCAGTATGGCCTTTCAACTTTGCATTGTTGGATTAGGTGCATGGAACTCATTTTGCATATATCGTACAATATTTCATTCGAGAAATGGTCTGCCACTACACCTGAGAACAAGAAAAGCAAAGAGGAAAAGAAAAAATATGTGCAAGATCGTTTCCGGGCTGAACTGGGCTTACATATAGATAAACCACGACAAGGTAGTGGAAACAGCAATGATGGTAACACAGCTCGTCGATTTTTTCAAAATTATCACTTTTCGGCAAATATAACAGGAGTTGATGAAAACTTAATTAGAAGGTTTTACGTTATTTTACAAACATTTTCATCGGGCATGGCTATCAACCCGGAGTTGTTTGGCAAGTATAGCCTTAGCACTGCACAATTGTACGTAGAAAAATATAATTGGTACTACATGCCCTCTTCGGTCCATAAAATATTGGTTCATGGTGAAAACATCATTAAACATTTCGCGATATTGCCAATAGGTCAGTTGTCCGAAGATGCACAGGAATCGCGCAATAAAGACTATAAAAAAAATAAGGTTGAACCACTCCAGAAAATGCTCGAGAGTAGCAACAAATCAAGACGTTTTCCATGCTCTATTATTTACATCTGATCCATTTATTTCAAATATGAGAAAACCGATTGCTAACGATTCTAAAGATCTATTGGAAGAAGCTAAGCTGCTCTTATATTCATTTGAACAATCTAACTAATCATTAAAGGTAAGAATAAATGCTTTTATTTCGTGCTATTTATCGTTTTTTTTTTCGTATTGTATCACAAGCCTAAATTACTAACTTACTTACTTCAGATGACGCTACAGTCCTTGGGGGACCTTGACCTCAGCCAACAAGCTTCGTCAGCCAGCTCTGTCTCCAGCTAGCCGTCTCCAGTTTTGCACGCAACCCTCAATTGTGTACTATAGTTGTGACATTTGAATTTGGATGATTTTTTTAAATATAATAAAACATATTTATGTATATGATATGAACATTATTTAAAAGCCTAAATATTCCAGATTATGTGTGCAAAGTTTCACCTTTTTATCACTGAAAACAAAAAAGATAGAGATTTTTGAGACGATAACTGCGGGTTGGTCCCATAGTGCGGTGACCGAAAATGGCATACATGAGGGAACGATCCAGTCAACTAAAAGTGAACGTAATCAGAATCGGAAAGATCAGACTAAACGGCAGCTTTCTCTTTGGGTAGCCAGGATGAAAAGGGCACTCAAACTTGTGTTCCCCCAAAACATCGTCTGGAACAAACAAAAGGTCAAACGAATGGTCGCACATAGCTTATTTTCCTGTGAAATCTGAAAATTCTACAAAGTTTCAATGGTATGGTCGTGCGGAATTTAATCAAAATCAAACACATACCACACACATGGTGCGGTCGCGATAACAAATTTCCATAGGATTAAAACAGTAGAAAATAGCGAAATCGTACACAATTTTTTTTAAGTTACCCGCGAAGCAACACCAAGAATGGACACCCAAGCAGAACTTGCTAAGTTAGGAAATGTTATATTTAAGGAAACGGTGAAGTTAACCACGCTCATAGTCGATTTTGCCTATGACATAAAACAAATAAAACGATGTGCAACAAAATACGGAGAATCTTTGCTGTGCGTATTACCGGATTTTCAAGTAAGTAATAATCAAAATAATATTTTTTATAATTTGTAATTTATTAATTTTTTTTGATTTACCCAGATATTTCTTCCAGCCCGCTATAGTGCGATGAGTGATACAGTAATGGCTTCAATAAATGAAGGAAAGTATTCGATTACGTACTTGGGGCCACTGGGAAAATCCTCAAAAATTAAAATAGAAAAAAATTAAAAATAAAAAATAACAAAGGTTATTCAGTGTATTGGTTTGTTTTTATTTTTTTTAAATAAACGAAGACTGCCCAACGACGACAAAGAGTGATGCCATTGAAGTGGTCAAAACAATTAAGTTTCTAGGAGTCATAATTGATGATCACTTCCTATGGCATGAACATATAAATAAAATACGGATGCAACCAAAGAGTGCCCTTTTTGCAATGGTATATCTCAAAAGATATACTAGTGCTGAGGTCCAAAAACAGGTGTACCTTTCACTTGCTGAATCCCTCTTAAGATAAGGGATATTAGCTTGGGGAAATGCGTCGAAAACGCATCTAGATAAGATATCGAATCTTCAGCATCGATTATGTAAAATACTCAACACTAACTATTTTCATTTAAAGGTCTTAGATGGAAAAAACCATAATACTCCTTGTCATTTGGCACCAATTCCTCCATTTCCACTTCCAACGCTATCACAATCTAATCCTTCCTTTAGTCATCATGCGTTTCATTCAGTCCCATTGACCCTGGCAGCTCTATTATTGGTTGATATTGCAAAACCGGCCCCTACATCCCAATCAGAAGATGATGACTATTATATAGGGCAATTAATGCAAATACATTCCGATTTTCTTCTTCTTCCTAAAATCACTTCCAACAATTCTGATACTCTTCATTGCGATGCACGATCTCATGTCCATAATGATGTTTATTGTGTACCCTTCTCACTTATAAAACGGGTTCAATCTTTATTAACTCCCTAAGTTAATGAAAGACTGTCGGAGAGAGATAGGATGATTTTCATTGAGTGGGAAGGAGAAGGGTTGATTGCACCGAAAATCCATTCCCAACATAAATTTTGACGCAAGCATGAATATTCCTTTGTCATTGCGTTTCGTTTTTGACAGCAATTTTCATTTGGTGAGTAATCGTCGCAGAGAAAACCCCAGAATGGCTACGTGGACGAGAGAACAAGCACGTGCACTTATTGAAGAATTCCAGCAATTCCCAAATCTCCATAAGATTAGGAATACTCAAAACAAAAACATAGTAAAGAGGAACAGGGATTTGTTGGAGATTGTTGAAAAAATACAAGAAAAACGTCCGGGCACAACCATAAAAGACATTTCGATGAAATTAAAAACAATTAAAACTCAGTATTTAAGAGAAAAGGCAAAGATGTAATACGCATGTAACTAATGCTTTATGTATATGTGGGGTTGAGCCATGAGTCAACGACAGCGATCATCAGGCACGACGAACGAGCTGATATTGATACCCAAGTGGGTCAGCTCGCATCGCGCTGATATAGGTCAGGATGAGGAGTCATCAATGCGGTGTCGTCGTCGTCGCCGTTTGTTTGTTTATTTGTTTAGGTCGTACGCTGCCACTGGGAGCAATGCATCGTCACGGGGCAGTCGGATCGGGTTTGTTTACTGCTCGAGTATCGGATACCACTTTGGCGTTGTGGGTGATTAATTGAGGCGATCGCCACTACGCTATAAAATAAGTGGAATTCGAGCAAAAAACAAACAATGTTGCGGACGATCATCATAGCAGTTGGTCTCCTAGTCGCAGGGTCGGTTGCCGCCTTTGCTTGGAAGTTGTGTGGATGGTATCGATTACTACATACGCAGCGAGTATAGGATCTGATATAAGAAGCGGTGCTGAAACTGGATGGGAGGTCAATTCGTCGTAGCTGTTCATCGATGGCTGTCGATCCCTCGTGGCTCAATTCAGGAGGGACTCCCGGTTTTAAACTCTAATTACCTTTTTTGTAAATTCTCTTAAGCTTCTTAATAAAAATATTATAAGTTCCTACATATATGCACTTGGACCAGTCTATGTAACATCAATATAATTAGAACTATTGTCTATTAAAAAGTTGTGTAGCACACAGCAAGTCTGCGTTACACACTTCACTTTTCCGGTCGCAAGTGCATGGTTGTCTGCAAAATCCGGAACTTATTTGCAAGCATCCCAAAACTATGCTCAATGCATTGCCTTATATGACTTAGCCGAAAATTAAAATTTCACCAGTAAGAGGTGTACATATATTCCAAGAGCCGATCGTGTATAAGCATGCAATAAGCTGCTGTGTTTTCTGGAATATTTTTTGCAGTTTTAATCTCCACTCTTATATCGATGGGACCCGATTTAACCGTCTTGTTCTGTGTGATTGGAGCTGTTTTTTTTAAAATCCGCTCGAGATAGAATAGGTTGTGATTTCCGCATATAATAACTCTGTTGAAATTTTGAACACATTTTATATAAAATGGCATTACGTTCAAATTTGAGATTGAGATGTTTAACTGTATTTTTTCTTTTGCATCAATTGAGTAGACAACATCTTGATCAGATTTCGAACGTAATAATATAAGCTCATGCTTAGAATTTAAAATAATTTTATTAAAGTCCTCTGCAAAGCCTAGGAGCATATCGTAGGGTTATCAAATTCCTTCGCATTTTTTAAGAACAATTTTTGGTGGTATTCAATTTTTTTGAGGTAACAAAACTCTCACGAATTTCGTGTATAAAAACTCGTTGAAATCTTAGCATAACATAAGTTCATTCAGTACGGTTAAAGAAGCAAAATTATCCTTTTTTTGTTGATATTAACCATGGAGGCTCTACTGGTATTGATATCAAAAGATATCAAATCAACGATGTCTGCTGGGCGTTCAGCTCCTTGAAGCAAGAACTTGGGGAGACCGTGAAGGAGGTGCAACGAACCATCTATGTTTTATTGCATTTAATACTCTCAATATTCATTCTATGTTACACCGTACTGCATTACACATACTCTCAGCCTCAATTTAAATTCCATTTTGTTTTTGCCTAATAATACGGTTCACTTTTTGCTTCGATGTAAATTTTGTAACGTGGCTCTGTCTATTCTTTTGCAGACCACCAAGCGTTTAACACCTTCCAATTCAATAAAATTGTCGTTTATATCAATTTCCTTTCCTTAACAAATTTTGCAATTAACTTGAACAGTTCCATTAAGTTCTGCACACTCAAGTCAGCTGGAGTTATCAAAGAAAAAACAAAAATAAACTGACACAGTGTTTCAATTGCCAAATGTTTGGGCATGGTGAAAAAAACTGTCACACAAAAACATATTGTTCTATCTGCGCCGGGCCGCACAAATTTACTGAGTGCGAAAATGCAGGCGCATTCAAATATGCAAATTGCAGTGCAAATCACAAAGCAACTGACGTCTCTTGTGTAAGCCGTGGCAAATACTTGGAAATGTGAGAGAAGTTATCCAAGAAAACCTTTCACTCTCAGCCTAAATCTCTCTATTCGCATGTGATTTAGCCGCAGTAGAAACCGGTTGTTGGCGCCATCTGTGTGCGTGCGCACGTAGCCGTCTTGACCCTAACAACAGCGAAGTGAGGGCATACAAAAAAAAATTTAAAAAAAATAAAAAGGTTTCGATGGTTTTCTTCGTTCTTGGTTTTCCTTTTTTTGCACTTTGGCGTCGTGCCGGATAGATATTAAGACATTTAATACTGAATTTATTAAAAGAAAAAATAAACTTTGCAGAATTTTTAAGCCGCCGCAAACGGCTCTAAAAACTTAATTACATGGTTGTGATCAATTCGATGAAAGATTTTCCCACCTTATCATCTTATCAGCGCAACAATGCGCATCATGTTGAGAGTCTTAATCAATCGAATGCATGGCAGAGTACTCAACATTCAGTGGGTAATGCAGAAGCCAGCAGCAGCAATTGCAACAACACGAATAATAAGCTTTTCTCAGCTGATGAACTTAACGCTTTAGCCATGGAGTCGATTAGTAATTTAAGTGTTTGTAAAACAAAAATTTAACAATTTAATGTTATCGCACATTTAGCTACCAAATTTTTGTATGGTAATGATAAGTAATACGATAGATAGAAACCTAAATATAATGACCTGGAATGCCAGAGGCATACGCAAAGTTATCACGATCGGATATCAGCCGACGGAATTAAAAGTGCAAGCGAAGCACACGAGTTACGGTAGCCACCGGTTCCCCCGTCGCTCCCTACAACAGACGACACCCACAAGCCGCAACAATATCAGCAGAGACACATATTTCGCTGATTCCGATCACCGTGGGACAACGACACCGGCAACACACGCCGGCTGCAATAAGCTGAATCAGCAGAAACACATATTGTAATTCACAGGTGATCGTATGAACTTGAGTCAGCGTCTGCTGGGCTTCCGGCCTCATTTCAAGTTCATAGAATCACCTTTGCAAACGAACCATCATGTTAAGGTAGAGATAAGATGAAGCCACTCTGATTTCGGCTGTCAACCAATAAAGATCATTTTATAACGTGGAACTTTGGTTTTTTTTTTGAATAACGGATTTACTCCCAACATAACTCACGTGCATCCGCTTGCGCACTTCGACGCCTGATCCGGGTGAATGGGTGTAATGTGGATCTGCATGGGAACTGCAGATTAGCATTTTGTTTTATAATTAAGTTAAGAATAAATTCTGTATTTTGGTTTCATTCTGATTCTAACACGCAAAACGATCGGTAATAAATTTTGATTGTGAACAAAGAGAAAAACCGGTGTTTCAATGGCCAGTTGGCGATCCGAAAAATAATTTTTTTACCTTCCACGAAATTAAATTCGTTTACTGCAATAATCATATCGAATTTATTAATTTTTTAAATAGTAATAGCATTGTGTTTGAATCATCCACGGCGTCTTGTCGGCAGCGCGAACCGACAACCCTAGCGGGAAATTATCAGCGCACATCACACCACCAAATGTGCAGCAACACATCAGAGCAAGGGCGACCAAATGTCCACGACCTAAACTAACAACAATACGGAGCATGAGCAACGGGCATCGGCATTCTGAGATGTCTACGTGCATAAAAACAGCACGTGCAGAGCAACGACGGCGGGCCGAAACCATTTGTGCGGCGCAAAGAAGGGCCAACAAAAATAGACGAGGAAAACAGCCGACCATCCCGTACACAGCAGCGCGACGACTCAGCGGGACCGATCACCGGTACATCCCTTTGGTGGCCTGTGCGCCGACGTTTGGTGTTGGGTGAAATTTCGTTTTGCATTCGACTCTTCTTTTGTCACGCGTACAAATCAGAACAAATAATCATCACTATTGTGCAAATTAAATACAGTCCATTTTATTTTGTGATATTGAAGTAGGAGTTCAATAAATAAGAATTTTTTGGTGTAAAACTTTCATTTATTGATCCGTACACATTGACATCGCGTTAGTTACTGAAACTTGGTTAAGCTGTGATAAAACACACTCAACTTCAGATTATAAATGCTATCGTGTCGATAGAGTTAATAGAAGAGGTGGATGTGTTGCAATTCTTCTTCTGAAAAGATCAATTCAACATTCCCTTTTGCCTATTATAAGAACAAGCGTTGTGCAAAATATTGCTGTAGAAGTGAAACTAAAAAATCAAAGTTGCATTAAAATTATCTGTGCTTAGTTCCCTGGCGGGTCCACTTCTGCTGAAAAGAGATTAGGCTTAAATAACGACCTAAGAAAACTTTTTAGCTCCATTTAGACTTCTTGATTGGGGGAGATCTTAATTGTAGACATAGAGACTGGGGTTGTAATCGGGCAAACGCCAGTTATGTATATGTCAGCTTCTTCCCTAAAGCCACTTGTAGGGATGCCAGACGTCCCGCTCAGTGCGGGACCGTCCCGATAAAGGGGTTTTGTCCCGCAAGTGTCCCGCAACGAAAATTGTCCCGGCAAATATCCCGCACTGAAAACTGTCCCGCGAAATGTCCCGCAAATTTAACTTTCGTTCGAGTAAAAAGTTTTATTTATTTTGCTAACCATAACAAAGGTGTAAATGGCCCCTTACAATAATGACGATAGTTTAGGTTTAGAAATTGTGACAGTTGGCATGCCTGCTCGTTTGACATTGGGATAAGAACAACAGCTGGTGATTATTTTAAACAAAATCAATTCGGAGCGCTCCGTCAAAAACGTAAATATTTGTTTGTGTGGATAAGTTAAATGTTTTTAGCAATTGTTTTAATAACATAAAACACCCATGTATACTTTTAGCCTCAAGAAGAAAAAGTACGTCCATATCTCAAGAAGTTTTATGTATTTGAAATCGCTGAAGCATATTTAGCGTTTATTTCTCATGTTGGTGAAATATTTCAAAAGGCTGTAGTATCTTTGGAGTCCGAAGACACTTCGGCTATTAATTTATTTTATATTATGAATAACGTCAGGATTCAATTAAAAAATGAAAGAAAACACAAATATTTTGGTTCAATAGTTCGAACAATTGTGTTAAAATGTGATAATGACGATATTGCTAACCAATTTTATAAAGAATTAGATACATTTTATGAGAGCGCCCTTAATTATTTAGAAAAAAAATTTGATTTTAACACAAAACTTCAGTACTTATCAGGAATGAAATTACAAAATGAACCAAATTTTGAAAATTATCTGAAAATTATTGAACTTTTTGCAATTCAAAATATAAATTCTGATATACTTTTCGAGGAATTTATAGCATTAAGAAGTTTTTATGCATCAAAAATTAAAGATTTAGATAAAAAAAAAGATGTGCAACTTTGGGTTAGTTTTTTTTAAGAACAATACAGCACCAAATTTGGAATTGCTCTGCAATTTCGTATTTTCCTTGCCAGTGTCGAATGCTAGCTCTGAGAGAATTTTCAGCTTCATGAAGAACTCATGGCGAGATGAGCGAAAGCAGCTTTCCATGGCAGTATTGGAAGCCGAGCTTCTTATAAAACAAAATTTTTCGATGAGTTGCAGAGAATTTAAGGAATTTTGCTTAACCGACTTTGGGAAAACAGAAATAGTTTCGAAAATAGTTTCTTCTGATAAGTACTGAATTTTTAAAATTTCTAGTCTGACTTGTGTTTACATATGGATGTATATATGAAGAAAACTTTTATTTATTTATTTTGTTATTTCATTAGTTACCTACTACTATTTTTTTTATTGAAGAGTTGATTTTTATATTTATTTTTAAGCATGAATTGCTTAAGCTTACCTTCCTACGCAAAGACTGGTTAATAGTAGATATATACATTTATGTTCTCTGTTATTTTTAAAAACTATATTCCCTTGTTAGTTCTTAATGTTTTCTATGTACCTATATTTGTATGGATAAATCTAAACAAGTTATTATTGCAACCAATGGCTTTCTAAAAGTTACAAAATAAAGTTGCGTATATGAATTAAAAGACTGTTAAGTAAAGAAAATCTTACTTATGTTACTTTATTTTAAAAATATAATTTAAACTTTAAAACGTTTTTTTTTTACGTCGACCAGCAAAATGTCCCGCCAGACAATTTTTCAGATCTGGCACCCCTAGCCACTTGACATCCGATTAGCGGAGTCATTTAGTTACCTAAACGGTTGTTTAGCATAATTATTTCCCACACATAATTGTTGACGTTGACGGAGCGGACGGAAACATGATCAGATGTACTCGGACTCGTGTGCACCTTAATGCACTTCGGAAGGGAAGAAAAAATAGATTGGAAAATTTCTCGTGGAGTCTCTTTTGGATCGTGAAGGAGTTCGGTTGCGTTTGTAAAGAAAATTCATAGTTAAGTTCAAACCGTGTAAAATATAAAGAAAAATTAATAAAGAAAAAAAAAATAGTTTTTTTTTTTATTATTCCAAGTGGGTAAAGAAAGCTAAGTCGCCTGGGGAAATCTACTCTCTGATCTTGCACAGCAATTCCCAATTTCTGTATTGTTCCCCCTAAGTCCTACTTACGTTCCTGCTACTTCGTGATCCTACTTGCGATTACGGTTCATGAAGGAGAAAGTTTAATCACGAATAATACGCGCGTACGGTGACATTGACCTGGAAAAGAAGTCACGCGTACAACTGTTGTGACTTGGTATTCGACACGCGCTGTTGTTGCGTTAAAACCATCGAAGCCATTGCCCTTTGTCAAAACATATTGTTTTGCTGAGCTAATGGCTCGATAGGTCAAACAACGCGTAATTGCTGTAGTGTCGAATTACCGAGTCACTGGTGTTTGGCACGAGCGGATTTCCCCGATGCTTGCTCAATAGGTCAAGCAACGGAGAAATGCCGATCGTGTAGAATTACCCAACGATTCGGTTGGAACCAGAGACAGGGGTTAAGTCTTATTGGAACCATTGAACATAGCGCGTGTTTTTAATACATAGTACAACAATTTGGCGCAGCCAATATCGGATCGCGAAAATCCTAAAAAAAAAAACCGAACGTACAGTGTAAAGCACGAGCAAAAGTTGTAGCAATTGAGCTAAATACCGAAAACAAAAAGTGCGCGAAAACGAGAAAAAGTAAGTTTTAAAAAGTAAGGTGTAACAAAAATAAAAGAGGAAAAAAAGGTGTAAAAAAAAAAGTGTTACAAGTGTTAAAAGTGTTTGGTAAGTGTGGTACCAAGGGTGAGTAAAAAAAAAAAAAAACTATATATATAATTCTTTAACTATATTTTTCCTTGCCTTGTCTTGTTGTGTTAAACGTTAAACTCTTGCGAATTCCGTAAGCGAACCAGCATCGCGCTTAAGTTGATTTGTTTCGAACTAAGTTTTAAGTTGATGGCCAACAGCGAAATTGAGGCCAAACTTAACGCATTACTAGACGAAAACGAACAACTTAGGAAGGAAAAACGAGAGCAAACGCAAGAGGTAAAAGAGTTGAACGACATTTTACTGTCGGAACTTAAAGATCCTTTACATTCTGAGGTTTTCGAGTTGGTGAAATTCCAGTTGAGTGCTCAGTGTGGTAAATTTACGCGGTTGGAAACAACAGATGCGATTCTTGCCGAATACACCAAGGCCGTACACCGCTTAAAAGAAACTCACTTCAAAGAAATTCAAAAGCTTGAATCCAAATTGAAGCAAAGTGAGTGCGCGCGTACGACTCTTGAGAAGCATCTCCAGGAGGCCATAGAGGTAGATAATCAAGTAGGCGACCTTGTGAGCTCCATAGGAGTTGGTTAGCCCATAGAGAGCTTCCGAACAAAGTTACGCCAACAGATAAACCAGTGTTAGGTACAGTTAGTCAAAAGCCGACCACATCTAAGCACGCAAGTTCGTTGTGTAAGATCGCGAGCAAACCGAAACAGTTAGTACCACCTGTAGAGCTTCAAAGTACAGAGTCGACAACTGTTCCATCACAAGCTAGCGGAATGTCGTACGAAAGTATAGCGAAAACTGTCGCCCGGCTAGTACGCCGGACTTGTCAGGAAAGGTTTATGAATTCATAAACGCCTGCCAGCTCGGCCTACAATGCATAGAGCCTGACGACGAGGAGAAGTATGTTTCTCTACTAACAACTAGGTTAGTCGGGGAAGCATTTGAAGTCGTCAGAGGAAATGTCCCAAAGACCTTAGGAGAGCTGGAAAGGCTCATTAAGGGTTTCCTCACCCGAAGAACCTTGGATAGCGTTGTGGCAGAAATAAAGCAATCCTATCAACTGGTTACAGAGGACATTCAGTCCTTTGCAAGAAGGCTGGGGGGCTTGCACAACAAAGCCCGAGAAATCATAGGTGCTAGCTACGTTTGGTCTGAAAGTGGTGCTTTGCTGAATAAGCTAAACAACACCACTATTAGAACATTCAAAGTGGGGCTAAATGATCCAGCCCTGCGAAATATAATGCTTACTAGAAACGAATCAGATTTAAAGACACTGGCAGACTTTGCGGAGGAGTCATCACTCCTGTTGAGACCAACCATACCGTGGCAAGACGCGGGTCATATGGGGAATAACCTTCACGGATACCCCAACACATATCGTCAACAAGCGGCTGTATTACCATATTACAATCCAAACAGCACGGAACACTTTACACACCCACATACCTCCTCACATTCCTATCCCTCCAACCCGTTCGCGTACCTTCCTAGTAGCTCCATCGCTGCGAACGCTATGACAGACTCCCCTTTGCCAATGCAAAAGATTCGGGGACAGACTCCTAAACTTAAGTGTGAGTTCTGCAATAAACCAAACCACACTTATGCTGACTGCCGGGAGAGGAAGAACACCCCATATTGCGAGGGTTGCCACTCCTACGGTCATGAAAAGGATGTTTGCCCCAAGGCAAAGGTATTCGCCGTAAAATCGGCACCTAAGAGGAAGAAATGCCTCTGGTGCTCACGGGTAGGGCACTCGGAAGAAGAGTGCTTTAGCAAAAAGAATTATTTAAAGGCGAACCAGGGAAACACGAGGGGGCCCAGTCAGAACAACTAGACTGTGCCCAACAAGCCTCGGACACCTCAATAGTTCTAAAAGAACCTAAAAATAATTCGATGACTCAGGATTTGACTAAATTAAATCCAAAAGTTAAATTAAACCTAAAAGCTAGTCCCAAACCCAAAATTACGACGCAGAATCGACCACAGCGAAGGAAACATAAAACTAAGCCTTTTAAAATAGTTTTAAACAATCCTCGAAGCATAAAGAAGACAGAAATAGATTATGGTCTCGATAAAAGCGACTAAAACACGTACAATGGATGAACACCAATGCCCGAAGAATCTTCGAAAAAAAGATCCTTCATGAAATGAGAAAGCCACCGATAATTTTTAATGAATCTAATTTTATTCCAAATCAAAGTAAAATAATCACAAATATTTGTCAGAAAAAGCTGTTCTAAAAGAAAAAGTAAAAAAAAAAACCGTTTGTCGTTTTTAAACTCACAAAACTATGTCCCGAATTCCGCTTTACTTATGCGTCAAAGAAAAAAATGTATGCGTACTCTATTCGAACTGGGAACGTCTTATTTAACAAATATTCAATTTTTCACTTTCTCACAACTTCAGTCGGTTGCGAAAATTTATAAAAATTCAAATTCATGGAACTATAGCTGAACTGAGAAAAAGATTTTAAATTTGAAGGTAATCTTTGGATTTTACCAGTATATGTATGTATGAAATGTGTAATGTTATGCAAGTTTTTTCTCAAAATGTGTTAGAATATTTAAATCCGTTGACAAACACACAAGCCAATGGATTCTGTTTTTTTTTTAAGATTTTTGTAATTGGTTGAAGTAAGATACAACTAATTTATATGCCGATGTACAATTGTTTCCACACACAGCATCATGCACATAAATGCTGTATAAAAATAACAACATTTATATGCCAACTTTCAGACCTGTGTAGTGCGGCATAATAAATCATATTTTACAATCAACTTGTTTCTTACTTTATGTCGTCTTTTGATAAAATCTAAATCCTGACTTCATTTTACGCTTTATGAATAATTTTGCTTAATAGAAAATAATAATATAATAAACTATTTGAGTTCTCGTAAAGTTAATCAATTCATACCCGACAAATTGAGCTTCCTATTTTGAATTGTCTGAGTTGTCTGCTTCTTTCTTGGTTAATTTATCGGGCAAATCGCATCCGACATATGCATCGTTGTCAACACAATATTGGATAAGATCACGCCATGTATCGGTTAGAGATAACAAATGTGGATTACCGCAAACGTACAGCAATGATCGTGCACGTGAAATGGCCACGTTCATTCTCTTTGGACTTGAAGCAAAGCCGAGAGCATATTTTAAATCCATTCTTAGAAAATCTTTTGAAGAGCGAACGGTAGAAATTAGAATAATGTCACGTTCCTAAAAGAAAAAATAAAAAGAAAGTTAGTTAAGGGAAAATTTAACAAAAAACAATTTTTTAAGAAGCTTACCTGGCCTTGGAATTCTTCGACAGATCCAATTTTTGGCATGGCGACATCAGATTCAGCGAATAAGTTTCGTAGAACTCTAACCTGCTTCTGGTATGGCGTAATGATACCAATTTGATTTGATGAAATACTGAGACGATACAATTGAATTGTCATCAGAAAGATCTGTAAGAGAGAGAGAGAATGATTAGATGGAAATCGGTAGATTAGAACAGTTTGAGAATAAGGATGGAAACGCGTTACATATCGAACACATCAATTCAAGGCAAACAAGAGAACTACAGATCCAGGCCTAGGTTCTTGTTATACGTGTAACATTTTTTGTACGAATGGAAGGTACCTACAATTTATTGCCGACTGCAAATAGTGAATTAAGAAGCTTCATGTTCAAATCATATCTTCACAAGTTTGTCTTGAACCTACGCCAGCAGTTTAATATACTGAATACTAAGCCAAAGCCATCACCAACGACAAATTAAGAAGACAAATTATTTACGACAAATTCTTTCGGAAGTTTGTCATTGCCTGCCGAGACATTTAAGATGCCTTGAAAGAAATGCGTATGGATAATTTGAAACTGATTCTAGAAAAACCTCAAGAAGGGAGACCGTCTAAACTGCCACAACTATAGGGACATCAATCTTCTTAACATCTCCTACAACATCTTATCTGCCGTGTTGTGTGAACGCCTAAAGCAACAACCTGATCGGTCCATACCAGTGTGGGTTCAGGACAGAAAAGTCCTGTTCGACAAAATCGGAATAACACAGCGCGATGTCACTGGCGCTTGAGTATTGATACGGAGGCGGCGAAGATGGATTTAGCGGTAAATGAGGGCAAGACGAAGTATATGCTGCCAACAGGAAAGGACACTCAACACCGATGTTTCGGACAGAACGTCACAATAGACAGTTATAACTTTGAGGTAGTTAAAGACTTTGTCTACTTAGGCTCCGCTATCAATTCAGGCAACGACCCTAGCCCCGAGATCAAACGAAGAATTACTCTTGCCAATCGCTTCTTTTTTGGGCTGAGACGTTAATTGAGTAGCAAAGCCCTCTCTTGAACAACTAAAGTGACCCTGTATAAGACCTTAATTGTACCAGTCCTGGTCTACTGCTCAGAAGCATGTACTCTGTCAAAAGCGTATGAGGTTGCTTTTGGCTGTTTCGATAGGAAAATTCTTCGGGTCTGCACAGACGGTGAATGGAGGAGGAGATACAATAACGAACTGTACAGGCTGTACAGCGACAGCGACTTAGCCAGAGTCACTAAAGCGCTAACGACTGAGATGGTTGGGTCATGTAGAGCAGATGAACACTAATGCTCCGACCCGGAGTCTTCGAACCCACACTCGAGGGAGGGTCCAGTAGAGGAAGGTCGTGACTCAGGTGGCGCACGCCAACTTGGCGTGCAAAACTGGAGCCAGCTGGCTAAATATCGAGTTAGCTGGAGACGCTTGTTGGGTAAGGCACAAGTCCACCCTGGACTATAGCGCCACGTTAAGTAAGTAAGCAAGGCTCTGGAAAAACGCAGAGTTTACCCGTTTCTTGTAAGCTGGGTGGAGAATATATTAAGGCTGAATTTTCGAGCTCAGCTTGCAGTATCTTGCTTGCTAACTTACATAGATGGCGCTCACCTACATATGTAAGGTGCTCTCCAGTTTACTTCCTTGGCTAACTGCCTTCAATGGCGCACTCCAAGTTGATAAAGGTCCCCTTATGCTTGTATCCGCCCCCGGGTTAAACTCAAAAACAGCTGTTGCTGAACATTTTTTTCTCTAGATCAATGTCTTCCGGGTATAGGGGTAGAATATCCAACAATTTTCACAGATCCATGATGCATGATAAAGGGAGACTCGGTACCTGTTCGTATAATTTAGTTTAAGCCTGTTATCTAAGTCTGAAAAAAGAAATCCTTACAAAAGATTGCGCAAGAGTTACGTACCCAGAAGCAGACCGATGTACAATCGGTCATAAAAGAGCTTCTCAATTCGTCGTTCGGAGTCGTAGGTCCCTTCCTTTCATGCGAAAACTATAACACGCACAACATGCGCGAGAAGCTATTATACATAGGGCTTGGCTCACCACGAGCAGTCGCGGCAGCTTTTTATTGTTTTTATTTACAAGTGCGCAGGGGTGTACGAGACCAAATTAATTTGGAAATAGAATAAAATGAGGTATACTGACGAGAAAAGGATCGGAATCACATTTGCTGTACAGAAACCATTCTGGGCCCAAGAAAAACTATGGAAAGAGGTGTAATGCAAAAGGAATAACCTAATCGTATAGAAGAGCTGTCTAGAATGGAAGCTGAAAACTGAGACACCGCATACCTTTTTAATTTACATGGAACGGTCGGAAGAAGGACGTGGACAAGCTTGCAGAAACTAAACTCTCCAAGTAGTTGGACGAAATGGGTGCTACACTTTGAGAATCTCATCGACTAATACAACAGATCTCGAGAGATTTCAGTACACTCATACCCTTAATAACAACATATCAATACCCAGCCACTGACCTTAGTTAAAGCCAATCAACCGGCGATAACACGTCGTAACGTCTGGTATTCTGTTGCTATGAAACACTAATTTCGTTTATAAGTACTTACATGTTTTGCTTCAATCGGATTATACCATGATGGTGAGTCCGAGTCTTGCTTGTTCTCCCCGCGTATACCCTGGAAGAATAGTGCATGGCTAGCTGACCGTGTCTCCGATTTTGGCAGCAACGATCTGACACTGTCCAAAATTGCAAACTCCTTGTTTCCCTCAGCAGCTAGCATTGGTCGCAACTCCGAATCATAGAACAGAGAACTATATGCGTGCAGAATACTAGGCAAAGCCCGGTAATTGTATATCAACTTTGTCACAAGTCGTGGATCAGAACCTGTTTCCGGAAAACGTACTTTATCCCTTCTATATGGGAATCTTTGAACAAGACGTTCCAAAAACGATGTTTTTAAGCCACGCTCTCCGGCAAAGTTATTCACTGTAATTGGCCCCAACTGATATGGATCTCCGACCAGAACTATTTGTCCCGATTTAGGGTTGAGCAGAGACGCCGCTATCATAAATTCAGGCTCCGAACACTGACCACTTTCGTCGACAATCAAATGGGTGAAATGCTCCTTGGGGAAGTCCATTTGATGGAAGTTTCCTATTGTTGCACAGGTACTGATTGTGATCTTGTGTCGTCCTAGGTGTTTCATCTGACACTTGAGCTTCATACCCGATTCTGTGACTATCATCTGAAGGAACAAATATTAGAGGAAATAAATCGAAAAAACGTGCTATACTCACGGAATCCTTTATGGAACCATCAACAGCCAGGTCTATAGTGGCGCAGTATGGTTTTAAATTTTCCGGAATAAGATCCTGTTCGATGAGTTTTTGTGACACCAAACGAACGAAATCACCTGGATTCAATACTTTAGAGTCTATTAGCCGAGTCGTTATCAAATCAGCCGCACTGTTCGATGGGGTTCCGATCAAAACACGGCAATGTGGCAAATTCTTTACCAGCTGCAGTACTGTCTCAACCAAGGTTACTGTTTTGCCTGTGCCCGGTGGACCGAATATCACATAAGGCATCGTTCGGGCTTCACGCCGGAGGATGTTTTTGATCGCATTCTTTTGGATTTCATTCAATTTCGAATTACACCACTGCATAGGGAGTAGTTTGCCACCAATCCTCAGATTGCAATCTCCATCCAAGTCCGCGTCCAACTGGAGAGTCTCGTTAAGAATGATCTTCGATGGGAATAGGAATTTTTCACCACCTTTTTGGAAGATTTCCTTAATCGCATGGTGTTGCTTACGGAAACTAAAACGCGAGTAGTAGAATTCCAAACGATAGTCTTCGCCATTATATTTGTCCTGAAAGGCGGGATTGAATTTCACCAGAATCTTATTGAACAAGACTTTGTGAATGTGGCCGGCATAAGTCTGGACGTCGTCCTCTCCACACCAAGGATTTGTGGCGTGTACCGAATCGCCTATGACCAGTGATGGTCTCCTTTCGGCCAAGTTATCAATTGTCAATGCAAGGAACTCTCCCTCCCGTGTAAAATGGGCCCTCTCTCGATCATACTGGCGAAAATTGACAAAATGCTCGATCTCCTCGATGAACAACAGTGTCTGAAAGCGATTCACATAGTTGTAAACGTGAACATCGTTCCCCAAAGAAGGGTACATCTTATATAGGTTTGCGATTTGTTCTGCTCGAGTTGTGTCTGCGAGCAGAATAGTGCGGAGTTTCTCAGGCACGTCGAACAAATCGATTCTTTTTGCAACAAATCGTCGGCTAACAATCGTCCTTACACCGGGCACTACCACATTTTTCTGTGACCACACCTTTTGGGCGTAGCCGCGAGAGCGAACAGTTTTCAGATTGCTTTTGTCTTCAATATTCTCCTTGTTCTCATCCACACCAACGGCTATATTGATGAAACGGTAGATTTTAAAATTTCCAAAGGTGAATAAAATTTTCTCCTTCGCGTGGCCATAAAATCTAGATTCGCAGTGCAAAATGATTTTTACAGTTTGTCCAGGTTGCAGATTGACTGGAGCCACATTATCTTCCAGGCTTAACTGAGAATTACGTCTTATACCGACAAGGTCAATGCGTTGGATCGTATGCACGCGCTCACTGTTGTTTCTGATCTCAATCTCTTGTTGTTGTTTTTCGAAAGCATTTTGGAAGATAAACCGAATTTCCTCCGGAATTTCGATAACTTTGCCGCCACTCTTGACAACCCCTGGTTTTTGGGTTGGATTTTCTTTTTGAGGAACAGCCGAACGTTCGAGCAGTTTTATGGTTATGCATCGCCAAAAGAATTTACCCTACAGCAACAATATTAGCTAAGTGAATTTGTCAGTAGTCAGCAGTCACTTACCCGTTCACACTCGATCATATCAGCACTAACTACGTCGCCCACGTCTAACTGTAATTTAGCTTCGATTGTATCCATTGTGAAGTAACAGTCAGAATCGATTACACCCCAATCTTCATGCATTTCCTTCACTACACCGTTCTCTCTCTTCGTTCTTGCGGGATGAACACTAATGGTTTCCAAAATTTCCCCCGCCAGATCGACGAATTCTTCATCGGTTTGGACGTTACAATTGAGATACACACGATCACCCTCTTTGGGTATAAATTCTATGCTCACCACATCCAAGTCGACAGTAATTTCTTTATAGTCCGTGTCGACGGTGAGAAATTGCCGATTTCGCGATGTAATCAGACCAAGGATGCTTCGGTGATGAGTGTTGAAGTACTTGGGTTCTTCACATTTTAAACTATTGATGGTCTCCTGAATCTGAAAAGAAGTGCAAAAATGCATGAGAACAATGCGATCGTGAAAGTAGATTGTATACAAAGGCTGTACTTGTATCCTGCTGTTTTACTTTTTTCCGTAGGTCAAAGTATCACGAAAATAGAAACAACCACACAATCATCACAATCAATTGGAGATTCTGCGACCATTGTGAAACTATGGAAAGGGACAATTTTTTGGAGAAGATGCTTAACTATTACCGGTTAGGATAGGTGGCTGCTCCCGCTCAGACAGGGACACTCTTAGACCACGATGAAAAACTGGCTTACCAGCACCAGGAACCAGATTATGTGAAACAGAGTGCATCGAGATCGGCAACCGTAACAGTATTAATACTAACAATTAAACCATTTTTTCCCTGAGATTAAGTTTCTCATCTTCTAGGTGTCGAGTTTGACTAGATCGTTGAGATCATCGTAGAAGTATTCCCCGACGGTTTTTCTTCTTAGTCTCGTCTCTGCAGCTTCTACAAAAATCATTGGAGGTGACCCCAGTCTGAGTGCATGTCTACTTATCAAGCAATGTCCGGCGAGGACCTCTATAAGCGAACCTAGGTCTTCCCGGTTTGTGGCCAAAAGTCTCTTCGTTTTCTTAAAAACCATGTTGGTCCTGATTTGTTTTGACAAGAGACAATTGCTTGTTCCACCTGTGGTTTGGCAGATTCTTGGCATCCGTGCAATGGGAAATTTGATCGATTCGATAGGCGCAGGTGATGGAGATGCCGTCCTGCACCTTCTTTTGCCAGCTCGTCCGCTCTGCAGTTGCCTAGAACGTCCCTGTGTCCTGCGACCCAGCACAAAGTTACATCGCACCTGTCCGCAATCTCGTGAAGAGACCTGCGGCATTGCTTTACCAACCTTGATCGTATTGTTGGCTATTCCAAGGCTTAAATAGCGGCCTGACTATCTATGTATAGTACAATAGCGCTAAAATCTGTCGCATTAATTCAAAGCCAAGTCGCAGCTTCGTGGACTGCCGTGATTTCCGTTTGAAACACACTACAGTAATCCGGCAGTCGAAGGGGAACGGCTAAGCCAGATGCGTTGAAGAAGACTCCTGCCACCGTACCATCCGCTGTCTTAGCTCCGTTTGGGAATATATCTAGCACGGAATTGCTCAAAACTGTAGCAAACTCCCAAGAGCTTCTTCTAAGAATCCAAATCAATATGGGGCACAACGTAGTCCGTTTTACTAGGAATAGTGTGGTTTCTCTTCAGGATTTCAGATTGATCTATTGTTGTGCTGGTCAGTTGGGAGCATTTTCTGAGCCTTAATGCTGCTTCGACTGTCATTACTTTCCCAAAGATTTTAACAGAAAGCAGATGGAGCAGTGGGGGTTGTGATACTAGAATGCGCCAATGAAGATCTTTCCCTCTATGCACTATATGCAGTGCACTGCTAAGTGAGCTGACTCAGGTTAGAATCTAAACATTTTTTACGGCACCAGCTCTTGTCAGGTAATGGCAAACCTGCGGGAGCATAATTTGTAATGAAAAGACATCGAAATCCACCGTTCAGAGTCAACAGGAATGGCTGCGAAAAACTCGGCCTTTAAGAGGCCGTCGTCCCAAAAGTATTTGACAAACATTCTAAATCCTGCCCGGGAAGACAGAGTAAGAAGGATAACATCCGAGGGTCTGGTCTATTACAAGTAGATTTGCCATTTCTGACGAACTGGTACGTGCCACTGTCAGCGTAAAGCGATGGAGATAATTTCTTTGTTATATATCTAAAGTCGCTAACAAGATTTAAAATACTAAGAACACGAAACAACAAATATCAACTTTTTGAAATCATTTTACAAGGCAAGATCGAAGGAGAGATTCCTATAAGCTCCGATAAGATAATAAAATTAAACAGATTCGAGTTTGCGCTTCAAACACTTGCTAACCCATCGACCATATGCAAAACTATGTACACCATAACCAAAACTAAAACTTACTTGTTTCTCAGTTGGTGATTCATCCCACGAATTATCTTGAAGCAATTCGACTTTTACGATTCTCAAATAGTCCGAAAACTCTGATTTGTATGTCAAGAATTCGACCTTACTTCCAACTTTAAAATCCCCAAACTCAGCGGCCTCTTTGGCCTCGAAGAACAGAGAATTATCAATACTTCCATTACTGCTGCGAAGTGAAGTAATCACACCAGTTCGCTTAGAACATGTAATCTCTTCATCTTTTTTGGATGGTGCTTGCTTGTCTATCGGTTCCTCTACCGATTGTTCTTTTTTCAATTCTTTTTCGAAATGTTCGGTTTCTTCTTCGAATTTTTTAGCATATTGTTCCTTTTGGTAGTCATAATCGAAGAGATTATAAACTTGCTTTAACAATGATAACATGGTTGATGATTTGTGTTTGCCACGAAGCCAAGAGCAGCACTGATGCGAAACTTAGTTATTGTTGGCCAGCACGTTTCTCAAGCGGTTCGTACATCCACTCGGTTTCCTTCAAGTAATTCAATTCTTTGCGCAAATTTTGCAGGCGCTTAAGGTGGTTTTCTGTTGTTGAGATTTTATAGCCACATTCGCTGAGAATTAGATATTTGTACCGAGCAAAGGTTTTCTCGGAGTGAGTTTCAGCTTTTTTCGGTTGCTAAGAAATAAGTTTTTAGATGAATGAAATGGAAAGGAATGTAATCCGATTATAAAGATTACCTCTGTGGAAACGTCGGATGTGCTTGGTCCCTCCGATGTATTAATATCATTCGACATAATTGTGAGAGACAATTTCTTTTCTCCTGATTTAATTGCGCAAACGCAACATTACGAGAGCGATTGGGAAAAATTAATGAAAAACTAAACTTCTAGGCAACAGGTTTATTTAGTAGAGATTATTATCGGCTTTCTAAAGACAAAAGTTCTACTTCAAATGTATAAATTCACAGAGTCCGGGGATAAAGCACGAGTTCTGTTTGATAAGGAACGCGTCTCTTCGAAAAAATTATCTGTCAAGCTGTATAACAGTGCACAGGGATGGTACTTGAGTGTGTGGTTCATTCACAAGATTGTAGGCACTACTCATTTAGACCAAGAAATTAGTTAAACAAACATTATTTACATTGCACATATATCTTTTCGGATGGTGAGGTAGCGCTTAAAACACTAATGAACCAATCTGTAAAGTCTAAGTCGGTAAGATATCAAGTGAATATGAACAGAACAGTTTTCTGAGCAGTTTTAGATCGGACTTACATTAGAAGGAATACGGCATCATTGATCTGTCTTGAAGTTCAGAATTTTTCACTCATGTTTGCAACAGAGCATATTGACAAATATCTGAACAATATTGGAATCATACTAAATTAGCGGACAACTTTTAACAACTACAAACAATTAGCGACGAATCAAATTTGCCACTCATTTCCACTCCAAATAAACTTTGTATGTTAATAAAACTTTTTAAAAAATATCTCTACTCAAACTGTACCAACTTCATATATCATTCCTGCTTCGGCGCCAATTTCGAACATTCGTTTCGAATTAGCAAACGAAACGAAGAATTTTCTTGGCCGCGTATATCAAAAACTTGAATTTATTTTCCGCCTAGCTGGGTGGTGGATGAGTACACGTTTTTTTTCCTTCGGTGGAGATAATATATATCATTTCAGTGTGTGAATTCCATAAGAATAAATACTAATTCAGTGACTATATAGAAACGAAAGAAAATCTCAGTGTGCATACCATTTATCCACTAGTCAAGAAATCAAAAAGAATCAACGACTTGAGAAGCAAAAAGACAAAAAAAAACGCAGAACTATGGAGCAAATTATCGCAAATCTCTTGGTTGCCGACAGCGATGTC
This sequence comes from Matsumyia berberina, assembly GCA_917880715.2. NCBI lineage: Eukaryota > Metazoa > Arthropoda > Insecta > Diptera > Syrphidae > Matsumyia > Matsumyia berberina. Next base: position 37,246,908 of record OU862870.1, read on the forward strand.
ATTCAAAAGGTAAATTTTTACTAATTTTTTCATTTCAAATTTTGAAGACTTGTAAAAATCTCGAAACTGTCCGCCCTTAATTTGTAAATTTTTTAAATCAATCGATCCACTGTATTTGATTTAACATTTCCCTCTGAATCCGGTAATTTCTTTGCGAAAAAAGAAAAACACGTGGTGATGGGTGACCTCTTTCGTGGTGCGGACATATTGGCGAAAAAAAGCTCTTATCCCCGTGGAGCTCCGATCTGAAGAAAGTTCCGCACTGGAGAGTAGGCGCGGGTGGGGTTCGCACAAAATATAGATGGAAAACTCTTTTCTTGCAAGATCTTTGCAGTTTCGATTCGCTCGGCTAAGTTTGCTGAAATGTGATTCATAGACGAATAATTTGTGTATGTGTACGGATTTGGATTAATTGAATGTGATACACGTGTAGGGAAGATGATGATTGTTCGTATCATACGTCGACCACTCCTATTTAATTCTCTTACTGGCGGTTGTTTAAACAAAATCGAACTTCTTTTTCTCATTCTCCAATCCTAAATCGCTGAGCTGGCACAGTAAGCTCATGCCATACGGCTCTGGATTTGCTTCTCTTCTTGGGTGGCGTCATTTTCAATGGAGGAATGTGTATTTTTTTTTTTTTTTTTGAAGATTCTCATCGTCGTTGTGGTCGTGCATTTTCATTTGTTGCTAAGCAGTGGTGATCTTTTGTAGAGCATTCTACGCATCGGGATGCCGCCCCATGATACCGAAGGTGCGATAGCTAAAAATATTCATGCACACAAGCGTTGATTGTCGATGGCTGGATGAAGAACAACTTGTCTATCTCGAGAGTCATATCTTTGGTAGGTGGAATGCAATAACCCATGTGGATATGTAAACTTTTGTTGCGAAAGAGCTTTCCCAGTTCAAAGATCAGAACGTGCTGTGTGTGGGGACGTAGTTAATAATTCTTATGTGGAATGGAATTTCATTCTTCGTGGTCATCGTTTTTTTTTTTTTTTTGCGGAATTGTTTGAATCGTAATTTGAGAATGTTGGTTCTGATTATAAGAAATTTAATTACATCTTAATTGTCCGGATTTTACTATTATTCTATGACCAGTAAAACTTAAGTGTTTTCAGCTGATCAATTGTCGACGACTTTAGCATACTTATCGTTTGAACGTGTTCAGATTTTTAAAACCGTTAGACATCTAAGCTCATGGCTCGCATTATTGTTTACTTATATCAATTAGAATAGTTCTGCGAAGTTTTTGTATCAATTTTAGGATAAATAAACTCTTTAGGGATCAAAAGTAAACTTTCCATGTATCTGTCGTGGTCGCATAAACTCATAAACATTGTCATTACGCGGTGGTGAAAGAAATATTAATGATGCGACGTTTCAGTCGTAGTTGCCATTGCACTCTAATTGATGACGTCTTTCACGTCTTGGGTGCCGCTTCGGCACACATCTTGTCGCACCATCGGAATCTGCAACACTTCATCTTTACCTTCCTCCTTCTCAAATGTTCTGCGTCATGATTGCATTTAACGAACAAATTTCCTTCCGGATTGCTTACTGATGTATTATGGCGCAAATGTCGGATTACCTAGGACTGGCCTGTTCACTTTTGAGCACGGAAACTAGCTTCATTGAAGTTTTCTTTTATTCTACAATTACTGGACAACACGACTAATGACGGGAATTGATTTTCTCAGCAAAAACTCACCTAATGTGCGGCGCGTGTTCAAAGATTGTGTAGCGATAGTTGTCGGCGGCATCGAAACAGTTGCGCAACTTCAGTTGCCTAGTGGGCGCCTAACCTATGTGCCGTGTATAAATCGCAGCATGCATATCTGTAAGGCCCTTCGGGAGAAACTACATGGTGCATTATGGGAAATTGAGGAGTGTCGTCATCACAATGAGTCTTTTCTAGCAGCTTTCTTGGACAAATTTGGTTATGTAAAATGTCACCAAGAAGATTGATTTCGCATTGAAACACAACTCGATAAAAAAAGCAACAACCAGAGGCAGTCCTCAGAGTGAAGTCATTGCTATACCGCTATGGGGGCTAGTTACATCTTGATCTTTATTTAGGCCAATCACTGTGGAACGTAACAAGTTATCTTCACGAACAACTTGCTTACGCTTGAGAGGGTGTGGCGTATTTGAAATTCGAACTGGAATATGGAACGAGTTCCTGAGCTATCATTTAAGAACTTTCGCTACCATCCAAAATTGAGAGCTAAAATGAAGAATCTCATCGACACTCAGTGCTAAGTTGATTGATAGTCCCGATCGTAGTGGCTTATTGGTTAGTGCGTTGAACTGGTAAGCGAGCCGACACAAGTTGGAGCCATGCAGAAAACCAAACACTTTTGATGGCATCTTCCCTCACCAGGTAATGACAAATCTCCGAGAGTGTGTCATGAGAAACAAACAAAAGTCGGCAATGAAAACTTCAGATCACTCCTATCACATGCATGGTTTCAAGAAGAAGCGCTAAGTGCTTGGTCCTACTTACACTTTTCGACAAAGTTTTCACTCAAAGAGGGTCTGCCGTTGAATTTAATGTCATTTAGAATAACTCGGCAGGTGTGCCATGAAATGCAAATGCCTTAAATGATTTCAGATCTTCGCTGGCGTAATTGAGAAACAGGGTCGTTGGTCATCGTTACGCCTCTATGATTCAGCATTGCGCCGCAATGATTTTTTCATCACTTGAACTAGTTCTCATTTAAGGTCGTCAAAAAAGCTTTGACTAAGCAACTGACTGCATGCCATCTTCTTTGCGATTCTTTAAACTCTTCTTTCGCCGTTTTTGCTAATGAATTGTCGTCTCATGGAATACATGGGCTCATAAAAACTTTCTAATAAGTAGCTGAATGAGTAAGCGCTACTGGGTTCAAAATTGGAACAAGATGATTGTGAATACGTGGATGTAGTTTAAAAATGCTCCGACTAGACATTGATTCGGTTACGTTAGGTTGTTTGTTGTTCATTATTCAGTGCAAGAATGACTATGATGGAACCTCTTCCTAAGGATAAATTGTAAAGGATGCCTGAAAGATTGGTCTGGATTCGATATGTTGCGGATTTTGAGTAGTAGAATTCAGCTGGTAGTTAAAATGTGACCACGATTTCGTGCTATCGAGGTACTTTTACTAAAGTCACGAAAAATGTATCGAAATTCTTGTAAAATGAACTACCTTAGCTGACAACCTTTTATGTGAAAAAATTGTGCATAAATAACTTTCTAAACGAAGCCGCAGTACCTGAGTTGTTGATAAGGTCTACAGTTTGCTTAAAGGTCAAGAAACTGTTGTCAACTTAATAGAAGGGGAAAGTGCTAACAGATTTTTTAAGATTAGTTATTGTGATGCAAAGAAAATTCAGTTCAAAGTGTGTCACGAAGAGGAATCGGCTTAATACATGTGAAATGTTGCGATCACGTCTTTTGTTAGGGAATCGCAGAAATGCAATTGTTTGGTCACTATCCGCAGAAAACATGAATGATTGTTAATTATGTCCCCATTTCACTCTTCAAACATTTGTAGAAGTTTCTTGATGATCCATAGAGAGGTTTTCGATCATATCGGCCTTTCTAACAGGCCGTTTCGCTTAGTTTAGATGGAAGATAGAGTGCCTATCATCATCATCCTCATCATCTTCCAATGACCCGCTTATCCGGTCGCGGGTTTAGGGAACTTAAACCACATTTGCCGATCTTCCGCCATCGACTCTAACTCATCAGGGGCAATCCCCATACGGGTAGAGGTGAGATTTCGGACTTGGTCCAGCCATCTCATCTTAAGCCTGCCCAGGGGACGCCTACCCGATGGCACGGATTCCATGGCACGTGTTGGAAACCGAGTTGGGGTAATGCGTTTGACGTGCCCAAACCATCGAAGTATGGACCTCTCCGTTCGAAGAAGTAGCTGCTCGACATTGAGTGCCTCGCGTACTCTGGTGTTCCTAACCCGATCTCGTCGAGTCACCCCAGCAATACAACGAAGAAATCTCATTTCGGCAGCTTGTATCCGCGATCTTATTCTTTCGGTCATTACCCAAACCTCGTGACCATAGGTGAGGGTCGGAACAAAAACTGAATTAAAGACCGACAACTTAGCTTCGATGCCAAGTTCGGCCCTCCTGATAACAGATCGACCAAGCTGTCTCAAAATTGCTCCAGCCTGACCAATCCTACAGGATAACTCAGTATTGCTCCTACCATCACTCGTGAATAGGACCCCGAGATACTTAAACTTCTCCACCTGTTTCAATGGAACTCCACTAACATGCAGAGTGCATTGAACAGGTGTTCTGGAAATTACCATTACCTCTGATTTGTTCACGTTAACCTTCATCCCAGTTTCAACATAGTGCCTAAAACTTTTAAAAAACACGCGTTCGTCAGTTTATAATCGGCAATAGACATTTCGTTGTATATCCATTTGGTTCAATGGATTAATTCACTCTTAAGTCTAGAAGGCTGGCGTTTTCTTGTATTTGTTGTATGTAATTAAAGTAGACACGGCTTTGCACATACTTTCTTTACAAAGCCATGGTATCACCAAATGGTATTTCAAACGAGTCTAACTTTTCCACATTTCCATCATAATGTATCAGAATCTTTACAAATCAAAGAGATTCCATACAAGTTCCAACGTACATTTTACCCGTGTACGATTTTGTTCTCATACAGGGATTTAGCAGTGACACTCTTTAAGGCTGACTGAATATAAACCCAAATCGGAGCAGCCTAAAGCAACGCATAAACGACGTCAGTGTTGCGTTTGGCATCATTCTGCCAAACAGAGGATGCCAACTTTGCAATGGTTATTGCCTTTCTCTATTTACATTATCGATTTATGTAGGTAATTTGTACGGATTGGTCGTTATCGAAAGTAGAACGCAATAAATACGGCGAAAACGTTGGGGTTGGTTGTTTTTTTTTTTTTTTTTTTTTTTTATCAGACTAAGCATGGATGGTGTGAGGAAATTTTTGTGAAGAAATGGCTTTGATTTTGACTGCCTTTCTTTATTATCTCTAATGGGCTATGTTGTAGTTAATAATCTAATCATTATCTAATTGGGACAAATGCAATAAGCGGACTAGACATGGTCTTGTGTTATCATTTTGGAAGTAAATTATTTTGTTTTGCCGAGGAAATTTGGAAGCATTACTTGTGTCTAAATCATGAAACACACATGTATATATATTAGAACTGAAATGATGGCAGTAAATTGTTAAACTGATTTGCTGCGAGGGATGACACCAAAACGAATCGACTTGGTGCTAAGGACAGCGTAGCAGACCAGAAGTTTGTGGATTAGTTTATGTGGGAAACGCGGTCACGGGGTATGTTGGTCGATTGTGTTCCTCTTTGTTGCGTGGTCCTCGTTTCAAACGTGTATCTTATGCTTTTAGCTTATCCTCTTTACGAAGTGGAGTATGTCCATCAGCGGTGATTTCCCTAAACTTTCTGGTTCTTCATAACCAGCGCAATAGGTCTTACAAGTCACCTGACGACAGACGAACAATCAGGGAAGTTATGAAAGCAGAATGGCAACATAGGTGGAACACCAAAACAAAGGAGCGATGGACATATAAACATCCCGAACCATTGATGAATTTACTTGTAGAAAGCACGGAGAGGTAAACTACTACCTAACGTAATTCATATCAGGCCGTGGATGCTTTCAGGAGTACCTTTACAAGTACAAGCATTTGTATGACCCATTCTGCCAGCACTGTGAAGATAAACCCCAGAATGCTGAGCATGCTGAAAATTACACACGTGCTAGAACCTTTCTAGAGAGAGAAATGGGAGCCCAACTGACCCCAAGGGACTTAATCCCATTGCTAACGACGCGCGAAGGCTGGGAGACTGCAGGTGAAGTTAGCAGAAGCATAATCCAGCAACAGCGAATAGAGGAAAGAGCAGCAAGAAACGAAGAAACTGCTAGCTCTGGAAGTTGAGAAGAAGACGACGAAGTGCCAAACCTTTTTTTGTGACGGAATGCCTTGACTGTCGGTGTCGCAGGGGACAAACAGGAGACAGAGCAAGGACGAGGTGTTTTTAAGCACGTAGACATGCAGAAACGTGGAGACGGGCATAACTTATGGCACGGGCCGGAGAGTATCCATAAAGGATTTTCACACCTACATTACAAGTCGAGGCGCATCTGGGCCTCGGCGTCATATCGTAGTTCTTCTATTTCCCTAAAAGCGAAGACGGTTTTTGAGATTCGGAAAAGATTGGGAACCTTACTTACCTTACTTAGTTGGCGCTAAAGTTCATGGTGTAACTGGGCCTCAACCATCAGGCCTCTCCAGTGAGACTGGTCTTAGCTAACTGCTTCCATTTGCGTCCTTCAAGCCGGTTAAAGTTTTCTATTTGTGCGCGCCGCCGTTCGTCTTCCACAGTGTTGTCCCTCCGGGTTAAATTCGAAGGCTGCATGAACCGGAGAGTTGATTTACATTCGCTCTACGTGCCCTAGCGATCTCAACGTTCAATACGCAATTTATTGACTAGATCGATAGTTCGTGGTCGATTCTCCTTCTCTAAAGTCTGTTAACACAAAAGGGGCCGAATGTCTGACGAAGAATTTTTTCTTCCCTAATAGTGCGCATTTTTCCGCTTCACTTCATTCTTTCAGTGCCATGATGTTCGCTATATTTTGACCACCCTTAAGCATCTCTAAACGATTGGATGTAGGAAATACTAGTAGCACATTCGGCAATCACACTACGCTCCTCAGGGGAATCAAGGGAACGAAAGTACATTTCTATAAATCCGTTACTGGGTTGAGTTTACGCCTCAAAACCTGTTGTTCAACTTTACATTTATTTATTTCCTTTAAGACTGTCTTGTCTTGTCTTGTGTTTCGTATCGTCTGTACACATTTATTTTGCCCTCGCTATTAACAATATAAATTTCGGTGGTTAACGCACTCTGCCCTCCAGCAGAAGGTGGTGCCCTATGAAATGTCACCAATGAATGAATTTCCAAACCTCAGCTTTTTACACACAAAACATTGTCCAAAGAAAGAAAGTGGTGTGTAGAATCAACAAGAGGTCAGCTTTGACTTTCGCAATCTGAAACTCGTGGATAATGTTCCCAACAAACATCTTATCTCTGCCCATCATCTGCTACTCGCTCATACGGACAAGGATATACACTGCTCACATCTGCTATTGAAGATCAAAATGACAGATGTGATTCGCTAATAATAGATAACGAGCAAGAAATCAGATTTCCTGCTTCTCATTCAAACCTTTCTACCTGAGTTCGAAATCAATGGATTTCACACCACAACTTACATATGTGCAGTCATGCATTAAGACTAAACAATAGAAAATCGATTCTTGTCTCATTACACTCGTGAGGATTTTTAGTCCAACAACAAACACCAAATGGTTTACCCTAGTTTGCCTGCTTTTTTGTCTGAATATTTTTGCTGTACATGCAGAAATGTAATAATTTTTCTTGGCAATTCTTTTCCTACAAAGCGGTTTTCTTGTTTATTTCCGTTCGCATGACTAAATGGGCTGTCTGTGTCCGATAGATGTTTCTTTCCTCTGTCCACTTTAGGAGAGATATAAAATCATTGTTGGCGGTTAGCATTAGGCACATGATGTTTTGTCTTAAACTGAACGATTGCATTCCGTAAAAATAGAATTTTTTTTTTGCTTTCTGTGTCGGTGTCCAAATTCTACTAAGCAAAGCAAAAGATTATCAGCAGACCCGGTATAGATTTTTAATTGACCTCTGAATTATTCACAAGATTGCTGCTGTAGAAGCACACACACACATTCCGACTTGCATTATAAATTAGCTGGAGTAAAAAAAACGCCGGGGAAGACGGAATAAAAGGAAAAACCTGGCTGATGGTTTTAGAATTGATTTTATCGACTTTATTTTTGCACTGAATTTGCTTTCTCCTTATTTGGTGTTACTCAGCGGAAGTGCACCAGATATGCCGCGCCTCCCTCGTGAATTGGATACAAATTCATGAGAGGTGAAGTGAATTATTAAAAAAGGAAACGTTACATCAACTGTGCCTATGACTTGTCCTTACTTGCTGTTGGTCGACTCTCTCTTTTGTCATTCCTGATTTTTCGATACGATATCTGAACTAAACGAGATGATACCGACGCCTAGCAATTATCAAGGAGTATAATCTGTCCTGAAAAAGCCGTTCGGAGTCGGCAATAAATTGTAGGCCCCTTCCATTCGTGCGAAAACTGTTACACGCACAACATGATTGGTTGCTAGAAGCTAGGACTTGGCCCATTCTAAGCTGTCGCGCCAGCTATTTATTTGTTTTAATTGACTATTTCTACCGAGATGCGATGTATAGAAAATAGACCGTTCCGATTCCGTGCATTCTTCTTCGTGTGCAGGTATTTGCGATAAGTCACTTACTCTGAGAAACGTTGATGTTTGACAGCAATGAGCTGCTGATTGTTTCATCTCCTTGCACAAGGTGGTCTCTTAATTGTTTACCCACTAACGAATTCCTTGATGTATTGATATTATGTCCCGGATTTCTTGTGCTATTGGAGAGTTTTCGAGATGATGCAACAAGTAGTTGGAACGTAGCTACGATGAGATATCCACGTACCGGTCGCATATTAGCTTTCCGTCTGTTTCGGACGTCCAGTGAACAATTTCTACACAGCTATCTTTTGTGGGACTCCTTCTGCCCACACGTTGTTCAACCAAAGCGAGGATATGTGATACTTGCCGATAAGGTGTCTGAGTACTTCGTTGTTCTTGACTAGTAATCGTAGTGTAGTGAGTAGTGGGTTTGCTCGTAACGCTTGTATTGTAGTTTTAATACCCATTTGAGAGCAGCAATTTCTTTTTCTTGAGTTTCTCGAGTCGCTACATCAACACATAATTCTTTCCCCTTTTTTCGTGACTCCCAAGGTGGTCGTGAAGCAAATGTAAGGGGGTCGCGAGCTTTAAAATAAAAAAATACAAACATAAAGTTCGGAGTGCAGGCACCATCTTGACGTCATACTATAAATTAAATCGTGTTACTACGGTAACACAACTACAATCACGCGAAGTTTTACAAGGCACCCGCCGTTACAAAATAATTTGCATTGCAAGTTATGCAAGATGATGTTGTTGCTTCATATGCGGATGATGTTGCCATAGTTTCTGTCTGGTCATGCCTAGACTGTCTGTGCTAACGCGCAGGCGGCTTTTGACATAGTCGATGAATTGTGCACTAGGGGTTGGGCTTTCGTTCAACCCTCTGAAAACTGAGGTTGTTCTCTTTACGAGAAGGAGGGTTGTGACCGGTCTGACTCAGCGTCACTATCCAGATTTCTGATAAAGCCAAATATCTAGGAGTGGTCCGGGAGCTTAACCGAGTACGCCTTGCTCTGCTCTCGACGCTCTGCTTGACCTACCTCCCCTTGATACTTTCATAATGTGCTGGACTATCAAATCAATCCGTTGTCTTAGACGGTGTGGGTTTTGGTATCATCCAAATCCAGCTCCAAATCCAGTCATGGGTCCGGTGTTGGTGTCTTTGTGGAAACCGACAATACTAGACTTTACTCCTTATTAGGCAAGCATGTGTCTGCTTTCCAAGCAGATATTTTTGCAATCCTAATGGTCACGGACTATATTGATAAGAGTCACAACAGAAGGATCGGAGCATCTTCATAGCGATAGGCAGGCCGCGCTTAAGGCCTTGCTCAACCTTTTAACATGTTCCAAGATAGTGCGAGAATACAAGAGCTCTCTGAATTCGGTCGCAAGGCTGAACTCTTTGACTCTTGTATGGGCTCCAGGTCACACTGGGATCTCTGGAAATGAGATCTCCGATGAGATTGCTTCTCAGGACCTGAACCTGCGTTGGATCTTCTCGCATCTCCGGTCAAGGGCTCTATTGGCAATTGGATTTCCTACAAACAGCGGCATGCTTGCCGTCATTCTTGCAACAGAAGAGACTGTAGACAACTTATTGGCTTTCTCCGAAAGTTGAGAAAATTCCAGTAGGTAAAAACTGGGTCCTGCTTTCTGGTAGTACAATGCACCAGTTGCGTCTGAGTGCTCCAGTGTAGCGTTTCCTTACCCGACAAAAATAAAAGTTTTGCAAATTTGGATTTTTTTTTGATTTTCAAAGGGTGTCGTTATTCTAAAAAGATTGAAAAACACTGACCTACAGCAAGTAGGGGCATTGTGCACGGATACGAAAGCCAAAAGGCACCTTATTTGGTGAAAACTTATCCGTAACGTAGTTTCGCTATCGAACGTAAGCTGCATATCTCACTTTTCTTTTTCTTCTTCCTTTTTTTACCGAGGATTTGACCTAAATTTAGTGGACTACATCCCACTTACTTCTCTGCATTCCCACTGGTTCGCCTGTAGGGTTCGCTTATTTGAAAATATCGGCAGGCCTTCCGGTACTCGATCACTTCATCACTGAAGCCAACTAATTACTGGTGTTTTTGCTTTGTATGATTGAGGAGTTCTTAGGTCTGCCTTATTTTACTTTACCTTTAACTTATATCCACTTTTTGACTGAATTCTCAGGATATCACCGTTGATCTTGGCAATTCCAGCTACCAGCTATTTTCCCAGAGATGGTTTCTTTGACATGAAGGCTCCCTCGAATCCTAAAACTTCTTATTTTATCAAGTTTTGTCACTGGTACCCTAAGGTCTGTTTAGTTGACTCAATGTGTCCCCAAATGATTCTTTAGTTATATGTATGTACGTATGCTCAACACAAGGAAAAATCTGCCACGGGCTAAACAATTCATTAACTTGTCTCCTTGAGTGTATAGAAAATTCTACGATAGTTCCACTTAAGACTTCACCTCGGTGACGTTCTGTGGGAAACCTCAATTAATTATTCCCTATAGACATTTACAATTCAAAAGAACCAAGAGGCATGGCGAAGGGAATAATTTTCTTGATTATTTATTTATTTTTGTATTTTCTTTTTCCACAGGCAACAGCTGAACTGCAGGAAGCATACAAGCATCCGGATACCATTCCAGCGCTATGCCAAATCGTAGTGTCATCGAAGGAGCCTCAAATCCGCCAATATTCGGCAGTTTTGTTGAAGAAACGCTTGGGAAAGCTACGCAATTGGCAATTGATTCCACCAGAGCAACAGTTGTTGTAAGTAAAGAACAAGAAACAAATTCAAAAGATTTTCTTCAGTTCTCATTTGTTTTCTCCTCTTGCATTAGCATCAAACAGGGAATGTTGACTGCTCTGATGCAGGAACAAGAGAAATCAGTTCGTAACGCCATCGCTCAATTTATTGGTGTGTTGATTCGCCATGAGGTCGACAAGAAGGGTTCATGGACACAAGAAGTCTTGCAATTTGTCTACAGCCATTGCAGTTCGTCTGATCCGGCACAAAGTGAATTGGGATCATCGATCTTTGCCACTTTGACCGACGTGGCTCCTGAACAATTTGTTCCACATATGGAATCAATTTGCCAGATGTTCACTGCGGCTTTGGTTGCCACGGAAGCCAGTGGAAATATGGCCACGCCGGTGATCTACAATATTCTCTTGGGTATGACCTATCTGGTGCCATTCATCTTGGGGCATAACGCTGCCGAACAGACATATCAAAAGTCAATTCCATTGGTCATCAAATCTCTCCATTCATTTGCGGTGCAGGATCCTGAAAAGGTTGGAATAGACTTATGGCGCATAGTGAGAGTGTTTTAATATTTTTTTCTGTTGTAACAGTTTGTCCAAGCTTTTGACATTTTGGAGAGCATGGCTGATTACACGCCAAAACTGTTGACCACCAATATTAGACTGCTGCTGGACTTTTGTTTGGAGGCATCGAACAACACTCAGTTGGACAGGTCAGTGCGTGTTAAAACCGTTGCATACATTGGCTGGTTGGTGCGTTTGAAGAAGAAGGTTATTGTCAAACAGAAGCTGGTCGAGCCCATCATTCAGGTTGTTTTCAATTTGATGGCCACTGAACCCGAATCTGTCGATGGTAAATTAAAGACTTCTCACTTTATTTCAGTTGTTTAAATTTTTTTTTTTACGTAGATGATGAGGAATACTTCCTTGGCGAGGATAATTCGAACCCAATGACCACAGCAACGCAAACTATGGATTTGCTGGCATTGCATGTCCCACCAGAGAAACTTATCCCACCACTATTGCAGCTATTGGAACCAGCACTGCACGGTGCTGATCCATTACCACGTAAGGCTGCCTTCCTAAGTATGGCTGTCATCGCCGAAGGATGCTCTGAGGCCATTTGCAACAAGTACTTGGAAACCATGCTCAACATCGTCAAAGTTGGCATCACCGACTCGAATCCAGTTGTCCGAAATGCAGCATTCTTTGCACTCGGCCAATTCTCTGAACACTTGCAACCGGACATCACAAAATTCGCTCCCGACATTTTACCAATTTTATTTGAATTCTTGCAGCAATTATGCAACGAATTGCGGGTAAGTTGTACCCTTTGTCTTTCTCTCTGTCATCCTGATTTATTCAAAGCTGTTTCCCAACTACTTACAAGAATTCAGCTTCAGCCCATTCAGGAAAAGCAAATAGTGACTCAATTTTGCTCTTCAGTGGTCTTCAGTTCAAACGAAAATCTCTGTTAACTAATTGGGTTATAAATCATCACAAGACATTTGTTGTCTTTCAATTTTAGCCAACGTTGGTGCGATCATTTTTCAGAAAGTAATCTTTATAAACAAAAAATTCACAAAACGGCTGCAATCGTTGTTAGTTTATTTGATTTAGTGTCGTTCTTTTGTTGATTTGATTATTGTTTCCCTTATTTTATCATCTCACAAATTCTAGTTTTATTTCTTTATCATTTCTTTAGGCTTTTCAGTACCTTGCTTCACATTGGCATCTCTCGTTGCTGAAGTTTTATTCGTGCACTTCCTAGGCAAATGCCACAAGAGCTTCAAAATGCTTGGTACAATCTTCGTCGTTGCTACACGAGCTTGATTTTGTCCGCTCGACGAAATATTATGCTGATCATTCTTCGTTGTTGACTTAAAAAATCTCACAATTCGTAAGACTCGCCCAGCTTTTGAAAAGGTAAATTTTAAATGATGCGCGACCATTTGGGAGCTCCTGTGTTCATGCTGATATACCACAGGACCCTTCACGGCGCCGTGAAGAGAAGTCGCTGACTATTTTTTACTGATCTCATGGTTACTGCAACTTTCCTCTTGCCTCAGTTCGTGGTAGATCTGCACCTTAACCAACCAGCGTCTTCAGACAGCTATCCGATTCATACGGAATGTTGGTTGAGGTCGCCTTCCACTTTCGAGTGCCACCTGAGTCGCGATTTTCACTCACTTTACTTCGGTAAAGATTCTAAGAAGCTGCTCTTTGTCCTCTTTACAGGTTGCAGCCATCTTAGTTTTTGCAATTCTGACTTTGGCGATGTTGTTGAGCATACAGTTTGTAGTTAATCTCGATTATTGCAACTATGTCAGGTTGATCTGGCCTATCCTGGATCTGAAAAGAGAGACCAACAAACTGATCAACGTCCTCACGGGGCACTGCATCCTAGGCAGGCATGCTCAACGCTTATGGATGCATGTAGCGATTTCTGCAGGAGCTGCAGAGACGAGAAGGAGGAGGAGTCCACAGCAAACTTCCTTTGCACGTGACCCGCAACAAGAAATCCGTCCTAGGCCAATACTTCTTTAACTATTTAAATGATCTGAACTCCGCTAGCACGGCTGATATTAGCAGCTGGTCTAAGTGCACCTTCTTCATAGAACAGGACTGACGTGGTTAGGTACTGGTATAGAGTCTTATTATTTGCTCGAGGATAGGCCTTGGCCAAAACAAACACCGATGAATAAGGGTTATTCTTGTTCTAGTCTCAGCCCAGTTGTCATTGTCTGAATCAAAAGCAGAACCTACATATTCAAGCCCTTAGTTTTCCAAATCCCAGGAGCACTCAGACTCATTATCGATCCATTGTACTCCCAGGCAAAAACCCCTTTTTGGTGCAGTGGTTTGTTTTGTTTCGGTGGCTACGGTTTTTGCTGTTCCCCGGTACAGGCTCGATCATGCACAGTTCAGGTCACAAGCAAACATACTACACCGTACCACCGACACGTTGATTTGACATTCCTTTTTCTTCCTGAAAATTTTTTAGAAACTCACTCAATGTATGCATGGCCTAAAATATTCGATCGTTTTTGGCCTCTACGACGTCTCCCCAAGGCCATCGTTTGTATCTTTTATTTCGCCCTTTGTGTCACACCCAGGCGTCGTGCAATCATTCGAATTGTAACTAACCCTCTTCCTGTGTATTTCCCATGATTTTTTGCCTTTTGTTCATTTTGTTTTTTAATGATTTTCCTAATTTTGTTCATTTGCTCGTTTCAAGACCGGTAGATAGAGCACACGCATGCTCAATGCAAATAACAAAAAGCAAAGAAAAACGTAAAATTAAAGATTAATTTGAAAATGATCGCATCAATCACTGTCTTCCAACCCCTTCCCCTGTTGAGCAGTCTTAAACGAATAATATATTTTCCGTCTCTCTCTCGCGGGTTTATTTAGAGCGGCGGTACTGAACCGAAACACATTGATCGTATGTTCTACGCCTTGGAGACCTTCTGTGAGAACCTCGAGGATGCTCTTATTCCACATTTGCCGCTTCTGATGGACAAGTATGGCAAACAAATTTGACTTTGTTTCAACGACTTTATGCATTTTCTTTTATTTTTTGTTAGACTCTTCCAAGCTTTGGATCCCAATAATTCGGTCCGCCTACGTGAATTGGCTCTTTCGGCGGTTTCGGCTGCGGCAAATGCCGCCAAAGAGCATATGATGCCATTCTTTAGTCAACTCATCCAGACCCTCCAAATGTACTTAGCAAAGACCGATAATCAAGATATTATCTCGTTGCGTCCACAAGCAATCGATACATTGGCTGCCATTGCCAGAACCATTGGCAAGGCGAACTTTATGCCACTGGCCAATGATACAATGGACTTTGCGCTGAATCTTCTCACTGAGGCTGATGATCCAGATGTACGTCGTGCTTTATACAATTTAATTGCGTCCCTCGCTGAGGTTGTCAATGAAGAGATGGCTCCTATTTTCCCCAAGATTATGGGTAGAATCTATGAATCGATACTATCAACTGAAGAGGTGATTCCTAACTTCAAGGATGACGAGTTGCCTGTGCCCGCTGTGGAGAACGATGAGAATGAAGAAATTGACATTGAAACTTCTGAGGGAGAAGACGACGACCTCGATAATATTGCTGGCTACAGCGTTGAGAATTCCTATTTGGATGAGAAGGAGGAAGCCATTCTGGCTTTGAAGGAGTTTGCTTTGCACAGCGGAGTTGCCTTCATTCCACATCTTGAGCTATCGTATCAAAATGTCTACAAAATGATTGATCATCCTCAGGAGGACATCCGCAAGGTGTCCATTGATGCTTTGGTCACATTCATTCTGGCTCTATACAAACAAAACGATGTGCAGGGAGTTTCAAATGCTGTAGTGATTTTGATTCCGAAATTGGGACAGATCATCCGTGATGATGAAGAAGTCTCGGTGGTAATGGCCGCTTTGGAGGGTTACGGTGATCTTCTGAAGGATTTGAAACAACTGGGTATTCCCAACGATGACCTGCGCGACACAATCTTTACGTGCATCAATGATGTGCTCCTGGGTAAGGTGGCATGTCAGTTTGACGATCCATCAGGAGGTGCTGGAGGAGATGACGAGAACGAGGACAGCGAGTATGATGAGGCAATTGTTGAGTCGGCCGGTAATATTCTTCCATTGTTTGGCAAGGCCTTGCGTCCAGAGCAGTTTGCTATGTTCTTCGGCAGGGTCTTTCCCATCATGCTACAGAAATTGGTATGGAATCCGAATTGAGGTCAAAATGTGTAAGTGACTAACAATTCTGTTTTTTGCAGGAGAAGGCGAAAAAGGGTGACGATCAGGAGTCGCAGCGATCATTTGTTTATGGTGCTCTTGCTGAGTGCTTCGCCCCATTGCAGACATACACAGGAACGTACTTTGACACACTATTGCCTGTAATGCTCGGCGGATTGTCAGATGAATTCGATCAGGCAAGGCAAAACGCTGTATTTGCCCTCGGAGAGCTGGTACTCTACGCTGAGGCTAAATCCTTCGAGTAGGTTTCACTGCACAAAACCGATTAAAGTCTAATAACTAATAAAATTGCTTACAGATCGTTTCCTCAAATTCTAACCGCTCTCTCGCAGGCAGTTTCTGTTGAAACTAAACCCGGTGCCTTGGACAATATTTGCGGTGCGATCGCTCGTCTGGTCATGACCAATTGCAATTTAATTCCTTTGCAACAAGTGCTTCCAGTTTTCCTGCAGAATCTTCCACTCAAAGAGGACTTTAACGAGAACGCAGCCATCTTCAAGTGCTTCAAGCTGCTCTACATCCAGAGTCGTGACACCATTGTGAACTTCCTCGAACAGATCATTGCGATCGCCATCCATGTGCTCTACAAAAAGGAGTTTGTGGACGATGAGACATGCGAAAACGCCCTCGGCATCATCAAAGAGGTCCGCGACAACTATCCCGATAAATTCGCGGCCGTGGCGAATACAAATGCAGAACTGGCTGCATTCCTGCAAACAATTTAAGCCGGAATGGCAGCTTTGATATTTTTTTTTAAAAGGGGAACACGGGGAATTTCCCCCTGTCTGAAGCTCTCACATTTTTTTTTTTTTTTTGTTTTTTAACAGAACTTAAATTATTTTCGTTTTTTATTATTATAAAAAAAAATATTTTTTTTTTCTTTTTTAAAGACTGCATTTGTATATGATGGCACTCGAGATCATATACGTACGTGAAACAAAAGAAACGATTTGTTTTCTACATAAGACTTTGCAGAATTTTTATCTGCACCCTTAAAGACACTTACCACGGGAGTCGCAAAACCTATTTAAAAAAAAAAAAAAAGAAACTTATATCGAAACAACAGACACACTTTGTTAAAGAACCTTTAACATAATTTTTCTCGTATTTTTAATTTTTAAATATTTTGAGGGAAACGCCTGTCGCCGTCTGTCAAGCCTGCGGTGGACGTTTCTCTCTCCCTCTTGGTCATCATCAGTGAGATCAGGAGATTGTACATTCTATAGGCTGTGATGTGTGTCTAAATTGTTTAGTATTCTCTTTGTTTTTTCCTATCACAGAAAAGAAAAAACAAAACAAACCCATTGTTACTCAACGAAAAACAAAAAAAATAAAATTTAAAAACACATGGTAAACAACAGTTTTGATGAGTTTTGTGGGGTTATCCTGGTTGTTTAAATGAGTTACGTTACATACACGCGCGATGCAGTTGACTTGTGAGATTTTTCGAAAGCTCAATTAAATGAAAAGTCTCTGTATCGTTGTGAGACTGCATTGGCATAAATTCGATAGCCCCCAACAGAATAGAAAGGTAAAAGAAAATCCGAAATCGAATTATCTTTTCATACGTTATTTGATTTATTTTTTAAAGATATATATTTTAATTATATATGTACTACTAAAAAAACTATTATTCCACGAAGCAATGTTGTTTATTGAAGATGTAATTAACTTAAAAACAAAGAAATATATAAATAAAATCGCATGTATTTTGTAAGAAATGTCTATTCATTGTTGCAATGCTACTTCACAGTTGCTGTTACTCATTACTGCAGTATTCCGTTTGTAATGCTATTGTTCGACCAACCATTCTTCCACAGATGCCACCTGAAAGTCCTTCGTTATGATTTGGGACGCATATTTTGCTAGATAAGGTTAACAGAATCATCACCTGGACAATGAAGATCAACAATTCCGTTTACCCGACCTGGATAAAGTGAAGATAGCTACGTCTTAACCGCCGCTGAGCTGTTCAGCGGTGGACGATGACTCGGTAAGGAGCACGCACCAACTCATCTGTAAAATATGGTTGGAGGAAAATATGCCCGGTGAATGGAACCTCTGCATTGTTTGCCAGATCCTCAAGAAAGGGGAACCGCTGAACTGAGTTAACTGCAGAGGCATCAGTCTTCTTAATTTCGCCTACAAGCTCTTATCTGACGTGTTCTGGGAACGCCTGAAGCCGATCGTAACAACCTGATCGGTTCATATCAGTGTGGCTTCAGGGCAGGAAAGTTCAACATCGATCAAACATTCACACTGCGGCAGATCTAGGAAAAAAACCAGGAACTTCAAGTCGATACGCACCACCTTTTCATCGGTTTTAACGCCGCCTATGACATCATCTATAGAGAAGAACTATACAGAGCAATATCTAGTTTTCGTCGCATCCTTCCTCACGTCCGTTTGTGCAGGATAACGATGGAGAATGCATGCTACTCCATCAAGGGCGGTCGAGAACTCGCCGAGACCGTTGATCTCAAAAAAGCATTTCAACACGACCACGCGCTTTCATGCGACTTGTTCAACATCGATCTTGAAAGAGTTGTACAAAACTCAGGCGCCCACAGCGGAGGCAAAATCTTTCAAAAGCCTGTCTAATTACTCGCATACGCCGACGATATTGACATAATCGGAAGAACGCAGCGTGATGTCACTGGCGCGTTCGTGTGTATTGAGACGGAGGCAGCGAAGATGGGTTTAGCGGTCAATGAGGGCGAGACATAGTATATGCTGTCCAGAAGTAAAATTAGAAGATAGTCACAATGGACCCTTTTTACTGGTCGAAGGGATCAGTGACGAATGTCACAAGGCACTCATTTACCTAACCTAACCTTACCTAAATGCTGTAAACAAGAAAGGGCACTCAACACCGATGTTTTGGACAGAACGTTACTGTAGACACATATAACTTTGACTACCTAGGTTTCGCTATCAATTCAGACAACGACACCAGCGCTGAGATCAAACGAAGAATAACTCTTGCCAATCCCTGCTTCTTTGGGATAAGAAGGCAATTGAGTAGCAAAGCCCTCTTTCGTACAACTAAAGCGAACTTTTATACGACCTTTATCGTCCTAGTCCTGCTCTATAGCGCAGAAGCACTCTATCAAAAGCGGATAAGGGTTGTTCTTGGCTGTTCTTCGGGTGATTTTCGGTCCGGTCCACATAGAGTGGTGCACAGCGACATCGACTTAACCAGAAGAGTGAAGGTCTAACGACTGAGGTGGCTGGGTTATGTAGAGCGAATGGACACCAATGCTCCGGCCCGGAAAATCTTCGAATCCACACCCGAGGTTCGGCGCAGTAGAGGAAGACCGCGACTCAGGTGGCGCACGTTAGTGAAAGGGTACTTGGCGTTGGGAAACTGGAGGTAGATGGCTAAAGACCGAGCTGGCTGGAGACGTTGGTTGGTTGAGGTTCAGGTCCACCCCGGACTGCAGGGCCACCTCAAGCAAGTAACGTTATACAAGTGTTTTGTGTCCACTTAGTTGTTTACATATTTTTACCCAGGTCCGAATATTTTGTTCCATTTGTGTACCCGAACACAGCATCAGTTCACTACCGATCGACCGACTTTTCCAACTTACACTTTTCTGAAAAGAGTAAGACAATATTAAATGTTGATTAACACTGGCTACTCAGCTAAATTTTATTTCTTTCTTACAACTAATACAAGTCAAATAAATAAATAAAAATTAATTGCTTATCTAGTAGCTTTCAAAAAGTTTCTCAGATGGTGTCCTGCAGAATGGACAGTGACCCTTTTGCAACACTTGTAACTCAAAGTCTTCAGCATAAAATAACTGAAAATATCACACGTATTATTTAAGATGGGCTTAAAATTTAAGACAGTGTAAACCTACCAATAAACATTCTGGACAAAATGTGACCTGCAAATCTGGGAGAATATTTCTATAAAAAATATTCTTTGTTTGCTTTTCGCGGCGTTTAACGATAAGCACATGATTGGGATCCATAGCTCGAAGTGTGTTACGATTCAAACTTAGCGGTAAAGCACCGGCAACATCCTTAAAATCGAGAAAAGTAGATAAAATATGTTTAAAAAAAGGAAAACATTTGCAACTGACTTCGGAGAAAGGATCATTTTCATCGGGTGATTTTGGTGGAGCCATAAGAAGTCTCTCGGCTTCGGCATCACTGATGTCCACCTCTGGATGGAATTCAACCAGCGGTAAGATTTCTAGTTATAAATGCAAGAATTATATACTTTGCACTTCCTTTTGTTTTCATTCACTCACCAAAGGACACAAAAGAAAATATGTAATCCTGTTTGCATGAAGGACAACTATTACCATTCAGATGTGCACTGTAGTTAGAACACTTGTAGCAAAGTGGTAGCAACTCCTCGGGATCGTTAAATCCACCTTTGCACGCTTTGCTGTTTAAATAGTTAATCTGAAAGCAGAGAGCGGTATTATATAGCGACATTGCGACACGTAAAGGTTTTCCTACATCAATTTGCTCTTGAACTCCTGTTGGAGGTTTCAATGTTTGCAGCTTTTTGTTGACTTGAAGGCACAACTTGTTAGCTTCTAGGATTTTCGCTTGCTTAGACAGCGTGTAGTATAGCGCACTAAGTGATAGAATTAAATAAATCGAAAACATCTGATGAGGGGAGCAATACTTACAACAGACTAACGCCCTTCGGTGGTCCTTTGTGCTCTATCTCATTAGCTATGTATCGACTTGCATTGAACAGGCTCACGGGAGAGTGACTTGTAAATGGTTCTTTCAGGTAACTGTGTATTATTGCATAAGCATAGTATACTTTTGCTATACGCATATGATTTTTGTACTCTTTTAAGTGATGATCCATCGGAGATTGCTCCCTAAAAGATGAAAGGAAACCAACGAATGAATTAACGCGGTGGCTTTGAAACCCAAGGTACGTTCCAATGTAGGAAAGGTAGTGTAGGAATATGCAGTCAGCGCTTGCATAAGACGCTGGGGACCATAATGAACCCATCCTGTGAAACCAAAACTGGCAAAACCTAAAACATTTCCTGAAATCATTTGATTTCCCTAAACGCTCAACTAAACTAAAGTCAACTGCTTTCTTAATCTAGGAAGTATGGTGTCGGACGATGGTGGCACAGCAGACAGCAGAACGTGTAAAGCCAAGCTGAGTTTATTTTACAGCGACGTTGAGCTAATCGCTACGTTCACGTTCAGTACACTCACGGCGACGTCATATATAAGCAATCGACTGACCAGTTTATACTGTAGATGACATTCATCTGCCTGTTGTTTGCTGTTTTAGTCGTTCAATAGACTTTTTACACTCACTATCCCCACTACTCATGCCTTACTTACTCTTTTGAAATGTACACCTCAAGGAACTGTTTCGCCATCAGCCAATGAAAATAACTAGTGTCCAAGAAACGTTCTTCGGCAATGGCAGATGAACTCAAGCTTTTCAGGAGCCGATTAGCATCCTTGCTCCGCCCAGCCTTAAGGTAAGCTGCAAAATTCACAAAAAATAACAAATGACATCAACTCCTTATCGAACTAACCTTCATGAGCTTCAATAAACTGATCCGATTCAGCCAACCATTGAGCATGTTGAAAATGCACTAGTGGTAACATTTCTGGCACATTCTCAGCCAATCGAAATGCCTCATACCAGTCTCTGGCTTCCACATGCAACTGTATGACTTGTGATTCGTCGCCCAACCTTTTATACACCTCGGCGGCCAATGGGAGAGCCTTCAGTCGCTTCAAATTGGAGGCCACTAACTCTAAAGAACTTCTTTCATTCAAACTCAGCCGACGACCAATGTCATAGAGTCTGTAATGGAATACAATCACTTTTATGTATCTAGCCAATAATAAATTCTCCGTCTTACACATCAGCCCATCCTTGCTGTGAGACAATCTCTATAGCTCTCTCGTTTTCTCCCGCAGATAGAAGTAGTTCAGCTGCAGCTCTTGGCTCATGCACGGAACAAGCCCATTCAGCGCGTTTTCTTATCAATTCACGTTTCTCATTCTCATCTCCGTCCCGGAGGAACTCTTGCGCCAAATCAAACATTCTTAGATCACTGTACATGGTCAAGGCCCTTTCGTTTTGTCCACACTTTTGATACAATCGTGCGGCTTCTTTAAATTTGCCAGCAAATGAAAAGTTTTCAGCTTGTAACACCTCCTTGGGTACCTCTGAACGTTTCTGTTTCTCCATAAGGCTGTGAATCAATTGTAACCATGGGAGGTTCCGTACTTTAACGTAGGCATCCTTCGCGATATTTAGATGGAGGGATTCAAGAGCTGCCTGCGCAAGTCCTTCCCAATCGGCTGTAGTCACTCCGAGACATGCAACTTGATAGGCTTCCCTACAAATTTAATGTAAAAATCAGCCAATTGAGAGTCAGAGACAATTTTTCAAATGGATTACTCGAAAAATCCTGCTTCGATAAACTGCCACATCGTGGCACCCAATGCCAAAGGAATGTTATGCATCACATTGCCGCGTAGGCAAAACGCTGTTGCCCCACACAACCCAACTACCACACCAATCATATTCTGCGGACTTCGCGGCGGCAAATTACCAACACGAACACTGAGTCCTCCTGTGGTGTGGGTGTAACAAAGCATTGTATCTAGGTGGGTATTCCAAGCCACAGAGTTGACTCCTGAGTCCTAAAATTCAAATAGAAATCGATAACAGCTGGGGAGATCTATTAATGGCACTCGGTACCTGGTAAAGCATCGTGTCGTTCACCACATCCCGCACAACCAAACGGCCAGCATCATCCACCACCGCTATGCGACTGCGCCCAGCATTCAAATCCAAACAACGTACAGCAGACATAACAGTTGTTATCAAGATCGGCAGGGCATTGTCCAAAAAAATCCTAAAAACCTGCAACACAAGACATTGTATAAACAATACATTTCTGTGAATTTTCTCCTACCTGTCCACTTTTGAGACCAATCACAAGTCCCTCCCGTCCCACAGGTCCTCCAGTTACCTTAATATATCGAATGAAACTATCCATTATCCATTCTCTCTGCAAAACCCCATTGAAGTCTAAACTTTGCAAACGTTTCTCTTGACACAGAACAATGTGCTGAGCGCATACTACCAATAGGCTGCACTCGAATTTCTTCGTAATCTTCTCCTTCACTTTATAGTGCATCGGTTGATCCTCTGCTGAGCTTAGTTCGTAGAGAACTACCCGCTCAGGTAATTGTACAGCCAAACGATTTCTGTAGATTGCGATTTTCTGCACTAGATCTCGACATTTAATGCGAACCTTTTGGCCCGAAATCAAATGCTGAATGATCACGTCGCACATGTTTTCCCGAAATGCATACCTTTCACGATACAACGCATGCACTGTACTCGAAGCAATGCTATAACATGCCAACGTACCATCTTGACATCCCACTGCGTAGGTGAATCCATTCGGATGTAATGCAACCGACCAAATCCACGAATCAAAGGCTTCACCCAAAGTGCCCAAACGAACACCTTCTTTAGTGAAAATCTGCAGTGAGCGGCAACATCCGCTAACGATTAAAAATTCTCCGTTGGAAAAATATGTAAGACAGAGTGGATCAAATCCTAAGGCACGTTCCTTGCCAATCATCTGACCACCAAGGGTATGAAACGACAGTGTTTGGCTCCAATCGACTACGGCTATCGTGTCGGTATTGGTTGTGTTCACCGCAGGGTTGCATTGAACGCCAAATACAGCACTACTCGAACCACCAGGACGCTCTATACGACCTTTTTCCTCACCGGACTAGAAAAGGAGAGATACACAGTTAATAGGCGAGTGACAATCACAGGCATTGATTACCCTATTCCGAATTGAGATTGTTCCATTGGCTAGACCCAACACCAAGTATTGTCCATCGTTCGTCCATGAACATGAATTAATACGTGATGCAACTTTGTACTTCTGCACCGCTTTTTGCTCCGATGACCAGTATGCAAAATCGGAGGAAGAACACGAAGCCAGATGATGAGACACAGGGTTGAATGAAAGGCACTGGATGATGTCGCCATGGCTGTGGAAAACATAACAATTTGTGTAATTGACGCTCTAATATTTAATTTCTAGATCAGTTCATTCAAATTGCATTCCAAGACCGAGCTGAAGTAGGTGTGTATCAACTAAATATACACATAGTCGGCAGTTTAGACACTGGAGCGATAGTCCGAGGTGAGCCAAGACCTAGCTTCTCGCAACCATTCAGGTTGTGCGTGATCCGTTTTTCGCACGAAACATGGCCTTGCTTTAAGGAATTTTTTGGGGTACCTGCTGATAGTTATAAAGCAACAAATCTAGAAAATCTAGGAACGGATATATGCATGTACTGTCTACTACAGCATATCGCCCAATACGTAAAGTTCGAAACATCTTCCCTCGTACACCAAGGGTGTCCTGGATATGTAAACCCTCAAAGGGCGATGTAATATCTGCTATATAACTTACGAATACTTCAGAAGCCCCTCCAATTTGTTGGTCCATATTATAACTGACTTATCCGCACCACCAGTAGCAAACTTCTTTCCATCTCTGGCATATGCAACACAATGCACAGTGTCCTTGTGTGCCTTTAGTGTATTCAGCACACTTCCATCGATTGGATCATACACCAGTACTCGATCTCCAGCTGCGACAATCAAATGCTGACCCTCCGGATGATAAGACACAGCATGAACACTAAAAGAACCAATTGGCAGGTTTCTAATTCGCTTATCACAGACTATCTCACGGAAACCTACCTCACATCGTCCTCCTTGACGTTCGGTATATTTATTTTGTCCACCCATTTCAGAACGCCTCTCATTTTGGGGATCGCTAAATATGAATTAAACAAAATTAATCATGTCCCCCGAAAAAATGACTTTTTTTCGTAATCTCTATAACCGGTGCCGTCTTTTGCTGGCTTTTTTTCCTTTTGTTGTTTGTTTACAGTTTCTTGTGGCTGTCATGGTGCTCAGGTAACTGCAACAACACTTTTACAGGGTTTAGTTGTGTAATAACACGCAGCATACAAAAAAGAAATGAACGAAACAGTAGAGCGGGATGGAGATGGTGATTTGAAGGCTTTCTTATGATTTACTTTGAACTTTGAAGGGGAAATTTCCCTCTTAGGGTTGCCTTAGACTGTCGAAACCAAATTACCAATTATACCTTCGCACGGACTTTTCTAAAACCCTGACTGGTGACAAATTTACAAGACTGGTTGGGTGTGCCTAGAGTCTTAAGTTATCCTTTTAAATGAGTCCCCCTTTGCGTCAGGGGCCGCAGCCACTATTTTTTTTCTAAAACCCTTGGCTTTCAGCAACCTCAGTCTCCCTAGCCAATGTAGTGCCTAAATTCAAAACTATATTGGCTGGAAATTGACTCTGTATCATGCAGAGATATTATAACTTATCTATATCGGCAAGCAAGTTGTCATCCGATTCGCTCAAATACACAACTTCACACTCTGCTAAGTTTTAGGTCTCAAGAATACCCTAGCAAACGTACACTGCTTTCTTGGGTCTCGCTCCAGCCGATAGTAGAAAAGCCATTTTCGGAGAATGCTGATTCAACGGCCAAGTTGAAAATTTAACAAGAAAACCTTTATGGTTACAGGAGATTTGATTTAAGCGTATCTTTCTAGAGCCTTAAAATAAAAAGTACCAGGGCAACACAGAATCCCAATGGTCGATGTTGACATAAATTTGAACTAATCATTTTCTCTGACCGTGTGCCTGTGTCCTTAGCTACCTTCTCCTCCAAACAAGGGGTTAAATTTCCCCTACGTAAGTTTACATTTCTTCCCCTTCATATAGCTATCTTTCTCTTGAACAAACATGACGCACAATTCACAGTACAGGAAGTACCACGTCGTTGCTCCTATCGTCAGTACTTTTAGTTCTGCATTTTTCGCTCTAATTTGAGAACGACGGGTTCGATAGCACGGCAAGAATCGACGCATCTGGAACTTGCCATTCCCGAGCTTTCGTAAAAAAAATATTCTACCACAATCCAAATATACGCTTTTCCACCGCGGTGAATGCAAAAAACGATTTTAGTAGACTGCAGAAACCTTTTTCGAAATTTCATAGCGCTTGGGCTTGCCCGCTACTCTATTATCGCAATTACAAGCAAAAAAAAGAGACAGCAGCTAACTGCGAGTGAGCGGCAGGCATTTTTCTCCACCTTGCGTTCTCTGCTCCTCTTTCTCCGACAACCGCGGCTCTAATTACAAGTACACGAGTGAGACAAAACATTGCACGGAAAGAACCAAACTGTACGAAACAGCCAGCAAGCAGAAGTAGAACACGAACAACGAGATGCCGCCATTTTCATTTATTCCACATTCTTTCGTCGATTCTTCTCTTTCAGTTACGTTTCGTCGGTGAGACTCGCGAGTGTTGTTGAGTTGAGTGTTTTAAAAGAATTTTTTTTCTCGATGCGCGATATATTGCTGCCGTGTTTTGCCCCCGCAGTCTCTGTGTGAAATAATCATAACAACCGCCAGACAAGTTCAATAAATAAATAATTAAAAAAAAGAGGAAATTTACAACAATTGCAGGGAGTTTTTTTTCCTTGTGAATTAATTGAGTTCGCGCCGCTGAGAGCGCAATCATTTTCAGCATACACTAGGTTTTTTTTTCGTTTTTTTTTTTTTGGTTCAATGATGAAGAGAATCGTTCAGACGACGACGACGAATAATCGAAAGGTAATAGTCTAGTAATCTTCCTCTCTCACTCTTCGTATTTCCCTTAAAAAAAATTTTTTTTTGTGTGTTCCTCGGTACGAGTCGGGCTCTGCGTTCGTTACCGCCGCCGCCGCCGCCATTGCATATTAGACCGAGAAGATTTCAATTTTCCGACGAACAAAAGATAAAGCAAGCAAAAATCGTGTGTAAAGTATTTTGGCGCGGCTGTGGGTAATATTATATCGCAACGAGATAAAATGAGGGAGAAATTTTTTCTTTTCGACGGTGGTGTTGCCAGGCTCCCTCAAAATGGCTGACAAGAATTCAATACTACTCGTCGGGTGAAAGGTATCCGGATGTGATCTGTAAAGTGCAAACTTCATAAAAGTTCGGACACGGCTATGATTTTTGTAGTGCCAACATTTGATCTAACAAACATTTCGTAATTATGAGCTTATTCTTTCGCTTAGCTCAAGGGCACGGCTTTTACACTCCACTTAGACGCCTTTTCCGCTCCTTGCTGCGCCTGCTCTGATGCCATTTGTTATTTTTTTTTATCTAACGGCGCGGATAAGCACGCCACGTTACGCCGCCACGATAATTGTAGTTATGCCCAAGAATCTATCAGTGTTTGTATTTTGTATTCTAAATCTCCTTTCTGAGCCTGGAATTCTATAAATGCACGTCGGGCCTATTCTACATGAAACTGATAAGTACCCATGTTAAGAAAACATTCGTATTTGAAATAGAATCAACCTTCATGTTTAGTCGAGAATTGTAATTCCAGGGTGCGTGCATCTTAAGGTTGATCCTAGATCAATTCAACTTCTACCTTTATAAATCCAACAGTGAGGCTTGCCCTAGATTTTGCGTTTTTCCAAACGTTCTACTTACAAAACGACCACGATAAGTTTGTATTTGATTTAATATAATCTTCGAAGCTTATGCAGCAGTTTAATTTTATTTTTTCAAAGTCAATAGGCTTAAGGCTCATTCTTCATTTAATTCTGAACATGCTTAGATTGAGAAAAAAGGCAAAATACATAGCTTGTTGACTTGAAGAGTTTCCTCAGTACACCCATAGTAACATTTGTTGAACGGTTAATTCCATAGCACCTCTAAGCGAAAACTGTAACAGGTAGAGCTACTTGTTATCAATTTCAAACTGGCAATAACCTAGTCATCCCTGGATTTTGGCCCGCTGGCAGAATATGGCAGACTTGTAATATTTGTCGATGCTCAGCCCGTCTGCGGGGTTGTTAGCACGACTCGGTCAAGTCCAGCAGAATACATCAGGACGAGCATAATCCAAGCACTATATCCAGGAACGCTGTAATTGCAATAAGGCATTCTGGTGATACTAACAATTTTAAATCAAAGTCTGAATGCATTCAATTCGCATACATCAAAAAAGGGAAGAAGCTGACGTCCACAAGTCAAAATCCATTGCTAGCTGAAATTTCAGATTCCCCTTTCAAAGTGAACCTCTGTGGGCGCCATTTCAATTTTCAATCAATTTAAAGGAAATCAAATTTTTTTACGAAATGTAAAATTTTGGGAAGAATTGCCCCACGGTTTTCATATCACGATAAACATGTTTGACACTAGTTCAGAGACACATTCCTGTCACACACGTTTCATTAGTTTGTGTTTCATCACCCCAAACTGCAGTCATAATCCGATTTACTTTGGGTGCGTTCCACAAATCTTTACTTGAACCGAAACGACAAGAAAATTGCGGCTTTAGATTTCAGGCAAATGTTCAACCCTTTTGGGGAGCTACCCTTATATAAATTTTAATGTATATATACATACTCACATTGTAGATACGTACTTGCATGTGCATATAAACAAATCCAAATCCTGGGGAAATTAAAAAACCAATACGAAAAAAAAATTCATCACGGTCATATTTATGAAAAGGGGAATCGACAACATGCAAATCAAGGTATACGCACACGTTATGCAGGATAGATATTAACATTTATGTGAAACTGATTGAAAATGCGTGGAGAAAATGTAAATCATGATATCTGGGTAGCCAAGGACAAAGAAAAAGTATTATAATTTCTTCCCTGCTATGCTGCAGGACTTTTTCTTTCGTTTTTCCCCTTTTCTACTGAAAGAGTAGACCGAAATGGGGTCGCATTGTCTATGCAACTCATGCACTAACCATATGATAACGATTTTTCTAATTGCCGATTCTGTCCTGTTGACTAAATTGTACTTGTCAGAAGAGTATTATCGGAAATTCCCTTGTGACCTGATATCGCTATCCTTAGCTGGATTTTGTAATGTATAAGCAGTGCTTGTAGAACCTAGGGACAGATCGTCTTAACTGCAGCGTATAGCACGGATTTCAGTTCGAAAAAAACTAGAATACTGGGCTCATGGCTTTGACACTTTGTTGATAACCTGAGCTCTGGAACAGTTTTCCAGCAGACCAAGCTCTATTTATAATCCTTTTTGAGATTAGAAAAGGGGGGGCTCTGGGGTCGAAAGAGCAGCAACCAAAACAATCCTCATTTCCCTCGATACCCCTATGTAGGGGCAGTCATTACAATTCGGCTCTGCTGTGTCTGGCAGAGGGATTATAAGCCGACGAATTAAATAGACAGATAGGCAATCAAAGTTATCGTGGCGCACACATATCCTTGAGGCACGGATAGCAAATTTGTTGTTGAGTGCATAGATGCGAACATGAATTACGGAGTGGCCAAGAGTTCTCATGCATTGTAGATTTAACCACATTACGCAGTACTACTTAAAAAAAAAAGGGAGGTGTGAGGCCTCCATTATGATTACATATGTATGAATCCTTTATCGCTGCGGCTGCTAATTTTTGTGCATCATCTTTAGGGACTTAATAACTTTACAAATTCGCAGATTCAAAAGGAAATCCTTCTAGACGTAAAAAGAACAATCCCTAAAAGCAACATTTTTGACTTGTTGTTGTAGAGCCGATTAAATCAGCCCAGGAAGAAGTACTGAAGTTTCGGTAAATGTTTTGCAAACCAAATGCGAATACAAATTGTCTAAAAGTCTACACAACACTACTTCTTTTCATTGGAGCCCAGCCAAAACCGCCCGTACTATGTTCTAACATCCAATACCCGCTCGCCCAAACTACTTTTCTCGTACTCAACTTCCACAATGAAGGTCAATTAGCCATTAAAACTGATTGTCAGTATCGTAATCCATAAACCCATATAAGCTATTGCATTTTCTACACACAATTTACTTAAAAAAAACCCAATACATTAGTGGAAAAAACTGGCAATACTGGTTTATGAGTTTATGCTGCACTATTTTGAGAAAAAAAAAAAGAACACCTCGTCGAGTTTTTACCCCAAGCAGAGCCAAAGTTGATACCTTTGCGCGTGTGTTTGTGTCATTTCCCCTTCTTCGAGCATAACGAAAGGGAAATATAATTTACCCCTTGGTCATCTCGTGTGTTTGCCAGTGTTGAACGAAAGAAAGACGCGGCTTTCCGCGTTGCAAGTGTCAATACTAATAATATCCCACCAAATAAGAGGAAGAATTTCATAAATACAATAAGAAATTGCAAGTTGCTTTCTTAACTCGATTTTTTTTTTTTACAGGTGTACGGTGTAACATCACAACAATCAGTCAATTCACCCGACATGAATCCAATGAATAGTGCAGTGCGTAAAATACACAATTTGTTGTCTAGTGGCGCTGTCACAGTGACTGGACCCAATCAACCGCGCATCCTTAAACAAAAAGTCGGTACAACCATAGTATCATCGACAACAAATTCCACAAACAATGTACAACAGACCAGCAGTAATAACAACATAATGGGCAGATGCTACATTTGTGACGATGCAACAAATGGAACGCAAAACCAGATGCTAACCGATATGGTAACCTCACATACCAGTACCAAATTTCCCAATAAAATTGGCCAATTGGTCGGTGATGCTTTTATGGTGATTGTCAGCGTCGAAGATGTTGTCTGTCCGAGGTGCAACAATCTGATAAATTACTTGGATCGACTGGAGAACGATGTGGAACGTGTGCGTAATAATATAATGAATTTACTGCACAAGAAGTACGGATTAAATGATGAATCGTCGTCGTCAACAGCGGCGTCCGTAGCGACGACAACAACATTGTCCAGTGGAGGTGGTAATAATGGTGGGGTAGTGAGTCAAACCACTGCATCAGCATCGCCGCCCATTAAAATGCAAAAAATGAATAGTGGAAATGCAGTGAGTCGTGTTATTAACATGAACGACGAGGGAGCAGATGCAAGAACTAGAAAGGGTGAGTGCTTCAAATTACAGATTAAATTTATATGAAAGAGTGAGTATCTTTTTGTTATTTATTTGGAGATTCGAGTACAGTGGAGTGTGTATTATCCGACCGGCAGATAACCCAAATGTCAGTTATCCAATTTTTTTTTTTCTAACTTTTCACCCAAGCTTGGCTCCTTTTCGACAGTATTGCGTGAGCATTTAGGAACATGCTGTATCTACCCTCATACTTTGAAAACCCATTGAAAAGTAACTCGATTTACGTTCCCAGAGGGGTCCTTCCCACCTAGATACGTGATTTTATTTTGTCTCTTTGGTGTTCTCTTGTTAAATCAATGTGCACTTGTATCCAATTTTAATAATTGATGCTTTTGCAACAACAACATAGAGGCCATAGTAAGCGCGATGGTCTAGTGTTATTCGACATTGAATGTCTGCGCTGGGTAGATGAACGCATATACTCGATCGAAGTCATAGCTATTAATCGAAATTTCATCGTCGGAATGCGGTGTTCACGTGTCCGGCCTCTATTTTCTATTATATTCGTATTTCGCAACAGTTAGGCTTTCCACTAATCTTATTTTTATAATCTTTATGGTTGTCCTGCCATAAAACTGGGTGGCTTTTTGGACAGCTACTAAGTATGTATTTGACAATTTTTTCCGTGTTCTTCGTCGCTTAGCGATGAACTCAAAAATTTAAAATGCAGAGTGACGTCGCTTTGTCGCTTATCAAAATCGCTCATCGCTCAGCAACTACACAACCATGCGATTTCATATGCTGTAATTTTTTTTGGCACACTGAATCGCTCTGTTGTTCGCCGCTCAATGCGTGGCTTTAGCCTTAAGCTGGGTATCGACTACGCGCGGCATCCGCGCGCTTCATGTTCGACTACGGCAAATTATATCATATGGCGCGCGAGCCAATTTTGGCAGGAGTTTTGATATAGAGCGGCAGCCGCGTGCGCTCGTCGATCCAGTCGACACAAACAGTGTTCGCTGAACAATATTGAAATGTCTATTGGATCTTTGCCGCGCATTCGAAGACTAAAAACACTGAAATAACGTCCCTACTGCACGAGAGCAAAACATTGAAAAACGCTTGGAGCGCATTAAAAATCCACAACTATTGCATCGACGCGCGGCATGTTCGAGCGCTCCAATGTTCGAATTGCCGCGCGCGCCGATCAGGTATCCATTATGCGCGGCTGGTACGCTCTCCAATATTCGAGTGCTTGCCGCGTATGGTCGATACGCATCCTTAGACAGCATGTGCTTTAGCCGCCTGACTTTAATCAATAAATATGTTGATATTCCCTAATGATATTTATGTCCGGCTGTGGTAAGGTACTCTGACTAACCTCAGAAGAAGAAACAAACATCAACGCTATTCGAGAATAGCTCACGTTGTTTTTTTTTTAGTCACGTACACGTTACTACTTTACAAAAGGCAATCGGGTATATCTTGAAATTCAATTTGCTGCCCTCCCCACTATCTCAAAGTCCATGTTGAGGAGCAGGTATTCAGCGTTATACTGGTTTTCAGAGATCTATGGTCTATCGATAGTATGTCTGTTCCTTTACTTTTCAAGTAGCTTCAAGTTATTTCTCAAATTTCGAGGAGTAGGGATAAATTGTCTCAGAGAATGCAGAAAATAAGAAAAAGTAAAGGAACGTTTTTTTGTAAGTTAAAGTTGCTTGACAGAAACGTCAAATGCAAAACCAAAACAATTGTGAAAAGTTAAATGAAAAATAACAGAATTCTATCTCAACTGTCATAAGATCAGCTGTTAGCTGTTTTACAAAAGTTGCCCAAAGAATTTTCTTGGGCTAAAACTCGTAGCTCTCTCAGTTGAGGGGAAGTGAATTGCTCTCTCGTGGCTTCTCTCTTTTGCTAAATTTTTGTGTTGTGGAACAAGATTAGGCAGCTTTTCGTAGCTTTGGTTTACTTGAAAAAGTAAAGGAACAGACCTAGTATGTTGAAAATTTTGTCGAAGCCCGCTGTTGACGTCGTGGCTTTGTCTGTCATTCAGGCTTCCGGATTATTAGATTTGCTCTAGATTCCATCTGAATTTACTTAAGCATTAATCTCGAACTACATTGAATTTCTTTATAATTTCAGTGAGTGCAGTACAACAGATTAAGATCACACCACCACAAATTCAACAGCAGCAGCAACAGCTTCAGAAAAAGACTACAACAAAAATCTACAAATGTTTGTCCTGCGATTTTAAAACACCCGATTTGAAGTTATTTAATCCACATTACGAAACATGCAAACAACAGAATTTCCATTGTAAAATCTGCAAAAAGATCTTTGCTAATCTAGCCGCCATGAAGCAACACATGGCGGAGAAACATAACGCCACAGCAACAAATCAAACAGTCAACACAGTCGTCACTAACACAATTCAACAATCCAATGATTTGCACTCCTGCCAGCTATGTCAGGTGAATTTCACCAGTGAGCTGGCCCTCAAGAAACATATGGAGGTTAATCATAATGAATACAAACAGGGGGAGACAACAACTCAGCTCTACACATGTAATCACTGTCAATACAAGTCAACTGACAAATCTATCTTTGACGAACACATGCGGAAGCACATTAAATCCAAACCGTTTAAGTGTCGTCTCTGTTCGACTCGGTTCGAAACACGTGAACAGGCGACAATTCACGCAAAAGCTCACCAGCCGAACTACTTCAAGTGTGGAACTTGTTCTTTGTCGTTTCCCAAGCGCGAGATGCTTGTAAAGCATTTTGAAGTTCATCAAACCAAGCCACAGCAGCAGCAGCAACAACAACAAACACAGCAAGTGACCCAAATAATTACTACACAGCAGCAGCAGCAACAGACAAATCAACAACAGCCGCATATGGTCACCACGCAAAAACTTCTGCAGGAAACAATTGATGAGGCTCTCAGTGAATCGGCAGAGGCTGGAGTCGACACTAAAGCAATTCGATTCTTTACATGTCACATATGTTCTTTAACCTTTATTCAGGAGAACTACTATAATCAGCACATGGAGACACATAAGTCGCAAACACAAAAGAAATCTGCCTCCGCGTCGCTAGTATCAACAGTAACAAGTGCGGGCATGAGTGCGACCTCATCCACAACATCAGCAAGTGTAAGCCAAAGCCTGATTCGTGGTGAAGTCAAGGATTCGAACGATAACACCAGTTTGGTTATCAGTACTGATGCCAATAACACCGCATCGATATCAGAGGCAGATATTGAGAGCATTTTTGAAAAAATGCATTCCGACAAGTCTGATAGTGAGGCAGGACCGGGAACAGGAGGCGGAGATAGTGCGCAAGGCTCAGGCGATAATTTGGTGATTACGAGTCAAGAGAATGCAGTCGGTGGTATTACATTCAACATAACCATCCCACAACCAGATGCTGAACAAGGCGAAGATGTGAGTAAATTGTTTATTTTTGCTTATTTAATTGATATCCCTTTTCATTTTCTTTTTTAGAGCGGTCCCAAGCAACAACAAAGAAGCGGAGACAATTCTGGAACGCCCGTGTCTGTGAGCATTGACATGCCCGTGTTAGATCACCCCGAAGAGGGATTAGAAAAGGGCGGATCGTCGGCAGATGGTGGAGAGAAATCATCTACTTCGGGCGAAAATGCAAAGAAGGCTAATAGTCCCACAAACTCGTCGGGATCAGCCGCACATCCGGTAAGCATGCCAAGTTTAGACGACGATAATGATGGTCAAGATAGTCAACATTCGACTACAAATCTCGACCAGCAATCCCAACAACAGTCATCAGGGTCAGGAGGAAACCAGGATACAGACGACCAAGATGGCCAACAACAACAGGACGATCAGAGTCAAGATGATGAAAACCAACAAAATATGGCCGGCGGCGATCAAGTTCCAATGGATTTGGAAGATATGCAGGCCGGTGTGGAAGGTGGCCAGATAAAATTCATACTCAACGAGAACGGTCAACTTTTACAGCTGGACAACCACATCATTACAGATGCCGATGGCAATCAGATTTTGGTACAAGGTACTGATAGTGAGCAAATTCAGCAGCTGCTTCAAAGCGTCGGAGTGTTGCAGACCAGCGATGGCCTGGACGGAGAAACTCTTCAAATGATTGGCGACAACAATCAAATGGTCATTGTTCAGCAGGGTGACAATGAACCGCAGTTGATTGACGCATCACTGTTGAACGCTGATGGACACATTGTTATCCAACAGGGACAGGACGGCGAATTGGGAGAAGGAGCTCACGTAATTGGCGAAGGGGGAGTTCGAATTCCAGTTTCTGTATCGTATACTGCCGACGGACAGCCAATTGTTCAAGTTACCCAACAGCCAGAGAGCATGGATGGAAAGGACATGGATGGCACTGTAATTACGACGACAGCCGGTGGCGAAACAGCTGTCACTCAGAGTCTTTCGCAAGCGCCGGGAAGCTTTTTCGCGCTCGAGGATCTGATGCAGCAACCTGATCAAGCAAAGTCGTCCGACTAGGAGCGACACAAGCGTTCCAACAGAAAAACCCAAATTTGTCGTCTTGATGGCAGAAAAAGGAGTACATACTGGTGAAGAATTGCTTTTTCACTTCTCTGACGCCCAATGACCTAGCTGGCGTTGGTTCTTGTAAATTTTAAAATAAAACAAAACAAAATTGTATATGGCACGCACCACCTCTCCTACCACTTCCACCACCGCCACCAATACCATCAGTTGAAGGGCCTTTGTAAGAATGTTCTCAACAAAAGTCCACATTGAATTGAAAACACACACAAGCCGTGGCAATGGTGAACGGCAAGCGGTACCACTGATTTACCCCATAAATACGCGCACCTTCACAAATCGTCGTCGTTCTTAAGCCGCAGTGACTAATGCAAAAGTAGAAAAAAAAAATAATAATAATTAATTTAACCTCCTAAACCACACACCCCTTTTATTCTAATATTATTTTGTAATTAAGATAAAATAAACATTTGTTTTGAGAACTTAACAAATGATTAGGTAAAAACAAAACAAAAAAAAAAAGCTTATCAGTAAAATCAGTTAGACCGTTATATTTCAAAAGTACATAAGAGACAAAAAAAAAATTAACAAAAAGAATATATATAATAATTAAAATGTTAAATATAAGTAGTCATTATATAGAATATAACCCAAAAAAAAAAAATTTTCAAAACAAAAGAAAAAAAAAATATTAAGGAGAATAAACGAAAACAAAACATAAAATATTCTTAAAAACATGTTTATTTTAATTCGAATTCCAAAAGCAAAAGCGATCGGTCGGACGCTGTGTATACAACTTTTATTTAAATGTTAAAACTATTCTTTCCTTTCCTCGATTTGTCATAAGCGTCTATCAGGCGATTGAATCAAGGAGTTAAGAGCGATTTTTCTTAAACAAAACTTGATTTCTTTTTAAATATTAACTACGGTGTACACATACATATATTAAATTTATTTTTTCTGGTTGAAACAGCATAATTAATAGTACGTATACATATATAAAGATTTAATTGACGTTCATTTGTATGCAATTAGTTTTTTTGTTTTTTCATTTTATTATTGTAACAGGTAAGATAATTCAAAGAAAAAGTGGAGAATAAAAAAAAAAAGAAAACAAAAAGGAAAAGACGGGTGTTGCGTTTTATTTTTGAATGTTAGTTGTGTAGCGAACAACCCCCGGACAGGGAGTAACTTCGAGTATCGAATGGTGCAGAGGTTAGATGGGAAGTTGGCAGAGGGTAGATTCACAGGAAGCCTGTTTAAGAACGGAACGCTTTGGTGCATGAATGTTGGCCACATTGCTTCGATTAGGACGGGCATTGCCTGTGCCACAGCATTTAGATGGGGACTGTGGTTATGTTACATTATACATTTGTTGTATTGGACATTTCTAATTATCAATCTCTTGTGGATATTCCCTGTGCTATAGCAGATGCAACCTAGTTTCTACACATTTGTACATGGAATAAAATAAATTATAGCTGGCATACAACTATCAACCTATAGAGCTATTTTCTCTCCGGTTGCCAGTAGTTCCGCAAGGAACACGCTGGCAAAACTTTGCAGTCGGTACGATCTTGATATTTTTAGTGATTCTGAGTAGACACTGGCACCCACACAGCAGTTCATCTTTGATTCGTCGGTGTAGGTGACCGTGTGGATGACTTGTGCTCGGGTGGGGAATCTCACGTGAACGTTTTTCTTGCGACAGCTCGGGATGAGCCGAGGCCTAGCCTCCCGCAACCATTTACACATGTTGTGCGTGTTACATTTTTCGCACGAATGGAAGGGACTTACAATTTATTGCCGATTCCGAGCGACGAATTGAGAAGCTCTTTCATGACAGATTATACTCCCGGAGACTTGTTATTCCCCGACGAGAGGTGGTGCCGTGAAAAATGTTTGGTGTACCTGGTTGGGGCTGAACCCACGCCGCTCGGTCAGCAGTCCAACGCACAAACTACTGAGCCACGACGACCATACCGTTTGGTAATGATTCCAAGATATTGCTGTGGCCGTAGGGCCTTGCAGCCCAACACACCGAGTCCTTGAGTCTTACTGCCCTGCGTAGTGCGGTATTTTTTTTGTGTAAGTCGAGGGGAAGAAGATTTAGGGTCGGCATATTTCTGCATATGATAATTTCATTTTATCTAGATGATACCTCAGTGGTTCGGTAATCCGTTAGGGTCGTAAAATCTGCCTGGCTGAGTTCAAGTAGAGTCTGCCTTCTTTTTGTTTTTTGGTTGATGAACTTTTTGCTTGCCTCAGGCCTTTTTGGTTTTCCAAATGTTCAGCGAGCTCATCGGTTTCTCATTATGAAGTGGACACTACTAAATAGGGTTCGCGACCAACGAGTGGGTGCCAAGCGCTTCTTCTTGCCAGACAGTCCATCTGTTCATTGCTTTCAAAAACCTTCGTACCAAGTGATACAGGCTGCAGTAAGTTGGTAGACGCAAGGTCTTTGGGGAAACTAAGACAGTCCCAAACGAGCTTTGATCCTATCGCGTAGGAATTAAAGGCCCTTAGTGCTGCCTTGCTGTCTGAAAGGATGTAGATGCGAGTTTCCTTCATTTTTTTCTGCAGGCATTCCCGTGCACACACACATAGTTCGATTGAACTTTCGCTTGAAAGATATCTAGTAACTTTCCCAGCTCTGCCGGACGTTGGAATTCGGGACCGGTCGTATAGGCGCTGGCACTTAAACATAGCCCTGTTCGCCTTGTTGTTTTTCAGGTGAGAGTTCCAGTTAGGGGTTTCTATTTAGCGATAGCAATCGAGCTCTTCTCCTTTGTTAGTCTTTCTTATGTCCGTTTACATCTAAACCACTACGAAAGCCTGGCTTTCATTTGCAAGACTGCCCATATCTTCTATGTTCATATTTCAATGTATTTCGTGGCAGAAAAATAAGATCTCTTACCCATACGATTGAATAAGAAACATTTTCTTTGTCGGGTTTTCAAGGCACTTTGTAAAAAAAAAAGCGTTAAAAGATCGATTGTTTGTTTAATTAAGTGAAAAATTGTGGGTCATCAACGGTTTTCTATTTTTAATTTAAATATAAATGCTGTCAGCTGTCTTAAGTATTTCACTCCAACATCGAGGCTCGCAGTCAGTTTTCCACTCACCACGCGAACGTCAAGACTCAAAAACATTTGTTTCAACTCAAAATCAAGAAAATCAGCTGATTGTGATGACATCCGCGGCAATTCGTTAATTCGCCAAGTTAAAAAGTGTTAAAAACTATTTCATAAGTCATAAATAATACTGCAACAGCAATGCTACAACTTACAGCATTTTTAATAAGACGTCCTCTGACCCTGACCAGCCTTGTTAAATCTCCACACATACAGTACCTTTCAATGGGCAGTAGGCGATGCTTGGCGCAAAAGTATAATGTACCACTGGTTGGCCGACCCAATCTCGGACCACGAGATGATAGTAAGAAAATCACACCCCTTGGATGGTTCCTATTAGTAAGTTTGGCATATTCTATTTCACCATTATATGTTCATATGCAAATATGTTGTGGTTAACAGTTGATTCCTGTCACAACATTTGGCCTTGGATGCTGGCAAGTGAAACGTAAAATATGGAAAGAGAATCTACTGAAAGAACTAGAGGAGAAAACACATGCTGAACCTGTGGATCTTCCAGACAAGTAATAAATGAACAGTAATTTAAGTCTAAAAGTTACATGGTATTTACTTATAGTTTAGATGATCTTAACCGCATGGAATATCGTCTGGTAAGAGTTCGTGGACAATTTCAACATGACAAGGAGCTGTACTTGGGGCCAAGATCATTTGTACGACCTGATGGTGCTGATGTCGGTGGTGGACTTTTCTCTCATCGTGACAGCTCGGCTGGTTATCTGGTCGTTACTCCTTTTAAACTCGCCGATAGAGAGTAAGTACGACTTACTCCACTTTCTGGAATACAGAAATGATTTCGATTTCGATACCCTCACCTAGGTTATTTCCTGTTTTTTTCAGTTTTGTTACTCAATTTCCACTCCTGACTTTTGTTTGATATTCAGCATAAATGTTCTCTTTCTTGCAGAGAATCCATCTTAATCAATCGTGGTTGGATATCAAGGAAATTTTTGCGACCAGAAACTCGTCAGCAGGGACAAATTTCGGGTGTAATTGAACTCACCGGGGTGGTGCGACTGGGGGAAAGCCGACCACAATTTACACCAGAACATAAAGGAGATGTCTATTTATACAGGTGTGTACGAGTATTTACTGTTTTTCTTTATTCCACATACTTACTAATTTTGGCCCAAAACAAACTGCCCTCCTGATACAGGTGGAATTCTTGGTTGTGTTAGAGACTTCGACAAAGCAATTTTAAATGAACATTACCTTCCAAACTGAGTGTTTCTGTACAAATTCTTAAGCCAGTGGTGTTTTTATATTCATTTGAACCGTTTATATGTGGCCGGCTTCAATAAAGATCCCTTCGCCTGTAGCAACAGGACATGTGCTTCTGTCAGGGATTTGGTTAGGCTGTGAAATGGTTTGAGCGATATTATTTTGTTGGTTCCTGCTATGCAACCTTTGTGCATAGAAATCTTTAACAAAAACAAATCAATGAATAAACTCTATAGTATATTTAAAAAACTTAAAAATGTACAGCATTTGATCACAGCATTCAGAGACTCGTCACTTATTTTTGTTAAAGTAAAAAGTCACAGCCACTCCCTTAATATCTACATTCTCTTGCACAGCACCATCCTCCAACGCATACGCATTCTCCACCCATTTCATCACAGAATGTGTAGATCTATTCACGTCTTTGGTGTACTTTTCAAAAGCATACCGCAGACATCTGTCTTTCGTTGAGTAGCAAATAGTAGCCAGTTCACTGGGAAATACTCCCACCTTCTTTCGCAACTTCCGAATCGAGCTGATTAGGTCCAATCGTGTGCCTTCTTCATAATACTCCAAGTCCTTGTTCATTCGTATAACAATCAAAACATCACCTTTGCTGATGATTGCTACATTTTTAGTAACATTCTCGTCGATTTGATGGGATACCTGAATGTTATCCAATGGAATACTGAATTGCTTTGCATCGAGCGACCCGCTTCGTATCACATCGTCCACTTCTTCATCGTTGAGCTGCTTGACCAGTAATGTTATGTCCTCAAATTCAATTGCACTCATACTTTGACGCAGCGAAGAGTCCGGTTTGAGATCAGCCCGGAGTTTCGCTCCAAACTTAGATCGATCAGTTGTCCTCGTTATTTTATGAACGTTCACCATTCTCATCAGGTTTTCGTTTAACACCTCATTGTCCTTTAAATAAGTCTTCACTGAATGGACAACGAATAACTCACTGATTCGATACTGAATCGGAATAACATGTGCCATCCTTGCATCACGGACGAGTTCTACAACCGTTTGCCAACGTGCTATTGAGAGTTCCAAGCCCAAGTGAATGAGCTTATCAGCTCTGTCGGTAAGCAAACAGTCGTGAATAAAATCCCTTCGAAAGTAACCATGCAAGAATGGTTCCAGTGTTTGGTAGATATGCTGAGTAAAGAACGGTGCGAAGGGGGACAGCATTATACAAATCTTGTATACAATGCCGAATACAGTAGGAGTACGATCTTCCTTTGGTTGTGGTTTGATTGCAATATACCAGTCTTGAATCTGTTCAACGAGTTTTATAATCCGCGGAACCACTGAGTGCAGGCGATTCTCCTTCATTTCCGAATCACAAAATTGTCTTGCAGATTCTGTGCATGAAAGTATCCACCTCTCGAAAACGTTAGTAATGTAATTGGAATCGCTTATAATTCCGTAAGATACCCAACCTACTTTGCCGAAACCTGGTACTAGGTTGTACAGGATGTTGTAAATGGGTAGAATTACCTTTTCGTTCATAAGTTGCACATGGTCCTCTTGAATGGTGAAATTTTGGTCCTCCACAAGAGAAGTTACTAAATAAAGTCTGAGCGCGTCGGCCCCGTGCTTTTCTGCCAAGCGACCAAGATCGCTATGGTTATGTTTACGTTTGGATACTTTTGACCCGTCAGACTCCAAAACTAATCCGTGGGCGATAATGTTTTTTGTGACCGGAGGCTGAGAGAGTGCTGCTGATAGAACAGACGTTGTGTAGAACCATCCACAGGCTTGGTCCAAGCCTTCAATGATAATGTCAGCTTGACTTCGTTGTTGAATGAAGGGCATTGCTCCGGATTCAAACCAACAGTCGAAAATTTCAGGTACTCTTCGAAGTGGTGGGTTTCCTGCAACGCTCGATGGTATCACCAACTCGTCTAGAAACTCTCTGTGTAGATCAGATATACTTGCCTCACCTGTGAGTTGTAGAAGTTCATTAATGCTTCCAATGCAACGGATTTCGTCTCCCGATGGCGATGACCAAATAGGAAGTGGTGTTCCCCAAAACCTACTTCGACCAATTGCCCAATCACCGAAATTTTCGAAGTGATTGTTCCTGGATTCACTATAAATCCAATTCACTTGAGATTTGTTTTCCGTGAGCCTCGTCCTGAGCTCTTTAACACGAATAAACCATGTCGATGTGGCTTTCTGAATCAATGGAACATCAGAGCGCCAACAGTGCGGCTTTTTCTGCTTGATATCTTCACGATGCAGCAACCGTTCATTTCGTTGAAGCAATTCAATTATAACGCAGTTTGCTTCCTCTATGGAAAGTCCCCCCACCTCAGGTATGTGTGGTTTAAAGCGGCCGGATCCGTCTATTGGACATTGACCTTCGTCAAAAGAGATATCATTCTGCAGACATACGCGGTAATCATCTTCACCAAAATAAGGCGAGAGTGGAACAATGCCTGTACCAAAGTCATCTCGTATGCACTCATCTGCAAAAACCTGGAATGCGTTCACACTCCCTGAGAAATAATCGAACAAAGGTTGATATCGTAGATTTGCAAGTTGTTGGCCGTCGAATTCCTCCAATACGATGTAGTCATTGGGATTTGTAAACACAAATGGCATACGATTGGTTGACACAATATAGACACTTTCACTGGCTAGCAGTTGCACCTTTACATATCTTGAATTTCGGTTGACACACATCGCCAAATTTGCTACTAATGTCCAAGGAGCTGTTGTCCAAATCAATAGCTTTACGCTAGAGTCCACAATATTCACGGAAATCGTTGCCCCCACTTCGGTTATCTCCTTCCAGCATTTTTCTGCTTCAAAGTTCGACAAGTGCGTAAAGCATCCCGTTGAATATGGCAGCACCTTGGTGCCTTTGTACACCAATCCATCGTCGTAGAGTTTTTTAAACACACCCCACACACCCTCCATGTATTCTGTGCTCATGGTAGAGTAAGTATTTTTGAAATCCACCCAAATACCGAGCCGTT
Source organism: Matsumyia berberina (assembly GCA_917880715.2). NCBI lineage: Eukaryota > Metazoa > Arthropoda > Insecta > Diptera > Syrphidae > Matsumyia > Matsumyia berberina. Next base: position 37,289,649 of record OU862870.1, read on the forward strand.
CGAAGACATTCTTCCATTCTGCTTCGTGTCGTTGCACAAACTTTCGACACTCTTCGTTGTAACTGCTTACTCCCATTTTCTGTACATCTTCAGGCGTATTAATTCCCAATTTTTTGTCCACTTCATGTTCCACCGGAAGGCCATGACAATCCCAGCCAAACTGAGAAATGACTTCCTTTTTGTTTTGGTATGCGTATCGGGTGAATGCGTCTTTTACGATTCCATTTAAAACGTGACCAAGGTGTGGGGATCCAGTTAAAAAGGGTGGACCACTGTGAAACGAAAAAGTTCCATTATTTTCCTGGCGACGACTTTCCTGGCGACGACTTTCCTGGATCTTCTGATGCGACTCCTTTTTAGACCAAAAGTCGATAATTTTTTTTTCCTCTACAACAGGGTTGTATGATTCGGAAATCTTGTTATCTGGATAGTTTTCATAGTATTTCATATCTCAGGTGTTTTTTACTGGCACTAATCTGAAGAGGAAATGTATATAAGGCTAAAACTGATAAACTACTGCAGGCAAATATAAACAACTTTTCATCCATAATTACGAGAAATTGTGTGGAAAATGAATATTTTGTGCAATGTTTTGACAGATTGCATTTGCACAAAGTTGTGCAATTCAAATAATCCATCTAGTGGCGAATAGCATTACTGGACACTTTAGTCTAGATGTTGCTAGAACTGTTTGTGCAATACATCCACTTGCGGTGAAGTCTTCCCTGCGCCGGTTTTAGTGCCCGATTCCCATTTTTCTCCTGTAGCGACTGTAAAGTTGCACATACAGCACAAAATCGATGCACGACGATTTTTATAGTGTATTTGCAAGGTTATGACGGTGGTACCGATATTGCACGGACGAACGCTTTAAATTGAAAACCTGTGGCTGTATACTGGTGTGTGTGTCACATACAACGGCTGTACTGATATTGTACCAAATTTCGTCGGTGCAATGGTTAACAACCCATTTGGGCAAAGAGGACCTCGTAGAGGTTTAGTTTAATGATCCTCTTTCCACGCTTCCTTTGCAGAGCATTCATTTCGGTTCTAAGAAGCAATTCCTTTTGATGTGTCCATTTCCCGCAGTGCTCAGACCGGTTGATGCTCTTGCTCTTAACTGAGCCTCTCAGCTGATGTGGATATCTATTACCTCCAGCTCGATGTGAAGCTGACGTCTTAGACAAGACGTCTACTTTACACTTTGTTATTTGTTTGGTACTAACTGTGACAAGGGGCACACGAGGCGGTAACGCAAACTACGAATTTGATCGTTGATCCAGTAATCAGAAGTTACTCGATCAATCACCGCCCAAGTCATCCTTTCCATCTTCTTCCCGAGTCCTACTCTCACTTTCATCTCATTAATTTAATCTAAAGTCTCTGCATTACTTCTGCTATATCTTTTGTTAATATTTCCAATTCCATTTTGTTTCCACAGAGATCTGCCAAAGATGTGCGCTGAAACTGGTGCCTCACCGTACTTCCTTGATGCAAATTACTCATCGAGCATACACTTAGGACCGATTGGTGGACAGACTCGCGTCACCCTCCGCAACGAGCATTTATCATACATCGTAACGTGGTTCTCCCTATCAGCGGCTACCTCAATGCTGTGGTACCGTCAAATAATAAAAAGAAAAGCATTCTAGATTGATTTGTTCTTGTTCTTAATGAAAAATAAAATTATTTAATTTTCTTATTGTTGATCTTAAATATATGATTTCTTTGTTCGCTCTTATGCCTACTAAACAAAGAAAAAAATAAAATAAAATAAAAGATTTAATATGTATACATTTTGCAAGATAAATGATTTCAATTCAATTGAACACGGCTAAGACGCAATCTTGGTTTGGAATTTGTTTAAATACATTTAAAATGAACAATAACAAAACACGTATACATCAAAAATAGGAGGAAACACAAAAAAAAAAAAAAAAATATTGCAACGCGTGATGATATCAAGCACAAGGAAATGCCCTTAAGTCATCTTAAATAAATACAAAAAGTAATAAAAGATAATAAATTCTCGTTAAATAGAAATACTGTGTATGGATGTTTGTGGAGTGTTGCCAGTAAATACTTTATCGGGAGAGCAGAGCGAATGTGGCAGGAAGCACAGCATTTGGAAATGTTTTCTCGTCATGCTCTACAGTTGGGGAATACTGCCCCAGGACCTCATCAGACTCGAGCGATTATATCGCTTGCCAATGGTTTGAACGTGAAAACCGATTTGTAGAAGTTTTTCATGGTCTAAGATTTTCCTGCCATCAAATATGTAAGCTGGCTTCATCATTGATTGGTAAATGCGTTTGTAATCGAGGGTCTAAAAGAAACACAAACACACACATTAGGATAAGCAGTTAAGACTTTGTTTTAGTGTCTCTAACTTACGATAAACTCATCCCATTCAGTACAGAGAACAATTGCATGGGTGTCACGAACCGCGCTGTATGGATCGCTATGTATTTGAACAGCCTGCTTGACGTCCTCTGGGGAATCGGTTACTGCCGGATGTGTCAGGTCATCGATAATTTGTTCGGGCTCAACTTTGGGATCGTAAATATCTAATTTGGCACCTTCTTCGAGGAGAGTCTTGCACACAGTAATCGCTGGGGTTTCCCGTGTGTCACCAGTGTCCTTCTTGAAAGCGAACCCAAAGATTGATATCCTCTTATCAGACACTGTGTTAAAGAGGCTCTCAATGATCTAGAAAAACACGGAATGATACATTTCTGACAAGAATTTCCCATCTGTTTTCCTTACCTTTTGAGAGAATCTCGATTTTTGATACTCGTTCATGTTGATCACCTGCTGCCAATATGCTGCAACTTCCGGCAAATTTAAACCCTCACAGATGTACACTAAGTTGAGAATGTCTTTTTGAAAGCAACTGCCACCGAAGCCAACCGATGCTTGTAAGAATTTCTTGCCAATTCGAGAATCTAGACCGATTGCACGTGCTACTTCTGCCACATCGGCACCGGTCGCCTCACAAACTGCTGACAGTGAATTAATACTAGAAATGCGTTGTGCAAGGAACGCGTTGGCAGCCTTTAATGGAACGAAGATACGAATTGAACAAATTTTATTTTAGTATTGTCATATGCTCCTACCAATTTAGAAAGTTCCGAGCTCCATGTGTTCGTTGTAAGAACATTCTCTTTTGGTATCCAATGCTCGTAGATCCATGAAAGCTTTTCCACTGCTTTGTGACCCTCGGGCGTTTCTTCACCTCCGATAAGAACGCGATCAGCATGTAACAAGTCTTGGATGGCAGTACCTTCCGCTAGAAACTCCGGATTTGAGAGGATATCATACCGAACACCTGAAAATAGTTATTTAATTATTAAATTTATTAAATATACATACATACACATTAAAACTTAATTTGCATTCGAACAACATTAAGTCTATAAATTTAAAAAGATGATCAAACTGATAATGATGATGGCATCAGGAGGTTAGAAATTAAAACACTGTTTAATTAAGCAACAACAAAACATTACAAATCCTGTCATGCGTATAACGGAGATCGAACACCTAAACGAAACTTCGCAATCTTTTCCAATAGCCAGGCAGCCATCAAAGTCCTCGTCTCGATTACCATCTCCTCTAAGCTGGTAGCACAATACAGAGCAAGCATAATCGCCTAGAGAGTCCATCTTCTCTATAACTCATATGGATCCTAACCCACAGGATAAATGGAGGGAACCAAGTAGCCGATGAACTAGCCAGCCTAAAGTCAACCCTTGACAGCTTAATAGCAAGAGAAGTTTTCATCCCTCTAGGAGATCTAAAGGGAAAAATCAACTCACATAACTTTTCAACACCAATGGAACAACCTCACCAGCTGCGCCATATCCAGAAAGACTTGAGCTTTGTTCAATGAGCCTGTTCCGAACAGTTCGGAACAGAAAAGGACAAGAATTTGTGTTCAACGAGAGAATTTTCTGTCCGAAACTGTTCTGCTTTGTGTTCAATGAGGTTGTTCCGAACAGTTTGGAACAGGAAATCTTGCACCTACTCATGAGTTAGAACAGAATTGTGAAAAATGTCAAAGTCGGCTGTGCCTGTCAATTTGGTATGTTTTCAGCATTTTATTTCTGCAAATGACATTTTTAAATTTTTAATAACTATGTATGTGTTAGCTTTTCATGTGTTAGGGCTGTACTTTTCTGTTCTAACTCGTTCTGACATTTTTCACAAAACTGTTTTGTTCTGTTCTGGTTTCTTCTCATTGAACAAAGCTTTGATCAACTTCAAACCATACAAAAACAACCGATCTCCTAAGCAGAACCCGAGAAGATATTCCACGTATAGTTGCAATCTGTACGCGCAGTATCTTGGTACTGAAGATTTGGAAAAATTACTTCTTCAGATAAAACCTAGACGATGATAGCCAAAAATTCCCTCCACATGTTAAAAACGAAGCGTGGATAGCAATATCTAAACTTAATTCCAACAAGACAGCTATTCGGCCGAGCTGTTTAAAGCAGTTGGAGATCACTTCGAAAAGAGCATATACCTAAGATTTGGCGAAACGAGTGCATGCTTGAAGATTAAAATCTTAGCACCATTTGCCCGATTAATACGTAAGAAGACTCTCAAATGTGTCATCTTCAGAACCAACCGTCTTTCAGCATCGCCTTTAAGATTTTATCTGTTATATTGCGTGAAGGTCTGATACCCTTGGTCCACAACCTGCGGTTTCAGGCCAGGAAAGTCAACAGTCGACCAACCTTTAGTCAAACATGCACCTGTCTTCTTATCGGAGATTTATTGGTTATGAACTGCATTCTGAAGAGCCTGGCGGTGAATGGGTTTAAGTTTGTGCGTATCTACTATGCAGGAATGACTTTACAGAATGTAGAGAGACCGACTACAGAATTACTTCTCAAACATAACTTTAGTAATGTTCAGACGATTTGAAGATGTGCACAATTTTTGCATAAAAATGTGGCCCAAACGTCCGCAAACCGTGTGATCAGCAAATTTTTTTCCGCAAATATTTTCATATACGTCATTTGCGGACGATTTGCAGACGTCGTGCGCAATCGTTTGCCCACGTCATCCTCAAATCGTGTGATCAGCCTTTAAGAAATCTGCATAATGCTTGCTGTCAATCAAGCAGAAAGAGCAAAACTACTTACTTAATGAAAAGGCCGATGAATTGGCAAGAAAGGGATCGAAACTGCGTCGAATAATGGTCGATCGCTCGCTTCTGACCCCTATAGGTGCTCCAAAATAAGAAATACATTTAGGCTTCTGGAAACTCGCAGTTATGAGATGAAGCACACTCCCGTCATGACGCATATCAAAAAAGTTGTGGCCACAATACAATAAAAGGAAAACAAAGGAAATATTCACGCTGAACAGATGACATTTAGGAATAGATCACCATCCCCACATGCCACAACCTACTGGCGACCCATCTAACGAGAATGCAACTAAGCTCGACTAACCTCTGCAGAGAATATGGCGATATAGACGCGGAGGGGGACACGACGTACTTTTCCTTCGACTGCCCAAGTCTCAACCAGAATCAGAAAGACGACCCTAGGCCATGCCTAAACCATGCCACCGATGGCCATCCTAAAATTCATTTTGCATTCGGGTTTGTTTAGGGAGGCGAATAATGCATAAGAACTAACTTATCCTCGCTTTCCAACAGGATCCCACAACGGGGATCCATGAAGATCCGAGAGAGGCGGCGCCTAACATCAAGCCGCCACCCCTCTAACCTAGCCTACAACTATTTACAAGCCCTTGCTTAACATCTCACTGGAGAACTGCAGAGAAACCTATGACAAAGGCGTACTCCGTATTCTTATTTGATGATATGTACTTTTATTCTTTTATTGTCTCACCTGGCTTCTGATTGGCACGTAATATATGCATAATACTCTCAGCTGCACGCACCGGCACGGTACTCTTTTCCACAACCACTTTATTCGATTGTGCGATCTCGGCAATCATGCGGGCCGCACTCTCCACATACTTCAAATCAGCAGCACGACCTAAAATGAGTCCAATCAAATTGATTAACAAATAATACTCTGCAACTCAAGCAACATCTCTCAAGCAGACCTTTTCCATTTCCAAATGTCTTCGTAGGTGTATTTACCGATATGAAGATCAGATCAGCCTCCTTGATGGCAGTCTCAATGTCAGTGGAGAAGAATAGGTTTACATTGCGGCACTTCTTCACCACATCATCCAAGCCAGGCTGAGAAAAAAAAAACAAAGAAAATATTTTTTTTGATTTATACATATGAATGTATATATAAAAAAGAATAAAAATACGATTGAAACCATGTGAAGTATCTTGTGGATGTATGTACTTGACTTCAAGTTCATCACACTTGTCGAGTCATCATATTGGATTTTCGCTTTGGACAGGTATTCAGATTGGTAAATATAAAACCATAAACTTACCCGAACTCATGATGAATTCTAATTAATTGGGCAAGTGCCTGAGAATTTTTATTTTCAGAATAGAAACTGGTTTGATCCACCAGCTAAAAATATGTTATGCGGAATCGTTGGCAAAGGAATTTTATAGTAAGCAGATGCGAGTTAAGAACAAGTGCCCAGGCCCACGCTACCAGTTTGAGCAGATGTTATCGACATCGTTAAAGAAACAAAGCTTGGGTTAGTTCATCGATCTGATGAAAAAACATGAAGAAGGCAAGTCGTGCTGATAGCTATCATGCCCAAGGACGTTTTTTAAGTTCTCAATATCATTTGACAGGTTAGTCATCAGGTTTTAGTAGAAATTCAAAATTCTATGGAACAGAATATTTATGGTTAACTGATTTCCCATGAAATACGGATTAAAACCGAATGCCCTTAAAACAGCATTTGAATTCATTATATAGGTAAACACATATATAACATATAAACGGCGATAGATTTCTACATTGGCCAGAGGAGAAGACGATAACATCCTCTTCATCGCACTTAGCTCTTTATAGACCCTTTGTGGTACCCATGTGTTTTACCAGCTACTTCCCACTGCGTGGTTTTATATGCCCGATGACAGCCACCCGGATCTCCTTGTGAACTTGAGTAGATCCGACAGTGAACCATCGGACAACTCCTCGATGTTACCGAAGAGGTATCTGCCCAGTGTTCTTTTTTTAATATTGCAGAGGCTTGGACAGTGACAGAAGAAGTGAGTCGTGTCCTCATGCACCTTCTCGTCCCCGCATCCTCTGCAAAGGCATTTCCCGGTCAGATGCAGCTTTTTTGCATGATACCTGAGCCTGGAATTAACTACCTACCAGTAATGACAGGGATTTTCTGTCCATATGTTGGAGCCTATTCGTTCTGCTTTTATTTATTCGATCTGGAGACTTCGCAGGTGGTTAGAGTTTTCCACTTGTTATTCGCCTCGTTTAGGGATGTTAGCCTTATTATTTCCTTCAGATGACGAAGTGGAGGTCTAATTGTACCGTCCGCTACCTCTGGTTCCAGAGCTGATCCCTTCCTAGCCAGTTTGTCAGCAGTCTCGTTTCCTGACACACCACTGTGGCCGGGCACCCTCAGCTCCAGAGGAACAGCTATTGATTACACTTACCAGAAAAACTTCAGAACAGCACGAAGGAATCTTAAACTTGTAATAAAAAGTAGCAAGAAGAAGAGCAAGGAACTCAGATAAAAATCCTTCGGTATTGGCATATCGAGTTGTCATCGAAAAGCTCAAATGCTTCGAACAACCCACCTGCCCGATCTTAATGCGAAATATTGTATCCGCTCAGCATCAAGCTTATCCACTATGAAGGTCGCGGGGTTAGGGTGTTTAAGTGGACTCTCCCACATCTCCCGATCTTCCGCCATCGACTCTAAATCATCAGGAGCTATCGCGATTTGGGTTCATTTCAGACTTGGTGGAACCATCTCATCCTAGGCCTACCTAATGGCACGGATTCCATGGCACGTCTTGGAAGCCGAGTTGGGGGCAAGCGTTCAACGTGCCCAAATCATCGAAGTATGGACCTTTCCGCTCTAAGTAGTAGCTCCTCGACACTGAGTGTCTCGCGTATTGTGATGTTCCTAACTCGATCTCGGCGAGTCACCCCAGCAATACAACGAAGAACAGCTTGTATCTGCGATCTGATTCTTTCGGTCATTACCCAAACCTCATGACCATAGGTGAGAAGTGAAAGTCGGTTCAAACACTGAATTAAAGACCCATAGCTTAGCTCCGATGCCAAGTTCAGCCCTCCTGATAACAGATTGATCAAGCTGTCTCAAAATTTCTCCAGCCTGAGATGGTAAATAAAATTGGTCTTCGGCGAGAAATCCAGGCAATACGTATAGTGACAGACGAAGTGGTATTACGAGTTTTAACTCGATTGGGAGATAAATAAGACCAATGGAAAGTGCAAATATTAGTGTTGCTACAGAAAGGAAATAAGTCTCCCGAATGATCCGTCATCATACTGACCCTCTCGCATTCTTAATACAGTCGGGAAAACACTAGAACCTATTATCTGTGATAGGCTTGAAAAAGCGGTTGAGGAGGCAAGGGCACTGGTCAATTACCAGTATGGCGTCCGGAAACCACGCTTCACAATGGGCGCTATAAACGTCGTGGCAGATTTCGTCCAAAATGAAATTCAGGGCTTAAGGTGTATAAGTGGATCTAAAAGGTACAATACAATGTTAAAAATATTCAGGAGAGGCTGCGAAGCATGAGATTGCCAACGTACATTTGAGATAAAACAAAGGATTACTTTTGTCGAAGAATATTGACCTACGATACTGGTGATGATGAAGACCCAAAAGAATACAGTACAACAGAAGGAGTACCGCAAGGGTCTCTATTTGGGTGTCATGACCGATGCTAGACTCTCCTCCAAAGAGCATCTCACATTATGTGAGTGAAAAAGCTGCAAAACGTGGAGCTGCATTTGCAAGAATGACCAAGGCACAGTCACAGGCGGCTACATTTCAAAGTTGTCCCATCAGTGATTCTCTACGGAGCTCCAATATGGGTTGATCCAATGCGATTCGACGAATACCGCCGGCAACTAACAGACTCTGCGCATTGAAAGCAATCTGTGCCTTTTACTCTATATCCGACGTGGGATCGTCCATACTCGTAGAACGCCCTCCCATAGATTAAACGGTCGCTGAAGAGCAAGAAAAAGACAGAGAAGGGCTTACGCACTCTTTCATTCCAAAGAATTCGAAGAGTAGCGCGACAAGAACAGCATCCGGCTGGCCATAGGAAAGCCAAGCAACTGGCAGCTTCAAGGCCGGAACGTAGGGACTTCAAAATAATAAATAGAACCTAAGGTTATTGTAGATGTGTACAAGCAACTTTTCCAGCAGTTGTTGAATGGGCAAAATATCGAGATAATGATTTTCAATACGGGGGTGGTATTTTGATAGGAATACACAGCCCGCGTTCAATTGATTCCTCAAAAAGGAAATACAGTCGACTCCCTCTAAGGCTAGGGCCACGCACTGAGCGAGTGAGCGACGAGCACCTGAGCGACGCAAAAAAATTAAAACATGAAATCGTAGACCACGTAGTTGCTAAGCGATGAGCGATTTTTCTGAGTGACAGAGCGACGTCGCTCTGAATTCAATTTTGTTCTAATTTTGTAGTTAATCCCTCAGCGATAAAGTGAAAATGGAGCAAATAAACTTGGAAATTTTGATTTCAGCTGTCGACAACGACATTTTCACTATCGCTCGAGCGACGTCGCTTAGTAAAAGGCCACTCGTCGCTCAGACTTGTCGCTCTATCGCTCGTCGCTCAATCGCTCAGTGCGTGACCCTAGCCTAAGTCGAACCGCCTCCAACTCGAATTTCCCTCTAACTCGTATTTTTCGAACCTTTTTTTGTGAAAATTCGACTTAGGGAGTCAACTGTAAATGTTTGCGCGACAGTCCTTCACTGCTTTAGATTTCATTGTGTGTACACGGGACTTGATCTTAGTTTGGCTCTCACAACATTTGTGAATGCTATGGGTTAATTTCTATTCCTTCTGTGGCCTGACGTAAAGATGTGATTTGAAAGACTCTACAATGGCTTAGGAGACTGGAGGTGGGGTGAATACAAAAGGTATTAAAAATAACACCAGTAGCGACAAACTTGACTGTAAAAATCGAGATGAAGCCAAGTTAGAGTCAATTTCAGTGGGCATCATATCATTCGAGTTTCGAAGGCTGCGAAGAAATAGTAGAATCATGGCTTGCCCCAGAATTTATTAACTCAATTGTTGAGCATCTGCAGCGTCAGGGCCACGTTCATTGCTCCATGTTATAGTTATCTATTGGCAAAAAGTGCAGTGCAGTGCAGTTTTCGGTTGTAAGCTCCACCTGGGACCAGGAGCAGAGTTCTACATGGAATTTCCTGGCATTTGTCTTAGGCATTGCCTGAGAAGTTCAGTGGTGTACCTACTTAGGGAGTTTGAGTGGAATAATGGGTGGAGTTTTTCATTTTTCAGAGGACTAGCTCGGTTTTAGACAGATTGATACTTGAGCCATAGCTGTTCGACCAATATATTGGAGTACATCCGACAATGTCTGAGGAAACTTACCAGACATCGTTTGCAAACGTTACCACGATGCTGTCCGCGTCGTTTAGCTTCAGAAGTAATTTATCAAGGACCAGATTGCAAAGATGAGGAAATAGCACACTTTCTTGAGGTGTACACCGGTGCGACTTTTTAGCTGAACCGGGCTGTTGCCCAAACATGGGGTGATAGACAGCAGACTTCTTCACCGATGTTAAGGATTTTCACATTACTTAGTTGTCCTTCGTGGTCGCCGTGGGTCGGTGGTTAGTGCGTTGGACTGCTGACCGAGCGGCGTGGGTTCAAGCCCCAGCCAGGAATACCGAACATTTTTCGCGGCACCACCTCTCGTCGGGGAATGACAAGCCTCCGGGAGTATAATTGGTAATGAAAGAGCTTCTCACTTCGCCTTTCGGAGTCGGCAATAAATTGTAGGTCTCTTTCATTCGTGCGAACAATACAATCACGCAAAACATGAATGGTTGCGAGAAAACTAGGCCCTGGCTCATTCCGAGCTGTCGCGCCAACTATTTTTTTTTAGTTGTCCTTCAATAGCTAGAAGTCCAACCATTGTTAATTTTTGAATCGGTGGGCTTGAAAATATCACACCTTTAGACAGAAGTGGTGCTAATTGGCAACAGAAAGAAGAGAGAAACAATCACTCTTACGATAGGAGGACAGAAGATAACAACGAAGCACGCCATCAATTACCTAGACCTCTTGATCAACAAAAGAACATCTGTAGTATGTTAGTAGCATGGAGGACCGAGATACAACATATTGGTTACATCGCTAGTGCCCAAGGGCTCATCAATATGGGCTGAGGCTATGAAAATAAGGCGTGAAATTGAGACAACATACTGAGTCTGCGTAATAGAGTTTGCCATTAAATGCTGTAATTAATGACGTGAAGCAAATAAAGAGGTAACTAAGGAACCTCGAGTAAGAAATGTGACAAACTGTACAAGCCCAAACTGGAATGCCAAGAAGACGGTGCCGTGGTGTGAAAAAGGCAGAGAAGGGGAGGGTTTAGTGCACTGGAGTCCTTCATTGTTACTGAGCACATGCTCAGTTTTGTCTTGAAAAGATTAACACCAACCAATGGAAAAAAAACTTTGATGGAGACAGGTTATGATTTAGTTTGACGATTGATATTTTCGGTGTAGTTCACACGAAGGATTTTCAGGATTTTCAAGATCATCTACCTGTAATCTTTAGGGAGTGCGTAAGAGCCATCTTCTGCGTCGGGTACAAACGCTACATTCGCCTCATTCCATTGTTTTCAAAGATCAGATCAGTTGAAAGCTGTGGTTGCTCAATGCAGGGAATTTGGCAGTTGAGAGATAATGGAAATTTCTGTTATCAGGGATTTTCGCCTGCATCAACCAAAGTGGCTATCCGTGGTCTGGAAGATTCTGTTGTACTTAGAGGTGGGGAAAAAAGTTCATTTCACTGAAGCACTTCATTCACTCTCCTTTATTTGAAATAACCGTTCACTGAAGCGTTCTTTTTTTGACGAAAAAAAAAGAGAGAAACAAAAAATACATTCTGTAGGGGAAAAAAATTAACAAAATGAATTTACTTCAGTCCCCTCTCACACCCATTCCAAATTCAACTAGAGAAGTGGAGAGCAAAGGAAAAGAAGTATAGGATAGGAGTGAATTGAAGAAGGAGAAGTGAAAGAAGTGTGACAATGAACTAAAGCGTTGGAATGAACTGAAGCGTAGGGATGAATTGAACTACGTGGGAAGGAGAAGCAAAGGGAAGCGAAAGAAATGTAGGAATAAATTGAAGTGTAGGAATGAACTGAAGCAATGAAGTGTATCACTGAAGTGAAGGATTGCTTCTTTTTACTGAAGCGCTTCAATTGAATGATTCAGTCCCGGATGCCACATCACTAGTTGTACTATCAATCGCCATATTCCTGCAGAGCATCAGGCTGACTTTATAGGTCTGCTTGGCGGTGTCGAGCTGTGTAAGTTGGCTAAGTTGAATTCTGCCCTGCCGACTATTTTTAGAACCTGAAGCTTCACAGAAAAGAGATCAATAGAAGAAAGCTTTCAAATCGGCTTCAAATTTTATTGCAGAAAAAATATGTTGGTAAGCATACCCATGACATAGAAAGACTTTTTGCTATCAAATAATGTCCATTGATATGACGCAACGGACATATGCAGCATTAACAGTAACAACTGTCCAAGTATCCATTACGATGACTAATCTGTTTATTACTTGATGAGAATACACATATGCAGTCGTGCTATGGACTTTTAGCACATGAATAACATACTGCTATCGACTATCGTCACCTTATCCACAGCACTTCGTGAAACAATGCTAATGGGGATTGGAGACCTTGTATCGCGGTCTCCACCAGCTGACATGTGTTTCCCGTCAATCAATTCGAATGGTTATCGAGTAGAGTTTTATTTTTATTACTCCCCAGATAAAATGTTGCCATTCTGATGGATCATACATAGCAGCTTACACATATTTCGTTATCAGGTCATGTGACTTTATTTCTGACGGAGAGAGGAAGTCCGATAAGCCAAGCTGGCCTGCGTGTCTGTTTTGTTGTTGTACTTTTCTATATTACCCTACGCGCATTTTGGCGGTTTTTTGGAAATTGCTTACACAGGTTTTTTTTTTCTTTGCCTTGATTTATGTTTATGGCATGCTGTGGAAAGCGTAAACATTGCTTTTTCGTTGTGGTCAGACAATTTTCTTGGTCGACAATTGTTTAGGTCAAAGTTACATATGTGCGTGAAGTTTCATTCAGAGAATTCCATTGGGTTTGGTCATCATTTGAACAGCTAGTAACCGGAAATAGACCACGTACTTTGTATTGACAAAAGTGATTATATTGTTAAGTTTGATCGGGGAACGACGCGAAGACCTATTGTTTGCGGCAATCGCTGAATGTTATAAATACAACAATAGACAAATGGAAAAAGGTTAGTTGGCCACCGTTACGTGTTTGATTAGATAAACAATTGGTTTACAATCTCTCATCGTGACCATCCAACTGGGCTTTGAAAATCGTACCGTAATCGGATCTATTAAGTCTACTGAGTTGTTCATCGTTTGATGTATGACACATGAGAAGCTATGCGACGTTATATGAAACTCGCATCATTCCACGTGGTTTCTGGCAATTTTGGTGCTAAGAGCCTGCTTCGTGAATGTATGAACCTTCCTTACCGCTTACCGGAAGCAACTCAAAAATCAAAAACGTGTCTGCGCTCAGGATAATAAAAAAACCTAAGTTGTGACATTTGTTACAGCTTCCCATTGTGAAATCGGTTGCGGTTAAGAAAAATGGACCACCGCCCGATGATCAATCGTCAGGGAGTGGAACAACGCCTTGACACCGCAAACAGGTGCAAATCCTACGGGAACTCACCATTAAAGAGATGTCAGAGTTCCTACACAAGACACTAATAGATTAGGGTTACTGCTGTACGACACTAAAGATGGAACGAGCGCACAGAGCTTTAATTTTCCTGCAGTTATACTTGGATACGATTTAGATGCTCTGATTTCGGACTAGAGTACCACGCGACGTGTTTCGTCCCAACAGAGCTCTCATCTGGTGGCAAGGAGACCTTCTATAGCAAGTTAGATGCCACCTTCATAACAATTTAATTGAAGATGTAGGCAATGACAGCGAAAGACTCGCAAATAACAAACCAGACAACCGCAAAGAAGAAGGCGAATGATTTGTGTATCTCTGCAACCCAAATGGCATTGATGTGCATAGGTGGCGCCATGCATGAGCACTTACGCGCAAGAAATCGTCAATCAAATTGATAACTCTGCCATCTGTCGCCGTTTAGGAAGTGATCAGAAGTCGATATGAGAAACATACAAGATCACCGCCTAAAAATAAATCGGTACCTTTCAGCTACACATACGAATGGCCAGATGTTGCATCGACAGCCTTAAGGATCTGTCTGAACGTCAACTATTCAGAAATCACCTTTCACAAGGTGTAAAAATGGGCAGCAACTCGATGCCCGTCACCTTAACAACTTCTTGATAGATCCTAGGGAAAACATGCTTAAATTTAGGCGTGCTTACACAGGCGAGGTCTCCTAAGGCTCTGTACTAGATTCGTTACTGTGGATAGGACTGAGACATTGTCGCCATGTATAGACTACAAAGCGTAGATGAAAAGGCGCAAGTACAACTCATCAGCAGCGGGAAAGACGAGGAGATCATTACAGTCGGTACAACATGGTCATAGGCGGAGTGCTGACCTTCAAACAACACCTGAAGTAAGCAGCTGATATGGCGGCAAAGAAAACCATCCTACTCGTTGGACCCGAGCCATTCTGCGGGCTGGGACCGCACCGAATCCAAGAGGAACTGAGAAAAGAGGAAGAATGCAAAAGAAGGATGCTATGGGAACTACGACCGAAGGAGGAGCAAGGCCTGCCTAAGTACCAGCAAAAACCAGCTTCGAATTCTAACAGGCTTTCTAAGGGGCATTGCAGACTCAGGGAGCATCTCAGGAAAATCGGAATAGAAACAAATGGGATCTGCAGATTCTGCAGCGATGCCGAGGAGACTCCGTCACACCTCCTTATGGACTGTCGAGCATTGATCCACAAAATAAGAGCACACCTGGGAGCGTACACTTTCTTTGTAATGGATCTCCCATCGTTGGACCCAATCCAGATACTCCGATTTCTCAGAGTGATTGGATTGGAAGAGGTTCTCTAGGTCGAGACATATCGGCCAATATGAGTACGGGGGGCACAATAGATCTAAACAGGTCGCAGTGCACGCACAAACACCCCGATTTCTAACATCTAACTCGTAAGGAACATGTCTAACATTGGCAGTTCAAAAAGCGAAAGGAGACTGCTAATCTTGGCCATGGGATCGGTACCATGAAGGTTAAAAACAGGGACTGCCAACTGAATTGAAGTTTTAAGAGTGGGTACAGGGCAATATCCTGTAACGTGGCGTGTATGATGGAGCGCAAAATAACTACCTACCTCCTTCACATACATAACGACGGCAACAAAAACGGTAGCACTAGGCGCTAGCCAGATATCATCCAGAGTAAGGTCTACATTAATGGAAGCAAAGATGAGATGGCTGTAAACAAAGGTAGGTGGACGCACAGAGTCGTCACCAACATGGATCAACTGAACAAAAAGGCTTTAGAATCTCTCTCTACAGGTTTGAACACGACGACAGTACGCATTGTCCAATTCGAAGACAAACATGAAAAGAGTTATATGCGATGGAAGACAAGCTGGGTGAGAATGACGGCCAATGACAATGCAATGGCGTGTAGAAGCCTGCAAACACGAATGAGTCCAACACCTTTGACTGGAGTCCTTCTCGAAAGAAAATATTTGACGGGAGTGACGTAAAAAAAAGGGTAGAAGGTAAGAGGCAGGTTTTATTCGCTTCAAACCCGATATATTGGATTGTTGAACTAATTCTTCATTTTCTTTAGAAGACTTCCGCCTTCCTTTTGCGAAAACCCATTACCAAAGAGACTGAAGACACTATTAAGGTAAAAGCACATAACTTCCTGTACAGTGTTTACGGAATCTGTTCAAAGTTTGTTATAAAAATTGTGGATTCTGACTCGGGGACTAGTTGAGAAGAACTAGCACTTTGACATTAGGTAACGACTAGGTATCCCTGTGCCATTAGTAAGCGAAGAATGTGCTGTGCAACTGATAATCTCTATCGGATCACGATCGCCGGAGAGAATACTCGGTCCATAGGATACATCATCGACACATTATCCTCAAAATTGCGGTCCAAAGATTAAATGCGGAGTAAATTTAGTCACCAACATTTTTTAAAAGATGCTTAGGACCATTTGCTGACTAGAGATATAGAAACTGATGACAGATGGCTGGAATATTGAAAAATGAACTCAACGAGGAATTTTCACGTAAACTGATTCCCGCATCCAGATGAAGAAGAAGTTCTTGACTTTCCAACGGAAAAGTGAGCGAACCGGTCAGAAATATTAAGCAGAGAAATGCAGTGGAATCCGACAAGATTCTTTCGGAATATCGAACAAAAATGAATTTCGGCGGGTGTGAGTGCCTCACGGAACTTTTTAACACAAATGAAGAGGTCACCTAGTGCCTGATCAGTCAAGAAGTAGCTTCTTTATTTCGATGTACAAAGGTAAAGGTGATATCGTGAATGCAACAACACGCATACACATCAAAGTCTTCTTATTTAAATGTCTGTCGCCGAAAAGCTGCAAGCAAGGAAGATTAGTTGGTATTGCAAAGGCGATCACACGAAAATCCAGTAAGACAGCCGTAATCAATTGAAGACTCAGAGAAGACCTTGCCCGACGTACTGTATGAATGTGTCGTCTTCGCATGCTGGACGATAAGCAGAAAAGTTGAGTTCATACTAGTTTCTTGCAAAGAAAACGAGAAGAACGAATGGAGACAGGGGTACTGATCTACTACAGAAATAAACTCGTAGTGTGTACATTACTTCCGCAAAATTCTTCAGACTTTTAGCACCCAAACGTAAGATTCTGCTAGCAAAGGTTCGACTCTTGGCTCAGAACGAATTCATGTGTACATTTTTCTGAAGCAAGTGTACCAGTTTCTACAGATTCACAGGAGAAGTTTAATTTCACGTTACGACTGTTGAACAACAGTGTTATAGGCTGCGTCAGACCGAGAATAATCAAATGTTATGCAAATTTGTAATAGTGACGACGTCTCAAATGAATAGTTTAATTTTATTGAAACCGCAAGCTCTCGAAACAAGAGGTCTGCTCACTTCCTGTTGTAACTTAATGAGCGTACTACATTCGCAAGCAGTACGTTTCTGCCTCGCACGGCGAACCTTATCAACAAGTCAACCAGTTACAGTTCCTTCCTTAGGTTTTTTTGAAAATCCCTACAACCTGACAAGAAGTTTCGTGGTAAATTAATTCAATGTGCAAGTACTCCATCAACTCACGGTTGATAGGCTAAATTTCTGTTTGTTTGGAAAACGTGCCCACACACAGGGAACAGAGGTAAACAATCGCCACAAGAGCTGAACACTTGTTTCGCTCGACACTTATCCATTCGTAAAGAGAAATACGGGGAAAAAAAATTGAAGAAATAGCACAGCGACAGCAGACGTGCTCAGGTGTCTATCAAGAATGTCGCTTTGCTCTTTCTGCAATCTTCACATATTTGCTTGCCTACGTGTAGCTCCCACTTTTAATTGTGGTTTCAATGACCACAAAGTCAGTCCTCCAAGGTGTTTCAAACCATCAGTATATGTTAATTCCAAGCGCTGACCTTCACTGATTGGATCATCGCATTAAGCCGCCTTGCAGCTTCTAATGGATAGTAAACACAGTTTATAATGCTCACCTCGTATATTGGCAGCTTATCCGAGTTCCACTGCGCTATGCGCTCGACACTTTTGTCCACCACTGTTACTGTGATACCCGGACACTTATATGCCATTACACTGCATGTTGGACCACCAACATACCCCGCACCAATGCAACACACTTTGGACACACCGACTTTTTGCGATGACATGGTTAGCGTATCGTTTGTTATCACTTAAATTATGTTAAACCAATTAGAAATTAAGTACGGGAAATTCACTAAATAATCAAATTGGATGCGGCAGCGGTAAAGCCGAACACGGTACACATTTGCAATAGATTTCCGGCAGAATCAGCTTCGAAAAGCTAGCGTTGTGGTAATTTAAGGTTGCGAATATGCGACTGTACGTGGGGATATGGATTTAGTAAAACTTTTTCGAAAGTTAAAATAATGAAAGAAACGAATTTAATTTAGAACTTTACGAAGAGATTTACCACGAATGCGAATGAGTCGCTCAGATGATTGTGGAATGACCCAAGAATGGCAGTTCATTTGACTTTTCATAGGAATATAATTTGACACATAGCATTTGTTTGACAACCGGTCTCGTAGTGATGTTCCCTCCTGTCAACGAATATTGAGGGTACAGCGGCTGTTGGTTGGTGAATTTCGTTTGTTTGCTTTCCTGGTCTTCGTTGGGAATTTTTACTACGTATAGGGCGCTGCAGTTCCGGGTTAATCTTGGCTTTAACCAAGAAGTCTCCATTGGTGCGTTACAAGTTAATTGAGGTGTTCTTCTACGTGTGCACTCAAGTTTACTCTTCGTTTGGTTTATTTTTAAATGTTGCAGGAAGTAATGGCAAAGTCAAGTCCCTTTATAACTCAAAGCTATAGTTGTCCAATGTGACGTTCTGCCTGATTCGTCGATGTTGGATGTCCCTTCTTGTTGACAGTTTTTGATGGAGTTGTTGTTGTTGTTGGATGGTGCCTCAGATAGATGGATGGTGCCTTAGGTGGAAACTCATCCCAAGTTGGAAGTTCATATAAATTCAAGAAGTATTCATACATTGCTCAGGTTCTGACACCCAGTCAGAGAAGTGTAGATTGATTTATAATTCAAAATTTTAGTCTAAATAAGACTTCGATCGATTCGATGCCTGAATGTTTATGTAAATAAAATTCAAAATTAATTTCAAAACATCCCGCAAGTTCCTGAAACTAATGAAATCATCAAACTAGTACCAGACTACATAAAGTGAAAAGAAGATAAAGATGAGCTACGTCCGATATGGGGCGTTCAGAATTCTGCAAAGAATGTTTGCGAGTCAATACAAATACATTCCCCCGAAGTACAATCCTCCAAAATGCTTCGGATCATCAGGTAAAATGCTTTTTTGATTTCTTTTCAAAGTATTTAATAATAAACTTCGAGCCCTAGTTCATTTTAAAACGCTCAAGTGGAGAAAAATTGCCTTAAGGGGTGCGATTCCTGTAGTTGCTATCGTGACTTTATTCGTATTAATGAGCGGCCAACTTGAGCCAGAAGTAGATCGTCCGCCATTTGTAAAATATGAATACATGCGGATCCGTAATAAGCGATTTCCTTGGGGCGATGGAACGAAAACTTTTTTTCATAATCCAGAGGTGAATGCTTTGGTCGATGGGTACGAAGAGCAATAAAAGCGGGTGGCTGTTATTTCCTTTTGAAGACTTTGCAGACTGATATTTTCTTTGACTGTGACTCTGCCACCTTCTCCGATACTGTGTGGTGATATTGACACTCGGGATAGCTTAAGCTCTGAAATGAAAGATTCGTTCTTATTATCTTGATTCTTGTAAGATTGGTTTCAATTTCTTTCAATGAGTCGGAGTTAATGTATTGACGCGTGAGTTTCTCGAAACACTTTATAGAGTTTGTAGTTAAATCTTCTCTTCCATTTGTCCTCCTCGCCCACGGGCCCCGATTTCTTTATAGATGTTCCGGCATTTTTACGATGGTTTTGCGTCAAGTGATAAGAAAAAATAAAGCCGCCTAGACGCTATAGATGCCTCACGTTGTCTAATAATCGTGTTAGCATGTTCATCGTCGCCGTAAAACAGGACAGACAGGATCTTTGCTTTGTACAGCAGCACTGCGAGCGTCCATAGGTTTACCCAAACCAACCTCTGGTTGCCAACTCTTGCTCTCAGTGCCATGCTATGGATCCCTGGCGCCCTCTACAGGGAGAGAAGCATAGCAAACAGAAAAGAGTGGAAGGAGTGTTGTCACCAAGGAACTCATCCTTGGATTCGGACGACAGTGGAAGAATTCGCCAAAGGCAATCAAAGGTAGCGTCTATACTTTTAGTTTGCAAATAACGAACTCTACGATGGGAGACGTATATGGCAGAAATAAAGTGTGCAAGGGAACACCTCCTCAGGGCGGCGTTCTCTGAACCCTAGTATGGCCCTTTGTGGTGAGCACTGCAGCAGAGGATTAGGGGTTAATTTTTCAAAAAAAAGAGATCAATCACTACCTTCAATAGGTAGGTCACGATAAATAGGCATAACTTTCGATTCCAAACTTTACAAGAAGGAGAAAGAGTTCAGTAACACGTGAGATTTCAAACCAGCTGCGGTGTACTGGGTACATACATACATATGTACATTAATGGCGGTTCTGAGGCCTATGCTAACATACGGCTCGCACATCTAACGGAAAAGACTGCAGGATCATTAACAGCTTTCAAATCTTACCAGCATCCAGAGGACAGCCTGCATTGGAATCATAATAGCTGCTAAAACTGCTATTTGACTGGTCGCCAAATCGTCTCTTCCGTGATCGCAAAACACCCTCTGTTTACGGAAGAGATGTTTTGATGCCGTCATTTGACAAGAGCTTCGTTGTCAGAATTCCTGATTAAAGACTTGAGGTACCGTCGCCCAAAACAAAGCGTCATCCTCGACAAAAAATTTGTTGCTTCACAATAAACTCAGCCAATGACATTAGTGTTGAGATCAAAAGAATTACTTGCCCACAGCTGTTTCTTTTTGGAATAGAAATGCAATTGAGTAGCAAAGAATTGTTTTGAACAACTGGCAGCGGCATCAATATTGCCGAGAGTGAATGATGTCACCGTGGCGTTGTAAGACGAACAATTCTAGACCAAGAACAATGTTTCGACAACTGAGTCTCAACAGTAAGAATCTCCCACTTGTTCAACATTTTAGCACACTGGTCAGAAACCACTTGTTTTCTTCGACAAATAAGTCATTTAATTCGAAATTCAGAAGTGTTTCAGATAGTAGTTGTCACTTTATCAGGGAAAAAATAACCAGAGGCAGGGACAAAAATATCTAACTAAATAGAAATGAAGGAGCGTGGAACATTGGTGAACGTCTCACCAGTACGACGTGAACTGCATAAACTGCTGCAAAATTTGTTTGTCCTGAAAACAAGCTCGGTTTTAAGTACTAAGGTTAAACCTTGTGCAAAGGAAGCACCGCCGCCACCCTCAAAGCCTCCAACTCCACCGGGTGCAAAACCCCCAACACCACCAGCTCCGAAAAAGCCAGCTAAACTTTCCCCAGGTAGTACCAATTGTTGTTCAGTTCCAATTCAAATTCAATTTTTAGAAGCTCTCAAGGCATTGAAGTGGAAGAGAATTAGTTTTTTGGGCGCTTTACCAGCAATAGGCATTGTACTGGCACTAGTGCTTTATGGCAAGAGCAAGGAACCCACGTATGAGCGTCGCCCATTTGTTAAGTACGATTATTTGCGAATTCGCCGTAAGCGATTTCCTTGGGGAGAGGGCAACAAATCCTTGTTCCATAATGCGGAGAGGAATCCTTTGCCCGATGGATATGAGGATTAAAATGGAATTAAATTCATTGTTGTAAATATTTTAGATTTGTTTCAATTTTGTGAAACTATGTGAAATATATGTATGTGCTTATTAGACGGGACCCTATTATTGATCCACATGAATTTGGTTTTGAATTTGGGGCCCCTTAGGTGAGTGACAGCGTTGATGTCAAAAGTAGAATCGAAGCAGCGATCACGAAATCGGCGCGGAGCTGGGAGGGTGTATAAAAACGGTCTGATCTTAAGATAGAACCTCCATAGCGGTGGGTTATTTCCATTTCTTTTGATCGCGAAAAACAAGGCTCGCAGTAGAAGTAGAAGAAGTGGCTCCTTCATTAAAGTGTAGATTGTGTCTGCTCCGCTGCGGTTGAAAAATCTCTACCGACTTTACAGCTGTCAGATTTGAGGCTGAAGCGGATGACTAAAAAGAACCGCCAGATGAATTTGACAAGGTCGTAAAATATTCCACAACCGAATGGACAAACCCTTCCAAGCAAAGAACAGTGGGGAAACAAAGCAATTTTTAACGAAACAAAGTCCATCTAAACGGATCCCTCCAATATAAACATAGGGACGGGTGCAGGTGTCTTTTCTAAGGAGCTAGGACTCAGCAGCTCAATAAGACTCCCTGAAAACGGTAGTATTTTCCAGGCAGAGGTTCTAGTAATGACAAAAGCTGCCCAATTGACGTCAATGCTCACGGTATCACGGGAGGATATCACGATCTTCATAGACAACCAAGCGGCTAGAAAAGCATTAGCTGTTACTCAATTTACATCCAAGCTTGTAAAGTGCTGTCGCGAAGAGCTGAAGGTTTTTGGCACACAGCATACTATAAAACTCTGCTGGGTCCCAGGCCTCAGTGGTGTGCCAGGAAACGAGACTGCTGACGAACTAGCCATGAAGGGATTAGCCCGAGAAAAGAGATGAGTTTGACCGAGGACGATCTATGCAGAGGATGCAGGACGAGGAAGTACACGAGGACACAACCCACTTTCTTCGTTATTGCCTAAGCCTCTGGAATATTCGAAAAATAACTCAGGACAGATACCTCTTTGATAACATCGAGGAGCTATCCAATGGTTTACTTTCGGATCTGCTCAAGTTTGCGAGGACAACCAGGTGGCTGTCATCAGGTATGTAGAACCTCGCAGTAGGAAGCAGCTGGTAAAATTCATGGATACCACAACGGATCTACATAGACCTAAGTGAGATGAAGAGGGTCTTATCGTTCTCATCGGCCCGCCTCTAACCTAACCTAAATGGGCAAACCTGCATAAATTGCAAGACCGGGGCGGTTTAAGGATTAACGAATGGCGTGAGTCTTAGCTAACGATCTTAATGTGTGCAATGCGGGCATCAGCCCCACATTCATTTTTCCAAGCTCGGACAATTTAAGGAGTCAATATTCCATTCGCCCTATAGGGCGACCCTAGGGGTCTTAAACTGGAGAGTATCCAAGTTTAATTCCCTTTCCCGTGTGGTCGTCGTGGGTCGGTGGTTAGTGCGTTGGACTGCTGACCGAGCGGCGTGGGTACAAGCCCCAGCCAGGAACACAGAACATTTTTCGCGGCACCACCTCTCGTCGGGGAATGACAAGCCTCCGAGAGTATAATTTGTCATGAAAAAGCTTCTCAATTCGCCGTTCAGAGTCGGCAATAAACTGTAGGTCCCTTCCATTTGCGGGAAATATGTAACACGCATAACATGATTGGTTGCGAGAAGCTAGACCTTGGTTCATCCCGAGCTGTCGCGCCAGCTATTTATTTTTTTTAATTTCCTTTCGGATCATAAGTGGATTTTCTTCTATGTGAATCTCAAAGCTGAGAATCAGAATCAGAAAAACATAAAATGAGAGACTTTTAAGGTGATAGCTAAGACAAAGCTATGCACTAGAATACCTATGCACTACAATACCCAATGCTAAAGTTGACATGGTTGAGAAGATCGACACAGCAGTAAGTTTATTCGAAAAAGCCTCAAAAGCAGTCTATAAAATCTCGTATCTTGTCAAACGCGGTAAGAAAAGCTTCTCTCCTTAGTGCAACGAAGACCTTTCAATTTCAAAACTTTGACAAGGATCTTGTTTAATATCTACTATAGATTCTGCCATACAATACCTAGATCTCTTATTTCACACGCACTTACTGGAGTGCAAGGACCTACAGCGAGATTATACTCAGTTCTGTCAGAGCTGAGTTAGCTGGCTGGATTGAGATTGAAACAATTCTAAACCAAGAAAACATCTGATGGTCATTAAATTTATTGGCAACATGCAGCGCTAACTTTATGGCAACATGCAGCGCTGTCAGACACAGATCTGGATGCTGAACTACCATTTTCAGGAGGAAATGCTAGCAATTATCAATGCATGCTTTGAGCTTACAAATCTTCTAGTGCTTCGTGAGTCTTCCAATTTGCGAAGCAACAGCAAAACACCGTCTACCGTCTGCTGCAGGTGTGCATTCTCCACCCTCATCATGGTAAACACCATCGTGTCATCGACAACAACCTTACAAAGAATTGTTATCCCTCTATTTTCGAATGTCTTTACCGGCTCAATGAACACCCGCCACGCGTGAAATTAGTTTCCAAGGCTCTGTTCAACTCAAAACTATCCCCTAACCGGAAACCGTAGCAACACGAATTTTACTCAAAAATGATCGGAGTTTCATACAACTCAAAGAAAACGGGAAAGTCATCGACTTACGACGCGTATTTTATTTTAGGTATTTTTTGATCGCCCAATGGAAGAGACTCAAGACCTAGAGCAGCAGGCTGAAGGTGAAACTTGCATACTTCCGCCAAAGGCTGTATTTGGTTTCGAAGGACATGTGGCCTTTGGTTTGAATATGCATCCGGATGGGGTCCATACTGTCATTCCGTTGGGACATAAAGTGGTTATAACGAATCTTGAGACAAATAAACAGGAATTTTTGGTGGGTCACACAAATAAGGTGTCCTGTCTGCAGGTATCGCAAAGGTACGTTGGTTGTGTGAATTTTAAAAAAAAATTAAAAATTGTCTTTTCTCGACAGCGGAAAGTACATTGCGTCAGGACAACTTAACCACATGGGATTCCGGGCGTATGTCATTCTTTGGGACTATGAAGAATGCAAAGAAATCGCAAGGCATGACCTTCATAAGGTAAGTGGAGACAAGTTTTTAGCGAGCTGAACAGTTTTGTAAGGATTGTGTGCCCTTCTTCCAGGTGCGTTGTGAAACCGTCAATTTTACTGCAAGGGACAAGTACGTAGTAAGCGTTGGAGGCGTGTATGACGGTTGTATCATTATTTTTGACGTTCAAACACGGTAAGTGTGTCTTTCAAGGACGCATAATGGTTTTTTTTAATTTCTCTTTTTGTCTTGAATAGCACACCAATCTGTCGAGCTGTGGTTGCAAACAGTAAGTCGGGACAGGCAACTTATGTGTGCGCGTTAAACAAGAAAAGTTCAGTCTTTCTAGTTTCCGGAGATCGTAAGTTTTGTTTTTCTTATTTAATTATAGTTAAACTTTAAGAAGTATAACGAGTCATCGGTCTCTCGTTACACTGCTACGGCTCCGGTTTCCGCCGCATATATTTTAAGTCCGCTCTATCCACTGCCACAGTCCATTTATTTCATTGGACGGAGAAGATTTATTTCATCATTGTCTTGTCTTTTCCAGTACTTTTCGTGATTTGAATGACAAGCAATTGAAGGTGACCTCGTAAAGTTTCCACGACCAGTAGCCTCGCATGGGGCTTAGAACTTCTCTTTTGATCCAGCTTCGCTTACCTGCTTTTTAAGTGTTCATTTGTGGTTCATTTATGAAGCATGTCCATTATCAATCAACAACCGATGGCAAAAAATGGTTCGGACCCACAAAACTTCAAGTTGGTTTTACAAGAACGTCTGCCTTTTCGTCTCTTTCGAGTCCTTCATGGCTTTTAACACAGAAACATATAGGAACTGCGAGGAGGAGGAAGAGGACCTCGAACACTTCCTATGCCATTGCCCAGGCCTAGCGAGAATGCGACAGAGGACCCTGGGGTCCATGTGGATACCGGACCTGAAACATCTCAAGGACAAAGGAATCGGCGGCTTCCTGGCCTTCACCAAAAAAAACAGGAAGATTCGCCAGACCACACGTACACTAGTGTCAACTCCATGATTGTTTCCACCTTCTCTAGATCCCTCCTAACGTATGTCCCAATCCAAGCCTATCCCTGCAGTTTCGAGGATTAAAGGAGGGGAACACAAAGGGCCCAACAGAGGCCTAAGTGAAGAGCCTTCCGCTCACCCTCATATACCATGCCATACCTGGCTTTTAACCCATGCCAGTGTCAGTTCATTCTGTGTTTTACGTGCATTTAGTTCCCGGGCTCATTCTTACGCCAGTGATGACTGAATTATAGTCCAATTCATTAGCCAGTGCGATAAGGACCTGCCTTCGCCTTACTTGAATCCCGTGTCGTCTGATCCAGTTTAGATGGATGGATCAGACCTAACATCTATGCCTGATACACTGAGTGAGGTTTTTTTTCTAGACTAAGATGACAGGTTAGATTCAGTTCCTCCGAGAAGGCTTCTGGTCGTGGTCGCCGTGGCTCAGTGGTTGGTGCGTTGGACTGCTGACTTAGCAGCGTGGGTTCAAGCCCCAGCCAGGAACACCGAACATTCTTCGCGGCACCACCTCTCGTCGGGGAATGACAAGCCTCCGGGAGTATAATCTGTCATGAAAGAGCTTCTCACTTCGCCGTTCGGAGTCGGCAATAAATTGTAGGTCCCTTCCATTCGTGCAAACAATACAACACGCACAATATGAATGGTTGCGAGAAGCTAGGCCTTGGCTTATTCCGAGCTGTCGCGCCAGCTATGTATGAGAAGACTTCTGCTCTCCCTCTGCCATGATCCATCAGTGAAATTTTTGATTTCTCCTAATGTCCTCTGCGGGATCGATCCGTTTCCAATTAGAGTATGATGGTACCGGTAGCTCTTCCGTTTCGTCCGTGGGTATATTTAGATCTTTAGTCAGGCCTTTGGCTATAGATCTAGTATATTTCTATGCCCGTAGATGGTTCCACGCCAGTGCCAGTTAGGAAGGTCCTTAGAATACGTATTCCCGAGAAGTTCTTTCGCCTGTAATCTTCCTCTTTTTGAAATTGCTCTCGAACTCTCTACTCCCAGTTCGTACATGGATCGTTCAGCGCCGCATTCGCTGATCCTGACCCTGATCTGACCTTTTTCTGTCCAGTTCATCGGCTACCTCATTTCACCCGCTTTTTGCATGGTCTGGCACGTAGTCTGTTTCGGACGTCAATGCGGTCGATCTGAGTGGATGTTTGCTGCCTACCAAATGGAAAATCTTTGAACAGAGGGACGGCGCAGTAGAGGAAGATCGCGACTCAGGTCGTCGGTAAAGATCGAGCTGGTTGGAGACGCTTGTTGGTTGAGGCCCAGGTCCATCCCGTAGCGCCACCTTAAGTAAGTAAGTACGATGGAATCCATCTGCTCTGGAAAAGAACACATGTGCGGTAGTGTTGGATTAGTGTAAACTTGGTTTTTTTCTCGGTAACCATCGTTCTAACACTTGGACACTTGGAGATTGTCCATCCTAGACATTGACTCGAAATCTGTTTTTTTTTAAGGTCATCTTCGCATGTGGAAAGTTGAAAGGGAACGCAGAAAGCTCAGTGTTCAAGAGGTCCAAACTGGAAGACACCAACGCATATATACGTCCATGGAAATTGATAATCAGGACGACAGCATTTATATTGGCACTATGACAGGCGATGTGGCTCACGTACGGCTTCACGTCGAAGCCAATTGCTACTCAGGGGTTTTGGTGGGCCTGTATGGCAAGCATAATCCGAAAAAGCCAATCGGAAAAGATTGTGAGAAGTATGTGAACGGTGTACGGGAGTTACTGCTGACAGAAAAGGGTGATCTGTTGCTCGGAGCCGGTGATGGTACCATTGAATTAGTGAGATTTCGAAAAGAAAGCTTTAAAAATTATCCCAATCCAACATGGCCCATGCTGGCGACGGTGAGTAGTGGGATTTCGTATTGACTTTTGAAATACTGGAAGAGATCTATGCATTTCAGATGAAATCAACCAAAGTAAATGGCGCCGTAACGAGTCTTGCAAGGAACTCGGATAGAATATACTACATCGGAACAGAAAACAGCGAAATCTATCGCATGGACATCACCACGTTTGAACTCAAGTTGAAGTTAACTTGTCACAAAGAATGTGTCAACATGTTAACATTCCCCAAGTAAGCTTCAAGAAAAGGACGAACAGATTTGATTCTCTATCCTTTCAGAAATACATCCACAGTATTCGCCTCGGCTGGCTACGAATCAATCCGCATATGGTCAATGAGAAGATTGCAAGAGCTCCTGCGAATAGTGGTGTACAATTTTCGTTGTATGGCGATTGTGTTTGCATTCGATGGATCGTCTATTATGTCGGCGTGGAAT
Organism: Matsumyia berberina; assembly: GCA_917880715.2. Classification (NCBI taxonomy): domain Eukaryota; kingdom Metazoa; phylum Arthropoda; class Insecta; order Diptera; family Syrphidae; genus Matsumyia; species Matsumyia berberina. The sequence goes on from OU862870.1 coordinate 37,317,826, forward strand.
GATGGTGTCATACGATGTTTTACGCCAATCTCTGGCAAACTCATCTTCGCCATACCAAACGCGCATAACAAAGGTAGTAATGGTCTAGAGATGCTTAGAGCTGGTTTAACTTATCAATATTTTGCATGTTTAGGCTGTTGCGCCATTGGCTTGACGCCCGATAACAAGACACTCATAAGTGCAGGAATCGAGGGACAAATTCGGGTGTGGAAGATCGAACCATATTGCCAGACTTTGATGGCGGTTCTAAAGGATCACTCTGGACCGATAACTTCGTTGACTTTCAGCCCGAATCGCACCGAAATGGCTGCGGCAGGTATCGACGGTTGTTGTGTGATATGGGATCTAAAGTAAGTTTTAAAGTTTCTATTCCTGCAAAGGCTAACTGCAACCATTTTGTTTTAAAAGTCAACCTTACTTAGCTGTCTCCAATTGCATGCACCGAGTTGGTTAGGGTCACCGTCTCCATGCGCATGACCTCATGGATGGAACTAGACAGGAAATAGTACTTCGCAGTCCCGTAGAAAATGCCACGGAGTTTCACTGTCATCACTGCAGAAACTCCAGGTTCCTGCATCTTCTAGTCCCCGTCCGTAGTAAGGTGTTTTCTGAGTTAGAAGTGTGCAAGCAGTTGATTATTATTTCAACCCAAGAGGGTGTTCTGATCTTTTTTTTTTCCGGTTGTTGTTCCCAAAAAGCCAGACTTAGGAAGTTTATCTCAGGCTTGTTTTTGTAACGAGTATCGTTTTTGTTATTCTCTTCTGATGAGAAACTTTCACCGCCTTGCTTCTTTTTTTTTTGTCCTGCCACTTGCGAGAAGATCTTGTTATTCTTATCTAGACTTGTGTTAAGCACACAAGTTATATCGGAAGGTAAGCTATCATAAAGCCACAAGGTATCATGATGGGCCCATCACCGACTTTTTGAAAATCTTCAAAGGTACTGAAGAGCCTAAGCTCTTCTCTCTTTCCTCGATTTCAATAGAGCCTCGTCCTCGAGCTGTTCCTCATCTCAAGTAAGTAGAGGACTGTCTAGGTGTTTCACTGGGTGTTGGGTGGAGCGTTGACCTCCAATAAGTTATTCGGGGATTTGGTAGACTGTCTAATCTTCCACTTGTCTGCTACTTGTTGTGCTTGTGCCTTGTCGCATGCAATTTTGCACTTCTCTCTCCTTCTTCTCGTTGTTTGAGTAGCTTCTAAGCGGTCTTGCAGCTGTAGACTTTTCTACAGATGTCTCACGAAAGCTACACGCCATATTTTTCCTGGATTCGACCCACAATTCTTTCGGGTGTTAGGGTGGGATCTTTCATCTGTAAAAGTAAGTTGCGTGGTAACTATTCCATGGCATTGATTCCGTTCCATGTATCGTCTTCTTTTCCCTTTCCGGACTTCCATGTTTAACAAAGTGATTTAAGTGTTTTTACCTGTCAGTTGACACCCAACTGCCTTTTTAGCAGGGGTTGTGCTCAGATAAGCTACCAGGTACGATAAGGCGATGAGGATTGCAGAAGTCTATGTATAGAGCACATCCGGGCTTCCTGATAAGATGTGTGGGTTCTTTTTTGTAATTGCTTGACTTGCCATTCAAGATTTCCACCACCTTGACGATGCCTCCATTTGGCGTTGCATTAAAGGCTCAGCCTAGGTGGTTGTAGAAGTTCCCCACAGTCCAACTTCCACTTATTTCCGGGTGATTTTTCAAAATACGCATTGGCGATCGGTAATCTCCCGTATCTCACTTTGCTTTAGCCTGAATTCTCGGTGAAATTGTAGCCTTTTTGAGGTCCTTCGCTCCCTCAAACTAAGAGTGGAATCACATTCATGAAAAAAGTCTTTGTCCGGCTTGAACAGCCAAAAGTCTTCAACGTGTGACCAATCATTATCCTTGGAGTGGTGTCGGTTTCATAAGCTTGTTTTTTCGGTAATAGGGAGTGCTAACACACTTTGATGATTTTAAAATCGCATGACTGTTCGTACTTGGAAGGGGGGGTATATTAAATTGCCCCGGAGGCCACCACTAAGAGGTAGAACAATCACCTGGTTGCGAACTTAATTTTTGGGCTACTAGATCTAAGCAAGTTTGAAGCAGTCAATAGCAGTCGTAGCTCAAACCTCTAAGTAGATTGGTCCAGATAAGGCTTAAGTCGAAACTGCATGAGTCAATGTTGCTGACCCTGTGAACCCTGCAGACTTTTCAAATATTTGTGCAAAAAACCCGCTTATCGTGTGTTTCCGGTACATTTTCAGAAGATTGGTTAGAATGCATGCAATCAATTCCGCAACACAATTCACAAGCATTCGATTCACCCCCGATGGAACTCAAATCTTGACTGCTGGATCGGATGGTCACATTGGCTATTGGATGGTAAGTCCTGAAACAGCACGTCTTTTTTTCAGTTAAACTTGATTACGTTTCAGACATATAATGGCAAACTTCTGAGAGAAGTGACAGTCGAAAAGGAAGCGTTACATTCTCTGAGCTTCAGCCCTTGTGGGTCATACTTTGTGTCAGCAGGCGAGGACCAATACGTCAAGGTATCTCAATTTACTTTGTATCACAAACGCAAAAGTACAGTTTAACAATTCACAATTTTAGATCTGGGACTTCGAAAAGGGTGTAGTAGTTTGTGCCGCCAGGCAGCATGCCGCTGCAGTCAAGAGCGTTCGTTTTAGTCCTTGTGGGAAGCATATCATCTCAGCAAGCATAATCGGATCCATTATTATTTGGAACGTCCCAAAAGTGAGCTGAATGTTTATAATCTTTAAGCGATGAGGTGTGAACTTGTTGTTTTTTTCTTCGTTTACAGCAATTTTGGGGAAAACAACACCTAGATGAGGAGGAGGCGTCAAAGGCAACGAAGAATTCAAATCCTTGCAGGGGAAAAAATAGAGAAAATATCAATGGCTTGGAGGCCAGTCGCAAAAACAAGGGCGTTCTTTGTGCCGAGTGCCCTCCGGTAGACACGAATGCTCAGCCCAATATAAGCTGTAAATAAGTCTTCAAAATAAATTAACAGTTAACTAGGACATAGAAGATGTTAAATTAAGTACAGTTTCAAAAATAGAAAATATACATATATACGGGAACATTTACAAAGTGCGAAGTTTGAATTTTTAAAAAAATGCCCTCTGAAGCCATTAAATCACGTTTACACGCAGGAAAATCCGGCCGAGAAACACTCACACCTGAAGAGTTGACAGTTTAAGCCCTTTTGTCGTTCTACCTTTCGATGGACAAACCGCGTGAGTCGACAGTGACTAAAAGTTTGAAAATGGAGCTGACAGAGATGACAGAGGAGTGATGGGCCGTATTCACTATCCAGCTTCAGCAGTTCGCAGTAGCAGAAGTAACAAGAGCCCTTGGGTATGGTGTTAGTTAGTTAGAGTGGTCCTCCAAGAAGGGGTACACTTAGAGCAGAAAGTAGGTCCATTGTGATACCACTGACTACTGGGGTTTGACCCCTGCTTATTCCTGAAACTATTTAGATTTCGTAACGTATGTAGCTGTTGAGATTGGTCGTGCTGGCGGAGTTGAGATCATTTAGATCGTTAAAGTAGTATTGCCCTAAGGTGGTTTTCCGATTTTGGCAAGGGCGGGACACGTGCAGAGGAAGTGTGTAGCAGACTCTTCCTCCTACTCCTCGTCTCTGCAGCTCCTGCATAGGCATGCCTGCCTATGATGCAGTGCCCCGGGAGGATGTTGATTAGTTTTAAAAGGTGGTTTCTTTTAAGTTTAAGGATAGGGCATATCAAACTGGCATTGGTGCAATAATCGAAGTGTTGCCATCTATGGTTTGCTTTCGACAGAGCCTCGATGTAAGTTAGGTGTTGAATATACGACATAGGCGCTTTGACATAGTCGAGCATCCTGTCGTTTGTACTTTGAGAGCCTAGTCTGGCTAATTCGTCAGCCGCTCGGTTTCATTGAATGCCCCAGTAATCAAGGACTCATGCGTTGGGCTGTTGAGCATGCAACGTGGGTTCAAGCCTCTACCGTGTCCACCGAACATTTTTTGTGGCACCACCTCAAGTCGGGGAATGAAAAGCCTCTGGGAGTATAATTTGTCATGAAAGAGCTTCTCAATTCGCCGTTCGGAGTTGGCAATAAATGGTAGGTAGGTTCACAACTCTAGATTTTATTGTGTTTGGATCCGAGTGACCTGATCGCAGCCCGGCTGTCGATGTAGATCGAAATATCTATGCTTGATATTGGATTAGTCTTCAACTAAGCGGCGGCTTGGTTAATAGCTTTATCTTTGGCCTGGAAGGCTCTACAGTGCTTGGGAAGACTGAAGGAGAGGTGAATGTCCAGGTCTTCTGAAAGACACCGCCACCGACTCCTTCGGCTGTTTTAAAGCCTTCCGTAAAGACAGAGATAGACACTTTTTGGAGGATATTGCGCTGACTCCAGGCGCTTCTGTCCGGTATTTTGTTCTTATAGTCCATGTTGAATTCGGTTTCGGTGGGCAATGTATCTGTTGATTTGGAAAATCAACTTGAGTTGTAAGTTGGAAGGTAGGCAGAGGTGGATGTTTAAAGAGCTCATTTAGCGCTAAGGCGCCGTTTTGATTCCACAGCTCATATGACCTGATGTTTATGTGAGTGTTAGTGACGGTAAGTATGATCACGGGTCCTCAGATCCATCTGGCGAAGTTAAGGAAGGCATTCGTTTCTGAACTCTCTCACCCGAGACCTTCTTAGGGTGGTCAAATAATGGTTTGCTCTTGTTGCAGGTTTGCCACATCCAATCTATTGCGCTTAAGGCCTTCCTCGACCCTTTAACCAATTCCAAAATAATACGAGAATGCAAGAATTCTCTGAATTTGGCCGTAAGGCTGAACTCTTGTCTGGGTCTAAGGTCACCCTGGGATCTCTAGAAATCAGATCTCCGATGAGACTGCTGGACAAGGCTCAGAATATCATTTTTCAGGACCTGAACGTGAGTTGGGGTTTCCTGCGTTGTCGACCAGGGCCTCCCTAGACGGTTGGGTTTGCTACAAACACAATTGTGCGTGGCACAGTTCTGCAGGATGCAGGCGGACTGATCGAAAGCTTCCGAACGTCTATAAGAAACCAGCGGGATTCTTGCTGTGACTCAGTACAAAAGACTGCAGAAAACTTATTTGCATTCTTACAAGACACTTCTTGTTTGTCAAGCATCTCAATTCGCTAGGCTTGGGTGACACTAATGTCTGCGATGCTTGTGAAGGGGGCGACGATTCCTCTGATGGTTTCCTTTGTGATTGTCCTGCCTTTGGTCGGATTAGGTGAGGTGGTAAGTGCAGATTCTGTAAGCTCCTCATTATTGAAGCACTTATTCAGTTTTCTGCGAAAGTCAAGAAAACTTCAAGAAAATGGGTAAAAACTGGGTTCTGCTTCCTGGTAGTACAATGGACCAAGGCTTCAATGAAGTGTTTCCAAACCCGACAAAAAAATAAATAAATAAACAAACATTTCAATTTAAGTCAAGACAGCTTATATTCAATCAAACAAAAAACAAAAGCCTTCATTGCCCTACGGGTTTTATAATATTTTGTATTTAATAGAACTTTTATTAACAGCACCATGGCTAAGATTCAGCAGCCAGAAGAAGAACGTAGTGAGTTCAAGGCACGAGCGATATTTGGATTCGATGGACAAGTTCTTTTTGGATTGAAACCACATCCGAATGGAATACACACGGTCATTCCCTTGGGCGATAAGATAGTAATAACGAACAGGATCACAAATAAACAAGAATTCCTGGTGGGCCACACGAACATGGTGTCCTGTCTGCATGTGTCAACCAGGTTTGACATATTTTTCGTATAGATTTTCACAAAAAAAAAAATTGTTTTATTGACAGCGGTAAGTATATAGCCTCTGGACAAGTTAACCACGTCGGATTCCAGGCTTATGTCATTCTTTGGGACTTTGAGCAGAGGAAAGAAATCGCAAGGCACGATCTTCATAAGGTAAGTAGACGAACATTTTTCATGAGCTACAATCATTGTGCGTATTTTCTAGGTTCTTTGTGAGTCCGTACGCTTTAGCGCACAAGACAAGTATGTAGTGAGCATTGGTGGTGTATATGATGGCTATGTCATTGTTCTAGACGTTGCAATGAAGTAAGGGTGTCGTTGATTGATTTTTGAAATTGGTACTGATTGGGTTTTTCATTTAGAACACCGATTTGCCGAGCTGTGGCCGTCAACAGCACGTCGGGAAATCCAACTAATATTCGCATGTTTCGTACGAATCCATCTCTGTTTATAGTTGCAGGAGTTCGTAAGTATTTTTTCCTAAATTTCTATTTCCTTTCGGTGTGGAAACGTCTATGGGGACCAAAGGATAGTTTTTAATTTTCGAGGAAATCTTTTGAATTCTTTAAATCCTAGTGGGTGTCCCTACTGGCCACTGCTTATTAAAACGTTAACCAACTTAACTTGTCATCGGACCCTTTCTGTAGACTATCCTTAGACGACGACATTGCTACCCTCTCACAAGTAAAAAAACGAACTCTGGGCAGTGAATTTGTCTCACCGATTGCACCCGCCACGCTTTACCCTGATGAGCTGATGAACTAAATGAGTTGCCAGGCCACAGCAGGCCTTAGTCTACAGAAGGTAGTGCTAAAGAGTATCAACTGCTCTCCAACAGCAATAATCATAAAGACTTCCCTTTGCTTGGCCCCAAAATGTCCTAACTACCTAAGTATGTGTATTGCTTCATTGCTTCAATTCTCACTAAAGTTGTAAGAACTGTTTTGAATTCAGGACTGTTTTGAATCTAGGAACATTCTCTTATACAGAAAATCACCTTAGTCCGAGTTCAACAGCGAAAAGTCGTCAAAGTGTGTTTAGTCCTTATCCGAGCCGTGATGTCTGTTTCATTTGGTTGTCGGTAACGCAGAGTCTGCTCTAGATTCGCAGGGGCCTCCACTTCATTACAAAACTTATTTGATAATGTCTCCTTTCCTTTCTTTTTCTTTCGTGGTAATATTTATTTTCGGGTCCTCCTTTGCTCGTAGAGCTTTTGAGAGCCTCTTGCTCTACTATCAGACAAGCCGTGAGGGTCCTATTATAAAAAAAAAAAAGCAAAGAGCTGACGCTACAGCTCTTTGTTTGTTGCAACCGTTGACTGGTAGTTGGTTCTGGGGGTTTCCTAAAGACTTACTTAAATCTCAATCGAGTTTATTGTATTTATAAAAAGCGACTCATGAGAGTCTACCCAAAGAGTAGGAAACCACCCAGAAAGGGATAAAAATCTCAGGAGTTTTACTACCAAGTATACGTAGTCTTCTGGTGGCTAGTGCGGGACATTTGCACAGCTATTTCTATTTCCTATTTGCCCTTGCAGCTTCTGCAGTAGTCGTTATAGGGTAATCCAAGTCGCTCCTCATGGATTCCTATCCCGCAGTGCCCTGTGAGGACACCGGAGACGATTCGTATTTTTTTCTCGACTAAGTTGTATGGGATTTTTGGGATTCTTCTTATAGAAAGCTGGGCATAGTAATCTGGCTGCTGCACACGTGTTCATATGACACCATCGCGTATTAGCCCTGATCCTGGTTTCCTCATCTATTTCTCTGTAAAGAATACCAATGGATGTCCTTGCAACCGAAAGGGCATATGCATGATCCAGTTCTGCAACCTTCCTGGCAAGTTCGTCCGCCATTTCATTTCCTGATATATCTTGGTGGCCTGCTACCCAGCATAAGGTCATTTTATTGGTCGTTGATATTTCGTTGAGAGTTTGACGGCAAACCTTTACAAGCTTGTATTTTATCGATGCTGAATGAGGAGAATTGATAGTCGATAATTTGCTGACAATGTTGTCGTTTATATTAGCTTTGTGGTCTTTAGATTGGTGGCTATCTCGGCTTGAAAAACGTTGCATCGGCGGTTTACACCTTTCGATGCTGGCAACAGTATCAGCAATCATTTTTGGATCCGTCGGTGTGGAAGGCTACTTCTTTTTCATTGTAGACTATACCATCATCCCAGTCCGCTCTCATTGGTATTTTGATATTAAATTTCCTATCGAAGTCTGAGATTTGAATGATGTAGTCGATATTTGTATTCTCACTCGGGTTAGTTCATAGGCTTGGAATAGAGGCGTGACCAGAGGTGTTAGTTGTCCACAACTATTAGTGTTGTGCTTGTCACATTTTGCGCAGGAATGTAAGGAACCTACAATTTATTGCTAACTCTCCGAGCGGCGAACATCTTCATGACAAATTTTACTGTCGGAATTTGGATCTGACCTAAGCAGCTCGCACAATAGTCCAACGCAACAACAACTAAGGCACGGCGACCACACAGGCACTTATTCCGGAATTACAAAACTTAGACTCTGTGCAAAACCTACACGTACCAACTAAGGCCTTATGATAGTTTGTAGCCATTTTGCCAGCGTTTACCTGTGCACATTCAGTCTCAAACTAAGATGGATTGGTGAAACTTTGTGCAGATCATTTCTGATGTCTTGCTGGCAGTGCTACCACTTGTCTTTGCTGTCTTTGCTTGAAGACCTAGAGTGCCCTGGTGAAACTCGGTCAAATTGCAGTCAAATGCAAAGTCAGTCTTTTCACGTTGAATTGCCTCAAAATGCATGTTTTCGTTGTGACATATTTGTAGGTATCGTATCCTAAGCTGATTATTTAATGTGAAGTGGTCTTTTAGAAATGTGGTTAACTTCAATGGAAGGTAGCGCTGTTGTATTACCATCCGTATCTTTGCTTCAACTAGGTTATGGTAAGAATGAGTCTTGGAATCACTTTATAACTCCAACTAGCTGTAAGGCGATGTGCGGCATTTCATCCACTATTCATTGGCATTTGTTGATATTCGAAGGTGGTGGCGTATTAGACAGTAAACTTTCTGCAGGCTTTGGCTACTCCAGGAGTGCTTAGGCGTTTAATCAAAAATAATTGGGGTCTACGTTAGTTCCTTAGAACTGTCGTCGTATCGTAAAGGCTGTGGGTTTCCTGCGTCAGGCTTAGTTGAAGGCCACTATCGTCGATCACTTTAGTAGTCATCTTGTCAAAGATGTCCATTATCTGTAGCCTGGGGTATATTTCTCTCTCTCTGGAGAGCCACATTCTTACTAGACTCGGCATCTGACATTCAGATGCCAATAATCTCACTTGGCAAACACTCGATCTGGCGTTGACACACTTACGGACCCCAACCATAGAACTTGAAAATAGGATCTCTTTGTCTTTAGATTATCTTCGTTTCTGGACAATTGAGAAGGAACGCCGCAAGCTCTCTGTTCAAGAAGTTCAAGTTGGAAGGCATCAGCGGCAATACACCTCAATGATAATAGACGAAAACGATAAAAATCTGTACATTGGCACAATGACCGGCGATGCAGCTCACATACAGTTTGGCTACGAAGAAAAAGGTATCACGGCAACTTTGGTGGGCCTATATGCCAGGCATAACCCGAGGAGGCCAATAGGAAAAGACTGTGATAAGTATGCTAACGGTATACGAGATATGCTGTTCGCAGGCGAAGATTATTTATTAATTGGCGCCGGTGATGGTACCATTGAACTAGTACAGTTCCGGACTGAAAGCTTTAAAAATTATCCCAATCCAACATGGCCCAAGTTCAAGGCGGTAAGTTAGGCTAATGGACTGTAAAGTTTCTGGAAACAAGACATGTGTGCATTTTAGATTAAAACAACCAAAGTGAATGGAATCATCACGAGTCTATCCAGAGTGTCAAAGAATTCGTGTTTAATCGGAACAAGCCTGTGTGAAATCTATCACCTGAACACAGACACATTTGAACTCAAGCTGAAAGTAACTTGTCACAAGGAAGCCATCAATGAGTTGATATTCCCGATGTAAGCTACAACCCCCAGAAGGATAGATTTTGTTACCCTTTTTCGTTTTAGAAATCTGTCCACCGTATTCGCTTCGGCTGGATTCGAATCGATCCGTATTTGGTCGATGAAAAGATTGAAGGAACTTTTACGAATAATGGTGCACAACTTCCGTTGCATGTCGATTGTCTTCACACACGACGGAACGGCCCTTGTGTCAGGATGGAACGATGGTACCATACGATCCTTTACGCCAATTTCCGGCAAACTAATCTATGCTATTCCGAATGCTCACAACAAAGGTTAGACTGGTCTAGAGGTATTTGTAAAGCGTTTTATGTCAACAGCATTTATCTTTTAGGTTGCAGCGCCGTGGCTATGTCGAGAAATAATAAGACACTCGTGAGTGCTGGAATTGAGGGACAAGTTCGCATATGGAAGATTGAACCATTTCGTCAGAGTTTAATTGCGGTTTTGAAGGACCACGCAGGAGAGATCAGTTCCCTACATTTCAACGTGTTTGACACAGAAGTGATCTCCGCTGGTACCGATGGTTCTTGTGTAATATGGGACATATGGTAAGGAGAAAAGGTCTAGCGGTTGTGGAACTTTGATGTTATGCATTTCTATCGACATCTATGATGCCATCCATTTGCTTTAGGGACGCCTCTACTTTTTTAAAAACTAGAGGAACTTCTCGCGAGGCTTGAGAGTTAGGTCGTAAGTTAAATTCAATGAATCCTTTGTCAATCTGTCGGCGGTGACCTGGTCCCCAACCAACAAAAGTTTCCAGCCAGCTCGGGCGTGGCCTAGCTGCTTATAGTTACGCATGCCAAGTTAAGGGGTTCGTTCTCCAACTGGCACCTCGGGGTGTCATTGTTAGAGGTCCAATTCGGGTGGACGGAATTGTTGACTAACATCGTCTAGATTGAATGGTTTTTACTGTCTGACAGCATCAACATCGCCGATGCTTTGTTGCTTTGCATCAAACACACGGATTTTTCGTTAAACAAGGGGCTTCGTTGTTTTGGCCGAGAGAAACCCAGCGCATCCGAAGGCCTAGCAGTATTGCCACTGTTCTTCAATCATATGTTGATGCTGGCGGCATAAAATCTCCTCAGAGCTAAAGGGAGACTGCCCTATTCTCGCAGTGTTCGAATCTTCCTGAACGGGTGGTCTTGGTCGATCGCAATGTGATCAATCTGGTTGATGGGTTAGGAGACCTCTATGTTTCCCTATGAATATAGAGATGCAGGAACCACGTGCTTGTCACCTAAATGTTTCGACTTGTCGGAAAGCGATTAGCCTGATTCAGTTGTTAGAGGCGGTGCCCTGCCAGCAATACTATGTAACTTCTTGCAAAGTCGTAAGTGGCAGACCGTAACCTTAGAACCGGTCTTACTAAAGAGGCTCGGTGTTTGAGGGTCAAGTTTACATCTAATCTAGAGCACTGCTCATATAAGCTGTCTTTTGTGTCGTCATCTTTTTGCTATGGGCTTGTTTGTACATATCAGGGAACTTGTCATGGTCGTTGATATGAAACACAAGACTTGTTGCCTCAGTCTGCCTCTAGTGACAAATCCGCACGCAATCGCCATGTGGATGTGTCAGAATTTTATCCACCTTATTTCCGGTAACCGACGGACACTTCTTGGATGGCCGTGAAGCCTGCTGTTCGGCTGCACAAGGTCCTTTAAGGGCATTTACTTTCTATGCACAGACCCGAAGTCCGTCAACATAAAACAGATCAGTATCCAAGACTTGTTTCTGCTTCGGCCTTTTCCGCGGCCAGTCAAGTGCCACGATGGCACAACCCCCAACCTGGAGGACTGGATTCCGAATGAACGAGGTGCCAGATAAATCATTCCTTATTATTCTGAGCTCCGTACATGCCGATCTAGCGCATAAAAGAAGTATACTAAGTAGTTTAGTCCAACTTATCATAGATGACTTCATCTGGAGAACTAATTCGTTACCATCCTCTTCGTTAATTATCCTCTTCTATGGATAGCTTCACTCAAAAATCTTATACAGGGGTGGAATGCCAATCTCCAGTTAAAGTTCTAGGCACCATGGGATCGCAGCTGCTTTGAAAAATCCTGTTGACTTTTTTGGTCTCTTGAATGCGTGTTTCGCCTCACCCAACTGTGCACTGTACTGTAGGATCAAAGAAGAAGTAGAGTCTATGGACAATCTCCTATTCTACTGATCAGTCATTGCATTTGGGTGTTAGGATCTTACATAGCTGGAGCGACAGACCTAAAACGATTTATCCAGAGATCCGGGGATTGCACTCGCAATGGACTTAATAGCTTCCGGGGAAGAATGTGTGTACTTGCTACAAACTAACTGACCCAAACTTAAGTTAACCTTTCGTTGTTTTGTCGGATTTTTCTACCGGGATTCCTTAGTGTCCAGTATTGTAACATTTGCTACATTTTAGTCGAAAGGCGAGAAAGGAAGTCATCCGCTCCAACACGCAATTTACCTGTGCTCGGTTTCTTCCTGACGGAACCCAGATTCTAACATCTGGCTCTGATGGTCGTCTTGGTTATTGGATGGTAAGTCTTGCTAGAAAAGCTCTTTTTTCGAGCTTAATTTCTTCAGATTCACTTCACTTTTCCTAGGTTTTCAATGGCAACCTGCTACGAGAAGTGGAGGCAGCCAACAGAGAACCAGTTAATTGGGTAGCATTCAACCCTACTGGTGAATATTTCATTACAGTAGCCACAGACCAAACCATCAAGGTAGGGATAATTAATTTCCATGAAAATTCAGTTTAATTACATTTATTCCTAAAGCTTTGGGACTACGCCAATGGCACAGTTCTTTGTAGCGGTGTACATGCTTCTCCCGTCACGAGTTGTATTTTTAGTCCTTGTGGAAAGTTTTGTATTTCAGGAAGTTCAAGCGGAGCTACGGTTATTTGGGAACTACCAAAGGTAAGTAAAAAATGAATAAAATGAAATCTGTTGATTGGATATTGGTACCGGTTTTCCTTTCTTCAAGAAATATTGGCCCAAAACGGAACCAACTGCTCAAGCTAAGGAAAATGAAGAAACAACTAAGGTTACGAAGAATCCACGAAATGTCAAGAAGCAAAGTAAAGAAAACATAAGTGGACTAGAGGCTAGTCGTAAACAAAAGGAGCTTCTTTGCGCCGAATGTCCGCCGGTTGATTCAAAGGCCTCGCCGGATGTACATGAAGCGTGCTTTGTGTCATCCGATGGAAAATAAGATTAAATATTAACGCTCTAGACTTTAAATAAATAATTGAAATGGAACAGAACTTGGAGAGTTTACTGGTGAATTGTAAATTTGTAATCTGAAGAAGAGGCAATGCTGTGTTTATACGGTAAGACATCTCACACAGCCCCTTAGGACCTTCCTCCGATCAGCTTATCTTGATTTCTCTAAAAGTCATTGGAAAGGCTGATTGACTTCCACATTCGTTCGACTATTGACGGTAGTCTCATATAGAATTCCCAGCATGCATATTGCAAGGAAAAATCGGTCGAGACTGACCTTCACTCACTAGTAAGAACCATTAAAACATCTGTTAAAAACAAGGGATTCACGATGGTGACTTTTTTAATACCTAAGAAAGGTCGTTATGTTGCCGACAAGTTGTCATTCACCAATTGCTAGCTGGCACCACTACTTCAACTAATCTCCCTCGACTCAAGTTCCCTAAACCTCAGATATGCACACTTCTGTCGTCTCGCTCGCACCAATTTCATCTCGACCTAATCTCTTCCTTATCCTCTAAGTCCGCTTAATTTTACTTTTAGAACAGAGGCTAGCTTTTTATAACCATTCATGTTTTCAGGTTAGATTAGGTGGCTGTCTCCGCTTAGGAATCTATCTTAGGTGGCTCTCTACACTCAGACTAAGTGTAGGTCCGTTGTGATACCTCGTGCAGTGCTCGATAACCAGTGCAGGGATTCTTGTGTGGTGAATCCCCTTCGGTGTCAGTGTCAGCCACTTACTGCTTCACACTTTGTGCACTTACATAGATTCGGAGACACTGTGCTTTATTTTGTGAATACCGGCCTTGGTAAGGTCGCCGAGATATTCGTAGATGTAGTATCCCAGAGTTTTTCTTCTTAGTCTTGATAGGGCAGCGAAGAACGTGGGTTGTTGTGTTATCCTCCCCCTCGTATTCACAGCTTCTGGAGAAATCGTTGAACGGGGCACCTATTCTTATAGCATGCCTACATATCAGGCAATGCTCCTACTATAGATCTTAGGCCCTGCCTATTAATAAACAGAAGACTGGACATTGTTTTAAGATCCAGTTCAGGCAAGTGCCGATATTATTCCACTTGCTGTATGTCATTCTTCTGGCTTCAGTGTCAAGATGCAGTTAAGGCTAAGTAAAGGTGGCTGCCAGCTAAAACCAATACACTTGAACCAATGACAGGTTCGTTGTGATACACCATTTGGATCTTTAGATGTGGCAAACGAGGCTTTCAACACCAGTGTCAGTCCAACCGGCTAGATCGTTGAAAAAGAAGGCACCTTACTGAAGTTTTCTTCCATGGGAGAGAGCAGTAAAGACGAAATTTTTTTGTTAAGAAATATTCTAGGCTGCTCTTTCCTTTGCTAGCTCGTTCGCTCTATAGTTGTCTGGAACATCGCTATGTCCTGGAACCCAGCTCGAGCAAACCTCGCATCTGTCAAAGATCTCGTATTGTCAATGATTCCAAGGCTTTAATTGCTGTATACCATCTACCGCGTTAGTTGAAAGCTAATCCGAAGCTTATTCGACTGATTTCTGTCTGAAATACGTACACTACAGTGATCCTCTAGTCGTCTGGTAATAATTATATTAAATGCAAAGGCAAAGACTCCTGCCGCATACCATATGCTGCCTTGGACCCACCTCTGTACTTATGTCTCGATCGCAGATTCATTAAAAACCACAAAACGTTTCTGCTGTGAATTCTGATCTGATTTGACATAAAAGTCAAGCAGGTAGGTAGGTTTTGACTTCATTTACCCTTCATGAGCTTCTAAGAGCCTTTTGATAGTTTATTTGATACGTGCTGCAAAAAAATCTGTAAATACCAGTGGAATTGCAAAACTCCAAGCACGATTACCTGCGTTGGCCAAAAAGGATAGGCGATCGCAATTATCTCACCACCTTTTTTGAAACCGATTATTCTTTGGTGGGCAAAGAATCTAAACCTCTTGAAACAGAGATTGGCTTTTGTTTTTGCGCTCCACAATGCGGGGATGTGGACAACCCATTCTTGGGGTGTGAGATAGGAAACCGCCCGATTATTCTTAAGCTAATTCAAGCCTGACTCAGTGATGTCTTGAAAAAACTCATATGAATTCTAAATGAATAATCAAAGTGGCTAAAAACATTCATGTGCTCATATAAGACACAAACCAGATTTCATATGTCATGACAAGTTTAGAAAAAAATAGAATAAAATACTGTGTATGTAGTTCGTCACACAGCAAGATAACGTGCCTTATATTTGTGTTGAATGTTGCGCTTTAAGAAAATTTTAAAGAATTCATCGTCGATCGTTTGAGCTTCGTTATTATCAAGAAATTCTTCATTTTCTTTGGACCATCGCACTCAAAGGAAATATAAATCCGAGATCTAAAATAAGTCTGGTCACACACCAGCAAAACTTGGAAAAGTGGCAAAATAAACAGTTCGACAACTACATTTTGATAAAAAAAATGTTGAGCTTAAGCCATTGAAACTAAGCCTACTGATGTATTTGAAGTCTAATGGAAGATTGCTCGTAGTCGCCGTGGCTCAGTGGTTAGAGCGTTAACCTGCTCTGCAAGCTGCATGGGTTCGAACCTCAAAAGTGTTAACCAAATATCTTTTTTGCCCCAGCACCTTTTTTTTTTCTAATTCTTGCAACTTCTGCAGAACTCGTTAAAGGAAGTACCGAGTCTCTGTTTAAGTCAACATTTTAGTAGAGAACTCCCGAAGCGCATTAAAGTGAAAGTCGTCTGCTATTATATTGAACCGTAAGTGGTATTACGGCTGTAAACGGCAAAATAAAATATTTTTTCTTTTGGACTAAGGGCAGTTTCTTTTTATTTGACAATTAGATTCTGGGTCAGACTGCAACCAGGATTTATAGAGACGAGCTAGTTCCGGCATCTTTGCCAAACTCGACTGTTTGTGCAGGATGGAGATGAAGAATGCCAGCTGCTCCATCACGAGAGCTTTGATGTCAAGAAGGGATTTAACAAGATGACGAGCTGTCAGGTGACTTCGTTTAGGTGTGAAGTGCTTAACTCTCAAGCGGCACAATTTTTCATAAATATTGTACATATGTTACCAGAATACGGCGACGACATTGACACCATTGGTAGAACTCAGCGAGTTGTAATCGATGCCTTCGAGATAATTGAGATGTGTAGAAGGATTAAGCGATAAACAGTGGCAAAACCAAGGAACACCCAACATTGGCTAATTGAACAGAACGTCACAGCGGAGAACTATAACTTTAAGCGGGTAATAGGCACTGTTTACATTGACAACTCAGAAAAAAGTCTGTGGACGCAAATGTCTTATACTATTAGCCAAAGGAACGCTAGACTGCGGTCTGACGTAGTTTTCAACAGGTCACTTTAGCTTCCTTGCATATCTGTACCGGTCTAAGCACGACGAGTCTTCACATTGTCCAAGTTGCCAGGGTCAGTTAGAGAATACCCAACAGATTTTATTTCAATGCCCTTGGTTCGTAGAAAAAAGAGCACCTCTAGAAGAAACTAATGCGCCACATTTAGCAGAATATATCGCAGAGTGCATGTTTGGAAGTCAAAAAGGGCTGGACGCAATTGAAATGACAGCAGTCTTAACAATGACAAATCTGCTGCAACTAAGCAATAGAGGCAGAAATGGTTATAGTGAATTAAAATCCCAGAAAAATTAATTACAAATTACGCTCGGATCAGACACAGACACAGTGCAAGCAGCCAAGAGCCATCAGGGGCTTTCAAACTCCCAACTCTCGCTCCAAAGACCAGTAAATTTTTTTCTGTATAACTGAACGGAATGTGACTAGACGCATTGATCGGGGTTCAATTAAGTTTTTTATTCAATCAAAAAAAAAAAAACAAAAAAAACAAAAAAAAAATTCTTTCATAAGTCAAAACTGTTCGGAATTCAGCCCGGATTGACAAAAAAAAAAAGGAATTGTCTAAAGTCAAAAACAAAGCAAAAAAACAGGCGATCACAAGCGTCCCAACAATGATCTTATTTTTATAATCAAGTTAACAATCGTGTGTATATTCAGAAATCTTCAAGTACTCAAGGGGAACACCCCCTTACGGGGCATATTAGATGTCACAATTTGTTGGTTGTGGACCAACCCGACCATATACTGTGAGACAGGGGACCGCCCGAATGCTCCTACTATTAACTTAGTTCTATCCTGACATCAAACTTAACAAAATTCAATGAACTATAATTTATTGCTTACATGTAGTCCAAATTTTTCGGTCTTATTTAGACATAAACCAAATAATTGGATATAAACAAAGAGGCGCTCATCGACAGTTAAACAAAGAAGACCAACAAAAACTGTAAGGGAAATATTAAACTTGCCAGTTTGGTATTTGGCAGCACACTTCCTTTCTTGTTGTCATTCAGTTACTGTCACTAAATAGTCTAATAGAAAATCATTTGCTAAAGAGATCACCAATAGAGCTGTGTCAATCAAATTGGAATATCGAATCGTTCAGGTATTGGCTTCAAAATGGATTCGGTCAGATATATAATTGGTCCACTTTATTTCAGCGCAAACAAAAATCCCAACCAGAAAGCATTCGTTCATTTTAGTATTGGAAGAGAGAGGTAAGATCTTCACCGACCTTGATGGAGCAGCATGCGTTCTCCATCGTCAGAATTGGACGAGTTTCGCAGAGATGCCAGAACTAGACTTTGCTCGTTTCGCTGGTCTCTATAAATGCGGCATTAAAAAAAAATGGTGGCGCGACAGCTCGAGGTGACCCAAGGCCTAGCTTCTGGCTAAACAATTGCTGTATCGTGTCCTCTTCAATTCAATTCAATTCAATTCAATCTAGGCAAAGTGATTCATATGCATCAAATCGATTTCTATTGGCTGAGAGTGACAGAAGACGAATCACTTTTTTTGAGGTCAGGGACTGGATTCTAAGCCAAAAAATTCTTGCGACATATGAACCAAAATGAGAATTGACATAAAACAGCTGACATTTGAAATCATTTTTGCATTTGTTCGTTGAGCTTTACAATTTTAATTTATTTATTGTTTTTTCTTCTATTTTCCATTTCTTTTTCTATGATGTGCATTGAAAATATTTTATGAGCATGTTTGTTTAAGTTTCGTGCTTTTGTGTGGACGATTTTGGAATTTGTAACAGGTAATCCAATACTTTGTTCAATCCAAATAGTGCCATTCCATCTACGATGCTAATTAATCTTTTTATTTAAAACGCGAGTGTGTTACTTTCAAACAATTTCATCCTCAGGGTTAATAGCGTTTCATTATTCTGCATACAATTACAATTTACAAAGCAACTCTAATGCAAAAGCAGAAAGTAATATCCAATTTTGACTGAGAATCCCCTCCTCGACGTCAAAAAAAGTGATTCGTCTTCTGTCACTCTCAGCCAATAGGTGACGTGAAATAGCGCCGTACGAAATAAGGCCACATTGAAAATGGGGCGTTATTACTATGAAAAAATGGAAATAACGTCTTATTTGGTCTTATTTCCAGCGTAACTTGGAAATAAGACCACATTTAAGTATGGAAATAAGGCCACATTTAGTTTTCGTACGAATAGAAGGGATTTACCCCAAACTTCAGTTTTGGAACAGGATTTGAATAATAAACAGTGGAATCTGTATGGGGGGGCATGCTGCCCCCCTGCAACCCCCCTGCCTGGGATCACTGAAGGATTTGGGGTGGGTGCGAAGTTGGATATATGCAAGGTTTCTTTCGTATATGTCACATGGATATGAAGAAACTTTGCATATACCCAACAGCGCACCCACCCCAAATCCTACAGTGATACCAAGCAGGGGGGTTGCAGGGGGGCACCATGCCCCCCCATATATATACCACTGTTTGTATGTTTTGGACTTACATATAGTATGTATGTATGTATGTCCCATATTGTGCAATTTCGTCTTATTACTTGGAAAGACTTTTCACCTTATTATTTTTCTAATTGGTTTGAAATTTTCAATAATGTCCAAAAACGAAATAAGGCCCGTTTGGCTTTATTTCGCAATAGTCATTGAAATAAGGCCACATGACTTATGTGGTCTTATTTCCAGTTAAATATGGAAATAAAGCCACATGTGGGTTGACACAAGATTTCTAAAAAAATAAGGAAAACACGTGCTAGCTTACACTATAATCATTTTATGGTGTAATGGATCAGCGTTGCAACAATACGTAGTCCAAAAGAGACATTCTAGGCGAAAAAAAAATCAGGCGATCACATTCACCTCACGAGGTTTTGTTGGAGCTAGATCTTGGAGGGCTTTGAAGTACAACTGTACTTACACAGGTTTTGTAAACCTCTTTTGCGAGAAGCTTACAATGGTTATATAAAACCCACAATTAAGGAGTGTGGACAACCTTCCAAACGCGAGGTGTCGAACCACCTGATTCTGATGGCGAACAGTTTAAGTCCGACTCAGCATTATTCCAAACAAATACTCGTGAACTATAAGAAATAGGCAAACTAGAGTAGGGGTCGTAGAAATGTATATTCAGACACAAACCAGGTAAATGTCTCGGAAAAAACAAAACAAAGGACAAGTTCAATGTTTCAGAGGCACTTTAGGTGTGTTGATACGAGTATGTAAAACAATTGAAAGAACTGAGATTAACCTGAGTCTGTTCTGTTCTCCCTGTACTTTGTACTCCTAAAGGACGAAAAACTGCACAAAAAAATGCAAGTCATTTATATTATTGTAGATAATGCGTTCCAACCTACTGTGTACGCTCAACTGGACGCTCAAATGTTTTTTTATACATCCAGCCAGACAAACGCTGGCTAAAAAAAAAATAGACGATCACATGCATCTCACCACGTCTAAGTAGTCGTATCAAAAATCACTTAATCGTAACTTATTATATTATACTACATTGACCCGCCCGTCATGTGAAAGGCTTAACCTATATCAGACAATTCAGGGTTGCGGAACCTAATCCGTGTGAAATATCAGACCGCCCGATTAAGATAACGACTTGGTTAAGCCTGACCTAGGAATGAGCCAAAAAAATGTTGTGAATTATAAGGAATCGACTGCTCAGTTGGGGGTTATGTTGGGTGTATTTAGACAAAAACCTGTTTAAGTCATATTTATTTAAATATAAAAAAATATTTATAACGAAAACATAGGAAAGAACTATCAAGTAGTGCTTGACCAATAATAACATACCCTATCTTTATTTTTTATGTCTTCGACTTCAATATCTGAACTAATGGACTTCATAAGGCAAAATGTGCAGCTGGAAATCAGAAGACTTCCATTCCAGGTAGGAGACAATTAATATAGCCTTTGTAACGAACCAAATGGTGGTCCTGCAACCGCAGTTTATCTAATCTGAGACCACTGATGATCGACCGGGATGATACCTGTCAATTCCCAAACGGAGGAAAAACCAGGCTTGCTCTTCAAAAAACGAAAAAACACCCTGATTCATGGGTTATTAAAGCCAAGGGAAAAACAACCTACGCATACATGCTCTCAATTACCGAAGGCGACGTCCAACTTAAGGAATATACAACTAAATAAAAGGACCTGCTTCTAAAACTGAAGACATTACAGAACTAGTAAGTTGAAAAAATCCATATCTCAGTGGCGATGGCTTTGGGTACCTACAACGAAAACGTTTAAACACGAAATGTTCATACTGCTATGACAAAGGCTGAGATGAAGTCACAACAAAGGAAGAGATTTGGAGAAGAGCAGGTTTAAGCCTCAACTAATCCTTACACTAAGAAATGATATTGTTTAATTTTGACATTTGCCAGGGGGAGGTTCTGGTAGTAATACCTGCCGCCCAAGAAGTCGCAATACTATGGGTCGATATTACCTTCTTCATTGACATTCAGGCTGCAATTGGTCATGTATGTGAAGAGCTTGTAGCACAATTTAAGAACAAAAAGAACAAAAACGCTGATGAACTGGTATGGAATGGCTCAGTACTTCACCTAGACTTAGCTAATTTGTCGAATAAAATTCCACAAAAAAATGGGGAATAAGATCAGAAGAAGGGCGTTTAACTCCTGTACAATTACGAGAGCGATTTATGAAGAGCCTGTGGCATTTAGAAAAATCACGAAGACACCCCACACTTTCTTTGTTATCGGCCAGATCTTAAGCCTCTTAAGCCTCTTAAACTCAAAACCTAAAGCCAACACTGTTCAAAATTCTGTCGCTTCTTCCGCCACTTAGGACATCAACAACAACTACGCCTTATTGTGTTCGGACTTTTTTAATTTTTAAAAACTGGGCTGAGATGCATGAAATAAAGGTTTTCTGCTCGCATTGAGGGAAGTAGGTTAGGTTAGCGGGCGATGAAGATGATGAAACTCTCTTCATCTCACTTAGGTCTATATAGATCCGTTATGATTACCATGCATTTTACCAGCTACTTCCTTCTGCGTGATTCTATATACTTGATAACAGCCACTTGGCTGTCCTTGCAAACTTGAGCAGATCCAACAGTGAACCATCGGATAGCTCATCGATGTTATCGAAGAGATATCAGCACAACGTTTTTTTTCTAATATTGTAGAGGCTTGGGCAATGACAGAGAAAGTGAGTTGTGTCCTCATGCAACTCCTGGTCCTCTCATCCTCTGCATAGGTCGTCCTCGGTCAGATGCAGCGTTTTTACATGATAGCTGAGCATATTGTGGTCTGTAATTAATCCTACCAGCAATGACAGGCATTTCCTGTCCATATATAGGAGCTTGGTCGTTCTGGCCATGGCCTTCTGGAAACTTAGCAGGTGGTTAGTGTTTTCCACCTGTTATTCGCCCCAGTTAAGGGTCTTAGCCTTATTGCTTCTTTCAGGTGACAAAATGGAGGTTTGATTGCACCATCCGCTAGCTTTGGTTCTAGGGTTGATTTCTTCCTTGCCAGTTCGTCAGTAGTCACGTTTTATAGTACAGCACTGTGGCCGACGACCCAGTAGAGTTTTACATTATGCTGCGTGTGAAGAACCCTCAGCACTTCGCGACAGCATTTTACAAGCTTGGATGTAATTCGACAAGCTGCTAGTTGTTTTATATCTGCCTATGAAGGTCGTGATATTCCCCCGTGATACCGTGAGCATTGACGCCAATTGGGCAGCTTTGGTCACTGCTAGAACCTCTGCCTGGAAAATACTACTAATGCCAGGGAATCTTATTGAGCTGCTGAGTCTTAGCTCCTCAGCAAATACACCAGCACCTGTGCCATCTATGTAGATGAACTCTGTCTCGTTAGAATTTCTGCATTTTCCCACTGTTCTCTGATTGGAATGGGAAGGGTTTTGACGAAGTCCATATGACTACACTGAGGGAAGTAAAAGACGTCTTCATATCTAAAGCAGGAGAAACCTAGACACACGTCTGCGAAGTACAATAAGCCTAAGACACGCAAGACTAGTGGACATTCGATATATGCAAATCCAGCAGATATATCTCCAGCTTAGCACACCTACGTGAATTGCAAATCATTAGAAACAGCTTTACAAGAAGTGGTAGCACTAATTGGACCAAAAAAAAATCTACAACGAGAAATTCACCCTCTCTATTGTCTTCTCAGATATCGAGCGATCTTTTAACAAATTGGATGGCGATACTACTACATCATCACTATCGGGCCGGGTAGAGTGCAGGTTTAGAACAAGAATAGTTTAATATAATTTTATCTGAGGAGGTTGTGAAGCTCATGCTTTGTATTTTAAGGGCTCAGCCGTGTAAGGATTGTACACGAAACTATTAGACCTTTACACAAAGTAAACAGCGCATACTTCGATTTCCATTTTCCACAATTCAGTTTATAAGAATCGGGTGAGAAAAAAGGTAACAAACCCTCGCATTGTATAAACGTCACTTTAGATCTGTAAAAGGATTCATTATAGACCACAACTTACTCCCGGGACATCTGAAAAAAAATGGAGCCAGTCTCGGCTTGGAACACTCTTCAAAAAATGGAAAGGTTTGTTTACGCCCCATATGCGAAGTGCACAACCGCAGATTTGGATTCTCTCTTAGACCGTTTTCGGTTTGACACGAAAATCATGCTTCACCAAAAGACTCTTCGTGTATCATTTATAAGGTGCGACAGACCACATTCTCTAGGACCCTTTTGATACCTATTCACTGGCCAAAAAGTCGCATATTGGCAAGCAGTATGAAGAAAAAAAAAGGCGATCACTTGCACCCCAACACACCAATTTAAACTTGTTCACACAAATTCGGATATTTTGTTTTCTTGTTTTTTATTTATTTAGCTCAATTGCTACAACTTTTGCTCGTGCTTTCACACTGTACGTGCCACAATTAAGGAATGCGGTCAACCTTTCAAGTGTGAGGTACGGAACCGCCCGATCTAGGCTTAACTGCGTTGACTCTAATTCCGAGCTTAAGCATAAGAAGTCCTATGAATTGTACACCAATAGTGATGGGGTATACGTTTTTGAATGAATCTATTTAGACTCGAACCAGGTGTGTGTCTTAATGTATATAACAGTTATATTGAAATATTTCCTATACACACGTGACATGGTTCCGGTCAAACATGTGCTTTGACAAATGTTGTACGAGAATGAGAAATAGTTTTTTGAATCGTGATTTAGCTTCAAAAGAGATGAGAAAGTACGCGTTATGGAGGAAATTTTTGACCAAGATCTATGTAGCCAGAGAACCTTAAGCAGCGAATTAGACGACAGTCGAAACATCCCCAGGAACTGGAACGAGAGTGTTGGTGTCAGGTCAGTAATATTGTTCCCTGGACCAAATTATTCTGCAAAGTGGGTGTGAGAGAAAGGGACTCAATTCTTAGAGTCGATTTGTTGGCTACGTTGGCGTACGAAAGGCTTACGTACATGTTATCATTTCTCATAAGGAAACTTCAACACTTTCTCCTCCTTTATCATTTTTTATCCGTTCTCTCTTAAAGGGGGGGACTTCAATATTTTGCCTTTTGGCTTTTCCCTGATCTCACGATGTGTTCGACGTCATAAGGCTGGCCGTAATCCCGTGAGCGCTTGTGCTATAACTTGCTGGAATCACTCGTTTCTACAGGATTACTCAATGTCACTTTAAATTGTGGAATATTATTTGAAACTGTTGATGCTCTGTGGAATCTAGTAGTTGCTCGATGTTGGAATGTGCTTTGATACCATTCATAGCCTCTCTTGTTTACCCAAAAGAAAGTTTCGTTTCAAGTTTGTCCAAATGATTCTTGACGTTTCTTACGCATGTCGTCACTCTATGTAGTACATAGTCGTTGAAACAAAGTCACAAAAACACACTGGGCCTTTACGTGGAATGGGTGTTATAAGAGTCTTACATCAGATGGAAAAATATGTACTACCAGAATGTCTTTTGAGAGGAGTAAGACAGTCTAAAGTCGGCTATACATCATCCGAAATCGATTCCTTACATTCCAAAAACTTTGATTTTAGGTTAGGTTAACTGGTAGACTTCGTCAAACTTATGTCATTGTAGATCTATTGTCATGCCCAGGAAGAAATTTCATGAAGAAAAGGAGATTTTGAAACCAATGTTGAGTTTTTATAAATTTGCACAAGTCCTTAAGAGCTCTTTGTAAAGTTATTTTTGACTAAAAGTTGTAAACCTTAGGTGATAAATAAATGTGCAATGACATAGTAGATCTGAGGGATCGTCATGCTCGTTCCTATTGCCACGGCACTTACGTATGTATGTAAGATACCCTTCATTTCTAGACAAACAGCACTTGCAAGCCTTATAAATCACGTTTCGACGAGCTGAGATAAAAAAATTATTTAGAAAAAAGGCGTATCACATTCAGCTCATCGCTTTTTGAGTCTGGTTCCCCGAATAAGAAGTTTCCTGTTCGATAAACTTCGACCCTTTGACGGGCATGTATGACGTATTGTTACCGCAATTAAGGGATGCGGCCAACCTTTTCTGCGCAAGATGTAGGACCGCCCGTTTAGGCGTAAATCGAATTCAGTTTCATTCAGGGTTCTCTCAGAAAAGATTCAAGAAACTTTAAAGCAACAGTAAAGTGGCATGTGACTTTGATAAATTAATTTAGACTCAAACCTTGTTGGTGTCACAGTTAAAAAAAAAACCAGTTAACTTGCAGGAATTTGCTGGCATTTGCTACAGAAAGCAATGAGGATTCACAAGCGACAATTTTTAAGCGGATACTCCTTCGCGTTCGATGTTCCAGGCGAATGGATTTATTTGCAGTTAAACAACAACAATAGACTAGTTCCTTTTTCGATTTTCAGACCCTCGACCAATCAAAGTGCGTCAATTTGAAAAAACAAATCCTATTTGTCTAGAATATTGAAGGCGACCATTTATTGTACTTCAAGGTCATTAAAGGGGCTCTGGAAAAAGTAAATGAAACTATCCGTTCCAACAGTGTTGACACCATACTTCGCTGGGTTGTGGACAGACAGGAATGAGGACAGAGGGGAACGACCCATTCGATTCTATTGGATAGCCAAGCCCCTGTCATAATGTTAAGGTTACATTTATCAAAATGGTATGGCAGGCAGAATTGTTGTAAATGATATTCGGTGGGAATAGTAAAGGAAGAATGATATCAGGTACTTTAACTGTGTGTCCTTACGAAATTTGGAGCATTTATCATGCCTACGCACTGTAGTATTAGGAACTTGACGTTGTGCCGCCATTTTTTCCCAACTTTGCGATTGCGAAGATTTTTCAAAAAACTCCTCCTAAGACCAAAGTAATAGCGATGGAGGCATGTTATTCTACCAAGTATCTCTTAACTGTTTTAGTTGGCAGAATCGATTACAGTGCTTAGGTAGACGAATTACTTAGCACCGGTTCATAAGCAGTCATTTTTTCTGCACTTGTCCTGTGCGCATTCCGTATTAACGGGGAAGATCCCTTTACAACCTTCAAAAATGTATTTTTTTGCATAAAATGTTAGTCAAAAATGTGTAGAAAAACGTCCTAAAGTTCTAAAGCGGACGTCGCAGTCCTTTCGAAGTTATAGCCTGTGAGTGTCAGGTCATAGTCACTTAATGTTTTAGTCTTAAAACTTTAAACAAATTTTTCTGAAAACCACATTTTCGTGAACCTCGGCTATGATAACTCAAAAATTATTTGATCAATCTCAAGATAAAGGTTAAATCCCGAAACAGTTTGAGAGCAATCGTTGCAAACAGTTATACAAACAGTTGGAGTGGTATTGCTCCCAATTGCTGCTCTGAGTGTTTTAACTGAGCTTTCTACAGTGGGACACTGGGGTTAATTTTTTGTTTGGCGCAAATTAACTTGGAGCATTGACGTAGCTGGTTCGTTTATACTGTCCGCGTACAAATTTTGTGTTTAATGGTAACAAAAACAGATTCGAATTAAAAAAAAAAACAAGAAACTGAACTATATTCGCAATACGATTAAGTTGATAATATTTAGCCTTTTATTGATTTGATTATCTCTTCTTTGTGTTTCTTAGTGTGATTAACTGTTAACAGATAAGAACTAGCCAACTGTAAATGATGCGTTATTTCATCTGCGTGCTGCTACTCTGTCTAGCAAACTCCGTACACAACTGCAATGCGAGGAGATTATTCTCAAATGGATTCATTGGTGAACCTAGTAAAACTCCACTACTCCATCGAGGTAAGGAACCACGACAGGGATGGTTTAATCAGATTCTTGACCACTCCGATCCTTCAAAACATCCGCTATGGAAGCAAGTAAGACTAAAGTTTGGTAATTTATTTTCCAAAAGCTAATAGGAATTCTCATTTATAGAGGTATTACATTAATGCTGAACACTACCAGCCGGGCGGACCGATATTCATTATGATCGGTGGCGAGGGTAAAGCTACCATCAAATGGATGACAAGTGGCGCTTGGATTAAATATGCTGCTGAGTTCAATGCACTGTGCTTCTCATTGGAACATCGATTCTATGGCGCCAGTCACCCAACTGAGTAAGAGTTGAAGTATCGTTTTTGCAGAAAAAACAACAATGTATACTTTTCTTTACCTTTTCAGAGACATGTCGACGGATAATCTTCAGTATCTCACCTCCGAACAGGCGCTTGCTGATTTAGCAAATTTCGTGGTTCAAATGAAAGCCGAATATAAACTTGACGAGACTCAAAGATGGATTGCTTTTGGTGGGTCATACCCTGGTTCTTTGGCTGCCTGGGCACGAGAGAAATATCCGGAAATTATTTATGGTGCTATAAGCTCCAGTGGGCCCTTGTTGGCTGAGGTTGATTTTAAGGAATACTTTGAGGTGGTTCAGAAATCCTTGGCAACATATTCGGAGGATTGTGTCACGGCTGTGAAGAGGTCATTTGAACAATTGGAGATATTGCTGAAGCACATGATTGGACAGCGGGAGATCAATGAAAAGTTCCAGTAAGTATAAAAGAGCTGTGTGTGAAATTAAGTGTTGAGGTGGGATCTGGCCCCTTACCACAGTGGCCATAGGTGAATCTATTGTGAGTTAACGTATTCGAAACTCATCCAATATTCCGGAGTTGGTGATGCACCTCTTAAGGTGAGCTGATGGAAAAGTTTCCCTCTTCAAAGAGGTAGTTCCCGAAGTGATGATGACGTGTTCCAATGAGGTCCATATCGTCGCCTTACGCAAGTAGTTGCATGAAACCTGTGCAATTAGGCTCCTTGCTGTTTGATTGATTGCGCTCTATAATTCCTCGCTTGTTCCATGCTTCCTGTTGATGCAAGTTCCACAAATTTCTTGCCATTACTCTTGTATGTGATAACACCAAGTGTTGTTTTCATTTGAACGCGGTCTGGTTCCGAGGCCTCCATTCGATCATGAGCATTAGACGATAGGCATCAACTTACTTAAATCTAGGAATCTCGGATCACAATGATGATACCCCAGAACGTTGAACCAAGCATGCCTCAATGCGCCACATTTAGTGCACTTTAGTTGGACCAGTTCAGTGAAAACTTTAACTCAGATTACACCCAACCTTTTCCTCTCTTTCAGACTGTGCGATCCAGTTGAAAAATCCATCGATAACGACTTGGATATTGCCAATTTATTCGAGAACATCGCAAGTAACTTTGCTGGTGTTGTGCAATACAACAAGGACAATTCCCCTCACGCCACAAAAACCATCGATGAGGTATGTATTCCCGGCGGTCTTACCAATTGCTCTTCAAAAGATTTGCTTTAGGTTTGCGATGTGATGCTAAACACCACAATAGGCACTCCAGTTCAACGTCTGGCCGAAGTGAATCGCATCATGTTGGTGGACAACAAAGAGAAGTGTCTGGATTTCAAATACGATAAGATGGTTGCTGAAATGCAAAACACAACATGGGACGAAGACAATGCTATGCGTCAATGGACCTATCAAACATGTAACGAATTTGGCTTCTTTCAGACATCAAACAAAAAGAACGATGTCTTTGGCGATCGATTCCCGGTTGACTTTTTCATCAAACAGTGCATGGACATCTACTCGGACAGGTACAAAGCAACAAATTACAAACAGTTCCCAAAATGAATCTTTTCTTTCCCCCAGAATGGATTCGAAGTACTTGCAATCTGTTGTCGGACAGACGAATAACTACTATGGTGCATTAAGTCCGAATACAACAAACGTGCTGTATGTTCATGGCTCCATTGATCCATGGCATGCGTTGGGACTAACTTCGTCTTCTAATCCGAATACACCAACGATTTACATTAAAGGTAAACGATGTGTATATGTTCGATTTGCTTTTGCCAAACTCTTTGATTTCTAGGAACTGCTCACTGTGCCAATATGTATGAGCCAAGTCCGAATGATCTGCCATCACTAACTGACGCCCGCAAGAAAATTCGAGACTACATCCGAGGGTTGGTGATGGAAGATTAAAAATTCCATCGTTCGTCGCTGTCTATGATGGACAACATTTTACCTTTGCAGTTGGAATAAACAATTCATTTTATTTTCGTAAATAATTGTTTTTATTTATGTAGAACGCGTCCCAAGTTCGAATTGGTTCGTCTTGTCCATTCTTTTGGCCAATTAATGACCGCAAACTTTTTCTGTCCAGTCTACGGTGGTTAGCATTTCAGGACTTGGAACATGCATTTGTTGACACCATAATTACCAGTGAGTGATATAACATTTTGTAAATTAACGAAATTATTTTGAAAATAACTACACAAATGCATTTTTAGTTTTTCCTCGCTTGGTCGAGCTTCTGGTTGAACGATTTCCAGTACGTCTGAACTGTTGGGTTGAACACGATCTTGACCTTAAACGTTGCCCATGCCCATTGGGTTATCTTCCAGACCAGATCCCAGATAACTACGGTTATTTTGAAGAATATCATTTCCAGTTCACTTTTCGATGGGAGCTTGGGCTGATCCGAATAGGATCTGTGGGAAATGAAATTCGATGGTCTCGAGATTTGTGCATGGTTTACTGCAAGAAATTAATTTAAATTAGAAAATTATGTCAAGAATTTTGTTCTTTACACGCACCACTAGTTGCAGCAAAACGATTTGGTTCCCATCCAACTGAACATGTTGACAATTTCACGTTTGTTATGGATTGCATCAAGATCGGCTGGTATGAGGCATACCGCAGCTGGGCGTATTTGGCCAACGATGGGGCTACTTTCGCCGATAGCATGTTAACTCAGAAGTTGTTGAACAATTTCACAAAAAACAAAATCAAAATGGAAACCGATGGGATTTATTTCCTGAGCGATGACTTCACTTGCACTTGATTTATGTTTTGATTGACCCTAACTTTTCTCTAGAAGCTCAGAGTGAATGCTGTTCATTTTGGTGGATGTTTTCAAAGATTGAGCAGTGAATTGCGTCAGACAAAACGAGGAAGGAGAGAAAAGCACAAATCTATTTGATTACTTTTTTGACAGTTGAGCTTTCAAAAATAAGTTGGCCATCTTGGGAATATTTTATTTTACAGTTGGGATCGAAAGTAAAAAATTAAAATAGAATAAAACACCATTTTCAAAAAACTTTTGAACACGCACAAACTATTTGAACATGGACTTATTTAAGGCCAATCATTTAGAAGTTGAATTATCCAAACAGTTCAACAATACACTGAGCAGCGAAGAGAGCTCTGGCAAAGCACACAAAAAGTGTTGTACCATAAACTACTAACTTCCGCGGCACTACAGCTCGGGGTGAACATTAGCTTGGCAACCAAGAAGCCTGGTCCGAAGCTTACTGCCTCCAATTGCGCACTCGAAATAAGACCATGTCGCTGTACAGCTCGTATAACTCGTGGTTGAGTTTCCTCGTTCAAAGCCAATAGGACCTTCAACAGAATCTATCCTTTAGCACCTTCAAGTAGCGTTGGGATGATTAAAGTTTTGTTTAAGTGGATCTCTGTTTTTTAAGAGAGCGCCTATGGTGAAGAAGTTGAAGTGCCAAATAGGTGCATACTGCTGTTATTTCTGTTTTTTTCATTCATCATTTCCTGCTTTTTTGCCAGCGGGCTTAACGCGGGTGAAATCTAGCACATCATTCGCGAAATTTCTGATGACTTGCTGACAATGCTGTCACTGGTCTTTTGTGTTTGTTGCTGCTGCGAGAGCTCTGGGAGCTCGGCAAAGGTAATTGCATTTGAATGCGATTGCAGTCTTTGAACTTTGAACTTTCTCAGTGGTGAACTTTATTACCTTCTGGGTAATGGTTCGTGTCGTTGCTTGCTTCTCGCAAAGTTCGAATATCAAATACACTGGAGGAGCGTCTTCAACTGATCGCAGCGTGATCAATTTGGTCGACAGTTGGCTTCCAAGTGGCGTGGAATGGGCCTTAATCTATCTGTTTTCGGAGTTTGTGTCGTGCAGGCTATAATTTTTCTACGATCTTACAAGAGATGACCTCTTTTTCGATCTAGACGTTGAAATATTTAAAGACGATTTTAATTTATTGTCTCAGACATTACTCGAAGGTCTTTCCGAGGAACTTGTAAAAAACAATCTTTGGTGAAGTATTTTTCTTCGTGGGGAACGTAAGACGAGGCTGTTGTTATTTTCATAAATTGAGTTTTGATAACTGATTCATCTTTGTGTCAAAAGTCTACAACTTTTTGCCTTAAATCGCAGCTATATCTGTTCGCTGTCATACGTTCTTGTTTTCCAAATACCCGGCCACGTGGTCACCGTGGCTCAGTGGTATGTGTGTTGGACTGCTGTGTGAGCGGCGTGGGTTCAAACCCTAGGCATGTCCACCGAACATTTTTCGTGGCATCGCCTTTCGTCGGGGAATGACAAGCCTCCGGGAGTATAATTTGTCATGAAAGAGCTTCTCAAATCGCCGTTCGGTGTTGGCAATAAATTTGTAGGTCCCTTCCTTTCTTGCGAAATATGTAACACGCACAACATGAATGCGAGAAACTAGGCCTTGGATCATCCCGAGCTGTCGCGCCAGCTGTTTATTTCACTTTTTGATACATTATATCCGCTTGGTGGACTCCGAGGATCTTTGTTAGTTCGTTAGCTGCACGCGGCCTGTTATAGTACGAATATACAGTTTTACCCAGTTAGAATTTTGAAAAAATCTAAAATTTTTTTTTTCTCAAAGTGAGAAAGTATTCTCTGAAAATTTCAGACAAATTGGACCGTTATTTATGGAGATAAATAATTTTGAACGAAGCCGTCTCTAGTGCATAACTACTCGTACTCAAAACTTTTAACGCGTTTTTCTCGAAACCATGTCTTCGAAGTCGGTGATCACTGTAACTTAAGAACGGCTTTGCCGATCGGTTTGAAATTTTTCTCACTTATTCTATACATAATTGTCCTCCGGTTGAACGAAGGAATTTTTTCTTGGACGATAATTTTTTTTTTATAGCCGAAAATGCGAGCGAAATTGTAGTCGAATTAAGAATTCTGACTTTCAACATCCGCCATTTTGTGAAAGTTCAAAATTTTTCAAATCCCTTCGTTCAACCGGAGCATTATGTAATTAACTAATGATCCCTTTTGTTTTTTTTGAATTCCCATGATCCAGTGACGAGCAGCAGTGATTACCGCAAAACACTTTTTTTTTTTGGACCCCTCCAAAATTTGCTGTATCTCATACATTTTTTAATATTTTCTCATAAAAAAAATTTTAATAGATTCTGTAAATACATTTGTTATAAATTATTTTAATGCGACGCCTCAAGAAAATCCTAAAAAAGAGCATTTTTGGGCAGTCACAACTGGGTCTACCCCCTTAAATGATTGCTTAAATCGATCCCTCGATCCGAGGCTTGTACATTTCTTTCACGTCTAAAAGTTTATTTAGAAATTAATTTGGGCTTCGGGCTGGGCGCGCTGGGCTTCTGTTTAACATAAAGGTTTGATTCAAGGTAGTTCTACTCCAGAGTGAGCTCACCTAGCAGTCTGCTTGTCATCGCTTCAGCAAGGAGATCTTTCAAATTTTAAAACAACATTTTGGAATTTTTTTTTTAAAAGCATTTCATTATTTTATTTACTTTTGTACATTAACCTATAACTTACATTTTACAAGCACATAATTATAGTTAGACAAAAATCAATTGTTGTTGTATTCTTGTTTTTAAACTAAGCATTTTCAAAAATGTATACGTTGTGTTCCTTGTCGTTGGATAAAGCACTTATCAAAAAAAATATGTAAATATATTTCTACACATATGTATATGCGATTGGTCGTACGTCGATAGTTATGTTATTCACTTGAGCTATAAGAATTCGTTTATGTAAAAATTCATATATAAATCGATTAACTTAAAAATTTAAATAGAAAGAGAGGGAAAATATAATGTTAAATGCTTACACAAGTTTTAATTGCATGGAATTGTATCGAGTGTGTGGAACGTAATGGTATTGCTAAGAATATACGTATATTTCAGTTATTCCTCCACAATATATGGATGTAGCACATAGGCAATATCATTGGAATTAACATATAACTAACAGAAATGTGTTATTTTAAAAATTAAGCTCCCATAGCTGAGTGGAATAAGGGTCAAGGCGGTTTGTATATCCGTAATGTAGGAAATCGGTCAGAGACAGGCATCCCATCTGTTAGTCACTCTTAAACCTTTTTCCACTGAGCCACACCAGAAGATTGTGCGTCAAAAAAGGCCAAAAATACAAATAATCTCAAGAAAGGTCGTGTTTTTGTTTTGTTATGGCGTATGTTTTGTGCTGCAAAGTCTCAGTCTTGAAAGCTTGGAGCCATTTTGAATCTGCGTTGCAGATATAGATTTGTTAGATACATAATATAGAAAAATATATAGTAGATATCTTATTGACTACAAGGAAAGGCATTTTAGCAATTGTCACAATAGTTTCGTTTTCTTATTCTCTTCTCTTGATCTGTTTCTAAGGCAATAGAGTTACTTGTTATTTATTTATGGTGTGTACATTATTCTATACAGCTAAATACTAGTATTAGTGTGTGCGTTAAAAAAATGTGCGTTTAAATTAATTTTCTGTGAAATTAGTTGAGATGTGATCGATCGCCTCTCTCTCTCTCTTTTAGCGCAGAGTATAGCAAACATTTTGTAGAGAAAATGTAGAAACAAGAGTTCGTATAGTGGGTAGGTGGAGAAAAATAAGTTAAAATAATCCACAATCTTTAAGATTGTTCTTAATGATAACATCTGTCACGGCATCGAATACGAATTGGATGTTATTTGTATCTGTGGCGCAGGTTAAATGCGTGTAAATCTCCTTCTGATCTTTCCGTTTGTTAAGATTCTCAAACTTCATTCTAATGTAATTGGAGGCTTCCTCAAAAGTGTTGGAACCTATTCAAAAGATATCATTTAGTCTTCATTTTTGGGGAACAACTTAATTTTCTTACCTGTGTATTCGGGGAAACATATCGTCAGTGGGGATCTGTTGATTTTCTCTTCGAACAAATCTTTTTTGTTGAGGAAAAGAATTATTGATGTCTCGACGAACCATTTGGAATTACAGATGGAATCGAATAGTTTTAGCGATTCAATCATTCGATTCATCTCTTCATCTTCAGCTAGAACCAAATCATAACCTGTAAAGAAAAGAGAAAAAGAGAAATGAAACAAACTGGCGAAGACAAATTATTCAATGGACAGACTGCGGCTCTTTTAAGAACTTTTCACCCAGAAACATGTCGCAAAAATGATTATTCAGTTCTTTGTCACAGAAGCAGGGTCTATATAAATTGGGCAGACAGTCAAGAGCTCCAATCAATAGAGTCGAATGGATATAATCAAAATCTGCTTTTTTAAGACTTTGGAAACATAGGTAGGTAGGTAGGTAGAGGTGGCGGTTCTAAGAACCCAATTAGCGCTGGATGCGCCGTTTTGATACCACAACTCATTTGACCTGGTTGTTTGTGGGCGTTGTAAGTATATAGACGTAGATGTTTAGATCCAACCTGTGGAGTTAAGGAACAGGATTAGTTCACTAATTTTTTTCCTAGAAATATCTTTGAGGTCATTGAAGAAGGGTTTGCCAGAGTGCGCTGTCTGACCCTCGCTAGGGCCGGACACTTGCACAAGAAATGATGCAGAGATTCCTTTTCGCTGCTATCATTGAAACTGCGGCAGAAAGTGTTGTGGGGAATACCCAGCTTGTCTGCGTGGTCTCCCACTGGCCAGTGGCCCGTACTAGCGGCTACAATTCTCGCAATATCTTGTCTTGATCTGCTTAGTAGCTCGTTTGTTTTCTGTTGTAACCGGGCCAGGTCTTCCTCGATATAGCGCAGTTGCTAAGCCTATTCCACACTTGGTTGGCCGTTTTCAGAAAGTGATGATGAATATTGCCCTTAACGGCTCCTAGCGGGAGACAACTTCCGCCAGTGAGACGTTAAGGCCAGGTTGTCGGCTTTTTCGTTGCCGTCAATTTTATTATGACCTGGGACCCAGGTGAGAGTGACCCTGCACTGGACTCTCAGCTGATTTAACTCTTCCTGGCATTGCTTTCCCAGCTTTGAGGATGTAGTGACCGAGTCAATAGCTTTGATAGCGGCTTGACTGTCAATGAAGATGGCGGTGTTGTAGATAGGTGTTGGAGAATTTTTCAGCACACGGCAGGCTTCTCGGATGGCAAGGAGCTCTGCCTGGAAGACACTGGCAAAATTCGGAAGTCGAAAGGATTTTGACATATTCAGTTTCTCTGAGAAAATGCCTGCGCCAACACCGCAGTCCACGAGCCGTCCGTGAAAATAGTCGTATCAAAATCTTTGATCACTTTTCCGTTTGGAAACATACTCCGAAAGTGGTTTATTGGGTCCAGTCAAATCTGTACGGTTTGCGGTCAGAAAAAGGAGACAGAATAGATTTAACATCTACTATGTCTATTACCATGGTTCAGTGATTGGTTCGCTAGACTGGTGAGTAGGCACAAATGCGAATTTTAGCAAAAACTTATCAACTGGAAGCAGTACTTGATCTCAACCATAGTAAGCATCCCTTAGTTAAACAGAAATGTAACATTGGAAGAGTATGTTGCTGAAGGAATAAGAAATCCTTTGTTGTTGACCCTAGGCGTCTAAAAAGATATTGCGAACCTCTTAAACACCAGTTCTTCAAACTGCAATACACCTTCTTCATTATTGTTAAACGAATGCTTGTCAAATCGGCATTAAGATTCAGGGATTCTGATCAATGCCACGAGCAGCATATGTATTGAGCACGCAAACAAAATTTACACTACGCAACCTTCTGCCTAATATCTTTGAACTGTCCATCATCGAAGTTAATTTATACATAGGTAACAAAAACTTAATTCCGGATAGAGATGCATGAATGTATTAAATTCTTCTTCACACATTCCTTGAGTCTTCTTGAAAGACCACTTCTTTTCTTCAGAATGTAATCTATTCGTACGCGGCGTTCCAGAGAATTGTGCAGCTGATAAGAAGCACGGACATCGAGATCATCTATGAACCTATTCCGTCCGTCAAATACCTCTGACGCTACGCACATTACTGGCAGGCTTTCTTACAGAGTTGGTGTCTTGCGCAACAATCTTTGCAAAATTCACATGAACGAAGAAGAGGACCAAGAACTCATTTCCTCTATGGCTATATCCCAACGTGAATACAGCAATTATTTAGGTTGGCCACATCTCTTGAGATATGACGCGGTTATTTAGATTTCATTTTACTTTGGCTGACATTATTTTTTTTGATGGACCTGGGACAATAAGGACTTTTTTCTTGTGTCCAAGACTCTTGTATGCCAAGGGTTTCCGGGCCGGAGTACCTACGCTATTCTTCGCAGTACTTGACTGTATTTTCAACCCGCCTACTTTATTAACATTCCCTTACTAAGGACCACGACCACGATGTAAGAGCCTGATACCAAAGGCTTGGTAAAAAGGACACGTGGGAATCGAAAGATATAAACGTGCATGCGAGTTAGAAAAGAGCAAGCGAACTTAATTTCCCAAACCAGTTTCAATCCTTTTGCTACTTCACATACACGTTACACATAAGCATGGAAAACGAGAATTTTGATAAATTGAATGAAATTAGCGATCAACCACTTAGAGAATTTCTAATCGTAGAGGTAGAAACGCTCAAATGGATAGTGGCGCTATCAGTGGCACGTGGTTTCTTTTTTTTTATCTAATAATGATGGATTTTCTGGAACGTGATATGGCGACATATATTGCCAATGAAAAAGAAAAGATTTCAGAAATTATCATTGGAAAAAATGATATCGAATCATTGCTGGCAGCAAATCTTAATATGTGATCATGCTATACGTTCGCCTCTTAGTGCATCACCTCTTGTCCGGAAATGATACACCGCCGAGAGAATAACTTTTCATGAATAAGCTTCTCACTTCGCCGTTCAGGTTTGGCAATAAATTGGAGGTCCCTTCCACCATCATTTTCCATTGGCCCGTTTATCCACTTTGAGGGTCGCGGGTTTAGGGTGCTTTAGTGGCCTCTCCACTTCTCCCGATCTTTTGCAATCGACTCTTAATCATCAGGGGCTGCTCCCATATGAGCAGAGGTAAGATTCCAGACTTGGTCGAAGCATTTCATCCTGCATCTACCTAGCGGACGACTACCTGATGGCTCGGATACCATGACACGTCTTGGAACCCGAGTTGGAAACATGGGTTTAACGTGTCCAAACCATCGAAATATGGACCTCTCCGTTCGAAGAAGTAGCAGTTCGACCTTGAGTGCCTTGCGTACTCTGGTGTTCCTAACTCGATCTCGACGAGCTACCCTAGCAATTCAACGAAGAAATCTCATTTCGGCAGCTTGTATCCGCGATCTTATTCTTTCGGTCATTAGCCAAACCTCAAGACCATAGGTGAGGGTCGAAACAAACACTGAATTAAAGACCGATAGCATAGCTCCGTGTGAAAAATGTTACACGCACGACATGAATGGTTGCGAGAAACTAGGATTTGGCTGAAAATCACTTACCTGAAAGAGCTACGCAGAAAATAATCGCAGTCACGCCTTCGAAGCAATGAATCCACTTCTTTCTTTCCGATCGCTGACCACCGACATCAAACATTCTAGAAAATTGACATTAGTGGAATTTTTAGTTGCAACTCAAGTAACTCACTTAAAGTGTAATCCTTTGCAGGTGAAATGTGTTTCCACAATACCAGTGGTTTTAACCCGCGTACGCAGAACATCCTCCTGCAATGGAATGTAGTTTGGCTGTGAAATCCTATCTAGAGAGTTTAAATAATAAGCCGCCGAATCGTTAAGTTGATATTCACGAGATCTGAAACAAACACAAATATTCTGATTGAGCTCTCCTCTTGGGTTTGTTGGTATTTTTCTAAATTCACCGTGCAAAAGACTGCTGAACTCCGGCATCTGCCCAAAGTTTTTTCATGAGAAGGACAATCTCTGGAATGAGTATACCTTCTTCGGCAGCGGAGGCATATGTGAAAAACTGTCGTGCGATTTCCTAAAAAGAAAATAAAAGCGAACGTGTTGATTCTGTGTAATAGGATGTTTTGCGAAATCTTACTGTTTTCGATGGATCAGCAAAATCAATCTTAAGATGTCCCATCGCTCGTATAATTGCCATAAGACTCTGGATTGTGTTGCTATATACCACACGACGATATTGTTCGCATTCTTCCTGAGAGTATCCGGTCTCATGGATGATTTTCATTTGTTTTACGATTGTGGATTTTCCTGATTCACCGGCACCTGCAATGAAAAACAATTTTCTCAATTATTATGAATTGCTGTGCTATTGACTCATTAAAGAGGTTTGGGTGTGGAGAGGAAACTTGGCGTGAAATAGACGATAAGACCTTGGCAGTGAGAAAAACAAAATAATTTTGTACACAGTGGGTGGATGAACAAAAAAAAAAAATTGCAAGCGTTTCAATTAACCTTTTGCCGGAGTGAAGTTCTTAGTATAAAATTTTTAAATTGATTTGTTATTGGTAGTCAGTGTTCTATTTAAAGACGCGTGATGCAAGACTCTGTGAGTTTCCCGATATGGTTTTGACGAGTCTGTAGAGCAAACAAGTGGGTGATGTTTAGATTGAGTCCTGTCGGATAGAATCGAATGGCTGTCTTCTGCGTGATTCCATGCAGCCTTTAGTAAGGTTTTCCAGTCATTAGAATTGGTCTGCACAGTAGTTCAACGCACTAAACATCTTTGAATTCAGACTTGGTGTTGAGTTCCTTAAACCAAACACTGAGTCACTGGTGCACTGATCGTGTCGATAAAAAGAAAAACATGACGAATTAAGCTTCACATGGGATGCAATTTACTCCTCCTAGCTCGCAGAAAAGCGTGGCTAAACCACAAATCCCCAAGCTACAGATCTTACATAGGCTATGGAAGAGGCTTATCGGCAAATAAGGCGAAACAGTGTGAAACTGTAATAGAAACCATTTGCCATTCAAGGATTGATAGGGCAAACCGCCAGCTAATTGACCCACATACTTTCCTCATCATAAATTCATCACACAACACCCGGGCTTTGGTGACTCCGATCTTCATTCACAGTCCATCTTAATAAAAACAAACAAATCGAAGCAAATAAGGAATCGAATCAGTACTTTGCTATAAAAAAAAACATTTCAAAAATAAACTAAACAAAAGAAACGCCGTCACACCCCAGCTCAGCCCCTTTTAAAACGAGTTGACACATCTGAGGCAGTCTCTGAATGAATCAGCTGTTGGGTGATGTGCCCCTCTTCGGTGACATCTATTCACAGCAATAGCACTCTCGCCGTCGCCATATATTTAAATTAATCTCATTCTCGCTTAATTTATTCAGCAAACAAGCGCTGCCTGCTCAGCAACGCCACAGGCACACGATAAGGCCCGTTGCGGACAAGTTTTGTGTGCAAAAAATTCACAAGCACTTCAGAGGTGGGTATGTTCCCGACGAAACTCGAGCGCATTCGGGCACGTAGACCACAGACTACGGGCGCGCACATGGAAATCCCAGAGTTTGAGAAAGTTTTGCGCTGCTGTGAACTTGAAAATGGAGAAGAAAAACACACACAAAAGGCGAAAAAGAAAAAAAGAATTTTGAAAATAGAACGTGCATCCGGTGAGTTTTTTTTTTCACACACAATCGGCAAACTTATCAACAAATCGCTTTGTTTAACCAACCGCGCGCTTACTGCGTCATAGTACGAAGAGCAATTCTCGTATTCATTCATCTTGGAGTGGCGGCTGTATCCCCGCTGTAGTGCCACCAACACCTTATTGTTTAATCGAAAGTGATAACATTGACACAGATTTGGTACTGTTTGCGTTTGTCTAGATATCTGATGGGGTGTGGTGCATCGTGGAGTGAGTAGTGTGTAGAGGGATCAGTTGATAGTTGAGAATCATCACTCATCAGAATCATAGTAGAGTTAAAGCTATGTAGCACACAAGCTTACCCAGTCGAAAGTGATGGAAAAGGCCATCAACCTCGATATAGTCAAATACGTACTTAGAAAGTCACGGGCTAATAAAAAATCGACAATATGGTTTCTCGCAGCTCGCTACCTCATCATGGTCGGTCAAGATCTCACCGAGACCTTCGATGTAACAAAAAAGAATTTAGACAAGGTGACGCGCTGTCATGCGTCTTCTTCAGCATCGTTCTTGAAAGAAGCGTGCAAAACTCACGCGCCAACACCAGAGGCACAATCTTTCAAAAGTCCGTCCAATTACTCGCATACGCCGACGACATTGACATAACCGGAAGAACGCGGCATGATGTCACTGGCGTGTTCGTGAGTATTGAGACGGAGGCGGCGAAGTGGGGTTTAGCTGTCAATGAGGGCAAGACCAGGTATACGCTGTCATCAAAAAAGGACACACCACATCGACGTATCGGACAGAATGTCACAGGGGACAGCTTTAACTTCGAGGTAGTAAGAGACTTCGTTTACATCGGCTTCGACTTCGAATTCGACAGCAACACCAGCGCAGAAAATCAAGCGAAGAATAAATTTTGCTCATTGCTGCTTCTTCGGGCTAAGAAGGCAGTTGGATAGCAAGGCTCTATCCGAAAAACTAAGGAGACTCTATGAGTATATAAGACCTTGTTCATCCCAGTTCTGCTTTATGGCGCTGAAGCACGGATTCTATCGAAAACGGATGAAGATATCCTTGGTTGCTTCGAGACAAAAATGCTTCGTAAGATATTCGGTCCCGTTTGCGTTGACGGGTTCTGGAGGAGAAGATTCTACAATGAACTTTACGAGTTGTACAGCGACATCGCTCAAGTCAAGAAGATACGAATCCATCGGTTGATATGGCCGGTGCATGTAGAGCCAATGGACAGAAATGCTACCGTTCGCAGAGTTTTTGAGTCTAACCCGGAAGGACAACGCAGTAGTGGAAGACCTCGCCTAAAGTGGCGCGCCCAATTGGAAGGGGCACTTAACCAACTTGGAGTTCACAACTGGAGGCAGTTAGCTCAGGACTGGGTTAACTCGAGAAGCTTGTGAGTTAAGGCCCAGGTTCACCCCGAATTGTAGCGCCACCTAAGTAATATGGTTTCCACAACCGTTATTCAACCAGCGACCTGTTAGGCTATGTAACCCAACTAGGGACATCGGGCATCGAACAACACGGAGAATCACGATCACGAGATATATTAAAAACCCTCGAGTGAGTTTGGCATAAAGCTCTTTTAAAAAAGTAGACGCGTATAGACTAGATACTACAACAGTTTAGCTTCGTCGACGATGCTGGCCTTATGTCATCTTATACCACATCTCCCATCTAAAGATAACAAAACAGATTAGTGGAACTTGAAGGCTTCCTTTCATCCTTCACGGGGACCACGAAATCAATAAGAGCGCTAGAAGTTTATTATTGGATCTCCGGTGCATGAGTATTGTGATCATGGCAATAAAGGACTGTTTTAGCTTCTTATCGGAGAAGGTAGTAGACTGCCAACTAAGTGCACAGGCGAAACAATTTATTGCTCCTAATCTGTCGTTAAGGGCGATGACCCTATGGATGTACACAGCCGTTGTGCACCTAATTGTCACCTATGCCGAGGTACTTTGGATGCCCGTCCTTAGTAAGGAATATGTATATCAAAAGAATTAAAAAAGTCCGAAGAACGCAAAGTATAGGCATCACAGGCGCGCTTAGATTCTGTCCTACAGATGCCTTAACTGTGGTCTTGTGTCTACTACCGCTTGACCCAAAATAAATAGCCGGCGCAACAGCTCGGATTGAGCCAAGGCCTAGCTTCTCGCAACCATTCATGTTGTACGTGTTGTATTGTTTGCACGTATGAAAAGGACCTACAATTTATTGCCGACTCCGAACGGCGAAGTGAGAAGCTCTTTCATGACAGATTATACTCCGGAGGCTTCTCATCCCCCGACGAGCGGTGGTGCCGCGAAAAATGTTCGGTGTTCCTGGCTGGGGCTTGAATCCACGCCGCTTGGTCAGCAGTCCAACGCACTAACCACTGAGCCACGGCGACCATACCGCTTGACTTACATACCAATAAAATGGTACTATGGGACCAGTGCAGTCCGACTCAGAGAATCTAGGTGCTGGACCGGAAAGCCCTTTGGTCATAGTAAAGCCCTAGAGATGATTTAAATCCTAGGCTGATTACTCAACACCTAAGCTTAACTTAAGGACATGTTTATCAGAAAGGTTTCCAACCACGGCACATGCCAAGAATGGGAAGTGATGAAGGATTTTCATAAGTTAATCTCTATCTCGCGGCTCTAACATGGCGTACGAAACTTGGGAAATATCGAGCAGGTGATGTAGGAAATTAGGTTGGAATGCAAATAATTGAAGTGGAGTTTGTCAAACTTCATTGGGAGTAAATGTGCGAGACTGAGGCTTGCTACTACGATTTAAAGACGTTTCACTTAATTTGACCACACCGAAGGTTCTGTAAATATTAATTTTCCTATAAATAAATTCTTCACGGAAGTGCAATTAGCGGTGTCTAAAATGGGAAACAAGTTTTTCTTTAGCACTTGGAAATATTCTACCAACAAGTTTCTTATTCCCCAAATCACGATCCGAATCGAACGAATTAACTTAATCCAATTTTGTGTCTTCATTTTCCTTTTCTTTAGCTAAATTAACACAGGCATTTGTAGAAAAGTTAATATTTGCTTAATTCATTGTTTAACATATCAACTAACACCATGTTATTATTGTTAGCGGCCCACAACCCGTTAAAGGTCAGTAGAGATCTTTGAACAGAGCGATCTAAAAATAAATTTTGCGTTACCCCATGGGCAGTCAAGAAATGTCGAGATCGAGATTCACTGATCACCATAAGGCATCATACAGTCAAACATAGAAGGGAACGAAAAAACTTATCAATTGGCAAGATCGGGGTCGGCTATGAACATTCGCCAAGCGGACACATCTGTAATGCCACCGATAGGGAGATTGCGTGGGATAATAGACAACATAGTAGAGAAAGAAGCTAATCTGGTTATCCAGAGAGTATTGCGCCACCTTTCGGACGTTATGGCCGATATTAAATAAAGCTAAAATAAAGTGCCTTTTGGCACTGGACAGGTCCTCTATCCGCATGCGCACTGGATTTATCACAGGGCATTACGCTATCGGAGCCATGCTCCACAAGTGGAGAATTGAATCCAACGATTTATGCAGAAACTGCGGAGATCAAGAAGAGCTAAGATCAATCCAACATCTGTTGTGCCACTGCACCGCCCTGCAAGAACGATGAGGTAACAGGTTCACAGTTAACATATCTACTCAGAGGATAGGTCCTACGGTTGTCCCAGGAACCATATTGCTATTCCCACAACATTAATAGGGTACTCACAATGGACCTCCAGGTCTCCGAGTGAACGTGATGCGGCCTATACATCCAATACCCTACGTAAACTAACCTAATCTATCTTATGGGCATTGCCTCGTTCAAGGTTTAAGTTTGATCGATAGATTTTACAGATTAACCACCGGAGGAAGAGATCTTGCTGGACCTTGAAACCGAGTGCATTCATCTTAAAATCGATTGATCTACTTAAGCT
This sequence comes from Matsumyia berberina, assembly GCA_917880715.2. Classification (NCBI taxonomy): domain Eukaryota; kingdom Metazoa; phylum Arthropoda; class Insecta; order Diptera; family Syrphidae; genus Matsumyia; species Matsumyia berberina. The sequence goes on from OU862870.1 coordinate 37,361,292, forward strand.
TTGATTGGGTGGATAACAGTGAACTAACGAGAAGTGTATACCAAATCGAACCATATGTAATAAGTCGGACAAGATATGAGTTTTCCACATCGGAACCCATACGGTGAGGTGAAAATACATCTCTTCTTGGCCTGATCGGGTCTAATGAAACTCACCTTTCCTAACAAGTAATCCTTATCATAAGGTAATGCCGAAGAACATCAAAAATCATGCCGGCGTGATCTAAAAACGCCCAGGGACTCACAATCTACCGAGCCATGTCCACCGAACGTTTTTCACGGCACCACCTCTCGTCGGGGAATGACAAGCCTCCGGGTTTATAATTTGTCATGAAAGAGCTTCTCAATTCACCGTTCGGAGTCGGTAATAAATTCTAGGTCCCCTTTTTTCATGCGAAAAATATAACACACAAAATGCGCGAGAAGCAACATAGGCCTTGGCTCACCCCGAGCTGTCACGGTAACTATTTATTTATTTTTTTACTCACAATCTCTTGCAGAAGAAAAAAACCACATGACGATGGATAAACCACCCTTTGGAGATGAATGGTTTAATTGTTGACCAACTGGGGATTAAGTGTAGGATCAAATCAATGAACGTGTCGTGCGGGTTACCAATAGCGGACCAGCTTTCATACAGCATAAGAGGACACAGAGTGTATAAAGCTTTAAAGCTCGTGGTAGATATCAAGACAACCAAGACCATTTCCCAACTCAACAGAAAGTCATAGGGATGAATGTGCCGGCACGTAGTTGCTTTAATTTAGATGGCACTACAGCTCGGGGTTGTAGATACAAGACCATAGTTGATATACCTGTCCACCAGGTTCGATATTTGATCAGTTTTGTACGCAAAGTTGGCCGAGATCCTCATTCAACTGCACACGATACGGTAGATATCGGCTCTCTTGACGGCGTTAGCATTTCCTACTACAACTAGACATGATTTCTCTCGTTCTCAACAGGTCGTTCTCAACAGGTACATGAATGTAGGATCCCACAACGGGGAAAACAGTGGATTCTTGAAGATCTGGGCGAGGTGGCGCTTAACATCAAGCCGCCACCCCTCTAACCTAATCTATCGATCGTTTCTACTTCTCAAACAATTTCTTTTCTTATCCTCACACAATTTTTATTCCGCCTTTTCTTATTAAGCATTCAGTCAATGAAGACGCGTCTGATCTTTTTATAGATGAACAATTAGACTTCAAGCCAACGTTAATTACTTCGTCCTATCATCTCAATTATTTCTTTTATTGGTATGGTCAACAAAAAAAAGTGCTGTTGTGGGATTTCTAGGGAGCAGACACTTGAAATTGATAAGCAAATTGCGTCGGATCCCATTTAAAAATTCCTGGCGCTTGGTCATTTACGTGACCGTCTAGGAAAGGACAAAGGAACAAGTTATCATCCATGTCAATCCAGAGAAAATAGATTTACAGGTCGGAATGAGCGATTGATTTGGTAAAAGACGATCTTCAAATTCGTCCTTCATATCAGCTGATAATAACGACATAAGTTTAAGCCAAAAGTCTTAGGAAAAAGGAAGTCGATTCTATTCTCCGATGTTATTGACCAAAACAATTACATTAAGTTGCACAAGAATTGAAACTGCGATCGGCCATTCTAGCCAGACGGTCCAGACATACCTACCACAGAAACAAAACGTTGAAGTCCTTAATGTTGCTAAGGACACTAGAGCGAGAGTTACGGCGTAAAAACAGACAAAGGATGGTGTGAATAAAAACTGAGGGAACACTCTGGGCAAACCCTCCTCAAGGAAGTTTTTCTGAAACTTGAAACTAATTTTTATTCAATTTAAGTTGAGTGTTTTTCCAAAAAGTTGAGTGAACACTCTACCTCAGCTTTTATTCACACCACCCAAATTCTGGCCAAAAATGTGTGGAAAACAGCAGTCAATCCAACAAAAACAAACAGAGCCTGTTCTACTCACCCGCAAAAGAATTGTACCACAATTCGAGATATCATCCATTGAAAACATAAACCTCAAGCTATCTGACGGTGCAGAATATCTAGGACTGATATTATACAAAAAACTAAACTAGAAATTTAACTCAAGTGAATGAATCAGGAAGACGCTGCTAGCAACAAATTCTTCGGGAAAATCTGGCGACAAATTCTTTAGTTTTACACCGCAATCGTAAGGCCATACTGACATGCGGTAGTTTGATGTGGTGGCAAGCGGCGGGAAAAACCATCAACCTAGCACTGTTTCCAAGAGGAAATTGTGGGAAGTAAGCTGGTAAAGGGAGATGGGTGCAGGAATTTACTTAGACAAACTCAGGATATTAAAATCCAGACTACACCAGCGTCTTCCCGGCAGAGGTTTTGGTAATTTTCATTGATAGCTAAGCGGCAAGAAGAGCAAATTATCCCATAGAAATTAAATCGAAGCGAGTTCAGTGCTGAGGAAAGAACTCAAGGTTCTTGGAACACAACACATTGTTAGACTTTGTTGGGTAAAAGTTCCTCCATGTGTCCTGCTAGAAGCATCTTGAAGCCGCAAACAAGAGATAGACTGGGTGTTATGATCTCGCTACGACAGAAATGAGACACAAAAAGTTCTACTGCTGGATTACCATGTAGTGAAGCTGAGAATTACCAACGACGATCTGTACCCTCTCCGAGCCCTGGAAGAGCACTTCATCCGTGGATAAGGTGTTCAGTTTCATAAGAACATAAAATCGTTTGTTCTACAATGATAAGGAGAGGCCTTCAGTAGGGTAATACACCTCTTCCCCTCAAAATAGGGTACCACAACGTATCTCTATTCATCTATGGGTTACCAGGCCCCTTACTACCTAATGCTTCCTTGCCCCAGAGCACACTTTTCCGAAACTAGTGGTTTCAATAGGAATGATTGGTGGTCGCCGTTGGTTATTAGTGGTCGCCTTGGTTCAGTGGTTAGTGCGTTGGACTGCTGACCGAACGGCGTGGGTTCAAGCCCTAGCCAGGAACACCGAACATTTTCGCGGCGCCACCTCTTGTCGGGGAATGATTAGCCTCCGGGAGTATAATTTGTCATGAAAGAGCTTCTCAACTCGCCGTTCGGAGTCATTAATAAATTGTAGTATGTCCCTTCCATTCGTGTGAACAATACAATCGCGCACAACATAAATGGTTGCGAGAAGCCAGGCCTTGGCTCATCCCGAGCTGTCGCGTCAGCTATTTAATTTTTTAACAGGAATTATTAACCTTCATGGTATGGTATGGTATGGGATATGAGGGTCAGTGGAAGGCTCTGCACTTAGGCTTCAGTCGGGTCCATTGCGTTCCCCTCTTCTAATCGTCGGAACTGCAGGGATAGGTTTTGTTTGGGACGTAAATATGTTGGGAGGGATCTAGGGAAGGTGGAAACAATTATGGAGTTGACTAGTGTACGTTTGGTCTGGTGAATCTTCCTATTTCTTTGATGAAGGCCAGGATGCCGCCGATTCATTTGTCCTTGAGATGGTTCAGGCCCGATATCCACAGGGTCTTCTGTCGCATTCTCGCTAGGGCTGGCCATTGGCATAAGAAGTGTTTGAGATCTTGAATGGCCTCCATACTCCGCATGGTTTTTTTTTGAGGACAGGACTCTTATTGAGCGACACACAAGTTTGTAGGTTCTTGCAACAGATGTGGGATACGATATCTATCGAAGAGTGGCTTGTATCAACGACAGAATATGAGAATTTGACGTAATTTTTAGAAGTAAAAGTGACAAGCCATGCCCGAAACAAAATTCCATTTTATCGGTGCCAAGAAAACTTCCTCCCTCATCTCTAGATCCCCACAATCCTTTAGATTTCTCTTTGCAATCTTTAGATAAATTGCACTTTCATCTGTGTAAAGTGATCCAATCAATCATTCTCGTCTTAACCGGGGATCGCCCCGTTTCCTCAACGGATATCGGCGATGGGGCGCCTTTACGTAATGGCTCCCCGCTTATCTTCCGCTGACCGTTAAAACTACATTCAATAAATCTTGTTATTAATTTTCTGCAAAGAAATAAACATGGCATGCGATTGAGTCATTTTGCGGTACGGCCGAGTGTACATAGACACATTTCCATATTTTTTTTCTTTCGTTGCCTTCTCTTTCGCCACATCCATTCAGGGTCTTTGTTTCTCATAAAAAAAAAAAAAGGAAAGTAAGTGTATGCCTTTGTACTGTTTAGAAACTTCGTCGTAATGGGACATCTAATTAAGAGGTGAAAACGGAAAGACATGGTCGTCCACCAAACGATCGTTTAATTGCCCCATAAACGTTCGAGCAGTTGGTCATTAGGTCGGAATGAGTTCCACAATCCACAACTGAACGCAAAAAGCCTACGCAGAATTATCAAAGAAAAAAAAAAAAAAAAGCAAACAAACGACAAGGCGGGGTGCGATACTTTACACATTCCCCGGCACTTTGGATCATTTTATTTTCCTCTTAATGACAATGAGTAATTTTAAACTCCCGAGAAGCGTAGTGTGTGCACAAATTGAGTCAGACTATCTCTGCCGCCAATGGCAAATATCCGACCGACAAGAGGGGGAGAACCCAACCAGAGACAGAGGCCTCTTTGCGGTTTACTGACTCTCATTCGGGTGGGAAAGGTGCCAGAAGGGAGGGGTGGTCACTGCAAGAAGCTAGATCACCTATTACCATGCCGTTGACAGTCGATTCAAGGCGAATTCATTTAATCGCGGTCGCTGTTGTGATTATGATACCCTTCTATCGCATAATAAATATCTGATAACGAGTTTGAAGAGAGCGAGAGTGAAAGAGCACGAGAGCTGCTTTGATTAATGAATCGAATTACATCAATGTTTATCTGTGGAATTCAAAGGCGCATCGGATGATTGAGTGGAATTATGCAAAATTACAGTAATTAGACTGATAATGCGGTGCCATAGAGAGACCGAACGTCGCACTGGAGGGTGGCTGGCGAACACACATGGAAAGCGAGACATCATGTTCCAGGGGAACAATGCATTCGTTTTTTATGCAGCCACTGTCACTCAATTTATTTGATTGACGAGATACATGAAGCATTGTGAGGAGGAACATGCCATCGAGGTTATGTGGTATGCACCGTGTTGCTTGGGTATATGGGAGTTTTTCTTTTTTTTGTGTCCGGGGGTAAGGAGAAAGTGGTCGGATTCCAGAGAGTGGGATACGTGTGAGGATGACAGACGAGATTGGGCAAGAGATGACAAGTTCCTCTGGGATATGAGGACGCAATTTTGTAGAGAATCATCGTTGTGAAATCGCTGATATGTGATATGGAGCATGTTACGACTTGGCGACGCAGCTACGTATAAATTATTCGGAATTTGTCAACTTAGACGAGGTTTTGCGCGAAGAAAGTTTGTGCAAAACAGAGGTGAAATGATACAAATCATCTTAGAACGGGACACCGCTTCTAAGAGATAATGAGGCAGGAGAGTACCTATGATTTATCATAGAACTTCTCAATTCGCCTTTTCGGAGTTGGCTCTAAATTGTACGTCTGTCACATCGGTGCGGAAAAGTCAACAAGCCAGCAATTATAGAATTGCAGGTGAAATCCACCAGGCCATTGTTCCTGAGTTCAAAATCTGTCACTCAAGACTCACTGCCAAGTACAGATCAAACGTTGTCTAAACCAAAGTTTAAGGCCCCGAACAGTCACGATCGGGTTCTCTGGTGAGGAGTATTTCAGGGTGGCAGCTGTTCCCTCAGACGTTTGTTGCACATTTCACTTAGACTGGGAGTAATGTTCCTTTGTTAGAGAAAGGGGATAAGAGGGATTGCTCCAATTATAGGGGTATATCTCTCTTAAGTCTCCGCGGAAGCACTTTTCAGAGCTGTTGTTGGGTCATCTTTGGGCTATGAGCAGTTGTGGAAGCACAACCGACCAGCTATTCACTCTTAGAATGGTACTCGAGAAGGCCTAGGAGTATACCAAACCTATCGTTGTTTTGACAGTTGGATTGACAGTTCTCTTCTGAGGGTCATTCGATTTCTATACAAAACTGTAAGACTTGTGGACTTGTGTTCAGGTTAACGCTGTTTAATCGACACCTTTCACTGTGGGCGGTGGACTTCCACAGGGATGCGTTCAATCACCTCTTCTTTTCATTGTGTATATGGATTGGATGTTACGGCAGAATAGGCAGACTTAAAGATAAGTCATCTGATTTTCGCTTATGACCAAGTCATCTTGGTGTCCACCGAGGCTGAACTTCAGCACGCCCTTGACAGGTTCGTACCCATTTTTTGTTAAAGCTGGGAGGAAAGTAAACGTGAATTTCCCGGATGCCTGTTCAATGCACTCTGTGTGTTAGTGAAGTCCGATTGAAACAGGTGGAGATGTTTAAGTATTTCGGGGTCCTATTCACGGGTGATGAAAGGAGCAATACTGAGTTATCCTGTAGGATTGGTCAACTTGCAGCAATTGTGAGACAACTTGGTCAATCTGCTATCAGCTGGGCCGAACTTGGCATCGGAGCTAAGCTATCGGTCTTCAATTCAGTGTTTGTTCCGACCCTCAGGCATGGTCATGAGGTTTGGCTAATGACCGAAAGAATAAGATCGCGAATCCAAGCTGCCAAAATGAGGTTTCTTGGTTGTATTGCTGGGGTGACTCCTCGAGATCGGGTTAGGAACACCAGAATAGGCGAGGTATGTACTTAATGTCGAACAGCTACTTCTTCGAACGGAGAGGTCCATACTTCGATGTTTTAAGTACGTTAAACGCATGCGCTCAACTTGGCTTCCAAGACGTGCCATGTGAAGGGTCCACATAAGCATCCTTAACCTGCGACCCTCATAGTGAACAAGCGAGTCATTGGAAAATGATGGTGATGATGAGAGTGATGCAGTATCTCGCCAACCGCTCAAAGAGAGCATCAATAATAGGAACTGACAAAACGTGTGATCCTTCGCACTGATCTGTTTCACTGCAGATAAATGATTCCGAAATAGTTACGTAAGTGGACTGGTCCCTACTTGAGGTTATGTATCCTTCTATCTTATTCGGTCCAAGTTCTCTAGACGAAACCTTTTGACATTTTCGATCATTTTGCATTTGTAACAGAGGTTCGGTCTTCTTTGTCGTCTCGAATCTTAAAGTTGGGATTCAAAGATCATCTTGGCTGGAGCATTGTTGTTCATTTGCTCAATTGGGTCAAGCCAGTGTAGTTGGCGTGTATTGATTTTCACTTTTGCGACTCAATTCCCACTTTATTCGCCCTTCCCACACATGGGAACAAATAATGGACAAAGGACCAAGATTATGCTCTACGAAAACCCTGGTTTCGCCAGTCTTAAAGTATACTGTGCCGAGTGTTAGACGAGAAAAATAAAAAAAGCAGAACAAATAGTGGAGGCATTTGAAGGAAAATCAATTCGTAGGCCTTTCGGCCTTGTGGGCGAAAATGGCAAATGAAAAACAAGTTATAGCCCTGACCTATTTAATTTTTACAAAAATACGGATGTAGTCCACATCACATCAACCAAATGGACAACCCCACTGAGAAAATCTTAGACTTCGATCCATGAAGCTGAGTAGGGCCAAATTCCAAAGTCATTACGATCTTCAGAATGATTGGCACAACTTCCTGAAGAGAACTTGCACAGGATCGAGAGCCTGAAAAATTAAAATAACTTAGTATTTTTTCTCGGTTCTAGTTCATGCCACCTGCATTTGTTTTGAGCTCGCTAGCCGATTACTAACCCAACGATAGCAGAAACCTCAGTCTAGGAAATTGGGTGGAACATGACCAATTTGGTTTCATCTCATATCTCTCGGTGAATCAATCACCACCTTCAGAGGTGGTGACAAACCGATCTAGGTTAACAAAAACAAAAGCTCGTTACCCACTTTGGTGAATCGATGACAAACACTTTCGCACTTGTGTCGCGAATGATTTTATGCCAACAAAAGGTGGGACCGCTGATTTAAATTCCAGAAATTTTACGACGAGCCATCGTCGACATGTAATTTCAGTGAAACACACTCTGGAACAGTGTCGGAAAGGTTGATGAACTTATCAAGTTGAATTCAGAGGTAGAGCTGGTTTGACCCATGAAAGGATTGTAACTCAAGCTCATACGCAGTTCCAGTTCGAATCACCAACTGTAACTACGAAGAAACAAGATCATTTATTTATCCCCTCGCAATTCTGATCTACAGTACAGCATCTATGTATCTATTCACCACAGTATGGCCTTTGGCGAGAATTCTCCTATGCCAGGCTACCACAACAATGCGGCAATTCATTCAGAACTTTTTTTTTCCCCAACGTTTCATGTTTAATTAACCGAACAAATAAGGTGATGTACGATTGAAACGATCGCCCGCCACAGCGATGGGGGATGACGACGTGACGAGTCTCCCCGAGTCTTCCACTTTATTGCGAGAGTTAACCCCACGACTTTTCGTTGGATTGATGTATTGGGGTCTGTCATTGTCGCCAGCGTTGTCGGGAGCCCATTCATTCATGAGCAATGAACAAAAAAAAAAAACAGTTGAAAGCTCTTTAATTCGGTGTGTTACAGTGGTTCTTAGTCATCCGCGGGTATTGTATAATTGCCAGGAAACGAAAGGTCAGTGTTAGACTTGGAAAAATAATGGAGAGAGTTTGAATTTAGTGCAGATTGTGCTTAAAAGTCATCAAGATTTTGCAGCAACGATCAAGACTTATACACTCAGCGGTGGTTTGTAAATCTATTGTGGATTTTCTTTGTTCCAAGTTGAAACAACAGATCTGGAAAATTCCAGCTTTAAGTATGCGTCACGGTAACTTTGTTGATTTTATCGTCTAACTCCTTTGCACAGCATTTGAGTGTGACTTAGCATGTTAGTTCTGCAGTGTGTAGGACTGTTTTCTATGCAAGACCTTGAATATTTTGTACGTCACCGTCCAGCATTAGCGAGAATGCGATCCTTCTGGGTACCCAGGATGTAGACCGGAGCAAGCGAGTGCTTTTCGATCGAATACTCTCGTTTTGAGAAGGTAATTCTCAGCAGAAAAGCGCCGCTATGGCCAAAAATCTTTTTTAGCGCGCCCCGATAGGTTTATGGCGCCATCCATGTGTCTGGAAAGGAGGTCCCCTGAAACGGCAGATTTGTACAATTAAAAAACGAATTTATGCGACATCTTGGGATTCAGTGCCATAATGTGGTTCGATTCGAGTGAGTTCCAACCACCAAAACGTAACTTTGGTACAACCTTTCGGAAGTATGAGTGCATCCGAAATAGCTTCAGGCCTACATCACGAGCAGCATGAAAGGTCTTCATCATTCAGTGTTACGTGTCGGCGTCTGACGAAGGAAAAGAGGCTTTCTACAACCAACTATGTGCCACCTACAACTCGAGACCAATTGGCGATGTCGGTCGTCATTTTGCTATGAGACTTCAATACCAGGAAACCACAACGAAGCATTCAGGCGTGTAGTGGGTTAGCAGCACAGCCTCAACTGCCGCCAAATTATGGCAGATTTGTGAACTTTTGCGGTGGCATCATATACGAAACACAAAGCCTGCCAAAAAAATAATTGGGTTTCTAGTAACCGGTAGCTAAGTTCCAAGCAAATAGATCATCTGGCAATCAGTCGACGTTTTGGGATCGGTACCAAGACGATCAAAGTTCTCGACAAAGTTCAACGTGTGGCTTGCCTCAGCATTACTGGTGCGCTGAGGACTTCTCCTACAGCTGCCCTTCAAACCATGGTCCACTTATGCCAATAGACATCTTTGGCATGCAGCAGGCCACTGACGCGGCTTTAAGGCTGAGAGATACCCACCAATGGTGCGAAAAGAAGGTGGGACATACCAGCATCCTATCAACTCACCGCAGCCTTCCCCAATCAACAGACACGTTGCCCACCGAAAACGACTTTAACATGGGCTACAAACACAAGCTACCGGACAGAAGCGCCTGGAGTCAGTGCGAAGTCCTTTTTAATGAGTCCATCTCTATCTTTACGGACGGCTCTAAAACAGCCGAAGGAGTCGGTGCCGGTGTCTTCTCAGAAGACCTGGACATTCACCTCTCCGTCAGTCTTCCCAACCACTGCAGTGTCTTTCAAGCCGAAGTCACAGCTATAAATCAAGCCGCCGCTTGGCTGAAGGCTAACCCAATATCACGCAGGGATATTGCGATCTACATCGACAGCCAGGCTGCGATCAGGTCCCTCGTATCCAACACTATAAAATCTAGGGCAGTGAAGGACTGCCGCGTGTCTCTAAACAAGATCGCTAAATAGTATAACGTCACACTCTGTTGGGTCCCTGGTCACTGTGACATTCAAGGGAACTGTGCGGGTGACGAATTGGCTAGAATAGGCTCCCAATGTACAGACGGCAGGAAGCTCGACCATGTCAAAGCGCCTATGTCGTTTGTTAAACACCTGACACACACCGACGCTCTGTCGAAAGCAAACCGTAGATGGCAACATCTCGATTATTGCAATAATGCCAGGCTAATCTGGCCTGTCCTGGATCGAAAAAGATCGAAAGCATTAATACGACTCAGAAGAGACCAGCTCTCAAAACTCTTCAACGTCCTCACGGGGCACTGCATCCTAGGAAGACATGCTTAACGCCTGGGGATAGCATGCAACGATTTCTGCAGGAGCTGCAGGGATGAGGAAGAGGAGGAGTCCACCGCACACTTCCTCTGCACGTGTCCCGCACTAGCCCATATCAGGAAGGTCACCCTGGGCCAAAACTTCTTTAACGATCTTAATGATCTGAACTCCGCTAGGAAATCTAAATGGTTTCAGGAGTAAGCAGGGTACCCCTGTAATCAGTGGCATCACAATGGACCTACTTTCTGGTCTAAGTGTACCTCCTCTCGAAGGGCCACTTCTAACTAACTAACTAACTAAGACAAAACAAGACCACTACCATGCAAGTATGTGCCTTCGTACTACGATCGTCCGAAGCAACAGGAACAAATTTCTTCGAGAACGCAAGTACGTATGACACCGATAGACTAAACTAAGGGATTCCATAGTGCGCCAACATTTTGCTGAAGGATCAGAGATTTTCAGAGATACGATGGCTCAGAGCATAGAAGATTTTTAAAATCGCAGAATGACCGAAACACGTCAAACCCGGCTATATGCGAAGCTCTGTACATAAATAAAAGAGGAACGATTCCCAATCTGGACGAAGGCTATAGAACAGCCAAATTAGTGCGATGTAAAGACTATCACACTGAAAGTATGCAACGCTTTATTCATGATCATTATGACATGCGTGTATTTTCCCAGGCCTGAGTTCCATCGTCATACCGAAAGCAAAACACATAAATCGCACTACCCAAAGTCTTTTCCACAAGCGGAAAGGAGCAATCGCCAATACCAACCTGAGCAAAGATTATAGTCTCGGACACATCGAACATCAGTGACGTCACAACCTCTGTTTCAAGTGATCGTTTAATAAAAAAATAATATTTCCTATCAAGCCATCGGAATTTGCGACTTTGACATGCATACAGGATCCAGCCCGGGTTAACAAAAAAAAAGTGGACGATCACGATTGTCCCCCAACGATCTATTTTATATACAAATCGAAATTTGTATATTCAGACTCAAAGTGCAATACTCGGGGAAAACCCCCTAACGGGGCCCATTAGATGCCACAATTTAATGGTTGTGGCCAACCCAACCGTATGGTGTGAGACAGGGGACCGCCCGAATGCTCCTTCTACTCGGTAAAATCTAAACTGAGTCCAAGCTTAAAAAAATCCAATGAATTACAAGTTAATGTTTAATTTTCGTCATCATTTGTTTAACCGATTTAGACACAAACCAGATTAGTCATAAACAAGATTAGACACGAACCCGATTCGACACAAACCCGATTCGACAAAAATCAGTAAACGGAGGTGCATTGATCGACAGTTAGACAATGTGCACAAAAATAACAAACAAAAACTATAAGGAAAACATTGAATGTGTTGCGAATGCATGTGACAGCACCCTATTAAAGAAAAGCAATTCAGTGCAGGAGCTCGTATTTTTGGAGAGTGGCCAACGAACAGGATTCCAATTTTAGTAAAACCTTCGAAAAAGCCTCTTTCACAATAATAAGAAGACACATCAACTAGATTGTGTAAGGAAAGTGTCGATACAGACACTGTTTGAAGAATTGTACTGGAACCAATGTTAGTCATGTTATTATCAACTAGACTGTGAGCATGCTAGCTGCAAGGCGGTGGTATTTTTTCTGGTTCTGAAATAGCAAATATGGCAGAAGGAGAGGACATCCAGGCAGTGTTCTCTCGACTCATACATATGGTTCCTCATGATTCAGCTATTCGATATCATATTTGATAAACGTGAGCTTAAATGCGACAATCAAATCACTTATATCCAGAATAAAAACATGTAGCAGAAAATGAGCGTTTGATAGGTACCCGGTCACAGTGACGGACTGGAAAATTTTGATACTGACGAGCTAACTAGATAATGCTCACTCGTTACTAGCGGCATATTTTCCATGTCGTTCTTTAAACACCTCACCTACATATGTATGTCGACAGCGGTAATTTAAAAATAAGCATTTGAAAGACGTACGGATTTCATAGCTAGACCTCTCTCGAAAGATGTCCACAAATCAGCCCCAATACAAGATATTACTAGCAAAACATCAGGATACTATCAAACAACACTGAGTTCCTTTGAAATCAGATCTAAACTGGTTTACGAGTGTCTGGAAAAAATTAACAGACTGGGCCGGATCATGTAGGGCTACTACTCATATAGGGCTCTACTGTGTCCCAGATCATGCAGGGCTATAGGGAAATGAGGCAGCCGATGAACTGACAAGGAAAGGGTCAGAAACACCATTTGTTGGACCCGAGCCATTCTTAGGCTGGGACCCCATCGAATCCAAGAGGAACTGCGAAGAGAGGAAGAGTGCAAAAGAAAAAGACTATGGAAAGCACTCTAAGGACTAAGGCAGGCAAAGGAATTTCTCGGGAACTACGACCAATGGAGGAACAAGGCTTGCCTAGGTACCAACAAGAACCATCTTCGCTTTCTAACGGGCCATTGCAGACTCAGGGAGCAAAATGGGAATAGAAGCGAACGGAAACCGCAGATTCTACAGCGATGCCGAGGAGACTGTAGAGGATTGATCCACAAAAAAAGAGCACGCATGGAAGCGTACACTTTCTCTGAAACGGATCTTCTATCCTTGGACCCAATGCAGATACTCCGATTCTTCAGAGTGTTTGGATTGGAAGAGGTACTATAGATCGAGACGAGGGAGTCAATACGAGTTTGAGGGAGCACAATAAATCTCTACAGGTCCCAGTGCATACACACACCCCAACTTTTAAGATCTAGCTAGTCCTTAACCTTGAAAGATCGAATGGATTGCTCAAGAACAGAGACTAGAGACATCCGCATTAATGACTCTTGTAGCAGCTGTAAGAGGGGAAAGGAGTCAGTAATCCACAATTTTTTCTTTATTTCCATGGAAGCTACTGTCGTCTATCGATGTCGCCATCAGCCTATATCTGATGGCTGGCTGCTTATGTGGACCTCAGCAATCTGTCTGGTATGTTCTTTGATTACTTCCGGGCCTGGGATAATGACCGTTGTCTCTGGCTGAACATACACTGGAGTTGTTACGGAGTCTAAAGGGGCAACTGAGATCAGATCAACGCATATAGTGTTTCAAGGTATCGGTATGCTCAGAATACAATTGTCACCGTACAATGGATCAATCTGGTCCTCCTTCCTCCCTGAAAGAAAATGAACATCGAAAATAAGTCTGAAGAAAGGACTGAACTCAGAACACCGAAGCCAGCTGAATCGTATCTTACACGCACTAATTTTACACGCGGTTGTAAGATTGATCCAAGTGTATGGGTTATTGGATTGCTGACCACCTTTGGCAAGCAAGATTGGCATGTCTTGCCAACGCTGTTGGGCTTCCAGCTATGCTACACTTGCTGCAAATAAATTGTAATAGTAAACTGCTAACTGCCAACGAAGCCCTGAGGCTGCCAGACATTCACAAAAAAAACGTGGGACATGACAGAATTCTATGGTTACTTCACAACCTTCCGAAGTCGGCTGATATTCTGTCCGCTAAAACTGAACAGACTGGGGCGTCTGGAGTATGCGCTATGTCATTTTTAACGACTTCATTTCGATCTTTCTGGATGTTTCTCATACAACCAGGTAGTCGGTCCCGGCGTCTTTTTAAAAGTACCTAACATTTACCACTCATTTAGTTTCACTAGCCACTGTAGCGCCTATTAGACAGATGTCACAGCTATACGTCAAGCCAATTCCAATCAACACAGCCAGGCTACTATCAGATCCCCTGTACTCAACATGGGAAAGTGGAGGAAAGTTCCTGAACGAGATCGGTAAACTGTGTAACCTTTGAGTCTTCTGGGCCCCAGATCATACCGACAATAGAAAGAATTATGTCGGAGATCCAATATCTTTTGCTAACAGCCTGACCTACACAGAATACCAAACATAGATGGGCACATCTATCGTCGATCCTCAGAGATTGAAAAAGTTAATTCGGCCAGAAGAGAGGATCAGTTCAAATTTCATTCTTAAACAAGAATAGCCGGAATATCAGAAGACTTTGTAGGCATACAACTCAGAGAAGCTGACAGCCACATAGCGTTGAATATTTACCACCCAAAAGTGGCTAAAAGTCCACGAGGCAGTTAAATGTATACGATCTGGACATGGCATCGGTAAAAAGAGGTAAAATTGTCCAAGTAAACAAGAATCACGTCAAGCTTCGGCGAAGCGAAATCAAAAAATCGATTGGAAAGGTTAGTAACTCTAGCCAAAGAAATCTACGGTTGCTTCATAATATTCAAAGATTAAGTCGTGGCCACATAACCTAAAAATGATTCGTGATGTGTTCTTGATATGAAGTAATGACGCAGCTGTGCACTTCATTGTTATCTCTAACCTTGTTCTATAATAAATCATGCGTCACCATTGATTCGAAGAGTAAGGAAGTTATTGTTGATAAAAGTTTATTGAGTGTCATGAATCTTTGACGTTTGAAATGTGAGAGATAGCGTTATGCCATCCAAGAACTGTGAAGCTACATCGCAAGTAAATGTTGCTTCCTTAGCTGAAAATGGGAAAACATTTCCTAAGCGGTTGTGTGGAAGATTCAGCGTCACATACTAGTGTGGTTACCAAGGTTGATAAAACGACAAACACCTGCTAATCGACTCAAAAGCTAAATACTGCATTCATCATCTGTTTGAACCTCGCAAAACAGCGAGAAGATTTTCATACTCATGACAATTGAATCGTTCATTCAGCAGGAAATTTATAAAAACAAGGTTACACGTTCGCGCCGAAAGACGAAGAAAAGTCCTCCGTGACTCCAAATAATTGGGAACCACTAATCCAGAGCATTCAAACCAAGGACTTGTGCATAGGCGTAAATTGTAGAAGACCCACTGTTATAAAATTTAAACCTTTCCAGGGGCGGCTCGGTTGCAAAAGGCACATCGGTTGTTTAAAGAAATAGAACGGTGAATTCATTCACACAGTCCTGAGGAAATTTGTCAACTCTTGCTTGAAGCTCACTTCTTAGGATGCATATCAAACAGTGTTCTCCTTCCGGGACAAATTAGACACCAGGGGTCGAATTGCAGCAATCGATAACGAGTGAGTGAGTGGTACTATCAATCGAATGATAGATTAACCTCATTGCGAGCGGTAATGTCAAATCCTCACATTTCGATGACGAGTTACTCCTGAACAAGTGTGGTAATTCGGCCACAGGTTCTCAATTCATCAAGACGACACTTTAGCCTATTTTTGTGAACATTTTCACTGCCAATGGTGGGATCTTTTCCTGTTTCATGGAGCAGGGAGAAGAACTATTGATTCCCTCTCCGTCATCGATCTTCAGATGCAGTCTACCATTAGACTACATACCAGAGGTTACGGCAGTCTTTATACCTAAGCCGACAAATCAGGCAAATCAGCAGTGAGTTCCTTTCTCGTGAAATCTTTAGAGAAACTAGTTGATCATCGGAGCAATGCTTACTCTCACACCCCTACACCTCGCAGTGCAGAATGAACCTATGCTGATGGCTCTTAGGTTGCCTCAGATACCACCACTCAAAGCCGACGACCTTGCAGGCCAGCTGTAAAGCATAAGTATGTGGGTACTGGTAACGTAGCCGAATATCTAGAAGAAACCTTCCACAATATTCACACTCACATCAAACACACACTGCCGCTGCTAAAAAGCAAAAAAATGCCAATTGCTTTGGTCTGTCAAACAATGTGCAGATGAACTTGTTGTCTTGCCTCAAGGGCGGTATACGAGTTAATTAACATGATACGGTGACCAATTACAAGGTTGGCGCGCCCTTCCCATCACTGAAACCATGCGCATCGGACCATAACAACTCAGGTATATGTATGTCGTCTGTATAAACATAAAATTTAGTTTACATCGTTGCATCTTAATACAGCGCAGCTCGGTTAGGTAATGTAGTATCGCAAATCACATGACCATTTTCGTGAAGCCACCAGCGTTGGATATACTTAGCATTTCCGCTTGCGTGACTACAAAGTCTTGCAACGAGCGTCAAATATACCTCAAAACACGTGTTGATTTCACTCGGTCGGAGTCACGTATTAGTTTGAACACTGTCGATACCGTTCAATACATCGCGTAACCGACATCACCATAAATTTGGCGAATAGGAAATAAAATCAAATCACAAATGGAAGCACCCGAACCAAAAGGAATTGTGAGGAATACTGATGGTACGATGGTGGATTTGGTACTGACGTCTTTGAAACTAACTCCACGACTCTTAACATATTCGAATATGGGATTTCTTCAAAAGTTGAAGACAACGAACTGAGGCATGAAACAAGGTAAGCGTCGGATAGTCTGTGGTCTAGTAGGAACTCTAAAAACTCCAATTGCTCTCCAAAACGTCATATTTCTCAAACTCAAGTCAGAATTCTAGCCAAATACGATGGCTTTTCAGGGACAAAGTGAAGTAAGATGGCTAGACACTGGAGACCATCTAAGTTTCTTGATCTAGTCTGGAAAAACAGCCCAAAGCATTCTTAAATACGGAGTAGGACTAAATCTAACTTCAAAAGCACACGACAGTCTCGAAGAACTCAAAGTGGTCCGATATTGACAGAAAGGTTGTAAGGCAGAGTAAGAAAAATCAGCGGCATCCAGTGTTATGCACAACTTTAAAACCCGATAAGGTAGGAGACAACACAGTGTACAAACACGTGATGGTAACTCACAGTCTTGGAGACAATAAAGTTTGAATGGCGAGCGGTTTGTCGACTGTTTAAGAATAAGGTCAGCCGTGGGATCAGTTGAGACACATACGATAGACAGGGAACATACATAAAGTTCGACCACCTTGCAATCAACAGGAGTTGTACAAGTAATCTCTTGGACTTCCGAAAAAGGCGCCACTCCATGATAGCTCTTATACGTCTTTGGCGCTGCATCTATCAGTAGGATCCGTGTCAAAATGCTAAGATGTGATAAGCGTGGACACATAAATTATTTGGAGTGGCAATAGGACCATGAAAGTATTTCCAAGGGGCTAATGATGTTCCGTACAGCATTCGGTGAAGGGTCTTCTAGAAGGCAGCGTGATGTTCTCAAACCTAAATTGGTCTTCCACCGGAACAAATTCCAGAACATCAAGATTACAGCAGCGATCAGAGCTCTTAAGAGAGACAAAGTAGAGGGTATTGAGAGCTTTTACATGTGTCCAACTGAGTTGGTAGCGGTGCTACATCCACTTATATGAAGTGGATGACAAACTGAGACCTTTGCAGCTTCCATAGAAAAGAGATCTTATGGAATGTGGCGTTTAGCTTAACTAAAATAAACACAGAACGTTTGAACTCATCCCTCAAAGTCGAACAGGCTGGCTTTTGGTGAGGGACTTCCCGCGTCGACCATAATAACACCATGCAGAGCAATTCACATACAAACATATGTCGAGGGACCGCTTCATCTTGTTTCTATCGTTCAACGAAAAAGCCTTCGAAGGCGTGGATCTCGACTTAATTTGGTTGATCCTGCGCTGACGGCATATTCCGGACGAAACCCGTGGCTATTACTAATACATACGAAGGTATGTACGGAGGATCGCGTTCTACACTTCGGTAGAATCTTAGAGGACTTAGAGCTGCATACTTTCAACGCTGCTACTTATGGCTTACAATTCGGAAACCACTCAGACAGTCAGGGCAGAACAGTTGAGTTCGAATCGAGGTCACTGGTTATTAGCTTTTGGGAATGCATTACTGCACAGAAGATGGCGCCTAGATATTGTCCACGCCCTATTCCTCACGAGGGGTGAAAGAGTTTCATTTAATTATTAAAACGCCTTCACAAGGAATGTAGAGCATCTCCTGGACTTAGAGGATTCATATAGTCGCGTGGCATTTTCACTGGTGATTAGTATCAAGCCAATTTGAAAGAAATCCGTATGAGGGGGATAGGTAATTGACATAAATGGTTGCCGTGCTTCAGCTTTTAAGGCGTTAGACTGCTTAGTCAACAGCCAAGCTGTTCGAGTCAAAGTTAAGTCAATGCGCAGTAGGTCCTCCCTGTAGGTAGCAACATCCGAGAGTGTGCCGTTCAACCTCCCGTATGGAGGCGGAAATTAAAACAGTAGACCTCTTTCACACGTGTTAACAAGAAACAAAAATGGTTGCAACGAGTTGGATCTTGGCCCTCTACGGGTTGTCGCGCCCTGTATTTATTTTTTTACACATCGCTGCAATGAGCTGGCGACTAGAATAGACTAGGCCCACGATACATACTTGAATCGTCGTTAAAACGAAATCAAAACCACTTCGCGGTGACTAAGAAAAACAGATTCGATGTGATTACACATCTTGAGGTAAAGGTTTACCTCACCAATGGGCATCAGCACTACAATACTTCATACTTGAAATAGAAACACACACTGAGGGATTTCTAGCCGATGAACCCTTTGAAACGCAGCATCATCAAGTTAGTAAGCCATGGACCACGTTTGTAGGAAGAAAGCATTATCCGATGATCCTCCTTATTTGCAACAGCTTGGGTCATAAAATGTCAACATACTTTCTCCGACATTTGGCACACCCCACACATCACATAGCCCTTGTACAACATTTCACAACTCATTTTCGACAAAAGTCCCAATCCCGATTGAACACCCAAAATTGTTCAATTTCTCCGAATTGAATGTTAATCACGTTTCCCGTGAAACCGAAACTATACAGGAACCCCTCTTGTTTTGGGGTGGAACGTGGAATGTAACGAAAAAAAAAAATGCTGTTGCATCTGCCAGTACACCGGTTACCACTCTAGCGAAGCAGACCACAGCGACATGCCCACAAACTGGCTACCATGCCTCGTGAGACTTATTCATCCGTGAACGTTATAAAATTCCACAATTTTCACAGCGTCGCGCGTTCGAAACCGAAAGAAGTTGATTCATAATTTCCTTGCCAAGACCCCGCGCTAATTAAAACCCGCTCGCTGGTGGGTAATGTTTTCACGTTTCTTTCTGTTTTTTTTTTTCCTCGGCTGATTGATGTTTAATGACTCCGTCCAGGTAATCCAGGGCAATTTTCAAACGTCCAACGGAATCCGAACTCCACGCATATTTTGAAACAAATTCTTTTCGACCAAATAAAGGCGAACTGCAATTCATTTTGGAAGAAGGAACAGCAAGTAGGGAAAAATGGGGAGAAAAAAAGTAAAAAAAATAAAGAAAAAGACGCACCCAGTAGTAAGAGTTTCACTTCGGAGGCGGCTCTCTCGCCCTCGGCCCGTAGTGCCCGATCGATGTTTTTCGATCGTTCGATCGCTTCCTTATCTCTAGCTGTACTGACTGCACAACCCATGTTTTCTTTTTTGAATTTTAAATTTTCTTTGCACACTCTCCACACGGAGCTATTACGTTTTTTTGGGGGGAAATTCGTATTTTTCTAGCACTGAAGGTTATTTTCAAACACTTGTTGCACTCCGTGGTATGGGTTGAGAAAACCGAAGGGAATAAAATGCGAAAAAAAAACTAAAAACTAAGGAAAACGAGCAAAATTAATTTTCTTCGTTACAGAAATGAATCACTCAGCCACGGACAGCATCACAAAAAAAACTAAACAATGGTATTTTAACGAAGAACGAAGACACTCGGTGGAACTTGACGAAGAATGTGAAGTATGTCTGCTGTGAAGTTGGATGGAGTATGATGTTTGTGGAAATGAGTGCGTCCTCAGTTTATATAGAGTGAAAGTGTTTAGGTAAGCAGGAGAACAACGCTTTGAAATACAAGGTATAAAAGATTTGCAATAAACCATGTTTTTCTGATTCGATTTTTCATTGCATTGTAGATTAATTAGTTTTATTCGCGTCGAGAACTCCAGTTGTGACGTATATTTAGGATATTCGACCCTATTTAACTCTGGTCCGAACTTGAGAAATTGTTCTGATCGGAATATGATTAGGACGTATGATACTTAGGCGGATAGGGCCTCAATCGTGTTACTGCCGCTGATTTAGAGAGCCCGTTAAAACCCAACAACACTGAGAATCGATTTAGTCAAAAACCCGGCATTTGGCGTTTAAAATGGGACACATGTAGAACAAATTAACAGCGACGCTCTGGCCCGCAGACTATTCAAACTTAATCCGAAGTGTTCTGGAAACACTTCACTGGTGCATTCAGACGCAACTGGCTCATTGTACTATCGGGAAGTAGGACTCAGTTTTTACCCATTGACTGGAATTTTTTCGACTTACGGAAAAAAGCAAGAAGGCGTCCTAATGATGAGAAGCTTACAGTATTAGCTCTCACCAAATCAACAACGATCCGAAATATCGTCGCCCTCTGCACAAGCGTCGCAGACAGTAGTATCACTAAAGACCAGTATATTGAGATGCTTGGCAAAAGCGAAGCGTCCCATTGCAACACCAATAAGTAAGAATACCTTTGACTTATATAGACATTCGGAAGCATTCGACTGAATCCTGGAGAGCCGTGCCACGCAGAATTGAGATGGTAGAAAACCCAATCGTCAATGTAGACTCTGACCGTAGACATGGGAAGACACAATGAAGCTTCAGGCCCTGAGAAATCATCAAACTAACGTTGAACTGGTTAGAGACTTGGGCAAGACCTTAAGCGCAGCCCGGCTATCGGCACGGACGCAAATGCTCCGACCCCTCTACCTATTCGATTAGACATAAGTCCCTGCTTGGAAAGCAGAGGTACACTAGGAGTAGTGTAGCCTAGTGCTGTCGGTCACCACGGAGATACCAGCAACGGACTCATGACTGGGTTTTGGAGCCATCCTTGAAAGTTCTATTACAGAACAGTTTAGGCTGAGACTATGGCCGAAGTCAGTCCTGAGCGTAAGTAATGTCGACTTTAAATTCGCACAGCAGCCGAAGTTCTGGCATCAGACGGCATAAAGATAGAAGCAGGGTCTTAGAATAAGTGTCCCGCAAGGTTATCAAAACTCCAGTGCGGATGATACCCAAAGTCATCCCATCAAAGACGATAAATCGCTTTGGTAGTACAACCAACTGGCTGGATTTAACCACATCATCCCAACACAACCAATCAACACTCACACACATATTGTAGGTTCGAACGAGTTTTCGTGGTAACAAAACGGCGCACTCTGGCGCTAATTGGGTTCTCAGAAACCGCCACTAAACCTACCTACCTAAAGCCAATGAGTTAGATAGCAAGGGGGATATTTAAAGTAGATAATCTCTAGAGTAACGCCAGACGTATCCGGAAAAGCTTTTGTGCAGCCGAGACAGGCCGTTCTCTGAAGTTTAATGCAGAAAGTTAGTCACATACTTAAGCGAAAGCGTCCTCCACCAAACAATTAACGTTGCCAGAAAATTGAGAGCGTCTAGGACGTCTTCGTCTTGATAGGCTTTGCAGAAAGACGTTTTTTTCTTTAGCCAGGATCACTCCTAAATAGTTGGCTTGATCGGAAATCTGTATAGTAACCCCATTTAGCAGTGGCTGCCCGGTCAAAATCTTCATTCTCGTAAAGAGAACAACCTCAGTTGTTAGAGGATCATGTCTAAAGCCATTCCCGTGTTAGCACAAACAGGCATGGCCCAACAGAAAGTAGGAGAACATCCTCCTTCTATGCCTGAGCGTAGACTTTAAAACAATTGAGGGAATGCACAGGGTCATATCCAACCCGTGTTGTCTAACAGAGTCACACATGCAGTCAAAGGCTGAATTGTCAAAAGCACCTTCTACTTATGCCGATGAAATGCCCCTGGCTTTTTTCATCATCAAGCGCACATTCAATTTCAGCAACTATTTTGAAGCGCAGTCTCGCAGGATTTCCATGCTCATATGCGTGCTGGATCTGCGATAGACGGTGCATCCTGAGAGCAACGCTGCGCACGTGAATCTCGATCAGCTTTTCCAGAAAGACTTATAGGTCTGAAACTCTAAGCGAGAGAGTAGTCATTTTTACCAATTTGTTGGTTGAAGGCCACTCTAAGCGTTCGCCAGGATGTATGAATATATGCCAGCGCCAGATCTGCAGTGAAGATTCTCTGCAGAGTTGGGAACAAGCCCAGCCTTGCTGCTTACGTAAGTTGGTGACAGAGTCCAAAACGGGCCAATGCTAAATTGTAGTGCCCTAGTCGACCTAAATGGAATTTCGAACAACGCATCCATTTGCTATATTGTATCTCGATGTCGACTCAATAAGATTTTACTCATCGAAGCACGGTTGACGCCCAATCTCGCGTCAATGTCGAAAATAACTTCAATTACAAAATTGTTTACGTTCGGTTGGTTTTTTTTTAAAGACCCTATCCTCAAGCGGTCGGATGGACTGAATTAAACCTCAAAAGAACCCCCAGACGACAGGTTGGCTATTAACTTTCGATCTGTTTAGTGCGGCGTAGGCGACGATTAGTTAGACGTCCATCCACAGCTAGTTCCGTGCCACAAGAGTCGATCAATCGACGCTCCCCCAAATAGAGCATCGCGATCGATGATGCTCCATAATTGTCGGTGACTCTAATCTCGTAACGATCCATAGACGACCTGACGAAACCGATCGCTCAGCTAATGATGACAGAGTTTCAATATCCACGGGCGCTGACAAGAGGGAGAGAACATGTGCGAAGCGCGGTCGAGATCGAGTTCAAGGCCTCCATCATCGGAACGATTTAATTTATTGACAACTCAAAGTGGTGAGGAGGAATGGATTTTGCCTTTGTGGATCGAGTCTCCTGTAGTGATCTGATTGATTGTCGATATGTGTATCTGGCTTGTGTCCAATTGAAGACATCCATTCTCTCAAATCAAAGGGAATGCATTTAAATTTTAAAGCGATTGACAGTGGTTCGAGAATTTCCATAATTTGTCACCGGGAAATTGTTTTCCTTCTCAAGTGTCTCGAGGATCCTCGAATGTGGATAGGGATCTTCATGTGCGATCATGACCATATTCGGTGTCGGATTTCACGTGTGCGTCGTGTGTCATTGTGTCAAATTTCGACTCGTTAAGCGGCCAATTGAACACTATTCTTGTGTCGAATGGGATTTGGATATTTTGACATTTTTGTGGAAAACGACATGGACATCGGCGCCAGCCAAGTCATGTGGGTGATTTGGCTTCGGTTGCTGAGGTCATTTATCAAATTAGTTAATTGTCTAGTTGTACGGGAGTAACGTTGGGTTGAAATCAAGTGGTGTTGTTGGAATTTACGATGTTCAGCGGCGTTTTCGTGGTCACAGTGACTGAAGGGAGTTCGATCAAGTGGATTTCGAAACGCAAAATGTTTTAGGGACTCAGATGATGCTCGAAGCCATTTAAGTTCAAAATTAAGATCCATCCCACCGAGTTAACTCAAGTCTGTTGCAAAACCAACAAACATTGATTATCACTTCTGTCTATTTATGCCTTCTTCTGCCATATGGCCGAAGGTCTTCAACTCTTGTTTTAGTCAAAGGGCACACGAATACACAGAAGATCGCGAGAGATAGAGATCGTTACTCCGCTCTGCTATGCCCATGTTTATTTACACTTGAGACATTTATAACAATCCCAAGAAGACGAACCAAAAAAGTGAACAGAAAAAATTCTTGGAACAATAAACACCATCCGAAGCGGACATATCGCCCGCGGATAATTTAAGTGATCGCTGCTGCGTATCTCCCGATGCGGTGGGATCTCATCTGATTATCTTGTGATAGTTCCATCACTAGGTAGATTTCTATTGTTCGTCTGGTTCCAGGTTTCTTCAGATCGCACATATTGATTTTGGAATGTTCACAGCACATTTGGCTGCAGTTGCGATTGCGATGCGGTGCATCATCCTTCCGGTCGTATCCCCGGCGGGAGCTATTCGTGGAGGGAAATCATAATTTTTTGGGATAACGTAAATATTTACGTGATTACGATGATAAATTGCAGTTCTCATTCGTAGTTTCTTAATTTAGGATAACGTCGAGTGAAGCATCTAAGTGGTGGGATGCTATTTTTAAAGGAGAAAACAGTGTTTGGTAACTGGGTGAATAACTTGTGCGGAGCATTTGTTCGAAGAGTCTAATTGGAAACATTGTAGCCGGGGCATTCGTAGATGGCATGCCCTTCCTCTTACTCGCCGATTTTCCATTTGAATCCTCAGCATCAGATGTTCATTCTCTCTATCATAATGCAAGTTTGGGACTTCTAGGTCCTATCCCTTCGTAGCACTTTTTGATATGTGTCCTATCGGCAGTGGTTGAATCACTTAGTGAAAACCTAATGACGTATTAAGATGGATTAGGAGGAGGTGTTTTCGCAAATCTCCTTTCGCTTTTCAGAGCATTGTAGCGTCTTCCAGGCGGATATCAATGCAATAACAGAAGCCCTGTCTTGGCTGAGGTGGAATGTAATATCGACTCGAGATATTAGAATTTTCACAGACAGCCAGGTCGCCATTAAGTCCCTGGAATCAGTCCCTGTGAAATGAAAAATAGTCCTAGATTGCCGCTTGTCCCTTGCAGAGCAATTCCACATACTCCTCTGTTCTGGGTGAAAGGACACAGGGACAATCCAGGGAACTGCAAGGCCGATGAACTCACCAAGAATGGGACTGCAATACGGATTCTTTCTGAAAAATAGAATCTCGGAGTGCCATTAGCTACATGCAAACTAAAATTGGATGCAATCAGCGAAGCAAGTGTAAAGTAGCCAAATGGTACCAACTGCCAAACTAGCCCAGAATTGTCTAGCTTCAATAGATCAAAAGCGTTCCCAGATATGAATTTCGCTAAGTAGACGCCACCTCGGAGCTACTATAATCCCAGGATGCTACATGCCACTCACCTAAGCGCTCCTACAAATGATTTCTGCAGAAGCTGCTGAGACGAGAAAGACAGAAAGAGGAGGAGCCGATCCTCCATCTCCTCTGTGCCCGTTCTGCGCTCTCTTGCAAAAGCCGCAACTCAATGCCTTATTTTTTGACAATCTTGGCGATCTAGCACAACAAGATGTCAGAAACCTAGTTCGCTATATTAAGAGCTCCCACTGGTTTCACGATTAGGAAGGAGAATTCCTCTTTGATCTTAAGGCATCACAATGCATCTACTTATGATCTCAGTGCATCGGCTATGGCGACAGCCTCTCTAACTTAACCTAACGACGTCTTTAGCTCCTCATCCTAGGAATACGTATCTATAGGATTTGGTCCTCCAGGTAGGGGATCGTGACGTCTGGGTAAATGCTCGGCCGCGTAAAAAACAGGTTGACGATCCTGGCACACGAAAAAGGAAAAATATTGCGCGTGGAACGTTCGAACCTTTAACCGACAAAAAATGAGCAGAGAAACTAGCCTGCTATAAGGCAGATTTAAGCGCCTTTTCAAGAAGTACGATAAGGTGGGTCGAGCAAAAGAGGGATATAAACCCGTGGCATCTATTACGGTGATTGCTATCGAGATGAGGATTTCTCATACACGGTAGTCTGGCAACGATGCGTTACAATTCGTATCAAGGTAAAATTCATGAACTTTAGACTGACGTACACTCATGCCGCACAGAGAGTAGTGACGATATCATCTAGGAATGTTTCTTCGAGCTCCTTGACAAAACATGTGAGGAATTTCCGAGATATAATGTTGAAATCTTTGTGTTGGGCGATTTAAACGGAGGACATCTTTGGTAAGACAGTTGCTAAGCACAGTCTACACAACATCACGTCTGGGAACAGGCTAAGGCTAAGAAATTTGCTAGTAATTTCTACTATTAAAGGTAACAATACCACGGGAGGATATTACCTTGACAATAAAGGCAAAAGCTACTACGCAGATAACATCGAGGCTTGTTAAGTGTTGTCGCGAAGAGCTCAGGGTTCTTGGCACGCAGCACAATGTCAAACGCTGCTGGACATCTTTCGCGGGATAGCCGGCAAATACGGCCTTAAGGACATGACAGCAGACAACGGCTTCCGACTGACAAACTTTGAGGCAGCACCTAAGGACTAGGAATCTACACTGCAATCGTCTACGTGCTTATCGGATCGAGGCATGCGTCCAGCATTTTGGGCGGCAACCTTCGACTTTGACCACTTTCTTGTTGCAGCCTATTTCAGAGCCCGACTATCCAGCGAGGAAAAGCCTTGAACCGCGCAGAAAAACAAATTCCAACGTTAGAAACTATAGCACGACTGGAGTAACCAGAGCCTACAAAGAGTGTCTGATTGATAGACTCTCCCCTGCTTATTCCCCATTGACAAACTTTAACAAAATGTGGAACCTGTATTGTGTGTCACCGTGGCTCAGTGGTTAGCGCGTTGGACTGCTGTGTGAGCGCCGTGAGTTACAGCTCTAGCCGTGTCCACCGAACATTTCGCGGCACCACCTGTTATCGGGGAATGACAAACCCCCAAGAGTATCATTTGTCTTGAATAAGCTTCTTAATTCGCCGTTCGGAGTCGGCAATAAATTGTGTGTCCTTCCATTCATGCTAACAATTCAACACGCAATGGTTGCAAAAAGGTAGGCCTTGACTCATCCTGAGCTGTCGCGTCAGATATTTATTTTTGTATCACGACGAAGAGGTCACCGAGACCGAGCCATCTTCAAAAACTGTTCGTGGTATGATGATATGGTGGAAAAGGTGAGAGAAAATGTACTCCAAAAAACGCTGCAATGCAAAACAAGGTCAGAGCGTAAAGAGTATCAAGCCAGAAGAAGGCAGAAGAAAAGCCTGTGTATGAAAAGGGGGCTTAAACAGTCAAGGCAATTGAATAGTCGAGCGACAGGAAAAACACCCAGCAGTTGTATAAGAAGCTCAAGGCCAACGCCGAAACGCAGGCTCTTAGAAATAGTGAAGGAAACCTAGTCACCGATGCACCCGCAATTGTAGATGAGTCTAAGCAGCATTTCCAGCTCCTTCTGTCTGGGCGTGTTGAGAGATTGATACGGTAAGAAGGGCGGCCTCCTCCAGTCAGTGAAAAAGTAATCCTCTTTCCCAGTGAAGAAAAAACAGGCCACCAACTCTTAAAGCTAACCAGTGGAGCTTTGACAGGCTGCACGCGCCAACTCATCAACGACGAATGACGAATGTATGCCGAATGATCTCCAATCAGTTCCATAAGTCCCTTCTGGGGCTTACCAACATTCTGTCTAACGTTTGAAGCTCTTCTGTAAAACACAAATCGATAAGTACCAAGTCGTGGCTCGGTGGTAAGTGCGTTGTAGCAGAAAGCTCCCTATAATTGAGTCGAAACCTGGCAGCCCCTGTGCCTACAATAACCAAAAGCTACCGTGCATAGGTTAGGTTAAGTAGAGGGGTTCGCGAGGGGAGAGAAGCCCTCTGCGTTACACTCAGGTCAGTAGAGACCCATTGTGATGCCGATTTTTGGAAGGGGAAGGTACACCTTGCCCGTGGAACAGTACCCAAAGTACTCTCCTTTGGCCCAGACTGTCGAATCATTTTGAAGCCTTAATAAACCTCCAGAAAAAAGTGCCTTCCAAAGGATTTATGTCTGAAGTGCAAAGACCTGGGCAGTGGCAGAGGAAGTGGGTTGTATCCTCATTGACTTCCTCGTCACCGCAACCCCTGCAAAGGTCGTTCTCACTTAGCCTGGGCTCTTTCATTTGATAACGCAGAGTATTATTTACTTACCTACAGTGGCGCTACAGACTACAGTCCGGGGTGGAAATGGGTCTCAACCAACAAGCGTCTCCAGCCAGCTCGATTTTTAGCCAGCTGCCTCCAGTTTCGCACGCCAAGTTGGTTAAGGTCCCTTCCACTTGCGTGCGCCACCTGAGTCGCGGTCTTCCTCTAATGCGCCGTCCCTCGGTTGTAGATTCGAACATTTTTATGACCTGTAAGAGTATTATGACCTGTAATTACTCCTACAAGGATGGAGAGAGTTTTTCCGTCCTTCTGCATGAGAGTATTAGTTCTGGCACCGTTGTACCTTGGCCATAGTATTCTAGTTATCTTACAGGAGTCCAAAGAGCTCCATCTTTCATTCACTTCCGCTAGAATTAGGATGACGGGGCTTTCACTGACTGATCAGCTTGCTCCATGTCGAGCGTAGATCCTTTCCTTGCCAATTTTTCAGCCTTCTCATTCCCTGGTATGCGCTCATGTCCAGGGATTCAGCACAATTTTACCTCATGCTGTGTGTCAAGAGCACTTAGCTCTACTGTTGGAAATATTGGTTGAGGCATGAACGAATCCATGTATTTCAGAACAAAAGGTTCAAACGTGCGATTGCAACCAAAAGCTTCTTTGAACCACAAGCTGCGGCAGATAGAGAAACCTGAATTTCAGCTTAAAAACCATGCGAGCAAACTGTAATTTATCCGCGAGGGACATTCCTCCTTCCCATTCCCATCACCATTTTTTTTAAATTGTAATCTTAATGAAGTTACTACATATTATCACTTCATATAAACAACTCACAGACTTCACACATGTGTGCTGCGACATCAATGCAGCAACCTGATCAAATATACTTCCACCCCTGTCCCGAGGCAGTCTCATCGAGGGAATGGGTTCAAAAAAAAAAAAAAACCAGCATTAAACTCTCATGTAGGCGCACTTAAAAGTGCAATAAAATCCTTTTTACGATCCTTCTGGTTTCGCATGGATGCAGCAATTGTAATCCATCACAAGATCTCATTCCGTTTACAGAACGTTTTACATTTTTATGTTCCTCCCGGGCTAGACGGAGTCCGACATTCAAATCATTTATCGTCTTGATCATCCATTTGAAAGTCGATGTCTGGCATCTACACACATGTGTTCCCCAATAAAACGCAACGGGGAAAAAAAGAGCCCTACCAAGGTACAATCAAAATATCTCATTCAAGGCAATTACTCAAGATCGAGATCATCCCGCCGCTGCTGGCTGGCTGGTGCTATGTAGAACAAAGCTAGAACATGTGTTTGACTAGCACTGTAGGAGAATCTAAAAAACGCTCGAGAGGAAAACGCTTTTCACTGAAAATCCGCATAGATCCCGAGCTGTAGGCACTCGCAGCCCGATTGAAGTCCGCCGACATCAGTAATCCATCTATCAAGCAGGGGACCACCCAAGACCGCTCATGCTCCGATGCCACATCATATCGCAATGTTAACTCGGTGTAAACATATGTAAATCATGCGTGCGATCGGCAGCATCGGCTGTTTGTAGCTTTGCTGATCGTGTGGCGGTCTACGCGGTGACGAAGCCTCCGACCGCAATCTCCAGAGGGGAGCGCCTACACAGATGATCACAGACTGATCTTGATTCACAGCAAATTCATCACACCAGGAAGGAACACATTTATCTTCGGCTTGCTGAGATGTATCGAGCTATCAACGCGATCGGATACCGATCACACGCCGATGAAAAATCTAACAAACCTCTTCGCCTCTAATCGGTTATGTTTGGGGGTAATGATTCTAAAATTATCGGGAAAGGAGAGCATTTTCGGAAAATCACTTTCGATCCTCGAACCGCGCACCACGATCGATTTGTTTACACGATCGCGCGTCTATGTTTGTTCGGAATTCCTGAGAGCTGAGATGTCGTGCGTTCCGAGCGTTCGGCTGGCATGAGCATCAACGTCTTTTAGATTAACAATCTGTTTGTGGTTGTCCCGCATGTCGAAGCAGTGTGCTCTGGCGAGTGAGATATGTTTTCCGGCGATCGGCAGAGGAGTGGAAATCCCGAAAATATCGAACCCAACACTTGAGATCTTTCGGCTGCTGCTTCACGTGTGCGTGTTGGAAGGCCATGCATATTCATGGTTTTCCTTTTCGCCTTTGTATTTGAAGCACCTGTGAATGACACACACCAGATACGGGCGGGATATACTGCGTAATCGGTGGCACGGAGGAGTTTTGTTTACATCCAGGGCCACCTATTTAATGTCGTGTGGATGCATCGGCGTTTGTTTATGCTCCGAAGGTAGGGAAAAACTGCCGCTTAAAGATCCGGCTAATTGGATAAATCTATTGGCAATTGAGAGGGAAAATTATTAGGGCTGCACTCGACGGGAGATGACACGTGATTGGTGCTGAGTGATTAGGCGTAATTTGTGAGCAACGGATTGGTGGAACTAGGCGGTGGATTTGTATTTTTAGAACGAGTTCTTTTGAAGTTTTTCTTTTTTTTGCTTTGAAAACGACGCAGTTACACATGTGAATTGGGAAATAATATGTAGAAGGTGGAGGAGGTTGGAGGTGATATTTTCATTCTATGGAGACGTGGTCACTTGAAGACGCTTGAATAGGAATAAGGGCCAGTTGAACCATCAGGAGTCTGAGGGTCCGTGGAATTTGGGTACAATGTGTTCTTAAAGACTTGCAGGCGTATTGAAACACTTGGAAGCTTTAAAAAATGTTGAGGGCTGTCATTGAAAATGTTTTTAAACGAATATAATTCAAAGATCGATTTCTTTGGACAAAATGAAGGTTCATGGAGTTGCTTCGCCAGTAGGAAGCCTCTACTTATGCAGAAAACCGATCTTCCGATCTTCGACATTTCCATCAAACTCACTCATCAGTTGAACGACGTTGTTCCTTCTGTCGGTAATAAGTCTACTGAAGACTCGAAGTCGCTCAGGATACTGGATATCTCCATCGTTCTCTAGCGAATCTCCATGCATGCCTCGAATTTGAAAACCACTCAACTCTTGAACGAAGCATGGAAATCTAGGGAATCAGTTCTCTGTCACTCTAACCTGGGTCCCAGGACATAGGGGCATAGGTGGTGACGCAGAGGCGGATGAACTGCCTAGGTGAGGTTTAACTCTTGACGGATCTCTCGCGGAACGAGTTCACGTTTCAATTGGATCTATCGAGAGTAGACTATTCGAACACTGCTAACCAAAGATGGATCGGATTAGATAGCCAGAGTCCAACACTTACTACCGCAGCTGCAAAAATGTGAACAAGGAGGCAACATTCGGCTCCAAAAAAAATGTAGAGATCTAGGGAAGTGGAAACAATAATAGAGCTGACACCAATTTCTCTGTCCTTGAAATGCTTTAGATTCGGTATCCACATGGACCTCAGGACTGGGCAGATGCATAAAAGTGTTCGAAATCTTCCTCTTCTTCCTCGCAGTTTCTACAAATCTCTGCTTCACGTCGACGGGGACCGGGCTATGCAAGTGTTTGCTGGGGTTGTTGTGTCCTGTGACCAGGCCTCAAATGATCTCTCCTTGAACCTAGAGCCTTTCTACTGAGCAGGTTGCTTGGTTTCTTTACAAGTGATCTAGCCGCATTGCACGTCGAGAGGTTTGGCCAGTGATCTTCGGAATCTCTTTGCATCTTCTCGTTGGTAGCTGTTTTAATTATTGTCAGTACGACTTCTTGTATGATTTTACTGATGCGCTCTATCGCGTGTGTCCCTTTTCTGTCTGTTCGTCAGCTTTCTCATTACCCGTGACACCTTCGTTACCCTGTAGAATCTACCCATACATACAAGGCGGTCGTCGTTGTGTCTGTCTGTCTGTGTGGATGTTGGATTTGTGATGGCTTTCAGTGATGCTATCCTACTATCCTATGTATCTATTTTCCTATTTTGTGTGTAGTGTTTCAAGAAAACTCCAGCTCTTCTCAGAATGGCAAGGAATCCAGCTTGGAAGACTTTAACGAAGGGATCTAGATGAATCACAAGTTCTATTGGTGGATTGTTGCAGTATTCATTAGCCCCAAAGTTGCCTGCTATGCTTCAGTCGTCCGTGTACACAGTTATGATTCCTTGTTTCGTTAGGTTCTCCAGTAACCTTAACGACCTTTTGACGAAAAATATTTCTGATATTCTGTCTTTCGCCCAAATCACAAACTGGATACAAGGATAAGGACTACCAAAAACAAACTCACACACCTTTTTCATTCAAGTCAAGGCGTACGAGTACTGTACATAGTGGGTCTAGTGAAAGATTTATTCGACATTTACTTGGATATTTAGGTGGGGGTACAATTCGGAGTGAACCTGGATCTTAACCAATAAACTCTCCAGTTAGTCCGGTCTTTAGCTAGCTGCATCCAGTGGCACACTTAGAGGAGTGGTCTTCTTCTACTTGTGCGCGTCACCTCTACTACGTTGTCCCTCCGGGTGAAATTCAAAATTTCAACAGAGTTCAATGAGGAGTTTTCGTCGCTGTACAGCTCGTGCAATTCGTGGTTGAATCTCCTCCTCCAAAGTAGTTCAATGCAAAGCGGACCAAATTTCAAAGAATTTTCCGCTCGATAAGGATTTCTCTATCCTCCTTGGATATGGCCCATGCTTCAGCGCGAAAAATTAGGACTAGGATGCTTTATTTAGACTCTCCTTAGTTGTGATTCGTTCTCAGCCAATAGAAACAACGATTTGTCAGAGTTGTGATTAGGTTAGGTGTGTGGATTGATGAACAGTAGACCAGATCTTCTTTATCATATTGGCGTGATGTATCTCCTTCCTTCCTCAATTTCTATTGCGGTCTTCCACGCAAATCTTATCATTTTTGACTCCAGCTTATCTGACAGATCTTCGATGTCGTTGACGAATTATTTTCCTAGGCTTTAAAATCTTATATGACTGAAATTCAAGCAGTTACAGCAAATATGTCTTGTGTCCTTAAGAACTTTTTCGTTACCCTCTTCTCTGCATATTATCGTTCAGCTACAATTTCCTTATATGGTGTCTCAACGTATTGCGTAATTGGTAAGTATTCCTATGCCTACCAAAGGAGACAGGATTTTTCCATCTCTCTGCAAAAGACTGGTGGTTTTTGCTCCTTAATCTAATATTTGGTCCAATAAGACCAACAAATTTATGTAGTAGGTCTAATGTGATACCATTGTGAGGCAGAGGTTAATGACGCCATTTTGACAAAAAAGTTTCCTCTTTCCTCTTAGAGTTACGCTCCTGATGGGGGTAACTCACATATGCAGAGAAGCGCCGACTTCGACTTAAAGAGCAATTACAATAGTCACATGTTCATTTAAGACACATCAGCACGTTCAGCTAGGAAATCTCTTTCCAATCTATGTGTTAGCTTCCTGTCTAGGCTCGGTGAATTGCTTGAGAATCTCAGAAAAGAAACAGCAGAAACGAGATTGCAGATAGGGGCGACGTAACCCTGTGCTGGGTCCCAGGACACAGGGACGTTCCAGGCAACTGCAGAGCGGACGAGCTGGCAAAAGAGGGTGCAGGACGGCTTCTCCCCGAAAACCTGGGGGGACCCCCTGCGCCCATAAAATCGATCAAGTTCCTCCTTGACAGAGATGCCAAGAAACTGGCAAACCGCAGGTGGAACAACATCAGCACTTGTCTCCTATCAAAACAAATCTGGCCCAAGCTGGATTTAAAGAAGACGGGGAGACTTTTATCCACTAATCGGAAAAATCTAGGTTCACTAGTAGGAGTCCTTACCGGACATTGCCTGATAGGCAGGCATGCACTTAGATTGGGTTTCCCCTTAAACGATTTCTGCAGAAGCTGTAGGGACGAGGAGGAAGAGGAAACCACGACCCACTTACTTTGTACATGTCCTGCTCTTGCGACGCTTAGAAGAAGAACCCTCGGGGAATACTTCTATGATGATCTTAACGATCTTGCTGAACTAGACATCCAAAAGATAAGCAACTTCATCTCTGGAACGAAATGGTTCAAATCTTAGGGTTCACACCGCTACGGTTGCCCACTTCTGTTGTAGTTATGCCACATTTTCTGGTTCCCTGGTGCCGGTAAGCCGGTTTACTTCGTTGCGGTATCACAATGGGCCATTCTGGCCTAAGTGTGTCCCTGCCTAAGCGGGGACAGCCACCTAACCTAACCTAACCTAAGGGATGCGACCATTATGCATTTTTTTGAGTGGATTCGAGTTTTCTTAGGTGTATGTGAGATAATTTCCAATTCTTAGACGTGAACCACTTTAACTAAGTTCTCTGAACATCAGTTTTCTGAAGACGTACTGAAAAGACACCAGTGGACTTGAATGGATCGAAACTGCAGATTGCTCAGAGTCGATTGAGGAATATCTGTAGGCAAACAACAAGGTCCAGACCTCCAGTCCATGAATACGTGCCTGCAAACAGCACACAGAATGGTTGTCTGTTTTAGGAGTCCAGCCAGGAATATCATTCAGATGCACTTCCGTAACATATTGTAAACAGGAAGTAGATAACCCTACCTACATGGACATGGATTTTTTTTAACTTTTTGTAGAAACTTGTCGGTTTTTGCTTTGCACTTGCACTTGTAATCACTTCCTTGCCAGCTCGTTATCCGCCTCATTGGTTGACACGCTATTGCAACAAGGGATTTAACATAGTTTCTGTATTTCCATAACAGATTCAGGGCCTTGTACTCACTTTTCTCCAGGTAGGATTTAATACACGAGCTAAAATATTCTCATAGATCAGCCCACTGTTGTCGGCCAAGTTAATGTATTAACATAAGTTTATCCACCAGAGTTCCTGGTTTTTAAAACTCCGATAAAGCTCCGAATGAATGAATGGAACTCTTAGCTATTCTTAGCCTAGCCTCATACATACATAGGTATGTACAAAATTATATAATTTGAGAATACCTCTGACAAATCTTCGTTAATTACGCATTTTTGTTAGAGGGAGTATCTAGTGAAATAACAAAGCTTGTGCGCGATCATGACTCACAGGCCAATTCCAATGAAAATGAGGCGAATTCAAGAAAAATTCCCGAGAATCCAATAAATATGGCGGAGCTCTCATTT
The DNA here is from genome assembly GCA_917880715.2 of Matsumyia berberina. Taxonomy (NCBI): domain Eukaryota; kingdom Metazoa; phylum Arthropoda; class Insecta; order Diptera; family Syrphidae; genus Matsumyia; species Matsumyia berberina. The sequence continues at coordinate 37,396,502 of OU862870.1, forward strand.
AGCAAGGAAGTCTTTTGTTTTTTTTTTCATTTGCTTAAAGGAAATTGAATTTTTTTTTTTTGGAAAGATTTATTTCAATTTCGGCTCCGCTTTACGTTCAGTTGCGATCATGCACCTTTGGCCAAGAAGCCCGAAACGATCTGTTCCCAGAAATTATCTTCATGAAAGAAGACCAGTCCAATGTGGTGCAGTCATCGTGGCAACAGAGGCAATCTGTTCGGAATTTTAAAACTGGTACAGAGCTATTGAGTTGTCGACTTTATTGCCGCAGCTAAAAGTTGTATCTGGATCGTTTCAATCGGCTGCCTCGCCGTATGCCAGCGTCGACTAAAAATAGGTATCGCCTGTTTGGACTGATTTATCTGCTCCGCAAGTGAAAATTACCGCATGAACCCGGAGCACATTTTTTTTTTCCTTTCTTTGGGGGGAGAGAAAAACGTTGTCTGCGCACATTCGATTGGCTGACGGCATAGCGTGGCACATGACGACTTTGCTAGGGAATTTCAATCCTCGGTGGGGAAAAAACAGAATGCGTTCCCTGGTGGGCGGATCAGTAAGACATTTTTCTTGCAAAATAATAAAATTGAAATAAAAATGAAAGAAAATACGGAGAGGGGGGAGAAATACAAATCAAAAGACATTAAAACTACTCATAGGCGTCGGAGGGCGACTGCGGGGAAATCCACCACCAAAGGTGATCAGTGATCATACACGGGGCTAGTGTAATGTTCCACGTTTCCTCGAAACGATTTATGATGAACACTAAATTATCGATGAATTGATGGGAAAGCAGACTGTTTTTTCCCCAAATAGGTACATTTCATGAATCATCCCGATTGTATCTTGTTGTAGATGAAGGCTGAGAAGAATAGGTGATCTTCGTGCAACTTACACATTCTATTGTGAAACATTTTGGCATTTTTTCTGTGAGCAACAGTCTCATCCATTGGCAGCTTCTACCAAAACAGAAGGGAAAATACAAAGAGATTCAATAAAAGATAAAGACTTCGCATTAGAACCGGAACAAGTTAATCACGCAATCAGAAACCGACCTCCTAAACTTAAATCTTAGGCCGTGAATAAAACTCGAAGGATACAAATAACCAATGGAACTCGCTGATCACATTTCTAGGAACCAGGAGGCTACAACAATACAACAAAAACAGACGAAATAAATCCAACAATGGCATTGATCTTTTGAAAAAAGATGGCGACAGTAATTCTAGGAAGTTCATCTAAACAATTCATGCAAATATCTTCAACTTGCAATAGAAGATCGAAAGGTCTTGGATGGAATATCCGCTCCAGACATCCTAAAATATTCAAATCGCTTGGAGGGGTATTCTCTGCATTATTAGAACACAGAATTGACCATTTAAATGCCCTTCTAGTTGGACTCTTTAGAACTGGCTATGAACTTAACTCCATGCCTGTGGCATCTATCAAGGTAACAGGCCTTCACTACCTGGCTTAACCAGATTAAAGAGTTCTTAGATGCAAAAAATAGCATTTGGTTAATTCGTTGATCTAGCTGGAGTTTGTAGCAGCTCTCACTACTTCATCGAAGGGACAGCTAGGGCTAAAGAACCTGCCACCATCAAATGGATATGTGAAATGCGCAATAGTAGGACCCGCCTTCACCATTAATAAAGCGAACCAAGGTTCCACTCAGTGGAATATCTTGCAGTCCTTGCTCTGGTGCAAAGTTATCGATCTAAACAACCTCAATAATTCCATCTACCTAACACAAGGTTATGGAAATGACCTAGTCTGGGACCTCAGATTAGATGATATCACAGGGTGGGTAAGGCTTTTAAACAAGTGCCCGCTTCTCCTTGCTGCAACATTGAGACTTCATGCACTCTAGGTGCAACATATAGTTCGCCATTTCAAAATCCTAATCCAGAAACAAACGAATGGGACAATATAGCTTCAAATCTTGTCTTGGAGGTGCTAGAGTCTACGGATCTCAAAACAACATAAACATTTTTTTCTTTTTTTTTTTTTTACGAGGGTAGGTGAAAATCTTTCATGAGACACCATGAGGATCTACCGCACGTGCCCATGGTAGTGTGAGATTCTTACTCACTAAAAACACCTCCCCTTTTCGTGTTGACTACGACTAAGTACAAAAAAGCCTTATCAAGTAGTTTAACTTTCGACAATAAAAATTCGCGTTGTGTAGGTAGCTTTCCAATAAAAGCACCTACTAATACCGTCATTATAAGCGGCTATTCCTTATTGCACTAAATCGAACGGTTTCGTTCTTTGTAGTCGGCGCACAAGGTTTGTCACGTCCAGAATTTGGAGTACGGCGTTATTACAATGTCCATGAAGGCGAACACGGAGTTTGCGTGCAAAATTTGTTATTTCATCTTCGACGGTAGCTAGACCGGGGTCTCTATGGATATCGTCGTTTCTAATGTACCACGGCGCATTAACGATTGTTCTGAGCACCTTATTTTGAAAGGTTTGTAAAATATTTCTATTGCTGGTTTTGGTACAACCCCAAAGTTGTATACTTGCTTATATAAGAGCAATTTGTTATACATGCTTAATTTGGAATATCTTCCAAGCAGCCAATACATTTCTCTATATCTAGTTTCGAGCTCGTCGCGTTTCTTTTTAACGTGCGGCTTCCATTTGAGTTTCGCATCTAGTGTCATTCCTAGATATTTTGCTTCGTTTGCATACGGTATTTGTACCGAGTTAATGAAAACGGGTAAGTTGTTTAATTTCTTGTACGTAAAGTTAACATGGGTAGATTTGGTTTCATTGAGAACAATGCGCCAAACCTTTGTCCACTCGCAGATTTTATCCAAAGCTCGTTGAAGCTTTACAGTTGCTGACTCGACAGAATTATCTGTTGCCAGAATAGCCGTATCGTCCGCGAACGTAGCAACAACGGTGCCTTCTTCTTGGGGTATATCTCGAGTATAGAGCAAGAACAAGACTGGACCAAGAACACTTCCTTGTGGAACACCGGCAGCGATTTCCTTGAATTCCGAGTATTCGGCTCCGTGCTTGACACGGAAAAGTCTGTTCTCCAAGTACGACTCTAAGATCTTGTACAGCTCTTCCGGAAGTACTTGTCTTAGTTTATAATTCAAGCCTTCGTGCCACACCTTGTCAAAGGCTTGGGAAACGTCAAGAAAAGCACTAGAACATATCTTTTTCTCTTCCATGGCCTTCTCAATTTCGTTGGTTATTCTATAAACCTGGTCAATTGTGGAATGCTTGATTCTGAACCCGAATTGATGATCAGGAATCAAACGTCTTTCTTCAATTACCGGTTTTAACCGTTTTAATAAGAGTTTTTCAAAAACTTTTGATAGTATCGGTAGGAGCGATATCGGTCTGTACGACTTTTTGTCGTTTGGCGGTTTTCCCGGTTTTGAAACCATTATAACTTCGGCGACTTTCCATTGCCTTGGAAAACAACATAAACATATTTTTCGACAGTCAAGCTACTAGAAAAACCCTCCGACTGTTTTCCATTTAGGTGTGAAATTGTTAAGCGGCTAACAAATAAGAATCAGCCGGGAGGCAATCAAAATGTGGAAGAGCTCACATAAAATTGTTCTGCAACAACCTTCATTGGCCCGTTTCGAAGTTGTAACTGTACTCAACGAAAGTTTGAAGAAGGACGGGTACTCTTCAAACATCGAAGGTTGGCGACCATATAAGATTTACGTTTCTTGCTTTGCTACGAGTGTAGAGGAGTTGAAGAGTTTACTTAATCTTATAAGGTTTCTTCAGTCCTTTTCATCATAAAAGTTTCGGACATCACTTTCTCATTAATTTGTATTCTTTTTTCTTATCCATGAGGCGCTTCAGGTCTGGTATTCACATAGACAGGATTTTCTGTCACATTCTTGCTAAGACTGGATATTGGTATTGGAAATGTTGGAGGCCCTCCTCATCTTCCTCGCAGTTCCTATAGAACGCTGCTTCTGACATACAAGGATTTCTCAATAAGGACATAATAATGAAATTCAGGATTTTGTTCAAACTTTTGCAAAGCCCAATCGGAGAAGTTTCGACGGTTCAAATGATTAAGAGGCTTCAGTTCTTGAGTTAAATTGATCTTGTAAGGGTATAGGCCAAGATCTTTATGCAAAATTCGCCACAATCTGGACTGAGAGATTTCCAATTCCTGTGAACGGCGGAGAATCGACTGATATTTTCTGTACTTCGACCGGTGTGTTGTCTCACTGGCACAGGAACGTTCAATAGAGAATACACCGACTCGAATTTATCCACAATAGCACGCACAGCCTGTCTGGTGGGACGATTATTATGACAAAAAATTGGAGACCTAAGGAGACAAATCCATAAAGAAGAGACAAGGTTTGCAACAAGATGTCGTCTCTGGCTTAAGCACTGCGCTATTAAGATATTCATGTAAAACATCTCGATGTACATCACAACGGCTACAGCGCAAGTTGAAAAGACCAAGAAGAAATTGAATTTGTAAGTCACCTGCTGTGCGAATATAAGTATAAGGACTTCTGGCAGTTACTTCTTTTCTGAACTGGAGGACTTATGCAATGTTGAGATTAACAACCTTCTGAGATTTATTTCCATATTCGGAAAATTCTAAATCTGCGGTTTTTCTTCTTCTCAGGTCCGTGAAAATGGACGCAATGGACCCAATTGTTCGTCTAAGTAAGCAGTGATGAAGTCGAAAGGCACTCACCTACTTTACCATCCCTGATTATTTCTGATTATTACTATCCCTCTTGGATATTGTTTTCAGCTCTAGAAGGTCCGAACCTCAGCTTAAAGAACTACAAGCTGAGAATATACATACATGTGTGGTATCCTAATATCCTTTTTTCTTGTTCCCTATTGCCTCGCTCGCCGTGGCTCTGTGGTTAGTGTGTTGGACTGCTGACCGAGAGGCGTGGGTTTAAGCCCCAGCCAGGAACACCGAACATTTTTTGCGGCACCGCCTCTCATCGGGGAATGACAAGCCTCCGAGAGTATAATCTGTCATGAAAGAGCTTCTCACTTCGCCGTTCGGAGTCGGCAATCAATTTTAGGTCCCTTCCATTTGTGCGAAATATGTAGCACGCACAACATAAATGGTTGCGAGAAGCTAGGCCTTGGCTCATCCCGAGCTGTCGCGCCAGCTATATATATATATATATTGCCTCGCTCCACCAATGAGGAGGAGCTTTCTTAGACGTCGTTACAGGGACACACTCTTTCGAATGCTTTACAAAGAGTCTTATTAAAGCTTTTCGTCTTCAATGTTATAGAAGACGGGATGCTACACGATCTCAAAGCTCTACCGCACATGCATGAGATTTCGGCAAGAAGATGTGGTATCAGATGCTACAATTTGCTTCTATAACCAATGACTGACGTTATATTTTTAACAAATCTATAGAGTTGCTGAGTCGAGAGCAGACGACATCAACAGTATCGTGTAGTTTCAGTGAGTGTCCTAAAGAAACAGTTAGGGTTATCGAAAGGAATAGAAAATTAGCGGACTAGCCGTATCTGTCGATGAATCCATGACAGACGGTAGAGCGGAAGCAGGTTCATTTTACATCTTTTAAATCTGAGGATATTGGCACTGGTACTGGCGCTGGGCCACTTAAGGAAGAACCAGGTGCCGGGTAGAAATATTTTAATTACGTTGCACAACCAAACAATGACTGTGCATTTCCAAATGATTTCACATTGGCTTAGCAGGCAATCTGGTGATGCAGAAGTGCCGCTGCTATGGAATCGATCGTGGACCACGAAAGAGCATGGGCACAAATGCAATTGAAACAACTGCAATCAGCACCAAGAGGGAAGTTCTAAGTATGATATATTGCAAGGAAATCTCAAATAGATAGTGATTTTTTCAACAGGTCTTCTAAAAGATGATACCTGTTAGCTGCTTCTAGAAAACAGCTGCGACTGTCCAGCACTAAGTAGGAGATGAATCTTCGCTGGCAACGGATTCAAACCGAAAAGATTGAGCAAATGTTGTTTTAAGCAAATGCTAGCGTTTATACTAGGAAGCGCAATCCGAAATGCACAGAATTCTGGAGGGCGTTCCTGAATCACACGTCTATCGTGGAGAGGGAAGAGTACTGTAGTGGTGCTGCTCATCGTATTTGTATGTAATATCATCCAGTGTTGAACGATAAGCAGGAGAATCGATATTGGGCGCTTTCGAGTAAAATATATTGCCCTGGGTGTTTGGTCTTATCTGCAAGGTGTTTGATTGGAAGAGCAGATAAGCCTATTCACTTCTAGCAAGCCTTGACCTGAATGGTGCTCATATTCATTCTACACAGTGAAACCTTTTGAGAGGTAAAGCCATTTGACTGCAGAGGATATATATGAGTACTCAATCTGCTTTCCCACTTGACTCGATAACACACATCATAGCCAACTTCTGCCTCTAATAGACACCACATATCCATGGGCTTACGCCAGCTTTCTATACAATCGTATATGCGTCGTCAGCTCTGTTTATAATCAAATCTCAATTGATTACTCCTCCTAAGTTTCATAAACACACGACAGGCTTCCCAAACTGACCTATTCCAAGAATACATTTCAAAACAATAGCCCCAACGGGTGCCCGTTCTTTTTTCGGTTCATTCAGTGTTTCAGTGATTCAGTGATTCCTCTTCCAGTGAATCTCTCAAAAACCAATTCATAACCCATCACCAGCGTCAGTAGCTTTTGTTACCAAAATATTTACATCAATCGGCGCACTTTTAAATATTTACAAACTGCAGAGTATCGCCGGCGTGGATACACAGATGTTCCCGCGGGACTAACAACATAATTTAACAAAATTTACATTTTTCTTTTTATACTCAACAGAAAAAATGATTTTCATTGTAAATATTTACAATTCACCACACGATATGCGTTGTTAGCTCTGTGGTGAGTGTTTTGGGGTGAAATTGATTAGGCCACTCAGCCAAGTACCGACCTCAGATGACAGATCGTGCAATTAGACGGCGAGAGAGGCCGTCCTCACGTTTAATGCGATTAATAAACAATCAACCCGGGCAGGCGATCATCAGCATTGCAATACGTTATCGCGTCGGTGTACAGCGGGAACGCGTTTAGATTCTCATCTCACTCCGGGTCGGCTTCCGCGGCTCCTCGATCTTTTGTTGATATCTCCCGAGTATACAAACAATTTTCTCGTCGGTTTACTATAATGCGCTTATAGTAAACTACGGTCAATAAGTCTAACATCGCGATCATAACGATCGGGCTGGGATGATGATAATGATGGGCGAGATCATTTGATGCCGGGAAGGCGCACGTGACCGACCTCTGACGTCAGTGTTGTGATAAACCGCTTGGTAGTCGCACCGGCCATCGCCGATAAATTGTTTATAATGGAGTGCCGGGGCAAAATCAAACGTTGTTAATGAAAATATTTACTTATATACTTTTCCATGGTGTAACGCCTCCTTAGGCGGAGAATGTAAATTGTTAACAGATATTCTCCTGTGAATGAGAGTGAGAGTGTGGTCCACATAATAGTTTACCCATTCTTCCATTTTGTTTATTTGTAAACACGACGATCACCACAGGTTGTTGCCGGGGGTTATATCTGTTGAGACTAGTTTTTAGTAATAATATTGGAAAATTGTTTAAAATACAATAAGTACTAATACCCGGGAGCGATGGCGGTGGTATTGTTGGGATAATGACCTGGATCCAGTGTTTATGTGGGTTATTGCCATAATGTTTACTAAGCAAAGCAATTCGCTATGACCTAGACCCCGGCAATATACAAATTGAACTTCATTGTTTACTACGAGTATGATGTTTGATTTGAGTGGGGAAATCTTATAAAGTTGTTGGTCTTTGGTCATGGAACTGTTGATACAGTCTTATAGTTGCATATGGGAATACTTCATATCCAGTGGAGAGCCACAAGTGACTGGGCTATGACCCATGTCAAGCAATGGGGTTATGAATACCCTCGTGATTTTTTCACACAGCGCGAGTGAGGAGCAGTGGTTTGGAACTCAGGTAGTATTGATTTCAATGGCTCCCGAGGGTGGTGTCTGGACTAACTGCGAACATTGGATTTTTTCTTATATTGATTTGCGTCTAGAACACAGTCCCTGGTATCATAATCATTATCAGTTCAATCAACTCCATGACACTCTACTGCCAGTGTTATGCCTTAGCAGTTGGTCGACGACATCGTTGTTGTGGTAGCCATCATTACTTATTCTTATTCTTATTACATAAGAAGATAAAGACTTCTGTAGCGAAATTGTCCAAACAGTTAGAAGTGGGTACCTAGTAGGTACTACCTACCTCCTGCGGACTCAACACTAACGTATAAACTCCTAAACGATCTTGAAGAAATGTCTATACTGTGGTGCGTCGTCCTACTGATACTGATGGCCAGGTGTACCATTACGATAACGATGCTCAGGCTCAGACACATTGCGACTTGTGAGATCTATTGCGCTGGCATAGTGGTTCAGCAGAAGCCAAATAGAGGTTCAACAATGATTTGCGTTCCATGTTCCAAGTATCTACTGGGAATAAAGTTGCGCACGTTAGGTGGAGTTGTCATTCTGATTTCTATGCGGCCCTTGGCCACTCCTAGAGAATATCTTCTGCCGTCTCTTTTTATTTTCCTACAAAGTCGTCATATGTCTGTATCTGATAATTTCATCTTATGGACATTATCCAGTCAGGTAGCCCATTAGAGTCCTTAAAGCTTCCTTACTGAATTCAAGTAACTGTTTTGCTCTCTTTTTGTTGGATTTGATGCACTTGTTTTGCTTTTCTCAGGCCCTTTAAGTTTTCTCTGTGTTTTTTGAAAGATATCAACGAGCCAGATTCTCATTGTGTTACCTTAGAGTGGACACTACTAAGGGCACCCCAAAATATTGCTCATGACCAACTAGTGGACGCCATGCGCCTCTTTTCGCCAAACAGTCGGAACCTTTACATCCAAGGATCCAGGCTACATCTTCGAGTAGGTTGAGAGAGAAGCGCGTCTAGCTTTGATCCTATCGTGTAGGATTTAAGGGCTCTTAATGCTGCCTGGCTGCTTGAAAGGAGGTAGATGTGGTTTCCTTTAATTTTCTCTGCAGTTAATCACGGGGACATGGTTCGATTGTATAAAGGTTAGGTTAGGTTCGGTAATGTGGCTGCCCCCTTTCAGACAGGACACACTTAGACCAGATTGGCCCATTGTGATAGCAAGACGAAGATTACCGGCTTACCAGCACCAGGAACCAGACTATGAAACACAGAGTGCATTGAGATGGGCAACAGTAAAGGTATTTACCCTAAGAGTTGAATCATTTCATCCCAGAGATGAAGTTTCTTATCTTCTGGATGTCGAGTTAGACTAGATCGTTAAGATCAGCGTAGAAGTATTCCTCATGTGTTTTTTCTTTTAAATGTCGCAAAGGCAGGCCAGATTGTAGTTTCCTACTCTTCTGCGTCTCTCCACCTTCTACAGAAATCATTGGAGGAGGCTGCCAATCTGAGTGCATCTCTACCTACCAAGCAATGTCCGGTGAGGATCCCTATAAGTGAACCTATGTTGTTCCGGTTAGTAGACAAAAGTCTCTTCGTCTTATTTAAATCCATGTTTATATTGTTTCACCTATTGTTTACAAGTTTCCTGACATTGGTATCAAGGAGGAATTTGATCGATTTGATAAGTTACAGAACTGCGCCTTCTTTTGCCAGCTCGCCCGCTTTACAGTTGGCTGCAACGTACCTGTGTCCTGGGACCCAGCAAAGTGTTACGTCGCACCTGTCTGTAATCTCGCTAAGAAATCTGTGGTATTGCTTCGCCAACCTTGATCGTATTGTCGGCGATTCCAAGGCTTTAATAGCTGCCTGACTATGTACAATACATCTGTTATTTGAAAGCCAAGCTGCAGCTTCGTGGACTGGCGTAATTTCAGTGATCCGGCAGTCGCATGATAATGACCTTGTCGGGTGCATTAGAGAAAACTCCTGTCCCGTATCACACACTGTGTTTGATAAATATTCTACCGCGGAATACCGCGTAAATATTTCTACCGCGGATTCGCTCAAAACTGTACCAGACTCCCAAGAGCTCCTGCTAAGAATCTGAGTTTTTTCCTGTGGTATTACAAGACACTTGTGTTCCCAATTTAAGTGATCGAATACACACATAATCAATCCATTTAAGTTGAAAAGGATCTCAGCGAAGCTAATTGTTTTTAATAATTTTGGGATCCTCAGTCTTGGGATATCAATGCATATTTTGTATCCCAGTAGCAGCGCTAGTACAAAGCCTTTAAGGACACCACCACTCTCATTCCATCTTCGTTGTTTCAAAAACAGTCAAGCAGTCGGTATCTTTTGTAGGAACTTTGGCAACTTTTTGACAGTGACCGTCTGTAGGATTCTTGTCCAGTTTGCGACATTAAAGACATTTTTCACGACCAAAGCTATGATAATGCTTCCCATCATGCTTATTCGATGGTTTTCTCGCTGTACTGACGAATTCATCGAATTCACATCGTCAGTAGTGAAATGTTCCTTCTGGTGATCTGCGAAGCCTCCTGCCTCCTCGTTAGCAGACAACCGTCCATCGCTTATGATGCGCTTCAGTTCATACATACATGCATACCGTTTATAGACTTTCACCAGCCTTGGTGTGACTTTCGGTCTTTTCAGAGCCTTAACAACTGCTTCACTGTCAGGATTTGTACACATCAGGTTATTCGCTTCGGTTCTGTTGCTTTATTCGGTTATATCCACTACGTGAATAATGACTGTGACGTCAGACACTTCGTAAGATTAAAGTTTCTGAGTTCCGTCCTGAAGTCACCATAAAATATATAAAATAAATAGCTGGCGCGACAGCTCGGGATGAGCCAAGCCCTAGCTTCTCGCAACCATTCATGTTGCGCGTGTTACTTTTTTCCCACGAATGGCAGGGTCCTACAACTTATTGCCGACTCCGAACGGCGAATTGAGAAGCCCTTTCATGACATCCCGGAGGTTTGTCATTCCCCGACAAGAGGTGCCGCGAAAAAATATCGGTGGACATGGTGGAGGCTTGAACTCACGCCGCTCGCACAACATTCTCACGCACGAAAACTACCGAATACGCCTGCAGAACATACTGACACTACGTAGTCCTTCGTTTAGTGAAATTTCCATTGATTCGTGTCTTGGAAATACGCCTCATCAACAGTGTTCAGTGTCAGTGAAATAAAACAGAGTAAAACTCTAAGTAGGTTCCTGGATACAAATAAAAATGAAATTTCCAATAACTTCTACCCAATCTACGTAGGTGCCTACCTATTCCTTCTCCATCTTGTTTATACAGTTCGAGTGTAATAAAAACGCCTATTAGAGCAAATTCCGACCCATGTTCAATGGAAACTCATTTCTACGCATCGCGCACTTCCCACGATATTGCTTAATTGCAAAAATCCCCAGTGAAACACGATCACTTTTTCACTCCGATTCGCATTAATCGCGTATCTCGATCATCCATTCACCGTCGAATGCACTCCAATAGATACATTTTTCATAGCTACAGCAACGGTAATGTATTGACCCCCATCAATCCTCGATTTAATGTGAAGCAGAAATAAAACGAAACGAATAAGAACACGAGAATTAAAATGAAAGCGCGAACGCAAATAAAAACACCGACACGCTGAAGTAGAGGAATACACCCGGTTCCCGCCATTCTGTTCCTAATTAAATGATCTTTCAAGAAATTCTCACACGCAACCGCCAATCGCAAGTTTCGTTCTGTAAACAAACTCCGCCCTCCCTCGGCGACGATCGCTCCTCCAACCCTCTACCGTGGGCCTCCTCACTCCGATCGGCATCGGGCCGCGTCAGCCGACAGATCGTTGAACAGTCGCCAACGAATCTTTCGTTTTTCGTTGCTTGGCTTTGATTCAATTTTTGTTCTTGTTCTTCTTTCGTGCCTCACAAAGCAACACACCATTTTCTGTTATGTGGCACCGATCGATGGACCAGCAAGGGTGGGCCCGAGAGACGCACACGGGACAGCATGGGAATCAATATGGCTGCGTGTGCTTAAAACGGAAGATTTATGATCGCGCTAAATGATCGCGATCTGTTTTCTTTTGTTGGAGGTCCGAGCCGAATGATCGGCGGCAGCGAATTAATTAAAGTTCATCTTCTTCCCACTGGAATGCGCGAAGAGAAGCAAGGATTCAAAATGGACGTGGAGGTGGAGGGATCTTGCTAATTAAATTAAATGATTTAAGTTATGTGGGCTGCTGTCGAGTGACAATAACTGAGAAAGAGAAGAACTTCGTTCAGTCTATGCGGCTGAGATTGAAGAAGTCCAGAGCAGAGATACTATTCCAATCGCTGGTAGTGTGTGGGCGTTAATGGCTTCGATTTTCAAAGATTTTTATTGAGTACCCACGCCTTAACCTCCCAGTTCTACTTTCCGTTGTGCTTCGAATGGTTATTTATGGAAAATTAAAATTTGAAAGGTGGATCCGATGTGCATCATCCGATTTTGCTTGCCAAGGATGTTTGGAACCGTTGACGCAATTGAACAGGAAACTATAAATCATTTGGATCCGCAATGCGGAAACTAATTCGTAGTAAATCGCTTGCTTTACTTCGTCATGGTGATGAGATCCCAAAATTCCGTGGCCGAGTAAGAGCTCAAGCTGTCTTCGAACTCTGGATGGTGTGATGGTTACTAGACTTGGATTTCCTTGTGATAGCAGGGATATCCCTCTCTCGAACGACTAAAGTAAACCTTTATAGGACTTTAATCGTTCCAGTCCTACTCTACGGCGCAGAGGCATGGACTCTGTTAAAAGTGGATGAGGATGCTCTTGGCTGTTTGGAAAGGAAAATTCTTCGGGGGATTTTCGGTCTCGTCTGCATAGACGGTGAGTAGAGGAGGAGATATAACGACGGACTGCAAGGGCTGTACAGCGACATCGACTTAGTCAGAAGAGTGAAGGTCCAATGACTGAGATGGCTGGGTCATGTAGGACGGAGGACAACAATGCTCCGGTCGGAAAGTATTCGAATTCACACCCGAGGGACGGTGCAGTAGAGAAAGACCGCGATTCGGGTGGCGCGCACGCAAGTGGAAGCGGATCTTAACCAATTTGGCGTGTGAAACTGGAGGCAGCTGGCTAAAGGTTGAGCTGGCTGAAGATGCTTGTTGGTGGCGGCCCAGGTCCATCCTGGACTGTAGTGTTACCTTGTGTAAGCGGGAATATTTTTATTTAGTTGAACAGTGGCTAGGAGAAGTGGTTGTGGCCAACTGATGACAATGCGATGAGTCAATGGTCTACCAATTGCTTTTGGTTCATTGCAATAAGAGAGCAGGATATGGTACTAGGACCTTGTGGAGCAACGTAAACCCCATGGTATTAGGACTCAACTCTGACTCAACTCTGACGTGGAGTTGGTCAGCCCTGAAAACATCCTGCAGTTGTCTTAAGGCATAAAACTTGATCGATGAAAGGGACCTTCATATCCTCTTCTGGAATTCGATCAACAAAACTGAAGCATCATTTGAGGAAGACTCAAGTCCAACGTTTATAACAGATGCAACTATGTACGTACATCAGCATGCTTGTTGCAGAATCCGAAGAAGCTGCCAGCAAATGTTGTAGTAGAACGAAAGTAGTAATACGAAAGTTTTTTATGATGCCATCTTGTGTGACAAAGTTGGCTCCGGTCTGATTTTGAATGAACAGCCCTTCAGATGCCCTTTCTTATGAAGTACTCTTGCTGTTTTCTAAAGATCATCACCAAGATCATTTGTCATTTGATTTGAGAAGGAACTGAAAGGTCAAGACTCATCGTACTGATCAAGTTGTTACATCCAAGGGAATTATAGATCGACTTTCTATGAAATGTTACTCTTGATGTTTCAGTCTTTTTTAGTCCACGTATTCCAACTCATCTAACGCTGTAGCCTAATAGTCCATAAAACATCTCCTCCTCCTCAATCATTCGAAGAATTTTTCGCATTAAACTGGGGAGGACATCCTCTACCTGATTGTGCTAAATCCAAATCACTACACTGTTGCGCAGATTTGAGGATGATTTTTGTTGTCTTTGTGACCTCCAAGCTCAAAGAAACAACAATTGGTGAGAGTGATTCTTGCACTTGTCTATCGTGACGTTCTATCCACGTAGTCCATATTGGAAATACTTTCCCATCGACTCACGGTTTTTGCCTAATGAAATGCAGCAATGTAATGCAGGAAATGTTGGAAGTCTTGCCATCAGGTAAGCGTCCCCTGGGAAGGCCTAGAATGAGATGATTGGACCAAGTCCGAAATTTCACCTCTACTCGTATGGGGATAGCCCCTGATTTAGAGTCGATGGTGGAAGATCGGGAAATGTGGAGAGTTCACTTAAGCTCCCTAAACTCGCGACTCTCATAGTGGATAAGCGGGCTATTGGAAGATGATGATGATAATGAAATGTAGCACATGAGGGCATCCAATAAAATAAGGTCCTTTTGTCGATCGCAGTAGCTGGCGGAAATGAAGTCGTGCAGGATGATTTCAGCCAATGTTACCAAAGCTTCACTCCTTTTCCTTGCGCTTAAATCACTCGAAACAAGTTCAAACACATGTCTAGGCCATTGTTCATAGAAATACTTTTGGCCCTGACGTCTTTTTCGTTATGGAACTTAATCTTGGTGACCGAGTTCATATGAGGCAATCGTATCCAAATTTGCATCTTTTGTTTCCTTTTTTCTACCTTTTGTTTCATACATCCTCACTGCTCTTGTCCAAAGGCGGTGCCATATGCCCTACAACTATTTAAGTTCTGTTCCGTGGGCGATTCGAACAAATATATTTGCATTGACTGCTTTCTCGAAGCTCAGGCCTTAGATTTAAGAAGATTCAGATTGGATTTGGAAGAACTTTTCTCTGGTCCTCTCTATCCGTGTTCCAAATCATTAAACCATGTTCAAGGCGGAAATCATGTCGATTAAAAAAAGTCTTGTCTTGACCAAAGAAAAAACTGATTTCCACATACTTCGGACAACCAAGCAGTAATCAAGTCCTGGAAATCATTTCTTCTCAAATCAGTAGCAGCTCTAGATCGCTGATCGTCTCTCATAGAGATGGTGCGCATAGGTATATTCCAGGGAACTCTAAAGTTCGTCAAAAAATTAACAGAAATGTAAGCTGGATGCTATAAAAAAGAAGATGTGGTACAACGTACCTAGCGACGAAACAAATTTGACCAAAACTCGATCTGAAACGCTCTTAAACTTTGATGTCTCTCAACAGATCGCATATTAGCTCCATAATAGATGTCAGAACTGGTAGGTAGGTAGGTAGAGTAGCGGTTCTTATTGATTGTGTTGGGATGATGTGGTTAAATTCAGGCAGTGGAGTTCAGATACAGGATCAGTTCTCCAATTCGTTTTTTTTAGCTATCTCGCTGGGATCCACGAAGAAAGGTTTGCCTAAAGCGCGCTGTCTGGTCCTCACCAGGGTCGAACTTCTGCAGAGGAAATTAAACAGAGATTCTTTCTCATTAATCTCCTTGCAGCTTTTAGAGAAGGTGTTGTGAGGAAAAGCTTGACCGCATGGGCTCCAACTGCTTAGTGGCCTATGATAATGGCTACAATTCTGGGAATATCTGGTCTTGATTTGCCAAGTAGCTCGTTTAACTTAGGTTTATTATAACTAGGTCGTGCCATTCTTAAAATGACGCAGCTGGTCAACCTGTTCCATCCATAATTGGCAAGCTGGAGGAAGCCAAGTCCTTAACAGTGCCCAGTGGAATATCGACACTTCCAGGTCTCCGCGAGAGAATTGTTAAGGGCCGATCGACTCCTAGCCAGCTCTTCGGCGCGCTCATTGCCCTCATGACTGCTGTGACCTGGGATTCAAATGAGTATAATTATGTAGTGGGGACTCCATCAAGGAGAAGACAAGGAATGTGGTATCACAACTCATCTATCTATGTATGCATGTCAGCTTCAGCAGCTATTTTCTTCAGACAGTCAAAAGTAGTCCCTTTACTTCAGAGGCTGTAAGGAAGCCGAGTATCTTCTCTGGAGAGATGGTCCCGATTTTCTAGCCAGATGTCTTCGCTTCTAAGAATCCGCTGAGGTTAAAGAGGGCAGGACATCTCTCAAGATACAGTCCCCACCTTTGGATTTAAGGAAGAGTAGTACATAAGTATGTATATTCGATTTTTTTTTCTCTGATAGTTGTCGGGGTGGGGTTTGCTCAACGCACGATGTCTTGGGTTGGAAACTGTCGGGCACCTGGAAAGGAAGTGGTCGAGGATTTCCTTCTCATTAATGTCTTTGCAGCTGTGTGCGAGTCGAAACAGATACCAAGTTTGGCTGCATGTTTACTACTGACCAATACCCCGTACAGATAGCAACTATAGGTCCCGTGTCTGTTCGGGTTCTGGTTGGTTTCGTGTTGGCGAAAACTTTCTCAAGAGGGCTTTAATGACTGTCTGGCTTTCGGGAAAGATTGAGACGCTTCGTTTAGGGGTTGGTTCTTAGTCAAGGAGTGCGAGTAGCTTAAAAGACACTGGTGAAATTCGAAACTCTGCTATGAACCGTCCATCAAAATTGATGTATCGCTTTTTTGGTGATTTTATCGTTGTTTCATTCCGCTCTTGATGGAATGCGCACAGGAAAGTCTCTGTTGAATGCAGTTTTGGGGGTTAAATAGTCTGTTGGGACGTTACCGTGTGTCTAGGTAGTGAAGCTATAGTGATCTTGAGTCCTGGCTAACTGGCACCTAGATTCCCCGAGTCTGACCGCACTGTAGGTAGCCATTTTCCCGACATGAAAGCTCTTTTCTCTTTTTTTACCGTCTTATTTAATTTAATGTCGAGAATGATACCCAGACACTTGCAACTAGAAGCTATCGAGAGTGTTTGACCATTTAGACGCGGTAGGTCTTTTGGTTTTAGTTGTAAAGGCATCAGTTCCGTTTTCGTGGGGTTTACACTGAGGCCAGAGATCGTTGCTCAGTTGTTTTCCTTTCTTACTGCGATGGTAGCTCTATTGATCATTTCGTCTATTTATGGGTTCGACTAAAATTTCCTGTTCAGAAAAAAATCCTTGGTATGGCTGTAGTGTATTGTTTGAACCGAATGGGAAGATTAAGCTTTCTTCTGCTACTAAAATGTGCAAATGTTCTCTTTCTGGATATGAAAGGGTGTGCAGATCCACTTCTTCGAAGCTTAGAACTAACCTCTATTGAGAAAAAAAAATTTGTAACATTCGTTGTTTTAAAAACAGCAGAAAGTACTAGAATTTGCTGACTTTT
The DNA here is from genome assembly GCA_917880715.2 of Matsumyia berberina. Classification (NCBI taxonomy): domain Eukaryota; kingdom Metazoa; phylum Arthropoda; class Insecta; order Diptera; family Syrphidae; genus Matsumyia; species Matsumyia berberina. The sequence goes on from OU862870.1 coordinate 37,413,784, forward strand.
GATTTCTATCGACTGTTCAGCTCAGCCAGTACAATTTTCTGCCCAGCAGCCCACAAATATCGTTTTCAAATAAAAAAAATTCAAATTGCGAAACTAAAACGTGTCAAGAGCAACTGACTTCGCTTTCGTGTAACACAACTCAAGCTCGTCAGACTGTAAAACGTAAATGCCTCGCCTTACGTTACGTGCTAAGGCTGACATTTACATAAGACGTCATTCGCCAGTCGATAGATATCGCAAATCCGATCGATCTGCAAGCCATTTCTTTACTTGCTTCGTGTTTTGAATTTAGTGTCATGGAAAAGTTGCAGTGCATTCTAAACTATTTGATTCGCCCTGTCCGACAGCGTCGTTTCGTTGCAACGTAAACTTTGTGTCACTTCGAGTTGGACATTTCGAATGGCATTCCTAACAATTTTTTCGCACACAAAACTGCATCTCACCTAGTTTTTCGTGTTCTTTTTTTTTTTTTATCCAATTGGCAGCGAATTCAACTCAATCGGGTTGATTTCGAAAGCGACTCAAATCGGAGAAGTTAAAATTAGAACATAACTCAAGTGCACACAGACACATACCCACATCCAGTGAGTCGCGATCGCCCTAAAAGATACACACGTTCCAATTAGCATCGTGCTCGTTTACTACACACCCCCACACCCGAGTCTATGTAGATACAACCTCACATGTGAATATGTATCTGATCGTGAGATCTTGCCTTAAAGGATGGTTCCATGCGTATCTGCGAGTAATTTCAGCTTTAGTCAGTTGAAAAAATCGGTACTGTGCGGTGGATTGGCTCTGCTCCTTTGTGTTTTGTTATTTTTTTTAAGAAAAAAAAAACCAGCCTTGAACGGTCACAATTCGGTCTGACTTAGATGCTCAAAAGTGCGGGTGATCATTGAAAATATACAGAAAGTGATCTAAAGATGATAAAAAGTGAAGACATGCTCGACTCAAGTGTATCGCATCACATCTATCGCGGTTTGCCCTCGAATATCCTTTCGACCGCGAATTTCCAACCGCTCCAATGCGATCAGTCGTCAATTCGGTTGCATCAGAATTCACCGGAACTGTGCGATGAGAAACCGAATATCAATTACCTGGAGAGGAAATACTACATGCAGCAAACTCCCTCGCCGTACACCGCTCACCATCATCATGTTCAGATGTCCACGCCCACAGGGAGCCCGCAATCCGTACTGATGTCAACGGGTTTGATGTCACCATCGCCGAAAGTAGAGAATCCCATGAATCTGGGAAACTTCTCCATCGGTGGGAATAGCAACAGCAAATCAGTTTTGATTCCCTCCTCCTTGTCTCATATTAATCACTACACGTCGACGATTAAGTATTGTCCCAGTAGTACCGCCCTAAATTCCCTCAACAATTCGAACAGCTATCACAACAACAACAACAACAACACAAGTAACAACAACAACAATCATCCGAATCACGATGTGGAGAATTTAGATGTTAAGTCGACAGGAGATTTGCTCACTACGAACGGGTCAGTTCAAAGGATTCAGCATGTCAGTTCGAGTGGTGTCAACTGCATCGATTCGGTGTCGTACTCGAATAGCTCCTCACCGGCAAAGTCAGTGAATGGACAGTCCGAGCAGGTCGTACAGGCACAAGGACAACAGGCGCAGGGACAACAACAGCAATTAACCCCACCGGATACGACAAAAAAGTCAGGCGCACGGCGACCGGAGAAACCCGCCTTAAGTTACATCAATATGATAGCGATGGCGATAAAGGAGTCCCCCAATGGGAAGCTGACTTTGAGCGAGATCTACAGCTACTTGCAGAAGAAGTGAGTATTAACAGGGGGTAAGAGGAAAATGGGAAGGAATACATGTCCAGAGTGTAACGAGAGGTTTCGAAAGTCCTTCCTTTTGAAACAACATAACTGAAAGGGTTACCTTGACGCAAAATGCCGTCGGCACTTACATAGGTGTGAGGCCCGCATGATTTAAAGTTACACTGACTCTAAGAAATACTTTAAAGCGGAAAATCTTGTTTCCTTCATGCGCTCAAGACTAAAGCGTATATTGGTGTCAATTTTCCATAACTCCATGCTCGTCTTTTTAGTACCTAGCTCCATGACATGACGACTTAACAAAAACTTTGTCCTATCCTTCGGTGTTGGTTGTTTTAACGTGGACACTCTCACTTGGAAATCGACTTCAGGGTGCTTCGACTTATGTTTGCACTTAAATCTTGGGCTGAGTCGATAAGTTCAACGTCGTTTGCCAAAGGCACTTCACACACAAAAGAGGCATAGTCAGTAGGATAATTTAAGTACTTAATGGCTGCCAATAGGATGTGCTGCGGAAAACATAGTATTTGCTCAGAATCGAACCTGTGTCAGTGTAAACCACTACGGACTGAGCTACAGCGATCACACTCCCTTGCCAACTTCACAGGTCTTCCTTATTTTCTGTTGTTTATTTGAACAGACTTTGTCTTCTGATCCGTAAGACTCAAGGCTTCCCTTGTTGTGATTTTATATCCCGAGCAGCATTATTCGTCCTATACACTCCTACTTTTCTCCGTGCTTAACGCTGAACCTTTGCTTTGGTTACAGGGGTACAGTAAAATCGCTTTGGAAACGCACTGCTGCCCTATGGACTGTAGAGTCATCGACGGCATAGAACAGGGATCTGCGTTAAGTCCACTATAGTTGGGCCCTACATACGACAGTCTCTTATGGCTTCTGATTCCGCAAAAATGGTAGTTTGTTGGTGTTTTAGCATCTTAATTTCTTAGGATTTTTGAGTCCTAGAGTGAAAAATGGTTGGTTCATATTACTGTGGCTCGAACCTATGCAGTTCGCACAGGAGTCGAACGCGCACTGAGCCATAGGCACCACAAGTCAGTTTCTATGCTATTTTTTGAAAGTTCTATTGGAATTAGGACTGAATTGTCTACCTCTGTGCTCGAATCTTACTTACGGTATTAAACATTCAGGTCTCAACTAGACCTGGGGCCAACACATCTCTTCCGTGATCGTATAATACGTCATGTAAAACGAGCATTCCGAGGCTAAATAGTCTCGTTTTTACGTGAAGATTTATACGATGACGGAAGAGACAATTGGGCCCTGGACATTGTGAAATAGGCGCTAAAAATTGCTTTCACTTTTCACTTGTTTACACCTCCTAAGGTGAGACTTCTTTGCGTGTGGATTTTTAACTTAGTCTATGTATTTCAAGTCATTTAATGTTCGTTATTGTATCTTCTCCTTCACTTGCAGTCTCCGTACCGTATCTTTTCTTTCAAAACTGCCAACGGCTTCCCCAAGCACTTATGATAAAGTACATGCGCTCAAAGCAATACCAATAGCACATTGTATTTGTCCAAGTATGCTAAAGTTTGTGCCTTGTGTAGTCTTGTTCGTTGCGAATAATCCAATATCAGTGCAGCGGACGTATCACATCCTCCTCATAGAGTGACGCACGATTTTGGCAGGGAAGGTAAAGTTGGACGTACATACATTTTAGGTGTAGTAGTCTGTAGAGGGTTCCTTAATTTATCTTGCTCATGTTATTTTTTTTGCACAAACGACGAATTGAGAAGCTTTTTACGCTGCAAAAAAAAAAAAATGTTTGGTTGACAACCAACTCTATTAAGCTGGTGTCTATAAACACTGCCGTTTGCGATTTTAAAATCCAACGAAACCGCCGGTTGTCAATTTGAAATTGGGGAAAGAGGGAAATTTGTCTGAGTAATTTTTATCCTTCAGGAAGAACTGTATTGTCGGAACAGGCCATAGGCCGAAGGTACTATGTCAGAAGAACGTAGTAAGGCCTTGTATTAGAAGACAACGCTTTCCATGGGGTGTACAATTTGGAGGATTTTTTGCTTAAAGAACTAGATTCTTTTTCCAGGCAAGTCGCTGCCATCGCAAATCACAAGAAAATTCGGATAGCCGATTTTAGTTAAACTATTGTTCCACAAGTCACGCATCGCCTTTACTTTCATGGCCAATAATAATAGAAAAATTATCTTCTCAGACTGATTCCGAAAGTGCCTAACCTGGAATCGCTCCTCCATTTTCCCTGCACTTGTCCTGCCCTATCCCAAAGAAGGAAGCTCCATCTTGGAGCCTATTATTTCGACAACTTGGGCGAACTACTTTTGACAACATACTGATATCAAAAGTATCCTCAGCTTCAGCAAGAGCTCCAAATGATTTCAATGAAGTGGCGCAGTTCAGGGTATTGATCCATGTGGTACCACAACGGGCCTTCTTGGCCTACGTGTGTCTGTGCGAAGCCACCCTACCTACCTACCTATCCTGTAATCACCATGATTTTGCTTTGAAACCGCATTACTTCTCTGACAAAAACTGGAAAATCACTAGGACCTGAAAGATCTTTCGTGTCATGCATAAGTTCCTCTTCCTCCTCTAATTTCCCTAATCCCCGTGCCGTTGTTTAGTTATAAACCTTTTAGCGCGCGCAAATTATAAAAAAAAGTGAATAATGTTATGCGTTGCAAGATCCAAGGCACCCAACGCATCATTTTTTTTTTCAGCTTCGAGCAACACAAGACTTTTGCAAAAAAAATTAGCTTGAACGTCTGTTGATCTTTAACAAAGTTGACACATATTCCCGCTTGGTGAGGTGATAATTAAATAACTAGGGTCCAGTGAGAGAGCTTGTCATAATGCTCGCCAAATGGGAGCATTTCTTAACTTCTCCTGCTATTGAAACTTAAAATACTTGAAGGACTTGGTTCTCTCTTTGTGTTTTTAAAAGTTGAGGTTTATTCTTACAAGCTTAAGGATGCTAGGTATTTCCCGCCTAAAGCCGCTGCCACGCAATGAGCAGCAAGCGACAAAGCGGCAGAAAATGATGCTCAGAAATTACGCTTGCAACTTACAACTATACGATTTCATACGTTTTCATTTTGTCACTCTGCCGCTTGCCGCTAATTGCGTGGCCTTGGTCTAAGTTCCGACATCCGACCTTTAAATCTGTCTATCGAAGAGAATGCTGCGAACGTTTTCTGAACAAACGTAAAATAGACAACAGAGATTGCGTATTTGAAGTTGAATCCGTAGACGTTCGCGTCGATTCCGATGCTATTTAGTAAATGATTTGTCAGGTCTTATCCACTATGTACACCTAGGGACAGCCAGGGGTTATAAGTATACAGTCTTCTTAAGCACATCCAGCCTAAAGCTTTCTATTTTCTAAGAGCTGAAAATGCGCTCTACTCTCATTGCTCAGCAATTCTTAACGCACTTGTCAGCTAGTGGGATGCGATTTTCGTAAATTTACCAGTTTGGCACGCACTCATGCATCCTTCTTAATAATTTCGGTGAGTTGGTGCTACTTTTTCTCATTTTTGGTATAAAAATAGCTTAAGTTCTTCTCCAAATTCTCGGTATGCACCAGTGAACTGAACTTAACCCTCTTTGATGCAAATGACTGTCCAAGGTTAGACGAAATACTTCTGAAGCTTACAGTCCGGGGTGGACCTGGGTCTCTTCAGCCAGCTGCTTCCAGTTTCGCACGCTAAACACTTGCGTGCGCCACCTGAGTCGCAGTCTTCCTCTACTGCGCCGTCCCTCGGTGGTCGATTCGAAGATTTTCCGGGCCGGAGCACTGGTGTCCATCCGCTCTACATGACAAAGCCACCTCAGTCGTTCGATCTTCACTCTTCTGGCTGAGTCGATGTCGCTTTATAGCCCGTACAGTTCGTCGTTGTATTTTCTCCTCTATTCCCCATTTATACAGATGGGACCGAAAATCACCCGAGAATTTTCCTCTCGAAACAGCCAAGAGCAACCTCATCCGCTTTTGACCGAATCCATGCCTCTGCGCCGTATAGCAGGACTGAGACGATTAAGGCCTTATATAGGGTCACCTTAGTTGTTCGAGAGAGGGCCTTGCTACTCTATTGCCTTCTTAGCCCAAAGAAACAGCGATTGGCAAGAGTTATTCTTCGTTTAATCTCAGCGCTGGAGTTGTTATCTGAGTTTATAGCGGAGCCTAGGTAGACAAAGTCCTTAACTACCTCAAAGTTATAGCTGTCTATTGTGGCGTTCTGTCGGAGACGTCGTAGTTGAGTGTCCTTTCTTGTTGACAGCATATACTTCGTCTTTCCCATCATTGACCGCTAAACCCATCTTCGCCGCCTCCGTCTCCATTACTCACAAACGCACCAGTGACATCACGCTGCGTTCTTCCGATTATGTCAATATCGTCGGCATATGCGAGTAATTGGACGGACTTTTGAAAGATTGTGCCTCTGGTGTTGGCGCGTGAGTTTTGCACAACTCTTTCAAGAACGATGTTGAAGAAGTCGCATGACAGCGCGTCGCCTTGTCTAAATCTTTTTCTGACATCAAAGGTCTCGATGAGGTCTTGACCGACCTTGATGGAGCAGCGTGCATTCCCCATGGTCATCCTAGACAAACGGACGAGATTGGCAGGGATGCCAAAACTAGGCATAGCTCTATATCGCTCGTCTCTGTATCGCTCGTCTCTATAGATGCTGTCATACGTGGCCTTAAAATCGATGAAAAGGTCGTAGGTATCGATTTGAAGTCCCTGGGTTCTTTCAAAGATCTGTCGTAGTGTGAATATTTGGTCGGTGGTAGACTTTCAGGTGGCCAATCAGGTTGTTGACGAACGGCTTCAAGCGCTCACATAACACGGCAGATAAGATCTTGTAAGCGACGTTAAGAAGACCGATGTCTCTGTAGTTGGCGAAGTTCAGAGAACCTACTTTCGTGAGGATCTGTAGGTTACAATTGAGCAAATTCATCTGATGGTTAAAGGCGGATGATATATTATTAAAGTTCTAGCAATGTAGGACCGTGATTAAGACATTTTTGTAAGCTTTGATATATTGATTTGAATCTAAGTAACAAATCTTTTTAAAATCATGTTCAAAATTCAAGCAGCTCATGAGTAGAGATTTTGAAAATATCTGTAGGAAGTTATTTTTTTTGAAACAAAAATACATATACATTTTACAGAGTCCCCTGCCGGCGTTTTTATAATTTATTAAGATAATAAAAATACAAATAAAATGTTTTAAATAAACATTGAACTTTGTATACATATTTTTCCATTCATCTTGAAAAGCCTTTGGCCACACTTATTGTTCGCTGGTGTACCCAGCAGATAGAAACTTCTAGTCTTCAAAGAATTTCGAATGATTCATAACAATTTTTCTTATAACGTGTTAACGATCGAAATCTGAATGTGCGCAACGGGGTTGAACCTAAATCACAGCTGGATATAGGAAATTTTCTGCTCTTCTACATTTATAATTACTAATGCTAAACTGTGCAAAAATAAAATATTTTTTCTATTCTGAACCTAAACGTGTTGCTCTAGAGGTGGAACTTTTTTCGAGTTTAAAAGGAGGCAGGCAAAGGCGAATATGTTTTGGTGGGTGTGTCTCACTACAATCAGGGTCAATTGTAGTAAATATTCGAATGAAAAGGAACTTAGAAGGTACTAGTATCCTTCGATCGGGTGCAATTGATTCGCTCTAGCACTGCCTATCGTTGCCAACTCATACGGAGACTCTCAGGAAGTGCATCAGCTCCTCATGGGAGTGGAGTCAGTGAGAACTTGTCTCTGCCCAGAGTTCGTTTTCTGAAATGTACGAGGCCGGGGCAGTCTGTGACAAAAGCTTTCGTCGATTTCTAGGCATAGTTCACAGATAGGGTCCGGTGACAGTTTGTCTTTTTAGGGTTGGCCTTTCATTAGACAGTGGCAGTTAGGGTTCTAAGGTTGCGAGTGTGAAAGTTGTGAAGAAAAGTGTGAAGAAACTTACATTTCTTTTGGATTAGTGTAAGGAAAAAGTGGTTGTGGATTTTGAAAAGGCACGAGCTTACTCCACAAAATGGTTCACGACCAGTGAAGGGGATTGATGCACTTATCCGAGCCAGTGTATCGGCTGTTTCATTATCAATGTGACTTTTGTGTGCAGGGATCCAGTGTAGTGTGACCAAATTTTCTTTCCCAGTTCAAGAAGCATTTTGACTGTCTCTAAAACTCATTTTGATACGGTTGTGGCTGTGTTCAGTGCTTTAGGGCAGCTTGACTGTCCGAGAAGGATGGCTTCGCCACGACTATTAGAAAGGAAGTTTAAGCTTATATACTGATTGGTGGTAAATATCTCTTTCTAAAAGATGGTTGAGTATGTGTCTAGATTAACTGATACTCACCGAATATTCCAGACCCAAATCCGCTATAATTTTTTGAGACGTCCGCATAGCATACTAGGTCGGGTTCTACAGAACAGGGTTCGAAGTTTTCCCAGTCGTCCCTCGGAGGATGATTACTGAGTAGTTTGGTGTGAAGCAGTACATGGAAACTATGTCCTCCGATAATATGTTGAATTCACTACTTTGAAGCAATGGGTAAGCATGTTGACGTGTACGTCGCGGAGCCATGATATTTAGATGGAAGAGTTTATACAGGCTAGGTCTACTAGTATCTAGGATACTACTACTGCTGGGGACGCTAGGATGCAGGAAAACTATCAAACACTTGGTTTGCGATTTAAATCTTGAAAACAGTCGCCTGGGGAACAATATACTTGGAGAACTATAGAGAACCTCGTATAAGTTCCGCTAGCGAAGATGTTTATGTTGGTCTGTGATGAGTCCAGAAAATGTAAATACAGTGTACTCTCCCCTTACGTACACCTCTCATTAGCGGACACCCCTCATAACCGGACAAATTTGAAAGTACAGAGAAAAATATGTGGTTTTGTTTATCTTCTCACAAGCGGACAATTTTCTTTGAACCGTCGGTGTCCGCTTATGAGAGAGTACACTGTATGTCTGAAAAACAGCACCACAAATAAAAGGGGAAAGCAATGAACGCTCGTGGAAGCACTCCTTAATTCCACTTTTCTCCTTGCCTAACCTAAAGCAAGCATTCAGTTTTAAGGGCTGACTCTCCATGTACATATTATAAACTACAAGACATGCTCATAAGAAGCTTCGACTTTTTTTCTCAATGGTTTTTTGGATACTAATTCCGATCTTCTTGAAGATCAACTTCAGCTCCTTGATTGTATGCGCTGTTGCATAATTCTTTCAGTTTCTATTACCAACCCTATTAGGTTTTTAGATTCTCCAACCCTCACAGGCCGGAACCTTTGAGCAAATGCTGCTGATTTACCTTCCCTTGGCAGCCTTAGGCTTTCGACCTTCCATTGGTAAAAGAAACAACGAATAAGCGTACCCTCATTCGTCGAACTATCGCCTTCTAGAAAAAACCATCTTATAGCAAAAGGTCCCCCCACAACAAGCATCTGCTCAGCTTATAGGTGCTGTACCTTCATCTCTTTTGCTTCTGCCTTCAAAGGATAAGAATTGTCTCTTCGTAGCACTATTCGCTCCTTTTCCTTGCTCGTTCATCTGTTCTTAATTGAGTGGAGTTTGTGTGGTCTTGCCTGGTCTCTCGTCATTGACTTTCCGTTGTTCACTTCCGAATTTGGTGGGGTTAAGGATCACCTACGCTTTACTAAGTGGATTTGGCGGTTACCAAAGCATTTTAGTTTCGCTTCATTTACTTGTAAGAACCTTTGAAAGCATCTCTTCTTGATTAGAAACTCTCTTGCAGGGGACTTGTGTGATCACTTAAAGCGATAAGTGACTCACTCACAGTGATTGCATCTAGTTTTACGTTGTTGAAAGCTTCGTTAGATATGGATTTCAATAATCCTTTCTAATTACTTTGTTATAAAGGAGGATACACTGAGTGAATGAACACTACAGCAGTTTGCTTCCATTTGATAGGAACATACATACATGCATAGGGGTGGGTGATGCATTGTTAATTTAGACAATGTGACAGGGGCGTTAACATGGACAACCCCATTTAACAGTGCATATATCGAAGTCACCCTGTATTAATTCAAAGATTTCGTAATTAAGCTTGGTTGTTTGATCTTTTCTTCAGCTCTAAGGCTTTTTAGATGATGGCCAGCAACCAGTTTTCTGTATCCTGGTTACTATTTACGTCCTCCTTGTCAAGACCCAGTATGCGCGTTGACTCTTATTGTTGTTGGGTTTGAAAATGCTATACTGGAGCACTCAGACACAACTGGTCCATTGTACTATCAGACACAGGACATACATAGTCTTTACCTATTTTAATGGAATTTTCTCGACTTTTGGAGAAAACCGAGAAGGCGTTTCAATGATGAGGCTTACAGTATCAGCATATACCGCATCAGTATCGAAGATCTCCCATCTGATCCGGGCAAAGGCAGGACAATCACAAAGGAAATGATTGAAAGTATCGTCGCTCTCTTTACAGGGGTCGCAGATTGTGATGTCACTTAATGCTAACACAGTTAGATGGTTCGCAAAAGCGAAGTTTCCTTTTAAAATGCCAATAAGTTGTTTACAGTCTTTTCTGCTGAGCGATTGCAAGAATGCCGCTGATTTTTAGCAGACGTTCGGGAGCATTCGTTTGGTCTGCCTGCACCCTGGAGAGCCGTGCCACACGCAATTGTATTTATAGAAAACCCAATCGTCAATGGAGGCTCTGACTAAAGATGCGGGGAGACCTAACGCAGCTTTAGGCCCTGAGAAAACATTCTCTAAGCCTTGTCTAGCAATCTCGTCGGAGATCTCATTTTCAGAGATCCCAGAGTGACCTGGGACCCAGACAAGAGTTCAGCCTTGTGACCGAATTCAGAGAGTTCTTGCATTCTCGAACTATTTTGGAAGGTTTAGCAAGGCCTTAAGCCCAGCCTGGCTATCGCTTCAGACGCAGATGTGCTGACCTTTCCACCTATTCCTAATAATATATTCTGTGGTCATTAGGATAGCGTTGACTTTTAAGTGCCCTAATTTGGTAGAAGGTCACACCTGATGCTTCGGTTGGTGCAGGTTTAGATAATTCTCCTCACAGATCTACTTTTTTTTTGAATGACTTCGTCTAGGTACTTGACTTAAGCGTCTAAAAATGTTTTCCATCTATGTAGGTTCCCAAGATTTTTGACTTTCACTTGAATTTTCGGAAGTACTTTTAGCTTAAAGATAAGATCACAGGTCGACTAAGGACTTATTAACGTCAAACTAACTACTACTAACTACTTTATCGACACGATAGCCAGCAGGTTCCAGTTTATGAACTTCAGCTTTTGAAGAAGTTGAAGAGATGAAGAAGAGCAAGAATGTCTAAGACAGTTGGTCTCAGATTGCCCAGCACTTTGGAGGCGACGCTTCGACGTCTGGATATCTGGTTCTTTTAGGATCCATACAGTCCGGCGGTGCTCTTAAATCCTAAGCGTCTATTAAAGGGACCTACCTCTGAACATACCTCAAACTTTGAAATTGAGCGTGTGAGATATAATTGTCAGCTGGACCAGATGGGAATTTCTATCACGTCTGGAAGACGCAATTTCATTTTTAAGCCTAAAGTGGAATATTTGCAGCTCTGCAGGAAGTGATTAACACACGAAGCGTTCCCAGGAAACATCTTTTCTTATTTGTTTATTTACTTAGGCACTGCCAAAAGTCTAGAGTGAATTGTAAATAATCTCGTCATAGGCTCAGCACTACTATTGAGCGGAAGCACATTCCAATGTCTTCGAATTTCAATGCGTCCATCTTGTAAACAACGAAACTTTTCTTTATTTTGCAGATTCGAGTTCTTTCGTGGTCCCTACGTGGGTTGGAAGAACTCCGTCCGTCATAACCTCAGCCTCAATGAGTGTTTTAAGAAACTACCCAAGGGCATGGGAGTGGGTAAGCCTGGAAAAGGCAACTACTGGACCATTGAGCAAAATTCCGCCTATATGTTCGAGGATGAGGGCAGTTTACGTCGACGACCCCGTGGCTATCGGTCAAAACTGAAGATGAAACCCTACAGTGCAGCGAATGGATTTTACTCGCCGTCATCGTATGACGGTGGCTCAATGGTGAATTGGAGGGTTAGTCACCGTCGATTGTTTTTATTTATTTTTCTTTTTATTTTGTCTGTCTTCTAGGAAAATCCGAATTTCTATGCGCCGCAGGGTTACAGCTCTTATGACTACCCCACACCTGCATCCTTCAGCACGGATGCATGGAATCATCCACAATCGGCCCTGCCGCAGTACTCGAATATTGCCACACACCATAGTACGGCGCTGCACAATGGAAGTTCACCGCCTCCGCCTCCACCGACGTCATCGTCCGCCTCAGCCTCAATGCAAAGTACAAATCCCGGCCTGGACTATGCCAACTATCAGTACAGTACAAGTTCCTACAACATTGACAACGGTAAGTGGGAATAGAAATGAAGGGTTTTTTGGACTTTTAGTTCAAAAACCACCCACGCTAGCACCGATTTCTGATTCCCGTTGATGGTTGGAGAGCTCAAACTGCGTCCAGATGAAGCACTTAAGATCGGCGGAACATGTGTTGGGCTGCGCAGCTCTGTGAGTGGATCGCACTCGCATTTTCATGGAGAGTGTGGACGAGAACGATTTATTACACTTCTCAAGTGCTGGAAGGCAATAAGAATTCGAAAATTCCTTGGGCACTTTATGTGCGGTCTGAGGGCTTGAAAATGAAAACGAGTCGAGGACGCCTTTTAAGTATGATTGCTGGATTAAAATTGATTCTTGGTGATTAGGAAACTTGATACCTTTAAGTGCAGGAGATTAGAGACTCGTTTGAAGTTGCATGTAATGAATCTCTGTGAGCCTTTTGTTCAGGCTTCTGTGTCATTTCTTGTTTCGAATACTTTACAGCATCAAACTTTTATGTATTAGGGTCTAAATGTGGCGTGAAAGTTTAAAACTTCCGAAGTTACTACGGAGTTCGAACAGGGCGTGGGATTATTACCCACTAAAACAACTTCCCAGTCATTGTACTTTTTTTCATAATTAACCCACACCAAAGGGATTATGACTTCCCATAGATTCGAGCACGGGGCTTAGGAGAGAGGAAAATAAGAGGAGAGATGGAGGAGATACCAATGATGAGGAATCACAGAGCTATGTACGATACACATTCGTGTAGTACGACTTAAGCTACAATCCGACGATTTGCAGATGTGCGCAAATTTTATATAAAAATGTGTCCCAAACGTCCGCAAATCGTGTGATCACCCTTTTAAGACCATTTGCAGACTTTTGGACATTTGCGCACACGAATTTGCGGACTTGAGACTTGAAATTCGTCCGCAAATGCTTTGATACAGTGTGGTATCTTCTTCCGTCTTTTTCAAACGTGTGTGATGTTTCGTCCGCAATTCCCTTTCATCTTCCTCTTCGCTTTGATCGTCCTCTTCGATTTCATCGTCCTCTTCGCTTTGATCGGCCTCTTCGCTGCTGCTCTCAAACACATACATAGCCAATACTACGGCGAGAGTATCTCGAGTTGTTTTAGCTTTCCAAATAAATGAAAGTGAAATTTCTGCTATTTGCATGTGTCGGCAAATTGTGTGATCGGGCAAATGTTCTGAAAAAACCCAACAAATTGCAGCTTTGGGACAAACTTTGCAATTCGTGTGATCACCTTGCAAACGACATTTTGGATAATTTGAAAACATTTGCTTATGTGCAAATTTTGTGCACATCTGCAAATCGTCTGATCGTAGCTTTATAAAAGAATCGCAGTTTTGGTTTGCTTGTGGATAAACTGATGAGCGTTTGAAGAAGCGACACATCGATGCCAACTGCACGCCATTACGACAAAAAAGCTTGAGGACAAAATTCTGTGAAATCCCATCAAATGCAACAATCATACTTTCATCAAAGTGATGGGGGGATTGATTCCAGTTCACCGTGAGATAAGCTATGTTCATGTTCCCCATGGTACAGCAGTCTGGACATTTACATTCTCCATTGTTCTTTAAAAAGGAATCTTGTGTCAACATGGTTCGTTAGGCCTTTGAATTGCAATCTTAATGAATTCATTTGTTTGGTATGTCATCCAAGACCCAATTCAGTTACAGAATGTTAATTTTTCTTCCACTGCGAAAATGGAAAAACAAGCGTCAATACAAGCCTCTGCCTGATGACACGCGGCTCACAACAGGGCAATTGCTTTCCCGAGTGTGCAGCTCTCCTGGATTGTCCTTATCTTGTCTTTGAGGAAGAGGTTGATGTAAGTAAGTTATGCACAGGAGGATCAATTAGACGAAACCTTCGTGGAAAACTGATTGTCTTTTTGCCTGTCAGTCGCGAAGTGATTAAAACTCCGAGTTCATATTTCTAAAATTTAAAACTTTTCTGAAGCTGAATGAATATCCTAAAGCCTCTACATACATAGGTTCGGTTAGGTGTGGGTCGCTGTCTGTACCAGACTGCAGATACACTTAGACTCAGGATGGCCCATTGTGAAACTACTGGATCACCTACCTAGTTATGGGCAAATTAAACCATTCAGAGCTTCTTAGAATGCTACTGAAGTTAACATCTTCAAAACTGCTGAGATCGTCGCAGAAAAATGCTCCCAGATGGAACGATCTTCTTTTAAAAACGGACTGGACAGGTAAAACTCATACTTTCCCTTTTCCGTCTCTGCAGTTTATGCAAAAATCGTTTGAAAAGAGACTTAGCCTATTAACATGTTCACCATGAGGATTTGTAATTGTTTAAGCATGACTAGTCCAGATCTGTTTGATTACTCAGCATGTTAAGCCATGATTCTATTTGTGACTGGCTTTGCTCATTATATAGTAGCCAGCTTGAGTAAGTTCAATTGATCAAGAATAGAGAAGTCAGTTTGGCACGTACATATACCATTGCGCTGAGCCTGTGAGATGAATGGCTCCATAAGCGACCGATTATGTCTAATGGTTACATGAAGATTAAGGACGACTAACTATAGATCACCAGACTACCGGACAAGGGCCATTCCTCTTCTGTTTGAGCAAAAGGTGGAGCTCAACTCAAGGAAGTGCCAAAAGCAGTTTTCAAAATGAAACCCAAGCATATGACTGCGACAAGCTAAACAATTGAAGTCAAAGCAGCCATAAGAAAATATGAGGCTAAGGTTCAAACCGACTTCCTCGACTTTGATTGAAAGACTAATAGACTGCTGACCAGATCTTGCCCAAATGTCACCTAGCTCGTAATAAATAACAAACAGGGAGTTCACATCCCCAGCCATAGTCCACCGATCAACTGGAACGGAGAACGATAAGTAGCACCACAGGATCACTGCATTGACTGTCGTCGGTTCTGTGCGACTAGTGATCATTTCAAAAATAATTTCCGGCTTATCAGGTACATTGGTGACAGTCAACGTGACTATCGGCACAGAACAGTCTTTGAGGTAAATGGGAACCTCGATGGGATAAATGAACAACGGCGGGTTCTTATTGATTTCAAATGACACGGTCCAATTTGACCATCTTGTGGTGCATTTGGCAATGAGTTGTACACCCGCACTCTTATGTAGAATCACACTGACCCGGTCGCTTGTTGATTGATCTGTTTAGATAGATAATTCCAGTAGCTTTATCGACTCGACAAATGTTGAAAACCGCGTTTGGTCAGAATCTTGTACTCTGGCGGATTGCAGATATTCTTATTACGATAACATCGGGCTGAAAAGATACAAAGCAAAGAAGTCGTTAGAAAAAAGGTTAAGGCTGTCAATTTGGCTGGTACAACCCTAGAAGCCTAGAAGATACCGAGGGAAATCACATCGATTTAATAAGCGTGACAGAGAACAAAAGTCTTGAAGTAAATCTTAAACAAATTAATAGCTAGCGCGGCAGCCCGAGGTGGCTAACGTCTAGCTACTCACAGCTGACTACAAACGGCGGGTTGAGAAGCTTCACATGACAAATTATACTCTCGGAGGTTTAACATTCCACGACGAGAGACATTCTTCGAAAAGCTGTCCAACGCACTAACCACTAAGCCCCGCGCCAACGACGTTCGACGTTATGACTTTGCTATTTTTATTGATTCTAAGGAAACGCTAGCACCGATTTCACCGTCGTCCATTTTCGAACCATCAATGTAGATTAGTGTGTCTCTTACTATCCCACCGATTTTCCATTCTCGCCCTTGTGACGACATACGAGTTTCCCAAAAGTTGCGCTTTGAATACACTCCGACTGTACCAAGAAATTCCCTATTTCCAACAAATTCTTCTAATCCAGACGTGGAAGGCTGTACATTATTTTTTAACTCATTCTCGACGTCTATTTTTCAGTTTAAACACACAAATCCACCAAACGTCCACCTTGTCGTTAATCAAAAAAATTCCATTTTAATTTTTATTTTTTAGGACTTCGTTCGATGTCATTATCACAGATACCCAGCCTTTCACCTATGCCGTCGTTAACACCCACCAGTACGTCATCCAGTAGTTCGTTAATTGACCGCAAAACAGTCTACTTGCCGCCATTAACATCACCATCGTCGATGTCAGCGCCGCCATTGCATCACCAGAGCTCACTGAACATATTAGCGCCATCCACATACTTCGAGCACATAAAGTATTCGAATTAAAAGCACACAAAATGGACTCTCTGTCCCCTAAGTTAGATTTATAAGTTGTAAGAGTTTTGTTTTATTATTATTTATTGTACAGCTAGAGGGAACAAACCATAATTGGAACAAATTTTCTTCACGAAAAATGTAAATATGCGTGTAGGTGTAAGTTAGTGTGTAAAAGTTTTGACAGTGCTTAGAAATAAAAAAAAAAGAAAAGGAAAATTACAATTAATCGGCATAAGTCACGAAGTGTGCACTTGAAGTTTTCCATCGCGCGGAAGTGTATGGCCACAGTGTGTTCAACAAAAAGGGGTAAGCTAAGGACGTAGAAAAATATTTTTAAATTTTGTATAATTGTTTTTGGGAAACCTACGCCTTAACCAATAAGACTCTCAGCAAGCTCTATCTAAACGGATCCAGTCTTACCCATCTATTCATGTACCCAGTTACTCGTAGTTAAATTCCTTTTGAGGCAGAAGGGTTCCTCTATGGCGGCGTTATTCTTCTTTTGGTATGTAGATAGGTGGGCAGGCAGGTACAAGCGGCTGTTCAAGGGAACCCAATCAGCACGCAGATACACCTGTTACCACAACGTGATCTGGTTGTTCATGGAGAGGGGCGGAGTAAGACAGCTGAGAGTGCCAAAATCCATTCTGTTGAAAGGAGTAGAGAGCAGATTAGGTCTGGTACCCGAGATGTTATTGAGTTCGTCGAAGAATTAATTATTGAGCCCACGCCTTCTGGCTCTTGCTAGACATTTACAGAAGAAATGGGAGAGCGTTTCCTCCTCGTTTTCATTTCCGCAGCTGCGGCTGTGGGGGTTGTATGAAATGCTTAGTTTGGCCGCATGGTCTCCAATTGGCCAATGCGCCGTGGTTATCGCCATTATTTTGGCGATATCTGGACGGCTTCTGTTTAGGAGATCTTTTGTTCTAATCTTATCGTAGGTCGCCCACATCTTCCTTGATATGGCGCAGTTGGTTAACCCCCTCCATTAGAGGTTGGCCTTCTGCAGAAAGTGTGAATGGATTTGTCTTTTAACCGCTCCTAGCGGGATTTAGATTTTTGCTACGAGTGAGCCATGTAAGCCTAATCCCTGCCTGACCAGTCCATCCGCACGTTCATTTCCTCTTATGTCAGTGTACTCTAGAACTCAGAGCAATATGACCCTTAACCATTCGCACAAGTGGGCTTTCTCATTCCTGCACTTTTACACCAACTTGGAGGATATGGTAGCTGAGTCAATAGCTGTGATGGCCGCTTGCTTATCTAGGAAAAAGGATTCTGTTTGTGGCGTGTGTTACGCCCGAGTCGCGTGCATTTGCCAATAACTCCGCTTGTGTTACCGGCAGCCGAAATGATCTTGATGTTTTCAATGAGACACGGACACCGATGCCACAAATGGGTGTGTCAAAATCTTTCACTGCTTCATCTTTCTTCCACTGTGACCTGGTGGGCAATCCCTTTTGAAAATTCTTCCCGAAGTGCTACAGGCATAGAAGGCTATACATGCCTTCCAGACTATATGTTCTATGTTCAGCTCCTAGTTGAGTTTTGGGCCAAACATGATTACAGATACTTAGCGCTGGAGGATAGGGTGATTCACCTTTAAGTCGGGAAGGAGCAAGTCAGGTAGATAGTTTGGTTTTGGTGGTGAACAGCAACAGTTCGGTTTTACTCGGGTTAACATACATCGAAGCCACAATTAGCAGCCCAGGTGTTTACTTTATCTAGAGCAGCCTCCATGTTTTCATTTATAACACAAGAAACCATCCCTGTCTCTATCAAGGTCATCCACCTTTCTCTGTCTGGTCTCACTTTGTTCATAACCATTAACCACGGTGGAGGAGAAATGACACCAACCTGGAGCACTGTTATTTATTGTTGCCGGAATGATTCTTGTTCTGAGCATAGACACTATCCATTGACTAATAAATTCCTCTACGACCAGTTTGGTCAGAGATTCATAAATAGCTTCAGTATGTACATAATCAAAGGCTCCGTCTATGCCTATGAAAGAGGCTAGGGTATATTCTTTGTAGTGGATTGATTTTTTGATTGTTCGCACCGCCTCTTTAAGAGCCTTTTCTGAGGATCTTCCCTTGAGGTAAGCGTCCTGGAAATAATTGACATAAAATCCTTCCAAGATTCCTACCCCCATTTATGTACCATGTCTCCGGTATATACACCACTCGAGCGCATCTCCAAGAGTGGGGAAGTATTGTACAGCTTCTGAACACCGACGCTAGCTATGGAGTTGCTAGGCCTTAGATTCTTTGCAGTAGGATGCCAAGGACCCGAAAATTTGAATAAAGACCAGCTGATCGATTTAATATCCTTGTTGACGCGGAATGCACTTGCCGCACTGCTATCGCTGCATTCAGGGAGTTATATATTCACAAGAAGCTTCAGGGTTTTCGCAGAGGATTCTGTCCATCATCCGTCTTGCTTTCTCAAGGAGGATGGGTTGAAGTTTTCATTGAACAACACTTTACGTAATCTGGCGAAGACCTTGAGGATTTCAATGGATTGGCAGTAGTCCATCCAAGATTGTTTCTCGTGTATTTCGATGGTTTTCTTGCGCTTAGGACTTTGTGTTCGTAGCATATATTAACAGTCACTCTGGTCATCTGCCTTAGATTCGAGAGATCTTCATTCCACTATGGAGGGAAAGAGACGACGGCATTTCGACGACAGTAGTTATTTTTTGATAACGTGAAGCAAAACCAACGTCGAAACGATATCGTCAGACGACTATCATCTTACGAGTCCCTGGCATGGAATTCCTTTGGTTTCTATCCAACACGCGCCTATTACTACGCATCAAATATGATATCTATTTGGGAACTAAACATACTTTGCGGCGTTATAAAACAGATAGCAGATTTCTAAGAAATTGTTTACAGTGACATCTATCCAGGAGATAGAGCACTGTAGTAGAGTTCTCGAGTCTCCGAGTCCAACCGTTGTGAAATGCACTATTTGTATAACAAATTCTAGACTACAACCATATAAAAAGTTTATGTGGTATACTGGAGAGTTAAAGTTTTTCATACATAGGTGTCTTTGAAGAAATAAACGACGAATTCTGTACCGGTTGGTTTGAAAATCGCTGCCATTTTTATTTCATGTGTACTTCCTGTCCAGTAAAACCTAGTGTGCAAGCCATTGTCGATCGACATGCAAATCTGAATTGAATGGCATTTATAGGCTTACAAAGTGTAATTTCGCTTATTTTAGGATGGACAGGGTGACTGAGTTCAATTTAACCCTACAAAGGGGCTTCCCAACTAGTACAAATAGGGTTACAGACTCATCGGAGCAATTTACATTTTTTTTTAGAATGTTTGCGTTTTCGATAAAAATTTCGTTGCGCAGGCTAGACATTTCCATTTCCATAAGAAATCTTATATGTGAAACAAATCGTGGACAAACGTACATAGCAACAGCCAAAAAGTGTAGTGAGATGTTATAGCAACTTAAGGGATTTTTTTGCTTGTTCTGTGTAGCACCGAGGGAATTTTAAATTTTGTGTAAAATTCTATCTTTGACGTTTCGTTTGATTAAAATTTTTTTCGTTCTTATTTACTTACTTATATAGGTTGCGCTAATATTGGGGGTGAACCTGGGCTCGAACCCACAAGCCTCTTCGGTTTAGGTCGGCCCTTAGCTAATTGCCCCCAGTTACGCCCTCCAAGTTCGTTGTGTTCTTGCGGGCGTCACTTCTTCTACCCCGCGGGTTAGTTTTGAAGACTCTGCGAGTCGGAGCTGGTGTCCATTCGCTCCACCATTTCATCTCCCTTTAGCCATCTCAAAAGTCCAATGCACAATTTTTGTGACCAGATCGATGTCGCTGTACACCGGGAGTGGTGCAATCTCTTTCTCCAAAGTCCGCCAACACAAACGATTTCGAATATCTTACGAAATAATTTTCGAAACAACCAAGGATATCTTCCTGCGGCTTCAATAGAGCCAAGCTTCAAATCCATAAAGTGGGACCAGGACGATTAAGGTCGTAGTTAGAATCTCTCCAGTTGCTCGCGTATAGGAGTTTGACGAGATTGACGAGCGTTGTTCTGCGTTTGATTTGAGGTGAGAAGTCGTTGTCAGAGTTTCATAATTGCAGAGCTAAGATAAACAAAGTCTACTACTGTGGCAAAGAAAGTGGGTCGATTCTTCATGAACTTCCTCGTCGTCATAACCGCTTCAGATGTTTTTTTTCATCATTCCCCGAAGTTTTTTCCGGAATTCGTTATTCATGTGGTATCCCAGAGTACTAAGCCATGATCTTCTGTCATTCTGCAGAAGTCTGTCGGTCCTAGCATCGTCGAATATAAGGCTTTACTTCCACAACACAAGTGTCCAGTGAGGTCCATCTGTTCAGAGCTTTCTCTTTCCATCGAGCTTAAGTGTGCAAAACAGGACGTTTACTGAGATGTCTATTTAGTCCGAGTTTAGTTCCTAACCCCGTCTTACCAATTCGTTAGCATTTTAATTTCGGGGTATGTCTTCATGTTTAGGGACCCGGCACAGTTTTATCTTGTGTTGTGTATCAAAAACTTTGAGCTCTTCTCGTCAACATCTCACAAACTTTAGCAGAATTGCCTTTAGTGCTGTCTGGCTGTCGATGAAAAAGGTGAATTCCTCTTGTGGCATTGCCCTCATCGTAGTCTAACGGGTGACTAGTGCCACCACTAGGACCCTTTTGTAGTCCAGAAGGCGGACAAACTTGGAAATGCCCAGCGATTCGGACAAGTTGCCTGCACCTACACCAGTTTCCATTTTGTCACCATCTATTTTCGAAGCTTTGCTCAAATTCACCACAAGCTTTGGTTCTCGGAGCACCTCGTGATATGAAACAGTCCTACTGCTACTAATACAGACGTACGTAGCTACCACCATTCCGTCTCTATCCAATATTGATAGGATTGCGACAAGCCAGAGTAGAGATGAAGTCACGGCACTCTAATCCTACGCATGGTAATTGATCACATGGAAGACCTTAGATGTGAGCCTTTCTAGCACCTTTTTAACATAATTTCACCGCCCTTTCTTCAGGTAAAGGAAGGAACTGAACCAGTCGAAAGTCCAATTGAATCCAGCAAACCCATCTCAAACTTGGCTCGCTTATCGCCTTGACCTCATTAAGTGCTTTGAACACCTCCATTCTTTGGCAATTCTTCGTTCAATTATACTCCCATTATTTGACTCAAAATCCCATCAAACAGTCATCAGCTCAGCATGATCATCTGGGTCTATCTGCGGTGGAATCTATCACTCCACTGTTCCTCATTCGTCCCCGAGACTTGAACAAAGTCACCGGGATAATCGGGATTAACGCGCCTTTAAAAGTTAATCACCCACATCTGCATTCTGCATGCTCAGCCCAAGGCCAGTCCTTTGAGAGAATCCTTTTCACCCGGTAGCCCTCCTATTAGGATTTCCCACCTTCGTGTGCCATTGTCAAGTGCAATGTTGACGCAGAGAATTATGCGTTTATGGAAAGAAAACATTCGGCTGTGGGATTTGTCCGAGTCAGAAAAACAACATCGCCACACAAAAGATACTTTTGTCACCTCACCGGACAAAGGATCTTCATTGAGCTGTCCAGGCGAAAAGAAAACACACCAGCAGACCTCAAATGAATAGAGAGATGCAATGGCCAGCCTCCAATTCGTCGATGTCGATGCAACCACAGGGACCACACATTCCAGCCTCGGCAATAAATCCGTTCCCGAAGTTTAAAATGTTTTCATAGGTGAATTACGAAAATATTCCCGATGTTTGTTCAGTAAAAAAGGTGAAGGAAATTAATTTCTTCGAAAACGAAACTGTCAACCGTCGGTCCAGAGGTCGGTGAAAGGCTGAAGGTAAAAAGTGCGTGCAATGTACATCCCAGCCAGCGTCCGGCCCGCCCGGTCCAGAGTTATTTTAAAGTTTCAAGTGTGTTATTCTTTGAGATCATTTTTTCTTTTCCCGTGTCATCGTTGGAACACCTTTCTGCCGTGGATTGTCTGTCAACGATTTTTCAGGTTTCATCAAAATTTTCATGAATGAATTCATGAGTTCATGCTGGGAACCCGGTTCGGTGGTTTCTCGCTGTGACCTCCATCGTCAGTCGGGACACAATCACCGCCATTGTGGTCGTCGTCATTACTTGAAATGTTTATCTAAGCCATGGTAGACAGTTGGGCATTTTCACACCCGCACTTGTACCACCTATTCCATCCAGAGACACGACTCTATGTCGTGGGACGTACCTAGGACCTGGTACCTTTGCCTTTTGTGCGGTGAGTAGTTTAGCCCTTTTTGGACAAATTTTCACAATGGTGACATGCTGTGGGGACCGTGGGCGATCCAATTAATGAGGCAGACAAGTTGGCAGGTATTGTGGTGCCACAAGAGGGGGACGTGAAGGAAGCGATAGCGAATTATTGATTCCTCACCCGGGGTGTCTTCGTAGTTGATTGCAAGTTGAAATGTGCTGGCATTTTCGGAGGAACTTTGACCTTTTTATTGCAAAGGAAATAATTGACATTTGGATGGCTTAAGGCAGGGTCGACCTTTAAAGACGTTACTTCTTTCAATTCAAAAAAATTCAGAAAAACGTACAGAAATTACTTTGAAGTGAAGTAAGTAACGACATTGTGAAGCGATTCGATGTTGGATCTGAGGTGAAACCAACAGGCCTCTCCTGTGGGCATACATTTTTACCAGCTGCTTTCAATGCGGTCATAAGACCGATACTCACGTACGGTGTAGAGTCTAATGAAATGTCTTGGATAAAGGCATAAACCGCGGAAAGTAAAGTCCAACGACCAGCTTGTTGGTGCATTTCACACGACAGCCTCTACCTTTGCTGGACTGGACATTCTGCTTCATTTGACATCCATTGACGTCTTTGGCAGGTAATCGTCTCAAAGCAATCTCACAGTGGTCCAGTAAAGAATTTCACCACGCCTCCGTTCTGAATAGTTTCAAAATATGCCATACGCGAGCTGAATTTTAACAGAACCTTTGAGGTGACCATCCCCTCCAGGTCATTCTGGTAGGAGGATGCATGCCTTAGAAGACAAGTCCAACTGGAGAAATATAGCCAAGTCCTTGGAGTCATTCTCTACAAATTGACATTCACTAGATTGCCGTTCGTCTCTCGTAAAGATGGAAGAGCAATTCAATATTCTTCCTTGTTGGGTGCGGGGCATAGGGACATTCAAGGGAACTGTAAGGTTGATGAACTCGCCAGATATGGAACACAAGGCATACACATCGGTATATTTGAACACAAAATTAAGCGAGATGCTCTCGAAAGGACAAAGCTCCTTCAATAGATTGAACACCGCTCGGCACTGTCTAACAGGCAAGCATGCAACCTCCTTCTTTGTATCTGACAAGCTCTATCCTACAAAAGGAAACTTCGCTTTGATGCCTTCCTTTACAGTGGTCACAGTGGCTTAGTGCGTTGGACTGTTGACCGAGCGGCTTGGGTTCAATCCCCAGCCATGTCCACCAAACATTTTTGGCGACACCACCTCTCGTCGGGGAATGACAAACTTCCGGGAGTATAATCTGTCAAGAAAGAGCTTCTCAATTCACCGTTCGGAGTCGGCAATAATTTGTAGGTTCCTTCCATTCGTGCAAACTATACAACACGCACAACATGAATGGTTGCGAGAAGCTAGGCCTTGCCTTATACCGAACTGTCGCGCTAGTGACTTGTTTTGCCTTCTTTTACAACGATCTAGGCGATCTGAACAAACAGGTGTTAGAAGGTTCCTTCGCTTCATTAGAAACTTCAACTGGTTCAAGGAGTAGGCAAAGGAAATGTTTCAAGATCCATGTGGTATCCCAAGTGTGTTAGCTTCAGCTGATAGCCACTTTAACCTGACTTAACCTAAGCACTGGTTTACATCTTATCATAATAATGTCAGCCTCTTGAAGCATTACTATGTCGCAGTACAGTCCGTCCATGGTCCATGATCGAATTTTCCCCTTTATGCACCATCAGCGCAGATAGAACCATAGACTTTGATAAGGTACACGCTTATACGCGACATAGTAGGACTGAGATGATGAAAGTTGCAAAAAGCGTGGCCTTACAATCAAAAGATGCAGTTCAGCTTGGTTGAAGGAATTTTCCAGTTTGATCTCTGCTCTGCTCTCATCGGAAGAGTGCTTGCTTGTCTATCAAATTACCATCAATATAATTAGGGAAGCAAATCTTTGACCATCTGAGCCAGCGATCTTGTTGAGCTTAAGCTTGACTTCAGATGCTTCGCTCAGTTGAGTAGGTTAAGTCATTGGTCATCCTTTAAGTTGAGAATATGAAACTGTCTGGCATGAGTAATGGGTTCCATCGTCGTTTGACAAACTGCATTCTTACGTTTCCATCTTGGAAGCTTAAATTTGGGTGGTAAATGGCTGAATTGTACTCAAATGCCGGACCTCGTTTCAGCTCGAACATTTCTGCTGACGAGGCTCTAGTCCTTTCAAGTAGGTAAGTCATCTATTAGGGCAAGTAAACATATCAGTTTCAGCACTGAGGCTTAGTGGCAGTGGACAACTAACACCCTGCGATTACTGTTGCACGCGTAAAATTTTTGTGGTCTAAGGTTCCAATCATCAGGCGTGCTTTCTTCGGATCATATTTTATTGACGAGTTGGTGCATGTACCCTACCATCGCCTGCAGGATTTAACAACTCGACTGCTAGGGCATCTGGGCCTGCGGCCTTCTCTGATTTAGGCCTAGCTAATGGCTGCTTCAACATCATTCCGGTGGCTGTAGTAAATAGTTCTTCTCTAGATTGAGACTTTTGGACTGCCTGACAGAAGAACTTTGGCTTCCATCGCCGGTAAACAATCCGCAGAAATAGCCTTTCCATACCTTTGTTTAGTACCAACTGCTTCTCCACTGTGGTACTCACATTTTCGTCCTTGCAGGCTCCGGTTTGGTTAGCGAAACCTTAAGTTGTCCTCTCTAAATAAATAGCTGGCTCGAAAACTCGGAATGAGCCAAGGCCTAGCTTCTCGCAACCATTCATGCTGTGTGTGTTTTAACTTTTTTCGGACGAATGGAAGGGACCTACCATTTATTGCCGAATCTGAACGGCGAAGTGAGAAGCTCTTTCATGACAGTTTATACTCCCAGAGGCTTGTCATTCCCCGACGAGAGGTGGTACCGCGAAAAAT
This sequence comes from Matsumyia berberina, assembly GCA_917880715.2. Classification (NCBI taxonomy): domain Eukaryota; kingdom Metazoa; phylum Arthropoda; class Insecta; order Diptera; family Syrphidae; genus Matsumyia; species Matsumyia berberina. Next base: position 37,439,414 of record OU862870.1, read on the forward strand.
GTTCGGTGTTCCTGACTGGGCCTTGAACACACGCCGCTCCTTTTTCTTTCGTCTGTCCTCTTCTGCTCGTAGAGTTGACAAGCGGCTCTTGTCTTTTTTCGTCGGCCTTTGCCTATATGCATTCTGCATCATACCAGCCGTTTCTTGCAGGTGGAGGGGTTAAATCTAGCAGTTCAGTCGCGGCATTTCTAATGTCTTTTTGGTAGTGCTGCCTACTTCGCTTGCTGTTGCTGCTAGAGGACTTCTCGAGAGCTTTAAAGAAACTCGATTGGCAAAGGGTCTTGTGGTCAATTGCGATTGCAGCCTCCCAACTTTGAACTTCCTCACAGTGGGAGTTCTTGGCGCCACATTATTGGATATTCGCAGCCATAGCTTCGCTGCAACGAGGTTATAGTCGAGTGGATATTTGCATCTCGGATCGTTCAAACATCCATATTCCGTCGATTGGAACGTGATCAATTTGGTTGGCGGTAGTTTGATCAGGTGACTTTCAAGTTGCCTTGTGAATGTTAAAATGTGGAAATCGTGTGCTTGTGGTTAATGATGTTAAGTTGGTGTCGTGCCGCCTATGTATGCCGATGGTCCGACCAAAGACGTCCTCCGTTCCGAAAATCCGTTCCAAAACCTCCAAGGACGATCATTTTGAAGAGCGGTTATATCCGCTTTGTACCAATAGAGGATCTTGCTAGTTCGTTACCTTCTCGAGGCCTGTTCAGAGTACCACGTCCAGATCCATAAATAGTCGTCCTTTGTGCATTTGTTGGAGTCCTCAACAGTTAAATCAACCCTTCTAGCTGAGGCTCGTGTTATAATCATTCGATGTTGTTGATAGGCCTATCGGTAGCCGCAGTGATAAGGTGACACGGTCTTACCCCTACTTACAATCTACAATCACTCGATGTTTGGCCTTTTGTGACCGACAAGTGGCGACGGCGCACGACGTGGTTTGAATCTTTCACCAGGACTCTCTTTGCGTAGTCCCCTACTTCCTGAGAACCAGGTGGCACAATTAGTGCGCCACATGACCTCAGCATCCCCTGGTTAGTTCATCTTTCAACTATCCAGGGGGCACTCTAAAGAAGTGACGGTGTGCTTTCGCCCACCCCTTGATATATCCACGCCAAATGATGCATTTTATATCAAGGAAGACACAACTGCTTACAATAATCTCCACCTTTCCCATCTGTCTGCCACAGCTATGGAATGGGCTAAAACGAACTCTAAAATTAGAGCACAGAGTGGACAAAGTACCTTCATCTTCATCCCGCTACTGGACGAGCAGTTTGGTTTCCCTTAAAACATTGTGCATCCTCGAGTTTCCGGTCTTGATATCTTAACATTCGTTCTATAGTTACTTCGGATAAATCGTAAAATACATTAATTACTCGCTTAGGAATTCCCCAGTCTCAAACCACATGTCCTCGGCTCAAGTCCATTGCGCATCGGCAACCAGCGCTAACGATTTCTCCCTAAAATATCTGCAACGGCCATATACCGCAGTACATTCCGCATTAAGCCTGATTACAAGCGTAAATACATTCACACCTTTCCGATACGACGATCTGCGCTCTGTCGTAATCCTCATGCAATTCCCGGCTTTTCTTTCGTCCTTTCCGTCTCCCGGGCAAAACCCATCGAATCAAGAATGGATATCGCAGGCAGATTCTACCCAATAGCGTGACCGGAAATTGGGAAATCCCAGAGTAAAATTTCTCCACCATCAATGGCTATGCTAATGATGATGAGACGGACTAGCCTCTGCTACCGTTCCGCGTCCGCTATCAGGTACATAGCTCGCCTAATGCCTGATCCTTAGCGCCCGTGATGTGCCATCACTTTCTTCGACAATCTCCGGAAAAACACAGCGCATTAGGCAACCTAATGCGAAACATGTTGCGTTGTGGTTTTCCGATTAATTCTGCACTTAATTGGGGAATTTCCACCCCAGAGGATTTCAATCGAGGATAATCCATAGTTAAACCGCTCGCGTGGACCCACAAGTACCCAAAGTAAAAGGAAGCAATCAGGCAATAAAGTCCACTGTGCTCGACAAATCGATTTTATAGTCAACTCCGTCGTATCCATTGATAAAAAAAAAAAAAAAGAGAGAAACAAAAATGGATTCAGCCAAGGATATGACGTCACCTTTGCGAGTCTTCTCAGTTCTCAGAGTGTTGGAGTCGGAGAAAGTCCGTTGACACACACAAATGCCCAGCGCAAGCCAATGAATTGGAAGTAGGTGTGCGCATACGAAACTGACACGCCCTCATATCGGTGTGCCGTCGTCGTGTTGATGGCCACATCTATGTGTGCGAACGTGAAGTAGCTCTGAAATGGATTTCACCGCAGTTGAGCAAATCTCCATCGATCCATGGCGTTCACAGACCATTCCCCTCGATTTATCTTTTACAAGGAAAGTAGTGCCGAAGGAAATGCTTTTCTCCCTAAATTATCCGTGCACGCAGAGGGGATGGATGGATGAGATAACCGGAATGTGGCGACGTTCTTAAGATGCATTTAAACTAGTGGAGGAATATATTGTTGTTTTGCCGTTCCTCTTTGTGCACGTTATTTTCAACGAAGGAAAAATGAAAATAAAACACTTTTCCAGACTGTCTGGCGGCGATGGATGGAAGGGTCGTTTTTTTTTTTTTTTTTCGTTTTTAAAGAATCTTAAATTGGATCTTTGAATTTAGATAGGCACACCTGGTTGTTCTTATTGATTAGACGTTTTAACGGGAAATGGTCACCATCTATGCAATTTAGGAGGGGGGTTAACAGAATTTGGAATGATATTTGTGAGATTAGTTTGTCTCAAATACCTAAGACACTCTCGGACAGTTGTGCTCATTACGAAGTAGTATTCAAGTCAGTGCCTTGCCGGAATCTTATGTGCGAATCCTAAGACGACAAGCATTGTTTCTGGAACAAGAAAACTGAGTCCCTTTCATCGTCCCTTACATAGGTTCTGTAGGACGAAACTACGACGAAATTGTCCTGAACATTCATACCCTTATGATTATTGTTTTCTTAATGATCCGCTCTAGAACTGCGGTCTCTCAGAGAGGCCTATTGTGCCAACACAAGTGATTTTAGAACAAACAATGTATGTCGTTTACTCCTGAAGTTCATCAGCTTCTCAGGATGAGGCACAGCGAATGTAGTCGGTGAGGCAAATTCACTACTCAGAGTCTGTTTTCTCACATGTTTTAGGAAGAGTATTGTCCTTTTCTAAGCATAGTCTACTTATCAGTCAGCCAAGCAGAACTATTAGCCCTTAAATTCTATATGGTAGGGTCCAAACTTGTTTGGGATTGTCTAAACCTTCTCGAAAGTCTTACATCAGTACAGAAGGCTACCAAGGCCTGGATCCCAGAACATGAAGGCTTCAAGGGTACCGAACGGGCTGACTGCCTGGCGAGAAGAGGCGCTTGCCACCCACCCGTTGGTCCTGAACCCTGTTTTGCGGTTTGTTCCACTCAACAGTCCTTACTCCAAGATAAAACATGAGAGATCAACAAACACGCTGACTACTGTGCCAACTTCCATGGCCTTAGACAGGCGAAAAAGTTCATCAACCATAACCTATACAAGGCCAAGACTTTTATTGATTTCAACCAAGACGAGTTAAGAACCTTAACGGGCTATATAATAGGACATTGTCCACTTAGATATCATCTGCATAAAATATATTTATATTTATCAGATACAGAAGGAGACCTCTAAGCATATTTTGTGCGAATTTCCAGCAGCCGCAACGAAAAGATTACCCCACTTGACACGGGCCTCCATCGACCCAGCGGAAATTCGGAAAAACCGAAGGCTGTACTGAGGTTTATCAAAAGCCTCTATATAACCTCTGGTCAAACCATGCGGACCACCACAATAGACCTTATAGGCCGCAGTGCGCATTTAGCGCCCTTTATACAGAATACAGAAGCATAGTCTACTGGTAGGGTTCAGCGATAAGTTCAGTTTTTAAAGGTTCGATTTAAAGGGTTACTCGTCGAGATCGAGTTAGGAATACTATAAAACGTGTAAAACGTGAGACACTCAATGTCGAGCAGCTACTTCTTCGAACAGAGAGGTCCATACTTCGATGGTTTGGACACGTTAAACGCATGTCCCCAACTCGGCTTCCAAGACGTGACATGGAATCTGTGCCATCAGGTAGGCGTCCGCTAGGCAGGCCTAGGTTAAGATGGTTGGACCAAGTCTGGAATCTCACCTCTACCTGCGTGGGGATAGCCCCTGAAGATTCAGAGCCAATGGCGGAAGATCGAAGGATGAAACCCGCGACCTTCATATTGGATGAGCGGGCCATTGGAAAATGATGATGAGGATGAAGGTTAGGTTGCAATGAGCAGTGGTGGCTGCTGCTCAGATTCCGAAAAAACTTAGATTTCCTTTTGGGTAGTGTTATGAAAAAGTATTTAGTAGTCTTCTGTTTACTACATGCTTTCCATCCAAATCAAATTGGATCTAAGCAAGGTCTACTCCTTTCCCTCATGTGGACTTCAAAAATGCATTTGTTTTCTCCACAGAATGGTTTGGGTTCAGTGAGAGGCGTTGTTGCATCTATCTTTCCCAGTGAGTCCGCTTTTGCATTGCGAATGTGACAGGGGTCCTGTGTGATGTGACTATAAATTCTTCTTAAAAGAAGCATTTTGCCTGACTGTCAGAGAAGATAAAGGCGGCATTTACATGGGTGTACGAGAGCAAGTTTCAGCCTATGCGCTGATCGATGGCAAATATCTGTGCCTGTGCCTGGTTGGCCGAACATTCCAGACCTGAATCTATAGTTCACTTTTAAGCCATCTCTGGTCGTGCTCCAAAGAACGGGCCTTGAACTTTTCCCTGTCGTCCCTCGGGAACTAGTTACTGGGCAGTGCATACTTGGGAAAGATGTCGTCTAATTCATGTCCATTACCATGCGTCTAATACGTATTTAATGTGTGAGCAAAAGTCATAGCAAAAATGTAGTTTAAGAATTGAAACTTGCCACCAACCTACCTGTCGCCAGCATTTCAAAGGAATTAGACTACTCCTCTATAGAACGTCTAGCCTTCTTCAGTTTTCAAAACGTGTCTGTCTTCACTCAGTTCGGACAGCAGAATCAGTGTTTTGCACAGCATACACTTCGTCTTCCGAGTTAAGAGTTTTGAACCCATTTATTTCTCAAAATGAAAGTAACAATAGTTTCGTAGGCTCAGAAGAGTTCAGTAGAGTTGTTTGCAAATTGTGCATTGACAGCTCAATCTATATTGCCGGAATGCTGATTGTTGAATTCAGCCATCGTATTGTAGAGTTTGCAGAATTTATAACGATGAATGCTATCATATTCTGCTTTACTCACTGTTCTTCTTCAGGATTTGACAACTATATTCGAATACCTACATCAAGACTTCAAACCTCTTCAATTCCTAGTTGTTGAGTTCGAAACATGCCACCGCTCGAAGAGAAAGGAAGACTTTCTGCGTTTCAAAGAGTCTTCAAGTTTCGGGGGAGTTTTTTAAGAGAAGGGAAATAAATGTATATTGAGTTTCTTATTTCGCCATGGCTTAGGGGCTAATGCGTTGGACTGGTGTGCGAGCTGCGTGGGTTCAAGCCCCAGCCATAGTCACATGAATTAGTCCCTAGAATAAGATTATAAAGAGGAAGTTGTAGTGTCTAGATATGTCAGTTAACGCCTGTGCTCCAGAGGTTCCACAGGTGAAAGAATAAATTGACTGCTTGAGGTGTTCTCTGACTGCTATTTAAGTATTTTAAGGTTTTTATAATCGAGCCTGTCTAAGCATCGCTTCAAGTGTCCTCATAGAGCACTGTGATAGAGGAATCCACGCAGAATGACTTGGATTACCCAACTACTACTGCAGAAACTGCGTGCACGAATAGGAATCTGACATTTGCTGTGCAAATGTTTCCCACTAGCCACCAAAAGACTGCGTACTCTTGGTACTAACTTCTTCCATGGGCTGAAGAACCTTCATATTGGTGATTTTAAAAGATTCTTGAGATTTCTATCCCCTTCTATCCCATGAGTAAACTTTTTATGAACACAATGAACAACCCACCAACGAAGGAAAATAAAGTGTTTTACTATCGTCCAGAAACCGCTATTGCTGTTCAATTTGTCATCATTCCATTGGTACGCTTATTCACTATGAGGGTCGCGTGTTTAGGGAGCTTAAATGGACTCTCCTGTTCTCCTGCTTATTCTGTTCTGTAAGATGAATAGAACCGAGAGGAAGTACCTTTGTAAATACTTCTTCGTAAATGAAATGGAATCGAGAACTGAGGCAAAAAAAAAAAAAAATTACCGACGGACTTAACTTAAAACAACATCTGGCAATACCGATGCTCTACACTCATACCCACGCAAAGTCGGGTCCCCTATTCGAAGTCATGAACTGTGTGTGCGCGTGTGAACATTGCATAAGCCCTTCGCCTTTGGCTCCCCCAATTTCCAATTTCCAACTTCAACCACTGACACGGACACCGAGTAAATCACACTGGAAAGCCGAACCAGTGTGCGTAACGTGACGAACTTCCCCAATAGAGTTTCCACCCTCTCGGTGTTCGTAGGCCGCATCAGCAGCACTCATGGCTCACGGGGTCCCTCTCGACTCGACTGTCCCGACGAGTTGCTTATTGAGCAAATATTTTCATTTATAATTTAATTATTTATTGTTTTTGGCAGCTTAAAAATAAATTTCTGTTTGTGGATATTTTCAGAGATAATAAATTCAAGCTTTTTATGGAGTCCTCCTCGGGTCGGGCGTGCACGCCCGTATTATTCTTTAATTTCGGCGTTCCTGCGCCAGTCCAGGATGCGACGGGATTCCTTTGAACTCGGCGATGGGTGTGGTTTTCTTTTAACCCTTCCTGGCGCATTTGGCTGCCACACCGAGAGGATGGACGGATGATGATGATGATGATGTGGATGATGAACAACTTTCGTTAAAAAATATTTTTGTTTTGATAAATAATTTTGAAATGCGATTTAAAAAATCTCCTCTCGGTGATGACGAGTTTTTTTTTTTCCTTTTTTTTTGCGGAGACGGAGAGATACCCACTTGGCGATTTGTTTGTTTTTTTATTTTATTTATTTTTCTCCTTTTTTGTTGGTGTATCGCTGGGGCTTTTTTGTCGCCAGTTGTCGTCGGGCGGGTGAGAATCCTTTCGATTTAGGTCATCAGGTCGAGTCGAAAAATTTACCTAAAATGTTTGCGAAAGACGCAGAAGTGTGTTAAGAAAATATTAGTTTATGGACGAGAGAGAGAGACATGTTTTGGTTGGAATCGGGATTTGATTCTAGTTCAAGGCAAACCGCATTAAATCGAAAGTTGACAAAGTTGACACTACCCACTCGTAGATAGTTGACACTTGAAGTTTGTGGATGAGTTTTCATTTGATCGTTTGGAATTGTGTGTGAAATGAGAATTGTTTTAGTAATTTGTGATGGCGTCTATCTTAGGAAAAGTATACAATTGGAATGGTGTCGTATAGGTAGCTTAAGACCACCAGCTTCTTCCTATATTCGGCCACAACGGTACCATACTGACTCCTTTCCATCTTTCGTTCTTAACTTTTTTTTATTTTTTATGAAGTGCTTCCTCAATAAACATTTATCTAGTGATTGTTTGGCTTCGAGAGGAAGGGTCCGAATACACTAGACCTGATACGTGCCTGTTGTAGAATTTTCTACTCTTTCGCGTAATAACAACCCAGGCGGTATGTTGAAAGTTATGTCGAGTTTAGTCGCGAGAGTCCTCATTGGTCAGTTGCCGGTCCACATCGTCACTGGCGATATCTGTCCGAGTCATATTTTTGAGCTCTAGCCACATCTTCCTGGATCATCAAAACTATTCTACCTAGCATTGGTGCTTGATAGAAAGCATGTATAAGGGGATTTTAGCATTCACAGTAGGCGAGGAATCTGCAAAGGATTGACACTAACCTGGCCAATTCGTCGGCCCGCTCATATCCCTTAAATTACGGTGACTCGGACTGCAAACAGGTGCACTACAAACAGCACATTTCCAGTATGACATCGAATCGCGCAGCTTTATACATAGCTTCCTCAATGCGCAGCATCACATAAACTATTTTGGCATGTATACGGAGCTCAGGAACCAGAAAGAAGGTACGTACTCACATCCCAGAAGTGGTGACTGACTTCGGTTTTCTCAACCGGTCTCAGTACTAATGGGTTTGTCCATCGTGGAGGCCTTTCGGTTGGGGTTTGTGCCTTCAGGATTATTGGTTCATCACGTTTCCAACTAACCGACTTCGGAACAACTCGGCGGTTATAAGTATTATAGGTAGCATTAGGTGTTTGCCCCCAACACTGCGTGTTAGTTACTCTCACGGATTCAACAATCTGGATGTACGTGTACAGCTTTGGACACAAATTCAAAGACGTCCGACATTCCAAAGAGAAGAAGAGAATCGCTCATTACAGAAATTCAATCTTAGTGGCCTTAGCACGCCTCGAGTAGCTAGAGTCTAAATACGCTTGAATGAGAAACTTTCCACTGGATCCACCATTATCATCATAACCTGAACCCAGAAGTTTCACACAAACTGGGGCCGCGGGGCAAAACAAGCTAGCTATCGAGGATGAGGGATAAGAAGTGATGCTTAGGCCACCTTTTTAGTACTTGCTTAATGTGCTTTGGATAGAGAGACTGATAGAAGAAGAAGATGTCCCAAGGCAAATCCAGTCAACGAAAAAGCAGTTCCTCTACCAATCCTCTTCAATTTAAACGAGGTTGGCGGGGTCATAAAGGAGCTAAAAACATCAAAACCACTGGCTCTGATGGCTTACTAACGGAGACGTTGTTTTGGTCATGAACCAATACAAAGATCGACAAAGGTACTCCCAATTCTTTGAGTATAAAGTCCATGTGCAAGAATTAAAGAGCCATGTCCCAGCTTGACAGACCAAATTTTCATACTAAGACAAATCTTGGAAAAGGCCAACGAATTTCAAGTCGAATCTCACCATTTCTTCATCGACTCTTGAGCTGTATACGATAGAGTTTATAGTCTTGAGCTCTACACGAGATGACTAAATTCGCGATTTTAGCCAGACTGATCCCACTGTGACCTCAAGAAAGGAGACCCTCTGAACTGCGCCTACTACAGAGGCATCAGTCTTCTTAACATCGCTTACAAGATCTTATCTGCCGTGTTGTGTGAACGCCTGAAGCCGTTCGTCAACAACCTGATCGGTCCATATCAGTGTGGTTTCAGGCCAGGAAAGTCCACCATCGACCAAATATTCACACTGCGGCAGATCTTGGAAAAAACCCAGGAACTTCAAATCGATACCCACCACCTCTTCATCGATTTTAAGGCCGCGTATGACAGCATCTATAGAGACGAGCTATACAGAGCCATGTCTAGTTTTGGCATCCCTGCCAAACTCGTCCGTCTGTGCAGGATGACGATGGAAAATGCACGCTGCTCCATCAAGGTCGGTCAAGACCTCATCGAGACCTTTGATGTCAGAAAAAGATTTAGACAAGGCGACGCGCTGTCATGCGACTTCTTCAACATCGTTCTTGAAAGAGTTGTGCAAAACTCACGCGCCAACACCAGAGGCACAATCTTTCAAAAGTCCGTCCAATTACTCGGATACGCCGATGACATTGACATAATCGGAAGAACGCAACGTGATGTCACTGGTGCGTTTGTGAGTATCGAGACAGAGGCGGCGAAGATGGGTTTAGCGGTCAATGAGGGCAAGACGAAGTATATGCTGTCAACAAGAAAGGACTCCCAACACCGACGTCTCGGACACAACGTCGCTATAGACAGCTATAACTTTGAGGTAGTTAAGGACTTTGTCTACCTAGGCTCCGCTATAAATTCAGACAATGACATCGGCGCTGAGATTAAACGAAGAATAACTCTTGCCAATCGCTGTTTCTTTGGGCTAAGAAGGCAATTGAGTAGCAAAGCCCTCTCTCGAACAACTAAGGTGACCCTCTATAAGTCCTTAATCGTCCCAGTCCTGCTCTACGGCGCAGAGGCATGGACTCTGTCTAAAGCGGATGAGGTTGCTCTTGGCTGCTTCGAGAGGAAAATTCTTCGGGTGATTTTTGGTCCCGTCTGCATAGACGGGGAGTGGAGGAGGAGATACAACGACGAACTGTACGGGCTGTACAGCGACATCGACTTAGCCAGAAGAGTGAAGGTCCAACGACTGAGGTGGCTGGGTCATGCAAAGCGGATGGACACCAAAGCTCCAGCGCGGAAAATCTTTGAATCCACACCCGAGCGCAGTAGAGGAAGACCGCGACTCAGGTGGCGCACGCAAGTGGAAGGGGACCTCAACCAACTGGAGGCAGCTGGCTAAAGATCGAGCTGGCTGGAGAGGCTTGTTGGTTGAGGCCCAGGACCACGCCGGTCTGTAGCGCCACCTTAAGTAAGTAAGTAAAACCCCCAATGCTTGTTGCAGCTTGAAAATGGTCGATTTGAACTTTTGCAGGAAATTTCGGCAAGGAGATGAGCTGTCATATGAATTCTTCAATAAAGGGCTAGAACAGATAGCGAGTAGGGCAGGCATTAGCACGAAAGGCAGTTTTTTTTACAAATTCTTGTAGGTAGCTGCTGGGATATGGAGCGTTTTTAGAGGTTTTCACAGTGATTGAAGACGAAGCGAAACGATTTAGTCTGGAAGCGAATGAACATAAAGCCCACATATGGGTACGTTATGTATAGGGTCATCCAATTCGTGGTCCGGATTTGACATCTCTGTCTCAATACGTCATACGTCATACGTCAAACCGTTCTATCACCCGAGACTGTATATGTTTAGTTTAATGTTTGCCATTTTACAATATGCATCGTTTAACAATTGTTAAAATTGTGAAAACTTACTACAAAAATAGTGATTCTATATCTAGTAACTACGTTTCGCGCTGAGCGTACTGTAAAAAAATTCGAAAAGACTGGCTCTGTTACAGATTTCTTATGACCTATCCATCACCGAAATGCACGGTCTACAGAAGATATGACTGCCGTTAGTCAAAGTGTTGAAGAATATCTAAATCTATTGATTTCACGGCAAGCACAGCATTTGGGCTTGTCTTACGGCACATTATGGCGTATTTTGCATTTGGATTTGCATCTACACCCTTATAAAGTTCAACTCACTCAAGAATTGAAGCCAGCTGTCTACAGAATGCGTAGAACATACGCCGATTGAGTGCTTAAACATCAGCGTTTGGATGACCAATTTTCACACCAAATTTTCTTCAGCGATGAGGCTCACTTTTCACTCGGTGGATAACAAACAAAATTGTCGCATGTGGGGAATGGAAAATCCACATGTAACTGTCGAAAAAGCACTGCATCCACAAAAAGTCATTGTATGGTCCGCGATTTGGTCTGGTGGTGTCATTGGTCCAAACTTCTTCGGAAATGAGGAAGGTGTAGCCGTCACCGTCAATTCTCACCGCTATAGCCAAATGTTAATGGAAGACATTTGGTTTCAGCAAGACAGTGCCACATCTCACACAAAAGACTCGTTTTGGCTTTATTGCAAGAAAAGTTTCCTCGACGAATTATTTCGCGTTTTCGTGATGTCAGCTGGCCATCAAGATCGTGTGATTTGTTACCGTTGGATTTGTTTTTATGAGGCTATGTAAAAGATTGTGTTTATGCACATAATCCGCAAACTCTTGACGATTTGAAAGCGAAATTCGTCAAGTTATGGTCGAGTTATTGCCCGATATTTGTCGAAAAGTAATCGAAAATTACCTTGCCAGAATTGAGTCCTGCAAGAAGTCTTTTAATTCGACGGATGATAGCGTTCTGTAGGGATTAAGATCATACATCAAGAGCAATAAAAGTGTTGATGAACTTGCAAGGAAAGCGTCAGTCGGTAGCTCACTAGCTCTTCCGTTTATATACAGTCTAAACAGATGCTCATGCTCCAAAATGGATGGTAATAGAGCTAGTATACCACCTTAAATAAAAAAAACGACACATGGGTGACAAACAATTTATGATTTTCGTTGTCTTTGTGGAACGCCGTCTAGTCAATTTGGAACGCCCGGAGCCTTCCCTCAATTAGTGTTCTAAATAAAATGAAGAGCTGGCGCGACAGCTCGGGATGAGCATAGGCTTATGAAGAGACTTACTTTTTCATGAAAAACTATACTCCCGGAGGCTTGCATTCCCCGACGAGAGGTGGTGCCGCGAAAAATGTTTGGTGGACATTGCGAGGGCTTGAAACCAGACCGCTTACACAGCAGTCCAACGCACTAACCACTGAGCCACAATTAGGTTCTGGGCGACGAAAATAAGCGGCGAGAGTTCTTTAGTGAATTAGGCGGCTGAATCAGTGACAAATGCTGATCTTTTCCTTCCAGGTCTAACTCTATGCCCCAGATGATCACTAAGTTTGTTCTCTAAGTAAACAATGTCTGTCCTTTTTGTATATTTCGTTACTGCTTAATGTATTTTCTGACCTGAAAGGCGATAGCCTTTCAGTTCATATAGGTACTCTTCTCTAATTTGTGACAAATAGAGCCTGGTGTGTTTATCTGGAGCTTCCGAACTCTTATCTCCAATACTAGGTTGAAGTAGCTCGATGACAGTGCGTAGCCCTCTAGAACGAAACAACGAAACTACCTTGTCTAATTTCCTGATACCGAATTGTCAAACTGACAGACCGTCATTGTAATGTAAAAGTAAATAGCTGCTGCATTAAAGCGAAATTATTGCGCGACGAACTGGTGAAACAGGTAAGGTACAGTCCAAGTGGAAAACATGTCTTTTCCCAGTCCTCGTTCTATAGGTACTCAAAGCTTCTAACAGCTAATAGACAACAAATTCATCATACCAAACGGCCACTTCCAATACGCACCCATTTTTCGACGACTTACTCTCAGCCCAGCTACTCAGTTCTTTAACTAATATTTAGTTTGCTCATGTTAACACCTTAAACATATTAAGCACGCCCAATTAGTTATCCGAAAAAAAGTGCAAAATAAATAAATATCTCCTGGCAATACCTACACTCCAGCTCGAGAGACAAAAAAAAATATTATTCTTCCAATTGCTTATCCAATCCAACAATAACAGTCCCTGCATCCTTTTCCATCCCACGTAATCCAGCCGACATCCTTCCTCTTCTGCGGAATTCCTAGTTCACATGCCATCTCCTTCGCGAGGTCCTTACACTCCTCCACGTACAATTTAAATGGCTAATGCCTTCCAATGAAAACACTTCAATGTCCCATCGCAGCCACCCCCGTCCAAAGCACTCAGATGCAATACCCAAACAAGGCCGTCGAGAATGCATTCAATTTTCCAGGATAATATTTACCCATCATTGTGTGTATATTTACACTGCACCTTGTTTCATTCACATGTACATCTCGCGTGTGTGTGTGTGCCCGAGTTCCATCCAATTCGGTTCAAGAAGGCGGGAATTCGGCATCACCCATACGCACACAACCGCCCGACAAAACTCGTTTTCCCATGCAGGGGTGTTCTGTGTGCCACACATAGCCACATCTAATAATGGAAGACTGGCCTGTGTGTATCGGTGCGAAGCACTCAAAATAACAAAAAAAAAAGAAGAAAAAAAATTCAAGAAATAACAAAAACTGCCTGACTGGCTGCCATGGCCCATCCATCCGAATCTGTCCATTCATCTATCCATGTACAAGCGGAGAATCGCGCTCTCTCTCTGCATCTGCCTCTGCCTGCCCCAGAGGAGGAGGAGGAAATGAAAACAAGTCTGAAGTGATTTTTGTGGGATCGTGTCGAGGTGAATGTTATTTCAGATACAGATTCAGTATCAGACGTGTGACTGTCCGGAGCGGATGGTAGTGAATCAAACCAATTTCCCATACAGAGCGCGTGTATTGTTGTGTGTTCGCCTGGTGTATCTATCCGTTACCGTTGGAAAAATAAAATAATATTTTCATTCTAACGAGGCGCAAAAAATAAATATTTTCCGCAAAAAAAACGAAAAAGAGTTCATTCTCCCTCACCTGCCTCTAAATAAATATGCGAAACATTTCCAAGGAATAAGATACGAAAAAAAAAAATTATTTTAGTCCGATCCGCGCACATGGATACAAAGCGAAGTTCTAGTTGTCCGTGGAAAAAAGAAATATCTGTGCGAAGAAAAAAGTAAAAAGAAGAATCAGTGAATTATATTAGTGAAGTGCGAGCGAGATTAAGTCGAAATGCACACCCTGTTCACGGATCAGAACTCCTTTTCCCGCCATTATGCCCAAACGGCGGGCTACCCCACGGCAGCGCCGGGCATGACGACGGCGGCCGCTGCCCACTACGCCTACGATCAGTATTCGCGGTACTCGTACCCAGCGTCGGCCTACTCGCTGGGAGCACCGCATCAGAACAAGGAGATTGTGAAGCCGCCATATTCGTACATAGCCCTCATCGCCATGGCCATCCAGAATTCGCCGGACAAAAAGGTCACGCTCAACGGAATCTACCAGTACATCATGGAGCGGTTCCCCTACTATCGGGACAACAAGCAGGGCTGGCAGAACTCCATCCGCCATAACCTGAGTCTGAACGAGTGCTTTGTGAAGGTGGCGCGGGACGACAAGAAGCCCGGCAAGGGAAGCTATTGGACCCTGGATCCCGATTCGTACAACATGTTCGACAATGGATCGTTTCTGCGGCGGCGACGCCGCTTCAAGAAGAAAGACGTCCTCCGCGAGAAGGAGGAGGCCATGAAGCGTCAAGCGATGATGAATGAGAAACTCGCCGACATCAAGCCACTGAAACTCATGCCCAACGGCATCCTCGACATGAAACACGCCCAATTCAAGAAGGAACCGCTCATGGACCTGGCCACGGGGTGCTTGTCCAAAGAAGCACACCTCTCCGTTGGCACGGCGGCAATGCTCAACTCCTGCCACGACACGTTGGCTCAGCAAATGAATCTCAATTTGGGCTCATCGGTGGACCATGGATTCAGCGTTGATTCGCTGATGAACGTCTACAATCCCAGGATACATCACACCACATATCCCTACCACCTCAACGAGGAGAACCTAGCAGCGACGGCGGCGGTCGCCGGTGGTCAACTTCGCCATCCGCATCACCATCATCCACATCACAGCAATCCGCATCACCATCATCCGCACGGTGGTTGGTATACACCCGAGACGCCACCCGAATCCGTCCTCAATCACAACCACAACAATAACAACAACAACAACAGTAGCAGCAATAACAACAACAACAACATGACAGCGAGCAACAATCATGCATCAGCAGTGGCGGCGGCGGCAGCAGCAGTAGCCGCCACCACAAGCCCCTCATCGGTGACAACTACCGTCGGCTTTCGCGACATGGTCTTCGAGCACAATCAATCCTGCCAAATGGATACGGGCAGTCCCAACGGCAGCATACAATCGGCCAGTCCACCGGCGGTCTCCATCGGCGGCCATCATTCGCATCATCACGCCGCGCTAAACCATCACCATCACCACCTACACGCGGGGAACCTGAGCAATCTGAGCAACCTGAGCAACTTGACGCACTACCGCCCTCACTACCAGGACTACGGCATCAAGTACGGTGTCTAGAGGTTTTGCAACAACACACTGTTGTGTAGGTTCAATCAATTCTAACATATTCTGTACAGAAAAGAGATTATTTTTTATTTTTTTCGTGTAAATAGCTAAAGAAAAAATATTCTTAAGAGTTTGTTTAAATTTTTTAGTTTTTATTTTTTTTTTTTTCGAAAAAAATGCAATAAACTTGGGCTTTGCAAACGAGTAACAGCATTGAAAAGTATGTTTTTGAATGAAAGTTTAGATAATAAACGCATTTTGTGATGTATTAAGATTATATAACGAAAAGGAAATGATGTAAGTCACCCCCAAATAAAATTATAACGAAAATTAACATTAAGTGAAGAGAAATAGAAAAAGCGTACGTTTTACTGAAAATGAAAATTATTTGAGTATTTATTTTGATGAGACCGGTTTACAATTTGAAAGTCAGACACTCGGACAGATTGACAGATTTTGAGAAAATTTAACAAACGTTGTGTGGATTCCAGGGATCATAGTGGGGATATCTTTTGCTATCGTAGGGAGGCGTTCACAACTATGTGTTAGAAACGGTGCTGTCTTCTTTTGTTAATAACCAATTTTGTCCCATTAATACCTAGGTTAGGTTAAATTAGGTTATGGGGGAAGTGCTCATTTTAATGATTGTGGTCCATGTTTTAACCTTGAGTTCTAGATGGGTAGTCTATCGCAGAACCAAACAGCCTGTTTCCCATGTGTCAGAGTCGGCGGTTTTGGAGATTGAGACACTCACTGCAGAGTAAGTGCTTGATGGTCTCCGTTTCTTCCGCATCCTGACAGCTCCTGCCGTAGTCTGGGGAGTCAATGACAATGTTCCGTCAGTACACCCATTAGGATGCGAGTATCTTTTTAATACATAGCCATGAGACATTTTGTCTTGCTCTGGTCTATTCTTTGCCATAAGCTGCGGAATATAATGCAGTCGTCTCTGGCGGACCAAGATCTTGTGGTCAACGTTACCTTGCAATACACCGGTAATGGTTTTTAATTTTCAAACAGAATTTTACGAAAAGATTTAAATTCAAGAACGACCGACATGTTGTAGGCCGTCCGTCGGTAGTTGGGCTATTCAGTACATCTGCCTTGATTCAATTCAAATTTATTTAAAAGTTAAATTTTCTATAGTGTATAGCGAAGACTTTGCTTTGTTTTCTTCCCCACTCTACTTTACTGTCTTCTTCAGTAAGCTTAATTTTATAAAAGTAGATACCGACAGACGGGAAAGCGGTTACCGGAAAGTTGAAAAACGCGGATATCTAAACTGAAGTGGTTTATTTCTAAATGTAGCATTTAATACATGTTTTAATACCTATTTACGTTACATAAGCATATGAGAAATATTTGCAAAATTATGTAAAAAGTCAATGACATATGCTTGCATTTTAAGACAACGTCGATGTCATTCTGCTGGTCAAGGTAGATATCAGATGTTAAAAGTTGGGGTGTGTGTATGCACTGCGACCTGTAGAGATCTATTGTGCCCCTAACTCGTGTAGATCGATAAGTCTCCACCTATAGCACCACCTCCAACTCCAATTCAATCGCTCTGTAGAATTGTAGTATCTGGATTGGGTCCAAAGATGGGAGATCCGTTTCAGAGAAAGTGTACGCTCCCAGGTTTGCTCCTCAGCAGCGGTGCAGAAGCTGCAGTTTCCATTCGCTTCTATTCCCATTTTTCTGGGACACTCCCCGATTCTGCAATAGTTAAGAAGCGCGTTGGAATGCGAAGCTGGTTCTTGTTGATGCCTTCGCAGGCCTTGCTCCTCCTTCGGTTGTACTTTCCGAGAAATTCCTAGTTGCCTTTGTCTTGGGAGTGCTTCCCATAGTCGTCTTCTTTTGCATTTTCCTCTTTTCGATTCGATGCGGTCCAAGATGGCCGAAAGGCTCGGGTCCAACGAATAGTGTTTCTAACCATTTCCTTGTCAGTTCATCGGCTGCTTTATTAAGCTCTATTCCTACATGACCTGGCACCCAGTAGAGGGTGACTTTATTGTTCCGGTCAGTCTGTTCATCTTTTGCAGAAACTCATAAACCAATTTAGAACTGATTTTATAGGAACTCAGTGCCTTGATGGCAGCCTGGCTGTCTGATAGTATCGCGATGATTTGGTCATGATACTTTCTATTGAGGCTGTGCAGTGCATATCGTTCGATCGCATATACCTCTGCTTGAAAAATACTGGGCGACGCCGAGAGATCAAGATTATTTAATAAATCATTTGCCGCCTTTAATGAACAGATATTTTGTCATTTTCTGTAGGAATTTCTTCAATATCCGTTTCTGAGTGAATCCTCGTTAACTTGAGCAGACGTTAGCATGGTTCATTCTGATCAAAGGTTAATCATTCCTCCACATCTTCTAAAGAAACATTTTGAAAATCAACGATATTTTGCACTGTATTCAGAAGTTGGGATGGGATACTTCATTATCAGCAGATTCAGAAACATTTAAAAACGCCTTCAGGCTTTGTAAAATAATGCTTTGAATTGCCGACTCCGAACGGCGAATTGAGAAGCGAATTGTATTCTCGGAGGCTTGTTATTCTCCGACGAGAGGTGGAGCCGCAAAAAATATTCGGTGGATATGGCTGGGGCTTGAAACCACACAGCTTGCGCAGCAATCCAACTCACTAACCACTGAGCCGCAGCGATAAACATCTTGATCCTTTGGGAGTATTAAATATCTGTTTTCAGATCTGAACAAATCGTATAACGTATAAAATATAGTTCAACTGGCTTTACCATGGCCACTCCTCTTTTCTGTTTGCAGAGCTTTTAATAACTTTCCGGCTTTTTTGCTATTGATCGTTCGAATGCACTGTTGCAGCAGTTTGACTTCTACTGATATGATGGATACAAAATGTGTTCGTTAAGTGGATCTTTAGCTCGCTTACATTTTAAATGCTCAAGACTTTTACTTAAGTTCTGCCGCTTCTGAATGTTCCATATGACTGTATTCACGGCAGGAGTGGCCTTATCCCATCACATGGTCTCTATCAGATAATCGGTTGCACGCGTTCTGTTCAAGTTCCATACTTATTAACGAATCAGATGCAGATACGGAAAACGGTGTCCATCATACGTTTCTGGGGGTGGCTGATTGCTGTGACTACTTCCTGGGAGATTATTAGGAGTCGCATTCCTATTGAGGTGTGTGGGCGCCGTGGCTCAGTGGTTAGTGCGTTGGACTGCTGACCGAGCGGCGTGGGTTCAAGCCCCAGCCAGGAAAACACCAAACATTTTTTGCGGCACCACCTCTCGTCGGAGAATGACAAGCCTCCGGGAGTATAATCTGTCATGAAAGAGCTTCTCACTTCGCCGTTCGGAGTCGGCAATAAATTTTCGGCAGTAAATTGTGAATGGTTGCGAGAAAATAGGCCTTGGCTCATTCCGAGCTGTCGCGCCAGCTATTTATTTATTTATTCCTATTGAGGGGGGCATGCTTCGATACTTGGTGCAACAAACCAGAATCAAAAAATCTAGAATTAATGAAAACGCCAACTGGCTGTTCCTCAGCCATTTTTTTTCACGCAACAAGAGCTCGTTAATTGGTTAAGTATTAGACCATGAATTTCATGCCCTCATGTCCTCATGTTAGTTGAAGGAATTGACAGGAATTGCATAAAATGACGCGTGTCTGCAAGGAAAGTATTAGGTGTATCCTTACGATGATGCATCGGATGCGATCGACATTGTTGAAAACGTTGCGAAAAGAATATGTAGATTTTTTTAAGCGACAAACCTAATACCGCCCATTAGTCAGAATAAATCAAGAATCGCTTTAGGTTAATTTTTTTGCCGAAATGTATTTAATTTCATAAATAAACAAATTTAAACGATGACTAAGGAATTTTAATACATATGTAAGTCTGGGTAGAGATAAAATATAGCAAACGAATCGCAGATACACAAAAGAGTTGAAGACAAAATCGACTGAATTTGACTCAGCCATGAATGCATCGATTAGGCTTTTTCATAAGGATACGGTGGTTGGTTTTCGGGTTCACGGAACTTATGAGAGCGAAATAAATTGTGACTACATACATACATAAGGGTATGGCCAGTTTTCCAGTTTTTAGCTATAAGGTAAGAAGAAGGAGTCAGTACTTCATCATCTTTCCTTCGTCATCTTTTCTGAACGGGAACTAAGTAGACGTCATCGTCAGGGATCATTCTGAGACGCAACCCGATTGGCCCTTATTGCATACACACGTTCGGGAGCATTCAGTTCCTTTGAAATCATCCTCTGAGTCCTAACTAGCAATCTTTACAGTCAGAGTGTTGCTACACTCTTACTGGTTAAATGATTGGACACAACCTTACTGCCCAACCTGACTATCGCTACAGACGCAGACACTTTGACCCCTCCACCTATTCTTTCCAATAAAGTCCGTGCCCATTAAGATAGCATAAGCATCCGCTTGGAAAAAAGAGACACACCTTCGTGAAGACGTCAGCACCATATCAATGACAGTTTTTCGACCTATCCGTGAAAATTCGACTATAGCCCAGTCCGGAGTAACACTCTGGCCGAAGCCAGTCCTAAAAGCAAAGAAGGTGGACTTTAAATTTGCACAGCAGATGAAATTATGATATCATTGCATCAGATGGTATATCCATAGAACCGGGTCGTAGGGTAAGTGTAGATCACCAAAACTCCAGTCCAGATGATACCAAAAGCAGCAATAGATTGCTCTGACAGTACAGTCCCTGATATATTATATGTAAATCAAGCATCTAGAGCAGCGCCCGACGTAATTGGAAAAACTCTCGTGTAGCTAAAGTTTAGTACAGAAAGCAGCCACTAAAGCCATAGCAGTAGGTATCCGATCAAGTTTAGAAGAAGTTGAAACAGACGCTGAAAAAAGAAACAAATGTCACCTGCTTCGATGGATTACTAGTACCAAGAGGAGGGATCTCCCATTTATTACAAATTATCATCTCGGAGGTCTGTCATTCCCAGACGAGAGGTGCTGCCGCGAAAGATTTTCGGTGGATTTGGTAGGGACCACACAGTTTGCACAGCAGTCCAACGCACTAACCGCTGAACCATACAGAGACATGTAAGAACTGCGAGGAAGGAAAAGAAAAACACGAACACTTCCTATGCCACTTCCCGGCCCTAGCGAGAATGCGAAAGAAGACCCTTAAGTCCATATGGATACTGAACCTGAGAGATTACAAGGACAAGGGAATCAGCGGCATCCTGGCCTCAACAGAAACGAGAAGATTTGCAAGACCGCACGTTCACTAGTGTCAACTCCATAATTGTTTCCACTTTCCCTAGATCCTTCCCATCATACGTTCCAAAATCAAACCTATCCGTTCCAACGGTTACAAGAGGGGAACACAACGGGCCTGACCGAGGACTAAGATCAACCACTGAACCACGGCGGCACACGGAATTAATTATTACTGCTGCAAACATTTTAAGACTAAAGCCTTGGTCAATGTTCATACTTTCGCAGTTCGCTCCGATTCTGGACTTCATCGGCTTCCAAAAAAGTGAGTTTGGAGTCAAGGGTGGATTTTTACTCCAGCAAAAGCTGAGAGCAAGTTCGAGCAATGGTATACCATTAGGCCTTTAGCGCCTTTCCTATTTTGTAGAGTTTTCGCCCCCAGGAGCAGCTCTTTTCGCTGAACACTGAGATATCGTGTTGTTGGACAGGGAAGATGTCCAGAGACTTGACAGGATGAGTTAGGAAGAGTGTGCCCACTTCGTTATACACTTCTTCCGCGATTAGTACAAGGGCTTTCTGCCTGTCTCCAAACTTACACATTACTACCTTTTAGGCTAGGAAACGATCCTCTAGTTTGTCTGCACTTGTCCTGCCCTATCCCAAAGAAAGAACCTCTATCTAGGAGCCTATCACTTCAAGAATTTGGGCGAGTTATCGCATACTGAAGTCGAAAGTATCCTCATCTTTATTAAGAGCTCCAAATGGTTTCATTAGTTGGAGTGGTACCTAGTGGCTTCACAAAGGGCCTTCCTTGGTCTACGTGTGTCTGTGCCTCGCATGGACAGCTACCTTATCTACCTACCTACCTACCTTATAGGCTACCTCACGGGTCGCTGTTGACGCGTTCATTTTTTTTTCGCCCTCTCGATTCATTAAAATTTGAATGATGTTGAATGTAAGAGAACGTACAGTATCCACTGTATCCACCAATGGGAGACGTTTTCGTGGATGAAGTGATGAGCAAAATTTTGTTCTATTCATTTCCTCCAAACCCAAGTCTGTTAAGATCTGTTGATACTGTTCCATGAATTTCTCCCATTTGCAGTCTATTTATTGATTCCGCGGGAATATGCAAATAGGTTCCGAGGTTCGTTTAGCCACTTTCACAGCACAGATCGACTTCTTTCCATGTCTGTAGTTTGCCAACTTGATCACCCCTATAGCCTTTAGGAGGACGAAAATATTACTGTGACTGCTAATTAAATCCAAGACTGCTTACAAGTATTTTCGTCAAGAATTTCATGTATCACATCAGATCACACAGATTATTCAAATTTTTATTCACCTTCCGGCCACATTCCCAGCCTTTTCTTGCCCAAGGAGCATCGCATCTTAAATGACAAAAAAAAAAAATTATTTTTTTCTTTCGATCATCGAGAGATACATTCGTCAATACCCTCGTTAGTTAGCAGCAGCACTGTACAGGAATTCCCTTTATCCGCTGGAACCACCAATGCCCAGTGGGGATAATGAAAATGTGCTGACAATTGACAATCGGAGTATTTAACAAGTGGAAAAAGATTTGTAATCAACCATCAGGGCTTGGATGCGTTGACGAAAGAATCCAACTCAGAAAAGTGCTGTGTCATGGTCCTGCATGTGGGGATCCACTGGAGGCGAACTCCCAAGACAGCAGAGTAGGAATCCCAAAGTGTTGGTCGTGATGGTGGCTTACCGTTGACGTTCTTTTCCACTCTTTCTCAGCGCGATGGACGTGTCCAGGGTCGATTGTCATCGTGTATTGCTCTTTTGTTGGTTTATTAATTCGATATTTTAATTAAATGTGATTAATGGTGAACGAGCCAGTGGTGGTAGGTACTGGCTGTGCCTTTTGTTGAGCCTCTTGTTGTTTGGCTACGGTTATGGGACGTGACAATGACCAGAGGTTGAAGTATTGTCGTGCAATGAGCTTTTGTCTGGGGCGATTAAGTCCAACAGCGCGCCTTACTTTCGGTTTTTCTTGTCTTTCGTCGATGATTTGCCGTGTCATCGATTTTAAGCCTTTCGTTCGAATGAGCTTGGCTTCATGCGCATTGGTAGGAGCTTCATTCGGGATTATTTTGACAAAAGCCACACTTTTCGATGGCACTGGTGGACTTGGACTAAGTGCACTGAGGAAAGGGACTAAAGTTGGATACACCTTTTGGTGGAAAAAAAATATTTCAGTCTGGCCTGCGTGCCAAGTCGGCTAGAAGGGGGAAAGCTGTTTTCAGAGCCGAAAAAATGCACAAATGCACTGTAAGCCTTGATGATCAGAGGATTTCTACCAGACTCAGTCAGATTAGAATGCATCCTTAAAACCGCCCGCCTTTATTCTCTTTCTAAAGAAAGATGGAGAACACGTAGTCTTGAACCAGATACTTTGGATTGTTGTTAATCACGTTTGGAAACTCAAGGCTCAAGTGGGTTTAAGTCCCAGCCATGTCCACCGAAAATTTTTCGCGTCACCACCTCTTGTCGGGGAATGACAAGCCTCCGGGGGTGTAATTTATCATGAAAGGGCTTCTCAATTCGCCGTTCGGAGTCCAAAGTTCCACGCACAACATGAATGGATGCGAGAAGCTAGGCCATGGCTCATCCCGAGCTGACGCCATAGCGAGTTATTTTATTAAACTCAAGATCCCTCACTACATTCTATTCTACGCAATGAAGCAATGTAAACCTCGATCTTGTATCCTAGCTAAGGCTTCGTTCAACATTTTCCTGTAGCCATATCCAGTGCATGTTGATATGGCTACCTTGGACTCGCTCTCCGACATCATTTGGTTAATGCTCTTCAAAGTCAGCATAAGGCTGATCAGGCTTATCACTCGTGACCTATTTATAAAAACCAATGATTGCTACATCCAACCGTACTCAACTAAAAGAACGTGCGCCGGATGGAGCACCGACATCCTTCAAACACTCAAATATCAACTAATGACCTTCCCTTTCGGTTGCATCATATTGCACGAGATGAATAATAAAACGTTCCAAACGTTCAGCATCTTACGTTTCACTTCCGATTGCGCTGAACAAATGGGCAAACAGACGTATGTTCAGAAAGGGATGTAAAAGGAAGCCGACACTGCTGGTGATCGCAAAGAAATGAGTGTACACCACCACGTGCATAGCATTTATCATCCTCAATTGACCCCGAGGGGTAATCCAATTGTTTTGCAATTTCCCAACCACTTGGCGATCCTTTTGTTCCCGTTCAACTTATCCGATCGAGGGTGGAAATCCAATTTGGGAATGCCTTTGCCTCTCCTATGTTGGGTTATAAATATGCAATGCGGTCAGTTTTGGTCCAGTCGCCTTTTTGTCTGGACTAGGGAATAATGGCCACTTGTGCAGGAATTCTGTTTACATTGGCTTATAAGTGCATTGTGGGATATGCTAATGGTATGGAACAGTGCACCGAAGTGCACCTTTTACTTCTGTTCTTGTTTCTTGTAGGGATTAAGGTTAGGTTAGAGTAGATGGCTGACACTTAGACCCGAATTTGGTCCATTGTGATACAATCGGCCGGAATACCGACCTTACTGTGAGAACCTTATAATATCTGTGGGGCTGGGAGTTTAAGAGACGCCAACATACTTGCTAGGAGGTGGGGTAGGGAGAATGAATTCAATCCAACTTTTGGGGGGGGGGGAGAGATACTATAAAAAGTGTAACACTACGAAAACCGAGATGACACGGATTCGAGTCAAGCAATTAACTAACAATTTTTCACTGGATTACCTCCTTCGAAAAAATCTTTGTTTTTCTGACGAAGGCAGAAATGACTGAGACCCGAAGAGCAAAGCATTTGTTTACCAGGAAGTTGTCCAGGTTTCGGAATAAATCTGCAATCTGTAGACGAAATGTCAGGTGAGTGTGCTGGATGAGGGAGAACTTCGTATCCCAGCACTGCAAATTGTACCACGGGTCATTGTGACGTATACGGTTTGGTATTGCCATGCAGAAGAACTGGTCTTTGATGTCTCACACATGTATGTACGTATGATCTCAAAATGGACTTTTCATGTGTTATTTACTTACTTAAAGTGGCGCAGTAGTCCGTGGTGGACATGGGCCTCAATCGACAAGCGTCTCCAGCCAGCAGTTTCGCACGCCAACTTCGTTAAGGTTCCCTTCCACTTGGGTGCGCCACCTGGGTGTGGATTCGAATATTTTCCTGGCCGGAGCATTGCTGTCCATCCGCTCTACATGATCCAGCCATCTCAGTCGTTGGACCTTCAATCTTCTGGCTAAGCCGATGTCGCTGTACAGCCCGTACAGTTTGTCCTTCCACTCCACCAGTCATAATCTATGCAGACGGGGCCAAGAGCAACCTCATGTGCTTTTGACAGAGACCATGCCTCTGCTTTTAATGTGCAGCAGCCTGCAATAATGTCTCATGAATTCGCCGCGACTCTTGGAGTCTGCAAAGAAAATGATAGGTTCCGTCCGTTCGTGCAAACAATCTAACAGGCATCAGCTATTTATTTATTTTTATGACAGTATTTAGAGAGACAAGCTATACAGAGCCATGTTAAGTCTTGGTACCCCTGCTAAACTCGTTCTTCTGTGAAGGAGAATGATAGATTTTGGCAAAGTGACGCGTTGTCACGTGCATACATTAGCAACATACTTGAATAAATCGTGTGAGACTCTCAAGCCAACACCAGAGGCACAATCTTTCACTATTTTTCGACGACATCGATACCAGAATCAATAAGCTGTGAGCCGGACGTTTGCGAATTTAGAGACAGAAGTGGCCTTAATGGTCCTAGTGGTGAATGAGGGCAAAACCAAGTATTTGGTGTCGAAAAGAATGCACGACAAACATCGATGAATAGGACGGAATGTCACGGTGAAAAATTTGAACTTCGAGCTGGTAAGGGTAGACAGGGTTACCATGGCTCTGGCAAGGTATCTAACAACTACATTTGATTAATCGATTTGTCAGAAGTGGTTGAAGAAGCCAAATCCGGAAAAAAAATCTCCTATTCGAGCGCTGCAACACGTTTTTAAATTCACTCGCTACACCACGCTTACGGATCTACTGGTTTTATCACGTTTACGTATCCACACATTTCACAACGCTTACAGATCCACTCTTCAACACACTTACCAATCTTTTAGCTCCATTTCGCTTACCGATTAACCCGTTTCAGCACGCTCACGTATGTATCTGCTACAGCACACTTACGACTTCTATGTCGACGGATGCACTCATTTCAACCTGACCCAAAGCTCATATCGTTCTCCACTGCTAATCTGCCCGAAGAGGGTCGTGTAACATGTGGTAGAGATCGGCGAGAAAATGTGCCTTTGCCCGTTTATTGTTTTCAGCAGGGTCTTTCGTGTCGGAACTCAAGCGTTTACATAACTTCGCATCCAACAGAGTACAGCGGCTTGTCTTAGCATGCACCTCTAGTCCTGCTTCTTGCTAGAATTCTTTGGATGATATAGTAAGGTTCATTCTAGCTTTTCTTACACAAAAATTTATTCGTAAATTGTTGAACTCCACCTGAACCTTCGTCGATGCTGCAGGAAACATTGTTTCGTTTTTGGTGGACATTTTTGACGGCTACCCCTAGGTCTAGGAAAGGTTTCTGCCGTGTAGAACATTAAAAACGAATCTTGGGGAACATCCTACTGATTTTGTGATACATCTGATCCATCGCTTATGCAGAACGATCAATTCAATGGAATTCAACTATCAGGACATTATCTGATAAAAATTTCTTAGTCTTGGTCCAAGAGCAACTCTCTTTCAGTTTGAAAATGCGTGTTGCTATTTTTTGACCGGCTAATACAGCACCTCACCATAGAACTGATCGCGTACAAACATGTTCTGCACTATCCCCGACTTTATAAGGTAGAAATATTAGACCGTGTCGACTGGTCAAATAAAGAACCTGTATGAGACCCAAGATGTTTGGTATGGTTTACCGACGGATCAAAAATGGCTTCCGAAGTAGGTGCTGGCGTCTTTGGACTCAACGCTAATGTCTCGGATACAATGGGGATGTGCCCAGTGTGAAAAGCTGAAAGTCATGCTATTGAGATTTGCGTTAGTATAAACCTCAATTAAGGGCTAAAAAAATCATATCTATTTAGATAGTCAGGCAGCGCTTAAGGCATTGACATCCAACTTCGTGGAATCTAAATCAGTCAAATGCTGCTACGATACTCTACAATCGTTTGCTATGCTAAACAAGGTCATGCTTGGTTGGGTTCCTTGGCTGTCCACCAGGGCATTGCAGGCAATGAAGGGCCGACTAAGGTCGGTTTGGCTTCCGCGCTGTTGGGACCGGAACCCTTCTGTGGCGTGAATTGGGCTACAGTCACAGATTTGTTAAACAACTGGGAACACCAACTTCGCCTAGCCCATCGGGAAAATATCCCCAGGCTTAGCCAAGAGACTTATCAAGCCGTATTCCTACAAGAAATTTCTAAGCCTTGACAGGAACAACAAGGAAGCTAGTGGGCTTTCTTACCGGCCATTGCGGCCTAAGATTCGGTTCTGTTTGCAAGAGGAAGAAACCTCAAACACATTCTCTGCAAATGTCCGGCACTGTACTGACTGCATAGACAAATCTTTCATATGAAATTCTGTTCGTTCGCTAGAAACTCTGCTGCTAATGACATACTCCCCTTCATTAGGAAGGTAGTAGACCTATAGGCTAAGTAGATACAATAGGTCTTGATAGGTCGCCGCCCGCCGGGAAGGTTCTTAAAAAAAAAAGAAATTGAATTGATCGTGTCCTTTCCGCCTTTTTATCCTAGCATTGAAATTTTAAATCGTCATATTTAGGATATTGCTCGTCCTTTTACAATCTCCACGATAAAACCTACGAGCAAGCCCTAAGCATAACGCTCAGATCGTCTGATCATAAAACTCTCAATCAAATTGATCATGTTGCCATCGACGCAAGACATTCCTCTATTATCTTGAATGTCCGGGCATTCCGAGGACCCAACGTCGATTGTAGGCGAAGCGCGAGTGCGAATTTTCTGGAGCTCACGTAGCTTATGAAACAATATGGGGAATTGTAACGTCGAACGACTACAAACAAACGCAAGCATATAGAATAGTAGTACAAAAAATGCCAGAGATTCAGTCTTGAACGATGCAGCCCTTGCTGTACGTCCAAGTGGTGAGAGACTTTAGCCAATTTGATATGCCCAACTGGGGGAAGCTGGCTAAGAATGGAGCTGGCTGGAAAGACTTGTTGAGACAAAGGTCCGTCCCGTGTAGTATTATTGTAAAGAACTAGTAGAATACCTGTAGTATTTTGCTTACATTGTCAAAGATGTTTGCGCAACGATGGTTCAATCTCTGCCCTAAGCTATCACAGAACCGGACAAGAGCAAGATGTTTGACGTCAAATCGCATGGCATTTCGGTCTAGTTCTTGTCACCAAAGTAATACTAAAATTAAAACTGCGAAAGACCTTTAGCCTTACGAACATTTAACTTAGCATTGCTGGATAGGAGGTAGAGAAAGTCACCTGTTTTTCCCTCTGTGAGGTATAATCTCTGTGGACGGTGGGATAAAATAGCAAAAGTTGCCTTGGAGATACTCGCCAAAATCTGTAGAGTATGAACCTGGAAGATGGTCACCGCTGTCGTTAAGTTTCAGGCCTCACTACATCGCGAACAAACAGCTCTGCATATAAAAAAGGCAGAAACCATAAAATAAGTTGCGGAGTATGGACTAGCTTTAGGAAAAACAGCATTTATCTATGTCAAGAACCGCAGAATATGCACTCTGAATACAATTAGATTGAAAGATATACCTATGTCTCGTCACATAAGAGTTCGGTTTGCTATAAACTATTCAGTACCCGATAAGTGTCTTCTAGGTCTCGGAGAATACGGAACAAGAGCTAAAGCCATCAATTGAATTTTAAAATCAAGTGCAGCACCAGAAAACACTTAAAGGGCCCAGCTGTCACAGCTTTGTTTTATCCTGAGATCCACACACAATAGCGAAATACCAGGATTGACCTTTTGTGTGGATGGAACAACTTTCTGAAGCACTTTCAAGGAAAAATGGCTACGCACAATGTTAAGGAAAAATACTAAGTATTGCTATGCCCCACTGTGCCTATATTCCCTGACCTATAATTCAACTTCAAGTTGACACAATCAAAGTCAATCAGAAAAAGAGGAAAAAAAAAACTGTTTGCCAACCAAAATAATCCCAACTAATTGGATCTATCCACTCGATCTACCCTCCCCCACGCACACAATCAGACAATAATCCAGTCCATTCAAATAAGTCCATTAATTATACCCTCAGATACTATTTACGCGCTAATTATATCCATAAGCAACCGCAGTACTTCGCTACCGGAATTGGATCCAATTTCACACTTTTACTTTTTTTTTCCAGCCCCAGTGGCTGGGATTTGTTTGCGTCGTGTCGTTGTCGTCGGTGGCGGGCGTCTCGTCTCACCTTGTTAACGAACAAAAGTATCTCACCGAATCGATCACCGATAAATGTTTAGGTACTTTTTGTTGCGAATTTCAATCGCAAAGAATAACACAACATTTTAACGGCTGTTAGATGAACAATTTGCCACTAAAAGATTGATTCTGTTGGAGCAAAAGTCGGACGGAAGGAGGGGACACTACCCGGCCTCTGAACGGAGATGATGATTACTCGTCATTTGGTGGTATTCTGCCGCGAGTTGCGCCTCACATTGATGGAGGATCAAAGGACAGACAGACAGGAGCGGCCGACAGCAGAGAGTGTGAGATAGATTTTCACGCCGAAAAGACATGAAAATTTATTGGCACAAATCTATCCGTAGGATGGAAAAAAAGTTCGCCAATGTAGCGAACGGGGTGTCTAAAATCGGCATTTGATTGAGATGGGTGTGTGCGCCGCACTGTGCGCTTTTGATCTTTCACAGGACGCCGCGCCTCGCCTTGAGTTATTTACTTCATTTATGATCATACGCAGATACAGTATCGGTGTTCTGAGTTGCGGAAAGTTCCCCCAACTCGGGGTTTGTTGTTTCAAGAGCGGTGGGCCTAAACGCCACCAGATGCGATAATCATCGATGATAGTGCCGCTCTGATGGTGCTGCTCCCGATGACGATTGCGCCCTGACAAAGAGATGCAACAAAACACTAACACGCTGCCGAAAAATTTGCTTATTTAATTAGTGTATTTGTTTGTTTCGCTTGCAGTTGGACCGGGGCGGAGCGCGTGGTGCATCTCTTTGATTTCCAATTTTGATGTGATTTTGATGATTTGTTTTATTTGTCAAAGATCCATATTTTGCTTTCAGTCTTTGTGTCAACATTACCTCGCCGGACCAAGCGGCCGGACAACTGAAACGTATCCGCAAACAAAAAGCTATGCAAACAATACCATTCTGCTTCCGTCTTGTCATAGAT
This sequence comes from Matsumyia berberina, assembly GCA_917880715.2. NCBI lineage: Eukaryota > Metazoa > Arthropoda > Insecta > Diptera > Syrphidae > Matsumyia > Matsumyia berberina. Next base: position 37,469,639 of record OU862870.1, read on the forward strand.
ACATGCACACGTACAGAGATGGTAGGAGATAAAACTACATTCTGTGGGCACAGATAATATTTACATATTTCCATATGGAATACGACAGAGTGTGGCACACCATTCTAATGGAAGACCATTCGGAGCCAGTCGGTGTCTTATCACCCACCACACACATGAAAATGAACCCTAAATTTGTTGGGCCCAACCAGTAGTAGACGACAAATCGCAAAAAAATGCTCATGTGGGTGGTCGTCCATTCGATACTATGTCTTGCAACAATCTTTGTCCGGCTGTCATAAACCAGCTAATTGAAGTGGAAGCGCTATTCGCATCGACCTCACACAGCTGGTGGCCAGAATTGGTTTGGTGACGACAAAGAAAAAAAATCTAAAAAAGGAACTCTGATCACAGATAGATTCTGACAGGGCACATCTATAATTAATTAGTCAGAGACAGTGGCGAATATTTTTTTAACAAATATTGTCAGTGTAATGAACACTATTGTCAATATTTTGAAAGTGAACGTGTCTTACTCTTCAGACATGCCGTCGTAGGGTTTTGACAAACATCCATCGGATGCGGTTTTTTTTTTGTCAAGCTGTGGTCTTTTTTTCAAGTAGTCGTCACTTTTTGTTTGACATTGAATCTGGGTAGTTTTAGGTGGGTGGACGGTTCCTAAAAGCATTGTTTACGAAAGAACCAAAAATATACTGGCCAACGAATTGAGATTGATTTTTCTGACAAAGAATTGGGTGTAAATATACCGAAAACAAAGACGGGGAACACCTAACTGAAATTGAAGAGATCCTGGGAGATGTCATCATTGACATGCGAGGTTTTCGTAGAGTGCAACGCACTGGATTATATCTTGACCATTAAGGAAATTTATCAAAGCTCCGACTAAGTAGGGTAAGGAGGTAGTTGGCCTGCAAGCAAACGAAGTTGTCAAATTAATCTGAAAGGCACTAGTAGGTAAGTAGGTAGGTAGGGTGGCTGCCATGCAAAGTACAGACACACATAGTTCAAAGTAGGTCCTTTGTAATGCCACATTGGTCTTACACCTGCAAAGTGCGATTTAATTTAATGGAACCACTTGGAGTTGTTGATGAAGCTTGGGATACTTTTGACGTCAATATAAGACAATTCGTTTAAATTGTCGGAGTGATAGGCTCCAAGATAGAGCGTTTTTCTTTGGGACGGTGCTGCACATGTACCGAGTTTTGCCTCTGCAACTTCTGAAGAAGTCGATTGAGAACAGGTACATCCTTATGGCAGGAAGGCCAGAAAAACAGTCGCCGGTAATAACACCGATTACGGTGCAGATGAGCAACATTTTAGGCAAGATCAGACTTAAAGATCTCTCATCGGGGAATGACAAGCCTCCGGGAGTATAATTTGTCATGAAAGAGCTTTTGAATTTTGCATTCGAGGTCGGCAATAAATTGTAGGTCCCTTTCATTCGTGCGAGAAATGTAACACGCAAAAGATGAATTGTTGCGAGAAGCTAGGCCTTAGCTCATCTCGAACTGGCGCGCCAGATATTTATTTATTTATTTTTTAGACTTAAAGATCGAGGAAAGTTTATTGTAGCATGGGTCAAATCTTTCTGGACGTACGGCATGTGGTCCTATTCCCTCATTATTGGTTTGTCTTGCTGATCGCATCGGACTCTAGGAGTGCCTTACAAGTTGAGAGTGCAATATCCAGTTTCTGCGAGTCTGATAGGACATCTAGTGTAGTACAACGTTTGGTGACTTTATTGGTGATTGCGTATGCAGATGATGTTGCGATTGCTGATTGCGATAAATACTCGAGCAACCTTCGTGAACTTTATCGAAACGCTCGTTCAATTCTCTTATGATGCGCAGCGTAGGGGCTAACCCGATTTAGGGGCTAACCCCAAGAAAACCGAACTAGTCCTTTTTATTAGGGAATATGTAATTCCTCTAGTAGATCTGCCTTCTTTTTAAGGCACCCAAGCCAAATTCATGGGTCTCATTCTCCATAGTATATGAATTAGACTGGAAAGCTAACACTCTTGAAGGCGTTAAAAAAGCCACTGTAGCGCTATATTCTTGTCCTTGGTAAGAAGTTGGGCCTGCAAGGTCGTACCATACGCTGGCTTTTCGTGTCCATTATCTGACTTAGGTGTGATTGTTTGTGGACGGCCTTAAACAAAGCCTTACACCGTCATTTATAGGGGAAAGCGCAAAGTGCAGCATGCAAAAGCGGAGTGCTAAGAACTACCCCATCTGTGGTACTTGACGTTCTCCCACAACTTCTTGTCCTAGATTTGTTTGGCAAAACTGGCAAGATTCAATTGCTATGTACCTATATGCATCAGACTGAAAGCCTCCTATCAATAGCCAAAGTTAAATTTTTTTCAACAAAATACCGACTATACACAGCCTAAGTTGAGTCTCAACCTCAATTTTCAGACATCTATCCATTTCAAAGAGAAGTGGGAGAGTAATGACGTCAGAGACGAGTACTCCACTCACATCTATACCGACGCACATAAGGGGTATTTGCCTCGAAAAACCGCTTAAAAATCAATTTTGCAAAATGTAGAGTTGAGAAATAATTTTCTTCCTAGCTGTAGTTAAATATCCATGAAACAATGTACCGTTGTTTGTTTTCATTTTTATGCACACACTGCGCCACAGTTTCAGTTGAAAGTCATCGATTGAAGCTTGCATTATGAATCTGTTGATTTGTGTGAAAAATCGCACTGCTAAATAATTAAGTTTTTATTTTTTTTATATTGTGTACTAAGTTTTTTGTTATGAAGGAATTAGCTACAGGTGTGTACTTTATTATGAAGCTATTCTTATGATTATTGGAGGGTTAAATTAATAGATACACTGCTTCTCATGCGTTTAAATCCACATTTTTTTCGACAAACTTTGTATGATTTCTCCCTAACTGTGGGTAATTCGGAAAAACCTTATTAAGGAATTCATTAAGGTTCGAATTCGGGCCTTTTACTCTTCATTTAGGCAACTTGCTTTTGGCATAATTGTGTTATTGATGATCAAATGTCTTGAACTGTTAATTATTTACCTTTTTGCATCCTCTTATTCATTTTTTTATGTGCTACTAGATTGTTTTTTAAGGTGGATTTAAACAAGTGAGACAAAAAATTGAGCCTATTTTAGGACTCAAATTGGTTGAAGTGCCATAAAACTAACCATTTCTTTCGTGAATTCAAAATTCTTCTTGGAGCTTTAACCTCATATTATCCTTAATGAATTCCTTAATTAGGTTTTTCCGAATTACCCGCAGTTAGGGAGAAATTTTTTTTTATTATTATTATTATTATTCGGTAACTTCTTTGGTATCAGCTTATAGAGAAAGATGTCAGGAAGCAGTAGCAAAAAAAAAAAATGCTGCCCATAACTGCCCCTCTGCTTCAAAACAAGCTCTAGAAACGCTGATCTTCGGGATTCTTGGCTCATCATCTTTACAAAATTTTGACGAGACCACAATATCCAATGAAAGTTAAGATGAATAATCATATGAGGAATTCATTGATGAAGAAGAATCCTGGCCAGAATCCACTGAATAACTTAAAGTGCCATATATTTTAATCTATACTAATTTTTCACATTAATAAAATAAAATCTAAATATATCAAAAATACTTTTTTTTTAATTATACCTTAATTTGTCTTAAATAAGCTTAATAACACTTTTAAAGTTGTTTCAGGCAAGTATCACTTCATTAGGAAAAAAAAAATATTTTTGAGCGGTTTTTCGAGGCAAATACCCCTATGTGCGACGGTACCAAAACCGAGCTCAACCAGAGCTTTTTGTACTATGTACGTGATCAATTGGTGTCGGCTGGCTTTGTCCTGAATTTCGAAGATCATCTGTTCTGAGTTGTTTTATGTGCTAAGTTATCCTCTGTTAAGTCCTAGTTTATTGTGCGTATCGAAGTCGCCTACCATCTTTCTATTCTTTTTGTGACCATCATCTACATAGGTCCATTGCCGAGCCGAGGTCCAGCGAGACCGGAGTAGTAGGAGTTGTTTCCTCCGGTTAGCGTTTTTTTTCCTGAGTTTTTCTAAGATCGTTTGTCCTGAGTTGTCTCAAGTCGTAGTTTATTGTACCACGTCACCTTCGACCTTCCTCTTCTTTTGGGATCATCATCTACAAAGGTCCCTCTCAGTTGTTTACAATGTGGTTGTCGGAGGAAGACTTGTAGACACCTGAAGATGTCCATAGGCAACAGTCGGAAAAATTTATTTGTTTTCATCAGACCTGAAGTTCGCAAGAACTAAACTCGATATGGACTCCTCACTTCTTCATATAAGGAAAAAATTTGGTTGCACCAATCCTAGAAAAATCTTTGTCAGCAGTTTCAGGTATGGATACCGAGAGTGTGACGGAAAGGCAAAGTTGTCAAAGCTAGTAAGGCTAGCCACATCTGCGCAGATCTACAAGTCTGACTTCCTTCGCCCTAAAAACCTCGGAAAAGCTAATCGATATCCATACGAATGCTGTCGCGAAAAGCAGAAGGTTCTTGGTGAGAACTTTCCTGGGTTCTTGGTCATAAAGGTAGTCGCAGTTTTAGTGGCGTCTAGAGTATACAAGGAAGGGAGAAAGAACCCTTAGGTCCCTTCCATTCGTGTGAACAATACACGCACGCACATGAATGGTGGCGAGATGCTAGATGCTCATCCCGACCTGTCGCGCCATCTATTTATTTAAGCTACTGGCCAGTAGCTAGTCTTCGAATGATTTCCGTCTTGATGAGATCTTGACTAAATTTTCGATCAAACAAACAGCGGTGTCTAAGAACAAGTCAAAACACAGGTACGTGATGAAAAAAGTGGCAGTAGATCGATCACGCTTTACGAAAAGAGCGATGCTAAGCAATCGATGGTCCGATTAAGTAAAACCAGGCTTAGAACAGACGTCTGTTTAATGAGTCAAATTCACCATCTACAAAAGCCCAGCAATTGCTTAACAAAAACCCAATCCCCGACTACACTTTCAACAACCCAACTCCCCACAGAAAACACTGAAACTGTCTCCGAAAACAAACGGCCTCATTAGAAGCACGCTTAGCAAAAGTTTCATTACCTCATCTGCAACTGGCCCATCGCCATCAGCCACCTACCAACTCCAAATCAAAACAATGTCACATCCAGTCGAAGAAAATTCGCATAGTTTCGCGATTTCGCCGAAGCAAAAGAAGAAAAAAAAAAAAACCGTGCGGATTAGAAACCTCTTAGCCTCACCTCCACAGCTCTACAGCTCCGCAGCGCCGAAGCGCCGAAGCTCGTGGTCCAGAAATAATGTACTTTAAGCAATTATCGGGCTTACATAATGTGTGTATGTATGTGCCCACTCCATTATTGCATGGCGCCACTTGGCTTATTGAAAAGACCTCATATCCGTATCTGGCCAACGCCGAGCAACAATTGGAGTTCCCGAAAACGCTGCCAAACACAAGAGCGGGTGTGAGTGAATGAGTAGATGATGACGACAACCACCACGACAACGACGACGACGACAACGACGACAACGTCTAAGATGAGGTATTGTCTGGATTTGGCCCGAAGGCAGTTTGTCCGTGAGCCGAAATTATGACAAGTGAGACGGTTTATTTTGTTGTTGTTGTTGCTGCAGCATTGTTTGACGTCGGAAGTATTGTGTTAGGTATTTGAACTGGACAAATTGGCCCAACCCTAGCCCACGCGAATTTAGATCAAAAAACCAAGATACTCGCATATAAAAATTTTGAACAATTACATTGGCCTTTGGATTGCGGCATCAAGAGGCTTCGAGTGGTGGAGAATTTCTTTGGAAAAAACACTGCACTTCGGTGTAATGAATGTTGCGCGAGAAGGCTCGAAAGAGTGTGGGACAAAACAAAGGGGCATGTGCCCTTGTGGCCTTTGAGTGTTTCACTCAATTGTGACGCGGATTTCAAGTGGCACGAAAAGTCTCAGTTCGATTTGTTGCTAAATTAGTATTTTTTTGTTTCCATTTGTCAGTTGGATGACTTGCAAGGGGAACAGGAGTTTCGACGACACAGGGCGCTAGGTTGTAGGCTATGATTGTGTTCAATTTGCTGCGACAATGAGGTACTCAATGTTGAGTAGATATTTCTTTAAACGGACGTTAAAATCATGCCTTCAACTTGGCTTCCAAGATATGCTGTGGAATCCGTACCATCAGGGAAGGGTCCTCTGAGTAGGACCAGGATGCGGCAGTTGGACCAAGTCCTAAATCTCTCTCCTACCCTTATGGGTTTAACTTCTGGTGTTTTTCAGTCGATGGCAGAAGATTGAGAGGTGCGGAGGATACACTTAAGCAGCCTAAGCTCGCGAGCCTCATAGAGGATAAGATTATGATGACCAAGTCTTTTTTTTGCCTATGATCCAAGATATTGCGAGCCAGCGACAAATGTCTGCAAAATTTCGATGCCAACCATGTCGCTCTTTTTGCTCTAGAGACGATGTGATTAGATGTCTTCTAGTACTGCACTGAGGACGATGCTTCTTTTGCTTCGTATTGGGATCTTTGGAAAGCGAAAAGACACCATGGTCATAAAAACCAGGAAATCGATCAGACATGATCGAACATCTACGGTCACAGTGACGATCATGACAGCTTAAGGGCACATAAGTTAGCTAAAAGAGTTAAAGTTGGAATCCTCTCAAAAACGGCCTAAACTCATGGAATCAAAATTTCCTTTTTGAAGCTGAAGCTAGTAGTATCTCGGATCAACAATAGGTTTTACAAATTTTGCCAGCATTGAACACTTTTTGTTGGGCAGGCACGCCCAAACAATAGGTGTCTTATATTTGAATACTAGGTACATGCTCGTTAAGCCAATATCAAGACGCGAAATTCTTGCCCTATTTACCTAAGGTGACGCTACATTCTAAGGTGAACCTGGGCCAATTAACAAGCGTACCCAGCCAGCTCGATCTTTAGCCAACTTGCGTGTCCCACATAAGTCGTGGGCATCCTCTACTGCGTCGTCCCGCGGATGTGGATATGAAGATTTTCCGAGCCGGAGCTTTGATGTTCATCTGATCTATATGACCGATCTAACTGAGTCATTGAACCTTCAATCTTCTGGTTAAGTCGATGTCGCTCACCTCCTGCTGGCACACTTTGAGCAGAAGAGGTTCTTTGCAATACCACATGATCTTTCTCTAATCCAGAAATACTCTTAGGATAATAGAAGAAATCAGAGCTTTTTGTAAACTTTTGTCGTCACATCAATGCTCATTATGTCGCTGAGGTCATCGAGGATAGGAGCTTCAGACGGAGCAGTCTTCTTTTGGACAAATCTGGGCAGGTGGAGAATAGTTTTATGTTAGGTAAGGTTAAGTTATTAGCGAATTGCTCATTCAGACTGTGCGTTTACGGAAGCCTACTGGTCCATTGTGTTCCCCTAAATATTGTCCAGATATCAATAAGCACTGGCCAATCGGAGACCATGCGGCCAAACTAGGTATCGAAAAAAAAAAAACCGCAGCTGCGGAAACGAAAATGAGAAGGAATCTCTCTCCCTCTTCTTCTGCAAATGTCTGTCACTAGCAAGAGCCAGATGACGTGCACTAAACCAACCATTCTTTGACGACCTCAACGATATTTCGACTAAAGGGATACGAGATCTAATCCATTTTCTAACCTTCACAGGTGACTTGGTTGTTGGTGAAGAGACAGCCGGGAGTGCCTAAATCCAACAACACACATCACCAACCAGGTCATACGAGTCGTGATAACAAAAAGGCATATCTCAGTGCTAATTGGGTTCAAGCTTGAACCGTCACCTCTACCTACCTACCTCCCCTAAATATTGTGGTCTAAGAGGCTGGCCTTTCGTCAAACAAGCCTGTACTCTTTATAAATTGGTAAGTTTCTCTTTTGTTCATTGCGTATTTGTTTTATTTTTGGTAAATTCTCTGGCATAAGCTGCGGGATATAATACAGTCACCTTTTGGCATCCCAAAGGTGTTTATAAGATCTCTACGTTCGACGTTATCGTTCAGTACACCAATAGGCATGTCTATTGATAGGTGAGCATTTTCTCTTCCTCAAGCAGATCCTTAATATCGATATCACTGCGTTCGGAAACCCATCTGATCCTGACCTCGGGGATGTCGCCTAATTTATTCAGAGTTCTGAGACAGTTAAACACAGCCTTAGAGTTTGAACCGACCACTGACGAGGATGGTGATCTTAGATGTGTTCAGTCTTCTAGCATTTATTGTCCTTGAAGCTCTATCAACGGCTTGGAAGATATTGCAGTTCGGGAGTTTGTACGATTCATTTACATTGAATAATCTGCTGATCACGTTTGTTTCAGTACCTACATACACATGTATCTCCATCTTAGAACAGTTAGGCGAATTGAGAAGCTCTTTTATGACAAATTATACTCCCGGAGGCTTGTCATTCCCCAACGAGAGGTGATGCCTCGAAAAATGTTCGTTGGACGTGGCTAGGGTTTGAACCCACGCCGCTCGCACATCAGTCCACTAACCACTGATCCACGGCAACCACAACTTATCCGTATAGGTGAAGTATAAATCCATGACCGTAAGATATGTGCTTTCAGGCACGTGACTCTCTCAGCCTGAGTGCTGATTTCGCTACTGTGCTCTTTACGTAGTGGTCTAGTGGGGGTAAATTTAGCCTAACTTCTACCCCTTTTGATGAGCTCCTGTCATTCCTAAAAATGCTAGTCTCTGTAGTTTTAAAAGGTTATTGAGGCATGTAGTCTTCGCAGTTGCTCTCCACCATGCTATCGAGCAGTAGTAAGTCTAAGTATGGGTCTGAGATCGCTATATACATCCAGTGTGTTAAGTATGTATGTACATATGTATATGCAGTCGCATTCCCCAGCTTCCTTCATTCGCCACTCCGTATTATTTTTCCATGCAAGCTTCGAATTAAGGATTATTCGGTGATTTTTAGCTTCTAAGGAGAGTATCAGAGGTCTTGCTCGGTTTTTTGGGATCTATTTCCAAGCTGTTTAGTCTGGGCCAGGAGGATTGTCCTTGACCAGTTGAGGTTAAAGTTTCAGTCAAGGCTAGAAGAGTTCATTTGTATGCAACTTGGGTATACCCTGAGCGATAGAAAACATAACGATTTGTTCATCATTATCATCATTTTCAATGACCCGCTTATCAACTATGAGGGTCGCGGTCCCGATCTTCTCCCGATCTTCCGCCATCGACTCTAAATCATCAGAGGTAGAGATGCGATTTCAGACTTGGTCCAGCCATCTCTTTCTAAGCCTACCACGTCTTGGAAGCCGAGGTGGGGTCATGCGTTAAACGTGCCCAAGCCATCGAAGTATGGACCTTTCCGCTCGAAGAAGTAGCTGCTCAACATTGAATGTCTCGCGTACTCTGGTGTTCCTAACTCGATCTCGGCGAGTTACCCCTGGAATACAACCTCATTTCGGCAGCTTGTATCCGCGTTCTTATTTTTTCGGTCGTTACCAAAATCTCATGACCATAGGTAAGGGTCGAAATAAACACTGACCGATGTCTTAGCTTCGATGCCAAGTTCAGCCCTCCTGATAAGAGATTGGCCAAGCTGTCTCAAAATTGCTCTAGCCTGACCAATCCTACAGGATAACTCAGTATTGCTTCTACCATCACTCGTGAATAAGACCCCGAGATTTGTTTTAGTTCCAAAAGGATAAATGGTAATAATAGATGCATGCCTGTCAAATCTATGGAGAGGGCTGCGTATCGCCCCACAGGGTCTTAAAAAATAAACGATTTGAGCAGTGTTCCGAAAATTACGTCAAAATCGTGTTGGGAGATTCTAAGAACAGAATGAAGGATACCTTTGGCAAATGGCAGAACAGTTGATGACCACAGCCTACACAGTACACTACGTTTTGGAAATGACCTCAGGCTTCAATTCATCTCAAATTTACATAGGCCAAAGTGTGTCTCTTTCCGTCAATCCATTCTCTCATTCTCCTGTTCGGTTCATACAATCTGTTTACACTTCAATTTCAAATCGAAATCCTTCCCACATATGGAGGAACTCAAAATCCGCATAAACAATCATCAACAACCGCAAAAGTATCTGTAACAATTCAAAGGCTGTTTAAGCCGAAAAAAAAAGGAAACGCACAATACCCAAGCAAACACCCAACTTTACAATCCCATTGTTCCCTTATCAAAGGGATGAACAGCCCAGAACATCAACGAAGGACCGTGTGCTGTGGTTTATCGCTTTATGCCACGCCACGCCACACAATAGAAAGTGCGGATGATCTAGAAAAAAGAAAAAATTGGTAAAAATTTTGAAAAGTAGAAAACAATTCCATTTGCTGGTCTGTCATCCTCTGTGCGTGCGGTTTTTTAATCCTATTCTCTTCCTGACAGGCGTTGAAGGCAGCCCAAGAATGGACCACTGCTGGCGCTAAGTTCGTTGATTTAGTTTATTATCTTCGGGATACAGTACACAAAGATGTTTCTGTACAATACTTTGATTGCAATTCAAGCTAATTGGGGTTTTATAGCCGCAGCCGTGTAGGTGTAGTTGCAACACTACTTCCATCGAATTTTGACAGGCGGCTCCGCATCATAACTTGGATGATTTTCTGGGAAAAGTCAGTGCACACTGTGTCGACAGTGCGTCTATGGAGGATCAACACAAAGTGTTTGATTATACACACATCTATGCCCTCAAATGCTTTCCCGAAACTGATGGCGCAATCCGCCACCGCACCCGGATCGAAGGTGCACACAGATCACACGCAGCCCATTCTGGGAGTCTTCTACTCCTGTGGTGTGGTTCCCAGTTTTCTGGTCGATTTCCTGTTTACACCACACGGTCAGGGAAGTTTACGTTCTTTTTTTTTATGAGGACCGTATAAATGTGCAGAGTGCGCACTACTTACACACTCTCCCAGAAGTCCATCGAATTAATTATATAAACAATAATTTTTCGACTTTTTTTCTTTTTCATTTTTTTGATTCTTCTCTTTTATGGTCGCTTGATGTCGTAAGCATTTTGTTTTTGTATGTCGAATCGAATCATCGATTGATGCCCGTATAGACTCCGATGGAGACAAAGTGTATAGCGATGATATTGATTTCTTTGGGATTTTGATGGATACTGAATCACGACTGTAAAGTGATATAAACAGGCATGGAATGATGGACTATGCCTACGATGATTTGGACAAATGTCATGTGTCAAACTTGCAAATTGACTCAAAGTATACAAAAGTCTGTGAATGACAATGGTAACCCAAGTCGAGCAGCAGCAACTAAGTGCAAGTCGGGGTATTTTTTAAGGTTATTGACATCGAAGATGGGAACCATCGAATTACAGCTAGAACAATGAAGATTCCATTAGCTTGTGTTTTCATTTTTGTCTTTTTCTTACTTATTTACTTAGGTGGCGCTATAGTTCGGGGTGAACCTGGGCCTCAACCAACTAGCCTCTCCAGTTAGCCCGGTCCTTAGCTAACTCCTTCCAGTTCTACTTGTGCGCGCCACCTAAGGCGAGGTCTTCCTCTACTGCGTTGTCCCTCCGGGTTAGATTCGAAGTCTCTGCGACTCCAGCCATCTGAGCCGATGGATACGTATCTTCTTGATTAGGGCGATGTCGCTGTACAACTCGTATAGTTCGTGATTAAATCTTCTCTTTCAAAGTCCGCATACGCAACGCATATGGGACCGAATATCTTTCGAAGAATTTTTCGGTCGAAGCAACCAAGGATATCTTCATCCGCTTTCGACAGCGTCCATGCTTTAGCGCCATAAAGCAGGACTGGGATGATTAGCGTCTTATATAGAATCTCCTTAGTTCTTCGGAATAGGGCTTTACTACTCAATTACCTTCTTAGCCCGAAGAAACAGCAGGAATTATTCTTCGTTTGATTTCAGTAGAGCCAAGGTAGACAAAGTCCCTTACTACCTCAAAGTTTTTGTCTTTTACTCGGTGTTAATGGTCACATTTCCTTTGCTTACTAAGGCTTCGAAACTGTAGAAAATTTCTGTCAGTCAATTGTTTTCCACTATATTCGTGAACCTTGCGGAGGTCTTTAACAATGCTTCTTCGTATTGTCAGACACCACCAGATGTCTATCGTGTATAAAGCCTCTTTATCCTAGTCAATATGCTTATCCCAAAGACCGATCAACAGAGGGCGCCCTACTTCATCCACTGACGCAGAAAGAGGCAGATTATCGCTCAAAAGAGATCGCCATTTGAGCATTTTTTGACATTGAAGGAGCTTTTTACAAAACCAGCCGTGCCTCAGTTACTAGTGCTTAAGTCCACAGGGGCATTGATCATCCCGCTAACAAGTAGTTTTGGGAAGTTTCTTGAAAGCCGCAGAAATACAGCCACCTCTGGAGAAATCACAATGACAGTAGCGGCGGCTTAAGGACACCAGAAAGGTGGCGTTCTCTCGCCTCTACTATAGTCTATCACTATTGATGACCTGCTTAATAAATTCAGCAACCACGGCCACAGCAACATTGCCAACGCTGACGACCTTGTAAAACATGAAAACAAAATGTGCGAAAACATTCAAAGCGCATTACACCTAGTCTCTGTGTGGTGTGTCGGTGAAAAGATAAACAGACTTGGCCGGAACAATAATGTCACCCTCTACTGGGGGCCAGGTCATTTAAGCATAGAGGGAAATGAGGCAGCCGATGAATTGGCAAGTAAAGGGTCAGAAACACCATTCGTCGGACCCCAGCTATTCTGCGTGCTGGGACCGCATGGAATCCAAGAGGAACTGCGAAGAAAGGAAGAGTGCTAAAGAAGAAGACTACGGGAAGCACTCCCAGGACTAAGGCAGCCAAAGGAACTCCTCGGGAACTAGGACCAAAGGAGGAGCAAGGCCTGCCTAGGTACCAGCAAAAACTAGCTTTGCATTCTAAGGGGCATTGCAGACTCAGGGAGCATCTCAGGAAAATGGGAATAGAAGCAGCGATGCCGAGGAGACTCCGTCACACCTCTTTATGGTCTGTGAAGTATTGGTCCACAAAAGAAAAGCACACCTGGCAGCGTACACTTTCTCTGAAACGGATCACCTATCGTTGGACCCAATCCAGATACTCCGACTTCTTAAAGTGATTGGATTGGAGGAGATTCTTTAGGTCGAGACGTATCGGCCAATATGAGTACTGGGGAACACAATAGATTTATATAGATCGCAGTGCATACACAACCCAACTTCTAACATCTAACATCTAGGTATCTGGGAATAGTTCTAGATAAAAAGCTTAACTCAAATTGCTATATTGCGCCATATGCGTAAGTCGCTAAGGTACGGGAAAATGTGGCATTCATAGCCCAAGGTTATATTTCCGTTGTACACCATGAAAGTCAGATCTATCGTCACCTATGCTTCTGCGGTATGACCGACCGAAGTTAAAGAGAAAACAACAATCTCAACGATGCAATGACTACAAAGGTTACCATGCCTTGGGATCACTGGGTGCTCCCACACGTCGGCGCTAGAGGCACTAATGGACTTACTCCTCTGCACATCTTTGTCGAAGAAGTGGCAACACGCACTGCAGTAAGCCTCCAAGCACTACAGTTCGAGGTGAATCTGGCCCTCAACCAACAAGCCTCTTCAGTTAGCTTGATCCTTACCTAACTGCTTTCAGTTGCGCACTCCAAATTGGTTGAGGTCCCCTTTCACTTGTGCGAGCAACTTTAACCGAGGTCTTCCTTTACTGTCCTTCCTCTTCCTCTTCCTCTACTCTCCAACGGTCTATTCGTCAAATACGGGTAGACTGCTGGGTCACCTAGCGATTTTTTCCGATTTTCCTAAGGTAGAAACGATCAACACGACTCCATTCCCAAGTCGCTTCAATTTGGGAGAAGGTTTCAAATTGAGATCCTGAATCGCCTGGACTGTAAAACCGGCGATTTTCTTCTGAATATCAAAAGACTAGTGTAGTACACGGATAGCCCTTAGATGGAGTCTGGCTTAACCTTAAAATAGCATCCACGCTAGGTTTCACTGGAACAGCCGCAGCTTGGTGTTGAGACTGAAGACTACTTTTCCAGATATTTGAGGTGCAGGTTGAAAGACTCCACTAAATTCCTTAGCTTTCCAGCGCGAAGTAATCACCGCCAGAAGAACTAATGAAGATGGTATTGAGTCTTGTCGGACACCGCTTTGAACTCTAAGCTTTCTTTTAACCAACCAACTCTACTTCTGCGCAAGGCGTGTCAGATGAATTCTCTGCTATCACTACCGAAGATAATTTCTAAGTTCATGAAAAGCATATGAAGCGGATACATTTACTTCACCCACTGTTCTATGCTGATCCAATTGGTTGTTGATGCAAGAGGACCCGGAACCCGACCCTTGAGAGGAGCAGATTTTTGAATAGAACGAGGTCATCCTCAGAATTGAAGCGGGAGATGACCTCTGCTAGATCAAAATATGTAAGTTAGGTTAGGTTAGGGGGGAAGTGCACGTTATCAGTGCTTGCACGGGGGCCATTTGGTCCATTGTGTTCCCCTTTACTAAAAACACGTGGTGCCGTTGCTAAATCTCTTAACCATTGGTTGGCGTGTTCTCGAACCAATCTGAGCTCTTGACGAAACGTATTATGTTCATTTTTGGGATTTGTATCTAGTTATAAACCTCTTCTCCAGGGTGAATCCAATGTTACCTTAGGAGTCAGTCTTGTAATATGCAAGAAGTACCCACCTCTGAAAATAAAGTGAATTCCCGTCGCTACAGAAAATTTAAAAGCTAAAGCTTCTGCCATCATAAGCAAATAATACGCAGCATTCAGATAGAAGCTGATGTGACGCCATGGTAATTAATTGTTCTTTGACTAGTAACATCGTTCCTAAGTTTCGCCGAACACCTCCATCAACTCCAGAAAGAATTTTTTTACCGACGGTAAGTGGGAATCTTTTAACGAAAAAACTCGGTCCAGATAGAATTTCTATCCATAAAACCCACCTCCATTCCATCCACGTTTCCAGGATCCTCGCAGGACCACCGTTAGGTATTTCACCACGAGCTGTGGTTTATCATTTTTCTATTCTTCCTCTATTTGGTTCTTTCTTCACTGTGCATTCGTTTTTGTTGTTGATGTGCTATTCTCATCACTTCCTTCATTATTACTGCTGACATGCCTTTAACCCCAGGTCTCCAGCGATGACAACGTAAGATCCACTTAGTCCTGATTATCTCCTCAGGTTTTCCACACGGGCAGTGCAAAAAGTATGGTCCATATCTTCTTGCACTTCGCCGCAGTTGGATTACTGTGAGGGATCATCGTGCCCAAGCCGACCTGGAAGCATCCACGTCCAGTTAAAATTTGATTGTGATAGAAGTCTACTTTTACATGAAGGCAACTTATCCATCTTTTTATATTCCTTTCCCGTCGATAAGTCTATCATCCTTTTTCTGATAAATCCCACCGTTACCACCATTTCGTTACTCTTGGCTCCCTGTCTGCGTTTTAACGTTCTACAACAGAAGCTTCCCATTCCTCTCTGCTAACGTATGTACATATTTTCGTTGCACAAACTACTTTAACGACGACTGCGTTTTGTCTAGAAGGAAACAGATCCTACATCTCCACGACCCCGGCCCTGTTTGGATGGCGAAACAGGCTTTTCCTAAGGCAAGTGGATGCCCCTTCTAAAATGCCTACGAATAGTAATCAAAGGGCACCACTTCCTTTCAGAAGTATCTGATTTCGTTCAGCTACCATCGCCTAAGTGTGCCATTCCAATTCGGACTCTATAGATACAGTTACCACCCGGAATAACGAGCAGGTGCACCCAACCCAACCCACACCTAAAATTGTTTACGAATTATCACTTATTTTTGGTCTAACACCTTCTGGTTCATAGCTGCAACAGCGATAAGTCTCCCCGCGTGACCACTCCGCGTGATAAATTATTTTCTCGTGTAATTCTCCCGAGGTGAACTACATCCGCCGCAGGAGAACCACTGTTTCGGGAGAATCGAGGGCGCTTCGCTAAAAAAGCTGCAGCCAAGCACCTGAATACCTTAGCGCCTAGACAACCCCCAACAGGGCACATCAGCAAGTGGTGTCTACGGCATAATGCATCCAAGCACACCCATAACAGCAATCGACGTGTAAACACAACGCCCAGGAGCGTGTACTAGCGCCTCGGCAATTTGTGGCGTTAGCATCCCGCATCGAATGCATTTGCATCCCGCCTGCTGCACTCACCCGGTACAATGGAGTGCATTTGTGCCCGAACCGAGGGAGGAAAGGAGGCTTGCGGGGTGCGCCCCTTCCCGTGGTGTGCGGTTAGCTAGTCGTTTCTTTTTCAGGAAGAAACTCGATCCCGAAACTGGTTATTTGGCATTTTCTGTTTACACAGTGAATACGACGACCACGATGATGACGACGACGACGACGATGATGATGATGATGACTACGAAGTCAATTGCGCGTCTGCCTGTGTTCCTCAGGAGGACGAGTGTTGTTCGCCCTGACTGCTGCTGCTTCTGACGGTGGTCGTGGTAGTGGTGGTACTGCAGTGCTCCTAAACGCCGATGATGATGAAGATCTTAGTGCACGCGTCATGTGGTTGCGCTTTGGTTAATCTCTTTCATATGGTTTGGATTTCCTGGTTGTGCTCGGTCGGTCGCGCCTGAGATTTTCCAATCAACTTGGACTTCAATAAGCCAAAACGTATTGCTCGTCTTTTTGGTTCGTCAATAGTCCGGTGAAGGAATGCTGGTAGCTACTGACAGGTAGCGGAACTCAATTGGACGGAGACTGATGACCAAGCGACGACGGATGGATAAATGGACGCGCCCCGGTCGGTGGTCATGGTGCCGCGTAGGTGTTCTTCCAGGATGTGCGTGGAGAATTGATTGGAAATCTTCTATTTTCCGCAGACGTTATGAAGTGCGGAGGTGTGAAAGGGAATTAATTTGCATTCGTATGTTTTGGATAATTGTACACACCTTTGGGTGGAAGAGCTGTGTACCGAGGACAAAGGGAAGTTCATTCGAGGATTTAAATGCTCATCGCCTTCGTCGTTGTCGATGGGGGTGTGTTGCGAAATAATTAGGTAATTGTTTGTTTCTGATAATGCTAAACAAATGCTGGAAGGGGGAAGTGAGACACTGATTTGCTTGCAGTCTAGTTTTTATTCTTCTCATCATTGCTGCTTCTGTAGAAGTCGATTTGTGCTTGATTAAAGGTCTCATTTGACAGATAGTTAGAAGTCCATAAATACCGAGAGAGAGAAGGTGGACCGTTTTAGGACTTACCATCGCTAAGAACGAAAGAAACACGTTTTTACCCTGCATACCTATATAAGAGAGAACTATCTCAGCCCTCTTCCGTGGTAGAGGAAGATGATACAATGTTACGTACCAACAGAAGAAGTGGAAGAAGATGTGAGACTCGACTTCTTTGACGAACTGCCATCATTAGTAGAAGGGATATTATTACACGCATGGGCGACATGAACGAAATATTTAGAAGCCACAGTATCAACTTGTCTAAGCATATCCGGAAAAACAACGTCGGACGGCTAACCAGTCTTCGAAGGCTCCATCTTCCTGCACAGAAACATCTTCAAATACACGTCTGGATATCTGGATGGATGGAAGGGTGTAGATAGCTCTGCGAGCAGGATAGATCTATTGTATCTCCCTTTCCTAGGGGCTCTGATCAATGCCTGCTTGAATTAGAGCCTATCCTCCAATCCAATAGCTCTAGCAAATTGAAAATCTTAGGAGGAATGAGGGCTGGCAGATCTTCGTAAGTAATTGCCGAACAGTCCTTAAGAAAATGCACAGATGTTTGTTCATCCCTAGTCTGCTCATATGCTCATTAAGTCTGGAGTGGTCCGTTAGGAATCCTGTAAGAACACGCCTCTTCTTCTTGGTCATTTTGATACAGGAGATGTATCTTTTTCGGTTGAAGCTCCCGAGGAGTTTCTTAGCCTGCCGAAGACCGGGGAGTTAAGTGCATAACCGTGTTCATTTTTGCTCTCCTTTTTTCTCAGATTTTTCCTTAAGTTTTGAGGTCCTAGCCCACAAAAGGGTTCTGGTCCTATGTGTTGTCTTTTTGGCCCTTTCCTTGCTAGTTTATCTGCTCTCTGCTTACCCTCGATCTCAGCGTGACCTGGTACCCAGTGGAGGGTAACTTGATTTCTTTGTCTCAGTCTATTCCATCTTTGATTTTATTTCATTTGAGCATAGTGCCTTGAATGCTGCCTTGAATAGGCTGTCCGAGAGTATCGCTATTCTCTTCCCGTTGAGGTTAAATTCAGCGCTTCCTTCAATTGCGTAGACCTTTACTTGAAATGTGTTGGGAAAAGAGTTCCTAGGGATTCTGAGTGTCCTCGGACCGTATAATCCTATCCCAGTTCAACAATTGATAGACTATATCTACGTAAACAGCCAACAATAGGATAGGTTCTGAGGCTGTCCCGAGAACCATGCTATTCCCTCAAAATTAAAAGGGTACTCACAATGGACCTTCAGGTCACCGAGTGGAAGTGGTGAGGCCTATCTATATCTGCGTAAGCAAAAGATAAAAATAGAGGAGGACCAAGATTGAATTCTGACCAAAAACTCATCACTGGGGACATGAGAATCAAGTTCAAGACTCAATAGTCCGAATTCAGCCTGAGCTTTGAAAGACTCCGTGAAAACACTGATAAGGGTAATACATAATAGGCAGCCTAACCAAGCACAGAACCAACGAAGTCAGAGATCGAAACTTAGGATAGGTTAGGTGGCTGCCCCCTCTCAGACAGGAACACACCCAGACCAAATTGGCCCATGGTGATACCACGATGAAGAATTGGCTTACCAGCACCAGGAACCAGAGTATGTCAGACACTTCTTACCAACCAATCCAATCCATAAGATCAAGGAAACACTTTGAACAAGGAGGCAAAGTCACTTTAATCTGGAAAATAACGATGATGACACCATAAGATTCGAAAAAACCGTGAACTATATCAATGATAAACATTAGAAATGTCATCAGTTAGTCTGGACACCACACTCGGACGCCATTGATTACCTTGATTACCTAAGTTTCAAACCACTTCACCTCACTCGCGCAGCGTGAATAACATCTTAAGGCTATTTATAGCCCCTTGAACTTGAGAGTGGATTAAAAAAAAGAGATCAACGAGGAGTTGGGCTTTTCCCTTGCAATTAACCATTTGGCTGACAAAACTGACGATATATTGAATGCACTGCATGTATTCGAATCACCTACAACACCGGTCATTCCTCCATACCATAGAAAAACTGAAGGAAAAATTTTCAGGACAATACGATAAGAAACTACTTGGTTTTGGTATGACAGTCAAAAATCCATTTGTTTGTAGATCGTGTTGATCTTTCGCTACTGTTGATACTGTTAATGGTACCTATTTCTGTCAGAATGAAGGAAACTTGGTGCTTTCATAGCAACAGGTCTTCATCGATTGGTTCTGGGAATTTGGCAACAATGGATGGAAGAATGGTGAAGACTACACACCAACGGATGATGAAAGTCGGAGGATTCCCAACCGAGGAGGACTATAGACCACATCTTGGTCAGGATGGTTTGTGCCCGTTGTCACTTGTAGTCGAGATCTCTTTCAGCGAATGATGCGAATCTTCAACATTGGTCGGTGGCCATTGAAACATACCACAAGAGCTTCAGTTTCTACTAACATGGTTACCAACTAACGACCCTGAAGGCCACAATAGTGTTTATATGTTTGATCATGCTGTGCTTTGTGTTAACTTTGGTGAAGACCATTGACTCATGGTCAATCTTTTTTTTTTATAAGCCACTACCGCTCAAGGGGTTATGAATACCATTAAACTGTTATTCATACAGCGAAAGAGAGATGCAGTGATTCGAATCTCAGGTAGTAGGAGGTTTCAATTGCGTTCGAGGTTGGTGTCTAGACTAACTAGTGAAATGATGGCTATAGCCGTGAAGGAAAAAACTGAGGAACACACCCACTGGTCTAGAGCTTCCTAGATCTCGTGTTTCACAGAGGAATGCAATTTCTCAATAAGAGTTTTTCCCAAGCCACCACCCTTAACCTTCCCTAATTCATTCAGCGCTAACGTGAATGAATATTCGACTAACAAACCTTAGGTGCAAGTGATAAATTGCTCATTTTGCATCTCAATTACCGCTATAACCTTACACAAATCGTTTATCAAATCCACACTCTTAGCTGGAAAATAAATGGCTCAAGCCACAGCATAACTCTTTCAATATCATTTTCAATATTTCTTCGTCGTTATAATAGTGAAAATATTTACTCTCATAATATATTGTTGGGAAAACATTGTTCTCGAGAATTTATAACCAACAATTCGGCAATAAAGAAATCAGTGCCGCCATCGAACTGAATTTACAACCAATTAGGCGGTATCGAGTCTACGCGCACCGGAGCCCACCCGCCTCCCCTCCCCCCCACAACATATCAGTTCGCAGCTAACTCAAATTCATATCTGTTTACAGCGTAAACAAACAAATCCAATACCACGCACTCAGATTGAGATTACGCGGCCCACGAGATGCAGATACAAATTGTGAATTCTGAAATTTGTTCGAATAAATTAAATCGGGCGTTAGCGCTTCGATTACGAATTCGGACCGATAAAATGTGGGGCGTGCGCCCCCTGCTGGGACCGTGTGTCATTATTAAATCATTCATTTGGGATGAGGCAGGCTCGGTCAAGTGGTGGCCCAGTTCGAGGCGAGAACAAGATACTCTCCAAATGGGTAAGGGCAATGAAAATTTTATCACTTGTGCTTTGTATCGATCGCTCAGTAGTCAGTGCTGTGCCTATGGCCAGGAAGTGCGGCCGAGCGTTTCACACAAATGTAAATAGATTCTTGAGAATTTTCCTCTTCGGAGCTGAGCAGCTTACCCCCGGTGTTTTAGCTTCCGATATTCATTACCAAACGCCATAAATTCTCCAATCTGATTAGCGGAGAATGAAAAATTATATTTTACGAATATTTACTTAGGAATACATCTGCTCTGAGCGGTGATTAGCCGGGGAGCTTTCGTATTCGCTCAGCGCGATAATTGTAATTTAATATATTTCAAAACAGAAACGCGGTGATATTGAACATTATTGATGGGGGTAAATGGATTAATTTATTCCGATTCGGGAAAATATACAGCGCGCACCCATCAAAGTCGGTTGATTTAGATGTGTTTTCGCAATTGTGGAGAACTCATCTTGCATGGGGAGTGCAATATTTTTAGATTCTGTAACTGGAAAAGGACGAAGAAAGGTGCTCAGAGCAGACAAACTCTTTGAATGTGATTAAAAAATTATGCTGCGCTAGAGTTTTAGGAGACAGTTTTCCTGCGCAGTGAAATGTCTACAGAACTATCTGTTGGTTCCAGAATCTTCACCAGCAGCTCTAAATTGCCGTTCGTCTTTCATATAGATGGCGGAGCATTTAAATGTTCACTTCTGTTGGGTGCCGGGGCATAGAAACTGTAAGGCGGATCAACTCGCTAGATATGGAACCAAAACGCCCATTCTACCAGATTACAGTACCTTAGGCATACCCATCGTTTTATGTAAACTCAAAATTTAGCGAAATGTTCTCGAAGTAGACAACAACGTGTCTAGTGACAAAATAAATTTGGCACAAGCTATATCGGAAACGCTCTAAGGATTTGATTTTCATCAAGAGATTGCATATCAACCAGCATGCAGCAAGGCTTGGTGTTTACTCAAATGATTTCTGTAGAAGTAGTATGGCCGAAGAAAAGGAGAAAACCATTTTCCACCTGGCCAACTCTCTCCTATATAAGTAAACTTCACTTAGGTGCCTTTTTTAGGTGGATTCAATACAGAATCAGAAGCTCCAATTGTTTGAACGAATAGGCTAAAGAATTGTCCAAGATACGTCTGGTATCATTACGGACCTACCATTGGTCCAAGTGTGCTTTATTTGGCAGCCACTTCGACCTAACCTAACCTACATAGGCGCTAGAGTAGGTGATCTGATCCTCACGGAAACTGCAAAGTCCGTCTGAGTGATGTATGATTTTAAATTGAAATAAAAGATAATCCCAATGACCGAATTAGGAAAGCCTAACTGGTTCTATATGCATGCGTAAAAGCATACGGGAAATCGTGGGAATTTAATGAATGAGCTATCTACAGTCAACAAGATAACCCTATGCTGGGTCCATGGACGCATGTTACGGAAATAGTCACATAGTTCGTCAAGAATACTAGGTAAGGTTAGATAAGGGGCCGTATTCACTGGGCCAGGAAACGCTTAGCCCATAATATGCCAAGAATTCCTGACTTACTATGAGAGCTTGCACTATCTGTGCAGATGAGGTCTGAAGGGACCTCGATATTTAAGAGTGGTATATGTTGACTGAATTCAATTGAACTGGGTTGCAGATCGACTGCATTCAGGGTGGTAGTGGAGTGGCAGGAGTAGGAAGGGTGACTTATTCAAACAAACCATTAATACTGCTGAGAGTTTTGTCCTGCTTGGAAAATGTAGATCTGTAAATAGCTATTCCCGGTGGTCTTAGTTGAGTGGGAGAAGGGGGTTTGCTACTGTTACAGTACAAACCTCGTGGTGTTGAGAGAAGAGGTGGAGCTGGACGTTAGGCTACAAGGCTAGACCTACAAGAGTGACTGGCTTAGTCGATCCCTGATATAGCTAAGATACGCTTCTTGGCTAGTTAAAATAATCTCCGTAGATTTTAGTTGAACTATGTTGATCTACAAATAATTTTACTGATGTTGCGTAACACATTTGACAGATCGTGCAGATCATCGAAGAAACATTTGTCCAGAATGTTGTATTTTATTGTAGCTAGTGCTGTACAAATGCCTAAAAGATGAAGATCCCTACAGCTTCTACAGAAGTTGTTGGAAAGGACTTCCATTCGGATAATCTGACAGTCAGACAATGATTCAATGTTCTTTCTGTTTATGGAGGGTTTCCAAATTCATAGGCCCCTGCCACGCAATGAGTGGCAAGAGCCAAAGCGGCAGAAATATGCTCAGAAATGACGCTTGTTTGGTCGCCGTGGCTCAGTGGTTATTGCGTTGGACTGCTGACCGAGCGGCGTGGGTTCAAGCCCCAGCTATATCCAGCGAACATTTTTCGCGGCTACACCTCTCGTCGGGGAATGACAAGCCTCCGAGAGTATAATCTGTCATGAAAGAGCTTCTCATTTCGCCGTTCGGAGTCGGCAATAAATTGCAGGTCCCTACTATTCGTGCGGAATATTTAACACCCATAACATGAATGGTTGCGAGAAGCTAGGCCTTGGCTCATCCCGAGCTGCATGGAGAGAAACAAAATTATAAATTGAACAGCTCAAAGTTGTCAAAGGTGAATCGGTAAAAATTGTCTTTCAAAAATGCGCTATAGCCAGATCGTCAAGGGCTAGTAAAGAAAGTTTGAATCGTTATTGCATTCCTAACTGAGCACTACCGGGTGGGCAAACATGTAGGTTGAGTAGGAATGAGAAAGAAATCGAATCGTATCAATATAGTAGCCCCAAGTGGGCCTTATAACTTCTTGATAAATGTACATAATTATCCTCTTCTTCACCACTGGATATCTACATTTTACAGCTATAATCAGATATTTGGCAAAACCGGGGATCCTAGTCTGCAAAGTATTCTGTGGCTCTACACAGCAGTAGTAAGACCAATGCTAACATGTGGTTGTCTAGTTTGCTAGCAGGCAACATTTAAGAACACCAGCCTTAAATCACTGACAAGAGCCCAGAGAATGACCTGTATTGGAGAAAAAGGTGCAATGAGAACCACCCCCACGGCGGAGTTAGAGACCATATTTAATCTCCTCCTCCTACACTCAGAAAAAAAACGAGCTAAAATCAAGAATATCAGTGTCACATCAAGCCTATTCGTTGACGAAAGTCTGTTAAACTCGAAAATTCTTAAGCCAAGTACAAAAATCTTATTTCGAGCCCGTTTTCAGTAGAATGTGTGAGCTTAAATTAAGAAGATCATGTCATTTTAAAAATACCAGAACTAGATTTAAGACTACTGTAAACTTAAATTAAGCTTACGTATTCTTAAACATATCAAAAACAAGAACAATGCCACCTTAAATCAAGTTTGTTTATTCTTGAAGTAATCAGAAAATACGATTCAAAATGCTTTAAGAATGTTAAATCTTTTTTTAAGATTGCATTGTTTTATTTTTCGAAATTCGAATATCGAATTCACCTCCGTCCTCCACAAGAAAACAATAAATTCATTATTACAAGTAAATAAGCATATTTATTTGGTGGAAAAATTAAATTTTATAAATCATTGTTACTATCGTTATTACTATTATTATAACTTCATGAGATACATCAGAATTCTCCCTTCAATCCTTCTCCTGTTCAATTATGTTTTGAGTGCAACTGCATGATTCTTCGATTTTTACAATATTGTTGCTATACTGTAATACTGATGATCTTCATGATCGCTAGTTAATGCTTCATTCTGATTCGTACAGGCAAGAACGGCATTTCCTCTTGAGTTTCACTTCAATGCAGTTACGTCCTAAATAGAAATTGTATGTATATGTAGGATAATTAATACGCTATTGTAAAATTCAGTTGCCTTTGCAAGTACTTTTCCATCACTAAAACTATTTGTTGAGCTGCTTTGGACGTTCGGAGCCATGTTAGGTCACTTTCATTTATTTGTTCCATATTAACCACTTCTTAAACTTTTTAAATAACTATACATAATCAGCCTACAAGCCAAATCTTGCACGTGGTATGTTGTTTCGATCTTAATTTGTGTACAGTTGAAATCCTGCATGCAAATTTAAGATTGTTTCGGCTTGATTCAATAATTCTTTACTAAATAAAGATTGCGTCGAACTTAATTTAAGAACACATTCTTATGTTAAGATTAAAAAACATTACCGAACCATTTTATAGTCTTAAATCAACTTTTTTATTCTTAATTTAAGAATTTAAGCTTGATTCTAGATTTTCGTTATTGTTTCAAGAATCATGGGTTTTATTTTAAGATTGAGAAAGTGAGAATGAAAAAATGTAAAAGTAAGCCCGATTGTACTGGATTTTAGCTTGCGATTTTTCTCTGAGTGTAGAGATATTCGTACAAGAATCTTCTGCTAATAGTGCTCTCCTTATACGCCCAACTGAAAGGTGGATATCCAGACTGACTAGCCATAGACAGATCCTGCAAAAACACAAAAACATAAAATGAACGCTGTAAGCACACAAAACCCTGCTTGGACACTGTTAATCTCCTTTAATAGTAGCGAAGAGTGGGAGACAGACTATACTTTAATGGATAATCCTTGGTCCATGTACACAGATAGCTCCAAAATGGATAGAGTCATTAGGGCAGGATTCTTTTCCAAGGCTCTTGGACTATCTAGGTCAATCAGACTCCCAGATTACAGCAGTTTTTTCAAGCCGCAATGAAGGTGATACCACACGATGACATTACCTTTTTCATTGACAGTTGGGCGACAATAAAAGCGACTTCAGTCACAGAAATAAAATCGAATCTTGTGTGTTGCAGTCGCGAAGAGCTGCGGGTTTCTTGAAAACTATGCTGTGTTCTCGGATACAGAGGTGTGCCAGGCAACAAAAAAGCTGATAAAGTAGCACGAAAAGAATCATCCTCAAGGCCAGATCTGGCTGACAGCATGATTAAGATCCCACCTTGTAACCTTAAAAATAAAGGGAGAAATAAAATGATATAACACTTCTGTGGCCATTCTATAACAGGAACAGAACCGAAGAAATCCGGCAAGGGAATTTTTATCAGCTCTTATAGGCATAACTACCGGGCAGAGTAGGCTAAGGTATTGCACCAAGAAACTTAATTAAAAGCAAACGCAAATGACCTCTGTAGAGGCTGCGGTGATGAGGAAGTGCATGAGGATACTCCAAACTTTCTCTGCCACTGCTTAGGACTCTTTCATCTAAGGCTTAAAATGCTGGGAAAACGTTTCTGTCAAGATTTCGAAGAACTCTCCTACAGGTCCGCAAATGACCTGAACAGAGTTTTAAACGCCTCGGGATGAAGACCCATAGGTTCATAGGGTCACACAGTATGATCCACATAAGTGTGATGGCATGGACGAAAGTTCTTTAATGTGGTCTTCAGCCTTCTAAACTTATTAGGGGTGTCGTCAAAAATGTCACATAAAATGTTAAGTGCCGATGGAAACATCGTGAAAATTTTTAACTTAACTATTCACAAAACTTTAAATATTGTGTAAAAAAAATGAAATTACCAACTGATAATGACGGATAAATTTATTTGCACAAGTTAACCCCGAAATCAAGGCCAAGTGGCCTGCGAAATCAGAACAATGAACAAATCTTATCTGTCATTGATTATGACATAATTACCACCATCGAATGTCAAATTATTGCCAAATGTCACTTCAAACAATCACACGTTCCCATTGCGTTACGTTGTAACATGGCACCAACAAATATTTCCTCGCGCATCTTCTAAACTTATTTCCCTCAATGATTTTCATTTTCGAAAAGAAACAAAAGAAGAAAAAAAAAACCAATACCGATCAAAACAATGAAAAGACGGAAAATCAAGAAAATAAGAAGAAAAAAACAGAAAAGAAAACCCAAAACCAAATACGTTCCCAAAAAGAATTGTGTGTTTTCGAACATATCGCACCCGCATTTAGTGTTTTCTCAAACAACAGGCCGATGTTTTTCTTATAAATATTTAAATATTTACATTAAGTAAACAAAAAGATGATGATGCTCTTCTCGAAAATATTTGCAGGAAAAATAAACATCCAGGAAGGAATTTTCTTCCCCGTTTCGTTGTCGCGGGATAGGTGGCAATGCGCGCCGGGCCTGATGAAATTTCGTACGAGAGCGAAATGGGGCTGTGTTCCACAATGCTCTCGGACACTGTGTGTAAATCGACGCGAATGGCCAAAGACAATGCGGCTGCAGTGAGTTATTAGTGTAAGTGGGACAGTGGAAAATGTTTTTATAAAAAAAAGAAGAAGAAAAGTTACAATAATTAGCTGCTCGGCGAAATGGGAGAAAATAGTTTTTGAGGTGAAGAATGAGTGAAGTCAGCTGCTGTTGGTGATGGTGGAGGTTGAATGCGGTCGTTCTCTGCGATTCCGTGTGATTTCTTATTGTTTCCTTACTTTTACTATGAAGAGCTAAAATCAAGAATATCAGTGTCACATCAAGCCTATTCGTTGACGAAAGTCTGTTAAACTCGAAAATTCTTAAGCCAAGTACAAAAATCTTATTTCGAGCCCGTTTTCAGTAGAATGTGTGAGCTTAAATTAAGAAGATCATGTCATTTTAAAAATACCAGAACTAGATTTAAGACTACTGTAAACTTAAATTAAGCTTACGTATTCTTAAACATATCAAAAACAAGAACAATGCCACCTTAAATCAAGTTTGTTTATTCTTGAAGTAATCAGAAAATACGATTCAAAATGCTTTAAGAATGTTAAATCTTTTTTTAAGATTGCATTGTTTTATTTTTCGAAATTCGAATATCGAATTCACCTCCGTCCTCCACAAGAAAACAATAAATTCATTATTACAAGTAAATAAGCATATTTATTTGGTGGAAAAATTAAATTTTATAAATCATTGTTACTATCGTTATTACTATTATTATAACTTCATGAGATACATCAGAATTCTCCCTTCAATCCTTCTCCTGTTCAATTATGTTTTGAGTGCAACTGCATGATTCTTCGATTTTTACAATATTGTTGCTATACTGTAATACTGATGATCTTCATGATCGCTAGTTAATGCTTCATTCTGATTCGTACAGGCAAGAACGGCATTTCCTCTTGAGTTTCACTTCAATGCAGTTACGTCCTAAATAGAAATTGTATGTATATGTAGGATAATTAATACGCTATTGTAAAATTCAGTTGCCTTTGCAAGTACTTTTCCATCACTAAAACTATTTGTTGAGCTGCTTTGGACGTTCGGAGCCATGTTAGGTCACTTTCATTTATTTGTTCCATATTAACCACTTCTTAAACTTTTTAAATAACTATACATAATCAGCCTACAAGCCAAATCTTGCACGTGGTATGTTGTTTCGATCTTAATTTGTGTACAGTTGAAATCCTGCATGCAAATTTAAGATTGTTTCGGCTTGATTCAATAATTCTTTACTAAATAAAGATTGCGTCGAACTTAATTTAAGAACACATTCTTATGTTAAGATTAAAAAACATTACCGAACCATTTTATAGTCTTAAATCAACTTTTTTATTCTTAATTTAAGAATTTAAGCTTGATTCTAGATTTTCGTTATTGTTTCAAGAATCATGGGTTTTATTTTAAGATTGAGAAAGTGAGAATGAAAAAATGTAAAAGTAAGCCCGATTGTACTGGATTTTAGCTTGCGATTTTTCTCTGAGTGTAGAGATATTCGTACAAGAATCTTCTGCTAATAGTGCTCTCCTTATACGCCCAACTGAAAGGTGGATATCCAGACTGACTAGCCATAGACAGATCCTGCAAAAACACAAAAACATAAAATGAACGCTGTAAGCACACAAAACCCTGCTTGGACACTGTTAATCTCCTTTAATAGTAGCGAAGAGTGGGAGACAGACTATACTTTAATGGATAATCCTTGGTCCATGTACACAGATAGCTCCAAAATGGATAGAGTCATTAGGGCAGGATTCTTTTCCAAGGCTCTTGGACTATCTAGGTCAATCAGACTCCCAGATTACAGCAGTTTTTTCAAGCCGCAATGAAGGTGATACCACACGATGACATTACCTTTTTCATTGACAGTTGGGCGACAATAAAAGCGACTTCAGTCACAGAAATAAAATCGAATCTTGTGTGTTGCAGTCGCGAAGAGCTGCGGGTTTCTTGAAAACTATGCTGTGTTCTCGGATACAGAGGTGTGCCAGGCAACAAAAAAGCTGATAAAGTAGCACGAAAAGAATCATCCTCAAGGCCAGATCTGGCTGACAGCATGATTAAGATCCCACCTTGTAACCTTAAAAATAAAGGGAGAAATAAAATGATATAACACTTCTGTGGCCATTCTATAACAGGAACAGAACCGAAGAAATCCGGCAAGGGAATTTTTATCAGCTCTTATAGGCATAACTACCGGGCAGAGTAGGCTAAGGTATTGCACCAAGAAACTTAATTAAAAGCAAACGCAAATGACCTCTGTAGAGGCTGCGGTGATGAGGAAGTGCATGAGGATACTCCAAACTTTCTCTGCCACTGCTTAGGACTCTTTCATCTAAGGCTTAAAATGCTGGGAAAACGTTTCTGTCAAGATTTCGAAGAACTCTCCTACAGGTCCGCAAATGACCTGAACAGAGTTTTAAACGCCTCGGGATGAAGACCCATAGGTTCATAGGGTCACACAGTATGATCCACATAAGTGTGATGGCATGGACGAAAGTTCTTTAATGTGGTCTTCAGCCTTCTAAACTTATTAGGGGTGTCGTCAAAAATGTCACATAAAATGTTAAGTGCCGATGGAAACATCGTGAAAATTTTTAACTTAACTATTCACAAAACTTTAAATATTGTGTAAAAAAAATGAAATTACCAACTGATAATGACGGATAAATTTATTTGCACAAGTTAACCCCGAAATCAAGGCCAAGTGGCCTGCGAAATCAGAACAATGAACAAATCTTATCTGTCATTGATTATGACATAATTACCACCATCGAATGTCAAATTATTGCCAAATGTCACTTCAAACAATCACACGTTCCCATTGCGTTACGTTGTAACATGGCACCAACAAATATTTCCTCGCGCATCTTCTAAACTTATTTCCCTCAATGATTTTCATTTTCGAAAAGAAACAAAAGAAGAAAAAAAAAACCAATACCGATCAAAACAATGAAAAGACGGAAAATCAAGAAAATAAGAAGAAAAAAACAGAAAAGAAAACCCAAAACCAAATACGTTCCCAAAAAGAATTGTGTGTTTTCGAACATATCGCACCCGCATTTAGTGTTTTCTCAAACAACAGGCCGATGTTTTTCTTATAAATATTTAAATATTTACATTAAGTAAACAAAAAGATGATGATGCTCTTCTCGAAAATATTTGCAGGAAAAATAAACATCCAGGAAGGAATTTTCTTCCCCGTTTCGTTGTCGCGGGATAGGTGGCAATGCGCGCCGGGCCTGATGAAATTTCGTACGAGAGCGAAATGGGGCTGTGTTCCACAATGCTCTCGGACACTGTGTGTAAATCGACGCGAATGGCCAAAGACAATGCGGCTGCAGTGAGTTATTAGTGTAAGTGGGACAGTGGAAAATGTTTTTATAAAAAAAAGAAGAAGAAAAGTTACAATAATTAGCTGCTCGGCGAAATGGGAGAAAATAGTTTTTGAGGTGAAGAATGAGTGAAGTCAGCTGCTGTTGGTGATGGTGGAGGTTGAATGCGGTCGTTCTCTGCGATTCCGTGTGATTTCTTATTGTTTCCTTACTTTTACTATGAAGATTTTAGTTTGTAATGAGCGAATATTTATGTATCGATGTTCCTACTTAAGAATGGAATAATTCATCAGATCATTACGAAGGATAATTGGAAACTATTGGATGGGATTGTCGGCGAGCGCTGGTCCCAATTCTAAAAGTGCAAGTTCTTCCTACATTTTATTCAACGTCAAGTCGGACCACTTTTTGGTTGGTACCCATATCATAGTTCAATGTTCGCCTTATTTGGCGAACAAGTCTAGTTGCATACAATAGTGAATAGTGAAAAACAAAGAGGAAGCATTGACAATAATTAAGACTGCGATCGAGGGGATTTGGAATAATTTCCAAATTTACTGGTCAAATTCTTCTATGTGAAATGTGGCAAGATCACGCAGATAAAAAAGGTTCTAGGTTTAAGCAGGGATCAATTAAGACTAATGGTGGGACTAATCACAGGACACATTAACCTCATGAATAGACTAGGCCTCACTGACATGACGATTGGTAAGAACTGCCAGGAAGGAAGTGAATACTTTGACCAAATGCGATAAAAGAACCTGGGGATTATGTTGGAACCAGAGTTGGACCAGCTCTTGGCTATTTTTCCCCAAAGAAACAGGAAGATTCTCCTGACTACATTCACCCTAATATCATTCTATAGTTATATTCCAATTCGTACAGCCCTGAGGTAAAAAAAAAAACAAATACCTGTGACTCATCCTGGAAGGAAAACTGAACTAGAATTACGGAAGGAGTAAAAAGTGCATTGGTTCCCTTCTACAGCTGCACTAGGATGCTTGGAAAAGTCTGACGAACCAAACCGTGATAGTTGGGCTTTGGCAGCATGCTGTAACTAAGTCCATTTAGCCCAAATCTGTAAGAAAAATACGAAAATGTACATGCACAGCAATAACAAGTGCAATAAGAACAATTCCAACAGCTGAAATGGAAACAATTCTCAATCTTTTACCTCTGGGTCTTTACATGCAAGAAACTGGAGCTAAGAGTGTTCTAAGACTAAGCCAGTCAACAGGATAAAAATTTAATTTTTGTGAATACGTCCAACTATTGGGCAAATGTTTTGGCATAGATGTGAACTTCGACTATACGATTTCGTATCTAGACTTCGTCAAACCCTTCTCGTGCGTCTTTCCAAGCAGAGAACAGTAGGAAAACAGCGCAATTTCTGATAAATCCAAGTCTATCTACACACGCCTGGTCAATGACATAGGAAGAGTTCAAGGTCATTATCTTCGTCTTCCCGGTTTCTCTGTGAGCCATCAGCCTCAATTGCTTCCTGCTTAAACTTAGAGCCTTTCTATAGTGAGCACGCTGCTTGGTTTCTTCACTAGTGATTTATCCACCTTGCACGTCAAGAGGTTTGTTCAGTGATTTTCTAAATCCCTTTGCATCTTCCCGTTGGTTGCTGTTTCATTTATTGTCAGACCGACAGCCACTGTGTTTTCAGCGGTTCATTCTATTTCGTGCTCTCATTCTTTTGCCAGTTCGTCAGCTTTCTCCTCTTGACCCTGTCACCAGACAAGGCTGTCTTATTGGTTGGCAAGCATGTTGAGTTTGTTTTTATATTTCCTGACCAGGTAAGATCTGGATGTTGATTTTGTGATGGCTTTAAGGCCTCTATGACGATTCGAGCTGTACTTTCTTGGGGTATAGTGTTCCAGCAGAACTTCAACTTCACTTAAAATGGCAAGGGCTTCAGCTTGGAAGATGAAAACGAAGGAATCTAGGATGCAAGTTCTACCGGTGGGTTGTTGAAGTATACAACAGCTGCAGAGTTGCCTGTTTCGTTAGTACGTTCTCAAGAACTCCTTGAGGAAAATTCTGTTTTAAAATTGTCGACAAAATTGTGTTGACAAAACATGTGTTTCCATACAAACACTAGGTCTTTCAACACATTTTATCCACCTCCTTCAAAAGACCAGAGCCACGCCTTTCGGCCACCCAGAACTACGAAATAGATCAATAGGATCAAGTCTACCATTTTCCGCTTCTACCAGACCCTTCTGCAATCTCACTGATGGCATATTGTGCAGCCTGAAGTAGGCCAATGTATTCTATTATCATTTAGAAGTTGCAGATTTATAAATAGTTCAACTGGCCCACTTTCCCTCCTCGCCGTAGTGCACCACATTGCCAACACCGGTGTTCCTCCTCTCCTCCTCTTCAACATATGCGATATTAATTGTTCCCTTATCTCAAATAATATTCCATGTCCTCAAATTGAATTCCCTTCGCCTTCTGCATTTTGTTTATTTAATTCAAAATACTTTAAGCTGAACCAACCGCAGTCGACGGGAGTAGCTCTCCCTGCCGCCTCTAACGAATGTCTGCAAACTGCGACCCTTCTTCTGGCGAATGTCTGCTATCTCTGTGTACATGTCAACCATTGCAACCACTCGACGATGGCTACCATTTGACAATGTGACTGTCGCCTTCCACTACTTCATCAGTTCCACATCCCATTCATAGCATAGCCGGCGAGAATTCAATTTCCCCTCGAAATGAGCAATTTCCTGCCTTTGTCCTAAACAAACAGACGACGTATACGTAGTTGAAACGAAAGAAAAAAAAAACTGTTAAAATAATAAAAACCGAATTTCGAAGGCAGCTTCATCAGAGCCGCCGATATCCTACGAGCGACTCATTAGGACCTTTGGCCGAGCAGCAGCCTCTGTGCCATTAATCCACTGGAGGATGCAATGACAATCGGCAGCGAGACTTCAAACTTTCAGGATACAAATTTTCGAAATTAACGAGGCGGTTGATCGCCTCATCACCTCGCATCCTCATCAGCAGTATCAACATCATCAGGCATCCATCCGAATGGCTTCCAATATTTAATTATTGTTTGTTCTGATAAACAGAATTTTTTTTCTTGCTCCTCATTATGGCGACCGAGTGTCTAGAGAGATGAGATGCGGATGCAATGGGGAATCTCATCGCTGTGGCCACTTAGTTTGTTGCACGATTGCTCGGAACGAGTGGAGATGTAATGTGATAGGTGTGCATAGCCGTTGCATAAACAATGTAGACATTGACCGCTGTGTGGTCCTTACGTGGGTGGATTGGATTGAATTTAAGTGAGATACACACTTTAGAGAGATGATTTTGTGTGTATGTAGGTCCTCCACACCCAATCTCTTTGAGTTCAGCTTTGAGCACCAGAAAATTAGTCAACGATGGATCTACACCAATATGGCTTAGAGGGTTGATCTTGTTATACGAGTATGAAGTAGAAACAGCTTTAAAGAGTCAACCAAGCAAAGGAGTGTCTAGTTCCCTATTCCATTCTTTAATCTAAGGTCTGGCATTCTTATCCGAGGTGTCCGAGCTAGTGTAGCCATCGTGTGTTAGATCCGTGCATTGCATCTACATCTTGAAGCTGCCCATAGACTTTCATGGACTTTCCACAGGACTTTTCTAGGATAATTCTTCGTTGGTTTATGTTTTCTCCGGAGTACGTGATTCCTAATCACTTATTAGGTGGTATACAGATGCTTCTTCGTTTGTTCACAAGATGAATTTACTTCACAAGACCAAAAAGTTCCGTCAGGTCTTTATTAAAAGCGAAAGCCTATATGACGACTTGCTGAGAAAGTCCGTCGATATGAATACCGTCGACCTACATTCTATCAAAACGTTTTTATTCTACATTCCACTGAGGGCCAGTGTCGAGCCTCTGTGCTAAACTTATGTACTGGGACGTAAGTTAAATCATTTTTGACCAACAAGTCGACATCCATCTGTTCAAGTGGAACCAACAAGCCGCTGAACCTGATACTATACCAGCAGTCTTGAGGCAGATTGCCCGAACTTGTCCTCAGCTATTACCGAGATCTTTCACAAGAACTGGCTTTGCAATCCAACGGTTAGTA
Source organism: Matsumyia berberina (assembly GCA_917880715.2). Taxonomy (NCBI): domain Eukaryota; kingdom Metazoa; phylum Arthropoda; class Insecta; order Diptera; family Syrphidae; genus Matsumyia; species Matsumyia berberina. The sequence goes on from OU862870.1 coordinate 37,503,982, forward strand.
CTAGTTATCGAGGAAAATGGAAATCAGCGTGGAAACCTCCATCCAAGCTGGACAATTTCTAAAATAATGCTGAAACCGCAACTGGAAGAAGGTTTCAAAAGAAGCCAGTGGAAGAGGTGTTAAGGCCATTTCAAGTGGAGCAGCAAAAAAACCACCGCTCGAAAAGAAAAATCGTTTTGTGCAACTTTGGACTTAAGGAAGGGTGCGGCATGTGGGACGGAATCGAAAAAACCTTCGGGTTTTCCAGTATGTACCAAAGAAAAATGGGGTGAACAAAACGGGCCTGCCTGAGGTCTAGGTGAACATCATCTCACTTATATACCATACCGTGGGAACACATTGGCCTACTTCAGGCACTGTCCAGTCGCACAGACTGTAGAAAACAATTCGTAAGTTGGTAACGTAGGCCAAAGGGATTGAATTTGACACCTTTAGTGTGCCGAGCGAAAATACTAACAACTACGTGCTAGCCGCCTTAAGAGTACTTATTTACTTATTTCCTGCTCCGCTTTGTAAGCCTACGTGGCATCGTGTCTTGTTTCTGGAAATATGTCTTAGCTCTCTCCAACTCTTCCCCAAATGCCAAGACAAGTCCTCAACCTTTCTCCGTCATGTTTTTCTAGGTCGATCTACTCCTTTGCCATCTTCTTCTTCTCCATTTCACAGCGTAATAGCAATGAGTCGGTTACAGGTATAACAACGAAAGATTTGCACCAGATAATGTCTTTTCCACAAGTGGCTAATATTCAGACTATGAAATCAAATACTACAGCAAGTGGATAATTGGAGAAAGAGACCGTGCCGATATCACAGTCAGGCTGCTATAAACCCGCTTAGGACCTCCAGTAACCACTTCCAAATTATTTTAGAACGTGAAGTTAGACTGAAGAGAATTTTTAAATTGCAGCAGGTTTATCTTGCTTAGCTTCTAGATCACAGGGGAATAGTAGCTAACGAGATCTTAGACGCATTGAGACCGAGTCTGTCCCTTAGAATCTGATACCAAATTTTGCTGTCAGTTCAGCATTGACTCGGCTCTTATAAGGTATTCGTCCACAAAAACAGACGATCTAGCTCAATTTCCAGTGGAATCAACTATTGTAAAATAAAGGGCTGCACAAGTTTTCACTTGATTGGAAGAATAAAATCAACCTCCCACTTCCTATCCGTTTTTCTCGCCATACTGCTGTCAAGTGTGGTTATGTTGTCTACGGTTGAGTCCAATGGTTGAGAGGGCAATGGCGCATGCCTCGATTTGCATCCTTGATTATTTCTATGCATCTTGGACGTTTGGAGTTATTGTCGTGTCTAATAAAACATCAATGGGCCTTCAGAAGTCGAGTCACGTATAAGTTAAGTTCCCCACGTCTTCTGTTGATCCATCGGTGTTAGCGATAACTCTGTATCTACTTTTGTCACTGCCATTGCATCTCTGCTCCTATTCAGACTCTGGGACTACTTTACAATGGGAAGAAAGAACTGTAGAACTATGGTCAGTCACCCTTTCGACGGGTTGCCTTGCCTGGTCGGGGTTGAAGGGCTTGTGGTGTAAGTCTACGGAACATGTGGGAGGCATAAACCACAGGGGGCTGGTTGCAAGAACACCCTCTGAATGCTTACAGTCGCTTATTTGTTTCAGAATGAAACTAAGAGGAATCCAACCTTGGAATCAAGGTGTCGGGAGTAAACCCAATTAAAAAACCCCACTTTTAAAGCCAAAGTGTTGAGGCTCCCGTGCTGACGGCTCCATTGCTAGTCAGTGGTTAAACCGAACTGGTCGCGAACAGTCTTTCCGGAGAGTAGACCATTACCTTGTCTTATGTGGATTACTGTGGAAGTTCCAGGACTGAGATGAAGTTGAATCCATTTGTCGTCTTGTTCCTGTAGTCGTTTCTTCGACAATGGTGATCAGTGACAAATGTCACAAGGCATCCATTTACCTAACCTAACCTTCTTCGACGAGTACGAGGAATTTAGTTGTATCGAGTTGGCAGGTCTGTTTCATATGTTTGTTTATTTGGATAACTTGAGTTCTCACAGATTAAAGAGAAAAGAAGTTAAGACCATAGGCCCAAAAATGATGTGAAGAATTTTCGAGAATGTCCTGGTAACAGCCCTCCATCGTGAAGTAGATAATCGTCTTCTGACACAGCTATTCACTCCAACTTGACACATGCCAGTCCTAATTAATTGTATCAAAATCGCTGTTACACACATCCACTAATCAGACCCAATTAGCACTGCCAGATGTCTTTGTCGATGAAATTCCCCTTTGATCTTCGTATTACGAAAATATTGAAAAAGTTATGATACTACTTCGAATTTCTTGGGACGAATTTACGACCTATTTGCGCCTAATTACACCGCTAAATCATGTCTAAAGCTTACACAGTAACGCCCGACTTTGTTTGTTGTTATCAATGAAATTAATAACAAGGAAATCCTTTAGTACGAGAACAACAACAACACAAGAAAAAAAAGTAGTCACATTCGCCTCACGAAAAAACGCTGAAAACAAAAAACACACGAAATCGAATTAATCACGGCACGATAAAATAAAAACAACACATGCATCTGCGAGTATTTGATTAGCCTGCCCTGTGTGTGCGTGTGTATCTCTATCTAGTGGATTTGCGCGCTCGTTGAGTTCATAAACCGACCGAAAATTATTATATCAGCCTCAGCCATAATTAATTGATTTTCCTTTCGTATGGTAATTCGGACGACACGCACACAGTGACGGCGCGCAACATAGAATCCGTCATAGGTAGTAGTTTGTGGAGGGCGTGGCAATGTGTCGGCGTTTCTCCGCCCTTGGTGCACAGCGGTGGTGTGCGGTGGTTGCCAAACCGGATTTTCCTGCAACACACGAGGTGACAACAATGGAGCAATTATGTTGCGGTGTAGTGGTGGTGGCTTGGCAAACCGAGCGTTCAACATACGCTTGCGCTGGTTTCCAAAGTGGGATGAGGTTAGAAAAGTTTCCGAATTACAGTTTTTTTTTTTTTCGCTTTGTTCGATTGTGTTCAAATAGTGGTGTGCGAAAATGGTTGTCGCTGTGGAAAAATGTTTGAAACACACGTTTAATTTGTGCGCTCTCGTCGGAGATGGCATCCATTGGAGTCGTGTTGGGCGAGTTAATTGGGCATTTTGGCCGTTTAACGGCGGACAAAAGGATTTTCGGCGGTGGGCGATGGCGCTGGCAGCGGCGGGTGTGGTAAGTATGGCGACAAATGGTTACATCGATTCGGTGAAGCAATTATGAGAAAGTGGTTTCGCTGGAAACTATTTGATGACAATGCCTTGCAAGTGAATGAAATTAATTGGTCTTAAATTGGTGGCATACTGTACCTCTATTGGCTTGTTGTTATTCTTTGATTTGTTAATGTTGTTGCGTTTAGTGGGCAAGAAAAGTTGTGTCGCCTTGTGACATTCCATTGTGCGGAGAAGATGGAAAATGGCCACCTTCAGTCGGATAATGAGCAACCACAAGCCTTTTGATGATTGAAATTAGTCGGAAATTGTTAAAGTGGAATAACTGACAGCGTGTTTCACTGACCTGGATATAGCAAATCAAGCGGGGAAAGAGTATTTTTAAACTCTAGGTGACCAGTTTTTTTCTGGAGAGATTTATACTGGATGATTTGCGATAAGAAGAGTTGTACGCTAATTTGGTGTCAGCTAAGGAAATTCAGCTTTTGGTAGACAGATTGCAAAGTTACATAGGTTACATTGAGATGATCAAAATACCAGGCAGCCCAATAAGCCCTGGAGAACTGTTCGAAGGTGTTAAAAACCCTCAATACTTTCCTTAAAGCTCTAAAATTTGTTGCACAGTTGAAATATTCTGCAGTTCATGGATCCAATTTTCTTCAGGTTGCTACTAAAATAGGTCCCTTAAACTTTTGTTTCAATTTTGGGAGTTGGGCAGGCTCAGACAAGCCGGAAATGCAGTAATCCTTTTGCTGCGTCTACATATAAAGCAGAGCTCTTTGCTATCCGTGAAGGCTATGGCGCGGTGAATACTTTTTCAACATCCATCTACAACACCAAGCCGCCATCGAAGCTCAAAACTGGTAGGACAATGCCAGAATGTTTTGAACCAGTTGTACAACTTTCTTTCACTTGGGTCTCAGGAAGGTAACGAAACAGCTGAGGCGGGAGTCAGACCCTTCATGGTAGCTTATTAGTAGAACGAGTCAATATTTGCTAGGAGGTGTTAAATGCAAGATTCACCATCACTTTTGAAATTTGGCACCTCAAGAAAGACTTGTCATAGTTATAACCAACCGAAAATTAATATGCTAATAAGCAGATCAAGACCAGATATTGAAAGCATCGTGGCCACTAGCATAGGCCATTTAACAATATGAGACCACACACAACCCAGCTAGGTATTCCTCAGAAAATCTTTTGCCGTAGTTGCAAGGACAACAGCGAAAATGAATCTCTCTTTCACTTTCTTTGCAAATGTCCATATTGTCTAGGTAAACTCACCTTTGACAATATCCGCAAACGGCCAACATGGTTTTAAAACAGCCTATCGTAACTCTAATTGGGTTCCTACCAAATCACCACCTTTATATTCCTGCCATCTAGCGGCGATCATAGGGATGCTCTGTGTCCTGCCTTCCTGTCTTCTTGGCTATGCAGAATGATTTCGTTTACGACGCACAATGCTGATTTTATGTATGTCCACACCTTCGTTTGTTGTGACGGAGCTATTGCACTTCTCGCCAATTTATCATTAAATGCAATCCCCACTACTTCGCAGAGTCTAGGTGGCTTAAGCATTTTCTCGGCACACGCATGATGTATCTGGAAGTCAATAAGGCAGTTTATGGTATGGTTTTGCTTTGTTTTCAAAATAAGCCACTTTGGCCTAAAAAAATCGATTGTGAATGTTTATACGGAGTTACAGAACTTCTTATGAAACATTCGTTTTTGTAACTAATGTAGTGCCAAACATTCACAGAGAATATGCTCAGAGGTATCCTGCTCGTTCCAACAGACCCGGCACTCTGTATCCGAACACAGTACCTAAATATATAGATCTTGTTTCCAGTCGCTAACTATGCTACTTCCTTATGCTTTTCTAGATTACATAGATTTAGGATTTCTTTATAGGAACAATCTTTTGGGTTGAAATTTCTTCCTGAAGTGTTCGGTCCTGATTGCGTTGATGGTCTTTAGAGGAGAAGATTTAACCACGATTTATACAAACTGTGTTGCGATTCAATAAAAAAAAAACGCATTGGACGTTTAAAATGGCTAGGGCATGTATAGCAAATGGACGCCAACTCTCTTGCTCTTCGAATCTTACCCGGTAGGAAGCAAGGAAGACCTTGACCACAGTGACATCCACAAGAAACGGTAGGGTAGATAGGTAGGTAAAAGTGAATGTCAGCTTGTCCTTTCAGAAACATAAATAGAAAACAGCGCTTGTACGCTTTGTTGATACCAATTAAGACCTCAGTTGGATGTTGATGTATGTACATATTTATGTACCCATCCTGTGGAGGTCAAAAATAGGTTTTACCAAGTGTGAGTTGCCTGATTCTGTCTAGTCCCAACCAATCGCAGAGGAAATTAATATCTTACTTTGTAGTTCCATCGCTAATTGCAGCAATTTTCGTGTGCTGAAGGCGGGCTTTGTCTTTCTGGATATGACACATTTTTCTAGAGTGTTCCACCTAGGGTTGGCAATTGATAGAAAATTCTGGATGATTTAGCCTTTGATGATTCCCATTGGAGAGTATAAGGGTAAGTACCTACGACCCAATTAGAACAAAAGATCTCCTAAACAGAACCCGTCCATATGAACATATATCGCCAGAATACCGGCGATAACCACGGGGCATTGGTCAATACAATACAATACAATCCCCCCAGCTGCGGAAATGAGAACTAGAAGAAAACTCTCTCCCACTTCCTCTGCAAATGTCCGGCTTTACCAAGAGCCAGACTGCGTGCACTAAACCAACCATTCTTTCACCACCTCAAGGACGTCTTGGTTAAAGGAATAAAAGATCAAATCCGTTTTCCAAACTGTTGAATCGCCACCTTTACCTGCAGGGCTAAGCACTGTCTGGCTAGCTCGTCGCCACTCTCATTCCTCTCTATGTTGCTGTGATCAAGAGTACAAAAAACACACAATTAATTCCTTACACAATTTATTTCCTACTAATGTGGACTTAAACCAATTCCATCAGCTTCTTTTCAGTCAGCTAAGGACCGGGCTGACTGAAGAGACTCCTTGGTTGAAGTACAGATTTACTCCTAGTCTCTTTGAAGTATGTAAAAAGACGAATCCGCAGTGAAATAAGTAGCCACCGCCGTATAAGATTTTCAAAAAGCGGTTATATACATTTATTAAACTCAGTGCCACCGCGCTAGTTATTCCACATGAAGATCATTCTTTTTCGATTTCTTCCCCAAAGCAACCACACGCAACCTGTCAGTGCCGATACAGGACCTACATTCTTCCTCAAATCCGTCTCCATTCAAAAACGTAAAATTGTCACTAAAAATTAATCCATTTCGTCTCCTAATACCCCAGTAACACATTCTCACAGTGTTCAGCAAATTCCAGTTCCGTTTTTTATTGTCCAAAAGGAAATTCTTCGGATTCAGTTGATTTCCCACTTTCCACCAAGGAAATACGTAGTGCATAGCCCACAGAGCCGTTTCCCCTGTCAACCTTTCCACAGGGGGATTTTCACATATTGTTTATCCAAGGGATAAGCCTCTGTTTTCCTTTGCTTCCCTTAATTGCCTCAATGCCAATGCTCGTCAAACATAGGGCGTTGCACAAATCCCCCACAGGAAAATTGGAAACAGGAACGCGAATCGCCATCGTTCGGCAGGCGCACTTAACTTTTTTAAGTTTAAAATAAATTTGTTTAGGACAACAACAGCCCGGTCGCGTGCATCCGCGTTAGAAGTTAATTATAAATAAAATATTGATTTAGAAAATGATGTGGTTGTTCAACTGGATTAGTAGTGGGATTGGAACAAGTGCCATGAGATGTCATTTGATAGATTGATGGGCATCATCGCTGGGAGCTGTGTAAACATAGTGTCCGCTGGGAATGATTACTCAAAGGGTCTAGTTCGAGAAATCATCATCCCTGCGATCACTTGGCAAGTGATGCATTCCTTAAATGTGAACTTCAAGTTTATATAAACAAGTCAATGGATCAAGATCAAAGTGCAGATGAGAAGGATATCTCCAGATCTCTTGCGCGAATTTGCAATGAAAACATCCATCATGTTGTGGGAGAATATTGGATTCTTGTGGATCTTTTGTGTGACGGATGGAATGGTAATAAGATATAGGCCACATATTGGCACCGATCTGGCAAAAAGGAGGGCAGATGTTAAGTGACGACAGCGTGGCGGGTTAAGCAGACTGAGGAGCTGACTACGTTGAGGCTACTTATAAATGAACGTTTGCGATGGATGGCGGTGTGCACAAAAACAAAGAAACATAGAAAAGAGCCTTTAACAAACCTGTACCTGACGACTGATGATAAAGAGACTTTCTTAAAACACCTGTTAGAAGCACGTGCACTTTTTAAGGAGGTGGCACATAGGCATTTATTTTTTTATAATCTACTCGCGCTTCAAGGAATTTAAGAGGGGTTAGTGCGAGTACTGCGAGAGAGGTGCAATGGTTCGAAAGTCAGGTAGTATTAGGTTTCAATGTTGTCCGAGGGTGGTGTCCAGACTAGCTGAGACAGTTGTGATGTTTGTCATTGCTATCGAATACCTGATGTCATAATCAAAGTCAGCTCAATCAAGCTATAGTATATGTATTTGCATCCCATTGCAATGGAACTGGATATACGCTATGAGACTCTGCCTGAATGGAGCAAGAGTGTTGCAGCTTTGACCCTTTTTGACCGTTCTCCTCGTTTCTTGTAGCCCCAATCCTCTAAGAAACTGCTCCGTCTTATAGTCTCCGCCATTATCCCCAGCATGTCGTGAGTAAGTCTAACTTTGAAGATTTTTTCTTTAGAGATTATTTTGTTTGCCTAAGCTTTGACATTACGCGCTATATTCGTGAACAATTAAATCTACGTATTCCTTTTCCGTCGATACAGAGTTCTATTAAGATTTTCTAAAGTTATTTCATGCGTTAGAATCTCCTGTGATTATGTGGCCCTCCATAACAGAGGGACCTTCTGTGTACCTATCCAGGTAAGGTCCCTGAAAGTTTAAACTAACTTCCGATCTATCTTGTAGATATAGTAAGTAGTATAGTGGGCTGATTCTATGATCTGATTTTGCAGTCCCGTGCATAACATTCCAATTCGATATCGTTTCAAAAATTTCGTAAATGTACAGACTCATGTCGATCACCTCCTTCGGCTGGCCACCTCGAACCTCGTCGCGTATGCCACCGTTTGACCTGGTTGTGCTCCCCTATGTAGCATCTCTTGGAGAACAAATGGAGTAAGTGGTGGGGTGAATGTGGAAAGTTTTAGATTAGGGGATAGATAGTGGGATGAGATTTACGGATCCGAGAAACGTCCTGTATGTCCAGCGAACTCTAGGATTTTTTCGAAATTAAATTGACTAAGAGAGCTTAGCGGGGCAATAGAGGTTCTCCTCCTAACATCCCGGAAAGTACTTGATTGTACCAGTCCCAGTCTGTCAGTCTTAATTGCCTCCTGATAAGATTAAACGTTGTCCTTGCTAGACGACAGCAGGGGCGCGTTATCAGGAATTTGGCCACTGGTTTGCAAACCTATCCAGAAAATCTCATGGCGTTTAGCAAACGGGTCGCTAACAGCGGTTTTAATAACCTTTAGGGCCATCCCCACGGTTGTAGTTGTGGTGATGTTCCGGTTCCCTGCCAGTTCATTAGCAACTTCGTTCCCAGGTATGTTGCAGTAATCTGGTACCCAGAGCAGGTTGAACTTTTCGATGCATTCTCTTACCAACTTCTAGTTGATTCTTGGGTTTTGCAAGTGTCATTAAGGCAGCTGGGCTGTCTGAGCAGATATAAATACTGCCACCGAGAGTTATCGTATTAAGAAAGAGTTCAGTGCGTCTTAGTGTCGCGAAAATCTGTGCCTGGACCACAGTCATAAACTGTTTCAGATGGAGAGCAAGATTGAGATGTGACTTTTGCATTTATAGCCGACTTGGTTGAACTTCTCACAAAAATTCCGGCAGGTCCTTGCTATTGCCTTGGTTTGACTTCAAATTTGTTAAAGTCCTTCATAGGTACACACTTTTATGGCTTTGAATTGACGTATCCAAGCCTTTTTCTAGATATTTTTTTTTTTTTAACTTCCAGAACTTCGGCTCACTTTGACTTCGACCGCTGGACTATAGACCAAGCTTCTGGCATCACAATACACGTGGAATAGGGAAGCCCCAAACCGAGTGAGATTAAGGAGGATCATACGTGCCCTATAATTTACTAGGGGGACAGAACCAATAGTAGTTAACATTGAATTCTGCGTTGTGAAAAAATCTCTATTTAGTTCTGAAGGTCCCTTACTCTCTTGGTGCTTCAAATATGTCAAAACTCCTAGGTGTCCTAAATGCTTTCTGGATATCTGTGACTGTCTTGTGGGTTTTTCTTTGCCATTCCACCCTACTGGAGTTTCCCTTTTTGTTTGCAAACCCATAACGACATTGTCTCATCGTTAATTGGTACGATCCCATCCAGCGGTAAAGTACTTTAACCGACAAGGCAAAGTCTTAAAATAACAAACCGAAATGTCAATCAAACAATACATCTTCCATGACCGTATCAGAGGGGTGCACAGTCACACAATATGTGGTACCCACCCTGCAACCACAAGACTGCTCTCTAGAGTCCACTGTTTACCTAACCGACATTGAAATTCGGTGTAAAAATGGCGCTGACGCCTGGCCACAAACTCACACAGCAATGCAACCCTCTCTCACTGTGAACCGAACAGCTTTTAGGGGTTGAAATTGCTCTGACAACACCACGTACTTCGCTTAACGCCCTCCGGTTATCCGGAACCAAAGCCACTTGGACTTCCCCCAGTCGTTTGCGAACGAAAATTGTATCTTACAGCCAAGGGTTCAAAGACAATTGTTGTCGTGGCTCAAAGCAAACAGCCATCACTGCAAAAACTGCACACTAACCTACCTTAGAGCAGTGGAAACTTCCATTTTGTTTACATTAACAACGAAATCCATATTTCCCCCGAACACACAGAGCCCACAGATGCTCCAGCGGTTCTGGCGAATTCGGATCATAAAGCACCCTGTGCACAGCACACACCATCTTGCTCCATATATCCAACAATTGATTTAGATATTTTCCCGGAAAGTGTCGACAGAACGTCTGTTGGGATGCAGATGCAGGTTGCGCTCCGGTGCGCCGACCATCCGCGCACAATTTCCCTAGAAAAACCGTCCACATTCAGAGGAGTTCTTCTTAATTATTATTCATGAGTATATAGAGGGCGGGCACGGGCAGCTCTCTTATTTTTTTCCGAATTTAAATTCCAAATTATCCGTGCGCACCGATGACGGTGCGATGATGTTGATGAGTTTCCTGTTTACGCTGATGATTTATGAGGCTCAAGAGAGTGCTCCTCCAGATTCGGGTGCGCTTCGACGACTCTCACACTGGAGCTATCTATCTCGGTGTGTTCGGTGCAATTGCATAAACAAACAACTCTCTCTCGCTATGTAGCTGTCGGAATTCATGGAATCCGATAGATGCAACGTGGAGAGAAAATCGAAGTTTCGAATCAATTTTCAAATTATGGCCAATTCCAGTGGAGGAGTGTATTTCATTTTGGTTTATTAGGTCTGCAGTGACCTGGTGGGGGCGGCGGCAAGGGGAGCGGGCATATTTGGTCATCGCTGGAACAATAATTAATGAGTGCCCGGGGAAAACAGTCCATGTGGATCGTGTAAGGCTGGTTGTTTACAGTCCGATGAAAAATGTTGGAAATTGCGCGTAAATACGGGGATGCTGCTGCTGCGTTGCAAGTCGAAATGTGGGGCAAAGAACTTTTAAATTTGATTTGAATGGGAGAACGTATTGCGATTTTGTTTGCGTTGCCTTTGACTGGACGATGATTAGGCTTTTGCCAAACAAAGAAGCGACAGATGGGAGGACTGATTCGGAATGGAATTGTGGTCAAGTTGGTTGTATGATATGGCAACTGAACTACAAGACTCCTAAGGGTGTAAATGTTTCCTAGTTACTTATGGGGGTTAAAACATCGAAAGCAACGTGCAACCAAACAACTGGTTTTAGTCGCTGCTTTTTCCGCCTAGGTGCTCGCAGCTTTTAGTCCATTTTTGGATTCAACATTACTAGGAGAGTTTGCAATTCAGTACTTAACAAGCTGAGGATCAGTTAGCAGGGCCATTTCTTCTTTGAGGTTCATTCAACTTTGTGCGTGCTGCCGAAAGGAAGGTTATGCATAACCAAGCCGCCAGATTTCGGACAGGACTAAGAAAGATGACCATAATCCAGTGTTAAGTGCCAAAAAAGTCAGCGACTGAAGTAGAGACAGGAGATTTCTATAACCAAGTACGTTAGTGGCGCCTATAACAATTCCAAAAATCTTGTACAACTTAGTCGAAGGGAAATACGAATCGTCTCCGGTGTCCTCACAGGACACTGGGGAATAGGAATCCATGCGGAGCGCCTTGGAATGCCTTACAATGACAATTGCAGAAGCTGCAGGGACAAAGAGGAAAAAGAATCCGTCCGGCACCTGCTATGAGAATGTCCCGCACTGGCCACCAGAAGATTGCGTACTTTTGGTAATAGCTTCTTCCATGGGCTGGAGGAACTGAACATCGCTGATTTTAGGAAACTTCTGAGATTTCTATCCCTTTCTGGGTGGTTTCCGGATTAGTCGGCCCTATCTCTTGGTTTGACTCCCATGAGTATATTTTTGTGGGTACAATGGACCCACTTGAGTAAGTCTTTAGGACACCCACTAAACCAACCAACCAACTCAGCTCCAAACGGAGACATCCAAATTTTACTAAGGAATTTCAAAGCCGAGATGGTCTCTGCACCCGAGTGCGGGACACTCTGTGACTAAGTGGAGAGACCTTCAATCGCTCTTCAAGCACAGTCTGCAAGTAGGGTCCAGTGACAGCTTGTGCAGATGCCGTTTTACTCGGCAGTGGCGGCTTTTGATACCGGTTAGATATCTAAGGTGGTTCCTGCTCAAGTTTATAAGAATCTTGGATTTCTTTTGTGGAAGGTTGGGGAAGAAGTGGTACATTTCCGTCTTACACTTTATTTTATTGGATTTGAGCAGGGATTGCTCCCTCACGAAGTTTTTAAAAATGGATTTGTTTACTTCACAGGCTAGTTCAGGGCGAGTGAGGGGGGTGGTTGCACCTGTCTTGGCCAGTGAGTCCAAGTTTAAGCTTGTGCACTGATTTATGGCAAATATTTCTGCCTGGAAGATCGATGAGTTTGTGCCTAGACTGACCGATATGTAAATGCTAGATAACTCTAGGAATATTTTAGCCTCAGATCCACTGTCCATTTAGAGCCGTCCGTATAGCATACTTGGTCGTGCTCTGAAGGATGAGGTTTGAATTTTTCTCAGTCGTCACTTGAGGGGATGACTACTGAGTAGTTTCGCCTTGGGAGAATGTCATCCAACGTCATGCTGAACTCGCTACTTTAGAGTAGGGAGGTAGGAAAGCATGTCAGCGGGATGTTCGGAGCGGATGTTGTTTAGCTGAAATTTGCAAGGCGGTGGTGGTGGAGCGAAGTCAGCCCGTCATGCAGATTTCAGCTAGGCGTTGAACCCATTCCCATTGTTTGGCTGTAGTGGCCTCATTTGTGTTTGTCCACCAGACTATTACCGCATAAGTCAGGGTAGGTCTGACGACCAAGGTGCAGATTTGGAGCATGATTTTGGGACTTAATCTCCAGTTGTTGCCACAGATGCGGCGACAGGTCCACAGTGCTCGTGTGGTTTTTCCAACAGTCCGGTCGATTTGGGGGTTCCAAGACTTACTGTCCAGGATTACCCCAAGGCACTTTACTTCTTGCGAGAACTGAATGGTTTTGCTGTAAATAGAGGGGCGAATTAGAAGACTTAGGTTTCTTCTTCTGGTAAAAGGAACGATAGATGTCTTTTTGGGGTTTACAGAGAGACTTCTGACCTTAGAAGAGCACTTGATACTTTGAAAAATGCGTTTGTCTTGGGTGCAGAAGGTTTCGTACACACAAAGAAGTCATCGGTCAGCGGATCCAAGAATAAAAGCAACTTGAGGGACTGGTTGCAGCTACCTATGCAGAAGAAAGAATTGAACTTGAGTCCTGGTACCGCGTAGCATGCTTCGTTTGCTAGACAAGAGGAGATCAGGCAGTAGAATCATTTACATCCTCACAACACCTAGTGAAAAGTTCAAGTGGTAGGTACTCTGCTAGGTTTTGGGTGAGCTAAGACGATGAAAGGAGTATTTTACTACCGCCTTGAACCGCATCGTGGATGGAGGTACACCACGCATGATACTTGAGAAAGAATTACGACAACTGAGAAAAAGTTGGAGAGAATTGAAATAAATTGACAGAAACCGCGTTCGAATCAAATTTTTTTTTATTCAAACTGTTCCTAAGCTTAGGAACGCGCCCTTACTCTTAGTCAGCCAGGCCGACATAGGCCCTTGGATCAGTTTCTATAACATCAAAAGAAGTTCTAGATTGCTCCTCATCTCTCGTAGAGATGGCCGAGCAATTCAACATACTGCTCTGCTGGGTACCAGGACACAGCGACATTCCAAGGCCGATGAACTCGTCAAACAGACTATTCCTGCCTTGGAGTAACACAAGCTTGGTTTCTTGGTACCCATCATCCGGAAGAAGACCATTTAGTTCGACAATGTCTCAAAATTTCCCAAGGAAGATGAAGTCCTTGCCCAAATGCACTTCCTTCAACCATCAATCGTTTATTCAAATATACGGCTCATCAATTTGCTGGAAGTAAAAGACAACTCGTCACACTTCCTCATCGTCGGTTCTTACATCTCCCATCTGGAATATCGATATCCTCCAACAAGTCACAGCTAAACACTATCATGCACATTAAAGGTCTTTCAGGTTAAAATCCTCCACATACCGTCCCGTATCTCCGCAATCTGTACAAACATCCACCAGTGTCTGTGCTGTTAAACAGATTCGGGTTATCCAAATACGTCGCCATACCACTCTCCCTAATTTGACATATTGTCGAGATGCTGTAGCTGTCAAACGCAATCAAAACGCCTCATCATCATGCACTTCCATTTGTGGCCCTAAAATTTCTCCCACTCCACCTCTCTTTCTCTCTCTCTCGAGTTCTCCATTCGGTTCCCCATTAAAACTAAAATAGTTGACGTTCCGAAAACAAACAAACAAAAAAACACACAAAAATTCCAACAACTAATAGACGAAGGCGGCTAGGATGACGTATGCGCACTGATCGGGCGATTGGTCGTTTCCAAGATGTTTCATCTCCGACAACCTAAATACAGTAGCTGCTGCCTGCTGGATAGCGCTCTGGGAACATGTGCTTCATGTGCACTCCGTTCCATTTGTGGAGATTTGTTTGTCAAAATACGACTGCTGTCGGATTGTGTGCCGGGCCTGAGTCAGGCCGAGTGGGCGGGTGAGCGCCGTCAAATGGAGGTCATTCAGCAAAGCTATTCCGCGCTCTATGACTGGCACCCGTTGTGTAACACTAACACACCGTCGAAGGAAACAAGGTGTGCACGCTGTCAAAACTCCATTGTACATAAATTAGCAGGCGCTAATAATGTGCTGACGCCTTCAATCAAATCGTTCCAAATTTGATTTCTATCGCCTCGGCACTGCTTGGAATAACAATAAAAGATAGAAAAACAAAAAGAGTCCGAGCGCCCAAACAATGCTAAACGACAGCGAGGATGGTGATGGTGTTGATTAGTGCGGATGCCAGGAACGATGATGACGGCGACGATGATGGGAACAATTTGTTTGAGGTGGATACACTAAGCGTTCAGCAGACAGCAGTCAAGGTTGTCAAAATATAAATTCCAAGATTAATTCTTCTCATGGAGATGCGATCATTTAATGTAGGGAATGACAGTTAACAATGCGTAGGTTGTCAGATGGCTTGGATGAAGGATCAAAGTGTCATCAGAGTGAGTTCAACAACACAGGTGGTGTGCCAATAGAAAAGTCGGTTGACACAAGACTCGCAAGACTGGGTATAAATACCATTCACTACGACGTATAAACAAATCCTTGAACCTAAACGCATCTTGAAAACCAACCGTACATAGATGGGAGCAAGATACGAAATGTCAAATTTTCAGATTCGTAAATTAGCACTGTTATGGGTGTCCTTACGTCTTATAGGCATTTATGCCAAGAGAAGAGATCTCTTCTAACGATTTTTTTCAAAAGCTATAAAAACGAAGAGGAGAACGAGACTATTCTTCAGTCCCTCTTCGCCCGTCTGGCTCTGAAGACTGCCTTTCTTCAATGATCTCGACGACGACTTTGCAAAAGCTCTACTAAATTCAATTAGCCATCGTTGAAGCTCTGGATTAACCTTTGATACCACCATGAAACTCGTCTGGCCTTTTAGTCGGAGAGATGGTGAACGTTTTGGTTACGTCATTTGTGCCAAGGAAATTTATATATTTTTTTGTTAAACTGGAGCTAATGATCACAAAACTCGACATTTGGCAGTATTCTGCATAAAGTTGCGAAGGGATGGGGATGGGAGGGGAGCGTTTCTAATAGACCTGTTTAACCAGGAAGTGGTCATGCAACCACCAGTATCACACTGATCTATGGTGGATTCTTTCCTTGCTAGCTCTTAAGTCGCTTCATTTTCTGGCAAACCATTTTGGCCATGGAGCTATATTCAGGTCTTCACAGGAACATATCACAAGCTTCGCTGTCCTAATTGGGTAGCAGCATTGTCTTTTATAGCCGCCTTCCGAGTATTCTCCTGTTTTGAGGGCATGGAGAACGTTGCCTTAAAGTAGAGACTCTTAGACGGTGATTACACGCTGATTGAGCAGCTGCATTGGGCACCCGCGTCGTGTTACCACAGTGTACTGGTCTCCCACGTACTATTTTTCTGGTTGTGGATTATGATACAACTGAAACCAAGAAAAAACAACAAAGACGCGATCCGTTTTGGAAACGGCACGGCAAATTGGAAATGTTTGCTGTGTTGGGGTTGAGCTCGTACTGAGAAAATAACAAAAGATGGAACCTTTTAGTATGGAACGTGATTGCTCAACCCCGATTTTTCAATTTGGTTTGTGAGTATCGCCTATGATCCCCACTCCTAATTTTTCCATACAAAATTTTCGTCAATTAGCTTGGACAATCGGCGTGTAATCACCGTCACCTATATACATTTTTGAGACAACGGTGTAGATGGATTTCGACGCACTCTCTTATTTTGCGTTAGATTGTTCCATACGCTGGTGATGCCTTCATGCAATGTACATCACAAAGTATCTTCAGCGATGGTATTTGTCCCTATAAGGATAATGCAGCTTTAGTGTTGCTCTCTTGCTTTATCCAGGGAGGGTGTCAGAAGTTTTTGTCATTTTCTAGGGATCCACTGAAAGGAACAAGCTCGATCCAGTACTCCAATTTCTTGGATACAAACCTGAACTTAGCTGGAGATTGACAATGGAATGAATCCTATTTCACAATCAAAGGTCCTAGTTGCGTTTCATTATTTGAACTCTCGAAATTCTATGGACAGGAAAGATTGCAGGAACTGTCTGAAGGGCAACAGAGCTTTTGTAGGGTCTGCAGCTTTCATTCTCTGAAGAATTTTGTCGTTTGAAGCAAGCACTAAGTAGATGATCTTAAGGACCAGACTCCCATCACAGCCGGCTGAAGAAAAGATACTCCAGGAACTGTACCCACTCACTGCAGTATGCACCCTGAGAGTCACCTTACTTAAAAGACCAACCATTATCTAATCATTATTTTTATTAAGTCATTAAATATCGCAGTACATCCATTTACTTGAGAAGGGTTGGAGCATAAGCTGGGGCAGCATAGGCAGCTTGTGCAGCATACGCAGCTGGTGCGGCATAAGCAGCTGGGGCAGCAGCATAAGCGGCTGGAGCAACAGCATACGGGTAGGTTGGATAAGCCACTGAGTGATCGATCTGGTGAGCATTGTAACTGGAAGCGTATGGTGCAACAAATGGTGCACTATATCCAATTTGGGCAGCATAGGGAGCAGCGACGTAGGGAGCAGCAGCTGGATACGCACTGTAGGCGAGTGGGGACACAACACTTGGATGGGCTACAGCGCAAGCCAGGACAGCCATTAAACAGAGGACGGTCTAAATGGGAGAAAGGGAAAAGATTCATTAAAATCCACGATCGTCACCATTATTTCAACGATCGAACTTACGAATTTGAACATTTTTGTTGTTGTTAGCGTTTTGGGATGTTTCTCGGTTAAAGCGGATGTGAGTTGTGACTCTAAACTGCAGAGCAGCGCCGTTTTATAGTAAAATAAAAATAAAGTTCACCTCAGTCACCTGTGCGAAGGGAAATGGAGCAATTTGTTCGCGTTTTAATTAATTTCAGTCACATATCGAGTACTTTCGATTGTATGCAGTATCTGTGGTGAATAATGAATGCGCAGTCGGTTCGGTTCATTACCACACTGCTAACTATGACACCGGTGGAATAACTAAGTCAGATACGCTGGATGTGGATGTGGATGAGAACAGCTACCGGGTGGTGGGCGTTATGCAACACATTTTCCCATTACGGTCTATGAATGAATGTGACTTAATATGCGTACTTTGAAGTCTTTTCGGTAGCTGAAAGCTGAAGTTTATGATGCAGATTATCTGTGCGTAGATCAACTCATACGAATGTGGTGAATCACTTTTCTCGGGAATTTGCATTCCGCTGCGTACTGGCAGTTGGGAGCTGGCGATGGAATTCAGCCATCGGTCTTGAACAATGTTATTACTTTTCAAGGTTTGACCAAGCTCTATCTTTCCTTAGGTATGGAAGCGAAAAAAACCTTGTCTACATCCTTTTTAAACAACAAAGGTCTCGCATTTTTTCCCTTCTGAAAACCCAGTATTCGTCCCTTCTCCTAGAACAGTCAGAGGTTGGGCACTGTTTATATGTTTTTTCCATGAGATCATAGAAGCTGTCTTTGGTGTCGTTATCTATTGTATGTCCTATATGGGAGCGTCTGCATATTTCAGGCTTATGTTGGCGAAGTTTGCCCTGATACCTGTTCTTACCTAAGATTTATCTCCCTGTTTCTGGTGCCATTAGCCCAAGGCTAAGGCTAGGGCCACGATTGAGCGATGAGCACTTTGGCCACGTAGTTGCTAAGCGATGAGCGATTTTTCTGAGCGACAAAGCGACGTCGCTCTGAATTAAATTTTGTTCTAATTTTGTAGTTCATCGCTCAGCGATAAAGTGAAAATGGAGCAAATAAACTTGGAAATTTTGATTTCAGCTGTCCAAAGCCGTCTGGTTCTATGGCGACGTCGCTTAGTAAAAGGCCACTCGTCGCTCAGACTTGTCGCTCATCACTCGATCGCTCATCCGCTCAGTGCTTGGCTCTAGCCTTAGACAGTCGCAGAGAAAGCATTTCAAATCTTCTTCTTTGTCTATATCTCCTCATTCCATTGTGCTTAGATGGGGCCTTCTTAGGAGTGCCGCCAGTAGGTTGTGACCCGTGAGGATATCAGAAGTCCTAAGTGTGATCTGTTCTTTTTATTGTGTTGCGGCCACATGAGTGCCTTACTTACTTACTTAAGGTGGCGCAACAATCCGGGGTGGACCTGGCCCTCACCCAACAAGGGTCCCCAGCCAGCTTGATCTTTAGCCAGCTGCCTCCAGTTTCGCACGCCAAGTTGGTTGAGGTCTTCTTCCACTTGCGTGCGCTGCCTGAGTCGCGCCGACCCTCGAACTCGCAGATTTTCCAGGCCGGAGCATTGGTGTCCATCCGTTCTACATGACCTCGCCACCACAGTCGTTTGACCTTCATATGAGTGCGCTTCATATTTAATCGGCAAAACTTCCAAAAATCCATGTCAATCCTGGATTAACATGTGTAAGTCTGTCTCTGGAAGTGAGTATTTGGACCCTGTTGTTGCCAATTTATCTCCGTTTTCATTTCCCCGCATGGCTATATGTTCCGGGACCCAATAGAGTGTGACGTTATACTTAGGTCTTAAAGCTCATTACGACACCTCTCTACTAGTCTTGATTTTATGACTGTGTATAGCAAGACATTAAGAGCGGCTTGACTGTCAATGTGTGTGTTTTCACTCGGGATCGTTGTTGAGGATAGTGTTCCAGAGGACTCAAGTAGCGCTAGAGTTTGTGCTTGGAACACATTGCCGTGGACACACTGACCGGACTATTTCAGGTTCTTTGAAGGTATTCCAAGGCCTACGCTGTCCTCTATTTTGAAATCCATCAGTAAAATTGGATATATTGTTGGGATGCGATGCTATCAATGAAATTGGCCCTTTTTCCAGTATTGCTTTGATGGCATCGGTCGGGGTGGTTCCGTGGCATCTATTATGCTTATGGTACACATGGGTGGTGTGAATCAAAACTGAGGGAGCATTTTTATTCATTTTAAATTAAGTGTTTTTCCAAAAAGTTGAGTGAACACTCTGCCTCAGTTTTTATTCACACCACCCATTGTGACCATCCAATACTGCCGCTTTATCTGAGCGTAGAGAGTCTAACTCTAAAGCATGCCATATGGCTTCCATTTGCCGGGCACAACAAGGTCAAACCTGGTTGGGTACCCGGCCACCAGTGTATTGTAGGCAATGAAACTGCGGATGAGCAGGATAGAATCGGTTCGGCTTCCGCGTTCTTTGGACTGGAACCTTTCTGTATTGTTAATTGGGTTATACCCACAGCTTTGTTGAACAACTAGGAACACCTTCTTCGCCTAGCCCTTTGAGAAAATTTCCTCGGGCTTTAGTAATCCCAGAGGCGTATAAAGCTCTTTTCTTATAAGGAATTTCTAAACAACGTAGGGCAGGTAGTGGGCTTCCTTATCGGCCATTGCGGCCTATAACAATCTCAGCAAACAAAACCTTTGATCAGTTACAGAGTGTCGGTTCTGTTTGGAAGAGGTAGAGACCTCTGAGTACATTCCCTGTGAATGTCCGGCACTATACTGGCTGCGCAGACGGATCTTTCATAGGGATTTCTGTTCGGTAGCGGAGTTTAGAAACTCGTCTACTATTTAATGACATACGCACCTTCATTAGAATGGTAGCAGACCCATTAAGCTAAGGAGACGGGAGACACAATAGTGTCAGTGTCAGCCATAAGGGCAGATTCTTACAAAAAAAAAAATGGTTTCCAATTGCTCATTATTAAATAAGATGATTAAGTTTGTTGCCATTTACTATCCGAAAATTAAATTTTCGCTGTCTCCCTTCATTCACCTGTCCTGTCGATGCTGTTTTGCTTCGACAGATTCATTGTTGGCATGAATCACTAGGCAACAGTGTAACATTTTAAATTGCCTTAAGAATCTTTCATACTTCAGGCATCCTGGAAAAACAGTCTACGTAGCTCCATAGAAGTTCACCTTTACACTCCATTGTTGACTGAGTGTAATTGTTGTTTCAGGCTCTAGCTTAAGCCAAGAACGCGTGGTCCAATTCTATACATTTTTCTTTTTATTGCGAGTTTTCCAACCGATGATCACTTTCTTTCGCCAGATACCACATTAATCCGCATCTGTACAAAGGGATGGCCACCCATGTCAGTGTGTGGAATCATCCCATCAAAATGTGCAAGTGAGATATATCACGATGTTGCCTGTATGTGAACTATAAAAAAAGGAAACTAAGTATAAAAGGAGAATTAGGGATAATTGAATGGGAGTGATGAGCTCGGAGCGATTTAGCGAACAGTACCACGAGGATAATGTATACTTTTGTCCCGAGACATCCTTGCGGCTATAAAATGGATACATTGTGTGTGCTCATTCGGTGTTTTTGGTTTTAATTTGCCATTGCTGCTCTTTCTTGAGGTCTATGGATATTGGCCTAATTATCGTTCAGGGCAATCACCCGATAGTGAATAGCAGATTCAATTCAATTCCAATCCGATCCAATTCAGCAAAGCAAAATACAGATGTCACCTGTGTAATTTGAATTATTTAGTCTGCCACTTAATGTTGAGTCTTTCCCCAACTTTTAGGAGGAAAATATAAAATGTGTCGTAAGGACTTTAGCGACAGAATATAAACAGCTAGTAAGGGACAAACAAGTGATTTCATTCATTCATTCATTTTCCAATGACCCGCTTATCGATTATGAGGGTCGCAGGGTTAGGGTGCTTAAGTGGACTCTCCACAGCTCCCGATCTTCCACCATCGACTCTAAATCATCAGGGGCTACCAACCATCTCATCCTGCACCTTCCCAAGGGACGCCTACCTGATCCGTCAGATTCCATGGCACGACTTGGAAGCAAAGGCTCACTTCCCAGAATAAGACGCAAATTAGTTCAAACCGAGTCCTGATCACCGACGGACCAGGAACCCTAACAGAGCCAAGACAAACAACTCGACATCGACTGTTGAGATGGACGAATGCATCAGATAGCCGTTGCCTATTTGAATTGCCACTAATTGCTGTCAAGGTCTGGTCTAGTTCTTGCTGAAAACCATGTGCGAAGTGATTGTGCTTCTTATGCGTAAAATTTCTTCGCAATTGATCGATTTTCTGTAATGCTGGGTCTTGGCAAAAAAGTGGGCTTGGGACTTCTGATTTTGCCAATCCTGCATATAGGAGCGTTGAACTTCAATCAAACTATGAACAGCGATATAAAAAGTTTCTTCGTGAAAAAGAGGAGATTTTACATTTCCCCGACGAAAGGTGGAGCGCCTGAAGCCGTTCGTCAACAATCTGATCGGCCCATATCAGTGTGGCTTCAGGCCAGGAAAGTCCATCCACCATCGACCAAATATTCACATTGCGGCAGATCTTGGAGAAAACCCAATAACTTCAAATCGATACCCATCACCTTTTCATCGATTTTTAGGCCGCGTATGACAGCATCTATAGAGACGAGCTATACAGGAGCCATGTCTAGTTTTAGCATCCCTGCTCGTCCGTTTGTGGAGGATGACGATGGAAAATGCATGCTGCTCCATCACGGTCGGTCAAGACCTCACCGAGACCTTTGATGTCAGAAAAGGATTTAGACAAGGCGACGCGCTGTCATGCGACTTCTTCAACATCGTTCTTGAAAGAATAGTGCAAAACTTACGCGGCAACACCAGAGGCCCAATCTTTCAAAAGTCCGTCCAATTACACGGGTTCGCCGACGATATTGACATAATCGGAAGAACCCAGCGTGATGTCACTGGCGCTTTCGTGAGTATTGAAATGGAGGCGGCGAAGATAATTTTAGCGGTCAATGAGGGTAAGACCAAGTATATGCTCTCAGCAAAAAGGACATCCAACACCGACTATTCTTGGACAGAACGTCCCTATAGACAGTTATAACTTTGAGGTAGTTAAGCACTTCTTTCCTAGGCTCAGCTCAACTCAGATAACGGCGCCAGCGGTGAGATTAAACGAAGAATAACTCTTGCCAATCGCTGCTTCTTTGGGCAAAGAAGGCAATTGAGTAGCAAAGCCCTCTATCGAACGACTAAAGGTGACCCTGTATTAGACCTTAATCATCCCAGTCCTGCTCCACAGCGCAGAGCCATGGAGTCTGTCAAAGGCGGATGACGTTTCTCTTGGCTTTTTTTAGAGGAAAATTCTTCGGGTGATTTTTGGTCCCATTTGCATAGAGAGTGAATGGAGGAGACGAACTGTACGAGCTGTACAGTGACAACGGCTTAGCCAGAAGAGTGAAGGTTCAACGGTTGAAGTAGCTGGGTCATGTAGAGCGGATGGACACCTATGCTTCGGCCCGGAAAATCTTCGAATCCACACCCGAGGGATGGCGCAGTAGAGGAATGCCGCGAGTCGCGGTCCGCGACTCGGGTGGCACACGCAATAGAAAGAGGACCTCAACCAACTTGGCGTGCGAAATTGGAGGCAGCTAGATAAAGATCAAGCTGGCTGGACACGCTTATCGAACAAAGCGAATGCACAATAATGTGTAACTGTGATCTTCGAGTAGATCAGTTGTGGATGTAGTGAACAAATCAAGATCAGCTCGGCCATATCGAACCAATGGACAACAACGATATATGTAGTCAAGAAAATAATTGACTTTCAGCCACTGAGCTCAAGTATATGATCTCCTTTTTAAAGGTCTGGGCCCAAATCGTCTCTTCCGTGAACAAGCAGAATGCTTGTTTTTACGTGACGAACTATACGATCAAGAGGCGCTTTGGCACCTGGTGATCACGGAGGCCAAGAAGCTTGGCAAAAAAAACTGAAGAGAATTGTCGTAGAATGTAGATGAATATCAGAGGTCTATTACTCAGCCATGGACCCTACATGCATGTCTGGAGCCTAGTAAATGAAAACCAGTAAAAGTGCAAGCGCGGATTACAGTGAAGAAAATTCTCTTCGTATTCATCTACTCCTGCAATTTGGATCCACAATTGATTTCACACATTAGACAGACGTATCCTTCTCACAATTACGATCAAATTCGTGAGAAAGATTTGTAAGAAACCGCAACAATTGATCCACTGTTTGCAATACTACATTTTGTCACCTATCCTGAGAGAAACAGTTAATGTGTCTTAAATATCGAAAGACGCATTTGATTCGAGCTTCATGTATCGCTCAATCTCCTACGCAGGGATAAGATTGTTACGGAACCACCAAATAAAAGATCAAGCATAGGGAAGAAAAATGTTCGAAATTAATCTGAAATCCCACTAAAAACCGGATCATCTCCTTTTTTGTTCATCCCTCAACGGCAACTACAACCCTTGGCCGAGTGATTGCATCATTGACAGTTGGCACAACAAAGGGTCGCCCAAGAAAAGTGCAACAATGGCAATTGCACGGAATGACTTAATACCATTTTGCAACGAACAAGGACCTCTGTGTTGTTGGGCCATGTGAAACTGTTTCGTATTTGAAATATGTTTCCCCTTGGGCGATACATTGTTTATGGGAGAGAAGACCCTCTTCTAGCTTCAGATCAGATCAGGATTAGTTCGTTTGGATTTTTACGGATTTTTTTTTTTTTCTCAATTTAGTTCTTTCTCGGCGTGTAATTCGTTTCAGATATTTTTTTTCCTTAAATTGGGTGGTCCTGTGCTCACATCCCGATGTTCAATTAATTGAAATGTCTTAATTGGAGTATCATTGAACGGAGCCCCAGAAATGGTACATAAATATTCCAGCACTCTTCATAATTTTTTTTTGAATATATCTGCCGTTTTGAAGTGGGACAAACGGGTTAAGATGCAGTCCATAGACAAACAGGGAAAGCAAAGAGTGAGGGAAATTCCCTAAATAAAAACAAACATTAATGGCTCAGCATTTTCATTGCAAGTTCTTCGATCTCAAGTGGGCAGAGAATGCATTCTGCTGCAGCACCAGACACATGGGCGACAATCACTCGTAGAGACGTGCCGTCGAATGTGCTCTTGTTACTAATAGGGACCCTCTTAAGTGGCCGCAATTATCGGGCTCGATGAATGTACGTACTTGGAGGAGGATTCAATAAAACGTACAGACTTGGTCTGATCGAATTACTAGACCGAACGGCAGACACGACGGCGATACTTGGACAAGGGGGAGTGAGTGATTTGGGTTTATGGTGTTCGTTTCGGGTGATTTGGAGATATTTTTCGGTTTTACAGTCAATTCGGATACGTAATGCGATAGGAGGCTGACATGTTTTACTGTCCTCGATACTTTTTAACGATTCATATGCTTTGATGACATTTCGGGGGTACTTGACGGGTTTATCCTTTTCGAGCTCTTCCGGTTGTATAAAGTTAATGGTTGACTACGAGTTTAAGGTTTTCCTTTACTGGTAAGAGATCGTCAGATATTATGGGAGACTTGCGAAAGTTCGAAGAGCGCGATACACAAATATGACAAGAGGTCAGTTCATGCTTCGTAGGCTACATCAGTCGAAGATGGAAATACCCTTCCATATGAACCTCCATCAAACAAATGTGACATCAGTAGTTATGTCCACATACTTTGTATTTATAAGGTTAAATTGATAGAGGGACCTTGGATTCTTAATGGATCAAAGGACTGCCACAGAGTGTAACCACATTTCATCATGTGTGATCAGAAGCTATAGTTGGGCCTTGCTCTATGGTAAGACGTGGAGTTATATCAGTCATACAGATATTCGTGTCCACAAAATCTTGTGACCATTTGAGTTGGAACATGCACATACCGATTCGAGAGGCGTGTACTCAAACTTAAGTGAGAAAAACGAAAGGACTCCAGTTTGCAACACTATCAATTTCAGTACTTTTATTTCTTCTATCGACGCAAGAAGGTACCTTTAAACTACAATGAAATCGGTTGCTTTGATCGTTTTAATTTACCTGGCTTCGCCGAGGCTTCAACTCGCAACGAGAGGAGCCGTTAAAGTATAGATCTTACGTGCTCCAGCCCCGTCATATGCACCAGCGCCATCCCATGTTCCAGCATCAGAGCCATCGTATACTCCAGCTCCATCGTATGGAGGACACCAACAATCGTACGCTTCAGCCCCAACATATAAACCAGCATCAAAGCCCAGTTAAACACTACCTCCATCATATGCACCAACTCCATCATATGCACCAGCTCCAGTATACAAACAGACTCCTGCATATAAACCAGCTTCAGCCTACAAACCAGCTCGATCACCTGTTTCCGTTCATGCCGCACCTTCATACGCCAATATACTTAGATGTTTGCATAGACGCCAAGCCTTGTTGCATGCTTGCCTGTCTAATGACAGTGTCCAGTAATGACACCTATTAGAGTGCTAATATGCGAACTATTTAGAGAAATAAAATACAAAAAACGCGTTTCACATCCAGTTTTGGCCAAATCTGCTCTGTCGCTAGACATGTTGAACCATTTATCCACCTATGATTTGTTCTTTCAATAGCACCTAGCTTCAGTTTAAGTTTACAAGTAACGATTGGCATACCTAAGGTGCCCTTATCAGGCTCAATAGGTAATGTTGTTCCATATCTGGTGAGTTCATCAGCCTTACAGTTCCCAGAAATATCACTGTGCCCTGGCACCCAACAAAGGTGACTATTAAACTGTTCCGCCATCTCTCTAAGAGACGATCGGCAATCTAGGGCTAGTAGTGAATTTGAAGCGAGTAATTCCAAGCACTTTAATGACTGTCCGAAAAGTGGCTGATATCACGTTCTTCTTCAGCCAAGATAAGACTTCTGTAATCGTCATGATTTCCGCCTGGAACACGCTACAATGATTTGGAAGACGGAACGCTAAGCTGAGGTTACCCTGTCAGAGCAAACACGACCACCCACCCCACTGTTTTTGAACTATCGTTCGGTGTAAAAGTGAATCGACTGGTTTGCCATCTCTCCCAGTATGATCTGGGAGAGGTGGTTACCCCGAAGTTCTTCTCAAAACTTACCTTGGGTATGGTGTAGTCTAAGTTTCTGGGAGAAATTTTGGCATTTTTTTCAAAATGGAGGCGTGGCCGAAATCTCTACTAGACCAATCTGAGGTTGCTTTGAGGCAGATTTCTGCACTAGCTGCCGTTTGGCTGCCGAAAATGTCGAGGAGTGATAGATGAAACAAAATGTCCAGTGCTGCAGAGGGAGTCGTGTGAAGAGCTCCGCCGATACGCATGTAGACTCCATTTATTTCCGATGGCCTTTTTGCAAGAAGGGCTACTGTAGCTTTCTTTACTCTCTCTTGAACGTTTGGTTTCCAGCTTAATTTCCTGTCCAAAATAATACCCAAGTATTTTGCTTCGTTGGAGAAAGTTAAACTTGTACCACCAATGGTAGGAGGGTCGATATATGGAATTTTATAGTTCCTAGTGAAGAGACCCAGCTGCCAAGCTGCCCGTTTCAATAGTTACGTAAGCAGTAAGAGGAATGTCTATAGGGAAAGCCCTCAGGATGAAGCCCTCTTTACCCTAATATGGACTTAGTGACAGTGATTTGAATGTGACGGCCTATGCCTACGATGTGGTCATCCTAGTTCCAGACAAATTTGTTCCAGTTCTAAGCGATTAACTCAACTATGGTCTTCCTCTGGTTAAATATTTGACCAGCCGCAAATGGCTTAAATTTAATCCTACATACATAGGCAGAGATTGTCTTTTTCACTAACAAGAGATTAATTCCTGCCTTTCAACCCCCGAAGAGCTAAGTGGCCGTGAAAGTCACAAGGCATCCATTAACCTTACCTAACCTAGTCTATGTATGCGCCTGGTTACTAGCAAATCCGAAAAAGAGGCTAAGGTTTGTCCTTGAGCCGAGTGAAACACTCAGTACTTCTAATGACCTCTAAGAACTCATCATTCACACACAAGTCACACTGTCATCACATCTGCCTTCGGCCGTCAAATCCAATCATTACTCTTGGATCCTGATCGGTCAGGATTCTCACTCAATTAACCTAATCCTTCTTAAGTGACACCATGTTTACGTTATGCATCATTTCGCCCGCTGCCCATCCCTTATTTGTGACGCGATCTCGAATTCCATGTGGTTGCGTTACAAATTACACCATTAAATCCAGCCACGATCGACTGCAGATCCACCTCCGTAACCAAACGGATTCATGCTCTGCGTTTTATGAGCGGAGCGGAAGCAGCCTTGTGTATGTAATAGGAGAGAAAACCGTATATGCTAAGTGGTCATCTGGTCAGCACGGGAATCGCAATCCTGCCTAAATATAGTCGCATCTCCGACTCCGTGTTTAGCCTTCGTGTAGTTGCATACAATTTTTCAAAATCAATTTTGAATCTCAATTGCCAGGCATCATCGTCGCATTCATCCGTCATTCCATTCAGAATCTCCCACTTGATGTCATCTTGAAAACCCCAAAGGCGAGGACAACATTGAAAACGACAACGACGCGAAGGAGGAGGTAAGCACGCGTAAAATTGTTGCCACTTCCACGTCTCCTTAGCAAACAATGCATTCGATGTGAGTGCGCGTCTCAGTGTACCGTGTGCTGGGTGGCATCGCGCGCAGGAATGAATGAAGAGGCAAATTGACTTCTTCTCGCCTGATCACCATCATCATCATCAACGTAGTCATCGGCTGCGATCTTCATCGGTGAGGATCATTTCATTTCGTATATCTTTCTGATCCTCACATTCATCTGAGGAAAGACTCTTGAGGATCGGACTGTTGTTGATAAGTTGATGAGGTGTCCGGTGATGAGGCGAGGTGTGTCAAGTGCTTCTTTGATGATTTACACTTTTTTTTTCGATTTTTTTTTTTTTTGCTGCATCTTATTTTGTTATCCACGATGATGGTGATCTGCCTGCAGACGGGATCTTGAGGTGACGAAATTCTGCTAATTCATTGACAGCCACGAAGAACGAACGGTTGGGACGGATCGAGATGAGGACAAACTACAAACTGGCTTCCTCTTTCGATGGTGATGAGATGAATGAGGTGGTGATTTCCATTTTCATTGACATTTCTGCGAATTCTATGCGCTTTCGTGAGGGAAAATTAAATTTTATAAGATATTTGTGGATCGAAGTAGTTTCTATAAATATCCAACGTTTTGTTGTTACCATTAGTCTGTAACTCAACTTCTCTAACCCATCATGAACTGTCTCCACAAAATGTCAGATTGCCACATTACTCCACATCTCCGCTATACATCTTCGGCTAAATTGGCTTTCTCAGGGAGAGAGACAAGCGATTAGTTGCAATGATACGGTATTAGGGGCCATCAATCAAGGGCGACATTGAATGTCAAGGCACTAATTGAACACGTGCTTAACACCAACTGACAGATCCGTTGACAGGCGTGAATGCATTAAGAATTGGATCACTATGACTTATGTGATGTCTAACTTCCTCATTGGAGTGATGGAACATGTTTTCGTTTTCGTGCAGACTGTAGACGCTGAATGTGTTTTTTAGTCTCTAGAAGTACTCAGTTTCTGTGTCTGCATTCGATGATCTTTCTCAAAACAAAATCAAAGGAGTTGAAGTGTAGAATGGAATGATTTTAGTACTGGAGACTTTGTTTGTTTGACTTTTGAATGATGTTAGTGGAAATCGATTAAACAAAATTTATAAGCCATTAGGGATGAACAGGACTGGAATTTATATGAAGAGATTACCAAGAGTAGCTAAGAACAGTGATGAACTGAGCAGTCAGAAGCACCACCTGGCGGATAACATTCACCTCAAGAGTTTCTGAATTCTAAAGAGAATTACCAACTGGACGTAAAGCCAGAGTAGGCATCGTTGGTCAAAAGGTAGACAATCTAGAAAAACTCTTTAGCGACAAATGAATGGTGGTTGAAATGAACCATCTACTGCTCAATTATGGAACCATGGACATACTCCCTCACATCCACATCTTTTCGGACAGCTAAGCGGTATTGAAGTCCTTGGAATCAGTCGCTCTAAATTCAATAACAGCTCTAGATTGCCGATCGTCTCTTAAAGAGATGGCGGGAACTGCAAGGCTGATGAACTCGACAACATTACCTATAAGGCCACCAAAGCTAGATGCTATCGAAGGAACACATCTTAGGAGGACAAGTGGGACAATATCCGTATAGAGATCCTGATATAAGGATGACCATGATCATTAATTATCTTGAAGTGAATTCAGCGAAGAGCATATTATCGCCCACGCGTTGCTGGCCAAGAGATTCTTGAATAGCTTCATCAATTAGGTTCATATGCATACGTCACGGTTCATATGCATGCGCCCTCTATACCCTCAACTTCGTTACAAATTCCATCAAAGGCATGTGGTCGCATATTCAATTATGTAAAAGACACAGATACTCCATGAAGCGACGATTAACCGCAAAATCGCCGCAGGTTCCCTTCATATCGACTCTGACGCCGGCCACCGCCCCCGCCCTTCGATTCATCAGCATCGCATCGAGTATTGGCCACGTATTAATGTTTTGATTGAAAATATTGTTCAATCGAAAATTAGCTTCGGGCAAAAGTTGCACCAATTCGAGGGTGACAGACCGAAAAAATCCAATTCACAGCAACTCGTCACCGTCCAACTTGGAGGAAAGAGAATGGACGCTGGACAGTGTCCGTAGGGTACTTTCTTCCATGTAACCCGTTCCATAGCGAATGTCGATCACAATTAATTATTTTTTCTTTATTTTCTCATCAAGGATTCGTCGACAGTACAGGTCGCGGCATCACCCCTTTTTTTTTTCTTTGTATTTTCTTGTTGTGATTTTGTTTTCGAATTGAGGAAAATCCGGAAAATCTTTTTAATAAAAACATACACACACATACACAAGCTCACGGGTATCATAGATGCGACGGTATAAAGGCATTCCCAGGACAAAGTTTACTTGACTTTGGTTTTTATCATAATTTATTCTACGAAAACATATTTTGCAGAGAAAACTTTTGGCAATATTCCTGAATCGGGATCCAGATGGTATAGTTCCCAGGGGATTTTTCGTTCTCGTTTTGATTTGCCTCTTTTTTGTTTTTGATTTTGGTTTTGGTAAACTGAAAAGTTTTTTAGTTGGCTTATGGGGAAGAGTTGTTGAAGGCACAATGGAGCTTATGGAGGATGTTTGGCAGTCTGGTGTACTGATAAACTTAAATAACTGTCGATGCAAGATAAATGCAAATTGCTATGGCTGCTGCTAGTGGCTCATCGGGAGCTTGTTCATCCTACTCTTGAATTTTAACCGGAAAAGATCCAAACTATGCATAAGCTTGACCAACAAAAAAAAGAAAGAGTGATGCGGTATTCATGAGAATTGACATGAATAAAAGTGAACTCATGTCAATTCTGCTTCAAAAATTCACACATCAACTAGGTGAATTGATTATTGCCGTGGCCCTTGGGCGCTTCGCCTAGACTGAAGTAGTTGAAGAGCTAAGAAACTCTATTCATCGGTATATGACCCTGTTTAGTACATTGATGATTCCAAGATGGAGAGATAAGTCGGAAATATTCTGCCGGACAACCTAGACAAATCTCTTGCTTAGACTTGAAAAGTATTTGCCATGATCCAACCAGAACTCTTGACCATTTTGGCAATGTGAAACAACAATGCTGTGCAGAAATATTTATTGACAGGCCAGAATCATATTCTCTGGTGCCGCTCTAAGCGATGGGTCAAGCCAAAGCTAGTCATCGAAACTACTATGGCGCTTGTGGATTAAAGTAGACTTCATCTCGGTGCTCAAAACAAAAAATGAAACGTTAGTCTTGACAGAAAATCTCTGTCTGTTGAAATCTAATGAAATTTTAGGCTATTTGAGGACAGAATTGCATTCAGCTAATACCTACTCAAGTTTCTGGGTAACTTGAACAGTGGTTACCATCTCTGGCAGTTGTTTGATCCCTTAGGAATTCAAGGTTCTTGAATTGCAGCATCTGGATATCATTTCTAATGTCCTTTGATGTGATGAAGGTTTTTAACATTTTGAAGATCAGTGATTGGTGTTGCTGCTGCTTACTGCACACAATCGCTCTCAGTCATGTGGTAGGGCTTCACCAAGAATATCAGTCACTATGCTTAAAATATTCACGTTGCTTTCTAGATTTCTTATTATGATTGTCGCAGAAAATATATCACCTCTTTTAGAACAGGCTATAATCTCGGCTATGAGGCTTAGTGAACACACCGCGTTAGCGACCGAGCTTTTAAGATTCCGACGAAACCCAGCCCCAGAGAAAGTCGAAATCTGCAGAGTAAACTTTTCGGGAAAGATCGCAACAGATGACCTATGTACTTATAAAGCAATTCTTCAAAAATCCTGTGAGTGCTGCATTCATTTTTCAATGAATAAGGGTCGCGTGTTTAGGGTGCTTAAGTGGACTCTCCACATCTCTCGATCTTCCGCTATCGACTCTAAATAATCAGGGGCTATCTCCATACAGGTAGAGGCGAGATTTTCGATTTGGTTCAACCATCACATCCTGGGCCTAGCCAGGGGACGTCTACCTGATGGCACGGATTCCATGGCACGTCTTGGAAGCTAAGTTGGAGGCATACGTTGAACGTGCCCAATCCATCGAAGTATGGACCTTTCCATTCGAAGAAGTAGCTGTTCGACATTGAGTGCGATCGCGCCGAGTTACCCCAGCACTGGTCCTGAACCAGCCTGTGGAGTAAACAAAACCATTTTTCATGAGGGAGCAATCCCTGCTCAAATCCAACGCGATCTGGATGGAAAGTATTGGACAGAAATGTACCAACAACTTCTTTCCATTGGTATCGCAAAAGAAATCCAAGTTTCCTTTAAAGCTAAGCAGGAACCACCTTAGAATTCTTACCGGCATCCTAAGTGGCCACTGCCGTCTAAAACGGCATCTTCATAAGCTTGGCCTGTCACCGGACCCTACCTGCAGACTGTGCCTGGAGAGCGATGAAAGCTCTCTCCACATCGTC
This sequence comes from Matsumyia berberina, assembly GCA_917880715.2. Lineage (NCBI taxonomy): Eukaryota > Metazoa > Arthropoda > Insecta > Diptera > Syrphidae > Matsumyia > Matsumyia berberina. Next base: position 37,536,508 of record OU862870.1, read on the forward strand.
ACAGAATGTCCCGCCCTTATCCATGTGAGAAAACGGACCCTAGGCAGAGAACTCGTTTCACCAACGGCGCTTGCCACGCTCCACCCAGAGAGGCTGATTAGCTTCCTGACATCCTCTGGAGTAGACAAACTGCTCTAAACTCTTGGGAAAGCACAATAGGCCTCTTTATGAGACCACAGTGCTAGAGTGGACAAACCGCTCCCCACTAATAAAAATAATAGCCCAGCAATACAACGAGAAATCTCATTTTGGCAACTTGCATTTGCGATCTTATTATTTCGGTTTACCCAAACATCATGTCCATAGATAAAGTTCCGACACTGAATTAAAGACCGAAAGCTTATCTCCGATACCAAGTTTAACCCTCCTGTTAAAAGATTGACCAAGTTGTCTAAAAATTGCTAAAGCCAGACCAATCCTACAGGATAACTCAGTATTGCTCCTACCATCACTCGTGAATAGGACCTCAAGATACTTCAACTTTTCCACCTATTTCAATGCGACTCCACTAACATGCAGTATGCATTAAACAGGCGTTCGGGAAATTACCATAACCTCTGATTTGTTCACATTAACCTTCATCCCGGCTTCAACACAGACGAAGACGAACCTATCTAGTGCGCTCTGAAGTTCGGTGTGGGTGGACGTAAGGATGAGCAAGTCATCAGCAAAAAGCAGATAGCTTATCCTTAAGTCTCCCAATTCGAACCGTTCCTCACCAAGGCTGCGCTGTAACATCCAATCCATATTCACTATGAAAAGGAGGGGTGACAGAACGCACCCCTGGCGAAGTCCCACTCCCAGCAGCTTTTACAGTTTGTGTATCGAGATTGAATGGCCCTCAGAAAACAGCCGACAATCCCATACTCCTGCAATACAGTCCAGAGTTTACGTCGAGAGAGCCGATCTTATGCTTTCTCCAAATCCACAAAACAACTGTAGATAGGTTTGGCATACTCCCATGACTTTTCAAGTACCATTCTGAGAATAAATAGCTGGTCCGCTGTGCTTCTACCTGGACGAAAGCTGCACTGCTCATCGCCCAACCTAGACTCGACCACAGCTCTGGAACGTATTTCCAACACCTTAGTTACGTATAATCCACCACCTGATCAGATAGACGAATTCTTAAAAAACATAAATTCAAATAACTAAGCATTCTTCATTTATTTAGGTCAGTTCATAAGAAATGCAATTGTGCTGACCTAGTGTCTACAACGAACATACGACCAATTCCAAGAATTGATCGTTGACAGAAATGAATTGTAATAAATACAGGTGACGAAAGATAGATGATACGCAGTTCGCTCCCGGTCTTTTTAAGTTGTTGTTGAGCTACCTTACGATTTTGTTGAGAAGATAATAATAATAAAATAAAATAATAAAAAGAAAATAGAAATATTTTTTTTTTAAATTAACTGAAGTAAAAAGTTAATTTACTGGCGCAGTCGGTAGGATAATCCAAAAACGGGTTATCTTGTGATTCGAACTAAAATCTACTGAAAATAAGTACGCGAGTAAAAAATCGTTTAAGATTAGTGTACACACAGTGAAAATAAGCAAGTACATAAATAAAATCGTTCAAGATTACTGTATTATTGCAATCACTAAAGACCAAGTCCGCTTACGAACACATTCGGTGGACATAAAAAGTGTTAGTGAAAAACAAAATATAAATTTGAAACTCAACAAATGGCAGAAAACAACCAAAACATTGAAGAGCTAGTTGCGGAGTTCCAACGAAGAAATCAGCAATTAGAAGCATTAAGAAATGCATACCAGGACCTTCAAAACCGAGAGCGAAACGTCAGACAAGACCAACTCGTCAACAATGTGAAGCACATGCCGACTTTCACAGGACACGGAGATATTACTATAAATTCGTTTATCCGAAACGTGGACTACTACTTGGCGGAGATTACCAACGAAGAAACGAGACGAAGATTCATCTTAGCGATCTACCACGAGAAAATCCAGGGAGAGGCGAAAAACACAGTGATAAATGTGCCACAACCGGACAATTGGGAACTCATAAAAGCAACACTGAAATTGCGATACAAGCCGGATATCGAGCCGTTTCAACTATACCGACGAATAAGCAGTCTGAAAGTAAATACCGTAAGTGAACTAGCCATAGAAATACAACAATTAAAATATAAAGCTGACGAACTAATTATATATCACCAAGGCGATAATTTTATAGATTTGAATAATATAAGTGGAATTTTAGTGAATACAATTAAAGAAATGACACAGGGAACACTCCTAGAGAGAATATACGAAGAAAACGTATTAGAAAATATTCTATTAATAATGAGAAGACGTAGGTATGAAGATTCGTGCATAAGACCAGAATTTACAAAGAATAGAGTATTTAATAAAGACAGTAAAAGACTAATGCCAAATAATTTTAGACAGCAGAATAGGGATAGTAACAATCAGCAATATCAGAATAACTTTAACAATAACCATGTTTCGAATAATTTCCACCCTAATAATTTTAATACGAATCATAATCAAACTCATAATCGATCAGGACAAAATAGGAGATATCAGCAGTCAGGCAATAATAGGAATTCTGGGCAGTACCGCCATCAACATTATAATAGGCAACCCGAACCCATGGATGTTTCAAATATCCAACAAAGACACGTCATACAATCAGGAAACCTCAGTTCATATTCGGGCCAAAATCGCCACAATCTGAATAGGACTGAGCAAGGATTAGGTATGTCTTTAAGCCATAGCGATCAAGTCAACCGAGCCGAAGTTAACAATGTTGATTTTTTTTTTCAACTAGCCTCGGAAGAATTGCCAACTATCGAAATAACCATAAACAAACAAAAATATTTAGCACTAATAGATACAGGATCTTCACTTAGTCTTATAGATGAAAAAATTAACGGTTTTAAAAAAGTGAAAATTGAACCAGTGCAATTTTCTACAATTAATGGTAAGGGATCTTTTGATTTTGAAGTACATACTTCTGCCCCCGATGAATTAAGAGCACCAGCAGGAGCGCTTATTCGTTGGAAAGTAAAAAGTTTACCCGAACGAAAATATCAGTTCATAATAGGAACAGACTTACTAAACAAATTAAATACGTTTATTGATTTGGAAGCAGGAATTATAAAACTTAACGGACAAGCCATAAAATTAAAATATAGGCCAACCTTATATGATGAAATTCATACACTAGAATATGTAGATGATAATAATATTGAACATTTGAAATTAGACCACCTTAACTCCGAAGAATATAAAGAAATCGAAAAAATTATTAGAAAATTTAAATCGTTATTTTTCAAAGAGGGTGATAAACTCACCAGTAAATAAATGCTAAATTATACCGGTATCCACCCAAACACGAAGAGGAAGTTAGGAGACAAATACAGGAAATGACAGAGCAGGGTATTATACAAAAAAGCAGTTCTAAGTACTCAAGTCCCTTGATAGTTGTTCCCAAGAAAATGGACAACTCTGGTAATAAAAAGTACCGTATAGTGATAGATTATAGAAGGTTAAATGATGTGACGATCGATGATAAATTTCCACTACCAAATATCGACTCCATCTTAGATAAATTGGGAAAGGCCCAATATTTTTCAACGATAGACTTAGCGAAAGGCTATCATCAAATTTTAATTAAAAAGGAAGACAGGCACAAAACTGCTTTCGTTACCCCACATGGTCTCTATGAGTTCATAAGAATGCCGTTTGGTTTAAAAAACGCCCCGGCAACGTTTCAACGTCTTATGAACCATATATTAAGAGATTTCATAAATAAAACTTGCGTTGTATATCTGGATGATATACTAATTTTTAGCACGTCACTAAAAGAACATGTCAAAGCATTGAAAGACATTTTTCAAGTATTAGAATCTAAAAGTCTGAAGATACAAATTAATAAATGTAGTTTTTTGAATAGAGAAACTGAATTTCTGGGTCATGTTATGACTGAAGAAGGTTTAAAACCAAACCCAAACAAAATTGATGCTATTAAAAATGTAGATATTCCGAAAACTCCACGCGAAATTAAAAGTTTCTTAGGTCTTAGTGGTTACTATCGAAAATTTGTCAAAAACTACGCGAAAGTAGCCCAACCCATGACAAAATACTTAAAGAAAAATTGTAAGGTAAATACTAACGATCCGAACTATATTGAAGCTTTCGAGAAATTAAAGAAACTAATTACCAGTCATCCTATATTACGTTTGCCAAATTTTGATAAAACTTTCACGTTAACGACCGATGCCTCCAATTATGCGATAGGCGCCGTTCTTTCGCAAGAAGGTCACCCTGTCTGCTTTGCATCCAGAACGTTAAACAACCATGAATGCAATTATTCCGCGACCGATAAAGAATTTTTGGCCATAATGTGGTCCGTGAATTATTTCAGACCATATCTGTATGGAAATAAGTTTAAGATTCTGACGGATCAGCAACCAATAAAATATCTTCACGCAAAATACCGAGGAAAAGATATGTCACCAAGACATCAACGTTGGTTACTCAAGTTAGGAGAATACCAATTTGAAATTGAATATCTAAAAGGTAAAGACAACAAAGTAGCCGATTTTCTAAGCCGAATACAAATTAACGAGGACGTTAAACCTAAGGAGGGAGAAGAATCAGACCCCCCTAACATAGAACATTTTTCGCCAATTTCTAACAAAAGTGACACGGAATCAGACGTTATATTTAATATAGAAGACGATATTACGATGGCAACAATACATTCAGCAGATGAAGAATTACTTGATCATATAGCTATCAAAGAAGAAATTGTGAACAAATATAAAACACAGATTATTTTGACAAATAATAAAACTCAAGAGATTGAAGTTGTAAACGGTAAAAGAATAATTTACATAGCAGAATATGACATGAATAGATTGACAGATATATTTAGGAGATTCATAAAAAAGGGCATTACCGGAATATTTTCTGAACTACCCGATCATCAATATAACACCATTCAAGAGAAGCTAATTGAGTTATATTCGAATGATCCACAAATAAAATTTATTAAGTGTTCATATAGAGCACAAGATTTAAAAACAGAAGTAGAAGCGATTAAACAAATATCTTTATACCATGTCAGGGAAAGTTTACACTCAGGTATCCAAGAAACATTTAATCAGATCAAATACAAAATATATTACCCCAAGTTACTAGAGTTAATTCAAGTAGTAATAAACCAGTGTGACGTTTGCAAAACAGCAAAGTACGACCGTAATCCAATAAAACCAAAATTTATGTTGACGGAAACACCAACAAATATAAATCAAATTATTCATATAGACACGTATGTCTTCAAGAAATTCAACTTTCTTACGACAATTGACAAATTCTCAAAATTTGGTGCCGCATATTACTTAACGGATAGAAACCATGTTACATTAATGGAACAGTTAGAGGAACATTTTGCCAAAATAGGTAAACCAAATAAGATTATAGCAGACAATGAATTTAAAGCGATTCAAATTAAGGAACTTTTAGAAAAAGAAGAAATTACGTTACATTTAACTAAACCAAACTCGCACACAGGAAATTCAGATGTCGAGAGATTTCATAATACGTTGGCAGAAAAATTAAGAATATTATTACTCAATGATAGTACTTTAACAATAAAGCAAGCAATGCAAAAAGCGGTTAGAAATTATAACGAGAGGTTTCATTCAACAATAAGAACTACTCCTCTGCAGGTACAAACAGGTAAAATTAGTCCAGAAATAGTTTATGAAAAGTTAAAGTTGACCAAGCAAAATAGATTAATTAAACTGAATGCTAAAAGAGAAGATTATGAAGAAAGAAGAACAACAGGTTTTATTAAAAACTACAAGGCTGTTAGACACAAACACCAACCAAAATATAAGAAGGCAAAGTTAGACAAAATTCACTTGACAAACGTTAAAAGACCATTTAAATTTTCAGCTAACGATCTGGATATTGATACTGATGACTGTAGTACAAATTAATTGTCAACATCTCCTCAACGCACAAACTATAAACGAACAGGAAGGATTTGTAAAACTAAAGTTAGACGACGTTACAATTACAAACGAAACAGACATCATCGTACACATGATTAACCCAATGGAAATTATAGAATTAGTTAAAAACATATCTTTAAATTTTGCAGCTTTAGAACGCGAACATAGAATCTTATTGAACGAAGAAGTTGAAGGCATATTGCACAAAATTAGAACATTGACGCCAATGAATAATAGGAAGAAAAGAGGTTTAATTAATATAGTAGGTAGCGCACAAAAATGGATATTCGGGACAATGGACGACGAGGATAGACAAATAATTACTGAACACATAAACGAAGTTCGACAAAACAATCGTAACACTATCAATGTAGTAAATAAACAAGTTAAGATAAATGAATACTTTAATAATACTTTTCAAATATTAAAAGAAACTATTCTTAACGATAGAGAGACAATATTAAAGCAAGTCAGTTCTATACAAAAAGTAGAAAGAAAACTTATAGCAAAACAGATTTATTTCGATCAACTGTTTAAACTAAAATACATTAACGCTAGGGTAGAACACATTCAAGAGAATATAGTTTCAGCAAGGAATAATATACTACATCCCAGTATTTTAACTAACGAAGAAATTGAAACTTATAATATAGACTTTTTTAAATTGAAACATATAAAACTAGGTGTCACTGAATATGATAAAAATACATTAATATTTGCAATTAAGATTCCTAAAAATTATGTTACACTACCTCTAAAAGTTTTAACACCAATACCAAACAGAGAATTTATGGAAGTAGATGCCGACAGTGAATTTACAATAGAGTATAAGAATAAAATATACAAATTTGAAGAAAATAAAGCATTAAATGAATTGATTGAAAGTAAGCATTGCATAATCAGACAAAACTGTAAGCTTAGAATGAATAAAGACACTGAAATTATACCATTCGATGACGAAACTATACTTGTTAAGAATTTTGAGTCAGATGTAAATCACACTTGTGATGATAGACAGCTTAAGATAAGCGGTAACGTTTTAATAACGTTTGCAAATTGTACATTATATTTAATGGAGCACAAGTTTTCTAATATTAAACAATTACATAAGCAAAGATTTTACTACCCAAGCTATATTGAAAATTATGAAGCAAATAAAACATTTAATTTTGAAAAAATTGTTTTTAATCAAATAGATAATATTAAAGAAATTAAAGAGATTGAATTTGAAAAGAACTTGTCGTATCAAATAAACATAGCATCTGTTGTAATAATGTTAATTATGTTTGCTATATTATCCTTTCTATGTATACAGAAAAAAAGAATACAGCTTAAATTTAACAATAAAATTCAGGAGAATTCTAATCTTAAGGAGGGAGAAGTTACGTATAATCCACCACCTGATCAGATAGACGAATTCTTAAAAAACATAAATTCAAATAACTAAGCATTCTTCATTTATTTAGGTCAGTTCATAAGAAATGCAATTGTGCTGACCTAGTGTCTACAACGAACATACGACCAATTCCAAGAATTGATCGTTGACAGAAATGAATTGTAATAAATACAGGTGACGAAAGATAGATGATACGCAGTTCGCTCCCGGTCTTTTTAAGTTGTTGTTGAGCTACCTTACGATTTTGTTGAGAAGATAATAATAATAAAATAAAATAATAAAAAGAAAATAGAAATATTTTTTTTTTAAATTAACTGAAGTAAAAAGTTAATTTACTCCTTTGCAAAGACTTCTCCGGGTAGACTTAAAAAAAATATACCCCTGTAATTGGAAAAATCCCTCTTATCCCATTTTTAAAAAGAGGGACAATCACCCCAGTTTGTCAGTCGCTTGGTGTTTCACCACATTCCCAGGCCACTTTAATGACACGAAAGAACCATTTCACTCCCTTTTCTCCCAAAGCCTTGAGTGTTTTCGGCCGGATTTTATCCACGTCAGAAGATTTGCCGAGATTTGCATTTAGCGCTTAAATCGCCAAAATCGCCTCTACGGTGGGACTACTCTCCGCCCTACTCAAAACCATGGGTCTGCCATCCGCAGTGCCCTGTTCGGGATTGAGCAGCTCCGAAAAGTGCTGCGCAAGATGTGCATCTAATCGAAGAGAAGCACACCATCTTTGGATTTAACTCCTTCGATGATGTTAAACTTACTTTCTCTGAGGAAGGATCTGTGAAGGACTGTGATCACAGTCCAAATTCTCCCCGCATTTCTTTTTTAAACGAAGGGGGGCTTGGATATATTCGCAGATGATGAAGGCCACGAAAATTGGTATTTTTTTAGCTAAATTCTCAGGACTTACATGAATATATACAGAATTTCATCACAGGCACTGTCCTCACCTATCTATTTCTATGTCCTTAAACCATTTCAGATATGCAGACGTAAATATATGCACACATACCTTGCAGAACAAGTAGGTACAACACAAGACCATACCTCCAGTTCCAATCTTGCATATAAATTGAATTATTTCGAAAAGACGTCAACACTTGAATCATATCTCTGTGGCCACAGGCAAATGTAATCTCCCAACCCTCACCCGTAACTGATATTTGGAAGGATTATTCTCTGTTTGCGTCTTGCGTAAGCCTTTTGTAACAAACCCAACGAATTAATTAATCTTACCCCTCTAAATTTCACATTGTTCCTGCATTAGCATTTCAAAAGGGTGATCAGTATCACAATGCAGTGCTTAAGGGTTGTATGCACTCATCCTCGATACTGCATCAATGTTACGATGCCTCGACGGCTGATAAAGTACCTCCGCAAAGTACAACGTTTTCTAAGAAGAAAATCAATTAATTTTCACCAGAATTCCCAATCAAAGCGTGGAGATTTGTAAACAATCTTTGAGATACTTTGGGAAATTTATGAATGAAAAGATTCATTCCGACAATCAATTGTGGCGAAAAGTGTTTCTTCTCGCTGTGAACCGATTATGAGCTGGCTGGAGGAGAGTCAAGGTGATCTGTTGTAAATAATAAACGCTAAATCGTGTGATCCCGAATTTTCCCCCGCCCCGCTGGGGATACACTCGTAGTCGGGTTCGTGGAACGTCGTAAACAACAGCTCTTGGGGTTGTTGTGAGTGTCAAAGCGCGGCAAACATTGCTGATTGTGGGAGCGGCAGCCTTTGATCCTCGTCGGAAAACAGATGCGGCTAGGTGAATTAAGACGTGCTCCACCGCCAGCGCTGCCGTCGTCGTCATTATCGTTGTCGTCATCTTTGCAGATTGCAAACGACAGGGGGTGATGTACGAGTAAAAAAATTGTTCGATACGACTCTGGTGCTGGTGCGTTAAATGATTGCATGAGCCGGAGCGAAATGGATGCTTGGATGGTTGAATGAATGAATGGTTGGGTGGACGGATCAATTGGGTGTGATGGTGTGAATGAGGTGTTAGAAAGATCGGCGGATTCGGCAGCGTTTGATGTTTGCGATGTGAACTTTTTGGGGTGAGGTTCTGTCACATCGCTGGTGAAGTTTTTGTGTAAAGAAAAGATTTTTAGAAAATGGTGGTTACGGAAATTGACAGACGATGAAATTATACTCCAAATTGTTAATACGTTCACAAGTTACTTATTAATTCATGCGGACTTCTCAGCCATTAGTTGAAATATAAAGAGGTCAAGGACAAGGCTAGGGTACTTAGCCAATTATTTCTCCCGTTTATATAAGATTCTGTCTAAAATAATTGGACGGAATCATGACAAGGAAATTGTAAATGTTTTTTTATGAATGTCGAAGATCACCAGGAGATCAGTGGCACCACTGTGAGCAAACCATGATTAATCACCTCTAGATCTGCGAAATACCGCTGTTTTAGTGCTGAATAGACTGCCTAAAAAGCGGAGCTGCAGAAAAGGACAAAAGCCGCTCGTCAGCTATATGAGCAAAAAAGGAACAAAAATATTAATAAATAAACAGCTGGCGCGACAGCTCGGGATGAGCCAAGACCTAGCTTCTCGGAACCATTCGTGTTGTGCTTGTTGTATTGTTCGAACGAATGGAAGGGACCTACAATTTATTGCCGACTCCGAACGGCGAATTAAGAAGCTTTTTCACGACAAATTAAACTTCCGGAGGCTTGTCATTCCCAGACGAGGGGTAGTGCCGAGAAAAATGTTCGGTGAATATGAATGGGGCTTGAACCCACCCTGCTCGGTCAGCAGTCCAACACACTAACCACTTACTTACTTACTTAAGGTGGCGCTACAATCCGGGGTGGACCTGGGCCTCAACCAACAAGCGTCGCCAGCGATCTCGATCTTTAGCCAGGTGTCTCCGGTTTCGTACGCCAAGTTGGTTGAGGTCCCCTTCCACTTGCGTGCGCCACCTGAGTCGGGGTCTTCCTCTACTGCGCCGTCCCTCAGGTGTGGATTCAAAGAGCCACGGCGACCACAGAAAGACGAGAAACATGTAATCGAAAAACAACGAAGATGCAGAGCAATTACGGCAGGACGGAGATCTAAAATCTCTATAAAAAGGTTAAGGGGGAAACTTAAGGTTTCGCTATCCAATCCGTAGCCTGCAAAGACAAAACACCATAATGGAGAAGCAATTGGTACTGAAAAACTAAATAGTCTATTTCGGCCGACAGTTAAAGAATGACGGAGGTCAAACTCTCATGAATCTGACAGTCTCAACCTAGAAGTTCAACCACTGAACCGGAGGGAAGTTGAAATAGCCATAGATATCCCTAAATCATATGTGTACAAGGAAGCTGTCCCAGATTTCTTACTGAACTCAGCTGATCAACTTGGTCGAAAAGATCGGTCACGTAGATTGGCAAAAGAAAGCTCCAGGCCGATAATTGTTGCCTCTGAGGGATTGCGTAGAAGAGGAAGCTACTGCGATGTGACGCGAAAGAGGAGGGTGACTTCAGTCTACTTAGTGCTGTACGGAGTGCCTTTGTTGGTTAAGGTTGCTGGTAAGTAAGGAAAAAGGCGTAGTCTGTCTGTCACAACAGTTCAGGCATTCTATGAGTATAGAATTGCAACCAATCATTGACTAGAAACCTGGGAATGAGGCCTCTGACTTTGTTCTGCCTAGAGAACACTTCCTTTCATTTCGTGCTATAACTTAGTATACGCATATGCAAACCGTTAACAGAAATTTCCTTTTTGAGGTTTCAAACAACTGCTGAGGCGATGTTGGTTATCATTGAACGCTTCGCTAAGCCTCAAACTCTGATGGCAAATTCTCCAATTTTCAAGTTGTGTCATCAATTGGTATTTTGTCATTTTATGCCACAAGCAAACCACAGGTAGGTACATAAATCGAAACACAATTGATGAGTCCCATGTTAGGACATTCCATTGCATTCCCAAGGCTGTCCCTCGAGGAAGGCTTTGTACTCGATTATAACTTCGCTAATAGCCACAGTCATACGAAACGAATTCATCATCATCCAAGCCCATGGAATTGTGGCTTCCATGTCCTGCCAACAGAAACCATAGGTGGTCATTCTGAATACCCACTAGCCTACCCTTGACATTATTCAATGTGCTCGGTGTACAGAGCAACGACCATCACAAAATGATGGACGTGACTTACCTGCCAGACTATTCATTGTATACGCGCTAAGGAGATTATCCTTGTTTCATTTCTTACTTCCGTTTTGTGTCAAAAACTGTCATCACCGATCGTTCAGAGTTACATATAAGTTCTGCCCAATAATAATCGATTGGATTGGATCGTGCAATTGGAGATTCGAACACCCAGTGGTGATCGATCTGAACAGCGACTGGTGCCTGAAATTCCATTCGGGATTATTGAAAATCGGCCGCACAGTATTGTGTAAGCATGTACGTGGATATTTACTTTCAAAATTGTTTACTGTCCGGTTGCATAAATTTGCAGACTTAATTGCTTCTCTTTGGAGGCAAGTATCTGCGCGGATGTGTGTATCGGTTCGGTTCATTGAGAACGAACTGTAAACAGAAAATCAATTCTGCATCTGGTAGAAGGCAAGGATATTGGCAGTTAATGTTGTTTATATCTGCGAAGATGCTTTGCTCTTTTGGGGGCACTTTTAATGCTTCCGTTGCAGATGATAGTGAATTTGGTAATCTCGACATCATTGACTCATCAGAACTGTTCGTTGAACTTTGCCAAACTAACACTAAAGCCTTCAGATGGGTGGGAGTCAATTAGGATGCAATTTTTCATTGTATTTTGTGATTTTCTTTCATCAGAGCTACTCGAAGTTCATCCTGATAACCAGAACAAAGGTAGTGGTCATGTGTAACCTTTTCGTCCTCCGTGTTAAAATTCAATGTCCTTGACATGATATAACAGCTAAAACCTCCATTGGAAGCTTTTGCGAGGGTTTTGGTAATCGTTTGCAATTCCAAAGGAAGTCCAGGTGGAGACGAGGTCTTCGACTAGAGCCAAATTCTTTTCATTACGTATCCTTATATCAGTTGCACAGTCGTTGCCGAATTCGCGAAAGACTTATTTCTCAACCCTGGCAGATAATGACAAGGGCACGTGTCTTTTCTTTCTCTTCGTCGTTTGAGCTTCAGGAAACGTCTTTAACGTAAATGATGCCTAGTCTCTGGGTATACCTTCACTAGTGCACTAAAGATAATTACTACTTAATCCTCAGCTGAGCAGTCCATTTCAGCTTTAATTTTTCACACCGCAGATGCTTTTAACTGCCCTAACTAAAAAAGGGCTCGATATTAGGTTAGGTAAGGCAAGGTGGCTGCCGTGACAGGGGTAGGACGCACTTAGACTACGGATTGATCCTTTGTGACACCACTTGAGCGGACGTAATTGATATGCCTACTGAGAAACCTTGGCATATCTGTGGATGAGATGAGTATATGAAAGACCATAGAGTACCTGCTTAGGGGTGGTAGGGGAGAAGAATTATTGAGTTAATCCAACCCTGAGCCGCGCCACTTTATTGGAACCATTTGGAGCTCTTGATGAATCTGAGGATACTTTTGACGTCAGTATGTCATAGTCTGCTGAAGTTGTCGAAATGATAGGCTTCCAGATGGAGCTTTCTTCTTTGTGATAGGGCAGGACAAGCGCAGAGAAAATGGAGGGTCGTTTCCTCCTCCTCTTCGTCCCTACAGCTCCTGCAAAAGTCATTTGAAAAGAGGCCCATCCTTCTGGCATAAAGGCCAATGGGACAATGATCAGTAAGAATACCAATAACGGTGCTAATGAGCGACCTATTGAGCAAGATCAAATTTTTAGATCGGCTGAGATTTAGCGTAGGCCAGATCTCCCTGGAGGTGCGGAACGTGGTGCCGCTGCTCCATCTTTGGTAAGTCTTGCTGACCGCGTCGTACACTAAGAGTAATTTACATGTAGTGAGTGGAATACCCAGATTCCTTCGTTCCGGAAGAATGTCTAGAGTAGTACCACGTCTGACGAGTTCTTCGGCCTTACAGTTCCCTGGAATGTCCCTATGACCGGGTACCCAGCATAGGTGAATACTAAAACGTTCTGCCATCTCCATGAGAGACGAGCGACTTCCGTCTGAAGTAGCCTTTGATGTACATGTTACCGATTACAGGGATTTTATAGCAGCCTGACTGTCGGTAAAAATTGTAATGTCCCTAAAGGATATCACATTTTGCTTAAGGCTTCTTTGATCGCCATGATATCCGCCTGAAAAACGCTACAGTGGTCCGGCAGACGGAAGGAGATGCTCAGGTTAAGCATACCGGAGAAAACACCACCTCCTACTCCGTTCTTGGTTTTGGAACCATCGGTATAGAGACGAACGGAATGGTCGCCTTTGGCGTCGCCGCTCTCCCACTCCTCTCGGGAAGGGATGGAAGCCCGGAAGTTGAAATTAAAAAAACAAAAAACAAAATGTAAGTGAAAGATCTTCTGAGAAAACTCCTGCACTGAAGCTTAAGAGTAGTTTCTTGAGAATATCGCGGTGTTTTTTCTGTATTTGAAACCGAATACGTGTATCTTAGTTTGAAGTCTATTTCAGTAGGACAATGGAAATCTTTATCCAGTAAAGAACCTCTGGCCAGTTATTTGGCAACAAGGTCTACTAGAAAAAGAATTGAAACGCTGCGGAGATACGCTTATCGTTAGAATTGTTGATCCATGAATATCGAATCACTCGGTAAGGGTTATGCGTGACTTTGAGCGTCAGTCCGTGAGAGCTCTATGGGAATCCTTTTTTTCACAGAAAAACGAAGGCTCCTGTCGCGGTTTCCGATTTACCTGCTTAGCTTACCATTTTTCCAGTCGAATTCACCGGATAAACTTTCTTCCTGATAGGTTTTCGTGAGTTTTAGGTGGCAACAATAAAACCACTCAAGCATTTTGATTGACCTCTCAAGACTTTGTCTTTTTCTCTTCCAATAGAATCACTTTATTGCAATTACAAATGATTTTTTTGTTTGTTTTTGTTTTCATTGCGAAGTAAACAATCAGTTTTTAACGCTAAATAATCCGTACACAATAACGTTTCCATTAAAACTATTTCTATCTCTTTCTGTGTGTCCTGTCTATAACATTGAAACGATTTACGTAATTAATTTATGTATAGGTTCTGTGTTAGAGCTTAAACGAAATTCTGTAATAAATTCTTCAGTTCCACACAACAACAAAAAGGATACCTTGTGATTGTTAAGTGAACGTAAGCGAAAATACTCAAACGGAATGGCGAATAAATTTTGAAATAATTATAAAAAAAAAAAGCTCGAAAAATGCATCTGCGGATGGGTTTGTGTTTCGGGGATGGGAAGGTGTAAAATGCACAAAAATTATGTCATTGTTCCGAAAACTGGATTGTGACGGCATATGCCGGGACCGTTTTCCTCGTAGGCAGCCTTTGTGTGGCAAACTTGATAGAACTCGGGCTGTAAAGAGATGCACAATGTAAAGCGTTTGAATAGAGGAAGTCTGATCAAAATTACCGTGGAAGCAAGCATACTGCCGCCGAACCAAACCGCGTATCGCTGCATGTGATGCGTGATCACTGACACATCAATTGGTTTTGGCTAAATAAACAAAAGGATCTGAGTTGGATTCAGATAAAGCTAAGACTTCTGTGTTACCTTGATTCGTCCTTCACTCAAGTTCTCGCTGATTCTCAGACGGGTGTCTACAGATCGCTTGATGTCACGCTGTAATCTCCTGCCAAAGTCCTTGAACATTGTCGATCCCCCGCTCAAAACAATGTTGTTGTAGAGTGGCCGCCTAACATCAATCGGACAATTCTGGATGACATTGTCGACGATTTCCGACAGGGGGATTGTAAAATCAGGATTTGAGAACTCCGGATGGAAGAAGATCTCAGGACCTAGAAAGTTACTTTTGTTTTCAAATCAATCGAGGTATGAGAAGATTTCCTTTGCTTACCCAAGAACCTCTCGTAACCGACATCAACACTGAACGGCTGCTTGGACACCGCATTCATTCCGGTGTAGTTACGAATCCATTTGCCCGGTTCCGAGTCGTACTTGGCAAATTCTTTGGCGATGTCGGGACAAATGTAACAGTGCTTCTCTTTGATTGCTTTGGCAGTTTCTAGACTTTGTTCTGGCGGAATACCGACTTCTCGTTCACGCAGAAGACTCTGAATAAACGAGGTGATATTACGTCCGGCAATTGGAATATGTTTGATACAAGAGCCGATAACGTAGCCTTCAGCCTGGTGAGTGGGTTTGTAATGTAAGAATTTATTTGCACGCGAAATGATACAAACTTACAACTGGAATGATGTGCGTAACACCGTCGCCACTATCGACGACGATTCCTGTCAATGTTCGCTCTTCGACCGGTCTGGAAGCCCAACTAGCTGCTAGGGCTAACACAGCCTAAATAAAGATAGAAATGGAAGAATATTTGAGTTTCATGTGTGACATCGTGATTGAAGTGAATAAAAGAAATAAAAACGTCCATGCTGTCAACAAATAGCCCTTGGCAAGTCGAATAGCGGACATTGTGCTTGATAAGGGATTAAAGTCTCTTCTAGTTTAGAGGGCAGAAAATGCCACTCTTCAATCGTGGCCACACGGCATTCAGTTCTATGTTTCAAATCTCCTGGTAACCAAGGTGCATGGAGCCCTTAGATCATAGACTCTGAGACTGTCTTCAACGCAGCTTAATACAAACTACCATTGCCCTGATTATCGTTGCAAATGCGCGATCATAACAACGCCGATCATATAACTATCAAGCTACTGTTGAATAAAGTGCCGCCCAGGAGAAGATTTGAAAAGCGTACGGAACACAATTAGACCAAATTCTTCGCGAACCTGATCTCGACAATCATCTTGTAAAGCCGCATACAGTGAATGCTGTGCCTTTATGGGTCTTGGGGCATCTACCACGCCTACGATGTGCCTCAATCAGTAATAAACAATTTCTGTCCAGCACGTTCTCACCTAACGGACAACTTTATCTAATCTTTGGTTCGGAACACTTTTAGATAACGAGCCACTTAGCAAATATTCGATAATAATCAATGATTCCAAACGCGCACCTTCTCCACACAGAGAGTCGCTATGTCATAAATCCAAAGAATTCTATGAAAGAAGACAACAATTGCTTACATCGAAAGCACCGAACAGTGTTTAGAAACCTTTGGCTACTTTCTGAGGAAAACCCGTTAATTTTGAGTTCACTTTTAATCCATAAACGAAATTTACCTGAACAGCAATATACAGCCCAGGAACATTGAAGGTCTCAAACATAATTTCCGCCGTGTACTCCCTGTTCTCTGGAGTGTTGAGTGGGGGCTCTGTCAACAGAAAATGATGATCCTCTGGCTCGGCTCGCAGATATTTAAAAATGCACTGCTCCAGAAAGCGCTCCATGAGATCCCAATCCTCGACCAAACCATGTCGCACGGGATACTACAAAACAAATAAATCACTTCACCCATCTGCTTGTGGCTTTTTATGACTCATTTGTTTTACCTTCACCGAGTAACCGGTCGCATCGAAAGCCTCGTCACCAATGAAAAAGTCCAGATCTTCAATTCCCTTAGTGACCCGCCTAGTGTTCTGGTCACCGATGCGTGCAGATTCTTTGATTGCAATCGCTGATGGTATTATGAATTGTGGCTCTTTGTTACCGGCGAATCCCAGCTTTGTGTAACTACGAGTGGGGGAATTATTTGTTATCAAATTTATTTTCTCTTCCATTTTGGCCAAATGTGTGTCAAATGTTGTACACACAGATTTAGTGCACTTACCCGGTACCCACATCAATCACGCATGCTGGTAATCTTCCTGCCATATTTTGCTATAATTTATCACTCAGTTATCTTTCTCAAATGTGGAAATTATGTAGAAATAAGCGTAAAATCAAATTTAAACCACACCTAGAGATGAATGTGTCACTTTTTCGTTTATCGAGAAAAAAAAGTCGGCAGCAAGAGATAAAAGAAAAAACTCAAATCTGGGTGACGATGACACTTTTGACATTAGATTGTAGTAGATGAGTAGAAAAGAGACTAATTGGAGCTTATCGAAGGAATTTTCATCTGTATCGTTATTTTTTTATTAACGAAGGCATTACAGTTACATTGACAGTGGTGTGAAAGATTAAGGACGCTACTGAATTAATTTAATCTATTTAAAGTTTCCACCTGTTTCAATAAGGAGTCACAAGAAAAGTAACGTATTTTACACTTCTATGATGCTACCCATTGGATGTCAAAAAGAATGCTCTGTTCAAAATTCTTTTATTTAAACTGAAGCATTTGCAGTATGTACATAGGCGAGCCAGTGAAGACGGCTTGTTTCGACTGACTGCATCGACGCCTATGGCATAATCTGAAGTCCAAACACGCGTTGTCCACGTGCGTGCTTCAGTATTAAAATCTTCCCTGACCGCCCTGCAAACTCAAGGGAAAATTTTGTGGCTGAACGTGAGGAGATGCGACTCTTGAATTGCCTTCCATACAAATATAAAATTAACATTTAAAAAGTTGGCCAAATTATTGCGATGTGCCCACGAGTGCTCACGAGAAGTTAAGCGTTGGCACTATATGTGGAGTCGCGCCATTTTTTTCTATTAGTACTAATTGTAAGAACACATCTGTTTCTGTTTTTTGACAAATATTTTATGTTCAAAATCGAATTTGTTAAAAGTTTTCAAGAAAAAAAAAAACCAATTGGCTGCTTTACTCCATTCTCCCCTATGCGAAATTCAACGAAACATTCCATCAACTCTGCTGACACTTTGACACTTGCCTGGAACGCAGATGTGTCATCGACAAGTGAAAAGAAAAAAACATAATAACAGAGGAAAACCACATAGTTTTGCAGCCCTCTCAATTGTTACGGCAATAATTTCTTAATTAAATAATTAAATTTATATATTTGCTTGCACTGTTTATTTGGTGTTGTTGCTTCAAGGCGATTCTCTTCTATCCACCAATGCAGGCCTTATAGGAACACTTTTCGTCGCGATACCAATAGTCGTCTGTTCGTCTTTTCCACCCCCCTAAACAGAAAGAAAAAAAAATCCAAGACATTCCAAATACAGAAAATCGCAATACGTAGAATTTTTTTTTTCGAATCAACTTTTCTTCGTTTGCTGCCCGTTTAAAAAAATGGATATGAATCCTGTGGACAATGCACTCACGGAAATTGATTTCCAGCGCTTGGCGCAGACCATCGCCACGAGTATACAGAAAATCTTGCAAAATGGTAAGGATTTCTCCTCGTTTCCTTTGTCGTAAGAAAGGTTACATTTTCCCCCCTCTTTGTAGTCTCGACAATGCAACGGATGGTCAATCAATTCAATACCCCACAGGACTCCCCCGATCTGAAGAAGCAATTGTAAGTAAAAAAATAAAAGTGAAACTCTGCAATACAAGGTCTTATGCTTTGTTCTTTCGCAGGCATCAAATAATGACCTACACGCATCAGCTGGTTTCCGATACAAACAATCAATTGAAGGAGGTGGAGAAGTGCAAAGATCGTCACTTGAAAATCCAGCGCGATAGGCTTGTGGATGAGTTCACTTCGGCGCTGACGGCTTTTCAGGTGAGCGGCAAGTGGGTTCCGGGCGGGTAATGATAAACAATTTGTTTAGGCGATAAAGGGGATTGCTCATTGTTTGGGAAGCTTATTATCTTGGTACTTGCGTTGCTATCAGGTCGGGCTACTGATTTCGTTTTAAATTAGCAAATGAACTCATCTGGTTATGCATATCCATAACAGAGGGGACGGAATGGAATATAATGCAGTGGACACAATTGCGATAAATGATGTTTTCATGCGAACATTTGTTTGTCGACACCGGCAAATGAAGAATGGTGTATATCTCTATGCAAAAATATTCATTGGAAGACCTAGATTGTTCTTTTAAATACTCTACGTCCTCAATTATTGCAAGCAGCTTTCGAACTTTCACTTGAGTGGCACTAGTTTCTCAGACAAGCGAACACACATTACGTACAGAATTCTTAAATAAACTTGAACATGGTGGAATTAACACAAAAAAATCCATTTATCTTTTATTAGCAACATCAATGGCCGCCATAGGAACGCTTCATTGATAATCAACCCTAAGCTTGATTCTATGAACCCCTTTTGCTTGCTCTGATATATGTAGATTCCCCTTTATCCACGGTCAGCTGCAGCTTGCACCATTAAGCTTGACATATCAGTCGACCTGCTTGGGTCTCAAATACGTAACCGTTTTTTTCTTTCCCGGCTATTTGTACTTCGAACGTTTTGACCTGTCGTACTGACTTCAGTAGTCTGTTTAACCCCAACGTCCTGGGGCGTACTGCATAGAACTACGGTGGTCCCATTACAAACAACTCTCAGTCGGTGTGGTACAAGAACATGGGTAAATCAAAACCTGAGCAGGCGCGAGCCTGTGTTCTAGGCAGAGCTACATATGAACTATGCACCGAGGAATTTTAGGTCAGTCAGGCAGGGCTTAAAGCTCAGTTCATACAGCTTTGCCTCAAGGCTTATATTATATTATAGGTAACTAGATTAGATTCTAAGTCAGCACTTGTAGTCCCATTTCCTCTCCGTGATTTGTCCAACAGCCTCATAAGTAAGGGCTCGATTCATAGAACTAACAAGAGAAGCACTCAAAATGAAACTCAATGTCAAGACTACGATAAGCCAAGAAGTTCAAGCAAGCTGGACAAGAGTTCTTCAGACACTTGCGGTCTTCGTTTCCGGAAAGCCTCAGTATAATGCGTAGACACCTACTTACGAACGTTTGAAGCTTATGAGCGACAGCAGTGATTACTTTTCAAATGCTACACCCACAGAGCAGTGGAGTGGAGTGGAACAGTCGCATTTGTGTTTTTGGTTGGGTTAGGTTCGATTTGATTTCCCTACAGAATTTTACCATTTTTTTTATAGCTATCAAAGCCTAGCTCCTCTAGATTACTAAAGAAATAGCTGTCGAGAAGTTTCATTCGTGTCATCAGCTTGGTTTTGGTGCTGTAAGCATTGTTTTTCCAGGCTTTGGGTAGCATCCCGAATGCAGCTTTTGCTTTTCCGATTCTGCTGGATATATCCAGTTCGGTTTAACCTTTGGCCGAGATCATACTTCCCAAATACAGGAAGCTGCCGACTTTCTCAACCGCTTGTCCTGCAATGTTAAGTTGAGCGTTAGAGTTTGAAAGGCTTGGTGTTGTAGGTAAGATGTCATTGTCCATTAGATTCCGTCAATGCTGCATGGATATCATCACTGGTGACTACAAGAATCAAAGTATGCAGCCCTGCCGTACACCGCTCTGGTTTACGAGACGAATGCCTTAAACTTTTCCTATCCCAGCCCTGCTATATTGGACAGAAGCATGGATTTAATTTGTCGAATGAATGTGTCTTTGAATTATTGAGAGAAAAATCCTTCAAACGATCTATGAGCCTCTCGGCTATGAAGGCTCTATGGAAGACATTGGCTTCTTGCCGATTCTGGAGTGAGTTGATTGTGGGCATGAAAGCGTTTTATTTTATTTGTAAACTGAGCAAAGTTTATTTGGTTAAATGGTAGAAGACGCGGCAAAGGTAGTCGAAGGTCCTTGGTGATACATCTACGACAATCTACGTTAGAAGCCTGAGCTTATCCGCCCTTGTTTTGGCATGTCTGGCAGTCAAGGAATAGCCGATATTGGTTATTGGTTTTCCTATCTATCGATATTTTTCGTAAATTTAATTCAGACCAAATTTTTCTTAGCATATTTTGATGCTGCTCCACCTACTGTTTGCCATGCTGTTGTACACGCGGAGAACCAGATTACAAAGATTTCCATGACATCTGCGTGTTAAGTATGCTTCAGCGTTACAGTAATCAACGACCCACCTACTATGTGCATATCCTGCTCTTGCGACGCTTAGAAGAAGAACCCTCGGGGAATACTTCTATGATGATCTTAACGATCTAACTGACCTCATCATCCAGAAGATAAGAAACTTAATCTATGGGACGAAATGGTTCAAATCATAGGGTTAACACCGCTACGGTTGCCCACCTTCGTTGTGATTATGCCACATTTTCTGGTTCCCTGGTGCCGGTAAGCCGGTTTTCTTCGTTGTGGTATCGCAATGGGCCAATTTGGCCTAAGTGTGTCCCTGCCTGAGCGGGGACAGCCACCTAACTTAACCTTCAGTAATCAAGAGCTGAACGTAAAATGAGATGAATTCCTAGTCTAATCTCCTGCGGATTCTAGTCTCATAAGTCATTGTATCGAGCTGCATTTTCAGGAAATTTGAAGTGCGAGTGGCACGTACGTAATGCACACATTGAGAGCTCCTGTAAGCGAATCTCCACGGATGCAGCATTTTTGTTTGGTCACGTAAAGTGTCCGATAAACAGAGGGTTTGAGATAAGCGTCCGTTTGAAGAAAATTCAAGCCACATTTTCCGTCCAAAAGGCGCCGTTTGCTAATGTTTTCTGTCCGTTAATGAGGGATTTTGAGAAGTTTATAAAAAGGTACGCGTAGACGCATCATTTTACTTGAAAAATGTCAGACAGACATGAACGGAGATGTACCTATAGATGTCTGTTTATTAGAGCAGTCCTCTTATCAGAACTGTCCGCAAAGGGTGCTTTCACTGACCATACATTTATCAGATGTGGTGATTGTCTACGAGAAGCAGGTGAGTTTCTAGTGGTCTAGTGGAGTGGTTCTTAGGACGCAGCTCGTTACCTCTTTAAATAAAGTTCTCCGGATCGTCAAGTTATCTGGTTGCCTGCTTGAAAAGGTTTCGATGTCGAATGTCGCTGTTTACTACCATGACGTATGTTATTAATATTCTGATTTTGACATTAAACAAATCGATAGTCTGTTGACTTGATTGATTACATAATTGAAGGGGCAAACGTTTGTGTAATGCCAAATCTTTGTCCAAGTACCGACTGACCCACTTCTGCCATAAAACATAAACATAAATCGATAACAATAAAATAGAGCAACACGGCCTTATGTTTACTGATTTCCAACTATTTCTTCTTTCACAGGCTCTCCAACGCAAAACTGTAGACATTGAAAAGAACGCAGTTCGACAGGCGAGAGCAAACAATTACAACATCGCTAAGCCGCCCGGTTCTAACAGCAACGGCAGTGCTGGCAGCAATGGCAGTCAAAATAATAAATCCTTCTTTGAAGATAATTTCTTTAATCGTAAGGGATCACAGAATCAACAACAGCAACAGACGCAGGTGCAAGAGGAAATTGATTTACAAGCACTCGAAGAGCAAGAGCGAGCAATCCGTGAATTAGAGGTGAGTACAAGATTGGTGGGCGTAAACGTGTTTCTTTATGTAATTCATTTTCCAGGACAACATTGTTGGCGTAAATGAAATTTATAAGAAACTCGGTGCTATGGTCTACGAGCAGGGAGTGGTTGTGGACTCCATTGAATCATCGGTGGAGCAAACCAGCGTATTTGTCTCAACAGGATCCGAAAATCTGCGCAAAGCAAGCCACTACAAGGTGGGTTTTCCTTTACAACAGCAACCATTCAAAAGATCTCATACTATTTCTCATTCTATAGAACAAAATCCGAAAGAAGAAACTCATCTTGGCGTCCATCCTGCTCGCGATCCTGGTCGTTATAATTATAATCATTATAATAAAGTTTAAAAATTAGTATTAAACATAACATTTCAAATGGGTGATAAGAAACTGCAAGAAAAAGACGTCCTTTCTCCCCAAAAGAAAACCTAAACCAATCACTCCAGCAAGAGGACACTCACGAAACATATTTTACTAAAAGCAAAGAATAGAACTAGAAAATAAAAGTAACTAGAACATTCAACAATGTGGTGTACACAGGAATACCAGCTATTCCTTTGGGTATTATTTATATGAACAATTATTTTATTTTTATGCAAAAGCAAAAGAAAACGAATCAAAACAATTTGAAAACAAAAAAAAACTTCTTAACTTTGAATTATCGCCTCTTACTCTCGTCGAAATGCGCTTATCAGAGGGAAGACAATGTTGTAGTTTATTCACTTCACACCTCACTTTGAAGAACACAATCTGATGTATGTAATTATTATTCAATTTTATTAATTTGTATAAACGCAAAGGTTAAAGGGTGTATACTTCATGTTTATAGTACCTTTTCGCGCAAGCAGGAGCATAGAAATTATTTTATTTTGAAAATTAATAAGATTGAGAAGTAAGCAAAAAAAAAAAAAAAAATCAACTAATGTTAACGATTAAACTATAAATATATATAAAATTTATCCTGAAAATAACAAAACAAATACATATGATAAACACTACCAAATTACATCCAGTGTTTGTTGTTCTTTTTGAAATGGTTGAATTGGTGTTGTTTGTCATGGTTGGTAAGAGTTTTACTAGAGGATAAATGTTGCTGATGTAGTCCACTTCAGTCCTTGCTGGAGTTCCATGAGTACTGTCGCAAGGATATTTATTCAAACGTTTACCCCATTCACATTGATACCATTTTATATCAATGCAATCCTTCTGCCGCTCTCAACATCTTGTTTTTACTTTTACTCTTACCATTCTCCTGTTACCATTTCCTTAAAGGCCCTAATACAATCCTCACTAGAATTACCAACAGGATGAAGTTAAAAGTGTATGTAAGCCCTCATCTATAATTGAAGTTCACATAAAATATCGATGCAGCACTACTTTCACCGACGTACTTACCACAGCAGCGAGATTCGCATTTTCACCACCTCATATCAAACCCGACCATGGTAGAAAAACATCGTACGACATCCAAATAATGATCAACGAAAAGAGGAAAGCTTAGACACAAATCACTAAGATTAAAACAAAAGTTGTCAGCAGCGAGAAAAGGCTTTATCCGACCTCGGAAAATTACCATTGTCTATGGAAAGCATCAAATAAGACAAATAGTCCTTAAGTTATCGTGCCACCTCTTAGACTTGGTGTTGATAGTTTGGCACAAAGTGATGAAGAAAATGGCGAAGTTTTTGCTTACCACTTTAAGCAAGTTTTATAAGACCGAGCCATTTACTTCCATCACTGACAGAAAAGGAAGCAATCACTGCTCTATTGACTTCAAAACATTAATAAATATAACTCAATCCAAAGTGAATTCCAAGAAATCCTCAGATACGGTCTCATTACCGGTATAATGGTAAAAGAACTCCTACAAATTGTGTCCTAATATCTATCCCACATCTTTAACAGAGC
Organism: Matsumyia berberina; assembly: GCA_917880715.2. Classification (NCBI taxonomy): domain Eukaryota; kingdom Metazoa; phylum Arthropoda; class Insecta; order Diptera; family Syrphidae; genus Matsumyia; species Matsumyia berberina. The sequence goes on from OU862870.1 coordinate 37,561,139, forward strand.
ACTTCGTTTCGACTATTTCCCAAAACATGGAAAACGTCAAAGCCAGGTAAATCTCCTTCGCCGAGACTGGCTTCACTGTCGAAAGCCTTTGAAAAAGTACTACAATCATTTATCATACCTCATTTCGAATATCGTACTTCAACATCAACATTTGGATTTCGACGAGCCCATAGATCAATCGAACAAGTGGATGATATGATAAATGCCATGGAGAATAGGAAATACTGCATCTGCTTCTTTTCGGTTGTAAACCAAGAATTTAGTCATCTCGTAAACACACAAAACATCCTTCTTGCTAAAAGTGTGAAGTGGTCTTCAATACGTTTCGCAGTTTGGTAGATAGACCGGTTCACAGGATAGGGCAAAAGTCGTGATGTTATTTCCTGTGATAAAATATTTTAAACCTAAATTCTTTCCGCATACGAATCTCTGTGCGGGGTAGGAGAGGGGAACCTGCAAATTGCAATCCAACAGAGAAAATCTCTGTCCCACGCATTGCAAATACTCACTAGCTTTTGTAATAAACGGGGACTAAGATTCAATAACCAAAAACGTGAGCAGCGTCTATTGGCACTTCTAACGAAATAAATGGCACACTCTAGCATTAACAAGAACCCAAATCAGCGCTTGTTCAGCCTACAAATCTTCTTTGTACCGACACGAACCTCGTATTCGAGATCGTAAAACTTGTTACATTTACAGCTCCGACGACAACCCACTATACTCTGTCCCACAAAAATTCTCAGTACAGACCTTATGGGGGAGCTTTTTTTCAAACACTGGTGCCGGTAGATGTTTTCCGGGCACTCAATGAGAGAAATTGCCACTGAAATACAAACCAAACCACTGACTTACACAGATTTTGTTTGTGTAATTCTCGCAAAATTCGAGTATATCCCATCATGACCAGTCTGCCACACAATTGAGGGCAGAATGATCGTGTTGTCGTCATCAACTCTCGTTGTGTGTGCTGAAAATATGTACATCGAAACAGAGTTTCCGTTATCCAGTCAACGCAAATAGTTGCAGCTTTTTCTGTGGGTTTTGTCAAAGAGCTTTGAAATTTTGTGCTTTTGAGAACAAATAAATGAATTTGAGTATGCGAGGGTGTTGCCGCTTAATTTTTGGTTTTTTTAATTTTCTTGTTGTTCTGGGAAACCCGTTTAAATGCGGTTAAATTTCGGTTTTTGTGCTTTGTAATAAAGGTTTATTCGCGCGGGATTTTGAAACATTCAATTCAGTCACTATTCTATAAGTAATCATATTTATTAGATTAAGTGCGTTATAGTGATATTGCGATGAATCAAAATACTTGAAAAAATGCCTTCTACAAAATGTTGAAATTTCACCAATATCGAGTCGGTGTTCATTTTGTAAACAATTATTTTTTTTTCGTCAACAAATTATTTTGTTTTTAAATCAGCAGATGGTAACCATACGGTTGTTACTCTCCGATTTCTGGCGATTTGTCATGTATACTACGGTATCCCTTTAAAGAGTGACAGATTTATGTAAGCTCTTGCAACCAGAGTGAGATGCAAACGTCCTATCTTCCCTGTATTGACAATTTTTGTGAGACAGAGTATAGTCCCATATTCATCACCAAGTCGCCGAAATCATTATCCACAACTACAACACTAAAATAGAACTAATGACGAGCCAGGAAGACAAGCTGAAGCATTCGCCAGTAGATGCAATTCTGCGCAACTCGTTTAGAAACCAATTCAGACAACCAAAACCATTTTCAGACAATTCTAGATTACTTTCTCTATTCAGAGCCAGTGCTGCCGTTTAACATTTTTCTTGAGCAGTATAATTCGATCTTTTTGCGCAGTACTATTCATAAATGGTGCGATTCGGATTTTTTAACTGACTTATCAATTTCGATCCCAAGCCCTACACACAAAAACAGGCACACACCATTGCAGTGACAATGAAATATAAAGCTTTAAAATGAATGGCAGGTAGAAGAGTGCGTTCGTAAATAAATTTCAGCGTAAAAGCATTTTTTTTTTTTTTATAAAAGAATGATAGTAAGGATAAATATCCGCATTCTCATTGGTAGTTTAACATATTGGACTGTTGAGTCGAACAGTATAATTTGCGTTAGGGCAGTACGGAGTACGGAACGACAAAATAGCAGTATAATACTGCTATTGCAGTACTTTCGGCAGCACTATTCAGAGCCTGACAATTGCGCTATTGGAATCTTCAAGATCACCAGACCATCACCGCACAATTAAGAAATACAAACTGACTAATTGGATTGAAATATTTGCAATTTTTCGCCACATTTTTACGCGCTGACCTCTGTTTTCGGAACAACAGTCACAGAAATAAATTTCTAAGGAATGAAACTCTACCTTCCCCATTCCATAAGTAAATTAAGCTGGTATTCATACTGCGTATTACGAATTCCTACAAGATTCAGCACTTACATTACCAAGATGACATAGTGATCGTTTAAGCATTTAAAAAAAAACACAAAACGGTTTAACGCATAAAAATACAATTTTACTAGTGTGCACCCTGTACAGCGTGACAATTCTTGGGGGTATGCCTTTGCGTTGTGTATACACATTCTCGGACTTACCTCAAAATCCCGGTCCCGGGGGTTTTAATTTTAATTTTAATTTTGCAGCAGTTGTTAATTAAAAACTCAAGAATGTTTTAAACATCAACCCGCACCACAAATCAGAAGGGAAATGACTGAAATGATAAAATCGACTGCCTTAAGGACATAAATTAAAACGCCAACTCTACTAAATCTTGGAAAACATCGTTTTACCCTTAAAAATTAAATTTGATTGGTACATAGTATGGCAACTCTGTGCTGGATTTGCCGTTTGTTGGAGGTGTGGCCTTGTGTTGTGTTTACACTTTCTCGGACTTGGTGCACATTCGGCTCCCGAGAATTCTGGTTTCGTATACCTACTGGCTTCAGCTGATTTCTGGTGGCCTGGTGTTTCTTAAACATTTTTGTATGGATTTCGAATTTCCGTTGTTGGCTAATGAGGGTGGGGTGGCTGGCGGGACTTTTAGAATGAAGTGGTTGTTAAGTAGAGGTGGAAGTTGAAATTTGAATTGCAAATGTTTTGTGGGAGACAGACTTTTGGCATTGACGGCATAGTATAGCAATACTAGGAATGCGATCTAGGTATGCCATAGTATGTTTAGAAGGTGGTATTGAGATTCGCAAATTTTTGCTGATCTACTATGTTCCGTTTCGACAAATCAAAACCAGAAAAATCAAAAAGCTCAGCAAAAAGAGCACTATATAGAACAAACCTTCATTTTATTGTTTCTGGAGACGAAAACTCGTTACTGTGTAGTGAAACCACATGATAGAAGCAAAACCTAATGGGGCCGGTTGCAGGAGCAAATGGGAAAGAATATTAGGAAGCGGAACAGTCGAACAATATAATGAATTTATGTCTGTCAGGAGTATCGACCATGGTTTCGATACCAGCACTTTATCTCCCATATAAGCGGACGCTCATTTCGATGCAGCAATCAGTAGGAACTGCGTACACTTTTTATGCCACCTGCCTTATGGAAGACGGGACAGAAAACTCAGGGGTATGTGTGCACAGCGGACTAAAAGCATCTCATCAGATTATGTTAGGCTTTGTGACATTCGTCACTGCTCGCGTAGACCTGCAGTAGGGTCCATTGCACTTATTTCAAGAATTCTACCCTGGGAATATAGAAAGAGAGAGAGAGATCCACTCAGATAAGGATATTAATTTCAGAAGGTCCTTCAGCTCAATGTTACGCAAGTTCTCCAGTTCCACGAAGGATTAACTGCGAAGAGTCCTCATTCATTGATAAATGCGTCGGTGAAATCCTGGCTTTCACCAAAGAAACAGGAAAATTCGCTAGACCATAGAAAGAGCCTTATTTTTTGCCTAAATATGCACATCGCCAATGATCATATCACGCTGAGAGAGCTGGGTCTTTTCCGATCTCCGAGATTACCCAGTCGGTCCGGGCTGGGGCTTAAATCGAGGGCCACATAAGAACCCCACATGTGGTTGTTCGAATCTGCCATTGCCAACCACCAAACCTGGTTTGTCCTTTTTCGATCTCCGAAGTTAAGCAGCGTTTGTCGCTGAACAATTTACAGTGTACTCTCTTATAAGCAAACATCGACGGTTCCGAGGAAATTGTCCGCTTATGAGAGGTGTCCGCTTGTGAGAAGAAAAAAAAAATTAAGATATTTTTCTCCGTTCTTTCAAATTTGTCCGGTTATGAGGGGTGTCCGCTTATGAGAGGTGTATGAGAGTACACTGTAATTATCAATTAAATAACCAACTTTTATTCCAAATTCATTTCTTTTATTTCATAATTTATTTTTAGTTAGTAATAATAATACAAAAAAGGAGAAAAAACATTTTACAACTTTACTTTACACAAACGTAAATCCTAAAGAAAATGTATGTCTTTTTGTTTCGACTTGTGTTTCTTTGTTTTTTTTTTTACAAAATTTAATGTAAAATATATGTAACACTTATAACCTAGGCGGGTGATCATTTTACAGATATTTATTATTTTCTATTCATAAAATATCAGATATTTCATTTCTTACTTGCTATCAAAATGCTGATTAAATAAAATTTCTATAGACTCCATCTATTTTTTTTTTCTTCTTCTGTGTAGATAGATTGTCGGATAGGAAACAACTTAGTGATGTTCGTGACTGATCCTAGCACGCGATCCGTATTCGAGCAGATCATTGTGCAGTAAAACTAAATTCCTTTTCTTTTTTTTTTCTCTTAAAGTTAAAAAAAGGAGTAAAAAGATATACAAAACAGGTACGCTTAAACCATAAATCTTTAAATTTAAAACAAACTTTCTTGTGATAAGCTAAATTAACAAAAATTTTATAATAAATGTAGATTCGCTCAAACTATTGTAATTACTTTTCGATATAGTTCGAAACAGAATGGCCACCACTAGGTGTAGTTGTGTTTCGGTGTGGAAAAAAATTGTGAAACATCTACAGTCTCATGCCGTGATATTTGGCAACCGACTTGCACAGGCAGAAGGCTAGGAATATTGCCAGAAGTTGGATGATGCCAACTCCGAGAAGAACCCCGATTACGATTTCTCTGTGAAGAAGGATCCAATCAATGAAGGCGACATAGCAACCCTGGAGAGAGAAGAAGTATTTCATTACACAACTGGTTGGATAAAATGTGGTTTTTCTTACCTTCTCGAAGTAGCTGTTGCTATCGGATGGAGTTAAAGTGCAATTTTCGTCACGTGGTATGGATTTGGTTATGTCTGTCAGGACGCAGCAAGCTTCTGGGATTGTTCGATTGCCTTTGTTTGCCTTCCAGCTTTCGGATGTGTCAAAATCACGGTAGTTCTCAACACCACAGCAGGAGAATGAGCCCATCATTTGATTCCACATCAGAGTGACCGCATCTGTTCGCTCTCCAGTTGAATAATACTTTGTGATGGTTGATTGCAGGAAAGACTTTGTTTCGGTTCTTGCCTAGAAGGGAGGGAAATATTAGCATTTATGGATATTAAATAAGACGACTTGACTTTTTGAGCCGCACCCTGTCTTTGTAAGCCGCTGCAAGTCCGCCAACTGCGATCTCTGTTACGAGGAGAAGTATCATAAAGATGCCGTACTAGAAAAGAAAAATGAAATTAAGTTCTTTAATAAAAAAAATAAATAAAGAAATAGCTGGGTCAAGGCATAGTTCATGATAAATGAAATGCTCGCGGGGTTAGCAAAACTACTTTCTCTGCAGTGGTCCGGCCCTAGCAAGAGCCAGACTGCGTGCACTCACCTTAATGATATCTTGGGTAAAGGGATACGAGATCTATCCGTTTTTTCAACCCCACAAGTTTAATTTAGGCACTCCCGGCTGTCTCACCTACCTTCGAAAACCCACATCATCACCCATGTTACGCGAGTCGTGGTAACAAAAAGGCACATCTTAGTGCTAATTGGGTTCTGTTGAACCGCCACCTATACCCACCAACCTACCTACCCAGCAAAGCCTACGTTAATCTTAATTCAGCGAAGCCTGGCAGAACACATCAGAAGAAACGTGCTTCCACCAGTAATTTCCCAACAGAGAAGAAATTCAATTTTCTTATGAACCTCTATGGGGACAATCTAAGAGTCCTTTCTGACACCATCAGCGGCCTTCTGAAAAATCATCGACATCTTGCTTTGAGGAAACCTCGCCTTACAAATCGAACTGCCCTCTTTCACCTCAGAAAGTGAAATTTTGGCAACGAAGTTGTCCTGTTACAAAATACTCAGAGAATACACTTAACTTCCTGACTGTCTCTGAATTAGAAGGAAACTACTCTCTGAAAGAGTACACAATAAAATCCGAAGGAAACTGTTTCCACAGGAGACTAAGCGCCGACAACGTCTCTTGTCGAACACGAAAGGAAAAATATCTAGTAAAGGACTAATTTAACTGTTGACAACGCAATTGAATCCTAATATCACCTGCGTTTTGAACCATTATACCACACTTCAGCTTTGTGAGTAACATCATAAGAGTATTCAAAACTCTTGATCACGAGCTACAAAGCCGATATATGTAACCGCTCTTCGGTAAATGTGTTGGGATGGATCAGGTGTTCGAAAGACAAGTATTTGCTGCATTTTCTAAGGTGATAGCTACCAGGAGTAGAGATAGCGACTTTGGACGCGGTTTTTTAGTCAGAGGTAAACGTAAGCAAGAAGCCTAAAGCTTAAGCCCCTTTAGTGAACAAGTGCTAACGCTCTCTCTCCCGCCTCCAAAGAGAAGAAGGACGATGCCACCAAAGATTGATTCTGTGACCTACTCGAGGAAATCTAAGAACAGTGTTCGAGATATGACGTTAAGTTCGTTATTTAAGATTTTAACGCTAAGATCGACGAGGAGGACGTCTTTAATAGGACCATCTCGGAAGACATAGTTAGCACGACACGACCTCTGGAAATGAATGTGTGTGTAGCACAAAATTCCAAAACTTCAATATTTAACTTGGAAGTCTCCCAATCAAACTACCAACAGTCAAATTCACCATGTTAAGATCAAGGGGAGGACACGCATTTACTGTATTGGATGTTCGAATGTTCAATCGAACTATTGTCTTTTCGAGCATAGATTAGGATGCGAATGTTCATTGATGTCGAGATTAGAATGAAACGCTGAGAGGCTGCAATAAAAACTGACAGCAAGAGTCTATGCAAATCTGGTTTCCCTAGAGGTCTTAATAAGTCTTCCAGGAGCAACAACAAGCGTAGGAGTAGAAGACTGCCAGCAAACCATCAAGAATGCTGCGAATGATAAGCTGGGTTTCATCCCTGAGAAACCACTGGTTTATTGGTGATTGCACATAGGCAAGGGCAGACAAAATGGCTACTTATTAAGTGTCACGACAAGAAAAAGTCGAAAGCCGCTCGTAAGCTCTGTAAACGGAAAAGGCAAACTGAAAGGCACGGACTAAGGCGACAGAAAAAGGAGCTTGAGAAACGTGAAACGTTTTTAACCTGGTACTGGAGAAAATAGTGCGAAATTACGTGGTAAACACTTCAAACACTATTTTTCACGAATTATTACAACTACATACTTGGTAACGCAGACGGCATTGACATTCCATTGCAGGTAAAACGAAGCGAACTGCCACAAGTGTATCTCTCGCTGCCTGATAAAACTTCATAAAAATCGGAACATCAGAGCCCAAAAATCGGGACAGATCGAGTCATTAAGAATTTTCTATATCTCACCCGGAATCGCTAAACCTAAAACACTGTGGCGCATGTGGAACATTTTAACCGAATTTTCAGTTGTTGCGAGTAGTTGAACTACATACTACACATATATATTTGTTGGTTAAACTTATTTTGGAAGTACATATGTGTCAGAGCAATTGGATCTTCCTTTAATAAGCTGCTTCCAATGTGTAACCGGCAAGCTGGTTTTTTCCTTGCGCCATGGAAAAAAAGAAAAAGCTCCAGCTAACCGAGGACGACCTATGCAGAGGAGGTACATGAGGACACAACCCACCTTCTCTGTCATTGCCCAAGCCTCCGCAATATTTGAAAAAGAACATTGGGCAGATACCTCTTCGATAACATCGAGGAGCTATCCGATGGCTCACTGTCGGATCTACTCAAATTTGCAAGGACAGCCAAGTGGTTGTAATCAGTTATATAAAATCGCTGTTCCATCTACTTTGCGAAACCCTTTCGAGAAGAAGTAAGAGACGCTGTATGGTGTACTTTGTTAAAATATGAAAGTCACTTGGAATTTTCAAGAGGCGCGTTCAACTTATGGTCTCATTAACGTTGACTGTGGACAAAGACACACCGCAGAAGTGTAGAGTCCACAGGTGCGTAGTCCTCCCGATGGCATACGCAAGTCGAGAATAAAATGATCTCAACCAATTTTGCGTACGCAACTGATAGTTCGTCAGGTGCCTCAATGCCCGCCGCATCGCTGTGATCAGGGACCCAACAGAGTGAAAATTTCAAGCTGATCTGCATAGCAGCATTGGCTTTTGTAGCCGTCCGGTCGTCAATATTAATCGTCATATCTTCCTATGATATTTTGAGCGGTAATTGCTGCTATGATCATGGAATCTTATTAAGCTGCTCAGTCCAATCTCCTCAAAAAAGAGATTTGGTTCCACGCCAATCTTTGAGTCATCTGTGTACATAGATAGAGAAATTCGTTACGGAATGCAATTCTTCAGGGTAATCTTTTCTCCTCTTCCTAAGACACTGGTGAGGACCATTTTTGTTTTAAGTGCCGTCATTGGCAATCCAGCCAAAGTAAGACACGGTCGAGTTATCTTTATTATCGTGCTGTCCCCTGGGCAGGGCCAAGATGATATGGTTGTACCAAATCCGTATGGGAATAGCTTCTGACGATTTAGAGGCGATAGGGGCAGATCGGGAGATATGGAAGTACCCTAAACCCATGACGATGATAGTTTGTCTATTCAACCTTCTTACTAGAGTTGCAATAGGGACAGAGTCGATGTCATAATATAATGTTTCACAGCCGATATAGCAGGACGGAATGCCGAGAATGGCCATAACGCCCTAAGGAATATAATTTCCGTTTTTGTGTATTTAAACCCCACGCCTGACATACTGTTCTGAGAGATGGAGATCTGTGCTCGTGTTTGTTTCCCTTGAGAACTGCCAAGGATCACATTGTTAGCTTTAATATAAACGCACACAAGTCATATGAAAGCTGCCACCAATAGGCAGGGTGATGTCACATGATCATCGACAAATATTTAACTATCGCAATGTAAAGTCCAAATATGATCTCCACACCTTTCTATCCACGGATTTGTTGGCGTCATAATTACGTTTTCTTGTTATTGTTGATCGTGCCATTCGATTTTTTTTTATCACCTACCAATCCATCACTCTTTGGCGAAAGCCAAATACATAACTGCAGTGGCGCTTCGGACAGGTTTCCGATGCGATAATCACTGTCACATTGCTTACGATGTGGCCGGAGAAAAACGCTCATTCAAAACCTCCAACATCACATAATGTCGTGAAAGTGCAATCAACAATATTTTTGTTGGAACCAAGTGCATGTAGCACTTCTTGTGGCGAACGATAGGTGGGCTGAGTTACAACAATTAAACGGAAGTGTTACGAAATCCAGCTGCGCGGTTCGTTCACATCTGTGACATGGTCAACGTGAGTGATTATGGCAACAAATCTAAATTATTTTGGACAACGACGACGCGCCGATGTCTAACGGCTGCGTGTGTAAAATTTTAAATCAAAAACTTTGCCAAATCGAAAAAAAACCGGCCCCGGGAAGGAGATTTGCATTTTTATTTGGTCGTTAAAGTGTATGAACGGACGCTCGCATTTTTTGAATTTTCAGGCGCCCGGTTGCCCAACTGAGCGCAATTTAAGACATTTTTCGCTTAATTTTGAAATTGGGTTGTTTTGAAAGCGGTTTTTGGTAAGGAATACGTGCATGGGATGGTGAATTCTAAGGTCACACAGAGAATGTTTTTCAGGATTTCCAAATTGACATTCACTGTGTGACACTTCATGTGTCAATCACTTTTATGACATACTTGTGAAATGTCACTTAGCACCGGCATTGAACCACCAATGTTCAATGACATTTGCACCCCATTCGCTGGGATTAACTAACATTAAATCTTTAAAGCTCCAAGCAAGGTTCAATGTTAATGCGGAATGTATCGCACTTGGTTTTAAAATATGGAATACACGTGTATCTCTACGGAATTCCTAGGACAAAAGTGAAAACAAAACAATTTGCAGTTATTATCTTTTGACATTGATATTTAATTTTTAGACGTTTAGTGTGGCAAAAGTTTTCGTAAAGCGATGGCGAATCAATGTTAAATCCGAGATCTGAATCGACAGTTGGCCGACTGAATTCGTTCAGGTTATGTCACTACCTTTTTGGTCATAAAGTGCAAAATACAACAATTTGCACAACGATGGTAATGAGGAGATAATAAGCCCCGCGTGCTGTGCTCTGCTGTGGACGGAAATAGATAAAGAGGAAATGTTTGCTTTGCACATTGTTTGTGCTTCCCATTAAGGCGATCATTTTTCGTTTATTTGATTAAATGGAAAGTCATAGCTTCATAAAACGGCAAACATGGGGATAAATATTTATGACTTAACTTTACAATAGCTAAGACAGGGAAATGCAAACCGATTGAAGCTTTGAAAATGCATTTAGGAGGGTTCTGCCCATCTTTACTTGTTTCATCTGCTCAGTGTTCAACTCAATTTTCACAGTTTGGTAAATTCTGGAGGAAACCAGAGAAGTTCAAATCGATGCGCATTATCTGTATATCGCCTTTAAGGCAGCCAGAGACAAGCTATACAGAGTCATGTCTCCGTATGTGCTGGATTACCGTGGATAATGATTGCTGCTCCATCAAGGTCGGAAACGATTTCACCGAGACCTTTGATGTCAAAAAAGGGTTTAGGAAAGGTGAAGCATTGACATTTGACTTTTTTACATTGTGGAGCAATTTGATGTTTAAGATTCCGACGTTAATAATCATGTTACCAACCAAAAGTATTTCATCTTTGTTTATGCAAACTTGTAGGTAATTCTGACTCTCAAGCCGATATTAGAGGTATAGTCTTTCAAAAGTCTTGCGTAGACTAACGCTGTGATATCTTCAATTTTGGAAGCTGTACGTTCGCGAGAACAGGGGCTCGTAAAAGAAGAAATCGACATGGACAACTCGAATAGAAAGCCACAGAGGACACGCATAACTTTGAGGTAGTAGGTAACCTTGCCTACCTTGTCCCTGCTATAAGTTCTGACAACGACATCCTATTAGATATCAAATGGAAAGTAACTCTTGTCAATCGCTTTTTCTTTGGACTGAGAAGGCAAATGAGTAATGCAGCTCTATCCCGAACAACTATCTGGACCTCAACCAACAAGCGTCTCATCCCGATAACTACGGAGACTCTCTATAAGACCTCAATCCTCCCAGTCCATCTTAATGCCACTGAAGCATGACCTTTGTCAACGGTGGACGAAAAGGTGGACGAAGATATTCTTGGTCGTCTTAAGCCAAAAAGTCTTCGCAAGAGATATGCAGTCCCGTTCGTGTTGACGGGCTTAAGAGAAGAACCATGGATCATACGAGCTCTACAGCGATATCGAACTGGTCAAACAACTGTGTGTTGGACGCTTGGGATGACTAGGACATACAGATCAAATCTATACCAATGCTTCGATCCACAGAGTCTTCGAATATAATCCACAGGTTGGAGAAGCTCTTCCATAGGCAGTGTGCATAGGAAATGGGCAGCTCAACAAAATTGGTGTGCAGTCTTACTAAAGAGGCTCGCTGAAGGAGTCCCAGGTTTACTGTAGGGCTTCATAAGTAAGTAGCAAATATGCTTCGAAGAACACAGCATTCATACGTCCGACCACACGCGCCACAAGAGCCCATTACGTAAACTTGCCAACTGGATGAAGTTGCCTCTAACAAAATTGGTACCAAGAGAAATATATCTGGAAGAAGTAAATCTTCAGTAGTTTCAAAGCAGAATCAACAAAGACTTAAAAACATCTTGGGGCATTATACATATAAGCACTATGGATTACCTTTCCAGAACAAACTGTCAAATACAAGATGTCACTATGAACTACTAATGTGATTTATCGAAATACTGAAGAGGAACGCATTTAGGTACGCCCAAACATTTGGAAAATATATAGGCACCAACGTCAGCTCCGGCTCCACTGTTGCGTACTTGTGGTGTGAAAGACCATTCTCGTGTGTTTTTCTGACAGTACGAGAGCGGCGAAGTCTGGTATGAGCCCAAGTCCTTCTATAGTCAGAGTTCAAAAATGAACATAGGTGTAGGAGCAGGTCTCTTCTCCGAAGAGTTAGGACTAAAAAAATAAATAGCTGGCGCGACAGCTCGAGATGAGCCAAGGCCTAGCTTCTCGCAACCATTCATGTTGTGCGTGTTACATATTTCGCACGAATGGAAGGGACCTACAGTTTATTGCCGACTCCGAACGGCGAAGTGAGAAGCTCTTTCATGACAGATTATACTCCCGGAGGCTTGTCATTCCCCGACAAGAGGTGGTGCCGCGAAAAATGTTCGGTGTTCCTGGCTGGGGCTTAAACCCACGCCGCTCGGTCGGCAGTCCAACGCACTAACCACTGACCCACGGCGACCAGAGTTAGGACTAAGCAGCTCAATAAGACTGTTGAAATTACTCTCATCGCGCTGGTAGTTCCTTTCAATTTTGGTCATGATTCCTAGGTTGGACGTTTTGGTGGCCACAATGCCATTCACCAACACGTAACATTTTTCTATCGAATGCAGTAGAAGTGGTAATGTTGGCAACAAGGCATCATTGCCGCTGAGTTTCGCCGTCATTGACTGTGACTGTGACTCGAACATTCCGTACTAACAGGTCATCGACTGAGCGGTGGCGTATACGTAACATTTTTTTTTAATTGGAGGAGGAGTGGTGATATTTGCCAACAAGGCATCGTTACTGATCCTAACTGCTTCGAAAGGCGCACAATAGGAATAACCCCAAACTAGGGTCAGAACTCCTAACAGGAAGGACCAAAATCGTGCTTTACAAAACGCTGATCTTGCCGGTCGTCTTTTATGGAAACGAAAGCTGGACGATAAGCAAGACAGCTGAAGAGACCTAAAGTTCTTTCGAAAGAAAATTTTTACATCGGATGTTTGTTCCTTTCTGCGATGAGGGTGAATGGAGGAGAAGAATTAACCCTGAGCTTTACAAGCTGTACAACGATGTGCATGTAGTCCGGAAAGCAAAAATCCGTCTACTGCACTGGCTCGGCCACTTCAAGCGAATGGATTACAACCCTCCAGCCAAGAGAGTCTTCGAACCCGGCACTTGCTCACTCAAGAAAAGATGTGTTTTATTCGAAAATACTCGTACATTATGCTCACCTAATGGGACACCCTTCATAAGAGTCCATTGCAATCGCACGTTTAGCATCCACGCCCAGTCCCCTTGTCTCCCTCAGATTGACTGTCAATTACATGTGAATCATGTCCCTTTACAGACATGGTACCAACTTCGCTATTAAATGCCAACCACAACCACACATGTCGACACGGGCCATTTGGTGTTTCCAGAAATCTTTTTGTGCCAACTCATGTAAACATGAAGAGTTAGTTATTCCTCCAACAATAAAAATCAAAATTTCAACAACTATTTCATGCCAGAGAGAGATACGCATCAACAGAAAGTCGAATTATTAAATGCAAATCAAAGGCGAACGGTCGCTGATCATTCTCGTCCGTTCAATAACCCTCTCCAGCAGTCATGTGTTCTTCTAGCCTCAACTGCAACGAAAGCAATTCAATGTTCGACCCTTCTGGCTTTGAATTTCCATTGCAATTATCTCAGATCGATTTCTTGGCCATAGCGGACCGTAAAACTCTTCCGCCTTTTCACTATCGATTTCAAAATGAACGAACATGAGAAAGGAGTCCAGAGGCAGACCGACCAATAGACCGTCATAAATCACTGGTATCATATGCGCAGAGTGCAAGATACAGTATCTTTTGCGTAGAGCACAATTGCAATTCCACTCTGGAGTGGCTGCAGCGTTTAAGGAAATACACATGCATAAGTTTAATTCAATTTCAAGAAAGGCTTACAGTAGCCAAAGTGGTAGGACACCGCCGACGCGCCGTACCGGCTGCGCTGCCATTTATCGTGTCATTTGAATATTCGTGAAATGTCTCTCTCGCCAAAAACCATGCTGACAAAGGAGGAGTGCAGGTGTACACATTGCGATAGTGTCTGGGCGCTGCCCAGCCAAGTGAGACGAGCCGACTGTTTCATCGTGTTTTGTTAGGCAATTAATGCTACTGTCAGTGGTGGTAGTGACTGGCTGGCTGGCGAATGGTTCAGTGGAGTTCGTTCATCTTTTTGCGCAGCAGCGGTGGCAGTGAAAAGCTTCAGACGTAAATTCGAAAGGTAAAATTGAAAGGGACGATGGTCAAGTGATTCGCATGCGTAGGCCCGTCAGACCCACAGTGGTCAGAAAGTGTGTTTTGCGGGCCATGGAATCTGGCGAATGTGAACGGAGGGAGTAGTGTTAATAGCTCGTCAAGGAGATGTTTTTTTTTTTAATGGCTACGCATGGTAGTTATGCAAGCAAGTTGGTGACCTGATTCGAGATTTGAGAATTTATTACGATAATTAAGTGCACTACAGTTGTGGTCTGTCTGTCGTTTCGTTCAATTACCATGTATTTTTGTCACTGCAGGAGGGTGTTAGAATATTTTTGTTGGTTACGCAAGGTTATGGTTACGCGGAATCGAGGGCAACTGGTTGGGCAACTTTCCCTTTTTTGTCACCTTATTTGCATTATTTAGCGCGCTTTTTAAATTAGCTACAGAGAGAGCTAAACTTAATTTAATTTGAACCCGGTCATCGCTGTTAATTCAGAAAGTCTTATGAAAGTTGCCCTGGTAAGCAATGGCGCATACAAATTTCGAATTGGATATTTACTTTATTAATTTGACAGGTAAGATGTCCTTGTCAGTCAATAACCACCCTTCAGAGGCGCGGATTTACCAACAAATAAGACTCATATTTACGCTGACCAATGATAGCATGGCACATAAGCAGAAGAGGATTAACCATTTTGGGCAGATACAACGTTGGCCTTGCTTGACTTTGCGGACAATTCTGTCCAGAAATATGGCTAATTACACTCATTTATTGAAAAGGTATGGATGGTGGACCTCTTGGCCTTCTGTTGGACACCTACTTTACCGACTTCGTACCTTCCGTGGACTGAGGATTTTCACTTAGGATTGTCGGGGGTGATTACAGATGACCTAATCACTAGAGAAAACAGTATTTGCGCTATAGCCAACTTCAAACCTTACGCCAGGACTGGAAGGGATTTTTACTACGGAACTGCTGCAATTAAAAGACATCATCATTCTTTAGCTCTTAGCCATTTGCTCACACAAAAAATAGAAACAAACTGATGTGGTATTCATTCCTAAGGTGGATGAAAACGCACATACTCGCCTAAAAGATTTCAGACCGATCAGTGTGTCTTCCTTTCTCTAAAGATTGTAAAGAGGATCATTGAAATCCACGTTACATCATGTATGGATAACAAGCTGATGTCAAGTTCACAATATGCTTGCAGTAGGGATAAGCCAACTGAAACAGCTCTACCCAAACTAACACTGAGCTGCCTTCGATGACATAGAAGTCATTCCAAACTGGAGGCAATCACTAGGGCTCTAAGAGCTAGGAATGGGTAAATTACGCGGCTTCTCCGTGAGAGAGTTGCCAACCCTACACCACAGCTCACAGAACTGTCAGTCGAGATACTCCTCAAGAGGAAGCCTTTCCCCTTTTTTTTTTGGAACACAGCACAGCTTTTGGACCTTGAAAGGGGTGGCAGCTCTGTGTCTGCATACTCGGATGATGTTGCCTATGCTGTCTCAGGAGTGCATTCTCAAATTCTGTACAAACTTATGACCAATGACCACCCACACAACACGGATTGAGTACTCTATTCCAGTAAATATATAAATTTCTACAAGCAACCCTCCAATAGAGCGAACTCCTTGGAGTCGTTTTGGACAGGAAGCTCTGCTGGGGATTTATCAGACTCAGGGAATCTGGGTATTGGACAGCTAAGCTCTTCGGTCACAGTAACATCCTGGTTCTGCTACCACAAGAATTGGTACACATTCGAACGGACTACTTCGTTACCAACTTAAATTTCACTAAAAGTTTCATGGCAGGATTTTCCTCCAGCGTTGAATGGGAGAAGGGAGCAGTGCTGGATGACTATGATACAGCTATCTTATATAGACGACTCAAAAATTGATTTGCGGAGTTGGCGCGGGAGTAATCTCGGAAACTTCCAACTTAGCTAAATCCTACCGCCGTCATTTCAGCTTGACGGAGCTTCTGGCAATTAGAGAAGCTTGTCGACTTTTTTTTTAAAAGATTCAACACCTAGGCATAGCGTTGCTATCTTAGTCGATAGCCAAGGCGCAATCAAAGCCATTGAGCTGTGTGAACAAAAACTGAGGCAGAGGGTTTCCTCAATTTTTTGGATATAAAACTTAATTTGGGTTGAATAAAAATTAATTTCGTCAAGTTTCAGAAAAGTGTTCCCTAAGTTTTGAATTACAACATCCATTGATTCAGCCTCAATATCCTCCAAGCTGGTGGGTAAATGCTGAATTGAACTAGACTGCCTAGGCAATCAGTTCAGAGTCACGTCTCTGTGGGTCCCGGATCACAGGGATATTGCCAAAAATAAACGCGCTAGGCAAGGCTCCGCCCTTAACAGCTCACTCGCGCTATCAAGGGCAATATACATTTACACTTCGTATGGCTGGGTTACTTCTGATGGAGCAGAGCAAACGCTGCATCATATCCAGAGCGATGTGGCCAACCTATGTACAAAAAGAGCAGGATCCGCCCAGATATCGTCAGGATTGTAGCGATAAGTACAGCTCACTGGTAAGTTGGTGAATATGCGGTGAAGCTTCAACACACACTGCTTCAACACAATGTTAACCAGAAAATTTTCTGCTCTGGCTTAAGCCATAAACCAATTATTTGACAACCTTAACGGGATATCGGGGAAGAGAATTGAGAAACTGATGCTCTACTTTGACTACACCGGATGGATCTGAGGACCTCTAATCATACTTACCCTCCTCACTAACACTCACATAAAGATCGGGTCACATGAGCTGCGGAATCAAAACGGCGCCTTAGCCCTAATTGAGTTCTTTAAACATCTGGAGAAGGATAAGCAAAAGTATGGATCTTGGATTAAGTAATTGATCCGCACTAGAGGCAACCTTGCCCACGAAAAGAATGACACCTATTCTAAGAAAAAAAGCTTAAAGCAAGTCCTAAGATATGTAACTCAAAGGATGTTGGAATTCAGATTACACTGCTCATAAAGCGAATTCATTGACACCGAATCTTTTCCCACTTTCTCGATTAACTTTCAACTGGTAATGCGACAAATACAAGTAATTATAAGCTTATTACAACTAAAATGCCAAAAATTACAAATATGCAAAATGTTTAACCAGAGAAAGTCTTAGTAGCAAGACCCGATGTCTACCCAAAAAGACCCAACAACATGGAGATATTAATTCTTTCTCGGATTAAGTGGTTTTAAACTCACCGTTGTCAGCAGACATTTGGACTCTCGTATCGCACCGCAATAGCCGAGGAAACTCAATATGAACATAACAGCTCCGCATGCGATTAGTACATAGGCCATTTGCTCTATTACCGCTGGTTGCGTAAAGTGCTGTAAGAAAACAAGAAAAAATAAACAAATTTAAAAAAAAACAAAAATGAATTTAATCCAATTAGTTATTCTGTGAAGTTTCGTTTTGGTCGTTGTCCAGTAATTAACCTCTGACAAGACAGTACTCGGGGTAGCGTCTGAAGTTGTTCGTTATTTTTTTCTTAGTCAATTAAACGAGATACATATGTACATATTTGTTGTATTGTATTTGTATGTATTTAGGCGAAGAAAATATTTAATTTTTTCTTAATTGACATTCTTCTCATTTTACTTAAAGATGAAGACGGTGGCTAAATTATAAATTTAATTTAAAGGCTTGATTTACATCATTTAGGTTTGTTGCCCCCCGAATAACAAGGCAATTAGGCCAAGGCTGGTCTGTAGATAACCAGAGAGACAGAAAGGAGTCGTCTTGTTTGGAGAAGACATCCCGATGCAATAAGCAAAGCAAGTCTTAGATGGTCAAATGGCACCACCTCCCAAATTGGCACACAAATTTGGCCTTTAATAGACCAAAATCTTTCCAAGAGATTATTCTCGTTAGTAGACGGCATCTCGGAGCTACTATAGGAGTCATCACAGAACACTGTCTTATAGGGAGACATGTCGTTCGCCTGGGCCTTTTTGCAAGTTATTTCTGCAGAAGCTGAAGAGGGGATGATCTGTACCTGTCCTGCGCTCTCTTGCAAAAGAAGATACGATCTCGATGCTTTCGTTTTTCCCACGAATGGAAGGGACTTATAATTTATTGCCGACTCTGAACGGCGAATTGAGAAGCTTTTTCATGAGAAATTGTACTCTCGGAGGCTTGTCACTTGTTCGGTGGACACGGCTGAGGAATTCCATGATTAGTAAGGGGAATCCCTTCTAGATTTTGAAGTATCGCAATTCACACACGACTGATCTTAGTGCTTCGGTTATCCCATTAGCCTTTTTAACCTAATCTAACCTAACCATAGCCGAAATCTACGAAGATAAAGAAGGATCACAGACTTTAACAAAAATAAAGGGAATAAGACGAGAGTCTTCAAAACGATGTGGTTTTCTAATCTACTAAAACTGCTTTCCTTTTTCTGTAGCTGACTGGAGTAAATCCGGTGATGACCAGTGTTGTAAATGCTACCACGCATCAATTGTGCTTATTTCATATCTACGCGATAGCCATTGGATATGAAAGCAAATTCTCGAATCCTCTAGATGGAATCAAGGACGTCATCAAGAAATCCCGGAATGAAAACAACAACTTATCTGGCTAACGTGGAATGTTCGTACCCTTAACAGGCCGCCAACAGCTAAACAATTAGGAGGTCCTAAACTAATACATGTGATGCAGACTTAACCATGGTCTTGCCTTAGTGGTTTGTGCATTGGACTACTGTACCACAAACTTCTCAAGGTATGAAGAAGCTTCTCATTGAATCATTAAGAGTCGGCAACAAATTGTAGGTTCCGTCCAATCGTGCGTAAAGATAGGCATTAACCCATCTTATTTTATTTAAGACTTGGTATGGTATGGTACGTATACGAAGGTGAGCGTAAGGTTTTTAATTTAGACCTTAGTCGAGTCCGTTGAAAAATCAAATTTATAGAGGCAGGTTTGTGACGAATGTTGGGAGGGATTAATGGGAAGTGGGCATAATTATGGAGTTGACCCTAGCGAATGTGTGATCTGAAAATACTTCCTATTTCTTTGATGAAGACCAGGATGCCATCGATTCCTCTATCCTTTAGGTCTGGTATCCACATGGACCCCAGTATTTTCTGTCATTTTCTCGCTAGGGCTGGGCAGTGGCATAGGAAGTGTTCGAGATCTTCATCCTCGCAGTTTTTGACTTTGAAACTGCTGCGATGTTTTTCTCACTATCCTTTCAAGCTTCTGTTTTTACCCGATAATCATTGTCCTGTTTTCTTATGCGTGGGTTATTAAGAGCTCAATTATCCTTATCCGAGGTTTGTTTGTGATTCGTTATGGGCTTTTTCTCTTTCGCAAGGCTTTTTGAGTCCCTGTATGATGTGGATGTCGCTAGGACATAGTCTGAGGTTCACTTATTAAGACATCTGAGATGCATTAGAGCCGATCAGGCTTACAAATGGTGTCTTGTTACCGTTCACGACAGCATCCAGAGACGCACTTGTGCACATTTTGCGTGAAGGCTTATACCTCATCAGATTTGGTATACACTAATCGTTAGTTTGCACCGATGAGTTTTTATCTGTGGCTTCTAGGATACACAAATCTGATGCTAAGCTCTGGTTGGCTTTTTTACTGCAGAGGAATTTCATGTTCCTTTTGTGAGTTGTTCAACACTTGCCAGCTGTAAAAGCTCCACAAATACTTTGACAGTCAAACTAGTTGTCTGATGTACACTAGCTACAAAGCCCATTTCCCGATTCTTTCTCCTCATCAAAAATGCTCCTCGCATTTCATTCTCCACACATGACTCGATCAATGTCTATGTTTACAGAATTTTCACAATTTCCGCTAAACAATTTCACTTTTCTTTTTCAAATAGCTACATTAGCGGTGTGGACACACGCACGATAATGCCTGTAATCCCATCGACTTTCGTTTGTTCCACCTGCAGCTCACGTAGCACGCTTATCCCAGTGTCCACATTGTAAGCCGTTTCAATGCCAAACCAACGGTCAATACATTACACCGATTATTTAAAATGCATGTGCACACTAAACTGTTATTAAACTTTTCACTTTTGTTTGTATTCAGGTGGTTGTTTATTTTTTTGCCGCCGCACCCACTCTCGGTGGATTGGTGTACAATGAATTGTCGTGCTCTACTCTAAGTAGCGTATCTGCGATGAAAATATGAATTTTTGAAATTTCTTTTCCATGGTAGCTGGGAGTTCGTTGAAAACAACAATTACAGGTAAAGAGTGGGGTGCAACACTTAATTGTTCACCTATGGCAGTTGGAGTTGAGTGACCATTGTAAGCGACCAGGAGGAGGTTGTGGTCTTTACTGTGTCATCTGTTTGATGGGATAATTGCGGAAAGTTCTCGTATTAAATCGATTTAATAGCATAAGAGGGGGAAATTTCCTTTTTGTAGATACATACATACTTTTGTTGAAAGTTCAAGCAAGTCTATTGACTGTCAGCTACATATGCGCGATTTTGAACTCGACCTTGAATGTGAAATGCAGGGTCTGGTGCACCTGACTAAATATGAGCGTTGTACTCGAGCTTTGGGCGAATAAAAGCCTTAGAAATTGAAACCGGATCTAAAGGGGTGAAGTATATTTTCTACCCTTTTGAAGAAACTTTTGCAGCATTGTTGCCACCTCCGAATGTGTGGTTAATCCAGCGAAGGTTGTCATCAACACAAAGAAACGAAAGTCTTTCGATTTCGATAATGTTACTACAATTCAGACCAATGGGCAAAAAAAACTTACACCTGACCTTAGGAGCAGGTGCAGAAAACTTTTTAATAGGGTACTACACAAAGCACTAGAGAAGCTGGCGACTGAAACTCGCAAACTACAATACAGTGGTAAGATAGCAGAGTCTTCCGAGGCCTTTCTGGATATTAGAAGGATCCTCAAACAACGTCTTATCACTGGGAGTTATAATGACCTAAACCTTAACATAGAGCAATTAATTAAATGAGTTGAGTAATCTAGTGCTGATTACTAGGATTATTATCAACATTAACCTAAGTTATGCATCTGAGGTCAACGATACATTCTCTTGTATTTGATCCCTCTAGACCTTTTCGGCGAACCACTGAGCCACGGCGACCACTTAAATCTAATTGACTCCAAATTAGTCTTCCACTGCTTCAATACCTACTAGACCTTGCTAGTAGGAAAAAAGTCAACCTTTGGTGGGTGTCTGGACATAAGACTATTGATGGAAATGAGATAGTCGACGAACAGACTAGGAGGGATTCGGCTAAGTCATTCTGTTGCATCTCAAACTTAGCAATTAATTCAACACAAAATGCGTGTTTCCTATTGGAAAAATACCCAGAGGCTTCATCAAGTCAAAAGAGCTATAAAACACACACCACTGTGCTACAAAAGGGATGATATCAGAAGACTGGCTGACTTTCTAACGGCCAACGGACATTGCCAGCTTCGTTACCACCTACACAAAAAAAAAGTATAATTCAGGAAGCAGAATGTCGTCTTTCGCATGGCTCCATGGCCAATAAGATGACAATGCTTCCTAAGAGAAATTTTGGTCCCTGGGGAAATCCGTAAAGTTTCCACCAAAGAGATCCACAATTTAATAAAATTAGTCCCTTTAGTCCCAAAACTGATTGCGTGGCACAAGAGATCCTTTTAGTTATTGACATACAAACGGTTTCAGAACTAAAGATGGTGTAGGACACCGGTGATTCAGCAACTGTTTACCCAGGATGAAAAAAGAGCGAGTCCTGCAGAGAAACGAAGACTAGAAATGGTTGTAGTTGGAAGTTGGAACCAAATCGGAAAATATCGTTGCGATAATGCACACGAGGAAGAAAAGTTAGAATCGAATGTGGTCCTAAATCGAGGCAGTGCTGAAAGTGAAGAAGAGAGAACAGACACATGAATTCGTCAAGGCCAAGAAGATTAGGGCCTCATTAAGGCATGGCACAATGGTGTTCTGGGGCAGGATTCCCTGAACATAGAGAGGGTTTAGTTGTTTACCCATATCTTGGATCTCGGCCACCCCTGAAGGTACATGAAGCATTCCCCCTTTAAAACTTAAACAACCGCAAAGCATTACAAATGTCTTCAGTTATTCCGGACATCGCCCTACGACGCCATTGGAACCAAATACAGTTGAGATTCAAATCACTACACCTCACTCGCACTCTGTGAATAAAATTATTAGGGCATTTATAACGCCTTGAGCAAAGAAAGAGTTTTTAGTGAAATAAGCTGTCAAATCCCCGGTGGATGTGTTACTTTGAGAACTCTACTGCGGAGTATTGGGGTAATCTTCGTAAATTAAGGCCTTCAATTTTCATTGCCAAGGCTGGACAAATGCAGTTTGCCAAAATATGTGAAATATCCAAGAAAGTATTGATTTAGTTCTCAAAATGGCACACATTTGACAGATACTCGGTCTGGCCATTTAGTAAGCATTATTAAATTAATTGTCATAATTTTCCAATGGCCGCTTGTCCACTATGATGGTCGTGGGTTTAGGGTGCTTAAGTGACAAGCAAAAAACCCACAATGCGGCCCACTTACTTCTTTTTTAAGTTTTTTCACCCACGCTGTTCTTGAATAACTAAGGTACTCGTGAGTATCTACCATTGGTAATAAGTAACTTTTTGTCGATATTCCTAATTGTAATACTTACATCAATATTTTCGTTGTCAACCATTTTCAGCAGGGCAATCAACGATGCTTTGTCCACAGCCAACCATATTCCTGTCCCTAATACAATTGTACCGAGAACCTGTTAAAGAAAAAAAAAAAATTATCTACATGAAATGCTGACTCTTTAAATGCACAATTGTGCCTACTAAACTTTGAGCGTAAAAGGAATTGGCAGCATAAAAACGACTTGTACTGATATTTATGTGTACGTCACGTTTATGTGTTCGTTTAAGTTTCTCTTTTGCCAAATGTCGTTCGAGAAACTTGTTTCAAATTAAACGAACTAGTTCCATGACATCTACTTGGTGGACAGACCGACCATTATCAAAGGCAGCTGCCGACTCCTTACGCTCAGAGCTTATCCCAATCTCATCAAATACACATTTACTTACAAAGAATAAAAAGTTAAATATGCATAAAACATATTTGGCAATCCAAAGACCACAATCGGAGCCCATCGTTAGCGTTTATCTGAAAGATATCAGAAAAAAAATTTTCAATTAGAACAATTAGATAGGTATTTCAAAGATGTGATAGTCACGTAGAGAGACTCTTTAGAGCTTCGGTCTTTAATTAATTAACGTAGACTTGTGTGAGACAAAATGTGCGTGGTATAGAACTTAGATCGAGAAGCCAAGATCACGATATACACGAGATTTAAATTAGTTAGATATTTGTAATTTTTTTTCTTTTATTCTTTCGACTTGTGAATTACACTCAATTTGCATGCCATGTTAAGCGAATGCTGGAGCGTAGGTAGAGTAAGTGCTTAAACTGTGTTGTGTGGTGGCAAGCTTCAACAAGACAGAAGCATGAAAATACATAAAAATATTTTAATGAATCGATTTATAAGAATCGATTTACATAACCAGCGTTAGATTGCTATTTTATTGTTGAATGGTAAATAATCTTGAAGCAGTTCTTCTTAGGAAGTCCTTGAGTTAATTAGATAAAAATAAATCTATAGAGCGGTGTGAAAAAGGCTGGGTACGCAGCAATGAAGTATTTAAAGCATCTCCATGAAGATGAACGTTTAAGTATTACAATCACATGGGAAAGAAATTTTACACGGAAAAGACAGTGTACACGACATGGCAACAGCTTTTGACTAACAGATTTTGCAGTAGCACGTCATAAAGTGATAAGTAGGTCCAAGGTTGCCAAGACTAGGAGTCCACACAGCAACCTGGCGCTCTCGAAATAGTCGAACCGCTTACCACTTCTATCCCATGTTGATATGAGGCACGTGTTGAATTTGGAAGCATTTAGAGCGGCAAATGTTTCCGATGCTGACCATTTTCTTGTTTTAGCCAAATTTTGAGCTCGACTAGCCACCGAGAAGAAGCTGCGAGCCGCCTAGAAATTTGAAAGCCTTTGCACGGCTGGAGAAGCCATAATCTACAGAGAGCGCCTGAATGAGACTCTCCGTTGTCCATCCACCATCCAAAAATGCCAGCATTCTGTGGAATTAGCATCGCGACATCATCAGAGAGGTAGTTGAGACCACCGCAGGGTACTAGCCGGTGAAGTGATAATGCATACACACCAAACACTGCAGAACAAATGAAGGCAAAGAAAGCAAAGAAAAAGCCGCGCGACGGCAACAAAACCGGCAGTTCTTTAGGAAGGCCTAGCAACTAGTAGCTGGCTTCGGCGTAGGGACGGGAATCTAGTCACCGCAGTGCTGGTATTTGGAGATGTGTTTCAACAGCACTACAGTCATCGAAGGGGCATAGCGCCTTGTTCCTTGGGCAACTAACTCTCCTTTCATGGGTTAGCGTTCAATGGCTTGGCTTGACAATGGGATCGCCGTCTTTCTAGAGTGTGTGGCGGAACCATTGCCACATGTATTTTTGTTTAATTGTTTTTATAAGTTCTTAGTTGGGATACGATCTTTTCAGAACCGGAAGTATTTGATTTTACAAAAGTCTGGAGGTTTTTTTGACATAGCCTTGTAGAAGTACCGACTTCTGATCGCACTAATTCTCCAGACCTTTGCAATTATACCAAAAGCTTTCCTGATTCTGCCGCATATCTTGGCCGCAAGTCCATATGGCGTAATAGCTAAGCTGTTCAAGCCTACGGAAGGATAGTCAGACTACGCTAAACGCATTGACATCCCACTTCGTGGAATCTAGGTCAAGTGCTGCCTGGTTGATTCCCCGGCCACCAGAGCATTGTAGGCAATGAAACTCCGAATAAGCTGGCTAGGACCGGTTCGGCTTCCGCGTTCTTGTGGCCGGAACTCTTCTGTGGCGTTAACTGTGCTATCGCCACAACTTTGTTAAGCAGCTGGGAACACCAACATCGCCTAGCCCATTGCGAAAATGTCACCGGGCTTAGGCAATCCAAGAGACTTATAAAGCCCTTTTCCTACAAGGAAATTTTAAACTTTGACAGGAACAACATGAAGAAGCTAGTGGACTTCCTTACCGTCCATTGCGGCCTACGATATCATCTCAACAAACTTAACTTTTGTTCAGATACAGAGTGTCACATTCTTTGTGAATGTCCGGCACTAAAGTGGTTACACAGGCGAATCTTTCATAGCAAATTCTGTTCGTTTAGAAGCTCGGTTACTAACCTTCATTAGGAAGGTAGTACACCTATTAGGCTAAGTAAACCGGAGACACAATAGATCTTGCTAGGTCGCAGTGTCAGCCATAAAGACAGGTTCTTAAAAAAAGTCCGGCAAGAGATGACTTGACGCGACGAAATCATGCCCATGTTTGGGAGGTACAAACCGCTTACAGTTTTACGCTATCGATGAGCAAAGAGAACGCCTCACTTGTGCCAATTATGTACAGAGTCATAGAGACTTATGCTGAGAGAGTGACAGTACCAGAGCGCCCACTTCCAGTCAACGAAAAATTAATCCTCCCAGCCGGTACACAGGTTGGTGTATCTTTCCAACAGCTGAAGAATAATAAAGCCGCCGGTTTTATTAGCAAAGGGTTTTCAAACACGAGAGTGGTGCTTTGGTAAGGTGGATGCACCTAATCCTCAACCATGTATGAGTAGCCGAATGTATGCCCGAAAGTATACACGAAAGGCGACTTTATGTGTTTCACCGACTATGGAGGCATATCCCTGCTAATATCGCATATAAGAACCCGTCCAGTGTACTGTGTGAACGTCTAAAGCCGTTCTGCGATATATCAATTGGCGTGTATCAGTGTGACACCCTGCCCGGAAGATAAACGATAGGCAAAACCTTCACACTAAGGCAAATCCTGGAAAAGATAAATCAATTTCAAGTCGGAACTCTGTAACAGCATTTATCGTCTCGAGCTCCGATTTAGGGAATTTCGACAAAACTATTTCTAGGAATAGAGCGGAATTTCAAAACTGTGTATGGGAAATATGCTGGAAGTCAGGTTGTTCTGCTTATTGATGCATCGAAACAGCTGATACAAGGGAGTTATTAGGCGTCAAACTTCAATGAGCTGATGGACCGACAACGAGCTAGAGGAGCGAAGGAATTCAAGACAGCTCAGAGAGAACACGTACGGTAGTCATGAAAAATTCTAAAATTAGTTCAGAGGCTCCCCTGATAGAGGGAGACGTCCGACAAGCATCAGTTCTAGGACAGTTACAGTTTCGGAATGAATTCATAATCATCATCATGTAGCATAGGGTGAGCTTGGGATGAGCTTCTGCTACTGCGCTTCTCCAGACTGCCCAGTTGATGGCCACATTTTTCCAGTTCCTTGTATCAAGCTCATGGTGTTCTTATAGATTCAGCCGATCCAGCGTGTTCTTCGTCGCCCACGACTGTATTTCTTTTTTGGCCAGTGGCGTCCAATAACTGCATCTGTATAGGGTTTACTGACGAACTAATTCGCCGTCATTATCTAAGATTGGCATGACTTTAGCCCGGAAAGTATTTTGATCTACCCTAAGAGACAACGAGGTAAACAAAGAATTCACCTAAGGTTAATCAACTGAAGTAAGTCACAAATAACAGTCGAGATCGCTGGAAAAGCTTGCTAATTAGGGTCCAGATCCTCCCTTGACTGTAGCCACATGTAAAATAAAACAAATTTAACTCCAAAGCGAAGATACTAATCACAACCGTCGTGGACATTTGATAGTATCTCATGTACACATGTGATTGATCGAATGTCAGTTCTCGAAGCCTAATTTTAAATGCAAGCATTGCCCTCTATTTGAATATGTAAATTTCGATGAGTATGTAGAAATATTCACACCTCCATCGTACTGAACCTTTTGGCAACAAACTCCACATAACACCCGAATCGAAAATCAATAACGACCCCTTGCCCCAATCTTCGGCCTAAATGTAAACAACACAAGTCTACTTCACAACTGAATCATCCGAGTCACCTTACAGATTAGGAAATTCAAATAAATAGACTTCTTCCTCATTAGCGCGTCATGTGCGGTGTACGTATAGCTCGGTGTCGTCTCTTCGCCACCATTGTGTAGTACGTAGGTCTCACGTTGAATGAAACTCGTATCGAAAAGAACAAAAAGCGAAAAAATAACCCAACGAATGCAACGTATCTGGGTCAAACAATGTATCGCGCGAGCTCTCAAAAGATACCATACCAACCTAACCGCCGGCAGCTAAATGTGCCGAATGAATTTCACTGGGTTTAGGTATTTTTTTTATATTTTCGCTCGTCTCGATGCGGTAGCAACGTGTTTTTCTGTTTTCCTCCTCCTCAGCGTTGTTCTCAATTCATTCACGGAAAAGAAGGAACAAAAAGGGGAAAAACAAGTTTAAGAAGCTAATCACCAAGTACGGCTTTGCCATAATGACAATGGGCTGCCCTGTGACGGCTTAAAGGGAAAATGCAGCACGTACTAGCGCTCAGCTTGGTCGTTTTGTCAGTGTTCCGGAGTTGGCATATTCCATAGGTGGAAATTAATAACACAAATCACAGGTTATTGTGTTCTGTTATCAGATGGTAGTATCTATGGAGTGGTACATAACATACTCGTACACCATCCATTAACATCACACAAAATGGAGGCCGCGGTAATTGAATGACAAAAGATATGTTTTTACCTGCGAAGTGGGTGAGAAATTGGGCCACGAAATTGATAGTCTACGGGTACGCTGATACAGAATTTAGCACGCGTTCGAGAAGTGACAACGTTGTTTAAAGAAGCTTGACAGACTGGGGGGATATTGAATTCTTGTTGTCAAAAATGTACTCTTTAGTATAACAGAGAGCCAGGTTATCTGAAAGCTTGACCACTTTAAGCTCTTTTAGGTATAAGTTTGTACGATAGATAGCGGAACTGAGGTGCTTCATTAGCGTAGCTGTCTAAAAAAATAGTGTTATTAGTTCTTTCGGTCTAAAAAAAAAAGACATGAAGGTCATCTTCATCTTTTGTGATTAGACGTTCAATAGAATAAAACAAGATCATTCAACAAGAAGGTTTTCCAAAGCAGTCATCATCCACGTTGAACTACAAGTAACCAGACCGATTAGATCAGATAGAACTAAATACCGCTCAAGCGGTATTTATTGCGTTAAGGCTAGTAAAGCCAGAAAAGGCCTGACATGAAAGAAGACGTTTCCACCTTTTATCTTACCCTAGAAGCGATCATCTGACTGTAACCTATATCAAGTCAACATTCCAAAATATTAGCATAAAGTGTGCACACGCCCCTACCGACAAAGCTGAAGACCGAACTGGTCCTCTTTACTCGGAAATATAAAATTCTTCACCTAGATCCTCCCCCTATAAATGCCACCAATCTCAGCTTCAGTGAAAAATGTTTTTTTTTTTTGGGTGCCATCCTTGACAGGGAACTTAAATGAAAAGCCAATCCTTAGCTAACTGCTTCCAGTTGCGCACTCCAAGTTGGTTGATGTCCCCTTCCACTTGTGCGCTCCACTTTAGACGAGGTCTTCCTCTACTGCGTTGTCCGTTCGGGTAAGATTTGAACATTCTAGTTGCCGGAGCATTTGTGTTCATTCGCTCTACATGCCCCAGGCGTCTCAGCCGATGGATACGTATCTTCTTGAATAGGGCGATGTCGCTGTACAACTCGTAAAGTTTATCGTTGGATCTTCCCCTCCAGACCCCGTCTACGCAAACGGCACCGAATATCTTTCTCTCAAAGCAACCAAGGAAATCTTCGTCCGCTTTCGATAGAGCCCATGACTCAGCGCCATAAAGCAGGACTGGGATGATCAAGGTCTTATATAAAGTTTCCTTAGCTTTTCGGGATAGAGCCTTACTACTAAATTGCCTTCTTAGCCCGAAGAACCAGCGATTGGCAAGAGTTATTCTTCGCTTGATTTCTGCGCTGGTGTTTTTATCGGATGCGATAGCGGAGCCGAGGTAAACGAAGTCCCTTACTACCTCGAAATTATAGCTGTCCACTGTGAAGTTCTGTGTCCGATACGTCGATGTTGAGTGTCCCTTATTGATGACAGCTTATATTTTGTTTTGCCCATTTTCGCCGTTTCCGTCTCAGTACTTGCAATCGCGCCAGTGACATCACGCTTCGTTCTTCCGATTATCTCAATATCGTCGGTGTATCCGAGTAATTGGACGGACTTTTGAAAGATTGTGCCTCTGGTGTTAGCTCGTCAGTTTTGCACAACACTTTCAAGAACGATGTTGAAGAAGTCGCATGACAGCGCGTCAAAGGTCTCGGCGAGGTCCTGAAATCGAAGAAGAGGTGGTGGGTATCGATTTGGACTTTTTGGGTTTTCTCCATGCTCTGTCGAAGTGTGAAAATTTGATCGATTGTGGACTTTCCTGGCCTAAAATCGCACTGATAGGAACCAATAAAGTTGTTGACGAAGGGCTTTAGGTGTTAACCCAATATGGCAGATAAGATCTTATATTCGACATTTAAGAGACTAATTCCTCGGTAATTGGCGCAGTTGAGGGGGTCTCTTTTCTTATGGATCGGGCCAACGGTGATGAGATTCCATTCATCAGGTATACATTCGTCTGACTATATTGTTGGAATGGGTTGGTGTTAGGGCCAGCTGCCTTTTTGGATTTCAGTTTGGATACTGCTTACTTCATTTTGGTCAGGTAAATGGTTCATTCTGCCTGATAACGGGATTTGATTCGTCTTCGTCGTAAAACAGTCTGCAGAAGTAGTCCTTTCAAATTCTCAGTACCGACTGTGTTGCGTAGCTTTCTGTTCTTGCGAAAAACCTATCGGCAGCAGCTGGGGTTTCCAACCCCGTATCACACTCTCGCTCTATGCGTTCCTTATCAATCCTATATTGCTTAGTGGACTGATTGCCTGGTGGCCTACTTTTAATAAGATCGTGCATTGGCTCCTTGCAATAGTCCACCTACCAAACTGATCACTCCTCTATTGTTTCCGCACAAAACCTCACCGAAACCGAAAGCTTCCACTGCATCACTCCGAAACTCAGCTTTGACTAAAAGTTTCGAGCAATAATTTCCACACAAAATGGAAGACATGAATGGCATGAATGTCGACTATGTTCATATTTATACAGGCGGCTCCAAAATCGAAAAAAGAGTAGCTAGTGGTGTCTTCTTCACAGAACTCAATATGAGCACCTCCTTCTGCCTCCCTGATCTTTGTGGCATATTTCAAGCAGAAAGATGGGGATTTAAGAAGCCCTGGTCAAAGTGTAATGTAATTTCTGCCTTAGATTTTTGCATTTTCACAAACAGCCAAGCAGCAATTGAGTCCTTGGAATCGTTCTCACTTATGTACATCAAAGGTTGCTTTAGATTGTCGCTCATCTTTCACTGCCAAGTGCTGAATTCTGGATGGTAAGCAGAAAAGCTGAGCAAACACTGAATACTTTCAAGAGAAATCCATCGTAGCTAGGAGGGCCAATGAAGGGTAAGATACAACCGTGAACTCTATGATCTGTATTAAGACCCCGATGTAGTCCAGAACTCCAAGACTCGTCTAATACACTGGCTCAGCCACTTCGAGCAAATGGGCAAAAACCGGGCAACTTTCAAGGCTTGTAAACCTGTGCAAATTAACTCTGCAGAAATTATGGTGATAAGGAACTGCATAAGGACTCTCTGTCACAGTCCAAGACTCTGTCAACTTAACTTTAATTCTTGGGGAGACATTTCTTTCAGGATCTCGAAGAACTCTCCAACAAGTCCGTATATGACCTGAACAGATTCAGGTATGAGAGTTAAAATCTTATAGGCATCACAATGGATCTACAATGAATCTAACGAAGAAAGTTCCCATTTTCTTCATCAACTTAATTACTTAACCTATCCTAAACCCGTGCAGACGAACTGGGGCAGAAATAAGATCCTATTTCAACCCTGTCCGTTCTACTTATTCAGGCGAGTTTGTTAGCTTGTTGTTGGCAGGTGTGTGTTATTAATTTTTAGACTTGGGAAGTGGGACTACATAAATTTGTTCCGTCACTGATTTTGAAGTTTTGAAACTCTTGTAGACTTAGGGGCATACTAGATTGTAAATTATGAATTTTTCTACTCATCATCAGATAACGCAAATGACGGGTTTTTTAATGAATATGTTAACCTGTACAATCTCTGTCCGCAAATGTGAAGGTAGCCACATGTCGTGCATCCCTCGCAGTTAAACCCGCTTACAAAACCAGCGAATGCAAAGTAGAGATTTAAATTGGAGAATAAATACCACTCTCGACTACAAGCCTAACCACCATTCGTACAAGTCAGAGTTCAATAAAATACAACAACAGACTCCAGACTTTCGCAATTCATAATTCAATCGAACACGGCTCGAACAAGTTTCTCTCCCGTGCAACCAATGTGCGACTTCATATCCTCCAAACTCTGGCATTTGTCAGAAACTCCACAGGCATCTGCAATTGGCAAATTTTTAAAACAAATCCCGACAAATTACCCACGCTATACACGCACATTAGATGCCGTGTCGGCAGAGACCCCAATCCCGGCACAAACATTGTCGCTCTTCCACCGTAATAGCGTTGCAAGTGATCCGCATGGAATGATCGTTCCCACAACACTTTTGTTGCCGTCACCACTGTTGATTGCGCGCAGCAATCAATTTGAAAGCCCAACCGCCTGATCAGACGTAAAGATCAACGATCGCGTCGCAGCCAAATGGGCGGATGATGGGGGAAATTGATCGCGCTTGCTCGCTGGAAACGTTTCCCCCATTTTCGCGCACAAATAAATCGATGACCCCGCATCCGAATGAACATTTTTGATTAAATGCAACCGAGGGAAATTATTGGACGATAACCTTTCTCTTTGTGGCTGTTCAGTGTTTATTGTGTGGTGGGCGAGCGGGGCAGAGGGGCGGGTGACATAAATTGTTGTGGCGGTGGTGCTAGTCAAGCGGAGAACTTGTCCGACGCTCAGGGGAAACTGTGGTTTGTTTGAGCATAAAAAATGTTAGCACCTGTGGAGGAGCATTAGAGAGGCAGGTCAGTACCGGGTATCCAATTAGAAAATTAATTTCTGGTAGAAAGGTGAACCGCAGAGAAAAAAAAAGTTAATTTTTGAGGTTAGAAGAGATTTCAGAGCACTGCGGAAGGATGAGAACAGTATCATGTCTTTTCATGCTCTTTTGAGTCTCTAGAAAGCATGAATTGACTGCTTAAGCGTTTGATCGAAAAAAAAAAAACTACTGATATCCTGTCTCTCAGGATATAGATATGGAGCTCTTGATGAACCTTAATGTCAGTATGTGACACTTCGTCTGAATTATCGAAGTCACAGGCTCCTCGGTCCTTCTTCTTTGGGATTATGCTGGACAGTTCTAGTAAAAGTGGACGATTGGTTCTTCTTTCTCTTCGTCCCTAAAACTCCTGCAGAAGTTCCTTGGAAAAATGCCTATTTTTCTGACGTAAAGGCTACTGGGTGAAAATTCCAAATGGTTACAGAGTGTTAACACTGTTAACATCGCCTATAAGATCTTATTTGCTGTGTTGTGTTAACACCTGAAGTCATTCGTCAGACCATATCAGCGTGGCTTTAGGCCAGGAACGTCCACCATCGACCAAATATTCACACTGCGGCAGATCTTGGAGAAAATCCAGGAACTTCAAACCGATACGCACCACCTCTTCAAACATTTTAAGGCTGCGTATGACAGCATTTACAGAGACTAGCTATACAGAACCATGTCTAGTTTTGGCATCCCTGTCAAACTCGTCCGACTGTGCAGGATGACGATGGAGAATGCATGCTGCTCCATCAAGGTCGGTCAAGACCTCAACGAGACCTTTGATGTCAAAAAAGGATTTAGACAAGGCGACACGCCTTGACCGTCCAATTACTCGCATACGCCGACGATATTGACATAATCGGAAGAACGCAGCGTGATATCCCTGGTGCGTTCGTGAGTATTGAGATGGAGGCGGCGAAGATGGGTTTAGCGGTCAATAAGGGTAAGACCAAGTGTATGCTGTCAACAAGAAAGGATACCCAACACCGACGTCTTGGACAGAACGTCACAGTTGACAGATATAACTTCGATGTACAATAGTTAAGGACTTTGTCTACCTAGGATCCGGTATCAATTCAGACAACGACACCAGCGCTGAGATCAAATGAAGATTAACCCCTGCCAATCGCTGTTTCTTTGAGCTCCGAAGGTAATTGAGTAGCAAACCCCTCCATCGAATGAAAGTGGCCCTTTATAGGACCTTAATCGTCCCAGTCCTGCTCTACGGCGCAGAGGCGTGGACTCTGTCAAAAGCGGATGAGGTTGCTCTTCCGGTGATTTTCGGTCCCATCTGCATAGATAGGGAGTGGAGGAGGAGATACAACGACGAACTGTACGGACTCTTAAGCGACATCGACTTAGCCAGAAGAGTGAAGGTCCAACAACTGAGGTGGCTGGGTCATGTAGAGGGGATGGACACCAATGCTCCGGTTCGGAAAATCTTCGACTCCACACCCAAGGGACGTCGCAGAAGGGAAAGATCGGGACTCAATAACGCACGCAATGGAAAGGGGACCTTGACCAACTTGGCATGCGAAACTGCAGGCAGCTGTCTAAAGAGCGACTTGGGTGGAGACGCTTGTTGTTTGAGGCCCAGATCCACCCCGAACTGCAGCGCCACTTTAAGTGAGTAAGCAATTTGCAAAGTGCGGACTTCAAATTATACGCAAAAAATTGCCTTTGGGTGGAATCACAGTGCAGCAAATTTGAGAGAAAACCCTCTATCGCGGTGCCGGATAAAACCTTGTGCAGACCTCAAGGCAATTAAAATCTCGAACCCTACCCCTCCCCCTCCTCCCGTTTACACTGCCGCTCTGCTACACTGAGTTTATTGAGCCTCTGGTTTACCCCGAGCAGCCTCTTCCAGTGCTTATACAGTTTAACATTCCTTGCAACACTCCTTGCAGCGCTTGGGTAACTAATACTGCCATTACAGTGTTGAAACAGCTACAGTCAACAAACTCAGTCAGCCTTCAGCTTCCGCCGCCGTCACCAAAATCACAAAGCTTCAGTCAACAACAAACTTATTATGAACAATTACCACCCAACCGTTGCAGTAATTAATCAAACGAAACAACTACATTACATTAATGAGCAGAAAAAAAATTGATACCTCCCAACCTGCCGACGACGACGGCGGCCTTCTGATTGTGTTACTACCCGAGCTAATAGATCACATATCTGTTGCATAAGATTCGCCTCCTGCTTCAGATGCACAAGACCGAATATACTCACGTAATGGCAGGTGAATGGGATTGGGTGCATGTGCAACATGCATGCGATTGACCACTTGGAGTAAAAATTTTACAACTCGGGGGTATTACGTTGTGGTCATCGTTGCGCCGCTGGCTGACAAGACGAAGCTTTAGCGTTAAACTTCAACAAAACAAGAAAAATTCCGTA
Source organism: Matsumyia berberina (assembly GCA_917880715.2). Classification (NCBI taxonomy): domain Eukaryota; kingdom Metazoa; phylum Arthropoda; class Insecta; order Diptera; family Syrphidae; genus Matsumyia; species Matsumyia berberina. The sequence continues at coordinate 37,596,123 of OU862870.1, forward strand.
TTTGCCCAACTGAAACGCCACCAACATAGTGGGGACTTTCACTTTCTTTCAAAAGTGTCTGCTAGATGGGTTTAGTTGTTAAACGATTGATTGCTTCTTGAACGTTTAGACGTTAGCTTAATGTGCGGCGTTCGGCCAAAGTGCTGGCGGACACGAAAGGCAGAAGTCAAACTGCTTTCAAAGGAGACAGACGTGAGGTCAATTCAACCAAGCGTTGGAGAGATGGTGACGATGATAGTGATTACGATTGGAGCACTCAAAGTGGGCATCAGCAAGGCGTAGGAAGGAGGAACTTCTTGATTTTATTGAGGGAAGTCTCAGAAAGTTCTGTAACGTGCCTAATGATGTTCGCACCTTAGAGCAAAAGTTCAAAGACACAGCGATACAGCTTTTCATACAATCTAGGCTAGGTGTGGGCGCATGCAAACTGACTATCGACAATTAGACTATTGTCTGTGTAGACAATGAGTGCGCGTTTCAATCCAAGACACAAGTGTGCCCACATGCACACTGTTGACGCAGACATGACATGTGTTGTGTCTTAAAAGATGATTAATTGCCTGCCATCTGGATTGCATTAACGTCTATCACGCATATGTAGAAAGTAGGTAGCACAGGTCCCATGGGAGGACTGAAGTGCAGACAATGCCATTAATTGTGTTGTAAGTTCTCATTATGCTGGAAGAAATGTCAATTCGATGTAATTATAGCTTCGAAGCTGCCACTTTGGCTTTAAGGGTCAGGTTCTGCGACAGTTCTCAGGCAATTTAGGAAGCTTAGGTACGCATGCGAGTAGCATTGCCAATACATATGGAGTTGACTGAAACAACCATGAGTATGTCAAAATAAAATAAGCACCGAAGGACAAGTCAGACGATGGGAATGACACATGAGGTGCTACGCTTCTACGGCTTGAAGATTAAAAAAAAAAAAATCTTTCATGACAGATTATACTCCGGGGGCTTGTAATTCTCCGACGAGAGGTGGTGCCGCGAAAAATGTTCAGTGGACACGGCTATGGCTTGAACCCACGCAGCTTGCTCAGCAGTCCAACGCACACATCACTGAGCCGCGGCGAACACACGGTTTGAAGATTACAATGTAAAATTAATTAAACAGCGGGATTAATGAGGGGTCATACGACTAAGTATTTTATGATGACATGGCGATGAGTCAAGAGACAAAGAACGTTGCAGAAAACTTAAACACATAATGAGCACTTTAACTTCTTGCGAGACAAATGCCATTCAATCGAGTAATCTGTCTTGTGGCGTAATAGCGATTAAGACTGATCATCGCACTATGTCTACACTCGACACTCCAATGGCTGCAATATCAGTACCACCTAGGGTCACTTCAGTGAACGATGATATGATATTTTACCACATTTCAGTTCCATTAGGGAAGTTTCAGCACACCATATCGGCTTAAAACCCCGCAGAAAATTTTAATGGCAAACAGGGTCTTCAAGAACAGCTTCCACTGCTCCATTAAGGACCATATTCCATTTGCTTTCTGAAGAGATTTTTGCAAAGCAAATGGCCACTAAAAGCAGAACTGTAGGATTCGTGTGACCTACATATGTACATACGTACGACTAGATAACCAGCCGGGGAAAGTGGAGAGAAATGATCTGAAAAAATCTTCGATAGAGCGACAAAGCAGGCAACTGCAGAGCAAATGATTAACCCAAATGGGCATTAGTCACTTATACTCACAAAAACTCGACTTATCTACGAAAGCTGTTGAGATAACATAAAAACTATGATCAGCTATGTCACTGCCTGAACCTCTGTCTTGCAAGAAGCAAGACCCCGAGTAAGTACTTCTTCAATGACATTGAAGAACTGTCAGATAAGTCATTGACAGAATCGAATAATTGATCAAAACAAAGGAAGTACATATATACATCCCCACAATATACGTAGGTATCACAATGTAGAACAACATAGAGCTGGGTGAGCTGAAGAGAAACTTCATCGTATACCTTACCTAACCTATCTATGAAAGTGAAGAGAACAACAAGAAGTGTCTTTCGTCCAGACAAACTTGGTCAACCACGACTCCCAAAAAACGGAGTTGGCGAGTGTATTGCCCAAACTTTAAACCCTCTTAATGCCTGCTGTTCAGGCGTTCGCCATAGATGAAGCCTGCAACGAAAATACTTTAAAACACTAAAACCATCTCTGGTTTTGCCTCTAAGCCCGAACAACACGGTACCGCCCTTAACCATTTCGTTATGCGGGGGCTTCAGCCGCTGCTGGTTCTTCTCTTCGCACAGGTGTATGGTGTAATCCTAAGTTTGTCTGGGATTGCTAGAGCATTCTAAAGCTACAAAGTCACTGTCTGCTGCCCTTCCAGACACAAAGGTATGAGAGGCATTAAAATTGATGATGAATTTGCCAGACGATGCTCACAATCTACATTTGGAGATCAGTTTTGCTTCTGCGAATTATTCATTAGCTTTTAAAAGATCTGACTTCACGAAGCCACGGAAGAGGCTCGCAAAATGGTATTTTGATAAAGAAGTAACTAAAGTCAAGTGATGTCAGTCAAACGTGGCGTTAAGCTTCTAACCGACCTCCTCAGTGCAAATCATTTAACTGTCACCATAACTAACTGGATATGGTATGACATGCTCCGGTTCTGATGAACGACTTTTTAAGCAAAATCTGGGTTAGCTCGTGCTAAATGTCTTTACAGGTGTGATATGTGGTCCTATTCCTACATCTTTGCTTTGTGCTGTTGATCGCATCGTACTCATAATTTACACTTAAAAAAATAAATAAATGGCTGGCGCGGCAAATCGGGATGAGCTAAGGCCTAGCTTGTCGCAACCACACATGTTGTGCGTGTAACATTTTTCGCACAATTGGAAGAGACCTAAAATTTATTGCTAACCCCGAAGGTCGAGTTGAAAAGCTTTTTCATGACAAATTATACTCTTGGAAGCATGTCATTTCCCGACGAGAGGTGGTGCCACAAAAAATATTTAGCGGAAATAGCTGGAGCTTAAGCCCATGGAGCTTGCTCAGCAGTCCAATGCACTAACCACTGAGCCACAATGACCACGTGACGAGTGGAACACCCAGATTCCTCCGTTCTGCTAGAATAACAGAGTAGTGCCAAGTTTGGCTAGTTCATGCACCAAACAATTTCCTTGGATATCCCTATGACTGGATACTCTACATACTCTACAAACATACATTTGTAAGTGAATGTTAAATTTTTCTTCCACCTCCGTGAGAGATGGACGACAATCGAGAGTAGCATTTGATGTGGGTGTTACTGATTCCAGGGATTTATTTGCAGCCTGGTTCTCGGTAAAAATGTTGATACTACATTGTACCTCCGCCAGGACAAGGCTCCATGATTGCCATGACTTCCGCCTGAAAAATACTACAGAGCGGTAACGTAAATGAAAGAAGATGTTCTGGTTGAGCATTTCGGAGAAAACATCTCCGTAGACTTCGCTCTCGGTTTTTTAACCTTCGGTGTAGAAGTGAGTGAATTACTCGACTATGGTGTCATCACTCTCCCACCATTCTTTGAAAGGGGTTGATATCCGAATTTTGAGGAATAAGTTCAACTTAGGCGCTGTGTAGTCATAGTTATCCGGGATGAATGTTAAGATCGAGGAGTGATCAGTATAGTAGCTTGACGGTAGATAGGAGGCCTTCAGTCGAATGGCTGCACTAAGAGCTGACTACTTTCCAAAAATATATAGTGGAAGTCAAGGTAGGAGTACATTAAGTGCTCCGCTAATGCAATGCGTTCTGATTTCTGCATTTTTCCCAATAATTTACAGTGTTCGACCTTTTATTGTCCACCAGACGATCACTTCTGACGACCAGAAGTTCGATTCCATCCTCGAGAGAGAGAAGCCTTGGAAGACATCGAAAACTGTCTATTTGATAACTTCTCGGGTAAAGGGCTCGACATGAAGTTTTTGATTAGAATTTTCAAAAATTATGGTCGCTGTGGCTCAGTGATTAGTGCGCTGGATTACTGTGCGATCTGCATAGGTTGTAAGAAGCTAGGCCTAGGGTAACACGGACCGTTCGTGCCTATTTTTTATTTTCCTTTCAAAATCGACTGCGTGGCTGGCCAAATCCCAAAGGCTCAATGATCAGGATTGATGCACGATTGATGATGATGATCACGATTGATGCTACGATTATGGCATTGGAGGGAACTCCATTTAGTGCCCTTCCGAAGCGCTTCTGCTTGTCCTCGGGTTTTTCAAGCGGGATTACAACAACGTTCAACGGTGCAGGATAAGTCACTAAAATCATCCTAAGCTGATTTGGTTACAAGACGTCAGAACACCCATACCGAAGTATTCACCAGGAAATATCAAATGATTCAGTACCAAAGTCACCACCTGCAATTAGCATTATGTACATACACCTCCACCGAATTTTTAAAAGCAAATAAATCTCTAATTACGATAATAGTTGGCTTCACGAATAGCTCCCAAGTTTGATGTCAACACAGCCAGCGCTGACGAAAATTCCCAACGCATTACTAATTTTATCAACACGCCTTCGAATCGCTTTATCTTCGCTGCTAGTCATCACAATTATTCAAAAAAAAAGTCTCATCTCTCATTCGCGACTTACCAGAAGTGGGTCTATGACAACGCCTGCCATCCATTATGACTACCCTGCCCCTACCCCTCTGTTTTTCATTGAACTACGTTGCAATTCGAGTTGAAATCGAGAAACAAAGTCCGACGTTTTCCTCCCCCAAACTGTAAAAGTGCTGGGTGATTATTGTCAGTCTCCAATTGAACCAGCAGCGATGACTTCATGACAAAGCGCCTCAGATACATTCGCCTTACAACGCTTGTGAGTGCTTATAAAGCAATAAATATGAGTTTACACGATGACGATGACCTAATAAAGAAATTGTGATGGCACGGCGGCGTGTCATTTAGATACACATCCGCTCCATCCGCCTCTTAAGCCCAGCCATGGGTAGGGCCATATGCTGATTGTGTGGACTGTTTTCCATCTGGCCTCTGAACGAGTTGATCAATTCGCCACAGCGATCATTTCTCTGGTTAGGCAACGCTTCTTGTCAACAAAACAAATACCGAGCGTTTGAAATCAAATCACGTTTCCACTTAATTCGAGAGATCGTAAACTAATTGATTCTAGAAAAGTTTATGAATTGCGGGAACCTTATGGAGGAGAAACAAAATAAACAACTTCGGGTTCAAGGGTACTCCATGTTTCGATTAAAATCGAGTTTTTCGTTCCAGAAAAAATTCCTAAAAGTAGGTAAGTCAGACAGCGAGAGTTGCTTATTTCAGAGCGGGTTTCTGGTACTCAAAAGCCCTTGACAGTGGAATACAAAATGGGACGTGAGAACGCCACACACATCCAAAATCGTTTGACATACATTGGTTGGAAGCCTGGCACAAGTACCTGCGATTGCAAGAGTCGTTTGTGTTATAACTTGTGTACGTAGCTCTCCCAAATATTTCCATGCGATATTTACGAATTGATACTAAACTGCTTCCATGTGGAAAGTCTTCGACTTCAACTGGCTGTTGAAACTTTTCTCAAAATGAATTAGAGATACAGTGGTCCTACAGTGGAGCTGAGTGGGTGCTGTCGTCTTTAGACCCAACACTAAAGTTTCGGTAACAGTAGGGATGTGCCCAGCTTGTTCCAGGCTGAAGTCTATGCTATTGAGATCTGCACCAGGATAAACCTCGATAAAGATATTAGGGGCGCAAAAGTAGTTATCTATTCAGATAGTCAGGCAGCGCTAAAAGCATTGACGTTCCACTTCGTGGAATCTATGTCAGTCAAGTCATAGGGCAAGCTTGGTTGGGTGCCCGGCCACCAGGGCATTGTAGGCAATGAAACTGCGGATGAGCTGACTAGGGCCGGTTCGGCTTCCGTGCTCTTGGGACCGGAACCCTTCCGTGGCATAAATTGGGATACAGCCACAGCTTTGCTAAACAACTGAGAACGCCAACTTCGCCTAGTCCATTGGGAAAATGACCCCGGGCTTAGGCAATCCAAGAGACATATAAAGTCCTTTTCCTACCAGGAAATTGTAAACCTTGACAGAAAGAACATAACGAAGCTATTGGGCTTCTTTTAACGGCCATTGCAGCCTAAGATATCAGACAATTCTGTTCGTTAGCGGAGTTTAGAACCTCGGCTACTAATGACATACGCACCTTCATTGGGAAGGTAGTAGACTTTTAAGGCTAAGTTGACAGAAGATGCAATATATCTTGCTAAGTCGTAATGTCAGCCATAAGGGCAGGTTCTTAAAAAAAATACAGTGCTAAACTACAAATAGTTCACTCGGTCAAATTCAGATCTGTCTGTCAATAAAAAGTGCTGGATCACGTTTCCTAAAATTGCGCGATTGGATGCAATCTTGGGTATGATGACGGGCTTTTTACTAGCGTCTTTGGAGCTTGAAAATGGTCGGTATCACTAGGAATGGATCTAACTTATTTCCAGGTTAAGCTGCGTGAGATAACTTTAAATTCAACTCTAGGATTAGCGATACATTGATCCGCACATCCACGGACTACCAAGCAATGAAAAAAATGCTGATAAACTGTCTAAGAGTACATAGGCAAGACAAAACCCAACATTGAAGCTAAGTAACTCTTTAGAAACCGAAGGATTTTAAAATGATAGCAGATGCCAATGGTTATTCCCTACGAATAAAATACGTCAAGACATATGTATGTACATTGTAAATTATTTCAAGTAGGCCATTGCGTGCCCATTGCGTGGCAAGACTAACATTAGGCGTCGTATAAGTAACATGTCTCGATAGGCATTGTTTTCCTTAGTAATGAAAAAGAGCTTCTGGAGTCGATGATTTTGCAGCTCTGTTAGTAAGCCCTTGCATTTTTTTAGTAGTTAAATGGAGAGGACAAACATTGTAAGTGGTGAGAGTCCTATTTTTAGATGGCTAGAGCTTCTTCTAGTATCACACTTGCCAAGGTGTAAGTTATGTTAAGGTGGCTGGCAGCTGAAGCAAATACACTTCAACCAATGTAACATAGGTCCGTTGTGATATCAACGTTCCTTAACCTACTGGTTGAACCAATTGGAGCTCCTGATGAAACGAAGGAGGCTTTTAACATCTGTATTGGTCCGATCGCCTGGATCATTGTAAAAGAAGGTAAGTGAAGTTTTCTTCTATAAGAGAGAGCTGGACAAATGAGAAATGGATTCCTCCTCTTATTTGTTGAGGCAGCTTCTACAGAAATCATTTGAGTAAAAGCCAAGCCTCGTTACCAGCTTGCCTCTTACTGCCTACTGAGGACACCTAGATTAGGCGCTGAAATGCAAACATTTGAGAAAAACATATTTCTGAGAGCGATCAGATCCTGCTTTGGCCAAATCTGTTTTGTCCCCTGTCACCTGTCACCTGTCATTTGTCCTTTCCAGGGCATCTAGTTTAATTTTGAGCTTACACGTAGTTATCGGTTTTTCATCAGCCTTGCAAGTCGCTGAACTTCTCTGACATCTCTACGAGAGACAAATGGCAATCTAGTGTTACCAGGTTGTAAAAACGATTGAAACCAACCGGGATTCAAGTTGAAAAGAACACTCGAATTAATAACTGGCGACCATAAGAGATTGCACTCAGGAAGAATAAAAGTCCCTATGTGTGCTAAAATCCTTCCAACCCATCAAATCAGCAGAACCGGATGATATAATACCCGCCATGCTACATATTTAAGACCCCTGGCTTAAAGCATTATTCACAGACAAACAAACTATGAGATATGTTCAGAGAAACCTAGCCATACGACACCTTTATGCTATAGACCTACATCTTTCATTTTTCTCGAAAGACTGCCAGATATGCAGATGCTGGATTTTCTCGAACTAAACCAGTCGCAAGAGTCGGTCAGACTTTTTGCCGAATGCTTATACCGAAATCTCCCCTCAATTCCTATACCGCCAGACTCAAACGTCGAGGACCAGTGGTGTTACCACTTGCCAATATGTCATCAATAATCATGACCGCCACCGCGAAACCTTCGGTTTGATTAAAAATACTGGCAAGCCTATGCAGCAAAACAAGAAATGACGAGCGCTGCTCGCAAGCTCTATGAGAAACAGAGAAGGGAAGAACATCGTCTTCTCCAAAAGAAGAAGAAAGAGGATGATTAACGATCGCAATGGAAAGTATTGAGAGATTAAACTCCGTGAACAATGTACCAAAAGGTAAAAAGAACGTGTCAGGGAAGCAAAGTCCGTACAGAAACCTCTAGAATGTAGTAAAGTCATAGTCACAGGAAAAACTTATTTCGCAGACTGTAAAACAGCGACGAGAACCGACATCCGGCAAAAAGAACGAACCATTCGACCAGACGTTGATAGTCAAAACTTCCATCCAGCTTATCAAAATTAAGTGTGGATAGCAATTTCCAACCGAAAATCCAACTGCTGGAGCTTACGCCCTTTTGGCCGAGCTGAAGATGACCTGATTGATAGTATCATCCATTCTTTTCTAAGATTTGATCCGATGAGTGTCTGGGAAATAGAATTTCAGCCTCATTTGTCCGATCCACAAGAAAGGAGACCCCTTCAACTACAATGGTATCAGTTTCTTCAACATCGCGTATAAGATCTTATCTGTCAAACGCCTGAAACTTTTCATCACCAATCCGATTGGCTTCTATCAGTGTAGTTTCATTCTAGGATAGTCTATCAAATGTTGACACTTCGGCAGATCTAGGAAAAAACCGAAGAAGTTCAAATCGATAGCCATCATCTCTTAACCGATTTAAAGACCGCCTTTAACAGCATTTACAAAGACGAGCTATGTACATAGAGCCTTGTCGTCTCGCCACTTCGTCAAGGTCAGTAACGATCTCACCAAGACTTTTGATGTGAACAGAGATTCAGACAAGGCGACGCGGTGTCATCCGGTTTTTTCAATATCATACTTGAACGAATTGTTTGAAACTCTCAAGCTAACACCAGAGGAATAGTCTTTCAATAAACTCAGCGAACTGTCATCAATACGTTCGCGAATAAAGAGATGGAAGCGACGAAAATGGGTTTAGCAATGAAGGCGACAAAGCCAAGTATTGGCTTGAAGAACGAACAGCAAACTTCGACAGATAGGGTCGAACGTCACAGTGGACAGCTTTACCCGGCTTTGTTAAACGTCTGAGAGCGATATCTCACTAATAATCTAATGAAGAACAACTCTGGCTCTTTCTTTGGCTAAGTAAGGCTTATCCCGAACAACTAAGAAGAGTTTATACATCTCAGTCTTTATCTATTACGCATGGACTCTCAAGGTGGTTGTTTCAATTTTAGGTCGACAAAAGCTTAAGTGCCAAAGATCAATCGAGACGAAATCAAAGTCTTTGGAAATGAGCTGGAGAGAGCAGAAACGCACTACAAAACTCTGAACTTCTTGATATTTTATACCGCGACAGGGATGATAGGACCCAACCAACTAGAACAAATGGACTGCGAGTAAATAAAATAAGCTGATATTGGGACAAAGCTTCCTTTCTACATTAACCTAACCACTTGACCATTAATCACAGACCACTAGTCACAGACCACTAGTCACAGATGTAGGCTTCAGACCATCCGGGTTTCACTTCGAAGACAGCACATCATTTGTCGGCTTATCAAAGTGAAGGTGTCGATGTTCTATTACGGTGTTCATGCCAACAATTTGGCAATTTGTCTAACGTGACTTATAATTGCATTTCTTAAAGCCAAACCCATCCCCAACTCATAAAACTATGACAAACCATTTAAAATACAATGTCCAAGATGACTTGACATGAGGTTGCATCCTTTCGCAAAAACTATTAACACACTTACGTAAGAAATATGCAAGTCAATCAAATTAATAGCTAATCAGTCAGACATCTTGGATATGTTGGACATCTCCTCCAACGTTAATGATGTAATTCTGTTGTTGGTTAAAGAAATGCCAATTCCCGTCTCAGTATCACTGCGACGACATCGATTAGTTTCGCCTGCGGGATGAAAGTAATCAGCAACCAGTTTCCAATGAATACCTATAAAATCGATGCTATAAAAGTGCTTGGAAACCAGTTAATCTTCTCTTAGTGACACCCGCAGGTGAAGGAGACCAACGCTTAAAAGTGGGCTTATCCAATCAACTCGTTGTAAAACAACAAAAGTCGTAAAAAAACTACGAGTATCGCCCAGAATAGAGAACTTCCAACATAATTTGGGACAATTTGTGACAACAAAATGGGCACGACAATGGAAACCGAAAAATTCAAGTTCCACACCTGGCGCGGCCGTTGAGGTTGTGGAGAAACCAAGAAAAATGTGCAAACTTGAATATATTTCTGCGAGTGCGGTACAAATGCAATGTGAGCTTGAGCTCTAGAAGTTGCACATGTACCGACACAGCTGGTAGGTGGTTCAGTGGAACCATCGATGAGGCGGACCTTGTAGGCCTTGTCAAGTGTCAGATTCGGAATTTTATCAAAAGCCCCCCGCAGATGGTGGGCATTGTTGGTAAGTGCTCGTGTTCTGGACTGCAAGAGATTTGAGGTTATACAATAATGGCTTCGATAAGTGGCTGCTATAATAGACTTTGAGCTATAGGTTGAGGTGGCTACGATTTTGAAACACGCAATCTATATTCTTGCATAATTTAAAGACTTGACCATGACGGTTCTGTCATTCGTAGGCTGCGCGTTTGAAAGATCACGATGATTTGTATCATCACAGCACTTTTATTTTATCGAGCGGTCAGGGATGTTAATGGAAGACTTGTGATAAACCCTGCTAGTGATTTCATTCAGGTCAGCTTCCAGTACGAGTTGCTCAGTGAAAAGTAAGTACAAACACAGCGATCACAAAGCGAGTACGAACTAAGCCATTGTCCTGGTGGATGCAGAAGAGCACCAGAGAGACAACCGCAGAAAAGGGGCTGAAAGCTGCCGACAAGGCGAATCGGATCAAAGAATACCAAGAGTTTCCGGTGCCTCGATGCAGCAAAGGGCAAAAAAATGTTCAACAGCCATCGGTGCATTGATGGTATGAGGAGATCTTCAGATCGCTTGTAGAGCTGGCACCGTGCAAGGTACTTGAAACCGCGGAAAACTCTACAAGAGGAGAAGTCTGAACCATGCCATCAAGGCAAGCAGTCAAAAAAGTGTTACCGAGCTGTGGAACAAAGTCGACCAAAACTGTGACGTAGAAGCTGAACAGCGGCAGAAAACCTTTGAAAACCTAGCCACAGGACGATTCCATCAATGACAAGGATTTATTTAGACAAATGGAGAGAGGATACATGGCGAGGACGCAAATAATTCCCCTAGTCACACCGCAAAGCGTTCTGAAAATTTAAGCAAAAATTGGAGATAAATGGTATCCTCCCTGGAAGCACAAATTAAACGGCGTCTGTAAATCATTAAAGTTGTGTATAACTTGGCCGTCGCTCAATGGTTAGTGCGTTGCATTACTGTGCGAGTTGCGTAGGTTCAAGCCCCAGCCATGTAAAAATACTGTAGCGCATTATAAGCAGTAGAATGGAACTTGCAATCGAAAAGAGAAGAAGTCTCGCCTATCCTCAACATTCTGCTCTAAAGGAGTGATCCACTATTAAACCCGGCGATGAAGTCGCACGGTGGGAGCGAGGGAAATCAGTCCTTTACTGTTCCACACTATGCGCAGGGCCATTGTGATGCAATTCGGTGACGAAGGTCATTTTTTTTTTAAATCTTGATTCTGGATCGATCTCTGAAATCTCCATAGAAGTACTCTCCTTAAATTTCTATTCTCAGTCTTGAATCTTGGTAGGGCAGGGTAAGTACACGGAATATGGGGTTCTTGAAATTTTAAGATAAAAGATGTGGCCTAACATCTAAAAAAAAAAAAAATAGCTCGCGCGACAGCTCCGGATGAGCTAAAGCCTAGCTTCTCGCAACCATTCATGCTGTGCGTGTTACATGATATGAATGTTTTCCGCATGAATGGAAGGGACCTACAATTTATTGCCGACTCCGAAAGGCGAAGTGAGAAGCTCTTTCATGACAGATCATACTCCCGGAGGCTTGTCATTCCCCGACGAGAGGTGGTGCCGCGAAAAATGTTTGATGTTTTCCTTAAACCCACTCCGCTCGGTCAGTAGTCCAACGCACTAACCACTGAGCCACGGCCACATATAGCTTAGTATTATTCCACCTGCTATTTACCAATCTTTCTTGTTACAGTACCAAGGCGAAACACCCTATTTCCAGAGAGGTTCTGGTCAACCCATTTGTTAGCTTGCGTGCTCTGTAGTTGCCTGGAAGGTGTTTAAATCCTTGCACCCACCATAGGGAAAAATCGCATTTGTCGGAGATTTCGCTTTGCTAAGTCACAGCTTTTCAGATTGCCGTGGTTTCTACCTGAAATATACTACACTGATCCGGCAATCGTCTGGTAATCCTCACAATGGATGCACTGTAGAAGAATACTAGCTCCGTACCATACGCTGTTCTCGACCCATCTATGCATATCTCTATCCCAGATTCAGTCAAGATTCATAAACGCTTCTGCTGGAGATGTTGGTCCTGTATTTGATATTTAAGTCAATGTGTGGAATGATATAGTCCATTCTACCAAGAATAGTTTTATTGCTGCATGGGATCCTGGAGTGACCCGCATAAGCATTGGTGAAGATTTCCTAAGCCTTAGAGTTCCTTTAGCTGTCATTTGTTTCCCATAGAGGTCACATGGAGCATTATGTCCAGAGCAGTCGTAACGATTTTTCTTAAAGCACCTGTTGTGCAGATGCATAATAGCCTCTGAACTATTTTCAGAAGATCAGTGTTGCTTTTCTTGTCTAGTGCTCTCCACCAGACTGGTGCCAAATGCCCCAGGATGGGTCTCACTATTTTAGTTTAAGTCCAGTGTAACACTGTAGGCTGAAGGCCTTATTTCGAGCCCAAAAGCCATACGACAGGAAAAAAGGGCAACAGAGACCTTCTTTGCACGGTTTTGTATATTCAGTTTCTGAAGAAGAAACTCGCTTAGCCATTACAGTTGTAGCTGATCTACATAATATGTCGTACTGTCAATTACTATCAACTGCTAGATATTTAGACAGTTCACTGCATGTCAAACTTTGTCTCGATGGCTTATCACAAGCCGGTCAACATTTTGGACAATGATAATATCTGCATATCTATCTGTCGAATATCAGAGCATGGCTTGGAGGGTTGATCGAGCGGATAATGATTATGACATCAGGCGATTTAAAAAAATTACCGTGAATTATAGCAATGACAAACCCCACAAATGTCCCCAGCTAGTCTGGACGCCACCATCGGACGCCATCTAAACCTAATACTACTTGAGTCTCGAACCACTGTACCTCGCTCGCGCTGTGTAAAAAACATCGTAAGGGTATTTATAACCCATTGAAGCGCGAGTGGATTATAAAAGAATGAAATCTGGACACATTCTAGAATGTACGACAAGACCATTTGAATGACACCTTTACAAACATTTTGTGAATCTTATGCTTTGGGAAGACGATAATGGTTTCAAAAAACGGTGGCGATACCTTTTTAAAAAAGCAATTAAAACTCCATGATCCTTAAAGTTTTATTCAGTTTTTTCTATGCAAAGCACAGACGAAACATTGAATAGTATCGAATTTCAGACAAGTTATCACTCTTTAACGATGTTTTGGCTGATAATTAAATTGAGACTGAAGCTCCTAACAAGAGTCATTCAACTCTAGTCGGACTACTATTGTTTAGGCAGGCAATGACGCCGGTAAACAACAACCACAGCAGAAACGGCTAAGAGCCCAAATTACAGGTTTTCTTGTATTTCTCTTCTATTAATCTCACTTACTCAGTGTCCGGTAATTATATACTTTTTTGAAGTCTTTGTGGTCCGTTCGTCGGACCATAACGCCAGAATTTTGTGCTTTCTTAACCTTAACGGATATTTGCGTGACGATTTTATTATGCTGCTTCGTGTTAATGAGCCTAATGAGCGAATCATTGTTAAAAGTTGCAGGCAAAGCAAAGTTCGGAAGAACGATTATGTTTTCGGGTCTCTGCTGGTCAAAGGTAACAATTTGGTAACAATTTAACTCAAAATCGGAGAGAGAGAGAGAGAGACTTTCATGATGTGTGACGATAATTCGTCACTTGGTCATATCAGTCATGTGTTGCATTAGCTACATTTGGTTAATTGGAAAGGTTGTGGTTATGGTGTACCTCAGAGTAGTCACCACGGGCCACTGCTTTTCGGTCTCTTGATGACATTCGCTTTTTAAATTGTGTGCGTTGTCATACCTGGATGACAGTTTGTAGGAGTAGAATTAAACTAAAGTTTTAATTCGTTTTACCTCGAATATCTCAAAGCTCTCCTCTACAGTAAATTGTCCAGCAGATCGTTATAAGATTTAAAAAAAAAAATCGGGATCTTAAAATTGAAATATTGTGCCGACTAGAACAGGTAGAACGTGTTACCGAAACATGTAAGCCCCTTCAAATTCCATCGTGGACATACAAATCTAAATCGAAAGAAAGCCAAGAAACCTATACTAGACTCTTCTAGTCAAACGTCTATTTACCAGGTTCTACGTTGCTGGTTTGGTTTGTCTTTACATAACGTGCCACATTTAAGAGTTTCTACTCAATAGAAGTTCCTTCAAGCGATATCTATGAAACCTTGAAACTCTTAAAGGTTGAACGGCAACTTTTTTGGTAAAATTATGGTTTCAAGATGGAGTTCGAATTTGTCTCGTATGTCCGTATGTCTAGTCACAGCTCTCACCGAGACTGATGACGTTTACACATTTATAAAGACGGAAAGAGGTCTCACAACGAGCTTAACCTTCCCAACACATGGCACAATGTTACAATCTGTTGGATCACATGACATAGTACTAGACCTGGTAACGAGAAAGCCGAATTACCTAGAAGAGGTTTGAAATTGAATAATCCACTGACAGACCACACAATTCCTATCCCCGTGGAATGATTCTACATACAATAGTGATCTTTCTCGAGCAAGTTCTTTGCACTGCTCTTCCACTTCGCTGGATTAGATAATCGAATCCGAAGATTTGATAGCGGCTTGACGATATCAATATCCCGTTTAGAGGTCTAATTAAATCTGAGTGCCTTACAGGTCTCTCTGATTGGTTTCTTGAAACATTATCTGTTAGCTGCCGTGCCTCAGTTGTTAGTGCTTTGGGTTGTTTTGCCAGCCGTGTGCGTTTAATCCCTAGCCATATCCACCGAACACTTGTCATGGCACTACCTCTAGTCGGGGAATAACAAACATCCTGGATAATAATTTGTCATGAAGAAGCTTCTCAATTTATCGTTCGAAGTCGGCAATAAATTATAAATATGTACATGTAGGTTACACGCACAACCTGAATGATTGCCAAAAGCTATGTCTTGGCCTATCCCGAGCTATCTAGGGCGTCTTTTCTCTGAGTGCATCTTTGATCCGTAATTCAAAGACGAATATCGATTGGTTTAGGTACACCACTAGTTGGGTCCGATGTTAGCTGCAGTCCAGTATTAGCTGCATTCAACTCAATATTGCTAAGATTTTCAAAGGAATAACAACCAAGAGTTAAATATCTAATGTTAGCTAGAGAGGGACATTCAGACAGCTAGTGACCGACGGATTCGAGTTGACCATGCAACTTCTACAGTAGTAGCTTTGTACAAACCCGAGTCTCTCCTTATGACCCCCTGGCAGTTGTGCATATGAACATTTGTATCCTTTTGGTTTTAATGTCATTCTCCCTGCTTATATAACTGTAAGACGTTCTTTAGAAATGTAATTCCGTCATTTTTTGTTTGTGATATCATTGCGCCACTGTGGTTAGAATAAAGTCACATTATTGGCCTTTGAAATTCTGTTTAAAAAGACTTCCCCGTCGACTTCATTGTTGCTGACTCCAGAGCTTTAATAGCCGCCTGGCTGTCCCTATAGATAGTCAATAGCTCTACGGAAACATTTTAATTTTTAATGACCTAACTTCGCAGCCCGTTTTGGACCCATCAGTGAAAAGTTGATGGGTCAGTGAAAAGTTGATGGGTCGAAACTTCAAGAGAAGTTAGGGTTTTGTGTAGTCAGTTGAGGGTAGATGTTGGATGTTGGGATGTAGATAGACTGCGACTTTTAAATATCTTTTCTGTTTCAGCTGAGGGTAAGTATCGCTTAGTATTTTTGCAGCAAGTAAAGTTTTGTAGATCATCACCTAAATACTTCAACAATGTCAGCCATTGACAAGGATCATAGTGTTGGTAGAAGGTAGATGAAGTCTTCAGGTATGGAAAAGCATTGCAGACGTTTCTGGATCAAGAAAATCTGTGAATAAGAGTAGACAAGCTTTTGATCCCATGTGTCTATCTACTAGTCATATTCTGACTTGACACTGTCTTATAGAAAAGTAGACTTCCAGGTGTGGCCTACTTTCTGTTGAGGCAAGAGGGAGGAAAAGACAAAGCTTCATCTTCGGTCCTCTTTGGTTGCTGTCTTCTTCACGAAGTCTAGAAACCGTTGAATATAAGCGATATACATGCTAATACCTGCGTATACGCACATAATACCGACTTAGCTAGTCTAAGGCTTAATCAATAAAAATGTCGGCATAATTTCAAGATCTTCTCTCGAGATTAGGAGACTAGGAAAGTTCGATCGCATTTGCATATTCATTATTATGTAAATGATCCGATTACACCTACATGTGTTTTTGCTGATGCAATGATGCACCCAGTTCCCACAACATTGTGTTACTCTTTATTGACTGTTCAATACATCAATCAGTTATGATGAACATCGGCTGCGAAACAAAGTCTGGTCGCCTCCCATTGACGCAACATGTCAACTTGAATTTCCGACTGTCAATCTGATTCATTGCTACAGTATAGAGTGTTTATTTGCAACTGTCAAATTTACAATGACAGCAGCGAATACAACTCAAATTTGAATGTGCACCACATCAACCATTTGCCACAGAGTAGGTCATAGAAAGGCAATCAAAACAACAATAATTGCGAAATGAATCAAACTCAGATATTTGCACGCACAAAGTGTCAAAAGATTGGTAAAAATGTTGATTTTTTCTTGAAATGGCCACACGGGCCTACAAACAAACCTGACTGGGACTAGATGACGGATTTTTCTTCGATCATCTGTGGCCAGCGCTTGCGACAAAGCCCTGCCAAAATAGTATGTACATAAATTATCCATCCACCGACTTGACCAGGTAGCTGAAAGACCGGCTCTGGAGTCGTTCAATAATTAATTTATTTCTGCTAGCACGCGTGGTGTGGCTATGCCAGGTAATGATTTCGAAGGAAACCTAATCCAGCAACATTGTGCATGCAGACACACTTGCAGTTGTTCAAATAATTTATTTATAAAGTTTTCAATTTTCTGTAATATTTCAAATTAGATATGCTAATGCAATGGTTAACGACTCGAGTTAATTAGGTAACGGCGGAGAAATTTTTACTAGTCTGCAATAGCACTCGTCGGTGTGAGAAAAAAAAAAGTTGATGAGACGAATCGGAGGGGTGTGCAAAATCGCAAGGCTTTCAAGAGAGAGAGAGAGAGGGAGGCGGAACGGACTCAAGCTGATTCATATTCCTTTACCTAATGCTATGGCTTTGGACTAAGTTGCGCATAAGTGGCCCACTCTCTTTCCATCTTGGGTTAGTGGACTCGTTTGCATAGCCACCGTTTCAATATGTATTACTTTCGCTTTTGAATAATTGCTTCTGTGAATTCGAGATACGACTACCAGCAGTGCATTCAAGATTCCATCCGGATAGAACGATGAATGGCGGTCACTTTTTAGATGCTGAATCAGGGCATTATCGATGACGCTACACTTGAGCTGATTACTTCATAGGTTAGGTAAGTTTAGGTGGCTGCACCCCTTTAGACAGGGACACACTTATACCAGATTGGCCCATTGTAATACCACGATGAAGAACTGGCTTACCAGCACCAGGAACCAGAGTATGTAACACAGAGTACATCGAGATGGGCAAACGTAACGCTATTAACCCTAAAAGTTGAAGAGTTGAGTTGAAAAAGTTAAAGAAGTTTCGTCCGAAAGATGAAGAGTCTCATCTTGTGGATGTCGAGTTCGGCTAGATCCTTAAGAAGAGATCGTAGAAGTATTCCCCGAGGGTTTTTCTTCTTTGGGTCATAAGGGCAGGACACGTGCACAGTATTGGCAATGTAGTTTCTTTTTCCTCCTCGTCTCTGCAGCTTCTACAGAAATCATTGAAAACGACCCTCAATCTTAATGTATGTCTAACTATCAAGCAATGTCCGTTAAGGTCTTCTACCTGCATACATAAATATGTGTATCATAGATTTGGTTCGTGGTGGTCCAGAGAAAAAAAGTTAAGACTTATCCCATGATCCACTGTACTTCAACATTCACTTAGCTATTGACTCCAAAACAAAAATTCTTCCCAAGTTTGCAAACTGGTGAGCAATAGGGCCAATCTTCAGGAACAAAATGCCTATGTCCTGACAGCGAAGGGACTACCTATGAAGTCAGCATACAAGATGTACGCAAAGAAATAAAGTAGGTCCATTCGCCTTCATATAGAAAGCTTCCATAGTTGAAAGTACTGATCTCCCCACTATCAGATGGAGTCATTCAGAGGATTTTTATGCCAAACTAAGGCAAACAGGTGAATCTATTAAAATCTGAAAAGATAGCCAACTAGGAGAAGTTCACTCTTCTCTGCTATGGTCGATCCTTACTCAACCAGCGGCTAAACAACCTCAACAATGTTGGCTTTTCGACGAACGGCTACACCGATGGCATAGCCATCATAATCAGAGGGAATCATGAAATGACCTGCACTAAACTCCTGCAAAGTGCATTAAACATGGTGTGGCAATGGTCTCAATCTAAGAGGCTAAGTGCTAACCTTGCTAAAACGACTGTCATCTCTTTTACTTAGGAGATAATTCTCAATTAGGAATGCCCTTCAGAAAATATGTACAAAGGACAGGATGGACGGGCATCTGTCTGACAGCTGCCTTGGAAGTCCTCCTAGGTCTCCTTCCTCAACACACGAGGGTTAAGATCTTGGTTACATTCTGCCCCATAAAGCTGAACATCTTGTGATCCTCGAAGGAATACCGACTGATTCTAATTCGACTATTTGCATCACTGACTTAATATTCACTAGGATTGACTTCACTTCCCTGTTCATCCCAATTTTTGTTGTTT
This sequence comes from Matsumyia berberina, assembly GCA_917880715.2. Taxonomy (NCBI): domain Eukaryota; kingdom Metazoa; phylum Arthropoda; class Insecta; order Diptera; family Syrphidae; genus Matsumyia; species Matsumyia berberina. The sequence continues at coordinate 37,615,365 of OU862870.1, forward strand.
AGGGTAATGACAGACCAGTCGAAAATAACTCCCAATCAGTGTGGTATACCGACGGATCAAAAACCGAACGTGGATTAGGACTGCCAGACGTTCCGATTTTGTTTACCCTGTCCCGATTTAGAAAATGTCCCGACAATTCCCATTAGAAGCAGCTTTTTAAAGGAAGGTCCATTTGGTCAGACAATTACTGACTTCTAAAATAAGTTCAACCGACAAACAAGTGAAATATGAGTACAAGTAAAAATCTGTAAAAATGTTTCACATACGCCACAGTTCTTTAGGTTCACTGATCCGCGATGAGATATACTGTAGGATCTATTGGAAAATGTCATCTTCGAAGGTAGATATGTGTGTGTTTTTATGTGTTTCTTGATTGCGTGTTTAACATTTTATGATTATTTCCAAATATCCCGATTTGTCCCAACTTTTGGGTTCTGATGTCTCGGATTTTGTGAAGTTTCATCTGGCAGCCCTAACATGGAGCCGATACTGGCATCTAATGTTCGAACTGCAGTTTTTTTGCTGGTTTTGGAAACGCTATACTGGAACACTCAGACGCAACTCGTCCATTGTACTACCAGAAAGCAGGACCCAGTATTTACCCATTTTACTGACATTTTCAGAGAAGGAAGAACACGCTTCAATGACGAGGAGTTTATAGTATCAACACTCACCACATCACCATCAAAGATCTGCCACCTGATCCGAGAAAAGGGAGGACAATCGCAAAGGAAAAGATCAGAAGTGATGCCTCTTTACAGGCGTCGCTTGGGAAAAGGGAAGAGTTCCATTAGAAAGCCAATAAGTTGTCTACAATCTTTTCTGCCGCTGATTTCTTACAGACGTTCGGGAACATTCGTTTAGTCTGCCTGCATCTTGGAGAGCCGTGCCACATACAATTGGGTTTGTACGAAACCTGAAACGCGGGAAGACCCAATGCAGGTTCAAGTCCTGAGAAAACATCTTTTCAGCCTTGTCTAGCTATCTCATAGGATATCTTATTTCTAGAGTTTCCAGTGTGACCTGGGACGCAGGCAAGATTCAAAGAGTTCAGCATTGCGACCGAATTCAGAGAGTTCTTGCATTCTCCTACTATTTTGGAACTGGTTACAGGGTTGAGCAAGTCCTTAAGCGCAGCCTGACTATCGCTACAGACGCAGATGCTCCGACCCTTCCACCAATATAGTCCGTGGTCTTTAGGATAACAAAGGTCTCTGCTTAGAAAACAGAGGAATGCTTGCCCAACGAGTAGTGAAGTCTGCTGTTGTTGACCTCTCCGAAGACACCAGCATCGGACCTATGAATGGTTTTGGAGCCATCCATGAAGATTCGACTACAGCTCAGTCTAGGCTCAAAGTCTGGCCGAAGCCAGTGTTAAAGGCAAGGAAAGTGGACTTTAAAATTGCACAGAAGACGAAGTTCTGGTGTCACTGCATCAGACGGCATATCCATGGAACTAGGGTCGTAGAATAAGTGTCGCGCAACGTCATCCAAACTCCAGTGCGGGTGATACCAAAAGCTGGGGCTAGACGATAGATTGCTTTGATAGTACAACCCCCGATATAAGCTTCAAGGGGATGTAGATCAAGCCGAGCGTCTGGAGCAGCGCCAGGCGTACTCGGAAAATCTCCCGTGCAACCGAGACAAGCCGTTCCGTGAAGTTTAGTGCAGTAGGCAGTAAGCTTACGCGCAAGCGCCCTCCACCAAACAACCGACCCATAAGCTAGAAACGGTCTTATTATTGCCGTATATATTCGCCCGATATAAGCCCCATATCTTGCCAAAAGCACGCTCACACTGGCAGAAAACTGAGAGTGCCTTAGATGTCTTCGACTGAACTTAAGGCTAATAGAGTAGCTTCCCTTGGCTGCTCCACATGTGTCTATCAGACAGAGATATACTCAATTGAGCCTTGCGCCGGAGAATGCTTAAAAAGCCTAGCTTTTGTTATCGATTTTTGGATGGCAGCTTAAGGAAAACATACCTGTGTGAACTTGATTGTGTCCAGGTTTAAGCCAAATTTGTCCGACCTCTTCACAATCTTTATGATTGCATCTAACCCCAGGCTGAGGTTAAACAAAGTTTGAAGCCATGGGAAATTATCTGTGACGGTGAGTTGAACAAAAAACTAACCAACCAAGTTGAGACGTTCCCCCTGTTTAACATATAACCTCAAAGCCTCTTCCCGCAATTAAGCTTCGGAACCTTCAATTTGTACAAGACCCCCCGCCCCCGTGGGGGTCATACGCGCGTTACACGAGACAACAATTTCACACACAATGTACGCGCACATTCCCTTATGAGAAAAAACAATCAAAGAATCAATGCTAATGTCAAACACATCCGCGAATGCCACTAGTCACTAATGGTTTCTCATGATATCAGCGTGCAAAAATCAAATGTCACGCTTAGTTATAGGTAATGTGTTTGACTTCTTGCTGCGGGTTTTCAGTTTGTTTTGTGTCGAATCAAACATTCAATCCACGTGAGGCGTCTAATAGGTAATTTTCTCCAAACACAGATTCAGTTAGAGTCGCTCTCAAAACGTCGGAAAAAATTGCTTTGACAGGTTTTTTTCGTAAATATTAATGAAATGACAGCTCGAAAGGGTGAACCTTACATAGATACGGCCTAAGTACATACAAGTTGGAATGCCATGATTCACTCAACTTGAACTCAAGTTGGCACAAGTGTCTTTTATAATTTGTTTGCTTTTGTAATTTATTTGGACTTAATTTCGTAAGACTCCCGTGATTCTGCCGCTGAATTGGGTTAAAATTTGTATAATTTATGCTCCAAGAACCGAGATAAGCTACATATGTACCTGGTTTGGGTTCAACCTGTTGGCGTGGAGTAAAAAAAAAACAACGCTTGTGCTCGAGACATATTTATCTCGATTTTTTCTACTTAAAATTCTCTAATGTTGTTCTACACACTTTTGTGTGCTTTTTCATAAAACAGCAAAACAAACGTGTAAAGAGGAGAAAGCAAACAGAGCTGGTACATACAAATCATGTGCACAAATAGTTGATGAAATAGATTGCGGCGAAATTGATATGCAGAGTTAAACTGATTTATGTATTACTTCAAGGCCACTGCGACTATAAGTGCGTCTGTACTGTACCTACTTCAGTGAGTTCAATTGTAGTTTTCTTCTCCTAATAGTTTGACTGCAAATCAAGGTTAGAACTGCGCCAGTTTCGATCATCAAAGTAAACAAAAACAGATGAAATCTCCGTAGTTCAAGAAGTAGAGGGAATCTAACGTCCAGCTGTCTATGCATCAACCCAACTGTTGCATTGAACATCATATCCCATTAGAAGTCCAAATAAATCCATCGACTCTTTCATTCCAACGCTTTCGACTTAAATTCATATCAAGAAGGTCACTACCCCTGCCTGGAATACTGAAGCTAGATATGACATGACACAGTGACAACCATCAACTGAAAAGTCCACTGACTTCAAGCCCAGTGACAAAGCATGCTGCTACTATCACGGAAGAAATTCATTTTACTTCAACTCGATAAGAATAATCTAAGGCTTACCAAGCGCCCACTGCCAACTGGAAAAAACTTTGAGATCCAGTTTAGATTCACTCTGCAGACCCTAGTAGGTAGGTAGGACTGGCGTGCCTGAGGCATAATAAGCGAATTGGGCGCTGTTTTTACACCACCACTCTTGGGAACCTTATTTGCTTGCAAAATGTGAGTGGATTTGTTGTTAAGTGGTCCTTATATTCAGTCTTTGGATTTGAGAAAGAAGAATTTGAGAATTTGACGGTCTCTGTCTCGTTCACATCTTTGCGGCAACAAGTGTTGAAGGAGATGCCTAGAAGTCTTGTTGTTTGCCAAACTTCCAGATATTCGTCAAGAGATGTTCCTTCGATTTTTGGTAGGTCTCTTGTTCTAGTCTGATTGTACGTAGACCATATGACACATCTTTCTAGTCCGGTTCATTTTTAGTCCATTTCTGACAATAAAGTTGTTTTAGTGATAAATATCGTAGGGCTCAGAGAAGATACTTGACTTCTTAAGTGATTCTGGTATAAAGCAACTACTCTAGACTCTCTTAGGGATGACAGAGCGCTCCCTAGTGTTTGTTTTTCTTGGGCGTGTTTGTCTATGGAACTTCTGGAAAAATTACCCGAGAAGAGAACAAGCCTATTTGCATGCTGACCACTTAGAAGTGTGATGACGCTTACGATGAGGCTGGACCAACTTTTAAAGACCTCCTACAGCTCTTTGGTCTACCTTTCCCTAGATGTGTCTACATACTTAATAAATAAAACTGCTCTGCGAGAAAATAGTCCAGCCTAAGTAAGAATTTATATTTAGAGAGAGGCATGCCTAGGTGGTCGCCGTGGCTCAGTGGTAAGTGCGTTGGACTGCTGTGCAAGCTGTTTGGGTTGGGTTTCCAGTTATATTCACAGAACATTTTTCACGGCACCGCCTCTCGTCGGGGACTGGCGCGAAACTATAACACGCACAAGATGAATGGTTGCGAGAAGGTATGGGCCAGCTATTTATTTTTATGTTCTACATATGTCTAGATGGTTCTTTTGCCTGCTCGGCTTATTTCCAATAAAAAACAACCTTCGACACTCAAGACAAGTGAATAATAAATTATTGAACTGCTGAGCCAGTTCAACAAAAGACAAGCCTATATGACTCTTTAGATATCGCGGAGGCGCTTGAAAATACCAGCTACAAGTCGAGAACAAGGTTAGGTTGGGTTGAAGTGGCTGCCAGCTAAAGCCAACACACTTAGACCCATGAAGGGTCCGTTGTGATACCACAAGGATCTCGAAAAGATCTCCTGCCTACTCATTGAAACCAATTGGAGCTTCTTATGAAGCGTAGGAGCCTACTAACATCGATGTTAAACAGGTCGTTCAAGTTTGTAAAGAAGAAAGCTCACAAGTGGAGTCTCCTTTTGCGGGAGAAAGCTGGACAGGTGGAGAATAGTCTCCTCCTCCTCCTCGTCCATGCAGCTTCTGCAGAAGTCATTTGCGTAAACGCCAAGCCTTGTTGCATGCTTGCCTCTTAGACAGTGTCCAGTAATGACACCTATTATAGTGCTAATATGCGATCTATTTAGAGAAATCAAACACTAAGAGACATGTTATACCACTTGTTCACCTAAGATTTTTCGATAGCATCTAGCTTTAGATTCAGTTTACAAGTAGCGATCGGTATACCTAAGGTGTCCTTATCAGGCCCAATAGATAATGTTGTTCCATATCTGGCGAGTTCGTCAGCCTTGCAGTTCCCTGGAAGATCACTGTGCCCTGGCAACCAACAAAGTTGAAAAGGTTAAACGCTACTTCCAAGGACAAATTCTCTCTCCCCTTCTTTGGTACTAAGTGGAAGACAACCCTTTAGTCAATGTTCAGTCATTATCCATTGCAATTTGAATAATGATCCACCTTCTTTCCGTTGATGTATTTTGAAAATTGTTGGCTGCAAAGACACCATTAGGACTAAGAGAATCCCAACAGCTGATTAGTGTAAGAACTGCTCACTCAAGGATTTTAATTAACCAAAGTGTATTGACTTACACAGACTGTGTTGTACCTCAAAACCAGGATTCTAAGCAAAAATAAATGGGATTCTTACGTAGTTAAGAACACTTCTGTGTTTGAAATATGTATACAAATATGCCAACAAGAGGTGTCATTTTAAATTCCGTTCCATTGGTGAACTACCCACACTCAGCTATCATTGCTAGGAATGACTTTTAATAAGCAAGAACTAGGAGGTTATTAAATATCCATCGATATACACTTGCACAGCGTATTGAAATAGTGAAATTTCAGTACAAAAACGTTGAAAATATCGCGGAAACACAACGTACAGTTCATACTGCCTTTGGTCATCATCATGTGCCTTCTCGCACAGCTATAGTGAATATATGGACGAGACCAGGAGTCCTCTTCAACTCAAGATACCACGTAGATATCGTATCGCTGTACCACATTTTAAGTAGAAGTAAGGACAATCCGAGAAGGAGCTCTCTGGTATTTGATGGATACAATAGAAGACCTTGCTATTGTGTGATAGCCAGGCAGCAATAAAAGCCATGGAGAGGCCAACGATAAGATAGAGTTCGCTGACATAGGCACCTTATCCATTGGCCAAATAGATAAGAATCGTCTTAAACACTAGGGCGATGAAAACTAGCACCGATGGAGCCAAATACATGTCTTTTTTCTAAACAGATCTAGCTTAGCCTGAACTCCCGAGGAACAAATGGACTCATCCCTATCGGTAGGAAAAGCATTAGCCCTACATTCGGGACCCTGTCTGATACCAAGCCATGCACGAAGATTGGGAGTATTCTCCAACGACAGCAGCAGAAGCTTTTTAAATAAGAAGAAGACGGTCATTTATCTTCTATGCACCTGCGCTGCTCTACCCGCTATAAGAAGTAAAATCTTGCGCGAATACTTCATAAATGACCTAAATGAAGTATCTGGTCTTGAGTTTTGCAGCATAATACGATTTATCTAAGCGTCAATGGCTTACTTCAGCACGCACCTATTCCGTTCTCAATTCTATAAGAGAACTTGTGATACATGAGGGTCAAGTCATCCAATAAAAAAGAAAAATTTTCATGTGCCTAAGCAGGCTACGAATGCCTTTCGGTCAAATGCTAAACGATGGGCCTACTCGTTGATTAGATTGACCTATTGTCACAGCTGGGTTAGTCGTCATCCAACCTCATCTCAGTCTTAAATTGTGACAAACTACAACGGTAAACTGGCTTTAACATATGAATCTACAGATACAACATTTTTTTATGAAGGCTGTTGAATATTTACAAGTTGCTGAAACTGCTACCAAAAACCAGACATCTCTCCACATTTTAACAAATATTCTGTCCAAATGCGGTAAAAAATTCCTCATTTCTCAAGACACTATCTGCTCAAGTCTTAATGTTTAATTTGTTGCGAACCCCGGATTTGTTTCAAGCCAGCGGCATGTGCAAAAATGAATATATTACCCGGGTCAAACAACATTCTCTACGTCAAAAGGATTAGATGTTTATTTCGAAGAAAAAAAAAATTCCGATAACAACACAAACACGTTTTACAAAAAACCTAACTGCCAATCCATCTTGCAACACCTTGTCGACCTTGAATACAACAAAATTTAAATACTTAATTACAGTCAACAAGATACACGGCCGAAGAGATCAGACAGACAGTTTCAAGGGAACTATGCCAGTGTGGCGTTGGAGTTGGCCCTGGCAAGGGCCACTCGAAGACATTAAGAATATGATCAATCGATGTGTGACGACCCGTCCCACAACCGACTCATCAGTAATTTTGCATTCAACTGACACCTCGTTTGCCCTCGAAATAACTCAGTCGGTGTCTTCATTACCTGAGCTTGCCAAACAAAGTTAAATTACACACTCGAGTGATTGTTTACAGATCATTAAAATCATCACAAAGCCCATAAATAACCACATACCGGACAGGCCGAGAATTTTGATTACCCGCTGTTGCTGTTGCTCTTGCATTTGGCCAGCGAGTAAAATAGCCTCGCTTGGCTATTATCATGGAAAAATTGCTTAATTTTCGCTTAATGGTGCGATTGCACTTTGCCTTTGGTGGCAAAGTATATTATTAGTTCAGATCATCATTACCCTCGATAATAAATGTGCGAAAGTTGGGTTGACTTTGGCACTAATAGCAGTGGAGGAGAACTCTCTATAGCAACGTGGTAATCCTTTTGAGTGAAGAATGCAGACGACAAGGTCACTGAATTCGTTTTAGTACTCCACAGAGGACATGGGGAATCAAGGAACCGCAGGAAAGAGCTTTGCAGCGACTCATGCAGGTGATCACGAATAAGCTGATCGTTGTTGTAATGACCCCAAAAACCCTTTCCCTTCAAGGAAGACACCTCACCACCGTTAAGAACTTGCCACAAAAATCCAGGAGACTTTGCGTCACAATGATTCCACAAGGACCTAAGTGTGATGAGATCGAGTGCTTTCTCCCTCAATCCAGATACCTTCCAGGAGACTTTGCAATGTACACCAAAGGAAAAAGTGTCGAAGAAGACTACAAAACCAGTCAAGGCCTCCCAATATGAGACCCTCTTTGTGTCTCATGTTGAGAGCATGTTGTTTATGGAAATTTTTCTGCGACAATATTATGTAAACTGCAGAATTTTCGAGAATGAGGTGAATCCCCGCTAAACTCGTTCAAGAACTCTGATTGTTAATGGCCTGAGTCGACCCCAAACACTAAGACTATTGTTTGGGATTGAGAAGACAAAGGCCTTGCAAATTATCAATTTAGTTGTCTGAAAGACTGCTCCACTGTCGATGCCATTGATAGCAACGTAGAAAGTCATCGATGAGCACTACGCAAACTTTAAAAGGAAAAAGGTGTAGGCCATGTGTCCGCTTAAGTTGAAATAGGATAAGAACGCCTACAGACTGTGAACTCAGGAATATTTAAAAGCTAAGGAGGCTCTATACAGAAGCAGGGGAAACTTCGGAGCATCTTCTAGGGCTTATCAGATAGACAGATGTAGCGTGCCCGCTTTTGGTCCATTTATGGTCATTACCTAGCACCAGAAAAGGCATAATAGACTTTTATGCTCGAATGTGCTTCGCCTGATGCGCTTGAGATTAAAGGGAGATCAAGCAACTTCGTGTGGAGGATCCCACTGCCATCTAGACACCTAAGCCACTTATGTATGTTAATGGTCAGAGATGCTCAAGCATAAACGGTCTTAAACGTCAAACTTGAAGTTTAAACAGTCAAACCGTCCACGAGAGAAAGTTAAGAGCAATATCTTCCTTAAGTACCTCCACTTTTGGAAGACAATTTGTTTGGCCTGCATTTCCGTGATCCAGGACAGTAGTAGGTCAACACGTATGACAGCTTAAAATACATTTATATCGCAAAATGTCATCATTAAGCGCGGGTTTTCTGACAGTGACAATCTAAATAAAGTGTGTTGATACCTCCCCTGTCATCCCATCAAAACACAATCATCTGTCATGGACCGCCAACAACGATCGAACAATATAAACAAAGAAAACTAAGCGATAAAAAATCTTTGACAAGGAATTTCACTATAATCCGACCATCGTGACCGAAACTCGAAAAAAAAGATCAATAAAGTGGCACAATGTGCCCAATACGCGCTCATACACACACTGACAGCATCTTACCTCTTTTGCTTGAGTTGACGACACGGTGATGTTAACGCCAGGAATTCTTCAAAAACAAAACGAAGCAATGACCACGATCGGTATCCAAAAATATCCACAGAATCCACAAAAGGTCAGAAATGCAACAACAACGACAACGACGTCCTACTTCCCGAGCACTTTCTACAAACTTGCAACGAATTTTCCCCGGGATGCACTGAAGAAATTGCACACACGATCACTTTTACAGGGCTTCACTGTGCTTTGCGAGACAAATAAAAGACGCGAATCTCTGACTCTGAGTTTCCACTGCGACGACACTAATCGAGGAATTAATGGAAATTTCACTCCACCTTCGCGTGTGTTGAAAACGATTTTTCGCTGTGGAAAATGCTTTTCGCAGGTGCAGCGCACTATAATCCACTTTCCTCGATTTTTTTGCGCGAAACTACGGGTGTACGTCGTGTGTGTGATTTGTTGTGTCCGCGACGAACGACAGAAATGAATGAAAAACGAACGAAAAAAGTTAAAAAAGCGTCAAGCAAAGATGATCCTCTCCTGCTCTTGTCCAATGGCGAAAGCAAAGTGACAAACGGCTAACGCGAGCGAAACTGAAACACACTAGCAAATAGCGATGGCGATGGCGAATGGAGTCGTTTCGAGTTAAAACTTGAGAGCACTGCTTGAGAGAATTTTGTTCACATGTCGTTTGTGTCCCGGTGGAGCAATGGAATGTGGAAGTGGAAGTGCTCCAAGCGAACAGCGAGAGAGACGACTCCACTTGGCGTGTGCAACGAGTGGTGGATTGGAGTGGATGCAAGTGAAGTTGTTGCAATCGAGTGGAAGTTCTGTGGTTGGGGAACAAACAAAACACAATCAACATTCGACTCACTCCAACGGGGAGAAACCATGTTTTAGCGAAAGTGGGGCATGTGAGTGTATTTATCCAGCTGTGCGCTCACAACACAGGGTTGTTAGTGGCAACCTGTGGATTGTAAACACGGAATAGTGGGCAGCGTTGTTTTTTATTTAAATCAACACAGGTGGATGAAAATATTTTCAATTGCTTAGCCATTTTCATGGAAAATAATTGAATTGTTTGCTAAGTCGATTAATATAAGAATCCAAATTAATTAAGTGTTTTTCTGTTATGTGAATTAACGAGAAAATTATATATGTATGCATGTACATAGATCAATTTATGTATTTTTAGGTAGGTAGTATGTATTTGCAGTCGATAATAAGATTCCTGTCGATTCCTTTAATACATGGGAAAAATATAGCACGCACAGTGAGCATGATTACGAGGACTTGGCCCCGTTTGCCAAATTTAAGAAGATTTGCATTCATTTGGTGGGAGTTTCTGAGATTTCGGGGCACTAGTGGCAGACAAGTGGGCTTAATAAGGCACAAGCTTCCACAGGTTTTTCTAAATAAACTTCTATATATGAAATCCTACTCTCACCTCCACGTGGCAAACACTAGTTGCTTCGCACTTTAACTGGAGACAGGGTTTCAACTGCTGTTGCTAACGATATAGAGAGTGAGAGGATGGGGAGTAATTAATCTAATGAGGCATTCCTTAAATCTGGACGGCAGCGGCAGAATCCACCGTGGTATCTACAGTTCTAATAAACCGCGGCACTTAGACTTTCTTGGCGTTCAGGCCTAAAAGGATCGATTTATGCTCGTCCTTGATATAAGCGCTTAGGATTTACTCCTTCAAGTTGGGGGTAACTGCCCGGACACATACAAAATCCATCTTACGTACCGACTACAACGTATCTTAAGCTAAAACGAAACGTAAGCAAACACTTTTGAGAATTCGTATCGAGGTAAAATTCATTTTCAGCCTGATATGCGCATATGGCATAACAAAGAAAAATGAATGATTGACCAAACATATGTACAATGTCCTAGATATGACCAGACTTAGTATTGTCTAAGCTGTGTTACCTAGGTCTCCTTTTTCTATCGTGTTGAGCAATTTCAACGAAGAAATACTAAAGGGTAGCATTACAGATTGCAGACACAGTCTATACGCTTCTAAGTCTAATCTGCCCACCATTCACCCAATTGACAAGAAAGCAAACCTCTCAACTACGTTAACTACTGTCCTCCGTGTTTCTGAAAAGCTTTCGCTAGAAACTTGAGCAGCCCCTATCGATGCATCTTTACGCCAGGTTAGTCCACAATCGACCAAATGTTCACACTACAGCAGGTCCTTAAGAAAGCCCGAGAATTCCATTGATTGAGTTTAGAGGGCAACCAACTTGGAGTGCGCAACAGGAGGGACTTAGCTAAAGCCCGGGATAACTGGAGAGGCTCTTTGATTGAGGCCCATGTTCTCCGCAAACTGTAGAGCCACCTAAGAATGTAAGTTAATAAGTAAGATGCTGTGCCGGACGTGAGCTCCACCTAAACCAATACTGTCTGCTGCGCCAAAGGTGAACAAACTAAAGAGAAAACTGCAAGGCAACGGCGAAGAATGTAACAGAAAACCAAGGGGAGAACAAGAGCTCCCTCTTGGTCATGTTTGAATCTATCGATGCATAGTGGTACGCTGTTTCACCTCAGATTAAATCCCACGTTGTCACTTCAGTCGAATGCAAGAAACTCAGTAATCACATGGCTAAACAGCAGGTTTTCCCGATTGAGGGCTTCTTAGTCATGGGATAACCAGTGGTGGCTAGCGGTCGCCAACTAAAAGCTACGGCTACCTACGAGTAGTTACCGGGCCACCTTAGTGATAAGCCCCACTGCGACACACTATTTATTCATTGTACTGAGTTCTTTTTGTGTATTGTCACGGAGTGTCCCATCGAATTTGCCTATTAAAATAATGGCTAGTTAGTTTGTCAGGAAGTTCGTCCTCTACTAGGCTCTACCAGTGCTGTAGGCCCCGTTTTCCCATGTAGATCCTAGAGGCTTTAGTACGCCTACGTTGCATCGTGTATGGTTTCTGGTAATATTTCGCAGCTGTCTCTAACTCCGCCCTTATCCCCAGCAGACTAATTTGGGAAGCTAACACTCTAATGGGAGAACAATCATTCCAAGTCTGATGGTTCTAAAATGGAGGAAGATACTGGAGCAGGGATGTACGGTAGTACATTGAAAAGAAATTATTCTAACAGACTCCCAGCCGACTGTAGACTTCCAAGATGAAATTTTCGCCATTTATAGAGGACCAGGGGCAATAGATGCTAGGATACTGACCCCATCCAAGATCATTATCCACGTCGGTAGTCAAACAGCTATCAAAGCTTTAGACAATGTTAGCACCAAATCTAAGCACCAAACAGTGTCTAACTGTCACGAAATCCGAAACAAAATAGGCGTTGTCCACGAGATCAGCATCTGCTGCGTCCCCGGACACAGCGACATCGAGGGTAACGAAAAAGTGGACGAATTGATTCTGCAAGAGTCCGCTTTAGAAAGTGACATCGAGGGTAACGAAAAAGCAGACGAATTGTTCTGCAAGGGTCCGCTTTAGAAAGTGAGCACATCCATAAATTAATAGACCACAAGATGAGAGAGCTAATCAACATCTCTTGGTCCACCAGAGGCGACTGCATTATATCCCCCAGTGTCTTCTGGCCTTGAAAAAAAATATACTCGCATCCTAATAGGCGTACTGCGGGGATATTGTGCCATAGACACTATGGCCACTAGATTCGGAATCAACACCCCAGATTACTGCAGGAGCTGTCAGGATATGGAAGAAACGGAAACCATCAGGCACTTGCTCTGTGAGTGTCCCAATCTCCAAAACCGCTGACTCCGACACATGGGAAATAGGCTTTTTGGAGAACTAGGAAACTTAACAGAAGTACCACTGATGAGCACACTCCCAGTACAGGTTGGTTTTGTGATAGACCAGCCGATTAGAACCCAAGTTAAGAACAAGGACCGAGGACAACTCAAAAGGGAGAACAATGGACCAGTAGGTCCCAGTGAACGCATAGTCTTCGACTGGGCACTTCCCCCATAACCTAACCTAACTCTACCTCAATTGGCGAGACTCGTCCTCAACTATTTTAATTCATGTGCATTGGTGTTAAAAATAAACTCACTCTAGCTTCCACTAACCTATAAAAAATTTTTTATAGCTTGTAAGTGCGTTAACCAAGGGGAAAGGTGTCCAAACTAACGTCCTTTCAGTTGGCCATAGAAACAGGAGTTTACGCCGCTAACACAACTTACATTGCACTAATCTTCCGACAGTGCAGGTGGTTACATCGCGGACTTCAATGTGTCTCCGTCCTCGTCCCCATCTACTTCTTTGTAGTTCTTCTAAAATTGTTCACACGGTTTCCGTTACAATCTGCACTGAATTGAAGACAAACCAGATTACTCCAACCATGCCAACACTCCACAGGTAGCCCTCATGCAGTGCTTCTCTCTCGCGGCAGTCTGAATGGTTCACTTGCAGTCCGATGTCGCAAAAAAAAAAGTGAAGAAGGAAACAAAAATGCTTTCAGGTAACTGTTAAGTGACCATCATTGTGATGAGGTATCGTGTTGCCAACGGCTCTAAATCTCTTAATGCCTCAATGAAATCGTTGAACTTGGCTTCTTGTGTTACTCCGGGACAGGAAGGAGGCGGGGTGTAGCACGAACCTCCATGGGCACAGCACCTTAAGGTAGACACCTGACCACTGAAGTGCAAATTTCCAACTCAGACACTTGTTAGTGCTCACCTAAGTGTGGGGCTAATTAGATCTCCATTGGAGATGAGCTGGTGATGGAGATTGGCGATAGAAGATTGTTTTTTGTTTTTGTTTTCCTCTACCCACTGACACTAAACCAGAGCAATTTACAGACGTTTGGATAAGAAGTGCCTGATTGAGTGTGTTCTCCACCGGAAATGGAGTACCGATTGGGTAATTGACCCAAATCCGATATGGAGCGACAAAGGGTTTGGATTGGCTCAGTTCTCGTCTTAAGTGAGTCGAGATAATCAGAAGCTTGTAGCGGTATTAGGTAATTTTAATGAGAAAAAACTGATAAACTGGTGGTGGTAATTGAGGCGTGTTGACCTCTTATGTGTCAAAATGAATACCGAGTAATTAATTAACAAAACAAAAATATTTATTCGGACTTATAAATATATACACAAAACTAAAAGAAAGATTGTTAAAAAGATATTCTGCTCTAGTTCGGTACGACTTCCTTCTTGCCTGCCGATCCTCAACGAAGTGCCCGTTTCATTCCTGTCAAGTTATTTGTGTTGCTGCTGATGTGTAGTCAGTGTTGCCGTTGACAGCTCGGCCTCTCCTGATATCTTATCGTCGATGGACAATTCTGCATCGTCCGTTTCACCCTCTTGCTCGTTGTCCCAATCGATATCTGGACTCAGTCTGCACCACGGCTTCATATGATCGCTAGAAATCACATTGGTATAACGTCTTCGGTTCAAAGGTTTGTCTGGAAGGTCCTCCACAATGTAACGATCGAAGGCCAGAACTTTAGTGACGATATACGGTCCCTTGTAACTTGGATCCAGTTTGTGTGACTCGCCTGTGGCTTGTGGAACGTAGTCGATGACAACTAAATCGCCTTCAGCATACTGATGGGGATGTTGATGTTTTTTATCGTATCGCATTTTCCATTTACGCCTTTCCTCTGCAATATTGTCGGCTGCCACTTGTCTCTTCCAGTCCACGTCGTTCATCTCCTGCGGTCCTTCTTCCATGGCTTGAATTATCTGGTTATGGGTCACATCTCTAGGATTAAAATTGAAAACTAGTTCATTAGGAGAAAATTTAGTAGTCGCGTTGCGTTGCGAGTTTATACTCCACTGCAAATTCGGTAATATTAAGTCCCAGTCTTTGTCACTTTGAGTAGAACATTTGAGTGAACCCAACAAAGTTTTATTAACCCTTTCAGCTTGCCCGTTCGCCCTTGGTGTCCGTACGGCTGTTTTGACCTGTTGTATTCCATGCTTCGTGATGAAGTCGCTAAACTCCTTTGACGTATACGCTGTGCCTCTATCGGAAGTAATTCGCAATGGTTGACCGAAAAGTGACATCACTTCGCGCAGCATAGCGATCACCGGTGCTGTTTTGGTGTTCCTCACCGCTTTTAGAATGGTGTACTTGCTGAAAGAACAAACCAAAACTATTATATGGAAATTACCACGTTTACTTCTTGGGAAGGGCCCCAAATGGTCCATATTGAGACATCTAAACGGGATTGGTAGCACCTCCATCATGTGCAATTGGCTTTCGGATTTACCTCCCTTGACTTTGTTGAGGCAACATTCCGGACACGCCGCAATGTACGTTTTCACATATCGCCTCATTCGTGGAAACCAAAAATATTTTTTTATTCGATCGATGGTCTTCTCTAGACCGAAATGACCAGCATCGTCGTGACATGCTTTCGTGATCCGCCATCTAATCAGCTGTGGTATTACCAACTTATTTTGGCCGTTTACCTTCCTGTGTAACCGTCCTGACTGCATTGCATAGTCCATCTCCGTCTGCTTAACTGTTGTTTGATTTTCGACCTTTTCTCCCTTAAGAACCTTCACGATGTCTTTTAGTTTATTATCCTGCATCTGCATGGCGTATATCCAATCTTGATCCAAAGATGTTACCTTCAAAATATTTTCAGCTACTGTTGGCGATTTCTCCGGTGGCAACGTTAGAGCTCGGCTCATTCCGTCAACATGCTGCATTCTTACTCCTGGACGATGAATACATTCCATGTCAAACTCTTGAAGTCGGAGCCACCATCGTGCTATGCGTGGAGGCAAAGGTGACGTGGCTTTCGTAGTTGCGATGGCATTGCAATCAGTTATAACGCGGAAACGTGTGCCTAATAAACACATACGGAATCTTTCGAGTGTCTCCACAATGGCCAACACTTCAAGTTCATGACTGGCGTACCTACTTTCTGCTTCACTGCATTGCCTGCTATAATAGGAAACTGGCTTCCAATCGTCTGACTCACGTTGCAATAAGACACCTGACAATCCTACTGAGCTTGCATCCGTATGAATTTCGTGTTCCTTACCTGCATCGAATAATGCCAGAACAGGTTCATTGGTGATAGCTGCTTTCAATTGTCCGAAGGCTCTCTCCTGTTCAGGTTCCCATTGGAAAGGTGCATCCTTTTTAAGCAACTTCGTTAACGGTACCGCCATCCGACTATAATCTTCCACAAATTTCCTAAAAAACCCAGTAACTCCTAGGAACTGTCTTACTTCAGTTGCGCTTGTTGGTCTTGGAAACTCGTCGATACATTTCGTTTTATTCTTACCTGGACGTATGCCCTCTGCACTCACTATATGCCCGAGGAAATTCACCATCGTCGCCATGAATACACATTTTGATGGTCTCAAAGTTAATCCAGCTTGCTTCACCGCTTCCAAAAATTCTTGTAACACATTAATTCCCTTTTCCGTCGTATCGGTGGCAATGATAACTTCGTCTACGTAGCTCACAATACTCTTCCTGTGTTTAAGTGCTTTAATGATCTGCGTAATCATCTCTTGGAAATGCATTGGAGCGTTTACTAGACCAAATGGCATAACGTTGTGCTCGAACAACCCGTCCGGTGTTAAGAAGGCAGTCAACTTTTTGCATTCCTCCTTCAACGGAATTTGGTAGTATCCAGCTGTCATATCTAATGTGGTGAAATATCTGTTGCCCGCCAACTGTGCTAACTGCTCCTCGACTACTGGCATTGGAAACTGTTTCTTTACTGTCACCGCGTTAAGTGCGCGATAGTCCACGCACATCCGACTTTCCCCATTAGCTTTAGCCACTAATACAACCGAAGCTGCGTGAGGTGAAACACTAGGTCGAATTATCTCGTACTTAAGCAAGTTGTCTATAATCGTTGACAACTTCTCCCTTTGCGCAAACGGCACTTGATAGCGTTTACCTATTATTGGCCTGTCGACTGTAACAGCTATTTCCATTGACGTCGTATTGCAGCGCCCTAGGTACGAAATGTCTTCGGCAAAGCAATCGTTGTAGCTGGCGAGAAGATCCTGTAACGTCCCCTTTTGACTTTCGTTGAGCTGTTTACCGATGTTAAACGACTCTAACAGTCCCGACTGCACCTGCAACACTCCTGCTTCAAGGATCACTCGTTGATTTCTTCGGCAGAGCACATCACGTCCCAATAAGATGGCTTGAGGTAGAAACTCGTCCGGCACCACTTGAAATGCCACATTCATTTCGTAGCCGTCCATTCGCAAGGCTATTTCCACCATTTCCGCCGACTCCACAATTGATCCTCCGAAACCCTTCAACCGCTTAAAAGACTTCTTCCGTTGAGCACCCTTTGGAGTTGATGATTCTCGTATAAGTGAGTTGTCGCTTCCTGTATCGACGAATGCAAAATACTCCTTCCCAGCTATGGTGATTTCCTTCATGACCGGTGGAATAGGCACACTTTCCTTCACATCCTGATAGACCCTGGCCACTATTGATTTCTTTGCTCGACAATCTTTCGCCTCATGACCCAATTTGGTGCAACTGGTGCAGCGTAGCTTCCGTTGCGGTAGTGGACATTTTATAGCGATGTGCCCCCTTTCATTGCAATTGAAGCATTTCACACCCATTCGCTCGTTCGTGCCGCGTCCCAGATCGACGTTACGGTCTACTATTTCGGCTGGTCCCATCGTTATGGTTCGTGAAGGTGTCGTCTGCATTGAGAATTCTCCAAGGAATTCAGCAAGTCGTTGCACGTTTGGAAGTTCATGGCGAGCAATGTTCGTGTAAGATTGGAATCGTTTAATCCATTAATTATGTACGAGTTTAAAGATAAATCGTCCAACTTACCTCGTCGCCCGACAGTAAGCATTATGTAATAATACTCCCTTAACGATTCAGTCGGCTTTCGTCTACGTTTCATTAAGTCTCTATGCACATCTGCTACATTGATTGTGCATGGAAAGTCCCTCAAAAATTCACCGACAAATTCTGTCCATGTCTGGAACACAGGTTGCGCATCTAACCAGTCCTTAGCCACTCCTTTAAGTTTATGCTGCACTGCGAACAAAATAATTTCTTCGCTCCACATGTACAAACGTCGCAATTGTTCCACCTTGTCTATAAATTGTCGTGATGAAATCATACGTTTTAGAGGATCAAACTCCGGAAGAACTCCGATGACGTCTTGAGACCCGTTCGGAAGGTGTAATTGCACTGCAGATGGTGTTGGATACGTCGTTGCAGATTCTCGCAGCTGTTCCCTGGTTTCCTCCTCGTGTGGCGTCGTAGGGGTCGTAATCTGTCGTGCCGCCGTTGTGAGCTTCATTCGACTCATATTCGTCGTCAGTTCACCCACCGTTTTGGCTAAATCACCCACGATCCCTTTTAACTCTTCCATCTGAGTCTGCCAAGGTTCTGCCACTGCCATGTCGTTGAACACTAATTCCGCATCCACTTCATCTGTACCGAATGCTGCCGTCAACCTCCCAATTTTCTCCGTTTTATTTCCCTTTGTCGATAATTTTTCCCTGCGCAACAGCGTATTTAACTGTTCTGTTTTGAGCAATTCCAACTTCAACATAATTGCGTTCTATCGGCGATCCTCTTTGTGTGTAGAAAGAAAAAGAAAAAAAATTCGAAGAACGTTGAAATTTTTTCCCTTTGTTCCTGTCGTTAAAAACCGTTGTCGCCTGTCTGTCGCCTTCGTTGTAATTCGTTGTTGATTTGCTTCTTAGAAAAATGTATTATGGAGAAGTATCCCACTTCTGATGTTGTCAAAATGAATACCGAGTAATTAATTAACAAAACAAAAATATTTATTCGGACTTATAAATATATACACAAAACTAAAAGAAAGATTGTTAAAAAGATATTCTGCTCTAGTTCGGTACGACTTCCTTCTTGCCTGCCGATCCTCAACGAAGTGCCCGTTTCATTCCTGTCAAGTTATTTGTGTTGCTGCTGATGTGTAGTCAGTGTTGCCGTTGACATATGCACCCACGTTACAAATAGCACAACTTATGAGCTACTTCCTTAGAAAGTATATTAACGAGAAGGATTCTTGGAATGATCTACACAGAGCGGGCTGAGGAACTAATAACCTAAAACAAGGAAATAAAACTATCAAGGACGATATCATCAGAAGAGTATCACCGCAAGGATAATTATGGTCTACATCGACAGCCACGCAGCCATTAAGGCTCTGGAGTCCGCGATAACAAGATCGAGGCTTGTAGGAATCTGTCAAAAGTATGATGAAATATCGAGAGCCAATATGGTGACCCTATGTTGGGAACCAGGGCGTATGAATATTCCAGGTAACGAAAGGGCTGAAAAACTTGCACGAAGAGGAGCAGCGCTGCATGCTTCTCTCTCTCTTTGCGAGGATTCTAATAAGCTCGTTGAAAAGATATATTGAAGGCGATGCTGTCAGTCGAGCCAATACAAGTAGGATCCAGGTAGACCAGGTAGGTTATAACAAGAAGGGATCTCTGTCTGTGGTCAAACTAAGTCCGGCATCATTACTGGGCACTGCGCTATTGTTACTCATGCGGATAATTTTGGTATACATCACAACATTGCAGAAGTTGTAGGGACGAAGAAGAAATCGAATCTGTCCATCACCTGCTGTGTGAATGTTCTGCCCTTCTCAGTAGAAGAATGAGGGCTCTTGGTGGTTATTTTTTCACGGAACTGGAGAACTTACATGACATCGAGCTGAGAGACCTAAGATTCATAACCTTATCTGGGTGGTTTTTAATCAGCGGCTCCCATTCTCTTTACAGGGTTCCGGGGTAGAATTAAAAAATGGGCACAATGGACCCTATTGCTGGTCTAAGTCAGCACTGACGAATGTCACAAGGCACCCATTTACCTTACCTAACCTATCAAGGACGATGAAGGAGTAGCTGAAGAACTCACTGTAGTTTCATTATCTTCCAACGAAGGCGTGAAGGTTGAACAAGGAGATCTTCCCAGTGAAGAGCGATCACTTGCTGAAGATGAAAAATGCTGTGAAGCTGACTTTTACTCCAAGTTTCTTGCGCACTTCGAACAAGTAAGAACATCTTAAGGGTCTTGGCTCTGCGCGAGGGAATAGGGCTCCATAGTATGGGCCAAGGTAGTCATATTTAATGAGGCCCTCAAGAGACCAGAACCCACTGCAAGTTTTTACAGAAGATATTCGTTGGCAGAACTCTGTCCACATAGCCTAAACAAGTTTTTAAGATTATTTCAAAAGGGACTGATTTTAAGGAAGCTCACAGGAAGACTCAATCCAGAAAGCAAATAGTTGATTTGACTGCTCAAGGCACGAGTCTAAGAAGACTCAAATCCGAATTTCCTCGAAAGTATAGCAGCTCCATACTCAGAGTGAACTACAGCCACATAATTGTAATGGACTTCGGGAAGTCCAGCGGCCAGATTTGAAACGAATATGGTGACATGATCGAGAGGGGTAGATCCAAAGCATTCTTTAATCATGCCAGATAATTTCTGTCTCTGCTGCTCTATTTGGGGTTTGTTTTGAAAAACTCCACTGGATTTTTTAGACGCAACTGGTCTGTTGTACTACTAGGAAGCAGGACCCAATTTTACGCATTTTACTGGAATTTTCTCGACTTTCGGAGAAAACCGAGAAGGCGCTTCAATGATGAGGGGCTTACAGTCTCACTCACCACGTTAACACCGAAGATTTGCAATCTGATCCGAAGAAAGGCAGGACAATCACAAAGAAAATGATCCGAAGTAGAGTCACTTAAGCCTGGCACATTGAGATGCTTAGTGTGAAGTGTCCTAGTAAAAAGGCTAATAACTCGTCTACATAGTCTTTTCTGTACAACAAGAATGCCACAAATTTCTTTCAAACGTTCGAGAGAATTCATTTAGTTTCACTCCATTCTAGAAACCCAGTCTTCAATAGAGAGCTTGATCGAGGACATCGGGAGATCTAAGGCAGACTAAGGTTCATAAATATCATCCGCCGTACAATCTTATCAAAGATCTCACTTCCAGAGATCCCGGTGTGACCTGAGAGTTCTTGCATTCTCAAAATAGTTTGGAACTGGTTAAAGCAGCCCGGCTGTTGTTACAGACGCAAATGACACAAACCCTCTTCCTTTACCATACCGTCCGTGGCCATTAGAATTGCATAAGCCGTCACTTAGAAAAGATAGACTTATTTGTGCGAATAATGAAGTCTAGTGTCTAGCAAGTCTTTCTTGAATATTCATCTACAACACAGTCCCGGTTCAGACACTGCCCGAGACTAGTCCCAAACGCAGAAAGAATCGATTTTCAATTTGCACATCAGCCGAAGGTGTCATTGCATCAGATGGCATATCCATGGAACCAGGGTCGTTGGATAAGTGCCATCTCATGGACGGTCAGACAAAGTCAGTCAGCGGTTTCTACATATTTGTAAGGAACACTAGAATACGCAGCTAATTCTTCGAATGGAGAGGTTCATATTCCGATGGTTTGGGCACGTTAAAAGCATGCCCGCAACTCGGCTTTTAAGAATTGCCATGGAATCCTTGCCATCAGGTAGGCGTCTCCTGGATAGGCCCAGGATGAGATGAGTCCGAAATTTGTCCTCTAACCTTATGGGGATAGCTTCTGATAATTAGAAGTCGATGGTGGAAGACCGGGCGGCTTGGAGGGTCCAATTAAGCACTTTAAACCCACGACCCTCACAAAATAAGTGGCCCATGGAAAATGATGATGATGATGAAATGAGTTCGCCTACGATTCTTCTGACACCACTGACAAACTAATGTATTCCGGAAGAAATTCCCTATGGGGAGAATTGTTCCACGGGACAGAAATGTTCGGGGGAAAATGTTTTCCCTCAGAATTGGCAATATGGCTGAATATGTCAAGTCCGTACTGCATGAAGTTCCTCGCAAGTTCGACAAATCTAGCGCTTTGACAGCCCTCGAGTCAGAAGGGCTCTCATATTCGACCTTTGTTTGGGTACGTGTATGGATACGTCACTCTTATACTCTTATATAATTATAATCACCCTAATCAGGCCTCACATTTGGCAGCAAAAGACTTGGCTAGGATTAATTGAGCTCAGAACTCCAAGTGGATACCTGAAGCGAGCGATAGAAGGCGAGTCAACACAGCACGACTCAAGTTAGTAGACGAGACAATTAGATTTTTCTCTCTATAGCGTCGGCTTAATGCAAGATTTTTATGAGAATCATCTGGAAAAATGGGACTAAGCAGTTTGTAGAACGACGAACGGCTTTCTGTTTCATTGGCTCTCTCATTGTCTCATTCATTGTCGCTCTCTTACCATCTTTTGGATTTTCAACTCCTGTTTGTGATTTTTGTGACCTTTCTTTGATCTTCGTTTTTGCTGTTTACCAGTGTCAGAAAACCAAAGAAGGCCAGCACCGGACATCGTTACCTAGTCTAAAATGGTAGCACAAGATTGCCCGCACTTTCAATTTCACCCTACAGCCGGAAGGGATTCTCACGCTTAATTGCCGGAAATCACCACAACAAGGAAAAGCAAGCACTTGGTTAAGAACTTGATTATTGCGTCACTGGTGGTTTAAACCAAGTTCTGAGCAATCAATAGTCTCCGGCTCTTCACACATCTATGAAAACACTTGATCAATGTAAATAAATTAGTGTATATTAAATAAGTTTCTTAAATATTGTATAAATAAATTAAAATGAATGAATAAATTCCATGAATTCATTTGGCAAATCCTCAACAAGTAGCATCACCACAATGACAACTACCGCAACCAAGACGCAGTAGCACAAACACCGTTTGACTGCCGGCACTATAATATGTTTCAATGCCTTGAGCGGGCTTGTTAGTGGGTTGAACGAAGTTTCGGGTCGACTGAAAATGATGGCAACGTGAGTATCTTAAAGGAATTCCACGACCACCACTTTACTAACTCTGGGGCGGGCAAGGCATTCGGTGGATTTCGGCCCAATCCGGCTGGTTTTGCCGCAGCTTCACTCTCCGACAGTATCTCCAATTCAATTTCCAGTTTTCCCTTAAGAAAAAATCACTTGATGTTCAACTGATTTCGAGGATCCGTCACATGGATATACTCACCGCTATCGAAACAGTGTCATCTTTGGTCAAGGGACCTTTACACGGGAACCACCCTTTGACGCATTTTTCTCGAAACAAATTTACCCGTTTACGCTTCTTTTTGATTTGACTTTCAGTGCATAGCTTTTTGTTTTCGAATGGCTGGAGAAAGTTGGACAGACATATTTCCGTGGCACCCATGAAATCATCGGCAGAGAATGCATCATTCTCCCAAATTTGCAGATACACAATCGGCGGTTGCTTGATCTCATACTGCTCCAAGAGGCCGCTTTTCTGCTTAATGACCATCTGGGAGTATTTCAAGGACAAATATTAGGAGACAATCAGTGGAATTCACTCGATATCCGATGGATAATGACTCGTTGCTTATGGTGATCTCTTTCGAAACGAGGGTAGCTAGTGAGCTCATTATCGAATCGGATTTGATTACGACGAATGGTGACTTACCATGTCCTCGACATTTGAATACTTGATGGGGAATATCATGCGCCAATTAAAATTACCCTCACCGGTTAATGAGCGGTAGTGAACGTCTGTTGATTGGTATGCCTCTGAGTCCTCGCACCATCTGTGGGGAGGGAAGATAACATTTGGTTAACAAGGACGAACCGATAGTTGAGGTCGTTGGCCAATCTGACGCTTTAATGTAGATGTCGCTCATTTTCGTCCCGAATACGTTCTTCTCGTTCGATGTAACATCGGAGCAGTTGCAGATGATAAGACGCAGTTCGTACATCCGTGCCGGGGTCGGAGTTATATCGATAGGTGGCGGCAGGTTACCCGTGTCGAAGATTTCCACCCATAATTGGAGTTTGCCCTGTTAACGAAGAGCGTGCAAGTTACTTTGTCTAATTAATATTTTAACTTGTAATTAATCGAAAGGAAATATGTAGGAGTTAAGCACAATTAGTCAAAGTTGTAATTAGTAAGGGTGTCTGTGACAATTACCCTCTGGATTTTGGACTAGAATAAGAAAATTACGCGCCAGCAGTGCATAAGACGAAAAGGCAACCATTTTGAAACCATATTTGTCCCTCAGACATCTCAAGGGTAAACCACAACACTGTCATTAGGGAACATAGCAATAGCAGTACAGACTCAAGTGTCTCTGCTTTTAAAGCAGGCTAGAGAAATTTATCTAAGACTGTGGGTGGGTAAACCAAGATAAGACCTCGTAAGAGCAGATCTTAGTTTGCTTAATCACGAGAAAAAGCCTTTGCACCTTTGAGATAGTGCTGCCAGATAAAACTTAATAAAAATAGGGACATCGGAGCCAAAACACCATACAATTTTAAACACGCAATCAAGGGACACATGAAACGTCTAAGTGTACAAACAGAGTGGATAGGAGAGCAAAGCTGCGAAATTTCTTCGAGCAAAGAGCACAGAGCACGAGAGAAGAGCAAAGATGAATGCTAGCCGGAGTAAGGAGCAAAGAGCAAAGAGCAAAGTAGAAGCAAATAAGCAAGAGTTATATTGCATATAGGTGCATACATATATGTAAATACTAGCGGTCCGGCCTGACTTCGTACGGGTTAATTAAGTTATTTGATTATAGTTTTTTGCTATGCTTCCCTTTATAGAAGCTTCTTTCGGTTATTACCCAAATCTCAGCGAAAAGCGGATGGCTTATCCTTAAGTCTCACAATGCGAACCGCTTTTCGGCACGGTTGCGCTGTAACATCCAATCCATGTACACAATAAAAAGGAGAGGTGACAAAAAGCACCTCTGGCGAAGGCCAACGCTCGCAGTGAAAGATGTTTATGTAACGCCATTCACCCGGACACATCTCCTACAATTTCTCAGAAGGTTTTAACGGTCAAATATTTATGAAAAAATATTGGGGGCTGAATCTAAACCCTCCAGGAACACGCTCAAACACACACAAAAAATTTCATTAAAATCGGTCCAGCCGTTAAGGAGGAGTTCAGTGACATACACACGTACAGAAGGTCATGAGGACCTCTGCAATAGGCGGTATTTCTTTAAAATCCACCTAAAATCAAAGCGATGATAGCGGAGAAATCAAACATGTTTGAAATCGCCGCTTTGCTTTCTTGCCGACGCTTTGCTCGTCTTTCGAACGACGCTCCACTCTGTGTGCTACCCTTTCTTTACACGTGTTTGATTTCATAGCTTTGCTCTTTGCTCTTGTTCACTCTCTGCTCCACTCTGTTTGTACACTAAGTATATATCATCGAGTATAACGAGCCCTAAAATGCTGTGGCGAATGTGGAACATTTCAATCGATTTTTGAGGTAATCCCAGCTCTGACCTCATCCGCTTCAACAAAGTTTAAAACTTCGAACATGGCAATTACCAGTGGAACCAAGAAAGGAAAGGACAATGAAGGTCTCAGACATGTATCGAGAAGCGCATACAAGGTAACAATGGAAACGACGCACGATTTATGATTTTTTGCAACGCTAATCGCCTTGTTACGGGTGGCACCACGTTTGGGTACAAGACCTGCCGTTAATTCAGCTGGTTTTGAACTGACACGCAATCAACTTTAAACCATTTTGCCATTGGCGGCTATCTTGGAAATACTTAGTCTCCTGAATGTCCGGAACGGACCAAATATGTGGATGGCACAAGATCACCATCTTATGATAGCTACCGTGCACTGCTGAAGTTTGAAGATCCCAACTAACAACCGGAAGCCCTGTGATGGAAAGCTAAGTAGCGCGAGAATCCCCATGTGAGCTATCGCGCACGTAGGCATAGCAGGGACCCTGGGACACACAAGGCGGAAAGAGGACACAGGTGGGTTGTTTCAAGAGAAAAATTCTTCGAGTGAGCTTTAATTGATTGGACAACTAAATACAAGGACGAACTATGTGAGCCGTATAGCAACATCGGCCAAGTCAGAAACGTTGAAGAACTAAGATGGCTAGAACATATTCAGTGGGTAAAAGCCCACACTCTGGCCAGAAGAATCGTCTGGAGACACCGCAAACTCATAGTTTAGTCAAAAGTTATCTTGCAAGAGGATAGGTCGACCGATAAGGTTAGGTTTGCGGGTCGACTAGGACGACAAAGATCCTTCTCACCTCACCTAGATCTATGCAGGCGCTTCGTGGCAACCATTAATTACTTACTTCATTTCTATTACATGGTTCCACCTTCCTGGTGTTGGTTACCTGGTTGAATGAGTAAATTTGAGTAGATCCGATAAAGATTCATCGGATAGCTCTGCGATATCATCGAACCTTTTTGATTTCACAGGAATCGCGATGGGGCCACTATGGTGTCTAGTGTCTTACGTAACTGCTGACTGCACAATCCTACTCTACCTAACCTAACCTAACCTATCGAAGAGCAATCTGCCCAGAATTCTTTTTCCTTTTTTATAGCGATTTGATCAGTGTTTGAAAAAATGGGTTGAGTCCTCATGCACCTCTTCAGCTCCACATCCTTTGCATAAGTGTAGCTTTTTGCGTAGCATCTTAACATATTGTGGTCAGTTACTTACAGTCTGCCTGCTCTCGGATTAGGACTGAGCCCTTCCTTGTTATTTCGTCAGCAGTCTCGTAATAGCAGAGTGTAATATTGTGCTGCGTGCCAAGAACCTTCAGCTCTTTACGACAGCACTTCACAAGCTTCGAAGTGATCTGAATGGCAGCTTATGTTTTTATGGCCACCTGGCTGTCAGTATATGTATATCGTGGTTTTGCTACTGTTACTAGAACCTAAGCCTGGAAAACACTACTGTGGTCACGGAGTCTTGTCCACCCAGTGCTAAAAAGCCACCCGGCAAAAAAAAGCTGCATGACGAGATTATGAAGGCCAAAAGCTTGCATATTATAACATCGTCGGCAGACTTTCTACCTTCACTTGTGGAGAGATCTAGACACATCAAAGGCATCCTGCGATTTTTGTGGTGTGAAGGCAATAGTCTAACTTCGGTACAAAATAATAGCAGCAAATGGTAAGACATAGTAGTGAAGGGGACCGTGCTCTACCCTACAGCTCCATCTTAGTCGACACAGGCTACAGAATAAAGCGAAGAAAGACTTGTTATACTGACTTGTTCAATTCCCGGTCGATCATTTCGGTACAATGATCTCGTCTCCACGTGTTCCGGCACAATACGATAACCAATGGATGGCACGTTTTGGATGCCTTTCAAAACACTCAAACTCAAGCGCTCTTGCAAGTCTTCATCTGAAAATAAGCACAACGCATTTACGATACAATAGTTTTACTGAGTTATCCGATCAGAAATACCATTATCAGCTTTACCAGTAGAAATGACAGTTGTGTCCTCGAATGTAACACCCTCCAGTTCAACTTTATTTCGCGTAAACAGCGGTGGACCCACGTTGTTCTTCTTGCAAATGTCACGCAAAATGTCATACGGCGTCATTACATCTCTCCATGTATTGTATCCAGACCTGGAGGAACCAATTTTTTTTATGGAAATTGAATATTCAATTACGTAGATGCAGACCTATTAAACTCATTGGCAATGCCAACAGTGGCCCGGTGTTTGGTCCTCAGTCGGTCTTCTAAGTCAATAAATGTCGATCCAATTAAATCATCACACAGACCACCACGGTCGAAGACGGAAATCTGAAGGATGTGTTCCCTGTAAAGTTACACAGGAGATACGTTATAAAGTTTCCATGGATATTTTAGTTGTAGAGCAAATACATTTTTTTCTTTTTTATTTGGTTTCATTAAACTGGCAAGCGAATTTGCAATTAACGGTACTCCAGGAAAATTACTTTTCCCCAATCTATTTTCCTTATTTATCCCTTGGATGAGAGGACGTGGAGAAAAAACGATTTAATGATATTTTAATGAAGTCTTGTTGAGAAAATAGTCCACGATAAGAGAAGGTGCATACAAGGACGAATCCCTTTCAGAGAGAAAGTGGGAAGGAAGAGGTGGTTCGTAATGTTTAATCTTTGTTCTGTGTGTTTTATTTCTAAAGATGTAAAGTCAAAGCAAGCGTGTTGAAAGAGGTTAACAGCGAATTCAACGGACTACCCTACATTTCCTGGAAGTTTTCTTTGAGCTTCTGTTGAATAATTTAAAGTTATTTTACCCAACAATGTGCCTTAAGGAAGATATAGACTGAGCTAAGCTCGAAAATTAATGTGAGGGAGCATCGTTTTCTGGATCTTATTTCGAGTTATGTTAGAAGGTCCTTAGGCCCTATGTGATTTCCTTTAATAAGCATCTAACTTAACTACCCAGCTCTCTGAATGCATCACTCCAGGTCTGTAAGTTACATATTTGCCAAGAACCTGACTTCCTTCTGGGAAAGCTGAACAGTGGAACAAGGGATATTCTGCAGATCCTATTTTATCATTCCTTTAGGTCACCCTGATATCCTTTCTATTAAAAGCAATGATGGAAAAATGGAGAGTACAGCGCTAAAAGTGTAGCCCTTGAGTTATAGGCAGAATCCTCATTTACGCTCAGGCATTTGCAGATGTTGTTTGCCGCAATTTTTGTCGAGTCATGCTTAAAAACTGTCTGTACAAATGCGCAGATGCCCTTAGACATGATCGATGAATGATACCATAGGTGTGGTCTTCGGTAAATCCTCTAAAACCTAAGGTTGTTTTCAGGACCAGAAGGAGCATTGTGATTGGTCTGACTCAAACAGAGCTAAAGGGCTTCACAGATTATGCCAACAAGAGATTGTCACCTTCCCCCATCGGATTTTACCATCTTCGTTGACAGCCAGGCGGCTTTAAAATCGATAAAATTCAATACAATCCAATCAAGGGCAGTCAAGAAATGTCGGGACACGCTGATCACCACAAGGCATAAGGCATCAAGGTTCTTTGCAAGCATAGCAGAGGTAACAGACTTACAGTTAACAGACCTACTCAGATTCTCAAAGAGTACTAACTGATTCACAAAACAGCCAACAATAGGATGGGTCTTTAGGTTGTCCCGGGAACAATGGACCTTCGAGTGAAAATGATGAAGCCTATCCATTACACACCCTTCGAAACCTAACCTAACCTAATGCCAAAAATCTAAAAGTCATCCTGTACAAGAAACTTCTTGGGCAAAGCATGTCAAATCGAAGACACCCAAGGTGCTCTCAGTTTTCTGGAAGAGTAAGGGTACTCTTGGCAAGAAATGCTGCTTATCGCCGAGAAAGTTCGTTTGGATCTATACGGCTATGAAAGGACAGCTTCTAGCTTATCCATCGGTTAGTCAGCAAAGGGGCTTTTGCGTGAGTGAGTGATTGCCCTACGCACTAAACCTCAAAGAACGGCTTGCCTCCGCTGCCTAGAAGCTCTTCCGAGTATGCCTGGCGCTGCTCTAGATACATTGCTTGATTAACCTCACCTTGTTTATCATGGGCTGCACTATCAAAATAATCTTAGAAGGAGCGGCTTTTGATGTCATCCGCACTGAAATTTGGATAACCTTACTTGGCACTGAGTCGTATCCTACGACCTCATTTCCATGGATATGTCGTCTGATAAACGACACCAGAATTTCGACTGCTGTGCAAATTGAAAGGATACGTCTGATCCATGCGCTAAATCACCTGCATGACAGGAACGTAAGTATGGATAATCAAGCCGTGATCAGGCGAATGAGTTAGACTGTAATTCAGTCATCACTGACGATGGAACGATGGAGTGTGTCCAGAAACTCAATGCATTTGCAGACCAGAGTGAACTGATATTGGCTTGGATTAAAGGGTAAAGAACATGTAGGAATTGAAGCAAATGAATGGGCAGACATCCTAGTGAGGTAGAGGACTTTCTTGGAGTTCTGGAGGCCCGAACCCTTTCCTGCTGTAGGTAAGGGATTGGAAAGGGATGTGATTACTAAATGGGTAATGACTGAACCTTCAAAACGGTGATCAAACGAGGTAGCGATAGACGAGTAGAAATGGCGCTAAAAGTGTCTGCTGGCTGCATCAGGAGCGGAACCCTTAAATGGATTGTAGGCTTTCTACTGGGAATATACACTTCAGAGGTCAACCAAAGAAAATGGGGCAGGTGGCAAATGACAACTGTAGACTATGCCTTCAGCATCTGTAGCGCAGCGGCTTTGGCCAGCAGAAGGTGTGATATTTCAGGATGTCTTCGGGTAAAAACGATCATGCATTGCAAAGGCTGTCTTATATCTCAAGCAACGCCGAATGTGATCATTTCGGACATCAAATATGAGGTCGAAATAAATCTCTAGGAAACCCAATAAACCAACCAACCCAAATACTAGACTATACTATGTCATATACCCGGCTTATTGGAGAGAGAAAGCTAATCTGTGCAATTAGGAAGAGAGTTACAAGATAGCGCGCTGCATCAGACGATAGACGTGGTACATAGCAGATACCTATTGGCACAAGTAGTCCTAAAAAATGAAGTTTAGTTGACAGATTAGCAATCGGCTATCTACAAGCAAATCATTTAGAAGTTTTTTTTCCAGATGCTACTGATGGCCTTGGAGATATGTTCTCATTACTCTGTTCTTAGTAAAAAAAGGATTGACTGTAGGATAATCTTGGCTGTTGTATCATATGACATACATAGCTGCTACATTTCTGGCTTGAGGCAAGACAGACTAAGCGGACTCTCAACCTAATCTAATCCAAACAGACCAACATGGAGCAAGTGCTTATTGTCTGGGAGATGACCACTCTGGCGAATAAAAGGGAAAATAATTAAGTCATTATGCCTCTTGCTACGAACTTTCTGCAGACTTTGTCAGCAATGTCTATTGAAACACGATCTCATGGGATTGGGAGACGCGTCAGGTCATCAACTCATCCAAAAAAATTTCCCCAAGATGTACGTAAGTAGTCTTGAGAGGTGATGTCCCTACTGGTCAATTCTTAGAGTTGCTTCTTATAACAGGCGGTGGATAGTATACCAAATTTGAGGATAAGTCAGCCCTTGGCTTCGTTGTGACTATTCTATAAGACCTCGGACCCAATATTTGCTAGCCCTCTAGAGAAATTTATAGAATATCTGCGTGATCGGACCATTCTGATGCCAAAGACAACATGGTTTCCGTATTATATAAGGGTCTGCTGGTTTATGGCTCAAAATAATGAGGAAGGCCAATCATTAATCAGTAAAACTTCTTCTTAAAGTCAAAATTCCATAAATATAGTATTGAAACCCGAAAGGACGAGGTAGATATTTTTTAACAGACTGGGTTACTTTCATAGACACGCCTTAAATAAAAGTTGTAAAACCGTCCACAAACCTTGGTATAACAGCCTCCATTTGGAATCTTTTTCCAAAGATGGGATTCGACTGATTCGGCACATAATGCGCCCGGTCCGAGATTGTATGAGATCCCAGCTGCAGCTTCACATACGAATCCGACTGACTGTGAGCATCCTGTGAGCGAAATTGTAAACCTTGCACGAGATATACCCTAACCACGACTTTGGTCAGATCAGTGATATTGCTGAGTGCATGATATCTGCCTGACATCTTGCTGGCCATAGAGTTCAATGTCGCTGTGCTGGCATTAGTACAATGACATGGCGTCAATTTTAAGTGCATCTTCAAGGTCGCATAGGCTTCCTCCTGTGGTGGTTTATTCTTCTTGAACTTCACTCCATGGACTAAATTGAATGACCCAGCCCAATCGGTTAGAAAACTAAAATCAGCTTGCTTCTCTAGCTCTGAACCGTAGATGACAAGCTTGTGTTTCGTAGTTGATTCTAAATTTTGTTCTTGCTATAAGCAGAGGTT
This sequence comes from Matsumyia berberina, assembly GCA_917880715.2. Lineage (NCBI taxonomy): Eukaryota > Metazoa > Arthropoda > Insecta > Diptera > Syrphidae > Matsumyia > Matsumyia berberina. The sequence goes on from OU862870.1 coordinate 37,647,271, forward strand.
TTTAGATAGGCAACTTGAAAGAAGAGGACAAGCTCCTCACCATGTACATGGAATTGTAGAATTTCGTCCACCAGTTGTATTCAGCTTCGTCGACCTTAAGTTCGGGTGATCGCCCAACTTTTCTTGTAAATGGCGAGTGAGGAAGTAATTTCCTAAACCATTCTTTGAGACGGACAAAGAGACTTTTCTTAAGAATTGATTTAGTTGGTAGAAGCGGTGTATTCTCTTCATCGGCTTCTAAGGGAGTTTTGAGGGTTAAACTTGAGAGAAAGATGAAATGGCTACGTACCTTCCCCCACTTGAATAACTGTCGATTCAATGTTTTCATCGAAATCACATGCGGTTTCCTTTTTACGGAGATATTTACTCGGACTCGACACTATAGTTGCACCCAGCGTCACCTCCCGACGGCGGCCAGGACAATCAATGTGAGTGGCTATTATTGCTGGCCAGTACTCGAATTGTTCGGGAAGATCCTAAAAGAATAGTTTTTACTTCAACTCTTTCAAGAACAGAGAAAATTTCTTCTAGACCACAACTCCGGAGGCATAACTCTCCAAGAAATTGATACTGTGCTTCTGTCTGGTACCGGATCGACCACTTTTCAGCAAGAGTTCGCCCATCATAACGTGAACTTTATAACGCCCCAAGCAGCACGAGGATAGTTTCTGACAATTCCTCAGCCCAATGAAGGTCACTTCCAAACTAAAACGAATGGAACTTAAGCGAAACAGCTTTGGGGACCGCAAATGTCTTACAAATATCTCCCTATGACAGGCTGTATGTCCTTGGGCATTCCGATGGCCAAAACAGCTTTGGAGCCATCGGGAGCCTCACCCTCTATCTGCAACAGCTCACCGGACATCAGCACCTCAACTCTGGCTGCTCCCACATTTGCTATCGGCACCCACTTTAACAGTGGCGGTGACAGAAATTTCAACTCCTTAAACTTCTGCAATGCTACCCGGGTCTTCACGAATTTCATCAAGTTAAAAACCGCACTTTTACTGCGGAACCTCCCCAAGGTGCCTTGATATGATACATTATCTTCACATCCCTCCGGCGGGGGAGGCTCAACCACATTTTCCATGATTGGCTGCAGTGGCTCCTGGCGGTGTTCAAGGCCTTGGACAGATAACTCGATCAGCCCACAGCCCAAATAGTCGTCTGTCTTATTGCGATCAGCATCGTAGACCTGCACGGCTAGAAGCGGTGGATTCTTCTCATACCACATCAAAGCGCCTGGCATTTTTCGTGACGCAAATGACACTGATGCATTCCAAACCGGGGAAAGTGTCGTCAAGGCCGTCGAGGTTTCTATTATCTCTTCGCCGAATAGCACCTTCACTTTGGCATCACATAAACCAGACTTATCAGCGCCAGGCTGGATTTTAGCCTGATGAATGTAGACGCGACAAATGAAATTGCAATCCTCCATCTTTGGCTGGTAGTAGAATCGTTCCTTCTGTTCCCACTCGGCCGAGATTGAGAATTCGTTCTGCTCGGTTTCGGTGGCGATCCGCAGCCACCCATAGACGATGCCACTCACGCAGCCACAATTTTTGCAAGTATGCGCACAAGTCGTGTCCTGCAAGTGAATCCTTTTTTATTCATCTGACACGAGATACATGCGTAGTCACCTTAAAGACAAAGTTCCGTGGAATACCACTCCAACGTCCGTTGCACTCATTCCTCTGGGAATAAACGAAATGTCGTGGATTCAGTTTGCAGGTGGCAAACTCCTTGACCATCCCAGTACCAGCACCGCGATACATCAGCAACTGTAATTCTGGCCATTCATCCTGGATTCGTGTTTGAATTATCGCCTCGATTTGCCCTCGAAGTTGCTGGAGTTCTTGGTACACCTTGTCACAGGAGGATTCTCCATCTCGCATGGTTTTCAAGTTCTGACGGAGCTCTTTCAAGGACTTGGTGAATCTCATCTATAATAGGAACATGAGACAAGTGTGTACATGCGCGCAAGGATACTCACGAAGAAATCTCTGATGTATGTCAAACGGTTCTCGTCCCAAACAGATTGTTGCTTGAAGCCATTGTAATGCAATCGACTACTGGACTGTGTTTCCTGAACTTTGGCCAAAATTGAGAGGATGATAGCCTTGAGGCACTTGCAGTGCATTGAGTCGTTTTGAGGATACTTCTGCTGGAAGAGTTTGAAGTTTTCCATTTCAGAATTCTACCGGGAGGATAAGAGTTATTTGGGCGTTAGCGAGGACAGTCACAAAACTGCTAACCATTTGCTCAACCAGGGTGATCATGAAATGATCACTTTCATACTTAAGCCGGTTGTCAGGAAAATAACATTTGATGTGCACGGCCTTGAAAGGCGGCGTATGTGTAAAGTATTTGAACGGCGCTGTAGCACCCGAGTAGTTCTTCAGGAAACATTCCACCGTATCCGAGGTAAATTCTGAAAGGCACAAAAGTTGGGAAGTAGCTTCAAATTTTTGTTTTCCTGTAAACAAAGTTTTGGAAGGTAAAAGAAGGAAGTTTGTGTACAGTCATTAGTCAAGGCAGGTCATCTAAAGAAAATGCCTATACCTCCTTCACCATTGTTTGGATGCATACAGAGCGGGTAGATCGACATAGATTACTCTGTCTTTGCTGACGGAAAACATTCAAAATGCTCTCGAAGCGAAGGAAATAGTAATCTGTGCTACGGATATAGAAGGAAGCTTTGATTATACTTCACACGAAGCCATCAGGCAAACCTTTAAGAGAAAAGGACTTAACAACAGTAAGAGTTGCTGAGCATAAGATCAGCTGAGACACAAACTTCACTAAAAATGATCAGGTCAACACAATAAGGGGTTGTCCACAAGAAGGAGTATTATCTGCCCTAATGAGGAGCCTTGTCGTGGACGAGTTGCTTGAAAAATGTACCAACCTTGGCATCAACTATTAAGCTTACACGAACTTCATTGTACTGACGGCTAGGGAAAAGTTCGAAAAGACCCTCTGCGACATCATGTAAAAGGGACTCAAAGTAACTCAGAAATGGCTGGACACTGCTTAAATCCATCCAAAACCATCGAAGTACCATTCATGAAGCAAAAGAACTCCTACGACTGAATTTAATCAGGCTCTCGAGAATAACACTGACACCAGTCAAAGAAGTTAAGTGTCTAGACTACACTTGGACAGCAAACTCCTCTGGAAAAGACGTATTTCCACGATGCAGCCCAAGCATCACGAGATGGATGTATCATCACATATGGAGCAATACCGTGGGTAAAAAATACTGGTATGCCTCTGCATGACGGGGGCCATGCCAACAGGCCCAACTAAAGCAATGGTGTGCTCTTGGATCTAACTCCCCCACAGCCCGAACAGAAAAGTCTTAAAAATGGCAAAAGAGGGCATCACAAGGAAGAGATGCATTGGATCAGAAGAATTCAATGCACTAGTTAATAAACTTCCCTTTCCTGTCAGTCCCTAGGGATCACATTATTACGAAGATCAACTTCGCTAAGAACTTCTTATCAAGGCTCAGCAACAAGAAAGACTGGAGCAATAAATCCACAATCTATAGAATGAGCAAACACACGATTAAGTGGTACACGAACGGATCAAGAACTGAGGAAGGAACTGGTTGAGGCCTATGTTATTAAGTTAAGACTTGGGAAGTTTGGGAATGCCTAAACAATCTTAATAAACTAGGCAGGGACAACAGAGTTACCCTCTACTGGATACCTGAAGATGTCAGAACGAGAAAGCAGACAGCTTAGCCAGGCAGGAAGTAGCTGGACCCTTCTTTGACCCAGGAAAGGAGAGAAACAGGACAGGACCAGAGCTTGGAATAACATACAAGATGTGAGGCAAGGAAACAAAACTCTTAGGGAACTATAACCGGAAAGATCCAAAACGTGCATCTGCCTAAATATGAACAACCTACGCATCCTAGCAGGATTCGTAACGTGGCACTGTAGACTCAAAGAACACCTGAGAAAACTAGGGTTAGCACAAAAAGACTTGTGCACATTTTGCAATGAGACCAGTGAGACTCCAACGAAAGTGATAGGCGATTGGTCACACGTATTGAAAAGGCTACAACTCTATTGCTATCTACGCTATGCAATAGCATCGGCTTACCCAAGTTTGCAGAAGAGTGGACAGACAAGAAAAAGCAGGACATAAGCAAGGACTGCCTCGCAAACAATATGCAAATAGTTAAGCTGCAGTGAGATTATTTACTCATTGCGGCCAAGATTCCTGTCTTGAACACGCCAAGGCAAGAGGTTTACTCGTGTAGTTTCGCAGAATATTTTCTACCCAGCGAGGAAACGACCGGCGAACTTTACAACGAAAAGGCAAGAGCATTTATTACATGTTTTTCGCCCACTTACCCCCGAGTTTCATGGTCACCTTCATATTGCTGAAATTAGCATGCACAAACTCTCCCTGCCACATCAGGAATTCCACAACAAAGAGCTCTTCCACCCACCAAGTCCGCTCCGTAATTGGATGAATTGGTTTCATCACAAACGTTCGGTTGATAGATTCCTTCGACGCGTTCAGTTTCTCCGATTTGATTTCCAGCAAAACTCGTCCCACATACGCGTTGCCATCGTAAAAATGAATAAAGGTTGGACCCAGACTTGGAGTGGCTGAAAGGCCATCACATTACAACCAAAACAATCACGGACTCACCTGCAAATCACCGTCAAAGCTAATCTCATCGAAGTAGATCTCTCTCTCGGCCACACATCTCCACTGCAAACGCTCACGGGCCATAATTTGCACGAGAAATGTCTGCGCCATCGACGGATATGTCCAATTGAACTGCACCTCCTCGTTCCATTCGGGGTGAGTGCCGCCCTTGCTCTTACTAGTTTTACCCTTAAAATGATGGAATCTGTACTTTAGAAACGAAATCGAATCGATTAAAGGAGATTTCTACGACAAATACATTCATGCCAGCGAGAGATACTTGTAGTATGTAGTCCGATTTCTTCACGAAGACTCCCTTGTAGAAGGAGATGGTGTACTTGATGTTGCAAGGCGCTGTGTCCAGACTCTGCAGGAGGTTGCTTCATTCGATTATTAGGCAGTGGTGTTTGCCACTAGTTTGTGGTTAGCAAACTCACCTTTCAATGTCATCACAGTCGACGGCACTTATGATTGCGGGAGCCGCCGGCTGATTGGGTGACACTATTGCCAGGTCAATCTGAAGATGTCCCTTAGCTTCAACCTTACTCCCAATGCAGTTCTCAAGTTTACCCCATTTTTTGAAGAAGCTTTTGTTTGGTTGATTCCATACGGTGTGCAGATCGATGAGTAGCTCACCAAGGGTGGGATCAGCCTTGCAACAAGTCGTCTTCTTCACTTCGTAGAGGACCGTCAAGCGGAGCAGTTCGGCAAGGGTGCATGAGAGCTCGAAGACAAAGTACTAAGGATGTGATGATTGAATGGTGGAATTAGAAAGCGGAGTGGGGAATTTACCTCGTTGTAGTATGGGTTCTCAGAATTTTGGAATACTTTGGTGTTTTTGGACTTTTTTTCCAAACTGACACGGACGTAGGTGTCCACGTTGAGGGCCGCCAGATTCTTTGCCTTGTGAATTGTTGTACAGACCAAGAATTCCTGAGTTATGTTGAGGAAGCATTCCGATTGAGGCAGTGACACCATCATTTTGATTAGAGTGGCGTTACTAATTTTTGCTTAACAAACTGACAGATCTAGATTTTTACAAATGAATTCGTTTCCTAAAGCTACTTAGTGAGTCGTTGATGAAATGAATTTAAAGTGAATTTTGCTATTCGGTGTTAAACTACAAGCACTTAGGGGCACTTTAGAAAGCCTTGACCTTGTGGTTAGGCCGCATAGCCTTTCCATGGTGCAAGTTATCTATAAGAAGCATTCAACAGGATACTCTGACTTTTAGGTGGTAGCCGCCTTAGTACCGCGGTCGTTTCAACAATGACATATTCACGAATTCAAGAGCCTTTCTTCGTTGGATTTAGTAAGAAGGATGAAGAAAATGCTACCTACTTACTAATGTCCTGTTTCCCTTTGAGGGTCCTAGGGTCTCTAAATGGTATAACCAATTTTTTTTTTTACTTGATCTTGATGAGGGGACTTGGAAGCCCGTGGCAGTTAACTCAGAACTAGATGTCATAGATTTCGGAATAAATTAATCTAGAAACGGCGTGAGGAAGAATAAGCTGTGGATCTTTATCGGTAGCATTGGTGAACAGAAGTAAGAACAAGAAGCTCATCGATTGGCTCAAACATTGTAAAGAGAAGAAAACTGGACCCGAATACTCTCTTCGGTTAGCGATTTTATTTTTTGGATATAAATCCGCGATCTAGGAAGATGTATTGTGTATACGTTTACAATTAGGTTAAAAGATCTACGACTTTTCTTATGAAGGCGAGTGTGTCTTTAGCAGTAGCTTAGTTTGTGAACTCCACTAGAGAACAAAATTCTTTGTAAAAGAGCCGTCTTCCTAGCCCCTATAGTGCCGAAAATTCGCCAAAATTATAATCGGATGTTTCCTCCTCCTCTAAACACAAACAGCACTCTGTACCTGAACAAAGACTTAAGTTGTTGAAATGGTATCTCAAGGACACTCAAACTTCCTTATGCTTTTCTCGTCAAGGTTTAGAATTTCCTTGTTGGAAAACTGCTTGATAAGTCTTGTGGATTGCGTAAGCCTGGAGACATTTTGCCAATGGGGTAGACGAAGTTGGAGTTCTCAGCTTTTAAGCCACGCTGCGGCGGTAGCTTAACTAATCACAGAGGGGATCTGGTAATAAAAGTGAATTCCGCCGATTTATGACCTAGAATGCATTGGTAGTTATGTAGGTAGAGGTACCCAACCAAGTTTTATGCAAAAATATATGCATTCTGGTGTATATGGATTGGATGTTACAGCGCAGCCTTGGTGAGGAACGGTTTCGCTGATGACTTGGTCATCCTTACGTCCACCCAGACCCAACTTCAGCGCACATTAAATAGGTTCGTCGCCGTCTGTGTTGAAGCTGGGATGAAGGTAAACGTGAACAATTCAGAGGTTATGGTAATTTTCCGAACGCCTGTTCAATGCACTCTGCATGGTAATGGAGTCGAGGTCCTATTCACGAGGGATGGTAGGAGCAATACTGAGCTATCCTGTAGGATTGGTCAGGCTGGAGCAATTTTGAGACAGCTGTTTGTTCCGACCCTCACCTATGGTCATGAAGTTTGGGTAATGATCGAACGATTGAGATCGCGGATACAATCTGCCGAAATGAGATTTCTTCGTTGTATTGCTGGGGTAACTCGTCGAGATCGAGTTAGGAACACCAGAATACGCGAGGCACTCAATGTCCAGCAGCTAGTTCTTCTTCGAGCGGAAAGGCCCATACTTCGATGGTTTGGGCACGTTCAAGGCATGTCCCAACTCGGCTTCCGAGACGTGCCATGGAATCCGCGCCATCGGGTAGGCCTCTCCTGGGTAGGCCTAGGATCAGATGGTTTGACCAAGTCCGAAATCTCACCTCTACCCGTATGGGGATAGCCTCTGATGATTTAGACTCGATGGCGGAAGATCGGGAGATGTGGAGAGTCCACTTAAGCACCCTAACCCCTCGACCCTCATAGTGGATAAGCGGGTCATTGAAAATGGTTATGATGTATTCTGGCTTTTCCAATATCTAAACCAATGTTTTTCCTTGTGCAGATCTCAATAGGATTTCAGCCACACTGGGCCACAAACCCGTTGGTATCGAATCTTTAGTCTTGGTTTCAAAGATGGGAGTACGAACTCCAGATTCTATTTGTGATAAGTTGGTGAACCATTCCTACCTCAAATAACTTTCCGATAGTACTCCTTGGCCATAACGTTAGGAATAATGCAGAACATGTCTGTTCTCAGAATTGAGTCAAGTCCCAAAAGATTGCCTGAGGCTTTTTCATACCTGTAACATCATAGCACAACGAGCAGGGGTCGTTACGCTCGTCATACATTTTGACGAAGTGGACGTCGTATGCTTGCTACTTGCTACCTTGCATTATGGAGCTAATATCGAAATGTACAACCAGGGTATCGTTTTGAGACTACTACAAGCTCTGTCGTATAGGCGCCGATATGGCTCTAGTGGCACGCTCAGACACCAACGTAATATGCGAATTCTAACTAAATCATTTGACTGAAACAAAGCCGAGATACTTTACCTCGTTGGTTTAGATTTGAGTGGTACTTTGGATGTTGATAGGATCAAGATTTATGCCTTACGCTACCATATATATACCCCCTCAAACCAAGTTCTCCCGATTGCTAAAACTGCAACAATAACTTCTCTTCGATTGGGCTCTAGATGTTTATAGACAGCCTTGAGGTGTAAAGTTTATATTTTGAGTCCTTTTTTGCCCTCTAGTGCTTATCTACAGTCAATTGCATGGAGTTTCTGACCGTTCGGCGTTTGCGGCTTGGTGGTTTTTAAATTGTAGTCACTACTTGTTTCCAATGTCCACTAGTATTACACCTGTGTATGAGAACGACGATCTTGCGACTGACCTCGCGCTCATTCGATGCATACTCGACTCTTGACAATTAAGAATGTCTAGATTAATGGTTGGACTATAGATTGCAGATATGTAGTTGCTTTCCTATGAAAGTCGTTCTAAATCGAGTGTCACACTATTGATAAGAGGCTTTTATAGACTTTAGACGTCAGCAGCAGTCTCATGTCGGACTTTCGAATGCTTCCACTTTGTTTTCAAACGGACTACAGACAGCAAATGTGTCTAAAGGATTCCGGCCTTTTTAGAGACCAGAATCTTGTCATTGTCAGAGTTAAGTGTTGTTTTCTCCGATATCCAAAGCATTGCCGAGCAGTTGCTAGCCTATAACCACACTGAAACCTACCCTGTTCTCGCGAATGATTCGAAACTAAATTAGCACAACCAGGAGCTGGGAGTATGGCTGAGATGCTTCTTCTACGAAGCCTTGGTTAGACGTTTGTCATCAACCAGCGAATCAAAAATGTTGTCTAAATGGAATAGGCGGAGAAAGACGTGTGAAAATACCAGAAACATAGCGTATTTCGTGACTATATTGCACCAATATTTTGGTTTGAACAACACAAGCTTTTGGAACACCTTCTACCAGCCAAAATGATGTCATTTTCCACAACAAATGCTTAGAGTTTTAATTGCTCATCATGTCAATATAAAAAAATCACCATGCCAGTCATACGATGCTCCCGCTCATTGCTTACACAGTCTATTCTTCGTGCGTATGGAACACGCCTTCGAAGATGAAGCCCCACAACATCCACCCGAGAACTGACCTCCGATCCGAAGTAATCGAACTTTCAGCCAAGGGGTAAGCAACCCGTAGTTTGCGTGTCCTTAAACATCCTCCAACCATCAATGCGTCGTCGAATAACACCCCAGAACCCATGAGACCAATTTGCCATCCATTTGCAGGATACCATTACAATGTTTACGCTTCGCGTTAAACTTCGCGGACTATAGACGTCACCCATCGGTGTTCCTTGTCACCTCGACGCAACCCCACTCCGATGCATCGGCCTCCTAATCATTGACTCGTCGGTCAATTAATTATATTTGCAAATTCCACACATTCAATTGTTTGCATATGTGTTATCCGCCGAATAGGGTGGTTCATCTTATCGCAGGACATTGTCACACTTGAGTATCTTCCTCAAAGCCCGCCTCACACCCGCCGCGATGTGCCGCTCACACTTATCTATCACTTTAATTACACAAACGGACGCAATACGATTTCCATATCTGTTTCCAGCCAAATGGGCGAACAGAAACCAAATGGGAAGAACTTTTTCATTTAATTCATTAGCCTGGCCATGGCTATATCGGGCTGAGCAAGTTGCTTAGTTGCTAAAGGACCATTCGTGCGGTCAGATACGGTCTCCGGCACACCGACTAGATCCCTGTTAATCCGTTTTTACGGCTCCACTAAAATTTAATTATAATTTTTCCGTAATGGAAGGCATTTCTAATGTAATTATTTTGAAAAGCACAAAATCGAGCGCATAAAACTTGTTTTACAAGCCGTGTCCTTTGGGATTTAATCGAGCTCCTACCGGCGGCGTGACATATGGTACTGGTTGAGTGAACTTGTTGCTTTCGCCTACACACATACACTTTGAGTTCAAGCAATTGCGTTGCGAAATGGTGAAATTTATAATTGTCGCGTATTTTATGAATGAATTGCTCGGTAAAATGTGGGAGGACTACTAAAAGGACCCTCGTTGTACAACTAGATTGCTTAGTGAATGGAATTTAGTTACAAAGTGAAAATTTAACGCATGTTGGGTTGAAAATTGAAAGATCCGAGTGTAAATTAATTTATACAGAGTTTCTAGTGAGATACATACAAATATTTTTTTCTGGCCAATCAAGGATACTCGTCAAAGGATTCTGAATCTCCTCAAGTGGTGAGTAAAGTTCGTGACTCGAATTATTTTAAGTGTACATGTGTGACAGTTTTATGAAGTTTTGATCATATTTTCGCCAATTTATTTTGACACTGAATGTATGTGATCACCGCCATGTTCTCTCGTCAGTCGTGTTTCATTGAATTCTGCTTCACATTTCTAGAATTGTCGCATATTGTATAAAATCCACGAAACCAATATTTGCGCCGTATCTAATTAACGGAAAACTTGACCTTATGCTTCACGAAACATGGAAGTAATAGTGGCACAACAAATATCAAAACGGATTTTAAAAGTTGTTAACAATTTCAAAATGCCAGGATTAGTCGTATAGCAACCTGCTTCGGAAACCCACGTGCGTACTAAAGACATTTTCTAATGCGTCATTTCCAGCATGTTCTAGTACATTCTTTTTTAATGTGACAAAGCAAACATACAAGACTAAGTAGTGGGGGCCAGTGTCTACTCGAAATCACTAAATATCATACCGTCTGCCTGATTTTGCCAGCGTCTTCCAGGCGGGATTACTAGCAATCCGAGAGGCTTGCACTTCACCCGGGCGTGACACAACGTTTAAACTAAACATTGCTATCCTTATAGGTAGCCAAGGCACTATAAAAGCTATTTACTCAGCTACCACATGCTCCAAACTGATACGAGAGTGCTAAAACGAGCTTGCCCGCTTGTGTAATGGGTTACAGTCACACTGCTCTGAGTTCCAGGGCACACTGACATAATAGGAAAAAAGCGTGCAGATGAACTGGCCAGGCAGGTCTCAGCCTTACACGGATCACTCGCAGCAAGGGTCCACATCCCGCTAGGAGCGGTTAAAAGAAAAACCCACTCACACTTCCTACAGAAGACCAACCTGAAATTGATGAGGTTAATCAACTGCGTCTTATCATGGAAGATATGGTCGATCTACGATAAGATTAGAACAAAAGCTCTCCTAAACAGAAACCGTCTATTACCACGGGACATTGGCCAATTGGAGACAATGCGGTCAAACTAGGTATTTCATACAACCCCTACTGCCGCAGCTACAGGAAAGAAAACGAGAAGAAAATTCTCCCATTTCCTCCGTAAATGCCCGGCACCAGCAAGCGCCAAACTGCGAGCACTTACCCAACCATAACGGCCTCAAGGACATCTCGGGTGAAGGGATATGAGTTCTAATTCGTATTTTAAACTTCACAGGCTGAATCTAGACACTCCCGGCTGTCTCACCCACCTTCAACAACACACCTCAAAGGCACAGTGCTATTTGGGTTCTGTTGAATCGCTTCCTTTACCTACCTACCTTGACATGATACCATTCTTTTCTTTTAAGTTTACCATCACTTTTGGCATAACTGCTGCTCCATTTCTATGATACCTGCTCAGATGCTACCTTAGACCTCTTTATCTTTCAATAGTTCCCAAAGAAAAGCGACTTCAAAACATCTAACAAGCCAGATCGTGTTACCAAAACGAAAAATGTTTCCAGTGAATCTGGAGCATTGGTTGTGGCACAATGCCCCATCTTTTTGGAACCACATCTTGTCTACGTGCATCTTACTGAGGACATAAAAAATGCATTCGCGCCTCGTCATAATCTTTCAAATTGTGGTTGCATATCTGATCTGATTTCAGAAACTCCACGTTATTTGCTTGACGTATTCCAACCTTCAAGATTCTAACAGTCAAGAAAGAAAGTTTTCCATGAAACAAATACGACGTAAAATGTAAAAATGAAAAGCAGAGTGGTTCGAATCTAATCCGGAAGCACAAATACATCCTTAAAAAGCACGTAAGTAATCGAGAAAACAAACCTCAAATTATAGGCTGCTACGACGCACGTCCCAAATCTCCAGACAGATCTGGCCTAAGCTAGACAAGAATCGCACAAAGAGTTTGGTCCTGTCAAAACGACCTCCAATCAGAACTGTTATCGGTGCTTTCAACTTTTTGTCTATAGTTTAGGTCTCTACTCAAACGAATGTAGAAGCTTTGTAAAAGATGCATGGAAGAAGAAGAGGAAAAGGAGGGAGAGTCTACGAAATATGCGGTCAGGTATATCCCACGATGCCTAATCTTCTCTAGAAGCAAGTCATCATAGTTGAGTGGAACCAATATCAATCTCAGCTCCCTAACCAACTACCAAGAAGTCATTGTACTTCTAATGCCCCTTAGCCACAGAAACCTCTTCCCGACGAATAACTCAACTGATGACCAGATAAGTTACGATTCGCTTAATCCTTTGACTTCTCGAAAGCCCTCGACCCGTTCCAAAAAGAAGAAAGCAATGCGGGACTCTTCCGAAAACTTCGAGTTCCACTTTCACAAGTTTTAAAACCTCTCGGTGTGCATAACCACCCGCCTACATAGCTCCCTGTCGATTGCATTTAAAATCTCTAAGAGCTAAGGCGTGGGTCAGTGGTAGCGAAAAGTTGAGGTACCCGTTGTTTCCTTTCAGTTTCGACTTCCTTTTCAGATTTATTTTCCCAGGATCTTCTTACTTCGCGTTGGAGCTCTTTATCCTTGCCATCGCCCATTTGATCTTGCTGATGATTTAAATGATATCCGATGAGTCGCGTTGAGAAGGCTTATGGTGCCTTATGTATTTGACTACCACATCATCATTAAATGCGACTCAAATCCTTCCGTGGGTCGTCTATTAAAAGAAACGTAGTTACCAATTCGAAAGCCAACATACTTTCAAGCGAATCATAATTGGCTGTCCTTCTCACCCCTTCCAACCAAGTCAGTCAATTGCGTTACTTTCAATCAATTAACTCTAATCACACATGAATAATCCTAAGGGTTAACATTGCCTTGAGGTTAAAACGCTCTCCTGACGCACTCAGACCAAAAGCATCCACATTTTTAGGGTGGCATTCTCCCCACCAAATGCCCTTGCACTTAACCTCCACCATCTCCTCTTAAATCAAAGACAATTCAATCTAAATTCTTTTCATTTGGGCACGCAGATAACATGCTCATTTGTGTATTGGAAAGGAACATGAATGATTGAACGCAATCAAACAAATTGGGACTTATCCATGACATTGGCATTGGTTCTCACTTAGGTGTGACAACGTGGTCATAAAAGGACTAGTGTGCGGACAAGAGTAACCCTACCCAGTCACCACTTCCGTCAAAGGTTAGTGTTGACATCAAAACCGGCTCTAATTGTGTAACACCCCTGTTATGAGTGACAAGTTCGTTTATTACGTTTATGTTTATTGCATCAGTAATTTGTAAGATTAATTTTTTGTAAGGCTACTTAGGCCCGTCGACCGGGTGGGTGGGTTTAGTTGAATTTTGCAAGTGCTGGCTGAAGGACTATTTATTTTCGTGTATTTTTTTCCTCACAGCAGAGTCACTTCATGTGACAGAAAAGTGCTACTTAGTGTTACATAGTGCTGAGGATAAAGTGTAGCAATCATGACCTGGAATCATGCTCAGTAAGAATTTAACGATTAAATTTGTTTTTAACAACTTTGCCAACCTATTGGATAATTTGTCTTTCCCTCGGACTTAATTAAAACCTAACATCGCCTGAATTTCGAACTTCTTCACCTCACTCGCGCTGTGTGAATAACATCGTAAGGGTTCTTCGTAAAAAGAACCAGTTTGCGTTGGACAATCTCGACCGCGACCTTGTTTTCTTGTGACATCTCTTCCAGCTTCAAGACCACAACTATTATGCGTAATACCATCTGCAAAATTTTCAATCTTGGCTTCTTGTGATAGACACAACAATCTATAGCAGTGGGCCTTAAGCCGAGCTCTGGACCTGCAACACTTCGTCTGCCACTGTCCAGCCACTGCAAGACTACGCCAACAGGTGTTGGGTTCCATGCGGATAACGGACTTAAAAGAACTAGACCTCAAAGTGATTGGTGAACTCTTGGAGTTTGTAAAATCCACAGGAAGTTTTTGGGTCGGCCCCACACACAAACAGTAGACACTCTATAGACTTCTCATCACCAACCCCTTTCCCCACATATCCCCTTCACCACAAACTTCTCCAAAAGACACTTGAGGGGAATTACAACAGGCCCAGCTGAGGCCTAAGTAAACCAAGCCGAGCCCTGCGATATCACTTTTGTGGTTGTGGACTTCTCAGGGCCGTCGTTTACGTCAAGTGTCAGAAATCTTTGCTTCAAATGAAGTAACTCGTCACTGATTTGTTGAATACGTTTTGCAGGGCTCCGAAGATGTTGATTGAATTTCCTCGTTAGGGCCCACAGAATACTCCCTAATACTTGTGTCTTAACGTTACCAGACTGGTTTTTTCTGAGTGCTGCTGAACAAATTTAAATCTTAGTCACCACATTTATACCTCTATCCTTCAGAGATCTGCACAGTACATCCGTTGTGTGACAGGAATCCAAGACAATAAGCTTTCTATCTGATTCATCGCATTATTCATCACCTACTGCACACTGATTGGGAACTTTATCTCAACTTACTGCGTGATGTCTTTTCAAAGACTGTGTTTGTACTTTTCCCAAAGATCTAAAAAATCAGAGACTTCATATGACTGTGAACAGCTCCCATATCTTCACAATACCATCACTTAAGTTAATCTGCTCGAAGGTCCTCATGGCCCAACAAACCGAGGGCTGTTTTATGCAGACTGAAATGTAGGATGTTGAATACCATTTTCAGCTCTGTGTTAAGTGCAGAGATGGGAGATATCTTTATCTCGTGGACTCTCAAACAATTTATAATGCTGTGAGTCTATGTGTTCCTAGACTTACCTTCCTGAGCTGTACCTTCAAGAGCCCGACGAGAAAGCCGTAGCAAATGAACTTGCTCTCACTTTAACTGATTTGACCACATTTTCCTCGTGACATACTGGTTAGTGAGTTGGATTGTTGTGATCGAGTCCCATCAATATCCTCCGAATGTTTTTCGTGGAATGAGAAACTTCCGAGAGTATACTTTGTCATAATTCGCCATTGGAAGTCGGAGTGAATTGTAGGTCCGTTCCATTGAAACACGCAAAACATGAATGGTGGCGAGAAGCTGGCCCTTGTCCCATCCCGAGCTTTTTTGCTTTTTTTTACCTACGTTTTAGATTTTCTTTATTGAAATTGCCTACGAGTGTCTGCTGTAATAGTAAACATTCTCTGGAGATTTTAGCTCACCTGACTCCTTTTTTGCTACTCTTCCCGAATGGGAAAGAGATGGCCACTTGGTTGGGTGCCCAGCCACCAGTGCAGTACTCATATAGGCAATAAAACTGCGGATGAGCTGGAAAGGGTCAATTCGACTCCGCGTTGTTGAGACCGGAACCCTTCTGTGGGGTTAATTGGGCTACCGCCCGCCATAGCTTTATTAAACAACTGGGAACACCAATTTCGCCTAGCCCATTGGGAAAATGTCCCCAAGCTTAGGCAATCCAAAAGACTTAACAAGCTCTTTTCCTGTAAGGAAGCTCTAAAACTTGACAGGAAGAACATGAGAAAGCTAGAGGGCTTGCTTACGGGCCATTACAAACTAAGATATCACCTCAACAAACGAAGCTTTTGTTCTGATACAGAGTGTCGGTTCTGTTTGGAGGAAGCAGAAACCTCTGAGCACATTATCTGTGAATGTCCGACACTATACTGGCTACGCAGACGGATCTTTCGTAGGGAATTCTGTTCGTTAGCGGAGTTTAGAAACTCGGCTACTAATGATGTACTAACCTACATTATGAAGATGCAGTAGATCTTCCTAGGTCGTAGTGTCTGCCATCAGGGCAGGTTCTTAAAAAAAAAATAGAAGGCCAACCTATTGTACAGAGAATTTTAATTATGGAATGCTCATTCTATAAAGTGACGGCTAGAGTGTAGATTGTAGGTAGAGGTGGGACCGTGGTCACCTTATCACTGCGGACACCAATGGGCCTATTGTAATTTCCTTCATTTAGAGTTTGCTCATGATGCCTGAATTCGAGATGAATCCAGAAATGTCTTTGAGTGAGCTGGCAGATAAGTCCTTCGAGGTAGAATTTGTCTACAGTGACACAAAATGTGTTGTGCTAATTCTTCGTCTCCTTTGCACATTCTGCATGTGTTGTCTTTTACTATTCCGTAGTCATTAGGTGTTCTTTGACTCGACAAGGTCCCGTTCGGAAGCCTGTAGCCATTCGAACCTGACTCCTGGTTAGTCTAATAAGTACAGTATGTATCAAAATAACTCCATCGCGTATTAGCCCTGATTTCTGATTGCCATTTTTTTTCACTATAAATGGTATTCATTGGTGTCCTTTGAAAAAACCAGAGTACCAGCGGGATCTACATACATAGTTTCAACCATTTTCTAGAAAGTTCATGCGCTTTCTCATTTCTTGATACACATATGTACATATTGATGCGAAATTCGCGGATTCGGTACGCTCAAGGGAGAGATGGCGAGAATTATTCGGATTAAATAAAATAAACACGAAGTAGAGGTGCACAACTATATTCTTCCAACAATCGAAGATCGCAGAAAACCACTCGATCCGTCATAGCAAAGCCCAAAGTGACAGCAATCATCTGTTAGACTCCTAACTGACTTCTGACTTTATTATAGCCTTCTACTCAGCAGAGAATCACATTGTCGATCTTCGATTTATCGGTCAGGGTTCGTCTGCACAGCTTTACAAAGCCTAGAACCTTGATAGCTGCAGAGCTATATGTACGTTGACATATAATAATAGCGTTCCTAGCTGTATGGTCAACTTAAACTGTCTTTGAGACCAGTAAAAGGATTAAAAATTCTTCTTAGAAGACGTTGCACTCGTCTCGGATTCAGTGCTTGTGAGCCTTTGGATTGCTTCGTTCTAAAACTAGTAGATTTCACTTTGAGGATGACAGGACAATTTCAAAGGGACAGCCCAGAGGTAGTAACTATATTATAGTTTATTTCCATCAGTGTTTTGTCCTACCTTCCTCTTTGCCAGAGCTGTGGTGATAATTTTATGTGAGGTGTTGTCAAAAACTCTGTATGTGTCCATTTCTAATGCTCCATAACTAATATAAGTTGCTTTCAGAGGAAAAAACGTTTTTTCCCCAGTTTTCACCGCTCAAAAATTACAAAACGTCCTAAACAAGTGCAACAGAGAATCGTAAATGTAAATGTCCTTCAAACTGAAACCACCAACCACTTTGGCTACACTGAATTTCATCAGATTAGATTAGTGAGGCACACTTCACCGGAATACCTTTTAGCTATATGTACGTTGACATATAATAATAGCGTTCCTAGCTGTATGGTCAACTTAAACTGTCTTTGAGACCAGTAAAAGGATTAAAAATTCTTCTTAGAAGACGTTGCACTCGTCTCGGATTCAGTGCTTGTGAGCCTTTGGATTGCTTCGTTCTAAAACTAGTAGATTTCACTTTGAGGATGACAGGACAATTTCAAAGGGACAGCCCAGAGGTAGTAACTATATTATAGTTTATTTCCATCAGTGTTTTGTCCTACCTTCCTCTTTGCCAGAGCTGTGGTGATAATTTTATGTGAGGTGTTGTCAAAAACTCTGTATGTGTCCATTTCTAATGCTCCATAACTAATATAAGTTGCTTTCAGAGGAAAAAACGTTTTTTCCCCAGTTTTCACCGCTCAAAAATTACAAAACGTCCTAAACAAGTGCAACAGAGAATCGTAAATGTAAATGTCCTTCAAACTGAAACCACCAACCACTTTGGCTACACTGAATTTCATCAGATTAGATTAGTGAGGCACACTTCACCGGAATACCTTTTAGTTTCTCTTCCCTTCACTGGAAAAAAATGCAGAAGCATTCAGTCCTTTATCATCGACAGATTAAAGTTTCATTAACACCACAGCTCCGGAACTCGCATATGTATGTGTATTTTAATTAGTTCTTTCCCTCCTCATTGTTTTATTAGACCATCATGCAACTGTGGGGAACATACTCATACCATGGGAGAAATGCTGGCCGAACCAAACAGCCCAAGCACTTCGTTGTACCCACGCTTAATCATCGCTTAATCAAGTGTGGGTGACACGGGATAATTACCGTGCGATAGTTGTATAAATCTCATATTTCCATTGGCTGATTATGAGGGGCGTTTATAACTTAATCACGAAGCAAGTAGAAATTTCGGTATGCAGTGCCCATAATAATAGTATGCGTCACTTTTGCGTTGTTGCGTATAGGCTTTCAGAAAAAACATGAGTTTTTGATAAGCGGTGTAGCGATTGTACGGGCTTTTTTTTACACTGTCTAGACGGTAGCTAGACATGAGATTGATTATGAAAGACCAGCAATGAAGTCTGCATTCATGCAATTGTTCTTATCTCCGACTCCAATTCTCAAGCAGCGTTTTACATCGCGAGACTAATCGCCGATGATAGCTCACGCCTAGACGTCAATGGTGGACCTGGGCCTCAACCAACAAGCGTCTCCAGCCAGCTAGTTAAGGTCACTTTCCACTTGTGTACACCACCTGAGTTGCGGTCTTACTCTATTGCGCCGTCTCTAGGATGTGCATTCGAAGATTCCGAAAAAGGCTAGCCCTGCTTAATATTTTAAAATGCAATCTCCTATTGAAGTTTGAGGTAGGCTTGACTGCTTCTGATAGACAAGCTTTGTGTTCAGCCTCACTCTCAGGTATTTCACGGTCAGAAGTTATTGCCTCCGACCCTACTGAAATTTATAATCCGATGGGAATCTCCCTCCTGATCAGCACGATTACGATTGTTAGGTTAAACGGCAGTCTTCCATCATGGCTGGGTTAAACCATCTTTGAGCGTCTTCGATGTTCCGTTCGGGGTTTACTGCTGCAATGTTGTCTGCATAAAGGTGCTTTCGGAGGATCACTCTGCGCTTGGGGGATTCCGGGGTATTAGGTCTCCGTCTCTAAAGTAACCTGGTGTTGATTGGTAATGGAGTTCTCGGTTACTTCCTTCACTTAGGCCTCAGTTTGTATCGATGTTAGTGTCCTCAAAGGGCGGCCGAAGAAACTTTGTAAGCGGATGAGAGGGGCGTGTGGGAGGAAATTTAGTGATTAGGAAACTATTGTTTGTCGGCAGAATTTTCTCGTATTCGGCGAACTCCAGGATGTCTCCAGTCAGAGTGTTGTCTAGGTGCACTAGATCTTGGATCCACATAAATCCTTGACTTAGTCTTGCAGTAGCTTGACAAGAATATTGGTTTTTTCTGATCTCCTTGATGGTTCTAGGTGACCTGAAGTCTATCTAGTTCCTGGTTGATCCTGTAATCGATCGATAATTATGCCGTTGTTTCTGTCCCTTTTTTGTCGGTTCATTTGCTTTCACTTTTCTCGTAAGACCATGGGCACTGGCCCCTAGACCGATGATATTTGCAGGTTGATTTTGAATATTCTTGCGTTTCTGAATGAGTAGGAATTTTGTCAGACTGCTATTACGACCATGAAGAGTTGCATTCGACTTGCTCCCCTTTTCAACAGTATTTATAAAAACTTCTAAATTTAAAATTTCCAAAAGGAACGGAGCAATTGCCACAATAACGATGCCTAAAATGCTAAATGGATTCTATGCCGGCTCCAGAGCCATATCGCCAGAAACCCTTCACAATCCAACAAAGCTCGATTCGAGTACTTTAAAATCAAAGAAAAATACCAGCCGGGTGAGTTAGTTATCACACTCTCGCATACATATATTCCAACTAATCCCATGATGAAACCATTTTTTTTCTTTTCCACAAATCCTTCCGTTTATTTACAGTTCTGGATATTGTCCATGATTATCGAACGGCCCGATGGAAAAAACGACATCGAGAATCAAGTGAATAAATCCTTAAACGGTGGTGAGCTTGAATCGATTCTACCGCCAGAGCCAGTGGAGGAAGTGTGTCTGCTTCGTGACAGCCCATTCAGGATATTAAGGGTAAGTAAAACTACATCTAAGGTCCAAGGATACATAATTGGAAAATTTAATATATTCAATGCGTGATGAGTAACCTGTACACTCCAGCCAGTGATTTTTTAAGTTGATTGGAGAGGTTAGAGAAGTTGACCGGAGCCAATAAAAGTGTCCTGGGTTCATGGCTTGATGTCCCCGTGGGGATGGTGTATTCTTTGAATTTACTTTTTTGCACGCAAACTATTTGATTGCTAGTGTGATTAGGAACGCATGCAAGACAATTGGATTAATGCATTTCTGCAATAAAGAACTCACGTGGTCTAAGTGCACAACAGGGGGTTCATCACAGTAGTATCTATTTTTTTTAAGGCAAACATTGCTGGGGAATGGGATGGGAGCGTATCCATTCAGTAATCCTATAAGAGCGCAAATAGATCGGACTTACATTTATTGAAGGACATTACAGATAACAACAGGTGATGTTAGGCCACTGACGTGGGTTGTCCATGAAGCAACAGTTTAACAGTATGTACATAAGTCTATAAAAGCTCATAACGATATTTTTGAATTGAATTTAGTTAGGAACTTTAAACCTTTTCCATCTCAACAATCAACTTTTTCCATTCCTGTCTTACAAAATCAGCAACAATATCCAATCAAAATTCCTTGGTAGTGTCAAAAAATCAGTTGCAGATTCTTAGGGATGTACCGGGTGTTTTCTCCAAAGTGCTTAACTTGATCATTTTTTTTCGGAAATTATGGCGGTCAACGAAGTCTTATCCTGGTTAAGGCATACTGTGGTCTCACTGGTCACTTTCCCATTGGCCTTCATGCCAAAAGGATGGGCCTCTTCGCAAATGACTTTTGAAGGAGCTGAAGGAACGTAGAGGAGGAGGAAACGATCTTCTGCATTTGTCCTGCCCTATCCCAAAGAAGAAAGCTCTATATAGGAGCCTATCATTTCGACAATTTGGGCGAACTATCGCATACTGAAGCCAAAAGTATGGTTTCATTAGTTGGAGGTATCACAAAGGGCCTTCCTTGGCCTACGTGTGTCTGTGCCTCGCATGGACGGCCACCTTACCTACCTACCTAAGGATCTACGGAGTTTTCGGATGGTTCCGATTGTGAAACAAAGAGAACTAAATCCCCTTTTGCAAGCAACATGAGGACGATCGTCTAGTGCAATTTCTCTAGTGCTTCACCGGTTCTTTACAGACTGTGAGAAGTTATTTGTATTCTATTAGGCGACCTTCGTGGGAAATTTCAAGTCCTACTCGTACTTTATTAACCGGCAACCAGCCTGTGCAAAGTCCATGTATTTAAAGGACAATAGCGTCTTCCATCATCTTTGATGTCATCCACTTTGCTGCCGGTACATCACACCAAGCACGCTTGCCCCGACAATAACTTGGAGACCGTTTTGAGCCCGAGCGATGGATAGTTTTTTTTCCCATTTCTTGATGTATCCGAGCCAACTTTGTCAACATGTCCTTAGAACTGAATAACTGATGAGACTTGGCTGATCATCCAACACTAAGCTGCAAGCAGGACAGATGGAATCGGAGCATCGTTTTTGTATTTCTTGTTATAAGTTTTGACATCAGCTGTTTTTGCGAAATCAAAATAGCAGTTTTTTTCTCGCCTGATCTTATTTTCAAGGCGTCATTCGTGGTGTTTACGTTTACTCCAAGGAAGGTAAATAAATTTGAGATTTTTTCTCCAAGCGGTGGACAGAATGATGTTTACTTGTCGATATCATGTATGTTTTGTGATTGTCGACTTCAAGGCCAACTTCTTGAAACTTTTCCTAAATCGTCATAAATACTTCAACTACAATTCGCTGAAAACCTACCATGATATCATGATCCCTTCTGTAATCCACCAGCTAGAAGGACGTATGAAAAATAATGACTTCAACTTGGACCCTGCACAGTGGACACCAGCTCCATACGGTCACGCCTCCGTACTGTCTCGATGGGAGAATGCCGACAGATCGATAAAAACAGATCATATGGTACAGACTCTGGCATTTAAGGAGATTCAGGATAGAATTCCTGACAGAGATGACTGGAGGTACCACAAAGTTACCAATAAAAAATAACTGCCTTCCTACGCTGACGGTTCTAAGATGTACATTTGTACAGGTGGCGGGGTCTACTGTAAGGACATTGCAATAAACCATTCCTTTAGAGTAAACGACGACTAAAGTGTCCTTCAGGCGGAAATCACAGCCTTTATCGAGGTCTCGAAAACTGTCCGCGAAAAGGGTATCACCGCCGCAAGGATAATCACGGTCTATGGCGACAGCCAGGCATCCGTTAAGGCTCTGGACCCTATGTGGGCTTATGGATATCGTCGGTATCGAAAGGGCTGACAAACTCACATGAAGGGGAGCAGCGCTGCATGCCTCACACAGGCTCTACGATTTGCCTGCTAAAGAGGTATATTGAAGACGATGCCATCGTTCGAGTCAATACACGATGGATCCAGCTAGGCACATGTGCAACGGCTAGAAACTTATAAGAAGATAACCTGTCTCTGATCAAACTTAGTCGCTGCGACGCAAGGACAGTCACCGGCATCATTACTTGGCACTGCGCCGTTGGTATTCATGTGGACCGCCTCGGTATACATCACAACGACTATTGCAGAAGTTTTAGGGACGAGAAAGAAATCGAACCTGCTCATCACCTGCGGTATCAGATCAGTGCAAAGATTTTTGTCTGTGGGTGTCGATCTTCTTTTTGTGAGAAGTGCAACCTCAGTTTTCGGTAGGCTTGCTTCCAAACCTCGTCCTGCAGATGGTATAATTTTGGCATCAAGTATTACATATGCAATTGCGCATGTAGCAGGGGTTCTTACAGTATTATAGGATTTTTCTTGACAACTCCTTCTTGATTTATCTTACACGTGTAGTATATGTTCTACACCTTTATGACACTGAGTTACGTCGATTATTAGTACAAATTTAAACTCATTCAACCTACAAAACCAATTTATATTCACATCCTGTAACGCATGCTTAATCTTGTTACTAAAGCCCCCCACCAATGGTTGTGTAACCTTAAGAAAAGAAAACTTATAAAGGGTGGTTAAATTTTAAGGGCCGATGTTGAATGTGAACCACACCTAAACGTCAAGCTTTTTTCTGCATTTCATTTGTCATTTCTCAATTTCAGACTAACTCAATTTGAACCATGGAAAGAAACACAATCGAGCAACGCGTTAAAGTTATTCAGGCTTATTATGAAAATGGGCGTTCAAATCAAAATGCATATCGTCAATTCGGTCAATTTAATTGTCCGAATGTGCGTACAATCGGAAAAATCGTGCAAAAATTTGAGCAAACCGGGTCTGTAGGAGATGTGAAAACACCAGTGCATGCTCGTACAGCTCGTACTGCAGAAAATATTGCTGCTGTTCGTGATAGTGTGGCTGAAGAGCCGTCCACCTCAACTCGTCGTCGTGCCCAACAATTGCACCTCTCACGCTCGTCGTTGATGAACATTATGCATAAAGACTTGCATTTACACGTTTACAAGGTGCAATTAACTCAAGAACTAAAGCCTCTTGACCATTTCAAGCGTCGTCAATGGTCAGAATGGTGGCAAGAAATGGCAACAGTGGATGATCAATTTTCGAAGAAAATCATCTTCAGTGATGAGGCACATTTTCACCTCAGTGGATTCGTCAATAAGCAGAATTGCCGCATTTGGGCGAATGATAATCCAAGAGTGATTGTCGAAAAACCAATGCACCCACAAAGAGTGACTGTTTGGTGCGGTTTATGGGCTGGCGGCATCATCGGGCCGTATTTTTTTCCAAAATGAGGCCGGTCAGGCAGTTACTGTGAATGGTGTTCGCTATCGTGAAATGATAACGAACTTTTTATGGCCCGAATTGGAAGATATGAATGTGGACGATATGTGGTTTCAACAGGACAGTGCCACTTGCCACACAGCTAACGAAACAATGGCTCTTTTGCGCGCAAAATTCAATGGCCGTGTTATCTCACGTGGTGGCGATGTCAATTGGCCGCCAAGATCATGTGATTTGACACCGTTGGATTTTTTTCTTTGGGGTTATTTGAAAGAAAAGGTGTACGTCGATAAGCCAGCAACAATTCAAGAGCTAAAGGATGAGATAATTCGGCACATTAACGGCACAGAACCTCAATTATGCTTCAGCGTAATCGAAAATTTGGACCATCGGATGGAGGTGTGCCGCCGAGGTCGCGGCGGCCATTTGGCCGATATTTTGTTCCATACATAATTGAACCATACCAATATTATCATAATAAAAAGAAATGATAATAATTTCCTAAATAATTTGTGTTTTATTCAAAATCAACATCGGCCCTTAAAATTTAACCACCCTTTATATCAATGTGCTGATATACCTTGACGTGAGCAATAACATCGAATGCATTCTCATCCTGTAACGCCATGTCACGTACTAAAATCACATGAATGATTACCCACTATCATCATGAGACACCCACTTACTTTCACTGCCAATCAAGTTACATGTAAAAGAATGTCCTTCATGTCTGGAGTAACATCGACATCAACATCGTTTACACAAATTTTACTTTCCAATAGGAAATCCTTGGAAGTGCCCTTTCCATCTCAATTACAAAACTACTCTTATCCTTTTACAAGTGAAAAACACAACTTCCACAAGTTGTGGTAGCATCCCTATTTGCCAGGAGACAATCCACCACCGACCGGATACGCGCAGAAGTAAAACAAGGACTCCCCTCGCATCTGGTCATCCCGACCGTGTTCATCGAACAATTTTTAAAATGAAAGCTAACCTCCAGCATGGTATACCACACTCTAAACTCCCAGATAACGTTATAAAAAGGATCTGCAAGCAGTACAAGTTCTCAGTTTATTACCGGCCGTTTTGAGAAACACTTCGAATAGGATTTACCTACGATAAGAACAATTTTTAAATTTCAAACATTTCTCTCACAGTCTGCTTGCCTATGTCATACATCGGTTTCAGGGTAAAAAGTTTGTTCTGTATGTGAAAATAGTAAAAAGTAATTAATCAGCAAATAGTTTCCTCGCCCTGTTGACCATTAATTATCGGTTTAATCAATCAATGTGCCATACCAACAGGTGTAATACAACAACAGTGGCATGGGTTTAGTTTAATTGGTGTCCATATCGCAAAAAAAAAAAAAATAAATAAAATAAAGTCCTTCTCGCGCTTTAATTAACCAAAGTGTCTCCCATACTCTTGTCAACTAATTAATTGAAACTACAATTGAGTTACTACACATGCTAATCAAAATAAACCAGAGGTCCTTTCGGTTTCATTTGTATTCGGTAGTTAACATTGTTAAGTGTGTCCAAGCCGGTTGAACTTGAACTTGAATTATGGAATCAGATTTGCCGTTTAAAGTGAGAAATTAAAACGAATTGTAATTGTGTATCCAGCACTATTAGTGAGCGCACTAAATTAGTAGAAATTAAATAAAATAAATGTCGTTTGTGTGTGTTAGATAAATGTTTTATGTGAAAAGTGAGGAAAAAAATCATCGGAACAATGGGAAGATGTTTCTGTTTAATTTGTATTGCGGTTCAATATTGAATACAGTCGAAAACGGATAAGTGCACAACCCCTCGGGCTTGATTTTGTGTGCACTTATCCATTTTGTGCATTAATTCATGAGTGTATACCCTTACGAACTGGGAAGGGGTTTTTGAAGGCATTGCATTAAAACGGTTTTTGCACTTATCCAGTTTGCACTAATCCGTTTTCGACTGTATTTCTGTCTGCCAAATTCTTAGAAAAAAACTTGTCAAAAGATAATCTCACTAAATTGCTTCTAGAAATTTCCTTCACTTTACTTTGGTCATTTAGATCGAAATTTAATTAAAAGTCCTTAAGGAACGTGAACAATATAGAGCTTATCTAAAATACTCTATGAATATTTCTTGTTTCTGAGTTAAAATAATCCACTTACTTTAGGAAACATTTTCAAAAGTCAAATTAAATTCTCTTAATTAATTTCCAAAATATATAGGGTCGGCTGGGTTCTATACTTTCCACTATAGTGATGAAATTTAGAAAAAAGAGGAGATTTTTAAGTAAATGAATGTAAAGGCTAATTCAATAAGAGGGGTCTAACCTTTTTTTTCAATAAAATGTCAAACAGTACGAAAATTCAAAGTTTATTAGCTTTAAAATAAAACCTGAACTAAAAACTTCTTTGACGTCAACCGAAAACCTTCCTCCGTTTCTTTGAGACGATATAAATCTTTCATTGAATTTACCCAGCCTTGTCTCCACGACATGATTGCGGTCAAAAATCGAATTTTGGTTAAAAATTTGCACTATTTATTTTGAACCGTTCGTAAAGAGACTTCATGATAAATTTTCCAACTTTTTAGATTCGTGCACTTAGAGAAAAAAATTCACAAAAATTGGCTGGAGGAGAGTGATGTATATTTTCTTTGCCACGTTTGGAAACATTCCACAGGAACACTTGATCCAATGTCCAAACAGGACGAGAGACCCATTTTACGGGCTTTTTCTCGACCTTTATAGAAAACCTAGAAAGAGCTTGGATGATGAGGAGCTTACAGTACAGCACTCACGACATCAGGACCGAAGATCCGCCACCTGATTCAAGCGTTAAAAAGTCAATAAGTTATCTAGGATCTCTGATAATTGCTCAGCTGTACGCGTGCTGGGAAGGGTACGAACATTTCTCTAGCAGAACTGACGATTGTTGTCCTTATTTCTTGTCCCATGGTCGTGAAGAGTGGTATCCTTCATATTTGTGGCTTATAGTCGGTTGTAAACATGGCGTTTTTTTGGTGGATGAGAAGTATACCCTGCGATTAGCGTAATGTGCGGATTGGCCTCAGCCCGAAAGTCTCGAAGACACTTGAAATTCTTTCAGGCCAAGCCGTTTGCCATTGCAACCTGGGCCAATATCAATCTCGATTTTGAAATCAAAGGGGCAGTCGTTAATAAACTCATCGATAGTTCAGCAGCGCTTGAAGCTCCCACTACCTTTGTTCAAAAGCGGTCGATTGCTGCTTTAATCCTCTCCAAGACTTATCTAAGCGAAATAAAGTCAAAATCTGGTGGGTTCCGGGACACAGGCAATGAAATTGAAGGCAATGAAATCACTGACCAATTAGCCAGGCAGGGATCTACTGAAAGACACATAGGTAGCGAACTCTTCTATGGCTTCCCAAAATCTTTGTTTATATCCATGCTCAACAGGTAGGGAAAAGCGTTAATCCTACTGGGATAATGGTCAAGGAATCAAAGAAGCAATAAGGCTCATATGTTTTATGAACAAAAACTAAG
This sequence comes from Matsumyia berberina, assembly GCA_917880715.2. NCBI lineage: Eukaryota > Metazoa > Arthropoda > Insecta > Diptera > Syrphidae > Matsumyia > Matsumyia berberina. The sequence goes on from OU862870.1 coordinate 37,674,871, forward strand.
AAAATGTCCTAAATTAAAACATGGACAACATTTGAAGACTCGCTAGCTTCCTTTCTGCAGTCTGAGATATCATCCAAACAAGATAGCAATTGTCCAGGTAACCGAAGGTCGAATCTGTTTAGAGGAAGACGAAACAGCAGAACAACTACGTGAGCGTGTGGCTCTTGGTTATATTAGAAGCCAAGTTTCCGTCAAAACACCCTGGTCCCTGAGGACATCAGAAACGCTTCAACAGGCGCTATTCTCAACTTTAAAAGGAAAATTGAGGCCCTCCGTGTCTAACTGACTTTCGGCACAATAGGTCTTATAGTTACACTGTCACGTGCTTCAGCCAACCATACAAAAAGAAAAACACGCGGTTCCTACTGCATATGATGGAGAATGGATTGTGGTGGATCGTTTGGCTTTTTTTTTCCAATTCACACTGTTCCTCCGATTCCGATTGCTCATTGTTCGTCTAAATATTATTATAACGAACTTTCTTGTTCAAAATCTATTTCTTCTCCAAAGAGATAAAGCAGCATTTTAAGCAGAACTCCACTCTATTGAACTGTGTGCAAGAGAATGCCTGCGAAGATAAATCGAAGGAACTAGTATCTACATCTTTTCAGCCAGCCAAGCAGTACTATTAGCCCTTATATTCTATATGGCAGGGTCCAAGCTTGTCTGGGACTGTCTCAACCTCTCCGAAAGCCTTGCATCGGTATGTAAAGTTACCGTAGCCTGAATCCCGGGACATGTGTGCTTCGAAGATAACGAACGGTCTGAGTGCCTGGTGAGAAAGCGGCGCTTGCCGCTCACTCCTTGGCCCCGAACCATGTTTTGGGGTACCATCCATCAAATCAACAAACACGCTGACTACTGGGTCAATCTCCAAGGCCTTAGACAAGCGAAAAAGTTCATCAACCCATACCTACATACATAAAGCCAAGCCTTTACTTGGTATCAACTCAGACGAGTTAAGAACCTTAATGGGCTGTCTTAAGGGACATTATCCACTCCGATACCTTTTGCATAAAATAAAATTATCAATTGTGGAGAGCAAAAAAAGACCGCTGAACATATTTTCCGTTCACAAGCCACAAAAAAATTGACGTGGGCCTCTAGTGAAACTATACGGGCCACCACAATAACCATCATAGACTGAAGTGCGCATTTAGGGGCCCTTACACAGAATACCAAGTAAAGAAGAAGTTTACACGGAATGTACAAAATATAACGATGGTTACCAATCTAATCTAAACCTTCTCCTATCAAAGGTATTTGCAATTTAGGGTCATTCAACTTACCCGAAATCTACCAGCAATATCCTTAATCTCATACACAATTTTACTTTCACGTACAACAACCGAAAGTCCTTTAAAATTCTAAAGTTAATTTTAAAAATAGAAAAATGGACTTCAAAACAATCAAATTCCAATCAAAATTAAAGCTCTTTCGTGCTCCCTTAACTCTTAACGATTTCGAAATAATTTCATTTCGCATGAACGGCATTAAAGTGTAAAGTGGGTAAACATCGCTTGATACCCACAAATCTAATTAGTTACTTTGCTCAACAATCCAAACCCCCAACCATCAGTCATTGTAGAATAAATAGAAATCGATAAACTATTTCTCGTGCCACGAGTTAAAGGCAAGTGTTGTGCACTATCCACAGAATAGTTGCAATTAAGTATTTCCGCAGTAAAAATAAAATATGTGACTGGTTAACCAGAGACAGAGAGAGAAAAAAATGTTCGATTCTCAATTAGAAATGAATTTCATCCGACGACGAAGTGAATTGTAAATCAAATTTTATCGTTGATTACAGCAAAGTAATCTATCTAATACGTAAGAGCAGCTGTTTTTTTTAGAGGGGATCCACTTTCCAAAAATGTTTGTTATGATATTCATTTTGGAAGGTTATCATCAATTGCACTTGCAAGAAGTGCGTAAAGGGTTTTTCGAGCTCATAGTTCTTTAAAGGCTAGGTGAGGGTAGAAGACAGTTTAGACATCAGCCGTAGGCTTTTTTCAGTTCATTTTTATTCATTTATCATTTTCGATGTGACACAGATAGCTAGCTGGAGTTTACGACCCCAAAAGGGCCAAGGCATAGCTCTTTGCAAACAAAGTTGTACGTATTTCATTTTTGCACATTTTTCGTTGCATTTTCGTTGCATTTAGTTGGTCTTAACATCTTTACGCGGCACTGGAATATTAATATCCTCTGCAAAGGAATTTTGGACACTTGATCTCGCCCACTTCTTGATTGCCCACTTCTAGCACTGCTTCACCAGCTTAGAGGATGAGACAGTCGCATCAAGACCTCTAATGGTGACTTGACGGTCAAACACATATCGTTGTTTAGTGCAGACTCTGAAACGGTCTGATTACTATTTCAAAAATTATCCTCCGTTAAGTCAGGACCATGTCGGTGGCACGGTGTAGTGGGTAGTGTGTTTGCTTGTGACCCGAACTGTGGAGGTTCGAGCCCGATCGGGGAACAGCAAAACTCACAGCCACAAAAAAAAAAAAAAAAAAAACCACTGCACCAAAAGGGGGTTTCTACCCGGAGTACAACATTGGACCGATAACGAGTCTGAGTGCTCCTGGGATTTGGAAATTTTCTTTAAAAAAAAAAATGTTAAGACCATCCGTACCCTTTTAAGTTGGAGACGGATGCAGCGTTTTTTAAGCCGAAATAGTTGCCATTCTACAGATCGCAAAGCTAATCAAAAACGAAAACATTGTCAGAGAAACTCTTACTATTAATGTTGACAGCCAAGCGGCTATCAAGTCTCTGCAGTCAACATCGACAAATCACGTCCAATAAGGTGACCCTATGCTCAGTACTCGACCACAAAGATGTATAAGTTCATGAGAGGGCGGACGAACTTGCCAGGAAGATTCCAGAACTAGCATATGCATACATACTTCCAGTTACAAGGACACCCATTAGCACTCTTTACACAAAACTAGATGAAAAAACCATGATCAGGGTTAATAGTGTCACATAGACACATGTGACCAGATCACTATAGCCTCCGATAAGAAGATTTTCAAAAATCTCGTACAACTTAGTCGAAGGGAAATACGAATCGTCCCCGGTGTCCTCAAGGCGCACTCCGGAAAAGGAATCCATGCGGAGTGTCTTGGATTAGCCTACAATGAGTACTGCAGAAGCTGCAGGGATGAAGAGAAAATAGAATCCATCCAGCACCTGTTATGCGAATGTCTCGCACTGGCCACCAGAAGATTGCGTACTTTTTGTAGTATATAGCTTCTTGCATGGTCTGGAGGACCTTGATATTGCTGATTTTAAAATACTCATGAGATATCTATCACTTCTGGGTGGTTTCGAGATAAGCCCACCCCTTGGTTTGACTCCCATGAGTATAATTTTTATGGGTACAATGGACCCGCTTGAGGTCTAAGAAGATTTTAGAACAAAAACAAATCAAACACCGGACTTTCACATCATTTCTGTAGATGTGTGAATGTAGTTAGTTTGGCTGAATGACATAAAGTCGTAGTTGGACCTTTGACGTTGGCCCTATGAAGTGACGACTTATTTAGGTATTATCTAGAAAACGATAGAAATCTCGAAAGTTTCTTGAAATCAGTGATTTGAAGATTCTCCAGACCACGAAAGATGTTACTACCAAGAATACTATTTACTGTCTCTCGAAACTCTTTCATCCATTTAAAGTGTCATTTGATACATCATCTTTACATCATACATACTTATGTATGTTCGTTTTCCGTCCATGTTATTTGACAGTATTTTAGCACACATTTTATTTATTTACGTGAACGTTGATAGTTTGTGTCACAAGTTATTTCTAGCCTTGATTATGCCTTTGGGATTTCCCTATTTCCGCCGGGAATATGTTTCTCATTTCGATGCCGGAATTAACACATTCTATTTCCATCAAGGGTGTCAAATTCAGCGACAAACTTCAGTACTAAAAAATGTGAAAAGGAAAAACTACGTGATATTCTACGTGACTCAGATGACAGATTTTAAATTTGAATTTTATTTTTTTTTTGTTATTTTTTAAAGCCATCCATGGTGCTCTAAATTTTTATAAAATCGTATTCCCATGAGAAGCGATGACATAACGGATGTGACGTTTTAGTTTCCAGTTTTGTAAGTATGTAGAGTCATGTTACTTGACTCAGGTACTACATCGACTTCACGTTCACAGTGGGAATTCTATGATGATATTGAAATATTTGACATGGCATGTACAAGTTGGTATTTAAAGCGTTTTTTGAGCCACAATACAATCCTGTTTCAGCCCATAATTTGCAGGTCTACTTAACTACTTTTTTGAGAGTCCCAGTTGAATGATGAAAATGTTATACTGAAAGGGCTATGAATTATAAAATAAAAATCTGGGGCCAAATCAAGTCCTCCGTGATCATAGAACTCGTCACGTAAAAACGAGCATTCTGGGGCCAGAGGCGATTTGGATCCTGAATCTTGTTCGTTGCTGAGATTGGTGAGTTGAAAAGAAATTGAATTTAAAAACTCTTCTCAAGAACTAAGTCCTGTACACAGATGCAAAGTGGCTAGTTTACTCATAAAGCAACTAAGTAACCTGCACACTAGAAAGGCTCTTGGTTCAAGCTGGGAGCAATGGAGCCTAATGGTGGGACTAAACACAACTTCAATGAACACATGCATAGACTAGGCCTCACCGACGCAGAGATCTGTAGAAATTGCGAGGAAGAAGAATAAGATCTCGAACACTTCCTATCCCACTGCCCATCCGTAGCGAAAACGCGACAGAAGCCCCTGGAATCCATGTGCATACCGGTCCTAAAGCATCTCAAGGACAGAGGAATCGGTGATATCCTGGCCTTAAGCAAAGAAACAGAAAGGTTTGTCAAACCGTACAGTAGTGTGAACTCCATAATTGTTCCCATTTACCCCTAGATTCCTTTCGAACATTCGTCCCAAACCCACTCTATCTCAACAGTTTTGGAATCTAAGAGAGGGGAACACAACGGGCCCAACTGAGGCTTAATTGAATAGACTTCTATTCACCCTGATATACCAAACACAACGAAACAACGACCAACATTAACAAGTCTAGGATCGATTAGGTCAGAGAAATTAACAGCGTATAGCTGGCAACGCCCTTAGACCATTGTGATACCTCGTAAGCTAGGAGCAATTCCATCTCCTATTCGTTGAACCTAGCGAACTTGATTACCGACAATTTATTGTGCTAGATCGCCAAAAGAGTCAAAAAGAAGGCACCGAGAAAATTAAGTTTTTTAAGAGAGAGCGCTGGACAGTTACAAAGAGAAGGAAGAGGATTGTTGCATCTTCTCCTTCGTCCCCGCAATCATTTGCGAGAAGGCCCAGTTGAATACCATGTCTGCCTATAAAACAGTGAAGACCCTTAAAGAAACTCCGATAGGCGCTCTATTTAACGAAATCAATATCTTGACGTAGTGTTGGTCTATTGCAGGCCAAATTTGTCAGCTTATTTGACAGCTAATGACATTTGATTTTTTTTTGCTGCTTTAATTTAAGTTTGCATGTAGTGGCACTGTGAGGTTCTCTTTATCCGGAAGAAACTTCACTGCTTGGCGAGTTCATCGGTCTTGCAGTTTCCAGGAATGCCTCTACGCCCAGATACTATGCAGAGGAACTTCAAGATTCAACCAGCTGTATCTAATATACAAAGTGGGCGAAACGACTATAGATCCTCAGATTGGTTTCTTTAATAATTAATACATACTATGTATGTAGTTATCGTTTCTCCTCTCGATCTGAAGACATTCTCTCAATTAGCCATGCGTTGTAGACCTTTAAGTAGAGTTCAGATTGCAGTTACAAGGCCTATGTTGGGTGTACCTACACATACCTTCTAGACTACGTCTTGAAGTGGAACTTTTTTTAGGCACGCTTAGGGTAAAACTTCCAAGATCAGATTGAAAACTGAAGTGATGGAAGGAAAATTGTAGTTCAGTAAAGGGCTGCATATTTTTATGCGAATTAAGATAAAGTTTTTTTTTTTATTGCATACTCCTGGGTGCTTTATGTAAACTAATTTTTATTGTTGTTTATACTTAAGCGTTACAAAAATTTTAAGTATTAAGAGTAAGTAAAATAGACAGAGAGAGAAAAAACCTTCATTCGGCTCTGTAATGACGGCATAAAATCAAAATAATCCCATTCCGCCAAAAAGGTTATGACACGCTAAGCTTTTCTACGTCTTTCATGCTCTGAACTTGTATAAGGTTTGAGCCTAAATAAACTCAATAATATTTTTCTACATTATAAACGTCGATTCATAGTTCGCTAATTTTTTTAGGAAACAGCTCTGAGTCAAGCCGATTTTATTAAAAAGCCAGATACGGTCCTTGATCTCACACTTAAGGTGTTGGTCACATCCCTAGATTGTGGTAGATAGCACAACAAATCAGAAGGATAATGTGTTTTGAGGTTTTGGCGTGATCGTCTTTTTAATCGTTTGGTGGCCTTTACTATTTACGACTACCAGTTTTGGATTGATGATGTGAAGGCAGCCAAACATGGAAACTGAATTCCTTTTTATTTAATTTTTCGAACATTCCTTGTGTTGTTGGAAAACTTTGCGTTCATTCGTGTTTCCTTCGAAGAAAAATACTTGCTTTTGCCTCTTCCACCGATCAAAAAACAATTCTTCACCGCTACAAGAATTTAATTGATCCGCAGGTGGCCTGGAAATTTAAATGCCGTATTTGAGACTCCATTGTAGTCTTGCACTTTCTTATTACCAATTCATCTTACTGCTTCTTCATTCTTGTTATTACACGATGAAAAGAACTGTATGCGCAACAATCTGCTATAGATTTATTGTTAAAATTGAATGAAATATTTTTTTTACCGACGTGTTCTACGAACCTCTTTTTGATTAGCATGTGCTTAAAAATCGCATCCAAATAATCGATAAAATTAAAGTTACAGCCACTTCTGTTGGTCGCTATAACAAACTCAACTATAGTGTGATAAAGAACAAAAATTAATTGCATACATAAATATTTGCATACGTAATAGAGTTCCTTTAATGTGAGTACAAAACGAATTTGCCTGAAAATTTAAAGTATTATTTTTTACAAAAACTATACGAAAAAAAAAATTATATTTATAATGAAAAACTCATCGAAACGCGATATTGGACGTCCAATTCGCTACCTCATCGGTGGGTGTGCCCGAGGCGCCGAACGGACAGTTACAGCTGCACTTAAAACTCCGGCAAACTGGACACGAGTATTACGGCTAGCACCCGGACCGAAAATTCGACCCGACGAAGTGTTACAGGTAAATGTGGGTGGAAAAATATCTGGTTGTGTGGGGTGAAACTTGATTACGCCGGAATGTAATTTGGTTTGTGATCTGACAAATTTTGACAACAGGATGAAATTTAATAAAAATTTATGTCACAATGACTTAATAAAGATGAAGTGTATTAATTTCGTTTGGGATTTTGTTTTGTTGCAGAAAACCTTGATGAGGAAACAATTTATGGGAGTTTTGTCCCTGTTGTTAGAATCTTTTGAAGAAAATTGAATTAGTTTCAACCCAGACTTTCTTGGAATTGTATCACAAAAGCTATTCGTTGATTTAATCTCATATTATTATAGGTTAGGTTAGGTTAGGTGGCTGCATGTCTTCAGACAGGGATACCAGATTGAAAAACCGGCTTTCAGGCACCAAGAACTAGGGTATGCAACACAGAGTCAGGTGATGACCCTACGATTTTTTCCGGTTAGTGGATACAAGTCACTAAGTCATGTTAGGCCGGATCGATAACGATAACTGTGTCACATATTCTGATATTTAACAAGTCGCAAGCTATTTGGTTGTAGGTTTTCCTACTTTCTTTTGATGAAGAGGTTGTAAAAAGTCCACCCACAAGGACATAGGTTTCATCACGCGGTGTTAATTATCATTTTCGTCCAAAACTATAAAGTGGCGAAAGTCTGTTATAAAGACCACGATAAGAGGTGCAATTGGGGATCCTTTTTCGAATTTTTTTTACCACATTCACAAATGACAAATGGCATTATATTATCGCTTCATGTCTTTTTCCTCAAACGACTTTCTCCCAAGAGGCTCATTTGGTTTAAACGTTTAAATGACGAAATTCGAAATGACGAATTGAAGACAGGTGAATCATGTTTCACATGAGGTTCGTACTCACTCAAGCTGGTGCTGTGTATAAAGCAATAAGAACAGATGTCCCTTCACTCTGCGCTAATATTTACTTTACTCGCCTCACAGGACAAACAAAATTGTTATCACTCGAAAGATACTGAATATCTCCTTGCTGCCATTCGATCTACGTTTGAAATGTTATAGTTTCAAGGAAGTGTTTTAATATTGCACAGTAGACTACTTGTTCTCGAGCGATGTGGCGCATATCTAGAAGGATTTTGGAAAGACCCCTGACTAGAGTGAACGTTTGGTGAATTGTTCATTTGCTTAGTACGTGCCTGTGAGTTTGTAGGACAAAAGCTTGTGACAGCAGGTACTACATCCTCACACGAAATCAAGAGAAATTCTGTTTGACATTGAAGACATTAACTAATAGAAATAAAATGTCCTCAGTGACGCCTTAATCGTGACAGTACCTGCAAGCAGAGCTCAGAGACCTTATCTTTTAGTGTGCTTCCTCAGAAGATAATAGCCAGGCAAGATCCCAGTGACTGGTTGTTTGACCTGGTTGTTTGCGGGTGTTATAGGTTGATAGACGAAGAAACTAAAATCCAACCTGTGGAATTAAGGAAAAGGATTAGTTCACCAATCTTCTTCTCAGAAATATCTTTGAGTTCATCGAAGAAGTTTTTGCCTAAAGTGCGCTGCCTGACCCTTGCTAGGGCTGGACATTTACACAGGAAATGATGCAGAGATTCTTTTTCGCTGTTATTTTTGCAACTACGACAAAAAGTGTTGTGGGGGATACCTAGCTTGGCTGCGTGGTCTCCTATTGGCTATCATTCTTGCAATATCTGGTCTTGAGCTGTAGTAGATCGTTTGTTTTTTATTTGTTGTTTCCAGGCCAGATCTTCCTGGATATGACGCAGTTGTTAAGCCTATTCCACGCGTAGTTGGCCATCTTTAGAAAGTAGAGTTGAATATTGCACTTAACGGTTCCTAGCGGGATATTAACAACTTCCGCTAGTGAGTCGTTAAAGACTGATCTCCGTCTGACCATGTCATTGGCTCTTTCGTTGGCGTCAATTTTACTATGGCCAGGGACCCTGGTGAGAATGACCCTGCACTGGACCTCCAGTTGGTTTAGTTCTTCCTAGCTTTGCTTTATCATTATAGACGATGTAGTGGCCGAATCAATAGCTTTGATAGAGGTTTGGCTGTCAATGAAGATAGCAGTATTATAGATGGGTGTTGGAGAACTTTCCAGCACACGACAGGCTTCCCTTCTTCCCTTAGTCTGCTGAATTTTCGTGATCCTTACAAGCACAGACACTTTCTCCGGCTCTTCGATCCGTGAAATTTGTTTTACCTCTTCCTTTTTGTCTTCCTCTTCAGACCAAGTTTTCTAGCCATTCTTTCACTATTACTGGGTCTTTGTAACAGAAATCCGGCCTTTTTCGTCATGACAAACCCGGGACTTAGACTCAAAGATCCTCTGTATTGCAGCATTGTTTTTTATCATCTATGTAGCTAAGCTGGACTACATTTTCATATTAATACAGCTCATAGAGTTCGCCATTAAGTCTTCTCATCCATTGACACTCCTCACACAGAAGCAGAGCTATTTTTCTTTATAAAGAGTTTAGTTGTTGCTCTGCTTTCTTAGTTTTCGTCCCCAATACTACGTCGTTCGCGTACTCTAGTAAAATATTGTCAATAACCAGAAGTTAAAGAAGATGTGATATAACTTCTTCCAAGGGGTGTCCCTGATGTAGATGGGATAGGTTAGTCGGTGTAATTTCGACACGCCAGGGGAACATGGTACACTAAGGGCATTCCCTCTTCAAAAAGAAAAAAAAGAGTATGCCACTGTTCAGGAATTTGGTTTTGTTTGGCTGTTACCTGACTTGACCTTAATAATTCTGGTTTTTAGCATGATCCAGTCGTTAACAAAGTTTTCTTGAATTGTTTCAATGCGTCCGTTGTTGTGTGGATAGATCGTCTGCAGGTCCTCATGCAGGACGACATCTGTAGCCTTTTCTGTAAGGCAGGCGTGTTGAGACGATGGAGATTCCGGGACATGCATGTCTGAAATACTTAGCCGATTTATGGCCTCGCTTGCTCTTTTCCAGCTCGTGGGGATTTTGTTGAGTCGAAGAGAGCAACGATAAATCGATGTTAGCCAGAGTAGTCGCTGCTTCTCTACTTTGCAATGAAATGAAAATATTATCGTTAACTGACAAAAGGATGCATGTACCTTAAGAACTATATTGTACGCTCCTAACGAGACATCTCCACATTCATCAAAATGCATCAACCTAACCATACACAGGTAAAATGCAACTCAAAGGGACAAAATCTTAAATTCACATCCGAATTACCACTATGCCACGTGTCCATATTTTGTGAGATGTGAATTATTCATGGACAACTTATTCATCCATGGGATAACCATACGTTCCGTTGCTTAGAATCTCATCGGAATACAACACCACACTAGAATCCTCGCGTATGTGCACTGAATTGGATTATAATGTAGTCAACACTGTTTCCACATTTAACACTTTAAGGACAATTTTTGAAAACATCCATAATGGATATGGAAGTTGAATGATGATGTTGGAGTATGTCAGTGACATCACTGAAATTATTTCAACAGTTTCCTTGTCCCACTACATCCTTCAGTAGGACATACTACCATTAAATTGAAAAATGATTGCAGCTCACTTTCTTGTAAAAATGTAGGATATATGTATGTAGGGTGTCCTCCCTCTTTGTCTATTGTCTCAAGTAGAAATGCACGGAACGAGAAATAATGCCTGCAGATATTTCATCCTCAATTGAGTGTAAAGTGAAAAAGGGTTCCCAACTAATATTTAGTTGGGATGTCATCCCTTGCATGTGTGTTTTAGTTTGCAATCGTGTATCCATTCCATTAGGTTGTGTGGGTACAATGTGTGGCCATGTGAGATGTTGGATATGGAATTGATAATATTATTCTTCTATTTACAGGCAGCTGAATCGGGAAACTTGGAGGATTTTGCTAGGTTATATCAAAGCGACAATGCCAGGCTATCGATACGAGATGGCAAAGGACGAACAGCGGCACATCAGGCAGCTGCAAGGAATCGGGTTAATATTTTGCAATATATTCAGGAACAAGGAGGAGGTAAGAACAAAAGCACATAACTTTCAGCCAAATATTTAAATAAGAATTCGTTATGTAAGGTAGGCGATGGCCCTTGTGCATTTTGCAGAGCAGCCAAGTCGTGAGATTATCATTGTAGGTGCTCTGAATCACATCACCTTGTTGAGCCACTTTTTGTCTTTCTTCCACTGTTTATCTGTTTATCAAGTATACGCTTCTCGCATCGCATCGCCTTATCGCTTCATTGTGGGTGCAGCCTCAGGCATTACGTGCTGATAGGTAGACATTTTTTCATTCCCTTTAGTCACTCTTCCTATTTTAGCTCGTCCGCTCTGCACTTGCACGGTAGCTCCATGTATTCTGAAGACTAACACAGGGAAACGTCGCACTTGTCAATATTCAGCGGCGAAACGTTACCAATGCGGATCGTATTGTCGATGGTTCCAAGGTTTAAATCACTACCTCACTATCTGTATATATACAATAGCGTAACCCTCTACCGCGATAATTAAAAGTCAAGTCGCAACTTCTCGGATTGCCATGAATTCTGCCTGAAAGACTACAAGGATCCAGCAGTCGGCTGGTAATTTTCAGAAGACTCCTGCTTCGCTGTTTTAGATGTTTTCCAAAAATATCAATAGATAGCAAGTGGAGTTTTGTCTCCAGCGCAGCTGCACAACATAAGATTTTTTCCATCGCTATCCCAATGGCAAAAGCCCCAAAGATCAGTGTCCCCTAAAACCAGTCCAGTTGTTTTAAACAGCAAAAGGACGATCACGTCAAACTCAAACACATCAGCATCTACTCGTTTGTACGATCGCGTCACAATTAAGGGATGTGACCAACGCATCAAGTGTGAGATGTAAGACCGCCCAGTTTTCTTGTAGGGGGCTTTCGATTTGAACCGCCTTGATTCGGATCTTTTTCATTAAAAAATTCAGCAAACTCTAAACCAACGATAAAAATTTACGAACACTGATGAGTTTATTTAGACTCAAACCTTATTTATACTTGGCATTGAAATGATGAGGATGCAAAACGAAAATACTTGCATACTTTTAGAGGAATTTGCACTCTGGTTTGTATTGGGCCATTGTATTTAGCCAAGGGACATGCGCAAACGATCATTTGAGGAGAAAACTATGACCGACAAAGTAGGCTTCGCATACTTTTCCATCTGTTACGCGCCTCTGAAAATCATGCAAAAAAGTTCGAAAGATCGGTTAACAACATCGCAACCTCTGAAAGAGAAATAGCTCTGTCATCGTAGCGGGTGACTTTATCGCAAGGGCAGTAGAATGAGGTCCACGCACTGCAAACGCCAGAGGAAGCATCTTTCAGGAGGCGTCGATAGCCAGTAGAAACAAAAGAGGATCATACGATGCTGTTTTAAAATGATCAGTGATCACCAAGCGGAAACGAAAAAAAACAAGGAGACAACAGCAAAAAGAGGTTGGAACCCAGAAACTCAGAACGGGGATTAGCTTCACCTGATGAAGAGGCGATAAGGCCGATAAGACGAATTAGCCCACGCAAATAATAAAATTTTCGTATGTGTGATTCATCGGTGTAGTAAAAGACAGGAAACAGGGCGAGCGTTCGCTGGATTTCCTGCAGAGCATCATGATAGCTATGAAGAACTCCCCGACAGGTTCTTAATCGCAAAGGGAAGTATGTAATTAGCGTAAGAAAATCTATTTGATCGTGATGCAGGATGTCTTTGCCCATGTCCACAACGTTCTTATAAAATGTGGTTGCAGTTTATTTCCCGCAACAACAAGGATTATTGGAAAAAACGGATAAAGAAGACACGACATCACAACGTTGCTCTGAACGCGGCAGATGCTTACAACACGGGCCTAAAAGAACGAGAAGTTGAAGAAGCAAAGACTGGTTCTACTGCCTTAAGGGGCAAACCATTGTGAGGTCCAACATTGTGCTGATCGCTGTAAAAAAAAAATACTGAACACTTCAGACAAAGGCGGCTACAATGTCAACAAACATGCTGTATACTTGGTTGTCAAAAGAATTCTCACACAACGGGCTACAAATTCACCTAAAAGTATGCAAATATTTTTTTTAATGTCATTTGTGAGCAATGGGATCATTTTTGTAAAACAATGACAACAACATACAGATCAGTCTAACTCTAACTTTCTCTAGGTAAATGGGGGGTCTAATTCGAGGTCAAAGTAAAAAAGCTTAAGCTCTCAGCCCCAAATAGGGTTTGAGTCTAAATAAACTCATCAATGTTTGTAGATTTTTATCGTTGGTTCATAATTTGCTGAATTTTTTAATAAAAAGCTTATAATCAAGCCGATTAAAATAGAAAGCCCTTTACACGGAGACTGGGCGGTCTTATATCTCACACTTGCGGTGTTGGTCACATCCCATAATTGTGGCGCGACCGCACAAAAAGTAGGAGTTGAAAGTGTTTGAGTTTAAGGTGATCGTCCTTTTGCTGTGGATAGAGCAACTGAACATGCTTATGAAATTTAAAATTAATATCCGTCCGGCAGTTTCATACTGGTCAACACCGTGCCTTTGCAACGTCGGAAATAATTCGATATCGTACTCAGTGGCGATTCGATTTTTTTTTTCGTTTGAAGACTTTACTACTTAATTTAGTCATTTTGAGGATATTAAATTCAATTTCGAATGTCAAAGAGGGTGTGAAGTGTTTCAACTAAGGCACTCTTTGCCGAAACCAAACGTCACTGAAAGAATCCTGTAGATAGAATCAATGATGATTAAGGACCTGTTCATTCAACTTCTCATCCTATCATAGCTGAATTCTCAAATCGAACTAAGGACAACGACCATTGAATCAATACATGGAATGTTAAACATATCCCTTAATATCTGCGTAAAGAGCTGGACAAAAAAAAAAGGATGAAAAGTTGCAAACCTTTAGAAACGCGAAAAAATTTTATATCTTAATACCATATAGGGATCATGGTATACTACCCTCAAAGGTAGCAAAGCAGTCATTTACATTTGGTATACGATTAAAACGTAAATGATACATCATCGTGTCGATACTAGAAGTCAGCAAAGGACTTAAAATAATGAGGAAATGGTATGTCCCAAAGGGGAGACATCAAGCCACACAAAACCCCTGCGATATCCTTAAGCAGGAAAAGACTTGAACCGTACTTAGTAGCAGGCTTCTCTAGAACAAGGTAGCAGAACAGTGGTGTGTACCCATAAAGGACTCCCGAGGGTAAAATCGGATTGCATGCCTTTTTTTACTTACTTATGTCCTGTTTCCCCTTGTGTGTTCTACTGACTCTACTACACCTACCCGCCATCGTGATCGTGTGCGGTTTCTGTGAAAATGCCTCAGTTCTCTCTAACTCTTCCCCAATTTCCGAGACTCCTCCTTGACTGCTCTGCCTTGTATGTGCCAAGAGAGCTCAAAAGCCAGTAAAGACTATTGGTTTGCACCGTAGCTTGTGTTTGGTATTTCTGTTGTTCCGCAATGTTGTTTTCTGTACCCACATGTGATTAGACTCTTCCTTCCATTGCAGTTCGTTATATAGTTATGTACATAGCCTTTCCTGCTCTCGCTACTTTGGCATTTTTCATATATTATGTACATAATTCGTTCATTACTATGGCCGACACGCTTTTTACCGCACCTCAAACCTAGTATATTTGTGTTCTCGGTCTTTCACGTTCCATTGTTAATCTTCGCAGTAGAAAATTATGTTCCGCACCTTCTCGTTTTCTTTTGCTACAAAGACAGAGGAGCGAGTTGTCATGCCCAAATCAGTGCATGCAGGAATAAAAGTACCCATACCCAGTCAGTATTTGGTTCAAGTTAAGGTCCACTTCTCCATATCGGCAATTAATCCATGTTTCTACGTTGTCTTCACCTTAGCCACATGAGCCGAAGTTTTAATCATAGGAGCGAGCAGAGGACCCTATGTTAGTTCCTGTGCAGGTGATGAAGGTTGTTTGGCACTGGACGACCCTTTTTCAATTTTAAATTTCCTAAATTCCACCGGCTAGATCTAAGTATCAGAAACTGTCTTAATAATAACCAATTCGACCACCGGGTCACGTGAGTCGTGGTATTATAAAACCGCGTTTCAGCTCTAATTTTGCTTTCTTTTAGGTCACTTGGTTACCATTATACTATTCAAGTTTGTCCAGTCCGTGTCACTCTATAGGTTTAACGCCCCTAGGGGCCACATTAATAACAACACAATTATAACCAACTCGTGAACTTGACCCAATACGGGCTGCTGTGCTAGCTTTTTTTTTTAAAATCTTGAAGGTTGAACTTTATATAATGAAGACAGCACAACCGTTGCTTCTTTGAGAAAATCCAATTGTATAATCGAAATGTTTGCAATCCTTAAAAATATAACGTCTTTTACAGATTTCAATGCTCAAGATGGCGCCGGAAACACCCCACTTCATGTCGCAGTCGAAAATGACGCTTTTGATGCACTTGACTACCTTCTCTCGATGTAAGTACTTTTCACTAAAAAAAAAAAACTTAAAACGTCTTTAAAATTTTAATTTCAAAATTCCACACCTTGTGGTTTTTTCAATTTCCGCAGTCCTGTGAACACTGGTATCCTCAATGACAAGAAACAAGCTCCGGTGCATCTGGCAACTGAGCTTAATAAGGTGAAGGCACTACGTGTGATGGGCAAGCATCGCAACGTAATAGACATTCAACAGGGTGGCGAACACGGAAGGACTGCTTTGCATTTGGCAGCCATTTATGATCACGAAGAATGCGCTAGGATACTGGTATGCGATGATTTAATTGTTAAACACTGTCAATATGGAGAAAATTAATTAAAACCTCTTATGTGCAAGTAGTGGCATACTGTGATTTAGTATGGAATATGTGTGTCTGTGTGTGTATGTCTCTAAATTGTGCAAGGATCGTGAGTGTATAGAAAATAGTCACTTGTAAGGCTGTGTTCGTTGGATTAAATTCTAGAATGTGCTGTGATGTCGGTAAAACTCGTGACGGTTCGTTCTAGATGAATTCAGCGAATAAATCCGAAATATCTAACACAAATTGCAAATTTGATTATATATTATATACTTTTGTGTCCTTCACACAAACACATGCATATAATTTGTATAACCAGACAGACCAACAAAAATGTTATTTCAGATAACTGAGTTCGATGCATGCCCTCGTAAACCCTGCAATAATGGTTACTATCCGATTCATGAAGCCGCAAAAAATGCTAGCTCCAAGACAATGGAAGTATTTTTTCAGGCGAGTACATATTTCGGTTAATTTCCTTCCAGTCACCAATTTTTTTTTGTTTGTTTATTTCAATGCTTTTGTTGTGTTTGCGGTATATACACGTGTATGTGTGTGGATTGATATGTTTCAGCGAATGTTTGGTTAAGTTGTTTGTGTTCATAATGCTTTTCAGTTTCAGTTGTAATTTTTAGTAAAATATTATGTACATCCTCAAGTAGCTGTCATTCCTTTTTTTTTTCATTTACATTTTTTTTGCATGAACAGCTTTAAAATTAATTCAGCAACTGTGTATCGGTTCAAATGATTTTTTATTTTTTTCATCGAGAGATTCAAAATGTCTCCAATAAACTTCTGCTGCCAGATAACCCGTAACCGTGGCAGAAGATATGAGTTGTGGGGTCTTCTTCCTCACCGTTTCTATAGTGTCTGCAAGTATCATTGAAGAGAGTCCCTTATCTCCTAGACAGTGACCTATAAAAGTAATAAGTTCTCTTGACTCTTGGTCATATATTTTAGTCTACATAAGTCTGGTGGAATGACACGTAAGTCCGCTTTTCCATCATGATTTGATTCCACCATGATTTAATTAATTATTATTTTCACTATTGTTTGGTTTACCTGTCTCCTAGGTATGGTACGTTCGTCGTCTTTGTAGTTATCATGGCGAGTTAGGTCTGGATCTTCCAGATGCTTCAACTTGTTGGGAAGTCGACCTCAAGCTGGATTTTCCTTTTTCACCGACATAAACTGGTCTCTTTTAACGAAATAAAACTGATATCGAAGGTTTTCATGAACCACACCGCTATTTAGTCCTTAAGGCTCTTGAATGTTTCTGAACATCGATGCCATGGACGTTCCAGGTCCCTGGTGCAGGGTCGTAGACAAGGGAGGGGTTTGGTGGTGAAAAAAAAAGTAATAAACATTAAGCTCCAGGTAAGGTTCGAACTCCTGACCTCAAGATCGTCGTGCTTATGCGCTGCGGCTGTCTGTCTGTCGCACCACTGCGCACATGATGGAAGCGATGCAAAAGCTCATTGTTACAGGTAGTCTTTTACAGCCGTATTCAAAGCATTTTTAGCTACTTTCGTCGCTTTATAACCTACTAAAGGTCAACGATGAATGAGGACCTTCTAGCTAAATATAAAGGGTCATCCAACAAGAGGTGCCATTTTTTTAACGAAAGTACTGCGTTGTGCGTGCTCTGCTGGTTTCAATTCTTGTGTCAATTGGAATGTATAAGCATGTAGGCCAAGATCTTTGTCCAATATGCTGTGCAAAGTGGTTGCGGATAGGCCCAATTTCTGCGATCGTCTTTTGACCGTGTGTATTTTTTCTATTTCAACACGTTATGCGAGTCACCTTTCGCATTCCTTTTATTTTCACTGTGGGGTTGATTTGGTCTGTAGGATAATTGCTAATTGGGATACAGACTACTGCCATTGATACCGCGGCATGAATAGCAAGGTATGGTGGTTACTGCAACACCTGGCGGGCATTTTTTCATAGTATGTACTCTCTATGTCCTAATGCTGAATTGCTCTTTAAGTGATAATTGACAATTAATGACTGTAAGGAAATTACACAGGCCAACATGGTTTTGTAACTGAAAAAGCTGAGGGTCATTGTAATTTTAAATAGCCGTAATCTTGAGAAAAAAAATCGACAACGATCTCTCAAACTCTTAAATTGAAGAGTAAGAGTAGTACTAAATGATGTAGCTAGAGACTGAGACCAGAAAAAATCTGCGCACCCTGTAGATAACCTCAAAGTTAGCCAAAAACGTCATTTTTTGGGTACATAACCTCAAATATCTCAAAATCCTGACATGATGGGACAATTCTGACCCCGGATTCAGATTTTACGCAAAAATTTACTTCGGAAAAGACCCTCAGCTTACCAGAGGCTGACATGACCCAATTATTTGTTGGACTGTGTTTATTAATGACATTTCATACATACGTTTTTCAAAGCTACTTGACTGCTCGGCAAGATGGAAATATCTAAATCTTCTAGCCATTACTTCCACTTGGAAAAGGCTATAGTAACTGGGAAGCCGTATCGCATGGTTTACATTAGGTTTATACATATGTATCAGTGCATATTACAGCCCATACTTCATTGGTTCTGGAATTAGTTGTTGAATTTATACCACTCCTCTAGTGTGGGAATTGTGACTTTTAAATTATTCGAATGCTTTATGGGAGCCTTCTAAAATCAATTGGACTAAAACTGACTTCAATATGGTAGCAAACATGTAATACTCCAGAGAAGGGCTTAGAGTTCAAATAATGATTTTATCTTGATCTTTACAACCGACTCCAAAACAGTCTAAGGTCTTCTAAAAAGATCTTGGCACCCACTGACACATCAATCTTCTTAGCCACTGTAGCATCTTTCTAGCCAGAGTCCCAGTTGTACGTCAAACCATAGATTTATGCAGACAGCCTCGGTCCTAATAGTGCGACTCAGAAAGAACATAGTCTGGCTTATAGGACAGGCTGTCTTCGATTTCAGAGTATCACAGTTCGATTTCCTCGTCGACAAACGAAAAACTCGGTTAAATGAAAAACTCGTCTAGACTTTCTAATAAATAAATAAATAAATAAATAAATAACACCACCTCGACGAGAGGTGGTGCCGCTAAAAATTGTCTGTGTTCCTAGCTGGGGCTTAAACCCACGCCGCTCGGTCAGCAGTCCAACGCACTAACCACTGAGCCACGGCGACTGTCTGGACTTTAATGTCAAGAAAAAGCCGACACGACCGCTACCTTTCACGTAATATATGTATGTTAAAGCCTTGGGATAAGATTGCAGAAGTTTCACAATCCAACACCGGGCATACAAACTTTGGAAATTAGTTTAACTATCCCCCCTTGAGGTATTGACAAACCACATTAAACAACCACTGAATACAACACAAGAGAATTATAAAACAACCAAGAGGAGGTCGTATAGGACTTACTATTCCTGCTCTGCTTTACAATTTAGTCAGACAATTTAAAGTTCGTGAGATTCGTCGAGTTCACTTTGTGGAGGATTGTTGATACTTCCAGGTGTCTGCTAATTATTGTGTGTAACGAAATGTACCTAATGGGTTACATTTGTACCTATATGTACATAGTTTTGCGATGTGGTAATGCAATCTAGGGAGTTTCAGCGGGTCGAGGGTAGAAGACGTATGCACATACTACACCTTGTAATGTTTTACTCTTCTTCCAGATGTCCTTTGGAGAAACTCCTTAAGCTATGTTATCTTGTTATACACTCATTACTTTGTTGGCATGGTATTTTGTTAAAATGCATTTTCTTGTTTGTTTATTTTGCTATGTTTATGCTTGTGCGTCTACTCAATTACTTTCCTAACTTTCATGCCTTACAAAACTCTTGTGGAAATTTCATCCATTTGATTATGATTTTCCTCTTTTTTATACCCAAGCAGTGGGGAGAATCTCGAGGATGCACACGGGAGGAGATGTTATCATTTTACGATTCCGAAGGCAATGTTCCATTACATTCAGCAGTACATGGAGGTGACATCAAGGCTGTAGAGTTATGTCTAAAGTCAGGAGCAAAGATATCAACACAACAATATGATCTATCAACTCCGGTTCATCTAGCTTGTGCACAGGTAAGGACATTTTGATGCTGTTGAGAATGAACAATTTAAATGCATAAAAGAATGCCGTTGGTGAAGGTTTTTTTTTTTTTTTTCTTGGCGATAAGGATGTCACGTTCTTCGTATGTGGTTTGGAAAAGAATTCAACATCGCAAAATCCTTAGGAAATTTCTACTCGAGTTATGTAACTATGGAAAGTAGAGTCGATTTGTCTCTATGTGAAATCAACTTGCAGTGGTTTGTCCTTAAAATTGACCCTACTACTAAGACAAAACATTTGGCTCGTGGAAAACATTTCATGAAAAATGCAACTGTTGAAGAATTAGGGAAATTTATTTGAGTCAGACACACGGGTGAACTCTTTGATTTAATTTGCATTGATGTGTGGTATAACCTGTCTACAACAGCAGTGAGAAATAATTGGAATACGTGTTCCTTAATGTTCTTGCTTTCCTCAGTGGATAAATGCCATCATTGAGGGTCATTTGTTAACAACAGAAGGCTACAAAATAGCCTCTGATTTGACAAGAGTTATTGCCCACTCAGCTGAAGTTTAAAGTTTAAGAATCAATCTGTCATCCTAACTGGGCACAACTTGATTAACAACTACGGCGATCTTAAGGTCTTCGATACAATAACAACCATAATAGCAGTGTAAAAGTAAATTGAATTTATTCCCACCTTTTGTACGGCTGTCCTCCACTAACCCTAAAAATAAACAAAGATGACTTTAAGGACTTACACTGTCGTTGTACGTCCAATTTGCACCTACGGATCCGTAATTGATGTACACACAGATTGATCTAACACAGCGGAAGGCATAGGGTTGAGCCTTACATATTTACTTACTTAAGGTGGCGCTACAGTCCGGGGTGGAGCTGGACCTGATCCAATAAGCGTCTCCAGCCAGCTCAATCTTTAGCCAGCTGCCTCCAGTTTCGCACGTCGCGTTGCTTAAGGTCGCCTTCCACTTGCCACATGAGTCGCGGGCTTCCTCAACTGCGCCGTCCCTCAGATGTGGATTCGAAGATTTTGTACCGGACCACTGTAGAATATTTCAAATGGATGTGCCGGCAGTTCGAGAAACAGCGAGCATTCTTGCTTTCTGAGAAAGTTATCGTCCCGTATAAAGACCGCTAAGCAGCTATAAAAGCCCTAGGTTAGCTGCTTCCCCTTGGCTTCGACCATCCTTTGACGCCGTTCAGCAGCCGCCTTAGGGGTTTCGAGCTGCTCTCCGTTGGGACCTGCCTTAGCGGCAGCGGTCAACCTGAGAGCATTGCCTTTACCCCCACGCCACTCCCTTTTCCACTAAGTTCCGCCTTGACAGCAGCGACTTTATAGGTGGTCTTGGTGGCACTTGTCTTAGGCGAAGGCCTCGTCAGAGCATCGTTTGCTATGGTATCCATAGTCCAAGCCAGGGAGTTCTTTTCTTTCTTCGAGAGAGAAGAAGGATCTTTTGCGTCCAGGATCTTTTTGACGTGCGTCGCTTTGCAGAACAACCGCCGTCTCATCTGACCTAGAGAGATCTTTTTGTTCCTACCCGGTTTTTGGAGACTCTCGGGTGGATCCGCAAGCAGCTGCTCCTTCATCTCCATAGAGATCTCCTCGTCAGTCGTTCCCGACTGAAGTGTTTCCTTATCGGCTCCCGCAGATAGTGCGTCGGCCACCGAACTTCCTTCTACTCCATCCTTGTTGCTTTTTTGTGAAAATTTGTTCCCACGAGTAGGGCCGGAAATAAAGGTCAGCCCCGACAGAGCCGCCATGTCGGGGTAAGGCACAACTTACCACAGATCTTGCCTGCGCATCTGTGGGAGCTCGTAAATGGTTTTGGTTTGCTCACACCACCACTGGAATCAGGGTGACTACCTCCTGGTTTTCGGAACGTTTGATCCCGAGACCGCACAGCACTCGCTGGCCAGCTTCCGGAATCAGCCCCAGCACCTCGACAAGGTGGGTAGTCTTCGCTGGGGAATGTCTTAGTATAATAAGGATCCGACTGAATCAGTCACATTTGAAGTGCCCTTTCCCCTGCCTTTCCAGCTCACTGCTTAAATTATCCTTCACCCATAGCAAACCTTCTCTCCCATCAAATCAAGGCTCGAAGAAGGGTACATTTACTGAGTAGTAACAATGGTTTGACTGCAACAGTCACCCTTTCTACTCCTGATACTCAATTAACAACCTGGACATAGCCGAGGTTTGAATGCAACAAACACCTTCTCTGTACACTGGCGAGGTATCCGTAGGTTTGTAACGCAGTCTACACTAGCTTTGTTGAAGAGCTCCTCCCTAGGATTCGATTGATTTCAGTTACCCTGCAGGAACTTCTAACAGATACATTGAGGCCTCTGAAGCTCTAATCTAAACAGAAACTCTTAGGTATAGTACAGTAAGTCCGGCCCATGGCTCATGACAGTCTTATCACAATTCGCCCAAATCTGGTTTACGCCAAAAGAAAGTATCGCGTGATATTCAAAATTTTATAAAAACCGCTTTGTTCGAGTGGGGCATAGGTCTTAGCGCTCGGCCTGAGAGGAATTTGACTCCGTTTGATGATCTCACTTTCGACCTCGTTGTCAGCCATTTATAGATAAGTCGTACAGCACTGACGTTGATCAATTTATATTACCCTGTGATTTCCCACCACTACAAACCACAATTCCAAGCAGAACTGAAGGGACGGGAGACGATTACTCGTCTTCCATGCACCTGTCCCGATCTTCCACCTTGAAAAAGAGACTCTGAATGAATTCTTATTCACAAACTTGAAACCTATCCGACTTATCTGGTTTCGACATTTTCAGCAAATTTTCACATTTCTATGTAGATCCAGGGATATTGTCGGCCCTTCCAGTTCTTTGTCATATTTTCTCTAAAAGTTTTAGACCATGGAAACGTGACCTATTACGTTGTAAATATTTCTTACTATCTTCTTGTCTTTACAGGGTGCCATTGACATAGTTAAACTCATGTTCAGCATGCAACCGTTGGAGAAAAAAGTTTGTCTCATTTGCACCGATGTCCAGAAGATGACTCCACTGCATTGTGCAGCAATGTTCGATCATCCAGAAATCGTAGAATATTTAGTTGCCGAAGGTGCCGATATAAATGCGCTCGACAAGGAGCATCGTTCACCGCTACTACTGGCTGCCTCACGTAGTGCCTGGAAGACCGTCCATACCCTCATTCGGCTCGGAGCAAATATATGCATCAAAGATGCCACCGCTAGGAATGTTCTTCATTTTGTCATCATGAATGGCGGCCGTTTGCCCGACTTTGCCGAAGAGGTCAATAAAATTCAGTCACATTGTCAATTGGTACAGCTGCTCAACGAAAAGGATAGTACCGGCTGTTCGCCGCTGCACTACGCCAGTCGAGATGGACACATTCGATCATTAGAGAATCTAATCAGATTGGGTGCATGCATCAATCTCAAGAATAACAACAACGAGAGTCCATTGCACTTTGCAGCACGCTACGGTCGGTTTAACACGGTCAAACAGCTACTGGACTCTGAGAAGGGTTCGTTCATAATCAACGAAAGTGATGGTGAGGGTCTTACCCCCTTGCATATTGCTTCGCAGCAGGGACACACCAGAGTTGTACAGTTGTTGCTCAACAGAGGTGCACTACTGCATCGTGATCATAATGGAAGGAATCCCTTGCAACTGGCCGCTATGTCAGGATATACACAAACTATTGAGCTGTTGCATTCCGTGCACTCGCATTTACTGGATCAAGTGGATAAGGATGGGGTAAGTCGGCAGTCGACATCTCTTGGTTCGCGAATTGAATCTTTTGTTTCCTAGAATACTGCCCTTCATTTGGCAACGATGGAGAATAAGCCGCATGCAATTGGAGTCCTCCTGTCGATGGAATGCAAACTTCTCTACAACTACATGGACATGAGTGCAATTGACTATGCGATTTATTACAAGTATCCCGAAGCTGCATTGGCCATGGTAACTCATGAGGAACGCGCCAACGAAGTCATGAGACTGAAATCGGACAAACATCCCTGTGTGACTTTGGCTCTAATAGCATCGATGCCAAAAGTTTTCGAGGCCGTTCAGGATAAATGCATCACAAAGGCGAATTGCAAAAAGGATTCCAAGAGTTTCTATGTAAGTTGAGGGTAACTGCTTTTATTTTGCACCTCTTTTGTGTCCCTCTAGGACTGAGGACTGAATTAATCCTCTTAAATAATCGTTTAGATCAAATATTCTTTCGCGTACCTCCAATGTCCGTTCATGTATTCCCAAATGGATGAAAAAACCGGTGAACCAATTGATTTTTCAGATAACCTGATACCTTTGCCGGCTTTAAACGTAAGACCGGCTTTAAAATTGCATCATTAGTGTTTCTTGAGCTTTTTAATCATCACATTCGCATGAAATTTTCATTTGTAACCTATAATTTGATTTTACCTTCGTCTCAGTCCTGAGTCAATGCCAGACTTTGAGAAATCTTCGAAAACCGCGCGTTGTTTAAGCCAATCGACATCACCTATCAATTACTTTTTAATTTTTTGTTTTTTTATTGTGAAATTATTTTCTTATAATTTTAGATCAAATATTCATTTTGGCCATATCAAAAGTCACCGGAAGAAGTCGAAAAGAAACGCATACAACTTAACGATCCAACATGGCGTGAACCTCCGCTTTGTGTTGTTAATGTGAGTGAGAACTAATGTGTCAAAAATGTGTGGATTGTCAGATTGTATAAATTATCCTGTGTGTTATAGTCCCGTTTAGTGTTTTGTCACTTGTGTCACTCTAAGCTAGACACCCATTTGCTGGGTTGTCCAACTTTAAGGCCAGCAGGAAGTATGATATTTTGAATATTCAAAACATTGGCAGCAATTTGTTAAGAGAAAGTTTTTTTTAAAGAGCTTTGGTCTTAAATTTGGACAGCCAGTGCATGAGACTATGTTTTACCATTCTTGTAGCAATTTCGAAATTTATTTGAGTTCAGGTTCATGGCTTTCTGTCATAAAGCGAAAGAAGTGTCTCTAGAATGCTTTGCTACTCAATTGCTTTCTTAGCGCAAGCAAACAAAGCTTCATTGCACATTTGGCTTTAACGCTGATGCTTTAAGTGTTAAGACGGCTGTAGACTAAGCCTCTTGGATAAGCCAGATTCTTAGTTAACTTCCTTCAGTGCTACTAACAAATTTGACTTGTGTAGGTGACCTAAAAAGAGCCTAACTCTGTTTCTGGAGGTCGCGTCGAGCGGGCTATAACTTTCGATGAGCCTGCCAAAGATTTCTTCCTTTCCAATCTTAACCCCAAGATCTGCAAAGACGACCTTAATGTCAAGCATTGCTCATAGGGTTTCTCGTAGAAATCTATTTTTGCTGGCATCACCTTTCTTTTCTGTTCAGGCGTGAGCACATGTGAGGTCGATGTTACGAAATTGAGCTTTGCAGCAGGACGTCAATACTCGCTCATTTATGTGGCAAAAGCTCAAGACTTTTTGTCTGAGTCTACCTCTGACAGGAAAGTCATATCCAAGGAGCCGCATATATTTTCTGGACACCTGGTCCACTCCAACGCACTTTTTGAGAAGCAGATATGTATGTATATCACCTTTGAAGCTTTCGAGGATTTCCATTAGTTTGTTAAATGCACGTGGGTCTGTTCAGGGTACGGTAATTCCACTTACAGATGTTTAAATTGTTATCCTTTATACGTTTTTCGTCGTCAACACTTAAATCAGTTCCTTTATCCGAGCCTCGTGTTGTTGTCACAACTAAATGTTTTCCCTTTTTTGGTTAAGAACTAACGCCGGCAAAAAATGGTTTAGACCTTTGGCCAGTTCTTTGTGGGCGCTCTTTGCTCCTACTTTCTGAGAAATATCACAGAAGATATTCTTAAACAAGTTTTTGAACATCTAATTAATTAATTGGTCGCTGTGGGTCAGTGATTAGTGCGTTGGATTGCTGACTGAGCGGCGTGGGTTCAAGCCTCAGCCATATCCACCGAACATTTTCCGCGGCACCACCTCTCGTCGGGGAATGACAAGCTACCGGGAGTATAATCTGTCATAAAAGAGATTCTCAACTGACTGTTCGGAGTGGCCAATAAATTATAGGTCCCTTCTTCTCGTGCGAAAAATGTAACACGCACGATATGAATGGTTGCGAGAAGCTAGGCCTTGGCTCATCCGAAGCTTTCGCGTAAGATGTAATTTTTGGAGCATGACATTGGCGATAAGGTCAATCTGGTTGTAGCACGCATTTTGCTCAAATAGAGTACCTTCAACAGCTAGGTAATTAGCTTTCAACAAGTTCTTGTCTCTGCAATTTCAACCACCGAAAACTCCCTTCACGAGTTTAAGTTGTAGGACTGGCCTAACTAACTATTAAAATCTGCATCAGTCTGACATCGATCTTATGAGCGTTTTCGACTGATTTTCTAAAGGAATGCATGGCTGTGTTTTTTTTAACCATGTTTAGTTTCATGATGTCCATCTCGTTTGCATGCCTTGAACTCTCTTACTTCAGTCGGCCCACGATTTAGGTAAGACAAGGTTAAACAGGGTTAGGAAGCAAAGCTTTCAAAGTTGGCCCAACATTTTCCTTCCACATTTTTGTAGTTTTATTGTGCTTAATACAACCTAATTCCTCCAAGTTGCTAAGGAAATAATTTCCTTAAAACCTTATGCGTCTTTGAGCTACATCCTCGCATTGGCACAAGATATGTGTGATAACTTCCACAACGCGTACATATATCTCATTGGAGTATCTATGTACATGTATCTCAGTCTCTGAATACTATTCTCCTGTCGTGCTTCCGAAAAAGACATTCATCGAACAGGATGTCTACGTTTATTCAACTGGGACCTATACAGTTTTCCTTCAGATTTGGAGTCGGCTCTGAAACCTTCGATACCCTATGTTCTTCTATATTTGATCACCGTTGGTCAGCCGCTTTGTTCATGTTGTCTAAGACGTTCGACGTTTACACCTTCATACCATCTCTTACCAGTCTGTAACGCAATGCCCAATATACATAGTCTTACATTGTTCTGTACACATAATGCCTTAAAGGTTGTGCGGCAATTTTCGACCAGTTCAGATCTGATAATGTTCATTCCAACGGCAGCCTGATTGTCGGTATAAATAGTAGCGGATATTCGTTTCGATATCCGCTTGCAAGGTTATTGAGAACAGAACAGTGTCGCACGCTGCCCAAAATAATGATCCCAGCTTTCTTCTACCGCAAGAAAATGAAGTAACTTTTCCCGCGCCACCGTGAGGGTTGCGCGTAGAGCACATGTCAGCAGATGTCAACTCTAACCGTTCTCTATACGATTTTATTTTTCGCTTTAATTTTGTAAATCATCGTATATTTGTTTTAAATTTTAATTTGCAACTCAGTGTCGTTTTTTGGTTTAAATGTTCACCCTTGTACGTTATCAATTTAATTGCGGAGAATTTTCTGCACAGACAATGGTTAATCACGGTCGAGTGGAATTGCTAGCTCATCCGCTCAGTCAGAAGTATCTGCAAATGAAATGGAATTCATACGGGAAGTACTTCCACCTGGCGAATCTGCTCTTTTACTCGATATTCTTGCTTTTTGTTACCATTTACTCGTCGATGATGATGAACAACATTGAAATAAGCAAGGAGGCCGTAATCAGCACTCCAAAACTGTTGGCTGGGTAAGTTTTAGTTCTCAACTACTGCACAGACTTTGAATGTATCTCTTCCAACTTCAGGCTTGATACGAATTTCTCCTTTTGGTCCAGTATTTATGCCAGTCATGAGGTGGAACGTATACATCGCACAACAGGGATTGTTGTCTGTGCCATTGCCATTGTGGCCTATATCACGCTGAGTTCGCTTAGGGAATTTATACAAATGTATCAGCAAAAATTGCATTACATCCTGGAGATAGTCAATATCATATTGTGGGTTCTTTACATATCCACACTGATCATGGTGGTTCCGGTATTCATCAATAATGGTCGCATAACTAATATTCATTATTCGGCGGCTTCGATAGCTGTGTTCTTGTCATGGTTCCGTTTGTTGCTATTTTTACAACGTTTTGATCAGGTAAGTATTAATTATTCGAGATGCATGTACATATGTATATTTATTTTTTACTTTGTTCTCAGGTTGGAATATATGTGGTGATGTTCCTTGAAATCCTTCAAACACTGATTAAAGTTCTCATGGTATTTTCGATTCTAATCATTGCGTTTGGATTGGCCTTCTATATTCTCTTGTCAAAGGTATGTATGGTGACAATTAACAAGGACTGGACTGATTTTATTTTTACTACATATGTACTTCCAACCAACTTCCTTTGATTAAATCGTTGAGGTTGTTTCATGTTCAGATGTACATACATTTATGTCCATAGGCCTGATGCCTTATCGATTCAATTATGTACTCCTTCAACTATTACTCAACCTTTTCAGCTGAAGAAAGGCCTCTCTTTACGGCCACTGTCATGCTGCTGACTATTCTGTAACGCTAGCGTATTCATAGTAATGTTGCCGGTGTTCGGAACCTGTCGGGGAACCTGTTGGCAGCTATACTATCATTTTGATAGAGCTTCTGAATATTCAATTTGGATTTGATATTACAAATTTGGAGGCTTAACATTCTCAGCTACTTTATCGATATCGCCATTTCTGCCACTGACTGGCTTCGGCCAGATTTTGAGTTTGGATTGCAATGTAATCGAACTTTGAAGGATAATTAGACTTCACTACTCGTTAGGAGTTATACCTCCGTTTTCAAGCACGACTACTACTAACCTAATGGGCACGGACAATATTGTAAAGAATAAGTGGAGGGTTTGGAGAATCTGCATCTGTAGTGATACCCAGGCTGTGCTTAAGGTTTTGCACAAATCTTTAACAAGTTTCAAAACAGCTTGAGAATGGAAAATATCTTTGAATTTGGTTGCAAGGCTGAATTCTTTGACTCTTGTCTGGCTCGCAGATTACACTGGAATCTCTGGAAATGAGATGAGTTTGCTAGACAAAACTCAGCGGATAATTTCTCAGGACATAAAACTGCGTTGGGTATTCCCGCGTCCTCTGACCTCTGCAGAGGCTGTGGTAATGAGGAATTTCATGAGGATACTTCACACTTCCTCTGTCGCTACTACTGGCTACTGGCTCAGGACTGAGCCAAATAAGGTTCCAATTCCTTGGAAGGCATTTCTTTCCGGATCTTGATTAACTCTAAATAGGCTTAGAAACTCCTCGGGATGGCTTGAAAATACACAGGTTCATAGCTTCATACAGTATGAGAGTTGGCCTAACCCGAACTTAGTCCTAATTGTGTCCGTTTGAATTGCTCTAGTAAGAGGAAGGAAGGAGGTGAGGGAGAATGAAGGTGTTTACAGAAAGCTCTTCGGAGAAGATTCGTATCTTCATCAATCCATATCCACTTGTTATGGATATGTATAGTAATTGTTCGGAAGTTTCGCACGCCACTTGCGTGCACCACCTAAGTCGCCGTCTTCCTCTACTGCGGCGTCCCCCGGCTGTGGATTCAAAGATTTTCCAGACTGAAGCGTAATGGTCACTTTAGTCGTTCGAGAGAGGGCTTTGCTGCTCAATTGCCTTCTTAGCCCAAAGAAGCAGGGATTGGCAAGAGTTATTTTCGCTTGGTTTCTGCCCTGGTGTTGTTATCGGATGTGATAGCGGAGCCGAGATAAATGAAGTCCTTTACTACCTCGAAGTTATAGCTGTCCACTGTGACGTTCTGTTCGAGACGTCGATGTTGGATGTCCCTTTTTGATGATAGCATATATTTTGTTTTTGCCCTCATTGACCGCTAAGCCCATCTTCGCCGCTTCCGTCTCAATACTTGCAAACGCACCAATGACATCACACTGCGTTCTTCCGATTATGTCAATATCGTCGGCGTATGCGAGTAATTGGAAGGACTTTTGAAATATTGTGCCAATGGTGTTGTCGCGTGAGTTTTGCACAACTCTTTCAAGAACGATGTTGAAGAAGTCGCATGACAGCGTGTCGCCTTGTCTAAATCCTTTTTTGACGTCAAAGGTCTCGGTGAGGTCTTGACCGACCTTGATGGAGCAGCGTGCATTCTTCATCGTCATCCTGCACAGGCGGACGAGTTTGGCAGGGATGCCAAAACTAGACATGGCTCTGTATAACTCGTCTCTATAGATGCTGTCATACGCGGCCTTAAAATCGATGAAAAGGTGGTGGGTATCGATTTGAAGTTCCGGGATTTTCTTCAAGACCTCCCGCAGTGAGCCACACTGATATGGACTGATCAGGTTAGGTTAGGTTAGGTTTGTGGGCTGATGAGGGCTGCCTCATAACACTTAGGTCAATGTATGTAGACCCATTGTGATACCCATGATATTCCCTACTGCGGTTTATTAATTCCTTGATGTTAACCATCCAGTCGCTCTTGTAAATTTGAGAAGCTCTGATGGCGAGCCATCAGCTAATCTGGCAGAGGTATGGACAGTGGCAGAGAAAATGAGCTGTGTCCTCATGGACTTCCTCATCACCACATCCCCTGCATATATCATCATTATTCAGGTGCAATTTCTTTGTGTGATATCTTAGCATGTTGTGGCCAGTAAGTACTCCCACCAGCATTGACAGTGATCTCCTGTGTTTTTGTAAAATCTGGCAGGTTTTTGCCTTGTCATATTCTGGCCACAACCTTCTTGATACTTCACAGGTGGTTAGAGATTTCCTCCTGTTATTTGCCTCTATTAGAGTTTTTTGTGCAATTATCGCCCTTAGGTTGCAGAGTGGCGGTCTGACCGTACAGTCCGCTTGCTCTGGGGTTAGGGTTGAACCCTTTCTTGCCAGTTCGTCAACTTTTTCATTTCCTGGTACTCCGCTGTGACCAGGGACCCAGCAGAGCTTAACATTGTGCTGCGTGCCAAGAACCTTAAGCTCTTCGCGACAACACTTCACAAGTTTCGATGTTATCTGCGTAGCAGCTATTGCTTTAATGGCAGCCTGACTGTCAATGTAAATCGTGTGATATTGACTGATCAGGTTGCTGACGAACGGCTTCAGGCACAACATGACAGATATGATTTTGTAGGTAAAGTCAAGACGACTGATGCCTGCGTAGTTGGCGCAGTTCAGAGGAGCTATTTTCTTAAGGATCAGATGAGTTGTTGCATGCTCCTTACCAAGTCATCCCCTGACGCTTTGAACAGCTCGGCAGCTAGGCCGTCAGGTTGAGCAGCTTTGTTAGTCCATCTATTACCTCCTCCTCTTTGAACTTTTTTCCCTGCTTTGAGCTTAAATGTGCAGAGCGCGATGTTCACTGAGATATCAACTTGCCGATCCCTTCTTAATTCGTCAGCATTCCCATTTCCTGGTATACACTCATGTCCAGGGATTCGCCCAAGTCTCACCATTTGGTGTATTACAAGAACCTTTAGCTCTTCGCGACAGTCATTAAAAAATAATTTTACTGAATTTTCTCGTACTACCTACTTTCAGATAATGGACCCACAACCCAATCACTTATCGTTTTCAAATATTCCCATGTCCTTACTGCGAACATTCTCTATGATGCTGGGAGAATTGGACTTTGTTGGCACTTACGTGAACACATTTTACCGAGAACAACTAAAGGTTCCCATAACATCATTCTTAATCCTCAGTAAGTTTACATTCGCTTGGCCATCATCGATATGCGCATATTTATTTTTTTATTACTTTCTCAGGCGTGTTTATGGTCCTCATGCCGATCCTTTTGATGAATCTCCTCATCGGTTTGGCTGTTGGTGATATTGAATCGGTTCGCAGAAATGCACAATTAAAACGTCTCGCCATGCAGGTAAGCAATCGACATTTTTAAGACATCCTTAAACGGATCCTAATCGATGGTGCTGTCACTTCCAGGTAGTATTGCATACAGAACTCGAAAGGAAATTGCCACAAAGGTGGCTGCAGAAGATCCTTAAAATGGAATTGATCGAATATCCAAACGATACCAAATGCAAATTGGGCTTTTTGGATTCGGTTCTCAGGAAATGGTTCTATAATCCGTTCAATGAAGACCGTAAGTTGTTTGATAGTAACGCTGGGTTTGGATGTGTTAAAAAAGGGAAACTCCTTGATAAATTGATTAAAAACCTTCAGCCTACCAATAAGCTGTTTCTTTTATTAATTTGACCTTTTCCTGAGGTCTGATATTTTAACATTCCAAGCCCATCCCGAACTTCAAATTACTAAAATTTTTCTTTTCTTATTCAGCTACACTAGACACAATTTCATTCGACAACAGCGAGGATATTGTCAATGCCGAGTTGGATAAGCAAAAGCGTAAATTGCGTGAGATAAGTCGTGTTCTTGAGCAGCAACATCAGCTCCTTCGACTCATAGTGCAAAAGATGGAAATCAAAACCGAAGCAGATGATGTCGACGAGGGTGTCTATCCAACCGACCTACGCAGAGCTCAATCCGGTCATTCAAGATGGACCTCACCAAGAATACGAAAGAAGCTAAGAGCAGCATTGAGTTTCAACAAGAGCGCCTAAAAATTTCAACAAAAAAAAAAAAAAAAGAAGCTCATCGCTCTTGTCCTAGGGATAGGACTCAACACTATTTATTTTCTTGTTGACAACTTTTATTGTGTTTTCTTAGCTTTAAGAATCAATCTGTCAATTTGTGGTAAATATTTGACTTTTCTGCTGAGATAAACGTACCTTGGGTATTTTGTATGACCGACAAAATGGAGGAAACGCAACACGTTACCAAACTGTCAGTGCTTGTCAGGATTTTATTTTTTTTTTTTTTTGGGAAATTTGATCGCTTAAATGCGATTTAAGGGTCTTTATGTGCATGGAAAATGACTGCGAACCGGATTGAAGGTTGCCATTTTGTTTAGACAATTAATCGCACAACAGTAGCTCAACTAAAGACGCATCCTTTTTGAACAAGGAACATGAAATGTATTGTATATTCTTGAGTATTTATATTCTATCATACATATATATTCTGTGTAAAGGAAATAAAACAAATATACACATTTATTGTAAACCGTTTTAGAAGGATGTGTTTTTCTTCAACTTTGACTTGCAGGACGATAGCGAAATTTCTCAAAGAAGGAGACGGAGAACTTTTGCTACGAGTGTGCTCCATTGTTACCAAGGGAAAATGCAATAAGTCAGTCAATTTCTGATAATTTTATTCATTGTTCGATGTTTGAACTTACAGCCTTGAAAATGGGGTAGAGCCGTAGAGTCGACGACGGAACTCAGCTGCCGGTAGGGGCATGCTAGAAGAGGCTCTTAACTCTACCGGATGGGATTCTGGTGTTTTTATTACTTTATACGGCGGCGATATTTTCAGCTGACCTTGCAGGACGAACATGAGTTTGAGTCTTCACATCAATAACCTCTCCAAGACGCTCAAATTTGTCGATTAAATTCACTATATGTAGCTGTGCGAGAAGGTGTGCATTCTCACTATTTCAACACGTTGTGCGAGTACATATGTATGTACGTTTCGATCAAAAGTCATTGCAATTATAGTGGAGTGTTGACTGTTCAACAATGGCGCGAAATATAAAATGACAACTCTGGTTGAATGACCCTATAGAATTGCCTTCTTCTCGGTTTGAGCCGGAAAGTACCTATTCTATTATTCGCAACCAAAATAAGGGTTTGTGGGATCCCATACCTAACCGACAATCTTAGTTGACTGTCTGTGGAGAGATGAATCCCCTGCCGAAGTGTTTCAGTCTGCATCGAGCTATGGGGGGTCAGTCGCACGAAATATGTTCTGCACTTTCTTGATCTACTAAGCAGAGTCGGCAAATGCCCGAAATACTAATTTTGACTTCTCTTGTTGTTCAAGGGGTTAGTGAACTTCCTGAATTGATGAAGTTCCGCAGTTAAGTTCCATTTGGAGAGCGTTTTTTGGAGCTTTAATGAGTTGAGTTCAACTTGATGTGGCTGGTGGGTAAACCACAGAAGGGAAAAGAACCAATCAATGCAAATTGGGCTTGTTATCCGGAAAGCCCATCTGCAACACCAACGTGTCGGTTGGTGTTTCCTTCGTTTCCACTTTAAGAACCAAGCCATCTAGGTGGGGGTTGTGCAGTCTGAGTAGCTGCCCGAGGACGTAAGAAATCGCCTTGTTAAGCCTTGCATGAAACGCTTGTCATCGGGACGTGGAATTT
Organism: Matsumyia berberina; assembly: GCA_917880715.2. Taxonomy (NCBI): domain Eukaryota; kingdom Metazoa; phylum Arthropoda; class Insecta; order Diptera; family Syrphidae; genus Matsumyia; species Matsumyia berberina. Next base: position 37,709,181 of record OU862870.1, read on the forward strand.
TGAAGCTCTTAACAGATATTCCACAAAGATGGGGTCTTTGATTTGGACTTCAAGAATATTAACAACGGCAAGTCACTATGGTTGTCGCTGTTAGTCAACATGAACCGTGAGTTCGATAAGTGGTTCGTCATTGTAAGCCCAGGATCATTGTGATGCATGGAGCAATATGACTGCCAATACATCAATCCCGATTGTCAGAGACGACTTAAAGGTGACCAACTTCAAACCATTGAAACCGCTTTCGAAAAGTTCTCTTAAGGTTTGCAACACTGTCATCTTAGGAGTCTCGGAAGTAAACAAGTAGATATTGAAGGCTCTATACAGCGTCATCAATCTAGACAAACGTTTAAAACGATTGCATATTGGGTGGTGGCACAGTTGGAGAGGGTCCTCAGCCAGCTCGATGTACAGTTAGACAAGGTTGGCTGGAGATCACGCTAGCTGACTGCAATGAAAATTAATACGAGCCGACTACAAAGCTTTCCTGATTAAATATACCCATGCAAGTTGTGTGTCTCTGCTTGTCTTAGTTTCGGACTTTATTCTCAAAGTTTGGAAATGTTGTTACTCCACCTTTTCTTTTCGTGATCGGGGTTGTTGATCCGTTCTTGATTAGTCTTAATCCAACACAAAATTAACCAACGATTTTGGTCGTTCTTCCCAGCGTCCAGCGATCTTATTTCCCTCCAGACCAAAATGTTGGAGAAATTTTTCATTTTAGGGACTAAATGGTCGCCAAGACTATATGAGTTCGGTTAAGAGGCATACATGGTTTTGTTTTATTGCAATATGAGGGTTTTGCAGTTCGATTAACCACAGAAAAAAATCTTTTTGAGAATAAAATGTATTTCCACATTAACATTCAGAGTTCAGTCGATGTGCTGTCGGCCCAGGAGTTAATAAGTTTCGAAGTACTTATTTAGCACTAACGAACACAGCCCTCCTTTTGAAAAACCGATTCCATGGTAATTTCGCATGTGTGTTTTGTCTAATATATTTATTTGCATATCCTGAATATGGTTTTAACAATTTTCGTAGATATTTTATTACAATTACCTCTAAAATTCCTATAATTTTCATAAACATCTTCATTACTTTACCTTTTTCCATTCTCCAACAGATGGCCAAACACTTTTCGCATCCCTGTTTCGCTCACACCTCAATTATTTCGAAATAAATTACACGCCATTTTGAATTTTCTCATCGAAAAGCCGAAAACCGCAACTAGCCGCCTCGCTTCAGCATCAGTTCATCATCGACTTTTGAAGAGGTTGGTCGACCGTTCGACGTGAAAACTGTATAATATAGTTAATCAAGTTTCCAGACAAGTACATATTTTTTCTTCAATAAAATTTGTACGCCATTTCTTAAAGTTCAGTTCTTATATAGATAACAAAATTGTTTTCTAAAATAGTTCAAATAAAAGTTAATTAACAAGGTGAGTTTTGCATGGGTTTTTTATTTTATTTTATTTTTCAAGTTTTTAGCTATCGGTGTGTGCAACCATATTGGATTTTTCTTTTCTTTTGACACTTTTTTGTTTTAAGTTAATTTTTCCTTGTAAATGTGTAGTTTTAGTGAAATGTTCACGAATAAACTTGGTCATATTGAATTACATAAGAGCTGAGGGCGATTTTTGTGTTAGATAAAAGTTTTCTCCAAGAATTTTTCATCTATTGCGTTGTGTGAGTACAGTCGATTCAAAAGTTCTTACGGCTTGGTCACACGTGTGTTTTAACGTAAAAAATCACTTTTTCTTGAATATTTTCGCTGTCATGTAAAATATCACTGATCCTTCAATTTATGTTCCATAATCGATTTTCTTGAAGAAACCTTGGAGGTTTTCAGCATGAAAATTGATTTTCTCATTCTCGGTATAGAAAAAAAATGGCAACCGGGCGGCATTGTCAGGCGCGCCATTTTGTGTTTGGCTTTTTTTTCGCATCTCAATGCTGGCCGTGTGTATAAACAGGGCAAATGATATATTTTCCATGCGAAAGAAAGTGACAGAGACTGCGGGCCGGGCGGCATGGCGTTGACCTGATTAAAAAGAAAAAAAAAATAAAGCTGCGGCAGTGCTGCCACTCATTTGTGGTACAACCACAAGCGTGAAAAAGTATATAATGTTACATGTCGTGGCCGAGGGTTTCTCGCTCCATTTTCAAGTAAACCTTGAAGGGAGCAGCTAAAATGCTAAGCAGCACATTTCTGCAAACAAAAGCAGTTCTTAAATGTCATCGCCGATTTCACAATAATGGTGGCGTTTCGTAGGTGCTCTACCTCCACGACTTCCGCCGAACCGAGTTTTCTTTTCGCAATTTATTTCTTAGTTCTACGCCACTACCGTTGAAATATCTTCGAGAGTGAGATTCTAATCAAATGTTGGCTTTTCCTATGGCTCATACTTTTTGTAAAACTGTATACGTGACGAACTGGTGGTAGTGGGCACCGTGGGCTCCAAAAGTCTTTGATGGTGGATGTCTTATGTCTATCTTTTCCTATTCAACCCTCGTCTCAGTTTTTGTTTCCACATGACAACCGGGAAACGATGCAGGTATACAATTAAATCCATGTACGTCTTTTATTATGTAAAGCGGTGACTGACTGTGCGCTTAGGGCGCATGTTTCCTTCAAAGGGACGCTTCAATCCGTGTACATGGCATAAAAATACATAAATGTGCCTTCCCAGATGTTCAAGTTATCGATTTTTTGTGTATGGCTGCTTGGATGTTTTTCAGATGATTTATTTTAACGATATGTTAGCTAGTTAGTCCCCATTTTGGGGTTAAGATTGATCACATATCGTGTGTTCTGAGGAAAAATTGAAGCGTAATTTGCTTGTATATGAAGTACGATGTAGATATTGCTATCAAATATTTCAATTACAGATAATCATTTGAACTAAGTCCATATTTTATGTGTCCTGGTGAATGTACTAACCTTACTATGCGCGCAGAACATTATTTGAAGCTTAGTGGCATCGGAATTTCTTGTAAGAAGGGCTGCTGGCTTTACTTGGTTAGTGAAACGAGTAGTGTTTGTCTAAGAAACTGCAACTTTTCATAATGTTCGACCGAGGGCGCGGCGCTTTCAGTTCTCTGATGTTGGCTTTCCTTGTTCTGCGGAAGATTCCCCTCTCAAGAATATTGTTTTACATTCGCTCAATGTGGTTTTTTTTTTGGACCACATTCACATATCGAGATTGCCCAGAGTTCGCGGTTGTTTTCGACGAAGCTGTAAGAACATCGTAGACTCTAAAAAGACGTTTATTTGTCATGATAGCTCTCACTGTACCTAACGCCGCCGTTTAATGAAATTGATTTACGTAGGAGGCTGTGACGATGAGAAAAGTACACTTTGTAGATGTCAGTCATTGTTATAACTATAATGCCTTCATTGCGCAGCATTATTCTTCAAGTTGTTGAGTGATATTTACCCGGGCCTTCCTCTTCAACTATCAAGGCAATCTGGCCTGTAAAATTAGGTAATTCAAGAAAGAACGCGTTTACTTTTGGTGAAACACAACAAAAGCTATTGTGTTGTTCTCGTTCAGCAAATCGAATTTCATCATTAACTTACTTTGTTAGCAACGACAAACATCTGAAACTTCAATTTGTCATCAAAAACATATCAATCCGTCGTTCAATACTAAAAATTGTACAAAGTTTGGGGCAATATCATAACGCAAGTTGATGTGACCGTTTTGTATCGTGCATTTCCTATTTACTCTTAGAATCGGTGTTCCCTTATGGGTTCTGGCTATATTCGTTCGCCTTCGACAGCACTCACCTTGCTCCAGGGGATGTTAATTGCAGTAGGGGTGTTTTTTTTTTTAAACCTAGCTTAACCAGTCGTTCATTTAGATTTTATACGATTCCCAGCCACCCAAACCCAGTCGATTTTTTATACCATCAAGTTGGTACGTGTGATTTCATTCCTATGACATCCGGTGGTGATGAAAACCATAATTTAGAGAATTTATTCAATGGAAAATTTACAAAAAGAGGTATGAAATCAACATCTTCCATCTTCGTACTCAGACGCCGGTCAAATAAATAAATGGAAAACATCGCTTTCGGCGCTCGTAGAAGATGTTGCTCCAACCATTCCCATAAGCCGCTCCTTCAAATTGTTACCTTTCATTCCAAGTTATTCAATGATGTCTAAGAAAGTAGCTTTAACTTGCCGTTGTAAAACATGTTGAAAAACATGGTTTTTAGACAAAATTCCTCATAAACTGCTGGCACCTTTTCCCAAACCGTGTGCCATCGTTTTGTTTTTTTCTCTGCGGAACTTGGTGACGAATTATGTAAGTCTATACTTCATGGTTTCTTCCCAAACTTCTTGACTGTTTGAGAATCTCTCGGAGCTCAATGACAAATTTTTTAAATCTTTTGCACATAATAGGTGTAAAGGCTGATTCGCAACACTGCGTGCTTTCGTATCCGAAACTATGTGATTAATCGGTTGATTTTGGCTGTGTCCACTAGGTTGCGACCCGCGAGAGCCAACACCCTTCGCACTTTTCCCTCCATTTCACGACTTTCTGTCTCATTTGTATTTTGTCGATTTTTTTTCCTTTTGGTTTATTGATAACCAGACAAAGGAGATGGAGAGTGGTCGCCGTGGTTCAGTGGTTAGTGCGTTGGACTGCAGACCAAGCGGAGTGGGTTCAAGTCACAGCCAGTAACACCGATCTTTTTTCGCGGCATCACCTCTCGTCGGGGAATGACAAGCCCCCCGGGAGTATAATCGTCGTTTGGAGTCGGCAATAAATTGTAGGTCCCTTCCATTCGTGCAAACAATTCAAACACGCGTAACATGAATGGTTACGAGAAACTAGGTCTTGGCTCATCCTGAGCTGCCGCGCCAGCAGCTATTTATTTATTTAGACAAAGGAGACGAGAGACAGGGGTGAAGACTTTAGAGTTGCCTGTGTAGACTTGAGGTAAATCTGTAAAGACGCAAGCAACGATTATTCACAGGGATATCTTGAAAAAATCAGGGCGATCATGTACTTGTTATCCCGGGATGATTATTATGCACACAGTGATTGTTACTTGTCGAAATATCCCCCTTCCTCTTGTGTCTTTCCTCTAGTCGAACTATATCTTTTCTAGCGACGTGGTATGTTAAGAAATTTCATGTTCTGCATCGGTTGACTATTTTCGTACAAATTAGTTCAACTTCGTATTGCTCAGGTTCACAATGTTGGTCATAGTTTTCTAAGTTTCAATAAATTCCCAAGTTCTGAACGCTAACACAACTTACATACATAGAATACATTTGATTGGTGCTGGGCGATATTGATTACCAACTAAGGATTGTTGTGGGTACTTCTATGGAAAAAATTGTTTTCTTTTTTGGTTTTAACCTTTACACTTTGGATATTCAACTGTTTCTCACCATTTGCAATCATCTCCTGTTTTCTTTTTCAGATTTAAGAAAGAATACAAGTATTTTTTCGAAGAGAGTTTAAAAAGAAAAAAATATTGGTTTAGATATTGTTGGCAAAGAAAATTAAAATAAAAAAAAAAAGTAAAAATGAGTCCAAGGTAGGAATGTTTTCGAAATTTACAAAAAGAACCGTACATCTTCTTTTTATATACGAACAAGTGTCTTAAGAAAATTACGTGCATCTCTCTTGTTACATTATTTTCTGCAATCGATTTGTTTCTTTATTATCGTTGCAGCGTTAAAATGACATTCCGTGGAAATAACAACCGTAATCGTAATTTCGGTGGAAACTATGGTGGTGGTGGTGGTGGTGGCCCAATGACCGGTGGCAACAATCGCATGGGAATGAATATGAGTCCATGGGACAACCAGAATGCCGGAAGTGGCAATTATGGTGGCAATATGCGCCAAGGCGGTGGGGGTGGTGGAGGCGTCGGCGGTGGCCAAGGCATGAACGCCCAAGCCATTAGTCTGGCCAATAACCTGCTCAATAATTTGTTCAGGAATCAAAATCCACCATCATTGCTTGATCTTCCACGAGGCGGTGGAATGGCGGGCAACCGTAATCAACGTGGCGGACCGGTATGTATCGTTATATGAATATTTTTGATTTAAAAAAAACAGTTTTTCGCAGAGATGTACTACTATATATATATTTGCCTTCGAAACATCATTGAGTTGAAGAAATTTAATTGAAATTTTGTGGTAGAATGATGTACAGTATGGTTGGTAATCTTATGTACTTCGCCGAGTTCCATATTTGCGGCGTTTTCACAGAAAACTGCGGGTTTAAAACGTTGAAATAAGAGTTGCAAAGTGTCCACAAAGTCTCGCCGATCGTTCAACGGAATTTAAGTGAAACAGGGCCTGTACTACAGCGATCGATAACGACTAAGTGAGTGGCACTCGTGATCGATAAAGTTCATTGGGAGCTGTAATGACAAATCCTCACATTTCGACGACGAGTTACTCGTTAACGAGTGTAATAATTCAACAAATGAGAGTACGCGGGAGGCTTAACGATGAGTTACTAAAGAGAAAAACTATAAGGCCCCTGTCACGCAATGAGCGACAAGCAGCGGAAAATATGCTCAGAAATGACGCTTGCTGCTCAACGACTGCGTGGCCACATCCATACGATTTTCACACGCTTTAATTTTGCTGCTCATTGCGTGGCAGGGGCCTAAGGCTCATTGCAAAGACACAATTTTCTAATTAAAGTTGAAGAAGTTCTCGATATGTTGTTGTCTACTTCGACGCATTTACTCCAAATGTAAGCAATTGCCTTTTCGGATCGTTTATATCGTTAAGTGTTTTATTATTTGGAAACGGATGGACCGCATCAAAACCTTTTGAAACATACAACGAGAGAATGTTACGCTGAAAGATTTGTTCAGACTAAGTCGGGAGGTACTTATTCTGGGTGCCAAGTATCAAATTCAAGGTGCTCGTGGCCACCAGATATACTGATTGAGGACAGAGTACATATTTCCACGTACTAAGTGTAAAGGCAAACCATGGAATATAAGGGTTTCCATGCGCCCTATAGATTCATACTGGGTTTCAAAGATTAAACGAAAATGCTTCCCTCGCCATTCGTGATAAAGAAAGTTCTACTTGAAACTTACTGACTAGAGGTTGCAACAGAAAAACTAAGCATACGCCAAAATTGTACATAAATCACCACCATACTGTATTTCGTTCTCCAGCGATTGAATAATAAGCATACCAATGATGGGTTTGAAAAACGTGTAAAATCAAGTCTAAAACAAACTATTCTCTCCAAAATTTTTGATTTATAAATGAAAAGAAGTCCTGATTTTTAATATTTTTTTTTTTTTTTTTTTTATAAAAAAAAAAGCTCCTTTTCGATAATTTACGAACTTCGTTTCGTGCATTATCACCTTTGTTTTTCTTTAGTTTTAATGAAAATATTTAGTAAGACATAAGTTAAGTTCTAAAAGAAACTGGATATTGGCTGTTTTTGATGCGTTGTGTGCCTTCGTTACAAATGGCGTCTGACGTACGATATCATACTCCTCTTCCTATGCTTTGTTGAATACATTTTCAAAAGGGATACCACGGGAGATACGCAAAGGTAGAGAGAGAGCAAAACCAAACCACCAACAATTGGTTGCTCCGTTCAATATAAATCACAAAATGCATCTCCTGCAACCATTCGACAGACTATGTAAACGCGCTAGAAAAGAGAGCAGATGACAAATCTATGTCGGCCTTTGTACACATGCGCAAACAACAATGCCCAAAAAAGCAATTAGTCAGCCACCAGTTCAAAAATGTATATTTTTTCTTTAGAATTTAACAAATTATGTATTTTGTAACAAAAACAAAACAAAAAAAAAAAATTCAAATTCTAATTTTCTTAATATTTTTCTCTCTCTTCAATGTTCTCTCTTTTGGTTCTCCGTGCAATTTGTGTAACTTTTGTTATTTCCCCACGAAAAACAAAATTACAAACAAAATAACAAATAAACTGTGCCACAAAAACACACAATAAAATTTATTGTTGTGATGCCTCGGCCCACCTACTTCTACATGCACTGTGCTCTACTGCTACCGATCTTCAAAAATCTGTTCCAACTTTCAAATCTTTCACCACGAAATGCGATTTGCCCGCTGCCGCCAAACGACCACTCTTTACTCAAAAAAAAAAAAAAAAAATTCATAAAACTCGCCAAAAATTTAAAATGAAAATTGAAACTGCATTTGTGCAAACAAATTGTTGTAAATTGATGTATGTTAAAACATTTATTACTCGCGCGCCCAATCGGACAACAATACATGTTTCCTGCAAACACTGTATTTTTTAATTTGAAACAAAATGTGTGAAATGTTCGAAAATGCTGTGATGATGATACTACTTTTACTTGTAACTTGTTATTTTAAAAATAATTTTTTTTGAATTGTTAATTGTTATGTAAAACAAAAAAAAAAATGTGTGCTTTGGGCGCCAAATTCCATTTGTGCTGCAATCACAATTTGAAATGAAAAATGAAAAACTACAACTCAAAATCGGTTATGTGCGCATCTCCCTTACCAAATGTATGGCAAATACTTCACGTGGCTCTGGTGAATACCGATTGAAATGTACATTTTCCTTTATATTATACACAACACAAAAAAAAAGATGGTCAATCGAGCTGGTCCTGGCAATCGTAATAACAATCGCCGTGTTCAAGGAGGTTTCAATAACCGTGGTGGTGCAAAGTCTGGCGCCAATAAGCAAGGTGGCGGTATTCGTAAACAGAATGCCTTTGATCGTGCCAAGAAACTTCTGGCTAAAAATTCCAATAAAAAGAAGGATTCAACTTCTGGTGAAAATACTGAAAATTCTAAGAAAAACGAGAGGTAAGAAATGTCACTTCAAACATGACATATTAAAAACAAATCAAAAAAATACAATTACTACTTAATTTCTTTCCAAATATTTAAAAAAAAAAAAACGAAAGTCATTCTTTTTTATATATATTCCTATGTATAAAAAAAAAAAAATCTTAGACAAATTTATTTTTAATATTTCATATATAATTTAATTTTATATTGATGGATTGATACTAAGTGCAACACATTTTCATATATAATTTGTACAAGAAAGAAAAGAATAATTTTTCTGCTCGCAAGCACACACTACTTCTACTACATACATTTCTATACAGCAACGCAATATTTTCTCTCTCTATTTACGGCTTTGAAAAGTATTCTATTCTATCCAGAGAAAAGTTGTTGTGTTTTGATGTTTGATCAAGAAAAAGAAAAAAAGAGAATTGTGTTGAGAAAGAAGAGAAGAGAGGGTCTCGCTCGCAATGAAGTGATGATCGTGTGCTGAGACGAATCATATCGTTTCCAAAATCGTCTTTTCACGAGAAGACTCTCTACTCGCAGATGTTGTTTGTTGTGATACTTCAATTTAAATTGTTTACTTACATATACTTTTTTTTTGCTGAAATTAGTTGGAAGATTTTTAGAATATTTTTTTTTTCATTATTGTTGTTGTTGAGATGTGTACTACCGGTGTTATGCAGAAGAAGAAAAATCGTGTGCCAGCCTGAGAATGAGAAGTCTTTATAAGGGGTATGGTCTACTTTTAGTGTGTAAGTTGGTAAAGTTTGATTAACAAATATGCAATCCAGGTTGGGTATACATGAAACCTTCTCAACCATTTTAGCTCTCTCCTCACGATTGTGAGACAGCACTTTTCCCTAGCCATCGAAAGCCAGTATTGGTTCAACTTCTTGATCAGCAATACAGCCTTCTTCAGACTGAGAACTTTGGATCTACAAAGTGGCCCGAAAAACTCACCTTGTATCTTTACACCCCGTCTCCACGAGAAAAATGTCTGCCTAACTACAAATCAGACTGCATGTCCGACATTTTTTTTTTCTGCTGGACAATCTCTGTCAAGAATCGTCATTCTGAAAATACCATTGAGAAGGAAACAGCGCGCAATTCTTGCATTAAAGGCTTTAAAAGCATTGGCAGAAATAGAGAAATTAACTGAAAAAAAAAAGAAGCGAAAACAGTTTCTGAGTAAATCAATTTTTGCCAAAAAGAGAATTGCATAATTTGGAAGAGCATCTGCTAAGCGATATTCGCCAATCCGCCATGCTCACTCAATGAAAACCAACAAACGAATGAAAATCTACCTGCCAAACGCTCAACTGTCAAAACATAGATTTTTTTTTTTTTTTTTTTTAAATGCTTATTTGGACCTTAAAGTGTTTTTTTCTTTCATTATTTTGGGAAAATGATATTGGCCAAGCGGGTGCCGTCATAGTTGATGACCATTTGGGCTCTTTTACGACTGGACCGTTCTGTTGTAAGTACATGTCCTCCAGTCCCAATTCATCAATCCCAACTCGCTGGTCATTGTTCTGTATCGCTGTCAGTCCCATTACCGTGTTACCCACGGCGTCCTCGAAAAAATGAGGCCCGATTACACCTCCGTCGTAAATGACGCACCATGCAAACACTTTGAATCGATGTAATGACTCTTCGTGAAGGATATGTGGATTCTTAGAGCCCCAGAAGCACAAATTTCGTTTGTTTACGTACTCGTTACTCGTCGCTCATGATGAATTTCGACCTAAATCACTGACGAATTATTCGCTAAAAAAAAATAGTTACGAGTATTTAGCGATCTTGTGGAGTATAGCGATCCAAGGCTTGTCGACGTGTATTCTGCATTTGTTTACTTCACAAATATCGAAACAAAACTGAAATTACCGCCAAGTTCTAGCATTTTCCGATAGGGTGATACATTTTGGGCCACCTTGTAGTAGCGAGTGCTTTGAAAACAAAATACCAATAAATTTTTTATTTATTTTTTCTTTACCTACCACTGGGGTTGGCCACCTCTTCGATCCTTTCTATCGATCTAGAGCGACCTCTAAGCTTTTTATTGTTCCAAATTCACAGCAAATGCTGTTTTCGAAAAGCAAAGACTTTAATGACATAAAGACTATATATTGGTCGATTGATGTCATTCTTCACATATCAGATTTTATTCTAAGATCTTCCGTGCGCGATAGAACGACTATTTGCGCTTTTCGATGGCGCTGCATCAGCTTAGTAAGGAACACGCAATTAGATTCTGTCAGCTATAAAATACAATACCATAGCGTGCCACCAAATTGAAGCAAAGTCAGTCGTTTCGTGAGTGTTTATGTAATTCGTTACGAGAATCTTTCTAATTCGTGTGAAAATCATGGCACGCTCAACACGAATAGCTTCGAGAATCCAATTCATGACATTTCATGGCTGCTGCTTCTAATTCTTTTTAAAGGGGAACTCAGTTGAATAAAATTCTATGTGCAATTGCCTGCCAAACGAGCCCGACACTGGTTTAAATCCCATCAGCTTCACGACTTTTTTTTCTCCGCATGTTTATAATTTGTTATAAAAAGCCACCGTTCGGAGTCTACAATAAAAGGAGTAGATCCTCTCCATTCAGAGTGAACTACAAGGATTTTTCTAAGGCAATTGGTAGCAAAATTGACAGCTTCTGTAGCTGTAGCTGCCCTCGCAGTTTCAATCTTATGTTGCAGTTACCACTGCGGTATAATCCTTCCCGCACGCGAAGGTGTGCATAGTGTTCTTTGTACTCCCTACCCGAACCTGGACTGCATACTTGTATATTTTACAGCATGAAATAATTTTTTCTACATAAATCTGCCCGGTGGCAATGATAACACAACCACGACCACCTTATGAAGACTTCGTTTGAAATCCATCAAAATGACAATCGTATTCCATTAATCATTGTTTACATAAAACTAATTCTTTTCTTTTTTTCAATTTCAATCTTCGTCCAATTCATTCTTTTCCAAAACAAACAAAAAATCATCACCACCATGCAGCCAAATAAAGGAATCTCCCTACGCAAATGTACCCAATGACATGTTCTATTGTCATCTGTGCAAGAAGCACATGTGGGATGCCAACTCGTTTGAGAACCATATTAAGGGACGTGCCCATTTGATGATGCGCGAGGGTATCGAGGAAAGCTACCGTCTACGTGCCAACATGATCCGTCAAGAGGCCAAGATTGCCGAACAATTGAAATCCGTGGAATTGGATCGCTTGAAGCGCATGGGCAAATCCAAGAACCGTAACTTGGAATACTGTACTATGTGCGATTTGAATTTCCATGGTCATTTGTCGGCTCATCGCAAATCCGACGGACACTTGCAGTTGAAGAAGTTTTTGCATCCAAAGTGTATTGAGTGTAACAAGGAATTCTCCACACGTATTGACTACGATTCGCATTTGTTGTCCGCTGATCACTTGAAGAAGGCCGCTGAGAAGAACACTAAGGTTGGTGAACGCAAGAAGAACACTCTGACCATTTTGACTGAGGAGGATGAGTTGAAGGACGTCCGTCCACCACAAAAGAAGAAGAAGAAGGCTGCCGCCCCAGCTGCTACAGATGTCAAGAAGGAAGGCGAAGAGGGTGCCGAAAAGAAGGAGGGTGAGGAAGGCGAAGAGAAGAAGGAGGCTGAAGAGGAGGCCGCCGATGAGACCAAGGAAGGTGATGAATTGAATGAGACACGCGAAGAGGAAGAAGAAGAGGTCGCTTTGCCCGAAGACGGCGAGGATATCATCATTGACTTTACCGACGGCGATGATGTTCCAGTTGAAATTGATGTTAGGTTGCCAAAATATAACTGGACCCGACCAGTAGGGTCCAGTCTAATCACAAAACTGGAATGCTTCGAATGCTCCATCTGTGGCAAGTTCTTTGACACTGAAAAGACCGTAGAAGTGCATTCCCGTACCGTTTCTCACCATCGTCAGTTCGTGAAATTCCTTAATGACAAGTCGAGCGACACCAAGATTGCACAAAAGAGAGCCGCTGCTGCTCAAGAAGAGACCGAACGCAAGAAGAGGAAGATTGAGGAAGCCACCGCTGCTGAGGCAAAGAAGGCCGAAGACGGAGACGTTGAAGTTAAAGAAGAGAATGGTGGCGGTGCAGCTGGTGAGGAGGGGCAAGATGAATTATATGACCCATCAGAAGCCACTGGCGATGATGAGGACGTCGACATGGCCGAAAACGGTGACAAGGAAATCGATGAAGAAATGGTTGACGAAGAGAACGGCGACGCTGTTGACGAAGACGATATGGATGCACAAAACGATGATTCAGTTAAAGATGATGCTCCTGCCAAGGTCGAAGCCAAAGCGCCATCGACTCCTGTCGCAGCAACCACACCAACAACACCAGCAGTAACTCCAACACAGGCATCTCCACAAAAGAAGGCAGCTGCAGCCGCCAAAACACCAGCTGCTAAAGCGACGCCACGAGGACGCGGTCGCGGTCGTTACAATCGCTACTAAATCCTTGAGATGATGGTATCAAGGCAATGTCTTAAAATGAAAACATGATTTTTCATTATTGACACTACAATTTTAATTTATAATTTTAATTTTAACAATTAAAGCAAACAAAAAAATAAATACCCCTAGATGTAAACAAACACCCCGCTTAGTTTTCATTTTGTGTGCATGAGCTTTACTTTTTCAGCTAGATTGATTGGAAGCAATTGGCAGTACTATCTAAACGTGCTCTGGGGGGTAAGTACATAGTCACCTTGGGCGGAGAAGAAGGTGAGCTGCGGTGAACTGGATAATCTTTGTAGTCGGACGATGTGTAATACATTGTTTTAGGTTCCATTGAGAAACGGGAGGTCTTTCTACGAAGTTTAAGAGGCTTTGGTTGAACTCACGAACCACTGCAGCCCACTGAGCCATCATAAACGCTTTCATCGGCGCGTACTTTTATGTTGTGTACATGTACATGCCTACATATCTAGTTGGTTGTAGTTGGCGCAAGGGAATTGCGAAATACGAACCACAATGTGGATGCATTTGGAGGTGCTTTTTTTTTGTTGCAAACGTTTATTTGTACATACGTACATATTCTAAAAAGACCGGGAGAAACTGCATAAGGAATTTATTCAACCCGATCGGGAAATAATTTTCGTTTGAGGTAACCAATATGGAATTAACCAGGGTTAATATGAAGAGCGACGAGAAGCCATCTGTTGAAGGAAGGGAGGTGTGGTGTGCCTAATTCCGACGCAGATCTGGCTTGAACTAGATCACAATTTTTTCAATGGGTTGATTCTTTTGCCTAGATGCCAGAGTTAAAGGTAGTTTTGTACGAAGTAATACAATTAAATCTTGGAAAAAGGTTTAAACGCTTTTATACTAGGACTTCGGCAAGCAGGTAAATTGTTTTGCTTTTTTTGGATCACTCAAAGCTTGACTGGATAAATCATTCATCTCTTGCGTCTTAAATGTGAATATGCGAACTCTCGTAGTGGCTGTACGTTAGGTGTCTTCCCCTTAGACGTCTGACAATGATTCTAAAACTCAGTTAGATTTAAGAAAGGTTAAGATAAACGAACTGGACAAGGGCCTTTGTTCCAGGCAATTTATTTTTAAATAAACTGGATTTACTGGATGCTGTCATTAGTAGACATTTATATCTAGATGGGGCAGTAGAAAAAGAAAAAATGGTCACTAGATGTCACTGTAAATTTCCGTTCAGAATGACATTAAAGATATGCATTTCGGTTTAGTTTTTAGTGTCTAAACCCTTAAAATGAACCTCTCAGGTATACTTTACTGACTTGAATTCCGGCGGCATTTCTTCCAATGGGTGTTATAGATTTTTCAATTATTGTCTTGTACTATAGTAGAAGCGTGTCGCTTCCTCTAGGCCAGGTTGAGCAGGTCGATAATTAAATAACAACAAGAACAAATCGATAAATAAAACGAAGCGGTAATGTGGTAGGCTACTGCACGGAACCGCAAATATCCCGCGGATTATGCACTGCATAAGATTGTCTTTCGGCGGACGATTATTCCTTTTCTTCACTTAATGGAAAAGCTCTCGGCCTCTCACGCCTTCTCTACAGAATCGGTACAAAACCTTAGCAGATGTGGTTGGCTCCTATCCTTAGAGTTTGCAAGTATACCGACAAATTCTACCTACCGCAGCAAAATGCTCCCTCCATGGCTAGGGTTAGGTTAGGTGGCTGTCCGTGTTCAACCAAGAATACACTTAGACCAGATCGGTTTATTACGATACCACAATAGGTACCGACTTACCAGCACCAAAGACCAAGAATATAACGTCGAGTGCGCAAAGATAAGTAACCGTATACCTCTATGTATTGAACCACTTTGACCCGATGTATCCGGTGAGGCCTCCTATTAGTGATTCTAAGTTTTTCCGGTTAGAGGATAAAAGTCTCCCTCTTTTTTAAATCCAGTTTGGGCCAGATCTGTTTTGACAAGAGACAAGCACTGATGTTGTTTCACCTATTGTTTGCCAATTTCCTATCATCTGTGTCAAGGAGGAAATTGATCGGCTCGATAGGGGCAGAAGGTTCTCCCCGGTTCTCGGGAAGATGCCGTCCTGTACCTTCTTTTGCCAGCTCGCGCGCCCTGTAGTTGGCTGAAACATACCTATGTCCTGCACAGGGTTCATCTGTCTGCAATCTCGTTAAGAAATCTGCGGCATTGCTTTATCAACCTTGATCCTAATGTCAGCGATTCCAAGGCTTTCATAGCTGCCTGTAGATCTATCTATAGCGGCTTATGTTGATCCCCATTTAAAATTATCAGAAAGCCGTCTAAAGCTTTTATCGGGCGATGGCTGAAGTTTTGACCACTTTAGTGACTCTCTAGGTCACGGTTTACATCTTTGTTCGATCAATTGCAGCCCAGGCCTCCGATTGTTCTCCCATGACACGATGCAATGGTGTTTAAGTCGGTTATGGGAGAGCACTAAGTTAAAAAACGAAAAACACTAGAATTTGTAATACTAAACCATGTATATATTTGTTTATGTATAGATACATATGTGTATATATTAATATCATAAAATTTGTAGCATTATTTTTAAACACAGTCACAAAATAGATTTCCTTTTTGCACATCGTCTCTTACAAAATACTTCAATTAGTTGTTTATCTCTTAATCTTAGTCTAAGTTACTGTTTAGTGTCTTAATTAAAAATAAAAGATTTATAATAATAATTAACTGAATGCCTTGTACAGCTGAGATACCAAACAAATCCCCCACCTCTATGAATTCAATCCATATTCTGTGGTGTTATCGAGGGTTGGGCGTAGTCGACTTTGGTCGCTCTGCGAACGTTTTAGACCGGTTCGCCAGCGTTTTATGCAGCCCAACACAAAGGGCTGCTTCGTCCTGCTCAACACGTATACATATGGATCTGATGTGAAATGCAATGCCATTAGGATGTCAGCAATCCGGAAGAACCAATGGGTTTTCGGCAATGGATTTGTCATCAACGCAAATGGTATTGATATCTAAGAAAAAGCTCGAATTGATCAGTTTAGAGAGACTCGTGTTTTGTTGGACTTACCATTTGTGGCATCCAGCAGATGACAAAGGAAATACTTAGGAAAGCCATTAGTTTGGCGAATTTAATCTCATCCGGTGATGATGTAGCACTGGTCACACTGTTTGTATGATACAGAGAGGAGCTGGGATCCTTACCCTTTTCGCGATTGACCAGATCATAATGAACCGATCGAGTGTTTGTCTTACTGCGACCAATAAAGCATAGAACTCGTGTCACAAACAGATTACAGACGACAATGACTACGCAGAGGAGGGTACCTAAAAATATTTGAAATGTTACATAATCAGTAAAACTTCGAGTCTTTTATAAAATTACCAAAAGCCATGAACAAGATCGCATAGGACTTGTCCCACAACGTTTCTGCATCTCGATAACGTCGACATTGACGATTTTCTTCATCAAAGTAAGTACCGAAGCCCATAAACGGTAGAAATGTTATAATTGTTGCAACGGACACCAACCCATTGATCGTTTTTCGAACAACGTTGTATGTGATGTGCTAAAGAAGAGTGAGAACACGATTAGAATATTCAATCGAAAAGCGATGTAACACGCGGATATCGAGTTGATTAAAAATAAAGTTCTTCTCACCTTGTGGTAAGTAAATGGTCTTGCCAAAGCCATCCAACGTTCAATGGCCATAACTGCTGCTATGCATCCAGAGCTGAGTCCAAAGAAACGCCAAACCACCATGCCAACACAATTCCAACGAACGTACTCCTTAACAATATGAGCAGGGAGGTATAGTTTCAATATTAACTGTGTTAGCATGCCCATCAGACCAATGAGGTTGTTAGTTGCCAAACATCTGCAAAAAAAAAGAAAATTTGTTTGGTGTCTGATAGCGAAATGATTTTAAATACCAAGACTCGACGAGCAAATGCCCATCATGATACAATGCCCATCATGATACAATGCCCATCATGATACAATGCCCATCATGATACAAGGAATTTACCCCCTCCTGGTCTGTACAGATCTATATCATACGCATGGAAGGAAGTGAAATTCATCTGTATATCTAAAGGAGGAAAGTTTGGCTAATCTTATAAGAAAGATTAGTGGACACTCCTCTCCAGCCTAACTGAAAATAACTATAAATTGGTAGAAACAAAGCTGGTTTCAATATTGAAAAACATTACTACAGTGTGCAAGAGTACCGAAGACTTCCAGTCTTCCCGGCAAACGAGGAAGGCTTCCACAAAGTGTAATTGGTTGCTTATATTTGGAGCTTGCTCTTGGTATGTCTTCCTCTTAGAACAGAAACTTTACTAGTCCTTTTGTGTACCTCTCCAAAATGCTTTCGGTGAACTGTATTCCCTCTGTAGCAGTTGAAATCATTTTTTTTTTTTTTTTTTTTTTTGCGAGGGTGGGTGAAAATCTTTCATGAGACACCATGAGGATCTACCGCACGTGCTCATGGTAGTGTGAGATTCTTACTCACTAAAAACACCTCCCCTTTTCGTGTTGACTACGACTAAGTACAAAAAAAGCCTTATCAAGTAGTTTAACTTTCGCAATAAAAATTCGCGTTGTGTAGGTAGCTTTCCAGCAAAAGCACCTACTAATACCGTCATTATAAGCGGTTATCCCTTATTGCGCTAAATCGAACGGTTTCGTTCTTTGTAGTCGGCGCACAAGGTTTGTCACGTCCAGAATTTGGAGTACGGCGTTATTGCAATGTCCCTGAAGGCGAACACGGAGTTTGCGTGCAAAATTTGTTATTTCATCTTCGACGGTAGCTAAACCGAGGTCTCTATGGATATCGTCGTTTCTAATGTACCACGGCGCATTAACGATTGTTCTGAGCACCTTATTTTGAAAGGTTTGTAAAATATTTCTATTGCTGGTTTTGGTACAACCCCAAAGTTGTATACCATACGTCCATACAGGTTTTAAGACTTGCTTATATAAGAGCAATTTGTTATACATGCTTAATTTGGAATATCTTCCAAGCAGCCAATACATTTCTCTAAATCTAATTTCGAGCTCGTCGCGTTTCTTTTTAACGTGCGGCTTCCATTTCAGTTTCGCATCTAGTGTCATTCCTAGATATTTTGCTTCGTTTGCATACGGTATTTGTACCGAGTTAATGAAAACGGGTGAGTTGTTTATTTTCTTGTTAGTAAAGTTAACATGGGTAGATTTGGTTTCATTGAGAACAATGCGCCAAACCTTTGTCCACTCGCAGATTTTATCCAAAGCTCGTTGAAGCTTTACAGTTGCTGACTCGACTGAATTATTTGTTGCCAGAATAGCCGAACGTAGCAACAACGGTGCCTTCTTTTTGGGGTATATCTCGAGTATAGAGCAAGAACAAGACTGGACCAAGAAATCATGACAGATTGTCCTTATTTTTCCTCCGCATCGTAAGGTGAGTTTAACTTCAGCGAATTATGCGAACCTCTTAAACCAATGCAATGTTTCATGAGTTACCATCAGTGAGTTGGGGCACATAGTCGCGATTTACAAGGGTTTAGCGGGGAGAGAAGAACCAAGCATTTGCTGTCAACAAGAAGGTATGTATGTACATGCAACATCGACGAATTGGATAGAACATCGTAGTAAACAGCGAACATTGTAATTTCGAGGTAGTAAGGCTCTTTCTATACCCGAAGTTAACTCTTGCCAATCGCTGTTTCATGGAGCTGAGAAGGTAATCGACTAGAAAGGTCTTATACCGAACGGCTAAGAAACCTTAATCATTCCAGTCCTACTGTAACATGGACTTTATCGACGGCAGATAAAATATCCTTCGGCGGTTTAGTTTGCCCTGGCGGGTTTGGAGAAGGGGATTCAACCACGAATCGTACCACATTTACAGCGGCTTTAATCTAATCAAAAAACTACGCATTAAACTTAAAAGGAGGTGTGTAGACCGAGTGAATATTAATGTTCTAGGCCATAGAGTCTTTAAATTTAACAACGCAGTAGAGAAAAACCTCGCCTTAGACGGCGCACATAAGAAAATGGGACCTCAACCAACCAGAAGTGTACGACACAGATCGTCCTTGCATTTGAAATATTAGCAACGAAATCACTATATGCGTAGACAGTCAAGCAGCGCTAAAATGCCAAGAGCAATAAAACAACATACTGGTTAACCGATTTATGTGGTTCATGTACTGATCGACAGTGAGTTACCACCCGCCTTCAATATAGCTAAGGGATTCATAGACCAGGTCATTGTAGTTCTAGCTGTGTAAGAAAGTGAACACAATCCTGTGACCAATGCTCGGCATACATATAATGATTAATGAGCCTATTGTCTCTGACAAGGTGCCACGTCGGAATGAAACGCTTGTCGGTGCAACAACTAGGTACTCTGTTGACTCTAAAACAACTTCTGTAGTGAGTCTGTACAGCATCTCTCCCTCAGAACGACGACTGACCTGTAAAGGAGTCAGGATTCTTAACTAGCTTAAGCCTTTTGTCAAATATTGTACACCACTCGAAAACGATTCATCCGGACAATTGAATGGTTTCGTAAGATAGTAAGTCCTATCCTAACCTCAATAGGAAAAGTTTCAGAATAATCAACAGCCATTCGCTTCTGTGAAATCTTCGTCAAATGAACTTTTCATAATATTTACTCTATAGATGTCGTCTTGAGAGTGAAGAAACCTTTCTTCTTTTATCTTAGAGATCTTATTTTCAGCAATTTAGTCCTCGTGGGAAACTTCGCGGTCACACATCCGGAAAACATACTTCACTGCCTTTGATAGCCTTTGGAGTAGAGAAAGTACCAAAGACTCATTGACAGTAGGATTCTGGAGAAAGCGCAGTGACAAACCTGTTATTCTTTCCTCATCTAATCCATCTATCTGATAGTGTTTGTCTACTTTCATGCAGGATAATGGTACACAATTCTGAAGACGTAGCAGACTAAGCAAGACTGAAGACACATATGGCGAAAAAAAAAGAACTCCGACGTTAAACTCAGCATAGATTGAGAAGGTTAACAATTATCTAGGAATCACGATCTCTGGACGTGGGTACCGAACCAGAAAAGCTGAGTTACGTTTGAAATGTCATAAATCTAGAAGAGCTATCTACTTAGCACAAAAAATCTCGTTTAACTACGACTAAATGCAACGTCAAATCTGACAACTTTCGCAAGTAGATGTCGTGAATCGCCTTAACTTTTTTTTCCCAAATAGTATATGTACATATGTATATCTTTACTCGTATTTTACATATACTATGTCCTGTTTTCAATTGTGAGGCGATAAGGTCAGTGGTTAGTGCGTTGGACTGCTTACCGAGCGGCGTGGTTGGTGTACAGGTACACATAATATTTTCGCGGCACCACCTCTCGTCGGGGAATGATAAGCCTCCGGGAGTATAATCTGTCATAAAAGAGCTTCTCAATTCGCCGTTCAAAGTCGGCAATAAATTGTAGGTCTCTTCCATTTGTGTGAAAAATGTAACATGCACAACTTGAAGGTTTACGAGAAGCTAGGCCATGGATAATCCGGAGCTGTCGCGCCAAGCTATTTTTTTTTAAGGACTCTACTTCGCTTTCGGGCTATAGTGTACGGTTTCTAGCAATATGTCTCAGCTCTCGTCAACTCTTCCTTTGGTGCAGTGACTCTTTCTCAACTGTTCTGCGCCATGTTTTTCTCGTTCGACCCACTATTCAGCCATCTTGAGTAAGCATGTTCGATTGCATTATGTTAATTGCAATAAACCTGTCCCCTTTTTCGTCGTTGGATAGTTTTGCTTATTGGTTTCTGACACATTCTCTGGTAAAGATATTCGATAGCGATGCGGAGAAAGTAGAAAATTCTCAAGATGTTTCGTAGGAACCTCATAACGAGTGTCTGCAGCTTTCTTGTGAAAGTGGTCACTTAGCATCACCGGTTGATGTTTAAGCCGATTGTACTGATTCGCCATTTTTGGACAGCATTCCATATCCTACATTTGCCTCCTTCGTTGGATTAATAATCCTGTGCGATAGTAGATACACCGTACACGTAGTCAGCGTAGTCAAGATGTTGTTGAGATGTAAGAGCCCATTGAGTTCCTCCATCTGTACCAAATTTGACATGTAGTCGAATCCACACACCTAGTCAAGTAAAAGCAGTAGGTCGACCTAAGTAAACACGACGCAGACTAGTGGCTGAAGAATCGGGGTTGTTTTGGGAAAGAGAACATAAATACAAAGTGGTGCGTATGCCTCCCTCCTTTAGGGCTGCCAAAAGTTGATTAGATAACCACTTTACAGCCTTTAAAGCACTACAAGTTGGAGACTTCATTCGATTCTTGTTAATTGTTATGACTAACTTGACACAGGGGTTCAGGATTATCAAGTGGAAGTTGGCCTGCAATGTTAGTGGGATGATTTAAAATTGAGTCCCTCGCCTTTTTCACTTTTTTAGCCTCAACACTTTTAAATAAATATTCGCGAATCCTTTAATTTGGCGACACGTGTTAAATTATTTGTTCGAAAACTTTGCACCGAAAATAAAAATACCGAAATTAAATTTGTGATTTTTTTTTTTGAAGATTTCTATCAATGAATTTACGAACCTATCAAAATTGCTTCGATCGCATTTATTCCAAACGAATAGCAAATTGGCAGACATTAAAATTCTTCGCACATGGTTTATTACACTTCGCATATATGCGGGACGTGCAAAAGCTTAAGTACTCGTGGCTTGGTAGGAGATAAATGGATAGGTGGTCAAAACACGTAGTCTACATACTTTTTCCGTAAGCAGTGTACGCAGTGGATAACCTTGATTTTGAACTGCAAATCATTTTATAAATACATTTGGAACGCAAGTTGAGGAATGCAAATCGGTTAGTAGAGGAGGAGCTTTGAAGTATGCGAGATTGCTGGAGGGAATATCAATTAAACTAACTAAAAGGGTTATCCTTGACCCTAAGTGCACTGTTGCGAATTATCTTAATTGGAGTCACAATGACTCGTTGAGTCACAATCAGGGAGTGTGTTTGGATTTGTGAAGGGGACTAGGTTCTCTTGAGATTCCGGTTGGTTGACTAGTTTTTGGTTAGACACGTTTAATATATGAAGTTTTTTCTTGATTGATCTGATTCATGTGCAGGTTCATGGCAGGAATGGACAAATGATGTGGGTTTAAGCTCTTAGAGGATACATCAACATTTTTATTTAATTTTCCTCTTGAAAGTCAACTTATTTGGTTTAGAATTAACGCAGCGAAAATTAAGTCAAGAAACCGAAAGTCCACTTATGCCCCCATTACGCATTTACCCTTCGACCCCCGTAATGGTTTGCGGGACCATTGCCGGGTAATGAACGAAAGAATAAGATCGCGGATACAATCTGCCGTAATGAGATTTCTTCGTTGTTTTGCTGGGGTAACTCGTCGAGATCGAGTTAGGAACACCAAAATGCAAGAGGTACTCACTCTCGAGCAGCTATTTCTTCGTACGGAGAGGTCAATACTTCGATGGTTTGGACACGTTAAACGCATGACCCCAAGTCCGCTTCCAAGATGTACTATGGAACGCGTGCCATCGGGTAGGCGTCCCCTGGGTAGGTCTAGGATGAGATGGGTGGAACAACTCCGAAATCTCACCTCTACCCGGATAGCTGCTGATGATTTAGAGTAGATGGCGGAAGATCGGCAGATGTGGAGAGTTCACTTAAGCACCCTTACCCCCCGAGATCACCATAGTGGATAAGCGGATCATTGAAAATAATGATGATGATGATGATGAAATTAAGTCGTTTATGCGCTGAATCAAGTCATTCTATCATATTTGCGCAAAGTTCCGTCAGTGCGTTTCGCATACTCATTGTATATGCTGTCTGTCGACATCCTTGCCGAACGAACGAAAAGACTATACGGCGAGCTGGTGCAAAATGAGCAGGTACGTACCCATAGAAGAAAGAACGAAAGAAACCACAGAATATGAGCCTGCAACAACAGTGGAACGAGCTCCACTAAGTGCAGTGATTATTTCTTTTGGTTTTCTCTCCATTCCTTAGCTATTGTCAGACTGTGTGTTCCCTCAGCCCGCACGATTTGCTTTCGACAAATCGTCGGTGTAAATCAGGTGTTTAACATACGACATAGGCGCTTTGACATGGTCGAGCTCCCTGTCGTCTGTACATTGAGAGCCTTGCCTGCCTTATTCGTCAATCACGCAATTCCTTTGAATGCCACAGTGACCAGCGACCAACCAGAGTGTGACGTTATAGTGGTTAGCGATTTTGTTTAGAGACACGCGCCAGTCCTTCCCTGCCCTAGATTTTATAATGTTGAATTCGAGGGATCCGATCGCAGCCTGGTGGTCGATATATGTAGATCACAATATTTATGCCTGATATTGGGTTAGCCTTTAGCCAAGCAGCAACTTAATTGATAGCTGTGACTTCGGCTTGAAAGACACTACAGTAGTTGGGGAGACTGAAGGAGTGGTGGATGTCCATGTCTTCTAAAAAGGCACCGGCATCGACTCCTTCGGCTGTTTTAGAGCCGCCCGTAAAATTAGGCATAGAATCGTGGTCTGCTGTATGCCATAAGTTAGGTGTCTCTCACAACACACCCTGTCTGTGTTGCAAAAGTGGGAATGTAAACGAAACATTTGCTTACTTTCTTTTCAGTTATCCACTCTTAACAGCACCAGGCAATCCAATCATCAATGTATTTAATTGCTCTTTTCCATTTAAAAGCTTATTGATTTCTTTTTTTTACTTCTTCTTCCTATATACACTTTATTCTGCAGACATTTACGCTTTCCATTTATTTTAAAATATACGGGCATAGTGCAAACTGTCAATGCGATTGCCATCCTGAGAATGCAAAACTTTTGTCACCTGTCAGCACGTATGTGTAGTGTACACATATAACAATACAATCCTCCCATTGTTTGTAATAAAATTATCGCTACACCCGTATCACACATGTCTTCATCAAATATTACCATTTTCCAATTGTAATCCTATATCTCTCAAATAAACATTCCTGTCTTGTCAGTCGTGGTGTATGTAACGATATTCATAAATTACACGTTGTACTTGCGTGCAATTTGTGGAATAGAATTTCAATTAATCTCACACTAGCGCACGTGATGTTAATTTTAAAATTGAAGTAAACATAAACACCATCAGGCGTTATATAGGCAATAAAAATAATTCAATAAATTATAAAGCTTAACGAACTTGTACATGCGAATACTCATACATAAATATTAAACTTCTTTAAGAAAAAATTGGAAAAAACGACAATGTGAAGTATGAAATCAAAATTTCCATATTGAAAGATTCATCTGCAGAAAAGTCATAAACTTTTCATACATTTCCGTTAAAAATAAAATAAAATGTTTTCTTGTTTTTCTTAAGAAAAAAAAAAACTTGAGAACAGAGTTCGGGTGGAAATTTTCACTTCATTGAGCTTGCGAACTTGTAAAAAAGATAAAGGGCACCAATTTACACCAACTTTTGGGGTAGGCGGGAAGAAAATGGGAAAATGGAAAATATCAACTCCCACATTTTCTTGTCCGGCCATTAAATAAAAAATTAATTAAGGGCAGAAAAAAACGCTCAAATATTTATGAATCAAATTATGATGGACTACGTATTGGGTACTCAAGCCTACTACTTACTAGGGTTACCGTACTGTAAAAATTAAAATTGACTTTCTGGGTCTTTTTTACGTCATCTCCTGCTGCGAACTGCGACCTGTAATGGAAGACAACATAAACCGAATCTTCCTCGTTTGGGTACCAACTCACAGACGGTTATGTGGGTAACTACTTAGCAAACTAACTCTAGAACAGTTCCTCTGCAAGTGGCCGGCACTTGGCAAAGCTGAACGAACTTGACTAAAGGCACTGGCCAAACCCTTCCTCGACAACCTCAACGAACTTTCAGAGAAGAAAATTCCTCACATTCTACTTTTCCTTAAATCCCCAAGTTGGATTTAAGACCAACAACCACGGTCTTTTGATTCTCGTCCACACTCAACTTGTCTACGAAAATCCGGTATAAATAACTTTCAGGTGGTACCAGATTCGTCAGATCACAGAACTCTAACCTCTACACTGTCGAGCTAAATAACATTACATTGGAGCTGAAGAGATCTTTGCTAACAAATTTGAAGACCTAACTCGAGTACCGCCATTATAACCATCTCCTGAACCATCTCTTGTTGGGGAATGACGAACCTCTGAGAGTATAATTTGTCATGGAAAAACTTCTCAATTTGCCTCCAAAAAACAGCATAAATTCTCCTAGTCTCGTAGTCAAAATATTTTGTTTGGCAACCCTACTTCATAGCTAAACAGCAAGCAGGCGGAAGCCTGGCGTAATGACTCTGTATGACTTTTCTTGTTAAAACGAATTCAATTCAATAATGTGGGGCGCTCCGCTGTTTCTTGACCCATTTACTGCGAAAAGTTAATTCACTATTATTGTTTTTGTTGTTGTTGTCATTGGCTTTGGATCAAAACAAAAACAGAAAAAAATGATTGACAGTGATATACTCAATTACATGTCCATCGGGCAATTGGAAAACAATTTAAAATATTTTTTTCTAACATGGAGAACATGATTGAAAGGAGATAAGTCTTCACATCGCTCCCAAGGATGATGTACGTATTTTATGGTTCGTCATGGGATATTATGAAAGCGGATACTTTGTATACACACAGCCAAGCTTCGAAGGATCGTAAAATTAACTTATCTAATAAAAATGTATTTTTATTTGGGAATTGATGTTTTTAAAAAAATAAAATAAAATAAAATGAGGATACACAGATTGCGGCATAAAATAACATACTCGCTTCCATAAAGTAGAGGAACGTATGGATTTGTAGGCACACGTGCAAGCGAATCAAACAATAAATATTCATTCGTAACTGAAAATTGGAGTTGAAAAAGCGAAGTTCGAAAGGCCTTCCCTTATTTATTTCTTCGAGGGCGTTAAAAGATTTCGATAAATATTTTTCGGAACCAATTTGAAGAGGCGAAAGTGTATTTATACCTTTCTGTACCTACGTTTGGTGATACTGATTGCAGTTTTTGACAATTTCTGTTCATTGGAACATATTTGTTTTCCAATTTTTGCGAAGGATTGACCATTATTTCTAAGAACTGGGAAAGATACGTTGTCGGTGGCTTCTTATCCTACAAGCACATTCCAAAATGTTGTTTAAAAGGCACTCAGTTATAAAAAGTGTTCGGACCGATCTAAACCGCACAAACAAAGTATTCTTCCGAATCATATGGAGTATGTGCCTCAGCGCCACTGCTGTTTGCAGAAACCTCTGGAAAACCTACCTCTATATGTCGATATACTCGTAAACCACCTCATTGCACCTCTGGATTTCTCCGCATTTGCCTAATTCTGTAGTATATGTTTTGAATCCATTGGGGCTAGTCAGTGTTATGCCAGTGCAGATGCCTCCTTGTCCTCTAGACACACCCTGCTTTTAGGTTAGGTTAAGTATCTGGGTTGATGAAGAAGAAAGCACTCGACGTCATCTCACTTAGGTCCTTGTGGACCCATTGTGATACCCAAAGGGGTTGATCCCGGTTCTTACCGAGCTTCTACCTTACTGCTCTTTGGTGATTTGGGTCTCCAGCCATCGGGATGTCATTAAAAAATTAGAAAGATCATTTAGTGGAGCATCAGATAGTTCTTGTCTGTCCTGGTAGTTGTGTCTTCCTAACGTTCTGTTTCTCAAGTGACACAGGCTTGGGTAGTGGCAAGGGAAGTGAGGAGTATCCTCAGCTCATCGTTCAGCTTACATTTTATTCTAAGGTTTCTTATAAGGTTGTAGCCAGTGAGTACGCCTACCAACATTGACAACGACTTCCTGTCATTTTTTAAAAGGTTGTTGGTTCTGGTGGTAAGTGACTTCCACCTACTGTTGGCTATCGTCAGAATCTTACATTCAACTCGCTCTCTAAGATTACACAGTGGGGGCCTAAACCATTGAAGTACTCGATTGTGGTCCATTGCAGAACATTTTCTTGCAAGTTCGTCAGCTATCTCATTTCCGGTTATGTCCTTGTGACCAGGGATCCAGGAGAGAGTAATGTTATACATATATATATATATATAAGAATATTAAGCTCTTCGCGACAGCTGATTTTGTTACTGGCCAAGTTACAGCTGCACTTGAGTTGTCACTTAGACTTGGAATACATCCTGAGAAGTGTCTTTGTAGCGTGAGGCTCAGAGTTTCTGAGCAAAACTCTATCTAGACTCCGTATCTTTGAGACATTCTGGTATAGCGATTTCTTCTGAAAGGATTTTTCTGAGTTTAACTGATTCTACACTATTCCCCATGTCATTGCAGCACGCATGCCAGGAGGTGCGTTAAGCACTGTTCATTGCGCTCTTGAACTTCTTTTGATTGTCCTTATTGAGATCCCAGTCAGTATGGGAATTGGTGGCCCTCGCTGCGTTGAAGTGAGCCCTGGTATTCCCTTTGATCTTGAAAATATCTTTTGTCCACCACGGTGGAGGTACAGAACAACCCTTTCGTATGCTTTCTACGGGGTTTCATTTAACCAAGTATCATCTTTTAGAAGGCAACTAAAATATTCTTGTCCTGTAGAAAACACTTCTATCCGTAAAGGCGTCTTGTCTTCAAAAATAAAAAAAAAGGGAATTATCTAGGTGTCATCATGGATAGTAAACTTCTTGTTTCTTCGATTGTGATGGGATACTGTCGAGAAGTTTGATCTTACTATGGTGTCAAGAAGGAGGTGTTAAAGCTTACAGTCTACGTAAAAGGGAATCACAGTTAATTTCCGCTTAGATTTCGATGAGATTTAGATTTCGAGTCCAGGGCTTTGGGTTCAAATAGCAGCACCGGTGTCAATGTTATTTTGAGCCATTAGTACAAGACCCTAAATGAGACGATCTGCCCAGACGAAACGACGTAGAATCTTTATGACAAATCATCTGTGATGAGGCACTGATTATCAAGTCTGGAGCCAACGTCAGACAGGATCCTAATTCCAAAACCCAAGAATCTATTGAGTCAGTTCAGCTTGTCAATATTAGTTTACACCCATACTTTTGTCAAGCAAATAGTAGATGCATACGAGATAATTAGTTTTATATTCTTGGCATATGTATATACAACTAGTATAGCATTTTGGAGTTGATGCCTTAAACCTTTCTTAATAAATACGTAAATTGCCATATGGCTTCAGATACGTTTTATCGCAAATTGAGGCCTGCTAAAGATGGAGCAAAGTACTTGGCTATGCATACAATAGATCAAGTTTGCATCTGAAAAACCTGCAAAGATCAGCGCTAAGCTTGTCAACTTGGGAAAGTAGGCGAAAACATTCTATTCTTTTGTATAACTGGAGATTAAGTCCCAAAACCATGCTTTAAATCTACACCTTGGTCGTCAGACTGACCCTGACTTATGCGGGAATAGTCTGTTTGACAAAGACAACTAAGGCCACCACTGTCAAGAAACTGGCCGAAATCTGCATGACGCCTTGCTGAACGCCATTATCGGCCTACTGAGTCCCCCTGACGGTAATCTTAATATGCTTTCCTCCCTTCTCCAAAGCAGCGATTTCAGCATGCTGTTGGATGACATTCTTCCAAGGTACTGCTTCAAATGAAACTACTCAGTAGTTATCCCCCGAGTGACGACTGGGAGAAGTTTAAACTCTGCCCGTCAAAGCACGACCAAGTGGTCGGACTCTAAAGTGGTCGGTGGATCTTGGGCTGGAATATTCGGAGAGTCGTCTAGCACTTACATGTCGGTCAGTCTAGGCACATACTCATCGATCTTTCAGGCAGAAATATTTGCCATTAATCAGTGCATAAGCTCAAACTCTGCAACTTCCGTGGCAAACTCATCTTTATCTTCTTTGACAGTCAAGCTGCCCTAAAAGCACTGAACGCAGCCATGATAAAATCGAAACTGGTCCGGTAGAGACAGTCAAATTGCTTCTAGAACTAGGAAAAAACAACTTGGTCGTACTACACTGGATCCCCGCTTATAAAGGCCACTCAACAACCTCACTCAGTGGTCCTAAACCAGCCTGTGGAGTAGACGAATCTATTTTCAAAAGCTACATGAGGAAACCAACCCTGCTCAAATCCAGCACAATTTGGATGGAAAGTATAGGACAAAAATTTTTAGACCAAAAAAATCGAAGTTTCTTCCGAATCTGAGCAGGAACCATCTTTAAATTCCAACCGGTACCCTAAGTGGTCATTTCTGGCTTAGGATCCTACCTGTAGACCATGCTTGGAGAGCGACGGAATTTCTCTCCACATCGTCATAGAAGCCCCCGCCCTAATTCATGTGAGAAAGAGGATTCGAGGTAGTAAGTTCGTCTCACCAACTACACTTGCCACGTTCCACCTAGAGAAGTTGTTTAACTTCCTGACAGACTCTGGAAGTGAAGATGAACTGCAAGGCTAATCGGAAACATCGCGAACTGAACGGAGCTAAGATATGGGGAAGTGAATTTTTTTCCTTACACAATGTCTTACCGGACATTGTTTCTTTTACGACTCTCTACACAGAATGGAACGATAGCGAGCCCATTACGCCAGAATGAAAACTCGACTCAAGACAACTTCAAACACATGTCTTTTTTAATGCAACAGATGGCCTACAGAAAAATGGAATCACACCGGACATCATCATGAGTTTGGCCAGGATTAATAGAGCAGGTTATC
Source organism: Matsumyia berberina (assembly GCA_917880715.2). NCBI lineage: Eukaryota > Metazoa > Arthropoda > Insecta > Diptera > Syrphidae > Matsumyia > Matsumyia berberina. Next base: position 37,739,217 of record OU862870.1, read on the forward strand.
AATTTCAATAAAGTCAATGCCCATAGTAAGCCTTAAAATTATGGCGAATTTTGTTCAAGTAGACATCCACTGTAGTAGACATCCACTAAGACGAAGGAAAGTAGACAAACAACACGAGTATCTTCGGTTTTATGTACTGTTTACACCCATCCAGTGTCTTTTACGCAGCTTAGTAACGTGCAAATAATCAAAAACCTTGAGTGGATTCATCACATAACTGATGTATGAATTCTCATCCTTTTATGAATTCGAAGAAGAACAACGTAGGGAAATCATAACAACATTTATCTTGTTTAGCAATCATTAGGTTATTGAACCCATCAATCCTTCACTCACTCCTTCAATCGGAATCGATTCACAACAGCCAACTCCTGACATCATGCCAACAAATGAAATTATTCATCGTCTGCCACACCCAATTATAAACGGCTCATAAGACGGTAGCCCCAAAAATATTCTCCCAATACAGGCGACACGAAAATAAAACAAAACCAAACCAACGATTGACTAGAATTGTCACTCAACGTCAACTTACCAAATCATTAATCCACTTGACGTGACCCTTTTACAACCTATGCGACCGATAAGGACACACTTAACATCCGCACGCATCCTTCACATAGCACACGCTATTAATCTCCATAAAAAAAACCACCACTTAACTTAGTCCTTTCAAATTGAAATTTGTTGATCCTTTTGGAAGTACGAGTATGGATAGGTATGAAGTATCAAAGGCAGAATTGATTGAATGATTACATTCAACACACGTTTGTCGCACATAGCGTTCCCTTAAAAATTTGCGCACTTTTCCATAACCAAAAGCATCTCGAACTGCCATGACATTTCCAAATCGCTTCTACATCCCTCAACGAGGCAAATTTGTTGACCAAATTTGTTGACCAAATTTGCCGTCAGAATGTTTTCCAAAAATAAATTTAATTGATCGTTGACGTAAAAGGATTTAACTGTTCTTCATGGCCGTGCATTGGAGTATTAAAAAAAAAAAAAGTTCAAATGGTGATGGTTTTACAAAATGGAGAGCCCAGCAAATATATTTTACATGAAAATAATGCAATTCTGGCAGAGAACAAGCTTTATTTAGTGCCTCTGGCAATGAATTTGTGATGGCAAATCAAATGAATTGGTATTCAAACGGAGTGAGCCTTTTTGCTCTTGTTAATACACATGACGCAGACTGATCACGTAGTTGTGGCCGATAAAATTAATATTTATTCGGTTGTTTGCGCAATAAGTGCCCGAGAGGGTTACGTATTATTTTTAATATTAAAGAAGGTATACTTTTTTGAAGGATATAAAACAGAACCCTCAGCTTCCTAGAGAGTTTTAAAGGAAAAATAAATATAAATCTTAGCTCACGCGTAGGACCCAGTTGGACAGATTTAAAGTGAAAGATATGCCAACTATAAGTTAACTTATGTACATATCTTCCAAGAAGCTACAGAGAAATTAAAATGGAGTGAGAATAAGGCCTTTAAAGACCGAGTTCGTTCTTTTTACTAGGAAGGAGAGAAGAGAAGATTCTCAGCGTGCAACTACCATGGGTTGATAGAACTATAGTATGGAAAACGTTACGTGTACGCCTCCTACGATGAAAACATGCTACGTATACGCCACCGATCTATAGATGATTTTTGTTGGTACCGAGTGTCCAAGTCACAGGCAGAGTCGATGACAGCGATATTCGGCAGCAATGATGCCTTGTTGGTAATATTTCCACTTCTCCTGCATTTGATAAGAAAATGTAACGTATACGCCACCGCTCAATCGATGCGTTTTGTTAGTACTAAATGTCCGAGTCACAGTCACAGTCAATGACAAGGACATACGGGAGCAATGATGCTTTGCTGGCAATAGAAGAAGTGCTTCTGCCACCACTCACTGTTGACAATAGAAATCTCGAAGTATGTAGTTTAAGAGATTACCTATGTATGAACCTCGACAACAGTTTTGCTATATGCTATATGCAGAATGGCAGTGGAGATATGAAACACTTTGGATGAGGCCTTATTGATTATTTGGAGCGTATGCGACGAGGGTAAATGGAAGAGAACTTAGATGTAGATGGAGCCTAAAAAGTCCAAATTAGTCGACTACAGTGGCGTGGTCACATCGACCGAATAAAAAATAATGTCGAAGCCAAGAGCATATAAAGATCACGGCCTCCAAGTTCGATACGGGAAGACCAAACATATCTCAGGTAGTCATCTTACAGAAGGCGGGAGCCCATTATCCAAGTAAGTAGGTTAAAATCTAACAGCTGTAAAACAGCGTCATTAGATTCAGATGTCATGTGTCCTTACTGTGGTAGGCTGCATCACAGTACATATTCAGCTAGTGCTTTGTAGTTTTCCTACACCTTAGAGAACTTAAATACACTTCATGTTGATAAACTGTCAATCAAAAGATAATAATTAGTCTAATCCGTGCCAGATACTTTCATTTAATGTCTATCAATCAATAAGCGATTGATTGTCCCTCTGTGCTTCTCAGAGTCCTTGTATTGATTGTTTGATGTAATCCTCTTCGCTGACATCCCCTAAGGTTCACTTGATTTCAATTTCATCTGTCATAAATGAAACTGCTCCAGGCATGTTCAAATATTCCCGCATTATTGTTTTTATAATCTAAGCACCCTCTAATCTCCTCACCTCCAATCTGTCGATGGTGGCAAGAAAGCCATTCACCAGCATATGAATAATTCATGACCTTGGATAATTGGCAAATTTAAGGGCCACGGTAAATTATACACACCAATGAATTCGCTAAAATAGACATGGGATTCAGTTAGGGTTGCCATATTCAAAAGTAAAAAATTAAAAAAAGGATTGGTGTTCTAAAGGATAACTTTCGTATTTTGTAATCCTAAATCAGTCCTTTCTGATTCTGCTAAGGCAGTCTTCTTATCGCAAACTAATAATAGATGATCCGCTTTTATAGCCTTGTCCTCGGAAAAGTTATCCTCTTCCATACAAAACATGCACTCTGCATCTGAATACAGATTCTTCTAAAGATGATATCTCAGACTACATTGATTTGTGAGGGAGTCCACCAAATGTCTGATGCTTTCCTTGTTTATGTTAAAGGCTTTCTTTCAGGTAAAGGGCTTGATAAGTCAACGAAATTGCCTGAGCCCCGAAACGTTCTTTTAATGGGCTAGGTAACATTGGCGCTGGTAATTATTAATTAGCGCTGTGGCAGTAGCCCAATTAACGTCACAGAAAAGTTCTGGTTAAAAGAATTTAAACTGAACAGGCTCTAGCCGATTCATAAGCAGACTCGTTGCCTATAATTCTATGTGGGACACGTATCCAACAACCTTTAACTTGGTTGTGTCTGGTAAGTGATTGTAAGGCATCGTAGTAGCACTTGATTAACATACATTAGATTCCACTGGACGGACGCTAATGTTTGAGGCACTGCCTGTAAGTCTACCGTCCTTAATACTTTTGTCAAGATTAATTCTAGCCCAGATATTATTGGCATTTATTTTATTTTAGGCTGAAACACACTAAACCATAGATACTGAAACTTTGACATTGGGTTCAAAACATCAGTACCAACTTCAGATCCCATTTTGGATCCATCGGTGAACCAAGTCAGACTCCTTTTGCCCAATAAGGCTTCTCCAAAAGACCAATTAATACGACTCAATGCCTCCACTTTCCGTGTCTATAATGTCAGGGTAGCTGTATTGTTAAAAGAATCCATAGACATGCAACCAAACCACACGGAATCAAGTGTACAAAAGCCGAAGCTTTAGGCCACAAGCCACAGAAGACGTCCTTAACTTGTGAGGTGAAATGATTTTACAGAATGCTCTCCACGTGGTTCTTTTTTGAACACAGGTGGTTCTTTCAGTAGAAGAAAGTGACATGCTGTCGAAAGTCCTGGCAATGCCCCAAGCTAGATTATTCTGTGATCTTTTACCAGGTTTGGAGACGAAGGCCATATTTATCTTAAGCCTGGCTGCGGTATATAGCTCAGTTCAAAGCTTGACCTAAAATGTACAGTAAAATGTGAGCTAAGGTATTGGATCTTGGATCTTTGAAAGACTTTTAACCATTTAATAGCGCTGACATCAAGTGAATGCCGTAGAAGACACATTGCTCTCCGTCAGTAGCTTGAGCTTACAAAAACTCGGTACCTAAAATAACAGATTCCGAACTAAGAAATAGCGATTGTAGCAGCAAATTGAGGATTTTGAACTGCCTTGTAGTGAAGCTAACGACAGCATTTTTTTAAGCGACCAATGGCTAAGTCTTTTTATACAGGTGTTTCTATTTAAGCTGAAATTGGCAAGTCACAGGGAGACTTTTTATTTTGGCTGTGCTGTATGTTGTTAGCACCGCGCGATACTCCATCCTATACTGCTACGCTTTGCTGCGTTCTACGGTTGTCGTATAGTCATTAATTTTTCAGTGGGAGAGGAAATATTTTCAGGCTCTTATCTCATCCTTTAGATCGGACTTCGGTTCGGCTATTGAGGTTCCCTTCGATTTTATATGGAAAAATACTTGCCTTGCCAATTGAGTCTAAGAGTCTAATTTCTAGTGTGCCCTTGATATTGCAGCAAGGGTAGTTTCAAAGCATTAAATCATAAAATACTTGAGGACAAGCTTGTCAAGGAACTAGCTCAAACGATGTCAGTAGTTTTCCTACCAATCGCCACACAGGTTCCCTATTGTGACGATTACCACCCTGCCCTTGACCACAACGTAATATAAAAACCTTCACATTCAAGCACACGAAACTTGAATGTTATTTGGTTTCGACTTAATTAAGTTTTTCTTCTTTGATTACATTCTGGAAGGAAAGAGCAAACTTAACACCTATTTTCTACTAAAAGTAGGACATGTGGCAACCATAGACGATGGTGCAAATGAGTTCCTTTGTGTCGCATGTGCCTTAATAAATTCTCCACCCAAAAAATAAAGATCATCATTAAATATCACCAACTGTGTGTGGTGGACCAGAAATAAGAACAAGATTGCCAAGAATCAAATGAAATCCAGAGTGTATTCCCTAGTGCTATACAAACAAAAGGCAATCAGATTTAAAGCTTAGAGTACGTGTACGTGTACGTGTACGTGACTTTGTCTTTTCAAGGACACGCGCAACAATTGAACGCGTGTGAGCGGAATAAAATTAACGTCCTTTGGCCATTTCAATATAGCCAAATGGATCCCGATTGTATCGTAGTTATTATCGTAATCTAAGATGTTATCAAAGGCGTATTGCCAAAAAGCAGTCGCCACCCCACTGTGCGACAACACACCCCCTTTCCAGAATCAACTTCATTGTTCTTAAATCATTATTAGAGAGTCCTCGCAGTGTGGGGAGATTAAACATGCTTAGATAGATTGTTAGTTGATAATGAAATTTTCTGCGCAGTTTGATATACGAGGAAATTTATAGGTACACCTTTGAGAGTACTTTCAAAGGATTCGCATGATGAACGATGACACTCGTTGTCTTTTGCAGAAATGAATAATTTCGCCAGAAGGATTATGTGCGGTTTCCCAATTGATATTGTATTCAGTTTCTGTTGAAGAATAACAATATGACAGTTCAATGGCATTTGTCGGTTCAAGGACTTTGACAAAGAGTGAAACGACGATGATGGTAGCAAGGATATTTTCAATTATAGATTTTATCAAGCTGAAGTGATGGAAGTGTGTTTGATATTTTAAAAATAAATGGAGGGTATGCACATAGGTTAGAATTGTAAAATTATTTTGAATGCTTCCCTAGTCAGTTATAAACATAGAAAGTTGATGGCGTAAAGAATTTGAGGCGTTAAAAAAGGCAGTAACTTTGACTTAGATTTTCACTTTACTTCTGTCCTGTTTATTACTTTAAAAATTTAAGCATTTCATGTTTTGATGGCAGGCGAAAAAGCATACTCACTTCATCCCAGTGTCCCCTGAATAAATCAAAAGTTGAGCTAACGACATGCGTTGGGCTCATGTCGCCCATTTATCGTGTCACCTGATATATTTTCCCGGTTGAAAATGAAGATGATGAAGGTGCATCGAAGTAACTTGCCGGCTATAAGAGGTAAACTTCCCAGTGAGAATTTATACAAAAATTGGACAGAAGAGTGTGATCGTCGTGGCTCAGTGGTTAGTGCGTTTGACTGCTTTGCGAGCGGCGTGGGTTCAAGCCCCAGGCATGTCTGCCGAGGATTTTTTCGCGAATTTGTCATGAAAGAGCTTCTCAATTCGCCATTCGGAGTCGGCAATAAAATTAGGGCCCCTTCTATTCTTGCGAAAAATGAAACATGCACAACATGAATGGTTGTGGGAAGCTAGGTCTTGGTCCGAGCTGTCGCGCCAGCTTTTTATTTTTTTCATTGTACAGAAGAACCGTTTAACGAGGAAACTTGGAAATCATCTGATCAAATTACCGCCAACGGAATTGATCACTTTTATATTTATCGGGCTTTCGATCGTTTTGATGAGCGAATATAGACCCGAACCGTTAAGTAAATAAGGTTCGAATACGAATATCAGGCAATGCCAGGACAAAAACCATAAGTGTAAGGAATTTCGACCTGAAGGGCTGCAATCGCACTCGACCGCAAAAACCTTTGCCGAATGCGTTACCCAAGAGGCCTTAAAAAGTTATCTAGGAGTAACGTTTAGTGACAGGAAGTTACCAGCAATGCGGCTACTGATGTGGTATTCACACCACCACTTGTGAGAAACCGCTGATTTAATGCTGTCTACGAAAACACAACACCGAAATCTCAGTTGAAATCTTACGATGGATATGTATAGTTTCGAGCTCCAACGTAGAATTGCTGTTACTATAAAGTTCAGGGATCACTATTTATCTAGGCCTATATTATCTAGAAGAACCAAGATGATACATGTACACGACCCCCACCATTTGAGTGCTGCTATACGATGCTGTTAAAATAGCATTTAGAGTTTCCGGGGGAAAAGTTCTGGGTTCGATTATATAAGAGAAGTATTTGGTACTTTGCAAAGGGAGATGAAAAAGAGAGACTGCTGTTATGCAGATTCATATTAAGGGATATCATTTGAACCAGTGTGTGGTTTAAATAGTAGCTGACAGGTGGCCAAATACCTAAATTTTTCCCTTTTTGGTTGAATTCTTAAAGCGACCACTTGACGTGAGTTTATCAGTGTCGTTATAGTTTGGAGCATACTTATTGAATAAAGAAAGTCTTACATATATGTAGTTTCTGAGAATTCCACTCGCTACATGTACATTACTCTTAGAGTACGACGCGATGAGCAAGACAAACAAAAGATTAAAAGAACGATACCACATGCCGCTTTTCCAGAGAGATATGGCCTATGCTAAACCTCACTCGATATAAAAGTCTCATCTGGCTTAAAAGGTCGCTCCTTAGCACCATTATCAGTATTCTCACAGGTCACTGTCTTAAAAGGATGGAAATCTTCTCAAATGACTTTTGGAGGAGCTGCAGGGACGAAGAGGAGGAGGAAACGATCCTAAGGGAGGAAGCTCTATCTATTTGGGCGAATTATCACATACTAAAGTCAAAAGTATCCTCAGCTTTATTAAGAGCTCCAAATGGTTTCATTAGTTGGAGTGGCACCTAGGGTATAGATCCCACTGGTATCACAAAGGGCCTTTCTTGGCCTAAGTGTCCCTACGCCTCGCATGGACAGCTACCTTGTGTCTATGTCTCGCATGGACAGCTACCTTACCTACCTACCTACATATAGTTTTTGTTTAATAAATTGTAGAACCTCTTCAAGTGCATATAGGCCTTTTCTGTCACTTAATCCTAGCAGAAGTAGGAAGTAGAACCCCAATAAGTTTTCTACAGCCTTTTCTGCTAAGAGACAGCCAGAACTTCTCTAATTTCTTACAGATGTTCGAGAGCATTTTGTTTAGAGTGCCTGTATCCTGGAGAGCCGTGACACACACAATTGTATTAGTAGTAAATCTAATCATAAATGGAGGCCTTGACCGAGGACCCAGAAAAACCCAATGGTGGATTAATCATCCTCTGAACCATGTCTAGCAGTTTTGTCGGAAATAAATTTTCTAGAGACCTCAGAGTGGCCTAGGAGCCAGACAGGAGTAAGAAAGTTCAGCCTTGTGACAATATTTAGAGAGTTCTTGCACATTTGAACTATTTTGAAACTTGTTAAAGGATTGAGCAAGAGGTGTACTTAGATAAGTGGTACAGTGGTGGTTCCTGAGAACCCAATTAGCGATTGTTACTACGAATCTCGTTTAAACCTTTTTGTGTGTGAGTGTCGATTAGTTGTGTTGGGATGATGTGGTTAAATCCAGACTGGAGTTCAGATACAGTATCAGTTAGTTAATCCTTTTTTCAGCTATCTCGCCGAGGTCCACGAAGAAGGTTACGCTGTCTGGTCCTCACCAGGGCCGGAAATCTGCAGAAGAATTGAAGTAGAGATTCTTTCTCAATAATATCCTTGCAGTTTTGCAGAAGTTGTTGTGACCAATACGAAGCTTGGCCGGTGGCTCATGATAATGGTTGAAATCCTGGCAATATCTGGTCTTGCTTTCCGAAGTAGCTCTTATGACTTAGTTTTGTTATAATTAGGCCATGTCTTTTTTGAAATGACGCAGCTGGACAGGACGTTTCACCTATGATTGACAAGCTGGAGGTCTCCTTAGTCAATTGCACTATTAAAGTTGGTTCCCTATCTACTTGTGTATGCTACTTTAAGTGAGGTCCTTCATTGCGTTTTTTCTTTGAATTAGATTCAGGGATTTCACGACTCGGAGCCACAATTTGATTTACCATCTCAAACATCCAATTTGCGGGTTTTTGACTACGTAGATGAATCCACTAAGCATGAATTTATTCACAAAATTAAAAAATGAAGTCATTGCTTGAAAGAAGTCCATCATTTGGTTCTAGTTTAGGAACAGATATACAAGGCAAATCCAGAATCAGACGTCATTTCTAAAAACGGTTCCAATCACCTAATAACTTCCACAAAACACGGAGCCAGACGACATATAAGCTGCTTGTTTTGCCCAGATAATTTTTTTATTAAACATCGACACTCAATTAAGCTGTAAAAAGTTTATGATATTCGAACGCAATTAAATAGTAATTATGTCGGTCGTCCTAGACAGGCAGGGTTTACAATAATTCGAGTTAATCCAATTACCTTTAAAGCCGAGACCTACATTTTCGCCAAATAACTCCCTCCTTAACATAGCACACACATCAAAAAGATTGTCCTCTGGCGTATACGTAACATATTTTTTTTTTTTTTTTCATTGGCTACCTCGACTACATTAAATCAAACAAGTCGCCGTTGTGACAAAGGACTCTGTGATTAAGCATTCTTCTATCCTTGATGGACACGGATGCGTGTGCGTTCCATTACGTCAATTAACAATCATCCCCATAGTTTCAATCTGGGAATGCTTCTGATGAATGTCAAGTAGAATGATAAATTTGTCCACCATCTTATCTCAAGTATATAATTGAACTTTTCCGCAAATGATCAAAACAAAAGTAAACGATTAATTCAATTTGGTACACTTGATATCACAGCGCATAACGCACAAGATGATACGCAGAAAGCGTGACGGAATCAAATTTATCGGATTGTGTGGTCCCGGACGCACTTGAACTTGGGACAAGTACAGGGTTCATGTGTGAAATTAAATCTCGGTCACACACTGACCTAAATTGAGTGAAATAATTGAAATATGGGGTTTTCTACGTTTCCCTTGAGCTAGATATTGAATTTCGAATTTTTCTCTTGACGTATGACGGTTCCAGATGTTCCACTTCCATTTCCGCACTTGTTGGGTTGATTTTGCAAAATTATAATTGCTTCCAGAGGACATTCAGAGGATTCTCTGATGCGTATATAATTCAAAATGAATTTGGTTTCTTTGCGGTCAATTTAACCGCCGAGCAAAAGGGACACACATTTGGTCCAATCGAATTGACCGACGTCCTTTGAAACGCATTTAAGACATATTTTCTTTAAAATTTCTTCAATATTTGATCAAGTTGTGTGAACTTGAATTGGCATTTGTGACGCATGAAAGGGTTGTTCATCTGTTGATGTCAATTGTCAAGGGTCCTTTTAAAAGGGTTCGTCGTGAGTATTGACTTTGTCTTGCCCAGATTATCTATTAAACAGTATCCTGCTATAGAATGTCTACTGTGTGTGTGTATTTCCCAAAGGCGTTGTTTCAATTTTTATTTCCTTGACATGCAATTACTGTCTATTCATCGCCAATTTGCAAGTTGCCTGGATTTGCTTTGATTAGAGTGTTTGTCATCCTATTTGGGTGAAAGGTATATAATTCACTTACACTACTTGTAGGTGTGAGAAACTCTGTAAGAACGTGTTTCATTGGCCATTCTATTTTATCACAGGTTTTCTCAAGGCGATTTGCTTTTATGGAGCAAAGAAAGTAGAACAGGGTTTATCGACCGAAAATCCAACACTTTGGTTATAAACGATATGTTCTTAGGAGCAATGATGGTTTGTTGCCAATACTATGACGTTTTCTGCATTCGATAAGAAAATGTTACGTATACGCCACCGCTCAATCGATGCGTTTTGTTAGTACTAAATGTTCGAATCACAGGTAAGCGACAAAACTGAAATAATGGTCTTTCCTACCAAAAACTTAAGTACAAGAAGATCAGACAATAAACGTGTAGGTTAGTTTTCTATGCCTGCAACAAGATTTTCGATAAAAAATGATGATTTTATCCAAAAAAGACCCAGCTTTTGTGCGTCCAATTCTCACCAATGGCGTCATTATTTGGTGTCCCTCCCTAAGTAAGAAACACAATGCTGAAAGAGTTAATAAAAGTTCAAAAAAACGGCAAGCAGAGGTGTCACAGAACCACTGAAATCCTGTCCTATAGACGCCTTAACTGTGATCTTGCATCTAGTACAACTTGATCTATAGGGTCTTCCAATAGGGACTTTCGAACTTTGACGGTTGATAGCGGCCATATTGTTGAAGCTACATCTGTCAAATTGGCTGGCATTTATTCAGTCTGTTTTGTCAAATTACCATGGATGGACAGAGCGTTCAACTATACGTGAAAATAATAAAATTGATTTATCAAAAGGGGTTTTCTGTTCGGGCAACGTTCCGCGCGCTTCGCCCATTTTACGGTCGCCATAATCGTCCTTCCGAGAGGACTATTCGCAGTGTGGTGGATAAATTTGAGTCCACTGGTTCAGTAAATGATCAATTAACACTCGTACGTCGACAAAACGCAAGATCTGCCGAAAACATCGTCGCTGTCTGTGGGAGTGTGCAGGAGAATCCGAGGCAGTCGATGTCGCATCGCTCACAAGAATGACCCTAATTTTTATCGAAAAATCATCTTCAGCGATGAGACTCATTTCTGGATGAATGGGCACATTAACAAACGAAATTATTGAATTTGGGCCGATACTCATCTACATGAGATCCAAGAGCGTCCAATGCATCCTCAAAAAGTCAATGCTTGGTGTAGATTTTGGGCTGGCGGCGTCATCGGTCCATATTTATTTAAGAACGACGTTGGCCAGACCATCACGACCAACGGCGAGCGCTATATGTCGATGATAACCAACTTCTTTTGGCGTGAATTGGATGATATAGACACCAACGACATGTGGTTTAAACAGGATGGCGCTACGTGTCACACAGTTTACGCCACATTGGAAATTTTGCACGAGTGATTCGAGGGCACGGTCATCTCACGTGGAGGTGATGTGAACTGGCCACCGAGATCGTCACCCCGTTAGACTTTTTCTTGTGGGGTTTCCTTAAGTTGCAGGTCTATGCGAATAAGCCACAAACCACAGCGGCCCTCAAAGCCAACATAACCTATGCCATCGGTCAAATTCAGCCTGATTTATGCGCCAGAGTCATGGAAAATTGGACATTTCGGATGCGCGCCACACAGAGAAAACGCGGTGCTTATATTCCAAACACAATGGCATCGATAGGCCTTTGAAACGATAAAAAAACTTCAAAGATATCTCACACACACTTTATTTTATTTAAATTTAAAGATAGGAAGCGCTTAATGAAAGACCCTTATATATTAAAGAACAGGTACTCCGCTTCTCCGTCCGGATAAAATAATCTTGGTGCTGAACGGCAAAGCCCTATAAATAGAGTAAAGCCCTAGAGCCGATACCAAACGAGGCGACTGACTATCACGGGTCATTGGAAAATTGAATCTAACACAGCCGATCGATGTATATTTCACAACACATTTTGCTATAGTTACAAGGACAATGGCGAAAATTAATCTCTGCTTCACTTCGTTTTTAAATGTGCAGCCCTACATAGTAGACCTCAGGCAACACACTTTAGGAAAAGTACTTTGTTTTTCCTCAACGCCACAGATTGGGTTACCAACCCATCAACATCCGCAACTAACCAAGTTACATGAGTTGTGGTTTCAAAACTACGCATTTTAGCGTTAATTGGGTTTCTACTGCACCGTCATTTTTAACTACCCCCCCCCCCCCCTCCCCTAAACGTTGAATATCTTTATATCGTGACAATTGAATGTACAAGGAATTTCTTTGTCCTTGATATGAACCCTCAACTTAAGCTTCAAGCAACAGACAGGGCTCTATAATTTCTTGAAACACATTTAGGAGAAAAATACATAGATCCTTGTCCTTGATATTTTCTTACATGTTGTGGCAAATTTTAGAAGACATTCACCATTGAACATTCCAAAGATTCAACTATCCTTCTATGAAATTTCGCCAGGAACGTTTTGGGTTCACTTGACACTAAAAGGATTTTACGGGAATTTAGGTAATCTGCATATTTCCCTGAAAAGTCTTGGAAAAGGTTATTAATTTGCACGTGAACAATTTCCACCCAAAAAATTGTCAGATATAAAAGACGGCAAATAAATAAACCGAAATGAGTTCATAAACTGGAATGAAATGTCCTTGCATACCAAAGGTTGGCATAGACACATGAATTATTCAACACTGTATCCCGATGGTATTCCTTCTACGTGCTGTGATATTTTCGCACTTGATATAGATGCAGTTCCGCTCTAAGTGACTCCATGATGAAGATTAATCTGAGCCTCCTTCGATTGATATGAGATTGTCATAAAGAAAACAAAAACTCTACCAAAATTACTGCAAACGAATATTTTTGTTCGTGAGCTCATTTTCGGAGAAGCAATTGTTCCCAAAGTAATCAAGACAAAATCAAATCATGTCCGAATTCATTAGGTAATCAGCAAGAGTATTAAAAATATAATTCATGCAAACTTCTATAGAATTCGAAAACTATTTTGCATAGTTTTCCAATAAATCACTCCGCACATCTTAAAGTTGCAATTCATATGAGAGGCGTGTTCGAAGATGCAATGACTCACTCGACGTATTGCACTATGCAAATGATGATTTAGAATGTTTTGCTAATTTCTTGAACAATTAATTTAAGTATTGAGTTTGAAAATGAATTTCTCAAGAACATTAAACAAACAACTCACAGATTTGTATGAACATTCATTCCATTAAGAAATGTTTATGTATCTACCTGAGAGTTGTCGGTAAAATCCCCATACTCCGAAATGTTCCCCTAGCTCGTGATAGAAATACACAATATCTTTACCTGGTGATCGCTAAAGTTATTAATTTGAACAGAAAATACCAGAACAGTGAAAGTCAGTACAGGGTTCTATGTCTATTTATGTCTGGGAGACTGCAGCCTGCCATCCTTTTCGAACCTAGGCATGTTGCATTCTATATGGAAGCTGCTACGATGGAAAGACAATTCGTTAAGAGTTCTGGTAGGTGCATTTTTTAGGTCAGAACCATGATTTGAGCTCGCGAACCGTTCAAATGCTATTCTGATTCACTTAGGAAGAGCACAGGCAACTTGACCGGCTTAATGACTTAGAGCAAGGAAGTACCAGTTTCCATACAGACGGTCCCTCATAGATGGTCTCTTCAGAGCCGCCATCTACATCCACTGAGTAGAAAGTACATAAACGCGTTTGCACTGAAGAAGAAAATAAGAGGCAAACGCTTATACATCTGTTCTGATAGCCAGGCATCAAACAAATCCTGCTCAACTAGTGCGATCAACTAAGGCTACGCGCGCAGTGATGCGATAAAGCGATGCGATGCGAGAAGCGAGAAGCATGCGATACAATTATTCACATGAATTCTTATCGTTTACTGTGCCCACGTACATAAGAATACAAGCGAACAGTTTAAGCGCACGCTTCCTGCTTCTTGCATCGCATCGCTTTATCGCTTCACTGTGTGTGGGGGAAACTATTTGTAAGTTGAATCGCAACAACGAGTGTGAGCTATCCCTTTCTATAATTAAAGCTAATTAAGATGCGAGGGGTCCTCAAATAGATAGTAGCGCTGTCCACAAAACAGGCTGTGTCTAGATAGAGAACGAGAAGACTGCTGCACATATATATACTGTGTGAATGTCCAGCACAGATTCAAACCCAGATAATTAGCCAAATGTTTTTCAGAGAAATACTAACGTTAACAGGAAGAAGTTTAGGGTTTGCGGGCAACTGGAAACCGCAATTGATCTAATTATTTCGCTACCTAGTGCCTAAATGGATGCTTGATTATCTGCAAAGATTGTAGTCTTGAAAGGTTTAGTTCTTGAGCGTATATAGTCTGTTTTACCCTCTCAATCGTGAATAAGTATTTCAACTTTGGTTAAATGGAAGTGCAAAGTTCTTCTGCTTTACGATAAAGAATAAATGCTGTAAGTAGGTAGGTAGGAAGCACGTGGATCTATATCCTGAGAAACGCCACTTACTTTATTGAAACCAATTGGAGCTCTTGATGAAGCTGAGGATATTTTTGACGTCAATATGTGATACTTCGCCCAAGTTGTTAAAGTGATAGACTCCTAGATAGAGTTGCCTTCTTTGGGATGGAACAGGGCAAGTGCAGAGGAAATGGAGGATCGTTTCTTTCTCCTCTTCTTCCCTGCAGCTAATGGGAGAACACCGATAACGGTGCTAAGGAGCGACTTTTTAAGCAAGATGAGACTTTAATATCGAGTGAGGCTTAGCATAGGCTGGATCGCCCTGGTGGTACAGCACGTGCTACCATTCCTCCATCTTTGGTTTGTCTTGCTGATCGCGTCATGCTCTAGGAATAGTTAACATGTAGCGAGTGGTACCCAGCATAGGTGAATGTTAAAATGTTTTGCCATCTCCATGAGAGATGACCGCCAATCTGAAGCAGCTTTTGATGTACATGTTACCGATTCCAGAAATTTTATAGCAGCTTGATTACAGGTAAAGATGGTAATGTTCTTGAAGGATAACACACTATGCCTAAGCCGGCGCTGATCGCCATGATTTCCGCCTAAAAAAAGGTACAGTGGTTAGGTAAACGGAAGGGGATGTTCGGAGAAAGACCACCTTCACTCCGTTCTCGATTCGAGAACCGTTGGTATAGAGATCAACGGGGTGAACGTCTCTGACGGAGTAAACGTCTTTCCCCTCTCGGGGAGGAATGTATGCCCGAAAGTTGAGGTTCAAATTCAACTTGGACGGTGTGTAGTCGGGGTTTTCTAAGATTGAGGAGTGGCCAGTATGGTTGCTTGACCATTGGAAGGAGGCTTTCAGGCTGATGGCTGTGCTAGCAGCTGACTGTTTGCCAAAAATATCTAGAGGAAGTAAATGCAAATGGTTGTAAATGGTGTAAGCAATCCAAGAAAGTCATAATCCCCTGGTGTAGCATCTCCAGCAAGTTTCTTAAATATTAAAGCACCCCCGACTTACTGCGTTTAATCTAAACAAGAGCAATACTTCCCTCTTTGCACATTACTCTACAAAACCTTTAAACATGTTTTTCCATTTTTCGACAAACAAAAGGAGTTAATCAATCATGTTTAGTTTGAATATGAAGACTGGTGGATGGTAGACACGTTTTAACTTCTGACACTAAGCCGAAAACAAGGGACGCAAAGACTTTTCCTGTTCCATTTGCGAGAAAATGTCGGATTTTGGAACGAATGCCACTGTCTTTTATTTTGGCACAGATGGGAATACCTCGTGTAACTTTGTCTCACCCATTTCATCGCAGTTTACATTTTAAAGGCTTTTTGTTTGTTCTTGGCTTTTGTTGATTGTTGTAGTGAAAAATCCTTGAAGGATTTAAAAGGCAAGCATTTTGTTTTTGTCTTTTTCCTTTTTTTTCCTTTTTAGAAAGGGATTTACTCCTAATCTTGTGTTTCTGTTAAATAAATCTTTTGTTCTTCTGTGTGTATAGATAACAATACAGGAGCTTAAAAAAGGATTTTACTTCAATGTAACAAGGTTGCTGTGGAACACTATAACATGTTGCTTTCTTATCGAATTAAATCAATCTTAATGTAAATGAACGCTTTAATTTTAAAAATATTGACATCTTTGTACCTCGTGCCTGCTGAGAGGTGGTGCCAGAAAAAATATCAACTTGAGATCAAACGTATGCAGCTCACTCAACAATCCAACGCAATAACCACTTATCAGCCAACGCTGAAGGTTTGTGAAGATATCCTTAGTCGTTTCGAGAGGAATTTTTATTTTGAAAAATCCATTGATCCTTTTCGCTTTGAGAAATTCTGATGGAGGAGAATCGACGACTACGTGTATGAGCTGTATAGCAAAATTGAGACATTTAAGATGGTTGGGTGAATGTAAGGCGCAGAGACACCAACGCAGCTGCTGGTTAAGTTTTCGAATATAAAGTTGAGGGAACACACAGTGGAAAAAGGCCTAATCTTAGGCGGTGCAGACAAGTAGAGGATAATCTAAGCTGACTTGTATTGCGCAACTGGAGGTAGTTAGCTAGGGATGAGGCTAACTCGAGAGGCGTATTGGTTGAGACCTGGGTTCACCTCTGTGCTGCTTGACTCCTTATGGCCGCTTGATAAACAAAATAAAGTCAAACTGCGGGGGGTGTCTGAGAGGAAATAAGATTGTGGAGGATTGAGTCGCTTTCCGTTTTTTTTTTTTGCCCATTTTCATCATCTGTGTTACCGATTTGGCAGGTACAACAAGAAAATTAGATAAATAGCTGATGCGACAGCGTATTACATTTTTATCGATCTGCAATTGATTGCTACTACGACAAATTATACCCTCGGAGGTTTGTCCTCCATGAGAGGTGGAACCGTATAAAATGTTCGCACTAACCACTGGGCCACGGCGACCACAACAATCCTGACTTATAAACAATGCCTAACCTACTTTTAAAATATTCTGGGCCTCAGACAATCCGAACGGGTGATCAATTCCTACTATGCAGAGGACATTTTTTGAATTAAATAAGCAAAGTTTCAAGGACAGTGCTGCTTGAGATACCATCATTAAACCTGTCTCTCGAGATAGGGGGAAGACATTTCCTTACAGCATTCGGCACTGATTTTGAATGGACGGAATGTGGAGCAAGAGATCTCTGTGTCTCGAAGATGTTAGAAACACCTCTCGCATTTCATAGTCACTTTCGTAATGAGAGTGGAATTAGGGTTTTAAAGCATTTCATGACACAACAGATCATTCAAGGCGCACTTTAAGGGAACGGACAAGGTTATAGTAAAAGAAAATGGGGAACGAACTTGATAAACTATGAGTACTGTCCTCAGCGAAGGAATGAAATAATTACAAGTTGCAGATGAGAGAGTTGTTTTATAAAAATGAAAAGCAGGGTCGAAAACCTTCCAAATCAGCAATTGAATTGAAGAAGATATACATATGAGTGTGCATACATACAATCATACATGCAGGACAAAAGAGTTAAATGCCAGATTCTGTTAAGTGCTTTTGAAATATCAAGCGCAACTATCTTACTTTCACCAAAGTGACAGACAGTTTGATTCCACTTTTCGGTAAGATATGCTTTCAAACTTCAGTATACCACAGCAAGGATTCTTTGGCAGTGGCTTGGCTTGCATCGAAACCGGGCTTACATTTAAGATGCACGCAAAATGCGAAGAGAAGAACTTCAAAAGCGAGTGCTCAACTATTCATAGTGTATGAGATGCAATTAAGCCTGAAGGCAAAGCATCGACTGATGGTAGAAAGCTGAGTATAAGAGAATGGCAAGACTGGTGGAATATCAACTAGAAAGGCAAATAGACTCACCGACCTATGCCGTGAACCAATTCTTGGATACATAAACATCACGGAGAATGGCATTATTATCTGACTCAGCTTCTGATAGGCCATTAATGCTTGCGTTCATTTTTGCATGATGTGCATAACGTTCACTCTTTAGTCCACAATAGGAAGACTCCATCAAAAATGTCCAAAAAATGTCAATGTCCACGCTTCTCCGGTGAAAAGGAAACCACTAAGGAAACATGGCATGACACCACCTACTTTTTTTTAGTAAGCAGGATCTATTATGTCTGCGGTCTATTTAGGCTTATAGGTCTACTATCTTCCGCTTCTACTCCGCTAACAAACAGAATTTCCTATGAAAGATCCGTCTGCGTAGCTAGTATAGTGCCGGACATTCACAGAAAATGTGCTCAGAGGTTTCTTCCTCTTCCAAACAGAACCGACGCCCTGTATCTGAACAAAGGTTTAGTTTGTTGAAATGATCTGGAGGTTCATTAAGGCTTCAAAATGGTTCGGAAGCCTAGTAGAATGCTTGAGGTACTGCTCCGTGGGCAAGGGGTACCTTCCCCCCCCAATTAATGGGCATCACAATGGGTCTCTACTGACCTGAGTGTGGCGCTGGGGCTTCTCTAACCTAACCTAACCTTGTTGAAATGATATCTTAGACCGCAATGACCGATAAGGAAACTCACTAGCTTCCTCATGTTGTTCCTGTCTTAGTTTACATTTTTCTTATAGGAAAAGCCCTTTGATGAGTGTCTTTGATTACCGAAGTCCGGGGACATTTTTCCAATGGACTAAGGCGAAGTTGAAGTTCCCAGTTGTTTAACAAAGATGTGGCGGTAGCCCAATTAACAGCAGAGAAAGGTTTTTTCGGTCCCAAGGGCGCAGAAGCTGAACCAGTTCTAACCAGCTCATCCGCAGTTTCTTTGCCTACAATGCCTTGATGGCCGGGCACCCAACCAAGCTTGACTTTATTGTGCCTGGCAAGTGATCGTAGAGTATGGTAGCAGGACTTCATTTACATAGATTCCACGAAATGGGATGTCAATGCTTTAACCACTGCCAGACTATTTGCATAGATATGTATTTTTGCGCCCCCAATACTTTTATCGAGGTTTATCCGGGGGTAAATCTCAACCATGGATTTCAGCTTGAAACACGCTGGGGCACATCCACATTGTTGCTGAGACTTTAGTGTTGAGAAGCCATTTCTGATACGTCGATAAACCATACCAAATATCCTGGATCCTACACCGGTTATCTATTAAAATAACCGACACCGTCTAATATTTCTGCTTCAAATAGCCTTCCCAAATTGAACTTACTGGCCATAATGCCGGGGATAGGGAAGAACATGTCCATACCCAGAATCAATTGAAATATTTTCAGATGACCCACAAGATTGCCTGATTTATACGTGTGTTGTAGCTGCAGCTTTATAATACAACGGGCTGCGGTCTTCCTGGTGAAGATGTTTGGGGGTGAGAGGCCGATGATAGGTACGATAGCTGAAGAAGGGCAGATGTGTATAGCACCTGTAATACCGAGACAGGCAATTCTTTGTAGCTTCATTACCGTCGCTCGTTCAAGTACCTTTGGCCACCAACCTATGGGCGTATATGTTATTATGGGTCTAACTATCGAAATATACAACCAATGTATCATTTTGGGACTAAGTCCCTTGCTATAGAGTCGTAGCCGTTATTATCGAAAGCGCCCTAGATGTCTAGGAAGGCACATATGGCTACACCAGCCACTGAACCAACAAGCTTGCGGTGCAATTGTTGAAAACATCAAAGGTTTCATGAACAAATTGAGTGCCAAAGATAGGAGGTGGAAGGAGTTTAACTGGTTTATACGTATGAGATAGGTACGACGTCAAAATTTCCATACGATGAAATAATATAGTGACAGTACAGCAAGGAAAAGGTTCACGAAAATGGCTTTAGTGAGTCAAAATCCCACGGTATTTACTGAGCATGAGCTCGTTTTCGTCTTCGAAAACTCTCATCATTCATCCAAGAAAGAAAACCCAACTAGTTTGGAAAAACCAGCATAGCATAGATTGTCACAATGGTTTCGCGAGTAAGAAAGGAGACTTGGTCACTTTCCACTTGGCTACTATCGCTCACAAGGCAATAAAACTGTATTTACAGTGCTCCCTGTTAACCTCGATCCATCTCAAGATATCAACAAAAAACAACGCTAGGCATACCCCCTCCTACCAACCAATCATAGGTCTTCATTTGATGACATAGTGCCAGAGCTGATCATCCGTTTCCAAAAAACTACGGAAAAAACAATTTCTGCGTAATGTTTAGACTACCGAAGTAGAATTCATACTTCTGCGGAAGTAGTCGGCGCGTGAATAACCGAATTTCGAACGAGAAATTACATAGGTCTTGGCGGCGGCGTATATACCTCTCCTCTAATGTTTGAAATAATTTTTAAATTAGTAAACTTAATAGACTAAGAAAAAACGTGTGCGTTCGATCTCCGCCAATAGCGATTAATACGCAGATAAAAACAACTTTGCTTGTAAATAATTACTTTTCGCCTTAAAGACTGACACACCACCCAGTGTGTACGAGCAATTAATCTACACTTAATCTCCTGACCACTTCAGAAGCCTACACGTCTTCATAAAATTAGAAATTTTTTTTTTTTTTGTTCTCTGCTCTGTATACCTACTGAAGCATCAATCACAGCGATTCAAGAATAAATATGCGAAAAAAATGTTTAGACGCGAAAGTTACTGATAACAAATAGCGTCATCCGCACATGTTCCTCCATCAGATCGTTCCCACTAAAATGTTCAAATTTGACTAAAACAACAGTGAGAGTGCTTTAACGCACCCCAACAAATGCCGGTGCAAAGAGCTCTGTTGTTTGCAAACATGATCCGGCCAACACCACTCACTTACCTCAACATCAGTGTGTATTTGCTGTTTTTCGTTGTCCTCTTCCGCGCTAGTATGAGCAGAGCCAGAAAATTTCCCAACACTCCGAGGATGAAGAACAGAATCACTATGACCATGCCAATA
This sequence comes from Matsumyia berberina, assembly GCA_917880715.2. Lineage (NCBI taxonomy): Eukaryota > Metazoa > Arthropoda > Insecta > Diptera > Syrphidae > Matsumyia > Matsumyia berberina. Next base: position 37,760,379 of record OU862870.1, read on the forward strand.
TTGGATTTCCCATATGGTCGCTGCGTTATTGCACTCACGGTCGTGGCGGCAACATTGCTCATCACCATGCTCGATGACCAGACGCTGTCGTTGGAACTCGATGTGTTCAGATTTATTAGGGGATCCATGTCAGAGCCGTCGATGACCGCCCATAAACGCACAAATAGCAACAACAACAACAACAACAGGAAACACAAGCACAACAAACGCACGGAACTTTGCTAAAACACTCGATCGGGTAACTAACTAGCTACTTAGTCCAAGTCGGTCGGGTAAGAGTGGAAATACTTTACGATAGAAGCGCACCGCGTTCGAATATCTCACGAATGCTTACACTCTGGCGTCTCATCACAAACTGAATTCCCCATCGAGCGGTGTGTACGATAACCTCCCCAATTGGGGCGCGCACCACAGAACTGTTCTGCCGGTGCTTGTGCTACTGGTGCCTGCTCAGTGGCTCTGTGACGGGCTCTTTGCCGTCTTTGTGGTGTCTACACTAGCCTGCATGGTGGCTTGCCATACGGGGTGATGCGACTCACCATCAACTTCGAGGGGTTGATTGTGGGAGGAATTCTTGTCTCTCAAGTCTCAGCCATTTTTGGGGTAAAGATACTTTTTCGCGCGCGTTCACTCAATTGCTGGCGGACGCCTATTGTTCGCCATAATTGTAATTGAATGGCCAATTAATATTGGGTGGCAGGATGGAATCACAAATGAACGCGCAGTTGGACCACCGTCGACTACCGATTGGCACCGATGCGTGACTAATGCGAATTAACACAATTAAGTTTGTTTTTCTAGGCTCATCCTGCGGATAATCCTTTTATCGTTGCAGCGGAAAATATGCAATCGTGGTCGTAAATTTGAGGTCGAATAAAAATATCAGGTTTATGTACGTTGTTACATTTATTGGTGGCAAATATGCTTTTATCGGTCCTTCGAGGGAATGAGTGGAGAAAGGGTTTCGAATTGGACACACTTTTCGTTATGTAAATTTTGTAACGTTGGGGGACAGTGGACGTAGTTCGTTGCACTGGACTCGGGGGATATGATAAGTAATAGGAGAGTGATTTTAATTTCCCATTATCCTAATGCAATTGGGAAATGAAGGAGAATTTGGTTCATGCTCTTGGGACATGCAATGGCAGATGAGTACGCGTGTTGTGTTCAACAATTTGGGATTTTTTTGTCAGAGTATTTGATTGAAGTCTGCCACAAGCTGTAAAAGTCATTTGGTTTCGGATGCTTTTGTTTGGTGTTTTTTCCCATCAATCTGGGTGAATGACACATGTGTGTGTAAAGTATTGGAAAATTGGATTTCAGGATGATTCGAGTATTCACCATGAGTTAGGGGAATTGACACTTTTCAGTGTAAATGCTTGTTTACAATATTGCCAAGGTTATGTTTTGGTGACTATGTGACGCAAGGATATGCCACGGCTTTGACATTGAATGGCCGTCACCTTTGCAATGAAGTCATTGCAAGAGGAAAAATGTATGCATACAAGAGATAAGGGATGATTCAGTAAGAGGTGTAGGATTAGCATTTTACGTCATGTTCGTTCCATATAATTTTATTTATTTGTTTTCCACTGTTATATTCTTAACAGTTGGGAAACTTATTAAAAAGTGATTCACAGCTACCGAACGTCTTTACACAGTGGAACATTTTTAACGAAACTTTAATAACTTTTACGCTAAGAAAATTGCGTAAGAGATTGCAGAATATTCCCAAAAATTATCATTTGGATCCCGGTATTTAGTCATTAGCTGACGCATAAGTCTTTTTAACATCGACTGCAAAGTCCTACAGCTATCTTGGGAATTATCGAATTGGTTTTAGGCGTGGAAAATTGATGACCGACTAAATGTTTACTTGCTCCTAGATCCTGAAGAAGACTTTCGGTTGCAAAAATTGGGGATAAAACAAAATATATGCTGTCCGTGAACAACGAAATACAGCACATTTTGAGGTGAAGTGAGTGAAACAATTCGTCTACCTAGAATCCTGGCTTAAGCTGGGCATCCACGATCACGCATGAATGACATTCCTGGCATGTGGATTTTGTTTGCTTGCCTCACCTCACCATCTACTATCATTCATGAATGATATTCCTCAGTTAAGCTTCAATATCAGAGACAAAAGGTTCTTAGTCTAATACCATTTGCTTAATAAATGAGTGAAGCCTTGACTTTTATGTCCGCGCACATTGATCGTCAAACCACTATCACGCATGACTATACAGGTTGGAGATCACCTCATCGAGTCGAAGCCGCACATCAAGTACCTGGGAGTACTACTGGATCATAGACTCAGTTTCAAGAACCACCTAACGTACGCAGGCGAGAAGGCGTCTCGGACAGTAGCAGCACCATGCAGTCTCAACCCAAACATTGGAGGACCAAGGCAGCCGGTCAGACACCTTTTGACGACCGTGAGCAAATTCATACTCTTGTATGCGGCCCCGATATGGGTGTCAGAGACGCACCATAAGTCATACATCAGAGGGATGAACTCGGCGCATAGGATTGCATCCCTCAGGGTATGCTGTGCCTTTGGAACTGTGTCAACGGATGCTATAAGTGTAATCTCAGGCAGCATGCCTATCGATATAGAAGCGAAAAAGGCTGCGCCACTGCGCGGAAAAGGCCAGTCCGATGGCACATGAACGATAGGTGGAACATCACAACGAAGGGGCGATGGACGTATAAACCGATACCCAACATTGATGAATGGCCTAGGAGAAAGCACGGAGAGGTAAACTACTACCTAACCCAATTCCTATCAGGGTAAGGATGTTTCGGAAGTACCTTTACAAGTAGAAGCATGTGGATGACCCATTCTGCCAACACTGTGGAAGGAAACCCCAGAGCGCCGAGCATGTGCTGATGGAATGTGAAAACTACACGCGTACTAGAACCATCCTAATGAAAGAAATTGGAGCCCAATTGATCCCAAGAGGTCTAAACACATTTATGATGGCAACGCCCGAAGGCTGGGAGGCTGCAAGTGAAGTTATCACAAGCATAACGCAGCAACAGTGAATAGAGGAAAGAGTAGCGAGAAACCAACAAACTGCTAGCTCTGGCAGTTGAGAAGTAGACGACGAAATGTCAAACCTGCCTCTGCGAAGGAATGCCTTGACTGGCGGTGCGCAGGGGACAAACCAGGAGACAAAACAAAAAGGAGGTGGTGCTTTTTAGCATGTAAACATAGCATAAAAAAAAAAAAAACGATCACACATGACTACCATATATCGGAATGGCATTCATGGGTGATCGCTTTATCCATGTTAAGTGGATGAATATCAATGTTCCAGCCCAAAGAATGCTCGATTTCATCACCGAGCAACTAAACAGAAGAAGGAAATCTCATCTTCGATGGCGTGCCCAAGTAGAGAGTGATCTTAACAAACTCACCTGTACTGTACCGCCAAAGTAAGTCGTTGGTTTAAATCTACGATGTTATAAAATCCGACAAAAAGAATTTTCACAGCGTGGAATGGTACAGTCCTAGCCAATTGATATCGCCTCTTTGTGAGATCACATGGTCTGGAAATTGTTGGGACAACAAGTCAATCGCTAATTCTGCAGTGTAATAGGTCATGCCATTCTGCTTGAACCACGTGCTATCAAAATGTATACCAGTTGGCGACAAAATAACTGACAATCTGCAGCAAAAGCCGCCCTTAGGTTAAGTCAGTCAAAACAGTGGAGAGCGAACTCATTTGGGCAAGAATATATGTATCTACGCTCCAACGTCAAATTGACCACAGCATTCCGCACCTCGACTTTGAAAAACCATTCTTGTGTGTATTTCTGATAAGAGAACAGTGGAAAAGTTGCGTCGCAGGGTGTAGGAACAAGTAGGAGCAGGTGTCTTTTTTGAAGAACTATGATTGAGCCGCTCAATAAAACTTTATTATCTTAGTAACTTCAGGACTAGGTTCTAGCAGTGAAAAAAATCACCTAACAATATCATCGAACGATACTACGGTCTATATTGACATGGCCAACAACAATACGAACAAAAATTGTGCGTTCTAAATGGAATACCTCCTAAGCCAGCACTGGTAAAGTGCAATAGTTAAAGTAACGTCCACTGTGACATTTTACGCCTATTCCCCATTTCTTTATCTTTCGCCTTCTGTGTTCGTAATCTATAATATCTATCACGCCTTCATTGTGGTTTAATTTTGCAATCAAATTTTATTAGTTTTCTCGAAATTGGATGACATATACAAGCGCCCTTCATGATTTAAAACGTAAATATTGATAGTTGACGATATTATGTAAACTGATAACAATTTAAAAAATAGAGGGATTTTCCCGAACTCGATGAAGAAGTCCACAACTTTCCAAACCATCAATGGTCAATTGTACACGTTATAGCACTGCAAGGTGTAGGTATAGAGAGCACTCCTAATATGTTTCTTTTTTACATTCATGAACCATGGTCTTGAGGAAATTTGGCTTGCGATTGATGGGGCAACTATTGATTGCACAAAAATTGGTTTGGGCCAGTAGCGTAACAATCAAGTTGGTAGTCAAATACTTGCTTTACATTTTCATGGTGGTCTTTGGTAACTACAGGTATAGTGCTTACATACATATGTACATGCAGGCTAAGGTTGTAAGTGCGAACGGTCTAGCGGTTCTAGAATAGGTAGCAATAGTTCATATGATATACCTACATTAGTAGGTTGCGCATACTGCCATAGCTGTAGCTCTAATGAAGATCTTTACTATGTGTCAGGAAACATGGAAGTGGCAGTGGATTGATAATACTTTTTAAAAAGAGGACAATTCCGCTTCTTACTGCCTTATGCAATGAAATACACTTCCCCACGATGGCAGGAGGAGATGTCTCCGCAGTTGGAGATAGCTGAGACATATTTCCAGAGACGTAGTACCCACAAGCGGAAACAGGAAATTATTTAATAAGTACATATACATAAATAACCAACAACTGCATTAAAAACTATAACAACAACGAACGGTGACTTCATTCTTGGAACTGGATGATGCCCCAGTCTCATGTGAATTTTATGTTATCTCGTTGTCCACTTTCATAATGGTTATAATTTCATTCGAATTACTTGGCTGATAAAGTCTGGCTTTCTCTGAACTATAGGTAGGTAGGTGGGTACAAATTTCAATTCAGGTACCTCTAATAGCACTAAGATGCACTTTTTGTTACCACAACTCGCAACGATGTGCGTTGTTGATGGAAAGAGAACAGATAGATAGTCGGGTGTACCTAAATCCATCCTGTGGATTTTAGAAGAGGAAATTAGATCTCCTATCTTTTTACCCGAGAAATATACATAATAGTTGAGGTCGTCGAGAAGACGTTTATTGAGAAGAGACTTACTGAGCACGGGCATTTGCAGAACAAATGAGAAAGAAATTGGTCCTCGTTTTCGATATCGCAGCTAGGACGTTGGGAGTTGTGTCACACCTGAGTCGTGTTCTTCTTGGATTGCCGGTAATTCTATCTGGAAGACGCTGGCCGATATTTTTATCGGCACCGACGCTCCAATTTACCTTTGATCCATCACTACAGAAAACCGCGTCGACATCCTTCACCATTTTATTTATTTTCGACTGTACTCGAGTGGAAAATCTCACTTGAAAGTTTTTCCTGACGCTTAGATTGGGTTAATGAAGTCGGTTGGAGGCTTAACCACACCGCTTGATAAAAAGTTCAGAACATTGCTTGAGCCTTGCAGTCCAGCAAGCATTTTTATATGTAAGTCGACAGACAAGAGATGTCTGGGGGTGGCCATGGTGCAGTGGTTAGCATCATCGCTTGTCCGAGTTCAACTCCTGATGTCGGAAAAACATTTTGTTCTTAAAAATAAATAAAAATCGATCAACTACGAAAAGCTGATGTTGATGAAGAGTTGATTGAACTTACCATGATAATGACATCAGGAGATTCGAAAAAATTCCCGTGAATTAATGTCCGCAGCTAGTCTGGACACTACCCTCGGACGCGATTGGAACGTGGTACTATCTGAGTTTCGAACCACTGCACCTCGCTCGCGCTGTGCGAATAACGTCATAAGAATATTCATAACCGCCTTGAAGGGCGAGTGGATTATAAAAAAAATGTAAGAGCGTGTGTTGTCGGAGTCGATCTTATTTCGACTGTGATGCCTATTCTTGCTGTCCTTTCAACCCTTTTGAGTTTAGTTAGGTTGTAGTCTTTGCTCAAAGCTGTACCACACCAACGACCCATACGTGAGAATCGGATACACTTAAATATTTTGAAAGCCACCATTTGTTGCCAAAAGTTTTGTTATGGGGAAGGAATGCTTCACATGTCTTTTTGAGTTAGCAAAATGCCCAAATAGCTAGCATTGTCAGTAGTGGACCATTCAGTCGGGGAATGGTAAAGTCAGGTATTTCTGTTTTGAAAAGAATCAGTTAAATTTTTCTCGGGCTTACACCAAGACCACAACTGATAGTCCAGGTGCTTACGATGCAAAGAGCAGCCTCCAAGATTTTACTAATCACAGAGGGGAACATTTATTTCACTTTTATCGCACCTCTAGCTTTCCCAATGGCCGTGCTTTCGTTTAACCCCTGTTCAGCGCGCTAAGTATAGAAGAACATGTCATCCGCATTTGCAACCACCTAGATTTTCTCTCTTTTGGGTCTTACCAAAATTTTGTTCATAACCATTAGTCACAGTAGGGGGGAGATACTACCATTCTGCGGCGTTCCACTTTGGACGAAATTGATTAAGTACCTAAAGGTGTCTGAATGATTCTTCGTCTGAGTGTAGAGGCTATCCACAGACTGATGTACTTGTCTATGCCAAGCTCGTTCAGAGCGCTTTTAAGGCTTTTTCTATGTCTAAGAAAAAGAAACGGGAGTATCCTTTGGAGTCAACTCCTGGTGAGCCGTTTCTTTCGATCTTTCCTTCAGGTAAGAGTGCTGTGAGGCAAGTGAATGCCTAAGCCACTTAAAGGGTAATCATCGCAGTACACATATCTCCATGGCGCAGGGGCATGAACTTTAGCAAAACAAATTGCGAATGACCTTGGCTATTTCGAGAGAAAAGTTTTCCACACTGTATGTATTTATTTAATTAATTTGCAATTCATTTTAAATAAAATCAACAAAAAAGTCAAGGCATCCTATTTGTGTATAGCGATTAGTTTGTATGCAAGGCACGATCCTGATTGTAGACACATGATTTGCAATCCTTCTTATATGGACTGCAGCAATAAAGGCTCAGCTTTAAAGGTGTTCCAAGAAACAGATCACTGCGGTGTTTCGAGAATATTTGTAATTACTATTAGCTCAAGGACTAATTTATATGGGCACAGGAAGAATTAAAGGCGACGGAATGCTAGGTTTGACGTACTGTAAGAGATTTTATTGCAACTAAACGCCAGATCCAAAGAGTGCGGAGGTGTTTTGCCTATTCCAAGTGGATGTGCGTCAAATATTGTGCCAATTTGTGTATGTGAAATAGAATATGGGAGTACTGACGAAGGAACTCATATTAGGAAACGCGCAAAAAATTTACCAACCAAAATGTTCAGCTATTGGATTGATAGCAATGATCAGAAGATCTGTGATTTGATTGTTAAAACATTTTAGCGGGTTAGTTGGAACGTCAGGCAGAGGTACATACATATATGCGATCGAAAGATGTGCACAAATCAGCCTTAATAGAAGATATCAAGATCAAAATATCGCGATACTATCAGACAGCCAGGCTGCCATCAAGGCACTGAGTTCCTATGAAACCAGATCCAAAATTGTCTACGAATTTCTGGAAAAGATAAACCGACTTAGCCGGAACAATAATGACCTTCATATTAGGAAACGCGTATATTAGGAAACCTGGCACTTAGTAGAAGGTCATGTAGGGATAGAGGGAAATGAGGCAGCCGATAAACTGGCAAGGAAAGGGTCAAAAACACCATTCGTTGGAGCCGAGCCATTCTGCGACCTGAGACCGCATCGAATCCAAGAGGAAAACTGCGAAGAGAAGAAGAGTCCAAAAGAAAAAGACTATGGGAAGCACTTACATGACTAAGGTAGGCAGAGAAACTTCTCGGGAACTAGTACCGAGGGAGGAGCAAGGCCTGCCTAGGTACCAGCAAAAACCAGCTTCGTATTCTAATGGGCTTCCTAACAGGCCATTGCAGACTCAGACAGCATCTCAGGAAAATGGGAATTGAGGCGAACGGAAACTGTAGATTTTGCAGCGATGCCGAGGAGACCCCGTCACACTTCCTTATGGACAGTGGAGCATTGATCCAGAAACTCCAATCTGTCAGAGTGATTGGATTGGAGGAGGTGCTTTAGGTGGAAACTTTTCGGCCAATAAGAGTACAGGGGAGCAGAATAGATCTATACAGGTTGCAGTGCATACACAACCCCCAACTTCCGGCTTGACATGCAAATACATAGAGATTTCCGATAAACTCTTATTATAACAGCTGGTTATAAAACGATACCGAGAAAATGATTTTCGCAAACTGAGGATTGCTGCAGTGCGCACAGTACTTTTGTGAGACCAAGTTATGCCCATTTTTGGCTTAACTTTGGTCCACCAAAGGATGGCGTCCATATGTTTGGTTTGTTTTGGTTTTTATGATCCAAATTGGTATCCGACCTCTTATGAAATAAGTACAGCGAGACAACTTCTTACAAATAATCCAAATATTGGACTGGACAGGAGACGATATAATCAAGAGATTTTGCTTCGGAAGGAAATTCGACACAAAACGTTGACACTAAAAGTTTCAGTCTGAAACGATGACATATACCAATACAATCACAACACCCTCAAATGGCATATAGATGGTCCCAAAAAATACAAGGAGGTGCGTTTGGACCTCCAACCATGCACTTGGAGCCTCTATTGGCATCCCCCAAAGGATCAAAGGATGCACGCAATTCAACCTTGATATGAACTAGTAGGCGCATAGAATTCAAAAGGAATTACGCAAAGAGGAAAAGTGCTGAAAAAAGAAGGTCTTGGAAAGAACTTCCAAGACGGACGAACTTCCAATTCGGCGGACGAACCCAGAACTAATACCCTCATGCAGAAGGATTGAGAAACCCTCTCCATCATTGTAGGAGTGATAACAGGTCATAATACTCTGCGATACCACATGAAAAAGCTAAGGCTAAGTGAGGACGACCTTTGCAGGTGCTTTAGAGACGTGTAAGTTAATGAGGACACAACCCACTTTCTCTGACACTGCTCACGTCTTTGCCACCTTAGACATAAATTCTTTGGGAGGCATTTTTTCCAGGAAACCGAAGAATTAAGTGACGTATCTAACAGGGACACCTGGAGGTTCATTAAGGTTCTAAGGTGGCTCGAAACCCTCGGGCAATAGGAAAGTGCTTTGGGTATTGGTCCACGAGCAAGAAATACTTTTCCCCCCAAAATGGACATCACAATGGGTATCTACTGACCTGGGTTCTCTCTCACCTCACCAACCCATCTACCTAACCAAACCTATAGCGGAGGAAAGAACTTCTCGCTTAATAATAGTGGATCATAGCGATCTAGCTGTAGCGCATGTTAGTGCCGGCATCCATAATGACCTGTCAAGAACTCATGCCAGACCCATTTCTAGCCAATTCATCTACTATCTCGTTTCTTGAGACATCCATATATCCCAGCACCCAATTCGTTGACTGTAAATCCCTTATTAAATTCATTTTACATAGTGAAAACTGAGATTACTCTTGGTTGACAACAAATATGTACTATGTCAAGCAAAAAAAAAAAAAATATCAGTGACCATTCGTGTCAATCAGCGATTAACAAATTTTAGGACGGAATGAGTTTTCTGATTTCTCTGATGGACAGCTGGCTTACTGTCTGAATCAAATCCTACGAATTTATAAAGAAATCATTGTGATGAGGTTATGTACACGTGCAAGCTTCTATAATCATCGATCTCAAGGAAAATTCAACAAGGATTTCCATTTGACAAGTGCAACCGAGCAGAATTTATTTTTCCAAGAATATCCACAAATCTTCTCGAATTGAAAGTTCACTTTCAAAGACCTCCTTCCCCAAGATGTATGCGTATCCATTAATAAAAGCTGATTGCTGAATAGTCACATCACAATCAATTTGATTTTACGACTTCTCGTGCGCGTCCGTAAAAATTATGTGGCCAAACAAAATCATTTGAGCTATTACTTCCCTCGGCAAGTGTCCTTCACACAGATTCTGCATGACAAACAGGAGCTTTCAAGTGCACTTTAAAGGACGAAATTTATGTTGAGACGTCTGTTTGGTTTTTATTACCACAGATTTAAGGATAAGCGCAATAAATAGAACAATCGAAGAGCGTACGTTTTTATTTCAAAATATCTGAGCAGGGTGAGAATATTTTTGGTGTACCGAGGCTTGTGCGACATTGACTCTCAGGTTCCATAACAAACAGCTACGTCAATGGGATAGAATTCACAATTTATTGAGAAAATTTATGATACGCGTGCCTTCAAAGCTTCAAAAACCGATACAGTTTTATCAGGTTTACAGCGTGGTGGGAAGGAGAACCTACTTTCCTGTAGGGGGTGCAATAAGGTTCTGTAAGATAACCACTTTATGAATATTAATGAAGAGTCAAGGAAGAGTGGTGTTATCATACTTAGACCGTCGGTGCAAAGTGGGTCAAATTTTAAGTGCTTTATGGTTCCGAAAAAGAACCAAACAACGATAGACAAATAAAATTGGAAAATAATGTCCTTGTTGTACTAAATTTGGAAATGGAGTTATTTATAGCATAAAAGTGTCAACAGGAGCAAATCTGAATAGAAGTATTGAAGGAGGAAGTATTCTTTTGTGGTAAGTCTACCACTGGTAACAAAATTGTTTTCAAATAAAGGACAAAACAAATTTCTTATATCAGGTGAAGAACTAGTTCCTTTTAGACGACGATGAGGGAAATATAAATCTTGTTGAATCAAACTGCACAAGATCTGATTTCTAGATTTCAACTCCGTTTTGATACACTTAATCCGCTTCCCAGACAACACGACGTCCGCCTTGTCCGATTTCCGGATTACGAAGGGATCACAAGGAACAAGAAAGCTGACAAACTGGTAAGAGAAGCAGTACATGCGATAGAGAGAACTTTTGAAAACAAAGTGAGATTCACAATGACGGTAATCAAAACAGCAATCAATGGGAAAATGCAGAGGGATTTCGAAAATCACTAAGCAAATCTCTCGAAGTCCAAAGTATCGAGATCACCTGCGATAAAACCAAACAACTTGGTCACCAAAAAGGTTCTAGATTAAAACAGAAAGTAATCAAGGCAGATGGTGGAACTATTCGCAGGCCACACTAGTCTCAGCAGACAATCTGCAGGCACTGTGAGGAGGGACCCCAAACACTCCCTAAGAGTGACGGGGCAGAAAATTCTGTATATGTAGATGCAGAAATCGGCGACATCTTAACTTTACCAACTTTACCAACAGTACTTACCAACACAATCCGCCCCACTGAGGCCTAAGTAAGAAGCATCTCTTCCACCCTTACATACCACACCATTCCAAAGAAGACGATGGAGCTGAAACTTCATGTCATCTCTTCTTTTGGAAGGTCTTTCATATCAGAAACGGACATTGACTTTGAAAAACTCTGTGCTGAAAACTCTAAGAAGATAAATTGCCATTTAGGTTTCGTTCAAAGAAACGTCAATAGATTGGTAAAGACCTTGAAAGAGAGCAACAATCTTACAACAATAGTCGTTGACAAGAAATTGGTCTTAAAAACAATAAGTGTAAAACTAAACACGTGGTGTCGAGACCAATCTGTCCTACACCACTTTGGACAAAATGCAACCATTGACAGCTACAACTTTGAGGTAGTGAAGGAGTTTGTCTATCACATCCAACAAATAGTGCCAAAACTCCTAACACGAAGGACGAAGATCGTGCCTTACGGACCGAGCTACCGGTCGTCCTCTGTGGAGCCGAAAGCTTGACGATAAGCAACTGGATAACATTGGGTTCCTTTGAAAGACGAATTTTACGTCGGATATTTGGTCCTGTCTTTAAGGAGGTCTAATGGAGGAGAAGATTTAACCGCGAGCTTTCCGAGCTATACCAAGATTTGGATATAGTCTGGAAGGTCGACTACACTGGCCCGGCCACATCGAACGAATGGAAGACAACGCTCCAGCCAAGAGAGGCTTCGCAGCCACCTGTTTTGGAAAGAAAAGGACGACCTAGCCTCCAGTTTAGGGATCAAGTGATCGTGGACGCAAGAAAGCTTGGTCTCACCAGCGTGCCCGGAACCTTGAAGGATGGAAGACAGCTTTGATCCTCTAAGGGTCGTTAGATTAATAAGTGGTATTGTCTGTATTAAAAGCAGAGCTTAGACAGACAGAGTCCTTAACCATGCCGAGGTTCTGCCCGAGACATAGGTTAGGTTAGGTTAAAATGGCTGGTAGCACTTCGATGCAGACTTAGACCAGAAGAGGTTCGTTGTGATACAACAGGATCTATCATTACTTCTAATCTACTCTGAGGAGCGATTGAAATTAGTTAGATCTTGTTGTCAAACGGAGGATATTTCTCACATCAATATTTCTACTGCGCTGTGTCGCTGTAGTCATCGAAGAAGATGGAACAATCTCCTTTTGAATCGGATCGTATAGGTTCAGAGAAAATCAAGAATTGTTTCTTTCTCTTCTTCATTCCAGCAGATTCTATAAAAATCAGATCCGTCTGGAGATTTCGCAAGGCGCCCCTTCTTCTATTATTTTTTCGCATGAATGGAAGGGACCTACAATTTATTGCCGACTCCGAACGGCGAAGTGAGAAGCTCTTTCATGACAAATTATACTCCCGGAGGCTTGTCATTCCCCGACGAGAGGTGGTGCCGCGAAAATGTTTGATGTTTTCCTGGCTGGGGCTTGAAACCACGCCGCTCGGTCAGCAGTCCAACGCACTAACCACTGAGCCACGGCGCCCACGGATAGTAGATTACATTTTAATCACGACAAGGCTTCCTTAGTAGCTATAACTTTCGTTTGAAATACTCTTGGAGGCGGAAGGACGAACTCGCATTGAAGTCTTGGAGAAGACCCACAAGTTGCACCAAGGGTGTGTGTATAAATGCAAATGAATTCGACATCTCTGGCAGCCTTGCATTTGTTGCCTATGGGCATTGTGGCTCGGAAGTTTTGATCGCAGCTGAGTTTTGCAGAACTGTAGTTGGGAAATTTACTTCAGTTAGCGTAAGAAAGCGGACAGAAGGGTGTTAAGGAGGGTTTTAGCACCCATCTGTCTGTCGAAAATATCTACGAGCACAAGGTGAAACATTGTGTGTAATGCTGCGGAGCGAGTAATGCACATGCATGTAGATTTTGGGACTTTTCCGAGGCGTAGCTGTTGGGTGTCTTTTTTTTGTCGCGTCTATACTTACACACACCCTACTGATATTATGCTTCTTCTACTTATTTGTTCATGTATACATACGATGTGCTCTGCATTGCGATTTATTTTTAAGAGTTGGTAGCAGGTTCTTGTCATAGCGAGTCCAACTACCTAATTGTTATTAGGCTCTTACTTGCAGTAGAAGATAGGTGAGATTGATGGCCGGACTGTTACCGGGGATCATCGAGTTATCAAGGTTTTAGGAGAAGGTGCGAATGCGACCACTGAATCTAAATCCTAAAGTAACACAACTGGCTGAACACATTGGATTCAATGAAGGTCTAAGGAAATAGCAACAATCCTACCCTCTAGTACAAACTATTTGTCTTAGAAAGAGTTATTGTTTCCGTGAAAAGCGGAAGAGCTGCCATAAAAAAAACACACACAAAGTTAGGGTGAATGTGTGTATATTTTAGACACACGTATTAAAGTCAAAATTAATTAACTGCTTCCTATAACGAAAGTATTTGCAAGAACTAATTAAATTTCTCCGCTTTGTGGACGTTTAAGGATTCAATAGCGAACTTAACTTACGCCCCGTGTTGATTAACCTTCATATCTCAGAAAGCTTCTATTAGTTTTATTGATGTCCTTCAGGCAAAAGGTCATTTCTCTAGGGAACATGTGATGCCATTCACGAGAGGAGAAAATCAATAGACCTCCATCGAGTGTGGCTCTTCTATTTACGGCTCATGTTTAACGACCCGACAAAGAGTTATTTCCTATTAGTCGACACAACCAAATGCCATGAAAGCACATTTTAAGATCTTCCAAACAGCCATAAACGCATTTGATTATGTCTAAGTCCCAGGAAGACAAACAATGGGCAATAGACCACCAATCAATCCCCAAGTTTGGGCGCCATTTGCCGTTAGCGAATGTTTCAGCCCCAGCACTTTATTGTCCGGACAATAAAAATATACTTCTTCATTATATTGCACATGAATTTCAAGAGCTTTTTTACCGCTCTCAGATTAGCCACAAACACTAACGTGATTATTAAATTGTTTTCAAACAAATGACAAAAACGCGCCGCTTCGTCTTTTTTTTCGCGCTCCAACTCGAGCCGGGGTGTGTCCGGCATAACAAGTGACCATCGCCGCTGCCCAGGTGAATGCTAATGACGTCCGAGGAATTCAATTTGGGCACTCGAAAATAAGTGCAAAATAATTTCAATTATTTAATTAATCGGTCAGATCGGACGCACGACCATTTTCAGTCCTTTGGAGTGGGAAATGCCATTGTTTACCCTTCACATGCGTGGACTCGGGGCGGAATTGACGAAATGCTGTAGGCGATGAGGCGGCGGGTTAGTCACTCGAAAACTTATTAGTGAAGTTGAACACGCGTAATTATAATACAACAAAAGGAGGAGACTTACATACGCAGATACCTGTCGTTGGAGGTGCTTTGATGTGACGACAGCGAAGCAAAACAAAGTGAATTCGTATTGGAATTCACCGGATAGGTGCACTTTGCCAAATGATACTCTCATCGCATTGCAATGGATTTTTAAGTTTGGGGTTGAAAATGCAAGCTTTTCATGGCGACGATGTACGTCCAGCGCGTGACATGCATTTAGGCGACGAAACATTTGCATGAGCAGGAAACAATACCAGTCGCTGATCGATTTCCTTTGATGCAACGGTTTGCGTTTCCGTATATGACCTTATTCAGATGGCGCCACAGTCTGATTCGATTCGAATCGCATCCCACTGTCTGTCCCGAGGAGCTCAGACCCTACGTGAGTCTAAAATAGCCCGCTGTGTTCTCAGTTACCATTGTTTTCATTTGAAAATAGAAACAAATGCCTTACGACTGAAATGGATAATTCATAGTTTGATAACAATGCTGTCTATCGACTCGCTTTTGTTCGATACGAGGTGCGAAGTACATTGGTACACTTGATATAAAGATGACCCCAATACTAGCACAATACAGAAAATTTCAAAAAAATTAAACGATGCCAGTCTTGTCTTTGCAACCTTGTGGTAAGGGGTTAGGTGTGTGTCGCAAGCCAAGGAGCTATACACGTTCTACTAGTGAAGCCAGTTCGAGATTTTTATAAAACAAATGAAGCAATTTATGCCTTGTTGCAGAAGCTCATCAAGAAAATGAGGCACAGAGCTAGACAAATAAGATTTCTTTTTCTTTTTACCATCATCATCATCATCTTCCATCCACTATGAGGGTCGCGGGTTTAGGGAGTTTAAGTGGACTCTCCACATTTGCCGATCTTCCACCATTGACTCTAACTCATCAGGGGCTATCCCGATATGGGTAGAGGTGAGATTTCGGACCTGGTCTAGCCATCTCATCCTAGGCCTACCCAGGGAACGCCTACCCGATGGCACGAATTCCATGGCACGTCTTGGAAACCGAGCTGGGGACATGCGTTTGACGTGCCAAAACCATCGAAGTATGCACCTCTCCGTTCGAAGAAGTAGCTGCTTGACATTGAGCGCCTCGCGTACTTTGGTGTTCCTTACCCGATCTCGGCGAGTCACTCCAGCAATACAACGAAGAAATCTCATTTCGGCAGTTTGTATCCGCGATCTTATTCTTTCGGTCATTATCCAAACCTCATCACCATAGGTGAGGGTCGGTCCTTTTTACCTCCTATGGTAATCATTTTAAAGGAGGTCATACTTGGTGTCCTGCTTCTTTTATAAGACAGCCACATGCTTTCAAGAGAACACAAGCATCTACAGGTTATCTCCAGACCAACCAAATCTTTGCTACACGCAATGAATGCTACTAGCTAGTATCTGGACCAGAGTTTTGGCTTCAACTTGAGAAAAGCATTGGGGGAAGCCAATAAGAGAGGTGGAAGGATTCTTCAGATCGATTTAATGGTGGCGTCTTAAGTTTCAGTTAAGTTGAACCTCATTCATGGGTTAACTTGGAGCACACCTAATGGTGTGGTCCTCCAGGTTGGGGTGGTGACATCGGGATGAATGGCCAGTCAAGGAAAAATCCGCATGATACATGTTCAAAGAAGAATGACACTACTGCCGATAACTCCGACACGCACTACAAAGACAACGATCTTTGGTTCTCCACGTGGTTTGTTTGGAGCCTAGCAAGCCGGATGCAGCCAAAATATTCGCTGTAATGAGGATCTAACCTCGACCCAGAAACTGCGATGTCTGGGGCATTTATTATGTATGCCATGCCCCACAAAAACCAAGGAATCGTTCTGCCAGCTCTTCGACAAAAGATTTTAATACCGAAATAGCACAAGAAGACATATTTGGCACGATAGTGCTTCCAGCTTACACGACACCACGTTTGAAAACGAATTTAGGCTAATTGCCTTTGCAACTCTAAGGAATGTCACTATATTTAGCGCAGTATGTATTTCCTCATCCCAATATTTGCAATGGAAAGTAGCGGGCTTTAAAAATTAAACAAAGCTAATCACATTCCTACCTAATAGTAGGTATGCCTCCAACAGCAACAAAGCAGAATTTCTGTCTGAAGAAACAACGTCAACGCGTATCTCCAAATCTCTCAATAAGTCAAGCATCTGGTGCAGGTACAGCCAACCAGCCATCAAGTAGGCTGCAACATATGTGCCACGTTTCACACAATGACTACCACGAAACTTCTGGGTTTATGAGGAATACCGGTAAGTCCCTACATTACATACATTAGGCAGAGAAAAAGCCATATTAAACGGCTCTGTAGACAAGAAAAAGGACTGTTAGCAAGTTCTACAAGCAAAACAGACGCGAAGGACATCGACTTCTTCAAAACAGAAAAGCTGGCTAGTAGAGCTAGTAGAGTTCAAGTCAATGTTGACAATTTGGAACAACTACCTTTGCAGACGAAGACCAATCCCTGTCAGACCCAAGGAACCATTTAAAATAGATGACTATAGCCAAAACTTTCATCCACCTGCATAAATCAAAGTCCGTATAGGAACATCCACACTAAATTCCATATACCAACTCATTTCTAATATTTGGTCAGACGAGTGTCAGCTTGATTTACAAGGAAGGAAACCTCGCTCAACCATTCTCCTTTCCTCAGCATTGCGTGCAAGATCTTATCTGTCACATTTTGTAAGTACCAGCATCCTCTTGTCAATAATCTGATTGGTACCTATTAGTTCATTTCAGGACCGTCCACAATAAACCAAATTTCACATTTCAGTAGATCGGGGGGAAAAAAGTCCAAATCGATTCGCATAATTTTTCAAGGTCGTCTATGAGATGATCTATGTCTTGTTTTAACATCCCTGCCAAACTCATCCGATTGTGAAGGATAACGGTGGAGAATACACGCTACAGCATGACGATTCGAAATAGTTTCACTAAGACGCGTTCTCATGCGATTTCCGTAACAAGATTTTTGAAAGAATTGTGCAGAATTTAAATGCCAACACTAGAAGCGAAATAGTTCAACTCTACTACAAAGGCATAACACTGGCAGTTAAGTGGTCGAAGATGGGTATAACGTTCAACCTGGATAGCAAAGAACATGCTTTCAAAAAAACTCCACATCGATGCCTTGGATGGTACGTCCCCTTTGACAAACATGACTTTGAGGTACATAGGTATTGACTCTGTCTATTAACACCCCGCTATCGATGCAAACTATGACACTAGTACTGAGAAAATAAGTGTTTTCACTCGCTTTGCCTTTGAGCTAAAAAGTCAATTGAATAATAAGGTCCTCTAATGGACAAAGAAACGGAACTTAACCAAGACTCTAATCATCCCAGTCCTTGCCAAAGGTGTTTGAAGTCGTCCTCGTTTGATTCAAAAGAAAAATCACTGGTCCCAATATACGCTGCCATTGTCCCAGTCTTAAGAGTCAGAAAATTGTGACTATCTTTACTTTTTTTCTTGGTTTTTAATTAATTGAATTTCCATCGTCCTTAAAGTCGACTTTAAGGATTATCAAATTCTGCTAGAAAATTCGTTCTTTAAATGCAAAATGCATAGGCACTTATAAACTGTCAATAAAAAACTTATAATCATTTATTCTTTTCAAAAACAGTTCATCAGAATTCATAACGGAAGCGACAGTAAAGCTTCGCTTAAAACGTCATTTAAACCCACCCAAAGCGTTAAACCACATTTTATTGTCACATTAAGTTTGACTTTCTCTTTGTTTTTTTTCTAGGGTTTATCTCTAGCGTTGGTTTTATCTCTTTAAAAGATCAATGTGTACGTGAATCTAATTTATTATTCAATCAATGTCACTGTGAAGATTTCATATAATTTGTTTGTGAATAGCTTCAAGTAATTGTCACCAATATGCTGTCATCGCAGAGTAGAGCCCAGTCAAAACAAACCAGCCAATTGAAATCCACCGAACGATTCAAAGTATAAGTATGAAAAATTTGCGGAGGGCATAAAAATTACAAATTTATTTAAATGTCGAAAATAAAGCAAAACACTCACACTGTAGACTATGATCTTCTGAATGACAACTTGCGTTCGAGAAGTTACAAATATGCTTATGTTGTATTCTGTACAGAGCGTGTAAGGTGCAGTAGTTTGTAACTCAGATGGTATAAGATTTCAATGGCTTCCAAGGAGGGTGTCCAGACTAAATTCGGACGTTTATAATGTTTTGCCATTGCTTATATTCACGGTGTGTTTTTTTTTTCAAACCTACGGATCATCATTATCGATGAACTCTTCAAGCCATGATCATTCTACTGCCAGTGGTGTGCCTTTGCAGTAAGATTTGACATCGGCTACAGCACTTGATCAATTCTATTCATTTTATGATAAAAAAAATAATGAATCTCGATATCCTGAGTTAAATCCGGAACATTTAGAACAACAAGCGATGATGCTAAGCACTACACTATGGCAAAAAATTAAGAATAGAAATTGGAAGGCATTACCCTTACATCAGCGGATCAGTGGAACATGCCAGAATCCAAACCTCTCACCGCAGCCTTCCCAAATCAACAGACACGCTGCCCACCGAAAAACGACTTGAACTTGGGCTACAAGCACAAAATATCTGACAGAAGCGCTTGGAGTCAGCGCAATGAGTCTATATCTATCTTTACGGAGAGATCTTAAACAGTCGAAGAAGTCTGTGCTGGTATCTTTCAGAAGACCTGCACATCCACCACTCCTTCAATCTCTCCAACCATTGTATTGTCTTTCAAGGCGAAGTCACAGCTATCAATTAGGCCGCTTCTTGGCTGAAGGGTAACCCAATATCACGCACAGATATTGCGATCTACATCGACAGTCAGGGTGCAATCAGGTCTCTCGCATGCGACACAATCAAATTTAGGGCAGTAAAGGACTGCTGCGTGCTTCTAAAGCAGATCGCGTATAGCGTCACACTCTGTTGGGTCCCTGCGACATTTACGGGAACTACGCGGCTGATGAATAAGTTTGACTAGGCTCTCAATGTTTAGACGGCAGGAAGCTGGACCATGTCAAAGTCCCTATTTCGTTTGTTAAACACCTGACTAACCGACGCTCTGTCGAAAGCAAATCGTAGATGGCAACACCTCGATTATTGCAACAACGCTAGGCTGATCTGGGCTATCCTGGATCTAAAAATATCAAAAGCATTACTTACTTACTTACTTAGGTGGCGCTACAGTTCGGGGTGAACCTGGGCCTCAACCAACAAGCCTCTCCAGTTAGCCCGGTCCTTAGCTAACTGCCTCCAGTTGCGCACGCCAAGTTGGTTGAGGTCCCCTTCTACTTGTGCGCGCCACCTTAGGCGAGGTCTTCCTCTACTGCGTTGTCCCTCCGGGTTGGATTCGAAGACTCTACGTGCCGGAGCGGTGGTGTCCATTCGCTCTACATGCCCCAGCCATCTTAGCCGATGGATACGTATCTTCTTGACCAGGGCGATGTCGCTGTACAGCTCGTATAGTTCGTGGTTAAATCTTCTCCTCCAAAGCCCGTCAACGCATACGGGACCGAATATCTTCCGAAGAATTTTTCGCTCGAAGCAACCAAGGATATTTTCATCCGCTTTCGACAGTGTCCATGCTTCAGCGCCATAAAGCAGGACTGGGATGATTAAGGTCTTATACAGAGTCTCCTTAGTTCTTCGGGATAGGGCCTTACTACTCAATTGCCTTCTTAGCCCGAAGAAACAGCGATTGGCAAGAGTTATTCTTCGTTTGATTTCCGACGTGGTGTCATTATCGGAGGTAATAGCAGAGCCAAGGTAGACAAAGTCCCTTACTACCTCGAAGTTATAGCTATCAACTGTGACGTTCTGTCCAATTCGTCGGTGTTGGGTGTCCCTTCTTGTTGACAGCAAATACTTAGTTTTGCCCTCGTTTACCGTTAAACCCATTTTGGCCGCTTCTGTCTCTATACTCGCGAAAGCACCGGTGACAGCTCGCTGCGTTCTGCCTATAATGTCAATATCGTCAGCGTACGCAAGCAGTTGAACAGATTTATGAAAGATTGTGCCTCCGGTGTTGGCTTGAGAGTTTCGCACAATTCGTTCAAGTATGATGTTGAAAAAGTCACATGACAGCGCGTCTCCTTGTCTAAAACCTTTTTGGACATCAAAAGCTTCGGTAAGATCGTTACCGATCTTGATGGAGCAGCGAGAATTCTCCATCGTCATCCTGCACAGACGGACGAGTTTAGCAGGGATGCCAAAACTAGACATGGCTCTATACAGCTCGTCTCTATAAATGCTGTCATAGGCGGCCTTAAAATCGATGAAGAGGTGGTGGGTATCGGTTTGGACTTCTTGGGTTTTTTCCAGGATCGGCCGAAGTGTGAAAATTTGGTCAATTGTGGACTTTCCTGGCCTAAAACCGCACTGATAGGGGCCAATCAGGTTGTTGACAAAAGGTTTCAGGCGTTCACACAGTATGGCAGCTAGAATCTTGTACGCGATGTTGAGGAGGCTGATACCCCTGTAGTTGGCGCAGTTGAGGGGGTCTCCTTTTTTGTGGATCGGGCAGACGATGCTGAGATTCCATTCATCGGGCATACACTCATCTAACCAAATCTTAGAAATGAGTTGGTGTACGCTCTCTACCAGGTCATTTCCAGCTGCTTTAAATACTCCGGCCGGAAGGCCGTCGGGTCCAGCAGCCTTGTTGGATTTTAGCTTAGATATTGCTTTCCGCACTTCGTTTTGGTCAGGTGGACGGAAATTTTGGCTATCATCGTCTAGGTTGAATGGTCCGTTCTGCCTGACAGCGGGATGTTGGCCTTCGTCGCCGTTATACAGTCTGCAGAAATAGTTTTTCCAAATTCTCAGCACCGACTGTGACTCTACTACGAGGTTTCCTTCTTCATCTCTACAGATTTCCGTACGGGTTCTGCTTCCGTGACACGTTCTTTTTACCCTTTGGTAAAACTTCCGTACGTTATTCCTGGAGTACAATCTCTCAATATCCTTGATCGCGCGCTTCTCATGCTCTTTCTTTTTCTTTTGGAGAAGTCGGTGTTCTTCCCGTCTTTTTTGCTCGTAGAGCTCACGAGCAGCTCTCGTCCTTCTCTGCAGCGCCGCTTTATATGCTTCTTGTTTGGTTGCATGCACTTGCCGGCATTCGTCGTCAAACCAGGGGTTTCGGGGTGGCGGTCGTGTGAAACCCAGCACATCAGTTGCGGCGTTTTTGATGGCCTGTTGGCAGCGTTGCCACTGGTCTTCAACATTTGATGCTGGTGACATAGGACTTGTTGAGAGATTTCGGGATACGCGTTCGGCGAATAGTCTGGCAGTCTCTTGCGATTGCAGCCGTTCGACGTTGTATCTTCTCACAGTGATTCTATTTTGTTGTGGCGCTTGGGATATCCGCATTCGTACCTTGGCTGCAACAAGGTAGTGGTCCGAGTCAATGTTGGTCCCTCGGAACGTTCGGACATCCAGAACACTGGAGGCATGTCTTGCGTCGATCGCAATGTGATCAATTTGATTGACCGTTTGATGATCAGGAGACCGCCATGTCCCCTTGTGAATATTGAGATGAGGAAACCACGTGCTTGCTATAGTGACGTTCCGTCCCGCAGCGAAGTCAATTAGCCTAAGTCCGTTTTCGGACGTGGTGTCATGTAGGCTGTTCTTACCAACTGTCCTACCAAAGATGTCCTCCTTTCCTATTTTGGCGTTAAAATCGCCCAGCACGATCTTAACGTCATATCTAGGACACTGCTCATAAGTTTTATCGAGGAGCTCGTAGAAACGTTCTTTGGTGGCGTCGTCCTTGTCTTCTGTCGGGGCATGAGCGCATAACAGGCTAATGTTGGCAAATTTAGCCTTGATGCGGATTGTCATAAGACGTTCGCTTACGTGTCGGAAGCTTAAGACTTGTTGCCTAAGTCTGCCGCCTACGACAAATCCACATCCGAATAAGCGCTGCTTCTGCTCCCTGTAGCAATCTCCGTAGTAGATGTCACAGTTTTTCATCCTTCTTATGCCCGGTCCATCCCATCGTACTTCCTGGATGGCGGTTAGGTCTGCTTTATAGCAGTCCAGGGCCTCTGCTAGTTGTTCGGCTGCACGTGGCCTGTTAAGGGTGCGAACATTCCACGTGCAGAACCGAAAATCATTGTCTTTATTCCGTTTGCTAGGGTTGTCAACAGTAAAATCATCCGTATCCGAGGCTCGTGGTTGTTTCGGAACAGTCTCTTTTTTCCATGGTGGAGTTGTCACCCCCACGCACAACCCCCAACCTGGAGGGCCAGGTCCTTTGTTGTGCCCCTCGGACAAGAGGGGTCGGGTAGCCTGATCCTTATTGGCCTGAAGCTCCGAATAGGTCCGAGTAGCCCAAATAAGGTGTTCACCAAGTAGTCCGACCTAACTGGGACTGTAGACGCCACCGTTGATTCCATCGTGGGAGTTCTTCCGCTGCCGTCCAGATGCAAGGGAGAGTGCCTTAGTGTGAACACCCTCCCCCCCCCCTCTCTCGTCGGCTACCACCAACAACCTTCCACAGGGGCTTGCACCCTATCTCCAGTTGAGGTACTAGGCACCCAGCGTTCACCTCGTGGAGGTGAGAGTAGGAGTTGGTAGACAGAGGTTAGTTGAGGACGCTTGTGTCCTCTTGAACGCACATAACTACCATTTAACATAAACCTAGGTTTATGGAACGCCATCAAAAGCATTAATATGACGTAAAAGAGACTAATTTTCAAAACTAATCAACATCCTCACTGGGCACTGAATTCTAGGCAGGCATGCTCAACGCCAGGGTATAGCATGTAACGCTTTTTGCAAGAGCTGCAGAGACGAGAAGGGGGAAGAGATTACTCCACACTTCCTCTGTTTGTGTCCCGCTCTTGCCTGCATTAGGAAAACCACCTTAGGCGAATACTTCTTTAACGATCTAAATGATCTGAACTCCGCCAGCACGGCCGATTTCAACAGCTACTTAGGGAAATTCAAGTGGTTTCAGGAATAAGCAGGGGTCAGACCCTAGTACTCAGTGGTATCACAACGGACCTATTCTTTGGTCTGAGTGTACCTTTTCTTGGAAGGGCATTAATTACTATGTACGCAGATATTTGCGTTATTTGCACGCAGAGCAGTAGATCTTCAACGCTTGATCGGATACCGGCCAAGTAAACCGCTGGGTCTAACGAGATAGAAATGATCAGCACGTTATCAGACTCCATGCACAAACCGCTCCAGTTTGGAGGAAGATTTCAAATCGAGATCACAAATCGCACGGCCTGGGAAACTAGCGATTCCCTGCTGAACATCAAAAGACTAGACTGGTATTACAGCGGTGCTTTTTGGCCCCAATTGAAAAGACTCGAATACACTTGCAATGTAACGTATCCTATTTGCCATTGAAACTTGTGCTAATACTCATCTCAATTATGGCATCAAGGATACTTACTTACTTAAGGTCGCGCTACAGACCGGCGTGGTCCTGGGCCTCAACCAACAAGTCTCTCCAGCCAGCTCGATCTTTAGCCAGCTGCCTCCAGTTTCGCACGCCAAGTTGGTTGAGGTCCCCTTCCACTTGCGTGCGCCACCTGAGTCGCGGTCTTCCTCTACTGCGCTGACCCTCGGGTGTGGATTCGAAGATTTTCCGAGCTGGAGCATTGGTGTCCATCCGCTCTACATGACCCAGCCACCTCAGTCGTTGGACCTTTACTATTTTGGCTAAGTCGATATCGCTGTACAGCCCGTACAGTTCGTCGTTGTATCTCCTCCTCCACTCCCCGTCTATGCAGACGGGACCAAAAATCACCCGAAGAATTTTCCTCTCGAAACAGCCAAGAGCAACTTCATCCGCTTTAGATAGAGTCCATGCCTCTGCGCCGTAGAGCAGGACTGGGACGATTAAGGACTTACAAAGGGTCACCTTAGTTGTTCGAGAGAGGGCTTTGCTACTCAATTGCCTTCTTAGCCCAAAGAAACAGCGATTGGCAAGAGTTATGCTTCGTTTAATCTCAGCGCCGGTGTCATTGCCTGAATTTATAGTGGAGCCTAGGTAGACAATGGCATCAAGGATGCTACCATAAATATACCCACCGAACCCTTCTGAGGCCTCCCAAATTCCGCATTTAGGACAACACTAAACAGATGGGAAAAAACATAACCACTTATTGTACTGGAAAGGATAAGGAATCGGACAAGCAATAGGCTCATTCACTCTGTGAATAAAACTTGAAGAATATCTCAATACACAATAGTGACGATATTGGAAGCCTCGCCAGCTTCCTTTCTAGACGTTGCAATCTTACACAAGGAAAACCCTCGAAGTAACACTGATTCCTGAGGACACCAAAAATGCTTCCTTGTCTAATCGACTCTCGGCACAACAGATCTTAGAGGTCATAGTGTAGTGCCACTTGCTTTAAAAATTCTAAAAGAAAGCTAAGCAACGAGCTACTGGCTTAAATTGCAGAACGCAGGCTTTTCGAAATAGTAAAAGAAACCTAGTTATCGACCGGCAGGGAATAGTGAACGCCTTTAGGAAGCACTTCCAGCAGCGGCATAAAAAGCAACTATCGCAGAGACTGATATGGTTAGAAGCATCCATAAAGCATCCAAATTAGGAACATATTGTCGTGCTATTAATACGCTAAAGCACAATTCGGATGTCTTACCATCACTGTTGTTGTTGTCGTACTATCCTAAACCGTTTTATACAACACTAATCGGCACGTGCCACTTTCAGCACGGCAAATCGATTGTAGATTGAATTTTCGCATTAAGGCACTTTCTGGAAAAGACTAAACAATTTCAGGATGAAATCCACTACCTCTTCATCGAGTTTTAAGCTGTCTTGCGTCTTGTGTCTTGTTCAGTTTCGGTTTAGAGCAAATGATTGGGGCTGTGTAGGGCTGACGTCAACGTGAACGCTCGGATAGGCAGGAAAGCAGGACAGATATAAGGTTTCTTCGAAAGAAAAAAGATAAATCACGTAACCTCGAATCGTACTGACTCACATATATTAAGCGAATTGACAACAACAATCCTCTTGTCATGGTTAACAATGGACCTGTAGCCTTTGTGGAAACGTATACCCAATCCACTGCCACTTTTATCGTTGAACGGTTCTGCCTCAAAACCTCATCCTCTGGTAAAAAAATTCGTTGTCGAATGGCACCCTTTAATGAATGCAGTCTGTTTGTGGCAGTAGGAGTCACTTTTCAAGTGTTGCAGCCAAATGACAGCACGGATTCAACATTAGAATGGAAAAGTTGTAGTTTGATGTCTAAACTGATTGCATTGCTTCGCCATATTTTGAAAAACATTCCAAGCGCAGGCTTAGCTTTTAGGATACTATTGGCAAATTTATGATCGTCCTCAGCATTTACATATATTTTTAGTATTCTGCATCCTCCCATACCTACTTTAATAAATGTACAACAAGTACTAACGTCTTATGTAAATACCTACGTACATAAATCTTTACCGATGTGAACATAAAAATTATTTTATAAACTTGCTTCAGATTCAGAGAAAGCATCTCACAATCCGTAAACGTTGCCCTAACAACAGTCTGAGGGCCCCCTCCGCCATGTTCTAGATGTTGAGCCCACGCTTATGTATGATTAAAATTAATTCCTTGACTTTTCCAATCAATATTATTCGTATTTGTATCCCGATTGCTTTAGTGCTATCATCCCCCATCGAAAGAATTCCCAATGGCGTTTTCTGACTCCTCATCCGTTGGTCATGAATGAATTTGTTTTATTTCCCCAGTTTTTCTGTCGTCATAAGATACTTATTCTCGGAGAGAGCTTATTGTACGTCATTTGACGCACACAAGTTGGGAACAGGTTTTTTCCTGGGTGATGGTAGTCATAGTCACTTCACTGGTTCGTCATGAGACTAAAATCAACAAGTTCAAGTGTTTTGTGAAATGACATCATTAGAAATGTCTGTGTGTTGGTATTATCTAGATACATACTTTGCAAGCTATCTTTATTCAGTGGGTTTCTCTTTATTTCGTTGTTTACTTAAGAGAATGAAAACAGAGGACCTTTATTTAGTAGTTTTACTTGGGAAATTCGAAAACACTGACATGAACTAAATAGATAGATGGTTTCATTTGATAATATTTGGCCGTTTCCGTGACTATCTGGGCCTTTCACCGATAAAAAGGTCGTTCTTCCTCTCTTTAGTGGTTTAGTTTCAACCTTGGTATACTTATTGATTTCTGCCTGAGAGGGCACTACTTTTCCTAAGGCAGCTGCTCATAATAAAATTTCTATTGCCTGCGACGAGGGTGGAGAGGTCACAGCCAAATTTGCCAAAGGAGAGACTCAATCTCGCTGGCTCTCTAGGGCTAACCCAATAATCAAACAAAACTAGAGCTGAACTGTACGGAACTGCTAGGAGCGATTCCAGGAGGGACTTCATCATTCTATCAAAATTCATAAAAAAAAGATTTCAAGAACTTTACGCATTGAGTGAGAATTTCTTCATTACGTACATACGTAAATCGTCATGTGCACTGAATCGGACAAACATTTTAAGATTGAAAATTTTGCATCGGTTATGGATTCTTGTGTTCTTGTTCGTATCGTTCGGTCAAAAGAGAACACATCCGTAGTGAATGAAAGTATTGATTTCTAAGAGTCTGAAGACGTCAATTCGGCATTTTTCACAGTAACTAAACCTTTTAGGATGCTTCCAAAAAGATAAAAAAAACTGGGCTCTGCAGAACCAAGAAGAACATGCAATTTTTGCAAAGAAAAATGTCAGCAGTTATGAGATTTACCTTCAAATGAATAAAAAGGAAAAAATGCGTGATTTAGGACACAAGGGCTTCTCGACTGATTGAGCGACCACAACATTTTAGACCACTTAGGATAGGTTAAAGGGGTGGTGGCTTAATATTAGGCGCCGCCCCACTCGGATTTTCAAGGATTCATTGTGTTCCCTGTTATGGGATCTTCATTCTTGTACCTGTTGAGAAGAGAATAGATTATTTATTGATCGTTATTAGCCCACCTAAGCCGCCCTGAATTCAGTACGAATTTTAGGATGGTCTTCGGTTGGATGGTTTAGAGTTTGCCTGGGTCACTAAAGTGCCGTCGACGGGTAGGGTCGTCTTTCTGGGTCTGCTGAGGCTTGAACAGTCGCAGAAAAAGTGCGTCTTGCCCTCCTCCTCGTCTACTTTGGCACATCCTCTGCAGAGGTCGATCGTGCTTAGTCGCATTCTCCTTAGATGGGCCGGAAGTAGGTTATGGCCTGTGAGGATGCTGATCACTAGCGCTAAAATCGATCTGTTCAGCGTCATCTTTCTTGATGTGCGGCATTTACAACATCTTTCATTTGGCCACATCTTTCTTGATGTGCGGCATTTACTCGATGCAAGCTTCCAGAAGTCCAAGTGTATCTCTTGGTTAAGAACTTCTATTGGCGTCAGAACCGTGTGATCGGCCATTATTTGGTTGAGTTCCGGTCTCTTTATTATACATTGTTCCTACACTATCTATAATGTCTCAATATTTTTGATCCCGATGCTCTTTCTTCTTCTTTATGGAGAAGTAAATGATTTTTTCCCGTGTATTTTGCTCATTTAGCTCTTGAGCAGCTCTCGTCTTTCTATGCAGCGTCGGCCGTTTTATATGCCTCTTTGGTTTTTTGCATGCCAGACTAGAGAATTTATGATGGCGGTCGACTAAACCTGGGCACTTTCAATCCCGGTGATTCGGACGGCATGTCAGTAGCATAACCACTGGCCTTCGGCATTTGATACTGGTGGGATAGGAGTTGTTAAAAATTTTCGGGAAATACATTCAATTTATTAAAAAAAAAATACCCAACTTGTTCACTTAACAATAAAATTAAAATATCATCGAACTAGATTACTGACACCACCTTTCACGCCAAGGATTTAAGTCCAACCATGAAGTGTAGCGCCACAACCATCAACAACCTGTCGCTCTGCAACCACTTACCTTCTGTTCTCTTTCAATTTGAGTTCTCTTGCGTTTTGCAAGTTTCTCCGAAGAAACCACAGACATTTCCACACATCATTTCATGTTCAAGTTAATTACCATACCACTTTCCGCTACTATGCCGCGGTCATTTTGAAATACAAGTATGTAATTGAATATGGCGCCTCGTCTTCAATTTCAACCACTTGCCTCCGCACGCGACTGTTATTCGATACTTCCTACTCGGTGGCGATTTTCATGGTCCAACACCCCGAAGTAAACACTAAACATAGCGAAAACAGAAGAGAAATGGGGAAAATGAACTCTTCAGCCGCTGTCAGGCGTATCTGAATCTGAACCGTGGTATTCGTATCTACACTCGGAAAGCCGCTCGCTGTTGTTGGTTTTTTTATTGTCAAAATCATGAGATAACCGAAATAATGTAGGTGAGCCGCGCTCTCTTTTTCCATCCAAAAGTGTGAGTGAGAGTAAATATGTGTATCACGCAATCATTGTTATTTTTCCATTTTGACAAGTTGTTGCTTCTCCGGTTCTGAAGTTGGCATTCTGCCAGATACACAGATACTTCCACTTGGGCTATTCGATTATTTTTGTTTTTAAAGTCTTTTCCATCGGAAGTTTTAGTGAAAAAAATTAAATCTTTAGTGCATCAGTGAATCGAGAGGGAATAGATTAACAGGTAAGTTGCCACGATTTGCTGAATTTAGATGGCCAACTTGGCTGTGAATTTGCGACGTTGGCTTATTGTTGGTTTCCCTGTGACCCTTGAACCCTTGACTCACAAAAATCGATTTGCTATCATTGAAGTCAGACACATATGCTGATTAGATATCAAAGAATGATTTGAATGATTTTTATCACATTTTTTGCAAATCATCTTTCAGAAGTCCATCGATTGACAGTAGGTCAATGGGGTGGAAGAAAAGGGCGTAAGCTGCCCTAGTATGTATTCGGTTAGCGAATTAATTAAATTGCTCAAGGGTTCCATGCAGATGGCTTTAATTTTTTCTAATATCTGTGACAGTATTGCCTGTGAAGTGTAGTTCACCGTGATTCTTGATGACAACCGTCTGCGGTTAAGATTTTGTTAATTTGCGGCTAAAGATATCGTTTAAGATTATCACTTGATATACATACATACATACATATGTCTGTGCATTTAAGTGTTGCTTTGTCTTTCAATTTCTAAAGTCGGTTGGCTTGGTGGGTTTTATATTTCCTTATCACAGAAATTAAGACGAAAGAAGAAAAATGTAAACAGTTGCAATGTTTTGTTTTATTGTTTTATAGTTGCAATCAGACTGCAATCAGTCTCGGTTTACTGGTGGTTATTATTGGAACTCAATTTGGAGCTACAGTTGCCTGCTAGAGTTATACATTGTTCTTGAACTTATCTGCATACATGTTGGTATCCTTTGATCATAAGGCCGGTCATGATAAAGTTGTTTTCCTAAATAAGATGATGTCACCCTGCAATGCATTCTAGTTCGCTCCAGGTCAAAATCTAATAGAACAGCGCCGTCGTCACTCTGAACGTGAATGCCATTAACACCACCCCATAGGGGTGGCCATAGAATCGATTAACTGTCAAAGCCGATGTCAACTCTACTGCAAAGAGCGTAGCTCTGGTAATAGTCTGGCAATAAGTTGAAGCGTTGATGAAACTGATAATGATGGTGGCATCAGGAAATTGAAAAAAAAAACATCCGAATTTAAATAGAATTAGTCTAGACACCAACCTAGAACGACATTGGGACCTTATACCACCTGATTTTTGAACCACTACACCGGAGCCGAAGTTCTTACAGAGGTTTCTGGTGTATAGCACCGGAAATCTACAATGACTAAGCATTTCGAGGTAATCGAAAGCTAATGGCTTCGCAGATAACATAGCTACATATCAGAGTGGTCGCTAAACACCTGCAGGAGTCGGAGGTGTAAAAATAGTTCGAGATTGGCTGTCATCCATGAGTCTACAACTCGCAGAAGAAAAGCCATGTTGACTAAAAGCCTAACCATCGGCGACTGCAACACAGTTTCTAAACCGTTGTCGCCGTAGACGACGCTGACCTTCAAAAATATACCTACAGTATCCAGGTAGTAAAAAATAAAGAAAAAAGTACCTAGTGCGACAAACTAGTGCGACAGACTTAGCTTTTCGCAACAAAATTTGTCGATTCCTAAAAGTGAATTGGGAAGCTGTCTCATGACAAATTATGACCTCGGAAGGTTATCATCCCCCGACGGAAGGTGATGTAGCGAAAAATGTTTGGTGGATATCCACAGGTATTCATGTAGCAAACCAACCGTCGTACCAACAATCGTGCCTTATATTTGTGGCTCAAAAAACAGCAAAGGATTATTACTTGCAAGTCTCTCGACGTCGATTATGTTCTACAGGGACGGTGTGAAAGCTTAAGAACCATAAGGTAAAGGTGGCCGACGGAATCAAAGCGCTAAGAGCGAATAGGATCAACATTCTACGACGCAACGGGTGTGGTCACTGGCATGGTACCAAATTAATTGCTAACAAATGAAGTACATATCTCACGCGCATAGCTAGGACAAAAGCAGCGATAGCACGATTAAGTGTCCAGACAAGTACAACCAAGGGTAACAAGATGTGTGTTGCTGTAACTCAGTGGTTAGTGCGTTGGACAAATGTGCGATCTGTTGAAGCCCGAGTCATATCGAGCCTCTCGGAGTTGGAAGGTGGCGGAAACAGTGCCCAATAAGATGAGGAACACATATTCAACAAAACTGGTTCAACAATAGGCAGAGTCTATTTATTTATTACTTCCCAGCTAGGTAAGGAAGTATTGCATTCGGTCCGAATAAAATGTTTCGAGATATAAATAGGGTACTTTGCACTAAAAATCATTTGCACCCATTTTCGAAATGATGTCTGTGTGTGTATGTGTGCCTTGTATGTGTATGAGTGTGTGTGTGATCATATTTTTCGACCTCGATATCTTGAGAACGAAACAACGCACGATCATGCGGTTTTTTTGTTTTACTTATCCGCGTGAAACTTGGAGCTGATTCGATTTTGAGCATAATCAGTCTAGCGGATGCTGAGTAAATTGAAGAAATGTTTTCCATCAAGTTCGCGCAACAACTCTTTGTGGAGCAATTAAAAAGTGTGTATTCCAGTTGTTCGCCTTCGATGAATGTTTGCTTTTATTATTAAACAAATACTAATATTATTGTTTTTGATACAACACAATACGAGGTGGGAAGTATAGGACTGGCTCTCCAGTCGAATTTTTTAAAATAGTGACGTGACTCTGCATTTAGTGCCTCCTCTGGCTGCCATGTTTCTATCAAAAAATGCTTACATTTTCTGTTTTGGAATTCCATATCTTCACTCTCTGAAGCTGTTTTGCTAAAATCTGTAATCAGCAACGGACGTGCCACTTTTTGTTATACGAATCAGTCTAGATAAAACTTATCTTAGTCATGGTCAAGGTGACTGCGTAGATTCTCCGGCACTGAGGCATCTCATAAACCATCGCATCTCCCAAGATACACACAAAGATGCCATGCATTCTTCTCTAGAAAACGAATAAAAATATTTTAATTACTTTGCCTCTTCGTTCTGCGTTCCATTGTCCACAGAAGCCCAAGTGCGCAATATATGTATATCGAGAGCACCCCGAAGCATATTTAAACCGCAAATTTATGATTCAACCGCATATTTCATTGCGTTGAACGAGAGACCATTCCCTATTCACTGATTAAAGCAACTCAACTGAGAATTGTAAGACTGTTGTTCTGATAAATTTGTTAAGATACACAACAGACCCGCTCCACATCTCCATGTGTCTAGATAGCTTAGTATGATCGCACAGAGTGAAAAGAGAGAGAGAGAGAGAGAGAGAGAGCGACGCGAAACTTTTCTCTAGAACAAGTCTGTGGCAAGTGAAGAAATTCTCCATGTTAGTATCTCGAAGTCTACGAATGGAGACCTGCGTATCTCCACTCTACTGCTGCTTACTTTCCATCGACTGAAATACAGTTCCGTATCTATCCACTTTCATTTACGTGCTTTGTGTTGCTTGCGTGCGTAAGTCCGCATCTAATTACTGCGGTGCAATAAAATTCATGCACCGCTCGTTCGAGCCATTAGGCCACATCGATTTAGTACTGCACCGACAGCAAGGCCAGCAGCAACAGCAGCACTAGTGTCTCAATAGCCACCGCCAGGAATCATGTCAGCCAACGACATGGAGATCCGTAACAGAGCGGAAAACATCCAAGTGAATGGTGAAAACAACGCTCGCAGCACGCTGCAAACAGGTTGACTAATTGCTTTGTTATTTGCAGATACACCTGAAATTTGTGTTCACAAAAATTTTTGCGTTGTTTACGTATCTTTCAGATAAATTGTTCTAATCTTATGTTTTTCCTGTCTCTCTGATTATAATTACAGCCGAAATGGATGACAGAAGTGATGTTTCGATGAGCAACTTCAAAGTGTTGTATCTGTTGACGCAGTTGTTGGGAGCAACTTTAATCGTTTTGATGGGCAGCTGGGTTGGTCTACACTTGGGCGGATTCGGAGGCTCCAGTAACCCAAAATTGGAGTTCAATTGGCACCCGTTTCTGATGACTGTGGGACTCATATTTCTGTATGGAAATTGTAAGTATAAACAATTTATTTGTGACTGCATGGGTGCATGTTTGTGCGGCGGATAAATTAGTCATCGATCAGTGTGTGTGTGTTGTTTTTATTTCGCGTTTTTTTTCTCACAAGCGTGACAGTTTGCAGTAAAACGCGTTCCACAGCAGCCTATAAACAAATTAAACTATAATTGCGCTAATGAATAAATAAACAGATAGTGTGAGGGAAAATGTGTCCGTTGGTGGCTAAATGCAAACATAAACAAATTGATAGTAAAATAAGCATTAAAGTGGTCACGGAATGGTCAGATCCTCGGATTTCAAATCGAAACTAGGGATTTTTTTTTACTTTGTAGTCGCCTATGGAAGGGTTTATAGGGACGAAGTATAGAGGTAGGTGTCTAGGTAGATAGGTAGTCAAGGTGCTGCCAAGAAGGGCCACTTTGATGACGCGCGACGTGGAACTATCGATCCTTACCATTTCCTTTCTATTAGTTCTATTAGTCTTAATGAGGCTTAAGGTATTTTCGACTTCAGTATGTGACAGTTCATACGCTCCTATATCGAGCTTTAATCTTTGGAATAGAAGTGGAGGAAGTGGAGTATGGTCGTCTTCATGGACAGTAAGAACACCCATTACGGTGCTGATAATCAACCTTTAAAGCAAAATCGGACTTTAAGATCGAGTGAGGTTAAGCATAGACCAAATCTATCCGAATGTGCGGCATGTGGTTTCATTCTTTGGTTTGCTTTGCTAATCGAGTCGTGTGGCCATTCTGTAAGAATATCTGGAGTAGTGCCACGTTTGGAGAGTTCATTGGGATTGGCATTTAGCATACGACAACTCAGCAGAGGTAATTGTTTGCCAAAAATGTTGAGCTTGATTAGACTTGATCATCTGTGGCAATGGCTCTCGTTAGACAGTAGCAATGTGTAATTCTACGGTATCTATCATAATGTGGGGATAGCGATCTGGTTTCATCATTTTCATATCAATTCCTCTTTAACTCCGGAAATCCAGGAGATTTAATTAAAATTTGCCCGCCAGTTGACACCTTGGCAAGTCCTCGTTTAACAACGTAATTGGCTTTGGAGAAATCTGCATGTGTCCGAGCCCTTCCTTATCCAACTTTGACATTCCAGTCCCGCCCATCTTCTCTGTTTTGGTGGTGTTGATGGCTCGTAGATAGTCGTAGGACGCACCTAATCGTTATCAGACGAAAGCTCCGTTTGCAACATAACATTGCATGATGGTGATAGGTGGTGTTCTAGTCCAGAATTTTTCAATACGGCTGTACAGTGAATAAGGCGTGGTTTTGGTGGAAGCAGCTGTCCAACTATAGATTCCCATGGATGTAGAGTAGTAAGTTGTAAGAACTTAGCTTTTCCAAGTTCTTAGCTTCCTCAGTCGAGAAGTATCCACAAGTTCCAGAAATCAAGTCTGTAGTCACCAGCGACCATCACATGGAGATAATTACTCACTTAAGGTGGCGCTACAGTCCGGGGTAGACCTGGGCCTCAACCAACAAGCGTCTCCTGACAGCTCGTTCTTTAGCCAGCTGCCCACTTAAGTGCGCTACCTGAGTCGTTGTCTTCCTCTACTGCGCCGTCCCGCGGGTGTAGATTCAAAGATTTTCCGGGCCGGAACATTGGTGTCGTTCCACTCTACATGGCCCAGCACCTAAGTCGTTCAACATTCACTCTTGTGGCTAAACGACGCCGCTGTACAGCCCTTATAGTTCGTCATTGTATCTCCTCCTCCATTCTACGGAGTTTATGCAGACGGGACCGAAAATAACCCGAAGAAGTCGAAAAAGCCAAGAAAAACCTCATCCGCTTTTAAAAGAGTCTGTGCTTTTGCGCCATAGAGCAGGACTGGTACGATTAAGGTCTTAGACAGGGTTACTTTAGTCGTTCGAGAGAGGACTTTGCTAAAAAATTGTCTAAAGAAACAGCAATTGGTTTGATCTCAGCGCTGGTGTCGTTGTCTGAATTTATTTAGTGGAGCCTAGGTAGACAAAGTCCTTGACTACCTCAAAGTTATAACTGTCTATTGTGACGTTCTGTTCAATAAGTCGGTGTTGGGTGTCCCTTCTTGTTGACTGCATACTTTGTCTTGCCTTGCTAAGCCCGTCTTTGCCGCCTCCACATCACTACTCACGAACACGCCAGTCACCTCACACTGCGTTCCTCCGATTATGTGAATATTGTCGGCGTAAGCGAGTAATTGGACGGACTTTTGAAAGATTGTGCCTCTGGTGTTGGCGCATGAGTTTCGCACTATTCGTTCAAAAACGATGTTGAAGAAGTCGCAGGACAGCGCGTCGCCTTGTCTAAACCATTTTTTGACACCAAAGGTCTCGACCAACCATGATGAAGCACAAGGAGATAATTACTGATAAATATTGACGCATCATTTTTAATTTTCAGCAATCCTCATCTATCGTGGTCTACGCCAAACTCGGAAGAAGACCCTCAAGTATGCACACGCATCCATTCACATGGGAGCATTCATTCTCACTGTAATAGCGTTGAAAGCAGCTTTTGATTCCCACAATCTTGCGGCTAAGCCTATTCCCAATATGTATTCATTGCATTCCTGGTTGGGGCTTGCTGCTGTCATTCTATTCGCCTGTCAGTATGTTGCCGGATTTGCTACCTATTTGCTGCCTGGACTGAAGGAGAACTTCAAAATCGCCTTAATGCCATTCCACATCTACTTTGGACTATTTGGATTCGTCTTAGCCATCGCCAGTGCACTAATGGGCTTGACAGAGAAAGCCATCTTTTCCCTCGGGTAAGTACTACAAATATTTTCCCGAAAATCTTACATCAATGTGATTAATTCATTATAGTGACACTTATTCAGCACTGCCCAGCTCTGGACTTATGGTTAACCTTATGGGAGTATTGTTCGTTGTCTTTGGTGGTTTGGTCATGTATTTGAGCACGGAACCCAGCTATAAACGCCGACCCATTCCAGAAGACGCGGTCCTTCTTACCGGTGCCAACGATTAAAATGCTACATTGGCAGCGTATAAATGTGGTGTTATCTCAAACTAGGCTTTAATTCGAATTACGATTGTCCCCGCTTCAACTTGACGAGTTTTAATTTTTTTTTTTTATACTTTTTTTATATTTTATTTTTTATATATAAGTTTTAATTATATTTTTATTTTGCTTATGTGCAATATATCAGCCAAACGTCGTATACATATAATATAAATGTTGCATGTAATCATATTTATAAAATAATTTTTTTAAAAGTAAGCACAATGCCTGTGGTGTATATGTATGTATATAAATCGAACATTTTCTAAATTAAAAGTACTTATCTTGGCCAGCCAATCCAAAAGTGTATATCAAAACATATTTTCAAAAACAACAAAAAAAAAAATTTATTAATTAAAATTTACAATTAATATATAAAATTATCTAAATATATGTACGTACCTACTATAAAAACGTGTCTATTTATCGGACAATTTCTCTTTATCTTAAACTCTTATGAAAGACCACAAGTAATTGGAATGAGCCAGAACACATCTTCTAGTTGGACTTTTTGATTCAAATTTCACCCTCTCCCTCCTATGTTGACAAATACTTTACCGAATCTATTCAATGGCACTACAGTTCGGAGCGCTTAGGTGGCACTACAGTTCGGAGTCTTAACCACTGCAAATTGGTTGATGTCACCTTCTATAGTGCGCTTTATTTTAGGCAAGGTTTTCCCCTACTCCTATGTCCCTCTGGTGTGGATTGAAGACTCTGGGGGCCATTTGCATTTTGTATTTTATCCTACAGAATCCGCCAACGCAAACTAGTTTTGTGACAATCTGCTTAGCAACAAACTGAATCAGCCTTAGTACGTTTCAGAACGTGGTGTCATTCAGATAAGTGTCCAGCCAAAGGTGTCCTCCTTTCCTATTTCGGTGTTTAAATCTCCCAATCTCATTTTCAGGCTATATCTAGGATGTTGCTCATACATAATGTATATTTTGTCGAGAAGCTTGTCGTCGTTGCTTTCTTTGAGGGCGGCATGAGTGCTTATTTGGCTGATGGTGGCTAATTTAGCTTTGATGCTCGCTTATGTGTCGGAAGCTAAGCTTAAGCCAAATTGTTAAACCTTGCAAATAATTAGCAAAACTGCTTGACTTTTTGGTCTAAGTTTTATACACAGCTGGGTGGTGAATATGTTCGAAGGGCCATAGAAGATATTGTGCCTATAAAATGTTTGAACAGTACCTTTAAAAAGCAGTCAATTTGGTCCTCCTCGAGGCTTGCTTGGGTACTAGAGGGTTAAGGCAGTCAAAGGCTCTTCTAACTGTTCGGCTACTTGCAGTGTGGAGAACAGAACCCCGTGGCCCTAATTTGTTTACCAGTCACTCGTCTTTGAGAAAAGCCTTCAAGCATATTGTGTGCGAATGACTCTCAATGACTAACCGTAGACTCAAGCAACATGGCAAAAGTATTACTTATACACATACCGACGACATTCTAGTCTTAGTGCTTCATGAAGAGTCTGCGTATTTTCATTTTAGTCGATTTCGGGGATGCAACTTTCAATTTCTCTGATAAACCTTCTCAGCATATACGACCACGAGGTCTCAGCCCTTCTTGTCTTCAAGAATCTAACTGGTGCTGTTGAAAGCTCTTTTTTAGCTGGAACTATGCCATTCGTTAAGCATGTCATAGCCAGCAGCTTGTTTGAAGCATGCAGTTAAACAGATTGATTTCGTATTGTTACCTTACTAACGATTGCGCTACAATTTGGGTTGAACTAGGGCCCCAAACCTTTGCCAGGCAAAGTTTTCTTTTTCAGCTGCCTTTAGCTGCTTATGTGGGATTGGTTGAGGTCATCCTCTATTTCTGCAAGCCATCGAAGTTGAGGTCCGTCCTCTTCTGTGTATTCCCATGCCGGAGGACTTAAAGACATCAGGTCCTTGATCTTAGAAGAATTATTTTCACCACACGGCTGAAACATACACAGAGGAATAGAGATTGAGAGGGAGAATGGGGTAATGACACAAAATTTAGAATCAAACATTTAGACACAAGGGCAGTTAACACTTCAACTAGAAAAATCCAAACAAATTTAAGAAAATTAACACCAACATGAGACAGAAATTGGATTTGAGACCAGGGACCACCAATTTATTTGGGACATTTTCGACGAGAAACGGACGGGCATTTATTTTCACTGATAAATGTCTTGTCTGGCTTTTTGGTTTTTGAGATTTTAAAACGAACGCAAAGTCAAAGTAGCTAAACCGAAAATCGGTTCGTTTCTCTCTTGTTGTTTAGAGAACTAAAAAATGTTTAAAGAGCTGCAAAGGTCGGCCGCCATGGCTCTGTAGTTTCGAGCGCCACAATCAACCGAATGTTTTGCACGAAATCCTTCTGCAGACAATGACAAACCTCCGAGAGCATAGGTGCCAGGCATTGCTCCTTTTCGAAACTTTTACTATATTGTCTTTGTTAAAAAAGCTCTGTTGCTTGCTTATGTTGAACGATCAAGGAAGTTATTGTACAGAGTCGGGTTGAATATACATACTTTAGTTCTTTTTGTGGAGACAGCTTCCTCTGTTTCTGTCTTCTGTTGCTCGTTGTTGTTGTTTGGTTGAACTTTGGAAAGCTCTTCTTTGATGTCTTGTATTGCTGGTTCTTACAAGGATAGCTTTCTCTCCGAATGAGACTTCACAACATTTTTTGGCAAGGCTGGCTGACTGGGGTATATTTCCAAAAGGTTTCCGCTTGAGATGTCTTCGATGAAGTTCCCTCCTTCCTTCGTAAATGGAGCGCGAAAGACTTGACTTGACTTGACATTGGTCCCTCACATGACGTAGCTATCTAAATCACTGTACGTACATCTTTACCATGCCGATGTCGCTGTGAAGTTCATATAGTTCATGGTGCAGTCTTGTTCTCTATGAAGCATCAACGCAAGTAGGCCCATAGATCGAATGCAGACCTTTTCTTTCAAGGATTCAAAGTGCTTCATGATATTGGTCTGGTAAAATCGCTTTGTGATTTCCTTCTAGGACGAATGAGCTTTCGACTTATAGCAACAAATCAAGTAAAATCATGTAAAACAAAATTTTCGCTTAGCATCTCTCTTAACAAATTTATTTTACTTAAAAGTTCTTATAAACTGACCTAATCTCTAAATGCATAGGTAGTAGACCTACAAAAAGTCACAAATTTTCAACTTATCCCTAAACTGTTTCCACTCGTTCGTTGTTCCTTAACAAAATTTAAATTTTCATCGATACCAACAAAATACGTTGGTATATGACCACGTCCCTTGACAAATGTCATACCTCTTAATTTACATTGAATATCGAAAGTTTTTAATATCTCTGCTGTATCCTCAGTCACCTAAAACACAAATACAATTTAAAACAATCCATCTTGAAGATTATAAGACCTTTCGTGTACCTGCATACTTCCGGGGATTCCCGTAGAGTCCATTCTCGATGCCATATTAACAGCATTACCCCAAATGTCGTAATGCGGCTTACTTGAACCGACAACGCCGGCCATTATCTCTCCATTCGAAATGCCTAGAACAACATCTTGTTAGTTAGCTCTTGAGAGACTCAATGGGTGACCTTACCTATCCGCAGCATTCCCACTTCCGATTGATTATTGTCACATTGCAGATTCTCAACGTTAAAGCTGTGTAGAGTCTTCATTAGATCCAAGGCAAACTGTGCCATAACATATACAACATTATTTGCCTGACGACTGCTTACCTTACGCTCTCTGGCTTTTCTCGTAGCCGTCGAAACTGATGGCCCATTGGTTTCTACGGAGCCATTGGGATCCATACTCTGGTGATTAAAACCACGAAGGGCTACAAGAACAAAAAAAAACTTAAAAAGTGCTGTCTTCGAAGGCATTTCATTGTCATACTGTTGTTGTAACTACGTCGCCCGTTTGGCATCAGGCCAGAAGATCTATGACTGGCTCTGGTTGTTGTAGATTCACAACGAGTTGTGTCAAGTCCACACGCAGCCATATACGTCCAGCCGGCCACCTTAATCTTCTCTATTTTTAGTGGTCCTTTGTAGGAAGTCAGCTGAAAAGTAAATAAGAAACGTCACAATTGCGACTCCTGTGGCATACCATTGAACTGACCTTTTCGTCAAAGTCACAGATGATCTCATTCAAAACCCTCAGACCGACTTTTTCGGTGTCATAATTTCGAATTGTGGCAAACATTACAGCAACGTTGTCATACTCCTCAAAGTAGTGCTCGTTTTTCATCTTTTTCGACATGTAGATGTCAGCTGTAATTAAATGAAAGAGTTTCTTGTTAGTCTTTACAAAACAAAAGAAATGTCCATGGCCCTTTAAAGAAAATTTCAGTCAAAGAATGTGAACAGTACTGATAGGCTATGCGGAATTGTCTGTCAAGATCCACCGCGTCAGTCATATATTGAAGAGTTGCTTACTTAGCAGACTGAGCCGAAAAGCACCTATCCTGGTATTCGTTACCAAAATTAGGCCCTGAGGGGCCTCGTGCCTAGCTAATCTGATCTTTTGTGTCAAGCAAGTTCTCCTGCAACTGAGAAAAATTATGAGCAGGATCGAGGTCATGGAGAAACGTCTGGATAGTGCTTGCGGATGCCTGTTTGATTGTTTCTGGGGAGTTGAATCCCCTAACGACGTGTTTTACTCTGCAGCAAGGTATGGTGGCACATTCGCACAGAGTATGCCCGGCAGTTTCTTAATCATTCAAGCAGAGTCAGCACAATTCCGACAGACTGATGGCCAGTTTGTTGAGATTGTAGCTTATGTGACAATGATGACACAATGTCCAATGAATGAGGAAGTCTGCAAGGAGCTTAGCTTTACTTTTATTTAGTGCGGGAATTTCTTCACTTCTCTTGTTGTTTAAGGGGTTGATGAACTTCTTAAATTGGCGAAGTCCCTGAGTAGAATTTCATTGGCTTCCCATGAAGAGAGTTCCAACTTGATGTGCCTGGTAGGTGAACAACAGAAGGGAAATGGGCCAATCAATGAAGATTGGGCGACTTGTCCGAGGAACCCATCTGCGATCTAATTGCCTTCAATTCCCTTATGACCTGAAACTCAACAAACGGTGATCTTGTAAGACTGGTGAAGTAGCTCCAAACCAGTTTCAAAGAGTCAAAGTGAAAAAAGCTTAAGAATTTAAACGTCGTTTGACTTTCAGAAAAGATTATGATCTGTTCTCTTCATAGGTTGCGTCTAATGTATTCTTTGGGACAGAGTTCAATTGCATGTGTAAGCTTGCTTGAAACAGCCAAGAGAGACTGCTCGCCGCTGTGCCGTGTTCGGTTTTTGATCCGTAGATTACCACAGCGATTGCGAGTTGTTAGTCATAGTGGAATATAAATGACGGCGTGTGTTATCTAAATCTTGGCAATTTATCTGTGATTTTTAATTAACCTAAATTGCAAGCGTAATTCAACGCTTAATGATATTAGCGACGAGATAGGTGAAGCTCTGGCAGACTTTAAACAAATTAAAAAAATTTAAAATATCGACTATTTCTATAGTGCCATTTATTCTAGAAAATTATTGTACTAGATTGTAGTAATTGAAGAGGGATCTGGTCCCCTATTACTGCGGCTACAGATGCGTCTATTGTGATTTCCTCATGAATTTGAGGTCTTCAGTTAAGCTGACAATA
The DNA here is from genome assembly GCA_917880715.2 of Matsumyia berberina. Taxonomy (NCBI): domain Eukaryota; kingdom Metazoa; phylum Arthropoda; class Insecta; order Diptera; family Syrphidae; genus Matsumyia; species Matsumyia berberina. The sequence continues at coordinate 37,802,463 of OU862870.1, forward strand.
ATGTCTTACCCTTCAAGGTAGAAGTTACTTTTCTAATGATGACATAGGATGTGCTCTGCTGATTCTTCATGTTTGTTCCACATTCTGCCGATTGTTTTGTGCTGGTGAGATATTCTTTGACTCAGCGGTGCCAAATCAGGAATTCTTTAACTTTTCGAATGTGACTCCTGGTCAGTTGTAAGAAATGCGTCGTTCTTCTTCGGAAAGACGTCTATTGTGGTCGAGCTTCAACCGAGATGCTGGGACTAATCCATGCGTTAGATCGCCTGCTTAAGGATCAGATAAGTGAAAGGCAAGCACTAGTCTCATTGGATAATAAAGTTTTGATTAGGCGAATGAGTCAGACTGAAATTCAGCCATCACTGGCGATAGAGTGTGTTCAGAAACTCAATACATGTGCAGTCCAGAATAAACTGACACTCGCCTAAGGAAAGGGATATGTAGGAATCAAAGGAAACGAGGGAAGAAACAGGGGTCAAAATTAAGTTTTGCCTGCTGACATGATTCATAAATGAGCCACGAATAATCACTCAAAAGTTGAGCAAACGAGCCAAAGTGTAGACTAAATAAAAAGGCAATAAAAGTGTCAAGAGAGAAGTTCTTAGTTTGACAAACCCTGAAATGGATCCTAGCCCATTTAGGGACAATGGGCCTATGGGAAGGTGAAAAGTGTAGACTACATCGTGAGAACGTGGAAACGCTTATATTGTGTCAATGTCCAACTTTTGCTAGCTGCAGGTTCAAGATTTTGTTCTGCCCTTACATAGAAACCTATAGTGGAGGTAAAATTTCAATCAGATGCTCAAGATGACACGAGGTTGGTTGGTTTTATGGGTGTCCTAAAGATTTAGTTCGAGCTCAATTGTACCCCATTGCCTAATCAGCTAAAATCAGCGGTATGAAGTTCCTCAAACACATGAAAGAAGCTACTACCAAGAGTTCGCAGTCTTTTGGGTCTTCTGGTGGTCAGTGCGAGACGGATAACAGGTGTTGGATGAATTCTATTTCCTCTTCGTCCCTGCAGCTTCCGCAGTAGTCATTGTAGGATAATTCAAGACGCTCCGCATGGATTCCTTTTCCGCAGTGTCCTGTTAGGACAACGAAGACGATTCGTATTTCTCTTCGACTAAGTTGTATGAGATTTTGGAATACTTCTTATCGAAGGCTGGCTGTAGTGTTCTGGCCCCAAGATGCCTTGATTTGATATCTCTCTAGAGAGGAATCAAGGAGGCTCTAAAATCCTCATCACCCTGACTTTCATAAAATGGAATGAATTGTGCTCGGAATCGTCGTTAACGCTGAAAAGCGACATTAATCTGTTCAAAAAGTTTTCTATGTATACAACGGTTAGGATGGGTAGATCGTAAATAACCAATTGACACCAATGCTTCCGCCGCTCGAAGATTCGCAGAACGGAATTCGAAAGAATTCGCAGTTTCAAGGCTGAAAAAAGGCTCTTCTATATCCAGTCTTACAGACACTGATGCTAATATGTAGCTTGAATGAACCAATGGACAATCAATCAAGATTTGTTTTGTCTACAAACTCTTTTTTATACTAACCAACGTGTGCCGGTAAAATGTTGTGAACCAAAATCTTGATGGTTTCATTGGTCACATGAGCATCCTCCTGCTTCTTCTGCAACTGTCGTTTCCAGCTGTCAAAGATAAAAAAGTCCTTAAATTAAGTTCATAATGAAAGATTGCATAGCCCTTACTTGTAATCAACTTTGGAAATATATTCCGTTTGTCGGTCCATAAGGTGAAATATTCCAAACGAGATGAACACAACCAACAAATGAGAGTACTCTGCGTTCAGCCCTAAGTTCGTGGTTGGACTACTATGGTATAGGTACGCATACTTTCCAACCACAAAATACGAGTATACAATGACAATAATTAGGCCAACGAGAAACTTCACAAGAAACGGAATCCGTGTGAACAGGAAATTCATGCAAATCGTCAGAACCAAGCTCTCCGTGATGGCCTGAGAAAACAGATTGTATTTTGATCACATTTGAGGAGAGAAATCTTACCCATGGATTAAAACACAGGTTGTGCTTTCCCTCCCAATTCACAGTGTTGTTCATTATGTTAAGGGAAGAACCTTCGAATTTTTGGCAGTCAATCTAAAAGAGGACAGAGATGTAGTTGACATTTTGTAAAAAGTGTGTGTTGTAAACTTACCAACTGCAGCAGAGAACTGGCACAAAGTGTTGTGACCATGGTCAGATATATGACACACCTTGCGATTATACTCCGCATCCAAATGTCCGATAAATTGTAAAAATATGCAGAGACTTTATTTTTGGGCCTGCCTCGGTTTTGTGGATCTAAATCGTCATCTGCCGATGGGTTAAACATGATCCAAAGCTTTTTATACCAAGTTATGAGGAGGAAGCATATCAGCAGGACCCCAGCTAATGCGTTGATTATCCAGAACATGTCACTTTGGCTGCAACAAAATAAAATTCTTTATCTACTTTTGTCCATCTTTCTGCTAAAGCGTCAAAAAAAAATTTGGGTGGACTTTCTGTCCCTATAGGGTAAGATGAACTTCTCGATATCACACTTAAAACCAACCATGATAACCTTCAATAGCTGGAGACAGCGGGATCAATTTCGTGCCCTTTTGGAATATCATCCTTTTAGAATAGACTAGGGGAAACCAGTTAAATCGTCGAAAAATTCCTGATCAAGAAAAAAAACATGGAGGAATCGAAGATTCATTTTATGTGTGGAATCAAATAATCGAAAAGAACGAAATAATAGGCCCTACATGACCATATTTCGAAAGAAAATTAAAAAAATTAAACGAACTTTTTACGGTCTCAACCAAAGAGTATGAACTTGGGCGATATGCGGTTCCAAAACGATAGTGCTAGATGCCGCGCAGCACATGACACAATCACCTACATAATTGTGCTTTAAGTTTCGTAGAACCATTTCTTGTTTTGGTAACATTATGAGTATATGTACACACAAACAGAATCCCAAATTTGCCAAATAAAAATGAGAAGCTCTAAAAAAGATGGTATCATGCCAAAGAAACCGATCTGAAAGCGAGCTGACGCAGTTTTGAGTCGAGGAAAAGAAACGAATTATTTTTTGCGGTACCACCTACCGCAAACCGATACCGATCTCAGCGCTTTTTTCGACATTGAGGCTGGCTTCCATAACACTGGTTCAGACTTGATAGCAAGAGCTTTTATCCGTAGAGAAATCGAAGATTCGTCTAGCAGATGTATTAGAGCAACGCTCAAGGACATGCCCATGGAAAGTCGAATCATCACGTCTTCTTCTGCAGAATTGATTGATAACTGTCACAGCTATAAAAGGTCGCTTTTAATGGGCCATTCTTTCACTTTAACTGCGGTCTTTACTCATCGAAAATCTAATAGGAGTGATAGCCTAGGCTTTGAGGCTTATAGTAACCTGACGATCTTTGTCTCCATAGCATGATTTCTAGCATAATGCAAAGGGAAGTGTCTTTCAGTGGTGAGAACTGCGTCCCTGGAACAGTTTTGTATACCTTTAATGGATCCAACACCCCATGCGGCATGGAAATTCAGGATAGACACTGAAAAACCGAAGTCTCTCAAGAGGTGATTCGATCCGAATCGAGTGAGCAAGCGGTCGATCGATCCCTTCAAGATCGTTCTGATTAATAAATAATTTCCTCAATGGTGCTCTTTTAGACTAGTCCAATGGGACCATGATCAACAGCAGAACATATACTTTGTGAGTGTGTGACCCTATGTTATATTACGAGGCGAGTTTTTCTCAAACACAACCTGGTCCCTAACCTTAAGGACATCAGATGGGCGATCTTCTCAACTTCATTGGGAAAATTGAGGCCCTCCTTATCCCACCGACTCTCGGCACAATAGATCTTAGAAGTCACAGTGTCACCTGTCTTGAAAGGTAAGCCAACCCTTAAAAAAAGGGATCATGCTGTTAAAGTGTCTTAACGAGGTATGGGTCCCAACTGAAAGTCTGACATAAGGTCCGTCACACAGCACAGCAGTACGGTATGGTATATCATGTACGCCAATTGTGTGGTGGTTCAATGTCACAAGGTGGAAGGGTGCCTTGTGACATTCGTCATTGCTCAAGTAGGCCAGAAATAGAGTACATTGTGCCCATTTTCCAGTTTTACCCCGGGAACCTGTAAAGAGAAACAGAGCCGCTGATTTAAAACCACCCAGATAAGGATATGAATCTCAGGCCGTCCCTCAGTTCGATGTCACGGAAGTCCTCCGTGAGGAAGTAACTAGCCCTCATTCTTCTACCGGCGAGAGCAGGATATACACACAGCAGGTGCCGGACAGATGCTTCAGAGGTTCAGAGAATTGAGTGTTCTGCTATAACCCGAGCGATGAGAACCTGCCTGCAAACAAAAAAGCTATCATTGGTCTCTCACCACTTCCGTACAGCTTCAGCTGACGCGTACCGTTCCTGAAATACTTTGCTTTGAATTTGATGTAATTTAGATCGTACCAACTAGTCTGATGACGGTCCATCACTGGATTCCACAAGGGATGGTACATTGACTACTTGAGCTGATGGCCTAGCTTACGCACTGAAGCCTCCCCGTAAAAAAAGAAGAAGCTAAGGAAGTATGGCTCAGGTCGGGAAAGTCCATTACGGATGAAATACGTTTAAACCACGTTCAAACTACATCCAAACTTATCTGATTATCTATGATGATGATAGAGAATTATATGCTGGTTCATTAATGTCAGTGAAGAGATCTTTTATGGTTAAGTCGATGTGCTGTTATGCCATTACCTTCACCTTCACCTTTAGTCCATGTCTTTGGCACAGAAGCATTTTTTCTGTTGAGGTCGTCTTCGCGTGAGTGGAGAGTTGAGAATGCTTTATGTATGTTGGTCAAGGGCATTGACCTAAACTTAAAAGTTAAAAAATAACGACTGAGATGGCTGCGACATATAAACTGGATATATACAAACGTTCCGGGCGGAGAATAATTAAATTTACTTCGGAGGGACACAGAAGAGAAAGATCGCGGCTCAGATGGTAAAAGACCTCAATTAACTTGCATTAAGAAACTGGAAGCAGCTCTTTTAGGATCGAGATGTATATTGGTTAAGATCCAGGTCAACCTCTGGTAGAAGTACATACACATGTTGGGAAGAAATACCTTAGGGGCATATTTCTTCAACGATAAGCTGCCTTTGGAATAAATATGAAGCCAAACCAAAAATGAAGTGCTCCTTCCGAAGTGCGAGAAGTAAAATGCTTACTTTAGCCTTAAAATTCAAAAGCTATATTTATATGGCAACTCTAACTGGCTCTAAACGCTGTTTCACTGGTCTCAGCTTCGGAAATACGAGTCTTGAAAATTAAACCCATATACCCTATCATCTTAAGAGGCCTCTACCCAAAAAACGAACAAAAACGGAAAATTGTCGAAACGGCGTGCAAGTTTTTGAAGCTTTCACTGAACCTATTGATATGATTTTTAAAGTATTTTGAAGAATGAAGTCTTCTCTACAAAATGACCGACCAGATTTTTGAAATAGTTTTCCGTTTACGATTTATTTAAAAAACTAAAAGCCATGTTTTGATATTTTTGGTAAAATTGCAATACGGCGTGCAACTTTTGAATAGTGAAACGTTTAACTAATTTTATGATATTAGATTCTATCGATAGGTAATGAATAGATCTCCAATGTGGTCGAGGCGAATTTTGAAATATTTAGTTTTGAAAATCAAAGAAATTTGTGAAATTGAACTATGAATTTTCGTATGTCACAGTTTTTGTTGGAAAATATTGCATTTTCCGTGAACTCTTTTTATTATTAATTTCAAAATTTCAACGTTTTATAGCGTATACATTCACTTTTTAGTTCGCTTTTGGAGCACTATGATGGTGAGCGCCATTATGACACCGGAAAGTTTTATTTTCAATTTCGAAAAATATTTCATTTGCGTTAGTTTGATTTGAGTGTTGTACATTGTACTATACTAATGAAGGGCAATGAATGTATGTGTGCATACAAAAGTAGGTTTTGTTGTTTTCTTTGCGTTTAGAAATCTGTACGTTATATTCCGTGTCTTTATTTTTTGAAAGAAAATCTTTTTTGATTTTTAAAGTTTTGAAGGACATCTTATGCAGAAGGGGCGAGCACATTTCGGAGCTGCTAAATCCCAAACAGGGCACTTAGGATGGTTGACCCATGGTCTTGAGTAGGGCGGAGAATAGTCCCACCGTAGAGGAGGTGACTTTGGCGATTAAAGCGCTGAAAGTCGTCAAATCTGCTGGTGTGGATGAAATCCGGCCAGAAGTGGTCAAGGCTTTGGGTAAAGAGGGAGTGGAATGGCTCTCTCGTGTCATTACAGTGGCCTGGGAATGCGGTGAAACACCTAGCGACTGGCAAACTAGGGTGATTGTTCCTCTTTTTAAGAAAGGGGATAAGAGGCATTGCTCCAATTATAGGGGTATAAGGTGTTGACAGCGTGTTCCAGAGTTGTGGTGGAGTCTAGGTTGAGCGACGAGCAGTGTGGCTTTCGTCAAGGTAGAAGCACAACCGACCAGCTGTTCACTCTCAGAATGGTACTTGAGAAGGCCTGGGAGTATGCCAAACCTATCTACAGTTGTTTTGCGGATTTGGAGAAAGCATATGATCGGGTCCCTCGAGATAAACTCTGGAGTGTATTGCAGGACTACGGGATGATTGACGGTTCTCTTCTGAGGGCCATTCAATCTCTGTATACTAACTTTATGAACTGTGTTTGGGTGAACGGCGTTAAGTCGACACCTTTCACTGCGATCGTTCGCCTTCGCCAGGGGTGCTTTTTGCCACCTCTGCTTTGCATTGTACATATATGTGGATTGGATGTTACAGCGCAACAGTGGCGAGGAAAGGTTCGAATTGGGAGACTTAAGGATAAGTCATCTGCTTTTCGCTGATGACTTGGTCAATGTTACGTCCACTCAGACCGAACTTCAGTGCGCAAGAGATAGATTGGTCGCCATATGTGTTGAAGCTGGGATGAAGGTAAACGTGAACAAATCAGAGCTAATTGTAATTTCCCGAACGCCGGTTCAATGCACTCTGCATGTTAGTGGAGTCCCATTGAAACAGGTGAAGAAGTTTAAGTAACTCAGGGTCTTATCCATGAGTGATGAAAGGAGTATACTGCGTTATACTGAAGGATTAGTCAGGCTGGAGCAGTTTTGAGACAGCTTGGTCATTCTGTTATCAGGAGGGCTGAACTTGGCATCGGAGCTAAGTTATTGTCTTGAATTCAGTGTTTGTTCCGACTTTCACATATGGTCACGAGGTTTGAGTAATGACCGAAAGAATAAGATCGCGGATACAAGCTCCCGAAATAAGATTTCTTCGTTTTATTGCTGGGGTAACTCGTCGAGATCGAGTTAGGAACACCAAAATAAGCGAGGCACTCAATGTCGAATAGCTACTTCTTCGAGCGGAAAGGTCCATACTTCGATGGTTTGGGCACGTTCAACGCATGTCCCCAACTCGGCTTCCGAGACGTGCCATGGAATCTGTGCCATCAGGTAGGCGTGCTCTGTATGAGATGGCTGGACCAAGTCCGAAATCTCACCTCTATCTGTATGGATGCATGCACATGCATGCTTTTAGTATACATATATGTACATATTTCCTAAAAAAGAAATATGAAAAAACGCCCTCAAACTGATGAAATCAAACAAAATTAATAATACGAACAACATTAGAAAATTCTGAAATTATGAAAAAAAGAGTTACTATACACAAATACATAATACATTCATTCAAAATTTGTTGTTCAATGACAAAGCAAGGGAAACGTCGTCGTATCGCCCTTGCCGTTTGTTTTTGTGTAAATAAACTAAAAATTTTCGAAAATCTCTATCCCGTATTTTTATCATTTATCTTATACAATTACATTTTCTGTTTGGTTTCTTTTTACGCTAAGTTCGAATCTGAGTTCGACATTTTGAGTAGAGGCCTCTTAAATGACGAGCATTCCCTCGAAGGATCTATTTCTCACCCCAAAAGAGACGTTGCGGAAAGATGTAAAATCACACACTCGTATACCATCGTAAAAAACGAGTTAAAGAAACTTGGATTTGTCATAAGGCGACCAATATCAATCTTCTACGAACTTAACTCGAGGCTCAAGGGGTTATGATTTCTATCTCTCTTCTCACTTTGTTTTCGTCTCTTATTTTGTTTTCGTGAGAAGAAATACATACATACATAGGTCATAAATAAGAAAGGGGGCCATAAATCCATAACTCAGCCTTATTTGCTGGAAGTTATTGAAGACGGTTATGTAGGGGTTGCAGCATCTGTTCCTGTAACTTTTGTTCCTTCGGCAATGACCTCGTAAGTAAGGCTTCAAAAACTCATGTTAATATATCAACTTACGGCTTATTAATCGCCTGCACAGCCAGGATTCCAAAATAGGTTATGAATCCAATCAGAATGCTGTACTTCAACATCACATCGGGCTCAATCATGTACATGAACTCCCACCGCCAGTCCTTGAAAAACAAACACAACGTAGTGACATTACTCCGAAACGTCTGCTCTTCCATTTCATCCTGAGTCAGTCTTTTAGGCGGAGCAAAACAAAATTTTGAAGCACTGCAAATGCATTCAATTATAAATATTTCAACGACACTATATACAACAGCAGCCAACTTACTGAAATTTACCAATGGGCATCTTGTCCAACTCTCGACTCATCTCGAGCTTAGCTTGAATCCTAATCTGATTGTACTGCTCGATTGTGTTCTGCATAAAGTTCACCGAACTGTCTACCCGAGAGCCCTATAAATTGCAGATTTATAAATAAGGTAACCGTGGGAATCAAGTGTTACCCTATTGGATTCAATTAGTCTGCGTGCTCCCACAGACTGCCTTTTGTATTCGCCGGTTTGATAGAACTGCAAGTCAAAGATAAGTGATTTTAAGTCATTGGTGGGGGCAGATAACTTACTCTCTGTGGTTTTATAAGATACGACCGAATTTGGTATTTCCTCAAGACCTCATCGTCTTTGGCCATTTGGGTACCTTCCTCGTACATGTACTCACCGTCCAGCAGCTCCAGAGTTTGTTGACTCACATGAACTCGGCTGTGTGTGAGATGGGACTGTAAATTTCACTTTGAAATCATTTTCTTCTGACTCACCCCGCAGATCCAGTTGATTCCAGTCGGTTTGCAATGTCCACGTCCTTCGACCAAATATCATATTGCCACTTGTAGGCACCAATCACTCCGGACAGGATACTGCCTGAATGCACTCCAATTCGCATATCGATGTCGAGTTTTCGCTTCGTTCTAAAAATTGCAACTGCATCGATTTGAACTTCGGTTTATCTTTTTTCATCGAATATATTCGTAAGTACCTTACTTCACGAATATCCTTGATCATTCTCAGACCGAGATCTACACAGCTCTTCGCGTGATGATCGTTTTTCACTGGCACTCCGGACACACAGTAATAGCAGTCGCCCAAGAATTTTATCCGAAGAACATTGTATTCCTGAAAAAAAGAGTTCTTTGAAGCTAGATAATGGACTCAAGGAACAGCGTGAGTACCTCTGAAGCCTGATCGAATTTCACAAAAAGATCATGTATTGTTTCGACCAAAGTTTTGACATCCAGTGTGGTTGTCAAGTGGGTATAATTCACTACATCGGCATAGAGAACGGTTACGTCAGAATGGGGCTCAATGAATAATTTCCTAAGGGCGACGGATGCAGGTTACAAAATTGGATAAGGGTCATCCTTTTACTGTCATACTTACTCAGTGTCCGGACGTCTCCAGCGTTTGATTGTCTGCTGTGATGAACTGTAAATGAAGAAATATTTTTTTTTTGTGTGAATATCATCAAAGTATGAATTTGAAGCCTTCTAAGAGGTGCTCAACGATCTGAGTAACTTTTGCTCCCTAACTCTTCAAATGCCATCAGTAAGTATGGAAAGCCAAGTGCATAAACAGGAACATGAATACCTGTACAGTGGAGCTCAGCAAGACCAACTCTAAACGATTCCACGCTGCGCGGTGTAAAATGGACTAACACTAAGCCCAAACAACCGACATTATCTTTCGCCTGATGCTCCTAGATATTTTCGGCAAATAACAGATGGATAGTGTAGCCCTTTGTTTAAAAACCTTTTGGCAGTGGGCCTAGCTACCAAACTCCTATATTCGCTCTGAACAGAACTTCGCCTCCGTAAACACTGACTACATCGTTCAGAAACTCCGTGCAACTATTCCTGTCCGCAACGAGTAGAAAACTGCTGCTATTAATGCTAACTCAGCTCACTTCTACTCAGATGGCTTCAAAACTGGAAGTAGAGTGGTTGGGGATGTATTCTCCTAGGAGCTCAATGTGGGCATATCTTTCCGCCTCGTAAATCACTGGTACTACACGGCTGACGAACTTGCAAGGCACGTCATAACCTTAGTTAAATTTTCCACTCATTACGTCCCTTGGGAAATAGACTTTTCGAAGAACTTAAGGACCTTCCGCAAACCCCAATAATGAACATGATACGTTTCGTCAAGAGCTCAGGTTGGTTCGAGAACAGGCCAGCTATAGTTGAATAGAATTAGTAACGGCACCACGAGTTTGAAGGGGAACACAATGGACCAAATGGGCCCCGTGCAAGGACTAATAATGTGCACTTCCCCCTAACCTAATCTAACCTTCCATTCACTGCTTAAACTAGACGCAGTCAAAAAAACCAACCATATGGAAGGAAGCCAACCATATGGAAGGAGTCAAGTTTCCAGAAATATCGGCCCCATATTCGACGAGAATCAACTTAATGGTTTGACTCTGCTTAAACCATAGCATAGTTATTTGTGTCCTCACGCTATGCTATGGTGAGGCTAAGCCTTCTATCGAATATGTTCTGCAGAAGCTGGAAGGTTGAAAAGAAGGAGGAGACTGTTTCTCACTTTTTCTGCACCTGTCCAGCGCAGTCCAAAAAAATAATACTTCATCTAGGAGCAAATTTTTTTCGACGACTTAGGCCCCATTTGGGCACGTTTTTGAGTGTCTTATACTCAGAACCTTACTCCAGGGTATCCTTTGAATTTCTTCGCAGCTACTTTATCATTTCTTGTAGTCTTCATTGCAATTCTACCTTTCCTCTGGTCACCATCCAAGGACAGCCCAAAACTTTACCCTTGGAGTTCCATAGCGGAACAATCCGTTTGAGAGTTTTTTTGTGTGAGAGGTAGATGTAGCCAGCAGACACTTTTGTCATCATATTGGCTTGTCTGCGTTTATACAAACCAACACCGCCTGGTCCGCCGGAAATCACTGATTATGGTCAACACTGAACAATAAAAGAACCAACAGGCTACTGGCAATGGACAGAAAAAAAATTGAACACATCTGCTGATAGGACATTGAACGATTAGCGGAATGACCACTAGACTAGGCATCAAAACTACTACTACTCCCGACGGCTGCAGGGAGAAACAGAAACAGAACAGAGTATCTTGAGGACCAAAGGACCTTGCTCAAGTCCTCGTATTGAACATCATAGGTCTCGTTAACTTGTGAAAAGGGCAGGCAGTGATAAGATGGGTAATTAACGACACCAAATAGTTCTGCACTTTTCCCCAACCTAACCTAAAGGCGTCCAAGATTAAACACGTTCTCAAAACATGTGATACATCCCTAGATCAATTTTTTTTATAAAATCCTTACCCTTGATCTAACGAGGATCTTCGCTGTTGATTTTTCATCTTCAGATGCTCAATGCGGTCCCTGACCTCTCGTTCAATTTTATCTGCAGTCTGTGCCGGAATAATGCTCAACAGAAGGCTTTTCTAGAAATAAAGTTATTGAAGTCTTAAAACTTTTTTTGCAAAAACGAAAAATACCTCCTGATCCCTGGCATAGCGTAAAAGTAAATTCTCCTCCACACACTCTCTGCGATCGAGGAAAGTAGTCCTTATGGCGATTTCCTTCATAAGGCGAAAATAAATTCCCAACAAATTTACACAAGACAAGAAGATACCCTCAGATACAGTCTTTATCAGGATGTGATCGTCGAGCCTATACGTTACCATCGCATAATTGATCATATAGCAAACTGTCACAGCCATACCCAAGATAAACGCATGCCAGTTATCGCTCAACGGAATGAACATGTATATCGCATACAGGATGTAACTCCCATAGGATGGTCTCAGCGGTGGAATGGGGAAATCCACTGCTGCATGGTAGACAGGTACAAGTAGATCTGCAACGGAATATGGTTATTACTCTCTTTGACTCATTCTAAGTGGCTGCATACCTGATATCACTAAAATGAAGACAGCGGTGCATGATGCCACATAGGCGACCCATGGATGGCGTTTGATCAAGTCCTCACGGAATGTCACGAAGAGTACTGCCCAGACGAGAAGGATCGATGCGAGATATGAGAATATTTCCACAAACACAGCACTGAGGTCCTAAAGGAGACTGATTGTTACTTTGGAAACATTTGTAAGTCCTAGGTGCTTACCTTGACAGCTGCCATCAGCATAATGACGTGAATGATCCCCACGAGCGCCTGCAGGAGTATGAAAAGCGAGAGGTAACTGATGCGGAGGCGCTGCATGTATGTGGCATAAAACTGTTCCAGTTCCAAGTTCCGACATTGTTTCTAGAATAAAATGAAAAATGTAATCATGGGACCTTTTTGCTACTCCTCTTGGAATTCGACTTTGGACGATTGCCAATTTTAACGAGAAGGTAGGTCTGGGCGAAGCACAGACACACGTAGGCCAAGAAAGGCTCTTGGTGATACCACTTGGATCTGAAAGCGCCACTCACTTTATTGAACTTTTGACGTCAGTATGCGATAGTTCGCCCAAGTTGTCGAAGTGATAGGCTTCTAAATAGAGTTTCCTTCTTTGAGATAGGTGCAGAGGGAATGGGGATTAGTTTCTTTCTCCTCTTCGTCCCTGCAGGTCCTGCAAAAGTCATTTGAAAAGAGTCCCGTCCTTGTGACATGAAGGTCGATGGAACGGTGGCCGGTGAGAACAGCAATGACTGTGCTAATAAGATTTGCCAGAGGTACGGTACGTGATACTGTAAGAGTAGTTTACGTGTAGCGAATGGAATACACAGATTCGTTCGTTCCGGCAGGATGTCCAGAGTTGTATCACGTTTGAGAGTTCATCGGCCTTACTGTTCCCTGATCGGTTACCCAGCATAAGTGAATGTTGAAAAGTTCTGCCATCTCTATAAGAGATGAGCGACAATCTGAAGTAGCTTTTGATGTACATGTTGCCGATTCCAGGGATTTTATAGCAGCCTGACTATCGGTAAAGATGGTAATATCCTTGAAGGATATAACATAATGCCTAAACTAAGACAAAAGTTAGTTGATCGCCATAATTTCCGCATGAAAAACGCTACAGTGGTCAGATAGACGAAAGAGGATGCTCAGGTTAGCATATCGGAGAAAACACCACTTCGCACTCCGTTCTCGGTTTTAAAACCGTTGGTACAGAAGTGAACGAAATGGTCGTGTCTGGCGTCATACCTCTCCCACTCCTCTCGGGAAGGGATGGATGTCCGGAAGTTGAGTTGAAATTCAGCTTAGAGGGTGTGTAGTCGGTGTTTGCCGGGATAAAAGTTAGGGGATCTGAAATTGAGGAGTGGCTAATATGGTTGTTTGACCTTTGAGAGGAGGGCTTCTGCCGGATGGCTACGTTAGCAGCTGACTATTTGCCGTTACGTCAAATGCCGCGGATAGGGTCGTTCTTAGTGCTCCGCTTATGCATATGCATGCGGATCTTTGCACTTTCCCCAATAGATTACGTTATAAGACTCTGTCTAAGGGCGCCCATCAGACAATAAAACCATACAAAATACAAGAGTATGTCAGTTCTAATGAGCAAAGGTCGATGTTTGATAGTGTCACCAGGAAAAATAGTTACTATTTATTAGCTTACCACCGCGACATACACGCCCGGTTTCACAAGCCAAAAGGATTTTATAAGATTTTTGCGAGCCACTGCACAATGAAAATGAAGTCACAGCTCTTGATGTGACTCCTTTAAACCGATCACCGAATATTAACATCAATGAGAAAGCTAAACAGCTAAATCGCGGAGACCTTGGACCTCAATAGCGAGGATAGCGGAACACCTGCTGTTATGCATTCAGCGCTTGCGGAAGACACTAGACAACGTAATGTGTTCCTTGCGATGCCTGTTAAACGAAAATTGGCAAAACCTTCACAAATTTCCTGAAAGCATGTGATTTCCCTACAGAAAGTTTTCATGTTTCAATAGCTACCAGAGCCTAGCTGACATTCACATAATATGTGTGATCGGTCCTCAATAGCGCATAGCTCGCTGCAGTACCTGCAAACATCTGTAGCTGAAAGCCCTTGTCCTTTAGCGTGTTAACTCAGAGCACAGTGACCAGACAAGATGCCAGTGACTAGTTGTAGCTATGTCCTGTTTAAATTAAGAAAATCTCTGGTTTTCTGCGGTTTAGCGGTGGTCTTAGAGGCTTGGATACCTTGTGCCTTACTTTTTCTCAAGATTTCTGCTTTATCTACATAGGAAGGTGGATCTTCAGTGCTGTTCTCCGCCCAACCTCGCCAGGTCTTCGGTGTTTTAGTTTCGCTCATTTAGGTAAGGAAATCTAAATGGTTTCAGTTTCAGGAGTAGAATTGTGATCAACCCTTCTTTTGGTTTAAATGCATTTGGCTTTCTAAAGAACCATCCCAAACTAACTAACTTACATCACATCAAGAAAAACAAATTACTGGTCCGAGGACGATGGTATTCAGGCATTAGACTGGCCTGTCAAGTCACCAGACTTAAATTCCATCGAGCGTCTGTGGGCATTACTCAGGCTTACCATCGGGTACAGAATCATTCATTCTCTCATCGAATGAAGAAAAGTAGTAGACGCAAGCAGATTACGTATCTAGGTTGATGAGGGAGAAAGCCTCATCACAATTAAGTTCTTATGACGTATTGTGATGGCCATGGGGTTCCTATCGGGCTTCTGCCGATCGTTGGTGTTTCGGGTAAACATCATTTAGTGGAACATCAAATAGTTTTTGTATGTCCCGGTAATTGTGTCCTCCAGTATCCTCCTGAGCCTCTTCGTCACCGCAACCCCTACATATATTTTTATCGATGCGTTTAAATTTCATTCTGTGGTTTCTAAGAAGGTTGTGGCCAGATAGTGGACCTACTAACACTGACAACGACGTCCTTTAATTTTTTAAAGGGTTGTTGGTTCTGGCTTTATGGTATTTTGGCCAAAGTTTTCTTGACATATCACAGGTGGTACGCGACTTCAACATTGTGGGCAAAGTTATGTCCCTTGAATCTTTTTGTCGCCACTGTAACCACTAGATAAATCACGGAATTAATCCGTAAGAGATTACGTTAAACCTAATGGCCGGATCTACATAAAACTCTCCACTCAGTACAGTTGCCTATCGTTATCAAATATTATAAATACTACACAACTCATGTAACACAGTTTGAAAAATCAAATTGATATCAGACTGAACAGAGGTTCAGTGCGTTTTCTTCTCCTTATCCCCCACAACATACTGTTGGTTGTCGTCAGAATCTTACATTCAACTCACTTTCTGAGATTACAGAGTGGGGGCTTAATCCATTGAAGTGCTCGATTGTGGTCCAGCCTGTGACCAGGGACCCAGCAGAGAGTAGTATCGTGCTGCGAGCTAGTAATGTTAAGCTCTTTGGGAGAGCGTCGGACTAGCTTGGATTTTATTTCAGTATAAGAAATTGCTTTAATGGCTGCCTGACTGTCGATGTCGATAAAAATGGTGATATCATCTCGTGGTATTGCCATCATTCTTCTTTGCTTGGAAGAATGCAGAAGAATGGTTCCTCGAGGTCGAGGAATGGTGACGTGTAGTCACTGCTTACAGCTTAATCTAAGAGGTTTTTTAGTATCTGTGTATGACCTTCTGGGTTTGAGTTCTAACCATGCGTTTAACCGGGAAAGTGTGTGTTTAGACCGTCAATAATAATAATCTTCTTCATATCTAGCTTCGAGTACAAGTAGGAATATCTAGTCGAGTAGTAAATACGTTATTTGCTGTCTGTCAGTTCTTTAAGTCACAAGTTCTGTATCGACCTCCTCGTTCGACTCGTAGCCATCCAAGCCCAAACCATCGAATTGAAAGAACTTCGTTTAAATAAATACATGTACGTAGATATTTTCATTAATTTTTCTTACCCGCAAGAATCCCCATTCCCATTTCTTTTCATAGTATAGATTGGTTGTTGGTTCGGGAGTATGTTCCCTCTGTAGTTGCTCCGAATTTCTCTGTAAAATGCTGTTCATAGTGTCTCCTCGTCCTGTTGTCGACTCATATAACTTCTAACATTTTTTCTTCCTTAAAACATTTATTTATCTGTAACAAAGAAAAGTTGTGTTGATTTTTTTTATTAAATTAATTTAACCATTTCCGTTCGTTATCAATGGTTCAAAAATTTCTAAAAACATGATCGATAAGTTTTTAATTGAAAATGAATGTTTTTTTGCCGTAGAGATAACACCATTTTGCACCTGAATACGTAACTTAATTATTAAACGGTTTGTTTTGCAAAAAAATTAAAATAAAGTTACGATAATGATAATCTAACATGATTGATGACGTTTGCTTATTCAACAGCGAAACGTAATTATTTGGTGTTTGCTAATTGGGACATGACCTTTAGGAGAAATTGCGTTTTGTAATCAAGAATTTCGAATGCGTACCAATCACCTATTGAGCAGATTCACCCTGTGTATGACAATAATAAGGACACAGTCAAATCTTAAGGAAATACTTGGCATTGAAATCACTACAGATTACACAATAGGTACCGTGACTTAAGGCCATGTGACATAAGGCCATATTTCTAGGTTGCAAATATTTGGAAATATGGCCTTATGTCACGGCACCTACACAATATCCCACCTACATATACTCGTACTTTAGTATAACATTCTCTCAGTGGAAATGACAGCGATCTCAAGGTACATTAGCTGACCGGCGAATCAACTGGGAGAAAAATTGGCAGGAGCTGTCAGCCCGGGAGATATAACCAGGTAGATGGTGCAGTACAATTGATACCGTGGACCAC
Organism: Matsumyia berberina; assembly: GCA_917880715.2. Taxonomy (NCBI): domain Eukaryota; kingdom Metazoa; phylum Arthropoda; class Insecta; order Diptera; family Syrphidae; genus Matsumyia; species Matsumyia berberina. The sequence goes on from OU862870.1 coordinate 37,819,593, forward strand.
TTAACATTTTCAATCATAGCCGAGAAACTTACAATAACTGGTAAGAAGGCATTCAAGCTAACTGTTCGGAAGAATAAGCCTCTACTCCTTGATGGCGTAGAGAACTGGAAATCCTTAAAAATGGGTGCTGAGGGCTTTTAACTAAGCCGTGAGGAGGAAAGATTCGGATGCATGGGACGAAAGCCATAAAAGAAGAGTTGAAACCAGGCGAGATTTCGCTATGTTCACTGTCACTTGTCGTTCCTTCATTGCTTCCTATTTTCCTTTTCATCTTCCTTCTGATTGTCCATTGTCGTTAAAGTAACAGGTTTTTTAAAGTTCGACTGTTGAATATTTTTGTTTCCATGGGCAGCATGCGTTTCTCATTGCGCATTTTTCACTATTTATTGTTTTGGAGGGATGTAACAATCAGTAGAATCTCGTTGAAGTCCGGTAAACCTATGAAACTATAAACCTCACGATTCAAAATTATGACGTTTGATAGTAAGTATGCAAGCGCCAACAATGGACTGTGAAGTGCACTCTTGAAAGTAATTCTATGCTGCTATCGCAAAATGACCGGAAGTATGACATGGTTGCTTGATAGGCGCCGTAAATTAAAACTTTGTTATGCCCGGCCAAATTTTAGCCGAGCGGTTTAAGAGATGTTTATCATTAAGTCATTTAAGTGCCGATAATATTGTACACATGATTGATAGACAGATTGTTAGGGAGTTTATCGCTAATAAATCACAAACACATGATTGATAGACGCCTAAATATTGGGAATTAACGCCAATAAATGGAGAATTTACAATGGTTGGACAATGGAGCTGGTCCTCCAGATTAGGGGATGGCCCTTCTTTGCGGTCTGGTGTTTCTAGGAAAATACATTTTCAAAGGTTCCGTCTGCATAGACGGTAAATGGAGAAGAAAATATAACGACCAGCTGTTTGGAGACATCGACCTAGTCAGAAGAAACCCACGTAAAACAAGAAGAATCTTCGGATTTACCCCAGAGGGATGATGCCCTAGGGCAAAAACGAAACTGAAAGCAGCTAGCTAACGATGAAACTGGTTAGAGGCGCTTATTTGTTGAGTTCTAGGTTCACTCCGGATTGTAGCGCCAGATGAATTCGACGAACATGGCACTACCCTACCAATCCTATCAAATCCACTAAAACTGGGTATGCCTTTCGCTACCTAGATGTTTCAAATAAAACCAATCGAAGACGGGAGATGAGCATGACATGTCACATCTCCAGACAGACTTGCTCATTATCGGCGCCCTCACAGATAGAAGAACACAGTGAAGATTCGGTCATTTTCAAAAAACTTCAACAAGATTAATTGCAGAAATGAAGACGAGAGGGAAAAGGTGGCGTTTTAAACGAAAATGACAAATCCGTAGGTGCCAAAAGTATCCTTGGTATTAATGCTACTTCAGGTCTGGTCAGAACAGTTGCGACGTTCCGACGTATAAAAATCACACAATTATGTACACGTGACGTCACGGGGTATTACAAACGAGTCATAGATTAAGATGTGGAATAAAAGTGTCGAATCACATAATGTGTTTATTACACGATGACCATGTGTGAAAAAATTCATATAAAAATACGTTCTCCTAGCGATCGCATATATGAATGTATTGTGTTACACAAAATTTGCTCCATATTTCTCTGTCGATTGCAGAAATACCCCAATTTAGGTCGTTTAGGCTAAAGTCGTGTCACACTTAAGTCATTGGAAAATTCCCACCCCGACTCGTTATACGACAACTCTGTTTTGCACTTATGTACGTCGCCCTTTCAAGCAATTGTAGAAATCCAAATTTCATTCGCAGAACCATAAAAAAGGGGAATCCCGGAGTATTGAATGAAAGTTTTTTTATGATGTTCAATTTTGTCCTTATTAGATACATTGTTTTCGGTTGTGGTGAGATAAGGTTCCAATTTTTTTGTTGTGAAGAAAATGAGTGGAAAACGTAGTGCACGAGAATTTTGTAAAACCCGCACAAAAAAAAAAATCGAAAAGCATCACATTACAAACGAAATTGGATGTTTTAAGACGCCTAGATTCAAATGAAAAGATTATAGACCAAGAGCCCGCAGCAAGGTTAGGCTGTGAAAGGTAACCGAACAAAATTTAGACTTGTTGAAAGCAGGGGTAAGCCTTGTGCTATAAACGAAAGTCTTGCAGGAAATGGTCGCCGCTTTAGTGAGTAATAGTATGTAGAAAACTAATGTTTTTCCAAAATTGAGATAATTGATATAACCAGTCAATGTTAGTTTTATTGTACAGTGTACTTTTATTTGATCGCAAAAATTTTGGTCCAAGAAGTTTCAAGTGTGGCAAATTTGTTTTAAAATTTAAAATTAAGAAAAGCGATCTCTCATAACAAATATGAAGGTTCAAGACCATTTGAGCGCGGCTTACGCCCTGCCAGATCGTTTTAAAATTATCAGAAAATTTATTTTCGAAAGCCATACGTCCAAGCAAAGAAAGAAACAACCTCTTAGATCGAAAATACATATGTAAGTATATATGTAAGTCTAAGTTCATATGTATTCAGTCGCAGATATGATAATATATACATATGTAGTTACGATTCAGCAATTCAAATTTTTTTTTTTACATTCTTTATACATAAGTTTCTCGAGTGAAATAAAAAAAACAGGCAACACAAATAAATTCTATTGAATTACCTGACAGTTGTTGGGTTTATCGACGTTGAACTTTAAATAAATCACCGAAGCACCTTATATCGCGAGCTACGAATAAACTGAGTAGCAAACCTTTCAACTTTAACGCAGATGCACACAAGAACGACTGGCGATGCTTAATGCAAACTTGGCTGTAATTTGTGTCAAAACATTAGGTCAGCAAAGGTCATTTTCTCAATATCCGGTTCGGGGACTGTTGTTGTGCTTAAAGTTCTTCCGAAACTAAAAACAAAACAAGGAGGGCAATAACTTTTTAAATTCGAGTTTCTTAGAATGCGTTTTGAATTATGTAAAATTTGAATTTGAACGTCAGATCCTCACTGACCTTTGGATCTTTAAGGAGGCATGAAGAGAACTCGAGTTATTGACGCACACCCTACAGACGATTACCCACATTGACGCACCAAAGTAAGATGTATCAATGTATTCATCCGCGAAGATACACATGTTGACGTGAGTGGTCACATACTCCACGGCCTCGCATGTTGAACAGGTCCTATTTGAGATTCCGACAACCAAGAAGTAGTCCAGAAGATTTGGAGCTGAAATTCGTTACCCTTGTATGGCGACACGGGTGCTGGCATGACAAACCATTTTTATCGGAAACAAAATTTATTTCTTCATTTGGATGGAGACGCATTATACGTATGACGAAGGGGTCTTGCAACTATTTGCAGATCCATCTGAGTCCTCCAAGAAAAGAAGGAAAAGATTTCTGTAAAAAAAAAATGTTTTGGCAAACTGCGAACATTAAGAAAAGAAAAGAAAAGAAAGAAAAAAAAAAAAGAATTGCCTGACTTGGGCTAATGAAGTCATAGTTAAAGGACATTCTCTCGAGGCACGTACCTAAGTGGACTGCGATCCAGACCAAGGCCGCCCACACAGTTGCTGGCGCTAAAACAGACAGCAATGCAATGAAAAAGGGGACGATAAGGCAGGAGGCAATATCAAATGCGATGCCAACAAGCCAGTGGTAGGCATAAGTAGGCAAGGCCACCAAAAAGTTCGTTGCCACTATTGCAGATCCTTGTGGTGGATAGTAGATAACCAAAAGAGAAAGCAAGACTGACTGTAAGTTCGATACCATTGAGGATGGCCCTACCATGGGCTGCCTGACACTTAAGAAAGCATGAACAAATGGTGCCCAAGGCTAAGAGGGAGAGTTTACAATCAAAAGAGAGAGACCTTCAATTATGCAAATAGTTATGTAAAACGTCATACATACAGCTGTGATTGCAATACAGTTAGCAATAGTGGAATTCAGAGAGTCGGGCCGCTGGCATTCCTTTGAACGTGGTCAGTTGTGAAAGCCTTGGCCACAGCTGTCATTGACAGAACAGGTTAACAGGAGACCCTAGGAGGGGGCTGCACTGCGAGCATTATCCCAAGAAGACAAACCCAACGTAAGATTATGTGTACCTGGCAAAGTGCTAAACAAAGCCCAGAACCATTTATCCAATACGAAGAGCTAAAAGACCACCGACGGGGAAGAGGACGGCGACCAACACTGGTACCAAAGAGTTAATCATCCTGATGAATGAGCTGTCGCGACGTGACTGTACAAGTAGGATGGGTATTTTCTCAGACGACTTCTGCAGGGTCAAAGAGGAGGAAGATCCAATCCTACTTTTTCTTTGTACCTGTCCTATCCTATCCCAAAGAAGAAAGCTCTAGGCTCTTACTATCACTTCGATAATTTGGAACTGTCACATACTGACAGTAAAAGTATTCTTAGCTTCATCAAGAGGTCCATCTGGTTCCAGATAAATGAGAGACACTTCCAGGTAAAAGTATCATGTTGTATTACAAAGTCTTAGTAAAAGGAACATAAAGACATTTAAAACAAAGACGGTGCATTTCGTTTGGTTGAATTAAACTCAACTTAATGACTACAAGATTCAATTATGTAAAATTACTGAGACAAGCTGTTTAGCAGAGTTAAAAATCGTACTCTTTATCAAAAACTATGATTTCAACACTTGAACTCCTCCTGTTTCACGAACAAAGCCTTCCGACATTCTTTGCTTAATGTCGCAAATTTATGAGTCAAGTGGAACATTTATTTTAGAATGAGTGAATGAAGTGGTACAATTCTCAGTACGAGTGGAATCATGTTTAAGTGAAGTAAAACATTTTTGAAAATCAAATCGCTGGCAACAGTATTAAAGTAAACACTGGCATGTTAACTACTCACAATACCAATGGGTTGACTCTTAACAACGTTTTCTGCATGCATTAGCGAGTGAAGTTAGAACTGACATTGGGTGGTGTGAAAAAAAACTGAGGGAACAATTAGGGCAAACCCTCTTAAGGAAAGTGTTTTCTGAAACTTCATGAAATTCATTTTTCAATTTAAATTTAGTGTTTAAAAAGTTGAGTTAACACTCTGCCTCAGTTTTTATTCACACCACCCATTACCTCAAAAATCGGTCAAAATGTTCCACATACGCCACAGTATTTTAGCTAAAGCGATTCTGATAGAATCCATTGTGTAGCGACTGAAATCAGAACTGGGATCACCTCAAAAATTTATTAGACTGTTCTACATACGCCACAGTATATTTAAGGTTTTGTGATACCCGATGTGATATAAGTATTAGACGTCTTATGTGTTCCTTGATTGCGTGTTTAACATTTTATGATTATTTCTAAATGGCCCGATTTGTGGGCTCTGATGTCCCGATTTATATGGAGTTTTATCTGGCAGCCCTAGGATGGATATTGTGCTCGAAAAAAACAAATACCTGTGACAGGTAAGTGGACTTAAACTACATGTCTTGAGTGTCCTCCAATTCCATAACACTATGCTCATTTGTGCTCAGGAGCTCCTCGAGAAAATCTAGGAGCAATGCCCAAGATATGGCGTGAGGCGTGACAGTCTTTGGATATTTTAACGCCAAAATCGCAAAGGAGGACATTTTTGGTAGGCGGTCCTTCGGAAAACAAAAATAAATTCAACCGAACGTCGCAATGTAGAACGAAACTTTCACAAGAAAACTTCGAAGTCATCTGATCAAACTGCCGCCAATCAAATTGATCACGTTCCGACCGACACTTTTTGGATCTTCGAACGATTCGAGGTGCAAACGGGCCATTGATTTGTTACTGGAGGTGAACATCCAGTAATGTCGCTACCTTAACCATCACTGTAAGGGTATTCAGTTTTAAAAATGTCTACAGAAGCAGAGATACATTAAGAGAAGAATGTATGTCGCCGTGGTTCAGCAGTAAGTGCGTTGCAGTGCTGCGTGGTCTCAAGCACCAGCAATGTCCACCGAACATTTTTTGCGACACCACTTCTTGTTGGGGAATGACAAATCTCCAAGAGTATTCTTGCTCTTAAAGAAGCTTCTCAATTCGCCGTAAGGAGTGGGCAATAAATTACAGGTCTCTTTCAGTCGTGCGAAAAATACAACACGCATAACATTATCTCATCTCGAGCTGTCGCGCCTGCTATTTTTTTTATTTGAGAGAAGCTATCGCAATGACTACTATCACGGATATTTTAGGTGCAAACAGATTGTATTGGATCAAAGCCGAAACATGTGCTACAAAATGTGAAAGTGCAGAAGCCATCTTTGTCTTGTGGTATACAGTTCTATTGCTCATTGCTCTGATGCTTAGAAAAAACTGTACATCTGTCTAGCAAATGGACGCAAAAAATCTTCAACCTTTAACCAAATTATGTAGATCACGTTATGATCAGCGAAAGAATCTTTTTCAGTCTAGTGGATGTTTGAACATTCAAAGGTTCAAATTTCAACTCGGTTATACGAGTAGGTATCATGTTATGTCTGGAACAAAACAATAAGTGGAACAATTTCAGCGATGAAAGGCTGCATTTGCAAGCGACAACCTCTGTCTCTGCTGATCGGTTGTCTTAAGAAATTTTGAAAAGTTCTCTAACAGCAACAACCGTCGACGGTTTAGCCAAAAATACTGTGGCGTATGTGGAACATTTTAACCAATTTTTGAGGTGATCGCAGTTGAAACTTCACTTGCTTCTGCAAAGTAAAAACCTAAAGTACTGTGGCGTTTATTTCCATTCCATCTGCGAAAAACCCCTAGTTTGCTTTTGAATGCGCCTAGGTAAGCGAAAACCAATGCACCTTGAACTCATCACCCTCTCCTCACGAAAGAAGGACAAAACACACGATCACTTTAATGAAAATATCTTTTCGTGGGCGGCAAGGAATTTCTTCTGACTTGTTTCACGTTGCTGTACGTGGGGTTGACAGCTCCACTACGGAAAAACAAGTTGTTCCGAAACAACCAAGAGCCTCAGATACGGACGATTTTATTGTTGACGAACCTGGCAAACGAAACAAGGACAACGACCTTCGGATCTGCACGTGGAATGTTAGGTCCCTTAACAGACAACGTGCAGCCGAACAACTAGCGGAGACCCTAGACTGCTGCAAAGCACACATCACCGCCATCCAAGAAGTGCGGTGGGATGGGCCGGACAAAAAGAGGATGAAAAACTGCGATATCTATTACGGCGATTATTACCGACAACAAAAGCAGCGCCTATTTGGGTTGTAAGCTTCAGGTATGTGATCGAACGCCTCACTTCAATCCGCATCAAGGCTAAATTCGCCAACATAAGCCTAATATGTGCGCATGCCCCCACAGAGGAGAAAGGCGACGACACCAAAGACAGATTTTACGAACTCCTGGACAAGACATACGAGCAGTGCGCTAGCTATGACATTAAGATTGTCCTAGGCGATTTACACGCAAAGCTAGGAAGAGAGGGCATCTTTGGTAATACTGTCGGAAGGCACAGCCTACACGACACCACCTCCGATAACGGATTTAGGCTGATCGACTTTGCTGCGGGGCGGAACGTTGTCGTAGCTAGTACGCGGTTCCCACATCTCGATATCCACAAAGGAACATGGAGATCATGCCGTCATCAACCGTCAACCAGATTTACCACATTGCGATCGACGCAAGGCACTCCTCCAGTATTATGGATGTCCGAACGTTCCGAGGGGCCAACATTGACTCGGACCACTACCTTGTTGTAGCCAAGGTACGACTGCGGATATCCCGAACACTGCCAAGACAAGGAAATACTGTGAGCAAGTTTGACGTCGAACAGCTGCAATCGCAAGAGATCACCAGATCCTTTTCCGATCGAGTCTCTCTCAATCTCTCAAGAGGTCCTATGCCACCAGCATCAAGTATTGAAGACCAGTGGCAACATTGCCAAAAAGCCATTAGAGATGCCGCCTCTGATGTGCTGGGTTTCACTCGGTCACCACAACGAAACCCCTGGTTTGACGACGAATGCCGGCAAGCACATGCAGCGAAACAAGAGGCATACCAAGCGGCGCTGCATAGAAAGACCAGAGCTGCTCGCGAGCTCTACGGGCAGAAGAGGAGATACGAATACAAGCTTTTCAGGAGGAAAAAGAAAGAGCATGAGAAGCGCGCGATCGAGGAGATAGAGGGATGTTATAGCAGGAATGAGATTCGGAAGTTTTACCAAAGGGTTAAAAGAACCTGTCAAGGCTACAGAGCCCGAACCGAGGCCTGCAAGGATGGACAAGGGAACATCGAAGTAAAATCGCAGTCGATGCTGAGGATATGGAAGAACTACTTCTGCAAACTGTTTAACGGCGACGACGAATCAAATACCGCTGTCAGGCAGAATGAACCATGCAACCTGGACGACGAAGACCAACAATTTCGTCCACCCGACTTGGACGAGGTGAAGAAAGCCATATCGAAGCTTAAGTCCAACAAAGCTGCTGGGGCTGATGGCCTAACTGCCGAGCTGTTCAAAGCAGCAGGCGATGACTTGGTAAGGAGCATGCACCAACTCATATGTAAAATATGGTCGGAGGAAAGTATGCCCGATGAATGGAACCTCAGCATTGTTTGCCCGATCCTCAAGAAAGGAGACCCTCTGAACTGCGCCAACTACAGAGGCATCAGTCTTCTTAACATCGCTTACAAGATCTTATCTGCCCTGTTGTGTGAACGCCTGATCGGTCCATATCAGTGTGGTTTCAGGCCAGGAAAGTCCACCATCGACCAAATATTCACACTGCGGCAGATCTTGGAAAAAACCCAGGAACTTGAAATCGATACCCACCACCTTTTCATCGATTTTAAAGCCGCGTATGACAGCATCTATAGAGACGAGCTATACAGACCCATGTCGAGAATGCACGCTGCTCCATCAAGGTCGGTCAAGACCTCACCGAGACCTTTGATGTCAAAAAAGGATTTAGACAAGGTGACGCGCTGTCATGCGACGTCTTCAACATCGTTCTTGAAGGCAATTGAGTAGCAAAGCCCTCTCTCGAACAACTAAGGTGGCCCTTTATAAGTCCTTAATCGTCCCAGTCCTGCTCTACGGCGCAGAGGCATGGACTCTGTCTAAAGCGGATGAGGTTACTCTTGGCTGTTTCGAGAGGAAAATTCTTCGGGTGATTTTTGGTCCCGTCTACATAGACGGGGAGTGGAGAAGGAGATACAACGACGAACTGTACGGGCTGTACGGCGGCATCGACTTAGCCAGAAGAGTGAAGGTCCAACGACTGAGGTGGCTGGGACATGTAGAGCGGATGGACACCAATGCTCGAGCTCGGAAAATCTTCGAATCCACACCCGAGGGTCAGCGCAGTAGAGGAAGACCGCGACTCAGGTGGCGCTCGCAAATGGAAGGGGACCTCAACCAACTTAGCGTGCGAAACTGGAGATAGCTGGCAAAAGATCGAGATCGCTGGCGACGCTTGTTGGTTGAGGCCCAGGACCACCCCGGTCTGTAGCGCCACCTTAAGCAAGTAAGTAAGTTTCACGTTTCTATTTATTGCTCCTAGACAAAGTGACGTCACAATATATACCCCATGTTTTAACATGAGGTACAGTCATTCCGTGCTCAACATTTTGATGATTGGTTCAACAGTTTTCGCGTGGGAAAAGTTCAAATAAACGAACAAACAAATAAACTGACAAAGTTTCACTTTTATAATATCTTGGCTTTTGTAAACAAAGACCAAATCAGGAATCAATGATTATAAGTCATACTTCAACAATTCGAGAGATTTAATCTTGAGCACTTGAAAAAATTGTTAAGCAGGATAGAGCACAATTATAGATTTGATAGAGAGTCCTGTTTCAATGTTTCAGAATGAGTTTCTGCTGGATACTTGTGCATAACAAAAAAAAACTTGTAATGCCTCGAACCGATGCGGAAATTAATTTGGTTCTATCTACATATATGGTTTACATCTCTCTTGGGATGGAGCGATGTGTAGCTCATTTTATCTTTACTTAGCTTTTGATGGACGATACTTCACTTGAAAACTTCAAAGGGAATGTAGACTTTCTCCGCAAGGGAACAACTGTCAATGGCCAATCCTCGCCTGATTTGTAGAACGGCTTTGTCGTTCTCAGAGAATGATTTCCCAAAGACATAAGTTCGTTTTTAGATATTTGCAGCAGTTTCCTTGTCCCAGACTAAAAAGATGGAGAAGCGATTTTCCAAAAAAAGCAAGTTTGTTTCGGCTGGGCTCCAACGGTTTTGGGGTATGGTTGCCTAAAAGTTTCAGTGTACATACATATTATATATACACGTACAAAGCCCTGCAGATGATCTGTGGCTCCTTCTGGAAAACACTGACGAAGTTTAGTGGTCTGAATGATTTCGTATGCTTCCTTGCGATCCATTTTCGAGTCATCGGAAGAAGTGCCCTAGTTTTTTTTATCACATTTGCACTCTTCTATTCCACTCTGGAATAGGTTACTCTGAGTCTGTGATATCGAGGATATTGCTGTGACCGTCTTACTTAGAGCTCCATTATCATATCGATATTACTGTGGTCGTACAGTCGTACAGAAGACTGCTACCACCATCCACTGCACTACACTTTGCCTATACAAATGTAGATCAAGGGGTAGGATACGTGGAAGAACTGTCAGATACGACCGCAGTGTACCTATGGGGTCTATGATAGCAGTTTTGAGAACTTTTTCAGGTTCACTTTTGTATCTGGTCACCAGACTATTGGATAGACCGCTTTGTAGCTGCGAAACACTTCGAAAAACAAGTCCAAGAGGAAAAACAAGTTTGAGGAGTTTTTAATTCAAGCCCACAGTACAAAGCTTTAAACTGGTGAAGCAAAACGTTTTTAGTCGTACTGGGAATCAATTTTTAATCATAAAGGAGAACAACCACGATCGCTCGTGAATGACATTCCGGACATAAGCGCGGAGTTCGAAAATGTTGGAATTTATTCGCGCATGAATAGTAAGGCGCGCAGCCTCATCCGCCAGCATTCATGTGTACACTCATGCCGAGATTGCCATTCATGAGTGATCGTGGATGCCCAACTTAAGAAGGTGGCAGAAGCTATCGACGCGACAGTGATGTTTTGACGTACATACAGACATGCATGCTGAGTACGAAGAAGATGATTGTATGTATTTAGGTGAAGGGGCAGCTTATAAGTAGATGGCTATGTCTGCATTGGAATGGTCGAAGAAGTGAAGAAACCATCCACATCGAATGTTGATTTTTGCTCTACCTGGAAGCTGGACTGGAAATTTTAAGGTCGAAACGATGAAAATACGAAATGAAGGGAAAGCTATTTACTCTGATTGCAAAGTAGTTTCATTTCTGGCGCACTTTGTGCACTACACGAACACAAGCATAGGTGAATTGAAGAAAATATTATTTCCAGAAAGCATGTTACTCAAACTCCCCTCATTATCTTCGAATGGTTTATCTCATCTGACAACGTGGGTTTCACTTGTCTACAAGCTCATTTCAAATTGCAACCATTCGAGGCACCGATAACTGACCATTTTATCAGCTTGTCCTATTTTTAAATCCAGGGGGACTAATGAAATCAAATATTCATCATAAGCTCTTTTCATTTCAACCTCAAGTGTCAAAGGTCATCTCTGACACGACAAAAAACTCAAACAATAACAAAACAATAATTCGCAGCCAACCATCCCTTACGAATAAACTTAACGAAACTTCAAAACTCACACAAGTTCACACCCGAAGTGTTGGAAAATTCACAGCCAACAGCAAGAGAAGAATTCCAAAACACATTCACACACTAGGCCGGCCTTATCGAAGAGTTTCTCAAGACGCACGAGAACACCCTCAACAGCAATCGGTTGTGTGCTTATCAGCCCAACACTTGTGAACACTCAGACACGATAAAGCAATCATTATCACAAGTCTATATCTCAAGACACACTGTTACTGCTTAGAAATTTAAATTGAACAATAAGCATTAGCAATTAATTCCACCAATTGGACAACAGATTTACGATATCACTTCCGATACCGATCTCCCGATATCGACCTTCCGAACTGAGGTAGATAGCGTGCTACAGGTACGATCAGATGAATGGGATTTCGTTTCGATTTTGTTGATGTTATCACTTCCACGTACACTAAGTTTGAATTTTCCAGGAGCCGAACACACAGGACACCGTAAATACTTTCCTTAAGGTCGTATGTGTTTTCACTTTCTTGCAGTGAATCATTTTTCAACACTTCACGTTTTCACTTCATTATTCCCCGTCGTCCCGAGTGCAGAGTGTAAAATTCGATAGAAGATAACGATAAACGACGTTTGCGACAGTGATTTCCGTGGGATTTTTGAACAATCTCCGTCAGAGTCCCGCAGTCAACTGAACTGAAGTGTACCTGCTCAGAAAATTGCTTCGTCTTTAGATAAATTTAACGGTTATCGACGGGTGTGAGTGAGCGAGCACGGAAGATGATTGATTAGAAATTCTAAACTAGATACGTGCATGTGGTGCTTGATTGACAGGTGCGAAAGGTTGAAGTGCGAGTGCGTGTTGGTAGCTTCTGATAGCTCAAGGCAGCGACGGGGTCTAACCGCGGGGAGCATTGCAATTTTCCGATAAGGCGTGTAAAAGTGAACCTTGCCAATTATTTTTAGTTGTTCACCTTGGTGCTGAGCTGAATAGTATTAAGGCGAATGTCAGCGTGAAGAAGTGGGCTTCTGAAGAGGCGCTATCACAGGAAATATTTAATTAATGACACCTCTTGAGTGGACACTTGTTGGCGTGGTCAACATTGCTGACGGTTGAGTCATAATTCACATATTGCACAATGAATCGGTGGAGTGTTAGAGTAGTGAACCACTAGCAAACGAAAGGTATTTTTATAATGATAGGTCAGGCTAGATGAGGAGATCGCCTTTTAAGACGAAGCTACACTCCCTAAGTAGGGAGAAATTGGCGAATGCAGAGATCTTTTGGGTTTCATTGATGAAATCTAAGTCTATGTAGATGGGTTGTCCTTCTTGGCCACCACCAATCACCAGTGGCCTAAAGATCAATACTGACTCACAGGGTCATCTATACCGGTAAGGTCGAAGGAGATAAGATGAAAGACAGACAATGGATCCAAGGTAAGATTCAAAGAGTCGAGGCCTGTAAGAGGGCGAACTCATTCGCTCGAACAATCTTTGGATATCTGGAGACCTTTAGTTTCATATTTTCCCCTCAACGTTCAGACGTAGAAAGCTGAGAAGTAATATGGAGAAATTACTTTTCGCTATAAACAACATTTGTTCCGAAGCTAGCTCGCCCTTCTCAAGAATTTCCTAGCCAAGAGTATAGGTTCTAAAACTTGGGCCAAACTTGAGAAATGACTGTACGTATTTCTACTGGATTTGTCCTCAAATAAGATTAATCCTACTGCTAACGTACAGGGAAGTCCAAAATCGACAAAATGCGTGAGCGAGGAAGTGCTCAAAGCCTATGCCAGTCGGGGCGATGACCGATCGCATCTATGTACTTCCAAGCAAACGACAACTGACGACGGATGTTTGCCGAAGCCGAAAGAGAAAATGCTAGAACCTAGTGCCTGAACCTAGAAGCAAGCCTCCTCCTTGCGCGTGCTTGGCGTTAGGTGAGACAATATCTCGGAAGGTCATGTAGGTCAGATCACACTCCTCAAGCTACTCGAGCTATTGCTCATCATGTGAGAGGGAGGCGACAATCTCTGGACTAGACGAAGGTAGGTAGGTAGATAAAAGTGGCTTTCTGGATGGTCTTTCCAGCTGACCTGCGTATGTGCAACTAGTTTTCAGATCTATTCTGTGGAGCTAATATTGTTAGAAATGTTTCAGAGTTTTAAAGCAGAAATTTCGGATGGGCCTTACAAAAAAGCTTTTCCAAGTGTCAGATGCCTGGCTCTGTCTAGTGCCGGGCAATCGCAGAGGAAGTCAATCAGGGTTTTTTTATGTGGGTGTTATAGGAAATATTTAATTTGGCAGCGTGTATGCCAATTGGTAAGTGGCTAGTGTTTGCAACAAGTATTAAGTCTCAGTTCGGGCACGAGTGTAATATGCCAACACTACAATTTTTGTTGTAGGTAGGTCACGTCTTTCTAGACATAACACAGTTTTCTGAACTTTTCCGCCTAGAGTTGGCAAATTATAGAAAGTGCTGGACAATTTTACCCTTGACGAGTATCATTGAGGTGTACCGACACTACCTCTGTCATGGAATTATCAAAGTCTGAGCAGAGCACCGTCTGGCTACCTCATTGGCATCTCATTCTCCTCTATGTAATTATGGCCAAGAAGGCAGAGGAAAGTGATGCTAAACTTCTATCAGGTGAAGGTAATCCGGCGGAAATTAAGGACAAACCGCATTGCAACAACACAACGACTATCATCTTGGCAAGGAAGCAACAGCAGTGACACGGCTTTGCAACCTCCCATGATCCAAAGGAAGCTAAAATGACTGAGGCGAGCCAGACAAGTTAAACTAACCTCTTCATACGTATTTTCCATATTTCAAGCAGAAATCCTGGCTATCTTCACAATGTAAAAGAACAATCTTCCACAGGAACATTAACTGGAAGGTCGTATTCATGTTTTCTGATAGTTACGTAAGTGCACCTTAAAGCATTTGGTGAGGTTAAAGCTACTAAGGCATAGACTGAATGTCGGCGCTCAAAAAGAAATGAAGGCCTTTCTCATAACGACCGATGTTGACCATCTTGTGAAAGCCATTACAGAGGAGCTGTGTCTAATAAAATCAAAAAATAAGTTAGTAGGCTACTGCAGTACAGAACTGCATCAGACTAATATTTCTCAGGTTTTGAGTAAACTTGAACGTTCTGAATCATCACTGGCGTAATAACTGGGCACTGCCTTCTAAACGAGTAGCTTCACAGACTTAATCTATGGCTTAGATAATCATAAGACTTCTTTAAATTGCTCAAGATTCTAACATAATTTGAATTGAGCGAGTTCTTCTAAAAATACCAAGAGGCGGCACAGTAGATTTCATATGAAACCGCAGAGCAAAAACTAATTCCGTCTAATTACCTATGCACCCCGATTCGATTCTCAAATCTCATGCCAAATGCTATCCAATGTTAACTCTGTTCAACGCCTTCGCTCTGTTTGTGGCACAAAAATCTGAGCAAAATAATACCTTGTTCGCCTCCGTCTTTAATAGCGTATCTTTCCAAATTCTCTAGCGTAAACACTTTTGCGCACACATCAAGGGAATTGACAGCTATAGCTGTCAAATTCGTAGTAGAATACATCTCCATCACTTTAAATCACTACTTTTGTCAGACATCAGAAGTATTGAAAACTAAACTTTTAATTTTCTATGCTTTTTTCTGATGAAATATTATTGCAATTGCATTAGTTTTAATTATAAACATACAAGAGAAGGTTTGCAATGAGTTTTCAATAATATTTCCACCGAAAAACTGATTTTTCCAAAAAATATAATACTAACATGTGCACAGCCAAAAAATGCAGTGAGTTCATATATATATGAACTCAACGCATTTTTTCGTCTGTTTTGTGTAACACAAATGAAATTTCAAATCTTGTAGAGTTGTCTTTGGGGTTTTGGCTGTTTTTGGACGGTTTTTCGATTGAAATTTGACGAAACGGTGGACTAAATAAATAAAAAGCGTGTGATATGCAGAAATACCGAAAAGAATCAATACTTTGACAAGAATTGAAAGAAATCTACCGACATAGATAGGCAAAGAAAATTTACGTTGGGTTTTTCTCAAAACAGTGCATGACTGGAGGTACCTAAGGACTACACAATGACAGTATTCGATGATTGAGGTATAGAATCATGCCGAATTCTAAACATTTTGAGGCTTGAAAGGATTTAAATAGCTGTCGTTCGCCGGATAAAGTCCGCATGATTAAATCTATTACGGCGATGGTAAAACGACCCACTAAACTGTTCTCTTGCTACTCATGTGTACATAGTCCTTTTTAAATAAGTACTTAATTTTTAAATAATCTTTTCATCATCGCAATAGGCGTTAATTTATTATTTTCTTGAAAGTTCGCCCCCAGTCAACGCACATTTATTTAAACAATATTCTTCGCCCTCTTTATGTCAAATATTATTTCAATCACACTTCTCATGTAATCTAGTACAAGCACACGTAACAGCAAACCATCCACCTGCTCGCAGCAAAACATTTCGTTCAATAACACATCTGACGTTTCTCAATTGACACTTGACAGCGGTGCCACTGGGATTATTTGTTAAGAAGAGCATTTTTCTAGTGATTTCAATTCGATCGGCTTCCTCTTCCGTTGTTATTACCTTTATTTACATAATAAAACACTTGGTTTCGCACAAAATTGATTCCTTCTCAAAGGAAACATCGCCGACAAACAAACAATGTCGGCGTTTACTGAATCGGCGCTGCTAAAAAAGCTCCAAGATCTAAACTCGAGTCAACAAAGCATTCAAACGCTGTCGCTATGGCTAATCCATCATCGTAAACACCATCAAGCAATCATTAAGACTTGGTACAAGGAACTACAGAATGGTAAGTCCATTCTATTAGCTTAATTCGATTGATAAATCAATAAAGAATATCTAATTGTAGTTTCCGAAAGTAAGAAGCTCACGTTTATGTACCTTGCCAACGATGTGATTCAGAATAGTAAAAAGAAAGGACCCGAGTATGGTCGTGAATTTGGTGTAGTTCTACAAAAAGTTTTCACATATATCGGCGAGACGTGTTCGCATGAAAAACTACTCGGCAGTTTGGGAAGAATTCTGAACATATGGGAGGAACGAGGTGTCTATGATTCGAACACGATCGCTGAGTATCGTTTGAAGCTGACAAATATTAACAAGGAGACCACCAAAGCCAAGGAAAAGGATCGAGAAAAAAAACTTAAACGAGCAAGAACCAACTCAAGCTCGGAGAAAAAAGAAAAAAAGGAGAAAATTCCAAAACAGGAAGAAGGTAATGGCATTACAGAGGTGGACTTGAGTCCGCACTTACCACTGGGTGAGCCGCCAGAGCCGGAGGATCTTATTAAAGCTTTAAAGGAAATAGAGAATTCGCCTTCCAGTGATGCTGTGGTTCGAGAAAGAATTGCAAATCTTCCGCCAGAGATTTCCGAAATAAGTTGCCTGGCAAAATTAGAAGATAAGGATGCTGCTAAGGCATTGGCCAATCAGGTAAGAACGATATTACTTTTCTGGATGAAATCTGCAGGATGAAATCAAGATTCTACCAAAATTACAAACATTCAGCATTGGCTGGTAGCTAGCCTTCGAGCAATGCATGCGTTCTTTGTTTTCTCCGAATGGGAAACAAACAACTTCGGATTAACAGCCAGTTGGATAAAGTTTCAAGTACCTGTTAGAGATGATATCAGGATGTCTGTTGTACATGTGCGTCGTTTACTTACCTGGCATTTCCTTTAGCTTTGTCCAGCTGTTCCGCAATTCCCGTGAGTCCTTAAGTGTTCTGTCCCATGTATTTCTTGGTCGACATACTGTTCTGTCGTCTTGGGTTACCGGACCTCTCTGCAAGTGAGTGCAGAGCTCGGTAGATGTTGTTGCTAAGAGTTCTTCAACGCGAATCAGTTAGATACCTCCTCAGCACACCCGCAATACCATGACACCAATTGTCAGGCTTTATCGAACCAAAGATAGCTGTCAGACCAACATGGCACAGCTGAGGAACGGTTTCATCGCCGTGGTGTACAGCCAGTGCATGATCGACTGAAAACATGCTTTTGCACAGGAACAGTGTTACTGGGATTTTCCTGGGATGATTGGCAATTTTTTCTCTCCACGGACTGATTGAATATCATTTCGCTTGCGTGGCACTTAAAATAAATTGAATTTTGAAGGCTGTTAAGCATAAATACTTTGTGTTATTGTTCGGCCATATCTCCTAGTCAGAGATGTAACCTTTTCCTCTCAGTTACAGAGGCCTAGATCCTATTTACGATCAGAACTGGTCGAAGTGCTTCATTACCGATATGAAGACTAACACTGGCAATATAAGGATTACGAACTGGCTTGCATGCTATCACTATCGTCATGAGGTTGCTCCACTTATATATTTGTCATAGGCAGTGTGTTTGATTGCTACTCCCCTGATCTAGGGTCAAGTACCAACTGAGAATCGGACAATTTGCCAATGCTTTCTACTTTGTTGTCTATAGTTGTCCTAAGTGTATTACATGAAATCATTCTAATACCGTTTCTTGCAGGTTAACGAAGCGGTGCAATTGCTAAACGAGTATAATATAAGACTTGCCTCTGAAATGGAAGAGCGTACAAAACTGGCATCTATGTTAAGAGACTTTCAAGCGGAACAGAAGGAACTGCTGGCTCAAGCTGAACAAAGACATGAGGTAAATTGATTTTGATTTAATTGACTATGCTTCCTGTAGGGCATATGGGACCGAATATTTTACAAAGAAGTTGATGGTTTTTAGGACGTCTTGAACTGCCTCTTCTCGTCCGAGGTTAGCTTCCTTACAGTATTGCCTCGTCTTTGCGAGGTTCGGGATATCCGCAGACATACCTTGGCTACGACAAGTCTATGTTTGCCACTCGTAGCGTTTGGAGATACATTATTCTGGAGAAGTCTATCGCAATGTGACCAATCGGTTGACGGTTGATTGATTAGAAGATGAATATCGAAATGCTGCAATATTACGCTCCGTCGCGTAGTCAATCATTCTGAATCCGTTACCGAAGGTGGTGTCGTTCAAGCTACACTTTCCGACAGTTCGACCCTTCGTTAAAATCGCCCAGGGTAGTTTGAATGGCATAAATGGGGCCAAGTGCTATCATAATTGGGCTGAAAAAAATCTGTAGATGCTTATGTTCTCTAGAATGCACTTGTGTGCCGTTTCCTTCTCCATAAAGGAATGCCATATAGCACTCAATGTCAATCGCTAGTATATGCATTCACTGCCGCGTGGACCGAGTAAGGTGCCATTCTCTTCTACATGCCTTCAAAATCCTAATATTTTCACTTATTTTCTCTTCGATTATTCTTAATTTAATTGTTTGTTTCTGTTTTTAATTTAATTTCAGGAGTATAATAAAAAACTAGCGAAATTGAAGGCCGTTCAGAAGGAGCTCAGTGACCATCTCTCCAATTTACCTGATTTGACACAACTACCAGATGTAACGGGTGGCTTGGCACCCCTTCCCTCGGCCGGTGATCTCTTTAACATCCACTGAACTGATCTTCGGAACCCAATAACTACTACAACACAAACACACACGTATTCCCCTTTTTTGTTCTTACCGCTGGGTAAACTCTTGCGTTTAAGATTATATATAACATTTTTTTTTTAATTACCCTGTTCTTCCTACAATGCGACAATTGTAGGACTGTTTCCGACAGGTTTTGCACACGTTTTTCCCGTGTGTTTATAAAATAAAATTTATTTCACGACCTTCTTGCTCTGCAAAACTCATTATTGAAAATGGTAATGTCAAATCGGGAAAATTAGTCATAAATAAATGAAAACTGACGAAATTGTTATTGTGGTGTTTAATTTTATATCCACTAGTCACTAGTGCATTGCGAAATTAGCTGTACCGCACCACTTTTCAGTGAAGTCCAGGACATCGGGTATACCACTGCTGGGGGACATTTTTATAGCGACGCTAAATTTACTCCAAATGTCGCGATTTGATTGACGATTGGACGACTTGAACGTGACCGGTTGGCGACCACGAACTGGGTAGGCACTCAGGATGCAGGGCATGTCTGTGAGTGCCAAACTAGACTCGTACATACCGCGATCATCAACTGGAAGGACCTTCAAATGGAATGGGTTAGATGTGTTTAAGTTTAATTGTTCACCTTACCTGATCGACTTTTTGATCCATGCTAACTGCGAGAACCCATTCACGTACTTCTTCATGCAAATGGGGTTCGTTCTTAAGATGAATCTCCTCCGGGAGTGGTACAGAGCTGGGAAAATCAGTTGCCGATAAATCAGAGTGGTCTACCAGGTTGCCCGAGCCTTCTTCGATGGCATCGCACACATCCAAATAGTGGTTGAGTATGACAAACGCTTCAGACTCACGACCGGCTGCTCGCAGGTCCATTCCAGCTTCAAGAAAACCTTTGTCCACTGGAATAGCATCGGTATACCGAAGCATGGCAATAGATATACGCAAAGCGATCGGTTGTAGAGATGGAACTTGACGACAAGCTGCCCGTGTGGCGTAGTAGTGTGCTATCAGAAGAAACTGCTCGACAGTATCCAACATTTTCGACGTGGCGAAATCCGATGCACGAAGTGTCTAAAAAAAAGAAATTACTAGTGTTGGGCCTATGTTTAGAAAGCTGGCCTACCTGAGATAATTTAAAGAGAAACGTCCGTACATCTTTCCACAGTTCAGCTGCTACTTCCTCCCTCAGAGCAAAGCAGTCAAGTGCGATTCGATTGTAAATGTTGAAATTCGCCTCTAACGGTGGAGCCCCATAGTTTAAATAAAGACCAAGTGCTGCAGCAGAATCTCCTTCACGAATCAACTGCGCTGCATAAAGGGCTAGATATTTTTGAAGAACCTGGGCGCTGATGCTCTTCGCCTTATCCAAGCATCTTACCCATTGTCCCTGATCGGCTAACATATCCAAGGCACTCATAATGTCTAGAAAAAACAATGCTTAGATAATTTTGAACCTCGGATACGACACTGCTTGCCCTTACCGATATCAGCCAGCTGTTCAATATTGCCTTCGTTTCGGAGACGTGACTTTTGCTGTTGTTCCACATAGGTCAGCAGTTCAGAGTCGATTTCCTTGGCAAGACGCCTTGCCTTAGCCCATTGCTCGGATTTTATAAAGACATCAACGGCGTCCTTAGCAAGATCGGCAGCCAAGTACAACTGAGCAGCCGGACCAATCTGTCGAATCTCCAAAAGTCTCGGTCCCAATTGGTGAGCAATGTGAGAACCGTCTTTACCCTCTAAGAATTGATTACAAATTTCAGCAGCTCTTACTAGAGCTCGCTCTACGGTCGGCTCATCGGCATTGGAACTATTTATCTGCATAAGACATTCAGCGGCCTTACGAAAGTCCTCCTTCTTAGCAAACTCTGCGGCTTTTTGCAGATATACTCTGGAATCGTCGGCAGAGTTCGCGCTTCTTCGCTGATCTTGGGACTGTAATCGTTTCAGGTCATTCAAAGCAGACGGATGGTGGTCTTCAGCGATTCGTAAGGCCTCGTCAAACATCCCATTATCTCTATAGTAGTCAACGATAAGGTCTGGCCGTTGAGCCCTCAATAACAGTGTTTCGTACTCAGCGTAGTTTCGAGTTTCCAAAACCGATTCCGCTTGATTGATAAGAACATCGTTTACAGCTTCGGGTAAGTGGGTTTCAGCAACACTCAGTGCGGCCTTCCAATCGCCGGCATGTGTATACATGAGAATGGCCTCTTTAGGCTTATTAGCCTTTATAAACTCAGCCTCAGCTGCTTCGAATTTTCCTTCATCCTCGAGAGACATAGCAATTTTCAGGTGGACTTCCTCGGTTGGCTTGCCCGATATGCGACAAAGGTCCATGGCAAAGTCAAATTGGCCCGAGTCGCAGGCGAAACCCAGTGCAGTGTCGAGTAAACCGAGCTTTGTAAGCAATCGTACGGCTCCTTCTACCGGCAAGGACTTAGCCCACATATAAGCCACTTGGTTACTGGCGCCGTCTGTGCCCTTTTGTTTGGCAACACGGTATCCGTCCTCCCAACGATTTCCAGTACAGTACATATGAACAGCGGATTTCCAATCACCTGCAGCGATGAAGTGAATCTCAGCGTTTTTGAACTTACCTTTGGTTTCCAGTTGACGCGCCAAGTGCAGATGAGTACTGTCCACAAGTTCCTTGTGAAATCGTTCAACCAGCCGAATCATGGAGTCGTACAGTTCCCGACGTTTGTACATAGCTATCGCCAAATCGGGTTCATTGACAGCCAGTAAAACTTTCTCCGCATCACGGTATTTACCTTGAGTGAGAGAGAACGCAATTCAAGGAAAATGCTTCAGGTTTACGGACCTACCTTGTTGTTCCAATGTCGCTGCAAGATTTACAAACAAATCTCTCATATCCTCTGAATTCAAGTACTTCTCGCCGATGGAATAGGCCTTTTCCCACTTTCCGTGCTTGTTCAGCAGCTCAATGGCTTCCTTGAAGAGATTTGCGCGAACTAAAAGGTCCTCGGCGCCATCTAAATCACCGGCGAATGCAAGGTGTTTCGATAGATCAAACGCATACCTTTGGATCTCCTCCGGTTCATCGAGGACCTTTGCGATTTGAACAGCTTTTCGCCATTGCTTTGCACCCACAGAGGCATCTAAAGCCTTGTGCGTGGCTCCAGCTTCAATGTAATGATTGATGGAGGCATCGAGTTGTTTTTTTGACACCAACCAATCACCCCATTCCTCCTCAAGGCTAGTTACTTCATCAGGCGCTACTTGCCTGGCTAAGTCCAATGCCCTAGCATAAGCGTTGCCCTTTCTGAACAGAGTCAATGCAGCCTCGGGATTTGACAGCTTGTACGCTATGTCGCCAGCCATTTCATAAAGTTCTACAAAGGAAAGAGCTCAAGGCGTCACACAATAAAGGCAGATCACAGAACTTACCACAATTGACCAAACCTTCGGTGACTTTTCTCATAAGACTCTCGTCTTCCATAAGGTTAGGAGTTTTCAGAGCGAGTCTAGCTGCTCGCGCTGGTTTTTTAGCCTTCAAATAGAGAGTCATTGCTTTCTCGACTTCATTTTGCTCCTCAAGCACTTGACCGGCTTTCTCTTCCTGTCCAGAGGAGAAAAGGAAACTCATCTGATCTTCTTTCAACTGTATAAGCCAACCATAACCTCGGCGCTCGGCTAAATTAACTGCTTCATCCCACATCCTCAGCATCTTGTACATTTGCAGAGCTGAGTCGATTTCGCCTTGTTCCAAGTAGATACGTTCGGCTGTTCTCAAGTCAGAGTTGAGCAGAGCTAATTTCGCTCGCACTTCGGGGCACATAATTCCCGGACCAGTGGTTTCTTCATACTTGTCGGCAGCAGCGATCATTTCTTGCAGGTAGAATGCTTTTGAAACGTTACCAAGTGCAGCAGAGCAGCGTTGAGCTACTCTTAGATTTCCATCCTCTAGAGAAATGATAGCGAGATTATGCCACATGGCCTTTGCAGCTGGCTTGTCACCAAGAGTCTCCAGGAACTGCACAGCTCTTCCGAAATCACTGTCGTTAACCGCTGTTCCGAACTCAACCAAACCTTCATCCAGGAGGTAGGTGTGTTCTGCCGGACCCTCTTGACTGCGAACCACAGTGCGACCCTAAACGTGAACAAAAGCCCTAGAGAAACCTGAGCCCTTTGAATGGAGGAACTAGTAACTTACACCATCTCTGTTGACTTCTAGGACGTCTCCGCGAATGGGCAACATAGTCATGTGCTCTGGCAGATCGATGTTGTACCATATTGCCAGATTGTTGTTGCTCTGTGCCACAACAACATCACTTTGTGGCACCCATTGCACAAACGATATATTACCAAGCAAGGTCTGCTTTTTCCCAGCAAAAATGTCCACCAACATGAGCCTTTGCGGAGAGCAGATCAGAGAAGATGAAAAACGATCGCATACAAGACTCACCTCAGTTTTTTGTCCCTAAACAGCAGCTTGTGTGCAGTTTCACTCAGCTCAATCCAGTCGATCTTTGAATCATGACCCACCTGGCTGACCACCGACTGTGAAATGAGATCCACCACACATATAGTTTTTGCGTCCAAAAGAAATGCCAACTTCTTGTTGTCTCTACAAGGAATTCATCAAAGACCATAGTTCACTTTAAGCAATCAGCAATACCTGGAGTTTCCCCTCTCATTCAGTCGCACGGAAATGACATGTGGATTAACAAATTCGGTTCTAACCGACCCTAGAATCTGGCTCTCACCGTATTCCACCAGCGACAGTTCACCGACGTTGAAAATCAAACAAACCGTCGGATTTTCGAAGTAAAACCGTTCATGTCGCCCTGAAACAGACCAAGGCACTTCACTCACCAGATTCCGTGTGAGATCACTCAGAATTAGGGAATCTTCTGTCCTTGCTACGAGAAAGTTGTCCTTTCCCATTATCCTGACGTCGTCTATCTCCAACCCAAGCGTCGACTCGATTGTCATTTGCTCGGCGGGTTCCTGCAACGATTTGACCAATAGCTGGCTTGGAGCCACAAAAATAAGCTCAAACTTATCCTGCCACACAGTGCGTCTTAAAACCGATTCAAACACAATCACTGCTCCTGTCACCGAGCCTATTGCTAACCTGTGAATAAAAATTGAAAGACATTCCAAATCTCTGTTGATTTCGCCTACCTAGCACCGTCTTTTCGCCACAAGATCGAAGTTACAGTGTAGAAATAATCAATATCCTTATTAGCGGTCTCGCTCCAGGCCGCCAGTCGTGGACTCCATGTAAAAATCCGAATGCGGTCAAAACTTCCAAAAGCCACAGCTTGTCCATTGGGACTGCAAGCCGCAACAGTGAACTCACGCTCGCCTTCGGTGCGAGAGTAGTCAAACGTCCGCAATTGTCGACCCTTAAAGGAACAAGTGTACGTTCCACAGAAAGGGCAGTTGAGAGGACGGTCTTACCTGAGAGTCATAGAAAACAATTCGTTGATCACATCCCGCGGCACAGAATCCACCTTGTGGCCAAGCCAGGGCAAATGGGGGAACTGAATGTTGAACAAGTCGTCCGGAGGACTCCACATTGACGTCCGTGAGGAAAAATCGAATAATGGTGCCATCATTGTGTCCAGATAGAAACCCTGTGCCCTTGGTGTTTGGGGCAAACGAAATGGTCGTACTGTCACCACTGTAGAGGCTCTGAGATTTGTTAGTTTTACAATGAAGGGCCCGAACTTTTCCATCTTCAAGACCTGAAATAGATGAAATAGATTGAAGCTTGTGGGTTCACTGAGAAGGTGGTGGCAGGAGTGGAGTCGCCAAAAGCTATTCTCAGGGCCGCTTACGATGGGTCTAAATGCTTTGATCTGTATAAGAGAGAACTGTCAAAAGAATTTGCAATGCCAAGTGCGGTTTTGCTACCACAGGCGTGAAAAGTAAAGCTAAGCGAGTCATGACGTTGGAGAAAAACAAAATGCTCTTTTTTGGGGCAAACTCTTCAAGGCGGAGTCTTATTCGCATAAATCTGGTCACTCGTCATAGACAGCCTACTCCGATCCCTAAAGAACCTATGAATTGAGGCCATTGGTTACACAGACGACGTTGTAAACACGAAAGCTTTTTTTCAGAAGTCTGCATTGTCTGAGATATATGACGAGACTATCAAATTCTCACAAGAAGCAAGATATCTTGGAGTGATACTGGACAGCAAACCCCGCACATCGGTCGGACTGTCGAAAAAGCCACACGATTACTTTGGATCTGTCGCTACATCTTTGGTAATAACTGGAAACTTAGTCCGAAAATAATGCTCCAAATGTACACCTTCGTCGTCGGACCTACCTAAACATATGCGCCAATAGTTTGGTGAGCAAAGACTAACGAGGTCACCAGAATCATGAAATTGGAACGAGTCAAAGCCGAAATCTACATGACGGACTGTCTGCACTCCACCCTCAGGCTATGGTCGGCTTACCACCAATGAACTTCCTAACAGCCTCTGGAATAAATTAACTGGTTTAGGGCCATATTGGTTGGCACAATAGACCCTTCTGAGAGACAACTGTGCTAAAGTGGATGAACTGCTTACCAATAATTAAAAAAAAAATCATCTGCTCAAAGAAGCCGATCCCATAAGAGATTTATATCTCCAGCCTTCCATAATGATGATCCTGAGATTTCACCACGATTTCGATCGTCACAACATCTTTGGGAGAATTTTGCTTGACACAAAACAATTCTTATGTCGAAGTGCTTTTCTGGTTCAGTCAGACTAATAATGGTGTCCCTAGCATAGTTGCTCTTCGGCTCAGTAGCTGTTTCCTCCAATATGTGAGAGTGCTTTGCAGTTCAACGACCAAGAAAGTACGTATAGGTAGGGAGGGTTGTCCATGCAAGACATAAACACTCATGATCAAGGTAGACCCTTTGTGATACCACATCGATTTATTTCCCGGAAGTGTCACTCATTTATTTGAAATCTATTGGAGCTCTTGCTGAAGCTTAGGATACTTTTAATGACAGTATGTGACAGTTGACCCAAAATTATCAAAGGAAGAGCCTTTTTCTTTGAGATAGGTCTGAACAGATATAGAGGAATTAGAAGGTTGTTTATTCCTGTAGAACTCGTTGCAGAAAAAACTTTCACTCTCGACATGAATACCAACGGGACAGTGGCCAGTAGAAATACCAATTACGATGCTGATAAGATATCTCTTAAGCAAGATTAGACTGTTAGATCGAGCGACGTTTAGCAGGGGCCCTGCAATCTGTCTAGGAATGCTAAGTTGTTCTGCCCAACTCATTGACAGATGAGCCACTGAAATGGCGCCTGATGTGACTGTTACTGATTCCAGTGATTTAACAGCAAGCTGTCTATCTGTAAAAATTGTGGTGTCCTAGCTCCTTGTACCATACTGTACTTCAGCGAGGATAAGGCTTCTTTGATCGCCATGATATCCTCTTAAAATACGCTACAGTTGTCAAGTGGACAGATAAGATGGTGAGGCATCTTGTTTTGGGAGAAAACACCTCGTCTCACTCCGCCCCAGATTTTGGAGTCAGCGGTGTTGAAGTGAGTGGAGTACACGTCTCTGATGTCATCACTTTTCGATTCCTCTCTGGAGGCTATTCATGTTCGAAACTTGAGGTTGAAGTTCAACTTAGAAAGTGTGTGGCGTGGAGATCTAAGATTGACTTTTGGCCAATGTGTCAGTTTGACCATTGATAGGAGGCCTTCAGTCTGATAGGTACCCTGGCAGCTGACTGCTAAAGAAAGTAGATGAAGGAGCAGGGTTAGTGCCATGGAGAGGGTAGTTCTTACTCTTTTCAGTAAGGCACAGTTCACCAGATAATCACACCGCACATTAGATGAGCTCTGTTAATAGACACTTAAAGACAGTGTGTGGTACGAGATTCCTGAATCACCCTCACTCAAACTCTCTTAATCCAAAACTTCAACGAAACTTATACCTTCCCCTTAGGACACACGAGATAAAAAAATCGAATAGCAACCTTGTTTAAATATTTCAATGTCATCTGCCATTCGGAGCACATCTTTGCTCGTTCAGGATTATCGTCCACATTTTATGTTGCCAAACAATCTACCAAGTCGCTTTTAACAGTAAATATTTATTCCATCGCACATAACACTACGCTGTAAGTATACGTCCACCCTCCGTAAGGCTGTGTGCATAAATTATACGGTACTCGCTTGGGAAACATGTTTCCTCCATAAAGCTATTAACCTTTGGTATCTCAACAAGTGCACTTGAGGGTAGGTAAATAAGTGTGGGTAAGTACGACGGTGGGCAGGATGGGTGTATCCATATTTGACGGTATAACGTTTAAGGGATGATTACGAAAGGATTAATTAGCCGAATTCATTGTAATCCATGAATTCACTTCCGTGAAAGGTTATCTATGTGGCCTTGATGGGGCTTAGATAGGTGAATTGGTTTGTATATAAAAGTCCTCCTTGTTCCTTTAGCATTTTCCGGGACTGAACTCATACACCGGTGATGGGAATTAATGACGGCGATGATAAGCAAATCTAAGGAAAGTAATTGGAATCGAAAATATGTGTCAAGTGTATTGGAACAGATTCGTGGTTCATTTTTAGGGAAGTCAATGGAAATAGATGTGTCAATGTTGTAAGAAATTATGCATTTGTATTGCGGTTGCGGAAAAAGAGTGTCCACAAGGAGGATACATTATGGGCAATCGAGACATCAAGATGCTTTCCTTGCAAAAAGGTTGCTTGGTTCCATGCGAGCCACCACACGCGTTGTGAGGCGCTGCTCAGAAGGCACTAATAGCTCTGAGTGCCTTGACCTCGTCACCCATCTATAGTTCTTAATTTTAATATGTCACCGCCCAAAATTTAGGACCCGTAGAGAACTATCACAGAGACTCTTGTAAATAGTAGTCTTCTCCTATAATTTGGCATCCCAATGTAAGGTATGATCCTTGCCACTGTTGTCGTTACCCTTGCTTCCTTAATGCAAGTGTTGTTTGAAAGTCAACTCAGTGTTCATGCCTACGCAAAGGCACTTTGGTTGCGAATTTACGTCGTGTTTGTTGGTGAGATGATGATGAGACTTCGGAACTTTCCTGCTGTTGATCATCCTGCTATCTACGTTGTAGTCCTCATGTATAATACAACTTCCCTATGAGCTCTTCATCTACCACGGTAGGTACATTTGCCATCCTGAAGCCAATTCTTTTTCATGACCTTTGAGTTTCAGTCTTAGGACATCGCCGTTCACAGTTTCGCCTGTGATGTTGTCTGTTCCATCTTCTGTGTAGGTCCTTATTTCGAAAATGGTCCGTCTGTATCTTCCGTAGGAACTCCACTGTCCTTTTGACGATGAGTCTTCTTTGAATGTTTCTGCAGCTTTCGAATTGAACACGTTGTTCACGGCCTGAGTGATGATACCGCACCTCTCTTCCATTATGTTCTTTCGACTGCTTTTTTCGTTGTTCTGATGACTTTATATTTTTTGATAGGGGAGCGTTTCTTTCGGGAATCATATTGATAATCTAGGAGGTATTCTGTCTTTTCGGTCGCATTCTCCGGACGGACACAGGGGTAGATATAATGATGGTTCTTGTGGTGGTTTGTTGCTTTTAGGTTGAAAGACTTGTCCTTATTTCTTCCACTGCAAATCGTTCGAAATCTGTCTGTCTAATCGCTGCTTTTAGAGCAATGTTGGGTTGATGGCGAGTCAACGTCGGATGTTTTTTTGGCATCAATTTCTGTGTAGATAACCACGACCTCTTCCAGTATGCCTGGGCGAATAGCTGGCGTCCTCATCGTGTTTGATCTCTAGATTTCTTCCAGTAATCCTTGTGGTTGGAGAAACAGGGTTGTGACCACGTATTTCAAGAATTTTGTGGACGTTGATTGAGGTTTTCTGTGACCCTTCATGAGGTGAAGCTCCTTAGTTTGTTTATCCTTTAGGCTTCTCGTTGAAGTTACGAATACTTTTGAGAATTTTCGGTGCCAACCATGATTTTTGAGAAAGGGATCCCCTGAATCGATGACTTCATTGGTCTCTTTTCTTTTTTTTGCTGCATCTCAGGCTCTTTTCATTCTTTGTGTAGTCCAATTCGCCTTTTAAGCGGCTTTTTCGCAAAGAGATATGTACGTCATTCAGATAATTCTAGAGTTTGAGGCTTCCGACCCTTTTCCTGCTGTTGTCTCCTTAATATTTTCCCATTTCCACAAAAACTAAGTCGTAGCTGGTACGTGACAACCTTGTGATCGCTGTGCATGTACTGGGAGATTACTTGTACACGGTGGCGTCTCGTACTAGACGCATGCTTACTCAAGTAATGTCGACAACTAAATCTCCACCGTTTCTGCTAAAGTTTTGCTTGGTCTAAAAAATAACAAGGGAGATATCCAATGATGCAGATGACTCTGACTTTTATTGTGCGTGAACCACATTCTACCATCTACAGTGGCTGTGATGTAGTTCGAACTCCTCTTGCGTTGAAGAAGTAGACGCTGTTTGCTGTCCTTATTTCCTCTTCTAGCTCTACCCTGGCTATCGCTGAGATTAGGCAATATTCTCGTAATACTTTCGGACTATTTAGGTGAGGAGGTTCTGTGGTTCAGTTCTAATCTTTTAGAGACTTTAAAGAGACCAGTCGTCAATTAACCATTAATCAGATTAATCACATGAATGTCCGAAGGTTCCGAGGGACCAATATTGACAACTAAAACTTGTAGCCAAGGTATAGTTGCTGATATCCCAGCCACCCAGCCACCGCATGGCACACCTTGACGGCTACAATCGCAAAATATTATCAGAGATTTTTTGAATCGAGTTGAGTTTAATGTTACCTGTGGAGTTCTCTATGATACCCCAACGACACTCTTGTATGTCAGCAACCATATACAGTGAAATAGGAGGCATACATAGCAGCGCTACATAGAAGGACCAGAGTTTTTCATGAGCTCTACGAGTAGAGGACAAGGTATGAACACCCCATATAGAGCACGAATGAGTGCCGAAAGTAAGAGAAACAGGGTCTAAGTCACAAACCCCGAACAGAGGCCTCCCATGACAAAATAAGGGAATGAAGTAATAGAATCGCATTCTTCTCTTGTTTGTTGATGCTCACCCCCGAATATAAAGATTAGCCGACCGTGACATAAAATACAAAAAATGATCGTCGATCTTAAAAATATATAGGTACCTGCAATTATTGCTCCCGTCGATAGCCAGATTAACGCGGTAACCGCTGTCGATTGGGGAAATTTATTGCAAATGACCTTCTTGTCGTTCCACGATTCACCCAACTTGTACACGAAAACGATATTATCACTCTGTCCGACAGCTAATTTGTTAGAATCCGGGCTAAAGGCTAATCCTCGTATTACATACGATCCTTTTCCGTTGGCTGGATTACTGGGCTTAGTGGAGAACTTGTCCCGTCTCTCGCCGGACTCATCGAAAATTAAAATATGCCTATCCGCTGTGGCCACCGCCAATTTTTGATGACTCGGAGACCAGGCCAGACCGGCTACACGATTGAGGTATTCCTGGAAATCAAACCACACTGTTAAGACTGTTGTTGAATAGGATACAATTGCCAAAATGCCTTACCTGTCCCTCAATAAGAGTTTTTAAAAATTTTAACTGCATTTCTACGACCTTTCCCTATTTTCCTGTGATTCCAAGAAAACAAAAAAAAAAAAATATTCACATTTCGTTTTGTTTTGGTTTCGGTTGATGTCAAGGGTTGCCATGGTTTCACTTAAATGCGCCTTCAGCTGGGCATAGCTGTTTGGCGCATACTCCCTCTGTTCAGTTCTCTTAAGATTCAAAGAAACACCCTTAGACGAAACGGTGCATTCTGTTAACGTTATCAGACTCTCACTAGTCCACTGCCACCCAGAGAACTTCCTTATCATTCGGGCATTTCGAAGAGAGGATTCTTTTGTTTCCCGAAAATAATTCACCACGCTCGCCCGGGTGTCGAGCGGGGGATTGATTTTGCGTGTAGATGCTTTTACCAATTCCTGGGGGTGTGTACGGGAGACTTTGTTATGAGAGCCAGCTACAGGTATGAGGAGCATGAGTATGTACCCTGCACACTTACTCGAGTCAATATGATTCTATCTAACAGGATGCTGGGGATACATATGCGATGAAGCTGTGAAGGGTGACGACAATGTGTCTCCTTGTGGCCATTAATTTCCATACTCTGACTGAGAGGAAGAATCTTGTATATAGCTGGTTGTGTGTGGGTTTTTTTTTGTTACTTTTCTCGCCCCAGTATCTATACGAGGTACTTACACAAATTGAATATCTAAACAATGGCTTTGTTTGCCTAACTATGATGGAACAACAATTGTTTCGTTATTATCAGCAAAATTTTCCAACTCATTAGTATGCATCTCGTCGAGAGGCTCTGTGATGCGAGTTATTGTTGCGATTGGACTGGAGTGGAGAGGGTGAGTTCTTGTCTCAATAGCGTAGAGGGCACTTGACAGAAGTAAGTGGCTTCAATTTGATTGTGTTAAGTGGGTTATGGGAGCTTGGAGTGAGTGTTGGATGGGTTTTCAGTTTATGTTCTGAGTATAGATACAGAAATGTCCTGATGTGCACAATGAGAGATGGAAATTCTCCATAGCGATACTGAGAGGGGGAACCTTACGAATAAAACCTGTTGGATTGGATGGAAAAACAGAACCATATGGGGTGTAGTGTCATGGTGGGTTTTTTTTAGGGTGTGTACAATTTTTCCTCTAGCACCTGTTTCTCAGGTTAACAGATTGGTTATATGTTAGGACACGTTAACGGACTGTTAGGATACCTCATGGTGTGTTAGCTAAGTTATTTCGAGGACGAAGTAACATTAATATGAACAACAGGGGGCGCTGAAAAACATTGGTGAATTTATTCAACTTTTATGGTTTATAGGTGAGAAATTTATCTTTTCTATAAAATAAATTTGTTTTATGGCATACGGCTATACTAAGCTTTTCCTATAAATCTACATACATACCTATGCACATTTATGGCATAAAAATAAAATGGCAGTAGCCGAGATATTATAGCTGCAAAAATCTTCGCCCTCTATGGGTTGCCATCCCAATTTATTTATAGAGTAACTGCACTGTAGCTAAGGCTAACACCAGTTTTTATACCACTCGAACCATGGTTCGAACATGCGAAAGGACGAATATCATGAACTAATGTACCCTTCTTACGGATTTATAAGGCGCCAGTGAGTTCCATTGGCGTGGATTATCTGATTGGCTGGTTGGTTTATTGGGTGTCTTAAGGACTTACTTGGACCTCAAGATGGTTCATTATACCCATAAAAAGTATACTCATGGGGGTCAAACCAAGTGATAGGGTTGGATAATCTTCTGGTGGCCAGTGCGGAACATAGTAGGTGCTGGATGGATTCTATTTCCTCCTCGTTCCAGGAGCTTCTGCAGTAGTCATCGTAGAATAATCCAAGACGCATGGATTCCTATTCCGCAGTGGCATACACGGACACCGGAGACGATTCGATCTGGCAATTGCACATGTTTTCATGTGACACCATCACCTATTAGCCCTGATCATGGTTTCCTCATCTATGTTTCTGTATGGGTGTCCTTGCAACCGGAAAGGTGTACGCGTATGCTAGTTCTGCACCCTTCTAGACAAGTTCATCCGCTCTCAAATTACTTGATATATGTATCTTTGTCGCCTGGTACCCATCATAGGGTTACCTTTGATATATCGTTGAGAGTTTGTCTGCAGACCTTTACGAGCTTCGGTTTGGTCGATGCTAATGGCAGAGACTTGATAGCCTGGCGGTTAACGTAGATAGTAATAGTTTTTTTGACAATGTTTTCGTTTTTGATTACCCTGTAGAATGGCAGTTATTTCGGCTTCAAAAACGCTGCATCCGTCTCTAATTTTAAAGGATTGGTTTACCCCTCTGGATTCATAGAAGATACCGGCATCAGTACCAGCGTCCATTTTGGATCCGTCGCGTGGAATGACTAGTAAGAAGAGAAATAAGGATACAAAGGGGTTTCGTAGTCGTCCAGTGGTGGTTTTGCCTTTCGCAACTATAAGTCCCGAATATCGCTCAGAATATTGAAACAGTTTTCGCCTAAGGTTATCTTTGTGGTTCTGCATAAGCTGGGACATTTGCAAAGAAAGTGAACAGAGCTCTTCTACAACTACGTATATCGTTGCAGCCTCTGTATAGGTCGCCAGTATAGGGCTGATTATAGATAAGAAACTCAGCTGACGATTGAACGTAAAGAAGATGCTAATATATTCGAGCTAATACTGGCGATTAAATCCCGGGATCTATCAACCATAAGAGGATTTTTGAATTTAGCAGGGAAATAAAATGCTGTAAGGAATGAATGCTTAGGTTTCAGAGCCTTTGAAGGTTCCCCTAGGGATCGCATTGGGCCCATTCTGGTCCTCTGTGTTTCTAGGAATATATTTCCTAGCCCTATGACGTCTAACCTTACCTAGGTCCCAGAATTTGGTGGCAAGTTGCCAGAAAAACCACAAACCTTTCAACTTTATCTAATGTGTCAGGGTAAGCATGCATAACTACAACCTTTGTTATGGGAACCACACCCATGGTAGGATTTGATCCTCGATTAATTACCATTGGATTTATATTCACAGGAATCTGCAGCAAGAACTGCTCTGAAAATTAGCCTAAACAAATGCTGGAAAACTAGTCATTCTGGTTACTTCCAGATCTTGGCACACAGTACGATGTAAGACTTTGTTGGATATCAAGATATAAAGGCATAGGAGGAAATTAAAAAGGTGACAAACTAGCGTGTGGTAAGCCACGGCTCTAAGAGAGAAGAATAGAAAAGCTCTTCGAAATGAAAAAGTCTTTGTGAAAATCGAAAATTTCTGCTCGTCTTTTTATGTTGTTAAGTTCCTCGAGCTACATACTTATGTATGTATGTATGCGGCACTCAGTTGGTTGTAGACAATTTTTGTTTTTTCTCAGTCCCTTTCTTACTCTTGTGTGGTCGCTTTGGCTCAGTGGTTTGAGCTTTAGAACGCTGTGTAAGCTGCTTAGGTTAGAACCCTAGAAATATCCAAATTTCTTCGGGAGCATACTCTGTCACTAAGAAGCTTCTCAAGTCTCCATTCGGAGTCGGTACTGACTAATGCGCTTGCTATTTATAAGAAATAAATAGCAATTATTTTTTTCATATTCGTGTCCTAAACTGTTCGCCAATATTCGGTCACTGCAAGGTTTCCAAAATGTGAGCAGTGTGGTTGAAGCTCAGCCGCATCGAATCATCTTATCTCGCTTAGTCCATATATGCCAAGGCTATCTCGTATAAATTTCCAATCTTATTGGTGGCATCTGGCATTTCGAGGGCCGTCTTTGCTGAAGTGAAGAAGGGTCCTCATTTTCAAAAATCCAATCTTTGTTTGGTAGCATGGTAGTTGTGTCGAAAGCAATTAATCTCGGGAACAGAGAGTGTTAACCCACTCTACTTTGATCAGAATGGCAGCACTAGATTTCCCGCACTTGCAATTCTACAATATTATGCATGTGTAAGGTGTTACCGATATAGTTGCCTGAAGACCACCACTAGAAGGCAAAGCAAGCACTTTGTTAGAAAGTGATTAGTTCAAATCAAGTTGTAATTATGATGAATCATTGCTTTGCCGCCCAGCGTTCACCCGCTCAGCCGATTGTCTCTTTTGGGGACAAAAGGAATGCTCGACCATCTCTGTACTTTTTTTTAGCCAAGAGGGTTTTTGAGTCCAAGACATCACGGACAACCGAATTTCAATTCCAGGGACTACAAGCTGTAAGCTATTGCGCAGAGAATGTCTGGATCATTTGAGGTAAATTTTATTGACGCAGATGCAAAGAAAAGAAATGATGACTTGAATCCACCAACACGATAATTGACGTGAAGTTTGCTTTGAAATTTTATAAATTCTTTATTGTAATGTAATCTTTCATTCAATGCATATCAATACACTTCCAGTTAAGGATCAAAGCCTACTAGCGCACGTCCCAAAATTAACGAAGCGAAGAGCTAGAAACAAATAAAAATGAAAAACTGTTTGAAATGACTGAACCAAATGATACTTACTGCTCGGATTTCTGCACTGTTCTGCGTTTAATTTGCACAAATTTCCAAATGTCAAATAGTTGCTTCCATCATGGACGCAAACTGGTTCGTATTGCATGGTACAGTATCTAGGACACGGGTCCTTAAGTTGTCCATTTACAGTCTCAACATTCAATGCCAATACTGAGAAACGTTTCGAGCTTTCAAAATTCTGATCTGATCAGAGTATCGTGAATCTACAATACTTACCGGCGAGAAGTGCCAAACTAATGATAAAATGATTCATCTTAGTAAATTCCACCACTCTAAGCTGTTCGTGATTCTGTTAGTAACCTGGAAGTGTTCTCTCTGTGTTCTGTCTTGAGACTTATATCGTACCTCACTGCAACTGTAATTGCTGTTAAAAAAAATAAATGTGCCTTCTCATAATTTTATGTAAATTTATGTCTTGACAGTCAGTTACTTGAAGTGATGAGATTTGACAGCTTCATTAATATTTCCATTAAATTTTATCTTTTCTGTAAATAATTAGTCAATTCAGGTGGCTGGTCAGAGAATTGTTCCTAAATCAAGAAACTGTGAACAAATTAAATGAAAATGAAAATCTATTCCTATACAATCATAGAACTATCGTCTTTATTCCCAAAGCAGTGATAACTCTATACAACTTGAAGGCAGTCCAACTAAGAAGGCAGTCCAACATAAATCCAACAATCATTTCCCCGGCCTAAAATGCCTAAATTAACAGCAAATCGGAAGACAGTCAAAAAGTCATTTTGAGATAAACAACACACGCTTGCAGTGATCTTGGATGTAGAAGGGGCTTCCGATAAACTGGAATCCGATGCTATTAGGCACGCTTGTAGATCCTTCACACCAATTTTAGGTGGAATGCATGTTTAGAACAAATAGTATCGCAGCCGAACCGGGAGGTTACCAAGCTCATGCATTGGCCCGCAAAGGTGCACCTGAAAGAGGAGTGCTATGTCCACTACTATAAATCACCGTCAGTAATTCAATTTGATTACTGGAGTGCAGATTGTAGCTTACGCCGACGACGTTGTTATACTGGCCTTAGGCAAAATGGTATCCAACTTTATCTGAGTTGTCGACCGCTGTGACTCAATGGTTAGTGCGTTAAACCTTGTGCGTTGGACAATGAAAAACTTCCGAACGTATAATTTACCATGAAGCTTCTCGGCAGTAAATAGAAATCATATAACCCTCTTCCAACCCAGATTAAAGAGCTTGACTGCATCTAAGATATAGATACACTTAGATCAAAGCATGTTGCTCCATTATGATACTGTAACTAATCCAAAGCAACAATAAACATAAATTAAACCAATAAGACCTATTTACGAAACGAAGGATACTTCTGGCGTATGTCTGTTTAAAGTCACCGAGGTTATCGAAGATGCAGCAGACATTTTTTTTTTTTGAAAGAGCTGAAGAGGTCCAGAGGAAGTGGAGAGAAGTATCCTAATTCTTTTCATTCCTGCATCTTCTGCGGAAGTAATTAGAGAAGAGGCATAGTGTCTTGGCATGAATGGCCTATAAGACGGTGTACAGTGAGGACACTAATAAGAGTGATAAGTTGTGACCAAAACATTGGATCGATTCTGATGAAATATAGACTAAATCCATCTGGAATATTGGCACCTAACTAAAGATGGTGCCATTTTGTCCTATTTAGCTCTTGGAGCCTTATCACCAGCACTTCTCTCTTTCTGCTGCTTTTTCCACCTTCGGGCATTTACCCCATAAGCGGCACGACCTGGGTGACAAGCCCTTACTTGTACCTCTACGATGGGAAGCTAGATCAGCCGGCTCTTATTGCCCTTAGCTTCTAGAAGGAGTTTATTATCTAGTTTGACCTTGTTGGAACTGTATCCCGACGTTAATGATATCTGGGAAATTCTACCACTGCCAACCGGATGGAGCCAAGGAAGAGTGCTTTAGTAGCCACGCAGCACCCGCTTTTCTCGTCAGCCACCTCTAAATGGAAGCGTTGAGACCCAATCTCCAGTTGAGTTACTTCCACGGCATTTACCACTTGAAGGTGACAATAGGATTTGGCAGACAGGGGCTGGTTTGGAAAAACCTGTGGTAGCTTCTGTCTTCTTGCAAAAACTAAGAACCAACCTTAAAAAGCTTTCTTGTGTAACGAATTTTTGAAAAAATTAACCGACAGTCATAATTTGAAATATTTCCCAGTAATTTCCCCTGCTTTCCCCATTTCCCCATGCCAACAGCGCACCCCTGAGGATGTTGAATTTCCTCTAAACTTTCCACCACACCCGTGGTGATTTCATTTCGATGAAAAGCTATCAACTACCGCATGTCTGTGGGTAGATGCGGCACGAAATCGAATTCCATGCAAATTTCATTATCCTAGGCCAAATTGCGAATATACACATCTTTTCAGAAGGGTGTCCTTCAATTTAAGGGGGCACAGCGAACTCGATAACTAAATAACGCCCGCCCATTCTTGATCGCATGCGACGTTCACATTTAGGACAAGAGAAATGTTGTAACTTTCTTGGTGGAATTTCCTTGCAGATATTTTGTTGTTCACCGCCGCCCCTGGGAGTCCACCCAGTCAAGACAAATGCAACCGCAAAAGTTATGCAAATTCATTTAAGTGCAGTTTCTGTTTGTTGGTTTGGTCCTCTCCACCATTCAGGCTTGACGTTAGACAATAGGCCCGGGTGAGGACCAAGGACGGCGCACAAGTAGTTAAACAAAACTTCACACTAAGAAAATCCACCGAGGATTGCTTGTTGACATAAATACTCGTAACTCTTCGGGAAGTGTTTACAATTTGAACAGAAAAAGGAACAACAACAGAAAATTCAAAACAATAATAATTAAATTTAAAGGATACAAGGCAGGCACGTCGCGCTTTTTTTTTGTACACTCCATGCTCATCTCTGTCTCCAGTTCTTTATAGAGGGTTGTACGCTTCCGGTTTCCTTTGTATGTCGTCTCATTCCATACAAACGACAAAAGGACATGCTTCCTGTAAAAATGTTTGGTTATTAAATTACTGGAGCATGTCCTTGAGCTTTTGTTTGAACCGTTTTACGAAAAACTGACGCTGGGGGGGAAAAAAGGGAGAAATGAATAAAATGCGGAGCAAAGAAATTGACTGAAATAAATTGTTGGTTTTCTTTGCCGGTATCCCAGTCCGTCCGCATCGCATGCTGCTGTGACAGTTTGCTTGTACGGTTGGTTTGGTCCAAGGACTCAGACCACAATACCTCTTAATAAAAACAGCCATTTGCAGGGAAAAAGGATGTTCGCTTATGTTTTCCGTTCTTGTGTCAAATTTTATTACATGCACTCGGACTCACTTTTCGGGCAGCATGTGTGTGCTGGAAAGGATGTCACGAGACAGGACATAGTGGACACAAACTCATGTGCGGTATGAATTTCAATAAAAATTTAAATATTTTTTCATTGATAGAATAGCAGTCGCTAGTTTCTATTGGACTTTGGTTAAGAGTGGCGAAGCTTCCATCATCAGTTCCGTCCAAGTTCCGCCATCACTTTGAAGGATAATTGCGATTTAATGAGGCCAAGTGCCTGTTCGAAACAAGCTGCTATTTCAATTACTCAAGGCGGGTTGGATGAAGGGAGGAAGTTGAAAGAACGCAATTACTTAACATAGTGATTGCACGGGCGTTCACTCTCCCCTTTCCGGGGACAGGGAGTCAACTTATTGAAATCAAGTTACCCCAGCACGAGGGTGGTGTTCACGATTTTAATTTTTTTACCACGTTGGAAACTAATATTTTTCTTTAAGGAACTGAAGCTGCCATTGGTAAGAGAGTTGAATCCTTGGAGAGGAGAATAATGGGACTTTTACAGTTCTTCACGATTAAGGAAGTGCAACTGTCAATGGCTCTGAGTGGTAAACGAATATAGTTAATTCAGTTTGAAAGGTGATGTTGAATTATTTATTTGGTGGAATTGTCATTTTTCTACTTGGACGAATGGAATAGATTATGTGTAGATCGCCTGATTGGAGGAAAATGCCTTCATGCTTGAAAAACTTCAATTCCGCTGTTAGACGGAATTATCCATTCAACCAGGACGATGTTAGCCAATAATTCCGCCTACTTTAATTGGACGAACTGATAAAAACGACATATGAACTTAAGACTAACAAAGCTGCTGTACTGTTGAATGCGTCAACTTTTTTTTTCAAGATAAGGTCGGTTGAGAGAGGCAGAGAGAACTTCTGCTTTCTTTGCCCGATCCATCAGAAAGGGATCAACGTATCTCTCTTAAGGGATTTTAAGATATTTAAGGAGCCATGCTGTTCCGACAAATCAGATTTTGGTGACCGGAAGAACGCAAACGCATGTCAGTAGATAAGGTAGGATGTATGGGCCGATGAAGACGGTAAGAATCCTCTCCGTCTTATTTATTTATACGAAGACTCCTTGTCGGACCGTAGACCTACTTCATTCGTACTGCCTGGTTCTTCCTTCCTGATGTTAGCCATCTAGTTTTTCTTGCAAACTTGAGCAGATTCGATAATGATCTGTCGGTGTCATCGAAGAAAAATATGCCCAGAGTTTTATATGACAGAGGTTTCGGCAGTGACAGAGAAAATGGATTGTGTCCTCATGCACCCCTTCATCCCCGTACTTTTTGCATAAGTCATCTGTCTTCACTCAGATACAGCTTCTGTGCAAGGCATTAAAGCTGTGGCTAGTCACTGTCCCTAAGGTAATTACAAGGATTTCCTGTCCATAAGTAGATTCTAGCTCTTTTATATTCAGGCCATAGAAGTTTCACAGTTCTACCTGGATTTTGCTTGTATAAAGGATCCTAGGCTTACATTTTCTCTCAGATAACAAAGTAGAGGTTTGATTATATCGTCCGCTTGCTCTCAGTGTAGGATGGAGTCTTCCTTGCGAGGTCGTCAGTAGTGTCTTTTCCTGGTACACCGCTATAGCCAGCTACTTAATTTACTCAGCTAGAGCTGGCAGATAAAACTCCATACAAGACAGAACATTAGAGCTAAAAAATCGGGACAAATCGAGACATTTAGAAATAATCATAAAATGTTAGACACGCAATCAAGGAGCGGATTTTCGTCTTAGTATATCTTACCAAGGATAGCTTAATCTCTTCTCAATATATAAAAAGAAAAGTCCTGACTCACTCACTGACACATCAACGCCCAGCCGGAACCCTTGGACCTAGAAAGCTCAAATTTAGTACAGATGTTCCTTTTATGATGTGTATAAGGAATAAGGAAGGACATTTCGAAATTCAGCTTCTACAGGGTGTTACAGGGTGTTGAAGTTTGTATGAAAAAAAAAATTAAATTTGATTTTGGAGTTTAATTTTGGTGAGTATATTCTAGAACAGAAATAAAAAAACACGTGTTTAACCCTTTTCCAAAATTATAACTGTGGGCCAAAATACAGGGCGTTAAAGTTTGGCCATTTATAGTAATGCGCGACTGTAGTCAGCGGCCGTGCCGTTTCCATTGCTTTCTCAGGTACTGCAGCTACCTTGGTTAAGGAAGACATGACGGGTCACTCTACCTTCTCAAAGCATCTCAACCTAAGTCATTCTGAGTCTACACTTTGTAACATCTCTAAGGAGAGTGACTTGGTTCAGGTGCTTCGAGAAGCCAAAGTCATAGTGCTGGATGAATGTACCACGGCTCATAGAAAGGTATTGAGTATCGAAATAGGATGCTCCGCCAGTACTTTTGGGTGGTGGCTTCAGACAGACCAAGCCTGTTGTGGCACGGGGGGCACAGCAAATGAAGTGAAGGCCTGTCTCAAGTCATCAATCTGGTAGCATAATGTCGAAGTCTTCTCCTTGAAAGTTAACATCTTCGCCGTGACTTGAGGAAAGTATTTCTTGATATTGGTGATGGAAAGAGGAGGAAAGAATAAATGTACCGAGTAACCCATGCGATTTATGGAAGATCTGATTGGTTTTTCTGACAGAATAGATGTAATGTAACTAATTATTCATCATGCTAGAGGGGATTGCGTTTTATGAGTGAGTGAAAGAGCTATTTTCACTCAAATACACGACTCAGCCAACAGCACCAATCATTTTCTGTTAAAGAAGTGGATGGTGTCGATCTGAGGAAAGACTTTTTGTCCCTTAGCGGGCTCAGAATTAATTAACCTGATAGCCTGGTCATCCTCGAGCTAGAAAGAAAAACCAGGAATGTTGTTTACAGGGAGGTCTTGCAGAGTTAATGTGAGGAATTGAAAGTCTATAATTACTCAACAATGTCTTGAAACCCGGAAAAGGACATAGGGTATAATGTGACGTCTTTCCACGCGAACGTAGTCGCGGGTATCAGCTAGTGTAAAATACTGTGGCGTATGTGGAATATTTTAACCGATTTTTCAGGTGTTTTCGGTAGATCAACTCTACATACTACACATATTCGTCGGTTGATCTTATTTTGGAAGTCATAGTTGTCTGAGCAATTGGACCTTCCCCTAAGACGCTACTTCTAATGTTTCAAT
This sequence comes from Matsumyia berberina, assembly GCA_917880715.2. Taxonomy (NCBI): domain Eukaryota; kingdom Metazoa; phylum Arthropoda; class Insecta; order Diptera; family Syrphidae; genus Matsumyia; species Matsumyia berberina. The sequence continues at coordinate 37,861,394 of OU862870.1, forward strand.
TAACAATTTGTGTAGAGAATATACGTGGATGCATTCAGAGTACCAAATAAAATTTTCTATTGTGGTTAAGGTCGTAACACATTTTTTCATTTCCAAAATTTTTCAAACGAAGTAGAATAAAAATGAGCCTTCCCGCAGAAGGCGCAAGAGGTAGGTGGATTTCGTATGTCATCGCTAAGGCTTCTGGTGTGATGGCGGGAACAAAATGGCAGACAAAAATATCCACCTCAAAAATGGATTTGTACTCGTTACTTCGAAATGTGTAAGGATTTTCAATTTTAAAGAAATTCGAACAAATTTGAAGAATTTCAAGATGGCGGATCCAAGATGGTGCCCAAATTGGTAGCAGGCTGTTCACTGTAATCTGCTATAGTAATAAAAATCCACTTAACAATCAAAAGCGGATATTGAGATTTATTTAAATTATGAATTGTATTTTTTTAGAAATAACGCTCATCTACGAAGTTAGCCAAGGTATTCCTCATACAAAGGCGTATTCCTTCGAAGTCCACCTAAAAAAGACAAATTCAAACATAACGTAGGCAAAGTCTGAACAAAATCGGGACAGTGTTAAAAAATCGGGGTTGTCCTGGTAAATCGAAACGTCTGGCAGTACTATCCTCAGCGCAGAGGCCGGCTGCTATGCCTATGTCCATATTTGACCCATCTGTGTAGATAGACTTGGATTCATCAGAAATGTCGATGTTTACCCACTGTTCGCTGCTTGGAAAGACGCACAAGAAAAGGCTTGACGAAATTGCTATATGAAATCGGAATCCATGAGTTGTGTCGTTAGACATTAGATGGATCAGTTTTCCTTCGGTTGTTTAACGGAAAAAGTCCTTAAGCCGAAGGGGAAGTAGGTATTTACTTACTTACTAAGGTGGCGCTACAGTTCGGGGTGAACCTGGGCTTCAACCAACAAGCCTCTCCAGTCAGCCTGGTCCTTAGCTAACTGCCTCCAGTTGCACATGCCAAGTTGGTTGGTTCCTCTACTGCGTGGTCCCTCCAGGTTAGATTCGAAGACTCTGCGTGCCGGAGCTTTAGTGTCTATTCGCGCTACATATCCTAGTCATCTCAAACGTCCAATGCGCAGTTTTTTGGGTAGGTGGATGTCGCTGTACAGCTCGTATAGTTCGTGATTAAATCTTCTCCTCTAAAGCATGTCAAAGCATACGGGACCGAATATCTTTCAAAGTATTTTTCGCTCAAACGGTAGAATTAGTTTTTATGTGTGGATTCCGCTTGAGTTATTTGTTTCGAACAATTTCTAGATAATTGACTTTCGTTGAACTTGAAGCTTCTATAATAGCAATGCCTACCAAATATTTTCGCGGCATCACCTCTCATAGGAAACTTTTCACCGTTCACCTTTGCCGTTCATAACCGGCAATCCAAGGTGCCTTTTATTCGTGCGAACAATGTAAGACACACGTACATTTTATTTTTATTTATTTATGCACACTTCTGGTGTGACACGCAGATGAATCCGACATAATCGCGTTAACCTTTTAGTCACCTTTGACTTCTGGAAGTTTGGTCTAACAAACTGGCAACTACGTGACGGGGATCAGAAAAAGAAGGAGACTACAGTTTCTTGATGAGTAAATTTGCCCTTTCAACTAAATTGAAGGAATCTAAGATTCCAAAGGGACTCAGACAGGGGTGAATTAGTTTTCAGCTGTGACAAACTTCATGTTAAACTTCCCATACTCTATGACAAAACATGTTGATAACCCTTTCAAAGCCGCATGCCCAAGACCGCACAGTGATCGTTATTAAATCCAACAACATAAATCCCTAAAAGTCCATCTTCAAGTGGTCCCTTTTAATTTGTTACCTTCTAAACACCTCAATCAATTTCCTTTTCTCCATTCGATTCACCTTAAGAAATATATATCTTCACCATTCAATTACTAAGATTGACAGAATGTGTTTTGATAGACGGCGGTCAAAATGGCCACACGATTTATTTAGCACTTCAAACCGAACGCAACTTACCAATAAAAAGGAATCCCAAAACCCGCAATTTTTTTTTTCCCCTTTTCGTTGGGGGGATTCTTATGAAAAAAAGATGTTTTCTATTCAGAAATTCCGATTGCCAAGGTTCGACGGCTGGAATCCATCCAGCAGTGCCCTATAGAATAAAGAAGAACGCTCTGAACCATAAGACTTTCGTTCTACCCGTTTCCTTGGCGTATTTCTTGGATTTGTGCTTTTTTTTTCTTCCTGCCCCTCTCTCTCTGTCGTTGGCAACACACTTAATATTCAGAAAGCATCCGTATATAACAAATGAAAAACGAGGGTAACCGGGGACCAAACAGGAAAGGTATGAGAGGAGAATCCTTTTCCATTTATACAGTGGTTTGTCTTGACTTTATTTATATTGAGAAGTTTTTACAGATTAAAGTTTTAAAAAGACGACAGGACATTTGAAAGCTGTTAGCCTAATTTTTCCATCTGTTGGAGTTGAGCTTTTTGCTACCCTGAGAACCCGGTCAGTAATTTTTGTAGCCCTGAAGACCGTGTCTTATATTCCCCAGCAGTTCAAAAGTAGAATCAAAAAACAACTGGAAATATCTCGGGAAGCTTCATAAGCCTTATGGTTCGCCTTTCTTGAGAAAAGTGTCTAAATTATTTCGATTAGCGCCTCGGTCAATATCTCGGCGAAGTCCATTGGCACTCCACTAAGTGCAGGATAAAAATAATTTCAGTTTGTGGAGTAAAAAGGATTTTAAACCTTCACTGTCAAATCCCTTGTGAGTGGCGGTACAGTTCAGGTAACCAAGAGTCTTCTAGTTTGCTTGGTCCTCAGCTAACTGTCCTAAGTTCTGCACCCTTTTTTGCGTTAAAATGCAGGGAACGTGTTTCAGATAATTCGTTTTATCAGAAATTTCCTACCACCATACAGAGGGACCGCCAGGATTAAATAACTTCTTTGTTGACATTGAGAAGCATGTCTGTATTTAAGTCTTCTGTAAGAAATTTCAAGTGATCCTGGAGTCAACTTTCAAAACTTTACAACGGAACTGCAAGGCCCATGAACTCGCCAAAAATGATACTAAAATACTGATTCTTCCTGAAAAGTCGCACTAGCTACATGCAAATTGAAATAAAAGCCAGATTCAATCAGCAAAGTTAATCTAAGGTGGTCAAATGGCACCATCTTCTAAACTAGCTGACTAATCTGGCCTTCAATAGACTATAAGCGCTTCAAGAGATTAATTTTGCTAAGTAGGGGGCATCTCGGAACTACTATAGGAGTCGTTACAGGACACTGCCTCTCGCCAGGAACTAGTAAGAGAAGGTGATGATCCTCCATCTCTCCTGTACCTGTCCCGCACCCTCTCACACAAGATGCTTTCTTTTTTTGACGGTCCTGGCGACCTAGCACTTTCAGAAGTCGAACGTTCACTTTATTAAAAGCTCCCACTGGTTTCACGATTAGGGAGGAGAGTTTCTCCTGGATCCTTAGGCATCATAATGGATCTACTGCTGGTCTAAGTGCGTCGGCTATGTCGACAGCCTCTCTAACCTAACCGAACCCCGGCTTAGGCTTAGGTTAGATAAGGTTAAGGTTGCTGTTTGCACCTAAGATGCGGACACAGCGAGACTAGAGTAGATCCATTGTGATACTACAGGACCTGTCACTAAATCATAGCTACAACAAGGACTCATTAGAACTTTTGGGCTAAAGTCAATGACGTCAATTTTCGCAATGTCGTCAAGGTCATTTGAGAAGAGTTTCCGCAAATCTGTTAGTCTTCTTTTTTACAGGGTAGGACAGGTGAAGTGGAAGTAGAAAATAGTCACCTCCTTCTCTTCATCTCTATAGGAATCATTGGAGAAGAGGCCTTGTCTCTTGGCATGAAGGGCTATAGGACATCGGAAACGGTGCTAAGTTGCGAACGTTTTAGCAAGACCGAATCATTGGAAATTTAGCATGTCGTACCTTCCTCTCATCTGCATCTGGTTTTGGTGATTGCGTCTAGTTTAAGTTGATGTTTACAAGTAGCGAGTATGCCACCCAGTTCTCGTCGTTCCGGCATGATGTTTAAGGTTGTACCATGTCTTACAATCTCGTCAGCTCTACAGTTTTCTGGAACGTTTCTGTGGCTTGACCCCCAGCATAGATGAAAGTTGAATTGTTCTGCCGTCTCTACAAGAGATTTGCCTTGAAAATCCCCTTAAGAAAGTTAAACTAGTTTCGATTTCGAATTACGAGTATATCCATCAGTCCTGAATTCTCTGATGAAGTCTTCCACATCCTCACTCCTTTAAGTCGTCTCTCGCAATTGCTTCAGGCCTCTTAGCTTTAAATTAAATTTTTACTCAGATTTTCTTATACATTATACCACAGTACTGATGACGGTCGTCAATATATATACAAAAAAAAAACCAACCTATCCCCCAAGACAGGGGGAATGGCATAACTTTGAACAAATTTCAGGTGGTTGAGGCAAAAATTGTATTTACAAACGAAAGCAGCATAATAAATTTGTTGTCTGAGATATTTTATCGAGGTGGAGCGACACTGTGGCTGCCTCAAATGCCAGCATGAGTCCCGTCAAGGCAGATGGGGCGTCTACATATTCATGACTCCTTGGCGTATCCTTAAATTCAGCTCAATGTGTAAAATGTCTGTAATAAAATGCTATGAGATTGATTTAAGTGTTTCTAATAGCGTAATAATGATTTGGAAAGTTATAATTTGTTGGGAATCGTATATATACGCATAAGTACTCATTGGAAGTGGGGATAAGCAACATTACTCTTGATAGAACTGCCTAAAGTCTGGAGCTGGGTGATTGTTTAACTTTTCTAATTAAAGGCAAAAGACGTGTTTCTTCACTTGGTGCAGGCGGAACGTCACGATAACGATCATACGGATTTCTCATTTGAGATTTTATAAGGCGACGCGACGTGTCGATTTCTTGATCAATGTGATCACATTGCGATTGACGCAATGCATGCCTCCAGTGGCACATCAAAAAGGAATTACTGTAAAAAGATATAAGACAAACAGGGTGCAATCGTAAAAGACGGTCAAAATCTGGGCTGCTGGCATCAAGTTTTGCAAAGGTGCCAACAGGCCAGCAGAAACCTGTGCCAGATGCTCAGCAAATATCCTGGGTACGTGATCGAGACATCGTTGGTACTTAGAGAGTCTTGTTTCGTTAGTTCGTCAGTCGCACAGTTCCCTGGGATGTTATTATTTATTTTAATTTTTTTTTGTAAGAAAGGTGGAAAGCTTCGAAAGTCGGAGTGTGGAAGTTTAACCCTAACTAAAACCAATTCTGCCTCCAACCTCTTATGGCCACGGTACCGCCGTCAGGCATTTCTTCAAGCCTTCTTCTGTCTACACATGTGTGTGCCTGCGGGTAAGTGTGGATTCGTGCATATATGGCTATGGTTGTATGTGTAGCACATGTGTGTGTTGAATGCGTGTGTTTCTACTTTAGCCCGTTCCTCCAGGTGCAGTTGCAGCATCATGCTTGTGATGACTTCGTCTACTGTATTCGCTTGTCGGTAGTATGGATGCTATAAGTCCCCTCAGCGCGACTTGGCCACCAATTTCTCTTTCTAGGGTGTTTCTGGTCGTCATATATCTCCGGCACACCATCAAGGCATGTTTTGCGTTCTGGATCTTGCCTTGCCAGTGTGGGCAGTAAGGGTCATCCATGTCCCTGTATTTGTGGAGGTACTCGCGGAAGCATTCATGCCTCGATAGGAACAGTGTCAAGTAGAAGTTTACTTCTCCTTGTTTTCTACTGGTCCACTCGGGGATCAGTGTATGCATCCATCTTCCTTTGGGTGAAGTGTTCCATTTGCCATTCTGCGGTATAGTTTCGCTGATGGTTATCATATTTTTCAGCTCGTTATCGCTAACTTTTTTATTTCTAGATCGATGGGCATTCGACCAGTGTCGCTTCCGCTGCCATCGTTCTAAAGGCACAATTTCAGCGATGCTATTCTGTGCACTGAGTTCATCCTTCTTATGTACGTACGTCTTCCGAACCGTCGCGGGTGCCCATATGTGGGACGTGTACATAAGGATCGACTTGCTCACCGTTGCTAGCAGGTTTAGAATTGGCTTTTTGGATTTTTTTTTTTTTATAATCCACGCGCGGATCAAGGGGATATGAACACCCTTATAATGTTATACACACACCACGAGCGAGGTACAGTAGTTTGAAACTCAGGTTTCGTTAAGTTTTTCATTGGCGTCCAAGGGTGGTGTCCAGGCTAGCTAGGGACATTTGTGGTGTTTTTGTCATTGCTTAATTCACAGGAATTTTTTTTCGAATCCCCTGATGTCATACTCAAATGTTCGCTCAATCTACTCTTCAAGCCAAGACACTCTACTGCCAGTGTTATGCCTTCGCAGTAGAGTCGCCATCAGCTTTCACAGTTGATCGATTTTTATTTATTTTAAGAAATAAATGTTTTTCCGACATCAGGAGTTGAACCCGAACTTTCAGCGTGACAAGCGATGATGCTAACCACTGCACCATGGCCACCCTCACCACCACCCTGGATCCTCCTACGTTTGGCATTAATCTCGCTACTGCCCCGGGTTTTGCATTAGGGTCGCAGTCAGCAGAGAGTAACATTATACAGCAGCAGTTTTCCACAGGTCTTGTTTTCTTTGTGCTGGATACATGGCCTCCATGAGGCGTCCAAACGTACAGCTGTGAAGTCGGTCTGAAAAAATCTGCCGTGGCTAGGGAGTCTATAAAGCGGTCAAGGTCTTTTTTAAAGACTCCCTCGGCTGTTTTGAAGTCGTCTGTGAAAGTCAAGATGAAGTCATTCAATTAGACTTCACGCGGATTTTATGCAGTCCTGTCCGGTATTTTATGTTTGTACTAAATTCCATCTTGAGCTTCAATAAACTGTCAACTTTTACTGGAGGACTGGTGCAAACCGAGAAACTACAAAATGTTTAGTGCGCATCGCTTGTCGCACCAGGTTCCTACTGTGTGTTTAATAGATCTTGAAGATCCTTGAAGAATTATTTACGTAGCTCCTTACATCCAAGATAAGTAAATAGGTTTCTTCTCTGACTTAGATCTGCAAACGAATATGACGCAGTAGCGGATGTAAGCATATGTTTATTTTTCTCGCATAAGACTCGAACTCTTGCGACCAGTATCTGTTGACAGTGCTTCCATTTGTTGCTTATCTATCTGGGCGGTCGGGGAATTCACGTAAGTCATAGACCAAAGCCTTCATAGTTGTCGGATAAAGTACAAGAGAGAAGTGTGTGTATATGTATGTCGCTCACGACTTGAATTTTATCGAAGTCGCAGTTCCACGAAAAAAATTAAATGTGTAATTATGTGTATTTGGAAAAACCCACTCTTATCATCTATATTTTTTGCAACACTATGAGTATAAATCTCAGCCTTCAGTCTACAAGTAAACACTTGAAGGTGATTGACAGATTCACGTGCATCTCCCGCCGGTTTTGAAGGAACATTCCAAGATGAACAATCTTGTTATAAGTCTAGTTTTTGTAGTCGGTAAGTTGAGCCTTCCAATCTGTGTTCCGGATTTTGACATTTACATACCAACGTATTTCAGTGCTGACACTGTGTGTCGAAATTGTCACTGGACAATATAATGCTCGTTGTAATGAAATTTGTACCCGGGAGTACCAACCGGTTTGTGGTTTTGATGGAATACATTATACAACATTTGGAAACATGTGTGAACTTGAACGGGAACAGTGCAGAAGATCAAGCAGTCAGTATTGAATCGTTAAGAGGATTGCATTCGGTTGAGGTAATCATTTTCTCGTTTTAGGGTTTCAATCAGTCAGTAGGTGTGCATGCAACAACCCATGGAATCCGTTTTATAGAAACCCAAGGCGAAGTTGTGAATTTTCAAAATAAAGCATTTTAAACCAAATTTAAGAACAGAAATTGTTTGTCCCGAATTATACAAAAAAAATTAAATTGCAGTAAGAAAATGGCCTACATACATAAAGCGTTCAGATGGCAAAAGTTTTTCCTCTAACGAGCGGGATTAGACGCGGACTCTTGGCATCGACGCCATTAAATTTGTAATTTTATTCTCGCGGAAGGTCACTAACAGGAAAGTATCTACTACTAGAGATTTCCTAAAGCAAAATGGTGGTCAACCAATTGGAGGATACAACTTGAAGACCATTTTCCGGACTTTTTTGTTTTTCATTAAAAAAGGTGGAAACCTCCTAGAGAAATGAAGAATCTGTTTAACGCTACGCCACTTTGTGTTGACTTTTGTAAAACCAACCTCCCACGTTCCGCTCTTTCTTCATCCCGCGTTTTATTGTGCTGAGGGCTACCGTCTCAGGTTTTCGGCTCTTTCGTTTTACTGACGGCTGCATTGCGGTTTCACTCCTATCGGCGTTGTTATTCCGCGGGCAAATTAACACGACGTGTCGTCGATTACTTCTGTGCGCGTCGGGCAATAGTCCTTGGAAAATTGATAAAAATAAATAGCTCGGGATGAGCTACGCCCTACCTCCTCGGAACCATTCATGTTGTGCGTGTTACACATTTTTCGCACGAATGGATGGGACCTACAATTTATTGCCGACTCCGAATGACAAACTGAGAAGCTTTTCCATGACAAATTATACTCTCGGAGGCTTGCCATTCCCTGACGAGAGGTGGTGCCGCGAAAAATGTTCGGTGGATATGGCTGGGGCTTGAACGCACGCAGACTTGCACAGCAGTCCAACGCACTAACCACTGAACCACGACGAAAATTGAAAACAGTGGCGTCATTTTCAAACTCAATGGATAAACAAGAGACCTTGTAGGCCTCCATGTTTTAGCTTCTATTTTATCCATGTCTTCAGACTCTTCAAAAGGTTAGTGTGTTTTATGTTATAGAAAGTAGATTTGATGAGGATCAGAGTCAGGTATTGGCCATTTAAGAACAACCAAATGTGTATAGGCGGCAACATACTCCGACCGGAGAAATCATCCTCTATCTGATCCTCATCAACTCAAAACTTGTTGAAATAAGAAGGAAATAATCATCATCATCATCTCATCATCTTCCAATGGCCCGCTTATCCACTATGAGGGTCGCGGGTCTAGTGAGTTTAAGTGGACTCTCGACATTTGCCGATCTTCCGCCATCGACTCTAACTCATCAGGGGCTATCCCCATGAAAAATATCGAAAGAAAGCTTTTGGGAGTTGGGGAAAATGTCAGAAGTTTTCGTGTGTAAACTTCTGACATTTTGGTAACAGAGGGACAAGAGTAGATTTTGCAGGGTTGGGAAAGTGAGGCATACGGACCGGATTTGAATAAGGGATGCAAATAGTTTTTCGTCGAGTTTTTTGGAGAGGCATTGTCTACATGTGAAAAGGATCTTATTTAGGGATATGTGCTTATCTTGTGCTGATCTTATTTTGTTATGTGCTCAACGAGATCAAATATGTGTGCGTTATTTTTACTAACAGAAAAGAAAATAACCCAGGTATTGTATGAAAATTAACTTAAAGTGTTTGGGAAGTTACTATGTGCCAAACGCTTGTAATTTATTCAAGTTAAAACTTCTGGATAGAAAATAACTTGATTATGGTAAGACTGCGGTGAAAATAGGTGTTTTTAGTGCTTAGGAATTTCACAACTTATCTTCTATCGTTTTCTGTTCTAACAGACGTATGTATTTTACATTGCTATGAGCTACAAGTTTGTGATCTATCATTTTCTTCTACCCTATCTTATATATTATATGTATCTTATAGTACATACATACATATGCATGATTAGGTAGATTTTGTATCATTTTATGACAAGGGAATTACAATAAACTATAAGGTTCATTGCTGTCGCATAAAACACAAGTATCTGTGGTGCACTCACGACTGGAATTCCCCTCAAGCAGCGTATAAAAAAAAAATACGAGTTTGAATTCGGAAACAACCCCTCCTCCCCCTCCCCTCCCCCCTCCCCACCCTTCTATCGTTTGAAGCAGAATATCACAATGCTGCGATATGATACAAAAAAACTTTAGGAAGTTGATTAAAGTGAACATTTAAGGCATGTGACATGTGTGAGTGCATCTTCCACCTGCTAGGATGGAACGTACCCTTTAAGTGTGGCTTCTGCAGTCAGTGAATTAATTCATAATATATCAGTATGATAATAAACTGACAAAAATGTCAGTATTGACACTAAATGTCAAAATTTCAACTGTATAACGTTATTCATTGTCACCGCATCACCTTGTACAATCGAACGAGTTTGCGATCAATACCAAAACCAGGTATTACATACTCTGGAAATTTTGTTTTTTGAATGCAGTCAACCGCGTTTTAAAAACGACAAGAATGGTAGTGAGTATCGATTCGATTTTCTTCTCCCGTTCCTTCTTGTCTGGTCGTAGAGCTCGCTAGCAGATCTGGTCCTTTTTTGTATCTCTTTTTGCCGCAACACGATGATCGTCTGATTGTGATCATCATCAAAATCGCTTGCAAACACCAGACCATTTTTAAGAGTCCGAAGATCAGAATATAATAGAAGCCAAACCCAACGGGAGACACAAAGAGCTTCTTCATCCCCTGCTAATTCATTTTTGAATGACGCCACTGTTTTCAGGTCATCCATGCCTTAGTACAAAAGCATCAATTTTCCAAGGTCCATTGTCCAAGGCGCAAAAAAGTCGAAGATGCGTCATATTAATTTGCAGGAGCGACATAACAATGCAATGTGTGAGCCGTGAATAATATCAACGAACCGGACTACTAAGATTAGGCTTCTTCGCAGTAAAACGCTTGTCAGCAGTACCATGATACGTGGGAACGTATGGACGGAACGTGGGAGGTTGGTTTTGGGAGCACTGATCTAGCACCGATCTGACGTGATGTTTCTATTGAAGGTTTCCGCTGTTAAATTGAATTTTAATTTTCAGGCTCCATCAAGGATACCAAGCGTGAACAGGTAGCCCTGTGTGTTCGATGGTATTCCACAGCCATAAGACAAGAGACGTCACGTGTGCGTGCCCGTTGCCGTGAGGATTTTGACACTCCGTTTGGACCGTAAATACTGCTAGTCGTGTGTCACATAAGGTGAATGCCACTACCAGGACGTTGTCAAGAGAATGGAGAGAAAGCATAAGGCTAGGATGCGTGTGACACTCAAACACAACAGAATTTTTTTTTTGTTGCGAGGTTAGATGAAAATCTTTCATATGATACCATGAGGATCTATCGCACGTACTCATGGTAGTGTGAGATTCTTACTCACTAAAAACAGGTCCCCTTTTCTTGTTGACTACGACGGAAGAAGAAATGAACAGTAGAGGCGAAAAAATCGAGAAGGCTGTCGAACCCTTCAACAGTCCTATGGTTACGAGTGCCAGATCGTATCCCGTTTGCGCTATAATTTTTAATGGTAAATAAATTTAAAGAAAAGGATTTTTCATAAAAATACTCAATGGACTCAATCTACTGATTTTCTAGTCTAGTAAATGCTTGATATGTACGTAGATCATCCAACAATTGTTTTGTTATTCGTATTAAAACATTTTTCGGTATGAAAACAATTCAAATTGCTTTATTTTAAATTACATACACAACTGCACATTAAGTTCTTTTACAGCGTGACAACTGCGCTCTGCTGCATGCGCTCCTACTGACTAACTGATACCCTAGAACCAATTAGAAAGGGAAAAGAATTTGCTAACTGAAAGTCTTCCACTAAACTATGTGATACTTACTGCGTCTACACTGTTCTAGCTTGAAAGTACAAATATTTCCAAATGTCCGATAACATCTTCCATCAAATCCACAAACTGGTCGGAAGTCCTGTGTACAAAATCCAGAACACGGTGCGTTACGTTGTCCACTCACAGTTTCAACACTCAGTGTTAGCACTGAAATACGTTAGTGTAAAGCTGTTAGAACTCCTATCAGAAATTTGGATTATTGAGACTTAACTTACAGACTACGACAGCCAGACTTAGAACAAAATAGTTCATCTTGGTATGTTCCATTAGGTCGAAGATGCGCGTGAATCTGTTATTTACTACAAAGTGTTGACTTTGCAGAGATTGCTGAGATTTATATCGTATCGCTAAAAAAAAGTTTGCTTCGGGGAATGGGGATTTTCCAATGACATGTCTTCACATTATTTCTTTTAAGGAACCGCAATGAACCATATTTCGATGAAATTCAAGTCGTGATGTGAACTTTGTAATTAATCCAACAGCAATGTACATACCTTCGTTTGAGTATACCGTTTGCGTAAACCCCCGGTTCATCTACGTACTAAGTGTGATAGATATCACACTCTGATACCCTAAGTAGAAAAAAATAATTGAACGAATTTAGATTCCACGAAGACCAGACACAGCAGTTCACGGCCAATTAATTAATTAAACTAAAAAAAGCCCATGTATGGTCCTCATCTAAGGTGATGCATTCCCGCGTGGTATTTTTAACATCGTACTTGAATGAGTAACGCGAAACTTGAAAGCCAACACCAGAGGTACAGTCTTTCGATATACATAGATACTTGCGTACCGTAAACCGGGGTTACTTTGCGCCAGAGCGGGTGTAACTTTGCGCCACTGTCATAAAGAGTTTAATATTTGTTTCATGTTTAGACACGTTGAGTATTGCGCGCCGACCTAACTGCAAAATAACACAATGTATATGTGTATTTAAAATCATGTGCAGCTGCGTGTCTGCCTTTTGTTTTCATAGAGCTGTGGTGTTTTGAAGAGAAGTCATTAGATTGTGCTTTTTTTTGTAGTGGAAAATTTGAGGTGTCGAGCTGTGTGTTTCAAAGTATATAAACTACATAAGTGTTTATGTCCCAGTTAAGAATTCATTTTGTCTTTAAATTTTATACAAAGTTAACCTTCTTGGTCTTAAAGTATATTTATAAAATTATGTTTTGTGAAACCATCCAATTTTTGTTCATTTTGGGGCAACTTTGCACCGGAGCAAAATGCCTCCAAAACCAATTTTCAAAAGAGGTACATTCTTTGCCCCAGAGCTTAAATCTATATTTGACTAAATGTTACCTACTTTTTTAATAAGTTTTCATTTTTTTTATGAATTTAAATACGTTCTACGTTTTGTTGTTTATCACTACCGCATAACCTGATAAAAACTCTTATTTTTCTTTAGTTTAATGCAGCAGTTTTGTTTTTTGTATTATAAAAAAAATATGATTTGTTTTTAATTTATTTTTTCACAGAAATGATACTTGGAGTAAGGTTAATAAGGCGAGTGAATAACTTTGTTGCAGCTTTTAAAATACAAGCACAATGATAGAAAATTTCGAACGGAGCAAAGTAACCCCCTCCTTTGGACAACTTTGCGCCACTTTTCAACAAAGTAAAAGTTTATTTAAGTTCCGTTTTGAAATAAGTATTCCAACACAGATACGTTCTTTAATGCCCTACGTATAAGATCTCTATAAAAGAATCAAAATTTGTTCCTATTTTTTATGAATAATTCAACGATTTTTGGAAAAACTCAAAAAATCGGTGCAAAGTTACCCCGTTCTACGGTACGCCTATCTTTTCTCTTGAGAAAACAGACCGAAGTGGTGAAAATAGGCTTAGCAATAAGGGACACCCAATAAAAAGGTCAAAACGTTACAGCGGATAGGCTCTGAAATTATCTCTAGCAACGACATCTCATCAGAAACCAAACGAAGATATTCTCTTGCTTAATTATTTGGACTGAAAAGGCAATTAAGTAGTAAGACCGTATCTTGAGAAACTAAGAAAAATACCTTAATCATTCTAGATCAATCTTATAGTATACCTTTGGTCTTTTCGAGCGAGAACTACTTCATAGTTCTGCTGGCGTTACTGGGATGTAGAGGATGAGATTCAGTGACGAAGTACACGAGTTCTTCGTCGACATCTAAGTCGAACTTCTCAAGAAATAGCATAGAAGACTCGTGGAATGAGTAGGAAATTAACACCAATGCTACGTCCCGCAGAGTTTCGGATCTAACCCATAAGGACAACACATTGCACGTAGAATTTACCTAAGATGACACGCACAAGTAAAAGGGGGCCGCATCCGACTTGGAGTGTGCAAGTGGAGGTTGTTAGCTAAGGACCCGGTTAACAAGAGAGTCTTGTTGATTAAGTCCCATGTTCGTCCTAAACTCTAGAACTATTTAAGTAAGCAAGTGATATACATAGTCGCATGTGCCATTGAAAACACTGAAAGCACCCGATGCCTTCAACAAACTTAACTTATTTCCGAGGTTATACCCGGACAGACAACGCTTTGCACATAGAGACATCTTCTGAACCTTATTTTTAGTGAACTAACACGAGTGTATCTATGTATATCTAGGAGTGATCTTGGATAAAAAACTTCTTTGGGTAAAGTATGTTGAGTCGAAGCCATCCAAGATGCTCTCAGTTTTCTGTCAGTGTAAGGATTTTTTTGGCAAGACATGGGGCTTATGACTGAATAAGGTCCTTTGGATCTATACGGCTGTGATAAGACCGTTTCTAGCTTATGCGTCAATTGTTTGGTGGAGGAGGCTTTCGCATAAGTATATGACTGCCTACTGCACTAAACTTCAAAGAACGGCTTGTCTCGGCTGCACGGGAGCTTCTCCGAGTATGCCTGGCTCTGTTCTAGGCGCTCTGCTTAACTTACCTCCTCTTGATACTTATATCATGGGCTGTACTATCAAAGCAATCTATTATCTTAGACGGGTGGCTTTTGGTATCATCCGCACTGGAGTTTTGATGACCTTGCGCGACACTTATCCTGCGACCCCAGATCCATGGATATACCGTCTGATGCAATGACACCAGAACTTCGGCTGTGGAAATTTAAACTCGACTTTCCTTCCCTTCAGGACTGGCTTCAGCCGAAGTCTGAGCCTGGACGGGGCTGGAGTCGAATCTTCACGGATGGCTCCAAAACCAGTCATGGGTCCGGTGCTGGTGTCTTTATAGATGTCGACAATACCAGACTTCCACTACTCGTTGGGCAAACATGCCCCAGTTTTCCACTATATTGTTAAGAAAAGGTGGACGGGTTGAAGCATCTGCGAAAGCCAGGCTACGCTTAAGGCCTTGACCAACCCTTTAATCAGTTCCAATATAGTGCGAGAATGCAAAGACTCTTTGAATTCGGTCGCAAGGCTGAACTCTTCGACTTTTTTCTGGGTCCCAGGTCATTACTCAGGGATTGCTAGACAAGGCTCAGAGGATGTTTTCTCAGGACCTGGACCTGCATTGGGTCTTCCCGCGTCCTCGGTCAGAGCCTCCATTGACGATTAGGTTTTCCACGAACAAAATTTTGTGTGGCTTGGCTCTCCAGGCTGCAGGCAGACTAAACGAATGCTCCCGAATGTCTGTAAGAAATCAGTGGCATTCTTGCTGTTACTCAGCAGAAGAGACTGTAGACAACTTATTGGTGCTCTAAAGGGACACTTCGATGTTGAGAGGGTGAGGGTATCATTTCCTTTGCGATTGTCCTGCCGATGTGGTGAGTGCTGATACTGTAAACTTCTTATCATTGAAGTGCCTTCTGTGCTTTCTCCGAAAACGGGTAAAAACTGAGTTCTGCCAAACCTTAGAATGAGGAGGATAACGACGCCAAACATCCGAGCAAGTTTTGTAGTAAGAAAGTGGCATTCGATATCATGTTGGATTGGCAATCCCAGTGTCCCCATTGAGAAGGTGTGACCAAGCACAAGCTTCGCGGGAAAATGGTATACACATTGGAGCAGGTTTCACTAGGAAATTGAACAATTTGAAGGTCTTGCACCAAATCTCGTCGTACATATGCCTCGATGATGCCGACGAGCTGAAATTTCTTCTCTTCCTCCAGTATATATTCATCCGCACATACATAAGTAAATCAAAATACCTCAGCTGCTGCTTCTTACACACATCTGTCAGTACAAGTCCGATTGCTCAAAAAATTCCTAAAACCCACTAAACTAACGTCCTATTGTCAAAGTCCCTACGCATACCATCAGATCCAAGACTTAATTATTTGCAAAACCCAAACGCGTCCATTATTTGAAAATTTTCAATTCAAACAATTCATTACTGTTCAAAATACGAAATTCTCTCAATTACGGCTTTTATAATGCAGTCCAGCGGCAATTTCCGGTTTTCGATATTCCGTGCACACACACACACAAGGAAATTAAACGACCAATTTGAGTTGACCACCCCAATACCTCTGTCGGAGGGGGAATTCATCAGACTCTCGATCCGAATAAAACTTTCTGGCCCACAGAACTCAGCAACGACAATGAAAATGTTTCGCCAATTAACGAACGCTGGCCAACAGGCCGTGAAGGCCGTCACACCGCGCTGATGGTCTCCGGTCCTCGTGCCTGGTGCTGTCCTCATCCGCAGGAATTCATCCGAGGCCGATGTGGTGGCTGTAGTGGTATAGTAGTGGTATAGTGTTTGCCAAACGAGTTCTGTCGTCCCAATGACGACGATGATAACGACGATGGCAATGGAGTATCAGCGGAATTTCATTGAGTCCGACGAAATTACATAATTTTTTTTTGTTTGTGAAAGTAAGCCAGGACTGGGCTTCGTTAAATAACTTGAGGATACAGCGGTGGTAGCGGCAAACTCGTTATAATAGTTCAGACAAAATGTTGCATGACACTAATGTAGCTGCCCACCCGGCGGCACTGTATTCAGATGAGTGCATCATAATTGCATCCGTTGTCATCTGTATTCGTGTCGTTGATTGTTGATGCTGCGTTGGGCTATGACTCGGTCGGAACATCCTGTTTTGGGACTTTTATTTGGCTCGGGTTGACGTTAAATCGGTTTTCAGGGCGCTTTTATATGTGCTTGGGCTGTTTAGATTCAATCGGGGACTTTTCGCACTAGTTGGACATACCGACAACCGCCTTCAGTCAATAAACAAACTGACTGGACCGTGCGGATATTTTCGAAAATTATTTATGCTTTTGTTAACCTCGGTGAGATGTTGTACGTAGTCGGTCAGCACAGGGCAGAGCAGAAATCGATGGTTTTGCGTAACCTCATTACAATTAGCTTTGATGAGGAATCGAATTGCGGAACTAATGAATGTGAGGACCCATCAGAACACATCTAAGTAAAATTAAAATAAAATAGATTTCCCTTTTTAATTCGGAGAAGTTGGATAGCGAACACTTGGACTTAACCGAAAACGATTCTTGCTCTAGTCATCCTATGAAGATCTTTGTCCTTATTTCCTTTTAGGGAACGTCAATAGTTAATCCATTTAAATTCGAAGCCTGCTTTTTTCGTAATTTGTCATGTGTTAGCCAGGCAGTATAATCTTCAACTTGGAGGACCAGCTGATTTAAAAAAAAATCCGTAGGACGAGGGGTCGGTTGAATCAATATCAGTAAAGCTACGATTACACGGTCAACGAAAACCGTCAATGCGCTGACTCTGAAGTCACAATGACGTCAGAATTTGTCCCAAAGTGATCAACTCGTGTGATCATCAACGTAAAACGTCGTCAACGCGATGACGGCTGCGTTGACACCCGCACTGACATGCATTTTTGAGTCCACGCGCTAACTATTTTCGTTGACCGTGTAATCACCCTGTCAACGATGTTGAGATACGGTGACGGACTTTTTTCAATGTCAATGCGATGACTGTGTCCCAACGTGGATACGGCTGGATTTTGTGCACTGATTGTGCCCTTATTGACACAACCTGTCAACGTCATGTGATCGTCAATGCGAAAAATTACCTATTTTCGTTCCTGTCAACGCGCTTCGGCACATCGTCAATGGTCAACTTGTTCGGAATTTGTCAAGTCGTGTGATCGTCAACCTTTTGCGTGTCAGCGCATTGCCACCTAAGAGGGGAAGTCGCGTTGACACAGATTACATGTCATCACATTTTGGGACAACATTGACGGTCTCGCGTCATTCGTGTAATCGTCAACGTTTCATTCATTGACACGTTGACCGATGACGGTGCATTGACAACGAATTGGCGTATTTTCCCATGACGTCAGAGATTCAGCGCGTTGACAATTTTCGTTGACCGTGTAATCGTAGCTTAGCCCATTTCGTTGATGTCAGCGTTGTTGTTGGCCCTTAGGAAGTTCTTCCACTATCAATTCTTTTCCAAGACCCTGATTAATTCTTGAAATCTGAATCAGGCGTCAACGTAGCCTATGAAAGAAGCTCAACAAGTCGATTTCGGGTAAACAGCAACCAGTATCCGATGACTAACGCGCGGAGGTCAAATAAGAACAATTGATGAGTAGTCAGAGTTTCGAGAACATCAAACCTCCCCCTAGTTGTACAACTTTGACTGCTACAGACTACATGCTCAAGTTTGCAAGTGGAAAAAATAGTTTACTCGGGACACTTTTCAGTCAGGATAAACAGACAGTTGGCTGGTTTAAACTTTTTAAAGAACCCCGGCGGACGGCATCTTTTCAGCTCTTTCGCAAAACAGAGGGGTGGATTTGATGGCTGTTCAACTGGAGGTACATCTATATACCTGTTTAGAGGTATGCATATTTGTATTACATTTCCACCCAAGGCGACAGGTCTAGTGTGTCTATAGCAGCTTCTCTCTTATTGCATTACAGTCTTTAAAGTAATATGTGACGCAAATTTAATATAATGAAATGGATTGCGGTCAAGTATTGGTTAACAAAGAGGCAAACACTGCCTCTATAACAAGTAAACTCTGTAAAAACAAACCTTCCCACTTCTTTGATGTTACAAAACTCAAGGTACTCCTACACAGTTTCTTTCTGTGGTTTGCTTTGGTGAACCATAAAGTACAACCTTTTCACTTCACAACTGCATGGCTTTTTACACCCTTTTGCACATTTGCAGGAGAAGAAAATCGTCTCTAGGTATGGAACAGAAAACAGGTCATGTGTGGATATTTTTCTGTAAATTCTACGAACCATTTCCCTTTCCTCCCTCTTCTAAACCAAATGCTTAGTACTACGGGAAGTTTTTGTTGCTGCATTATTTAATGAACAGAGTTTCAATAGTTGGTAAATCTATGTCATTTCTTAGACTGAGGACAACATTTGCGTTGTTTCTTTTCTCGCGGTGTAAGTTTGTAGGCATTTGTAAGGTAAGGGAATTTGCCGAAACAACGGTCTGTCTTGGTTTGTTTGAATGATATCTATACTTTCTTTCGACTTGAGTGAAATGTGTTAAATGTTTAAAGGATCTTTTTATCAACCAGCTTTGTAACCAAGTGTATTTTAGACATTTAGGAGTGCCAAGCGGCCCTAATATGCATCATTTTCGCAGAAAGACACTGGATTCATCCTGAAGATTTTGTATATATGTACATATAGATATATATACTTAGAGAGATATTAAACCAGGTCAACTCAAATATGCACCTTTTTGTCACTTTTCACACAGAATCTTAGTCTCCAAATATGTTGATTGAGCTGACAGGGATTATGACATCAGGAGATTTGAAAAAAATTCTCGTGAATTATAGCAATGGCAAACACTATAAATGCCCCAAGCTAGTCTCGACACCACCCTGTGATGCCATTGAAACATAATACTACCTGAGTTTCGAACCACTATACCTCGCTCGCGCTGTATGAAGACATTATAAGGGTATAACCCCTGAAGCGCGAGTGGATTATAAGAAAAAACCGTGATTCTCCCTATTTTCCATTAACATATGTTTGATTGGAATAAAACGGTTTCCACCCAAGGCCATTTTACAATTCCACACATTTTGCTAGCCACAACTGAAAATCGGCGCAGTAAATTAGTCGCTGATGTCGTTAGTCTGCAGATCTTTGAAGATTTTGATGTTTCTATGCCAAGTTGATAGGGAAACAATCCACTTGAAAGTTTTTTTCCGAGAGTCTTAGAAATAACACAAAGCCACGTAAAATTAAAGCTTGACTTTGCCTTATCTGACCTTCACGCAGGCGATCGAAGGCAAGAATCAAACCCAACATCTCGCCTTGATACACTGAGACTTTCGTCCACAGACTAGAATGACAGCAAGGTTAAGTTCCTCCGAATAGACGCCTTCCGCTCTGTCATCCACCAGTGATCGTTCAGTTAAAACTGTGATTTTTTACTCCTATCTTTTTTTTTTTTTTTTTAATACATTTTATTAACTTAATTCATTATATCTTACACGCTTACAAAAAACGCTTAAAACTAGCTTATCTAACTTAACTAAACGTTATTTAATTCTAACTTACTGGCCCTTTGCGGGCGCTCTAAGCTTAACAGTACTCTTAAAACTATGTCTTTCGACGTAACCTAATTAAATTTTAATTTTAAAACTAATTGCGTAACTAATTGAACTAAGAAAATATGTTTTTTTTTAAAAAAAACTTAGTGAATGAACTACTGCTACTCCTATCTTCTTTGAGTTTGATGATACCCTTCGGTAAATCTTCCCCTTCTCGTTTCATCCATGGGCACATCAAGATCCAAAAACTTCTGTTGTCCATAGATGTTTCCATCCCAATGCCATTTTCTAATTCATGTGCAAATGAAATGCTCTGGATGCCGCGGCATTAGCCATAT
This sequence comes from Matsumyia berberina, assembly GCA_917880715.2. Taxonomy (NCBI): domain Eukaryota; kingdom Metazoa; phylum Arthropoda; class Insecta; order Diptera; family Syrphidae; genus Matsumyia; species Matsumyia berberina. The sequence continues at coordinate 37,881,916 of OU862870.1, forward strand.
AAACACTTCTAACACGCATTTTGGTTTGATTCGACATGCGTTTATTTTCGTCGCGGCTTAGTGGTCAGTGCGTTGGACGACAGGTTTAACCCTCAACCATGTGTGCTGTAACGACACCTTTTAACCTTATACAGCGTCCTTTTCACCTTTTGAATCTTTTGATCAACATGGTAGTGCCAATTGTGTTTTGCTTTTCGGAAACTATGGCGTTCCTGAAAGCACCTCATAATATCTGCTGTAACGCTTATATACCTATCCCTTGCCATTATTGATAGATCGTCAGCATACTTAATTGGTTGGATTCTGACTCTTTATATCTTTAAATGAGCTTCTCCACAGTGAGAGTTATATTCCTTACCCATCAGGTTGTTGACGAAAAGATTACAGTGTTTCCTTAAAGTGGTAGATAAGTTCTCGAATTCGACACTAAGGAGGCTGATGCATCTGTAGTTGGTGGCAGAATCCCCTTTCATGTGGATCAGCGAAACGATGTTGAGATTCCTTTCTTCAGGCATATGAGGACACTTGACTTGACATGACTTGATGTGGGCTTCCGGTCCATAAGCCGTCGATTTAACAAGTCTTGTTGGGTTTTAGTTGGATTTAAGTTCGATTGGATTTATGAAAGTCTAGAGATTTCTGAACGGGCTTTGCTACCCTGACACGTTCTTTTTACCTTTACCTTACCTTTTTACTTCCACATATGAAATTGCTGCAATATTCACATTTACATTTAAAATTTGCTATCAAAGGATTAGCTTGTAGGAATGCTAAACAAATCAGAACACACTATCTCTGCAATCAAAATCCCATTTAAACTACCCTCTTACTCGTCTTAGAATGATTTTAGGCATAGCAAGTACAACAATCAGTTAGATCGCTTACTATCGGTTTGTATACGGACTAGATTAGTCCCAAAACAGCCGCCTGGTGGTTTACTTTCTATACAAAACAACCAAAATCGCACAGCAGACATCATTGTTAAAATAGAACCACCCCAACAAGCAAGGGTTTAATCATGACAAACCGGGAAATACAAGGACTCTTTGTCCACACGTAAAAAATCCCAGCATTTCAAACACCCACCTTCTCAAAACGAAGGCTTATGCTTCCCACCATTCGTCATACACGAAAAAAAAAAAAATACACGAGTTTCAATCACTGTAATATATCCTTGATTTTAAGTACAACATACGCGGATAGGATATCGCAACCAGATAATCGTCCTTATATCGAGGGTCATAAATAAATCTTTTACAAATGCGAGTGAAACCACCTCGATTACATAGCTGCACACCGGGCTGGGCCTGAGTGTATCGATTTTTCATACGAATGCCATTGCACTTAACGACAGCGCGCCATTGACCCAGAATTTGAAGCACCATCTGTGCCATTCCAGAATTGAAGGATAACCTCAATGGGCCACTGAACGTTTTGTAAAAAAATTTTTTACCAGAGGTTAATTGAAAAAGTCAAGAATTTTTTATTTTATTTAGTTTTTCCTTTTTGCATGCTCCGGAGAATACAGGAGCTATAGAAGCTACATGTGTATACATGTGGGAATGGCTTGGAGAACTTTATTAGACTTCATCCGTTTTCATTTACCATGAAATTGTGGGTGGGAAAAAAATGATAACTTTAGTCAATTAATTTTTTTTTATTTTCAGGGAGAATTTGAAAAGCATAACGAGAGAAGGTTGTAGAGCTGCACATGATGGGGTGTGAAAAATCTATTTGATTAAACAGCACAGTTTTTCTAAATGAACAGGGTCGGCGTTTTGTGTGGGGGGATGTTAGTCATGAAGAGGAAACTCAACAGATAAGTAGGTACTTTGGGGTGTGGATGATGAGCTAAATTATGAATATGGGCGTATGAAGTGTTTAATGCAAAACTTGAAGTAATGTGGAAGAGATACTTACAGTCTTTTTTTTAGACAAGCAATTAACAAATATTACCAGTTAAAGATATTGGCTTTCTATTCACCTTCCGGCACTTTACCACTTTTGGTAATTAAAGGTGTCCCATTGGAGGTTTTCCATTAGAATACTGATTGAGAAGTTGCGGAAAGTCTAATTCGACGTTAATTTGACCAAGAATTAAATATTTAAAAAAATCTTGGTTAGGCAGGTACCTACGTTAAGAGGGAAAGCAGTCAGTCAGGTGCTTGCGCAGCCCTCAGCCTAAAGGCCTCCTCTAAATGGGCAAACAACCATATTGGCCACTCCTCCTTGAATCCCTTAACATTCATCCCGGAAAACACGGACTACACACCGTCTAAGTTGAACATCAACCTTAACTTCCGGACGTCAATCCCCTCCGGAGTGAAGTGGGAGAATGATGATGCCGTAGACGAGCACTCCTATTACTTTTATACCGACGCACGGTTTCAAAACCGAGAATGGTGTGGGTGGTGGTGTTTTCTCCGAAGTGCTCAACCTGCGCATATCCTTCCATCTCTTCGACCATTGTAGCGTTTTTTAGGTGGAAATTATGGCGATCAACGAAGCCTTATCCTGGCTTAGGCATAATTTGGAATCCTCCAAGGACATCACAATTTATACCGATAGCCAGGCTGCTATAAAATCTCTGGAATCAGTAACATATACATCAAACGCTACCTCAGATTGTCGCTCGTCTCTCACTGAGATGGCAGAACATTTTAACATTCACCTATTCTGTGTACCCGGTCATAGGTACATTCCAGGGAATTGTAAGGGCGACGAACTCGCCAAACGTGGTACTAAACTAGAGATCCTACCAGAACGGAAGAATATAGGTATTCCACTCGCTAAATGTATCAGCAAGACAAACCAAAGATGGAGGAAGGGCACCACATGCCGCACTGTCACTATTCTATTGGTCTTCATGCCAAAAGGATGGGGTTCTTCGAAAATGACTTTTGCAGGAGATGCAGGGACAAAGAGGAGGAGGAAACGATTCTCCATTTTCTCTGAACTTGCCCTACCCTGTCCAAAAGAAGGAAGCTCTATCTATGAGCCTACAACTTCGATAATTTGGGCGAATTATTTCATACTGATATCAAAAGTATCCTCAGCTTTATCAAGAGCTCCAAATGGTTTCATTAGTTAGAGTGACATTAAGGACAGCCACCTTACGTACCTATGTACCTACCTAGGTTAAGAGAGTGGCGGGTGAAAGATGCCGCTTCATTTAGATCTTCATAGATCGACTGTGTTTCCCATTATGGGATTTCCTCAGTAGCTACATGTGAATGAAGAAAATAAAAAGAAAAGAGTGTGATTGTGAACCACTTTACATCCTATTTGCCTCCCTGAATCACACCGATCTCAGTGTGTATTCTTGGATAATTTGTGGAGGCATGGTTTACAATTCGCCCGGGTCATTGAAAAAGTATGGGCCGAGGGTCATCTTATTGATTTTATTGAGGGAGTCGCCTAGAAAAGGTGTCGTATCTTCTTCCGCATTAAAATGTCACCACAGCGAGTGCTGAGGTCCGTTGTGCTTATGTCCATCCTCCTTAGGTGTGCCGTTGGTAGATTTTGGCCTGTGATGGTGCTTCTCAACAGTGTTAGGTGTGAACTGTTGAGCTAGAGTAGTTCATATGCTTGAGGCCCCTTCTTTGATCGGCTAGCTTTCAAAAGTCCATGGAAATGCTGGATTTAAGTGTGTTTATTGGGCTAAGAACAGAGCTTGGTTCAGCTTGGACCATGTTCTTAAGCCTCCGCTTGTGCCTCTGTGTTACTTTGTGCTTTGTCCTTAAGCTTATTACGATACCTTTTTACTGGTTTAAAGACTGTGAAAGCGACGGATTGACCGTCGACGGCTTGACTGCCTTAAAGTCTAGAAGTTTCGAATTTCACTAAGAATTCTGCTAGGAATACACTGTCATGGTTTGGAAACTTTATTGACCGCGCAATTCGAGGTCCTCCTGAACGTATTCCAGAGCCTGAAATCTCCTTCATTTTTGATTTATCTGTGATAACATTACTTTAAAGTTTAGGTCGAGGTCAGGGCAAGGGTAAATTTTTGTTTTAATTTTCGGCCATCTAGGTATGCTACAGTGCCGCTGAAAGGCTTAGGGCGCTCTTCGCTGCCATTGTTTCATTTAAAATTCAGGGCTATGTAGGCCTGTGAAGCCGACTCTAACCACAACGTGGTTACGGAAAAAGTGTGGAAGGAAAAATGTACTAAAGTTGCGATTAGAACCACTTCTGTAGAGAAGTTAAACGTTGAAGGACTGCAAGAGTTTTCCTAGAGCTCCCGCAGTAACAACTAGCGTAGAAAACCAATGGCAGCATGAGCATCAGGAATTCTGGGACTGATGTGGTAGGTTTAAGATTTAGATAGACCATTGTCCGTAAAGCGGAGCTGCAGAAAGGATGAGAGTCGTTCGTAAACTCACGAGAAAATAGTGAAAAAACCACGAGGAAGGTAAGATCGGGCAGATGCTGAAATTTTGTGGCAGGGTTTCGCTATTGCCACTGGAACTCGCAAGGACAAAAACGAGAATAACGCAGTGGAGAAGCAATTGGTGGTGGACATATGAAAAGACGGAAGCTAATAGCCTCAACATAGAGATCAGACAATCACTGCAACCACCGGAACAGAGCGAATTGAAGGAAGCTATAGCTCAGCGGAAATCATATAAAACCGCGGGCTCGGATGGCTTAGAAGGTGAGCTGTTCAAAGCCGCAGGCGATGACTTTCTACTGTACATACATACACCAACTCATTTGAAAGCTATTGTTCGCCGAAAGTATGGAAAATGTTTGGAACCTTAGAACCATTGCTCGATCCATATGAAAGCGGAACGTTTCATCTGCTTCAATTCCAGATACATGGGTCTTCTGAACTTTGTCGGCAAAATGCTATCCAGAGTATTGCTGAAGCCCCTGAAACCATACGTCGATGAGCTGAAGAGGAATTATCAAATCATTAAAAAAAAATAGTTGGCGTAACAGCTCGGGATGAGCCAAGGGGTATCTTCTCACAGCCACTCTTGTTGTGCGTGTTTCATTTGTCACACAAATGGAAGGGACCTACAATCGCAATTTATTGCAGACTCCGAATGGCGAATTGAGAAGCTCTTTCATGACAAATTATACTCCCGGAGACTTGTGCCGCGAAAAATGTTCGGTGAACATGGCTGGGTGCTTGAACCTACGCCCCTCGCACAGCATCCCAACGCACTAAGCACTGAGCCACGCCGACCACCAGAGCAGTTTTAGACCTGAAAATGGACGATTAACTAAATCTTCTCTTTCCGCCAAATCATGAAGAAGGTTAAATAGTTCCTGGTCGATATCCATCACGCAAGTGGTAGTGTGAATGAATATGAGGTATTCTGCGCCATGTCTAGCCTATAAAGATGATGACAGAGAGCTGCCTCGCTGTCTTTTCAAGGCCGGAAAAGACCCAACCGAGACAGGGTAATGAATTGTATTGTAAGCTCTACAACAGCGGAATACGTTTGCTTTCGCAGTTGGCGTTAAATACCCTTTGATTGTCATGGTCTGTCCATTTATGTCCGCCTTTTCCGAAAAATCCACTGAATAGTAAAACAAACCTTCAAAGTCAGTTATTTCGAACTAATATCTGATTCATCATGATTTACAAGTTCCGCTATCATGCAAGTGTACAAATTGCTGAAATCCACAGACCAAAGTCCTTGGCCACCATAGCAAACTTTTCCTCTTTCTTCACACGATTCTTTCCCTTTGAATTAATATGAAAAAAAAAAAACTCATCCTGCGAACCATAAAAATTCACGAGCTCAGCAAACTTATAAAACCCGAATTCCGTTAACTTCACACAAAAAAGAAAGAAAAACCCCGCTCGCTTTGAATCCAATTTATCCCCCGTGCTGTCTCAATTTACAACCACTGATCCGTTTTTTAAAACATCACATAAATAGTGAGACTTAACGTCCCTACGTCATGTCCTTCGGCTCGTACACGTATTAACATTTGAAAGAACATTTTATGGAATTCTGATGGCAATAACCATTTTCAATTTTATGGCGAATCCTGTCCGAACACCAGTGGGTGGGCGTCCGCAAAGGAAGTGGTTACTTAACTGCTTCGACATCCTTCTCTGGTCGCTGCTGGCCCTCGTCTATGAACTTAAAAAAAAAATATTCACCTCGACCTCGGGTGCGCGAGGCTATTTCCTTAGGTCGTCCTTGCGCTACCCATGGGAACGGAAGGGGCGGAAGGCGGTGTATAAGCACTTAAGATTTTGTTCATGAAAACCTCCAGCGAAGAGATCATCCTTCAATTCTATCCACCCACACTGCCGGCAAAAGAAACAAAAAAAGACGTTCACGAGTGAACAAGTTCGATTCCCTCCAACACCACCAAGTGCCAGAAGTCGATAAGGGAATGGGAAGTAAAATGACTGGGAAAACCAGCGAGGAACTACGAAGAAAATCGGGAGAAAAACTATTTCAATGCTGATTTTATCTCAGTGCGCCGGCATTGTAATTTCTCCTGAGAGCTTTAAAAATGTAACCCATATTGGATACACACTATTTTGCGATGAGAAATTGGAACGCTTCCAAGGATTAGTGCAATGGCCACCGGGGAACACTCCTTAAAAGTGCCGTAAATAGAAAAAACGCGTCCCCTTCACTCCTGTAATATTCTTTCCTTCGTCTGAAAAGATTTATAGTCAACTGCGCGAGGAAATTTTTTTAAAAGGAAGTTTGAGACAAAAAGTAACTCCCCACAGATTATCTCCTAGAGTCCTAAAGTCCTTCAGTACAAACTCATACTGGCGATTGGATTCTCCGATGGTGTTCACAAAGACTTTTTTTTTTTCAGCTTTTACCGTAATAAGACCATTTATTCTTATTATTCCAGGCTAATGAGGTAACAGTATATTGACAGAAAGAATACCGGAGGCTATAATTCTTGTTTCTCTAAGCGATAAAGTCCTTTAGGCGTTGACACGATACAACTGGGAAAGGACTTATCGGAAATCTGGAATTTGTACGGTTGATATATGGCTGTGATTTTTCTCTCCATCCAGGCACTAATTAGGGAAGGATATTCGAAACGATCGACCGGGTTCGTGCTTGAATCGAAGGCGGTGGATGTGGAAAGGATTTGATTGATGGCATGTGTTTTACATTTTTCATTGGATGGATAGAGAGAGACTCTGACGTGGACATTTTTATAAATAAAATGGAAAGACGCAGGGGTAGGGAAATAAATACGATAAGGAACTAGGATTTGAGCAAACATGGTCAGACAGCAAAAGACTACAAAACTAAGAATTAATTAGGGCTGGGAGAACGAATCCACTGGGCAGAAATCGGTGATGTCCTAAACTTCCACCAGCGGCCCGATTAGGATTTTTAAAAAAACTAGTCAGAATCTTGAAAAAGAGACGGTGGCACTCATCCTCGAAAGAGGTTACTCACACCAGTTTAACCGAACACTCGTCCTACGGTATTCTATACTACTGACTCTTTAAGTTGGGGGCTTTGCCGTCGTGGTAACTGCCCGGCCATGTTAGAAGCAAACGTTTCGAATGGAACATAAGCTTCGGATAAGGATGATAGAACTGTGGTAGAAATAAGGAAATAAAGAATGTTCGACTCCTTTACAGGCCACGTTAAGCCGAATAATTCGCAGGGGTAGTAGACTGGTATAATACAGACTTAACCGCCATCTAGGAAGTACGGCGGGATGGGCCGTACAAAAGGAGAGTGGAAAATTGTGATATATTCTGTCGATATTGCTACAGAGGGTAGAAATCTTCATCACGACTAAATTTAAAGACATCACAGAAGACAAGGACAACATCACCAAAGAATTTTTTTTTACGAGCTCCTCGACAAAACATTTGAGCAATGTCCTAGATATGAAGTTAAGTTTGTGTTGGGCAAGCACTTAAAAAAAAAAGCACTTGGTTCCTTATATAATATGACTACTCAATTGCCGTCTCAATTGAAACGTAAGGCCTTACCCTGGACAAGGAGACAAGACCCTAATCATCTCAGTCCTACTTTATGGCGCTGAAGCAGATAAAGGCATCCTTGACATACGAGCGCAAAAATTATTCGTAAGATATTCGGTCCAGTTTGCATTTGGTTTTGGAAGAGGAAATTTACAGACCACACATTGATCTGGTTAAAGAATGGCCCATTAGATGTTTTAAAATGGCTATATACCGCTTCTTCCAATAGGGACTCCCGAACTTCGTCAGTTGACAGCGGCCATATTGTTGAAGCTACATCTGTTAAATTGACTGTCATTTATTCAGTCTGTTTTGCCAAATCACCGTGGATGGATATAACATTCAACAATACGTGCAAATAATAAAATTGTTTTATCAAAATGGGTGATCTGTTCGGGCAACATTCCGCGCGCTTCGCCCATTTTACGGTCGCCATAATCATCCTTCCGAGGGGACTATTCGCAGTGTGGTGGATAAATTTAAGTCCACTGGTTCAGTAAACGATCAACCAACACCTGTACGTCGACGAAACGCAAGATCTGCCGAAAACATCACCGCTGTCCGTGTGAGTGTGCAGGAGAATCCGAGGCAGTCGATTTCGCGTCGCTCACTACAACTCGGCCTTTCGAAGGCCACAATTTGGCGAATTTTGCATCGTGACTTGGGCCTGCAACAATTTAACTGACCCAGGAGCTAAAGGTAAACGATCATAGACAACGACGTTTGTTCGCTGAATGGGCTCTGGAGCAGTTGGAAACTGACCCTAATTTTAATCGAAAAATCATCTTCAGCGATGAGGCCCATTTCTGGATGAATGAATACGTCAAGAAACAAAATTGTCGAATTTCGGATACCAATCCACATGAGATTCAAGAGCGTCCAATGCATCTCGAAAAAGTCACTGTTCGGTGTGGATTTTGGGCTGGCGGCGTCACCGGTCTATATTTCTTTGAAAACGAAGTTCGCCAGGCCATCATCGTCAACGGCTAGCGCTATAGGTCGATGATTACCAACTTCTTTTGGCCTGAATTGGATGATATGGACACCAACGACATGAGGTTTGAACAGGATGGCGCTACATGCCACACAGCTCACGCCACATTGGAAATTATGCACGAGCGATTCGAGGGCATGGTCATTTCACGTGGAGGTGATGTGAACTGGCCACCGAGATCGTTCGATCTCGTTAGACTTTTTCTTGTAGGGTTTTCTGAAGTCGCAGGTCTATGCGAATAAGCCACAAACCACAGCGGCCCTCAAAGCCAACATAACCCATGTCATCGGTCAAATTCAGCCTAATTTATGCGTCAGAGTCATGGAAAATTTGACATTTCGGATGCGCGCGACCCAGAGAAGCCGCGGCGGACATTTGAACGATATTATATTCCATACATAATAAACGAATAATTCGATGATATCTTATCTACACACAATTTGTTTTATTTAAATTTAAAGAAAGGAAGCGCTTAATGAAAGACCCTTGAGTTGATACTAGTGTGCGAGTGTGGGGTGAATCTTCCTTAGTGAAGGCCAGGGTATCACCGATTTCGTTAATCATGAGTTGCTTCAGGTCTGGTATTCCTTCACATAGAGCGCAGAGTTTCTCACGCATTCTCAATAAGGCTGGGCAGGAACATTGGCAGTGTTCAAGGTCCCCTTCTACATGGGACATGTGCTCGACAAAAAGTTGAACTAGAAACAGAATATAAACGAAAGAATTAAGACGGCCACTATAGCTTTCCACTCTTGTAGTAGAATATTCGGGAAAACTTGAGGACCAAGTCCTAAAATCATCCAATGGATGTACACGGCTATTGTGAGGCCTATTCTTACCTAGCGGAAGATAGAGCTCTTGGGACTCCTGTAAGATAACTAGAAAACTATGGCCAAGGTACAATGGGGCCAGAACTGATACTCTGATGCAGAAGGACATCAACCTTTGGCAACCTTGTCCATCCTTGTAGGAGTAATTACAGGTCATAATATTCTGCGTTATCATATGGAAAGCTAAGGCTAAGTGAAGACGACCTTTGTAGGGACGTGGAAGTCAATAAGGACACTCGCCCACTTCCTCTGCCACTGCCCAGGTCTCTGCTAACTCAGACATAGATCCTTTGGAAGGCACTTTTTCCAGGATACCGAAGAACTAAGGGACATACCCATCAGGGACATCTGGAGGTTCATTAAGGCTTCAAAATGGTTCGAAATCCCGGGGCTATAGGAGAATGCTTTGAGTACTATTCCACGAGCAATGGATACCTTCCCCCCAAAAAATGGGCATCACAATGGGTCTCTACTAACCTGACCTGAGTTTTGCGCTGGGGGCTTCTTTTTCCTCGCCAACCCATCTACCTAACCTAATTTAAGGTCCTTTTCTTCTTCCTATGTATGGCTTTGTATGATTAAGTCCCACCAATAGCCTCAATTGCTCTATGCTTGAATGAGTGCAGACTTTGTGTCAGCACCAAAGTTTAGCAACTGATTCATGATTATTGAAAAACATCACTCTTGACATTTGCCTTATGAAACTGGAAAAGTCCTCATCGTAAAACTCAATCCAAAGGACAGAAATTTAAATTAAAAAGCAGAAAACAAGTTCAATTATTCAAAACTATTTCCGAACCCAAACACTAGTCTTGAACCCAAAAATGTTTTATTTTAACCACAAAATGCCTCGAGGCAAAAAAAAGAAGCGATAATCGATTTCTAAGATTTATTGTGGATTCGATAGCTTCCTGGAGCCGGAAGTTGGGGACAATTAGATTCATGTTACCTTTGTGGATAACAGGCATTCTCACAAAAATGTTTCCACCTCACAAAAACGAATGATATCCCAAAGCACATGGCGTCAAATCATCAAAGGATATCGTATTGCATACTAATATCTATAGCAAGGTGGCAGCTCCTTTCTCGTCCTTTTTTTAAAAATAGGATAAGTTTAAGGATGTTGACATTCCAGACTTGCAATTGGCAATGCCATCGAGTGAGTGCAATCATACTCAGGCAGGGAGGACCCAACGCAATGCAACGACAGATGCAGAGAACAAATTTGCATATGCTCCGGCATCGTCTGTGTGCATCTTGAGGGTAGGTGGCGTGGCCGGTTCGTAGCATAAGTTCTTGTAAAACAGTCGTTGAAGTTGCATCGGCGATAGGGGGGATCGGTTTGCTCTTGAGAGAAAATACATTATTCCACAAATGCACATGAGAAGAGCTCTGCAAGATGTTTCCTTGCCTGGGAAAACGAAAGTGGAAAAGTGTATCCTTTCCTGATTTATTGTCGGGTTAAATAAAGTGACACCATTCGATAAGTATGCAAACATACGCGGTTAAATGCGCAATCAATCAATTCGGTAGGCGGACATTTCGAACTGCAAGTGTTTGCTTGTGGGTGCGGGTCGATATTTCCCACTTAATTGGCGGTCTTTCAGGGTGAGTGGGAGAGCACAGACTGCCGCTAATGACCCCTCGACGTCTGAGAGTAGGCAGAACCGATTGTACATTTACTTGTAAGTCATTAGAATGCCAATTATTCAGGAGTTGTCGGCGACTATTATAATCGAAACAATTTATCTGATTTATCGGGAAATTAATTTGTCCTTGCCTTGGTACGGAACGGAGGAATGGGAAGAATGCAATCAACAGTCTAATACCTGATGTGTTGATGGAACCGGTTGCGTAATTTATGGCCTTTTTGGAATTTTATTGACATCGCCTTGGGACCTTCGGCAGTTTGGCTTGATGGCATTGCATGTCCCAGTTATGTCATCAATTTCTCTAATAAATGCATTCCTTCGGGCATGAGAGAAGCACTTGGAACTCATCAACCAATGTGCAAATGGATGGGGTTTACATGCCTTGAAGTGGCAAGGGTATAAAGGTCAGGGTCAGGAATTTGTGTGTAACAAGGACACCTGTGCACAGGCTGTTTTCAGAATATTTTTGCTTATCAGCTTAAAATAAAAGCTAAAGGGGCATCAGGTTGACACAACATTTAAATTTTGGACACAACCATGCCATCTGATGCTGATCAACTTGCCCTTTTACAATTATGTGAAGGAGAGAAAGGACAAGGTTGATGTGACTGTGGAATACATCAATTTGGCAAATGACTGCTAGGGCTTACAGCCTTTGCATTTATATGTAACAATGAAGCAGTGTAGGAGTTTTTGTACTGAGAGAAGATAAATGAAAGCGGGGGCAAAAAACAGAAACTTCCGGAACTACAAGGATCAAGTCGGAGAAGATAAACAATTTTTGTTTGCATCCTTTAAAAACCATGTCTGCCATCTACACTGTGGGAGTGTAGACCAACGTTTCTCGGAATTTTTGTGAGTATTTCTTTGAGCAGTGGTAAGCTCAACAAATATATTGGTAAAGGCAACTCCAATTATGAAGTGTGGCAGGGAATGCAGGGATACGGCACCAGTGCATGCTTGGGGAGTACAGGGATACGGAATTAAGCTTATGCCGAATACTATGAAGATCTGGGAGAGAATGATTGCAGTCAGGATGAATGAGTTATCAAAGATAAGTACAAATCAGTGTGCATTCGTCCAAGGGAAATCTACCACAAACGCAATACAAGTCATGCGAATTGTCGTGGAGAAATATGGGGCAAGGAAACAAAACCTGCATATGGCATTCATTGCACTGGAAAAGACATTCGATAGAAAGCCTAGAAGGCTTACGTTCAATGCGTTGAGGGCTCGGCACATCCCGGAGTACTGCATACAACTGGTCATAGGTATGTATGTACAAATCCTGCATGACCCATATCAAGAGTTCACTAAGGACCAGCCCTAAGCCCACTTGTTATTGAGAATTTGACGGCCAAATTATAAAAAAGAACATTCTGGAACTTTTTTTATGCTAAAGGAGGAATTAAAGGTAGAACTAGAGCGCTGCTTAAATTATTGGAATGAAGCCTTTGGCACAAACTGGTTGCGGTTGCCTTTAAATAATGTATATATGTCTATCGGCCCAACCAATATTGTCTATGTTGCTGAAAAGCTACTGCCAGTGACCAACTTCAAGGGGCTATTTCCTACAGAATCGGCCAGGGAGATAGCCATTGGTTGTGCCGAAAGGCATCAAAGGTGGGCTGGCTAACTTTTGCCAACAACATCTGGCATGCTTCAGGTTCTTGATGAACACCTGTCTTGGAGAGACACGGAAAGGGACGGTGCGTATAGGGTTAAGTCAGGTGAGTAGGAAGATACATACGTAAGTTTAGGGCTCTAGTTTAAGTGTTAGATTAGTTTAGGTTTAGCTTAGGTTTAGTTAGGTTAGCTCCGCGGCTCTCTTTTCCGTCTTTCTCCAGGGCATTGGCATAGGTCCATGGATTCTTTTCATTTCGCTTTTCTCCTTCTACTATCTTTTTGTCCGTCTGTGGCCTGATTTGGGGAATTAGGAACTTTTTTTTCTTTACTTGGCACGAGATTTTGTGTGCTGAGCAGGTGGTGAGAGGTGGGGTTGAGCCGAGCAAAAACAAGTTTGCCGCCGTCTTCTTCACCTGCACCGAAGTTGTCCACATGGCCCAATCCTGACTCGCAACTGCTAGGATCAGTCATAGCAGAAGATGGTAAGATTGACGTATTAACGTAAGAGGAAGTTATCTTCGAGAAGGAAGAGGAAAGCAGGCTCCGGTGGTATGGCCATATATCCCTAAGAAGCCAAGACCATATTGTCCACGAAGCCGTAAACATACCAAAACAAGCAAGGAGAAGAGGAAGCCCACTAAAATAATGGCTTAAGATTATTAAGAATGATCTGAGAAGGAACTACATCGAAGCAACGAAAACCCAGCACGGAACAACCTGTTGATTAAGTACTAGGAGACCCGACTTCACATAAAGGGAATACGACGGGGTTAAAGAAGAAGGAGAAGAGATTTCTTTGAGCAGACATTCTCCAAACTCGTAGAATAGAACAAACTCCTGTGTCCAGAATTCAATTTTTCAGTGTCTTATTTTCAGTCGCAGGTCAAAGTCACTGTGGGAGTCGAGGAAGTCAATGATCGATTGGAGTATGCACACTTGATTTGAAGCTTTCAAAGAAAGCATAAAGTCTAAGTTTTCCGGTACCCTGATCATCAATATAGATGTATACAGCTGAATTGGGAAAGCAAAGGGTGCTTTTGTTATGATTCGTGTAAAAAATGTAACACGCACAACATGTATGGTTACGGGAAGGCTTTGGCCTTGACCTAACCTTGGTGTTGCATCAGATATTTATTTATTTATTATTGGACACAGGACTTTATGAATGATAACTCTTTATTTTCTTTCCAAAGCTCGGCCGTCTCAGTCTTTTCACAGCTGCAAAAGAACTGAATCTTTGCTTGTACACAGTGCCAAAGTGTTTTCCAGGTGGAGCAACATATCTATTTTTTTGGATAGCCAAGCCATTGATGCAGTTACCACATCCACAAAACTAGTAGAGCAATGCCGGCTTGAAATCAATCAATTAAGTACCCACTTCATAACTACACTCATCTGGGTCCCAAGTCACAGCAATCATAAGGGCAATGAGCTTGCCGACGAGCTGGCTAGGAGAGCATCGGCCCTTAACAGTTCTCTAGCGGAAAGTGTTGATATTCCATTGGATACTGTTAAAGGTTCACTTCTTCCAGGTTGCCAATCATAGGTGTAATGACCTGTCCAGGTGCGCTATTTCGAAAAAGACATGGCCTAATTACAATAAACCTAAGTCAAAAGAACTACTTGGTAAACCATGACCAGATATTGCTAGAATTGTAGACAAGCCACTGGCTGTTTGGACACTATTTATGCAGTCAAGCTTGGTATTCCTTAAAATACCTTCTTCAGAAGCTGCAAGAACATTAACTGCTCTGCAAGTGTACAGTCTTGGTGAAGACCAGACAGCGCACTTTAGACAAACCCTTCTTCGTAAACCTCGGCGAGAGAGATGGAAAAAGGATCGGAGAACACATCCTCTATCTGAACTCCACTGGCTGGATCTGATCACTTTATCCCAACACAACCAATCAAAATTCACACACAAATAGGTTTGAACGAGTTTTCGTGGTAACAAAACGGCGTATAACTTGCGCTAATTGGGTTCTTAGCAACTCTACCTACCTACCTACATCATGTATATATGCTTCCACTTTTATTTCTGATGCGCCCCTTTTACTATATGTTGATTTTACCCAAGATGGTCCTTCTTCCAGGCTCAGAGTTCATCCAAGTCTATCCATTTATACTTAAGCTATTCGCTAGTTTAACATTGTATACAAAATACTTGCCCTGTTGACATCTGTTGGCCCTTTTCGCCTTCTGATTGCTGTTCGTTACTCACTGTCGAACTTCAGTCCTTGCGAGGTTAACAGCTGTTTCTCATAACCAACATTTATATCGGTGATAGTTGATCGGAGCTAAAGATACAGAACGTCGTATCGACGAAAAGAGTTTACTAGACAAAATGCAACAAACCATTCCTCGTCGACAAAGGCAAGGTCACGTAAAAATCTAGAAAAAATATAATTTATGCTCCAAATCCTACACCGAATCCCTAAGGTAGTCATACAGATTAGGCTTACCGGTAAAGGCTTCTATGATTGCCAAGAGATTACCCATACGAAGGATATTTATTTAAATACCCTCTTACTTGCTTTGATATTTTAAGCCATTCCATCGTTCAAGGCTGTGCTATACCAGAATTTCTCGAATACTCATAGCATTGTCGTAATAAGCCGTGTATTCATGATATATTCGTACATAGTACTGAGCTCCTTACAAGAGATAAAGTACTCCTTTCACAACCTGTTGTTCGTTCAAGTAGTTCCATAACCAGCACAATAACTCTTGTTGGCTTCCAAAAATATAAAAAAATTGGAGAAAAAAACAAATTTTCAATTTTATGAATTCTGTCCCGTAAAATTAGAATTGAAATTGAAGTTTCTTCTCCAATGACCTTAATCTTCATTCTTGTTGATCCATATAGCCTGTGCTCTGGTTTTAACTTCTCAATAACCTACGAACAACTGCTGTACAATCTCCTTGAGTAGCTGAATTAAAAAGAAAAAAAAAAAAAAAAACGGAATGGGGTCCTTAAAAAAGAAAACTTTTTGCCAATTGAAATTGGCAATCATAAAAAAGAGTAATACAACCGAGGACACCACGACATCAAATCCTCAGACAACTTGTCTTCCTTCATTTTTATCTTTTACGCAGTCGATATGCATGGCCAGGGACTGAGAGGAACTCCTTGCGAAAGCGAAAGGAAAACATAAATAACCTTTTTTGCCATTTCGAATAATAGTTCTCGTTCTGGTGCTCCTTCTCGTTGTTGTGAATGTCCTGGCAAAGGTAAGATGAGCTCATCGTAACAACTCCTTTACCCTGGAGACAGAATACTATGTTCTGTTACATTGTGCCATCAGCTTCCGAACCCCAAAAACACAGTGCAGAACGAAATTCAGATTCCAATAAAGTTCTTCAAGTTATGCGCTGCCATATGTATGCTGCAAGCTGTCACCGGCACATCAAGTACGAAAACTGAACTGTCTGTTTTATTTCTTAGCATAAGGACATGTGGCAAATTTACAATCGTTTTCGAACTGATGGTAGGGTACCCCATCATTGTTTCTTTTTGGAGTTCCTGGAGTTTTGAAAAATTTGAAAGAGCCTGATCGTTCAGGCCTGGACGTTAATCAACAGCAAATGCTTACAAACAGAAAAACGATACCAGTTTTCAAGGAAGTAATAAGAAAGAAGGAGAAATGATGCCCTTTGATAGTGTAAAACATGTAGGTACAACAGAACTGTCAAAAAATTAAAAAAATTTGGTCGCGTTCTACGTCTGTGGTAGGTTCTTCGTAGAAATCTGGGGACATAAACCTGAAGTACCTGGCGATCCTAATGGTCGCCGTGGCTCAGTGGTTAGTGCGTTGGACTGCTGACAGAGCGGCTTGGGTTCAAGTTCCAGTCAGGCACCACCTCTCGTCGGGGAATGACAAGCCTCCGGGAGAATAATCTGTCATGAAAAAGCTTCTCAATTCGGCGTTCGGAATCGGCTCATCCCGAGCTGTCGCGCCAGCTATTTATTTTTATTTATTTTTATTTATTAATGCTTCTGAACAATGTGGCAATATTGACTGCATTTTCAATTGATTCTTGATTAAACTCGGTTTTATCCAACGTCCAAAAGACTTTGACAAAAGTCAGTTTGAAGAAAACTTCGAACTTTATTTTCAACACAAACAAGCAATCGTCTAAAGGAGTTGTCATTTCTTCTTTCTTTCATTTCGAGTTGACAATGTCTAACAATTTGTAAGTTTGACTATGTTTTCCAAATTGAATGCAGCTCTCACTCTTCGCCATTAACTTGCACATTTAACACCATCAGTCTATTACTGCTTCCGCCAAGCACTTCTTATGATAAAGAAAATTCGTTTCCAAGAAGTATTGGAACGACAAATCAATAACAATAAGGGAATTCCGTCACAAAGCATTTGCAGAAATTGAAAATGTCTATCCTGTTGACACTCGTTTACAACTAAAAGAAACCGTCATACATATGTACAAACTTGACTTCGTTGAGGTGGAAGGTAATTTTTAAATTGTTTACTGAGGAAACTCTAAATCACCAAGGGCTACATCCTTACGGGTAGAGTCGATGGCAGAAGATCGAGAGATGTGGACTAGAGTACCCTAAACCCGTGTTCCTCATAATGGATAAGCGGGTCATTTGGAAAATGAAGATGATGATAAGAAAACTTACTTAAACGAAATAGTGCGAAAGTTCTCCACAGTCCCTACCCTTCGCCAAGTTCTTAGCTTACTGCCTCTAATGATGCATGCGAAGTTGGTTGAGGTCCCTTTCTGTTTGTGCCATTGGGCTTTCTCTGGTAGGTGGTCGCTCAAATTTGTTACGACCAATGCGCACTTGTATGATTAAGTCAATGTCACTATACAGCTCCCTATGTTTACCACTTAATCTCATCCTTCAAGGCTCTTCAATCAAAATCGGGCTTTCAAAGAATTTCTCCCCCCTTCCCCTCCCCCCAAACTACTGTTTAACGGCGACGATGAATCAAATCCCACTGTCAGGTAGAATGACAATCTGGATGATGAAGATGAACAATTCCATCCACTCGACCTAGACGTAGTGATGATAGCCTAAGCTAAAGTCCAACAGAGCTGTTGAATCTGATGGTCTAGCTGCCGAGCTGTTCAAAGCGGCAGGCGATGACTTGGTAAGGAGCATGCATCAACTCAGTTGTTAAATATGGTACGAGGAAAGTATGCCCGATAAATGGAACCTCAGCATCGTTTGCCCGATCCTCAAGAAAAGAGACCCTCTGAACTGCGCCAACTACAGAGGCATCAGTCTTCTTAACATCGCTTACAAGATCTTATCTGCCGTGTTGTGTGAGCGCCTAAAGCCGTTCGTCAACAACCTGAACGGTCAGGCCAGGAAAGTCTACCATCGGCCAAATATTTACACTGCGGCAGGTCTTGGAGAAAATCCAGGAACTTCAAATCGATACCTACCACCATCCCATCGATTTTAAGGCCACGTATGACAGCATCTATAAAGACAAACTATACAGAGCTATATCTAGTTTTGGCATCCCTGCCAAATTCGTCTGTTTGTGCAGGATGACGATAAAGAATGTACGCTGCTCCATTAAGACCTCATCGAGGCCTTTGATGTCAAAAAAATATTTAGACACGGCGAAGCGCTGTCATGCGACTTTTTTAACCATCGTTCTTGAAAGAATAGTGCAAAACTCAAGCGCCAACACCAGGGCCACAATCTTTCTAAAGTTCGCCCAACTACTTGACATAATCGGAAGAACGCAGCGTGATGTTATTGAGACGCTCTCGAGTATTGAGACGAAGGCGGTGAAGATGGGTTTAGCGGGCAATGAGGGCAAAACCAAGTGCATATTCGCTAGGCTCCGCTGTAAATACAGACAACGACACCAGCGCTGAGATCAAACGAAGAATAACTCTTGCCAATCGCTGTTTCTTTGAGCTAAAAAGGCAATTGAGTAGCAAAGCCCTCTCTCGAACAACTAAGGTGACCCTTAACCTTAGTTAACCTTTATCATCCCAGTCTTGTTCTACGGCACAGAGGTATGGACTCTGTCAAAAGCCGATGAGGATGTTCTTGGCTGTTTCGAGAGGAAAATTTTTCGGGTGATTTTCGATCCCGTCTGCTCTACTGTACGGGCTGTATACCGACATCGACTTAGCCAGAGTGAAGCTCCAACGATTGCGGTGGCTAGGTAATATAGAGGGGATGAACACCAATTCTCCGGCTCTGAACATCTTCGAATCCACACTCAAGAGACAGCACAGTAGAGGAAGACCGCGATTCAGCTGACGCACGCAAATGAAAGGGGACCTTAATCAATTTAGCATGCGAAACTGGAGGCAGCTGTCTAAAGATCGAGTTGGCTGGAGACCTTTGTTGGTTGAGGCCCAGGTCCATCCGGGACTGTAGTGCCGCCTTAAGAAAGTAAGCAAATAACCAAGGATAACTTCATCCGTCGTCGAAAGAGTTCATTTTTCGATGGCATAATAACAAAAGTACTAAGAAACTCAGTCTTAGAAGCATCTTAGTCAATTTGTTCAGTAATGGGTCACAAATCTGGTTGATGCTATCGAATCTTTAGAGAAGAGGCATTGACAATTGAACTCCACAACAGACATAAAGCTATTTGAAGGCAACTATCCAGTACTTAATCGTCTGAACTCTCCAAAGCATCTGGCTTCCCACAACATTAATCTTCACATAGGTTTGCATACCTGGGGATGTTGGAGAAAAGGAGACAGCCAAAGGTCTAAATGGAAGTGTGGTTAAAAACCTATTTTACACGTTAGAACGTTTCCGTTGCTTGTCATCCGGCTTTTCCAAGGTAGACCGGAAACCTGAAGGTTTTGTCCCAGTCCCCCTCTGATGGAGAAACTATTAAGAAGTTTTGGTTAAAGCTGGTGACTGTCATCTCGAATCATGTCAAATTATGTATCCTACCTCAATGATTCGAGGAGAGATTGGATTTTGGATTTGAATAATTTGAATCAAGGACAAATGTCTCCTGGATTCATCTTAGTTTTCTGATTTAGGTGATTTCGTTGATTTTCATTCATCAAATCATGGAAGCATAGTAGATGGTTGATCTGATTACTAGGGTATATAACCGGGTACATCTTTCTGAACTTTTTACCCCAGTTTTTGCCTCATAATCTCTGACGGGTACAAAGAGCCTTGGTAGCTCTCTTGATAGTTCTATTCATCTGTTGGTTCCATGGCAACTTGATGTACAGATTAACTCCTAAGTATTCGGCTTCCTAGGAGAACTGGATTATTCCAACTTATGGGGGCGATGAGGACATTAAACGTTCTTCTTCAAAAAGGTACAATGGTTGCCTTTTGGTTTTACAGAGAGCCCTTTGCTTATGCATCAACTTTAAAAATTTCCGCTGACGAGCATTGGTTCTTCGTTCCCATAGTCCATGTTATCTATGCCCCGTTTACTCAGGAAATGAAGAAGACTGCCAAGCACAAGTAACTAGACGTGAGGCGAGAGAACATCTTTCTAAGGACACTTTTGTAATGTGATGGCCGATAATTTTGCATAATTTTCACTGGTCCCGAATATTCGTCCGTCGAGCTAAACTAGCCTCAAGAATTCGAGATCTAAGAAAACACGTGAGATTTTCTTTGGTTGCACAGCTGACGATGTTAAAATTCCTTAATTACCTTGAAAATTAGTAGACCGTTAACTATGCATCAGTTGGGCTGGGGAACATTGTTAGTTGAAGCCCAGAACCACTTTACACTAGTGTATCGCCATCTTAAGGCTTAGAGCCTAGAGTATGGTATGGTATATGAGGGTGAGCGAAAGGCTCTTCATTCAGGCCTCTGTCGGGCCCATTGTGTTCTGATAGGTTTGGCTTGAGCAGTATGTTGGGAGGGATCTAGGGAAGGTGGAAACAATTATGGAGTTGCCACTAGTGTACGTGTGGTCTGGCGAATCTTCCTGTTCCAGGATGCCGCCGATTTCTTTGTCCTTGAGATGTTTCAGGTCCGGTATCCACATAGATCCCAAGGTCTTCTGTCGCATTCTCACTAGGGATGGACAGTGGCATAGGAAGTGTTCGAGGGGTTCTTCTTTTTCCTCATAGTTCCTACATGTCTCTGTGTCAGCGAGGCGCATTTTATGCATGTGTTTGTTGGGGTTAATGTGTCCTGTGATGAGTCCCACCATTAGCCTCAATTGCTCTCCGCTTGAAGCTAGAGCAGGTTGCTAGGTTAACCCGCGAGTGATCTAGCCACCTTGCTCGTCGGGAGGTTTGCCCAGTGATCCTCGAAATCTCTTTGCATCCTCTCTTTGGTTGCTGTTTTAATTATTGTTAGTGTGACTCCCACTGTCTTCTCAGCAGTTCGTTCTATTGCGTGCGCCGCTTCTTTTGCCAGTTCATCGGATTTCTCATTCCCCGTGACACCTTCGTGACCCGGTACCCTGACAAGACGGACATCGTTATGCCTGGCAAGCCTATTGAGTTTGTCTCTGCATTCCCTGACCAGATAAGATCTGGCTGTTGGATTTGCGATGGCTTTAAGTGTTCCAAGAGAACTCCAGCTCCTCTCAAAATGGCAGAGACTTCTGCTTGGAATACTGTGACGAAGGAACGACCTTTTGTTAGTCTATTATGAGTTGGTTGATACGTGACAAGTCCAGACTCAATTTGCAATTGTCCACTTGCATGACTGCTCTCTGCTGTAAACTACTTATCAAAACCAATATACCCTATGGCATACGGTGAAAAAAGGGGAATGACGAACGTCATTCACTAGCAGGTGATATGGAAGTGATGTGAAAGTATCCTTTTGATTTTTATATCAGCCATGTTATGTTGGGAAATTTTTTACGCATCACTAAAGCAGGCGAGCACCTGCTGAATGGATGCCAGTTTTAGCATATGATGCATGAATTGATTTGATGTATGAGTCCTGAAATGACTGGAGGTGGGCATGTGGGCATGTTTATCCTTCTTTTCATCGCTCAACTGAAAAATACCGCTCGAACACTCCTGGTGCTAGTGTGTGTGTGTGTGCATATACGTGGCTTTACACCCGCAAAACGGTTCAAGTGATTTCGTAGCAAAGAGGAAGAAATAAAGAACATTTCATGGATTTGATAGGGCAGGAGATGTGGAAGGATTTTTCTTTTATGTTGCTTTTGATGTGATAAGGTTAGCTAAAGCTGTAGCGAGAGTGTTTGAGTGATCTATTCATTCACGATTGCCTTAGGGCCAATTCAGATTTTCAAGTGGCTTCCGTTTTTATCCCTTTTGCAAAGTTGTTTCTTAATTTCGCTCACTTTTTGCCATTCGTCCCACACTTGTTGTTTACGGTCTTGTTTTGACTTTTTCCACTTGAAAAGGTGTAATTGGTTGTCATGAGGTGAGTTCTACAGTAGGACTGACAAATGTTATGATAAATTGACGGAGTGAATCGTGATTAAACCTCATGATTTGAAAAACTTAAAGGAGTGTCGTGATATGGAAATTATGTCTCCTTTGACAGATGTCAAGAAATATTTGTGTATCTGATAATGTAATAAGGGTTGGGTATAAAAGCTTATTTTAGTGACGTGTTCCTGTTGCTCAGCCATTGAGCCGTTTATTCATGAAAAACGGAATAGAGAGTCTTTCCTTCACGAAGTCGTGATAAAATCTTAGCCTCTAGGACACCAAACTTTTGATACCTAGCCATTTTAGAACTTTGCCGATCGGACGTAGTCGTTTGTGGTGGTAGGACATGGTTAACATAATTCGCAGATAAAACTCAAATGCAGGTCATATGCATCTGGCCGCCATTCAGGTCTGACGTAAAATCTTATGTCCAAGCTATGTTGGTGGTTTTTGTCAAAATGGCTGCCTTAGTAATCGTAGTCTCCGAAGTTGAGTGGGAAGATGGCAAAGCAGTGTGTGAGTCAATTGGTTTGGAGTTGTCCTCTAGAGAGGTGCTACTAGACTAAAGGTAGGTCTGTTAAGGTACTATTAGTGCTAGTGTTTGACACAACAAGTTCACTGCTGAAAGTATGGAGATCGACCATGTTGGCAGTGCTCAGATTATTTAGATTGTGGAAGAAGTATTCATGTGGCTTTTCTAATTTTGCCAAGGATAGTACAAGGAGAAAGTGCACTATGGGCTCGTTTCATTTCTCATCTCCTTTTATGATCTCTGAAATGTCGTATGTTAGTCAGTCAGTAAAAAACATGGGTGCTTTGACGTGATCAGGATTCCTACTACTAAGCTTTAGAGTCTTATTAGGCTAATTCGCCATCCGCACAATTCATCTAGATGTCATTTTGTCCTAGGATGTAATAAAGGGTAGTGGCACTATCTTCAAGGTACTGTGCTGTGACTTTTGCCTGAAAATGATAAAACTGAACTGGAATAGTGGGTGTCTATTCTATACTGACTTTTACGGTTGTTGATCGTACTCTTCTGCTGAGTTTTGCATTTTTGTTTATCCGCCCTAAATGACCTGATCATTTTAGTTGTTGTACATGTATCTATCGGTTGCTGTGCAAATTTAAAGTCGACTTTCCTTGCCTTCAGGACTGGCTTCAGTAAGAGTATGAGCCTGGACGGGGCTGTTGTCGAATCTTTACGGATGACTCCAAAACCAGTCATGGGTCCGGTGCAGGTATCTTCGTGGAGGTCGATAACACCAAACTTCACTACTCGTTGGGCAAGTATGCCTCTGTTTTTTAAGCAGAGACCTTTGCAATCCTAATGGCCACAGACTATATTGTTAAGAATAGGTGGAAGGGTCGAAGCATCTGCGTCTGTAGCGATACTCAGGCTGCGCTTAAAGCCTTGTTCAAGCTTGTCAGCAGTTCCAAAATACTGCGAGAATGCAAGAACTCTCTGAATTCGGTCGCAAGGCGGAACTCTTTGATTCTTGTCCGGGTCCCAGGTCACACTGAGATCCCTGGAAATAAGATCTCCGATGAGATTGCTAGACAAGGGTCAGAAGATGATTTCACTGGACCTGAACCCTCCATTGACGATTGGCTTTCATACGAGCAAAATTGTGCGTGGCACGGCTCTCCAGGATGCAGGCAGACTAAACGAAAGCTCCCGAACGTTTGTAAGAAATCAGTGGCATTCTCTCTATCACTCAGTAGAAGAGACTGTAGAACACTTATTGGCGTTCTAACGGGACACTTACCTTTTGCCAAGCATCTTAGTGTGTAAGGCTTAAGTGACACAATTGTCTGCGACGCCTGTGGAGTGTGCCTTATCTCGGATCAGGTGGCAGTTTTTCGGTTGTGATGTGGTGAGTGCTGATACTGTTAGCTTTTCATCATTGAAGTGCCTTCTGGGCTTTCGCCAAGAGTCGAGGAAATTCTGGCAAAATGGGTAAAAACTGGGTTTTTCTTTCTGGTAGTACAATGGATCAGTTGCATCTGACTGCTCCAGTATAGCGTGTCCAAATCCGACAAAAAAAAATTTACCATATCCAGAGGCGTAGCCAGCGAGGAAGTCTTGGAGATGCTCAAGGGAAATCTTGCGGTTGCTCAAGAATGCAGCGAGCCTTGTAGCCTGTTCATTCGTAGAAAAAGTATAGAACTGCTCAGGGGATGCTAAAGAATTTCCTGGAGGTGCTAAGCATTTCCTTGTAGGTCGGTGTCACCGCATAGCTCGTATAGTTCGTGGTCATCCCACATAAACAACTGAATTTTCTAAAACAATCAGAACATGGCACAAAACAATTTATCACTATTCACACATTTGAGGCCTTGAAGTCGATAAACAGGTGGGGTATCTACCTGAAATGATTGCCTTTGTAATTGACGCAGGTGTTCCAGGCTCGTTTCATACGTATAAGGTAAATGGTTCTTAGGTTGGAATCCTTGGGCACGCTTTGTCGGACCCTCCATTACAAATGAGTTGGTGGATGCATTCTACCAAGTAATCTCGATCATTGAACGGCTCAACTTCTAAGCCATCTGTGGCATCAGTCTTGTGTGATTTGCGCCTAGTTATAACTGCTTCCATTTCTTTCTGATCCCGTGGTTGTAGTGATTGGTTATCCTTCAGGTTGAGACTATCAGACCATATGTTTTCCGTCGCCATTTAGCAGGCCGAATAAATGGCCTTCTCCACTATATTATTTCGGTTTTTGTCCTTGCAGGTCCCTAGGATGAGCTCTATGCCTTTCTATACTAAAAAAAAAAATATTGAACTGATTTAAATAGCTCGGCCATTAGTTGTCAGGTTAGGCAACCGCATTAGGTTCTTATTATCTCACTTCGCTTTGATTAGGAGGACGCAAGTTTCAGCTATCATCGTCCAGGTTGAATGGTTCGTTCTTTCTGGACTCAGGAAGTTGGTCTTCGGCGCCGTTATGTAGTCTGGTGATACACTTTTAGCAAATTCTCAAAACCGAGTGTAAGTCTTCGACTAGGTCTGTTCCTTCATTTCTACTACCCCTTTGCTCCCTTGGCACTGCAATTTTTTGGTGAAACTTCTGTACATTGTTCCTGAAGCATAATAGTTCAACGTCTTCGAACTGATGTGACAGTGCTCCGGGCAGAATTTTTTCTCCAATCGTGTTGCTAAAAGGAAATTCTGTGCGGTTCTGTCAGTTCGAGGAAAGCTAAAACAGTTTTACCATTACCGCGATTCAGTAACCACTCTTTTCAAAAACATCGCTGCCGCAACACATACTGTGTCTCAGCCAAGATGGTATCCTGTTAACCCATTTACCACCTAATCAAATTCATCCAAAAGGAGAAAATCTTTTAAAATTCATAATCAAAAATTTCTCTTTGAAGTCACGAGTGGTCGTGTGGGTTAGGTATGCACATAATTTTTCAAGTATTCCATCCTTTGACTTCTGATTTGTTTAAGAGCCATGAACATATCATATTCGGTCCTCATGCGGAGTAAGGTATGTCTATAGATTTAAATCCTGATTTTCATTTCTTGTTGCTGAAATTGTGGCCAATTCAAATATTTAAATGATCCACTCGAGCTTGAATTCATCAAAAAAACAAGAAGAGTTTCAAGAGCTTTTTTGGGTTCTAAAAGGTTTCAAGGCATTTAAATTTGTTTCGTTTCGAGTATTTATTTAAACCGCAGCGCGTAAACAAAACCTTTTACTTTTTTTGTTTGTTTTTCCAACAAAAATAGATTGAGATTGGATGGAGAAGGGATAGAATTTAATAATCGATAAACGGACTATTTGAGGAAATAAGCAAAACATTTCCCGGAAAAAAAATTAGGTTAACATACACTTAACTATTAAGTCGTTGTAGATTGAAAGGGAAATTAAATTTTAGAAATAAATTTACGCAAATCTATCATCACTGAGCAGATTGACTATGAGGATTCTTCAAACCACTTAACGGCAACATGGCCTGTTTGGAGGAAGATCATACTTTGCTAGAGGGTAGATGTAGATTATAGATCTGACTTCCTTAGAATTAAGGTATTTTGTTCGTTCGTTCTGGCATGTAACGCATTTGCTAAAATAATTTACAGCGTAGATATTGTACACTAAACCAAAGCAGCTCACTCAGCAGTAAAACGGTCTAACTACAGAGCCACGGCCACCATGGTTAGTTAGTACTTCTTTAAGATCCGGACTGAAATTGACTAAATTTGTGGCCATCTTTACAAAGTTTAGGCGTGTTAATAGAAATATGGTTTTTATTCGTCGTCACCGATGCAGAAGTGACTGCTTTTCTAAGACGATGTTTTGTGTTCGTCTGTTGGTCATTGGAGGCTACGGTTTTTAATTCGTATAACTTTATGCATCCTATTACACAGCATGGACTTGCCAGTGTTTTTCTTAGAACTAGGGATTCGTTGTGTTGGCTGAGAAAAAAATGAGGACCTTTTGCAAAATATTGCCACTACCCTTGAGCGCTGGCTGTACAGGGTCTCTAGCGTGATTAAAAGACCTTTGCCGCCCGACGTAAACCTTTTACACAGTAATGCTTTATCTTTCCAGTACTTGGCATATCCGCCGCCGTAATACCATAGAAAGGAGACCCTCTGAAATGCATCAACTACAGAGGCATCAGTCTTCTTACGTTGCCAACAATATGTTATGTGCCTTGTTGTATGAACCCATGAAGCTGTTCGTCAGCAACCTTATCGGTCCATATCAGTGTGGCATCAGGCTAGTAAAGTCTATTAATGGCCAAATATTAACACTGCGGACGAGGATTTACCAATAAACTTAACGGGTTTTACAGCGAAATCGACATAGTCAAACTCTAACATCTTAGGTTTCTAGGTCTAGTGGGGAGCAAGAATACCAGCGTTCACCCCTGAAGAGTATTCGATTCCTCACAGTTAGAAAAGGACCTAAACCGACTTGGTGTCCAAGACTGAAGGCGGGGAAGAGTCAAAGGACCTTAACCGACTTGGTGTGCAAAACTGAAGGCGGCTAAGAGTCAAGCTAGCTGGAGAGATCCTCTACCCTGAGCGATTGGTTGGATAACTGCTGACTTTCTCGTAACATGGAATGGACCAGTGGTCAACAACCAAGTTTCCAATCAAGAGCTGGCTTTACCTCGTCGTAGTGATCCGTAGTAGCTACACGTCCTTATAGAGCTTTGGACATACATTTAATTCAATTCAACTAAGATGGAGACACACATAGACCATAGTAGGTTAGGTTAGGTTAGGCGGCTGCCTCCTCTCAGACAGGGACAAACTTAGACCAGATTGGCCCTTTGCGATACCACGATGAAGAAACCGGCTTACCGGCACCAGGGAACCAGAGTATGTAGCACAAGTACATCGAAGGTGGGCAACCGGAACGATGTTAACCCTAAGATTTGACCCATTTCGTCCCAATGATGAAGTTTCTTATCTTCTGGATGTCGAGTTCATCATAAAAGTATTCCCCGTGGGTTTTCCTTCTTAGCGTCGCAAGAGCAGGACATTTATACAGTAGGTGGGTTGTAGTTTCCTCTTCCTCCTCGTCTCTGCAGCTTCTACAGAAATCATTGGAGGGGACCCCTAGTCTAAGTGCATGTCTGCCTATCAAGCAATGTCCGGTAAGGACCCCTATCAGTGAACCTAGATTTTTCCGGTTTGTGGATAAAAGCCCCTCCGTCTTCTTTAAATCCAGGATAGACAAGATTTGTTTTAACAAGAGACAAGTGCTGATGTTGGTTAACCTGCTTGCCAGTTTCTTGGCATCCATGTCGAGGAGGTATTTGACCGATTCGATAGGCGCAGGTTTTCAGGGAGATGCCGTCCTGCACCCTCTTTTGCCAGCTCGTCCGCTCTGCAGTTGCCTGGACTGTCCCTGTGTCCTGGGACCCAGCACAGGGTTACGTCGCACCTGTCTGCAATCTCGTTGAGAGATCTGCGGCATTGCTTTATCCACCTTGATCGTGTTGTCGGCGATTCCAAGGTTTTAATAGCTGCCTGACTATCTATGTATAGTACGATAGCGCTACAATCTATCGCGTTAATTGAAAGCCAAGCAGGAGCTTAGCAGAATGCCGTGATTTCTGCTTGAAACACACTACAGTGATCCGGCAGTCGCGTGGTAATGGCTAAGCCAAGTGTGTTAAAGATGACTTCAGCCCTCGTACCATCCGCTATTTTGGATCCATCTGTGAATATTTCTAGCGCGGAATGGCTCAAAACTGTACCAGATTCCCAAGAACATCTGGTAGGAATCCGAGTTTTGTACCTGATCAATATGGGGGACAATGTAATCCGTTTTACTGGGAACACTATGGTTGCCGTTGAGAATTCTAGAGTGGCCCATTAGTGAGCTGATCAGCTGGGAGAATTCCCTGAAACTTCTTTGACTGCCACTAGCTTCCCAAAGATATCTACTGAAAGCAGACGGTGCATTACCTAAAGTGCGGCAGTGGGGGTTGTTCTCAAGGCACACGTTGTGAAAAAATAAACCAGAGTAGGTCCATTGTGATATCACAGGATCTGTCAATTACTTCTGACGTCAATTTGTCCAATGTTACTGAGCTCCCAAACAAACAGCGAAAATAAGACGACAATGAAGACACTGACAACGGCGCCGAGTTGGGAACGTATTAGCGGGACCAAATCATTGGATCGGTTCTGGTTTCATACGGGCCAAACCTGTCTGGAAATTAGGCATTTCGTGCCTTTTTTCTCATTTTAAGTTGATGTTTACATGTAATGAGTGGCATAATCAGTTCTGTACTGCCAGGAGGATGTTTGAGGTCATACCATGTCTTGCGAGTTTGTCAGCCATACAGATTCATGGAATGTCTTTGTGGCCTGGCACCCAGCATGGATGAATGGTGAATCTCTACAAGATACGAGCGACAATCTAAGTGAGGACGATTAAAGGGGTTTAATTGCCCTTTAGCTGTTCGTGAAGATGCTTATATCTTAGGCAGACATTACATTACATTTAGTAAGACCAAGGCTTCCTTATCCGCCATTATTTCTTCTGCTTGAAATGCGCTAGAGTGATCGAGGAGGCAGAAGAAGATGGTTACGTTGAGAAGGCCTCCACTACCGGCTTTGGAACCACATGTAAAGAAATGAACTGAGTCAGCATCAATGGCAGCAGCAGTTTCCCACATATTGCGGGCAAGAATGGTTGCACGGAAGTTTTGGTCGAAACTGCGTGTCTAAGGGGGTGTAATCGGCCAAAGAGCCAAAGTGCGATATGAAGCTGAAAACCGCAGTTTCTATCGATGGTCTCGGCCACAGTAAATTGAAGGAGAATTTAAGATCTGACCAACTAGCTTTCGATGGTTCCTTCACAGAGGCAGTCTGACCTTTAGAGGGGATTGTCTCTTGAAAACTCTAGGTGAAATATCCAAAAAAACTTTGTCAAGCGAAGGAAACTCCGATTCGCTTTCTCTGTGACTCACCGGTGCTAGCTACACTTGGTGAAGACTTTTTTTTAAAACTTATCAGAAATCTTCGGCACACAAGTCATAGGTACACATTGATATAAATTTGTGGTGTCAAAATGGCTCACCCGTCTTAATTGTGCTTAGGAAGCACTAAACAGGCAGCCCCTTCTACCTACCAACGTATCTAAATACAGCTACCAATGAGAGCCTACACATTGAGTTTTTTAAAGCAGATGCCACTGTGACCTATAAGACTTATTGTGTCGAGAGCCGATTAGACAAAAAGGGTCTCTATGAAGTTCCTAATGAAGTTAAGGATGTTGCCCGTCGAAGTATTTCTGATATCCTCAGGGACCAGAGAAAACTCGCTTCCTTATTGTAACAGGGAGCCACACACTCACCTATGTTCTGTTGTTTCGTCTTCCTCCTTGAATATTATGACAGTAGGATAGGTATTTGCGTTTTTTCCTAACTATCTAGCATGGATCTGAACGAAGAATTACGTAAGTCACAGAAGGGTTCGGAATCTATCTATTTACGTGCCTTTCGGTAGATCCCTGCCTGGCTAATTGGTCAGCGGTTTCATTGTCTTCAATGCCTCTGTGTCCCGGTACCCACCAGAGTTTGACTTTATTTCAGTAAGATAAGTCCTCGAGAGTCCATTTTGGAGCCATCCGGTTACCACACTAGTCCTTTCATATTCAGCAGAGGATCACAGGTTTTACAGGACAGGTCAAGCGGACTTCGAGTTAAAATCTTCTTCCATGCGATTGGGGCATGGAGTCTGATACCGTTTTGATAATTTCTAGTGTTCAGAAAAATCGGAGAGAATCGCCAAGGTAGGTTTTCGACCGGGCTTTGAATGTTTACTGCACTGCGTCCTGCCACTTTTTTAAGCTCCTAAGGCAAGTCGTTGGATCTTTGAGATCGTTGTTTACTGTTCGACTTTAGTCCACCTTACTGCAGAAGCGTAGTTGACGAAAGATCTGACTATCATGATGTACAACCAGAATATAACCTAGGTTTTGTCTAAGGTTCAGTGACATGTCCACATCGTCCTCGGTCAGGTTCAGCTTTGTTACATGGTACCTCAGCATATTGTGTCCTATAATAGTCCCAGTCCTGCTCTTCGGGGCAGAGGCATGGACTCTGTCAAAAGCGGATGAGGTTGCTTTTGGCTGTTTCAAGAGAAAAATTCTTCGGATGATGCAACGATGAACTGTACGAGCTGTACAGCGATATTGATTTAGCCACAAGAGGGTGAAGGTCAGACGACTGAGGTGGCTAGGTCATGTAGAGCGAATGGGCACCAATGCTCCGGCCCGCCAAATCTTCGAATCCACACCCGAGGGACGGCGCAGTAAAGGAAGACCGTCCTTCTGGTAACGCACGCAAGTGAAAAGGGCTTTTACCAACTTCGAGTGCGAAACTGGATGCAGCTGGCTAAAGATCGAGTTGGCTGGAGACACTTGTTGCTTAAGGTCCAGGTCCTTCCCGGACGTAATACCGAATGTATTTTTAGGTGATTTTTTGATTCTTCGTTTGAACTGGTCGCTGTGGCTTAGTGGTAAGCCCGATGGATTGCTGACCGAGTTGCGTGGGTTCAAGCCCCAGCCATATCCACCAAACATTTTTCGCGGCACCACCTCGGGGATTGACAAGCCTTCGGGAGTATAATCTGTCATGAAAGATTTTCTCAATTCGCCGTTCTAAATTGTAGGTCCCTTCCATTCGTGCGAAAAATGTAACACGCATAACATGAATGGTTGCGAGAAGCTAAGCCTTAGCTCAGCCCGAGATATAGAATTCATCCATAAATATTTCTCAAGGAAGCCCGTTCCATAGATGCCAATAGTTCGAAACTCAGGTTAAATGCATGAGTACCAAGGAACTCGTAAAAAATCCAGATTTTTTTTTTTGTCCTAAGATGACTCGTGAAGAGAGAAATAAAAATAAGCACGCACCAGGAGAAAATGCATTCAATTTTCCACCACTCTGTTCGCATCCAAACAATAGACCCTGAACCCAGGAAGAGTGCACATAATTAAAACATAAGAATATTCCCAACCGGCCAGTCCTCCTCTGAGTACGAAGATGTGTCCTAAGCATGAGCAACAAGGAGAAAAGGAAAACAACAAAAAGCATTAAAACAATGCATCGTAACGATATTCATCATCACTATTCATCATTGTGCTCCTCAATTAAGGAACAACAACACAGCATCCACCACCATCCGCAGTTGAAGTGAAAGCACTTTAGTATAAAATGCATTTAGCACAACATTTCAATGGAAGCACCACATGGGCACAATGAGAGCCTGAATGCAAAAACCAAGTGCCAGAATGTATGCCGTTTTTATTGCTTAACGTCCTTGGACCATTTCGCTGTATTTAAGGCTCCTTGCCGTCCACTCGTAAGATCTTCTCTTACTTAATCTGAGGAGAAAAAAAAAACGACTTTACCCCATTTTCCTTATTCCTTGGACACAAAGGAGATGCGAGAGAAAAATTTCTTTTGTGTTCAATACAATTCGAGAAAGGCACCAACATACGAAAATGTATCTCAAGTTTAAAAATCCGCAAAAGAACAATGGAATCCCTGTCTCAACCGACAAGAGAGCCAGGACTCTCAGGAGCCATTCACTATTTCGAAACAAATGACATGGCGCTGCGGTGGCAATACACACCTTTTACTCCTGAAAATGTCCTTCTGGCTCCAGTCCAACATTTCGATGTAGGACACGATGTGACCAAAACGCCACTCCTCCCAGTTTGGCTGACGCATTGGATATCGGAAGTCAGGAAGGTAAAATGAAAAGGTTGTCAGGCTACCAACACCCAAGCCTTGATGCACCGCATCTCCATTAGAAAACATCTCCTGAATCTAATGAACGAAAGCCCGTCCGTTCACATACACTACGCAGTTCTTTTTTTATCGGCGTAGTTCATCGTTCCGCCCGAAAGGACTTCAATGCTATCCCTTTTGCCCATCCATATTCATCAGTCTCTGCAGGCAGTAGTCGTGCCTGTAGATGTGTCTGTATAGCCAGAAAAACTTTTACTCTGTGTGACCATTAATCGACATATTTACTCCGACGATGTTGCTGGGACAGGGATACCAAATTGTTTGCCCCCCACCTTCCCTTGTTCGCAGGACAACCAAAAGTTAAATTCTAAATTTATAACCTTAAGCGGCTCCGGCTTCACAACAGACGCAGGATGTCAGTAGTTTACTTTTGTACGAGTACATCGTGAAGCGGCCCAAGATGAGAAGCCATTTTCAGGTGGCCCAACAGAACGCACCAGCCGACGAGTAAATCGTCCTTCTTTGTGTCAACTTTGTGAAGGGCTTATAAACTTTAACGAATACCCACCCTTTCGACAAGAGGAACGAGGTAATGGCTGCTGAAATTTTAATAGAAAGTAATTTATTTTCGTGAGCTTTTGATTGAGCGTCCTTTGCAGGCATAATCCTTGTTAAGTTTACTCAAAACTTTGTCAGGGAAATATGCGGATTGTGATAAATCTGTGACGAAATTAAGAGACGAAAAATTAACATATTTTCGACACCCACTGGCTTAATTTGAGCAAATTCCCTCGAAGTGTGTCTACAAGGCGCAGGTGGTTGAATGGTGCCATGATCCTGACGGAAATTGTTGTTAAAGCTGCACAATAAAATGAAAGTTTGTTCTGCTTTCCAATCTACATGCTGCTTTTGAAATGTTTTTCCATGGAACTAACGCCTTAATAGGCTGAACGTGTAGGGAATTCTGTAAACGGAACGCTAAATTTAGAACCGCACTTATAAAGACGTGCTCCTTGGCAGAAGCAAGTCCCGCAGACAAGAGTTTTTGTTCGTATTCCGGTAAGCCAACATTTAGCATTTAATCTTATGTAAATGAGACGAAAGTGGGACAGCTTAATTCATGTACTACAAAGTATGGGACTACTGCCTATCCAGGAAGTGGAATGGGATGGGCCGAGACAAAACAGATGAAAGACTGTGGCCTATACTACGGCGATTGATAGAGGTACACAAACAACACTTATTTCGGTGCTGATCTGTCCTTAGAGGCGGACTTCGGTAAAAAACACTTGAGATTCACTCATACATGTATGACCGAGTGACCCTATCCTCATATTCACATCCACTTTCCCAGAAAAGAAAGGCGACGACACCAAAGACAGCTTTTATGAGAGCTGAGACAGAAAACATCTACCGCCCTTAAATTGTCCTGGCCATCTTTGGTAGTACTGTAGGAAACCACCACAGGACATCGACTTTGAGGCGGAGAGACCCCTGTTGTAGCATTCATATAAAAAAAGGAGTATTTCAGCGTTCATAAAACCGATACTCACGTATGGTGCAGTCGTCTGGTGGAATTCCGTTGATAAAGCCAAAAATCGGGATAAGTTCAGTTAAGTCCAACGATCAGCTTGTTTGTGCTTAAGTGGTGCACTTCGGACGACACCCTCTGCAGGACTGTGCATTCCATTTCATTTGACACTTCTTGACATCTTTGGCAGGTAATTGGGTGCCAATGGGGCCGTTCGTTAAAAGCAACCTCACACTGGTCCAGAATTTGGCAACGCCTCCATTCTAAATAGTTTCAAAATTTCCCCAGACACTCAAACTAAATTGTGACAAAAACTTCAAAGTCACAATCCCGTTCATTTTACGATGACGGAAGTTTTATGTTGGTTAAAGAAAAGCGTGATATCCGCCTTAGATATCCGCATCTTTTCGGACAGCCAAGCAGCCGTGGTCGCCATGGTTAGGGCGTTGGACTGCTGTGCAAGCAGCGTGGGTTTAAGCCCCAGCGATGTCTATTGAACATTTTTCGCGGCACCATCTCTCGTTGGGGATTGACAAGCCTCCGGCAGTATAATTTGTCATGAAAATTAGCCGTTCGGAGTCGGCAATAAATTGTAGGTTTCTTCCATTCGTTCGAAAAATGTCACACGCACAACGTAAATGGTTGCGAAAAGCTAGGTCTTGGCTCATCCCGAGCTATCGCGCCAGATATTTATTTAAAGCAGCAATTAAGTCCTTGGAATCATTCTCTATAAATTCACTAGTAGCCCTTCCCTTTCGTCTCTCATAGAGATAGAAGAGTAGTTGAATAGTCGCCTCTGTTAGATGCTGGAGCATAGGAATATTCCAGAGAATTGTGAGACTGATAAACTCGATAGATATGGAACAACAACGCTCATTCAAAATATGATATCTTAGCCATACCGATAAATACATGTAAACTCAAAATTAAGCTCGATTCCTTTGAAAGGTCAAATGTTAGAAGGTAAACAAATATTTGGGCAAAGCTGGGTTTGAAGCGCTTTATCCCTGAAACACAATAGAGCGTTGGGGCTAGCGTTCTTCCGCCAAGTTGGTGGTGCTTCACAGATGCGTTAATTCTCAAATTTATCAGCTGTTTGCACAAAATTCCGCACAAGTTTTCTGAAAAAAAAAAAATCTGCGATGCGAAGTGTCAGAACGCACACAAAAGTTCAATCTAGTCGAACTTTTCCTCGGAGAGAGTGCGTTGTTCGCTCTCAAACGTTGAACGGTAGAACGTTAGCATGACGCACGATTGTGGCTGGTGTCATTGAATTCCTTTGGTTGAACATAAAACTTCATTCAACGCTTGCACCAACGCAGTATTTTGTTTCAGGCATTAAGAATTCGCGCATAGTGATACGATAAAGCGATGCGATGCGAGAATTCTTATCGCTTCACTGTGCGTTTATAATTGTCAGCCGTGTATCTGGATGTCAGGTATGTTTACCATTATTTGTTTCTACTGTTTCGAAGCGTACATACCTCTTTAATGTTTCTAGGTGGTAATGAGGAAAGCTGTCAAAAGACTATTAAATGACTGCAGCTTAATTATGCTTATCACCAGATCCATCATGCGTTCCAAATTTCTCAGTAAAACATTAAATATGATCAACATGGTTTCGCATCATTATCACTCCCCATACCGTACAATAATTCATTAATTGAAATATGGTTACGAAATTATATCATTCTCATCTAATTGGAACCAATTCATTGGAAATCCGATTTCGCATAATTATTTTTCAGTCATTAACTATGATTTCATTTTCTGGAAGTAATCTATACCTGGTGGGCTAAAAATATGATAAAAAACAATTTAATTGTCCACGAAGGACTACTATTTTTTTTATCTGGTGCGATGCATCTAAGTGAAAACAGGAATTAATGACGCAAATTAAATATCGATAAGCCTGAAATGTGATGAGTGAAACGGATGCAGTTTCTCAATGGTTCTCATATCTACGTTTTGTGGTACATATGTGCATCGAATGGAAAAATAAATTTATTGAAGTGGAAGATAGAAAAATTTCGACTGGGGAGCCAATTCTATTTTTCTCACCTCGTATTGCGTTATATCAAGAAAATAAAAAATTGCGACGTACAAAAACACGCAAACAACGCTCGAGTTAAATTATAATTACATATTTATTTTTATTTTTTTTTGCATAAAATAATTGGATAGTAAATTTTCTGAGCAGCCGCTGGACCGATTATGGTCAAAATCTAATCAGATCCGAGTTTCATCTATTCCAAAAGAAACCGCATATCGAATGAGACAAAATTGATCACACACACACCCACACATGCAAACATCATTTGAAAGATGGGTGGAAACGATTCCTAGTGTATCGTAATGTAAAACCTTGTTAAAATCTTAAAACCTTTTGTTCGGACAGGTTGCAATATTGGTGGGAAGTAAAAAATGCTAAGAAATTTGAAACAAAATAGCTTCAATCCGTATCGAACTACTGAAGCGACGCTCTATTCGAAATAAAGAGTTATCCAACAGGGACAGGTATATTTTTGACAGTTCATGGCGGCCATGTTGTTTTAGCTGTTGTTAGTTTTCCAGATTTTTATTTTTTAGACACTTAAGACTAATCACCATCGTCAAGCAACACGTGCAAATAATAAAACTTCATTATCAAAATGGGTGTTCTGTTGTGGCAACGATGCGCGTTGCTTCCATTTTACGGTTTACATGGTCGTCCTTCCCAGTCTACTATTGAACGTTTGGTAGAAAAATTCGTGTCAACCGGTTTAGTGAACTATCAGCCAACATCCGTACGTCAACAAAACGCAAGTACTGCCGAAAACATTGCCGCTGTCCGTGAGGGGTTGCCGGAGGACCCGAGGCAGTCAATTCCGCGCCCCGCGCAAGAACTCGGCCTTTCGCAGACATCAACTTGACGAAATTTGCATCAGGACTTGGGCTTACATCCGTACAAAATCCAATTGACCCAGGAGCTGAAGGAAAATGACCATAGACAACGCCGTGTGTTCGCTGAATGGGCTCTGGAGCAGTTGGAAGCGGACACCGATTTCAGCAAAAAATATCATCTTCAGCGACGAGGCCTATTTTTGGATGAACGGGTAGATCAACAAGCAAAATTGTAGGATTTGGGACGATGTCAATCCCCACGAGGTCAACCAAGTGGCAATGCATCTGCAGAAAGTAACTGTTTGGTGTTAATTGTGGGCCGGAAGCATTATCGGTCTGTATTTCTTCGTAAACGACGATGGCATTCCATGAACTGATCGATGATAACCAATTTCTTTGGGCCCAAATTGGATGATATGCATGTGAACGAAATGTGGTTCCGACAGGACGGCGCTACGTGCCACACAGCTGATGTCACAATGGACATTCCACCACAGAAATAAGTCATTTTCAAAGCGAATTGTTAAGTGTGATGTAAAGTGGATTCTGTTTGATAATCGTAGATGATTAAGTCAATGACTAGACCGCGATGAAACCCCAAGACATCAAACAAAACTGTCACTTCATCCGAGATAGGTTATGATAACAGCATGGTGGACTAGCGAAGGGGCTATTATTTCCAGACCTGGGGGAAATCATCACAGCAGAGTCCTACTGTGTATAACATGCTCACCAAAGGGGTCCAAAGACGCATTGCAATTCAATATACTTCAATTTCTGGACACAGTGTGTAGCATTTACGATCTACATATGTTAGTTTCACATTCAACCCCAAGTGGAGAGAGCTACAAGTATTTTAGAGATTCAGATGATGTTTGGGATTTAATTCCTCTTGTTGAATATGACAAACTTTGCTTTGGTTAAGTTAATGCTCAGATCTTCACAGATGACTCAAAATAGGAGTGGGTATCTGCCCCGAGACACTACAGTTCAATATCT
The DNA here is from genome assembly GCA_917880715.2 of Matsumyia berberina. Lineage (NCBI taxonomy): Eukaryota > Metazoa > Arthropoda > Insecta > Diptera > Syrphidae > Matsumyia > Matsumyia berberina. The sequence continues at coordinate 37,919,963 of OU862870.1, forward strand.
GCACGCGAAGACCATAGAAGCTACCGCGAAGTGCTGAGGATTCTTGGTACGCATCATTACGTTCATCATCATCACTCTGCTGGAATGCCTGGTTATAGAGGTATACCAGGTGATGAAGTGGTTGGCGAACTCGAACAGAAAATATCGGTTCTTGACCGTGACCTAGATAACCACGAAGTTTAACCTCCACTTTGTGCCCTTAGTGAGATAGTGAAGAGGAAATTCCTAAGCAAACACCAAGTGAAAATCTCTTAACATCTTCTTCATGATATCGAAGAATAATAAAACTCGCAAGGAAGAATGCATGCCTTGAACCATAATGTTGGAAATCCATATGAGAGGTGTGGTACCACAGGATACTCTGATGCTATCACATAGGGTCTACATAGTTCTCCTTCGTCTAACCCAGATCAAGGTTTTAGTTAATAAGCACAGTCATGGCACAAAATAACGAATTTGGCACGGAAATAAAACAAACTTGTTAGGAAGGGTGTAGAACTAGATCCTGGCGGTAATAAGGACACCCGTGAGCATTCTTTACAGCGAAATAGATGAGGAAACCATGATGGGGGCTAATGCGCGGTAATGTCATATGGTTCTATGTGTAACAGCCAGATCACTATGGCCAGTCTTCAAGTAGAAAAAATCCAAAAATCTCGTAAACTTAGTCGAAAGGAAATACGAATCCTTTCCAGTGTCCTTATAGGGCATAAGGAATCCATGCGGAATCATTTGGATTACCCTATAAAGTCTTTCGCAGAAGCTGTAGGAACGAACAGGGAATATGTAGAATTCCTCGGACACTAACTACAAGAAGACTGGGTACATTTTTTATTAGAAATATGGAACAGTTTGAGGTCTAAATAAGGTTTAGTACATCCAAAACCCAAATTGAACCATCGATGTGGAAGCCAATCGAAAGCTTTCTCCTGTATTCAAGAAATTTTGATTATCAGGAGATTTGATTATATATTTGACTCTCGTTCAACCGGCAAAGTACATGTTTTGTGCCGTAAGTGCAACTTTCAAATGGAATACATAGTTAATCTTCTTTATCAAAGTAGTTCTCCACCAGGGATCATAAAAGTCAACAATGACTTCCTCCCCAAAATTACTATTGAAACGATAGCCCTACTCCGTTTTGTTGAACTAATTACTTATCTACAGTTGGTTGCATATCCGTATTTCTGCATTCCAACAAAATACAAAATTTTGGTTTATTCTCAAGACAGCCAACTAAGCAGAAATGCACTCAATCCTCTCCGACTAAATGAGTTTCAACACAAAACAAACCTAGTATTCATTATTTGATTAGATGGCTCCCTCACCCTTCTGCAAACAATCCTGACTGGCAATCGGAAACTGTACGAAAGTATTCATACTCGAATTTGCACACTTCATTTCATTGAACCGGCAGGGAGTAGCAATTAAACTTATGAGTTCCTCATCCGATCTGGGAGCATAACAAATGTAAAATCTGCCCACACCACCATAAACCCCTACTTGGACAAAGGCGTTCATATTTTATCTATAATAGGATCGAAGTTTTGACGAAACTTTATCCTTTTGAATTATTTAAATACGTATAATCGGCTTTTGTCCTTTCGGCCACAGTGTGGCACAGGATTTCTACTGTTGCAACTGCCGTCTGCGGTGTATGAATTCAAATATTAAACATCATCCCGCAGCTTTAAGATTTTCTTTAAGTTCATGAATAGTAAATTGGCAGACGTAGGTGAACTGCAACTGGGACAACAGATGCAATCATGATGTGATTATGAATGTATTACGTGCATGAGTGACAGAAGTTCTTATTGTCTCGGCCAAGTGGTTTGGTTTGAGTCTTCGAAACTTGAATTCAACCGGGTCATTGTGATATTGAGGGAAATGAAAGGGCCAGCGAATTGCCCAGGCTAGGTGGAGAGTAACAGCAGATAGGGGGGGGAACCACCATGGATCCTCCTTCCTGTGCAGCTAAAGCAGAGATCCTAAGAATAACTATAAGTAAGGAAAATCAGAGATGGTTCAACATAAGTGGGCATAGGGTATCCAATACTCTATGGCGTGCGCTAAACAGCAGAAAAACAAGGGATATTCTTTACTTAAGCAGGGCACAGCTACATTTAGTCACTGGCATCTTGTTCGGACACTGTCTTCTCAGGAAGTATGCTAAAAGATTAGGGCTCTCATACACAGATGTCTGCAGGTACTACAACACCCTGTAGTCCTCAGCAACTATTTCTTTAATAATCCAAGGGAGCTAGGCCAACGTTGCTATAGGAACATGGTCAATTTCTTTATGGAGAGAAATCAAATGCTTTTAGGAAATGAGAAACAGAGAAACAGAGATTGCGATGGGTCCACTATAGTGCCTAGAGTCTTATACAAGCGCTGGCTGCATAACCTTACTCTACCTAACCTTACCTAACCTATGGACCTCTCAGTTCAAAGAAGTAGCTGTTTCGCGTGTTCTGGTTTTCCTAAGTCGATTTCGATGAATTACCTCAGCAATACAACGAAGAAGTCGCATTTCGGTAGCTTGTATCCGCGATTTTGTTCTTTCGGTCATTACCCAAACCTCATGACCATATTTGAGGGTCGGAACAAACACTGAATGTTGGACCTATTTAGCTCCTATGCCAAGTTTGGCCGATTGCAGATTGACCAAGCTCTCTCAAAATTGATCCAGCCTGACCGATCCTACAGGATAACTCAGCATTGCTCTTTTCATCCTCGTATAGGATTAAAGAGCCATAAGTGCTGTCTGGCTATCCGAAAAGATAAATATGCAGGTACCCATTATTTTCATCCGCAGGCATTTACATGCAAAAAGTTTTATTGCGTGAACCTCTATTTGAAAGATGTCTGGCAACTTTCCAAGCGCTACTGTATGCTGAATTTTAGGACCATAAACTCCAGCTCCAGTTTGGTGGCATCTGTGGACTAGATTTGGGAATTTAGCAAGGTAAGGAGACCTTCTTACAATTCCTGAAACAAAATGGCTTACACAAGATGGGTTGGATAGATGCATCATCTCTAGGACGATATGGCTTACATACAACCAGACTAGAGCCAGAGATCTGTAGCATCTGTGCAGGTCAATAGACGGGTAGTAGGTAACCAGGCAGCAAGACTGGGCATCCCCTACTTTTTGTATAATTGGATATCGGTTGATCCGCTCTAGCACCACGGTCACTTATAGAAAAGCCTATAGTGTCAAATTGAATAGTTTTAGAGTAGCTCGCTTATTCCAGGAGCTGTCAGAAGGTTTATCAGCTTCTCAGGCTGAGGCGCAGAGAATGCAGTCAGTGAGACATTTAAGGCAACTTTGTCAGATCTGAGCAAGGCTTGTTGCTAAAACAAAACCTCCTTTCATTAACAATCTCAAGGACCAACAAATAACAATTCTTCCTACGTTGGAGTCGTGGTATCACAACGGCGTCAAATGGCTTATCGCGACTCAGGCCTGATCACCGCCACTCCTGCCTACCTAAAGCTGGACATTATCGGCTACATTATCTTCCGCACTTGATCGAACGATGTTTATTAGCCGCAATAAATCGGTTAGGTAATAAAATTGTATCTCTCCGGTTTATTTCAAAACTTTTACGCACAGTAAATCGAAAGATGCCACTGTGGATAAACTTATTCCCCATTACTTTCATGCCAACGCTGAATTGCTCACAAGTACAATGTAATCGCTTCAATAGCGTAAGCACCTATTAGGATTTCCGGTCATAAAAATTGTATTCATCATGTAGCGCTCCAACCACTACCACTTTAGCAAAGACTCTGTTCACAGAGTTACCATTTATTACGACCAATAACTCGACTTTAAGTTCCATTTAGTGGTTCATTGTTTTGAAATCAGCAGATTTCTCTAAAGATCTCGATGACGGATAAATATAAACACCGTTAACGAGCTTATTCAAAGCACTTTACATCGTTTACTTGAAGGATCTCCTACCGTCCCATGGATCACCCGGATATTCTCTTTTACTTGTTTATGTACCACGAAATCCTTCACTCCTAAGTACCTGATAACTATAAAAATAAAATTTATATCCTTACTCCCTCCTTGGCCACTCGGTAGCATCACGCAAAACGACAAAATCATTAGGTGTTGAAACAAAGATTGTTTATTTGGAGCACTTTGGTCTTTTATGGCTGCCAAAAACGACGACGAATTCTCTCAACAGGTGAAGGACCCAGTGCTTCAGTTGCTGGCTAAGACTGCCTCTATTCAATTACACATCCATAAACAGCAACTGTGGCTTCGTCTCTAGGTCTACTTGGGAAGTTTTTGGCAAACATCACGAACATGGCACCTCATAAGTAGGTGCCGGCGATAGGCATTAAGTGCTCACCAATATGGGCCGAAATCCTCTTTCATTCAGATGGAAATCAATTATACGCCAGACGAAGGCAGGATCACTTGAGATTGGGTTTTCGATAGATGCACGGCTTGTTTGTTTGTATCGAAAAACGGCGAGATTTTCATCTAAGCATGTGTATGCCGATGGTAAACTCCATGCGGAACGTGTCCTCTCGATGGGTTTCTACAGAAACCACAGGGATTCATGTTATTCTCTTGTATCACAAGTTCCGTTCTCCCCCGTTCCCACATTCATTGCATTCCTTTGCTCACACAATAGATTGTGCGAGATATAGCTTAGTTTTGTGTTTGTTTCCGGATATCCCTTTAAGTGTCCTTGTGTTCAATTTGTTATCTTCCGACTCTCACACTCTCTGCGGCTGTCAGTCTCACTGGGTTGGGTGTCATCGGTTTAGGTGGATTGTTTCATTTACACAATAAAACCGGGAAAACTCGATTGCGATGGCGATGTAGAGGGCTCCGTAATGTCCTTTTGTGTACTCGATTGGTGGAACTTTAGTTGGACTATTGGGAGAAAAAAAGCCACGTACCACGGTGCAGACATTTCATTTTGGATTTATTGTGGGGCGATTGCTGTTGCAAAAAGGAAAAAAGAAAAAAAGGATTTCTTGAGTCCTCAGGATAGCTCCGGAGATTGGGATTTATGTTTTTTCTGTCTTTCATTCAACATGACCACTCAACTGACTTTAGATTCTAAAACTAGGAAGTTGCTAACGAAACATAACAAGTAAAAGAAATCGAAAAGGAAACATGAAACTTTTTGAAGAAAACTTTAAGGACAACAAAAAAAAAAAAAAGGACGAAATTATCGATGACATTGGCACTCGAGTTGAATTGTGGGTGTCGCGCTTCTTTGGATAACGTTTCTCGTTACAAAACTTCCGCATTTCGGATTATCTGAAGCAGAAGAATGAGACGAGATTTGGTTGCCCGAAAGGATGAGGTGGAATGGAGATTCTTGGCATTGGGGGTTTTTAACTACATAATGCTGACCTAGTTGGCAGTGCATTTATGAATCAAGGGTACACTGTAGGTTTGAGTTAGTTCATCTTCTGCTTCGTTGGCTTTTGTTTATGGGACTTAAGTTGTCGCTCTCTGTTTAAAATTTGTGCATGCTCCGAAGAATAGATGAAGGGTGATAATTTGGAGTAATAATGGATTTTTATTCTCCAGTAAGGAATGGAATAAGTTTGCTTTGATTTATGCAATGCATTGTCGTGCTTGAAGAGAAATAATTATATTTTAATTCGAGAGATCTATTAAGACTAGTGACCTGAAGGTCCCACTGCCATCAGCTTCCTTATGGCTGCCTCGGCATTCTCCTGGTCTTCTTTAAGAAAAACTTCATCAGTCCCAATGCGTAACACAGTACAGAGGTCGAATTTCCTGGCAGCTGGGCAGAATTCCGCACGAGAGTATGATGTGTCATAGCTCTCGTCTTATGATGAAAAGGAGCTCTTCCACAATTATTAAGGCGTTATATCGGGTAGAACGGACTTGGCAACTGAAAAGTTAGAAGATTTCTGGCACGCCAAACGCCTTGTTGTATGGGGCAACATGATTAAGCATAAGACCTGCCACAAAGGAAGACCGATGTCAAGAGGGAACTACTTCAGCAGCAGGGAGAAATCAGCTGGAGTCTCTTTAACGCATAAAGATGAAAGAAAATTTGATGGTAGGTAGGTAGAGGTGGCGGTTCTAAGAACCCAATTAGCGCTGGATGCCCCGTTTTGATACCACAACTCATTTGACCTGGTTGTTTGTGGGCCTTATAGGTTAATAAACGCAGATATTTAGGTCCAACTTGTGGAATTAAGGAACAGAATTAGTTCACCAAGCTTTTTCCTGGAAATATCTTTAAGGTCGTCGAAGAACGGTTTGCCAGGAGTACGTTGTCAGACCCTCGCTAGGGCCGACCACTTTCACAGGAAATGATGCAGAGATTTTTTTTTGCTGCTATCCTTGCAACTGCGGCAGAAAGTGTTGTGGGGAATACCCAGCTTGGCTGCGTGGTCTCTCACTGGCCAGTGGCCCATACTAGCGGCTACGATTCTCACAATATCTGCTTAGTAGCTCGTTTGTTTTGTTTGTTGTAACCGGGCCAGGTCTTCCTCGATATAGCGCAGTTGCTAAGCCTATTCCACACTTGGTTGGTCGTTTTAAGAAAGTGGTGTTGAATATTGGCCTTAACGGCTTCTAGCGGGATATTAACAGCTTCCGCCAGTGTGTCGTTAAGGGTTGATCCCCGCCTGGCCAGGTTGTCAGCTTTTTCGTTACCGTCAATTTTACTATGACCTGGACCCAGGTGAGAGTGACCCTGCACGGGACCCCCAGCTGATTTAACTTTTCTGGCATTGCTTTACCAGCTTTAAGGATGAAGTGACCGAATCAATAGCTTTGATAGCGGCTTGAGTGTTGTAGAGGGGTGTTGGAGAATTTTTCAACACACGGCAGGCTTTCCCGATGGCAAGGAGCTCTGCCTGGAAGACAATGGCAAAATTCGGAAGTCGAAAGGATTTCGACATATTCAGTTTCTCTGAGAAAATGGCTGCGCCAACACCGCAGTCCATTTTCGAGCCGTCCGTCAAAAAAGCCGTATGAAAATCCTTGATCACTTTTCCGGTTTTCCAGTCTGCCCTGGTTGGACACGTGATTGGAAAACAATTAGTGAAGTTTCACTTGGGAATTAAGTAGTTAGTCGAGGACAGACCAAATCGTTTGGTATTGTTTCCAGGACTTTGCTGTAACCGTAGTGTCTCGCGGTCCAGCCGCCAGATTCTCTGAGCCGTGCTACGGAGCACAATATGTAGGTCAAGTGGAAGTAGGTGAAGGATGACGATAAGAGCATCCATTGGACACGATCCCAATGCGCCTGTGATGCCTATACCAACCATTATTTGGACTTTTTTAATTATGTCAGTGTTATATTTTTACTTAATGTGTGAGAAGTGAGAATTGGCCGTACAACGGCTGTGTACATCCATAGGGTCATTTTTGGCTGAAGTCCCCATTTTTTAACAAAGGTTCGGTTGCAGGCGTAAAAGACTATGCTTGCCTTCCTAACGCGCTACTCGATATTTAATTTCCAGCTAAGTTAAGCGTCGAAGACTGTGGCCAGTTATCTAGCACTGGAAGATAATGTGAGTGTTTGACCGTTCAGTTTGGGGCATGGGAAGTCCTGTACTTTGGTTTTGGTAGGAAAGAGCATAATTTCCGTTTTGTCTGGATTCACCTCTAGACTGCAGCTGATGGCCCAAGAGCTTACCTTATCCAGAGCGCTCGCCATGAGTTGGCTTATCACCGAGAGAAACTTTCCTGACACTAAGATTAGTACGTCATACCCGTACGCCAGTACGGAAAGTTGATACCCGGTGAAAGTATTACCAGATAAGTGATGAATGGTATGGTCCACAGTTGCGTATTTGCCACTTGTTTATACCCAAATCAGGTTGAGCCGCCCAAAGCAACAATTAACCGAATAATATCACAACTACCTGTCAAAAAAAAAAAAAATAGCTAGGGCGACAGCTCTGGATGAACCAAGGCCTAGAAAATACTCGATAGACATGGCTGGGGCTTCAACTCACGCAGTTCCCACAGCAATCTGACGCACTAACCACTGAGCAGTCTTTTGTAACAGCTGCGGTGTTCAGTTCAACAGTCAATTTCGTAATTCAGACACTGCCAACAACTTTAGCAACTGTTCTCCGACTGAAATGTCGTCAAATCAAAGTAGTAAATTTTGACACAACGAAGAAGGACCAGTCTGCCGTGAAGTAATGAAATCATCACTGAAAAATGAACTCAGTCAACGGGTGGTTACTCTCCTCGTATAACTACACATGCATGCATATGCACATTATCGACCTAAGAATACGAAGTGAATGTAAAGGCAGCTTCCACAGGAATACAATGCAGGAAAAAAATTAGCTCCTGGATTGCTTACTTACAAGTTCTCAAGCGTAAGCTTCCATCAATCCAAGTTTGACATTCACATTTCGTTGTATTATGCCGTGATAGGTCCTTAAGATGTTGCAAACTTTTACTTCAACTGATTATTGAGTCAAACCTAGTGGTCCGTGACAGTGACAAAGGTCCATAAGTACACCACAACAAGCTGCTACATGGCATTTGCCAATAATACAACCAATCAAATCACAAAATGGAAATGTCAACCGTGGTCCTTTAACTTATTTGTGGCAATATTCCAGACTTTAAATTTTCTCCCCCAATCTCCCACAACCAAAAAAGAAAAATAATACCATGAGTCCCGTTCAATAACAACACGCTCCCGGGCATCGATTGACACGAAAAAAAAAAAAAAAAAATCTCCAAACGACCACAGCTACAAAACAAATTGTAAAGCACAAAAGAGAAACAGATCAAAATGGGGAAAACTCCCAACATCCCATCAACTTCAGGTGTCGATTTCACTCGAAAACCAAATGGCAAATGGAATAACTCTCGTGTCACCAATCCAAATGGAAACCTTTAAGTGGTCGCCTAAAGAAATCGTAGAATTCACTGGATGGAAGTCCCACTCTCCCTATTTTTTCCACATTTTTTTTTTCAATTCCTCTCCTCCCGAAGGTTAATTTGAAATTTCAATACCACAAAACCTACTTAAGTTTCCCAAAGTACCTACCTGGAGCGGTTGGATGGTTCGCACTGTGCGAGTGGCCAGTGAAAAACCCGACCAGGTATAAAATATGAAATTCAATTCAGGAAATTAAAAGACCCAACCACTTGGGTCGGGCTCCGACCGATAAGCTTGGGTATATAGCATTTAGAGGGGGACAAAACGTCAAGTTGGTTTCCATTGTTTTGTTTCACCGAAACAAATCCGGCACAAGTAGCAGCTTACCAGGAGTGGGATCCGGGTGTGGGCAGTTGTTACGTGCTCCGGATATTAAAGGGAATTACCTTAATTGTTTATTGTCAATGGTTATTGACAAGGTAGTTAAGATACGTTATTGTGTCTCAAAAGGAGGCCAATTGAAATTTTTTATTTTACGCAGGTTGAGATTAGTCTGAGTGGCTGTCACGGTTCGGGTCCGACTGTCGCCTAATGAAGGTTTGCCGAGGTTTTCGACTACACTGATTAAAGCCAACATTGGTGAGGAGATACCAAAACTCAGTTCCGGCCGGATGGTCCGGTCGGACATCAAGATTGACGAAAGTACACCGGTGGGTGAAATGTAAGTGAATAATGTATTTCGGTTGCCATTTTGCTTTGGTGTATTTCGGTAGACGTTTGACACTTGGACTGTGCGCACGTGGCAAACTGATTGCGAAGCGCTCTGTACAAGGATTCATTGTTATTATTAGAGCATTTTAACAAATGGATTGTGTCCATAAGAAAATTACATGAAATCTTAGGGCGCAATCATCCGTCTTCCAGGAACGATGGACCCATGGAGGTATGAGTGACAAGGGGAAATATTAAAGACGTAATTAGGAATGTGGTGGAAGTCATGAGTTGAATGGGTGTATTGGTCAATTGATAGAAAAAGGAGCCTTTGTAGGTATAGAGGTGTCATTTTTTCAAAGACGCAGTCGGAATGTATAATGCTTTTCGACAAATTTAAACTTTACTTTGTATAGTCTCGATATGTTAACGTAACAAAGAACTTGTGGATTAAGGCGATACATACTACATATATATACTGCTGTGCAAAATAATAAGCGCACATTCTCCAGTAAGAAAGAAGGACGAAATCGCGATTTACACTGACTGCTCAAAAATGGAAACAGGAACAGGATCCGGGTTCTACAGAAGGGAGTGGCAGGGAGTGTTTGAGGATGAATTTACTGCAATGAAGATCAAAGATATAAGAGGACTTATTTACGTTACTTAGCATTCTTTTCAGAGGTTCGTGCTAACTATACTCCGTACGGTGGTAGGGAAGGCGAAACAGAGGGACTGATCTTAAACGGTGAGGATTGGTACTAAGGTAGACATGTTGAAGCAGATGAGATCAATGTTTCCACTAAGCAACTGATGAACAAACATTATATCAGCCAGCTCACGGCGTGTATTTAAGCACTCCAGGTCTAACAATTTGAGTCGATTCGCGTAGGGAGGTAAGTTTAGTGGGTCATTCCAGCGCAGACTTATGAATCTACGCTGTACAGCTTCTATTCACTGAATGTGGACTTGATGGAAGGGTGATCAGACCTGGCTAGCATATTCAAGAAACGGTCTGACGAAGGTCATGTATAGAGACTTGGTGACGTAAGGGCTCGAGAATTCTTTCGACCACCGCTTGATAAATCCGAGTGCTGAGTTCGGTCTGCTGATTATGCTGTCAATGTGAGAGCGGAAATTAAGTTCAGTGTCACAGATGACGCCCAGTTCATGTATTGAGGTAACAGTGGAAACAAGTTCATTGTTAATAAAGTAGGACCTGGGTGGCAGGGGAGGGCCTTTACGGAAGTAAGTAATGGGTTGACATTTTTCCACCTTAAGCTCTAAGAAATTTTTTTGGTACCAAACGGAGAATATATTTAGGTCAGACTATGTCGTTAATAGTCAATATGAAGATCAGAGGACCTAAGTGTCTACCCTGTGGGACTCCTGATGTCGCTTTAATCGGTTTTGAAATGCAAGATCTAAAAAGAACTCTGTAGAGGCGATCTTTCAGATAAGACTCAACCCATTTAACGAACAAGAATGGAAAACCTAAAGCTTTAAAATTCTATATCTAGATCTGCAGTCAAAAACACATATTTTGATATTTTGACTCGCCCGTCAGAACATATAGGGTACTTCCCGTTGATAAAGAATCTAAAAATTTAGCATCGAAGAAGGTCTCCCACCATAAATAAAGAAAAAATTCGAAAGTTATTAATTTCTGGTTTAATGCGGAATTAATACGTTACGTACGAAAATCACAGGGCGTGAGGCTTACTGACACTTGTTCGTCTTCTATTCATAATGACAATGAAAACGTACACATGGTTATTGGGTGTAAATTCTTAAAGTAAAATGTATGGAATATGCCCACAGGTAGTATCTACAAGAAGACTCACTGTTCTCTAGTGGCGGTCACTTGAAAAAAAAAAAATAGGCGGCGCGACAGCTCGAAGTTAGACAAGGCCTTGCTTCTTGCAACCATTCATGGCATGGTATGGTGTTTCATTTTTAGCACAAATGAAAGGGACAAACGAAAAGTTGAGAAGCTTTTTCGTGACAAAATTATACTCCCAGAGGTTTGTCATTCCCCGACGAGAAATAATGCCCCGAAAAATGTTCGGTGTACATGTCTGGAACTTGATCTCACGCAGCTAGCACAGCAATCAACGCACTAACCACTTAGCAACTACACGAGTGAAATACCACTTGCTTATTGCCTATCTGTCTGGATTTAATTTGACCACGACATTGTCAAGACACTTTGACACAATTCCCGAAAGAAACCAGATATTCACAGTTCATGAAATTGTAATTGGAAAACTTTACTGCGTAATGAAATTTATTCATTTACTTTTGTCCAGTTTCCCCGTGTGGGTCCTACAGCTTTTACTACACCTACAAGTCATCAAGTAAAGTTTCTAGTCTCAGGAATTGGCACTATTTCGAAATGTATGAACAATCAACTGCCACGTTCGACGTTAGATGGTCGTTCCTGTTGTATAGACCTTTAACGAACGTTTGCAGATATTTCCAAGTGCTGCACTCATATAACAGTTGGGGCTCAACATTGGAACCGAATAGTCGTAGCTTGCTACCTTCGTTGTGCCTATTCTATTGGCAATATATCTTTTTCCCATTCACCATTATTATTATTAGTGGGGAGCGATTTGTCCACTCTAACACTGCGGTCTCATATAGATGCCTAGTGTGCTTTTCCATGAGCCTAGAGCAGTTGGTCTACTCCAGAGAATGTCAGGAAGCTAATCAGCTTCTCTGGTTGGAACGTGGCAAGCGCCGTTGGTGAAAAGAGTTCACTGCCTAGGGTCCTGGATAAGGGCGGGACATTCTGTGACGATGTGAAGAGAGCTTTCATCGCTCTCCAAGCACAGTCTGTAGATAGGGTCCGGTGACAGGCCAAGCTTGTGAAAATGCCGTTTTAGTCGACAGTGGCCACTTAGGATGCCGGTTAGAATTCAAAGGTGGTTCCTCCTCAGATTTAGAAGCAACTTGGATTTCTTCTGTGAAAGATTGGGGAAGAAGAGTTTGGTACATTTCTGTTGGATTTGAGCAGGGATTGCTCTCTCTTGAAGTTTTTAAAATTGGATTTGTTTACTCCACAGGCTGGTTCAGGGCCAGTGAGGGGCGTAGTTGCACCTATCTTGATCCATGAGTCCGCTGTTTCATTACCGGTATGGCCCTTGTGAACAAGGATGCAGTGTAGTATGACCAAGTTCTTTTATTTCCCAGTTCTAGAAGCAATTTTACTGTCTCTAGAACTAGTTTTGATTTTATAGTGGCTGAGTTCAGTGCTTTCAGAGCAGCATGACTGTCAGAGCAAATTAGAGAGCAAGTTTAACTTGTGCACCGATTTATGGCAAATATTTCCAGCCTCAGATCCATTGTCCATTTTAGAGCCATCCGTATGCCATGCTTGGTCATGCTCTGAGCGACGGGGTTTGAATTTGTCCCAGTCGTCACTGGAGGGGATGACTACTGAGTAGTTTCGTTTGAAGCAGTACCTTGGGAGAATGTTATCCACCATTGGTCGAGACAATATTCCCAAGCTATTGAAACCTCTCTATTTTTTCCAGCTGTTATCCAGCGGTGCTTACTTGAGCTGATGAGTTCATTTCAAGGCGAATGATTTTGGTTTGGCAGTTGTCATTTGAAGGAGTTTTGAAATGCTCCATTTCCCACTGGGAACATCGCGCGAAACAAATCGCTGATCCTTAATAAATATTAGTGAAAGAACGCAGCACCTGTGAATCAACCAGCAAGCGTCTTCAGCCAGTTCGGTTTTCAGCCATCTGAAGGTCCCCTTCCACTTGTGGTCGCCGCTTGGTCGCGGTCTTGCTGTACTGGGCCATCCTTCGGACATGGGTATTGTATACTTCAGTTCATCGTAGTATTTCCTCCTCCACTCACCGTCTATGCAGGCGAAATCAAAAATCACCCGATGAATTTTCCTTTTAAAGTACCCAAGAGCAGCCTCATCCGCTTTGGACAAAGTTTATGCCTCTGCGCCGTAGAGCAGATAGCAGAGTCGATTAAGGTCTTAGAAAGTGTCTCTTTAGTTGTTCGAGAAAGGGCTTTGCAACTCAATTGCCTTCTTCGCCCAAAGAAACAGCGATTGTCAAGAGTTATTCTTGGTTTCATCTCAGCGCTGGTGTCGTTGTCTGAACTGACATAAATACATAAGAGCACGACGAGTTGCTACCCATGCGGAAAGCTGTCGGCATCCCTCATCTTTACAGCAATTGCATTGCAGAAGCTCGACGGGTATTGTTTTCGTTGCTCCTAAAAATTCTGCAGGTATACTGTCAAGTCGTATTGCCTTGTAGCTCTTCTATGTTTGGATTGTTGTAATTATCTCCTACTAATTGGGAGTTCTGATGCGTATACGGGTAATTATTGCTTCGGTCGGCTTAACCTGATTTGGTTGTAAATCAGTGGCAAATAGAGGCCATAGCCTTTTCAGTGATTGGGTAGCAGTACTATTACCGCACCCGATTGATGCTGTCTCTGCTTTAGTCGCATGCTGCATGTTAACTTTCGCGAGGAATATTCTTGGTTCAACTTCATGTGAAAACTTTACGAGATTAAGTCGACAAAAGTCGTCACCCTTATCTTTTCAATGTCTGTGCGGATTCTCTTAAGAAGTTTATTTGCTCATTAAAGGTTGTGTGTAGGTCGAATTTATATATATGAATGTGGCGCGGCTGTCTAGCTTCGTCGTCTACTGATTGACCTTTGTAGGGTAAAGCCTTTGACATATCGCAGTAAGTTCTTTCTGTTGCTCAATGGGATCATCAATAGCAAGTCAATCACGCCAAAAGCCATAACTACAGTAGAGATGTCAATAAACATAATTCCGCATTCAACGCTGTAAAGAAACCTCACTATTCCACAGACATCCAAAACGGACATCATTACAAACCTATATGCACAAAGTGGTCAACTAACTCTGAGAACATCTCCCGCACACCCTGAATCCAACATACAGTTGCTAACACCCATGTTAAACATCCTTCAACTTAATTGTGTTGGATGCTTTATCCTTCTATTATCCTGGCACCTATTCATTACAACGCCTGTTAACTCGATCCATCTCCACACAACATCTACTGCCTGGTTTATAGCCCTAAGGACACAGTTTAAATTTTCCGCTTCCACCGAAAACTCATTAACAGATACATACATTGCAGAATGAAGAAAATAGAAAAAAAAAAAAAAAAAAAACAGGATAACACTAACAGATGTCTTGTCCTACTTTCAATTCCTTCCGAAAAAAAAATGAAATGAATGACTCCTGGTCAGTTGGCTCAATGTGTGCCATTGCAAGAGCCCCAGCGAGATAAAAAGGAAATTTGTCCTTGTCCTCCTTGCCTAAACAATCGTTTTGAAAGTTGTAAGGTTATGCTTGTACAGTGCGACCCCCTTTAAAGAGAACACCATTCTCCATAATTGAATGAAATTTTAAATTTTCATCCTGCACCTCCTTGCTAGAGCCAGTACCGTGCGCCATACTCGTTGATGATGATTCTATGTAAAGTGAATGGCTTCAGTCGTTATATTCTCAAACTTGATTTTATATTTCGCTTCCGGGTGAGTTTCACTTTTTGTTTCCCGTTGCCGTAGTCCTCCTCCTTCGTTGAGACTTAAGGAGGGGAATACATATAAAATGCACATCAGAACAAGAAGGCCGGTGGAACAAAAAACAGCAACATGCAGGGCGTGAACGAACGAAGAAGGTTTGTTGTGTTTTTAACCTCTGCGCTGTACTTGCTGTCCCTCGTGGGTATCAACTTGATTGCAAGTGTTTCCCCAGAGGAGTATTCCTTTCCGGCTTTTGCTTTTATAAGAAGGAAAAGCATTTGCCCTTTTTTTTGTCGGAAAAGGAAAATTACGCTAGTCTTCTGTGGGAATTATGGCAGCGCAAAGGATTTTTGATGGTTCATACAAGAGGAAGTGTGAAAATATAAATTGAAATTTATGGGCGGCAGCAACAAACTGCAAAATGATGTTGAATCTACTGACTGGTGCCTCAAAATGTAATCACAGTTTTGGTATATTCTAACAATGCAGTACAAAGTTTAAAGGACCGACTCCTGGCAAGGATCGAGCAATTTGAAAGTTTCGATATCGCATTACGTGCAACTGTGGACATACCGCAGTCGTTTGAATGAATTTTGGTTTAAGTTCAGAGGGGGAGGATGTAGATTATACAAATGAGGGTTGCAGATTGGCAAATTCTGTTAAACACAAGATCAGGTTGAATGAAAGCACGTTGAGGGTAAGGGTATAAGCTCTAAATCAGTCTGAAACACTAAGTCCATCTGGATCCTTACAGCTGACTTTAAAACGGTTGATAGACTCTCCAGTGTTCCTTTTTTTCTATTGGAGAGGCGAGGAAGGCAGTGTGCACCGTCAAGAGATTGTTAAATTGAAGTGGGGTGTCAGACTCTAATTGACGAAACTATCTCTCTACCTTTGCTCTGATTGGCAAATCATTTGGGACCGCTATTTGTCAAGATATTTGTTGAAGTGATGTTGCCTGTGTCTGACTCCAGTCGGCTTCCTTGTGCTGGAAGTGAGAAAAGTGTGTTAGCAGATGACTACTGGAAATTCAATGGCCAAGTTCCCAACTTTTTTCATCTTTTGTAGGTAGGTAGGTAGGGAGAGGTGGCGTTTCACCAGAATTCAATCAGCCAGCACTCAGACGTGCCTTTTTATTACCACGACTCGTGTGACGTGGTTGATGATGTGTTTTGTTGAGGGTGGGTGAGATAGCCGTGAGTACCTAGATTCAACCTGTGGAGTTTAGAAAATGGATTAGATCTCGTATCCCTTTACCCGAGCTGTCGCTGAGGTCTTTAAAGAATGGTTGGTTGAGTGTGTGCAGTTTGGCTCTTGCTAATGCCGGACATTTGCAGATGAAGTGGGATAGAATTTTCTCCTCGTTTTCGTTTCCGCAGCTGCGGGAGTGAAGATTGTATGCGATAATTAGTTTTTCCGCATGGTCTCCAATTGGCCAATGCTCCGTGGTTATCGCCGTTCTTCTGGCGATATATGCATAGGCGAGTTCTGTTTAGGAGGTCTTTCGTTCCAATTTTATCGTAGGCCGGCCATATCTTCCTTGATATGGTTCATTCAGTTAAAACCCTCCATTGGATGGTGACCTTCTGCAGGAAGTGTGAGTGGATTTGTCCTTTAACCCTTGCCGCTAGTGAGCCGTGTAGAGCTGAGCCCTTCCTGGCCACTTCGTCTGCATGCTTTTTATTTTTTATGTCACTGTGCCCTGGAACTCAGAGCAGTGTGGTTCTGAACCGCTTCCCCAAGCGGGCAAACTCGTTCCGGCACTCTTGCACCAGTCTGGAGGATAGGGTAGCCACGTCAATAGCTTTAATAGCGGCTTCAGTTTGGGTCCCAAGGAAAAATCTCCACCATGATTCTAACCAAAAGAAAATCAAACTATTCAGCACTAGTCTGGAGTATTTTCTCGCCTTAGATTAATCTTCTACCTTGAATTTTACTGCAGCTTGGATTACTGTACTTTTATCGCTAAAATACACTTCCTTAACTTGCCTCAGCGGACGTTTTTATTGCTTGACACTTCGTTTGATTCTCCCCTCATGGTTCCTACAATTAGCTCCTGAGAATCTTGTGCAGACCCCTTACTCTCTGAACATGAAAATTTTTGCGATCGGATGATCTTCGCAGGTCGCTCCCTCGTGGTTACTGCTTGCAGACTGTGGTGCCCGAACCGAAAAAAAAAAGTGGTGAAAAGCCCTGAACCGGAATCGAACTAACCTCGTCTGTGCCCGGACCGGACTGAAGCTGTTTTTTCAAATAAACTGTAAATCTGTTTCATGCACCAAGGTTTGTATCTAAATAAGCTAAACAAAATTGGTTTTCAGTTTACTATTCGTGTTTTATAATTCGTTGAAATTTGTATGGTAGTGCAGTGATTCAAATAAAACATATAAATATGTGGGTAACTACACACAGACGGTGGTTGACCGATATCTCGTACTGAAAAGGCTCGCCCTCAATGTCGTATCGATAAAATGCCGCAGTTTCCAAAACAAAATAAACGCGGTAGCAAGAAAAGATCTTATCAAATGACACAAACGTAAAAAAAATGGGGAAGCTAAGTCCGTCAAATATTGTACGAGATTTGAAGTTGCTTTAGCTTTTGCTGCTAAGAAATACGTAGGCTATTTGAGGACACACAATCATATTGTGAATCACGTTGATAACAGACGTTTACATTTTTTCCCATACGGAAGAATTAGGAAGACACACCTTGATTGTTACCATATGTGCACACTTGAGCGATCTTGAAATATCGTGCTTTTTGAAATTCGCCCTATCGTTTCGTTCAAAAGGCTCGCGCCAAGTTGGAACGAAAATGTATTCAACATATTCGGACCGCAAAAAAAAAGACCCGTAACTTGTTAAAAAAAATAGAAGAAAACCATTCACCATGGAATTGTGAAACGTCGATGACATCGATTTCAAGAAACCTTCAAGAGCCCTAGAGACTAAATCGCGGTGTGGTTCATGAAAAACTTCGATATCAGTCTTATTTCATGAAAAGGCGTCAATTTATGTCGGCAAAAAAGGAAAATCAAGCTTGAGCTCAACTTCTCAACAAGTTGAAGCATCTGGAAGATCCAGACCTAACTCATCAGATCTTTGTATGCTGAAATAATTTGTGTAGGGCCAAAGATCATATAATACCAAGATAGTGCACGCCATACGCGGGTTCTATAACACACCAAGCTTTTCAATATCTTTATGCTCTCAAAAGTTCTTTCGCTCACAGGGTTTTATCGTATTTGTTGTTTTTTTTTTCTTTTGAATATGAAATCCATTTTCGCAAAATAAAAAAAGGGGAAGAGAAAAAGATGAACAGAAACTCGTTTATAGCATTACCATCAGCGTTAGAATATTTGACTTATTCCGAAAAGTGAAATATTAACATTAAACCAAAAAAAAAAGAGAAAAACCAACACAAGTGGAATATTACGTTTATTGCACATGGTCATACTGTCGTTTTCCTTTGATTTGTTTTGATTTTTCATTTCCTTGTATGTGACCATGATAATGATGACAAAGATGATAATTAGCTTGGGCGTCGAAGCACTGACTGGTGGAAAATATTTTCGGCAGCGTTGATGTGGCAAGGGATGAATTTTGCTAAATCTTTTGGTTGAACAATCTAAAAAAAAGGGAAAGAGCTTTCCTCTCTGTGAATAATGATCAGATCATCTCCTGTCCCCGACCGCCTGCGTCTGTAAGAGCTTTTTATTTTTGTTCAATTTTGAATACCAGTGGGCGCCGTGGCTCAGTGGTTAGTGTGTGGGACTGCTGACCGAGCGGCGTGGGTTCAAGCCCCTCCCGGAAAACACCAAACATTTTTCGCGGCACCACCTCTCGTCGGGGAATGACAAGCTCCGGGAGTATAATTTGTCATGAAAGAGCTTCTCACCTCGCCATTCGGAGTCGGCAATAAATAGTAGGTCCCTTCCATTCGTGCGAAAAATGTAACACGCACAACATGAATGGTTGCGAGAAGCTAGGCCTTGGCTCATCCCGAGATGTCGCGCCAGCTATTTCTTTATTTATTAAGGTCACTGCCTATGAGACCAGACTTGCAGAAGCTATAAAGACGGAGAGAAAGAAGACCCCACAACTCGACTCCTCTCCGACTGTTCCGCGCTATTTCGCAGCAAAAATCTAAAGTTTATTGGAGACATTTTCATTTAGGTTAAATTTTGGACAAATAAAAATTATTAAAACCGATGAACAGTTGCCGAATTTCCAGTAATGGCGCGACTAAAAGAAGAACAAGATTTACCCATGAACCATACGCAGGTATACATTGGTACTTCAGCCTAAAGAATTTTCGATTCCATGCCTGAGGGACTACGCAGAAAAAGACGACCTCATCTTCGATGGCACACGTCAGTGGAGGGTAACCTCAACTAACTAAACTGGAGGCAGTTTGTATCCATCGAGCTGCTTAACAGCCATCGACTACTGGATCAGTGAGTAAGTTGCCCTGAAGTTAATGACTAGACTCCTGTCAGGAGACTGGCAGAATGAGCTGGCAGATTTTAAGAAAGTGTCTTCACTTCGGTTGACCGCATAATATCTCCAAAAATACAGCTCCAATCCGCCTTCGTAAGCCGTTCAACTACCCGCCCAACTTAGTCTTTTTTTCAAATTAACATACTAATTCATGATTTCGTCATAAAGCTTTGGTCCCCCCGTTAAGACTACTTACCGGCACCTCATTATTATTCATGGGGCAGCGTATATATTGTAAGCGAATGTACATCATCCGGATGCATATTTCATTTGCTGGCACTCTTTTGGCAGAATCCCTACAAAAAGGACTAGGAAGCGAGCGCCATGTAACATCACATTCACACGATACCAGTACCATGTACCATGTTTCCTGCACATGCATGTTCCTGTGAAATTATTATTTCAACAATTGGATTTGCGCCAAAAAGCAAAAACGTATTTGTTCATCGCACCGGAACGACGACAGCGGCAACAGCGACGACGATGATGATGAACATTGATGCTACGCTCCTGCCCCAGTGCTTTTACTTTTCACGATAACGACGGCGATGATAATGATGATTATGGTGTCCCAGTTACAGGTCGTCTCCTCATGCATGTAACCCAGCAAAGCAGAAGAGAGACCTCCAATCTGCCAAAGGATTCCCTCTGCCGAAATAATATTATCCTTGCGCCGCGATGGTGATGTATAAGTGCATCATATTTCATTCAATAACCCCTTGGGGAGCATAAAGGCACCGACAGATAACCCCGCCCGGTCCAATGCCGGGATTTGCATAGAGCAAACTTTTATGCATTGCTGATGCCCAACTTAATTCCGGCAGGCACTTGAAGAAAGGACCAAAGACGTAGACAGCTGCAGCTGCATCAGTAACAAATCAACATTTATGGCTGCCATATTGACTGAGTTTTGATAAATTTATTTGCGGAGCATAAGTTACCCATGCCTGTGCTTGAGATGGGATCTTTTAAAAAAAATGTATATGTTGTCCTTGGTGGATCCTGGGGCGGGTTCTGTTTTATCGGAAGCCTTCAATTGCAAACTTTCATCGTTATCTTCATCATCATCCGCTGTGATGCAAATTACCCTTGAACCCTGCCAGGGGGTGGCTGAGGGTAGATAATTATGATGAGTTAATGCCTTCTTCGCTGCAATTTGTTATCCTTTTTTGCCAACATCCTTCGGCTGTCAAAAAATGAACGATTTTCGTTTTTTTCTTTTCCTTTTTTTCCGTTGGCATTAGTTCCATTAGAGAGCGCAAAAGTAATTTGGTGGGAAGTAAATACTCAAATGGTTGCAACAGTACTTATCCATTTGAGTACACACACATACATGTGAATGAATGTGTGTATATTTGCACGCAACGTTTTCTCCTTAACCACACAAGATAATGTCTAATATAAATAAATGAATAGGTATCTGGTTTAGGGGTGTGCTCGGCAATAAAAAAGTTAAGCCACCCAATACAAAATGGTCGGGTAATTACCGGGGAATTGGATTAAAAAGTATCGCACCGTGGGTATCCGTCGTTTTCAGGTTATGCTTCTCTGAAATAAACTGTGAAATAAAAAGAGAAAGGCTAATATAGATTTTCAGCCACCGATGGGTAATTAAAATTATAGAAACGCTATGAGGAGGTATAAGCAAACATTTGGAAGCAAAGTTTGGCAATAAAATACAGAAGAATGGTTTCGCCGAAAACCAACCTGCAAATTATGGCATCCTTGAGGGTTAAAAAATAATTAATTGGGGTTCACGGAGGAAATTATGAAAAACTCATTTGGTTAAGGGAAAAGGCCCATTGTACATATGTATGTGCTTAGACACATTGTAAAAGGTTCAAGGACCGTAAGAATTATCTCTCTCTAACTTCTTTTTGCAAGTTTCAATCGGAAAAGGCTCTGGCGAATCTGATGTTCATTGTTATGAGGCGCTCGTTCAAAAGCCACAACCCTAATATTGTTTCTCAAGTCTACAATAATCCGCGTGCAGGTAAAACTGGCTGTATTAGGCCAAAATTAGGCTCAGATTCTCAACTTGTGATGCCAATAGCTAGGGATGTCAATAGCTATAGCTGATGATCTTTAATTCATCCTGGATTTTGGGAAGAGTAGTATGTATGTTTGATAAGCGCACAAAAGAGCTGCGGAAGTCTGTAGGACCTTGATACCTTCAGGACCGTTGAATAGATTCCTGAACCTGTCCCGCATTCCACCTTTGCACCGTCAATAGAAATTGGTGCAATTTTCTTGCGACTTCACCGTCATTTTATTCCGTTCTTGATAGAATGCGTAGAACGGGGTCCGAAGGCAATATTAACGCCTTGCGAGGTGGTGAAGCCAAAATGCTGCAGGGGCCGTGTGGCCTAGCCGATCAGCACCTACATTTCTTAGGTCTGGCCATACTGGAAAACACATACATAGCCACCTCTCTGACGTGAAGAACAAAGGGTAGTAGAATCATAAACACAGTGCGCTTGCGGTGTGTGTCAGCTTTTTTTAGATTCTACCATCAGGACTAAAGAGAGAATAGGTCAATTGAAAGATGCGTAATAACCCAGGCTTCACCAAGTGCGGGTTAAGAATTATTTCCAAAACTGCAGTCGGCGTTGCTGTCGTGTTCCCCGTCGTGCAGATTCCTTACGATAGCGATAGCCTTATTTCAGACTTTGATGAGGTAAAATTTGGTTAGGATGACTGCAGACACACTTAGGCACAAAGAACCTAAGGTCTTTAAAAATATTCTCCCAAACGGAGCAGTTTTCTTTACAGACTTTATTGTAGCTCAGCAGTCTCTTGCAATATGCTACAGTGATTGAGGGGGCAGAAGTAGATGCTCACATTAAGCTCTTTGGGAAAGATATCACCATCTACATCACTTCTTCGTTTGGAGCCGTCTGTATAGAAGCAAAGTTAATCAGCATTCAAAACAATGGTGTTCCGAAGCAAGTTTCTCATTCAGGATGACTCTCAGAATGTCACAGTATACAGCTGTAAGTAAGGAACTCTTTCTACCTTGGTTCCATTGACAGGCGTTGGAGAAGTTATACAAGATGTATAGCGACATCGATTTGGTCAAAGTAATAGAACCACACACTGGATGTTTGAGATAGCTGGGACATGTAGAGTGAATGGAGAACACTTCTGTTTGCATAGTCTTCGAATCTAACTCGGAGGGAGAACGCTTGATGAAGCCCCCTTCCTAAACGAACTTTCATCGCGCAACCGAATCAAGTAAGTCGCAGAACCTCGGATAACATTTTTATGGGCCCAATAAACCCAGCAGAAGTCCTGGTGGAAGTCTGCCACGTCGTTTTGACACTATTGAGGGGAGACGGCAGATTCTTACGGTGTAATACTTACCACATAACCGGCCAAACGCAATAGTGTAGCAGTAGTAGTTGTCAAAAGTAGAAACACTGCGAACACAATGAGTAGCAGTAGTTGCATCGTGCGGCTGTAGTAGTAGTACAAGTTGGCGAACCTTTAACTTTGTAGGGTACCAGATTCGACAGCTTACTACTGTTGCACCATCATGTTCAGCCAGTAAAGGAGCTGCGTCCCTATCTGTTTGCCTTCCGCATGCCATGCTCCAGCTGGATGTTCAAATCAAAAACGTGTTCATGGCGATATCATTATATTTTATGTGTATTATAACCTTTCAAGAACATATACATAATATATAAGAAGACAACATCAGAAGAGCCGTGAAGCTCGGGGCTCACATTGAGGTATTTTCTGATCAAGCAGTGGACACTCCGGCAATTCTGGAGTTCTGAAGTCTAGACGGAAACCACAGTTCTATATGTCAACTCTTACCAAGCAATTTTATTTCGTTTCTATAACTAAATACTCACCTTCTCTTCTGTAGCACTGGTCCAGCAACATAACACAAGCATTTGGATACATTCGATAGCATGAGTTATCATTGTAAATTATACAAACACGCTCATAAGGAGCCTCATCTGAAGTCGTAAGAGAGCAAAATCGTGGACAAATATCATCCATTACAACTGTTGGTATAAAATAAATTTCAGATAAATTACAGACGTGTATCTGCTTTGTTTTGTTCATCACCTTGAGCGATAACAACGCCATAAAAAAGTGCAAGTATATAAAAGACGCGCATTATTGCCTCGATGTATTGGCATTAACCGAAAACTGATTTGAATGTCCAAAAACTCACAACACAAAAACACTTGGTGTTAGCTAAAGAAATGCTTTACGGTACAAAAAGGGACCTGATGACTTGCTGATTGCAACTTAATGGTCTTTTAACCGGGCGAAGGGAATACTTAAGAAATACTGACGTTTAAGTTTCAGGGAAATAAGGAAATGTCTGCAGGTCAAAAATGTCATGGCTTTCTTTCACCGCATACACATTTCAACGAACAGTGAAAGCAAGGGTCGTTTTGTTTGAGAAATTGAGGCTTTCTCATTGGACTGAGGGAGTACATACTTCCATCTACAGAGGTTTCGAATTAAAAAAGTTTGAACTGTCGAGATGGCCACTGTACAATGCGTACAATCCTTAAATATTTGATGGCTAAGTTCACATGGCGTCAAGCTATCGGCGTCCAGTAAGGTATCTACGGCTTAGCATCAATCGTGTTAGTTTTACTTCAACGCAGATACTAATTGCTTTCCATCCCAACCACACTTGCTGAAATTAGAAGCGCGAGTGCTGTAAACATGGCAGTGGACGAATTCCAATAATGGAATCAATTATTGTGCCAAAAACTTTCACAACGGCAGCAGCGCCTTATCTGCGCTATTTCGACACAATAGGAGATCAGGCCGATAAAAAGTTATAAAAATTAATTGGGCGAAGAAAAAACCCTATAAGGCGTAACGACAGTGCTCGCATTTCCGAAGTGAGTTTCTGACATCGGTTTAACCGGCTCCTTGTCGTAGGGTTTTTTTTAAGTGGATGAGGAACTCCAGGTTGGTGCCATCGGGGTAAGTGCCCAGCCACGTAAAACATGCGATCTTGCACTCCAATCAGAAGTCTCAGATAAGGTTGAACGTATCTTGAAAATGTATGTAAAGCCCTCGGACAATTGATAAACCGCATGCAGTAAAACAATTAGCAGAGGTCCTGGACTACTGCAAAACACATAAGTATAACCTCGGTCCAGGAATTGCAAAGGGATGGACCTGGTAAATGGAAGATGAACAATTGGGACATCCACTACGGAGAGCGGAAATAACTCGAATGCAGATTTGTCGTACGCTGTTGTTCTTGCCAGAAAACAACTTTGGCAGGAAAATTGGAAATCAAAGACTGGCTACACGATTTGATGCCTGTAAACGGATCTAAGTTAATTGTCTTTACTGTGGGGCGGAATGAAACTTTAACAAGTGGTCATTGCGGTCTCCTGGTCATCAAAATATCAATCAAATTAATTGCATTTCGATCGACGCAATGCATGGCTTCAGTAAAGACCAAACCGTCCGAACTACTAAGATCGACTCTGATCACTACCTTGTTGCAGCCATGGTATGAATGGAGATATCCTAATGCTGACATGCGGACAACAAGAACAAAAAAAACCACTCCTATACCTAAGCTGATACAATGTCGATAGGCTGCAATCGCAAGATTCCACGTAAGTAGCACTAATTGCTGAAGACCAGGACCAACGTTGCCAACATGACATCAAGGGCGTCGCCACGCAATCACCACCACGAAATCCCCGATTTGCCAAAAAATGCCGGTAAGGACAGGCGCCGACCAGAGAAGGTCGAGGCTTGGCCGTGGGCTCTGTGAGTAGAAGAGATGGAAAAACACCGCCTTTCCATAAGAAGGAGGGAGATCATGGGAATCGTTATGAAAAGTTTAAAGAAATTTTACTCCAGGAACTACATAAATGCGAAAGTTTTACCAAAAGGAAAAGGTAAATCGGGCATGTCAGGGCAGTAAAACCTGTACAAGAACCTGTGGAGATGAAAATGGAAACCTGCTTCTTCTGTAGACTGTACAATGACGATGTGGATCAACATTCCGCTGTCAGACACAACGAAACATTCCTCCTAGTTGGTGATAACCAACATTTCCATCCACCAAGACCAAATGCGGATACCAACATCCAAACTTAAATCCAACAAAATATCCCTTGGTAATGAATAAAAAAGAAACTCATATCCTAATAGATATACTAGCAGAGCATAACGCCATGGGCACTATGTTCACTAGACTCTACATCAATTCGCTAGACTACTACATGAGGTGCCATGATGCGGAAAAAAACAGAAACCATTAGGCACCTACTCTGTGAGTGACAAAATCTTCAAAACTGCTGACTCCGACACATGGGAAACAGACTGTTTGGAAAACTGGGAAACTTAACAGAAGTACCACTGATGAACATACTCCACTTCATAAAGACCACAGGCTGGTTCTACGAAAGACTAGCCATCTAGAACTCAAGGTTATAACAAGGACCACAGCATAAAGGAGAACACAATGGACCACTAGGCCCCGGTGAAAGCATTGTCATTGACTGGGCACTTCTCCAGTAAACTTACCTAACCTAACCTAAAGTCCAACAAGGTTGCTGGAAACTAACGGCTTACCAGTCAAGCTGTTGAATTCAGCTGAAGATGATTTCGTAGAGATCATATAGCTTCTCATTTGATTCACTATACGCCTGTTGAATAAAATCTCAGCATCATTCGCATCGCCCTTAACTGCACCAACTACAAAAACATCGATGTCCTCACCGTCGCTTACAAGAGCTTATCTCCAATGTTGTGTCAATGTCTAAACTTTTCGTCAACAATCCAATTTAACCCTGTCAGTGCTGTTTCAGGTCAATTAAAACCACAATCGACCAAATATTTACCATTCGTCCGGTCCTGCAGAAAGATCGACGAGTAAAAGTCGATACACACATTCTGTTTATAGATTTTAAGTCAGTCACAAGATGTCACAGTGGGCAGTAAGGGTGTTTACATTGGCTCTCTGTTATCCCAGTCCCATTTCATGGCGCTGAAGCATGAACTTCAGCGAAGCCAATTCGGTTTGCCTAGAACTTCCCCAGTAAGCTACCTTCGCATGGCTAAGTATGACTACCCTGTTCCAGCTTTTTGCATCAATTCTTCCATACCCTCGACGTCAAATATTTTTTTCTCAAACTGCCTTCTTTCTCATTGGAGCTTTTCTGATCTCAGATACCTCCCACAGACTTATCCCTCCCTACGACAACATGTAACTCTTCAGCGGATCAATAGTAACACGCGAGCCTCACTTTCGGAGTCTCATGAAATTTTTATTAAATCCAACATCCTATCAACTGAAAATGGCACGGATAATGGAAACACGTCAGAGTAGGCTTCATAAAACAGCCCATAACACGCTAACAGGGTGTTTACAAAATATTCATTTATCGCCACTCCATCTAAAGAGCTTCGTATCGAAGCAAAAGCATGGCAACCACCTTTCATCGTATCCTGTTACCAGAATGTATCGCTAACATCTCCAAGGAGATTAGCCAAGTCATTTACATCATTAAGGCAACGTTCAGCAAAACGCCCAAAACATCCTCGGCACTTGAGCTGAATGTTTCTTTTGATTTTCACTCTCCTCATCGCAGGGCTCTCTCTCGCTTTCTCTCATCTTTATGATTCATAAAGTGCCAACGTAATCCAACGTTTCAGACGTACTTAAGTACTTTCCTCCCTCTTAAGTGGGAAACACTCTCATTCCATCTCACTCTGTCTTCAATGAAAAAAATCTTTTCGAATAAAATTTTATGCGACCCCACAAATTGGTCGTCGTCACAATTTAAACACCATGAATGCAATTTGGTTCTTTGTTTGCTTGAAATTCAGAGGCACATCTGCGGGATTAACTTAATCTGAGTTCTGCCCTCTATGCGGGGTGTTGGCAGAATCTCAATTTATCCCTGCCTGCTCAGTCATTCAGGACAGGCAGGCTCAGTGGAAATTGCCTTTCTGGACCAAAATGGCCGATCTAATATTTTTAACTGTCCTGCCTCGGCAAAATGACGAAAATCGCAAAACAAAATACCAAACACCCCCCCTCAAATGAAGTCCAGTTTGAGGCGGCCTAATAATGTATCTGAATGGAAATCTATAAATTCATAGATATCTCTCTGTGTGGTGCGCTTGTATCGCTGTTTTTCTCCAACTGACAGTGCCCAGCTAAATTTATTACTGCCAATAATTTATTGCAGCGTGGGCGGTGAAATCGGGTGACGATACGAAGAACTGAGGACTTGAATACCATAAATAACTGTAAAACAAGCAACAAAAATGCCAGAGCCCCCGAGAAGTAGAAGTATCTGCAGTTAAAACATCGAAATGCTCTGAGGTAAACATGGGGCTAAAATAAACAAAAAAAAAAAAACTTTATCACTTCGGGGCCAGCGGCTTCTCTGGCTCACCCGCCGCAGCCACCCCTAATTCATTGTCCACTTAACTAAGTTGCAATTCAGTTAAAAAAAACTTTAATGTTCCAAGTTAGATAGTTGTGCTTCGGTTGATCCTGCTCCTGGTTTTGTTATCACTGAGACAGTGGTTGTGGTTCATCAGCTGTTTGTTTTGGGTCGTTAAAAATTTCTCTGGCCGCAAGGATCTGTGCTCGGTTCTGCAGGTGGTGTCCCGTGTTTAAATTATTCAAATTCGTTTCACAAAAATGATTGAAGTTACATGATAAGTTAGGTCCTGCGGTAGTCTCCACTGAGCTCATGCTGATGAACGACAGGAGGTAGCCTGGTGGTTGGTCTGTTGCAGTTGCAGTTCACTTTCATTTTCATTCATCTGGACAAAGTTTTTGGATGCAGTACCGAAACAACCACTACGCCAGAGTAACTTTTAGTTATGGAGAGTTGAGTGCAAAAAGTTTCTGGTTTCGGATGGACGAGTTCCTCTCTCGAAGGGCGGGTGGTTCATTGTCGTCTGTGCGATGCAGTCGAGTGGATCAAGGTTAGATTCGGTGAGTATATGATTTGGAATTAATTCGTTTATTCTGTGATTGCATTAGCAATTGTGGAACAGCGATTCGGTGGAAGAACGATAAATAAAATAAAGTTGTGCTGGGAATCGAGGTCTGAGGGTAGAGGGCAGCTGCTTACATTGTCAGATTATGAAACGTGGTAAATTTTGTGCATGGGCAACTTAACACCTCCACACTAAGGATGAACACGAGAGTACTTTTCATTTTGAGTAATAAGAAAACATTAAGTGCAGGTTCGAGTCCAAGCACCTCTTGTCCGAGAGTACAATTTGTCATAAAGAAAGTTGCCATTTGAAATCAACAATAAATGGTAGATACCTTTTAGTCATCATCTTAGCTTCTGCATCATCTAAGCATGCGCCCTTTAATGATTTAAGTCGAGTCATGGCTATTTAACTTCTTCCCGGTCCGGCGATTGTTGGAAGTTGAAAGAAAAGAGTCTTTTTATTCCCGTTTTTGTTCTGGTAGGCTCCGTTGTCGGTAGCTAAACCTTTTTTTATGATTTAAGCGAATATTCGGATCTCTTTCCTGCCCTAACATCTCAGTATTTCCTAGAACTCACGTTCCTCCCGCCCCTTTTTTTTAATTAAGTGCTTTTCGTCGCTCTTTCTCTGCTCATAGAGCTGACGAACGGGAATGGCTATCATGCTTCTGCAATGATAAGACAACCTTTTCGACTGCCATTGCCTAGGCGCATTTGGCATCAAATCAGCAATTTTTTGCGATTCACTGGGGGTGGTTCTTTAAAGAACTTTTCTCAGGCTCAAGATAAATTTCATCTTGATAAGGCCTTGTTCAACCCTTTAATCAGTTCCGGAATATATATGTAGTTCGAGAGTGCAAACTCTCTAAATTTGGTCGCAAAGGTGAACTACCTATTTGGGTCCAAAGTCTATCTGTTTATCTCGAATCTACGATGAGAAGATGTTTTCTCAGGACCTGAAGCTGCGTTGGAACTTGCCGTGTCTTCAGTCAGAGCCTCTATTGACGATTGAGTTTTCGGCTCTCGAAGATGCAGACGATCTAAACGAATGTTCCACAACGTTGCAACGTCTGTAGGTAAGGTTAGGCTAGCGGGCCGATGAAGATGATGTAATTCTCTTCATCTCACTTTGGTCTATGTAGACCCGTTTTACCAGCTACTTGGCTGTCTTTGGGAACTTAAGTTGATCCGACAGTACACTATAGGATAACCCCCCGATGTCATCGAAGAGGTATCTGCCCAATTTTCTTTTTCTAATATTGCAGAGGTTTGGGCAATGGCAGAGGAAATGAGTCATGTCCTCATGCACCTCTTCGTCCCCGCATCCCCTGCATAGGTTGTCCTCGGTCAAGTGCAGCTTTTTCCCCAACGTCTGTAAATAAGCAGTAGGCTTGATGTTACTCAATAGAAAAGACTGCAGGGAACTTATTTTTTTTTTTTTTATAATTTACGCGCGCTAAAGGGGTTATGACTACCCTTAAACGAGAGCACGGGCATTAGGGAAATTAGAGGAGAGACGTAGGAGATACCGATGCACGTTGGTCTTAAATGCCTGCGGGTTGCAGTGATGGAGAAACACAGAGCGTCACATGGCTTTTACCAAGCATTTCAATGTGATACTACGTGACTTAAGTGACACTACTGTTTAAGATGCTTGTGGAGAGGACCACGATACTTCAGATAATTTCGTGAGTGATGATACTGTAAGTTAAATAAATAAATAGCTGGCACAACAACTCAGGATGAGCCAAGGCCTAGCTTCTTGCAACTATTCATGTTGTGCGCGTTACATTTTTTGCACGAGTAGAAGGGATCTACAATTTATTGCCGATTCCGATTGGTGAATTGAGAAGCTCTTTCCCGGAGGCTTATTATTCCCCGACGAAGTGTGGTGCCGCGAAAAATGTTCGGTGGACATGGCTTTCTCATCATTAAAGCGTCTTCTTGGTTTTCTCCTGAAGTTCAGTAAAATGGGTGAAAACGGGGTTCTTAAACCTGCCAAAGGGAGAAAAAACTTGATTGGTAAACTTTTTAACACTTGTGGTTCTTCTCGCGACATTACTGGATTTCGCATCTTAATATTTGTTGCAACAAGGTTATGACCCGAATCGAAGCGTTTAATGTTATAACGACCTTCAAGTGACCGATGAATTCGGTCGTTATAAGCAAAAGGTCGCTATAAACGTTATCAGACTAGTTATTGGAGCTCAGCCGGGACTTAAAAATTTGGTCGGTAAATACGCCGTTATAACCGATGTCGTGGTAAGCGATTTTGACTGTACTAAAGGAATTTCTTCCGTCAATAGTAACCTGATCAATTTTGTTGACTCCAGTTTGATCAGGTGACAGCCAAGTTTTCTCTGGATGTTGAGATGTGGGAAACTAAACAAAGTTTTGCCCCGCTGAGAAAACTATGAACCTGGGACCGAATGAGTGAAACTCGTGATCGAATGCCCGATTAACTTCATTGGGAGCAGAAATGCCAAATCTTCACATTTCGATGACGAGTTACTCGTTAACGAGTGTGGTAATTCAGCCCCTGAATCAGTTTTCGAAGATCGTGCCGGCAACATCTTTCTATAATAGTACCAAAGATCTTCTCTTTTTCAATTTTAACATTCAAATCTCCAAGGATGATCTTTGCGTTATATCTTGGAATTTGTTCAAAGTTCTTCTAGAGGAACTCGTAAAAACAATCTTTCATGTCTTGAACACAATAGGTGAACACAAAAGAGGCTGAGCTCAAGATTTTTTGCCATGGCCTACCTTTAACAGCAAAATAGCATCCAAGTAGCCGTTGAAATTTTTTTTCAGGGCGATCGGACCTTCTCTGCTCCTTTTGTGAAGACCGGTTTTATCGGGTTTAAAGGGTTCGCGACTATGTTAATTCGCTGGGTACCCGCGGTCTGTTTAGAGCACAAACACTCCACGTGAGAATTATTAACCCTCTCACGCCCATTGTTGCCTATAATCAACATTCGTTTAATATATTTCTAATATTTTTAGTGTGTACTTTCTGATTATTATGGTGATCTCAAATTGTTTTTTCAAGTCTTGTTGATACATATTGGTGGGCGCCGTGTCTCAGTGGTTAGTGCGTTGGACTGCTAACCGAGCGGCGTGGGTTCAAGCCCCAGCCAGGAAAACATCAAACATTTTTGGCGGCACCACCTCTCGTCGGAGAATGACAAGCCTCCGGAAGTGTAATTTGTCATGAAAGAGCTTCTCAATTCGCCATTCGGAGTCGGCAATAAATTGTAGATCCCTTCTGCGAAAAATGTAACATGCACAGCATGAATGGTTGCGTGAATCTAGGCCTTGGCTCATCCCGAGCTGTCGCACCAGCTATTTATTTATTTTTATTTGTTATTGTTGATACGTGTTGGCTGTAACATATTTTAAATGTCACATTTTCGCTTTCATTCGTGCGACTTTTTACGTTGCGGCACGTTCTAGTTGGATGAGCAAAAACTAGTTGTGAAAACCTCTGCTCGGCTTCAATAAAAAATTTCTAAAACTTTTTGCTGCATTTAAATTATTAGTCATAAACTACATTGATAAAAGTTAAATCTAAAGAAAAATAACAAAAAATAAGGCAAAAACCTGCCAGTTTTTTTACTGTAATTTTTTTTTACTTTGCTTATCTTTGATGTATGTATTTATGACATATTTTTTCCCACCAAACGTTTCACCTAACAAGACTGACACCTCGCTGATTTTATTCTACAGGGTTTTTCAATAAGAGCGCTACAAAAGTTTTTTTTAAATAAAACAAAAACGGTTTTGGATATCAATGAAATTCTTTATTCCTGTGAAAGAACGTTCGATGCCATTATGTATGGAACTCAATTTCTTTTGCATGGCCACCACGGGCACGCTTGCAGAAGTCCAGACGCTGAACCCAATTTTCGACGGTTTTCAAGCATAAATCGGCCGATACTGCTGCAATTTCACGTTCGATATTCGTACGAAGTTCATCAATCGTCGCTTGCTTGTTGGCATAGACCATAGACTTGACGTAGCCCCACAGGAAATAGTCTAACGGCGTCAAATCGCACGACCGAGGCGGCCAAGCGACTGGACCATTTCGTGAGATAACACGTTCTCCAAACTTGGTTTCCAATATATTGATTGTGACATTCGCTGTGTGGCTTGTGGCGCCGTCCTGTTGGAACCACATGTCCTCCAAGTCCATATCATCCAATTGGGGCCAAAAATATTCGGTTATCATTGAACGGTAGCGATCCCCATTCACAGTAACGTGCCGGTCTTGATCATCACGGAAGAAGTACGGCCCAATGACGCCGCCGGCCCATAAACCACACCAAACCGTAATTTTTTCGGGATGCAATGATGACTCATGGAGTACGTGTGGATTGCTGCCTGACCAATACCGCATATTTTGTTTATTGATGAAGCCATCCAGCCAGAAATTATGACGACCATAAATTGGACGTAGCGCTCTTAACGTTGAGGCCACTGACTCCGAATTTCGGTAGTAAATTTTAATAATTTCGACTCGTTGTTGGCTCGTATATCTTTCCATCATGAAATGGCAAACCTTACTGAAGAGAAATGTCAAAAAACCGCAAGAAAAATATGGCGTCATTTGCTGTCCCTGTCGCTCTACTTTTGTAGCGTCCCTATTGAAAAACCCTTTATTACAAGAAAGTACCTACTGCTTTCATGGTGAAAAATTGACGTGGAGGCATTATGTGATTCGGATCTTTGAACGCTGTTAATGGGCGCTTTTTGCTTGGTCCCCTACTCCCTGACAAAATAGCTTAGGAGAAACAATTAGTGAGGTCACCTCTGTCGGTTTACCAAAGTGCATTGCAAGCATTTTATCTTCAGTCTGACGCCTGGATGACAGTTAAATGGCTCTTATTGAACACTCGATCTACCTGTGGATTCCAAAATACTTTCACTGTCGGGAATAACTTCGAAATGTAAATTTGAGCTACGGATAGCTGACGTTGTTTTCACAAATTTTTGCGCAGCTCATCTGATTAAATCATTCTTACATATCCTGAAATTCTCACATCCACACCTCTACCAAGGGCAAAGGACAACTGGAATATAGTAAGTGAAACCGATACTTTCTTTCCTTAGAGCTGAGAGCAAAGCTCCAGTAAGCCACTTTTGTATAATCAATCTTCTTGCTTAACACGTCGCATCAGTAAGATTGGGTATGGAAGGATATACAAACACACACACAGCTCCTTTTTCGTACCAAGAGAAAAGAAATAGAAAAATAATTCACTTCCAATTATTATTTACGGGCCAAAACCCTCCTGATGTCATCAGCAAATAGCAATCATTCATCGGGAGCTCCTAAGCTTTGCCTTACACACACATACCCCAATGTCAACACAGCGCTAAATAGGTTCAAATTTTCTAAAGTACTTCTTTCTTAATTTGCTTCCACGTGCTAGCAAAATCTCCCTTCAGAGAAAAAAAAAATGCCACCACTCCACTTCCAAAGCACATCCTCCGAAGATCCGCGCGAGACAAAGGACGACACGAAATTCCCAAAGCGAAAATTAAATAACCAAAAATATTCAATTGAGATGCCAGCCTCCGTTTACTTACCCGCAAAAATTACATGTTACTTAGCTTTTGCAAGGACTCCGCCTTAAATCCGTCTTCCGTCCGTTAGGGCGTCACCAACAACGTCGTTTACATCAACATTCAGATGCTGCACTAATTCAAAATTCATGCTCATAAAATTGTCGTGCCTCTCCGCTTTGAATGATGATAGACCCAATTCCAACCCACATCCCTTCCAAAGCCTCAGTCATCATTAGGAATGATAACGCATGAGTTGTAGCGCAAAGTTGAAGGAATATTCCCTTCCCGGAGGAGATGAATTGTATCCTCTTACAAAATTGCTGCCTTTCGGGAGAGGACATCAGAGGAAAAGATTTAAATTCGTTGTTTTCTTGATTTAATGGTGCATGGAACAGAAGTAGGGCTGCACAGGATCGAAAGCACTTCGTGAAAGGATAACGAGTACCTTCCTCTTCTACTTTTTTTTTTTTGTTTCTGAAATGGTCGTGACTCACTTACAACTACTTATATCCATTATCCTTCCTCTAAATGGATTCAAATCGCAAAAAACGATGGAAACCATAGCCAAGGAGCTACAACCCAAGACAGTGGAATAATCCCTTAAACAAATTCCAGCAAGGACGAAACACACTATGTAAAGTGCCAGCACGTAGACAGAACCTCTTTGCCGGGGCCACATTAGCTCCACATATCCGGGCGAAGACTGCCGCGTACATTTACGGCATAACTAGGATAATAGGAATACTCGTACGTATGTACAATATGTATGCGTTGTACCACAGTGCAGCTAAGTAGCTACCACGTTCCAATCCACTCCATTCATCATATCAAGCGTGCTCGCTGCCCCGTTTTGTTGGAAGAAAAATGATCCTGGTACGTGAGGAGACTTCCATTCACCGACAATTAATATACACCGACTTGAAAAGTTTCAAGCAAAGATTTATATACAGGTTTCAGGGTCGTGAATATCAGTATGTAAGCAGCATGGTCTGCGAACTAGAGGGTGTTAGTAGTTCAATCTCAGAGGTGTCACTTGTTTTGACTTTACTGGACTGTCTACTGCCTAATAACTTGAGGATTGCTATTGGCTTTTACTGTATCAGAGACAAGTGTTTTCATAGACGTGGTGGTTGGATAGAGCCAATGATAAAGCCAAGCAAGTGGGAGGTCATAGAAAATTTAAAGCACATGACGACCGACTCCTGCCAAAAATTCATTCCCAGGATGCTCGCCAAGTCAACATAGTCACAACAGTGGGAATTACAGTAAATTAGAGGGCAAATGGAGATCAAAGACTGATCTACGACATCCATACATCCACCCCGAGTGGAACAGCAGTGGACCATGACGTCAGTAGTTAGAGTGTAAACCGAAACATAGGTGGAAAATCTGACTCACAGCAGCTGCCAGATAGGCTGATCATCGACCATTTTCCATTTACGTCAACTCGACTCCAGAGGAGAAGGGGAAATGCGAAGTGGTTCAGATCACTTTGACATAATGCTTATGGGGTCGACACAAGTTAGGCGGGAGGTGGTTACGTACAGGCAAAGTGTGTGCCTGTAGTATCGGCAATAGTGTCTCAATGCTTTAATAAAGAGAATTGATATAGTTCTGTTACAGGAGCCTTGGAGAGCATTTTTATCCTGTGCGGTCTGAAGAATGGAATTACGTTTTGGTGAGACATGGTACGCAAGCTGTTTTGAAACCACGCTTTCGCGAAAGGTATTATCAAATCACAATTTTGACTAATGGATCGTTGGTGGATGGCAAAGCGAGAGGATGTCTGAGGTTGAAAACCTTAGTGTATCGAGCAAGAGGATCAGGTGACGGGAATGGAAGTTCTATTCGCACTGTTCAGAAACTTAAAGCATGTTCAACTCTGAATGAGCTGACACTCTCTTGGGTTAAAGCGCACACAGGAACCGAACAAAATGGAAATGTAGAAGTTCTTGTGAGGTAGGGGTCAACGTTGAAATTGATCAGTGGTTAGTGCATTGGACTGCTGGCCGAAGCGAGGTGGGTTCAAGCCCCAACCATATCCACCGAACATTTTTTGCGGCACCACCTCTCGTCGGGGAATGACAAGCCTCCCTGAGTATAATCTGTCATGAAAGAGCTTCTCAATTCGCCGTTCGGAGTCGGCAATAAATTGTAGGTCCCTTCCATGCGTGCGAAAAACATAACACGCACAGCATGAATGCTTGCGAGAAGCTAGGCCTTGGCTCATCCCGAGCTGTGGCACCAGCTATTTATTTATTAGCTGTTCGCTGCCACAGGAGATTGGTAGGACATATGATTCAAAAATGGGCTTCGAGTGAACACCCGAAAAGGTGGTCAAGCCAAAAGTGTTTGGCTGGTGGAAGATGACCATGCTTTGATTAAGTGATGATAGTGCCACATATGTCGGGCCAATGTCCAGCTTGGCATAGTATGGTATCTGAGACTGACCGGAAAGCCCTTCATTTTGGCCTCATTCGGACCCGTTGCGCCCCCCTCTTTGAAATTTCGAAACTTTATAGATAGAGTAGGTTTCGGACGAATGTTGGGAGCGATGCAATAGAAAGTGGGAACATTTATGGAATTAAAAATGTTCGTAATTTGGTGAATTCCCTTGTTTCTTTGGTGAAGATCAGGTTATCGGTATTCCTTTGTCCTTGCAATGCTTCAGGAACGGTTTCTACATACATGTCCATCTTTGGCCAGCAAAAGTGGTGAGATTTTGGGCTTTCTATGTTCAATTTCAATTTATTATGATAAAGGTTTAAGTAGAATAGAGCATACGGAAGCACTGCGAAGATATTCAGAGGGTATCCTGGTCTAATGTAAATTCTGGTTGGAAAAATACGAAAAGGAACCGAATTAAGGTGGACTGGTTCGGTATCTCTCTAAATTAATAAAATTAAACACTCCAATTGACTGTCACACTTCCTCTCTTATCCTACATATGGCCAAGCCGTCCGGAATTGGATTGCTAACAAGATTTTTTTGTTCGCATGTATTGCTACTGTTTGTGTTCTAGCGTACGTTTTTCTCATGGACTTAGTCGATGACACCTGTGTATAGCCCTTTAAGTTGTTGGAAATATTCTATCAGAGCCGTAGATATTTCTATGTTGGTCATTATCTCGTCCAGGCTCTTGCATTCAAATTTAAAAATTTCATGAGTCAGATATTTAACTGCTCCCACTGGGCCAAGTACTTTTTCCGCCTTTGCCTGGGTATGCTGTTGCATTTAGCCCGACGAAACAGGTATTCTTCTTTAGGTCTTAGCGCTGGTGCCATTGTCCGAGTTCAAAGCGGCGCTCTAGTTAGACAAAGTCTCTAACAACCTCAAAATTATATCTTCCAAGGCTGACGTCCTGTTCGTGTAGTCGGCGTTTAATGTCCTTTTGGCAGCCTGTACTTGGGTTGATCTTTAATACTCATCAACGCTACACACCATGCTCTGTTCCTCCTATAAAGTTATATACGTATGTGAGTAACTTCGAGTAATTGTGACTCTAGTGTTGGCGTAGAAGCTCTCCGCATGTCAGTGCGCCATCTTGTCTTAATTATTTTTTGACATAAAACGTCTGGGTAAGGTCTTTACCGACCTTGATGGAGCATCGTCAGCCTGGCCAATCGGATAAGTTGGAGAGGGATGTCGAAACTAGATCTCAAGCCTCTATACATTTTTGAATTCCTGAATTTTCTCTACTCGCCTTGTAGAGTACTACGGTCACTTCCTTCCAAGACAGTGGTAGCAACGCTTAACGACTTCTCTTACTCTGTATACCTGTTTTAAGTTGTATTCGAGGAAGAGTGCAAAAGAAGAATACTATGGAAAGCACTCCCAGGACTAATGCAGGCAAAGGAACCCCTTGGGAACTTCGACCGAAGGAGGAGCTAAGCTTGCCTAGGCACCAATAAAAACCAGTTTCGCATTCTAACGGCCTTCCTAACGGGTCATTGCAGACTCAGGCCGCATCTCAGAAAAATGGGAATAGAAGCGAATGGAAACTGCAGATTCTGTAGTGATGCCTAGGAGGCCTCGTTACAACTCCTTATTGACTGTGCACCATTGATCCACAATAGAATAGCACACATGGGAGAACAAACTTTCTCTGAAACGGATCTCGGACCCAATACAGATACTCCGATTCCTTGACTGGACTGGAAGGGAGGAGGTTATATAGGTGGAGACTTATCGGCCGATACGAGTTCGGGGGAGCACAATAGATCTTAACAGATACAACTTCTAACATCGAACATCTAACATGGTTGTATACACTTCGAAAAAAAAGTTTCTTGACTGCTTTCAGCTAAATTACCATGGCTTGTCCTAATGTACATGCATAACCCGGAACGCTGGGCTTCCTTGCCAAGGTATTTTTACTTAGATTTTCTAGTTAGATATGACTTTAACGCAACAGTATTATTGCAAATTCATAGCGTTGACTTGTACATATATGGACACCACCGATCCAAATGGTGGTCCACGTTGCACTGCTCTCAAAACCCATCTACCTTGACTTTGTCCAGTCTAGTTTGTCTTGTCGTCTCTTTATAGAATCTAACCTCACCTAGGTCCTGTAACGCGGTCCCAAATAAAATTGTTTAGCTCGGATGTTCTCAGAAACCGTGAACTTAATTTTAACTTTGAGATCACGGCTGGTACTGGTAGCGTAACCTTTAGACAGAAAAGTGCTTTGCTCAGGTGAAAGGCACGCCAATTACGGTTTCTATTCAAAAGCCATTTTCGTATAGTAAGTTCTGGGTCCAAAAAGTCCTTTTCAATCGGTCGTATCTTTGTGCTGTTCCACAGATCATCTTTGGAGTTCTTGTTTGCCTGTTATACTGACGTAGAGAGTGTTGATATTCCACAAAATCATTCTCCTGTTCCCAACCCTTCTACAAAAAAAAAAAGTTTGCTGAGCCCCGCCGGACAATAAAACAAAAGTGAAACACTTCCAGAGTTTTCTTTAATCTCTGCGTTCCAATCATTTATTGATATGATCTGATTCATATCCAATTCACAGCCTTCGTACGACACAGAATAAATACTGAAACCAAAAGCAAGAACCTACATCAGCGTTGTAGGGACACGGTCATTTCTCACATACACGCGCAATTTGTTACACACACTCCATACCGTAGCTTCACAGCAATTCCATTTACAGCTTTGCCTTTCCCATCCGCCAGGTTTGCCGTTTCTCCACCCATGAGACTGGCTGCGCTTTCATCTCCTGAGGTGGCGGTGGCGGCCTCCATTTGTTTATGAATCCATTCACAAGGACACTAGTCTCGCGGGCATTATTCAAGTGAACGTGATGTGTACCCTGAACAACGTGAAACTCGAAATACGGGTTGTTGTCCTGCAGCACTTGGATGACGGAGTCATCTAGATTAATATAGCCTGACTTGGAGCCTTTGATTACCAGTTGCGGTATTTTGATACGTTTGGCGAGGAACTCGGAGACCTCCGGTGTCGCAAAATACTCCATATAATACTTGACCCTTGGGTCCCGAGAGAAATAATACTTGGACGGATACCGTTTCGACTTGGTCACATTGCTTCTGACTATGTGCTCACATTTGTCCTTATCGACCGAACGACTGGTGCCCTCGTACATTCGTTCAATTAATTCCTCGTACGAATACGAAGGTGGTTCATCTAGATCCTGCTGACGGATGCGCTTTTCCTCGATGAGAAAGTTCTCTATGTTGTTGTGCATAATGTCGATGTATTCATCCATAGCATATCCACTTTGTCCGGGTAGAGCGCTGTGAAGACAAACGAGTTGATGGACGACATCGAATGTGCCATTATCGATACTTTATCCCAGTTGTACTCTCGCATCACACGAATGATGTCGCTCACGTAGTGGAGAACGTGGTAGAAGGCTCCCGCTGGCAGGCGGGTTGATTTTCCATGACCAGGCATATCGATTGCCAGAACACCAATATGCGGTGGCATCAGTGGGATAAGAGTGTCCCAAGTGCCATAATTGTCCAGCCAGCCGTGCATGGCAAGAATAGGTCGGACGTTCTTTTCGCCATACCACCGACCGGCGATGTGACCCCACGGCACTGGAACGCGAATTTCCTCGAACTGCAATGAGATAGAGACTTAGCATTGGGGGCGAATTTGAATTCCAAATTAAATTGTTGAGACATATGGATGGGAATATGGTTTTGAATGTTAATGCCAAGTGGTTGGCTGTGAAATGAGAAATGCAAAGTGGATACGGACAGTCTTGACTTTCTTAGGTGCTGAAAGCGTTATGATTTGACAGGGAGCCAGGTGATTTGTTTAAGTAAACTTCAAACGATTGGCATCTTTATTAAGAAAAATCGGTGCAGCACTTGGATAGTGGCCTCTACTATCCCGAGAAATGTGCAAATGTTCATTAGTGTAGGTGTCTACGAAACATCTTAAGGACTTTCTAACGACCCTTACAGGAAGCAATAGGCACAACCATCCAACGACGAAAGTGGTAGTCGATTGGTCATATATTTTGAAAAGGCAACGGATCCGTACTTTATAAGCCCTTAGTCGTCCCAGCCCTGCTCTACGGTCGCTCTTGGCTGTTTCGAGAGGAAAATTCTTCGGGTGGTCCCGTCTGCATAGACGGTGAATGGAGGAGGAGATACAACGTCAAACTGTATGGGTTGTACGGCGGCATCGACCTAGCCAGAAGAGTAAAGCTCTAACGACTGAGATGGCTGGGCCATGTAAAGCGGATGGACACCAATGTTCCGGACCGAAAAGTCTTCGAATCCACACCCGAGGGACGGCGCAGTAGAGAAAGACCGCGACTCAGGTGGTGCACTTAAGTTGAAGGGGATCTCAACCAACTCGGCGTGCGAAACTGAAGGGAGCTGGCTAAAGATCGAGCTGGCTGGAGAGACTTGTTGGTTGAGGTCCAGGACCACCCCGGTCTGTACCGCCACCTTAAATAAAATAATAAACAGATCCGTACAAGACAGGATTTAAGGCAATTTGGTGAGAGTCGAAAAGAGCTGAGACATTGCCAGAAGCCGTTCATCATTGCTCGTAGGCGTAGTAGAAGGCCAAGGTTCCACAAGGGGAAATAGGAGACAGTTGTCTTGTGTCAGTATTCCTGACACTGGCCCAGGGCAATCTGTTCTGGGTACCGGATGACTGTAACATACCTTAGAACGAAGCTGCGGATGAAATTGCTAGGAAGGGGAAAAAACGGGGACATCACCGCAATTACAACCGTGGGGTTGGCCCTAAAGTCTATTTAAAGCACTTATAGCGGCTCGTTTCCCTTCCATTTGTGTGAAATATGTAACACACACATCATAAATGGTTGCGAGAAGCAAGCTCCTGAGCTGTCGCGCCAGCTATTTGTTTTTGTTGTGTTAGCGGCTCGTTGACTAAACTCCAAGAGACTTCCTAGAAAGACTTGCAAATCTGAAAAACGGCCAAATCAATGATAGGGCGCCCCTGCTCTCATCTAGCGAATAGAATGCTTTATCTTGGCAGGAGGCAACTAAAACTTATGGTTGGCCTGTACACTGGTCACATCAACCTGAAGAAACATGCCCAGAGACTGGGATTGGTGCAATCAAGCACTTGCCTGGGAAGTGAGAAGGAGCAGGAGAGCCTCAAGCACTCATCCTGTGATTGCCCCGCCACAGGAGCTCTAAGACACTAAAGACATG
This sequence comes from Matsumyia berberina, assembly GCA_917880715.2. NCBI lineage: Eukaryota > Metazoa > Arthropoda > Insecta > Diptera > Syrphidae > Matsumyia > Matsumyia berberina. Next base: position 37,961,798 of record OU862870.1, read on the forward strand.
TTCTGCCCGGGCTAAGCTCTTTTAGGCAATTTAGTTTCGAAAAATTCGAAGTTCGCTGGACAAACAGGACTTTTCTCGGGTCTGTAAATCCCATCCAACTCTCTATCCGCTAACTCTTCACTTACAACCTGCCCCCTTAACCCACTTCTTCTCCAAGAGATGCTACAAAGGGGAACACAACGCGCCGAAACAGTGGCCTATGTGACGAGGTTCTTCCGAACCTCACCGTCCTAAACCAACCAACCATTCCTGAAACACTCAATCGCTCATGTATCATGACGATGAAGAACGTTCGTTGCTCCGTCAAGCTCTGGAAAGACATCTAAAAGGCCTTTAAAACAGCTAGAGGCTTAAGACAAGACGATGCACTGTCGTAGAGGTTCTATAACTTGGTACTGGAGAAAATGCTATTTCCAGATCAACATATCAGGTACCATTTTTCACACTTTGTCGGGCAGACGACATAGACATCGTCGATAGAACGAGGCGAAGAGTCACGAAGCATCACACCAACGTCTCTGTCAGAAGAATACGATGAACAAAATTTAACTTTCAGGTTTGCTTTCCATCAGCACCGAGGTTCAACGTAGAAAAACACCAGTGAATCACTTGTCTTGACAGACAACTATTTAGCAAACCGCAATCGATAAGAACCAAAGAGACGCCCATCATCAATGTTCCCACATGCATTGACGGCTCATGGAGGAAAAGATTTAACTACCCACTATACGAGATAAACAGCGACATCGTTCAAAAGATTTGTGTTCAACGACGTCCATTATCATGTGGCTAGTTCATGTAAAGTGAGTGAACATCAATGCTTCAGCCTGAAGAAACTCCGATCCCACTCTTGAGGGTCTACGTAGAAGAGAAAGACCTCATCTGAGATGGCGTGCGGAAATAGGGGGTTAGCCCAATCAACTCGGAGTATGCAACTGGAAATAGCTGGCTGAAAATGCTTGTTGCTTGAGGCTTAGGATCACTCCAAACTGTGGAGGAATTATTTCCCGTTTTGTCACTTTTGGTAATGAAATTCAACACAAGTCCTACAACATTCCTCAATGTCCGACCAATTTCCCCAACAAATTTTTGTTTGTCATCATACAGAAGCTCACGCTATTGGTTTAAATAATGCATTGGAAAATCCATTTATTCCGCGTTATTCATTCACGCGTTTAACCGGCTATGGCGAATCTAATTTTTACATCAAAACAACCTTTGGAGTTGGTATAACATATTCCATTGCAGAGCTATCCGTGCCATAATCAACATTCAAATCAACAAGATCCTAACGATAGTTGAGGTGATTACACTCACTCAGTTCCAAAAGCGTCGCTCAAAGGTCAAGCACTCACCCACTTTCCGCGAACTTAACACGAATACTTTAAAAGCTCGGAAGTACAAAATGACTAAGGAAAAAGCTTTACACAGAATGACAGAAGCAACCACTCAGCTGTTTTATCGATGAGGGGATGAATTTTGTCTGACGTTTCGCCAAAAAATTACAAATAACTCACTTCTCTAAGCGGGCTGGTTTCCATATTTCTTGTCTAAATGCAGCCCCACAACAGATTACACTAAATTGTTATAAATTTCACTAGTGATTAATTAAAAATTGATTTTCCCCATGTCCGAATGGGTTCAAGTTGCCAACCACACTGAGCAGCCGTTTTCTTCTGAGGCATAAATACTAACAATGGGCTGATGACCTTTGTATTCAAAAGAGAAACTCAATTCATTTTGTATAGTAAAACTTTAGAGTAAGAGTACCATTGAAAGAGATTATGTGTCTTGACGAAGAGAGTCGGTGGAACTTTGGTGATAACAATGAATTAATTGATCAGCTTGTAGGTGTTACCGATCTTTGAGTGCTTCTCAATTTGCCCACAGTGGGGCATTAACTGTCGTAGTTAGAAACTGGAAAATTGGTTGAAAATAAAGGGTGGGACGAAATTAATGAAAATTTATTTCAATGCATCTACTTGAGTTCTAAGCCCTAAATGGCCGATCGGGACCATTAAAGTGAATTTAGTTTTCGCATTAAAAGAGATGAAGTTCGGTTTGTCATGAAGGTAGAAAGGCTGATGATCATTCTTTTCTTCTACTTATCCGGCAAGCTTAAGGGGGTAAACCCAGTTGGGACTGCCAAAAAAAGCTCATTTTTAAGATTTTTTGGCTACGCATTAAAATAATCAATAAGAAATGATTTTTCACATGAAAGATTTGTATGTACAGTATACTCTCTCTTAACCGGACACCGACGGTTCCGAGAAAATTATCCGCTTATGAGAGATGTCCGCTTATGAGAGATGTCCGCTTATGAGAGGTGTCCGTGAGGACAGAGTACACTGCATTTACAGAAACTACATATTATAATTCTTTTTATGGCAAAATATTAAAAAAATAAGTGGAATACAGCAAATTTTGGAGGGGTCCCAAAAAAAAGTGTTTTGCGGTGATCACTGCTGCTCGTCATTGAATCATGTGAAATCAAAAAAAATAAAAAGGGATCATTAGTTAATGACATAATGCTCCGGTTGGACGAGGGGATTTCAAAAATTTTGAATTTTCACAAAAATCAAAATTTTTTATTTGACTAAAATTTCACTCGCATTTTCGACTATTAAAAAAAAAATAAATCCTTCATTCATTCGGAGGACAATTATGTATAGAATAAATGAGAACAATTTCAAATCGATCGGCAAAGCCATTCTCTAGTTACAGAGACCACCGACTTCGAAAACATGGTTTCGAGAAAAACGCGTTTAAAGTTTTGAGTGCGAGTTGTTAGGCATTAGAGACGGCTCCGTTTAAAGTTATATATCTCCATAAATAACGGTCTAATTTGTCTGAAATTTTCAGAGAATACATTTGAAATATTCTACTTTGAGAAAATGCAAACAAAAAAAAATTGATTTTTTCAAAATTCTAGCTGGGTCTACCCCCTCAAGGTGTTGCCTAATGTGCAAAGATCCACATGTCTTTGTATTACTAGTGCGCTGAGAACAACTTTCACCGACGCGTTAGATATTCTCTTGCACCTGGACGCGCTAAGCATTTTCGGCAAACAAATGGCAGTTTGTGCAGCTATTAGACTTATAGTCATCTCGCAGTGGGCCAGTAGATTCACGGGCCATGCCTTAACTCTAAACCAACACTATAATATTTCCGTAAACACAGATTACACCGTCGCAAGTTATTCTTTTCAAAGTTGTTTTTCCCACAAGAGATTTCTGTGAAAAGCCAAAACCACCTACAAAAGACACCTTGGAGATATACGCAAACGGTTGTAAAACAAAAGATGGTGTGGGAGGTGTCTTTTACGATGATCTAAACATTGAAAACTCCTTTCGGCTCCCAGAGCATTGTAGCATCTTCCAGCAGGAGGTTATGGGGATAAAAGAAGTCCTGTCTTGGCTGTTCTAGATTGCGGCTCATCTCTTGTAGAGACGGTAGAACAATTCAACATACTCCTCTGCTGGGTACCAGGATACAGACACATTCCAGGGAACTGCAAGGCCGATGAATTTGCCAGGAATAGTACTATAAAACATATAAAACAGATTTTTTCTGAAAAAGAGAACCTCGGAGTACCACAAGCTACATGCAAATTCTAAATTAGGGCAGATGCAAACAGCAAAAGTCTATCTAAGGTAATCAAATGGCACCACCTGCCAAACTAGCAGACAAATCTGGCCTTCAATTGACTATAAGCGCTCCAAGACATTAATTTCGCTAAGTGAACGGCATCTCGGAGCTATTATTGGTGCCTTCTTTTTTGACAGTCTTGGCGACCTAACACAATAAGATGTCGGAAAGCTAGTTCGCTTTATTAAAAGCTCGCGCTGGTTCCACAATTAGAAAGGAGAATTCTTCCTAGATCTTGAGGATTAGACCTACTGCTGGTCTAAGTGCGTCGGCTATACCAACAGCCTCCTTAATCTAACCTAGCCTAGGTATTGCCTTCTCTACAAGTAGGTACAGGAACTCGGCTTATGATGTTGGTGTTGCGCATATAAGCTCGGGGAGGTACAGGGTTTTGCAATAAGAGCGCTACAAAAGTTTTTTTAAATAGAACAAAAACGGTTTTGGATATCAATAAAATTCTTTATTCCTGTGAAAGTACGTTCGATGCCATTATCTATGGATTTCGATTTCTTTTGCATGGCCACCACGGGCACGCTTGCAGAAGTCCAGACGCTGAACCCAATTTTCGACGGTTTTCAAGCATAAATCGGCCGATACTGCTGCAATTTCACGTTCGATATTCGTACGAAGTTCATCAATCGTCGCTGGCTTGTTGGCATAGACCATAGACTTGACGTAGCCCCACAGGAAATAGTCTAACGGCGTCAAATCGCACGACCGAGGCGGCCAAGCGACTGGACCATTTCGTGAGATAACACGTTCTCCAAACTTGGTTTCCAATATATTGATTGTGACATTCGCTGTGTGGCTTGTGGCGCCGTCCTGTTGGAACCACATGTCCTCCAAGTCCATATCATCCAATTGGGGCCAAAAATATTCGGTTATCATTGAACGGTAGCGATCCCCATTCACAGTAACGTGCCGGTCTTGATCATCACGGAAGAAGTACGGCCCAATGACGCCGCCGGCCCATAAACCACACCAAACCGTAATTTTTTCGGGATGCAATGATGACTCATGGAGTACGTGTGGATTGCTGCCTGACCAATACCGCATATTTTGTTTATTGACGAAGCCATCCAGCCAGAAATGAGCCTCATCGCTGAAGATGATTTTTCGATGAAAATCCGAATCATATTCAAGTTGTTGCTCAGCCCAATTCACGAACATACGACGCTTCTGGTGGTCAAGCGGCTTCAGTTCTTGCGTCAATTTAATCCTGTAAGGATGTTGGCCAAGATCTTTTCGCAAAATTCGCCACAACGACGTCACAGAGATGCCCAACGCTTGAGAACGACGTGTGAGAGACACATTTGGGCTTTCTGCAACTGAAGCCTCAGCGACAGCAATATTCTCGACACTACGGGCACTTCTTTGTCTCACTGGCACGGGAACACTTTGTACTGTGCCTGTGGATTCAAATTTTTCCACTAGACGCTCAATTGTTGATCTGCTAGGACGATTATGACGACCATAAATTGGACGTAGCGCTCTTAACGTTGAGGCCACTGACTCCGAATTTCGGTAGTAAATTTTAATAATTTCGACTCGTTGTTGGCTCGTATATCTTTCCATCATGAAATGACAAACCCTACTGAAGAGAAATGTCAAAAAACCGCAAAAATATGGCGTCGTTTGCTGTCCCTGTCGCTCTACTTTTGTAGCGTCCCTATTGAAAAACCCTTTAGATATACCATCTAGTTATAATCCCTTATTGTTTTTTCAGTGCTTTGGTCGCGGTAGTGATCTCATCCTCACTATGAGTCGTGTTCTATATATGGATAATTGTTGTCAACCTGATCTAGAGGCCAATTTTTGGTGAATACGAAGTTAGAACCATCTAGGGCTTTAATCGAATATCAGCTGGAGCTTTAAGCACTTATGAGCTCTTAGGAGAATCTGTAGACGATTCTGTTACCGCAACTGTATTTAGTTCTTCTGTTTCAGTGGTCCACGCATTCAGCTAGTGTTGTCTTGTCGCACACTGTGCGTCTCTTCTCTCATTTTCATGCAATGGATAACCTGTGTGTGGACATTAGTTTCTTTCCCTCGAGTGAGTGCCCGAATCTAAGAGGGTGGCAACACTAATCGGAAATTCAAAGTGGTAACTCGCTCTATTTTTATCTCACTTACAAGTCACAACACTTTTGCATTTTTCTTTTGCTAAAAAATTATCAGCAATGTGCTTTCATTTAAAAACAGAAAACACAATTCAACTTTTTAAAATTTTGCAAAGTCATGTTGCCATCTACCTGAAAGAATTAAAAGAATAAAAAAAAAAAATATGCTTAACTTGGTTCCATCCAGGATCGAACTGGAGACCTTCTGCGTGTAAAGCAGACGTGATAACCGCTACACTATGGAACCACCTGACAATTAGTTGGCATTTTTCATTACCAAACCTGTTGGAGAGTGCTAAGTACCTTGCGGAAAATGCAAACAATTTTCTAGGTTCATGATAGCCTGATTTTTGTTTCGCAATCACGCGTTAGATTCTGTTGTTAAAAAGGTAAATAGATGTTAGAGGTCACAGTATCACCTGCCTTAAAACCAGAATCAATCAGTCTTAGCTACAAAATCTGGTTAGTACGGTGCTGTACTAACTGCCATGCAAAGTTACTGTCTCTTTAAAATTAATAAGAAACAATCATGCCGGGTGCCCGAAAAAAATTCATCAAATAGTGACTCGTCGAGGACACATTGGTCTTTGGTCTTTGGACTCAGTCTTTGTGTCAATGTATCAAGATGAAATCGTTCTCATTTTGGTTCTTCGGAACCCGTCAGAGGAACTGTAAGTAAAACCCGAACAAGGCACTGTGGAGACCATGCTTTTGAGTATAGAAGATGACTTTGACAATTAAAGCGTCAAAAGTCGGTAAAAGTGCTGGTGTGGATCAAATCCGGCCAGAAATGTTCTAGGCCGTGTGGGAAGAGGGACGCTCCAGGGGTGCTTTCTGTCATTTTTCCTTTTCAATGTGTATATGGATTGGATGTTAGAGCGCAGCTGTTGCAATGAGCCATTCGAATAGAGAGAAGGATAAATCATATTCTTTTCGCTGATGACTTGTTCATCCTGGGGTCCACCCAGACCGAACTTCAGCGCGCACTATATAGCTTCGTCGCCATCTGTGTTGAAGTTGGAGCGAGGGTAAACGTGAACAAGCCAGAGGTTATGGTAATTTCCCGAACGCCTCTTCAATGTATTCTGCATGTTCGTGGAGTCCCATTGAAAGAGGTAGAGAAGTTTAAGTATCTCAAGGTCTTATTCAAGAGTGATAGCAGGAGCAAGACTGAATTACCCTGTAGGATTGGTCAAGCTGGAACAATTTTGAGAGAGCTTGGTCAATCTGTTATCAGGAGGGCTGAACTTGGCATCGAAGCTAAGTTGTCGGTCTTTATTTCAGTGTTTGGTCCGACCCTCACCTATGGTCATGAGGTTTGGGTAATACCGAATAACATCCCGGACACAATCTGCCGGAACGAGTTTTCTTCGTTCTGTTGCTGGGGTAACTTGTCGAGATCGAGTATGGAACTCCAGAATACGCGAGGCACTCAACTCGAGCAGCTACTTCTTCAAACGGAAAGGCCATACTTCGATGGTCTAGGCACTTTAAACGCATGCCCCCAACTCGACTTCCAAGATGTCCCATGGAATCCGTGTCATCAGGTAGGCGTCCCCTGGTTGAACCAAGTTCGAAATCTCACCTCTATTCGTATGAAAATAGCACCTGATAATATAGAATCGATGGCGGAAGACGTGTAAGGTCCACTTAAGCACCCTAATCCCGCGACCTTCATAGTGGATAAGCGGATCATTGGAAAATAACGATGCTGATGAGGGTCAAAATTGCACAAAAATGTTTGAGGAAGAAAAGAAGGTTATAGCCACTATAGCAAGAACCAACAAGCTTCTACAAAAATACAGAAAACTCGTGCCATCGTATTAGCATGTACACTGTTCTAAGTTACCACACCTTCATATTCATAGGATACGCCGATTGAAAGTTTCATGAGAACACAGCTTAGTTTCTCTGTCATTGCTCAGATCTCTGTCAAATAGAACCCAAGGCAACATTTTCTTCGAACTATTTAATGGTTCACCGTCAGATCCACCATTGTCTTCCAATGACTTTTAAGGAGAGCTCACCATCTTACTTGGCCAGCGCGTTAGCATTTTCATGCCATGGTGCAAGTTTATCCACCCCATCTGTTTACTCGTAACCAAAATGGAAAAGAAATACTCAAGCAACACCAGGAAGCTGAACGAAGAACTATAATTATTCTCGTCTTGCCACCAGTATGAATCCTCTTCCCATCGTTTTTTGCGGTGCCATTAGAATGATCACTCAATTACAAGATGCTCAACGTCTCCATCTACCTGTCTTCCATGTTAACCTCAATTATCCTCTGCCAGCTTCTCTCTTTCCCAGACATCTTGCCTTGTAGGATATAAATTACCATGATTGGCTTACGTTTAGCAGGCTTATTCTTCTTCTTTTTAAATAGAACCACCTTCGTGTCTCATTTTCCCTTTTGATGGGCCAAATGCTAAATAAATTTGTTATGGGCCAGTACAATGCACCCGTGTTCCAATGACAGAGCAGACGGAACGGTTTTCTTTTTTAATTAATCTCCAGCAAAAGTGGGTTACATTTTCCATTTTATTTTCAAGGACATCTGCTCCACGCAAATTGTTTTTGGCGGAGATAAACAAAATCTTATTAAGCATCCCGGCTGAAAGGGGAAGGAGAAATTAGAAAGTAATACTTCTTCGTACTTTACGTGGCGCACGGTTCGAGACCGCATAACACTTTAAAGGCGGGACCGTAAAAATTCAACGATTTTGGTAAACTTTTTGATGGGAGTTTGAAATTTGTTTTCTCCATTAATTCCCCCAAGGAAAAGATCCTTCCCTCACTCTCTCTCTCTCTCTCTCTTTCGTGTGCATCCTATTTTTAAGGCTCTTACATTACTTTTTACTTACCCAGCTCAGAGGGAGGTAGCGACGCAGCATTAAAATTGCACAAATTAAAAAGCGATCAGAAAATATTAAACGAAGCTTGAAGTGGTAACTTTCCTCTTGACTTAAGAGTATTCTTCAAGGAATTTGTTGCTCCATTAGACGTAACTGATGCCTCAGTTGTCGGGTTGATCTAAACCGATGAATTTGGTTGGTTTAGCAGTAAATAGTAAATTTTTGCAATTTGTGGTGCGTAGTTAATCAATTATTTCTATCAAGCAAGACGAATGTGGATATTAAGATTAGATTGATTACTGGGGTGGGGTCTGGTAGCCTTGTTACTGAATCTAGCTAAGTAGCACTGAGGTGTTTTGGCTAGGCAATCACAAAACCCCGGAATTTGTTCTGCTAACGCGTATGTTTTCTTGCGTATTCCTTAAATGATGTCCTTATTCCGGGAATTTTTTGAATCAGGTTCCTCGTTATAGGAGGTGTGTTTCGTTATTTTTTTGAAGGGAGTTGGCAGGAGGAATTTTGTCCAGTAATGGTCTGGTTTGTTTTTTACTGGTAATCGACAAAATTGTCTTGGTATGAAAAAGCTTGACGCAGCCCCTGTTCCATCATTCCCCCAAATGATACGAACTTTGTTTGTGCTGGCTAGCGAAACGAGTAGTTGGAGGGAGTTCCATACTACTTTGGATGTTACTCCATAGGCGTTGATAACTAGTAGAGCGAGCAGCTTGGCTGTATGCGAGGATCTGTTTATATTTTTTCTTAGCCATGTTTCTATTGCAATAAAAAAAATTCGACTGGGGAGCCAGTCCTATACTTCCCACCTCATATTATGTTATATTAAAAACAGTAATACTGTTTTTTATTTATTAACTAGCAAACCCATGCCCGCTTCGCTGAGCACATTTCCAAGGGACTGTTCCCTCTAGAAAAATGCAGTTTAGTTAAGAGGCGTAAAATTCTTTCAATTCGTCAGGCTTGAGAAATGCTAAAACTTAAGAGAGCAGAAAGAAAACTTTGAATAAAATTGGCTTTTAAAATATTTTACATTTTATTCTAATGCTTTCTTATAAACAACATTTTTGGTTTTTCCATCTTTTACGTAAATAAAAAGTGCGGTCGGTTTCCCTACTCTAGAACACCCAACATACAGTTGACCATGAGAAAACACCGGAGACCCAAAAAGGCAGGAAATCGTCGAACACATGTTCGCAAAAATGTTGGCTTCTCGAAAAACATATGTAGCAAAATCTAGTTATTAATCACACAATATGCATATTGACGACAGTATGGGGAAGCTTATTCAGCAACTATTTGAATTTAACGGAATCTTTATACGAAATACCAAACATGAAATTGTCAGAATTTTTCTATTGCGTAAAGAAAGTTTGAAAGAATTTCGAATATTTTCAAATATCTAATCTACAATAATTTTATATTCTAGAACCAGTCCATTTTGCCTACGCAGGAAACTTTTTTTGTGTTGAATGTTTTTCTCCATTTTTTGTAATAGAAACACTGACTGAAACATTTAAAACTATTTAGCTCACAAAAAACATGAGTTTGTGTTTTTCTAAGCCAATTTCGTATATTTATTGTATTACCACTCCGCAATCTCACTTTTCAGTCAGAATAATTGTTCTAAAAACGTGAATTTGCACATATTCACAATAAAATTTTTTACTATTTTAAACATTCCAGTACTTGATATAACATTCCATTATTGGTAAACTGGAATATTAATTCAAGAAAAATGGCTGTCCTCTACGAACATAATTACAGCTGATTTTTGCTCTCATTTCGGTGTGGGGAATAAAAAATGTCGAAAATTTAAGCGGCCAATTTAAAATTCGATATTTCAAGAGTTTTCTGAATTTGCCAAATTAATTACTGGAAATTAATGGAACGATAATTCGGTCTTAAACTTTGAGGATTCCAAATAGGTATACAGCTCTTAAAATTTGTCCATAGCAGCGCTTTGAAGAAATCAAAAATTGTTTAGATGATTGTGGCATAAGAGAAATTTACTACATCGTTTTTAAAGGGACCTTGCAAATTGTTATTGCTTTTTCCTTACACGTATTCATAGGTGAGAGCTGTCAGCGAGCAAAATCAATATGGCGCTACAACTACAACAATGTAAGCAAATGGGCGTCGCGGGGATAGGGGGACGGAAGTCGAATATCTTTTTATTAACTAATCTGTGGTATGAATGGTAGAAACGGAAAAACGATGTTTGCTTTCCGTTCACTCTCTTCGTTAGCTCAACGGACCTGTTTACCATGTATTTAGTATACGCGATGCGATGCGACATCTCTGTTAAAATGGCTGACTCGATTTTTATCTCCAGTTTTGCAAATCCGATTTCGATGATTTTTTTTGTTGGAAAGGTATTGTTTTTTTACATACAAACCTGCTACAAAAGAATACCTTTGCAGCAAAAACAGAATCATAAAATTCGGTGTTGCCAAACTCGAGATATAAAAGGACAGACATATATCAAACTCATTTTTATATATATATATTAAAGAAAACATGCATAGAGAGCGGAAAATTCGAATAAAAACTGTTTAACATTGTTCCACAAAGAGTTGTTGAGCGAACTCGAAAAAAAAAAAAACATGTCTTAAATTTCCTCAGCATCTGCTGGACCGATTGTGCTCAAAAACTTATCAGCTCTACGTTTTACACTGACAAATAAAACAAAATAACCGCATGATCCTACATTGTTTAGTTCTCTAGATAACGAAGGCGGAAAATATCGTCACACACACACGCACACACACACAGACATCATTTCGAAAATGGGTGCAAACGATTTCTAGTGCATAGCAATGTCAACCCCTGTTCATATCTCTAAACATTTTGATCCGACCGATTACAATACTTCCCCTACCTATGTGGGAAGTAAAAACAGGGTTTAGTCCTATCTACCCGAGCTCCAACTCCTCAATCTGTCTTCAAATTCATTTGAGTACCCAGCATAAGAATCATTAGCAAATGTGCGTTTATTCCGTTGCTAGTTATTCCAGTCTGAGAAGGTGACCTCGAAGTTGTGCTTGAAGTTACATTTTGGCAAACATTTGTCTGCGATTAATATTCCAGGTATTTGAGAAGGGCCGGGAGTATGCCAAACCTAACTATAGCTGTTTTGTGGACTTGAAGAGGTTAACTCTGGATTGCAGGAGTATGGGATTGACGGCTGTCTTCTGAGGGCCATTCAATCTCTATACCTACACTAACTGTAAGAAAAGTGTTCGGGTGAACGGCGTTAAGTCGACACCTTTCACTGTGGGCGCTGAACTTGGCCAGGGGTGCGTTCTGTCACCTCTTCTCTTCATAGTGTATGTAGATTGGATGTTACAATGCAGCCGTGGTGAGGAACTGTACGAATTGGGAAACTTAAGGACAAGTCATCTGCTTTCCACTGATGACTTGGTCATCCTTACGTCCACCCAGACCGAACTTCAGCGAGCACTAGAAAGGTTCGCCGCCGTCTGTGTTGAAGTGAGAGTGAAGGTAAATGGAACAAATCAGAGAAAATGGTGATTTCCCGAACGCCTGTTCAACGTACTTTGCATATTAGTGGAGTCGCATTGAAGCAGGTGGAGAAGTTTAATTATCTCGGGGTCATATTCACGAGTGATGGAAGGAGCAATACTAAGTTATCCTGTAGGATTGGTTAGGCTGGAGCAATTTTGAGATAACTTCGTTAATCTGTTATCGGGAGCGCTGAACTTGGCATCGGAGCTAAGCTATCGGTCTTCAATTCAGTATTTGTTCCGACTCTCACCTATGCTCATGAGATTTGGCTAATGACCGAAGGAATAAGAACTCGGATACAAGCTGCCGAAATGAGATTTCTTTTTTGTATTGCTGGGGTGACTCGTCGAGATCGGGTTAGGAACACCAGAATACGGGAGGCACTCATTGTCGAGCAGTTTCTTCTTTGAACGGAGATATCCATTCTTCATTGGTTTGGACACGTTAAATGCATGTCCTCAACTCGGTTTCTAAGACGTGGAATACTTGCCATCAGGTAGGCGTCCCCTGAGTAGGCCTAGGATGAGATGGCGGGACCAAGTCCGAAATCGCACATCTACCCGTATAAGGATAGTCCCTGATTTAGAGTCGATGGCGGAAGATCGGGAAATGTGGAGAGTCCAATTAAGCTCCCTTAATCCGCGACCCTCATAGTGGATAAGCGGGCCATTGGAAAATAATAATGATGATGATGGTTAATATTCCAAGTACGTAGTTCATCTCGAGTTTGATTCATCTTCAGCGACAAGCATGAAGGCATTAACCATATATTCTTTCTTTATGTGAAGCTGAAGAGGTCGTAGGTACAGAATAACTTCCAGCGCTGCAGCAAGAGCAATTTCCATTGCCCCTGTTGTGCAAACACAAGCTAGTCTTTGGAGTTTGTTAACCCCGTCTTGTGTCGATTTTTGTTCCGTTTGTTCCGCTGCATACTTAACGATTGATCGAGCTATCGCTGTGTAGAGCCATAATGTAATTTGGAGTAAAGGCCCCACTTTTTGCTGAGAAGACTTTGTCTATGGCCTTTTTGACGTGAGAACTATGGAACGGTTTCCATGGTTGACATTTAGGACAGTTTTTTTGCACCAGTCAGCGACTAGTTTTAATGCGCTCTGGAGGAGATCTGAGATTGTTTTTTTAAATTTGCCTCTGATTATTATCAGAATATCGTCTGTGTATTTCTGGACATAGGCAGTTCGATATATTAATTGTGCACAGCTCATTTGGAATGCCGACCAATCAGCTTACTAGAATGCTGCTCAACATGGCGTATCAGATACCACTACACTCAACCACCTGATCATGTAGTTTGAAAATCGTCAAAAGTTGTCTCTGAAGCATCGATCGGCTCAGTGCACAGTAACTACTAAACATTCTCCGAGTTTAAAAATTGAAACAAAAATAAAAAAATATTCAATTAAACAAACTGAAAATCTGACCCACTGACGAGACGTAAAACGCGAATAACAATATGAAACACACCCTAATATAAAAAATACTAATCAACGTGTCGGTTCTGCGGAAACACTACGAGGGTGATAGAACAACGATAGTGGTTTTAGAGGGTAGAAATCTGGCAATCTGGTTGGTATGATCTGGATAGTATTTTTCATTTATTAGAGTGTTCTATGACTTATATGTTAAAAAACAAAACAATACGTATACTAAAAAACACTTCTTCACATCATTAATTTTAGTCAAAGCGCATCAGATTTCCAATTAATTTTGATTTTTTTTTTGTCCTGTCATTCAAACTCCCCCCTATTTTTCTTTTTATCTATACGCACGGCAGGATATGTATTTCTCCCCCAAACAGTGAGCTTTTGCTTTCTCATTGTCTAGTGAATAACCGACTTTTTTTTCGAAATGTTACTGCCTCTTGAATTGAACGTTTAGGCTTCGTGAAATAAAATTTAATAGACTTAAACTTTAAAGGAACGAATTTAAAGAAATTTATTTGTTAAATGTTATTTACTGAAGAATGTCAATAAGTGGATGAGATTTTTTTTTCAGGAATTCAGCTTGAAATCTGTAAAAATTCTTAAATAGAATAGAAGCAGCACTTATTCGCAGGAAGATTACAGCTATTGAGACGTGAGCGAGCGTTTTATGGTTATTTGCTAAATTCACCAAGATCGGTTTGATATGTGCTTATGTCCGCACACAAGACAAGGACGACGCCACTTAAGAATGTTTCTCCGAGTTTGTCGATGAACTAAACCTGATGGCTTTCTGGTCGAGTTAATAAAAACAGCTGGCGATAATCTGCCAGAGAACATACAGCAACTTACTTTCAGCTTCTTTTGTCCACAAAAAAGGGAAACTCTGTTTACTGCACCGACTTTAGAGGTATCAGTCTCCGCGTTCATAAAAAAAACTACAAATCATTCATTTTATTCATTAATTTTCCAATGTCCCGCCTATCCACTATGATGGTCGCGGGTTTAGGGGGCTTAAGTAGACTCTCCATGTTTTCCGATCTTCCGCCATCGACTCTCAATCATCAGGGACTTTCCACATATGGGAGGATGTGAGATTTCGGACTTCACTGCACCATCTTATTCTGAGCCTACCTAGAAAATGTCTATCTGATGGCAACTCTTGGAAGCCAAGTTGGAGGCTTGCGTTTAACGTGCAAAACCATCGAAGTATGGAACTCATCGTTCGAAGAAGTAGCTGCTCCACATTGAGAGCCTCGGGTGTTCCTTACACGATCTCGACGAGTTACCCCAGAAATACAACGAAGAAATCTCATTTCGGCAGCTTGTAGCCGCGATCTTATTCTTTCGGTCATTACCCAAACCTCATAACCATAGGTGAGGGTCGGAGCAAACACTGAATTAAAGGCCGATAGCTTAGCTTCGATGCCAAGTTTAGCCCTCCTGATAAAAGATTGACCAAACTGTATCAATCTTACAGGATAACTCAGTATTGCTCCTTCCATCACTCGTGAATATGACCCCGAGATACTTAAACTTCTCCACCTGTTTCCACCTGCAGAGTGCATTGAACAGGCGTTCGGGAAATTATCATTGCCTCTGATTTTGTCTGAGTGGACCCCAGAATGACCAAGTCATCAGCAATTTTTACCCTAAAATGGTTAAATCGAAGTTGAAACCTACCATCTGCTTATTCCAAGGCTAATGCGCCTTCAAATAATTCGTCAGCTGCTTCATTGCCTAGCCTTGTGACCGCCTGTTGTAGATAGCTTTGGCACTAATTCGACGTCTCTTGCCACTCCGAGAACGTCTGCCTGGTAAACGCTGCTGTGTCATATTCGTCTGATTACTCCTACCTCCTCTAGGAAAAGACCCACTCCTATTCTTACATATGAAACTGAACCAAATAATGGACACGATTCTGACCCCTAGATAAGTTCTAAAGCAAGAGATACACATGGAATTCTGGAAGCTTGTCGATGAGAGATGGAGCAAGAAAGATGTGGCCAAAACACAATAAAAAAAAATACTTATGCTGAACAGATCGCATTTAGCTCTAGTGATCATTATTCTCACAGTCCACAGCCTATTGGAGGCCCATCTAAGGAGATTGCGACTAAGCACGACCAATCTCTCCATAGGATGAGGTGATATAGACACGAAGGAGGACACGACCTACTTTCTCTGCTCTGCCCAAGCCTCAGCAGAACCAGAAAAATGACCCTAGGTCTTTTTTTCTTTTTTATATTAAATTTCTAATTTCTGTCGAGTATGAGACTTTTTTTGCTTTTTCGTTGACGAATTATGCCCAATGAGAAATGGCCAAAAATGCTCGGATGACATTGCTGGGCTTGAACCCACGCAGATCGGACAGCAGTTCAACGCACTAACCACCAACCCACGGCAACCATATCTGGACATTACTAAAAACTAAATAAAGCTCTCGATTATCACAGCATTGTAAGTGGTTAGCTATAGTGAATTTAATCGATAAATTTGAACTTCTCGGACAGGTTAGTGATTTGAAGACTCCAACTAGGCAAAATCTGCAGAAAATGTCGTAGCCGTAGCTGAGAGTGTGATTCGAAATTCAGGTGTGTTCACTTCGAGACAATCACAAGAATTGGGCCTATCCGCAATCACTTTGCATCGAATATTAGCCTTCATGCTAATAAGGTCCAGTTGACACATCAATTGAAGCCAGCAGACCACGCACAAGTCACTCCCAATCATTCCTACCCATGCCATTAAAAATCCACTCCTCAATTCCCACACCTTTGCACAGCTAATTGCTACACAAACTGTCTTCCTCAAATGTCCTGTCGTAAAATCTATACTTTAAACGGGTGCCAATAATTTTTTAACACTATTAGGTAATTAGATCATTCATTGCCTCTTCGAAAAACTATTAGCACTTCCGTGCATTCAATTATATTAATGAACAAGCTGTACAAACGAACAGGAAATTGGGTGAGCAAATTAGGTGAAGATGCCTGAAAGTCGGGGGCTACGTATCCAGCACTACACGGGCAGCTGGACGAATCACCGACCGGTCTGCGCAAGTAGTCGTTGTGAGAAAAAAAGGACGAATGAAAAAAGGATATTAACGAACTTTCTGTTTGTTCTGAGGGAGTAGAAACTTTGCTCCTGTCATTTAGTTTTCTCATGGGGTGAATGTGACGAAGGAGAATTTTTTTTTTTTTCTATACAGTGTGTCCCATAGGGTACATTAGTTCTGACATGTAGTTTATAACATCGAGAAATGACGAAGGTTAGGCCCCATAATGGGAGCTGTCAAGAACTCTGCCGAAGGGTTTGCTATGAATGGCGGGCTGAATTAATCTTTGAAACCACTCTAAAGCCACTGTCTTCTGTTCATAATGCGATCCCCATGTGAAAAGCTATGGGCTACAGAAGGTATCCGGTCGTAGATAATTCAGTTGCTATAAACTATAAAGAGGTGGTAAGCATCTTTGTAGTCTGACAAATAAAGCTAAGTCACCAGCACATTAGGAATCACTTCTAACGTGGAACACAAAGTTATGCGCCACATCTTTCTCCTGTATATTGACAAGCAGGACTAAGTATCGAAATCAGCGTTGCAGATGAGATGAAATAATGGTAAAAGGCACTACAGACCTTAGCTTAAATATAGAGGTCATGGACTACTTAATCTCCTTTCTAGATTTCGGCATCAAATGTTAAGTTTCGAGGCAACTTCAATGGGAATTACCTGTGGAATTTATCCTTAAGGACAAGTGATGGCTTGGGATCGGGAAAAAAATAAAAGCTTTGGTACTTATCAGGATATTCAGTTTCAAGGGAAAAGAAAATATTCTAGTGGTGATTGCAACACGAGGCTCGGATAAAACTGCTGGCGACCCCAGCAAACTTATAAAGGGGAACCATTTCAGAATATTCATGGAAAAGAAACCCCGTATAGCTAGCGAAGTGGCTACAAACATCTGACATTCATTAAGTCGCACTGTAGGTAATACTCCATCTGTTTAATGTTCGATACCTTTGGGAAGCAAGTGGCAGTCAAAGCAGCACTAAGGTTCCGAGAATCTTCCCAGCTGATCAGCACAGCAATGGGCCACTCTACGATCCTTAAGGGGAACCATACTATCCCTAGTAAAACGTCACTTGTGCTACGTATTCTGATTCCCTAGCGCCGGTTCACTGTGGTGTCAAAATGGGCCAATCTGGTCTAAGTGTGTTTCTGCCTGAGCGGGGGCAGCCACCTAACGTAACCTTACCCAACTCTGAACGCTCTTTTGCTGTCAGAGCGAAATTAAGTCAAAAGACGTTGAGCCTTCCCAACGTCAGTGAACGACCGATGACGATCCGCATCAAAGCTCAATTTCATAAGATCAACCCGATTTGTGTTCATGATATCACAGAGAAGAAAGACGATGTTTCCTTGTACGTGCTTCTCGCGAAGACATGCAAGTAATGTACGATATGGGACGTAAAGAATGACGTTGAAGATTTCAACGAAAAGATCGGAAAGGAAAGCCAAGTTTGCTAGGACTTTCGGAAAATATAGACAGTCCGGACGACATAACGCCACAGTAACTCTTCTTTGTTGTAGCACTTGAAATATCTGCATTCGCAATTTTGCTGCAAGGAAGGATTTCGCGGTATTCTCCACCCTCCTTTTGCCCAGCCCATTTTATCGGACTTTGTGGATAAAACGTAGACAAACATTATAGGACTCTAGCAGCTCATTGTTCAGTGTTAAGGATTTCAACATTTTACGTGCGAGAAGATAATTGTTCTTATTTCGTGTTCCAGGACCATTAGCAGAAATATCATCCTTATCAGAGACTTGTGGTCGGAATAGGTTAGGTTAGATTAGGTAGACTAGGGTTATGGAGCCAGCATTTGCATAAGACACTCGGCACGATAGTGGCCCCATCGCGATACCTGTGAAGCCAAAAAGATAAAACCTAAGCAGCGCATAGGACGTTGCAGTATCTGCAGACATCTGCGGCTGAGAGCCCTAATTTTTTAACGTGCTTCCTGAGAAAACGGTGGTCGGACGGGATGCCAGTGACTAATTGTAGTTGTACCCTGCTTAAGTTGAGAATATCTCCGTTTTCCTGTGATACTGAGCAGGCCATTGAGCCTTGGATACCCTATGCCCACTAATGTTGGACCATTTCTGATTTGCCTTACTTACAATTATTCTTAGAATCTCTGCTATAGCCGCACAGGAAGGAGAATCCACGGTGGTTTCCCCCTCCATGTGTTGCCGCTCTTCGCCTAGCATTTTTCTTCTGACCAGGGAGTTACCTAGAATGTAATACACTCAATCTAGAGGTTCGGTTCCATTGTAAAATAAACCCCAGGACGAGGGGTAGATTAAACCAATGTGATGCGAGCGACTGATGTCGACAATGCGAACGCTGCTTTGGGGTCTCTGTTCTGGAATTTATGTCCACTGATGATCTGCCGTGCTGCTATTTTTGTCTCCTAGTAAACATACCAACTCAACTAAGGTCTGAAATTCTGAGAAGACACTTTCGTCAAGATCTCAAAGCACTTTCCGACAAGAACTGAAAAGATTATTAAATGCTTAGGGATAGGGATAGCCGATAGTTCAAATCGCTCCAATTTGGGTACAGATTTCGAATCGAGATCCTGAATGGCTGGCTCGCTGCTGAACAGTAAATGACTAGTGGGTTATACTGGTGGCTTTGACATGGGATCTGGTGTTAAGGCGGGTGTTTTTGGCATCAACTTTTAGGTCTCAAGGCAGTTAAAATGAATCCCAGTGTCTTTTAGGTAGGGCTGTTTGCCATTGAAATCTGTGGCAACATCAATCTCGATTATGGTATCAAAGATCCTACCATCAATATACTCAACGATAGTCAAGCAGCGCTTGAAGCACTAGGCTCTGACCACCTTAACTCAAAAGCCGTCGATGACTGCTTTAACGCTCTGGTGAGCACACAGAGGCAACGAAACCAGGACGATATTTCAAGATATTTCTGCATTCTGAGACATCATCTATGCAAGATGAAATTTGCCCAGGAAACCGAATATCGACTCTGCCTAAAGAAAGACGGAACATATTCTACGAGGGTATGTGCCTCTCTGTTACAATAGAAGGCAAGTTTTTCTCTAGAACACCCTGATCTCTCAGGACATCAGAAACGCTTCGACACGTGATATTCTCTACTTCATTACAAACATTGAGGCCCTCATTGCCTAACCGGCTCTCGGCACAGTAGGTCTTAGAGGCAACCTCATGTGTACAGAAAAAAATAGGGTATCCTGGGATTCATTCTCAACGGGTTGTACCTTTCCACTGAGTTTTTTCTGTCTTTCTTCTCACATTGAGCAATTCGACTCTCGCGTAATAGACTTTCGCTTGTCAATTAATTTTATGTGATAATTAAAATTGCTGCCTCTGTGTTGTTGTTGTTGCAACCCTAAATCCTAGTCACACGAGCAGAGACTCAGAGGAAATCTTCGAATTGAAATTGAATGGGGAATTGGAGGTGTGTACAATGAGTAAGGTGGAGGGACCACTTAAGGTTTAATTAAAGACATCTGCTTTGGGGTGGAGCTGTCGTAATAACTTTTTTTTGGTTTACGAATTTATTTCTTATTATATACCTATGTCGTGGGGCGCCGTCCTGCTGGTAATTGATAGACAGGGCGGCATGGTTTGTTTGTGATATAATATTTAATCGAATATGAGTTTCCTATAAGGGAGCAGTGAACTTTCTGGAAGAGGGAAATGTGATTTTTCGAACGGAAATATACATCAGCTATTTTTAGCTTACATATCTAGAATTGTGAACACACCTGGTAGCATTTAGTTGGAACCTCTAATCGATGACAGAGGTAAGTAATTAACGGAGATACACCGAAAAATATCACTTTTTTATGTGAATGATGGGAGTAGGTGTTGCATTTGTTACCAGAAATAGATTGGCAACAGAAGCAAAACTGTACGACTCAAGACCCCCATGGTTATAGCTGAAGACTTAGAAGAAATTAAAGTGACGCATGACAATACAAATCACCCAGTTTGCCAATCGCTAGGTGTTTTACCGCATTCCCAGGCCACTCTAATGACACGAGAGAGCGATTGTGAACTCTTCCTCCAAGGCCTTGAGCATTTTCTACACCAGTAAATTTGCCGGCTCCTCTATGGTGGGACTATTCTCCGCTCTACTTATAGCCATGGGTGTGCCATCTTCAGTGCCTTGGTCGGGATTGAGCAGCTCCAAAAGAGGCCCATCTCAGAGGAGCCTTGGTATCATCCAAATGACAGTTCAACAACTGGGAATTTGTACATAGAGTGCAGAAGTTTGCAAAGAGTTTTTTCAATAAAAAATCACCTAAAAGAAACAGTTACTCCACTGCTCCGTTCGTGAAGGAGATCAATATGAATATTGCCAATGCAATCCACCATAAATAGATATAAGGCTGTTAGAATACGGCAATGATCCCTTGAAAATTTTCTAATGAATTTCAGATTCTAACCACTTCAAAGTAATTTCTGCAAGAAACAACAGTTCGAAAAATGTACATACATATGTATATGTATGCATATATAAGAGCCGGTTCAAACCCCAATTGTTGTATCGATTCGCATTTTAAATGATTACTCATTCACAGAAAAAAGACAAAAACCCCAAAGAATGCAGAAAAGCCCATCAATAGTTCTATGGAACCGTCAAACTGAACTCCTCCCTGGTATAGAATCATCGTTTAAACAGGCACTCTTTCCCTTAGAAAGAAGAAAGAAAATCTCAAGAAATATACGAAAGAGCTGCTTCAACACAATTTCTATTCTTAATCACTGCGAATGCCCGTAAACCCACAGAAAAAAGAAGCTGAGCGCTTTCAACAATAAAATTATCAAAAATTGAAAAATGTTAAAAAAAAAGAAATTTAAAAAATCGTGCACTAACCTTGAGTCTTGATGATTGTTGTCTACAAACTTCTTCTGTGTTTCAAATTTGGTTGTATTTTATTTAAAGTTAATGTCTTGTTTCTACACGGCACTCCCGAACGCGAACCGAGGAAATATGCAAACGATTAAAGACACCCGCGAAGGACAAGAATGCAGACTGAAGGCATTTTCAGGGTATGAGTTGGGCAAGGGCATGAGCAATGGGTTAAAGAATCACTGAACACTTTAAAGCACACTTTCTAGACGATAAAACAAGCAATGCCAAGGGCAAGGACAAGGGCAATTTAACGTTATACACAGGAGACACACTTTTTACACTTCTCAAAATTGCTTATTACACCCGCGAAGGAACAAAACATTTAACTTTTTTCGAAACAAACTGGTAAACACACAGTTTGGCACATCGACTTATTTTTTTTTACAAAATTATAAAAGAAATTAAAAAAAATATGTAAACAAACACTCACATTTTACATTTTACTACTTTATAGGAATGACAGAAAGAGAGAGATCAGAAGGATCGGAAATTCTCACAACCCACCGCACAGAATTTAGTTACACAGAAGGTGGCACTTGGCATTGGCAAAAAACAAAATTTTAACTGACTTTATATTTTCAATGTTAATTACAAAAACAACAAGATTTCTACTGCATTTGCCATCAAACGCAAGAGCAAGACAGTTAACTTACACCAAAACTTATGTAGAACACAAATTCTCTGTGGTCTATGGGAACACCAGAGACTGGGAGAGAGGCAAAGGCATACGCATGGGACACACAAGCACAACACACTCGCGAGAGAAAACGAACGAGGCGAACCCGCACTCGAGACATTACCGCGCACTGCACTTCACTGTCACTTACTTACTTTTTATTTTTGCCACTCACTTTAAAAGACCGAACGAAACTGCGCGAGCAGTTCAACTGCGGTTGCTTTTATACACCTCGGATTGGGTGGCGGAAATCATAATCTGTCACACGTAGATTTTCGGCAGAAGAGTTCAATGATCTATTGTTCTGTCATTACTGCAGCTTGGAAGGCTTATTGGAAAGTCAATTGTTTTTTTGAAGTTCGACGTGCATTTAGTGGAAGTCAATAGAATTGAAAGTTTCAGGGATTTGAAGTGTGAGAAATGGATGGATTGGATGGTTTTAAACTTTCGATTTAAGGATTTTTCGGGTTGTGGTGTTGGGGTATGATAGAACGTCAAGGTGAATAAGGGTGAATGATTATATGGTATTGCAGTTAATTTTTGCAGTTAATACTCACTTACGTACATAAAAAGACAAACAAGAAAAAAAAGAACTGGTCTAAAAACTTTCCTTTTACATTTTTAACAATAAATTTAAAATTTGATAACTGTGTCGGAAGCGCTTCCAGATTTGATGAAAACTCACTGAGTTATTAGCAAATGAAAATCGAGCTATCTACCCGGGTAGATACTATAAATGCGAAGGCTAAAGGGTTGCATACACTTCTTGCACAAGAACTCGGTCTTTCGCAGACATCAACTTGGCGAATTTTGCATGGGGACTTGGGCCTACATCCGTACAAAATCCAACTGACCTAGGAGCTGAAGGAAAACGACCATAGAAAACGCCCTGTATTCGCTGTCTGGGTTCTGGAGCCATTTTTGGATGAACGGTGAACGTCAACAAGCAAAATTGCCGGATTTGGGACGATACCAATCCACATGAGGTCCACCAAGTGGCAATGCATCCGCAGAAGGTCACTGTTTGGTGTGGATTGTGGGTCGGCGGGATCATCGATCCGTACTTCTTCGACAACGACAATGGCATTGCCATCACCATCACCGGAGAGCCCTACCCATCAATGATAACAAATTTTTTTGTCCCAAATTGGACGATTTGTGACATGTGGTTCCAATAGGACGGCGCTACCTGGGTATTTCATACCACGTCGGGGTTGTAGTTGTACACCTTCTCGACGGGGGGTACAAATAAATCAGACCGCTCTCCTTTGCCTAGTGGTCAACAATTCTGAGGGTAAGTTCTCCTATAATGTATAGTTTTTTCTCTGCTACTCAAATTGTTAAGGCCATACCAGTGCATTACCCACTTGGCACAGGCTTTCCCTAGTAGTTACAGCATTTTAAATTCTTTCCCCAAACAAAATGTCAAGGCCCAAGGCCTTCAAGTTCAGCTCATGGCTCAATAAATCACAGCTTCAGTCAACAAATCATTCATTTTTGTTTGCCTGTTTGCCTCTCTAAATTTATAGCCAAAGCACTCTCACGCACAATGATGATGTTTCAATGACTTTCGTCCCCGACTATTGCTTTCTGGATTTAATTTCTTCATTAACAGAGGGCAGACGTACATACGTACAACAAAATCGATTTTTAATGAGAACATTACTGTTTGCCTGACCCACTGGTTTCCGCTCTGCCATCCCACTCATAGTCAAGTGTGCCTTTTCAGCGAAGACGGCATAAGACCGCTTCTAACTTGGCCAAGAAAGGAAATTAAAGGCCAGTTAAGTACAGAGAGTGAGGAAGGGGGAACGTAAAAAATAGTTAAATCTCATTTGCATTTTTAATTAATGCCTAAGTGCCTCCATAATTAAAAACGAAGACAAACTCAATGCGGACGCTGACGCTGATGATAATGACAAAGATGATGAGAGCGATGCGAATTTAAGTCCTCGCGGCAGGCACCCCTAATGAAAGAAGGAACGGAAGCTGCAAAAAAAAAAATAAAATAAAGAAACAAATTTATTTACCCTTTTAGCGTGACGCAACAGGTCACCTCCGGCGCCACATCAACTGCCAACATAAGGCCCGTTGAAGAGGAAACTTGTGCCATTTAACAGGTTCCATGAATTGAAATTAGCCCCGGCGACGTCACTTGGGAATAGAGAAAGAAGAAGACTGGCAGGCAACTATAAACGGCGCTAATACCAACTTTCGCACCACCACCCACGGCACCGGCGAAGATCAAAGCTAATGAATTCCTTACCCCAATGGCAGGCGGTGGCCTTAACAACGAAATTAAATTACCATAACCAGGGAACGGAAAAAATATACATACCCACAAGTGGGATCAATTAATGGCGGAGGTAAACATCCCCATGGGACATTTCCTCCTCATGTGCGTTGCTTTCCGCTCAGGAGTGCACATGTTCTCCTTTTTGCCTTACTCGCACGTGTGTAGGCGCCTCGTAATTTGATATAACGGCGAAGAGGTTTCACGTTTTACATCCGACGAGATAATTTCATTTTCTTCTTCTTTTTTTCTCTGTTTTTGTTTTTCATTTTCCCGGGAACATCTTGGGAGTCATTATGCGAGCGGAACTCTATTAGAACTTTCGCATCTGCAAGACGATGTGAGTGCCGAATGAAAGGGCACTGTGCGTACTAGCGTTCCGCAGAAGATGGCCGTAATCTCGTAAAAAGTTCTCAAAGGACTGGAGATGAAAATTCACAGCAATGCATCCGGATGAATATAAAATGTTGTTTAAACTGAACGAGTGTGAGTGGAATGGAGTGGAATGTGTGCGGATATTCTTTTCTAGAAAGATGCCTTGGAACGTAAGTATGTCAATGTCAAGACAATAGACATGGTTTTCGTGGAAATTTATGTACATAGTTGACTGTAGCTGCTGGAAACATACCTGGAATGGTGAGAAATAAAAGGGTTCGGGACCTTAGAAGGGTCTTCACTTTCATTTGAATATTTCGGTCTGATTCATCTTATACATTCTGGTTCTATTGAACAGAGCTCTCTGTTGATGGGTGATGTTGAAATAAAGGACTTTGATTTTAGGAACACTTATAGTCCTTGAGAACCACTTTTGACTCGAAACGATTTCTCCAACTAACTAACAAACTTGTGTCTTCCAGGCCCTTGATTCGATAAGTCAATCTTGCCCTAGTTTTTCAGATTCAGTTTTCTTGGCCACTGTTACATTGTGATCTCCATTCGGCAACTGTAACCGTTTTCTTCCTTACATCTGGTTTCCATTTACCATTTACTTGCTTTATTTTGTCAATGAGTATGTGCTTTGTGTCCAGCCTTACGTTTCATGACATGGTGAATATTGGCAGATATTCTTCGACATGCTTTGTATAGGTTGACTACGTGGGCAAACAGCTGTGGTCTAGGTGTCAATCCATCTAAAACGGAGCTGGTCCTTTTCACAGCGAAAACTAAACTCAAGGTACTAGATGGAGCCTACAGCCAAAAGTCGTGCACTGGCTTTACAGTGCACGGACCGCTTTACAACAGGAGTCCGCGCCCGTGTCTTTTCAGAAGACCTTGACATCCATAACTCTTTCATTTTCCCTTCCTACTGTAGCATACTTTAAGTCGAAGTCACAGCTATCAATAAAGCATCCGCCGCTTGGCTGAAGGCTAAAACAATATCAAGCACAGATCTAAATCAACAGCCAGGTTGCGATCAAATCCATTGTATTCAATACAATAAGATCTAACTAGCTAGCCAGGCGCCGTGGCTCAGTGGTTAGTGCGTTGGACTGCTGACCGAGCGGGGTGGGTTCAAGCCCCAGCCAGGAAAACACCAAACATTTTTCGCGGCACCACCTCTCGTCGGGGAATGACAAGCCTCCGGGAGTATAATCTGTCATGAAAAAGCTTCTCAATTCGCTGTTCGAATTCGGCAATAATTCGTAGGTCCCTTCCATTCGTCCGAAAAATGTAACATGCACAGCATGAATGGTTGCGAGAAGCTAGGCCTTGGCTCATCCCGAGCTGTCGCGCCAGCTTTTTATTTTTTTTGACAACGATATGAATCTTAGGAGGTTCCCCAGCTCGATGTTATGCGAGTCTTCGAGTTCCGTGAAGAAGTAACTACCAAGATTCCTCATTCTTCTACCGGCGAGGGCAGGAATTTCACACACTCAGAGAAAAATCGCAAGCTAAAATCCAGTACAATCGGGCTTACTTTTACATTTTTTCATTCTCACTTTCTCAATTTTAAAATAAAACCCATGATTCTTGAAACAATAACGAAAATCTAGAATCAAGCTTAAATTCTTAAATTAAGAATAAAAAAGTCGATTTAAGACTAAAAAATGGTTCGTTAATGTTTTTTAATCTTAACATAAGAATGTGTTCTTAAATTAAGTTCGTCGCAATATTTTTTTTGTAAATAATTATTGAATCAAGCCGAAACAATCTTAAATTTTCATGGAGGATTTGATCTGTACACAAATTAAGATCGAAATAACATACCACGTGCATGATTTGGCTTGTTAGTTATTTAAAAAGTTTAAAAAGTGGTTAATATATAATAAATAAATGAAAGTGATTTAACATGGCTCCAAACATCCAAAGCAGCTCAACAAATAGTTTTAGTGATGAAAAAGTACTTGCTAAGGTAACTGAATTTTACAATAGCGTATTAATTATACTACATGCATACATGCATACATACAATTTCTATTTAGGACATAACTGCATTGAAGTGAAACTTCAAGAGGAACTGCTGTTCTTGCCTGTGCGAACCAGAATTAAGCATTAACTAGCGATCATGAAGGTCAACAGTATTATAGTCGAAGCAACAATTTTGTAGAAATAGACGAATCATGCAGTTGCATTCAAAACATCATTGAAAGAGGTAGTAATAACGGTAATAACGATAATAACGATAGTAATAATGATTTATAAAATTTAATTTTTCCACCAAATAAATATGCTTATTTACTCGTAATAATGAATTTATTGTTTTCTTGTGGAGGACGGAGGTGAATTCGATATTCGAATTTCGAAAAATAAAACAATGCAGTCTTAAATTAAGATTTCACGTTCTTAAAGCGTTCCGAAAGGAACTGTAGTACAAGAATACTCGTTCTTATTTTAATGCTAATCTCTGATTACTATAAGAATAAACAAACTTGATTTAAGGTGGCATCGTTCTTATTTCTGATATGTTTAAGAATACATTAGCTTAATTTATGATTATAGTGGTCTTATATTTAGCTCTTGTATTCTTAAAATAGGATGATTTTGGGCTTAACTTAAGCCCACACATTCTATTGCAAACGGGCTTGAAATAAGACTATTGTACTTGGCTTAAGAATTATCGAGTTTAACAGACTTTCGTCAACGAATTGGCTTGATCTGACACTGATATTCTTGATTTTAGCTCGTTTTTTCTCTGAGTGTACAACAGGTGACGGACAGATTTGATTTCTTCCTCGTTCCTTCTGCAATAGTTGCTGTGATGTATAGTACACCGAGGCTCTCCGCATGAGTACTAATGGCGCAGTGGTCAGTGATGATGTCGGAGACTATCCTTACTTCGCGCCGACTGAGTTTGACCAGAGACAGAAATCTCTTCTTATTATAACCCGTCCATAAGTTTCTAGTCTTTGCACATGTGCCTAACTGGATCCAACGTGTATTGGCTCAACTGATGGCCTCCCCTTCAATATACCTTTCTTACGATCTTATTGAAATTCTCGCAAAGGGGAGAGCCTGAGAAGCAGGTACCGCTGCTTCCCTTCGTTCAAATTCGTCAGCCCTTTTATTACCTGCGATATCCACATGCACTGATATTCAACATAGGATCACTATATTGGCCCTCGATATCTTATCCAGATATGTCTTGCAGATTCCTACAAGCCTGGATCTAGTTATCACGGACTTCAGAGCCTTAGCTGCTCCCTGGCTGCCGATGTAGACCGTAATTGTCCTTCCGGTGATATCCTTCTCGCGAATCGTTTTTGAAACCTCGGCGATGGCTGCGATTTCGTCTTGAAAGACACTGCAGTCGTCGTTTATTCCAAAGGATCGGTCTATTCCTAGGGACATGCAGTAGACCCCAGCACCTATACCAATGTCTATCTTAGAACCATCGTTGTAGAAGGCCAGTTCCTTTTTATTGGTAAGTTTGTGGTTCCCCTGTCAAATGCCAAAGTCTGGATCATATGATCTGTTTCTGTCGATCTATCGAAATGTTCTCATCGAGACAGAATGAAGGCGTGACCGTAGGAAGCTGGTGTCCACTGTCTCGTGACAATTTTAGCTATCGTGTTGCTGCAGTATAGCCCTTGGCTAACATCAGGAAAACAACCTTAGGTAAATATTTCTTTTACGATCCAAGCGATCTGAATTCTGCCAGCACGGTTGATCAAAACAGCAACGTTAGGAGTAAGCTACTGTCTAACTCCAAGCACTAAGTTTTTGGCCTGAGTATACCTCTTCTCGTAGGATCACTTTTACACCACCTCTCGATTTAAAAAGTGGGGTACTCCGATATTGTGGACTGAGAATCCTATTTGAAAGTGGAGTTGTTATCTGTTGAGTACAGAAAGTAAGAATTCAAAAAAAGGTCGGTACAGCCTTTCTGCGCTGAGAAAATTACATTCGCTATCTCATGGATTTATCACAAAACTATGTACCTTCTAGCAATAGGTCTGTTCCTCTGTAGCTTCGAGTTATTTCTCAAATTTGGAGGAATGGGGATAAATTCTCTCAGAGAATGCAGAAATTAAGAAAAAGTAAAGGAACGCTTTTTCGTAAGTTTGGGCTGCTTGACAGAAACTTCAAATGCAAAACCAAAACAATTGTGAAAATTTAAATGAAAAGTAACAAAAATCTATCTCAACTGTCATAAGATCAGCTGTTAGCTGTGTTACAAAAGTTGCCCAAAGAATTTTCTTGGGCTGAAACTCGTAGCTCTCTCAGTTGAGGGGAAGTGATTTGCTCTCTCGTGGCCTCTCTCTTTTGCCAAATTTTTGTGTTGCGAAACATGATTAGGCAGGTTTTCGTACCTTTGGTTTACTTGAAAAAGTAAAGGAACAGACCTAATTACGTAGATACTTTCAAGTAAATGTGGAGTACGATACAAAAGAGTCCTGCAGCCATATCCGTTCAAACTTACATAAATCGATTTTAAGTATCTGAACAGTCTACTTCCACCCCGCAATTCGTACTTTTCGATTAAATTTACTTCACAAGGATACATATGCACGTATGTACGAGATGTTCCAAAAATCACATGACAAATATTCAACAGCGGTATTCCATGCATGTGCGTGTATCTGCTCCACACTTTAGCTTGCGGTTGTATGATACTTTTCATGGAAACAGATTTCCCTCTCGAAATCTTTCCAAATAAATTCGCTGAAATAAAATGTGCCGCTGCCGACCATAAGAGTATCTCAATTCATTAAAATAAAGGAAAACAAGGACGCAGGATGCACATGTGATTGTGTACTCGTGTTCAATTCCTACAGAAGCCTTCCCAAGATAAATATTGCTTTCAGCAGACCAGAAAAAAAAAAAAAAACGCGAAACCCGTGCATTTAATTAATTTTTTTTATATATTTTCCCCATCAAAGGAAACAAACGGGACAACTCAGCGAAATGGTAAAGTAAACAATTTAACACGGCTGGACAGAAACACACTGATTGTATTATTTAATTTTCGTTTGAACTCGTCCTGCTGTTTGCATGTGGTTTCGCTACCTCGGCACCGTGTTCAAGATTCCTCGACAATTTGTTGTTATTATTTAATTGATTGCCTTATTATGACGTGGTACGGAGGACGCGTGATTATTTATGGATTCGTTTGCAGAGAGAGCGATTCGCCTGCACGACTGGATTTTCATTATACGAAAACAATGGTATGGTACGAGTATCAGTAATTAATCTAATTTAATGCTTCGCCGAATGGAAGTGCTCTTTGGAGATAAATGAAAGCGTAGTGCACGACTCAAACGTGCTGGATGAACGTTAAGTGAATTTTTACTTCTGTTGTTTCATTTGGTCAGACCAGGCAATCCGATTGGGATTCCAACCAACAATTGTGGAATTTGCTACGGCTGACATGTCCACCTTCGCTCTGCGCCACTATAACAAGTAACAGAGAACCACGAAAGCGACAAACCGTCTACCCTTTCATTCCACAGACAGATTTTGTCATTGGACCAGTTTCCTCATCATTTCTTGTCGAGGTTTAGAATTTCCTTTTGATAGCCTGAGGATCATTTTCCCAATGGGCTAGGCGAAGTTAGTAGGGTACTCCCAGTTGTCAAACGCTGTAATGATAGCTTGAGTAAAATCACAGAAGCATTCCGGTCATAAGAGCGCGGAAGCTTTAGCTAGTTCATTCGAAAATTCATTGGCTACTATACCCTGGTGTGGAGGTACACAACCATGAGACTTTATTGCGCTTGGTAAGGGGTTTATAAGGTATTATTACAGAACTCGACTGACTTGAGTTCCACAAAGCAGGATACAAATACTTTAAGGGTTGATTGACTGTTTGAGTAGATACATATGTAAATATTTATTAACGTCAGCATCCATTTTTGATTCATCGGTGTACCATACAAGGCTTCTCCATTAGACCAGTCGACGCGCTCTAATGATTCTTTTATCACAAGAAGTGGAGACTGCAACTTCGCACCACGCACTGGCATTACGTGTCCATGGTCAGACCTATACTCATGTATGTCGTGATCGTCTGGTGGACGGCTTTAGACAGAGCCTTACACAGTAATCAATTGGGGAAAGTGCAAAGAGCAGAATGCACATGCATTATCGGAGCACTAAGAACTACCGCATCCGCGGCACTTGACGTGCTCCTAAATATACTTCCTCCAAACATTTTTGGCAAACAGTCAGTAGTAACGTAGTTATCAGACTGAAAGCATCCTCCCAATGGTCAAACAACCATATTGCCCACTCCTCGATCTTGGATCCCCTAACATTCATCCCGGAAAACACCAACTACATACCGTCTAAGTTGAATTTCAACCTCAACTTCTGCAAATCCATCTCTTCCTGAGAGGTGTGGGAGAGTGATGACGCCAGAGACGATCACTTCGTTCACTTCTATACCGACGATTCTAAAACCAAGAACGGAGTGGGGGTTGTGTTTTCTCCGAAGTGCTTAACCTGAGCAACTCCTTTCACTGTAGCGTTTTTCAGGCGGAAATTACGGTGACCAACTAAATCTTATCTTAGCTGAGGTATAAGGACATCACAACCTTAACCGATAGGCAGGTTGCTATAAAATCCCTTGAATCAGTAAAATGTATATCAAAAGCTACTTTAGACTGTCGCTCATCTCTATGGAGATGACAGAACATTTTAACATTCACCTATGCTGGGTACCCGGTCATAGAGACATTCCAGGGAACTGTAAGGCCGATGAATTTGCCAAACGTGGTACTACTTTGGACATCCTGCCGGTAAAATCTGGGCATTCCAGTTGTTATACGTAAACTACTCTTAGAGAACGAAGCGATCAGCAAGATAAACCAAAGATGGGGGAACGGTACCACATGCCGTACCTAAAGAGAGTTCTGGCCTCACTGGCCACTGTCCTATCGGCGTTCATGCCAGAAGGATGGACCTCTTCTTCAATGACTATTGCAGGAGCTGCAGGGACAAGGAAAAGTAGGAATCGATCCTCCATTTGCTCTGCACTTATCCTGAAGCAAACTCTATCTAGGAGCCTATCACTTGAACAATTTGGGAAAATTATCGCATACTGATGTGAAAAGTATCGCCAGCTTTATCAAAAGCTCCAAATGGTTTCAATAATTGGAGTGACACCTAGGTTATAGATCCCAGTGGCATCATAAATGGCCTTCCTTGGCCTACGTGTGTCTGCACCTTGCATGGACAGCCACCTTAGCTACCTACCTAAGCATCAAAGAGGCGGCGCATAGGTAGTTGCAGTACCTGCAAACATCAGTGGCTGAGAGCCCTAAACTTTAAGCATACTTCCTCAGAAGACAGTGGCCGGACAGGATGCCTTTCTTGAGAATATCTCTTGTTCTTCTGCGGTCTAGCGCAGGCCATAGAGCCTTGGATACCTTGTGACCACTTCTATGAGACCATCTCTGATTTGCCCTACTCACAGCTATTCTTAGGATTTCTGCTTTAGCTACACAGGAAGGAGGATCCACAGTGGTTGCTGTCCTTTGCCTAATCTGCCCAGTTCGTTGGCTTTTTCGTTTCCTGCAACAAACTAAAATGGCATCATTCGTTTCTATTTGTCAATGGTCAACGAGTTTTACCATACCACACCGTACCCATGGTATATACAATGTTTATGGGGCATCATTTACTGACCACCCATAAAATAATGAACTATGCACGATGGCGTATTATGTATTATGCCATATTTAGGAAATGCAAATTTTTTAAACGAAAATAAGTTAATCTTCATTTATTCCAATCAAGCGCACTCTGTCGACAATTTTCCCGGAACCATGATGAACCCGAGCCCGTCATTATTCGGGTCCAGCTGAGTAAACACTTCACAGCCATAAATATTCATATCTCTGACATAAATTTTAATGGCTCTGCAGGAACGTTGCCGAGGACAGCTTTTTTCCAAAAACTAAACTATGACGCGTTTAATTTACCAAATAGCAGCAGAGTAGACTAAATCGATCCGGTGGCAGAAGGCTACTGTACTGTGGAGTTTAGTTTTTTTTTCCTAGGCGTGTTGTAAATAACTCGGTTTTAGGAAACATAAAGCGAAGATATTTGTTTGCATTCCACAAACAATAAAACAAAAAAGCGGTTCTCAGACGGTCAGTGTGCCTTCATATGTGAATGATTTCTTTGAGTGTGCATTTCCACATTCTGCGCTTTTTCGCTGCAAATCCTTTTTATTTTTTTGCCGCAGGCTTTGCGAGTTATTTCCACAGTCTAGTTGGTCTTTTGTGCTAAACACTCGGAATGAAACAGTTTTTACATCTCGCCAGGCATTTCCAGCTTCTTGCAATAAGACGATTGCAGGACATTGCTCCTTTAAGAGTCCTTTTCAACATGTTCTGTCTGAATGAAAATCTCAACGACTAATTAGAGATTGGTATTCTTTTTTGCATTTAATCAGCTTATCTTGCATAATGATGAGCTTTATTGGAATCATTAACTAAATTACTACGTTGAGTGGGAATGACGTCAAAAAGGTACATATGTTATGCGAAATTCCTTTGAGGAATGCTGACGACAGACTTGTCTTGAATGACAAGTTCATACAAAACCTTTGCCTTATCAAATAGATTTGTAAAGCAAAAGTTTATTATCCCGTGGGATTCTTCTCATATATGCTTTTGATATGGCCAAGGAGGTTTTAGGTATAATTTCCGTTAATCTAGAGTACCACTAATGAGTTTCCCCACATGTTAGTATTCTTTGGAAGAATGCTGAATGGAGGGGGAGATTACGCATGAAATTATAGTTTCAGTCCTTTGATCATACATTCCTCATCCGCCAGGACCTTCTGCGATGAATATTTTGCAGGTTATTAATAATTATTCATAGAATAGATGAGTAGCAGAAGGGATGTGTATATATTGTCTCTTTTTCTTGGAAATTTTTATTGAATGTTGTCAACCAAGAGATATGGGAGAGTCCACCCCTTAATTAAAGATGCTGCTAAGAGGATAAACCGGAAATGACTTCATTTTATCCGACACACCGCTATGCACATCGTGAAATGTATGTCTCTAAAGCTGTAGAATGGCCTAGTACTGATCCTTTTAATCCGTTTCGTCGGTCTGGGTGCCTGGAGAGTGTAGCTCTGCTTCTTTGAAGAAAGTGGACAAAATTCCTCAGAACTGTGAGGCAGCAAAAGGTATTTGTAGCAGCACATGTCTAAAGCAATGCCTATCAAAGTGGGCGAAAAATGGATTTTTCCGCAGCCAGCCTGAACCCAATCAGTGAAAGTTATAATCGAGTTCTCAAGCGAAAGACCTTGAAGCACAAAAACACTTTAAGAATTGGGTCGACCACCTGAGCACTCCAGAAATCATCAAATGCTAGTCGCGGTAGACGGGGTCTAATGTGTGAACAGTGATCTTCTTGGAAATACCAGATACTATCTCAACCATCTTGTCATGTGTAACACACCTTAGATAAGCTTCTAAAGTGAGTCTAAAAAATCTCTATTTCCACATCGACAAAAGACCCACCCCGATCGCATGATTTTACATTTTTGGCCCTGCCTTCGATTTCCAGGAGCAAATTTCCTTCTCTGGGCTCTGATGTACTATGTGTATGGACACGCATTGGCTGCATGGAGGGACCCACTTTGGCTAGATAACGATCGCTCTCTTTTGCCTCCCCTTCCATTTCGTGAAGCAAATATATTTCCGTGAACAAATTATTCCAAGAAACACACTTTTAAATGGTGAGTACGTACTCGTACATCTTGGGCGCGTGATAGCTGGGATGGAATGCCTGCAAAAATTTGGCAGAAAATGTATTTATCCATATGCACCTGCTACCCACTCCGGCCACGTAATGATCGACATTTGGCGATTCTGGGGTGGATCTTCAGAAACACAATCTTGGACGCAATAGGCTGGCACATGACCACCGACGAATTGTAAGGGAATTTGGGAGGCTATTAGATTGCCTTGAAGCCTTCACCCATTCAAACTCCCCACATCCACTGAACGTCGATGATTTTCTCTATCTCAGAGTTACTTTCTTATTCGATGGTGTCATCGGACTCGATATGGCCACCAGAGTCTAAAAAGCCAAAATTTGTGAGAAGAGGAACCGAAGTTCGGTAAAGGAAGAAGTAGCATTGAATTGGTCACACCTTACCGAGGGATAATAATTGCTTACATTGCAATTCCGCCTCGAACAAATAGGGATAGCCCTTGAGGAGGAAACGCAAACTTTGAAACGAGTTGAAGAGAACTAAAACGTGTCGCAATACGTTGATGGCTGCAAGGCTATTTAACCAGATATCGACTCCTTTCCCTTGCAAATAGTGTTCGAAATGTCGTCGACCTCTGGCTATAATATCCTCATTATTGGTTTCAAGCAGGAGGCAAATTTAATCCATGATTTTCCATCTGGGTTAGCTGCATACGATGTTATTTCATTGCCGTTTCCAGTCGTTTCCTTGTTCGTTTGAGATTATCTTGCGGGTAAATGCGTTTGAAACTATAGAACTTGTTAACAGCATCGCTTGAACATTTGATTAGTCATAAACATTACTACTAAATGTTCCCGCGTCTTTCTGTTCGTGTTATGTAACTACATGACTAGGTTACTTGTGTTTTGAGTTCGGGAAGAATAATGGGAATGACTTCTTTGGTCGTGCTTTGGGTTTAATGTTTACCTGCAAAATCGTTCAATCCCAATTTTTCCGTGTTCTGTAAGGGACGACTAAGAGCAATGAACACTTGATCAAAAAAATGAGACGTCGATCGAGCGCAGGTTAACTTTTTAAGAAATGTCGTGGTATGAGCAAAGGCGAAATTGTACCAATAGTCTTCTCGACAGTGGTTTTTGAAGGAACCAACCAACACTGCACTCCACGTTTGTTCAGGCAGTCCTGCAGCTCTCTCTGCAACCCCCTTGGTAGACTGAGCTGGGAAATTGAAAGAAAAGATGAAAAGATTTGACATAGACATACATATCAGAGGCCGGCTAGACATGTCTACCCCTTCCCACTCGAGTCAGTATGCAAACATGAAAGGCAAATCCACGGAGGGTGACCTTTACTATCTAGTCAAAGAAATAGCCCCATGTGCTTTTGTGGACATCAAGAGGGCGTTCGATAATAAAGGCTACGGCTCGACAGCAAGGGCAATCAGAAGTAGAGGAATCGAAGACTCGACAAGCCAATGAATGTTAGAAAGTAAAGCTGAAGGTAAAAGACAAGTATTAGTCTGGTAATTTTTTAGGACACCTCAACCTGCTTGGCTGAATTTTAAGAACATATATCTCCTTTACTGGATAGGTAGGTAGGTAGGTAGGTAGGTAGGGTGGCTTTCTGTGCTAAGCACAAATCCACTTAGGCCAAGAAAGGCCCCTTGTGATATCACTTCTTTACCCTGAAAATCGCAACTCCTTTTAATAAAAGCATTTGGAGCTCTTGATGAAGCTGAGGATACTTTCGACGGCAGTGTGTGATGGTTCTCCAAAATTGTTCAAATGATAGGCGCCTATATAGAGCTTCCTTCTTTGGGATAGGGCAGGATAAGTGCAGAGGAAATGGAGGATATTTTTTAC
Organism: Matsumyia berberina; assembly: GCA_917880715.2. Classification (NCBI taxonomy): domain Eukaryota; kingdom Metazoa; phylum Arthropoda; class Insecta; order Diptera; family Syrphidae; genus Matsumyia; species Matsumyia berberina. Next base: position 37,998,321 of record OU862870.1, read on the forward strand.
CTCCTCTTCATCCATGTAGCTCCTGCAAAAGTAATCTGAGAAGAGGCCCATCCTTCTGGTATGAAGGCCAACGGGACAATGGACTGTGCTAATGAGCGACCTTTTGAAAAAGATTACATTTTTAGATCGAGGGAGATTTAGCATAGGCCAGATCTTCCTGGAGATTGTGGTACGATTCCTCCATCTTTGGTTTATCTTACTAATCGCGTCGTACTCTAAAAGTACTTTACGTGTAGCGAGTGGAACACCCAGATTCCTCTGTTCTGATAGGATGTCCAGAGTTCCACCACGTTTGGCGAGTTAATCGGCATTACAGTTCCCTGGAATGTCCCTAAGACCGGCTACCTGTGAATGTTAAAATGTTTTGCTATCTCCATGAGAGATGAGCGACAGTCTGAAGTAGCTTTTGCTGTACATGTTAGTGATTTCAGAGATTTTATAGCAGCCTGGCTATCGGTAAAGACTGTACTGTCCTTGCAGGATATCACATTATGCCTAAGCCAGCAATAAGGTTTTATTGATCGCCATGATTTCCGCCTGAAAAACGCTACAGTGGTCGGGAAGACGAAAGCAGATGCAAAGGTTAAGCAAGAGACGTCAAGCCATTTGGGCAAAAGCTGGAGACACATATCCAAAACGTGAACATGATTATGAAAAAACATTAAACCAAGCATCTATGCATGACTGACTTGTGAAAACCTACAATATGCTCGGAGTGGAGCACCTTCTTTCTTTATTCGCCTTGACATTCACACTACGTAAGAACGAAACATGCAGAAATTAAAGGATAATAGCGCGTAAAATGCAAATTTTCCCGAAATTTGACAGCAACGTCAATTGCTTAATCAAATATCAACAGAATGTCATGTGACAGCACCGCCATTCATAAGAGAAAATTCGTTAGAATAAGCTCATAAAAACTAAATTAAATTAAATATTCACTTAAACCTTAATCATGTCGAACTTATATACATAAGTAGGTAGACCCCACTTATGAGGAGCAACTACCATGTAACGTCAAAGTAATATAGATGCACCACGCAACTGATTTGAAAAATTGGAGAAATTTTCGTAGAAAAATACCGTCAAGCCCTTTGGTCCCAGACGACTTTCATTCACACCACGTAACGAGAAACTTTTAACTGACAATCCCCAACCATGTGTTTGGTTCAATGGTTTGGTCGCTTTGCGGTAGAAGGCATCTGTACTATCCAAGCAGTCCGCATCCTATTGTAATTCAGGAGAAGTATGCAACAATTTTAAGCCATTCCACAAAGTTCCGCCTTGTAGTCTATAACCAGTGATAATGCTATTTTGCTATTATGAGTTGCCATTGTCGTTTATTAAATAAACAACAGCAGACGAGCCTCATACCATTCCGCAGTCGACTTTTTATACAATTACATTTTCGTGGAAATTTTCAAGAAAAGTGTGTAGGTACTCTTGCCGCCCAAATATATCTGCCTGTGAATATTTAATCAACTTCCATGTTTATTGGATCAAGCTGCTTCGTCAACTGTCGTCGACTGTCCTCTGATTGTCATCTCCTCATGCTCCTCCTTATTGTTATTCTTTATTTTATTTTTATTTTTTTTTTCCTCCTTCTTCGTCTTAGGTAATCAAAGTTTTGAAATACAAATTCTACGAGCGTTTGTGTTCTTTGATTGGACGGATGTAGTTCAGGCTCTTGAGTTGCAAATTAGGGTTCTCTCTTTCGAAACATGGGCCGACGACGACGATGGAACACAGTTCAAAGCAAACGCAATTTGGTGTATAACTCCAAAAATTGAGTTTCATTTTTGTTTATCCAATCTAATTTCGTAATTTGTTAAATTAATAAAAAAAACTGAAAGCAGATGTTGATTTTCCAACTGGTGGATTGCGTGAGAATGCGAAAATACGGCAACAAGATGTGAAACAAGTGGCGTCGGTATGGAAGAGGGTACTTGGCAATGAGACAAACTTTGAGATTCTCCAACTTATGATAGCGAGTTGCTCTATCAGTTGGACTTTTAGTGAGTTTAAAATTAAAAGGGCTTGGGAAAAGTCAAAAGAATCTTTTCATGAAAGGGAAGAACGACATTAAGTTTCACGATTCTAGGAAGTCAAATTGGAAGGTGTGGAGTGGAGACAAGTTTCAAATTCTGAAAATTATCGAATGAACTGCCAGATTTCGGAATCACTGTAATGAGGAATTGAAGATACAGATGGGCCACGGCAACACTGTGTTATAATTTTATTATGAATTTAAGGTGGTATTCTAATCTAGAGGGTATTCTTTTAGGTGCAATAAAAAAAACAAACAAAGTTTTTACCATCCATTATTTCACGAGATATTTACTAATGTTTAAGGAATACATGGAAAACAAAAAAAAAAAGGAAAAAAAATTAAAAATTCCAAAAGTTACAGGCCGATGAAGTGGGGGTTGCCAAAAAAATGGCGTGCGAAGTTTGTCACGATTGTAACCCTCCTAATAATGTGAAAAAAAAAGTATTATTAATCTAGAGGAATACTGCTATCGTACCAACTAAAAAAAAATTGCGGATGTCTGAAAAGATTTTTTTTACTTTTCCGAATTTTTTAAAAATAGTAAAAAATTTGTTATAAACTCAGCTAGTGCGATAGTGAAATGTATAGAGAAGACTCACACTAAATTTCAAGTAAATCGGTTCAGTAGAACTTGAGAAATCATGACAAGAATTTCGAAAAAAGCAGTTTAGAGAAAAACGCTTTTAAAGTTTCGGGTAAAGTTACGCGCAGTATAAACCATAAAATGGACGCGTCACTAAAATAGCTATATCTCCAAAAATAATTATAATAAAGGACATATTCTTTAAGGTTTAAGCTTTGAAAATATGAAAAAAAATCGATTTATTCGAATTTCTTGACTAGAATACTCCCTTAATTCCCTACTCGATGCCTGGAGTAAGAAAGGTTCTGTGGTAGCATAAAACCGGGCCCCACTTCAACTGCAGACAAAACTATGCGTTCACTAACTGATTCGATAGTTCGATAGTTCGATATTCTAGCAATAAGGGGGGGCACCGACTGGCGTCAACGTGGCTATGTCCAGTGTTGTAAGATCTATTGTCTATATTTTAACCGATAGTCATCAAATACTTCAGAATGGAAAAGAATTTCTCTAGTTTTGAGCATTAGCATTCAATTTATGATGACGTCACATGGCCGATGCCCTCTTTCAAATTTCAAGTTACCTCTCTGTCAAATTCTATCAAAATCAGTTCAATAGCTTAGTGGAAAAGGAATAAATAGACTAAGTTTGTTTCGCATACTAGTGGGGATAAACCTGATAGCGGACGAATTCCTTAGATGGAATCAATGGTGACGTCATAATTTCTGGAATGGAGACAACATCTGAAATATCTGAGCGAGCTCAACATATTCGGAGCACTGCCGATAAGGATCTTAAAGTATTAATCACGATCTTGGAAAGGAGAGGTTCCTAAAGGTCAATGGAAAAGCACACATCCCCGAGTTTGGGTCGCTGATATCGGTTTAACCGAACCCTCTTCCTTCGGGTTTTTATAGAAAGAAACTGGTCCTCCCGGGATAACACTGTCGTAAAGTATACCTTGGATGACTTACTTATTTTTGGATATTTGCTGAGCAAAGCATTATCGTAGCAAGTCCGCATCTCGATATAAAGGTCTTAGCTTAGGTCTTGGAAGCGAATGCCAGAGCTGTGGTCGAGTCCAGGTTGGCCGATGAGTAGCGTGGCTTTCTGTAGAAGCACAATTGACCGGAATGGCACTTGAGAAGGCCTGGGTGTATACCAAGCCTATCTACAGTTGTTTTGTTGAGAAAGCACATGATCGGCTCACTTGAGGTAAACTCTAGAGTATACTGCAGGAGTATGAAATCAGCAGTTTTCTTCTGAGTGCCAGTCAAGCTCTATATTGTTAAAACTGTGTTAAATCAGCACCTTTCAGTGCGGGCGTTGTTCTTCGCTAGGAGAGCGTTTTGTCACCTTTTCTTTTCATTGTGTATATGGACTGGATGTTACAGTGCAGTAATGGCGAGAGACGGTTCGAATTGGGAGACTTGGGATATGTAAAGCTATGTTTAGACGATTGCCAGATCTTAAACATTGTTAGGTCTACCAATGTGCTGACCATTAGCAGCCGATAAACTGAAAATGACAACTAAATAAAAAAATAAATAGCTGGCGCGACAGCTCGGAATGAGCCAAGGCCTAGCTTCTCGCAACCATTCATGTTGTGCGTGTTGTATTGTTTGCATGAATGGAAGGGACCTACAATTTATTGCCGAATCCGAACAGCGAATTGAGAAGCTTTTTCGTGACAGATTATACTCCCGGAGGCTTGTCATTCCCCGACGAGAGGTGGTGCCGCGAAAAATGTTTGGTGTTTTCCTGGCTGGGGCTTGAACCCACGCCGCTCGGTCAGCAGTCCAACGCACTAACCACCGATCCACGACGACCACGAAAATGACAACTACCTTCCAAAATAAATTGCCAATGTTTGTCGGATGTTGTCCCAATTTCTGACAATTTAATTGTCAGACGGCTGGTCCGATAGTGCTCTTTCTGACAACGTTGTCAGATTAAAATCTGCAATTCTCATGGTTGTAAGCTATTGTAAGATTTGACAACCGTCTGAACGTAGCTTAAGTCAACTTCTTTTAGCGGATGACTTGAATATCCTTACGTCCGACCAGACCGAACTTCAGCGCGCACTAGGTTCGCCGTCTATGTTGGAGCTCAATGGTCATATCCCGAACACCCGTTAAAAGCACTCTGCATGTTGGTGAAATCCCATTAAAAAAGGTGGATCTCTGGATCCTGTTCACCAGTGATGGAAGAAGGACGACAGCTCTGTTATCCAGAGCCGAACTTGGCATCGAGGCTAAGATATCGACTTTTAATTCAATGTTTGTTCCGACCCTCACCTATGGTCATGAGGTTTGGGTTATGACCGAAAGAATCAAATCGCGAATGCAAGCTGCGGAAATGAGATTTCTTCGTTGTATTGCTGGGGTAAGTAGTCGAGATCGAGTTAGAAACACTTTCACTTTCACTCACTCACACTTTCCGCGATCAACTCAATGTTGACCAGCCACATAGTTCTTGAACACATGCCCCCAACACGGCTTCCAGGACGTACCATGGAATACGTTTCATCAGATAGGCGCAGGATAGCCCCAGGATTAGATGGTTGGACAAGATCCAAACGCTCACCTTTACCTGCTAATGATTTAAAATCGATGTCGGAAGATCGAATCCATTTAAGTACCCTAAACCGTCAACCGTCATAGTGGATAAGCGGGTCCTTCTAATTCTTCCTTCTCTGAGTTTAAGCTTATTGTTTAACAAAATTTATTAAAAAAATACTACAGGTCGCGATGAACGAAGACCTAGCTTCTGGCAACCATTTACGTTGTGTTTGTTAAACTTTTCGCACGAATGGAAGGGACCTACAATTTATTATTGAGAAGCTTTTTCATGACAAATTGTACTCTCGAAGGCTTGTCACTCACCGACGAAAGGTAATGCCGCGAAGAGTGTTGGATATGCCTGGAGCTTGAACCCACGCAGCTCGCACTAAGCACTGCCCCACGGCGACGCACAAAATACAATTGTGTGGCAAAAAAAATGGATCTAATTTGTACATATTTTTAACGCAACTGTACATCCTTTGCTCCAGTGAATTTGGGGTAAAAACCGCATGTAAACTGGCCAAAAATTTGTCCATTCGAACCACTTGAACCACCCGTTCGAAGGCTCCTAAATCACTTCTGCCACTAGATGGTACATATATCGCCATTTTCAAAGCCAGAAGGCGCCATTAAGATTGTTGTGTAATTATGTATAATAGTTCCAGGAACTACACATACACTGTTTGCATTACACTATCCGCCCTTGCAGTTGGCAATCGAATCATGAAACATTTCCATTTTCACCGGAATGACTTCCAGGAATGATTTAATTTTTGGCAACAGTAATTGGAAGCGATCCGATTGCAAATGTGCCATCCTCTCCCGGAATCTCAATGTGTAAACAGAATTCATCGAGACATCAGCAATTTTCATCGGCGACAGTCATACCCATGCACAAACAGTGCAGATGCGGATCTAACAACCATCTACCTGGACCCGGGACTTGCACAGCGAATTCGAGTCAAATTTAATACTTAACAGAAGCTCCCCCCAGATAGATACTTCTCGTGATTTACAACCCCAAAAATATATGTTACCACCGTCAAAAGTAATAGAATCTTCTGTCTCCTATTCTAGCTGTAATCCTCCCCCATTTCTGCGAGACATGCCTGTGTTCCACTTAGGGTGTAATTGTGCAACCAGAGATAGAGAATTACAAATTCAAACATTTCCCGTCCGAATGTTTTATAAATGGAGGATGTGCTTGAAAGCGAGTCAAGTTCACATTCCCGCTCTGTCGATGTACGGGAACATGAGTGGCACGTGAGTCGGGGGACGCACGCTTCGGTGAAGACAGCTCAATGTGAACTTGGTAGCGAACGACAACTCCATTCCGATGAATGTCGGTGTGATTGCAGGAATTTTTGTCAACATTGTCACGATGTTTTCAACTGCAATGTTAAAATCACATACTGGTATCCTCGTACCTCGAACACTCAGCACAAGGACGAGAATACACGGTTACTTCTGTTGGCAAGGATGCCAAGGGGCTTTGGGCCACAGTAGCGACTTTTGATAGCTAAACCGAACTGAAATGTTATTATTTGTCATGGGATGATGAATCTCTTTGACAGTTTGCGGATGAACTAAATACGATTAAAAGTCATGGGGATTCTCTGACTCTGAGTCGCGGTGTGTATCGTAAGTAATCGAGTTCCATTGCTGTTTGCTTGTTTCCGTAACTATTTAGCAAGTACGATGAGCGGCCTTCAAGTAAAAGAGCATTCAGTATAAACTGAATGGTGTACCTTTGATTCGATTCAAGTTCCATGCTGGTGGTTTTTCGCATCTGTATGATCTTTGAACCATAAGCGGCTTATGGCAGTGAGCGCAGTAAGAAAAATCGGAATTATGAGTACTGAATGGTGAACTTGTTTTTCCTTTATTTTACGAAAAGTGGGTTGAAAGGGAAATTCTGGTGCTGTTTGGAAAAAAAGAAATCTAATTTTAGATTCTCTGCATAAAAGAAGTGATTCGCAAACAAGACTGCAAAGGATTTTAGGATTTTCTTCAATGCTTTCATGGTAGAAATCTTTTAAAGTTACTACAGAGCCCGTACCTGACTGATCGAAAGCACCTACAACGTAATTTTTAAAGGAAAAATCAATTCTTTTCCTTTTTTAAAGGCAAACAAGGCGAGCTGCGTAAAAATGTTCTTCACAACTCTGGTTGCTCACTACGATCCTTTCAACAAAATGCTTGAAACGTCTGTCCAGAGGTACGGAATAATCTCGCCACTAAAGTGCTGGGTCTTAGCCTTTTGGGTTGTTTCTCGGTCGTTGGCATAAATTTGAGCTTTATAATATTCCTATATTCCTATAAAAATGCAAAATCAATGTCAACGGGAGCAGCGTGATGGGAGGAGACGTCGTCCTACTTTAGATGTCACCAGCTACCACAAGCGGGAGTGCATTCCATTCCTATCTGTGACCTGTTGAGTGTTCTTCAATTCAACCTGGACAATGAAGAAAAGCAATTCCGTCCACCCGACCTGGACGAAGTGTAGATAGCCATATCTAAGCTTAAGGGTGTAGTGTAGTTTGTAGGCTAAAAAAGAAGCCTAACGTTTCAATACTGCTTGGATCTTCAGAAAAATTTTATTGAATATTCTTAGATGTAATACGTTTGAAAAATGAAAAAAATAAATCGATTTTCTGAAAGCTACCAACAAGACTACACCCTTAAGTCCAAAAAAGCCGCTGGTGCTGACGGCCTACCTGGCGAGATGTTCAAAGCGGTAGGCGATTAGTTGGTAAGGAGAATGCACCAACTCATCTGTAAAATATGGTCGGAGGAAAGTATGCCCGATAAATGGAACTTCAGCATTGTTTGTCACGCCACGTCAACTACAGAGGCATCAGTCTTCTTAACATCGTTTACAAGATCTTATCTCCCATGTTGTGTGAGCGCCTGAAGCCGTTCGTCAACAACCTGATCGGTCCATATCAGTGTGGCTTCAGGCCCGGGAAGTCCACCACCGACCAAATATTCACATTGCCGCAGATCTTGCAGAAAACCCAGAAACTTCAAATCGATACGTACCACCTTTTCATCGATTTTAAGGCCGCGTATGACAACATCTATAGAGACGAGCTATACAGAGCCATGTTTAGTTTTGGCATCCACGCCAAACTCTTCCATTGTGCAGAATGAAGATGGAAAATGCACGCTGCTCCATCAAGATCGGTCAAGACCTCACCGAGACCTTTGATGTCAAGAAAGGATTTAGGCCAGGCGATGCGCTATCGTGTGATTTCTTCAACATCGTTCTTGAAAGAATAGTCCTGCTCCACGGCGCAGAGGCATGGACTCTGTCAAAAGCGGATTAGGTTTCTCTTGGTTGCTTTGAGAGAAAAATTCTTCGGGTGATTTTCGGTCCCGTCTGCATTGAAGGTGAATGGAGGAGAACATACAATGACGAAGTGTCTGGCCTAACCAGAAGAGTGAAGCCTCAAAGACTGAGGTGGCTGGGTCGTGTAGAGTGGATGGATACCAATGCCCCGGCCCGGAAAATCTTCGAATCCACACCCGAGGAACGGCGCAGTAGAGGAAGACCGCGACTCAGGTGGCGCACGCAAGTGGAAGGGGACCTCAACCAACTTGGCGTGCGAAACTGGAGGCAGCTAGCTAAAGATCGAGCTGGTTGGAGACGATTGTTGGTTGAGTCCTTGGTCCACATTGGACTGTAGCGCCACCTTAAGTTATTAAGTGCGTGGTGTGGCTAGCACTAGCATAAACTCAATTTCGATGCGTAAATAAAGTCTGTACAGCACCTCTTCAAGATCATCGAAATTTATACTAAAGTAGCATATGACGCAGTGACCTACTCGCAGGACTCTTTGACGACTTACTTGGTGTACTTTGTGGATTGAGCTTTAAAGTTGTTCTCTCTTAACGTTGTCTATCCTTGAGAGTTCACAGTTCTGCCAAGAAGTTCCTATGAACCGCAAATAACCGGTTTATACACGTGAAATGCTAAATTTATGAGGAAAACATAAAAAACAACTACAGCAGGGCCCCCAAGCCAGTGAGCAATAGGCACCCATCGTTTAGCTCCGACCGTGAACCGCCCGCAAACAGCTGAGGAAGTTTTATTGAAAGACAATTAGATATTCTCTCTTTTTTTATTTCTCGTTTCTTGCTTATTTTTCGGGTAAATTTCATTCCGATTGCGCCACAGGCTGCCAACGATGAGAAAGTTATTTATTCCTTTATTCCAAGGTCTTCTTCTTCTTCCAATTTCCGTGTCGGAATTTATTCCAACCCATCCCGAGCGATGAAACCTAGCCAAAAGACAATGAGACGGGCGTTGAAGGAACCCTCCCACGATTGATAATTAGAGAGCGATGTTCTATGAATAAATTAAAACGTATCCAATGGCTGCCTTCATTTTGTTCTTCTGCCATTCGCCGACCTCTGGCACTCGCAACCAGAGCTGAATGAATTAAGACACTCAAACCATCGCCGCGCCGCGCCGTCCTATCGAGGGACGACAGGATCAAGGATGAGAGTGGAATTGATTATATTTGTTTGCCGGCAAAACATGCTTCTGGTTACGATAGAACTAATTCTTTCAGTTAACCGAAAGGAGTGGTGTACTCGACTTAATTTGAAATGCAAGACGGCCATGCTGGAGACCATTACGGATGGAGAAAGTTGATCGTACCTTCAAGGTGTTTTGCTGGAGAAATACATTTCAATTGCATACAAACTGTAACTGCAAAACGTTTCAGTAAACATGTGGTTCACCGAATCCGGGCAATCGACATGCATAGGGTTGGTGGTGGGCGAATGATTTCACTTAAAGCTATCGCAATGTAACGCCGGTCCTAGGTATCGCACTCGTTGGCGGGGACCACACTTACGACTGGCATTAAGGGGAGTAATTGAATTTCCTCCAATAGCTTGGGGCGAACTTCTGCTAAAGTGCTCACTCTATAAATGGTGTTTTCATTTGAATTTTAAGCAGTTTAGCTGGAAATATTAGACGTTGCTTTTGCGGTCTCATTTGCAAAGCACATCCTCAGGCGGTTTTAATTGGCTTTTTGCGTCTATGTATGTTTAAAGAGTTTTTTCTTTCGATATTGGAAAAGCGTTGGTTTGCTTCGTGATGGGATGAAACGATGTTTTGTGCTGGGATGAACTAAAGAAGTTAAGCACTTAGTTGCAGAAACTGACATAAAATCGAGGAATTCTGCGAGAAAATCTTAAAGCTTCCGGCCACTACCAGACTGCATAAAGCGGTGGAAAAATCGAGAGAAGTACATGAAGAATAAGGGGGCAGCTATACTGAGAAATATGAACAAATAGCGCTACTGGTGCATCGCTTAGGAGCTACCGTGGCCTCAACCAGCAGGCCTCTTCAGTTTGCACGGTCCGTAGCTCACTGAGTCCACTTTGTTTGAGGTCCCTTTCTACTTGTGTGGACTACCTATAGCGCGTCTTATTGAATCAAAGTTTCTCAATACTCACGAACGTGGGTGATTGGACGGATTTTTTAAAGATTGTGCCTCTGGTGTTGGTGAGTGAGTTTTGCACTATTCTTTTAAGAACGATGTTAAAGAAGTCGCATGACAGCACGTCGCTTTGTCTACATCCTTTTTTGACATCAAAGGTTTCGGCAAGGACTTGACCGACCTTGATGGACGAGTTTGGCAGGTATACCAAAACTAGACATAGATCTGTATAGATCGTCCCTATAGATGCTGTCATATGTGACTTCAAAATGGATGAGAATGTGGTGAGTATCGATTTCAAGCTCCTGGATTTTCTCCAAGACCTGCCGCAGTGGGAATTTGTAATCGATGGTGGACTTTCCTGGCCTGAATCAACACTGATATGGACCGATCAGGTTGTTGACGAACAGCTTCAGGCGCTCACACAACATGGCAGATAAGATTTTGTAAGCGATGTTAAGAAGATTGATGCCTATGTAGTTGGCGCAGTTCAGAGGGTCTCCTTTCTTGAGGATCGGGCAAACAATGTTGAGGATCCATTCATCAGGCATACTTTCCACCGACAATATTTCAGAAATGAGTTGGTGCATGCTCCTTACCAAATCATTTTCTGCCGCTTTTAACAGTTTCAGGAGCATTGTTAAACTTAAGCTTAGATATGGCTTTCTTCACTTCGTCCAGATCGGGTGGACGGAATTGTTGGTTTTCATCATCCAGGTTGAATGGTTTATTTTGCATGACAGCGGGATTTAATTCGTCGAAGCCGATAAACTCTAAACAGAAATATTTGATTCTTCACTAAAACCGACAATTGACGTTCTTATTCACTAAAGTATAAGAATAAAAATAAAAAAGTTAAGAAGTAATCGTCATAGAAAAAAATGTCTATCATTTGTTGGTTTTTCTGTAGAACGTATGTGGAACATAAGTAAAACGACACTCAAGGTGTTTCACACCCGTAATGCCGATACTACAACGCCACCTAACCGCCACGACTCGAAAAACTGTCAAAAATGGCTGCCGCACCAACCATATAATTATTTATGTTTTTATTCTATTTTGGAATGAGGATATTTACAAAGATTCCCAAAAACTTTAGCCACATCCACCCTTATTCACCTAGACGTTCTGCCATACCACAACCCCAAAACTAAAAAAATCCTTAAATCGAAAGTTTAAAAGTGGATTGGATCCACCCATTTCTCACACTTCAAATCCCTGAAACTTTCAATTCTATTGACTTCCACTAAATGCACGTCGAACTTCCAAAAACCAATTAACTTTCCAATAAGCCTTCCAAAGGTGCAGTAGTGACAGAACAATATATCAGTGAACTCTTCTGCCGAAAATCTACGTTTGACAGATTATGATTTTCGCCACCCCCTCCGAGGAGTATAAAAGGAGCCGCAGTTGAACTGCTCGCGCAGTTTCGTTCGGTCTTTTAACGTGAGTGGCAAAAATAAAAAGTAAGTAAGTGACAGTGAAGTGCAGTGCGCGGTAATGTCTCGAGTGCGGGTTCGCCTCGTTCGTTTTCTCTCGCGAGTGTGTTGTGCTTGTGTGTCCCATGCGTATGCCTTTGCCTCTCTCCCAGTCTCTGGTGTTCCCATAGACCACAGAGAATTTGTGTTCTACATAAGTTTTGGTGTAAGTTAACTGTCTTGCTCTTGCGTTTGATGGCAAATGCAGTAGAAATCTTGTTGTTTTTGTAATTAACATTGAAAATATAAAGTCAGTTAAAATTTTGTTTTTTGCCAATGCCAAGTGCCACCTTCTGTGTAACTAAATTGTGTGCGGTGGGTTGTGAGAATTTCCGATCCTTCTGATCTCTCTCTTTCTGTCATTCCTATAAAGTAGTAAAATGTAAAATGTGAGTGTTTGTTTACATATTTTTTTTAATTTCTTTTATAATTTTGTAAAAAAAAATAAGTCGATGTGCCAAACTGTGTGTTTACCAGTTTGTTTCGAAAAAAGTTAAATGTTTTGTTCCTTCGCGGGTGTAATAAGCAATTTTGAGAAGTGTAAAAAGTGTGTCTCCTGTGTATAACGTTAAATTGCCCTTGTCCTTGCCCTTGGCATTGCTTGTTTTATCGTCTAGAAAGTGTGCTTCAAAGTGTTCAGTGATTCTTTAACCCATTGCCCATGCCCTTGCCCAACTCATACCCTGAAAATGCCTTCAGTCTGCCTACTTGTCCTTCGCGGGTGTCTTTAATCGTTTGCGTATACTCTCGGCTCGCGTTCGGGAATGCCGTACAGAAACAATTGATATTAACTTTGAATAAAATACAACCAAATTTGAAACACAGAAGAAGTTTATAGACAACAATCATCAAGACTCAAGGTTAGTGCACGATTTTTTAAAAATTTTGTTTTAATGTTTTTGAATTTTTGAAAGCGCTCAGCTTCTTTTTGTGTGGGTTTAGGGACTTTCGCAATGATTAAGAATAGAAATTGTGTTGAAGCAGCTCTTGCGTATATTTCTTGAGGTTTTCTCTCTTCTTTTTAAGTGAAAGAGTGTCTATTTAGACGATGATTCTATACCAGGAAGGAGTTCAGTTTGACTGTTCCATAGAACCATTGATGGGCTTGAACCCCCTTTTCTGCATTCTTTGAGGATTTTTGTTTTTTTTTTTTCTGTGAAGAAGTAATCATTTAAAGTGCGAATCGATACAGCAATTGGGGTTTGAACCGGCTCTTATACATGCATACATATACATATGTATGTACATTTTTTTTTCTTGCAGAAATTACTTTGAAGTGGTTAGAATCTGAAATTCATTAGAAAATTTTCAAGGGAGCATTGTCGTATTCTAACAGCCTTATATCTCTTTATCGTGGATTGCGTCGGCAATATTCATATTGATCTCCTCCACAAACGGAGCAGTGGGGGAACTGTTTCTCTTATGCAATTTTTCGTTGAAGAACCCTTTGCAAACTTCTAGACTCTATATGTAAATTTCTAGTTATTGAACTAGATGATACCAAGGCTCCTCTAAAAAGGACGTGGCAGACCCATGACTATAAGTAGAGCGGAGAACAGTCCCATCATAGAGGAGTTGACTTTGGTGATTAAAACGTTAAAAGTTCGCAAATTTGCTGGTGTGGATGAAATCCGACGAAAAATACTCAAGGCCTTGGAGGAAAAGGGGGTAAAATGACTCCCTTGTGTCATTAAAGTGGCATGGGAATGCGGTAAAACATCTAGCGATTGACAAGCTAGGTTATTGTTCCTCTTTTTAAGAAAGGAAATAAGAGGGATTGCTCCAGTTATAGGGGTATATCTCCCTTAACACGTTCAACGCATGTCGCCAATTCGGCTTACAAGATGTGCCATAGAATTCGTGCCATCAGGTAGGCCCACGATGAGATAGTTGGACCAAGTCTTAAATCTCACCTCTACCCATATAGGGATAGTCTTTGATGATGGCGACCCTCATAGCGGATAAGCGGGGCAATTAAAATGAGTGAATAACTACTTTGGACAGTTAAGCATTCTCTAGTTTGAATAGGAGTAAAAATGCCAAAATGGTTTCTTACGGTTCGGATGAATCTGTGTGAGAAGCCAGGTCTTGTGAAAATGTAGTTGAAACACGCTATTGTGTGTGTCGCCCCCTCCTTATCGTTCACCGAGTTTTGCAATCACTTACGTACAAACTCGTACCAGATTTATAGTTCGTTATTTCCTTACTCGTTTTTCTTATTTTCGAATGAAAAAGTCAAACCTGTTTTGACATTAAAACTGTAAAAAAAAACAAAAATTAGGGGTGGCTTCCCTAATGATAGTTTATGAGTAATAACATACCAAGTCATCAAATATTAATGCACCGAACACATTTACTTTCTGGCGACTAAGAGACTATGAAATGTTAATATTATAAAGTAAAATTTTGTTACAAAACGCTGTAACAAAATTTTAACTTTGCATTTACTTAACAGATCGTAATAAAATTCTTGTTGTTGTTTAGAAAATTCAACCTCTTTATGCGTTGTCTGGTAGCAATGTAAAAATATCAAACACGTAGTATTAATTTTTTAAGGGTCATCAAACCTACATACTTATTTCTTTGGTCGTTACAGTGGGATAGATTCAATGAGATTAGATATTAGAGAGTTTTACCATCACGTTGCGTTATCTTTCGATGAATCGGAGGCAGTTTCTTCACCGCACAGACTAGCAGGCAGTAATGCATCTTCTCTGGACGTGTCATCCACCTGAGTAGGACGACTTCTTTATCAAAAAATGAACGTTCAACTGAACAATTAGAAAAGGCCTATAGACTTGCAGAAAGTGCAGTACGATGGGTCGGGGATAAAGAAGATTCAAAACTGTGGCATCAACTACGGGTTCCCGACCCGTTAAGAGTCTCTGCCTGAAACACCACATTTCTCCATCCTTTTTAATCCCGGGCTTGCTGTTTTCCCAGTTTGTAAGGCGGGATCCACGATGGGTTTTTCCATATAGCGGAGGTTTGGTCTTCCTGTTCGTCTTGAACCTGAAGGCTGCGATTCGAATATTCTCTTGGCTCCATCACTCGGTGTCTGAAGCAATGTAGTCGACAAGATTTAGCCTCCTGAACTACATCCACATCTTAGTACAGCTCATACAGTTCTCGATTATATCTCCTCCATTAGTCCTCCTCCTGGTGTTCTGTAGGAAGAAGTCGGACGACGCTACTAAATAGAAAATATCTCGGCGAGCTCCTCTACAAAATGAACAGCGTCCTAACTACTATGTAATTGTGATTTCAGGCCGCTAAAGTCCATACTCGACTTCAGACAACAACTTCTCATTAGAAGTTTAAGTAGTAAGTTACTGACCCAAGGAACGAAGGAGACTCTATATAAGACTCTAGCCATTCTGCTTCAACTTTATAGTGCTCTTGGTCGTTTCGAATGAAAGTCTTTATAAGGTATTCCGATGAGAAGACTCAACCACGACCACCTCTCGTCGGGGAATGACAAGCCTCAGAAAGTATAATCTGTCATAAAAGAGCTTCTCAATTAGCCGTTCGAAGTCGGCAATAAATTGTAGGTCCCTTCCATTCGTTCGAAAAGTGTAACACGCACAACTTTCCGAGCTGTCTCGTCAGTTTTTTTTTTTTTGTGTACAGCGACATTGATCAATTCAAAAACCGCGCGTTGGACGTTTGCGATGACAACATCCGGTCGGCAGAGTCTTCGTATCTAAGAGAAAGAGAACTTAGGAGAGGAGGACTTTGCCTACAGTGACGCTTACAAAACCAACTGGGATTGTAGAACTGGAAACAGGGCACTGAGGACCGGGTTCACTAGAGTTGAGTCCAGGTTCACCTCGAACCTTAGAACCACCTGAAAAGGAAAAGGTACACCAAAGATATATTGAAAGGGCATATCAAACATTGAAGGAAACCCTCTTCTTCCGATACTCTTCTAATTATGGAATATGAGGACCAAACGAGACTGTTCTTGTAACTGGAACTCAATTTTATTAATGCGTCGCAAGATCGAAATCTATTGCGACGCCGAAACAAAGGATAAATTACTTTATTGGGGCGATATTACGCACAAATCAACAATTCTGACTTGCCTTCATTTATATGTATAGGTATAGTTACAAGTATAATGTTCGAGACGTCAAGCCTTTTGTTATACACCCCTTAAAGCAAATATCTGTTTGAATAAATTACAGAAACTCATTTTCATCTAAAGTTTTCGTCCCAAAACTTTGCCAGTAAAACATACACACACCTTTATCACAAGACATTGTCTCAAAACTAAATTCAAGAAGCCGTCAAGTCACCCTCTTGTTGTTATCCTCATCAAAAAAACATCCCGATGTTCTGTTCCAGCATTCATTGTCCCTCAAGTTGTTCAATTACATTTCAATTTCAAAATTCCATGATGAAGAGCCAGCCAAAATCATTTCAATCCAAAAGTGAAATATGAAACGAAAAAAGGCCTTAGTAAAAGGATTTCTCCCTTCTGTCTGTGTTGTTGGAGAAAAACTTTTTTCCAAACAATCAGACAAAAAAGTTACCCAACTCTCAAACCTCACCCTGGAGAGTAAATCGAACACAAAAGGAAGCAGAACCAAACGAGCAATAACAACAAACAAATGGACGAATGGTACTCCTTTTGAATGGGCAAACAAAAAGCACCCAAACTTGGGAGAGAACTTTTTGGCCCTAAATCAATTTGGACGGGGTGAACAATGCCATCACACAGGGATGCAGAGGCGCAAGAGGCCATCCTTCCAGGGTTTATTAGACATAAACAAAGATTTCGTATGCTAAATGGACACAATTTCAGAATTTTCCATGAGCTATGTGTCAAAGAAGGCCGGTTCGTCCCGTTCTTGTTCAACGATAATTATCAAATCAAAACACGATCCTCTGGCCGGCCACCACACAGAGGCGGATACCGCAAATTCTACCGTCCGGGGCTCCTCTTTTTGCACTTGATTTGTATTCGTGGCAAGCATACAAATTATAGGAATTTCATTTCCGGCCACTGATTTTGCATCCTTCCTCTATGGCAACCTTCACCCGTATTTCACTCGTTGTCTTCCTTCCACGTTGACAGGTGTCATTCCTTTGGTAATTAGTCTGGCGTGCCAAATAGAATTTCTAATCGCCGCCGCCGCTGCCAGGATAATTCATTACCAAGGAATGAGATTGCATTTCGTTCACCACAGTAGTAGGTGGAATTTTAAGGTCATTTCGCCCATTGCATAGAGGACTTTCTGACACTTAAATTGTGTGCGGAAGGTCCTACAGAAAAAATTATAAAACAAAAAATACACACAAATGTATCCACGCTGTCGACTGCCTGACGCCATTATCTTTCGAGTTAAAGATAATCGTATTCCGGAAGTTGGCAAACATTTGCTTAAAAAATATCATTCCCTGTGTGTCTTGATAGTTTTTTTTTTTTTTGTTTATCCTATGACTTCTCTGAGGGTCTTGGACAATTTGTAACAGGACCTAGGAACAAGAAAAAATTTCAGAGAAGGGCGAATGGCAACTTTATTCCCTATCCCCTGCTGTGCCTTTTAGTTTGTTGTTGTCCTTTTGTTTACAATCGTGTGCGGCAGAGAGCGCTAAATTGAAATCGATTTTTTTTTCTCGCTGTACTTTCTCTCGTCCACCATTTTCGTTTTGTGTTAAGTTGATGGTATTTTTTTTCGTATTTCTCGCTCGCTGATGGAAATGGATAGCGCTTGTGGTTAAGGCTGCCATATATTACCTACACTTGATGCATGCACTTACTATGTGTGTTAGTTCGCAATTATTTTATCCTTTCATTTGGCGGTCACTGTAATTTGAAAAAGAACAAGTGGTTTTGTTTAAATTTATAAATTTCAAGTCAATCGGTGAGCTATTGCTTAACTCTGGCGCTGCACTGCGACCTGGAATGTTCTAAACCTTTGCTAAAAGCAAAGCGCTGTCTTGTGACATAGTCACGCAGATTGTCCACATTGCGATCGACCTAAGGTCTTACATACAATGTACGATAATTCGGAGGAGCAAACATTGGCTTAGACGAACTACGAGCCCAATATAACGGCGACTGGTAGACCTGTTCCCAAGCCCTCACCAGGTGTAAACAAGAAATAAAAAAAAACTATAAGACATAATCTCCGACACAAATTCTGGAAGTCGCCTGCATAAAGTTCTTGCCTGTGAGCGGTCCACCACTTTGAGTTTAGTCACAAAAGAAGATGGAAGTCAAACCCAAACTAAGAAAGAGACTCTTGAACTTTTACTTAGAACTCACTTCCCAGGCTTCATTCTAATGGATTTAATCTCAATCAGACCATCACCGCAGGTAGGCCGTCATAACTATCTGCCGACAACGGGAGACTGAAAAACCGCGAGAGAAATTTTCAATGTTGGGGCCACCAAGTGGGCCCTTCAAAGCCCCTGGAGATGATAGCATATTTCCAGCACTACTGCAACAAGGAGCAGAGATATTTGCTTCTACGCTATCCAACCTGTTCAACTGTAGCTTAGCCCTTGGATACCTACCGGCTGCGTGGCGTAAAGCAACTGTCAAGAATCTACCTAAGGCTGGCAGATCCTCGGACTCAAGTCCCATCAGTCTAAAGTCATTGTCAGATAATTGACAGGCGCAAAGGAAGAGAAGCACTCTGCAATTTCCCCCTCTGTGACACTCAATATGCATACCAACCGGGCAAATCTACTGAGTCAGCACTCAATGACTTAGTAACTAGAATTGAAACCTCCATCAACAGAAAGGGTATATGCCTTGTCGTCTTTCTAGACATCGAAGGTGCTTTCATCTACACTTCATGTGAATCCACTCAACGCGCACTTAGTAATATGAACCTCTCACCAATCATAAGCAAGTGGATTATGTCCATGCTGAAGGGTAGAGTGATTCACACCTCCACCTCCACAACCCACCTTCACACATCCTCAATGCCGAGGCTTTTCACCACTAATCTGGTCGCTCGTCATTGACAGCCTACTTCGGTCTCTTAAGGACCTAGGGATTGAGGCCATTGCTGCAATATGCCCTAAGGTACGGAGATGGTGCACCAAAGAACTCATAAAGCCACCTATAGTTCCTTTTACCACAAGAAGAAACCTAAACCTTCTCATTCGTCCCCCCATCTATGGCGAAACGATTCAGTTCTCGCAGGAAGTAAAGTTCCTTGGAGTACCAAACAAGCCCCAAGAGCACTGTGAAACTTTCGCCGCATCTTTGGCAACAACTGGGGACTTAGTCCTAAAATTATGCTTCAAATCTACATATTGGTCTTCAGAACTACCCTGACTTGTGCGGCATTAGTCTGGTGGAGAAAGACAAATGAGGTCACCACAGCCAAGAAACTGGAACGTTTTCAGCGCTGTGACAGGGTTAGATATTGAAAATTGAAATCGAATCTTTTACTGGCGTTCGACAAGCTATCGGGGTTGGAAACCAAGAGCTTTCAATTTACTTACTCACTTAAGGTGACAGTCCGGGGTGGACCTGGGCCTCAACCAACAAGCCTCTCCAGCCAGCTCGATTTTAAGCCAACAGCCTCCAGATTCACAAACATGGTTAAGGTCCCCTTTCCACTTGCGTGCGCCACGCGGTCGCGGTCTTCATCAACTGCGCCGTCCCTCGGGTGTGGATTCGAAGATTTTCCAGGCCGGAGCACTGTTGTCCATCTGCTCTACATGACCTAACCACCTCAGTCGTTGGACCTTCACTCTTCTGGCTAAGCCGATGTCGCTGTACAGCCCATACAGTTCGTCGTTGTATCTCCTCCTCCACTCCCCGTCTATGCAGACGAGACCGAAAATCACCCGAAGAATTTTCCTCTCGAAACCGCCAAGAACGATCTCATCTGCTTTTGACAAGGTTCATGCCTTTGCGCCGTAGATAAGATAGATTAAGGTCTTACACAGGGTCACCTTACGGACAGGGCTTTGTTACTCAATTGCCTTCTTAGCCTAAACCAACAGCGATCGGCAAAAGTCGTTCTTCGTTTAATCTCAAGGCTGGTGTTGTTGTCTGAGTTTATAGCGGAGCCTAGGTAGACAAAGTCCTTAACTACCTCGAAGTTATATCTGTCTACTGTGACGTTCTGTCCGAGACGTCGATGTTGAGTGTCCTTTCTTGTTGACAGCATATATTCTGTTTCGCTCTTATTAGCGGCTAAATCCATCTTCGACATCACACTGCGTTCTTCCGATTATGTCCACATAGTCGGAGCATCCGGGTAATTGGACGGACTTTTGAAAGATTGTATCGCTGGTGTTGGCGCGTGAGTTTTGCACAACTCTTTCAAGAACGACGTTGAAGAAGTCGCATGACAGCGCCTCGCCTTGTCTAAATCCTTTTCTGACATCAAAGGTCTCGGTGAGGTCTTGACCGACCTTGATGGAGCAGCGTGCATTCTCCATTGTCATCCTGCACAGACGGGGATACCAAAACTAGACACAGCTCTAAATCAAAACACAGCCTTAAAATCGATGAAGAGGTGGTGGGTATCGATTTGAAGTTCCTGGGTTTTTTCCAAGATCTGCCGCAGTATGAATATTTGGTCGATGGTGGACTTTCCTGGCCTGAAACCACACTGATATGGACCGATCAGGTTGTCGACGAACGGCTTCAGGCGTTCACTTAACACGGCAGATAAAATCTTGTAAGCGATGTTAAGAAGACTGATGCCTCTGTAGTTGGCGCAGTTCAGAGGGTCTCCTCGGGCAAACGATGCTGAGGTTCCATTCATCGGAAATATTTACCTCCGACCATATTTTACAGATGCGTTGGTGTATGCTTCTTACCTAGTCATCGCCTACCCCTTTGAACAACTTGGCAGGTAGGCCTTTAACTCTAGCGGCTTTGTTGGACTAAAGCTTGTTTATGGCTGTCTTCACTTTGTCCAGGTCGGGTAGACAGAATTGTTGGTCTTCGTCGTCTACGTTGAATGGTTCACTTGCCTGACAGCGGAATTTAATCCGTCGTCGCCGTTAAACAGTCCTTAGCATCGACTGCGATTCAGTCTAAGGAGAATAATTTGGTAAGGGATTTTATCAAAACCCTTTCTAAAGTCTATGTCCACAACATCGACTTTATAAGCATTCTTCAAAGCGTATAGAGTTTTGGATACGAATTCAGTTAGTTTTGGTAAATGGGTGCCTTGTGACATACGTCGCTGCTCACTTAGACCAGCAAAAGGGTCCATTGTACCCATCTTCTAATCCTACTCCGGGAATCTGTAAAGAGAAGCGTACGAATTCAGTTAGATTGGTAACTGTCTATCTGCCCTTAAGGACCCCATGTTGCTTTCAGGAAAGAATTGGCTTGAAGTGTATATCATTGTCTCTAATGCCAATAGTCTTGCTGCTGGGTTTGTCTTCAAAATCTCAGACAAGAAATCGGTTAAAATAAACCTGTACGAGCATACGAGCACGTGTCACTCCTTAAACACTATTCCTTTTTAATGAAACTCATAACTCCCCCCTTGTTTAAACTCGAAAGAGCACGGAGAACTTATATTATTTCCTTTAGAGCATGTAGGAGCTTTTTTGCCACGGAACAATGATGATGACCTGAGATGGCGCTACAATGGTCCTCTTCAGTTCTTTTATTGTGTCGTTATTGCTTCATGGTCATTTTATTTGAAACAGTTTGTGAGCAGTGAACGCTTAAATGAAACTAATGACCAATCTCCGCGTCTCAATTTCACAATAATGCAGGATCAAGGACCGATGGTAATCCACTAAATTTATGAAAATTGACTTCTAAAAGAGCAAGAGCTGGTATCCAATAGATTTAGCAAAACTTTCCTTCACACCGTACACTGATAGGGATATCAGTGGTGAGTGTCACAAGCACCATAGAAACAAAATGATTATCCACAATGGCTCGGTTGCACACAATAGCTTTTTACAATGAACACTTCTCAGTTTGTGAATAGGAATCCTATATCCGCCACTGCAAACGCATTCATGCAATATGGTTTGCCTGAAGGACGATAGAATTGTAGAACTGTGCAGTGGAGAACTAAGTGAGATTAGATTGTGTGAATGGAAAACTGTGCGGTTTTTAATACCCCATCTGTATGTGTGTGCTGTACGTAATAAGTGTGTATTTAAGTGGTGGTCGACATTTTTACTGACCTCTTTTTCTCGTCCTTTATGCCGACGACGAAGGAGGAAGGCCGACCCACACTCTGGCCGCAGTAACTTTTGCATTTTAGTATATTGCCCCGATGGAAAAATGTAGTTTTGTCTCTCGCATGGGTTTGCATTGTTATTTTTTTAACGTTTGGCCCATGGTGTGGATAAATCGTTTCATTCCATCACAATATAAAGGATACGAATGGGTCGTGCATAGTGGTGTACACAGTTTGATCGTAAATCGTTGATATTTGAAATACAATCCGTGACAAACAGTGACATAAACTTGTACAATGTGTCTGCTGAATGTTGTGCACAAAGTAGTATTTAATATATTGTATGCGACACATTGTATACACCAACCGAGATCCCAACAAAAACATGCAATTCAAGTTCACAAACTTCATAACACACCAGGTTGTCAAATTTGATATCCACGATTAACTCATTTTCCATGTGTTCCTCATGTTGTTTTCGTCAACGACAACCACCTTGTCTTGCAAGCTGATGAATTTAGCTTGAAGTCTAACCATCAAGTTTACTGAGCTGCGCGCTGTACTCTTGTCTCTCACTGATTCGCAAAGTTGTGTAAGATTTTATGTCCAAATAAGGGTCTTGAGGTGGTCGCCGTGTATCAGTGATAAGTGCGTTCGAATGCTGTGTGAGCTGCGTGGATTCAAGCCCCAGTCATGTCCACCGAACATTTTTTTGAGGCATATCGACGGGAGGTTTGTCATCCTCTGGGAATATAATTTTTCATGAAGAAGATTCTCAATTCTACGTTCAGAGTCAGCAATAAATTATAGAGGTCGCTGGGTGGCTCGCATCTGAGAGGGCAAATTTTCGATGACCTTGGCGCATTGATCAGGGTGAATGGCATTGGTCGTTTGCGGCTTATTGACATAGACCTGCGACTTAAGGAAACCCCACAAGAAAAAGTCTAACGGAGTCAAATCGAACGATCTCGGTGGTCAGTTCACGTCGTCTCTGCCCATTGTGGCATCAGCTGTGTGGCACGTAGGGCCGTCCTGTTGGAACCAAATGTCGTTCACATGCACATCATCCAATTTGAGCCAAAAGAAATTGGCTTTCATCGATCGGTAGCGCTCTCCGTTGATGGTGATGGCAATCCCATCGTCGTTTTCGAAGAAGTACGGACCAAAAATGCCGCAGGCCCACAATCCACACCAAACAGTGACTTTCTGCGGATGCATTGTTACTTGGTGGACCTCGTGTAGATTGGCATCGTTCCAAATCCGGCAATTTTGCTTGTTGACGTTCACCGTTCATCCAAAAATGGGACTTGTCGCTGAAGATGATTTTTTTGCTGAAATCGGGCTTCGCTTCCAACTGCTCCAGAACCCAGTTAGCGAAGACACGGTCGGTCTATGGTCGTTTTCCTTCAGTTCCTGGGTCAGTTGGATTGTAAAGGGTTTTTCAATAGGGACGCTACAAAAGTAGAGCGACAGCGACAGCAAACGACGCCATATTTTTCTTGCGGTTTTTTGACATTTATCTTCAGTAAGGTTTGCCATTTCATGATGGAAAGATATACGAGCCAACAACGAGTCGAAATTATTAAAATTTACTACCGAAATTCGGAGTCAGTGGCCTCAACGTTAAGAGCGCTACGTCCAATTTATGGTCGTCATAATTTCTGGCTGGATGGCTACGTCAATAAACAAAATATGCGGTATTGGTCAGGCAGCAATCCACACGTACTCCATGAGTCATCATTGCATCCCGAAAAAATTACGGTTTGGTGTGGTTTATGGGCCGGCGGCGTCATTGGGCCGTACTTCTTCCGTGATGATCAAGACCGGCACGTTACTGTGAATGGGGATCGCTACCGTTCAATGATAACCGAATATTTTTGGCCCTAATTGGATGATATGGACTTGGAGGACATGTGGTTCCAACAGGACGGCGCCACAAGCCACACAGCGAATGTCACAATCAATTTATTGGAAACCAAGTTTGGAGAACGTGTTATCTCACGAAATGGTCCAGTCGCTTGGCCGCCTCGGTCGTGCGATTTGACGCCGTTAGACTATTTCCTGTGGGGCTACGTCAAGTCTTTGGTCTATGCCAACAAGCCAGCGACGATTGTTGAACTTCGTACGAATATCAAACGTGAAATTGCAGCAGTATCGGCCGATTTATGCTTGAAAACCGTCGAAAATGAGGTTCAGCGTCTGGACTTCTGCAAGCGTGCCCGTGGTGGCCATGCAAAAGGAATCGAGTTTCATACATAATGGCATCGAACGTACTTTCACAGGAATAAAAAATTTCATTGATATCCGAAACCGTTTTTGTTTTATTTGAAAAAACTTTTGTAGCGCTCTTATTGAAAAACCCTGTATACGGATGAAGGCCCAAGTCCCGATGCAAATTTCTCCAAATTGATTTCTGCGAAAGGCAAAGTTCTTGTGCGGGGCGCGGAATTGACTGCCTCGGGTTCTCCTGCACACTCCCACGGACAGCGGCGATGTTTTCCGCAGATCTTGCGTTTCGTTGACGTATGGGTGTTATGTGAAGCAGTCGACTCGAATTTGGCCATCAAGCGTTGAATAGTAGACTGGGAAGGAGGATCATGTAAGCCGTAAAATGGGAGCAACGGGAGCTTCATTGCCACAACAGAACACCCATTTTGACAATGAAGTTTAATTATTTGCACGTGTTGTTCAACAGTGTAGCTTGCCATGGTGATTTGTCTTGAGTGTCTGAAAAATAAAAATCGGGAAAACTAACAACAAATAAAACATGGCCGCCATGAATTGTCAAAATCTACCCGTCTCTATTGGAAAACCCTTTATCATGCTCACACACTGTGGTGTTTAGTTCCTGGTGGTATACCATAGTTCCTTCCAGCTTTACCCCAATTTCCTTGGCTCTTCTTCTAAAGTTCGACAATTATTTTCCCATTTACTGCGAAATTGGTTCGCAATTCAATTGTCGCCTGTCTGGAGTATTTGGCTGATCCATCCATTGTGTTGCGATATGGCGCTAACGCAAGTCGCGTTACAGCTCAGGGTGAACCTCGATCTCAAAAAAATAGACTCTCCAGTTAGTCTGGGCCTTAGACAGCTGGCTCTTGTTTTGCGCTTCCAGTTGAGTCTCCTCTAGGCCTATGAAAGATTGAGCTCTCAAATTTTCCAAATCTACAGCGTCCCTGCACCTCTACAATATTCGATAACCAAAAGCTTTACTGACAAAGGACTCACTCAATTGTCGTAAGTAGAAACGAGACGTCACACTTTCTAATGATTGAGATTTTCTCTTCAATTGGGGATTTGAGTTGCCAAGATAATTTAAATATTTTTGCATTGTCTTCAACTTCAGTTAAGTGTCAGTTTGCTGATGTGTTTTTAAAAGCTTGTGTTGGCACATGTGCCATTGGTAGTGGATAATACGTGGATAGTACGCCGCAGTGATAAGTGTCACAGGCAAAACTAAACGAAATAACGATTATCCTTAGTACTTATCTGGGGTGCACACAATAGGTTTCCGCAATGAATAGTCAAATACTTTTGTTAGTGTTAGAATGGAAAACTATTTCCTGCACATTTGCATATGCATTTGTTCTATTCCTTACCCGCACAGGACGACATACTGTGGATAAAAGGCTGTGTTGTTGGACAATAAAGTGGACTTAGATTGTTTAAATGGAAATCAACTGAGAAGGTGTGGTTTTTAAGTCTCCATTCATACATAGTGAAATAATTACGTATTAAAGTGGTGGTTGGCTGTTCCACTGACCTATAATTTTGTCCTTTACGTGAACAAATGAAGGGGAATGACCAGCAATGGCCTGTGAAGAGGCCCATCAGCTTCATTGTCTTCCATTTGCCTAGATTAAGAATTTTCTTATAAAAAGCACTACTACTGATATGCATTTTCCCGGAAGTGTAACAGTAGCGGACTGCCCATTGCAAAATCACAATATAACCCAACTGCCGGTGCCAAATGAAGTTGTCACTCCGCAAAGTATAAGTTGGGCAGTGCGCAGCTTCCACTCCTTGAAATCACCGAGGGTGGACGGGATAGTTCCAATGGAACTGGCCGTGGTGAACCCCTGGTTATCTCTAATATTTAAGAGCTTTGATTACACCCCTAGATCCTGAAAGAGGGTTAAAGTAGTCTTTATACCGAAAGCCGGTAAGACCTCGCATACTTCCCCCAAAGACTTCCGTCCGATCAGTTTATCGTCCTTTATTCTGAAGACACTAGAGCGGCTGATTGATATAAACATAAGATCTAACTTGGATAGCAGTCTCATATCGAAATCCCAACATGCATACTGCAAAGGGAAATCGGTGAAAACCGCGCTCCATGCACTGGTGAAGACCATTGAGAGTTCCTTACACAACAAGGAATACACAATGGTATCCTTTCTCGATATTGATGGGGCCTTCAACACCGTCAGAACAGAGGTTATTTCCGCTGCACTCCGTAACCTGACGATTGACAACTACCTCTGCTTTGGATCGTACAAATGCTTAAAAGCAGGCTGATTCAGGCTGAGCTGGGGAGTTGTTCAATGAGTAGGACGGTCTGCAGAGGTACACGGCAAGGCGGAGTACTATCACCACTGCTCTGGCTAATGGTAGTCAACGAACTGTTAATCATATTGGATAGGGAGGGATTTATTTCAACGGCATATGCTGATGACATTGCAATAGCAACCACTGGTCAATTCCTCCCTACAATAAGAGACCTTATGGAATCTGCCCTGAACATACTGGCAGGATGAACGAGGAAGGTAGGCCTCGGGGTTAATCCACCAAAAACCGAACTAGTCCTTTTCACAAGACGCTGTAAGTTTCTGTATATCACCCCTCCTAAACTAGAAGGCACGGAAATCCAATTGTAAACCAAATACCTGGGGGTCAAACTCGATAGGAAACTCAACTGGAAGCTGAATATTCAGGACCGTGCTAGAAAGCCTCAATTGCCTTTTACTTCTGCCGAAAGGCTCTGGGCCCGAAATGGGGTAATGTTATGCTCCATCTGCTTCCTGTTGATATCTTTGAGAAGCAAATGGCAGTCAAAGCAGTATTAAGGCTCAGGGAATCCTCCCAGTTGATCTGCACAGCAATAGGCCAATCCAATATCCTCAAGGGCAACCGTACTATTCCCAGTAAAACGGAATACGTTGCGCTCTATTTTGACTTCAACGTGAGCTACAAGATTTAGATTCCTAGTAGAATCTCTTGGTAGTCTGGTACAGTTTTGAATGATTCCGCGATAGAAATAATCACAGATGGATCCAAGACAGCGGGTGGTACGGATGCTGAAGTCTTCACCAATGCAACCACTGTAGTGTGTTTCGGGTGGAAATCATTGCAGCCTGCGAAGCTGCGGCTTGGCTTTTAATTAATGCGATAGATTGTAGCGCTGTTGTACTATACATATACAGTCAGGCAACTATTAAAGCCTTGGAATCGCCGACAATACGATCAAAGTTGGTAAAGCAATGGCGCAGATTTCTCAACGAGATTGCAGACAAGTGCGACGTTACCCCAGGACAAAGGGACGTTCCAGGCAACTGGAGAGCGGACGAGCTGGCAAAAGAGGGTGCAGGACGGCATCACCCCGACAACCTGGGGAAACCCTCTGCGTCTATCGAATCGATCAAGTTCCTCCTTGACACTGATACCAAGAAACTGGCAAGCCACAGGTGAAACAACATCAGCACTTGTCTCCTGTCAAAACAATTTAAAGAAGACGGGGAGATCCACAAACCGGAAAAAAATCTAGGTTCACTGACAGGGCTCCTCTCCGAACATTTTTTGATAGGCAGACATGCACTTAGACTGTCGAAGAGGAAACTATTCTTGCGACTGACGCAAAGAAGGAAAACCCTCGGGGAATACTTCTATGACGATCTTAACGATCTTGCTGAACTCGACACCCAGAAGATAAGAAACTTCATCTCTGGGACGAAGTGGTTCAAATCTTAGGGTTAACACCGCTTCGGTTGCCCACCTCGTTGTACTTATGCTACATATTCTGGTTCCCTGGTGCCGGTAAGCCGGTTTCTTCACTGTGGTATCACATTGGCCAATTTGATCTAAGTGTGTCCCTGATTGAGCGGGGACAGCCAGCTAACCTAACCTAATCTAACCTATGCTTGATGAGTTCCTATGTCTTGTACCCAGAAGAGGAGTACGTTAAATTGGTCTTCCATCTCTATGAGAGACGAGCGGTAATGCAGAGCAATTTTTGATGTTACGGAGACTGGTTCCAGGGACTTTATTGCCGCTTATCCGTCTGTGAAAATGCTCACGTCCTGAGAAAATACATACAATATTTCATCTCAGCCAAGATTAGGAAATCCTTAAACTGTCCGGATTTTAGCTAGTTTGGTGACCGGCATCATGATTTAAGTTTTTTTCTGCTGAGTGAAATATGGGATTTGCAATCCTTTAAAATCTGTTTCAGTCACTCGACGAGCGACGTCGTCGATGATTCCTTAACGTCAAATCTATCAATACACACAATCACATAATACTGTTATGATGAAACAGTTAGATACCGCATTGCACATACGAAACAGTTTCCTTAAAGCAGATACGTCAAATTCGATTTAAAGGATTAGAGAGAATTAGAAGAGGAAGCAGTTTTTTTTTTAACGTCAAATTCCACAGTCTCACCCAGCTAATATCCTGTCATTGACTTCACCAATGCTTGTAGCATTATTATCCACAGTTATTGCAATACCTGTGGTAAGTTGCAACTTAGATTCGATGCGATAAAATTCCATTAATTGCATCAGCGACGACGATGTCCAGTTGGATTTTTGTTTCATTATAAATAGAAAAGGCGAACATATCCCTGATGGATTTTCCATCGAACTTTCTCGGTCACACTTTGCGGAAACCCCATGGTTCCATTCGAATCATGTGCGCATTATAAATGGATGTGTGTATGATTATTTTCTTTTTTTTTATAAATTTTTGTAGTTTTGATCGAAATTTTGTACAAACTAGCTTGTAACCCGTTGCAACGTGCTGTCAAGGTTCGTCCCCGAAGGACATGTCAACTTTAACATGGGAAGTTAGTGCTGTACCACTTTTTTGGTTTCATAATAAATGAACTGCTTGTACACAAACTCAAGGCCAGTGATTTACAGTTCACGCTCGCACAGCCAGTCGCCCAGTACCTACCACTACCCCATGCACAAAAGGCGAACTTTGTCAAGACTTGGTAATTGGAAAAATATGTTCCGCCACAGGATGTCACACGCTTGGGTTTTCAAAAACGAACACGATGCGTAAATGTAGTAAACGTGTTTTAATTTACTTAGTTGTGTGGGTTCGGTTGGTTGGTGCCGGTACCTGGGTGGATGGCAGACTGTGACAGATGCTGAATCATTCCGCTTAATGTGTCCAGCTGGGGGTCCTTAATCTCGGTTGTTTATTTAATAGAATGACATTTGATGTAGAGTTGAGCATTGTTTGGAGTCAAATTGGCAGATTTATCCTTGATCTGATGTGATATTGGTTTTCATGATAAACCCTTGTCAAGGTAGTGATTAGTATGAGTAATGCTTTGTCTTATTCGATGTGCTTTTCAAATTGGCATGTCATTTGGATGAATTTCTTATATACGACTGATTGCTTAGTTAATATTTGCACGTAAGTCTAAGGTTGAGTTAAGACCAAATGCGGTGTCCCAATGCAGTTGGAAAATGGTTCTGCCTTTGAATGCTTCCAGTTTTGGGTGTGAAAAATGTAACACGCACAACATGAAGGTGTGGAGGAATGTAGGCCTTAGCTCATATTGACCTGTCACTGTATTCACCACTTTTTTATCGATTTTAAAGCCAAGGGTAGTGTTCCTGTATGAATGGATGAATGACTTTGTTAACTTGACAGAAACAGTTCTATGAAGGCCTACAATTATTTTCATCATTTTTCAAAAAAAAAACCTCTAAAGGCTTTGGAGTCTGCATATTAGGTGAGACAGTCGACTCATTGTCAAGTCAGCCCAAAAATTTAGAACTAGTTCCCTTCAGTAACAAGTTCAAGCCTTTCTTGAATTTGTAGAAACTTGAGCGCATGGAGCGGTCTCTCTCGGATCATGAACATTTTTCTTGGCAGCAATGTATTTTTCACATCCATGAGGGCGGCATAGTGGAAACTAACGAATTTGGTAAGTTATCTATTTTTGTCTTACGTGTGACTAGCTGACCTGACCCTTTCACATTAAGTCATCCTCCACCTGCGGCCACCACAAACAGATTTTCTTTGTAGGTAAGCGACGAAACCATGTAAAGGATTTTCCAATAGAGACGGGTAGATGTTAAAATTGAATAAAACAAATTGTGTGTGGGAATCAATGACATTATGTCTGGAGTATGACATCGTTCAAATGGTCGCCGCGGCTTCGCTGGGTGGCGGGCATTTGATGACTCTGGCGCATAGATTAGGCTGAATTTGAGCGATGGCACGGGTTATGTTGATTTTGAGGGCACTGCTCATTTTCGGCTTATTGGCATAGACCGGCGGGTTAAGGAAACCTCACATGAAAAAGTCCAACGGGGTCAAATCGCACGATCTCGGTGGCCAATTCAAGTTGTCTCTGCGTGAGATAACCATGCCCTCAAATTACTCGTGTAAAATGTCCATTGTGGCATCATCAGTTGTGTGGCAAGTAGCGCCATCCTGTTGGAACCACATGTTGTTCACATGCATATCATCCAATTTGGGCCAAAAAAATTGGTTATCATCGATCGGTAGCACTCTCCGTTGATGGTGATGGCAATGCCGTCGTCGTTTTCGAAGAAGTACGGAGCGATGACGCCTCCGGTCTGCAATTCATTCCAAACAGTGACTTTCTGTGGATGTATTGCCACTTGGTGGACCTCGTGTGGATTGGCACCGTCCCAAATCCGCTTGTTGACGTACCGACAGCTCGAGGTGACCCAAGGCCTAACTTCTTGCAACCATTCATGTTGTGCGTATTACATTTTTCGCACGAGCGGAAGGTACCTACTATTTATTCCCGACTCCGAACCGAATTGAGACGCTTTTCCATGACAAATTACACTCTCACTCCCCGTCGAGAGGTGGTGCCGCAAAAAATATTCGGTGGATATGGCTGGGGTTTGAACCCACGCCGCTCGGTCAGCAGTCCAACGCACTAACCACTGAGTCACGGCGATCTCTTTCTCGGGCGTGAATTCGAAGATCTTCCAGACCGGAGCACTGGTGTCCATCCGCTGTACATGACCGACCAACCTCAGTCGACCTTCTGGCTTAGTCGATG
Organism: Matsumyia berberina; assembly: GCA_917880715.2. Lineage (NCBI taxonomy): Eukaryota > Metazoa > Arthropoda > Insecta > Diptera > Syrphidae > Matsumyia > Matsumyia berberina. Next base: position 38,029,862 of record OU862870.1, read on the forward strand.
TCGCTGTGTAACCCGTACGGTTAGCCGCTGTATCTCCTCCTCCATTTACCCTCTAAGCAGAAGGGACCAAAAATGTCTCGAAAAATTTTCTTCTCGAAACGGCCAAGCACAACCTTATACGCTTTAGACAGAGTCCATGCCTCTGCGCCATAGAGCAAGACTGGGACGATTAAGGTCGTATACAGGGTCACTTTGGTCGTTCAGAGGTCTTTGCTACTCAATTGTCTTCTCAGCCCAAAGAAACAGCGATTGGCAAGAGATATTCTTCGTTTGATCTCAGCGGTATCGTTGTCTGAATTTATAGCGGAGCCTAGGTAGAAAAAGTCCTTAACCACTTAAAATTTATATCTGTCTACACTGACGTTCCTTCCGAGATGTCAGTGTTGAGTGTCCTTTTTTGTGGTGGACGTATGTAATTGTTGGTTTAGGGGTTCTGTCAAACGTTCTCTCTTAAAAAAACGGAACCATCTCGGCGCCTTATTTTTTGACAATCATCGCGGCCTAACACAACATAATGTCGATAACCTAGTTCACTTTATCAAAAGCTTTCACTAGTTTTACGAGTAGGAAGGAATATTCCACCTAGATCCAGGGGTAACAATGGACCTTCTGCTGGTCTAAGAGTTTCGTTGGCTATATTCTGACAGCCTCTCCAACCTTACCTGGCTTACATATGTATGTAAATATAATGAATACGAGTATATCTATCTCAAACTACTCCTCAAATAACCAGTATTTGTCCTAAATCCATCGCTGCCTTCATCCGCCGGAATGAGAGGGTGTCAAGCACTTCACTAAAAAAAAAAAAACTCTGAATGCTTTCATCCCATTAGTATTCCATAGAGCACAACTCAATGAAATATGCAAACAAGCCACTCACTGAATTAGTGTCCATTAAAATACCAACCGAGGGTGGAGGTAGGGCGTTGCATTGCGCTTTTTCCCTTGTGAGAAATCAATTTTTATTGGCAGGCCAAATTGGTAATAAGTGTCAACGAATTTTGTGTTGCACGCTTTTTGTTGTTTAAAATTGCCTGTAAAGATTAATAATGCATTATTGGTTCTATTACCATTTCTGATTAATTTTTAATTTTTCTGCTTTTATGCAATACAGAGAATAAAATAGGGATACACTCGTATGTATGTTGGTGCTGAAGTTTTGCATGTTGTTTCAGTAAAAAAAAAAGATCGGGCTCGGAAGCCTTTAGGCTGCGCACACAGTGAAGCGATAAATCGATGCGATGCGAAAAGCGAACAATAAAACTATTCACTTGTATTTTTATGTACGTGAGCACAGTCAAGCGATAAGATTTCATGTGCTTCTCGCATCGCATCGCTTCATCGCATCACTGTGGGCGTAGCATTAGAGTGCTAGACTTCTCGCAAGGTCGGATCGAATATGAAGGAGGGAAAAAAAATTCTTTCCACGCTCAAAGATGTATTTACAGGGCATGGTTGGTTACTTGCTTTAGTGGGTCTCAGTGCGTGATTGAGCCTTTTACTTAGTGTGGGAGTAAATTTTCCTGAGGCCAAAATGGCGACATTGTCAGCATAGGCTGTCACGCTGTTTTCTATTACTGCGAGGAGAGGGATAACTTTCTGTGATATCACATGAACAAGCTACTACTAAGTGAGTATAACCTTTGCAAGGCCTGCGGAGACAAGAAAATTAACAAGGACACACCTCACTTTCTCTGCCAGTATCCAACGCTTTGCCATCTAAGACTTAAGTTCCTCAAAATTCACTTTACCAGGATATCGACATGCATGTCTAAATAGGGACAGCTGCAAGTCCATAAAACCTTCAAGTTGGTTTCAGACCCAATGGCAATAGAAGGGTGCTTTAAGAAATTATTTCTAGAGCAATAGATACTTTTTCATCAAACAGACATCACAATGTGTCTAAACTGTACTGACCTGGTTGCTGCGCATAGGGTTCTGCGTCCCCTCGCCAATGCATTTAGTCGTACCTCGCTCTTTCTTATCTATTTACACAAACTTACTTTCAATTTTCGGTTTCATGTTCGGTTTGCCTTCATTTTAAGTTCCTGGAAAGTTCCTCCGACACCACCATCCTTGTAATTTTCCCTTTCGTTGTTAATAGTTTTAAACATTCTATAATAGTTGTAAAAACTTTAAGAAAAATATTCCGAGCAAGTTTTTCAGACCTCATATATTATTGTTGAAGTTGAGTACCAGAGGAATTTTTTTCTATAAAAGTTTGCTGTGCTGTTGAAAATTCCCTTGAAAGTCCAAGGCTTAGGCTTTAAGAAAATGGCGAGACACTTTAAGCGTCAGAAATGAAATAAATTTCTTATTAAAAAGAATTTGACCATAATGTGGTCTATCGTCGATGTACACGTTTTTGCACTCAGATTGGAGGTTCATACCTCATTTGGTAGTGAGACAGCTATGTGTTTGGAACGGAATCCTGCACCTAATTCTGGGTGAGTTCCTCTTGTATGTACCGGATGCTGTGAAATCATTAAACGTTACGACTTTTTATCGTCTTTGAAATTTTCGGACAGCATATTGGAGGACCACCATTTTTGCCACAAGGAGAATTTAGTTGAGAGTATTACTATGTTTCCCTTATCCTCCTAACATGGTTGAGTTCTCTTGTTCATGGATTATTATCTTTTTAGTTCCTGAAGCGGGTATTGCCGCCGACTGCGAGGAGTTGAAGTTGGCAACCAAAGTGCTATGCAGTGAAGCGTAAAAGTATAAAAGCATTCATAAAGGGGTCGAGACAGTTTTAATAAAAATTCTTTATGAATCGGTAATATTCACCTTTGGTCTAAAGGATTTTCTGGGCGAGAGAAACTTTGCCAGAGGAATTTGACTTTATCGAATTTTTTAAATAATTGGACTGCAGTCTGAAAGAGGATTTATTTTAAATCTCAATGTGGTCTTCTTTGATTGTTGGAAAAGATTGGAACTCAAAAAATATGTAATTCTTTTCGATTAAGGGTTAAATGGAAATGACATCAGCAATCGCTTTTTATGGGAATTAAAGCTTAAAAAAGGACAAAGTGATTTGAAAGCAGATTTCCGAATCTGATAATCGCTGTAATGTCCATTTGGTTGGTTGGAACTTCGCTGTTTGTCGGGCGAAACATAATGCGCCCTACGACAACCGATAGCAGTTGCAAAAATCTATAAAGCGTTTAGGTTAGGTTAGGTAAATAGGTGCCTTGTGACATTGTCACTGCTCACTTAGACCAATTTTACTCCCGGAACCTGTAAAGAGAAGGAGTGTTAACTTCTGCCTTTTTGGGTGAAAAGACCATGTAGGCCCATTATTTTAACCATGTAGGCCCACACTTTGGTATTGAAATTTCGATGTCACCTTATAGCACTGAGTTTCGGGCGACGTTTAGTTGGACGTAGACATCGTTTTTTATCGCCCTTAGTCGCTGGCTTCATTAGCACGTAACACTGTATTATGGCCACTTTCTTCACCCTCGTTCTAGCTTAGTCTAGGATCAGTGGTTACCTCCCCTCAGACAGAGACACACTTAGACCAGATTGGCCCATTGTGATACCAGCGGCTTACCTGCACCAAGAACCAGAGTATATAACACAGTGTACATTGATATGTGTAATCGTAACGGTATTAACCCTAGGAGTTGAACCATTTCGTAGCGGAATTGAAGTTCCCTATCTTTTGAATGTCGAGTTCAGCTAGATCGTTTAGATCACGATAGAAGTTTTCTTCGAGGATTTTCCTTCCTAATGTTGCAAGGATAGGACAAGTGCAACGTAGCTGGGTAGTCTCACCCGCGGTAAAGGTCCACACACCGCTGGAAGTCGTTAAGGGACACATCCACTCACACTTCCTGGAGAAGGCCAATCTTCAATGGAGGAGATTGACGAACTGCTCCATATCAAGGAAGATATGGCCGACCTACGATTCGATCAGAACTAGGGATCTTCTAAGCAGAACCCGCCCAGATATTGCCAGAATAACGGCAATTATCACGGGGCATTGGCCAATTGAAGACCATGCGGCTAAACTAGGTATTCCATACAACCCCCTCTGCCACTGCAGACATGAAAATGAGAGGGAAACTCTCGTCCACTTTCTCTGCAAGTGTCCGGGACTTGCAAGAGCCAGACTGTGTGCACTGAACTAACCATTCTTCGACGACCTCAGCGACCTCAGGGTAAAAGGATGCAAGATCCTATTCGATTTCTAAATTCCAAAGGTTGGGTCTAGGCAATCCCGGCTGTATCACACATTTTCTACAACACACATCATCAATGAGGTCACACGAGTCACGGTAACAAAAAGGCACATCCTTGTGCTAATTGGGTTTAGTCGAACCGCCACCTCTACCTACCACCTACCTAGGTGGGTACTGGGTAGTGGTTTCCTCCTTCTCTTCATCTCTCTAGAAATCGTTCAAGGGGACGCTCTATCTGAGTGCATGACCGCCTATAAAAAAGTGTTCAATGAGGACTCCTATTAGTGAACCTAAGTTCCACCGGCTAATGGGTACAAGCCTCTTTGTCTTTTAAAAATCCAGGTTCAGCCAGATTGGTTTTGTCAAGTGTCAAGTGTTAAGGTTGTGCCACTTATTGTTTGCCAGTTTCTTGGCATTCGTGTCAAGGTCCCCAGGTCCCCGTCCCCAGGTTTTCGGGGAGATGACATCCTTCGCCTTCTTTTAGCAGCTCTTCTACTCTGCAGTTGTTTGGAACGTCTTTATGCACAGAGTTACGTCGCACCTGTTTGCAATCTCGTTAAAAGGCAATTCCAAAGCTTTAATAGCTGCCTGAATATCTATGTATAGTACAGAAGCCCTACAATATATTGCGTTGATTGAACGCAATGCCGCTGCTGCGCGGACTGTCCCAATTTCCACTTGGAATACACTACAGTGATCTGGCAGTCAGATGCGTTTGAGAATTTGCTGTCTTGGATTCGTCTGTGAATATTTCTATTGTAGAGTCGCTCAAAAATGCACCGGACTCCCAAGCGTTTCTGCTAGGAATCTAAATTTTGTACCTGACTTTGAAGTCTGAAAGCACCTGTTATGCCGACGCGTGATCTTCTCAAGTAGACTACGGTTGCTTTCTTGTCCAGTCTTGTCCACCATACCAGTACTCCATTGTCCTAAATCTGGCCAATAATATTCGAATACTCTTAGGCTTGCAGAATATTGCTTTTGTCTACATTCGTCGTTCTTTCAACTTTTTCCAGAGTAGAGTAAGAGAATGCTACGCGTAGGTGATTGGAATTCACCCGCTAAGAATCACCTAACCTCCAAAGTTGGAAATGTTGAAGCTGTGTTTTTACATTCTATGTCAAATTTCTTCTTAAAGTCTGCAGTCGCAATCTGGTAGTGATCGTCGGGACTAAGAGACGTCTAAGAATTCTCTGTGTCGCTCGCAACATGATCAATTTGGTTGAAGGTTCATTGGTCACGACACCCGTGGTTGCTATAGTAAATTCGCAGGAAATGTATAGTCGCTATAGTGATATTTAACCCGGCAGCAAGGCGATTATAAATAAATAGACGGCGCGACAGCTCAGGATGAGCCAAGGCCTAGCTTCTTGCAACCATTGGAGGGACATATAATTTATTGCCGACTTCGAAGGGCGAATTGAGAAGCTCTTTCCTAACAAATTATACTCCCGGGGGCTTGTCATTCCCCGACGAGAGGTGGTATGTTTGGTGGACATGAATGGGGCACAACGGTCCAACGCACCAACAACTAAGTCACTCAAGGCGATAAGCCTTAGCTACAGTTAAATCATCCTTATCCGAGGATTGTTTGTGCTTTGTCAAGGGCTTTTGCTGAATTAAGTTAAATCCATGTAAGACGTAGGATTACTTGCTTGGATATGACCAATCAATTGGATTCGATCAGGGCAATTTTTTCATTACGGCTACATCCAGAGATGCACTTGATAAGTCTCTTGGATTACCTAAACTCGGCGACATTTTCCCCATGGGCTAGGCGAAGTTGGTGTTTCCAGCTTTTTAACAAAACTGTGGCGGTAGCCCCATTAACGCCACATAAGGGTTCCAGTCTCAAGAGAGCGGAAGCTGAACCGGTCCTAACCAGCTCATCCGTAGTTTCATTGCCTACAATATCCTGGTGGCAGGGCACCCAACCAATCTCGACCTTGTTGTGCCTGACAAGTGCTTGTAGGGTATCGGAGCGGCACTTGACTGACACACTTCCACGAAGTGTGATGTCAGTGGTTTAAGCGCAGCCTGACATGTATTTTTGATCCCAAAATACCTATCTGTCGAAGATTTCAATTGCCACACTGTTCCATATGAGACAAGATTTCTGTGAAACCACCTCTGTCATCTCATGTCAATTCTGTTTCATGGCCTTGACAATTGACATCGAAGAACCAGTGAATCTCGGGAGGTCGGAAATTCGAAACTTCGGTAAATAAATTTGAATAACCACACCCTCGATTTGCCACATATCATCCGAACAACCCGAAACCCATCAATGCGGTTGAAATACGCCTTCCACTTGGTTGCAAACACGTGTCAACCCCTCCAGCGGCGTATTCCCCTGACACAACTGAATAAAATTGTTTCCTTTCTTTCTGTCTCTTCTTCGTATCTAGACAGAAGTGACAAACTTTTCTAAACTTTCCCCCACCCAAACACCAAGAGGCAAAGAAAATTAACACAAACTAAATTAATTTGTCATGGTCAACGAACCATAATTAACGTTTGTTTTTGTTCCTGCACTTGGCCGGGCGCTTCCTTTCCGCTTCTCTACAGGGAATGCTCTTCCTTCCTCTCGAATTAGTCGGAAATGTTGTGGTTTCTGTGAAATTCACCTTCCACGCCTTGGTTGGCCCCAGCCTTCGTTTAACATAAACATCTCCGTGTTTCTGCTTTGCATTAATTAAGTCTGACTCTTGTGCTTTTAATTTCATTTGCACACCCCACTGGCTCCACTAAGCGAGTGGTGTGCGCTTATGAACTTTAGCAGCACATCCGCCCCTGTTGTCCAACCCTTAGGTGAAAGAGTGCAAAAAAGTTGATCGTCCTTGCAATTGTGTTTTGGTTATTTATTCCATTTCTCTTGCGGTCGTATTGTGGATATTGTATTTCGTTGCTCTTGTCTTTTTTTCATATGCAACAGCGGGCCAAGTTTCCAGAAAGCCATTAGCAACTGCATAGCGCCGGCTCGGAGATAAAGTCTTCGTAATTTCAAATGCAAATTCGGTCACAGAACATACTTTGGGCAAATATATCGCAGAGCATGGATTGCATTTGGTTAGCCAATGGTTTTCCTTTTTTTTGTGTTAATTTGGTTTTTCCTGTGCAGATGGGGACGGCTAATTTGGTATCTCACAATGGGAGGAGATAAGTCCGGAGGAGATTTGATTTGCTCGCGTGGGTTTCTGGGTCATCCTACTGTGGGAAGTATAACGATGATGATGATGATAATTATTCCTGGAATAACTGTTCCGCGGAAAACACTGGTTGCACATAAAAAGCTTCAACTGGAAGTAAGTTTTGTATTTAATTTTTTTTTGTAGATGAAAGTCCGTACCAGTGTATGCACAATTTTTTTTTTGTGCCAGAACGTAAGATCATTATTTATGTCTCTCGGACGATTTTTTTTCTCCTCCATTCTAGCAGTACTTCCGGACATGCCTAGGCCAATTCATGAATAATTTTTTCATGGGTCGCCATATTTCAACATTTATCCTTCCTATCGGTTTCGATGTAAGAGTTTTGTTCCATATATTTTGAAAAAACCGCTCTATACTTGGCTCCGGGGCGAAGTCAAATTGGTCGAAGGTTAGGTAAGGTTCAAGTGGATGCCAGCTAAAGCCAACTCGCTTCAACTCATAAGGGGACCGTTGTGATACCACCTCGGTAAGATCTCCTGCCTACTCATTGAAACCAATTGGACTTTCTTATGAAGCGTAGGAGTCTACTGACATCGATATTAATCAGGTCGCCCAGGTTTGTAAGGAAGAAAGCTCCTAAGTCGAGTCTCCTTTTGCGGGAGAGAGCGGGATAGGTGCAAAGAAGATGGAGACAAGTCTCCTCCCCCTCCTCGTCCATACAAGTTCTGCAGAAGTCATTTGCATAAACGCCAAGCTCTGGATGCTAGCTTATTAGACAGTGTCCAGTTATGGCACCTATTAGCGTGCTAATATGCGATCTACTAAGAGAAATTAAATACTTAAAGAGTTTCAGATCCAGCTTTGGCCAAATCTGCTTTGTCGCTAGACATGTTATACCACTTGTCCACCTAAGATTTGTTTTTTCGATAGGATCTCGCTTTTGTTTAAGTTTGCAAGTAGCGATCGGTATACCTAAGCTCCCCTTATCAGGCCCAATAGGTAATGTTGTTCCATATCTGGCGAGTTCAGCAGACTTGCCGTTCTTTGGAACGTCACTGTGTCCTGGCACCTAACAAAGGTGAATATTGAACTACCCCGCCATCTCTACAAAAGATGATCGGCAATCTAGGGCTATTATTGAATTTAAAGCGACTGATTCCAAGGACTTCAGTACCACTTGACTATGCGAAAAGATGCGGATATCCGTGGCTGACTTCTCTGATCGCCATGATATCCATCTGGAACACGCTACAATGATTTGGAAGACGGAACGTTAGGCTGAGGTTAAGCCTTTCGGAGAAAACAGCACCACCCACCTCATTGCTAATTTTTGAACCGTCGTCGGTGCAGAATTGGACCAACTTGTCTTTTGGGAATACATCGCCCTACAATGATCTGGGAGGGATGGTTGCCACGAAGTTCTTGTCAAACCTTAGCTTGGGTGTGGTATAGTCTATGTTTCTGGGAAAATTGTTGACATTTTTCAAAATGGAGGCATGGCCAAAATCACTGTGAGGTTGCTTTGAGGCGGATAGGTGCACTAGCTGCCATTTGTCTGCCGAAAATGTCTAGGTGTGATAAATAAAACAAAATGTCCAGTGCTGGAGAGGGAGTCGTGCGAAGAGCTCCGCAGATACACATGCAAGCTTTGCTTAGTTTATCGTGGTTAATGGCTATATCCAAGGCGGTCTACCCCACCATCACCCCGTATGTAAGTATCGGTGTTATTACCGAAATATATAGCCAATGTGTTATGCGGGGTTGCAGACCCCTTTTATTTCCAATGGCCTTCTTGCAAGAAAAAACGGTTATTGTAGATTTATTAACTCTGTCTTGAATGTTTGGTTTCCAGCTTAATTTCCTGTCCAAAATAAGACCCAAGTATTCTGCTTCGTTGGAGAAAGTTAAACTTGTACCATCAATGGTAGGAGGGTCGATATTTGCGATCTTATACTTCCTAGTGAAGAGTACCAGCTCTGTTTTTTGGGGGTTCACACCCAAACCACACCGAGCTGCCCATTTGGTTATCTTTTTTAAAGGACTTTGGGGGAGATCTTTTAGGGTATCAAGGTGCTTTCCCGAGACGGCTATAGTAACGTCATCAGCATAATCGATCACTTCGATCTCTTTCCCACCAAATTCCAAAGAAGGGGGGACAGGATTCCACCCTGTGGAGTGCCTCTACTGACAGATCTTTTAGCAGATGAGCTGCCCAACTTTGAGTTAATATTGTTATTCGACTGCTGAGAAGAATGATGTGCTGACGTTGTTAAAAGCGCCCTCTATATGCAGATATGTTACCATTGTGTACTCCTTGTGTGGAGTATTCGATTTTACGCACTAATGTGTGTAAAGCCGTTTCCACTGATTTACCTTTGCAATATGCAGATTGAGCCGCAGACAGCAGATGTGAGTCGATACTGTGGCGTGAATGGATATCAATCAATAGTTCAAGAGTTTTTAGAAGGAAAGATGATAGACTTATGGGTCTAAGGTCCACACAAACACACACCCCAATTTCTAACATCTAACATCTAAGGTCCTTTAAGCTTACATGGGACTATTTGCCAGCCTTGGGTATGAAAACCTAGATAGAAAGTGGAGCTAAAAAAAATGTATAAACATGAAATTTATTTTTGAAAAAAATCGCCGTGATACATGTAGCCGTAGCTTTGAAAAAAAAAAATCGAAGACGATCTCTCAAACTATTAAATTGAACAGTAAGAGTAGTACTAAATGATGTAACTAGAGACAGAGACCAGAAAAAATTTGCGAACCCTGTCAAAGTTAGCCAAAAACGTCATTTTTTGGATACATAACCTCAAATATCTAAAAATCCTGACGTGATGGGACAATTCTGACTCCGGATTCGGATTCTACGCAAAAAAAAAACCATGTTGGCCTGTGTAATAAACGACTATGCAAGCTTTTTAGCACATCTAAGAATGCGCATAACTCGCGAAAGGGAGCAGCTAGAATTTTGAATTCAACTGTCTTTTGATGTCCAAACAACAGAAAAACTTACTGCTTTAGCAGATTTTGGATCCATTTTAGTTAAAGATTTGTCAAAATTGAGTGTCTGTTGACATGATCCGTCGCAAAAAGAAGTGCCCCTTGGAGTTTTCTCCAGTTCATCCCTGACCGCTAGCGCTTGTGTCTACACCAGCATTTTTTGGAAAGCCATATGGTTTATCCCCTGGGCTTGAATCTATTGCAAGTACTAGCCAGTACTAGACTCGCTCGCACAGAAAAAGAAACTTTCTCCTTACCCTTTAGACGCAGCTTTTAAGTATCTTCGTGTAGAGGCCAGATCTAGCTAGAATTTACTTCATGGTCATGCTAATCACATAAGTTATATCCAAAAATACAGCTTTACTGTCTGTATAATTTTTGACTATTTTCATATTTTTTGAGTAATTTCTCGGAGCAGAGCAACGCCTCCCGAATTCCAAAATGACAATTCGAGTCAATAGAATCAGGTCTACGGTCCTGTCTTTCTATTAGGCAGTTGTGCAGCCTCAGTGAGGGCATATCGCATGAGCAGCACTTTATTTCAATACACACACTAGCTGCTCCAAGTCATTTTATCCATCTTCTTCAAAGTGGCAGAGGCACGCCTTCCGACCACCAAGAATGAACAGAATAAAGGGATACTTGATTGGAAAAGGCATTAGATGGCAAACTACCTCACATTATTGATTTGCTTTTTGTGGTGTTTGGGTTGTGCGCTCCGCAGTCGTACCTTGGCTACAACAAGGTAGTGGCCTGAACCAAAGTTTGAACCTTCAAAGAAGTCCTTGCGTTGATCACAATGTCGTCAATCTGGTTTTAGATTGATTCAACAAAAGAGATCTATGTCCCCTTATGAATATGGAGATGAGAGAACCACGTGCTTGCTGCGATAATGTTTAATCCCGCTGCAAATTGCCAACCAGGTATCATTAATGCCGAATTTCTTTGTCATTGCCTGTGACTGTGACTTGGACAGTCAGTCCTAACAAAAACCATCGATTGATCGGTGGCGTATACGTAACATTTTTCAATGCGATAACGACGTCATATAGAGACACATGTTTTCCTTACAACAATCGAGCTTCGCTAGCTCCCTTACCTATTTTTTCCGCAATATTAAGTCGTAATGTTGTAGAAAAGAAGTGAAATAGAAACATCGTGCCACACCATATGGGTCGCGGTTATCCAAATTTGAACGCTAACCACGTCCATGTCGCAAAAATATGAAACCGCTCCTATACCTACCGCTGTGAACCCCATCAGTTACTACGGCCAAAAAGGCCAACACGGTAATGCTTAGCTAGCATATGGCCGGTTGTCCGCATTCAAACCGATAGGATGCCAAAATTATGCAAAATATTGTTTTCCACCGGTTGTATCAAATTGTTTTCGAAATGCATTAACCAGGACAGTTTTGCAGGTCAGCACTTAAGTTCACAAAAAAAAAAAAATAAACTGAACAATGTATAGTAGTTCAAATAACTGCATAGTTCACGGAAATTTTGCCTCTAGACTATTTAACTGCCCACAGCGCTCCATCTAGCTTGGAGACGGAAAAAATAAACCTATAAAATGCTTGACCCTTTTTTTTCCCCGGTTGCAGATAATGGAATTACTACGTCCTGGCCATTCTAATGTCTGCTCTTCAGAGTTTTTTTCTTTTATCCCTTTTGTTCTGAGCCATTTTTTTCTTGCCATCTACCTTCTTATATTCGGTGGACTTTTTTTGTGGACATAAAGTGAAATGACCCATAAGGAAGGCAACGAATGAGATACAAAATTTGTGCCCTACTTTCGTCTCTGCAAAGGTGAACTCTCTGTCAATTGACACTTGATAACCAAAAAAATAAAAAAAATGGCAAGGCGGGGAAGGCCAGTTTATGGTTCTTCCTCGAATTCCATATCATTAATCGCTTTGTCACATTGTTCGCTGGCATGTCGCCTTTCAGTTTACAGTTGCACACTACGAAAGTCTATGTGCTTGGCAGGTTTCCAGACACTTTGGCATTATTTCAGTGAACAAAATATAATTCGATTTCGGTTTCTCTCTGGTCCCGTCGTCCGTCTCCTGATAGATTTGCATAAAAGTGGGCATTTCACAGAGAGGAGTGCAAAAATTTTCAAACTCGAGAATGATTTCATAATCCAGCCCCGGGATATCAGATCATCATAATAAATGGATGTTCTCCATCGACAAGGATAGCGACGAGGTTTGAAATTGACGAAAGTTGATTGGGAACACGGGAGTGGATAACTTTGTTTGAAATTCAACAAAAAAGAAACAAAAACCTATCCAAACTATTCGAAAACTAATAATTAAAACACAAGCGGATCAGGGCGATTGGAATTATTCGATAGGATTGGATTTGGCAAAATACGTGCCTTAGGGGGAAAGACATAACATGATGAAGGTTATTCTCATGATTTTTTGACATTTGATAAAGCGTCATCGGATTACCCAGTTGGCGAAGGAATGTGAATCCTTGTCTAGGCCCCAATTTTAGTCCATCGGTGGTAGAGTATGCTTACCAGCTAAATCATGTCCATTCACCCGCCGAACTAGGGTTAAATATTATTTTACGAGGATCGAGGTAATACCCTCTTCCCACCGAAGCGAAAATTGAGTTTTCGGCAAAAAGTTTACGAAACCATTTCCACCGAACATTGACTAGGTTTCGCTTGACGTCGCAATCATTTTGGTACTCTCCGAGAATTTTTTGTGTAGGCTTAAGACTTTGGCTTAATTGAAATTAATTTAGACACATATTTTCGGCGTACAAATTCCAAATATAAAAATATATTTCAACACGTCAAAGGAAAATAAACAGCTGTTTCTGACAGCTCTTCTCTCAGCTGCTCTACGAAAATTCTCTCAGTTGCTCTGTTGATGTCCACATCGTCCTCAGAACCCGATGACAGGAATACCTTGACCTTGGCATGCCTGATGCCAAACCTAAGTTTGTAGTCTGCCTTTTCAAGTGCTTCCAAGCACTCATAGTTGATCAGGAGTAGGAAGGACATGGTGTTCTTAAAGCAGTCCTCCGCCTTTATGACTGTCCAGTCATCCATTGGCAACGCCGGGTTGTGGAGTTTGAGACATTGTAGAAGCCTTTCCCCATCAATCTTCATATTGGGCAACCAAATGTGGGCCCTGGGTCTCCTTGGGATGTCATTAGCCGAGATAAGCTTGAGCTTCAAGCCATTCCAGGCGTCACTTACCTTAGCAACACTAAGGAAGTCCTTGGGGAATTGGTCCTCGCATTTAAGCACCCGATATCCCCCCACCGTCTCGGCGGAGTCAAAGCTTTGAAAACGTCCCCCCTGGTTGTTAAGTAGGTGGTCCCTCATCATGTCTGGGAGTTGGGCCTCAATACATCCACTGACCACCTCCGTGAAGGGTCGCTTTGTGACCACACTGGCCGATGACGTGCTAGACTTAGCTGTGGGCTTTGTTTTTTTTTTGGTGCTGCTCGTTGGGTCTCATCTAGAGACCTGCTACGCTTAGCTGCCTGTTTTAGGTTGTTCTTTAGGTGCTTATTGTACTCGTCAACGATTGCATGATACCTTACGTTGTCCACCTCGTCCTTTTCATGGACTTTTCCGGCCGCTTCATTCTTGCGATCTTGCAAAATGTATTGCAATACGCTCTACTGAATATATCAAAAGGTGTGTTTGCTTTGACGATCTTAACACTTCCTTATCATTGCAATACGGTTTCGAGTAGATTCCGGCGAAAATGGTCGAAAACTTGGTTTACACGGTCTCGCATCACGAATACGCTAGGCGTTCAAGATCACAGAAAACTTTTGCAGAGATACTCCATCTCATTTAAAGCTGAGTCAAGTAAACGTGTGTTTCTCTACAGTTGCGATTATTCAAAGTATCGACTGTTGGTATCAGCCGATGCGTCCATCTTCGTCTCATTGTTGTCTCCAATGGGTGTCTGTCTATCGGTTTATTTTTCATTCGATCTTCGTTTAAACTTTCCGTTTCTTCATTCGTCGATAACTAGCATTGGCGAGAATATAACGTACTACCAATCCTAACCAGGCAAAGGCAATCAAATAAATGGTTGGGGTGAGTCCAGGCCTAGCTTCTCGCAACCATTATTGTTGCGCTTATTACATTCTTTGCACAAATAGAAGGGGCCTACAATTTATTGTCGACTCCGAACGCCGAATTGAGAAGCTGTTCATGACAAATTATACTCTCGAAGGCCATGGCTGGGGCTTGAACCCGCGCAGCTCGCTCACACAACTTTCATTTTGTCTCGATCTTCCAATGTTGATCAGGAGCCTTGAGAGTGCAATAGAAATTGTATTCCAATCGGTTCAGTCCTTCTAGTAAAGTCAAGCATCAATCATTACTCCAGTATATTTGATGGATGACTGAGCAATGATACCGTACTCAGTCATCGTTTAGAATGCTTTTCTACTGATGATCAGTAAAACTTTTATTTTAAGGACTAAGTTGAAACCCGGCCCCAAGTGGGCAGAAGAGTTATATTTTTTCTACAAATATTGGCAACCATCATGACAGCGAAATCCTCCGTGGAGCTGATCGTTAATGCTTGCCGTGGTATTGGTTGGTTTAGGAGGATGAAGTTCGGAATACTCTCATCACGTATGGCACCATTTGAGCTCGTTCGGTTCCCCTCCTAGCGGATAAATAGTCACGTGGTGTAAAGATCCGAGAAACATCCTGTATTTCTAGCGAACTCCAGGATTTTCTCAAAACTAAAATGCCTAAGTGAGCTTAGCCCGGGCAGAACATGTCTTCCTAGGCAGTATAGAGGCCGACCATCAGTATTAGTTTTTTTTTTTTTTTACCGGGTTTGGTAACGCTATACTGTAGCATTTAGGTGTACCTGGTCCATTGTCCCTGTCCACGCAGTATTACATTGAGATGTTTAGCAAAGGCCATGTGACGCAAATAAGTTGTCTTCAGTCTCTTCTGCTCAGTGACTGCAAGAACGCCGCTGATTTTTTACAAACGTTCGGGAGCATTCGTTTATTCTGTGTACATCCTGGAGAGCCATGTCACACACAATTCTGTCCGTGAAAACCCAGGCGTCAATGGAGGCCCTGAAAGAGGACGCGAAAAGACACGACGCAGATTCAGGTCCTGAGAAAACATCCTCTGAACCTTGCCTAGCAATCTTATGGGAGATCTCATTTCCAGGGACTCATTGACCTGGGACTAAGATAAGACTAAAAGAGTTTAGCCTTGTGACCGACTTCAGAGAGTTCTTGCATTCTCGCACTATTTTGGAACTGGTTAAAGATTTGAGCAAGACCATAAGGGCAGCCTGGTTCTCGCTAGAGACGAAGATGCTCCGACCCTTCCACCTATTCTTAACAATATAGTGGCCATTAGGATAGCAAAGGTCTCTGCTTGGAAATCAGAGGCATGCTTGCTCAACGAGTAGTGAAGTCTGGTGTTGTCGACGTGCACGAAGAAACCAGCACCGGACCCATGACTGTGTTTTGAGCCGTGACTCTAGCCGAAGCAGAACCTGAAGCCAACGCAAGTCGACTTTAAATTTCTGGTGTCATTACATCAGACGGCATATTCATGGAACAAAGGTCATAGGTTAAGTGTCGCGCAAGGTCATCAAAACTCCAGTGCAGATGATACCAAAAGCCGAAGCGTTTAAACGATACATTGCTTTGATAGTACAGCCCATGATATAAGTATCAAGGAGAGGTAGATCAAGCAGAGCGTATAGAGCAGAGCCAGGCGTGTGTACTCGGAAAGGCTCCCGTGCAGTCAAGGTATTTCATTCTTTGAAATTAAGTGCAGTAGGCAGTCACATACTTACGCGAAAGCTCTCTCCACCAAGCAACCGACGAATAAGCTAGAGACGGTATTATGATAGCCGTAGAGATCCAAAAGACCTTTCCCGGTGATCAGCGCCAAAAGCACTTGGAGGTCTTCGACTTAACATTGAAAGTAGTTTCTTATCTGGGATCACTCCTAGATATTTGGCTTCGAACATCGGAGATTTGGATAGTGACGCCCTATAGCACTGGCTGAATCAGACCGGTCACAACCCTCTTTCTCGTTAAGAAGACAACTTCAGTTTTCAGAGCATTGATTCATCAATCATATCTAAAGCCGCCTGCGCGTTAACACAGACAGTCTTCAGGCATGTCCCGACAGAAAGTATGGCAACATCATCCCCATATGTCTGAAACAAGACGTTAGAAGATACTATGTAGAACAAGAAGTTATTGAAACTTCCACAAAAATAGTGTTTTACATAGTTGAAGTAAAGTTTAAGTCCTGCTTGAAAGCTGTTGAAATAATGAAGCACACGTGCTGCTAATAGACGCTTTTGTACAAAATCAGTTTAAAGGTTGCAAAGGACTTTCCTACTTTTCTCATATCCTGTTTGATAATAAAACTCTTTTCGAACTCTTAGGTATGAGTCTTCGAATGTAATCCCAGTATATAAACTTCTTTTAGCTCTTCAGCTGGTACATTCATCTTATGAATTCACAACCCGTACAAGGTTGTTGTTTTTCTCTAATACATCACACGATAAAGGCTTTGACTCAAAGGAAATCATGACCTGAATATACCTGCTCGATTTTTCCACGACTTTAAGACTCCATTGCACGTACCGTAGGCATATCAAAAGAGACATAATTTTTCAATCAACGAGTCCTGAGTTTTTTTTTTCCTAGAAAGAAGCAAATCCTTTCCCGAATTAAACTCAGCCCATAAAACAGTCAATCCTTTGCCACTAACCCAAAACTAGGTTAGTTGCTTTTCACAGCTTCGTCATCCTTTGTTGGGATTTATTCTCTCCTTTGCGGAGTGCAACCGAACAACAAGAAATGCTCGTTCATCTGTTGAAATGCAAATTCGTTCGCAAAATCACAGAACCAGGTGAAGGAGGAGCTCCGCAGATACTATACACATTGAAATGCACACGTATCAATTTAGCGAGGGGTTGAACCCCTAAACGAATTTGAGACCCCATTTCTCTTACCGTTGTTCTTGATTTTTGTCTGCTCCTGTTGCAGCGGTGTGATAATGTACGAAACAATCTGGTTTGACGTCGTCGTCGTCGGGTTATTATCGCTAAACAAGATTGGAATTTATGGTTGAACAGTGGCAACGAAGCCAGCTACAGCTAGAGACAAAGGAGAGAGAGCCCCAGCTTAACAACGGTGGATGTATTTACCAAGAAATCACATTAAGGATCCGCGACGTGTAATAAAAGATTCCTTGTTTATTTTCCCTTATTATTAGATCATACATGTAGCTTTAGTGGCATATGAATGTGCGCGGCAAATGAAAGTGGGGGTGATTGAGGAGGCTTCCCTTAACCGGTAAACGGCGGCGTCCTCTTCTTTGCCGTTTATATTCAAATTTATCGTTGTCAGGATAACATTGTTTGCACACACATAGGGAGTATTAAATTTGAAGTAAAATTTGTAACAAGCAGAAGTAATTACGGAGCACCGCTGTTCTGTTTTTGAACAGCATTCATTACGATGCCTATCAGTGAAATCTTTCCATCGATTTGTCTTTATATCGAGGATTTCTTGCAAATAGAAATGTCGCAATGAATAATGAGTAAGGCTTTCAAACTGTAGGTGGGAGAATTCATTGCAATGAGGAGGCAGGTAAAGTGGCGGCTCTTTGAGCCCAATTAGTGCTAGGGTGTGCCGTTTTGTAATCACGAAACTCGGTTAAATCCAGCCGGTGGAGTTCAGATACAGGATTAGTTCTCCAATCCTTTTTTCAGCTACCTCGCTGAGGTCCACGAAGAAAGGTTGCCAGAGCTGAACACTTGCAGAGGAAATGAAGTAGAGATTCTTTCTCATTAAAGTTCTTGCAGCTTCTGCAAAAGTTGTTGTGAGCAATACCAAGCTTGACCGCATGGTCTGGAATAATGGGTACGATTTTGACAATATCTGGTCTTGACTTGCCAAGTAGCTCTCTTGGGCCAAGTCTTTCTTGAGATGACGCAACTGGAGAGGCCGTTCCATCTATGAAGTGTAGATGTACGAAGTGTAGATGTACAAAGCCCTTAACAGTGCCCAGCGGAATATCGACATTTTCCGCAAGTGAACTGTTAAGGGCCGATCCTTTCCTGGCCAGCTAGTCTGCGCGCTCATTGCTCTCGTAATTGGTATGACCTGGGATCCAGATAAGTGTAATTGTAAAGTGGGTACTCAGTTGATTTATTTCAAGCCGGCATTACTCTATCAGTTTTGATGATATGGTTACTGCATCAATGGGTTTAATAGCAGGCGTTAGGCCTCGCAAATCGCGAGAAGTTCCGCCTGGAAAACACTAGCACAGTCTGAAAGACGAAGAGACTTTTTTTATATTGAGTTGGTCAGAAAAGATACCTGCGCCGACTCGGCAATCCACCTTCAACCCGTCCGTATCTAATACATTTGGCCAAGGCTGTATATACCAATATCATGGTCATTGATAACGTCTCCATTCTTCTCTAAGCAAGGAATAATTTCCTAAAATTGAGGGTAGGTGTCATGTAATCAGTCGAAGACCCGACCAAATCTCCTGAAATGAGGAGGCAACACACATTAATATTCTCTGTATTTCACAGTACGTCTTCGTTGGTAATATCTTCCTATATGAACACTCCTACTCGGTGGCCGTAGCTCTGTGGTTAGTGCCACCTCTCGTCAAGGAGTGAAAAATATACGAGAGTATAATTTGGCATCCAGAAGCTCCTCAAATCGGAGTCACCAATGCATTGTGTATCCTTCTCTTTCGTGTAAAAATTTATTTAAAGGATGCTACCCTTGGTCCACATCGAGTTCTCATATCAGCAATTGTTTTTTTTTTCGAGCCCAGCGAAATCAATGGTAAATTTTTCCCGCTATAAGATCTTGATTGGTAATGAAAAACTTCAGAGAGTATTGTTCGTATACCGCTGGCGACGTGTGGTATAACCTCAAAGTGACTGTCCGCCCCTGGATGCAGACACACTTAACCCAGTATAGGTCTGTTGAAATATCACAGGATCTATCACTAATCAAAAACTACTCTGAAGACTAATTAGGCCAACTAATTAGTTGGTTGTGGGGGTGCTATATAGCTGTTTAGTTAGACCACGGTTGGACTCATTGTAATTTTCCTCAAATGATTGTTGGAAAAAGTTTTGTGTGGGTACGGGTGTGTGTGGGACGGCTGGTTTGATGAAACTATGTATGGAGTGATTATTTCTGCTGCGTGAGTACTCGTACAGTACTCGCCGGCGTAGTCTTGGAGTTACTGGACAATGACAAATGGAGTGTTTCAGGTCCTCCTCGCAGTTTTTTGCAGATTCCAGTGTCAGTTGGTCAAATTCAAAGCGCGCGCTTATTGAGATTTATGTGCCCGGTAAGAAGACAGTTATGGAAATGTTCTGGACAGCAAATTTACGAAAATCCGAAGCTAACCTACAAGTTACTTAACCAAGAAATTTTGAAAGTGGCACACCTTTGGAGTATTTCTAACCTCATGCAGGACATCGAGTATTGGATACCTCGACGCCTGCGTACGCCATGCAGGCGTTAACGCCCACAGTTAATCTGCCAGAAAAACAGGACAGTGACGGATGCCCCTTAACCCCAGTTGTGCTCTGTTGGAATTCATCGCTTTCCTGTGGAGAATATTATTTAGGGATCTATTATAAGGGATCTTGCTACTCTGCATGTCGACAGTTCTGCATAGGGTTTGTCAAAATCCCAACAACACCAATTAAAGTTTTTTATGAATACCAGAGAAATAGGCACAATTTGTATTCACTTTTTGCCTAAAAACTCAATTTGCTTCTTTCTGTTCATAGTTTGGTGGTTTAAATAAAAAAAAAAGACGGTTCGAAAGGTTTATTTGTATTCATTTGGCAGGAGATTCAACCAACGAGTTGGGGTGCACAGGTATTCCTTTGCACAGATATTCCTACTGTGTAACAGAAAAGCTTGTTCGGTCTTATGACTCTCTAGGCCAGAGATTGAGTCTGGTCTTATTTATTACGCCAGTGAAGATTCCAAAGATATTCTGGTCGAAGTTAACCAGAACCTTGAGGAATATTAGTTTGCTGCAATTCTATCATGGAGTACACTAACAAATTAAATTTTATCAGACACAGCTTTTCTGAATCCTTTCATATGGTTGTCAGCTCAAGCAACATATTCTGCCAACATCCATTCTACCGTTATCCACAAACGCAGTAGTTTCTATGACTTCACCTTCTCTTCTGAGCGCCAACATCCATTTTGTCTGGAATGTTCGAAAAAGAATTTAAGACCTAAATGCGCTCTACAGATTGGAATCATCAGTGTGCTAAATGATGAGATTGTTTTCCGATGCATAGGTGTTCTTTTTTTCCGGGTTTTGGAAACGCTACACTGGAGCACTCAGACGTACCTGTTCAATTGTACTACCAGGAAGCAGAACCCAGTTTTTATCCATTTTACTGGAATCTAGCAATCTCATGGGGGATCTTATTTTCAGAAATCCCAGTGTGACCTGTAATCCAGACAAGAGTCGACGAGTTCAGCCTTGCGACTGAATTCAGAGAGTTCTTGCCTTCTCGCACTATTCTAGAACTGGTTAAAGGGTCGAGCAAGGCCTTAAGCACAGCCTGGCTCTTGTTATAGATCCGACCCTTTCACCTATTCTTAACAATACAGTCTGTGGCCATTAGAATAGCAAAGATCTCCGCTTAGAAAACAGAGGCATGTTTGCCCAACAAGTAGTGAAGTCTGGTGTTGTCGACCTGCACAAAGATACCAGCACTGGACCCAGGACTGGTTTTGGCGCAAATCGACTGCAGCCCTGTCCAGGCTCAGACTCTGGTCGAAGTCAGTCCAAAAGGCAAGGAAAGTCGACTTTACATTTGCACAGCAACCGAAGTTCTGATGTCATTGCATCAGACGGCATATCCATAGAACTAGGATCGTAGGATAAGTGTCACGTAAGATCATCAAAACTCCAAAAGCCGCCCCATCTAAGACGATACATTGCTTTGATAGTACAGCCCATGATATAAGTATCAAGGGGAGGTAGACTCATAAAAGTTCCCATGCAGCCGAGACAAGCCGTTCTTTGAAGTTTAGTGCAGTAAGCAGCCACATACTTACGCGAAAGTTCCCTCCAACAAACAACCGATGGTCTTATCATAGCCTTATAGATCCAAGGACCTTTTTCTGTTATAAGTTCCATGTCTTGCCAAAAACACCCTTACACTGCCAGAAAACTGAGTACGCCTTGACATGCTTTGTCCAAAAAATTTTTTTTTTTTTATCCAGGATGACTCCTAGATATTTGGCTTCATCGGAGATCTGGATAGTGACGGTCCTTAACACTGGATGAGTCAGACCGGTTCCGGTCGTGGTTAAGATTTCTTAGGTTTTCAACTATTTCAGTGGAGCTAAATTACTCAATGGATAAGGTCACGATCTTCTATGGAACATCCAAAGCCTTATGAATCCCTCTTAAACCGAAGGGTGTGCAATCACTACGATGCCAAACAATAGTTTGTGTACCCCTGTCGAAAAGTTACCAGCATCCCAACGTTACAGGCGTGAGTGCCCTACATGCAGTTTTCCACGTTGCACTTCAAATCTGAGTTACCGAAAAGTTTGTCAAATGTTAATTCCCATAGGGTATCATAAGATCTAAGCCAAAAGGATTGTAACTTTTCAGTTTGTTCTTTTTTGTTTTTTGTCTTCCGTCCAAGGATATTTATAAAATTCTATTAGGTGAGGATTTTTCCTCCTTCGGTTTTATTGCCCCGCTGATTTATGTGCGCGGAACAGCTGCTGATGCTGTAGATTTCTCCTGTGCCAGTATATTGTTTGTTTCTTTTTTTTTATTTGCGACGGGAGTTATGATGTGGAATCCAGTCGGGTTTTGTTTTTTTTTTTTGTTTTGTTTTCCACCTGAATTTACATTTTTATTGTTATTGTTTGTTTGGTGATGTGTGAGGGAATTTTTTGGCTTCAAAAAGGGGTCAGGGTCGCGGTTTACCTATGGTAACATGAACAATAGTGTTTTTTGCTGAATTATTTTACATTTATTGATTTATTTATGCGTTGGAATAAAAAAATTTGTTGTAAAAACTATAAAAACTGTCATAGGTGGTATGAAAATCAAAAGTTCAAGGACGATTTTTAATTTTTTCTTTATCGAATTAGGTCATCGCAGTTTTGCCTTAGAGTGACGTGGACTGTGGAGTAAATAATCTGAACATGGAATTTTGGAATAAAAAAAATCATAAAAAATGAATTTTCAAACTTTTTACGAGTTTGTTACATGTCAAGCTCCAGAGCTTTGCTCTCTGTTTTGTCCTTCTATGTGACCGAATTTCTAATAATGTTCCTGGAATACATTCATCCGAAATTCTTAAAAGTACGTAGGAAAAACAAAAATTTTTGGTTATGTACATTTTTTACTAACATAACGCGACGGAGAGATGGTGAGCAAGAACTTATCCAATCGTCGGCCAGAGAGATACCACCACAGTTTGCTTCAAGCTCCGTAAGGTGGCCTGTATTACATTTTGTGGCATGACCGACGTGACTACACACCAATACAGGGCAAAAGTCCTAATCTCACTTCCTGGAAGAAAACATTCCGAATGTAAACTCGTTTTAAATTCCAATCTCCGATTGGGAAATACAGCAAGTAAATTGCAACCAAACCAAGAGCATCTCGCGCCCAGCACGGATACTAAATTTTAAGAAAGGAATTGCGTGTCGTGTACCTAGAACCACATTCTAGTACCAACGAAAGCTCGAGTCAAGAGACTCTATGTTATCTATCTTCTTCACTCCGACTACGAATTTAGCTACCCGACTCCATTCCAAAGATGATAATTGTGTGTTTACCAGATCAGACCTAGTTTAGCAGAGGGAATGATCGATGTAACCTAATCCTTTTTCATTTCTCTGCCAAGCTAGGCAGATCGATGCGACCTAATCCTCAAAGAACAATAAAGTCTTCATGTACTGGGTGCCAGGTCACGTAGAAATAGAGGGAAATGAGGCAGCCGGTAAACTGACAAGGAAGTATCAGAGACCCCATCACTTTACAGTCGAATCATTAATCTAGGTGACCTTAATATTAACAACTCAGACTCGCTAGAATACTCTAACACAACTGACGAACTGGGCAAGAAGAGCTGAAATGCTCGCCATCAGGCAGATGGAGACAACCAAAGCGATTTTCAAAATGCTCCTTGGAATAACGTTCGTGGTATTTTGCAATATCACTATGGGGTGACTTTTTTTCCAGATGTCAAGGCATGCGCTAGTTATCACCAAAAAAATAGAGAAAGGTGGGGTACTAAACGAGGGAAGGGTCGGGTTTAATGACCAAATTAAACTCCATTTTGTCGAAAAGCCGAAATAAACTTATGCCCCAATTCGTGAATAGCGCGTTTACCCTTTGACCCCCGTAATGGTTTGGGCACGTTTAACGCATGTCCCCAATTTGGCTTCTTCCAAGACGTACCATGTAACTCGTGCCATCGGGAAGGTGTCCCCTGGATAGACCCAGGTTGAGATGGCTGGCCAAGTCCGAAATATCACCCCCACACGTATGGAGATAACCTCTGATGATTTAAAGTCGATGGCGGAAGATCGGGAGATGTGGAGAGTCCACTTAAGCACCCTAATCCCGCGACCCTCTTAGTGGAATTGAAAATGAATGATGAAACTCAATTTTTGTTGATATGGGAAATTACCGCTTAATTACCATAACATGCGAAATCTCATCCAGAACTTAAACACAAAGTAGAGCTCGTCAGCAAGATCAACATAGTAATTGGAACAATCTCTTGAAAGAAGAATATTCTAGCGTGTCTTCGATATAAACGGCTTAGAGCGAATATCGCCAGCCTCCGATTTCTCCTTGCTCCCAATTTCTGCAGAAGATTATTAAATTACATCTGTGACTGAATTCTTTTAATTTAAAAACAAAGTAGAAAACATATTTCTATCTGGATCCTAGTAATTCTTTTACTGCCAACGATGCAGAAATTTTTCATCCTTTTGTAAAGTCACAAGTGAATTTCCCAAAGAAGCAGCACTATTTCGGGGAATTGAAACAAAAAAGTAAAAGTCACAACATTTGCAAGGAAACCTCTTCCGATTTCTTTCAGTAAGAACACTCGACAATAGTGCGCGAAATGCAATCACGTGCACATTCCGTGAAATTGATTTTATTGAAGGTGCAGCCAACTGAGAAGTGAATACAACTTTCCAAACTACATCTGTTGTTCTAGATAGAATGGAATTTTACTCCTGAAATGGAATAGTGAAAATTGTAATGCAACTTCATTGTCTTCTTGAGTAGAGAGGTACCGCAAAGAGAAGTACTATCGCCACTACTTTGGCTGAATGGAATGCTAATGACATTTTATAGGGAGGGGGATGTTACCACGGCATATGCTGATGATATCGCAAAAGCGATTTCTCCCTACAATAAGAAACCAAATGGAATCTGCCCTTACCAAACTGGCAAGGCGGCCAAATAAGGTTGAGGTTAATCCCTCAAAAACCGAACCTGTCCTTTTGACAATAGGACACAAAAATCTACATATGCAGCTAAAAGACACGGAACTTGAATTTGTAGACCATGTAAGATATCTGGAGGCCCTCTTGACAGGAAGCTTAGTTAGAGGCTGAATATATATACATGACCGCGTAAGGAAGGCCTCACATGTCCTATATTCTTTGCTCTGGACCCGAAATGGGGCCTTCAGGCTAAAATAGTCTATAGGATTTATATGACAGTAGTGAGACCGATCCGAATGTATGGGGTACTGGTAAAAAGTGCATAGGCTATCATGCATCTGAATAATGGGTGCCCTTAAAACAACCACTACGGCTAAACTAGAGGCAGTGCTTCACCTGCTTCCTGTCGATATCTTCGGAAAGCTAATGGTAGCCAAAGCGGCACTTAGTCCTCCCAACTGGTCAGCACAACAATACGCCACTCTAGTATCCTGAATGGCAACAATACGGATTATATTGTCCCTCTTATTGACTTTAACGTCAGATGTAGAACTCGGATTCCTAGCAGAAGCGCTTGGGAGTCCGGTGCGGTTTTGAGCGACCCCGCGATAGAAATATTCATAGATGGATCCAAGATAGCGTGTGGTGTCGGGGGTTTCCTCCAACGCACCTGACATAGCTAATGCCAAACGACTGGCGGATGACTCTAGTGTGTTTCAAGTGAAAATTACGACAGTCCGGGAAGCGGTGGCTTAGCTTTAAATTGCCTCGACAGATAGTAGCGCTGTTGTACTATACATATTGTAGATAGTCGAGCTGGTAAAAGAAGGCGCAGGACGGCAGCTTCCCGCTAGCCTGGGAGAAGCTATTGATTGGGAGAAGCTATTGATAAGATCAAATTCCTCCTAGGAAACTGGCAAACCACAGGTGGAACAACATCTGCACTTGTCTCTTACCAAAAAAAAAAAAAAGAAGGAGAAGATTCTTTACTACTTGAGTTGGTTGACAAAAGACTATTGCGACACATTTAGCCTACAGCGACATATCCAGGCCACCAGACTCAGGGAGCACTTTGACTGACAAAAGTTACGTTAGGTTAGGCCTGGTGGCTCTGGCGGGACGCACTGAGCCATGGATTGGTCATTTGTAATATCACATGAGCGAGGTAGTACAGAAGAAGGGTGATACAATCAATCGAACCCTAGTACGAAGGCTCGATTTGAAGCTAGCACTAGCAGACACTAGCAGATATTCCGCCGTTAAACACAGAGGGGGATAATTGATTCAATAAAACTTCCAGCTGAGTTCATGCTGGTAGTCGGGACTGATTAGTCAACCCTTGGTTAACCACGCTGGTTCTAGGGTTATGAACATTTCCCAGATACAACATATTTCCCGCTAAATAAAACAACGTTTTAGGTACTCCAAGGATACATTTTGATTACGTGCATTCATTTATAATTAAAACTCATTTAACTGGCGTCATTGCTAAAGCAAGGATTCTTGTCAAAATGTTGACTTTCTTCAAATCATTCTCGCAGGCGTCATTTACGTCTTTTATTCAAAGAACGACACGTACTTAAAACTTCAAACCAAATCGATGAAAAATTTAATGGAAATCGCTTGAATAGAAGATTAATGTGGGTCCCACAGCTCAACTTCGTGGCACAACAAATGTCAAAACATCGTCATCCCGGTCGTATTGTAAACACAAGCTCCTACGCAATCTTGACATCTTTTACACAATTGGAACAAATTGTAAGCAGTTCCCAATGATTGACTACGTTCCTCTTTCTCTTTTTTTTTGTCCCCATAACCAACGCCTTGGTACCGAAGCAACATGATTGAATATGCCATCGAATGGTGATGGCTGCTTCGGAGTCAGACAGGAAGAAAGGCTTTTTGTGTCCCTAGAAAACACTCTCATGAACCTAATGCCGCATACGATATGATGACGATACACACAGTCCCGAAGGACTATCAGGTGCTTTCCATCTAGAGCCCACCGGATGTGCCATGAACTGTGGCGAACACTGTTTGGCGCGCGTGATTGTTGGGCCTTTTGTAGGCCGATGCCATTATCCTTGACGTGCGTGTGCTGGTGGTGGCAAAAATCTGTTGCCGAAGAATGGGAACGGGGACAGTAAAATGGTAAAACTGTTTGCATGTTCGACTATGTGTCGGACATTCTAAGTCGGAAATTTAGTACCTGTCCGTAATGAGTTTTACGGTAAGGCACACACTGGCGCACGAACGTGAATGAATCGTGTATCCTGTTTCCCCAGAGCGACAAAAAGATTTATCCGTCGTCGCCCGCTCGCCACCTCAACCCCTTTAAACGATCAATGTGGAGCGAAATAGATTTTTTCGTTTTTTTTTTTCTCCTCGGCTATACGTTAATTTAGTGTTATCGCTATGAAGTGCCGGTAAAATATTTTACAAAACGAAGGAAATTTAAATTTCAAAGGATATACCAACTCGGAGTACAAAGGTTGCAGGATATTTTTTTTCGCCTTTGCATTTGTGTGTGAATTTTTCTTTTTTTTTTATTCCCACGCGCGTTCATATAAATCTTTGCTGAGGGATTTTTTCTTGTATATATTCGTTTTTATTGCCATTCATGATAGAGAAAGGATCGACAAGAGAAATGTTTATGACTGTGGAAATGTATATTTGCAAATGCTTTCCCCGCTGTGTCAGCCGGAATCCCGTGTATCTGTGTTAGTGGTATTCATATAAAGAAAAAATAAATTTCAATTCAAATGAACATTTTCTCATATTTAAGGCACAATAATGCGAGATTTATTCGGGGAACATTCGTCAAGAAATTTTCAAACATCAATTTCTGGGGAACGACAATGACGATTTACATAATTATTCATAAAACGGAAATATAAATAAATCCTACTTCCGTTTCGGGAATCCTTCATTTCATTCGCATTTGCGATAATTTAATAATGATCGAAATGTTTTTTAATGGGGAGTGGCTCCTCAGAATTCCGGCCTCGTTTCGTTCCTGGAACTGATATTAAAGTACATATCTGTTAAAAATTGCTTTCGACTTGTGAGTGCGTACTCAAAGTTTTCAGCTCTTTAAAGTACCAGGTCGTTTTGGTTGTGGTTATTATTAGTGAGGAGCGATTTGTCCACTCTACCACTGCGGTCTCATATAGAGGCCTTTTATGCTGTTCCATGTGTTTGAAGCAGTTTGTCTGCTCCAGAGGATGTCAGGAAGCTAATCAGCAACTTTGGGTGGAGCGTGGCAAACGCCGTTGGTGGTGATTTTGCCTTAATTCTCGTACTAACTTGAGGAACTGTTGGGACTATCATGAAGAACACGAATGTTAATTGTGGTAGGTGGCTTGACATTGGTCACTGTTCACATAGATCTTCAACTGGGTCCATACTCATAGCCTTGGGAACCTGTTGATAAAGAGCCAAGAATGCTGGTTAAGACCCACATACATAGATAAGAATGGTAATGTGAATTTTGCCCGAGTCCTCTAACTCCGGGAAGAAGTAACTCATTCTTCGTCAGTTCGGTTCGGTTCCTTACTTGTCTCTGTAGTTTCTACAGCAGTTATTGTTAAATAACAGAATACTACTACTACACTACGTTTTCTGGTAATAGGCCGACAATAAACTTCCACTGCCGCTGCGCATGCACCCATCTGCTTCAAATCAACACCTGGTAGTCAGACCTATGTACCTTTTTTTTCAGAACCTACACTTATAGCTGACACTGCGAACTAGCAAGATATCTTTTGTCTCCGGTCTACTTGGCCTAATAGGTCTACTACTTTCCTAATGAAGGTGAGTGCGTCATTAATAGCCAAGTTTCTAAAGTCTGCTAACGAACAGAATTCCTTATGAAAGATCCAATATATAGCCGGACATTCAAAGAGAATGTGGTCAGAGGTTTCTTTCTCTTTCGAACAGAACCGACACTAAGTATCTTAACAAAGGTTAAGATTGTTGAGACGATATCTTAGGCCGCAATGGCCAGTGGGTTACCCACTAGCTTCTTCATGTTGTTCCTATCAAGGCTTAGAATTTCCTTGTACGAAAAGGGCTTAGAGTCTGTTGGATTGCCTAAGCCCGGGGACATTTTCCCAATGGGCTAGGCGAAGTTGATGTTCCCTGTTGTTTAACAAGGCTTGGCGGTATGCCAATTAGTGCCACAGAAGGGTTCACATGCCAAGAGTGCAGAAGGCGAAGCGAACCTAGCCAGCTCGCCCACAGTTTTATTACCAACTGGTGGCCGGACACCCAATCAAGTTTTACCTTGACAAGTGCTGCTACACTTGACTGACCCAGATTCCACAAAGAGAAATGTGAATGCTTTAAGCGCTGCCTGACTATCTAAATAGAATATGTATTTTTGCTCAATAGCAAGGATTTTAGCCTGGAACACGCCGCGGCACATTCCGACCCAGCACCTACTCCGGAAGCCATTTTTGATCCGTCGGTAAACTATACCAAACATCCTGGGTCTGATACGGGTTCTTTATTAGACCAGTCGACACAGTATAATATTTCAACCTCAAATAGCCCTCGGAAGCTGTACTTCCTGGCCATAATGTCGGGAATAGTGCAAAACATGTCCGTGTTTGGAATTGAGTGAAGTATTTTCAGATGAGTCACAAGATTGTCTGATTTTTACTTGTGTTCTAGCTGCAGCTTTATAACAGAATGGTCAGCGGTCTTTCTAGTGAAAATATGTAGGGGTGAGAGCCCGATAACAGCCTTTATGGCTTAAGTTGGGTAGGGGCGCATGACACCTGTAATAATGAGACAGGCAATTCTTTGTAGCTTCTTAAGCTTTGTTGCCGTCGCTCGTTGTCGTTTGTACCTTAACAAATGCGGCAGTATATAGTTTGGTGGGCAACAACTAACGAGGTCACTACTGTCAAAAAACTAGTTTTAGTTGAGCGCCCAGCTGAAATCTGCATTACGGGGTGTTTGCCACCCAACTGCATCTCTTAACACTATCGTCGGTTTACCGCAAGTAGTCCACTGACTTCGCTCCTAAAAAACATTGGCTCTAAATGTCGTCCCGATGGTCACCTCAACATGACGTTATCTTTCCCAAGAACTGCTTCAAGTAAACCAACTCACTACCCATCTATCCAAGGGGCGACTGGAAAAAGTTCAAACCCCGTCATTTAGAGCCCGACTAAGTATGGCATGGATACGGACGGGTAAGAAACAAATAGCAAATCTGGGTCTGGAATATTCGGTGGGTAGTCAAGAATCATTTTTCAGGCAGAGATTTTTGCCTTCAATAAGCACGTAAGCTAAACTTTCTTTCTAACACCCATCGCAACCATAGCCCTTAAGTCATTGAACTCAGCAGCGATAAAATCAAAATCAGTCCTTGACAATCAAAACTTGGAAAAAACAATTTGGTCATACTACACTGGTCTCTGCGCAGGTAGAGAACATTTGCAACTAAACAGCACATCAATCCACTCCACTGGTCATTCCACGAATCATTCCGTGAAGTAATCAAAATGCCTTTTCCAAATTCACAAGGGGGAACAAACCTTACTCAAATCAAATGCGATCTACAAAACTAAATACCACTGTCTATCAGAAAAGCACCTCGAGTGACTTGACTTATCAAGGGACCCTACCTGTGCTTATAGAATACAAAAGTTCTATATCTTGTCGCAAATTGTCCATACACGTTCTGGACAGTAAACTTGTCTCATCGACCGCACTCGCTCCACTTTAGCCTGACAAGCTGATAAATGTCTTGACAGGTTCTGAAGTAAAGGACCTATTCTCGAACTATATGAGTTGGCACAAGCCTGAACCCTTGGAATTGAATGTATTGTTGCTGTCTGCATACAGAAAGGTATCATTGGTAATAATCCGAATTTCTAAACAAAACTTTCGGCAGAAGGTTGGATTCGATAGTATGCGACCCAATTTTTTTCATAACTATTAGCCACAGTAGAGGTGAGAAAAGATCATCCTGTGAGGTTTCTCTGTGAACTAATATAAGACAGGAATGAGAACTTAGTCCGGCTAAGTTGCGACAGTACCGCAAGAAAAAATTGTCATGATGAGGGTGTGGGTAAAAATCCCATCCTGTTACTAGGTACGAGCCCAATGTCGTCTTTTGAAGGTTTTTACATTTCTATGCAAAAAGAAGTTAAGTTAGGTTTGGTTAGGTTAATGTGGCTGTCAGTTAAAGCCAACTCACTTGGACCAATGATAGGTCTGCTGTGATATCACATTGACCTTGGAAAGTTTATTTATCTATTTGTTGAATCAATTGGAGCTTCTGATGAAGAGAAGGAGGCTCTAAGATCTGAAAAAAAGTTAACGCATGTTGTTAACAGCTCACAGAGTTTTGTAATAATTGAACCTCCAGATCGGATTTGTCAGCGGCTATTTAACTTACGTCATAGGCTGTGCTACTAGACCAGCACTGCACAACTCCAACCGGAGGACCTTGTCTTAGTGGAGGCACTCTAGACTGAGCAGTGTTGACGCATGATGATCTTGGTGTCAGAACGAATTGCAAAGTCGTTACAGAAGCATCTTAAGGATGATCTTACATAAAACAAACCTGTCTATAGGATCGATCATGTTCCATGCCCCCTTATCTACAATTAGGGTTGCGGCGAATACCCCATGGGTGACAGTCAGCAGTCAAACTTGCTTAATGTCATCCAAATGACAATTATTTCAGGCATACCTTCCTAGTCGATGTGTTCTTAATCTATACCTGCGACATTTGGCTGCAATTACAACAGTTCGGGGTCTAACTTCCTCTCAAACCAAGGTCGTGGTAGTGAAGTGCCAATCATCAATCGCAATAGTTTGACAGCATTCTGTCTGGCCTAACACCTCGGCCCGTCACAAAATTCAACACAAAAATAGAGTGGTTACTGCCTATGAGCAGCTTTAAAAGTACTCTCCGTCCAAATCTTTTTAAAGTAAACTTCAATATCGGGAGTGCCCTCTACAATAATGTAAATGCAACCAAACAACTTTGCTCAATGGAGGGGAATTCACACTGCTATTACATTCAGTACAAGCATTTATTTTTCTAGGTTAATCCAGCTTTTCACCGACTCAATACACCAAGTCTTTTCTACAAATGCGTCTAAAGTATCTATTAATGTGGTGAATGATGGCCTGGAAGGTCACACCATCAAAGCCCCTACTAAGGACACTTAGACCAAAGTAAGTCCATTGTGCTGCCAATGGGGCGGTAAGGGATACTTTCTCCCTTCGTATTAATGGACCATTTACTTTCCATGATTAATTTTCTGACTTCAGTCAAGCGGGAGTATTTGCCCTAATGTTGACGAGGGCGAAGAAAATGGATTGCTCTCCGGTTCTTCTTTCATTAAAGGGGATACCAAGTAAATGCGACAATGGGTAAGGAAATAACTACTGCAGTAGAATTTGTGTTTGACAGGTGCTTCCAATAGTGAAATAATACGCCAGAATATCACAAGTAAGTTGTCAGTGGAGAGTCATGTAAAGAGTTCGAGGGTCTTATCCCATGAAATTTTTGGAGTCAGCATGATGTCTCCACTTGCATTCAGCGAGTTTGTTGAGGTCATTTTTGATTTGACTTGATGAAGTCATCTTCTTCTACATAGTCCCTTAGAGGTGGAATTTCCGATTCTCAGGAGCATTGGTTGGTGGTGGCCATGGTGTAGTGGTTAGCATCATCGCTTGTCGTGCTGAAAATCTGAGTTCAATTCCTGAAACATTTATTTCCTAAATAAATAAAAATCGATCGATGTCGAATCTACTGTAAAGGCAGTAGATTATCATGGCTTGAAGAATTTATTATGCTGACAAATATTATGACATCAGGAGATTCAAAAAAAATCCTATGAATAATAGCAATGACAAACCTTTAAAATGTTCCCATCTAGTCTGGACACCAACCTCGATCTCCAATGACACCTAATACTACCCGAGTTTCAAACCAATGCACCTCGTTTGTGGTGTATGAGCAACATTCATCATTCATCCGCGTTTGGATTATTCACCATCTTTATTGTAATCTTTACTTTAGCCCATATCGATGTCGCTGTATAGCTTGGCAGAACTCCACATAAAAAGCCACATGGGCCTGAAGACCAGGTAACGGTACTATTTTCTTCTTTCCTTCCTTTCAAATGACTTGTTTCGTAAGGCATAACGCTGACGTTACATCACTTCAATGCGAATTTGAGGTTTAATTTAATCAGCACTAATCGTAGTAATTAATTTTTTCTGCCTCTACTCTGTTTAAGGATGTTTATTCATCCTGTAGTTAACAGTCCTCACTATCCACAAGTGAAGAACAGTCACTTTAACGAAACGATTGCTCAATGATATTCTTTCTACGGCAAACAATTTTTTTCTTAATCGAGGTAATTTTTCTGTCGGACATCTCTCAATTATAGACCCAGTCTGCCTCCAAAGTGACCATTCCGCATCGACAAAGAACTCCATTTATCTTTTCTTTTCCCAAATTACCCCCAACATCTGTGCCAGTCGGCGCGGTGCTAGAAGTCTTCTTGTTTGTTTAAATATTCAATCTAAAAATAGGTCCGCCTAACGATGGTGCTACAACTCAAAATCTGATAATTGCGGTGATTAATAGCCAGCGATTCGTCACCCGCAGATTGAAATAATTTCCACGAAAGTGAACATTTCGAATGTTATCCACGGAATAAATTCAAAGAAATATCCACCAAATGGCGTGTAATTCATAACACTGGCCCTGCAGCCGCTCCTCTGATCCAGGAGCTGTGTCACGCGTCGCTGTCAAATTAGACCCAACTGCGGGCGCACTTCACACGAGACAAAGAGACATGAAGGCATATATCAAGCTAATTTATGTCACTATTATCCTGACATAATCTAGTAGTGGTTTTGGCTTTATGGCGCAAGAGAGCATGTTAGGGCGGAACCGGGCAAATAGGGACCGATTTGCAAAAGGTGGCTGTTCAGCATTCAGAGTTTCCGTGTCTCATTTAAAAAGGGTTTCGCCCGCATACCCGTATGGAATGAATTTCAACTTGCGAAAGCGGTTAAAAGCGTGGTTGGATGTTTGCCTTTTTGTGTAGCTTTTTGTAAGGATATGCAAACTTTTTACATTTCACTCATTCAGCGGTTTCGTTGCATTTTAGCAAAGCACTTTTCAGCATTCGGTCATGGACGGTGTTAGCGCACAAAAAAAAAAGAAGGAAGAGAAGAGAGAAGGATGAGAATATCCTTTGCACGAGAGCTGACCGCAATAAACAATTACTTTAGAACTTGAGCTGCCAGGATGCAGTCAGCTCCAGCCAACCATGAACCGCTGGGTGGATCTAAATTGAATTTATTTATGGAAAGTGTTGAAAAGAGCTCTCAAAGTCACTTTTTTCAGGGGATGAGGATGATGACGTTGTAAATGAATGGGGAATCGACACATGACGTGCGGAATACCCAAGGTCGAGGAAATTTAAAATTTGAATGGTTGAAAGCCTTAATACAGAGATCCTTAGTGTTAGCACTGCAGTGCATCAAGATTTTTTCTGCCGGTGAGTGAAGAATGTATTTGGTGGGTGAGCTGCGAATAGTTGAGGCAGCAATATCTTGATGGGGACGCACTTTTGCCGAGCCTCTTCGATCTCTTGAATGCACATGTCTTTGATCGATGACCTATTTAAATTTGAAGATGAACCCAGGGGCAACAAGGTGACTCCACATATCAGGAAGTCGGAAAGAGGATGAAATTGCATACATACAGGAATCATAATCAGGGCCAAAACACAACTGTGTCATCTAGTCACTGTAAGCTCAAGCGAAGGGAAATACGAATCATGGCAAGCGACTCCAAAAGGCATTGTGCAATAGAAATTCACTTTGAGCCACCTGGGCAACCATACAACAACAAAGCAGAAGCTATGTATATCGTTTTTTAATTTTCTTTGAGTCACAGTTATTCTTTCACTTGCCTGAGGTACTGCACCAGTACAGTGCAGTATCGCGACATTATCAAAAAGGTAGCCGCGACCACCGCGTCATACCAGACACCCCCAAAAATAAAGTGTGGTATGATGACAAATGCATACGCCTTAAAAGGGGAGAAAAGGGCATACCAACAAACGCTGCAGAGCAAAGCAAGGACAGCGCTGAAAGAGTATCAAGCCAGAGGAAGAGAGAATCTTTTTGTTGGGTTAAAAGACGGTTCATTGAAGCTGGTACATTGCACTACCAGAACATAGTTTTACCAATTTTTGACTAAGCGGTGGCGTATACGCAACTTTTTTTGTATCAAATGCAGGATAAGTGGCAATATTGCCAACAAGGCATCATTGCTGGGGAATTTCTCTATCACTAACTGTGAGATGGACATTCTTACTTACTTACTTAAGGTGGCGCTACAGACCGGGGTGGTCCTGGGCCTCAACCAACAAGCGTCGCCAGCGATCTCGATCTTTTCGCACGCTAAGTCGGTTGAGGTCCCCTTTCACTTGCATGCGCCACCTGAGTCGCGGTCTTCCTCCACTGCGCTGACCCTCGGGTGTGGATTCGAAGATTTTCCGAGCTGGAGCATTGGTGTCCATTCGCTCTACATGACCCAGCCATCTCAGTCGTTGGACCTTCACTCTTCTGGCTAAGTCGATGTCGCTGTACAGCCCGTACAGTTCGTCATTGTATCTCCTCCTCCACTCCCCGTCTTTGCAGATGGGACCGAAAATCACCCGAAGAATTTTCCTCTCGAAACAGCCAAGAGCAACCTCATCTGCTTTAGACAGAGTCCATGCCTCTGCACCGTGGAGTAGGACTGGGACGATTAAGGTCTTATAAAGTGTCACTTAAGTAGTTCGAGAGAGGGATTGGCAAGAGTTATTCTTCGTTTAATCTCAGCGCTGGTGTCATTGTCTGAATTCATAGTGGAGCCTAGGTAGACAAAGTCCTTAACTAACTCAAAGTTATAGCTGTCTATAGACGCTCTGTCCGAGACGTCGGTGTTGGGAGTCTTTTCCTGTTGACAGCATACACTTCGTCTTGCCCTCATTGACCGCTAAACCCATCTTCGCCGCCTCCGTCTCGATACTCACAAACGCACCAGTGACATCACGCTGCGTTCTTATGATTATGTCAATATCGTCGGCATATGCGAGTAATTGGACGGACTTTTGAAATATTGTGCCCCTGGTGTTGGCGCGTGAGTTTTGCACAACTCTTTCAAGAACGATGTTGAAGAAGTCGCATGACAGCGCGTCGCCTTGTCTAAATCCTTTTTTGACATCAAAGGTCTCGGTGAGGTCTTGACCGACCTTGATGGAGCAGCGTGCATTCTCCATCGTCATCCTGCACAGACGGACGAGTTTGGCAGGGATGCCAAAACTAGACATGGCTCTGTATGGCTCGTCTCTATAGATGCTGTCATACGCAGCCTTAAAATCGATGAAGAGGTGGTGGGTATCGATTTGAAGTTCCTGGGTTTTTTCCAAGATCTGCCGCAGTATGAATATTTGGTCGATGGTGGACTTTCCTGGCCTGAAACCACACTGATATGGACTTATCAGGTTGTTGATGAACGGCTTCAGGCGTTCACACAACACGGCAGATAAGATCTTGTAAGCGATGTTAAGAAGACTGATGCCTCTGTAGTTGGCGCAGTTCAGAGGGTCTCCTTTCTTGAGGATCGGGCAAACAGTGCTGAGGTTCCATTCATCGGGCATACTTTCTTTCGACCATATTTTACAGATGAGTTGGTGCATGCGCCTTACCAAGTCATCGCCTGCTGCTTTGAACAGCTCGGCAGTTAGGCCGTCAGCCCCAGCAGCTTTGTTGGACTTAAGCTTCAATATGGCTATCTTCACTTTGTCCAGGTCGGGTGGACGGAGTTGTTTGTTTTCATCGTCCAGGTTGAATGGTTCATTCTGCCTGACAGCGGGACGTGGTTCGTCTCCGCCGTTAACCAGTCTGCAGAAGTAGTTCTTCCATATCCTCAGCATCGAGTGCGATTCTACTACGATGTTCCCTTGTTCATCCTTGCAGGCCTCGGTTCGGGCGCTGTAACCTTGACAGGTTCTTTTTACTCTTTGGTAAAACTTCCGAACCTCATTCCTGCTATAACATCCCTCTATCTCCTCGATCGCGCGCTTCTCATGCTCTTTCTTTTTCCTCCTGAAAAGCGTGTGTTCGTCTCTCCTCTTCTGCCCGTAGAGCTCGCGGGCAGCTCTGGTCTTTCTATGCAGCACCTCTTTGTACGCCTCTTGTTTCGCTGCATGTGCTTGCCGGCACTCGTCGTCAAACCAGGGATTTCGTTGTGGTGGCCGTGTGAAACCCAACACATCAGAGGCGGCATCTCTGATCGCTTTTTGGCAATGTTGCCACTGGTCTTCAATACTTGATGCTGGCGGCATAGGTCCTCTTGAGAGATTGAGAGATAGATGGACATTCAGTACTAACAAAATCATCGATTGAGCGGTGTCGTATACGCAACTTTTTTTTTATCAAATGCAGGATAAGTGGCAATAATGGCAACAAGGCATCATTGCTGGGGAATTTCTCTATCACTAACTGTGAGATGGACATTCAGTACTAACAAAAATCATAATCTAAGCGGTGGCGTAACATTTTTCCATTGAATCCGGAAGAAGTGGCAATATTGCCAACAAGGCATCATTGCTGGCGGATAACTTGGCATTGACTGTGACTGCGACTCGGACATTCAGTACTAACAGTACAGTATCAGCACTCACCACACCAACATCAGTCCTAGAGAAATTGGTCCGAGGTGTCACTAGCCTCTCCACTATCGTCGCAGACTGTTGTGTCGCTTGAGACTAGCACACTAAAAACCTTGCCAAAAGCAAGGTGTCTCCTCAGAATGTTAATATGTTACCTACAGTCTTTTCTAAGAAAATACAACAAGAACGCCGTATAGATCCAAATGATCTCTTGCGATGATAAGTCCCGTGTCTTGTGAAAAGCTGCCTTATAGTGCCAGACAATTGAGAGTGTCTTGAAAATCTTCGACTTAACGTGCTTTGCCCAAAGCAGTTTTTTTGTCCGAAATCAGTCCTAGATATTTGGCTTCATCGGAGACCTGGAAGCTCTTTAGCACTGGCTGAGTCAGACGGGTCACAATCCTCCTTCTCGTAAATTGAAAAACCTCAGTTTTCAGAGGATTGACTGAAAGCCCACTCCTAATCGCATCTTTAATTCAAGAAGAGAGCATCCGCAGTTTCCAAGCTCAAGGAAATCGAAAAATTGAGCGACAGACGCAATATCCGGCAGTTTTTTCCGAAGACCAAGCAACTGAATCTTCAAAATATTAAAAGGGTACGAATCCTAGCTACTGATATGCGAAAGAGACGTAGGCATGTATTTGAGCAGTTGTCGAATGGGAATAATGCTTAAAGCAAAAGAGCATCCATTTCCAGTCCACAAAAAACT
The DNA here is from genome assembly GCA_917880715.2 of Matsumyia berberina. Lineage (NCBI taxonomy): Eukaryota > Metazoa > Arthropoda > Insecta > Diptera > Syrphidae > Matsumyia > Matsumyia berberina. The sequence continues at coordinate 38,068,127 of OU862870.1, forward strand.
GGCTTTGGCTGGCTTTGGCCCGCTGTCTTCTCCAGGTTGCATCGCGTTCCTTTATTTTTTTAATGGCTTTGGTCTCTGTGTGATTGCTAAAACCTTCTTAGCCTGACTGAGGAGTCACACAGTAAATTATCGATATGATACTACGCATGTATGAATTAAATTACCACTGTACTCCAGAACGTTTACCATAATCAACGTGAGAGTGCGCCCACATTTCCTAGAACTGGGTAATTTTATGGGTAACATTCTGGGATCCACCCCTCTAAGGCATTCACATACATTACTCAATCATGCCAGTCTTTGATTTATTCAAATTTGAATTATACGCTCGACTTAATTTAAATTTCATTCGGCAACGACAACAGTAACAGCAACAGCAAAGTCAACGACAACGACAATGATAACTACGACGACAACAACGGTCGGCATTATCCCTGGAGATAGTCAGGTGTTTTCTAGTGTCGAACAACCCCTTCAAGGATGCGCCTAAATATACACATACAAGACACAATATCTTCCCCAAACACCATTTATCTTAAGTGAGTTTTCTCAGAGGAAGTTGTATGCCCGCCCCCAAAAGCATTGGGTTCAATTCTCACCTAACCTCTTGAACTTAATGCCACTTAAGCCATATTGAAGTAGTATCCCAGCCAATTATTCGAATTGCCGTGTGTATTTAGTGTTCGAGGAATTGAAATAAACACAAAACGAATCCGCTCCCTCTGCTTGTGTGTTAATGGAAGTCTATAACCGTAGAGCACCCTGAAATACCGCATTTATTATTCACAAGATGAAAATAAAAGGCGAAGATTTACTCCGTCGCGCATTGTGGCATAAGGATTGAATGGAGGTGTTCTACTCGAGAAGGGATAAAAGTGCCGGCAACAATTTCAAAATCGAAGATGCAATGGAAAGGCAAATGGAATGGAAGTTCGATGAAAATCTCAAGAATCTCAGTGGGATCGGGGGGTGGATAAAGTTTAAGGTTAATTTTTCACCTTTAACGTGGGAATGTGACTGTGGAGAACTTTAAAACGGTGAAGTTAGTGCAAATCCCAGGATACGTGGTATTTGTTTTTTTTCATTCCGTTTGCTTTCATTTCACTCCTTTCACCGACAGACTTTGGCGGTGATTATCAGGAGGATTTATCCTGGAAGTAGATATTTGCATTGGATTTGAATTTTAAGGTTGAGTTTTCGGTTGCAAGCCAACAAGGATGAATTACTTGTTTTCTTAGTAGGTGTGCACTAGATGATTTTAAAGTTGATTGCTGATAGTAAAAGTGTTATTCGGGCAACATTTTCTAACATGATTTTGTGATTATAACAACAATGGTCTCATATATCTGATCAAGCACTTACGGCTGACACTGCGACCAAGCAAGATTTATAACGTCTCCGGTCTACTTATCCTAATACGTCTGGTTTTTTGCCTTATGAAAGTGAGTATGTCATTAATAGCCGAGTTTCTAAACTCCGCTAACAAACAGAATTCTCTATGAAAGTTTCGTCTACGCAGCCAGTATATAGCCGGACATTCACAGAGAATGTGCTCAGAGGTTTCTTCCTCTTCCAAACCGAACAGAGTGTAAATGAACAAACGTTAAGATTATTGAGACGATACCTTAGCCCGCAATGGCCAGTAAGGTAACCCACTGGCTTCCTTCCAATGGGTTAGGCGAAGTTCGTGTTACCAACTGTATAACTAAGCCGTGGGGGGAGCTTAATTAACGCCACAGAAGGGTTCGGGTCGCAAAAGCGCGTAAGCCGAACCGGTCCTAGCCAGCTCATCCGCAGTTTCTTTGTATACAATGCCCTGATGGCCAAGCTTGGTTGAGTGCCCAGCTTGACCTTATTGTGTCTGGCAAGTGATTGTAGGGTATCGTAGCAGCACTTGATTGACTTAGATTCCACGAAGTGGGATGTCAATGCTTTAAGCGCCGCCTGAATAAATATGTATTTTTGTGCCCCTAATACCTTTATCGAAATTAATCCTGGCGCAGATCTCAATAGCATAGATTACCGAGACTTTAGTGTTGAGCCCAAAGACGCCGGCACCTACTCCGGAAGTCATTTTTGATCCGTCAGTTAACTATACCAAACATTCTGGGTACGGGTTCTCCATTAGACCACTCGAAACGGTTAAATATTTTTTGCCTCAAATAGCCGTCAGAAATTATACTCCCTGGCCATAACGTCGGAAATAGTGTAGAACATGTCCGTACTTGGAATTGAGTGAAGTATTTTCAGGTGAACCACAAGATTACCTGATTTATACTCGTGGTCTAGCTGCAGCTTTATAGCACAACGGGCAGTGGTCTTTTTAGTGAAGACATCTAGGGGTGAGAGCCCAATGTCGGTCTCTATGGTAGCTTCTCAAGCTTCATTGTGGCTTCTCAAGCTTCATTGTGTCAAATCCTGTTGAGGGAAGACTTTAAGCCAATACGTTATCCTTAGCACAAGTTAGGTATTAGGTAGTTGTGCTGGAGAAATAAAAGGAAGACGAATTCAACCATATTCCTCTGCAGTAATCCAGGTTGTTAACTAACTGACTCTAGTTGCGTAGTTTAAGTTGGTTGAAGTCCTTCTACTTGTGCGTGCCATCTCAGGCGAGGTCTGACACTACTGCGTTGTTCCTGTGGGTACGCTTCGAGCCCAATGCCATACTTGGTTTTTGCCCTCATCGCCATACCTTCTTTTTCTATACTTGCAAGCACACCGGTAAAAGCTCGCTGAGTTCTGCCAATAATATCAATATCCTTAGGTACCTATGCAAGTTAGGTGCATAGGGTTAGGCTAGGAATCTTTGTTGATGAGGGAGAAAGCACTCGACCTCATCACACTTAGGTCCTTGTGGACCCATTGTGATGCCCATGGGGGTTGATTTCGGCTCTACCAGCCTTCTACCTTAACGACAGGTGCATAGACCTGTGAAAGATTATGCCTCTGGTGTTGGTTTGAGAGTTTTCATGATTGTTTTGTGTACTATGTTAAAGAAATCATATCGAAGGGGTTACCTTTGACTTTAACGGAGCAAAGAAATGCTAATTTTTTTCAGAACGGCAAATTGAGAAGCTTCTTCATGACAAATTATACACTCGAAGTTTGGCCATCCCTTGAAGAGGGTTGGTGCTGCGAATACTGTTCGGTTTCGAACCATCGCACAGCAATCGAACGCAATAACCACGGTGACCTCCCACCCTGTCATATGCAATCTTGAAATCGATAAACAGGTTGTGGGTATCGGTCTGGATCTCTTGGGTCTCTTTCATGATTTGGCGTTAAAAGACGATTTGGTCCATCCGAACGTACATTTTTCAGCCCTTAAACCACACTGGGTATTCCCCACCATCGAGTTATGGTTTCAGGCCTTTCAGTATCACACCAATTAGAATTTTGTACGCGATTTTCAGGAGACTTATCTCTCAGTCTCCTTTCTCCCTTGTTATACAGGGTTTTTCAATAAGAGCCCTACAAAAGTTTTTTTAAATAAAACGAAAACAGTTTCGGATATCAATGAAATTCTTTATTCCTGTGAAAGTACGTTTGATGCCATTATGTATGAAACTCGATTTCTTTTGCATGGCCACCACGGGCACGCTTGCAGAAGTCCAGACGCTGAACCCAATTTTCGACGGTTTTCAAGCATAAATCGGCCGATACTGCTGCAATTTCACGTTCGATATTCGTACGAAGTTCATCAATCTTCGCTGGCTTGTTGGCATAGACCATAGACTTGACGTAGCCCCACAGGAAATAGTCTAACGGCGTCAAATCGCACGACCGAGGCGGCCAAGCGACTGGACCATTTCGTGAGATAACACGTTCTCCAAACTTGGTTTCCAATAAATTGATTGTGACATTCTTCGCTGTGTGGCTTGTGGCGCCGTCCTGTTGGAACCACATGTCCTCCAAGTCCATATCATCCAATTGGGGCCAAAAATATTCGGTTACCATTGAACGGTAGCGATCCCCATTCACAGTAACGTGCCGGTCTTGATCATCACGGAAGAAGTACGGCCCAATGACGCCGCCGGCCCATAAACCACACCAAACCGTAATTTTTTCGGGATACAATGATGAGTCATGGAGTACGTGTGGATTGCTGCCTGACCAATACCGCATATTTTGTTTATTGATGAAGCCATCCAGCCAGAAATTATGACGACCATAAATTGAACGTAGCGCTCTTAACGTTGAGGCCACTGACTCCGAATTTCGGTAGTAAATTTTAATAATTTCGACTCGTTATATCTTTCCATCATGAAATGGTAAACCTTACTGAAGAGAAATGTCAAAAAACCGCAAGAAAAATATGGCGTCGTTTGCTGTCCCTGTCACTCTACTTTTGTAGCGTTCCTATTGAAAAACCCTTTATATCACGAAAATTGTGCCAAAGATAGAAGTATCCATATCTTACAAGTGAGTTGATGCACGCACCCTTTTAAGTCAGCTCCTGGAGGTTTGAACAATTCAGCTCTTAGACCATTTAGACCTGAGGCTTTGCATGACTTAAGCTTTTCTGCTTCAATTTCGTTTCCTTCCAGTAGTCGTGGTCATTGATTGGCCTCCAGATGGAGATTACTTTTACTTCCGTCGCCGTCAAACAATCCGCAGAAATAGTATCTTCATGTGTTTAGCACCAGTCGTATGGTATTGTGGTTTTTGGTTTTGGTAGTGAAACTTTCGGTTGCAGTGTTCTCAAAGAAAAGGCAAAGGCTCTTGCAGTCTGTTACAAATACAGTCACTAGCGGATGTTTATGGTCTGGTCGTGATATGACTGCTAATAGGTAGAGTGAGGAGGAATAGCTTCTGTCGATCGCAAGTTAATCAATTTGGTTTACGGTAATGCGACTTTCAAGGTGCCTTGTAGCTGTTGAGATGTGCTATACATTACCAAGTTTCGCCCCACGGGAAAGCCCCACGATAAGCTTGACTTTTTCGACTTTCGTATGGTACAGGCCATGTCTTCCGACGATCCGACTAAATGTGACCTTCTTTCCTATTTCGGTGTTAAAATCTCCAAGATGATCTTGACGCCATATCTCGGGCATTACTCGTAAGTTTTCTCGAGGAGCTCGTATGAACAGTCTTTGGTGGTATTGTCTTTCTTTTCTGTGGGGCGTGAGCCCAAATGAGACAGATTCTATGAAACTTAAATTTGAGAAGGAAAGCTCAAGTTTTTTTTTGCCATATTCTCTGACGGATGTCGGATCTACACAGCTGCTGTCACCATAGTAGGTGTGGCATATTTTTATTATCCGTGCACACGGTTAATAGCAACGCACTTCTTGCAGAAGGCTTGTGACCATCATTAAGTTTTTGTCCTATGAACGTTTGCTGGGATCGTTACTAGTTGAAGTAGCCCTTCTATTCGGAGCTTTCCAGCACAAGAAAATTTCCTTCTCGTAACAGACCAGAGACGCCAACGAACGAAGTGATTTGCACGTTAAACAATCCCCTTCTTCCCGCAGAGAACTCAGTTGATCCGGTGGAATGACTTTTCAAACTTAGATGGAGAAATTTCGATTAACCCTCTCTAATGCAATTGGATGTGTTGTTGACAGTTCTTGTCACTTGTGCTGAAACATGATATACACAGTTCTCTAAGATTTACTTACGAGTATTTCCATCCTTCCAAAGGGAAAGTTTCATTATGTAAACAAAAGCTGATGACCTTATGAAGAGGATCACTTCCTTCCAAGAGATTACACATGGCCCACAAGAAATCGACTTTGAATGCTCATTTATCCAACTCAGTAGAAAACTGTTGCCATCACTCTATCTTGAAGATTAATAAAAACAAAGTACCGGAACGGGTTGATCTCCTAGTGCATCGTTAACTAATCATCGTAAATGGTTATCGACAGCTCCGCACAATGGTGCCATTCCATTTATAATTAATATCTTTCGCTTCATTTATTTCTCTTCATCCTCGAGGATAACAATCATGGAAATAATGGAAAGAAGGAAAGCATCTTCAATCGACAAAAAAATCCCGAATGTCTATTGTCTGCTGAAGAATGCAAAGAGGATACAATTGTAGTTCAGCAGAAAATTGGAAAAAAAAATAAATAAAGTTTGCACTTTTCGTATCGTTCGCTGTTTGGCTTCTGTTTACACACTGAAGGAGCAAGCAGACGTCGGCATGTGTGTAGGTCCACATGTGCCTGCGTTAGTGGTAGTCCATTGTTTGGTGAATTACTCTGCTATGCAATTTTTACCCATGGATGCTGAATCAGATACCAGATACACGGGGGAAATCGTTCACAGTCGCCTTTGTTTCGAGTTCCGCATACGACGACGAGATGGTGGTTCTCGTAGTGCTCTGAGGAAGATCCTTGCATCGCTCCTTCTTCCTTATAGTTGTGAATGCAAATGTTTGCTCTATTTAATTTCACAGCTGCAATCCGTGGAGAACCTACATATGTTGGCGGGGGAGCCATGCGAGTCTACTTATTGTTGTACGTTCTGACAGGAAGAAGTGATGTGTAAACAGGAAGCCGCGGATGACTCTAATGAGTTGGGAGAGAATGCAACGCACCAACGTGCATGCAAAAGTCAAAGAGGCGTTGTTTCTCTAGAGGAGGAAATCTGATTAAAACCAGATTGTGTGCGGAAACTCGAGACCTGTGCCAATGGGTGGAATGGAGCAAACCCGTTTTTATGCGGATTGCAGATATACACTAGCACGTGGGACTGTTAATATAAAAATTCATCTTCTAGGATATTACCAACAGTCTTGCATTTGGAGCGAACTACGGTTTTGCCCAGTCGTAGTGCAGTCAAATGGGAGTAAGTTCTGCGTTGGAAGGATTTGTGCAGAACGACTAAACGAATTTAATCAGTAAAGGATTTGTTACCACAGATTCCAAGTGAATAAATGAAAAAACAGTCAACTTTTCTTCATGTGCGGTTACGATGGTGAATTCATAGAATTTTCTGAATGTTATACAGGTTGTACTTTACGCTAATGCGGTGTCTACAACAACTCCTCTGGGAATAGTGCCATTGCCGTTTCTTCAGCTGGTAAATCCGAAGTCTTACACTCTGCATACAAGTCACTAATGAATTGGATTCTGGAAAATATTCAAGGAGACTTATTTGTACGACTTATGTAATTGCATTAACTATTGCAGAAACCGGGTTTCGATAAAACCTTCATCGATGTGTTCCTTAAATACTCGGTTGGCATAAAGGCAGCATAGGAAAATCTATTTGCGGGCGCTGCCTGAACTGTTTGCCGACCTAACAGAGCCCCTTACATGATGGACAAAAATTATTCTCCGCCAGTCCTGTTTTATGATTCTGAAATATATTCAGGAAGGTATAACAGATACTGGGTTTATTTGAAAGAACAAAACTTTGTGGAATACAGGGTACCGTGTGTTAGATGAAGATTTAACCGTGAACCCAATGAATGCCCAAAAAGATGAGATAAGACGTCGACCATATTACCTTAGTCTGGTGTGGTATGTGAGGATAAGCGGGATACTCCTTACTTAGACCTCAATCGGGCTCGTTGGGCTTCTCTTTTCTATTTGTCAGGACTAAAGGAAAATGGTAGATTTGGGACATATGCTGAAAGGGATTAAGGGAAAGTGACAACAGTTATTCAGTGAATATTTATTCCTGTTTCCATAGTAAAAGTTTGAGATGGTTCAGATCCAGTACCCATATAGACTCCAGAGTCTTGTGCCAAATACTCGCTTAGTCTGAGCAGTGACAGGGGAAGTGTTTGAGGTCTTCTTTTTTCTCCTCACAGTTTCTTGAAATCGCTGTGTAGGTGCTGTGCCGGTGCTAGATAACTACCACCATCAGCCACCTCGATACCTCTCTGCTTAAACCTAGAATCCTTTAAGTGAGCAGGTTGAATAGTTAATTTTTAAGTGATCACTTGATCACACTACGTCGAAAGGTTTGCCCACAGATCTTCGAAATCTCATTGCACCTTCTTGTAGTTACTTACTGTGTACCTAGGCCTCAATCAAAAACCGCCTCCAGTCAGCTCGATCTTTAGGCAATTGCCTCCAGTTTCGCACGCTAAATTGGTTGATGTGGCCTTCTACTTGTGTGCGCCACCTGAGTTACGGTCTTCGTCTACTGCGCCGTCCCTCAGGTGTGGATGCGAAGATTTTCTAGACCGAACCGGTGCCGTGACATAAGGCCATGTGACATAAGGCCATATTTCAAAATATGGCCTTATGACACTTTCACAAAGCGACATAAGGCCATATTTCATAGGGCCATTATGGCTTTATGTCACTTTCAAATGGATTTTTTATATCCGAAACATACGAAAGAAACTTTGCATGTACTCAACCTCGCACCTAGCCCAAATCCTACAGTGATTCCAAGCAGGGGGGTTGCAGGAGGGCAGCATGCCCCCCCATACATATTTCATGGTTTATTATACAAATGCTGTACCAAAACTGAAGTTTTTTGTCGTTGCAAAACCCATATGGTCTAATGTCTCAAAATTATATGGTCTTATGACGCTTTCGCAAAGCGACATAAGGCCATACCTAGAAATATGGCCTTATGTCGCTTTGTGAAAGTGTCGTTAGGCCATATTTTGAAATATGGCCTTATGTCACATGGCCTTATGTCACGGCACCAACCGAACCATTGATGTCCATCCGTTCTACATGACTCAGCCAACTCCGTCGTTGGACCTTCACTCTTCTGGCTAAGTAAATGTCGCTTTATAGCTCAAACAGTTCGACTTTGTATCTCTTCCTCCATTCACTGCCTATGCAAACGGGATCAAAAATCATCCGAGGAGCCGTGAGCAACCCCATCCACTTTTGAGAAAGACCATGCCTCTGCGCCGTAGAACAGGACTGGGATGATTAAGGTCTTATACAAGGTCACTTTAGTTGTTCGAGAGAGGGCTTTACTGCTCAATTGTCTTCTTAGCCCAAAAAAAACAGCGTTTGGCAAGAGTTATTCTTCGTTTGATCTCGGCTCTGGTGCCGTTGTCTGAATTGATTGCAGAGCCTAGGTAGACAAAGTCCTTAACTACCTAAACATCATATCCGTCTACAGTGACGTTTTGTCCGAGACGTCGATGTTTGATGTTTAGTGTCCTTTCTTATTGACAGCATATACTTTATCTTGCCCTCATTGACCGCTAAACCCTTCTTCGCCGCCTCCGTCTCAATACTTATGAACGCGCGATTATGTCAATATCGTCTGCGTATGCCAGTAGTTGGTCGGATTTTTGAAAGATTGTCCCTCTGATGTTGACGCGTTAGTTTTGCACTACTTTTTCAAGAACGATGCTGAAGAAGTCGCATATCTAATAGGGTGTCGCCTTGTCTTAATCCATTTGACATTAAAGGCCTTCGGGATGACAGGGATGCTAAAAATAAACATAACTCTGTATGGCTCGTCATGGTTGCTTGCTTCATTAGTTTGACCTCAAGAATCCTTCAAGAAAATTTATTCGTTTATTTCTAAAATCACTTTTATGGTCAATTAGTGGTTCAGTCGTTCTAATTGATTTGGGTCAAAACATCCGGGGTCTTTAGTGTTGTGGCTGTGTGTCTTGTTAGTCACTTGACTTCGTGATGTAGAATATTAAGTATCACTTTCATGGCAGCCTTTGGTGTCGAAGCTTGAGAGACAGTGACTTCCAGGCAAGCAATTCGTTATGTTTGGTTAAGCATTTGCCTACATTACCTGCAATGCAAAACCGACCTTAGATCTGTCTGGACCATTACTTGAGAACATCTACGGCTCCATTTGCAGCCCTTAAAAAAATTGCCAAACAGTGTCCACTCATAATCAAAACCCTCTCAAGAGAAGACCAACCACGCACTTAATCAACCTGTATTTTCCACCAAATCCGAAATCTCAGTTCGATGTCATTAAACCCTAAATGTGACCATACACGAATACCAACCTCCCAAAAAGTGAAACCCCTCCAATAAAAAGGAGAAGTCATTCGGTGAAACATTCTTACATCATAACAGCGCCGCTGAATAAAATATGAATTTCTGTCAGCCATTTACAACATCTCCGTAGTTTGACACGTGCCAATCATCGTCTTATCCGTCGACTGACACATTTGTGTAAACACTTTTATCGCCGCAAACAAACAGCGAGAAGCATTCCGTTCAATTCCATCAGCCAGCCCCACCAGCCCCAATCCATCATCCCAGGCTTTTACATTTGTTGTATTCAAATTCAGCAGCTCGCCGGTTATTGTGGAAAATAAATCACGGATTCATCTTTTCTGAATGTACAGTACCGACACAGAGTTTCCCGTGCTATATCCTCTCCAGCACACCACCTCCAACTCTCATGTCCTGAGGTTAACTCTTCAATTACACCGCCATCATTCTTATGTTGGCAGATGGCTCGAATTCCATTTAATGTTACACAACAGTCTCCCTGTGGATGTAGCTATGCGAAGAGGGTTTTCTATGGAGCGGCTGTCGCCTAGGTAGAGGTTGTGCAGTTCATTGTTAATCGTCTCATTCAGGAAGTAGCAACTCCTACCCCCATCGACACAAGTCACTGCCGTTTGCTCAACATAAGTGGACAAATAATTTCCATTATAACAAGGACTTGTGTGCTTAGCATTGATGTCCGCGCTCAATGGGTGGCTTTTATGTTATGTCGATAGCGCCGTTAAAGTTCACTTCCTTCAAGTCGTCTCCTATCAAATTGGTTTCCCCGAAATAACGGCAAAGTGTGGGCAATTTTGACAGAATTGTGTTAAGACATTTTGACGTCTCGGTCTGGAAAGTTTCTTCTGTGACATTGACAAGTCTTTTTGTTTAACAGTACGTATTTCACTCCGTCATACTCGTAAGCTCGCTGTCAAATGGCTTCCATTTTACTTGAAAACAATGAACGTCATGTCACGCAACGTTCTTCGTGTTTAGTTTAAGTAGTTGCTTGTACTTGTTTCGATAGCGGTGGGGGTTGTTGATGGTGAAAACTTTTAAATTGACTTGCAGTGGGGGTAAATTGTCATATTTGCGAGGATTTCGTGAGGCAGTATTTTACAGATGCCTTCTTGGTTATTCGACAAGTGGTGTGAAACGAAAGGTGTTTATACAGTTCCCATTGGCCTTGAGAGAGCGGGGTGTTTGATACTTAGCGTCGAATTTTCTGTGTGCCTCTTGGCGGTACGTATAGAAGTAGATGAGGGAATTTATCTCCAGGCAAAAAGGATGCTTTAAATGTTGGGAAGTTATTGCTGGTTGGATTAATTTTTAACCTCTATCGACGGTGAAGTGAGAATATCGTTTCACAAATCCCGAAAAGATCAAAACGTGAATATCTTATCTGAGCCAACCTCCAGTTTGAAAGTGCACATAGGTTAGGTTAGGTTCATTCCAAAAAACACCGACTACACACCGTCCAAGTTGATTTTTAACCTCAACTTCCAAACTTGCATTCCTTCCCGAGAGGAGTGGGAGAGCGGCGACGACAGAGGCGACCATTCTGTTCATCACTACAGCGATGGTTTAAAAACCAAGAACAGAGTGGGAGGTGGTGTTTTCTCCGATATGCTTAAGCTGAACATCTCCTTAGGTCTGCCGGACCACTGAAGCGTTTTTTCAGATGAAAATCATGGTGATCAACGAAGCCTTATTCTGGCCTAAGCAAAATGTGATATCCTTCAAGGATATTGCAATTTTTACCGACAGCCAGGCTGCTATAAAATCCCTGGAATCGGTAACATGTACATCAAAGGCTACTTCAGACTGTCGCTCATATCTCATGGAGATGGCATTTTAACATTCACCTATGCTGAGTACCGGGTCATAAGGACATTCCAGGGAACTGTAAGGCCGATGAACTCGCCAAACGTGATACTACTCTAGACATTCTTCCGGAACAAACGAATCTAGGTATTCCACTCACTACATGTAAACGTATGTATGACGCGATCAGTAAGACTAACCAAAGATGGAGCAATGGCACCACATGCCATACCTCCAGGGAGATCTGGCCTTCGCTAAATCTCACTAGATCTAAAAGTTTGATCTTGCTCAATAGGTCTCTCATAAGCACCATTATTGGTGCTTCCATGCCAGAAGGATGGGCCTCTTTTCAAATGTCTTTTGTAGGAGCTGTAGGGACGAAGATGAGGAGGAAACGATCCTTCATTTTCTCCGCACTTGTCCTGCCTTATCCCATAGAAGGAAGCTCCATCTGAGAGCCTATCACTTCGACAGCTTGGATGAACTATCGCATACTGATGTCAAAAGTATCCTCAGCTTCATCAAGAGCTCCAAATGGGTTTCAATAAAGTGGCGCGGTTCAGGGTATAGGTCGATGTGGTACCACAAAGGGCCTTCTAGGCCTACGTGTGCCTGTGCGAACTCACCTACCTACCTGTCTAGGTTAGGTTAAAGTTGTGGTGGCTTGATGTTTGGCACCGCCTCGCACGGATCTTCAAGGATCCATTGTGTTCCCCGTTGTGGGACGTACATTCAGGTACCTGCTGGTAAGAGAATAGCCACCCTAAGCCGCCCTGAATTCATTATAAATTTTATGATGGTCTTCGGTGTCATGGTGGAGAGTTCGCCTCGATCGCTAAAGAAGTAAGCACCTTGGGTCATCTTTCTCGGTCAACTGAGGGTTGAGCAGTCGCAGAAAAAGTGCGTCGTGTCTTACTCCTCATCTTCATCGCCTGCAGAGGTCGGTCGTGCGTAGCCGGATTGACCTTAGATGGAGTGCCAGTTGGAGCCGGTAAGGATTATGATCAATATAGCTAAATGCGATGTATTCAGCGCAAATATTTCCTTTTTTTTTTTTTATTGAGTTTTGGCCTTTCCTAATAGGCGGCATGACGGAAGTCTGCTCCATGTCTCGGCAAGCTTTTACAAGTCCAAGTGTATCTCTTGCTTTAGAACTTCTACAGGGGTCAAAACCATGTTATCGACCATTATTTTTCTCTCCAATTCATCGGCCTTTTCATTGCCATCGATGATTCAGTGCCCCGGGACCCAAAAGAACACACACATTATGTCGCGAGCTTAGGATCCTAAGCTGGTTGAGACAACTCTCTACTACAAGTGATTTGAGTATTTTGGCTTTGATGGCGGCCTGGCTATCGATGAATTTGTCGAGGTTTCTTCTCGGGGTTATTGAGGATAGTTCTCTTGCGGCCTCGGTCATCGAACAAGAACTTCAGCTTGGAACACTCTGTCTTGAAGTTTTATCAACCGGTCGATGGCGGGTTCTTCTGAGTAGATTTATTCTGGAGCCTACTCATTCATCCAATTTTGAGCCGTCGACAAATAGGTCTAAGGGGATGAGATTGAGGCTGGTTTCTAACCCCACCGTGGGGCACCGGTTGCACCAATAAAGGCCACTCTCTGAAGTCTTGTCAGTGATTTAATATTCGTGTTCTTACATGTTATCTGTCACCAAGCTAGACAGCCAGTACCGAAGAGCAGAGCGACAGCATAATTCTGGGATTAGATCCCCAGGTTTCACCAAATATCTGATAACAGCTGTAAAATGCAGTCATTGCTTTGTTAATATTGCAGCTCCAGTCTAATTTTCTGTGTAGCACCAATAGTAGGTATTTCGCATAGCCGGAGAATTTAAGTGGAATCCCCTCGATAGATGGGATCCTAAGCGGTGGAACCTTCCTTCGAGAAGTAAACGGAACCAGTCCACTAATCTCAAGCAATGCTCGATTTGGTCACTTGTAGTGGATAGGAATTTCCATGTCGCGAGTACATATAGCTAAAAATTGCCTAAGCGAAAATGTTTCCAAAATACCTCAAAGTTCCATGATCAGCTCAAATATTAGGCACCCGAGGTTCACTGGATTTAGGTGACAGTAGGAATTGGAAGACTCTTTATTCTTTTTTACTATTTACAGTTTTTGAATTTGTTGTTGAAATGATTCGACCCTTATTCATTTGCAGGTTAAGGGGTTGATAAAGCAAGAAGGTAGAGATTCTGGGATTAAATTCGGTGTAGCTATACAAATTAAGGTTAAGTAGATGAGTTGGTGAGGGCAAATAGAGCCCTCTGCACAACACTCAAGTCAGTAGAAAACCCATTGTAATGCCCATTTTTGGGGAGTAGGTACCCCTTGCTCATGGAGCAATACACATAGCACTCTCATATTGCCCCAAGTCTTCGAACCACCTTGCAGCCTTAATGCACATCCAGCTGTCCCTGATAGGTACGTCACTTAGTTCTTCAGTATCCTGGAAAAAGTGTCTTCCAAAAGATTTATGTCTGAGATGGCAAAGACCTGGGCAGTGGCAGAGGAATAGGGTTGTGTCTTTATTAACTTCCTCGTCTCCGCAACTCCTGCAAAGGTCATCATAACCATAACTCACCTTTCGTGTGATAGCGCTGAGTATTATAACCTATAATTAATTCTACAAGGATGCTTTCGAAGCGAAAACTTAAAGTTTCAAGTCCATCTCGATATTTCTTTTCTTTTTTTTTTAAATATCGCAATCCGTCATGCCGATCGAGTTTAAACTTTTTCAGCATTTTCTACATACCAAAAACTCTCCGAGAAACCGACACATAGTTCTAACCCGGGTGTGGATGCACCTTCCATTAAAGGTGCCACTTTAGTTTTGGCAATCACTTTGTCAGCTGAGAATGATTTGTTGGCTGCGATAGTAAATTATGGCTCCGTAGGCCGAAAAGAGTGTATCACCGTGATTCAGTGGCTAGTGTATTGGAATACTATGCGAGCTGCGTGAGTTCAAGCCCCAGCTATGTCCACCGAATATTTCCCGACACCTCCACTCGTCGAAGAATGACAAAACCTCCGAGAGTACAATTTTTCATGAAAAAGCTTCTCAATCCCCCGTTCGGAGTCAGGCAATAAACTGCTCCATTTGTGCGAAAAATTTAACGCACACAACATGAATGGTTGCGAGAAACTCTGTTCCTTGTCTCGCGTGTATAAATTGTATACTAAAAGAAAAAATTCGATTTAAGTTCAAATTTTGTAAAGTAGTAAAATCTAGTCGCATATGAACGGACGAACTACATACATCCCAAACATCAAATTTAACTGCGTAAGATCATCCTCGCCAGCTCCCTAAATGTTAATTTTGCCCACTTACTGACTACAGGCTGCTAATTAGCCACCAACTTCACCCAAGCCCTTTCTGAGACAAAAACAAAATTAACAACTTTGTTTAAGTCCACCCACGTGCTGGGAAATATAAATTATTCCACGGACTTCATTCGATTACCTTACAGAAAAAATAATAAATTCAGCAATTTCCACAAAGACCACTAAAATGTTTTTTTGCTTTTTTTTTTTGCGGACCACATTAGTAACGCCTCCTTGACACGCTTACCGAAGTAAAAATACAACTTTAATTCGTTGCCACCCACTTGAAAAAATAAATCAAAACAGAAACGAGAAACGAAGTACGACCATCTGCACACTGTATCTCGCGGTCCATTCTTCTCTAATTATGCTAAAATTACGGTTTGCTTAGGCTGCAAAATTATCACCTTTGGCGGCGGCGTAAAAAGTTCGTTAGTCGCGTTTTATTTATGAATGACTTTACTCAACAGGAGTCCATGTCATGGGGAGGGGGACCTTCAAGATGTTTTCGGGTGCCGAAGAATTAGGACCAAACCCGCGTCGTTGAGTGTAATTCACTTTTAATTTGAAAAACATTAAATGGTGCGGAATATTTTAAGCCTCCTTGAGGAGGCTGAAGAGCTACAATATTGGCATTGCTTCCTCGTCCTTTCCCAATAGATAAATATGTTTCCCACAATTCTTGTTACTGCCTGGAAAATATGCACGCGTAGATATGAACACACGTGTCCGATTGTTAACGGCAAAGTTGAGAAGACTTTTATTTATTCTCGACAGCGCAGCGACAAAACAAGTCACCCTCCGTGGGATGCGGTGCAAAAGTTTTCCGGTGATTTAGGCAGTACACAGAGTTTTCATCACAAAATTTATTTTCGTAGAAACAAAAATAAACTCAAACAAAGTTTTTAGTTTAATTTTATTATTGAAACAGAATTGGGCGTATCAATTGGCAATTAGAGAATCGGAGCAGATGACATACCAAGAAAAATACACACGGGTAGGGCGCAAAAGTCTTATTTGATTTGAAAGTTACGATGGAAGCCATCGGACAGTTGTAATACGTGGAGACATGTTTAAAACTTGATAGAGAAACTCTGGTGTTGGAAGAACTTATGTTGAATTATAGAATGGTAAGATGGCCTAGGGTTCAATTCTATTCAAAGTTCCGTTTGAATACCGGGAAATGTCTAAATGTTTTGAAAAGTTGAAAAGTCCATATACAGGGTTTTTCAATAAGAGCCCTACAAAAATTTTTTTTAATTAAACAAAAACGGTTTTGGATATCAATGAAATTCTTTATTCCTGTGAAAGTACGTTCGATGCCATTATGTATGGAACTCGATTTCTTTTGCATGGCCACCACGGGCACGCTTGCAGAAGTCCAGACGCTGAACCCAATTTTCGACGGTTTTCAAGCATAAATCGGCCGATACTGCTGCAATTTCACGTTCGATATTCGTACGAAGTTCATCAATCGTCGCTGGCTTGTTGGCATAGACCATAGACTTGACGTAGCCCTACAGGAAATAGTCTAACGGCGTCAAATCGCACGACCGAGGCGGCCAAGCGACTGGACCATTTCGTGAGATAACACGTTCTCCAAACTTGGTTTCCAATAAATTGATTGTGACATTCGCTGTGTGGCTTGTGGCGCCGTCCTGTTGGAACCACATGTCCTCCAAGTCCATATCATCCAATTGGGGCCAAAAATATTCGGTTATCATTGAACGGTAGCGATCCCCATTCACAGTAACGTGCCGGTCTTGATCATCACGGAAGAAGCATGGCCCAATGACGCCGCCGGCCCATAAAACACACCAAACCGTAATTTTTTCGGGATGCAATGATGACTCATGGAGTACGTGTGGATTGCTGCCTGACCAATACCGCATATTTTATTTATTGACGAAGCCATCCAGCCAGAAATTATGACGACCATAAATTGGACGTAGCGCTCTTAACGTTGAGGCCACTGACTCCAAATTTCGGTAGTGAATTTTAATAATTTCGACTCGTTGTTGGCTCGTATATCTTTCCATCATGAAATGGCAAACCTTACTGAAGAGAAATGTCAAAAAACCGCAAGAAAAATATGGCGTCGTTTGCTGTCCCTGTCGCTCTACTTTTGTAGCGTCCCTATTGAAAAACCCTTTATATGACTCAAATACCAACATTCGAAGGTTTTATTTTGTGGGCCTAGAACGAATTTTGTTCAATCCTTTCTTTCCTACACATCGTCAGGCGAAGTTAACTTTACACTGGCATTTGCTTCTTAAGGTCGGGTTGCCCTTTTCAAACCGACGAAAATGAACAAGGGTCACTGCAGCTGATCCTTCTAGGAATATTCTGGACATTCTGTCTCATTTATTTACGAAATTTGGTTGGGCATTGAAAGATCTGGTATTACCTCCCTCGAAAGGGAATAGGACTGTTCTTAAAAAGTTTAGGTAGGTAGGATGAGTGCCCATGCAAAGCATTGACACACATAGGCCAAGGTAAGCACTTTGTGCTACAACATGGATCTACTACTTACTCGGGAGGGTCACTCATTTATCTCGATCTACTACTAAAATCCACCCTCCGTATACCGTATACCTAAAATCCACCCTCCGTATACCGAGGTAAAAGAAGTATACAAAATGCAATGAACAAAACAAAGAGATTAAATACCCCAGGTGGTACTCCAGGTCTACTGGAAAATCCACCCTCTTCGGAGGTCGGCTCTATGGATTCTGGGGAGAGCCATTTATTGCAATTATGCAACCCCTTCACAAAAAGTGCAAGGGTATCTCGATCGCCACCACCAAGATCGAATGTCTCCGGGAAAAGAAGTCCACCGGAAGCGCTAACGCGTGATAAACAGGACTCAGCGAAATCCAAAAGCTTCGAGGAGGAAAACAATGACCTCCGTAAGAAGCTTCACGAAATGGAGCTACTTTACAAAGAGCTTAGGAAAGAGGTAGATTTACTTCGACAAGAAAATAAAGCTCTGAGAAACGTAAATCCGTCAAAAGACGGTAGTCCGTCTGGCTCAATTGTTCGCGAATATCACACGGACGAAGAAGAGCTAACACGGGAAACGGCGTGGGTCTCAAAGAAAAGACCCAGCAAGAAACGAAGGGCCGGTTCTTCACCCGAAATCGAGCCACCAAAAGAAAACAAGCGTTTGCAAGCGACAACGAAATAAAGTCCACCGCCTCCAATAAACGTCATCGGGATTATGGACTATAACAAGCTGTATTGCCTCCTAAAAGGAACGTTGACCTCGAAGTTTAAGGTCACCTCACTTCGCAACAACGTGTGGAAAGTAAACGTCGATGACCCCAACGATTACCGAGCATTTTCTCGGAAACTTAATTCCGAGAGAATTCAGTGGTACACGTATGAAAATAAGTCGGAAAGACCATTGCGAGTTATAGCAAGAGGACTCCATCCTTCGTGCACTAAAGAAGACGTTATGGACGATCTTCAGGCGAAAGGCTTTAAAATTCTTGACGCCGTAAATATTATCAAGAAGGAAAAGCAACAAACGGAAGAAGATCAGGAAGTTCTTGTTAAGCGTGGTCTTCCGCTTTTTTTGCTCAGTTTCGATAAAACCGAGAATATCAAAGATATTTACAATATTAAAACGATTTTAAATATTGTAATCAAGATCGAACCGATGCGTAAAAGCACAAGATCGATCCCTCAGTGCAAACGCTGTCAAGGTTTCAATCATACGCAGACATACTGCCAAAAAGAGCCACGATGCGTGAAATGTGCCGGTACACATCTCTCGAATGAGTGCCACTTAAACAAGCAGACCGCAGCGACTTGCACAAATTGCAAGGGGAAGCACCCAGCGAATTATCGAGGTTGCGAAGTGGCCAAAGAACTCCAAAAAAGGCGCGATACGCTTAAAAAGAACATGCGTCCGCAACCGAAACCAAATAAAAATAAACCGGAAAAATCGCTAGTGAAAGAAAACAAACCCGTGAAGGATAAAACGAAAAAAGTCCAGGAAAAACCGCCATCTCCTGATGCGCAAACGTATGCGCAAGCTGCATCGCAAGCAACTAAGCAAAATAGGCCTGCGTTAGATCCTATGCAGCAAGTTTTCTCTATAATTCTCGCGAAACTCGAGGAGCAAAGCAAGACAAATAAGCTCATATTCGAAAAACTTAGCAACCTCGAGCATAACGCTCGCAAACCACGAACGAAATTATGAACATGAACCAGTTACTTAAAATCTTAACATGGAACGCAAACGGCCTTCTACAAAGAATCGACGAACTGGAAGTATTCCTACGCAAACAGAACATTGACATATGCTTGATTTCTGAAACCCATCTGACAAAGGAATCTCGAGTTAAAATTAGAGGATACTATGCTTATCACGCATACCACCCATCCGAAAGGGCTAGGGGCGGATCGTCGCTCTTAATTAAAGACTGTATTGAGCACTCTTTGAATTCACCGATAGAACTCGATGCAATGCAAATAACTTCAGTCCGAGTAAAAAATAAAAACATGTATTACAACATCGCGTCCATTTATTGCCCTCCGCGATACACGCTAGAAAAGAATGACTTAATACGTCTATTTGAGTCACTTGGACCGAAATTTGTTATTGGTGGCGATTTTAATGCTAAACACACCTTTTGGGGTTCGAGATGCATTTCACCTAAAGGCAGACTTCTCTACGAAACCGGCATGCAATTTGCTGTTGACTTCTTTTGGACGGGGAAACCGACTTATTGGCCCTCCGACATAGCAAAAACGCCTGACTTCATAGACTTCTTTATAGGAAAAGGGGTAGTGAAAAACTTTACGAACATCGAGGAATGCTTTGATCTCTCCTCCGATCATTCACCAGTCGTATTGACAATAAGCGAACGCCTAATGAGAAAAGAAGGAGCGCCCAGATTAACTAGCAACAAAACTAACTGGGATGGCTTTAGGAAAGCTTGTGAAGAAAATATTGCCCTGAATGTGTCGCTTAGAACACCGTGCGAAATAGAGGATGAAGTCGGCAGATTTATTGAAGTCTTACAAAGCGCCGCGTGGAACAACACTCCATATAAAAGGAAAGTAGTCGGAAATAGCGAAATTAAATATCCGCCGGAAATAAAAGAACTGATGCTGGCAAAGAGGAGAGCACGCAAAAGATGGCAACAGTCTCGCGCTCCCCAGCACAAAACCCATTCGAACTTCCTATGCAATAAGCTCAAAAAAGCGATACGGGATTTTAAAGATCGCGAGATTTCTACATATCTCGAAGGCTTGTCTGCTGAAAAAAGTTCGAATTACTCTCTTTGGAAAGCTATGAAAGGTATCAAAAAACCCCAAATACAATCGCTACCAATAAGAAAAAGTAATGGCGAGTGGGCAAAAGGCGATAAAGAAAAAGCCGACTTATTTGCTGAGCATCTGGAAGAAACGTTTAAGCCATTTCCCGGGCAAGCATTAATAGAAAATATTAATAATACTATTATGACTCCAGACAACTTTAAAATAAGAAGCGTGTCACTAGCAGAACTTTGTGAGGTAATAAAAAATCTAAAAAATAACAAGGCTCCTGGATATGATCTAATAACCGGACAGGTCCTCAAGGAATTGCCAAAGAAAGCTTTGATAAAACTCGTTTACCTTATAAATGCTTCGCTAAGACTATTATACGTTCCAAGGCAATGGAAAGTCGCCGAAGTTATAATGGTTTCAAAGCCGGGAAAACCGCCAAACGACAAAAAGTCGTACAGACCGATATCGCTCCTGCCGATAATTTCAAAGGTTTTTGAAAAACTCTTATTAAAACGGTTAAAACCGGTAATTGAAGAAAGACGTTTGATTCCTGATCATCAATTCGGGTTCAGAATCAAGCATTCCACAATTGACCAGGTTTATAGAATAACCAACGAAATTGAGAAGGCCATAGAAGAGAAAAAGATATGTACTAGCGCTTTTCTTGACGTTTCTCAAGCCTTCGACAAGGTGTGGCACGAAGGCTTGAATTATAAACTAAGACAGGTACTTCCCGAAGAGTTGTACAAAATTTTAGAGTCGTACTTGGAGAACAGACTTTTCCGTGTCAAACACGGAGCCGAATACTCGGAATTCAAAGAAATCGCTGCGGGAGTTCCACAAGGGAGTGTGCTTTTTGTCCAGTCTTGTTCTTGCTCTATACTCGAGATATACCCCAAGAAGAAGGCACCGTTGTTGCTACGTTCGCGGACGATACGGCTATTCTTGCAACAGAAAATTCAGTCGAATCAGCAACTGTAAAGCTTCAACGAGCTTTGGATACAATTTGCGAGTGGACAAAGGTTTGGCGCATTGTTCTTAACGAAACCAAATCTACGCATGTTAACTTTACTAACAAGAAAATTAACAACTTACCCGTTTTCATTAACTCGGTACAAATACCGTATGCAAACGAAGCAAAATATCTAGGAATGACACTAGATGCGAAACTCAAATGGAAGCCGCACGTTAAAAAGAAATGCGACGAGCTCGAAATTAGATTTAGAGAAATGTATTGGCTGCTTGGAAGATATTCTAAATTAAGCATGTATAACAAATTGCTCTTATATAAGCAAGTCTTAAAACCTGTATGGACGTATGGTATACAACTTTGGGGTTGTACCAAAACCAGCAATAGAAATATTTTACAAACCTTTCAAAATAAGGTGCTTAGAACAATCGTTAATGCGCCGTGGTACATTAGAAACGACGATATCCATAGAGATCTCGGTCTAGCCACCGTCGAAGATGAAATAACAAATTTTGCACGCAAACTCCGTGTTCGCCTTCATGGACATTGCAATAACGCCGTACTCCAAATTCTGAACGTGACAAACCTTGTGCGCCGACTACAAAGAACGAAACCGTTCGATTTAGCGCAATAAGGAATAACCGCTTATAATGACGGTATTAGTAGGTGCTTTTGCTGGAAAGCTACCTACACAACGCGAATTTTTATTGCGAAAGTTAAACTACTTGATAAGGCTCTTTTGTACTTAGTCGTAGTCAACACGAAAAGGGGAGGTGTTTTTAGTGAGTAAGACACTACCATGAGCACGTGCGGTAGATCCTCATGGTGTCTCATGAAAGATTTTCACCTACCCTCGTAAAAAAAAAAAAAAAAAAAATTTATCTCGATCCAGTCGGAGCACTGGATGATGTTTGGGATACTTCAAACGTCTATAGGTGACAGTTCACCCAAATAATCGAATCGATAGGTTCCTAGAAAGATAATTCTTCTTCTGGATAGGTACAGAGGAAGTGGAGGATTGTTTCTTCCCCCCATTCGTCCATGAAAATCTTGTAGAGTTCTGGGTAAATATGGGCCTCAACCAACAAGCCTCACCAGCTAGCCCGATCCTCAGCCAACTGCGTCCAGTTGTGCACGCCAAGTTGATTGAGGTCCCCTTCTACTTATGCGCGCCACCTTAGGCGAGATCTTTCTCACCTGCGTTGTCCCTCCGGATTTGATTCGACGACCCTGAATGCCGGAGCGTTGGTGTACATTCGCTCTACATGTCCTAGCTATCTCAAACGTCCTGTGCACAGTTTTTTGAGCTGATCGATGCCATTGTACAGCTCGTATAGTTCGTGATTAAAATATTCTCCTCCAAAGACCGGACCGAATATCTTTCGAAGAAATGTTCGCTCGAAACGACTCGGAATATCTTCACTCGCTTTTGAGTCCATGCTTCAGCGCCATAAAGCAAGACTGGGATGGTTAAGGGGTTAGGTGGGTTTCAAAATTTAAAAAAATGTTTTTCTTTTGTCTTATTAAATAGTACAATATGTCTAGAAGATTCTCTCAAAATTTTAAATCGATCAGAGTAAAATTCTAAGAGATAGACCCTACGGAAGTTCCGCCCATCAGGCCACGTCAGCCTGGCGCGTCGCACTTCAATCTCGTTTTTTTCGAAACTCTATTTTCGAAATCGGTAGTCATGAATTCTCAAAAAGTTATGAACTGATCTTGTTAAATTTTGCACTCTTCTTCAAAATAACATTATCTAGAACTTGAAAGAAGGATTTTTTTTTTTTGATCATAACTTATTTTCTGAAGCAATACGTGGTAAAATTTTACCACGAAATGTAAAATACAATGTTCACAACTTCGCCAAAAATTCTAATTACAAGTTTCTTTTTTCCTTCGTTAAAGTTCAAGCTTTATATATCTACTAACAGACTTCTTTTTTTTTTTTGAATTTCGGATGAACCAGTCATGACGGATCCTGACTAAGCCGGGAGAACTTTTTTTTGAGAGGTCCAGGGAAATGAGGTCCAATTCTTTTGACATTAATGCCAATATGACAGTGGTCGGTAAAAAGACCGATAACAGCGCTGATAAGTTACCTTTTAAGCGAGATCAGACTTTTAGATGGAGTGAGGTTTAGAATGGGCCAAATCTCTCTGGAAGTAAGGGATATGGTTCCGTTCCCCCATATTTAGTTTGTATTGCTGACCTTATCGTACTGTAAGAGTAACTTATACGTAGTGGGTGGAATATCGAGACCCTGTCGTTCTAGTAGGACATCTTCGGCCTTACAGTTCACTGAAATGCTCCTATGACCAGATACCATGCATATGTAGGTGAGTGTTACATTTTTCTGCCATCACCATGATAGCTGTGGTTTAGTGGATAGTGCGTTGGGCTGCTGTGCGAGCTGCGTGGGTTCAAGCCCCAGCTATGTTCACTGAACATTTTTCGCGGCATCACCTCTCGTCGGGGAGTGACAAACCTCCGGGAGTATAATTTGTCATGAAAGAGCTTCCCAATTGATAGATGGCCTTCAGTCTGATTGTTGGGCTAGTCTGCTACTAAAATAAATATCTGGCGCGACAGCTCGGGATGAGCCAAGGCCAGCTTCTCGCAACCATTCATGCTGTGCGTGTTACATTTTTCGCATGAATAGAAGGGACCTACAATTTATTGCCGACTCCGAACGGCGAGGTGAGAAGCTCTTTCTTGACAGATTATACTCCCGGAGGCTTGTCATTCCCCTGTGGTGCCGCGAAAAATGTTCGGTGGACATGGCTGAAGCTTGAACCCACGCCGCTAGGTCAGCAGTCCAACGCACTAACCACTGAGCCACGGCGCCCACTGCTACTGCTTGGCAAAAATATCTTGGGTAGAAGCATATCATGTACTACAGAGTTATTTGTGCAAAAAATGCGTAATGGGCTGATCTTTGCCTTTTTCCCAAAACGTTAAGGATTTGACGACTTTTCTAAGGCCGTCCAGGGTATGATATGTGGTTTCGAACCCGATATTTTACGAAAATATTACGGCTTGTTGGGACTAACCCCCAAACAGAATTAAACTGCTTATCTTGAGAGAATTGAAGGAGTGTTTTGAAGAAGTTCACTAAGGGAGCCGGAGACACCAATCGCATCACTTCCATACGCAGTCACTACGCATTTAGCCTTCAGGGAAATTATGAAAGAAATACAAGCTTCGGATAGAAGGATTGATTTAACTGGTGGCGATCACAGCAAATGTAAAAACGTTGAGTGTTCATACTCTGATTGAGCCGCGTGCAGCTAACGAAATACACAGCAGAGATCTTCGAACGCTATAAGCATACATGAATTTTAAGAAATTCGTTGCACTATTGATCTTCAAACAGAAGTATGTCTGCTACCATGGGCAGAGGCGGTGACTTTTTGGATGTGGATTTTCCGTCAGGGGCAATAAGTTGTGAGCTATCGCCACGTAAGTGAGCAAGAGATAGTTAAATTGTGCTCACTTCTCGATAGAAAGGAACAGAATGCCACCCAAAATGTAGTTTTCACGAGTTCCTCGCCACCTCGAAGCCACCAAAGCTCGTGAATGTGTACTATACGCGACTGTTTTTTTATAAACCTGAAGTAGGTGTAGCTTCTCACAACTATTCATGTTTTGTGTGATACATATTTCGAACGAATGGAAAGCACCTACAATTTATTTGCGACTTTAAACGGCGAATTGAGAAGTTCGCTTAATACGAAATGTTTGGGGCGGCCATTGTGTAGTGGTAAGCTTCATTGCTCTTCACGCTAGAAGTCCGGATTCAACTCCTGACCTCGGAAAAGTTTGTTTTTCCTAAAACAAATAAATCGATCAACTGTGAAAGCTGGTTTTGATTCTACTGCAAAGGCAAAACACTGGCAGTAAATTTGATTGAGCTGACCATGATAATGACATCAGGGGATTCGAAAAAATTTACTGTGAATTATAGCGCTGACAAAACACCAGAAAAGTCCTCCTATAGTCTAGACACCAACCACGAACGCCACTGAAACCTAATAATACCTGAGTTTCGAACCACTACAAGTTTCGAACCTTGAAGCGCGAGTGGGTTGTAAAAAAAAAATGTTTGATCGATTTTTCTGCCTCGAACCTTCGCAGATCGCCCACACATCCAACGCACTAACAACTGAGTCACGATGATCGTTAAATTTTTTCGGCTTCTTCATCAACTTCCTACTCCTACTTCCACCAGCAGCAGTCAACACTGCAAATGGTTCGTATCACTCCAAATGGTTGATACATATGTACATGTGTCCACTCCAACAGTAACAAATCCTTGAAGTGTGACTGTGTCGCTCAAAGCAAATGGAATTAGGATTAAGTTGTTAAAATTCCACAAACACCCCTTTCAACACCGGAAGTGTAATCCCTGAAAATCCAGAGAGTAAAATCCCAGCCAAACTTACTCCCAACCAAAGGGCATACTCTGCGGTAATCTTTACCCAATGACAAGGAATCCTTTTGTTACTAACGCGAACGGTAAAAAGTTTTTTTCTCTCAGTTCTCTTTAAACCGATGCAGCACATGTAAGGACTTCCTCTCAACCATTCTGTGGGATTGATTCTACGCTCGGCTCCACACCTCAGCGACACGGTAGAATCCGGTAATTTACCACAAAAAAACACCGCATGAAGGTTTCTACATAAAAACCCGGACCACATACGAGTGTGTACCATCTAGGAGCCCTCTCTTTGGGTAGAGGTGCTTGCGTGATAATGTTCTACCCTGACCTTTGCAGCTTTCTGCTCATTTTGGTATCTCTATGGTTTCTCTCGTGTGTGTGTGTGTGTGAACATGTGAATGGAACAAAAGAATTCAACGCCCATGAATCCCGAATACACTCGTCGGGAAAGATAGCAAAGCGGGCTAGGAAAGGCACATGCCACATTGAAATATCTGGTGCGATGCAACCGAAAAAAAAACTTTTTAATTACATCCTACATTTTTTTTTTTTTTTTTTTTCGGTTTTGCAGTCAGTGGCAGTCGTACATCATGGTCCTATTATCCCCAACACAGGTCCCATTCACCATCGTCAGCTAGCGATGAGCGATAGGCAGGCAGCAGGATGATCTGCCAGGCTCTGACATTAATGGTTTTATATTGTTCACTGTGTGCGTTACCGTTATGAATGTTATCTTTTATTGGCGGTAATAAGAGAGCAGCCATCGTGTAGGTAATATAGTAATAACAGGAGAATGTGAAAAGTACGTATGGTTACCGTTACCTTCTGTGTTATTATCCCTCAGAGATTAATTAGCTACATTTTGTGGTAAAGGCGGTCGCCAGGCCTGGATGTTGGGGCCCGCTTCCAATTTGATCAAATTGTAGGGATGTACAGAACATGTCACAGGGGCAAACGCTCCTTAAATCGATTTTTGTCCGCCCCGCACCAGGAGATTCTGCAGAAACATCCTTTCAGCTTAAAGCGCACCAAACGTGATTCACCACTTTAATGTCATCGGCGACGTTGTCATCAGATGTTCTGTGAATTTTCGCCAGCCTTTATGAGTGCAATTCGCAAATAGTCAAGGATAATGTTCGGTGCCCGGTTGAATGGTTGGTTGGTTGGCTCCCTGGCCGAAGGAGTGGCTGTAATGGTGGCATAGAACGGCTGGTTGCCTGATGGCTGATGATTTGTTCTTGTGCCCTGTGCGTACTGGGTCGGGGTGTGGGTGGCAGGGCGACGACGACGGTCTTTTCTAACGAAGCTACTGAAATGTTATTTTGCGCACTCTGGTGTGCCATTGGGGATGATGGCGGTTCGTTGTTGTTCTGTTTTTTTTTTTCTGGGTGGCAAGAGGTTATCCCGTAAAATTCGCCGCGGATAAGGATGTTTCTGTCGTTCCGGCGCTGGTTATGGATGTTGTTTTCTGTTTTACGCCCCCATTCTTTCGGGAGGGTTTTAATAGAATTACACAGTCTTCATCATCGTTCAGTCGTATTACGATGATGGTATGGCGGATGGAGATGTGGCATTATTTGTGCGACGCTTTTGTGGAGGAGATAGATGAGGAATCTGCTTGGGTTTATTTGTGAAATAAAGTTATAGGAGCGGATTCCAGCAAGTGGTGCTGTTGGTGAAGGCCAACATTTGACTGTGATGAAATTATAATTCTCCTGACTTTGAGAAGAAAGTTTTTGAAGTTTACGTTTTAAAGAGATACAGGATGTTTTCGGCCACTGGAAGTGGTAGTGTACTTTTCAAAGTCACGCAAACAAAGAGCAAAAGCGAACGAAGAACATTCAAACATTTGGGTGAGTGGAAATGTCTGTGGCAGCATATTTAAGGTGGATGCAAGGTGAGATTTGAAACTAGATAGAGAGTAAACATTTTCGGATTACTCGTGAATGATGCAAGCTAACACTAAGTCGAAACTAAGTTAAGTCGTTTTATAAGTTGCAGCATTTTCACGTATTAGTCCTGTTACTAAGTTTGATGTGGTTAAAGGCATCGCCTGGAATGTGTTTAGTAGTTTAGTCAGGCTAGGTTAGGTTAGGTGATTGTCCCTGCTCAGGCACAGTGAAGAAAACCGTCTTACGGGCACGAGGGAACCAAGATATGTAGCATAAGTACAACGAACGTGGGCAACCGTAGCGATGTTAACCTTAAGATTTTTACCACTTCGTCCCATCTTCTTCTGGATGTTGAATTCAGCAAGATGGTTAAGATCATCATAGAAGCGTTCTCCGAGGGTTCTTCTTCTTAGCGTCGCGGGAGCAGGACATATACAATATGTACACAGTAGGTGGGTCGTAGTTTCCGTTTCCTCCTCGTCCCTGCAGCTTCTATAGAAATCATTGGAGAGGACCCCCAGTCTAAGTACATGCCTGCCTATCAAGCAATGTCCGGTAAGGACCCCTATCAGTGAACCTAGATTTTTCCGGTTTGTAGATAAAAGTCTCTCCGTCTTCTTTAGATCCAGGTTGGGCCAGATTTGTTTTAGCAAGAGACAAGTGTTGATGTTGTTCGACCTAGGACTTGCCAGTTTCTTAGCATCCGTGTCATGGAGGAACTTGACCGATTCAATAGGTTTTCGGGGAGATGCGGTCCAGTTGCCTGGAATGTCCCTGTGTCCTGGGGTTACGTCGCACCTCTCTGTTATCTCGTTAAGAGATCAGCGGCATTGCTTTACCAACTTTGATCGTATTGTCGGCGATTCCAAGGCTTTAGCAGCTGCCTGACTGTCTATATATAGTACAATAGCGCTACAATCTATCGTATTAATTGGAAATCAAGGCGCAGCTTCGCAGACTGCCGTGATTTCCCCTTGAAACACACTACAGTGTGTCGCGTGATGATGGCTAAGCTCTGTGCGTTGAAGAAGACTCCAGCCCCCGTACCACCTGCTGTCTTGGATCCGTCTGTGAATATTTCTAGCGCGGATTCGCCCAAAACTGTACCAGGCCTTCTGCTAGGAATCCGAATCTTGTACTTGACATTGAAGTCAAGATAGGGGCAACGTAGTCCGTTTTACTAGGAATAGTATGGTTGCCCTTGAGGATCCTAAAGTGGTCCATTGCTGTTCTGATCAGCTTAGAGGATTCTCTGAGCCTCAATACTGCTTTGAGTGCCAATAGCTTCCCAAAGGTATCAGCTGGAAGCAGATGGAGCATTACCTCCAGTGTCTCTGTGGTGGTTATTCTCAAGACACCCGTTATGCAAATGCATGGTCCCCTTTGTACTTTTGCAGCAGCGTTGATTTTTTTGTCCAATGCTGTCCACCAGATCAATACTCCATACATAAGGATCGTCTTCACCACCGCCATACATATCCAGTGGACTACTTCAGATATTTTCCTCCAGGCTGTCTTCTTATCTTAATGTGTTCTGTAAGGATTGCCATAAGCATTCTAAGCCTGCTCTCGATAACTTCGTTTGCGTCCCTTTCCGTCTGAGTTTATCTCATCGGAGATCACTTTACCTAAAATACTGTGGCGTATGTGGAACATTTTAACTGCGAAGTTTTAAACTTCGAACACGGCATTTTTCAGTGGCCCCACATTCTTCCTTTCATTAGTCCTTGTTAAGGTTGTATCGCCCGGTGGCATAATTGAAATGTAACCACAGTTTGTGTGGTTTCCTTCTTCTTTCCGCCCTGCTGGTACTCTGAATATGACATATGACACTCCGCAAATTCGTTCTTGTTTACCCAAGTGCGCCGTTCATAATGCACATGTCACACAATGTCAGTGGCGTGCACTTCACTATCTTCACAACTCAATTCAAAGAGAAGCACTGTCAATATGAATTGGTCCAAGTGCCGATTGCTCCTTGCGAGGGAATTCCTTCAAAACAGCATCCTTGAGTTGAGTAAACACAGCGAACACATGCAGGGCCATCAGCCATCAGTCATCGAGTGTTTTATTAATTAAAGTTGAATGCAAATTTCTGCAGGTCCTTGTGCGTTGTACGCACTTGTTCTGTGAGTTCTTCTCTGAAATGTCCGCTATGTTCCAGTGTATTTACATAAAATCTGTAGGAAAACTCACGTGGTCTCTCCTTGCGGTAAACACAGCACAATTATGCAATTTATGGTAATACTTCCTTTCGGCTCGGTGCTCAATGCCAATGCATGTCCTGGCGACACGGCATGGCGCCCAATAGCAACTGTGTGTGCGGTTAAAGAGGTTAGGAAAACGGTCCGCAAAGCCAACGCCCCGAAAGGGTTTAAGTGCAAATGGGTCCGCAACAGGAAAACCCATCTTATGTGTGCGAGCGTGCACCGAGTATGAATATGACAAACCTCGAATTATTCGAAGCAAAAATTATGCATACGTACGCTTTTGGGAGCTTAGATTGCAATTAAGCTCAACCAGAGAGAAAGAGAGTTCGTGGCAAATAAAACGAAAGGATTCGAAGGATGTGGTTTAATTGTCCGTGTTTTTGTTGACGGTTCGTGTTGTTTGTAAACGCTGTTACGGGCGGTCGGTGTGTATCATTAGGTGGCCCGTGAGGGCAATTTACATGTTACGACATTAATTTTTCCCTCAGCAGTTTATGGCGTAATTTTATGGTTTTGTATCCTTTCCGGTTTCTGATTTGATTTCCTTTTGTTTTTACGAATTTTCACGTGGGCTTGTGTCACAAATTATGCTTTGTGAGGTGAGGGCGGAAAATTAGAGCTTCCGCTTTGGAAGTTGGCTTGCGATGTTTAATTTGTTTTCTGTGTTTTTAATTTGTTTTGCCTTACTTGCTTGAACAAACGGTAACATATTGTCATTGTCTTGAACAACCAGACAGTAACAATCTTTTTAGTATAAGCTAGTCTGGAGCTGAAGCTATGTACCGCTTAATGTTAAATAATCACTTTTGGTAGATAGACTATGCTGACCATATAAAAAAATCACTTAACAGCGACAACACCACAAACTCAAAGCCAAAGTCACTACTTAATCATGACCAATGTGGCCCTTAAACTCGACTGAAAGCCTATATCTGATGAATCTCAACAGTTTCAACGATATATGTACAAATTTTTGCAAACATATGGTCAACTCCAACACAATGGCTTCCTGTACTGATCAACATTGCAGCACCTCATCTGCGGCGACTAAGCATGCTATTATCAAAGAGATAAAAAAGATGCCTCCAAGGACATACCCCTATGTGCCTTCCTTGACATCGAGGGGGCTTTCGATAATACCGGCTACGACTCGATAGCAAGAGCAATCAGTAGTAGAGAAATCGAAGACTAGACCAATCAATCGATAAGGGCCATGTTGGAAAATCATAAAATAATCTCTTTTTCAGGGGGAATATAAGTGTCTTCTCTCTCCTCTTCTATGGTCCTAATTCATTGACAATCTTTTAGTCAATCTCCACAGATTCGGCTACAAACCTCTTGGTTATCCTAATGACCTAGGGATTAATTTAAGTGGTAAACATGACATGACGATCTCCAACGTCATGCAGGGAGCCTTAAGACATGTTTTAGAATGGTGCAACATTAAACGACTCTCCATCAGTCCTTGAAAAACTGTTCTAGTGCCTTTTACGAAAATAAGGTTGGCCAATCTCTTAATCCCAAAATGGTACATTGGTTGTACATTTCGATAGTTAGACCCATAATAACATATGCGGCCATAGTTTGGTGGCCGAAAGTACAAACTACAAAGAATTGGCTGTCTCGATATTACAGGTGCTTATTACATCGGGCTCTCACCCCTACATACCTTCATTATTAAGACCACTGCCCGTTGTGCTATAAGGCTCAAGCCAAGTTAAAATCGGGGTCATCTGAAAATACTTCACTCAGTTCCAAATACGGACATGTGCTGCACTACCTCCGACGTTATGACCAGGAAGTACAGCTTCGGAAGTCTACTTAAGGTAGAAATATTAGACCGTGTCGACTGTTCTAGTGGAGAACCCGTATCAAATCTAGGAAGTTTGAAATGGTTTACCAATGGATCAAAAGTGGCTTAAGGAGTAGATGCTGGCGTCCTTGGCCCCTTCCGGGAAACAGTAGGGATGAGGATTAACCTCAATAAAGGTATTAAGGGCGCAGAAATACTTATTTATTCAGATAGTCAGGCAGCACTTAAAGCATTCACATACCTCTTCGTGGAATTTATGTCAGTCACGTGCTGCTATGTCAAGATAAAACTTGGTTGAGTGCCCGGCCACCAGGGGATTGTTGACAAAAACTGTGGACGAGTTGGAGAGGGCCGGTTCGCTTTCTGCGCTCTTGGCAGGTAAAGCCTTTTGTGGCACTTATTGGCGTACCGTCACAGCTTTGTTAAACAACTGGGAACACGAACTTCGCCTAGTCTATTCGAAAAATTTCCCCGCTCTTAGGCAATCCAAGAGAATCAAGCTCCTTCCTACAAGGAAATTCTAAACCTTGACAGGAACAACATAAGGAAGCTACTGGGTTTTCTTACCGGCCAATGCGGCCTTAGATATTGTCGCAACAAACTAAACCTTTGTTCAGATACAGAGTGTTGGTTCTGTTTGGAAGAGGAAGAAACCTCTGAGCACATTCTCTGTGAACGCCCTTCACTATACTGGTTGCGAAGTCAGATCTTTTAGAGGGAATTCTGTTCGTAAGCGGAATTTAGAAACTCGGCTACTAACGACATACTCATCTTCATTAGGAAGGTAGTAGACCTATTAGGCTAAGTAGACCGGAGACACAATAGATCCTGCTAGGTCCCAGTGTCAGTGATACCGGCACGTTCATAGAAAAACGGCGTGAATATTGGTGATATATGAAGACTCCTGTGATCAACGACACATACTCCTGATGTCATCTACGATGTGCTTCAATATTTTCCCCACGCAGGGATCGGAACAATGATGGATCTTGTAGGGTTTCATCCGTTTTAGGCAGAAGAACCAACCTTATTTCCTTTTAAGGAGATATACACGTGACTATGGACCTAACTATAGCCGTGTTCATACAGTATGTTCATGTCCTTCATTTCCAGCATTTAGTGTTCAACAGTGGACTTCACTGAAAGCGTTGATTCCAGAATTATCTCCTCCGTAGGATATGATTAAATCCATAATGATGAAGTCCTATATTTCACAC
Organism: Matsumyia berberina; assembly: GCA_917880715.2. Lineage (NCBI taxonomy): Eukaryota > Metazoa > Arthropoda > Insecta > Diptera > Syrphidae > Matsumyia > Matsumyia berberina. Next base: position 38,101,014 of record OU862870.1, read on the forward strand.
CACTGATCTTTCGCCTATATAACAAACTGTGTGATTGGCCTTGGTGGAGTTTCTTTAGACCATCAAGGAGAAGTTGCACTGCTCATCTTGCTTTTAAAATTTCCATCTAAATATGTATTTACCGACGTCCTTTTTCAACATAATGTTGACTCAGTTGAGGTATGTAGAGTGACGTCTCTCCAGGGCTATTTTTAAACTCTCAACGCATAATTTTTCAAACGGGCTTCCAATGTCAAAATGTTAGTTCTGTTCGTCTGGTAACAAACTACTCTTCTGCAAAGATTTCAACGTAATTTATCACCACTACCGCCAGTATGGTTCCCAACTTTCCACACAGCCTACCATAATCCTTTCGACTGTCTGTGTAATAGAAAGGAGTTCTCTGAAGAACCTCGTTTCTACTCCGGTTGGAAGGAATTGCAATATTCATTTGCCTCTGCAATACCCGTGTGCTGGACATACAGTACGGATGTTTGGATGAGTGGATAAATATTCCATCCCATCCTGTTGTTTAAAGTGGCTTTCGCGCTTTTCGCTGCTTACAAAGTGGCTTCCCTTTCCCCCTTTTTTCCCTATTGTTTCCCTGAAGTCCAGAGCTGATGCGAGTTTCCTGGAAAGTTGTCTCCCATGGTTACAAGTACAACATTGAACAGGTAAACTGCATGAGTTCTTTTGTTTCCAGAACTTTCAATCAACTATTAGCGGAGATAATGGCGTTTACACTGTTTCACGAAACGGGCAGGTTTTCATCCACAGTCCTTGGGGAGCCTTTGCCCTGTTATTTTAAGTTTTATGTTTTTTTTTAAATATTCAGTGACCCCATCTCAGCTGAACAGGAAATTACTTCTTCCTTAACTTTGCTTGCGTTGCTCCCAGTTCTCGGAATGCGTGCCAGTAGTTTTTGGAGGTCGTTTTGTTCTTCTTTAGTGATTGGTAACCTAGTAGGTTTTTTATTTTAAAAGAGGAGATGGATTAATATCCGATGAATCTGCCTTTCTACCACGACGATTGTTACATTCCAAAAGAGAAATTAATACAAAAGAATTTTTTTCGTAAAAATTTGAAGTATGGGTCAAGTGTAATACGGTGCTCCAATGTTCTGCAACTGTGACTTTGCTTAAGGTTCCGTACTCACTCAGTTTGCACAGGAGAACGACCCTCCTAAAACAAGGTGTTACACAATTTCATGGATTTTAGATGAGGTTATATTCAAACTGAGCCTTTGGAAATTAAGTTGGTTCGTCCTCTGCTGCGAAGTCCCTCAGAGGTAAATGAGAGGATTTTTTGGACTGCAGCATTAGTGTCATCTGATCTACATGGCCCAGCCTCTTCAGTCGCTGGAGCTTCACTCTTCTGGCTAAGTCGATGTTGCTGTACAGCCCGTACAGCACTGTCTATGCAGACGGAACCGAATATCATCTGAAGAATATTCCTTACGAACAAGCCGAGAGCACCCTCATCCAATTTTGACAGAGTCCATACCTCTGCGGCGTATAGCAGAACTGGGGCGGTCAAGGTATTTTAAAGGTTCCTTAAGTCGTTCGAGAGAGGGGTTTGCAACTGAATTTCCTTCTTAGCCCAAACAAAACAGCGATTGGAAAGATTTTACTCTTCGTTTCATCTCAGCGATGGTGTTGTTGTCTGAATTGATTGCAGAGCCTAGATAGACAAAGTCCTTAACTACCTCGAAGTAATAATTGTCTATTGTGGCGTTCTGTCTGAAAGTCGTTATTGGGTGTCCCTTCTTCTTAACAGCATATACTTCGCCTTGCCTTCATTGACCGCTAAATCCATCTTCGCCACCTCCGTCTCAGTACACATGAGCGCGCCAGTCACATCACGCTGCGTTCTTCCGATGTCCATATCGTCGGCGTATGCGAGTAATTTAACGGACTTTTGAAAGATTGTGTCTCTGGTATTGGCGTGTGAATTTTGCACAACTCTTTCAAGAACGATGTTTAGGAAATTTGCTTGTATAAATCCTGTTTTGACATCAAAGGTCTCGGTGAGGTCTTGAGCAATCTTGATGGAGCAGCATCCATTCTCCATCGTCATCCTGCACAAATGGACGAGTTTGGCAGGAATGTCAAAACAAGACATGGCTCTGTATAGCTTGTCTCCATAGATGCTGTCATACGCAGCATTGAAATCGATTAAGAGGTGGTGCGTATCTACTTGAAGTTCTTGGGTTTTTTCCAAGGTCTGCCGCAGTGTTAATATTTAGTCGGTAGTGGACTTTCCTGGCCTGAAACCACGGAGAAAGAACCGATCAGGCTGTTGAGAAACGGCTCCAGGCGTCCACACAACATGGCAGATAAGATCTTGTACGCGATGTTTGAGACTGAAGCCTCTATAGTTGGCGAAGTTTAGAAGGTCTTCTTTCTTGAGAATTTCGCTTCTGGTTTCATGTTTATTCGTGATTCCCACCCATGGCAAGACGACAGATATTGCTCAACTCCGAAAATTGTTCACTACGGCCATTGCTGTCGCCGAGGCCTCGCTTATCTAAAAGGCTTTCTTAGCGTTGCCTACCTTATCATGTTTCCCTGTCATGATGAATTGCTGGCTACATCTTTTTGGTTCAAGGAACACTGAATGATGGTCCCCTTTCTTACTCTGTCCGAAATCTCATCATCAATATTTGGTCACTAAATAGTAGCGACGGTATGAAGCCTTTGCGTGCTTCTAGAGTTAAAAGGAAGCTTACTTCAGATTCGCGCATATTGTCATGACCGGTTGTTGGTTGGAGTTTACCCCATCGACCCACCTATCCATTGGGTCCTAGCATATCAAACTGATATCGCTTCGCATCCCTATCACGCGCCACACGGAACAGTCAGAATCCATTAGAAACCTTTGAGAGCAAACACCTACACCAGCACTGTGTATCTTCGCTAATGGATATGAAATGTTACCTCGAACATCCCCATTAACAGTTCTGAAGAGAACATTTTACGCGCACACATGCATACAATTTATGTACGCATTAGTTTTACGAGCGCGTCTTTATTTCCGAAAGTCCTTTTTAAGGAAATTAAAATTGCAGCTGATAACCGAACCGCTTGGTTTGCAGGAGGCGCCTGATGAGCGAAACAACGTCATCAACGTGAGTGTTTTTGTGTGTGTGCGTACCACCAACCCATTCCGCACCTCCCAACTGTGCAAACAATTTGTAATTTCATACGCTTCGAGCATTGTAAATTCAAGTGGAATAAACATTATTTCATCGGTGCCGTGTTTAGTGTGTGTTTTCACCGACATATGAAGGAGGAACCTTGTAGATTGTAAATACTTCCATTCACTGAGAGGAACAATCCTCCAATTCCGGTCTCAAGTTCTGCTTCATCCATTCGATGGTGATGACCGCCTGGTACTCTGTGGAAGATGAGTAAATGAAATGTTAGGGTGCTGGTGTAACACTGGTTTTTATATCTAACCAGAGGTGGGGTTTGACAGTATCTTCTGCCGCTGCAACATCTCCCTGGTTCTTACATCATTGCCAGTAGTATGTACTGTGTAAGAAAATCCCATTACACATCGAGATTAGGAATGAGGAAAAGAGGCCAAACCCCAAAAGCCATCCGAGGAGATGACGCTCGTTGTTGCTTGGGTCTGAGCTCCGGTGGTGGAAGGAACTGGCGCTGGTGCTGGTGCTGAAAATGTTATATTCCACGGATGCGAAGTATACGTTACTTGACTATCGGATAAAATTATGTGCTCTAGCGGTTCTTACAAGGAAAATATTGGGTTTACGTGAACGCAGTTATGGTGTACCACACACCAACATCAGCACCAGCGGCATCATACCCGTTGATGATGATGATGATTGCGATGTTGATGTTGTTGTTGCTGCAGCTGCTTGCAATAAACGATAAAAATACACACACGTGTCTAACATAGTATCTACAGCGTTAACACACTTCAATTCCAAAGGATGCTGTTGATGTTTTTATGGAGCCACCACCACACAACACTCCGTAGGGTATTAACGTCCTTTTGTGGTGTTTATTCTTTCGTTGAATTTGATATTTGTATTTGCTAAGTGACTCTTTAAGGAGCCCGGCGAACCGAAACAGAGCGCTGTAATTAATTGAGTTTCACAATTTTTTGTTATTCTCCATCTTGCTCTTGTTCTACGTCGTCGTTTCCCCGGATACCCTTTGTAACCAAATTTCAAGGCGGCATTAAATCATAATTAGAACAGAGATGAGTTTTGTTCTTCGAGGACGTGTGGCTGCCGCAATTTATTCAGAGATAGGATCTTTGGACGCGGAGCAGTGTTACGCGAAGCAGTGTAACGCGGTGTTATTGTTAATATCTATCAGTCGAGTGTGCAAGTGTCATTAAAGAGACTCCCTACTTACAGCACGGCGTGCGAGGGAATAAAACATTTTCCGTTTTATTAGGAATGCGATAGAAATTTTATGACCCCACTGCCATTGAGCTGAGGATATAAAACGCCGCATAGTTTTGATTACGTACTTAGATTTGGGTTGGGTTCAACATAGTTCATCTAATCAGTCTGCTCCACCAAGGCTTGCCGTAGTTCCAGCTACTTTGCTACTAACGATCCTTTAATGACTGCTATTTGAAATGAACCCTTCGAGTAATTAATATGGATGATATCATTGGCACCCGCCGTCAATGGCTCGTGCGTACGTTTTATGTCAATAGGTTAAGTACTCTGTCATCATTCAGCCAGCCATCCTTGGTTGTTTACAGTTATGGGACCTTGAAATACAGTAGCATTTTTTACTTGTCGCAAATTGTAGCTGTCGGACGTGATGTGTTGCCTTAATTAAATGAGTTTTGCGATAGTCTACAACCCAGAAAAATAAAACTAAAGTGCGGAGCAAACTATTTTAGCCAGGGGATGCCCCTAGGAAGATGTGTTATTCCCCTTGCTCTGGACTCTGGTAATTGACGAACTCCTAGTACAACTAGCCAAATCCTGACGCAGAGTACAAGGGTATGCGTTTTGGACGAATTCAAAGACACTGTATCTGAAACGATGTAGTATGCCTTAATCTGAATCCAGATTAATGGAGAACCAAGGGCCTGACCAAAAATTCGGATAAAATTACCCTTGTACTCCTGAAGAGAAATCAATTTCTTTAGGGGCAGTTGGAGTGTGGTAATTCTCGACAAAATGCTTACCTGGAACTCTCACCTGAACAAGGTTTCCAACAAAGTGTCTGGGGAGATCTTCGTGTCCCAAACCTCTTAGGAACAAACATGAGGACTGAAACCCAAAATGGTCTACAGCGATATAGGGTTCTCATTAAGCCAATGACCACCTATGGAATGGTGGCCAAAAACGCTGCAAGTCGAAGCCCAAGAAAAGTTAAACCGACTGCATCACTTGTCTATTACTGGGACAATGAACACGTGCCCGACGGCAACCTTAGGGGCAATGTTTACCCACTACTTCTCAAATTACAGGAAAGACGCTAAGCTGAGTGTTTTTACATTGCCCCAGATACCGGAACACAAAACCGTACAGGGCTCTGATCACGTAAGACGATAGTTTAGCATCACTTAACATGTAAAAAGTACTATCGTCTGGGCGATATCGTTTTGACGATTGAACGCTTGCTTGCGAAAACTGTCACTTACTATTGTCTCGACGATGGTCCTTAGACGATAGCAAAATCGGTATCGTTTCGGTATCGTTTGCGAATCAAAGAGGCAAAGAAAATTATGAGATTTGTGTTTAAATCAAAGAAATCAATTCTAACAAGTGGTATATGTCTACCCTTAGTTGTTTTGGGTATATAGTAATGTGCCTTATCTGTGTACTCCGTGAAATTGACTAAAATTTCCATTTGCATCCTAGTAGCTGACTGAATCGACCATTCTTTTCTCCCAACGGAATATTTCTCGTTGTCCCATTTCTATTTTGTTTAAATGAGTTTTTGTGTCAAAGAATTAATTTTATTTATGAAGAGTACAAAAAAAAAAAATCTTCGAAAGAAAAAGGGTTAGCTTCTCTAACGTAAATACAAAATTTCAAATTTTTCGCTCCAAAATTTGTTTTCCTTGAAATCCAATGTAACAAAAATTGCAGAAAATGCTGCGATATTTTTCTCGGAACAATGTTTTTTTTTCGCAGTGAGAATTGTCCAAGGAAATATGTGCTTAACATTCAATTCCCAAAACACGGAACAAAAAACAAAAACAAAAATTGAGAATAATAGCACAAATGTCATTTTTCACAACAAAAATACCAATTTTTCTGAAGTTTGAGAGTTACTGATAGCTCTCAAACTTCAGAAAAAATAAACGATAGACGATAGAGGTTGGTTTACATGATGCAAACTACAGACGATAGCGTTTCGAACTATCGTTCAGACGACAATCGTCTCAAAAGTTACGTGATGAGAGCCCAGGCCATTTGAGGACCCTAGAGTACATCCGAAGTGATCCATCCATCCAAAGATCCCAAACAAAACGCTCAAGTGATTTCGGTTCTCTTGAAAGTTCGAAAGATGTCCAGAATCTATGTGAAACTTTGATCGATTGCACCGAAAGATTTTAGGCGTTAACACAACATAGATCCTTCACACGATATTGAGAAGACTGATACCTCTGTAGTTCCCGCATTTCCCGCAGAGGGTGGCCATGGTGAAGTGGTTAGCATCATCGCTTGTCACGCTGAAAGTCCGGGTTCAACTCCTGATGTCGGAAAAACATTTATTTCTTAAATAAATAAAAATCGATCAACTGTGAAAGCTGATGGCGACTCTACTGCGAAGGCATAACACTGGCAGTAAAGTGTCTTGGCTTGAAGAGTTGATTGAGCGAACACTGAGTATGACATCAGGAGATTCGAAAAAATTCCTGTGAACTATATAGCAATGACAAAAAAACACCACAAATGTCCCCAGCTAGCCTGGACCCACCCTTGGACGCCAATGAAAAATTTAACGAAACCTGAGTTTCAAACCAAACCACTGTACCTCGCTAGCGGTGTGTGTATAATATTATAAGGGTATTCATATTCCCTTGATCCACGCGTGGATTATAAAAAAAAAAAAAAAAAAAAAATTTGAAGAATTTTGTGGATTGGGTAATTGGTGCTTTATTGGTGCAAATCGGAGGAATCGATGGGCTGAAAAGGAGTGCTAATCTAAAACTTACGAATTCTTAATCTCGAGTGAGTATAAGTGCAGGTAAATAGGATTTACGTCTTTGACTTGCTATATGCTGCGGTTGACAAATGTTGGAGTAGGGTCCAAGTTGCGTTATGTAAGATTAATACTTAAAAAGTTGCTCAATTGTATCGGAGCCACCCCATATTGTCTGATTAGTATTACCATCTCTCCCAAAAAAATTGTTACCTTTCCGTTTTTGAAATCAAGCTCTCTAGGCTGCTAAGAGTGAGTATACCCACATCATCGTGGCCTAAATATGTTGATACCAGCCAGTAGCGTTTGGTAGTGTTTTTGAGTTCAAGAATTTGGTTTTTTTTTTTTTTAAGTGTTATACCCTTTTGATATTCACATAGCGCGAGAGTTACATATATGTACACCTGCTGAGCCAACATCTGACATTGAAACTGCATCAGCACATTTTACAACAACGAGCCCAGCGGTCAGTATTTCACCAACTGAAAAGCCGACGTTAGCGGGAAAAGTCTATAAAGCAAATTCGTCAATATCAACATGGCGATTTTTTCCGACTATACTCCAGCGACAAGCCGCAGCGACGCTTGAACGGCGGGCTTTAGCTACAAAATAAATAACCATATAAAAAAAAAAGTGTTTTTCTTGAACCTAAAAGGAAGCATTTAACTCGAGCGAGGTGCAGTGGTTTGAAACTCAGGTACGAGGGTGGTGTCCAGACTAGCCGGGGACATTTTCTGTGTTTGTCATTGCTATAATTCACAGGAATTTTGATATCATGGCACTGTACTGCCAGTGCAATGCCTTTGCCGTAGAATCAAGATCAGCAATAATAAACCTCTGAAAGTACAATTTGTCGTGAAAAAGTTCCTTAATCCACCTTTGGAGTCAATAAGAACTGTAGGCAATCTTCATTAGTGCAAAAAGTATATCACGCGGAACAAGATTGCTTTCGTGAACAGGGCATGGCTCTGTCAAAAACCACCCCAACTAGGTATACAAAGACTAAAGAATTACGTTGAAGTGTTTTCGTCTGGATGCCTCTTTCACATTCTTGTACCGAATGTTCAACCTCATCTAGCGATTTCCCTAAAAATTTCCCTTCAGCGGATTTCTGGAATATTTCATGTTAATTTTCAAGCAAATTCCGGAAATTGTTCCTACAGCAATGGGTAATGGTTTCCTAAATGAATTCCTTTATCACCCTATGAACAGAAATATGCTGATAATCACATGGCTTGTCTACAAGAGCGCTCTGACAAAGATTTCCTGTAACCCCGAACTAAAGCTAACTCAGATCGAAGGTTGCTGCTGCAATCTTATTCCCTTAATCGTAAAGTTAATAGAATTTAAAGTCACTCGAGGCTCTCATCTCCCATAAGAACAGAACATCAAACCCAACTCCAAGGATACAAAAGTCTAAAAAAAAAATTAACAAAAGGAGAAAAGCAGAATCCCCTTGATCCTTTGGCGCTCTACCATTCTTTCACTGGGGATTAAATCAATTTAAAAAAAAATTTAGCGTGGTTTATAACGCAATCCTTGTGTAGCTGAAGACGACGGAAAATTAACTGCTGCGAAATAAAGACGACGGTGATGATGCCGTTCACAGACAGACACAGTAGCTAGGATGATTTTTACTGAAAATTATTACTTGCTAAGGTCAAGGACCCTGAGAACAATGTGATTGTGGGTGGCAAGGGTGCTACACAGCCGTAGGCGAACAATTAAGTTTAGTTTCGAAACGAGACAACGGTCACAATTGATGGGCAGCATTGCTCCAATTAGATCGCTCAGGTGAATTCAATGTCACCATGCCATGTCCAGAACTAATTGATGCGATACCGGTCGGGCGGTTAACGACGTTTTTCGGCTGTTGTTTGCTTTTTAGGAGAATAACAAAAGTGTGCCCTTGAGGTGTTACGCCAGGATAGAGAATCCATGGTTCGTTAGAACAGCATTGTACGACATGACAAGTGGTGGAGACGTTAGAAGGCATTATTTATGGCGTAGATACAGATAGATGAATCAGAGATACTTTTTTTTTTTGTTTCCTTTTGTTATACAGTACACGAGAGAAGCTAATTTGATTTTGGCCTCATAGTGACGTGTTTCAACTGTGATAAGTGTTTCCAACACTGTTACGCAGCGCGCATACAAAAGGTTTTATTTTTCTGCTCGCCATGGATGTAAGAGATACAATAAGAAGAAATAGAAGATTCTGTTCTTGATAAATACAACAAGCGCGTGGCAAACAAGAAATTCATATATTTCGTAGGAGTGGGGCTTTGTTCCATTTCCTCTTTTTTTTTTTTTCCTCTGTTTTCCAAGGCCGTACATTTCTGAAGCAGATTAGAGGGTATTTATGCAGACAGTTGCGATTGTGAAGATGAAACGTATTTATTGTGTCTGTGGACTGTTGTTGTAAAAGTTGAACTTTTTATATTGCTAACTCCCCAATTGCGAAAAGATTAGCGAATTCTGTGGCTGACAAGAATTTTTATTGCTTTAATTAGGCTTAGGAAGACGTGAGAAGGATTTGGATTTACTCCAGTTGGAGCAGAAGCGGTAATGAGGGCAAAGAAAGGTAGATTTGCTAGTAAGATCATTCTGTGGACCACCAGTCGATACGACTAAAAGCTGTTTCAAAAATTTGATAACAGATAAAGCGCGTCACTATCGGATGAAAACTAAAGGCTAATCAACAACGGACTAAGCAACCTCGAATCGAGAGCGAGAACGGAACTACAAAAGAAGACAGAGAGAAGCAAACCTTCCTACTGTAGTATACATAGATTCATAAGGCAGCTATTAAAGCCGTTAAATCGCCGACATTACAATCAAGGTTGGTAAAGCAATGTCGCAGATCTCTTAACGGGACCCTGTGCTGGGTCCCACGACACAGAGACGTTTAGGCAACTTCAGGACGGATGAGCTGGCAAAAGAAGGAGCTCCCTGATAACCTGGGTGAACCTTCTGCCCCTATCGAACCGATTAAATTCTACCTTGATATCGATGCCAGGAAACTGGCAAACAATAGGTCGAACAACATCAGTACTTATCAAAACAAAACTGGATCAAGTTTGATTTAAAAAAGACGAAGAGACTTTTACATTCACTAGCCGGAAACAACTTAGGTTCACTAATAGGAGTCCTCACCGGACACTGCTTGATAGGGAGACATACATTCAGATTAGGGGTCCCCTCAGTAAATTAAGTAGGGTTACTACCGATACAGTCACTCATTTCAGCGCACTCGGCGTTATGCTCTTGGTCTCTGGTGGTGGTAAGCCGGTATCTATCGTGGTATCACAATGGACCAATCTGGTCTAAGTGTGTCCCTGCTTGAACAGGGACAGCCACCTAACCTAACTTAATCTGACCTACCAGTCCACAGAGCGGGCTAATAAGATTTGGTCAGAAGCCAAGTTTGACCTCATACTTGCCCAATCTTACATATGCTGAAGAATAGGGCCAGCTAGGACTGCAAAATATCAATAGGCCGTAAGTCTGCCGTAGTAGGGGTCGTCTTTTCATCATTGACATGCTTCCACTGACTACAAGCTGCTCTTCATGGCAAAACTCGTAGCCTTGATCCTTTCAAAAGCCAAGAAGCGGAGAAAGTCAAGCGGCTACAGATGTTTGCGGTGCCCCCACAGCGGAGAAAGGCAATGCCATCAAAACACGAAATTCGAACATCTCTGACTATTAAACGAGCACGAAAGTCAAAATTCCAAATCTATCGTGGTCGCCGTGGCTCAGTGGTTAGTGCATTGGACTGCTCTGTGAGCGGAGTGGGTTCAAGCCCCAACCATGTCCACCGAACATTTTTTCACGGCACTACCTCTCGTCGGGGAATATGATACATCTCCGGGAGTATAATTTGTCATGAAAGAGCTTCTCTCCGTACTGCAACACTGACTTGGTCAAAAAGATATGCGTACAACGACTAAGGTGGCTAGGTCATATAAAGTGGATGAACACCAATGCTCCACCCGGAAGAATTGTTTATCCAACTGCCGGGAAGAAGACGACCGCATCTCCGATGGCATGGGCAAGTGGAAGGTGCCTTTAACCAACTTGGCGTGCGCAACTGAACACAACTGGGTAGGGATGGCGCAGATTGAAGAAGCTTGTTGGTTGAGGCCTCGAATCATTGTACAATTATAAGTTCACTAGTCATCTCGCTCTTAGGCAACACCACAGTCAAGCGAAAAAGCTATGTGATGCGAGAAGCGTGCGCTAAAACTTCTTATGTACGTGCGCACAGTGAAGCGATAACAATCCATGTGAAAAGTTTTATCGCATGCTTCTCGCATCGCATCGCTTTATCGCATCACTGTGCGCGTAGCCTTAGGGTAGTGGAAGTTTATTGCTCCAGAATCATTTAATTATCTTTGCTCGATAGCCAAAAAATCTTAATGAAATATTTTGCAACCTTGGACGCATTTTTTTTCACAGAGGTTTGGAGACCTCGTCACTTAACGTTTTATTGAAAGAGGCACAGAGCCTCTAAAGTTTTTCATTAAAATCACATTCAAAGTGGTATAGAACTCATGGTATTGATTTATGTCAGTCTTTGACAAAGGTGTTGGTTCCCAGTGGTTTCTTGACTATGTTCAAATTACATGAACATCCTTTGAAGACTTGTAATTATTTTCAGATTGCACTTCTTCTGAGAATTTGCAAGTCATTTGAAGTTCACTAGAACAGTAAGAACAGATCCATTTGCTTTGAAACGATTTCCTTCTACAAATCGGATACTTCACCCTACGAACATCTCAAAGGTTTATTGAATTCTCAATGTTACTCACTATCACAAAGTCATGTACATACTTCCCTCTTTTTAGTGAACTTTGACTTTTATTTCGAATTTGGGAAAAAAAAAAATTAAACTCACACGATGCTTATTTCGGATACAAATTTTAAGAACAGGGTTAAGGAAGGCACGAACCCACATCATATATCACATATCAAAGAGCAAAAAGTAGCATCAGAGTTTTTCGAACGGCCGACGTGCAACTATTGCGATGAATCCAATTACAATCTCTGATCGATTAGTTTCAGTAAACCCTTTCGTTTGATCTAAGTTCACCAACTTACAATTGTAGAAGCTGTTTAATGGCATAAAAAAGCAGTTTTATTGGTCTTATCCACATTTTAGGCGTAGAGGGGTTGCGTACAATCTCCATATGACATTTGTTATCTGTTACAATTTGGCAGAGGCTTATAGCGAATAAGCAAGAAGACGCTACATAAGACACTTATTATCCCTCTCCTGCTCTATGGTACAGATCCATGGACTTTTTAAAGCAAATTTGATAGCTCATTGGGAATTTTTGAGAGAAAAGTTTAACGATCGATGTATGGGCATTCGTAGACATGAACGAGCTATGCGAGCTGTACAGGAACTCTGCCCCAGTCAAAAAGATACGTGTTGTAGCCTGTAAATTGTAACGTTCTACGAATGTTCGATTCGTCCCATCGATGAGCACAATATCATCTTCATAAGGCAGCAGTTGTACTGATCAAAGTTCTTTGTGTTGGTATGAATATTTCAAACTACAGTCAAAATCGCTTACAACGACATCAGTTTTAATGACGTATCGGGTATAACGACCAAACTAACATTGATATCGATTATAGCGATCTTTCGCTTATAACGACCAAATTCATCGGTCCCTTCAAAATCATTATAACCGATTTTGATTGTATTTTCTCCAGAAGCTGCATAACAGTGCCTTGCCTAAAACCCCTAGTGGTATTAAAAGTCTCCGATGAGAACTTTTTCGACCAGTAGCACATTGCGCTTTGTACTTACTTACTCTATTAGGTGGCGCTACAGTTCGGGGTGAACTTAGGCCTTAACCAACAAGCCTCTCCAGTCCAGCCCGGTCCTTAGCTAATTGCCTCCAGTTGCGATTAGGTCCCCTTATACTTGTTCGCAACACTTTAGGTCTTCCTCTACTGCGTTGTCTCTCTGGGTAAGATTCGAAGACTTTACGTGCCGGAGCTTTAGGGTCCATTAACTCTACATGTCCTAGCCATCTTAAACGTCCAATACACTGTTCTTTGGCTAGGTCGATTTCGTTGCACAGCTCGTAAAGTTCGTGATTAAATCTTCTACCGCCATTTTTCGTTAAACCAGGGGTTTAACATCAGTTGCGCCATTTCTGAAGGCATTTGATGCTGGCGGCATAGGACTTTATGAGAGATTTTGAGATACGCGTTCGGTGAAGATTCTAGTGATTAATAGCTCATTTCTATTTACACAATCATAAGCGGTTTTGAAATTGAAAAATTGGTGATCATTTTCGATCAAAAGCTTTTGGGTTTCCTCCAGAGCTTGGTGTGAGCTTAAAGACTTTGTCGATTGTCTATTTTTCAGAACGTACACCGGATAGAATTTCGAAAAGAAGGCTTACTCCTCCCTTATTGAAGCACGGGAGGCGGTATATATTTGTAAGGATCGGCTAAATGGTGCTAAGGTATCGACGATCGGACTTCCGTCGGATCATATCTTTTCGATGAGTTGGTTTATGTACGCCCCCAAGCCATCTTTTGAAGCAGCGAACACCTCATTTCCTAGGCCATCGAGACCCAAGGCCTTTTTATAATTTGCTGATCTCTCTGTTAAGACTTTCAGACCGTCATGTAGTGGAATTTGGTCTCCGTCCCTAACAATCCGTTTACAGGGATAGTCTTGGTATTCTTCCTCCTTGTGGTCGTTTGGGTTGACAGCTTTTCATGGATGAAGGGGTATCCGCACCCATATCTTCGCTGCAATTAAGTAATGGTTCCACTCAATGTTTGCAAACCGGAACGGGCAAATATTTTTTACACTTGAGGAATGTCTTTCGTCGATAGGAAGAAAATCAACGTGGTTGGTGGTTTTTAGCTCAGATACCCCCAATTTGCGTCCGGATGCTGAGATGTCGATAGTGTGTGCTACCTGTCATGTGTTGCCTTGTGGCTAAACCTGAGTTCGAAGCTCTTAGAAATCATCTTTCTCCTCTGTGGGGTTGTTCGCATATGGGGCTGATGTTAGGAAACCGATTTTTGATGCGGATCGTCATAATTCGCTCACTAACCTGGTGGAAGATCAATGCGTTTACCTAAGCTTTGCTTAAGCTTGCCGCATCCAAACTCGCTGTCTCTGCTCGTGGTGACAGTAATGTTTTCCGGACCATGCCATTGCACTTCCTGAAAACGGTTATATCCACTTTTGAGCGTTCGAAGATGTCTGCAGCACGATCTGTTTAGAGCTCGAACAACATTCCGTTATTATTATTTATGTTACAGTTATATGGCGTTGCATGTACAGGGTTTTTCAATAAGAGCCCTACAAAAGTTTTTTTTAAAAAAACAAAAACGGTTTCGGATATCAATAAAATTCTTTATTCCTGTGAAAGTACGTTCGATGCCATTATGTATGGAACTCGATTTCTTTTACATGGCCAACACGGGCACGCTTGCAGAAGTCCAGACGCTGAACCCAATTTTCGACGGTTTTCAAGCATAAATCGGCCGATACTGCTGCAATTTCACGTTCGATATTCGTACGAAGATCATCAATCGTCGCTGGCTTGTTGGCATAGACCATAGACTTGACGTAGCCCCACAGGAAATAGTCTAACGGCGTCAAATCGCACGACCGAGGCGGCCAAGCGACTGGACCATTTCGTGAGATAACACGTTCTCCAAACTTGGTTTCCAATAAATTGATTGTGACATTCGCTGTGTGGCTTGTGGCGCCGTCCTGTTGGAACCACATGTCCTCCAAGTCCACATCATCCAATTGGGGCCAAAAATATTCGGTTATCATTGAACAGTAGCGATCCCCATTCACAGTAACGTGCCGGTCTTGATCATCACGGAAGAAGTACGGCCCAATGACGCCGCCGGCCCATAAACCACACCAAACCGTAATTTTTTCGGGATGCAATGATGACTCATGGAGTACGTGTGGATTGCTTTGACGAAGCCATCCAGCCAGAAATGAGCCTCATCGCTGAAGATGATTTTTCGATGAAAATCCGAATCATTTTCAAGTTGTTGCCCAGCCCAATTCACGAACATACGACGCTTCTGGTGGTCAAGCAGCTTCAGTTCTTGCGTCAATTTAATCTTGTAAGGATGTAGGCCAAGATCTTTTCGCAAAATTCGCCACAATGACGTCACAGAGATGCCCAACGCTGTGAGAGACACATTTGGGCTTTCTGCAACTGAAGCCTCAGCAGCAGCAATATTCTCGACACTACGGGCACTTCTTTGTCTCACTGGCACGGGAACATTTTGTACTGTGCCTGTGGATTCAAATTTTTCCACTAGACGCTCAATTGTTGATCTGCTAGGACGATTATGACGACCATAAATTGGACGTAGCGCTCTTAACGTTGAGGCCACTGACTCCGAATTTCGGTAGTAAATTCTAATAATTTCGACTCGTTATTGGCTCGTATATCTTTCCATAATGAAATGGCAAACCTTACTGAAGAGAAATATCAAAAAACCGTAAGAAAAGTATGGCGTCGTTTGCTGTCCCTGTCGCTCTACTTTTGTAGCGTCCCTATTGAAAAACCCTTTACATCTAACGCTTTGTGGACTTTGCGCTGTGTCTTACGAACTCGGTAGTGCCAGTGGAAATTTGCCAGCGGCCTTTAATTTCTTAATACCTTCAGATAATTGCCTACCACATGTTTTAAGCTCCTAGCTCAGTACAATTGCAACTTCGTTTTTGATGAACAGTCAAACTTTCTGACAATTCTCTGGAAGTTTTTCCTTAGCCTGGCAGATAGATGAGCTCGCAATACACATCTTGATACCAAAGAAACTCAGCTTCAGGAAAACTTTAAACTTCCGTCCCCGTTTGCATACATATACAAGTTTCTACAATTGTTGTCCTTAGGCGACTTACAACCGCATGTGTCTCATCATATGACAAAATGCAACTTTTTCGGTATGTGTGTGTTTTTACGTGAGTTTAAGTTTTAACTTATATTAAAACGGTTTTATGTGCATAAAACACCATTTTCCGTGCAACGAAGTGGAAATATATTTAATCTATGTAGGTAGTGCGCAAAGTTTCGGTACACTTTGGGATACGATTTATGCGCTAGGTGGCACTGTTGTTGTGGCAATCTTCCCCATAAGATGGTGGTAGAACGAAAGCAATTATTTTCACAACTAATTTTCACAGAGTTAGGTACGTTCGCCGTTTGCCAGAGTTACAGTTGACGGTAAATGTATTTTTATTTTTATTTTTATTTTATTTTTTTTTTTGTTACCTCTTTTCGCCATATTAAAGTGGAAAATTATGTAAATGGGACTGAGTATTTGCTTTAGACTTTATTTTTGCCTCGTGTAGTGCTGCGGTGCGGTTTGTTTGTACAGCTGAAAGGTGTAATAAAATGAACGTTTCAAGGTAAATACTCGAAAATAGACGGGTGAAAATTGGTTAAGGCATTTGTTGACAGTAAAGACCCTCTTGTTTCATGGATGGAATTTGAGCGAGTTTTCGTTTATTAATCTTAAATCAACGCTGTTATTTGGAAATCTTATTAGAATGGGGGGAATTATTTCTATAAGTGTGGTGAGTTTGTGGTCGCCGTGGCTTAGTGGTTAATGCGTTGGAATGCTGAGCGAGCGTCGTGGGTTCAAGCCCCAGCCGTGTCCATTGAACATTTTTCGCGGCAGAGAATGAGAGCTTAAGGGTTTTTATTGAAAAGCCTTTTTACATTTATGAATGTCAGCCTAGCCTGTCGTTGGAACCTACAAATTATATGCTAACTATGATGCTGTTAGAGAACGAGGAGAGAAACACTCCGCTTTTCTTGAATCCATTTAATTCCTTAGTTTATGAGAAACTGACTAAGTTAAGAAAGTATGCGAAAGCTAGTTTAGTATAACAGTTTATTGAAGTTGTGTTTACATAGAATAATTACAGGTAGTAATGTGCCCCGTAAGGGGTGTTTCCTAAGTGCTTGAGTTTCTCTGAATACACGATTGTTAAAATGAATTTAATTATAGGTACAGGGTGAAGCAGAAACACTCATCGGAGGTTATTTTCTATTTCTTTGAAATAAAACGACAAAATTTCATAATTTTTTTAAAAATGTTTATTTGAACCTTCAAATTTGTTTCCATTTCTTTTTGAAGATGATATCGATCAAGTGGGTGCCGCCATTGTTGATGACCATTTGTGCTCTTTTTACCACTTTTTCAATCCTTTTTACCACTTATTTAATCCTTTTGGCAAGAACTTCGGGCGACAAGTTCTTGTACTCTTGTCGAATACAACTTTTGAGAGCATCCAGAGTCTATGGCTTGTTCTCATAGACCCGTGACTTTTAAAAGCTCCATACAAAGAAGTCTGGAGCGGTGAATTCAGGCGATATTGCCGGCCAGTCCAAATCCCCGAAACGAAACCTGGAAATACGTCCTTTAAAATGTCCATTGTCGCGCGAGCTGTGTGTGCGGTTGTACCGTCCTGTTGGAACCACTTGTCCTCCAGTAAAAATTCATCAATTTGCGCAACGTGTTATGGCAAATTGCATGAAGCGTCATCCAGTCGACGTTGATGGCTCATCCGTCACATCTTCAGCCACAGCGGCGATATTCTCGTTGGAACGAGCACTACAAGGCCTTCCGGCGTCTCTTCTGTCACTTGTTGTTCCATTCTCTTTGGGGCGAGCGGTTCAACGACTTGGTGTTTGACCAGTTGGCGTAGGACGCCCGGAAAATCTGCGCCAAAATTCACGTTGTGCCATAACCACTGACTACATGACTTGCCGGCGTGTATTTTGCATCTGTTTACTTCACATATATCAAAACAAAACTGACAGTTGCCGCCATTTGCAAACTTTATAGCATCTTCCGATAGGGTGATACATTTTGGACCATCTTGTACATTTAGGTGCTAATGTTACTGTAGGTGATAGTACAGTCAAAATCGCTTACAACGACATCGGTTATAACGACTAAATGTTTATATCCCGGCTGAGCTCCATTAACTAACCTTGATATCGGTTATAGCGACCTTTTGACTGTATATATTACTTAGTAAATATTCAAGAAATACTAAATGCCTTGGTTTCCTTAAAAGATAGATTTTATTGGCGGAATAGACTGGCATTTCCTGAAACCTCCGACAATTTAAAATTAACTCGCATTGCCGTCTATGTTTTCAACTCTACTCGACATGTTCATTCTGTTCAAACACTGAATTAGCGAAGGCTAGTGGGAGACTTGGGTTACCATGGCTAATACTCCGAATAACTCAGTGAAATAATCCCCGAAAATGCAATCGTTCGGTCAGACATGCCAAAAATGCCCATCAACGTTACGTGCTCTTGATTACTGCAGGAACTTGCCTCTATCAAAATTCCTTTTATTACAAAAAGCAGCAAACTTTCCAACGCGCTATTAGGAAAAATATTTTCAGAAGAATTTAATCTCTAATAATTCAGAAGCAGTGCTATACATACGCGTATATGTATGTACACGTACATAGAGGCAATTTCCGCTTTTGTGTTATTTCGGGACGCAGTGCATTCCCCATTCCTCATTTTCATCTTTTTTTTTTCAAAAAAAAGGTCTGTACAGGCCCTTTCTTTAAATTTGGCGATGCAACAAAATTCCGGATAAAATTTACGAAGCCCATTGATAAAGGATTTAAAGCATATGTATTTAGAAGCTTTTCAGAAGCAAATTTTTTATACTAGTGGTATCGTCTACAATAGCATAATCATCATTATCACCCTTCGTACATGGATTCACATAGAGCAACTAGGAAAAGATGGACAGCAAGACTGTTCGGAAATGTCGTAGATTGGATGAGGCGAAGGTATAGGGATGTAAATTTCAACTTCATACAATTCCTTAGGTGTTAGGTGCTTCAAAGATTATTTATACAAGATGGAAAAAATTTCAAGCTTAGCATGCCAGTAAGGCGACTTGACTCAGGACAATACCTAACACACATTCTTCGAATGCACCATTTGCCTTGCAGAGGGATGAAGACTAGAAAGGATGGTCGGCAGAATCACACCAGACAATGTCTTCACTTAAGTGCACAAAATGGAAATCTAATGTGCTCCTTACTTCCGACACAGTTCGGGATGAACCTGGGCCTCAACAAACAAGCCTCTCTAGTTAGCCTGGTCTATTCCACTTGTGCGCGCCAACTTAGATGAGGTCTTCCTTTACTTCTTTGCTCCTTAAGCTTTGCGGCTTAAACTCGAAGACTCTGCGAGCTGAAGCATTTGTGTCCATTCGCTGTACATACCTCAGGCATCTCAGCCGATGGATTCATATCTGTCCCTGTACAATTCGTAAAGTTGATTCTCTACTCCAGACCTCGTCATTACAAACGGGACCGAATATCTGACGAAGAATTTTTCTCTCGAAGCAACCAAGGATCTCTTCATCCACTTTCGATAGAATCTATTCTTCAGCGCCATAAAGCAGGACTGGGATGATCGAGGTTTTATATAGAGTCCCCTTAGTTTTTCGGGATATTGCCTTACTTCCTAATTGCATTCTTAGCCCGAATAAGCAGCGATTTGCAAGAGTTATTCTTCGCTTGATTTCTGCGTTGGTGTTGTTGTCGGATGTGGTAGCGGAGCCGAGGTAGCCGAAGTCACTTACTACCTCGAAGTTAGAGCTGTCCACTGCGACGTTCTATCTAAGACGTCGGTGTTGAGCGTCCTTTCTTGTTGACAGCATATACTTTGTCTTCCCCTCATTGACCGCTAAACCCATATTCTCCGCTTCTGTGTCAATCTACCGCAGTGTGAATATTTGATCGATGGTGGACTTTCCCGGCCTGAAGCCATACTGATATGGACCGATCAGGTTGTCGACGAATTCCTTCAGATGTTCACACAACACGGCAGATAAGATCTTGTAGGCGATGTTAAGAAGACTTTTGCCTCTGTTGTTGGCGCAGTTCAGAAGTTCTCAGAATTTGGTTCGTCGTCGCTGTTAAACAGTCTGCAGAAATAGTTTTTCCATATCCTCAGTATTGACTGCGATTCTACTGCGATGTGTCCTCGTTCATCCTTGCAGGATTCGGTTCGGGCTCTGTAGTCTTGACAGGTTCTTTTTGCCCTTTAGTATAACTTCCGAACTTTATTCCTGCAGTAGCATCTATCTATTTCCTCGCTTTTCGTGCTTATTCTTCTTCCTCCTGAGAGGCCGGTGTTCGTCTCTCCTCTTCTGCTCGTATAACACGTGAGTAGCTCTTGTCCTTCTTTGCAGGGCTGCAATGCATGCCTCTGGTTTCGCTGCATGTGCTTCCGGCACTCGTCGTCAAACTGGAGGTTTCGTTGCGTTGGCCAAGTGATACCAAGCACGCCAGAGATGGCATCTCTGATTGCTTTTTGGCAATGTTGCCACTGGTCGTCAATATTCGATGCTGGCGGCATAGGACTTCTTGAGAGATTGAGAGAGACTCGATCGGAGAAGGATCTGGTGATCTGTTGCGATTGCAGCCGTCCGACGTCAAACTTCCTCACAGTATTTCCCTGTCTTGGGGGTGTTCGGGATATCCGCAGCTGTACCTTTGGCTACAACAAGGTAGTGGCTCGGATGACAAAAAGCTGAAAAACGCCCAACATTTTCTACGTTTCTTCTTTTTCTTACGGTGATGAAGATAATTTAACAAAAGCAGTCCTCTTCAGCACTTCACTTCGAAACAACTGAACAAAATTCGCTGGGATTCATTTGCAGTCGTTAACGAACGGTCGCAACAGGATGAATCGTGTACGCGTCTATGACGAGATACTCTGCGTACAAAAGTCCTTAGTCTTCAAAGAAAAAAACCTAAATGCACGTAGAATGTACATTTAAAAAATCCTCTCTGTGATTCTCACATATTCAGTCAATTCAAAAAATTTCAAAAACGCCTGCCTACGAATCGAATATCCACATAAAAGTTTGCACCAAAGCATCAGTAGTTACTATCCAGACACATGGTGCTTGGTCATTAGTGTCGCTGAAATAAGACAGAACACGAGTACGAGATTCAAAAGCTGTCAGTGAGGAGTATGATGCTCGCTTCCAAAATCCCACTCAAGTCGTCTTAACGATTAACAGACATTTTGAATTTCAAAACTATTTAGTAGTCAAAACCGATTATATCGCCCTTTGCCACAGAGACCGGCTCTCCTTATAATGAGCTTCCGATATTCCCATTATCCGAAACTCCAATTATTGGATTTTAATCTATTGGGAGCTAATGAAAGTCTCCGCACACGTTCATGCCCACACGAGTCCGTTCCAAATAAAGTTCACCGGTCACAAGCCACAAATTCATTTTGTTCAAATTAAATTATCTACGAAAAATTATGCACTCATGCCTAAAACGAATTCTGACATAGAGAGAGAGAGAGGACAACCGCATGCCGACAATTTGGCCTAAAACACATCCATATAAGTTAAGATACTTGTACATATGTGTACATACATACATATGTACGTATGTAGGCTGATGCGACAGAAGCGTTTCTCATTCCTATTCAACAGGATACACGAGGATGTGGATGGCATTGGGGTGTAAATTCTGTATGTCTATCTCTTGTTATGGGCGTTCTAGGCCATGTACTATGTCGGTCAGAAACTGTTTTCGTTGTTCTGTCAAAGTGTGTGGGGTTTGGAGACACTGCTCCTTTGGCCATTATTATTGTTTCCTTTTGGTATGTAAACGTTTTGGCTTTGTACCACCCTTGGTTCGACTCGTAATCGTTTGTGTTGCGGATTAGATTGGTAAAGGAAACCAAGATAAGACTGCTATTGATTTGTAGAGTGGAAGGAATGTGTGACATTCGGCTTGGGATAGGGTGACACAGTTGGTGGATTACAGAATCAAAGCAATGGATCGACTAACAATTTTAA
The DNA here is from genome assembly GCA_917880715.2 of Matsumyia berberina. Classification (NCBI taxonomy): domain Eukaryota; kingdom Metazoa; phylum Arthropoda; class Insecta; order Diptera; family Syrphidae; genus Matsumyia; species Matsumyia berberina. The sequence goes on from OU862870.1 coordinate 38,123,033, forward strand.
ATGGAATGTCCTCGATTGTTTGATAAGGCCAGCGTGGTATATGTGAAGAGGTAACTTACTTAGGTAATGTATACTCTTACGACTTTTATGACATCTATCGTGATATCGATGTCGTGATGTGCTGAATTCTCTATAGAATTTCTCATGATTCTATTGCTTCACATTTTTTTTAGGCGATGTACTCTTGTTGCATCTAGGTAAGGTACCAAGGCATACCTTGACTGTCTACAATCGTCGTCTTTTTTATGGCGCATTTTTGCGCCACATCCATAAGTTCTCGCAATTTGGTGAGATATGCATGGAAGCAATTTCTTAGCAACATCGTCAGATGGTAGATGGCAGCACCACTCACGTTGTCCGTATTTTTTTTCACACGAATGGATGGAGCTGCAGTTTATATTCACGACGCCGAACCAAAGATTGAGACCAACGTTCGGAGGTTTGTCATTGCCTACCGACTGGTGATGCCACGAACGATGCTTGGTTGAAATATCTGGGCTTAAGCCCGCATCAGTGGTCACCGTGGGTCAGTGGTTAGTGCGTTGAACTGCTGACCGAGTGGCGTGGGTTCAAGCCCCAGCCAGGAAAACACCTATCATTTTTTCGCAGCACCACCTCTCGTCGGGGAATGACAAGCCTCCGGGAGAATAATCTGTCATTGTAGGTCCCATCTATTTGTGCGAACAATAGAAACACGCACAACATGAATGGTTGGGTGAAGCTAGGCCTTGGCTCATCCAGAGCTGTCGCGCCAGCTATTTTTTTTTAAGCCCGTATCACTTCACTTAGAATTAACCACAGACCCTCTAGAATATCCAGTTATAACAAAAATCATTGATTCAGCGGTGGCGTATACGTAACATTTTTGTACCGAATGCAGAAGAAGTGATAGTGCTGCCAACAAGTCATCATTTCTGCTGAATTTATCCGTCATAGACTGTGACTGTGACTCGGGCATTCAGTACTAACAAAATCATCGATTGAGTGGTGGCGTATACGTAACATTTTTTCATCGAATGCAGAAGAAGTGTTAATATTGCCAGCATGTCATCATTGCTGCCGTATTCTGTGATTGATTGAATTCCCACTACCATTGGAAGTGCTCAGTTTGATATGCTCTCCTTTTGAGTGAATATATCACTTCTTGACTTCGGGACTCCGGTGTATATTCGGAAATTTGATCCTTCGGGGGACTCATTCGAGTTTGAAAACCATGAGCACCTTTTGGGAAAGTCTGTTAAGACTCCTGAAAGGGTTACGAGCTGCGTTATTTCCTTGATAACTCTTTAGACTCCACAGTCACACCAGTTTATAGCATCTTTATCTTATTCAAGGGTGAATACTACTGTTTTAATGTCTAACAATGCTTGAAGCTCAAGACTAGTTCTTTAAAGTTTTTTCAGACTGTAAGTCTGCATTTGCTTAATTTGCTGTAGCAGATGTCGCAGTGTTTCATCTTTTTTATACTCCGTCTATCCCATCACATTTTTTTAAATATCAATAGTGTCTGCTTTTTAGCAGTCTATGTTCTCTGCAAGTTGATCACCATAACTACAGAAACCCTAGGAAAATAGAGAGTAGAGTATCACCCTGTAGATTTATTCACACGCTTCATATCCGAAAGTAACTCTGTGTCACAGGAAATAGAGATCATGCCTGTGTCGTACTTACTTGCGCATAAGGATTTACTTATTTGCTTTGCAAGAAAATACTTATCTGAACAAATGAAAAATGAAAAGTTGGTGTAACCTCTTTACCAACCGATCTTCACCAGCTTTGCTGCACTTTCTTTTAGGTGGATTTCATAGAAATACCACCTATTGCAGAGGTCCTCATGACGCGACTTTAAAAAATTTTGAATGCCATTCGTCTTCGCTGTGATAGTAAACACTAACCTCATACTCCGTTAAAAATTTTATATATATATATATATATATATATATGCAATATAACGGATTCTTGTGGACACGATTGAGGGCGCAATTATGAACCGATTTTAATAAAATTTGGTATACACGTTCGTATGCCGAATACCTCGGCTAAGTTCGTAGATGGGCATAATCGGTCCAGAGGGGGGCGGGTTACGCCCCTTTTTATGTCTCAAACGGTACAATTCACAACTCAAATAAATCCCAACCTCCGGTTTTGATTTTTTAGTAATATAGTAGATAACAGTGAACAGAATCCGCCTGCTACCAATTTGGGCGCCATCTTGGATCCGCCATCTTGAAATTCTTCAAAATTGATTGGATTTCGTTGAAATTGAAAATCCTTACAAATTTCGAGGTAATTAGTACAAATTCGTTATTAGAGTGGAAATTTTTGTCCGCCATTTTGTTCCCACCATCAGAATAGATGACATAAGAAATCCACCTACCTCTTGCGGCGCTTGCCGGAAGGTTCTTTTTTATAATCCACTCACGCTGCAAGGGGTTATGAACACCCTTATGATGTTATTCACACAGCGCGAGCGATATGCAGTGGTTTGAAACTCAGATAGTAACAGGTTTCAATTGCTTCCGAGGATGGTGTCCAGGCTAGCTGAGGACATTTGGGGTGTTTATCATTGCTTGGATACTGCTATCCGCACTTCGTTTTGATTAGTTAGACGGTAGGCTTGACTATCATCGTCTAGATTAAATGGTTTATTCCGCCTCACAGTGGGATATAGATTTTTATCAGCCTCTCTCACCACCGACCATGTGTCTACTACAAAGCTTTCTTATCGCCGCTTTATATCTAGGTATCATGGTTTGCCCTACCCTGACATTATTTCTTAAACCATCGAGCGTTGGATAGAACTCAGCACTTAGTGACCTATTTCTGATGGAATATTGGCAGCATTGCCACCAGTCTTCGATACTTGCTGCTGAAGAGATTAAGGGTTTTGAAGAGATTTAGGGATATGCATTCTGCGAAAATTCTGGCGGTCTCTCGCGATTGCAGCTTGACAGCATTATATCTTCTCACAGTAATTCTCTTATCTTGTAGCGTTTGGGATATTCAGATTCGCAACAGAATACATAGTTGACGTTGCCAGCTCGGAATACTCGCACCTGTGAAAACTGTCGGCTTGCCTTGCGTTGCTCGCAAAATGATTATTTAGAATGACCCACGCATGATCAGAAGAACACCCCGTCTCTTTGTTGATACTGAATTCACAAAGTGGAAATTCCTTCTACCTCACAGCCTAAGTCTGCCTGCAGAGGTGGTTTTGTGTGTTCGGATGCGGTGGCTCTGCCTACTAACTGCCCTGTCAAGGACCACCTTCTTCCCCTTTTGCTCGTTAAAATTGTCCAGCACTATAGTAACGTCACATTTAGAAAATGTGACGTGTCGAGAAGCCTGTGGAAGCATTTTTTGGGTAAATCGTCCTTGTTCTCTGTAAGTATATTAAGCATGGGCCCATATCTGTTAATCGCGACAAATAGTTTTAACTGCCGCTGTGCTATTTCATAGAAATGAAACGTTTTTCCAAAACCAATACTAAAAAAAAATACTTGACGTCACAGCTCGTGATGAGCCAATGCCTAGCTTCTTGCAACCATTCATGTCGTGCGTGTTACATTTTTCGCATGAATGGAAGGGACCTACAATCTATTGCCGACTCAAACGGCGAATTGAGAAGCTTTTTTATGACAAATTTCAGCCTCAGAGGCTTGTCACAAACAATTTTCGGTGGACACGGCTGGGGCTTAAACCCACGCAGCTTTGCAGAGCAGTCCAACGCACAAACCACTGGGTCACGCCGACCACGAAATAAAATAAAATAAAAACAAAACCAATACTAGCCCCTTTGTAAATATGAAGTAAATAAAACAGCGTGCCAAATCCCGCCCCATTGCCCACTCCCAGTTCGAAGCTTCAAAAACTTCGCAATATCCAACGCGCTGCAAACAAATTTCCTAATTGGAACGAACCGTATTGTTGTTGGTTCGCGCAGCCGAAACCATTAATTTATCTTTTTGGCTGTTGCGGCGATTTTTCGGGATTAAATTTACAGTAATGGCATTTGGGGTTTCAATGAGATTAGTTGTGCTATAAAAACTCGATGTTTCTGGCTTTGACCATAAAAATTGCTCACTTTGTGGCGGCATTTGGCTGAAAAGAACATGTTTTGTGTTTTCCTTTTAGTGGTTGAACACAAATTCAATTTCACGCGATCGATAAGCAAATAGTGATGGTACAGTGGAACTGGACACAAAATCCACTCAAGATTCAACTGCTATTTGCATAGCAAATCAAAACAGTGGGTGGGCTGGGCAGATAGGCCAACGGATTACTGCCTTACCCGAGTTAGATTGCAGAATTGATTGACATGGTCCACTTTGTAAATTGGTGCAATCCAATAAGGACACAAACAACAAATAGGCGACACACAAATCGAAGAGGAGAAAAGAAATTCTGGGAATGAAGTACTCGGGGCAATATTCCGCTCCAGCAACTCTGACATTGCATACCACCACCAGAGCTACACAGGAGCTTATCCCTGGCTCTTGGTTTCAATGAAAAGCCTCTAATGTAGTTAAGGCACAACGTTTGTGTTTATTTTCACAATTTCCCAATTCGACCGTCGCTCGTCGTCGTCGTCGACTTGTTCATTGCCAGGACAACGTAGTTTGTGTTCACACAGGATGTGGTGTATGTGCGTGACTGTGCAAGACATGAATATGGCTAGAGGACGCTCCAAGACTACGCAAATGAATCTCAGCAGTCAGCACCACCACTGCATGCCTCGGTGAAAAGAAATCTCCTTTCTTTTTTTCTCTTGCTCTCCGGCATCGGATAAATCAATTTTATCGACTACACAAATGTAATATTGTGTTGGTTGCTCGTACAAGCTAACGTTGGCTTAGAATAAATAGACTGAAATAGGATTGAGGAGAAGACGACACGAATTGCTGCGGTGTGTCGAGCAGTCGAGTGAAATTTGACATTATTTTGGTTATTATTGTGTTACAATGTTGGTGGCTAGGCAAAAGCCAGCCTAGCGTGCGAGGATGCAGGCAGTAAAAAAGGCAAAATCAAATTTTGCCGATATCCGATGTATTGCTGTATGAATATGTTCAAACTAATTGAACAAATTTGCAAACGAATATGGGACATGGCTGTTGTCTGTTTATAGAAATACATACATATACTCTGATTTTCAATTTCTCTGATTTGTGCTACTAGAAAGGAGTGCCGAACCTATTTTCACTGGGTTATGCCTTTCCTTAGTTGGGAAATCCTACTGAATCAAATGTCATGCATCGGGTGGTCAGTTCTTTTAGTATTTCCATCATTATCTTTCAAAAACTGGGTATACATGCATCATAAACTAATAGCTCGAGTTCCCTGAATATTCAGGACACTGGAGTCGCCCTTAGAAGAGATGTATCGAAGAAAGTTCTGCTCTAAGAAATTTCCTCTACGTCATCCATCTATAGAAACAAAAAAACAATCCTACGTTTTATTCAAATATTGTGGTATATCCCTACTCAATATCTTAAAAAGGTTGCATCCAGCATAGCATTCAGAATCGATTCAATTGTTATCAGCGTTATCGATTTCTTCGCAGGACGTTATCATATTGGCGCATCGGAAAAATGGACGTAAGAAGTTACTTTCGCTTTGGAAACTACTCTTGTTGTTTTAATAAGTCATTGGTGTAGCTTTGCAGTAGTCACAGATCACAACGGACCTTCTCCGCATCTTGGGTGCACATAGCCGCCTTAACCTTACCTTCACCCATCTTAATGTTACGAACATCTTAGGTCACTCTGTAAGTTTAACGTGTTATACTTGTGACTTATTATTATAATTTTTTATGATATTATGTGGTCATGCTCTTAATGATATCTTAGACTGCAGTATCAAAAAAGGAAGCTAGCGAGTCATCGATTATCATTAGATTAGGCCAGTGCTTGCATAAGACACTAGGCAGACAAAGCAAAAAGGCAAAACCTAAACCATTTCCTGAAAGAATTTGATTTCCCTACAGAATTTTACCATGTTTTTATTGGTATCACAGCCTAGCTCCTTTATGGTCACCGTGGCTAATTGGTTAGTGCGTTGAACTGCTGGGCGAGCGGTTGGGTTCAAGCCCCAGCCCTGTTCACCAAACATTTTTCGCGGAACCACATCTCGTTGGGGAATGACAAGCCTCCGGAGAGCTTATCAATTTGCCGTTCGGAGTTGGCAATAAATTATAGGTCCCTTCCATTCGTGCGAAAAATTTTACACGCAGAACATGAATGGTTGCGAGAAGCTAGGTTTTGACTCATCCCGAGCTGTCGCGCCAGCTATTTATTTTTTTAGCCTACCTCCTCTAGATTACTAAAGAAATAGTTGCTGAGAAGTTTCACGCGAGTCCTGGAAATTCCCTAACATTCACATAATATGTGTGTTATGTCCTCAGCGACACATAGTTCATTGCAGTATCTGCAGACATCTGTGGCTGAGAGCCCTAATCTTTAGAAGTGGTCGGACAAGATGCCAGTGACTTATTGTAGCTTAAGTTGCCTTACTTAAGTTGAGAATATCGCTTGTTTTTCTGGGGTCTAAAGCAGGCCATAAAACCTTGGATACCTTACAGTTGTTCTTAGGATCCACAGTCGTTCCCCCCTCCATGCGCTGCCGTTCTCAATCTAGCCTGGCTAGTTCGTCGGCCTGTTCGTTTCCCTCAATGTCACAGTGACCTGGCACCCAACAAAGTCTTACTTGATTCTAAGCGCACAATGCCTTCAGCATTACGCGGCATTTCGAGACTAGTGCAGATCTGACGATATTTGATTCTAGCACTTTAAGTGCGGCCTGCCTGTCAATCTAAATGGTGATATCCCTTCAATTTCATATCGATTTCATCCCTAGTGATTCCGCACAGATACGAGCACTAGCAGAACCTCTGCTAGAAGTATCTGGGAGTCTTATGGATACTTTGAGGTCTGACAGAAGCCGTCTTGTCTTATCTGTTCTTTTTAGTCTTCAATACTGTTGTTCCTAAAGAAACCTGAATTAGTGAGCCACAGCGCACTACTACCTGCTTGGTGTTTCATCTGTAAATCCAGCGGTAGCAAATGCAGAAAAGTATCTAGAGCTGCCGAGGGTATTGAGCGAAGAGCACACGTGATGGCGATACTAACAACTCTTTGTACTTACTTAGCGTTGTTTCCTTTTTGGATGCCTTCCACCAGTATGGATCTGACTCTTGCTGTCTATAGCCACCGCTTTATACTTGGTATCAGGCCCCATTTCTTCCCTGCTACCTTCTTGGACGGAAAAATAGCATTGTGTGCCTTTCGAACACTTTCCTGCATATGAAAATTCCAGTTTAGTTTTCTATCAAGAATTATCCCAAGATATCCAGCGCTGTCTCACAGAGACAGCTCGACACCTCCAAATTTGGGTAGTCTGGAGAGAGGAGTTTTTTTGTGAAGAGAACTAATTCTGACTTTACCAGGTTGACGTTCAATCCACAATCTTTTGCCCATTTACTCAAGGTTGCTAAGGAACCTTTCATGATGTTACTGATTGAGAAATTTTTCCTGCACAATTATTTCTACGTCCTCGGCATAGGCGTAGACGTTTAGTCCTCTTGAACAAAATTCTTCAGGAGTCCATCTATAATCAAGATCCACAGTAGAGGCGGGATATCCCCGCCCTGCGGAGTGCTTCTGGTTAATGATCTCCTTTCTGAGCTTTGTTCTATTTCCAAGCTGATATTTTTTGAGACAAGCATGCTTCCTAACTAATTGATTAATCCTTGCTCGATTCCGAAACGTCTCACGCCCTGACCAATATGCCACTGCCTCTACATTGTTAAAAGCGCCTTCAACACCAAGGAAAGTCGCGGGAGCATATTCCTTATGGGAAAGGCTATTTTCTATCTTTCCTTCAACTTCATGCACAGCTATCTCTACGGATATACCTTTCATATACGCATGTTGAGATTTACATAACCGCTTCGTGTCTATTTTGCTTCCAAAATGTATGTTAAGAAGCTTTGTCATAAGTTAAATTGACTGATGATAGACTAATTGGTCTGGAGTCTTTTGCCGCGGTGTGGTTAAGTTTACCTGCTTTAGGGATGACTTTTAATTCCCTCCAGACCGGGGGGTATATCCGTTCTCAAGACAAAGCTTCAAGATTTCTCAGACTATCGAATTTATCTTTCCTATTTCTTTTTTTTTTTTTTTACATCCCATTGAGGATGGTTGATTGTATTTTTCCCATCTGTCTAATGACCACCAAATAGGAGGGAGTAGGTCTTCGAGAAGTGATTTCTGATAAGAATCGTTCTACGAATTTGCCCTAAGAACGCTCACCCTTTGGCCACCTATAATCGAGTCGGATATGTGAATCTCCAATCAAGGAGAGCGAATGGAGAGACTATTATAACTACAACTGATAAAATATTGTCCGGAGAATTGTCAATAACGTATACGCAGTCAAAAATGAGAAATCATAATTATCATTAAACAAACTTGGCTGGTAGTTGCAGCAAACTTACCATAAATTCTGAAAACGAATTGCTGTGAGGTAGCTGAAATTGCAGGAGAAACAAAGAAGGGTGTCTGAAAACATTACATCGGTCATCGCTTAATTTCTTTGGAGTTCTAGGTATCCGGCTGCCCAGAATTGTACAATTTGAACGTTCTATCGGACAAGTCGCTTGTGCCCATCACTCTAGTTGCACGCCTAGTCCTTCTATGCTATGACTTTCCGCAAACTCTGGAATTCTCCGGTCTGGAAAGATCTGACCTGGATGTCCCAGTCATATTAGTTCTTATATTCTTCATATTCGGTAGACATCGCCTTACAGCGCCGTTCTCCTCCACTTACCTGTGCAGACGAGGCCAAAAATCGGAACAGAATTTGCCTGTGACAAGTTGGGTAGTTTCTCGTTTCATTCATGTTCATGTTCATGTTCCCCAATTAATTAATCAAGCAAATTCAATCCTTGTACGAGGGGTGCAGCCAGGATAAACCTATCGTGTCCAGATTCCCAGCTTTAATCTTTAGAATCAAGATAAATTCCACAAAAGCAAATATAATTGATTTTCCAAGTGGGCTTTATCTCCTCCGCGTAGTTCTCGCAATCGCCACTTGTAAAGGCAAAACCGGCGACAAATATGCATAGCTGCACACAAATAAAACATTTGTGTGGTTGCAAGCTTAAAAAAAACTGTGAAATGCATCCTTGCGCAACATTTTTCAACTTTTCTTTTTCTGGTGAAAAGGAAAGGAAAGAAAAATAAGATCACAAATACCCCAAATGTTCTTTTTTTTTTTTGTTTTGACACCCCGTCAGATTGTTTTTTTTTTCTGCAAATACAGAATTTCCTTTGGCACATTTTTTAATGCATAAAGCCATCTAAAATGCCGGATGCGTTCGTAGAGTTCGCCTGGCTGTGAATGTTTGGCAGGCAAGCAGGCTGCGGATCTGGCAACTAAGTGTAAATGGGAGCAAGGATACCGAAAAATGGCATTACGCTCTTTCGTTTTCGTTTGCACTGTGTCTGTTTGTGTGTCCTGATGACTGATGTGGATAAAGGAAAACATTCAGTGTCATTTTTTTGCATTAAGTTGTTGCTATCTAAAGAATTTTTTTTCATGTACAAACATATGTATATCAGAAGAGTAAACGTTAAAGTTTTGCAGTAACATTTAAGTGTAATAGCGTGGGGGGGGGGGGGTGTTTCGCATGTGGGCAAAAGCGTGCGCATACACCAGAGTTAACTTATAGTAACTCCAGCTAATTTGTTTATTTTTCCGTGGTTCTGTGCAAGTCGCTGTTGCCATTCAAAGCAATTACAGTTCGTTTTACTTCATTATGAATGCTGGACTGATTCTAAGAAGTCGACCTTAATTGCTCTCGTGGTTAGGGGTTTGTTTGCAACTGCGATTTAATTGAGCGGTTGCAAGGGAATTAGGACAATGACATTTGGCTTGGATTTATTATTATAACCTCTAATGCATTGCCAGCATAGCCATGGCTGTAGAACTGAATAAAGGTCCAAGGCAAAGCGAGATTTTAATACACTAGAATGGATCTAGAAATGGAAACCTGAATTATTTTTCAAGGTGACGCTAGAGTTGGCCCTTAACCAAGGAGACTCTTCCGGTCTAGATGAGTACTGCAAGATGGTTATGGTCCCCTTCTACTGCATTGTCCCTCCGGGTTAGATTTCTGCTTATCTTAAACGTCCAACACGTTAATGTTCCCCTGGTGCTGGTTCGAGAATTTTGCATTATTCGTTCAAGTATGATGTTTGCCTATGCCAGGAGGAGATAATGACGAGGCTTTGTCAATGTCAGCGCGGGATATCACTATTTTTACCTCAGACAAGTCGCGATTGATTTTGCCATAGAAACGGTCACTTTCAGAATTAAAAATTCTTCTCAGCTGGATTAATTTTCCAGGGAATCGCATGAACAACGTTTATACCAGAGAAAGACAATTTCGGCATGCCTCTCGCTACGTGTAAACGACTAATCAGAAAAAATTCGATTGAACAGAAGATGGCCAGATGGCACCATGCGTCACATTACTTGATAGTTTTAACCTGAAATGGATCTCAAACGCTTCAACTATGCAAAAAGCAAGCATCAGTTAAACAGCTGCTGCAGTCACTGGACAGTGCATCATTGAAGTACTTTTTCGTGAATTATAGCAATGACTAGTCTGGGCACCAACCTCGGACAATATTGAAACCTAATACTACCTGAGTTTTGAACCACTGTACCTCGCTTGCGCGGTGTGAATAACATCAACTGCTTAAAGAGTGAGTCAATTATAAAACAGAAGTGACTGGACCTCCTTTCTTGGTTTATGTTCTTTACATCGTTCCTAAGTTATTTGCTTAGTAAGCAAATTAGAAGTAATGGTAATCTCACGAACGCTTGTTCAATGCATTCTGCATTTTAGTGTATTCCCATTGAAACAAGTGGAAAAGTTTAATTATATTTGGATCCTTTTCACGAGTGATGGAAGGAGCAATACTGGGTTATCCTGCTAGATGGGTCAGTCTGAAGTTATTTTGAGATAACTTGCTCAGTCTGTTATCAGGAGGGCTGATCTTGGCATCAGAGCTGAGGTATCAGTCTTTAATTTAGTGTTTGTTCCGACCCTCACCTATGGTCGTGAGATTTGGGTAATGGGCGGAAGAATAAGATCGCGGCTACGAGCTTGATAGGCGTTCACTAGGTGAACCCAGGATAAGATGGTTGGACCAAGTCCGAAATCTCAACTCTATCCCTGTGGGGATGGGTTAGGTTATGTTAGGTTTCGAAGGGTGTGAGATGGATAGTCCTCCATTGTGAGTACCCTATTAGTGTTATTGGAATAGCAGTATGGTTTCCGAGACAACCTAAGGACCTATCCTATTGTTGGCTATTTTGTGAAATAGTTAGTACTCTTTAAGAATCTGAGTAGGCTAACTGTAAGTCTGTTACCTCTGTTATGCTTGCAAAAAACCTTGATCCTAATGCACGTAGACGTCGTTCTAGCAGGGTGGGGCAGTGGCGTAGCAGATGTTGAATTGATTCAACCTCTTCTTCATCTCCGCAGCTTCTGCATAGATCATTTGACTCGATTCTCCACTTACGGAGCATAAGTCCGATAGCACAGTGTCATGTGATAACTCCAGTAAGCATGCGGATAGAGGATCTGTTCAGTGCCAGGAAGCACCTTGTTTTAGTTTCGTTTAATTTCGGTCATAGCGCCTGAGAGGTGGCGGAATTCTCTCCGGCTGACCAGAAGGAATTAGCTTCTTTCTCTTTATTGTGTTGTCTATTATCCCACGCAATCGCTCTATCGGTGGCAGTACTGATGTGTCAGCTTTGCTAATGTTCATAGTCGACTCCAATCTTACCAATTCATCAGCTTTTTCGATCTTTTCTATGTCCTTATGTCCCAGCAAAGTTTGACAATATGGTGCCTTTTGTTGATCAACGTGTCTCGACACTTCTGGACTGCCTTTGATTAGATTGTATTAGATTTTATCCAAAGCTGCTTGACTGTCAACGAAGTTGCTGAAATCCGATGGGGGAAGGAGACAATCTCTTATGCAGCCTGCACCTTTTTCTATTGCCAGGATCTCGGCTTGAAAGACGGTACAGGTTTTGAAAATCTAATAGATTCTTGTTTTTGTAGAATCTGCCTCCGGTTCCTGTTTGCATTTTTGAGCCGTCACTGAAAATTGTGATTTTGTGGTACCCGCTTGGGGATAGCCTTTGATGATTTAGAGTAGATAGCAGAAGATCGGGAGATGTGGAGCGGGCCATTGGAAAATGATGATAATGATTGGTATCGTTCCAACTGGTGTTACCTGCTAAGCTAAGTTCTTGTCTTCAGGATGTTGTTCAGTCTCCAACATTAAGGCAGAAGCTGTACGGACGAAAAGGAGCAGGAGGAGGAAGTATGTCTCCAAAATACGATCATCCACAGGTGAAAAATAGACCTAGGACTTGTTAAAAATTAGTCATCACTTATGTACTTTTCTTAAGCTTAAGATTGTTCTCTTAAATCTACACCTCGTGATAAGTCCGCATTTAAATAGGCACGTCGATAGCAGTCAGCGTAGTAATAGACGAAATTTTGCATCTCTGCTTTGCCTGATCAATCCCATCGAAGGTGCTACACATTTGGCCAGCAATTTAATTATATAAGCTATGTAGCTTCCAAGAATCTCCATTACTTGTTCAACAGCACGTGCCAGCTTATATGCAGAGCTGAAGGTTACTCTTCTTATTTCAATTGCACGGTCGGCATCAGCAGAATTAATCATATCCTAGGCTGTTATGTGTTTCATTTCCATATTTTCTCATTCGCAGAGAATTGTTAGACTTAAGGCGAAGTAGAATTTTACATGAATCATAGCGACATACAGACGTATGCATATATTTCATAAGTACTATGGAATTTCCAGTGACTTATTAATTTTAGGGAATTGTGAGATTTTTAAATGTTCTATTGACAAGCACGTTTCAATTTAAAGCTAATAAGGGACAATAGGTGTAACGTCTAACCAATTCATACGAAGTCACATTAAATACAAAAATATTTATGCAGCTGCATATTATATTTGATTTCAAAATAATTTTCAATGCAACTGCGGTAAAACAAAAAATTGAAATTGATTGAATGTTTCAAGTAGATTCATACACATTCGCCTGCAAAATATTTCAAATATGCAAATCGACCAACCGTAGTTGCAATTAACTTGCCGATTCTCCCGAATCACCAAAGTTATAATCGAATACCAAATTTGAATCAACATATTTGTAAATATCATTTATATGTAGATTCGAAATTCTAATTGGACAAGTCTGGCTATATATGATACGAATACACGCGAATTTTTGTTCAATTATTTTTCCCTCTTTAAGTTCTACAAGCGGAGTGAAGGTAGAAAAATTGTATGAACTCTGTTGAAGAAGTTCTAAACCACCCGTGCCACGTTTATTCCTTTGTGGTTTATCTCTGAATCACAAAAGGTAAAAAGTGAATTTCTGAACGCAACAAGAATCGACCGCTAAACATTCGCCAAGCAAAGAGGATAATCAAACACTCAAACAAAATGCATGCCAAGGAACTGCTATCCCCCTTCAATTACCATCCCAAGAAACTAGAAAAGAGTACCTTGGGTCTCTAATGCTGCTGTTTAAATACTCAAGAGACTTATACTTGGTTGGTTGGTTTTAGTGGTTGTACCAGGCACAGAGCGCCCGATGCTCAAATAGTGCTGAAGTGCACCGTTTTGTTACCACAGTTCTCGTTTGTTAGATAAGTGTGGATGGTTGTCGACAGACCATGGCTGTTGGTCTTAAATCCTACCTGTGGAGCTAAGGTAGAGAAGATTAGGGATTTTCTTCTCTGAAAGCTCGGCGAGGTTGTCAAGGAAGGGTTTTCTTAGCGCATTGAGTCTTTCTATAGCAAGAGTCGGGCACTTGCAAAGGAAGTGTTCTAAGGTTTCCCTCTCATTTGTGTCTTTGCAGCTGCAGGAGGAGGGATTTAAAGAGAGGCCAAGCTTACCCGCATGGGTATCTACTACCCAGTGACCTGTACAGATAGCTACTACACGCGATGTCTATTCGGGTTCTTCTAAGGATGTCGCTTGTTTACCTATGGTTGTATGTTAGGTTAGATTAGGTTTGTGGGCTGATGAAGGATGCCTCATCACACTTAAGTCCATGTAGATCCATTGTGATACCAATGGTTTTAATTCCATGGTGCCAACCATCCTGTCGCCCTTCCAAATTGAGAAGGGAAGCTGGGGAGCCATCAGATAGTTTGTCGATATAATCGAAGAAGAATTTGCCTAGGGTTCTATTTTTCAACTAACAGAGGTATGGGCAGTGACAGAGAAAATGAGCTGCGTCATCATGGACCTCTTCGTCACCGCGTCCCCTGCATATATCGTCGTCATTATTTCTTTGCGTGATATCTAAGCATGTTGTGACCAGTAAGTACTCCCACCAGTATTGACAGTGATCTCCTATCATTTCGTAAAATCTGGCGGGTTTTTGCCTTGTCATATTCTGGCCACAACCTTCTTGATACTTCGCAGACATTTTCACCTGTTATTAGCTTCTATTAGGGTACAGTATGCTTGCCTTCGGGCTAGGGTTGAACCCATTCTTGCCAGTTCGTCAGCTCTTTCATGACCTGGTACCCCGCTATGACCAGGGACCCAGCAGAGCTTAAAATTGTTCTGCGTGCCAAGAACCTTAAACTCTTCGCGACAAAACTTGACAAGCTTTGAGTTTGGTAGCCTGGTTGTCAATGTAATTCGTAATATCCTCCTATGATATTGTAAGCATTAAAACTAGTTGAGCGGCTTTTGTCACTGCTAGGACTTTAGCTTGGACAACGCTACTGTGATACGGGAGTCTTATGAAGCTGCTAGATAAGTAGCAGCCACTATTCTCTGCTTAGGAAGACTCATGAGAAGGAAATCCTTCCTTTAAAGTTCAAGTCCGGGACAGTGTAATGCGAGCTGATATTGGCTCCCAGATGATTGCATAATATCTCGGCATGTCCATACAGATTTGGTCTCCTGTGTTTAGATTGGCTGATTCTGAGGGCACACTTCGCTGATGGTTGTATGTTGGTCAAGTCTATCTGGATATGGAGCAGCTAGCAAGGTTGCTCCATATGTGTTTGGCTACTGGGAATGAGAACTTCTCTTGCGAGTGAGCTGCCAAGGACCGACCCCTGCCTGGCAGGCTCATTAGCCATCTCGTTCCCTTCAATGCATCTATGGCCAGAGACCCATACGAGGGTTAAGAAAGATTAGCTCCCAAGACAGGCAAGTTCGGTTTTGCATTGTGCTACCAGCTTTGATGAGGTGGTCGTGGAGACAAGAGCCTTAATGGCTGCCTAACTGTCGGAGAAAATTGCGACATTTCATGTGGGGGTGGTGTCGTTGTTGAGCGCACAACAAGCCTCATAGATTGCGAGTATTTTAGCCTGAAAAACACTGGCAAAGTTCGGGAGCCTGTATGATTTCGATATTTCCAAGGCTGCAGAAAATAAACCCGAACCTACCCCGCATTCTATTTTCGAGTCGTCCGTACAAATTTATGTGTCGTAGTCTTTCGTGAACCGAGCTGTTCCATTCTGCTGATGGAATATCCACGGGGAAGTCTTTGCTGAGCGTAATGGGGTTACCCCCTGCATAGTCTGTGGGAGACGTTACCGCCTCCTGAGGCAGTGAAGTCAGAATGCTACAGTGGGGTTTGGCCAACCAGTACTCTGGTTCTCTGAGTCTGACCCCACTACAGGTTGCCATCTTTCTGATGTGAAGTTCTCCTTTCGGATAGATTGAGAAGTCAGCAATATCAACCAAACACTTTTCGCGGCACCACCTCTTGTCGGGGAGTAGCAAGCCTCCGAGAGTACAAATCGGAAAATGAAAAAGCTTATTCATTCACCGTGTGAGAAGCTAGGCCTTGGTTACTTCGGGCCGTCACGCCTGTTTATTTCTAACAAGTGGGGATCTTTGCCTGAGACGTAGCAGCCATTCCATTCTTTAGAATTCATACATGCTGATTCTCCAGACCAAACACTTTGGCATTCAAGATGGCTTTGTCCTTTAAAGGAAGGTTCGGTCTACCTTGTCGTCTGGCGTCTAAGTTCTGTTTTACTTTTGCAAGATCAATCATACGCCCATCGTCAAATAAGGGGTTTCACTGCTGTAGTCCTAGTCAGTCCAGAGTCACTATCATATCAGTACACAAAGGGTAGGGGATACTCAATGCTATAGAAGCCTGCGCTGGACGTACTTAATCTGTTCATGAACATTTTTCTACGGTCGGGACTAGAGATAACTGTTTTTGACAGCTGCATACTATCTATACCGTATGGTGTGGTATGCAAATCACCTATTCTATAGCTTTATTCCCATGAACTACATTTTTCTAAACCACACTTGCACAGTGATCAGATTGGCCATTTTTTTTACTGAATTAAATGCCTCAGACCTACCAACGCCACGTCTAGAAAACTTGGATTTACTGATGACCTTTTCCTGTGTTAGCAGCGCAAAACTGCGTAATTCATACACCAAAGCAGAGGGTTATCTCGACCGATTTATTAATCCTCAGAGAATATCTCCGAATGTGGAGACTATTCCCCAGTATGAGCATAACGGGCAGAGCTTCCTTAAAAAAAAAAAGAAGAAGGAAGAAAGAAACATAAATATAAACTGAATGCATGTAATACAAATAATGACATAAGAAGAGAGAAAAAATAAATAAATTACTGTATTAAAAGCCCAAGGCAATAAAACATCGACCAATAAATAATCCCGGAGTTTTGGGACTGCGTTAATGTCAAAGACAGGTAAAAAGATATTTCATCCTTCGCAATTTTTATATCCATTATGTTCTTTCGGTTTTTCTTTTTCTCGAATTGGAGCTCCAAAAATAAATCTTCTGCAAAGGACATCTTCACAGATTTGTGGAAATTTGTGGCATATTTTAAATTAATAGATATATGTACTTACGTTCGCACTTTTTTAGATTGTTAATCATGGAGGTTTAAGGCTAATTTCGGTATATAGGAGAATGTGTTGGTACGGTACGGTTGTCCTTTAGATTGAAAGAAGTTTGCAATTTGCCACAAACACATGACTGTGACTTTATTTTGGAGGACAGCCAGTTAATATGCCCCAAATTTGCCTAAAACTGCACTTACAAAAAAAAAAAATAGCTGGGGCGACAGCTCAGGATGAGCTAAGGCCTAGCTTCTCGCAACCATTCATGTTGCGCGTGTCATACTTTTCGCACGATTGGAAGGGACCTACAATTTATTGCCGACTCCGAACGGCGAAGTGAGAAGCTCTTTCATGACAGATTATACTCCCGGAGGCTTGTCATTCCCCGACGAGAGGTGGTACCGCGAAAAATGTTCGGTGTTCCTGGCTGGGGTTTAAACCCACGCTGCTTGTTCAGCAGTCCAACGCACTAACCACTGAACCACGGCGACCACTGCACTTTAACAAATCAAAAGTCCAGCTTCATCTGCAGAAAATGAACATTCTAACGATACGATGTGAAGTCCTAAATGCACCGCGATCTGTAAGATCTATTGCGGTGGCCCAGTGGTACACCGAAACCGCTGGGAATTCACAAACAGTATGTTCTGGCATTAGGTTAAGTTAAAGGGGTGGCGGCTTGATGTTAGATATCGCCTCACTCGGACCTTCAACGATCCATTGTGTTCGCCGTTGTGGGACCTACATTCGTGTACCTGTTGGGAAAAGAATGGATTATTTACTTAGTTACTTAATTAAGGTGGCGCTACAGCCTGGGGTGGGACCTGGGCTTTAACCAACAATCATCTCCAGCCAGCTCGATCTAGAGCCAGCTCGATCTCCAGCCGCCTCCAGTTTTTCACGCCAAGCTGGTTAAGGTCTCTTTCCACTTGCGTGCGCCACCTGAGTCGCGGTCTTCCTCTACTGCGCCGTTTTTCGGGTGTGGATTCGAAGATTTTCATAGCCGGAGCATTGGTATCTATCTGCTCTACATGATCCAGTCACCTAAGTCGTTGGACAGTCACTCTTCTGGCTAAGTCGATGTTGCTGTACAGCACGTACTGTCCGTCGTTCTATCTAATCCTCCACTCCCCGTCTATGCAGAAAATCACCCGAAGAATAATCCTCTCGAAACAGCCAAGAGGAACCTCTTCCACTTTCGACAGAGTCCATGCCTCTGCGCCATAGAGCAGGACTGGGACGATTAAGGTCTTGTACAGGGTCGCCTTAGTTGTTCGAGAGAGGGCTTTGCTACTCAATTGCCTTCTCAGCCCAAAGAAACAGCGATTGGCAAGAGTTATTCTCCGTTTGATATCTGCGCTGGTGTCGTTGTCTGAATTTATAGCGGAGCCTAGGTAGACAAAGTCCTTAACTTCCTCTAAGTTATAAATGGCTTTTCTTGTTGACAGCATATACTTCGTCTTCCCTAATTGTTCGCCGCCTCCGTTTCAACACTCACAAACGCACCAGTGACATCACGCTGCGTTCTTCCGATTATGTCAATATCGTCGGCGTTTGCGAGTAATTGGACGGACTTTTGAAAGATTGTGCCTCTGGTGTTGGCGCGTGAATTTTGAACAACTCTTTCAAGAACAATGTTGTAGAAGTCGCATGACAGCGCGTCGCCTTGTCTAAATCCTTTTTTGACATCAAAGGTCTCGGTGAGGTCTTGACCGACCTTGATGGAGCAGCGTGCATTCTCCTTCGTCATCCTCAGACGAACAAGTTTGGCAGGGATGATAAAACTAAAATTGGCTCTGTACAGCTCATTTCTATAGATGCAAGGAGGTGGGTATCGATTTGAATTTCCTGGATTTTTTCCAAAATCTGCCGCACTGTGAATATTTGGTCGGTGATGGAATTTCCTGGCCTGAAACCACACTGATATGGACCGCCTTTGCATTGCTCTACTATTCCATAAGACACAGCTTATTGTAAATTGATCCTATCAGACAATGGGTCTTTAAAAGCCAAAATATTGTTGTGCCGTAACACATACAATGCCGTCATCACAAGTACTGTGTGAATGTTCATTAAAGTTAACATATCGCCAGGCTCTAATCCAATTAATGCCCAACTATGTTAAGCTAGAGATAATTTATCGAACAACACGTGCCCGCAATCAGATTACCCGGCTTTAGTTACCACACCAAATCAATTTGTGAGTTAACTACTTATCTGGTCGATGTAGATTGGAACAATGGTTAGATTCCAGTCAAGGCTTAGTGAATTCAAGTGTTTAAAGTGAGAGAATGAACAAAAATTTTAATTCAATAGAACCACACAATCCCGACAGGCCAATCAAATAACAATCAGCAATCGATAAGACACCTGTCATTCCATGTCACTTGATTGATTACCGCTGTCAAAATCAATCGGAATAATTAAACGAAGTCCTACCGAGACACATCTCTATTCAAATCATCCCGCCAGTATGCTTCCAATTTACTAAAACAAAAGCAGTCAGCACACAGATAGCTGTGAGTACTTAGCTCAGGTGATGAATTTGTCGCCTTCTCCACCCAAAACCGTTCATCTATTACCTGTTCGTCCCGTCATATTCCCGCATTTCTTCACGATCCTTCTCATTAGATAATCATTGTTTGGCAGGAAGGTGTTTCTCATCGCCGTCGTCGTCTTGCTGTCGCCAATGATGCTCCTGCTGGCGGACGATTAATAATACAGCATCCCGTGGTGTTACCTCATCGTCACGTCGTCATCACCCCTACTGCCGACATTTTTGCGTCCTTTTTTGGTCATGTCAACATGATTTCCTTTTGTCTGTTCTTCGAAATGGCTAGATAGGGATGGGGGACAATAGAAGATAATCGTAAGATAATTCCATTTGATGAAAAAGAGTACAAATGGAATCCCCTTTGCCGCAGGCGACTTTAAATTGCGTCCCACGCAAGGGATTTTCTAATTTAATCCTTTAGCCATTGGGGGGGGGGGGATGACGACACAAGGGAGCCAGAGGATAAGCGGAACTGGGGATATAAACATATGTTCGTGTGAATCATGGAATGGAAATCGAATTAATTCCGCGTAAGGACCTCCTTTTAGGGTAACATCGAAAAACAATTCCAACAATGTCAATGGATTTCAATCCAAATTGAATCCTTTTTTGTTTTGTTTCTCCTTAAATGGAGTTTCTCACACGAAAGACGAAAACAAGGACACAAGCAAAATGGCAAGTTCGAAGAATGAAGGACAACGTTAGAAAGAAAAAAGTAAACTCAAACAGGTAATCCACTTTATTGGATGTTGATAGCTGTTTTATAATCCGTCTCAATAGATTGTTTGTCAGAGGATAAAAGAAATGAAAGAAAAAAATGAACAGTATCCCGACTTCGACTTCGCAAGAAGTCCCAAACGACCTTAGACAGAAGGAAAAAGGAGAATAAAGCAATCAATTGGATGGTTCATTGGTTCGATTGCCGAACGGCGGAAGTATATTTCATTTTTATTTCTGAAAGGTTCTGGCCCATTTGAATTAGTCCTGTCTTCCAGCCGCGGTTGAATGCCTTAAGCATCTAGCAACGAATTGGAATTTACAATTTCAAGACTTTTCTTTGCTCGATTAGGTATTCCTCGAATCGAGTGTTGAAAAAACCTTGTCACCTGCTAGGCGCTGGTTTAAGGTGATTCATCTATTCACGCAATGGTAGGCGGACATTTTTACAACTTAGAATTTTCTAAAAATAAAAATATTTCACAATATGTACCAGGACTATCCTTAAATATATTCTACTGTTGTATTCCGCTGCTACAGTGAATTCGCTATTTTAGCAAAGTCTGTGATAACAGATACTGTTCCAAAGCGGTTAACTTTTAAGGGTGCCAGGTTTTTTTTTAAATATTGGTCTAATGCCTCATGAGTGTTTTTGCAATGAATTACAGGTTATGGATGTGCCAAGCCAAGGACGATCCTTTGCATTACTACTGAGTTATCTCCCTGCACAAAAACGCATCGTCCCCTATATGAACTGAAAGTTGCACTAGCGACGAGCATTGGGCTCATGTAACCCATTTATTATGTCACCTGAGCAAGGGAAGCAGGGGACTGAGCGAGTGATGATGGACGATTCGAGATCAATTTCACAATGTAAGCCTCTTTCGCGACCACGAATGCATTGAGAGAAAAGAAACGAAAAAATAAAGTGCTACTACTGCAACTTAGATTGCAGCTTAGATTTCATCATACCAAACCAAGCGACCTAATATAAGGACCATTTCCTTGTTGCATTAAAGGTGCGGTTGCGAGTATGGCTCAAAAATGGACTGCGAACTAGGTAACGGAATCTTTTCTAAGATCTTAAAGAAACCTAGTTTCTGAAAACTACAAAAATTTGTTGGTTTTCACGTTGAACTGCTAGCAGTCTCCTTAGATTAGCTTAGGTATCTGAGTTAATGATTACTCGACCTCATCATACTTAGGTCCTTGTGGACCCATTGTGATGGCCATGGGGGTTGGTTCTGGCTCTACCGGGCTTCTACCTTACCGCTCGTTGTTGACTTGGGTCTCCAGCCATCGTGATCTCTTCACGAACCTGGAAAGATCGTTTATTGGAACATCAGATAGTTCTGGTAATAATGTCTTCCTAATGTTATGTTTCTCAAGTGACATAGGCTTGGACAGTGGCAAAGAAAATGAGGAGTATCCTCTTAAATCTCTTTGTCACCGCAACCCCATACATTTTCATCGTTGAGTTTAAATTTCATTGTGTGGTTTCTTAAAAAGTTGTGGCCGGTGAGTGCGACTACCAACATTGACAGTGATTTTCTGTCATATTTCAAAAGCTTGTTGGTTCTGGCTTTGCCGTATTTTCGCCAAAGTTTCCTTGATATATCACAGGTGGTGAACAACTCCCACCTTCTATTGGCTGTCGTCAGGGTCCTGCATTCTACTCTCTCTCTGAGATTACAGAGTGGGGGCTTAACCCATTGCAGTGCTCAATTTTGGTCCAATGTAGACCAATCGTCGGCCATCTCGTTTTCGGTTTTGTCCCTGTGACCAGGAACCCAACAGAGAATGACACTGTGGTGCTAGCCAAGAACCTTAAGTTCTTCGTGAGAGCGTTGGCCTAGTTTGGACTTTATTTCAGTAGTAGAAATTGCCGGCTGAGTGTCAATAAAAATGGGGATATCATCCCGTGGTATTGCCATCATTGATGGCAAATTGGCTGCCACTGTCACTCCCAGGACCAACGCCTGCAAGATACTGCGGTGATCAGAGAGTTTGATTGAGCTGTGTATGTTCAGTTCTTCGGAGACTATGCCGGCACCTGTTCCCATATCCATCTTTGACCCATCTGTGTAGATAGATATAGATCTATTTCTCGTTGGTTCATTGGTTTCCCATTCTTCTCTGCTTGGGAAAGTGCAGGTGAATCTGTGGTCGAGTCCAGCTTGGGCAATGAGCAGTACGGCTTTCGTCCAGGTAGAAGCACAACCGACTAGCTATACACTCTTAGAATGGTACACGAGAAGGCCTGGGAGTATGCCAAACCGTTGTTTTGTGGATTTGGAGAAAGCGTATGATCGGGTCCTTCGAGGTAAACTCTGGAGTGTACGGCAGGAGTATGGGATTGAGGGTTGTCTTCTGAGGGCCGTTCAATCACTTAACACAAACTGAAAGAACTGTGTTTGGATGATCTGCGTTAAATCGACACCTTTCAATGTAGGCGTTGAATTTCGCCAGGGGTGCGTTCTGCCTCATTTTCGCAGTAGTGGCGACGACCGGTTCGAATTAGGAGACTTAAGGATAAGTTCCGACCCTCACCTATGGTCATGAGGTTTGGGTAAAGACCGAAAGAATAAGATCGCGGATACAAGCTGCCGAAATGAGATTTCTTCGTTGTATTGCTGGGGTGACTCGCCGAGATCGGGTTAGGAACACCAGAGTACGCAAGGCACTCAATGTCGAGCAGCTACTTCTTCGAACGGAGAGGTCCATACTTCGATGGTTTGGGCACGTTCAACGCTTGTCCCCAACTCGGTTTCCAAGACGTGCCATGGAATCCATGCCATCGGGTAGGCGTCCCCTGGGCAGGCCTAGGATGAGATGGCTGGACCAAGTCCAAAATCTCACCTCTACCCGTATGCGGATAGCCCCTGATGAGTTAGAGTCGATGGCGGAAGATCGGCAAATGTGGAGAGTCCACTTAAGCTCCCTAAACCCGAGACCCTCATAGTGGACAATCGGGTCATTGGAAAATGAAATAAAAAGGATAAATGATTTGGTAAAAATGTGGATAAATTGTCAAACATCATATCAATTCAGCTTGTATCAGATGCATTTTGCTTACTTTAGCGATGAGTCTTTCGTTCAATTAATCTTTTCTGAGAAGCTTTTTCCAATCTCTTCGGACTCTTTCCAGTTCTGAGTCCTCAATGTCATTATTCAAGTTTGCTTTGGAAAGGGAAAGCTTCTTGATTCCAGATACATACAGACATTAATATTATTTCAAATATTCGTGTGTCCCATCAATTTTGATAAAATTCTATTTGAAACCAAGCTCTGTGCTAAAATGTCTAATTAGACCTGAACCAATTGCAGGATGGTTAACTGGATGGTCGACTTTATAGGGTAAAGTTGAACGGGATTAAATTATATGTACAGAGATCCCACATCTAAAACAACCAAGGTAATGACTTACGTTGCATTTTAAAAAGCTCACCCCCTCACTGGATTGTTAAAATATTAAACCACCAGCTCTAATGACACTAATGACACAAAGTACATATGTAATTATCCATTCTAACCCGTCCTCCATCTGTCTCGGAGTTCTCACTGTTTAATTACCTTCGTTTCAGTGGCCCTGTCGTGGAGAAGACAGCACAGAGTATGAAATGTACTGGTGAGCTAAAATCGCCACGTATAAGGTAAATAATTCAACTCTGCAACTTATAGCACCTCGTAGAAAATTTGGTGTTATCCTTGTTCGAATTGTGGCCGAATGGACGTCTCAAATATGTCACGAAACTCATAAATTTATTTATTATTTTCAAATTCATTCCAAAGTGCTTGACGAATCGATGAAATTCCTGCGTCGTCGTTTTATTTTTATTGTTCATAGAAATTAACATCGCAAGGTGTGTCCTTACCGAGGAGTACGTGCTCCATGGGAATAGGAAAATTCGTCAAGATGTAGAAAATTAAGAGGAAACCAGTCCCAAGCGTAATCATTCTCATTACTATCATTTTCATCTTCGATATTAAAAAGAACCGACAACACTGCAGGAATACACAAGCAGTGGTCTGGTGTAGCGTGGTGCGCAGCCCTCCAGCTCCTGCCCGTCGTAATGACGTGCAAATTCGCGTCTCTGATTCACATGCTTTATCGATATTTCATAGTGCGAATATCGATATTCATCGGTATGACACGTACAAGTACCCGAACTCCGGTTTCCTATTTCAGTCCGTCGCCTTGCACCCTTATCCAGTTCGGAGAACTTAACAAAGCACGAGATGGTATTGTCACTCTGGCGGTGGTGAGATAGCGCACAGTTATGCCTCTCGTCACCCACGCTCATGGTTGTGGAACACGTTGAATATCCTTAATATAATAAAAAGTCAAATAATTCGGCACAATCAAGATAATCGAATCGATTATTTACCGTCAAGTATTTTTCGTATCACGTTCTGCGAACTGCGATACGTACGCCACCGCGCGTCGCCTGTGTGTATCTGTGTATCCATTCGTACGAATGAACGCTTCGCTTGACGCTACTGCCACTTCTGGTGCTCGTCTCTTTTTTTTTTTTTTCTTTCTCCTCCTTGAATTATTCTATTCATGGACTATCGGCGAGGTCGTGTACACGTAGGGAATGCGAAATTGTTCAAGCATACTAAGGAGTGCTACCTCTAAATACAATAAAGTCATTCTTGGGGAGGGGAGTCCTTCTTTTCTTCTTTTGCGGGCAAAAAAAAAAAAAATCTCGGATGTCTACTTAGATGGAGATGTAGAACGCGAATATTTTCCTGTTGGTTGTCTTGGTTGTGCTGTGTGAGCTGACACACGGAGATTACTGTGATGAGTGCCTGTCCTGTTGTGACATCTGTCTTCAGTTGAAGGAAAAGACAAAATCCGAGGGATATGAGCTGATGTACATAGATAGAGATACGTTCCCATGGGACTTTGTTTAAGGGAACATCTTTCTGTGTTCCTGCGAAGATAATGCAGATCCCACTTGCCAATTTTGTGTGATGTAGTAATTTGACATTAGATTAAGCGAGGGCATGTTGACATAGTTGCCGATGGCAGATGGCAAACTGTCTCATGATGTCATTTCCAGGTAATGTGTAATGGTTGGTGCCACTAGCAAAGAAGTCATCACCTGATACAGTGGATTAGGCAAAATAAATGAAAGACAAATGAGTGACATTCAAAGAGCAAACAGACCGTACAAAGTGACATGTGAAATCTTCTTTAGTGAATTATCCTGTATCAAGGCAGACGCACCAGACACAATTGCTGATTTCAATCTGACATCACACAACACCGTGTCGTTTTCTGTTATAGTTTTCTTTCAAAAAAGTTGATAGAAGTTTCTTGGCGTTGGTTGGCAAGGAGAGTTTCATTAGAGTATACAATTTAGTCTTGACATCCTTTGAACTACATGTGTATGTACAAATCGGCTCTCTGCTGCTGCTGTTATTAGTTTAGGTTATGTTAGGTGGTTGTCCACACTTTGGCCAAAATATAAGCGATACGACGAAAATCAACGGATTACCAGCACCAGAAACATTCCATTTTCCCTATGTGCAGAGACATAGCTCTTTAAAATGTAAATTTTCAGCCTGACTAGGTCTTTAGATCCAGGTCAGGCCAGATCTTCCTCGGTGAAAAGCAAGTGTTGCTTTTTGTCATTCTCCTTTTAGAGAAACGGTCCATCTGTCAGCGATATTATTTAAAGAACCACGGTATTTCCTAATCAACTTTAATCGTATTGTCGGTTATTCCAAAAGCCCTTTTCGGACCTGAACTCTATGCAAAAAACGCAACTCCTTGGACTCCCTTTCACATTCAAAAGCCGAAAGTTTCTGCTAGAAATTCTGGTCACTTATTTTACGTTAAAGCCGCTGTGCGGGATGATTTAGTCCGATTCACCAAAAACGGGATCCCGGGGTGGCCCATATTAGCATCATATGTGAAGATTCCCTGGGCCTGAATTTTGCTTAAGTTATCATTTGCTGTCCATAGTTATCCCAGTAGGTCGGCGTTACTTTTCTTGTACAGTGCAATGCACCAAAATAGTACTCCATACAACGCGAAATACAAAAATTGGGTTAATTCTGAGACTGAGAGATTGTTACGTCAGGTGTGTATCGCGCAACATCGTTCGGCATTACAGAAACGATGGCTGTGAATTCCCACAAAACACTTGCAACTCAAAAACGAACTGAAGCCCGTATTGTGCCAAATACCGACAGTTCTGAGTTCTGAGTTCAGAAGAACTAAGAGAAAAAGAACTGAAAGAAAGGTCGGACTCGTTGAACCGAAACATCGTTTGATGCATTTTTTGTGCAAGGGGGCTGCTCTTTTAAGATGACGTGGAAAGCGCGATAAGTCTGAGTGACATTCTTCATCCTACCATGAACCGAATCCTTATGGCCTAAAATAATTACCACTCAATCGTTGATTTTTATTAGTACTGAATGTCCGAATCACAGTTACAATGAAATTTGACATCAATGATGTCTTGTTGACAATATAATCACTGCTCCTGCATTCGATGAAAAAAATGATACGTATACGCCACCGCTTAATCGATGATTTTTGTTTCTATTGAATGTCCGAGTCACAGTCACAGTCAATGGCAAGGAAATTCGGCAGCAGCGATGCCTTATTATTATTAGTGGGGCGCGGTGTGTCCACTCTAGCACTGCGGTCTCCTATAGAGGCCTATTATGCCGTCCCATATGCTTAGAGCAGTTTGTCTGCTCCAGAGGACGTCGAGTTGGTGAGACGAGTTCACTGCGCAGGGTCCGCTTTCTCGCATGAATAAGGGCGGGACATTTTGTTAAGATGTAAAGAGAGCTTTTATCACTCTCCAAGCACATTGTGCAGGTAAAGTCCGGTAACAGACCAAACTTGTCTAGATACCATATTAGTCGGCAGGCGCCACTTAGGACGCCTAGAATTCTAAGGTGGTTCCTGCTCAGATTTAGAAGAAACATGGATTTATTTTGTGATAGATTGGGGAAGAAAGGTTTGGTACATTTCTGTCCTACACTTCCGATACAAATTGTGTTGAATTGGAGCACGGTTTGTTCCCTCACGTAGCTTTTGAAAATAGATTTGTTTACTCCACACGCTGGATCAGGACTAATAAGAAGAGTTATTGCACCTATCTTGCCAGTGAGTCCGCTGTTTTATTGGCCTTTGTGTGCAGGGATCCAGTAGTGTAGTATGACCAAGTTGTTTTTTTCCAGTCCTAGAAGCAATTTGACTGGCTCTAGAACTAGTTTCGATTTTTTCGTGGCTGAATTCAGTGCTTTCAGGGGAGCTTGACTGTCAGAGTAAATAAAATGGTTTTTGCCACGAAAATTAGAGAGCTTGTGCACTGATTTATGGCATATATTTCTGCATGGAAGATCGATGAGTATGTGCCTCGACTGACCGATATGTTAGTGCTAGACGACTCTCTGAATATTCCAGCCCCAGATCCACTGTTCTTTTTAGAGCCATCCGTATACCATACTTTTTCAAGCTATGAAGGACGGGATTTGAATTTTTTCCCAGTCATCACTTGGGAGGATGACTACCGAGCAGTTTTGTTTGAAGCAGTACCTTGGAAGAATGTCCTTGGAAGGATGGCCTTGTTGACAATATAACTCCTGCATTCGAAAAAAAATTGTTACGTATACGCCACCGCTAAACCGATGATTTTTGTAGTACTAACTTCCTTTCTCTTCCTTCCATGCAAAGATTGATGTACAGTCCAATCTTAAACTTTTCTGTTTTGTCCAAAAGATTCTGTCTATACTTTCATCTTATTTTGACAAACTCTACGCATCTGCATGAATGTCTGGTGGTAATGTTGTTCTTATTACAAAAGAACAGCGATTGGTGTGTGTTTTTCTACGTTAGACCTCTGGACTGATGTCATTGACAGAACAAATAGCAATAGGTACAAGCATTTCTTGACTAACTCTATGTTATAGCTATCCATCGTCATTTTCTGACCGAGATGTCTGTCTCTACTGTGCTTTGGTGTTCGTAGACAGCATGTAATTGGATGTATCTTACTTTAAACAGCGCTTAGCCTTATAGGTAGGCAAACACATAGAGTGGCGGTTCCTGAGAACCAAATTAGCGCAAGAGATGCGCCGTTTTGGTACCATGAAAACTAATTCAAACCTCTTTGTGCGTGAGTATTGATTGGTTGTGTTGGGATAAAGTGGCTAAATCCACCAAGTGGAGTTCAGATACAGGATCAGGGTTTGCCTTAAGTGCGTTGTCTGATCCTCACTAGGGCCGTACACCTGCAGAGGAAATAAAGTAGATAGTCTTTTTCAATTCTATCCTTGGAACTTCTGCAGAAGGTGTTGTGAGGAATACCAAGCTTGACCGCTTAGTCTTCAACCGGTCAGTGGCCTGTGATAATGGCTAAAATTCTGACAATATCTGGTCTTGATTTACCAAGTAGCTCCTTTTATCCTTTTACTAAGGTGTATTGTAACTAAGCCATGTCTTTCTCTGGTCTGGCCTTTCCACCTATAATTGGCAAGCTGAAGGAAATGAAGATGTATTTAGCCCTTAACCGTGCCCAGTGAGATATCGGTACTCCTAGCCGTCTTATCGGCATGCTCATTGCCCTCATGATTGCTATAATCTGGGATCCAGATGAGTGCAATTATGGAGTTGATACCTAATTGATTGATTTCAAGTTGGCATTGCTCTACCAGTTTTGAGAATGTGATAACTGTGATAAATGACTTCGATAGCGGCTTAGCTATCTGTGTTGTGATTTGGTGTTTGAAGATTGTTCAGCAAACGGGAGGCTTTCCGAATCGGGAGAAGCTCCACCCGGAAAACACTAGGGAAATTCAGGAAGTTTCTGAGCTTTCTCTCAGATCTTTGCTGCTAGAGATGCCATCTCATCCAATAGATGAGAAGGAAACTGCTGATCACATTCACTGTATGGCACACGTTTGGAATGTACGATGTTATTTGTATCATACAGTTCTCTATCCCGATGGCATCAGGAACGCCTTTCTCAAGGACCTGCTCACGTTCACAAGATGAGTGAAATGTCTTTTGAATGAAAAAAGAGGGATGAAATCAGGGTCAAAATATGGAAAAAGATCCACTCGAGCGTGTATGCACTACTTTTGGTTGAACCTTTATTACGTCTTTTTTTCTTTTTCACTGTATTTATTTATTTTTATTCATATCCTTTTTCTGTGACGTGCTAATTTTATCATTATAATCAGTACCCAAATGCACTAAACACAAATAAAATATTTATTGGAAACATTTAACTTTATGGCTTTATGGCTTCCAGTTAACCCCAGTACAAAGGTTTAAGGGCGCAGAAAAAAAAGGAAACGACGAATAATTGAATATAATTATAGCGGAGCTCATTTTTCTTTATTAGCAAAGGAATGCTTATAAAAAGAACAATGCAGGGAAGAATTCAATTACTTTTCCATAAATGACGTGTAAGGCAATTGCTTGACATTTGTTTGGGCGGTAGACATTTGACCTTTTGCATAAAGTTCATCTGCTCTTTAAGCCCACGCAATTCTAAAATGAAAATCGTTGGTGTTTACTTCATTTCCGGAGATCCTTAAAGAGCACAAGTCATTACAAACTGAAAAAAAAAGGAAAACATACGCATTTGATGTCCCGCGTTCTTTTTGAAATTATTCTCAGCTCTATGTAGCTTTAATGTCATTGACAAATACGCCTCAATACTTTAAAATGAACGACTATTAGTCGTCCTTAGTCCTTAGAGGTTGCCTTAGCTGGGTCAACATTTTTTTCTTGCCCAATTACTCGTTTCTGTTCTGATTCGGTCATACATTTCAATATGCTCTCACGGGTTTGGTGTTTCCCCGAACTCATTCCTCGGTGTATGTCTCTCAGTTTCAAAATCTGTGTAGTGAACAAATGCATGTTCCACATCTCCCTTCGCCTAAAATCAGTTCAGATAGTAGGGAGTCGATACACTCGAAAACATCCGTATTCATTTAGCAACTGCGTACAAATCCACTTCCCTATACTCGCGGCCTGTCCATGTCTCAATTTGTAGGAAGAGAAGAAAAGGCCATCGGCCTTTGCTTGACATGTTCCATTGTTGCTCCCATTTCGTCACGCTATTTGTCCTCTCCGATGGGTTTGCTTCCTTATTTGGTTGACTCAGTCTCCTTGTTCATAAGATTTTTGAAGGTCCTTGCCCTGTACACGCATATGTACAACTAATTGGTTACGCGGACAACATTGATATCATTGGCAGCGAAAAGTCATCAGCACTTTCGCTATCATCGAAAGGAAAATGTATTCTGTCCACGAACACCGAGACACAACACCAACGTCTCGACCAAAATGTTACAATGGACAACTATTACTTCGACGTAGTGAAGTGACTAATAATCCGGCATGAAGCATCTTTGACTCCACCTGTGAGAGACTACCAAAAGAAAACGACCTCATTTCCGATCGTGGACGTAAGGCTGGAGAAGCCTCCTGGTTCATCCGGAACTATAGCAAAAGTAAGAGACGATTCATGCTTTATCGAGAAAACAACCTTCACTTAACCCCAGGCGTTAGGTGTTGCAAAAGATGTGCTTAGCACCTTAGAAGGTTCTTTAAGACCACGCAATGCAGGCAGATTGGTCATGACGGGCATTCGTACTGACTTTCTTAATGTCGCGCTACAGTCTCGGGTAGACCTGGGCCTCAAACAACAAGCGTCCCCACCCAACTTTATCTTTTGTCCACTTTCTTCAGTTTCGCACACCAAGTTGGTTGAGGTCCTCTTCCACTTGCGTGCACCACCTGAGTCGCAGTCTTTCTCTACTGCGGCCTCCCCCAGGTGTGGATTCGAAAATTTTCCCGGTCGGAACACTGTTGTCAATCCGCTCTACCACCAGCAACGTCAGTCGTTGGACCTTCACTTTTCTGGCTAAGTCGATGCCGCTGTACAGCTATCATTGTATGTCCTGTACTGTTCATCGTTGTATGTCCTCCACCACTCACCATCTATGCAGGCGGAACCGAAAATCACCTTTAGAATTTTCCTCTCGAAACACCCAAGAGAAACTTTATCCATTTTTGACAGAGTCCATGCCTTTGAGCCATAGAGCAGGACTGGGATGATTAAGGTCTTATACAGGGTCACCTTAGTTGTTCAAGAGAGGGCTTTGCAGCTCAAATTCCTTCTTAACCCAAAGATACAGCGATTGGCAAGGGTTATTCTGAATCTTATTTGATTTCAGTGCTGGTGCCGTTGTCTGAATTGATCTCGAAGCCTAGGTAGACAAAGTCCTTAACTACCTCAAAGTTATAGCTGGCTATAGTGGCGTTCTGTCCGAAACGTCGGTGTTGGGTGTCCTTTCTTGTTGACAGCATGTACTTGTCTAAATCCTTTTTTGACATCAAAGGTCTCAGTGAGGTATTGACCGACCTTGATGGAGCAGTGTGCATTCTCCATCGTCATCCTGCACAGACGGATGAGTTTGGCAGGGATACCAAAGCTAAGCATGGCTCTGTATAGCTCGTCTCTATAGATGCTGTCTTACGCGGCCTTAAAATCAATGAAAAGGTGGTGGGTATCAATTTGAATTTCCTGGGTTTTCTCCAAGATCTTCCGCAGTGTGAATATTTAGTCGATGGTGGACTTTCCTTGGCTGAAGCCACAGTGATATGGACCAATCAGGTTGTTGACGAACGGCTCCAGGCATTTACACAACACGGCAAACAAGGTTTTGTAGGCGATGTTAGGAAGACTGATGCCTCTGCTTTGTGCAGTTGAGAGGGCATCCTTTCTTTCCTCATGACGGCCATTCAGCTGGAGAAATGTGTGTCCAAAAACAGATTTGAAAGAGATTCTTGAAATTTATTTATACTTCAAGCAGCCAGGTGCTTAACGAAGTCAAGACAGTCTGAGATAAAATTAGGACCTATGGAGTTCGTGTTTTAAAAAAAGGTCTGGTTAAAAAAAATTATTTAATTTTAAATCTCTCAAGTATAAGAGCAAAGAGAGAAAAAAAAGACCTTTAGTTAAATAATATCTAAGAATAACTTTGCCCCTCAGGAAGCCACAAGATATCTCGGTATTTGCACAAGTATTCAAAGTTTTTTTTTCTCCAATCTTCTTCCCACCTAACCGAAGTATTGTTAGGTAATTCTTTCACTTATCGTAGAAAGGAGACACTGAAAAAATACCCTGAGGTCCATGGCGATAGACGAAAAAAAAAACAGAAAAAAAGAGAAGAAGAGGAAAATGATCCCTCAACTTGACATAAACCGCTTAAAAATGATTGATTGCATCATGCGATTCCTTCGTTTCCTTTCAGCCTATTTATCTGGGTATCTATCGTCTATTTCATCTCCTTGCGGAAGGAATCCGCTGAGAGCGTTTACATCCATCATCGCTTGGCTCACGTATTCACTTCTACAAATACACAATATTAGGATGTATCTTTTGTTTTTTTTTTTTTATTGGAAAATTTCACAACTTAAAGTTAAATTAAATGTTTCGACTGTGTATTTGCTTAACAGTTCGAAAACGAGTCAATGAATTCGGTCGTTCAATTATCATCCATTCAGGGATAAATTGAATTTTTAAAATTTATTACGGATGATGAGAAAGCAAAAAAAAATGAACAAAAGCGAAAGCAAATTTGATGCATTACTCGAGGTCTCGCTGACCCAATTTCTACCGGAAATACAAAAAAAACTTTTAAAATATGGCTGTCATAACGAGATACGGCGGCGGGTACATCAAGAACCCTAGTTAAGGACTGTAATGAGTTTGTCATTATTTACAACGATTAACGTTCGAAGGCCCTATGATTGCGCTGTGCCAAACGAAAGTCGGTAATACTCTTTGTAATTAATGTGCCATGGCATATGTTTCGGAAGTGCTATACGCTTCCTGTTGTATGACGGCATGCATGCATGTGGGCGTTGCGTGTGCTCGGTCGTGACTTAATGAAATATTTAACGAAATTGTTATGATTAAAAACGTATTAACAAGGAGTTTCCTTGCGTGGTCAATTGAAAGAGTGTTACGCTGAAGTGATATAGTGGTAATTTATCATTTGACTTGTCGAGTGGGCGTTGGGTAGGCTTAAATCTTTTCGGTTAACCAAATTTCGATGTTTCTACGCTTTAGTTTGATTTATTTTTTCCCGACCATGATTAGAGGGCTTGGTAAGTTGACAACCAAATTAATGGAGTCATTAGGGCCAATTACATGCAATCACAGGCAATTTCAATCAATTTAACATTCGGAAACTGTAATTCCGATAGAGACATGCCTCTCTGGTGTACCTGCTGTGTGTCCTGTGAAAACGAGCTTGTAAATCAGAGGGAATTAGATGCGAGGGAAACTAAATACACAGGTACACGTAAAAAAACATGTTTGTGGAAAGCGCAACGATGGACAGTGCTTAAAGTACAAGCTTTGTTTTTAAAAAATCGCTTTTATTGGCACCTGGTATTGTCTTCATCACAGTCTTATGGGCAGTAATTGTCACAGCTGGAGCCTCAGCCTGGAAAACCCTGGTGTAGTCCGGAGGTCAGACTTAGTTTGTCAGAAAAGATGTCCGCATCTTCTCTAGTGTACATCTTGACGTGCCACTTTTCCACTGGTTTCTACTTGGAAAAGACCATTCTTGTATTTTGAAATCTATGCAGGCCACTATGTATTCTGGATTTGGGCATTCCTAGTCGTGTTCGACTGCCAATCATTTGTTTGGCTATTTCCAAGGCCACTTATGGTCGCATTTTCCTATATAAAACCCGTCAATTGGAAGCAAGTTGAAACTCGCTGTTTGGGTTAGGCTAGGTTAGGTTAGGTGGCTGGCCACCGTCCAAGCAGAAACACACTTAGACTAGATTGGTCCATTTTTATAATACGACAGATACCGGCTTACCACCACCAAAGACCAAGAGTATAACGCCGATTGCGTTGAGATGAGCGACCATATCTGTAGTAACCCTCTGCATTGAACCTCGGGTCGAGTTCAGCTAGATCGTTTAGATCATCATGGAAGTATTCCCTGAGGATTCTCCTTGTTAATGGTGCAAGGGCAAGACAAATGCACAGTAGGTGGGTAGTGGTTTCCTCCTCCTCCTCCTCATCTCTAGAGCTTCTACAGAAATCGTTGGAGGAGACCCCCTACCTGAGTGCATGTTTACCTATCAAGCAGTGTCCGTTGGGTAAATCTAAGCTTTTTCGGTTAGTGGATAAAAGTCTCCCCGTCTTTTATAAATCCAGCTTGGGCCAGATTTGTCTTGACAGGAGACAAGTACTGATGTTGTTCCACCTATTGTTTGCCAGTTTCCTGGCATCGGTATCTAGGAGAAATTTGATCGATTCGATAGGAGCAGATGGTTCTCCCAGGCTTAAGTGGAGATACCGTCCCCCGCCCACTTTTGCCAACTCGTCCACCCTGTAGTTGCCTGGAACATCGGTATGTCCTTGAAAACTTTACAGACTGCCGTAAATTCTGCTACTACAACAGTAATTCGGCAGTCGTTTGGCAATGGCTATGTCAGGTGCGTTGAAGTACCATACGCCCCAGTACCACACACTGTTTTCGTGGAGTCGCCTAAAATCGCACAGAGTTCTAATGCCATTCAGGATACTAGAGTGTCCCGTTGTTGTGCTTATATGTCGGGAGGATTCCCTGAGCCTAAGTGCCGCTTTGGCTGCTGTTGGTGTGGTTCTCATAGCTATCTACGCCAGTCGTTGTATTTTTATGATGACTTTGAGGGTGAGTGGTTTTGCTAGTGGCTTGCAACCACTCAAGGCTATCATGAGTAAGTACGGGCCTAACGTTAGTCCTGTTTGTACATTGGATGTTTTAAGGACTTAGTCCCCAGGTTTTCCCGAATATTCTACTCCCCTCGAAGAAAGCTGTCCTAGCCTTCTAAATTATTTCCTTGATATTCGGTCTAGAGTTCAACTTTCTGCCAAGCATACGTCTCAGGTGTCTTGCACTGTTGGAGATCCTGAGAGGGACAGCCCCAACAAAGGGTTGAGGTTTGAGTTCTCTGGAGATTTACCGCCGGCCCGAATTCCCTGTTTATCGTGCATAATTTCTCCTCCTATTGACTAAGAGTTGGAAGGTATTTGCCCGTCGCTAGCAACACCACATCATCTGCATTTGCTATTGGCACAGTTAAGTTAAGATCCGCAAAAGATGTTCTAACTGCATTTTGTCACCATAGAAGATCAGTTTATTGTCCATGAACGCGTCAACTGTGTATTCTAGCTGGCTCAACAGCTTGGTATCAACCAAGGACTAGCTTTTCGCAACCATTGCGAAAATTTTGTTGTTCGCATTACATTTTTTGCACTAATAGAAAAGACCTACAAATTGAACTCCCAGAGGCTTGTCATTCCTTGACAAGAGGCGATGGCACGAAAAATGTTTGATGGATATGGGTGAGGTTTGAACCCACCCTGAGCCGCGGCGACCATTGTATAATTTTTTCTACCTCGCCAATAACAATTTTTTCCTACGTATATGCGGAGTAAATTTCTGCGACTTAGCTTGCTACGAATGTACGAATCTATTAAAATCTCGAATGCTTTTATGATTCAGTAATATCCTTGTTAATTTTCCAATGCTGCCAAGTTCTTTATTCCATCCAGATGGTTTTTGGCAGGCTTTTGGTTCCACTTATATTTGCGGGGCAGGCCTTCGGTACACTGCTTAAAAGACAGAAAATTCCTTGGCCATCAATATCGCTTGGACCCTGCAAAGCACACTTCTGTAGAGACCTTCTGCTTTTATCCTCACTTTCTACTTAAAAGATCCCAGCTAGCTCCGCTATGATTTCTGTATGGTGTAGCTGGGTCACTTGTACTTTTTTTTTGCAAGGATTCCTCATTCAAACCTTTTTACTGAACATGGCTAGCTACATATGTTTATGTCTCATGCTTTGTGCCTGTTCCTGAATGAGAAGTAGTCTCGTTACTTCTGTTAGCTAAACTTTGAAACGTCAGCGTCTTAGCTAAGGATAATTTTCGTCGAATGCGTCGCATGATCAATGTGCAACAATTGTTGAGTTGTAAGCAGAACAGTGCATTCATTGCCGAGTCTAACTGTTGTGCACTATGCCGAATCAAGGTGCGTGGACTTTCGGTTAAACTTTCAGTCACTGCAGTCACATTTGTACTTCATCATTTTTGTTTGAACCACTGGAGACGTCGCAAAGAATTGGTTTCTATTTTCACGGCACTTCAGAACTTCTAGACTTACATATACATTTGTACTTTTATCCCGTGGTCCCTGCTCGTGCGTCAATTGAAAAAACTTTTACATTTTTCTTAAAAATAATTAACTTTATTTGTTTGGACATAATGTGACTGAAGACTAGACTTGAAGTCTTACAATCTTTTACTTTACAACTACTGTGGATATCGTGTTTGTGAACTCGAAATGCGATGGTATGCAGAGCTTCAGGTGCTAGTGCGTGGAGTTTGGAATGACCTGGCTGTATTTAAAAAAGTAACATGTTGATCTCTGCATTCCACTGATTGAAGATTGTAGGTAGAGGTAGGACCGTGTCATCTTATCACTGGGGCCAACGATGTGCCTATTGTGATTTCCTCCATTCAGAGCTCGCTCGAGATGAATCCAGAGATGTCCTTCGCTTCGAGACAGAATTGCCAAAATGACGATGACGTGTTCTGACTAAACAGTTACAGTGACATAAAATGTATTCCGGTGATTCTTCGTCTTCGTTGCACATTCTGCATGTGTTGTCTTGTACTAATCCCATAGTCATTAGGTGTTTTTTTGGTCTGCCTTTGATCATTCGAACCTGACTCCTGGTTAGTCCTAGGAATTGTTTCGTTCTGGTAGAGCGGGGGGGGGGGGGGGGGGGAGTATTTGGCATGAACATTTTCACTTGTCTGTTACCTTCAGTATTTCAGTATTAGTCCAGTAATGGTGAACTCTGTTTTTCAGCCACTTTGCAGTGGTAATTGGTAAACCACTTTCTGTCTAGTAAGTCTGCTATCTCAAATGAACTTTCTTTCCGCTGGCTAGTGATGCAAGCAGTTGTATACAGGCCCATACTAGATTCGATATTGTTTCATAGGCCTTAATGGCTAGAAGTACGGCTTCGCTATCGGAGAGAATGTAAATGTTTTTGTTTGATGTAAATGTGTTTATATTTTCTCTGATGCTAAAGTTCTATTTATGGCACAGATTTCCGCTTGAAATACGAAGTTATATTTGTGTCCATGCTTAGGTAAATGTATCTTTTCGTATTAACACCGTAGAGGTAGGTAAAGTGGCGGCTCTTTACAACCCAATTAGAGCTAGAGTGCGCCGTTTTGTAACCACAAAACTCGTTTAAACCTTATTGGTTAACACCGTATACTCCAGCCCCGACTCCTTCATCTGTTTATGATCCATCTGTGTACCAAATCTGAGTTTATTCTGTTCCCAATTATAACTGTCTGGGAATGTATTTAAAGGTAAGGGGGTAAAAGATTGAGGATAAATTCTAGCGCTGCAGTAGAAATTGTTCTCATGGCACCCATAATGCACACACAAGCTAGTCTTTGGAGTTTTTTGAGCTTGTTTTGTGTGGACGTTTGTTTCGTTTTTTGCCGCCATGCGGGTGCAGCGTAGTCTGGTTATAGCTGTATAAAGCTATATTGCCATATTTGACAGTTTTACTAAGGAGAACCTGGCTCTGTCTATGGTTTTCATGAGATGAGGGTTTCAAGAGAATTTTTCGCCTAGATTGAGGCCCAGGTACTTGATTTCTTTTGAAAACTCTATTGCTTCACCAAATAGAGTGGGTTTTTGCAGTTTATTTAGATTCCTTTTAAACTATGATGCTTTTCTTGGGGTTGACGTTTAGTCCACTGATACTGATACTGTCGTTAATTTATATAAGCATCATAGGTCCGTCTGTTCCAAAAAAATCTATAAAATAAATTTTGCCTCCTTTTTATGTGCTCACTTGTGTGATAATAGGTTAAATTTGCAGTAGAATAATTTTCATGCCATAGAAGACTTCTACTCATGGCTCTGTAGCAATATTACAAAAACAAGCCTTTGCTTTATGTTAAGACAATTCTCCCTAAACCGGAGCTTAAAGGCGTCAAAGCAGTTGGCTGTTGGCACTTAAATTTTATTTCAAAATCCTCAAATAGCCTTGACGCGATAGCTTGTGTATAAAATGCCAGAAAATTCCGTTCAACTTTATGTTTACAGCGCTATCATAAAATTTCTTTGTGTTGAACTTTCACAATTTTACTTGAATATCAACATAGACTAGGCCTTGGCTCATTCCAAGCTGTCCCGCCAGCTATTTATTTATTTTTTATCAACATAGACAGACCTACACAATTTTGATATAAAGAGCAACATGAAATTGTCTCCTCTGAATCATCCTAAAGTCACTCACTGTGCAATTCATAAAAAAAAAAAACCCTTTCAGCAAAATTATCCACAAAATCAAAACTAATTTACTCCCAAAACATTCATTTGGGTCCGCCGAGACCAGCAACACACGAGAACTATCGGTCGTGCACTTAACTTTTATCTGACGTACCACAAACTCGATTACATGATTAAGGCGGCCGCCCAAAAAAAAAATAAATTTCCAAAGTCCACTCTCAACATTATATATTGGCTAAGTGCTGGCAAATAGCCTGTGGCGACATAACTTAAGTTTCTAAAATTTTCCAAGTGCCTCTCGTGCCAGTAGTTTGTTTTCCATATTCATACAAACACACACATACCGAGTGGTAGTCACCATTAAAAGGATGAGTTAGACCATTCGTTACGCATCGTTTAATGCAAAACAATTGCCCAAGTTTTCCCATTAAAGTCCTCAAAACTTTCGCATACTTTATACTGTGCATGCATCCTTGAAAGGTGAACCAAAAAAGTATTCCAACGTTCTAAACGTGTATGCAACTGACGCCCTAATGACATTTCCGCCCACAAATGACGTGCCAGTAATACGGAATGACACATCAAATTTTATCACAGCATCGCTCAATATTTCCGATGCCACATAGACGTACATAGTGTGAGAAAAAAAAAAGGAGAATTCTTACCTGTGATAACGACGTAGGAAAAAGGAAGACGAAAAACTGCGAAAATAACGAGGAA
Organism: Matsumyia berberina; assembly: GCA_917880715.2. Lineage (NCBI taxonomy): Eukaryota > Metazoa > Arthropoda > Insecta > Diptera > Syrphidae > Matsumyia > Matsumyia berberina. Next base: position 38,162,384 of record OU862870.1, read on the forward strand.
GGAAGAAACTGCCTGGAAGCACAGGATGACATTTATAAACTCCGGTCGAGTTCTCATTAGAAATGCAAGTGACACACTTACAACGCCCAGAAAAGGGCTTTCCTCGATTCGGTGGTGAGAATAGAGATCTTCGTGCTTTACCCCATGTAGGGGTAGTTTTCGTTCAGTCTCCCAACCACCCCTCGTTGACAGTGGAGACTTTTTCTCGCTCTCACTCTCGCTCTCTATTTTTGGACGATAAAAGCTTTTCACTCTCGTGAAAGTGATGGACTCTTGCGAAAGCAGGGAAAACGCGGTACAGGATAGGACACAACAAACCGAACTGCGGTAGGCGATGCACAATGTTATGCTGGTGGTGACCGCGTTAGGAGTTTACGGCCAGTTGTTCATCCTTTCGAGGTAGCACTGACCACGGACACCACCAATGAATATGGTAATCAATCATTTCGCCTCGGAGTCAGCGCGGGCGGATTTAGCTTCGGTGTTTGTGTGTAAACGGAAATGAGGATATGCCCATAAGACACGTGTACTCGTGTGTAAATCCACCAGGCCCATGTGTGTGTTGTCACATCCCGACAAAAAATTTTAGCACTTTTTATACCTCGAACTTTGGCGTGAACTTACATAGCATCCCCCCCGAGGGATGTTATGCTCTGCTGTGATGTGGGTTATGTGCGTCCTGGTCTCGGAATCTCTCACTATCTCTGAACCACGGTGATGATGTTGATAATAATAAACTCGCGGATACTCATCCCCACCCGCCGCGCCGTTGGATGGTAATGAAGCCATGTGTGGCGGAGTTAACTGGGCGGGGTGGGGGTTGGATGCTAGAGGCGCCATCGACCGGTACTCGTTAAATAACTTTTAATTAACTTTTCCTATTTTTTTTTGTTTTTCTTATGTTCATTTTGTTTTTTTTTTTTTCTTCTTCTTCGTCTCTCGTTGGTTTTTTTGTTTTTGAATGTTTGTATCAAATTTATGTTTATTTTTTGCACTTGGGCAGGAAACTCTAAATGCGGCGACCTCTTTAGATGGACGACTTCACTTTTATGGAGCATCATAAAAATGTTTATGGCCAGAATGTCGTCCCTAGTCAGGTGCGGACTATGAAGGGCTCCGGCTGCAGACATCTGTCGTCTCCCGTCTGTGCTCTCTAGTGAACGGTTTGGATCGCATTCGACTTATGAAAATTCAATCCGTGGATAAATACGTGTGGCATCCGAATGTTAGATTGAAGAATTATTCGGAACTCGATTTCCTATCTCTCGTTCGTACTTACTGTGTAAAAATCTCTGGCCCGGGGACACGTTTTTGTCGTTAAATTTGAAAATCTCCAACAGGAAAATTAAAAAAAAAAAAGAAGAAGAAGGTTTTTCCCGTTCGCATATTTGAATTCTGGGGGAATAAATTTTGATTGCTCTGCACATGTATGAAAGTCCCCAGGCGGCGTCAAGAGTGCCAAAAAGATGATTAAACTGCTCGTGTCAACCTCTTTAATTCGATGACACGAATGCCACATTGTCACAGCACGTGTGGCATATAATACTTTCTCATACTGGCTTGATGTTATTGTCACTGGCAAGGACGGTTAGGGTGATGCTTCTGATAGTCACACACGAATGTTGGATTTATCGATGGACGACACAAAATATATTGTCACATTGATATTGCTTTTTTATTTTTGATTATTCCACCAATCGAATTGGGGACGTGATGGTTTCGAAAACGCTCGGATGATGTTTTGTTCTCTCTGCTTCTTCAGTGTTTTAGTTGGCAGAGTACTCGCTAAATAAACCGATGACAAGTGAAAATGGGTATTCAACCAATTCAATTGAATGGAAAATAGTATTTGACAGGAATTAATTGGTTCCGCTCTTTGTTTCAAAGGTTTTGTTTTGTTGTTTTTTGTGCCAGTGGCGGTAGACTTGATATGAATTAAATTGAATTGTTCCGACTGATAGAGATGGAAACAGCACCACAGGATTGGGTTTCTAATTTAGAAACATGAATCCGTTTGTGTATCAGTCATATCCCCAGGCCGTTTGTCGGATTAGCTATTAGATTTTGTCGAATACAATGGATGTTCTCGCTTTGTCGCAAAAACATGACATAAAATGTTTTAGTTGTGCGGTATGTGAGATTGGCCTTTAATTTTTTTTCATAGACAGTTATAGAACATAGAGAGTTTAGTTATTAAAAAATGCAAAATATTCTATCAAACGGTAGCTATTTCCATATACAAGAGGGTCTTTGGGGTATTCAGTGGATGATACTTTCCTACTCTTCCCTTCAGGCGGTCAGTCATAGGTGTCAGTTACTTGACTCGTTTTTGTCAACATAAAAAGATCCTTAGGGGCAACAGCGAGTAATAGGAGTGAACATATTTTCCACCAAAGAATTTTCTCTTGATTCCAAGCGGCGGCGGAGATATTCTAAGAATTTAGTCAAGAGAGTGGGTTGGCGAGGGGAGAGAGAAACCTCTTCGCCACACTCAGTTTATTAGAGACCTATTGTGATGCCCATTTTGAGAGAGAAAACACCAATTGCTCCAGCTTGACCAATCCTTCAGGATAAATCAATATTGCTCCTACCATAACTCGTGAATAAAACCTCGAGATACTTAAACTTTAGCTTCATCCCAGCTTCAAAACAGACGGCGACCTATCTAGCGCGCGCTAAAATTTAGTTTGGGTGGATGTAAGGATGACCAAGGTAACCTGGAAAAAGTGCATTCTAAAGGATTTATGTCTGAGTTGACAAAGAGCTGGGCAGTGACAGGGGAAGTGGGTTGCGTCCTCATTAACTCTCTCCTCTCCCCAGTCCCTGCAAATGTCGTCCTCACTTAGCCTTAACTTTTCCATATGATAGCGGAGAGCATTATGACCTATAATTACTCTTACAAGGATGGAGAGGCTTTCCCAGTCCTTTTTCATGAGAGTATTAGTTCTGAAAACGCTGTACCTTGGCCATCGTTTGATAGTTATTTCACAGGAGTCCAAAGAGCTCCATCTTACATTCGCTTTCGCTAAAATCTTGATCCACATTTCATATTCGAGTTTACATAGCGGTACTTTTACTGAATGATCGACCTGCTCTAGGTCTAGCGCAGATCCTTTCTTTGGCAATTCATCAGCTTTCTCATTCATACTGTGTGACAAGAGCACTTATATCGTTGCGACAGCACTTCACAAGCTTCGAATTTATTTTAAAAGCAAAAATCGCTTCTAGCGCTGCCTGGCTGTCGATGAAAAAAGTGATATCTGCATCCTCGTGACAGCAACTGTCACTGCTAGGACCTTCACCTGAGAACGCCGCTATGACCCAGGAGCCAAACTGGTTTAAAGAGACAAAGTTTGTCTGAAAATATACCTACCTGCACCCACGCCAATGTCCATTTTGAAAGCCATCAGCATAGATGGCTTTGATTTGCTTGATATAGTTCCCCCTGTCTATTCCTCTCTGCTTGGGAAAGAGCAAGGGAATTGTATTTTGAAGTCTAGGTAGGGCACCGTATAATCAGTGTTTGATATATTGTCCATGAACTTACGTTCATGTTCACCTGGTTTTCCCGAATATTCTACTACAAGAGTAGAAAGCTCTATTGGTCTTCTTAATTATTTCCTTAAAAATAGGTAACAAACAGGTCTAACTATTGAGTGAACACCTTATGTGGGTCATTCCCTGACAAGAGGTGGTTCCACGAAAAATGTAGCTAGCATTGCAGTCCAATGCACTAACCACTGAGCCTTGGTGACATCAGCAGCCATGGGGATTATATGTCACCAGTTATTATGATATAAATTTTAAGGCGCCAGTAAGATACATATCACTTGTCATTATACTCGTAATAGGCTGGTGTCCAAATATTAGAGCACATGTAGGAAAAAGCTGATAGGACACTGAAGGCTACCGTGGTAATGCCAAGGACCAATCAAAACGTCAGTGGTCCAAAATGCAGGAGAAGACTGTACATTTCGTGAGACTTAGCGTTGATGTTACTCTGCGGGAATGTATGGAACAGTGTCATGAAGGTTGAGAGCTAAGATTGAGGGCAGCCGGACAACATATGACGCGTTGTATGTGCTGACTTGCTTGGTGATAATCGAAGCGCGAAGGAAATTCCTTCATGCAGTACAGTACCCATAACGCAATTTAGTGCAGATAAAATCCGTGAAAAGAGAAAGGAGTGAGAACTGGGAGATTTGTTTTCGTCGGTAGAAATTCAGTACGTTAACCGATTTTTCAACTTCAAGTTTCAACTGAAAAAAGTGGAAAATCCGAAGATCTAGTTGAGCAATTTCTATTAAGAACCTCAGCTCGATATAGTACTGACCCACAAGCGACCATACCAGAAACCTTATCAACGAGAAACGAGCCTGGGCGATCTGTCTGGAGCACTTTACTGAATTCACACTTAAAAAATGTATAGTCAAAGTCGCTGAAGAAAAGTATCTGCCGGTAAGTTCATATCGAAACGACGACAGACAACAATCGATTAGGCAGAAGCCAATGCAGAGGCACCTGGCTATCTCCGGATAGTCAAATGTCCTATCGGTTCCTAGCACGCAATCAACGATAGACGTCGATTATGATAATTTTACACTTGCAGGCAACTTCAGAATCCGCTGATTAACAAGGAAAAACTGCAAGCCTCCTCAGAAAGTAAATAATTGTTATTCTTCACATAGAGTAGCCAGAATATAAAGAATGTCCTGAATGAGTGAGAAGACGTTTGACATATCCACCACATAGTGGTCGCCATGGCTCAATGGTTATAGCGTTGGATTGCTGCCCCAGCTTTGAGCATGGCATTTTTCGCGACCCCACCTCTCATCAGGAAATGACAAACCTCCAAGAGTAAAATTTGTCATAGAAAAGCTTCTCAGTTCGGCAATGAATTGAAGGTCCCTTCCATGTGACATGTACAACATGAACGGTCGCGAGAAGCTAGGTCTTGGCCTTCCCGGACCGTCGCGCCAGCTATAATCGTACACAAAGCACTGTAAGTCCTTCAAACAACTTCCTTGATTCGAAAGCTATTTGTTCATTTCCGCAGAATTTGAAATAAACGAATGCGTATGACATTCAAAGGAATTATTTTCAGAAAGCCCAGGCGGTAGTGCAGAAAATCCACTATAAATGAGTTTACTCCGAAAAATAGGAAAAGGAATCCTTTAATCAACCCGTCAAGCCCCTTCTACATCATTGAAATGTAAATTTAAACAGTGACATATCCCACTGTGCCGCACCAACATATTCCCGTCCGCCGCCGCTGCGGATAAATTAATTTACCTTAACGAATAAATTAACGACAACCACGGAGCACGGCAACAACAACAACAGTGCACAAGTAGCACAAGCAGTTCGAGATAATAAATTATCCTTGGTAATTGTTTTAAGTGATTTTCCACATTGAATTGCGTGCTGTGTCAGTGTCCTGTGCTCCGAACAACAGGGGCAATTGTTCATCTTGTACGTGTGATAGGCATAGGCGGATGTTGACCCTTTTCAGGCGACAAAACGACCAAAAGGCTACACAGTGACGTGCAATTAAATACTTTTGTTGGTCTTAGCCTGAGTTGGGTCCGAGTCGGACAAGGGCGAGACCATAAAAAGTGAGTCATTTCGGGTGAAACAATTAAGAGGGCTTTTAGTAATCCCTGTGATTTTATTGAACACAGACAGATTCGTGATTATTGTACGAATGGGTAAGGGCCACGATTATCTGCAGTAGAGTTTGACTGCTTAGCTTTCTTTTCTTTTTTTTTATGTCAATGCTGTGATTGTAAATTTAATATGTGTACGGGCGCTTGACGTCACGTCGACGATTGACCCGAAGCTGCTGTTCCTCCAGCTGTGGTGTTGGGTCGATAAATTCACCCCTTGAGCTTAAGTAGTCAGATAAAATAGTTAACTGCATCCTCTCAGTGTTGTTGATGATTGAGTACGCTACATAAGGAAGGACTTCTAGGAGTAGCGCATGGAAGATACAAGGTGGCACAAAAATTGTCAATGATAACTGTGGTTCTGCTTTTGGATTATGTTTATTCGATGTCTTAAATTTTTTTTCCATTAAGTCGGGAATATAATATCGGCTAAGTAGCCGCCGCCAGAATTGATGACCATTCGGATCCGATTTATGGCATTTTCCATCAGTCTTGCCAGAACTTTCGCCGATATTCTCTTTGAGGCCTTCAAGAGTCTGAAGCTTGTTGCCATAGATTCGTGACTTCAAAAAACCCCACTAAAAGAAGTCTGGAACTGTTAAATCAAGCGATCTTGCCGGCCAGTGCAAATCGCCAAAACGAGAGATTAGGCGACCTGGATATGCAGCCCTTAGAATTTCGGTTGTGGCTCTTGCAGTATACGACGTTGTTCCATCCTGTTGGAACCACATGTTCTCCAGTCCCAATTCATCAATTTGAGACAATAAAAACTCGTTGATCATTGTTCTGTCGTCTGGTTGACGTTGTCGACTGGTCATCCGCGACATCGTCAGCCACAACATATTCTCGATATTCTCGTTATAACGAGCACTACAAGGCCTTCGGGCGCCTCTTCTGTCACGTGTTGTTCCAGTCTCTTCGAATAGAGCGGCTAAACGCCTTAGTGTTTGACCAATTGACAACCAAAATCTTAATCGACAGCCAGGCAGCCGTTAAGGCTTTGTAATCCGCGATAACTAGATCGAGGCTTGTAAGTATCTGTAAAAAGCATCTAGATAAGATATCGAGAGCCAATGCGGTGACCCTATGTTGGGTACCAGGGCATATGGATATCTCAGCTGGTGAATTGGCACGAAGCGGGGCAGCGCTGCATGCCTCACAGCCTCTCCCCTTTGCCAGAATTCCAATAAGCTGGTTGAAAAGGTATATCGATGACAAGTCTATAAGTCGAACACGGTGCATCCAGCTAGGCACATATGCAACCGCTAGAAACTTATGGACGAGTTATAATAAGAAGAGATCTATGTCTCTGGTCAAACTAAGTCGTCGTGAAGCGAAGACAGTCTCTGGCATCATTACAGGGCACTTTTCAATTGGTATTCATGCGGAACACCTCGGTATATATCACAACGACTATTGCAGAAGTTGCAGGGATCAGGAGGAAATTAAATCTGTCCAACACCTGCTGTGTGAATGTCCTGCCCTCCCCAGTAGAAGAATGAGGACTCTTGGTAGTCACTTCTTCACGGAACTGGAGGACTTGGGTGACATCGAGCTGAGGGACCTCCTGAGATTTCCTTTACAGGTTCCCGGAGTAAAATTGGAAGATAGGCACAATGGACCCTCTGCTGGTCTAATTGAGCAGTGACAATGTCACAAGACGCCCATTTACCTGACCTAATCTAGTGTTTGACCAATTAGCGTAGGACGGACGGAAATAGTCACGAGTATTCCGCGATCTTGAGGAGTATAGCGTCTTGTCGATGTGTATTCTGCATCTATTTACCTCACAAATATCAAAACAAAACTGACAGTTGCAGCCATTTGCAAAAATTATGACTTTTGCGCCACCTTGTACAATGTGGCTAAATGGAGTCATAATTTTCAAATGTTCCCAGCCAAAAATCAGCAGAGCGTGCTGTGATTTCTTTCCTCTTATTTGACAATTGCACCTTATCTTTCAAGACAAAAAGTTCTCACTTTACTTACCTCACCTGTGACACGATTTATTGACTCCGCAAAGGACTCTTGCTGACAGGAAATCTAACGCCGGAGTTGCTTTTCGTTACACTTTACATTCCTTTGGCTTGGAATATCAAAAACACAATCAAATAAATATTCAGCAACGAAGAGTAGAGAGAGCTCATACCGCTGCATGAAGCTTATCGCAAACATTCCTCTTGGTCGGAGTTAAGGATTTAATTTGACACTGTAACATGGGTGATATTGATGTTTTTCTTTAACATGGAGCGTGTAAGGATGTTCGGGGTTAGCCAGCACTTTATTGATTTTTTATGCTGCACACAGTCGGCAAGTGTACTCGCATCCTGGCGTATTATTAATTGGACATCCACCCATTAACCAGATTGAGAATCGTGCATTTTGAGAAAAAAAAAATAGTGTTGTTAAGGACCCAAATTTATTGATTCGACGCCATTCCCAGGGAATAACGATTTATTAGAACGAAATTATACGAAATATAATTTCTTTTGTTTTTTTCCAAAATTAATTGCGTTCGTTTTAACCTCTTGCAGATGGGAGGACGTTATCATCCATTTATTATGAAAAAGGTCTCGTCCCGTGACCTGTTAAGTGAACCAAGGAGAATAACATCGTTTTGCCTTTTTCGTCTTTCTGGGTAAGTGTTTGTCATAATATATGTACGTTTGCCAAAATATATTTTTAAGCCATGTGCCAAAAATGTAAATGATTGATTTACTCATTGCAACGTTGTGAAATAATAAGGATGGATAATTTTTAGAAGCGTAAATACATACCATATACATTACCCTAAATTACTTCGTAGAAGGAAAGTAAATAACAGCTTTTAGAATTTAATCGAATTTGATATAAATTTATCGAGAAGACTGATCGGATCGGGCACTTAATAATAATATTTAATCGGCAGAAATCGTTTATTTTTAACCGAAATATTTAAAAGGCTCAGCAGTCGTTTAACTTTCGGGGGCTAAGTCGTCAAAAGACTCATTGCTGAGGGTCGTATGTAGCGCTTTAATCCTCAGAAACATTTATATTAATAAAATGCTTTGTCCTGACTGACCCATAGATCACCGAACTGCTGTTGCTAGAAACATGACATTTAGACAGTAGTTTCAGTTCAAGGCGTAGACCCCCAATACGAAGGGATTCAGTTTCTAAAGGGTGTTACAGGGTGTTCAAGTTAGTATAAAAAAAAAAATTTAAATTGGATTTTGGAATTGAAGTTTAGTGGGTATATTCTAGAATAGAAATAAATAAACAAGTGTTTTACCGTCATCATCATCATCATCATCTTCCAATAGCCCGCTAATCCACTATGAGGGTCGCGGGTTTAGGGAGCTTAAGTGGACCCTCCACATCGACTCTAACTCATCAGGGGCTATCCCCAAACGGGTAGAGGTGAGATTTCGGACTTGGTCTAGCCATCTCATCCTAGGCCTACCCAGGGGACGTCTACCCGATGGCACGAATTCTATGGCACGTCTTGGAAACCGAGTTGGGGACATGCGTTTGACGTGCCCAAACCATCGAAGTATGGACCTCTAAGTTCGAAGAAGTAACTGCTCGACATTGAGTACCTCGCGTATTCTGGTGTTCCTAACCCGATCTCGACGAGTCACCCCAGCAATACAACGAAGAAATCTCATTTCGGCAGCTTGTATCCGCGATCTTATTCTTTCGGTCATTACCCAAACCTCATGACCATAGATGAGGGTCGGAACAAACACTGAATTAAAGACCGACAACTTAGCTTCGATGCCAAGTTCGGCCCTCCTGATAACAGATTGACCAAGATGTCTCAAAATTGCTCCAGCTTTACCAATCCTACAGGATAACTCAGTATTGCTCCTACCATCACTCGTGAATAGGACCCCGAGATACTTAAACTTCTCCACCTGTTTCAATGGGACTCCACTAACATGCAGAGTGTTTTGAACAGGTGTTCTGGAAATTACCATTACCTCTGATTTGTTTACGTTTACCTTCATCCCAGCTTCAACACAAACGGCGACGAACCTATCTAGTGCGCGCTGAAGTTCGGACTGGGTGGACGTAAGGATGACCAAGTCATCAGCAAAAAGCAGATGACTTATCCTTAAGTCTCCCAATTCGAACCGTTCCTCACCAAGGCTGCGCTGTAACATCCAATCCATATACACTATGAAAAGGAGAGGTGACAGAACGCACCCCTGGCGAAGTCCAACGCCCACAGTGAAAGGTGTCGACCTAACGTCGTTCATTCGTTTTACCGTTTTTTCAAAAATATAACTGCGGGCCAATAGTCTAAGAACTGGTGAACGTTTTGGTTACGTCATTTGTGCCAAGGAAATTTATATATTTTTTTTGTTGAACTGGAGCTAATGATCACAAAAATCGACGTCTGGCAGTATTCTGCTGGTGCGTTTGGAGCGGGTGGAGTGGTAAAGTTGTCAAAAAAGCGACCCGGTTACGTCATATGACCAAGGCTAATTTGTATTTTTAAGAAGTTGACCTAATGACTTGTCATATTTTACCACTGCCAGACATTTTGGCGGGTCTGAAAGGGTGCCAGATGGGCTATTTTTCTGCTAGATGTATGCACATTTTGCATACATATATATTTTTGTTCAAAATTCAATTTCCTCAGTTATCGTTTTTATGCATCTTTAAGCCCGTACCAAGTTTGACTGGCAGTATAAACATCTGCAATTTTTGTTGAGATGCGCCGTTGTTGAACTGTTAATATTCAACATTCATTGTGATGACGTTTGATAAGTAAAAATTAGGAGGTTATATGGTCAATGTTAAAAAGTTGGAGTGTGTATGCGACCTGTCAAAATCTATTGTGCCCCCCGAACTCTTGCTGGTCGATGAGTCTCGACCTATAGCACCTCCTCCGATCCAATTGCTCTGAGGAATCGGAGTAAGTGGATTGGGTCCAACGATGGAAGATCGGTTTCAGAGGAAGTGTACGCTCCCGGTGTGCTCTTCTTTTGTGACTCAGTACTCCACAGTCCAGAAGGAGATGTGATAGGTTTTCCTCAGCATCGCTGCACAATCAGCAGGTTCCATTTGCTTCTATTCCTAGTTTCCTGAGATGCTCCATGAGTTTGCAACGGCCCCGTTAGGATGCATAGCTTGCTTTTATTGGTGCCTAGGCAGGCATTGCTCCTCCTTCGGTCGTAGTTCCCGAGAAGCTTTTCCCTGCCTTAGTCCTGGGAATGCTTCCAACAGTCTTCTTCTTTCATTCTTCCTCTTGGATTCGATGCCATCCTAGCTATGGATTGGGTCCAACGAATCGGGTCCTTGGCCCTTTCCTTGCCATTTCATCGGCTGCCTCGTTTCCCTCTATGCCTACATGACCTGGCATCCAGTAGAGAGTGACTTTATTGTTCTGACCCAGTCTGTTTATTTTATTCAGACACTCGCAAGCCAGTTTAGATCTGCTTTTAAAGGAACTCAGTGCCTTGATGACAGTCTGATAGTATCGCAGCTGTCTGATAGTATCAAGATGTTTTGCTCCTGATAGCTGATAGTGATATTGAGATTGAATAGTCCACATCTTCCGATCGCATATACCTCTGCTTGAAAATACTGGCCCATGTTCCTACGGACTCCGAAAACTTAGTTCGGAGTTAGTCCCGCCCCTGTGCTCGTACGTTTCGTTAAGTTCTCACTGCTTTTGCTCACCTTCGAGCGCCTTCTCGTACGGCTATTGTGAATTTAATCAATGAATTTGAACGTTTCAGAGAGGTTAATTATGTGAGGGTACATAAACACATGAAACTGTCGAATCTGTGGCTCCGGAAACCCAAGACGGTTTTTGGGCTAGAGGGATGCTTGGGCCATAGTTTTTTTTAAAATGATGGTGGTGCGACCGTTTCAGGGAATAAATTGCTTTTTTTTGGCCTGAAATTGGTGCGTGCTATGGACGTGAACGACGCCTATTTTCAGCAGGACAGCGCCATATACCACACGGTTGGTGAATCAATGACTCTATTGCGTGACCAATTTCTTGGACGTGTGATTTCTCGAAATGGAAACTTCAATTGGCCGTCGAGACCGTGCGATTTAACCACATTAGACTTTGATATTCAGGATGCTGTTAAGGCTTTTCGCGTTATCTAGACCAAGGATTGTAAATTTCTGAAAAAAATATCCAAACAAGGTAGACAACGATGTTATCGTGTGCTACAACAGATGAATTTTCAAATGATGATAGGCTGATAAACTCAGAAAAGGGCTCAGCGCAGCATATTTCCAATTAGCTTCCTGAGATGAAGACATCAGTTGAATTAATACTCGCAAGATTCAACTCAGTATTCAGCTCATGATCGCTTACCTAAGTTGCAATGATGCACGTATCGCCTCAGACTTTTGTATAGTGCCCGTGCCATTGCACACAATAACCACTGCAGAAGTTGGAGTTGGAGTTGGAGAAAACTAAGACCGCACGTGATGCCACATAGGCGTAGGTTAAGCCCTAAAACCCACAAGGCGTAAAGGGACATAAAAAGAAAAGGAATCTTGTCCACACTAATTGATTGATTATTGCGTACTTTGAAGTCATTTTCACGCCGCTGTCTATTTGATTATTTCCAACGCAGAAGACGTGACGAAGATGTAATTCCATTTTATTAGCAGGAAATTGCTCCGGTACAATCCTTTATGGGTGACGCAGCAATCGCCTGGGAAGTCAACATGAATTGCTTAACACAAATTGTTTCGATTGAGTCAGCGCTTCGATGTAATCACTTGTGATGCATAATTGATTGCAACGACTGGTTATTGCCTCCGTCTCGGTTATTGCCAACACTTCCGTAACCCGGAGCATCGAAATTGATCTTGAAATTGCTCCTTAACAGGTTATAACCGTCATATCCGGGGAATTTTCCCCATACCGCCGCATCACCAATCAAATAAATCCCTTATCGTTAAATCCGGTACTTGATGGTGTCTCCTTACCAGCAATCTCAGTCCTACATCCTTTCTATGCAATGTAATTAATTTTATTGGCCAAAAAAAAAAAGTGGAAAGGAGAAACAAAAAATTATTTACACAATGTATCTTGTGTCGAGTGAAGATTGCCTGTCAGTCTTCCTAGTGGGTGGGCAGTAATTGCCGTTGCGTCGTCATCATCGTCAACAAGGATTTCAACGTTTCTTTCTCAGAGCAACGGTGTGGGTGGTGTGCTGAAGCCGGGTAATTAATTTTATTTGCACACATTGTTCACTGATGGAAAAAGTGAAAACAATAAAAAATTATGTTCCACTGAACGTGTAGATGGCGCTCGGATTGGTGGAGCGGAAGGGCTGCTGTCATAACCATATAATCCCCCACCCAGCCTCCCACTGTCATCCCATTAAACAGCCCTTGCCTTACTCGCTCTCAATTTACGCCACAGAGCCATTCAATGCCTTAATGGGTGTTCTTCGCTGGCATCCATCTCCAGGCCTTTATTAGTGACACATGTAGAGTAAACCATAGAACATATTTTTTTGGTGTTCGGAGCTATGCTCCCCATTGCCACGACATCTATTTACAAAAGAGACTGAGAAATTCGGTCGTATTTTTTGTACCCAATTGGCTCCTAACTGCTCTTCCGCCTCCATATCCCGTTTAAGGATCATAAATTTTATTGAAGGAGTTACATTGGCATAGGGCGGGGGCGGGTAAAATGTTGACAGTGACGATTTTTATCACAAAATTGAGAATCCACTTGGGCGGTTGTATACAGTCATCGGTACGCAAAACGAGTTTACATTATGCCCTGTCCTTTGTGTGTGTCCTTCAATAGATACATCTGAAAATGGCATAATTCCTTGCCCTGTGGGTAGCACGTAGCATAGCCCTGCGGTGTTTGATTGCTCTACTTACTAAACAGCAAGGTGCGTGATTTTCTTGGCCAGAAAATACATCTCGCCGTGAAGGCCGATGGCGTGGTGAGATATCAAAACGAATTTTCTACCTTTTTCAGCGTGAGCGGCTTCAAGAAGGAACTTTTTCAACGACTGGGGTTCGCGCTTAAAATGAATTTCTACTTCTACGAAGTTTTCGGTTCGCTAAATAAAGTCAACAAAAGACGAATTTTGTCTTTACGGCTGTGTGCATTAATCATGGATATGAAAGTAAAATGTCAAGTGTTTTAATCATGAAACTTTGTTAGATTTTATTATGGGGTATAGATAGCTGTAGCTGTAGTTGTAGCTGTAGGATACAAAACTGAAGTAAAAGTAAAGTTTTAATTTTTTCCGTCGTCCATTCAATGATTCTTTGCCCAGAGCGTCAATTTAGTGCGCATGAAAGATTAGTTCTCGTCATCCTGTGTAGATATTTTAGAGTGGTCCTCTAGGACGATGCTTCTCAATTCGTAGAACTGCTTTCCAGTATCGCCCCACTATTCAGACGACATCTTGAGGCGTAGACATTCGCTCTCGGAGCTTTGACAATTTGAGTCCCAATGTTACACTCACAACGCAAATGGTTTCAAGAAGTAAGGCCTTGGCTGATCTCATTATATTCATTTTTATTTAGTAGGTTATATTCAATCTCTTCTCCATGAATAAGTATAGGGCCATTCATTAAGAGCTGTGTCATTTTAAATCAATGGAAAAGAGCAAAATTTTTATGAGAAGTGGTAATTTTTTTTACTCAAGTCTGAAATACATACTCTGAGGTTAGTAACGAAATTCAATATCTGCCAAATATCCGTCTCGGCTCTGCCTACAAATGGTCATTTTTTTGATGAATTTCTTCGTCACGTTGTCGCATAGTTGTGGCTGTATTTCCCGAATAGCAGCTCGGATGTTTTCGTTTTTTGCTTAAATCGGTGGTGGAGCATTGGCGTTAACTTTATCTCTAACATAGTCCCAAAGAAAAACTCGAGTAGCGTTAAATCGCGCAGTCCATTTCGAGAAATCACACGTCCAGGAAATTTGTCGCAATAAAGCCATTGTTTCACCAGCTGTGTGACGTCGTTCACGTTCATAGCATACATTTTAGGCAAAAAAAGTCAGTGAATATCGTTCGGTATAGCAATTCATTTACTGAAACGGTCGCACCAGCATCATTTTCGAAAAAATTTCTATATTTCCTTTATGTGGGGTCCGCTCGCCTAGTCCTTAATCGTCAGGCTCTTCTGTCCTGGATTCTCGTTGCTTCGATGTTGTTACTTCTTAGATCTTTCAGAATCAGGAGAGCAACGCGCAGCAAGAAATTAAAATAATCCTTTACGAGCTACTCGACTGACTGAAGCACTTCATTTAAATGCATTCAAGTAGCGAACATAACAATTTTGTATTTAAATAAAATACTAAATAATTGAGATATTGGGCTGAAATTCGTTTCAGGTATAGTACATATAGTAAATTTAAGTATAGAATTCGATCTTGTTCATATAACCACAGCGAGCACGTTTACAGCGATCGATTCTTTGAAGCCTATTTTTCACCACTCTTCTACACATATTGGCCTGAACGTTGACAATTTCGCATTCGATATTGTTCCGGAGCTCCTCCAACGTTGTTGGCTTGTTGACATAACCCCAACGACTTACTGTAACTTCATCAACAAAATCCAACGGGGTTAATTCGCATGAGCGAGGTGGCCATTCGACCGGACCATTTCTCGAGCTGACCGAGCTTTTGACTTGAAATTAGTGGAGCGACAGGACTGTATGAGCCAAGGTCTAGCTTCTCGCAACCATTCATGTTGTGCCTGTTACATTTTTCTCACTTTACTGCCAACTCCGAACAACGAATTGAGAAGCTTTTTCATGACAAATTACACTCTCGGTGGACATGACTGGGGCTTGAACCCATGACGCTCGCATAGCAATCCAACGCACTTACCACTGAGCCACGGCGACCACGACCATTTAAAGACACAATCGCCGTTTATTCTACTGTTAATACTTGAGCTTTCCAGTTAACTCCGACTCCCATCCTAACGTCTATCTTAGAGCCGTCTGTGTACATAGAAGGCCAGTTGATTTTTAGTGGTGACTGTTTGGTTCCTTCAGTCTGTTGGGAATTCTGACACTCAATCTTCTGTCAAACGCCAGCGTTTATCGGGTCATATGATCCTCCCATAGAGATAGTATAGATCCGTGATCCTAGGAGGCTGTTGTCTACAGTCGCGCTGCCCTATGGAACCTGGTGAGGCTTAAAAAGCCTATCCTGTCTCAAGAGCCTATCACCAGACTGTCAAGGCGAATGTTAGAATGTACAAACAATGCAGTACAGCTGTTTTGAAGCCCTTGTATTACTGAACGCCTTCTTACATGACTAGAAGGCTTTTTTGGCACATCGATGTTCTCGTTGGGAATTAAGAATAAAGCCCCAGTAGTGTGTTGATGCAGAGAGATTATGGAGTTGGCTATTAGGGATTGGTCTCTTCTTAGTGTCTTTGAGGAAATAGGACGAGACGCAAAAACGGAAGTCAGTTTATTGAGTGGAAATTTAACACTACTTCCGCCTTCCAACATAACAATACAGATGTTGGAACTCCACACAGACTTAGCAAGACAACGCTTAAAGATTAGGGCTCTTAGCCACAGATGACTGCAGATACTACAACAACCTATGAACCATTGAGGATATAACACACATATTATGTGAATGTCAGGGAATTACCAAGGCTTGCATAAAACTTCTCGGCAACTACATATTTCTTTAGTAATCTAAAGGAGCTAGCCTATGACAGCTATAGGAACATGGCAAAACTCTGCAGGGAAATCAAATACTTTCAGGAAATGGTTAAGGTTTTACCTTTTTGGTTTCACAGGGATCGCGATGGGCCCACTATGGTGTCTAGTGTCTTATGCAAGCTCTGGCTGCATAACCCTACGCTACCTACCCCAACCTAGCATGAAAACAAAAAAAGCTAAAAAATCCTTCGAAGTACTGTTTAAAATTTGAGCAATTCCTAGGTTAGATTAGGGATGAGAATTACCTCATCGGACTTAAGTCTATGTAGACCCATTGTGACACCAATGATATTCCCTACGACGGTTTAAATTCCTTGGTGCCAACCATCTTGTCGACCTTGCAGATTTGAGAAATTGTGATGGCGAGCCATCAGCTAGTTCGTCAATATGATCGAAGAAGAATTTGACTAGAGTCCTATTTATTTTTTGGCAGAGGTATGGGCAGTGACAAAGAAAATGAGCTGTGTCCTCATGGACCTCCTCGTCACCGCATCCCCTGCATACTTCGTTATCATTCCGGCGCAATTTCTTTGTGTGATAACTCAGGATGTTTTGGCCAGTAAGGACCCTTACCATCATCGACAGCAATTTCCTGACTTTTTGTAAAATTTTGCTTGTTTTTGCCTTCTTGTATTCTGGCCACAACCTTCTTGATATTTTACGGGTGGTAAGAGATTTTCACGTGTTAAGGTTTCTTGTGCAATTTTTGCCAAAATGAAGGTTTGACCATCGCTTGCTCTTGGTCTAGGGCTAGTTCATCAGTTTTTTATAACCTGATACCCCGCTATGACCAACAACCAAGCAGAGTTTAACATTGAGAACCCTAAGCTCTTCGCGACAACACTTCACAAGCTTCTGTGTTATCTGCGTAGCAGCTATTGCTTTTATGGCAGCCTGGGTGTCAATTTAAATCGTTATATCTTTCCGTGTTATTGTTAGAATTGGCACAAGTTGGGCAGCTCTTGTCACTGCTTGAAAAACGCTGCTGTGATTCAGGAGTCTTATGGAGCTGCTAAGTCCTAACTCTTCGAAGAAAAGACATGTTCCTACATATGCCTTTATCCATCTGTGTGGGTGGATTTAAACCCTTTGATCACTTCGTTGTCTTGCCACTGTTCTCTGATGGGAAAGACTCATGAAAAGGGTCCCTCGAAGTCCAAGTATGGGACAGTGCAATCCGAGATGACATTGACACTCTGGCGATTGCTTAGTATCTCCGCATGTCCATACAGATTCGATCTTTAGTGTTTAGACTGGCTGATTTTGAGAGCACTCTTCGCGGTGGCTTCTTGCATGTAGAGGTCTGAAGGCCAAAAGTAAAGAATTACAGTGTACTCTCTCCTTACGGACACTTCTTATAAGCGGATACCGCTCATAAGCGGACAATTTTCTCGGAACCGTCGGTGTCCGCTTATGAGAGAGTACACTGTGCTTTCATCCCCGTTATCGGTGTTGTTCTCGTCGCAGCGGTTGTTTCAGTGTGTGACGCTGTCTGTATTTTAGGCATATCTTGGAGGTTTGGCGGTTTTGGTCAAAGCGTGCCATCAGACCAGTCCCCCGTATGTGGGTGTGGTTCTAACGTTAGCTGAGTACATCCATAGGGTTATTCTACGTCTGGATGCCCAGTTTTTTTTTTTTCAAAGAATCTATCCTTTCTTTAATATTCAGCTTTAGTTGACCAAATCCTGCTATTAAACATGCAATTTTCTCCCTGAACCAAAATGCTACAACTTGGAAGTTTCTTCAAGTCAAAAGTCGGATGTCCGGTAGCAAATGGCCATTATGCAACTTTCAAATAAACTTATAACTTCCAAATCCTCACTGAGGAATAATAATCATTGCCCGGATGTCATGCAATTATTCTTCCTTTGCCTTGCAGCTTAAAGTGACAAAATTTCGACACCACAACACCACTTGCCACTCACTTTGAGAAGTCATATTCCAGCTCAGAGCTACACAAGACCCACTACGCAATTAAGAAAAAAGTACTTTTCATGCTCTCAATTCTTCCCCAAATTACTGTCAAGAGTTCCTCTGCGGGGTGGATTTTAAATGTAATTTCCACATTGTATAATCTTAACTACCCCGCTGGCCTTTTGCCTCTCAAAGGGATAATTGTAAAGATTCCGCTCTTAGCATAAAGCCCAAATGCACATGAGTTTATGTGACATTACAAATTCTCTACTCTGTGCAGTGAATATCTCCAAAAACTGTCAGCAATAAGTTATACTGCATACTCAACCATTATCCTTCTGCACTGTTCTTGTCCAGCATCAGCTTTATCCACGTCCAAGACGACATCTGCAAATAACACAAAAACTCTGCTCTGCAGTTGTCTAACTTGTAGCTGAAGGTTTTGCGACAAGTCCTTGGGTCCATTTTTTAAATTGGGTGCATTTCCTTGCACTAAAACTGATGGAGATTCACAATTTTTTTTTTTTTTTGCCAACGGACACTTCCGGGAATGAAGGGCTAGACGGATGAGACACAATCCGGGCACTTTTGCAAGACAATTGGTCATGCTGGAATATTTAATTTCACAAAATGCTTTTTGTGGCATTTCTACATGTTAGGCAGGGTAAGGGCTTGTGGACAGCTCACTGCGACAGTGTTAATTATTATTGTTTTATTAGCATGCGGGACAGTCCCTTAGACTGAGTTGGGCTTTGAGTTAGGTTAAATTGAATAATTTACTTGAATGTGTCCTTTGTTGGAGGCAAATTATTTTCGAGAGAAAAAGACACACTTAATGAAATGTGATAGTGTTGCATGAGTTAGGTTGGCGGAAAGTGTAGGCAACTACATACACTTTGGTTGCTTAAGGTAGCAACCTTCTGAGAGGTACCGGATGGGGACCCTCATGAATTGCTGACGTTTGCTTTCAATCTGGTTTGATATTTTTAACTCAAACTTATGCCAGCAAAGCAATTGTCACTCTCATCCTTAAAAATACATGAGAAGTGAGAAAATTGCTTAATTGCCTATCGAGTGCCCCTGCTTCGTGAGAAGGACCACTTTTATGGAACTTCAAGTGCGATACGAATGAAGGCCGAAGAACCGAAGTCCGACTAACAGCTGAGAGAATCCGAGATTCCAAGCGGAAATCAACCTCAAGCTTGCTCAAAAAAGCTCAGGAATTTTTTTTTTTAAGAGCCTGCCCTTATTGCAGACGTTGCGACCTAGAAAGATCTATTGTGTCTCTGGTCTACTAAGCCGAATACATCTACTACCTTCCTCATGAAGGTGAGTATGCCATTAGTAGAAGTTCTAAATTCTCTCTGAAAGATCTGTCTGCGTAGCCAGTATAGAGCCGGACATTTACAAAGAATACGTTCAGAAATATTGTCCCCTTTCAAACAGAATCGACACCTTGTATCTGAACAAAGGTTTAGTTTGTTGAGATAATATCTTAGGCCGCAATGACCGGTCGTTGTTCCTGCCAAGGCTTAGAATTTTCTTGTAGGAAAAGGACTTGATGAATCTCTTGAACTGGCTAAGCTCGGGGAATTTTTTCCAATGGGCTAGGCAAAGTTTGTGTTCCCAGTTGTTTAACAAAGCTGTGACGGTAGCCCAATTAAGGCCACAGAAGTATTCCGGTCCCAAGAGCTCAGAAGCTGAACCGGCCATAGCCAGCTTATCCGAAGTTTAATCGTCAATAATGCCCTGGTGGCCGGACACTAAACCAAAGCTTGACCTTGTCGTTCCTGACAAGTGATTGTAGAGTATCGAAGCAGCATTTGACTGACCTAGATTTCAAAACGCAGCACT
Source organism: Matsumyia berberina (assembly GCA_917880715.2). NCBI lineage: Eukaryota > Metazoa > Arthropoda > Insecta > Diptera > Syrphidae > Matsumyia > Matsumyia berberina. The sequence goes on from OU862870.1 coordinate 38,182,505, forward strand.
TAGGCTAGGTTAGGTTATTGGGGAGGCGAAAGGTAGAACCATATCGCCACATTCAAGTCAGTTCAGACACATTGTGATACCCGTTGAGGGAAGAGAGTGCACCTTACGTAAGAACGCTACCCAATAGCTAGTTTTATACATATATATAGATATTAGTAGAGCATAATCAAATTACTGCGTCTGTGATACAAACCACCCTGTGGATCCGATGAATCTCATTATTTGGTCCACCGGTGTATCGGATAATTCTTCAATGTCCTCGAAAAAGTGCCGTCCGAGGAACTTATTTCTTAGACGGCAGATACAAGGGCAATAGCAAAGGAAGTGGGTTGTATCCTCATGGGCCTCCTCATCGCCACACCGCCTACAAAGGTCTTCTTCTGTAATTCGAAGGTTCTTTCCTATATTACCGCAGGGTATTATGCCCTGTGATCACTCCAATAAAGTTAAATAGAGATCCTCTGTTGATCTGCAGAAGTCTGTCGGTCATAGCCTTAACAAATTTTGGCCATATCTGCCTTATGGTTGCACAAGTGTTTAGAGAGGTCCATCTGCTGTCAGCCTCCCTTAAGGCTCTATTTTCTGCTTCCAGCTTAAGTGTGAAAGGCAGGATGTTCACCGAAGTCTCGGCTTGTTCCAGGCTAGTTGCCGAGCCGTTTCTTCGGTTCATGGAAACCTCCGATATCAGTTTCATGTCATGAAAAGAGGTCAGATTATGTCTGAATAAATGAAAGCCTAGTATGTATTCCGAAGAAGGCGACTTCACAACAAGTTGAAGCATACGGAAGATTACATACCACCAAACTCATGGCCACCTAACACAAAATATATTTGCAAAAGCGTTATGTATATGCCACCGCTCAACAAATGATTTTTGTTAGTCTGAGTCACAGTCACTGTCAATGACAGAGAAATTTGGCACTACTTAGTGACGAGATTTTTGTTCAATGTTATTCCATGAATCCAACCTTCCTGTTTCCCAGTTGGTAAGTGTCAGACGAAGTGTCTTTATCATACCACTGTTTGACACTCTTCGAACTGCAACGCTATTGAACAGAGCTAACTGGTTAAGGTTAAGTAAGGAGCTAAAGAACTCTGTGAAGACACGCTTAACTTATTCAAGGGGAAGTCACAGAAGTGGCGAAAAGTTGTAGATAGGTTCACGATGGAACGAAGGCATAGTTGAAGCCATAAGCCCTAGCCCTTAAAGTTTACTTTATATTTATAAGAAAACGAGGAATTAACGTGCCGCACAAATAAATCGTTCTCATTGATGGAAATCTCCATCTTGATATAAATTGACACCCCAAAGCATGCCCTCCCTTCCGTTCAATTCAAATGACATTCAAGATGATGTTTATCGAATAACTTCCAGGAACCACGTCCATAATTGACTTCCACATACTCACAATGATAAATATTCGAGCCAATAAAACCAAGGACTCTCGGAAAATAGTTTCAACTTCCACCTCGACCGCTGTGTCCTCTCACATGTAGTTCTGCCCCTTCTTGTGTTTCTTTTCTGAAACACATACAATAAATTACACTCAGACTATTAACAACCAGACATGCTACCACCCGAACGATATATCCCACGTCCTTGTAAATGCTTTGATATTAACAAAATTGATTCGCCGACCTCAATTACCACGAACCTTAAAGAGTCTAACCCCCAGTCGTCCATAAGTTGCACAACAAGCATGTATACCCGCCCGGATATATCCTCTATCGCGTAGGGTCAACTGGACAATAATGAAAAGCGGTCAGAGTATTAATGGGGGGTCCGTTATCGAACCTTTGGAAAATATTATCCCATGAGGTGATGCCTCCGCAAACAAAACCCACCGCGCCGCAACCGGTCTGGCCCCAAGCAATTTGCTCCTATTGATATAGGTGATGGGAAAATATTTAATCCTCTCCAGAGACTTAGGAAGCAGTGATTAAAATGCCGGCCGGGAGCCCCCCAAGGGGAATGGGAAAATGTGCCAAATCGATTGAATTCCCCAATTGCGTTCCCGTTCGCATGATACTGAAATTTCTCGTACAAAATGTACGTAATTTAATTTTCGCGTTCATTAACTCTGAGATGGATTCCTAATGGACGATGTATCTTGAGATGTAAAAAAATACCTCCAAGGTCACGGTATTGATCGACTAATGAATTTGAGTCTTACATGTCTCGACGGTGTCTGAAGTTTGACAATCAAGACGATGTCTGGACGGGTGGTTCATCGATGACACACAACGTCTTCTCATTTCGCTTTGAATTTCAAAGTGGAAAAAAGAAAAAAAACGATGATAACTGAATTTGAATGTCTGACTGGAACTGGATAAATATTTTCTTGGAATTAGTTTAGGGAAATAAAGTAATAAAATTTCAAGGGCAACCGCCTTGAATTTTCGCAGACCGATTACTTATTCTTGGCTAATAAATTGAATGCTTTCAACTTGGTGATGCTGAAGAAGGATTTATGGTCCTTAGCTCCGCTCAGGCTTGGGCATAAAACATTTTTCTAATACATATATTTGGAACTCAATCGGATAGTAGATCTTAGCTGGCGTCATAAATGGAGTTTATTGCGTTTTCATGCAGAAGGCACTTCAATTATAGATGTGTGGATTAATCTTGCCACACAGTATCGGCGAGAGCCGTAATCCTTTTGGTGAGAAAGTGCTGGTGCTTCGCGGGAATGAGTTGCACCTACATAATCGAGGAGCTAATTTAATTGCGGTTTAACTGCCATCCTTGCTGGATTTTGTTACATATAAGGCTGTGAGCACCGACAAGTATTGGAGGAATTTCTTTTAGGTTCGGAGTTCTGCGTATCTTTTTTCTTTGTAAGGAAAAAAATATGCCGTATTTGTATCGAATAAAACCAGCGAGAGGGGCTTCAACCTTGGGCATCGTATAGCTGGCGCATGCCTGGATTCTTTTGCTCTGCTTTCCTTTGTCGTCCTTGTCTACGCTGTTCCTTCATTATCGTAGCTACTTTGTCACTGACTGCCTCCCAAGTTTCTCGAGTATTAATCATCTGCCTGGTTATATTTTTTGATGTTATTGCCTCCTTTAGGATTTTCCTCAAGTAGATGTCTCGTAGCGTGGGCAAAGAAATATTACATATTCAGTATCTTCAATTATTTCCTTGGGCGTATGGGAGTGCTGTTGTGTTCGAATCGACTACATACATATGTATGAACATATGTAGGTTCGCGCTGAATTAACCATGACCTGTTAGCATTTGTGTTGAATGGAAATTCAACACGCCCTGTTTTCGGTTGACCCAAATTTCATTATTGAAAATCTGTCTATGAGTCAATGTTTCTTTATCATTGGCAACTTAGTTTATAAGTTAGGTTATAGGGGAAGTGCTCAGTCAATGACTAGCTGATCCTTGTCGAGCCAGTTAGTCAGCTTTTTTGTTACCATCGATATCGCTGTGCAGATGCTGACCTCGTGGGTGATGCCTATTTTGTTTAGGATTCGCGACAGTTGGACACTGCTTTCGATTTGGTACTAGTATTATCTAGGGCCTTGATAGCTGCTTGACTGTCGATAAGGATGGTGATCTTAGATCGGGTCAGTCTCCCAGCATCTATTGTCCTTGCTACTCTATCAATAGCGAAACCTTTACCTTGGAAGACACTACAGTCGTCAGTAAGTCTGTATTAATCGATTATATTTAGTGAACTACTGTGCACCCCTGCTCCAGGACCTTTCCCCATCAGTGTAGATTTGAATAGCTTGTTTTCCTATTGGAGTGTTGGCTTGCCAATCTTGTCTGCTGTGTATAAGGGTAGAGTAGTTTTAGCCGAAGTCTAAGTATGGTGTAATGTAGTCCGATTTCCTGGAGATCACCATGTCCCACTAGGAAAAGTATCGACCCGTGACCATAGGAGCTGTGCGTCCAAGAGCCTGACTCTCTTAGGCTGAGTACTGCTTTTGCCGCTGTGCTCTTTACGTAGTGGTCTAGGGGGGGTAAATTCAATATAACTTCTTACCCTATTTAGGGTGTTGATCTCTTAGCTCCTGTTACTCCTAAGTATGCTAATCTTTATACCTTTGTGAGGTTTGTGAGATATGTGGACTTCTCAGTTGCTTTCCACCATGCTATTGCGCCGTAGATAAGTGTGGGTCTGAAAATCGCTGTATACATCCAGAGTATTATGTGCGGGCGCATTCCCCAGCGATTACTGTCGGTCTTTTGCAGGTGTGGAAAGCATGCATTGGGATCTTTATTGCCATTCAATGTGGTTCGTCACATATTGTGACGTTGTGTGTTAAGACTTCTCTTGGGCTTCTTTTGTACGCAAGTGTACTGGCACTATACCCCTTAAAATACAACACCACTGTTTTTTAAGTTGTAGCAGTTAATCATTATGGCCCCGACAAAGATTTCAGATTAGTTAAGAATAAATGATACCTTGTAGGAAGCAGCGCACCATATGAATTTCAAATGTCGCATATAAGATCTTATTGAAAATACTTGCAAGCCTTTCTGTACCATACCAAATGGCATATACTAGCGTGGCTATAGGCCCGCGAGTAGACCATGGACCTAACTTCTCTTTTACACAAATAGGAGAGACCTACTCTAAACGACGATTTGAGAAGCTTTTCCATGACACATACTCTTGGAGGTTTGCCATTACCTGACGGAAGAAGGTGTCGCGAAGAATGTTCAGTGGGCATGAATAGGGCGCATGCAGCTTGCAAAACAACCCAATATACTAACAACTTAGCCAGGGCGACTACCAATCCTAGAAAGGGAAAGTGTGAAATATTTGTTACGGACCTCTACCAACTGACATTGAGTGACGGTTAATTTGGAAGCACTGTCTCGACTGATGATGGAACTGACCAAGATATTGCTAAATTTCTCTCTTCGATATGCGCGCTGTGATTTAGATAAAATATTGCAATCTGCGGCTTTCTTTACATGGAGGTTAAGAATTCTCTCCGGGACTTATCTTATCTACTTTGGGTTTGGGAACAGCCTTCAACTCAATACAAGGTTATATAGTACCAATATGCCAGAATGAGCTAAACATCTTAAAATTCCCTTTGAAGGAAAGACATCATCAGGTCCCTGTACTTTGTACATCACGAAACTGCAAACTGCCCATTATAGCTTGTTTTAACTGATTAAAGCCAATAAACTGACAGTGACGAGCCGGCAAGTAGGTGCCCATTAATCAAGGAAGTCAGAGGTTAGTGGTTAGAATCATAGTGGTAAGAATCATCGCTTGTCACGTTGAAAGTTAGGAAAAATATTTATTTCTTTCAAATAAATAAATCGACCACCTGTGAATACTGGTGCCGACTTTACAGGAAAGGCATAACACTGGCAGAAAATTGTCATGTCTTGAAGAGTTGATCGAGCTGGCCATGATTATAACATTAGGAGATTTGAAAAAATTCCCGTGAATTATAGCAATGACAAACACCACAAATGTACCAAATTAGCCTGGACACCACCCTCGGACGCCGTCGAAACCTAGAACTGCCTGAGTCTTGAACCACTGCACCTCGCTCGCGCTGTGTGAGTAACATCAAAAGTGTATTCATAACCCTTTAAAGCGCGAGTGGATGATAAAAAAGAAATAGAATCATTTGGGTGCACTAGCAGTTGGTGGTCCTCTGAAAGAGTATTGGTCATGTTTTCAGTTTTGTTCCCTAACTTTAAATTAATCTGTAGGTGTAGGATATCATGTGTAAGCATTAATCTCTCATCCAAAACCAAGGCGAAAACAATATTCATTTTCTCAGACAATGAAACTCGTCTGAAAGCCTAAAATTTGCCTGCTTTCAAATTCAATTTAGTTGTGCAAACTCATACGGTTCTCTTTGAACCAGAAAGGAAAAACCTATTCCGCCTTCACTGGATTTAAGCCCATCATGGTGGATTTCTTACGAGGCCCGTCAAATTTTCTTTGATAAGCAAAGTCCCTGTTAACAGAGCTGGTTCTGCGTAATAATAAACACACATCTCTGTTATTGCTTGTAAGCAATTCGTTACACAAATGTGAATATTATTCTAAAAACCAATTGACGGCTTTATGACGGCTCGTATAAAATTTGCGTATCGAGTTTTATTCATAATAATTCAGCAACGACAATGCGGAAACAAATTGTCACAATTTTCAATGGCTGTCGTTTCAAAAAGTTCTTAAATCTTCACGACCAGCCATAACTGATGTAGACGCAAGCAGCTGCTGAAACCTTTTACAACCAAAACACGACGAAGAAGGCAAACAACGATTTGTCAAACAAATGAGGGAAACTCGTTTCTTTATGGAGCACTGATTCCCCGGTCCAATGACAACTATGGCCGTCTGATAGCATCTCATCATTCCTCTATGGCCTACCGAACTACAAAACATAAATCTTTTGAGAGTGCAAATGCGGCCCGCTGCCGTTTCAACTTGAACATATCCACAAATAGAAAGGCACCTGCGTGCCATTCCATCCACCGGTCAATCACCGAATCGAAGATCGATTTGCAAGCTCAAACACTAGGGCTGTGTCATAAAAAATCAATTCCAAAGGAAAACACAGAAAGATTGACGACGAGAAAAAGGTACAGATGAAACATGCAGGAAAATCTCATATCCCAGGGCCTTAAATGGTCTCGGTTGACTTCACCACCAATGTACGCACGTATTTCCAATGAAAAATTATTCTTCGAACAGCCGGAGCAGGAATCCTTTTTTTTTTTTTTTTCATTCGAAAAGTTTTGCCAATAAAAATGAAAATTTTTCCCATCAGTCTCCAGCAAGGAAGCCAAATGACATCAGTGAGCTACTGTGATGGGCTTTTCCAGGATACTAGTTTCGATTAGAACATGAATCTCTGGCAAAACTGTGTGTACCTGCCCGTCGTCGTTGTCGTCTATAACTATACATCAAAAGGACTACGGGGTACAGTGAGGCGCTCGTGTGTGTCGTCTTAAAATCGCTTCCGTTTTGTGATTTTCAGTATCATACACATGCCGGAATATTCTTGATGGCTTAAGCTATGGCAGATACATTGCGAAAAGTTTTCCAATCCCTCCTGGGGTGAGATACACGCATACATCTTAAAGTGTAATGTTTAAGTTTTTGAGACTCTCGGTTTCCGGTCTTTAGTATGAGAAGGGTTAAATTCAAGAGACGCAGTAGCGGGGGTTGTTCAACCTCATTGAATGCTATGTGTAGTGGGTCATAGAAGGATGCCATTTATTGCAGGAAAAAGAAACTGTTTTCATTGGTTTACCGACATAGTAGACAAAGAAAAACAAACTCTTAAGTGTCGAAGATGTCTGAAAAAAGGATTTTGGGTTTTACTTTCATTTTAATTTCGTTACGAGTGTCAGAAGTGATTGCAACTAAAAGGGAGTTTGTATAGGGGAGATATACATAGGTACGTACCATTCCTTGAGGTTGATCTTGGTTTTTGGTATTTCAAACAGCTTACTAACTTTGCAATGTTTGTTTTTTTGAGCTATGGAAGACGGGAGTGAATATCTGCCGTTGTTCGACGAGGAAACCAGCTCTTAGCATCTTGCAGTTCATCTAGGAAGTTTCTTCGAATAGCCTTGAACTATGTGCAAGATATTTATGCTTTGAGGTCCATCCATACAGCGTATTTCGGTTTTTTTCTGCAGAGGATTCTGCATTGCTAGTGCTCTCTACCTTTAGCAACAAGCATATGCGAGCAAGAGCCATTTAGCTAAGGGCCGGTCTAACTGGAGAGGCTTGTTGGTTGAGGCCCAAGTTCACCCCGAACTGTAGCGCACCCTAAGTAAGTAAGTAAGTGAAGAGGGCGTTTATACTTCGGATCGTTTTTTTTTGTAGTTGTCCTGCCTTTTCTCGGATCAGGTGGCAAATCGTCGGTGCTGATGTTGTGAATGCTGCTGCTGTAAGCTCCTTGTCGGCTTTCTCCGAGAAAATTCCAGTAAAATGGGTAAAGACTGGGTCCTGCTTTCTGGTAGTACAATGGACCAGTTGCGTCCGAATGCTCCAGTGTAACGTTTCCAAACCTGACGAAAAAAAAAACGCCTAGATAATGCCCTGGCATTCAAAACTGAACCTGCGTCATCGTCCCTCCTAAGGAGCTGGATTTTTTAAGTAAAAAGGCACGAATGTCATGTCGAACCCCTAGCCTTACCCCTTTTAATAAAAGACTTAAGTTATTGTCAAGATGTTTGAGTTGAAATGTAGGTTAGGTTATGCCTACCCTGTCTACTGTGAAAAACCTTGGGCATATCTGTGGATAAGACGGGTGTTTAAGAGACTCCTGTTTGAAAATGGCACGGGGAAAAGTGATTGAGTCAATCGAACCCCATTGTGGGACTCACCGATTTCAAGCTTGTATTTGCAAACGTACTGTTAACGTCCAGCCATTGAACAACAGAGAGGCTATTTGATACAATTTAACCTCCAACTAAGTTCAGGCTAGTAGTCGGGTACTGAACAGTCGGGACTGAACAGTGAACAGTGAACAATGAACAGTCGAAACTTGATAGCCGTCGAATAACCACGAATAATGGTCTAATTTGGATATGTGTGGGTAAGTTATGTATCTGGGTTGATGAGGGAGAAAGCACTCGACCTCATCATACTTAGCTCCTTGTGGACCCATTGTGATGCCCATAGGGGTTGGTTCCGGTTCTACCGAGCTTCTAACTTACCGGTCGTTATTGACTTGAGTCTCCAGTCATCCTGATGTCTGCAGAACTGTGGAAAGATCCTTTCTTAAAACATCAGATAGTTCTTGTATGTTCTGGTAATAATGTCTTCCTAATGTTCTGTTTCTCAAGTAATATAGGTTTGAGCAGTGGCAAAGAAAATGAGGAGTATCGTCTTGAACCTCTTCGTCACCGCACCCCCAACATTTATTGTTATTTATGGTATTGCCATCATTGATACCATACTGGCTGCCTCTGTCACTGCCAGGACCTCCGGTTGAAAGACACTGCTGTAATCAGGGAGTCTGATTGAGCTGTGAATGTTCAGTTGTTCGAAGAGGATTCCAGCCCCTGTTCGTATATCCATCTTTGACACATCTGTGTAGATAGATATACATATTTCTACATATTTCTCGTTTATTCATTGGTTTCCCATTCTTTTTTACTTGGGAAAGTGCAGGAGAATGGTTTTTCGAAGTCGGGGTATGGTGACATGCTATCACTACTTACGTCATAGGTGTGGGTAAGTGGAATTCTTCTTACGGAGTTGGGTATTTCGGCTTTGCTAGCGCACCTGCTTTAGTGTGTAGGGTATCAATGTACTTACTCTGCATTTCTCTCTTCTTTGTGCGATTTAGGGACTCTAGCTCCCTGCTCCATGCTACTAAGCAATACTTCTACCCTCCTGTCCGCAAGCCACCAACTTCTCATAAATTTCTTTAAACTGATGCAAGCGCTTTTCATAACAGATGCATACATGTCCATGTAAATACATATCTCATCGGAAAGAAGGACGATTTGATTCAAAATGAAATATACGAATCATAATCTTCACAGCTTGCAACTCTTTTAGTCTAAAGTTTGATTTGTTTTCTTCCCTTTTGCTTCATAAACGTTCGTGATCCACCTACTATATCAGCAATACCAGCATAAACCGTCCATTGTACTGATGGGCTTATATTCCCTCCCGAACAATATCAATCATTCCAAAAGAGTCACAGAACGCTTGAATGAATGGCAAAATCACATTAGGTCCTTGCGCTTAAATTCATCGATGCAAAGAAACTCCAGTAAACAATCATTTGCCAACTGCATACTACTACTGAATGGTCCAACACACATCCAAATGCATCTATAGTGCACGACTCGTTTCGATCACAAATTAACTTCCCACAAAACTTTACTTCGATGTGATAGTTCCCAACCCAACGACCACCCATCAGGATGATTGATGGAGGAACCTACCCTTCTTCCCCATCGGAAGAATGTTTCCTGGCGACTTGTTCACATGTGGGACAACATCAATACCACGCGTACTGTATTGGGTTAACTAACCTCTCACCGAGATGTCAGTAGCATAGTCGAACATTCTTCCATGTCCTGATGTAATTACTAATGTTTCCGTCTCTGCGGCTGCAAAACTCACATGAAGTCTACTAAAGTACGGCTTTGTTCGATGGACTGGCCGGCATAAATGCAGCCTACCAGAGAGTGCTACTGGTCGAAATCACTAGCTGGTTGATGAAGGCTTTCATTAAATTCTGAGTGCATCGACGGTTTTGGCTTTTGCTGATACACATCGTGATACATAACTTCGGACGGGAGCATAGTGTACGAAGGAACATCGACCTACGATGCACACGGTCATTTAGAGAGCAATTCATTGAGCGGGTGGGCAAAATATGAACAAACACAGCCACAAGGGAAGCCGAGAGGGTTTTGGTAAACTCTGAGGCGGGGCAGGTCTATACAGTGCCGGCGCTTATGTGAGCTTAAAGACACGTGCAGGGAATAAATTAATTTCAAATGCAGGCGAGAAGGTTTAGCACCATTAGAACGGTTGGTTCTTAGTAATAGGAGATAAAACGTTACTTATAGCAAACTCATCAGAGGTTATTCCCTACTTTACCCATTGTTTCTCTCGTGTGTTTAATATTTTGTTTAAATTTGCAAATTCATTGAAATAAGGCGCTTCAAATGTTGGACATTGATAAGGGTTCTTGTTTTTTTAAATTTGAGTCTCGAGATACATATGTACATAGACTGACACATTTTAACCACCAAAATCAAGCGAAAATATAAACTGAAGATTTTGCTTATATGGCGACTATAACGAAGAAAATTTTGAAGGGTAGGCCTAGGTAAGGGAAGGTAAACGCGGCTGTCCGCACTTGGATTCAGATACACTTAACCCTTAGTCCCTTGTGGTACCACAGAATCTATCACTAATCCAGAACTACTCTGAGGACTAAGTTCACCAAATTACACCAACTAGCCTTAAGGTACCTGACCACCTTATCAATTTCAAAAAATCGATTTTTTTGTTTTTTGCATTTTCTCAAAGTAAAATATTTCAAAAGTATTCTCTGAAAATTTCAGATAAATTGGACTGTTATTTATGGAGATAAATAATTTTGAACGGAGCCGTCTCTAGTGCATAACTAATAACTACTCGTACTCAAAACAGCACGCAGCATAACTCGAACAATTTTCATTCTTTTCATTCGAATTTGTTACAATATCTTGAAAATAAGATTTTGAAGAGAAATACGTAGGGGATTTTCGATAAGTTAATTTAATCATTACTTATTAACAAATGATTATCTTTTTTTTTGTTGAAAATTTAACGATTTAATTCAAATACTCACCAATCACACAAAAATCAATATTTTTAAAATCTACCTATTTCTCTAGCTATTAGCATGTATAATAAGTGTTTTTTTTTTTTCTGGATCAAAATTTGCAGCAGCTACACTGCGTGCCGCAGAGCGCCTCTAATTCTACGTGCCTCGCGAAAATGGCTGTGGTGCCGTCATTTTTGAATATTTGTTTTATAATAAATTTTCTATTTTGTTACTTAAATATACGCTAAATAACTTCCTCCAATATTATAATTTTATAACCTTTCCTTCCACCCAAAAAAAAATTACAAAAAAACCCCTTTTTTTTTGGGCTGTTACAGTGGTGTTACCCCTTAAACGCGTTCTTCTCGAAACTACTTTTTTTCAAATGGAGGACAGATTATCTCCGAAACTACTCGGCCGATTTCAATAAATTTGGTCTTGTTTTCTTCGTTGAGATGTTTTGTATGCCAATTTATCACATTTTGACAAAAAAAATTATATATAACATTTTTTTTTAACAAAGAATAGTGAAAAACAGGGTTATTTTTTCAATTTTTTTTTCAAACATCCGCCATTTTGCTTTTTTTTTTTTAGATTTTCGGCGAAATGTGGTAAATTGTCACGTAAGGGACCTTTCTTTTGAAGATGCGATTTTTTTGTTTTAGTTTCAGATTTACCAATCCTGAGATAAACTGTCCGCCATGGGACACCATTTTTGGCGCCTCCTGGACAGGTGTTAAAAAATGTAATTAAAAAAAATTCAATTAGTTTTGCATTCTATAAGCTTCAAATAAAACTTTAAAAAATAATCGTTGTAATATCCTGAGAAAATTTTTTTTGAAAATTTAGTATTTTTTTGCCTCCTAAGGTGGTCAGGTACCTTAAAGCGGACGATACATCGGACAGATGCACACAAAATGATGAATTGATTCTTCCTCTTCTTCATCTCCTCATGCCTATGTCCTCTATCTTATCCGGAAAAGTGGTTAGAAATAGTCAATAGAAATGCATGTCGTTTTGTGGACACGCTGAGTCAGGTTGTCAGCGAACTACCTATCAACTTATGGTTACATTTGAAGTGCCACAGGCTCATTAAGACCACAATTTGGCCAATTTGTTTAAAACCAAAAATCGACCGCTAACTATAGCACCCAATTAAATTAATAGATCTTTAGAGTTTTCTAAGCTCAACGTTTCAAAGAATTTTCAGCTCTAAAAGGAAGCTATGGCCAAGGGTTCTGTACCTTTGAAGGCTTGTACAGGGTTTTTCAATAAGAGCGCTACAAAAGTTTTTTTTTAATAAAACAAAAACGGTTTTGGATATCAATGAAATTCTTTGTTCCTGTGAAAGTACGTTCAATGCCATTATGTATGGAACTCGATTTCTTTTGCATGGCCACCACGGGCACGCTTGCAGAAGTCCAGACGCTGAACCCAATTTTCGACGGTTTTCAAGCATAAATCGGCCGATACTGCTGCAATTTCACGTTCGATATTCGTACGAAGTTCATCAATCGTCGCTGGCTTGTTGGCATAGACCATAGACTTGACGTAGCCCCACAGGAAATAGTCTAACGGCGTCAAATCGCACGACCGAGGCGGCCAAGCGACTGGACCATTTCGTGAGATAACACGTTCTCCAAACTTGGTTTCCAATAAATTGATTGTGACATTCGCTGTGTGGCTTGTGGCGCCGTCCTGTTGGAACCACATGTCCTCCAAGTCCATATAATCCAATTGGGGCCAAAAATATTCGGTTATCATTGAACGGTAGCGATCTCCATTCACAGTAACGTGCCGGTCTTGATCATCACGGAAGAAGTACGGCCCAATGACGCCGCCGGCCCATAAACCACACCAAACCGTAATTTTTTCGGGATGCAATGATGACTCATGGAGTACGTGTGGATTGCTGCCTGACCAATACCGCATATTTTGTTTATTGACGAAGCCATCCAGCCAGAAATTATGACGACCATAAATTGGATGTAGCGCTCTTAACGTTGAGGCCACTGACTCCGAATTTCGGTAATAAATTTTAATAATTTCGACTCGTTGTTGGCTCGTATATCTTTCCATCATGAAATGACAAACCTTACTGAAGAGAAATGTCAAAAAACCGCAAGAAAAATATGGCGTCGTTTGCTGTCCCTGTCGCTCTACTTTTGTAGCGTCCCTATTGAAAAACCCTTTATAAGATCGTCACAAACGAGGTGACTGCAAATGTGACTCGGACATTTAGTACTCATAAAAATTATCGGGTGGCAGGTGGCGTATACTTAACATTTCTTCATCGAATAAAGAAGAAGTGGTAATATTGTCAACAAGACATAATGGCTGCCAAATTTCTCTGTCATTGACTGTGACTGTGACTCAGACACCCTTACTTACTTACTTAAGGTGGCACTACAGACCGGGGTGGTCCTGGGCCTCAACCACCAAGCGTCGCCAGCGATCTCGATATTTTGCCAGCTGTCTCCAGTTTCGCACGCCAAGTTGGTTGAGTTCGCCTTCCACTTGCGTGCGCCACCTGAGTCGCGGTCTTCCTCTACTGCGCTGACCCTCGGGTGTGGATTCGAAAATTTTCCGAGCTGGAACATTGGTGTCCATCCGCTCTACATGACCTAGCCACCTCAGTCGTTGGACCTTAACTCTTCTGGCTAAGTCGATGCCGCCGTACAGCCCGTACAGTTCGTCGTTGTATCTCCTCCTCCATTCCCCGTCTATGCAGACGGGACCAAAAATCACCCGAAGAATTTTCCTCTCGAAGCAGCCAAGAGCAACCTCATCCGCTTTAGACAGAGTCCATGCCTCTGCGCCGTAGAGCAGGACTGGGACGATTAAGGACTTATAGAGGGTCACCTTAGTTGTTCGAGAGAGGGCTTTGCTACTCAATTGCCTTCTTAGCCCAGAGAAACAGCGATTGGCAAGAGTTATTCTTCGTTTAATCTCAGCGCCGATGTCATTGTCTGAATTTATAGCGGAGCCTAGGTAGACAAAGTCCTTAACTACCTCAAAGTTATAGCTGTCTATAGTGACGTTCTGTCCGAGACGTCGGTGTTGGGAGTCCTTTCTTGTTGACAGCATATACTTCGTCTTGCCCTCATTGACCACTAAACCCATCTTGACATCACACTGCGTTCTTCCGATAATGTCAATATCTTCTGCGTATCCGAGTAATTGGACGGACTTTCGAAAGATCGTACTTCTAGTGTTGGTGCATGGGTTTTCCGCCCCGCAGCAAAGTCGACCAGCCCAAATCCGTTATCGGAGGTGTTGTCGTGTAGGCTGTGCTTTCCGACAGTACTACCAAAGATGCCCTCTCTTCCTAGCTTTGCGTTAAAATCGCCTAGGATAATCTTAATGTCATAGCTAGGGCACTGCTCGTATGTCTTGTCCAAGAGCTCGTAGAACCTGTCTTTGGTGTCGTCGTCTTTCTCCTCTGTGGGAGCATGCGCGCATATCAGGCTAATGTTGGCGAATTTAACCTTGATGCGGATTGTCGTGACGCGTTCAATTACATACCTGAAGTTTAAGACTTCTTACCTAAGTCTGCCTCCAACGATAAATCCACATCCAAATAAGCAATGCTTTTGTTGTCGGTAGCAATCGCCATAGTATACATCGCAGTTTTCCAGCCTCTTTTTACCCGGCCCATCCCACCCCACTTCTTGGATGGCGGTTATATGTGCTTTGCAGCAGTTGAGGGCCTCCGCTAATTGTTCGGCTGCACGTGGTCTGTTAAGGGACCTAACATTCCACATGCAGATCCGAAATTCGTTGTCCTTAATTCGTTTGCATGGGTTGTCATCAGTGAATCCGTCCGTATCCGAGGCTTATTGTTGCTTCGTAACAATTATGTTTTTCCTTGGCAGGGCAGTTACCCCTGCGCACAACCCCCAACTCGGACACTCAGTACTAACAAAATCATCGATTGAGCGGTGGCATATACGTAAAATTTTTTTCAATGAATGCGGAAGAAGTGATAATATTGCCAACAAACCATCATTGCTGCCGAATTTCTCTGTCATTGACTGTGACTGGAATATTCGAAACTGATAGTGGAATATTTAGTTCGCCAGGAAAAACTGTCGTTTCATAAATTAATATGCAGATACGGTGAACAATTGACACCTTAAAATTATAAGTTTACCTTAAACCCAAAAAGTTTACACCAGTTGCGGCAAAACGAAAATCGCTTCTGGGCTATTTTGACAGATGATAGGATGGCAGCTGTCAGGTACTGCTTATTTATGATTATGCTGCTGTTTAAAAATTACAACTCCTTACCACAGGGCTAATGAAATAAACCTTCAAAGTTCAAAGTATTCTGTTGTGCCGTGCGTGGGATAATAAATTCTAATGAATTTGATGTAATTTATCTTCTCTTGCTTTTCATATTTTTTTTTTTCCCCAACAAAATACAAACAAATGCATCAAAAGTCTTGTGCCGCAAGCGTAAATTAAAATTGAGAAACGTCGAGGACCTGCATTAATTTATCCACTCGTCGGTACCACGACCACATGAAAATTTCGAAGGACGTTCATTTTGTTTTACTCTCGCCAAGGTCTTCGAAAATCGATGCTCATTTTGGGATGAGTGCTTTGTAATTCCAAATCGGCAGTCATGTTATGCTGAAGCAGTAGTATCCATATGTTTTCCATTTCATTTCCCTTAATTGCAGTGGGAACGCAGTGCGAACATGTCGTCTAATTTTAATAATATATTTTGGCACTAATGCCACATATCATCAATTTGAGTTATCATACCCATTAACTTATTTGCGCCAATAGGTTCACCATTAATTTTTTTATATCAATATTTTTACTCATCAACTAAAAGCCACACCTCGATCTGTAATTAACTCCCCAGAATGAAAATAAATATCGCACGCGTATTTGTCATTACAGCTGCATAATTTAGGAAAACCTATTTCAATTTTTCATTTTTGTGTTTGTAGAACATTAAGAGGAAATTTATGACGTTGCATCAACATAAATAAAGCATTTTCTGGTTAAAATTACGAATGGAAACAAATCGGATGTAAATTCTGTTTTCTTTGAATAAATATTGTTAGCAAATCGATTCTGGTGTGGCCCTGCGGCACCATCCTTCACCATTTGATAGTTTTCCATTATAACGTCGGTATTTCTATTTGCATTTTGCAACACACGTTTGATTTACATGTCATCGTTCATGGGAACGAAGAGTGTAATAGGCAAAATCCTTTATTTTGCCACCTAATGCATATTTTGATTAATTTTAATGTGCGTACCTACTTATGTATGTTTCATGAGATATAAGGGAAATTAACGTTGGTTTGTAGTGAATTTTGCATGGGGAGTGCCATTGATGAGGAAGATAGTCTAACGGGTTCTCTGATTCGTTCTTAGATCTTCTATTTCTAGGATAACATGAATTTAGGGCGTCCATAACTTGCCTTAAAACATAAAAGACCGCAGGTTTTGATGATAGCCTGAAATGAGTTCCTCAAGGCAGCAGTTAGGGTATTTCCATCAGCTCATCAGTAAAGTATGGTAAAACATATTCTTAGCCCAGGTTTCTACAAGGTTAGAGCTTGCGCTGCGCGGAAACTGTCTGAATATGAAAAAGAGAAACAGTAACAAGGTAACACCATGATTCGGATACGAACAAATTTTGAAAGCGAAACGACGTCAATTGTCTTTGGAAAGTTAGGCCCGTTTACGGACCCGACCTTAACCCAAAGAAGGAAACTCTATTTAGGTGCCTATCACTTCGACAATTTGTGCGAATTATCACGTACTGATGTCAAAAGTATCCTCAGCTTTATCAAGAGCTCCAAATGGTTTTAATTGATGAAGTGGCATACCAGTGGCATCGCAAAGGCCCTTTCTCAAGGTAAAGAAAAACTACAAATGATCGAGTATGCCTTCTTCTCTCAAGAGATCCTATTCCGCATTGAATTTTTTTCTTTTCCTAACGCATTTTTTATTTATTTTTTTTAATTCAAAATTCACACAATGCAAGCTATGGGAAAATGTTATTGTAAGAAATTAAGAATGCAAGCTTTGGTAATAAGAAATTGTTTGTTATAAGTTAGTCTTAATCGATTCATTGAACAATAAAGGTCAGAGCAACCTGCTCTGAATGTATTTTTTTTAATAATTTTTGCGTAGATCTTTTTTAACTGGCGCCCAACGTGGGGCTGCATTCTGTAACACTGTGAAAATTTGCTGTTAAAATCTCGAGTGAACTCAGGCAATAACCAAGCCTAAAACCAGTGAAGTAAAAAATTTTTTTCTGTTAACATAAAATCTGGAGTGAACTCAGGCAATAACCAAGCCTAAAACCAGTGAAAGTGTTTGCAAACAAAGAGTGGACAACCAAGCCACCAACATAACAGTGAAATAAATAGAGAGTGGACAACCAAACCACCCAGTGAAGTAACTAAAAGAGTGGATAACCAAACCACGATAACAGTGTAGTGATAGGGAAAACGAAGGCCCCCGAGTAGTTCTACTAACCAAAAGGAACAAAAAGGAGTCAGGAGACACTGACAGCCGCCCTAACCAGCAGAAAGCAGCCCAGAACCCACAAAACAAAAAACGTTAAGAAGAGATGCTACAAGAATTAATTATAACATTACTGTAAGTCAATAGTAAATAACTTAAGTAACCAAAATTTACATATTTTATACCTGTATGAAACCAAATCATATCTTATCAATTTGAATAAGAACGAAATAATTGCATTATCCTAACAATTGTGAAATACTACTTAGAGAATTCATTATAAATTTAACTATTCCCTTGAATTATTGTTCCAAAAGAAAGTACGTTGATTAAAATATCCTTTGTTATTACTTGAAAGTGATATAGTTGATTCTCTCATTTGATAAAAAACATATTTCGAAAGATGTCAAACCCTAACAATCTAATACGACCAGCTCGTCTAGAAGTCCCTGCAGATAATGTTGCAGCTCCTCAACATCCTGCTCCCATTCCTCCCCCTGTTCCTAATGCAATTAACGATGACATGATTCAGATAATCTCACAACTAGTAACTCAAACCCTTCAAATACAAGGACGACAACTTTTCAATTCTATTATGAACCCTGCGTCCGATATAAATAATGACATAGACCAGCCAATAAATCTGACTAACGATAGGAATTTGTCAGAAATGGACAAAATACCCGACGTAGTGAAAAGCTTAAGAGAATTCTCTGGCGAAGCACACGAATTTAACTCATGGAAAAAGAGTGTCGATAGGATACTCAAAATCTATGAACATCTGAAGGGTACCCCCAAGTATTATGGGATCCTATCAGTCATCAGAAACAAAATTACGGGCTACAAAGACGTCGCCCTAGAATCGTACAATACCCCATTAAACTGGGGTATTGTACGATAAAATATCAAAATGTCTCACCCTCCACTA
Organism: Matsumyia berberina; assembly: GCA_917880715.2. Taxonomy (NCBI): domain Eukaryota; kingdom Metazoa; phylum Arthropoda; class Insecta; order Diptera; family Syrphidae; genus Matsumyia; species Matsumyia berberina. Next base: position 38,201,218 of record OU862870.1, read on the forward strand.
TGCGGATAAGAGGGACTTAGGAACCCTCGAATACCAAATGACAACTTTGGTACAAGGCACTAGTACGATTCCTGAGTTCTATCAGGCCGTCTACCACCACTTGTCGCTTATCTTAAATAAGTTAGGATCAATGGATATGAGTCAGGAATCCATGAACAATATGACTCAGTGTTACCGGGACAAAGCTCTCGATACCTTCGTCAGAGGGTTGAGAGGCGACCTGCCTAGGCTACTCAGTATCCGTGAGCCTGCTGATCTACCCCAGGCTTTGCACCTGTGCTTAAAATTACAAAACGTCGATTTCCGGGCCCAGCATGCAAACAATTCGCAAGCTAGCACCCGGAAAACTTTTCAACAGACACCACCTCCAGCTCCCCCTAGAAGGAACAAATTTGCATATTCAAGACCAGCACCAATTGCAGCACCCAGACGCGAATTTCATCCTGAGTTACTCCATAACCCACGGAATGCTCAACCACCACAGTTTTATAGGGAACCTCAGTATCTACAGCAACGACCACCAGCAAATCAACGCCCGCTTCCTCCGAAGCCAACGGACATCGATCATTCCGTCAGATCCCAACATATGAACTACCAGAACAGACCCCGTAACCAACAGTTAGTTCCACAGAAACGCCAATATTCACAACAGGCCCATCATCCACACAAAATGCAGAGAGTTTACCACACGGAAGGGCCCGATCCGGACGAGAAGACATCGGAAGAATACGAAAACGAAATAGAACAAGAAGACCAAAACTATGACCAGACATTGACGAATTACATTGACTCACAAGATCACCCTGACTTCGACCAACCTGAAGAGCTGGACGACATTTATTTTTTAGATTAGCATCCTCTTCACTTCCCTATTTAGAACATATTTCTAGAAGTGGAGAGACCTTAAAATTTCTCATCGACACCGGGTCAAACAGGAATTACGTCCAACCACGTCATATTAAGAAACCTTTAGCGAATGATAAACCCTTCTACGCTCATTCCGTTGGAGGTAGCATCCAAATAACACACCACGCACTTATCCAACTTTTCGGTCCTCAAACGGACAAAATAAAATTTTTTATCCTCCCCAGTCTCATTTCATTTGATGGGATCATAGGACATGACACCCTAAAACAATTGAACGCAATCATCCATACGAGTAAAAATCATATGTCTATCCACCCTGGTTTCACCCATCCAAGAATTTCAATTCCACTTAAACAACACCAATCACAATTTGTCAACAACATAAATATTAGAACTGATCACATGACCAAAGAACAACATTCTAAACTTATCGAAATCATTCATAAATGTCCCAATGTTTTTTCGGAACCTAACGAAAAATTAACATACACTACCACGGTTAAAGGAGAAATCCGAACTACAACCCGAGACCCCGTGTATTCAAAATCCTATCCTTATCCCATGGCACTCAAAAGTGAAGTAGAAAAAGAAATACAAAAACTTCTGGAAGATGAAATCATAAGACCATCAAAATCTCCTTACAATTCTCCTGTTTGGGTTGACCCAAAAAAAATGGATGCTTCAGGAGAAAAGAAATTTCGAATGGTAATCGACTACCGTAAGATAAACTCTATAACTATTGCCGACAAGTATCCGATCCCTGAAATATACGAAATCCTTGCAAATCTCAGTAAAAATCAATGGTTTTCCATAGTGGACCTAAAAAGTGGCTTTCATCAGATCCCCCTTAAGGAATCTGATATAGAAAAAACTGCCTTTTCGGTTAATAATGGCAAGTTCGAGTTTACTCGTCTCCCATTTGGGACAGATGACATTTTAAGAGACCTCATTGGAAAATGCTGCTACGTCTACATTGATGACATTGTCATCTTTGGGAAGGACGAAACCGAACATTTTCTGAATCTGGAAAAAGTATTTCATACATTAGAAGCCGCAAACATGAAAATTCAACTAGATAAGTGTGAATTTTTTCAGAAGGAAGTTGAATTTTTAGGATTTATTATTGGCAGATCTGGAATAAAAACTAACCCAAAAAAAGTACAGGCTATAGTCGATCGACCTATTCCCGAAAATCTAAAAGAACTTCGATCCTTTCTTGGAATGTCAGGATATTATCGCCGCTTTATAAGGGATTACTCAAAGTTGGCGAAACCTCTGACATCCCTTCTAAGAGGGGAAGACGGACACGTGTCCAAAAATATGTCAAAGAAAAAACTAATTCAGTTAGATCAGGAAGCCATCGAAGCATTCAACAAATTAAAAAACTCTCTTGTTTCTGAAGAAGTAATTCTTCAATATCCAGACTTTGACAAAAGCTTTCAACTAACAACCGACGCTTCTGACTACGCCATTGGCGCAGTTCTTTCTCAAGATGATAAGCCAATCACATTTCTTTCCAGAACCTTAAGTAAAACAGAAGAAGGTTACGCCACGAATGAAAAAGGAATGCTGGCGATTATTTGGTCCCTCAATTCTTTGAGAAACTTCCTTTACGGATCCCGGAAAGTTAACATTTTTACAGACCACCAGCCACTTACCTATGCCTTGAGTAATAAAAATACAAACTCCAAAATGAAACGGTGGAAAGCCATATTGGAGGAGTATAATTACGAATTGAAATATAAACCAGGCAAAGAAAATGTGGTTGCTGATTCTCTCTCAAGACCCCCAAAAACAGAAATTCACTCAATGACCCCAACAGAACATAGTGCTGACAGCTCAGCGCAAAACCTAATTCCATCTGTGGAGATCCCTGTAAATGTTTTTCGAAATCAACTTCTACTCAAGATAGGAAATGAAAATAGTTATCAAATTCAGAACCCCTTTGACAATTACACAAGACATATTCTGATACGGCAAGACTACTCAGGAAACGACATCATTGACATTTTCAAGAGATACCTCAATCCAAACACTATTAACGGACTTCTAACAGACGAAATGACGATGGGTCGAGTGCAAGAAATTTACCCGTTACATTTCAGAGATTATCGTATTCGATTCACTCAAAAATTTGTTGAAGACATACCCGGCCAAATCGAGCAAGAAGAAAAAATTCTGAGCATACACCGAAGAGCCCATCGCAACGCCGAGGAAAACAGAATTCAACTGTTGGAAAATGATTACTTCCCTAAAATGTCCTCAAAAATTAGAGCATTATTTAACCGCTGTGTAACGTGCAAAGAAAATAAATACGACAGGCACCCTAATAAGCCACATCTGAAACCTACACCCATCCCTAATTATCCTGGACACACTATTCATATCGATATCTTTTCCACCGAAAAACAACTTATCTTAACAGCCGTGGATAAATTCACAAAATTTGCCCAAACTAGAACTATCCCATCACGCTCAATCGAAGATATAAAACGACCATTACGAGATATTATATTCTTCTTTTGCGTCCCTGAAGCTGTCGTAATAGATAATGAGAAGGCGCTAAATACAGCCTCAATAACCTCGATGCTGGAAGACGACCTTCAAGTAAAGATTTTTAAAACACCGCCATACAAAAGTGAAGTAAACGGTCAAGTTGAACGTTTTCACTCCATATTGTCCGAGATTATGAGGGGTCTAAAATCAGATGGACCCGCACGGTCTTTTGAAGAACTCTTGGAACGAGCCGTGAACGAATACAACTTCACCATCCACTCAACGATGTATCGATGAAAGGTAAGAAACCAATAGAACTATTTTACGGACGAATACCTAGACTAAATCCCGAACAATTTGAAAAGACACGGTTGACTAATATTGAAAAACTTAGAATTAAGCAAGAGAAGGACACTAAATACCATAACAAAAAAAGGAAACCAATTAAAGATTATCAAATAGGACAAACCATTTATGTTAAAAGTAATAAACGTCTAGGTTCGAAACTAACAGGCAGATACCGACAAGAAATAGTTAAGGAAAATAAGAACTCTACTGTCATAACCGAATCCGGCAAAGTAGTACATAAAAGTAACATCAGAAATTAAACTTTATCTTTCCAGATGTGCGTTCTGCCTTTGCCAGGCAGCCATGCAAATATTGGACTTTTCAAACGCACAAATAGTAACCTTTCACTTTGGACAGACAAAGATACAAGAAGGAAACTTTAAACTAATACATGTTATCGACTTAGACCAATACGACCAATTCATATCCACAATAACCCCTATCCTTAAACTTGAATCAACCCAAAACCATACCATATTCCCTTTGCTATCACACGAGTTGCAACAAATAAAAAATCTTTTGCATAACTTGAAACCGCGAATAACAAAACGTTCTTTAAATTTTATCGGTAGCACATGGAAATGGATTGCTGGCAATCCAGACCATGACGACTTTGTCACCATCAAAGAAAAAGTCACCGAAGTACTAAAAAATAATAACAAACAGGTTGTCATAAATCAATTATACAATGAGAGGATGAATAATATCACTAAAGTCCAAAACGAAATACAGAATTTATTAAAAGAAGACAATAAATTAAGCTTCGAGGTAATATCAAATGTACAATATAAAATTAAACTTGTAAAAGAGGAAATAGAAAATATTAATTATGCCATTCATTGGGCTAGATTAGGAATGATCAATTCATTTATTTTATCAAAAAAAGAAATAGAACTTGCTACAAATATTTTAAATAAACAGCAGTTACCGTATAATACAATAGAGGAAGCTTTAGATTTCTCAGAAATAAAAGTCATAAGCAATAGCTCAACAATGCTCTATATTATAAACATTCCGCTAACAACAAATGAAACCTATGAAAGCCTTGTAATTAAACCAGTAAAGAAAAATAATGTTGTAACAGAAATTATATTTGAAGTTATTCTTAGGAATAATGAAGAGATGTATGGAACAGTAAAAAAATGTAAAAATTATAACTCTTTATCCATTTGTAATTCCAAAGACATTGTCAATATTAGAAACGATACGTGTATTCCCAGCTTGCTCAACAGTCTCCCAGCTATCTGCAACACCGTCAATAGTCAGCATATTCCAACCATAGACGAGATATCAACAGGCAATGTATTGCTAAATCAATTTACCGGAACCATACAAGCAGAAAACACTACCCACAGCCTCAATGGAACATTCCTAATAAAATTCCACAATACCACTATTAATATCAATGGACAATCATTTATTTCCCAAGAAGTATCAATGGTTAAAGCATTACCGGCAATACTCCAAGCCAGTCCAAAAGAGAAAAAGTACAGAGAAATCCTATCTCTAGAAATGATGAAAGATCTTTACATCAACAACACAAATGAAATCCGACTATTACAAACAGAGAAAAACACACATCAAGTAACCACCTACTCACTCATATCCTGTCTCGGAATACTTGCAATAATAGCCACGATCCTCAAGATTTTACCTAAACGAAACAATACCAAGGTCACTATCCAGATCCCAAAAGAAGAGGTCCATGAAGAGCATCCGGACCCAGGAACAATCGCATCACCCAACGCCGCAACATCTTGAGATGCCACAGCAAAGTTTTAACAACATACCATATTTTTAACGATCGAGGACAATCGCACTTAAGAGGGGAAGACTTAACACCGACAAAACCACTTGCACGCGCAACGGAAATGCTGACCAAGCGTCTAGGGCAACGAAACGAATTTCCAGGGAAATTCACACAATGCAAGCTATGGGAAAATGTTATTGTAAGAAATTAAGAATGCAAGCTTTGGTAATAAGAAATTGTTTGTTATAAGTTAGTCTTAATCGATTCATTGAACAATATAGGTCAGAGCAACCTGCTCTGAATGTATTTTTTTTAATAATTTTTGCGTAGATCTTTTTTAACTTATATACACTTTTTTTGTTTTTTTTTTTCGGTCCTCAAGGCATTTTAATTTTTTTTTTTTTTTTTTTGGCTCCTCAAGGCCTTATGTGTTGTATATAACATATGAAACTTAAAACTAATTTAAACTAAGTCTCCTAATCTATGCTTAAGAATACCTTAAAACTATGTAAGCCGGCCAGGCTACAAGCACGAAGACAAAAGGCAAATGAAAACAAGTGAAAACAAATGAAGAACAAATACCTACATGATGCGACGCGCACATAACGCGGCCAGCTTTACCCAAAGTGGGTTAGCCAGAAATAAGGGAGATCGACGAGGGAGCTCCCTCTTCCCCCGAAAGCCACCAGAAAGTCTGGTGCTGCAATTTGCAATTTTTAACATCTCGCTCCGATACCGCCCTACTGAATCGGAGGTGCTCCCCAGTGCTCCGAGCGATGTCTCGGTCGTAGTTGAGCCGCCTATCAGCGGCTGAACGAGCGACGTAGAAGATTAGCGGTACCGCTAACCTATCCTGGATCAGCCCAAGGCGATCAAGATGGACGAATGCCTCTGGTGGGACGAAGCCGTTAAGGCGCACACTCTCATGGTACTCTACATTGGGGTAGTGAGCCCCGAAGATCAGGCTGTTGACCGCGGTCATTGCCCTCGCAACGTGTCTCCGAGTCAACCCAATAACGAAGTTATCCACTCTGATCAGGTCCGCCCTGTTGTATAGGACCTGGTTGGAATAGTATTTTATGTACTCGGACTCTGGTGTTCTGTATAAGCGAAGGCAAGCCCTGAGGCAGGCCCTCTCAAACACCCGAATCTTTTCCATCGAACCCGCTCCAACGTTGAACCACACGGGACAACCATACACAAGCATGGGCCGGATGAGGGCCATGTAGCAGATTACCTTCACCCTCGCATCGAGTTGGCTGCTGTGAAACAGTCTCTTTGTAAGGGCGAAAGCACCCCTGGCTCTATTCCGCATTGAATATTGAAAACAGTGTGAACACTGCTAAAATGGCACCAAGAAAGTCGCTTATGGTATGCTGGGTTTTTCTTAGTCGGCACAATGAAATCTCTTCTTTCACGAAGAATGCCGGCAAAAAAAAAAAAAAAAAAAAATAGCTGGCGCGACAGCTCAGGATGAGCCAAGGCCTAGCACAAATGGAAAGGACCTACAATTGATTGCCTACTGTGAACGGCGAATTGAGAAGCTCTTTCATGACAGATTATACTCCCGAAGGCTTGTCATTCCCCGACGAGAGGTGGTGCTGCGAAAAATAATCAGTGTAACTAGCTGGGGCTTGAACACACGCCGTTTGGTCAACAGTTTAATGCACTAACCACTGAGCCACGGCGACCACCGGCAAGTACATGCACCAAAATAGGAGATATACAAAGAGGCGCTACATAAGTAGAACTCCTGCTTTTCAGAACGAAAGAGAAAGATACTGCTACTACTGCAGGAATGTTTACTAAATGGTATAAAGAACTTACTAACGCCAAAAAAGTCCGAAGCGGGGCCTGCAAAGATGATCAAGGGACAAAGTATTTCGAAAGAATGTCTTAAGCTGTGTCTTAAGGTGTTAAGGTGTCGCATCGGAAAGTGCGAATATTTGGAAGACGAAACTGAGCCCGTACTCAGGGACGGTGTGGGACTCCCACCCACTAAACCAACGTTGCTTTCTACCACTCGTCCTCGCGGCACAGTCGTCAAGCATTTCATCATGAAGAAGGATTTCAGCCTTGGATACTCGGCTCGTTCGTATTAGCAGCCTGCTTCGCTGCGTTTCGTTGTCGCTCCTGTTCTCGCTGTTCCTTCATATTTATTGCTACAGTATCGCTAATTACTTCCCAGGCCTTGTTCCTGCTCATCATCTGTTTGGTGATATTGTCTGGGATTATTTCCTCACCCAATTTGATTACAAGAAGGTGCTGTTATTCATTTAATCATGGAGAATAGAACATGATTCGCTTCGCTTCCTCGAAAGGTTCCGTGCAAGTTGAGTAAAACGGGTTGTCGTCGTTTCCAAAACCTGTAAAGGCAGGTTCTTAAGCATCCATGGCCGGTAAGCATCTGGCTCAGCTAAAAATTTGCCTCGCCATGCTTCCTATTGATCCAAGCGTCTATATAGGAGAACTATCTCTGCGTCCATTTGCCCCTGTTAGAGTGATACCATCTCTCCAGCCATTTTTCAAGACATGTCGTTGGTGGTACTTCTGTGTCACTTTTGACTCGTCGGTGGTGGTGCTATCACCAACCACTAAATATTCGGCGTGCGTCATAGAAGTTCATTCAGGAGGCGCTGCATACCCCCAAAGCATTGATTCTCTAGGCTGCCTCCATCTTCTTTCTGTACGACTTCGTTTTCATTGCTCCAGGCCATATTTGGAAGCCGTAGAGTATTATCGATGCCGCAACTCCTACTTAGAGCAATCTCTTCTTGTGCTTTGGTCCGCTTATGTTTTTCATTGTCCTATGAGAGGTGGTGACGCGAAAAATGTTCGCAGCTCGCACCGTGGCAATAAATTGCATCAGCATTTTAAATCAATCAAATCAAGCGGCTTAAACACTCGGAGTGTTCTTTGCAAGCTTACTTGTATCACATTTTCTTGTACCTCTAGCAGTCAGTTCTAAAACATTGAAAAGACTGCCTGGGTAATTTTCACCCTATTCGCCCTAGAACGCATTGTAATTTTCCTCGTGTTTTCGTCCTTATTTGATAAGCTCTGCTCCGAATTAAGAATTAATATTGCCATAGCACAGAATTAATATTGCATTAGCACAAAAAAAAATCGACTTGAAAATACATATGGAATACGATGAGAGAGAACGACACGTGCCCCACTGGACGGACACATATTAACTCGATAAACTGAATTATCCCCTCGTTCTCGTTTTTATTGCAGGATATTTATCCTTCAATGTTACAAATTTCCCAGTTAATTATTCGCACCTAATTAATGCATGAGTTTGTCATCCGGCTCAGCATGTGCTGGGTGCCTGCCAATGCCACATGGCAACGCGCTTGTGTGTTTGCTTGCAAAATTATTTTCTAAAACTGCCGGCTTGTTTGTTTAGAAAATATTTTCGCAATTACGTAGGGGGCTTTTGTTTTCGAAATTTTCCATTAAACAGGGGTAAAACTAAACATGACGTTGATTTTGTTCGCCCAGGGAAAACCGCGAAAAGCAACTTCTAATTGAAATTTTATGTGCAGGGGATAGCGTTCAGTGATCCTAGCGCTGATGGCGTAGATACGTGTTTATTGTATAATAATTAAAGTTGCCCGCAATCGATTTAATTCAAATTCAATGTTTAGGTAAAATGATGTACAGCCAGTAGATTAGGTAAGGTTAGAGGGGTGGCGGCTTAATGTTGGGCTCCGCTTCATTCATATCTTCAAGGATCAATTGTGTCCCTCGTTGTTAGATCCTTCATTCATTTACCTGTTGGGAAGCGAGAATATGTTACTTATTGTTCGGGTTTGGCGCCCTAAGCCACTCTGAATTCAGTACATCCAATAAGATTAAGTTCTATTCAAATCTCTGGAGTGATGTACGAGCTGCATAGATTTAATCGATCTCTTTCTACACGTTTTGGAAAATAGAGACAGTGGAATGCGGCTGATAAATAAGATGCGCAAACAAAATCAGTCAGTACACGAATACTGTCAGTCAAGTTAAGAGTCGAAGATAAGTAAATAGCTGGCGCGACAGCCCATGCTGGTCCAATACATTACATTGTTACATTTTTCACACAAATGAAGGGGAAGGGGCACGGGGTCTTTTCGAAAAGTGTTTGCTAAGGTGTTGGAAGTGTGTTCCAGAGCTGTGGTTGAGTCCAGGTTGGACGATGAGGAGTGCAGCTTCCGTCCAGGAAGAAGCTAAGCCGACCAGATATTCACTCTCAGAATGGTACTTGAGAAGGCCTGGGAATATGCCAAACATATCTACAGTGTATTTTGCGGATTTGAAGAAAGCATATGATAGGGTCCTTCGAGGCAAACTCTGGTGTGTGCTTAAGGAGTATGGGATTGACCGTTCTCTTCTGAGTGCTACTCGATCCCTATGCATAAACTGCCAAAGCTATTATCAGGTGAACGGCCTTAAATCAACACTTTTCATAGTTCATATCGATTGAATGTCACAGCGTAGCTGCCTCTCATCTCTTCTGCTCATAGAGCTCGTGAGCAGCGATCGTCCTTCTCTGCAGCGCCGCTTTGTATGCCTCTTGTTTTGCTGCGTGCACTTGCCGGCATTTGTCGTCAAACCAGGAGTTTCTTGGTGGTGTTCTTTTGAAATTCAGCACATCAATTGCGGCTTACTTGATGGTTTGTTTGCAACGTTTCCACTGGTCTTCTGGATTTGGTGCTGGCGGCATTGGACTTCTCGAAAAATTACGAGATACTCGATCGGCAAAGGCTTTGGCGGTCTGTTGCGAATGTTGCTTTTTAATTGTATACCTTCTCACAGTATTTCTTCGCTGTTGAGGCGTTTGGGATATCCGCATTCGTACCTTGGCACAACAATATAGAGATCCGAGTTAATGTTGGGCGCTCGGAAAGTTCGGATATCCAGAATACTGGAGGCAACATGATCTATAAAGTTGAAGGTGCGTTTATCAGGAGACCCTCATATCTTTTTATGGATATTATGATGCGGAAACTGCGTATTAGCTAAAGTGACGATTCGTCCCGATGCAAAATCATTTAGCCTGAGTCTTGACGTCATATAGGCTATGTTTACCGATCGTACTACCAAATAGGTCCTCCTTTCCTATTTTTGCATTGAAATCACCTAACACAATTTTAACACGATATCTAGGGCATTGCTTGTATGTTTTTTCGAGAAGCTGGAAAAAACACTATTTTGTTCCGTCGTCACTTTCCTCTGTCTGAACATGAGCCCGTATCGGGATGATGATCGAAAGCTCAAGACTACTTGCCTGTGTGCCGCCTTAATTAAATGCGCACCCGAATAGACCCCGCTTTTGCTCTCTGTAGCAGTCACCGTAGTAAATGTGACAGTTTTCATCCTCCTTTTGTCCGGTCCATCCCATTGCATTTTCCGGGGTGGCGGTAATGTCTGCTTCATAGCACTCTGGGGCCTCTCTTAATTGTTTGGCTTGACGTGGCCTATTCAGAATCCAAACATTCTAAATGCTTCGTAACAGTATTGGTTTTTTATGGTTGAGTCGTTAACCTCGCGAACAATCCCCAACTTGAAGGGCCAGCCCCTTTGCTGAACCCATTGAACTCAAGTTGAAAGATACCTCAATTAGACTTGCTGATGATCGAGCTGGCTGGAAAGTTATTTGGCTAAGGTCAACCTCACTGCCAAGACATTGGATGGTTTGCTTAGGAGAGTTAAGTTCGGATAAACTTACTCACTTACGTAGCATCCGTCGGAGAAGAAATGGAGAAATGGGAGGTATAAGTGAAAGATTTGAAACTGCAAAGACATGCAATGGAGGCAGTATAAATCTTACACGATGCTTAGGATTTCCGAGTTTTGGCTGGGTTGACCGAGGCCCGCATCAAGTGGAGTAATATTTTCCTTGTAACCCCTGGACATACGCACAAAATATGTTCAGCGGTCTCTTTCTGTTCTCTACAGAGTCGGACAATATCGGTATCTGATAATTTTATTTTATGCAGATAGTATCTGAGTGGACAATGTCCAGTCAGATAGCCCGTTAAGGTTCTTAACTCGTCCTTGTTGAGATCAAGCAAAGTCTTGGCCTTGTATAAGTTGGGGTTGATGATCTTTTTCGCTTTTCAAAGGCACTAGAAGCTGGCCCCGAAATTAGCGTGTTTGTTGATCTCCCATTATGTTATCTTAGAGTTGGCACTGTTAAGTGGTACCCCTAAACAGGGTTTGGGACCAACTCCCTAGGCGGTCAGTCCGTTCGTTACCCTCGATCCCTTCATGTCTTGGGATCCAGGCTACGGTAGAGACAATCCCAGACAAGCTTGGATCCTACTGTATAGGATTTTAGTAATAATAGTGCTGCCTGAAAAGATGTTGATTCGGGTTCTTCTCCGCAGGCATTCTCTTGTACACAGTTCAATAGCGTGGACTTTCGCTTGAAATACTGTAGGTGACTTTCAAAGCGCTGTCACGCGTTGGAAACTCGGACAATAAACTCCAGCACCAATACTGCCATTCTCCAATTTCGAACCATCTGTATACCAGACTTGGGCGGTTGGTAGTGTTATAGAGCCTTTATTTCTCCATTCGCTGCGGTCGCCTATAGCTACTTCGAAACTTGTGTAGAATCAAAATCTCGTGAGCATGATATCTGGAATCTAAAGAATCAGGTCGCGATGAATGTTGTCAAGTATTCTCAGATAACCCGTAAAGTCACCGACTTTAAGGCCTGGTATCTGAGGCAGCCTGTGAGCACTAAGTTTATTTTCTTTTTGTACTGCCAGATGTAGCAGCGTGAGGTTAAGCATTGCTCCTATAGCTTCCGAGAGTCTATCCAAAATAAACAAGTGAAATAACGTTGCTTGTTTTTCCAACGAGTTTAATTTATTTCTATTTAAAAGAAAATTTGCAGTGTATTATATGCAATACTTTTAGTCAACGAAAATATGGCAACGAAATCTTTCAACTAGCGCCAAAAGTTAAAAGTTCAGTAAAAAAAATCTCAAAAATTAAAACTTCAATTCCATGTCTTCAAACATTCATCAGCACGATCTGAATCCTCCTTTCCGTGAGGAAGCTTGTTGACATTTCCACAGTTCTGTTGGTCTGAAATCTACAAAGAGAACAACAATTCAAACAAAGTATTCCAAGAAAAAGAAGTGAACGTACCTCTTGGGCTTCTGCAATTGTATGAGGACAGGTCACATGCATTCGAGAACTGCCGGTAACAGTTTCCATTAAAACCACATTTTGGATCAAAGTTTAAAGGACAAATAGTGGGACAATTCCTTCGTTGCGCAAAGACATCACCTAAACTGCACGCTACAAAAGTAAAGACCAACAATTAATTCCCAAGGAACCTTATCTTATTTGCAAAATTTACCGAGTATTAAGAAAATGAACAAAACCGACTTCATTGTGACTTATTTATCCAACAATTCAATCACGATTAGATTCTGCAGCTGACTAAATGTATCGAAGAAGATTTAGCCGCTTTTATAGAATACCTTGACCGGTTCCATCGGGGGATTTTCTTTGTCACGGCTAATGAATAGCAAACATAAACAGCTATGGGATTTTGACTTCTATTTGTCATACTTCACGGAACGATGCGAAAAAAGTACCGAAAGACTATCACTGGACGGCATCTGGTTCACAGTCAACATCTGTAATTACCGAAATGACTAATCACAATTGTAATTAACACTTAGCAAGTGAATGGAGTGTAAACTGAGTTATTGCTGATCACAATGAAAAAAACCAGTTAAATATGTAGCTTCAAAAATCATGAGGACTAGGTGTTTTTTTTTTTTGATGAAAGTGCTAAATTTTTTGATACTGAGCCTGATTTACAGGTTTGTGTGGCTTTATTGTGACAGTTTAAGGTCAATGTTACGGTGATATTGGGTCTACCACTTAGCGCCTGCAAACTACTTATTAGATTAATTAGGTATCATGTACCAGTAACCGCATATTGCCCGTTTACAACTTAATCTATTTATAATCGCTAGCGCTAAACATGCGTTGATTGGAGGTGTAGGAATCTAGAAAAAAATATGAGATATGGTAGATATCTACATACATGTGGTGAAATAAAAATAGGAAAAGTCATTCTTTTTTTTAATTGGTAATTTATTACATGTGCTGCGATTTAACTAGTAATTTAGAATATTTGCATTATGGATTTCCAAATGGTCGATATATCTTGAACGCTGGATATAGACTTTAACAATACGCGTTAACATTTAAAAAATTAAGTTTAGATTTTCAAAATATGGCCGAGTTGCATCAGTGGTGCCTTAGACTCTTCTTTTTTTTTCAACTGACTCCGCAATTTTGGCTGACACTGCGACCTACAAAGCCTAGTAGCTCTACTACCTCCCTTTTGAAGATGAATTCATCTTTGGTGGCTGAGTTCCTGAACTGCACTTGTGAAAATAATTACTTCTTGAACATCCGTCTTCGTAATCAGTGACGAACAATCACTCGGAATTTTCATAATTTTCTTTTCAAGGTTTAGAAATAGGCTGAATCTAGTAAGAGGGCTGAATTTCCAAAAAGGGCACTACATCTCTTATAAGATGACCAATTGGAGAATATCCCGCCTTGCACACTTCGACACGAGCAAGTACCAGATCTGTAGTAAAGGCATTTAGCAGATGAAATAGTAGGTAGTCGGTGTTAAGGGTTTTGGAAGTACCACGTCTTCAGAATGTATCATGGAGGTGACGAATCGTATCTAACCGAAGGCAAACTAGTCCAGCAAAGTTGCCTCAGCCGATATCCTTGCTGTTAAATTTTTTAAGAAGATTTTGAAAGTACTATGCACCAATGAATATGCGAAGATGGACCGATGAATGGAACTTCAGCATTGTTTGCCCGATCCTTAAGAAAGGAGCCTTTAAATAAATCCATAATTCTTCATAATATCGCCTGGTCTGGACATACCGACGCACTGTAATGCAGCTTCTTTACCCTGTTACTGATCAGTGGTCAATACATCAGACACTATATTTCACAAACAAAAAAAAATAATTACTTATGTGGCGTCTTCGTGGACATAGGCTGCTAAAAAGGGTCTGCTAGTAAAGGGTCTTTCATTAAGCGCTTCCTATCTTTAAATTTAATTGTGTGTGAGATATCATCAACATTTTTTATTCGTTTGAAGCCATTATGTATGGAATATAACATCGTTCAAATGTCTGCCGCGACTTCTCTGGATGGCGCGCATCCAAAATGTCCAACTTTCCATGACTCTGGCGCATAAATCGGCCCGAACTTGACCGATGGCATGGGTTATGTTGGTTTTGAGGGCCGCTGTGATTTGTGGCTTATTCGCATAGACCTGCGACTTCAAAAAACCCCACAAGAAAAAGTCTGACGGGATCAAATCACACGATCTCGGTGGCCAGTTCACATCATCTCCACCATTCCCTCGAATTACTTGCGAAGAATTTCCAATGTGGCATCAACTGTGTCGCACGTAACGCCATCCTGTTGAAACCACATATCATTGGTGTCCATATGATCCAATTCAGGCCAAAAGAAGTTGGTAATCATCGACCTATAGCGCTCGCCTTTGACGGTGATGGCCTGGCCAACGTCATTCTCAAAGAAATATGGACCGATGACGCTGCCAGCCCAAAATCCACACCAAACAGTGACATTCTCGAGATGCATTGGACGCTCTTGGATCTAATGTGGATTGGTATCGTCCCAAATTCAACAATTTTATTTGTTGACGTACCCATTCATCCAGAAATGGTCCTCATCGCTGAAGATGATTTTTCGATGAAAATTAGTTTCAGTTTCCAACTGCTCCAGAGCCCATTCAGCGAACACACGTCGTTGTCTTTGGTCGTTTAACTTTATGAATTTTGTACGGGTGCAGGCCCAAGTCACGACGCAAAATTCGCCAAGTTGTGGTCTGCAAAAGGCCGAGTTCTTGTGAGCGGCGCGAAATCGACTGCCTCGGATTTTCCTCCGCACTTAGCCAATTTGACAGATGTAGCTTCAACAATATGGCCGCTATCAACTGTCAAAGTTCGGAAGTCCCTATTGGAAGACCCTTTATAAGAGAATTAAACAAACATGCTCATGTCATACTCACAGCATTTTTCGGCCGAAAAGAAAGTACATACCTACATACAAACACTTTACTGTGGACTCCAAACGACGGCTTGAGAAGCTACTTCATGAGAAGTTGTACTTTCAGAGGTTTGTCCTTTCCCGAAAAAAGGTGATGCTGCTGGAACTGAAAGATACACAGCCCGTCTAGCTTAATCAGCGAAATCAGCAACGTAGTATAACATTCGTCAATCTCTGTTTCTATGAATTGAGGAGACAGCTATTAAATAAGGTCCTAATCATCCCCTTTATGACATGGACTTTGTTAAAATTAGATGAAAGCAAACTTGGAGTTTTCCTAACTGCGTTGACTATTCCTAGAGAAGGAGATTGAACAACGAACTAAACGTGCTGTACAGGGACATCGTCTTGGTCAAAATATTCGTAAACAATTAAGATAGTTAAGTCGTGTAGACCGAAAGAACACCAACGCTCAAACTTCAACTCCACCGCATCCGTCACAACTGGCTAACGGATCGTTCTGTCAGAAATGTATTGTTGGTTGAGGCTTTGTGTGATTCATCTCGCCACTTCATGTGAATATACATAAGTAAAATCTATTGGAGTAGAATCAAAAAAATTATAACTAAATTGCGGTCAGCACTGTCCCCAATTTTATAAAAAAAACTCTGTTTGTTTCAAGCAGTCCCCCGATAAGCCTTCTTTATAGACCTCATTCTATCTATAGCGACCCAATTTTAGAGGGATCCAATTAGGTTCAACCCAAACTTCTCTTTCCCCACTAGGACGAAAGTTTCATGTGTCAAATACAAACACTGACCGTTTTAACCCCTGCTGTGATACCCTTTGTTTCCCATTTCCCGTTAATTTATTCAGCATAGCAAATCAATCACAATTGTGTGTTTAACTTGCATTCGCTTCCTATTCAACTGATTTAAATAATTCAATAGTTGCAAACTGCCAAACTGTCTATTCCAATATAATTCTAGAAAAATGCCAAAACCAAATCCTGCTTTCTGCGCCATTGGGCAATTCAAAATAGCACTCAACAATGAACCATCGGGCGCCACAACACAACAACACATCAAATGGTTTCGTTGGAAATATTTAATGTGTTAGGTTAGGTGAGACAAAGGTAAATTGACATAACCATTGCCCCCAGATTTGGCCCGATGAATGCAACTGCGTTCGAATGATTTATAAGCTCGGGCCTAATATTCTGTCATCAATGTGCATGCGGAAATCCGCTTTACTAAAATGTTCTGTGGCATTCATAATTCTATTTGCGATTTGTGATTTGTAATTTATGTTTGTGGGTTTGAAACGCTACCGGTACACCCGAACCCATGTGCGGATTAGTCCGCAAACATGATTTTGTAGACAATTGTCAAAATGTTAGATATTATAAATGAGGCTTACAATTGGAGGGATGCATACTTACAAATGTATGAGGTTGTGTTCCAAATTGGGATTATTGAACTCAGAGCTTACCAGCAACAATGCACTCACTGAATTAAGCAGCTAGTCAAACTGTCCTGAAAGCCATTGCAAATTTTTGTAGCAACTCATTGACTTGTGTATATTTTATCAATTTCTTAGTGCTTGTATTGAATCCGAATGCATGAGGTCAGGTTAAGATGCGTTCATTAGCAGGCACACAGAGCTTGTAGGTCTCACGCAGAACTTCACAAGGCTCGGAGTGGGGTTCACCTAGATTTTAAATACAGACTTGTTAACCGACCTACAGGTGATTATTCCTAATTGTTGTTTTTTTATGAGGTGTGATCCTCAAAATCTATTTTTCCAAGAGCCAATTAGACAAGGAGTTCCTCAGTCTTCTTGGTATCACCTCTCGAAGCTTTTCTAATATCCTCAGGGATCAGAGTGAACTTGAGGAAGACTCACATCCTTATGTAACAGAGAGTCACTCAAGAACCCTCTGAATACGGTCGCGAGGTTGAACTCTTTGACTCTTGTCTGGGTCCCAGATCACACTGGGACCTCTGTAAATGAGATCGCCGATGAGATTGCTAGACAAGACTCAGAAGACGACTGACGATTGGGTTACCTACAGACACAATCGTGTGTGGCACGGTTTTTTAGGATGCAAGCAGACTTAGGGAATACACCCGAACCTTTGTAAGAAATCAGCGGCATTCTTGCTGTCACTCAGCAGAAGAGACTATAAACAACTCATTGGCATTCTAACGAGACACTTCGCTTCTGCCAACCATCTTAGTGTGTTAAACTTAAGTGACACCACTGTCTGCGATGCTTGTGAAGAAAGCGACGATACTTCGGATCATTTCGTTTGCGATTGTCCTGCCTTTTCTCGGATCAGGTGGCAGATCCTTGGCGCTGATGTGGTGAGTGATGATACTCGTCATCATTGAATCGCCTTCTTGGTCGAAAAAAATTCCAGTAAAATGAGTAAAGACTGGGTCCTACAAAGGTCAAGTTGCGTCTTAGTGATTCAGGAAAGCGTTTCAAAACCCGACAAAAAAAAGAGTAGCCGGTTGAATATTTTTGATTAGGAGCCCATTGTTTCAACCGCTGCTTAAAGAAACTGAGTGCCTTCGGGACCTTGCAGTTAAAGTGAAACACATCCGTCCCAACCCCAGAGTCAACCTTAGAGGCTTGAGTATACCACACTAATGGTTTGATGCTCAGCAGAATATCGTCAGTTTCCAAAACGAACTTTTCAAGAATTTGAAACCTTCTTGTATCGTTTTGGCAGTGGAGCCTGATAACATGCTGATCATTTTTAGCTAGGGAAACTTGGAAAAAATTGCCAAGTCCCTCAGCGGTTAACTTGGCAGGTTTCTGATTCCTGAGCATGCTGCCACTCTTTTGACAAAAATGTTCAGAGGAGTTAGTTCTTTAAGGCTTCCGTGGGGTAAGTTCGCATAGTACCAGTGATCCCAAGGAAGTGTTGTTTTTTCTTTGATCTTAGTGCACCACTCTGCAGAGGCATAGGTAATTATAGGTCTGACTATCATCGTGTACAAACATAACTTAACTTTGTGCTGCAATACCCAGATTTTGTCGTAGGTTCGGCGACATATTAACATGGCATTTGGCGCTCTGGTAATTTTGCCTAAAATGTGGGAGTTTCAAGTCAGGAGAGGTGGCTGTGATTCTCCGGCTTTTAAGCAACGTTCTAACCCACCTGTTAGTCGGATAATCAATGTTAATGCGAACTATGGTGTCAATATCAAGAAATGCACACTAGCACACATGATAATCTTCTTTGAGCTATAATCTGCCTTCCTCTGCAACATCAGATGATGCAGGGCGCTCTCTGTAAGCATATCGACTAGGATTCATATGCATCTAAAAAGATTTAACACTTCTATCGGATTTTTAAAACAGATTCGCTGTCATGTGCAACGGGAAGAGAAAAAAGTCACTATTGTGCTCCTCCATTGGTGTATGAGGGTTTTTGCCTTAAAATTGTTTATTTGTGACCAGGAACAACTCAGGTGTTTCAACACCAATTTCATCCTCAAATTATGCCAGTCGTCAGAATTCAACAACAATTTGTTCAGCAGCTCTTTGACTTGGAGAGATCCTTCAAAATAATAACTTCTGCAGAAGTTTGTTCAATTTTTCTTTGTAAGTTCATGCAGCCTTTTGTGAAATTCCAACTTTTTACCTTTCGTTGATATGAAAGAGTACAACTACCCCCGAGAAAACGGTTTTTTACTTGAAGAAAATTATTTCACGAGAACTTAATTAATTTACAATTTTCTGTTTTAATTTTTCATCATCACTTTCATTTTGTATCTGTACTTGTATGTAGTTGTCTATGTAGATACTTGCTGGTACTGTGCGTTGAAAGTCAACCATGCATTTATTTTAATTTTCTTTACTTTGTAGTCTTCATTGTAAAGTTTTTCTTGGAGGTCCGAATTTTATTACTTAACATTTATTTTGTTTTAATTATAATGATATACTTTTTAGTTAATTATATTTGTACGTCTTTTGTTGACAATCTAGAAGGTTTATGGTTTGCTTGAGTGGATTTGCTGTGTAGTAGGTTGTTCGTTATACTTAGGGTTCGTACTAAATATTAGATATCGCTCCCTTATTCATGCGAGAAACCAGTTCCTAGGCAGTGAACTCGTTTCACCAACGGCACTTGCCACGCTCCATCCAGAGAGGCTGATAAGCTTCCTGACATCCTCTGGAGCTGACAAACTGCTCTAAACACACGGGACAGCACAACAGGCCTCTATATGAGACCGCAGTGCTAGAGTGAACAAACCGCTCTCCACTAATAATAATAAAAAAAAATAATAAAATATTTGAATGTGTAGTTTCTGCGGTCTATTAAGAGAAATTTGATATTTCAAGTGCCGCTGTGAGTCTTGATCTTATCGATCCTGTTATACGTAAGCAGCCTGCTCTTTGAATTTTGGTTATGCTTGTAAGATGGCATTTCTTCTCAAGTGCCTTTCACCCGACAGAGATGTTCAACCTCCGTCCCTCTATCCCCGCGACACCCATTTGTTTACATTGTTGTAGTTGTAGCGCCATATTGCTTTTCCTCGCTGACAGCTCTTGTCTGTGAATACGTGTGAGGACAAAGCAACAACAATTTGCACGGTCCCTTTAAAACCGATGTGGTGGATTTCTTTTATGCCACAATCATGTGAACAATTTTTGATATCTTCAAAGCGCCTCCTTGGACACATTTTTAGGGCTATATACCTGGTTGTACCCCCAGCAGCTTAGGTCAGATTTATCCTTCCATTAATTACCAGTAATTAATCTGCTAAATTCAGAAAACTCTTGAAATGTTCAATTTTAAATTTACGGCTGAAATTTTTCAAATTTTTAATTCCCCACAACAAAATGCGAACAACAAATCAGCTGTTGCGTTCATAAAGTATAGCAGTTGGTGAGTTGAGCTAACATTCCAGTCTAGGAATTACGTAATTATTATTATGTTTTAACAAATAGATGCGTTTTGTGAAATAATAATCAATTTTAGTGTGTACAAGCAAAAGTGTATGTGATATTAAATGGTGAAAGCATTTGTTTTTACCGAAAAGTAAGATTGCGAAGTCAAAAAATGGAAAAAAAAATATATATTTTTCCAAATTCCTTTTTAACAAGATATTTCCATTTCTCCTAGGCTAAATTATTTTAGGTAGGCCTTTAATACATTAAAATACATTAAAACGAAAAATTACCTCTTAGCATGAACAAAAATTATGCGCTGTAAATGGGTTTTAGAATACAAAATTTGCTTGAATAAGTTTTCTTTTTGAGAAAAATTTTAGTACCTATTAAAAAATATGACTATGGTTATTGAACAAACATGGCCAACCTTCCAATAATTCGGCGATATGCTGTCATCTTGGGGTGAATTCGTCGATTTGCCGCCATTATCGGGTTGAATTCGTGAATTTGCCGCCATCTTGGGGGAATCCGCGGATTCACGCACATTTTAAAACAAAATGAGACAGTATTGTACAATATTGGAAGTTTTTATTTTTTTTTCTTGGAAGGCAGCTTGTGGGCGTGGTCCTCGACGATGACTTTTCGGTTCAAATTTGAGTCTAGGATTACGGCGAGGTATTTTGCCGTCCTCATATGAATGAGATAGATTCCGCTCATACATATGTAGATACTTGAAAGTTGGAATCGATCTTTTTCTAGTGAATAGCACAATCTCGGTTTTGGATAGGTTAACTTCCAGACCTCGCTTTTTGGTGCAACCTCTCACCAATGACAATGTGGAGGTGAACCTTCCTAAGACCAGAATAGCGACGTTGTTAGCATAGGCCATCACGTGGAACCAATTGTTTTCCTGTGTCTTAATAATTTCGTCTTTTAGCAGGAGCCAAATCAGAGCGGAGAGAACACATTCTTGGGGAGTACCTCGAGTGACGCTCTTTCGGCTGTTGATGCTTCCTAGGGTCCAACTTATCAATACAAGGTGAACCAAAAGTTGTCACCCGATTTTGTTAGGCTGTAATTTTTTTCATGAATGAAAACTTTGGTTCTGCTTTTGAATTCTGTTTATTTGATGTTTTAAATTTTTTTTCCATTAAGTCGAGAAAATGATATCGGCATAGTAGCCGCCGCCAGAATCAATGACCATTCGGGCCCGATTTATGGCATTTTCCATCACCCTTGCCAGAACTTCCGGCGATAGGTCCTCGCATTCTTGGCGGATATTCTCTTTGAGGGCTTCAAGAGTCTGAGACTTGTTGACTCGTGACTTTAAAAAAAAACCCACAAAAAGAAGTTTGGAATGGTTAAATCAGGCGACCTTGCCGGCCAGTCCAAATCACCAAAATGAGAGATTATGCGACCAGATATGCAGCAGTTGGAACCACATGTTCTTCAGTCCCAATACATCCAATTGAGGAAGGAGAAAGTCGTTGAGCATGGCTCTGTAGCGCTCTGGGGTCCTCTTCAGCCACAGCTGCGATATTCTGTAAGCAGAATGGCTACTCCGGGGCCGGCTAGACCTGACAGCATCTCGTGTTGTCCTATACTCTTCTATGGGAGCGGCTAAACGTCGTAATGTTTGCCCAGTTGGTGTTGGACGACCGGGAAAGCTGCGCCAACACCACCAAATTCTTCCACAAAAAATAGCGTGTATTTTGTATCTGTTTGCTTCACAAATGTCAAAGCCAAATGCCGCCATTTGTAAAAATTATAGCATCTTCCGATAGGGTGATGACTTTTGCGTCACCTTGTAATACGTGATTTCGGCATAACCAATCCTGTTGCACAATCCCTTGCTTAGCCAGGCCCTGTGCACGCTGTCTATGATTCTTTCAGTGTTCTCGCTATTGAAGGCTCCTTCAATGTCGAGTTATGCACCCAGTTTAAATTCTTTGATTTGAAGAGATTTGTCGATCTCTGTTTCTACTCAGAGTAGTTCTGGATTGGTGATAGATTCTATGATATCACAACGGACCTCTTATGAACTAAACGCATCTGTTACCAGTTGGAGATAGTCAGAGAAGATCAGTGCCACCTTAAGAAATCAGATGTGGGCATCCAAATATTGCTCAAGACAATACTCCCAAGATATTGAAGGCTCTCTACTTTTTTAAGTCGGTTGCCCAGCGATTAACATTCGGCCCTATTTGTTTTCCGAAAAGGGAAGATTTCGTGAAAATTCAGAAATAACAAGCGATAATGCTAACCAGCTTAGTAACGGCTTTCTGACAGAGAATGTGATTACCAAATGATAATAGTCTAACAACTGAAAACAAAAATCGGCACTGGCATTGAGAAAGTGAAGAAAAAAAATAGAAAAGTCGTTGAGAAGCAGTATGTGGTCCTTAACCTAATCAAGAATCATGTGTGGGTAACCAAAATCATGCTTAACCACTGAAGTATCAACCCCTTATATTCTTAAAAGCAAAAACCCCTGTTATTCTAAAAAGCATCGAAGTATCTATTTACCCAAATGACCAATGAATTTAAAATTAAAGCCCCGTAGCTACCTAATCATGGACTTCCAGTTCACAATGACTACGTTGTTCGAATACCATTATCCCAAAAAATCGAAATGCGTGCATAGCTAATCCGTTTGAATCAACACCCTCATTCAAACAAACACACTTCTCGAGAACAAAATTTCCGCAAATCTTTGCACCCGTCTAACAAGTGTTGAGCCCCTAATTACATTCCAACACGCCCCTATTTGGAATTCCCATGAATTTTATTTAATTAACGATCTTAACCCCAAATGGGATTGTCCCGAATCGCCACAAAGTTCAGGCGACATGCAAACGTAATAATATCCTCCTCTAAGCCCCATTCTAAGTTCCTAGTCCTTTTTCGCAACTAATACAAATCTCTCCACAGAACCGCTCCCCACATTAACATACGAAAATTGCCATTAGGACCCTCCTCGCTGCTCCGTTATCAAAGACAATGGCAGGCCATACACACGATCTGAGAACCAACTTTTACCTCGCACACTCACCAGAATCTCAATTCTAATTAGCTATTGAAACCATCTGACATGTGTCAATGGCTCGGGCTGCCCCGAACAGAGCGAGAGCAAAAAACAGAGGACCAAAGGAGCAGAAAAATTCTCCAAACAATTCAATGAGTCAGTAAAAACTTTATCGTTTCCATTTGCCAGGATAAAGGGTAACGTAAGGGCCGAGACAAGAAAAAAAAATAACATCGAAATAAAAGTTAAATCCAACTGCCGACGACGAAAAAGTTTCCTGCACAGCTCCATTCTCGCAGCCACCCATAAATACGCTCGCAGAGATTAAATCTTCCACGTAATGGAATTAATGTTGGAAGTTGGAATTGGTAATTAGCTCGTTTAAGTGGTAATCCCCCTATAAAGGGGTAGAACCGATATTTTCCTTTTCTTTTCTGTTTGCATCGGACCCTCAGGGCTTTGTAGTTGGATAGTTTTCCGTTTGTGGACTAATTAAGGGATTCCTGTTGCCAAGCTGTCCATTTCGAGTTTTGATAGGTCCTGCTTTGGAAAGAGCTTTGTATTTTGGGCAAATGCTAATAGAAAATCTTAAGAAGCTGCAGTGGTTGGTATGCTGCTATGAGGGACAGAGAAACATGTAACTTTGTCGGCAAAGCATTCAACTCGCATAACATTTATGCATTTGGAAAGGGCAGGGTTCAGATATAGACTTTGACTTTGCAGATGAAATCCATTGTGTAAGGCCCAAGTTTGTTATTAAAATCTGTATCGATTGATTTCTATCACATATTTGCAATGTATAATGGCCTTCCTCCAAAGATGAATATTTTTAACAAGTGCCACAATTTGAAACTTCCTTCTTGCTCCGAAAATGCTATATATTCGATATGTTATCGACGCACTTGTATGACGCCGTCACGGGAAATAAAAAAATTGCCACCCTTTGTGAAATGTTATTCTCGTCGTTCGCACATAATACACCTTTTACAGACCTCAACTTTAAAGAGGAAAGCATGTACCTAAGTATTAACTACAAGGTGGCGCAAAGGTCATCACCCTATCGGAAGATGCTATAATTTTTGCAAATGGCAACAAATGTCAATTCTACTTTGACATTTGTGAAGTGAACATATGTAGAATACACGTCGACAAGCCATGGAACGCTACACCCCTCAAGATAGCGAAATACTCGTGAGTATTTTTTTAAGGAATGATTCGTCAGCATATATCCCAGCCATCCTACGCCAATTGGTCAAACACTGAGGCGTTTAGTTGCTCGCTTTGAAGAGCATGGAAAAACATGTGACAGAAGAGGTGCCAGGAGGCCTCGTAGTGCTCGTTCCAACGAGAATATGGCCGCTGTGGCTGAAGATGTCGCGGATGAGCCGTCAACGTCGACCAGACGACAGAATAATGATCAACGAGTTTTTATTGTCGGAAATTGATGAATTGGGATTGGAGAATATGTGGTTCCAACAGGATGGAGCAACGGCTTATACAACATGAGCCTGCATTTGAGGGCTGCATTTCCGGATCGCCTAAACTCTCGTTTTGGCGATTTGATCTGGCCGGCAAGATCGCCTGGTTTATCTATTCCAATCTTCTTTTTGTGCGTTTTTTCATAGTCACGCGTCTAGATCAAAAAGCCTTAAACTCTTGAAGCCCTCAAAGAGAATATCCGCCAAGAATGCGAGGACCTATCGCCGGAAGTTCTGGCAAGAGTGATGGAAAATGCCATAAATGTGGCCCGAATGGTCATCAATTCTGGCGGCGGCCACTTAGCCAATATAATTTTCTTTTGTTAATGGAAAAAAAAATTTAAGACATCACATAAACATAATCTAAAAGCAGAACCAAAGTTTTCATTCATAAGAAAAAATTACAGCCAAAGAACATCGGGTGACAACGTTTGCGTCACCTTGCATATTGTCCTTTCGACTCAGTCCATTCATTCAGTCGTTCACTTTCCAATCACCCGCTTATCCACTATGAGGGTCGTGGGTTTTGGGTGCTTAAGTGGACCCTCCACATCTCCCCATCTTCCGCCATCGAATCTTAATCACCAGGGGCTATCCCCATACGGGTAGAGGTGAGATTTCGCATCTCATCATGGGCCTATCTAGCGGACGCCTACCTGATGACATGGATTCCATGGCACGTCTTGGAAGCTGAGTCTAGAACATGCTTTTAACGTATCCACACCATCGAAGTATGGACCTCTAAGTTCGAAGAAGTAGCTGCTCGACATTGAACTCCTCGCTTATTCTGGTGTTCCTAACTCGATCTCGACAAGTTACCTCAGCAATACACTGAAAAAATCTTATTTCGACAGCTTGTTTCCACGATCTTATTCTTTCGGTCATGACCCAAACCCCATGACCATACGCGAGGATCAGAACAAGCACTGTATTAAAGACCGATAGCTTAGCTCTGATGCCAAGTTCGGCCCTCCTGATAACAGATTGACCAAGCTAACTCAAAATTGCTCCAGCCTGACCAATCCTACAGGATAAGTCGGTATTGCTCCTACCATCATTCGTGAATAGGACCACGAGATACTTGAACTTCTCCACCTGTTTCAATGGGACTCCACTACAATGGAGAGTGCATTGAATAGACGTTCGGGAAATTACCATAATCTCTGATTTGTTCACGTTTTCCCTCATCCAAGCTTCAACATAGACAGCTACGAACCTGTTAAGTGTGCCCTGATGTTCGGTCTGGGTGGACTTAAGGATGACCAAGTCACCAGCGAAAAGCAAATGGCTTATCCTTAAATCTGCGAATTCGAACCGTTCCTCACCGCGGCTGCGCTGTAACATCCAATCCATATACACTATGAAAAGGAGAGGTGACAGTACGTACCCCTGGCGAAGTCCAACGCCCACAGTGAAAGGTATCGACTTAACGCCGTTCACCCGAACACAGCTCTTACAGTTGGTACAGAGATTGAATGGCCCTCAGAAGAGAATCGTCAATCCCGTGCTCCTGCAATACACTCCAGAGTTTACCTCGAGGGACCCGATCATATGTTTTCTCCAAATTCACAAAACAACTGTATATAGGTTTGGCATACTCCCAGGCCTTCTCAAGTACCATTCTGCGAGTGAACAGCTGGTCGGTTGTGCTTCTAACTGGTCGAAAGCCGCACTGCTCATCGACCACAGCTCTGCGTTTGCAACACCTTTGCAAAGACTTTTCCGGGGAGACTTAAAAGAGATATACCCCTATAATTGGAGCAATTCCTCTTATCCCCTTTTTTAAAAAGAGGTGCAATCACCCTAGTTTGCCAATCGCTAGGTATTTCACCGAATTCCCAGGCCACTTTAATGGCTCCTGAGAGCCATTTCGCTCCCTCTTTACCCAGAGCCGGATTACATCCACACCTCTGGCGCTTTAATCGTTAAAGTCACGGTGCGACTATCCTTCGCCCTACTCAAAACCATGGGTCTGCCATCCTCAGCAGCTCCGAAAAGTGCTCGCCCCATCTGCGCAAGATATCCTTCTCATTAGACAGAAGTCACAATCTTTGGATTTGACTCCTTCGATGATATTAAACTTCCGTGCTCTGAGACGGCGGATGGTCTGCCAGAACACCTTGTTTGCAGATGTGTGATCACGGTCCAATTTTTCACCGAGCTCCTTCCAAGACTGCTCCTTAGCTGCTTTAACAGCCAGCTTGGAAGTTCTTCGCCAGCTTGGAAGTTCTTCGCGCCTCCATATACCAGTTTCGAGAAGCTGAATCCCTCAAGTGTATCCACACCTTGAAGGCTTTCTTCTTCTCTCTGATGGCTTCTTGAACTCTAGGTGCCGCTTCACTCTGCAAACATCTCCTGCAAAGGCAGTGACTGCTGTTGAAAACAAATGCCATTCTTCCTGTACATTTGTCGGAACAGTTGGAATTCGTTCAAACCTTTCAGATACCTGTCGTGTAAACTCCCGTATTTCAACGTTCTGTAAACTCTTACCAGGTTCACTTTAACCTATATTTGGTTGCTTCTGTAAAAGACAAAAAAAATTTGCTGAGGTGGAATGCTTGTCACACTACATGTCCCCCTCACTGCAATCCACAGCATTCAAACTCAATTTGCATTGAATCTCTTTTCGCCTCATTTGGTGGTATTCCTGCCATGTATCAACGTCAATCCTTTATGCACGTCTGCATTATAAACGGAAACGAATAATCCTTCAACCAATCACACTCTGTTGCAATTAATCACTCCGGTCGTCTAAATATCCGATTTCTGCTTTGACAGCTTAACTCTTCGGCCCGGAAACTAAATATCAATAAACCATCAACGCCGCACCCTACTTTCTCATTCATAGGCTCTTTTATTCACTTAGCTCCAGAGGAGTGAAAGTTAAATACAAAATCGATTACCTCCATTACCCAGAGCAATTGATGTTGGCGGTTAAAAAAAGAAACGTCTATCGATTAACCTCAATGTGGTGAATTGCTTATGCATATTCATCGAACAAAATCACTTTTACGTCAATTTCATTCACCGTATGGTCATTGAATGTCATTTTGCAACGTTCCAGTTCGACGATAATGCGCGTCTGCCAATGATGGACCATCAACATCGTGAAACCTCTAAAAAATATTTCACAGATTCAAAATGGGCGAGTGCAGAGGCCGGAAATAGCAAAACGGGCTGACAAATATTTCGCAACAATGAGGATTCATCAATTTTAATGTCAAATGGCCCGGTCACCCGTCGAATGATAATATCTGATTGCCTGACAAACTGTGACGAGTACAGAGGAGCAACCCCCTTTTCGGTGTTCCTACTTATGTAGACACTTGTTCTCATAACAAATTGACAGCCATTTCAGAGTTTGCCAAAGTCCATTATAAAAGCAAAGCATTGATGAACACGCCCATCTGATGCTAACCAAGCGTTTGCGGTTCGACGTTCGACCCAGTGCTTCCGCAATGAGCGAGGACTTATTTTAGGCTATTAAAAGTTTTAAGGCCAACGGAGAAGAACAAATTAGAACAAAGTTTCCTCATTGTGATAGCCATCGAGAGCACACCTCACTTTGTGTGCGATTTTCCGCTTTTCCAACTTCAAAGGAGGACATGGTTGGATGCGAGAGAGAAAGAAGAAAAAAAAGCATTCTACCCCATGTGCATCTGCACTAAAATATGCTCTAATTACATCGGAGGAACTTCTTCGCCAATCTCCGGATTAGATGAAAACGAAAGAAGCTGTTTACCCTGATATAATTCAAGATCGCATTTCGATGATTGTAAAATTCTCATGTGGGAGCATTGTGACGTGTGTCCCGCAACAACACATAAAGTGACGTTGACGTTTTAAACGTCGAGAAAGTGTGTGATATCTGATTAAAGAAAAGGCACACGTCTCCTGAAAGGAGATTATTTTTTGTTTGTCTTGAGGAAAGTTGGTCTACTTACCTGAATCAGACGGAACAAGAACGTGTCCCTTTTTGTAGTTGTCAACCATGTGTGGAAAAGAATGAGTGAAAATGAAAATTAATGATTTATTCAGGATGTGAAGTCCATCTCAGGGTATATAGAGAGAAAAGGTGAAGCGACAGCTGTTCGTTCAGAAAGCAAATTACCTTATGATTGAGGTCGGCTGAGAACCTAATAAAATACGAGGAAGTAAAACACGTAAAGGTCACTCGAAAACTAATACATAGACTTCCAAGATGACATTTATTTCACATGTACCTTCTACCATATAAGCCGTATTACTATGGTCTAAAACCAGTATACTCGTTCAACTTTGGGTATGTAACGCCTGATAAAGGGTACCTTAGGTATAGCAATCGTTACTTGTAAACTTAAACTGAATCTAGATGCCAACGATCTGAAATGCTCTAAGTATTTGACGATCCTCAAGAAATTGCATGTCAGCGTTACTATAGATGCCATTACTGGACACTGTCTACCAGGCAAACATGCAACAAGGCTTGGGGTCCACGAAAACGACTTCTGTAGAAGCTGTATGGGCGAAGAGGTGGAGGAGACCATTCTCCATCTTCATTACACCTGTCCAGCTTTCTCCCGCAGAGAAAAAAACCACAAAGGAGGCTTCTTCTACACCAACTTATGCCTCCTGATAAACACATTTTTAGTAGCCTCCTACGCGTCTTAAGAAGCTCTAATTGGTTCAATGACTAGGCAGGATATTTTTCCGAGACCGAACGTCCTAAATGTCTAAATGTGTTGGCTTTAGCGGGCAGCAACTTCAACCTAACCTTACCTAAGGCTCCAAACACAGTGAAACGATAAAGCGATGCGAGAAGCGTGAAGCCTGCTCAAAAACTGTTTACTTGTATTCTTATGTACGTGCGCACGGCGAAGCAATAAGAATTCATGTGAAAAGTTTTATCGCATTCTTCTCGCATCGCATCGCTTTATCGCATCACTGTGCGCGTAGCCTTAAGTGTCAGACCAAAGCCGTCCGTATGAAGAGTTGGAACCGATGTTTTTGACGTGACGATTAATAACAACTCAGCGCTTGATGTTCAGAAAGTAACCGCCATGGCATTTTTTTTAGGTTCCGTAGCAATTACTTGTTAAGAATCCACAGGATGTTAAATCTCACACAAACCTCTAGTTCTGACTGCGAATCTCTGACCTCAAGTGTTTTTCATGCCTAAAACCGCTATAAGGTCTGAAAGGTACATCCAATCGGAGAGTTTCTGGTGCAAGCAAAAACGCTAAATCCACTTGCAGGCGACTTAACATGAGTGTCAGCGACCAGAGCATGCACTGTCAAACATTTGGTGACCTTTGTCTCTCTTAAATTTTCATAGGCATTGACGACATCAAACATCATTTTCGTTCTCGAAACCATCTACATGCAAACCGGGACAACTCCATAGAATTTCTTCATGCTCTATCAGACTCTCTTTTCGTATATATGTATAACTGCCAGCTTAAGCATATATTCTGGCATCCCCTCTGCTGTGCTGTTCGTACATTTCACAAAGACAAGTTTAATCCAGACTGCGCTTCCAACACATTAACGCCGACGACTTTGAAATGTAGGGTGGCGTATAGGTGGCGGTTCGACTGAACTCAATTAGCACTATGATTACCGCGACTCGTGTGACCTGTTTGATGATGTGTATTGTTGGAGTTGAGTGAAACAGCCGGGTGTGCATAGATCCAGCCTGGGGATTTAAGAAAACGGATTAGATCGCGTATCCCTTTACCCGAGATGTCATTGAGGTCCTCGAAGAATAGTTGGTTTAGTGCAAGCAAATTGGCTCTTGCTAGTTCCGGAGATTTGCAGAGGAAATGGGAGAAAGGTTTCTTCTCACTTTCTTTTCCGCAGCTGCTTTAGTAAAGGTTGTATGGGATACCTAGTTTGGTCGCATGGTCTCCAATAGGGCAATGCCCCGTAGTTATCGCCGTTGTTCTGGCGATATCTGGGCGAGTTCTCTTTAGGAGATCTTTTATTCTAATCCGCTGTTGGTTAATTCTATTTGTCCATTAACCGCTCCTAGCGAGATGTGGACACTAGCTGCGAGTAAGCTGTGTAGAGTAGAGCCCTTCCTGGCCAGCTCATCTGCACGCTCGACTTTGGAACGTACTTGCACGGATTGAAAGCTCGTTAGGCACATCACTGCTGAGACCCTAAGTTATATACCATATTTTTCGTGCTAATGTCCACTACTCAATCTTTTGTAGGCCTCTATACTCCTGTTGCGTACTACCAACAAATAAATTTGTATCAATAAACCCACAGTCTAGCATTTTCTTCAGCTAGTGGAGCCATTCGCCTCAAAGCAGCCTCACAACGGTCTAATAAGGATTTTGGCCATGCCTCCATTTTGAAAAATGTAATGTAGACTATACCACACCCAAGCTAAGTTTTGACAAGTACTTCGGTAACCGTCTCTCCCAGGTCATTCTGGAAGACAATGGGGTGGGAGGTGTTGTTTTCTCCGACAGGTTTAAACTTAGCCTTGCGTTCCGTCTTCCGAATCATTGTAGCGTGTGCCAGATGGATATCATGCCGATCAGAGAAGTCAGCCACGGATATCCGCATCTTTTCGGACAGCCAAGCGGCACTGGAACGACTTCTGCAGAAGCTGTATGAACGAGGAGGAGGAGAAGGCTATTCTCCATCTTCATTGCACCTGTCTAGCTCTCTCCCACATAAGGAGACTCCACTTAGGAAAAAAAAATGAAAAATCTTAGTAGCCTCCTACGCTTAAAAAAAAGGAACTCTAATTAGTTTCAATGAGTAGGCAGGAGATCTTTCCGAAATTCTGGTGGTATCACAACGGACCTCTCATAGGTCGAAGTGTATTGGCTTTACCTGGCAGCCACTTCAACCTTGCCCAACCTAACCTAGCATTTTCTTTACTCTTATCATCCACAGATGTTGTCTCGTAAAGAGACCTACGACCGTGTAGAAAGCGCACTTCACCACTTTTTGTTTTCTCATTATTTTTAATGTACCTGCTCTTATGGCTGACACTGCGACCTATCAAGATCTATTGTGTCTCCGGTCTAATTAGCCTAATAGGTACATATACTACCTTCCTAACGAAGCTAAGTATGTCATTTGTAGCCGAGTTTCTTAACTTCACTAACAGAATTCCTATTGCGTAGCGAGTATAGTGCCGGACTTTCACAGAAAATGTGCTTCATCTTCGTCTTCCAGACAGAACCGACACTCTGTATCTGAGGTTTAGTTTGTTGAGATGATATCTTAGGCCGTAAGGAAGCCCACTAGTTTCCTCATGATTTTCCTGTCAAAGTTTAGAATTTCCTTGTGACAAAAGGGGCCACGGTCGCCGTGGCTCAGTGGTTAGGGCGTTTTACTACTGATCATATTCAGCGAACATTTTTCGCGGCACTGCATTAGGTGCAGGTTACGATGTTCCTCCCAGGATGGTAGCGAGATGGAATATGCGTTTGTTGACTTAGTCGGTGATGAAGGTAAGCTTATGGTCGGCGCAGTTTACAGACCTAATCGTAATATCAACATAAACCCACTCATAGCACTTTTGGAAGAAATCTCTGTAGTTTGTCCCAATATAATAATGTGCGGTGACTATAATTGCAATTTACTGAACGAAAATGATCTGGTCGAAAGTATGAGTGCATTTAACTTATCGCCAGTAAATGTCACCACTCCAACCCATTTCTCCGAACACCTTCCCACCCTGTTGGATGTGTTTTGGGTGAATAACATGCAAAAAGTGAAGTTTTACGACCAACTATCAGCACCAGGATTCTCGCGGCATGATCTCATTTACCTCGCATTTGATTTTAAAATAGCAACTGTGGTTGAAACATTTGAATATAGGGATTTTAAGAACATTGACTACCCCCTACTGCGAGAACACGTCACGAGCATTAATTGGGAAACTATTTACTCCATACCATCATCCAGTTTACAGGTAGATTTCCTAAACACAAACTTAGTAAGTCTGTACAATCGACATGTTCCATTAAAAACAAAAACTTCTAAACCGAATAGTCAGCCTTGGCTCACTTACCGAATTCGCCAACTAATGCAACAACGCGACTCTGTCTATAACCTCTGGAAACGTTTTCGTCTGAACGAACATCGGCGCATTTACTGTTCCTTACGTAATAAAGTTGTTCTGGAGATACGCTTAGCAAAATGTCATGTATACTTAAATCGACTGAATCTATCTATGGGTGGAAAGCAGCTGTGGAGCAACCTCCAGAACATCGGTATTGGTAAGCAAAAGTTCAATAGCGCTGAGGATGTAGACTGCAACGAACTAAACCGTAAATTTGTATCCTCGTCATCACAATCGACTTTACATACCGGTGAGCCTTCCCCTAGGTTTAGACCTTATCATAACTCATCTCCTTCTTCTTCTGGTCCTTGTTTCTGTTTTACAGCAGTAAATGGTGCTGATGTAGTTGAAAGTATACTCTCTATCAAGTCGAACGCAGTTGGTCTTGATGAGATACATCCCTTATTCCTTAAGTCGGTTCTTCCTGTTTTATTGCCTTATATAACTCATATCTTTAATACCATTCTAACAACTGGTGCATTTCCAATGCAATGGAAAGTGGCGAAAGTCATACCCGTTCCCAAAACTCCTAAGGGAGACGAATTTAGGCCAATTTCAATTCTGCCATTTCTGTCGAAAGTCTTTGAAAGGGTTCTTCAAACGCAAATCAGTGGATATCTCAAAAATAACAACTATCTCACACCAAAACAATCCGGCTATAAACCTAAACACGGCTGTATTACCGCCCTTTTAAATGTCACTGAAGACATACGACAAGCTCTAGGCGAAGACAATGTTACATTTTTGTGTCTCCTTGACTTTTCAAATGCATTTGATACAGTTGATCACTCAACTGCCACAAGCTTTATCGGCTGTACAATTTCTCACCGTGCGCTGTTAAATTGCTCTCTTCTTACTTGAAAGACCGAATGCAAGCCGTTGATTCAAACTGTAGTCTGTCAGAACTTCTGCCAACTACTAGTGGTGTCCCTCAGGGATCGATTTTAGGACCTCTATTGTTTTCCCTTTATGTAAATGATCTTCCGTCCCTTCCTCAATACTGTTCTTCGCACATGTACGCTGATGATGTTCAGTTGTTCATGAGTTGTCCTTTAGGTCTTGTTGAACACTATGTGAGCTGCTTTAATGACGATCTCGAAAATATAGTGCGTTGGTCTCAAAGAAACCAAAATGTTTAGTAATTTCGAGAAAATCCTTGAATGTATCATGTTTTCCACCTATTGTTCTAAACAATGCCATTGTAGAATACGTGGAAAGAGCAAAAAATCTCGGTTTGAT
This sequence comes from Matsumyia berberina, assembly GCA_917880715.2. Classification (NCBI taxonomy): domain Eukaryota; kingdom Metazoa; phylum Arthropoda; class Insecta; order Diptera; family Syrphidae; genus Matsumyia; species Matsumyia berberina. The sequence continues at coordinate 38,235,468 of OU862870.1, forward strand.
TTTTAATCGCAGCTTAACATAATCACATTAGTAGCATTGTCGGCAAAACGTATGGGATCCTTCGTACTTTGTGGGCCACACAGTGCTTTACCCCCATTAGAACGCGCCTTATGCTCGTAAAGACATTGGTCATACCGTCGTTGACCTATGGGTGTGAAATTTTCTGCAATTGTAGCTCGATTAGTAAACGAAGACTTAATGTTGCATTTAACAGTACCGTTAGGTATGTCTTCGGCTTACGAAGGTACGATCGAGTGTCTCACTTCCGAAGGCGCCTATATGACATGACTTTTGATAATTTTCTTCAGCTTCGCACTCTTACTCTGTTTTCTGATATCCTTTTGACCCATCAGCCTCCTTATCTCTATGAAAGAATAAGAACCGCTTCCTCGAACAGATCCAGCCTGTTAATCCATCCACGCTACTCATCCCTTACATCCGAACGTCAATTTTTCATTAATGCTGTCCGACTGTGGAACTCTTTGCCGCGTTACATTAGAAGAATTGATAACACAACTAGACTAAAACTAGAGTTAAAGAAGTATTATCTTGAAAGAACTTAATTTTGTCTTATCCTTTTTTTTTTTTTTCATCTCTTTCAACTTGCTCTTTTCGATTATTTCATACTTATTTTGTAGCTTTCATTCATTCATTCGTTCATTTATAATTATAATTTATTCACTTGCAAGCTTGTCACTAGCTTATAAGATATTATATCTTACTGTGTAAGCATTCCATGAAATAAATAAAACTAAAACTAAAACTAAAACCTCCTGTCGGCTAATGACAAGCCTCCAGGAGTATAATTTGGCATGAAAGAGCTTCATAATTCGCCGTTTGGAGTTGGCAATAAATTTTAGGTCCCTCTTCAAAAAATTTAACATGCACAACTTGAGTGGTTACGAGAAGCTGTCGCGCCAGTTATTTATTTATAAAAGGGCTTGATAAGTCACTTGGATTGCCTAAATCCGGGGACATTTCCCAATGGGCTATGCGAAGTTGATGTTTCTAACTTTTTAGAGCACAATCTTAGTTTTGGAAGCGTATACCTCTACGCCCAAGTGCTAACACAAGGGTGATCCCTAGTTGCTGCTTGTAAACAGAAATTGAATATATTCCGTGTGCTGCAAATTTTGTTATTTTTGTGGCTAAATATCACACAAATTCCGGAATCCATTAGTTTAATACTACTAGCCAGATGATATATAAAAGAACGCCTTCAAAGAGATACCACATATTTCCATGGACAATATTCAGAGTGGAAAAATGTCCCCGATCATCTTGAGCGCACAGTCGACGTTGAAGGATCAAATTCTTTGCTTCTGATTGGACCAAGAAGATCCGGAAAACCACGTTGGTTAACATTTCTTCTCGCATGTCTCAAGTCCGGCAACAAGAAATCAAAAGTGTGATTTTTATTCTGGAAGAGTTCGACTTCTTTTGCACTCATCACAACCACACGCTTCTGTACAATTTGTTCGATGTTTCACAGTGTACTCAGGCGCCGTTGTGTATTTTGGGTAGCACCTGCGGCTTGGATGTCATCGAACTCCTGGAAGAACGTGTTAAATCTAGATTTTCCCATCGACAAGTGTTTCTCTTCTCAGTGATGACTTTGACAGTACAATTGATCTCTTCAAGAATCTCCTTCGGCTGCCCACGGAGAAAAAACGCAAAGCCCTGTGCCATGCTATACCCAACATTAAACACTTTAAAACAAACTCAGAGCTGTGCTTCCTTCGGAATCACTTTAATCCATCAAAGTATATTTTTCCAAAAAAGTTCGTTGATACCAGGAATAAACATATCGAGGTGCTGTCAACAAACAACACAGTTCGCAACTGTTTGCTGAAAACCTGCGACTTTGATGTGAGTGCAGCGTTTTCTAAAATATTACTTTTCAAAGTTGTAAGCCGGATCAGTGATTCACATCCAACAATCAAATCGGAGACCATTTGCCAGATATACTCTGCGTTTGAATCAAACGACAAAGTTCAGCTGATCTGTGGACTATCCGTGCTGGAACTGTGTCTCATCATAACGATGAAACATCATTCCGAGATCGACGACAGAGATCCATTCAATTTTGACACCAACTCTAGTCAGTCCTGCTCAATATTCTCCTACGAGTTCTTTTCAAGGATCTATTACAAACTTTTTCAGTTACACGCTTACCTCTCTAGAATTCCAATATTTATTTTACCCCCAAGTACTTTCTAAGTACTTTGCTCACCAAAATTTTAGGTAAAATTTGCCTTATACTTTGAAAATTACTGCTGAAAATTTGTTGTCACAAAAGGGTCAATAGTCTGTCGACTGTTGGTTCGCATATAAGTTTATAAATCCTCTCACCATCCTCTTCGACATAAATCCACCCACTTCAATCTCAATCTCAAACTTTTGACAACGTAAAAAGCTCTTGACCAAATGGCTTACACAATAAAACTGTGGCCCAACTGCTTTAAACCACAACATTGTGTGCCTTTTATCGCTCAAGGGGAAGGTCACAGATGATGCTGGTCACCACAATCGGCCCTTCCGGGTGCACAAACTGTGCACCTTTGCATTCGATTAAACTTTCAGTTGGGTCACTCCGAATGCAAGGCAAATCCACTTTAAAATTAGTTTTCCGAAAGTTTTCTCGTATTTTTCCCCTTTTTTTTGCATCACCATTACAGATGAGTTCACCATTTTCCTTGAAATACTTAGTATCCCCCAACTCTTGCACTGATATGAATATTATCCTCGTCCCTTCGCATTTTCCCCTAAAGCAATTATGTCCCATCAGTTTAGCGGTTGACCTGTGGCAGTGGTTGTAATTTACATTTGTGTCCTTCAGGATATCCTTACCAAGTCAATTTAATTGCGTACAGTGAACTCTTTTTCGGTGTGCCTAGCTCCTTTGGCGTCAAAGAGAACACGGAGACTTTGTTTTCCAATATGAGTTGCCTGCTGTGTACAGTGGCAATTTTACCCAACACGTTATTTAACGTCGTAAACAAGCTGGGACAGGAAAAAATTAACTCTGGAGACTAGGTGTATGGAACTAATTAATTTACTACCGTACCTACTTGGGCTGCCTTTAAAAGTCAATAAAAAGAACTTTGCCCAAGTAAAGAACATAAAAAAGTGAACTTTGTAAAAACTGCTAATAGGGGGTTTCAGAAATTAATTATTGTTTTTATTTACTTGTTTATGTGCCCTATGGACTTAGTTGATAATTGTTCGGTGGGAAATATTTCCCTTTACACCTGCGCCCGGTTCTTCTGTTCTTAATAGCGCTCTTGGTGATGTGCACTTGGGAAATTAAAGATTTCCTCACTTGATGAGTGTTTGGCATAAATAACCCTTTTTCAAAAAGAACAGAAATATTCTGATTAAGGGTTCAGATGTCAAAAGCCATTCACTAGTAAAATACACTTGTAGAGAAGACATACAGTAATGAGCAGATGTACTGAATTGAACCACAAGATCAAATCAAATATCTAGGGCCGAACCAAGCCGGAATATTGATATGGAAGTACACCATGATGATGAGACTCGCAACTACATTTACATATGTAGAGCAGCAGCCTGGATCAAAAGCACCAGACTAGCTACAGCCAGGATAGCACTATGCAAAATACGACCACTGGCCTGCGTGGCTATGAACGGTGCAAAGCGCACATGTCCTACTATCCCCACTACACAACGTAATAGAAAAACTAGTAACGGAAGCCCTATTCTGAATCAGTAAATAAGGTACAGGAAGAGGCAAATGTATTACGAAAAAGAAAGGTGTAATCCTTTCGGAATCAATCCCCCTCTTCAACCTCCTTAGAGACGATATGGTTAAGAGATATTGCTTCGAAAGGAATTTCGACTCCAAAACGAGTAGCGAAAGAGAATGGGGCGATGAATCCGACGTATATCTAATTGAACCAAACTGCATCGAGCGATAAACTGACGGTTCACGAGCATCCACGGAAATTGGAACAGGGACAAGACACTCAAAATCCCTATGAGCCTTTCCCAGCATATTTCAAGCAGAGGTCTACACAATTGAAAGATGCGTGCAATTCAATCTCTACAGGAATGATCATGGAAAAAGTATCACCATACTCTCAGATAGCTCCCATGAAATAAAATCAAAGATGGTATGGGACTGCCTGACAAAAATAAACAGAATCGGACAAAATAATAAGGTTACCCCACACTGGGTACCAGGCCACGCTGGAATCGAGGGTAACGAGAAAGCAGATGAACTAGCAAGGAAAGGGTCGAAAAAACAACACATAGCACAAGAACCCTTCTGTACGCGAGAACTCCATAACTTCAGGGAAAAACTAAGAAAAAAAGGAGGAGCAAGAAAGAATCAAGGTTATGGATTGAGGTCCCTGGTCACCGGTAAGTTAAGAAACTCCTCTGGAACTACAACAGAAACAGATACATAACAGATACACCATCTGCATCAACATTACCAAGGAGAAGCTATTTGTACTTACAGGATTCTTAACGAGCCACAGCAGACTATATAAGCATATAAGCAGAAAATAATGGAAGCTCCAGATTCTGCGATGAAGATGAAGAAACACCAGTACGGCACTTTCTCACAGCAGAAGGACTCGCCTAGCGACATATCTACTATCTGACAAGGATCTCCCCTTGCTAAGTCCACTTAAGATTCTCCAATTTGTCAGTGACACTGGATTGAAGGATAGGCTCTAGATCAAGCATCACAGTGCTGTCTTTACACCTCGTTAACAATCTACAATCTACAGGACAAAAGCTTAACTTCGATATGGTCGATTGAGGTCGTGAGTTAAATATAAAAAATTTCTTGTCGAATGTTGCCACTAAGGTCTGTTTTTGAAGAATACACTGCCTTATAAAGACAAAGAGTAATAATCAGGATCCAGAACTGAAGCCTAGAACAGCGACAGATCTCAGAATGAAGTCTGCGAAGCCACTTACAGCAGCAAGATCACCAACATCATGACTCAAGGTAGATAAGTAAGTAGGGTACAGAGTACATACAGAAACACATAGACTAAGGAAGACCCATTGTGATACTTACCACATAGATCTATTACCCGAAATCAATGACACACTCATTTGTCTGCAGTTAGTTAGAGCTCTTGATGGAATGTTTTTTCCTCTTCTTCGACCTTCTGCCGTTTGAGAGGCGGGCCATCCTATTGGCATGGAGGCCAATGGGACAGCGACCAGTGAAAACATCGATTACGTTGTAAGCGGCCACTAAGATAAATCAGAATTTCTGATCGAGTGAAGTTTAGCCTGGCTCAGATCTTGGTGGAGGTACGACCTCTTGTTTTTGTTCTTCCATTTTTGCTTTGCCTTGATGATCGCATCGTGCTTTAAGAGTAAATTACACATAGGGGATGGTGTTTCCAGATTCCTCTGGTCTAGTAAAATATCTAGAGTATGATGAAAGCTGTATGTTATGACACCTCTTGTTGAATGACTATATATAATCAACTAGCTGATACCCGTTTACGTGGAAAGACGTCACATTATACCCTATGTCATTTTCCGGGTTTAAAGACATTGATTCCTCAGCTCCCTGTAAACAACATTCCTGGTTTTTTTTCCAGCTCGAGGATGACCAGGCTATCAGGTCAAGTGACTTTAAGCCCGCTAATGGAAAAAGAGTAATTCCTTAGATCCACACAATCCACTTCTTCAGCAGAAAATTATTGGTGCTAAGTCGTGTATTTGAGTGAAAACAGCTCTTTCCCTCACTCATGAAACGCAATCCCCTCCAACATGATAAATAATTAGGCACATTACATATGTATATTCTGTCAGAAAAACCAATCAGATATTCGCATGGGTTACTCGGTACATTATTCTTTCCTCCTCTTTCCATCACCAATATTAAGAAAAAAGTTAGAAAACTCCTCTTCCCTCAAGTCACGGCAAAGATGCATACGCATGTTAACTTTCAAGGAGAGGACTTCGACATTAGGCTATCAGATTGATGACTTCAGACAGGCCTTCCCTTTATTTGCTGTGTTCCCCGTGGCACAACAGGCTTGGTCTGTCTGAAGGCACCAGCCAAAGGCCCTGTCGGAGCATCCTATTTCGATACTCAATACCTTTCTATGAGCCAGGGTACACTCATCCCACACTATAACTTTGGCTTTTCGAAGCACCTAAGCCAAGTCACTCTCCTTAGAGATGTTACAAAGTGTAGACTCAGAATGAGTTAGGTTGAGATGCTTTGAGAAGGTAGAATGACCCGTCATGTCTTCTTTAACCAAGGTAGCTGCAGTACCTGAGTAAGCAATGGCAACGGCAATGCCTCTGACTATAGCTGCGCATTACTAAAAATGGCCAAACTTTAACTGCCTCTATCTTGGCCCACAGTTATAATTTTGGAAAACGGTAAAATACGTGTTTATTTATTTCTGTTCTTGAATATACTCACCAAATTTCAACTCCAAAATTCAATTTAAGTTTTTTTTTTCATACAAACTTCAACACCCTGTAGAAGCTGAATTTCAAAATGTCCTTCCTTATTCCTTGTATAAATCATAAAAGGGACCTCTGTGCAAAATTTCAGCTTTCTAGGTCCAAGGGTTCGGGTTGGGCATTGATGAGTCGGTGAGTGAGTCAGAACTTTCCTTTTTATATATTGAGATATTGATATTGAAACCATGAAAGCCATTGTGGACTTTCATTCGAGATTCAAGCGATATTTCAGACGCAACTCGTTTTACGTTTTTTGAAAGATCTATCATCCTTAATGGAAGAACCTTTATTTCACTTCCTAATGTTGCTCTTTCATTTTTCTTTTCTTTTCCGAATGAAACTATGTCAGCTTAGCTGGTAATTCTTATCGTACAAAAAAAAAAAATCCAACAACGATTATCATAAAAGGATACTAGCCGGAGTATATATTATTTAAACTAAAAACGAATGAATGAATTTCGGCATTTTAATTTGCTTCTAAGATGAATATTATAAAACTTTTAATGTCCTTCATCTGATAAACAACAAAATGTGGATGGCTGCACATTGCAAGGACAGAAAAATAAGCAACGGCATTAATTCATCATTTTCTGCGAAAGCATTTACAACTATGATTGCTGTTAGTAGTTGAATTCTTAATGATAAACATAAGCATTTTAATTTTTGCTTAATTGCTACTCCAGTTACGCTGGATTCTATTTCAAAAGGAATATTTGAATGGAGTTCTCCAATGCTTCTAGGATAAATCAACAGAAAATGGCAACGCATTTCGAAACAAGGACAGAAGTAATCTTTACCAAATTGGTAATTTAAATTATCTGAAATTGTACAACGATTCCTTAAACATACATATGTATGTATGTGAATGCACATACTCGTATATATGGAAATATTAAATTAAAATGCAAATTTTACTTGGAAATACAATTATGTATGTATGCCTTATGATGGGCATGGGGGACTACGGATACACCTATAGTAGACCGGACGTTTTTAGGGCCGGTTTACTATAGCCTCTAATTCCTACGATAACTATGTAAATACCAACGGTTACTGAAATTAAGGTAAATACATTGGGTCAAGGGAACTCAAATTACTAGCTTACTTAGCGGGCTCCCGAGTCGTTGAGGATCTCTGCCTGAGACACGGCAGCCTTCAATACTCTTCGATCGTGGGTCACGCTTTTACCAGTTCCCTAGCGCTCTGGGATCCGATATAGCTTGGTATTTAGACAGAGTTTCGATCTTCCTTGTTATCTCCAATTTGGGTACTACGATTCGAAGATCATCTCACCTAAAACATTATTGTACACTTGTCATGGCTGAGCCAGTGTATTCGATGTATTTTGATTTTTCGGACTAAATCCACCTTTTGGTACAACTCATCCTGCTTATTGTCCAGCACTCGGTATTGTATTGCAAGATCTGGGTTTTTAGGGCACACAGTTCGTCTTTCTAGTCAGAAGTTTTGAACCCTTTTGTTTTACCAAATCGGAGTAGCAGCGTTGTCCTAGGGTCAGCCTTCAATGGATCTCCACAAAGGTTTCATTAGTGGAGTTGATGTTTACTCCGAGGTACATAGGTAAACTCCTTAACCACCTCAAAGTTCTTGTTGGCGTTTTGTCCTATGCGGTGCACGGAAACTTCGTTGTTTGTAGACGACATACGTATGTTTATACCTGGTGTTGTTCTCATTTACTTAAAGTCGACTCGTTTCGCCGGATCTTGAACTGCCGTGAAAGCCTCAATGATGCCAGGTTGGGAAGAACCATTGATGTTGATGTCGTCTGCGTATCCCAACAGTTGGATAGATTTGTTGAAGATTGTGTCTTCTGTGTTAACACCTGCCCACCGCACTATCTGTTTCAGCACGAAGTTAAAGAAATCTCATTATAGCGTATCTCCTTACCAAAATCCAGAGCATGTTTGAAAAAGATCAGAAGAGCTGTTCTCAAACTTCGCATTACACTGCTTGTTTTTTAGCGTTATGCGGCAGCTGCTGACCCGGATTTATCCGAATCCTTAATTCGATCATCGCTCTGTACAGGTCAAGGCGACGTATGCTATCATATGCGGCTTTAAAGTCGATGTAAAGGTGACGGGTCTCTACTTTGCATGGTGTTCTCTAGGATTTGCCTTAGTGTGAAGATTTGGTCTACAGTCTAGCTGAACTGGAAGCCATACGTTTAACTCAAACTAAAGAAAATTAAGTATAAGAACGGATATGGGATAGCAAGCTTAATGCTATTGTGCCAGTGCTTAAGTCAAGAAATGTACCTATGGCCAGAGAGAAGAGGTGAGCTATGTATGTAACGACTGTCTCAGGGTGAATTTACTACAATGCAGGTCATAGTCGTCGTAGCTAGGTGCAAGTCCCAATATCTACTGAACATTTTTCGCGGTACTACCTCTCGTCGGGGAATGAAAAGCCTCCAGTAGCATAATTTATCATGAAGAAGCTTCTCAACGTATTCGAAGACGGCAATAAATTGTAGGTCTCTCCTATTGTGCGAAAAATGAAACACACACAGCATGAATGGATGCTAGAAGCTTGGTCTTGGGTCATTTTGACCTGTCGCGCCAGCTATTTATTTACATTTTTTTAAATATGATCGCCGTGGCCCAGTGCCAGCTGCCTAAGTGGTTAGGTAGGTGGCTATTCATGCGAGGCACAGACACACGTAGGGCAAGGAAGGCCCTTTGTAATACCACTGGGATCTACCTTAGGTGCCACTTCGGCTGATGAAACCATTTGGAGCTCTTGATAAAGCTGAGGATACTTTTGATATCAGTATGTGATAATTCGCGCAGGCTGGTGCCGTTTAGAAAGGGCGGGTCGAATTTTGTAATTCCTGGTGAAGAGGACTAGTTCGGTTTTCTCGGGGTTAACTCCCAGACCACTTTTAGCTGGCCATCTTGAAAGTATTGAAAGGGCGTTTTGAAGAAGTTCACTAAGGGTGCCCGGGTATTTGCCGGGGGCAGCAATCGCAACATCATCCGCATTACCAATCACTACGCATCTAGCCCTTGCCAGATCGAGCAGCAGTGTTTTAACCGCCACAATCCAGAGAAAGGGGGACAGAACACCGCCTTGTGGAATACCGCGGCTCACAGATCTGGCAGCTTGGTGTTAATTGTTCTGCCTACGAGCAGTTTTCCAATTAAAAGTCTGAGCGAAGTCTCGACTCCCAGATTTGTGAGTGCATCAGTTATCGCCCCCGCTTTGAAGTTGTTAAAGGCTCCCTCGATGTCCAAGGCCGCGCAACCATGGTGAACTCTTTAACGCTAAGTGATTTTTCAATGGTGCGTACTTATGAGTGCAGAGCAGTTTCAACAGATATGCCTTTGCAGTAAGCGTGTTGGGACGCTGATAGGAGTTTAGTATCTTTGCTACAGCGAAGGTGGAAGTCTATCAATCTCTCCAGTGTTTTTAGCAGGGAAGATCATAGGCTGATGGGACGCAGATCCTAAGGAACAACGTGTGAGCTTTTACCTGCCTTAGGTATGAAGACAACTACTACCTCTGTTCACCACCTGGGAATATGGACAAGGTTCAGACAGCCTTTTAGAATAGTGTCTAGCCAGGGAAGGACGCTAGCTGCCTTAGTTCGAGCAACATCATCCACATTTATAGCGGAACCCTCTATCGTCAGAAATTGTCAAGCCTCTCAATTCGGTGTTCGGGCGAAAAATGGAAGCCAGGCCTTGGCCCATCATGAGCTGTCGCGCCAGCTCTTTTTTTTTTCAGGCGTGAAAATTACAAATTCAAAGGCTTGTCAAACTAATTTATAAGTGCTCGTACATGAGTAGTCTTTCAATATTTGCAAATTTGGTTACTTCGCTTCTACATGTCGTCAATCATTATGTACCATGAATTCAATTTGTTTAAGCCAATCTTAAGAAGCTTTATGTTGACGGTGCAAGAAAGTCAACCTAGTGCGAACATGAACACACAAAGTTGTAGAAGCCAGAAATAACTTACAGCACGTTTAATAATGTTACGTGCACATAACCTGCAAATGTTCACCTTGCCAATTATCGTACCCGTAGGTCACGTATTTATTAGGTTCCTTGAATCAACGTGATAAATGGAGGCAATGATGGGAAATAAAAGCAATTAATGTGTATCAGAGGGATTGATAAAATATATGTTGTTCCTAAAGGAAAATAAATAACTTTTATTGCTTGTAATATGAGAGTGTTTATGAGTAGACCACTGACCGCCTTCTGGGCAATAAATGTTCATTTTAGCAGATGTTCGTTATTTGTGGACGTAATACTTCTCTAAGGCATTGGTTGAAACTATTTTATTGCTCTTATGAATACATTGTTGAATGTTCTTCAATTTTAATTATCTTTTTAGCTCCTAGCTGTATGTGCCTTTCAGTTTTCTATTAAATGACCCATGTACTTTCAAACGTAAAAAATCCAGCTATTAAGAAAAGGAAAGGGAATAAAATAAATATTAAGGGTAGCGTTTAAAGCGATGAACATTTTCCATAAAAGTTAGAAACGTGTCCCCTATTCATACATTGGTCGGCTTATGGTACTGATTTTAAAATTATAACCCGTGTCGTTGAATGGCACAGTTGGTCGACGACCTTACGCACTTCTGCATTACACCTTAGCCTATGTTTACGCGTACCACTCTAGTTATTGTACGGCGAATTCACATATGTACATAGGTACCACCAATTTTACTGATGAGTTATAAAGAGCTTATACTCCAAAGAAGCTAGGCCTAGGTTCTCGCCGACTTGTCGCGCCAGTTATTAATTTAATTTTTCAATGCTCCAGATGTCAGATATGCCGCATGCCAACTTTACTCCTGCGGCAGTCTCTCACTCCCCTAATGCATGCAAGAATACCCCCAAAGCTATGTCCCTCTACTATCAACATGTCATGGTCCGCCATGTCTGAGTACCAAGTCACGAAAGTGTCAAGGGGAATAAGAAAGCCGATGAACTGACAAGAAAAGAGACGCAGGATTTCGAAGATCACTGGGCAAACCTCCCGACGTGCAAAGTGGCTATATCACTCGTAAAGAAATCCAGCAACCTGCTCACTAGGAAGGCTCTAAGTTCAAACAGAGAGCAATTGAGGCTGATGGTGGGACTCATCACAAGCAGGACACAATAACCTCAACAAACACATGCATAGACTAGTGCCCCCCGACACAGAGACATGTAGACATTGCGTGGAAGAAGAAGAAGATCACCAACACTTCCTATCCCACTGCCCAGCCCTAGAAAGAGTGTGACAGAAGACCCTTTTATCCATGTGGATACCGGACCTAAGGCATCTCAAGGACAAAGGAATTGGCGGCATCCTGGCCTTCACCAAAGAAACAGGAAGATTCGCCAGACCACACGTGCACTAGTGTCAACTGCATAATTGTTTCCACCTTCCCTAGATCCCTCCCAACATACCTCCCAAACCAAACCTATTTCCACAGTTCCGATGATAAAAGGAGGCGAACGCAACGGGCCCGACTGAGGCCTAAGTGAAGAGCCTTCCGCTTACCCTTATATACCATACCACACCATCAAAAGGTCAGAGGACTGTGTACCAAAACCCGCGATGTATGTTAGACTTCCCAAAAACTTCCGTATTTTTGCCTTAACGGAAACTAATTTAACTACCAACTTCAATAAAAATGAAATTTTCCCAACGGAATTCAACATCTTCCGCGAAGAAGTTTCCTTCGGTCTCGCTTTCAGTACACAATCGCTTCGATTCTAACCTTTTTAAAAGCTCGCACACCACCGGCGATCACGTCTTTATCATGGGGGAGTACAATATTCCTCATCTCCAATGGACCAAATTGGAACAAGAGTCTTACTTTGTCTCCATGGCCAACTCTGATAGCGAGCTTGCACTTGCCAGTTAGCCGGGGCGACTAATTGTTCAGCTACGACGACTTCTTCCAAGCTGGGAAAGAAGATTTCTTCATCAACCAAATTTGGATCTTCGTTTTGTCCAATCACACCAAAACCCGATCCCCTCCCCACAAACGAATGTCTAGCTACAGCTGGCTGAGACTTTTCGATGTGATTGAGATAACATGTGATGACGGTATGACTTTCTTAGATTGCATATATTTGTTTTAAGAACCTGTCCTATGGCTGATACTGAGACCTATGAAGATCTATTGGGTCTATTGGGTCGGTCCACTTAGCCTAAAAGTTCTACTACCTTCCTAATGAAGGTGAGTCTGTCATTAGTAGCCGAGTTTCTAAAATCCGCTAAAGAGCAGAATTTCCTATGGAAGATCCGTCTGGGTACTCAGACATTCACCGAGAATGTGCTCAGAGGTTTTTCCCTCTTCCCAACAGAACCGACGCTCTGTATCTGAGCAAAGGTAAAGTTTGTTGAAACGATATCTTAGGCCGCAATGGCCGATAAGGGAGCGCACTAGCTTCCTCATGTTGATCCTGTCAAGGCTAAGAATTTACTTGTGGGAAAAAAACTTGATAAGTCGTGTCTAAGCCCAGAAGTTGATGTTTCCAGTTATTTAAAAGCTGCGGCGGGAGCCCAATTAACGCCACAGAAGGGTTCCGGACCCAACAGCATGGAAGGAAAACCGGCCCTAGCCAGCTCATCGCAGTTTCATTGCCTACAATAGGTGGCCGGGCAACCAACCAATCTTGACTTTGATGACATAAATATTAATCTGGAAATATCTCGATTTATAGGGTTTCTCCGATTTTCTCCTATTCGAGATTTACAGTGAAAGTCCTCTCTGTTGATTTGTCTCCTTTCAAAGTAGAAGCATGACCTTTTCTCTCTTAAATGTTCGACCATCAGTTTCTGCCACACCCTGATGGCTCATAATCATTCACAGCATTTTTTCATCGATTTAATACGAAGTATGACAGGTTGACCTGATTCTTCAACCACTGTAACTGCCAACGTCAACAACAAAGTTCCATCATTCTTCGATAATTCACACATCACGCCCACATTCTCTCCATAAAACTTTATCGTTTCAAAAATGAGACATCATAGCTAACATCTCACGAATTTCTCAACAGACCTCAATTTCTTTAACTTATGATGGCATAAACCGAACTAAGTTGCCTTCTAGGAAGAGGTTATCCCTACTCTAACCCATCGATAACATCCCACAATGAATCGGCAAAACCAACAACCTATCCGATGGCTTAACAAAAACTCACTCATTCATAACCGATTCACATCCGTCCGCATTTTCCGCGTCACTGGCCGTCACAAGAACTTGACATACACGCGTCAATAATTTGACAACCCACCCGTTCAGCGTCAATCAAATTTGACACCACAGCCATAAAGTTCCACTTTGAATTTAGAATTTTCAAACGCCTCGCCTATCGTAGTCCATGATAGCCCCGATTGTCGGCGGGCAAAATTAACATGGCTTCCAGATCCTTCGCCAGATATTCTGCTGGCATTGTCACTTTCGCACCATCGCACAAAATGCGTTGTTTTACACTGGAAATCCCTTTATCCCACTTGACTGACTGGCTGTCAGCCCTCAAGTCTTTCCCAATAGAGCGGCATACCGCACGTACGCCTTTGAAACTCCTGTCAATAGACTTTTGTCCCGATTAACAGGCTGCGGATAAAACCGACAGAATGAGATAAAAAAAAAAGAAAATGTTTTGATAAAAACTCAACTGCTTAGCGAAAATTTCGTGCGTAAATCTCCTCCAGTTTGTCGTCCTTTTTCTTAGTCCTTTGTTCGACCCATGCTGCTATGCGTGTGTCCTTTCGGGCCAAAACTTTCTCAATTTTTTTTGTTGTCCTCTTTCAAATATTTTTATTGTCATCGGGATCGAAAGGGCCAACACAGAAAAAGGACAAATGAAACTGAAAGGACGCATTATCCATCGGCACAGAAGTGAAAGGGAAATTCACTCGGAATTAATTTTCACGGGTAATGATTTCATGGGAAACGGAAACGGATTTTATGGCTTTGAATCATATTTTCTCACCCGGAATCCGGGGGACATCTTTTAAACTACAAATTCGTTTGGACCACAGGTCAAGGATGTGACAAAACCGCAACGTGGTGTGCAATTTTCCCTGTGAATTCAGCTCGTGTTCGAATCTAAAGATGAAATTCGAAGAACAACTCGAAAATGCTTCCTGCTGCTTCAGTATTTCAATCAGTTAAAGTTGAAGTGGTTTTTGCATTTCTCCACAAGTCACAAAAAAAAATTGTGAATTTGACTTTCAGATTGCATCGAGGAAAAACTGCCCAAGTTCTACCTCGTCCAGCTCACCCAGATAGTTGACTCAGTTCGTCTTTGAGTTTTCTGTGCTGAATATCGTTTTCCTATTCCACTTTCAGATAAATAACGAATAGCCTGTGCGGGTTCTGTGGAAAGGTAAAGACTTGTCATTGCACAGATGTGATTTTCGGTTGAGAAACTTCAAGACATTACAGTTGCAAAAGTTGTTGCCATCCGTCCAGAATGAATTTTAGTTTTTCAATTGCCATCTTGTTGGTTGAAAATTTTGAGTGCATTGAAGTTCGCAGGATTGTAAGGTAAAACCGAGAACATAACTTGTATACTCTTGGAATTAGCTACACTATCTATCGAAACAGAGAAATACGCATGAGAAATTCAGGAAAGTTTGGTGTCTTAGGTGTTTGGTATCTTAGCAACAATTAAGGGAGCCTTAGATGTAGATGTGTGCCATAGTTAGATTGCAAAATTCGTTTGCGTATTTCTATGCAGGACACTTGCTTTAGAGAGAATTTTCTTGGAATCTTGAAAAGTAAAATGCAAAACTTGAATTGAAACAATGTATACCAAAGACAGCCAGGCGACTATCAAGTCTCTGCAATCAGCATCGACAAAATCGAAGTTTGCAAAGGTCAACGATATATGTATAACAACTAATAAGGGTATCAAGTTACAAAAATATGCCAGGTAATGAGATGACGGACCAATTTGCCAGGAAGAATGCAGAACTAGCATATGCACACACTCTTCCAGTTGCAAAGCCAACCATTAGCACTCTTTACAGGAAAATAGATGAGAAAACCATGATTCGGGCTAATACGCGATAGTGTCACATGGACACTTGTGTAATCAGTATGGCCAGCCTTCGATTTTTTTTTGTCGGGTTTGAAAACGCTTTACTGGGCCCTCAAACGCAACTGGTCTATTGTACTACCAGAAAGCACCCATTTTACTGGAATTTTCTCAACTTTCTGCGAAAATTCCCACATCAGCACCGAAAAACAATTCGAATTACCATCGCTCTCTCCACAGGCATCCCAGACAGTTGTGTCACTTAAGCCTAACACACTAAGATGATTGGCAAAAGCAAAGTGTTCGGTTAGAACGCCCATAAGTTGTCTACAGTCTCTTCTGCTGAGTGATAGCAAGAATACTGCTGATTTCTTACAAACGTTCGGGAGCATTCGTTTAGTCTGCTGCATCCTGGGGGCCATGCCACACACAATTGTGTTCGTAGGGAAACCAATCGTCAATGGAGGCCCTGACCGAGAATGCGGGAAGCCCCAACGCAGCCTTGTCTAATAACCTTATCGGAGATCTCATTTCCTCAGATCCCAGTGTGACCTGAGACCCAGACAAGAGTCAAAGAGTTCAACCTTGCGACCGAATTCAGAGAGTTCTTGCATTCTCGTACTATTTTGGAACTGGCTAAAGGGTTGAGCAAGTCCTGAAGGGTAGCCTGGCTATCGCTACAGACACAGATACTTCGACCCTTCCACCTATTCTAAACAATATAGTCTGTGACCAATGGGATAGCAAAAGGTCTCTGCTTGAAAAACGGAGGCATGCTTACATGCCTCCACGAAGACACCAGCACCGGACTTGTGACTGGTTTTGGAGCCATCCGTGAAGATTCTACTACAGCCCCGTCCAGGCTCAGACTCCAGCTGAAGCCAGTCCTGAAGGCAAGGAAAGTCGACTTTAAATTTTCACAGCTACCGAAGTTCTGGTGTCAGACGGTATATTCATGGAACTAGGGCCGTAGGATAAGTGTCGCGCAAGGTCATCGAAACTCCAGTACGGATGATACCAAAACCCACCCCGTTGAAGACGATAGATTGCTATAATAGTACAGCCCATGATATAAGAATCAAGGGGATATAGGTCGAACAGAGCGTCTACAGCAGGATCCGGCATACTCGAAAAACTCCCGTGCATCCAAAACAAGCCATTCTTTGAAGTTTAGTGCAGTAAGCAGTCACATACTTACGCGGAAGCACCCTCCACTAAACAATCGGCGCATAAGCTAGAAACGGTCTTTGAAAGCCGTATAGACTCAAAGGACATAATTCGGTGATAAGCCCTATGTCTTGCCAAAAGCACCCTTACACTGACAGAAAATTAGAGCGCCTTGGATGTCTTCGACTCAACTGCTTTGTCCAAATAAGTTTTTTTATTTAAAATCACCCCTAGATATTTAGCTTCATCGGAGATCTGGATAGTGACGCCCTTTAACACTGGCTGAGTCAGATCGGTCACAATCCTCCTTCTCGTAAAGAGGACAACTTCAGTTTTCCGAGGGTTGACCGACAGCCCACTCCTAGAGCACCATTTCTCGATCTTGTCTAAAGCCGCCCGCGCGTTAGCACAGACAGTCTTCAGACATGACCCGACAGAAAGTATGGCAACATCATTCGCATGTGCCTGAGCGTAGACGTTAGAAGAATTGAGAGTATGCAACAGAGAGTCAACCACCATGCACCATAGCAGTGGAGACAGAACGCTGCCTTGCAGACAGCCTCTGTTTACCCCTGCCGTAACACAATCCGCATCTACAACCAAAGGTCTATTCATCAACATTGCTCGGATCCACAGAACCAGGGTTTCATCCACCCCGTGTTGTCTAGCAGAGTCACACATGCAGTCAAAGGACGAATTATCGAAGGCACCCTCTATGTCGATGAAGATACCCTCTATGTCGATGAAGATGCCCATGGCGTATTCTTTCCTATCAAGCACGCATTCAATTCTATCCAGCTTTCGATAAGAAGAATTCCAAAAAATCTCATACAACTTAGTCGAAAGGAAGTTCGAATCAACTCTGGTGTCCTTACAGGGCACTGCGGAATAGGAATCCAGGCGGAGCGTCTTAGATTACCTTACAACGACTAATGCAGAAGCTGCTTGGACAAAAAGGAAGTAGAATCCGTCCAGTACCTACTATGTCCCGCACTAGCCACCAGAAGATTGGATATTTTTGGTAGTAGCTTCTTCCATGGGCTGGAGGACCTTCATATCGCTGATATTAGGAAACTTCTGAGATTTCTAACCCTTTCTGGGTGGTTTTCAGATCAGCTAACCCTACCTCTTGGTTAGACTCCCATGAGTATCATTTTTATGGGTACAGTAAACCTGCTTGAGGTCTAAGTACATAAGTCTTAGTCTAAGGATAGGACACTCACGAAACCAACCAGCCATACCAAAGAAAATTCAAAGTGGGTCATGCGGAACAAGACCCACCGCGGTACTGACTGGAAATCATTCTTCAAACCCTACTCCTAGATGAGAGAAACGTTCAAAGCATTGATGTCAGCATTTCGGCTGAGAGAGTCCTTACAAGGAAAACAGTATGACACAGGACAGGCCAAAATTCAAAATTCAAAGCTGCGGATTAGTGAACCCTGTTCCATGACTTCAACATTTAATGTAAAAAAAGTATTCCCAGCTGACAGAAATGGGAAGGGAATGCAACTCCTAATGAAAACGACGCAATAAAATTCACGCGGTCAGGTCGTAAAAGCCAGTATCTTTTCAATATGAGCCTTTTTTTTTTAATCTGGTGAGTCAGTGCAGTGTTTTACGCGTGGAGGTTGATGAAATAGCGCCGGAATTTACATTGACAGTCAAGCAGCTATAAAATCACTCGAACTACCAATAATTAGATCTAAATTGGTCAGGCACTGGGGCTCTTAAAGAGATATTGAGTTGATGCACCCTTAGCCTGTGTTGGGTTGCTGGTCAAAGAGATTCATCAGGCAGATAAGGTAAGGTTAGGTTAGCGGGCCGATGAAGATGATAAAACACTCTTCATCTCATTAAGAACTATAAAGACCCGCTCTGGTACTCATGTACCTTACCAGCTACTTCCTACTGTCTGGTTTTATATATCTGATGACAACCACTTGGCTGTCGTTTCAAAATTTGAACAATGAACCATCGAATAGCTCATTCATGCTATAGAAGTGCCAAGTGTTCTTTTTCTAATATTGCAGAGGCTTTGGCAATGACAAAGAAAGTGGATTGTGTCCTCATGAACTTGTTCGTCCCCACTTCCTCTGCATAGATCGCCCTCGGTCAGGTGCACCTTTTTTTTGCTTGCTACCTGTAGTGATAGGCATTTCCTGCCCATAACCGGTAGCTTGGTGGTTCGGGCTTTGTTATATTCTGTTCTGGCCTTAGCCTTCTGGAAATTTCGCAGGTTGTTAATGTTTTCCAACTGTTTTCGCCTCAGTTAGTCTCACTATTTCTTGCAGATGGTGAAATGGAGGTTTAATTGTACCGTCCGTTAGCTCTGATTTTAAGGCTAAACCCTTCCTGGCTTGTTCCTCAGAAGTTACGCTTCCTAACACACTACTGTGGATCGGGATCCAGCAGAGTTTTGCATTATGCTGCATGCCAATAACATTCAGCTCTTCGCGACCGCAGTTTACCAGCCTGGGTGTGCACCTTTTATAGCTGCATTACTGTCTATGAAGATCGTGATATCCTCCCATGATGCCGTGAGCATTGACGACAATTGGGCAGCTCTGGTTACTGCTAGAACCTCTCCCTGGAAAACAATACTGTTGTCAGGAAGTCTTATTGATGTTGAGTTTTAACTCCTCAGCAAAGACACCTGCAACCGTGAATATTTCCATCTTGGAGCCATCCGTGTAGATGGACTTTGTTTCGTTAAGAATTTCTTTGTTTTACCACTGTTCTTTGATTAGAAAGGATTTAGCAAAGTCCAGATATAGAATCATATAGTGAGTGGCGACACTTACACCTCGATATTTGTCCAATATCTGGCAGTGTCCATATGAGCTCGTTTTCCTTAGTTTAGACTGGTCTAATCTCAGAATGATCGTTGCTGCAGATTGGTGCATGTAGAGGTCTAGGAAGAGCAGATTGAGAATTGATTCCAACACTTGATCTCAGTGCACTGGTCGTTCCAATGCAAGCTTGTATTTGCATCTTGGTCAAAGCTTAGAGCTTAGTGGTTTTAGTTGCAGATTGCCACCAGACTAAACCTCTATACGTTAATATCGGCCAAACGATAGCAGAGTACAGCCATAGGATTTTACTGGGATTAAGTTCCCAGTTCTTCCCAAAAATCCTTCTACTAGTGTAGAAGGCCCCTACAAAGCAGACTAATAAGCGAAAAAAGAGCACAAAGGAACTCTCAGCACTAACAAGAACACTCGAATTAGTGGAGAACGTACGCATGTATAAGCAACCTAGTCGGTGGTTCAATTTAATCATAGCTAAGTTCAGTGTGGTCGCCTTGGCTCAGTGATTAGTGCGTTGGTATGATGTGCGAGCTGCGTGCGTTCAAACCACATTAAACATTTTTCGCGGCCTACCTCTCATCGGGGAATGATAGGCAAAAGTATAATCTGTCATGAAAGAGCTTTTCAAGTCTCCTTTCGGAGTCGGCAATAAATTGTGCGAAAAATGGAACACGCACAATACAAATGGTTCTGAGAAACTAGGCCTTGGCTCATCCTGAGCTATCGCGCCAGCTATTTATTTATTTTTTTAAGTTCAGTACCTCTACAGCGATAAAGATGGTTTTTCGATGGGTGTTAGGTAGCAAGTTTAAGCATACGCACTGATTGATGGTCAATCTTGACAAGCGCCAGACGAGGCACCAAATATTCCAGACCCCAATTCAATATCTATTAGTCGTTCCTATTGTTGGCGGATTGCACTCTTTTGCTTGAGGTGAACGAGAGTCATCTTATCTATGGTTGACCTTAGGAAGTGAGGATTAAGTAAGACTTGAAGAATTTCTTCTGTTCATTACCCTATCTATGATGTTGTAAACACCTTTTGTCTAATGCATAATCTTTATCTAACTTTGTAAACAAATTATCATATTTTATTCATGGACTGTGAACTTTCAGTTTTTATTGTGGAATATATGTCCACCCACTTTGAGCCCTTCGTCAACCTTTATCCATTCGTCAACCTTGATCCTTCCATTCACAACCCGTATCATTCTAAGAACCCATTTTCAATGTTCAACATTCCAAATTAGATAAACATTTTCATACCCTCCTTCCGAGGACCTTAATTTACTTTAGATTCTAATTACATCATTCGTCATCCGAAATTCATTTCAAGCAGCCATTTATTGATATGTTGCCTAAGTGTCCTTTAAATGCTCCACTGTTTGAATTTCTCCTCCCACACATAAGCGCTACACTCGAAGACAGCTCCTTCAATTCGAAACCGATGTTTTATTTTCCATTTAATTAATCACTTCCAGTGGCGTCTGTTATTCCAATACACAGGGTGTGCATGTTGTCAGTTCGGTTGCATAAATACACAACTTGAAATCATAATATTTTCACAGTGGTACCAGAATGTTTGCGCTTGCAATTTGTGTGTCGGTGTCGTTTCGGGTTACCCTTCATTAGTTGTGTGGCTCCAAATGTACGTGGGCGTAGGGTATTCAGTAAACCAGAGGCATTAATTCCCAGTTAAAACCCTCTTCCGTCGCCGCAGCACCACAAACAGGAACTAGTTGAATTTTAAAATATATGTCGAACCTCTTTCTGTGTCTCAAAACTCTCACCTTACCATATCTCTGCCGCTCGATGGAGAACAAGTGGTACACACCGCAGTGTCAGTTGTTTCATCTTCTCTATGTCTGGAGCATGATTCAATCGTCATAGTGTCATAGTCATACTCATACTTATATTGTTTGCCTAATGAAAATCCCATGCTCTCAGGATTTGAGTGACCATACCGTTCTCCAATTTTGATAAATCTCAATCTGTGAGATGAATTCAACATTCAGCATGGGTACAAAGAAAAGGGACAATTAAGCCAATTTATGAGCGCAGCAGGCAGCAACAGAGCATGAGCCTAACCAACTGCAAATCCGAATTGTGCTGAATTCGAATGACCAAGTTGATTGGTAAATAGTGGCCTTGTGACGAAGATGGTTGAGATGTTGCCTTAGACGGGAGTGATGATCAAACGTGGGCTGTGATGAAACGCTTAACACTGTGGAGTAAGCACTTTAATTTGTGAACATTTCGTTGTGGGAATATTCCGTCTGGTGACCACAGCTCAAATTGTCAGTTCTGTGCTGTGATTTTGCGTTTTGTAGACGTCTGTACCTCACACAGTCAGCTAAACATTTTTAATAATAAGACTAAAGACTCTATTCACTAATCACTGACCCATAGCCGAATGAAAATCAGAACTAACTTTTCGTAACTTGGTTTGAGCTTGTTAGACTTTTGTCCTCAACGGGCAATTCCTCGCAAAGATAACTTTTGAGTTAATTTCTTTTAAGATCGGTGAGGTCTTTAGCTACCTAAATGAAGCAACTCTTCATTGTCATTAAGCACAATTGGACGAATTTGTCAGAGATACCTAGCAATGTATAGCTCGTTTCTGTAAATGCTATCAAAATAAAGCTTTTACCGCGCGGGTCACAGAGGACGCCAAAATGCGCCTAAATCATGAAACACGTCCAGTTATGGATATAAGACCATGGACTGAGTTTAGCAACAAAGAAGACGAAGAGAGTTCTGCTGACCAGGAAACGTATTCTCACTATCTTTGGGATGCGAGTAGGCCCGGAGACAATAACCACCAAAGATGTAGTAAAATACTTGGAAGTGAGGTTGGATAGAGAGCTCACGTATTGGTACCGGATAAACCATGCGTCCAAAAGGGTTGCAATTATCACCTTAGCGCTGAGCAGATTGTTGGCAAACTTAAGAGGGCCCACGGCAAGCAGGCGGAAACTACTTATGACAATGACGCACTCCAAACTTCTGTCTGGGTGCGAGATCTCTACTGACACCTTTCAGTTGAAAAGGATAGAAAACAAATTGCTGCGAAGAGGAGCTCTACGGGTGGCAAGTTCCTATCGCCACCTAGCCGTTCTCGTAGTCGGGAAACTAACACCCATTGACTTCATAACAGCGAAAAAGAAATCAGAAGCTGAAAAAAAAGCAAGAGCAGAAGCCAAGGAGGCAACGATGTGCCACTGGAAAGAGCGCTGGAGCAGAGAAACTAAAGATAGATGGGCTGCAACTATGATCGGTTGACAAAGCGAAAGTATGGAGAAGCGAATTTATACATCACACAATAACTTACAGAAGACGAGGGTTTTAACAATTAGAAAAATATAGTGAAGCGACAATATATGGCGACGCGACCCAAGAGGACGCATCCCATACGTTCTTTGAATGCACGAGATAATTTAGAGAAAAATAAAGGCAGAGGCAGGCCAGACATCATTATAATGGTAAAGTCCGTGAAAACAAGTGGAAGGGAGCACGATTTTACATAGTAAAAGATGCTTACTGCCATAAGAGACTGAAGCCTCATAGAGTCTTAGGTAATGCTGAACCTTAAGTAATGCAAGAAGCAGTCCGCGGGTTGATTTTTCACTGAAGATATAGCGGGTAAGTGGTGTCCGACACACCAGAGAAACATGGCCATTTATAATAGGACTTAGGTAAGAAGGTAGGTAGGTAAGGTGGCTGTCCATGCGAGACACAGACACACGTAAGCAAAGGAAGACCCTTTATGATGCCATTGGGATCTACACCTTAGGTGGCACTCCAGCTACTGAAACCATTTGGAGCTCCTGGTAAAGCTGATGATACTGTTGACATAACTATGTGATAATTCGCCAAAATTGTCGCAGTGATAAGCTCCTAGATAGAGCTTCCATCTTTGAGAAAGGGCAGCACAAGTGCAGAGGAAATTTCTCCCACCTCTCCGTCCCTGCAGCTCTTGCAAAAGTCATTTGAGAAGAAGTCCATACTTCTGGCATAAAGACCGATGGGATAGTGACCAGTGGCAACACCGATAACGGTGCTGATGAGCGACCCTTTAAGTAAGATCAGACTTTTTGATCGAGTAAGGTTTAGCATAGGCCAGTTCTCTCTGTAGGTACGGCATGTTGTGCCGTTCGTCCATC
This sequence comes from Matsumyia berberina, assembly GCA_917880715.2. Classification (NCBI taxonomy): domain Eukaryota; kingdom Metazoa; phylum Arthropoda; class Insecta; order Diptera; family Syrphidae; genus Matsumyia; species Matsumyia berberina. The sequence goes on from OU862870.1 coordinate 38,259,104, forward strand.
TTTGGTTTGTCTTGCTGATCGCGTCATAGTCTAAGCGTAATTTACATGTAGCGAGTGGAATACCCAGATTTCTCAGTCCAGAGTAGTGCCTCGTTTGGTGAGTTCATCCGCCTTACGAATCCCTGGAATGTCTGTATGTCCGGGTACCCAGCATAGGTGAATGTTAAAATGTTCTGCCACCTCCATGAGAGACGAGCGGAAATCTGAGATAACTTTTGATGTATATGTTACTGATTCCAGGGATGGCAGCGTGGCTATCGGTAAAAATTGAGATGTCTTTGCAGGTTACCACATTATCCCTCAGCCCGGAGCTTAAGCTTAAACTGACCAAAAATAAGAAGTGTCGATTTTTGATTCCAAAGGAAGGTGAAATATTTGGTCGGTGGGAGTATTTCTCTGCCTAAAACCACACAGTTGACCAAATGGGTTATTAAAAAATGACCCTATTTCCTCACACATTACTGCAGATAAAATCGTATAGGCTATGTAGAGGAGACTTATACCTCTATGTGCCTGTCTACATTGGTGCAGAAATGAAACACTGTCGGAGAGAGAAAGGACGATTTTCATTGAGCGGGAAGGAGAAGGGTTGATTGCACCAAAAATCCATTCCCAACATAAATTTCTGCTTGGGCATGAATGTTCATTTGTCATTGCGTTCCGTTTTTGACAGAAATCTTCATTTGATGGCTGTGCGTCAAGCAGTGTGCGACTCTAGTGGCTATCTGCCTGCAGAAATTTTTTTGGAGAACATTTCCTCCGTACAAACCTTCTGTTTCGACGACATGTTGTGTTTTACATTTCAGCATTCCCTTTTTTGTCAAACTGCTTTCATTCCAATGAAGCCTTTTTTCATGGGATTCATGGGAACCACTTTCATTCCTGCACCAATGTGGACAGGGACATAGAATGCTGAGGTTCCATTAATCCGACTTTATGTACTTTGATTAGTTGGTGCATATTTATCTTAACTACATGTAAATCTGATGAGTTTTTCCGTTGAAATCTGGATCCAAGAAGAGTGTCTCCGCTTAATGTCTTCCATCCGCCATATATTTCAAGCAAAGAGAATTCTATATGGCCATAGTATTGTTATCCTTTAAATTCACATATACACGACTGAGAGGATTCCTTTAAGATGAAACATATTAAATTTCTCAAAGACCATCGATATGGTTGGCCTCGAGCTAATCGAGTACAATAACTTGTCCAGCAACGCAACCGAAACATTCCGTATAGACAAAATACAATTTTTATCCGACCAGGATTTCCCATAAATCCACAAGCGTTCAAATATGAAACGACTTTCGATTTGAAATCCTTTCTTGCGAATCGATTTCCATAGAGAGCAAAGAGAAAAGAGAAATCCTGTGGATGAACACTATGTGAATGTGACATATCCAAACGTGACCACTCATATAAAATTTGAAATCCTCTTCTTAACGCAGGCGAGACAGCACTAAATACATTCCGATAGAATGGGATTTGCATTTGAAAAGGACATTTATTTGCGAAATCATACGACCTGAAGAAGATACAACATTTCCCCATTGCGACATATGACATGAGTTTTCCAATTGGCTTGTTACCCGTGTTGTTTTGGAGCTTACTTGGGCTTTTTCTTTCGTTTCCATCATCCTTGTATAGCATGCATGTGGAATATGGCCCTCAGGACGAGATTCCCTTGAATTCGACAAAAGGTGGAATCTTTCGTATTGATTGTTCGTTTCTCTGCCTGGTAGCTGGGTTTTCTTGTCGAGGCCCGGATTGTTGTTGTGTTGTTGTGCTGCCACAACATCCTGCATAATTTATGGACCATTAATGATACGTTCATATGAGGGTGTGTATACGGGTATGTGGTTACTCTTTACCCATGGGGATCTTTTCAAGGCTCCTTTTGTGGTGTGTGCTGGTGAGTCTGCATATGAACATTTTTTTGCAAATTCAAAAGGACTCCGCAGGGTACGTATATGAATAAAAATGTTGTTTATGCGGATGAGGAATTGCATTTTATTTTATGTTGAAGGGGATGCTAAATAAAATATTGAGCTATGAAGGTATGGAAACTGTCGGTGGTGCGGAAAGTACGAATGTACTTTATGTTTTGATTCGATTTTTGTGAACATGGATTTTAACCTGATGCACATACCGACAGCAGCATTGTAGAGGTCCTGAAAAAAGGCAAAAGTTTCCTGCCTTACTTTGTGCTTGTTTTGCCTGTTGCAGGATAGTCTGCGATGATTTTTTCTTTAACAATGTTAACTATTTATTTATAATTTATATTTTCAATATGCTACAGGCTTGGATACTTGGCTTGGATGATGAATATATTGCAATTCATGTGTGTATACAACAAATACAATCAATACATCGGTAGCACAGCAGGTAAAACAACGGCTTCCACTCGACCGATTTTGCAGCGGCTTGTACTAAGGTGATAGACAAGATTTTCAAGGCTACGCATTTCCAAAGTAACTTGGCTCTTTCCAAATAGTCCAACTCTTAACCAAATCGATGAGAGGTACGCATCCCGAATATGCTTGACCTCTTTCTTCCGGCATCCAAATTCAGAACTCGACTATGGTGCGAAACGCGCGCAGAAAGCGAAATTCAACTTTGAAAGACTGCACAGACTTGGATTCCAAAGGTTCTTCGGGACTACTCATTGCATTGTGCATGATTCCCCTCTGGGTTAAGAAGGGGGCACCTGGGAAACCAGCAGTGACCTTAGTATCCCGCCACGTCTAAATGGTCAAGCACTCTTATTAGCGTCTAATGCCAAATATTAAGGCTTCATTTTCGACTCTAAATTAATTGGAAACTAAACATAGACTAAGCGGTTAAAATGGCGTGTATAGCCTTCAATGCCTGTGGTAGAACCTTTGAAAAGAAGTTGGGACTAATACCAAAAATGGGCTTGTGGATGTAGGTACTCTGGCATTGTACGATAAATTCTCACATATGGGTCCTTGATCTGGTGGCCCGTACTGAATAAAGTTTATAATGTCAATAAACTAGACCTCTGGCTACACTAGCTCGGCAGACGGTAATTTCTATTACACGCGATCTATTCCCCCACATCGCTTGCAGCAAAGACTTCGCTGTGCTACGAGAGGGGAATGAAACAACGGTTAGGTTATGAGGGAAGTGCACAGTCCAATTACTGAGCCTGATCCATTGTGTTCCCCTTTATGCTGTGATCCTTGTCCCAACTTTTGGTTCTAGATGGGTGGTCTATCAAACCACCCTGTACTCAAAATATAGTGGATAAATCTCTGTTAGGTTACACAGTTCTCAAAACAGCCTGTTTCGCATGGGTCAGAGTCGGCGGTTTTGGAGGTTGAGACACTCACAGAGTAAGTGTTTGATGATTTCTGTCTCTTCCGCATCTTTGCAAATCCTGCAGTAGTCTGGGGAGTCGATGCCGAGTCTGCTGGCCATGGAACCTATGTCCCGTCAGTACACCTGTCTATCTTTTTTATTCATAGCCAGAAGACATTTTGTTCTGGTCTATTCACTGCTGTGGCATAAAATGCAGTCGGACCAAGAGGTGTTGATTAGCTCTCCCATCTTGTGGTCGACTTTACCTTTCAGTACACCGATAGGGATGTTTATTGATGTGTGGGTGTGGTCTCTTTCCAAAGCTGATCGCTGCCAAGCAAGTTCATCTCCTCTCTCGTTGCTCTCGAAATCGCTGTGTCCGGGGACCCAACAGATCCTGACCTCGTGCGGGACGCCTATTTTATTTAAAATTTTACGACAGGTAGACACCGCTTTCGATTTGATGCTAGTTATATCTATGGCCTTGTTAGCTGCTTGACTGTCTATGAGGACGGTGATCCAAGTTGGGCTTCTATCATTGTAACGGTGAGGGTACAAAATACCCCACAGAAACACAGAAATATAAATACAGAAGACGAAACTCCGATAAGTTGCGGAGTAGGTTCGAGAATCTATTCTCAATGCCACTGCAGGTATTAGGGTTCCTCAGACTACCCAATACATGAGTCATGTAATGCTAAGAGCATTACAAACTCTGGGCGAAACGTCGCAACTTCCTTGGATAGTCGGACCACTCCCTCCTAGCTTCCTATACCCAGGCGAAAAGGGAACAGATCAGGTCAATTAGTTTAAGGGCTAATTTAGGTTAGCTTTAAGTTAATATAGGTATAGCTTAGGGTTTATTTTAAGTCTTAAGGGAGCATAGGATAGGTTCCAGGTTAGTTAGGTTCAGCGGTTGGATTGGCTTCTGGGCCTTCTCTTCTTTTTTCTTTCATTCTTTCTCGTCTATCTTTTGAGTATGTCTGATGTCTCTTTTTTTTTTTAAAGTTTGAATGGGACGAGATTTTGTTAGTGAGAAGGTAATGCATGATGGAATGGATAAGAACCAAACCCCTTCCAACGAGCTACCGCAAACGAGTCGCCGCGCCGTCCACTTCCCCTGCACCGAAGTTGGCCTCGTGATCCTGCCCTACAACTACAACAATGGCGTCCAACTTGGAGCTCTCGTCGCGACAATCATGTCTTCTAAGCTGGTAGCAAAATTCAGATTCAAGCTTGCGCACTTAGGAAGTCAATGTTCTTTACTCCCGGTATGGGTCCCAGGTCACATTCTACTAGGAACTTTTACGAGAAGAATCGACTCACAATGCTTCTTACTTGCGAAAGACTAATGGGATAAATAACTTTACCTTCACTTGAAAATACGAAAACAATTGATCTCCTTAACAAAACCGATGTGGACAAAGCGCTTATAGTTTGTATCTGTAAAGGTAGGTGGGCAGAAGGAACCCACGGAGCCATAATTTACATCCCCTATAATACACACTGCTGAAGCTGCAAAAACATAGACGATAAGCAAACTCGCGACTACTTTCTATGCAGTTGCCCGGCACTTACCACAGCAAGACTAATGGTGCTTTGGGAAATCCTTTCATGAACAATTTTAACTATATAAGCTGTCCGAAAAAGAATCTCTTACGTGCTATTCTTCCTTAAATCCACAGTCAACGTCCCCACCAACACATTCAACAACCCGGTCACGAGAACTATGGTAACAACTTACTTAAGGCGGCGCTACAGACCGGGGTGGTCATGGGCCTCAACCAACAAGCGTCGCCAGCGATCTGGATCTTTTGCCAGCTGTCTCCAGTTTCGCAGGCCAAGTTGGTTGAGGTCCCCTTCTACTTGCGTGCACCACCTGAGTCGCGGTCTTTCTCTACTGCGCTGACCCTCGGGTGTGGATTCGAAGATTTTCCGAGCTGAAGCATTGGTGTCCATCCGCTCTACATGTCCCAGCCACCTCAGTCGTTGGACCTTCACTCTTCTGGCTAAGTTGATACAGCCCGTTCGTCGTTGTATCTCCTCCTCCACTCCCCGTCTATGCAGACGGGAACAAAAATCACCCGAAGAATTTTCCTCTCAAAACAGCCAAGAGCAACCTTACCCACTTTTGACAAAGTCCATACCTCTCCTTCGTAGAACAGGACTGCGACGATTAAGGTCATGAAAAGGGTCACCTTAGTTGTTCGAGAGAGGGCTTTGCTACTCATTTGCCTTCTTAGCCCAAAGAAACGGCGATTGGCAAGAGTTATTCTTCGTTAAATCTCAGCGTTGGTGTCGTTGTCTGAATTTATAGCGGAGCCTAGGTAGACAAAGTCCTTAAATACCTCGAAGTTATATCTGTCTACTGTGACGTTCTGTCCGAGACGTCGGTGTTGGGTGTCCTTTCTTGTTGACAGCATATACATACTTCGTCTTGCACTCATTAACAGCTAAACCCATCTTCGCCGCCTCTGTCTCAATACTCACGAGACGGAGGCGGCGAAGATGGGTCAGTCTTAAATATTGTCCTTAAAACTCCATTTGTTGGCTATAGCTTTGTCTAGTAATGTCCTTCAGGGCCGTTACTTCTGCTAGCTATAACCAAATTGGTTTCTATTAAAAATTGAAACAACGACTAACGATTTAGCGTTACAGGCCATTTACAGATCCTATCTTTCTGGTTCAGCCCCTTTAAACGATGGAGCAAGTCATTACATTTGGTTTTCCTTTCGTAACGTCGCAAAACATGTAGGCGGCTGAAATAATCAGTGGGGATAACTCCTTTCTTTCGAAAGATGTTAAGGTTAAGATTAAGGTTAAGATGTCTTAGGTTCTGATAAGGAGCCCACATATCTCTAATATCGTACTTAAAATTCTGTTCGTATGTTCAATTAAGGACATGTAAGAAGGATGCTCCTCTGTTAAAACGGATGCGCATATAACGCTGATATCGACTAATTTTCCTTGCGATTAGGCGATTCCACATCACTTTTTCATTTGGAAAAATGTCCTTCAAATATACAACCCATAGATCAACATATATACCTATGTAGACTTGAAGTAGTAAAAGAAATTTGCTCATTCTGCTAAGATAGCAATTTGCTGATGGATGATCAATTTGGAAAGCTATGTTCATTGATAAATCTTCTCAAGGACCGCACTTGAAGTGCCAGTTTTTGGTGGATGAGTGAATTATTCCTACTTATCATGAACATAGAGCCAAACAGTTTATAAGTACTGAGCCCATTAGAAGGCGATTCAGGACGTGGTGTAGTTGTCAACTGTCTATGAAAAGGTAAACCAGAAAAATTTTGCCCCAAGGTTAACATTGAACATGTTGTTCTGAAGTTGATTGATGGCTCACCAAAAACTTGATATTCAATTTATATACGCCGACCAATATTTTCCTCCTCAGCACCGATTTTGAAGGACAATGACATGATGGATGGAAGTAAGAGCTTCAGAGGAGTCTCGCAAGAGCAGTATGTCACATTTTGACTTAAGTTATAATAAACTTGGAATGCAATAGAATATAGAGTGGAATAATTTGATTGACTGGATTACACATCCACCTTCCTGTTTCCCCTTACTGACACATACGCACCATCATAACTTTCAATTTTCCGACAAAATTTGGCGTCGTTCCGAATCATGGTCCCTAAAGTAAATTCGAATCACCCATTTCTTCGTAAATCATCTCCGTTTGACTGCTTTTATTCTCTTTTAAGATCTTAATACGTCAGATTAAAACATATAATTCCTCTGTGACACTAAGTACACAAATGTCAAACCCATTACTAATAAATAAATATTTATGACTTAGAAGCCCCATAAAGCAAGTTAAGGGAAAAAAAAAATGTACAGTACGGTCAGTGGCATCTTCACAGCCCATTTCAAACATCTTTAACAAATTGCCTCGAAGAACCAGCATAGCCCTGTACCCTTTTCCAAAAAAAGTAAGCACAGCCGACCGCAAAAAACGATGCTGGTCCTTTTTTTTTTTATATGTACACATAATATCCTGGTGACAATTTTCACAAGTTATCGGGCAAACTTTACCGACCACAACAGGATTTTCGTATCCCTTTTGCCTGCCAGCAAAAAGGATCATATTCAATTTTATGGCAACATTGTGAACCCCCACCTCCCTCTGCCATGCCATTGAAAATGTGTCTTCATACCGGCAACAGTCTCAACGAGCCTTCTGGTTCTTTTGGGTAGAAAAAAAAACTCCATATTTTTCGAACACACTGGCCCTTCATCGTTCATTCAGTTCCTGATACCAGTGGCGGTATTAATCTGACCTTGATAGTGTTGCGATAATGATAAGGTGACAACACTAGCCGAGTCCTTGAGTCCACTTACAAAATACAGCACCGCACGAGTATAAACATAAATTCAATCATTTAACCATCGACCGGGTGTGCTGAGTGCTCACCCTCATATCGGTAGTTTGTTGTGCTTTCCGATAAGGGACAGGAATAGCCATTGTTAGGACTTAATTTGGTAAGGCCAAAGCAAAACTCGCACGTTCTTTGTTTGTACAATGTAACGTGAGTGAACTTTCCGCAGGGAGAACGAAGAAGTTAAGATCGCAATAAAGTTTAACAGGACTTCTTTTGTAACATTGCTGACCGAAGTTTACCTTTACCAATACAACCGCACACCGGCATTGCCACCCACCCTACAGCCAGGAGTGACTATACCGCCTTTGTGTTGGAAATGTGGGTCACGTCCTGCAATGTGCTTAATCTCATTATTCCTTCGCCCGCTACTGTATTCGTTCGTGTGCGCTGCCAGTTCACGGATCGAAGAATATACATACATATGTACATTTACGTATGAATCCTGCAAAGTGGATTTTCTTTGGAGAATTTTATTGCACAAGCAATTTACAGTAGGTTTAAGAGGCCCCAATAGTGAAGCCACATATCACGATATAAAACGGGTTTCTGAGTTTATACAAATGCGCTTTAGGGTATTGTGATGGTCAGTGTTGTAATGTGAATGTGCCCAAGCGGTAGCCATCGAGTACTACTTGCTGTCCAACTGGACTCATCAAGCTGAACTTGTAACCGCGGCTGTTGACCGAGAGACAGTCAATGGAATTATCGGCGACATTAAAATCTTCTGAAATACAAAGCCCCTTACTTGGACAACTTCGATAAAATGTAAACAGAATCTTAAAAAATAAATGGTGGCGGATGAGTACCCTACCGCCACCGGTTTAACAAACTCATCATCCTCAGTGTTTTTCTGCAATGGAATCGGTCCTTCAGATTGGAGTTAGGTTAGGTTAGGTAGAGTAGGGTTATGCAGACAGCGCTTACAAAAGACACTAGCCACTATAGTGAGCCCATCGCGATCCCTGTGAAACTAAGAAGGCAAAACCTAAACCATTTCCTAAAAGCATTTGATTTCTCTGCAGAGTATTACCATAATCCTAAAGCTGCCATAGACTAGCTCCTCTAGATTACTAAAGAACTACTTGCCGAGAAGTTTCATGCGAGTCCTGGCGATTTCCTGACGTTCACATAATATGTGTTATGTCCTCAACGGCGCATAGGTCGTTGCAGTATCTGCAGATATCTGTGGCCGAGAGCCCTAATCTTTTAGCATGCTTCCTAAAAAGATAGTGGCCGGACAGGCTGCCAGTGACTAATAGTTTCTGTGCCCTGCTTAAGTTGAGAACATCGCTTGTTTTTCTGCGGTCCAGAGCAGGCCAAGGTCTTGGATACCTTACAGCTATTCCTAGCATTTGTGCTTTAGCTACACAATCAGGAGGCTCCACAGTGGTTCCATGTGTTGTCGTTCTCATCCTCAATTCTTTTCTCTCACTGCACAATGACCCGGCACCCAACAAAGTCTTACTCGATTCTTCGTACACAATACCTTCAGCATTACGCGACATTTCTAGACTTGTCCAGATCTGACGACATTTGATTCAAGCGCTTTAAGTGCGGCCTGAAGACATTCCTTATATCGCTTTCACCCCTAGTAATGCCACAGCTATGAGCACAGCCAGAACCTCTGCTTGAAATACTCTGGAAGTATGTGGAAGTCTTGTGGTTACTTTGAGGTCTGCCTCTTGGGAGTAAATCCCGGAACCCGTTCCGTTGGTTTTTTTTAATCATCCGTGAAAATCGCAATCTCATCCTCTGAGATGACAGCGTTTCTCTATCAGTCTTCCCTCTCAGAATACGACGTGATATATGGTATATCGAAGTCCATGACGGAAGCCGCCTCATCTGTTCTTTTTAGAAGTTATATTCACTAAGCAGTGTCCAACACTATTATTCCTAAAGAAGCCCGAATTAGTGAGCCTTAGCGCACTATTGGCTGCCTGGTGTTTTATTTGTAAGTCTAGTGGTAGCAGATGCAGAAAGGTGTCTAGAGCTGCCGAGGGTGTTGAACGAACAGCGCCCGTAATGGCAATACTGGGAGTTCTTTGTACTGCTGCTAGCTTACTTAGCATTAGCTTTGTTCAATGAGGTTGTTCCGAACAGTTTGGAACAGGAAATCTTGCACCTACTCATGAGGTAGAACAGAATTATGAAAAATGTCAAAGTCAGCTGTGCCTGTCAATTTGGTATGTTTTCAGCATTTTATTTTTTCAAATGACATTTTTAAATTTTTGATAACTATGTACGTGTTAGCTCTTCATGTGTTAGGGCTGTACTTTTCTGTTCTAACTTGTTCTGACATTTTTCACAAATCTGTTCTGTTCTATTCTGGTTTCTTCTCATTGAACAAAGCTATTCTTTTCTTACTAGTTGTCTTCCACCAGACGAGTGCTTCATACGTGAGTACGGGTCTGCCTATTGCTATGTAAAGCCAGTGCCTCACACTTGGTTTCGGGCTCTATTTCTTCCTTGCTACCTTCTTGCATGCAAAAAGGGCATTAAGGGCCTTTCAAACCCTTTCCTGTGTGTTAAGATTCCAGTTTTGCTTTTTGTCAAGAATTACCCGAAGATATTTGGCGCTGTCTGACAGGGACAGCTCAACCCTTCCAAGTTTAGGATTGGGGTAATCGAAGTAATTTTCCGGCCACGTATAGGCTTCCAAGCCTCGGATGAGTACGATACTGGTAGAAAAATAAGGACAACGATGCGTCAGACCAAACATATAAGTCAATGTCTTATGAAAATTTGAATCAAGCCTGAATTCTTCAGGACCATCCTGGTATGTGCTTATGTATGAGGAAAGGACGATGCCACTAAATAATATTTTTTCGATCTCCTGAAAGGCACATATCGACAATGTTATAAACGTCGCGTGTTTCAAGGACAACTTTTGCAGGACAGTTGGTAAGCACAAACCACACGGCACCACGTCTCGAAAAGGACTTTGACTTTGACTTTTCTGCAAGGCAGATGAGTGCAGGCCTGATGAAAAAGCATCATTGGCATGAACCAGCAGTACTCTACAAAATAAGTAGATTCCCTCAACGGAAACATCAATCCCCTAAAAATCGGGTACAAAATTTTATCAGGCATATTGTTCAGACACCTGACACTTTTCGTCAACAACCTGAGCAGCCCCTGTTACAGCAGCTTTAAGCATGGAAAGTCTACAATTGATCACACACTGGATCCTGAAAAAAGTCCAAGAAAAAATCGATAGAAACAACATTGTGGCTGTGACAGAATTTATAGACTTGATTTAGGCCTTGTTTCGGTCTTCCAAGGTGGGTATGTAGACAAGTGGGTGACTGGTTAGCTTTTCCAGAAACACAAACAGCGCCTGTGTGCCGTTTAAATACCACAGCTCACGTGAGCAGGGTGTCAGTGTTCATTTGTGCCTAAAGGAGCTGGTTTTCATATCTATCTTGTGGAGTTGAGATAGTTACTCGTAAAAATACGTCGACTTTGGCAAGAAGAGATGCCTGTCCTGGTCCCTGTTTAAAAAATGGTTTCCTTTTCTTATGTGTTATTTCAACTACGGCAGTTGGTGCTGAAGAGAATACCTTATTTGGCAACGTGTGTACCAAATGGGCAGTGACCGGTGCCAATTTCGAGAATTTCTGCTATGTCATGTCGGGTTCTGTTGATAAGTTAATTTCAAATTCCATGCCTTTCTGGATATGTCGCAGCTTTCTTTACTATTCTTCCTAGAGTTGATAATTGATAAAAAGTGCTGGCAGATTTTGACGAACCTCATGGAAAAAAACACTTACTCTGCGAGTGAATTCATAAGTCCTGTTTGGGTGACTCGTCGACATTCTCATTCTCCTATATGGTACTGTGGCTTGGAACCTAAAGAAGAGTGATGACCAAATGCTTACCAAGCCTTAGCCAAGAATAATATGCGAACTGATGTTTAATTAGAAGGTGGTGCTCTCTAAAGATATAAACAGAAACTATAGAAATGAAACCCTTACTGAATTCTACCTAATCTATCATGCATCTTCTCCGCAAATACTGAATGCCAGCATGCCCAGTATGTAGCTTATTCAGATTGATATGCGCAGACCAAACATCAGTCTAAGATGCTTTATAAGAAGCTTAAGCGTCTTCCTTGTTAAATAGGAGCAAGAGCCCTCTACTGTGAACACATCCGCTTTGCAGATTTCCAATTTGTTTCATAAAATTTCAAGGCGTTTTGCAAAAGAGCTGCTACATACAATTTTTAAGTCTTTCGATCCTACCTCGCCTGTTCGTCGCATTGACCAGTTACTAAATTTTTCCTTACGCTCCCCTACCAGTTTTCAGTTGATTCAGACACATATGTACGTGTGCCATTGAAAAACTTTTGCCAATCGCTGTTTGTTTGGACTAAGAAGCAATTTAGTGGCAAAGGCCTCTCTCGAAGAACTTTTATTAGACCTTAATCATCCCAATCCTGCTCTTTGGCGGAAAGGCATGGACTATGTCAAAAGTGGATGAAGTTACTCTTGGCTTCTTCGAGAGGAAAATTCTTCGGGTGATTCTCGGTCCCGGCTGCATAGATGTTGAGTGGAGGAGGAGATACAACGACGATCTGTATGGGTTGTACAGCGACATCGGCTAAGTCAGAAGAGTGAAGGTCCAACGACTGAGATGACTAGGCCATATAGAGCAGATGGACACCAATGCTTCGGGCGGAATATCTTCGAGTCCACACATCAGGGAAAGAGCAGTAAAGAAAGACCACGACTCAGATGGCGCAAGCAAATGGAAGGAGATCTAAAACAACTTAGCATGCGAAACAGGAGGCAGTTGGCTAAAGATTGAGCTAGCAGGAGACGCTTCTTGGCTGAGGCAAGGGTCCACCCTGGAATGTAGCACCACCATTAGTAAGTAAGAGCCAAAGGCTACCTTACTAAGAAATAATTTTCCGCTCTAAAGTCGCGAATTATTTTAGACTGATAGCGACCCTGAGAGAGGGCGTTAGGGAGCGTTATCCATTCACATTCCTATCATTTTGAAAATCAATTTGCATAGGCTCTGTTCAAAAGCTGTCTTTTTGGAACGGTTAGGGACAGAAGCCGCCTGTATTTCTCTCCAACTAGCCCTGTATCACGTAAAGATCCGTTTATTGAAATAACCTAGAGGCTTGAATCCAAGTGCAACCAGCTCAGCTGTTCTTCTCACTTCGAGTCACATGTATAGGGATTTAGTTCACGTTTATCCTTCTTTTTATCCAGTTATCCGCATGTTAGACATTCGTGTAGTACGAGGGCATTCTTATCCGCCACGAGACAAACACTGCATAGAGTGAACAAACCTTGATAGAATTAGAGCCCAATTTTCCAAGACTGTAGGTAAATAGGTAACAAATACAGTGCTTTCATTTCTCACTTACTTACTTTAGGTGGCGCTATAGTCCAGGGTGGACCTGGGTCTCATCCATTTACAGTTTATGCAGACGGGATGGTGCTTTCCTTTCATCCCCCTTAAAAAAAATTATAAAAGTAGGACTGTGCCAATACTTTCAGCACCCACTGTGCAATTATTAAATGTTCTTCCGCCAATGCTTTGTGGGGCGGTCTGGCCGCACTGGCATTCCCATTCTTACGGAACATTGCAAGCAGATGTTTCGAGGCGCTTTTCTTTCAATTCATTGTGGAAGTTTGTAATAAAATGGGAGTTTGGGAATCGTGAGCCGCCCATATGCCCAATTCAAAAACACCAGCTAGATGGTCCTCTGGGAGGAATTCCTTATTTGGAACATTTGGTGTGCTGCGCGTTACCATCACCACCAGCGGCCTTAATCAAATGCTTGTTAATGCAGTAAAATCGAAATTATTTTTGCGGAATTCCTTGCGTGCTTATGGGGACCAATAAATCATTCGTATTCAGACGGTTTATTCATTGTGGCAGAATGGAATTGATGAGCTGATGTGCCAATGTGCTACTACGTGTTTTTGTCAGAAGAGTCTTACGTGGCAGGACTCAAGCGTGAGCTGTATTTAGAGGAAGCAGGGGGTATTCATTTGGTGGGTTTGGTTCCCCTGCACAGAGAACAAATTTATGCGCATTTTGTATGTTTTTTTATCGACGCAAGGTTTAGACAATTGAAAATTCAAATTTTCCCTGGGATTGCCAAAAGATGTTTCCGAAAATAGGAGCACGCAAAACTGCGATGGCCATTTCTTGAATTAATTCTGCGTAAACAGGTGGTTTGGGTTGTGAAACCGAGGACGAAATTTGCAACTTCGAGTGAGGCCTTCGGTTCCTAGAAATTAAAGAATACCATGCTAATTATGTGGGTGGGAGTAAGCGAGTTTACAAATCAGTCTATTGAGGAGCGTAAACAAATCTTATTTCGTCGTGAAAATAGAAAATGGCCCGTTAATAGGGAATCAATTTAATCTTCATCAGTAAAGACCAATGTGTTAAAGATATTCTTAAGTTTAGGAAACGTTGTTTGTTCCTAGTGATGGAATCAAGTCCGAGAATTTATCATCTTAGCACATAAAACAATGTTCCTTCAACGTAAATTCCAATTCAAATGGCACCTTTCTCTTAACAATATCATACTCCTTTCCACACATAAAAAAGCCATAGGAGAGTCATAGCCATAGGTACGTTGCATGGGAACATTATTGGAATCAAGGAATTTCTTTAATGTGTCACAGCTCTGAGCCCCCAAAGACAATTTTGAAGGCGCTATTTGGCATCATAAAGCGAAGAAGCCCATCACTCAAATGAAATCACTTTGGGACCCATTTCTTGACATTGGGAACATTTTACAATACAGGACAAGAATTCATCACATTTTTTCATGAGACCCACGAGCATCAACCACCTGACTAACAGGTGGTTCAGAACAATGCGAAATAGTGGGCGAACTATCTATGTCCGCCTCTGACGGTATGGTCAGGAAAGGCCTACTCACAATGTAATTTTTTCTCATCTCCAATCTATGTACATAGGTAACGTTACTATTGTTTACGCTGATGATCTTTAAATCGCTAATAGTTGCAAGCATGAAGGGAAAGGGTGTGGACACATTCAGAAAGCTATTTGCGTTGTTCCTAACTGCTGTGTAAGGAAAAGTCTTTTTGTTAATCCAAATAAAACAGTCGTTGTATTGTAATATTGACAAATCTTACGTATGACCTAAGGACTAAGGAAGGACTGTCAACGGTTCATGATAGAGAAGAAAGAATTTTGCCCACTCTCTTCACTTTCTCCGTCAGCAACGGCGGTAAAGACCTTGGCAGAGGTACTATTTTTGTGACTTTCCATGCAAGTTGTTAAAATCATGTTGAAAATATGCACGTCGAACGCATGTCATCAACTCCGTGTCATCAGGTAGGTATCCTTTGGGAAGGCCTAGTGTAGTGAACCCAAACCAAAACGTAAACAAGCAATCGTTTTCTTCACTTCGTACATTGTATTGCATAATGCTTTATACAATGTATCATGTTCTATTCTACGAGCGACACCAAAGGCATGTGTCATAAATAGTACTACGTCGTAGTGCTATGCACTGACCCATTAATGCGCCACTTGAGAAGGGACAGAAACATCGTTACTGCACTGATTCATACACGATCAAGTGCTACCGATCGAAGTATTGAATATCAGACATTGTAGCCGAATTTGATGGCACGCGACCCACTTTGTATCAATATGCATTGGGAATGCTACTAGGGAATTAGTATATAAGGCCATGCATTATGAAAATAAAATTAGATTCATTTTGACTACAAACAAAGTGTTTCTCCTATGGCTGTTTAGCCCTGCATTCTTGCAGACTCTGGCAGATACCTATGGTGTTTACGCCCTGCCTTAGGGACACTTAACATTACACTAGGATGAGATGGGTGGAACAAATTTGAACCAACCAACAACCATATCCAATCAGCTCGATCTTTATCCAGCTGCTTCCAGTTTCACACGCCAGGTTGGTGAAGGTTCCCTACATTTGCGTGCGCCACCTGAGTCGCGGTCTTCCTCTACTACGCCGTTCTTCACGTGCCGATTCGAAAAAATTCAGGACCGAAGCTTTGATGTACATCCGCTCTACATGACCCTAAGTCGATGTCGCTTTACAGCCCGTACAGTTCGTCACTGTATCTCCTCCTCTATTCATTCTCTATGCAGAGGTAACCGAAAATCACTCGAAGAATTTTCCGCTCGAAACAGCCAAGAGCAACCTCAACCATTTTTGTCAGAGTCCATGTCTCTGCGCCGTAGAACAGGACTGGGACGATTAAGGTCTTACACAGGGTCACTTTAATCGTTTGAGAGAGGTCCGTGCTACTCAATTGCCTTCTCAGTCCAAAGAAATAGCGAATAGAAAAATAAATAGCTGGCGCCCCAGCTCGGGATGTGCCAAGGCCTGGCTTCTCACAAATATTCATGTTGAGCGTGTTACATTTTTTGCACGAACGGAAGGGACCTGCAATTTATTGCCGACTCCGAACGGCGCATTGAGAAGCTCTTTCATGACAGATTATACTCCCGGAGGCTTGTCATTCTCCAACGAGAGGTGGTGCTACAAAAAATGTTCGGTGGACATGGCTGGGGCTTCAACCCACGCCGCTCGCTTAGCAGTCCAACGCTCTAACCACCAAGGCACGGGAACCACAGAAACAGCGATTGGCAAGAATTATTCTTCGTTTGATCTCAGCGCTGGCTGGTGTCGTTGTCTGAATTGATAGTGGAGCCTAGGTAGACAAAGTCCTTAACTATCTCCCTATCTCCCAGGGATGCCAAAACTAGACATTGCTCTGTATAGCTCATCTCTCTAGATGCAGTAATATGCGGCCTAAAAATCGATGAAAAGGTGGTGGGTATTCATTTGGACTTCTTGGGTTTTTTTTTTTAAATCTGCTGCAGTATGAATATTTAGTCGACGTAAAGCCAGCCTGATATGGCCGATAAAGATTTTGACTTGAGAAGTTCACACAGTAGGTTAGGTAAAGTTAGGTTAAGGGGGTGGCGGCTTGATTTTAGGCGTCGCCTCACTCGGATATTAAAGGATCCATTGTGTTCCCCGTTGTTGGACCTACATTCACAAACCTGATGGAAAGAGAATAGATAGTTTGTTGATCGTTATTAGCCCCCCTAAACCACCCTGAATTCAGCATGAATTTTAGGATACCCTTCAGTGGCATGGTTGAGAGTTGACCTGGGTCACTAAAGAAAAAAACGCCTAGGGTCGTCTCTCTAGTTCTGCTGAGGCTTAGCCAGTCACAGAGAAAGTGTATCGTATCCTCCTCTGCGTCTACATCCCCACAAGGGTCGGTTGTGCTTAGCCTCCAGCAGACTGTGGGTTGTGAGGATGCTGATCACTAGAGCTAAATGCGATCTATTTAGCGAAGGTTTTTCCTGTGTTTTTCTTTCACTGTGTTTTGGCCGCATCTTTCTTGATATGCCCCATGACAGAAGTCTGCTCCATCTCTCATCGACAACTTTCCAAAAGTCCAAGTGCATCTCTTGCTTTAGAACTTCTATAGGGGTCAAAACCGTGTGATCGACCATTATTTGTTTCAGTTCCGATGCCTTTCTTGCCAGTTAATCGGCCTTTTCATTGCCTCGGTGCTCCGAGACCCAGCAGAGTGATACATAATGTCTTGAGCTTAGGATCCCAAGCTCGCTGCGACAACTCATTACTACAAGTGACTTGAATATTGTGGATGGCACGGTTCTGATGGCGGCCTGGCTATAGATGTACATATATATGGATGTTTCTTCTCGAGGTTACCGAGAATAGTTCCCTTGCTGCCTCAGTTATCGCTAGAACTACGTTTTTTGTGGTTTGGAAGTTTATCGACCGGGCAACGGTGGGTTCTTCTGAGTATATTCCGGAGACTACCCCCTCCTCCAGTTTTGAAGCGTCGGTGAAAACGGATTTAATGACCCTTCGTTTGTCCCAAACTTCCCTTATTGTAAAGAACTTTCGGAAATTGAGTTCGAAGTCACAGTACGGCGTCATGAAATCAGTCTTGTTTCTAGTCTCGCCCATCAAGCGATACCTGTGTCATCTATTTGGCCCTATTTCTAAAAGCTAGATGCTTGTAGTCGTAGGGTGTTTTTTGTTGCCACTTCTTCGGTGTGTAGGTCGAGTGGTAGGAGTGAGAGCATCATTTTGAGGGCAGCTGTCAGAGTCGTTCTTATGGCGCTCGTCGTGCTGATGCAAGCTAATGTTTGGATTTTTGTGAGTGTCTTTAGGTTTGTGGCTTTTTCCGCGGTCGGCCACCAGACCAGACATCCATAGGTTAAGTTTGGCCTAATAGTGGCCGTATATAGCCAGTGGTTTATGGCGGGTCTTGGCCCCAATTTTCTCCCAAGGATTCTGTTACATTTAATGTTCACACAGTATCTTGTACGCGATGTTAAGAAGATTGATGCCTCTGTAGTTGGCGCATTTCAGTGGGACTCCTTTCTTGAGGATTGGACAATCAATATCAAGTCCAACAGTCGTCAATTTTATCTTAGAAACGCATTCGCCAACATGAAACTCGTAAACAAATTGGAGGAACAGTGTTCTGAAAGCACTTTCAAGAAATTCGTTGAAACAAACTTCCCTGTCACCAGCAGACAATTGCTCTGATTGTACAAAATTCTTCTGAACTTCATTGGGGTTTACTTGGACTTGAATTTAATCCGATTTGACTTAAATTTTACTTTAAGTGTTTGAGCAGAATTTGATTTTGAAAGAAATATTTTCGTTTTTTCATACAAGTTTCGTTAACGAATTTTTGCATCGTCTGTACTCCTAACATGCAGCATAGATTTTAGAAACTTTGAATTCTCACAGAAACTGAATCCTTCAAAGTTTATGCATGAGATTCAGTAATCTTAAGCCAAGGTGGCTCGTATAACTTGATCCCATTTACCCAAGGCAAACAATATGTTTTTGCTGAAAATCAAATGTCAAGTCATGAAAGCCAACATTGTTCCGTTTGGATGCAAGATTTACTCTAGATTGTTTGCAAAGGGATTATGTATACTCCCATGTCTTAAATCCTCGATTTACTTCAAAAATATTACAGCATCGTCTTACTATTCTGAAGCATTCTCCATTTTTGGGTGAATCCCTCAAAGCATAAATTTCGAAGAGAAAACTTTCAACTGAATCAAAATTTTGTCCATGAAAATTTATGATAATCAGATTTGCATATATTTTGAAAAGTGAAAATTCATTGACAGAGTGTCATGTAAACTTTACGTCCGTACATACACCTATCTGATCCTATAAACAAAATCTTTCCCCAACCCCAAGGGAAACAAAATTTAAACAAAACGTCGCTTGAAAGTACTTCCTAGAAAAAAAACTTTCCATTCTCTAATCCACAATCCGGTCCCAAAATATACAGCAAAGTCCCTGCATTAAATTGACCCTGTTTCGGTTTGCATGAATAAATTTTGAGCTAAGAACTTTTATCCGCCATCATGCCTCAGCTTGAAACTACTACATTCGACAAACGTATACATAATCAAATTTTCAGAGGTAGGGGAGGAGTTCACTAACTTCTTGCAAAGACGGGAACATTGTTCCCATCGATCGCACTCGCTTGTCAGCATTTCATTATAGTTCCTCTGTGCTAGGCGGTGCCTAAAAGGGATAATATTCACAAAGTTCACTTTGCAAATTCACGGCTACTGTTAGCTAGAATCCATCCTGAGAAAGTAGGCATCCATGAAACACACCGGCACAGTGACTCAACCGGACAAAAGGACTAACTTTGCATATTTCATATAATTTCTTTGGTTCAGTTTTGTAAAACGAATAAAAATATTTAGCATCGGGTTTTTAAATATTCATGGGATCCATGGAGATTTGATCCTGCACACTCTGTCAACCCTTCAAGTTCAACTCTTGTCGGTGGAGGAGAGGAAACGAATCCGAGTTGAAGTTATTCATTCATACCGCCGCGCCACAGTGTTATGGCGGGGGAAGGTGGAATTAACAATATCTTGAACTGGGTGTCGGTACCATGTGCCCTATGCAAATTTTTTTCTCCGAATTTTTCCACCTTACCCCCCATACCGTTTTGACTACATTACAACACTTGGCAGTTGTGCCTAAATCGCAGACGTAACACAGGTGAATCCACCGATATGCAGATGAGCGGACGAGTTGTTGGGGGTATGCTGAGTGTTATCCTTTTGCCAGAGAACAGTTGGTGTTTTATTTTGTATTCCACATGCTTATTGGTGGCTCGTTAACTTTAAATTATTTATACACGCATGCACAGACATGGGGCACACCATGTAAATTCCAGGACAACAGCAAATCCCCTATTATGGCTAGGAACATGTGTACATGAACAACTCGACGGGTGGTTGCGGGCCAAGGGGTGGGTTATTGGCTATGAGATTGCGATAAGAGAATGTAATCCTGCGAATATGTTAGCACTGGGGTAATCCTGGAAAACAATGATGCGTGGAGATTCTTTCAATTATCTGGACATGATCTAAGGAGATTTCTTTTTACTGTTGCCATTCGCATGCAAACTGCCATGCGCCATGGACAATTGCCGATTGTCGCAGGGGTCGGTGCTTTACTTTTGCAAAAGGATTTGGAGATGAGAAATCAGGATAAGCGGATGCGTGCGGCATTTTGATGGGTTGTTTAGTGGAGGAGAGAATAATTCCGGGATAACAAAATAGAATGAATAGAACGCAGGAACGTGTCAAGGACTTGTTACAGAACGGTAAAGATGAAATATTAATAGAGATGAAATAGGAATAAGCCATTTGATTGAGTATGCATTGGAATAAGAGCCCCGTATAAATTAACCCGATGGGATTCTGAATAGATTTCCCAATTATTCAGGGATGCGATGAAGACGTTTTGAAATTTGTGATTTCACAAGAATTGGGTACGTTTCTCTCCAGCTTGGTTTTGAAATCTGACAAAAGGATTTTTGATGGATGCGTGGTTATTCTATTCCGAAGGTTGCACTTGCCCTAAGGGTTCCCCCAGTGCGGTGTGTTGACCTTTGACCAAGTAAACTGAACCCAACTCCGAAACTGCTTTTTACATTCATTTAGGGTAGAGTAGGTACAGGTGGCGGTTCTTAAAAACACAATTAGCGCTGCGATGCGGCGTTTTGAAACCACAACTCATTTGACCTGGTTGTTTGCGGGTGTTATAGATTGATAGACAAAGATATTTAAATCCAACCTGTGGAATTAAGAAACAATATTATTGCACCAATCTTTTTCCTAGAAATATCTTTGAGGTCGTCGACGCGTAGGGTTTGCCTAGAGTACGCTGCCTGATCCTCGCTAGGGCCGGACATTTACACAGGAAATGATGCAGCAATTCCTTTTCGTTGTCATCTTTGCAACTACGGCCGAAAGTGTTGTGGGGGATACCTAGCTTGGCTGCGTGGTCTCTTATTGGCCAGTGCCCTGTACTAGCGGCTACGATTCTTACAATACTTCGTCTTGATCTGCTTAGTAGCTCGTTTGGTCTTTGTTTGTTGTTACCGGGCCAAGATTAAGAATGCTAGGAAAGCACTGCCTCCTCAGAATGGTGGAGCTCTGCGAAACATCTGTGTATAAGATATTTAGGACACTCAAGACGTGTGCCTGCTTACTACAAGAAACTACTGTTGGCAACGTGCGTTCCCTGTGGCTTGCGAATAAATTGCGCAATAAAACGTTTATTTATCGCTGTTCTACATTAGTTAAGTTTAGTAATGCATTGCAGCAATTTAAGAAATTGATTTTGTATGCACCAAACTGCTACTTTTCTCATTATTATCTCTCACTGATGCCTAAGCTTATTGAAGTCGTATGTATGCATTGCCAAAATCCACTTCGTCCTATATAACATTCTGTAACCTTTGAAGGTCTTTTTAAATTTTTCTTAATAAAGATGAATATACAACAAACATATATGTATATGAATATGCAAATATCTTGTTTGTATTTCACAGAAATAAATAAATGCCGCACGTTAGAACGAGTGTTTAGAAAGAAAACTCCTATTTTTGAAGACACGTATAGTATTTCATCGAAATGCTTTTGTTTCTTTTTGTAACGAAATCTTCTTTTCCGTTACCATGTACCTATATCGAATGTATTACAAATAAATGCAGGATAAAGCATTCTTCCCTTTGATTAATGAAAGTATTTGATTTCTTGAATCTTACTTTGATAATTCACCATAAGACTCTACCTATACATAAGAGTTATTACTCGTAGAAGCATGTTTGTTGTTTTTGTTGACATTTTTAATAGAAAAAGGATTTGATTCATATTTATTGTTAATCTGTGAAATTCTGTTGTAAAATTCAGTGCCGTTTATTCTAAGGTACGTAGGTGTTCTCCGCATACCCTAACGAGATCCGTCTGATTTTTTAATGCAAAATTTATTTGGACACATGTGCTAACGATATCCTACTAGAGTTGCAAATCAAAAATGCTCAATTTAAAATCCATTTCTGTTCACTCTGTTGTCGCTCGCAAAGCAACCCCAGAACTATTGTACATAAACCATTGAACACAAATTGAAAAGCTGCGCGGCAAACTATGGCAAGTAACTTATCCAAACCAACTTTTCACTAAACGCAGTTTGATGTCGACTCAACCAAGTGTTCTCCAATTACTAGAGCATCATCGCAAAGGAAGAATTCATATAAAAAAAATAAATTTAAAGTCCCAATATTCGTGTGTCGGTAAAAACCCATGAATTTGTGTTCCCCAGTCAAGTTCACACCCAGACTCGATACAACGCGGCTGTCAGATGATTTCTCCCCTTTTCTTTAGTGATGATGTTGGATTTGGGATTTTGGTTGCTTTTCACATGTTGTATTTCGCATATTAGTGGACTGGCCCTGGTGCTGGTGCCGCGTATCGGTTGCCTGAGAACGAATGTGTGAAAGAGTCAATGTCAAGGAAGAATGGAAAAGGTTTACTTGGTTGGATTTTGTTCGATTCTCTGCTCTTTATTTGTAGAATCCACTATCAGTGATGTCAGATCTTGGGATTTATCCATTATTTCGAGATATTTGACCCTTGAAAGGGATAAACGGATTTTGCCTTAAATCGTGGGATTTTTGATTCAAATAAAAAAAGAAAAGAAATTTAATTGGTTTTAATCCTGCAAATGCAAAATGGTGTTGGAGAAAACTAAGGATAGATATTAAAATCTAACAAAAAAAAAGTGTAAAACACCCTGCTGAGAACGTCACGGCACGTCCCTGGTAAAATGTATGATAGAATAAACGTAAATTTTCTTTCTGTAGTTCTTCTATTATAATTCAAATGCATAGCAACATTTATGTTCATATTTATTGAGGTTAGGTTTGTAACCTTCACGAAACTGACAACTTAAATTAGCCATCTATATCCCTGTTTGTCTATCTATTTTTTCGACAAAACTACAGCAGGCATTTAAGTGTGTGGGGTTGAATTTAACAAAGCCAAGAAGTGCTACAGTGATAAAAAAAAAATGTTCAACATGCAAGTAGAAATAAAAAAATAAATAGCGACAGCTCGGGATAAGCCAAGGCCGAACTTCTCGCAACCATTCATGTTGAGTGTGACACGTTTTTCGCACCAATGGAAGGGACCTACAATTTACTGCCGACTCCGAATGGCTAATTGAGAAGGTCTTCCATGACAGAGTATACTCCCGGAGCCTTGTCATTCACCGACGAGAAGTGGTGCCGCAAAAAATGGTGGTCATGACTGGGGCTTGAACCCACGTTGTGCGCCCAGAAGTGCAATGCACTAACCACTGAGTCACGGCGACCAAACGGCCATGTGCAAGTACTTTGAAATAAAAATAATGACAAAAAATGTCTACACAACAGCATGGGTTGTCTTTAAACACACCTGAAACTGCCACCAAACTTCCTATAAATCAAACATCCAAACAGGTCAAAATGGAGTGAAGTATTAAAGCGGTATATGAGTGTCTTTAAATTCACTCCAATCGCGCTTATTAATACCTTTTTGATGTTTTTCACACAGCGCGAGCGATGTGCTGTAGTTCTCTAACCACAATACCATGTCCCCTTTCTCCGCAATGAAGCCGAAATCATCGATATTGCCAAATTGGTGACAGAGACTTCGACGAAAAGCTGTTCATTCTAATGTAAAGCCGCGAAAGCCTAAGCCAAGGCCTAGCTTTTTGCAACAATTCATGTTGTGCCTGTTACATTTTTTGCACGAACTGAAGGGACCTACAAATAGTTCCCCACTCTCTAGCTCAAGCCTAGGCAGTTGTTGAACGCTTTCAGAACTTAAATCTACGCAAAAAATTATATGAAACATATGAGTTCACGAATAAACATACACCATCAAAAAGTTGACTTCTACCTCAGTCTACCTCAGGGTGCTGCCAACCTTATCTTCACAGATTCGCTGATGATGACTTTCACGTGAAACTCGCACTTTTTTTCTCCAAAAACTTAGTAATACATACTATGTATTTTCAAGGCGCAAAGCAACCAAACACTGACAAAATTCAGTACGCAAAATTTCCAAGAACAACGGCTCAGTTGAAGTAGGGATAATTTCATATATTTGGAAGAATTTCCAATTCCCATCTGAATGTTACTTTGATCCGGTAAAACCAACAAAAAAGTACTGTATCTCTTTTCGTTGAACCAACCAGCCTAACCTTGCTACACTAAAGCCCTTTAAATCCATTCTATGGTTCACTTCCTTGATCTGTACAAGCACAAACCAAAAAATATGTTTTGCCACCCAAAACGAAAAAAAAAAAAAAAATCACACATACTCTTGTAGATCTTATTTTGTACCTTGGGCACGTCAGTCATATTCATCTTCTTTGTGCAAATTCAACAAAACAACCGCAAATCGACGTCACGTCAAAGGATACCCTTCGCACCTGACTGCACACACACTCAATCAATATCTCCGAAAATCCCATCACGAAATCTCGTCAAGGATCAACACTATGCTCTCGCACAAGTGCGCACTTCCACCCACCAGGCATTTCGAATTCATCGCCCATGATTAATATATACAAGCATTTGGGAATAGAAAGCCAAGATTTCTGTTTGTCATCTCGCCGTGAATAATAGTGAACATAATTTAATTAACCATCGTGCCATCCAAAAGCTAAGATACCTCGCGCCCCCTTGCGCCGGTCGCTACATCAAACAACATTAATTATCTGAAGAAGGCAAACATGTCCGGTGTCTATTCCTTTGTTTCATACAACCAACGGGATGGGGGGAAAGAAAAAAAAAATATAAATAACCAATTTACTCCTGTACGGTTAACGATTCCAGGAGTGATGATTCCAGGGCTTTATTCGCTTTCTTAACTGCCCGCACCGGCCGACGATGGTGGCCCTTCTCGAAGGTAAGATATATTCCTAATTAATGATTTCCCCTGAATGGTCTATTCAGGGTGAAAATTCCAAGAAAAATCAAGTGGTCGAGGCGGACACTATGTCGCCGTAGGAATAATGATTACTTGTCCCCTCGAGTTAATGCTTCAATATTCTTTGTAAATTCGAAATCAAGGACTTTCGTCGTTACGTAGTTGTTTCAGTCTTTCTCTGGAAAGGAAATGTTTCTTTTCAATTTTTTCTTCTAAGGCATTTTTTTTTCTCATGTACCTACTTGACCTGATGTTGAAATGGCGCTCCCACTCTCTCTCCATCTAGCTTTCTGAGAATTTGAAATGTAAAACACAAGATCTGAGCAAAGAAGTGGATAACAAAAACTTCAAAGATACAATAAAAATTCATCGTGTTCTTTGCGACAAGGGGTAGGAAAGAAAACACTTACACACACACACAGAGATAACAATGACAACTTAAGGATGAAATATTTGATTTTAAGAACTTGAAATTAAGAAAAGTTTTCCAGCTGCTCATAGAATGTTATTCCAACTTCAGCTGTGTTCTCTGCTCACCCCGGTCCGCTCCGGTGTGAATGAATATTTAAGAAAACACTTGCATTTGCGTTCTGAAGGACACTATGTATTAAAATTGTACGTATGGGATTTGTGTTAATGGAACAAAGACTGTAACTTTTCCAGTCGTGCAAACACCGTAGCTGCAGCATAAGTCCCTGAAGCATTTCGAATTCACACGGATGTGTATGTGCACAGGGTGCATTGTGTGATGGGGTGTGAAATGCCTGGTGAACTGTTGCAATCTACATTAGGGATTGTTCTGCTTCGCGAAAAAACAAATGGATTGTTGTTCCAGAGCATATTGTATACCAACACCTAGCTGAGTGTCACAGTTGACTTTTATGTGAATGAATTTAAGGCTTTTATTCATGATTAGGACTTTAAAAATGCGAGTCATCACTCGGGGTTATGTGCGTGAACTTTTCTTTATGAATCCCCAAAGGAAAATGATTCACTGCGTTGCACCCTTAGCACTTTTATGGCTAGCAAAGCAATTCAGAGAACACCGTACTTTACATATGCAGCTGTTTTGTTCAAGTTTTTACTTCCCACCTAGGTAGGGGAAGTATTGGAATCGGTCCCAAAAAAATGTTTCGAGATATGAACAGGGCTTGACATTACTATACACTAACAATCGTTTGCACCCATTTTCAAAATGATGTCTGTGTGATCATATTTTTCGCCTTTGATATCTGAAGAATAAAACAACGTAGGATCATGCGGTTTTTTTCGTGAGCATGAAACGTAGAACTGATTCGATTTCGAGCATAATCGATGTAGCGGATGCTGTGGAAATTGAAGAAATGTTTTCTGTCAAGTTCGCGCAACAACTCTTTGTGGAACAATTAAAAAGCGTGTATTCAAATTGTTCGTGTCCGATGTATGTTTTCTTTAATTATTAAATAAATTATGATATTACTGTTTTTGATATAACACAATACGAAGTGGGAAGTATTGGACTTGCTCCCCAGTCGAATTTTTTGCTTTTGATTCTGCATATTGACTGATTAGGGTGACTTGTACAATGACTGGTGAGGTCACTACTGATCGTCATATGACGTGGAATAGAAGTGCATACTATACGTCTTCCTGATGGTCCCCAGTAACTTTGTACAAGTCTAGATCCTTATACATGTAGGCTAGAATTTGGAACATTGGTTCTCGTCCCGACATCTCAATCTTCTTCTTCTCAATATATAAAAATAAAAGTCCTGACTCACTCACTGACTCATCAACGCCCAGCCCAAACCCTTGGACCTTGAAAGCGGAAATTTTGCACAGAGGTTCGTTTTGTGATATATGCAAGGAATCAGGAAGGACATTTCGAAATTTAGCTTCTACAGGGTGTTACAGGGTGTTGAAGTTTGTATGAAAAAAAAAATTTAAATTGGATTTCGAAGTTGAAATTTGGTAAGTATATTTTAGAACAGAAATAATTAAACACGTATTTTACCGTTTTCCAAAAACTGTGGGCCAAGATATAGGGCGATATAGTTTGACCTTTTATAGTAATGCGCAACTGCAGTCGGCGGCATTGCCGTTGCCATTGCTTCCTCAGGTACCTTGGTTAAAGAATGTGAAAGGTCAGTCTTCCTTTTCAAAGCATCTCAACCTAATTCATTCTGAGTCTACACTTTTTAACATCTCTAAGGAGAGTGACTTGGCTCAGGTGCTTCGAGAAGCCAAAGTTATAGTGTGCGATGAGTGTATCATGACTCATAGAAATGAATTGTGTATCGAAATAGGATGCTCCGACAGTGCTTTTGGGTGGTGGCCTGCCTGTTGTGCCACGGGGGCACAGCAAATGAAGTGAAGGTCTCTCTCATGTCATCCATCTGATAGCCTAATGTCGAAATTCTCTCCTTGAAAGTTAATATCTTCGCCGTGACTTGAAAGGAAAGAGGAGGAAAGAATAAATATACCGAGTAACCCATGCGATGTTATGGAAGATCTGATCGGTTTTTCTGACAGAAAATATTTAATGTACCTAATTGTTCTTCATGCTGGAGGGGATTGCGTTTCATGAGTGAGGGAAAGAGCTATTTTTACTCAAATACACGACTCAGCCAACAGCACCAATAATCTGAGGAATGACTTTTTGTCCCTTAGCGGGATCAGAGTCAATTGAGTTGAAAGCATATCCATCCTCGAGCTAGAAAGAAAAACCAGGAATGTTGTTTACAATAGGGTCTTACAAAATTAATGTGAGGTATTGATAGTCTATAACTACTCATCAATGTCTTGAAACCCGGAAAAGGACTTATGATATAATTTGAAGTCTTTCCACGCGAACGTAGTCGCGGGTATCAGCTAGTGTGTATATAAATTAGTAAGAGAAATCAACATTACTCCTCGGATAATGATTAATCACACGTTGAGGACTTTTGGCTCTTGTACGAGGCCTAAGATCGGATTCGGAATTATGAGGATGCTTCCCGACTTAGGGAGAGAAAGACCTCAGAGTGCCAGATTTCTTTAATCTTATTGAGAATTTATGCGATACCTATGGGTAGGGCATTCTGGGACTGGGGAGAGTAACAATACGCAATATGTTACACCAAGTAGTCACTTAACTTTGATAAACCATCCATGATTTCCAATAGGGATGGGTAGATGTTAAAATTGAATTAAAACAATTTGTTTGTGAAATATCAATGAATTTTTTGTTTTATTTGAAAGGCACAGTAGTCGTGGGTCAGTGATAAGTGTGTTGGACTGCTGACCGAGCGAAGTGGGTTCAAACTCCTGCCATGTCCACCAACACTTTTTAAGGCACTACCTTTCGTCGAAAATGACAAGGGGAAGTATAATTTGTAACAAAAAATCTTCTGAATTCGCCGTTCGGAGTCGGAAATAAATTGTAGGTCCCTTCCATTCGTACGAAGAATGTAACACGCCAAACATGAATGGTTGCGAGAAGCTTGGCCTTGATTCATCCCGAGCTTGTCGCGCCAGCTATTTTTTTTTTTTTATCAATGACATTGATGGGTGGCGCGCATCCGAAAGGTCCAATTTTCGATGACTCTGGCGCATAGATCAGACTGAATTTGAGCGACGACATAGGTTTTGTTGACTTTGACTGGTCGTTTGCGGCTTATTAGCATAGACCTGCGACTTAAGGAAACCCCACAAGAAAAAGTTTTACGGGGTCAAATCGCACAATCTCGGTGATCAGTTCACGTCGCCTCTGCGTGAGATAACCATGCCCATAAATCGCTCTTACAGATGGTTCATTGTGGCATCAGCTGTGTGGCACGTAGGACCGTCCTGTTGGAACAAGATGTCGTTCACATGCATGTCATCCATCGGTCGGTAGTGCTCTCCATTGATGATAATGACAATGCCATCGTCGTTTTCGAAGAAATATGGACCGATGATGTCGCCGACCCACAATCCACACCAAACACTGATTTTCTGCGGATGCATTGCCACTTGGTGGACTTCGTGTGAATTAGCATCGTCCCAAATCGGACAATTTTGCAATTTCGGTTGACGTAGTCGTTCATCCAAAAATGGGCCTCGTCGGTCCGCTTCCTACTGCACCAGATAATGAAGTTTTATTATTTGTACTTGTTGCTCGACGCTATAACTTGCCATTGTAATTTGTCTTTAGTGTATATAAAATAAAAGTCGGGAGAACTAACAACAGATAAAACAACATAGCCGCCATGACCTGTCAAAATCTACCCGTCCCTATTGGAAAACTCTTTACCAGAGCGGCATATTCAAACGAGAACTGCTGCCATAGGATCATACTGGCTGGAGAAGTCTGAGGCCCTGGTTAACAGCCAGCGCCATCGTTAGTAAGAAGTACTAAATCTTGCCCTTGTTCCATAATCGCTAAAACAAGCTTAGAAACAGTCTTGGATCACGTAGAAGCTTTTTCTAATAAGGATCGTTAGACCTACTCTACTCAACACCTTGGTCATCAGACCTACCCTGGTTTATGCGGCAATAGTCTGGTCGGCAAAGAAGAATAAGGCCACCACAGCCAGGAAACTGGAACTAGCCAAGATAGAGCGATGAAAGCTCTCTTCACATCGTCACAGAATGTCCCGCCCTTATCCCTGCAAGAAAGCGGACCCTAGGCAGTGAACTTGTTTCATCAACGGCGCTTGCCTCGCTCCACCTAGCTTTCAGACATCCTCTGGAGCAGACAAACTGCTCTAAACACATGGGACAGCACAATAGGCCTCTATTTGAGACCGCAGTGCTAGAGTGGATAAGCCGCTCCCCACTAACAATAATAATCATCAGGATGTTTCTGCGATCCACTTTTACCACAGTCCTAATTATAAGCGCCAGATTTAATAGTACTTATTACTTTGATCCACAATACAATTGATTCACACTCGCACTCTCTAAACTTTCCACATTACACAGGCTTACATAAGTCGCCTTATTTAATGCACACATAAGTGATTGACGCAGGTAGTACGTTTTAACCATAAGAAATCTGCTTACACAGCAGACACCATTCTCTCTTAACAGGCTTTTCCATATCGATGGTCAACCGTAACTCCGCAGTAAATACGTTTTTTCCCAAGCGGATTACTGTCTTCCAATTACCATCCGTACATCCAATACCGAGCTATTATTTAAAACACCATTTAAAAGTTGCAAAAACTTATTACTTCTGCTGCCCGCGGGTATCCCCATTTTAATAAATCGCCGCAATTTATGGAAAACTTACAGCAATTCCATCCGTAAAATCCACAAGGAAATGGAAAGAGGGGTAGCGGTCGAAGGCCGTCCAAATCCAGACCCATCGCCGGTCGTATAGCAGGACATCCGAAACGAACCACAAGTAACCACATCCAACACGACAGAAAGAGTAAGCGGCGAATCAACTTTTTTTTTCTTTTATTTGGCGCCAAACAAACAATTCTCTGTGTCGGCAATTTTATTTAAAAGAAAAATAAAAATTAAATACAAACGCAAACGAATTCCCTACAAAAAAAAGGACAAAGAACATGAGAAATTGCTTTCACTTAGCCCATGTGTGTGCGCTAACACACTCGCAATCTCATGTGAGGGGAAGGATTTTAATTTCGAAATTTTGCTGTACTCCCGCTTTTGGTAGATTTTACATTAAAATGGGGGGTAAGTGGAAAGTGCCTTTGTCAGCATTGTAGCTGGTCGCGGTGGCGAATATTAAAAAGGATTTAATTTGAATTTCTGTGCACGCAGTGTCTGTTGGTTACCGAAATTTCCGGGACCCACCGTAACCCAAGGATACTGCAATAGGATGTATTAATAATCGATTCACTTCTGTCTGCCACTGGTGCGTACGAGCTCTGGGTTTTGCATTTTTAAAATTGTCTCGCAAAGGACCTTTTACATGCTCGGAATGAGTTGCGATTTCATTTTGTAAATATTGCTTGTTTGTGTTTTTTTATTTCGTGATTTTTTTAAGCTGCATGACTTGGTTGTATTAGGGCTTGTACTCTGCCTCTAGCCCTGTTGTTCATATGTTCACAACGACTGACTGGCATGACCATGTGCGTATGTGTCTCGTATGGTTCAAAGCTCATCTTTTCCGAAGATTAGTCCTGAAAACAAAAGGCCATAATTAAAATTAACGGACCCTCGACATGTATAGAGTTTCTACCTGATACCTTCCATCTTCTCCAGTCCGAAACAGTTAATTCACCTCAGCATCGCAATCTATTACTATTCTATGGCACACTTACTTCCCAAGTTTCGTAAAACGCAGCCTGCAATTGTTCCGCAGTACCCTGTGCGCAATAGAGAATGCCAAGTTGATGTAATTGCCACCGAATTTAGTAATGCCTTCGGTAAGGTCAGCTCTGCGTTTGATTTCGTGAAACGCTCTACTTCATATTTGTCAGACCAATCTTTGAATATGCTAGCCAAGTCTGGTCCCGCTGTTACGATATTCTTTCCAAAAAAAAAAATATAATTTGACCCCTTATGAGGACCGTTTGAAATTAATTAATGTACACTGACTTGAAAAACGTCGAGAAATCGCCGACATACTGTTTATACATCAGCTGTTAACAGGAAACATCGACTGCCCGGCTCTTCTCCAATTGAACTCTCTTAACACTTATCCACGCCACCTGGGGTCAGCCCCTGTTCCGCCTTAATTTTCATCGAACCAATTATGGAGCCAATGTCTAGAATGATACACATGGCTAACAGTGTGCACAGCCTAATTGATTTTCACTGTAGCAAATCCTCACTCAAAAACGTCCTTCAAAATTTCACTCCCCCTTCCTCCCAAACTAGCCTCTTTAATTTTAAGTTTATCTATTAATGTAAATCTTAAGTCTTAAGTCTTTAGTCTTAAGTCTCGCTTGTATTAAGCTTAAATAAATAAAAAAATAAACAAAATAAGAAGATGAGTTCACCTAGGTTTTTAGACCAGTTATCTTGGCATCTTTCGAGTTCGTAAAAAAAACTAGCTGATACCCACGACTATGTACGTCCTCGAGGAAAGACGTCACATTATAGCCTATGCCCTTTTTCGGGTTTCAAGACATTGATGAGTGAGTACCGGCTCTCCATTCATCATGTTAATTTTCGAAGACTACCCTGTAAACAACATTCCTGGTTTTCCTTTCTGGCTGGAGAATGATCATGCTTTCAAGTAAACTGATTCTGAGCACTTCACCTACAACTGGCTACTCTCATCAGATCCATTCCAGCCACTTTTGAACTCTCTCCCTCTGGTGGTCATAGCGTAGCAAATCTTAACGGGGAGTTGCAAACCTTTAAACTCAAAGTGGCAATCTGATGGAATCAGAGGAATTCGAGGGATGAAAGCGATTTCTCCCTTATTGAGGCCTGTGAAAATCTTGACTTCGATTACGTTTTTCATCTCCTCTTCACTTGAAGCCTGGTGCAATTTCACAGTTGAAGGGTTCAGAGGGTTTAGAGCACCAACTCTGAGATACAGGACGTGATGTTATATCCCTGGTGGATCGAAAGCATGCAAGAAATCTACAGGGTAATTTACCTTCAGCATCCTGGACTTTCCGTGGTCGCCGTGGCTCAGTGGTAAGAGGGAATGACAAGCCTCCGGGAGTATAATCTGCCATGAAAGAGCTTCTCAATTCGCCGTTCGGAGTCGGCAATAAATTGTAGGTCCCTTCCATTCGTGCGAAAAATGTAACACGCACAACATGAATTGTTGCGAGAAGTTAGGCCTTGGCTCATTCCGAGCTGTCGCGCCAGCTATTTATTTTCATACTGGGTACCCCGATGGATTTTTCATTGGGAATTCTGTCCATTAGCTGAGTTTAAAAACTCGGCTACTAATGACAAATGTATGTACTCACCTTCATTAGGAGGGAAGTAGACCTGTTAGGCCAAGTAGACCGGAGACACAATAGATCTTGCTAGATCGCAGTGTCTGCCATAAGGACAGGTTAATCAAAATCATGTTCCAGACCTGGCATTATCCACAGGCATAGTTTGTCATAGAAGTCGGCCATAAATCTTAGAAACACCCCCAACAATAATGGTTGCTATAAGCCTTGATCCACCGCCGGGCTTTCACCCAAGCTATTCCGTGAGGTTTGAATTAAGTCTTTCAAACCTGCGACATATCCAAAGTCTTACTACAGCACTACAGCACTAATTGTGTTCCATTCGTATTAGCCGTAAACCACAAACCATCTGCCTACCTACTTATATGAAGGCAGCCAAATAAGTTCGAATCGTGGTATCATAAAGAGATTTAAAATCCCAATAAGCTTCTTTAACTAGCTTGTCATCTTAAATTCACAAAAGATGCGTACGTGTGCTCCACAGTTTTTTCACAAGAAGAACGCCCTCCCTAAGTTATACAACAGAAATGCCCCAAGAAAAACTGTGGAATTCCACTTTATTCACTTCGTTAGCGTAGTCACTCCAGTTACTGAGAAATAAATCCTAATTTAGAGTTCAGTTTAATACAATCAACAACATGATGATAATCATAAATTAGAATAGAAAAATTATTATTAAAAACTTAAAATGAAAAGGTCAGCCGTTCTCCCTCCTGTAAGGTAAACTTCAATGGGCTGACCTCCGTAATAAGACCCGTTTCCGTTTCCTACTGCCCTTTCACTAATGAGACTAATCAAAAGAACCCCGTCAGCCACTTGACTATAACAATGACTAATTATAATTACAAAATTATATTCGAGCAAAAGCCAAAGCTCAGAAGAAATCTCCTTTGGCCAGTGCGAGAGAGTAAAGAAGTCATGACTCCCCCTGACTGGAGTAAAAATGGCACGGGAAAAGATCAAAAGGCTTACAAAACTGATTATTAAAACCACGTGCCTTTTATTAAAGCGCTCCCCCATCAGAGGACCCAGCGAAATATCATATACATATATATTTCTCTTTCAACTAAATTCAATTGAATTAAAAAAATGTCCTTCCAGATTTCTCCCCAAAGCATTCAACATCTGACATTCAGCAAAGTAAGCCGCTTCCGTAATCCAATTGGACCGAAAAAAGAAAAGGCGATCACCGCACCACACCGGGGTTATTATGCGAAAATATGTACCGAGGAATCTGCGAGGAAATATTTTAACACAAAGTAAAGTCAATAATGGAAATCCTGTAAGGTAAATCCGATAATACGCTGCTGGCCAGGAAATTCTGCACTCAGGGCGTGGAGTGGAGTTTCTTTGGAAGACTCGCAACCATAATTTAATGCAATTGACTCTCAATGTCTCGCCCTTAGGTGGACACTGCTGGAGTCTCAAAGACAAAATATGTTGATACACACAAATGAACAAACGAACGTCCTGTGACCCTTGTTCAAAGAATTGGCCAAGGTTTAGCTCACCCACACTCGAGGTTCAACAAACGAACGTATAATAACAAAGCGACTGCTGGAATTGCTTTAAGCCAAATGAACTGCCCTCTGCTTTAAGGGAATGTGTGCTGGACGACCATTGGCGTGGAATGAAATGTATTTACTAACCATAGCGATAAACTTTATGAGGGAAATTAAAAAAGCCAAAAGGTCGACAGAGGCATGTTTCATGGAGCAAAATGAGATGACATCCGTTCGAAAACTTAAAGCATCTGCCCTTTTGATTTTAAAGTGAAATATGTTTAATGTTTTAAAGACGGGCGCTCTTTAAAGACGCAAGATGCACTCTTTCAATACACAACAGTTACAAAGTGATTATGGATTTGGCAAAGAAATCACAACTCAGAAGAGACAACGTCCATTGCAAAGTGACTGTTTGGTGCTAATTTTAATGTAGGCTTCACATGCTACAGGTCCAACTTGCATGGTACACAATAGACTGAACCAACAAGCGATTTAATTAAGACAGTGGTATAAACCACAAGTCACATGAAACACTAAGCTGGTAGTTTAGTCCATTGGAGTGAATGCTCAATTGTTGCTGTGCTTTTTTGTTCGAGGTGTGTTTATTTTTTTCGGACAGATGTCGAATTAGACCACCTTAATTGGGACCTATTTTTTCTCTCTTCCACCCAGGGTATCCGCACGCAATTTGTTCCTAATCTGACTGATCAAAATTTGACCTATCTTATGGGTCCAAGGGCGGGCCAAAATTTCACAACCATTTGCTAATCAAATCTTATCATTGGAACAGTACTTGCTTCACAGTCTCCAAGCCCTCAAGGCAATGTCTGGACATGACATCTGTCACTACTCCGATTTCTTAAAATGGCCTCCAAAATTTGCATGCCAAGTGGACCGCGTTACAATCCATTTAAGGGTTTCTCGTAAAAGACTTTGAACTTCCCTCTTGATGCAGCCAGCCAATACTTTTATCGTCATTCTAATTTGTCTGCATTTAGCCGCTTTAGCCCAACTTTATGAATTCATTAGAATCAGAATCGGTCCCCTGCCTATTTTTAACTTACATACTTATGATGACGGATATTCAATACTCACTAAATTCATCGACTGAGCGGTGGCGTATACGTAACATTTTTTTATCGAACTCAGAAGAAATGGTATCATTGCCAACAAGGCATCATTTCTGCGAATTTCCCTATCATTGACTGTGACTGCGATTAGGGAATTTAGTACTAACACTCTCGAACTGTGGCGTATACGTAAATTTTTTCATCGAATGCAGAAGAAGTGAAAATATTGGCAAATAAGCATCATTACTTACTTATTTATGATGGCGCTACAGTTTGGGTTAAACCAGAGCTTAAGTCAACACTTTCAAGCAGCCAACCTCCAGACAGTACGATCGTTAGTCAGCTGCCTTCAGTTGCACACGCCGAGTTGGTTGAGGTCACCCTTCACTTCCACACGTTGTCGGAGATGAGATCGTCCTCTTCTGTATAGTATCCCATTGGTCAAGTCGAAGATTCTTTGGGAGCATTGGTGTTCATCCGCTCTACATGACCTAGCAGTCTTAATCGTTGAAGACGTATCATTTTAACCAGGTCGGTGTCGCTGTACAGAACATGTACATAGTTCGTGGTTAAATCTTCTCCTCCATGAAGCGTCAACGCAGGTCGGGTCCAAATGCGCTTTCATAAATATAATTTTGACAGGATCCATACTTCCATAG
Organism: Matsumyia berberina; assembly: GCA_917880715.2. NCBI lineage: Eukaryota > Metazoa > Arthropoda > Insecta > Diptera > Syrphidae > Matsumyia > Matsumyia berberina. The sequence continues at coordinate 38,295,249 of OU862870.1, forward strand.
AGCAGAGCGGTGGTGTATTTTCCTACCTTCCTACCTGGAGCAGCGAGCGTTCCCCATTGTCATCCTACATAAACGAATGAATTTTGCAAAAATGCCAAGACTAAGGATAGCGCAACATGGCTCATCTCATCTATCGGTAAATAGATATTGGGCATCGATCTAGACCTCTTCTGGGGTCTAGGTCTTCTCCAGAATTTGACATAAAGAGTAGATTTAATCGTTGTCAACTGAATTGCTCGTTTACCACCAGTTTAGCGACGTATGAATTCAGACGCGTCAGTATAACACTCTAATAAACTCTGACATGCGATGTTCAGAAGACTTATTTCTTTATAATAAGCGCAGGTCTCATTTCTTCTGGATCGGGCATGTGGTACTTCGTTTCCAATCATCGATCATGCTTCCATATTTTACAAACGAGTTGTTGCATATACCCCACCAAGGCCTCCTGGGCCTGCGGCCTTGTATGATTTAACCCTAGCTATGGCTGCTTTAACTTCATTTCGCGACGGTGTTTGTTGTGATTGGTTGTCCTCAAGATTGAGACGATCTGACTGCCTGACCGTCGGGTCCGCAAAAATGGTCTTTTCATATGTTTAGTAGCAACTGCTTCTCCATTATGGGCTCAAGTTTGGGTAGTGACATCTTGGGTTGCCCTATTTAAAACAAAAATAAATAGCCGGCGCAACAGCTCGAGATGAGCCAAGGCCTAACTTCTCGCAACCATTCATGTTGTGCGTGTTACCTTTTTCGCACGATTGGAAGGGACCAACAATTTATTGCCGACTCCAAACGGCGAATTAAGAAACTTTTTCATGCCAAATTATACTCCCGGAGGCTTGTCATTCCCCGACGAGAGGTGGTGCCACGAAAAATGTTTGATGTACCTGGCTGGGACTTAAACTCACGCCGCTCACAGTGACTTACCACTGAGCCACTGCCCTATTTACCCTTTTATACAAATTCCGGATCTCTTTCTTGTCATAGCATCTTTACTACAAACTGTTTGGATCCCACGAAAATCCAAGATTGATCCCCACTTCCCCAGCACGTCTACCTTTTTGCTTGTTGATTTTATAGCCATCAGGATATGTGTGCATCTCTCTATGTGTTTAAGAGTTTTTTTAATTTGCCCCCTTCCCTTGAGAAATATGATTTTGAAATCTCTTTTAAAAGGGTCGATGAGTTTGATCGAATTTATTTTTTTTTAAAATACGGAAGTGACCGGGAGGTAGTTGAACACAAGGTAGGGAGGTATACACAGGTGGCTGTTCAACTGAACCGAATTAGCACTAGGATGTGCCTTTTTATTCCTACGACTCCTGTGACTGTTTGATGATGTGTGTCGTAAAAGATAAGTGAGACAGCCGGGAGTGCATAGATCCAGCCTGTGGAGTTTAAAAAGCAGATTAGATCTAGTATCCCTTTGCTCGAGGTCGTCGAAGAATGGTTGGTTTATTGTGCGATCAGGCTCTTTCAAGTGCCGGACATTTGTAGAGGAGATGGGAGAGAGTTTCCTTTTCATTTACATTTCCGCAGCTGCGGCGGATGAAACACCTAGTTTGGCCGCATGGTCTCCAATTAGCCAATAGTCCTTGGTTATCGCTGTTGTTCTGGCGATATCTATTCTCATCTACCCTGTTCTTTACTGATCGTAGGTCAGCCATTTTTTTCTTGATATGGAGTAGTTGGCTAATCCCTTCAATTGGAGATTGGCTTACTGCAGGAAGTGTGAGTGAATTTGTTCTTTAACCGCTCCTAGCGGGTTGTATACCCTTGCTGCAAGTGAACCGTGTAAAGCTGAGTCCTGCCTGATCCACTCATCTACACGCTCGTTTCCTTTTTATGTTACTCTGCCCTGGAACCTAGAGCACTGTGACCATGAACCGTTAGCCCAAGCGGGAAAGCTCGTTCCGGCACTCTAGCACCAGTTTGGAGGATGTAGTAGCCGAGTCAATAGCTTTGATATCGGCATGGCTATCTATGAGGATGGCAATGTTTTATTTGTGCGTTGCGTCAAGCCCGAGATGCGTGCAAGCCTCTCAAATTGCCAGTACTTCCACTTGGAAGGCGCTGGCAAAATCCCGCAAGCTATATGATCTTGCTGTTTCAAGCTTTTTAAACATGACAGAAAATCGCTGTCAAATTTGGTAGGTGCACTCAGCGGCCACAACCTTCTAAGAAATCACACAATGAAATTTAAACTCAACTATGATAATATATGTAGGGACTGTGGTGACAAAGAGTTTCAAGAGTATATTCCTCATATCCTCTGCCATTGCCTTATATCACTTGATAAACAGAACATTGGGAAAACATTATTACAAGATGTTCCAATAAACGATCTTTCCAGGTTTGTGAGGAAGTCACGGTGGCTAGAGACCCACGTCAAGAAAGAGCAGTAAGGTAGAGTAAGGTAGGTCCGGTAGAGCCGGAATCAATCCCCATGGGCATCATAATGAGTCCACAAGGGTCTAAGTGTCATGAGGTCGAGTGCTTTCTCCTTCATCAACGCAGATACCTTACCTAACCTATGATCTTGCTACACCGTAGTTCATCTTTAATCCGTCGGTGCCCATGACGCTTTAGTAGGGAATCCCACGTGGAGGTTATTTTTGAAGTTTAGTTTGGGTATGATGTAGTCGGTTGGAAATGTGAGCATATCGTTTAGTAGCGAGTCCAGGATGTTACTGTGGCCGTAGGGCAGTGCAGTCTTACGCTTCTTTGAGTCCGACTGCGCTGCATAGTGCGGTGTGTGTAAGTCCAGAGGCAGAAGATGCAGGAGCATAGTTAGGGCATCCATTGGGGTCGACCTCAATACACCCGTGCTGCCTATGCTCGCTGTTCATTGGATCAAAGAGCTATATTTGGTAGAATAGTGGCACCTGAGGGTCTATATCTAATGGCTCCACTTACGTAAAAACCAACCACTGTTCAAACCTTGCTGGTTACATCCAAACGGTTCTTCTGAGTGAAGGTTTTGAGCAAAAAGAAAAAGATTGAATCGATGTCCACTACAGTGCCAATTATTATCTTCTCGGAACCTTACATGCTGTGCTGGCACATTTCGTCGGATCTGAACGACAAATTGAAAATATTTTTTATGACCAATTATACCCTTGTTAGTTTGTGATTACATGCTGCTGCTTTGACTCTTTTTTTAATTCTTAAGCTCCAAATTTGCACAGACAAAATTCTCATGAATTTTGAAGCAATGTACAAGCAGTCTCAGTCCCCAAAACTTATCTTTACACTCGAGTTAAGCCATATATACATATTTTTTTAAATTAAATTTTACGATTTCCACCTACGCTTGAAAATTTGTAATATAAGACCAGCTTTACGATTTAATTTAAATTTTCTTTCCCTCTTAGAATATCTGCCAGAGAAACATGTATACGGTACAAATCATCTTTTGCGCCGGATGCAGGATTTGAACAATAAAAAGTGATTATTACACGAGCAAGGCCGCCGGCTAAAGGTGGCTTATAAATGGAAACGATTTCACGTTTAGGCTTTCACTAGAACCCTCAGAGGAAGGTCACCACACCACTGAATTCACAAAATCGAATAGCTCACGAACATGAACTTAAATCGAAACAATACCCATCGCTTTGTATCAAGGGGGGTTTGGGCACACGAATAGGGAATAGCGTGGGTAAAAGGCATCCACTTGAAGGACTAATTAAAATCGGCAACAAGTCGAAAAGCTGCTCTTAGATGTTGTCGAATCCTGCCGAGGGGTGTGAAATCAAACCTAATTATTTCGATAGGCGACGATGTGAAACGTCTCCCCACCAATAAAAGGTTATTTGCATTAGTTGTGGGATTTAGAGTGGGTCGGTGTGTTATTTCAGTTCTTTGGCACGGCCGTATATAAATTAATAATTAATGATATAACCAATTAAGCGGATTATAATGTGTTGCCAACACCTGCTAGGCAGCGAGTTGTGGTCTCCTAATTTGTATGCGAATGGAATAAAAATTAGCAACGTATTGTTGAGGTTTGACATTTTAATCACTCAGACGATTTGCGATGGCCATTTGCAATTAACGCAATGGCATGTGGTGACGGGCAACGCAACCGGTTCTATAATTATGCACGACTGCAGTTGTGTGGGTGAAATAGTACTGTTCAGTGGGATTACAGCTGGAAAAGAATCGATATGGGAATGCTGTGTAAAATAGGGATGTGCACTGGGCGCTGGCTACTGGAAGATTACAAGGCATTAAGCCTTTTGCATAAAATCATGCTTTAATGAAGCTTCGAATTGACTTGTATTTTAAATCGGCTTAACAAAATCAGCTTTCTGGAATTACTGGTGTGTGAGTGCGATTTCATTCCAAATTTTCTTGTTCTGCTATGTAGTAGAATTGGAGCTTAATAACTATGTGGTAGTGGCAACAAAGTTAGGGCTGTCAATCAGAATTGTGGCGACAGCCAAGGCATTCACTCCTTCGACTATAATAAAAAGAAAGCAGAAATACTCCAACTAAAGTCGATTAAGTCCACTGCCTGCCGAACTTTTATCTTCTTTAAAGATAGTCGGCCCGATGACCACTCCTGAAGAGTCGAAAGTCTCCTTAATTTTCTGTAGAAAAGGGTTTTCCAATAGAGACGGGTAGATGTTGTTGAGAAATCCCGGTGCGCGAAAGTAAACACGAGAATTCCCAACACCGGCAGCAACGATCTTGCTGAACCACCGGCTGCTCAGCTGGGTCGGGTTCGAGAGAGAGGGGAAGAAAAGGGTTAAGGGCGCCACGCAATTTTTTTGTAGAAACTGCGAAAACTCGTAGAAAGAAAAGAATTGTTTTGTGGGTGTCCCAGATGGGGAAGAAAAATTAAGATTTATATTTTTTTCTCACTTGGGGGGATGACAAAATAATCGGCCAATGCAAAACAAAAGAAATCAAAAGAAAATTCGGTTAACGAAGAATTAGAAAGCTACGGAACTTGGCCCAACGGGTAAGTTCCGGATTCCCTTGCGGAACTCAGACAACGGGGTCACGACGGTACAATGTAGCCGGTAATGCGCTACCGTAAAACAAACGGGGGGGCGAAGGCTTATCCGCGGAAAGAACGTACCCTCACAAAGGGGATTTTAAGGGAAATAACGAAAGGGGTGAACCACGAAATGCACTATCACTTTAAAAAAAACTATCACAAACCACTCTACTTATCTGTGCCTGGGGGGGAGGGCTGTCCTGGCTATCTCCGGGGATGAGGTGGAACCGTCTCCGCCACAGTCTGTCCGTTTCTTCAGTTTTGTTTCGCCTTGTTGTTTTGTAGCTTCGTTCTTTGTTTTGGTAGTCTTCGTTCCTTCACTTTATCTTCCGCTTTTTTTTTGTTACTCGTTCGGTTCTGTTCTGGGGTATCGTATATCGTCTTTCAATGTGTTTGTCTTCCGTTTTATTTTTGGGGTTTTGTATTTTTTTCCTCTTGTCTTCGCTTTCTTTTTTTTTTCCACTTGTTTCGGGAACTCTTCTCGCTTCTAAGGTCGGCTATAGAGTGTCGGTCTCAGTTCTGTCGATCACTCACGCTCGCACACACACATTCACACATGGGACGAACTCAGCTATTCTAGCTTAAGCTGAATCCGCCCCGCCGCTGACTTCTCTTGATTCAGCTGTCAGAACAAAGGGAATCACATCACGAGTTCCGACAGCTTCTCCATCAGCGGCTCCCATTCAGCATTCAGCATCTCTCACGGTCGTCAGGTTGTCACGTATGGTTAGACGGGGACTGCTTGGGTTCGGGTCCCCTCCCAGCCGGAGATCCACATTTACGCTATGAGCCTCATTCAAAATTCCTAAGCACAGATAAGTAGATAATAATAGATCATCAAAGATTGGGGCGCGGATAAGCTTCCGCGCAGATGTCAAGACAAGGGTAAAATGAGCCGCAGTGGAATCGAGAACTTTCCCTAACAAAATGAAAGTATATGTATTATATGTGGGGGAGGGGGGAGTTTACAATATCAATTAATGTCGGAGTCTTCAAACAAACAATAGGTTTTAGGTTGGGCTCTCAGCCTTTCGTATAAGGGCGTTGCGGACCGTCCGTCCGGTTATAGAGGTCTTCCAGGGTGGCAAAGGGGGGCGGACCGTCTGTCCGAAAGAGCTTCCAGACCGTCCGTCTGGCTCTGGGTCCGGGGTACCTGCTTTGTTATCCCCTCCGAACGTATGCCAAAGCGAGAGCACTGGATTTGAAGAATCCAAGTATACTCCTGCTGAGTCATAGTCCCAAGAGGACAACGGACTGAAAGAGACAAAAAGGCCGGAAATGGTGATGGGGAGGGATGGAGCGGACTAGGATTTTTGCTGCGTTATTTTAACGCAACAAACCCCACCCTTACCTCCTCCAATGTGCCTACACATTTCAGAAGGCAAGTCAAGGAAACTACAGGGGGGTAAACAGCAGACTACATGGGGCAAGGCGAGCTCCTCGCTCGGGGCAATCACGTCGCTGTACGTCTATGGGTCTTGTGGTCCGTCGTTATATGGCTTTAAATCCTTCACGTGCCATGTTCCACGTTCCTTCCCGGTGTCGTCGATGAGGACATAAGTCCACGGAGATACCTTCCTAGCTATGCTAAAAGGTCCAACATACTTTGGGGCTAGCTTCGCAGCGTAGTAGTTGGCCGCATCGGAGAGGATGAAATTTCTCCGCCATACCAACTCATTGGGGAGATATTGCACGTCTCTCCGCCTCAGGTTGTATGACTTCGATGCCTGCTTGCTTGCCGTTACCAACTTCCTACTGATGTCAGCCCTAAGTTCGTTGAACCGCTTCCCCAGCTCAAACATGTCCCTAGCTACCGTTCCTAACGCCCTATCAGACTCACTGGTTCGACTTATGGGTGCCCAAACACGGCCGCCCGCATAAGTGACCATCTCCTTCCCAAAGTTAGCATAATACGGGGTAACTCCTAACACGTCATGCTGCGAGGTGCGTATGCAACAATGTTAAAATTAAATAATACAAGTTGTGTGTGAGATATCAACGAATTTTTTTATTTAATTTGAAAGTCCTATCAATGACGTTATATGTGGAATATGACATCGTTCAAATGGCTGTCGCGGCTTCGTTGGGTGGCGCCCATCCAAGGGGTCCAATTTTCTATGACTCTGGCTGGCGCATAGATCAGGCTAAATTTGAGCGATGGCACGAGTTATATTGACTTTATAAGCAAATTTCCAATCCATTGACTAAGATCTTTAGAACATGTACAGCGAACGGATGTCAACACTTCGACGAAAAAGTCTTCGATTCCAATACAGAGCGATGCAGCAGTAAAGTATGCCCTTATCTACATTGGTTCGCACATCTTTAATGAACGTGCACAGCAATATGGGTCGAGCTGGGTAGGGTATTGGAGCCCAGGTCCATCTCTATCAGAAGCTTCATAAAAATCAACAATAGCTACCTTAAAATATTTTTTTGAATTCGAGGCAGATCAGTTTGAAAGAGTGAATAGTGTATTAAACCAACCACCATCGCACTTACTTTAAGTCTGCCAAGCTGACGACCGAAACCAAGCTGTTCGAAGGGGAACAGTCATCTTCTCGACCTTATTGACACCTTCTCGACCCTTACTGACACCCTACTAAGATTTCGGTCGGCAACATCGTACACTTAAGATTCTGAGACCAGACAAAGTGACTTAATAGCAACCAGAATTCGATTCCATCTATTACCCGACTTTTCGTCTGCTTTGACCCCCTGTATCTTCCATTTTCAAGAATCCTGAGGACCCAAAATTCTACTTTCACTATCTCCAGGTACAAGCTTCTAAAGTAGGGTGTGATTGAATCAGTAGTCCATGCTGTCCCTAGATAAAATGATGTTTCCCACATTCTTACTAACCCGATTTTGCCAAGCCAGACACTTTCGCCAACCTTCCCTAACCCATGTGACACTTTTTACTTTTCAAAACAATTGAATCAAAACAATGATAAAAGGGAGATATTCCTTTCTGCAGCCAATCACGACAATTCAAAATTTGTCAACACTGCGCCAAGACACCTGAGGCTATTACTCTTATCTATATATCTAACTTTTATCACCTCATCCCTTGCAAGTTTAAGTGTTATAGTTTGATTAACAAGTTATTGAATTATGTGCTTGAAGGATAATGTAACTTTTTGTTTTTTAATGGTGCTACATATACTACTTGTAAAGTTGATTACAACACTGTAAAGCGAGATACGGGTGAAAAGAGGAGCTGCAAAAAAGAAGAAGAGTGAATTCATGTGGCGAGTTATGTAATTCAAAACTTTTTCAGATCATAGGTTTCAGGAAATATTAAGGGCGGTAGACTGCTTCATATTACTTTTTGTACTGTGAAAACACATGAATGTGAACTGGAAACTGATTAGTAAATGAGTAACCAACTGGTACTGCACATGTACTGTCATTGAAGAGTTGTATACGTAGAGAAGACACGGTGGTGCAAATACCCACACGCAAGGGTAATAAGTATTCAAAATGGCGACAAGATCTTTTTAAAAGAAATATTACAGCTTCAAATGCACTGAAAACCGATCAGCCTCCTTAATTTCAATCACGTTTTAATCATGTTCCGCTCAACTCTACTGCGAAAGCATAATACTGGCAGTAGAGTGTCATAGCTTACAAAGTTGATTGAGCTGACACTGATTACGACGGTATAGGGAAATTACTCCACCGGAATTTACTCCACCTGGGAATTGACTTCACCACTTCACTTCACTCCACTTCTTAAATATGGAGTAAATCCCACTTTTACTTCTTAAAATTGGAGTAATTTCCCACATAGAATGGGTAGAAAAATTACTTCATTCTTGGAATCCAACTAATTTCCCACTTGTGGTGAAATACATTCGAAATAGTAAATTCCCATCATATGTTACGTGGAAAACTACTCCACCAAATTTTGGTGTAGAACAATTCCCCACTGCCAGTGAGAAATAACTCCACATTCAAAAAGTGGAGTAATTGCCACCTGTAGTGGAGTAAATTCCCAGGTAGAGTAAATTCCCGTGGTATAATTTCCCTGCACCATTATGACATCAGGAGATTCAAAAAAATTGCTGTGAATTATAGCAATGACAAACACCACCATCTAACCTGGACACCACCCTCAGACGCGGTGTGTGAACAACATTTAAAGGGTGGATTATAAAAAACCAACTCTAAAAAAAACTAAAATTAAAATAAGTGCATTCCACGCACCTGGGATAAGAGATGCACAGTTGTGACTTTTACTAGAAAAGAAACTGACCTGAAGCAAGAACAAACTGTCAACTTTTCGACAAGACGTATGATCTTAAACTGAAACAAGTTGACTGGATATGGTCTGATTGCCAGCACTGAGCAATAAATATGCGAGAGGAATTCTTGCCCAAACAAAGATACTAGTAGGATACTCAGCAGCAAGAGTGACGACCACCAAATACAGAGCATCGAAACATTATATACGAGATCAGAACTAATCGACCATCAAAGTGAGGGAACTCTGAAGCTCGTGTATACTGCAACAACCCACCGGTAGAACCTGTAAGCTAAGTTGTGATGGCCTAGTGGTTAACCGGAAGCAAAACTAAGGCTCTGAATAAACCTTAATATAGCTTCCACCGGGCGCTTATGGTGTCTTGCGTTAGACGGAGTAGTCATTTCTTCGCGGCCTCATGACATTCACAAAGAAGGTCTCCTTTTGTTCTCCACAGAGTCAACAAACAAATGTATGTACATATGTACATACATACGTCAGTTAGGTAAATCTTATCATCATACCTAAGGGACTGTTCATAGATTTTTTCAAGGTCTTTCTCATCTGTGCACAAATAAGACTGATATCATGAAATTGTGCTTTAATAAGGATAATCATTAAGCTACTATTGCATGGTCAACGAAACGGTCAGAGCAATGACTCTGACGTCACGAGAAAAATCACCAATGCCCTGTCAACCCACCATCAACGGTCAACGTGTCAACTCATGAAACGTGATCGTCAACTTCAACACGAATGACGCAAAACGGTCGATGTTATCCCAAAATGCGATGATCTTCAATCTATATCAGTGCGATTTCACCGTTTTGGTGACAATGCGTTTAGGTGCAAAACGTTGACGATCATATGACTTGACAACTTTGTGACCAATTCTAACATCATTTTGACGTCAGAGAGTCATCGCTTTACGCGTTTTTTTTCCCAAGGCTACTATTTGGTAAGTCATTGCCTCTGCTCGTGATCCCAGTCACCATAATATGTACATACATGTCGCAGTTGCTAGTTTTCCAAACACCCGGTCCATTCTAATGCACTTTTTGAAGAGCGGTTATATCTTCTTTGAAGCATTGGAGGAGCTCTGCTAATTTCTTAGCTGCACCCGGTCTGCTTAGAGTATTAAATACAGATCCTCAAATCTTTGTCCTTTATACGTTTGTTGGGGTAGTCCCCTCGATCAGAGGCTTGTCTTTGGCAGATAAGACGCCGACGCACAATGTGGCTTGGGTTTTTAACCGGCTCTTTGTGGGCTCTCTTTGCTTAATCCCCTACCTCCTCAGAAGGTAGGTCCTCTGAGTTCAAGTAGTTTCTTTTCTCAATTTTGTTGGGGTTAAGGAACTTCCTCGCTTGCTCTAAGCCCTTTCGAATTTCCATTCTGTTATTTTGCTGGGATAAAACTCAATGGACACTGTTGGGTGGCACCTCAGAATAGGGTTCAGAGCCAACAAATGGGCGGCAAGTGCCTCTCCTCGCCGCATAGTCCACCGGTTTATTATTTTTGAAGCCTCTATGCACTGGGATCCGCGCTTCAATGACCTTGTAAGTGGACAGGAGGTCTCTGAAGAGATTGAGAGAGTTCTATCGTGTAGGATTTTAGGGCTCTTGGTATCCCGAAAGTGTGCCCCGGAGGCCGGTTTAAACAGCGTCTTACTTTTGGTCAATAGAACTAAAGAATGTTGTTCTTGTTTTACGTAAGCATGTTAATATTTTGGTAAGATTTTATGCTAGCCTAGTGCCCTCTGGAGTATTTCTTTAACTAACACTAAACGGGGAACTTACAAATAAGGCTCAATATAGCAAAGCTACACTCGGCTCAATCAACAGTCAGTAAAGGCGATTTAAACTCTTTTATTGAAACATAGCTTCGCGTTCAACACATTTTCAATCACGAATTATCCTCCAATCGGCATAGTTCCAAATCAACCATTTGAAGAGCTAGAAATCAAAACAAAGGGTTATCGCTGTCGAGATATTCAAATCTTATTTGATACTCACTACTATTTTCGCACTGGGCTGCTTTGAAAGTACACATGTTTCCAAATTGCCTATAGTCGGTTCCATCAAAGCCGCAAACTGGTCGGTACTCTCTGGTACAATATTGAGGACACCTTGCATTTCGTTGTCCAGTGACCATTTCGACATTCAATGTCAACACTAAAACGTTTAACAATTCATTGACAAATGAGCAGATTTTTAAAGAGAGATTTCAAATATTGTGACTTAACTTACAGGCAAGGAAAGCCACACTAACAACGAGATAGTTCATATTAGTACGAGTCATTTCTGTAATTAAAGCCTCAAGATGCTCGTGACTCTGCCGACGACCTTCACCAAGTGATCTTGCAGTGCACGTTCTTGAGATTTATATCATATCTCAGTGCAATTAAAATTACTGATGGGGATTTTCCAGAAAGTACATTACCGCAACTTTGTGGAAATTGATGCCTTGAAAGAAACACTAATTGTTGCATTTTTACTGTGTAACAATAAAACACGTTTGCATTTCATTTAATCATTGCCGTAAATCACCTGTTGCTGTACTTAGTAAGGCGTGTCGGAGTAGTTGCATCTTCTAAACAAGAAATGTATTCAAATGTTTTGACTAGGTATCGGCTTAGTTATTTGAGACAGAAACTATCCCATCGCTCAGAATAGTTTTCTTCAAAAGGCTTTATGACGTAAAGCGTGATTACATTTTTCTGATTAACTTTTACATGCTACCCGCGTAGGTGCTTTACATTCATCAAAGCTGATGGAGTTTGTTCCTCTTTTATTCGAAATCGAAATGAAATTTAAAAAGAATTTATTTTGTAAAGAAAAAACATGATACACATATACTACATGTATTAATTCAAAATTAAAGTAAAAAAAAAAAAAGAAAAACCCCAAGCAATATTATTCTTTGGTTACAGTTCATTTAATAGCGCAAAATGTAAATTTGTAAAGTCTGCAAAAATCGAAAATCGTTTGCGGCCAACATTCGGTTTCCATTTAATCAACATTAAAGAAAACCATTCAACTGTTATGAGGTCTTGGGCATGTGAATTGTAGACTGCTGGCCTCTGATGAACCGTAAAAATTGTTTAATATCTGTATCTGTACTGTATCCCAGGCTTTCACCCTTAAAATATTGTGTACAAGAGTGTATTTAAGAATCGTGTTCTGGTGAGAGGTTAACACCCATTGCAAAGCCACTGACCCGCCTGTCGTTGCAGAGTTTTCTTCATTTAAAATGGAACCACAATTTGGTTTTTTTTTTTTTTTTGTTGTGAAACATTTCTCGAAGAAAAATCGTTTAAAAGTGAAGGCTGGTAATGATAGTTTTGTACAATTATCGAAGTCGACCGGGATATCGGATTTTGGCGGATGCTTTCTAGACGGAAACGATACCAATTTTCTACGCATATCTCTAGCTAAAATACGGACAGCCAAGCGGCCAAAACAAATGGTTTTCCACTATAATCTGGGTCGCAGGACATGCATTATGTACATATGAGTTCGAGAGGGTGAAGTTCATCTCTTGACAGCTTTCTCGCGAAACAAGTACACACTTTGGTTTGATCTATCAAAGGAAAACTTTTCCTACCCTTCCTAAAAATGGCTAAAAAAAATTACGGCACCATCTCTAGAATAATACGACCTACACACAACCAGACTCTCTAATCTATTTATCGGAAATCCTCTTGGTACAGGTAACATCCTTCCTGTACTGGATTTGGATCCGCCACGTACCCCCGAAAGGGAAAAACGGCTCTAAAACCCTAAATGAAACAGGTTCCGGCACCTACTGTTTCGAACCGGAACTAAAAATATCCATAAGACTTCCGGATATATGAAGTGTGTTCCAAGCAGAGCTTCTAGCCGTTCCCTAAGCTGCGAAGCTACATCGGCTTTTGCATCGATACTCGGGACGCGCGAAGGGTGCTAGAATCGAATGTCCTAAGATCTAGACTAGTCGTTAGCTATCGCACAATGCTTAAGGGATTATGAGCACATATACATACGCGTAAGACTATGATAGGTGCCTGGAAATTGCGATATAGGGGGTAATGAACTTGCCGATAGTCATCAAGCGGTCACTTAGCCAATGTAGCTGGACAAACTGACCACAGATGGTCGAATATAGGCGATGGCCGGTCTGATGGCCGGCGTTTGATAAAAAAAAGTCGAGGCGAATTTCTAAGCCAAGAAAATCAAACGAAAGAATAGCTGCAGGAGTCCTATTCGGCTATTGCCTTCTGAAACAGCACGCTAGGAGACTTTGGCTCACAGAAATGAACGTGTGCGACGACTTATAAGTCACAGAAGACATCACACACATTCTTTGCGAATATGAAGGGAATAGGTTAATGGATTAAAACACCTAGGAAACCACATTATAGGAACTTGGAGGAATTTTATTTTATAATAGAATTCCATAAAAGGATTCTTAAATCCCATTGATTTAAGGAATAAGTACTTAGGTTTCTTTGTCTTTGATATTCTTGAAAACTATTTTTCCTACGCCTATTCAACTTTATCTAACCTTAGCCACAACCAGACTAGAACGGAAGACCTCCTTACATAAAATCGAAGGCGAAAGGTGGGAATGAGGCGGAAACCCCTTGAATACTTTCTTGTGGACTTCGTGGCTCTCATCGAAACCAGGCATCGTACATTAGGCAAACCTTTCATCAAGGACATGTCGAAGAAAAATATTTCTGGTATGCTGTCCTCTCTCAAATCCACGGAATGCATACAAGAACCCCAAACAAAAATCCCACTCACGTTTTTCGTACAAACGATTCTGAATAGGCTAATTGGCTCTCGGGTACACCCGTGATCAGCGCCAGTCCTACCACCTACCTACTGAAAAAAATGAATAGCTGGCGCGACAGCTCGGAATAAGCCAAGGCCTAGCTTCTTGCAACCATTCATGTTGAGCGTGTTACATGTAACGCACGAATGAAAGGGACCTACAATTTATTGCCGACTCCGAACGGCGAACTGAGAAGCTCTTTCATGACAGATTATACTCCCGGAGGCTTGTATTTCCCCGACAAGAGGTGTTGCTGCGAAAAATGTTCGGGGTTTTCGTTCTGGCAGGGGCTTGAACCCACGCCGCTTGGTCAGCAGTCCAATGCACTAACCACTGAGCCACGGCAACCCACAACCGACCACCTACCTACTTTTTATAAAAAAAATTGCTTCTCCCTGTGAGTCCTAGGGCCTTTACGAAACCTGCACGCCATAACGTACGTTTCCAGGCGTAATATCTCAGCTCAACAGCCTTTCTCAGTGCAACACGTGATACCTTGACTCATCATAAGCTGTCATAAAATAAAATTAATTTACCAGCGACACCACTCCTGCGCAAGGCAGTATAGAAAAATGCTCTGTTGACACAGTTGAAAGTCTTCTGGAAATCGATAAACAACATTCAAAGTGGTGAACAGTATTCAACGCACTGCTCCATGATGATCCACAAGGTGTTAAAGTGATCGATACGGGAGGATCAATAGTGACACCCTGCCTGTTCTGCACCAATTGTGTCTATTAGTTGTTCCTTTATTAGCTCAAGAACTACTTGACTACCGCAAACAATTTTCGCGGGGCATAAGATTTCCTTATGTGGTAAGGGATTTAGTGGTCCAAATACTGTGCTAGCTACGGAATAACAAACCTTCGAGGGTATAATTTGCCACGAAGAAGCTTCTCAGTTCGCCGTTCGAAGCAACAATAAATTGCAGCTCTATTCCATTCCTGCAAAAAAATTCCAAAAGTTTCGAAGCTTTACAACTTTTAATACTAACAACGCCATTTCGTCATCATTATACCATTAAAGTCTTTATGCTCTCATTTAACACAATTTTCGCCAACTGACTGTAACAAAACCTTATTCAAATATTCACTTTAATTTACTGTGACACACCCAAAGGCAAACAAAGCTTAAAGTCTATAAATGCCAAAAGGGCTTATGCGACAAAACGATATAAATTGTCCGAACGACGACGCATCCATTACACAATAAACTATTACTGTGGCCCATTATAAGAACGACAAAGGCAATCTATTCCATCAAATGTGTACGCCATCGAGAAAGGCCTCTCTCACAAAAGGATATCAATTTACTGTATCGACATGAGTCCACTTTACCATCGAACCAACTACTGTAGTTCAGTTCGGCCGACTCTCATTGTTTGCTTTTGCATTTATAGCACACAATAAGCTCCAGATTGTACGCAAGCCTGTCCCATTCCCCATCGTCGCACAATTGACTAATTGACAGTTGTGAAAACAACCTGCGACAACTATTATATTACAAAGCTCATTATCTGGCCACTAAAACGCCCCAACGATACCCATAAACAACTTATCTGACGCTGAAGTATTTACGGTCCTTTCAAGGCACCCTCGACGTTCGCTTCCATTAGAGATATCTGCAAGAAACCGCCGTCGTCCTCCGCAATCCCTGGATGTAGACTTTAATTCGCTGATTATTTAAATGTTTACAATCGCATTTCTAACCCAATTTCCCGCCACTTAGGGCTGACTAAATTGACTTTTTCAGTTCGGTTCGTTCGAGGAGCTGCTCTTGGTTCCGATAGAAATCTCTCCTGGAAAAGCCTCACCCCACCGTGGCATCGCCCTCAAAAGCAACAGAAGCACAGTCGAGTGCCGATGCCTTGGGTATCCTTGGAAGATAACGTGCCATAGGCGAATCTTGATAGAAACGCTCGGGTGCGGTAATTGCCTATTAAGTCGGATCCTCGTAAAACGTTTCTTATGTTCCTTTGTGTTGCGTGGGTGCATACCACCTAGGCAGTGTGACACAATTTTATTCCTCCCTCATTGCAATGAAAATTCATCAAAACGGCGAGGCGAGCAAAAGTCCCTTTGTCTTGCTATGAATGTCATTTGCAAGGACCAACGAAACAAACAAAAAAGCAAAACGGAAGGATGTGGGAAGGGAAGTGATTGAAAATTGTTGTTTTCGGCAATCGGGATTTTATTTCCGGTACGAACGATAGACAAGTCGATGAAACCATCGACAATGATGACGACAGCACCCGCCTAACCAACAACTCCGCGGCTACTCATAGAAGCCACTCATGAAGACAATAAATCAAACCCAGCGCTGGTACGCCCTCACACATGATCTTCACACTTGATAAATTGATTTTCATGGTTTGTGTATATTTTATTTATGGGAACCGTTTTCTCTGAGTACGCTCTCCTGGTGGGGTAGAAATGCATTTACGGTGATTTATCGTTCTGCGGCAACTGTTAAGGGCCTCCATTTTTATTGAATACGAAAAGCGGGCGAGGCGTGGGGCAGCTTCAACAATTCAGCATCCCTGTTGCGCTAAACTTGTGAACACAGGATGCTGCTCAATACTTAATGCGGCGCATTAGGTGGCCGATTTATCAAACTGCGCAATGAAGAAACGAACACGTGTCGCATTCCGTATTGAGTAGCGATTAAGTTGGACGCTTTTTCACATTTGAATTTTTCACATTTTGTTTGCATAGCATCAGGAAGCATTTGCATTTGAATTTGCGACTCTTACCTAAGCCGTAGATCCAATACACTTCTATTAGTATGTTTTGAGGTTCGAGCATCCTCTGCGTCAACGTTTTCCTCTCATCATCTTTCATCCCCAAGTTAAAGTTCAGCTATTCTATCCTGTTTAACTTCATTTACATGCTTACAATGAGATTCTCTTAGACTTATTTTGTATGAGAAGGGGTTCTCTAACCTAACTTTGTCTAACCTAACTCTAAAGAGCTAACGTTTATATTCTTAGAACTAGTATTACAGCTGACGCCACCCGTTTATAGTTTGTGTCGCGACTTGTAAGCTTAAAATGAAGTAGAAGTAACCACTAGCCTTGAATCTAGCCTGGGGTACCTGTGCCCTAGGAATATCCACTGAACATTTTTCACTAATTCAGCGGACAATGCAACTTACGGCACAAACATTTTTGAATTCTCAATTCGTCGTTTTGAACCGGCAGTGAACTATACGTCTATTTCACTCGTGCGAAAAATGTTTCACGCATAATATGAATGGGTGGGGGAAGCTAGCTCTTGGGCTGTTGACCTGAATAAACTGAAAGGTTCTTCCTCAGGAAGAAGAAATCAGTTAAAGATCTAAATCTCACCGAGTATCGACTGCATTTGTCGACCATAAAAGGCAAACTTTCTAGTGATGAAAGTGATGAAAGTCTGCGGTAAAAACTTCAAAAAACATAGCCTGCACTGACTTGATCTGTGGAAACGTTTTCATGCTCATCGAGTTTGTTACGAGGCCAAAACATAGTTTGCCACGAGACCAAAACAGGATAGTCTTTAGAACGGAATTCCGTCATTTTAATATTCACAAGGCAATTTGTAAATCTGTAAAGAAATAATAGGCGTTATACCCCGACAGCCGCGCGATAGACTACCATCACACAAATACCAGTGTAACCAAGTCAGGATTGCGACTGCCACCCTTGTGACTCAAGGCCACAGGGTTGACGCTTTTATACTCGGGTCTACCTAGGGTATCATTGGCCCTTGTTGTTTTGTGGTAAAGTGAGCTGATAGGCCCGTTTTTTTTTTTTTTTTGGCTATCACTTCTGCTTCCACAGATTACTTTTGTGGTTTGTATTTGTGTAATTTTGTGGTTTCTTTTGCATACGCATTCATCTGCCTCCGATTTGCTCTCCCCCGCGATAATGGATTGTTATCGCCACCCACCATAATTTCTCTTAAGGTTTCTAACTTTGCTATGTGCTTTGCTTAGTCGCCGATAAGAACAAAGACTCTCAAAATATTCCCCTCGACCGATGATTTTTGTTAATACTGGCTGTCCAAGACACAGTCACAGTCAATAGCAGAGAAATTCGTCAGCAACGATGCCTTCTTGGCAATATTACCACTTCTCCTGCATTCGATGAAAAAATGTTACGTATACGCCTCCGCTCGACCGCTGATTTTTGTTAGTACTGGCTGTCCAAGTCAAAGTCACAGTCAATGGCAGAGAAATTCGACAGCAACGATGCCTTCTTGGCAATATTACCACTTCTCCTGCATTCGATGAAAAAATGTTACGTATACGCCTCCGCTCGACCGCTGATTTTTGTTAGTACTGGCTGTCCAAGTCAAAGTCACAGTCAATGGCAGAGAAATTCGTCAGCAACGATGCCTTCTTGGCAATATTACCACTTCTCCTGAATTCGATGGAAAAAAATGTTACGTATACGCCTCCGCTCGACCGCTGATTTTTGTTCGTACTGGCTGTCCAAGTCAAAGTCACAGTCAATGGCAGAGAAATTCGACAGCAACGATGCCTTCTTGGCAATATTACCACTTCTGCTGCGTTCGATGGAAAAAAATGTTACGTATACGCCTCCACTCGTCCGCTGATTTTTGTAAGTACTGGCTGTCCAAGTCACAGTCAATGGCGCCGTTAAGTGCCCCTTTTCCATCTTGCATTTAAGGCTCTTTATGCTGCTTCCAATCTGTTATACATCCAGCAACACAAAATGATGCACTTTGATGTGTCCAACATACACAGAGGGCAGTAGTATGATGGATTTACCTCTTAGGAAGTAACACACTTCTTTGTTTGTCTTAAACTTCTCTCTCTCTCTCTCTCTCTCATTCAAGGAAGGGTTTTAAATTTAATCAATTTATACA
This sequence comes from Matsumyia berberina, assembly GCA_917880715.2. Classification (NCBI taxonomy): domain Eukaryota; kingdom Metazoa; phylum Arthropoda; class Insecta; order Diptera; family Syrphidae; genus Matsumyia; species Matsumyia berberina. The sequence continues at coordinate 38,314,184 of OU862870.1, forward strand.
GGCATGTCCAATCTAGTCTTAATTGCCACCTCACGTTACGTTGTAACAGCCGTTCGGTCCCGAGGCTTTTCTGTTCCCAAATCTGATACAGTCTTCAAGTATCTCTCCAGGTGTGACCATAGTCATTATTTGCACTTCTAAAGCTAGTTCCTTTTCCTGTAGTGTCTTCTCTTGTCTTGAAAATATCCTTTCCGAAATCACCTTAGAAACACATTTGAGCAAGTGCGGAAAGGTCTTTGTAAAGCTTTAAGTTTTGTAGTTATCCTCACGTCCGCCCAAGGGATTTTCATCTGCCATACAACAAAACTCGATAAAACTCACACGTTTACTTGATTGATTTGCGATTTTCAGTTTCTTGCTGTAGTTCGGTAAAGGTACTTCTTCCTTCATGTTGTCCATCTTACCATACAGGTGTCTTGCGCAATTCTTACATATGTATGGTCGAAACTGATAGCGTAGGGTGGTGTATAATCACCATATCATAACTAGGTTATTTCAACCCAATCTGTGGAGTTGGGGAAAAGAATTAGTTCTCCAATCCTTTTCTTGGATACCTTCTTCGTCCGACCCTGTCTTTGACTGAACATCTGCCCAGGAAGCAGGTAGCAATCACGGCAGAAGGCTTGACACTGCCTGGCTGCTTGATCTCCTATTGGCCAACGCTATAAGTGGGGCCCACTTTAAAAAGTGATGAACGAATTTTGCCCTTAGAAGCTCCTAGCGATATATTGACAATTTCTGCTGGTGAATCATTAAGGGCTGACCCATTCCCGCTCGTCTTGCAAAGCACTGGCAACGCCTGATGAGCGGAAAAATATTCGATATTTTCAGCTTGTCAAAGAAGACACCTACCCCATCTTCAAGCCTTAATCACTGCCCTAGTTGAGAGCTTCACTGAAGAGCATTTCCTAAAATTTTGCCTGGAAATTATGTGATTAATTGAGGACACACCCAAGTCTCCACTAGCCATTGAGAGTTTCAAAATTTGAGTTGAAATCGAATTGGGTACTGCAAAGCACGCACCCACCTAGACTACATCAAAGCACAAAAGCACTTTAAAGTCAATAAGCGAACCTCCGAATGGCTCCCTGCCAACGAGTGTCACCCATTAGAATGCAGTAATCCGATACGAAGCTGACATAAAACGATTGCTCATGCAGACAGCACGAAAAAGTAATCCACTAATGAATATCACGTCAACCATGCCGTCTCGTCCACTTATCTATACCCTCCGCTTGATCGAATCCGACACGGGAATAAGACACCATAGATAACGTACTCGTAGGACACATCGCGAGATTTTTATGGCTTTATATTTGCGAACACCACGACTTGTGCAATGCGAACAAATTAAAAGTAATAAATCGTACGAGGGAAAAAAAGATTTGATGCCAAAAAGGTACAAGGACACCGCCACCATTGCCGAATTTCATAAATTCTGTCTGTATCCCAGGACGGGTATTTGTATTTATGAAAACGCTTTTCCATCTTTTTTTTTTTTTGCCTGTACGTATTTTTTGTGATCTCTCCAGCGTTTCGTGAATTTTCACACACACGGGGTCCATCCTCATAAATATTGTCGGATATCCTATGATATACAGAGGTGTTAAATGAATGTTCTCGATATCCCGTGCGGCGGGAAACTGCCCGGTTTACCTGTGGGAATACGAAAGATACGCCAAATGGAGTGGGCTGCTTTGTGTGTATAATTTTTCGCAAAAAAAAAATGTTATATGCCTGAGTCGCGAGAATGATTCTGTACCCATCGGCCGTTTTGTTGTTTTTTAATCTAGACAGGCGAGGTCATAGTCGAAATTTATGATTAATTCTGTACGCGGCGTGCGAAAACGAGTAAAATGCCGCGGATATTTCAATTAAAGTTTGATTTGGTTTTTCTCGTTTTGCCCGGACTCGCTGACGGTATCTTTGTATTGCTTTTTGGCATTAAAAAGTTATGACACAATAAAGAGCTTAAATGCAAATAATTCTTAGTTCGTAAAAGTATGAGTGGAAACAAGCAGTAAAATTCGAATTAAACAACAAAAACCTCAGATAGTACCGGGGCTGATAGAAACGCATTAAACTACAGCGTTGTGCAGCGTCTCATGGAAAGTTAAGTAAAAGCACCGTAAATCATTCCTCTCGGTTTTACTGCATAAAAAAGTGGAATTTTGTAGTGAAACTTGGGGTGGAGGAAGTTACTTTTCATGATGATGGCTTGTAAAATGTTTTCGATAGTTTCTTGAAGACGATATGAATGGAATTTCGTAGAGAAATAGCTATCAAGCAGATGGTTTGCATTTTTGCATAACAAATTTGTCGCATCTCAAGCAGGCTGCGAGGAAGCAGAGTATTAAACAGGAGTATGTGGGAGTTTTTTTTATTATTAGTGGGGAGCGGTTTGTCCACTCTAGTACTGCAGTCTCATGTAGAGGCCTATTGTGCTTTCCCATGAGTTTAGAGCAGTTTGTCTACTCCAGAGGATGTCAGGAAGCTAGTCAGCCTCTCTGGGCGGAGCGTGGCAAGCGCCGTTGGTGAAACGAGTTCACAAGGGTTGGACATTCTGTTACGATGTGAAAAGAGCTTTCATCGCTCTCCAAGCACAGTCTGCAAGTAGGGTCCGGTGACAGGCCAAGCTTGTGAAGCATGTGGAAGTTGACTGTTCACACACCGTCATCTGTCCCTTGTTTTGTGATCACTCGTTATAGATGACTAGGTTGCGCTGAGTCCTCCTGAGAATTCTGGAAAGACGCTTCCAACTGATGTTTTGAAGAACTTCTCTCCATTAACGCCACAAACACACATTGGTTCTAATAATATCGATAACTTTCAGATTTTGAGATGAGTACAAATAATTCCAAGTTGCATTACATAAAAATGTCTACTTGACTTCCATTCAACACAACCACAACCCACTGGTAAAATTGACGAATCACCTAGAACCCTTCATCACTGTCTTCGAAGCAAAAGTCTTTGTCATTTTGAGGGGAGATGGAGTTCTTTTGAAATACCACACCCATAGGCAACCAGACTTAAAGCCATCACCAACCCAACATCCAGATCTCATCTGATCGAAGCATGTAAGAATAAACTCAACCTGCGTGCCAGCGACAACGAAGAAGAAAGACGACGAACTTGCAGGAAAAACGAAACTTGCAGCTACGAAATTTACAAGAGGGAAACACAAAGGGCCCTACTGAGGCCGAAGTAAAGAGCTTTCCGCTCATCCATATATACCATACCATATGGTAAACAGTTAAAGACTTTTCCATGTGAACGGAAGAAATCGACATGGACTAACTGACCTAAAACGTCTGAAACTCTTCAAGAAATTGAAAATCTTGGCGTTGTTTCTGTGAGAACCACGCAAAGTCTATAAAGATGTCAAAGCCGAACGTCCTAATGCATTTAAAAAGGTTAGGCTCAAACAGAAATTGTCTGGATCTGCTAATGAACACTCACTTTGATAAACATGTTCTAATTTATTTTCAACTACGCTTTAAAAAAAAACATTTGACAGAAACAAGTCAGGGCTTACTTCTTGGCTCTCTGCCTTCAACTTGAGGATCCTCTCGCGTCTGTCTTTCTTCAAAATACGTGTGGTGAACCTGTCAAAGCCATTAAGAGGGTGCGCTTGCAAATGTTTTGTGATCTGATAGACCATGGGGTCTACTTCCACTTAGTTTTCAGGTCATTGTACACCCAAGCCTTGCGCACATTCCCAGTAAGAGCTGTTAACGGGAACTTGAGGCGGTATTTTGTCAAGTTCAAGTTGTTCAACCTATTCTCTGTGTCAAAATCCTAGATTGACCCCCCGTCCTCCCACCCACGGCAATGTAAGCTATCCCCAAGGAAAGTTCTACCTTCCTTCCGCAGCACAAAGGGGAACACAATGGACCAGTAGGCCCCCGTGAATGCTTAGTCATTCAATTCTAAAGCGACTAATGTTATGTGAGCATGCTATCGAGTGTTTGATGAAACTTGGTGTCTTGTTTTAAAAATTTCCTTTTTTTTAATACACAAATATGACATGGCATACTCGGCCGTTGCAAGCTGAACCAGTGGTAAAGAAAAATGACATTAGCATCAGCAAGCTACAATGGCATCAACGATTATGAAGCCATGGTATTACGGGAACTACAATATATGTACGTCTCTCACTCATCGTAACCCTACTGCCTTTAGAAAAACAGAGAGGATTTCAGCCTCGTAGAACTCACTGGCTTTACATCGCAGCCATAAGATCGATACTCACTTACGATGTAGTCGTCTGGTGAAGTGCCCTGAATGAAGCCCTAAACGCCAATAAGCTAAATAAAGTCAGTACGACACCCTCTACAGCACTGGACATTCGGCTGCATTTGACCCCTATCTTTGGCAGGGACCACTGGACAGTGGTCCAGTAAAGAATTTGGCCACGCCTCCATTCTGAATAGTTTCAGTCGCACTGGACCTGAAACGCTCTAACGATTTGATTTCCCTCAAGCGCATATCAGCGCTACTATAGGTGTCATCACTGGACACTGTCTTATAAGCAGGCATGCAACTAAGCTTGGTGTCTTCTCAAATAATTTCTGCAGAAGCTACATAGATGAAGAAGAGGGGAAACTATTCTTCACCTTCTTTAGACCTGCCCTGAGGGTCAATTCTCGATCTGTGAAACTGCGAATTGATAAATTTTTTCACATTTTTACGATTAATCTCTTTCTGGTCTCAGGAAATTGGTGAGCTGTTGTGCCCTTCACTAGAAGAAGATAGATTCCACACTTCAAGAATCCATGTATGGACGGAATCGATCTGACAATCGGAAGGACGGCAAAATACCTCTGAGGAAAACCAACATCGACAACCGTATAAAAAAGGCTTACATTGCCTTTTACGCATGTAAAAAGATGTTCGGTAACACATGGGGCTTTAAGCCGAAAGGTGTACACTGCTGTGGTACGACCCATCCTAACATACGGCTCGACTGTTTTTGTGGAAGGCACTTGAGAAGAAATGCAATCTTACAAGTGTAACCAGGTGCCGTGACATAAGGCCATGTGACATAAAGCCATATTTCAAATTATGGCCTTATGACACTTTCACAAAGCGACATAAGGCCATATTTACAGGTATGGCCTTATGTCGCTTTGCGAAAGCGTCATAGGAAGAAGGTCTCTGGACAAACAGTACCTATGGTCACGCCTCCGTTCTAACCCGATGGAATACCATGAAGGAGAACATTGACACCGACTACATCATTCCAACCTCAGACTTCGATAGGAGATTTGATATAAAAATACGAAGAAGCGAGAATAGGATCTGCAGACAAAATCTCAATGTTATATCAACGACCAACAAGGTGACCCTATGCTAGGTACAGGCCACAGGGATATATCAGGTAATGAGAGCGCGGATGAAATTGCTAGGGGGGGATGCGGAACTAGATCCTGCATATACCCTTCCGATCGCAAAGACACCCATTAGCACTCTTAATGGGGATATAGATGAGGAAACCATGATCAGGGCTAATACGCGATGGTGTCACACGGACACGTGTGCAATAGCCACATCACTATGGCCAGTCTTCGATAAGAAGAAGTCCAAAAATCTCGTACAACGTTGTCGAAGGGAAATACGAATCGTCTCCGGTGTCCTCACAGAACACTGCGGAATAGGAATCCATGCGGAGCGTCTTGGATTGCCCTGCAACGACTATTGCAGAAGCTGCTGAGACGAAGAGGAAATAGAATATGCAAACCTCCCACACTGGGCACCAGAAGATTGCGTACTGTTGGTAGTAGCTTCTTCCATGGGCTGGAGGACCTTAATATCGCTGATTTTAGGAAACTCATGAGATTTCTACCCCTTTCTGGGTAGTTTCCGGATTAGCCCATGAGTATACTTTTTATGGGTACAATGGACCCGCTTGAGGTCTAAGTAAGTCTGTAGGGCACCCACTAAACCAACCAACCAACCAAGCCCATTATGCACGAGTCAAAGAAGATGGACTCAAAATACATATGTATGTACCGAACGACATTAACAAGCTGCAAGCAATTTCACAGGTAAGCCTCAAAAAGGTCTCAGCAAGTTCAAAAGCGGCCTTTAGTGTAAACGTAGCCGAAATACACGGTTTACTTTCATTGCCCCCATCAGAAATAACCGACAATTTATTGAAACTACACCACGCATTCTTTGCAATTATGTGGCAACTCGTTTGCCTGATTCGGGGCATTTATTGGTAATTACATGTAGACTATGAAGTTAGCCACTCACTACTAAGTGGTATATCGCCTGTCAATTATTTCATTAAATGGGTAAACCGCCTAAAATATTATACATTAACCCGTTTTTCAAAAATACTTTTAATTTAAAAATAAAATACCGCGTGCACGCCACGATGATTTATGATGGCCCTAACCATCACACTTCTAAAAGCATTTCGCTATAAATTCTGACCCAAATTATTTGCCATAATAGACTCGTGTACTCCGTTCCAGTTCTGAAATTGTTAGCGCATTCCTTTGCTGAATTTCAATTTCACAACCGGAACATAAATCTTGGAATTATCCACGAACACACTTATCACAGTCTCTGGCAATTTCCATTTCCGCTCCGCAGTAACGTTCTACAAATTAATTAGTCTTCAGTAACTATTCACTGTTTTGAAATTAAAGAGCCATTAAGGACGACAACTGATGGAAATTCTTCCTCCCTGCCAAAGAGAATGCGTCTAATAAAAACATTGAAAGTTGTAAGCGATAAAATCTTGCAGTACAACTCGATGGCACTGCTGTCGGGGCAGTAAATAGTTTTACACCACTTCCGGCGGAGGGAAATTTAAAGATTTTCTCCTTAGTTGAGATATTTTGCACTTCAAGTGCGAGGACATTTCACTCGAGAGAAATTCCACAGCATGTAATAAATTTTGTGAAAATTAAGTATTCATAACAAGCAGGCTTTACTGGTACTTGCGGACTTTTGTTTCTTTAGCACTTTTCATTGCACATGTAGGAGGGTTCGTAAAAACGACTTTTCATATGCTAAACTGATGACATATTTCTAACAGCCCAAGGTTATCTGGAATAGTAATTGCCATGTTGAGTTGCACATAAACCTCGGTCGTTACTTTAAGTTAGTCTGCACTAAACTACGTGAGTTTTAGATTCCAATTTTCACAAATGTGTCACAAATTGTCCCAAAATCGGTAGCATTACGAGACTTTATACCTATATTACGAGGAGATGGTATAATAATTTAGGATGCCTTAATTATTTGATACAATGTCTCGACGACAATCATTCCCTTAAGCTGGTTATGGATACATTTTATAATGATTGACGAGGGTTGGCAATAATTAGAGTGGATGGTGATTATTGTAACAGAAACTTGAGAGTGTAGGTGTAGATTGACGTCGGTCGGCACAATCGTCATGACAGCAGAGCTTATTGAAATTAGTGGACCGTGGCACTACCACCCAGTCCAATCCTATTAGATGTGCAATTACTTGAGGTATCTCTTGGACCAATTAATTTTGGGTGTACGTTGTACACGAGTATTAAAAGGTCATGGCTGCGTGCACTTGAGTTAGCTAATACCTTGAAACTATTATACATAAAGGACTTCTGTGACAACGAATTTACATTCAGAGTGGCTAAATTTCTAATTACACTTTTCATGCTTCTCAACGTGTGCCTATTGTCATCTAAAGCTTTCCCTAAACACTGCGTTTTCTTTGAATAATTGCAAAGAGTAAGATACTTAACTGCGATGGTTGAGCCCCCGTTATTAAATGAAGTACAGCTTGGAATCTTAGAAAGTGCCAAGTACCTTGGCTGCATTTTAGACCGCAAGCTGAGTTATAGAAGGAAAACACCTATGAAAGAACAAAGGAAGCAACTGCCGCGTTCTATACATGTAACAGAATCCTTGGGAGAAAATTAAAGCCAAGACCCGCCACTTGCAATATACGGTAATCATTAAACCAATTTTAGCCTATGGGTGTCTGGTCTGGTGGCCGGCCGCCAAAGATTAGCATGCATCGGCACAACGAGTGCCATACGAACGATTCTGACAGCGGCCGTCAAAACGATGCTCTCACTCCTACAGCTCAACCTATACACCAAAGAAGTGGAAGCAAAAAGCTGATTTCAGGACGCCATACCCTGACTTCGAACTAAATTTCCGAACTCGCTTTCCAACAAGAGAAAGTTGGGACGAACGAAGGGTCATTAAACCCGACAATACATCCAGTTTCACCGACAACTCAAAAATGGCTCCGGAATATTTTCAGAAAAACCCGCCATTGCCCGGTTGATAAAACTTTGAAGCTCCAGCCAGGAATACTGAACATTCTTCGCGGCATCACCTCTCGTCGGGGAATGACTAGCCTGCGGGAGTGTAATCTGTCATGAAAGAGCTTCTCAATTCGCCGTTCGGAGTCGGCAATAAATTGTAGCTCCCTTCCATTCGTGCGAAACATGTAAAACGCACAACTTGAATGGTTGCGGGAAAATAGGCCTAAGCTCATCTCGAGGTGTCGCGCCAGCTACCTACTTACTTGAGTAGAAGGCTACTGTGGCTTTTTTTAATTCTTTCGTTAATGTTTAGCTTCCAAGTGAGATTCTTATCGAGCACGAGTCCCAGGCATTTGGCACTCTTGGAAATCCTTAGGGCTATACCACCGGCGCGGCGCAACACAAAAGAACTAGAGGTGCTCGCGAGCTTTACGGGCAGTACAGAAGTGACGAACATCGGCTTCTTAGGAGGAAAACGAAAGAGCATGTTAGTTGTTACTGCAGAAATGAGGTTCGGAAGTTTTACCAAAGGATAAAAAGGACCTGTCAAGGCTACAGAGTCCGAATTGAAGCTTGAAAGGATGAAGAAGGGAACATCGTAGTAGAATCGCAGTCGATACTGGGAATATGGAAGAATTACTTCTGCAGACGGTTTAATGGCGAGCGGCAGGCGATAACTTGGCAACCATTTGTCAAAAGCGTATGTGGTTGCTCTACGCTTTTTCGAGAAGAAAATTCTTCGAGCGATTTTCGGTGTCCTCTGTATAAATTGTGAATGGAGGAGGAGGTACAACGAGAATTTGTACAGGCTGTACAGCGACATCGGCTTAGCCAGAAGAGTGATGGACACCAATGCTCCGGCCCGGAAAATCTTCAAATCCACACCAGAGGGATGGCGCAGTAGAGGAAGACCACAACACAGATGGTACAAGCATGTGGAAAGGGACCTCAACCAACTTGGGGTGCGAAACTGGAGGCAGCTGGCTGAAGGTCGAGCTGTCTGGAGAGGCTTGTTGGTTAAGGCCCAAGTCCACTCCGGACTGTAACGCCACTTTAAGTAAGTAAGTATATGATTGTTTACTTTTTTAAAAATTAGAAAATATCCTCAGCAGTAGATACCACTTGGCTTCTGTCTACTGCTCTTCAGTTCCTTTAATCGTTCATCGCACTTTCTTGCTGCACAATATCTAACCGTCATTTAATTTTATATTCCGCATCACAACTCGACTGCCTGGAAGCTTCAAACTCGGGGCAAAATACTTTAATTTGAAAGAAAATCTCGAAAAGTTAAAAAAAAGTTTTAAAGCAATCTCCTGCCACCGCACATCCTGCGTACGCTACACACAGCACATGCATTTAAGGCAAGGAAACTTTAAAAGTATACGTATGTACATACATATCCTCTGACAGTTTTCGGTTTTCCTGTCTGCACTCCTACAGCCATGTGTGTAGGTGAAGTTTTTATGTTCCCTTCCTTTGAAACCACAAGTGTCTAAGAAAAGTTGCCTGCCGTCTTCGGTGTCACAGTTTACGCTGCTTCCTTTTCCGCTCGTATTTTCTCATTAACGTGTGTTAAATTAAAAAGTTCTCCTTTGGCGGGGTGTTAATTAATTAAAATCCGCCTGTACACCAACAATCCGCTCAGGATGTCGAAATCGGCAAAGGACGAGGGGATAATTTAATAGGATATTTTTATTTCGAAACTCAATCAAACGAAAGCACTGAGAAGCTATGATAAATAACAGAAAAAAAAATAAGAAACTTTAGGGGATGCCGGCATAAAAACTCTCATCAATTATTCCGATGACAGCGATGAGGGTGTCCTGTTCGGCCGCTTTCTTCCGACTTTATTGGAATCATTCCCTTTTATCATTAATAAGATCGGACTTTCAAATTGGTATAATAAAATCGGACAATAGATGACACAATCTACATGTAGGCTGACGGGCATTATTTGTTGCCAATTTTTTATGAAACATTTCCATTTTATTATCCTTGATTAATTGTAAGGAAGAACGATGAGGGCGATGTTGGAAATCGGCCCAAGGTAATGCTTATCCGAGGACGTTTGTTTGTTTTCCGTTTGGAGAGAGATGTTTTATTTCGAGCTTTTGTGGTTTGATTTCGAACGACTAGTAACGGATTATGTAAGATTTTTATAACAAAATTTTGATTTTCTTTGATATCCGTTTTGGTGTTTGTTTTTTTTTTTCGGTTCTAATAATAAATAAAGTACAAAGTACTACGAGAATGCCTACAGTCAATTCAATTGATGTGTATCGGGGTGGCTTCCGGTGAAAAATATCGAAGAAACTTTTCAAGGCAAAAAAAAAAGGAATGAATTTCAAATCGAAGCCCACTATTTTTACATCGGGCTTTTATCATAAATAGCTTGGAGCTCCACAATATTACGACGTAGATCCGTATCCTGAAGGTCATGCTAATAAACTTTGGAATTTGGAAAGATTTCGATTTCGTCAGTATCTTGCTCAAACAAGATGAGTTGTCAATAGATATTCTTTCAACAAATCCATACTGTGCTTGGGTTACTGTTAACCGTGCGGGCATTCTTGGAAATGAAATGCGGGTTGTCTACAAACAAAGCAGTATCTATCCACAGTCCAGCGATATAAGGCTGCAATATCAACCGACTGCAAAGCACTGGATTGAAATGTCGCTAGATCCATCGAGAAGCGGTTTTACTTATTTAATTACTCAAGATGGCCTCCATGCCTCTGCACCGGAGAGCAGGATTCGGACGATTAAGATCGTATACAGGGTCACCTAAGTCGTTGGAGAGAGGTCTTTGCTACTCAATTGCCTTCCCAGCACAAAGTAACAGCGATTGGCAAGAGTTATTCTTCGTTTGATTTCGGCGCTGATGCTGGTGTCTGAGTCCTACTGTGACGTTCTGCCCAAGACGCAGCCTCATGATCTTTCTTTTTCCTCCTGAGAAACCGATGTTCATCTCTCCTCTAATGCCTGTAGAGGTCGCAAGCAGCTCTAGTCCCTCTGTGCAGCCTCGCTTTGTATGCTTGCCGACACTCGTCATCAAACCAGGGGTTTTTTTTTGGTGGGCGAGTGAATGTTGCAACTGGCCTTCAACACTTGAATCTGGCGGCATAGGACTTTTTGAGAGATTGAGAGAGACTCGATCAAAAAACGATCTGGTGGTTTCTTGCGATTACAGCCATCCTACGTCGACTTTCTCATAGTATTTTCTTGTCTTGGCAGTGTTTAGGATATCCAGACTGGTCCGAGTCATATGTTGTACTGATTTTTAGTGAAGATGTGTCACGAGACCAAGAATATGGCAGTCACAGTGTGAGTGCACAATAAATTCGACAATAAACTTGGACAACAACAGCCTGCGAGTCTATGGATCCATGCCCTCAATAAAAAAAATTCCGAAAAAGGCCGAAAGGCCCTTACCATTAGGATAGCATAAATCTCCGCTTAGAAAACAGATTCATACTTGCCTAACGAGTAATGAAATCCAGAGTTGTCCGTCTTCAAGAACACACCAGCATCGAATACAGCCCAGTACAGACTAGACTCTGGCTAAGCCGAGTCCTTAATGCAAGGAAAGTTGACCATGGCCACACAGCACTCGAACTTTCGAGGTCATTCCATGTCCACGGCATATCCATGGAACCAGGATCAAAGGAGAAGTATCGCGCAAGGTCATTAAACGTAATGAGTGCGGATAAAACAAAAAGCCGCCTAAGATGATAGATCGGTTTGATAATTCAGCGTCAGGCATACTAATAAAATTTTCCTCATAGCTAATACCGGGGACAGGCCGTTCATTAAAGGTTGTAACAGAAAGCAAACACATGCCTACATGAGTCACATGCCCTCCACCAAATAAGCTAGAAATAGTCTTATCAAAGTCATATAGAACTAAATGACCTTTTACGGTGAAAAGCCTTACCAAAAGCACCCTTACACTGCCTTGAATGGCTTCGGCTTGACATGCTTTGCCCAAAGACATTTTTTTATCTATGGTCACTTCAATATATTTAGCTTCTAATTTAGCCACAATCCTCCTTCACGACAAGAGAGCAAACTCAATTTTCGGAGGACTGACCGATAGCGTCCCCGAAAGATTATGTCGAAAGATTAGCCAACTGCAAGCTAGCAGGAGCAGAAAGTATTGCAACATCATTCGCATTTGCTTGAACGTAGACACTTAAAACTTTGCAGCAGAAAGTCAAACACCATGCATAATAGGAGTGGAAAACAGGACGCCACCTCGCCGATGAGATGCAAAGTCGTGGTCTTCCTCAGATGTGGATTCAAAAATATTTCGAGCCGGAGCATTGGTGTCCAACCGCTTTACATGATCCAGCCACCTTGAAGCTTCACTCTACCGGCTAAGTCGATGTTGTTGTACATCCCGTATAGTTCGTCATTTTATTTCGTCCTTCATTCACCGTCTGTGCAGACGGGACCAAAAATGACCCGAACAATTTTCCTCTCGAACTAGCCAAGAGCAACCTCACCCGCTTTTGACAAAGTCCATGTCTCTACGCCATAGAGTACAATTTTTTTAAGAACGATATTGGAGAAGTCGCATGACAATGCATCACCTTGTCTAAATCCTTTTTTGACATCAAAGCAGCGTGCATTCTCCATCGTCATCCTGCACAGACAGTCGATTTTGGCAGGGATGCTAAAACTAGACATGGCTGTGTATAGCTCGTCCCTATAGATGCTGTCAAACGAGGCCTTAAAATCGATAAAAAGGGGGTGGGTATCGATTTGAAGTTCTTGGGTTTTCTCCAAGATCTGCTGCGGTGTGAATATTTGGTCGATGGTCCTGACCTGAAGCCACACTGATATGGACCGATCGGGTTGTTGATAGACGACTTCAGGCATTCACACAAGACGGCAGATAAGGTCTTGTAGGCGATGTTAAGAAGTCTGATACTTATGTATTTGGTGCAATTCAGAGGGTTTCCTGACTTGAGGATCGGGCAAACAAAGCTGAGGTTTCATTCATCGGGCATACTTTCCTCCGATCATATTTTAAGGATGAGTTAGTGCACGCCCCTTACCAAGTCATCGCCTTTAATTTTGAACAGCTCGGGCTTCAGCTTAGCTATGGCTATCTTCACTTCGTCTAGGTTGGGTAGACGAAATTGTTGGTTTTCATCGTCCAGGTTGAATGAATCATATTGCTTGACAACAGGATTTGATTCGTCATCGCCGTTTAACATAATCGTCTTCCTGTTGCTTAAAATATTCTGTCTAGCAACGCCACGAACCCAAACTCTTTATCTAAAATGTTTTCGTTCAAGTATAGCGACATATTCAAGATCCAATTTATAAGTTCCGCCACTAAAAAGCTTTCTAACTGACTATAGTATTGTTTGTGGAGAAAGGCAGTTGAAATCATATCCGTTTCACAACCAAAATAACACACAAAAAGGACAATCAGGCTCGGATTATCCCACTCCCTTAGCGCCAGTAGCCTGACTCATTTTTGGAATAATACCTATTGTTGATAAAAAGGAAAATAAAAACTTGTCTCACTCGCCTACTTGTTCGAAGACAAGGATCTGTCAGTTTATCCCACCCGATGTGGAGGAGCTAGAATCCAACAGAAAGTACTTCACTTTGCATTAATTTTCTCAGAATCCTGTAAATGTCTCTAAATGACACTCTCTGTGTATGTGTGTGTGTGTGTCCTCAAGAGGGTTGGACACAAAATATTAATGTCATCCTTCGGCGTCTACCAGTGCTCCATGACCGGAGGGCATTTGCCAAAAATACTCACAAATACTCTCTGCCAAAAAGAGAATAATTAATTTTAAAAGCAGCATTTTGAAAGAAGTCCAAAAGATGTTCCTTTGAAAGATGCTGTGGCCGTAGTCAGTTTTCGTGTACACGACGCTCTATCCCGCCAAAGTCCTTTGTGGGAAAGACTGGTTTGGGTCGCGTTGGTATAGGTCAGAGCATTTCATTTTTTCTTTGCGGTCAAAATGATTAATGGGTTAAAACCGTGAAGTGAAAGGAATCTGTAGATTTCGCTTCGCCGTTTTTCCTTATTTCCTTTTATCTGTGCAGAGTTTTGTTGCCTTTTCTATGCGAGCGGTGATTTTTTTTTTCTGTTCCACCCCACTAAAAACGAATGTCCTTGTTAGATATTTCATGAGGCAGGACTTTAGACACGACGACGACCGAGGACATTAGCTGCAAATGATAAAACATGCAAATTGGATTTCTCGTTTATTTGGCCGTTGTGGCTTGGTCAGAGGCCGGCATTGGTGTAGGTCTTTGTCAGGCTTTTCCTGTGTCAGCCTTTGTTATTTGTTTGCGCGGTTGAGCTTTGTAAGTATATCACGTAGCAGATGTCCGGCTGGGAGGTTCCCCTTTTTCGTCTCTACTTGAGGGCGCTTGTGATTGTCGAGAAATTAAATACGTTTTTCAGTTTGAATTAGGTGGAATTAGTTTTTAAACTTTTCCTATTCGTCCTGACACGGAGCGAGAGTGTGAAAATATATTCAGGTCCATAGACTGTGACGCGGCGAAGAAGGTTTTCCATGCAATTTACTGTGTAATGTGTAACGGAATTGTGGAATTTCGGAAAATTTTATTTGAGTTTTAAAATTGAGTTTGCGACGTATAATATATTTACGAGCCTGAGATTTGTGAAAGTTGTTACTGAAGGATCATTGTTCGCTTCACATTCAACAGCAAAATTGAGTTATGCGAATCCTTTGCGAAAATAAATGAACCACCACGTAATGAATGTCTGGTTTGGAATACTACATAATTGATGCTAAATAAATGCCTGGAATCGGGAAAATGAGTTACGTCGTGCGAGCTTGCGAGCAATGAAATTGAACTATGCGACATCGTAAGGAAAAAAACTCCTGTCAAATAACTAGAAAACTATGGCCAAGGTACAGCGTCGCCAGATCCAATGTTCTCATCCAAAAGGACAGGAAAACCCTCTCCATCCTTCTAAGAGTAATCGCAGGTCATAATACATGGAACGTTAAGGCTAAGTTAGGACGACCTTTACAAGCGCTGCGGAGGCCATGATTACACAGCCCACTTCCTCTGCCACTGCCCAACTCTCTGCCAACTCAGACATAAATCCTTTGGAAAGCACTGTTCCAGGATACCGAAGAACTAGGATAGGATTTAGGATAGGATTAAATTCTATCTGGAGAAAATATTAAGCCCTCTTCAGATCTGCAGTTTCTGAACCCATCATCGCTTCTTCCGGGGTTCCGCACGGTTGTCATCTGGGCCCTTTGATCTTCGTTTTAACAATTAACGATGTATATCATATCTTGAAAGATTCGCGGATGACATGATGACATGAAAAATGACATGAAAAGATATCATTCCCATTAGACTCCTCCTCACTTCAACAAGATCTTAATAGGTTCTCACTTTGGTGCAGAAAAAACTTCTTAGAGCTCAACATTAGTAAATGTAAAGCGATCACCTTCTCCCGTAAGCGCCTTTTCGTTCCACCCAGATCATATTACTTTCACGATGAGCTGATACCCGCAGTCAACGTAGTTCGCGATCTGGTTCGCGTTTTATGTGATAGCGAACTTAATTTTCGCTCACATATTGACCACATTATAAGAAAAGCCAATTCCACTCTTGGCTTCATCCAGCGCTGGTCAAAAGAATTCTCGGATCCTTACGTCACAAAATCCCTTTACACCACTTTTGTCAGACCCGTCCTCGAATACGCCAGCCAAGTTTGGTGTCCATATCATACTACACACTCCCAGAGAATTGGAGCTGTCCAGCGTAGGTTCATCCGTTTCACTCTACGTGGTCTCTCCTGGACCGACACCTTTAATTTACCTCCCTACGATGACAGACTGAAACTAATTAACCTTCAATCCCTTAAAGAACGTCGTGATGTTACCGATGTACTTTTTGTTCACCAATTGTTAGCTGGCACCATCGAATCCCCCGCACTACTTCAAATGATCTCCCTAAACACAAAACCTCGTAACCTCAGGTCCGTACCCCTCTTTCGCCTTGCTGCCCATTGCACCAATTATAGTCAATTCGAACCGCTGTCTAGAATGTTGCGTAAAGCCAATGGCGCGCAAAACATCTTTGATTTTCATTCCACCAAATTCTCCATCAGAAGTTCGCTCCACCACTCATACCTCGACTCCTCTCCCCCCAATTAAACATTAGTTTTAAATTCTAATTTGTTATTAGTTTAAGTTAAAATTACTCGATGTACACATCAGGGACATCTAGAGGTACACTTAGGCTTGAAGATGATTTGAAACCCTGGGGCAATAGGAGAGTGCTTTGGGTATTGCACCGCGAACAAGGAGTATCTTCTCCACCAAAATGGGCATAACAATGGGTCTCTACTGGCCTGAGTGTGGTGCAGAGGGTCCTCTCTCCCCTCGCCAACCCGTCTACCTAACCTAACCTAAGGAAAGAAATGCCGCTCTTTGGAAAAGATCACCGACTGGTTTCTTTAGGCGGCAGTGTACTCAAGTGCGGATCTGGATGAAGAGGCCCATCCTTCTGGCATAAAGGCCGATGGGACAGTGGCCAGTGAAAACACCGATAAGAGTGCTGCTGAGCGGCCTTTTAAGCAAGATCAAACTTTTGGATCGAGTGACTTATGCTAAAGGTCAGATCACTCTGGAGGTAGAGTATGCGGTACTGTTCCTATATCTTTAATTTGCCTTGCTAATCGCGTCGTCCTCTAAGAGTAATTACCATGTAGCGAGTCGAATACCCAGATTCCTCCGTTCTGCTTGGATCTCTAGAGTAGTACCACGTTTAGCGAGTTTATCAGCCTTACAATTCCATGGAATCTCCCTATGACCCAGCATAGGTGAATGTTAAAATGATCTGCCATCTCCAGGAGAGACCAGCGGCAATTTCAAGTAGCTTTTAATGTACGTTTTACAGATTCCAGGGATTTTATAGCAGCCTGACTATCCCTGCAGAAGCTGCAGAGACGAGGAGGAAGAGGAGTCCACCACACTCTTCCTCTGCACACTTCCTCTGCATGTGTCCCGCACTAGCCCATATCAGGAAAGTTACCCTTGGCCAATACTTCTTCGACGATCTTAATGATCTGAACTCCGCCAGCATGGCCACTCTTAACAGCTTCGTTAGGAAATCTAAATGGTTTCAGGAGTAAGCAGGGTACCCCAGTACTCAGTGGCATCATAATGGACCTACTTTCTGGTCTAAGTGCACCTCCTCTCGGAGTGCCACTTCTAACTAAATAACTAACTATCGGTCTAAGCCATGACAAGGCTTCGTTGATCATCGTAATTTCCGCCTGAAAAAGGCTACAATTGGTCGGGGAGACGGAAGAAGATGCTCAAGTTGAGCACTTCGGAAAAAACACCACCTCCCACTCCATTCTCAGTATAGAAATGAATGGAGCGGTCGTCTATGTCATCATCATTCTCCCACTCCGCTCTTGAAGGGATTGATGAGCTGACTGCTTGCCAGAAATATCTAATGGAAGTAAATGTAACAGCAAGTCGAGTGTCACGAATGGGATGGTTCTTAGTGCTCCGCTAATGCATATGCAAGCTGATCTTTGCACTTTTCCCAATGGGTTACGGTGTAAGGCTTTTTCTAAGGCCGTCCACCAGACGATCACACCATACAGAATAATTGTTCTGATCACGGACACGTAGAACCAATGCGTAGTACGAGATTGCAGGCCCCATTTTTTACCAATGGCTTTCCTGCAGTAGTACAACGCTACAGTGGCTTTTTTAACGCGTTCAAGAGTGTTGGTTTTCCAGTTCAGTTTATTGTCCATAATGATGCCCAGGAATTTAGCTTTATAAGCAAAGCACAAACTAGTCCCACCTGACCAAACATAAGACCATTCAAGATGATCGTTGCCAAGACTTTGTTCGCTTTACTGAAACAAAAAGATACCACTCCTTGGACAAGGATTGATCACACGTTGATGACTTTTTACTTTGTATAGTCGAATTCTAAAATAATTTGAGCGAGAATTCATGTGCTGTAGGTTAGATATTTTAGATCTAAGCGAAGTGAGGTAATCAAATACAGGAGAGTACATATCCCCAACTAATACTGTGCTACTCTAACTGGTAAACTATTCGAGAAACTACCCGAATCTGGGGTGCAACTGCTGATTTCTCAAACAGCATCCAAAGGCCCATCTTCCTGACATGGCAGCAGCACGAAGACATGACTTTAACGGCGGGATATTGATCTACAGAGTTTTTCAATAAGAGCGCTACAAAAGTTTTTTTTAATAAAACAAAAACGGTTTTGGATATCAATGAAATTCTTTATTCCTGTGAAATTACGTTCGATACCATTATGTATGGAACTCGATTTCTTTTGCATGGCCACCACGGGCACGCTTGCAGAAGTCCAGACGCTGAACCCAATTTTCGACGATTTTCAAGCATAAATCGGCCGATACTGCTGCAATTTCACGTTCGATATTCGTACGAAGTTCATCAATCGTCGCTGGCTTGTTGGCATAGACAATAGACTTGACGTAGCCCCACAGGAAATAGTCTAACGGCGTCAAATCGCACGACCGAGGCAGCCAAGCGACTTGACCATTTCGTGAGATAACACGTTCTCCAAACTTGGTTTCCAATAAATTTATTGTGACATTCGCTGTGTGGCTTGTGGCGCCGTCCTGTTGGAACCACATGTCCTCCAAGTCCATATCATCCAATTGGGGCCAAAAATATTCGGTTATCATTAAACGGTAGCGATCCCCATTCACAATAACGTGCCGGTCTTGATCATCACGGAAGAAGTACGGCCCATAAACCACACCAAACCGTAATTTTTTCGGGATGCAATGATGACTCATGGAGTTCGTGTGGATTGCTGCCTGACCAATACCGCATATTTTGTTTATTGACGAAGCCATCCAGCCAGAAATGAGCCTCATCGCTGAAGATGATTTTTCGATGAAAATCCGAATCATTTTCAAGTTGTTGCTCAGCCCAATTCACGAGCATACGATGCTTCTGGTGGTGAAGCGGCTTCAGTTCTTGCGTCAATTTAATCTTGTAAGGATGTAGGTCAAGATCTTTTCGCAAAATTCGCCACAACGACGTCACAGAGATGCCCAACGCTTGAGAACGACGTGTGAGAGACACATTTGGGCTTTCTGCAACTGAAGCCTCAGCGGCAGCAATATTCTCGACACTACGGGCACTTCTTTGTCTCACTGGCACGGGAACATTTTGTACAGTGCCTGTGGATTCAAATTTTTCCACTAGACGCTCAATTGTTGATCTGCTAGGACGATTATGACGACCATAAATTGGACGTAGCGCTCTTAACGTTGAGGCCACTGACTCCGAATTTCGGTAGTAAATTTTAATAATTTCGACTCGTTATTGGCTCGTATATCTTTCTATCATAAAATGGCAAACCTTATTGAAGAGAAATGTCAAAAAAACCGCAAGAAAAATATGGCGTCGTTTACTGTCCCTGTCGCTCTACTTTTGTAGCTTCCCTATTGAAAAACCCTTTAGATACAGTGGCAAACATGTAAGCACAATACAGGGTTGCACACCAACTAAGTTTTCGACTAACTAGGCGCCATTTTCACTACACCGCCAAATTGAGACATTATCATGGTGAATGCTAAAGTAGACAACTACAATACAACAGAGCTCAGACATATTTTTTTTATAACCCACACGAGCATCAGGATTTCTGAAACGCCAATCACTGTGTTATAGGGTTCACGGCCTTTAAGCACAAGACTTACCAAAAAGTCAGATTGGCTAACCATTTCACTATCAGCCGCCATTAAGAAGTCTCCTAGACGTCCGAAATAGACGCGAAGGCGATATGAGAATGGCACGATATCATCACCTTTCCACACAACTGTGTACTGCTACAGTGTTGAGGATCAAACGTCAGTCCACTAATGTAAAACATCAACAGATCAGAGGATCTTCCAGTGCGTTAACAATCCAACGACCAACGTTTTCATACCTGGCGCTGAACAGTCAACCGCAAGAAAGGCTGGAGCTGACAGTCAACCGCAAGAAAGGCAAAGTGTGTGGCTTTCAGTAAATATTTCGAAAATGATCGAAAACAGTTAAGCACCAGGAAGAAGCGGGCTAGGGTCCCACGAAGAAAACCAACTTAAGCGATGGAAGGAACATTTCAATGCAGTCTTGAACCGTGTACGCGTAATTTTTTTAGACGAAGAAAACAATGCTAGCGCGACAGTCCGGGCTAAGCCAAGGCCGCAAGCCAAACGGCAAATTGATTGGCTTCTTCATGACAAATTACAACCTTCCCTGATGAGAGGTGGTGTCGCGAGAAAAATTCTGTGGATACTGCTGAGGCTCGAATCCACGCAGCCCGCACAGCCGTCCAACGCATTAACCACTGACTATGATGTTCTTCTGTTTTCATTTCCTGAAAACACTTCCTTCCAAAATTCTGGAAAGGTAAAGTTAAACAGCACCTCCACGAAAGCAACCAAAATTAAGCACAATATTCTCTTGGAGTAGGTATGCCTGTTGGCATAGGAATTATCTGCAGTCTCGCTACGCTACAAAATTCAGAATACAGATGTGCAGATACATATGTAGATACATCCATTAATGCTGACTTAACAATTTGTTAAACAATAGCTTCAAACAGCCTGTGGCATATGAAGATGTAATTTAATTCGTCGAATAATGAGTGCCCTGAGCGACACGTGAGAGGTCGTAGAACATAAACAAGGACCACCTCACGCCCGATACATTTGCATATCTTATGTTCGTTGAGTGTGGTCTCAGCAACTTTTAGTTTTTACCAACGTACCCGAGTGAAACTGTAATTTGTAGTTTGAAAAACTTCGTCTTCCTCTATCAGTTGCTTTGGTTATTTTCCCGGACAATTTCTCAGGAGTAAGATATAACTTGTGTGCGGGACAAGTACATACCCCGACAGTCCCAGCGTAGCGTACCGACGACGACCAACCGCCTTCGCCTTCGCCTTGCCCGTGTCTCTTGACATTTTAGGTAGAAATATGAAAAATTACTTAAATTTTGTTGTTGCTCTAGTATTGATAAAGCGTGTCGCGGTATCTTGTAGTTGAGTGTGGCTTGAGATGCCAGAGCATGTCCCGCACTCCAAGGATGCTTATGAAAAATGATTGCCTTAATGAAATTGTGCAGAAAACTTTAAATGAGAACTGTAAAGTTCGGTCCTAATGTACGAAGAAGCAAGTGTAAGAGTGATGCATATTTAAGCAGCAACAATTTATTAGATTGTTGAGAATTGAGAAGTTGTAGTAGTTCATATGTGAAGATTTGCAAGGAGAATTGGGTGGAAGACGTCCCCAAACAATTTTGCACAGCAATATTTATGATGATAAAAATGATTTATGAAAGTCGTGAATATATGGTTGAGCAGTGATACGGGGAAAGTAGGGGGAAAGTTTTCTTTTTTTTGAGAAATGTTGGCCTACAATGAGAGTTAAATTCGTAGGGACAAAGTTTATTGTCATTAATTACTTAGCCGGGGTTGGTAACGTCTGGTGGAACTAGTGATCCTCCAGACATGGATTTGTGTGTGATAGAAAAGCAGCTGCGTTGACATAGGGTCTAACCATGACAAAACGAGGTTACTTAAACTCGGTGACTAATCGTGTTTTTGGTAAGCAAAAAGGGGTGACTACTAGAGAACAAGAGAGAAGCGCTTGTGATTGTGGAGAGGATACTTAGGTTGGCAGTTTAGCAAAAGGGCACTTGTGTGTCCTTACTACACAGCAGCTTGATGGGAAAAGAAGAAGCCCACTTCAGAAACGTATGCGAAGTATTTAAAGAAAAAATTGAAGAGACAAAATACAAATTCATCGTCAAACAATTCATGTTGGTAAAGAACCAACAGGGATGAGAAAAAGGTGAATGCCTCACCCACGCATAAATCTATTCTATGTTCCTGACGCGACAGATAGATGAGCCAAGACCCAGCTTCTCACAACCATTTGGGTTGTGAGTATTTCATGTTTCGCATGAATGGAAGGGACTTACAATTTATTCCCGTCTCTGAACGGCAAATTAAACTCCCAAAAGCTTGTCATTCGCCGAGGAGAGATGGTGCCGCAAAAAATGTGGACATAGCTGGTAGCTTACACAGCAGTCTAAGCTTACACAGCACTAATCACTGAGCCACTGTGTGTTCTATTCATTGTCACTTAAATTACGTCTACATGTTCTTTAAGAGAAAATTGGGCCAGAATACTCGTAGTATGTCTCTTAGACAACACTTGGCAAAAGCGTCTAGCTTTTTGCGACTTTTTTGTGTTAAGTTGGGAAACACTTCACTCAGATGCAACATTGCACTGCCAGGAAGCAGTAACTAGTTTTTTATCCGTTTTACTGGAATTTTCTAGACTTCCGGAGAAAGCCGACAAGGTGCTTCAAAAACAAGAAGCTTACAATATCAGCACTCCCGAGACAGGACAATCGCTAAGGAAATTATCTGAAGTATCATCGGGGTTCCCCAAAAACCTGGGAGAACCCCTTGCGACACAGATGCCAAGAAACTGGCAAGCCATAGGTGGAACAACCTAACCTTGGCCCGTGAGGACGTTGATTAGTTTTGAAAGCTCGTCTCCTTAGGCCAAGACCACCCAATGAGCGTTAAAGCGGCAAAGCGGCAGAGCGGTAACATTAAAAGGTATGAAACCGTATAGTTGTGGCCACACAGTCGTTGAGCGACAAGCGTCATTTTTGAGTATATTTTCTGCCGCTTTGCCGCTTGCCGCTCATTGCGTGGCAGCGGCTTTAAAGTCGTATTAATGCTTTGGATGTTTTCAGATCCAGCAATAACCGAAGTGTTGGCATCTACAACCTCTCTTTGATAGACCGTCGGTGTAAGTCAGGTGTTTAACGTACGTCTTAGGCGCTTTGACATGGTCCAACATCCTGTCGTCTGTGCACTAAGGGCTGTGTCTGGCTAATACATCAACCACGCAGTTTCCTTCAATTTCGCAGTGACCAGGAACGATCTCATTCAGAGACATGCGGCAGTCCTTCTCTGACCCAGATATAATTATGTTGGATACGACGGACCAAATCGCTTGGCTGTCAATATAGATTGCGTGATACTAGGTTAGTCTTCAGCCCAGCGGCAGCTTGATTAATAGCTGTGACTTCGGCTTTGAAGACACTGCAGTGGTTGGGGAGACTGAAGGAGTGATGGATGTCCAAGTCTTCTGAAAAGACAGCGGCACTGACTCCTTCGGCTGTGTTAGAGCCGTATTTAGAGATAGACTCATTGAGGAGGACATTGTGCTGACTCCAGGTGCTTCTGTTCGGTATTTTGTGCTTATAGCCCATGTTGACATCATTTTCGTTGGGCAGCGTGTCTGTTGATTTGGGAAGGTTGCGTGAGTTGATATAATGCTGGGATTTCCCACACTTTTCACACATCATTGGTGGATTTCACTCAATCTTAGGGCCGCGTTAGTGGCCAACTGCATGGCATAGATTTATCCATTGGCAATAATTGGAGCTAGGAAAACGTGAAGCGGAGATCGTTTTTTTTTTTTTTTTTGACATTAAGCTATTTTCTCGGTTACTGCTGTCTACACGTAAATAGGTTTCTAGTTTTCGCAATGCAAAAGATTTCCTTTTCTAGGGAACTTCAGCATTGGTTTTTTTACCCCTCAGGGCTGCTCCCGGCCAGCCATGGCTTCTTCACAAGATGTTCCTCCTAAAAGTTTCCCAAGTATACCGTCAAGTCCAACCGCCTTGTTGTTTTCCAGTGTTTTGATGGCGGAAGTGATTTCCTACTTATCGGAAGTTTTATTGGGAATTTGGGTAATTATTGCCTAGGGCAATTCAACCGGATTAAGGTGCAAACCACTGACGAATACACGGTTCAAGGCCGCTTCAAAATGTAATATCCATAGCTTGAGTTGGTCGTCATTTAAAATTGTTCCCCATCGGGAGAGTCTGACTCGCTTCACATTTGAGTTCCAATTTTAACCACAAGACTCAAACTTGTTTAGAAAAAAACGTGGGCCTCCGTTCAACAATGCAAAGCAAGTTATGATTAAATTAACAAAACTTCCAATTAAAGCAAACACAGTGTCCTTTCCGACAGGCATCCCTCGCCACTCCTGATCAAATTGCAACTATTTCAACCAACCCCACCACAATGTAGCGTAATATCTTCTTTACATATTTATTAAATCAAGCATCCTCGATAACTTTTATGAAAAACAAATTCGATTTCCCACGCTTCTGCTTGGAGGGACACACAGTTAAGGCTCCCAGCTCATCACGCATTCCGTCTGTCAATAATAAAATTATTCCAAATTTGAAATTCAAATCAGAGCACAGATTTTTCGAATTTTACCCATCTTCATCGTGCACATCCGTCAAACATGGGAGCTTCACTGCATCAATCATTCGAATCCATGACGAATGTGCAGAAGGATCTCGTTCATAAATAAAGTCACAGCAGCATTGTGTTCTGGTGCCTCTCCATTCTGTGTAGGGTTATGGCAACGCTTTAATCAAAAGGAGCTGCCTCTTAATTGCATCACGGAAATGTTGATTGCTGCAGAGTGACAGGCATTCGCTCTCGAGGAGCCCAGTGAATGAGTGCGGTCCCTTTAGATCAGATAGGAGGACGTGGCACCCATTCGTGTGATATGATCGTTCCTGGATAAGGGCAGGACTCCCATCACACACGATTTAGGAAGAATAGCGTTGGAGAGTTCGGTCCGCCTTTTGCCTGTCTGATTGTTTGTCTCAAGACTCGGCATAACTCCATAGTAAGCGACGACATCATATGATGGACATATTTATGGGAACTTCCACATCACCGTCATCATAAAAACCAAGCGGGTGAGAGACGACATCAAGTCTCGTATCCTAACGACTAATGGCTGTGCCACTATGTCCGCAGAATGACGGCAGTTTGTATGTGTTGTTTTCATTTCTCGAAGCATCAAAGGGGGACATGGTGGAATCAAATTTTGCATTTTATCAGAGAAGCACACATAACTGAAAGAAGAATGGAACAAGTTCAAGATACGTACATAGGTGGACAGGAATGAGGGTCATAGTTTAGGCGGCAATTATGTGTCAAGCACTGGCCATGCCAAGCGCACACTTTCAGCAGAATGAAGCCCATTACGAAACAGGACAATTAAACATTAATGACAACCATACCATTTCGCAATCAGGATCATTACAGTCATGCATAATTCACATCGGGACGATGCCAGCCTACACAATTCGTCCTTTGCATTCTTTTTTCAGCTTAACGTCGCCAACATTGTCGTATGAATATGGAAATGAGCTCAATGAGACACATCCTGCTTTGTTTCCTGTGACGATGTATTCATTTTATTTTTTCGTCCTTCCATACCCGTGATGCGATACACACCGCTCTCTGCCGAATGGTAAGATGTTCCGTTTACGCCTCAGATGAAAACTCAGCTCAATGCCTTCATTGAGCGAGTGGTGCTTACTTATTTATGTGAGAACATTTTATAGGCTGCTGGTGAGGAGAACGTCTTGGGCTTATTACCCAACTGGCTGGGATGTTGAATAAATTAGTGAGGCAAGAACGAACAGCGATGAAGACAATGATGATAATGATGGGGCGCCAGTAAAGCCACGCACATACGCACATTCCATAAAAGCAGAAAAAAAAAATCGTTTCCGATAAATAACGACTTTGGTAGTTCTCCACTGTTGTGCATCGCCGATATGTATTGGCCCTTCCAGGGTACTGATTTTAAGAAACCCTCCCTTGACTGTTAAGAGCTTAATTGAAGGCTCCACAGCAAGGATTTGCTGGAGAACGAGGTGTTGCTAAGGGAAGTTTCCAAATTTATGCAGTGAATCGTTTGCGGTTAGAGTTGCCAGGTAAAATGGTTTTTAGGGAATATTTTTTGCAAAACAGTTCTCTTAGGTTAGGTTAGGTAAATCGGTGCCTTGTTACATTTGTCACTGCTCACGTAGAACAGCAGTATAGGCCCATCTTCTAATTCTACCGCTGATTTAAAACCACCCAGATAATGATATGAATCTCAGGTGGTCGCTCAATTCATTGTCGCGCAAGTTCTCCTGATTTATATTCTTCTACCGGCGTGGGCAAAGCATTCAAACAGCAGGTAGCGGACGGGTTGATTTCTTCCTCGTCCCTACAACTTCTTATGTTGTACGTTGTGACGTATACCGAGGCGCTCCGCATAAGTTCCAATGGCGCGTAATGATGCGGTAGACTATCCTTACTTCGCGCCGACTGAGTTTACCTAGAGACAGAAGCCTCTTCTTATTATAACCCGTCCATAAGTTCCTAGCCGTTGCACATGTGTCTATCTGGATTCAACGTGTATTAGCCCGACTGATGGCGTCGTCTTTTTGACGAGCTTATTGGAGCCCTCCCCTTCCTGCAAGTTGGGTCCCATATGCCCTTGGACCCAACATAAGGCTCTCAATATCTCATCAAGATACTTTTTGCAGATTCCTACAAGCCTCGATCTAGTTATCGCGGAATACAGAACCTTAATGGCTGCCAGGCTGTCGATATAAGTTTTGATTGTTGTTGCGGTGATACCCCTATCTCGGTCAGTTTTCCAGGCCTCTATGATGGCTGTGATTTCGGCTTGAAAGACACTGCAGTCGTTGTTTATTCTAAAGGAGTGGTTTATTCCTAGGACCTTGCAGTAGACCCTGGCCCCTGTACCAATGTCCATCTTAGAACCATCGGTGTAGAAGGTCAGTTCCTTTTTATTGATAACTTTGTGGTTCCTTCAGTCATATCTTTTAGGGATTCTCATATTGAATCTCCTGTCAAATACCAGTGTCTGGATTATGTGATCTGTTTCCGTCGATCAATCGGTATTCTACTATCAAGACAATATGGAGGCGTGACCGTAGGGAGGTTGTGTCCACTGTCGTCCTTCTCTCAGTCTCAAAGCAGTTTTAGCTGGCGTGTTGCTGCAGTATAGATCCAGCAGAACGAAATTAAGCATGATTTGTTGTTCTCATTGATCCCTGGATTCCTATACAGGTTGCTCTCTGAAGCTTAGTGAGGTTTGAAAGCTGATATTGGTTCTTAAGCACCTTGTAAATTGTAGATTGGCAATGTCTTTCTACACAGTTTTCTGGACTCTTTCGCCTAGCTTTGGAAACTGATAGAAAGTAGATGTAGATTTTTTCCTTGACAAGCAGCCATTAACGCCTTAGTGTTTGTAACCTTTTCAACAACGCATTCATAGCTGTAAACAATTAAACAATGCAGAAACCCTAGACACCTTACTCTCATCAGGAGCAGTCATCGTTCACTATTCAAACTCTTCTTCAACGATTTTAACGAATTTTCGGTCCTTTCTCTCCCCCAAATCACCAACTACACCAACTTAGGTTCCCAATTGTCGGCAACGCTATTTTACATGTCAGCCTGACTTTTACAGTGTACAATCTTTAAGCGAAATCAAGTTAGGTTAGGTTAAAGTGACTCCCAGCTGAAGCCAAACCATTTCGACCGTGAGGAGTCCGTTATGATTCCTAATGAATCTCGGAAAGATCTCCTATTAAGTCATTGAACCAATTGGAGCTTCTTACGTCGGTGTTTATCAGGTCGCTTAAGTTGGTGTAAGAGAGCTGGACAGATGAAGAGAAGATGAAGAATAGTCTCCTCCTCCTCTTCATCTATACAGCTTCTACAGAAGTCCGACTTTATTGCCATTTAACTGTCCGAAAAGATGCGGATATCCGTGGGTGGACTCGCATTTTTCTTCAGCCAAGATAAGACTTCTCTGATCGCCACGATTTCTGCCAGGAACACGCTACAATGATTTAGAAGCAGGAACGCTAGACTGAGGTTCAGCCTGTCGAAAAAAACACCACCACCCACCCCGTCATTAGTTTTCGAAACGTCCGTCGGTGTGTACGTCGGAGAATACAACATCGTTACAGAATGACCTGGGGGCATGGTTACCCCGAAGTTCTTGTCAAAACTTAGCTTAGTGGTGGTGTAGTCTATGCTTCTGGAAGAAATTTTGACATTTTTCAAAATGGCGGCATGACCAAAGTCTTTACTAGACCACTCTGATGTTGCCATTTGTTTACCGAAAAATGTCAAGAAGTGATACATGAAACAGAATAACCAGACTTTTTCATCACCATCTCTATATTTAATTTGTCACGAGAAACAATTGCAAGTCCCTTCCTTTAAAAAAATTAAATTTCTACCATCAAATATCTGGCAACACTGCTTACAACGTGTTGTAAAAACCACCAATGTTGGATTCAATTTTACTGCCTGTTATTAATTCGTTGTTTTTAGAATGTCAAAGCTTTTCGGGGTCGTGGTAGATGGTTATCACTTAAGGCGCTGTGTGCCGGAAGACACTTTCCTGGTACTTGATTGTTGAATGAATATATTATCGTTATTATGTGGTGGATGGAATAAATGGGGAGGGCGGATGGTTAAGGTGCGCCCCGTTGGAAGCAAATTGAGAATGTGATTTGATGGCATTAGTAGATTGATATGCACTTCAGTGGAGAGGGTTAATGGTACTATAATCTATGTAGAATCACATCAAGAGTTTTATTCATTAACTAGTAGTGCTACCCTCTCAAGGAAATTTTTAATTCACGACTTCCAGAAAAATATCCAGGGTCTCAGGGAAGCTAAGGAGGTTATTTAAAAACATCACAAAAATCGGCTTAAGGACTACAGGCTTGAGTTGCGAGCTGCGTTGCCGGCCATTTCCAGCCATGATATTATCTTAACCAGTTGGCAGACTGCCTGGTTTAGAGGAAGGCTGTCTGGTTTAAAAAGAGCATACACTAAGCTTCTGGTTAACCACTATACTGCACAACTCCAACGCGAGGATTTCAAATAAAAACCCAAGGAAGAGACGTTGATTAAATCGAGGTGTGTAACACCATCTTTAGCCAGCTGTCTCCAATTTCGCACGCTAAGTTGGTTGAGGTCCCCTTCCACTTGCTTGCACCACCTGAGTCGCGGTCTTCCTCTACTGCGGCATCCCTCGGGTATGGATTCGTAGATTTTCCGGGCCGGAGCATTGGTGTCCATCCGCTTTATATGACCCAGCTACCTCAGTCGTTGGATCTTCACTCTTTTACCTAAGTCGATGTCGCTTTACAACCCGTACAGTTCGTCATTGCATCCTCTCCTCAATTCACCCTTTTTGCAGACGAGACCGAAAATCACCCGTAGAATTTTCCTCTCGAAACAGCCAGGAACCTGATCCGCTTTTAAGAGAGTCCAAGTCCACAAAAAAAACAGCGATTGGGAAGAGTTATTCTTCGTTTGGCGTCGTTGTCTGAATTTATAGCGGAGCCTAGGACGACAAAGTCCTTAACTACATCAAGGTCTATCTGTCTATAGTGACGTTCTGTCAAAGACATCGGTGTTGAGTGTCCTTTCTTGTTGACAGCATATACTTGGTCTTTCCCTCATTAACCGCTAAACCCATCCTCGCCGCCTTCTTCCCAAAACTCACGAATCCACCAGTGACATCACGCTGCGTTCCTCCGATTATGTCAGCGTGGCAGCGTGCATTCTCCAAGATTGACAGGGAACTAACTATAACTCTGTATAGCTCGTCCCTATAGATGGTCTCAAACGCGGCCTTAAAATCAATAAAGAGGTGGTGGGTATCGATTTGAAGTTCTTGGGCTTTCTCCAAGACCTGTGGCCGTGTGAATATTTGGTCGATGGTGGACTTTTCTGGCCTGAAGCCACACTGATATGGACGCATCAAGTGTTTGACGAACGGCTTGAGATGTTCGCACAGGATCTTGTACGCCTTGTTAAAAAGTCTGATGCCTATATAGTTGCTGCAGTTCAGAGGGTCTCCTTTCTTGAGGATCGGGCAAACAATGCTAGGGTTCCATTTATCGGGCATACTTTCTACTGACTACATTTTACAGATGAGTTGGTGCACGCCCCTTACTAAGTCATCGCCTGCCGCTTTGAACAGCTCGGCAAAAGTTTTGTTGGACATAAGCTTAGATAAAGCTATCTTCACTTTGTCCAGGTCGGGTGGACGGACTCTTCTGCTACCACCTCTGATAAATTCCTGTTTAATTAGCCCAATAAATGTGCTGTTTCCATTCTAAAGTTCTTTGACCCCACCTCTCGAGTATACAGTGTTTGTCTTTTGGTCAACACGCGCTTATTGGTTGCAATGCTGGGCATTGCCACATTGACTCCAGTTCTATTTTGACAACATAACGTCAGTCATGCTCACCATGCTGTGACCGAAACAATGATTACCTAGTTCACTGTATTACCTAATTCCTTCATTGTATGATAATTGTTTTCAACTGTCACCTATCACAGAACATACCACCTGCCTTCATTCAGAAAAGTCGAACTGTATAGGAGTGGGTGGCCATGTCAATTATATTGACAATTTCCTTCTAGAGAAAAGTACCATGTAACGTGTACTCGTGTTCAACCAACCCTTTCCAGAAGCTCTTTCCTAAAGAAATTGTAATACCTCTTATCCATTCACAATGACATTGAACATCTGAGAGATTGCCGTGCCGTCCTTATCGTACCTGCGGATGGGAGAAAACTTAAAGAGAAAATTGGTACGAATGGTTTAGATCTCCTCATCCTAAAGGTAAGCCCAGGTGAACATTTACGTTCAAGAGAATTCAGTCCTGTATGTGATGGTGAGAGCAGTCTAGATGTTAATGTTTCCGGGGTAGAAATACCCTACACCTACATCATGCCTAATGCGAATCTTGAACCCACTGGCTCAATGACAAACTACATAAATGGCTGGCAACATGTGTACAAACCAATGAACAAGCCCCGGAACGACCTCTATTGGAAAAGCATTATTCTGCTTTAAGTCCCTCTAACTGCTGCTTTAACATGTAACATGCAGAAGCCTATGGATTTTCCATTCACAGTGCCTTCCATTATTTGTGGTGTGGCGCCATTTGGTTTGTTTACCTCCCATGGAAAAGTAATAACCCTGAGTCAGACCAATAATGAGAGCGGAACTGTACCGAACGAAACAGAATCCAATGACGACATTTGCCTTATTAAAGTATTAGGAGATTAATAGATGGCTCTATGTGTGGCAACGATTTTTTCCATTCCCTCTGGCATTTTCTTCGGTTCGAAAACAAATCCATCGATAAGGCTTATGGAGAATGTTGAAGAGGCAGCTATTATGACTGTGGCATGAAGGAGGCAAAGGATGGTCGAACCCTCGAACTAAAAGAACAAATATTATGAAAACTCAATTGACCCAGTTCGGGCGACCGGCCCGGTCGACCTAGGCGTCTTAGCTCCCATGCCCCCTGTTATAGTTGTAGACACGTACATGCACGATGGCAGGCCAAGGGGAGGAGATGAAAAAAATAAAATGATGACTACAGCGAATCCAATCCGCACCATTACAAGTCCTCCATCCCCCCCATGGCAGACTACTGTCGGAAGGATAACAGCCTTCCGCTCAAGAGATACTTTCACCAGTGTTGTGCCGCCTGCCTTTACGGGACTATCGCCTTGTTTATTATTTCTGTAATGTGCACGATAATATTGCCGATAGCTGCTTTTATCTTCGTCACAGGACGTTGTGGCTGTTGTTCCTGTTGAGTTGGTTGTTGTTGATTTTTTTTTTTTTTCGATGTTCTTCGCAAGTTGAGTTGAAAATTGTTTCTTTTTCGTGTTGTCCTTTTTTTTTTTGGGGAAGGAAAAATGAGTCCTTTTTGTCGGCGTAATGGTGTTTTTCGTGAGACGGGTCTGTTCCTTTTTCGCAGCGTATCCTTGTAGTGTTGTGTAGTTAAAAGCTAATTAGGGAAGATTTTCACACTGCCAAGGAGAAAACGGATGTGCTTAGTAATGATCTCAGGGATGTCTTTCGCGCTGCGACGAAGTGTTGATTGACAGCACTGAAACGAAGCATTTTACTTTTACTGCAGATTTGTGTGGATTAACTTTGGAAGTGATAGAGAACGTTTTTTAGGGGTTACGACGGCAGTTTGATCATATAACTAATGGTATTCCGTGCGGAGGCCAACGAAACAGTGGAGCAAGGTGGAGCCTTTCCTTTGATGCATAGCTCGGTAGTTTTGAATAAAAGAGTCTGCTTATCTTCTCGGTTTTTTTTTTCAACTGCTCGCCGGTTGAAAGTAGTTTTACTCTAAGGACTTCCAATATTTAAGAAGTTCTAGGGGGTTGCGATGTAATGGTAAGTAGAACTCCATAGTACTGTATAGGGAAGTCATTTATGCAACCGAGCTATTGAAGTACGTTCCAGCAAGAAGTAATTGGCTGTAAAGTCACTTGACAAAATCTAAATTAGTCGAGCGTTTTATTGAACCGAATTAGGAATGTTCTGTGTTACTGGGTAAAGAAATAATGCAGCAAAGCCCATGAATTAGCAAAAAAGGCACCTAACAGAGGATGAGAGTTTTATGTACCAAAATAAAAGACAAAATTCTGTACACTAACACTACACCAGGCTAACGAGAGATGGCGCAGACTTGACAAACGCATGTATGAGGGATAGACCTGGCGCCAGCTAAAGATATTGCCTAGTATGAGTAGAGAAAGCAGTGATATGAATGCTGCCAAGATGGCCGAACCGCTGGGAAAAGGGGAAGAAGAAAGAAGGGGTTACTGGGTTACTGAGTACGGACCCAGTCTCGTCTTTTGAAAATTAGCAACTACCAGGAGAAAACAAAATACGAATGCTGGTATACCCACAATACTCGTATCATATGCATAATGAGAAACTTAAGACACCTTTGCAAGGGTCCTTTCCTTTCCACAGTGTAGGACTTTAAGCCGCTCATTGCACTCTGAAAGTCACCCATTGTTGTTAAAGCCAAGCTTCAAAGACTTATAAGTCTGAGATCCTTAGCTGTGGTGTAGTGTGATTGCATGCTTTAGGTGTGTGAGCTTATTTGCAGAAGAAGTGGATACATTGCCAACAAGGCATCATTGCTGCCGAATTTCTCTGTCATTGACTGTAACTCGGACAGTCAGTACCAACAAAAATCATCGATTGAGAGGTAGCGTATACGTAACTTTTTGCAGATTCGGTGGTGCTCTCAATATTGCTGCAGTAAATTCGACATGTATAGCAGAATAGCTTGCCCTCTGGAAAGTGACAATGGTACCGCTTATCTTCTTCGAATCTTCTTCTCTCTCCAACTACCAACCCATTACACTTTCATCCCTTCTGTCTTAGATCATAGCCAACCCTAGTTCCATGGATATGCCATCTGATGCAATGACACCAGAACTTCGGTTACTGTGCAAATTTAAAGTTGAATTTCCTTGCCTTCAGGACTGGCTTCGGCCAGAGTCTGAGCTTGGACGGGGCTGTAGTCGAGTCTTCACGGATGGCTCCAAAACCAGTCATGAGTCCGGTGCTGGTGTCTTCGTGGAGGTCGATAACATTAGACCTCACTACTCCTTGGGCAAGCATGCCTCTGTTTTTCAAGCGGAGACCTTTGCTTGCTCTGAAAGTCGAGAAAATTGCAGTAAAATGGGTAAAAACTGGATTCTGCTTTCTGGTAGTACAATGGACCAGTTTCGTCTGAGTGCTCCAGTATAGCGTTCCCAAACCTGACAAAAAAAAACACTTATAAATCCATGGAAACACTTATAAATCCTCCGCTTATGAAGTATCTTGATACATGAAAACTCCTCAATGACCGGCAGTACGATTTTCGTAGCAACAGGTCCACGGGTGATTTGATGGTATATCTCACCCAGAAGTGAAACCAATCCATCCATCACTTTGGTGAAAGTAAGATTGTTGCGCTTGTTATTTCAAAGCATCAAGCTCTTCTGTCGAAAAAGTATGCATTTGGCATTGATGGATAAGAAACTACTTTTCGGACCGTTCAATCCAAGTCATCTTGGAAAGTTTAAAGTCTGCAATTCACCATATAAATGCTGGTGTTCCCCAAGGCTCGGTTTTGTCTCATTTTTATAAATAAACTCTTATCTGCAACTTCTAATCCAATCCATTCCTTCAGTGATGAGAGTACCCTCAGCTTATCATATTCGTTCTCTAACTCACGACCTTGCACTTCGGACGTTGAAGGGGAACGGTAAGATATGCTAAGCTCATTAAATTCCGATCTTGACAGCATAATAAAATGGGTCTTAACCAATAGAGTGGAATTTAATGAATCGAAAACCCAATGTGGTCGCCGTGGGTCGGTGCTTAGTGCGTTGGACTGCTGACCGAGCGACGTGGGTTCAAGCCCCAGCCAGGAACACCGAACATTTTTCGCGGTATCACCTCTCGTCGGGGAATGACAAGCCTCCGGGAGTATAATCTGTAATAGCTTTTCACTTCGCCGTTCGGAGTCGGCAATAAACTGTAGGTCCCTTCCATTTGTGCGAAATACGTAACACGCACAACATAAATGGTTGCGAGAAGCTAGGCCTTGGCTCATCCCGAGCTGTCGCGCCATCAATTTATTTTTATTTTTTAAAACCCAATGTTGTATTCTGTCCCTTAAGCGAAAGCCCAATCTTCAACCATTATCCATGAATGTTACTTGCATCGTCCAAACCGAAAGACTTTCCATTCTCGGTATGTGTGTCAATAATAACCTTCATTGGAATAACCACACATTCGAAGTCGCCAAAAATTCTGCGAAATGTCTAAATTTCCTCAAAGGCTGCAAAAAATACTTTGCCCCTTCTAATCTGGCCTCAACTTCTAAGGCGTTCATTCGCCCAAAGCCCGAGTATAACGCCCATATCTGGTCTGGTTCACCTAAAACCGTCTTGTACATTCTGGATAGAATCCAAAATCGCGCGTTAAAACTTATTTGTGACAGCCAAATTGAACACCGAAGAAATGTTTCCTGTCTCTCACTCTTTCATCGTTTTTTGCACAAATACTGCACCCGCAGTACGCATCATGCTATGAATGCTCATCAGTTAACCCTTAGGCCTACTTTTGAGTGTATAGTCAAATACAGAGATCCTTTCATACACCGTAAACCGCGAATGTGGAACAATCTGTATAGCTCTGTGTTTTATCATCACTACAACCCGCAGGCATTTAAGACCAACGTGCATCGTTATCTCCCTTTTTTCTCCTGTAATTTCCTAATGCCGGTGCTCTCTTTTAAGGATAGTCGCGTAAATTTTAAAAGAAAAAAAAAATTGTGAAAGTTTTTCATTAAATTCCTGTAACAGAGCTTCATATTAAGAGTTTTCCAATAGGGACGGGTAGATTTTGACAGTTCTTGGCGGCCATGTTGTTTTATCTCTTGTTGGTTTTCTTGATGTTTATTTTTCAGACACTAAAGACAAACCAGCATTGTGAGTTACAGCGTCGAGCAACACATTGAAATAATAAAAACTTCATTATCAAAATGGCTGTTGTGACAACAAGGCGCGCGCTGGGGCCATTTTGAGGTTTATGTGGTCTTCCTTCCGTTTAGTGGCCAAATTTGAGTCGATCGGTTCAGTGAACAATCAGCCAACATCCGTACGTCAACGTTACGCAAGATCTGCCGAAAACATCGCCGCTGTACGTGAGAATGCGCAGGAGAATCCGAAGCAGTCAATTCCGTGCTGCGCACAAGAACTCGGCCTTTCGCAGACATCAACTTGGCAAATTTTGCGTCGGGACTTGGCCTACATCCGTAGAAAATCCAACAAAAAAAAACGACCATAGACAACGCCGTGTGTTCGCTGACTTGGTTCTGGAGCAGTTGGAAGCGGACCACGATTTCAGCAAAAAAAAATCATCTTCAGCAACGAGGCCCATTTTTGGATGAACGGGTACGTCAACAAGCAAAATTTGCCGGATTTGGGATGATGCCAATCCACACGATGTCCACCAAGTGGCAATGCATCCGCAGAAAGTCACTGTTTGCTGTGGATTGTGGGCCGGCGGCATCATCGGTCCGAACTTCTTCGAAAACGACGATGGCATTGCCATCACCATCAACGGGGAGCGCTATCGATCGTTGATAACCAATTTTTTTTGGCCCAAATTAGATCATATGTATGTGAACGATATGTGGTTCCAAGAGGACGACGCTACGTGCCACACAGCTGATGCTACAATGGACATTCTGCACGAGCGATTCGAGGGCATGGTTATCTCACGCAAAGGCCATCGAGATTGTGCGACTTGACGTTTTCTTGTGGGATTTCCTTAAGTCACAAGTCTATGCCAATAAGCCCCAAACGACCAGTGCCCTCAAAGTCAACATAACCCGTGCCATCGCTTAAATTCAGCCTGATCTATGCGGGAGAGTCAACAAAAAGTGGACGTCTCGGATGCGCGCCACCCAGCGAATCCGCGGCGGTCATTTGAACGATGTCATATTCCACACATAATGTCATTGATAGACCTTCCAAATCTTTATATATATAATTCTTCTGTACGTGTGCATGTAATGCAACTCCTCCTAAACGGCTGGACCGATTTAAATGAAATGTTTTGTGTGCGTTTGAGCGGGTCCCTGGATGACTTAGATTCACCCTCGCATTGTGAGACTTAAGGATAAGCCATCTGCTTTTCGCTGAAGACTTACTTCGAACCATCTGGACCGAACTTCACCAAACGCTTGATAGCTTCTATGCTGAAGCTAGATAAACGTGAACAAATCAGAAATAATCGTAATGCCTCGAATGCCTGTTCAATGCACTCTGCATGTTAGTAGGGTCCTATCGTAACCGGTCCAGAAGTTTAAGTATTTCGATATGGTAATGACTCAAAGTATTCTTTTAGCTGCCGAAATGAGATTTCTTCGAGGTATTCGTTCGTTTTATCGAGTTAAGAACAACGCATTCCCCAACTTAGGTTTCAAGACATGCCATGGAATCCGTGTCATCAGATAGACGTCCCCTGTGTAGGCTCAGGAAGATATGATATTTTACGTTATTATATTTTTTTTAATTAAAATAAGGCTAAAATAAAGCAAAACATACCAAAAATCAATAATCAAATAATTTAATTATACCCGTACAAAGTCGGGGCGGGCCGCTAGTAAAATATAAAAATCGACGATATCTCACACACAACTTATTTTATTCAATTTCAACATCTACCCGTCCAATCTTGATTTTTCTAAATTTATTTTCTGCGGGTATAACATCCAAGTAATACAACTAATGCTAGAATGAAATATTTGCTTGATTCTAAATAATGTCATGATGGCAAGTATCAAAGGAACTATGGACAAAGCGAAACCCTTGCGCAACTATTTTCTTCTATATCAACTCCCAACTCATCAATCATATTCTCTCTCCGGCGAATAGTTGCATACATTGCCGACTGGTGGCGCCACGAATAATATTTACCCCGAAGTGCCGCGTTCTTTCCCTGCCCATGTCCAGCCCTTTATATTATTGTTTCTTCGACATGTCGGAATAGTCCAATGACCTAAAAATGTAATTCCATCACTAAGAAGCACTAACACAATTTTCATGGTTTGCTTTCCCTATTCATTCGTAAAATGTCTCCCAAACGTAAAGAATTTTAATCTGACACTCCATTGTACATGCCCTGCAGAAACTTTTTGGGCAAATATTTCTGGAAATTCCACTGCTTCCGGTCACAACAATGACTCCTGCTAAAATCCTTAAAAAGAAAGAAAGAAAAAAAAAAAAACAAATATTTGACTGAATTGAATGCGTAACTGGATCCTTGTTGCCACAAGCCTTTCAAAACAAAGCTCATTCTATGAAATATAACAGGCTTCCTCCCATGTCTGTGCTTACGTTACGCCTTTGTTTGTCCTTCCCGTTCTGTTCCTTTTAAAATTCCATTTATTTTGGTTTCGAAAATAATATTTGAATAGATGAAGTAGCAGTGCTATTTTCTGCATGAATAGTTCTCGTCATTCAACAGAAGTCGAAACGGAAATTGCATTTTTGTGATGCTTCTGTTGCAGGGATTTTTGCCTCCTCTCCGCTCGCTAGTTTCGTCTATCACGTTTTATTTGCCTTTATACTTTCTATATAAATTTAAAAATGAAAAATTTTTTTTTTACCGACCACCCACTATCGTCCTAGAGGGAGGATCAGACCTGCACTGCTCTTAAATACAACTTGCACTTAATTTGGTTTCATAGAAATAGAAAAAAAAAAGTTCGAGCAACAAAGGATGCCATTGAAGTTTGAGGCAAAAATTGAGTTTGGTCGGCAACAGGACCACAGCCAACGGAAACAGTTGAATAGGAAAAATAAAACACATTCGCTGTACACTTTTATTTATTCTAAAACTTTGCATTGGTGTGCAGGTGCACTGCGAATTTTGTGCGGTATGTGGTCCTGGCAGTGGATATTCGACACGCGCTGGAGTTGAAAGTTCTAAAAATAATAGTGAACAAACATTTCATTAATTTAAATAAATAAGCTCTTAGGAAGTCTGCACAATTATTTTCCTATTGGATTGGGTATAAAGGTTGGGAATAGATTTAAAGGATTTGTATTTTGGACTGCGATCGTCCCGATTTTAACCCTCCGATGGGTGAGAAGGTCCCTGGGGACCATTTAGATGTTTACAAGTTCACAACTCTTTTTATGAATGTGTTAGAAAAATGTTCGGTGGACAGACATGCCATTCGAATGAGAGTCCTTACCTTATCAAAAATCGACTTCGTAGTATGAAGCATAACCAACGTAGCCATACAAATGCTGAAACAATATAGGCCAGGGCAGATATGACAAAAAAATCGCGTATACTAACAAACAAGTACAACAACACAGCTCTAGACAGTAGTGTGGTATTTCGGAATCAGAAGATGGAGAGATAATTTGATATTGATAAAAATAAGTTAGGTTAGGTTGATGTGTCGGTGTAGAGAAAAAGAGCCCTCTGCGCCACACTCAGATCAGTAGAGAGCCATTGTGATGCCCATTGTTTGACAGGAAAGGTACCCCTTGCTTATGGAGCAGGACTCTTCTATTGTAGTAGGGTTTCGAACCATTTTCAAGCCTTAATGAACCTCCAGATGTCCCTGATAGGTACGTCACTTAGTTCTTCGGTATCCTTGAAAAAGTTCGTTCCAAAGGATTTATGTCTGAGATGGCAAAGATCTGGGCAGTGGCTGAGGAAGTGGGTCCTGTCCTCATTAACTTCCTCGCCTCCGCAGCCCCTGCGAGGTTGCCCTCACTTAGGGCAGAGTATTAAAAAAAATAGCTGGAGCGACAGCTCGGGATGAGCCAAGGCCTAGCTTCTCGCAACCATTCATGTTATGCGTGTTACATTTTTCACAGGAATGGAAGAGACCTACATTTTATTGCCGATTCCGAATGGCGAATTGAGAAGCTCTTTCATGACAGATTACATCTCCGAAGGCTTGTCATTCTCCGACGAGAGGTGGTGCCGCGAAAAATGTGTAGTTTACATGGCTGGGGCTTGAACCCACGCCGCTCGGTCAGCAGTCCAACGCACTAACCACTGAGCCAGCGCAAAGTATTATAACCCGTACATACTGCTACAGCGATGAAGAGGGTTTTGATGTCCTTCTGCATGAGAGTTTTAATTCTAGCACCGATGTACCTTGGCCATTGTTTTCTAGTTATTTTACAGG
Source organism: Matsumyia berberina (assembly GCA_917880715.2). Lineage (NCBI taxonomy): Eukaryota > Metazoa > Arthropoda > Insecta > Diptera > Syrphidae > Matsumyia > Matsumyia berberina. Next base: position 38,354,013 of record OU862870.1, read on the forward strand.
AGTCCAAAGAGCTCCATTCATTCGCTTCTTCTAAGATCCTGGTCCCTGCTTCATGTTTGAGTTTAAACTGACTGATCAGCCTACCCTAGGTCTAACGCAGATCCTTTCCTTGCCAATTCATTCAATTCAATTCAATTGCCCAGGGACCCAGCATAGTTTAACCTCATGCTGTGTGGTAAAAATAAATAAATAACTGAAGTGACAGCCTCTGTTCTGTCAATACCAAGCTTCCCTCAACCATGCATGTTACTTTTTTCAGAAGAATGGGAGGGACCTTAAGTTTCTTACCGACTTTGATCTTCAAATTGAGCAGCTTCTCCATTAGAAATTACATCCTCGGAAGTTTGGCATTCCCCGATGAGGCGTGCTGTCGCGAAGAATTTTTAGTTGGACTAAAACCTACTCAGCTCGCACAGCAGTCTAACGCACTAAAGACTATGACTTTGAATTAGGTTCTCCTAAGTCGCGATATTAAAAGAACGCCATTACGCTCTTATTAAGTTTGATCACCGTCACACCTTCCTACATCCTTAGAAAATCAAAGACAATCACCCTCCTGAGACCAACTACTTCCACGAAGGTCATTCTTGCTTGAAGCTCAAAACTCCTTGAACGTAAAACTCTGATTCGAATAGGTGCTGTCACCGAAAAAACTATAGTCGATGAACAAATAGGTCCAGTTTGGGTTAAGTTAGGTGGCTGCCCTCGCTCAAACCAGATTGGCCTATTGTGATACCACGATGAAAGACCGGCTTGCCAGCACCAGGACGCAGAATACTTATGTAACACAGAGTACATCGAAATGGGCAACCGTAGCGGTATTAACCCTAGGAGTTGAGCTATTTCGTCCAGGAGACGAAGTTAAGATCATCGTAGAAGTATTTCTCGAGGGTTTTTCTTCTAAGCGTTGCAAAGGCAGGACACATGCACACTAGGTGCGTTATAGTTTCCTTTTCCAAAAATATGTCCAAGAATGTCTTTAAATAGCAGGTCCTAGTGTCTTCAAGCAAACAAACATACTACAATAGGAAATTTAAAATCTGTTCCTTCCACCTAAATCGCAGAAAGGCCAGAGAGGAACTTCAAGTACTTGGGTGTCCACATAAGACACAGCATCACTCCAAAGTACTTTGGTATTACTTTAGTTACAAAATGCACGTCAAAACAAAAGTTTACTAAAACTAAAGGGAGAAAAAGTACTGACAAGCGCTTCTGGGGTGCACATCTGGCCTCTGGTCGGTTCCAATTTAGCTAAAATCGGGTTCTCTAAAATTAACACGAGCTGAACGGTTTGTCAAATAGCGAAACCTGGGCCCAAATCATCTCTTCCATAATCACATAACTCGTCACGTAAAAACTGCTCATTTTTATACGATCACGGAAAAGACAATTTAGCCCCTGATAAGAAAACAGGACATTCCAGGAGAATTCCAAAAAACATAAGGAAATGCAAGCATCCCATTTCGATATTTTAAACTTGGATACCCCTCAATAGAACTTTGCCAGAAAGTGGGGTGTTCTTAACTTTACTCTTGAAGAGTCCTGGTTTTCAACATTGAATGGCAACATTCTGACAAAGAAACTTCAATACCCTGGATGGAAAACAGACAAACTGGATTCGAGTTACAGAGGAAAGCTGGACTTTCACTGACAGATGCAATCACACTTGAAGCTCCTATTCAAATCATCGAACACACAAATCTGTCTTAGCTTACGCCTGATAGACTTAACGTCTAGTACATAATACATTTTTCATCAGCTGGCCAACCTAGGTAGGTAGGTAAAGTGGCGGTAGGTAGAGTTCCTGAGAGCCCAGTTCGCGCTAAAGTGGGCCGTTTTGTTACCGCGAAACTCGTTTAAACCTTGTTGTGTTGAATGGTTGTGTAAATCCAGTCAGTGGAGTTCAGATGGAGGATCAGTTCTCCAATCATTTTTCCAGCTATCTCGCCAAGATCCACGAAGAAGAGTTTGCCTGACGAGCACTGTCTGGTCCTCGTCAGGGCCAGACACCTGCAGAGCAAATGAAGTAGAAACTCTTTCTCATGAATATCCATGCAGCTTCTGCAGAATATGAGATGAGGAATACCAAGCTTGACAGACAGCATCGTCTCCAACTGGCCAATGGCCCCCGATAATGACTAAAATTCTGCCAATATCTTGTCTTGATTTGCCAGGTAGCTGTTTTGGTTTAGGTTTGTTGTAGTTAGGCCTTGTCTTTCTTGAAATGATGCAGCTGAACATGCCGTTCCACCCATAATTAGCAAGCTAGAGGAAGTGATGATGTATATAGCCCTTAACAGTTCCCAGTGGAATATCGACACTTTACGCAAGAGAACTGTTAAGGGCCGATCCTCTCCTAGCAAGCTCGTCGGCACGCTCATTGCCCTCATGATTACTGTGACCTGGAACCCAGATGAGTGTAATTATGGAGTGGATGCTTAGTTAATTGATTACAAGGCGGGATGCTCTACGAATTTTAAGGATGTGGTAACCGCTTTAATAGCGGCTTGGCTATCTGAGAAAGTAGCGAAATTTTAGTTGGATGTTTGGAGATTGTTCAGGAAGCGACAGGCTTCCAGAATCATGAGAATCTCCGCCTGGAAAACACTTGCAAAGTCTGGAAGACGAAAAGACTTTGATATATTTAGTTGATCAGAGATCATGCCTTCGGCGACTTCGCAGTCCATTTTCAAACTGTCCGTTAATGTATATGTACAGTGTACTCTCTCCTTACGGACAACTCTCATAAGCGGATAATTTCCTCTTAACCCTCGGTGTCCGCTTATGAGAGAGTACACTGTATACCAATATCATAGTCTATGACAACGCTTCCATTCTTCCAATGCCTACATTTTTCACGGGAATGGAAGGAACCTACAATTTATTGCCGACTCTGACAGATTATACTCCCGGAGGCTTGTCATTCCCCGACGAGAGGTGGTGCTTCGAAAAATGTTAGGTGGACATGGCTGGGGTTTGAACCCTCTCCGCTTGGTCAGCAGTCCAACGCACTAACCACTGACCCAGAGCGACTACACAATCCGACCAAATCGCTTGGAGTTATTTCCAGGATCTTACAGTGACCGTCTGGCTTGGCAGTCTAGCACCCACATTCCCTGAGCCTAACCGCGCTGCGGGTAGCTTTTTCTTTGTTGTGAAGTTCAAGGGGGATCAGGTGCAAGATCACACTCACAGCATCAGTAGGACAAGACCTCAAACTTGCTGAAACGCATCTTTTCTCCAGTAATTCTCTGAAAACCAATAGTTGGAGTCTCGCAAGCTAACAAAAACTCTAAAAAATCGAATACTTCTCCGACGTTAATAACATTTTTCCTACAATTACTTCAAAACTTAAATTTTAACCTACATCCATTGCGTTGAGAGCTGCCGTCATTATTCAAGTGCCAGACCTTGAAAACAGCTTGCCAAAGTCTTAATAAAACCGTAAGATAGCAGACAAACTTTAACTGCAATAATTTAGATAAAGAATGTTCTCGTGTTCTTATGATTTACTGCCATATCAACCTTCGCCGCAACCGACCACTGGCATGCATTCATATCTTAACCCTAATGATGCTTAAGTTCAGTCCATAAATCTAAGGAACCGATATCAAGCTAAAAGCATTTCCAGTCTCCCTACTTTAATGCAAAAAGGACTGAAAAAAAAAAACAAACAGCAACCCCAAGGGTTCACCCTTCAAATCTGAAAATAAACACACGCACTCCAAAGGAAAAAATTACGCTTCCTCCCATCCTGGCTGTCATAATAAATCAAAGCCCAGCCCGCCCGCCCGCCTTCGCTTCCTGCCAGAAACCAACGAGCATACATCCACACGAGAGAAGAAAAAAAAAAGAATAAACGAAGTATACATTCCCGAAACTCTTTTCGTTTTAATGATAAAAAGCATCTCGCAGGATATTAGAATTAATTGCCCAGCAGGAGAAAAGTTTGACAGGGAACATCCCCCAGACCTCGCCCCCCCAAACGGAAGGAACATGTGTGTGCAATCATTTCCGAGTCCTTATGGAATTATAAAATTTAATTTTGAAACACTAACATGTCGGCGGTGGCTTCGATTGGCATGGGAGCACATCGGCCTCCTCTCACCCGCACTTTATTTTCAAGATTACAGTTTCTCAGATTGGAAAAGTTATCTGCAGGATAGCGCAGTTGACGCGCGGCCGGGATGGGTGAAAAAATCTACCCGGTGTCCTCTGGGGAGCCTCATCGAAATGTGCTTTTTACACCCCAATACACTTTTCACAGAATCCTTCTCCTTTAACGATAAAGGTTACGGGTCGCATGACTAACGAATGTAAGTTGTTTAATTTTTAATCAGGCGCTGTCGGATAAAATGTTGCCAACACTCGGTGATTACATGTTTAACTTATGAACAGGGGACGGGAAGCATCAATCTTGAAGTGTGACATGGGGCGGGCATGCGGCTGTTAAGGATTTTTTTTTTTTTTTGTGGTTTCTCTTTGATTAATTTATTTGTGCTGTTTTGCTGCCGACAGTTATCGAGTTTGTGCCGAAACTATGCCCAAGTCCGTAGAAATTATCACTTTACCCGGCGGCAGAGGGCGAGTAAGTTCACCCAGAAACAAGGACTGAAATTTTAATGCCTAGCTGTTGGTGGTGTTAGCTACTCTCTGAAATATGACTTTGGACGTTTGGACTGACTTTTAAAAATAAAGTTGCTACTGCCGACTGTGCATATAACAATAAATTCCTGCTAAAATCGTGAGAAGTGCGATTGGGCTGGTTGGGTAGAAAATTTGAAACTTCAACCCATTTTGTTCTCTTTGGAACGAAAATAGAGTTATCTGCCAGGCTTAGTCTTACAGCTGCAATGCTGTATAGGACATTCTAAGGATTCATCATCATCTTCCAATAACCTGCTTATTAATGTCGCGGGTTTAGCGAGCTTAAGTGGACTCTCCGCATTTTCCGATCTTCCGCCATCGACACTAGCTCATTAGGGGCTATCCTCATACGGGTAGAGGTGAGATTTCGGGCTTGGTCCAGTCATCTCATCCTAGGCCTATCCAGGGGACGTCTACCCGATGGCACGGATTCCAAACCATCGAAGTATGGACCTCTCCGTTAGAAGAGGTAGCTGCTAGACATTGAGTGCCTCGCGTACTCTGGTGTTCCTTATCCGATCTCGGCGAGTCACCCCAGCAATACAACGAAGAAATCTCATTTCGGCCAAAATTCTAAGGGTTTTCTGCTAAAAATAATGAGAGCACCGTGGCACTGGCATGACATAGCATACGAAAATCATGCGAATTAAGTTAGGTGGTTGCCCCCATTCACGCAGGGGCAACCACCGATAGATACGGGATTACCAGTACCAGGGATCAAGCTTTTTAAGAAAGATGAAAACCTTCGAAACTGGAGTGTGGGACTTTAACTCTTACCAAAACCACTTTTGCCTCAAACTCCTAATCCCCACGGGACCGCTGTTAGGCATTTCGTCATCTGGGCGGTTTTCAGTCGTAGCTGCCTTCTTCTGTCTACACATGCGTATGGTTTTGATCAGTTGGGGAATGTACATACGTATGTGCCTGTGCATTTTTTTTTTTTTTTTTTTGCGAGGGTAGGTGAAAATCTTTCATGAGGATCTACCGCACGTGCTCATGGTAGTGTGAGATTCTTACTCACTAAAAACACCTCCCCTTTTCGTGTTGACTACGACTAAGTACAAAAAAAGCCTTATCAAGTAGTTTAGCTTTCGACAATAAAAGTTCGCGTTGTGCAGGTAGCTTTCCAGTAAAAGCACCTACTAATACCGTCATTATAAGCGGATATCCCTTATTGCGCTAAATCGATCGGTTTCGTTCTTTGTAGTCGGTGCACAAGGTTTGTCACGTCCAGAATTTGGAGTACGGCGTTATTGCAATGTCCCTGAAGGCGAACACGGAGTTTGCGTGCAAAATTTGTTATTTCATCTTCGACGGTAGCTAAACCGAGGTCTCTATGGATATCGTCGTTTCTAATGTACCACGGCGCATTAACGATTGTTCTGAGCACCTTATTTTGAAAGGTTTGTAAAATATTTCTATTGCTGGTTTTGGTACAACCCCAAAGTTGTATACCATACGTCCATACAGGTTTTAAGACTTGCTTATATAAGAGCAATTTGTTATACATGCTTAATTTAGAATATCTTCCAAGCAGCCAATACATTTCTCTAAATCTAATTTCGAGCTCGTCGCGTTTCTTTTTAACGTGCGGCTTCCATTTGAGTTTCGCATCTAGTGTCATTCCTAGATATTTTGCTTCGTTTGCATACGGTATTTGTACCGAGTTAATGAAAACGGGTAATTTGTAATTTTCTTGTTAGTAAAGTTAACATGCGTAGATTTGGTTTCGTTAAGAACAATGCGCCAAACCTTTGTCCACTCGCAAATTGTATCCAAAGCTCGTTGAAGCTTTACAGTTGCTGATTCGACTGAATTTTCTGTTGCAAGAATAGCCGTATCGTCCGCGAACGTAGCAACAACGGTGCCTTCTTCTTGGGGTATATCTCGAGTATAGAGCAAGAACAAGACTGGACCAAGAACACTCCCTTGTGGAACTCCCGCAGCGATTTCTTTGAATTCCGAGTATTCGGCTCCGTGTTTGACACGGAAAAGTCTGTTCTCCAAGTACGACTCTAAAATTTTGTACAACTCTTCGGGAAGTACCTGTCTTAGTTTATAATTCAAGCCTTCGTGCCACACCTTGTCGAAGGCTTGAGAAACGTCAAGAAAAGCGCTAGTACATATCTTTTTCTCTTCTATGGCCTTCTCAATTTCGTTGGTTATTCTATAAACCTGGTCAATTGTGGAATGCTTGATTCTGAACCCGAATTGATGATCAGGAATCAAACGTCTTTCTTCAATTACCGGTTTTAACCGTTTCAATTAGAGTTTTTCGAAAACCTTTGATATTATCGGCAGGAGCGATATCGGTCTGTACGACTTTTTGTCGTTTGGCGGTTTTCCCGGCTTTGAAACCATTATAACTTCGGCGACTTTCCATTGCCTTGGAACGTATAATAGTCTTAGCGAAGCATTTATAAGGTAAACAAGTTTTTTTACAAGTATGTGCCTGTGCATGAGCGTGTTCCTTAGTTCATGTTTGCAGGACTGTTAGTGTCTCCCTGATAGTATGGGTTCGTGTATATGATTAGTCCTTTGATCCTTCCGTTTCCCTAGTATCCAGGGTTTGTAGGCTCCTAACTTCTCACTGCCCATTCCTCCAGTTGCAGTTGCTGTATCATGCGTGTGCTGACGAAGTGAAGCCGAGAGGGTGATTACTTCGTCTACAGTATTCCAGACTTCGCTTGTCGTTAGCATGGATATTTATAGCATCTAGACATAGACAAGCAAAGTCTGGAATACTGTAGACGAAGTAATCACCCTCTCGGTTTCACTTGAACACCAATTTTTCTTAACAAGATGTTTATGGCCGTCGTATGCCACCGGCACTCCATCAAGACATGTTTTGCGTTCTGGATTTTGCCTTCACAATGCGGCCAGTATGAGTCATCCATGTCCCTATATTTGTAGAGGTATTTCCGGAAGCATACATGCCGTGATAAGAACTGTATTAGATAGGAGTTTACTTCCACGTGTTTTCGACTGGTCCACTTGGGGATCAGTGTATGCGCCCATCTTCCTTTGGGTGAAGTGTTCTACCTGTGTTGCCATTCAGCGTGTATAGTCTCGCTGATGGTTATCCTATCTTCCAGGTCGTTTCCGCTTAGTGCTGCGGACTTTTGTATTTTCAGATCCATGGGCATTCGACCGGAGACCACGCTAATCGCTTCCGCTGACACTGTTCTAAAGGCACAGCACACTCTCAGCGATACGACTTTGTTCACCGAGTTCATCCGCCTCGTGTACATCTTCCGATACATCACGAAAGCCCATATTGGGGAGGCGTATATAAGGATCGACTTGCTCATCGTTGCTAGCAGGTTTCGAATTTGATGTCTGCGTCCTCCTACGTTTTGCATTAATATCAACAGAGCCGTTACTGCCCGAGAGGCTCTCGCGTAGATAATGTGCTCTTTAAAGTTAAGCCTGTGGTCCAGTAGCATTCCCACATACTTAATGCGTGGACTAGACTCGATGGATTGCTCACCAAGCTGTACCACCAGGGACCAAGCGTATAACGCCGAGTGCGTTGGAATGAGTGACCGTACCGGAAGCAACTCTATGTATTGAACCACTTTGACCCGGAGACAAAGCTTCTTATATTTTAGATGTCAAGGTCGGCTAGATCATTTAGAAAGATCATCATAGAAGTATTCCCCGACGGTTTTCCTTCTTAATGTTATAAGGGCAGGACGAAAGAAAGCACAGTAGGTGGTTTGTGGTTTCCTTCTCCTCTTCATCTCTACAGCGTCTACAGGAATCATTGGAGAAGACCCCCAATCTATGTGCCTGTCTGTCTATCAAGCAAAGTCCGGTTAGGACTCCTATTAGTGAAACTAAGTTTTCCCGATAGTAGATAGAAGTCTCTCGATCTTTTTTAAATAAAGCTTGGTCCAGATTTGTTTTGACAAGAAACAAGTACCTATTCAAGGTACAAGTTCCACCTATTAAGCGCAGAAGGTTCTCCCAAGGATATTGTCATTAACATTGATAGTCAGGCGGCACTTAAAGCACTAGAATCAAATGTCATAAGATCTGCACTAGTCTCGATATGTCGCATAATGCTAAAAGCACTGTGCGCGCAGAATCGTTGGGTACCGGGTGACTGTGACATTGAAGGAAACAAAAAGGCCAACAAACTGACCAGGCTAGGTTGAGAACGGCAGCGCATGGAGGGAGAACTACCGTGGATCCTCCTTCCTGTGTAGTTAAAGCAGAGATCCTAAGAATAACGTTAGTGAAACCAATCAGAGACGGTGCAATATAAGTGCGCATAGCGTATCCTAGGCTCTATGGCCTGCTCTAAACTGCAGAAAAACAAGGGATATTCTTAACTTAAGCAGGGCACAGCTACATCTAGTCACTGGGATCTTGTCCGACCACTGATTTCTCAGGAAGCATGCTAAAAGATAAGGGCTTTCAGTTACAGGTGTCTGCAGATACTGCAACGACCTATACGCCGCTGAGGACGTAACACACATATTATGCGAATGTCAGGGAATTGCTAGCACAAGTATGAAACTTCTCAGCAACTATTTCTTTAGTAATCTAGAGGAGCTAGGCTATGCTACCTATAAAAACATAGTAAAATTCTGTAAAGAAATCAAATGCTTTCAGGAAATGGCTTAGGTTCTGTCATTTTTGTTTCACAGGGATCGCGATGGACCCACAATGGTGCCTAGTGTCTGGCTGCATAACCCTACTCTACCTCTCTACCTACTTTCTCCCAAGTTATCGGGTGGATAGCGGCCTATGGCTTCTTTTACCTGCCCGTTCGCCCTGCAGTTTCCTAGAACGTCCCTTATGTCGCACCTGTCCGCAATCTGCGGCATTGCTTTACCAACCCTGATTGTAATGTCGGTGATTCCAAGGTCTTAAAAGCTGCCTGACTATCTATGTAGCTCTACAATCTATTGAAAGCCAAGCCGCAACCATAATTTTCGCTTGAAACACACCACAGTGATCCAGCAACCGTTTGGCAATGGCTATGTCAAGTGCGTTGGAGAAAACTCCTGCCCCCTGTTCCACACGCTCGCTAGTTTCGGAGCGGAGGAGTTTCGAAGACGGAGGAGAGTAATCAAAACTCGGGACTGAAGCTGAATTGACAAGCGCCGCTCTATTTACTCTCTCCCATACCACAACTGTTATTGTCCTTCGCAAACAGATTAAACGTACGAATTCGCATTAACGATTCAATCGCACTTCGTGCGAATCCTTTTTTCCATTTCCCGAAGCACATACGAGTATATTCGAGTGCGAGCTTTTCATTTCCCAAAGTTAAGTTTGTTTTCCCAATCCGCAATGGCCACAAGCCACAGGAGCAAACATTTAACAATCTCTCGAGAAGTTTTCATTCCATTTCACCGTTTTTGAAGTTCTTCAGAAGACACACTCTCGCAATAACAAATTTTTAATCCAGCGCGCCAAGGTGACAACAAAAAAAAAAAAGAAGCGAAACACACTTGAATCCTGTCGCAAACAAGGTGTGCTTGTGGCGCATCGAAACAGGCATCCTGTGTATACACCAGGAGCCTTTTGAACCACATAAATATTTACGCAGACTGGAACAACAAGTCCCCTCCTCTCCCTCTGCCTAACTGATCGTGTTTTCGCTTTCATTTTATTTTTATTTACCATTTCGCAGTGTTGCTGAGGCGTTGGGTGGTAAATATACATAGTTGCGGACGGATCTAGGGTGAATATAAATTTTTTTTTTTCCGTCGTCCTTTGTTATTGTAAAACAAACCAATTTAAACAATTGAAGAGTTACAATTTGATTGTCAGCATCCGGAGGGGGAGAGATAAAAACGGTATCGTCTTGTTTTCGTTGTGTTACTTTGAGGGGCTTCGTAGATGTTAGATTAAAAATGAACTCAAGTATTCAGGAGGCATTGTTACCTGGATAAACCACATTGATGTACATGGTGATATGGCAACCTCCCCTAGTGTGTTTGTCAATGAGGTGTTCCGGCAATTACGCTAGTTGGCTTGACTTCATTTTTAAGGCCAGTGGCGTGGGTGTTTGCCATCATGCCTGCAGAGGACACGTAATCCATCACGATTCGACAAGTTTTTTTTTTTTTACAAACTCCCCCATGGTAATGCTGTTAACTTTTTATTCTGGGGTGGGAAGAGCCGTTCCTCATTTGAAGGTCAAGTCGGTTGGGGTGTATGTGAGCTGGGATGAGGATAAGGAAATGAACACGTTCAAAACTAAGCAGGCATGTACGCCTGGGGACTTTATTTTTATTCAAATTGACTCGAGACCTGTAAATACTTTGCAAAGTCAGATATAACTGCAATTCCCTAATGGATTAAATTATTCAAAATGTTTTCGTAGGGCGGGAAAGTGAAGAAAATATCAGTATTCAACGGTAATTCGTTCTTCAAGTGGTTTAGAATGGATCGATCGAAGTTTTCAATAGAAATTGGCTCGATGACTCATACTTTGTTTTCATTTTTTTTGGGAAGAACTTACTGGTGTCAAAGTGACAGGTGCAAGTATAATCATCACAAGTTCGATTTTCGATTTATTGGGCTGAAGTTATATCAACTTAAAAAATAAAATAAAAATAGCTAGAGTGATACCTCGGGATGTGCCAAGGCCTGGACTCTCGTTGTGTGTGTTCCATTTTTTGCCCGAATGGAGGGAAGAAATGAAATTTCTTCGATGTACTGCCTGGTCTACCTCGCCGAGATCGAGTTAAAAACATCAAAATACGTGAGGCATTCAATGTCGAACGGGGCGGTCCATACTTAGAGTTTGGGCAAATTATAACAAAATAAAATCAAAGCTTGTGAGGTGCTGTCGAGATGAGCCCAAGGACAGGGCTTAATACGCTGCGGTACCATATGAAAAACCTTCGAATTACGGAAGAAGACCTTTGTAGGGGATTTGACGATAAGCAGGCCCACGAGGATACAACCCACTTCTTCTGCCATTGCCCTAGTGTCTGCCATCTAAGAAATAAGTTCCTCGGACGGCACTTTTTCGAGTACATTGAAAAAATATCCGATACACCGGTGAACCAAATAATCAAATCCACAGGGTGGTTTGTATCACAGAAGCAGTAAGTTGGTCAGGTTCTACTGATATCCATACATATGTATGCAACTGTAAGTATTGGGTAGAGTTCTTACGGGTAGAGGACACTCTCTTCCCCCAACGGATATCACAATGGGTCTGAACTGACCTGAGTGGTGTGGCGATATGGATCTTCCTTTCGCCTGCCCACTAATCTAACGCATGCCCTCAACTTGTCTTCCATGACGTGCCACGGAATCCACCACATCAGGTAGACGTCCCTTGGGTAGGCTTAAGATAAACTGGTTGGACAAAGTCTGAAATCTCTGCCCTATCCTTATGGAGATATCTTCTGATAATTTAGCGGAAGATCGAGAGGTATGAGCGTCCACATTAGCACCCTAAACCCGCGACCCTCCTATTATATAAGATGGCCATATAGAAATAATGATGATGATGATGATGGAATGAACCTACAATTTACATATTTCCGACTCCAAATGGAGAATTGAGAAACTTCTTCATCCCAAGGCTATGGCAATGAGTGTCATGGCTTAAAGGGAGAAAGCCGCAGCAGTCAAGCAGTAAGGCTGAGTAAGGATGTGCTCGATAAACCAGAATCCTTCTTATACATTTCATTTTCCCATCATCCTCTAACTCAAATGAAAGAATTTTGCGAGAATACATAAGCTAGACATGGTCCTCATAGCCAGGGTTAACCAGGGCTTCAACTAGAAGCCTCTCCAGTTGTCCAGCATATTGTACCGTGCCCTTTCGGCAAAACTTCAGGGTGCGCTAGCTATTGTAAATCTTCACCACAGCAAGGCACCATCAGCAATTATCTCTCGATGCTTTAGAGCTCTGTTACAGAAATCTAAGCTCTGTCATGGAAGGATTATGCCACAAGGGAACTAGAGACTCTAGCGATAGAATCGTGATGCTAATGTTTACAGTCCTGTGTAGCTTTACTTGAATTTATAGTGGGAGAAAACTTTAGAATTGTTAACAGAGGAGTTTAACCGACCTCTGCTGACCAAGGTGATAAATTTGTTTGATTTTCAAAAGAATACTGAGCTGGTAGGATATGGTTTGAGCCACATTGCCTGGTCACAGAACCATGTCGTTGAATATCCGCTCCGATTGTAGTAATAGGACTAAAACAAAACTAATCAGGGCTTCCAGGAACACGGAAAGGAAAAATATTGCGAAAATACCTGATCGGGGGAGTATCCAGGATGTCGAAGAACATTCGATTCGTGCAATCACAGGTTAACTTACTACAATCAGCTGTTGAGGAAGTGCATGTACCCCTGATCTTATGGATGGAAGTAACCCATAACCCTGGTAGGGCAGGGATCTAGAAATCCAAAAGAAGAAAGTGAGGCAAATCCTGAAGCATGGGGTGATTAGAAGGCGTAAAAGAAGGGATGGGAAGGGAAGGGAAGGGAGTTGATCTCTATGTAGAAGTAAATGGACATATGACATTCTGTTTGATTTAACCGCTTTTGTTCTCTGGGGGTGAGTAAGCACAAAGCATTATATTTTAGAATTTTGGTTTTAATGCGAATTGCCATCATTCGCTAGGTTAGGGTTAAGTTAAAGGTGTGGAGGCTTGATGTCAGGCGTTGCCTCGCTCGATCTTCAAAGATCCATTGTGTTCTCCGTTGTGCGACCTACATTCACAAACCTGTTGGGAAGAGAATAGATAGTTTGTTGATCGTTATTAGCCCCCCTAAGCCACCCTGAATTGAGTATGAATTTTAGGATGGCCTTCAGTGGCATGGTTGAGAGTTGACCTGGGTCACTTAATAAGAAAACGTCTAGGGTCGTCCTTCTGGTTCTGCTGAGGTTTGGCCAGTCCCAGAGAAAGTGTATCGTATCCTCCTCTGCTTCTACATCACCACAAAGGTCGGTTGTGCTTAGTAGTATTCTCCTTAGATGGGCCTCCAGCAAGCTGTGGGCTGTCAGGATGCTGATCACTAGAGCTAAATGCGATCTGTTTAGCGTAAGCATTTCCTTTTTTTTTTTCTTCATTGAGTGTTGGCCGCATCTTTCTTGACATGCGAGAGGGTGCTCCATCTCTCATCGGCAACTTTCCAAAAATCCAAGTGCATCTCTTGCTTTTGAACTTCTATATTGGTCAAAACCGTGTAATCGACCATTATTTGGTTCATTTCCAATCCCTTTCTTGCCACTTCATCGGCCTTTTCATTGCCATGGATGCTTCGATGCCCCCGGACCCAGCAGAGTCATACATTTTGTCTTGAGCTTAGGATCCTAAGCTGACTGCGACAACTGTTTACTACAAGTGATTTGAGTATTGTGGATAACACGGATTTGATGGTGGCCTTTCTATCGATGAATATGTCGATATTTCTTCTCGGAGTTACCGAGGATAGGTCTCTTGCGACCTCGGTTATCGCTTGAACATCAGCTTGGAACACCATGACATGGTTTGGAATGGCCAATGGCGGGTTCTTCTAAATATATTCCGGAGCCATTTTTGAGTCGTCTGTGAAAATGGATTTATTATCCTTGACTCTTCTTTTGTCCCAACTTTCCATTGCTGGAAAGAGTGTTTGGAAATTAAGTTCGAAGTCAGGGTATGACTATTCACCCATCCGGCTATACTGGTGTGACCTATTTGGCCCTTTTTCCAAAAGCTAGATGCTTGCAGTCGTAGGGCGCTTTTTTGCTGCCAATTCTTTTGTGAATAGGTCGAGTGGTAGGAGTGTGAGTATCGTTTTTAGGGCTGCTGTCTGGGTCGTTCTTATGGCAATCTTTGTGCTGATACATGCTAATCGTTGGATTTTTGTAAGTTTCTTATGGTTTGTGGCCGGCCACCAAACCAGACACCAATATGTTAAAAAGAGCTCAAGGTTGCTTGGCTTAATCTACTTCGTGTCTAATTTGTAGCAGTGAAGTTAATCATTTGAATATTTTTGAACTCATGACACATTTCTTATGTGTGACCTAGAAATGGGTCCAAACGACGCCTTTAGTTCCCACACTCATCTCAGTAAAGGTGCATCGATATTTTCTTAATGATGCCAGCCTGACTCATTAGTCCTCTTTACAAAATTTAACCAAATAACTGGTTTGCCTAACTCATTCCGCGTCATTTTAGAAATTCCATTTGATCATTATTAAAACCCACTTTGGAATAAAGGAAAAGTCCTTTCGCAATTAATTTGATAAATTATTTGGTTTTAGTTTGAAAAATTGAGCCCGTGCCGGATCTCAATTTAATCACCACCGATTCCTTGTCGTTACTGTCACTGCATGTACTCAAATTCATGTGTCATGAAATAAATTTATTGTCATGAGTAGCAGCGATAAGAGAGGGAACCGAGAGGGAGCCAAAATAAAATAGCGAGTGACTTCTGTTACTTCACCCACCAATTGTCATTAATTTCACAGAACGACAGCATTTTCCCCAATCATTGCAGTAATCATGGGAAGTGCATCCCTCTTAATGATTTCAAGCTCAATAGGGTTAAGTGAAGTTGCATCAGCGGAAGCGGAGAGTGACACAACTATCATGCAAATGAGACACATGCCGGAACACAATGAGAGATAGTAGATCGCTTTAGCAAGCTTTGCCTTCTCGCGTGTAATGCAAAATCGCTTTTAATTTGCAATAAACATTAATTTCCGTCGCATCTTTTGAATTCACAAATTCGTAGGGTATGTTTATTTGAATATATTAACTAGACTGCAGTTAAGAGAAATGCTCTTTTATTTGGAGTTTATGATGATCCATTAAACAGGACCGTTTGCTTTTTTATTTCTTTAACGTACCGCTTCCAGGTTTGAATATCAAAAGGGGACCTATCATCTCGCAGTGTGATCATGTATGCGATAGAGTATCACGATTTTAAAAGCTCTCCCGGAGACGAGTGGGACTATGGAATTCATGAAAAGAGAAAGAGTGGAATTGACTGCAATCCGGTTAAAACTGAGATCATATTCGTCAACTGGTTAATCACCCTCAATAGATCAATTAACTTCAGCACCAGGTATCTTAACAAGATCCTTGATTCATTGAAATCCTGGGCTACGATTAATTGGAAAGTATTGACCAGACAAGGCTTTCACCAACTAGAAAACGAATTCACACCGTCTGATCTATCTTGGGACCAAGACAGATAAGTTGGTATAATGTGGGTCAACAACGCGTAACACTGTCTCACTTTACTTGGAAAACGACACGTGAGTTTATTTTAAGCTTACTTAGAACAGCAAGTGCCTCAATCCTGAAAACTTTAAATGATCGAATACAGAGGGCTAGCTTTTTTGAAACATTAAATTGGTTTTTATAGACACGAAAATCTGTTTACGACTTTTCATTATTATTGTTCAACGTTATTAATATAAAATAAATAATGTAATAACATTAAATACAAAAATAGCATTGGTTGGGATTTCGGCTGAATTCTTTATAAACCTATAGCATATCATTCAATATTCTTTTTATATTTATAAATCAACAGGAATTTAATTATTCATCGTTGCTTTAATAAGAAAATGGCATTTCCACAAAAATGTTCTCCTGTACTGTAAGGTTTTTTATTAAATAAATAAAAGGCTATTCCTCTGCATTCATTCAAAAAGAATTTATTATACCGAGCATAATGGTATTAATGGATTCCATTTATAATTTTAATGTGGAATTTCGGATCAGCGTTACTTTATTACGTATTTACATACATCTCTCAAAGGTATTCAACAGCCGAATATATGGCGCATATCATCATCATCATCATTTTCCAATACACCGCTTATCCACTATTAGGGTCGCGGGTTTAGGGTTCATCGATCCTCCGCCATCGATTCTAAATCATTAGAGGCTTTCCCCATACGAGTAGAGGTGAAAAGTCAGACTTGGTCCAACCATCTCATCCTGTGCTTACCTAACGGAGGTCTACCTGATAGCACGGGTTCCATGGCATGTCTTAGAAGCCAAGTTGAGGGCATGCGCTTAACGTGTCCAAACCATCGAAGTACGAAACTCTCCATTCGAAAAAGTAGCTGCTTAACAGTGAGTACCCCGCGTATGCTGGTGTTCCTAACCTGCTCTCGGCGAGTTACCCCATCAATACAACACAGAAATCTCATTTCGGCAGCTTCTATCCGCGATCTCATTCTTTCGGTCATTACCCAAACCTCATGAGGGTCGTAACAAGCACTGAATTTAAGGCCGATAGCTTAGCTTCGCGGCCAAGTTCAGCCCTCCTAATAACAGATTGACCAAGCTGTCTCAAAATTGCTCCAGCGTGAGCAATCCTACAGGATAACTGAATATTGCTCGTTCCATCACTCATGAGTACGACCCCGAGATACTTAAACTTCTCCACCTGTTTCAATGGAACTCCACTACCATGCAGAGTGCGTTGAACAGCCGTTCGGGAAATTACCATAACCTCTGATTTGTTCACGTTTACCTTTATCTCAGCTGCAAAGTAGATGTCGACAAAGCTATCCAGAGCCCGCTGAAGTTCAGTCTGGGTGAACCACAGGAGGAGAAAATCATCAGCGAAAAGCGGATGGCTTATCCGCAAGTCTCACAATTCGAACCGTTTCTCTCCACGGCTGCGCCGTAAGATCTAGTGCATACACACTATGAAGAGGAGAGGTGACAGAACGCACCCCTGGTGAAGTCCAACGCGAAAGGTGTCGACCTAACGTCGTTCACCCGTTCCTGCAGTACACTCTAGAGTAGACTCCTTTAAGCGCTTAAATCGCCAAAGTCACCTCCTCAGTGGAGTCATGCAATTTGACTTAACCTTGACGAGTTTAATCAAATGGAAACAAAGATCACCTTTTCACATTGTAGAGTTTGCCCCGTTTCTTACTTACAATCAGCCCGGTGTCGGAATTTTGTATCTGACATTGATATTTGAATGGTTGAAATATTTACTGGTTCATTCTACGTCGAATCTAATGTGGAAGTGGCTGCGAACCGACTTACGAAGACATCAGCGTTTTCTAATTTTTTGACCGCAAGCGGCGTGCGGTCCAAACATTCCGAAGACCCTCGCAGGCTAGTGTCGCCAACAATAATATTGTTTCTTTTTGGTTACTTCGTAACATGACTCTCTTCCGTGTCCGGGCAGTTATCTCGACAGCAAAATACTTAACCTAAAGGCCCACCAGTCACTTTGTTCAAAATCTCGACGACTACTAGGAATCATATGAATAGTGAGTGGACTCAAGGCTGTTGACTCTCTTTTTCATTGCTATGTTCGCCAAGGGATAGAGAGATGTTACTGCATGCAGGAATGATGTTCAGAAGTTTTAACAAAGGGTAAAAAAAAAATCTGTCAAGGCTACAGGGCTTCAGTCGATGCTTAGGATATGGGAGAACTATAGTACTTCTGCAGACTGTTTAACGGGGACGAGGAACCAAGTCCCGCTGTCAGGCAGAATGAGCCATTCAACCTGGACGACGAAAACCAACAATTCCGTCCAATCAACCTGGACGAAGTGAAGATAGCCATATCTAAGCTTAAATCCAACAAAGCTTCTGGAGCTGGCGGTCTAGCTGTCGAGCTATTTAAAGCGGCAGGCGATAACTTGTTAAGGAGCATGGACCAACTCATCTGTAAAATATGGTCGGTGGAAAGTATGCCCGATGAATGGAACCTCAGCATTATTTGTCCGATCCTCAAGAAAGAAGACGTGCTGTGTGAACGCCTGAAGCCGTTCATCAACAACCTGCGGCAGATCTAGGCGAACACCCATAAGTTTCAAATCGATACGCACCACATTTTCATCGATTTTAAGGCCGCGTATGACAACATCTATAGAGACGAGACATGCCGATGGAGAATGCACGCTGGACCATCAAGGTCGGTCAAGACCTCATCGACATCAAAGATCTCGATGAGGAAAAGGATTTAGACAAGGCGACGCCCTGTCATGCGACTTCTTCAACATCGTTCTTGAAAGAGTTGTGCAAAACTCACGCGCCAACACCAGAGGCACAATCATTCAAAAGTCCGTCCAATTTCTCGGATACGCAGACGATATTGACATAATCGGAAGAATGCAGCTGGATGTCACTGGTGCGTTTGTGAGTATAAAGACGGAGGCAGCGAAGATGGGTTAGGCGGTCAATTAAGGCCAGACCAAGTATATGCTGTCAACAAGAAAGGACACTCAACATCGACGTCTCGGACAGAACGTCACAATAGACAGTTATAACTTTGAGGTTGTTAAGGACTTTGTCTACCTAGACTCTTGTCTATCAAGACTCTTGCCAATCGCTGTTTCTTCGGGCTAAGAAGGCAATTGAGTAGTGAAGCCCTCTCTCGAACAACTAAGGTGACCCTTTATAAGTCCTTAATCATCTCAGTCCTGCTCTACGGCGGAGAGGCATGGATTTTGTCAAATGCGGATGAGGTTGCTCTTGGCTTTTAAAATAGGAAAATTCTTCGAGTGATTTTCGGTCCCGTCTGCATAGACGGTGAAAGGAGGAGGAGATACAACGTAGAACTGTATGGTCTGTACGGCGGTATCGCCCTAGCCAGAAGAGCAAAGCTCCAACGACTGAGGTGGCTGGGTCATGTAAAGCGGATCCGCACCAATGCTCTGGCCCGGAAAATCTTCAAATCCACACCCACCGGATGGCGCAGCAGAGGAACACCGCGACTCAGGTGGCGCACGCAAGGGAAAGGGGACCTTAACCAACTTGGCGTGCGGAACTGGAGGCACCTGGCTAAAGATTGAACTGGCTGAAGACGCTTGTTGGTGAAGGCCCAGACTGTAGCGCCATCTAAAGTAAGTAAATTCACCAAGGTAGAGGGAATAATTCGCCAAGACAGCATGAAACCAATCCCGCCCTAGACACGCTTATTAAACCCAACTTTGTGCTGACTATCGGAAGGAACCTCAATATGAGAGGAGGATACTTTGTTTAAGTTTTGTCCATTTCATCAAAAACACGTCATAGTTGGCACGGATCTCTTCAAAGAGACTCATAAGGGAACAATCTTCGAGCTAAGTGCATCCTGCCACTACCAGAGCATCCACCTAACCTCACCTAAGCTCCATTGAACTGCTAGACTTTTGCCCCTAAATCAGTATTATACAAATTGGATAAATCGTTCAATGTAATTCCAGAGGCTTAGAGCTACTTATCATTATTGTACGTTTAGAGATCATCAGTTCTTTTAATGCAATCCTTCTACCAAAACGTCTTTGTAATGTCTTTGCCTCCACGGCAGTCCTCCCCTTTTTTTTGGAATATTATTTCAAATAGTCCCGCCTCTAGTCCCTATGACTGAAAACGATTTCCTTAAAACACTAAAAAGCAACCTTCCTCTTAGCTTGTGTGAAATCACCACGTAAAACCGATTCCCAGTAGAAAGTTACAACGCTTCCCTGCCACACCCAACAATAACCCTAATGCTCCCACATCCCACACACATACACACACAGGGAATTACTACTTAAATTGGAGTGACATCATGTTGTGATAACATAATTCGCCTCCCCGCCATACACTCCTCCTCATATCCTTTTAGGCGCGCCATCGTTTCGTGGAACATCTTTGCCGGTTCTGCCGCTAGTGTCATTCGATGGGTATTATCTCATTTTTGGCAATAAATACGGAAATTGCTTCACCATGTTTTTTTTTTTTTTTATTCTCCCTTCTGTAGGTTTATCTCAGGCAACAGCGCCATCTACGTAGTGTGAGTGAGCTTGTCTATCTATTGTATGACAGTATCATGCCAAATGAATCCTATTTGCCTTCGTAGTCATCAGTTTTTCTCCTTGGCACCCATTTACGCCACACAATAGTAACAAATTGCCGCCTTAACTTGGTTTTGCCTTAAAAAGCAAAAAGGAGACCGAATACTGTACAATAGCAATGAGGCTCCATTCGCCAGGCCCCAGACAACAATTTCTAGGTTGATGCCAGCGCCATGGCATAGGTTTTCTTCTCTCACCGAAAACCATTTACCAGTGAAATTTCATTCCAAGGATGAGCATCAGCAGAATACGTATCCATGCGTGTTTGTGTGAGTGAGGATATGGGCTCCTTAGTTCCTTGGTTCCGGTTGACATCATCATGCAGCACGGTTTTGACAAAACAGACAAATGAGCAAATCTCTGGAGATGATATGCTAAAGGAAAGTATCGCATACTCAAACAGAAGGTGCCAGCACCTTAACCGCCACGATGATCCTTTGTGAGGACTTGAATGGAAAACACAACAAAATTCATTGAAGATACTTCGAAGCGAAATGCCATCACGGCGTGAGGAGAAAAAAACGAAGAAAAATTAAAACGGAACCTCAAGGGGATTGTGTTTGAAAAAGAAAAAGAAAAAGAAAAGTTTCATCTTGGCACATTCTTGGGTGTAGGATGTACCTACACACACATGCTGCCGGTTTCTCCCTTTCATCAGGAGCATCCTTTTCTATCGTCACCACATCTCCTATATCAAGCACTGAAATGGATAGTGTGCCGGGAAAAAACAGCCCTTCTTCGGTTGTGGCTTGATAAAGTTCACCCATTTCGTGGCAATTAACCGCATAGCGCCTCCCTTACTATCCATCTGACTCGTTGGCGATTCTTGCTATGAAGTCATTAATTGCGGCACAAGAAACGCTATCCCCCTAATGACAAGAAGCTTTCAGAGGATTTTCCACTCCTTTTAGCGACCGGAGAATGGAATGATGAGAAAAATCGCACCGGAATATATGGGAGACTTTACTGAAATAAATTGATCGTTATATGTATGCATGTGCTGTGTACATGTGTGTGCGCTCCGAAGGATGTGCCACACAGAGAGATCCCTAAGTGAATCGTTTAAATGGAATGCTACTCGGCGGAGAGGTCAAGGTTGTTTACTAAATGGCAGATGAGACCGACTGCTAGATACACTAACCCATTTAAGGGGATTACCATTGACTTATGGCAATAAGTTTGCAACTCCTGCAACCGGTATGTGTTTCTCTGTGTGTGTGTGTGTGTAATGCTTTTGTGGGAATAGCTAAAAGATTGTGGGACCAACTATAGACTGCCATTGAAGCGATACTGCTTTGATGATGAATAATGCAATTATAAGAAGGGGGAAACTGTTATCCCTGCATTAATATAGGTGAATTATTGATTTTTTGACGGCCCATTAGCAATGGCGGATTTACAAGAGGATTTTCTTGATAGTTGATGAGGAATGAACTGTGGGATGTGGGACGAACATTTACGAGAGAGTAATTCAAGTTGTTCGTAATTCAAAATTGCTTTCTGAGTTACCTTTGCAGACAGACTTGTACGTCAATTAATTAAAGTCGAATGTTAGTCATGAAGGCAACTGAAAAATTGTCTTCGCCATACTAATCCCAAAGACGATAAGATTGTCCTTAGGTAACTATAAATCGTCCGGTCCTGACAGCATGCTTCACTGAGAATAGGTGGCCACTTCCCAATAAAGTCCTCGAATACTAGCAGTGATCACGGGAATGTATGGAATATATTACGTAAAAGATGATGTTTTGAAGAAATCCTCGTTGTACACATCGATGTGTATCAACATGCCTATCAGAGTATCAGATTCTGCAAATCGGCCCTCCATCACTTTGTGGAAAAATAAATCGAGAACGGGTGGTCGACATTAGATTCGATGTGCAAATCTGGCAGAAGCCATGGTATATGTAGCTGAAACTATCTTCAGTTATCTTCAGTCATGTTGCTGTTCTGCACTATCCCCGACATTATGGCCAGGGAGTACAGCCTCAGAAGGCTATTTGAGGTAGAAATATTAGACCGGGTCAACTGGTCTAATGAAGAACCTGTGTCAGACCCAGGATATTTGGTATGGTTTACCGACGGATTAAAAATGGCTTCCAGAGTAGGTGCCGACGTCTTTACACCCAACACGGAAGTCTCGGTAACAAGAGGGGCAGGCGCCCCAGCATGTAGCAGGCTGTAATCCATGCTTTGGAGATCTGCACCAGGATAAACCTCAATAAAGGTATTAGGGGCACAAAAATACATATCAGGCAGCGCTTAAAGCATTGACATCCCACTGTGCGGAATCTAGTTAAGTCAAGTCGTGCTACGATACCCTACAATCACTTCCCAGGCTCAACATGGTCAAGCTTCGTTGGGTACATGGCCACCAGGGCATTGTAGGCAATGAAACTGCGAATGAGTTCGATAGGACCAGTTCGGCTTCCGTGTTCTTGGGACTGGAACCCATCTGTGGCTACCGCAATAGCTTTGTCTAACAACTGAAAACACCAACTTTGCCTAGCTTATTGGGAAAATGTCTCCGGACTTAGGCAATCCAAGAGACTTATCAAGCCCTTTTCCTGCAAGAAAATTCTAAATCTTGACAGAAACAATATGAGGAAGCTAGTGAGCTCCCTTACTGGCCATTGCGGCCTATGATATCAGCCCAACAAACTAAATCTTTGTTCAGATACAGAATGTCGGTTCTGTTCGGAAGAGGAAGAAATCGCTTAGCACATTCTCTGCAAATATCTGGCACTCTGCCGGCTTCGCAGACGAATCTTTCATAGAGAATTCTGTTTGTTAACGGAGTTAAGAAGGCTCAGCTAAGTGAAATACTTATTAGGCTACATAGCCCGAGGAAACAATAGATCTTGCTAGGTCGCAGTGTCAGCCACAAGGGAAGGTCTAAAAAAAAAGACATGCCACAATTAATCGCGACAAATGTAAGGGTTGATATGAGCAGTTGAAATCGAGGATGAAATTGATTCACTTTTACTGTGATCCTTTGTCTTTGATTCATTGCTGGTGAAGGAAGAAAATTTGAGGCTACAAATCCAGTGTAGAACATTTTTCTTTTCGGCTTGATAGCCCAAGCAAAACCAAGGTCTAGTTTCTTGCAAACACTCATTCACTTCAAACTGCGAATTTAGAAGCTTTTTATGACCAATCATCATTGCCTACCGCTGGCTAAGTGGTTCCAGAATGTTTGGATGATTTTTCAAAGATTCGAAACTAGATACCAAGCTGAAGCAAAAAATACAAGCTAAACTGCATAACTTGCGCTGAGGCTCTCAGAAGTTTTTAGCAGTGTCGAAATGTTCGGGGCTGTCTATACTCGGGTTTACCCCTCTCAATGGTAGAATTTGTACCAAAACCAGGAAACCAGAGAAAAGTAATTTCCACGTGCCCCATCTAGCAGGTGTATAACCATAACTACCCGGGTCTAAAACTGGACCAAAAACTAAGAAAAATCTTGAAGGATGAGCCACTGAAGCCAAGAGGGGTACTAGATATGCAGAAGATCTTTTAGTAGGTTATGGGACCTTACATAAAAACAATCGAACATCAAGGTCACATCAACAGTCATCTAGGCAGCAAAAATTGATAGAATGAACCGGGTATTTCACAAGTACTGGGCATACTTGACTCCTTAGAAAGTGACCCAGATTCCACATCGCCAAAACAAAAAACGCTCCTAGCAAAAAAGCGATGAAATGCACACCGAAATCGACTAACTATCACCGCAATCTGTATAAATTGTGAAGAAAAGGAGAATAACATTTCCTTTGTCATTATCCAGCGAATGCAGGACATCTCTGTAGAACATTAGTCAGCAGATACCAGCGTCTCTTTCAGCTCGGGAGATCGGTCATAGACATGTTTATACTGAGAAAAATATTGGACAAGAACAGTACGATTCAAGTCGAAGCTCACGACTTTTCTTCGACTTTAATCCTTTAAATCTGAAAATGATAAACGGTGGAGAAGATACAACAGAGAATGATTTGAGCTGTATCCAGATGTAAAGCAAAAGGACAATAATGCTCCAGCCAAGACGACATTCGAATCACAGCCCATAGGTTTGAACCACAAAAGAAGACAAAGTCAGCGTTAAAATTACCAAGCCATCACGAATGCCAGAGCGCTTGGTCTAGAGAACTGGAAGCAACATGTCCACTATTTAAGAAAATGTGGGCCTGCTGCATCTCTGGCAGAGATTCCTTCATTTTTAAGGAACATGGCTGTTCGCCTTCTTAGACCAGCGACATTAGTACAAAGATTCAGAAGAAGATCCCCTCAATAGCTCCATATATAGGGGTATCAGCCTCCTCAACATCGCGTATAAGATTTTATCTGCCATTCTGTGTGAACACCTGAAACTTTTTGTCACCAACCTGATTGGCCCCTATCAGTGCAGTTTTAGGCCAGGAAAGTCCGCAATTGACTAAATTTTCACACTTCGGGAGATCCTGGAAAAAATCCAAGAAGTCCAAATCAATACCCACCACCTCTTTATCGATTTTAAGGCTGCCTATGACAGCATTTATAGATAGCTGCTAGCTGTCACCGGTGCTTTCTCGAGTATAGAGACAGAAGCGGCCAAAATGGGGTTAGCGGTAAACGAGGGCAAAACTAAGTATTCAAGACAAGTCAACAAGAAGGGACACCCAACACCGACGAATTGAACAGAACGTCACATTTGACAGCTATAACTTCGAGGTAGTAAGGAAATTTGTCTACCTTGGCTCTGCTATTACCTCCGATAATGACACCTCGTCGGAAATCAAACGAAAAATAACTTTGGAGGAGAAGATTTAGTCACGAACTATACGAGCTGTACAGCGACTTCGACCTAGCCAAAAAACTGCACATTTGACATTTAAGATGACTAGGACATGTAGAGCGAATGGACACTAACGCTCCGACACGCAGAGTCTTCGAATCCAACCCGGAGAGGCAACGCAGTAGAAGAAGACCTCGTCTAAAGTGGCGGGCACAAGTAAAAGGGAACCTCAACCTAGTTGGCGTGTGCAACTGGAGGCAGTTAGCTAAGGACCGAGCTAACTGGAGAGGCTTGTTGGTTGAGGCCCAGGTTCACCCTGAACTGTAGCGCCATCCAAGTAAGTAAGTAATCGCTGTTACAGTGACATTAAGTGGTCAATATTTAGCAAGGCCCCATTGAGTAGAGCCAAGGAAATGCTGAAACCTTCCCCGTGCCCATTCTGCTGCTGTATGGTAAAATAGTACGGACTTCTGTCGAAATGAACGCACTCTTGAAATCTTCGAGAGAATAATTCTAAGTTCGATTTGCAATCCCAAATGCGTTGACGGTTTTTTGTGGACGAACTACAGTGAAATCTCCCATTGCGGACATCTCTCGAAAGCGGACAGCTCCCTTAAACGGACATATTTTCCCAGACAAACCTAGAAAACATTAAACTTTTTTCCCCCCTTGGATGGACAACTCCTTTGGACGGACAAAAATATTGTCACCGTCGCTGTCCGCTTAAGGGAGATTTCACTGTACATATATGAGCTGTACAACAACATCGACCTTAATCTAACTAAATACCAACGCTTCTGCCAGTAAATTCTATGAATACAACCGTGTGGGGCAAGTGGTCATTGTCCACATTGTTCTCTTGAAAACTTAATATCGGCCTTCTTTCTCTTATGCATTTTACATATACATATTACCACCACCCCACCATGCAATGCAAGGCCAATTAAAGCCTATAATTCAATGTGTCGACCTCGACTATATACATACATATTTTCCCGTAATATTTTCCCGTAAAATTCTGTGCCCATTCCTTGAAAACAGGTTACCCTTCAATTTGTCCTTAAACACATTTCTCCTCAACTCCACCCTGACACACAAGTATTCGCTCAAAATGTGACCTTCAAACGGGAATCACTCCGCAAATCTTTTCATTCCGCAAAAGTAAAAACATTTCCCTTTGTGGGTTTCTCTCAATTTAAAAGAAACATAAAGTGAAACCCTCGCAGAAGGTTAATTCATCCAGCACACTCACACTGAAACACACAAACTTTCCCCAATTTAAACCACTTTTCAACCAGACTTCTAAGTACCGTAGCTTATGATGCTTAGCAATAAGGAAAAAAAGGGAAAAACGATATCCTTGTCATAGTGATGAAAGACAATACAAATTTTCCCCCTAACAACGGTAATAAAATGTCATTCTTCCTTCCACGCAGAGTCGGTGTCGGTATAGAAAAATAAGAAAATAAACAAATTCATTCAAAGTGATTACGTTTCATTACCGTGACATTAAAATTTTAAACTTGGTCTTTCAGGACAATAAAACAAACTTTAAAGAGTCTTAAAAAGATAACGCAGAAAAAATCCATGCCACCTTGGTCCTTTTGTAACCCCACCGGGCCCGTCCTACCTCAAGGAAAAACGAAAAAAACTGACTCAAACTGACTCAAAAGCGACAAGAAGAGTCTCTCGAACTCCAGCCCACAGACCGTTCGTTACCTTGCATAATTCATTAACTAAACGCAATAAAAGCATAAATGCTCACAGAAGGCTCCTTGGCCCAGTGTCGGTTCCTTCCTTCCCCGAGGGATACCTGGCATTGGATAGAAATATGTAAATTGGAGCACATGAAGTGAAATATCCATCCGTAGATTTATCTCGTTTTTGCATTATGCAGATCCTTCGTTCCTTTTTTGTGCACTTTGCGAACAAGACGGATATATATAGGAGGAAAGAGTCCTTTAGGAGAAGCGGCACCGAAAGGGAACCGAGATGATAATCTACTCTCGGAATGAATGAAGGGGAAATTTACTTTGCATTTATGGGAACTGGGAGCTCTTCGTTTTACCTGAAATAGAAACATTTCTTCAGGTTGGCTGAGGTGAGGTTGGCTCTATGGTTTAGCACAGCCTCAACGGGTGGATCGGGCGAAACCGAAATCAATGGCGTGGAAGATTAATGAATTCGTTGTATTCAAATTGTAAGGACGGATACAATTTTTTTTTTGTTTTTTCTACGTAAGACACACAAAAATGTCGACGGAATTCATCAATGTCAGTTGTTTGCCGAATCGGCGGGGTTAAGGCCGGAAAAAAGGACGCAGTTGGGCTTGAGAACACAGAGCTGATAGTGTTTGCCTAACATAATAAATTGTGAGTTAAGGGCGTTTCAGTTATTCTGGTGATAGCTTCTAAAAGTATTGAGTGCCTGGGGTGGAGAATAAGAAACCAATTAGTTGCTTCAGTGGGTTTTCGATACGCTCCATGTGGGACGGAATGGAACCCCTTTTAAGCGGATTGTAAATGAATAAAATTCAACTGGATTAAGCGCTGCACGAACTTACCAAAACAATCATTTTGAGACACAGCTATGCAATAACTCACTAAATGACTGTAGTTTTGCACATCGCCTAAGGTAAATTCCTTGCAAAGTTGACTCAAAGATTGTCAGGATTGGAACTGAAAATGGATAAAAGTTTCATTGTCCTTTTTTCGTTTTTTAGTTTGACCCTGCTGGCTGCGTCCTTAAAGAGAAACATTTCTAAAGTTTTCAAGACATGGAACTTCTTTACGAAGAATACAACGTCTGTTCCAAATGACGGTGTCCTCGTCCTTTTTAATTTTAATTTAAAGCACCTTACTATTTCACTACACTACAACTCAAGCAGTAGAAACCTGAAACGTTAAAAGCCTGCCTTTAGTAGGAGCGGTCAAGATAAAATCAGGTGCACCAGTTCGAATAACTAGCGCGACAGCTCAGGGTGAATCAAGGCCTCCCTTCTCGCAACCATTCATGTTTACATGCTTCATTTTTCGCACGAATGGAAGGGACCTACAGTTTATTGCCGACTCCGAACGGCGAATTGAGAAGCTCTGTCATGACAAATTATACTCCCGGAGGCTTGTCATTCCCCGACAAGTGGTGGTGTCGCGAAAAAAATTCTGTAGATATGGCTGGGGCTTGAACGCACTAACCACTGAGCCACGGCGACCACACCGGTGCACCGGTTCATCCCACTTCAAAAGAAGACCAATTCGCCTAAAGGCGCCTTTCTTCGATGAGCTCGCCCACGCAAAGAGCTCTAGTTGGTTTAACTAGTCCTAGGTGTAGCTCAGGATGAGTTACATATGCTTTGGTATAGTATCCTAACCTGACCTACAGTTGTTGCCCAGATTTGAGCACAGACGAACTCTGGGTCCGCAAAGCAATAGTCAACCCTATCGAGACTCTTTTTCTGGAGATTTAATGCACAAGCCACCGAGCCATGCCAATTCTCTTATAAAATCAAATCAAAGATGGATGGATTCAGACTCCAGAAACTCCAGAGCAGAGATTCCACTCTCCACTCTCCACAATGAATCCTATATAGGCAGGCTAAGCGACTAATGTGTAATGATGTTTTCAGGAGCTTGAGATCCAACCAAGGCACAGTTCCGCTACAAGTGTCCCACTCTTGATCTTAAATGAGCTAAAGACTGTAAACAACACCTAAACGGCTTCGTTTCAAACATAAGGCTTACAGTGGTATCATAAGGGACCTTCCTTTGCTAAACGAACTCGATGACGCTATGATATCAGAGAACACTGCGTTTTTCTGAGAAGTTGGTGGCAGGTAATCGCCCCAGGAATGGGGTTAGACTACTATGATGCAACTTAGAGCTACGCGATCACAGAAATCGTTTCTGTAAAAGGGCCACCGATGATTTAAAGGTCGAATTATAGGAGGCTGTCGCTAATAAGTACCCTGCAAACGAACTGAGGGACTCTTACAAATAAGCCGACATCGGAAAGATTTCTGTTTAACTTTAGATTAAGAATGTATAGCTTGTATTAAGCCAAATAAATGGGGTCTCTCGTCCCCACCAAAATTAAATTCTCGCGATGGAACCAACGTTAGGTTAGGTTAGGTTAGAAGGGTGTGTGATGGATAGGCCTCATCACTTCCACTCGGAGATCTGAAGGTCCATTGTGAGTACCCTTTTAATTTATTTGTGGGAATAGCAGTGTGGTTCTCGGGACAGCCTAAGGACCTATCCTATTGTTGGCTGTTTTGTGAACCAGTTAGTACTCTTTAAGAATCGGAATAGGTCCGTTAACTGTAGGTCTGTTACCTCTGCTATGCTTGCAAAGAACCTTGATCCTAAAGGGCGGGGCAGTGGCACAGCAGATGTTGGATTGATTCTACCTCCTCTTCATCTCCGCAGCTTCTGCGTAAATCGTTGGACTCGATTCTCCACTTGCGGAGCATGACTCCGATGGCGCAGTGTCCTGTGATAACTCCAGTTAGCATGCGGATAGAAGACCTGTCCAGTGACAGGAGGCACCTTGTTTTAGTTCTATTTACTTTCGGCCATAGCGTCCGAGAGGTGGCGCAATCCTCCCTGGCTAGCCAGAGGGAGTTGGCTTCTTTCTCTATTATGCTATCTTATCCCATGTAATCTCCCTATCGGTGGCATTACAGATGTGTCTGCTTCGCTAATGTTCATAGCCGACCCCAATCTTCCCAATTCATCAGCCTTTTCGTTCCCTTCTATGTCCTTATGTCTAGGAACCCAGCAGAGTTTAACAGTATGTTGCCTAATGGTTAGCGTGTCTCGACATTTCATGACTGCCTTTGATTTGATTGTATTGGATTTTATCGATTTTGAAGCTGCCTGAAGAAGATGGGGAACTCCGATGGCGGAAGGTTACAATCCCTTATGCAGCCTGCAGCTTTTTCTATTGGCAGGATCTCGGCTTGAAAGACGCTACAGGTTTCAGGCAATCTAAAAGATTCCTGTTTTTGTAGGGTTTCCGAGTAAAATCCGGCTCCGGTTCCTGTTTCCATTTTTGAGCCGTCAGTGTAAATCGCGATTTCGTGGTCTTTGATTACATTGTTTGACTCCCAGTCCTCGCGGGTTGGGAATAGAATAGGAAAATCAGTGTTGAAATCGATATTGGGGATAGGGTAGTCCGATGTGGCTGTGAGGCTTTCCGAGTTATATTTCTAGCCCATTAACTTAATTTTGTCCAGTATTCTCGCGTGTCTATAGGCGGTCTGCTTCCACAGGTTGGATTCTCTCAATTTGGATTCTCCTTTTGCGGCAGCGCCTTTTATGAACAGATCTAAAGGATGGAGATGTAGGATCATGTCCAGACCTGCTTGCGGTGAACTTCTTACTACTCCCGGTGTGCAAAGTGCAGCTAGCCGTTGTACTTTGTAGAGTTTGTTAAGATAGCTCTTGGTCTGTGATGCACTTCACCATACTAAACATTCATAGCAGATGATAGGTCTTACAATTTCTGTGTATATCCAATGAATAATAGGTGGTTGCAAGCCCCATCTTTTCCCGAACATCCTCTTGCATGCGTAGAGTGCGGTCAATCCTTTTCTCATCCTGTCTTCGACATTCCTTTTCCAAATTAGCTTGGAGTCGAGAATGATGCCGAGATATTTCGCCTCGGATGAGAGATCTATTGTGATACCGTCCAGCTTTGGCAGAGTAAAACTGGGTATCTTCCTTTTTCTAGTGGAACCAACGTTGGATGAGCTTCTATTTGTACTTGTTAAGTCTACTCTAACCTGTTCGGAGCTTCAGGCCATAAAGTATCCGTATACTTGACTGCACTGTTCTTTTTTTAGGCTCAGAAGCAAAATCCTATCTCAAACGATCAAGCAGACCTTACATAAGATCCTGATCATCCTAACTCTGCTATATGGGGCAGAAGCATAAATGAAAATTCCCTCGATTGTTTTGAAAGGAACGCTCTTCGCATGATACTCGTGTGTTTTTGTGTCAATGGAATGTAAAGTAGAAGATTCAACGACGAGCTTATACTCTAATTACCTTCTTCATCTCGTGTAGCATGAAGCATCAACAACGCCCTTGCACAGCTCCCTCCAGCTCCACCTTCTTAGCTATATAGCGATACATTCATAGTCTTGTGTAGAATCAGGCAGATATAATCAACGTATTCCAAATGAGGGACTTATTTAGTATACCTAGGACTGCCTACCTCAAAGCTACATGAATAAGGTCACTGAAAACAGACAACTGTCGCTTCTCACTTTCAAATTAAACGACCTCTGACCTCCTACCATTTTGAAAGATGTGATACTTAACAATTTTGAAAATAGCCTTGTTTATGAGTCTCCAATGCAGGAGTAAAGCTAATATTGTCAACAAGGCATGATTGCTGCCGAATTTCTCTCCCATCGACTCTGACTGTGACTTGGACACTCACTACCAACAAAAATCATAGATCGAGCGGTGGTGTATACGTAACATTTTTTCATCTTTATAAAACATCTAAAAAAACAGGCACTTAAAGTAAGGGAAGTAAGTTGTACAAGTTTTCTGTTTATTGGATCTTATTAACTAACAATTAAAAGCTTAAAACTATGAAAAGAGATGGAAGGGCAGATGAGCGTGGGTTAAGAAGTGATAGAGGGGCTGTAAAGGGCATTTCGCAGTGTTATTCTGCTGCAGTGGAAATTGAAAGCGTTATGCGTGTTATTCACTTTATGTAGCATTCTGGACATGGGCTCATGCAAGCCATAGATGATACGGTGGGGAACAAGACGAAAGAGGGGAACAGGCTTGAGGTTGCGGGGATTGGTGTTAAGGGAAATCATTTGAAGCAACGATGGACAATCTATGTTGCCAGCTAAAAGCTGATGAACGAATAAAATATCGGCAACATCGCGACGTTTTTCAAGTGATTCCAGATTGATCAGTGTCAAGCGGTCTCTATAGGGTGGCAGGTTGTGGGTGTCTACCCAGGGAAGACCATTTAGGGCAAAGCGGATGAACCTGCGCTGAACGGCTTCGATTCTCTTGGTAAGGATATCATAATGAGGGGACCATAATTGGCTAGCGTGACATACGAGTTTGAAAACTCCTTGGACCAACGCTTTACAAAACCGAGCGCAGAGTTGGCTCTATGAATAATGCTATCAATGTGCGACCGAAAATTGAGTTCCCGATCGCAGATAACACCCAAGTCACGTAATGAGGTGACTAGGGGAACAGGCTCATTGCAGATAAAGTACAGTCTGGGAGGTGGTGGGAAACGCTTATGGGAGTATGTGCTAGCTTGGCATTTACTCATATTAAGCTGCAAAAAAATTTTTTTGGCACCAGGTTGAAAATCTGTTTAAGTCGTCTTGAAATGACCGGGGATCAGCGGGAAATGATATGTGCCTGTAAATTTTCATGTCGTCAGCGTAAACAGATATAAAGGAGTCTTTGATGATACAATCGATATCATTAATTGTCAAGATGCAGATCAATGGACCAAGATGGCTACCTTGGGGGACCCCTGAGGTGGCTTTAATGGAATCAGAAGCGGAAGATCTAAAAAGGATTTTGTACTAGCGGCTTTCCAAGTACGATTTGATCCATGTTATAAACCGTGGTGGAAAATCAAGAAGAGGATTATACTGTGCGAGTTTTTGTCGAAGGCCTTGCTGAATTAGGTGGTAACAACGTCGACTTCTTTGCCTTCTTCTAAAGCGCACAAAGTACCTGAAACGAATTCGGTTAGGTTAGTGGTTGTTGACCTACCCTTAAGAAAGCCGAATGCATAAGTGGTAATATTGTCAACAAATCATCATTGCTTCTAGAAATCAAACAGTGACTATGGTCACAATTGCATGGATGAGAAGCAATTTCACCGAAATCTTTTGATCCTATGATCGAAATCCTAACAGACATCATCTCCTATCCCAGCCCAAAAAAAAAACCCATCTCATACGCTATGAAATAATTTCCTCTGAGAAATCATTCCTACCAGTTTCCTTGACATGCCAATAGTTTGGGCGTCAAAAGATAAATCTATTTGCTTAAATTGCGAAACCGAAATAGACAACTCCACCCGAATCATGATGGCACTATTTTTCCATCACTAGTTGATCGATTGTAACGAGATAAAAATACGGCAAATATTTGAACATGTAACCACTCAAGTTCTATCGTATCAGAGATGATGTCTACAGGCCAAATAAATAGCCCACATCCTTCAGCGCACACGATCTGTTGATATGAAAACCCATCTAATGCAGCGGCAGCACGTGTGCCACATCTCCACGAAAATATCCGTCTCCTCGAGACATAGTTTGAAAGCCGTTGTGGCCAAGCTAACCCGAAATTCCGCCTCTGCACTGGTCCATCGGGAAACTACTAACAAGTCCGATGCCATGTCAAACAACACCCTCAATCAACAAATACATAACCTCATAAATATTTACTACCACATTTTATAGATTAGGAAATTTTCGATTATTTACTGAATAACGATGACCTCGTCAAAAAATCCTCCCTCTGCTCCGTACGAGTACAGCCACACGCAGACCCAACTACAAAAAAAAACCCATGAAACATCGATCAAAGTGTTCATCAATTTTCTCCTCTAATTCCCAATATTTATCCTCTCGGCTCTCTCTCATTCTCGCTGGCAGATTATTTTGTTGGATATTTAGCCCACAATGCTCTAATGGCCAAGAAGAATCGTCCTCCATCGTCGCCGTGCTATGGTATTTGCTTCCCAGAAGAACGCTACTGAGAAGTTTTTGAGGGCACAACTTACAGCGCAGATATGGTTCTCTGCTTTCCCCCTTCGGGGGTGTGTAGCATTAAGGAGCCAACACGAACAAAAAAAAAAAAAACAGCAATCCTAAGCAAGAACCCTTTCATGGGATTTTCTCCGAGGCACGTACGTTGTTGTGGAAAAATTCCTCCCGACGACCGACGCACGGTGGTGACGGTGGGGTGAAAACGGTGAACCGAAGGGTTTTCTTCTCCTTATACCGGGCTCCTATGTTTACGCTCCTAGAAGAATAAGCGAGATGATGGTGATGATGAAGGACAATCATATTTCCAACTTAATTAAGTCGTTGAATGTGAGTTTAATGTGTATTCATTCGAAGGGGATGTGGGCGAGTCGGGCCGGCTCGGCTTTGGGAAGTTTGAATCCCCGGCCTGAGGAATTTCTATTATGCATGTGTGACACGTTACAAAGCAAGGTATTTGAGTAGGAATTTTGCTAAAGAGTGGGGGCAATGTCCTTGAGCGGAAGCTGTATGAAGTGTTGGCGAAATTAAGTGGAAACCAAATATTTACATCTTCACAGTTAATTGAGTGGTTGTGTGTAGTAGTAAAAGGAAGTAAAGTGACGGTGCAGTGTTTGGTTAAAGGACTTGTGTTGCAATTTGAACCCAGCTCGCGGGGATAATAAGGACAAGCAGTGGTTCGTCTCAAGCATGTATAGAGTGAATATGTTTTATTCATGCAATTAACCGCTCTAGGGGACCAGTAAGTGGTTGGTTAGCTTGAAGCAGTAAAGTAGACAAATCAGCTGCGTCAGACTACATCATAGCAAATTTGTATAAGCGATAGCTTCTGAGGGTAGCCACCTTCTGGTTTGCGAGGAAGGGAAATATAATCCAATTCAAAGAGTTGGCACTTGAAGATTTTATTGTAACTTATGGACTGGATATGGCAGCATTGTGTGGTGGCTACTCAAACCACCAATCTCAAGGCCATCACGAAAATATAGAGACTGGCATACATTGCAGCTACTAGTGTCATGAGGACCACGCCAACAGCAGGACTTGAGGCTATTCTCAACCTGCTTCCATTAGATCTGTTTATACAGGAATCTGTGGCCAGAAGTGCCTTGAGAATCAGACAAACGAATGCTTGGAGGTCAAGTACGACGGGGGAAGCTCAGATTAAAAGTAAATATATGGGCAATGTAGTAACCACTGACTATACGGTGCCCTACCTAGACTTTAAATTACCGTTCTCTTGCTCTTTTCCGAGCTGAGGAGAATGGACAAGGGGAACAATACCAAACCCACGAACCAAAGCCATCTACACTGATGGATCCAAAATGGATTGTGGCGTGGGAGCAGGTATATTTTCAGACAAACTTAGACTCTTTAAATCAGTCAGACTCGTTTACCAGGCGGCGGTCCTAGCAGTGACAATTGCTGCCCGTGAGACTGCGATGAAGGTAATACCACGTGATGATATCACCTTTTTCATCGACAGCCAGGCAGAACTAAAAGCGATTACTGCTACTGAAATAAAATCGAAGCTTGTGAAGTGCTGTCGCGAAGAGCTTAATGCTCTTGCCACACAGCATGAGGTAGAATTATGCTGGTTCCCTGGACATAAGGGCATACCAGGGAATGAGAAGGCTGATGAATTGGCAAGGAAAGGATCTACGCTAGAGCTGAAGCAGGATGATCAGTCAGTGGAAATCCCGCTATGTAAGCTCAAACATGAAGCAGGGATCAGCACTCTAGCGGAAGCGAATGAAATATGGAGCTCTTTGGACTCCTGTAAGATAACTAGAAAACTATGGCCTAGGTACAATGGTGCCAGAACTGATACACTGATGCAGTGAGACAGGAAATCCTTCTCCATCCTTGTAGGAGTAATTACAGGTCATAATACTCTGCGTTATCACATGAAAAAGCTAAGGCTAAGTGAAGACGAGCTCTGTAGGGGTTATGGAGACGAGGAAGTTAATGAAAATACAACCCACTTCCTCTGCCACTGCCCAGGTCTCTACCACCTCAGACATAGATCCTTTGGAAGGCAGTTCTTCCAGGATACTAAAGAACTAAGAGACGTACCCATCAGGGACATCTGGAGGTTCATTAAGGCTTCAAAATGGTTCGGAAGCCTGGTAAAATGATTTGGGTACTGCTCCGCGAGTAAGGTGTACCTTCCCCCTCAATTAAATGGGCATCACAATGGGTCTCTACTGACCTTAGTGTGGCGCTGGGGGGTTCCCTCCCCTCGCCAACCCATCTACCATCCTAACCTATGGACTGGATATGAAGGAAAAATTCGACTTGGATGATTAGGTACAGTATAAGTACCTCAACTTCGAGCCGGAGAGTCTTCGAATACAACCCAGTGCGACAGCTCAATGACGGAGTATCTTACACCTTGTGTCAATAAACCAACCAACTCAGTGTGCCTATCAAGAGCCAACTAACTAAGGATTGAGCTGATTGACGAGACTTGTTGGTTGCTGGGAAAAATAAAGTAGGAAAGCCTGTCTATCGTTAGGTAGCTGCTTGAGGTGCCTTTCTACTTGCATGCCGCTTGAGCCACGGTATTACCTTACTACGTTGATGTACAGGTATACCCCAGTTAACGTCGTTTCACTACAGTGTCATATTTTGTATGCCTACTTTGTTTTGCCCTCCTTGTGTCATCAACTTTTCCAATGGCCCGCTTATCTCCTATGAGGGTCGCTTGTTAAGGTGCTTACGTGGACTTTACAGATCTCCTGATCTTCCGCCATCAACTATAAATCATCTGGGGCTATACCCATACGGGTAGAGGTGAAATTTCGGACTTGGTTCAGCTATATCTACCTGGGCTTATCTAGCGGACGTCTGCCTGATGGTAAGGTTTTCATGGCACGTCTTGGAACCAAGGTAGGGACATGCGTTTAACATGTTTTGCTGCTTGTGCTTGCTGGCATTATTGTGGCCGAGAACCTATACAAGCGGCGTCTCTAATGGCTTTTTGGCAGTGATGCCACTGATCTTCAATACTGAATACTGGTGGCATAAGACTTATCGAGAGATTAAGGGTAATCCATCGATCTCCTTCGATGTAACCCTTCAACGTGAAACTTCCCCACAACATTGCGTTGTCTTTGCGGTGTTCGTGAAATCCGCCGCCATCCCTCGGTTACAACACAGTAGTGCGCTGAGCCCATGTTCTCTGCTCAGACAGACAGTCCTGGCAGATTTCCTTGCATCGATCGCAATGTGATCAATTTGGTAAACGATTGTCAAATGAGAGGACCGCCGTGCCCTTTTATGAATATCGAGATAGGACAAGTGCATACTTGCTATGGCAATGTTTCATCCCACTCCAAAATCAATTGGACTGAATCTGGTATAGAGTATGATGTCGAAGAGGTTATGCTTTTCGCCAAAAATAATCAAGATGCCCTCTCTTCCTACAAAGCTTTGCGTTATAATGTTTACCAACACAATTCTAATGTCATAGCTAGGGCACGGCTTATAAATATGTTTTGTCGACAAGGTCGTAGAAAATTTACCTTTAACCTTCCAAGAAGGTTGAAATTTCATCTTACGTTGAGGTATTCAGCACGTGGAAGTGAATGTAGGAGTTGGTATGTCAAAACATGTGGGTACTTCTGTCCACCTGAATGCATATTTCTACCCTTTGAACAAAAATGTTTATGAGTGCGTTCAGCGGAATAAGACGACAAAAGAAGCACACAAACAAGCACTGGTTCACAAAACCATTGCAGCGTGAGATGAGTATTGAGTAAGAAGTATGAAAGCAAAGAAAATCCTTGAAACAAGTAGACCTACATGGGCTCACAGCCGAAGGAAGTCGAATAACCTTGCGAACGCAAGAACATCTGTAATTTCTTTTAGAAAACCAGGCAACCGAAAGCGGGCTTAAAACCTGGAACACCTGGTCATCGGCTTCATAGGAGAACCATGAAATTGTAGATATGTTTCGGTAGCGTTTTCAACTTATAACACATCAGGAAGAGATGGAGACATACGAATGACCCAAGCCCAAATTTAGTCAACGCCGGCCAAACAGTGACTGCATTGGATCTCATATGAATTGGTATCATCCCAAATTCGACAACTTTGTTTTTTGACGTTCCCATTCATCCAGAAATGGACCTCATCGCTGAAGATGATTTTTCGATAAAAAATAGGGTCAGTTTCCAACTGCTCCAGAGCCCATTCAGCGAGCACACGTCTTTGTCTATGATCGTTTACCTTCAGCTCCTGGGTCGGTTGAACTTTGTACGGCTGCAAGCCCAAGTCACAACACAAAATTCGCTAGGTTGTGGTCTGCGAAAGGCCGAGTTCTTGTGAGCGACGCGAAATCGAGTGCCTCGGATTCTTCTGCACACTCTCACGGACAGCGGCGACGGTTTCTTGCGTTTCGTCGACGAACGGGTGTTGGTTGATCGTTTACTGAACCAGTGGACTCAAATTTATTCAGCACACTGCAAATAGTCCTCTCGGAAGGACGATTATGGAGACCGTAAACTGGGCGAAGCGCGCGAAACGTTGCCCGAACAGAACACCCATTTTGATGAAACAATATTATTATTTGCACGTGTTGTTGAACGCTACATCCATCCATGGTCATTTGGCAAAACAAACCGAATAAATGACAGCCGATTTGACAGATAAAGCTTCAACAATATGGCCGCTATCAATTGTCAAAATTCGAAAGTCCCTATTGAAAGACCCTTTACTGCTGCAAAGCATCTATTTACTGTCTTTGAAACCTCGTTGTCGTTAAAACCCAAGTGATCGTGGATGCCAAGATTTGGTCTGGAGAGCTGGAAGCAGCATGTTTGGGGCCAGAGAAATTTCAGAGGCATTACGCATTGAACGCCTGTTAGGTAAGCAATTAAATGACTGTCTGTTACTTCATGGTAGAAGTGAAGTTATCGTATTATTTGCTAATAGTTAAGCCTGGAGACTAATACGACAATATCTAAGTCTTTTTACTAACAAGAGATTCATCCCCGACTTCAAGGCTCCGAAGTTTGGGGGTGTTGAAATTGATCTTTCGGGATCAGCATGCTACCTAGGCGTTATTCTTGACTCCAAACTAAACTGCACGGAGCACAGCGATGAGCGCATCAAGAAGGCATGCGTAGTCTTCTACTCATGCAAAAATGTGTTCAGTAATATATGGGGTTTTAAACCGGCTGTGATACACTGGCTGTACACGGCGGTTGTGAGACATATGGCTCATTAGTCTGGTGGAAGATACCTGAGAGGCAATATCAGCTTTCAAATCTAACTTAGATTCGGCGTGCAGCCTGTTTAGGAATTCTAGGATCAATAAGAACAACACCAACGGCGACAATGGAAATCATGCTAAGTTTCGTTCCTCTGAATCTGTACTGCAGGAATACAGCAGCTAACATGCTTTGTGACTGAGAGAAGGAAGACAGTGGACACAAGCTCCTAACGGTCACGCCTCCGGTCTGTATCGATAGGAGAATACCGATAGATAGACAGAAACAGATCATATCATCCAGACTCTGGTATTTGGCAGGAGATTCAATATCAGAATTCCTGAAAGAGATGACTGGAGAAACCACAAAGTTACCAATAAAGGGGAACTGGCTTTCTACACCGATGGTTCTAAGATGGACATTGGTACAAGTGCAGGGGTCTACTGCAAGGCCCTACTAATAAACCACTCCTTTAGAATAAACGACGACTGCGGCGTCTTTCAAGCCGAAATCACAGCCATCATCGAGGCCTCGAAAACTATCCGCGAAGAGGCTATTACCGAAAGGACAAATACTGTCTACATCGACAGCTAGGCAGCACTTAAGGAATCTGCAAAAAGTATCTTGAGGGGATATTCAAGGTAAGGGGAGCAGCGCTGCATGCCTCACAGGCTCCTCCTTTGCGAGAATTCCAATAAGCTTGTTAAAAAGACGAGGCCATCAGTCGGGCCAATACACACTGGATCCAGCTAGATACATGTGCATCGGCTAGAAACTTATGAGGACTCTTAGCAGTTACTTCTTCACTGAACTGGGGAACTTACATGACATTAAGTTGAGGGACCGCCTGAGATTCATATCCTTATCTGGGAGGTTTTAAATCAGCCGTAAAATTAGAAGATGGGTCTGTTGTTCTACGTAAACTGTGAGCAGCAGCAGAGCAGTGACAAATGTCACAATGCACCAATTTACCTAACCTAACATAAGTGGTGAAGTCCATTCATGCTGATGCCGACGACAGAATACATTGCTTGTTAGGAGTAAACATAAGTCAGTCCCCATTGTCTATTTTCTTTAATTTTAGCATACGTATGTATGTATTCCACAAAGTCCGTTCTTAGAAACTTTAATTTTAAAAGTATTTAAGGCATTTCAAGTTACCATGAGAAAGTAAACTGCAATATGAATTTAATCCTCATGAAAGTCTTCAATTTCTTTACAAGAGATGTCCAATGCAGTATAATATTCCTCTTGCATGGTAGTGTTTTGTTTAAATAAAATTTCAAAACGCATTCATTTCGAGAACTAATTCCAAACAGCAAGCACGAAAAATACAAGCAGTTATTTTGGTTCGAGGATTAATTTTTTTGTGCCATCCAAGATATTTACCGCTGGTACCAACTATGTATAATTGGAAATGCAAACAAAATTCTCAGAGCCTTTTAACTTCAGGGTAAAGCATGCCCACTTCTCGACTGAACAACCCATTCCTGACATAAGCTTTGACTTATGAAACACAACAAGCAACCATACACTGGCGCAGTATGCTAAAATAAACTAAAAATGAGAATTCCAGGAAATTTTTCTCGTAAGTACGTTATGTTCACATCATAAGCTGTATTTCGATAAGCATTTGCACTGTGAACTTTGCCTAAAATCTTTTAAATATATAAAAAGAAAAGTCCTGACTCGCTCACTGACTCATCAACGCCCAGCCGCAACCCTTGGACCTAGAGAGCTGAAATTTTGCATAGAGGTTCCTTTTACATAGAAAAAAGGAAGGACATTTCGAAATTCAGCTTCTACAACGTGTTGAAGTTTGTATGAAAAAAAAATTTAAATTGGATTGAAATTTGGTGAGCACATTCTAAAACAGAAAAAAAATAACCACGTGTTTTAACGTTTTCCAAAATTATAACTGTGGGCCAAAATACATGGCGTTAAAGTTTGGCCATTTATAGTAATGCGCAACTATAGTCAGCGGCATTGCCGTTGCCATTGCTTCCTCAGGCCCTGCAGCTACCTTGGTTAAAGAAGACATGACGGGTCACTCTACCTTCTCAAAGCATCTCAACCTAACTCATTCTGAGTGTACACTTTGTAACATCTTTAAGGAGAGCGACTTGGCTAAGGTGTTTTGAGAAGCCAAAGTTATAGTGTGGGATGAGTGTACCATGGCTCATAGAAAGGTATTGAGTATCGAAATAGGATGCTCCGAGAGTGCTTTTGGGTACTGGCTTCAGACAGACCAAGTCTGTTGCGCCACGGGGAACACAGCAAATGAAGTGAAGTCCTGTCTTAAGTCATCAATCTGATAGCCAAATGTCGGAAACCTCTACTTGAAAGTTAACATCTTCGCCGTGACTTGAGGGAAGTATTTCTTGATATTGGTGATGGCAAGAGGAGGAAAGAATAAATTTATCGAGTAACTGATGCGATGTTATGGAAAATCTTAATGGTTTTTCTGACAGAATATATGTAACTAGCTGAATAATACCCGGCTTTGCTCGGGGTTATTACATTTCAATCCAGAAATCGACATCTTCTTCAAA
The DNA here is from genome assembly GCA_917880715.2 of Matsumyia berberina. Classification (NCBI taxonomy): domain Eukaryota; kingdom Metazoa; phylum Arthropoda; class Insecta; order Diptera; family Syrphidae; genus Matsumyia; species Matsumyia berberina. The sequence goes on from OU862870.1 coordinate 38,395,753, forward strand.
CAATTTATGAAAGACTTATCCTGATTATATAATATATCATAATCTCATCTTAAATCTGAATCGGAATTTTATATTCAACCCAATCGACTGTATTTTATTCTGCCACTTTTGCAAATGTAATCAAATTCTTTAAGTCGAACCGAACCTCCTTTAACTCTAATTTCCCTCTAACTCGATTTTCCCTCTAACTCGAGTTTGTTCACCTATTGTCCCCCGTCAGTTTTCTTTCGAAAAGTCATCCTCCAAGTCAAATTCATTCTAAATCAAAAGTCCTTGGAATTTGAATACATTCGTTGAATAGATACATACATACATACATCCTTTGCAAAAAACTGGCAATGTTATACCTACATCAAGCACACATAATCCCATACCCAGCCTGTCGCGTCGCGTCGGCTTACTATTCCTTTATCTACCGAAAAAGAGAATTCATTAAAAAAATTGCCAGGAAAAATGTGTAGACAATTGCGCATATGCGTAAAAAAATGAATAATCTGGCTGGCTGTAAAAAAAGATGATGTGTCATCATAACAATACCAAAGTTCACCCGCCCACAAATGGAACGGGCAAACTGATCCAACTGCGCTATGACCTTTTCCTTCATTAACTCAATTCACCGGAGTTAATTGAATTTAATTACCTGTGTATGTGCATATGTACGTACATATGTTAATACATATGTAATGTAATAAATATATAAATACAAATGTACAGATGTATATCGAATGAATGTATGTAAATATATATAGGTATCTACCGTACCAACCACCAAATCATTACCCTGTACACACGAATAGATAGAAGCAAAGAACGAAAAAAAAAAAACAACAACAACACAGCAGCAAAGGAAATGAAAAACTACCCTTGTGAAACTGGGCAAAACAAAAACAACACGTACGCTCATCAACCGATGTGGCTCACGATCGAGAAAATATCTTTTTGTGTGCGGCAAGGATTTTCTTCTGACTTGCTCCACGTTTTTGTTAACTGCTCGGCTCTTGAATAAGATAGCGTTATAAAACATAGCCTATTATATGACCCGATGTACAACCATTCTGTGTGCAAAATTTGAGGTTGATTGGTTTAGTAGTTTTCGCATAGGTAAAATCCAAACAAACAAACAAACAAACAAACAAACAAACGGACAACGTTTCACTTTTATAATATTAGTCGTGAAGTAGTGATAGTGATAGTAGTGATGTTATTGGGTTTCATGAGTGAGGGAAAGAGCTATTTTCACTCAAATACACAACTCAGCCAACAGCACCAATAATTTACTGCTGAAGAAGTGAATGGAATAGATCTGAGGAATGACTTTTTGTCCTTAAGCGGGCTTAGAGTCAATTGACCTGATAGCCTGGTCATCCTCGAGGTAGAAAGAAAAACCAGGAATGTTGTTTACAGGAAGGTCTTGTGTTAATGCGTTAATGTGAGGAACTGAAAGTCCCTAATTACTCATCAATGTCTTGAAACCCGGAGAAGGACATAGGGTATAATGTGACGCCTTTCCACGCGAACGTAGTCGCGGGTATCAGCTAGTTAAAGTGTAAAGCTGGTGAAGTCTCTAAATTTAACCCAGTATTTCTTACTGATAAGCTTAATCAACTGCTTAGAGTCATGCTCAATGTCAACTCCCGACTTCACCAAAACAATGATCGAACCTTCAATACTCTTAGGACAGGTCAGATCATCAAAGCCGAAAAAAAGTTTCCATGATCAGTTGCTGACTTACAACTTACTTACTTACTTAGATGGCGCTACAGTTCGGGGTGAATCTGGGCTTCAACCAACAAGCTTCTCCAGTTAGCTAACTGCCTTCAGTTGCACATGCCAAATTGGTTGCGGTCCCCTTCTACTTGTGCGCGCCACCTTAGGCGTGGTCTTCCTCTACTATGTTGTCCCTCCGGGTTAGATTCGAAGACTCTGCATGCCGGAGCGTTAGTGTCCATTGGCTCTACATTTCCTAGCCGACTTACAACATTCAAACCTTTTATGTAGAGAACCAAACAGCACAGGAAGCAATCATGTGAAAAGGCATATTCATATGTATAAATACCCAGTGGAGACCACATGGTTCTCAATTGGAAATTGTAGTCGGTAAGAACTGATACCATTACCTAACTTAGTAAGGATTATATGTCCAACTGGGGTGATTGTTCCTTTCTTTTTAAGAAAGGGGATAAAACGAATTGCTCCAATTACAGTAGTATATAAAAGTCTTTGCTAAGGTGCTGGCAATGTGTTCCAGAGTTGTGGTCAAGTCCGGGTTGGATGAACAGCTTCGTCTGGGTAAAAGCACAGCCGACCAGCTATTCACTCTGGAATAGAGCTATTCAGATTGGAACTTGAGAAGGCTTGGGAGTATGCCGGACCTATCTACAGCTGTTTTGCGGATTTGGAGAAAGCATAAGCCCTAGAACTAAACTCTTGAGGGTACTGCAGGAGTATGGGATTGACAGCGCTCTTCTGAACGGGCGAGTATCTACAATTTTCTCACCTCAGGGCTGAACACAATAAATCATCAAACTGCGCACTCACTATTCTCATCGCACTCAGGTAGAAACATCGCACTCAGAGAAAAACTGCAAAAGTGTCGAGATATGAATACGTTTCTGGTGGCATTGGTTGGATGTAGGTAGGTAGGTAGAAGTGGCGGTTCAACTGAACCCAATTAGCACTAGAATGTGCCTTTTTGTTACCACGACTCGTGACCTGGTTGATGATATGTGTTGTTGGGAATGTGTGATACAGTCGGGGGTGCCTAGATCCAACCTGTGGAATTTAGGAACCGAATTAGATCTTGTATCCTTTTGCCCGAGATGTCGCTGAGGTCGTCGAAGAATGGTTGGTTCAGTGCACGCAGTGTGGCTTTTGCTAGTGCCGGACACTTGCAAAGGAAGTGAACGAGAGTTTGGTTGGTTGGTTGGTTGGGTTGGTTGGATGTACTAATGACAATTATTGTGCTCTTTGCTCCCCTCCCCCACTTCCCGGCACAGAGGCTCAGCCTTAGTCATATTTTTGCGAAATATCTTCGGACGTTTTGAGCCAACAAAACATCGCACCACACACTCTTACGGTCAATAGATGGATTACCCGGGAAAACTCACAAGTGGACAACCCTGAACACAAAATGTAAGACCTGTGTTCGGGTGAAGGGTGTTAAATCGACACTTTTCACTGTGGTCGTTGGACTTCGCCAGGGGTGCGTTCTGTCACCTCTCCTTTTCATTGCGTCCATAGATTGGATGTTACAGCGCAGCCGTGGCGTGGAACGGTTCAAATTGGAAAACTTTAGAACAAGCTGGGGGTCCGCCCAAACCGAACTTCAGCGTGCATTTGACTGATTCGTAGCCGTCTGTGTTGAAACTGGGATAAAGGTAGACGTGAACAAATCAGAGGAAGTGGGGATTTCCCGACTGCAATCTGCATGTTAGTCGAGTCCAATTGGATTAGGTGGAGAACTTGAAGTATCTTGAGGTCCTATTCACACTCCTTGGTGAATCTGCTGTCAGGAGGGCAAATTTGGCATCGGAACTATGCTATCGGTCTTCAATTCAGTCTTTGTTCCGACCCTCACCTACGATAATGAGGTTTGTGTAATGACGGAAAGAAAAAGATCGCGGATACAAGCTGCCGAAATGAGAGTTCTTCGTTGTATTGCTAGGGTGACTCGCCGAGATCGGGTTAGGAGCACCAGAATTCCCGAGGTACTCAATGTCGAACATACTTCGATGGTTTGGGCACGTTAATCGCTCAGCTGCCAAGACGTGCCATCGAATCCATACCATCAGATAGGCGTCACTTGGGTAGGCCCTGGATGAGATGGTTGGACCAAGTCCGAAATCTCACCTCTGCCCGTATGGGGATAGTCCCTGATGATTAAGAGTCGATGGCGGAAGATCGGGAGATATGGAGGGTCCACTGAAGCACCCTACCCACGACCCTCATAGTCGCCATTGGAAAATGATGACGATGATGATGATGGAAACATTTCTTGGCACCATTTTGCATATCATTTTGCCGGTTCATTTATTTCCTTCTAACCCATTTTTCCTCAACCATTATTTTTTGTCGGCAATTTCGGTGCTTTCCTGAATTTATTTCGATAGGCATGTAACCTACGACTGGCATTGTTCATTCAAACAGCTTAAAGCCTTAAGGTTTCGCCTTACTTAATTGCCCCTTTGGAAATATTTTAAATCCTTAATCCCATCTGACTGAAAGGAACATACTCCCAGGCTATTAGCAAGTCAGCGACTAATTGAAACCCCTCGTTCAGCAGCGATTAATTGAAAAGAACAATCAGGTAATGAAAAAACCCCTTTGGGTTCAATTTTGTCGCATTTGTTGTTGTTGTTCCCTTTTGGAATTCAATGTGGGCCAGGAAGGTAAACGCGTTGGGAAATGTAATTTGTTCTTGCTCTTTTTTTTTCTTCTCTCCTGTATTGTGCTTATGTGTGGTAAAGCCAGTTGCAAGGATATTAAATCTACCTTTAGATCCAGGACACACACAACAAATTCCCAGAGTGGGATCCGAGCTGAAAGAAAGGGGAACAATGCTGCAAATAAAATAACAACAAATAGGGATTTCCTTTAAAATAATCTCCCATTGAGAAGACAGGACCACCACGGACACAGCTTTAATCGGTGGAAGCGGCTGTGAAACTTTTCTGAAATGAGAAATACGGTGTGCTGGTGTTGGGTTGGTTTTTAATTAAATTTTCACACACTTTGTGGTCGTGTCAGGAAAGTGTGTATGTGTATTCGCCAGAGAGTTTGTTGACAATTTTTCGTCGAAGAAAACTTGTTGTACCATCAAATCTTAAAGTTTAACTTTAAGAAAAGAATAATACATTATACTTTTAGAACTCCATAACTTTTTGAAAGCATAGGCCTTTTAAAGGATGTTCTTCCTTCACTACTACTATCGTGTGATTTTTTAACATTTTACAAAAAAAAAATGGGTTTTGGTTAAGCCTCCAAGGCCAGTGAAGACGAAATTGATCCTCCTCACCTCAGCTGGGTCTATGTAGACCCTTTGTGGCGTCCTTTTATTACCGATTGCCTTTGGAAACTTGAGCAGATCCAGTAATGATCAGCCCGATAGTCCAAAGTCGTCCAGAGATTTATTTTTATATTACAGAGCTTTGGACAGAGAGAAGGTAGGTTGCGTCTTCATGTACTTTTTCATCCCAGCACCCTCTGCCTAAGTCGCCTTCGCTCAGATGCAGCTTCTTTACATGGAATCTAAGCATATTGTAGCCAGTTACTACCCTACCCTTACAGTGACAAGAATTTCCTGTAATTAATTTTTTTTTTCGGTTCTTGCTCTACTACATTCGGGCTTCTTGAAGTTTCAATTTTTCCTGTTTCCTCCTTTTTCTATGATGACAAAATGGTGAATCAATTTTTCCATCCGCTTCCGCTCGGTCTAGGCTAGGTTAGGTTAGGTGGCTGTCTCTGTTCAGGCAGGGACACACTTAGGCAAAGTTGGTCCATTGTGATACCAGAAAAGACACCCGCTTACTAGCACCAGATAAATAAATAAATAGCTGGCGCGACAGCTCAGAATTAGCCAAGGCCTAGCTTCTCGCAACCATACATGTTATGCGTGTTGTATTGTTTGCACTAATGGAAGGGGTTTACAATTTGTTGCCGACTCCAAACGGCAAAGTGAGAAGCTCTTTCATAACAGATTATACTCCAGGAGGCTTGTCATTCCCCGACGAGAGGTGCTGCCGCGAAAAATGTTCGGTGTTCCTGGCTGGGACTTAAACCCACGCCGCTTGGTCAGCAGTCCAACGCACTAAGCACTGAGCCACGGCGACCACAAGAACCAGATACCAAGAATATAACACCGAGTGCGCTGAGATAAGTGACCGTATCGGTAGTAACCCTATGCATTGAGCTGAGCCCCTATTTCTTTGTTCGTTTCCTGGTATACTTTAGTGACCAGGAACCCAGCAGTGTTTTACATTATACTGCATCCCAATAACCTTGAGGTCTTCGTGACAGCACTTCACAAACGTCGAAGTGATCTGTGTAGCAGCTAATTCCTTTATAGCCACCGATCTGTCAGTGTAGATCCTACATCTATGCCCAATATTTATGCCTTTAGCTGCAAATTTTTGCATATAAAAGTCCACTGGCAAAAGGTAGGTAGGTAGGTAAAGTGGCGGCTATTTAGAGCTCAATTCGCGTTAGAGTGCGCCGTTTTGTAACCACGAAACTCGTTTAAACCTTATTGGTATATGGTTGTTGATTTGGTGGTTTAGGATGGCTATATTCAGCCCGTGGAGTTTAGATACAGGATCAGTTCTCCAATCCTTTTCTCAGCCCACTGGCAAAAGACTGCGAATTGTTTCCAATCCAGATGTCGAAATTGTTTTCAGTACACTAACTGATGCAACGCATGCAACTTTCTGTATTTTGGCCATGATTTTGAGGTAAGTGAGCCTAGTTTCTCAAGAAAGTAGACCCTCTGACCTGTGCCAACTACAGAGGCATCAGTCTTCCAAACATTGCCTACAAGATCTTATCTTCCATGTTGTTTAAACGGCTGAAGGCGTTCGTCAACAACCTGATCGGTCCATATCATATCAATATTTGTTTAGGCAAGTAAAGGTCATCATCGATCAAATATTCACACTGGGGCAGATCTTGGAGAAAATCCAGAAACTTCGAGACGAGACGAATCGAGACGAGCCTATACAGACCCATGTCTAGTCTCGTTCTTTGGGCAGGATGACGATGGAATGCACGCTGTTCCATCAAGGTCAGTCAAAACCTCACCTAGGCATTTGATGTCAAAAAAGGTTTTAGATAAGACGACGCGCTGTCATATGTCTTCCTCAAGATGGATCTTAAAAAAATAGTGCAAAGACTCATGCGCCAACACCAAAGGCACAATCTTTTAAAGGTCCGTTTAATTACGTACCCGCATTCGCCAACGATATTGACATAATCGGAGCGTGATGTCACTGGCTGGTCGTGCGTATTGAGACCGAGGCGGCGAAGATGGCTTTAGTGGTCAATGATGGTAAGACAAAGTATATGCTGTCAACAAGCAAAGACAATCAATATCGACGTCATGGACAGAACGTCACTATAGACAGATAGACCTTGAAGTAGTTAAGGACTTTGTCTACTACGCTCTTAATACAGACAATGACACCAACACCAATAACTCTCGGCAATCGCTGCTTCTTTTGGGCTAAGAAGGCAAGTTTGTTACTTCACCTTAGGACCTTAATCGTCCCAATCCTGCTGTACGGTGTAGAGGCATGACCTTTATTAAAAGCGGTTGAGGCTGCTCCTGGCTGTTTCGAAAGGAAAATTCTTCGAGTGATTTTCGTTAAGCTCTGCGTAGACGTTGCGTGGAGGAGGAGATACAACGACGAATTGTACGGGTTGTACAGTGAAGTAGACTTTGCCAGAAGGGTGAAAATGGCTAGGTCATGTAGAGGCAAGGAACACCAATGCTCCGGCCCGGAAAATTTGCGAATCCACATCGGATGGACGGCGCAGTAGAGGAGAACCCTGACTTAGGTGGCGCACCCAAGTGGAAGGAGACCTTAACCAAATTGGTTAATTGATTAATCTACGTACTCTCGTCAATGTTAGAGTCTACCCTCCAATCTAATGGCTACGTCCTTAAGGAGTTGTTTCACACTGCAGATGTAGAAGACGGCCAATGCCTGTTCATCGTACTGTCAGATAGTTAAAAGAGATTTTCTTGACGGTTAGTTGTGTTTGAGATTTTTTTTTTTGTAAAAAGCACTAATTCGCCCTCTCTCACTCACTCATTAGTGCTCATTAAATCAATAATCGAATCAAAGAGTAAACAATCTTCGTCGTCGTCATCGATGAGACATCAGGGCGGCGCTTAGCACCACGCCAGAACCAACCGATCCTATCACGTCACTTCCTGTGGCCCAGAATCCCCATATACTAACTACTCTCGAGGACATTTTAGCAGAATGCAGCTTTAAAAAATGAAATTCCCCAAAGTCTTACAATTTTTCCACAACGGTATGCAAAGATCTCCTGTAAACCCGAATAGTTCCAATTTACTTCCCCGAATAACTTCTTTTCGTAATCGAACTCAATATCATTTGTCCTTCCAAGGGATGTTCAACACTAAATTGGCCGTCGTCACGAGTGTTTTGACACAATAAACGTGCTGAAAAGCTAAATTACACCATTTTCCAGATGTAAGACACCTCTCACACTAGCAAAAAAAAACTTACGATCTACGGTCTTAAATGCAAATTGCTCTGTTCCGAATAAATGTCCTTTTTTTCTTTATTCCCGACAAAAGGATCTCACAAAATGTATCGCTGTTGCATATCCAATTCACCTTGTGCGCAAAAGCTTTGTGACCACCACGACACGCTCACATTCCCAATAGCAGAGCCACACAAAGTACATGCAACAAAACAAAAAAAAAACCCCTACTGTGCTGATTTTTTGAATGCCCCGCAAGCTGTTACACTACACTTAATGAAAAAGGGACGAACAAACCCCATTGAATAACCTCGTCGTAACAGGGTGGCGCTGGAGTAAGAAAAAAGGATTTCCAGTTAAAAGGATTATAGCGACGACAAGAAAAATAAAGTCTTTGTCCTTTGTGTGTGAAGCACGAGTACACTAGAATTACACATACCGTAAGGATGCAGGATTAAAGTTGCTGGTTCAGACTACACCTGTGTGTTTTGCCACCACTATACACTAGTATGTCCGGTTTTCTTCTTTTTCTAAGATAGGACACCTCATTGTCGGTTTAACACAAAGCTAAATAATTTGCAGGATACATTGGAAGCTAGACAGTAGCTTTTGGTTTGGTTTAGATGCTGTGCGAGAGTGCATTAATTAAATCCTGTCGTATACATGTTTTATTCTTGCGGTGGGCGAATGAAGGGCGGGTTATGCAAATTTATAGCTAAAAGAAGTGCTTGTGTACTTTTTGGACTTATTTGCGGTGCTGAGCTTCGGAACATTATCATGTGTCGCAGGGGCTTACAGGGGACATAGAGAGTTAGAGCTTGTTAAGAGGATAGAACAAGGGATTTGTTTTGCTAATTAGTAGTTAATTTTAAATGTTGTCAGGATTTGTTCTTGCTTGAAGATTTTCTTAAAGAAGAGCAGTCTGATTGAGCGCGATGCTGTGTGCGTGGACCTTAAGGCTGGTGTGTTTTGAAAAAATATCGTGATTTCCTTTGATGAAGCCACAGTCCAAAGTGGGCCTGAGTTTTAATCCACAAGCTTTTCCAATCAGTTTGACTGTTGCCAGGTGTCTCAAGTTTCAAGTACTAAGTTGGTAATTAAAAACCTTTTCCATTCCTAAGCGCTACGTCATAGGTTCGGAGGAAATTCGAAGTCTCTCCATGCAACTCACTATAATGTTTATTCGGTAATTGTCACTGAATGTCTGACCGATGGTTCCAAAACCGAGAACGGGGTGGGAGGTGGTGTTTTCTCCCATATGCTTAACCTAAGCATCTCTTTCCCTCTATCTAACTACTGTAGCGTTTTTCAGACAGAATTTATGGCGATGTGATATCCTTCAGGGACATAACAATTTTCACTGATAGTCAGGCTGCTGTAAAATCTCTGGAATCGGAAGCATGTGCATCAAAAGCTACTTCAGATTCTCGCTCAGCTCTCATGGAGATGGCAAAACATTTTAACGTTCACCTATGCCAGTGTTTTTCAATCTTTTTAGAATAACGACCCCCTTGAGCCCATAAAAAAACTTAGCGACCCCCTTTGAAAATTAAAAAAAAGTGCAAACCTGTAAAACTTTTTTGCAGATGCAACTGGTTCATTGTACTACCAGAAAGCAGGACCCAGTTCTAACCCATTTTACTGGAATTTTCTCGACTTTCGGAGAAAGCCAATAAGTTTTCTACAGTTTCTCCTGCTGCAAGAATGCCGCTGTTTGTAGGATCGCCAACACAGTAGAGATGGGAAATTCGACTCTTTTTAGTGAGTCGACTCACAGCAACTCACTCACTTCACTGAGTCGGTACAAAAGAGTGCTTCAAAAGGGTCAACTCTTCTTTTCCTGCTTGCTTGAAAATCTAAAAATGTTTTAGGGGCAAGAGTACTTACTTATTTACTTAAATACCTGTCTTTTGTAGAGAGAAGCTATTTTGTTATTAGTATTTCAATGAAATTCAACGATTCATCACTCATATTTGAAATCAAAAAATATTCTACCTTGTATGGTTTGTGGGTAATACTTGAATTTCGTCATAAATAAAAATAACAAGGCAAAAACTAACAAAGAATCAAAAATTCCTATTTATTTTTAACTTAACAATATTATATTCATATCTCGTTCATTAAAAAAAATAAAACAGTTTAATTCAATACAATATTACAGCTTTGTCTGTAGAAAGATTAAGAGTGTGTGCAAAACATGGAATATGATTCCAATTGCACAGACGGACAGCAGCGACAACATTTGCAGCATTGTCACTAACAACAGCCACAACTTTGTCTAACAATTCCCATTCCCTCAAGACCCTTTTCATTTCCGTGGCTAAATTTTCAGAAGTATGTCGTTCACTATACTCAAAGCAATCTAAAAGAAGCGATCTCATTGTTATGTCTTCATCTATATAGTGAACAGTTAAAGCTATAAAGCTTTGGGTATTAATAGAGGTCCAAGCATCTGTGGTAACTGTTAGGCCTGATGCAGACTTTAATGCGATCTTAACCGTTTCCTTTGTCTTCTCGTACATTCTGGGAATAAGGCCGTTTGAAATGGTTTTCCGATAGGGCAGGGAATAGCTAGGATTCAGCATTTCCAGAAGTTTTCGAAACTCTACATCCTCCACAATTGTAAAAGGCTGATATTCTTTAACAATCATGCGAACTAGCTGGTCGTATATTTGCTTTGCCCTCACAACTGAGAGAGGCTTGTTGAAATAGCTTGCTACAGATCGCATGATTGTTGAATGCACGGAAGTCATTCTTACGTTTCGCACATCTTGACTTTCTGTTCGCGATGTAGAAGCAAGACTACCAAAAGAATTGATATTACCTTCAGCAGGTGTTTCTCCAGATGTTGAAACATTTCTAGTTGCACTCTCTGTGGCTGTGCAATCCGAAGATGTACTTTCAACAGTACTTGTAAATGGTGCCCTGTTACAGCCGACTCCAGGGTGTTTGTTTTTTAAGTGCCTCGTCAAGTTAAAAACTGCCCCAGCTTTTATTGAAAGAATGGCTGAGCAAAGATCGCATTTTGCCTTTTCATTAGCACACGGTGAAAAGAAATTCCAAGTTGTGCTTGTTTTCCTGGAGTTAGTTTTATCCATTTCTCGATCACTATAATTTTGAAAAACAGTTCTTCTTCTTTAGAAACACCGTTAACCTATGTCCACTTTTTAATTTCAATTTACCTGATCTATCAACACAATGCAATTGATTAAAAATAGAAGAAAGAACTGAAAGCAAATGTATTTCATAACTATTCTTTGCATACACTACACACTATTCAAACAACAGAAACCACACGCCAATATCGCCTCGCCATTCGCCTATTGACTAAAGGGATACAAATACAAATACAATATTCGATAACAGTTTTGCTGTATCCCTTTTTCCCATACCAGTCACGCAGTCTGAAACTGAGGCCAAAACAAGAGCAAAACACATCACAAAAAACCACCACCATTCCATGTCATCTATCCATCCATCCTTTCCATGCACAATTTTATAGAGAAAGAGGCAAGCAAAAGTGTGTATCTGTACTGTGAATGTGATCGCTTCACCGACTCATTTTGTGCGATGCGACACGAGTGCGACACATACACAACAGTATCGATGTGGCGTGTGTATCGGCTCTTGTGTGTATCATGTATAATCTTTTGTGTATCGAATAACTTCAGTGAGTTGATTCGACTCATAGAGGTGATTCGAATCTTTTGCACAGAGGCGCATCTGTAAATTCAGTAGATTGACTGGCACATTTGAACCGACTCACTCAGCAGTTACCCACCTCTACAACACAGGCCCTGACCGGAGACCCGAAAAGACACAATGCAGGTTCAGGTCTTGAGAAAACTTCCTCTGAGCCTTGTCTAACAATCTCATCGGAGATCTCATTTCCAGAGATTCCAGTGTGATATTGGAACTTGTTTAAGAGTTGAGCAAGGCCTTAAGCGCAGTCTGGTTATCGCTACAAACGCAGATGCTCCGATCCTTCTGCTGTGACTCTTATCACTATATTCCGTGGCCATTAGGATTGCAAAAATATCAGCTTGGAAAACAGAGGCATGCTTGCCTAATGAGTAGTGAAGTCTAGTGCTGTCGAAGACAGCAGCACCGGACCCATGACTGGATTTGAAGCTGGATTTGGATGATACCAAAAGCCACCCCGTTTAAGACGATGGATTGCTTTGATTGTACAGCCCATGATATAAGTATCAAGGCGAGGTAAGTCAAGCAGAGCGTCGAGAGCAGAGCCAGGCGTAGTCGGAAAAGCTCCCGTGCAGCCGAGAGACAAGCCGTTCTTTGAAGTACACTTATGTACACTGCCAGAAAACGGAGAGCGCCGTGGATGTCTTTGACTTGACATGCTTTCCCCAAACAAGTTTTTATCCAGGATCACTTCTAGATATTTGGCTTAATCAGAGATCTGGATAGTGACTCCCTTTAGCACTGACTGAGTCAGACTGGTCACAACTCTCCTTCTCATAAAAATAGCAACCTCAGTTTTGAGAGGGTTGAATGAGAGCCAACCCCTAGTGCACCATTCATCGACCATTTCAAAAGCCGCCTGGGCGTTAGCACAGACAGTCTACGCATGACGGGACAGAAACTTTGGCAACATCATCCGTATATGAAGCAAAAACATCATCTTGCAAAACTTGCAATGCAAATAATTTTGTAACGGCGGGTGCCTTGTAAAATTTCGCTATAGTACACGTGATTGTAGTTTTATTACGGCAGTAACACGATTTGGTTTATAGTTCGACGTCAAGACAGTGCTTGCACTCTGAACTTTATATTTTTATTTTCTATTTTGAAGCCCGCGACCCCCTTACATTTGCTTCACGACCCTCTTGGGAGTCGCGACCCACACTTTGAAAAACACTATGCTGTATACCAGGTCATAGGGACATTCCAGGGTCGCCAAACGTGGTACTACTCTATACATCCTGCCGGAACGAATGAATCTGTGTATTCCACTTGGTACATGTAAACTACTCTTAGAGAACGATGCGATCAGTAAGACAAACCAAAGATGGAGGAATGGTACCACGTGCCGTATAACTTATGCTAAATCTCATTCGATCAAATGGTCGGTCCGTCATTGGTGTGTTCTTACCGGCCATTGTCCCATTGGCCTTCATGCCAGAAGAATGGGCATCTTCTCAAATGACTTCTGCAGGAGCTTCAGGGACAAAGAGGAGGGAAAAAAGATCTTCTATTTCCTCTGCACTTGTCCTGCTCTATACCAACGAAGGAAACTCTATCTAGGAGCCTTTCACTTTGACAATTTGGACAAATTATCACAGAATAGTGTCATAGTATCCTCAGCTTTATCAAGAGCTCCAAATGGTTTCAATAGTAGAATTGGCACCTAGGGTATACCCAGTGGCATCACAAAGTGCCTTCCTTGGCCTACGTGTGTCTGTGTCTTGCATGGACTCTCTGTACTGATAGCTTGTTCCGAATATGTAAATCCCATCGACGGTCGACAAATTAGTTGCGGCGATTCTAAAGGTACATTGGCAGCATTGCCAAGGCTCTTCGGAACTTCGCATTCCTCAAAGACTTTAGCGCTCTCTTGCGATTACATCTCATTGATGTTGTTGTCTTCTCATAGTAATGGATTTTGTTTTTTTTACAATAAGCGTGCGCTAAAGGGATTATGACTACCCTTAAACGAGAGCACGGGCATTAGGGAAATTAGATGAGAGACGAAGAAGATACCGATACACGTTGGTCTTAAATGCCTACGGGTTGTAGTGATGAGAAAACACAGAGCTGTACAAATTGTTCCACATTCGCATTGTACGGCTTATGAAAGAATCTCTGTATTTGACTGTACGCCTGAAAGTAGGCGTAAGGGTAAGCTGATGAGCATTCGAAGCGTGACGCGAATTGCTGGTGAAGAGTTGAAGGGGCGGCATGGAACTAGCTATTTCGCTAGAGTACTCTTTGTGCAAAAAAACGATGAAAGAGTTAGAGACAAGAAACATTTCGGGGATGTTGAAGCGAGTCTATTGACTTCGCAATGTCCCTGTCACCAATAAGTTTCAACGCGCGATTTTGGATTCTATCCAGAATGTGCAAGGCAGTTTTGGGTGCACCAGACCAGATATGAGCGTTATACTCGAGCCTTGGGCGGATGAACCCTTTATAAATTGAAGCCAGATCAGAAGGGGTAAAGTATTTTTTGCACCGTTTAAGGAAACCTAGACATTTCACAGCATTTTTGGTGATTTCGAATATGTGGTCGTTTCAACGAAGGTTGTCACTGGCACACATACGGAGAATAGAAAGTCTTTCGGTTCCGGCGATGCAGGTACCATTCATGGATAATGGTTGGAGATTAGGGTTACGCTTAAGGGACAGAAGACAGCCTTAGGTTTTGGACGCTTTAAATTCCACTCTATTGGTTGAACCCCATTTTATTATGCTGTCAACGTCGGAAATTAATCAGCTTAGCATACGTTGCCGATCCTCTTCTACGTCCGAAGAGCAGGGATGAGAGTTAGGGAATGAATATGAGAAGCTGAGGGTACTGTCATCAGCGAAGGAATGGAATGGATTAGAAGTTGCAGACAAGAGTTTTTTTTATAAAAATGAGACAAAACAGAGCCTTGGGGAACACCAGCTTTTGTATGGTGAATTGCAGACTTGAAACTGTCCAAGACGACTTGGATTGAACGGTCTGAAAGGTAGTTTCTAATCCATCAATGCCAAATGCACACATTTTCGACAGAAGAGCTTTTGAAATATCAAGCGCAACAATCTTACTTTCACCAAAGTGATGGAAAGATTGGTTCCACTTCTCAGTGATATATGCCATCGAATCACCAGTGGACCTGTTGATACGAAAACCGTACTGCCGGTCATTGAGGAGTTTTCGTGAGTCAAGATACTTCATAAGCTGACGATTTATCAGCGTTTCCATGACCTTGGAAGGGACTAAGCAATAAGGGAGAGGAAGACTCGCCTTTTTTAAGGACGGCCTGGATAAATGCAGTTTTCCATCTACTCGGAAAGAGACCAGAGGAGTAGGACAGATGGAAAAGCTTACGCAGTAGTTTTGCCGGCGTGGAAGAACACCTCTTCAGAACTATGGATGGAATACCATCTGAAGATGTTAAAACCTTTTAATACTCCTGCAACTGTACGAGAGCAAAAGCGGATTTGCCACATGGGGAATTCAACGTTCCCCAGTATAGATGGAGGCAGGGCACAAACTGGGAGCGTTGAGCTGGCTGCAAACTCCGCAGCAAACAGATTAACCTTGTTGAGGGAGTTGACAGCTGGAATGTCATTGTAAATGAGCGTTGGAATGGATGACGAGGCAGAATTCTTTATGTTTTTGACGAATGACCAAAAATGTTTACTACCTTTGGGACACTGTAGTATTTTTTGCCTCAATTCTTGGTCATGTGAGAATTTGACACGTCGAATGTGAACATTTCTGGCGCTTGATATACCCGCAATTGTTCATGTAATGACCCGAGCATCTTGGAAAATCCATATAATCAAAATCCTCGGGATCAGGACAGCGAAAGGTCCCCTTGAGAGATGAGGAAACTATGTATGTTACATTCCTCAGCAAACACACCAAACGTAGTGGCCAATAGTATGTCCTTCCCTATTCTAGTGTATCCGACGGCTACACAACCGATGCGTAATTGACGTCCCTTCTACGACATCCCACCACCACACTACTAGTTCCATTCTGGTCTGTTTTTGCCGAAAACAAATTTTCAGCTTTATTCTGAGAATTCTTCCTTCAAACAATGTAATATGCACGGTGAACCAAACTTCTGGCACGTAGCATACCCGAAACCACGTCCGTATCACCAGAGCGCTTGTGCCAAAAAATTCCACTTAAAATGCAGCGGTTCTCTCCGCAGCACTCAGGCAGCTCAACAAACCTTCGGGTGATTTTTGACATTACCTGAGATGTGTAATTAAATCCAATGAATGGCGTGTCTGGTTGCTTTGTTTACAACACGGAGCATTCTCATCAACGACAGGATTGCATTGTAATTTTAAGGACAATTACAACAAAAGACAATGAGCAGAGGAGTACGAGCACTCGCACTTGCACTATACTAAGGCCAACTTCAACCAAATCATGTTACGTGGAAATTTAAATTCAATTATTTCCATGTCCGGGTGTGCAGCAGTATCCTCTGCTTCTTGCACCACAGCTCGAGGAGAAACAGAAGGAATTACAAATCAGTTGAATGACCACCCTGCCTCCATGATGTAGAATCCTTTGTGTAATGAGAGAATGTCCTTAATTTTAACACATCATTGGAAATTGATTTGTGACGGAACCAGTAAATACCGAATATAGGAGGGTGATAGACGTATGTATGTACATATGTCAGAGAAAACAAGATATGTATGGGCGTTATTTTGGAGAGCGAAAATCAGTTTTGAATTTAGCTCGGTTTGATCAAGGATATCATTAATATCGCTCGTTTCCGTATTCACAAGAGACTCTGGCCCAGGACCTCGCATTTAAGTGTCAAATTCACATGCCGACGCTTCCTAATGAGTGGAACAATGAATTCCTATTAAACCAAACAGAGTGGTATGAATGGATTTAATCGATATCCACTTGTAGGGTATTACCCGTTTCAAGAAATGTCATTTATGTTTGTCTACTGTGCTGTGCAAGTTGACAATTGACTGGGATAATGACATAACTGGGGGCCGCGCCGTGGCTCAGTGGTTAGTGCGTTGGACTGCTGACCGAGCGGCGTGGGTTCAAGCCCCAGCCAGGAAAAAACCAAACATTTTTCGCGGCACCACCTCTCGTCGGGGAATAACAAGCCCCCGGAAGCTAGGCCTTGGCTCATCCCGAGCTGTCGCGATAGCTATTTATTATTTATTTAATGACATAACTGCACCACCTAAAGTGTGTGGATGTCGTATGTGTTGGCATGGGCTAAGAACAGTCTAAGTGAGCCGAAACTCAAAGTCGAGCAGATACTTCTTCGTACGGAGAGGTCCATACTTCGTCGGTTTGGACACGTTAAACGCATGTCCCCGTGCCAGCAGGTAGGCGTCCCCTGGGTGAGATGGCTGGACCAAGTCCGAAATCTTACCTCTACCCGAAAGAGGATAGCCCCTGATGATTAAGAGTCGATGGCGGAAGATCGAGAAATGTGGAGAGTCCACTTAAGCTGTCTTAACACGCGACCCTCATAGTGGATAAGCGGCCCATTGGAAAACGGTGATGATAATGAAGATGATAATGAAGATGATGATGAAGATGATGATGATGATGCTGATGATGATGATGATTATGATGATTTGCCTTTTTAGGGACCAATGTATGAAGCAGTCGGTTGTAAAGTCGAAAAAGTTAGTTGATCAAAGCGAAACATGTGCCCTTCTACTTACTGACGGTACAGTTGTCTACGGTAGGGCACATCAAATGAGTGTGGTCCCCTTCAACTTGTTCTCGCCACCTTATACCAGATCTTCCTTTACTGTGCTATCTTTTCGGTTTAGAATCGAAGTCTCTGTAGGTAGGAGCATTGGTGTCCTTTCGCTCTAAATGTCCAAGCTCTTTTGAACGTCCAATGAATTTTTTTTTTTTTTTTTTTTTTTTTGAATAGGTTGAAGTCCCCACTAAGTCGGTTGGGACCTTGGGACGAGAATTTTTGACTTGAAAGTGAAAACAGACCCGAGGTTTCCTCTACTGCGCCACCCTTAGGTGTGGATTCGAAGATTTTCTGGGGCAAAGCATTGGTATCCATCCGCTCTACACAACCCAGCCACCTCAGTCGTTGGAACTTCACTCTTCTGGCTAAGTCGATGTCGCTGTAGAGACCGTACAGTTCGTCGTTGTATCTCCTCTTTCACCCTGCTACTCAATTGCCTTCTTAGCCCAAAGAAACAGCGATTGGCAAGACTTCCCCTCATTGACCGCTTAACCTAACCATGCCGCTTACGTTTCATTACCCACGAAGGCGCTAGTGACATCACGCTGCCTTCTTCCGATTATGTCAGCGTGGCATCGTGCATTCTCCATCGTCATCCTGCATAAACCGACGACTTAGGCAGGGATGCCAAAACTAGACATGACTCTGTGTGTAGGAAAAGATTTTGGTTTGATTTCTCGGGGATTTGTCGAGGATTTTTTGAAAAATGGTATGTCGCCGGAGATCAAGATGGATATCGCATCTACTTCAGGCACTCCTATCGATATTGAGTGTTTACATTTTTCTCACTCCATTGATGAGTGGTTCGCAGCCTCAAGACTGCAGGATCGCTCAAGCTAATTTTCCTGAGAATGCAGTTCTAAAAATGCGGAAATTGAGCCAACCCAAGCCAGTTTAGATTTCGATTAAGATTGAAGGTAGAGCTCGGACCGTGTCTCCTTATCACTGCGGCCACCGATGGGTCTGAATTCAAGATAAATCCAGAGAAGTATTTGAATGAGCTGGCAGATATGTATATCCTCCGTTTCGAGGTAGAATTTGCCCAAATGGCGATGACATATTCCGATTAAACAGTTACAGTGACACAAAATGTGTTCTGTTGATTCTTCGTCTTCGTTGCACATTCTGCATGAGTTGTCTTGAACTATTCCCTTGTACTTGTAGTATTCCAGTTTAGTCAATTTAGTTCATAGAATTATTTCCATGGTAGCCAAGCAATCAACATCGTTCGGTAACGCCCAATGACACCGCCAACCCAAAAACTGCATCAAACTGTCACTCGTTGTTTATGGAGAGGTGGTTTTCTTATTTCTCTTGGGTTTTCGGAGGCCCAGATGCGACAATTTTATTTGTTTACGTACCCAGACAAATGAAAAAAATAATAATCTTGTTCATTCATTTCCAGCAACAGATCAGCGAAAGTACGGCCTTGTGCATGGTCTGCTGACAACAATTCTTGGAGATAGGTCCAATTCCTGTAATTGTGTAAAAATTTGTTTTCAGTCGAACTCTCAGCTACAGCGACGATAATTTTCAGCTGACCTAGCTGGACGAATACGAGTTGGAGTCTTCACATCACTAACCTGTCCAAGACGTTCAAATTAATCGATAAAAATCACTGTAGCTGTGCGAGAAGACGCTTGATGATGACCAAAAGCAGTACGAATTTTACAAAACGTTTCGGAGATATTTTCCGTTTTTGTAGTGAATTTTCGCTATTTCTGCACATTGTGCGAGTGTGTATCGATCCATATTTGATAAACTCCTAATTTTTATTGACAGTTCAACAATGGCGTGAAATTTAAAATGACACCTCTTGTTGGATGACTCTATATAACCGCTGAGTCACCGTGATGATCCATAGGATAGGTGATGAAACTCTCCTCTGTGTGTAGTCCTCGTTGAAATTAGTTTGAAGCGATCTAACCTCTATTCTGCACTTGGGGTGCGGCTTGTTCCGAACTTTTTATCCATTTGCGTAGATGTTGGTTAACTCCGCTTCTTGTCACCGCAATTACGATTGCATTGTAAGTCACATTATTAAAGACGAATCGTTCATCGTGAGAGTCTTGTGGCTAGATTTGACTATAATGTGGTTTAACCAAGATAAAATCGTTCGCTTCTGTTCAATTCTTAAAGGGTTCCGAAAGTAATTGCCACTAGATGCCAGCGACAATGTTCGCAAAGAAAGACATCACATTATTCTTTATATCCTTCCCCGGGTAAGTAAAGACTTTCAATGTCGCTCTATTTATTTGTCAAGATCTGTCTATAAACAACATTCCTGGTTCTTCTTTCTAGCTAAAGGATGATCAGGCTGTCAGGTGGACTGATTCTGAAACATGCCACGCCATGGAAGAAACAGTCACTTCTCTGATCTACACCAGTCACTTTCAAACTCTGTCGTTGCACTTTTTTATGATCATAGCGCAGCAAATCTTAACGGAATATTGCAGACGTTTGAACTCAAAGTGGCAGTCTAATGAGGCCAGAGGAGTGCGGGGGATAAAGACTGTTTCTCGCTGATGAAAAATCTTTGCTTCGATAACTTTTTTGTACAGAATGTTCACCCTGCACAAGAGTACATGATGTGAGGTGGCATTTCTGATGGAACGAGAGTGTGCAGAAACTCTACAGGGTAATGTACAGCATCCTCGACATTCATTACCGAGTCAACACGTTTATGTTTCATATGGTCAGTTGGTAGGTTCTTCATTTGTTGATGCTGTTGGCTGAGTGGTTTGTTGGGGTCAGAATAGCCCTTTCCAGCAAACATGAAGCGTAACGTGATAAATGTCAAAAGCGAAGCATGTGAAGGACATTCATGGGTGATCTTGGATGTCCAGCTGTATGTACACTGCGTCGCCTGCCATTCTTTGCAATCGGGAGAACAGAGGCCCAATTACCACACTCGTTAACGAGTAACTCGTCATCGAAACATGAGGATTTGGCATTACTGCTCCCAATGAAGTTCATCGGTCATTCGATCAGGAGTTGAACTCACTCATGGGTAAGTCAACATGCAAAATTGCCGGATTTGGGATGATGCCAATACACACGAGGTCCACCAACTGGCAATGGATTAGCAGAAAGTCACTGTTTGTTGTGGATTGTGGGTCGGCGACATCATCGGTCCGTACTTCTTCGAAAACAACGATGGCATTGCCATCACCATCAATGGAGAGCACTACCGATCGATGATATCCAATTTATTTTGACATAAATTAAATGATATGCATGTGAACGACATGTGGTTCCAACAGGACGGCGCTACGTGCCACACAGCTGATGACACAATGGACATTCTGCACAAGCAGTTTGAGGGCATGATTATCTCACGCAGAGGCGACGTGAACTGGCCACCGAGATCGTGTAATTTGACCCAGTTAGACTTTTTTCTGGTGGGGTTTCCTTAAGTCACAGGTTTTTACCAGTAAGCCGTAAACGACCAATGCCCTCAAAGTCAGCATAATCCGGGCCATCGCCCAAATTCAGCCTGATCTATGCGGTAAAATAACCTTACGGCAAATTACCTTAGCCTGGATCCCAGAACATGAAGGCTTTGAGGGTAACGAACGGACTGACTGGTTTGCGAGAAGAGCCACTTGCCGCCCACTCGTTGTTCCCGAATCTTGTTTTTGGGTACCACCCAACAGTACCTACTCCAAGATAACACAATGAGGGATCAACAAACACGCTGACTGGCCAACCTTCGGGGCCTTAGACAAGTGAAAAAGTTTATCAACCCCAATCTATAAAGACTACTCCACTTGACGCGAGCTTCGGTCAACCCAGGGGAAATTCGGAAAATTTAATAAAGTGAGGTTTATCAAAAGACTCGATAAAACCTCTGGTTAAACAATACGGGCCACCACAATAGACCTCATAGGGCTCCTAATGCAGAATACAAAATACGCCAAAATCATCGAAAATTGGACCTCTCGGATACGCACCACCCTGCGAATCCGCGGCAACCATTTGAACGATGTCATATTCCACACATATGTCATGTCATTGATAGGCTTTCCAAATAAAACAAAAAATTCGCTGATATCTCACACACAACTTGTTTTATTCAATTTTAACATCTACCCGTCCCTATTGGAAGCCCTTTAGATTTCGCCTTCTCTTCTATCGCAATATAGCCAAAGTTAAAGGGTCGCCATCTTGCTCATTTCTTTCATTGAACTTCTTTATGGAAAACATTTTGACGAGCATGAACAAGATTGAAAAGGGATCAGGAGATCAGTCCATGACAGAACAGATGTTATATCTTTACCTGGCCAACGCTGGGAATCGTTCTTCAAAAGAAATGCGCGATAGTGGGGCATGTAAACCCAACGTTAACTACCGGTTCACCGTTAAATTTATCTTCTAACCATTAATATAAACTTGATGAGGGTATTGCTACCCCAAATAATCTGAACTATAGAAAACAATTTCACTCGTGACTGCGAGTAAAACTTACTTAGCAACCATCACAAGCACCAAATTGCATCCTTTGTTCGCATTTTTTTTATTGATTACGTGTACACTGTTCTCTGTAAAGGTACTCCATTGCGAACTTTCACTGAAATGCCCACAACAATTTCGATACTCTTGGTCCGTTTTTTAAATTGTTAACTTTGTTCGTACAACAAAAGAATTTCGTTTTTATTCATTTGAAAGTTGCAATCTACCTGACTGACTGACTTTTTGTTCGAGCATCAAGTATTCAACGGCGTTGTTCTCGGAACATAGGGACGATGAACAGCAAATATTGCACAGCAAACGTTGGAATCGAAACTTGTTCCATCGTCGACGACCCAGTCGTCAACGCTCTTCGCAATGAGATTTTCAAATTCACTTTACTTTTGTTGTTCATGATGGCGAGGGAACGAACTCCTGGGGAAAAGAAAGTTTCGAAGTTAACTAACGTCTGAGATTCGGACCTCTTTTGAATTTAAAGTGTCAAAAGAAATGAACTGGTTTTTACTGCTTGTTGAGAATTCGGAAAACTTACTCCAAGCATTTAAAGGAAGCATGGAAGTGCATACTTACTGTACCAAAGGGTGAGTGATGCAAAGGAAGAATGAATAGTATTTGGTATAAATGACGTTCTTTTAACGTCAACAATTTCGACGAAGACGAAGAATTTTTCTTTTTAATGTACCAAGGATTGCAGGGCACCTACGTCTGTATGTCTAAACGAATGGGATGTACTTACTTACTTAGATAGCGCTACAGTTCGGGGTGAACCTGGGTCCCAACCAACAAGCCTCTGCAGTTAGCCCGGTGCTTACCTATCTGCTTTAAGTTGCGGACTCCAAGTTGGTTGAGGTTCCCTTCCAATTGTGCGCGCCACCTTAGGCGAGGTCTTCCCCTACTGCGTTGTCCCTCCGGGTTAGACGCGAAAACTCTGCGAGCCGGATCATTTGTGTCCATTCGCTCTACGTGCCCCAGCCATCTGAGATGGATACGTATCTTCTTGACTAGGGCGATGTCGCTTTACAACTCGTAAAGTTCACCGTTGAATCTTACGAAGAATCTTTCTCTCAAAGCAACCAAGGATATCTTCATCCGCTTTCGATAGAATCCATGCCTCAGCGCCATAAGGCAGGACTGGGATGATTAAGGTCTTATATAGAGTTTCCTTAGTTTTTCGGCCTTCTTAGCCCGAAGAAGCAGCGATTGGCAAGAGTTATTTTTCGCTTGATTTCTGCACTGGTGTTGTTATCGGATGTGATAGCGGAGCCGAGGTAAACGAAGTCCCTTACTACCTCGAAGTTATAGCTGTCTACAGTGACGTTCTGTCGGAGACGTCGATTTTGGGTGTTCCTTCTTGATGACAGCATATATTTTGTTTTGCCCTCATTCGCCGCTTCCGTCTCAATATTCACGAACGCGTCAGTGACATCACGTTGCATTCTTCCGATTATGTCAATGTCGTCGACGTATGCGAGTAATTGGACGTACTTTTGAACTATTCTTTCAAGAAAGATGTTGAAGAAGTCGCATGACAGCGCGTCACCTTGTCTAAATCCTTTTTTGACATTGAAGGTCTCGGTGAGATGAGGGAAGACTCACCGCAAGTTTAGGCCTTGAGAAACCATCCTTTAAGCCTTATCTAACAATCTTATCGGAGATCTCATTTCAAGATAATCTAGTGTGACCTGGAACTCAGTCAGGAGTCAAAGAGTTCAGCCTTGCGACCGAATTCAGAGAGTTCTTGCATTCTCGTACTATTTTGGAACTGGTTAAAGGGTTGAGCAAGGCCTTAAGCGCAGCCTGGCTAGCCCTACAGACGTAGATGCTCCCCCCCCCCCACCATCCTTTTCTTATCAATATAGGCCCACTCTGCTTGGAAAACAGAGACATGCTTGTTGCCTAACGAGTAGTGAAGTCTAGTATTGTCGGTCTCCACAAATAAACCAGCACCGGACCCATGACCAGTTTTGAAGCCTACCCAAGGGATTTTGTGACTTTGTTGATCACGTCAGATCGTTACCCTCGAAGCCTTCATGTCCTCGGATCCAGGCTAAGGTAACCTTATTTACCGATACAAGGCTTTCGAGGAGGTGAAGACAGTCCCAGACACTGTCTGAAAAGTTGTAGATGCAGGATCCTCGGGTTCTTCTCCGCAGGCATTCTCTTACTGTATGTGACTTTCCAAGCGCTGTCACGCGTTGGAAACTGGGACCATAAATACCGAACCTGTGCTGCCTTTTCCAATTTTGAGGCATCTGTATACCAGATTTGGGAATTTGGTAGTATAAAAGGGCCTTTCTCCATTCGCTGCGGGCGCCTATAACAACTTCGAAACTTCTGTAGAAACGATATCTCTTGAAATCTTAAAAATTGGGTCACGATGAATGTATTCTAGCATTCTCAGATAACTTGTAAAGTCAGACTTCTGAGGCCAGATGTAGCGGCGTGAGGCAAAGCATTGCTCCTATAGCTGCCATTGGGCACGTTCTCATATCCCCTGTGATTCCTACGCAGGCTAAGCGATAGAGTTTACCCAGCTTTTCCTGCGTTGTGGATTGTAGGGTTTTTGCCCACCATACTTATGACGCGTAGGTGATCATTGGTTTGATTATGGCGTTGTACGACCAATAAACCATATCGGGGTTCAGTCCCCAAGTACCACAACATGCTTAAGTGTCACAGAAAGAGGCTGTGTCCAAGCGAGTAAAATCCATAAGGATACAACTCATTTTCTCTGTCCCATAGGAAACATCGAAGAACTGTCCGATAGCTCGCAGCCCATCAAACAAGTGTCCTTCAGATAACCAATTTCTATTGAAGCATTAATCCATTTTATGTCATCTTAATGGAGGTAGTCTTCATTATTTTGTCCATACTAACCCAGGACCCTTTGGGAAAACAACCACAAGACACAAGATTGTCGTATCGATACGAAACCAATTACCCATAATCACACAAATGCAAATCGTTTGCCATTGGATTGTTGACTTTATGACACCGTTAAGAAAGTCAGTGTACATAACTACTGTCTCTCAAGTGTTAACTGTACTGATGAACTAGGTACATAAAATACTATCGTTGGGTGCCATCTTGTCGTGTGTTTGTTTGTCTTATTTCCAATGTGCTTAGATTATAGAGTAATTTTTCTTTATTTATTTTTGTGCAATAAATCCACGGAATTGATACTAAAATGTTTGACATAAAAGGATTATCTACCTACTAAAACTGAGTGATTCATTTTTATACCGACAATCTTTTCATTGGTGTCTAAGTTCGGAAGTGCGTAGATATTAATGAATACAGTGGAATGGAACTCAAACTTATTGTAACTAAAGTTCAAGGACTACAGAAAGTGTGTAAAGGAAGGACCTACAATTCATTGCGAATTCCCAACGGCTCTCTCGTGGCAGTTTATACTCCCGGAGGCTTGTCATTCCCCGACGAGAAGTGATGCCGCGAAAAATATTCGGTAGATATGGCTGGGGCTTGAACCTACGCCGCTCGGTCAGCACTTCAACGCACTAACTGAACCACGGCGACCAGTTTAGTTTTTACCAAAGTTTAAATATGGTGTGATTTAGTCCGTTTTGCTGTCGATATCAACATATCCTTTTAGACCCGTGCTCGTAGAAGCTGTTCCTTACTCTCTCAGCCTGAGTAGTGGTCGCTTCCATTCGTGCGAAAAATGTAACACGCACAACATGAATGGTTGTGAGAAGCTAGGCCTTGACTCATCCCGAGCTGTCGCGCTAGCTATTAATTTGTTTAAAAACTACTCCACTCAAATTGGGATGCTAACACCCTAACGGGAGAATAAGCTTTCCAAGTCCACACTGATGGTTCTAAGATGGAAGAAGCTACTGGACCTGAGGCGTACAGTAGTTCATTGAATATAAAGGATTTTTATAGACTCCCGGGCGACTGTTGTCGTCCTGAAATGTTTGCTATTGACCGAGCAACAAGGACAATAGATGCTAGGAGACTGAACCCATTCAAGATCACCATCCTCGTCGACAGTCAAGCAGCCATCAAGGCATTAGACAATGTGAGCACCAAATCTAAAGCTGTGTCCAACTGTCACGAAATCCTAAACAATATAGGCGTTATCCAAGAGTTTAGCATCTGTTAGGTCCCCGGACAAAGCCACATCGAGGGTAACGAAAAAGCAGACGAACTGGCTCGGCAAGGATCCGCTTTAGGAAGTGAGCACGGTTCAGCCATCGATTAGAATCCCTATCTGTGTGCTTAAAGGTAACGTCGACCACAAGATGAGACAGCTAGTCAACACCTCTTGGTTTGCCAGAGGCGACTGTATTGTATCCCGCAGCTTATGGTAGAGAATCGACCAGAGAAATATAAACATTTTCCTGACTATGAACAAAAAAGAAACTCGCATCCTAATAGGTGCACTGACGGGACATTGTGCCAAGGCCTTCATTGACATTCAGAGTACCTTCGACAGTACATCCTATAAGGCGATAGAAAGGGTCATGATGAGGAAATGCATCAAGCACCTGATCATAAACTGGGTTCCTACTTTGTTACAAAGCAAAAGAATAAACCGAGAATACGGAGGATCGCAAACGCAATAACCGCTGCCAAATGCTATCCTCAAAGAGGTGAAATTTTTGACTCTGGTCAAAAACAAACTACTAACCCTTTTAACAGACCAAGTATATACAAAAGGTTCGCTAAAGATGTAGTCATTAGCATCAGAGGCAAATTCTTACGCATCATTGCAGAAATAATGCATCTAAGTGCTGCAAGGATTAGGATCTAACAATCAATCCAATCAAAACGGTCCTCGTACCTTACTCCAGAAAGAGAAAACAAATTCTCAATCATATCAGAACTGGAGAATGTTGTCATCAACATCTCAGCATCACCCTAGATGAAATGCTAACATACCTGGAATGTTGACTTAAAAAAGTCTCTAGAGTAATGTAGCCCAGCATACTCGTTTACTGGTTTAATAAGTAAAACCTATGCAGCAATGGCGACCAAAAATCTTACCAGCTCTGGAAGCTATACTTAATCTCACTCTGTTTCATCTTACTATCTAGGCCATGGGAAGTGCTCTCAAACTACTAAAGATACAGTCCTGACGACTTTGCAGATCTTCCGAGGATACTATGACCGCTTCCTTCTGAATTCTTACGAAAGTCCAACCAACATCACTTTCCATTTTTTCGACAATATCAATATCATCGGCGTATTGCACAGTCTTGTGGAAAATAACTCGGTTAAAGAAGTCGTGAACCAGCGCGTTTAAATCCTTCTTTTGACCAGTATCGACTGAAAATTCCCGGGTATTTTCCAGGATCTGCCGTAACATGAACTTTTCTGCACTTAAATCTCACTATTAAAGACCAATCAGATTATTTGAAATTTATTTATTTTCGATATTAATTTCTAATTTAAAGCGAAATTTAAAGAAGATCACTCACTTAGTCACAGCTCTGACACAAATTAAATCTCTGACCACATTAATGCACATCAATAATCTAATTTATGTAGAATATCAAACAAATTAATTAACACCAATTTTTTTAGACTGAATTTCACATTTAATTGAATTTAAATAATTAGCCTACCGCAGATATATTAACATTTGATTGTTTGCTTGCAGCTTACAATTCAATGACAAACTAGTCGGGTAAACTCTCCCCACTAATTCGGATACAGACCTAAAATATACATGACTGAAGTAAAAATTAATTACGGTGTTAAAACGTCGAATTTATGTAATAAATTTCGGAAATAACTTATTCTTCTAAAATATATTTAACTAGTTTGCTTCATTGGGTGCGCTTGGGTGCTTTATAAGGCCCCAAGTCTGAGAGAAAAAAATATGTAAATTTCTTTACATATCGTCCCTCTTATGCCAAAACCATGAATGTGAAAATTTTGGTTTTTTTTTTTTTTGATTTAAGCTTTCTGTATTCTATGTTGTGTCGAAACTGTGAATGTACAGATCGTTCTATTTCTAACTATGTCAATTGTTGGAGAAAGAAAATTCCCAAATTATACGCCAGCAATTAAAGTCATTCCTATAAATATTTTAGCGATATGTATACATACAATTGCATTTAATTTGTTCCGCTTGCTGCTCATTGCTTGGCCTTGGCCTAAATCGGTAGGCAAATGTTTTGGGGATGTTCTACCTAAGGTCAGATAGTATTTCGACATATTATAACATCTTTTGTGCCAATACATTGTTCTTTAACAACTGAACCGCATGATCGTGCTTGCTTAACTAACACGGTTATTCGTTCTAGTATTTGCTTACAATTTAAGTTGATTTGACTTGCAATTCAAGTGATGTCTTACCTTGGATGAGCCGACAATATTTGCAAAACCCTCAAATCCATCAGCATCCGACGGAACATTTACCACCGGATCTTAGATAGCTTTCAAGTGATTGTAGCAGGAACACTTGTACCAACAGAGGTTCAAAGAAGGAAGCGATGGTTGCTCCTTCTCACTTTCTGCATTAAATAACCAGCGCCATGGATGCCACTTTGCAGCTTGGGGAGTACTTGATCCACAAGCTTATAGAAAACATCGGAAACAAAGATTTAGCCAGTACCTTCCTCAGGTGGGTGACCTCCTTTTTGAAATCTAAAGATTCGCAAGAGATACTTCAAGAATTCCACTTCGCAAATCGAATCAAATATTTCTGAAGAAATTTAGCGCACTCTGTCGGCCGCTAGCTCAAAAACCATCTCCTTAGCCAAGTTCTACATCGATCTAGAGCTCAGATCACGCAAAGAACTTCAGTAATCAAACATTACCAGTTCTTCGAATAGCGAAAGTACCACTTCTAGAGCTACCTACGATTCCGTGGTGTACGCAAGTCAGCATTCTAAAGATTTTATTGCAGTGTAACTTTGGTAGTTGGTTGATGGTTAACGATGCCGAAGACTAGACTTCAGTTTGTACCATATTGGATTGCATCCGTTGTGTCAAAGGAGAACCCCCAAACGTGATAGTCCTTCTCCTGGGAATTATGAAGAATCCAGCGACGAACTGAACCGACAATCAATTCAAATCTCCTTTTGATGTCTGAAGGTAATGCTTAGCATCATCAAGTTCATCACTGAAATTCTCACAATTCTAGTTGACAACTTTTTTTCATCATCATCTTTAACCTAAAAATATCAATGTGGTCACCATATCGCAAAGGCGGAAAAGCGAATTTCTATACATCAATACAACTGCAGACCAGTCAGTCAGAAATCATAGGTTAAATCGCATCAAATAATAGCAACGCATGGTGTTGATTAGCGTTATTGACTGATGACACCCGCGTGCATCCCGTAACCACGCATTTCAGCTTCGAGTTCTTCAAATCAACTTTGCTAACACCACAGAAATTATTTCACTTCTAGCTCATGAGAAGCTATGATATAAAACTCCAAAATCATGAGACTGACTGTTAAAAATGTCAACATAAGTAACACATTACATTTCACAAGAACAATCTGACCATGCCATGTTGCTCACCTCTGGCACAAGTCAAACATCGTTCAACGAAGGTGCCCTTCGAGTACAATACTCGAATATCAGTGCTCAACGATGTGTTAAACAAACGCCAGCGATCCATCATAACACCTTTTATCATAGTTGCAAGAATAGGAGTGAAAAAGAATCTCTGTTTCACTTCGTCTCTGGCCCTAGCAAGAGTCAGATAACGAACTCTAAGTAAATTCTTCTTCGAGGAGCTCCTAGAGATATCTCGACAATAGCATTGGAGAACTATTGCAGCCATCATTATATTTGACAAGTTAGTTGATTTTGTTGACACATTCCCAAACCAACTTTGAATTGATTGCGTATGCATTCAGCGATTTAGTAGCAGCCTAGTTGCCTAAAAGCATCGCAATGTTCTGCTGGTGATAATTCTCATCCAGATTTATTTAGACGCGTTGACTTATAGCGTGGAGTTTCGCTTGAAAGATGCTGCATGTCATTTAAGTGCATGTAAGACTCAGTTATTATTCTTTCTTGCTGCTTAGTCTCCATCATTTCTTCTCTAGATGTTGCTGCCTTGCAAAGAGTGCTACTCTCCCTTCATTTTTTGTTTTTATTTTCTTGGTTGCGCCAGGGAACGTAGTTATCTTCTAAAGATACTACAAGCCTGTGCTACTAGCATGCACTACTCGCAAGCCAAAGTACCCGATGACAGGAATATGCCTACGTACTAGTCCACACCCAGCATACTTCTACCACTCTCCTCGCGGGACTGCCGTTAGAAATTACTTCGCGGGGCCGGTTAGCAGTTTATGCCATGTCTACGTCCGCCTTTTCGGTCCTTGTTAATCTTTCGAGCCTTCTCAATTCATTTTGCACGCTTGTTATGTAGGAATAGGTCTCCATTCAGTAGTCATCTGACCTCAGCATTTGCCTTAATAGAAGCTGCGGGCCTGGTAGGCTTACTCTTGTCTTTTCGAAGCGCCTGCAGTAGAACATTGCATGCTTCGTATCTTTCTCTTTATTCTGGGTAGAAAGGCGAGTTATCTAGTCCAAATGGCCGCCTTGCCTGAAAAGAAATTGCGTAAAGTGATAGATGCAGTCCCCCACGTGATCTTTTTGTCCAGTCCTCGATGGCGGGGATCAGAAGCGCGAGTTCTTAGATATACTCTCAGGCTGCTATTGGGCACGTTCTCATAAGCTTTTGTTATGCAAATGGATGCCAGTCTCCGCACTCTTTCCAGTTCCTCCCTTGTTGTTTGTAGTTTTGTTCTATCGGTCCAGCTTAGAACAGAAAATTCGTTTTGATATCTGACCACGCCATCGGCCTTCACGGCGGGATGTATTTTCTGCTCAAGAAAATCACGCACCTTGCTATGCTACGTACTACCCACAGGGCATCATAGTGTACATCCACGGCAGTATATTGTGCCTGCAGCCCAATGTTTTACACGATCTCGCAGAGTTTTTCTTCAAATGTTCGTCTGTTGATACAATATCGTCAGCACAACCAATGTATCTTATGCCACAGTTTATTAATTTCTGTAGTAACTCATACAACATGAGATAGACTTTCCTAAAAAATCACATCACAACGACTATTGCAGAAGTTGTTGGTACGGGAAAGAAATCGAATCGATCAATGTCCGTCACCGGCTGCGTGGAATGTTCTGCCCTCGCCGGTAAAAGAATGATGACTCCTAGTAGTTACTTCTTCACGGAACTAGAGGACTTGTGTGACATCGAACTGAGGTACGGTTGGTTTTAAATCAGCAGGTTACTTTCTCCTTACAGGTTCCCGGGATAGAATTCCAAAATGGGCACAATGGACCCTATTGCTGGGTGCAAGGCACCCATTCACCTAACCTAACCTTCATAAAAAAGAGAGAAGTTTTGCCTGTAGTAACTCGTTCACCATGTGGCTACCAATCCATCAAATTTTGAAATCAGCAATCAGTGCTTCATAAATTGGCAGAAAATTTGCACTTTCATTAGCTTAAACCTCAAATTAAGGGCAGGAATCGAACACGCATTACACTGACAATTTCACCTAATTAGTGTCAATGCAATTGGTAACTTTTCCCAATAACAGACCTGCTACCATCGAGCAAACTTAAACTTCAACACGTGCATATAGTTAATGGCGTGACCTATTGATACCAAAACGGCCCTCAATTATTTATAGCTGTCCACCGATTTAGGTCGAACAGGAAGAACATCATTAATAGAATCAATTCTGTCACTACACTTAGATGGTGCAAATTAGTGATTCAGTCACCACCCCCTCATTTCGATTGTTCTTCACATAATTAACGCGAACGGGGCGGGAAATTGCAAAAGTTATTCAGAGCCACTTGTGTGTGGAGGCAATAAGCATTAACGTTACCCACTAAGAGAACCACCTTCAGTGGGAGTTGGTCCAGACTGTCAATGTGAACAATAATGATGAGCATTTCAGAACAATCCCTCTGACCTGTAATTGTTATAAATTGATGAAATTTGCGCTGCAATTCTCTTTACAAAAAAAAAAATAAAATCAAACCCAAGTAAGCAGTGAATCAATTCAAATGAAGTACGCAATGAACTGGACTTAACCATTTACAATGCGAAAAAAAATACCAAAAGCTGCAGCGAGTGCGCTTCAATCAAATAAAATTACATAATTGTTTTAGTTATGGCTAACAAAAAATGTATAGGAGAACGGCTATAGTATCAGGGAATCAACAAAAAATACATTTTCAATCCTGTTATATATATAAACACTGTTTTTAAATGTAAAGTTCAGTGCTGTAACTTTATATCATTGAACTAAATAGACAGAAATTAGTTTTATTTACACATTTTTTTCAGTTTCGATTGTATCATTTTTAATTGAAATTTAGTTGCATACACACTTAAACAAAAAACATTCAACAATAGGCGTGTTTTTTAAAACCTAGCCAGCCAGTAGTTGGAGCTTAACTCTTCTGGCTAGGTCGAAGAATTTTCCTCTCGAAACAGCCAAGTGCGACCGCATCCGCATTTGACAAAGTCCATGCCTCTGACCGGCCAACGACTGGCTAGCTAGGTTTAACCAAAAAAAAACGCCTAAGATTATTCGAATTCGATGGATGGCGGCTATTTGTTGTAAAAAGCGTTATGCCTGAACCAGGTAGTGGTCATATAAATATAAAATAACCCTGGCTTCTACGCATTCCCTCCACTTTCAAGTAAAAGAGAGAAAAATAACGTTGTGTGCTTTTCTAGATTGGATAGCAAGAGTAATCAGTTGCAAGAGGAGTTGAAGACTTCGCTTTAAATTCACTATAACAGACCTCGATTGCCGATCGTCCGTGACGTGACGTGCCGTGATGTGATGTGGTGGGTTCATGGGGTGTCCTTGTTTGGATCTACAATGTAAAGCCGCGTTAGAAGAAAGAAGGGGGACCGCATGGGAACTCGGCTCGAAAAAAAAAGTAAAGCAGTGTTTCACGCTGCTAACAATATGTTGGGGGGGACAGAATCAGCCTCTGATTCTACGTTCGCGAAGAAGGCAGTGACTACTCACTTCATTCTACTGATGATGTCAATATTTTCTGCGGGTAGTAGTGTGAGGGTGGGTGTGAGGATTCGTTGTCCTCCAGATTGAGACTAGTAGTGGCTTTCCTCGTCGTTTAAGAGATTATAGAAATAATCTTTTCAGCTGCTTTTCCATTTTTAGTATGAGTTAGGTTTCGAAGGGTGCGTGATAGGCCTCATCCCTTTCACTCGGAGACCTGAAGGTCCATTGTGAGTACCCTATTAAAGTTGTGGAAGTATCAGTATGGTTCCCGGCACAACCTTCCCTATTGTTGGCTGTTTTGTGGACCAGTTAGTACTCTTTAAGAATCTGAGTAGGTCCGTTAACTGTAAAGCGAAGACGTCGTTTTTGCAGGACGGGGTAGTGGCACAGCAGATGTTGGATTGGTTCTACCAGCTTTTGTATAAATCGTTGGACTTGATTCTCCACTTGCGGAGCATGACTCAGATGGCGCAGTGTCCTGTGATAACTCCAGTGAGCATGCGGATAGAGGATCTGTCCAGTGCCTTGTGCCTTTTGGCACAATCCTCTCTGGCTGACCAGAAGGAATTAGGTTCTTTCTCTATTATGCTGTCTATTATCCAATGCAATCTCCCTATCAGAGGCATTGCAGATGTGTCGGCTTCGTTATAGCCGACAGTATGGTCCCTTATGGTGATCAGGGTGTCTCGACATTTCTTAACTGTCTTTGATTTGATTGTATTGGATTGTATCGATTTTAAAGCTGCCTGACTGTCAACGAAGATGGTAAAATCGGATGGGGGAAGGTGACAGTCCCTTATGCAGCCTGCTGCAGGTTTCTGGCAATCTAAAAGATACCTTTTCGAGCCATCGTCAGTGTAAATCGTGATTTTGTGGTCTTTGATTACATTGTTTGACTCCCAGTAGTATGAGTTTGTTCAGATATTTAAATATTTAGTTTCTGATTGGTTTCAAGTGGTTTCAAGATTAAAGACATATTTATCTTGCACCGATGGAGTCGTAGATACTATATATATATACCTGGCGCGACAGCTCGGGATGAGCCAAGGCCTAGCTTCTCGCAACCATTCATGCTGTGCTTGTTACATTTTTCGCACGAATGGAAGGGACCTACAATTTATTGCCGACTCCGAACGGCGAGTTGAGAAGCTTTTTCATGACAGATTATACTTCCGGAGGCTTGTCATTCCCCGGCGAGAGGTGGTGCCGCGAAAAATGTTCGGCGTTCCCGGCTGGGACTTGAACCCATCCCACTCGGTCAGCAGTCCAACGCACTAACCACCGACCCTCGGCGACCAGTCGTAGATACTATTTCCTTACAAATTTTCCTATTGGCAACCTTCTTTTCAAAAGCAAGCGTGCGAGCTCTTTGGATATCCTTGTTATGATTTTCTTTATTCTTAATGCAAATAAAAGTTTAACCACAATAGTAAAAATGCTATTCCCTTTGCAGCAATAAAGATATTAGACATTGGTCCATTGGTCAATAAGTTGTACATATGGCAAATTTAAGTGCCGCTTTTGGTTACCCAGTATCGTTTAATATTTCGTAAATTCCTTATTTTAGTTTCGATAAACTATGAAAAAATTTTATGGGGCTCTCTCTCTTTCTCATTTAAAATCAAACATTATAGATCGAAATCGGACATCCTGGAGAGAACTTTATGAAATAACGAATAAATCAAAGATAAAACTTCATACTATGTACATAAACTGTCTTCAACTTGACACACTCTGTCTCTAAAAAAATGACATCTTCCCTTAGCATAAATACAACAACGTGACGCAAAAGTCATCACCCTATCGGAAGATGTTATACTTTTTACAAATGGCGGCAAATGTCAGTTCTACTTTGACATTTGTAAAGTAAACAGATACAAAATACAAGTCAACAAGGCATGAATCGCTATACTCCTAAATAACGCGGAATAATTGTTTCGATTTTTTTGCGGAATAATTCGTCGGTGGTGTTGGCGCTGTGTGAATTCAGCGCAGATTTCCCGGTCGTCTGACAACACGGGACAACAAGAGAGGCTGTCAGGTCTGGTCGGCCTGGGAGCAGCCGTTCTGCTTAGAGAATATCACAGCTGTGGCTGAAGATGTCGCAGAGGACTCCGGAGTATCGACCAGACGACGTGCCACGCAATTGGGCATTAATCGGCGCTCTTTACAGAGAACTTTGGCGAAGGACAGTAAGATGTTTGCTTATAAAGTGCAGACAGTACATCAGCTGTAAGCTGTTGACGGCCAAGCGCATGTAATCTACGCTCAAGCCATCCTGAATCTTGACCATGAGAGAGACAACTTTTCATCGAAAATCATCATGAGTGACGAGGCCCATTTCCATCTGTTCCAGACTCATTTTCGTGTGTTTTTTTGAAGTCGTGAGTCTGTGTCAACATGCCTCAGACTCTTGAAGCCCTGAAAGAGAATATCCGTCAAGAGTGCGAGGACCTATCGCCGGAAGTTCTGGCAAAAGTGATGAAAAATGCGATAAATCGGGCCTGAATGGTCATCAATTCTGGCGACGGCCGCTTAGCCGATATCACTTTCTCGACTTAATGAAAAAAAATTTCAGACATGAAATAAATATAACCCAAAAGCAGAAACAAAGTTTTTCACTCATAAAAAAATTTACAGCCAAAGAACATCGGGTGACAACTTTTGTGCCACCTTGTATATATTGCCTTCGCGCCTCACACATGGCACATGGGCTACCACCTTCTGTTCTGGTTACATGTAGTCTGGCATGTTACCAATGTCCATCCGGCTTGTCCATCGAACACGGAAATTATTTCAATATTTCAATAAAATAGTAAAATAATGGAAATACGTGCTTGGCAAGAATTGTTGGAAACAATGGCTGACACCGAGGATGCGTTGCAAAATGGTCATCTTCTGACAGTTGGCTAACAAAAAAACAAATATTTTTATTAATGATGCAGAGATTAAAGAGTTTCGATCCAAATTCCTTTAACATACAGTGAACATTTAAATTAAGCTCATCTGTAAAACATGGTCGGTGGAAACTATGCCCGATGAATGGACCCTCAGCGTTGTTTGTTCGATCTTAGGGAAAGGAGACCCTCTGAACTGTGACAACTACAGAGGCATCAGTCTTATTAGCTATAACCTTACAAGTTCTTATCTCCCATTTTGTGTAAACACCTGAAGCCTGATCGGTCCATTTCAGTGTGACTTCAGGCCACAAAATTTCACCATCTTAAAGAAAATCGATACGCACCATGTTTTCATCAATTTTAAGGCCGCATATAAAAGCATCTATAGAGACGAGCTACACAGTGCCATGTCAAGTTTTGGCATCCCTCCCAAACTCGTTCGTCTGTGCAGGATGACGATGGAGAATACACGTTGCTCCATCAAAGTCGATCAAGACCTCACCTCTAGAAGAAAATTCTTCGGGTGGTTTCCGTTCCTATCTGCATAGACGATGAGAGGAGGAGGAGGTACAATGATGAACTGTACTGGCTGTACAGCGACATCGACTTATCCAATGTCTGAGGTGGCTGGGTCATGTAGAGAGGATGGGCACCAATGGTCCAGCCCAGAAAATCTTTGAATCCACACCCGAAGGACGACGTAGTAGAGGAAAACCTAGACTTAGGTGTCGCACGGAAATGAAAGACAAACTAAACCAACTTGGCGTGCGAAACTGGTGGCAGCTGGATAAAGATCGAGTTGGCTGGAGAGGCTTGTTGGTTGAGGCCCAGGTCCACACCGGACTGTAGTGGCACCTTAAGTAAGGCTTCGATTCCATAAACGTTATGATTGAAACCTAAATAAAGTTGTTGTCAAGATTTAAACACGAGCCGTAGGGCAGAGGAGCTGGTAATACCCAAAATCTTCTGGCATCTAGAGGAGAAAGACGAATCACGCAAGAAGATTTCTCCTCATTCTATATTTGCTTCAGTAAATTTAAACTTTGAAAAACATTCTGAACCGCGTCCAGCGAAATGATTAAGACTTGCATAAGCCTGAGAAAACCTGGGCAATGCATCAAATCTAATTTTCATCAGCAAAATGTCGATCTATGAAAAAATCTGTCACGAATCTCTTTGATTTAATTTGAACATGAATTTCGATGTTCACATATGTGACAAA
The DNA here is from genome assembly GCA_917880715.2 of Matsumyia berberina. Taxonomy (NCBI): domain Eukaryota; kingdom Metazoa; phylum Arthropoda; class Insecta; order Diptera; family Syrphidae; genus Matsumyia; species Matsumyia berberina. The sequence goes on from OU862870.1 coordinate 38,433,019, forward strand.
CTCTCTCAATTGCAATTTTAATTATTTTACATCTGTCGAATAGGCACATGATACATGTAACGTTTCTCGCTCATTCGCATTTTAGAATGCCGTAATGAGATGTCAGCATTGTAACATCTGATACCTCATTAAGGATTTGCTGATTCAATCGATTCGATTATTTCATATGTCCCATTCTATGATGGATTCATCGCTTCACACATTCCCACCATGTCGGCTCAGTACGAGAACACTAAGAAGTGCTGCAATCCATAGAGAACGAATTGTGTGCTACCCTATCTTTATTTTTTCTGTAAATTTTTAATGTTGCCAAACTGGGTGCGAACAATTTTCGGTGGCAGTCTTCACCATATGTATGTGCATCTGCAGTGGACTTAGTTACTTGTTTTCAGTTGAAAACTCCTAAAGATACTGGAAGTAAGTCATGCCTCCATTCTACTACATCATTCCAACCCCTGTCTTCGATAGAAGATTTGATATCAAAATACCAAGAGAGGACTGGAATGAGGGTATAGTCCGCCACTACACCGACGGGTCCAAAATAAACGCTGGCTAACCACTTGCGAAAGTTCCAGAAGGCTATGGCCAGAATATAATAAAGGCAGAACGACCAAGCTCCTACATATGGACAAGAAATGCCTGTCATTACTGGTAGGAATGATTACAGGCCACAATATGCTCAAGTATGATGCAAAAAAGCTTCACCTGACCGAGGACGACCTATGCAAAGGATGCTGGGACGAGGAGGTGTCATTGCCCAAGCCTCTGCAATATCAGAAGAAGAACATTTGGCAGATACCTCTTCGATAACATCGAGGAGCTATCCGATGGTTCACTGTAGGATCTGCTCAAGTTTGCAAGAACAGTCAAGTGGCTAATAAAATACATGGGTACCACAAAGGGTTTCATCGACCCCCTAACCTAACCTTACCTAAATCAATCCTTCAAAATTGAAGACGGATGCAGCGTTGTTTAAGCCGAGATAACCATTCTACAGGCCGCAAAGCTAATCAAAAACGACAACATTGTCAGGAAAGCTATCACTATCTATGTTGACAGTCAGGCGGCCATCGAGTCTCTGCAGTCAGCATTGACAAAATCGAAACTTGTAGAGGTTTACAGACAAGCTCTTAACGATATATCAACGACTTATAAGATGACCCTATGCTGGGTACCAAGCCACAAAGTTATATCAGGTAATGAGATAGTGGACGAACTTACCAGAACTAGCATATGCATACACCATTCCGGTTGCAAGGACACCCACTAGCACTCTTTAGGGGAAAATGGATGACGAAACCTTTATTAGGACTAATATGCGATGGTGTCACATGGACATGATCTGGCTAATGCCCAGATCACTAAGACCAGCCTTTGATAAGAAGAATTCCAAAAATCTCGTACAACTTAGTCGAAGGGATATACGAATCGTCTCCAGTGTCCTTATAGAGCACTGCGGAATAGGAATCCATCCAGATCATCTTGGATTACCCTACAATGACTACTGAAGAAGCTGCAGGGGTAGATCCCCTTTCGTTCTCGTAGACCCATTGTGATACCCATGATATTTCCTACTGCGATTTTAATTTCTTGGTGCCAGCCATCCGGTCGCCCTTGGAAAATTTGAAAAGTTCTGATGGTGCAGAAAGCACGTCGATATAATCGAACAACAATTTGCCTGGGATTCTATTTCCTGGCAGAGATTTGGGCAGTTATAGACAAAATGGGCTGTGTCCTCATGGACTCCTTCCTCACCGTATGCCCTGCATAATTTCTTTGTGTGATATCTAAGCATGTTGTGGCCAGTTAACACTCTCACCCGCATCGACAATGATTTCTTGTCTTTTTGTAAAATCTGGTAGGTTTTTGCCTTCTCATATTGTGGCCACAACATTCTTGATATTTCACAGGTGGTTAGCGATTTCCACCTATTATTTGCTTCCATTGAGGTTTTTTTGGGCAATTTTCGCCAGAGTGGAGGTTTGACCACCGCTTACTCTTGGTCTAGGGCTGAAGTCATTCTTGCTAGTTCATCAGTTTTTTAAAACCTGATACCCGGCTATGACCAGGGACCCAGCAGAACTTCAATGTTATCTGCGTAACAGTTATAGCTTTTATGGCAGTCTGACTGAATGTTAATCGTAATATCCTGCCATGATATTGTTAGTATTGACACCTGTTGGTATTGACACCTCCTGTCACTGCTAGGGCCTCCGCTTGGAAACGCTGCTGTGATCCGGGAGTCGTATGGAGCTGCTAAGCCCTAATTCTTCAGAGAAAAGACCTGCTTCTATAGACACGTTCAACACTTCGTTGTCTTGCCACTGTTTTCTGTTCATGAAAAGGGTCTTTCAAAGTCCAAGTGTGGGACAGTCTAATCCAAGTTGACACTGCACCCATCTGATTGCTTAGTATCTCGGCATTGCTCCAGTGTTTAGACTGGCTGGTTCTGAGAGCACTCTTCACTGCGGCCCCCTGCAAGTACATAGAGGTCTAGAGGCAAAAGATTAAGAATTACTTGCATCCCCGCTGTTGGTGTTGTTTTCATCGCACTTTGGGGTTGTTGACCAGTCCTTAACATTATTATCAGAGCCAACTCTTTACTTGGCTGTGTTGAACGTTGGTCTTAGAAATTCTCTAATCCTTAAGTCACATTATCCCTTTTATATCACCTTCGTCAGATTCATTCTTGAATATGTGACCAAATTGGAAAGCATCAATTTGGAGGGAGTGGATGCTCCCTCCAAATTGATGCTTTCCAGCACAGATTTTACCATTTTGCCTTACGTGATATACTCTGAACTGAGAGAGACCTACCACCCTAAGTGGATCTTTTGAAGGGTATTTTCCGAAGTAAATTTTTGCATATAATCCGAATCCGGTATCAAAATTGTCCCATTACGTCAGGATTTTGAGATATTTGAGGTTATGTACCCAAAAAATGAAGTTTTTGGCTAACTTTGAGGTTATCTACAGAGTACGCAAATTTTTTCTGGTCTCTATCTCCAGTTACATCATTTAGTACTACTGTTACTCTTCAATGTAAGAGTTTGAGAGATCGATTTCGATTTTTTTTTCTCAAAGTTATGGTTGTAATCGATGTTATCTTTCTCCACACAGAATTCCCTTAATCCTTAAATATGACAAAATGATATTAGATATCTTTGAATGTGTCCTTTTATAGACTTGATAGGTCATTCTATAGTTTCTCGTGTAAAATGACGCTTCCATTCACCACAAAGACGGACGGTCTAACTTCGATTTGAACCATTATCCGTGGCTAAATCGACCAATCTGCCGATGACGGAAACCAATTTATTTCATTTTATAGAATCTGTCTTCATTATTTCTTCACGTTACAAGCCCATGAATCAAAATTAATATACCCTATGGCGTAAGGTATAAAGGGAACTTCATGACCAGGTTAGCTATACAAAGCTGGAATAATTTATGTTCCCGGAACAAAGAAGCCACCCACTAAATGTGTAGGTTCATTCAGAACCCGACACAATCCCTGTCACCTTGGATTATACAATGCTCACATAATTTCATTCACCGTACTCCACGGTTGAGATCCTGAGGTTATCCCACATATATACACTTCCCTGCTCGGCGAATGGCATGCAAGTGTCAAACGACGGTGTGATGAGGAACCCTTCTACATACATACGTAGCTCCTCACATCGTTGTGCGGTCGTTTATCTTATCGGTTGGAGGTCAAATAACCTCATTCCGAAAGCATTCCTTCCCCAACTATAATTGTTGCCTCATACATACACTCGAAATCATCCCTGAACGTGACTGGAATACCTTGGCCGGCTTTCCGACAGATGGGTTCTCGATATGCATAAAATAAAAATTAGAAAGCAAAGAGCGCTTCAAGGAAACAACACTCGATGCCTAGCAGGAACAAACGGATGACTATAAATTTTATTGAAATTTCAAAAGACCGTAAAGTTTTTGGTTTTCTGAAAATTCGGGTCGCGTTGCAGGGCTGCGTCAGGCTTGCTTACCGTCACCTATTCACCTAGCAGCAGCAGCACAAGTGAATATGTTGCCACTGGGCGATATTATTAAAATATTTCCCTTAACGAAATACTCGGGCTTGTGGCTTACACAGTGAGCGACCGGTACGACGCACGGTGTGTCAGAACTCGGAACGTGGTAAAAGCAGCACGGGCAGGGCCATCCCGAAATTATATTTGACGGCAAATTTTTGGTTAATGGTGAAATTCTTGTGCGTGCTTCTGCATGTAGGTGTGTGTTCTATGTGGCTCGTTTCTAAGGACTTTCTAACCTAGATGGGACATGGGAGATATTTCGAATATTTTCAAAATAATTTATACAATTTTGTTTCGCAGTGGAATGTTTGGGGTGCTGTGTGTGATTGAAATCTCAGAAACAAGTGTAGGATTTTGTGGCTTTGACCCGAGCTACTACATGTGCATTTGAGGAGAGAATTCGCGGATTGTTGTAGTACCCACAATAGATATTATTCACAACTAAATACCTAGTAGCAGCGAATGCTATGTGACGAGTCATGCGCCTGCAATTCGGTTAAGTTATGCTTTGTGAAGTACTCGTACAAAGGAACTGTACACAGAAGGTCCAAAGTTATGTTTATTAATAAAGCGTGAAGTGACCGCGGCATTTATTGAAGGTACACATTAACATTTTTTTTGATATTTAGGAATTGAACCTCATCGATGCTTACAACAAAAGGAAATGTGACAACGGTATTCTTGAAAGCAAATCGCTAAAAATCGTTCATTAGGACGTACATAAAGGGTTTTGCAATAGGGCCAGTGGCAACACTGATCGCCTTCCACTGACAGACGTGATTGGCAGTACCGACAGGGCATAACAATTTTGTATTTTAATACAAACGCTCCCTTAATTTTTATTACCTGTCAATGTCAAAACGTCAGTCAGGTTTACATTTTTATCGTGGTAAAGTTCACGAACGCGCAACGTTTGGAAATTATTGAAAATAAATTCTGAATCAGTGGTCGCAACTTTAAGAGCGCTTACTCCAATTTTCGGTCGTAATAATCGTCCCACCAGACAGGCTGTGCGTGCTATAGTACAATAGATACATTCAATGAAAATGATCGCGGCTGTTATAGTCAATATAGTTCACTATCGGGCCATGTTGGAAGACTATTTTTGGCCAGAATTGGATGGACATGACATCAGTGAAATGTGATTCCAAGAAGATGGTGCCACAATGGCCTATAGAATGGCCAGGGCCACCCCGCTCATCCGAGGGATTACGTTTAGTCTTTAGTTTAACCCAGCATGCCAACAACGTCGGGAACAATATCGAATATGTGTGGAAGGGTGGTGGAAAATTGGCTCCAATGAAACGATCACGGGGGTGGCCATAGTGCAGTGGTTAGCATCATTGCTTGTCACGCTGAAAGTCCGGGTTCAACTCCTGATGTCGGAAAACATTTATTTCTTAAAATAAATGAAAATCGATCAACTGTGAAAGCTGATGGCGACTCTTCTGCGAAGGCATAACACTGGCAGTAGAGTGTCATGGTTAGAAAAGTTGATTGAGCTTACACTGATAATGACATCAGGAGATTCGAAAAAAATCCTGTGAATTATAGCAATGACAAAAAACCAAAACGTCCCCAGTTAGCCTGGACACCACCATTAGACGCTAATGGAACCTACCACTACCTGAGTTTCAAACCACATCCGCGTGTGTATTATAAAAAAAAGGAAAGCAAGAAGAGAGTCAAAGGACAAACCGATACTCGTTGGTTTTAAATGATTGAGGGTTGTAGTTATGAGCAAGTGCATACGTCATACATCATTCCACATTCATTTTGTACGTTTCTTAAAAGAATCTCGATATTACGCTTAAGGGTAAACTGATGAGCATTCGAAGAATGATCAGTAGGGCGAATGAGGTATTGAAGAAGCGGAAGCACTGTTTTTACCCACTAGCCACATCAAGTCGCAACTCTATTCACTAGAAGTCAACGAAAGACTCTATAAATTGAATTCCACTCCATGACTTCGCAAATCCAAGGAGTTCATCAACCCCATTTGAAGAGAAGAAATTCTCGCACTAAACAAAAGTGATGCCAAGCTCTTCATGGACTTCCTCACTGGACAATGTGCACTCAACTACCATCTAAGTAAACTGGACATCAGTCCGTCGGACATGTACCAAATCTGCTTGAAAGAGCAAAAAAGTGCAGAACATATTTTGTGCGAATGTCCTGTTATAGCTCATTGCAGACTAAAACACTCAATTCACCTCCCCAGAAACAATCAAACATGCATCCGCCAGCACTATTCTAAGGTTCTTCCATGCTCTCGATCAGTTGTAGCAGAAATTGCTTGACAAAGAAAATTTTATAGATCGCAGTGTCCTAAAAGCCATCGCCAATCAAAGCCTAATTTTGGTTACGAATACCGGAATAGGTGCCACGCGCCGGCTCAGACCGCGATGAAATTAATTGTTCAGCACTGTTTGTAGAAGAACGATAAAACAGTGAGAGACAGGAAACTTTGTATCGGTGCTCAAACGAGTCGATTGACATCGCGACGTCCCTTTTACTAATAAGTCTTAACGTGTGATTTTGGATTCCATCCAGAATCCGCTACACGGTTTTTGGGGCACCAAACCAAATATGAACATTGCACTCAAGCTTTGGGCGAATGAACGCCTTAAGTTAGGTAGATGGGTTGGCGAGGAGAGAAAAAACCCTCTGCGGCAGACTCAAGTCAGAAAAGACCCATTGTGATGAGGCGTGGTAACCCTTGCTCGTGAAGAAATACCCAAAATACTCTCCTATTGTCTTAGGGTTTAGAACCATCTTAGAGCCTTAATGAACTTCCAGATGTCCCTGATAGGTACGACACTTAGTTCTTCAGTATCCTGGAAAAAAGTATCTTCCAACGGATTTATGTCTGAGGTTCCTATGACCTGGGCAGTGGCAGAGGAAGTTGGTTATGTCCTCTCTATCTTCGTCTTCTAATATTATTTAAGCGGTTTCGTTGAAGCTAGGAGTGCCCGATCGTTTGGAACACTTCCCTTTAGTAAGGGAAAGAAGATTTCCGCTTGCACTTAGTCCCGCTATGTAAGTAAGGGGAATTTGATTGAAAGTGAGGGTCCGCACGCATTCAGAGTCCACCATTCATCCCATGGGCACAGTAGTTTTACACCCGAGACTACGAGTTTTTTCAAGTTTTGCTCTTGATGTCACAATTTTTCATACTCCTGAATAGCGGTCGAGGCTGCATTATAGCAGTCTAAGGCCCCTGCCACGCAATGAGCGGAAAGCGGCAAAGCGGAAGAGTGGGAAAATTAAAACGCATGAAATAGTAGGGTTGTGGCCATGCACTTGTTGAGCATATTTTCTGCCGCTTTGCCGCTCATTGTGTGGCAGGGCCCTAAGGCATCTACTAAAGATCGTTGTTCGTATTTCGTGCGCCAGGATCATCAACAGTGATGTCATCTTTATCCGTGGCTTGTGTTCAATGCACATCATGGATTTTTTTACTTGGTCAATCTGAACGACCAACCGTTTTAATTATGCTCCTACACTTGAAATTATTTAAAATTAATCCTTCAAATTAACAAGCCTTCAGCTGCTAAATTAAATTATTTTCAAGAGCTGTTTGAATGTTAATAAATTAAATGAAATTGTTTTAAAATAATTCAACAGTGCCTATGTGCACTGGTGCATGCTTCAAAAAAACTCTTAAAAAATACAATTACTATAACTTAGTGCCAGTTAACCCCGTCGACTACATTAAAGCTGTTAATTGCACTTGTTTCGCTAATTAATTAATTTGACCGGAGTATTTAAAAAAAAAAAATTCTCCCCCAGTCTGGTGAAGTTATTTTTGTTTTTATTAATATTTTTATGGGCCACACAATTAATCATATAAACGAAATGTCAGTGGGCTAACAGGATTACGACGATTAAACATATTTAAAGGCAAATTAAATAAATATTTTTTCGCAAAGAACGTCCCCATATTCGAGAGGCTAGGAGGAGCGGGAATAGGTATACATAGCTCGTCAAGCTATAGCAAATAAGCGCGCCCGTCGACCCGTCTTTATGACTTGACGAGGAATGTGATTTTTAATTGTTTCATTGTGCGTGTGGTTTTAAGCAAAATTGCGGTGTTGTGGTTTTTGTAATTCCAATTAAATCGGCGCAATGTGCAGTGGGATTGTTGGATCAATAATAAATAAAACTGCTCTTCGACACAGTGCTGCAACTGTTATTAACCACAAACCAAATATTTATTTAGCGCTGAAGAGATTTTTTATTCACATAATTGGATTATTTTATTTTATTTTATTTTTTAGGTTTGTTTCGATTAATAATACGTTATAATCATACTTTTTTTTTTTATGTTAACAGCGAATGCATGTCTGGCTTAGTTACATTTTCAATTCAACATTCAATTGGATTTACAAACGAAAATAAATAATTCACTAACTCCAGTGAACTTTTAATCCCTGAAAACTGTGGCGCATACTAAACTTTTTTTTTTTTTGTACAAGCAACAGATAAATTTGAATTTATTAAAAAATAAAGTTCTGTGAAATTAAAGGTAAAACTGATGATGTGTCTTCTTTTTCTTTTACCTTTCCAGGCGAGCGCAAAGTGAGAAACTGAGGAGCCAAAACTGAACCGAGCTGATGAAACAGGCGCGATTGGTTAAGCAAGTCCCAAAAGTGTACTTCAAATGTACACTTGGACAAAGACTAACAAGCTCACCATAGTCAAGAAACTGGAACGAGCCTAACACATAGTTAAAATCTGCATGACTGGCTATTTGCTATGGTCGGCTTACCGCCAGTCCACATAAAAATTCAGGCAAGACACCGTTTTTCTTTTCTCAGACAGTAAAGCCGCCCTAAGAGCACTGAACTCAGACACGATTAAATTAAAATCAGTTCTAGAAACCGTCAACATGCTTCTTGTAGTGGGAAATAAAAGAAAATTTGGTCAAACTACACTAGATTCCTGAACACATAGGTCGCTATGCAAGGAATCAGCGGGCTCTATGTCTAAGGTAGGGGTGAGGGCTGATGTCAACTCTACAATTAAAATATCCAAGTGCATCTTCCATCCACGACGGCATGAAAAAATAATTCATAACATACTACCAAAAGGTATCAATCTCCTTCGACAGATCTACATATAAGGTGTCAACTGACCTTATCGCCTTTCAGATTCTTCTAGTAAATTCCAGAAAATCTAGCGAAATTGAAGTAAATGAATAGACAGAGATCGCAGCGAACCTTAAACTTTTCTGGCATGATTCATAAATGGGCCACAAATGAACACCCAAAAATGTGGGCAAACGAGGAAAAGTGCAGATAAACCAAAACGGCAATAATAATGTCTGCTAGGAGCCGTTAAGGGCAATATTCAACATCACTTTCTAATGACGGCCAACCAAGTGTGGAAAAGGCTAAACAACTACGTCATATCAAGGAAGATCTGGGTCGGTTATAACAAATTAAAAACAAGCGAGCTGCTAATCAGATCAGGACCAGCCGCTAGCACAGACCACGAAGCAATAGGAGAACACGTAGCCAAGCTAGGTATCCCCCACAACACTTTCTTCCGTAGTTGTAAAGATAACTAAAAGAATCTCTGCATCGTTTCCTGAGTAAATGTCCAGCCCTAGCAAAGGTCAGGCAGGGAACTATAGGTAAATCCTTCTTCAATCACCTTAGATGTTAGATGTTAGATGTTAGAAATCGGGGTGTGTGTGCGTGCACTGCGACCTGTTTAGATCTATTGTGGTCCCCCGTACTCATATTGGCCGATACGTCTCGACCTAGAGAACCTCTTCCAATCCAATCACTCTGAGAAATCGGAGTATCTGGATTGGGTCCAACGATGGGAGATCCATTTCAAAGAACGTGTACGCTCCCAGGTGTGCTCTTCTTTTGTGGATCAATGCTCCGCAGTCCATAAGGAGGTGTGACGGAGTCTCCTCGGGATCGCTGCAGAATCTGCAGTTTCCATTTGCTTCTATTCCCATTTTCCTGAGATGCTCCCTGAGTCTGCAATGGCCCGTTAGAAAGCCTGTTAGAATTCGAAGCTGGTTTTTGCTGGTACCTAGCAGGCCTTGCTCCTCCATCGGTCGTAGTTCCCGAGGAGTTCCTTTGCCTGCCTTTGTCCTGGCAGTGTTTCTTTAGCATTCTTCCTCTTTTCTCAGTTCCTCTTCGATTCGGTGCGGTCACAGCCCGCAATGACCTTAAAGATATTTCCAAGAAAAGGTATTAGTGAACTAATCCTTTTGCTTAATTCCACAGGTTGGATTTAAGTATCTTCGTCTATCAACCTATAACAGCCGCAAACAACCAGGTCAAATGGGTTGCGGTTTCAAAGCGACGCATCCCAGCGCTAATTAGGTTCTTAGAACCGCCACCTCTACCTACCTACCTATCTAGTGTCTGGTGGCTGCATCAAGAGAGAAGTTCTAAGTCTTACGTGAGGAAATCCCAAATGGATTGCAGCACTGTCCACTGGGCATGGAAATATCAGAGGTCGCTTAAGGAAGATGACAACTGTAAACTATGGCTTGAGGACGGGGAGACTGCAATGCAAATTCTGTGCCTCACACTTGGTAGAGCCTTTTTCAAAAATGTTCGTCATAAAATTCTACAATTTTCACTCCACCGAATGAACCTGAAAACTACTTTCCTTCGCCAAACGTACATCTGCATCCAGGTCACGTGAGTTGTTGTATTAACTGCGCTTTTTGAAAGGACGTGGCTAGTTGTTCCACCACCTCCTTAAGAGCAATCACAATCGCCCTTAAGGCCTCTGAGTGTGATTGTACTTGCTACAAACAGCCCTCCTAATCGAATTCGCGTATACTTTTTGTCGGGTTTTCCAGGATAGATCAGGACAGTGTTTTTATAGAACAAGTAGTACTTTACAGCTTTCGACCATATTGTTGAACTCAGCCGCAATATATTCGTCTTAAGTTAGGTTAGGTTAGATAGCTGTCACCGCTCAGACAGGAACACACTTAGGTCAGATTGGCCCTTTATGATACAGAAGAAAACCGGCTTACCGGCACCAGGGAGCCAGAATGTGTACCATAAGTACAACGAAGGTGGGCAACCGTAGCCCGAGGGTTCTTCTTCTTAGCGTCGCAAGAGCAGGACATGTGAACAGTAGGTGAGTCGTAGTTTCATCTTCCGCCTCATCTCTGCAGCTTCTACAGAAATCATTGGAGGGGACCCCCAGTCTAAGTGCATGCCTACCTATCAGGCAATGTCTGTTAAGCACCCCTAAATTTTTCCGGTTTGTGGATGAAAGTCTCTCCGTCTTCTTTAAATCCAGGTTAGGTCAGATTTGTTTTGACAGGAGACAAGTGCTGATGTTGTTCCACCTATGCCTTGCCAGTTTCTTGGCATCTGTGGCAAGGAGGAACTTGATCGATTCGATAGGCGCAGGGGGTTCCCCCAGGTTTTCGGGGAGATGCCGTCCTGCACCCTCTTCGTCCAGCCCTTCAGTTGCCTGGTACTTCCCTGTGTCCTGGGACCCAACACAGGGTTACGTCGCACCTACCTGCAATCTCGTTGAGAGATCTGCGGCATTTCTTTACCAACCTTGATCGTATTGTCTGCGATTCCAAGGCTTTTATAGCTGCCTGACTATCTATGTGTAGTACAATAGCGCTACAATCTATCGCATTAATCAAAACCAAGCCGCAGCTTCGCAGACTGCCATAATTTCCACTTGAAACACACTACAGTGATCCCGCAGTCGCGTGGTAATGCCTAAGCCAGGTGCATTGGAGAAGACTCTAGCCCCCGTGCCAGCCGCTGTCTTGGATCCATCTGTGAATATTTCTAGCGTGGATATATTCATCTTACACGACACGACCTTTCATTGGAATTGGAGGTATCTTCCGCATTAGGGAGTTTCATCCCACGAGTCGAAATTGATACGAACATTCAAAAGTCCGCAAAGTATAAGACCCTACCTAAACCCTAAAACATTGCTCCTACCTTAATTTTTCTCAGACCCATCGACCTAATGGACAATGTTCAAGACACCCATAAGATTAAAATCTCCATTTTAAAGACCAAGCAAAAGCAAGCGCTTTGGTTTAAAAGCCTCACCTTCTGGTAGAAAGGAAATCCATTTAGAACAGAAACCACCCATTTAGACTACACAAATAGACCAACAGGCCCGCTTTTCCAGTTCCTTTATAACAGCATCTTCTCGATAACAAGATTAATTCAAACTTTCAGATCGAAAATAATCACCTTTTTCTTTGTGGATAAAGTTAAAAAGGACATGAAACTCGCTTGGTCATCCCTTCGTTAGGGGCAATATGTTTCATGTGGTAATGGGTATTCTGTGTCCACCCAAATTAAGTTAGCTTAACATAATGTCCATCCAGAGATAAACGTAATGTATCCGCTTTTACCTATCCATCCTGTTTGCTTCTTTTTTCCTTCTTACCTTGCACAAGGATATCGACATCAATTTATCTTTTTTGTTCTCTCCTTTGTGCATGTTGGTTGTAAGGACCCATTTGGGGATACAAATTTCACTTACAACACAACATATGTAGGATACGACACTTTGTCGTTTGCAAAGGTGAGTTCCGTTTTTTTGTCTGTTGGTGTCCATGCTTCTTGGTTATTTCAATGGCAGACATTTTCACTTATCGTCATAATCTATCATAAGTATCGTGGGGGAGTTAGTGGGGCCATTATCCCAAATTTTTTGGGGGTTTCTTTCGGGGAGTAGGAGGTTTACTTTCTTTTTTTTTTGTGTTTTGATGGATGGAAGATCCGTGCTCTTTACTATTTGATGTAAGCAAATTATGACGATGCTCAGGTATGTAAAGAAGGTAAGGCAAGTTTAATGGGTCTTGAGATAAGACATGAGTTTTCATTGTGCTAGTGAATGATTTGCGAGTTTCAGATTCGTGTCGGTGTATTGATATAAGATTGATACAAGATGGAAATAGAGACATATGTTCCCGGGACGGTCATTAGTCATTTGAAAAGTTTTGTAAGTAAAAAGTTACAGCAGTCAGTTGTCAGCAACTTATCGGTGGTTGGTCTTTATTAAAACAAAATTTGAACAGTAAATGGAGCCATGAACCGGCACAGGTATTGGGTACACACATGAGTGAATTCCTCAAGAGCACTTGAAGCCTATTGAAAATCAGAAAATCCCACAAGCAAATGGTGTTAGATTATTTATATAATAACTAGCTGATAACCGCGACTACGTACGCGTAGAAGACGCCTCAATATACCCTATATCCTTCCCCAGGTTTGAAGACATTCATGAGTAAATATAGACTCTCAATTCCTCATTCTTTAAGGCGTCCCTGTAAACATCATTTTTTCTTTCTCGCTTGAGGATGACCAGGCTGTCAGGTGAATTGGCTCTGAGGCGCTATGGGAGAAAAAGTCACTCCTTAGATCCACATTATCCGCTTTCAATCTCTGTCCATGTACCTTATTGATGTTCATGACGTATCAAACGTCAACGAAAAATTGCAGACGTTTGAACTCAAAGAGAAATGCGGGGGATGAATACGGTTTTTCTCTGATTGACTCGTGTGAAAATGCTGGCTTCGATAACGTGGTTCTACAAAGTCTTCATCTGCACAGTTTTGGAGGGTTAAGATTGGGCAAAAAATTTGAGGTTGAGGATGCTGGGTGGATCGAAAGTGTGCAATAACTCTACAGGTTAATATACAGCACCTTCGAGTTTCATTTCCGAATCCAGAGAGTCATACTTTATATTCTGAGTTGGCAACTTCTCCAGCAGAAAATTGACGATGCTGTTGACTGAGCCGTTTCTATGAGTGAAAAAAGCTCTGAAATAACTCAGCCATAAAACTTGGTAACACCCTGTAAAAGCCGAATGTCCTTCCTTATTCCTTGTATACATCACAAAAGGAACCTCTGTGCGAAATTTCAGCTTTCTAGGCCCAAAGGTTTGGGCTGGGAGTTAATGAGTCAGATATTCTAAGGAAAACGACAAAAAAAAACAGTTATTTTAAGGAAAGTGCTCCTAGAAAGTAGGGGTGGCTATACATAATGTAAGAATTATAAGTAAAGTAAATGAATATCTACACGTTTGCATAAGTAAGTTTTATCGAGTTCCTTGTAAAATTACTCAAGAAAGTGGGTTTTTCGAAAAATGGACGTGACAGTGGGAGGATTTCGAAAATGTTTAGCCTAAGTTTAAGCTATCACCATACCAAATTTCACCAAAATGAGTTCAGCGGTTTAGCCGGGAAAACGTGATAATATTAGTATGGTGTATGGATGGGTCTGGGAGAAAAAGTTTGTGGCGTTTTTGGCGATAGATTGCGTTAAATCGAAATAACTTGTAGGAACTTTGTTCCTCACTTGAATTGTGTTAAAAAAATATACTACGTTCGCTTAACAACCTTATACTTTATTACAGATAAATTTATTTTCTCTACGGAACACAGATTTTAAAGAATAACTGCACTAAGAGCTGACGCCACAAAAGAATAATCCTTTCGTTGGCTGTGTTCAAATCTCAATACTTTGGTACCATTTCCACAGCTGTCACCAAGGTGGCTAGTGTGTGCCCACAAACTCAATAACAGCTTATTCCAATAACTACAACAAGAACGCAGCGCAGGCTTAGACTTGTGAAAAAAATTTTACCGTTTACGGGGAAGGAACTCGATCGCTTTCCTTGTGGTAATTTTGATGTCAAAGATAAGCCACACTCTGCTCGTCCAATCACCCCAAAAGCTGATGAAAAGTTTGAAAAAGTCGAGCATGATAGGCATGTCAGCACTGTAGATATTGATATGGAATTAGGCATTGACCACAAAACTGTCTCGAACCATTTACATAAAGCTAAATACCAAAAAAAAGCTCAATGTTCCTTATGAATTGAGCGCGGGAACCAGGATGCATAGAGTTAACATCTGCGATACGTTCTTGAAGCGTAATTAACTCGAGTCACTTCTGAAACGAGTCATAACCGGTGATGCAAAATGGGTCACGTACGACAATCGGAAGCGGCAAAGATTGTGGATAAAGAATGGCGAACCGCCACAAGCGTTTGCGATGCTGTGTGTTCAGTGGGACTGGAACAGAATCGTCCACCATGAGGTACTTCCGTATGGTTGAACGTTTAATTCTCAACTCCCCTGTGAACAACTCGATAGATTACTAGGTTCAGATAAATAGGTTCCTTCGGAGGCTCATGATTTAAATTGTGAGTGTGTTAATCCCCAAACCCACGACGTTGACCTCTCTTGGGATATTCGCTGTCATTTAATTGAATTTTATGTGCTAAGAGGTACAAGTCTACAGCAGAGTTTTAGTTGAGAGTTTCTCATCGACGATGCAGGTCGTAGCACATCTCTGATCACCGATAGAAATAGTATTGGTGAAGGAAAACTGTCTTCTCGATCTCATGTGCTCTTAGTAATATGTTCCTTCCATCGCTTGAGTTAGACCTCGTGTTGGCTGAAGCTTTAACCACCTCTAAGCTCCTATTTGATTCTGTGCGTAGTTATGAATCATTGGCGCACTGATGGATCCTTTCGTTCATTATTGTTATACCTGAGCATTCGTATGGGGTCTTGTAAGGTCATCAATTGTCATCTATCGTCAGTACGCAGCTTCACGGCAGCTATCGTAAGGTGATGATCTTCTTCCATATCCACTCTTCGATGATTAAATATTAAGTAGATGGGATTGGAGCTAGCGTGTCTGAACTTGACAGTTGTGGCAAATCTGGTGCTCAAACATGATTGCCTAGTCCATGTTTTACAATAACATGCCTGGGGCCTTCGTTTTCATTGACATGCTTGAGATTCAAATTTAACATCACCATGACCATGTCCCTATTTGGTGTTGTGTTCACTGATTGGTTCGTTTACGGGGGTGAATTTTCGCTTTTTACTTTGCCCTTAAAATCTGTCCGAGAAGTGGCCTTGTGGGGTGTGACGATGGACAATTGCTTACATGCGGAGTCAGAAAAATCTTCCTATGTTTCCAGCAAACTCCTAGATGTAACCGACCTGACGTAAGGGCCTTGTATCCGTGGCTGGCCACGGGACAGTAGCAGAGAAAATGTTCCAGATCCTCCTCTTCCTCTTCGCAGTTTTATCCATTGATCTTAGTTGTTCTCGGTTGCATCTCATGGTTCACGGTTCGCATTACTTCTTCGCCGTGTCTTTTCAGTGCATGAGCTTTCTCGTTTCCCGTTATACACGCATATGTTAGTACCCTGGCACCCATGAGATGTGACTGTCGAGGAGGTTTATCTTCTTTTTACATTTCCGTCTGAATAAGAATTTGGATATTGGATTTGCTAGCGCTTTAATTGCTGCTTTATTGTCAAAGTAGATGTCTATGCCCTTTCCTTGGGCATCTCTCAGGGTTGTAAAGTTATGCGCCTGAAAGTTTTTCTAGATGAATGGCGAGTTCAATTTGTTGTTGAATACTCACGTCCCCGATTGTCATTCTTGTAAAGGGTTTTGCAATAGGGACGCTACAAAAGTGGAGCGACAGGGACAGCAAACGACGCCATATTTTTCTTGCGGTTTTTTGATATTTCTCTTCAGTAAGGTTTGCCATTTCATGATGGAAAGATATACGAGCCAACAACGAGTCGAAATTATTAAAATTTACTACCGAAATTCGGAGTCAGTGGCCTCAACGTTAAGAGCGCTACGTCCAATTTATGGTCGTCATAATCGTCCTAGCAAATCAACAATTGAGCGTCTAGTGGAAAAATTTGAATCCACAGGCACAGTACAAAATGTTCCCGTGCCAGTGAGACAAAGAAGTGCCCGTAGTGTCGAGAATATTGCTGCCGCTGAGGCTTCAGTTGCAGAAAGCCCAAATGTGTCTCTCACACGTCGTTCTCAAGCGTTGGGCATCTCTGTGACGTCGTTGTGGCGAATTTTGCGAAAAGATCTTGGCCTACATCCTTACAAGATTAAATTGACGCAAGAACTGAAGCCGCTTGACCACCAGAAGCGTCGTATGTTCGTGAATTGGGCTGAGCAACAACTTGAAAATGATTCGGATTTTCATCGAAAAATCATCTTCAGCGATGAGGCTCATTTCTGGCTGGATGGCTTGGTCAATAAACAAAATATGCGGTATTGGTCAGGCAGCAATCCACACGCACTCCATGAGTCATCATTGCATCCCGAAAATATCATTGGGCCGTACTTCTTCCGTGATGATCAAGACCGGCACGTTACTGTGAATGGGGATCGCTACCGTTCAATGATAACCGAATATTTTGGGCCCCAATTGGATGATATGGACTTGGAGGACATGTGGTTCCAACAGGACGGCGCCACAAGCCACACAGCGAATGTCACAATCAATTTATTGGAAACCAAGTTTGGAGAACGTGTTATCTCACAAAATGGTCCAGTCGCTTGGCCGCCTCGGTCGTGCGATTTGACGCCGTTAGACTATTTCCTGTGGGGCTACGTCAAGTCTATGGTCTATGCCAACAAGCCAGCGACGATTGATGAACTTCGTACGAATATCGAACGTGAAATTGCAGCAGTATCGGCCGATTTATGCTTGAAAACCGTCGAAAATTGGGTTCAGCGTTTGGACTTCTGCAAGCGTGCCCGTGGTGGCCATGCAAAAGAAATCGAGTTCCATACATAATGGCATCAAACGTACTTTCACAGGAATAAAGAATTTCATTGATATCCAAAACCGTTTTTGTTTTATTTAAAAAAACTTTTGTAGCGCTCTTATTGCAAAACCCTGTACATCTAAGACACTCTGGAGGGAAAAGTTGCTAAGAAGTTGTCAACAAAGTTGAAGTTCTTATCGACAAAAGTGAGGTATATTAAGCTTTTTTGGAAAAAGTTCATTCTCGTAGCAAAGATGTGAACCTCATTCGAATACACCAGCTAAGGCAATGAAATCAAATTCTAGAACTTTCAATGTACACTGAAACAATCAAACCTTCGTTATTTTTAAAGAAAATAAAAATCATTCAAAAAGCAAATGATTCTAACTGCCATCCATTTGTCAAATAAAAAAACATGGCGGAAAGTAATAAGAGGAAATGGCAAACTTAAGACGAATATTCTGAGTCCTGAAGAGTGATTCCTTCTTTTATCTTCTTCAGATCCCGTCATCTTTCGAAGCCGTCGTCTTGCTATCTGCACGCTTTGAATTCTGCAATGCATTTAAATTCTCTCAAACTTATCGGCTGTCTTACCGAAGAAAGCCTTCAATCTCCGGCCACTTAACGGTTCCAAGAATATCAGGCTTTTTAACGCTATTATTGTATTAATCCAATGTTTGCAGCAGTACTCTTCCACGTCGAATCGCTGCGTCGATACTTCCAGCTCTTGGTTCTCCAAAAAGTGAAGTGAGGAAGTTCGGCAGGCAAAGTGATAACTTCAGACCCAGTAAAATAGCTTTGTAGAAACAAACCTATTGTTTCATTAAAGTTATTGGTGAATATGCGATTAATGTGGTGCGATGCGAATAGGCATTAACGCTACAGGCGGGGGAAAATAACGATGCGATACTGCAACTCGTCCGTCTCTGAATAGATTTGAAATTCATCCGCGTGTGTGAGAGCTAGTTCATCCGCTCTACATGGCTAAGTCATTGCATTCGGACTCTTCTGTCACTATACAGCCCGTCGTTATATCTTCTCCCTCACTCAACGTCTATCCAGACGGGACCACATATCACAGAGAAGGACTATTCTCCCAAAATAATCGAGGGCAACCTTGTCCATTTTTGACAAAGTCCATGCCTCTGCCCCATACAGAAAGACTGGAATGATTAGGGTCTTGTACAGGCTCACTTTAAAAGGGCTTTGTTACTCAACTGTCCAAAGTGACTGACACTGGTGTCATTGTCTCGGTTCATGGGGCAGCCTAGGTCGACAAAGTCCTTTGTCCGTTATATCTCACGAGGGTGACGTTCTGTCCAAGACGTCGAAATTGGGTGTCCTTCTTTGTTAACAGCATAACTTTGTTTTACCCTCATTGACCGTTAAACCCATCATGGACACTTCCATCTCAAGACTCCCGAACGCGCTAATCACATAACTTTGACGATAGTGGCAATATCGTCTTGGTACGCGAGTATTTGCACGAATTTTTGGAAAATTGTGCCTCTAGTGTTGGCGTGTGAGCTCTGCATAATTTTTTAAGGAACAATTAAAAAAAATTGTATGATGGCGCGTCGCCTTGTCCTTCACGTATCCTTGTAAACATCAAAAGACAAGTAATCTGTGTCCGAGGGGAGGTTAAAAAGTTCTCGAACCAAACTACGAAATAGTCAGCTGCAAAAGCCTATTTCTTATTATTTAGTGAATCAACTTCTTCTTCAAGATGCTCCTCCTTCAAAGTATTATGTAAGTCATTGTCCTACTCATGCAGATGCAGATTTAAAATAAATCTCTGAAGACAGGAGATATTAAACCTCGACAGGATATTGCTACGGATGACGTGCTTCTTTGCCTATTGTAGTCTTTGATCCGAAAAGAAAAATTACAAAACAAAATTATATCAGGCAGATACATGTGTACATATCTTTTTAATAAAGCCTTAAGCACCATTTCAATATACAATATCGTTTCTATGTGCAATCTGGTGCCCTGCTAACAATAGATAAGTAGCAAAATGCTCCACTTCTTGGTACCGGCTGGGCAGCCAAAAATGCACCTTTATCCGGTGAACGTTCAAATATTTCTGGCTTAGGTTGTGGTTCCTGTTTCGCATTGTCCACTTGGGCCCTCATTTCTGGAGGCTAAACGAAACTTGTAGGTAAGCACATTGCAATTGAAGAAGTTTCGAATTTCTTACCAACACACTTCTGATATTCAATAGACGTCCCTTTGGTGGTTTCTGGTGGAATGGAGGCTTCAAACATCCAGCTTCAGCGGACTTTACCAAATAGTAAAGAAGGTCATTTCGAAGACGAGCTTCCTCTACAGAACTCCATTCGGATTTTAGTTTATTAACCCATTCGAAGGCCAAACGTTTGTCGGAACCACTGAGACGCTCACGCAAACACATATTAAATTGATGCAGTTGCATGTTGAAGTCATAATTTAGATTTTCAACGATACTTTCCATTTTGTAAGGACGTAAAAAGCGCTAAAAACAAAAGAAACAGATTTTTTTCCGAAATCTAGCTGAAAATGAAGTAAATGACAAAGGGTCATGAGAATATTATAGAAAAACAAAATGCGACAAGTGTTCTGAGTGTTGAATATTCGCAAGATATGGAGACATGGAGGCAGCTGGCTAAAGATCGATCTGGCTGAAGACGCTCGTTGATTGAGGACCAGGTTCACACCGGACTGTAGCTCCACCTTAAGTAAGGAGACATAAGCGTCGGCATCTAAAACTTTACCACCAACTGTTCATGGTTCACCTCCGCGTGATTTTTGGTGGGTGGGAATCTTTTGATGACACCTCCCCTTGTTCTATTCTTCCTGCCCTAAATTCCCTTAAGCATTTCCCCACAAGAGGACTTACGTAGGTATTCTCTGCTTAATCTCTGCTGTATTCGTTATTCTTTTATTTATTTATTTCTTTTATCAAGCAGTATACTGCTGCAATAGCTCTAGCCGGATTCAGCGAGGGAAACATAGCTAGAAGCTTTCGATTAAGGATCAAAATAGTTCCTAAAGTCATAGTAAGTTTGTAGGAGACGTTTGCATTGCTTATGAGACGCAAATGTGAAAAGATCATTATCGTCGTTGCTTTGCTAGATATTCAAGGTTTCGTCGTAACGGATAAAGATTTTCCTCAACGCATCTAAATTTATTTAGGAGACCTTCTTGGCGAATTGGGATTATGACGTAAGTTTTTGTCTTACCAACAATACGAATAGAATCAGGGATCGAATTAACGCAAAGGTAACGAGTAACTCGTTATCGAAATGTGAGGATTTGGCATTACCGCTTTCGTGATCGAGCATTCAGTATCGAAATTTGAGATGACAGCACGCCATATAGGGCATATTTTCACTTGAACATTATTGGGCTGTCGAGCCGTCGAGCTATACAACAAAGAATATTTTGCCAAACTGCAGACAGGAAAAAGCAACATCGCTACGACTATGGCAGCAGCTAATGGGAATGCTAAATGCAGAAGGGTCACCAGTTAATCCATTCCATAAGATCCATAAGATCCATTCTTTACTTAAATTTCATGCCAAATAATATATTTCTATCTTTTATATCAACCGGAGAAACATTACTTTGTCAGTTGTAGTACAATTGCTCTAGTACAATTTTATTTTCATTCGATACGTGGGCTTTCGAGTGCCATCATCCTAATGAGGTTAATCGATCATTCGATCGCGAGTCCTACTCACTCGCTCGTTATCGATTGCGGTAATTCGGCCCCAGGTTTATCATGAAAGTAGGCTAGATAGAGGCGAATGGTTTTTTAAAGATGACCTTTCAGTCTGGCAGAATCATGATAGTCATCGTCACTATGATCCGCCAAGTTAGTTTGATGATGGGAGGAAACAGTAGGTCGATAGGAACTGCGGAGGTGCCCACAGAAAAAGAAGTGCAATACTCACCTAGTTCATTCGAGTTGTTAGAGTGTATGTGAATTTCAGATATGAGAGCTTTAGATATTTCTAGGAAGAGGCAGAGTCTTTCATGGGAGAGTCCTTACATGGCAAGATATCATGTGCCCAGAGTTCAAGCACTTGTAACGCGTAGTCGGTGGGACCTATACACGCAGTCGACCTGCTTCACTAACTGAGCTCTGAGAGTACCTTTTTGACAATTTCCGCTGTCAAGTGGATTGTCACTGCTTCCCACTGCCAAATGCCAATGAATCCTTCTTGCTGTACAATCAAATCGCACAAACTACTACAAAAATTTAGTGCTTATCCTTGACTTTTATCTGATTCTTGTTTGCTATGTTCCGAGACGTAGTTAAAACCACTTCCCGGAGTGGTAATGACTTGAACGAAGGAGAAAAAAACAATTTTACAATTAAATACTTTTATTTATTTTCGAAATTTTTATATTTTATGACAAATATTCATACACACATCATTTACTCTCTTTATTTTATATCTAAAGTTCTTGAGATTTAAAATCAAAACAAACATTTTAAGTTTTCAAATATTAAGCTTTAAATATACACATTTCAATCTTACTTTTGTATAATATATATCAAAATTGAGTTAATAATATTTACAAGTCCTTTCCTTTTGAGAAAAAATAAATCTGTTTGTCTTAGTTTGTCCTAAATTTTGTAATCTTTAAAGCAGCTCTAATAAGTCTTTAACAGTGTAACAATAGTAAAATAGTTTTTTCTTCTATTTAAGTTATTTTTATTTATTTTATTATTAATTATTAAATACGTTAAGTAAAATATTTAATCTAATTACGCTGCCACTTAATATGTAACAGCTTAATTTTGAAATTTTCATAAATAAAAAAAAAAAATAGTTAAGCGTTTTGTAGAGGTTTCGTACTATTCTATGTTTATGTTTATGTACAATTAAAATATTTAAATTACTATAAGGTATACGTGGTTTTTGTAATCGTGCAGTCCATACTATAAAAAGCAAACTAACCCACCATAACGTAGATGAATACACTATTGATTGTGAACGCTACAGCTACACACAACCGTCTGATTTTCTTGTCTTAATGAAAATATGATGAAAGTATGATGGCTGTCGAAAACAGTATAAGAAATAAGTTTGGTATAAACTCTACAGATGTAAAAAATTATTAAGTCTAAGGTGGTAAAAAGTGTGTAAGTGGTAAATTTAACAATAATTGCATTGGCTGTAGGTACATATTTACATATTTTTAATAAGAGAATGACACATCTACAGATAAATGGCTGTTTTCTGTATTTCCTAAACAATGTCTTTGTCGAGTTTAATGATCACAATCAGTAATTGAATTAATAAGTTGGGTGGTTACCAAGGGCTGTGCAAGATTGTATAATAACATAAGCTCTACGCTCCGAGATCTGCTGCGGAATGTTCTCACTTAGCTCTCAAAATAAACTAGTGACTACGGTTTTGGAGTCAACCCTAAAAAAAATGTAACTGGTTCACTAGTAGGCAAAAACGCATAATCACATTGGCTGTTGGATAACTATTGAATATTAAACTAATAATAAGCGCGTGTCCAAATCTATCTCCACACGACGAGCTGCAGCCAGTTATATATCGAATGTCACTGTACTGTTAGCCGGCTACGACGATCAAGGTACCGTAGGTGTTGCCCACAGGATGATGCTTCATCAGTTCTGTTAAATGTCACTGTGGGCTTCCTTCTAAAAAGGCTGCAAAGAGCCAGAAGCTATACAATCGGGTATGACGAAAATGCGACAATAATGGCAAGGAGTAAGTTTATTAAGCTTACCGAAGACCTTATGAGGAACGCTCTCCTGGGAGTTGAGCAGTGATGCCAGGAGCAAGCTATTTCCATTTAAACAAACAAAACATGACCATCCTTACCAAGAAGATACATCTGAAGTGTAAGCCCATGACGCTGTCTGGAACCAAAATTAGGTATCTGAACGGGTCAAGTATTCGATGGTATATCTGGATGCCAGACTCAATTGGAACTACCGCGTGGGAATAACACGCGCGTCTTGAACCACACCAACTTGCGTGGAACTAAAATCGGAAACGGTTCGATTACGCAGAGAATATCGCCAAAAATTACAATTTTCACAGGTAGATCGCCGATAGATCGAAGCTGAAATTTTGGGTCTGATCCATTTGTTAAGTCACCTGCAATGACCTTATTCAAGGTCAGGGATTAACCCTGCAGTTTTGCAACCCTGAACCGTTTCCTGCAATAGCCAGCGAATTAGAAAGCGATATAATACAAGCCAAAATGGCGATAAAATGTCGGCTGCATGAAGAATGTTCCAACTCTCATGCGAGAAAAAGTGAAACTATATGCAAGCTTCAGAGGTGGAAGGAAAGTATGAACGGCTGTTCAGAAGTCCAGCTTTGGCTAGCATAAGGAGTGGAATTTTTAGCTGTCATTAAATGAAAACCCATCGGATACCGTGGAAATAAGTAAGGAAGGAACTGTGAGCAGATTCTAAGTGGAAGGTTCGCTGACTGCTCCACTGACCAGTGGCCTGGTTCGCCAAAAATCAGGTCATTTTAGAAAAGCCTTTCAAAATGCACGCCAAGCACATGGAAAGTGACAGATGTTTACAGAACTCAGCTCCCTACGTTCGTAAAGATTATGGTTACGTTTGTTAATTACGCCACGATTTCAAATCCGCAATAATCTCTTCTGTGCTTGCCGGTCTGGGGTCCCAAGACGGTAATGTTTTCGACTCCCGACTAGTACTAGGTCTATGTTCACTTCTATCTACACTTCGGTTCCTCAAATCCCCAAATTTATTCACATAACCTCGACGGTGTACGTTATACGTTTCCTTTGGTTCTCGTTGAGAACAAGGAACCGCAGATTGATGATTAGAATGATTTTCACACGGCTGACGTTCTGAGTGCGATCTCGATTTAGAATCGTGCTTTTGTTGGACGGGTTTCGGGTCGGGATAGTACTGCTTTTTGAGTTCCTCTAATTGCTTTAGTTTTCGTGTATACAATTCAAGCAACTGTTTACGTTTCTTGTGCTGGGAATATGTCGCATCTACTTCGGGTAGTTTTTCTAAATTAGCTGAAAGTTCCTTGATCTCTGCTGTCAGTGAAGCCAATTCAACACCGAAAGCGGCAAATGAGGATTTTGAAGGAATCGGCACGATTGGGACTGAAGGCGTTCGCTTAGATGTGGAAGGTTGCTTGGTGATAGGAGAATTTTTTTGAGGTGGTATTGCTGGTGATTTCAGTATTGGGCTCGGGGCAAGTGAACTAGATTTTGACGATAAGGACCTGGGTGAAAAGCTATTTGCAGCTAACGATGCATGTTTTGGAGATATCAGAATAGATTTTATAGGCTTTTGGGTATGCGAAGCGGCTTTCAATGATGATGGCATTGATCTGGTTTTTAATAGGTTTAAATCGGGAATATTTGTCACCAAAGGTGAAAAGGTAACTCTTGAGCTGGAAGGTTTAACGATGGTTTTCGGAGAATAGACTTGTTTTAAGACCGTCTGCGAGTCTGGAATTGAAAATTTTGTACTACGTTCTTGTTTTGTTGAATTTTTGGCCGGCTTAGTTACAGGAGGGCTGTTGGTTAACTGAGGTAGGGATGGAAGCAATGCAGAACCCTTGCAAACTGATGACTTTTCTGTCATATCCGGATTTGATGATTTAACTGTGGTTTCAGGCAGTTTCTTTAAATCATTTTTCAACTGAGATGGCTTTACAACAACTAAATTTGAAGGTGCAGGCCTATCCCTGGCATTAAGTTTTGCAGGGGAGGCCATTTTTGAGAACACATCTGTGTTTTTAATTAGAGGAACAGGAGTCTTGTCGGTTGGCGCAAGTGAATTTGATATTTTGGGTGAATTTTCCAACCTAGATGGAGTTGAGATTAATGGCATTGAAGGTATGAGTGGAGATGAAGACAAGGGAAGTGGGGATGACTCAGTAGGCGGAGACATTACATCTGGATTGACTGATGTGGGTAAAGTGAATAGACCTGAAGCAGAATCTCGCGAAGAGTTATCATCTGTTTCAATTGACGATGCCTTCTTAAGCGAAGGTCTCGGCTTTTTCATTAGTGGATTGACAGGTGGATCTCGTTTAAGCTGATCAAACAGATCATCCGTCGATATCATGGTAATGGCTTCGACATGAGGCTTTTTAATTACAGCCCCATCTTTCGATACCGTGGTTATAGCCTTGACATAAGGCTTTTTGTTAGCGGATTCATCTGTTAAAAGCTTGGTAGGAGCTTTAATATCAGACTTTTTGTTAGGTTGTTCGTCTATTGATTGCTTGGTAATCTCAACACGAGATTTTTTGATAGGGGGTTCATCTGCTGTAAGCCTGGCAGAAGTAACAACCCGAGGCCTTTTGTTTGCGGGTTCATCTGTAGATAACTTGACAAAAGCTTTAACAGAAGACTTTTTGTTGGACTGTTCATCGGTTATTAGCCTGGTACAAGCTTCCACAAAAGCCTTCTTGTTCGCGGGTTCATCCGTTGATACCTTGACGGTAGCTTTAACAGAAGACTTTTTGTTATGCAGTTCATCTGCTATTAGCCTTGTACAAGCTTCTACAAAAGCCCTTTTGTTTGCGGGTTCATCTGTTGGCAGTTTCGTAAAAGCATCAAGACGAGGCTTCTTGTTTGCGGGTTGATCTGTTGACAAGTTGGTCACAGCCTCAACACGAGGCTTTTTGCTCGCCGGTTCATCTGTTGGCAGCTTCGTAAAAGTATCAAGACGAGGCTTTTTGTTTGCGGGTTGATCTGTTGACAAGTTGGTCACAGCCTCAACACGAGGCTTTTTGCTCGCCGGTTCATCTGTTGGCAGCTTCGTAAAAGCATCAAGACGAGGCTTTTTGTTTGCGAGTTCATCTATTGACAAATTGGTCACAGCCTCAACACGAGGCTTTTTGCTCGCCGGTTCATCTGTTGGCAGCTTCGTAAAAGTATCAAGACGAGGCTTATTGTTGGCGATTTCTTCTGCTGATAGCCGGATTAAAGCTCGGGAGACTTTATTTGGTTCAGTTGTTAACCTGGTAGTAGCTTCAGCTGAAGACTTTTCATTCGCGTGCTCATTCTCTGAAAGCTTGGTAACAGCCTTAACAAGCAGCTCTTCTTTCGGGAGCTCGTCCGTTAGAAGGCGCGTAGAAGGCTCACCAGGAGGTTTTATCTTCGGGTGCTCGTCTGTTGATACCTCGCTAGAAGGATCCACAAAAGATTTTTTTTGTACGGTTTCATCTGTTGATAAGTGGATTGTAGCCTCAACAGATGGTTTTTCGATCGGAAGCTCGTCTGCTGATAAATTGGTTACAATCTCCTTTGGGAGTTCATCTGCTGATAGACTGTTTAAAGTCTCAACAACAAATGTCTTATCCAAGTGCTGGTCTTTCAATATCCCGGTAGTAACCAAAGACTTTTTGTTCGCGGGCTCATTTCTTGAAAGTCTGGTAATAGACTCAACCAGAGTCTTTCTGTTCGGGCACTCGTCTGTTGATTGACTGGTAATAACCTCAACAAAAGATTTTTCGTTCGAGAGTTCGTCTAGTAATAACGAATTGGTTACCTCAACACACGGTTTTTTATTGAGGATCTCGTCTTTTGACAACGGAGTAATAGCCTCAATAAAATGTTCTTTGTCCTCGAGGACATTTGTGGATAAAGGGGGAATAGTCTCAACAAAAGACTTTGTATTCGACGGCTCATTATCCATTGAGTTGTTTTCGAACGGTTTGCTGACAGTAATCTCGTCCAACTCGAGCTGCTTATCCTCCACAATTAAATCCAAGTTCCCCAGCTTCGCAATATTCTCTTTACTTGGAACCATCTCCTTTTCAACGCGTTCCATGGTTAAAGCCAGCTTGTCGTCAGAAGCACTAGCCAAATTAGACTCCCTTGGCGTTCCGTTTTGTACGGTTTCGGTGATGTTCCCATTTTTTTCAATGTCCGGCTTTAGTTCAAATGCAAGCTGAGAACTACATGTGGAGTTGTTAAACGGTGTTGGGTGAGATTTTAACTTGAGTGGTGAAAAAATCTTTTCTTCTTCAGAAGGAGATGGAGGTGCAACAAGCATAGATTTATCGGTTGATCCTTTGTCATTCTTTTTTGAGATCTTTACAATGCACTTGTCAGGCTTTTTATTTTTATTCGAATCGAAATGGTTTTGTTTGTTGTTGATATTACTGCTTTCTACTGTTGCATTTGGCGTCGTTATGCCCGAACCAGTCACATCCACAGACGATTCTTGCAATTTGGCGGCAATAGTCTCAATTTCTGTACCAACAACTGATTTTGATCCATTCTCAACTATGGGTGGTGTTGTCTCTTCTTCGGCTTTTTCAGAACACGATGGTTCTCCTTTCTTACTCTTTTCCAAATCAGTAGACGCAAAGTATTGCCAAGGCTCATCGCACGACTCAAAGTCAACTTCAGTTGATACTTCAACTGCGGGAGCATAGTAGTTGACAGCACTTTGCTCTGAAGCCTTACTTTTGGAAGCTTCTGTTGACGTTGGTACACAGTTTGGTTTTTTGAAGGCCGAATCATCATTCTGTGTGAGTTGTGACTCGTTCGGATTTTTGGCAGTGCGATCGTCCTTTACCGGTGATGATGTTGCATTCGGTGCACGGTGCAGACTTTGAATACTGACCAAACTTGCATATGTGTATATACATATGTCATTGTCGAAATCAAGATAATCGGAAATATCAGATTTGGAGGAGTTGTTAAAGGATTCATGACTCACATTGTGCTTCGGAATTTTGCGCAAAACATCAACTGTCGTCATGGATTCGATTTCCACCGACACATCACTATTGAACTTGTGCCCATAATTTCCGGATAGCATAGAATCCTTAACTTGTTGAAACGGCGTAAGGTCAGTCGTCATGTCATTTAAAACATCTGATAGACAATCACTTTGTATTGGACACTCAGGAATATTAGCCTCAAATTCAGGACTATACCCGAAGTCGTTTATGTCTGAGAAGGGATCTAATACCAGTTCAGTATTACCTTCGGCGCTACCGCCATTAGCTAAGGTAGACGATGTCTCAGATTCGTTTTCATTCTCGTCATCGTTCGGTTCCTTGGTTTCATCTTCATGGTCATCGCCATCAAGCTTACGTTTCGATTCTTCAATATCGGATTGAATTGTTTTATGACTGTCTTCCGTTGAAGTGGATATAAGGTCTTCAGGCTTCAGTATGGTGGAATAACATTTATGCTTCATAATATCATTAGTGTCACCGTTTCCAGCAAGAAAGTTATCAGGTACACTGTCAAATTCTTGTGGTCGATTAGCTAAAAAGATATCCGACATAGTATCAGATGAGTTATTGACATCCGCTTCCGACAACTGATTGGCGATATTCTTTTTCATTGACTGTTCTAGCTGTTCAGCAACTCTCTGAATTTCATCTTTTGGCTTGGTCACAACTATAGGTGCAGATAGGCCTGCGCACTCAGTCTCTGCAGTGGTCTTCTCATTTTCAATCCTTATTATCCGGTTTTCACTGATTTGTAGGATTAGTTTGGAGTTTTTGAATGGTGCGTCAGTGGAAACGTTTTTGCTGGCGTCTACACTACGGGCACGTGTACGTAACGAAATTGGAGAATTCGAGAGACTTCGATCGCAATCTAATGAAATCCGGTTCCGTTTTTGTTGTTTCTTCACGTCAAGTTCGTCCTGTTCTGTGGTTTCTTTTTCTACTGAAGGTGTTGTCAATTTTTCTATTGGCGCGTCAGTGGAAACATTTTTGCTGGCGTCTATACTACGGGCACGTGACCGTAACGAAATCGGAGAATTCGTGAGACTTCGATCAAAATCTAATGAAATCCGGTTCCGTTTTTGTTGTTTCTTCACGTCAAGTTCGTCCTGTTCTGTGGTTTCTTTTTTTACCGAAGGTGCAGTCAATTTTTCTATTGGCGCGTCAGTGGATACATTTTTGCTGGCGTCTATGCTACGGACGCGTGTACGTAACGAAATTGGAGAATTCGTGAGACTTCGATCGCAATCTAATGAAATCCGGTTCCGTTTTTGTTGTTTCTTCACGTCAAGTTCGTCCTGTTCTGTGGTTTCTTTTTTTACTGAAGGTGCAGTCAATTTTTCTATTGGCGCGTCAGTGGTAACATTTTTGCTGGCGTCTATACTACGGGCACGTGACCGTAACGAAATCGGAGAATTCGTGAGACTTCGATCACAATCGAATGAAACACTTAAGATGTCTTTCTTTCTCTCCTCTTCTTTACTTTTTAATTCCTGTAGAGTTTTCAGCTTCAAGTCATTTCCGATACTTTGCGGTTCTTCAACAGATTCCATAACGCGAACTAAATTTGTGGAAACCATCTCTTTGGAAACAGCATCCACTATCATTTCGTTTGCCTCTTTTTTTGAATCTGTAATAGGTTCCACAATAGAAGTTGGTTCGGCACACTCGGCAATGACATCGTTTTTATTCGCTTCTTCAGATGAATTGACTTTGTCAACATTCTTGTCCTCAAGCTTATCACATTCCAATGAAATCTGAGTCCGTTTGTGTTGTTGTTTCATGGCAAGCTCTCCGTCTGCTGTGATAGTTTCTTTGACAACTGAACGTTTAGTCGAATCGTTAGATGTCAGTAAAACTTTTTGCAGTTCCTTAGAGAATATTTTCACGTGAGTTCTTTTCAGTAAAACAACTGGCCTCATCTTCCGGGCAGTCGGCTTGAGATTCTTTCGACTCTTAGGCCCAGGTCGGGCCTGTTTAATGAACTCGGCTGTTTTAATTTCAACTTCCTTCTGCTGAAGCGATTGAAGAGATTCCACAGCAATCGGCTGAACATCTTCTGAAGTTGCTGCTGCTGACTGAGAGCCCTTGACATCTACTTTCGGTGATTCGTGTTTTGGGGTTACTTCTTTTGTTTCTTCTGTAATTGGAACTGTGGGGTGTGTAGTTTTTTCTAAGGGTCTCTTGATTTGGAGATTTATGCTAATCGGTTGTTCTTTCGATGTTTCCCTTGGAACTTCTTCTTGGATATCTTGCACCAAATCGGGTGGTTGCGTAAATTCTGGATCGTCCGTTGTGGCTCCCTTGTCCACACTTGGATCAACTGCTGATTCTATAGATTCGAGCAAGTTAGTTTCGCTTTTGCTTGCTGGATCAATAGTCTTTGGTTCTTCTGCTGTCGATGGAATAGATATGTCCTCTTTCAAAGCAAGACCTAAAGACCTTAAGAGTTCTTTCTTTCTCTCCTCTTCTTTACTTTTCGATTCTTGCAGAGTTTTTATCTCCAAGTCGCTATTGATAGTTTGCGGTTCTTCAACAGATTCCATGACGCGAACTAAATTTGTGGAAACCATTTCTTTCAAAACAGCATCCACTACCATTTCGTTTGCCTCATCTTTTGCGTCTCTAATAGGTTCCACAATAGAAGTTGGATCGACAATGACTTCGTTTTTATCCACTTCTTCATCTTCACTGGGTTTCGGCAAGTCGTCAAGTTCCACAAAATCTGTTTTGGGATTTGTATCCTCTACAGCAGCAGTTATTTCGTCTTTCTTTGGCTCTGTTAGTCCGGGTTCTGTTGGTTTTTCGATCGATAACCTTCTCTGCGCCTTTTTAGCCCTTTTAGAATGTTTTCTCGTGTGTTTGCTGGGCTTCCCAATAATTTCAGGACTCTTTTCAAATGTTATCTTTAAATTGTTTTCATCAATCGAAAGTCTTCGAATCTGCATTGCTGCTAACTTAGGTCTGAGTTCTTTTTTGACATCGTGTAGTGATTCTGGTTGGTTGTTGGTTACCATTTCTGCTGCAGCTACGTCCTTTTGAACATCAACTGATTTTATCCTCTTTTTATCCTTGACCAGCTCAACCCCAAAATTAGAAGGCTGTGTGTTCGTTTTTATTGCGCCCTCCTTTTTTAACGTTTCTGTGTTTTGTGCAGTGTTTGATTTATCTTCTTCAGCTGTGGCGTCTGATCCCTGTGTCTCAGCCGCTGTATTCTTCGCTGCCTGTGAATCCAATAATGCTTTTTCAGTACACGCCAATAATTCTTCGAGCAGTTTTTGGGTTTCTTCTAAAATGTTATCGCCTTTGCTATCTGCTGGCATTTTTCGTTTACCCTCTCGAAATGCAGCTTTGGATTTAGACGTTTCTCTTAAAGGTTTCTGCGTTTCTTCATGTTTCGTCACTTTGTTCTCTAAAGGTTCGTTCAATTCAGGAGTGTCTTCTGGAATATTGACAGTCTCCAGACCTTGTGGGGCATCTGTACAGGGCAAATCTTCTTTAACTAACTTCTCTTGTTCAAGTGATTTTGTTTCAAATATTTTCTTTTGATTTTCTTTTTGGTTCCCTTTTGTAGTCTTAGCAGTCTGCAGGCTCTGCAAAACTTTCGTGCACTCTACGGATTTGTTTTGCTTCGGTTTCATTTTGTTTAGTTTCTTCTGGATGTCGTCTGAAGGTTTAACGAATTGTGTACTATGTGGGATCTCTTTACAACCCACAGCTTCAGAAACTGGCGTTTCCTGTTTCAACATCGATTCTGACTTTGTTTCTTTTAGCTGTCGCTCTTTTGCAGCAGTTACACTTGTCAGATTATCTTCTGTGCATTCCATAGATTCGAAAATAGGTTCCTTGCCATTGATCTTGGCCGCTGGTTTGGACTTTGATTTTTGTTTAAGCTCCTGCTTGGTCTCTTCTGCAACCGTAACACTTTCCGTGCTATGTTCTCCTTCAGAAACTAAATTTTGATCAGAAGACGTTTCAAAATGCACACCCTGTTTGGACTCTGAAGGTTCTATTAGGTCCCGCTTAGTCTCCCCTGCAATCGTAATACTTTCTATGCTAAGTTCTGTTTCGCATTTTACAGCTTCAGGAACTGATTTCTTACCCTTGAGCGTTGTAAGGTTCGCCGTTTCTTTGGATTCTGTAGTTTTCTTTAGCTCCTGCTTGGTCTTTTCGGGAGAAGTGACAATTTCTTTACAATGCGAGATTTCTGCACATTTCGTTGCCTTCGATACTGATTTCTTCCGCTTACCCACTTCAAGTTTTGATTTAGACTCTGGTGTTTCTTTAGGTGCATCTTGGGTATTTTTTGACGTGTCCTCACTATGCGACACTTCCACACATTTCAGAACATCTTTGACTGACTCTGTTTCTTTTAAGTGCTGTTTGGTCTCTGCTACAATCTTAACAGTGACATTGCTCCGGAAGGCTTCGATATATTTTGAAGATTTCTCAACTGTTTTTGTATGTTCACTCTCTTCGGCCGTCTTCTTCGCTTTGAGCTCTGGTGTATCTCCGAGTAGAGTCTTCGCACTAATGTTTACTGCAGATTTGATGGTGTCACCCAATGACTGCTTAGTCTTAGCCACTGCAAGTTTCGATCGCGCTTTTGACTCTAATGTTCCCTTGAGTTGCTGTACGGTCTCTTCTAAATTTTTAACATTCTTCATTTTATGTGATTGCTTTTGTTTAGACGTTGCAAGTTTCGCCGTCGATTTGACCTCTAGTGTTTTTCTAAGTTGCGGTTTAGGCTCTTCTGGCATCTTGACAGTGTCCACACTGAGTGTGATAGCTTTAGTTTTTAAATCTTTCTGCTCTAGTTCCTTTGTTGTAGTATTCGTCGTGGATGGTTCTGGTTGTGAGATTTTAGTTAAAGAGAGCTCCGCATCGTGTTTCTCAACAGACACGGCTGAAGTTTTCTTTCCCCATTTATTATTTATTTGTGTGGTATTAGCAAATTGTCCCACCTCTTCAGCATTCACAATCCTTACAGTGCTGTGTATGCTTTTCCGCCGGTTCTTAACCTGTTTTGTTTCCATAACCTGCTTCCTTGTTGTAAAGACATCTTCCGTACTGTTTGACATATTTGAGTGAATCGATTCAGTGCTAGACGCACTGGATAGCGACTTCGTTTTACGCGTTGCCAGAGATTTTCTCTTGTTTTGGAATTTCTTTAAATTGTCACTCTCTGTTGGCGAAGATGTGCATGAGGCTTTAAGATCTTGCAGTAAGATTAATTCATTTGACTGACGAGTTACCCGAGAGGTGGTGGATGGAATTTGGGGCAATGTCGTTTTGTTTCCTTCAGGTGACTTGTTGGTTTCGTCGCTTTTTGTGAGAGCAGAATTGGCTTGTGGGGCGATTTCGGGCGAAGGTAACTTTTCCTCGACAGAATCGAATTGATTCCCGAGAATGACATCAATACTAAACGATAACCTGTGTTTTGGTCTCACCTTCACATTGGGCTCAGCAGCTTCCTCCACGACTTTCGCTGGGGATTTATCGGACAAACTGGTTGAACCGCAGGGAGCTGGTTTTGCTGGTTTAGTCAGATTCATTTCAGTTACGGGCTTACTAATTGAGTGAACTTTAGCTTCTGGCTCAAGTCGCTTTGATTTTGAGTTTGTTCTAGACTTTAGAGAAGATCCCGTTTCGAGTTGTGCGGTAGCTAACGCACTACCGGCTTTCATTGATTTTGACTTACGACCTCGATTTCCTCTAGTTTTCGGTGTAAAGGGAACATTTTCAGTTAGCTGAATGATAGGATAAAACCGTGAGACGTCGTCATCAGAAAATCTCTGCTCTCGCCTGACAGTCAAATCTTCGAAACCATCGGTAGATTTGGAGTGTTTTCGAGTCTGTCCACAGCCGAAATAGAGATCAATTTCAGGTGTTAACTTATATACCGGATTGTTAGATATGCTTTCTTCATAACTAACCTCATTATTGGTTTTCGCCTTCTCGTTCGCTTTTTGTAGGAGCTCGGTGACCTTCTTCTCTAAGCCCACTTTTCCGCTGGACCCCTTTCGCTTGTTTTTCCTCGCGGGTTTAGTTTTATTTTTCTGGTTAAAATCAGAGATAATCTTGGGTTCGAGGTCAATTACCAACTTTCTCTCATCGCTGTCGGAAGAGCAATTCGAATTCATCGATGATTTTCTAGAATTATTCAAAGACTGGCATTTTGGCCTTGGCCTGATTGTTTCAAGTGTATTTTCTGAGGTTAGTGTATACGAACGTAGAATTTCTTGAGTCTGGTCTTGCTGCCAAATGGTTTCAGAAGACGAATAAATTGCTTTCTTTTTATTTCCCAAAGTATTAGTTTCCTTTGATTTCTTTTTGCCGGCTGGTTTAATGGAATGAGCTTGCGGTGTGTCGACCAGAGGTAATTTTTCCAGGATGTGACTTGAACTTCTTGTCAATCGAGTGAATTCCGCAGGCGCTTGCTTTGAGCACTTTTGCTTTGCATTCTTTCTTGGTTTGACGTGCTTTTCGGATTCGATTTTCAGGCTTTCATCAGATTTATTTGATTTTTTAAGCATATAGCTAAGAATGGTTGCAGCTGTTATGTCTTCAGAATTGTAAGGCGTTCCAAAGAACGATTGTTTGGGAGGTATATAGGGTTGCATTGCTAATTGGATTGTTGGGACTTGACATGCTTGACAACTGTTTGAGTGAGATGAAGGTTTAGTTTGAACTGTATCACGGTTTATTTTCGAAAGGCCTATCTTCTTAAACCACGATTTCTGATAGCGAAGATTCTGGTCCTCTTCCTCTAATGAGAGAGGATCCTTTTCAAATATAGCCATTTGGGCAATTCGCACAGTAGGGGATGTCGTTGAGCATTTCTCTGGTCGTACTACCAAATTCAGTGGCACATTGAAGCTCGATGGCGACACATTGACGGTGACTGGATCCGTATATTTTGGCCTGACTTGAACTTTAGGAATTTCTGTAGGTTTAACTGGCTTACCGAGATCCAAGTAAAATTCTTCATTTATGTCAGTACACTGACTTAAACGCCGAATGTGTTTAAGGCGCATTAATGGTGTTCTCTGATATTCCTCAGAGTCTATTTCCATAGTTGGCTTGGGCTTAGGTGTTGGTTCAGTAAATCCCAATGTCGGGGTCGCCGAGGCTGTTGCACTATCGATCTTTTTATTGGAACAGACAACTTCCGGAATAGTTGAAATAGTTATTGGTTCTGCATTTATTTGGTCCTGAGATGTGTGGTTTGATGCTATTGTAGGAAAAACTTGAGAACTCCCCATGGTCAAGTCTGGTATTAATTTTGGTAAAGTTCTTGGCGCAGGTTGATACAAAGGTATTTGGTTTGAAAATGTTGACACTCTGAGTGGTTCGGATGGAATTGGCAACAATTTGGGAATTTCTTTTAGTATACTCAACGAAACTATTTTAGTCTGACTGGTTGGAGATTCAACATCTTCTGCATCTTTTTCGTCCATAACCGGAGTACCACAGTCATCGTGATACGTGTTATATGGAAGAATTGGACATTCTTGAGAAGTAATCTTTGAGACCTCTTGATCCTCTGTGGGATAGGAAGTGATTTGGCTTGTATTATACACAACCGGACTGTCACGTTGAATTGTGTCGATACAATTATCGTGATAAGCAGGGGAGTTATCCCCAATTTCTGAGTCGAAACTTATAGCGGGATCGCCTAAGTCTTCTGCTGCAACTTGAACCTGAGTAGATAGATTTGAATCTTCTTCATTTGATGCAATTTCAGTTCTACGTAAATTTAGTAAAAGTGAATGCTCTGCTTCACTAGACCAGGAACTGAATAGGGAAGTTGTGGCATTCGACTTGAAAGCAGAAAATTTTTCTAGCGGGTGATTCTTTGGTTCAGTATTCGATTCTTCAGATGACATTGGCATAGGGACAGAAAGTTCTGGGCGAACCGGGACGCGTTTTTCTGGGCAACTTAGTTCTTTTGTAAATTGTATTTGCTCTTTTTCTTTGCAATCATCATCACGTATATTAGGGTTTACCTTTGTTGGGACACTTGTTACTTCGGGTCCTCCTTTTGTTTGTTCTACGAGAGTGTCGCATTTTTTAACTAGAGGATTTGGGATTTCGGTTGTACATTGATAATTTGAAAGCTGCTCAGAAGCTTCTTCGACAGAAGAGTCTAAGTCAGCAGGTTTCTTTTCAGTCGAAATAATTAAAGTAATCTTCAAGTTTGAGCTTCCAATAGAATCGATTGTTTCAGATGTTTCGGGAACACTTTGTTCAATCAGATCTCTTGCAGTGGTCTTGTTTTCCGTACTTGGGCTTTCCGTGGATTCATCTATTGCAGGTTTGTCACCAGTGCATACTTTTATAGCAACTGACGTGTCTTTATAAGTTTCCATTGTAACGAAATTCAGCTGTGGAAGTGTTTCTTCAATAGCGACATGCGATATAGATTTGTCCACCGTTTCGATTGAAACTTCTGTTACTTCAGTCTGAGAAATGTCCGCTTCTGATGATTTATCGGGAATGATGACTTTAGTAGAAGACAGTTTAACGCACTCGTTTTCAGTTGCTATGACTTTTGTTGATTCATCTATTGTAGATTTACTCAACGACATCTTTTCGATGGCAATACAGGCATTTACTTTGGGGGTTGTAATTTCATGCGTTGAACTCTTGCTTCTTTTGTCAATACATTCTAATTCAGCAGCAGGTGTTTCTTCAATTTCTTCGTCTGGTTTTTTAATTATCTTTTCCTTTGATACATCTACTTCACTGCATGTCGCTAGTGTAGTAGATTCAACGGCACTCTGTGGCTCCACCGTTTCATCCGTTTGCTTAATTTCCGTTGCTTCGGGGTCTGGTTCTTCGATTTCAGCTTGTTTCTCAGCACTTTGTGTTTTTTCAGAAATATCGACAGGTTCATGCTCCGTACTTTCCTTCTGGGTTTCTTCTAAAGATTTTGTTACGACAGTACAAACTGGTTGAACTGGTTGAACTAATTTTTCTTCCAGATTATGCTGAATTTCTGGAATCTGTTTTGCATTAATTTTCTTCTGCAGCTCAGCTGATAAACAAGGAATACGGATTTTAAGTTTACGATTCATAATAACCCCGAACTTTTCTGTTGGTGGCGCTTCGTTAATAGAAGATGATTCTTGTTTTGCGTAAAGTTCTGAAAGGGTTTCAACACTGACTGTCTTTTCCCTAGTTAATTCTTTTTTTGGGTCGTTGCCTTCGATTTCACTAGTTTCCATAGGAGACTCATTGTTATCCGTTGACGATGAGGCTTTTGGAACAGTGTTTGTGGTCATGTCATCTTCTTTACACAACTGACTACCATCGGCGTGCTGTTCATTCGAAATTTCGGGTAAGGATTGAGAATTAGCACCTTGATCGGCAATTCCAACATGATCGGCAATACTATCTTCATTTAATCTGTCACCTCTATCTTGATTTTCACACGATGATTCGTCCTTGACGTCTTTAACATGACACTGATCTGTAGGAGGATATTGATCTGCAACTTGACATTGATCTTCCGCAGAAAGTTGATCCTCAATATGAGTTTTGTTTTCAATGGCAATTACCTTTTCAACAGGAGTAGACAGTTCAGGAGGAATTCGATCTATAACTTGAGACTTATCTTCAAGAGAAGATAGATTTTCGGCAGGAATAAGTTCTTCGGATTGATTTGGACTATCTTGAATTGTATCTTCAGTAATATTTTCTTTTTCAACAAAATGCCTGTGTTCTGTGCTTTTATTAATATGGTTTGGAATGTGTGTCTCCTCAGAGATTTCGATTTCTGAAACGCAACTTTCAGATGCAAGGCTGTCGTTTTCATTTTTACTTTCAGTTATTTTATCAACAGTATGCAATTCAGGTTCTTTCTCGTCACTCTTAAGGCGCTCATTTGGCATACTAGAATCTTCTTCATTAGAGCTTTCTGTTACAGAGTATTCTGCTACAGCGAGCGAATCCTTAAAGTTGTCACAAATCGACGTTTGTTGTTCAGAAACGGCATCTTCAATGATTGTTAGATCAACTGGAGATGTCTGATGGTCGATTGAATCAACATCAGAGTCTAAAACACCGTTTGAGTGATTTTTAATGCTTTCGTTTGTAGTTCGGTCGTCAGTGACTTCGTTTTCAATTGTGTTATCAAAAATAGCATGTTCAGTTACCTCAGTATTGACAATTTTCTCATCTTCACAATTCATGGAATTATGAGTCTTTAATTCGATAGTTGCTTCCTTGTTTGTTCCATGAAGTACTGGTACTATACTCTTTGAAATTCCATCATTTAATGTTTTTCCCCCGTCTGGAGTTTTTGGGCCAATAGGCTCATAAGCCGGTGATTCTATTTCTTCATCATTAGACAATTCTTCATCCAATAAAGATGATTCCAGTGAATCGTTGAATGATATGTTCCTTTCTGCTGCTTCATCCCTTTGCAAAGTTTCACTCGATTCATTTGACAATTCCAATGTTAAACACTTCGCCAAGGTACCGCTTGTTTTCGGAGGCATTTTCGGTATTTCCTCAACTCTGGTAATTTCGATTGCAACAGTATTATTTGCTACCTCTGCAATACATTCTTCAACGACTAACTCTTCTAACTTCGGAGCAAGATCTTTGGATAAACCAGAGTCCACTTCAGATTTTTCCGACTTCTGTCCTAGCACATTGGTTAGCGGGATCGAACAAATTTGTCCTACTTTCATCGTTAAGTCTTCAGAGTGCTTATCAGATGTTTCATTCTCTTCAAGACCCTGCCCTTGATGGAGTTGGGAACTACCTTTTACTGAACTTTCATGGACATCTCCAACAGTCGGTGTTTGAAGTTGTGGCTCCGGGAATTCGGCAATAGGTTGAGGTTCTTCGGGTTTACGGTTTTCGACGGTTACGACATCATTAACCTTTGATGACAGTAGCGCCCTTTCGATTTCATTTTCTCCGAGTTCTTGATGGAGTTGAAGACCCGACTCTGATGTTACTGAACTTCCATGGGCATCTCTAACAGTCGGTGTTTGAAGTTGTGGCTCTGCCAATTCTACAGCAGATTGAGGATCTTCGGATTTACGGTTTTCTGTTATGACATCATTAACCTTTTGTGGGAGTAGCTCCTTTTCGGTTTCATTTCCCCCGACTTCTTGATGGAGTTGAAGACCCGACTCTGATGTTACTGAACTTCCATGGGCATCTCCAAGAGTCGGTGTTTGAAGTTGTGGCTCTGCCAATTCTACAGCAGATTGAGGATCTTCGGATTTACGGTTTTCTGTTATGACATCATTAACCTTTTGTGGGAGTAGCTCCTTTTCGGTTTCATTTCCCCCGACTTCTTGATGGAGTTGAAGACCCGACTCTGATGTTACTGAACTTCCATGGGCATCTCCAAGAGTCGGTGTTTGAAGTTGTGGCTCTGCCAATTCTACAGCAGATTGAGGATCTTCGGATTTACGGTTTTCTGTTATGACATCATTAACCTTTTGTGGGAGTAGCTCCTTTTCGGTTTCATTTCCCCCGACTTCTTGATGGAGTTGAAGACCCGACTCTGATGTTACTGAACTTCCATGGGCATCTCCAACAGTCGGTGTTTGAAGTTGTGGCTCTGCCAATTCTACAGCAGATTGAGCTTCTTCGGATTTACGGTTTTCTGTTATGACATCATTCACCTTTGCGGGTAGTAGTACACCCTCGATGTTAGAAGAAATAAGGTCTTCTTTCTCCGATTCCTCAGACCTTTCAAAATCACTTTCTTTATTCGCAGGCTTAGATGGTTTGGATATATTTTCGTCGCATTTATAAGAAGCCGATCTTCCATCAGAATTTTCGAAATTAAAGTCTTCCTGTGAATCACCAATATGAAGAGAAATATCACTCAGGAACTTGTTAAGGTCAGAGCTTTCTTTCTCAACAATGACTGAGTGTTCTTCATCTTCTGGAGCAGGAGGAGTACTAATCGAACCTACTCCAAAAGATGAGCCAGACTCTAAAGATGCGTTAGCGATTTTACAGGTCGAGTCCAATTGATTTGCCGGTGATATCACATTTTCTGCACTGATTCTTGAATTTTCTTTAATACACACTGTGGGACCCGCATTAGCAACATATCGAGAGCATGTGGCCACTTCAATGTCGTTTTCACAATCCAGACTTACACTCCCCACACTACTCGAACTCTGCAGGACTTCATGTTGTTTTTTTGAGTGTTTGGATTCATCTGATTTCTCTCTGGAACTATCCTCACTGCTGACTCGTAGAGTTTCTCTTGCAACGTATTTTGAACATGTCGGTACTTCATAATCTTCAATTTCTTCGCTTGCCTCTGCTAAATCATCGTCAAAGCTCATCGTAAGGGCTGGTCCCCCGACATATCTTGAGCAAGTCGGCTCTTCGTCTGAGGCACCGATTAGAGAATTAAGCCTCCTTACTGTAATACGGGTGGGTGAAGTAGCATGTGGGCGAGTCGCGGCATTAACCGTCCTTAGTGTACTGGAGGAAGGACATATGTTCGTACAACTAACTGTCGGCGAAGTAGTTCTGGTTGGACAGGGACTACTTGAAGTTGATCTTCGCGTTCGATGGGATAAAACAGAGAATACGACGTTGTCTGACGGAGCTTCACAACCAGATCTCGTCGGTATCTCCGACGTTGATGAAGTTGCCTCTTCCACGACTTTGGAAAACTTACTACAACCGAATCGCGAACGATGGCGACCTTTAGCTAGTCCACTTGGACCGGGTTCTTCGTCAGAGATATCACTGTAGTCAGTCCTCTCCAAAGTACTTTCACATCTCGACGAAGTACGAACAGCACTCAATGTACCGACTTCTCGAGCATTTGCTAATGTTCCAGCATTCTGAGCTGCAGAACTCTCTGTGTCAGGTGGTCCCGAGCAGTCCATCGATGTAGTACTCGACACTTCACCGGTTATACAACGGAGCTTTTCCCGCCTGGATGGTCTCCCCCCGTGTAGAACTGGTCGACGTGAAACGCTATTAGGAGCGCGATTTCCCTCTGCCGCATTTTCGTAACTATTATTTATCTGTACTGCGGAGACAGTAGGCGTCTCATCGTCGTCATCTGATGAGGATGACAAAACAATGGTGCTACTGCTTTTACTTAAGGTACTACCACTGCCTAAGGCTATTGCTCGTTGTTGAAGCATTTCTAAAAGAGATCCCTGTGCTCCACCTACATTTGGCATTTTATCGGTTTGCTTTTTATATGAAATTGAATTTCTCGAGTTATCGTCATCGTTATTGTAATTAGGGAATTTGTTGTGGTTGTCTTTGTCATCGTCGTCGGTAAGGTCGATAACAAAACTCTTCTTATTATTTAACTTAAAACTACTATTCATACTTTGTGACTTTTGCTTAAAACTAGGACTTAGTTGTTTGCTATTACTACTTAAATTAGAACAATTGGATGTATTACTTATTCTAGAAATATCACAGTCCATTGATAAATGCTGATTAACAGCGTTAGTACCTTGTTTGTCAATGTTGTTCTCAATTTGAGATTTTTCCTGTACCTGCTCTGGGCTCCTTCGCTTGTCGGACACTGATGTTGGTGCTGTATTTTCTGGTAATGATTGTATTCGATGTGGAGATCGCTTTTCACATTCACTAGGTATTGGTTTTGGAACTGGAGTCTGTATAAAAAATTCCAAAAACAAAATAAGTTAAATTTACATTTAGACTTATATATTGCAAAACACATATATAGATTTATATATTGCAAAACACATTTATCGATTATTAAATAGTTTATGTCCTTAAAATTTGGACAATGACAAGATGTGTTCGCTTAAGTTTATTAATGTTTTTCTTAAGGAAATCTTGGTGTTGATTGTAGTCATGTTGATTGATGAGTTGTTGATTGAAGAAATGTTGATTGATGTTGATGTTGATTGGAGACTGCTTGTGATTGTAAAGAACTTCGCGAAAATAAAATGTTCGAATCAAAAAACCCCAAACTGAGGTGCAAGAAAATGTGTCGATTTTTTCATAAAGCAAAATCAATCCCGAATGCCGGGAACGTATCAGTTAAAACTTAAAGAAATCAGATTAAAGTACTTGAAAAGTAAGCTATGTGTTAATTTGCGTTATAATTGTAATTCACACTGAATTTTTGCGAATCCCATGGCTTAAAGAAAGTGTACCATTTTTTACTTTATCATACGTTTAGCTACCGGTTTTGAACTCAACCCTTAAGGGGTTTGCAAACATCGTTTAAATTTATACGAAAAAAAAAATTAATCAAGTAGATAAGTGTTGATTGAAGATTTGTTGATTGATGACAAGTTGATTGGTGGTGATTGAAGACGTCTCCCAAGTTGATTGAAGTATTACCGGATTTGTAGGCTTCGGTTTTTCTAAGGACATATCTTACACAGAATATCAAAACTGTCTAAATAATTAATTAAATTCATTGGAATTTGTGTTGAATGCTCATATTGTCTCTGAAATGTTTAAAGTCCGCTTAGAAAATATTTTTACAAAAAAGGGAATTACTTAATGATTATAGCTACATACATTTGTACTTATATAAACCTAAAGATTACACCCTGTGACCCATTAGTCCAAGATATCGAATTGTTTCAGTGTACATATTTGAATCTCTTCGTTCTACAACCCTTGCGATTTTTTTGAATAGACATAGGTAGGCAGCACCAAATCAGCCTTTAAGTTCTTGATGCTTAACTTGTAATTGCCTGTCTGTGGAAACTATCACTAGCTCATTTAACACCGTTGGGGGTGAAAGAACTATTGATCGATAGTTCGAAAGACCGGGGCTTTGTAGAAGCACCTGGAGAGAGATCAACAAACGAAAACAGCTCAATATTTACATTGCAGCTAATCTAGTAGTAAGGAGAAGCGAGCTTAAATCCTTATATTGCACGAGATACGAGAAAATCGCCACGAAGCTTGAGACGAGACGTTTGTTTGTTTCTTTTCAATACTCAAATCTTTTTCAGCTTGAGCACGATTTTCAAAGACCAAAAAATCGCATTTTTCCAAGAGTTAATATTGAGCGAAAAAATGAGGTCAAGTACTACCTACTGACACCTGACTTGGACGAACCAAAATAAA
Organism: Matsumyia berberina; assembly: GCA_917880715.2. Taxonomy (NCBI): domain Eukaryota; kingdom Metazoa; phylum Arthropoda; class Insecta; order Diptera; family Syrphidae; genus Matsumyia; species Matsumyia berberina. Next base: position 38,476,472 of record OU862870.1, read on the forward strand.
CTGACGATAATACGCCTGGAAAAAATACATGTCAGAGGTTATAAAGTCGATCGAGTGCTGTGCAAAAAAGGGGGATTAATTTTTAGGAAAATGGATATGTGATACATGCATATACAGTGTTGAAAAAAATAATAGAAACACGTTTCTTTGAACTTTGCACTGTTAAAATATAAAGTATCAGTAGGCAAAGGTTACCGAAAAATATATTTCTTAGTTTCTTGTATTAGCGAATATATACGAATATGCATTTTTTTTAATGGAAAACTAAAATAACGCTAGAAAAAAAATCAGTTTCTGTTTTTTGACGATTGTAACCTGGAAAAAATAATAGAAACAAGCCTTTATTTTTTTTATTTTTTTATGCTATAAACTACTTTACAGTGAAAGTTCTCAACCTACTATCAGTACTTGGTTGTAGCTTCTTTACTGTTAATCACTGCTTGACATTTTCGCTTCTTAGAACGAACTTATGAGACACACGTTAGGTATGGTATAGACTGCCATACATGTTGTATCTTGGTATAAAGTCTTTTATCTTGCATTTTAGAATGCCCAATTAGTGTTACTTGCAGTTTACACCGGGGGACCGTGAAGGCCATTCTGTTAGAGCAGTTTGATTGGTTTAAAACTATTCCTGAATTAATTTCGAGAAGCGTTTGGGATCATTATCCTGCTTGAACTCCTATTTTACCGGCAAATCCTCTTCAAGTAATAAAGGCATGCCATTCTTAAGGACGTAAACGGACTCCAAAAACACATTTAGCTTTTCATTCAAATTTGTGCCTCAACTCCAGATGCTCTGAATCAGTCCAACTTATAAAGCTACTTCCACCGTGTTTAATTGTCTCTTTTGTCTTTTGTTCATTTTTTCATCAAACCTAAGAAAATTGATCTTAAATTTATTCGACCAATAGACTTTGCTCCAGTTTTTACAGTAGATGTGTCTGCTGGCATCAATAAGTCTTTTTGTATGTTCCTCTTACATAGATAAGGGTCTCTTATTGGGCCCCTTGCCATTTATTCTGCTTCGATTAAGCTTTAGATGATTAAATGGCTTGTTGCAGGTAAGTTTGACTCATTTCCAAGTTACTCCGAAGAAGAAAAGGGTTTAATTTTTCAATTATGTACAAGCTTTTTGTCGAACGAAGATGTCAATTTTCCTTTTCTGCCACTCGTATTCTATTTGGGATAAAAATGGAGAGCAGTAAGGATCTTTACCTTAGAATAACTTGTTATCTCCGCGGATTGCCGTCTTTTCTTGCATTTTTAATCAAATCTCTTTCAGAATCGTCACAATCGTCAGACCTATTTTTAAAAAACTTTCGATTCGACACCTTTAATATTTTTCCCATTTACACTTAAACACCAGATTAAACAAGTTTCGACTATTTGAAGTAAAACCAAACTGTCCTTCCCTAAAGAATCATTGCGATAATCCTTTGTTTCTATTATTTTTTCCAGGCTGAATTACCCTCTGCCCTGTATTTTTTTCATTCAAGCTAAAACAAATTTCTAAAAAAAGCAAACTACTGCACTATTTGAATGTACTGTTAGGTAGTATTCTTGCGCCGAGTTAGTGGTCTCAATGAGAGTCGTAACTACGAGCGACAATTATTAGTTTACTATTGCGCTTCCTCTTGCTTCTATTATTTTTTCCAACACTGTAAGTCCGATGAAAAATATCATACAAAGCAATGCATGGAATGCCTCTAGGCCCGAAGACCATTCAGTAAAACAACTGAAATAGCAAGTGTACATATATACGAAAAATATAGAGAGAACTGAAGACAATGTATCCCAAGTTCATCAAGTACAATTTAAAATCAGTCCAATGGGTTTACAATATTTGCTCTAAAAAAAAACTGAAACTTATTAAACTATTTTAATTCCAAATACAAACCACCACAAACTCACCGAACAATTACTACTGTCCAAGAAATCGTCAAATGTCCTTACGGCTTTGGTCGATTCGCAGAGAACTGAATCACTTCGATTGATGTACTTCTCATATTGGTAAAAATAGTTAATGATTGCCTCTTCGAGATCTAGGGATTTGTTAATGAGCAGAATCCTGAAGAGACAGCAAACACATATTAATAAACAATCCACAGTTAAGAATCGCCTCAAATGTGTACTCACCTGGTGCCATAAGGCTTATTTCGAATCGCAAAACCTACAAGACCAGATATCGAGGTAAACGCTCGATTGTCCTCGGTTACCGGTGGAACCATCTTTGGCAACACTGCTTCTCTCGTGGTCAAATCAATGCTTTTTGTCGATTTTAGGTCTTTTTGCGACTTTCCCACAGCAATTTCATCGATTTGCTTTTTGAAATGACCGAGTTTCTTCCATTGCCGATAACAAAGGATAAGCCGCAAGTAAGAGATCAAATCATCAGGCTCATAATTATTTTTGTTCGAAAGGTATTTCCTAAACAAAACGAAATATTAATAAATTACTATTAAACTGTGTTAAATAAATTATTGTGGCTTACCAAAATATAGGATGTAAGATAAATCGGTACCCATACTTGACGTCAATTTTTAAGAATGTCATCAAGATGCTCGGTACATTACCGCTGAACACAACTCCTAATGTAACCAGAATCCTATCGACTCTTCGACACACTTTAGTCTCATCGGTGATAGTGGAATAAAGATTGCACATGTAGTTCATGTACTGTGCCATAAAGTCTGTCAAGATTAAATTGTACCTTTCATCCTTCGTCAACTAAAACAAGGAAAAATTATGGAACACCATTCTTAATTAAAGACTTTTGTAGCTTACATCTAAAATGCCCTTATAGCAAAGTTTCATGGATATAAGCCATCGTATTAGATTCTTCCAAATGAATGCTTGCGTCGATTTATCGTTAACCGTCGGAAGGGATTTTCGCAGGTCCTCGGCTAATTCTTTGAACTTTACATACGGGAAATATGACGATTTGGCATTCGGCCAAACATGGTGGAAAATTATCGGCTGTACCTTCTCGAACAATAGTTGAAATTGTTTGTTTTTACCTGTCAAATTAGAGAAATTACTATTATTGTAAAATTTAAGTATATTGGCGCTTAAAATCGATTACAAGTAGGAAACAAGAGATACACTTAGACTTCCGGAAACTTGCCGGTGAGAGATGGAGTTCTGCCATGCAGCATATCAAAAAAGCTGTAGCCATAATACAATAAAAGAGAAATAAAGGAAATTCTTACGCTGAACAGTTCGCAATTAGATCTAGTGATCAGCATTCCCACAGGCCACAACCTACTGGTGGCCCTGCTAAGGAGAATGCGACTAAGCACGACCTATAACTGCGGATGTTGCGGTATAAACGCGGAGGAGGACTTACTTACTTACTTAGGTGGCGCTACAGTTCGGGGTAAACCTGGGCCTCAACCAACAATCCTCTCCAGTTAGCCCGGTCCTTAGCTAACTACCTCCAGTTGCGCACGGCAAGTTGGTTAAAGTCCCCTTCTACTTGTGCGCGCCACCTTAGGCAAGGTCTTCTTCTACTGCGTTGTCCCTCCGGGTTAGATGCAACGACTCTGGGCTCTACATGTCCTAGCCATGTTCTACTCATCTCCAAATCTTCTCCTTCAAAGCCTGTCAACGCATACGGAACCGAATTTTTTTCGAAGAATTTTTCGGTCGAAGCAAGCAAGGATATCTTCATCCGCTTTCGACAGCGTCCATGCATAAAGCAGTACTGGGATGTTTAAGATCTTATTTAGAGTCTCCTGAGTTGTTCAGGATAGGGCCTTACTACTCTATTGCCTTTTTAGCCCGAAGAAACAGTGATTGGCAAGAGTTATTTTTCGTTCGATTTCCGACGAGGTGTCTTTATCGGAGGTAATAGCAGAGCCAAGATAGACAAAGTCCCTTACTACCACGAAGTTATAGCTATCAACTGTGACGTTCTGTTCAATTCGTCGGTGTTGGGTGTCCCTTAGTTAGTTTTGACCTCGTTTAATGCTAAACCCATTTTGGCCGCTTCTGTCTCTATACTCGCGAAAGCACCGGTGACAGCTCGCTGTGTTCTGCCTATAATGTCAATATTGTCGGCGTACGCAAGCATCAAAGCTTTCGGTAAGATCGTTACCGACCTTGATGGAGCAGCGAGCGTTCTCGATCGTCATCCTGCACGACGAGTTTGGCGGGGATACCAAAACTAGAGATGGCTCTATATAGCTCGTCTCTATAAGTGCTGTCATAGGCGGCCTTAAAATCGACAGAGTTGGTGGTTTCGGGTCTGGAGGACGACACAACGCACTATTTCTTTGCGATTACCCAAGCCTCAGCAGAACAAGAAAGACGACCCAGGCGCTTACTTCTTTAGTGACCCAGGCCAATTCGTTACAATGCCCCCGAAGGTCATTCTTAAATGCATACTGAATTCAGGACGACTTAGGGAGGCAAATAATGGATAATAACTGAGCTATTCTCGCTTCCCAACAGGCACATCTTTAAAGATCTATGTGAGGAAGCCGCCACCTCTCTAACCTAACCTTATTACAAGTATAGGGTTTTTCAATAAAGACATAACAATTTTGCATTTTAATACAAAAGTACCCTTAAACCTCAGAGCGATTTTGAAGACAAGCAAACCAGTTTTGTCAACAACTTTAAATCTGAATTTCCTTCAAGGGATTCTTGGGCTCGAACCAACGATACAAGAAACCATGACGGGATAACGGTATACACGGAGCGCTCGAACATCGCAGGCAACTCCGGCGCCGGCGTATATTGTGATAACCCACCGGTAGAACTTGCGATTCATCTGGATCCCTTCGTCACAGTATTCCAAACAGAGGTCGTTGCCATTTGAGGGGAGCTGTAGTTCTCTTGGAACGCCACACCCAAAGTAGGAAAATAGAAATCTGCTCGGACAGTCAAGCAGCACTTAAAGCCATCGCAAATCCAACATCCAGATCTGGTCAGGGAATGCAAAGACAAACTCAATAGGCTTGCCAGGCTCAACGACGTCCGCCTTGTCTGGGTACCGGGTCACGAAAGTGTCACGGGAAACGAGATAGCCGACGAACTGGCAAGAGAAGGGGCGCACGCAATAGAACGAACCGCTGAAAACACAGTTGGGGTCGCACTGACAGTAATCAGAACAGTAACCAACGAGAGAATGCAAAGAGATTTCGAGGATCACTGGGCTAACCTCCCGACGTGCAAAGTGGCTAGATCACTCGTGGGCAAACCCAGCAACCTGCTCACGAGGAAGGCGTTAGGTTCAAGCAGAGAGCAATTGAGGCTGATGGTGGGACTCATCACAGGACACATTACGCTCAACAAACACATGCATAAAATGGGCCTCGCTGACACAGAAACATGTAGGAACTGTAAGGAAGAAGAAGAGGACCTCGAACACTTCCTATGCCATTGCCCAGCCCTAGCGAGGATGCGACAGAGGACCCTGGGGTCCATGTGGATACCGGACCTGAAACATCTCAAGGACAAAGGAATCGGCGGCATTCTGGCCTTCACCAAAGAAACAAGAATATTCCCCAGACCACACGTACACTAGTGTCAACTCCATGATTGTTTCCACCTTCCCTAGATCCCTCCCAACATACGTTCAAGCCAAGCCTATCCCTACAGTTCCAAAGATTAAAGGAGGGGAACACAACGGGCCCGACAGAGGCCTAAGTGAAGAGCCTTCCGCTCACCCTCATATACCATACAATACTATACCCTTAAACTTTACCATGCAGGCCTTGCTTGATATAGTAGATAAATTCAAGTCAACATATTCACTTTTGAATATTCCTGTGCTAGTGAGACAACGCACTGGTCGAAGTACCGAAAAGATCGCAGCAGCTTCAGTTCAAAATGAGCCAAATCAGTCGATTCCACTCCTTTCACAGGAATTGGGAATTTCTCAGTCCACATTGTGGCGAATTTTGCGTACAGATCTTGGCCTACACCCTTACAAGATCAGATTAACTCAAGAACTGAAACCTCTTGATAATTTGATGCGCCGAAACTTTTCCAATAGGGCTCTGCAAAGGTTTACAGAAAATCCTGAATTTCATCGAAAAATCATCTTCAGCGATGGAGCTCATTTTCGGCTTAATGGATTTGTTAATAAGCAAAATATGCGTCATTAGACAGCAACAAACCCACATGCGCTTCAAGAGACTTCATTGATCCACAAAAAGTGACCGTGTTATGTGGATTTCATGCCGGAGGTGTGATTGGACCGTATTTTTTCGTCGATGAAAATGATCGCCATGTTACGGTCAATGGAGTTCGCTATCGTGCCATGTTGGAAGACTATTTTTGGACAGAATTGGATGGACATGACATCAGTGAAATGTGGTTCCAAGAAGGTGGTGCCACATGCCACACAGCTGGTCAAACAATTGATCTATTGAAGGGGAAATTCGGTAATCATGCGATTTAATGCCGTTGGATTTATTTTTATGGGGTTACGTTAAGTCGTTGATTTATGCCAACAAGCCAACAACGTTAGCGGGGCTCAGGAACAATATCAAATGCGAAATTGTCAACGTTCCAGCCGATATGTATGGAATAGTGGTAGAAAATTGGCTCCAATGAATCGATTACGAATCGAGTTCCATACTTAAATTTAACATGTGTACCTATTAAGCTACGATTACACGGTCAATGACAACCGTCAACGCGCTGACTCTCTGACGTCATGGGAAAATACGCCAATTCGCTGTCAATGCACCACCATCGGTCAACGTGTCAAAGCATGAGACGTTGACGATCACACGAATGACGCAAGACCGTCAATGTTGTCTCAAATTGCGATGACATGTAATCTGTGTCAGTATGAATTCCGCTCTTTGGTGGCAATGCACTGACACGCAGAATGTTTACGATCACACGACTTGACCGACAAGAACGAAAATAGGTAATTTTTTGCGTTGGTGATCACACGACGTTGACAGATTGTATCAATGTTATTTTTTATTTTTGTTTTTGGCTTTCATTCTTCAACTTGAAAACGTTAGCAGTTGCATTGAGCCAATGGTTCGTAGTTATGGTTTCAATTTTACCGCTGTTGCTGCAAAATTGGTCGCGACTAATGCCACAGTTGCTCACTAAGAGAACGTGCTTTCAAAAGAAAGAAAAACACCACATTTATGAAATAATTATTTATTTAATTAATTTCATTTACATTGATGAAATCGTCATAGTGGTCGTCGACTTCCAATGTCCCATTTGTGACCTGTAACAAAAGCAAACAACGAAAAAAGAAAAATTAAGCAGGCGGCGACACCTGAGACGCCGTCGTGTCCGCTGGTGTAAAATCAAATTCGCCGGCATCGTCACCAGATGCATAGATCATTTTGCTTGTGCCGTAATAATACACAATTCACAAAAAAACTACCCCTTCAAGATACGTACGTTCCTACGTCTGCTTCGCACAAAATAGACACACAATACACAAACCGAATGCTTGTACAGTCATAACGACGTATCGGTTTTAACGACCAAATTTGTAGCTCCCTTCCATTAACTAATCTGATATCGGTTATAGCGACCTTTCACTTATAACGACCAAATTCATCGGTCCCTTGAAGTTGGTTATAACCGATTTTGACTGTGCTCTCAATTGACGAGATCATCAATGCAGTGAACAACAACAATACCAGAGCGAAAAGCTGTCAATGCAAACTACGCTGACAGGGTACAAAATCCTGCCGTGTTCACGTTGAGAGTGTTGAGACACAGGCAACGCGTTGACAAGCAGTCTGAAAAAGTCCGTCATCGTGTCTCAACATCGTTGACAGGGTTATTACACGAAAATAATCAGCGCATGGACCCAAAAACTCGTGTCATTGCGGATGTCAACGCAGACGTCATCGCGTGGACGGTGTTTTAACGTAGAAGATCACAGGAGTTGACCACTTTGGGACAAATTCTGACGTTATTATGACGTCAGAGAGTCAGCGTTTTGACGATTTTCGTTGACCATGTAATCGTAGCTTTTCACCTGAAGAAAATTTCAACCCGATATCTCAATTATCCTGTGTTTTATTTAAATACAAAATTATTATGTCCTTATTGGAAAACCCTTCAGAAACTTCTTCCTCTGTTTTTCTTCAGTCTCCGAACTATTCCATAAGCGTTTCTTCTTTCCAAGGCCATGGAAAAAAAATTATAAATTGTCAACTTATTTCGCTTGAATTGTCAGCGCTTCTACAACAAGATGGAAAGCCCAATATCGGTAGTAGAACACAGCCCAAGCTAAGAAAAAACTGCGTCTCAACGGTGATGATCTTTCATACAGAATGTGGTGACCAAGAGGTGGATGAGGAAACAACCCAACTCTGCGAAGAAGGATATAGGACGCTACGCATTGCACTATTGAATAATGGATCTATATATATAAAACTCTTTGTCCTGACTGACTGACTGACTGACTGACTGACTGACCCAGAGATAGGCGCACAGCCCAAACCGCTGGTGCGAGAAAGTTGGAATTTGGACAGTAGTTTCCTTTTGTAGCGTAGACACCCACTAAGAAGGGATTTTTCGAAACTCGGCTTTAACAGGGTGTTACAGGGTGTTAAAGTTTGTATGAAAAAAAAATTTAAATTGGATTTTGGAATTGAAATTTGGTGGATATATTCTAGAACAAAAATAATAAAACACGTGTTTTAACGTTTTTTTAAAATTATGACTGTGGGCCAAGATACAGGGCGTTAAAGTTTTGCTATTTATAGTAACGCGCAACCGTAGTCAGCGGCATATCGTTTCGTGATCGTGTGTTGTTTTTGTTTTGCCCAGTTGTACAAGGGTAGTTTTTTCATTTTTCTTTGTGCTGCTTTTCTTCACTCAGCACGGTATCTATTCATGTATGTATGTATTTGATGGAAATATTTTTTGTTGTAGTCGCATTTACTTGAACACAAACATTCTACGATACATAATCCTACCTATTTGGCAGGAAATCATTTACACATGTAGTACATACACATGAATATTTGTGTGTATATTCTTGATCTTGTGTTGTGGGCTACAACTAGGGGGGAAAGAAATACTGCCGTCTCCAGGAATGTTGTTTACGGGGACGCCTTGAAAAATTAATATGAGAAATTGAAAGTTTATACCTACTCATTAACGGCTTGAAACGCGGGAAGGATAAAGGGTATAATGTGACGTATTTCCACGCGGGCGTAGTCGCGGGTATCGGCTAGTCTGTAATATGTAGTTATAATTTTTTATTTTATTTTTTGACGTCTCCTCACGTCAGGAGACGTCTAAAACTCAGGATAAGGGGAGGAAGAAGAGACTATTCTCCATCATCTCTGTTCATCATAGGGCCCTTGTCCTCAATTACCTCGGCGACCTTTTATTGACTCTTGAGTTTGAAGTATGCTCAATTACTTCCTTTCTGAGTAGTTTTTACGAAATCAGTTTAATTTAGCGAACTTCACATAAAACATTTAAGAGAAAGACTGACGCAGCAGACTTGAAACAACTTTCAAGTAACGTGCATGAAACAATAAGGACGTCAATCAAAAAGGTTTTCCTCATCGGTCGGTAGGTCTAAGGTATTCACTTACAACAGATAATGAGACGATGGAAAACGACATGAAGTAGGAAATTACAAAAATAATTTAAATAACAACGTCTAAAGGAGTCCTTTCATTCAAACACACAATAGAAGCAGCACACACAATACATAAATAAAACAACAAAAAAATAATGCACAGATGCGGAGGTACATATGTAAATACATGAATATGTATGTACATCCTCCGCAAAATTCACCTGCATAAAATACATCGCTTGCAACAATTGGTTACCACAGGATACTCTGTAAAGTTTACACAAGGCTTGTTACCAAGGAGTTTGATTGAAAGTGTGCCCCAGTAAAGCTTTCATGATATTCTTTGTTATTGCTCTTTTACATGGGTCGAGCCCTCAACACTGCGTGATAAAAGTTTTCCGCACTTGCAAAGAGCAATTTGACTAACAAAAACTTCTCTTGAAATTGAATTAAAATGATGCGTCGTTCAGACTCTACACCCCTACTGTGAGAATTCTAGGAATGGATACCACATAACTTGATTTTCTATGAAATTGAAATAAGGATGTTGTTTCAGCAGAACATATTATGTATGAGCATACAATTTATGTGCACGCCATTTATTCTGTTCTTCATTATTGTGAAAACACATAGCAATGATGGTAAAAATTATATGCGGGACTTCTGGGAATGTATAGTTTTTGGTTGACAAAATGCCCTAAATCGAACGGCTGAGGAATTTAAAGACTTAGTGTCTGATTGATTAAGTGCAGTAGAGGAAGACCGCTACTCAGGTGGCGCACGCTAGTGGAAGAGGACCTTAACCAACTTCTGCAATAATTGTTGTGATGTATACCGAGGCGCTCCCCATGAATACCAATTGCGCAGTGTCCGGTAATGATACCGGAGACTATCCTCGCTTCACGACGACTTAGTTTGACCAGAGACGTAGATCTCTTCGTATTATAACTCTTCTATAAATTTCTAGCCGTTTCACATGTGTCTAGCGGCATCCACCGTGTATTCGCTCGACTTATGGCCTCGTCATCGATATATGCACCTTTTTAACAGGCTTATTGGAATTCTAGCAAAGGGGAGAGCCTGTGAGGCATGCACTGCTTCCCCCCTAGTGCCAAATCATCAGCTCTTTCATTACACGGGATATCCATATGCCCTGGTACCCAACATAGGGTCACCGTATTGGCTCTCAATATCTCATCTAGACACTTGTTGGTTGAGGCCCAGGTCCACCCCGGATTGTAGCACATCTTAAGTAGGTAAGTAAGTAAATTGATTGTTAACCGTTCCTCTGGTGAATGCAAAGCCCCACTACAGCAAATGAAAATGTAGTTGAGAGTCCAGTAGCATAAAGTTGTCATCATTCGCTAGAACTAAAATGTGCCTCCAGCAAAGTCTCTCAAACTACTTGAAACCCCATGCTAACAAAATCTAATTGAGGCAGAAACCCAATTTGAATTGAAGGCGCTCAGGACGCAATGCAATCTCCCGTATCTGAACCTGGATACTTACCCTAGCCTGTAGTATATCTAAACATTTCCTTTAATCAAGAAATCATCGACCCTACTAAAGTTTACTCGGTTTTCTCATAACATTTGAACAATAGTTAGATCCTTTCCCGAATAACTAAGAAAAATCTATTGTATATAAACCCGTAATCATCCCATTCCTACACATTCCTTCTATACTAAATTTCGAACGTTAGATATGATATTCGGTTCTTTTTGCATTGACGGGATTTGACGGAGAAGATTCAACCATAAATTATAGGAACCGTATAACGGTTCTTTTTTTCTTTGCTGCGAAGTCCTTTCCCGTAATTCATTTATTTGAATGGTATGACTTATGGCATCATAATACGAGGTTGAAAAAGTAATTTATATTTTAAGAAAGGTCATTAATGCACTTTTGTGATGCAACAACGACTTTATGGGCTTTTTTCCCGTATAGGATCAGCATGCGATCATTGCTCGAAATCGACGGGCGCGTGCCTTAATTTTTTTTCTATTGCTAGTAATTGTGAAGTGTGTGTTCATTTTTATTTTAAAATGCCGAAATCTAGTGAACTGAATCCACGAAAACGTGTGAAAATACAGCTTTTATTTGAAGAAGGGAAGAATTAAATTCAAATTGCAAAAGAAGTAAAGTGCACACGTTGTTCAGTCCAAAGCGCAATTAAACGGTACAGGCAGTTTGGACAGCACACAAATCGCAGAAAAATCCGGGAGGAAAGAGATTTTCCCGAGTCGGAAGGGCCGATTTTTAATACGACCTTGTCTTAAAACTCGGAACCAAACCTCACCTGAGCTTGCTGCTGAGTTTATGAAGGATCAAAGAAAAAAAAAAATTCTTCCAGAACCGTTAGATGAAGACTTAGGGAAGCTGGACGTAAAGAATGCAAAGCAAGAAAGAAGCCGTGGCTCTCGGTAAAATCAAGAAGGCACGCTTGCGAAAAAACGTGTACATTTTACGGAAGAAAAATGGTCCAATATTTTGTGCTCAGATGAATCTAACTCTGAGATACGTTTCATTTATGGATCACTTTTAATTCTGACATCAAAAAATTTAACTAATTTTGATGTTCTCTAGACGAATAAATCTTTTTTAAATAATGCTTTTTTCCGCAATTTTCGGATATTTGGCAACCCTGGTGTGATTTTTGTGAAGCGAAGCACGGTGGAGGCAGTATAATGATCTAGAGATGCATAGCCGCCAGGGGTGTGGGCGAAATGCATGTGGGTGACGGTCGGATGGACTCCTCCAAGTTCAAAAATGTGGGATATCAACATGGAAAATGTCAAATTCTAGCAGGGCAATGCACCCTGCCACAAATCACAACTAAGCATGAGGTGGCTTAAAGACAATAGGATAGACCTGCTTGAGTGGCCTGCGCATCCCCCGGAGCTCAACCGTCTAGAAAATCTATAGGCTATTCTGAAGTGTAGGATCCTGCAGCACTCAATAACATCAAAAGAAGCACTTAAAAATGTGTTACACCAATAATAGACCGATATTTCTTCGGAAGAGTGCCGCAAAATTGTCAGCTCTATCCCACCAGACTCGCTGAAGTCATAAAGGCCAAAGGCGGTCCAAACGAAATATTAGTTCTATCTAATAAAATTAATTATTAATCATATCTGCTTACTTCGATTTCATTAAATCATATTTTTTGGGAATATATTGATAATTTTAAGGGGTGCCTAATACATTCGGCCAAGGCTGTACATATATTGTATGTATGTACCTATGTCCATACATGTAACTCTCATTGCATTACTGAGTTTTACTTACGTTAAAGGACACAGTCCTCAGTATTGAAAATCATTAAGAAAAATTAAATACATTTAAAAGCGCAGGTAGTTAATCAGTTGTGTCCTGCAGAGCCAAGACCAGGATAACAATCGATTTGTAGAAAGATAAAATTAGAAAGTTTTAGGCACAGAGCATCATCGAGAAATTTCAGAGAGCGAGTGAAATGTAAGACCCTGAAAAGAGCCAACAGTACGTGGCAGTGGCTTACCACCTGTGATGTTTCAAGGAAACTTTGGCCAAAAATACAACAAAGCCGGAACCAACTAACTTTTAAAATATGACAGGAAGTCGCTGTCAATGTTGATAGGTGCACTCACTGACCACAACCTTTTAAGAAACCGCGAGAAAATATATGTAGGGTCTGCGAAAACGAAGAGGCTCAAGAGTATACTCCGCTTCGTCTTCCCAAGCTTATGTCACTTGAAAAGCAGAACATAAGGAAGACACTACTACCGGGACATACAAGAACTATCTGAAATTCTACTAAACGATCTTTCGAGGTTTTTGAGGACATCACGGTGGTTGGAGACCCAAATCAACAACGAGCAGTAAGGTAGAAGCCCGGTAGGAACCGGGATCAACCCCCATGGGCATCACAATGGGTCCACAAGGACCTAAGTGAGATGAGGTCGAGTGCTTTCTCCCTCAAGAGATTCACAAGAGACCGATGTATTTTCTCTATAGCCTACACTAGATCGAAGAAGAACCAGAAATATTCTCAATTTAAGCATGACATAGTTACAGCTAGTGACTGGCATCTTGTCAGATCCAAGCCTTTTGAGGAAGCACGGTAAAAATGTAAGTCTCTCTACTACTGCAACAATCTCCGTGCTCCAGAGCACATAATTTACATCGCCAAGTCACGCAGGAGATTTCGAGGCCTAGAGGCGCTGGTTCTGACAGCTATAAAAATATGACAAAACAAAGTGGTCTGCAATAACATTTCATTTTTTCGGTGGAATCCCAATCTTTTCAATTGTCCATCAGCTATTGAAATAACAATCGTGTCTTTCAAGGTTGGAGCAATGACATGGTCTGTATAATCGACTACACACGATGTGTGCGTAGTTTGCTGGCTGTTTATGTTAGGCCTTCCGTTTTTGCTTTACACATTGTCTCATGTTATCATAGAAAGAAAAGATAAGCAAATCTGCAAAAACGCATGCACACATTCGAGTGGATTAAACTTCAACACTTCAGTTTTTACAGTCTGCTGCAGCACTACTGTGTCCGAATCAATCAATTCAATTATCTACAAGCTCAAACGCAAACCACAATAAATATTCAGAAAAAATTTTCTGGGTGACACTTTAGATAGAAAATAGAGATACCAAGCTGTCGTTGGCATATCGGCTTTCTCTACGCAGATGAGTTTTAAACTTCACAAAATCAAAGAATTTTATTACACTTACATTCATTTAAACACGTAGTCTTCTCATCCTCCTCCGAGTCCGAGCTAACGACAAGGACGGCATCGTCCTCCTCCGTCATGATGTTTCTAAATCAAACCCACGACGCGTAGATGTTACACTTGAACAAGGACTTTTGTTTATTATTTACGTTAAGTTACTTCATCACACCGCATACAAAAGTCCATCTATTAGAATTTTATTTTTAATTCCTATTAACACTTCATTGCCAAATGAGGACAAGAATGTGCCAGCGTTTGCTGGAAATATGACTCCCAATCGTTTTGTTTCCGACGCCCGCTATTAATTTTTTCAATGTAAACACACGCACACACAATAGAATATAGTAAACAAATTACACAATTTTCGCAGTAAATTTTACATATGCACAGTGAATAATAAATTCCAAGCTTTATTTTTCTTCCAAATCAAGAAATAAATTTTTCTTTGATGACTTTTTTTCGCGTATACTGCTATCGAAAGTGGTCGTGGTACATTAAATACAGAAGACACACCAGCAATCGTACACGAAGTTTTTTCGTTCTAAAATTTGACTGTAATCCGGCAACAATGACAGCTGAATTTATACACAAAACGTTGTGCACAATTTATGGATTACATTTATATTTGTTTGCTTTATTATTTTGTTAGATTATTTATGAAATTTTATACTTTTCTGCAGATAAATTTCCGAACCACATTCGTTTGGATAAAATATAGACGTTCTTCCCATTTTGCAGCGGCACTCGTGTTGTCTTTGTTACACTAGTGGGCTGGTATTTAGCATTCGGCGTATAAAATGCACTGGAACGACTAGTAGATTGTAGATGGTAAATAGTGGATAGCAGACGGCCATAGGACGTGTTTACATCGATGTTTGTTATAAAATTGGTTTTTCCGACTCATAATGAGAGGATTAAACGAATTAGGAGATCCACATTGTCCTATAAGCAAACCAATAGCAATTACAATGAACAGAGCGATGATCATAGATTATTTGTTTCTACATTTTTATAAAACCAATCTCGTAGACATGTGGTTCAGCACACAGCCGTCGAAAGAATCGAGTTGATGAAAATTCGGTGGTAAATGATAAAATGAGAACACAATTGTCAGTATTTGTTTTGTCAGAATTAGACCTAGGATAGGTAATTTTCAAATGCAAGTAACACAAATAAAAAAAATATTTCGTTCCATTAATGCTCTTAGAAAAGAACGCCCGTTAAGCTAAGTTTATCATTATACATATGCATTAAAGTGCATACATGTTATTATAAATCTGCGGATTGCTCAATTTTTAATTAAAATTTAATGGTAAAGTGCGAATAGCCCATAATCATTACATGTCTTGTTTAACAAAAATACATTCCACATCGGAAACCCTTCCAGTTGTCAAAATCAGCTGCATGCGGATATTAATCACGACCGGAACGTCATCAAGGGTTTGGCGTGTCAATAAGTTTTCTTGTTTTTTTTTTTCGTTAATAACACTTCTAGTTAATTTAAAAATAACGAAATGTTCACCCTTTGGACCTTAATCGAGGCATCATTACTCTGTTTAAATGCAGTTTGTGTTTTGCATGATGAGCGGTTCCTTGCAAAAAGTAAACACGTTTTATTTACCTGGAATCAATTGTGTATCACATTTCCATTTCTTTACCAGTTGGCTGGGGCGCAAACGCACAGAACCAGGACTTTGGTCAGCCCACCATGAAATCCCAGATGCTGAATTTGATCCGTTCCATTAAAACTGTTGCCAAAAGTAACACCACAGAATTAATCAGCCATCGCCTAACTGATTTTATTTTCTTTTCAGTTCCCCTGATATTCCTGAATGTGGTTGCAATTGTAATAAAACTCGTACTTGGATAAATATATATAATCACAATATATTTTGTAAATTTATTGCGTTTTTCTTTGCAACACCGCCTTGACACGATTTTCCAAAGCTATACTGTAAGCGTCCAATTTATAGGCAGCCGCTTCTAGCTTGTCCACTGTGTCGGATATTTCATGAATTTGCTGCATTAGTGGAATCTTAGAAGAAACAAAAGCACAATTGTATCAAAGCATTTAAGAGATTTTCTAATGATTTCTTACCAATTGCTGAAATTTATGGTTCAATTCGTTTGTGGATACGCTGAGTCCTTCGGCTACATTTCGCATTTCGGAGTATTTTGCTATCGTTACCTTATTCATGTCCTCGAGCAGTTTGTAATCCTCGAGTGGAGCATTAAGTTCATTTGTGATGTATTCTTCAGTTTTTCTAAACATTTTCGTCGCTAACTTGCTAAGGTTCGGATCATGCGGATCAAGGGCTTCGAAGCTTGAAGTACTTGTGGAGAGCGTAGGCCCGCGAATTGGAGAATCCAGGAGCTCATTATGCTGCATTTCACTTTGATTCATTTTTCAACTTGCAAGGTGATGTTGGACATCGAAAATAAGAAGAAAAGTCTTTTTCACAAAACGATGAAATGTTTATTTATGCCACCCACGATATTTTGACAAGTGAAGTTTTTACTTTGTCCAATGTGGAACGTAAGCAGGGGCTACTACAGGGTGTACGAGTAATAATACAATTTATTTGTTTTATTTAAAGTACAATTTATAACTTTTTTTATTTGCAATAAATTTTGAATAAATAAGAGAATGTTCTATTCAGATGCCGTTGACCAGGTTTTCACATTTTTTCTTAGACTTTTACGTACGATGACACTACATTTAGGGTTAAATCCAAGCCTTAACGAGAAATCTTTTGGGACCTGTATCATAACGGCAGACCAAGCCAAAGGATATGCATCTCATAGATCAAAGCTGAGCCAATTTAGAGATTGAGAGAAAAAGGACAGGAGGAGGTAGAGGAGATACTGGACCACCTTCCAAGAGCTTAAGGTGCCTTGAGCTTGGAAACTACACATTTGCAGGGATTCTAACGAAATCTTATCCGTATCCCCTGAAGGACTGTTGAGCACAGATCCACTTTTTTGCTTGCCCATTCTTAGGCCTCTGCCACGCAATGAGCGGCAAGCGGCAAAATTAAAACTTATGAAACCGTATGTTTGTGGCCATGAAGTCGTTGAACGGCAAGCGTCATTTCTGAGCATATTTTCTGCCGCTTTGCCGCTTGCCGGTCATTGCGTAGCCTTGATCTTAAAAACCGAACTGAGTTGGATCCCATCCAGATACACCGATATCTCGGAGCAATTTAAGTGAAGGAAATGCTGCAGTTCGCAAAATCACATCCCCATTACAAAATAGGAGAACTAGAAAAATATCCAAAGGTCGTAATGCATCTATACCCCTACAGATAACATCTCTCTTTGGGTTATTCACGTAAATGATCTTTGCTACAGCTTACCTTTGACACTTAGATATCTAACTTGATAACCTTTCGTAGGTATTTCAACAAATAATTGCTTAATTTGTGCGCACTTCATATTTCTCTCATTTCTCACACACAGTCATAATCGTGCACCACGCTTTTATTTAAGCAAAAAGGTGAAATTGTCTCACTCAAAAATCTATTACATTTTAACGTCATCTCATGGTAAATTCAACATGAAATTAAAAGCTCTTGCTCTATTTTTAAACATTTTCTTATCATTTTTACTTTTATTATGTTTGAGAAGCAACCTGATGGCAGTTGTTTAGCTTCTTTCGTCGATCGTGGTTGACTTAGAATCTTTGTGTGTTAAGTTAAACATGAGTAAAACGAATCCTAAGAAAAATGTCGATAAAATGCTGAAGCATCTTTTCGACGGAAGTGATTTAAATGTCTACGAGCGAGCTGTTGTTAACTTGGGTGTTGGTGCACCAGGTCCTGATATATTAACTAATTGCTGTGAGATTTTTGAGAAAGCTACAAGTCACCGAATGGTATGACAGAACATCAGAATTATGCGTCTGATAAGGCATTTATTACATTTACAGAAAATAGAGTTGTCAAACAAGGGGACGCTATTCCAATATGGACCAACTGTTGGAGTAGTGGAGGCGCGTTCTGAGATAGCAAAATATTTGACAGCTGTTTATAGGAGTGAAGTAAAAAGGTAAAAGAACATGCTGTTTATCTGCACAATACAGTGCGGTATGAATTAATTCGTGCGGTTTGATTAGATTGGAACGAAACATGTATGTATGTACAATTAATTTTTCGTGGGTTTTTATAAGTTTGTTGTGGTTGGTTGATTAATGTGGTTACCTCAGAGGGCAATGCATGCATTTTTCCGTTTTTGTTCCCACCATTCGCGGTTTGGTGATTAAGACTGATCCAATTGAATGGGCCATGGCAGCTGTGGGACTTAAATTCAATGGATTGTGAAAGGGCAATGGGTCAATAATCTTCTCGGGCTAGGCCACCGATTCTGGTGCTGCTAAAATTGGTTAATCGAGGCCAGAGAGCTCCTTCACCCGTTGGTTGTCCGCTTTCTTGTTTCCCGTAAAACCTTCGTGATCCGGTACCCAGCTAAGGTGGGCGTTATATACATAGTTCGTTTTAGATTCTCCGAACAGATGTTATCTGTCCGAAGATATTTATCTTTTGCTGTCTTGAATGCCGCGTAAAAAAAAAACCCTTAATTCCAATAAAATGGCAAAGACTTATTAAAAATAAATAGCTGGCGCGACAGCTCGGAATGAGCCAAGGCCTAGCTTCTCGCAACCATTCATGTTGTGCCTGTTACATATTTCACACAAATGGAAGGAACCTACAGTTCATTGCCGACTCCCAACGGCGAAGTGAGAAGCTCTTTCATGACAGATTATACTCCCGGAGGCTTGTCATTCTCTGACTAGAGGTGGTGCCGTGAAAAATGTTCGGTGTTCCTGGCTGGGTCTTGAACCAAAGTCGCTTCCAACGCAGTCCTACGCACTAACCACTGACCCAGGGCGATCACGGCAAAGACATATTGCTACTTGGAAAACTGTGACAAAGGATGCCCGAGATCCACCGGTTGCCTCAGTATGAACGGCTGTGCACATACACAGGGTCATTTTTAATCGGAGTCTCCAATCATTAACAAAGGTTATATTACCAAGATTGAATTATATTCCTTTTCTACCAGTTGGTCTATGCATGCTTGACTCTCTGTTGAGCAAGGAAAGTGGATGGAGAAAAGTGTCCAAAAACTTGACACTAGCTGCTAGCAATCCGAGTAACCCTGATCATGGTAAAGGCAAGGTAAAGTTACGCATTTCGGTCTTTCTGAAAAGCATAAGTGCAAGACTGACACTTGTGGTTGTGGTTGTAGCCTAAAGCTACATTCAGACGATTGTAAGATGTTACAATATTGCCAGGTCTTCCAATGTGCTGACAATTAGCTGCCGATGAGCTGACAATGGCAAATAACCTTCCAACGCAAAATTGTCAGTTCACACGATTGTAAGATGTTGTCCCAATTTCTGACAATTTCATACAATGACCTGACAATGCTTTTATTACAACGTTGTCAGACAGAAATTGTCAGTTCACAGGATTGTAAGACATTTGGGACAATTTTTTCATTGAAAGACCTGACAATATTGTAAGATCTTACAATCGTCTGAACGTAGCTTAAGTACTCCTAGCGCTTTTTCATCATTTCGTTTTTTTTACGGAGGTTAATGTGCATATTATAAACTAAAATATGTAGTATTAAAAAAATAAAAAAAAACCCACAAAGTGCACGAAGGAGAGATCTCGTGTGTTTAATGACAAACGTGTGGAAATGCAGGCGATTTCTATTGTTGTTATTCTGAATTACGAAGCGACGTGTGAGTTTTAATGTCATTAGCACACGTACATAACTAACGACAAACATTTCTGAAAGATTGTGCCTCTGGAATAAGCTTGAATGTTTCACACAATTTGTAGAAAAATACTGTGACGCCTCATGATTGCTTTACATCTTGCCAATGAGATCATTATTGAACTTAATGGAGTAGCAAGCATTTACCTTGGGCATCCTACACAGACGAACGTGTTTTTCGCAGGGATACCGAAAGTGGGCATGGCTTTGAATAGCTTGTCTCTACAAATGCTCTCGTAGCTTTAAAATCGATAAAAAGATGGTAGCTATTGATTTAGACATGGATTTTCCTCAGGATCTCCTGATGTTTGAGAATTTGAGCTTTCGTGGTCTGAAGACGCACTGATAGGTGACAATCACACAATATGAGTTAAGACCCTGTAGTTTAGGCAGTTAAAAGGCTTTTCTTACTTATAGATCAGATAAACGATGCTGAGATTTCATTCATTCATTCATTCATTCTGACCAAACCCCGCAGAAATGGCATAGTGTACTGCAACAAGTCATCTCCAGCTTAGGTCCAGTGGTCTGTTAACAGACCTAGCATTCAAATACGGGCTCGGGTGACCAATGTTAGTTGCCCACTTCGGTTATGGGTTAAGGTTAGGTTAGGTAAGGTATGTACCTATAGAATTCCTTCTGATAGAGAATTCTACCCGTAGAATCATTTAAAGTTGTTGATAAAGGATAGGCGCTTAGGTCATCACTATTGTCGTTGAAGATGTGTGTAATAAATAAATAAATTTTCAGAGAAGATATCATCGTGACATCGGGTGCAACACAGGGGCTGCATATCATATTATCGACTTTGCTGGATTTCAACGGTTACATTTTTGTTGATGAAGTAACGTACATGATTGCACTGGATGCTTTTAAACAATTTACCACAATCACCATCATTCCAGGTCTGTACACCTCTTCCGCTTAAAGCAGTTCGTTTCCTTCACGTTTTTTTTTTTTTTTTTTTTTAAGTTAAACTGAATGATGATGGAGTTGACATCGATGGACTAAGAACCTTTTTGCAGGACAAGCAGTTCAAATCAGAATCCAAGAGCTACTGGGGTCTATACTACACGATTCCAACTTACCACAATCCAACGGGCATAGTCTTTTCCGATGGTGAGTAACAAAGGACGAGGAGTTATTACACTTTGAAACTTATTCACTAAGCATTTAGATGTTTGTAAAAAGTTAATCGTTCTTGCGAAAGAATTTGACATTCTAATTGTTTGCGATGATGTCTACAACGTTTTATATTATAAGAATGACGAAGAACCTAAGCGCTTGTTTGCATACGATGAACCAGATGCCGATGATTTTAAGGGAAATGTCATTTCAAACGGATCGTTTGCGAAAATTATTGCTCCAGGAATACGCTTGGGATGGCTCGAAGTTCCACCAAGATGTAAAAATATTTTAAAAGACAGGTATCCTCACATATCGTGTATCATGTCACCGATTTCCTGACTTAAAATTATTCACAGTGGCATTATGCAGAGTGGCGGGTGTTTAAATAACTACACGTCAGGAGTAATGGCAAGTCTCTTTGAACTCGGCCTGGCACAATCGCATTCTCAAATGGCGAAAGGTCTTTACCAGGAAAGAATGTTGGCAACCCTGGAGGTCTTAAGAAATAATCTACCGAAATCATGCCATTTTGTACAACCTCAAGGTGGCTTCTTTATTTGGATCCGGATGCAAGACAATTGCGACGCCAATGATTTACTCAAGATATGTTTGGAAAAGTACAAAGTATTTTTCCTGCCCGGTCAACGCTTTTCTATTGAAAACGGTGCTAAAAACTGTTTTCGGCTTTCAATTGCTTTTCATGGTAAGGAAATTTTGGAAAACGCTGTTTTAAAAGTTTGCGAGTGCTTATGTGAATATTTAAGGAATAAATCAAATTAATTTGTTAGGTCTAAAATGACAATTATAAAGGGTTTTCCAATAGGGACGGGTAGATGTTAATATTGAATAAAACAAGTTGTGTGGGAGATATCAACAAATTTTTTGTTTTATTTGAAAAGCCTATGAATGACGTTATGTGTGGAATATGACATCGTTCAAATGGCCGCCGCGGCTTCGCTGGGTAGCGCCCATCCGAGAGGTCCAATTTTCGGTGACTCTGGCGCATGGATCAGGTTGAATCACGGGTTATGTTGACTTTGAGGGCACTGGTCGTTTGCGGCTTATTGGCATAGGCGTGCGACTTAAGGAAATCCCACAAGAAAAAGGTCAGTTCACGTCGCCTCTGCGTGAGTTAACTATGCCCTCAAATCGCTCGTGCAGAATGTTCATTGTGACATCAGCTGTGTGGCATGTAGCGCCGTCCTGTTGGAAGCACATGTCGTTCACATGCATATCATCCAATTTGGGCCAAAAGAAATTGGTTATTGATCGGTAACGCTCTCCGTCGTCGTTTTCGAAGAAATACGGACAGATGATGCCGCCGGCCCACAATCCACACCAAGCAATGGACCTCGTGTGGATTGGCATTGTCCCAAATCTGGCAATTTTGCGTGTTGACGTACCCTTTAATCCAAAAATGGACCTTGTCGCTGAAGATGATTTTTTCGGTGAAATCCATTGAACCATTTTGATAAAGAAGTTTTGTCTTTAGTGTCTTAAAAATAAAAATCGGGAAAACTAACAAGAGATAAAACAACATGGCCGCCATGAACTGTCAAGATCTACCCGTCCCTATAAGAAAACCCTTTACAAAATACATATTTTCTACATCACTTATTGGTCATTGTATGTAGGTAGGTGGGATGGCTGTCTGTGCGATGCACAGACACACGTAAGTCAAGAAGGTCCTTTGTGGTACCACATGGACCTATACTCTGAACCTCGCCACTTTATTGGAACCATTTGGAGCTCTTGATGAAGCTGAGGATACTTTTGACGTCAGTAAGTGATAGTTCGCCCAAGTTGTCGAAGTGATAGGCTCCCAGATGAAGCTTTCTTCTTTGAGATAGGGCAGGACAAGTGCAGAGAAAATGGAGGATCGTTTCCTCCTCCTCTTCGTCCCTACAGCTCCTGCAAAAATTATTTGAGAAGAAGCCCATTCTTCTGGCATGAATGGGACAATAACCAATAACGGTGTTAATGAGCGACCTATTGAGCAAAATCCAACTTTTAGATCGGGTGAGATTTAGCGTAGGCCAGATCTACCTGGAGGTACGGCACGTGGTACCAATGCTCCATCTTTGGTTAGTCTTGCTAATCGCGTCGTACTCTAAGAGAAGTTTACAAGTAGTGAGTGGAATACATTCCGGAAGAATGTCATTGTATTGTAAATTTTTTTGATTTTATTACATACATACATAATACCGGATGAGGAAAAAATCTAATATTTTTATGACTTCGTAAGGACAATTAAGCCGAGCGTGTTGGCGCTGGTGCTCCTCTATATTTAGCACCAGTGATGGAATATTTGGCTGGTGAATTCTTGGAATTGGCAGGTAATTCTGCTCGTGATAACAAGAAAACCAAAATCATCTCTCTGGATTTGCTCTTTGCAATCCATAATGACGAAGAATTAAATATATTGCTTTCGCACATGGAGGTGATTTTCTAATCATCCAAGCTGTCCTTTTGCCAAAGAAGACCGAAAAGAGTGCTTCAATAAACAACATTTTTGTTTAATGACACAAGGCTCTATCTAGATTAGGTCAGGTCAGGGTAAAAAAAAAAATAAATAGCTGGCGCGACAGCTCGGGATAAGCCAAGGCCTAGCTTCTCGCAACTATTCATGCTGTGCGTGTTACATTTTTTCGCATGAATGGAAGGGACCTACAATTTATTGCCGAATCCGAACGGCGAAGTGAGAAGCTCTTTCATGACAAATTATACTCCCGGAGGCTTGTCATTCCCCGACGAGAGGTGGTGCCGCGAAAATGTTTGATGTTTTCCTGGCTGGCGGTTGAACCCACGCCGCTCGGTCAGCAGTCCAACGCACTAACCACTGAGCCACGGCGCCCACTCAGGGTCAGGGTAGCTGTTTGTAAATCGTTCATTGTGATACCACAGGTTCTAGCATATTTGCGGATACTCTTGGGGAAAATCGTTGAAACCAACAGGAGGTTTTTGTACAGCGGAGAATCCTATTAGCTAATTCGTCTATGAATGTATGTAGATCATCGGAGAAGAAAGCTGCTAGATCTTTTCACAGGGCCGGACAGGTACAGAGGACGTGGAAAATGCATAGTTTCCTCTTCCTCTTTATTTCTGTAGCTCCTGCAGAACTCGTTTCAAAAGAATCCTTATATTTTGGACAGTGTCCTGTTTCGGGCCACTTAAGGAAGACCAATCCATTTTATCATGACTGATTCAGCAGGCTCCAAAATGTGACATGTCGTGTCGATTGTTTTTCCTTTCAGCAAATAGCTTGATTAATTGTTTACACGTAGCGAAAGGCATACCCAATTCCAGGTGTTTTGGTAGAACGTGTAGTAAACTTGGACCACTAGTTTGCTTCACTGTCTTCTCAAGAAACGAACGGCAATCTAAAACGACATTTGAAGTTAACGAGCATGATTTCCGGAACTGAATTGCCGCTTGGTTATCCGTGAAAATGCTAATATCCATGTTACAAAGGACAACGCTTCCCTAATCGCAATTATTTCTACCTAAAATATCGTACAGTGAACTGGGAGCTTTTCGAAAAAAAAGCCCCCCACCTGCACCACCTTGGATTTTTTGGATGCATCTGTATAGAAGTAGTGGTTGCCGTGACTCTGTGGTTAGTGCGTTGGTCCAAGACCCAGTCATGTCCACCGAACATTTTTTGAGGCACCACCTCTTGGAATGACCAACCTCCAAGAGTACCATTTTTCATGAAATAGCTTCTCCAATCGCCGTTCGGGGTCGGCAATAAATTGTAGTCCCTAAGCAGCCGTGACAGATCATCGTATGAGGTATTATCAGTGCTGTGTAGATGCAAAGAACTTTCGTTAGGCATAACACCTTGGCATTGCCGAGAAAATAGACATTCTACTCCTTGACATTTGGCTTTCTTGTGCAGTTAA
Source organism: Matsumyia berberina (assembly GCA_917880715.2). Classification (NCBI taxonomy): domain Eukaryota; kingdom Metazoa; phylum Arthropoda; class Insecta; order Diptera; family Syrphidae; genus Matsumyia; species Matsumyia berberina. The sequence goes on from OU862870.1 coordinate 38,501,544, forward strand.
TTAGTGGCACCTTCCAACCAATCAATTTCCTCCTTCTCGTAAAGAGAACGACCTCGTCATTGAGGAGATTCGCTGAGAATCTCTTTTTGAAGCACGAGTCGTATATCGCGTCTACGACGTATGGCAGACAGTCGAGAGGTGTGATCAGACACACAGAATTGCAAGCATTAACAAAGGCGCTAGAACCGTAACCTTCAGGTTACTTGACCATGTCCACTGTTACTTCTTTAACCTTCGTTACCTCTTTGTGTCCTCTACGTAGCTAAGCTACTCAAAGAAGATTCAACCTGAAATCAAAAGCTCTTTGTTTATTTTTAAACATTTTCCAAACATTTTTACTTTTATTATGTTCAAGAAGCCAACTGGTGGCAGTTTAGTTTCTTTCGTCGATCGTGGTCAACTTAGACTTTTTGTAAACCTCTTAAGTGATTAGTTAAACATGTGTGAAACGTATCCAAAGAAAAATGTCGATAGAATGCTTAAGCATCTTTTCGATGGAACTGATTTAAATGTCTACGAACAGAATGTTACTAACTTGGGTGTAGGAGCCCCGGGTCCTGACATTTTACCCAATTGCTGCGAGATTTTCGACAAAGCAACAAGTGATCGAATGGTACCGTAGAACATCATAATTATTTGTCTGATAAGACATTTATTCCATTTCCCAGGGAAAAGAGTTGTCAAACCAAGGGATTCTGTTTCAATATGGACCACCTGTTGGAGTAGTGGAGGTGCGTTCGGCGATAGCCAAATATTTCACAGCTGCTTATAAAAGTGAAGTAAAAAGGTAAGAAAAACGTGCTGTAACCCCCACAATATAGTGAGGTTATTTCAAATTTACTGCTCAATAACTGTCTCGAGCGACTAGCTCAAGACTGAATTAGTGATGAATTGCGTCAATTTTGTTTCCTGTAGATTTAGGTCGATGCAATTGAATCCGGTATGTCTTGGTTTGAATATTTTGGTAATAATGACCAAGAATGCCTTTTTCCCTCCTTTAAATAGAGTTCAAGCTTCAGCGCCGTAAATTAGAATTGAGATGATAACGGTATTATACAAAGTCTCCTTAGTTCTTTCGTGGTAGGGCCTTACTATTCAATTGCCTTTCCAGTCAAAATAACAGCGATTAACAAGAGTTATTGGCCGCGTTCGCCGATCCAGGCAAAGTGATTTCAAATGTCAGCTGTTTTATGTCAAATCTCAATTTGCTTCATATCTATGTTGTAAGAATCCCCTCCTGGTCGTCGTGGGTCGGTGGTTAGTGCGTTGGACTGCTGACCGAGCGGCGTGGGTTCAAGCCCCAGCCAGGAAAACACCAAAAATTTTTCGCGGCACCACCTCTCGTCGGGGAATGACAAGCCTCCGGGAGTATAATCTGTCATGAAAAAGCTTCTCACCTCACCGTTCGGAGTCGGCAATAAATTGTAGGTCCCTTCCATTCGTGCAAACAATACAACACGCACAACATGAATGGTTGCGAGAAGCTAGGCCTTGGCTCATTCCGAGCTGTCGCGCCAGCTATTTAAGAATCCCCTCCAAGACCTCAAAAAAAGTGTAACATCTTCTGTCACTCTCAGCCAATAGAAATCGATTGGCGACATATGAACCCTTTTGCGTAGATCGACAAACGCGACCATTCTTCGTTTTATTTTTAATGAGATGTCGTTGTAAGATGTCAGAACAGAACAGATTTGTGAAAAACGTCAGATCAAGTTAGAACAAAAAAGTACAGCCCACACATACATAGTTTTCAAAAATTTAAAAATTTCATTTGCAGAAATAAAAGGCTGAAAACATACCATATTGACAGGCACAGCTGACTTTGACATTTTTCACAATTCTGTTCTATCTTAAGAGTAGGTGCAAAATTGTTTGTTCCGAACTGTCTCATTGTCTAAAAAGTATAGAGATTTGTTTAAAGATCCTGTACTCCTACTGAATGCAGGCAGTAAAACGAAAATTTGACTGATGCCAGACAATGATTTGGCAGTCATAAGGGAGCAGGAACTGAATATGTAAGCTGTGACTGTCAACATCTGCGCACCTTGAATACAAGCTTCAATCAGGTTGTCTAACTCGTGCTCAAAAACTTTCAATATTAGGCGTGTTTTTTTGAAACCTAGCTAGCCAGTCGTTCATTTATACGATTCCCAGCCAGCCAAACCCAGACGATTTTTTTACCGTCAAGTTGGTACATGTGATTTCGTTCCTATGACATCGGCTGTCAAACTGTCAAAGTATTCGGCATTAAACCAAATTGTTTTTTTTAATTTGTTGTGAAAACCATAATTTAGAGAATTTATTCAATGGATAATTTGCAAAAAGAGGTATGAAATCATAACAGCTTCCATCTTCGTACTCAGACGCCTGTCAAATATCAAGAAAACAGAACAATTTGGGAGCGATACCAACGCTATAAATGAAAAACACCCCTTTCGGCCCCCCCCTGTCGTTTTTACTTATAAAATTTGACTTTGCAAGCAACTACTGGTTTCAAAAAAACACGCCTATTAAGGACATTGAAGTCTTATGCAACAATGATTTTGCTTGTGAGGTATTGGAAGAGGATACTAACCACAGCGTGGTAAAAGGAAAAAAAATACCGTCCCTTCAAAAGGACTCCTGATTTAACCTAGAACCGAGATTTCTCAATTTCGGTGACGAATACGTTACGTTTTTTTGATTCTACCTTCTGTATATCCCCTCCGGAGACTCAAGCGCATTCAACTGAGACAAACAGCCAACGGTTTGTTTTGTAGAAAAAATACAAAAAAATCAATTTGTAATCATTAAATATTCATTAATTCTGAATTAAAACGAAAGTTACTGCTGGATTGCGAGTGCATTGTTTTGAACGCCTGCGCTTCCTCTGCGAGTCTGTGATTTTGCTCAGAGAGTTGCATTTTGCCGAGGCCTTGCTTTTGGCCTTTGCATACGAAGCAGTAAAACTATTCGTGTAAAACAAATGAACTAATGTATCGTAGTTGGAAAATAATGTTAATCAATGGACAAGGTTACAGAAATCACATTTAAAATATACAAAACGCCTTGAGAATCGCATGTGCAAACACTTGAAATGTAATTGAAGACTCTTATGTCAGGATTCGACGAGGTTATAGTAGGTCAAGTAGCGCCAAGACACCTACAACACTAAACTGAAAAATTGTTTATGCTCTTTTAGAGAAGATATCTTCGTGACGTCCGGTGCAACACAGGGACTGCATATCATATTATCGACTTTGCTGGATTTCAACGGTTACATTTTCGTTGATGAAGTTACTTACCTCTATGGATGTTTTAAAACAATTTAACACAATCACCATTATTCCAGGTCTGTATACCTCTAACTCCCAAATAGTTGGTTGCCCATACTTTTTTTTTTATTCAAGTTAAACTGAATGAAGATGGAGTTGACCTCGATGGACTAAGAACCTTTTTGCAGGACAACCAGTTCAAATCAGAATCCAAGAGCTACTGGGGTCTATACTACACGATTCCAACTTACCACAATCCAACGGGCATAGTCTTTTCCGATGGTGAGTAACAAAGGACGAGGAGTTATTACACTTTGAAACTTATTCACTAAGCATTTAGATGTTTGTAAAAAGTTAATCATACTTGCGAGAGAATTTGACATTCTGATTGTTGCCGATGACGTTTACAATATTTTAAACTATAATGATGACGAGGTACCTAAACGCTTGATTGCATACGATGAACCAAGTGACGATGATTTTAAGGGAAATGTAATTTCAAATGTATCGTTTTCGAAAATTATTGGTCCAGGAGTACGCTTCGGATGGCTTGAGGCTCCTCCAAGGTGTAAAATTATTTTAGAAAATTGGTACCAAATAACTTACCGTAAGATATGCCACCGATTTGCTAATTTAAAACTATTTACAGTGGCATTCTGGCCAGTAGCGGATGCCTAAATAATTACACATCTGGAGTAATGGCAAGTCTCTATGAAGTTGGACTAGCACAATCTCATACTGATATGGCTAAAAAGTTGTACAAGGAAAGAATGCTGGCAACCGTGGAGGTCTTAAGAAAAAATCTACCGAAGTCATGCAGTTTTATTGAACCTCAAGGTGGCTTCTTTATTTGGATCCGAATGCCAGAATATTGTGACGCAAATGATTTACTCAAGATATGTGTGGAAAAGTACAAAGTATTTTTCCTTCTCGGTCAACGATTTTCTATTGAAAACGGTGCTAAAAATTGTTTTCGCCTTTCAATAAGTTTTCATAGTAAGGAAGTTTTAGAAAACGCGGCTTTAAGACTTTGCAAGGCTTTACATGATTATTTGAAGATCGAATTATTTTGTTAAATTTTTAATACTCAAATTATCTTATACTGAAGATATGTACATACATTTGTAAATATGTTCTTAAATTATAGGGTCTCTACATCATTGGCCAATTGGTTAGAAAGATTGGACTACATATTAAAATTAAAAAAAAAAAGTTATAACTAGGTGGTGGATAAATAAAATAATCAGGAAATGCAATGTTTTTGCTTGTTTTTATTTTATTTTTTTTTTTCAAATGTGAAACTAAGCCGCGCTTAGTTTGGACCACATATTACCTTCTTGTGTCATTTCTCTTCTTGTGGGTCTAAAGAAATATATTGTAGCTCCTTCTTCATTGCGCCTGTCCAGCTGTCTCTAGAAAGCTCCACTTAGGAGCCTTCTTCTACATCAACTTAGGTGACCTGATAAATGAAAGTGTTATTAGTCTCCTACGCTTCATAAGTTAGTTAAAAGACTAGACAGGATATCTTTCCGAGAACCATGTGGTATCACAACGGACCACTCACGGGTCTAAGTATGTTGGCTTTAGCTGGCAGTCACTTCAACCTAACCTAACCTATCGCAGCTCTTTTCAGTTCTTTTCCAACTGTCGAGGTTCATCATCGATTTGATCGATCCCAAGTTGTTCGAGGGCGACCAACTCTTGTTTCGTCTTGAGATAACGAATGATAGCATAGTTTTCTATGCAGTCATCGCCCTTTCTTTGTGTGTGACCAATGCATTGTCAGCTTCATCCTTGCCCCTTATCTATAAATTTTTAGCCCGTATTCTCATACAATTGTTCATTTAAGATTCGATTTGGCCAGAACACTCTTAACATGTTTCTAAGAAAACGATAAACAAAGGCTTGCAGCTTTTTTGTGACATTGGTTGTCCTTGTTACTTTCCAAATACTGAACAGTCATGCATTCCAGTTGATTGCGGTGCTCTTTCAGATTTGCAATGCTAGTAAGGTTGAAAATTTGAGTTCTTCGCAGTGTTTATCCAACCGAACCAGGTTGGCCTTTGCCACAAAACTAGTCAATATTTGGTGCAGATCCATAACTCCGAGTTATATAAAGAAAACATCAACAGCAAGTCAAGTTTTTAAAATATGTTTTAAAGCTCACCACTCCTTTACTACTAGAAAAATAAGGGGCGAAAGGATTTAGCCTTCTCGAATCTCTCTATAAATCTCAAATCTCCCTGACAGTTTACCTCTGTGCAGCACGTGACATTTAGCTCCTTGATGGCTTCCTTGATAAATGCCTTCCCTGCGTTCTGATCCTTCTGCTAACCCTAAACACTGGTAGCAAAGATCTAAGTGTGTTCTGGGCATTGTTTGATAATGATTTTCAAGGTGTTGATGTGGTTATCGAAGGAGGACCCAGATCGGAAACCTCCTTGATTATTAATGCCTTATCTTAGCTATAACAAAGCTAGGGGTTACCAGCTGATAGACAAATGAAACCTAACATATCCGTCGCCACTTTCCTGATGCTTTGCTAGTAATGCTGCCTATGGTCTTCTGTGTGCTTATTGTTATAAATAAATAAATAAATAGCTGTCGCGACAGCTTGGGATGAGCCAAGGCCTATCTCCTCGCGTTGTGCGTATTACAGTTTTTCCACGAATGGAAGGGACCTACATACAATTTATTGCCGATTCCAAACGACGATTTGAGAAGATCTTTCATGATACATTATACTCCCGGAGGCTTGTCATTCCCCGACAAGAGGTGGTGCCGCGAAAAATGTTCGGTGGATATGGCTGGGGCTTGAATCCACGCCGCACTAACCACTGAGCCACGGCGACAGTGCTCATTGTTGCTGCTATAAAATTTCTTAGGAGCCTACACGATTGAACAAAGGCTCCTTCGATCAGTTGCAACTTCACACTGTCAACGTTGCACTTCCTCACAGTTGGTATCTCTACGTACATGTCAAATAGTGTTTGACACACCGATTCTGTCAAGAGCTCTTCTAATGCTGAAAACACCTTCGATAGCGAACAACTTTTAAGTGTTATTAAATAAATAATATTATATGATACTTATGATTGCACTTATCATTAGATTTCATCACCAGCGTGTGACAATTTTCTTTTTTACTCATAAATTGCAAAAATGATAAAAATCGTCGCTGAGCATTCTTAGTCACTTAAGGTATTTTAAAGAGCCTTAACTTATGGCGAAATTCTTAAGCCTTAAATCTTTTTAGTAGACGGCTTTGCCACATTGTAGACGACCATACAGAAAAATTGGCAGGATCAACGATAATGCCCTTGTGAAACTCATCGTTACTCCGAGATTCATGAACATCTTAAGTTGCTTTCAGTGGTAGACAGTTATTAATCGGTAAAATGTTTTTTATTTGACTTACTTTAAGACCAACTATTCTTAGCTCACCCCTCAAGTGACGTAAACACTTCCAAAATGGCTCGATAAGATCTGTCGCTGATGGCAATTTCATCTACATGGCCCACTAACCTTTGGATCTATCTCTTCGAGAAAAGGGTTAAACATATCTCAAGATAGTGCGGTCGTGCTCTGTGGATTTTGATCTTTGTCGTGATTACCCTGTACGAAGTATGTCCTTTCCCCTGGGTTTATGTCAGCTAGATCGCAGAACTAGAGGAAACTCTCGACGATCTCCTCGTTCCACTAATATGACGAAAGGTGTTTGCCTTTTTAGCCATTCTTACTACAATGCTAAGCATTTCCGTCGATTTACGTACAGTGGAAGTCGCTTATAACGACGGTGAAGGGACCGAAAAAACGCGATCGATATAACCGGCGGTCGTTATATCCGACTGCGCGCTACAAGTATTCCGAAAAAATTAAAAACATTTACAGACAAAAAGACGGCGACATATTAAATAAACTGCACTAAGATTCAACAGATACAGAGAACAGAGCCACTCAATGCAACCTTAGAGCTGTCCAAAGTAAAATCACAAGAATGAAAAAGAAATATTCAGATGCACATGTCTTTGTGTTTTTCTTTTTTTCTTTCATTTTCTCTCATTCCGTCGTTATGAGCGACGACAAGAATTGATTTTTTTTCGAAAATTGATCGCTATATCCGAGGCGTCGTTATAAACGAGGTCGTTATATCCGACGATATAGTACCTGAAAATATAAGGAAACCAACCAAGTGAAGGAAAAGTGGTCGTTATATCCGAGTCGTCGTTATAAACGACTTTCACTGTTTCAATGTCATTGACCCTGCGATCGCTGCAGACTCTTAAAAGTGTTTCCGGTTGCTAACTTTTCCTTTGCACCTTTGTTTTCGGTGCGTATATCAAATAATTCTGGACTGGAAAAATGTCATACATTATGGCCTTGTAGTCACTGGGCGTGTAGTGATCACTAACATGTGTAGTAGGCAGGAAAAACACAAAATTAATTACTTTACAAAATATAAATCTTTATTGTTTCTCCGGCACGTCTGCTGCTGTTCGTCGATCAAGAAGAAGTGTCTCTTTTCACATGCGTGCTCTGTTCTTGATACCTTTGTGTGTAGGTACATGAGGTTACATAGAAATTTACATAGAATACTTTAAACAATGTTCCGATTGTTGGAAAACAATAAACTACTAAAGCTACGATAAGACGATTTGCAGATGTGTGCAAATTTTGCGGAAAAATGTGTCCCAAACGTCCGCAAATCGTGTGATCAGGAAATTTTTATCCGCAAATGTTTTCACATATGTCATTTGCCCCTAATTTGCAGACGTCGTCCGCAAAAGTTTGCACACGTCATCAGCAAATCATGTGATCACCCTTTTGGGACCATTTGCAGACATTTACGGACTTTTGGACATTTGTTCACTTGCATTTGCCTACTTCTGACATTTGCAGATGTTGCTTTGAAGAAACATGGGCAAATTGCAAATTTCTCCGCAAATGCTGTGTTATAATGTGGGTGTTTTTCTTCGCAATTCTCCTTCATTTGGGCTACTGAATTGGACATTATAGAGCTTTAATCAACAGGATACCAGAGTACTAAATAAATCGTTGGGTTAGATGGAATTCATTTTCTGACAAAAACAAAAAAAAAAATAAAAATAATTCGGGACAGCGAAAGAACAAAACCATTGAATTTTTCTATTCATTTTTATTGTTATGTTTAGAAAATGTGGATGATGAATAGAAACAGGAAATAAGTTGAGCTAAAATGCGAGCTCCTCTTCTCGCAATTCGCAGTGAAGTTTTGTACAAAATCCTTTCTTGTCGGCCAACCCAATCCTTTCTCCAGCATTTGCGCTGCTTCGAGGCCAATTTGCTATGGTCATCATGTTCGCTGCTGCTCTCAAACAAATACATATACAGCCAATACCACTGCGAGAGTATCTCGAGTTGTTTCATCTCTCCAAATAAATAAAAATGACGTTTCTGTAAATGGGTCTGCAAACGTGCAATTTGCATATGTCGGCAAATCGTGTGATCGGACAATAAATGATCTGAAAAAATTTCCAGATATGTCATTTGCGCACATTTGCCCACACCCAAAAATTTCCAGCTTTGGGACAAATTCCGCAAATCGTGTGATCGGCCTGCAAATGACATTTCTGCAAATTGAAATTTTCGGATGATTTGCAGACATTTGCTTATGTGGAAATTTTGCGCACATCTGCAAATCGTCTGATCGAAGCTTGATACCCAGCAACAGAACTTAAGCATGGAGGTGGTAGTGTAATGCTCTGGGCTTGTGTGTCCTTTCAGTTCTGCAAACTGCTTAAAAGGGACTTACAACCAGACCTGAAAAATTCAAATACAAGTACAAGCTCCAACTCAGAGATTTAACAACGTATGCAGAGAAATAACTTCCGGTAACATGAACATTTACGCAGGTCAATGACCCTAGCGCGGCTAGGACCACAAAACAATAATTCAAAAGGAATTAACTGGATGTTTTGCAGTTTCCATCCTCCTTCTCTAACCTTCGGCTAGAACTTAAAAAATAAACCAACAAGCAGAGAGCTGGCAATGGGAACACCTTGCAATCAAATTGCTTAAAAAAACCATATCACGCATATGTACATACATACTATGTATGTCCAACACCCTGTTAAAACGATTGTCATCCACTTGAAAGCTCATATTACTTTACGTAATAAGCTTTAGTGGCTAGCCTTCTTCTGCATAGAAATGAAGACCTGTGTTGTGTATCACAAAAAGCACTGTCGAATTAAATTAACATGTTTTGTCAAAAAAAAAATAAACATACCCACACCTAGAGCAGTGGGTTTTCTCAGATCCGACACAGCCGGTCTAATTGAAACGCCACGAAACTTTTTTGTGTCCACAAAGGTGGATAAATCACGGCTACGTATCGAAAATTTTAATGAATTCACCTCAGTCAATTGTTGAACGTGCAGCCGGAAGATCGAGTGTGTAACCTATTGTTTCAAGTTGCGAATGTAATTGAAATCAAATTAACAAAGCAGACAAAAAATAAAAAAATTAATTTAATTAAAACACCAATTAAATGACTTTCATATTGAGAAAAATCAACGTTAGAGAATTTGTGACAGTGCAGTGACATTTTGATTGTTAAAAAATAATTTCAATACAAAGAGAAAAGAATCCAACGTATTTTACAGACATTCTGCGAAATGTCGTACGAACTTGCGGCGGTACGAGATGGACATGGTGTACAGGTGAGAACTATTATTTTTTTTTTAGCTAATTAAACATATTTGATTAGTGACTACAAAGTTAAAAAACGCTGTGCGGCAAGGGGGTAGCACAACTTTGATGGCGTGACTAAGACAGCTCATACTGCACAGTGTTTTTTGACGAGTTAAAGAAGAGAAAGCATAATGTTATGTACTACTTCCATTTTGTTGATTTTGTTGATGCGGTGCAAAAACTGCAAAACCAGTCCCTTTTCCGAAAAGATGACACTTTGCTGGAGTCTAAAGCTTATTCCAACCCGAACCCACCACGACTTTACATTGCGCCGATAACTTCGATTAGGTTACGACAATTTCCAAGTAAAATATAAATTAACAATGCATTATAAATCGTCGCTGATGTATTCACAATTAGATATTCAGTTCCAATTATTCTAACCTAGACGAAAATTAAATTGAGAGCGAACTGTATTAAATATTCGTGGGGCGCTACTTTTTACCGGTGACGTCAGCTGGGGCATTCTGCTTGGCCAGTTTAATATCCACCTTCAATTAGAGATTATAAATATGTAATTTAATTTTTTTTTTTTTTTGTTTTGCGATGAAAGCTAAAAACAAGCTTCTGTGAGATGTACATATGTATGTATGTAGGTATCATTAAAGGTTCATTACTTGGTAATTATTGAAGTTGAATGCCGTTTGTTGGCATCTATCTAGTTGTTGGATAAATTGAGTTTTCTCAACATACATATGTACTCCTACTGTGTAATGGAATATTTTTTCTTATCTGAATTATGAATTAGTAAATCGTTTAGTGTGTGATTAATAAATTACAACCATGAGAAGAGCATTGTTTACTCGTAATTTTGTTTGTTTTTCTTAATAGCCAATCTTTTCTTGGATATACACCCACAAATACACACAATACGTCGAACTTTCTAAATTGTAAGATTTAAATTTGTTGTGAAATGATGAGCATTAGGATTCGGTGTTTTCATAAACATGTTCATATCGTCGTGCTTGTCGATATGAAACTGCTTTACAACATTGCCTTAGAGCGCGTTCGGAGATCAAATTTTTTGAATTCCAGACTATTTTGATTGGCCACTATACTAAGTGACATTCACGGAGGTGAATTATTAAACTACGTCTCTAAACAGTAAAGACAGTTCGTTTGCATTGTTTTGTTTTAATCGCTCTGGGTACTAGAGGGCCAAGGCCTCCTCGCGTTGGGATTGCCATTAGAAATTTAAAGAAACTAGAGGTCGTTAACAGAAAAAACTCCAGACATTCGTGTCCATAACCCCGGACACACTAGAAATATAAAAATAAATAGAAGCTATCAATTGCCTATAGACTAAAATAAAAACCATCAATCGCTGTCTCACTCGCATCGGTCACGATCTACATTTCCTTTTCGCGTCGCTTATGACCATTTCGAAAGAGGACATTAAGGGACCTCCAGTCGACGCCCAATCACAAATTTGAATTACTTCATGACAAGCTACGCTCTTAGGTTTGTCATTGTTGACCGAAATCTTGTGGCCTCAACTAGACTGCGCCAGCTCATTTAACCGTCCAACGCTTGATGAGTTGATTGAACTGACACTGATTATGACATCAGGAGATTCGAAAAAATTCCTGTGAATTATAGCAATGACAAATACCACAAATGTCACCAGATAGCCTGGATACCACCCTTGGACGCCAATGAAACTTAACGATACCTGAGTTTCAAACCACTGTACCTCGCTCGCGGTGTGTGTATAACATTTAAAGGGTATTCATATCCCCTTGATCCGCGTGTGGATTATAAAAAACGCAGTAAATACTAAGGCCAGGCGACCAAGCTACGACAGCTGTTCTGCTGATGTGATTTGTGAAGATGCCTAATCTTCTGCAACGGACACAAGCTGATCTGTTACCATTGTTGTTCAGTGGTCTGGTTCTTTACTTTTTTTAATGGCTTTCAACTCGTAGATAGTCTAGGCGTGTGACGCAGCAGCCTTCCATAGTCCTCAATCTCAGCCCGCTGCTTTCAATTTTCCATCAGAAGTTCGGTCTTCCTGTGATTCGAAGAGCTCTTAGCTGGAACATTATTGCTCATTTGCTAGATGTGTCCGGGCCAGTGTATTTTTTTTATACACACATACATTTCTTAAGAACGCTTGTGATGCTTTAAATACTTGCAGTTGTTGTTGTTTATTGATCGCCGTGGTTAGTGCGTACGGACTGCTGTGCCAGCGACTTGGGTTCAAGCCTAAGCCATGTCAACGAACATTTTTTTCGCGGCACCACCTCTCGTTTTAGGAATGATAAGGCTCCGGCAGTATAATTTGTAATGAAAGAGCTTCTCAATTCGCCGTTCGGAGTAGGCAATAAATTGTAGGTCCCTTCCATTCGTGCAAACAATACAACATGAATGGTTGCGAAAAGCTAGGCATTGGCTCATCCCGAGCTCTCCCGCCTGCTATTTAGAAGAAAATTTGGCGTTTCAGACTTAATCTGAATCTTAATTCTCATAGAGTTCACGGTTGTATTTTGTCCTCCATTCGCCCTTTACAAATATGGGGCAATATATTCAACCAAGGATTTCTCTCGCAAAAGTGTTTAGTATCGATTCTGCAGAACTGGAAGGATCAGACTTTTGTAGAGCATGTATTACTACACTTGATCCCAGCTCACAAGGCCCACAATGAAACAGCGAACCCACTGGTCAAAATATGTTCGACAATCTCCCTCACTGGTCCCGAATTCGTCTCACCAGCCGCCTTTGCCACGCTCCACCCTGAGAAGCTAATTAGCTTCCTGGCAGCCTCTAGAATAGACAAATTGCACTAAAAACATATGGGCCAGTACAGTAGTCCTCTATGTGAGAGAGCAGTGCTACAGCGGACCAACGGCTCCCCAATAATAATAAAAATAATGTATTGCCGAGTCAAGAGTTTTAAACCCATTTGTTTCAATTTCCTACTCTAAGTCTTTTCGTTAAGGGTGTCATTCGCGGCATGGCTGTTTACTCCGAGGTTTGCAAACTTCTTAACTACTTCAAAATAGCTGTTGTCAACAGTTTGCTATTTTTATATCTGTTTCGCTCTTAAAGATTCAGCACATCGAGCCAGAGAGGGCAGCAACTAGTATCAGATACTTTTGCTACTGGTTGAAGGAAACAAGGGCACAATTGATGTTTAGTTGAAACACTGGCCGGGTTGACGCCATTCAGTGCCTACCCTGTGTCTACAATATCCTTGTATGTAAAAAAAATAAATAGCTGGCGCGATAGCTCGGAATGAGCCAAGGCCTAGCTTCTCGCAACCATTCATGTTGTGCGTGTTGTATTGCTTGCACGAATGGAAAGGACCTACAATTTATTGCCGACTCCGAACGGCGAAGTGAGAAGCCCTTTCATGACAGATTATACTCCCGGAGGCTTGTCATTCCCCGACGAGAGGTGGTGCCGTGAAAAATGTTTGGTGTTTCTGGCTGAGGCTTGAACCCACGCCGCTCGGTCAGCAGTCCAACGCACTAACCACTGAGCCACGGCGACCACCTACCTATCCTTGTATGTATGCACACATTTTTGACGAAAAACATTGATGCTTATCTCTCTCGAGTCCGCCAGGGCCGGATATCTGCAAAGGATATGAAGTAACTTCTGCAGAAGTTGGTGTAAGAAATACCAAGCTTGGCCGTACGGTCTCCAACTGGGCAGTGGCCCATGATAATGGCTACAATTCTGGCCATATCTGGTTTTAATTTGCCAAGTTGCTCTTTCGACTTAAGGGGACTAAGTCCCCGTCCTTCCTAGGCGAAGGCACTATATGAATGTACATATGTACATACATGTATGTATACATGCATTCATACATCGGTAATAGTATGTGACCACATTTTTGAAAATTTACGTCATCTTCTTCACTGTTATACATATGTTTTTTAAGTAAAACTCTCCAATTATAGAGAAGATAATACTATCAAGATTTTTTAATGATAGTAACTCGATGATGGAAAAAAAAAGATTAAATACCGCGCCACCCAGAATGGACGTTTCTTCCCTTAACTTATACCGCTGCAAACAGCTCGAGCACGTTTCGTATTTGAAAACCACTCAAGTACTCACGGCATTAAATGCGTACTAGTTCTTCTAGTTACATGTAGTTGTAACATGTAAACAATAATGTTTTTCTATTTGTACGGGATAAAATCTTTAATACATGTACATGTTTTTGTACGTAAACTTTTCAGAAAAACAGTGATGGTATCTCAAAAGACATACGATCGACTTTTTTCATAAACCGCGCAATTACAAACTTGTATCTTATTAATCTCTTATTACTCGTAATATATATTTTGAAAGCCTTTTAGATCATAATCAAATTCATAATAATCTCCAGTACATTAATAATTATTTGTTACTATTTCACCAGACGGAAATTTTGATATTGTCTTGAGATAATACCTAATCATCCATATCAGTGGTTACAAACCTTTACAGCGAACCGCTAAGACTTTTTTTTTGAAACTTCCCTAATGGCTGGCACCGTTCCTAATGAAGGTGAATATGTCATTAGTAGCCGAGTTTCTAAACTCCGCCAACGAACAGAAAGATCCGTCAAGGCAGCCAGTACTGTGCCGGACATTCACAGACAACGGGCTCAGAGATTTCCTCCTCTCCCAAACAGAACCGACACTCTGTATCCGACCAAAGGTTTAGTTTGTTGAGATAATATTTTAGGCCACAATGGCCTGTAAGGAAGCGCACTAGCTTCCTCATGTTGTTCCTGTCAAGGTTTTGAATTTCCTTGTAAGCAAAGGGGTTTATAAGTCTCTTGGATTGCCTAAGCCCGGGGACATTTTCTCAATGGGCTAGGAGAAATTGATGTTCCCAGTTGCTTAATAAAGCTTTGGCGGTAGACCAGTTAACTCCACAGAAGGGTTCCGGTCCCAAGAGCGCTTAAGCAGAGCCGGCCCTAGCCAGCTAATCCGCAGTTCTATTGCCATCAATGCCATGGTGGCCGAGCACCGAACCAATCTTGACCTTGTTGTATCTGACAAGTGATCGTAGGGTATCGTAGCAGGAATTGACTGACATACATTCCCAAAAGTGGGATGTCAATGCTTTAAGCGCTGCCTGACTATCTGAATAGATATGTATTTCTGCGCCCCTAATACCTTTACCGACGTTTATCCTGGCGCAGATCTCAATAGCATGCATTTCAGCCTGCAACACGCTGGAGCATCCAAAGACGCCAGCAACCACTCTGGAAGCCATTTTTGATCCTTTGGTAAACGATAGCAAACATCCTGGGTCTGATACGGGTTCTCCATTAGACCAGTCGACACGGTCTAATATTTCTATCTCAAATAGCCTTCCGAAACTGAACTTCCTGGCCCTTGACTGCTGTGCGAGCGTTGTGAGTGCAAGCCCCCGCCATGTCGGCTGAACATTTTTCGCGGCAACACCTCTCGTCAGGGAATGACAAGCTTCCGGGAGTATAATATGTCATGAAAGAGCTTCTCAATTCCCAGTTCGGAGTCGGCAATAAATTGTAGGTTCCTTCCATTCGTGCAAACAATACAACACGGACAACATGAATGGTTGCGATAAGCTGGGCCTTGGCTTATCCCGAGCTGTCGTACCAGCTATTTATTTATTTTTTTTCAGATGATCGACAAGATTACCTGATTTATACTTGTGTTCTTACTGCAGCTTTATAGCACAACGGGCAGCAATCTGCCTGGTGAAGATGTGTTAGGGTGTGAGCCCGACAACAGGCTCTATGGCTAAAAGTATTGTCTCGCTTCGTGTACTTATATTATCTGTGCTTTGCTAAAAATGCTAAATCTTTGGATCTTAAATTAGACAGTAAATTAGACTGGGAAGCCAATATTATTGAACGCGTTAAAAAAGCCACTCCAGCGCTTTACTGCTGCAAAGAAACCCATCGGTAAGAAATGGGGACTGCAACGGCGTACCACGCACTGGCTTTACGTGCCCGTTGTCAGACCTATACTCATGTATGGCGTGATCGTCTGGTGGACGGCCTTGGACAAGGGTTTACACCGTATTCTATTGGTAAAATTGCAAAGATCACCATGCATACAACAACATTAGCGGAGCACTAAGAACTACCCCATGCTCGGCACTTGACATGCTACTGCATCTACTTCCTCTAGATACTTTTGGCTAACAGTCAGATGCTAGCACAGCCATCATACTAAAAGCCTCCTCCCAATGGTCAAACAACCATATTGGACACTCCTCGATCTTATTTAGATTTCCTAACTTTTATTCTGGAAAAAACCGACTACACACCGTCCAAGTTGAATTTCAACCACAACTTCCGGACTTCCATTCCTTCCCAAAAAGAATGAAAGAATGATGACACTAGAGACGATTTCTCCGTTCACCTCTATGCCGACGGTTCCAAAACCAAGAACGGAGTGGGAAGTGGTGTTACTCCGACATGCTTAACCTGACCATCTCCTTCCGTCTACCTGAAAATTGTAGGGGTTTTCAGGCGGAAATTATGGCGATCAGCAAAGCCTTATCTTGGCTGAGGTATAATGTGATATCCTTCAAGGACTTTATAATTTTTACCGATAGTCAGACTGCTATAAAATCCCTGGAATCGGTAACCTGTACATCAAAAGCTACTCCAGATCTCTCATGGAAATGACAGAACATTTTAACATTCACCTTTGCTGGGTACCCGGTCAAAACGAGATTTCAATGAACTGTAAGTCCGATGAACTCGCCAAATGTGGTACTACTCTAGACATCCTGGTATATGTAAACTACTCTTAGAGTACAATGCAATTAGTAAGACAAACCAAAGATGGAGGAATGGTACCACGTGCCATACCTTCAGGAGGATCTAGCCTATCCTAAATCTCACTCGATCTAAAAGTCTGATCTTGCTTAAAAGGTCATCCATTAGCACCGAAATTGGTGTTCTTACCTGCCATTGTCCAGCGGCCTTTATCCAAAAAAGATTAGCCCTTTATCAAGTGGCTTCCACATGAGCTGCAGGGACGAAGAAGAGGAAGAAACGATCCTCCATTTCCTTTGCACTTGTCCTGTCCTATCCCAACGAAAGGCCTATCAATTCGACAACTTGGGTGAACTATCACATACTGACGTCAAAAGTATCCTCAGCCTCAGAGCTCCAATTTATTTCAATAAAGTGAGTGGCTTGTCAGGGTGTAGATCCAAGTGGTATCCAGGCCTACACGGTCTTTGCGAAGCACCTAGCTACCTAAGTGCTTTAAACTTTACCCTTAGCTGCAAGTTACGAGTAAATGTATTTGGTTCGCGGAGCAATGGTTGTAGACAATGATTTAGAACGTCGTCACACAAAGATAAGCTTGTTTGATAAAAGTAACGCAAGACATAAAAAAACATAATTAAATCGCATCTTGATGGTCACACCAACTTATCAATTCGATTATATGTGCATATGTGTATTACATGCATTTAAGAATTTTTAAAAATACTTGTCAACATTGAAAAAATTGTTATCGAAATAAATTTATCAAAACTTAATATTACCGGCTACTGATAGCACACTGTCAGTGTCAAACGAAAGTATGCGGTTAAGTCGCTGACTGTTTTACAAATTGAATGCAATATCAATTTTTGTGAACCATTTGCTTGTGTTCCTTGAAGGGATTTCGACGAAAATGTTTTGAAAATATGTATATTAAAAAATCATCAGTTTCCATGCATTGTTAAATGTATAGTTAACGAGAAGATTGATTCTGCAGAGGAGGTTAGGAAAATCATGATTTCTTATCGAACTGAATAATCAGGCTATGGATAGGCGACTGAGTCAGACTGTGATTCAGTCATCACTGGCGAGGAACTCAATGGATGTGCACGGATGAAGGTGGGCTTTAGCGAACAAGCCTCTCCAGTTGAAATCTGTTGATGAGCTGATACTAGCTTGTGTTGAGGGACATCCAGGAATCGATCTTAGAGTTCTGCTGACCCGAATCTTTTTCTGCCGTATGTAGGAATGAGTAAAGGATATGATTCAAAAATGAGCCAGGAATGAACAGTCAACATGCATTGAGCAACTCTCAAATGGGTTGTGACGCTATCCACAGGAAAAGTCGTCTAAGAAAATTGGGGCCGATTGAAGTGACAACTGTAGACTGTGCCAACGTCCAGCTATTACGTATGTAGGTATTGAGCTGATTTGCACTGCACACAAATTATCCTAAATTCTCTATGTGACTTACATAAAGCATGGAGTAATTTTATCTTGCCTAGAAAATTTCTTATCAGGTTATAAATTGACTGTCCTTATCTCAAAATACGTGAAGAAAAGCGTATCAATTATTTATCGAGAAATAAATACAATCGTCGTCCAGACTATGATAGATAACATTCAGTTAACTATTGCAAGAAGGAAAAATGTTGATGAAATTTTTTTGGTGCACAACGTATGTATAGTTAGTCGAAACGTCTAATCTAGATTTTTTAAGCTTGGTGCAACTGGAAAATACCATCGAAATTCGATAAAGACGGATGACTAATTCGACAGCTGTAGCACCTGCATCGACGATCACACGACACTTGTATTTGTATTTGTATGTGGGGGGTCCTAACGGTAGCTTTTTCCAAGAACCTGACGAATCGGTGACCTCAGCAATCTCTTCCTATCCATTTCTCGGTGGTTTCCAATGGGTACCATTTTTCTGAGTACCTTCGACCCATTTAAAAAACATCCAAGTAAGTCTTAAGGAAACCCAGAAAACCAAGCATACAAACTGATGTACTGTTGTTTCCGTTGACATTCCAATTCTATAAGCACTCTGTCTACTTTTAAAAGAAAAATTCTTAGCGCTATAGTCTCTCTATCGCCGAACACGATTCTTTTTGTCGCTTCCAATACAAAGGATAGAACACTAATCGGTCTTAAGCACCTCACTTCCGCGTCCATCTTTCCTAAACATTAGGTCTGTTCGGGTACTTTCTCCACCAAAATTCGTAGGTTGTCAATTTTTTAAGTGTGGGGGTAAAATTCTCTTAGGTAAAATTACAAAAAAGTAAACGAACGCGTTGAACAAGAAAAGTTGCCCAATTTTAAACGTCAAACTTTAACTGTCAAATCTAAGAAAAGTATATAAGAAACAATTTTTTGGTTAACATTTGGAAAGTTGAAAAAGGTTGGAAAACATTTATTCATTGTTCTAACACATTTGTTGGATTCTCTGGATCTTTGCATGATAGCTGGTTGTTCCAGAATTCTCCAATATCTAAAAATTTTAATACTACACAAAAATGACTGATCAGCCAGTCTGACCGCTTGGAGTAAAAATTTACTTGACCTCGTAGGAAAATTTACCCCAGAACGAAGGAACTTGTGGGTTCTGTGAGCCATTTTCAGATTCCGCGTCAAAATTAACTTAGCGTGCAAACAGGGAACGATTCAGAAAATGCGGCGACGGACAACGAGAAAAGAAAGATGATGTTGATGAAGTGCCCCAACAATGACAAACAGCTGTTTGGCAGATTTGACAGATTTCATAAATCAGCCCAAAGAATTTTCTTGCACTAAAATTCGTAGCATGGGGAAATAACTTCTTTTCTCGTGACCGCTTTCTTTTACAAAAAAAAACTACGAAATTTTTGCGTACTAGAACAAGATTTCGTAAAAACTCGTAACTTTTCGTAAAAATTCGCTGTTTTAGGAGGATACGCGAACAGGCCTATTAGAATTGCTGTTAAAACTAAATAAGAATTTAAATGAGTATGTACGTACAAATTGGATTTTTTCAGGTTGACACCTAAACATCTTTACCATGCACGTTCTCCATTTACTGAGTTAAAAAAAAAGCAATTCTCTAAAAAGGGCGATAAATAGAAAAGAACAGCCAAGCGCCACACCACACTTCCTAGACAAAAAAAAAATCTAATTAACCATACACTCCACTGATAAGCCAACAGCCGATAACACCCCTATTAATAAGTTATACTAAAATAAAAGACGACGAAAAGTGTTTACCGAGAACGGGCTATTAGTCATATCTACGCCTCCGTGATATCTGACCACAGCGAGATAACCGAAAGCTGCAATCGACTGTTCATTGCTTTCATTTGTTAATAAAAACTTTTTTTTTAAGAACAATTGCAGCGCGTGAACGCGCGCTATACATAAGGCTGTCTGAAGGCGATGCCATTGACCTGATGGCCAATTTCGAAAATATCCACAAAAACATGACATCAATTGCATGCGTGGGGGTTGGGGTGGCTTGGAAAATATTCCAATTTAAATTTTATGGATTTTCTTTTATCGAGGTGTTTTTCTTTATTTGATTTCAAAGGCGTAAAATGGTTGTTCTTTGTGTGCTTTTTTTTGTTTGTTGGTTGGAATCTACCTTGACCTTCGTCAGATGGAGGAAAAAATAAACGTATAATAGAATCCGTCGGATGGCGCATTGACTCTTCCGCACAAGGAAAATGTCAAAGAAATTCCCAAATGAAAATAATGTATGGGCGTTTGTATTGAAGACAAAAATAAATGTCGTCATAAAGTTTATAATTTTAAAAACAAAAATAAACGCAAACTATATTGTGTTTATGTGTCATGGAAAGTCTTACTCACAACTGCAGATGTTCGCATCAGCTAGAAGCAAATTAGTGTGTAGGGGTGTGTTTACACCGACAAAGAGCTATGAATTATCTACAGTACCTCACAAAATTCGGCATATCTGTAGACATGCCCTTGACTAGACGAGATTTTTTGTTAAATAAATTGAAGTTTTTAACTTTTACGAAAATATGCAAAAAGCAAAAATATGCTTCGATGCATGTATGCTACTGTATGTACACGCACTACGCGTGTTTTTTTGAAACCTAGCCAGCCAGTAGTTGCCATCAAAGTCAAATTTTAAACGTAAAACAAATACAACAACAAGCTGGCTACAGCTCTTGATTTTATACCCAGTCAAAAGCAACTGGCTAGGAATTTTACGATATCACATGGACAGGAGGCGCCGAAAGCGATGTTTTTCATTTATAATGTTGGTATCACTGCCAAATTGTTCTGTTTTCTTGACATTTGACCGGCGTCTGAGTACGAAGATGGAAGATGTTATGATTTCATACCTCTTTTTGTAAATTATCCATTGAATAAATTCTCTAAATTATGGATTTCACAATAAATTAACAAAAAAAACAATTTGGTTTATTGCCGAATACTATGACAGTTTGACAGCCGATGTCATAGGAACGAAATCACACGTACCAACTTGACGGTATAAAAAATCGACTGGGTTTGGCTGGCTGGGAATCGTCTAAACCCGGGTTTCCCAAACTGTGCTCAGCGGAGCTGTTGGTGCTCCGCGAAGGATATCCAGGTGCTCCGCGGGAAGATAAAAAAATATCAAAATCCTATCAGACTAGTTAATTTGGGCTTTCTGAAAAATCTTGGAATTTTTTCTAGTTTGTTCGCAGCAGTCGAATACGTCTTTTAACAAGAAATCAATAAAAACAAATAGCCAATCAGAATTTATTTGAAATTGCAACAGTTGTAGACAACCAGTCGAAAGTCAAAATGAATTGAGTCGTAGTGCAGTGTTCTAGTTATAACGGTGTCGACTTGAAATGATCACAGTTCTATTGCGATTGCTGTTAATATTCTGCGTATCTTTTTAACGTTCCAACAGATAGAAAACGAATCGGAGTGCCGTTTAGTTTATCTATAAATGCTTTTTGTAAGTGAGTGCTGCGAGGCTGCTTCAGATATCGGAATTCACAGCCGGCGACCTTACAGGCCATCTGAGGATCCTGGAACACATCCAAAGTGATCCAATTTTCTAAATCCCAGATAAAATGCTCAGGAGATTTCGTTTTTTCATAAAGTTCGAAGTGATCATAGGTGACCGCATCAATGGAAAAGTAAAGTTACCTTGCCTAATTCGTAAATCTGATCCAAATTGGAAAATGGCAGTACTGGAGCTGGGGTCTATGGCCTCTAATTCCAGCGTGCATAAGCACTAAGATAGCCTAATGACCCTTAAATTCTATACGATATGGTCAAAGCTCAACCTTCTCGAAGACCTTGCGTCCGCAAATAAATAACTGGATCCCGGACACGAAGGCTTCGAAGGTAATGAACGGGCGGACTGTCTGGCGAGAAGAAGCATTTGGCGAACTCTTGCTCACTAGGCGAGCACAATAGATCTTACAGGTCGAAGTGCATCCGAAACTTGGCATCGTATTCGTTGCGTTTAGTTTATGTTTTGTTCATTAATGCCACTTTTGGATCTACCGGCGTGAAAATGAGAAATCAACTCGCAAATAGCTGTATATTTGGTATGCACCAATTGTGTCTTTAAATACTACATCTGTGAAAAAATGGCATATGAACGACGTAGTGCTCCGCGACGAATTTCTCTCCTAAAATGTGCTCCGCGGCCAAAAAAGATTGGGAACCGCTGGTCTAAACTAAATGAACGACTGACTGGCTAGGTTTAAAAAAAACACGCCTACTGTTATAACTTTGGCAATGGATAAAATCCATCAGATTTAGCTTTAGGCTTGGTATGGGGATCTTCCCTGAAGCGCTTGTTATACATATTAGATCTTTCAATCGGATTTGCTAGCAATTTAGGCGTTTTTAGTCATAACCCTATACTCCAACGAAATGTAGGTAAGATTCGGCTTCAACAACTTACCTGACAGAGCAGCGTAGAAAAGAGCTCGCTTGTCCTTGTCTACCGCTGTGCTTCTTAATAAACATATCTAATTCAAAGTCCTCCTCGGATTTCAAGCTAAAATTTAGGGTAAACTATTCAACCGTAGATCAAATGTTCTCCATAGTTAAAACCCCAAAGATTTATTAGGAAAGACACCGTTTTTGTAGTTTTTACCTCGCCTTTCGCCTTTGTAGGCGAGAAAGCGTTTTTATACAAGCTGTGTAGATAAGGAGTCATATGTATATTCATTAAACCGTCTAAGGATCGGGCATACAGAATTGATTGTTTTTTTTTTTTCTCAGAGAATGAATGCATTTGTTGACAGCACTGGCCGCAATCTGATTGACGTCGTATAACGCGACGTAAAAAACACTCACCGAAGCGTAAAATACGTTTGTTTAATATACAAAATAGCATAATTGGTGGAATTAAGCTGAGCCAAAGTCAAATTTCAACACTATTATTTGCAGATGATTTGGTTTCCCTCATAGAGACAGTTAATGATCAACTGGCTGGAAAATGACCGCAAAACCTGGAACCTGTCTGTCAATTTAGCAAAGTCAAAGATGGTGATTTTTGAACAAGGTGGAGGCATAAATAAGCCTCTTGAAGTGTTAATTACAACGAACCTAAATATAAGCGAGCATCTTGGTACGAAATTAGCTAAAGCTTAATCAGCGGTTTGAGTAGTTTGGGGAAGTTACATCAAGAATCGGAGCGTCACACATAGGCAATAATTTTTTTTTATGTGGGGAGTCTGCAAATTCCCGATTTGTACTCCCAACCATGAATGTATGTACATATGCGTGTATAGGATTTTCCGAGAGGTCCAATTTTCGATGACTCTGGCGCATAGATCAGACTGAATTTGAGCCACGACACGGGCTATGTTGACTTTTAGGACACTGGTCGTTTGCGGCTTATTGGCATAGACTTGCGACTTAAGGAAACCCCACAAGAAAAAGTCTAACGGGGTTAAATCGCACGATCACGGTGATCAGTTCATGCCCTTAAATCGCTCGTGCAGAATGTCCATTGTGGCATCAGCTGTGTGGCACGTAGTGCCGTCCTGTTGGAACCACATGTCGTTCACATGTATATCATCCTATTTGAGCCAAAAGAAATTGGTTATCATCGATCGGTAGCGCTCTCCGTTGATGGTGATGGCAATGCCATCGTCGTTTTCACTCTCTTACGAACGGCGGCGATGTTTTCAGCAGATCTTCCTTTTAATTGACGTACGGGTGTTGGCTGATTGTTCACTGAACCAGTCGACTCGAATTTGACCACCAAACGTTGAATCTGGGAAGGACGACCATATAATCCGGAAAATGGGCGCAACGCGCGCATCTTTGCCACAACAGAAAACCCATTTTGATAATGAAGTTTTATTATTTGCACGTGTTGCACGATGCTCTAACTTGCCATGGTGATTTGTCTTTAGTGTCAGAAAAATAAAAATCGGGAAAACTAACAACAGATAAAACAACATAGCCGCCATTAACTGTCAAAATCTATTGGAAAACCCTATATATATATGCCTCATCTGTCTGCGGAGATGAGGAAGTCAATGAGGACACAACCCACTTCCTCTGCCACTGCCACTGCCCAGTCCTTTGCCGCCTCAGACATAAATCCTTTGGAAGGCACTTTTTTCCAGAACTAAGTTACTTACCTATCAGGGACATCAGGAGGTTCATAGAAGAGAGCTTTGGGTGTTACTCCACGAGCAAGGGGTATCTTTTCTTTTCAATATGGGCATCGCAAAGGGTCTCGGCAAACCTAAGTGTGGCGCATAGGATTATCTCTTCCATCGCCAGCCCATCTACCTAACCTTACCTATTTGCCTCATCTGGAGACAGGACTGACGTCCATATTCTTAGCTACTCTCAGGTTTTATTTATACTAGATTTGTTTGTGTTTTGTAAAAATCATAGCAGTGAATTAAGCAAAATAACTGCGAATAATGCTTTCTTATATGCTACTGCACTCAAAAAGCACTGCAATGAAGCGGCAGCCGAAAGGACGCCTGCACAGGTGCTTACATACATACCTCAGTTTTGAACCGGTAGCGTGTTTTGCTTCCGTGGATTCTTTAAAAGGTTTTCATGGGATTCTGTTATGAATAACTTGTAAACAAATTTTAGTTTTTCTGTTGGATGTTCTTCTGGTATCGTCCTCGTCCTTGAATTAGAATGTTGTTGTATCCCGAAAATCCCAGTTTGATGTATGTATGTAGATGCTTGGCCATTTCAACCTCTGTGTACCTCGCAGGGCACCCATGGTGTACGCCCACCATTCCGCAATTCTATAAAATTTATTGAAAGTGCTAGTATAACTTGTTGGTACTTATCTAAAGTAGGCCACCAGACCAGAAACAGAAGGCAAAGTTCTCACTCACAATAGCGCATCCAGTAGATTAGTTTCGATTGCAGATCTCGAAGATCGTGTAAGCTTACCGCCGTTTCAGTCAGATTCCGACGATGTCTTGAAATCACAGCTTCGTTTAAATCGCGTTCTGTGTGACAGGGACTATGGATTTCAACGCGGGTTGGAAACTTGAATAATTCTTCAAAATTTAATTTTATATAAATAAAACAACAAAAATCTATTCCGTGTTTTTTAATAAAATAAAATTTTACATATTTTTGTAGAATTTCGAGACTGGGGAAGTCGAGTACTTTTACAATGACCAAGAGTCTACGACCTTTCGTGTTATCGAATTCGATGCCGAAACTGGTGAGCCAGAGAGCTCAAAGATTGCCGTTCGCTATCACAAAAAGAAATCTTTTCAAATTCCGAGAGAATACCTTCGAAATCCAGAAGAAGACTACCTAGATAAACCATCCTGTTCTAAAAAGCCTGCCGAATATAATCCCTTCGATAAGGAAGCATTCATTAGAATGGATGGCGTCAATAGGGTAAGAATTTATTTAAATTTTTCAAACCAAAGAATCAAAAATTAACCATTGCTCTTTTTCAGGATATCGTTCTGGGATTCAACAAGTCAAGCTACCTGCTCTTTTTGATACCGTCAGTCTTTAGTTTCACAAAGATGACGGCGATTGTAATTTTAACGTTTGAGGTGTTGCTCCACTACTTGGCCCATTATAAAAATCGAAAGAACACTGACAAGCATACTTTCTACCGAAGTCCGTTGCATGTGCTAACTTCACAGTTCTGTTGTCACTGTCGTTCCGAAGATGAAATGGATTCGATCAGTAAACACCACAAAATGAGCTCATCCACAATAAATATTAATTTTAAAGACATGACAAAGGTGATTGGATAAATTAAGATAAACTCTTTTGGTTTGTTCTTCTTTCTTTCTTTTTTTTTTTGTATTTTGCTATGAACTTTCTATTCCTGTGAAATTATTTTATGTATGTGTATATTTGTAATATTTGGTTGTCCAAAAATAAACTTCAATTTATTTATTAAACAAGAACAGTCATATTATTAGGTACACATCGTACCTTTTCTGGTCTCAACTACTTGAAGGTTAATAGAAATTTTGCAACGCTTAGGAAAAATGTTGCCAAAGAGGAGAATTGCACAGATAAAAGCGAAGCGCTTTCTTTTTAATAGAAAAGAACCAAGTATGATGCGATTATACAGAAGCAATAGTAGTGGCAATATTGGTCACAAACAACGAAAGGGCGATGACGGCATAGTCGAAGTGGAGTCTCAGCATTAAGGAAGGAGCAAGGGTTTCGTGGTGGAGGTCAAGTGAATCACATAACATTGGTAGGCATGCTTACTATGGCTCACTGATAAAGTAGTTCATTGTCTTACAAGACAGTAACATTCTCTAGCGATTGCAATTGCTTAAAGTTAAAAGCTTTCATAGTTTTTCTTTGGCGTGGTCCACCTCCCTATGGTCACGCCTCCATACTGTCTCGATGGTAGAATGCCGACAGATCGACAGAAGCAGATCATATTTATCAGTATCAGAATTCGTGACAGAGATGACTGAAGGAACCACAGAGTGACCAATAAAAATGAACTCGCTTTCTACACCGATGATTCTAACATGCAAGGCCCTAGAAACACATATATCACTCCTTTAAAATAAACAACGACTGCAGCGTCTTTCAGACCGAAATCACAGCCCTCATCAAGGCCTCGAAAACTGTCCGCAAGAAGGGTATCACCGCAAGGACAATTACGGTCTATATCGACAGCCAGACAGCCGTTAAGGGTCTGGAGTCCGCGATATCTATAGGTTTGTTCCTTTACTTTTCAAGTAGCTTCGAGTTATTCCCAAATTTGGAGGAGTGGGGATAAATTCTCTCAGAGAATGCAGAAATTAAGAAAAAGTAAAGGAACGCTTTATCTTAAGTTTGGGCTGCTTGACAGAAACGTCAAATGCAAAACCAAAACAATTGTAAAAATTTAAATGAAAAATAACAAAAATCTATCTCAACTGTCATAAGATCAGCTGTTAGCTGTGTTACAAAAGTTGCCCAAAGAATTTTCTTGGGCTGAAACTCGTAGCTCTCTCAGTTGAGGGGAAGTGATTTGCTCTCTCGTGGCCTCTCTCTTTTGCCAAATTTTTGTGTTGTGGAACAGGATTAGGCAGTTTTTCGTAGCTTTGGTTTACTTGAAAAAGTAAAGGAACAGACCTTATATCGAGGCACGAAGAAGAGCAGCGCTGCATGCCTCACAGGTTCTCGGCTTTGCGAGGATTCCAATAAGCTCGTTAAAAAGGTATATTGAAGGACGAGGCTATCAGTCGAGCCAATGCACTTTGGATCCAGCTAGACACATGCAACAGCTGTCTCTGGTCAAACTTAGTCAGCGCGAAAGAAGGATAATCTCCAGGATCAATATTGGGCATAGCGCCATTGGTATTCATGCGGAGCACCTCGATATACATCACAACGATTGAATCTGTCCGTCACCTGCTGTGTGAATATCCTGCCCTCGCAGCCGGTAGAAGAATGAGGACTCTTGGTAGGTATTTCTTCACGGAACTACTTAGTTGACATCGAGCTGAGGGACGTCCTGAGATTAATTTTCTTTTCGTGGTGGTTTTAAATCAGCGGCTCGCTTTCTCTTTACATGTTCCCGAAGTAGAATTAGAAGACACCCGCAATGGACCCTATTGCTGGTCGAAGTGAGCAGTGATGAATCTTCCTAACCTAACCTTCTCCTTATCGTTTTGATGTAGTTGCGTGTTCAGTGTTCTAATCCACCTTTTAGTCAAAAGCAAATAGAGGTAGATAGGAAGCTTCGGAAAATTTTCGAATCAACACCCGAGAGACGACGCAGTAGAGGAAAACCGCGACTCAGGTGGCGCACGCAAGTGAAAGAGAACCTTAACCAACTTGGCGTACGAAACTGGAGGCAGCTAGCTAAAGAACGAATTGGCTGGAGATGGTTGTTCGTTGGGGCCCAGGTCCATTTCAGGCTGTAAATAAGTAAGGAAGCTTTCGAGTGAATACAAAAATAAAGAGTAAGCTGTTTAGTTAGGAATCGAGTTATCCTCCAAAGTCTTCTTCTTAAACTTGTACATATTTTTTTTTTCGACTTATGCCTTAAGTGGTGCATTTTTGTATAACACCCGGTTAAAAGGACACTTTTTGACTATTTACAAATATTGGTGTAGGTATTCTTAAATTTCACCGATTTGGCCCATTTTCTTCAAGTTTGGAGAAACAGTGAAATGTGCCTCTGTACTCGCAATTATATCATCAACAGTCAAACCCTCTGCGACTTCTATTAATGTCAGACCTTTTCCCCTTTCGACTGTGAAGACGGCCTTCAAAAACGAGAGTATTACATTAGTTCCTTATAAAAATTTGAAGTAATTTACCTTTTCAGTGATGATCATGTCGACAACGCATTGACCAGTCAGTGGCAATGAACATTCCTGTAGGATTTTGGGTTCTCCATTTTTCTTATTGTGTTCCATTGTTATAATTACTGTACCCGATGCAGCAACTAAATCCATCGCACCGCCCATGCCTTTCAGTACTTTGCCCTGAAATAAACGAAATTAATTTTCAGTGTCGTAATCGTAAGTAAGGGTTAAGTACAAGTGGCTGCCTCTACTTTGACTATAGACATACTAAGACCAGGGCTTATTAGATCTCTTTACGGGGATATAGATGAGGAAACCATAATCAGGGCTAATACGCGATGGTATCACATGGATACATGTCCAATAGCCAGATCACTATGGCCAGCCTTCGATAAGAAGAATTCCAAAAATTTCGTACAACTTAGTCGAAGGGAAATACAAATCCTCTCCAGTGTCCTTACAGGACACTGCTTAATAGGAATCCATGCGGAGTGTCTTTGATTGCCCTCCAGCGACTATTGCAGGAGCTGCAGGGACGAAGAGGAAATAGAATCCGTCCGGCAGCTGCTATGCGAATGTCTACTCTTGGTAGTAGCTTCTTCCATGGGCTGGAGGACCGTAATATCGATGATTTTAGGAAACTTCTGAGATTTCTATCCCTTTCTGGGTGGTTTCCGGATTACCCAACCCTATCCCTTGGTTTGACTCCAATGAGTACAATTTTCATGAGTACAATGGACCCGCTTGAGGTCTAAGTAAGTCTTCAAGACCACCACTTAACCAAACCAACCAACCAAGACCAGGGCTTTTTTAGTCCAATCCTGAGAACCTTTCTACCTGCAATTAGATCACTTGAAAAAGCTAAGGAGCTCATGTCTTTGTAAAACGACCGTTCGACCGAATCAGTCACACTCAAAGCTGATATTCGTCCATTTTTTTTTTGTGGTTACAATGGACACCATTAGTAAAGGTCATCCACCAAATAATCTCTGTAAGAGATCAAAGCTGTTGTGCTTAATGTTTTTGAAATCCAGCACGAGATAAATCTTTGAAATCTCTAAAGATGAGGGCATCCCAAGAACTGTAGGATACAGTTATATCAACGAAGATGATAATAGACGTGTTTTTTTTAAACCTAGCTATCTAGTCGTTCATTTCGAGTTTAGACGATTCCCCGCCAGCCAACCCAGACGATTTTTTTTACCGTCAAGTTGCTACGTGTGATTTCGTTCCTATGACATCGGCTGTCAAACTGTCAAAGTATTCGGCATTAAATCAAATTGTTTGTTTTAATTTGTTGTGAAAACCGTAATTTAGAAAATGTATTCAATGGATAATTTACAAAAAGAAGTATGAAATCATAACATCTTCGTACTCAGACGCTGGTCAAATGTCAACAGAACAATTTGGCAGTGATACCAACGCTATGAATGAAAAACATCGCTTTCGGCGCCCCCTGGCCATGGGATATCGTAAAATTCCTTGCCAGTTGCTTTTGACTGGGGATAAAATCAAGAGTTGTAGCCAGCTGGTTGTTGTATTTCTTTTACGTATAAAATTTGACTTTGATGGCCAGGAATGAAAAAGTCTTAAAAAGCGCGAGAAAAAAAGTTTCCACGTTGTGGAAAATTTTTTTTCGTTTGGAGACTTCACACTCTCCGACGTTTTAAACACCTCAATTTGTTTTTATGAGATCGTGGCATGGCGAAATTTCTTTCGTGATACTTGTTTTTCTGAGAATTCTGGTGGCCTGGTGTCTGGTGCGAAATTTCAGTAAAATTCCAATTCGTCGTGACGTGGATGTGAGTCGTGACTACTGGCTGGCTAGGTTTCAAAAAAACACGCCTAATATTACGGTCTTTAGCTACTCTAGCAAGGGCACGAGTGCAAACGCGGAAAGAGGGATTCTGTGGAATTCCAGGAGCAAAAATTAGACCCATCGCCTTACATATATTGATTTTCGTTGAATCATTCTACTCCAACTTTTCCTGTGACTCATCCTGAGTAATGAATTGTTTTTAGCTCGTATACATACCGGGACTATCCAGTTGGCCAAATCACCCTTAGCTGACACCTCCATTCCTCCCAGAATAGTCAAATCAACATGTCCGCCACGAATCATAGCGAAACTTTCATCAGAACCGAAAAATGAAGCACCTGGTATTATTGTAGTACATTCTTTGTTGGGATTAATCAGATCATGATCAACTTCATCCTCAGCTGGATATGGGCCCAATCCAAGAATACCATTCTCAGCCTGCAACATGAGATTCATTCCCTCAGGAATGTAGTTCGTTGAAAGGGCAGGTAAGCCTGTAAATAAATAGCTAAAAAAAAACTGTGTTGGTGTTAAGGTGATTCTTACCAACTCCCAAATTGGCGTACATTCCGTCTCTGAATTCCATTGCGACCCGTTTCGCAATGCGTTCCCTCAAATTAGATTTAGGTGATTTTGCAGAGGTTTTCGATTTTTTCTCATCTCGAAGTTTCAGCTTCTGAATGAGTTTGCTATAGTTGCTGCATTCAACAATACGCTGAACGTAGATACCAGGAACATGAATTTCATCGGGTGAAAGGGCTCCAATAGGAACTATCTCTTCAACTTCTACGATGGTGCATTTTGCACCACGGCACATTGGTGAGTTGAAGTTCCTTGCAGACTTGTTGAAAACTTAAATTTATCGACTCATTAATCAGATACACTTTCTGTGAAGAATGCAAAGAACTTACCAATGTTTCCATAGGGATCTGCTTTATGCGCCTTGATGAATGCATAATCGGCAAAGAGAGATTCTTCGAGGATATAACTTCTTCCCTGAAAAGTTGCTACTGGTTTCGCTTTACTGACAGTTTGAATGTTGCCATCTGTGGTGTACTTAATCGGCGAACCGCCAATTTGCACGAGTGTGGCATAACCGGTGGGCGTATAGAATGCTGGAATGCCTATGCGAAAACGAAATTGCATTTACCTAAGCCGACTCGAGGATGCGATCAGGTTTGACATACCAGCGCCACCAGCTCGTATTTTCTCAGCTAAGGTTCCCTGCGGAGTTAATTCCACTGATATTTCTCCTTTGAAATATTGCCGTGTAAGTTCCTTATTTTCACCTACAAACGATGCAATTAACTTCTTAACTTGTTTATTTCGAATGAGCAGCCCAAGACCCACTTTATCAACACCTGTAACGCAATCAAATTAAATAATTAGCTGTGAGAAGGAGTTTTTGAACGACTACACCTGCATTATTCGAAACAGCTGTGATGTCTTTCACATTCTTTTTTAGGAGAGCGCCGATTAACTTCTCTGGAATGCCACAGACACCAAAACCCCCAAAGAGTATCATTTGTCCATCGGGTATATCGGCGACAGCTTCATCCGCACTTTTAAATATTTTATGAGAATTGTATGAAGTTGAATAGTTGGCAATTAACTAAATAAATAAAAAAAAAAAGTGTCAATAGCATCTTTAAGATGCCTTAAGAAATGAAAATAAATATCTACCCCATTAATCGGACGCCATGATCTCGCATCAATCCAGTTCAGAGCGACTGTTTTGAGCATTCCAATTCTATTCGTAGAAGACGTTAATTATTTTTGATGCTTTGCTCAAAATGTCAATAAAAACTATTTCATTTCTGGAAAATTAATGAATCTAATTCAAAATGGATATCAAACCGTTTTATTAAGATAATATCTCAGGCATCTCAAGCCCACCAGCTTTATAATGGATAAGGCTTTTGACTTTTGGATAATTCCGAAGCTGCAACACTTTTGCAATGGCCGAGGTGAAATTGTTTTCCAATTGTTAACAAGCGCTGTGGCTTAACTAATGCGATTGAAAGGTTTCAGTTTTAAAAAAGGGAAACTAAGCGAGCCCCGGACAGTTCATTGACAGACGCGTGGCCTACAGTTCCTTGGTGACTTGCCAGATAAAATTTTTAAATATTCGGACACGAGAGCCCAAAAATTGGGGCATTTAGAAGGAAACTTCGAACATGGCATTTTAAAATGAATGCTTTGAGTTGCATAGAAATACGCCCCTTTTCGTCGAAGTATATCTTATTAAGGGTCATTTAACTTAAAATGCTCTGGCGTATGTGAAACATTTTAACAGATTTTTCAGGTGTTTTCAATAGTTCAATGTTGCTATTTGTTGAGGGGTATATAATTGTCTGACCAATCTTTCTTTAAAAAGCAGCTTTCAGACAAGCTGTTGTTCGTAAACTAAATACTTTAGATACAGGCAAGGAAGAAGACAGCAATTACTATTGTGGTTAAGGTCGGAAAACATTTGAATCTTGTTTAATTTTTTTATTTCCGAAATTGTTGAATCGAAGTAGAATAAAAGAAGAAAAAACATAAGGTAAGAACAGGAAAATCGGGACATTCTCTATATCAGGACAGAAATCGGGACACAGCTAAAAAAATCGGAACTGTCCTGCCAAAATCGGGACGCCTGACAAACCTGGACCCCCCCACTCAACTTTAAGTTTGTCATTGCTATGCCTGATAAATGATTTTTTAGCATCGTTACATAACTTATTTAGATTCCACTGAGTGGGACGTTAGTGGACTTAAATATTTTAAGCGCTATCTGGCCTCCTAAATATGTACATATATATGTATTTTAGCGCCCCTAAATAATTTTATCAAGGTTTCTCCAAACATATGGCAAGGAACCAAATCTCGAACTCACTGGATCTTTGGAATTTTGGTTAGACGCCAGTTCCAGAATCGGTATTTGATCCTTTGGTTAACCAGACCGGTAAGTGTATTTTTAAAACAGAGGTTCGACTGAAACAATTATACCCTCCTCCTTTACTATCATCCTTCTCTTATTAACACCACGAGGTTTGCACTAAAATAGTCACCTCGAACTTACACTAACGACTTCCTCTGTCATCGAACTTAGACCTCTGCACCCCCCCCCCCCAAAGCACCCAAGTATGATATTTGTGAGTGGTATCAATTACCCATTCTATAAATGATGAGACCTCAGCAGAAATTAGGGTTCTATTGACACAATTGAAAGACATAGAAATTGTACGTGAGTACAAATATCTTGAAGTACTGATCACCTCTAACCTACGGAAAAACGCGTTCAAGCTAAACTTTCAGAGCAATTTGCTCAGTCTCAGGGAAATATGCATGAAGAACAAGTGCGTAACACACGGCAAAGTCAATCCTTCTTTATGGAGCACAAGTATGGGGGTATCGTCCATGCGTCCATTTGAGATTGTTGAAAAATTCCTTCGATTTTTCATCAGGAGAACCTTCAGGCTACCAAACAACGCACCAAATTATGCTCTCCATTTGATGACCGAAATAGCACCTCTGACACACCTAAATTTCACTTTGACTTCGCGGGAAAAGTTATGAAGATGGAGGAGCATACGATGCCAAGGCTAGTGGTTTCGCATATGATACGGACTAAAGGAGCGACGTGGAACTACATATATACATATGTTCAGGGCAACACTGGTCTGAGTTCCAGGGCACAATAAAATAAAAGGAAACGAGCGTGCAGATAAACTGGCCAGGCAGGACTCAGTTCTACACGGCTTATTCGCAACAAGGGTCCACATCCCGCTAGGGCCGGTTAAAGGACAATTCCACTCAAACCAACCTCCAATGGAGGAGGTTAACTAACTGCGCCATATCACGGAAGGTATGGCCAACCTACGATAAAATTAGACTCCTAAACAGAACCCGCTCAGATATCGCCATAATAACGGCGATAACCACGGGGCATTGGTCATGCAGTCAAACTAGATATTCCATATAACCCCCCACTGCCGCATTAGCGGAAATGTCCAGGACTAGCAAGAGCCAGACTGCAGGCACTAAGCCATCCATTCTTTGACGACCTCAACGCCATTTCGTGTAATTCGTTTTCTTAACTCCACAGGCTGGATCTAGGCGCTCCCGGCTGTCTCACTAAGGCTACGAACAGAGTGAAGCTGTTTGCTGTGCTGTGCTGAAAGCTATTTGAATGCTGAAAAACTGCGTTTATATAAACAAATGAGAGCTGTCAGAGTAAAGCAAAGTTGTTTGCTGGGCGAAAGCGTTATAGCACAGCTTCAGCACAGCACACAGCTTCACTCTGTTCGTAGCCTAAGCAAATGTGATGCTTAGCTCTTTACGAACTTCCTCGATGGATATTGGCCAGTCATTTACTATCTGAACAAGCTGGGCGTATGTATTGGCCATATGTTGAATATTTTTGGAGTATCAAGAAACTACATTTCTCGATCTTCCAACATGGCACTTACCCATTGCGTGAACAAACTTTTTGTCATTCTACTACTACTGATTGCCTTTGCTACTCGATACTACTCGGCAAATGCGACATCGATGTTAGGAAGGTCCAAAAGACAGTTGGTATGCTCCTTGCAACTTTGTATCTAGACGGTAAAAGGTACCTTCCGTGGGCGCTCACACTGTTGCCTAGCTCTACATTTACCTGTCTTTAAAAATTGTTCGGAAACATGAAAAGCATCATGTTAAAGACAGATCTTAGGTCGTTTGGCAAGACTTATAGAGTAAATGCCAAAAGAGCTCCACCAATACCAGCTCTACCATGTTGCAGAATGTACCGCACTTTGAAATCACTGATTGGTCACACCCCCAATTGTTGGCATTAAAGGAACTATAAGTTTTAAATTCTGAATATAGTGATTCATCTCTTCTTTGTTTTGTTTCCACAGAAATTGAATTGAATTATACGAATGTTTTAAGAAGCAACTGCTAATCTGTTGACATACTCGCCATTGGTTAACGAAGTGGTGCTAATTGGTCTAGGGCTGTCACTTTTTATATCGTTTTCTAAATAGATAAGGCGTCTCAATGAATGTGAAATAATAATAGTTGTCATACAATTAAATGAGATGAGCGAGAAAGTAGAATTGAACACCTTTTTAGTTCTTGGTGTATGTATCGTAGTATCCGACATATGTACATACAATATACATATGTATGTATAAATACATCCTCCTGTGACTTCGGATGACTTCAATGACTTCAAGGGCTTCAAGTTAATGCAATGAATGCTAGTGACTTCAATGAACGTAGAGCAGAAGTTCCGTAAGTTTTAAGAGTTGATGGCTCCACACTTATTGAATTAAGGAAGTCGACTGAATAATTGATCTTAATTAGTCTCAAACGTCATTTCGGCTGCGTTGATCCTAAGCACCCATTTGTTTGTTTGAAATATTTGCTAATTCGCAAAACCAGGAATTTTTCTTTGGTCATGATGACTGGAAGAATAAGATCCGGTTTTCTAAATTGGGTCGAGACCTGTTTGTTTGAAATATTTGGAAATTATCCAGAACAATATTTGCTCGTTCGCAAAACCAGGAATTTTGTTTGGTTATGATGACTGGAATAGATATAACAAGAGTGGCTTTACGTGAAAGAGGCTTAATTTCACGATGGGCCTACTCACAATATCAGGGCTGGAAGTACAAGTACTTCCCCAGTGCAACACGCTATTGAGAAGGATTCACTCAATAGCAGTCGCAGTAGCAAAACTTTCTGTTCTTGGCAGTTACTTAACAAAACTAATCCATTGATGGGATTAGCCTAATTTGTAATATCTGCCATTTAGTTTGACAGTTTTAACGTCACTGTCAAAGACAGACATTTTAGTCGTCTGTTAAGATAGGCATGCCTACCTCGGGTATATTTTAACCCCTACCCGAAGGGGGTAGATAACTGGAACAATTAAATCTGGATTTCTAAATTGGGTCGAGATCAAGAAGACTTAAATAAATAAAAATAGACAGTTGCCGCCACAGCTCGGAATGAGCCAAGGCCTAGCTTCTCGCAACCATTCATGTTGTACGTGTTACATTTTTCGCAGAAATGGAAGGGATCCACAATTTATTGCGGACTCCGGACGGCAAATTGAGAAGCTCTTTCATGACAGATTAAACTCCCGGAGGCTTGTAATTCCCCGGCGAGAGGTGATACCCCGAAAAATGTTCAGTTGACATGAATGGGGCTTGAATCCACGCCGCTCGTTCAGCACTCAAATGCACTTACCACTGAGCCAAAGCAACCACATCTGGAAGACTTAAGGATTAAAAAACTATGCTTTGCTTGATTTGTGAAAAGCAAGAAATGAAGTTACAGAACTTAAAATTGGGACGTGTGGCGCAGAAAGTCCCCACCCCTTTGCCCCTCTAGCATCGTGAAAATTACTCTGCAGAAGCAGATTGCTCAGTGTGTAGGAGCTTAACAAATTGGAAATAAAATATAGAGTATTGAAGGACTGCCTTGCGTGTCAGAATGATATCACCAAACAGTTCAATGCTTAAGAAATTGCCCAGCTGACAAACTAAGCAGACAAGGCTCTCTGCGTACCAGTATGTCGGTTGGTCGATCAAGTTACAACACCTGGATGCTAAGACTGTCGCCGTGCTTCAGTCGTTAATGCGTTGGACTGCAGTGGGAACTGCGTGAGTTTTAGCCGCTTAAATATCCATCGAACATTTTTTCGCAACACCACCTCTCGTCGAAGAATGACAAACCCCCGGGAGTATAATTTGTCATGAAAAAGCTTCTCAATTCGCGGTTCAGAGTCGGCAGTAAATTGTAGGTCTTTTCCACTCATACGCAAAATATGAAACACACAATGATTGTGACAAGACTTGGCCTTGGCTTTACCCGACCCGTTGCGGTAAGGTAAAGTATAATTCTGCAGTCAAACGTTCTCCTGACTTTTTTTTTCCTAATTATAGACCTTTTGCTACCCAGAGCTGGACATTGGCATGGTATATGGGCTGCTGAAAGAGGTGAACCTAGAGGGGTTGATGATTAACTTAGCCACACCAAGACTTCATAGGCTGAAGAAAAGACTCGAAGTTCGCAAGTGTGTGTACACATGTACCTGCATCATTCTATGGTGGACCTGAACTAGATGTATGCAGTCAAATCGGGAAAATAAGGGCTGCTGGTGGTATGTTTTCACAGATCGGAAGAAATCGGAAGAAGTAGTGCAATCAGTCTAAACATCAAGCTACGATTGTTTGGATCAGTTGGGATTCAGTGATATTACATATGTATGTATGTATGTACATATGTTCAAATTTTTGTACTACGGTGTTGTGGGTTTGGTCTGGTCTGAGAAGCCAAAAAGGATCGCCATTTCCTCACAATCAGTGCGACCAGTAGTGTCATGTAGCCTACTAATCACGTCACCTGAGCTATCTTCTTATGAAGAAGAGGACAAAGAGCACCTATGAACAACCGATTACCGAATCACGTGAGTTCTCCTTTTAGGAAGTAGGGAATTAAGCAAAGAGCTTCCACAAAGGACCGGTCAAAGATGCAATACACGTCATGGGCCGGCTTCACTTGTCGACCATGGAAGGGAAAACATTTATTTATGCCAGCAACAAGAGCCTCGAATAGAACAACCAATTGACCTTTTGACGACCCCAGCAAGCGTATAAAAGATTAAAGAAGGTATACGTATAATGTTCTTACGCTAAATAGATCGCGTTCATCTAAAGAACTAGCAGAGATCCTCGAAAGCTACTAATTGACCGGGTGAACTGGCCATTAAAAAATGTGCGACATCTACTGTGATGACTGCTACCGCGAGCAGGGTTAGCGGTTGTTTAAGTTAAAAAGTCTTAAGTTTCCGCCATATAATTGAGCCATTAATGAAAATCAGTATCAAATCTTAATTTCGTCACATCACCATCATTTGTGCTCACGCCCCCACAGAGGAGAAAGACACTGCCACCGAAGATTGTATCTAGAAGCTATTCGAAAAAAAACTTGAAGCCTGCACCACACGACAGGGCGAAACACTGCTATCCAGTTTCTTAGGCATGGTACTCGAGAAAATATAGCAAAATTCTCAGGTCAACACCCAGGTTGAACCAGGGCCTCATCCAATAAGCCTCTCTAGCCGTCTGCATACAGTTGCGTTTGTCGACTTGATTGAGTTCACCCTCCACTTGCAGATGAGGTCGTCGCTCATCCGCCTTACATGACCTAGCCATCTTAATCGTACACGTATCTTTTCGACGTGGTCAGTTTTTCTGTACAGCTCGTATAGTTCGTGATTAAATCTCCTTCTCCATGAATCGTCAACGCAGGTGGGACCATTTAACGATTGCATAGCCCAGATCGCTGAACTGATTTAGAGCAATCAAGGCAATTGGGGAAGAACTGGAGAGAACTGGGTCACATCGCCAGAAATCAAAAACTACAGCGACTAGGCGTGATAGATTCCCTAAGATCCATGCATGGACCGTTAGGAAGAAGAAAACCTTAAAGATGACAGAAATGTTTCCCTTATTTACCAAAACTAAGAAAATGGTTGTTGCTTTCGCTCATTCTGTACCTACAC
The DNA here is from genome assembly GCA_917880715.2 of Matsumyia berberina. Taxonomy (NCBI): domain Eukaryota; kingdom Metazoa; phylum Arthropoda; class Insecta; order Diptera; family Syrphidae; genus Matsumyia; species Matsumyia berberina. Next base: position 38,540,353 of record OU862870.1, read on the forward strand.
GTGGTATGTACATATTGTATGTATTCACTTACACGAGGTTTCCGGTTTCAAGATACAACAACAATTTAAACAAATGTATAAGTGACGTGGGAATAGGAGAACAGAAGTGACATATCACTTTATTACCTTAACTTTGAAACTGAAGTCGCAGAACGCGATTTTATTCAACTACGGGAAGGCTGGGCGCGTGGATAATTTATTGTGCACAATTGCGCGACTTTAATCGATACAGTTATACCCGGCAAACAGAAAGTTTTAAGGCGAATATATTCATTTATAATTTTGTATTAGGATTATGTCTAAATTTAGTTGAATTTTTTTTTCAGCAGAGCATTTGATACGTCATAGTTCTGCGCGTGCATTTTGACAGATAATAAAGAACTTTTGGTGAGAGAAAGCTCATGATTATTTGTTATACAAGTGTTGCATGACTTTTTGTGTCAGGGATGATCCCTGTAGCAACATGTCTTGATATCAACGAAACGAAAATTTTGGACATAATTTTGTGTTGTTTACATATCCATGTATTGTACATACATGTATCGATTCGTCGTATATCGACATTTCATCAGATGGCAACATTGTAAAACAACGTTATACTACAAATATTATAGTTTACAAAAAATGTTGAAACATTGTCAATAGTAATGGAGCATATTTGATTTAAATAAATTAATTTGTGCACTCAAAGAAAACCAACTGAATTTTATTAAGCAATCGCTACGAACTTTTGTGCAAGCGCAGACATCACTTTGCCGATTCGGTTGACAATATCTTGTTCCGTTTCATTATCGATCAAGACAGCATTCCCAAGGTATTAGAAGCTCTCCACTTTACCAATGCTGACTTGAGCTAATAGGTTCCTTTCGAGGCTCATGATTTAAATTGTAAGTTTGTTAATCTTCCAACCCACGACGTTTGCCTCTCTTGCGAAATTCGGTGTCATTTAATTGAATTTTATGTGCTAGGAGGCACAAGTCTACAGCAGAGTTTGAGTTGCGAGTTAAGATTCATCGAATTTCTCTATTTCTCATCGACTAGGCAGGTCATAGCACATCTCTCATTACCATGGAAACAGTATTGGTGAAGGAATACTGTCTTCTCGATCTCAAGTTGCTCTTAGTATTATGTTTCTTCCATCGCTTGAGTTCGTGTTCGTTATTAGGTGAAGCTTTAATCACCTCTAAGCTCTTAAGTGGTTCTGTGGATAGTTATGAATTGTTGGCACACTGCGGGATCCTTTCGGTCATTTCGTTCTTTGCCTGTTCCAGACATTTGAGGCACTATTTATAAAAAGGCCTTTCAGTACTAACAAAAATTATCGATTGAGCGGTCGCGTATACGTTGCTAGCGCTTAAATTGCTGCTTTACTGTTCAAGTAGATGTATGTGACCTTTCTTTGGGCATCTCTCAAGATTGTAAACATATCCGCCTGAAGAACTGTGAGATGTTTTTCTAGATGTATGGCGAGTTCGAGTTGTGGTTGTATACTATCAAGCCCGATTGTCATCTCTATAAATGGGCTATACCTTCCTGATGGCTTGTATTGCTGTTGTGCATCTGAGACTCTCTGGAGGTAAAAGTCACTGAGAAGTTGTTAACAAAGTTGAATTTCTTGTCGACAAAAGTGAAGGATATATACATATGTACATATAAGCTTTTTTGGGAAAAGTTCATTCTCGTAGCAATGACTTCAACCCCATTCAAATACACTAGCTAAGGCAATGAAATCAAATTCTAGAACTTTCAATGTTCATTGAAACAATTAATTGCGTCAATGGCAAACTAAAGACGCATACTCTAAATCCTGAAGGGCTAATCTTTCTTCTATCTTTTTTCAGGTCCTGTCATCTTTCGAAGCTTATAAGCTTCTGAATTCTGCAGCGCATTTCAGTTCTTTCAAACTTATTGCAAAAGTTATCGATGCGTTTTTAAATATTCTGCGCCATTTATGCTTAAGGCAACGAACTTCCTTGAGCTAGGAAACCGCATACGACTTTTGCGTTCTCTGCACAATTTTCTTTGTTCCGCTTTTACTGGCTTGATACTCCTTTCTTACTGCGTGGATCAACCTTCAACTTATTCTTCTGAATACACTCATCCTCTTCAGTCTTCAATCTCTGGCCAGTTAATGGTATGCAGATATGTGACTTCAAAGCGCTGTTGTTGTATCATTCCAATGGTTGCAGCAGAACTCTTCCACGTCGAATCGCTGCGTCAATACTCTAAACGCCATTTCCACCTTTCTGGTTTTCCAATAAGACAGTAAGTTTGACTATCAGGATGTTTTAAAACCGAAGTGTTTCAGAGAGAATAAAATGGCTTTATAGAAACAAAGATGCGAGTAATGTGGTGCAATGTGAATATGGAGACGGCAGTACTGCATCTCCTTCCTCTCTGGGTAGATTTGAAATTTCTCCGCGTATCGGAGAGCTGGCTCATCCGCGCATCTTAGTCATTGCATTTGGACTCTACTGTCGCTGTGCAGACCGTCCACTCACCATCTATGCAGACATGGCCAAGTTTCACCCAAATGACGAGGCCGTTCTCTCCATGTTTGACAAAGTCAATACCTCTGCCCCATAGAGCAGGACTGGAATGTTTAGGGTCTTCCATTGGGTCACTTTGAAAGGGTTTTGTCACTCAATTGTCTTCTAGCAGGAATTGGCACTGGTGGCATAGTTCATAGGTCAGCCTAGGTGGACAACGTCCTTTTCTACCTTAAATTTATATCTCTTGAGGATGAGGTACTGTCCAAAACGTCGGAATTGTTTGTCCTTCTTTTTTGACAGCATAACTTCGTTTTGTCCTCGTTGACCGTTAAACCCATCCTAGCCAATCCTATCTCAATTCGCGAATGCGCTACTCACATCACTTTGTCCATAATGTCAATATCATCGGCGTATGGGAGTAATTGGACTGATTTTTAGAAGATTGCATTTGTGACTCTTGTGTTGACGTGTAAGCTCTGCACAATTCTTAAAACAACGATGTTAAAGAAATCGCAAGACAACACACTACCTTGTTTAAACTCAAATGTTAATAAAAAGGAAGTAATCTGTGTCCGAGACGAGGTTAGAATTTTTTTTAATGAAGCCTTAAGCACCTTTTAAATATAGAATTTAATTTCTATGTGCAATCTGGTGCCCTACTAACAATAGATAAGTAGCAAAATGCTCCACTTCTTGGTACCGGCTGGGCAGCCAAAAATGCACCTTTATCCGGTGAACGTTCAAATATTTCTGGCTTAGGTTGTGGTTCCTGTTTCGCATTGTCCACTTGGGCCCTCATTTCTGGAGGCTAAACGAAACTTGTAGGTAAGCACATTGCAATTGAAGAAGTTTTGAATTTCTTACCAACACACTTCTGATATTCAATAGACGTCCCTTTGGTGGTTTCTGGTGGAATGGAGGCTTCAAACATCCAGCTTCAGCGGACTTTACCAAATAGTAAAGAAGGTCATTTCGAAGACGAGCTTCCTCTACAGAACTCCATTCGGATTTTAGTTTATTAACCCATTCGAAGGCCAAACGTTTGTCGGAACCACTGAGACGCTCACGCAAACACATATTAAATTGATGCAGTTGCATGTTGAAGTCATAATTTAGATTTTCAACGATACTTTCCATTTTTTAAGGGCGTAAAAAGCGCTAAAAACAAAAGAAACAGATTTTTTTCCGAAATCTAGTTGAAAATGAAGTAAATGACAAAGGTTCATTAGAATATTATAAAAAAACCAAATGCGACAAGTGTCCTGAGTGTTGAGTATTTGCAAGATAGAGACATACGCGTCGGCATCTGGAATTTTACCACCAACTGTTCATGCTTCACCTCTGTGTGGTTTTTGGTAGGTGGGAAACTTTTTATGGCAAAAATTAACCTGTACTCAATGTCAGTGTAGGATTTTCTCCCACTAAAACACCTACCCTTCTGTTCTATTTTCTCTGTCCTACCTTCGTCTAAGCATTTCGTCACATGGGGACTTACATGGGTATTCTCTGTATAAAGATTTTCATTTCCCAGTTAAGTTATCTCCTTAACCTCTCATGTATTCGTGATTCTTTTATCAAGTTTCACGGCGCTTCACGGCTGCAGTTGATTTAACGGGATTGAGAGAGTGAAGCATAGCAAGGATAAAAATAGTTCCTAAAGTCGCCGCAAGTTTTTAGGAGATGCGAGAGACCTTTGCATTCGATGTAACAACCAAATGAGGGAAGGTAATTATCGTCATTGTTTTGCAAGATATTGAAAGTTTCGTCGTAACGGATAAAGATTTTCCTCGATGGATTTCGATTGGTTTGGGGAGATCTTCTCGGTGAATTGAGATCATGAAGTAAGTTTTTGTCTTACCATATGGTATGAATATTGCAGAAGCTGTAGGGATGAAGAGGAAATAGAATCCGTCCTACACCTGCTATGCGAATGTCTCGCACTGGCCCTCAGAAGATTGCGTACTCTTGGGAGTAGCTTCTTCCATGGGCTGGAGGACCGTTATATCGCTGATTTTAGGAAACTCCTGAAATTTCTATCCCTTTCTGGGTGGTTTCTGGATTAGCCAACCCTATCCCTCGGTTTGACTCTCATGAGTACACTTTTTATGGGTACAATGGACCCGCTTGAGGTCTAAGTAAGTCCTTGGGACACCCACTAAACCAACCAACCATCATCTGACCTTTCAGTCTGGAAAGATCATGGCAGTCGTCGTCACTAAGATCCACCAAATTTGTTTGACGATGAGATGAACAAAGGGCCGATAGGACCCGCGGAGGTGCCCACTGGAGCAGAAGTCAAGAACTCACCTGGTTCCTTCTATTTGTTAGTGTGTATGGGAATTTCGGATGTTAAACCTTTCTAAGTTTGGATATTTGTAGGAAGAGTCTTGCATGGCAGAGTCCTTACATGGCAAGATATCATGTGTCCGCAGTCCAAGCACTTGTAACACCTAGTCGGTGGAACCAATACAGGCAGGCGACCTGCTTTATTAACTGAGACTATCTTTTTGGCTATTTCCACTGTCGAGAGAATTCTTACTGCTTGCCACTGAGAAATGCCACCAAATGTTCGTGACATTGTATCTAGGAATTCTTTTTGTTGTCAAATCGCACAAACCACTACAAAAATTTAGGGTTTATCCAGGAAAGGGACTTCTTGACTTTTATCTGATTCTGGTGTGCCATGTTCCAATACGTAGTTCACGGAGCTTTTAGCAGAACGTGTTAATTATACTTCCAATGACTTGACTTGCTTACTTACTAAGGTGGTGCTACAGTTCGGAGTGAACCAGAGCCTCAACCAACACACCTCTCCAGTTACCCCGGTCCTTGGACGACTTCCAGCGACGACTCGCTAAATCTGTTGCTGGACACAGATTTTCCAGGCAGCACGCAAGTTGTAAGCTGTGCCGATCCCAACGGATCAAGCACACCTCTAACCAACTCCCTAGGTCTGATTACTCGGGACAAACTCCTTTGGGCGCTACACAGCTTCAAACCGTACAAATCGGCAGGTCCAGATGGCATCATACCTGCCGAACTACAAAATTCATCGGATATCATCCTGCCTTCGTAAGAGATGATTCTGAAAAGTTGTATGGATCTGGTATACATACCAAAATCATGGAGAGAAGCTAAAGTGGTTTTCATACCCAAGGCTGGCAAATGCTCCCATGTAAGCCCAAAAGACCTCAGACCCATAAGTCTATCATCTTTCCTTTTAAAAACTTTTGAACGATTGATTGATATCCATTTACGCGACAGTATCGACTCACATCTGCTGTCTGCGGCTCAACATGCATATTGCAAAGGTAAATCAGTGGAAACGGCTTTACACACGTTAGTGCGTAAAATCGAATACTCCCTGCATCGTAAGGAGTACACAATGGTAGCATTTCTGGATATAGAGGGCGCTTTTAACAACGTCAGCACATCAGCGATCATAAATGCACTCTCAGGCCTGTCGGTAGATAGTACACTTTGCGAGTTAATTAACATTCTACTCACCAGTCGAATTATTAACTCAACGCTGGGTGGCTCATCTGCCAGAAGATCTGTCAGCAGAGGCACTCCACACCTATGCTGATGACGTTGCTATAGCCGTCTCGGGAAAGCACCTGGACATCTTAAAAGAACTCCTCCAAAGTGCTCTAAACAAGCTAACCAGCAGCTCGGTGTGACTTGGGTGTGAACCCCCACAAAACTGAGCTGGTACTCTTCACTAGGAAGTATAAGATCCCATATTTCGACCCTCCTACCATTGGTGGTACAAGCTTAAATTTCTCCAACGAAGCAAAATACTTGGGTCTTATTTTGGACAAAAAATTAAGCTGGAAACCAAACATTCAAGAGAGAATAAAGAAAGCTACAGTAGCCCTTTTCTCTTGCAAGAAAGCCATCGGAAATAAATGGGGTCTGCAACCCCGCATAACACACTGGCTTTATATTTCAGTAATAAGACCGATACTTACGTACGGGGTGATGCTTTGGTGGACCGCCTTGGATATAGCCACAAACCGCGATAACCTAAGCAAAGTCCAACGAACAGCTTGCTTGTGTATCAGTGGAGCTCTTCGCACGACTCCCTCTGCAGCACTGGACATTCTGTTTCACTTATCACCCCTAGACATTTTCGGCAGACAGATGGCAGCTAGTGCAGCCATCCGCTTCAAAGCAACCTCACAGTGGTCTAATAAAGACTATGGCCACGCCTCCATTTTGAAAAATCTCAAAATTTCTCCCCAAAACATAGATTACACCACTCCCAGGCTAAGACAAGAGCTTCAAGGTAACCGTCCCTCCCAGGTCATTCTGGGGCGATGGATTCTCAGAAGATAAGTCGATTCATTTTTACACCGACGGTTCAAAAACTAGCAATGGGGTGGGGGGTGGTGTTTTCTCCGACAGGCTGAACCTCAGCCTAGCGTTCCGTCTCCCGAATCATTGTAGCGTGTTCCAGGCGGAAATCATGGCGATCAGAGTGGTCTTATCTTGGCTGAAGAAAAACGTGATATCAGCCACGGATATCCGCATCTTTTCGGACAGCCAAGCGGCACTAAAGTCCTTGGAATCAGTCGCTCTAAATTCAATAACAGCCCTAGATTGCCGATCGTCTCTTATAGAGATGGCGGAGCAGTTCAATATCCACCTTTGTTGGGTGCCAGGGCACAGTGACATTCCAGGGAACTGCAAGGCTGATGAACTCGCCAGATATGGAACAACATTACCTATTGGGCCTGATAAGGGCAGCTTAGGTATACCGATCGCTACGTGCAAACTCAAATTAAAGCTAGATGCTATCGAAAGAACAAATCTTAGGTGGACAAGTGGTATAACATGTCTAGCGACAAAGCAGATTTGGCCCAAGCTGGATCTGAAACGCTCTAAGTATTTGCTTTCTCTAAATAGATTGCATATTAGCACTATAATAGGTGTCATTACTGGACACTGTCTAATAGGCAAGCATGCTACTGGGCTTGGCCTTTACGCAAATGACTTCTGTAGAAGCTGTATGGACGAGGAGGAGGAGGAGACGATTCTCCATCTTCTTCGCACCTGTCCAGCTCTCTCCCGCAAAAGGAAACTCCACTTGGGAGCTTTCTTCTTTACAAACTTAGGCGACCTAATTTGGCAAGGAAAAAAAACAATTTTATTTATTTTCGAAATTCTTATATTTCAAGACAAATATTCATGCACACATCAATTATTTTCTTTATTTTATATCTAAGTTCTTGAGATTTAAAATCAAAACAAACATTTTAATTTTTCAAATATTTAGCTTTAAATATACACTTTTCAATCTTACTTTTGTATAATATATATCAAAATTGAGTAAATAATATTCACAAGTCCGTTCCCTTTGGGAAATTTTGTAATTTTTAAACTATAAAGCAGTTCTAAAAAGTCTTTAACAGTTTGACAGTATTAAAATAGTTTTTTTTACTTCAGTTTTATTTTTATTAATTTCGTTATTATTAAACACATTAAGTAAAATATTTAATCTAATTACGCTGCCACTTAATAACAGTTTAATTTTGAAATTTTTATAAACAAAAAAAATTAGTTAAGAGTTTCGATAGAGTTTTCGTATTATTCTATGCGGATACAAACTTTACGTTTATGTACAATTAAAAAATGTAACTTACTATAAAGTATACGTGATTTTTGTAATCGTTCAGTCCATACTATAAAAAGGAAACTAACCACCATAACCTAGATGAATACACTATTGATTGTGAACCTACATACAACCGTTTGATATTTTTTTTTTGTCTTAATTAAAATATTGAGTATAACGGCTGTCGAAAACAGTATAAGAAATAAGTTTGGTATTAACTCTACAGATGTAAAGAATTATTAAGTCTAGTTAGAGTGGTAAAAAGTTGCTGAAAGTGTGTAAGTGGTAAATTTAACAATAATTGCATTGGCTGTAGGTACAACAGCAACAACATGTTTTAAATGAGAGAATGACACATCTATAGTTAAATAGCTGTTTTCTGTATTTCCTAAACAATGCCTTTGTCGAGTTTAACAATCAGTAATTGAATTAATACGTTGGAGTCAATCAAGGGCTATGCAAGATTGTATAATAACATAAGTTCTACCATTTCGGAAAAACACCTGACAACGCTCCGAGATCTGTAGAGGAATGCTCTCTCTTAGCTCTCAGTTTCGGAGTCAACCCTAAACAAAATTTAACTGGTAGGCAAAAACGCATAATTACAGTGCCTGTTGGATAACTATCACTACTAATATTATAAAAGTGAAACGTTGTCCGTTTGTTTTTTTGTTTGTTTGGATTTTAGCTACGCGAAAACTACTAAACCAATCAACCTCAAATTTTGCACACAGAATGGTTGTACCTCGGGTCATATAATAGGCTATGTTTTATTATTATTCAAGAGCTGAGCAGTTAACACAAACGTGGATCAAGTCAGAAGAAATTTCTTGCCGCACACGAAAAGATATTTTCTCGATCGTGAGACACATCGCTTGATGAGCGTGCGTGTTGATTTTGTTTTGCCCAGTTTTACAAGGGTAGTTTTTCATTTCCTTTTCTGTTGTGTTGTTGTTTTCTTTTTCTTTGTTCGTATCTTTGCTTCTATCTATTCGTGTGGACAGGGTAATGATTTGGTGGTTGGTAGGGTAGATACCTATATATACATACATTGGATATACATCTGTACTTTAGTATTTATATATTTATTACATTACATATGTATTAACATATGTACGTACATATGCACATACACAGGTAATTAAATTCAATTAACTCCGGCGAATTGAGTTAATGAAGGAAAAGGTCATAGCGCAGTTGGATCAGTTTGCCCGTTCCATTTGTGGGCGGGTGAACTTTGGTATTGTTATGATGACACATCATCTTTTTTTACAGCCAGCCAGATTATTCATTTTTTTACGCATATGCGCAATTGTCTACACATTTTTCCTGGCAATTTTTTTAATGAATTCTCTTTTTCGGTAGATAAAGGAATAGTGCGCCGACGCGACGCGACAGGCTGGGTATGGGATTATGTGTGCTTGATGTAGGTATAACATTGCCAGTCGCGGGAGGGGAATTTTTGTTTTGATTTTGTTTTTTGCAAAGGATGTATGTATGTATGTATCTATTCAACGAATGTATTCAAATTCCAAGGACTTTTGATTTAGAATGAATTTGACTGGGAGGATGACTTTTCGAAAGAAAACTGACGGGGGACAATAGGTGAACAAACTCGAGTTAGAGGGAAAATCGAGTTAGAGGGAAATTAGAGTTAAAGGAGGTTCGGTTCGACTTAAAGAATTTGATTACATTTGCAAAAGTGGCAAAATAAAATAAAGTCGATTGGGTTGAATATAAAATTCCGATTCAGATTTAAGATGGGAATGTGATATTTTATATAATCAAGATTAGTCTTTCATTTCTTTTCATAGTTTGAAGAATATATCGATTTCTAGATCGAAATATAACAGCCCGAGCAACGCCGGGTAATATTCAGCGAGTTTTAAATACATTTTAAATTAAATCTTACGGTGAAGTACAAATGACATCTCTTGTTAGCTCTAATGAGTCTCGCAATTGATTTTTAGATGAAGCCTTCAACAACGCTAAAATAGAAGCTCTAGAAGGAGCATTAGAAAGGCGGGCATTAAAACAAGCATCCCGTCATCTATTCAAGCATTTCACACGAAATCTCTAGGACGGAACAAATAACGTTGCTATAAAATATGGAACATTATTTTTTTGGAACGATAATGTGTGGAACGTTATCATGAAGGAATGGTAAGTTCCATCTCTATACAGGATGATACTTTATCCCCGATTCTGTAAAATGTCAGTATGTGAAATGTCACCTCCTAAAAAGGCTGGAAAGAGCCAGAAGCTACGCAATCGGATATGACTATAAGGCTAGGGCCACGCACTGAGCGGACTGAGCGATGAGCGATTGAGCGACGTCGCTCTGAATTCAATTTTGTTCTAGTTTTGTAGTTCATCGCTCAGCGATAAAGTAAAAATGGAGCAAATAAACTTGGAAATTTTGACTTCAGCTGTCGACAACGACATTTTCACTACTAATGACCCTGTTCACAAAGGAGCAACGGACTGGATTTTTTTTTGACGTTTACAGGCGAGGGGGGAAGCGGAGAGGTGACATGTAAAGTCACTCCGGATTTTTAGATTTTTTAAAATTCTTGGATTTTTTTTGACGTTTTAAGGTGTCAATCGGCAGTCACACGACAAACGTGTAAAAAAATTGTTTTCGTGAATAAAACAATGCGTCTTTTGGCCTGGAGGCTGATCGCATTTGTGTTATTTATTTAAATTGTGCTAAATTTCGTGAAATAAGCACGAAAATCAAATCAATTTGGTCGACACTGACAATAAATATGTCAAAAAAAAAGTCCGCGGAAGTGTTCAGACAGGACTATCAATCTGAACACGAAACGTCAAAAAATCGAAAAATCCAGTCCATTGTTCCTGTTTGAACAGGGTCAAACGCTCAAGCGACGTCCATCAGTAAAAGGCCACTCGTCGCTCAGACTTGTCGCTCTATCACTCGTCGCTCAATCGCTCAATCGCTCAGTCGCTCAGTGCGTGGCCCTAGCCAAATGCGAGAATAATAGCAAGGGGCGAGTTTATTAACCTTACCGAAGACATTATGAGCAACACCCTCCAGTGGGTTGAGCTGTGATGCCAGGAACAAGCTATTTTCATCTATGCAAATAAAACATGACCATCCTCACCAAGAAGATACATCTGGAATTTGAGGCCATGACGCTGCGTGGAACCAAATATTAGGTCTCTGAACAGGTCAAGTATTCCATGGTATACTTGGATGCCAAACTCAATTGGAACTACCATCAGAAAAATCAAAAGACAAACAAGGCGCTGTAAAAGAATCGACTGTTGGAATAACAGGCGCGTTTTGAACCACACCAACTTGTGTAGAACTAAAAATGAAATAAAATATCTTGATATTCCCATAGATAAAACGATGGCCATAATCGGAAACGGTAAAATTACGCAGAGAAGATCGCCAAAAATTACAATTTTCACCGACGGATCGCTGATAGATGGTTAAGTCACCTGCAATCACCTAATTAAGTACTGGTCAGGGGTCAACCCTGGAGTTTTGCGATCTTTAACCGTTTCCTGTCATAGCCAGGGAATTAGAAAGGAATATGATTCAAAAATGGTCCAAGAATCAAGGGAGTCAAAATAAAGACATGCCAAAATGGCGATAAAATGTCGGCTGCGTGAAGAGATGTTCCAACTCTCATGCGAGAAAAACTGAAATTACATGGAAATTTCAGAGGTGAAGGAATGAAAGAAGAAATGGCTGTGCCAGTGTCCAACTTTAGGTAGCAAAAGAAGTGCAAATTCGGTCTGCCCTTGAATGAAAACCCATAGGATGAGTTGAATTTCAATCAACTGAATGAATAGGCTGGCCTGGTTCGCCAAAAATCAGGTCATTTTAGAAATGCCTTTCAAAATACACGCCAAGCACATGGAAGGTGACAGGTGTTTACAGAACTCAGCTCGCTACGTTCGTACAGATTATGGTCACGTTTGTTAATTACGCCGCGATTTTAAATTCGCAATAATCTCTTCTGTGCTTACCGGTCTGGGATCCCAAGACGGTAATATTTTTGGCTCCCGACTAGTACTAGGTCTATGTTCACTTCTATCTACACTGTCAAAACTTCGGTTCCTCAAATCCCCAAATTTATTCACATAACCTCGACGGTGTACGTTATACGTTTCCTTTGGTTCTCGTTGAGAACAAGGAACCGCAGATTGATGATTAGAATGATTTTCACACGGCTGACGTTCTGAGTGCGATCTCGATTTAGAATCGTGCTTTTGTTGGACGGGTTTCGGGTCGGGATAGTACTGCTTTTTGAGTTCCTCTAATTGCTTTAGTTTTCGTGTATACAATTCAAGCAACTGTTTACGTTTCTTGTGCTGGGAATATGTCGCATCTACTTCGGGTAGTTTTTCTAAATTAGCTGAAAGTTCCTTGATCTCTGCTGTCAGTGAAGCCAATTCAACACCGAAAGCGGCAAATGAGGATTTTGAAGGAATCGGCACGATTGGGACTGAAGGCGTTCGCTTAGATGTGGAAGGTTGCTTGGTGATTGGAGAATTTTTTTGAGGTGGTATTGCTGGTGATTTCAGTATTGGGCTCGGGGCAGGTGAACTAGATAACGATGCATGCTTTGGAGATATCAGAATAGATTTAATAGGCTTTTGGGTATGGGAAGCGGCTTTCAATGATGATGGCATTGATCTGATTTTTAATAGGTTTAAATCGGGAATATTTGTCACCAAAGGTGAAAAGGTAACTCTTGAGCTGGAAGGTTTAACGATGGGTTTCGGAGAATAGACTTGTTTTGAGACCGTCTGCGCGTCTGGAGTTGAAAATTTGTTACTACGTTCTTGTTTTGTTGAATTTTTGGGCGGCTTAATTACAGGAGGGCTGTTGGTTAACTGAGGTAGGGATGGAAGCAATGCAGAACCCTTGCAAACTGACGACTTTTCTGACATATCCGGAATTGATGATTTAACTGTTTCTGTGGTTTCTGACAGTTTCTTTGAATCATTTTTCAACCGAGATGGCTTTACAACAACCAAATTTGAAGGTGCAGGCCTATCCCTGGCATTAAGTTTTGCAGGGGGGGCCATTTTTGAGAACACATCTGTGTTTTTAGTTAGAGGAACAGGAGTCTTGTCGGTTGGTTCACTGGTTGGCGCAAGTGAATTTGATATTATGGGTGAATTTTCCAACCTAGATGGAGTTGAGATTAATGGCATTGAAGGTATGAGTGGAGATGAAGACAAGGGAAGTGGGGATGACTCAGTAGGCGGAGACATTACATCTGGATTGACTGATGTGGGTAAAGTTAATAGACCTGAAGCAGAATCTCGCGAAGAGTTATCATCTGTTTCAATCGACGATGCCTTCTTAAGCGAAGGTCTCGGCTTTTTCATTAGTGGATTGACAGGTGGATCTCGTTTAAGCTGATCGAACAGATCATCCGTCGATAGCATGGTAATAGCTTCGACATGAGGCTTTTTAATTACAGCCCCATCTGTTGATACTGTAGTTATAGCCTTGACATAAGGTTTCTTGTTAACGGATTCATCTGCATATAGCTTGGTAGGTGGTTCATCTATTGATTGCTTGGTAATGTCAACACGAGATTTTTTGATGGGGGGTTCATCTGCTGTAAGCCTGGCAGAAGTAACAACCCGAGGCATTTTGTTCGCGGGTTCATCTGTAGATAACTTGACAATAGCTTTAACAGAAGACTTTTTGTTGGACTGTTCATCGGTTATTAGCCTGGTACAAGCTTCTACAAAAGCCCTTTTGTTTGCGGGTTCATCTGTTGGCAGCTTAGTAAAAGCATCAAGACGAGGCTTTTTGTTTGCGGGTTCATCTGTTGACAAATTGCTCACAGCCTCAACACGAGGTTTTTTGTTCGCGGGTTCATCTGTTGGCAACTTGGTAATAGCCTTAATAAAAGGCTTTTTGTTGGCGATTTCTTCTGCTGATAGCCGGGTTAAAGCCTCAACTCGAGAAACTTTATTTGATTCAGTTGTTAACCTGGTAGTAGCTTCAGCTGAAGACTTTTTATTCGCGTGCTCATTCTCTGAAAGCTTGGTAAAAACCTCAACAAGCAGCTCTTCTTTCGGGAGCTCGTCTGTTAGAAGGCGCGTAGAAGGCTCACCAAGAGGTTTTATCTTCGAGTGCTCATCTGTTGATACCTCGATAGTAGACTCCACAAAAGGTTTCTTGTGTGCGGTTTCATCTGTTGATAAGTGGATTGTAGCCTCAACAGAAGGCTTTTCGTTCAAGAGTTCATCTGCTGATAGACTGTTTAAAGTCTTATCCAAGTGCTGGTCTTTCAATATCCCGGTAGTAACCAAAGACTTTTTGTTCACGGGCGTATTTGTTGAGAGTCTGGTAATAGACTCAACCAGAGTCTTTCTGTTCGGGCACTCGTCTGTTGATTGATTGGCATTAACCTCAAGAAAGGATTTTTCGTTCAAGAGTTCGCCTAGTGATAGCAAATTAGTTACCTCAACACACGGTTTTTTATTAGGGATCTCGTCTTTTGACAACAGAGTGTCCTCAAGCACATTTGTTGATAAAGGGGGAATAACCTTAACAAAAGGCTCTGTACTCGGCGGCTCATTACCCATTGAGTTGTTTTCGAACGGTTTGCTGGCAGTCATCTCGTCCAACTCGGCCTGGTTATCCTCTACAATTAAATCCAAGTTTCCCGGAAGAGATCTATCCTCCAGCTTCGCAATATTCTCTTTACTTGGAACCATCTCCTTTTCAACGCGTTCCATGGTTAAGGCCAGCTTGTCGTCAGATACCTTCGAAGCACTAGCCAAATTAGACTCCCCTGGCTTTCCGTTTTGTACGATTTCGGTGACGTTCCCATTTTTTTCAATGTCCGGCTTTAGTTCAGATGCAAGCTGAGAACTACGTGTGGAGTTGTTGAATTTCTTTCTCCAAAACGGCGTTGGATGAGACTTTAACTTGAGTGGTGAACTTATCTTTTCTTTTTTAGAAGGAGATGGAGTTGCAGCAAGCATAACTTTGTTCCATTTATATTTATCGATTGATCCAATGCCCTTGCCACGCTTTTTATTCGAGTCAGAATCATTTTGTTTGTTGTTACTGCTTTCTACTGTTGCATTTGGCGTCGTCAAGCCCGAACCAGTCACATCCACAGACGATTCTTGCAATTTGGCGGCAATAGTCTCACTTTCTGTACCAACAACTGATTTTGATGCATTCTCAACTATTGGTGGTGTTGTCTCTTCTTCGGCTTTTTCAGAACACGATGGTTCTCCTTTCTTACTCTTTTCCAAATCAGTAGACGCAAAGTAGTGCCAAAGCTCATCGTATGACTCAAAACCAACTTCAGTTGATACTTCAACTGGGGGAGCATAGTAGTTGATAGCACTTTGCTGTGAAGCCTTACTTGTGGAAGCTTCTGTTGATGTTTGTACAGAGTTTGGTTTTTTGAAGACCGAATCATCATTCTGCGCGAGTTGTACCTCGTTCTGATTTTTGCCAGTGCGGTCATCCTTTACCGGTGATGTTGCACATATTCCACAGTGCCGACTTAGAATACTGACTAAACTTGCATTTGTGAGCTCATTTTTAAAATCAAGATCATCGGAAAAATCGGATTTGGAGTTGTTGAAGGACTCATGACTCACATTGTGCTTCGGAATTTTGCGCAAAACATCAAATGGACTTACTGTCGTCATGGACTCGATTTCCGGCTCAAGAAAGAGTAAAGGCTCCAACAAGTACACCGATACATCAGTATCAAACTTGTGCCCATAATTCTCGGATAGCGTACAATCGGTATGTTGAAACGGTATTAGGTCAGCCGTCATATCATTTAAAATATCTGATAAGCAATCACTTTGTATTAGGAACTCAGGCATACAGTTTACCTCAAACACAGGACTATTCCCGGCGTCCGACATATTTGTCATTGCAAAGGGGTCTAATTCAAGTTCAGTGTGACCTACGGCATTACCGACATTGGCTAAGGTAGACGAGGTCTCAGACTCGTTTTCGTTTTCGTCATCGTGGTTTTCTTTTTCAGAATTGAATTCTTTCAATGGAGGTCCCTTGGTTGCATCATCATTGTCATCGCCATTAAGGATACGTTTCCTCTCTTCGATGTCAGATTGGATTGCTTGATGACTGTCTTCAGTTGTAGCGGATATAAGGTCCTCGGGCTTCAGTATAATGGGATAAAACTTAGGCTCGATAATATCATTGGTGTCACCGATTCCAGCAAAAATATTATCAGGTACACTATCAAATCCTTGTGGTCGATTACCTAACAGGATATTCGATATGGTACCAGATGAGTTATTTCCATCTGCTTCCGACAACTGATTGCCGAGAATGATTTTTATTGACTGTTCTAGCTGTTCAGCAACTCTCTGAACTTCGTCTTTTGGCTTGGTCACAACTATAGGTGCAGATAGCTCTGCGCACTCAGTCTCTGTAGTGGTCTTCTCATTTTTAATCCTTATTATCCGGTTTTCACTGATTTGTAGGATTAGTTTGGATTTTTTGAATGGTGCGTCAGTGAAAACTTTTTCGCTGGCGTCGAAACTACGGGTACGTGTACGTAACGAAATTGAAGAATTCGTGGGACCTCGATCGCAATCT
The DNA here is from genome assembly GCA_917880715.2 of Matsumyia berberina. Classification (NCBI taxonomy): domain Eukaryota; kingdom Metazoa; phylum Arthropoda; class Insecta; order Diptera; family Syrphidae; genus Matsumyia; species Matsumyia berberina. Next base: position 38,557,061 of record OU862870.1, read on the forward strand.
AACGAAATCCGGTTCCGTTTGTGTTGTTTCTTTACGTCAACTTCGTCCTGTTCTGTGCTAGTTTCTTTTACTACTGAAGGCGTACTCAAATTTTCAGTTGGGGCGTCAGTGGAAACGTTTTCGCTGACTTCCGTACTATGGGAACGTGTACGTAATGAAATTGGAGAATTCGTGGGACTTCGATCGCAATCTAATGAAATCCGGTTCAGTTTGTGTTGTTTCTTCACGTCAAGTTCGTCCTGTTCTGTGATGGTTTTTTTTTCTACTGAAGGTGCAGTCAATTTTTCAATTGGCGCGTCGGTGGAAACCTTTTCGATGGCTTCCACACTATGGGCACGTGTACGTAACGAAATCGGAGAACTCGTGAGACTTTGATCGCAATCTAATGAAATCCGGTTCCGTTTGTGTTGTTTCTTTACGTCAAGTTCGTCCTGTTTTGTGAAAGTTTCTTTTACTACTGAGAGTGTAGTCAAATTTTTAATTGGTATGTCGATGGAAACGTTTTCGCTGACTTCCATACTACGGGCACGTGACCGTAACGAAATTGGAGAATTCGTAAGACTTCGATCACAATCGAGTGAAACCCTCAAGAGTTCTTTCTTTCTCTCCTCTTCTTTACTTTTCAATTCCTGTACAGTTTTCAGCTTCAAGTCGTTTCCGATACTTTGCGGTTCTTCAACAGATTCCACAACGCGAACTAAATTTGTGGAAACCATCTCTTTCGAAACAGCATCCACAACCATTTCGTTTGCCTCTTTTTTTGAATCTGTAATAGGTTCCACAATAGAAGTTGGTTCGGCACACTCGGCAATGACATCGTTTTTATTCGCTTCTTCAGATGAATTGACTTTGTCTGCATTCTTGTCCTCAAGCTTATCACATTCCAATGAAATCTGACTCCTTTTGTGTTGTTTCTTCACTGCAAGTTCTTCCTCTTCTGTGATTGTTTCTTCGACGACTGAAGGTGTAGTCAAATCGTTAGATGTCGGTAAAACTTTTTGCAGTTCCTTAGAGAATATTTTCACGTGAGTTCTTTTCAGTAAAACAACTGGCCTCATCTTCCGGGCAGTCGGCTTGAGATTCTTTCGACTCTTAGGCCCAGGTCGGGCCTGATTAATGAACTCGGCTGTTTTAATTTCAACTTCCTTCTGCTGAAGCGATTGAAGAGATTCCACAGCAATCGGCTGAACATCTTCTGAAGTTGCTGCTGCTGACTGAGAGCCCTTGACATCTACTTTCGGTGATTCGTGTTTTGGGGTTACTTCTTTTGTTTCTTCTGTAATTGGAACTGTGGGGTGTGTAGTTTTTTCTAAGGGTCTCTTGATTTGGAGATTTATGCTAATCGGTTGTTCTTTCGATGTTTCCCTTGGAACTTCTTCTTGGATATCTTGCACCAAATCGGGTGGTTGCGTAAATTCTGGATCGTCCGTTGTGGCTCCCTTGTCCACACTTGGATCAACTGCTGATTCTATAGATTCGAGCAAGTTAGTTTCGCTTTTGCTTGCTGGATCAATAGTCTTTGGTTCTTCTGCTGTCGATGGAATAGATATGTCCTCTTTCAAAGCAAGACCTAAAGACCTTAAGAGTTCTTTCTTTCTCTCCTCTTCTTTACTTTTCGATTCTTGCAGAGTTTTTATCTCCAAGTCGCTATTGATAGTTTGCGGTTCTTCAACAGATTCCATGACGCGAACTAAATTTGTGGAAACCATTTCTTTCAAAACAGCATCCACTACCATTTCGTTTGCCTCATCTTTTGCGTCTCTAATAGGTTCCACAATAGAAGTTGGATCGACAATGACTTCGTTTTTATCCACTTCTTCATCTTCACTGGGTTTCGGCAAGTCGTCAAGTTCCACAAAATCTGTTTTGGGATTTGTATCCTCTACAGCAGCAGTTATTTCGTCTTTCTTTGGCTCTGTTAGTCCGGGTTCTGTTGGTTTTTCGATCGATAACCTTCTCTGCGCCTTTTTAGCCCTTTTAGAATGTTTTCTCGTGTGTTTGCTGGGCTTCCCAATAATTTCAGGACTCTTTTCAAATGTTATCTTTAAATTGTTTTCATCAATCGAAAGTCTTCGAATCTGCATTGCTGCTAACTTAGGTCTGAGTTCTTTTTTGACATCGTGTAGTGATTCTGGTTGGTTGTTGGTTACCATTTCTGCTGCAGCTACGTCCTTTTGAACATCAACTGATTTTATCCTCTTTTTATCCTTGACCAGCTCAACCCCAAAATTAGAAGGCTGTGTGTTCGTTTTTATTGCGCCCTCCTTTTTTAACGTTTCTGTGTTTTGTGCAGTGTTTGATTTATCTTCTTCAGCTGTGGCGTCTGATCCCTGTGTCTCAGCCGCTGTATTCTTCGCTGCCTGTGAATCCAATAATGCTTTTTCAGTACACGCCAATAATTCTTCGAGCACTTTTTGGGTTTCTTCTAAAATGTTATCGCCTGTGCTATCTACAGTATTATCTGCTGGCATTTTTCGTTTACCCTCTCGAAGTGCAGCTTTGGATTTAGACGTTTCTCTTAAAGGTTTCTGCGTTTCTTCATGTTTCGTCACTTTGTTCTCTAAAGGTTCGTTCAATTCAGGAGTGTCTTCAGGAATATTGACAGTCTCCAGACCTTGTGGGGCATCTGTACAGGGCAAATCTTCTTTAACTAACTTCTCTTGTTCAAGTGATTTTGTTTCAAATATTTTCTTTTGATTTTCTTTTTGGTTCCCTTTTGTAGTCTTAGCAGTCTGCAGGCTCTGCAAAACTTCCGTGCACTCTACGGATTTCTTTTGCTTCGGTTTCATTTTGTTTAGTTTCTTCTGGATGTCGTCTGAAGGTTTAACGAATTGTGTACTATGTGGGATCTCTTTACAACCCACAGCTTCAGAAACTGGCGTTTCCTGTTTCAACATCGATTCTGACTTTGTTTCTTTTAGCTGTCGCTCTTTTGCAGCAGTTACACTTGTCAGATTATCTTCTGTGCATTCCATAGATTCGAAAATAGGTTCCTTGCCATTGATCTTGGCCGCTGGTTTGGACTTTGATTTTTGTTTAAGCTCCTGCTTGGTCTCTTCTGCAACCGTAACACTTTCCGTGCTATGTTCTCCTTTAGAAACTAAATTTTTATCAGAAGACGTTTCAAAATGCACACCCTGTTTGGACTCTGCAGGTTCTATTAGGTTCCGCTTAGTCTCCTCTGCAATCGTTATACTTTCTATGCTAAGTTCTTTTTCGCATTTTACAGCTTCAGCTGATTTCTTACCCTTGAGCGTTGTAAGGTTCGCCGTTTCTTTGGATTCTGTAGTTTTCTTTAGCTCCTGCTTGGCCTTTTCGGGAGAAGTGACAATTTCTTTATAATGCGAGATTTCTGTACATTTCACTGCCTTCGATACTGATTTCTTCGGCTTACCCACTTCAAGTTTTGGTTTAGACTCTGGTGTTTTTTTAGGTACATCTTGGGTATCTTTTGACGTGTCCTCACTGTGCGACACTTCCACACATTCCAGAACTTCTTTGACTGACTCTGTTTCTTTTAAGTGCTGTTTGGTCTCTTGTACAATCTTAACAGTGACATTGCTCCGGAAGGCTTCGATATATTTTGAAGATTTCTGAACTGTTTTTGTATGTTCACTCTCTTCGGCCGTCTTCTTGTCTTTGAGCTCTGGTGTATCTCCGAGTGGAGTCTTCGCACTAATGTTTACTGCAGATTTGATGGTTTCACCCAATGACTGCTTGGTCTTAGCCACTGCAAGTTTCGATCGCGCTTTTGACTCTAATGTTCCCTTGAGTTGCTGTACGGTCTCCTCTAAATTTTTAACATTCTTCATTTTATGTGATTGCTTTTGTTTAGACGTTGCAAGTTTCGCCGTCGATTTGACCTCTAGTGTTTTTCTAAGTTGCGGTTTAGGCTCTTCTGGCATCTTGACAGTGTCCACACTGTGTGTGATGGCTTCAGTTTTTAAATCTTTCTGCTCTAGTTCCCTTTTTGTAGTATTTATCGTGGATGGTTCTGGTTGTGAGATTTCAGTTAAAGAGACCTCTGCATCGTCTTTCTCAACAGACACGGCTGAAGTTTTCTTTCCCCATTTACTATTTATTTGTGTGATAGGAGCAAATTGTCCCACCTCTTCAGCATTCACAATCCTTACCGTGCTGTGTATGCTTTTCCGCCGGTTCTTAACCTGTTTTGTTTCCATAACCTGCTTCGTTGTTGTAAAGACATCTTCGGTACTGTTTGACATATTTGAGTTAATCGATTCAAAGCTAGACGCACTGGATAGCGACTTCGTTTTACGCGTTTCCAGAGATTTTCTCTTGTTTTGGAATTTCTTTAAATTGTCACTCTCTGTTGGCGAAGATGTACATGAGGCTTTAAGGTCTTGCAGTAAGATTAATTCATTTGACTGACGAGTTACCCGAGAGGTGGTGGATGGAATTCGGGGCAATGTCGTTTTGTTTCCTTCAGGTGGCTTGTTGGTTTCGTCGCTTTTTGTGAGAACAGAATTGGGCGAAGGTAACTTTTCCTCGACTGTCTGAACAGAATCGAAATGATTCCCGAGAATGACATCAATGCTAAACGATAACCTGTGTTTTGGTCTCGCCTTCACATTGGGCTCAGGGCTTAAAGCAGCTTCATCCACGACTTTCGCTGGGGATTTATCGGACAAACTGGTTGAACAACAGGGAGCTGGTTTTGCTGGTTTAGTCAGATTCATTTCAGTACCGGGCTTAGTAATTGAGTGAACTTTAGCTTCTGGCTCAAGTCGCTTTGATTTTGAGTTTGTTCTAGACTTTAGAGAAGATCTCGTTTCGAGTTGTGCGGTAGCTAACGCACTACCGGCTTTCATTGATTTTGACTTACGACCTCGATTTCCTCTAGCTTTCGGTGTAAAGGGAACATTTTCAGTTAGCTGAATGATAGGATAAAACCGTGAGACGTCGTCATCAGAAAATCTCTGCTCTCGCCTGACAGTCAAATCTTCGAAACCATCGGTAGATTTGGAGTGTTCTCGAGTCTGTCCACAGCCGAAATAGAGATCAACTTCAGGTGTTAACTTATATACCGGATTGTTAGATATGCTTTCTTCATAACTAACCTCATTATTGGTTTTCGCCTTCTCGTTCGCTTTTTGTAGGAGCTCGGTGACCTTTTTCTCTAAGCCCACTTTTCCGCTGGACCCCTTTCGCTTGTTTTTCCTCGCGGGTTTAGTTTTATTTTTCTGGTTAAAATCAGAGATAATCTTGCGTTCGAGGTCAATTACCAACTTTCTCTCATCGCTGTCGGAAGAGCAATTCGAATTCATCGATGATTTTCTAGAATTATTCAAAGACTGGCACACTGGCCTGATTGTTTCAAGTGTATTTTCTGAGGTCAGTGTGTACGAACGTAGAATTTCTTGAGTCTGGTCTTGCTGCCAAATGGTTTCAGAAGACGAATAAATTGCTTTCTTTTTATTTCCCAAAGTATTAGTTTCCTTTGATTTCTTTTTGCCGGCTGGTTTAATGGAAGGAGCTTGCGGTGTGTCGACCAGTGGTAATTTTTCCAGGTGACTTGAACTTCTTGTCAATCGAGTGAATTCCGCAGGCGCTTGCTTTGAGCACTTTTGCTTTGCATTCTTTCGTGGTTTGACGTGCTTTTCGGATTCGACTTTCAGGCTTTCATCAGATTTATTTGATTTTTTAAGCATATCGCTAAGAATGGTTGCAGCTGTTATGTCTTCAGAATTGTAAGGCGTTCCAAAGAACGATTTGAGGGGTATATAGGGTTGCATTGCTAATTGGATCGTTGGGACTTGACATGCAGCAATCTGGGGTTGACAATTGTTTGAGTGAGGTGAAGGTTTAATTTGAGCTGTAGTCGGGACTTTAAGATTGCATTCAGTGGATGACTCGTCAGTAATTATTTCAGATTGTTCTGTGAGCTTCTTTACTCGTTTTGGTTTTCTGCGTCTTCCTTCGGTTTTTTCAACCACTGGGCTATTGTCTGACGAATTTAGAATTACTTCTGGTTGCTTAATGACTGGGAATTCTTGCGGAGTTACTGTTACTTGCTCGGGTTTGGGTTTAAGCGTTATAGACGGTTTCAGAATAGCAGTCGGCTTTGAAATCCTATTTGGGCTATGAATGTCTTTACGGTTTAAGCCTTTCTTTTTAAACCACGATTTCTGATAGCGAAGATTCTGATCCTCTTCCTCTAATGACAGAGGATCCTTTCCGCATTCAACCATTTGTGCAATTGGCACAGAAGTGGATGTCGTTGAGTACTTCTCTGGTGAGACTACCAAATTCAGTGGCAGATTTAAAGTTGGTGGCGTCACGTTGACATGTACAATATCAGCGGCTGGATCCGTATATTTTGCCCTGACTTGAACTTTAGGACTTTCTATAGGCTTAACTGTTTCACTGAGACCCAAGTTAAATTCTTCATTTCTCTCAGTACACTGACTTAGACGCTTAAAGCGTATTTTTAATGGTGTTTTCTGATACTCCTCAGAGTTCATTTCAATAATTGGCTTAGGCTTAGGTGTTGGTTCAATAAATCCCGGGGCTGTTGAACTATCGATCTTTTTATTGGAACAGACAACTTCCGGAATAGTTGAAATAGTTATTGGTTCTGCATTTATTTGGTCCTGAGATGTGTGGTTTGATGCTATTGTAGGAAAAACTTGAGAACTCCCCATGGTCAAGTCTGGTATTAATTTTGGTAAAGTTCTTGGCGCAGGTTGATACAAAGGTATTTGGTTTGAAAATGTTGACACTCTGAGTGGTTCGGATGGAATTGGCAACAATTTGGGAATTTCTTTTAGTATACTCAACGAAACTATTTTAGTCTGACTGGTTGGAGATTCAACATCTTCTGCATCTTTTTCGTCCATAACCGGAGTACCACAGTCATCGTGATACGTGTTATATGGAAGAATTGGACATTCTTGAGAAGTAATCTTTGAGACCTCTTGATCTTCTGTGGGATAGGAAGTGATTTGGCTTGTATTATACACAACCGGACTGTCACGTTGAATTGTGTCGATACAATTATCGTGATAAGCAGGGGAGTTATCCCCAATTTCTGAGTCGAAACTTATAGCGGGATCGCCTAAGTCTTCTGCTGCAACTTGAACCTGAGTAGATAGATTTGAATCTTCTTCATTTGATGCAATTTCAGTTCTACGTAAATTTAATAAAAGTGAATGCTCTGCTTCACTAGACCAGGAACTGAATAGGGAAGTTGTGGCATTCGACTTGAAAGCAGAAAATTTTTCTAGCGGGTGATTCTTTGGTTCAGTATTCGATTCTTCAGATGACATTGGCATAGGGACAGAAAGTTCTTCACGAACCGGGACTCCTTTTTCTTTGCAATAATCATCACGTACATTAGGGAGTTGGTTTACCTTTGTTGGGACACAATCTGTTACAACTGGTCCTTCTTTTGTTTGTTGATAATTTGAAAGCTGCTCAGAAACTTCTTGGACAACAGAGTCTAAGTCAGCGGGTTTTTCAGTCGAAATACGTTTAATCGGTTCAATTAAAGTGATTCTAATTGAATCGTGGTTAATGTTCAAGTTTGAGTTGATTGATTCAGATGTTTCGGGAACACTTGGTTCAATCAGATCTCTTGCAATGGTCTTGTTTTCCGTTCTTGGGCTTTCCGTGGATTCATCTATTGCAGGTTTGTCACCATTGCATACTTTTATAGCAACTGACGTGTCTTTATAAGTTTCCATTGTAGCAAAATTCAGCTGTGGAAGGGATTCTTCAATAGCGACATGCGGTATAGGTTTGTCCACCGTTTCAATTGAAACTTCTGTTGCTTCAGTCTGAGAAATGTCCGCTTCTGATGATTTATCGGGGATGATGACTTCAGTAGAAGACAGTTTAACGCACTCGTTTTCAGTTGCGATGACTTTTGTTGATTCATCTATTGTAGATTTACACAACGACATCTTTTCGATGGCAATACAGGCATTAACTTTGGGGGTTGTAATTTCATGCCCTGAACTCTTACTTTTTTCATCAATACATTCTGTTTCAGCAGCAGAGGTTTCTTCAATTTTTTCGTCTGGTTTTTTAATTATCTTTTCCTTTGATACTTCTACTTCACTGCATGTCGCTAGTGTAGTAGATTCAACGGCACTCTGTGACTCCACCGTTTCATCCGTTTGCTTAATTTCCGTTGCTTCGGGGTCTGGTTCTTCGATTTCAGCTTGTTTCTCAGCACTTTGTGTTTTTTCAGAAATATCGACAGGGATGTCCTCCGTATTTTTCTTCTGGGTTTCTTCTGAAGATTTTGTTACGACAGTACAAACTGGTTGAACTGGTTTTCCTTCCAGATTATGCCGAGTTTCTGGAATCTGTTTTGCCTTAATTTTCTTCTGCAGCTCAGCTGATAAACAAGGAATACGGATTTTAAGTTTACGATTCATAATAACCCCAAATTTTTCTGTTGGTGGCGCTTTGTTAATAGAAGATGATTCCTGTTTTGCATAAAGTTCTGAAAGGGTTTCGGCAATGACTGTCTTTTCGCTAGTTAATTCTTCTTTTGGCTCGTTGCCTTCGATTACACTAGTTTCCATAGGAGACTCATTGTTATCCGTTGACGATGAGGCTTTTGGAACAGTGCTTGTGGTCATGTCTTCTTCTTTGGAAAACTGACTATCATCGGCATGCTGTTCATTCGAAATTTCGGGTAAGGATTGAGAATTAGCACCTTGATCAGCAATTCCAACATGATCGGCAATACTATCTTCATTTAATCTGTCACCTCTATCTTGATTTTCACACGATGATTCGTCCTTGACGTCTTTAACATGACACTGATCTGTAGGAGGATATTGATCTGCAACTTGACATTGATCTTCCGCAGAAAGTTGATCCTCAATATGAGTTTTGTTTTCAATGGCAATTACCTTTTCAACAGGAGTAGACAGTTCAGGAGGAATTCGATCTATAACTTGAGACTTATCTTCAAGAGAAGATAGATTTTCGGCAGGAATAAGTTCTTCGGATTGATTTGGACTATCTTGAATTGTATCTTCAGTAATATTTTCTTTTTCAACAAAATGCCTGTGTTCTGTGCTTTTATTAATATGGTTTGGAATGTGTGTCTCCTCAGAGATTTCGATTTCTGAAACGCAACTTTCAGATGCAAGGCTGTCGTTTTCATTTTTACTTTCAATTATTTTATCAACAGTATGCAATTCAGGTTCTTTCTCGTCACTCTTAAGGCGCTCATTTGGCATACTAGAATCTTCTTCATTAGAGCTTTCTGTTACAGAGTATTCTGCTACAGCGAGCGAATCCTTAAAGTTGTCACAAATCGACGTTTGTTGTTCAGAAACGGCATCTTCAATGATTGTTAGATCAACTGGAGATGTCTGATGGTCGATTGAATCAACATCAGAGTCTAAAACACTGTTTGAGTGATTTTTAATGCTTTCGTTTGTAGTTCGGTCGTCAGTGACTTCGTTTTCAATTGTGTTATCAAAAATAGCATGTTCAGTTACCTCAGTATTGACAATTTTCTCATCTTCACAATTCATGGAATTATGAGTCTTTAATTCGATAGTTGCTTCCTTGTTTGTTCCATGAAGTACTGGTACTATACTCTTTGAAATTCCATCATTTAATGTTTTTCCCCCGTCTGGAGTTTTTGGGCCAATAGGCTCATAAGCCGGTGATTCTATTTCTTCATCATTAGACAATTCTTCATCCAATAAAGATGATTCCAGTGAATCGTTGAATGATATGTTCCTTTCTGCTGCTTCATCCCTTTGCAAAGTTTCACTCGATTCATTTGACAATTCCAATGTTAAACACTTCGCCAAAGTACCGCTTGTTTTCGGAGGCATTTTCGGTATTTCCTCAACTCTGGTAATTTCGATTGCAACAGTATTATTTGCTACCTCTGCAATACATTCTTCAACGACTAACTCTTCTAACTTCGGAGCAAGATCTTTGGATAAACCAGAGTCCACTTCAGATTTTTCCGACTTCTGTCCTAGCACATTGGTTAGCGGGATCGAACAAATTTGTCCTACTTTCATCGTTAAGTCTTCAGAGTGCTTATCAGATGTTTCATTCTCCTCAAGACCCTGCCCTTGATGGAGTTGGGAACTACCTTTTACTGAACTTTCATGGACATCTCCAACAGTCGGTGTTTGAAGTTGTGGCTCCGGGAATTCGGCAATAGGTTGAGGTTCTTCGGGTTTACGGTTTTCGACGGTTACGACATCATTAACCTTTGATGACAGTAGCGCCCTTTCGATTTCATTTTCTCCGAGTTCTTGATGGAGTTGAAGACCCGACTCTGATGTTACTGAACTTCCATGGGCATCTCCAACAGTCGGTGTTTGAAGTTGTGGCTCTGCCAATTCTACAGCAGATTGAGGATCTTCGGATTTACGGTTTTCTGTTATGACATCATTAACCTTTTGTGGGAGTAGCTCCTTTTCGGTTTCATTTCCCCCGACTTCTTGATGGAGTTGAAGACCCGACTCTGATGTTACTGAACTTCCATGGGCATCTCCAAGAGTCGGTGTTTGAAGTTGTGGCTCTGCCAATTCTACAGCAGATTGAGGATCTTCGGATTTACGGTTTTCTGTTATGACATCATTAACCTTTTGTGGGAGTAGCTCCTTTTCGGTTTCATTTCCCCCGACTTCTTGATGGAGTTGAAGACCCGACTCTGATGTTACTGAACTTCCATGGGCATCTCCAAGAGTCGGTGTTTGAAGTTGTGGCTCTGCCAATTCTACAGCAGATTGAGGATCTTCGGATTTACGGTTTTCTGTTATGACATCATTAACCTTTTGTGGGAGTAGCTCCTTTTCGGTTTCATTTCCCCCGACTTCTTGATGGAGTTGAAGACCCGACTCTGATGTTACTGAACTTCCATGGGCATCTCCAACAGTCGGTGTTTGAAGTTGTGGCTCTGCCAATTCTACAGCAGATTGAGCTTCTTCGGATTTACGGTTTTCTGTTATGACATCATTCACCTTTGCGGGTAGTAGTACACCCTCGATGTTAGAAGAAATAAGGTCTTCTTTCTCCGATTCCTCAGACCTTTCAAAATCACTTTCTTTATTCGCAGGCTTAGATGGTTTGGATATATTTTCGTCGCATTTATAAGAAGCCGATCTTCCATCAGAATTTTCGAAATTAAAGTCTTCCTGTGAATCACCAATATGAAGAGAAATATCACTCAGGAACTTGTTAAGGTCAGAGCTTTCTTTCTCAACAATGACTGAGTGTTCTTCATCTTCTGGAGCAGGAGGAGTACCAATCGAACCTACTCCAAAAGATGAGCCAGACTCTAAAGATGCGTTAGCGATTTTACAGGTCGAGTCCAATTGATTTGCCGGTGATATCACATTTTCTGCACTGATTCTTGAATTTTCTTTAATACACACTGTGGGACCCGCATTAGCAACATATCGAGAGCATGTGGCCACTTCAATGTCGTTTTCACAATCCAGACTTACACTCCCCACACTACTCGAACTCTGCAGGACTTCATGTTGTTTTTTTGAGTGTTTGGATTCATCTGATTTCTCTCTGGAACTATCCTCACTGCTGACTCGTAGAGTTTCTCTTGCAACGTATTTTGAACATGTCGGTACTTCATAATCTTCAATTTCTTCGCTTGCCTCTGCTAAATCATCGTCAAAGCTCATCGTAAGGGCTGGTCCCCCGACATATCTTGAGCAAGTCGGCTCTTCGTCTGAGGCACCGATTAGAGAATTAAGCCTCCTTACTGTAATACGGGTGGGTGAAGTAGCATGTGGGCGAGTCGCGGCATTAACCGTCCTTAGTGTACTGGAGGAAGGACATATGTTCGTACAACTAACTGTCGGCGAAGTAGTTCTGGTTGGACAGGGACTACTTGAAGTTGATCTTCGCGTTCGATGGGATAAAACAGAGAATACGACGTTGTCTGACGGAGCTTCACAACCAGATCTCGTCGGTATCTCCGACGTTGATGAAGTTGCCTCTTCCACGACTTTGGAAAACTTACTACAACCGAATCGCGAACGATGGCGACCTTTAGCTAGTCCACTTGGACCGGGTTCTTCGTCAGAGATATCACTGTAGTCAGTCCTCTCCAAAGTACTTTCACATCTCGACGAAGTACGAACAGCACTCAATGTACCGACTTCTCGAGCATTTGCTAATGTTCCAGCATTCTGAGCTGCAGAACTCTCTGTGTCAGGTGGTCCCGAGCAGTCCATCGATGTAGTACTCGACACTTCACCGGTTATACAACGGAGCTTTTCCCGCCTGGATGGTCTCCCCCCGTGTAGAACTGGTCGACGTGAAACGCTATTAGGAGCGCGATTTCCCTCTGCCGCATTTTCGTAACTATTATTTATCTGTACTGCGGAGACAGTAGGCGTCTCATCGTCCTCATCTGATGAGGATGACAAAACAATGGTGCTACTGCTTTTACTTAAGGTACTACCACTGCCTAAGGCTATTGCTCGTTGTTGAAGCATTTCTAAAAGAGATCCCTGTGCTCCACCTACATTTGGCATTTTATCGGTTTGCTTTTTATATGAAATTGAATTTCTCGAGTTATCGTCATCGTTATTGTAATTAGGGAATTTGTTGTGGTTGTCTTTGTCATCGTCGTCGGTAAGGTCGATAACAAAACTCTTCTTATTATTTAAAACACTTGACTTAAAACTACTATTCATACTTTGTGACTTTTGCTTAAAACTAGGACTTAGTTGTTTGCTATTACTACTTAAATTAGAACAATTGGATGTATTACTTATTCTAGAAATATCACAGTCCATTGATAAATGCTGATTAACAGCGTTAGTACCTTGTTTGTCAATGTTGTTCTCAATTTGAGATTTTTCCTGTACCTGCTCTGGGCTCCTTCGCTTGTCGGACACTGATGTTGGTGCTGTATTTTCTGGTAATGATTGTATTCGATGTGGAGATCGCTTTTCACATTCACTAGGTATTGGTCTTGGAACTGGAGTCTATATAAAAAAAATTCCAAAAACAAAATAAGTTAAATTTACATTTAGACATTTATATATTGCAAAACACATTTATCGGTTATTAAATAGTTTATGTCCTTAAAATTTGGACAATGACAAGATGTGTTCGCTTAAGTTTATTATTGTTTTTCTTAAGGAAATCTTGGTGTTGATTGTAGTCATGTTGATTGATGAGTTGTTGATTGAAGAAATGTTGATTGATGTTGATGTTGATTGGAGACTGAAGACTGCTTGTGATTGTAAAGAACTTCGCGAGAATTAAATGTTCGAATAAAAAAACCCCAACTTAGGTGCAAGAAAATGTGTCGATATTTTCATAAAGCAAAATCAATCTCGAATGCCGGGAACGTATCAGTTAAAACTTAAAGAAATCAGATTAAAGTACTTGAAAAGTAAACTATGTGTTAATTTGCGTTAAAATTATGATTGACATTGAATATGAATACCAAGGCTCAAATAAAGTGAACCATTTTTTACTTTATCAGACGTTTAGCTACCGGTTCTGAACACAACCCTTAAGGAGTTGGCAAGCATCGTTTAAATTTATACGAAAAAAAATTAATCAATGGAAGATGATGATATGATGAAAATTAATCAAATAAATAAGTGTTGATTGAAGATTAGTTGATTGATGACAAGTTGATTGGTGGTGATTGAAGACATCTCCCAAGTTGATTGAAGTATTACCGGATTTGTAGGCTTCGGTTTTTCTAAGGACATATCTTACACAGAATATCAAAACTGTCTAAATAATCAATTAAATTCATTGAAATTTGTGTTGAATGCTCATATTGTCTCTGAAATGTTTAAAGTCCGCTTAGAATATATTTTTACAAAAGCTAAAGGAAATTACTTAATGATTAAAGCTACATCCAATTATACTCATATAAAACTAAAAATGACACCCTGTGACCCATTGAATTGTTTAAGTATATACATATATTTGATTCTCTTCTACAACCCCTGCGATTTTTTTGAATATACAGCTGTGAACACGAAAAAAAAGTGCCTAGGTACAAATAATTATTGGGTTGTCGGAAAAGTCATGACGCATTTTTCTATGTTTTTCAAAGATTATTTATTTATATAAAGAACAGAAATCAATCAATAACATATTGACCGTTTTGTTCGATGACCTTTTGCCATCTTTCAGTAAGTTGCATAATTCCTCGTTCATAGAAGGACCTGTCTTTATCGGCGAAAAACTGAAGAAGGTGCTGTTTTACAGCCTCATTTGAATTGAACGTTTTTTCACGTAACGAGTTTTGAAGAGAACGAAACAAGTTGAAGTCCGATGGCGCAAGGTAAGGTGAGTATGGTGGGTGTGGCAACACATCCCTTCCAAAGCCCAATAACTTTTGGCGAGTGTTTAAATTTGTGTGTGGTCTTGCATTGTCGTGATGGAACACAACTCCTTTACGATTAACGAGCTCTGGACGTTTCTGGATGATGCATTCGTTCAAACTGTCCAACTGCCGACAGTAAACATCAGAATTGATGATTTGATTCCTTGGTAGGAGCTCAAAAAACACGATGCCTTTAAAATCCCACCACACTGACAGTATAATCTTTCTCTGATGAATGTTGGCTTTCGCTCTCGTTTGAGGCGCTTTATCACGATGGGACCAAGACCGCTTGCGTACAACATTGTCGTAAACAATCCACTTATCATCACCTGTTATCAATCACTTCAAAAAAGGATCGTTTTCCTGACGTCTAATGAGCATATCACAGATGTTTATGCGGTTCGTCAGTTGGACCTCCTTGAGTTCATGAGGAACCCAAATATCGAGCTTGCTTACGTATCCCAGCTTCTTCAGGTGGTCATGAACGCTTGAATGATGGATGTTCAATGTCTCTGCAATCTCTCGTGTCGTGTAACGTGGGTTTGACTCGATCAGTGGCTTGATTTGGTCGTCATCAACCTCGGTGGGCCTTCCTGACCGAGGAGCGTCATTGAGGTTAAAATCACCCGCGCTAAATTTTTGGAACCAGCGTTGACACTGACGTTTTTGTAGAGCATCGTCACCGTTAACTTGACGCGCTGTTCTAAGGGTTTCCAAATTTCTGTGGGGAGTCTTCCAGACCATGTTTTCCAATTCTGACCACAAACCATAATCCAGTGGAGTCAGATCTGGACTCCCCGACGGCCAATCTTCTGCTGCTATAAAGCCAGGAATATTGACCCTGAGCCACTCATGCGTGGTTTTAGTTTTGTGCGCTGGAGCAGAATCCTATTGGAAGATCCATCTTTCTCCATTGAAAAGGCTGTTGGTTAAACTCTTCACAACACCCTCTAGTACATCTTCTTGGTAAACCTTTGCACCAGTTTTTACGCCTTTTTCGCAGAAATGGAGGGATGTAACACCTTGGTGAGAGACCCCCCACCAAGCCATTACGGAAGCGGGAAGACGGCCACGTTAAGCCCTTGGAACAACTTATTTCGCTTCCTTAGATGAAGTGGCATAAATCTTGTCATTTTGTTTATTGAAAATCTCTTCCACGGTAAAAATTTTCTCATCCATAAAGAGAATGTTTTCGTGGCCATTGTCCGCGTCCCACTGCAAAAGCCGTTTGCATCTCTCCAGCCTAATTTTTTTCAGTTGAGGAGTTAAGAGATGACCCGTTGACCGACGATAGGCTTTCATATGAAGATCATCCCGAATCAGCCTAGACATGGATCTGGTTGATATATCCAATTCCTTGGACATGATCTTCTGCTTCCTAAGGGGATTTCTCCGAATTCGTACGGACGACGCGCGGGCGACCACTTCTTGGCCTGTCCTCTATTCCAGACAATTCGCCGAAGCGACCAATAGCCCGATAAACAAATATTCTGGATATGCCGAGTGGTTTTAGCAACTCGAAAATTTGGCCAGCACTCTTTCCGCACTTATGCAACGCTATTACCGCGACTCGATTCTCATTAACGCCCCACCCCCTGTTAATAGATTGAAAGCTGAAACCAAACTGGCTAGTATTCTTTACTGATCAATGCATGTGTTCTGAAAAAAAAAGTTAACGGTTCTATTCCTGCAAGAAGTTTTGAACGACAAGCGCTGACAATTTTGTAACAGAACTTATGACAGGACTAGGTACATAGTACTAATATCTTGTATTTTTTACGAAAACTTCTCTAAATGTTTCGTAGCAATTAATGTAAAAACTAAAATCTCAAGCACCCACAGCTATTTTCGTGTTCACTACTTTTACGATATACATGAGATTATTTTACTTTTTTCCTTTGAGATGTAACCTTTTACTACTTTTGATTGTTAAACAACAAACCAATCTTACTAATAAGTAACTTGAATTAATAAAAATTTTAATAATTTTCGTGTTCGCAACTGTACATAGGTAGGCAGTACCACATCAGCCTTCAAGTTCTTGATGCTTAACTTGTAATTGCCTGTCTGTGGGAACTATCACTAGCTCATTTAACACCGTTGGGGGTGAAAGAACTGTTGATCGATAGTTCGAAAGACCGGGGCTTTGTAGAAGCACCTGGAGAGATATCAACAAACGAAAACAGCTCAAAATTTACATTGCAGCTAATCTGATAGTAAGGAGAAGCGAGAAATCCTTATATCGCACGAGATACGTGTTAATATTGAGCGGGAAAATGAAGTACTACCTACTGACACCTGACTTGGACGAACGCCCCGAAAAAATACATGTCAGAGGTAATAAGGTCGATCGAGTGGGGATTAATTTTACGACAATGGATATGTGATACATGCATATAAGTCCGATGAAAAATATCATAAAAAGCAATGCATGGAATGCCTCTAGGCCCGAAGACCATTCAGTAAAACAACTGAAATAGCAAGTGTACATATGTATATACGAAAAATATACAGAACTGAAGACAATGTATTCCAAGTTCATCAAGTATAATTTAAAATCAGTTCAATGGGTTTACAATATTTGCTCTAAAAAAAAAAAACTAAAACTTATTAAATTGTTTTAATTCCAAATGGTCGCCGTGGGTCAGTGGTTAGTGCGTTGGACTGCTGACCGAGCGGCGTGGGTTCAAGCTCCAGCCAGGAAAACACCAAACATTTTTCGCGGCACCACCTCTCGTCGGAGAATGACAAGCCTCCAGGAGTATAATTTGTCGTGAAAGAGCTTCTCAATTCGCCGTTCGGAGTCGGCAATAAATTGTAGGTCCCTTCCATTCGTTCGAAAAGTGTAACACTCACAGCATGAATGGTTGCGAGAAGCTAGGCCTTGGCTCATCCCGACCTATCGCGCCAGCTACTTTCTTTTTTTTTTTAATTTCAAGTACAAACCACCACAAACTCACCGAACAATTACTACTGTCCAAGAAATCGTCAAATGTCCTTACGGCTTTGGTCGATTCGCAGAGAACTGAATCACTTCGATTGATGTACTTCTCATATTGGTAAAAATAGTTAATGATTGCCTCTTCGAGATCTAGGGATTTGTTAATGAGCAGAATCCTGAAGAGACAGCAAACACATATTAATAAACAATCCACAGTTAAGAATCGCCTCAAATGTGTACTCACCTGGTGCCATAAGGCTTATTTCGAATCGCAAAACCTACAAGACCAGATATCGAGGTAAACGCTCGATTGTCCTCGGTTACCGGTGGAACCATCTTTGGCAACACTGCTTCTCTCGTGGTCAAATCAATGCTTTTTGTCGATTTTAGGTCTTTTTGCGACTTTCCCACAGCAATTTCATCGATTTGCTTTTTGAAATGACCGAGTTTCTTCCATTGCCGATAACAAAGGATAAGCCGCAAGTAAGAGATCAAATCATCAGGCTCATAATTATTTTTGTTCGAAAGGTATTTCCTAAACAAAACGAAATATTAATAAATTACTATTAAACTGTGTTAAATAAATTATTGTGGCTTACCAAAATATAGGATGTAAGATAAATCGGTACCCACACTTGACGTCAATTTTTAAGAGTGTCATCAAGATACTCGGTACATTACCGCTGAAAACAACTCCTAATGTAACCAGAATCTTATCGACTCTTCGACACACTTTAGTCTCATCGGTGATAGTGGAATAAAGATTGCACATGTAGTTCATGTACTGTGCCATAAAGTCTGTCAAGATTAAATTGTACCTTTCATCCTTCGTCAACTAAAACAAGGAAAAATTATAGAACACCATTCTTAATTAAAGACTTTTGTAGCTTACATCTAAAATGCCCTTATAGCAAAGTTTCATGGATATAAGCCATCGTATTAGATTCTTCCAAATGAATGCTTGCGTCGATTTATCGTTAACCGTCGGAAGGGATTTTCGCAGGTCCTCGGCTAATTCTTTGAACTTTACATACGGGAAATATGACGATTTGGCATTCGGCCAAACATGGTGGAAAATTATCGGCTGTACCTTCTCGAACAATAGTTGAAATTGTTTGTTTTTACCTGTCAAATTAGAGAAATTACAATGAATGTAAAATTTAAGTATATTGGCGCTTAAAATCAATTACAAGTAGGAAACAAGAGATACACTTTGACTTCCGGAAACTTGCCGGTGAGAGATAAAGTTCTGCCATGCCACAAAACAATAAAAGAAAAACAAAGGAAATTTTTACGCTGAACAGTTCGCAATTAGATCTAGTGATCAGCATTCTCACAAGTCACAACCTACTGGTGGCCCTGCTAAGGAGAATGCGACTAAGCACGACCGATCACTGCGAATGTGGCGGTATAAACGCCGAGGAGGACACGACGCACTATTTCTTTGACAGTACCCAAGCCTCAGCGGAACCAGGAAAACGACGCTAGGAGCTTACTTCTTTTGTGACCCAATCCAACTCTTAACCATGCCACCGAAGGCCATCCTAAAATGCATATTAGATGACTTAGGGAGGGAAATAATGTATAATAACTGACCTATTCTCGCTTCCCAACAGAGGAACACAATAAATCTCTGAAGATATGAGTGACGCGGCGCCTAACATCAAGCCGCCACCCACCCAACCTAATCTAATTGCAAGTTTGAACGTAAAGCATGTACACAAAAAGACTCCTAAGCTTCAACTTTACTAACCCAGCACTAAAATTCAGAAGAATCTTCTTCTGTTCTTTTTCCAGTCTCCCAACTATAAGCATTTCTTCTTTCCAAAGCCATGCAAAAAGTGTTAAATTGTCAGCTTATTTCGTTTAAATTGTCAGCGCTTCTAAAACAAGGTAGGAAGTCCATGTTAATGTCTGTAGCCCAAGTCAAGAAAACGTGCATGTCAGCGGTGATCATCTAATCAAGCGGTACATGAACAAACAACTCATCGCTGGAAATGAGGACATAGGACGCTACGCACTGAACTACAAACTTTATAATAGATCCATAGTATGTACCTTGTTATTTTTTTTTAACGCCAAAAAGGTCAGGAAAAGCGGAGGATGAAGACAGTATTCTCCATTTCCTTTTGACCTGTCCAGGCATGTTCAAAAGAAGACTATTCATCAAGGGGCCCATATCTTCAAAAACCTCGATAATCTTTTATTGACTCTTGTGGCCGAAGTATGCTCAATTAATTCCTTTTTGAGTAGTTTTTACGAAGTCAGGCTAATTTATCGAACTTCACCTAAAACTAAGGGATGAAAATTAAGAGAAAGACTGACACCGCAGACTTGAAACAACTTTTAAGTAACGTTTCCTCAGTGGTAAATGTGAGAAACGTTCGTTGAGACAACGAAAAGGCCGAAGAAGTGGCCACACTGAGCAGAGAAAAGCAACACATGAAAGGTGAGACCACTCTATACCCTCCTTACTGTGTATCTAAATCAAACATCTTAGGAATAAGTAGTAGGTAAATCAATTATGGTCTAACACAATAGGACCTACAAGGCTATGTGGCCTACACTCGATCGCAGAAGAACCAGAAATATTCTCAATTTAAGCAAGACAGAATTACAATTAGTAAATGGCATCTTGTCTGGCCATCGTATTCTGACAAAGCACGGCAAAAGCTCTATGAAAAAGCTTCTCTAAGGGGGCGTTTACCTTTTATTCTAGAAAGCATGGCCGTACTGTCTGATATTGCTCTGTTCTATGATGAAACAAATTTTTGAAGTCATTTAAACCAGTCGATCAGAAAATTCGACAAAACAAATTGATCTTACTAAACTCCAAGATAAGACTCTGTTGAATTGCAATGACATTTCATCTTTTCAATAGAATCCGAATCTTTGCAATGACCTATCCTCTACTGAAATAACAATCGTGTGTCTTTGAAGGTTGGAGCGTACTTTTCCTTGGTGTTTTTGTTAGGGCTGCTGTTTCATGTTATCGTAGAAAAAAAAGATAAGCAAATCTACCAATCCACCTCATACACACATTTGAGTGCAATAAACTTCAACACTTTTCAGTTATTACAATCTGCTGCGGTCCGAATGAATTAATTCAAACCACAATAATATTCAGAAAAAAACTTTTTCAGTGACACTTTAGATAGAAAATAGAGATACCAAGTTGAAGTTGGCATATCGGATTCCTCTAGCAGATGAGCTTTAAATTTCACATAAAGGAGTTTTATTGCACTTACATTCATTTAAACACGTAGTCTTCTCATCCTCCTCCGAGTCCGAGCTAACGACGAGGACAGCATCGTCCTCCTCCGTCATGATGTTTCTAAATCAAACCCACGACTCGTAGATGTTACACTTTATCAAGGACTTTTGTTTATTATTTACGTTGAGTTACTTCATCACACAACACACCGCATACAAAAGTCCTTCTATTAGATTTTATTTTTAATTTCTATTAACACTTGCCAAATGAGGACAAGAATGTGCCAGCGTTTGCTGGAAATATGACTCCCAATTGTTTTGTTTCCGACGCTCGCTGTTAATTTTTTCAATGTAAACACACGCACACACAATAGAATATAGTAAACAAATTACACAATAAAGTAAATTTTACAGATGCACAGTGAATAATAAATTCCAAGCTCTATTTTACTTCCAAATTAAGAAATAAATTGTTCTTTGATGACTTTTTTCGCGTATATTGCTATCGAAAGTGGCCGTGGTATGTACATATATTAAATACAGGGGACACACCAGCAATCGTACACGAAGTTTTTTCTTTCTCAAATTTAATTGTAATCCGGCAACAATGACAGCTGAATTTATACACAAAACGTTGTGCACGATTTATGGATTATATTTATATTTGTTTGTTTTATTATTTTGTTAGATTATTTATGAAATTCTATACTTTTCTGCAGACAAATTTCCGAATCATATTCACTTAGAAAAAATATAGACTACTCTTTTCATTTTGCAGCGACACTCATGTTGTCTTTGTTGCACAGGCGGGCTGGCATTTGGCATTTGGGGTATAAAATGCACTGGAACGACTAGTAGATTGTGGATGGTAAATAGTGGATAGCAGACGGCAATAGGATATGTTTACATGTGTTTGTTAAAAAATGACGTTTAGCCGACCAAGGTATTTTGTTAGAACTTTCATATTTTATAAACAATTCTAGTGAATCCGAATCAGTGCGAATTTTGGAGACCGTGCTGGACGCGTCCCCATCCGGATAACTAACCAGGCTTTATTAGTTAGCCCCGGTAAAAAATGTGCTCCCCAACTATTTTATCCCGATTATTATCGATATCTATAGAAATGTGAAAAATGACATTACACGCCGAAGAGGCATTTTACTTCTAACGACAAAAATAAAAATTACATTGTTTTTAAACTATCCAATCTATTTTTTCAAATAAACTAAAGGGAAAATTAGCTGAAGCTTAAAAAATGTCCTTACACAAAGTGGCGCCAAACAGCGATGATAAAGTTCCTTAGCCTCGATAGGCCTTTTTTTCGCACACTTTTATTACCCTATATATTACCAAAAAAACACACCTATCCCCATTAACATCACCCGACACCCATACGAAAACTTTTCGCATTGATAAGAAATGGAATACTGAAACGAAAGAGTTAAGGCCCAATTATATTTGCATGCGCACCACCTAAGTGAAGCTGGCAAACGTTAGTTAGTGTAATAATCCAACGAAAGCCATCTCACGGCTGTCAAAACGCGTCAGTATGTCAATTCTTTTGTCTCCCCAAGTTGAATTGCTTTTCAAAATTCATTCAACATATCCTGTCTAAAAGTCCAGTTTCTCCTACCCAACCATGATCATGTATCATGCTCATCGCCTATCATCCGCAGTCGACATTTTTTCATTAAAATGTTCGTCAACGCCCTTGGCCCATATGGCCGAGTCACAATGTGGCGTTCGCGCTTTTGACAGGCTTTCTACCAACTTACGATCATTTTTATGAAAAGCGCGACCTCTAATTTTTGCAATACGAAATGTGGCATCAGGCGGTCGGGCGTTCAGTAAAAGAATATGCCTTAAATTACACATACATAAATTTGCAGCAAAAAGAAGAGTAGAAATGTACTCCTTTTATTTTTATTGTTTGATTTAGAAACAAAAATGCAAGAAATTACTTCGCAAACAAAAGCATGTAAATAAAAACCAATTAGAAAAAATGACAACACAGCTGCGAACTGTCAAACGCGGGGCGAAGTAGAGCGTAGCTCTATTTGGGCGTTGAGGTGGAGTTTACGATATTTACGAACAAACGCCGACCTAACGCCTGAGGCAACGTTTCGTGTTACACCATAAAAGCCCATTGTTCGTACTCTAGCTGTCAACGCACGACCGCGCTAGCGCCACATTGTGATTCGAGGAATATTTGTGTAATCACAGTCCATCGAGGGTGCCTTGTACAGCTTTCTCAATACTTGTCTAATCACAATCCAATCTAGGACGGTGATTAAACGCTAATTGAGCAGTCTGCATTGCGTATCCGGGTCGTGTTTCCACTGTTCATTGGTCTTTTCTTCAGGTTGTGGAATATGATACAACTGAAACCTAGAATAAACAACAAAGACGAAATCCGTTTTGGAATCGGCACGGCATATTGGAGATGTTTGTTATTTGGGGGTTGAGTTCGTACTGAGAATATAACAAAAAATGGAACCATTTGGTATGGAAAGTGATTGCATTCTTCGATTGTGCCTGTCCACATTGGTGCAGGAATTAAAGACTGTCGGTGTGAGAAAGGACGATTTTCATTGAATGGGATGGAGAAGCATGAATGTTCCTTTGTCATTGCGTTCCGTTTTTGTCAGTAATCTTCATTTCATTTGGCTGTGCGTCAAACAGGGCGCAACTTCAGTGGCTACCTGCTTGGGGAAAATGTATGGAGAAAATTTCCTCCGTACGAATCTTCTGCGTCGACGACATGTTGTGTTTTAAATTTCAGCATTCCCCTTTTGTCAAATTGCTTTCACTGTAATGAAGCCTTTTGTTCGTGTGTAACCATGGCGTTTATTTGAACCACTTTCATTCCTGCACCAATGTGGACAGGTACATTTTTCAATTTGGTTCGTGAGTGTGACGGTGATTACACGCTGATTGAACAGCTGCATTGGGTACCCGCGTCGTGTTTCCACACTGTCACTCATGTACTATTTTTCTTGTTATGGAATATAATACAACTGAAACGAAGAAAAAGCAACGAGATCGACGAAGCCGCACGGTAAATTGGAGATGTATGCTATTTGGGGGTCGAGCTCGTACTGAGAAAATAACAAAAAATGGAACCATTTGGTATGGAACATGATTGCTCACCCCGATATTTAAATTGGATTCTTGAGAATCGCCTATCGTCCCTACTCTACATCTTTCTATATAACATTTTCGTAAATGAGCTTGCTCAATCAGCGTGTAATCACCATCTTTGGTAGTCCTTTTTTTATCTTTTCATCTATTTAATAATGCCGCTAGGTGAATCATATATCTGTCGTTAATGCTACTGAATTTCGCCATGTAAACAGACTACTTGAATGGTACGCTATTATTAGCGGGATTGGTATGACGCTTTGTTTTTCATATACCAGCCTGTTATCTTACGTTACGAATAATTTTGGCTAAATTTTAATGTTGTCAGGTAGAGGACGGTTCTAGTACTAGATATTTGTGCAATGCAGTAGTTGCTTGCTGAAAATTTCTACAGTGAATTTAATAGTAGTTATTCTGTTGTTTAGAAAATATCCGCCGTTGTCTGCATGGTTTTTTTTTATATAATTTTGTTGTGTTGGATGTAAGTTAAGGGTCTTAAATTGTGTTTTTTCGGGCGTTAGTGTGGAACGTGTTCGTTCTATAAAAATCATTAATTTTCGATTACCCTGTGCGCTCACAAACAAAATACAAATTCAGGACTTTATACCGCTTCTTCGAATGCATTTTTTGTATCGTATTTTGTAAACAAATATGCTAAATATGTGTCAGTATATTCTCCTTTTGGTTGATTTTTTCTTTTGCGACTTGGTAAATTCATGGTTGACATCTAGGTGGCGCACAGTGGTTTTAGTTAAATAGAACGCGTTTTGTGATTGGTCGGTCATTCTCTAGTTCGTTTTTTATGTGGGGTATAGTAGATTATTAAAACCTTAAAATTACGAAAAATTATATTTTATTTAAGCAACGTTTGATAATTTGTTAATGCATTGTGATTAATTAATATGCTATGAATATTTTCATTTGCGATAGCAAAAAAAAAATGGCGGAAGCATTGCTGGCCAATTGAAATGTAGCTTGTATTTAACTTGTATACTGATCAGTTCGGCGGGCCTTTTTCTCTGTCTAGTTTATTTCATTATAATGCAGACGAATTATGATAAAGTAAAACTGTTCGATTTTGCACAGTAAACAATTTTAAAATATTGAATTAAATAAGGATATTGTGAGTGTATATAATGTGTAGGTTAGGTATTTCGGGATTTATCCCGAAAACCTATTTTTTTTTTGTGTATTTAGGTGCAATTTAGTGAATAATCGAATTTTTTTTTATTTATTTTATTTAGGATTGGACATCTTTCCGGTAATGTCAATAGAATAGACGTTTAAAAGCAATAGTGGAAAACTGAATTATCTTAACTTCAAATAATATTTATTATGACTGGAAGAGGAGCTCGGAAAAGGGGGAGACCTCCAAAAACTCCAAATGAGAGAGGAGGCAAATTTAGTTATCAACTTTTGAAAAAACCAAAGTATTTAACAAAAGGACCTGAATCTCAATTCAGTACTCCTTCAGCGTCTAGGGCTTCGTCACCACCTGAAAGTGACGGTAGCCGAAGGAGTTTGAGTCGTCCTGTCAAGACTAAGCCCACAAGAGGTCGAGGAAGAAGGTCTGGATATACACAAGCATCGCATACTTCTTTTTCTTCACGGAAAGGTAATTTATTTACTTCTTTATTATTGCTTTTATTTATTTAGCGTGTAGTTAACAGTACACAAAAATTAAAAGTAAGAGTTAGAGATTAATGTTGTGGTTGTGCCGTAGTCGGTGCCACTTGCAGTCGATTTGTAAACATCTGCTGTCTCCTGGGCATGAAAGTCGCGGGCACTTGGAGGTGATTATTTGGTGCTTGGGTGGGGCCCATGCCCCATTTATAAAGATTACTCCTAAATCGGCCATGATTAGCCTTTATCCTATTTAGCCTGGCCCATGTTTTCACTATATTTTTTGAAGCTGACAAACTCTTGATGGCAGTTACTTTCTTGTTGGTCAGAGTATGACGAGACCACGTTGACTATTATTTTACAGAATTTTTGGACGGTGGGGGAATAGGAGCCCCATGTGCCATCTGCTCATTTATGGAGAATGTTGTTTCTTCAATTTAGTTTGACAGATGCTTGTTGAAAAACAGTGTCCAATATAATTACCTCATGATACTTAGGGAAAATGTTGTATAACTTCGCACTGCTTTCCGGCCAAGTGGCTGCTGAAATAGAAGCAAGCGGATTGCATTTTGCTCATGCTTGGGTTGTCTCCATCTTTTTAAATAGACCCGCACTACGTTATTAGTCTGTAGCGTGCATTTTTTATGTTTCAGAAGAGCAAAACCCAGATTCGGGAATATCACTGTAGAAGCTAGTGATTAAGGATTAAGTGGTTGGAGCGTGGGTGTTCTTTGATTGTGAGGGGATACCATTAACGGCTTATTTTTTCTTTTGAGACTAATTGCAGCTCAAAGATGGAAAATTGGTTTGAAATTTATAGCGATGGTCAAGATTTTAGAGTCTTATAAGTCTCCTTATGTGGTCGTCGTGGTTCGGTGGTACACACATATGTGCGTTGGGCTGTTGTTCGAGCTGCTTTCGTTAAAGCCTCAGGTATGCGGCCGAACATTTTCACGGCACTATATCTCAGGAAGTATAATCTGTTATGAAAAAGTTTCTCAATTCGCCGTTCGGAGTCGGCAATAAATTGTAGGTCCCTTCCATTCGTGCAAACAATACAACACGCACAGAATGAATGGTTGCGAGAAGCTAGGCCTTGGCTTATCCCGAGCTGTCGCGCCAGCTATTTGTTGGTTGTTTGTTTTTCCAAAAAATTGAGAGAACACTCTTTCTCATTTTTTTCTCAGAGATTGAGTCTTTAAAGCGAATCCTTGTTCGAACAGAGGACAAGTTTTTCATGCAAGAGGTGCGTGCTCCGATCCTTTGGATGATTGGTCGTGGTGGAAGGCAAATTGCGGCCATTTAGAATATGTAATGTGTTCTACGATTTTAAGCTATTGAGTGACGCAATAAATAAAAAACCAATTAAAAAATATTATTACCAGCTGTTCACTCTCAGAATGGTAGTTGAGAAGGCCTGGGAGTATGCCAAACCTATCTACAGTTGTTTTGTGGATTTGGAGAAAGCATATGATCGGGTCCCTCGAGGTAAACTCTGGAGTGTATTGCAGGAGTACGGGATTGACAGTTCTCTTCTGAGGGCCATTCAATCTCTGTACACTAACTGTAAGAGCTGTGTTCGGGTGAACGGCGTTAAGTCGACACCTTTCACTGTGGGCGTTGGACTTTGCCAGGGGTGCGTTCTGTCACCTCTCCCTTTCATAGTGTATATGAATTGGATGTTACAGCGCAGCCTTGGTGAGGAACGGTTCGAATTGGGAGACTTAAGGATAAGTCATCTGCTTTTTGCTGCTGACTTCCCTTACGTCCACCCAGACCGAACTTCAGCGCGCACTAGACAGGTTCGTCGCCGTCTGCGTTGAAACGGGGATGAAGGTAAACGTGAACAAATCAGAGGTAATGGTAATTTCCAGAACACCTGTTCAATGCACTCTGCACGTTAGTGGAGTCCCATTGAAACAGGTGGAGAAGTTTAAGCATCTCGGGGTCCTATTCACGAGTGATGGTAGGAGCAATACTGAGTTATCCTGTAGGATTGGTCAGGCTGGAGCAATTTTAAGACAGCTTGATCAATCTGTTATCAGGAGGGCCGAACTTGGCATCGGAGCTAAGCTATCGGTCAATAATTCACCGCTTATTCCGACCCTCGCCTATGGTCATGAGGTTTGTGTTATGACCGAAAGAATAAGATCGCGAATACAAGCTGCCGAAATGAGATTTCTTCGTTGTATTGCTGGGGTGACTCGCTCGGGTTAGGAACACCAGAGTACACGAGGCACTCAATGTCGAGCAGATACTTCTTTGAACGGAAAGGTCCATACTTCGATGGCTTGGACGTTCAACGCATGTCCCCAACTCGGTTTCCGGACGTGCCATGGAATCGGGTTAATAACACTAGAGTACGCGAGGCACTCAATGTCGAGCAGCTACTTCTTTGAACGGAGAGGTCCATACTTCGATGGTTTGGGCACGTTCAACGCATGTCCCCAACTCGGTTTCCGGACGTGCCATGGAATCGGGTTAGGAACACCAGAGTACGCGAGGCACTCAATGTCGAGCAGCTACTTCTTTGAACGAAGAGGTCCATACTTCGATGGTTTGGGCACGTTCAACGCATGTCCCCAACTCGGTTTCCGGACGTGCCATGGAATTCGTGCCATCGGGTAGGCGTCCCCTGTGCAGGCCTAGGATGAGATGGCTGGATCAAGTCCGAAATCTCACCTCTACCCGTATGGGGATTGCCCCTGATGAGTTAGAGTCGATGGCGGAAGATCGGCAAATGTGGAGAGTCGACTTAAGCTCCCTAAACTCGCGACCCTCAGAGGACAAGCGGGCCATTGGAAGATGATGATGATGATGAATTACTTCACATTTGGCATCCGGTATTTATAGCTAGACTAAGTATAGTTTTCTCCAGAAATTTTGCATTTTTTTTTTTTTTTTTTTTTTTTTTTTTTTTTATCAAAAAAAAATATCCTCATTCATTTGTTATTTTGTGAAGTATATGTCCGCAATATAAAAGGGGTCGCTTAACATTATAACAGTTAACATATTTGCATCTATTTTGTTTTTCACACGTTTACATACACATTTTTCTTTTTGTTATGCCACTACTTTGTGGAAGTTGGGCATCATCATCGTGACTATTTCTCTGTTTTGCATAATCCTAAACAGATTCAGTATTTGAATGTTGAACCATTTAACCAGATATTCACACCACGAACTTCTTCTCCCCCCTTTGCTTCTTTTTCCGACGATTTTTCCTTCTAAAACAACTTGTAGCAGTCTACATACATATGTATATCTCTCGCCTCTCATGTAGCTTAGTTGCCTGGATTTGATGGTTATTAGTAGAATTTTAAATGTCTATTCTTTTGAGGGGTACGATGTTTGTAACTCGATCGTGCCAAGAGATGTTCAGCATTCTCCGATACGTCGATGGTTCGAATGCTTCTATTTTTTTTGTTGTCCTCTCTCTTAAGGGTCCACGTCTCCGCTGCATAGAGCAGTATACTCCAGATGTACGATTTTTGCACCTTCAGGGTTAGGTTCAGCTCATTTCGGCAGAAAATCTTTTTAATTTTTATGAAAGCTGACCTAGCTTGTTCGATTGTTGCCCTAATCTGTGGTTTCGTTTCCTCTATCGGGTCGATGATGTTTTCGAGGTCATTCATCCGCTGAACTTTCTCAATTTACTCTACGTTTAGCCTTAATGTGATTTGTGCTGTGGTAGCCGTGTTCTCAAGTGACACGTATTTCGTTTTCTTGCTTATTTTTTCGCCCGTGTATTTTGCACTCCCTGTTTAGACCAGCCACCAGATTTTGAACTTTCCTCAGATGTTTTGGCTATGAGGACCGTATCGTCTGCAAAGCACAAGTTGTTTATGGGAACCCTATTGACATTTATTCCAATTTTGGAGTCCGCTTCTGCTTTGTTGAAGATTTTCTCTAATTAGACATTGAAGTGGTGAAATAACGCATCGCTGGCGAACGCCTTTTTTTTATAGCTGCTCCTTCTATCACGCCGTCAGCAGTGGCGATTGGTTCCAGCATAAATATTCGATTATCTTTGGTATCTAGATTCTTGGACTTTAGAATTTCGATTAGTTTTCTGTGTTTTACTGTGTTGAATGCCTTTTTCTAGCCATTTCATCTTAGGCCTACTCACCTCTACCCGTATGGGAGTAGTTCCTGATGATTTAGAGTTGATGACGGGATATGTGGGGAGAGTCCACTTAAGAAACCTAACACCGCGATCCTCATAGTGGCTAACTTACTTACTTACTTACTTAAGGTGGCGCTACAGACCGGGGTGGTCCTGGGCCGCAACCAACAAGTCTCTCCAGCCAGCTTGATGTTTAGCCAGCTGCCCCCAGTTTCGCACGCCAAGTTGGTTGAGGTCCCCTTCCACTTGCGTGCGCTGCCTGAGTCGCGGTCTTTCTCTACTCGGGTGTGGATTCGAAGATTTTCTGGGCCCGAGCATTGATGTCCATCCGCTCTACATGACCCAGCCACTTCAGTTGTTGGAGCTTTACTCTTCTGGCTAAGTCGATGTCGCTCTACAGCCCGTACAGTTCGTCGTTCCATCTCCTACTCCACTCCCCAAAAATCACCCGAAGAATTTTCCTCTCGAAACAGCCAAGAGCAACATTATCCGCTTTAGATAGAGTCCATGCCTCTGTGCCGTAGAGCAAGACTGGGACGATTAAGGTCGTATATAGGGTCATCTTACTTGTTCGAGAGAGGGCTTTGCTCCTCAATTGCCTTCTTAGCCCAAAGAAACAGCGATTGGCAAGAGTTATTCTTCGTTTAATCCCAGCGCTGGTGTCGTTGTCTGAATTTATAGCGGAGTCTAGGTAGACAAAGTCCTTAACTACCTCAAAGTTATAGCTGTCTATAGTGACGTTCTGTCCAAAACGTCGGTGTTGAGTGTCCTTTCTTGTTGACAGCGTATACTTGGACTTGCCCTCATTGACCGCCAAACCCATCTTCGCCGCCTTCGTCTCAACACTCACAAACACACCAGTGACATCACGTTTCGTTCTTCCGATTATGTCAATATCGTCTGCGTATGCGAATAGTTGGACGGACTTTTGAAAGATTGTGCCTCTAGCGTTGGCGCGTGAGTTTTGCACAATTCTTTCAAGAATGATGTTGAAGAAGTCGCATGACTTCAACGTGGGGTTGACAGCTCCACTATGGAAAAAACAAACTGTTACGAAACGAATACAAGCCTCGGAGACGGACGGACGGATTTACTGATGACGAACGAAGCAAACGAAATCATTGTGGATAACCTGGTCATTAAAAACGATGATGAGTGCCATTTTTGAAGTCGCTGAACCATAAATCTAAATTATGTTTCTGCCAGTCGCATTCCAGTTTCCAGAAAATTCTGTTGTGGATGATTTTTAGAAATATTCTTAGGCAGTGAGGTCATAAGGCTTATTGTTCTATAGTCGGCACACTCACATGCCTGATAAACGTTGACTTTCACCGTTCTAATAGTGATTCCTGTGCTGTATGTCATCAAAAATTGACGTTGTAATGACATGTATGATTTCATTCTCCATAATCACGACACCCTCATTTGTGTTAGCGCATACGACTCCGTTTCTGTGAAGGTAGTGTTGGACTGCTGACCAAGCGGCGTGGGTTCAAGCCCCAGCAAGGAACACCGAACATTTATCTCGGGACCACCTCTCGTCGGAGTATAATCTGGGAATATAATCTGTCAGGAAAGAGCTTCTCACTTGTTCGGAGTCGCCAATAAATAGTAGGTCTCTTACATTCGTGCAAACAATGCAACACGCACAACAGGAATGGTTGCGAGAAGCTAGGCCTGGGCTCATTCCGAGCTCTCGCGCCTAAAATTGTTTGTTATTTATTATTATTTTTAATGGAGGATGTTTCCCCCTCTTTGCCTTTCTATGTACCTTGTATCCTTTTGTTCATAGCGCTTGTTACCCTTTGGCTTTTTGTGAATTTCGAAGGAGCTGTTCGACATTTCCAAGCCGAGGATTTTATCGCACTCCGTCTGCCGCCAGAATTAAATTTTTGCATTCTTTACCTTGTTTTTTTTTTTCGATTTTGTATACTTCCGTTCGCACTTGCTTCTTTCGTTCATAAATAGAGAGATTTCCCATTCCTTCCTTGCTACATCTGCCTCACTCCTCTTCAAGTAGTTGCACGCAGCTAGTAGCGGTTGCTTGAGTATGGTCCACTTTGAGTTGATGTTGTTTTGCAGTTTGGATTTGGCTAAATGTATCATTTAATCTTACGTTGGATTTGCTGATCTAGGGTTTTGGTTTTTACTTAACTGTCTTGCAGGGTATGGTGGATGTATGTCTATGCAAAAATTATTTACACTCTCAATGGAATATATTTTTCGCAATTTTGTAGTCACTCTAGTTGAGTTAACATTCTAAACGATTGTCATGAATTTTTATATTTTCAGGTTATGAATCCGAGTACCATTATGGATCTGACTTCGGAGATTCAACAGATAAAAGTGATGCTGATGATGATCCATTACTCATGTCACCTACAGAGGACGAAAGTGTTGAAGGAGAAAATGAAAGTGAAAGTGAATATTCCGACTGCAGTTTTAGTCAGGGTGGTATAAGTAGACCATGTCGTCCACCCAGTCCCGATCCGATATGGTTACAAGACAGAGAATTCACAGAATTGGTTCTCCCCAAGTCTTCAGAGGATTTGCTTATCTCAAACAAGTTATCCCTTAGAGCGGTTACAATATATGAAGTGTTAAGAAGATTTAGACATTTAGTGCGCCTCTCACCATTTCGTATAGAAGACTTTTGTGCATCCCTAATTTGTGAAGAACAAAGTGCATTATTTATCGAAATACACATAATGTTGTTAAAGGCTATTCTTCGTGAGGAGGATATGCAGACTACCCACTTTGGTCCTTTAGATCAAAAGGACAGTGTAAATATAAGCCTATTTCTAATTGATAATATAACGTGGCCCGAAGTTTTACGCTCATACGTAGAAAGTGATTCAATTTTCGATCGAAATGTTTATAATATTTTACAATCGAGGGAATATCCACATTCTGATGTGGAAGATAGATTAACTGTGCTTCAATTCCTCACTGACCAACTGTTAAATACAACTGCTGTACGCGATGTAATGCTTCAGGAAGGTCCAATACATTATGACGATCATTGTCGTGTTTGTCATCGTTTGGGCGACCTTTTGTGTTGTGAAACATGTCCGGCTGTGTTTCATTTGGAATGTGTTGATCCACCTTTAGTTGATGTACCAACAGAAGATTGGCAGTGTAATTTGTGTCAATCCCATAAAGTTACCGGCGCTGTTGATTGCATCTCGCCTCAGGAGAAGCAAGGAGTTCTCATTCGACATGAAATCCTAGGCCTTGACAGACACGGAAGGAAATATTGGTTTGTTGCTCGTCGCATTTTTATTGAAAATCAAAGCGGAAACGAAACATGGTATTATAGTACAGTTCCGCAATTTGAATTACTCCTCTCCATGCTGGATGCCAATGATCTGGAGTCGAATTTATGCCGAGAATTAGTTGATAAACGAGACGAGATTAATAGGCAAATGAAAATCACAGAGAAATTGACAAATGAAAATAAATTTAACAAGAAATCTTATATCGATTTCGAAAATGACAAAATTAATCAAATTTTAAATAAAACTTTGAATAACGAAGGTGAAAATAGCGAAAAGGACGAAGAAGCTAACCCGGAGTTGAGAGTTACGAGACAAAAAGTAAATCAAATTAACAATGGAACATTGTATTTTAAATTGGGAATGGAAAATGCGTTTAAGAATTATATAAACCAATATGCTGTCAATCCTATTGCATTGAACAAACCTCAAAGAAATGAAGAACGCGACAAGAGAAGACACCTTTCTCA
This sequence comes from Matsumyia berberina, assembly GCA_917880715.2. Taxonomy (NCBI): domain Eukaryota; kingdom Metazoa; phylum Arthropoda; class Insecta; order Diptera; family Syrphidae; genus Matsumyia; species Matsumyia berberina. The sequence continues at coordinate 38,590,185 of OU862870.1, forward strand.
CAAATTTTCATTAACAACTGCATCTGAATTTAAATGGATGGGTAACTCAAATGGAACAGCAGCAAATGTTCTGAACACATTAAGACAAACTTTGATTAGTTTTGAACAAAGTATAGCTGCCTCCTTTATGAACACTAATTGGGGCTCCATAAGAAAAGTTTGGCTTGCCGCCGTAACAAATTCTACAAAACCATCAGATTTTTCCTATGTCTTACTATTGTTACAGGCCTGTCTTAAGTCAGTTATATTTGCGAATGTGTGGCACGAGCAGTTGGGTCACATACGATTTCATCGTACTACTTCAACAGAGAGAGAGGAAAGAAAAAAGTTGGAAAAACGAGAAAAAAGGGAACGTGACGATGAGGAAGAACGAAACAGATTAGCTTTTAACTACGTTAAGTATTCATTGGGTTTAAAGCACCAAGTTTGGAAGCAGAAAGGCGAGGAATATCGTATCCATGGTCAGTGGGGATGGATTTGGATGTCTTATTGCAGACAGCATCAAAGAAATCGTCGCTCCCACAAAAGGATATGTGCTACTAAAGTGAACATCCATATTATCCACAAAGAAGCCCATAAAATAATCACTGTAGATCCGCGAACTTATAATTTCCTAAAACAATGCGAACGGTCATCAAAAAAAGGCTTAGATTATGGTTATATCGAAGATTTTAAGCATATACAAATTGTTGAATTTAACGGAAGTGACAACATTGATGTTATTGATGTATCGCAATCTCTAACAGCTACCGGTAGGCTACTCTTCCCCAAAATTGGAAGGAAAAGTAAACTGGACGATTTATTATCCAAACGATTGCTTTTAAAAGAAACCGAAGAGCAAAACATGTCGTCCACCACCAGTGTACAAGAGAGTAATTCGTCAAACTTGAAACAAAGCCTTATATCAGACGTTACGAATGCAGGTAATAGGCAATCTGTTCTAGAAAAGCAAATCCTTCGCTTAGTGGAACAAAAACAAAACTCTCAATCGAATTCCGTCAATCTGGAATTGGTAAATACACTGGCGAAAAAAATTCAATCAGTTCGACTGCAGTTTAGCCAATTAAATAAATTTGCAAAGCAATATCGTTGTTATACCAGAGATTGTAATACAAACTCTAATGCAGTTTCTCAGATAACCCAGAACACTTGTTACTCACCGTTGTGTTTACAAAAGGCCCGAGCGAAGAAGGAATTACTTCTTTTATTAAGAAAAGCGCACACTGCGGGAAATGGTTCGAAAGAAACTGTAGCTGCCATCTTGGGTGCTGTGAAAAAACCATCGATACTAGAACAGAAATTGATGGAGGGCAAAAAAGAACCAAATGTCATGTTAGACGATGTTGATGAAAAGCAATTTGATGAAATTCCAATTGATTTAAAGCAAGATTTTCAAAATGCCCTAGAAAATGCTGCACCCTTTGAAGATAAACTTATCACATCGTATTTCTCCCAGCTACACCTGAAGGAAGAGTTTCATATCAAATTCGAGAATGATGAGGATATTTCGAAAACAAATCCTCCAGGTCCTGATTTTGAGAAAAAAACCGATGTCATGGCATCGGACGGAGATAACTATGTGGACAATTTGGATGTTTGCAGCAACGTTGAAGTTGAAAGTACAGATGCAGTCGCAAGTGCTTTTGATAACGAAGTGGTGCTTGCTAAAAAAAGAAAACAAAGATTCCGAAATAAAAATAGCAGTCTTAAAGAAGTCACTCATGATCAGGGTATGGAACAAAATGCAACGACAAGACAGAATAGACGATTTCCCTTACACCCGCCGAGGGTCATTAAACGTGAAGATAATATTAAGGTAGATCCAGAATACGGTCCGGATGGTTCCGAACGCGTTTATTCGGGTTCTTCAACGCGGGGAAGGATATATCTAGTTCGGGAGCTGAAACATTTTAAGGAACGCCAACCATGTATAAAGAATATCGTTTCCAAATACCCGATAATATCTAATTTTTACACTAACAACTTACGTAAAAGTCTTATGGTCCTGCCAAGGTATGAACTATACAAGTTGGGAAGAACTGGTGGAAAAATGCAAGTGAACGGATATCATCATTTGGCAAAAAACAATATGTCCGTTTGGCCATATCCCTGTTCTAGACCATTATTTAAGACCTGTTGGTTGTACAGGACGACAAATTCACCCACCATAGCCGCAATCGCGCTTCAACTAAGAATTCTATATTGCTGTCTTCGGTGGGATGATATGATAGCAAAACCACTTTCTCTGGATGGGAAATATCAGATTACAACAGAAACCGAAATAGTTACACAAGAGCTTCTGAAGCTAAAGCACTTTGGGAAATTTAATGAAAAAACGCAATACTTGAGGAGGAAGGTAGTTATACCATTGGAACTGCCCAAAACTATCAGAGGTAAGAATGTACATATGAATATTGATTAGAATTGATTTAACTCTTCTTTTACGTAGAAGTAACTTCAATAAGATCTGGTCTCAGAAAGAGAAAGCGTGCAGAATCTCCTCAACAAACGGAACCGCAAGTATCTGAGGAATGGGTCGATGAGGATAAGCTGGAACTTTGGGAAATAAAGTTATTCGGTGAAAAACAGGAAAAAATACGCTCTTCAATAAATGGCAGACACTCTCAGTTGAAGCAAATCGATGGTGGAAATTCATCAAGTTCTATTGGAACTGCTGTTTCCGTGAGTACGTCTAAAGCATCGACACCTAGGCTGTCTAATGAAGAAATAAAGGAAAAAATGGAACAACAACTAAAGCTACAGCGGGCGGCGCATCAGCAGAAAAAATCGACAGATCTGAAACAGTCCATTGGTACCCTATACTACATAATTTTTATTTTTTTATTCAAACTAATTTAATTATAATTTTTTTTAGTAAAAGCAAATCCATCAACTCCAAATCGAAGAGTTATTGTAAAAAATCCGGATGGAACGACAAGAGTTATTCATCAGACAGTTTCAACACCAACTTCACAATCTGCCAAGGCAACAGCAGTTAACAATGTATCAAACAAACCATCTACTGCAGCTGAAACAACTGAAACACCTCAAACACCACAACCACCCACCCAGCATAAGGTTCAAATAATTCGTGGTCCTGATGGAAAAGTTAGTGTTCGTGGTTTAAGTCCTGGCCAACAATTAATACAGATGCCCGACGGGAAGTTGCATGTCTTAACAACAACACAAGGTGATGTCCGAAAAAAAAATTAAAAAACAGGATGAAATTAAATTAAATTTTTTTTTTTTTTTTTTTTCAGTGGGCGCAAACAAGAATGTTTCATTAAAAGCTCCTGCTGCAGTGATTAATAAATCAGTGCAGAATTCTTCTGTTCCTCCTACTGCGTCCAAGCAAGTAACTGTTAAGCAAGTGACGAAAACTGTTCCCAGCGGAATAAGTCTCAAGCAGCTTGGCAGCAGAGAAGTTCAAAAGGTTAATTGAAAAATAACATAGAGTTAATAGTTTTGGGTTGTAAATAATTTTATCTTTAAAAGGTCGCCACAAATCCCGTTGTACCGGCTGCTCAAGCATTAAGAAGTGGTTCCCAAGTTCCTGTTTCTCAAACTGTACACAAGATTCTGACAACCGGAGGACAGATAGTACAAGCAAGTCCGAAGTCTTCAAATATACAACAATTAATTGTTCAACCAGGACAAAAGCTTTTAGTTGGGCAGAATGCTCAAGGACAAAAGGTCTTAATATCATCACCTACACAACAAAATACAACACAACAAACTCCACAAAACACACAAACTGTTGCACAGACGACTCAACATCAAATTCTATTGAATCCCCAGCCAACGCAAAAAGTAATACAACAGATTGTAAATACAAGCAATGTCCAACAACAAATTATGGTTGGTGGTCAGAGAATTATTCTAAGTCCGGGTCAAACAATAGTGACTCAAAGATCAGTTCCTCAATCGTCGCAGGTGCAGGTCCTACAGCAGCAGATAATACAACCAGCTCAAACTCAACAACAACCCCAACAACAACAACAACAAATGCTAATACATGCACAGCCTCAACTTGAAACAAGACCTGCAGTTCCAAAAATGAAAGTACAGAACCAAGTACAAACGATAAATCAAAATCAACCAATGCAGCAACAACAGACTTCGACAGAATGTGTTTCACCATCAACTCAGCAACAACTTGTTGTTCAGAACTCAGCACTGGCCCAACAGTTAGCGCAAGGTAAACTGCAAGTTGCCACAGTTAATGGTCAGCAAGTAATTATAAAACCTTTGGGCAATAATCAAGCGCAAATAGTTGCACACATCAAAACCCAGAGCGACGGAAATGCTCATATTGTTACGAATACTAATTTCTCTGAGAACCCGAAAGAAACGCAGAATGTAACAAAAACTACTCAAAAGGTGGTGCATCAGCCCAAACTTCAAGTGCAAATTAGCGATCAAGCCGTCAAAGACCAGAAACTACCTACTAACGAACAAGCGCATACATTTTCAACACAGGAAGAAAGTCAACCACAGACAACTTCGACAACAATCGAACAGAGTCTTTTACAAGGTCAACCACCTGGAACTGTCATAAAATGTGTTACCGCTCAAGTTATCCAGACTGAACATGGCCCCAGAATAGTTCTGCAGGGATTAGTTGGGAATGATTTCACACAACAACAACTTGCATTGGTACAACAGCAAGTAAAGCAGCAGCTGCTAAAAGGTTAGTACATATGTATATAAGGCGCTCAAATTTAGAAAAAAAACGGATTTTAATCTTGAACACTAGATAACTACCTCGGCTACGCTTGTCCCTTTCTGCCACTTAGATACTGCAGTTCTTCTTCGGACTTTTTCGTTTGCCACTCGATCGATCCCTTCTACTTATTACCAGCATCGCTCAGTATGCATTGGTTGAACACTCTTTTCTTTTCAGGCGCATGGCTAGGTCGGCTCTTCCGGACGCTTTTCATATTGCCAAAAGCTGCCCATCTTAGTCCAATACGACGTTGGATTTCGCGGGTTTGGTTGTCTCTCGATATTCGTAGTCCTTGTCCGAGGTATTTGTATTCAAACACTTGCTTGATCTCCATTCTGTTTGCATCGGTCTTCCGCTGGGAACTAAGTTGATCATAAATTTAATTTTCACGAAGTTCATGTTTAGACCGATGTTTTTTTTTTTTTTTTTTTTTAAGACTTCCTAGTTCGCCTAGTATCAGTTCGACGTCGTTGAGGTTATTGGTTATAATAACGATGTCATCTGGAAAGCAGAAGTGACTTAAATATTCACCGTCAATGGTGATGCCATTGTTGTCCCATCGCAGGCTTTTGAAGGCGTATTTCAAAACCGCTGTGAATAGCTTCGGTGATATCGTTATCTCCGTGCTTGATTCCTCTTCCTACTCCGTACTTGTTTGCTGTCTTGTGTGGTTAGTGCGGTGGACTGCTGTGCAATCAGCTCGAGTTCAGGCCCCATCCATGTCCACCGAACATTTTTCGTGCAACCACCTCTCGACAGGGAATAAAAAATCTCCGGAAGTATAATTTGTCTTGGAAAACTTCTCAATTCGCCGTTCGGAGTCGGCTATAATTTGTAGGTCCCTTCCATTCGTGCAGAAAGTGTAAAGCTGGGTATCGACTATGCGCGGCATTCGCGCGCGCCATGTTCGACTGCGGCAAATTGTGTCATATGGCGCGCGCGCCAATTTTAGCAGGAGTTTTGATACAGCGGCAGCCGCGTGCGCTCGTCGATCCAGTCGACACAAACAGTGTTCGCCGACCAATATTGAAATGTCTGTTCTCTTTGCCGCGCATTCGAACACAACAAACACTGAAATAACGTCCGTACTGCGCGCGAGCAAAACATTGAAAAACTCTTGGCGCGCACTAAAAATCCACAGCTATTGGATCGACGCGCGGCATGTTCGAGCGCTCCAATGTTCGGGTTGTTGCGCGCTCCTATCAGGTATCCATTATGCGCGGCTGCTACTTTTTTTTTTTCCAAACGACGCGAAAATTCCAGTTTAGGTTAGGTAGAGTAGGGTTATGCAGCCAGCGCTTGCATAAGACATTAGGCACCATAGTGGACCCACCGCGATCCCTGTGAAACCAAAAAGGCAAAACCTAAACCATTTCCTGAAGGCACTTGATTTCCCTGCAGAGTTTTACCATGTTCCTGTAGCTGTTCAGGGTCACACTGCTCTGGGTTCCGGGGCACAGCGACATAACAGGTAACGAGCGTGCTGATGAGCTGGCCAGGCAGGGGTCAGCTTTACCCGGCCCACCCGCGGTAAGGGTTCACATCCCGCTAGGAGTGGTTAAGGGACAAATTCACTCACTTCCTGCAGAAGGCAATTCTGAAATGGAGGAGATTAACCAACTGCGCCATATCAAAGAAGATATGGCCGACCTACGAAAAGACCAGAACAGGGGATCTCCTAAGCAGAACCCGCCCAGATATTGCCAGAATTACGGCAGTTATCACGGGGCATTGGCCAATTGGAGACCATGCGGCCAAACTGGGTATTCCATACAACCCCTACTGCCGCAGTTGCGGAAATGAAAATGAGAGGGAAACTCTTGTCCACTTCCTCTGCAGGTGTCCGGCACTTGCAAAAGCCAGACTGCGTGCACTGAACCAACCATTCTTCGACGACCTCAGCAATATCTCGGGCAAAAGGATACAAGACCTAATTCGATTCTTAAATTCCACAGGTTGGATCTACGCACCCCCGTTTGTCTCACACATTTTCAACAACACACTTCATTAATCAGGTCACGAGTCGTGGTAACAAAAAGGCACATTCTAGTGCTAATTGGGTTTCAGCTGAACCGCCACTTCTACCTACCTACCTCCTGTAGCTGACATAGCCTGACTCCTCTAGATTACTAAAGAAATAGTTGCCCAGAAGTTTCATGCGAGTCCTGGCAATTCTCTGACATTTACATAAAATGTGTATTATGTCCTCAACGGTCGCAGTATCTGCAGACATCTGTGGCTGAGAGCCCTAATCGTCTGTAGTTCTAGGTTAGGTTAGGTTACGAAGGGTGTGTGATAGATAGGTCTCATCACTTTCACTCGGAGACCTGAAGGTGAGTACCCTTTTAATTTTGTAGGAATAGCAGTATGGTTCCCGGGACAGCCTAAGGACCTATCCTATTATTAGCTGTTTTGTGAACCAGTTCGTACTCTTTAAGAATCTGAGTAGGTCCGTTAACTGTAAGTCTGTTACCTCTGCTATGCTTACAAAGAACCTTGATCATAATGCGCGTAGACGTCGTTATTGCAGGGCGAGGCAGTGGCACAGCAGATGTTGGACTGATTCTACCCCTTCTTCATCTCCGCAGCTTCTGCATAGATCGTTGTACTCTAGTTCTAGGTTGCTTTCATTATTTTCTTCTTCTTTCTTCTACATATGGCATAATCTTTGTGTCAATGAAGTTTTTAGCCGCCTTGTCTTCTTATCCCCACGTACACGAATATATACTTATTGGCGGAGCGGAAACCTCATTGTAATGCTCTGCCTAAGAGACAAAGTTAGATAAAAAAATTATTTTTTATTTTATTAATTCAATATATGTATTTTTGCAGCTCAAGAATCCAGTGGAAAACAAGGTGTTCTAGGACCCACAAAAATCTATCTTGCTGTTCAGCCAAATAGTGCTGTTATCCAAAACTCACATTCTCAGCCTCCACCATTGACACAAGTACAACAAACTCAGCAAGTCCAGCATGTAAGTAGCTTATAAAACACTACTAGATATTTATGGTTTTCCCAACGATTTTTTCGCAGATAAAATAAAGTTTCTTTTTTTTTTTTTGTTGACACTGAATACACACGAATTATTATTACTATACATATGTTTGAGAAGCGTGGTACATATTTCATAAATATTTTACTTTTCTTCTGAATTTTTACTGTTACTCTCAGTTTTTACTATGAAGGATATATACAGATACATAAATGCATAGAGTAATGAATAAAATGTTTGCACCCATTCTCTTTTGCCAAATACAAAAATACATACATGTAGTTTAAACACCATTTTTAGTTTTACTTAAAACTCTACTTTTACGTATAATAAATAAAAGAAAATAAATTTTGTGGTTATACTGCTTTTTTAACATAAATGTTCAATGATATCAGGTAAATAAACGATCTGCTGCGGTTTTAACGTTGCAATTTTGTTGTTTATGGGAATTGTGGCGAGCGCAGATGCAGATGAGACAAGTTTAAAGAATAGTGCGTACAGAACTTAGGAATTCAAAGAATTGTAGGCATTTTTTTTCTTTAACAGTGTCAAGTGAACAACCCGTCTGATTTGGACGTTGTACCTCGATATAGAAAATAAACGAAGAATTTTTCTGAAATTTTACAAATCAAATTTTGTTTAAGGCTGTGTTTATGGCGAAGCGTATTCGCGTCGCGCGATGCGACGGCTTTTCGGCGATCGCAAACGACATCGCTACTAGCAAAATTGCAAGCGATTGAGTGTTTATTTCGCTTAGTTTCATTCGTGTTTTGAGTGTGGTAAAGTAAACAACATGCGCGCTACAATAGGGCCTTTATTGTTATTCGAGAGCAGTTATTTAATGAGTAGAAAATATTTGGAATGCTTAAAAATATATAAAAGATGCCAAGGGCCCAAGAAGCTGACCTCCTCGCGGTGAGGGTTGGGCAACATGTCTGGGAAGTACGGGTGGAGTAGCTGAATAGTTGATCTACCCGTACTGTCCAGATATGGCTAACGAAGCGCAAACCCAACAATGACAAGACGAAGAAAACCGGCCTCGGATATTGCCAAGCCAGAAGGCCCCTCAGATTCGATCTAGAATGTGACAGCATGTGAGCGTCTGGTGGTCGGCTTGCCCCGCTCAGCAGCCGGCCGGGATTCACCCTATACGGTTATGAGCTTTCTGGCAATGGTCCCGCAAACCATAACGGGGGTCGAAAGGTGAATGCGCTTTTCTCCGATGGTGGCATAATTGAGCTTTCGATTTCTCGGTTTATCGACTTAGGATAGGCATATGGAAAGTTTCTTCGCTCACAGGAAAAGACCTTGAGCTTACAGGGGAGGCTACTAAATATCGACTAGATATAGTTGGTATCTCCTCAACAAAGCAAACAGGCTATAGAACTATGGACCTTTTGGATGGGTAGAAACTCTTCATGTTAGGAGTAGCACCTTCAATGTCTGCTCAGGCGGTAGTGGGGATATTCACAAGTTCCAGGCTGGCAAATTGTATCTCAACGATAAAGTAGCTTTCCTACCCAAGCATAAACCAAAGCTGGTGACACGTATACCCTGGGAAATCAATCAACCGCCGCCTTAGAGGAAGGAAGTTTAATATCATCGAAGGAGTCAAATCTAAAGATGGTGTACTTCTTTCCGATGAGAAGGACATCTTGCGCAGATGGGGCGAGTACTATCGTATGAACAGTGAAACTTTTGAGTATGTCTTGAAAGTTTTATCTTCGGAATGGCAAATATTCCACAAACAATGCCTTTCACGCACAAGTTCAATAAATTTATACCGTACGTAGCGATTCGCTAAACTGATTCAAAATATTTTGATTGTAGATTGTCGTCGCCCGCAGTCGCTCACCGTCGCTTGCTGTCGCTCAATTCGCTTTTCCCTAAATCGCTTCGCCATAAACATCTCCATATGTAGGCATGTAATTCATCGCTAGTAGCGAATCGCGACGCTTCGCCATAAACACAGCCTAAATGTCGTTGGAGCTGTTTGCCAGCATTCATTCATTCATGGTTTGCCAGGGCTTAGACGTGCTGTTATTAATTTCTGTCACATGCTTATTAGGGCATAGGTTATAATTTTGAATTACGATATTTACTGTGAAGAAAGTCGACAACTTCGACTTATCCTTATTGCGCAGTGTTGTAAAACTGATGCAGATAATGCTCGCGCAGATAAAATCGCTAAGTCACGACTACAAAGCTAATTAATGTGAGGGTTTTGGTAAAGGTTCACGTCCAAGAGTTTTTTCTTAGTTCAGAGCATCAGCCCACATCTTACAGCTGTACAAACAGGTAGCGCGGACATCTTTAGTGAAGTTTTCGGTTACATGCTTTTGGTCCTCCCACGTTAGCAGTCGTTCCTTTATGTTCGGCCTAGTCCTCGAGTAGGTTACCTCATCTTTAGAGGGTTTTCTTTTTTCTCAAGCCCCACCTCAAGGCGACTATCACTATCTCTGTCTTCTCTGTTCGTGTCTCATGGTTTGGTTTAACCGTCTTTGCAGGACCGGATTTTGAGGTCTGGAGGCGCTGGGGCAACAAATGAGTGGAGGCCCCCTGGTTTATTATTTTCCAAATGCCGCTTGCAGGAAACTGTACTTATGACTGGCTAGTAGGCATGTGTCGTTCACGAACCTTTTTGTGCGGATGGGGTTGAATAGGATAGGGTAGGACTAGGACAAAAAATGACCACCCGTTAACTCACTCACTCCCGTTCACACACTCACTGAAATAAACGATTTTGCCCACCTCTACTGGCTAGCTTAATCTATGTTGTTTGCGTAGATGTATCCATTCCTCTTTTTTTGTAGGACACGTTTTCCACCGTGTAATGACAAGTAGATATTTGTTATTGTTCTTGTTGCTCGTTTTTGCGAGCATGATGGCTTGATCTGAGTCCGGTAATGTATTTGTTGTTGGTTAATGGTCGATTCCAAATGCAGCTGGTTGTTGACTTGAAATGTATTTCTTGCGCCTCTGCAATTTACCGCTATTTGGGACCGAGAATATTGAAGTTCTAGTTCGAAGATATTGAAGATGATGTTCATCGTCGTCGGTTCTGTGTTTGATGATGATGGCGCTTTGACTTTTGGTTTACTCGTCGGAATTTGAAATATTTTTTTTTTTTCGTTTATTGTTTTTTGAAGGCCCGGGGCTGTAGCCCCGGCTTCCCTCCCCTAAATCTGGCCCTGTGTCTTTGGGCGACTTCTGTGTTTCGTGCAGTGATCACTCTTGCGATATCACCTGCATAACCAACTAGATATGTACACATTTTCGGGCGTCTCCATTCTGGGGCCGAATTAACACACTCGTTAACGAGTAACTCGTCATCGAAATGTGAAGATTTGGCATTACCGCTCCCACTGAAGTTAATCGGTCATTCGATCGCGAGTTCTACTCACTCACTCGTTACCGATTGCAAAATAGGTAGGAGTCGAGTCGAGTCCTACCAGGACCAGTGGTAATTTTCTTCCTCTGAGGTCATTAAGTATTATCGGGAATAATATTTCTCCCGGAATTCTTCTATTTTCATAAAATATTTGTCGAAAGGAAATCAAACATTTTGTGGGAAAAATAGCTATCGTGAATAAATACAAATGATTTTGTTTGACGTCTATATGCGTATTGGACATGACTGCCAGAATTAAACGGCACTATATCATTTTTCATCTTAAAAAAAGTGATATTAACAAATCGTTTATCGTAAGTTTATTATGTATTGCTTATTTTGTTTACTAAAGCGAATCTATGTACAGTTTTAGTATAGATTGATCCATTGCTGGGCTTAAAAAGTTTGGCAATTCTTAAACAGTTGGAAGGCTGGTTGTTGAGGACTTAAAATACTTCAAAAGAACGGTTTAAAAATCTATAAAACGCACAAGATATTTAAGAATCTAGAATAAAACAAATGAAACAGGAAAACAGTAGAAACCATACAGAGGTTCTTTTGACACAACAAATCTAATACAAAAGGGCCTGTCCGGGGCTTTGGACTAGCAGAAGCATGACTGTGTGGGCGCATTGTAAGAAAAAAATCTACCTGGTTCAACGAAAAACCTAAGGCAACATTGGAGTTTGCCCAAAAACATATTTAGAGACCTCTTCGGTTTTGGAAGAATGTCTTTCACAGCGACAAATTTAGAATTCAAGTTCAATAAATGTTGATCTACTGAAAAGTTAACATTCCAATCTAAGACATGCAATGAAGACGGATAAAGAAGCTATCGGGAAGCGTTATACTTTAGGCATAATTTTCTTGGGATGTCATAGTGTATATTGCAGAATAGATTAACATCAGTATCAGAACAACCATTAAGAGCCCTATCGATCCAAAAATCTGCCGTTAGATTGCTAGGTTTGTTCATAATCATGACAATCCCGCTTGGTTGCGGGATAGCCACATCTACATCCGTTTGAAATTGACCTCCACAGAACTTGGACATATATCCCACTGAGTACTTCTGGAATAATGTGGACAAGGCTTTGGAAGAAAAAAAAATTCTAATTTTGGACCCTTTATGGATATATGTACATCCAAGCAGCTTGGTGCTATACTCCTTAAAATGAAAAGTTTTTCAATGAGACTTGATGCAGTTTAAGATAACATACGATATCCCAATAAGCATTGAAGCTGAATTAAAAGTGAACAGTTTTTTAACTTTTTTGCATTAATTATTTGTACTGCTATTCATTTTACCATTATTATTGTGATATAACGTTAACAGAATTATGTACTTAAGATGAAATTAAAGAAAACAAGTATAAGTATCTTACTATTTATAAGCACGTTTGACATGTGGGTGAACCTGGGCCTTAACCAACAAGCGTCTCCAGTCAGTACGATTGTTGGCTGCCTTTGCACTTGCAGGAGGCACCGTAGTCACAGTGTTCCAGGGTAGACCTGCATCTCTCTTTCAGGGTAGATTTAAAAATTCCCCGGGCCGGAGCAGTACATACCCCGCTCTACATGATCCAGCCATCTTAGTCGTTGTATGTAGAGTCTTCTAACTGATATTGTTATTGATATTGTTCCTCATTGTATCTTCTCTTCCACTCATCGCCTATGAAAACGGGATCAAGGATCACCTGAAAGCCCTTCCCCGAAACAACCGAGGGCCTATGCTCCACAGAGCTGTACTGGCATGATTAGGAACTAGTATAGAGTCATTTAGTTGTTTGGGCTTTATTATTCAGTTGCCCTTTTGGCTCAATAGAAATAAAAACGATTGCCAAGAGTTACTTTTCTTTTGATCTCAATTTATAGGGTAGACATAATCAGAGTTATATCTGTTGAGGGTGACGCTCTGTCCGAGACGACGGTGTTTTGTGTCGCCGTGGCTCAGTGCATTGTACTGCTATGCGAGCAGCAGTCAATTAGGTGAACTCCGATTTCACCTTATTACGGTTAGCGAACTTCTGTCAGAATCGGGCGAATCAAAATATTCGGTGAGAAGTTAGGTGAACTAGCATCCGCGGTGTGTTTGTTGTTGTTTCTTTGCATTTTTTTGTTACAAATAAAATTCTTGATCATGGAATTCTTGCGCTTTTTTTTGTAATTTTCAAGCTTTAAAAAAATAAACACTAGACTAGTTGGCAAAATTTGTTCAGTTGATGGGAGCGAAATCAGCATGGTATGGAGCGTTTGGGTTTTTGAAATTAACTCAGAATGTGATCGCCTTATTGGCACCGTCTTTCCAACGCCACTTTCTGCTCGCCGCACTTCTACACAAAGGTATGGTGTATGTAACCAGGTTATCTAGCTTTGAAGGATGTTCATGTTGTGGTCACACGCCAGAAATTGAATAAATTTATTTAAAAATCAGACTATTATAGAAACCGAAAAACTCACTGTCATCGCATCTAATTTACAATACCCAATACTGGTAGCGCATCTACCGAAGCAACATTTCTGATGTGTTCACTCATCCCTCCGATTATTCGAGGTAATCGAGATGTTCTCAAGAAGTAGGTGCGTGCCTCTTGTTTTTCTCTATGAAGCAATTGCCTTGATCCAAGCTGGACAAGTTTATGTTTTAAAGGGTTAGGTGGGTTTCGAGGGCTCAAAAAAAGGGTATTTTTACTGATTTTTTTTAATTATATCAAATGAAATATTTCATTCAAACAATTTACCATATCAAAGATACATATTTAACAAGTACTGTGTGAAATTTGTATTTAAAAATTTTAAAAATTCAGCCAGTGGGACCTCATTTCCCTTGACCTCTCAAAAAAAAAAAGGTCTCCCGGCGTAGTCAGGATAACTCATGACTGGTTCACCCGAAATTAAAAAAACAATTTTTTTCTGTTAGTAGATATATAAAGCTTGAACTTGAACGAAGGAAAAAACAAAAACTTAAAATTAGAATTTTTGGCGGAGTTGTGAACAAAAACAACCCATTTTTTTGGTCAAATTTTCACTACATATTGCTTCATAAAATAAAAAAAAACCTTCGTTCAGGTTCTAGATAATGTTATTTTGAAGAACTGTGCAAAATTTCAATAAGATCGGTTCATAACTTTTTGAGAAATCTTGACTACCGATTTCGAAAATAGAGTTTCGAGAAAAACGCGGTTGAAGTGCGACGCGCCAGGCTGACTTGGCCTGATGGGCGGAACTTCCGAATGGTCTATCTCTTAGAACTTAACTCTGATCGATTTAAAAGTTTGGGAGAATATTCTAAAAAAAAAAAATATTTTTTGAAATTTAGAAACCCACCTTAAGCACTTCAATTAGGGCAATTTGACTCAAAACAGACAAATACATCATTATTGATCGAAAATGAGAGCCAAAGTGAATGTTTATTAGGAAATTCCAAATGATCTACAATTTCCGAGGGATTAGAGCTATCTCGGGTTTTATTTCGCAGTTTGTACATTTCTATTACTTTGTACAAGACAATACGTTTACGTTTAATTAAAATCGAATAAATTACACCGAAATTAATTAGGTTTTTGACAGTTCACAACTGCCATTTCACTGTGTTTGGTTGGCAACATTTGTTTTCAAAAGGCGAATGAGGTGGTTCGCCAACCGTAATACGTCGCTAGAGAGTTCGACTCGAGGCAAACGTTTGATTCGCTACTCGTAATAGGAGGTAAACATCAGCCAGGAATGACAGACCTGCGGGAGTATAATTTGTCTTGAAAGAGCTTCTCAATTCGCCGTTCGGAGTCGATAATAAATTGTAGGTCCCTTTCATTGGGCGAAAAATGTAACACAACATGAATAGTTGCGAGAAGCTAGGCCTTGGCTCATCCCGAGCTGACGCGCCATCTATTTATTTGTTTATTTTTAGAAGAGACATGAATAACAATTCAGAAAGCTCCTTTCAATATTTAACTTGATGGTATGCTGTAAGGTAAACATGTTTGATCTACTTTTACAGCTGCAATTGTTTTGTATTTTTTTTTTTACTTGATCTCATTGAACACAAATATGAATTAAAAATTGCTTGTTGTTGTTTAATATGTGTATGGAAAATTATTTTGGTTGCAAACGGTTTTATTTTGGAATAGTTAATAATACGTACATATTTGGTATATTATGTATATAGTTATGTATATATGCATACTCATCCCTTTATTATAACATCAACTTACATATGTATTTAGCACTTGATTAGACGTAACCTTCTAGTAACAGTTATACTTTTAAGCAAGTAAAATGGTTGCTAAAACCCTTTAGACTGGTATTCATCTTAATTCAGCTCACTATAGGGATAAACGAATTAATTTTTCACAGTGCTAAGTACAATTTCATATGTATTCACCCTTATTGCGGCTGGTGTCGAGTTGATCGACTCTTGTCGTTTTTTTTTTTGTTTTTTTGTGTCGTGGCGGTTAAGTGGCGTTTTACTGTAGATATTATAGGAGATAGAAGATGTTGTTATTTTGTTTGGGCTTTTTAGTCAAAAGTTAAAAAATGTTTTTAAATAAACAACATTTCGTCCATCAGCGTCGTATTTTTTTTATTTTGTTAAGTTTTGACCTAAAGCATAAACATAAACAAAATTTAGCGCATAATTTATTTTGTTATGATGTCGTAAATATTGTAACTCATTATCTCATGTTGTTAGGTCCTCGTTACGTACTATTAATGTTATACTATTTATTGTTATAATTTTGTATGCAATATTTATAAGTTCGAAATATAAACATATTGGTTCTTATCTTATTCTACACAACAAACAACTGTCAATAATGGTGTATTGTAAAGCGCTTTTTGCAATCAAAAAAAAATCATAATTATGAACTTTTAATTTGCATGATAATACTTTTTTATTATGTTCATTTATACAAGTTTTATTATGTCCTTATGTTAAAGAACGTCCAGATGCGGTAATTGTTCTTAAATATTATGTATAAATATTTTTGAAAGGCATTTTTTTTTAATTTGTATTTCCTAACTACATCTTGAATTTAATATTTGAATAATAAAATGGTTCTTAATAAACGCTAACTTTGGTATATATATGTACAATATATGGTAGTTTGCTATTTTATTTAAAAAAAAAAAATAAAAATAGTTTTTGTTCTTGCTAAAATGTATTTTAAATCGCATAAAACAGCACTTGGACGGACTATAATTATAAGCATAACTCGTAGTAAATTTGTATATTAGTTTGATGATTATTTGCAATTGGCCTTTGTGTTGACAAAAAGCGCTCATATTAACTAATTTTTTGCCTGTTGCAAATATACTTAAAAATATTCAAATTATTAAGTAAGAAAATATAGCCAAGGAAACCCAATTGAAGTGTTTTGTGAAGAGATTCGATTTGCAGATGTTCCACATAGCAGTTTGTAAATTGATTAAATGCTAAACAAATTATTCAATGAATCTCACAAATGTAAATTTTAAATAAATAAATTGTAACACAAAGGCTTATCCATCATAATCATCATCTAATCTATAAAATATTTTTTTTTTTTTTTTTTTTTGAATTTTTAAATTTGTTGAATAATTTCTTTTTATTATTTTAAACTGCTTGAGAATTATAATAAATCTTATCTCTTCATAAAATTTCTTCAAAGGTTTCCTGGAATAATTTCAACCACTGATATTATAAAAAGGTACGTTGTAATAATTTCTTATTAGTCGGAGAGCTTAAATATGTTAATTAATGAAACATACATAAAAGGCAGAGTTTTAACTTACCTTTATATGCGATTTTAAGGAATAGTCAAAATTACCGATTTTGACATTTTTTCTCTTTTGGCTATACATGTATCATATATCTGTTTTGAGATATATATTAAATATAAATAAGCTAACAATTATAATTTTAATAAAAAAGAACTGTAAACAAATATACTTGGTTGGAAATTGTCTGATTCAACAAACAAAAAATTATTTTTTATTTGCATTTAAGTTAAAAGAAAGTAAGTTAAAATCCCAAAAAAGTAGTCTTTACGACTATGGTGTGAGAAATATAATAATAAAATAAAGGTAAACCAAAACTCAGTTAACTATAAAGGGTCGCTAAGTTTCAAGTCTATACAAAATCGAATTCAGAACAATAAGTTCTATTTCGGGTTATTGAAGATTTTACTTATTGGGAATAAGATTAAAAAATTTCATTGCAATTTTTAAGGTGTACCAGTTTTGTGTGACACATGTTTTTTGTGTGTACATACAGTAATGGCCAATAAAATAGGGTCACCAGCATACTTTGCGTAATATACCAAAAAAAAGTCTACAAATTAATTGTAGTTCTTATTAATTTTTTATTGTTTTAAGTTTGAATATAAAGCTTTGAAAATAAACAAAAATAACGGAACAAATTCATTCATCATAGGGTCACAACGTCAACATTAAAAAAAAATTATTGAATAAAACTTGTTAACAAAGATGAAAAGTATTGGTTTGTACTTAGTACTCCGCCTTACATCTGGAGGGCATTGAATCAACCAAAGCCCTGCAGGTACTTTTTGGTATAGCATACCAAGCCGACTATATTTTCTGCCACAATTCTTCCTTGTTTTTTTTTTTTTGGTTTTATAGGCGCATTGTGTTCCTTAATAATTCCCCATAAATTCTCGATGGGGTTTAAGTCGAGGGATTGCGCAGGCCAAGTCATGTGGCTGACTCCGTTGTCGGAAAACCACTTCTAGGCTAGACCCGAAATGTGTTTCGGGTCATTGTCTTGTTGAAATTGCCAAGACAGTAGCATTTCCCACTCTGCGTAAGGCCAGCATTATCTCGTTAAGAATGTTCACTCAAATATGCTTGTCCATCGTCCCTTTAACCCAAGATAGAGGCCCGACTCCATACCACGAGAAGCAGCCTCATACCATTATATTATTACGAGGAATTAACCCCTCCTTACCCAAGTTCTGGCGTCGTTGTCAATCATATTTATTTTTGACTCGTCGGACCATAGGACTTTACGCCACTTCTTCGCGTAAACCGGTCCATCCCAATTCAGGTGCGATTTTGCGAACAATGTTTTATATTTTCTTTGTCTCTTTGTTAGCATTGGCACCTTTCGCAATTTTCTACCGAACAGGTATTTTTCCACCAAACGCCTTCTTGCTGTTCGAGATGAAATTGGCGCTCCTAATTCGCACTGAATTACCGCAGCTGATTTGAAAGGATCTTGACTAGAGAGAAGTTTTATGCGATGGTCCTCTTTAGGAGTAGTCTTGTGCGGTCTACCTCTTTTGAGAAATGGTTTTTGGGGCAGCAGAGCATTATTTATTAATGATTTAGGCTATTTGGCTAAGGCTTTGTCCTTCGTCTCTTAACTTTTGAATAATGTTGCGCTCTTCGTCAGAACATTGTTTTGCTCGGCCCATTATGTTGGTGTTTTCTTCGTGAACTTAAGCTAAAATGTCATATTTTCATAGAATATGTTAAACCTAAAAGTACTTACAATTTTATGAGAATTTAAATTTTGCTTTAATACTTCAAATGTTGACCCTTATCTACGATCATTCGAAGTGGTGCCAAATTTGGGTATTCTAAGAGGTGCATGACTACAACTATTATAAACGAGCTATCGCTGTTATCATTAAAGAGTATACGACAAAAAGTTCGAAAACATTTGTAACAAAGAAGTGACCCTATTTAATTGTCCATAACTGTATGTGTACATGTTGAATGTTTCTACACTCTTTTACTTTCATTTATTCCAATTTATTATGGAGTGTTGTAGATTACAAAGCCTTGTTGGATTAAATAAGTTGCACTTTTAATTTTTGGTAAATGAAACCACTTTTCTGGTCCCAGGGCCGGACAGACCATATGTGCAATGTGTGCAAATACACAGGGCGCCAAACCCTCGTAAAAGCTTGTGAAATCGACAACAGAACATTTTGTTCTTCTTTAGCACTGTTATTTCACTCACTGTACCCATTTCAGAGACTAGAATTAATGTATATGAAAATTGTTATCCATCTCCACCCCTTTGTTGTATGTGGATACAGAAAAAGAGCGCTAACAGAACAGTGTGCTAATTTTAAATCCGCACGTGCTCCCACAACTCGATTTGAATATTTCTGCATGAAATGCTGTATCTGACTTGAGCTGCATTCCCTTCATTCCATAAAGAAATTGCCAGTCGTGCTTTATTAATTCAATCATCGCAGTCAGATACAACATTTAATTGAAACATTTCACGTAGAAATCGAGTCAGATTAAGATACAGAAAAATAGCGCGAACAGGAATGTTATATCTGTCTGCTAACAGAAAGCCAACAGTGTTCTGCTTCTGACTTCAAACTTGTACACGCTGTTAATATTTCTGCAACTCAAACACCGCAAGCGTGATGGTGAGCATTTTTGACAGATGTGGTGTACACGCTTGAAGAAATTTATACGCTCTGTTTTTGACCGTAAGTTTTTATTCTCTTTTTTTCACCCGTGAGTTTTCAAGTATCGCAAGACACAACACACAAGGCAGACGAGTAGTACAGCGAATCGCATCCGCACAGAAAAAATAAAAACCTCCACCAACTCAATTCAGCTCACTGGGCTGACCAAACGAAGTCACTCAGCACATCCAACAACTTAGAGAGTGTTACGGAATCGCGTGCAGTGGCATTTGTGTACACAAGCCGTGACTGAGTTTTTTTTTTTTTGTGTACACAGGCAAAACTCACGCTTGCGAATTTGAGCCCCTGATTTTAAACTTGTATAGAATTTGACTCAGCTCGTTTCGTTTGACACTCAACTTCAATGTTATTTTCTCATACGATTTCGTGATCCAGTCAGTGCATGTTTTAAAATTTGCTCTGATGGGTTTAACTCATTCTGTTGAGTCCATTTCTTTCATGTGAGTCTTTTTTTCCCGTGTGTTACTTTTCCCCCACTTCATTGTTCTTGCCAGTCATTATTTTTATTGTGGAAATGTGATATTTTAGCGGCCTTATAATCGGCGGCCTTTTATTCTGGTTAAAATAACTCAAAATGTCTATGTATAATAGAAAAAATTTTTAGCAACAAAAAAATGGATGCGTAAATCTCTACGCGCGTCCGAAGCAATTTCAAACGACACCGCGCTTAGAACGCAAAACGCATTTTTTGCAAAGCTATTGAGTGATACAATTGGGTATGTTGTGGTCAAATTAGGCGTTTTATATGCAAAAATAAAATATAAAACAAGAAACCACCACACACCCAGACGTATCACCGAATAACACCAAATACCACGTCCCTCAATGAACCAAAAAACACCAAATGATCATTGATACAAGCAATGGTCAGCTTCACCAGCATTCGCGAATATACCAAACAAATCACCACTTACCTAAGGTATTACCCTCATCCCTAGATTCCTAGTATATCTCCGGACACCCTACATGCAAATGTTTGGGATAGTGCACACTTTACCATCCCCAAAGTTCCTTTATAACATCTAGTCTACCAGCTACATTTCCACAGGCCCTAGCGTGTAACAACAAAAGTCACAGCTACCCCAACATGAGTCCATAAGGAACACCAAATATCCTACTCGCAAATCTAATTCCCAGTCTCATATGCCCACTCGAGTCATCATAATCATTAGACGACGTGGGACATATGTGCTCGCTCTAAACATATTCCACATCCACAAGCTTCAGTAGCTACCGATCGCTCGACTTTGGTCGAATTTCATCCCTTAACGCATAATATTGAAGTGGATCGCAAGTGTACATAAGAATTTCTTTACCCAATCACATATCGTGTAATACACACACATTATGTGGTTCGACACTTTTGTTCCATGTATGTTTAACTTTACTGTTACGTCGTGGGTACACAATTGTGTGGTTTTTACACGTTCGTCTATCTAATTTTAGCTATACAGTACACACAATCCAAAGATAGGGGAAAAACTTTCCTTCTGTGAATATGATGTGTGTACGCGACCCTGCACGCGCAAATGAGTTTCTGAAAAGAACACTGACACGTGAATACATAAGATTTGCGCTGTTTCATGTGCGCACATGAGTGTTAGTCTCCGTTCCTTATCCGTACTCTGATTGATACACTACGCACAAACACAATCCGAAAAAAAAACTTGTGTTCCTGTGATATGATTGGTTGCGTTCGCTGATATAGGCAAAGTGGTGCATATGTCTCCAATGGAATTCTATTGGCTGAGAGCGGTCGCGTTCGCCGATTCAGGCAAAGTGGTGCATATGCATATTTCTCGAATCGAATTCTATTGGCTGAGAGTGACATCTTCTGTCTTTTTTTGAAATGGATGCCTGGATTCTCACTTTTAATTTTTTTTTTTTGTGTTTCTCTATTTCGTGGCGTTTTATCTTATGGTTTTACTCTACCGGAAGAAATGTACTACCGAGCAAAGTTCAAAAGTCTTGGTTCGATTGTTTTTTAGTTGAACTTACATTTCTTTGTTGTGTTGTGTATGTTGCGCGAAATCGTGGAGTTAAATTAATTAATGATGAATGAGGAAACCAAAAAGCGAGACTTGCACAGGGCGCAAATTAGGCTCAGGTCTGTCTGATCCACAGTGACTGCGTGTTATTGGTTGTGCTTGTGTCGGCCTCATATATTTCACGTTATCAAAAATGTATTTTTATTGTTAAACTCGAGCTCGAAGCTTTGTCCGCTGCTTACAAGGTCTGGTGCTAAAAAAAAAACTCGTTGGTGGTATTTATGGGATCTAAAAATTAGTCCACATGCGTTGGTGGTTCTCCATTGACCGTTACACTGCGACCGTTAAAAGAGGTGAGAATCGACAATACACCTCGGTTCTTGATGAAACTGCACAGCACACAGTGACTTGATGTGGATAGTGGATGCAGTGTCGTCTCATGGAGCATTTCTGGGTTATTGTCACTCCATATTCGGCAATTTTGCTTCTTGACATTCCCGTTTAGGTTAAAATGTGCCTTGTCAGAAATAAAAAACTGTCTATAAAACTATAGTCCTCTTCCGCCATTTGAAGGATTCTCTAGCAAATTTCGAAGCAAACGGGCAAGTTCCCGAAATTTAGTTGGCTTGTTGTGGAAATAAGTTCACATCTTGATGCAGAATTGTCTGCATCCACTGTCTGCTGATACCCATTTGCGCAGACAACCTCCTCCTCGAAACAGAAGGATTCGATTGAACGGCAGAAGCTACAGCGTTAATCATATCTTGCGTTCGAACTTTAGGATATCGACAATAAGGCCTTCTTTTAATAGTCCTACGCTCGGCAAAAGTCCAACTGCTGGGAGCAGTTCCGCCAAAGTCGCGCCTTAACTCTGCGATGTTAGCGACACACTATTCAAATTCTAGTTTCAGATTGTACAGGAAAAGTTATTAAATTTAATTTAAAAACAAGGTCAATCTAGGTGTTGGAAAATTGGATCTTATAGTACATACATACATACATATGTAGTTGGAATTAGTTATTACAATTTTTTTTTTTTGTGTTTCCTTGTAAATGTCGAGATGCGAGAACCGCATAATAGCTAAGACAACGTTACGCCTCGTAGCGAAGGCGATCAGCCTGAGTTCGTTATTGGAGCTGGAGTCCGATTCTCCGACCAAAGGTGCCCTTTCTTCCTAGCTTTGGTTTTAGGTTGTCAAGGATAATCTTGGACACTGCTCGTATGCCTTGTCCAAGAGTGCGTAGAACCTGTCTTTGGTATCGTCGTCTTTCTCCTATGTGGCATGCTTGCATATTAGGCTTATGTCTCCCTCTAACGGCAAATTGACATAGCCGTACTAGATATCGCAGTGTTTTATCCTCTTTTTGTCCGGCAACATTTCACGTACTGATTCTCGTTGTTCTTGTTTCGTTTGCAACTTCATTGGTAAATTCGTCCGTATCGGAGGATTGTTGTTGCTTCGTAACTACTACTTTCTTCCGTGGACGGGCAGTTACCCCGGCGGAAACCCCTAGCACGACGAGGGATCGCCATTCCCGATTGCTTCAAATTAATTTTAACACAAACATAAAATTCTATTAGCTAGTGGTCGCAGAAGGATTCCTCTTACTTAAGGTGGCGCTACTGTTCGGGGTGGACCTGGGCCTCAACCAACAAGTGTCTCCAGCCAGCTCGATCTTTAGCCAGAAAGATTCCTCGTCTGTTCTAATTTTCATTCAATTACAAGAACGAGCCGTCAATGACACCGTTGAACTCAACTCTGCAAGCGAAGATAAGCAAGGTGATGGCAGCGAAATTGTCTAAGATCCAGTTAAGCACGATGAAGCAGTGAATGTGGTGAGATGGGCAAAACAAGTCGATGTGGATACAACTGACATGCTCACGTTGAGATGACTTCAAGAAAAGGCTTTGCTTTGCATTCGTTCATTACTACTGGAGTTGATTTCTCAATATCATTGATTGCCCGCTCCTCGTGCTCTTTCTTAATTTTTCGGCGGGAAATCGACATTCTTCCAGTCTCTGCGCGTAGAGATCACAAGTAGGCATAGAAGTTGTTTCATTTGCCGAAGGTTCTGGTAGACTATTATGATTGTAGCCTGTCAAGGTTGTATTTACTCACATTAATTTTCTTTGTTGTGGCCTTTGAGATATCCGCATTCGTACCTTGGTGGCGACAAACAAGGCACTGATTCATCCAGAATTTTCTTTAAACAAAATGCAGTTTATAAAAATAATGTAAGCAAGTTTCGAGATCTTTGTATGTATGTACATCTGTCTGTGCAGGAAAATACAGCATTTAGAACTGCTCAGGTATCCCTCCAAGTACTGGGATACACGATCATGTCTGAGGAGCCCACATCTGTACATTATAATGGCAATAGGTGCGTCCAACAATCAAAGAAAGATGAGGATAAGATACACATATTTGTAATGTCTCCAAACGAATTTAATATGTGGAGTTAAATCATTTCAATAAATGGATCTAGGAGCATCGAATCTCTTCGTTTGAATAGTTTCAATCACTTCAATTTCAGAAACAAAAGTACAAGTCGGTTTGTTTGGTTTGATGTTGCATTATTCAGTTGGAAATATAACTGCCTTGGAGATAGCTGGCCCTGCGGCAGAAGGTTTGAGGCGTCGGAAATAACAAAGAAATCAAGAAAGCTTGAAGAAGAGCTAGCGAAGGGGTGCGTCGACAGTGATTATCGTCTCTCCACAATTGTAAAGGAAGGATTATTAGCATTTTGTTTTAATTAATTTTTAACTACTTAATTTTAAGAAACTGTAAGCATTCGTTTGTGATGAATGTAAATTTTATTTATTTATTTATTTTTTTTTTATAACTTTCATAGGACATTCGACCTGATTCCCAAGAGAGCAATTCAAATGAAGAACTTGCTCGCACAAATAAGGAAAGTAATGAAAATAAAACAGACACTCAAATGAATCAAAAAGAACAAAACGAAATAAACTCACCAAGCAAAAAGCAACTTAGAGAAGTAAATAAAGTTGTATCCAGTATGAACATCGAAAATCAAACATTCGTCATCACTCCCGACTACATTCAACAAAGTAAGACTTCTATGAACTAGATTTTAAGAAATTTAATTAATGATGCTGCCTCTATTTTGGGTAGCCTTCAAAATTATCAACGTTAGCAGTTTAGTCAAGTTTTTTTTTTTTTTTTTTTTTATAATTTTTATTATTATTTTTTCCGAGTTTTTGTTGGCGTAAAAAGAGGTCCCATTTATGATATTTGTGCTTAAACATGTCGCGTATTTAGCACTGCTTACGGTATGTTTTAAAGAAAAGTGTCTCAAAAAGGTTTAAACTTAGATTTATTCAACTTCGCAATTAAGAGTATGATAGAATCCTTTTTCGGGGTCAACTTTTGCTCAGCATGAAATTCTTTGGTCCTTGTCAAAAGCACTTCTTAGTCTAAGTTTTTATATGCCATGTAGTAGATATTTTGTGTTCCTTTTGGTGTATTTCTCAAAAGCGTCCACATGCCTACATGTTAAAAGTTGGGATGTGTGTATGCACTGCGACTTGTAGAGATCTGTTGTGCTCCCCTGAACTCGTATTGGCCGATAAGTCTCGATCTATAGCACCTCCTCGCCTTGGGTCAGTGGTTAGTGCGTTGGGCTGCTGTGCAAGCCTGAGTAGGTTCAAGCCCCAGCCATGTCCATCGAATATTTTAAGCGGCACCACTCCTCGTCGGGAAATAACAAGCCTTCAAAAGCATAATTTGTCATGAAAAAGCGTCTCAAGTCGCCGTTCGGAGTCGGCAATAAGTTGTAGGTCCCTTCCATTCGTGCGAAAATCTAACACGCTGAACATGAATGTTTGCGAGAAGCTAGGCCTTGGCTCATTCCGAGCTGTCGCGCCAGCTATTTATTTATTTTATAGCACCTCCTCTAATACGGAGTATCTGGATTGGGTCCAACGATAGGAGATTCGTTTTAGAAAATGTGTACGCTCCCAGGTGTGCTCTTCTTCTGTGGATCAGTGTTCCACAGTTCATAAAGAGGTGTGACGGACAAAATTTGCAGTTTCCGTTCGCTTCTATTCCCATTTTCCTGAGATCATCTCTGAGTCTGCAATGGCCCGTTAGGAAGCCCATTAGAATGCGAAGCTGGTTCTTGCTGGTACCTAGGCTGGCCTTGCTCCTCCTTCGGTCGTAGTTCCCGAGGAGTTTCTTTGTCTGCCTTAGTCCTGGGAGTGCTTCCCATAGTCTTCTTCTTTTGCACTCTTTCTCTCTTCGCAGTTTCTCTTGGATTCGATGCGGTCTCATCCCGCAGAATGGCTCGGATCCAACGAATGGTGTTTCTGACCATTTCGTTAACAGTTCATCGGCTATGCCTACATGTTATCAATTCAATTAGAATTTGAATTCTATATATGTCGACGATGATGATGATTCATGATTGAGACTATGCAGTTAAGGTTAACTAGCCGAGGCCTAGCTTATTGCAACCATTCATGTTGTGCGTGTTACATTTTTCCCACGAATGGACGGGACTTAACATTTATTGCTGACTCCAAACGGCGAATTTAGAAGCTTTTTCATGACAAAATATGCTCTCAGAGATTTATCATTCGCCGATGAATGGAACCGCGAAAAATGTTCGGTGGACATGGCTGAGGATTGAACCTACTTAACTTGCACAGCAGTCCAACGCATTATTCACTGAATCGCGGCGGTGATTAATCATTTAATCCTGCCAATGAGTTTTTTTTTTTTTTTTTTTTTTTTTTTTTTCATTCATTTCCAATGACTCGTTTATCCACTATGAGGATCTTGGGTTGAGAGTGCTTAAGCAACTCTCCATACCTCTACATGTTCAGCCATTGGCTCTTAAATACACTATTACACCAATTCCCTTTGTCGGTGTAGTAAATTAGTCCTGAATCGAGTACATATTATGTTTGTCCTTTGAATGACCATAATTGTCGTACCAAAGCATCGAACTTGTTGTCGAGCTTGTGGATTTTTTTCGTAGTGTATTTCTAATAGAATCACACACATGTAGTTATATGTTTAATACATAAAAAATATTCTAGCGTCACATACACATATGGAAGTACTCATTAACATACATACCTATGTATGGATAGATAGGTTAGGTTAAGTTAGATTGAAGTGACTGGCAGCTTAAGCCAACAGACCCGTGAGCGGTCCGTTGTGATACCACATGGACATCGGAAAGTTCTCCTGGCTACTCTCTGAATCAATTGGAGCTTCTTATGAAGCGTTGGAGGTTACTAACATCGATATTTAGCAGATCGCCTAAGTTGGTAAAGAAGAAGAGCTCCTAAGTGTAATTTTCTTTTGCGGGGGGGAGTCTGGACAGGTGCAACTCCTTCAGATAGCTTCTGCAGAAGTCGTTTGCGTAGACGGCAATACTTGTTGCTGCTAATATGCAATCTATTAAGAGAAATCAAATACTTAGAGCGTTTCAGATCCAGAGCTTTGGCCAAATCTGCTTTCTCGCTAAACATGTTTTACCACTTGTCCATCTAAGATTTGTTCTCTTGATAGCATCTAGCTTTTGTTTAAGTTTACACGTAGTGATCAGTATACATAAGATACTCTTATCAGACCCAATGGGCAATGTTAGTCCACATCTGCCAGTAAAATAAAAACAAATTGAGAAACTTTTCTTTTAAATATACTGTAAGTATATATAGGTGTCATTGTACCTTTTTAAATACAGTATATATTTCTAAATATCATTTTAGCTATTAAAAATGCACTGAAACAAGAAAATCTAAACCCAGAAATAGAGGAAAAACTGATAAATTTACAGAAATATCAGGAACGTCAAATGAAATCGGATCCAACCACCAATTTAATTTCCAATTCGAATATTAACTTAATTTCGCCAACAGAGATGTTAAATAACCCCCGAAAGCGGTGTAATAAAATAAATGAAGTTGAAGATTCGACCGAAAAATCAAAGAAGCCATGTCCATCTTCTGGCACATCCGCAGTAGACACAGAACATAGTGAAATTATTAATGCCCTATGCAATAGCACTTCAATTGGAAACAAAGGGAAGAGTGAATTTGAGAGAAAGAAAATAGCGGTGCACCTTAATGTAAGTTAATAATAAATCATTCTATTGTATATAAACTTGTTTGGACATTGAGCACATACATATACATATCTGTATATACAGAAAATTGACATATTACGCTTAATTTAATGAAACTTTCGCTCGTATGCACATAGTATTGTTAATCGATCAGAAATGCAGTAAAGAAAAATGTTACGAAGGTAGAATGAGAGCAAATTAGAAGTACTTTAACACCCCGAACTGTAGCGGAATCTAAGTAGGTAAGATAAACTTTCAGTGGTCGCTGTGGCTCAGTGGTTAGTGCGTTTGACTGTTGTGCGAGCTACATAGGTTCAAGCCCCAGCAATATCCATCAAACATTTTTCGCCTCCGGGGATACAATTTTTCATGAAAAGCTTCAATAATTCCTGGGAAAAATGCTACACGAAAGACATGAATGGTTTTTTTTTGTTTAAATAAGCTCTAGCTTCTAGCAAGCATTCATATCGTGCGTATCCTATTTATCACAGAAATGAAAGCGACAACAGTTTGTTGTTTTTGTTGTATTGCATGCTGTGAGGTGAAAGCGCGAAAAATGTTTTCTTCTTTTGGCTGGGATCGGCTCCATGTCAATTCGCTCAGGAGGCCAACCACATCCACGGCACCTCCAAACAAGGAAGATCAATATGAGAAAAAACGTTCTAAAAAAGAGTCAGTTACTATGGCGAGAGAAGTTCCTGCTGTTGGGCTTCACGGTTGTTAGGAGATCTCTTACTTTTGTACCAGACGATAGAATCACCTGTCACTATCTGTTGTAAGTCCACCCATCTACTATTATAACGTCAGAGGAAAGGAGGAGAGCGACAAGTAACTAGACATCGGACTAAGAGTAAGACTAGCAAATCGCGATGATACTACAATTTAAAAAAAAATAGATTAGTTTAAAGGTTTTAATACAAACGACCATTCGTGTGAACAATACAACACGCACCACATCAATAGTGCGTGAAGCTACACCTTAGCTCATCCGGATCTCTCTCGCCAGCTATTTATTTATTTAAATACAAACAACGAAGATAATTATTCGCCACTGATTTTGCCAGTTCGGGTGTAAGGTGGTGAGGGCGATGGACGTGTATAAACAGAAAAGCAGACGATATACCGGATCACATCAAAGGAAAACGCTTCGTCGAATATTCGGTCCGTTTTGCGAAAAGAACGAATGGAGAAACTTTAATTGCTGCACCAGGATGTGAATGTTATTCGGAATGCTTAATCACATAAGCTCATATTGACTATACTGATGGACATATTAAATGAATGGAAAGCAATGCTCTAGTCAAGAGAATTTTCTATTCATTACGCTCAGTTTCGATACTGCCAGATAGGCCGAACCTCAGTTATCATGGATGGCAGGGTGCCTTGTCTACCGAACTGCTAACAATGTACATATCTGGGATCGACGAGTATGGAACCTAACATCACACATGAAAATGCAAAGTCAGTCTTAGGTTGCTGATATATAATATGTTAATCTTTTTTTTATAACAGAATTGAGGATTGCTTATTTACATACAGTTATGAACAATGAAAAAGAGCCAATGCATCTTGAAGCTGAAAGTAGATTGTTCTTAAATTTATTTTTTACTTCATAATGTTACCATGTAGTTTTCTGTAATTGTTGACATTGTTTGTCGTCGCAAAAATAGAAAAGAACCCTTTAAATTTGTTGTTCAATATTAATTTAGCATAGAAAAGCCACTAAATTTTCCTTCCATTCACTAAATATTTAACTTATTGCAAAATAGTAGGGGATAATTTATTAATCAAACTAAGAGGGGTGTTTCCAAAGTTCTAGCAATGCATTTATAAAAGCTTTATTTTACTCATTTTCTTCGATATTACATTTTAGTTTTTCAATATAATTTCCATTCAACTGAATACGTTTTTCCCAGCGGTGTGCAAGCTTCTTTAACCCACCTTCAAAGAATGTTTGTGAAGTGTCTCTTATCCACTGGTTTATGCCGGCTTTCACCTCGTTTAAGTCCTCAAAACGAAACCCACGTAAAGGTTTCTTCAATTCTGGAAACAGGTGATATTCACTCGTTGCTAGATCAGGCGAATAGGGTGGATGTGACTGCAATTCCCACCGCAAATCGATCAGAACATCCTTTGTTTTGCGAGCAGTGTGAGGTCTTGCATTATCTTGTTGCAGCAATGGTTACAGCTTTCCCGGCCGTTCTTTAATCAAAGGTTGGCGTAATGGACCTTTTTAAAGATTGGAATAATATTCTGCATTTATTGTTGCACCTTTTGCCAGGTAGTCTATCAATATTATGCCTTCACAGTCCCAAAAAAGCGTTATCGTAACCTTACCGACCGACGGAATTGAACGCGCCTTAACTGGTGGGCCTTCTACGGGCTTTCGCCACTCTTTGGATTGATTTTTTATTTCCGGATTAAAGAATGGAACCCAGGATTTATCCGTTGTTATTAACCGATGCCAAAAAGAGTCCCCATAAACGGCCAATAACTCCTGTAGGTGACAGCAAGTTTTGACTCGGTTCAGTTTTTATTCTAGGCCCAAAAGACGGGGCACCCAACGTGCTGAAACCTTATTCACTCCTAAATGATTGTGCAGAATTTCATGAACTTGCCGCATACCAACGCTAAGTTTAGCACTAATCCCTCGAAAGGTTATTCGTCGGTCTTCCATCAGCAGGTTTTCCACAGCAACGATATTTGTTTCGGTGACAGAGGTGCTTGGCCGCCGCTCCGATGATCGTCTTCGAGCGATGTCCTTCCATCCTTAAAACGATCAACCCAACGGTAAACTGTGCTTTTCGATTCTGCGGAATCACCAAATACTCCTTGCAAACGCGTTACAATATCGCACAATTTTACTCCCTCTTTCCATTTGAAAAAAATTATAGCTCCTTGCGATTTTACGGCATCTTCCATTGTTCAGCTTTACAAAAGTGATCTCTTACTAGCTTATGTGGATAAACAAACATGTTCTAGTGCTGTTCAGGTTTTTCTGGAGCGATTTGTTGAAATGGGAGAGCGATTCCCAGAACTTTGGAAACGACCCTCGGATATAGCTTGGATTGTAATGAGAAACGATCCAAGTCAAAATTATGGTGACGTTAATTAGAAAATAAAAAAAGAACACGCAAATCAAAATCTACCTTAGGATGTACAGTACATACATGCACATCTAAGCCGTTCTGCCTTACATACTTTAATGATGACTGTATTTTTTTTTTTTTTTTTATGCGCAGGTAGGTGTGAAAAATCCTTACTGGATACTCTTTGGCCCGTGCCATGAGTGATGCCCGACTCCATGCTCCTGCATGTCTACATGCTAAAAAACACCTCCTTCTTGGTTTGTCCCCTGCGGCACCGCCAGTCAAGGCATTCCTTCGCAGGGGCAGGTGGTTTGACATTTCTTCGTCTCCTTCTCAACTGCCAGAGCTAACAGTTTCTTGGTTTCTCGCTGCTCTCTCCTCTATTCGCTGTTACTGCATTATGTTAGTGATGACTTCATTTGCAGTCTCCCAGCCTTCGCGCGTTTCCAGCATATATCTGATTAGGCCTCTTGGAGTCAATTGAACTTCAATTTCTCTCTCAAGGATGGTTCTAGCACGCGTGTAGTTTTCGCACTCCATCAGCACATGCTCGGCGTTCTGGGGTTTCCCCTCACAGTGTTGGCAGAATGGGTCATCCACATGCTTGTACTCCCGAAAGCATCCATGCCCTGATAGGAATTGCGTTAGGTGGTAGTTTACCTCTCCGTGCTTTCTTCTAGTCAATTCATCAATGTTGGGGATCAGTTTATACGTCCATCGCCCCTTCGTTGTGATGTTCCACCTATTTTGCCATTCCGCTTTCATAGCCTCCAGAGCCGTTCGTCTGCCGTCGGGCTCGCCTTCGCGCAGTGCCGCAGCCTTTTTCGCTTCTAGATCGATAAGCATGTGGTCGTCGTGGGTCGGTGGTTAGTGCGTTGGACTGCTGACCGAGCGGCGTGGGTTCAAGCCCCAGCCAGGAAAACACCAAACATTTTTTTTCGCGGCACCACCTCTCGTCGGGGAATGACAAGCCTCCGGGAGTATAATCTGTCATGAAAAAGCTTCTCACCTCGCCGTTCGGAGTCGGCAATAAATTGTAGGTCCCTTCCATTCGTGCAAACAATACAACACGCACAACATGAATGGTTGCGAGAAGCTAGGCCTTGGCTTATTCCGAGCTGTCGCGCCAACTATTTATTTACTTATTTTAGATCGATAAGCATGCGGCCTGATATTACACTTATATCATCCGCTGACACAGTTCTAAAGGCGCAGCATACCCTTAGGGATGCAATCCTATGCGCCGAGTTCATCCCCCTGATGTACGACTTATGGTGCGCCTCTGACGCCCATATCGGGGCCGCATACAGGAGCATGGACTTGCTCACGGTCGTCAAAAGGTTTCTGACCGGCTGTCTTGGTCCTCCAATGTTTGGCATGAGCCTGCATAGCGCTGCTACTGCACGAGAGGCCTTCTCGCCTGCATACGTTAGGTGGTCCTTGAAGCTGAGTCTGTGATCCAGCAGCACTCCCAGGTACTTGATGTGCGGCTTCGACTCGATGAGGTGTTCTCTGACCTGTATAGTTAGGTGTTCCACTTTTTTACGGCTGCTTATGAGGACGGATCGGTTTTGTGGTCCGTCAACTCTAAACCTGTTGTCTGAAGCCAATGCTTCACGTTCGCAATTGTTTCATTGCAGTTTTGCGTCACTTGTCCCAGTGTTTTTGCTACTACTACCACTGCAATGTCGTCAGCATAACCGACGATTTCCACTCCCTTCGGTCTCTGTATTTTTAATATGCCATTATACATTATGTTCCATAGAATGTGTCCCAAAACTGACCCTTGTGGAACTCCGCCCGTAATCTTATACTTCTTCGGTCCTTCATCCGTGTCATAGTACAGTGTTCTATGCTCGAAGTAGCTAGCTATTATCCGCAACAGGTAGTTTGGTACCTGTAGGTCACTTAGTTTAATGATGACTGTATAAGTTGTAATATATGTATGTGTTTATGTATATGTCTACATTTATTGTCTCTACGTATGCAAATCTAGTCTTTCAATTCATTTAAATTATTGTTTCCCCCCTAAATCTCAATTTTTACATACTATGTCTGCCTATAAATTATTTTAACCATTTTTTAACAATTTTATAGCGATTACACCGGCATAAAGAGCTTTTGAAGAAGGATATATTGAAGAAGAGAGCAATTCTGGAACGAACTTTGCACATTGAAATTCAGCAAGAGCTATCGTCAGAGATACCAGATGGTCACACAAATGATATCAAAAGTTCAAGTTTCTCAAAACCTGGAAGCTCTATTGAGAAGTATTTAAACTACTATAACATAAAACAAAAATATAAATTAACTTTGGATAATTTCTAGACAATCATCTCATAATAACAATCATGAAACCCATTCACCAAACAGGTTATCATTCGGAAATAAAATGAAAAAGGCTTCCAAGTTTCCAGGAATAACAAGAAAACGTGAAAAATTATATTGTATTTGTAGAACGCCATATGATGATACAAAGTAAGTATCAATTTACCTCCTTCATAACTCACTAAGCTAATACATAATACAAGCAGACACATAGTTTCCTGTTCAATTCCAAAAAGAATCACTTTTTCACTCATATGCATATGTGGTCCTGTAACTGCAACGTGTAACAGAAAATGTCATATTTCATCGGCAATCTGCTGTGCAATGAATTTATAGAAACTGCAATTTAAGAAAAAGTTTAATTTTTGTTTCCCTATGAACAATACAGAAATTTGTTTTAGAGTAAATAGATAATGAAGATAGTGGTCATGATAATGAGGAGTGGTTGCCGTGGTTCAGTGGTTAGTCCTGATCAAGTGGCGTGTGTTCAAGCCTCAGTCATATCCACCGAACATTTTTCGCGGCACCACCTCTCGCCGGGGAATGACAAGCCTTTAGGAGTATAATCTGTCATGAAAGAGCTTCTCAATTCGCCGTTCGCAGTCGGCAATAAATTGTAGGTCCCTTCCACTCGTGCGAAAAATTAATGGTTGCGAGAAGCTATGCCTTGGCTCATCCCGAGCTGTTGCGCCAGCTATTTATTTATTTAATGATGGTAGTCTGTAGATTTAAAGGGTAATGACAAATTTGAACCTGCTCTTAACTTAACAGCGACCAGTTTCAAAACACTAAAGCTATTATACATGTTTTACGTATAAATTTAATATTTTATTTTTTTTTTTAGATTTTACGTTGGATGCGACTTGTGTAGCAATTGGTTTCATGGAGAATGCGTTCAAATTACTGAAGAAGCTTCCAAAAAACTTTCTGAATTTGTTTGTGAGGAGTGCCGCCGTGCTAGAGATACACAGGAACTTTATTGTTCATGTAAACAGCCATATGACGAATCACAGTTTTATATTTGTTGCGATAAATGCCAGGACTGGTTCCATGGTCGTTGCGTTGGCATCGTTCAAAGCGAGGCTGAATTTATTGATGAATATATTTGTCCCGACTGTCAACGTAATAATGCTGTTAATATGGCGAACATGAAAAGCCTTACCAACAATGAATATGACGAACTTAAGAAACTCATAAAGCAAGTGCAGGTAAGATTCGTTAAGTTTTCTGCATTTATCTTTGAATCGAAACATTAAGTAAAAAAAAAGAAAAATAGTGGGTAATCTTTGTATAAGTGGTTTGAGGACATACATTTTCAGAGCGGGGCATAATACTATACATGCCGCGTCTAAACTGATATCCGATATCCAATGGAACAAAAGTAAGAAACAGTGGACGGGTGCCTGTCTGATTAATTTGGAGAACGCCTTCGACGCCGTATAGTTAGAGGGGCTATTTTACAAGTTGAGCAAGCTTGGGATAAGCAAACAACTACAGTACATGCTTTATTGTGAAGAATTGCAGTTAATAGATTCGTTACTTACTTAGGTGGCGCTACGGGTTGGGGTCAACTTGGGCCTCAACCAACAATCTTCTCCAGTTAGTCCGGTGCTTAACTAACCGCTTCTAGTTGGTTAACGTCCCCTTCTATTTGTGCGCGTTACCTGGCAAGACTGGAAGATTCTCCGAGCGAAAGTTTTTCTGTCAAATCGCTCCACATACCGCAACTATCTCAGCCGATGATTTTGAATTTTCTTGATCAGGGCGATGACAATGAATGACGCTAACCACTATAACAAAAGTCTTTACTTTCTGAAGTTCCTGGGTGCCAGCACCTTTCGCTTAACGACGGTAACGCTTTTACGGGTTATGTGTTATGTTTTGCGTAGAGAACAACGCATTCCAGTGTACTGGGCTCGTTTAATTTATGAGATATGTGTTTGGCCGTGGTGTAGTGATAACATCTTCACTTGTCACGCTGAAGATTCCGGGTTCAACTCCTGATGTCGAGAAACATTTATTGCTTAAAAATAAATAAAAGTCAATCAACTACGAAATCTGATGTGAAGTCTACTGCGAAGGCATAACACTAGCCAAAGAGTGGTCATCGCTTGAAGACTTGGCGGAACTGATAATGATGATGACATCAAGTGGCTGGAAAGAATATATGCAACGGCAAAAAACCTCGCTGAATGTCCTCAGTCGCCGATAGCAGTGAAACCAAAGCCTAAGTTTCAAACCACTGCACCAAAAAATTTTTTCCCATCTTCCCATCTTCTTCTTTCCCATATATCAACTGAGATATTGTCTGTAGTTGGAATAAATGAACAACATTTTGCTTTCCCCGTGACTATAATTTATGTCTATTCAATAATCCCACTTAAGTGAAGGGCATGGCATAATGGTTTGGTGGCCGGTTCTGGAAAAGCAGACCAGCATCAAAGTTCTCGAGAAAGTCCAACGTGTGGTTTGCCTCAGCATTACTGGTGCGCTGAGGACTTCTCCTACAGTTGCCCTTCAAACCATGCTCCACTTGTTGCCAATAGACATCTATGGCATGCAGCAGGCCACTAACGTGGCTTTAAGACTGAGAGATACCCACCAATGGTGCGAAAAGAATGTGGGACATACCAGAATCCTATCCGCAGCCTTCCCGAATCAACAGACACGTTGCCCACCGAAAACTACTTTAACATGGGCTACAAGCACAAGCTACTGGACAGAAGCTCCTGGAGTTAGTGCGAAGTCCTTTTTAATGAAGGAGTCGGTGTCGGTGTCTTCTCAGAAGACCTAGACATTCACCACTCCGTCAGTCTTTCCAACAACTGCAGTGTCTTTCAAGCCGAACTCACAGCTATAAATCAACCCGTGTACAGACGGCAGGACGCTCGACCATGTCAAAGCGCCTATGTCGTTTGTTAAGCACCTGACCCACACCGACGCTCTGTCGAAAGCAAACCGTAGATGGCAACATCTCGATTATTGCAATAACGCCAGGCTTATCTGGCCTGTCCTGGATCTAAAAAGATCGAAAGCATTAATACGACTTAAAAGAGACCAGCTCTTAAAACTCATCAGCGTCCTCACGGGACACTGCATCCTAGGAAGAAATGCTCAACGCCTGGGGATAGCATGCAACGATTTCTGCAGGAGCTGCAGGGATGAGGAAGAGGAAAAGTCCACCGTACACTTCCTCTGCACGTGTCCCGTATTGGCCCATATCAGGAAGGTCACCCTGGGCCAATACTTCTTTAACGATCTTAATGATCTGAACTCCGGCAGCATGGCCGACCTTAACAGCTGCGTTAGGAAATCTAAATGGTTTCAGGAGTAAGCAGGGTACCCCAGTACTCAATGGCATCACAATGGACCGACTTTCTGGTCTAAGTGTACCTCCTTTCGGAGGGCTACTTCTAACTAACTAAGTGAAGGGTCTAGGTGCCAGGGAACTAAAAGATCTTCTTTCCAAAGTATTCGTCGAATTTTCGTTTTTCAGTCCTCGTATCAGTCAGTGATCATATTTACATATACACAACATTTATTAACATTTATTTTAATGAACATTGAATTTTTTACACAGAATCACAAAAACGCATGGCCGTTTATGGAACCGGTTGATCCAGAAGAAGCACCAGATTACTACAAAGTTATCAAAGAACCAATGGGTAAATATCCATTAGTTTAAGTGTTAAAACGAATTACAAAACATAAATCCCTATTTTGTTGTTTAATTTTTCTAGATTTAAAAAAGATTGAAAAGAAAATACATGCCCAGATATACACAAAGTTGTCGGAATTTATTGGTGACATGACGAAAATATTTGATAACTGCCGCTATTATAATCCTAAGGAATCTGCATTTTATAAATGTGCGGAAAGTTTAGAGGGATATTTTGTGCAAAAAATAAAGAACTTCCGGGAGAATTTCGTAACGCATTCTTGAATGCGAATTGTAATAAATTTTATATGAATTCATTCACTAATGTAGTGAGTTTTGCTATCCATATGAAAGTATTATTGTAAGAAAAATGTGTAGTAAATAGTAAAAAAAAAAAAAAAAACAGTAGCCATTAAGTATGTTATAGGCATATACGCGTAAATTTCATTTCACATACAGGGCTTAAGAAACTTGAATGTGTGTAAATATTTGAAATACAACTTTTTATGGAAATAAGATAGTAAGCATAATGATATGTTTTTTTTACTGTAAACTCTTTAAATCGTGAATTGAAATTTGCTTATTTATTTTTATGAGTTTTAAATAGCAAATACTTAATGTTTCGTTTCCAATATTGTATATATTCATCAATTATTTAACAATATCCTTTAAATTAATTACAATTAACTAACTTTGAAATTATAAATTGTAAAATATATTTAAAATTAATAAAATCAACTTAATTAGAATGCGTCGCTTTACTATTTATTATTTGTTCTGCTTGAGTCTTGTACAGTAATTGGTCGACTGAATGAGACAATACCAAATTTGGAGACAATCGATTGCTGATCGACAACTGCAATGACGGCCTATGCTTCAATAAATCGTTCAAATCTAAAAATCGAATCATTCAAGGATTGGTTTCAAAAATGAATCGGTCTTTTCAATCAATCATTCAATCGTTCAATGACAGATGTATGAACGATCCATTTCATTTCAATACAATCAAAAATCCCAATCAGAAAGCTTTCGTTCATTTTAGTATTGGATAGAGACAAACAGATTGTATTGATTGTGTAGTGTGAATACAGCGCTTATTCTATCTGAACGACTTCGGTTAAATAGTTCATGCCTTCTTGCTGTTCCTCTTTTCCATTAATTTTGTTTCGTTCTTTCTAACTCGTTAACCGAAAGAACCGAACCGGTCACACAAAAGTACTGCCTTCGTGATTGATTGATTTGTGGTTGTGTGATTGTAATCACCAATACTTTACTGTGAACGGGTCAAAGAGATCGAATCAATCGTGATTGACACAGCACTACTAGGCAGTACGGCCTCAAAAAATTCAACTTCGCGTTACAAGGAATTTTGCAATGACCGTGATCTTTGGTCTTGATGAATGTTCTGGGGCCAAATTACCACACTCGTTAACGAGTAACTGTCATGGAAATGTGAGGATTTGGCATCACACTCACTCGTTATCGATTGCGGTAATTCGGCTCCTGCTCTCGCCAGTAAAAGAATAAGGACTCTTGGTAGTTATTTCTTCACGGAACTAAAGGACTTGGGTGACATCGAGCTGAGGGACCTCTTGAGATTCATTTCCTTATCTGGGTGGTTTTAAATCAGCGGCTCCATTTCTCTTTACAGGTTCCCGGATTAAAATTAGATGATGGACACTTTGCTGGTCTACGTGAGCAGTGACAATGTCAACAAAGCATCCATTTACCTAATCTAATTTTGGTCCTGATCTAGACGCGGTCAATTCGTTTGCGTACGCAATAGCATGGTGAAGAGAATTTTTAAAATTACCTGTGTAAATATTGAACAGGATCAACGAATTGACCGCACTCTTTTGCAGCAGAAGTCACAAACATGAACTATCTACTGGTGAGCATATTACATAGCATGTACAACAGTGGTTTGCTTATGCTGATGCTATGTGACCGGGAATCAACCCTTTCGTCGGCGATGGCATTATTTACCATGTAATGGTCGCTGAAAACGATAGAAGATCAAATAACCGATGCTCTATATCACTTTGAAGGTAGAAGTTGTGCACCAGAACACAATCGTTCAGGTCGTGATTTTAGCAATTGCCAGCAATCATCTTCTATACTTCCTGTAAAGTCGCTCTTGCAGCCTTTGCCTACTGCTTGAAAGTGCAAGTTATGGTTGGCCATTTGAAAAGCGTCTATGACAAGACGCTCCATGTGCAGAGGGCCTTAGTCAGGTTCGATAGGATAGGATATGCCTTGTCGCCTTTCTTGATATCGAGGGTGCTTTAAACTACACCAAACGTGCACTCAGCATTTTGAACCTCTCACCAACCATAAGCAAGTGGATTATTTCTTGAAAAGTATAGTAAAATATAGGCGCTCACAACTCGAAGAGGTCCCCAAGGTGAAGTCCTGTCGCCACTGATATGGTCGCTCGTCATTTACAGCCTACTTCGGTCCTTAAAGAACCTAGGGATTGAGATCATCGGCTATGCAGACGATGCGCTGTTTCAGAAGTACTCCAAGTCGCAATATCTGAGATACAGAAATGGTGCACCAAAGAAAACCTCTCTTCAAACCACCATAAAGACATCTATAGTTTCTTTTGCCATTAGAAGAAACCTAAATCTTCTAATTCGCTCCTCTGTCTACGGACAAACCATTCAGTTCTCGCAAGAAGTAAAATACCTTGTCCTGGAATACCCAAACCGACCGGACTGTTGGAAAAGCCACACGAGCACTGTGCATCTGTCGCCGCATCTGTGGCAACAACTGGGGATTAAGTCCCAAAATAATGCTCCAAGTCTACACCTTGGTCGTCAGACTTACTCTGACCTCTGCAGCAATAGCCTGGTGGCCAAGGGCAAATGAGGCCACAACAACCAAGAAACTGAAATGGGTTTAGCGCCTAGCTGAATTCTGCATGACGGGTTGCCTGTGCTCGAACCGCACCGCCTCGCTTAACACCAATGTTAAGCAGTTCTAGCCCATGTAGAAATCTATGCAAAACTTAGCCTGCACAGACTCTTCCACCTAAACAATATCAGCTCCAAACACCCCTTTGATGGTCACCTTAACATGCTTTCCTCCCCACTCCAAAGCAGCGAGTTCAATATGCCGTTGGATGACATTCTCTCAGGGTTCTGCTCCAAACGAAACTACTCAGTAGTAATCCCCCCATGTGACGATTAGGAAAAATGTAAACCCCGTCCTTCAGAGGATGACAAAGTATGGTATACGGACGGCTCTAAAATAGACATTGGATTCGGAGAGTTGTCTAGTACCTACTAACATATCAGTCAGTCTAGGCGTATACTCATCGATCTTTCAGGCAGAAATATTTGCCAAAAGCTTAAACTTGCTCTCTAGTTTCCGTGGTAAAACCACTTTATCTTCTCTGACAGTCTTGAAAGCACTGAACTCAGCCACGATAAAGTCGAAACTAGTCCTAGAGACAATTAAATTGCTTCTAGATCTGGGAAAAAAACAACTTGGTTATACTACACTGGATCCCCGTTCACAAAGCCTACACCGGCAATGAAACAGCGGACTCATTGGCCAAAACAGTAAACAGCCTGTGGAGTAAATCCATTTTTAAAAGCTTCATGAGGGAGAAATCCCTGCTCAAATCCGACACAATTTGGATGGTAAGTGTAGGACAGAAATCTACCAAACACTTCTTCCCCAATCTATCAGAAAAGAAATTCAAATTTCTTTTAAATCTGAGCAGGAACTACCTTAGAATTCTTACCGGCATCCTAAGTGGCCGACTAAAACAGCATCTACACAAGCTTGGCCTGTCACCGAACCCTACCTCCAGACTATGCTTGGAGAGCTATGAAAGGTCTCTTTACATCGTTACAGAATGTCCCGCCCTTATTCATGTGAGAAAGCTGGCCCCTCAGTGAACTCGTCTCACCAACAGCACTTGCGCGCTTCACCCTGATTAGCTTCCTAACATCGGATGAATTTAATAATGCAGCGTTGCGGCAGTGTTGCAGCAACAAAAAAGCAACGAGTTCAAAAACACAACATGTTGGCTCAAATCATGGGTTTTTTTCTTTTTTGCAATGCCAACGCAACCAATCATCAAAACAGAGTTATCTGTGCATCAGTTGTTTTCCTGTTGCTTCGTTTTGTTGCGATTTAGGTTTTTCTTGATAGCTGTTATTATTTACATTACTACTCTAAACATATGGGACAGCACAATATGTAGGTTTCTATATGAGACTGCAGTGCTAGAGTGGACAAACCGTTCCACACTAATAATAATAATAGAAAAATCAATCCTAAGGCAGCTGGTTTTCCGTATCTACACAAGTTACTCATATATTGCCCCTACTGTGCGCCTGTACTATGTATGTACACAAAAGACTACAATCTACAGAAAGTATAACTATCGCCGTATAATTGTTTTTATTATACGCGTACGTACGTTTGTAAGTATTCTACATGTTCCATGTGAATAAGAAATAAGATCTATTAGACTACAACTAAACTAATCAGTGATGTCTGTGGCGCTCAGTTGCAATTTGACCGTGCTTTAGTAAACTTGTTCTTTTTTAATACGTACGAACATTAGACAGAACAAAATTGTACAGATTAATTTTATATATTAAAAGTATTTTTTTGTTTTTTGTCAAAAATGGTTCTATTCATCGTACTTTTTCTGACGCTCCTCAGTTTTATTGTGCACTCTGTTATTAAATCTGTGAAGAAACCGCTAAACTACCCACCCGGTAAGAGAGCAAAGCAATGCATATCTACTGTGATAAATTAATTTATTAAACTGTTTCAATTGGGTTTGAATTGATCTATGTCATATGTCATATTGCCTAATAACAATTGTGTACGGAGTATATACTTACAATAAGCTTAATTGAATTAATGTCGAATGATATTTTATTGAAATGCATCAATGCATGCACGCGCGTGTACGCATGCATAGATAAAATCTGGAAATCCATATTGTATATCTGATATCGCTAATATGATTAACTTTTTTTTTATCTCCCATTCATTAAATACGAGTACATGAATGTGTAAGAAATGGAAAACAAAAAAAGTGATAACTTATTTATAACCTATTTTACAATAGGAACAATTGATACGCGTACCACTAATAACAATAGCATTACAATAAGTTTGTTAAAATTTGCAATACTTACGTAAAGAAAATATAAGAATCATTTATTGTTCAGAAATGAACGAAGCAGTAGCAAGCCTAGGAAAGGAATACATAACCGCGAAGCCAACCCTTCTTCTGTTTATGTTATCATATTTCTGTGCTAAAATGAAACTGTTTGCTTATCGTAGCTAAATAGAGTTTGATTAAAATTGTAGCATTAACTTACCTTTGGATGTTGAGAATTGCTTTCTAGAATCAGAGTGTGTCTATATGTACATATATGTACATACGTATCTTGTATATACAGTGCTGTGCAAAAAGATAGTTCAAAGAAATTTTCTTAGAAACGAATTTGCAAATACAGTCAAAATCGGTTATAACGACCTTCAAAGTATCGATTAATTTGGTTGTTATAAGCGAATGGTCGCTAAAACCAGTGACGTTTATTCTAAGGTGCGCAGGTGTTCTCCGCACACACTAACAAAATCCGTCTGATTTTTTAATGCAACTTTTATTCGTACGCCTGTACGTACTAGAGTTGCGAATCAAAAATGCTCAAATAAAAACCATTTCTGTTCACTCTGTTGTGCCGCACCATCATAGTCAAATCAACCAAACCTCGCAGTCATAATCGCTTGCAACGCAAGGCCAGAACTATATACAAATTGAAAAGCTGCGCGCCAAACTCTAGCAAGCAACCTATCCAAACCAAGTTTTCATTCACCTCAGTTTGACGTTGACTCGACCAAGTGTTCTCCAGTTACTAGAGCACCAACCAATAGGAAATATTCTTATAAACAAAATTTTACCACATTCAAGGTCCGAACAACCGTCTATAAAAACACATGAATTTGTGTTCTCCAGTCAACTGTGCACCCAGACTCAATACAACACGGCTGACAGATGATTTCTACCCTTTTCTTCATTGATGAAGATGTTGGCTTTGGGTATTTTTTTCCTTTCATATGTTGTATTTCGCATATAATTGGACTGGACCTGGTGTCGGTGCAACTTTTCGGTTGCCTGTAAACGAATGTGTAAAACTGCCGAAAAGGAAGTCAATGTCAGTGCTGCCAAAAGTACTGCAATTGCAGTATTATACTATTCGTACTGCCCAAACGCAAATAATACTGCTTATCCCAGTAGTCCAATGCCTACGGTTAAACTACCAATGAGAATGCTTTTACTATTGCTTACTATATTTGTTTTATGCAAAACTAGCTGATACCCGCGACTACGTCCGCTTGGAAAGACGTCACATTATACTCTATATCCTTCCCGGTACTCTATATTTGTAGAACCCTACCAGTGATGTTAGATCGTGGTATTTATCCCATATTTCGGGATTTTTGACCCTTGAATGTGACAAAGGGATTTTGCCTTAAATCGTGGGATTTTTGATTCAAATAAAAAATAAATAAAATAATGTTGATTGGTTTTAATCCTGAAAATTCAAAATCAATCATGTCTACCAAGTCTATCACGTCCTCATCGTGGTCCTGCAGAAAACTAAGGATGGACGTTAATATCAAACAAAAAAAAAAAAAACAGTGTAGAACACCCTCCCGGGAACATCACGCCACGTCCCTGGCTAAAACCGATATCAAGGTTAGTAAATGGAGCTCAACCGGGACCTAAAATTTGATCGTTATAACCGATACGTCGTTCTAACCGATACATCGTCATAGCCGATGTCGTTTTAAGCGATTTTGGCTGTACTATGTACCTTTAAGCAGTATTTTTCAAAGAGTGGGTGGCAAATGTTAAAAAGTTCACAGTGCAGGCACCATCTTGGCGTCGAACTATAAACCAAATCGATACAATCACGCATACCCGCCGTTACAAAATGATTTGCATTGCAAGTTTTGCAAGATGATGTTGTTGCTTCATATGCGGATGATGTTACCATAGTTTCTGTCGGGTCATGCCTCAAGACTGTTTGTGCTAACGCGCTGGTGGGTGCACTAGGTGTGGGCTTTCGGTCAACCCTCTGAAAACTGAGGTTGTACTCTTCACGATAAGGAGGGCTGTGACCGGTCTGACTCAGCCAGTGCTTAAGGGCGTCACTATCCAGATCACCGATGAAGTCAATTAACTAGGAGTGATCCTGGATAAAAACTTCTTTGGGTAAAGCATGTCAAGTCGAAGACATCCAAGGCGCACTCATTTTTCTGGCAGTGTAAGTTTGCTTTTGGGAAGACATAGAACTTATCACTGAAAAATATCCTTTGAATCTATACGGCTATGATAAGGCCGTTTCTAACTTATACGTCGGTTGTTTGGTGGAGAGGGCTTTTGCGTAAGTATGTGACTGCTTACTGCCCTAAACTTCAAAGAACGGCTTGTCTCGGCTGCAGGGCTCTGCTCTAGACGCTCTGCTTGATCTCTCTCCCCTTAATACTTATATCATGGACTGCACTATCAGAGCAATCCATCGTTTTAGACGGGATGGCTTTTGGTATCATCCGCACT
Organism: Matsumyia berberina; assembly: GCA_917880715.2. Taxonomy (NCBI): domain Eukaryota; kingdom Metazoa; phylum Arthropoda; class Insecta; order Diptera; family Syrphidae; genus Matsumyia; species Matsumyia berberina. The sequence goes on from OU862870.1 coordinate 38,634,504, forward strand.
GCAATTTTGATTACCTTGCCCCACACTTATTCTACGACACTAGTTCCATGGATATGCCGTCTAATGTAATGACATCAGAACTTCGGCTACTGTGTAAATTTAAAGTCGACTTTCCTTGCCTTCAGGACTGGCTTCGGCAAAAGTCCGAGCCTGGACTGAGCTGCAGTCGAACTTCACGGATGGCTCCAAAACTAGTCATAGATCCGGTGCTGGTGTCTTCGTGGAGCATGCCTCTGTTTTCCAAGCAGAGATCTTTGCAATGCTAATGGGCACGGACAATATTGATAAGAAAAGGTGGAAGGATCAGAGCATCTGCGTCTGTAGTGACAGCCAGGCTGCGGTTAAGGCCTTGCTCAACCCTTTAACCAGTTCCAAGATATTGCGAGAATGCAAGAATTCTCTGAATTCAGTCGCAAGGCTAAACTATTTGACTCTTGTATGGGTCACAGGTCACACTGGGATCTCTGAAAATCGGATCCCCGATGATATTGCTAGACAAGATCAGAGGATGTTTTCTCAGGACCTGAACCTGCATTACATCTTCCCTCGTCTCCGGTTAGGGCCTCCATTGACGATTGGGTTTCCTATAAAGACAATTGTGTGTTGAACGGCTTCGCAGGATGTAGGCAGACAAAACGATTGCTCCCGAACGTCTATACGGTATAAGTAGCATTCTTGTCGTCATTCTTGCAGCAGAAGAGACTGTAGACAACTCATTGGCGTTCTAACGGGACTCTTCGCTGTTGCCAAGCATATTAGTGCAAGGCTTAAGTGACACCATTATCTGCGACCCCCGTGGAGAGGGCGATGATACTTCGGATCATTTCCTTTCCGTTTGCCCTGGATTTGCTCGGATCAGTTGGTAGATTTTCAGTGATGATGTGGTGAGTGCTTATACTGTAATTTCCTTATGGAAAAACTGAAAAGCAAATTCGATGCCGAACAAGCAGGTTCCGGTCTGGATCCTCTTGTGTCGACCACATTAACACCCTGCGTATCATTATTGAGCAGTGGGTTCAATAGCGTTCGCCACTTCACCTGTTGTTCATCGATTCCGAGAAGGCGTTCGACAGTGTCAGCAGAGGATTGATCTGAGTTGCCTTGTGCAGGAGAGGTGTCCCAGAGAAATTAATAGCTATATTAATGCAACTTACGAAAGGTCAAGATGTCACGTTCTGCACAGATGAAGGCTGTCGAAAAAATTGGAGATCCAAAGTTGAGTTTAACAAAGCTGCGTTCTTTCACCGATATTGCTTTTACTTGTGATTAGCGATGTGCTTCGCGTTGCCCTATCGATGGGAAATCGAGGAACTCAATGGACTCTCAACTCAAACATCTTCACTATGCTGACGACTTATGCCTATCATCACATGGGAATTAGAATAATAATGGAACCAAATGGCAGGGGGTGTTGAGAGAGAGGCGAACTTCGTGGGGTTGAAGAATAACACAACTAGAACGAACACAGCCTCGAAATAAATTCACCATCTCAAGTTAGCATCACTGGACAACCCGTCGAAAAAGTACATAGAGAGCTTTAAATTTCTTGGGAGTGTTGTCTCGAGCGTTGGTGGAACCGAGAAAGATATTGCCAGCCGACTCTGCAAAGCGAAGGAATGTTGCATTTGGAATGTTGTCCAAAATATGCCGAAGCAATGTTATCAGGTTAAAGCTACGACTGTTTCGTTCCATTGTTGAATCCGTGCTGTTTATGGGTGCACAACTTGAAAAGTGCGAGCGGCGTGGGTTCAAGCCCCAACCATGTCCACCGAACATTTTTCGGGTCACCACCACTTGTCGGGGAATGGCAAGCCTCCGAGAAGTATAATTTGTCATGAAAGAGATTCTCAATTCGCTGTTCGGAATCGGCAATAAATTGTAGGTCCCTTCCATTCGTGCGAAAACCATAATACGCACAATATGAATGGTTGCGAGAAGCTAGGTCTTGGCTCATCACGAGCTTTCGCGCCAGCTATTTATTTGTTTTTACTGGGGAAGTGACCCCTACTATCACAAAAAAACTTCAAACGTTCGTTAATAGGTGTTTACAAAACATTCTAAGGATTTTCTGGGCTAACCGTATCTCTAACGAACATCTTCACCAGATGACGAGTGAGGAATCGATAGCCACAACCATTCAACTACGAAAGTGGCAGTGGATTGTTCACACCTTTTGAAAAGGCGACAGCTCCGTTGCTACCGTAGTTAGCGCTTGCTCAAGGTGGTAGAAGAGTGGGTCGACCGAGAAATACGTGATGCGGAACAGTTGAGGAAGAGGTTCGGCAGTTGGGGAAGAGTTGGGGGGAGCTGAGGCATATTGCCAGAAAACGCGCACGATGGCGTGCAGGCGTAGTAGAGGCCGTAGGATAGAAGAAACAGGATATAAGTACATAAGTAATGTGTTTCGTTGCATGTTTTTAAATGTATCTTTAAAAAAGTGCCTGTAAAGAGGAAACCTTTAAGAATCTGGAAATGTGCAAAGCGATGGCATCTTGTACAACAATATTCACATGTCTAGTCGTACGATATTCCTGATCCTCAAAAAAGGAGACAATATAAACTGTCCAACTATAGAGGTATTAGTCTTCTCAACATCGACTATAAGATCGTATCTGCTGTTTTGTGTGAGCGTCTAAAGCCCTTTGTCGAAAACTTGATTGATCCATATCAGTGCAGCTTTAGGGCAGGAAAGTCCACCACCAACCAAATATCCATACTACGGCAGATCTTGACAGAAAACAGGAATTACAAATCGATACCCACCCGCTTTTAACAGCATTTATAGAGACGAGCTTTGGTATGGTATGGTATATGAGGGTGAGCGGAAGGCTCTTCACTAAGGCCTCTATCGGGCCCGTTGTGTTCCCCTCCTTTGATTCTCGAAACTGCAGGGATAGGCTTGGCTTAGGACGTATGTTGGGAGGGATCTAGGGAAGGTGGAAACAATCATGGAGTTGACACTAGTGTACGTGTGGTCTGGCGAATCTTCCTGTTTCTTTTGTGAAGGCCAGGATGCCGCCGATTCCTTTGTCCTTGAGATGTTTCAGGACCGGTATTCACATGGAACCCAGGGTCTTCTGTCGCATTCTCGCTAGGGCTGGGCAATGGCATAGGAAGTGTTCGAGGTCCTCTTCTTCTTCTTCACAGTTCCTACATGTTTCTGTGTCAGCGAGGCCTCAATTGCTCTCTGCTTCAACATAAACCCTTCCTGGTGAGCAGGTTGCTGGGTTTGCCCACGAATGATCTACCCACTTTACAATTCGGGAGGTTAGCCCAGTGATCTCGTTGATTGCTGTTTTGATTACTGTTAGTGCGACCCCAACTGTGTTTTCAGCGGTTCGTTTTATTGCGTGCCAGTTCATCGGCTTTCTCGTTCCCCGAGACACTTTCGTGACCCGGTACCCAGACAAGGCGGACGTCGTTGTGCCTGGCAAGCCTATTGAGTTTGTTTTTGCATTCCCTGACCAGATGAGATCTGGATGTTGGATTTGCGATGGCTTTAAGTGCTGCTTGACTGTCCGAGCAGATTTCTATTTTCCTTCTTTGGGTGTGGCGTTCCAAGAGAACTCCAGCTCCCCTCAAAATAGCAAGGACTTCTGCTTGGAATACTGTGACGAAGGGATCTAGATGAATCGCAAGTTCTACCGGTGGGTTATGACAATATACGGAGACGAGCTTTACAAAGTAGTGTCTAATTTTGGCATCCGTGGCAAACATATCCATTTGAGAAGGATGACGATGGAGAATCAAGGCCGGTAAACACAAGACGTCATGGGATTTTTTTCACATCAATCGTGTAGAATTCACACGCCAACACCAGAGGGACAATCTTTCGAAAATCCATGCACACGCCGACGTTATTGCCGCAGCTTATGTCAGTTTCACGTTCGTGAGTATTGAGGTAAACAAGTGATCCTCTATGGCGCAAGACTTTGCCATCGTCTGCATAGACACTGAGTACAGGAGAATGTACGTATGTACAACGACGAACTGTGTGGGCTGTACAGCGACATAAACCTAGTCCAAAGAGTTCACATACAACGACTAAGATGGCTGGGACATATAGAGCCGATGAACACAAGAAGAATCTTTGGATCAATTTTGGAAGGACCACGCAGTAGACTCATGACGATGCAGCATAACCAATGAGTGGAGGAGAAAGTACAACACTGAGCTGTACCGCCTGTACAGCGACATAAACCTAGTCTGAAGGGTTCACATGGTTGGTTTAGTGGGTGTCCTAAAGACTTAGTTAGGCCTCAAGCGGGTCCATTGTACCCATAAAAAGTGTACTCATGGGAGTCAAACCAAGTTGGCTTATCCGGAAGCCACCCAGAAAGGGATAAAAATCTCTGGAGTTTCCTAAAATCAGCGATATTAAGGTCCTCCAGCCTATGGAAGAAGCTACTACCAAGAGTAGACATTGGCATAGCAGGTGCCGGACGGATTCTATTTCCTCTTCGTCCCTGCAGCTTCTGCAATAGTCGTTGTAGGGCAATCCAAGACGCTCTGCATGAATTCCTATTCCGCAGTGTCCTGTAAGGACACTGGAGATGATTCGTATTTCCCTTCGACTAAGTTGTACGTGATTTTTGGACTTCTTCTTATCGAAGACTGGCCATAGTGATCTGGCTATTGCACATGTGTCGATGTAACACCATTGCGTATTAGCCCTGATCATGGCTTCCTCATCTTTATCCCCGTAAAAAGTGCTAATGGGTGTCTTCGCGATCGGAAGGCTATATGCAGGATCTAGTTCTGCACCCCCACTAGTAAGTTCATCCGCCTTCTCATTGCCTGATATATCCCTGTGGCCCGGTACCCAGCATACGGTCACCTTGTTGGTGTTTGATACATATATCGTTGAGGTTTTGTCTGCAGAACTTTACGAGCTTTGATTTTATCGATGCTGACTGCAGAGACTTAATAACTGCTTGGCTGTCAACATAGATAGTAATGTTTTCTCTGACAATGTTTGTCATTTTTCTACACACACAACGACTAAGATGGCTGGGATATGTAGAGCAAATTAACGGGAAAATCTTTAAACTAATTCTGAAAGGACGACGGACCAGACTTAGGAAGCGCGCGCTAGTGCAAAACAATAATCCAGCTGACTGAAGACGCTTGTTGGTTGAGCCCTAGGTTTATCCAGAACTGTACCGGCATCATACCGAATTAAGTAAGAAAATTGTACGGAATTCTCAACGATAAAGTACTTGTCCTACCAAAGCGTAAACCAAGGCTGGTGACACGTATACGGTGGAAGAGTTTACAGAACGATGAGATACGGGAGGAGTTCGCACGACAGATATCCGAAAGGTTTGAACAAATTCCAACTGTTCCGACAAATGTAGAGGAAGAATGGCGGTTGTTTTCAACAGCAGTCATTGCCTCTGCAGGAGATGTTTGCGGAGTGAAGCGGCTTGGTGTGGCGGCTGGTGGTGAGAAAAAAACTGCGTGGTTTAAAACACCCGGAGTTCAAGAAGCCATCAGAGAGAAAAAGAAAGCCTTCAAGGTGTGGATACACTTGGGGAATTCAGCTTCTCGGAACCGGTACATGGAGGCGCGAAGAACTTCCAAGCTGGCTGTTAAAGCAGCTAAGGAGCAGTCTTGGAAGGAGTTCGGTGAGAAATTGGGCTGTGATCACAGATCTGCAAACAAGGTGTTCTGACAGACCATCCGCCGTCTTAGAGGAAGGAAGTTTAATATCGTCGAAGGAGTCAAATCCAAAGATGGTGTACTTCTTTCCGATGAGAAGGACATTTTGCGCAGATGGAGCGAGCACTTTTCGGAGCTGCTTAATCCCGAACAGGGCACTGAGGATGGCAGACCCATGGTTCTGAGTAGGGCGTAGAATAGTCCCACCGTAGAAGAGGTGACTTTGGCGATTAAAGAGCTGAAAGTCGGCAAATCTGCTGGTGTGGATGAAACCCGGCCAGAAATGCTCAAAGCTTTGGGTAAAATGGAATGGCTCTCTCGTGGATTTGGAGAAAGCATATGATCGGGTCCCTCGAGGTAAACTCTGGAGTGTATTGCAGGAGTACGAGATTGACGGTTCTCTTCTGAGGGCCATTCAATCTCTGTACACTAACTGTAAGAGCTGTGTTCGGGTGAACGGCGTTAAGTCGACACCTTTCACTGTGGGCGACTTCGCCAGGGGTGCGTTCTGTCACCTCTTCTTTTCATAATGTATATGGATTGGATGTTACAGCGCAGCCTTGGTGAGGAACGTTTCGAATTGGGAGAATTAAGGATAAGTCATCTGCTTTTTGCTGATGACTTGGTCATCCTTACGTCCACCCAGACCGAACTTCAGGGCGCACTAGATAGGTTCGTCGCCGTCTGTGTTGAAGGTGGGATGAAGGCAAACATGAACAAATCAGAGGTAATGGTAATTTCCAGAACACCTGTTCAATGCATGGTAGTAGAGCTCCACGTCTTATTCACGAGTTATGGAAGGAGCAATACTGAGTTATCCTGTAGAATTGGCCGGGTTGGAGCAATTTTGAGAAAGCTTGGTCAATCTATTATCAGGAGGGCCGAACTTGGCATCAAAGCTAAGTTATCAGTTTTTAATTCAGTATTTGTTCCAATTCCCACTTATGATCATGAGGTTTAGGTAATGACCGAAGGAATAAGATCGCGGATACAAGCTGCCGAAATGAGATTTCTTCATTGTATTGCTGGGGTGACTCGCCGAGATCGGGTAAGGAACACCAGAGTCTTCGAACGGAGAGGTCCATACTTCGATGGTTTTGGACACGTTAAAAGCATGTCCTCAAGTCGGTTTCCAAGATGTGCCATGGAATCCTAGTCAATAGGTAGGCGGCCCGTGGGTAGGCCTAGGATTAGATGGCTGGACCAAGTCCGAAATCTCACCTCTACCCGTATGGGGATTGCCTCTGATGAGTTAGAGTCGATGGCGGAAGACCGGCAAATGTGGAGAGTCCACTTAAGCTCCCTAAGCCCGCGACCCTCATAGTGGATAAGCGGGCCATTGGATGATGATGATGATGATGAAATTGTAGTGTGGTATGCATTTGAATTGTTTTTAACAGAAACTTGACTTGACTTTTTGTAAGGATCGAATTGTTTATATAAAAAGATGACAGAATCAAGTTTTATCTGTCTAAACTTGAATTTACCTAAAAAGATCAAGAACCTACTTTGAATTATTTTTTTCTTTCTTTCAGGTCCCCGTTTTCATCCATGGATAGGAAATACTTTGCAACTTAGACGGGAGGCTCGTCAAGCAGGAGGTCAACACATTTTGTTTGAACAGTTAGCCAAAAAATATAACAGCAATATTATTGGACTGAAGTTAGGAAAAGACTATGTGATTGTAGTTTTATCTTACCCATTGGTAAGGCAAGTGAATCTTAATGAAACTTTTGAAGGCAGGCCGGATAATTTTTTCCTTCGATTGCGTACTATGGGAACAAGAAAGGGCATAACTTGTACTGACGGAAAACTATGGTATGAACATCGAAATTTTGCAATGAAGCAATTAAGGCACATCGGGTATGGACGCACACCAATGGAAGCTCATATTGTTCATGAAGCTGAGGATCTCATTCACTATATAAATGAACTCAATGAAACTGCTGTCTGGCCGGGATCTTTCTTGGCTGCTAGTGTAATCAACGTTATGTGGTCGCTAACGACTGGACGTCGTATAGAAAGGGGTGACAAGCGACTGGAAATATTGCTCTCCTTGTTAAATAAGAGGTCGAAAGTTTTCGATCTTTGTGGGGGGTTGTTGTCGCAGTTACCTTGGCTTCGATTTATAGCCCCGAACAAAACAGGATATAATTTAATACGCCAACTAAATAAACAGCTCAATAATCTTATTTTGGATAGTATAAATGAGCACAAGCTAGAATACTCAGAAGAAAAGGAAGACAGTGATTTGATTTACGCATACCTAAGGGAAATGGCTGCACACAAGAACATACCAAACAGTTCATACAATGACACTCAACTAACGATGACAATATTGGATTTGTTTATCGCCGGATCACAAACGACTAGTAATACGATAGATCTGGCTTTAATGATGCTGGCTATCAGAGAAGAAATTCAAGAAAAAATTTTTAAAGAAATTCAAGCAAACCTTGATGTAGATGAATTTCCACATCTTATTTCTAAACCGAAACTTCCGTACATGAATGCTTACATTATGGAAGTCCAACGTTATTTTCACATTACTCCGATTACAGGCCCCAGAAGAGCCTTATGGGAAACAGAACTACATGGGTATACAATTCCTAGGAATGCTACTGTTTTAATGAGCGTAAGTAGCGTGTTAATGGATGAATTACATTGGAAGGACCCGCAGAATTTTCGCCCTGAACGGTTCTTGGACGCCGATGGAAATGTAATAAATGACGAATACTTCATTCCCTTTGGTCAAGGGAGACGTCGTTGTCTAGGTGATGTTCTTGCTAGATCTTGTATGTTTTCATTTTTATCCAAAATCATCCAGAACTTTCACTTGAAAATCCCTGCGCACAGTACTTTGTGTACAACGCTTTTACCAGGCATAACGTTATCCCCAAAACCATATAAAATAATCTTTATTAAAAGAAGTTGATATTTTACATAAATGTTATTTAAAAAAAAAAATTTCATCTACCATACGAAAGCATCCAAAAAATTTACTAAATTTTGTATTGTAGTTATAGGTACAACATTTTGCATATTATAGCTGTACATGGATTACTAATAAGACAATAATAAAAATAGAATTTCACTGCAGAATAACAGTTCGCAATTGTAATTTTTTAATGTTCCCGATTTATGCATGGAAATGTTGGAATTATGATAAACCAGTAGCGCAGCTTGTGTGTCGTTTTCGTGGGGACTCAGGGCAGGACGAAGTGGAGGTGGGATAGGTCGGAATAAAATAAGTGCATACACGCTATAGAATTATCAGCGAGCCTCGTCTTCGTTTTAGATGCCTTAGCTTAAATATCATGTTCACAGTGCCTCAGCAAGCGATCCTCTGTTGTGCAGTTTTGGACTCCAGAACTCGAGATTCATGTGTGCACAATGTATTCATGCATTCCTCCCTTTGTGTCTCCGCTTGCTTAACTGAAAAGAACAGTAAAACATCCTTTAGGTAGAAGGTAGGTAGGTGGGGTGGCGTAGGCCAAAAAGGCCCTTTGCGGTCCCACATAGATCAATTCCCTGAACCGCGCCACTTCATTGGAATCATTTGGAGCTCTTGATGAAGCTGAGTATACTTTTGACGTCAGTATGTGATAGTTCGCCCAAGTTGTTGAAATGATAGGCTCCCAGATGGAGCTTCCTTCTTTGGGATAGGGCAGGACAGTTGCAGAGAAAGTGGAGGATCGTTTCCTCCTGCTCCTCGTCTCTACAGCTCCTGCAAAAGTCATTTGAAAAGAGGCCCATCCTTCTGGCATGAAGACCAATGGGACAATGACCGGTGAGAACACCAATAACGGTGCTAACGAGCGACCTATTAAGCAAGATCAAACTGTTAGATCGGGCGAGATTTAGCGTGGGCCAAATATCACTGGATGTGCGGCACGTGGCGCTGTTGCTTCATCTTTGGTTAGTCTTATTGATCGCGTCGTGCTCTAAGAGAAGTTTACATGTAGCGAGTGGAATACCCAGATTCCTTCGTTCCGGAAGGATGTCTAGAGTAGTACCACGTTTGGAATGTCCTGGAATGCCCCTATGACCGGGTACCCAGCATAGGTGAAAGTTAAAATGTTCTGACATCTCCATGAGATATGAACAACAGTCTGAAGTAGCCTTTGATGTACATACATGTCACCGATTCCAGGGATTTTATAGCAGCCTGGCTGTCGGTTAAAATTGTAATGTCCCTGAAGGATATCACATTTTGCTTAAGCCAGGATAAGGCTTCGTTGATCGCCATGATTTCTGCCTGAAAAACGCTGCAGTGGTCCGGGAGACGGAAGGAGATGCTCAGGTTAAGCATATCAGAGAAAATTCCACCTCCCACACCGTTTTTGGTTTTGGAACCATCGGTGTAGAGATGAACGGAATGGTCGCCACTCTCCCACTCCTCTTGGGAAGGAATGGAAGTCCGGAAGTTGAGGTTGAAATTCAACTTGGACGGTGTATAGTCGGTGTTTTCCGGAATGAAAGCTAGGGGATCTAAGATCGAGGAATGGCCATTATGGTTGTTTGACGATTGGGAGGAGGCTTGTAGTCTAATGGCTGAGCAAGCAGCTGACTGTTTGCCAAAAATATCTAGAGGTAGTAGATGTAGTAGCACGTCAAGTGCCTCGGAATGGGGCGGTTCTTAGTGCTCCGCTAATGCAAATGCATTCTGATCTTTGCACTTTCCCCAAAAGATTGCGGTGTACGACTCTATCTAGGGCTGTCCACCAGACGATCACATCATACATGAGTATAGGTCTGACAACGGACACGTAAAGCCAGTGCGTGGTATGAGGTTGCAAACCCCACTTATTACCAATCGCTTTTTTGCAGCAGTAAAGCGCTACGGTGGCTTTTTTAACGCGTTCAATAGTGTTGGCTTTCCAGTCTGATTTACTGTCCAGAATGAGACCCAGAAATTTGGCTTTGTTTGTTAAGCACAGGCGTCTGCCGTTTTTCAATTAAAAGTCCAGAATGAGACCCAGAAATTTGGCTTTGTTTGTTAAGCACAGGCGTCTGCCGTTTAGAGAAGGAGGGTCTATTGGAGGAATCTTATGTTTCCTAGTGAAGAGGACTAGTTCGGTCTTTTCGGGGTTAACCTCGAGACCGGATTTAGCTGCCTATCTTGAGAGGATAGAGAGGGCGTTTTGAAGAAGTTCAATAAGAGTGCTAGAGAATTTGCTGGAGGCAGCTATTGCAACATCATCTGCATAGGCAATCACCATGCATCCAGCCCGTTCCAGGTCGAACAGCAGCCTATTGACCGCTACACTCCAGAGAAAGGGGGACAGAACACCACCTTCTGGCGTACCATAGCTAACGGATTTGCGGGCCGAGGCATTGCCCAGCTTAGTATTAATTGTTCTGCCGGTGAGCAGTTTTTCAATTAAAAGTCTGAGCGAGACATCGACTCCCAGGTCCATGAGTGCGTCGGTGATCGCTTCTGATTTGACGTTATTGAAGGCGCCTTCGATATCCAAAAAAGCAACCATGGTAAACTCTTAAACGCTAAGTGATGGTATATACCAATGAGTGCAAAGCAGTTTCAAGAGATCTGCCTTTACAATAAGCATGTTGGGACGCTGACAGGAGTTTGGTATCTATGCTGCAGCGTAGGTGGGAGTCCAACAGCCTTTCCAGTATTTTTAGTAGGAAGGATGACAGACTAATAAGACGCAGATCCTTAGGATTAACATGTGAGGTCTTGCCTGCCTGGGGTATGAAGACGACTTCAGCTTTAGTCCACATCCTGGGAATGTGGACAAGGTACAGGCAGCCAACATCCTTTAAGTTTAAATTTATAAATAATTATTTCGCAACAAAATGAAAATAAAATCGCCGGAATTTTTATTTGTTTAAATTTGTTTAGTATGGCAAATATTTTAATTTTTGAGACAGCCAAGTAGCTATAAAAATCCATTGGGTCGGCTGTTATCAAATTTGTTGGATTCCAGTTTAAATCGGAATTTCTGGTTAAACTGGTTACTGAACCTTTTTAGCGAGGTTAGCGGAACCTAGTTCGTACCTAAGGTCGTGCATATCTAAGTTCAGTGAAGCCTGACCGCACACACCAGGACAAAGATGCTCCCAGCAGCTAATATCCACGCCATCATTTGCGGCCACGATGTTTTCTTACTGAAAAACCGTACAGCCTATAAAGAGAAGATAAACAACGAGACAATCATCTCTGTGCTATCTCAACTCTCTATAATTTATTTGGGAATGTTCTTAGGTTATAAAATTACATACATAAATTTTCAAAATGGCCAGCTTATCCACTATGAGGATGGCGGGATTAGGGTGCTTAAACATCTTCCGATCTTCCGCCATCAACTTTAAAACATCAGGAGCTATCCCCATATGGGTAGAGGTGAGATTTCGGACTTGGTTCAACCATCTCATCCTGGGCCTACCCACGGGGCGCCTACTTGTTGACACGGATTCCATGGCACATCTTGGAAACCGACTTGAGGACATGAGTTTAACGTGTCCAAACCATCAAAGTATGAACCTTTCCATACGAAGAAGTAGCTGCTCGACATTGAGTGTCTCGCGTATTCTGGTGTTCCTAACTCGATCTCGACGAGTTACCCCAGCAATGCAATGAGGAAGTCTCATTCCGACAGCTTGTTTCCACGATCTTATTCTTTCGGTCATGACCCAAACCTCATGACCATAGGTGAGGATCGGAACAAACACCGAATTGAAGACTGGTAACTTAGTTTCGATGTCAAGTTCGACCCTCCTGATAACAGATCGCCCGAGCTGTCTCAAAATTGCTCCGGCCTGACCAATCCTACAGGATAACTCAGTATTGCTCCTTCCATAACTCATGAATAAGACCCCGAGATACTTAAACCTCTTTACCTGTGTCAATGGGACTCCACTAACATGCAGAGTGCATTGAAAAGGCATTCGGGAAATCACCATTACCTTTGATTTGTTCAGGTTTACCTTCATCCCAGCTTCAACACAGACGGCGAAGAATCTATCTAGTCTGCGCTGAAGTTCGGTCTGGGTGGACGTAAGGATGACCAAGTCATTAGCGAAAAGCAGATGACTTATCCTTCAGTCTCCCAATTCGAATCGTTTATTTATTTATTTAGCTTAGTATAATTGAAACTAAAAACTTTTAACTATTTAATTAGGGGGAGATGTTTTTTTTTTTTGATTAAGAGTGACGGATCAGGAGGGGGGATGGTCGAGGTGTAAGCAGATTTCTCATGAAGAATTTGGTGGAATGGAACTCAAAGATGTTTTGCGCGGTATTAGCTTTACGCAACATTCTGGACATTGGTTCATATTGGCCATAGTTAATGCGATGAGCAGCAAGACGAAAGAGAGGTACGGACCTGAGATTACGAGGATTTGTATTTAGGGAGATCATTTGAAGTAGTGCGGGGGAGTCGATGGTGCCAGCAAACAAATGGTGGACAAAAAGTACATCGGTAACATCACGCCGTTTCTTACCGGATTGGAGGTTAATTAGTTTCAGTCTGTCTTCGTAGGGGAGTAAATTAAAGGTGTCGGTCCAGGAGAGACCATGCAGGGCGAAACGGATGAACCTACGCTGGACAGCTTCAATTCTCTGGGAGTGTGTAGCATGATATGGACACTAAATTTGGCTGGCGTATTCAAGGAGGGGTCTGACAAAAGTGACTTAAAGGGATTTTGCGACGTAAGGATCCAAGAATTCTTTTGACCAGCGTTTGATGAACCCGAGAGTAGAATTGGATCTGCTTATAATGTGGTCAATAAGTGAGCGGAAATTCTTCGCCACGGCTGCGCCGTAACCATTCATCCTGAACGACGAAGACCAACAGTTCCGTCCACGCGACCTGGACGAGGTGCAGATAGTCATATCGAAGCTTAAGTCCAACAAAGCTGCTGAAACTGACGGACTAGCTGCCGAGCTGTTCAAAGCAGCAGGAGATAACTTGGTAAGGAGCATGCACCAAGTCATTTGTAAAATATGGTCGGAGGAAAGTATGCCCGATGAATGGAACTTCAGCATTGTTTGCCCGATCCTCAAGAAAGGAGACCCTCTGAACTGCGCCAACTACAGAGGCATCAGTCTACTTAACATAACTTAAAAGATCTTAGCTGCCGTGTTGTGTGAGCGCCTGAAGCCGTTCGTCAATAACCTGATGGGTCCATATCAGTGTGGTTTCTGGCAAGGAAAGTCCACAATCGACCAAATATTCACACTGCGGCAGATCTTGGAAAAAACCCAGGAAATTCAAATCGATACCCACCACCTCTTCATCGATTTTAAGGCCGCGTATGACAGCATCTATACAGAGCCATGTCTAGCTTTGGCATCCCTGCCAAACTCATTCGTCTGTGCAGGATGACGATGGAGAATGCACGCTGCTAGATCAAGGTCGGTCAAGACATCATCGAGACCTTTGATGTCAAGAAAGGATTTAGAAAGAGTTGTGCAAAACTTACGCGCCAACACCGTCCGTCAAATTACTTGCATACGCCGACGATATTGACATAATCGGAAGAACGCAGCTTGATGTCACTGGTGCGTTTGTGAGTATTGAGACGGTGGCGGCGAAGATGGGTTTAGCGGTCAATGAGGGCAAGACGAAGAACATATATGCTGTCAACAAGGAAGGACTCTCAACACCGACGTCTCGGACAGAACGTTACTATAGACAACTATAACTTTGAGGTAGTTAAGGACTTTGTCTACCTAGGCTCCGCTATAAACTCAGGCAACGACAACAGCGCTGGGATTAAACGAAGAATAACTCTTCCCAATCGCTGTTTCTTTGGGCTAAGAAGACAATTGAGTAGCAAAGCCCTCTCTCGAACAACTAAGGTGACCCTAAACAAGTCCTTAATCGTCCCAGTCCTGCTCTACGGCGCAGAGGCATGGACTCTGTCTAAAGCGGATGAGGTTGCTCTTGGCTGCTTCGAGAGGAAAATTCTTCGGGTGATTTTTGTTCCCGTCTGCATAGACGGGGAGTGGAGGAGGAGATACAACGGCGAACTGTACGGGCTGTACAGCGACATCGACTTAGCCAGAAGAGTGAAGGTCCAACGACTGAGGTGGCTGGGTCATGTAGAGCGGATGGGCAACGGCGCAGGAAGGAGACCTCAACCAACTTTGCGTGCGAAACTGGCGCCAGCTGGCTAAAGATCGAGCTGGCTGGAGAGACTTGTTGGTTGAATTGGTGGAGTCCAACGCTCAAGGTGCAAGGTGTTGATTTAAAGCCGTTCACCCGAACACAGCTCTTACAGTTTGTGTAAAGAGATTGAATGGCCCAACTGAAGATAGGTTTAGCATACTCCCAGGCCTTCTCAAGTACTATTCTGAGAGTGAATAGCTCGTCGGTTGTGCTTATACCTAGACAAAAGCCGCACTCCTCATCGCTCAACCTGGACTCGACCATAGCTCGGGAACGCGCTTCCAACACCTTAGCAACAGGCAAACTTAATAGAGATATAACCCTTTTAATTGGAGCAATATCTCTCATCCCCTTTCTTAAAAAGAGGAATAGTCACCCAGTGCTAGGTGTTTCACCGCATTCCCTTCACTCCCGCTTTACCCAAAGCCTTTAGCATTAAAATTAAAATATTTCAATTTCATAACTGAAAAAAAGAGATGAAATAAAATATTGGTAAAACTTAAATTTAGCAAATACATGTAATAAAAAAAGTTATCATCCGTTTTAATTTCTTTTTTATTATCCCCTTACCATAAAAAAGGCATTTTAAATCGCTAAGTATTTACATATTCTTAATTTTATAGAACAAAACATTTTACTAGGGTACCATAACATTTACTAATCCGGGAAATATTTCACCTTGTATACTACCATATTCAACTCTTTCCCCGTCCACTGTAATTATACCCTCTTTACCAATTGGTTCAATTCTAAATGCTGAAACTGGTACTATTTTGATGAACTCATTATTTTTTGTAGGGATATGCGTTCCTGAACTCATATTCAGTAGAAAACTTAATAACTGCGATCTGCTAACTCCACCACGTATAACAACGAGCCATATCACGCCATCATTAAGTTTGGCCGAGGGAGCAAAAAAGCAGTCAATGCCTAAATGTGATTGATATGCTGCATGCACCATGACAAATTCTCCCTCTTCTGTTATCCAAGAGTCAGGAACGGGAGACATTAAGGAAGGCGTATTTGGACTTGGTCCATATGATTGCGCAATATTATCCTGACACCGGTCATTGTCATTACCAGTCTCCTGACCATTGATACTCTGATACAAACTTTCAGATATGGAAAAGTAAGTACTTTTACGCGACGTAGCTGAGTACCAGCTGTCGACTCTTTGCCGAAAATCTTCATGATCGCCGGAAGTCTCTAGAGATATTACTTCATCGAACTCATTTGGCTCTGCACTTTCGGAATATTCCATCATTTCAGATCTTGAAAAACACGTATCTGTGCTTTGACTGTGTTTCAGATTCGTTGATTCGTGTAATTTTTCATTTTTCAAAGTGTGATCCTTGTCATGTGCTTTTGGAATATATGATAACTTTCCACGGTACGTACGCAAGCTAATTAATCGGTGCACAGACCACACTGTAAATCGTTGATAGCCTATAGATCGTAAACGTTCACTTTCAATATCAATGTCTGATATTAAGCCCCAGCCAATGGAAAGAAACGAAAACATTATCTGAAAATAAACATAAATTCAAGTTAAAAGAAATTGTAAAATCTGCCATAAGTTTGAATAGATTCGTTTTGACTAGACTACCCTTAAAGAAGAGCACGGGCATTAGGCAAATCAGAGGAGAGACGAAGAAGATACCGATGCACGTTGATCCTAAATGCTTGGGGGTTGTAGTGATGGGGAAACACAAATCTATGCAGGTTGTTCCACAGTCGCATTGTACCTATATTTGACTGTACGCCCGAAAGTGGAAAAGTAGACAACTGCAGAAAAAATAGCACTTGAGGGGCTACATTCTGTTGTATGGTCAAAAAATAGATGTTTTGTAAAAAAAATCCATTACAACTAAATTAAACGACTAAAATGGTAGAAGTACATATGTATATTATACAGTTATGAAACAAAAATCATTATGTATAGTGAAAAAAAAGAATCAAAATTCATCTGCGCATAACGTGAACTGCCTCGGACCGCTCGGGGTTTGAACCTTATATAATCCGAAATAAAAAAAAAATTGGTGTGTAACATCCTCAAGAAAAGAGACCCTCTGAACTGCGCCCACTATAGAGGCATCAGTCTTCTTCACATCGCCTACAAGAGCTTATCTGGCGCGTTGGGTGAACGCCTGAAATCGTTCGTCAACAACCTGATCGGTCCTTACCAGTCAGGAAAGTCCACAATCGACCAAATATTCACACTGCGGCAGATGTTGGAGAAAACCCAAAACTTCAAATCGATACGCACCACCTTTTCATTGATTTTAGGCCGTATGACAGCATCTATAGAGACGAGCTATAAAGAGCCATGTCTAGTTTTGAGCATCCCTGCCAAACTCGTCCGTTTGTGCAGGATGACGATGAAGAACGCACGCTGCTCGGTCAAAACCTCACCGAGACCTTTAATGTAAAAAAAGGTTTTACATAAGGCGACGCGCTGTCATGCGACTTCTTCAACATCGTTCTTGAAATAATAGTGCAAAACTCACGTGCCAACACCAGAGACACAATTCTTCAGGTGATTTTCGTTCCCGTCTGCATAAACGGTGAGTGGAGGAGGAGGTACAATGACGAAGTGTACGGGCTGTACAGCGACCTCGACTTAGCCAAAAGAGTAAGGCTCCAACGACTGAGGTGACTGGCGAGCAGATGGATACCAATGCTCAGACCCGGAAAATCTTCGTATCCACACCTGAGGTACGGCGTAGTAGAGGAAGACCGGGAATCAGTTGGCGCACGCAATTTGAAGGGAATCTTTACCAACTTGGCATGCGAAACTGGATGCAGCTGGTTAAGTATCAACCTGGCTGGAGACGCTTGTTCATTGAGGCCCAGGTCCACCCCGGACTGTAGCGCAACCTGAAGTAAGTAATGTTAAAGCGAGTTGATTATATGAACGATTTTAAAGTGGTTGCCGCTAAAAAAAAAAAAACTCGTCGACGCCCCGCATTCATTGTGAATTGAGTGACAATTTAAAGCGAGAACGAGACGCCTGTGTTTGCCACCTCCCTTTCGTTGTGAAACAGACATTACATCGCCGAAACGCTTTCAAATTCAAATATATTTCTCCCAAAATCAGAGCTCATGTTACAGAAAATAAACTGGAATGGTTACGATAAGTATCCTTAAAGTTTTTAAATTACTAGTGAATATTACCTGGGTACGAGTCTCAACCCGAACTAAATCCATTAGAGTTGTTTTCCCACGAACTGCGGTCAGTGCGGCGCTCAAAATCGGCTTCGGTTCAAATGGTTCACTAAAAAAATTTTTATTAATAGTAAACAGTTGTATAAAGGTAAGAAAACTTGTACGTATTATATAAAGTATTTGTTTGTTTTTAATCTAAAAAGATATTTGGTCGTAGTGTTGTTTTGAATATCATTATGCATTACAGGAGACATTAAACACATTGTGCACGATTGTGAGGGCACAACGCAAACACCTAGGAAACTACTTTTTTAGGAACTTGGAGAAGTTTGGTTCTATTAACCATAAGAGGATATTAAAATTTTGCTGGGAAATAAAATGCTTCCGAGAATGAGGGCTTAGGTTTTTGGTGCCTTTGTAGGTTCCCACAGAGACCGCAATGTGCCCATCTTGGTGGTCGGTGTTTCTAGGAAATGTCTCCCAGCCCTTATTAACCTAACCTTCAAATATCATACATTCTAGGGGAGTATTTTAAATTTTGTTTTTGCTTGAAGCAAAGCGTTTATTTCCTTAAGTTAGTCGCGTTTAAGAAAAAATTGATGAAGAAAAAACAAGTATACACTAATGCAGACCAAACAGTCGTTTTAATATACCGACAACCGCTAAAAGCTTATCATAGACTAATAAAGGATTTACAGCACAACCTCGATTTAATTCCGCCACTGTTATTTGAATATATGCAGAACGTCACAGTGAGCAGGTATAACTTCGAGGTAGTACGGGACTTCGTCTGCCTCGCCACCGCTATCACATCTGACAACAACACCAGCGCAGAAGTTAAGGAAAAAACGCCAATCGCTGTTTCTTTGGGCCCTACCCCAAAAAACTAAGAAGACGCTATAAAAAACCTTGATTATCTCAGTTCTTCTTTATGACGCTGAACCATGAACTCTATCGAAAGCGGATGAAGATATCCTTGGTAGCTTCGAGTGAAATTTGGTCCCGTTTGCCTCGACGGGCTCTGGAGGAGAAGATTCAACGATGAACTTTACGATTTGTACAAAAGATTCAACGATGAACTTTACGAGTTGTACAGCGACATTTCTTAAGTCAAGAAGAGACGAAGTCATCGGCAGAGATGCCTGGAGTTGACATAAATTCTCCTGCTCGTAGAGTTTTCGCGTCTAACCCGGAGGGACAATGCAGTAGAAAAAGTCTTCACTTAAGGTGGCGCCCACCAGTGGAAGGTGACCTTATCCGCAACTGGAGCCAATGGTTAAGGTCTAGGTTCACCCCGAACTGTAGCACCACCTAAGTAAGTAATTTAAACACTGTAATTAAAGCCATTCCTTTGTCAGACAGGTTAACGAGAATAAGTACATCGTGCACAGCGATCGCAAAGCAACAAGTGCGTGCGTTAAGCGAACCCTTCTCTCGGTGCGAAGGTTAGACCTGCCTTTCAATGACCTTTGGACATGTTGCTCGCTCCAATGTCGTTTTCCTATCGCTAATACATATTTTACCTCTCGATATCTCGAACACTAAGCGAGATATCGCCATTTTAGTTTGTTTAAAAATTTTCAAATCTTTAAGATATCATACTATCCCCCCAATAGTGATAGGGAATTGTAAATCGGCTTAGGGCAATAAATTTTTATCTGGTCAGAAGCACAGCAAGTTAAAATAGTAAAAGCAGCATTCCTATTTTTAGTGTGTTTCACGCACATATTTATGTTCTAGCATAGCCCTAATCATAAAGTTACAAAATATCTTACACTCATATCGTTATCTTCTTAAAAATACAATTGTAACCATGTACTTACTTATAAGAAAAAGAAATTGACTTGGCCAATCCATTGCCAGACCCGCATGGGACAATTCCCATTGCAATTTTTTGAAAAACATCTTTCCAATCCTGACGCTGCATCAGTCCATTTATGACTTCAAAGAAAATTCCATCGCCTCCGACCACAAGAATACTTCGCCAATTATGTATGTCCTTATTTCGCATAAATGCTTTTGCGTAGTTCGCATGTTTAGTAACGTACAAATCGTAAGACAGTTCTGCTTCGGCAAAAATAGGAACAACTTCCTGATGAAACAACTCTCGAGCTTTACCTGCGCCCGACTTTGGATTCAAAATTACTAAAACTTTCCGTTGGTTATTAGAAACTGAAGTAAAACTGTCGATATTCTTAAGTTTCTTGATAACCATTTGCCATTTCTGTGCCTCCCGAATATTATCTTCATATTTATCAAACGAACGAAATCTTAATGTAAGAACAGTCCTTTCACGACGCATGTGACTCCTTAAACTTTTTTTTAAGATATAAGCATATATATACAAGTAGGCGCTTGAATCACAGTTTTCAGGTTCCAGGCTACACTCTTCGGAAACATTGTTGCCACTATTCATATTTGGCGATGAACAAGCACAGGAACGAATATTTCCCTTGTTTTTCTTCTTACTTCGCATATAGCGACATCCAACTATGTCGCTTATCTGAATGATTCTTTCTTTAACAATTCCACTTGTATTTTTTTTTAGACAAAATCCCTTATCAGAAAGGGAAACTTGAAAACTAGTATTCTTTTTGTTGTTGATGTAAAAGGTTTCGCATAATTCCAAAGGTTCGTTATTTGTGTAATCATCCCCTCGTATTTTATTGAAGCCCATATTGCCAACGAAAAAATGTTGAATAATAGTTTTCTTAACAAAAACAGCACTGTTTACACTTCCAATAACACGATCACAATAATAATTTTCAGCAAAATCGTAAGTTGCACATTTCAACATGTCAAACGCAGCGTTGCCATGTATATACAAAAGTATGAGACGCTTTTAACCAAAAACGACGTAAGGAAAACATTATTTACAGGATTATAATAAGCGTGTATGTACCCGTTCTCATTGGAGCAGGAATTAAAGAATGTCCGAGAGACAAAGGACGATTTTCATTGAGTGGGAAAGAGTTGGTTTGATTGCATTGAAAATCCACCGAAAATCCGTTCCCAACATAACTTTGTTGTGAATTCGTTCCAATTATGACAGAATTCTTCATTTGGTGATTGGATTGGACGTCGAGCAGTACTCCAGTGGCTACATGAGCGCAGAATGTATATGGAGCCAATTTTTTCGGTACGAACCTTCTGCTTCGATATGTTGTGTTTTGAATTTCAGCGTTCAAATTGGTTTTGCTGCACAGTAGACAATTTCGGTGCCCAAGCTGTATTGGGCTCGTATGGTTTATCCCGTGGCGACGTAATATAAGACAATGATTACATGAGCATTAATGAAAGTTCTGCAAAGAAAAAAGCATGGGTTGAAGAGGATATTTTTGAAATTCCTATTCACATTCGCACTGGAATGAAAGTACTTCCAATGGAAGTCGTGTTCACACAATTTCATGGATATGAACAGCTTTTAATGAGTATGTCAGATAATTGTGCGGATTTTTTCGGTCTTCGTTCGTTCTTTAATTTTTGTAATATTGTTTTAGTGGAAAATGGCGAACGCAAAGAACGGCGTCGAAGTCTTAAATTCCTGGTCCAATAGGCTCTAAAAGTAGGCTTAAGCATTCACTCTCCAGTTCCATTTATTCAGATTTTCTTAGTACTATCCTTACTATCGCCTGTAAATAATTTGAAAACACTGTCCCATTTTTTTCCGAATAAATTTAGACTCAATCTGCATGCGTCTAAAATAAACGACTTTGTTTATACCATCTGCTCTAAGATTGATCGAAAGAATTAATGGGATATCATAAACAATTTTTGGGAACGATGGCGCGGCGAATTGACCATCATAGTTTTGTCTTTATAATGAATTAGTAGATATTTTTTCAATCATATTATTCTTGGGTTTCGCAATCAATCTTTAAGTCAGAATAATGTTTCGTAAAGAATGATATTGCATTAATACTTTATTATAATTTTCGATTTCCAATAATCTTTTATAACATTCCACGATTCGCGGTCTGGAATATTAATTTAGTACAAATTGCTGTAATTTACGAACGCAATCTTAAAAATGTATTCAATTCATTAAAGATAATGAATTTACAATAATTATATTACATTTTTCTAATTTCATTTCAAAACAATTCCGTGGTAAACAAATTTTCTCAAGTAATTCAACTGTCAACTACCGAATGATAGCAGCCGATGCGATGCATGTCAAGTAAAATTCTGCACATGTAATGGCTGCGCATGTGTTTCACGTGCAGATCTGCACGCAGCACTGCATACATACATATGTTTTCAGCAACCAGTTTCTGAATTCGGTAGTCTGTCCTGTTTTTCTGTCTATGTTCTTTACCTTTTTTTTTGATTGTCTAATATATTGCCCTTTTTCAAATGCAATGCAATAAATGGTTAAATTTAAAAAAAAACATATTTTGATTTTTACGTTTATATTAAGTACTGAATGTGACTCTTTGTATAAATGTATCGACCATGTTGGACAGATATCGCTTTTCAAAAAACTATGTACACTTACCGCGCTGGTGACTACTTTAACGACTGTAGATAGACTTCTTATTCGCTGGCTTGATGCATTTTTCAAGGCGTCATGCGCTTACCCAGCCAAGGTGCTTCCAAATCGCACCTGAGAGTCACTGGTGCGGCGCATATTGAGCTAACGCTACCAACTCAAAAGACCAAAGGACAGCAGGTACATATAGGCACCATAGGCACATAGAAGCTGGTTTCGAGTTCGACCGATGCCCTTACTGTAACAGTTAGAATCTAGGAATTTTCCACCAAAGCACGGTGGAAGAAAAATAAAGTGGTGAAGGACTTCGACCCGGTTATTTACACCGATGGATTAGAGATGAACTGCGGTGAAGAAGCTGGTGTATACACGGAATGACTGAAACTATCAAGATCATACCGGCTTCCGGATTTTTCCACCGTCTTCTAGGCGGAATTATTGTCAATCCGCGAGTTTGCAAAAAACTCTAGCGTGACACGACGCACACACAGCACATTGCCATCCTTGTAGAAATCCAAGCAGCCATCTAAACTATTGACTTGGCTACAAACTGTGTACTTGCCCGCATAGACGATCGGTTTAGAGTCACTCTGCTCTGGGCTCCGGGAAACATTGACATAAATGAAAATGAGCGCGCAGTTGTACTGATGCAGCGGTCGCTTAAGACGACAGTTCACATTCCGCTGCATCACATCACGTTAAGGAAGATATAACCCAGCTACAAGACCGACAAAAGATACTCTGAACTATGACTATCCCAGTACAAGAGTACTGAAAATCAATCCACCAGAAAAGGAAATTGTATCAAAAATCAAACAAGTTTTTTTAGTTTTATTTTTGTTAATCTGAAAATATATTACTTCACACCCTGCTTAGCATCTTTTTTTGAGTTCACTAAATCAACTAACTCCTTAACTCTTCGCAGACAATCTTTTTTACTCCTGTTAGGGATACATTCGGCAATTCTATCCCAACGATCTGGCGTCGAAATGGGAAATGACTTTATTGCTTGCTCCAGAAGAGCTTGCTCTTCCTTAGTCCAAATTTTTTGTGGTACATTTTGGACGTTTTTGTTTAATGCTGCGTCAGGTCTACTTTTAATTTCGCAACTGTTAGTTTCACCAAATTTGTTTTCTAGTAAATTGTCCGGAACAACGGGAATTTCCTTTCTAGATTTTTGAAAACTTTGGAACGCTCCATCGTTTGCATCCGTTTTTAAAGTGCTTTTTGAGAAATCACTTTGTTGTAGAGATTTGGCTTTACCCAATACGTCCCTGGAAGTAAAACGTTTTTCACTATTGGCGTGCTGATTCATAAATGTTGCAATGACCTCCCATCTCTGGGCAGTTCCGGCTGGGAAGAGATTCACAGCTTTGATTAATATTTGGATGCTATCGTTTGTCCATAACTCGGTTTTATTCAATACCTTAAGATCCAGCTTGTTTTCAATTTTCGTTGGCGGATTGTCTTCGCGTTCTTTACTGAGCTTGCTTTCTATTTTTTCTAGCACTCCCAAAAATACCTGAGTGCTGTTTTCCTCAATTTCTTTGTTTAAACTTTGTAATTCAGATAAAGTAAGCATCTCGCACATTTTCTCAACGCCCTCCATATTTTGAAGCACTTCTTTACCCGTGGCCGAAAAGTAGTTACACTCTCTGGCTTTGTCTCTTAGTACTTTCCTTTCCTTTTTAATAGCTTTCTTATATTGTTCTTTTTCAATTCGTATTTTCTCTATCCTTTTTTGTTCTGCTTTGTCAGCCTTTTCCTTTGCTAATTGCGCTTCTTTGAAAGCGCGTTCCATTTCTTCCTTTTGGGCTTGAGCTGCGTCCATTTTCGCCCTTTTCAAAGCTATTTTTCGCTGTTTTTCTTCATTTTTAAATTTAATAATTCGTTTATCGTTATTATAAGCTAAATCAACTAGGGATCGGATGCGGGACATTTCCTCTTTTTTTCGTTTAATGCGTGCCACTTTATTCTGTTTCTCAATCCAACGTCTTTCGTCTCTGTCTTGTCCTTTTTCTTTGTCTTCCTCGTCCAAATAACTAAATTCCCGCCACGACTCAAAATCGTACCAAAAACTATAGAAATGGTCGACATCCTCGCGTTTTGCATCTTCATTACCGAAAGATGGTACACCTTTCCGCTCACTCCACCTTGAATTCAACTCGAAACATTTTCTAAATACCTCATAAAAATTATTTTCAATTTCCGTTTGTGTTGGTAGTGAATCATCAAATCGCGGATCCACTGAATCATATGCCCGCCTTGTTTTTTGAGTACCTGTTTATAAACAGCTGAGTTTTAGTCAAATTTAAGTGGTAACACAAAAGTTTGCATACCTAATATTTCATACGCTTTGGTGATGCATGTAAAATAATCCGTATCTGCATCAAACTCCTCACCCTTTGCTTTCCTTTTATCAGGATGATGTTGCAACACCATTTTTCTATAAGCACGCCTTATATCATCATCCGAGGCGTTATGCCTGAAAAGATTGATAATTTACCATGCTTCTTTGTAGGTAGCAACAAATGTAAAATATTCTATTACCTTAAATTACCTAACCCCAAAACTAAATAGTGATCCTGGTCTTTCCATTCTTTTGGATCAAGAGATTTTAAATAATTAATGTCAGCAATAAATTCATTCGAATCCCATTTTTCTAGAGTCTCCGATTCCGTTCCTGGAGCATTATGACGTCCAGCAAAAGTTTGAAACCTAAGTCCCACGCGTTGAATTTCCTTAGAAATTAATTTAAATGACAAACAGGAACATTCAGAAGACAGCTGCATTTTATCTTTGAAATAGAAATTATAGTTTTTTAAATTGCACTCAAGAACCTTTAATTAAAAACAAAATAAATTTACCACGGCGTTGACTACCTAAAACGTCAAATTAATTTTTTTTTTCACAGATGTAAAATTTGTACTGCTTCTCCTTCCGGCCTTCAAAAAGAATTACCAAAATGACATTTCTAAGGGAAGACCGCCAAAGATCGTCAAGGGAAGTTAAACATTCCAGCACTTTTCCAGTCATGGACAACCTGCGCTGCTATAAAATAAACGGCATTTCCAACCAAGTTATGTGAAAGATATAACAGGACATTTAACTTTCTAGGGGGTTTTCCAGGTGTCGGGCTAGGCAGGTAGATTTTATGCTAGTCAGAACAGAAGAGTAAATTGCGCCTAAAATCCATTCCCAAAATAATTTTTGGCGTGGGTCTAGGTATGAATTGTTACTTTTTCATTTGTTGCTTTCCTAACACACTCAATTCTAGTGGAATCCTTTTCCTTTTGTACCAGGATGACAGATAATGGCTCCTCCTTCTATAGGTGTTATCTGTCATCCTGGTACAAAAAGATGGATTCCGCTGGAATTAAAGTGCGTTAGGATAGGATTAGGAACGCTTCAATTGTGTTCCTTTTCTGTCAGAAATCTTTATTTGGTCATTTGGTGTTGCTGGTTGAACGTCAAAGGTGTGCAACTCCATTGGCTGCAACACATGATCGCGAAAAATGTATGGAGAAAATGTGCTCCGTACGAACCTTTTGCTTTGACGATGCTATGTTTTAAATTTCAGCGTTCTCCATCTGCCAAATTGATTGTCATTCCAATTGAACCCTTTTCCCGTGTAGTCACGGAGTCCATGATAATAAGATTTCCATAAGTTAAGTGTGCCCGTCTACATTGGCGCAGGAATTAAATAATGTCCGAGAGAGAAAAGACAATTTTCATTGTGCCTGTCCAGATTGGCGCAATAAGAAAATAACTCCGAGAAAGGAAGGACCATGGTCATTGAGTGCAAAAGAAAAGGGTTGATTGCACCGAAAGTACATGCCCAACATGATTTCCGGCGCAGGCATGAATGTTCGTTTGTCAATCCTTTGGTCAGACTCAGAAATCTTCATTTGGTTGAATGCTGGTTGAACGTCGAGCAGTATTTAACTCCGGTGGCTGCATGAGCGCAGAAAATCTATGGAGAAAATTTGATATGTTGTGTTTCATATTTCAGTGTTCCCTCTTTGTAAAACTGCTTTCACTCCAATCAAGCCTTTTTCCGTGTGTAACCACGGCATTCATGAGCCCGACTTCCATTCCTTAAAAATGTTGACAGGGTTTGTGAATTAACTGATTTGAAGTCGCGTGATTGCAATCCCCTATACTTCACTGTGAACGGGCCAAGAAGACGGAATCAATCACGATTGACACAGCTCTAGTAACTAGCCTTTTTGGTATCTGTGGACCAATAGTGAGATCCAATAATTGTCGCCGAAACTTTAACACAAAAATGATAATACATTTAGACTTCATCGTAGCGAGACATGAATATATATTTTCACCTGAATTGTACAACAAAAACGGTTAGGCATATAAAATTCGTAAAAAAAAAAAAAAATCAAGCAGGAAGTAAATCGAAATCATCGCTGACGTGAACGATTGGAACATAGTCTTCTTGAATGAAAGGTTGCGATTTATTATCACATAGATCATGTTCTTTTAAAACTTCTTCCCAGTCCATTTGTTGTATAGCATGTAGACTTTCCGCTTCATTATGATGCCGCAAAACCATTGCTTCCTGTAAAAACATAAAAAAATTATTATGATGTATGTTAATTTTTCTTTAACAAATTTCAATCGCTATAGGTTAGGTAAGGTGGCCGTCATGCTAGACCAAGGACTCAGACCAGATTCGTTCCACTGTGATATCACTATGATTTTGCCGGGGTTTCTGGACTGCAAGAATCTATAATATCTGTGTAGATAGGGCCTTGAAGCACCTTGATGTACCGGTTAAGAGGTCAGGGCTGTATTCTGTCGCTACCGCTCTTAAAAAAGTACTCGGAGCAAATCTTCAAAGAGGCGCTAGAAGCTGATGAAAGTGGAATCACTGTAAGAGACTAAAACCAACAGCCTTATGTGGCGGACAGGTCAGTTATCATCGCGAAAAGCGAAAGAGAAACCAACTCCATCATATGAAGTGGTAACCTAGACCCTAAACAAAGCGTCGCAAAAATGACAAAAAAAAAAATGAAATAGCATTCCGCGACAGCTCGGGATGAGCCAAAGCCTAGCTTCTCGCCACCATTCATGTTGTGCGTGCTATATTTTTCGCACGAATGGATGGAACCTTCAATTTATTGCCGAATCCGAACGGCGAATTGAGAAGCTCCTTCATGACAGATTATACTGCCGGAGGCTTGTCATTCCCCGACAAGAGGTGATGCCGCGAAAAGTGTTTGGTGGATATGGCTGGGACTTGAACCCACGCCGCTCGGTCAGTAGCTCAACGCATTAACCACTGAACCAAAGCGACAAAAAATGAACCACAGCGATTAAAAATGTGGTGATTGTTCTGAAGAAAACTTATTTACATAAAACATACCTTTATTTTTTCCCATTTATCATCAACGTCCTGCAGCCAACTGAGAAACAAACGGCCATTATACCGAGATCGTGCATTTCTATCCTTTTCCTCTTGCTCTGGTGTTATCAAATTATATACTTCCTCATCTTTCAATAAAGTACAAGCTGAAAATGGCACTGATTGACACGCTAAACTTCGTGCAGCTTTTCCATGGACCCGCAAGATTTCCTGCTCAACAGTTAATCCAAGCTTTTCTTTCTCAACAATATGCCTAATTTTCAATTTAAAACGTTCGCCCTCCTGTGAGGTAAATAAATCGATCATCTGGGGAGGCAAACCCGAAGGAATATTGACGTGAAACTCTGGTGCGTTCTTGTTTGCCAATAAGTACGAACGTCTGTTCATTAAGTAGTCGTTAAATCCCTGTGGTGGGCGAGGTTGGATGGGATATAAGCTCCTGTGCTTTTTTTCTATTTGCTTTCGTATATTTAAATACATATGATAACAATTTGTAAATGGATGGTCATGTGGATGAATGTCACTGACTGTAGTACTTATGTCAGAGCCGACTGCTGCAGAAGTTGTCTTCACAAAACTATCTTCTTGTTTTGCACGTATTTTTCTCTTACGTGGATGTAGTTCTACCGAATTTGAGTGTATTTCCTTTACCGAAGACGTTGAAGACGCAGAAGGGCTAGGTGCATTTCCACTTGGCTCAGTTTCTGATACATGTGGTTGCGACTGCGGACTTACTGTGCATCCACTATTGACAAGAATTAACGTTTTTTCATTTGTATCGCTCATAGTAGCAGGTGAAGGAGAATTACTTTGAAGTTGTGGTGAAGAGTTATTTGAACTTCTGTCGATATTATGTCCACCGGAACGATGTGAGCTTCGTAAAATTCTTTGCTGACCCTTTTCCTCATTTGTTAGCTTGGAGGTTTTTTCTTCTTGTGAAGTTACAGTAGTGCTTCCCGTATTATTCTTGTGGTGCCCTTCTATGGGACTACTACAGCGAGAGGTATTAACATCCTTTTCTGCTGAAATGGAATCGTTACTGTTTGAAGAAGAAACTACATATGGCAGTGCTGGGTGACTTCTTGCGGAGCTAGTTTTACCACTGCGTGATCCGCATTCGAGATCGTTGGTACAATTTTGCGGCGGAATAACAATCTTCAAGGGTGGAACTTTTGGCCCACCACTGGATGAACTCTCCACTACTTTTGCATCATCTGTCTCCAAATCACTGTCATGGGCTTTCGGTAATACAAGCTTGGGACTGACGCAAGGACTTCTCCTTTCGGAGTTTATTTTCATAGCTGCCGTATTTGTTTTTGACAAAACCACCGTCTGTTTTGGAGTCTTATCGTGCCTTGTTGGTGCCTTTGTGTTTAAAGCGCCTTTTGGGTTTTCTTTAACACTTTCAGAATCTTTCCTTTTTTTTCTTTTTAATTCGTCAACTTCTGCAGCTTCGTCTAACTCTGCATCAGAATGGGGTCGCTTTTGTATACTGGAATTCGCACTCGACAATTTGGAAGTACAATTAGAATCCTCTTCGGTATACAACTCGTCCGAATGAACTGATGTCAGTGGTTTTTCAATTTTGTTTCGCGTTTCATTTTTCTCGTCTTCAACACTAAGCATGTCCTTGCTTTTTTTAATTGGATTTACATTCCCCTCCTCGTTGCTTTCGCAACTGCCTGTAACCGATTCGTCATGCTCGTGACTGTTTCTACTTTGATCCGACAATATGGTTCTCTTTGAAGATTGACAACCTTTGTTGTTTATTTGATTGATGTCTGAAAGTTTATGTGATTCAGTATGAAATTCATAAATCATTTAAATTTGTTCTATTACCTCGAACCGAACACATATATGAGGATATACTGGAGGCAGCTACGTCCGCTGCAGTTTTACCTTTTCTATTTTTTGCAAATATATCTGCACCCTTTTCTATTAGCAATTTTACCAGCTTTAAATTTCCTATAACGGCTGCATCATGCAATGGTGTATCATCATCCAGGCCTTTAGCATTCACGTTTGCTCCTGCTTTAATAAGTGCAAAGGCAATGTTGTAGTGACCGTGATTGCAAGCTTCGTGAAGGGGAGACCAACCTAATTGATTATACAATGATTAAACTATGTAATTTTCTTAAGTGGCTACATACACAGGTTGGCCAAAGAAGTAGATTTTTCAAAAATATCTTTATTCGATAGCATATATTCGAAACATTTGACATAGGAAAATGATTGACCTGCTACTTCTGAGTTTGTATTATATGTATTGCAAACCCTACAGGTTTCCCCAAACCACCGCGATTTGATCACTGTCGCCGTGACGGCGATAAATTCGCGGCGACAACGACGACGGAAATCGCAAGTGTAGCCATATCAAAGCGAGTTTTGTCGTATTATTTGCCAAAATGTATTCGTCATCGACGAGGAAAAAGTGTTTTTTTCTTGCTTTAGAACATTTTACTTGCGACACGACAGACCCTGTAACGCTGCATGCAGCGATACTCAAAAAAATCGCTGCAAAATCAACGTCGCGGCGTCAAATAATCGCGTTGGTGTGGGCTCTTTCATATACCGCCATGTAATTTGAGTGACAGCAACCACCGAGATTTATCGCAGTTGCGGCGGCAGGGATTAAATCGCGTTGGTTTGGGAGCACCTGAAAGGTCGTTTTCTTAAAACCATATTTTGTCTAAAATAAAACCTTTTTTTTCTTACGAAACCATTAAACAACACAAATAATATTCTATAGTAATAAAATGTATTAATTACCAGCGAAATCCAAAACATTAGGGCTCACTCCTGATTCTAAAAGTTTTTTTACACTTTCTTGATCTCCTTTAATAGCAGCTACATGTAAACTTGTTTCCCCACGTTCATTCCGATCACGCGATCTCGATGCCAGGTGGTTAATATTATTAAGCGATTGATTAACATCTTAAAAAAGACTAAATAAACCACAAACTCAATAAAAGAAATAAAAAATTAATTAATACCAGGACTACAGGAAGGTGATGCAGATGATGTCATTTGCATTAATAGTGCCATTTGCTGCCGTTCTGACATTGGAGTACTCGGACTTGGTCTGCCACCAGATATGCCCGAACTGTTACCAAATCCTCTGGGCCTGGGTGGGGGCATAGTAGACTACAAAAAGAATTAGATGCAAGATTGTAACAGGAGGAAATAACTCACGAGAATAAGCAAAACAAATTTTAGCTCCGTCCTTTGAATACGTTCTACTGAAGCGAAATTCTATTTAAATGCTATTTCTATCATCACCAATAGCAAAACTTTCTAACATTTTATTAAATACAATACGAATTATTTAACGTACACGATTAAAAACATTTCAACGGGACATTATTAAAATACGCAATCCAATAATGTTTTATCCGACACTCTACTTTCCAAATGTCGTCAATTAATTTCAAGCCAAGTGTTCAGAGAACGCTTTCCAGATGTTTGATACGCACTTCCAGCAAGACTGTGATTACACCCGCATTGAGCAGGCTGTATTAGACACCCGAGTCTACATGGCGAATTGAATTAAATTCAATTCGAAATAAGTGTCTGGAAAACGCAAATTAAATCGTATTCGAACCCGTCCATACGATTATAAAATGTTTACTAATTGAGTTTCAATTTGCAAACAATTCAAGTTGCATGCAATTCGTGATCGTGCGAGAAAATAACAGGACGCTTGCAGGGTATAAATATCACATATCTGCACGGTTACAGATTTTCGGGAATTTTTATAAACTTCCTCCTTTTTCCATTTCGTACCTTGCGCTGTCGATTTATTTCTTATCCCAAATTTGTGGAAGAGTTACAGATAACGGAAGGCAAAAAACAAAACAATCTTTTACGGTGCCGACTCTCATATGTGGATAAGAAGATTTTCCAGGCCTGAGTATTGCTTTTCATCCATTCTATATGACCCAACCACCTCATTAGCTAGACCTTTACTCTTCTGGATATGTAGATGCCGCTGTACAGCGCGTCACTCACCGTCATGCATATGGGACAGAAAATCACCCGAAGAATCACCTGCTATAATTAAGATCTTATAAATGGTCACTTTAGTTGTTCGAGAGGGGTCTTTGATAATAAATTGTCTTCTTAGCCCAAAGAAAGAGCAATTGGCAAGATATTCTCAAATAAGGAGAGCCTCTGAACTGCGCCAACTACAGAGTCATAAATCTTCTTAACATCGCCACAAGATCTTTTTTGTCATACAGTGTGAACACCTAAAACCATTCGTCAACAATGTGATCTGCCGATTTTCATCGATTTTAAGGCTGCTTATGACAGCATTTTTAGAATACAAGCTATACCGAGCAATGTCTAGTTTTGGCATCTCTGTCAAACTCGTCCGCTCGTGCAGGATGACGTTGGAGAATACAAGCTGCTCCATCAAGGTCGGTCAAGACCGCGACCTTTGATGTCAAAAAAGAATTTAGACAAGGCTTAGCTTTGACATGTGACTTCAACATCATATTGAACGAAATGTGCGAAACAACATCAGAAGCACAAACTTGCAAAAATTCTTCCAATTACTTGCATACACCGACTGAGCGCGATGTCTCTGGCCTGTTCGTGAGCATTGAGATACAGGCAGAGAAGATGGGCTTAGCGATCAATGAGACCAAGACCAAGTATATGCTGTCAACAAGAAATGACAATCAACACCGTTTCGGACATAATGTCATTGCAGATAAATATAACTTTGAGGGAGTTTGTCTATCTAGCCTCCGCTATCAAATCAGACAACGACACCAGCGCTGAGATGAAACGGCGTTAAAATTATTTAATAAATTACCGGAAAAACTTGGTTGAAAGAGCCCTTATATGATTAGTTAGTTAGTTGAAGTAGTTGTTTCAGGCAAAGTGCCCGCCCTGTACTGAAATACACCGTTTTGGTACTGCTGTATTCTTGACCAATTTGTTGGATGTGTGTAGATGGACGTCGACAGATCACGGCTGTTGGTCTTAAACCCACCCTATGGAGTTAATGAAAAATATAATGTTTTTCGTTGTTCGCTGAGGTTTTGATATTCCATATCATATTTAAAAATTATGTAATATATTAAAAGTTATTTATTGTTATACATAAAGAAATTGGATTTCATCTGAAAACAAATACTTATCATTTCGCTCGGTGCTTTGACAGACTTGAAAATAAACTGATACTAAGAGCCGAAATCCCTTGTAACATTTAAATACTTGTTAATAAATAATAATAATAATAAATTGTTACTAGCACCTTGAATAAAAGTAATACACGTAGGAATTAAAATTGAACGCCTGTGACACTGTTTACAACGGGACTTCAATTAATTTGCATCCTCTTAACATACTGTTTGCATGGGTCGGATTGAACTTATCGTTCCAAAAAAAAAAACTTCATCTAGTTTGTAAGTTGGGTGTTATTGACTTTTGTTTTTTGGAGTTTGTCATAATATTTAAGATCTTGTCCATTGGTTACGATGTTTACGTTTTGTGATAAATAAGTTTTTAATGTGCTATTTATTTCGTGCTCTTTCAATCTAATTACGATTTAAATGTAAATATTCAAGGGTGCTTTAGCTTTCGGAATGTGTTACGGTGTGTATTGCATTTGCGTTCTCAATTGTTTTTTTTTTTTTTTTATTGAATTGTCAAAAGTTTTAAATATGGATTTGTACCATGTATGCATAAATAATTTTTAAGATGCATATACATATGTATTAATATGTACATGCTTTTCCATGTATATACTTAAGAAGATAGGTTTTGCAAAAAAAATAAGGCAGCCGCACTGCATGCCAATATTTATTAGATGTTTAGTATTAAGTAAATAGTTAATTTATAAGTATGTATGTTGAGGAACATCAAGGATTGAAAACAGCAACTAATAACATCTACTGAAAGGATATCGCGACGGTAAGTAGCAATACTTAATTAAACAACACATCCTTAAACAAATTGCTTTCTTTAGGTTGTCAGTGTTTCGTATGATGTAAACTGTATTAATTATTTAGTGAATATTGAATGTATTTCATATTTCTGGCAGGTGTGTACGTAGATTGCACAAAATGCCATTAATATCTATTATATACCAGTGTCTGTAAACCGCATTTGGTATGCACTTAATTATTTTATTGTACTTTGAAAGACGCCTATTGTATCCTATATTTGCGTGTAATCTACGACTGTAGGAAGAGTTGGTAAAGGATTTTCTAATAAATAACATACAGCGGTACATAGCTCAACACTGTAGGCAGAATAATGTTAAAGTCAGTCATAAAACATAAAATTCTAAAATCAAAATTGGTTGCAAAATGTTATAGCATGCAATTCATACAAAAGTTGAACAGAAAAAACGTTTAGTATGGGGGGCTCGTTGAACATCCTTGCGCATGAAGAATAACTTTGACGAGGTTTTGCCATCCCTGTAAATAAGCTCTACAACACCTGCACTTTCTCCTTGGTATAACTCTTAAAGCTCCAGGCAACTCATTATTGTCTTCTTTTTCAACCAATTGAGAACTTCAAGTTTGGAGTAGTAAATAGTAAGTGATTATTGCATTTGTACTACTATTTTTATTATTTTTGTAACTACATACATATGTATTACGACCTCTTTAATAAACTTAAATAATTTCATTCATAATATTTTCTGAACCTACAAGGTATTTAAAAGATACAAAACGTACTGATTTGGAGACAAATTTTGTGTTGAAAATGTTTTTGTGCAATTTCAATATAGCTCAATGCGTGTATGAGAGCAAACAGTGTTCATTTATACATATGTATACTCAAGAACATAAATTTATCATTATACATAAACTGTTACAAATATATGTACATATATACCATGTATGTATCTTGTATGTTAATATAATGCAAAGGCCAATGGTATCTTGTATTTATGACGTGATAAGTTATGTTTAATAAATTTTTTAATTGCTGTTGCATTGCCGCAAGCAACTGGCCTTAAGAATTGTTTTTTTTTTTTTTTAAGTTTGTAAAATTGTTTTACGCATAGTTTTGCAAGAATATTTCTTTGATTTTTTGTGGCATTATGAGAATGCTTAAGAAAAATCGATTTTTCCAACTGCTCAGAAATCGTGTGTATGTGTAGTTAAATTTCCAAAAGTTTGAGAAAGTAATACAACAATTATATATGAACAATTACATACCCACACGTACACGGTATAAATAAACCAGTGCATATATGTATATGCATATGTAACTATGGTTATAAATTATATATACATATGTATGTATATGAACATACATAAATATGTACATAAATGTGCATGTATTCATGTATACAAAATATGTACATATTTATATACACATCTAACTATGTATTTATGTACTAAATATGTAATAATGTTCATCATCTTATACTTACCAATTATTCGCAATTTGTTTATATAGGCGAGGTATGTACATAATATGTACATTTATGTTCACATATACATATGTACATATATGAACATACATATGTAGGTACATATCCTTATACTTATTCAGTAACAATAGTTCGCTTTACAGGTTTTATTCTTGTACTCATCTAATGACTCAGGTGAAATGTAGTCATTTAAAGGAAAAGGATATACATACATATGTATGTATGCATTGTTGAACACTTCAATTTAAAACAGAACACGAAAGTAAATAGATCCCTAAACTAGACATGGCTCGGCATAGCTCGGTTCTGTATCACAGGCTGTTTCAAAATGTATCCACGGATTAATTTGCAGTTCCTGGATTTTTGAAGTTTTAGTCAACGGTAAACTTTTCCGGCCTAAAACACAGATTTAAGGTTTTTACGCGAACGGTTCAAAGCAACACGGCTTACTACGCATCCCTGGTTGGTGAAATTTTTTTTTAAATGATTCTGGTCATTGGCAGCTCCCGCAGCTTTGCTGGACTTAAGTTGTTATCTAGCTATCTTTATTTTATTTCGATTATGTTAACCAGTCAAGGAGACTTATCAGTGTTAATAACAAGATATTGGTCTTCATCGTCGTTTAGCAGTGCGCGAAGATTATCTTGCTTGTGACCATTGACATCTTTAAATATTACACTCTACGCCTTTTAAACGCATGAGCCTAAGGTTTGATTTCATGCTGTACATTTCGGTGTTCAAACTGTTGCGCAAGTTAAAGCCTCCAAAACGAGTTGCGAGTTGTTAAATTGTACAATTATCTCGCAAAGACATTTCCAATCAGCGACATGAGAAAAGGTTCAGATTCACTCAGATTTACTTCAAAAGACCACAGTTTCCGGTTCGGCTGTGCTTTACTTTGTCTGTCAAGAAATCGCAGGGTAAAACTCTAAAGATTGCTGGAGTTAACTTAACCTTGATGTAAAAAAATTATTCAAAACAAAAAAAACCCACTAAATCTTAGCACTCGAAATTCGTAGTGCCTTCGTCGCTTTTTCTTCTTTTTATTATTATGCCTCTCCTCTTAAGAAGTTGTATTTCATCCTTTTAGCGATTTCGCGCGACGTAAGGCTCCTGAATATTTCTATTCTACTCATTCTACACCAGGAACTAAGATATCCCATTCACGTTAGCGGTTGTCTACCAATTGCTCTCCCTCCTGCGATTCTTCCTTGCAGGATGATTTATAGTACACCCTTGTCTCGATATACGACCGCTCGTTATACGGCCTTTGGCTACAACGGCCTATTTTTTTAATTATTGTTTCCGCTTTACGACCAATATTTTTCGTTACAACCGCCAAAAAACCACATTCCCTTAAATGTTCTTACAATGCAAGTATATAGGTATACTACCTATGTATATGCATGTGTTTGTATGAAAAAAAAAAAACTGACTCGTTATATGACATGCTTTACGGCCTGATTTTGTGGAACGTATCTAGGCCGTTAACCGAGGTATGAGTGTAATTTGCACTTCTGGTTTCTAAGAGGTATTCTAATTTTCGTACTCTAATAATATTTCACAGTTCTCGTTTTGTTCTAACCTCTTCATCTGATATTCTCTCGGTCCGTGATATTGTCAGCATTCCCCGGTACAGTAAAGTTCGTCACTTACCAAATACGCATTTCTCGACCCTTGTCGATATCTCTGTCTCCTCCTGTCAGTGCTCCGAAAGTCGTTTTCTATTCTCCCTCCACACAGTGCTGACAGTGATCGTTATCTATTCTCCACACTTTCCTTGCATTTCTCAAGGTCAATTGTACGTAGCTGTTTCAAGATTTAGTTTTCCAAACAATTTACATGTTTAGGCCCATAATTGTACGCAACAAAATGTTAAAAGGTAAAATTCCGTTCTTTGATTCTTTCCGACACTGTATCTATCACTTGAACGGTTTCATCTTCAATTACATTTGACCGCCGGTGACGGGGGTCTAATATCGAATGCCACATCCCAATCTTGCTATCCAAATAAATAAGCTTGTGACTTTTATAGCCAGAGATTTTCGCGCTACTCAAGGGAATGGAATTCTTACTAAGCAGACTTAATGGCAGCCCAGAACCAACCGTTTTAACGGCTTTTGGAGCCGGTTGCACACCTGCAAAGCGCCCAAATCCATGAACGCTTAATCTTGGCAGGAGGGAACTAAGACGAATGGTGTACACCGGACACATCAACCTGAACAAGCATGGATACAGACTGGGAATGGTGCCATCCAGTACTTGTCAGGGATGTTGGGATAAGGGGTGGAACACTTCCTCTGTGACCACCCAGCAACAGGCGTTGTAATACAAAAAGACAGAAATAGTTTGCCCAGACTGATGTTTTAATTATCAATTTTTTTTAAATATTTTTCTCTTCGAAAGCTTTCTCACTCGCTCCTATAAAGCTGAGAAATTGTTAAATGCTTAATTCAAAAACCGGATTGATAGTAAAAAATTAAACGTCTTTCTGCAATGACCGGTTTAGGGGATTCAACAAGAGTTTTGTCAGATATTTTTAATATTATCGGCAGCAGCGATTTCGGTCTGTAATTTTCTCAACTTTTGGGGATTTGCAAGAAAATCATTTACCACTTTATGGTTTTCCTACAATAATAATTCCTACATTTCGGTTTGAATAGTCTGCTTTTAAAATTTCTGTTTTTAAGATCATGCCTTTTGAAAAACAATTTTCACGTTCCATATCCATTAAAAAACGTGTACCGCCCTTTTTCCCGATGCGAACACTATTTTGTAAGCAAAATCGTCTTATGGATCAATGTTAATTTGAGAACACTTAAGTGAGCTATTCCTCATTGGAGGGGTCATAGTATGTAAAAAAAAAAATCATTTTTGTCATTTTTATCACACACGTTACGGCGGATGCATAGATATTGGTCGTACAACGACCTGGATCCGCTCCTACATATAAAGTTTTACTTGACTTTTATCCGACTATCGGTTAGACTATACTACAACGTCAAAGATGTTCATTTGTGATAATTATCTACCCAATAAAATATACAATTAACTCAGCACTTAGCTTGATTAAAAGTTGGTTAAATGAATCCTATAAACGACTTTTGTCAGACCACTAGTAGATAGTTGATAACCAATCGATAACCAATGCCTAATTTTTTACTGTAATGATAAATTGTATATCCGCGGTTTCTTTTTGAGCTGAAGGATCGATAACGAAGATAGTTATAACACAGGTCTACAGCGGATTTGGTGCCAGAAAGACTAAAGCTGTTTCTGAGTTTACTTATTATACTGATTCTAACTACATATGTATATATTTTTATAAACCTACGTGTAATTTTCGAGAGATCCTAACCTAAAAGATGAATAAACCCGGTTTTTCGGTATATTTGAGGTTATTTTACATCGACAAATAATTTTCCTTCACAAAACTTGTAACGGTATCTCAAAGTATTACTTTTTCTGTTAAAAATCAATTTTGATTGTTTTAAACATCTTCTATCGTCTCTGAGAAATCGTTAATTTTTGAATGTACTACACTCCCCCTTCAAAATAAATGAAGTTTTCCACAACATTCTTTGTTGTTCGAGAAACTAACTAACTTTCTTGGTGAGAAAAGAAGATCATCATCATCATCATCATCTTCCAATGGCCCGCTTATCCACTATGAGGGTCGCGGGTTTAGGGAGCTTAAGTGGACTCTCCACATTTGCCGATCTTCCGCCATCGACTCTAACTCATCAGGGGCTATCCCCATACGGGTAGAGGTGAGATTTCGGACTTGGTCCAGCCATCTCAACCTAGGCCTGCCCAGGGGACGCGTACCCGATGGCACGAATTCCATGGCACGTCTTGGAAACCGAGTTGGGGACATGCGTTTGACGTGCCCAAACCATCGAAGTATGGACCTCTCCGTCCGAAGAAGTAGCTGCTCGACATTGAGTGCCTCGCGCACTCTGGTGTTCCTAACCCGATCTCGTCGAGTCACCCCAGCAATACAACGAAGAAATCTCATTTCGGCAGCTTGTATCCGCGATCTTATTCTTTCGGTCATTACCCAAACCTCATGACCATAACTCAGTATTGCTCCTACCATCACTCGTGAATAGGACCCCGAGATACTTAAACTTCTCCACCTGTTTCAATGGGACTCCACTAACATGCAGAGTGCATTGAACAGGTGTTCTGGAAATTACCATTACCTCTGATTTGTCCACGTTTACCTTCATCCCAGTTTCAACACAGACGGCGACGAACCTGTCTAGTGCGCGCTGAAGTTCGGTCTGGGTGGACGTAAGGATGACCAAGTCATCAGCAAAAAGCAGATGACTTATCCTTAAGTCTCCCAATTCGAAACGTTCCTCACCAAGGCTGCGCTGTAACATCCAATCCATATACACTATGAAAAGGAGAGGTGACAGAACGCACCCCTGGCGAAGTCCAACGCCCACAGTGAAAGGTGTCGACTTAACGCCGTTCACCCGAACACAGCTCTTACAGTTAGTGTACAGAGATTGAATAGCCCTCAGAAGATAACTGTCAATCCCGTACTCCTGCAATACACTCCAGAGTTTACCTCGAGGGACCCGATCATATGCTTTCTCCAAATCCACAAAACAACTGTAGATAGGTTTGGCATACTCCCAGGCCTTCTCAAGTACCATTCTGAGAGTGAACAGCTGGTCGGTTGTGCTTCTACCTGGACGAAAGCCGCACTGCTCATCGCCCAACCGGGACTCGACCACAGCTCTGGAACGCGTTTCCAACACCTTTGCAAATACTTTTCCGGGGAGACTTAAAAGAGATATACCCCTATAATTGGAGCAATCCCTCTTATCCCCTTTTTTAAAAAGAGGAACAATCACCCCAGTTCGCCAATCGCTAGGTGTTTTACCGCATTCCCAGGCCACTTTAATGACACGAGAGAGCCATTCCACTCCCTCTTTACCTTTGAGCATTTCTGGCCGGATTTCATCCACATCAGCAGATTTGCCGACTTTAAGCGCTTTAATCGCCAAAGTCACCTCCTCTACGGTGGGACTATTCTCCGCCCTACTCAAAACCATGGGTCTGCCATCCTCAGTGCCCTGTTCGGGATTGAGCAACTCCGAAAAGTGCTCGCTCCATCTGCGCAAGATATCCTTGTCATCGGAAAGAAGTACACCATCTTTGGATTTGACTCCTTCGATGATATTAAACTTCCTTCCTCTGAGACGGCGGATGGTCTGCCAGAACACCTTGTTTGCAGATCTGTGATCACAGTCCAATTTCTCACCGAACTCCTTCCAAGACTGCTCCTTAGCTGCTTTAACAGCCAGCTTGCAAGTTCTTCGCGCCTCCATGTACCGGTTCCGAGAAGCTGAATCCCCCAAGTGTATCCACACCTTGAAGACTTCCTTCTTCTCTCTGATGGCTTCTTGAACTCCGGGTGTTTTAAACCACGCAGTTCTTTTCTCACCACCAGCCGCCACACCGAGCCGCTTCACTCCGCAAACACCTCCTGCAGAGGCAATGACTGCTGTTGAAAACAACCGCCATTCTTCCTCTACATTTGTCGGAACAGTTGGAATTTGTTCAAACCTTTCGGATACCTGTCGTGCAAACTCCTCCCGTATCTCATCGTTCTGTAAACTCTCCCACCGTATGCGTGTCACCAGCCTTGGTTTACGCTTTGGTAGGACAGGTACTTTATCGTTGAGATACAAATTGCACAACACGAGGTGATGATCAGTTGACAGTTCAGCCCCTCTCACAACACGAACGTCACAAACCATCCTTTTAACACACGATGGTACCACAAAGAAGTCTATCAGCGATTTCTGCTGAAGACTCTGACGGTACCATGTGTATTTATGGATGTTTTTGTGCGGAAAGAAGGTGTTCATAATGGACATGCCATTTGCACAGCAAAAGTCCAACAACTTCTCTCCGTTCGCATTCTGATCCGGGTCGCCGTTCCTCCCAATCACACTTCCCCATGTCATTACGTCCACACCCACGTGAGCATTGAAGTCCCCCATCAGGAGATAAGAATCCATATCTGCCACCTGTTCTAAGGCGGCATCTACTTCATCCAAGAAAGCTGCATACTCCGACTCCAGATTCGGCGCATATACCTGCACCAGAGCCAGAGTTGACCTTTCAAGCTTAAGCTTTAAGATCGCAACTCTCCCTCCCAATGGTATCCACTCCAGTACTCTGCCTGCCAGCCTGGGACTCGTGAGTATCCCCACTCCCGCCTGAGCAGACATTGAAGGTGCTACTCCTGACATGAAGAGTTTCCACCCATCCGAAAGGTCCACAGTTCTAGAACCCCTTTGCTTTGTTGAGGAGATACCAACTATATCTAGTCGATATTTAGTAGCCTCCCCAATGAGCTCAAGGTCTTTTCCTGTGAGCGAAGAAATGTTCCACGTGCCTATCCTAAGTCGATGCCGTTGTCGAAAAACCGAAAGTCCACTTATGCCCCCCTCGGGGCATAGCGCATCTCCCCTTTGACCCCCGTAATGGTTTGCGAGACCATTGCCGGGAAGCTCGTAGCCGTTTCGGGTTGAACCCGGCCGGCTGCCGAGCGGGACAAGCCGACCACCAGACGCTCGCATGCTGCCACCCTCTAGGCCTGGCTCCGAAGGGCGCCCTGGCATAGCAGGCTTGGCAATATCCGAGGCCATGTGTCTCCGTCTTGTCATCATTGGGGGGTTGCGCTTCGTTAGCCATATCTGGGCAGTACGGGTAGCTCAACTATAGCTACTCTACCCGCACTTCCCAGACATGTTGCCCGCCCCCCACCGCGAGGAGGTCAGCTGCACGAGGGGGCGAGAAAAGAAGATATTAGACAAATGTCAAATGGATTTTGAAGGGCATGAGTAATACTTTCTCAATGCCCTAACGAGTTTTGTGATAAAAAATTATCTTGTGACTGTACATAACCTCGAATATACCGAATAACCCAATTTTTTGCCCTTTTTGGTTAGAATTTCTCGAAAACTTGACGTGATGGAGCAATTCCGAGGTCGTGTTCGGATTCAGCTCATCAAAGTCCATTGGAAAATAATAGTCTGGTTAAGGGTTTATAGAAGATCGGTGAAATTTTGTCGGCCTGTGTAATTTGGGCGTACATACGAAGTACAAATGTACAAACCGTGTCTCACAACACTGTTGGCGCATGCCTGAATCAGTTTAA
Source organism: Matsumyia berberina (assembly GCA_917880715.2). Lineage (NCBI taxonomy): Eukaryota > Metazoa > Arthropoda > Insecta > Diptera > Syrphidae > Matsumyia > Matsumyia berberina. The sequence goes on from OU862870.1 coordinate 38,676,927, forward strand.
ATTTGAAAACAAGCCGTTTGCACTTTTATCTGTTAAAAAAAATTGGTTCCCCGCACTCATATTTGAAGTTTACTAGCTTAAACTCCCGTTTCCCGCTCTCATATTGGATGTTTTCTAAGAAAAAATCGTTTACAGAAGGGTCCGATTGCACAAGCAACCGTATACATGGCACAAATAGACAAGCACAATCAACAACCTGCTCATTTAAAAGTAAATATTTGATATTGCTCAAACTGCTGACACAAACGCTCAAGCAGCAAGGACAATTAGCTTGCGTCCACAGTGTTGGTGCAAGCATACTTGTGTCGTGAATGGGGCCATTAAATTGTAGTTTGTTAGCAGAGGTGGGATCGTGTCACCTTATCACTGCGGCCACTGATGGGCCTTTTCTGATTTCCTCCAATTAGAGTTCGCTCATGAAGCCTGAATTCGATATGTCTTTGGGCGAGCAGGCAGATATGTCCTCCGTTTCGAGGTAGAATTTGTTTAACTGTTTTGATTAAAAAGTTACAGTGACACAGGATGCGTTTTGCTGATTCTTCGTCTTCGTTACACATTCTGCATGTGTTGTCTTTACTATTCCACATATTCATTAGGTGTTTTTTTTGACTCGACTCGACTCCGTAAGGTAGCCTGTGACTATTCGGACCTGACTCCTGGTTAGTCCTAGGAGTTGTTTCGTTCTGGTTTGGAAAGAGTTTGGCATTAACATTTTGGCTTGTCTGTTACCTTTAGTGATACAGCACAATAACCCTCTATATTAGACCGCAGTGGTAGATAGGACAAACCGTTCCCCACTTAGAATAATACCTTCAGTGATCGTCCAGTAATGGTGAGCTCTGTTTTTCAGCCAGTTTTTAATAGAGCATCATTTTGCAATAAAATAAATAAAAATAAATAGCTGGCGCGACAGCTCGGGCCTAGGCCTAGCTTCTCGCAACTATTCATGTTGTGCATGTTACATTTTTCGCACAAATGGAAGGGACCTACAATTTATTGCCGATTCCGAACGGCGAATTGAGAAGCTTCTTCATGACAAATTGTATTCGCGGAGGCTTGTCATTCCCCGACGAGAGGTGGCGCCGCGAAAAATGTTCGGTCGACACGGCTGGGGCTTGAACCCACGCATGTTGCTCAGGAGTCCAACGCACTAACCCCTGAGCCACGGCGGCTAGCATTTTGGAATGCTGATTGGTAATCCACAGAAAGGTCTTGGCATCATGAAGTTTGATGCGGATCCTCTTCTGGCTTTCCTGGCACCCAAATGAGATGAACTCTGTTTGCACTGGCTAGTGATGTAAGCAGTTTCCAGAAGCGCGGCCTTGCTATCGGAGAGAATATATGTAAATGATCTGTTTGTATTTCTCTGACGCATAGTTCTGTAGCAAAGGTTTTCGCTTGGAATACGGAGTTGTATTTGTCCATTCTTGCGTGGATGTATGATTTTGTATTAACACTGTATATTCCAGCCCCGACTTCTTCATCTGTTTTTGATCCATTTGTGTACCAAACATGTGGATCGCTGTGGGCTAAAGTTTTGGCTGAAGTTAAATTTTGGTAGACAGTTATCTGTGATAATTCCAAGTAGTTCATCCCTGTTTAATTCCAGGGTAATGTCAGGATGGACTAGTTTAGAGCTAGCATCATCTTCAGATATGAACATAAAGGTGTTAATCATGACTTCTTTCTATGTCTGAAGATGAAGCGATGGAAGGTTGAGGATAACTTCTAGCGCTGCAGTGGGATTTGTTCTCATGGCATCTGTAATGCACACACATGCTAGTCTTTGGGCTTTGTAAAGGCTGTCTTGTGTGGATTTTTTTTTTCGTTTTTTGCCACCATACGGGTGGTGCGTAGGTGACAATTGGTCTGGTTATAGCTGTGTTAAGCCATAGTGCCATTTTTTGGTTTCATACCCCAGCTCTTACCAATGAGACTTGCTGGTCCCTAAGGAGTTCTTGGATTAGAGTTCCAAGTGAATTTTTCGTCTAGAGTGAGGCCCAGGTACTTGACTATTGAGAAATGGGAACTCTATTGCTTCACTGTAAAGAGTGGGTTTTCGCGGTTTGTTTAGAGCAACTATGGTGCTTTTTCTGGGTTGACGTTTAGGCCAACTTTCTTGCACCAGTCAGCAACCAGGTTGCGTGCCCTCTGGAGGAGGTCCGAGATTGTTTCTTCGAACTTACCTCTGATTAGGATGGGGCCATTAAATGTTGAAGTGTTTTTAAGTATCAGCAGGCTAGGTTGTGGGCAAAATGTCCTTGGTTTCTATCCTAACTAATAAATAGATTAATTTATTCCAATTTTACATACATATGTATAAATTCTTACAATACTATATCTGATCGTAATTTTCTAACATACATAATATATTACATGCATATTATAATTTTATCCTTTAAGAAATGGGGTGTTTTAGCAGTAAAGATCGTTTAACAAAGGAAGACATGGAGTTTTTAAAATCACACACTCGCTACGATGAAGCTACAATTAAAGAGTGGTATAAGGGTTTCAAGGTATGGCCTAATTGAATATGCTGTTTTTGATTCATTTAAATTAATAATTGTGTCCTATTGCAGCAAGACTGCCCTAACGGCCGTTTAACACCTGCTAAATTTGTTGATATGTATAAAATGTTTTTCCCATCAGGAAACGCAGAGGAATTTTGTGACCATGTTTTCCGAACGTTCGATATGGACAAAAATGGTTACATAGACTTCAAAGTAAATAATAGATTTATTATTAAATATTTTCATTAAATATCGCACATACATAATGTATATTTACGTATATATTTTTCGTATGTTATTTTAGCCTCTTACTATATCGATAGTCGACTTTCTTACGAACTTTTTTATGACTTTTTTTTTCATGTATGTATGTTTTCGTAGTTTTGGTCGTTTTACGGTTACAATTTCAGATAATTTATTTAAAAAATAGGAGATATTCGTATGTACATATATTATGCCCGAATCACAATGTGGCGCTCGCGCGGTCGCGCGTTGACAGTTTAAGTAGAAAAAATGGGCGCTTAAGGTGTAACACAAAATGTTATCTCGGCGTTTGATCGTAAATATCGTAAGCGCTACGTAAGAGCTACTCTCTACTTCGTCGTGCGTTTGACAGTTTGCAGCTGTGTTGTAATTTTTTTTACTTAGTTTTTATTTACATATTTTGGTTTGCATTTTTTAAACCTGTCAAAAGCGCGAGCGCCACATTGTGATTCGTGCATTATAATACAATATAAGTTGACTTACGCTGTTTAGTACGTTAACTGACAGGATCAAAGGCTAATAGAACAAGTGAAGCACTTAAAATGTAAATGTATGTGACATTTTTGAAAATTTTGTTTTTTAATTGATAAAAGTGTTGTGGGGGAAATTTAAATTTTTGACGTACTCTTCCTAATAGGCCCAAACATGGTTGCACAAGAGTGTATGTTTTGATTTTGGTGCATGTTTAATTTTTCTTCGCTTGGGGAAACGTGTTTGAAAGGATGAATAACAATAGCGGCAGTAGACATACAAGAATCGATAACAAATTATGTTGGTGCAGATGGTTTGCGTAGTGTGTAGAGAAAGCATGTTTACACCAACATACGTTTGTACACTCAAGTTTGTGTATAGTACGGTTCCTATAACTAGATTTTATTTCATTTTTTAAGATTTTTGCTATTTTGGGAAAAAAAAAACAATAAAACAAAAATAATCACCGACACATGTCATCAAAATGTTTACGCTTTATTTCTGAAAAAGTACTGTACTATAATATGTATGTATATTAAATTATTCAAATCAAAAACTATGTATGTTCAAGCCAAGCAGTTAGGTAAAATTCTGCTAAACCAAATAAGTTAAAAGATTTTGTTTTTTACGTAAATATTTACCAGGGTATTGAAAGGTTGACTGAATTAACACATAAGCTCTTCCAGAGAGCCCTCCAATGAATAAAGCAATCAAAGATGAAAACGGGACGCATGTAATATCTGTTCCCTTAATTTGGTACTTCCACCTACTGAAACGGCAACGTCGCTCATCAAAGTACTTTATTTATAAAATGTAAAGTAGCGTTGTAACAATATGTCTTCTTATAACGAAACATAATGGTAGACACTAGTATGGCGTATACTTAGCCTTCTTATGCTGCATTTACACGAGTGACACATAATGATAATCATAAATACACCATGTCATTTTATAATGACACCATCATTTACACGATGTAGAATAATGACGAGTAAAGAGCGTTGTCACTACTTCCCAATATTTTATGGCAAGTTTTAATTTTACAATGCCAACAGCAGTAAAATGGGCATTTACATTACATAATGACAGAATTTGAATATTTCAAATAATGACCCGTGAAGTGATTAATTGTCATTGACAGAACGATATTTTTAAATTTGTTTCGCCGTTGCTTGCTTTGTTAAGTGTTTGTTGTGTGTGAGTAAGTATGTATATGTATTAGGAAAAAAAAAAAACAAATAATTTGTTCAGTGCAATCGCAAGAAAGCTGTTCAACAACGCCAAAAACTCAAGAACAGCGAAAGACTGAGACTTATATAAAGAATCTCTAAAAGTATACAAAAAAGAATTAAGGAAAGCCAAACCTTGGACGTCGTTTTGTGGCAAAATAGAAGAAAAATTAGAAGCATTAGAATTAGAAGAACTTTAAGAAAAATTCTCTCCATTAATCCAATAATGCCTAGCTTCTTAAAAAAGCGGATGGTTCATGGATGACTTGCTAAATCTGTTGCTGGACACACACTTTCCACGCAGCGCACAAGTTGTAAGCTATGTCAATCCTAACGGATCAAACGCACCTTTAACCAGCTCCCTAAGTCTGATTATCCGGGACAAATTCCTTTGGGCGCTACACAGCTTCACCAGATGGCATTATACCTGCCGAACTACAAAAGTCATCGGATACCATCCTACCTTCGTTAGAGATGGTTCTGAAAAGCTATATGGATCTGGTATGCATACCAAAATCATGGAGAGAAATGCTCCCATGTATGCCCAAAAGACCTGAGACCTATCATCTTTCTATCTATCATCTTTCCTTCTAAACATTTTTGAACGATTGATTGATATCCATTTACGGTACAGCATCGACTCACATCTCCTGTCTGCGGCTCAACATGCATATTGCAAAGGTAAATCAGTGGAAACGGCTTTGCACATGTTAGTGCGTAAAATCGAATATTCCCTGCATCACAAGAAGTACGCACAAGGAGGGCGCTTTTAACAACGTCAATACATCAGCGATCACAGATGCACTTTCAGGTTTGATGGTAGATAGCACACGAAAGTTTGAATTATACTGTTTCAAGATAAGAACGTCGTCATGTATGTCCTTTTGATTTGTTGTGTTCCCCTCTGTGGACTCTGGAAAATGGGGTAAGAGCGGATGTAAGTGGAAGGATTAATGTTTTGGGATTAGAGTCGCATGGGGTTTACAAATCGAAAAAACATCCCGTACATCCAACAAAGTCCAGTATTTTCTAGAAAGTAAAGTGCTTAAGAGAGCTCGGCCCGCGGAGAAAATGTCCTTGTATTTTGCTTGTATTAGCACTCTTCTAATCCTCACGCCACGGGCAAGTACTGGATCTCACCAGACGTAGCCCGGTGCACAGATCGGCCATCAGTTTAAGTTGCCTCCCGCCAAGTTTAAGCATTCTCCTTGCTAGACAGAACCAAGGACGCTCTATAATGGATGGCCTCCTTGTCGATTTGCAAACCTTTCCAAGATATCTCATGGCGTTTTGCAACCGAGCCGCTAAAATCTGTTCTAAAAACCTTTAGGGCCACAACTATGGTTGTAATTGTCCCCAATTCCTGCCATTCTCCATGCCAGTTCATACGCAGCTTCGTTCCCAGGTACATTGCAGTGACCCGGTACCCAGAGCAATTGTTGGGCTGTTAAGTTTTTCCTTGTACCACATATTCAATTTTTTTTTCAATATTATGGAAAACGGCATGTCTAGATCACAAACTTAAGGCGTCCCATGACATGTGCAACAGAAACTGAAAGAACAGATTATTTTTTTTTTAGCTAGCAACAAAATCAATTGAAATCAACAACTTTTTGTTCAGTATCTGTTCTTTGTAATTTAACGCCTTTAAACGGTTACACGAAATGGAGATACAACTGACTAAACCCCACATGAAGCGATTCAACTCTCGGAATAAGGGGAGTTCTTGGGGACCCGCTGGACTGTATGACAAAAAATCCTATCAAAGTTAAAATAGCTTTTGCCAAATTTAATAGAGCCTACAGTAAAGCCAATGCAGTCCAGGGCTGCACATTTGGTTTCCTTCCCCACTCAAAGTTTAACGCACATTTATGTGTGTATACATGTACATATATGTATTTTGTTATCCGTTTCAATTTTATTTATTTTGTGAGTTGACAAACTGCATTATATATAATATGTAAAAGTTTTCACTTAATTTTAGCACTTATGCACATAAATGTTGTTTGTCTTTTGCTGGTTTTAGCTAATATCGTTTATACATATTTATGTCTGTAAATAATAAAAATTAAACAAAAATTTCTTACTTCTTACTTCAGGAATTTCTTTTGGCGATCGACGTTACTTCTAGTGGCACCCCGGAAGAAAAATTGAAATGGGCATTCCGAATGTATGATGTTGATGGCAATGGTGTAATTGACATACAAGAGATGACTAAAATCGTACAGGTAATAGATATAGATGTATTGAAATTTACAACAACCAAAAATGTTTTTCCTGCACCAACTCTCGGTAGGAAATGACAAACCTCCAAGAGTACAATTTGTCGTGAAGGAGCTTCTCAATTCACAATTTGAAGTTCGCAATAAATCGTAGCTCTCTTTCACTGATTTAATTACTCAGTCTATTTATTTATTTATTTAATTTATAGAAGCAATCACACAAAAAAGGACTAGTTTTTATGTGTAAAATGTACCCACAGTTGGAGTTGAAAACACGACCTGAGAAAAACAAGTTTAAAGATTAATTATTAAGCTGGGTATCGACTACGCGCGGCAAAAACTCGAGCATTGGCGCGCGTACTAGTCGCGCATAATGGATACCTGGTCGGCGCACATTGGAGCGCTCGAGCATGCCGCGCGTCGATCCAATAGCTGTGGATTTTTAATGCGCGGCAAGCGTTTTTCAATGTTTTGCTCGCGCGCAGTAGGGACGTTATTTTAATGTTTGTAGTGTTCGAATGCGCGGCAAAGAACCAACAGATAGTTCAATATTGTTCGGCGCACACTGTTTGTGTCGACTGGATCGAGGAGCGCACGCGGCTGCCGCTTTATATCAAAACTCCTGCCAAAATTGCCTCGCGCGCCATATGATATAAATTGCCGCGGTCGACCATGTTGCGCGCGGATGACGCGCGTAGTCGATACCCAGGTTTAGTGTACACACCGAGAACAGGTGTTTATTATCACAAAAAATATTCGAAAACGAAAATTCCATTTTAAAAAATTCATACACATTAATGATGCTCCCACAAGATAAGTTTTTTCACGACAAATTATATTCTCGAAGGTTTACTATTCCCCTTTTCAACAAACAAATTATCGCTTTATTATAGCCTTATTTTATTTAACAAAAAATATAATAACGTAAAACATCATATCGTCCTGAGCCTACACAGGGGACGTCTACCTAATGACACGGATTTCATGGAACATCTTGGAACCCAAGTTGAAGCCATTGAAGTATGAACAGTACCGTTGGAAAAGGTAGTTGCTCGACATTAAGTACCTTGTATATTCTGATGTTCTTAACTCGAACAAACGAACACCTCGAAGAAATCACAGTTCGGCAGCTTATTCTTTCGGTCATTACCCAAATCTCATGACCAGAGGTGAGGGTCGGATCCAACCCACAAAATTGTTGCAGCCTGACCAATCCCACAGGATAACTTAGTATTGCTCTTTCCATCACTCTGGAATATGACCCCGAAATACTTAAACTTCTGAACAGGCATTCGAGACATTATGATTACTTCTGATTTGTTCACGTTTATCCAGCTTCAACACAGACGACTACTAAGCCATCAAGCGGTCGCTGAAGTTCGATCCAGATGGTTCGAAGTAAGTCATCTGCGAAAAGCATATGGCTTATCCTTTAGTCTCACAATGCGAACAGTTCCTCGCCACGGTTGCGCTCTCATTGAAAGATGTTTTTGTAACGCCATTCACCCGAGCACATCTCCTAGAGTTCATGTGTATAGATAGAATGGCCTTCAAATGAGAACCGCCAATCCCATACTCCTGCAGTACGCTCCAGAGTTTACTTCGAGAGACCGTATTATTACACCCATGGCACACTCCCAGGTCTTCTCAAGTACCGTTCTTAGAATGAACAGCGCTTTGGCTGTGCCGCACTGCTCATCGACCAAGTTGGATTCGACCACAGTTCTGGCACGCGCTTCCAACACCTTAGCAAAGATTTTTGAAGAAAGAGTTAAAGAAACATGCCCTTATAAATATGTAGAGCAACCACTCTATCCCCCTTTTCTTAAAAAGAGCACAATCACCATAGTTTGATTGTCGCTAGTAGTTTTACTGCATTCCCATGCCGCTCTAATGAGACATACATTTTACTCCTTCTTCCCCCAAGGGCTTGTGCATTTCTGGCCAGATTTAATAAACATCTGATCGCCAAAGTCACCTGCTCTACAATGGGGCTATTCTCCGCCCTACTCAGTCTGGCATCCAATCACTATTCGGCATTGAGCATCTCCAAAAAGTGCTCACCACATCTGCGCAACATATCCATCTCATCCAAAAAAAAGTAAACCATCTTTGGATTGGACTCTGAGACGGCGGATAGTCAGAACTCCTTCTTTGAAAATCTGTGAGCTCGGTCCAATGTGAAAAGGATTCTTTGCGTAAATCCTCATCTAAGCAACTGAAAGTTTCTCTTCTCCGTTCCCGCTCTACGTGCGCAAATATACGGCAACCATCTTTATCACAATACGCATTCCTTTCCTACGTAAAGGGTTTTTCAATAGGGACGCTACAAAAGTAGAGCGACAGGGACAGCAAACGACGCCATATTTTTCTTGCGGTTTTTTGACATTTCTCTTCAGTAAGGTTGCCACGAGTCGAAATTATTAAAATTTACTACCGAAATTCGGAGTCAGTGGCCTCAACGTTAAGAGCGCTACGTCCAATTTATGGTCGTCATAATTTCTGGCTGGATGGCTTCGTCAATAAACAAAATATGCGGTATTAGTCAGGCAGCAATCCACACGTACTCCATGAGTCATCGTTGCATCCCGAAAAAATTGCGGTTTGGTGTGGTTTATGGGCCGGCGGCGTTATTGGGCCGTACTTCTTCCGTGATGATCAAGACCGGCACGTTACTGTGAATGGGGATCGTTACCGTTCAATGATAACCGAATATTTTTGGCCCCAATTGGATGATATGGACTTGGAGGACATGTGGTTCCAACAGGACGGCGCCACAAGCCACACAGCGAATGTCACAATCAATTTATTGGAAACCAAGTTTGGAGAACGTGTTATCTCACGAAATGGTCCAGTCGCTTGGCCGCCTCGGTCGTGCGATTTGACGCCGTTAGACTATTTCCTGTGGGGCTACGTCAAGTCTATGGTCTATGCCAACAAGCCAGCGACGATTGATGAACTTCGTACGAATATCGAACGTGAAATTGCAGCAGTATCGGCCGATTTATGCTTGAAAACCGTCGAAAATTGGGTTCAGCGTCTGGACTTCTGCAAGCGTGCCCGTGGTGGCCATGCAAAAGAAATCCAGTTCCATACATAATGGCATCGAACGTACTTTCACAGGAATAAAGAATTTCATTGATATCGAAAACCGTTTTTGTTTTATTTAAAAAAACTTTTGTAGAGCTCTTATTGAAAAACCCTGTACTTCTATTAAAAAAAAAAGTTAATTCTCCCTCAGCTACGAATCCAATACATAATGTATTTCCACAAAACCAAAGGTACGAAAAAAGAACAATGAGAATAAAACTACCCTTGTACAACTGGACAAAACAAAAACAACATACGATCACGAACCGATGTGCCACAGTGAGGTCACCCACTGCTACATGGCTGTTGGCTACGGTCTCCACTGATGGAAAATTGTTGGCGATGATTTTATGAATTTTTTGACCACAGCTCAGCTTCAGGATAACGCAGAAGAATGATTTATAGCTCAAAAGAATCTTAGAAGAATTTACTATAAACGTTTCCTTGTGTTTTTAAATCCAATAAGTCGTTGTTGAGTTAGTGCTGTATGAACCTAATTTTATAACATAAAATTTGGGCTTAATCCCCTTTCTGCCACTTAAACCTTGAATGCTCAGCTCCTATAGGCAACAGAGCATTTTTAATACGTTTTATCCTTCCTCGGTAAATGCAGACCATAATAGTGAAAACCGCATCAAAATCCGTTCAGTGGTTCTTGAGATTAACCCGTGCTCATTGCATTTTCGAAATACAATTCTCATTGGTGGTGTTTAGTGTATTCCTATACAAGATGCAAATTTCGATTTTTTCGATTTTCCGGCTTTTCCTATGGGTTTTTCAGAATTTTATTTTTTCCTAAACCACCCCTGAAATAATACGAACAAAACAAAAAAAGTATCATCCAAATTGGTTAAGCCCTTCCTCGAGTTTAAGCGAGACTAACGCACAGCAATTCATTTTTATTTATAGAGATGTAAAAAAAATACCGACGGGACAGATTTCACCGCCTCGGCATTCATGGACTCTCGCTGCGTCTTTCACTTAGGTTAGGTTAGGTTTCTGGGCCGATGAGGGCTGCCTCATCACACTTAGGTCTATGTAGACCCATTGTGACACCCATGATATTTCCTACTGCGGTTTTTTAATTCCTTGGTGTTAACCATTCAGTCGTTCTTGCAAATTTGAGAAGCTCTGATGGCGAGCCATCAGCTAGTTCGTCGATATAATCGAAGAAGAATTTGCCTAGGGTCCTATCTGGCAGAGGTATGAGCAGTGGCAGAGAAAATGAGCTGTGTCCTCATGGACTTCCTCATCACCACATCCCCTGCATATATCATCATTATTCAGGTGTAATTTCTTTGTGTGATATCTTAGCATGTTATGGCCAGTACGTACTCCCACCAGCATTGACAGTGATCTCCTGTCATTTTGTAAATTCTGCCAGGTTCTGCCTTGTCATATTCTGGCCACAACCTTCTTGATACTTCACAGGTGGTTAGAGATTTCCACCTGTTATTTGCCTCTATTAGAGTTTTTTGTGCAATTTTCGCCCTTAGGCTGCAGAGTGACGGTCTGACCGTACAGTCCTCTTGCTCTGGAGTTAGGGTTGAACCCTTTCTTGCCAGTTCGTCAGCTTTTTCATTGCCTGGTACTCCGCTGTGACCAGGGACCCAGCAGAGCTTTACATTGTGCTGCGTGCCAAGAACCTTAAGCTCTTCGCGACAACACTTCACAAGTTTCGATGTTATCTGCGTAGCAGCTATTGCTTTAATGGCAGCCTGACTGTCAATGTAAATCGTAATATCCTCCCGTGATATTGTAAGCATTGAGACTAGTTGGGCAGCTTTTGTCACTGCTAGAACCTCCGCTTGGAAAACGCTGCTGTGATCTGGGAGTCTTATGGAGCTGTTAAGTCCTAACTGTTCTGAGAAAAGGCCTGCTCCTATGCCTATATCCATTTTTGAGCCATCTGTGTAGATGGATTTGGATTCATTCAAAACTTCGTTAATTTGCCACTGTTCCCTGTGTTGGGAGTCCGGGGCAGTGTAATCCGAGCTGACATTTGCGCCCAGATGATTGCTAAGTATCTCGGCATGCCCATACGGATTTAGTCTCCAGTGTTTAGATTGGCTGATTCTGAGAGCACTTTTCGCTGCAGTCTCCTGCATGTGGAGGTCTGGAGGCAAAAGGTTAAGAATTACCTCCATCCCCGCTGTTGGTGTTGTTTTCATGGCACCAGTTGTTACGATGCAACACATTCTCTGTATCTTGGTCATATCTCTGAGGTTGCAGCGCGCCACCAGACCAGTCCTCCGAATGTGAGTATCAGTCTAACGATAGCCGAGTACATCCAAAGGGTTATTTTGGGTCTGGATCCCCAATTTTTTCTGAAGAGTCTACTACAGGTGTAGAAGGCAACAGATGCCTTCTTTACCCTCTCCTTGACCTTCAGCCTCCAGTTCAGCTTTCTGTCAAGTATAAGACCTAAGTATTTCGCACTTTAGTTCGGTTTTCTGGGAGTTTACCCCTAGTCCACATTGCTTCGTCCAAACATTTAGTGTGTTCAGAGCTTTTTGCAATAGTTCACTGACAGTGGCTAGAAATTTACTACATCGTCTGCTTGTGCTACTACTTTCACTCCACTGTATCTAAGTTTTACCAGTAATTCATTAATAACCAGAATCCACAGGAGAGGGGATATGACCCCTCCATGTGGAGTACCTCTGGAGGCCCTTAGATGGGTCCCCCCAAGATCGGCATTAAAGTGCCGGGTTGACTATCACCGTAACAACAGCATAGTCAACGTGTCCAACGCCCTTTTAATAGCGTGTGTCTCAACATTGTTGAATGCACCCTCAATGTCGAGGATCGCTGCAAGGGTGAATTCTTTATAATACAGAGATCTCTCAATTGTACTGATAACGTCATCCAGTGCTATTTCCACTCCTTTACCTTTCATGTAGGCATGTTGTGCCATGGATATGTTAGTGTGGCTAAGTTAACTGCGGATGTGGACGTCAATCAGTTTTTCAAAGGTCTTTAAAATAAAAGACGTGAGACTAATAGGTAGTGGATGGCTAGGTTTTCCGGCTTTGGGAATGAAAACCACTCTCACTTCCCGCCATGATTTAGGTATGTGACCACTCCTAAGACTGCTTTGGAAGATTCTATGCAGAATTGGCGCTACTATGTGTCTGAATTTCTGTAGTATGATCGGGAGGATACCATCAGTACCCGGGGATTTGAACGGTTGAAATGAGTCAACTGCCAACAAGATTCTTTCCTCAGTCACAATCCCCATTGGAAATGCGTTTTTCATTTAGTCATATATAGTAGAAGAACCTATGTTGTAAAACTTTTATCGGGACTCAATATTTTAATTGTGTCGTTTTTACTCCCGCTATCAATAAAATTTAAGTTAGATTTTATTTGTTATTTTAGACGTGTGACATTATAAGACGTTTTTTTTTTCTTTCTATTTTTCAGGCTATATACGACATGTTAGGGGCTTGCTCTTCAAACCGTCCTGCGGATTCAGCAGAAGAAAGAGCAAAAAACATATTTGCTAAGATGGATGAAAATAATGATGGTCAATTAACTCAGGAAGAATTTTTGAAAGGGTGTTTGCAAGATGAAGAATTATCAAAAATGTTGGCCCCATAAAGCTATTTAATATAATTAAGGAAATAACACAAATAAAAATGAATGCGAGAATGTGAATTTATAATCATATCAACGTTTGTGCGTATATAAAACTCAAATTGACTTACCGAACAAATATTTTTAATACATTTTGTAATGTACCGCATTTTTTATACTAAATTAATTACCAATTTATAACAACATTAGCATATTTTTCCACAAATAATAACCGAAGTCTTGACAGAGAGTGTTATGTTCACAATTATGTAATACAAAACAGATTTTAGTAAAATTAATTTTTTTTAAATTTTCTCTAACTTGGCACAATGACTACAATTATTTAAATGTAATGTAGTATAAGCAAATATGTTCTTTTTTTGTATATGCTTAATGCAAAATTTCATTTACACATCTGTGAAGAGTGATCTAATTATTTTTTATGAATATTCATATTTCGAATACTGTTTGTCTCTTTAATTGAATGGCACTCGTAAATAGACAGAATAGGAAAGGCACACAAATTAATTAAACACATAATTTATTGCAAATAAAACATGATCATACGCACCTATATTCGGAAACTTCTTTATAAAATAAAAGTATGCGTAATTTATTGTAATACATATATGATATGTATGTAATCGTACAATTTTGTCATGAAACATATTGAATGGTTTGGCGTGTCTAATTATCAAAAATATAATGAACTACTTGAACATAATACCTACATAAAATTTATACAATTCACTTATAAAAAAATCATTTTCCTATGTTCGACGTTATGACAAGTCAACATTGCACAAACATCGTCACGCACAAAGCAGCTGCACAAGCAAAATTTTGTCCAAACTCATTTCCCTCACTTTGCAACGTCATTTCATATTAATTCTCATATGATTCTTTAAATCACTTATAAATTCATTACGCAACGGCAATCGATTTGTTTTAGTTTTAAAAGTTAATTTTTATAAGAACGGTTAAGCTCCGAACTCCCACAGATAGAATACGTCCGCGCATACGAAAGTTGGACAAAAATATCTGTATTTTTTTATATACAGTGGATTCCGCTTAATTGGGACATATCCGGCTACATAGATTTGTTCCAATTAAGCGGCTGTCTCAATAATACAAAGTGACGAGTTGTCCTAGCTAAACGACTATCCCGATTATCCAGGGTCCCAATAAAGCGGAATCCACTATATATATAATTTGCCTACTCTAAATGTGTTAGGAAATATGAATACTCTTAAACGAAAGCATGGGCGTTTAGGAATTTAGAGGAGAGACTCAACATTTAATGCAAACAAGCGAGAACCATTGCACGGTTTTGTTTATTTTATTGTTAAAAAAATCTTATTACTTGTTGGTTAATTAAAATTATTTCAAACTTGTTCTTGAGTAACGTGAAAAATGAGGTAATTGCTGTTTCAAATGTTCAAAATCAGCATTGAAAAATGTTTAATAAACTAAAACTCAATTGATATTCAATGATTAACAAAACAAAGGGGATAATTATGTAAAAAGATTGGACCAGCGCACACTGGATCACTTCCCCCTGGGTAAAACTGACTTTATAACTGACAGAGGGATATGAAGTGTAGTGTAAGAAACGGGTTAAGATCTTCATTCAGCGTTGAAGTGATTGAACATCAGGTGAAAACCGATACTCACATACGTTTTCAATTTCGCGATGCAAAAAAAATAGTATGTCATACCACTACAATGATAATCGATTCATGTATATACAATTTTTCCCCGCATTATTCACCCAGTGAGCGTTTGAAGTAAAAGATACCCCGATCTTACCCAGGGGGAAAAATGATTCAGTGTGGGCTGGCCCATTGAGGCTACACTTTTTGTAGTTAGGTATTACTAGAGAATATGATTTTGTTATTAGATGCGTTTAATAATATAAAAATAGTAGAAAATGTTTTATCTTTCGAATTAAAGAGCAGTCCCACCAAACGCAGATACTTTTCAAGAAATGTTGAACTTTTCTTTAATAATAGAACCAAAATTATAGGTTTCCATAAAAGGGTTTCAAATTTTTGTATAATTCACGGACCTCAATGTGCTGCTGCATATTGTGGAAAGTGAAAAAGGTGGAAACTAATTGAAAGTCATTTACGTTAAATTGTCAACACAGATCTGTATACTAAATTGTTTGTCTTTTGTAAGACTTCGAGGTTTTGTGTAAAAAATATGGTACACCTGTTACATTAAGAGTCTATCTTTGGGTTTTGTTAATTGTCATGGCAAATGCCATTTTCAGAGAAAACTATATTCTTTTGAACTGGAATGGTATATCTGCTGGTATTATTCCCTTCTTATTTATCGGTTGAAGTGGAACCCTCTGTATGTGCATATACGTCACTGAACACGCATTTAAAGTTGTTTATTGTGGAGCAGTCGAAGTCAACGATGCACGAGTGTTATGTTTCCATAAAAACGAGACGAGATACGAGCATTATATGTACGTACACATGTTTTTGTTGACAAATAACCCAATAGATAAATCTTATTTTAATCATCAATTAACCCGTTTTGCTTTTATACGTTAGTTTGAAACGTGCTCTTTAACTCTATCGCTTAGCAATGCAATAACTTATTTGTTTGTACCCCATCTCGCAGTCAAACCTGTTGACCTGTAAAAAAAATTGGTGCACAATTTAACCGTTCAACGAAGGGGTTACTCTAAATTGTGATTTTAAAGTTAAAAACATTCAAAAGTGATTTCTAATTTTCACCAACATTCGATAATTTCTGAATGTCATTCTAAAAATTTGTTAGCAAATTTATTTTTCTTAAAATCCCTTATACAGGGTTTTTCAATAAGAGCCCTACAAAAGATTTGTTAAATAAAACAAAAACGGTTTTGGATATCAATGAAATTCTTTATTCCTGTGAAAGTACGTTCGATGCCATTATGTATGGAACTCGATTTCTTTTGCATGGCCACCACGGGCACGCTTGCAGAAGTCCAGACGCTGAACCCAATTTTCGACGGTTTTCAAGCATAAATCGGCCGATACTGCTGCAATTTCACGTTCGATATTCGTACGAAGTTCATCAATCCACAGGAAATAGTCTAACGGCGTCAAATCGCACGACCGAGGCGGCCAAGCGACTGGACCATTTCGTGAGATAACACGTTCTCCAAACTTGGTTTCCAATAAATTGATTGTGACATTCGCTGTGTGGCTTGTGGCGCCGTCCTGTTGGAACCACATGTCCTCCAAGTCCATATCATCCAATTGTTATCGCAATGAAGCCGATATAACGATGTATTTTCAAAGTTCAGGCAAAACTCCGTTTCTTCTTCTTCTTAAAGTTCCTCTCGTCGAACATGCTCGGAACGCTCTGATTTGTTTATGAAACACACTTGAGCAGTTCGTATCGTTAGCTGTCAAAACACAATAAAAAGAGTTTACTCTCTCTCTTTTTCCTCTCATTTGCTCTTTTATCAATTTGACGTTAGGTCAGCTTTTCACTCCGAATACTCGGTAAATTTATTATGAGCTCGTAGAGCGCGCTCTGAAGATGCTCTGAACGAAAAAAGATACACAAACTGAGTGCTCTTATGTGTCTGAAATAAGAAATAAACACTAGTTTTTTTTGACAACTCAGGCTCTGCTCTGAACTTAAAAAGAAAAACGCCTTTTGTCTCTCGACCGCTCTTATTCCTTCTTCCAAAACTCCGTTTAAATTGAGATAATTTGCAATCGATTACAACGATGCTGGATAAAACGATGAAATCGGTTATAGCGATGAAAATGTAGGAGATTAAAGCCTAAAAACTGTTTATAGCGTTTATAACATCTACAGCTTGTTATTTTCATTATGTTTCTAGATATCTAGATGTGCAACATATAGACATATGTAGTGCACTGTAGCGACTGCAATGAATCGTTCGTACATGTTCTTACGTGTCTACATATAGGGCTAAAGTTAATTTTATTGCATGTCCTGTTTGATTTCCCTATCTGGTATCTGAAGATTTCAGTGTTCATTGTTTTACTTCAAACAAGTGGTGCGGGGAGATAGTTCTCAAGACTAGAAAAATATTTTACTGGACCAAATGTACAAAACAATCAAAAATTAGTCATGTCTTTCCTCGACAACTTTCTTAAGCATTTTAATGGGTTTTTTTTATTTACTTTTTATTTT
Source organism: Matsumyia berberina (assembly GCA_917880715.2). NCBI lineage: Eukaryota > Metazoa > Arthropoda > Insecta > Diptera > Syrphidae > Matsumyia > Matsumyia berberina. The sequence goes on from OU862870.1 coordinate 38,694,462, forward strand.
ACCGGAAATGTAATGATGGACTTTTAAAATCTCTTCAATATCGTTATGATCGTTGATGAAAAAAAAAATTGATAGAAGAAAAAATAAAACAATGAATTAAGAGCAATAGATTCACATGAATTTGAATGAGTTCTTTGCTTCTTGGTATTTTGATACCTTAAGAGACTTTGTATAATTTCATATGTCAAAGGAAGATAAAAATCGGAAACAATATTTGATTAAAAAAAAACCTTCAAATGAGTTTTTCAGTTGCCATGAAATATTTTTACCGATTATTTATATGTAAATAGATAGATGCCTGTTTGCATAGAAAGAAATATTTAAAAGTTAACATTTAAAAATACACATACTATTTTATTGCAATTATTGTTTAATATAATACGTAATCTCAACACGGTTCTTTAAGTTAATATTGCTTTTTAACAAAGTAAATCAGCCTGTCAAGACTTTACTTATTGTTTGACCTAAGTATAATTATTAAAAAAAAAAAATACAATATGGTTTACAATTTAACATTTAAAAAGTTTTGTTTCATTGATATGTACATACATACTCAGCATTTAAAAATTGTGCAACAAAAGAATCTATCTTGCTTTACATAATTATATTTCTATTATATACTTTTTGTAAATATATTTTAATATTTAACTATTAATATAAATTTTTATATCAATTTAAGGCCGTTAGATTAATGAAGTGTTTAATTCCAAAATTTTGTTTTAAAAATGCACAAAAAACGACACAAATTAATAATCTACACATTCAGAAAAATAATTGGAAATTCATTATATTTTCCGCTAATCAGTGAAAACAATACATTTTTTTAATTAATTCTTATATGTATATGGAAAGTAGTCATTAACTGAACCATTTTTATTACATCTGGAAATTTAAGCAAAATGCTATTGAATATACATAATTACAAAGCAAATATGCAAAACCTATCATATTTTTTGTAGTTAATATATTTTTTTTTTTTTTTTTTATTAAAAACTATTTGACAATTCTCATTTTATATATACATATATGTACATATATACATATGTATATATGTATATAAATATTCATCCAGACGTACGTATATCATACCTTATTTAAATATAGAATTGATATAAAAAACAAGAGCAGCAAAGATTTTCGTTACAGCGAATCGTGTTGTTTAAAATTAATATTTTCCTACTATTCAGGATACCTTACTATACCAACTGCATTTTCAACGTATGTATATATATGCAAATAGCAATTCAAAGGATTTATTTTACTATTGAATGGAAGTTAAAGTGTTCGTAGGGGTTTACAGGCAGGATAAATGCTAAAACGTTTATATATCTTGAGCAGAAAATAACTAAGTTCGTAGAAAGAGAGGGATTACTGGCGTTTGACCTCCTCGAAATATTTGTTGGGATGAAAGGTAGCACGCTTTTCGAGTGTATCCATTATACTAATAAAACTGGGCGTGAAAAAACTTTGTTGCAGTAAAAAGTAAAGAAAGTTTGTAATTGGATTCCATATCAGTGATGCCGACTTTGTTGACTTCAATTCCCTTGAACCTTCATACTGCTCCTTCCGCCTCAGGGCTAACGTTACAGCCTTTTCACTAATTTTAATGCAGATTTTACCATTGCGTTTATATTTCATCAGAAAGATGTCTCTATATTTTACAGAACTTTTTAATCATTTATGTATGTATGTAGTTTGTAAAAAACCAGCGGCATTCTTTCTATGACTCAGCAAAAGGGACTGTTGACAACTTTTTGGCGTCCTAGTGGGACACTTCGCTTTTGCCAAGCATCTTAGTGTGTTAGTCTTAACTGACACAACTGTCTGTGACGCCTCTAGAGAAGGCGACGATACTTCGGATCATTTCCTTTGCGATTGTCCTGCCTTTGCTCGAAACGGGTGGCAGTTTTTCGGTGGTGATACTGTAAGCTCCGCATCATTGAAGTGCCATCTCAGCTTTTTCCGAAAGTCGAGGAAATTCCAGTAAAATGGGTAAAAACTGGATCCTGCTCTCTGGTAGTACAATGGACCAGTTGCGTCTGAGTGCTGCAGTATAGCGTTTCCAAACCCGGTTAAAAAAAATTTATGTTGTATGTATATCAAATTTGATAACATGCGAAGCAACGTATGCTGTGAGAGTAAAAGGAGAATTGAGATCATAGTTTGTAGGAGCAGGAATGGTGCTATATCGGTGTTTTTCAACCTTGGCTTTTGTGAGACATTGACCAGATCCGACGTATAATCGTTCTCGAGATTAGAGCAGTCATAGACACGCACGTGTATTAGAGCAGTCCAGTCATAGACACCAGGTATTTCCTTTTATGCTATTTAGGATTCACATGAACACATTATAATTTACTGGTTCAGCTTTCCAGTACTTTGACTTGTAAGATGGCATTTCGCTCAGATTGTCGCTCGTCTCTCACTGAGATGGCAGAACATTTTAACATTCACCTATGCTGGGTACCCGGTCATAGGGACATTCCAGGGAATTGTAAGGCCGACGAGCTCGCCAGACGTGGTACTACTCTAGAGATCCTACCAGAACGGAGGAATCTAGGTATTCCACTTGCTACATGTAAATTACTCTTAGAGTACGACGCGATCATGCCACATTTCCGAAGAGTTATGGCCTCTGTTAAGCCTCACTTGATCTAAAAGTCTCATCTTGCTTAATAGGTCGCTCATTAGCACCGTTTTTGGTGTTCTTACTGGTCACTGTCCTATTGGCCTTCATGCCAAAAGGATGGGCCTCTTTGCAAATGACTTTTGCAGGAGCTGCAGGGAAGAAGAGGAGGAGGAAACGATTCTCCATTTTCTCTGCACTTGTCCTGCCCTGTCCCAAAGAAGGAAGCTCTATTTAGGAGCCTACGACTTCGACAATCTGGGCGAACTATCACATACTGTCATCAAAAGTATCCTCAGCTTTATCAAGAGCTCCAAATGATTTCATTAGCCGCAGTGGCACCTAGGGTAGATCCCAGTGGTATCACAAAGGGCCTTCCCTGCCCTACGTGTGTCCGTGCCTTGCATGGACAGCCACCTTACCTACCTACCTACCTAAGATGGCATTTCTTTTATCTAATAGACAATCAAACCGTATATTAGGATAGGTCGTATTATAGCAGTGTATAGCCAATTTACTACTTTTTCCTTGAAGCCCCCAGGTATTGTTGAGCATCTTTTCAACTCAATTTTGAGTCCAACATAACGCCGAGATAGTTTGTCGTTTGCTTAAATTCTTAAATAGTGATAAATAGCAAAACCACGGTTTTCGTGATTTCGTTTTTTGATCCAGCTGCGCACCAGAGACACCTATTGCATCTCTTGTATACGTCTATTCAGCGTTTGGAAGGAAAGAGAAGATTCTGATGAACTCCTATTCGTTAGCGATCGTGTGAACAGCTTTCGTCGCTTTAGGAATTAATACCACTGCCACCAGCCATGCCGTAGCCATGGAATGATAATTGTCTCGGACTCACGCTTTATTCCTTAGCGATCGTGTCAACAGCTTTCGTCGCTTTAGGAATGAATACCACTGCCACTTTCCGTCTGTATTTGGGCACCAGCCATGCCGTACGCATGGTATGATTATTGTCTCGGACTCATGCTTTATTCCTTAGCAACCGTGTGACCAGCTTTCCTCGCTTTAGGAGAGACGACAGTCTCGGCTTTCAGGTCTTTCGATTGTCTTTCTGCACTCATAAGTCATTCACAGATATAGACTTCATAGCTTTTCCAGGGTTGTACACTGTCTTTGTAGATTAGAAGCGAAAAGGCCGTTTGACCAGCTGTGTTATTTAGGGTCTGCTTAAGAACTTTTTAAACATAATGGTGAAAGGTCTGTTTTACATCTGAGCAGGCTAATGAACTGAGTTAAGTATGAAAACACACGAAAATCTACGAGTGGAATAACATTCTAAAACTTCAGCCTTATAGTTGCGTTTCCTTCCATGTTGCGTTTTAGTTTTGTTGAACAAGTTTATTTTTTTTATAATTAAAATAGGTACTAGTTCTTTTTTTTTAGACCACCAAATGGCATCGGTACCAAGGCTTATTAAAAACATCGCCATTTCGTTTATGATGGATGCCGACTGTTGATGTCGATACGTTAAGAAGGTCTGAGATATCCATAACTATAAACTTCATGGTCAATCAACTGTAAAAATACTGGTAAGATTTTAAAACCTACTACGTTATTAAAGTGAATTTAAATTTATCACTAGTAAAATTACTTAAAATTTTGGAAATTAACTCGTCAGTATTTTAAATTAATTCAAAGTGGCTAGCCACTTCCTGAGCAGTGCATTTATGTATATTGGCTCATATTAGCCGTACGGACAGCATATCCGTCACACCTATATTAATCCTTGTGGTACCCCATTTCCTATTTACTTAAGCTGGCGCTACACTTCGGTGTGGAGATGGGCTTCAACCAACAAGTGTCTCCAGCCAGCTGCTTGCAGTTTCGCACGCTTAATTGGTTAAGGTCCCCTTCCACTTGCGTGAGCAACCTGAGACGCGGTCTTCCTCTACTACCCCGTCTCTCAGGAGTGGATTCGAAGATTTTCCGGCCCGGAGCATGGCGTTGTATCTCCTCCTCCATTCACCGTCTATGCAGACGGGACCAAAAATTACCAGACAAATTTTCCTCTTGAAACAGCCAAGAGCAACTTCATACGCTTTTGACAAAGTCCATGCCTCTGCGCGTTAGAGCAGGACTGATATGATTAAGGTCTTATAAAGGATAACTTCAGTCATTAAAGAGAGGGCTTTGCTACTCAATTGCCTTAGCATTAAGAAACAGCGATTGGCAAAAGTTATTCTTCGTTTGATCTCAGTGCAGGTGTCATTGTCTGAATTGATAGCGAAGCCTAGGTAGATAAAGTCCTTAACTATGTCAAACTTATATCTGTCTACAGTGATAGCATATACTTCGTCTTTCCTCTTATTCACCGTTAAACCCATCTTCTCCGCTTCCGTCTCAATACTTACGAACGCACCAGTGACATCCCGTTGCGTTCTTCCGATTAATTCAATATCTTCGTATACGAGTAATTGGAAGGACTTTTGTAAGATTGTGCCTCTGGTGTTGGCGCGTGTGTTTTGCACTATGCTTTCAAGAACGATGTTAAAGAAGTCGCATGACAGCGCGTCACGTTTTTTGACATTAATGGTCTCGCCGAGGTCTTGGCCGACCTTGATAGAGCAGCGTGCATTCTCCGATGAGTTTGACAGGGATGCCAAAATTAGACATTGCTTTTTATAGCTTGTCTCTACACATATATAATATGTACATAAAAGTTGTGTTGGTCAGGTAGCTTTCAAACCTAAGATATTCACCCTTATTATGAGTGGCGTTTAAGTTGACCGACTCTTGTCGTTTTTTGAGTCGTGTCGGTTACGTGGCGTTTTAGTGTCGGTATTACGATAGCGAAACGCCATGAGTGTCGTTTTACTTTATGTTCCACATACATTCAACAGAAAAAAACGGACAAATGACAGATTTAAATTTTTTTTCTATGAAGTTGCCTGCTTACAAATTTTTTTCTTATTCTTATAATTGAGTGCATAAGTACGTCAATTGTCGGTTTTAATGAAAAATAAAGTCTGGTGATATATGGACATCATTTTGATGTTTATTGTGGTTGGAATGCGTAAAAGATTGATTTGATGTTTCTGCTTTGTATGTAGATATACTTTTTACACTCTGTGTAGTTTGAATGCCGCTCAACACTTCCTAGAAGGTCAACTAGTTCGTTCAGGCCAATAAGTTTTACTATAGCTTCGTTTGGTTCATTCAAATACTTTTGCCTAAACCGTTTTCCCCCTGTGGCTCATACATACTTGTTCCAAGGAAGCTGCATCCCCCGACTACAGATTTAAGCCTTCTAATGGTATCGATTCTAGCACTCTGTCTGCCAGCCTGGGACTTGTAAGTATCCCCACTTCCGCCTGAACGGACATTGAAGGTGCTACTCCCGATATGAAGAGTTCCCACCCATCCATAAGGTCCACGGTTCTAGAGCCTCTTTGCTGTGTTGAGGAGATACCAACTATATCTAACCGATATTTAGTAGCTTCCTCAACTAGCTCAAGGTCTGTTCCTGTGAGCGAGTAAACATCTCATGTACTTATAATTATTAAATTAAACTAAATACATTCATAAATTTTCATTTAAAACCGATTTTTAAAGTCCGGCGTTTACTAATTCCTTAACGACAAAAATAGGCGTTCAACTAGGCGTTTTGCCACACTAAAACGACACTCAGAATATCGATAGACACTTAAACGCCAAATGTCGAATAAGAATTTACGTTCCACAAAATTTAAAATAATACGACAGGCGTAACGCCAGCTATAATACTGATTTCACACAGTCGTTTTTCGACAAGGCGTTTAACGCCACTCATAATAAGGGTGATTGACTCTAACTCCAATTTTTTCCCGGCTGTCTCAATTTTGCTTGTGACTTAAGATACCAAATGCTTTTTTCCAATCTATGTATGTATGTACAGTTGTGATTTTTATCTAGGCATTCGGTTGATGCTCTTGCTTCTCTGAATTGGTTATCCTCTAAGCTTTATACTTCTCCATGTATTCGTCGACACAGTTTTGTGGAAGTAGATAAGCGTATTCATTTGAGATGGAGGCGTGGTAGGATGCTTTTAATTCTAATAAGGAGTTTTTAAATATCTTTTAAATTTTAATCAACTATAATACTACCTAGTATATATTTTATTTTTCTTTCAGGTGCTGTATTGTCAGGCACAATTTCATTTGTATTTAGCCTTACTAAATGGAAGTTGTGATAATTCACATGTAACTAATAAGAATTGTTATATAAAGTTGACGTTTAATCTACTCGGAATCGGTTTTGCGTTCACATATTCACAATGGGCAAGCAAAATAGCAAACTGAAGCCGGAGGTACTAGAAGATTTGAAACAAAACACTGAATTCACTGGTAGGTTGTAATTAATGAAACCTATTCCTTTTTTTCTTTTTTAAAATTTGTACTCACTACAATGAATTTAAATTTTCATTTTAATAGATGCTGAGATTCAAGAGTGGTATAAGGGATTTTTGAAGGACTGCCCAACAGGACATTTGTCAGTAGAAGAGTTTAAAAAAATTTATGGAAATTTTTTTCCCTACGGTGATGCAAGTAAGGTATGAAATTTATTCAATACCAATATAATGCACAATTGTGTTATTCAATAATAATACAATGCAAATTCTACCAAATACATATTTTTATTCATTATTTTTTCTAAAATTCTTTAAGCTTCCGTAGAATTCAAATCCTAAAGTATATGTCCTATCAATTGGATCATATCACAATAATTTCGCTATCTATAGTTTTCGATCAATGGTATCCGACCACTTATAATTGCGTACGAATGCTATGGTTCTGGCTTAAATATAAGAGAACCGCCCGATTAATATGCACATACTTTTTGCGTTCGTAACTTAACGGTTACATGTAGAATATCTGATTCATTTTGTATTATTCAAAGTTATTAATTAAGTCCATATTTTGTTTATTTTTTTAAGTTTGCGGAACATGTTTTTCGGACTTTCGATGCCAATGGAGATGGTACTATCGACTTCCGTGAATTTTTATGTGCACTAAGTGTGACTTCAAGAGGCAAATTGGAACAAAAGTTAAAGTGGGCATTTTCAATGTACGATCTAGATGGAAATGGCTACATATCACGACAAGAAATGTTGGAAATCGTAACGGTAAGTGTGTTTCGTAAATAAATGCAAATTAAACAGACCTTGCCAATGCTAGTCACAAACGAGTGGCAAGGTAGAAGCCCGGTAGAACCGGAACCAACCCCCATGGTCATCACGATGCTTTCACAAGGACCTAAGTTTGATGAGGTCGAGTGCTTTCTCCCTCATCAAATCAGATACCTAACCTAACCTTTCCAATGTTTAACGTTCAAGAAAAAAAGACCTAACAAAAGAAGAGTTTATACATACATACGTAAACAGGACCAAAATCAGTTTAAAAGAATTATTAGTTTTTACATATACAGTAGAGCGTCGATTATCCGAACGTCGGTTTAAACTGGACTGTACATAGTGTCTACGCATATCATCATCATCATCATCATGTTCTAATGGCCCGCTTATCCACTATGAGGGTCACGGATTAAAAGAGGAATAAAAAATACTTAAGAAGTTTCGTAAGCACCTAATTGCGAATTTTTCCAGCTCGACATGACTGAATCCTATTGAGCACAGTGAGCGGCAGCAGAGCCAATCACTGATCTCTAAAAAGTGAAGACTACCCCAAAATCGAGCCTGCAGACACACTTAGGCCAGAGAGGGCCGTTGTGATACAAAAGAATCTATCTAGAATCACTCTGGGGACTAATCAAAGCAGAGCTTGTTATGTGTACAAAACATTTGTTATCACTCAATGCGAATTTGCTTTGCAATCCATGCAGAGCAATTTCCCTCAATTATCGTTGACATTTCTGCATTTCACGTTTCTAAATCATTTAGTTTACCTTGTTCTCTATTTCACCATGTTTTCAACCAAAAAATCATTCAAAAACAGGCAAAAATTTACACATGATTCGAAATTTTATTTGTGTGACACAAAACAGACAGAAAAATGCGTTCAGTTCATATATGAACTCACTGCACTTTTTGGCTGTGCACCTGTTCGTATTCGATTTTTTTGAAAATCCAGTTTTTCGATGGAAATATTGTTAGAAATGAATCGCAACAATTGTTCTTATGTGGTAATGGTTTTAATAAATGCAACTACAGTGATATTTCATCAAAAAACGGAAATAAATGTTAAAAATTTAGTTTTCGGTACTCCGGGTGTGTGGCGAGAGTAGTAATTCAACGATACGGAGTGCATTTTACTACTAATTTGACAGTCTTCGCTTTCTATTCGCTTGATGTGTCAGGAAAAGTGTTACCATTGAAGAAGAAGAAATAGTATAGATTTAATATTGCATCGAGCAAATAAAATCAACAATTATATTAAATATTTAATTACGTGTACATATATGTATTTAATGCACACATTATTTTTGCAGGCAATATATAAAATGGTTGGATCAGTAATGAAGATGCCAGAAGATGAAAGCACTCCAGAGAAACGAACTGATAAAATTTTTCGGCAAATGGATCGTAATAAAGATGGCAAACTTAGTCTGGAGGAATTTATTGAGGGGGCAAAAAGCGACCCATCTATCGTACGTCTATTGCAATGTGATCCACAAGCACAGTAAAATATATAATTTATCTTTAACAATAAATTTGAATTAAAACAATTGGCTGAAGAAGCTATGAATACATATATATAGTTAAACTTGTATGGTAATTAAAAGCTATGTTTATTAATATTTACACATATATAGAATAATAAGCATATACATCTTATTCCGTAAAACTAAACGCGTTTTCTTTTTTAAATTGTTTCTAAGAATTCATATTGTAAACAAAATAAACAAATGCATGATTCTTAAACGAGAACAATTATTATCTTAAAATTTTAACAAAAACAATAATGTGTATGTAAAATAAAAACATTTAAATAAAATTTTAAACTTGCTGCATAATAATGATTTATTTTTATTTTCCAACTACAGGATTTTATAATTATCTTATTCCAAATTTCTATTAGTATATATCTAGTAGTTGTTTTTTTCTTGATCGATTTATCGCGATTGATAATGTAAAAAAATGCACAATTTTCTTTTATAATTATAATAAATATGTAATTAAAAAAAGAAACTGCGCAAACGTACTGAAAATGTGGAACAACTTGAGTACGAATCTTTTCCCGGAATATCGAAAGGCTGACAACATATTGACAAGGGAACATGGTTGTTTTACAATTTTTAGCAAATTTCATATTGTTATTTTTTGAAATAAGTAATAGATATAAAGAAAATATTATAGGTCTGCCTGTCTACATACATATTTGTCTGAATTTTTTGAGCACTTTTCACAAAAACTTCTGAAATGTTTTAGATAAAATATTGTATATACGTATACATAGGTGGAATAGATGATATTTACTTACTATTGCGTCACAGTGCGTCTTGAACTTGGTTCTGAAAATACAAGTGTCTTATTTGGACTCAATCGTTGGCTAGCTGGTTCGAGTTTCGCACGCCAAGTTGGTTGAGGTCCTTTGCCATTTACGCGCGCCACCTAATTCACGGTCTTTCTTCCCTTCTCTTCTCTGGAACTGTGCGCAAATCATATGTTTTTGTTTACCAAAGGCAACCCATGCCCATGTGTAAAGAATTGGTTTTGTTATAATACCGCAGTACATAAAAATAATGGTACCATCACTTGAAGAAATCGATGATGGTGCTTCTATCGGCTTGAGTAAAAATGAAGTGTGTGAGCACCGAAAACGTTTACTCTCTTATTCCTCAACTGCATATGTACATACATATGTATATACGGATGTACTCAAGAGACATAACACATTTCCACTTGAATTAGAATGTCCCAGGCCCAACCCTTGTCAACATTGTGTTGAATGTGAGTGCGAGTTGGTTATTTTATTACAATGTGATTGGCGAGGGACATCTCACTCGTAGTGCCATGAGTAGTTGTGCATTTTCTTTCGTTTCACTCAGATTCAAAGCTTACTTATGTAGGAAAATGAAATATGAAATTTGAGTAAGAGTGGCGGTTGGAGCAAATATGTACTCCAATCACGAAAATCACAATTAGATATGTAATTCAAGGAAGTTGTTTTTGGAGTAGAATCATGACCATGCGGATTATGGTTGTGCGGGTTTTACAATTTAGAACTTGTCAACATAATCTAATGGTAGTTGATGAGTCAGTAATAAAGAGTTAGTCAGAGTTAGACGCTAGTTGTAGCGTCATATTGGTTTCTTTCGCCACCAGCTCGCATCTAGGTAATTTGAGTAAAAGCGACAACAACGTGGTGGATTTCTATTATGTCACCATCATATGAGCCATCTTCAAAGCGCTTCTATGGATACATTTTCAGGGCTATATAGGTACACTTATGTATGTACGTGGTTGTACTCGCAGACCTCGAAAGACGACTTCATTGGAGGATCATCTCATAATCAGAGAGTTTGAAAAGGATTCTAGAATTTCAAATTCATTCAAGAATTGCAAGCCAAAGGTGTAACCAGGTGAGGATTATTTATTTTAGGGCTGCAAAAAAACCATTCGTGTCGAACCTACTTGACAGCCAAAACAACGGACACATCTCATGGATACCGAGAGACACAGGTGAACGGGAAACGAAAGAGACGAACTAGGCTGCGTACCATAAACGACAAAATATGATGAAGCGTCGCATCCAAAATCTAAAAGCGACTTAAGAAACGTAATCAAAGAAACTTGAAAATGATATAAAGTCTTCTGACATTGAGAAGGTCTATTCTATAATGTACTACCACCAAGCAAACATCAGCTATACATCCTATAAAAAACATAGTTTCTCATGTAATTTTCGCTTTAGTATAACTTACAAGTAGATACACTTCTCTCGCGTCCTCTAGTATGTAGTTGTTTCTTGAAGAGCCTCTTTATTAAGGGGTTAGGTGGGTTTCGAGGGCTCAAAAAAGCGTATTTTTACTTATTTTTTTTTAAATACATCGAATGAAATATTTCATTCAAACAATTTACCATATCAATGATACATATTAAACAAGTACTTTGTGAAAATTTTATTAAAAAATTTGGAAAATTCAGCCATTGCGACCTCATTTTCCTTGACCTTGAAAAAAAAAGTTATCCCGGCGTAGTCAGGATAACTCATGACTGGTTCATTTGAAATTGAAAAACAAAATCTTGAAATTAGAATTTTTGGTGGAGTTCTAAACAAAAAAAATTTTTTGATCAAATTTTCACTACATATTGCCTCATAAAATAAGCTGTGATAAAAAAAAATAAGAATCCTTCGTTCAGATAATAGATAATGCTATTTTGAAGAAGTGTGCAGAATTTCAACAAGATCGGTTCATAACTTTTTGAGAAATCATGACTACCGATTTCGAAAATAGAGTTTCGAGAAAAACGCGATTGAAGTGCGACGCGCCAGGCTGACGTGGCCTGACGGGCGAAACTTCCGAAGGGTCTATCTCTTAGAATTTCATTCTGATCGATTTAAAATTTTGGGAAAATATTGTAGACATATTGAACTATTTAATAAAATAAAAAAATAAAAAAGCATTTTTTGAAAATTTGAAACCCACCTAACCCCTTAACATAGCTAAATTCTTCTCTTTGTATTTTGACCGTCAAGGTGTGTGCTTCGCCTAACCATCGTGTGAAATAAAACTTCATTGACTATAAGATATTCGTTTTATGCAATGATCATCGCTCTTGGAGTAAGTGGCTACATCTCTCGAGCTTCAAACTACCTTCATCCTTCAAACTCAATATTTGTCAATCGTAATTTGAGTTCTACCGACTAGTAAAAAGAGGAGTGGATGAGAACACAATAAAACGCATAAACCTACTAAATTGGGGATTCCCATTGCTCTATATGGACTGAGTTGGACTGCTGATCAAGCGGCGTGGGTTCAAGCCCCAACCAGGAACACCGAATATTTTTCGCGGCACCACCTCTCATCCGGGAATGACAAGCCTCCGGAAGAATAATCTGTCATGAAAGTGCTTCTCAATTTGTCGTTCGGAGTCGGCAATAAATTGTAGGTCTCTACCATTCGGGCGAAAAATGTAATACGCACAACATGAAGAAGCTAGGCCTTGGCAGAGAATAGACCAGAACAAAACACAACGTCTTCTGGCTATGAACAAAAAAGATACTCGCATCCTAATAGGAATACTAACGGGATATTGTGCCATAGGTACCATGGCCAGGAGACCCGACATCGACTTCCCAGACTACTGCAGGAGCTGTCAGGATGCAGAAGAGACAGAAACCATCAAGCACACTCTGCGAGTGTCCCAACTTCCAAAACCGCCGCTCCCACACATGGGAAACAGGCTGTTTGGAGAACTGAGTGACCTAACAGAAGTACCGATAATGAGCATACTCCACTTCATTAAGAGTACAGGGTGGTTTGATAGACCACCCACCTGGTACCCAAGGTTGGAACATTGCCTACAACACAAAGGAGAACACAATGGACAAGTAGGCCTCCGTGAACGCTCAGTCATTGGAACAGGCACTTCCCCCATAACCTAACCTAACCTAACCTAATCTATGCCTTGGCTCATTTCGAACTGTCGCGTCAGCTATTTATTTTTTTTTTTTATTGCTCGTTGGCCTGATAAAGTTCGTGTTCAATAATTTCGATTCCTTTTTCGAGTCTTACCGAACGAAACCAACCCTCCCACACCGAGCTACACAAACTGTTCGGACCGTCCTTCCGACAGAGACTTCAGACCATCTGTCTGACTCTAGGCTAAACGTTTAGCGAACGAAACAAACCCTTTGTTGAAAAACTTAGTTACAAATGCCTGCTCTTCGCCACCGAGGTACACAAGTGGTCGAACTGTCTGTTTGGCTCTAGGCTAAGGGTTTACCGAAAGATATTTCTGAACGCATGTACTAAAGAAAAACAAAAACGCTTTCTTAAACCATCACAGTGGTAAAAGTACAATGCAATTCAAATTTCTATTAAAATTGTTTTTTTTTTTTTTTTATTTCTTTGTTAACATTCTTCAAGCGTTCAAGCTTTACAAATACTAAATTTTTGAAATATGGCTTTACAAAATCAATGGAAACAAATTGTAAAGAAATACGTAGACTAATTATACTTAATAATAATAAAAATTCATTTTATCGAATAGTGTTTTATTTACTCAGTATCAGTAAATTGCATGAAAAAACGGAATTTCAATTACAATTTTTATATTTCTAAATTAAGCATATTTTCAATCCAAGTTCCTGACTTCGAATCTTTTAAAGGTGTAGTTTATAAAGACCCAATCCTTGGCAATTTCACTTCCTTGAGGAAGTGGTGCAGAGGCTGAATAAAAAAAAAAGAATTAAGTAATAAGTATTAATTAGCAATGAATAAAATGAATAAAAAGATTTATGGAATACAATTGAAAGAGTTTAATTTCCTTTTGAAAATTTCACGTCATTCGGAAATAAATTTGTTTTAAAAAAATCATTTCTCGTTGTCGTTTGGTTTGTTTGCCGCGTCACCTTAAAATTTGATTTTTGGTCGTAACTAATTTTAATAACGAACAAGAAACAACTTTCAGTATTTTTTTACGACGAATATGGTCAAACGACGACTGAAAGAGTAACCAAGAGGTGTGCCGTGATTGCGAGAATGGAGGTGATTTATTAATTTACTGGCTGATAATAATAGTTAAACAAAATATTAATAAAAAGAAGGGTCCGTGTAAATCTCACGCGTCAAAAGTGATTCCAGAACTGAGCATGCGCGATGACAGTAAATTTTTACGATCCGCTTTCGATAGAGTTCATGATTCAGCACCATAAAGTGAGACTGGGATGATTAAGACTTTTTGAAACTGAGTTATTCTTTGTTTGATTTCTGATGAGATGCCATTATCTGTGGTAATAGTAGGGCCAAGGTAGACTACCATAAAGTGTCCACTGTGACGCTATGTCCAATTCATCGAGTTTGGAAAGATAATACTTGCTTTTGCCCTAGTTTACCGCAAAACCCACTTTATCCTTTTACTATAGAACATACTGGTGAAAGATAGAAATTCAAATCTCCTATTAGCGTTCACGCTCCAGTTAGCCTGGACACCCGTTGCGGACGCCATTGGAACCTAATATTACTTGAATTTCGAGACACTGCACCTGGAAGGGTATTTAATCATAACCCCTTGAGCGTGAGTGGATTATAAACAAAAAGCTGAATCGAAAATATTAACAAAAATGAAGAAGCATACATATTTTATAAAACTTAAATAGTAGTAACTTACGAATTTCTAAAGAAACATCCGGAAAATCGTCAAAGTTCGAAGTATCGTCAATAGAACGTACCTCTACAGGTATAGCTGCCGGTCGTTCTCTTATATGCTCCCAATCAACCCCACGAAAGAATGGGACTGATTTCAAATCATCAATACCTCTTTGAGTTCCAATTCTTCGATCAGCTTCACAGCAAAATTTTATTATAGTTTCTTTAGCTTCTTCAGAAATTGGAATTTCTGGTGGAAATATTAAGGTTTCCCTCCAGTTCATAACTTTTCTGTATGTATCCTGGGGATTGTCTGAACAAAATGGAGGGTATCCCATAAGCATTTCATACATAATAACTCCCAAGCTCCACCAATCACATGCTGCGCCGTATCCGGTCTGCAAAAACACTTCGGGTGCTATATAATCGGGAGTACCAACTGTGCTATACGCCAACGCTCGTCTATTTCGTTTCCATGACTCAGCACGGCGTTTTGAATCCATTGGGCTGTAACATTTCATAATTTAACTAGATTGTATATTACTTTAAACAATAATCTCATTACCTTGCACAAGTTCCTATAAAATCCGACGGTTTAGCTTGCGATAAATCGCGATAGAAATCGGTACGATGTGATTTCTTAAGGCCAGTGCAAAGTCCGAAATCAGAGAGCTTTAATAGAAATTAAAATAAAATTAAATGAAGCTTTCCGATTTTAAAATTAATCCCATTTTCAGAACTTTTCTGTTTTAACATTATGATTAGAATAGGGTGGGACGTAGGTATACGTATGCCTTGATTTTTTAATGCTTCTGTTTAGTAATGAGGGAAAAAAACCGTACATATTCTCCATTCGTGCTGTAAGAAACAGAAAATAATCCCAACATTTCACAGTAAAAGGTTTTTAAGCCAGTCAACCACCTCCGCTATACATCTATTAAAAATTAGCTTCAAAAGGTGGAGTTTAGACTGAACAGGAGGCACATCAAAAGGAGTAAAATACTTGTATATGTGATCATTTCAACAAAGATTTCCATTAAAACATACGAAAATGCTTATTCGTTTTTTGGCTATCTTCTTTGCCTAGTCATTCACTATGTTGTGAGTCATGTTGGCAAAAGTTCAGAGGGGGAATGTGAAGGCTTGACCTTTTTTAGTTTATTTGCTTCATCGTTTACTCATTTAAAAGGAACTGAATTGTTCTCCTTCGCAAAATATTTCTATTCGATAAAAGCGATAAAATGAAAGATTACGAAAGCCTTATTTTTAATTTGATTACAAGGAGAATTCAGTCATACCTCGCATAAATAAACATAAAAGTTTCTGAGTTAAAAGATGACGTTACCTTCAAGTGACCTCTAGCGTCCAATAATAAATTATCCGGCTTAATATCTCTGTGAATAAATCCAAGTTTGTGAATTGAGTCAATGGCCAACGCTGTTTCTCCAATGTAAAATTGAGTGCATTCCTCCGATAGAGTATCCTTTTTCATTAACAAGGTCATCATATCACCTCCAGGAAGAAACTCCATTATCAAATACAAGTTGACTGGATCCTGCAAATTGTTATTTTTGGATAAATATGCAAGTGGGCATGTGAAATATTAGGAAATTTTTACCTGAAAACTGTAATACATTTTTACTACCCATTGATGATCTGCCTCAACTAGAACATCACGTTCTGCACGAACATGAGCAACCTGCTCTTTTTCAAGCATATCAGCTTTTCGTAAAACTTTCATTGCATAAACATGACCAGTATCCTTTTTTTGTACTAAGCGCACTTCCCCAAATGCACCTCGTCCAATAACTTTTAATGCTTCAAAATCTTCAACACCTAATCGAAGTCTTTTTAGCCGTAAGTACTCTGTTTCTTTCTGTGCATGTTGTTGCCTTTTCTCCTGTTTCTGCGACTCAGACAAAGTTTCATCTTTAAGTTGTGCCTCGAGTTTTGCTAAGCGCTGCTTTCTTTCCCCATATTGTGTTACAAGGTTACTGTAATAATTCTCCAGCGTCACCTTCGCCTTCGTTGCTTTATCCAAGGTATGATCACTAAATCGCATTGTGGAACCATCAGCGGTCGCCATGTTACCGAATCAAAATGTCTCCAAGAAACTATGTATAAGATACTATAACGAATGTGTAGAAAAACAACACTTTAAAATTAATATTTATTAATAAACTTAATAACTTAAAATCGAATGCCTATATTTTCACTGTGCAGTACTGGAAATCCATACTTAATACATAAAAGAAAATATTTGACAGCTGACTTTTGCTCATTCTAATGCAGCCTATACACGTTGTAAACAAGTTGAAAAGTCTTGGAATACACAAAGGCTTTTTGTATGAGATTAAGCTGCGGAGTTGCCATATGGTTGTTTTTTAGTAAAATCTCAAGGGATTGATGTCAACATTTTCAGTTTAACTTGACAGTTAAAAAAAAATATGTTATACTGTGATTAATTCAATATTGGCAAAGAGCATTGAAAAATACTGTATGGAAAATGTTTATTAATGCTCTTGGCAAATGGTGTAACTTACACTTCACATTAATATAAAGTACAAAGCTCTCCCAGATGGACTAGAGTGCACCTCCTGGTTGATCATCGGGCAGATTATGAAAAGCAAAAAAATAGTAAACAAAGTAAGCACACTTAACTTAAAACGTTGAGAGATTTTTCACCAAACTTAACAAAGGCGTCATATTAGGAAAGACTTGGCCCGGTTACAACAAACCTCCAAGAAAGAAAACTATTAAGTTTTTTTTCCCCAACTCAACAAGTTGAGTTTAAATATTTTTGTCTATATATTAACCTATCAATAAACGCAAACATCGAAATTACATGAGTTGTGATTTCAATAATGCGCATCTTAGCGCTAATTTGGATCGGCTGAAACTTTTATCGCGAATTCTATAGGTTCCAAGGCGTCAAGGTTTGAAATCGCTATTTTGTAAATATGAGCGAAATAAGTATAAAATATTAAAGTAAAAAAAAAATTTATTAATCGCTTATTTTAGAAGTAATCGAGGTTTAAAAATTATTTTTTTTCCGTGGAAACTCCTTTGAAATTAATATTATTTTACCCCGCTACAAAATTGTGTTGAATACACCTAGACGTAAACTCCTTCAAAACAAAAATAATTCATATCGTAGACACATTTGCCTAACCTGTCTTAAAGGGTTATGTTTCGTGGGTGGATATTTCTCAATAGTTTCCTCTTTTACACTACAAAGCAATTTATATTTTCATTTTCATCCATCCTCCTTGTGTCAAGCAGCCGAAGGTCCCTTACATCACGAAAACTCAAAGAAATTCAACAATTTTTCTTGTGACACAAAACCGGCAAAAAAAACACGTTCGTTTCATAAATGAATTCACTGGACTTTTTGTCAGTACGCGTGTCTCTTGGATTTATCGGTTTTTCGATGGAAAACTTGTTGGGAAATGATGCCAATAATTGTTCTTGCATGTAAACTAAAAGAATAAGTGCAATTGGAGTTACATTTTATGAGAAATTTGCAAAAAACAGGAATATGTGCGTCCTGACGTCATTACGAGATTATTTAAGGGTATAAAATTGCATAGGATATCCGTCGGTTTAGCGGAGATGTGTGCTGTTACAGGAAGAACTGGGATGGTTTGTTTGTATTTGAGGCTTTGTTCAGAGCACTTTTAGGGAACATTTCGCGAGCATGTGATTCGAATTTGTCCTCGTTTGCGAGGACACGGCACGGCACGGCACGTCACGTCACACGGCATGGCACGGCACGACACGGCACGGCACGTCACGCCACAGGGCAGGGCACGCCACGGTACGTCACGTCACACGGCACGTCTCGTCACACGGCATGGCACCGCACGGCACGGCACGGCACGGCACGTCATGTTACGGCCGTACCGTGTGACGTGCCGTGCCGTGACGTGCCGTGCCGTGCCGTGACGTGCCGTGCCGTGACGTGCCGTGACGTGCTGTGCCGTGCCGTGCCGTGTGACATGACGTGACGTGCCGTGCCGTGCCGTGTGACGTGCCGTGCCGTGCCATGCCGTGTGACGTGACGTGCCGTGACGTGACGTGCCGTGCCGTGCCGTGACGTGACGTGCCGTGCCGTGACGTGCCGTGCCGTGTGACGTGACGTGCCATGCCGTGACGTGACGTGCCGTGCCATGCCGTTCCGTGTGACGTGACGTGACGTGACGTGCCGTGCCGTGCCGTGCCATGCCGTGTGACGTGACGTGCCGTGCCGTGACGTGCCGTGCCGTGACGTGCCGTGCCGTGACGTGCCGTGCCGTGACGTGCCGTGACGTGCCGTGCCGTGCCGTGCCGTGCCGTGCCATGCCGTGTGACGTGCCGTGCCGTGCCGTGCCGTGCAATGACGTGCCGCGCCGTGCCGTGCCATGCCGTGTGACGTGACGTGACGTGCCGTGCCGTGCCGTGCCGTGCCATTCCGTGTGACGTGACGTGACGTGACGTGCCGTGCCGTAACATGACGTGCCGTGCCGTGCCGTGCCGTGCCGTGTCGTGCCGTGACGTGCTGTGCTGTGCCGTGCCGTGCCGTGCCGTGCCATGTCGTGCCGTGCCGTGCCGTGCCATGCCGTGTGACGTGACGTGCCGTGCCGTGACGTGACGTGCCATGCCATGCCGTGTGACGTGAAGTGCCGTGCCGTGCCGTGTGACATGACGTGACGTGACGTGCCGTGACGTGCCGTGCTATGCCGTGTGTCGTGCCGTGACGTGCCGTGCCGTGCCGTGCCGTGCCGTGTGACATGACGTGACGTGCCGTGTGCGTGCCGTGACGTGCCGTGACGTGCCGTGCCGTGCCGTGACGTGCCGTGCCGTGACGTGCCGTGCCGTGCCGTGTGACGTGACGTGCCGTGCCGTGACGTGCCGTGACGTGCCGTGACGTGCCGTGCCGTGTGACGTGACGTGACGTGACGTGACGTGCCATGCCATGCCGTGTGACGTGACGTGACGTGACGTGACGTGCCATGCCATGCCGTGTGACGTGACGTGACGTGCCATGCCATGCCGTGTGACGTGCCGTGCCGTGCCGTGCCGTGTGACATGACGTGACGTGCCGTGCCGTGCCGTGTGACATGACGTGACGTGCCGTGTGTCGTGCCGTGACGTGCCGTGACGTGCCGTGCCGTGACGTGCCGTGACGTGCCGTGCCGTGCCGTGCCGTGTGACGTGACGTGCCGTGCCGTGACGTGCCGTGACGTGACGTGCCGTGACGTGCTGTGCCGTGCCGTGCCGTGTGACATGACGTGACGTGACGTGCCGTGCCGTGCCGTGACGTGCCGTGCTATGCCGTGTGTCGTGCCGTGACGTGCCGTGACGTGCCGTGCCGTGCCGTGACGTGCCGTGACGTGCTGTGCCGTGCCGTGCCGTGCCGTGTGACATGACGTGACGTGCCGTGCCGTGCCGTGTGACGTGACGTGACGTGACGTGACGTGCCATGCCATGCCGTGTGACGTGACGTGACGTGACGTGACGTGCCATGCCATGCCGTGTGACGTGACGTGACGTGACGTGCCATGCCATGCCGTGTGACGTGCCGTGCCGTGCCGTGCCGTGCCGTGCCATGTGACATGACGTGACGTGCCGTGCCGTGCCGTGTGACATGACGTGACGTGCCGTGTGTCGTGCCGTGACGTGCCGTGACGTGCCGTGCCGTGACGTGCCGTGCCGTGCCGTGTGACGTGACGTGCCGTGCCGTGACGTGCCGTGACGTGCCGTGACGTGCCGTGCCGTGTGACGTGACGTGACGTGACGTGACGTGCCATGCCATGCCGTGTGACGTGCCGTGCCGTGCCATGCCGTGTGACGTGACGTGACGTGACGTGACGTGCCATGCCATGCCGTGTGACGTGACGTGCCGTGTGACATGACGTGACGTGCCGTGCCGTGACGTGCCGTGCCATGCCGTGTGTCGTGCCGTGCCGTGACGTGCCGTGACGTGCCGTGACGTGCCGTGCCGTGTGACGTGACGTGACGTGACGTGCCATGCCATGCCGTGTGACGTGACGTGACGTGACGTGACGAGCCATGCCATGCCGTGTGACGTGCCGTGTGACATGACGTGACGTGCCGTGCCGTGCCGTGTGACATGACGTGACGTGCCGTGTGTCGTGCCGTGACGTGCCGTGCCGTGCCGTGTGACGTGACGTGCCGTGCCGTGACGTGCCGTGACGTGCCGTGACGTGCCGTGACGTGCCGTGACGTGCCGTGACGTGCCGTGACGTGCCGTGCCGTGTGACGTGACGTGACGTGACGTGACGTGCCATGCCATGCCGTGTGACGTGCCTTGCCGTGCCATGCCGTGCCGTGCCATGCCGTGTGACGTGACGTGACGTGCCGTGCCATGCCGTGTGACGTGACGTGCCGTGCCGTGCCGTGTGACATGACGTGACGTGCCGTGCCGTGACGTGCCGTGCCATGCCGTGTGTCGTGCCGTGACGTGACGTGACGTGCCGTGCCGTGTGACGTGACGTGACGTGCTGTGCCGTGTGACGTGACGTCACGGTGCCACGCTTACGTTGGTTATATTTGAAAGTGGATCTCTTCTTTGAACAAGCAAGAATTTTTCTTTAGACAAGTCTACCTACATGACTATGTACATTCATTTCACTTTTAACGAACTTTAACGAACAGTTGGCGGGCATGTGCTTCGAATTTGCCTTCGTTTGCGAAAAATTAGACCTGTGATGATAAATTATCTATACTCAGCAGCACAATAAATCGCCTACCAAGCATATCTAAGTATTTTAAAGTGGAGTTTTTTCATTAGATTACAAGGGGCGCAAAAATTATTGCAATTCGTTGTGTTGTACAGCTATGGCCATCTAATGGACGTTTAGTCATGTATTATCCGATGTGTCCGTTGAAAGGCATCTAGGTATTATTTATCTATGGTAGACATTTACCCTGCCTTAGTGCGTTTATGGTATGAATTGTTTTTTACTTTTGAAGGAGCCTGGATTTGTGCAACACGTCTGAATGTATGCAACACTATTTTTCTACAGAGGCAAAATAATATTAATTTCAAAGGAATTTCCAAAGGAAATAACAAATTGTTAAACCGCGATAACTCCTTAATTAAGCGATTAATAATTTATTTTTTACTGAATACTTTGTGCTTATTTCGTTGAGATCTACAAAATGGTTATTTCAAGCCTCTTCGCCTCAAAAACCGTAGATGAGTCCTTTTACCTACAAACTTTTATCTTGTGTGCGTTTTTCTCAGTTCAGATTGGAAAATTAATTTTAGTGATATTTGGTGGCGGTTTTCCAATATTCCATGAACGCTAAATTTTCTCTGCTTGTTTATTACCAATAATTGTGTTATATTTCCGGCAACGTCCCTTTTCCTTCTTTCTTTTTCAGTAAGCTTAAGGACGACTTTGAAGAGTGCTTGGGGCCGTTGTCTTTTTGAAAGACGAACCCTTCTCCATTTTACCGAAGACCACATGGAATAGCATTCTCATCTAAAATGCTTCTATAGCCTGTTTACCTACTTGTTCAAAATCCTTTCGATAGAAGTAAGATCGATAGTTCCGCTGAAAGAAGAGTATCATCAAAATCGTCCATTTCCACGCTTTGCCGTGAACACAGTACGTACGCCAAGTCGAAGCAAACCACTTTTTTCGTACCAAACTTGTTTTCAGTGTAAACAACACTTTGGGTCCTCAATGTTTCAATCAAATTTGCCTCTCAAAGAAGTCTTTTGATTGCAATGGACCCTGGGACTCGGCATTCCTGTGATTCCTCCGCAGATTTCTGGCGCCGTAAGCCTTCGATTACATTTGCCAGTAATCACAATCAAATTATTTTCCTGAAAAACAATGACGAACTTTAGAGTGGCGTAAAGGAATCTTGGTATTTTAACCCAAAGGAAAGATTTCAGAGATTATTGAGAGTATGAGGCGGCTATAGTAAAATTTGGCTGCAGTGCAAATATACAGCACGGAAAAAGCAATTTACAAAACAAACATTATATATAATATTTTATTTATTTCCTTTTAAAGTTTTTAGAAACCAAGTACATATTGTGATATCCGTGTTCAGGACAATTGCATATTTTTTGCTTCCCATTCACTTTAAATTGTTTGCTATGTACATACAATAGATATTTTATAATATTTTTAAGCTCATCGCACTTGCATTACATCACGTTATTAAATAAAATGACATTGTCCTTAATAAAATTCTGTATTTATTCTAGTAACTAAGTTTCTTTGTCCATGGCTGTATGTGTGCGTTTCATAAACCAAATTGACGTCAGAATATTAAAAATAATTTTTTCGTAACTTTAAAGATCTTGTTTTATTTGGCTTTAAGATTTATTTTTCAATTATTTTCTCACTAAAATTACATCACATACAAACTTAGTTCCCCGCATCAGAAAGCAATCTCCATAATCCAAAAGTCAGTTCATGATACTTATATACATATAGTGAGTGAGGAATCAAGAACACTTGTTAGTCTTTTTAACCATTTTACATTTTTCAAACGCGACATGAAAGTCATTAAGTGTATTACTCAGCTCCACCTGGAACGTAATCTTCAGATAAGCTTTGCATAATAGACTTCGTTAATTCCGGACCAAGCCAAATAATGTAGAGTATTAAGGTTTCGAGCAGCCCCAATATTATGCCAGCAAACACATCCAGTAAATGATGACGGTACATCAACAAGCGGGATACTGCAACTCCGAAAGCCCAAACGGAAATAGCTGGCCACAATAACATGGATAGAGGATATAAAATCGTGAAGAATCCGAGTATAAAGAATGCTCTTGATGCATGGCCAGAGGGAAAACTGAATTTATCGGGTCCAATAGAGAAAATGTCAGTGGTCACTGTAGGTCGCCGGCGTCTCGTTGCCGCCTTCAACAGTGCAACAAAGACAATATCAACTATTAACCCAAACAGCATATTAATCTGCATTTCGTAAAGTGAAGCACTATTAGTCATCCAACAGAATGCCATCCAACCAGCAAGCCATGCTATCCCGTGGCACGAAATCTCGAGAAGCTTGCAATGATTCTTTAAAGACCGAAAAACTACGAAATTAAGAAGGAAGCCAACAAGAGATTTTGTACATTTAACATCCAATTCCAGTAGTTTTGTAATTGCAGTGTGGTTCTTCCTTTTTTCAGATGCCATTTTGCTAGCAAAAGTTTAACTATTTACCAGCAAGAAATTAAAATTATTCGGTTGATTAGTAAGAACCGAATTTGATTTTTTTTTTTTGATAATCATTGGTTTAGGCCACGTTTCCCACATATGTCAAAATAGCGTTCCCGGTGTTGGAAATAGAACGGCATTCGGAGCGATTATAATAAACTTCGAACTACGATTACACGAGCATTGATCTCGTTCGTGTTTCGAGGGATATGGCTGCATAACAAGTGAAACGTATTCACCTGCGAGTCAAAAAATCAACTAAAGAGCAAATCATTAAGTCGCGTTCGGTCGCTTGCACAATAATGGACTTTACAGTGACTTTGACGATATTACCTGTCAAAAAGCGCGACCTCGAAATTTGCAAAACGCAGTACCGCTTCAGACAGACGGGCGTTCTCAGATTATAGAGATAAAAAATAAATAGCTGGCGCGACAGCTCGAGATGAGCCATGGCCTAACTTCTCGCAACCATTCAAGCTGTGCATTTAACATTTTTCGCATGAATGGAAGGGACCTACAATTTATTGCCGACTCCGAACGGCGAATTGAGAAGCTCTTTCACGACACATTATACTCCCGGAGGCTTGATTAAAGATATACCAGAGCATATGTTTGGTTTCGTTTTTCGTGTGCTTTTTCATCTTCAACATAACATATTCATTTCATATGATAATGATTTAGTAATTTTTTTGTGAAGGAAGGACTGGAATTTTAGTCAAAAATTGCTTCAGGCAATCGTTCTCAATTGGAGATATGTCATGAGCAATTGACAGAACTGACAATAAGGGTAAGACGCCGAAAGTATGGTTTGACCTTTAAGGAAGGTGCTGAAGGAAAATGAGACAAATGTGTGAAACTGGAAAACAAGTTGTAGGCAATGGAAAACGGACTGGAAAGTCGAATATCTCGTATATTTCTGTTCTGGTACATAACTATATACGACGTATGTAGATGTTTTGATCAAGTAATGATGTTTTTTTTTCTGAATTGTATTACATTTCAAACGTAAACTTCGACTTTGCAAAGTTTTAATAACAAAGTATAACAATGGATGGTCCGTTTGCCTTGAAAGTTATTTTCCTCGTCTAATTGAAGGGAATGGAATCGATTGATTTGAATTCACAACTAGTGAAACGTTCCGAAGAAACAAAAGATCAAGAATTAATCACGAACAGCGTTGAGGTAGGAGAGTTAAATAATTAGATGAGCAATATAAGGCCAATACGTTTTTATATGTATGAAAGTTTTTTTTAGGCTGAACGGGCTAGAATGGTTGTATCTTCTGATGAAGAAAGAAATACCACATTGTCTTTGCGAATGAAAACTATGATTACTGGGACGGCATTTAATATAGTTACATCTGATCAGCTGCCACATTTTAAACAAATGCTACGTGTAGAAAATACTGGGTATCATTCGGAAAATTTAGAAATATCAGATGAGACAAGAAATCTTAAAAGTACCGTCGATGTGCAGATTCGCCCAGAAGATGCCGAGAATAACTTCGTATGTCTTGAAGTATTCCAAATTCGGTGCAAGACGACCAACGCCGAGCTGCACCGAAATAAGTTAGGATCTGGTGGCCGAGGCCGTTGCATTAAATATAAGGAACAGTGGTTTACACCAAGTGAGTTTGAACATTTTTGTGGTAGAGGATCAAGTAAGGATTGGAAAAGATCTATAAAGTACGGAGGACGGAGTCTTCAGTCGTTAATAGACGAGGGAATTTTAACACCGCATGCAACAAATTGTAGCTGTTATATATGCTGTGATGACGTATCTGGTAAGCGTTTTTTTTTTTAATGTCTACGGTCACCATACAATTATAGGTGAATGCCGTTTTTTTTTTATTAACGTTGTCCTTTTTAAGTGGACATACCCATAACAACATTTTGTGTCAAAAACTATACTTAACTGGTACCAATATGTCTATCAAGTGTTACGTGTGCGATACCTCTTCTTAATGTATTTCTCATCTTAGGAAGTTGGTTATCAAGCTTCTTGTCTTTTCTAGGGAAGTTGCGGTCCTTTAAATTTCAGGATTGGACATGTATCAGTCGCAGAGGATCCTCCATGTTATCAACTGCACTTCCTTATTCAATTCGTCCTTGCAAAAAGCAGTATTTTTCATTCCTCATGACATGACTTTAATTATGTTCAAAACCCCGTCTATTGTCAGAACCTCCGCGTTTTCCATGGGATTCGCAGTACTCTTCCACATTTCAAATGCTTCCAGTTTTTTTTTGCGACCTACACTGCTGTGCAAAACACTCGCAACTAGTGGTAACAGACAAGAAAGAAGTTTTTATTTATAAGCTCGGATGCATTTTCATCAATTCTTATCTAATTCAGTCAAAATAAATATAATTTCTGTTACCTGTATGTACAGTTTTTTCCTAAATTGTTATATTATTTTATATGTTTCCCTGAGATACTTAATTGCCATTTTTCATTGTTTTCTTTTCTAGGTTCTGGACCTATTCGCTTATTTACTCCTTATAAGCGAAGAAAAAAAAACCAAACAGATGAGGAATGTGATGATATTAAAAAGCGGCCTTCAGATTTACCTGTTAAATTAACAGATATTTGTGCCTCGTCGAAAATTGTTTCTTCTAACGCAGGCTCATGGAATCCACCCACGAATTTGGAGACTTCTCCCGATCTTGCTACCCAAAATTCTTTAGGTAAATTAACACTGCAATATCATTTTTTTTTTTTATCAAGTCATATAACGTAGGTATTACTTATATGAGCATTGATTGTCGCTGCTCAGTAGTTGAACACGTAAACACACGAAAAGTAAGTTGTGATACATCACAACTTGTTTATGCTTCTGCACTATGGTGGACTATAGTCGAAGAGAAAATAACGATCGCAAAGATGCGCTAGTTGGACTTACTGTTCTGAACATCTTTGTCAAAAGGGTGGCAGCACGTAGTGCAGTAAACCTTCAACGCTCGATCCAAAACCTTCCAAACAGACTTCTGGGTCACTTGGCGATTCTCTTCGATTTTCTCGAGCTAGAAATGATCAGCACGGACTTCATACCTAAATCGCTCCAAATTAGGAAAAGATTTCAGATCGAAGTCCTGAATCGCTTGGACTGGGAAATCCGCGATCCTCTGCTGAATATTTAAGTGCTAGTGTGGTAGACAGATGGCTTCAAGGTGTTGGAGCAGGTGCGTTTGGCCCCAAACGTCACGGCTTGTGACTAGTTAAATTTTATCTAAACACGTT
This sequence comes from Matsumyia berberina, assembly GCA_917880715.2. Classification (NCBI taxonomy): domain Eukaryota; kingdom Metazoa; phylum Arthropoda; class Insecta; order Diptera; family Syrphidae; genus Matsumyia; species Matsumyia berberina. The sequence goes on from OU862870.1 coordinate 38,721,783, forward strand.
TCTTGCAGTGTGCCTTGCAATTTAAATTATATTGTATAAGTATGTCTGTATCACTTTATAAATTGTTTATATTTTATAACAGCAGCATCGGCAGCACTCAAAATTTTCGTGTTAGCACTCTGGATCCTCCAAACGTAATAATCCCGACATAATTAGGACCGACGCCTAGACCCTTTTTTCATGAGGTCATAAACTCATGACGCCGCAATTAGTCCTAATTATGTTTAGGGTGCATTTACATGGCTGCTTACGGATTTGACGGGCAGATGGCGTTGTCGACGACAAAGGTGTTCGCCATTAATATACTTACCGATACCGTCAAGCAGCGATTCAAGCACTGAATTTTCACTACCTTAGCTTAAAAGCTGTCGACGGCTGCTTTAATGCTCTCCCAGACTTATTTAAGTAAAATAAAGTCAATATCAGGAGGGTACTAGCACAATGAAGAGTTGGCAATAAAATCGTTGACCAATTAGCCAGATAGGGATTTACGGAAAGGTGCCGAAACCTACTGTGGCTTCCCTAACTCTTCGTGGACAAACAGGAGGGAAAAACACATATTTATCCTATTGGAATAATGTTCAAGGAGTCAGACAAGCAAAAAGGCAAAAGCAAGAGAGCTCGGGGTAAAGGCTTAGCTTCTCTCAACCATTCATGTTGTGCGTGTTACATTTTCCACACGAGTGGAAGGGACCTACAATTTATAGCCGACTCCGAACGGCAAATTAAGAAGTTTTTCCATGACAAATTATACTTCCGGAAGTTTTTTACGAGAGGTGGTTGCGCGAAAAATGTTCGGTGGACATGGCTGGGACTTGAAGCCACGCCAATCGGTCAGCAGTCAAACGCACTAACCACTGAGCCACGGTGGCAGGGCCTATCCGCCCTGTGAATAAAAACTCCTCTCCTAAATCTCCTAAAAAACAATAGGGACGATATTCGAAGGCTCGCTGGTTTCATCTCTCTGGACACTGCAGTCTGAGATATAACCTAGGATGGTAATTGCCCTGGTAACTGAAGGTTGACTCTGCCTAGAAGAAGTCAAAACAACAGAACATATTACACTACTTATGTGAGTGTGTGGCTCCCTGTTGCATTAGAAAGCGATTTTTCCTCAGAAACGCTTCGAAGTGCGACATCTCAGCTTCACGCTTTGACGCCCTCCTTGTCTAGCCGGCTCTCCGCACAATAGATCTTATAGGTCGCTCTGCCACCTGCTTTAGTAATGTGTCCTTCTGATAGTTTCTGTTAAACCGAAAGAAAAAAATTAACAGGACCTTTAAGTCGTTTGAACTTTCTTTTTTCTAAATGCCACTTTTGCCTCTGTATGTTCGTATCTATACCTTCCTGGCCCATGCAGTCATAATCGGTATAGTCAAGATATTTGAGATCCCTTGTGCAACACGCTACATTTATTTTGATAATACTTGGACTTGGGCTTCAACCAACCAGTTCGGCCTTTAGTTAGTGGCTTCCAGTAGACTTGAGTTTGATTTGATTTGTCATAATATATAGAAACATTATTTTCCGTGGCAGGTGTACATTTTAATCCGCAAATGTTGAAGAACCTTGAAACCGTATATTCAACTATGGTCAAAGCAACAAATGACTTTAAGCGAATAATCGTGGAGATGCGAAATTCCTACAGTAAAACCTTAGAACTACTTATACGTGAGAGAAATGCGCTGCAATCAGAACTAAAGTCGCAATCAGCGGAAATAGGACAAAATGTTTCAGGATCATTGTTGAGCAATGAGCTATTATCAAAAAAGGTAAGAATACTTAAGAACACGTTTTTCACATTTTGTAAAATACGTATATCACCGAAACTTAGCATAAGGATACGGTTTGATTATGTCCCAATTAAAAATTCGAATGTAGGTCGAAAAATGTTAGTTTTCTCATAATCAGATTCATAAAATTGATATTTTTTTTTTTTTTTGTGATAGTCATGAAATCTACGACAGTAAAAGACGGGGTTTTGACTTGCAAATGTGGGATTCTTGTTGTCTTTCGGGAGAAGAAAATATAGACAACTTATTGGTGAGGGACTCTTCGCTTTACCTAAGCATCTCAATGTGCCGGGCTTAAGTGACACTTAAGGGCGAGGAGCAAGCGACGTTATATCGGTGAATTTTCATCGTGACAACATGTCCAACACATTAAATATTGAACCGTCAGGACCACCGTCTATCTATCCACTGGGTAATCGGGTTAACTATCCAGTATGATGGAACCTGAGCGCTACTCAGAGAAAGCATCCCCAAACACTTTTTGTCGATTTTTTAACGAAACAACGTTGGCCGGGTGTCATTAACCGGGATATACCTGAAAAGATGTAATCGTAACTTTACTCTCTTGTTTTAAGAGGGTAGACCCAGTTTTGACTGCCAAGAAACGCTCTTTTTTAGGATTTTCTTGTGGCGTCGCATTAAAATAATTTATAACAAATGTTTTTTGATAGATATGTATTTACAGAATCTATTAAAAAATTTTTTGTGGAAAAATATTAAAAAATGAATGAGATACAGCAAATTTGGGAGGGGTCCGAAAAAAAAAGTGTTTTGCGGTGATCACTGCTGCTCGTCACTGGATCACGGGAATTCAAAAAAAAATCAAAAGGGATCATTAGTTAATTACATAATGCTCCGGTTGAACGAAGGGATTTGAGAAATTTTGAACTTTCACAAAATGGCGGATGTTGAAAGTCAAAATTCTTAATTCGACTACAATTTCGCTCGCATTTTCGGCTATAAAAAAAAAACTTATCGGCCGAAAAAAAATTCCTTCATTCAACCGGAGGACAATTATGTATGGAATAAGTGAGAAAAATTTCAAACCGATCGGCAAAGCCGTTCTTAAGTTACAGTGATCACCGACTTCGAAGACATGGTTTCGAGAAAAACGCGTTTAAAGTTTTGAGTACTAGCTTCTCACAACCATTCGTCTTGTACAAGTTATTGCCGTCTCCGAATGGCAAATTAAGAAGCTATTTCATGATAGATTATACTCCCGGAGGCTTGTCATTTCCCGACAAGAAGTGGTGTCGCGAAAAATTTTAGATGCACATCACTGGGACTTGAACCCACGCCGCTCGCACAGCAGTCCAACGCACTTACCAATAAGCCACGGCAACCACTCCTCCTGAACTTACAAGAGAGGAAATAAGGTCAATTTTATGAAACTGATTACTCTAATGCTAATCGACAAAATGTAAGAAAAAAAAAAAATTGTTTTCTTAACCTAGTGAGACGACGGAGTGTATGTGAATGTACTAAATTTTTCTACATTTTATCTTTTTAAGTGTGCGAATTGTAACCGTGAAGCTTTAGCAGAATGCTCATTGTGTAGAAGGACGCCATATTGCTCCACTTTTTGTCAAAGAAAAGACTGGAACTCCCATCAAGTCGAATGTGGAAGGAGTCCTTTGGATACTGCTGAACAAATCATGCTTTTGGTTGACGACCAAACATAATCCAGTGCTGCAGTGAAAATCAATGTAAAAAAAAAAGTATTTATAGCCTGAAGATAAAACGAAACAAATTTTGTGAGTAGAATATTATTACTGAATAAAACATGTACACGTTGAGGTACTGAAAAAATGACAAATAAATTGTACTTTGAGATATGAAAGTGAATCCTTGGTCACGAGGACCACTTGGGCAGTGAAACAGTGGACTTACTGGTTAAGATATGTGCAACAAACCCCTATCGATTGTCCTAAACCAGCCTGTAGAGTAAGCAAATCTCTTTTCAGAATCTACACGAGGGAACAAAACCTGCTCAAATCAGATGCAATCTTTATGGGAAGTAAAGGACAGAAGTGTCTACCGTCATTCATGTGAGAAAATGGACCCTTGGAAGTGAATTCGTCTGTCTTCTTATAACCTTAACTCCGACATCGACTCTAGACGTATACGTGATACGCCACCTTTGACCCCACTTAAGAAATTTGTCCGTTGGTTAGAAAACAGACAAGACAGCGGATTAAGTCGCTTGAAAGTTAATAGATGGACCCTCTGACAATTCTTTTAGCCGGACAAACGCCGAGAGCACTTATTTATCTATTTTAGGTTATTTTAGAAAAAAAAGGAAACATTCCAAAAGTATGTTGTGTCTGTATAAGTTTATTGTTTAAAATACATGAGATCAGAATATTTTGATATTCACTTAAAAATGTTTACCTAAGTCTGTTGTGTATTCGATTTCCCGTGAAGCTTTAAATCGAAGGAATGCAGGTTCTCCAGAGGGTCTAAGTCTGAAAATAATTCAAACCATTTTTTGATGCTCTTCTTCTCAGGAATTTCGGATGGCGTGTTATGTTTTGTACTATTCTCACACATAGCGGTGTCATCTTTTTCGAATTTTTTATAAGACGATAAGATGAAATCTTGAGATTCCAGATTTTGACTCTCAGTAAAATATTTTTTAATGGTGCTGTCATCACACCAAATATTTGACAAATTGTTTTCAGCGCCACTTCTTGAATTGTCGATTTCTTCAATGGTCTGAGACAGTTCTATTAGTATGTTATCAATTGAACTTGGTCCGCTAGTTTTTTCAACCGATTCACTTGTTACATCCTTGAATTCGTCCTAAAAGTACAAGAAAAATTTTTTATTAGAAATTACAACCTACAGTAGCGGACATAATTAGCACACATGGATGTAGTAACATATAATACCCTATACAGTCTCGCTGCCGTTGCAAATACTGGAAATATTTCCTAAGACATCAAGACCTCCACACAATGCACAGTGCTTTGCTTTGCATTTTGGAGAATACATCCAAATGAGATGTGCACTGTAACCACATTCTCGCATATAAAGTCTGACCGTTTAATTGACGGATTATTGCGTTAACTACTTTGGGAAATTTCACTGACGACATTTCACCCAAGTTGGCTGACCTTCTAATACAGTGCCTATTCATTGGTCAACTTCAGCCATCAGCCACTTGTCAGACAACCGTCAACTAATTTTTTTTTGTGACATCATGATGGCGGACCATCTAACACCGTCTTAATGCTCCAGACAAGGCGATCTCCCAATCACACTTCCAACGGGTTCAGAGGGTAAGAAACAACGTGGTCAGGATGTAATTGTTTGAAGAAAGGCTGCCGTGGCCCAGACAGATGTCCTTAACAGATCATGTGAGTTTTAAGCTTTTGCTTGCTTAGTTCCCTCCCCACAGCTGATTAAAAGTCGCACAGCTAATTTTCTGCAAAACTACCTACTTACCGAAAAAAGCATCGTCTGATCACTATCTTCAGTGCGAATTTTTTGAATTTTGTGCCCAAGTTCTGGATTATTCTGAGAAAGGTCTTTAAGCACACAGAAATCATATCGTGGATAAAGGACCAGTGACGATGAAACAGTTTTAAAGGTGGAACCTGACTTCTTTGAAAACTGCAACATTGCTGACATGTAAGCTACCAGACCATGTGAAAACATGTTGCATCTAGCTGCTGCCAACAAATCTATCTGCAAATTAGAAAAAAAAAAGTATACTGCCATCCCTAACTACATTAAACAACAAGCACATACCTTTTGAATACAGTCCATTGATAGTCTGTCAAAATTTTCCTTAGCAAATCTTACATGCGATTGTGCACGGCGAAATTTGTCGAGGCCCTTGCCATTATCAGGATCCAACTGTGAACTTATCGATTTCATCCAACTTAGAGCTGCACGATACTCCGTCCGTTCTTTTTCCATGCAATTGATTGTGCTTAATGTATCACTCACTGCTTGACACCGGAACACATCAACCTCATGCTGAAGCCGTAAAAGAGGTACTCTAACTGACATTCGTTGCTGTCCACAGTAATATATTGCCTTTCCGGAATTAATTATACTTGCTCCTGTCGTCTTACTGCGTTTTCCAATTTCCTTTAAGAATCTACCAAAGGTACATTCTTCTTGAGATAATACACACAATCTTTCTTGGTATTGGTCTATAATCTTGTTCAAAATAGAACATGTTTCCGATAAAGATTTAAACAAAACAATCTTGGAATCCAGTCCAGCATCTGAGGAAACAATATGTTCATCTTCTTTAGAACCCAACTTTCTTTGAACAGCCTTTTTTGTTATCCAAAACTGATGCTGCACTTCTGATTTCAACATATTGAACTTCAAAACTTAATCAATAAAAGTCTTGAAAACGACCAATTGGGAAATGTTCAACTTTCCATTCAAGCATAAACAGAAATCAATAGAATTCCAAGCTTCCAGTCATTTTATAGCTATCTTTATCTAATACAACACGCTAAGAAATAGAGCTTAAGGTAACGCCTATGTAAAATTTTCAAAAATATCGTGTTTTTTTTTTAATTTAAAATACATTTCAAGATTTTAAAAACGCAATGCAAGTTACTTTATACCGTCGTCCATCACTTTTATCGATGCTCTTAGAATCCACGGTTATCCAATATTATGTTAGTGTCGCTGTTAAAAAATGTAAATGAGCGAAAACACGATTAAGTTTTTCTCAATAAATGCATTTTAAAATACGGCTAGCAGTTAAACGATTAACTTCAAACTTTACTAGGCCCCGTAAGTTCTTGTTTACACGAGGAGAATAGCAGCAAGAGATTCTTTTATAGTTTCATGTACGATTAACAATGAAACTAGTAACAAGAAACAAATTTGCTTGTTATTTTATGTCGCTGCTTTGTTTGATATTCCCTTAAAATATGAACTATGGTATTGCTATTTTTTGCGTTGGAAACTTGGAAATGCCGATGCAGTGAATTAATACCGAAAAAGTGCAAAAATTGCCAAAGAAATTGCATCAAAGTGCTGCACAGAGCGATTTTTTCTTTTTCCCTTTTGCCAACAAAATACAATGAGCGCGTTCCATTTCTCAGATATCTGAAATTTCAGACAGACTAGAATATGGAACGCAGTTTCTTGACTGAAAAACAAGATAACAGCTGATTGACATTTATGCAAAAATTGCATTTTTACTTTCTGCTTTCCCATCGAATTTGCGTATGAAATGTAACTGTGTGCATAATAATTACTCATTAGGGACCCTTAAGATGTTTTATGTAACTAAAACATGCATATTTTTTGGCAAATTTGCGAAATACAGCAATTGAATAAATTTGAAATTTTAAATATCAGCTGTTTATGACACTTTTCAACTGACAGAAAAGTAAGACAAAAATTTTTAGACTAACAATCCAGTCGCCGACCTCAAAAAAGTTGTCTTGTTTTTCTGTCACGTGACAGGCTTTCGTCCAATCATTATGCTCCGTTCATCTGAAATTTCAGATATCTGAGAAATGGAACGCGCCCAATCTAGTCGCCTACCTCAAAAAAGTTGTCTTGTTTTTCTGTAACGTGACATGCTCTCGTCCAATCATTGTGCTCCGTTCATCTGAAATTTCAGATATTTGAGAAATGGAACGCGCCCAATAATCACATGCGACACCGAAACGTCTCCACATGTAAAAAGGAACCAATAGAATGTCAAAGTACTTATTGAACGCACCCATTAAAGTTTGCGAATCGCTATGCGACGTTACCGCTACACGTCGGATCATTCAATTTTATTAGAGAAACTGTTGTTCGGAGCTGGAACACCGCTGGAAAGTTTGACATCTTTTTACCTTATTTGTTGCTTCTGATAAGATTAAAACTGGTTGTGGATGTAAACATTGTAATTTCGTTACATATTTGGTAGATTTATAGTCTTAAATAAAATGAGCGCGGAAATTGATGTTTTTATAAGCAATTACACCTTAATTGATTCTGATATCTTCCAACAATGGATTGAGGGATATTCTTGTAAGACTAAAAATAAATTATTATGTTAAGATTATCTTATTCATATCGTCTTTTCATTCAAGCTTCTGAGGCGTCATTCTATCTAAAGCAAAAGTGTTTTGGCCTGTTTATGGGTGCTCATATAGATCTTATAGTTTCTGATATACTGGATCAGTATCGAACATATTCCTTACTTGAGCGTTTATTGCATGCTCCAGTCAAACTATGTGAGCAATCCTCATTTCAATTGGAACCCCAAACCCGTACGATGATTATAGAAAAGTAATATCAAGGGACAGTTGAATTCGAATATTGTTTAATTAAATTCAGTTTTAAGGTATTATTCTATTGATGATTCTGTTGCAAGAGAAATTTTGGGGAAAAAACTATCCTCTCGTTATCGGAAGGACTTGGACGAAGTCTCGGAGAAAACATTCGTGAAGTTAAAGTCTTGCAGGTAAATAAAAGTCTTGTATTGTTTTTGTACTGTGACGATATTTTAAACCATTTTAAAGGCAAGTTTACAGTGTCCTGGGAAACGACATTTTGAGTATGATGTATCTGCAGCTGTTTTGTGTATGTGTTCTGTTTCTGGGTGGAGGTGGTGTTGTGTATTTTGTAGGAGATATCTTCCAAGTTTAATCATGTTATCTTGCAGTATATTTCGTGTCATTTGACTATCAGAGGCTCTACTTTATGTATTTATTTGGTAAGGCTGAAGGTGTCTCCATGATTTGCTACCTTTCTGAATAGCAGCAGTAGTATGGAGTAGTTTCTAGATTTTGATAATCAATTTTGGCAATTCCCTGCAAGGAACCAAACTGGACAATGATTTGGTTTAAAATTTAAGCAGGAGTATCTGCTGGGGCAGTGGCAGTACAACTCCTATCGATTTCGCGGCGAGTTATTGATTTGTAAAAGGTCACTAGAACGCAGATGGAAACCTCTGTTGAACTCTATAATAAATAAATAAATAGCTGGCGCGACGGCTCGGAATAAGCCAAGGCCTAGCTTCTCGCAACCATTCATGTTGTTCGTGTTGTATTGTTTGCACGAATGGAAGGGACCTACAATTTATTGCCGACTACGAACGGCGAGGTGAAAAGCTCTTTCATGACAGATTATACTCACGGAGGCTTGTCATTCCCCGACGAGAGGTGGTGCCGCGAAAAATGTTTGGTGTTTTCCCGGCTGGGGCTTGAACCCACGCCGCTCGGTCAGTAGTCCAACGCACTAACCACTGAGCCACGACGCCCACTGTTGAACTATATGGCAACTTTATTTGTTGAAACATTTTACAATCACTTTTCATCTGAAGTTCTAAAGAATATGTTGGCTGTCGTGATTAAATGACTCATATTTCAGTATAAATGAGTAGAAAAGTGAATTGTTTTAATGTATAGTTTAAAATATTAATATTTTAATGGTACCATAATTATATTTGTATTTTAGGCGACAGTTTGATAATGTAAAACGTATCTTTAAGGCTGTCGAGGAGTTACCAGGAAATATTACAAGCAACATCAAACAGCAATTTATGCTTTCGGATGATTTGGCTAAGTAAGTCTCAAACTTAACTGTATTTAAGTATCATTTTTAAGTTAAATTTACGCTTTTGATACCGAAAAGACAAAAAAAAAACAAAGTAGAATAGTACTTTTTTTTAATGACTTTAGAGAAAATAGTTAACATTTTGAAACAGCATTTACAAGATGAAATTCAGTTCTTGTCAGCCAGTTCAGTTTTTGTCTAGGCCATTAGGAACCAATATATCTACCTCTACCGCTACTACTTTGGAGCTAAGTCCATCGAGAATATGAATGACAACAATTCTGGGGCCGAAATACCGAAATCGATAACGAGTGAGTGAGTGAAACTCGTGATCGAATGACCGATTAACTTCATTGGGATCGGTAATGCCAAGTCCTCACATTTCGATGACGAGTGTGATAATTCGGCCCCAGATTAGAGTTTTCGCGGTCTGTTCTATTAAACTGCGATTGACGAGGAAAAGAGGATGTGGTGTTTAAGCCAAGGGCTCTGTTTTGTATCATTTATTAATCTTTAATGCCAAATGCGGCGTTATTTCCTAGTACGGAAGCAAAACTTTTCTCTATTCTCCTTCGGGTTATTAGCAAAGCAGTTGAGTGGCTGGTTGATGTAGATACATACTTCTGTTTCATACTCGTAATAGTACATAATTAAGTTCTCTTTTTTATTTTAGGAAATATGCTTCAATCGTGTTTTTGGCTTGTTTACGTTTTGAAACCTCAAAAAAGAAGCTGAACTTTTTGAGTTTCTCAGATTTTTTCGACTGCTCTCAGGCAGTGATGGAATATTGGACTTATACTTATCAGCATTCTGGACCAGAATATTATGATACCGAAATGGATAAAGAATTCTTGTTGGATTTGCGGGAAGTGCGATGTCTACTAGAGAAAGATAAGGAAATTAAACAGTGAGTAAATTCATTAACATATACGTATATACATATTATATCTCAGTCATGGCTCGAATCTATTTCAAATAAAGTCCATCTTTGGCTTTATTATTAAAGCCTCTAATGTGCTCTGTAAGGTGTGTTTGCAGAGTATTGGACTTGAGTTTCTCTGAATAAACGAATAGAATAATTTATTATTATTATTTATTAAAAAGTAAGTGAATTACAATTTAATTACAATTAAGCACTAGCTACCAGGGCTTTCGGCTAGTTTGAATAATTTTTCCTATATATGATTTAATAAATTTATTGCACAAAGAAATTCGAATACTTTTTTTATATTCTTTTCTGTAGGATGAGAGAGCAATTCGTGAAAACTACTATTATAAAAGAAATTTTTAGATAAAGATTTTATTTTGGGGCAGTCGAAAACTAGATGTTTGGTTGAGAGCGGGATGTCGCTTTGGCATATGTGGCAATTCGGCTGCGGAGTTTTATTGATGAGATGCGAGTGGGTAAGGTTCGTGTGTCCGAGGCGAAGTCGAATGTAACATCTTGTCATATAGGTGGTTACTCTTGGTGGATAGGCCGTATATGTACCGCTTGGGTTGAACGAGCAGTAGTAGTGGTTGTAGTTACTCCATTCGTTTTTAATTTTTCCAGCCCAGATGCATTTTATTTTCCTCACGATATCACTTTTATTTATGATGTGGAAGGAGGTAAGGGGTTCCTTCACTGCAAATTTTGCTGCTTGGTCTGCATTTTCGTTCCCTTGAATACCGGAGTGTCCTGGTATCCATAGTATTTTTGTTTTTCCTTTGGCACGTATAAGTTTGTCTCGTATAATTACTATTATTTTACTGTTGTTGTTGATGTTTAATACACCTTTTAATGTTGACAAACTGTCTGTACAAATAATAGTTTTCCTGCAGTTGGTTGATTCCAGCGCCCGTAGGATTGCCATGGATTCCGCAGCTAGGATAGAGCAGTGTTCAGGTAGAAGCCCTTTACTCAAGGTTTTACCCTCTTCATTGACCACAGCAAATGAAGTGCCATTTATGCTTTTGGACCCATCCGTGAATATGAAAGACCAGTTTACGTGTTTTTGTCGTATTTCTTTAAACATTTGCCTGAAGGCACTATTTAAACCATTCATATAAGGACTGTTGGCCAGGTCGATATTAATACAGTCAGTGGCTAATAGCCAGGGCGGTTGAGTTGAAGAGTAGTTGGTATGGTCTTTAATTAGAACATCGTGTTCCTTCGAAAACTTAAAAGCGTTGGAGATAGCTGAAGGGTATTTATCCAGATTCTTCCGTGACATTAACCGCTTGGTGTCCTTTAATATCGGGGTTTTCCGGGCTATCGCAATTTTGGCGAGTAAAAGAGAGGTCAGATATTTCACTCTATGCTCTATCGGGGGGAGACCACTTTCGGTGAGAATGTTTCTGATGGGAGTAGTTCTAAATGCTCTTAAGGATATCCGGGCAGCAGTATGATATGGGGATTTTATATTCTGTAGTGATGATTTCGGACATCTGCCATATATTACTAAACCGTAGTCTATCTTAGAAAGGATTATTGATTTGGTTACATTGATCAATGTGTTAATATGCGCAGAACTATTTTTAGAGGCTAAGAATTTAATAATATTTAACGAATAACGAATAGAATAAATAATTGAACAATGTTCTCATACTTATTAGGTATCATTCGTCTAACAAGGTTTCTGGTAAACATTTACGAAGAAAGCTTAAGAGGAAAGAAATAAAAATCGATCAATTATTCGAAATCTAGTGACCAAAGTTTCCTGCAGTTCCGACTGGCTACTTAAAATGTGCAGGGCTAGCGACAGAATTACAGAACTTTCAAAAATTATGCAGATTAATCTTGAACCAATTCTTTACAAACTTCTAATCAGCTGGTCGCCGTGGGTCAGTAGTTAGTGCATTTAAACACGCACAGCATGAATGGTTGCGAGAAGATAGGCCTTGGCTCATCCCGAGCTGTCGCGCCAGCTATTTTTTTTTTTTATTTTTTAATCAGCTAAAAATCCTACAAAAGGCGGGGAGAAACTTGCGTTTTCCCCACAAAACACCATCACCATATTCTTTCGAATGTTGCAACGTATCAAGTTTCAACCTAAGAAATTATTCCCCGGCCACTGCTTGAACTGAAATACCATAGAAAAAAAAATGCTGGCGCGTGTAATATTTTTCGCACGAATGGAACGGGCCTCCAATTTATTGCCGACTCCAAACGGTGTTGTCATGACAAATTATACCCTCGGAGGCTCATCATTCTCCGATGAGAGGTGGTGCTGGGAAAAAAATTTTGGGGCTTGAACCTAGGCAGCTCGCACAGCAGCCCAAGGCAATAACCACCGAGCCAGAGCGACCACAACACCACATTTTTTTTTATCATTTCCAGCCGTTAGAATAAGGTCGCGACCTTTGATTTTTAGTTCGGTAAACCATTATTAGGAATTTTTTGAATTTCAGAGTTAAAATCCGATTTTATACATAATTTTTATTCATTCGATTCGATGTCATTTTTCAGCTTGGTGTGCTTACGACTGAAACCTATTTTGTTGGAAAAGGCCTATCACGAACTTGACTCAAATTTCCGGTTTGTATTTTATTTGTCAATTTAAATATTATGTACATGTAGATCATTATTGCATTTCATGATACAGGTCATATTGGCGATCGATTATTACAATTGCTTGTAATTTGCATCGTATTCGAGAACTGAGGGGGCTATTCGTTGATCTTTGTGAAAAGCTGGTAGACCCGTGGAAACAAAATAACTGGAGTCGTGATCAGGTGAAGCAATTCTTAGCAGCAGTAACTCAAAGTATTTTGGATTTGGAAATTTCAAGGTTAGTAAAGGGTTGTTAAATAGTGACAACAATTTTGTATTTTAATACAAACGCATCGTGTACCAGACAACCGAAAATATCGCTGTCGCAAGTGCTTTAGTTTAAAATGAGCCATATCAGTCGATTACACGCCACATTGTGGCGATTTTTGCGTAAAGATCTTGGTCCATACCCTTATAAAGATCAAATGAACTCAAGAACTAAAGCCTCTTGATCATTTGAATGGTCCAAATTTTCCGAGCTGTGTGGTTTCAAGCCCCAGCCATATACACTGAACTTTTTTCACAACAAGGGTATATTTTGCCATGAAAAAGCTTTTAAATTCTCCCGTTGGAATCGATAATAAAATGAAGTTTCTTCATTTATTAAATACTTAGCATCAAGTTGTATGGGTACAAAGTACACATGCGTATGATGTGATGTGAGTGGCTGGTTGTTGAAGCTTCTATAGGTTTTTTTTTATTCAATCATAAAAATAATTTCTGTATTCATTTCTTGCAGGGATCAAGAGACTCGATGTTTATGGGACCGATATATGCAAGTTATTAGCATATGTGTGGAAAGAATGTACCACGCATAATATATACATTCGTTGTCCATTAAGGTGGTACGTTAAATATTTGTTAAGGATTATTTTTTATTTTTTTTTGGATCTGTGAGTTTACTAAAAAATTGTACAATTAAATAAATGAGTAAATAATACGCCGTACTTAAATCCTGCGTGTGTACGATTGGAGTTTAAATATTCTTTGAAAAAAAAATTAAAAGAGACCAAATCGTGTCGTGATAGTAATCTTCGGAATGTCCTCTTAAAAATACTTGAATGCCCTGTATTGGCTGGAATAGATCTATAATTAGGACAGGGTATCGGCCAAGAATAGTTTGGGCATTGAGTCGCCTGTAGTCAATGGTTGTTCAGCTTTTTGATCACTGTATACGTCGGGCTGACCCATTGACTACTTGAAAGTCTGATGACATTGTGATGCAACAGGAAATCTATATCGTTTTTGGCCATCTCAAGGTTTTCCGTAGCTAACAGCCACATGTTGTTAGAATACAATGGAAACAGCAATAATGGTGTCGGCAGTTGGTGTAAGTATCCCTATCATACAAATGCAGACGGAATATCTTGTTATGATTGTTGCAACCTGCGAACAAGGCTGCAGGGCTGTGAATACGGATGTGCCTTGTCGCCCAAAGTCTCATGATAATAATATACTCGTGTTTTAGAAGAGTCCTGTGTTCGTGATCGTGACCGAGGTTGTGACCAGCGCTGCCACTTGACATATAGCATATTATAGTAGATCCCAACAAAAAAGCTAGTAGATTCACACAAAAGGTAGCAGATCAGTTTTAATGTATCATCAAAATATAATTCATTTATTTTTTAAAGTTTATACGAAAAATGTTATAAAAAATTTATAAAACAGAAGTAATAAACCAAAATAAATTAATTCGTCTTTGTGAAACTCTCCATTAATAAACAAAATACAACAAACAATGAACACAAATAAATAAACGTATAGTTCATCTGTTGGTTTAAAGATTACAGAGCCTTTCAAAAGCTCTTTGCAAAGGAAAATGTTCGAAAACATCTATGAACAAGGACTTGAATTGAAATTCAACATTTAATCGAATTGAAGTTTGAAGATGAGGTAAAAGTTAGTAGATTTCTGGAGGAAGCTAGTAGATACTAAAAACACTTAAGAGCAAGTAGATCTGCTATCTTTGTAGTAGAAGTGGCAGCGCTGATTGTGACTCCTTGCTATCACGTAGTTTCTCTGAGAGTTCTTAAAGGACAACCGAGATACTGCTTTATTCTTGCTCCAGGAGCTCAGGGTCGCTGGATTTATGTGGTTTGCTGTTATCATTTGACGTGGCTCCAATATAGGAGCCATAAAACTGGTAGCAACGTGAAATTTAAAATAAAATGAATGAAATCTTCGTTAGTTTGCTCAGTCCCCTTTTACACGACGGGACATTCCGCATGCAATTTACTTTACATGCATTTTGTTGGTAAAGTAGAAGCACTTAGCGGAGATTCTTTTTTTTTTGCATTTGTTGAAGTTTTTCTGGTTTGCTTCCTTTAAATTTTCATTTCTTTGCTTCAAACTCTTCACGCATCAACCTTTCTAAGTTTACAAGTTCCAAGTTCATATATTAAGCGAATGTCAACACGAAAACTACTTAAAAACAAGCAAATTAGCTTCTTATTAGCAGTTACAGCATGTAAAATCGCACACGAAACTTCAAAAGAGAACTGCAAACTTTTTCTTGTGTAAAAGAGGACTTATTTTATTTTTATATCATATTTCAAAGTATAAGACGTGATGTAGCAAATAAAAAGCACTGAATTGTTTCATTGGCTTTTTTGGAAATCAGGTTGTTGGCAACAGGAAAGCTATTGGAAAGTTTGTATATACTCTGTTCCATTGACTTTTTTTGTAACACAACAACCGGATTCTTAGACAACAATCCAGGAAATTCAATAATAATTTTAAACCTGTTAAACACTTGGGGATTTAAGATAATTCAGATTTAGTGCGAAATCGTTGTGCCAATAAGATATGGATAATTGGTGAGTGGCCTTGCGTGTGTAACATAACATATGAAAATCGCTAGGTTTTCTACCCTTTGTGGTTTCGTTTCTGCATTGTTTTCAAAATTCAGCAAGCCAGAAAACATAAAATAAAAATAAGTATTGTCAATATAATTCTTAATTTTTTTTTCTTTACATTTTTTCAGTGATATTGACGAATGCGATGATGAAAACTTCGATGCAAAGTCGACTAAAACCTCGGAAGAAAACAAGAAGTAATACATACCATTTCAGTTTTTTTTTTATGTAAACACAATGTAGATATGCCTGTGGTTAATTGTAATTCTGGGTTAAGAGGAAATTGTCCGCTAGAGAGCTTGAATTGTGGAAATTTGGGTCCATGCACTCCACTTTTATTTGTAGTTTCGTTTGAAATACGTTTACCCATATTTACAAACCAACCTGCACTCTCGGTGAAAGGTATCATGTTCATTGGCAGAAAGGTGATGGATTATGATGATTTTATCAATTGTTTCTATTTCAAATGTACCTATTGAAGGTAAAAGTAATTTAGCTGAAAGTCTTGCAGATTCAAGCGGCACCTACAAAACACAAAAAACACATTGTACTCGCGCTAACACCGCAATAGCCAAGTGCAAAGCAACGGCTACGAAACATTTTTGAACTAAAGGCAACAAGTGTTTGGAATTACTTGTTGCCTGCAAATATTCAAAGCGCATTGCAAACTGCTCTATCCTATGAATTGTATGCCTTAATTTTTCTCTTAACCCTTTACTGTACGGTGGAACTTATGCTGTCCCACCTTTTTGTATCACCTTTTCCTGAATATTTTGGGTAGTTTTCGCTGTATTTTCGAGCGGTTTTTTGTGTTTTCACATCAGTTATACAAGAATAAGAATTGATGTGCAATAGTTCGAAATTATTAGTGAATTGGTTTATACAAATAAACAGAAAGAATGTATGCAACAAAGAGTTAAACCATTTCCTTTTCCTGCCATTTAAAACAAAATATGTATGTTTCTGATGTTTTTAAAAATTGTTTACGATATTACTTTCCATTGTAGACAAAATCATAGCGAAATTGAAAAACGGCGACGTGATAAAATGAACACATACATTAACGAACTTTCTTCTATGATTCCTATGTGTTATGCAATGCACAGAAAATTAGACAAACTTACGGTCCTGCGTATGGCTGTGCAGCACCTTAAAAGTATCCGCGGAACAGTAAACCCCTACCATGAGGGAAATTACAAACCAGCTTTTCTATCCGAGCAGGAACTGAAAGTCTTAATATTGCAAGCAGCAGATGGATTTCTCTTTGTCGTTGGCTGTGATCGAGGGCGGCTGTTATACGTATCAGAATCTGTATCTAAGGTTTTAAACTGTACGCAAAATGATTTACTTGGCCAAAGTTGGTTTGATATTCTCCATCCAAAAGATGTCGCAAAAGTGAAGGAACAGCTATCCTCGCTGGAATCAAGCCCAAGGGAACGGCTAGTTGATGCTAAAAGTGAGTGCCGATTGAAAATGAACAAACAATTTTTATAATGTTTGTTTTGAAAGCTATGCTTCCAGTTAAAAGTGAAGTTTCTCAAAGCTTATACCAGCTCTGCTCAGGTGCAAGGAGATCATTTTTTTGCCGAATGAAGCTTAAATTGCCTAAACCACAAGTTAAGGACGAATCGGACACCTCGTCAAGTTCAATTAGTTCAGAGAAGAGGAAATCCAAATTAAGCGTAGATCAGAAATATCGCGTAATACAATGCACAGGCTACCTAAAGTCATGGATACCGATCAAAATCGAAGACCAAGAAGGAGAAATGGAGGATCATTCTACAAATTTGTCATGCCTGGTTGCTATAGGAAGGATTCCCCCAAACGTTTTAGAATCAAACATTCCATCGTCTCTAGACAGCCATCCGCATATTCGACAAGTCCTATTCATCTCTAGACATTCAATTGATGGAAAATTTCTCTTTATTGATCAGAGGTAGATATTACTACATAAAACATTATTTTCCTCACTAACATTTGAATACATTATTTCAGAGCTACTCTTGTTTTAGGATTTTTGCCTCAAGAACTTCTTGGGACAAGTTTTTACGAGTATTTCCACCACGAAGACATACCTGCCTTGGCGGAATCTCACAAAATGGTGCTACAAACTACAGAGAAAGTTACAACACAAGTTTATAGGTTTAGATGTAAAGAGAATGGGTTTATTCAATTGCAGAGCGAATGGAAGTCATTTAAAAATCCTTGGACGTTGGATATCGAGTATATCATAGCCAAAAACTCGGTATTTTTATAAAGTATTTTACGTATATACTTCGACTCTAACTGAGCGGTTTATGTTTGATGTCCTTTTTGTTATATGTATGTGAGGTTTATTTATGTATGTTAGGTACAACTATTCGGTGTTTAACGCTTTACTTACCCATTTTTGGCATTTTTACAAAATTATTTATTACACATTTATGTAGTCTACATAAATTCATAGGCAATATATAAATAAATATACAACTCAATTCAGTATGTACGTACGTATGTGTCCGAGACAACTTTTTGGTAAAATTTATTTAAATTGATCAAAAGAAACAGTTCATTTCCAATCATTCGCTGGTTTCCGGCAAGGAGGTTTTAATAATTTCGTTTAAGTCTTGGTTTTTTTTTTTGTACATAGTAAGGGATAAAGAATAAACATATAATAAACAGGAAAAATAGATTCAAACAAAAACATTTATCGGCTCAATTACAGGGGCCTAAAACACAAAACTGCAAGTCTACAAGTCAAATACACTTGTTGAACTATGCTTGTTTGACAAGTGTAGATTATTTCTGTAACACAAAGAAAATCTCTACAGTTGTAGGAAAGAGAAATTTCCCTCGACTTGTTAGCATATAGTTGACAAGTGTGCATCGATAAGTATGCAGCGTGCAATGAGTGCGGATAGAAAAATTGTGGTTCTAACAAGAATTAGCAAATATCGTGTAAACTCGTAGACGATTCAAACACAGAAATTTTTCTTTTAAGACTCCAAATGCACACTCCACAAAACGTCGTATTCGTTTATAAGCACTGTTGTGTCGGGCTATAGAGGCGCTGTCATAAGCCAAGTTTTCAAAGGATATGCGCTATCTCCTAAGATAACGGCATTGGGAAGAGGTCGCCATCCGTCGGGTCCACACACTGCCATACAATTTAGAGAGTGTTTACCATGCCGATCCACGAAAGCTGCTTCTTTATTTGTCTGACTATCGATGTTGATAAGAATGTCTTATTCTAAAAAAATGTTGAATCTTCTGGACAACAAACTTGTCTTTGATATTCCATCTCGTTTAATGCAGAAGTAAATTCGTGATTGCACCGGCATACTGTCATTTTACTAACACCATGGTTATCCCCTATATGTAGTATGGTACTGGGATCCAGAACCAAACCAATGCAAGAAAATCAAGACCTTGTCTTTAACACTCAACGCTTTGCTTTTATTAGTTGGCGACCGAAACTTATGCAAAAGTCGTTCAAGAAGATATTCGACGACGGCATGTTGTTCTCGAAATTTTTTTTAAAACAAGTGATGTTCATTTGCAAAGTTTATCCTTTGTTTATAAATTTTAACTTTATTTTGAAAATCATCACTATCCCTATCCCTGTCCGAATCAAAAAATGCATATTGTTTTTTCACTTGTTGATATCTATTTATGTTAAACACGCACTGAAATTAACTCTCCTTTTCCTTCCTTATCTATTAGACCTCATGCTTACTTTTTACCTTCTTACAAGTCTTAATTCACCTGTTAGATTTGATCAACCATTCAACCAGTGACGTTTTATTTTTTTCTACACTTGTAGCTTCCAGTTACAGAAAGAGGGAAATTATCAAATTTCCCACTTGTTGAGTTTGACCATTCCACTTGTAGAAGTGTCCGTTGACTTGTCGTTTTGTGTTACACGAATATGCTACACTTGTGGAATTTCACTTGTTGTACAAGTACTTGTAGTATTGTGTTACAGGCCCCAGGTCTCCCTTACAAAACTCAATGTCCCCAACCGCAGTTGCACAGCATCTCAATTGTCACCAGTTCTGCTTTTTGTAGTGAACTCGTACAACAATTTGCATAAGTCACAATAAAAGCATTAAATATAGTGTACAACGTTAGTCCTTTTAAACAACAAAACCACGATTTATAGTTACACAAATTTGTACTACTAAACTACCACTTCGAATTTGTTAGCCAGATTCCTGTTTGACTGGCTCTAAAAGACTTGTAATAAAGAGCAAAAAGAAGTGTGAAGAAAACAGCTGTAGTTTGTACGTACGTATGTGTCCGTACGTACAAACTAGTTGATTCAATACAATCTATAAGCAAGCCACAGTAACAATTCAGAGGGTCTGTGTGGAAATCTAAGCGTTGTTAGTTCCTACAGCCTAATAATTTGTATAAGTGCTATCTGTGATTGGAATAGAACATATTCGTGGGCTATCGGCTGCCCTGTTTTGGCTGTTGCCCCTGGGGAGGCCCTCGTGTGAGTTGGATCGTTTTGTGTATCTCAGAAGATGACACATAAACCCTTCTGCAAGCCTTGTAGTTCACGACGTCACCAGATACAAGGTTAATTACGTGCAGACTTCCTATGATGCCTCTCTTAGGAGGTTGGTCATTTTCCTTCTTGGGTTTTCTCGGCTACCAGTCGCAGAGGTGCCACATGCATGTTACTTATTTATTTATTTATTTATCAACTTAATACAAGCTAGTACTTAAATCTAAGAAAAACAGACAGTTAAGGTAAGGGAAGGAAGTTGTACAATATATTTTTTTTTTATTATTAGATCTTATTAACTAACAATTAAAAGCTTCGAACTATGAAAAGAGATGGAAGGGTAGATGAGAGTGGGTTAAGAGGAGGTAGAGGGGGTGTAAAGGGCATTTCGCAGTGTTATTCTGCTGCAGTGGAAATAGAAAGCGTCATCATGCATGTTATTCGCTTTATGTAGCATTCTGGACATGGGCTCATGCAAACCATAGTTGGTACGGTGGGGGACAAGACAAAAGAGGGGAACAGACCTGAGGTTGCGGGGATTGGTGTTAAGAGAAATTATTTGAAGCGACGATGGACAACCTATGTTGCCGGCTAATAGCTAATGAACGAATAGTCCATCGGCAACATTGCGACGTTTTTCAAGTGATTCCAGATTGATCAGTTTCAAGCGGTCTCTATAGGGTGGCAGGTTGTGGGTGTCTACCCAGGGAAGACCGCTTAGGGCAAAGCGAATGAACCTGCGCTGAACGGCTTCAATTCTCTTGATATGGATATCATAATGAGGGAACCATACTTGGCTAGTGTATTCAAGCAGAGGCCTTACGAAAGTGATGTACAGGGATTTCGTGACATACGGGTTTGAAAACTCCTTGGACCAACCAACGCTTTACAAAACCAAGCGCAGAATTGGCTCTACACATTTACTCTTATTACGATTGGTGTTAAACGCATCGTCAAAAAACGACAATGTGAACTCGGCATTACAGCTGGCGTTACGCCAGTCGTTTTGGTTAAAGTTTTGCGGAACGTAATTCTTATTCCAGAGTTGGCGTTTAGGTGTCCTCATCGCTATTCTGGGGGTCGTTTTAGTGTGGCAAAACGCCTAGTTGAACGCCTATTTTTGACGTTAAGGGTTTCTCGCTCAAGGGAAAAGATCTTGTTGAGAAAGTAGGGTGAATTCAAAAACGTCAAAAAACTGTGCAGTGTTGCGGCAACACAACATACTTTGTGTTACTGTTGCACTGCTACTACACTGTTGATGTTGCCCTGCGTATTTTATTTTGACATTTATGAATATGTCGATGATATATTTTCAATCATTTCACGATCATTAAAAAAAGTAATCAGAAGAATAGTTATTTGCATGTTATGTAAATAAAACATTAAAATATGTTACCATTCATCCATTTTTCGCAGATTTATTGAATAAAAATGTAAATAATAATAGCTAACAAGAAGTGTTGGGAAAAAACCCGTGATTTGAGCAATACTGCCAACATGTTGCTTTTTTGAACTCGTTGCTTTTTTGTTGCTGCAACACTCCTCAACGTTCAGACGATTGTAAGATCTTACAATATTGTCAGGTTTTCCAAGGAAAAAAAGGTCCCAAATGTCTTACAATCGTGTGAACTGACAATTTTGCGTTGGAAGGTAATTTGCCATTGTCAGCTCATCGGCAGCTAATTGTCAGTACATTGGAAGACCTGACAATATTGTAAGATCTTACAATCGTCTGAACGTAGCTTTAGAACTGTCGACCTTATGAATGGGTGGAAATTCTTCATATCGGGAGTAGCACCTTCAATGTCCGCTCAGGTGGAAGTGGGGATACTTACAAGTTCCAGGCTGGCAGACAGAGTACTCAAGCAATAAAGGCAATTGTCTACCAATTACTTTTCCTCTTTCAACTCGTCCTTGTAGTATGACATGCAAAAAGTGATATTTTTAGTTTCTCATGACAAAATTCAGATATTGCAGTTTTCGGGCTTTAATTATGTTCAAAAAGTGCAAAGACAGCGAACCATAAACACATGGTGGATAATTTCTCAACATTGCAACTTTTAGCCCTTAGGTTAGGTTAGGTTATGGAGGAAGTGGCCAGTCCAACGACTGAGCGTTCCCTCTGTGCTTTGAGCCATGTACTAGATGGGTGGTGTATCAAACTACCCTGTACTCTTTTAGCTCTTAGACCCTTTTGATTTTCAAGTGCAAAAATATTCTGTTGCCCCATTTTTTTGTCAGATTTAGGCGTGTTTTTTTGAAACCTAGCCAGCCAGTAGTTGCTAGCAAAGTCAAATTTTATACGTAAAACAAATACAACAACCAGCTGGCTACAACTCTTGCTTTTATCCCCAGTAAAAAGCAACCGGCTAGGAATTGTATGATATCCCATGACCAGGGGGCGCCGAAAGCGATGTTTTTCATTTATAGCGTTGGTATCACTACCAAATTGTTCTGTTCTCTTGACATTTGACCGGCGTCTGAGTACGAAGATGGAAGAGGTTATGATTTCATACCTCTTTTTGTAAATAATCCATTGAATGAATTCTCTAAATTATGGTTTTTACAACAAATTAAAAAAAACTATTTGGTTTAATGCTGAATACTTTGACAGTTTGACAGCCGATGTCATATGTACGAAATCACACGTACCAACTTGACGGTATAAAAAATCGACTGGGTTTGGCTGGCTGGGAATCGTCTAAATTAACGACTGGCTAGCTAGGTTTCAAAAAAACACGCCTTTTGTAAACTCCTCCTTTTTTACAAAAAATTGTTTTAGAAATGTGGAAATTCAGTTTGTACAGTGAAGTACTCCCATCTAATAACGGTTATGGTAAAAAAAAAAAAAAACATTAAATATAATGCCATTTTTATTAAAAGTTCCCCAACATAACAAAGTTATAAAAATCCATTACCCACTATAAACATATATATTACAGATAACTTGTGCTGATTGAATGAATGTATGTATTTTACATTTTAGATGAGCTTAACAAATGTAGCGCTTCATTGAGTTTAGTCCCAAAATCTGGATGAACTTCACTGAAGTTTTTGACTGCTCTCGATTGAATAAATGGACTGGCGTTGCTCAAGTGTTCGGCAATATTTTTTACCAATCTTGCTCTTTCATCAGCTGAAAGAACTTTTGACCAGAAGGTAGTAACTTGTGTAAAGTTATCACCCAGATCTCCAGTACGGTAGCGATCAATGTCACCTGTCACCGGCGCATATTGTCCACGTAAATTTTTAGCACGTTCACATTCCTGAGGACCAGAAAATGAATTCGGGAAATAATTAGGAGCACCACCTTGATTATCAGTAAAGCACATGGGTCCATCGCGTTGATAATTTTTCACAGTTACGCGATATGGACAATTTACTGGAAGTTGTAAATAGTTCGGTCCCAGCCTGTGGCGGTGTGTGTCTCCGTATGCGAATAATCTTCCTTGAAGCATTTTATCTGGAGACGGTTCGATTCCAGGTACCATATGCGCTGGATTAAATGCTATCTGCTCAACTTCCGCGAAATAGTTTGTAGGATTTCTGTTGAGTACTAATTTTCCCACAGGAATTAATGGAAATTCTGAATGTGACCATATTTTGGTTAAATCGAACGGATTGAATTTGCAGTTTTCAGCTTGTTTGAAAGTCATTACTTGAATGTACATTGTCCAACTGGGATATTTTTCGTTAGCAATAGCGTTATACAAATCGCGTATACTATAATCTGGATCGGTTGCAGATAATTCTTCAGCGCGGCTCGTCTTCAAATTTTTAATTCCTTGGTCGGTTCTGTAATGGAATTTGCAGTAAAACGATTCACCCTGTTTGTTAACAATCTTAAAAGTGTGAGAGCCGTATCCATGCATGTGACGGTAGCCATCTGGGATGCCTCTATCAGAAAACAATATAGCAACCTAAAAAAAAACAGAAAAACAGACACATATCACATATTGAACACTTAAATGGTTTAATGGTAATGACGGTACATAGAACATGGCGTTTGGTGAGTGTTTTAATAGCTTGTAGGAAGGCAAAGGCATTTATACATCAAAATAAGATCTGTCTATGTTACATTTGGTCGGTACTCTAATATGGAGTTGAAACATGGACGTTACACAGAGCAGGGGCCTTCGAAATGTAGACATACTGAAGAATATTGCGTATCTCATAAGGTGAGAGTATAACAAATGAAAAAGTACTACGACGCACAGGGATGAAAAGAGAGCTAAGATATGTAGTAAAAAAAAAAGAAAACTTGAATACATCGGACACATTTCTGCTACTGCAGGGGAATATAGGAGTAAGAAGAGCGGTTGGGAGACAAAGACTAACATGGTTGTCAAACATGCGGGAATGGGTCAGCTTTTCGACTTCAGAAATAAATAAGAGGAGTAAAAAAAAAAACGAGCTATGAAAATGATGATTTTCAGCCTCCAGAGCAGAGAGAAACTTTAAGAAGAAGGAAGGCAAAGGGTTTTGCCAGGTAGAGTCCGTTTCAAATTGCGAAACGATTGGAAAACTGCGCAGATAGACAACCCAACGAATTATTTTCTACACATTTATTGGCTGGACAAATTTCAATTTTATCGCCCAATCCAATTCAAAAAAATCATCAGTGGGGGATGATTTTTGATCGGACAGGATATGGCCAAATGTTCTTCTATTTTGTATTTATACACAAGACAAGAGGGGACCAGTGAAAAAGAGAAAACATTTGAAACGGAATAGGGACTATAGGAGGTCAATGCTCAGAACTTCTTGTGAGACTGCGAGGGGAGTTGTTTTAACATCAATAAAAACTAAATTCCATCTAACTGATGAAAAACACTGGAGGTTGCATTGCTCGTATGACTTTTATAGTTAGCAAGGGCCATTGTGGTCGCGGTGGCTCAGTGGTTAGTGCGTTGGACTGCTGACCGGCGTGGGTTCAAGCCCCAATCAGGAACACCGAACATTTTTCGCGGCACTACTTCTCGTCGGGGAATGACAAGCCTCCGGGAGCATAATCTGTCATGAAAGCGCTTCTCACTTTGCCGTTCGGAGTCGGCGATAAATTTGTAGGTCCCTTCCATTCATGCAAACAATACAACACGCACAACATAAATAGTTAAGAGAAACTAGGCCTTAGCTCATTCCGACCTATCGCGCCTAGGTTTTTTTTTTTTTTTTTTTTAAATCCACGCGCGGATCAAGGGGATATGAATACCCTTATAATGCTATACACAAACCGCGAGCGAAGTACAGTGATTTGAAACTCAGGTTTCGTTAAGTTTTTCATTGGCGTCCAAGGGTGATGTCCAGGCTACCTGGGAACATTTGTGGTGTTTTTCTTTTGTCATTGCTAAATTCACAGGAATTTTTTCGAATCCCCTAATATCATACTCAGTGTTCGCTCAATCAACTCTTCAAGCCAAGATGCTCTACTGCCAGTGTTATGCCTTCGGAGTAGAATCGCCATCAGCTTTAACAGTTGATTGATTTTTATTTATTTAAGAAATAAATGTTTTTCCGACATCAGGAGTTGAACCCGGACTTTCAGCGTGACAAGTGACGATGCTAACCACTGCACCACAGCCACCCTTTGTTGAATTATTTGTTAAGTTATTTTTACTTAAAACTAGTATTTTGCAAATGAGGGTGTTAGTATGGGTATGGGTTAGTATATAGTACTCGTTCTCGCAGCTAGACATAAATTAAATTAAACCTAAACATACATATTTATGTGCTTGAATTTCACTTACTTGATGTGTTGTTTCCGGTCTTAGAGAAATGAAATCCCAAAACATGTCAGGATCTTTTAAGTGAGTTCGAGGATTCCTTTTTTGGGTATGAATAAAACTTGGAAACAATATTGGATCTCTTATGAAGAATATAGGCGTATTATTTCCCACTAAATCCCAAATACCGTCGTCTGTGTAAAATTTAACAGCAAATCCTCGGGGATCACGTAAGGTATCAGCTGAACCACTTTCTCCTCCGACTGTGGAAAAACGCACCGCAATCGGAGTACGTTTCTTTATGCCTTCAAACACACTTGCTGCGCAGTATTTTGTTATATCATGTGTAACTTCAAAATATCCAAATGCTCCAGCTCCCTTTGCATGAACCACACGTTCTGGGATTCTTTCTCGATCAAAATGGGATAATTCATCAAGAAAGAGTGCATCTTGTAAGAGTACAGGACCTCTGGGACCCGCAGTAAGTGTGGCATCCTTTACATCAACTGGTGTTCCAAATCCGGTAGTAGCAATATTACTTGTTGCCTAAAAAAAAATGTAAAGTAAAGATTAATGAAAATTAAGTTTGTGTTTAGTATCAGTTTAGAGCTGTCGAGTTGCATATTGGAAAAAGTCTGAAAAGTTTGAACAAGTGAAATGCTTAAATCTAAATGACTGAGTAGCAACCAAAGTAACTTTTGGATATTGTAGATATTAGGTGGGCGCAGATTGCCGTCAACATGGTGATGTCCAGTGACCACACGCCAATTGTGTTTATTTTAACTCCAAGTGTTAGATAAGTCTTGACCAAAGGACAAAAATAGTAGCACTATAAACACGACAGCGGATGAACTCTCTGGATCATAGGTGGAGTCATGTTAAACGAAGAACGCAAATATCACCTTATCTGGACTTCTTCGACATATTTGCCCCTCGCACCGATAAGGATTTTCAATTATCAGCCAGGGGGTCATGGAAAAAAAGATAAGCCTCCTAAGGGGTCCACGCCAGTGCGCACACCTCGAAGTGGGTTTTAACGGGAACGGTTCCTCAGTTTGGATGTGGTGCCGTCGGTGCAATTCACTGACCAACGATGCATCGATCACAAAAATCAAGTCTCGTTAATGAGTAACTCGTCATCGAAAAGAAATTACCGCTCCGAATAAACTTTGTCAATTGGTGCGTTCCTAACGCTAGAATTGAAAGTGTGTTAGGAACGCACCTAATCATTCGATCACGAATCCCACTCACTCGGTATCGATTACTGTAATTTGGACCCAGATAAAAGCGCTTGTCCTGGTACCCCCTGGTACACAAAAAAATAGACGGTGTTCTTCAGTCCTGTACATGTCGTCTAGCAGAACAATAAACAAAGATCCTAGAATCCACCTGAAGGAATACATTGGTTCAAATATATTACAGTTTTATTTGAGCTATGGGTTTCATAATTTATCATATGTATGCTTACTTTTGTAATTAACTGTATGCTTGATTCTTATCGTTTTGCATTGATATTGTGTAATGGTGAACTCATACTGTGGCACCTTACTCAATACAGTGTCTGTTCAATCGACTCCCCTTATCTATTCTACGCTTAACTGAAGAAATCGCCATAAAAATTTATCACATAGCATTTTCTGATAATTTTCATATAAATTACTCCGCTTAATTAAAAAATTAATTGTTTCCGAAATAAATAACTTATACTAATTAAGCTCCGCATCACTAACGCAAATTCTTTGAATGTGCCAATTAGTTTAAGTTGTTATTTCTTCTACTTTACACTTTTTGCTTCTCCCTATGTATGTATGCATGTAGGTATGTGCTCGTTTTTGTTTTGTTTTTAGTAAAATATTTATCTTGTAACGAAAATGCTGTTCAAATTATTGGTACGTATTTCTTGAATTATCAGATTGGAAGTGAATTCGAAGTTCGCATGAGTAAAAATAGCGCCTTTGGCAAAATGCTGTTTCACTTCAGTGGAGTCGAGTGTGTAATGTTGCAAGTTAGTTCTTATTCTGACTTCATTTTTATATACGCATACATATGTATTAACCGAAATGCATTGCACAAGGTTATGCCGAGTCATACTGCATGTACATATGAAAGTACATCAATGAAAACCGATTAATTCTTCATTTACGTTTTGTGTAATTAGCACAGTCATATGTATGTACATATATCCATTTTCTAAAGATCTGTGATGTTGACAATGCCACACACAGTACTTTAAATATTTATTTATTTTTGTAGTTAAACAAGCAAATATAAGAGCCCCTTGCTGATAACTGAATAAATTCTAGTACCCACATATGGGCATACAAACTTGTACATATCCATTCGCCCCACAAACGGGTAGCTGTCGAGTTCTCGACTTATAATTTTATGGAGAATGGACCAATTCGTCCATGACTTGTATAAACATACAAAGGTTACAAGTAGATTATGTTGTTTTTGTTAGATAATTTCGGCTTATTCTTATCTTGAAACGATTCCAAAAACACGATTACTAACTTATACCTGTAAGCAAGCAATCGTGAAAATAAAACACCAATTTAGATGTCTATTAGTATGAAATAAAATGTATAGATATTACTAAAAAAAAAAACAATCCCAATAAATATTTGTTCTGTTTATATATGTATGTACGTGCACATTGCACATCGACAGATAAGTCATTGCCCTCTGTTTACAACTTCGTAAAAACTTTTAACACAACGTACATATGTACATATGTCTCTTCACGAATATTTATATAAATTATCTTACATCTGCATTTTTTTTGTAATCCTGAAGTTGATTTGTTGCCAAGTCTCTCCCAGCCATTTTATTTTCTTTCTCCAAATTACAAACTTATATCAACAACACCTATCAAACCAACTGCGACAAATTTCACTATTTGCCGATACTTATACTACGTAAGGCACCAAGCCTGGGTATATTTAGATGCAATCAACTTTCCAGATGTTTTCCAACTGGAGTAACATTAATCTTTAACCCAATCATACCCATCCATACATATGTCCGATTTGAGGAATCAAATTGAAATTGAATTCAAATTCGATCTGAATTTTCGCTTGAACCGAATTCAAAAAACGAATTCAAGTAGAATAAAATCATCTTGACATTTGGTGCGTTCCTAACACACTTTTATTCTAGCGAAATCCATCTTTTTGTATCAGAATGACAAATAACCGCTATAGCGGATGGCTATCTGCCATCCTGGTACAAAAAGATGGATTCCGCTAGAATAAAAGTGCGTTAGGAACGCGCAGATTTGCAATTTTGCCGTGGACTTAGCTGTGCTACCAAATTTACATTCATCTCACATTGTGGTATTCTAACGTCGCGCGATGAATATACGGAATATTTACAGGCTACTTTCTTTATTTGCCTTTCTGTTAGTGCTGTGTCAATCACGATTGATTCGATCTTTTTGACCCGTTCACAGTAAAGTATTGGTGATTGCAATCACACAACTACAAATCAATCAATCACGAAGTCAATACTTTTGTGTGACCGGTTCGGTTAACCAGTTAACAAAGAACGAAACAAAAATTGAATGGAAAAGAGGAACACCAAGAAGGAACGAACTATTTGACAGAAATCGTTCAGATGAAATAAGCGCTGTATTCACTCTACACAGTGAATACAATCTGTTTGTCTCTATCCAATACTAAAATGACCGAAAGCTTTCTGATTTGGATTTTTGATTGTATGAAGTGGATCATTTACACATCTGTTATTGAACGATTGAATAATTGATTGAAAAAACCGAATCATGTTTTGAAACCAATACTTGAACGATTCGATCTTAAAGTTTGAACGATTGACACAGTTCTACTTTCTGTATTATCGAATGACTTTTGTACTGCTGCCAGATTGAGACAGCCTGATATGGGTGTTAAAAACCCATTAAAATATACATACATATTCATATCTCCCAGCTGTTAAATGATCGTAGGAGTAGAGGCCGCACAAGACGTTAAATTCTTTATTTTGACAATGCTTGATTAACTCTTAGTCGAACGCCTTTTCGTCATTCTAGCGCTAAATGCCACTTTTGCCTTTTGTTAATAAAATTTGAAAGGGTTTTGCATGTTTTTCCATTAACTTCTATCAAATTTCAGTCATCTTGGAAAAAAAACCCCGCTAGAATTAAGGTGTGTTATGTGCCGCATATTCTTGCCCAGTGCTAATGTAATCACAGTCCAATGTTGCATTCTCAAACATCGTGTCTCTACACGACAGAAATTTTGTCGTAAAATGCGACTTGAAATGAATATTTCTCGATAAATCGCCTTTTCCAGGCATAACATATTTCCTGAGATCTAAGTCTGACTTTATTTCTTGTCATCTCCGTAGACATAAACCCTGACTTCTTGTTTAATATACAGATATATAAACACAAACAATGGAATGGTCAATACGATAAAACATCACGATTCAAATGGGCTTCTATGTCACGTAATTCTCGTTTTTGCAGAACGGGCTTACTCAGAACTTGTATTCGTTAATTTTTTTATTTTTCAAGTACTTTAGATCTTGATCCCTTAAGACTTTTGCATCCAGAATGGATTTTTGATCCCTCTTCGCAACGGTCAAATAAGAAATCTTATGTGTTGTTATAATTTGTCATTTATGAAGTTTGAAATGTCCGACATAAATTTGGCCCATGAGGACGCGATGTAACATAAGTTATGAGACGTGGAGCCGCATATTAATTCCTATTGTAAATACTTATTTTGAATACTTCTCCTTGAAAGATCGATTTATCTCTTTTACACTTATTCACAATAGTAACTATATTATTGGACCCCATTCGGTGAAAGTATGTGCTCTACGGGAGTTAAATAAAATACATTTCAGCAATTTGGTGATTCCACTTGTACTTGACATAAGTTAAAATTATGTGGCGTAAGAGTTTTAGAATTTCGGTCACCTCCTTTACGTACAGTATATAAAAAAAGCAAAGAAAGTTTAATATATTTATTTGCCAGCGAGGAATAAAAAAATAATTTCTGGTACTGTCTCTGTAAAGTGTTTGATAAAATAATTTTTTTTCATGGACTTTTGTGTCTCATTGAATGGAGTAATTTATTTTAGAAAAGTATTGACAACATCAGTGAGGTTTATCTCCGCATTATAAAGTGTTAAAAAGTTTTCATTTCCATCCATAAGCTTGTCATTCTCCCTATTTTTACAATTTTGAATAAAGTGTTGTTAAAGTTGAAAGTATTAAAAATACTTACGTATACGTGAAAATAATTCGGCACTGATTTCTCTCCAAGTTCTTAATTTCAACTTTTGTATCATAAGTGCTTAAGAAACAGCCATTAAATGTCCATAGCAGTTGCTCTGCAGCGCTGTTTTTCCTCAATTTTTTTTCATAACAATTTGTTGCCTTGTATAATTTTAATTAAATTGCTGAAACTAATGTTTCCTTATTGTAATAACTTTGGAAGTGGGTGAGCCAGTCGTTTGTGTAACTAAGGTACTGAATACCTTCATCTGTGTAGATCTGAAACAATTTCTCTTTTGAAACAGCAATGTTATTGTTATCCGCCTTTCGCGGTGAGGATTGTTTCATTAAAATCATGTGTTTCATTAAGCGCGTGTACTTAATAAATAACCTTTTTTATACTTGATTTATGTACATATTTGTGTACGTAAATCTAATAAAGGAATAGTACCTATAGAATGGTAAATGGTATATAAGATTACAAAATCCCGATTAAAAAATAATTTTCGAGTGCTGCACCACGCTTGTAAGGTTTAGAGCGAGCTAGCATTTTTATATCAAAAAGTTTGTAGCCTACGATCTTGTTTACCGATATAATGAGGATCGCAGAGTAACAATTTTAAAGAGAATGAAGGTATTGATCTTTATTAAGTATTTTGGGCAATGTACCTTAAATTGCTTGTTTTCTATTCGACAATAACCGAAGTTTCACCTACAATTCATATAGTTCATAGCTGTGTCTTCTCCTGCACTCACAGTCGATACACACGGGACAAAAGATTACCCGTAGGACTTTTCTCTCGAAGAGACTTCATCCATTCTTAACAATGGTCATGCGTCTGCGGTGTAGAGCTGGATTGTCAGCGCCTTGTGAGAAAGTGCTTTACTATTCTGAGCCCAAAGAAACAGCGACTGAGAAAAGTTATTCTTCATCTAGACAAAGTTCTGAACTAGTTCAAAGTTATTCCTGTCGTGGGGACGTTTTGTCCGAGAAGTCAGTGATGGATGTCCTTTGTTGACAGTATGTACAGTGTTCCACAAAAGTCTGGGTACAGCGAAGATAATTTTAGAAATCAAACTGCCATTTAACTGTTATTGAACAAAAATTTATACTTTCTTAATTTTCCAATTAAATGACATATCTCCAAAATTCAGTTGATTTGATAAAATGGTCTCTTTAATTCTTAAGCACCGAGGACGAATTGTAAAAATTAATAAATAGTTGTTTAAGAAAGTCTCACATTTAATATTTTGTTGAGAATCCTTTCATTTAAAGAACTGACTGTAGCCTTTTTGGCATTTAATGTACCAATTTTTGGGATGTTTACTGCTAGTACATATTGTGCTTCTCTAGCTGGGGAGTTCTCTAATTGGGTTTGACTTGAAATACTCAATTTTAATTCCAATGTGTTCTAGAGATTCTCTATCACGGCTCAGAGGTAGAGTTGCAATTGTGTTCGTGTTGTAAAGAAACCAAGGTATGGTATGGTATATGAGGGTGAGCGGAAGGCTTATCACTTAGGCCTCTGTCGGGCCCGTTGTGTTCCCCTCCTTTAATCCTCGGAACTGCAGTGATAGGCTTGGCTTGGGACGTATGTTAGGAGGGATCTAGGGAAGGTGGAAACAATCATGGAGTTGACTCTAGTGTACGTGTGGTCTAAGGAATCTTCCTGTTTCTTTGGTGAAGGCCAAGATGCGGCCGATTCCTTTGTCCTTGAGATGTTTCAGGTCCGGTATCCACATGGACCCCAGGGTCCTCTGTCGCATCCTCGCTAGGGCTTGGCAATGGCATAGGAAGTGTTCGAGGTCCTCTTCTTCTGTGTCAGCGAGGCCATTTCAAGTATAAGTACTGATTCATTGTATCATCACCGAAGACCACTCCAGCAGGTGACATACACAACTATAACACCACTGCTCCACCTCCATTATTAATTGTGTTTTTCGAATTTTGTGCTGTGCTGTGGAATTAACAAAAAGGATTAGTTCACCAATTCTATTCTTGGAAATATCTTTGATGTCGTCGAAGAAGGGTTTGACTAGAGTGCATTGCCTGACCCTCGCTAGAGCCGGGCATTTACACAGAAAATGATGCAGAGTTCTTTCTCGCTTGCAACTACGGCAGAAAGTGTTGTGGGAAATACCTAGCTTGGCTATGTGGTCTCCTATTGGCCAGTGGCCACCAGTGGACGATTCTTGCAATATCTTATCCTGATCTGCTAAGTAGCTCGTTTGTTTTCTTTTTATTGTAACCGGGTCAGATCTTCCTTGATATGACGCAGCTACTAAGCCTATTCCACGATTTGTTGGCCGTCTTCAGAAAGCCTTAACACATATTCAGCCCTATTGGCAATTCAAAAAAGAAAAATATTTTTCCCCGAACTCTCTTCCTGTGGAACAATTCTCCCTATCTTGAATTTCTACCGGAATACTTTTTTAAGCAAGCAAGTAAGTAGACAAATTATTTCTGATGGGAATGTTTCTTAAATTCCCATACACGACACAAGCATTTTTGCACCAATACTATTTGCTCAAGTCGGAGTTTGTTAAATTTTTGCTCAAACCGTTTGGACTAACATAATTTTTATCTGTCACCCCTTTTATCCTTCAGAGACATGAACAAACATACTTTCCATTCATGCTTCTGAGATCTCAATCCAAAAAAACTGGGCGCGACAACTCTGAATGAGCCAAGCCCTGGATTCTCGCAAAAATTCATGCTGCGCTTGTTACTTTACTGGCCGAACACAATGATTTTACAGTAGCACGTAGTAAGACCTGTCAAAAGTAGAAACCCCGCAATTATTATTAGCATGTATGGCGAATTGAGAAGCTCTTTCATGACAGATTATACTCTCGGAGGCTTGTCATTCCCCGACGAGAGGTGGTGCTTCGAAAAATGTTAGACGGACTTGGTTGGGCTTTGAACGCCGCTCGCATAGCAGTCCAACGCAACGCACTAACCACTGAGCCATGGTTACCACTTATGTATGTTCGATTCAGACTTAATAAAACTCTCCTTTCCTGCATTTATATTCGATTTTTACTACCTTAAATCCCGTACAAGCCCTGTGCATTCGAAAGCCTGCCTGACTTCAAAAGCTTTTGATATTCCTCAAACAGTTGGTACAACCATTCAATCATCTTCATACACGCTCAAAATGCTTGCGTAAACAGTGTTGGTGAAAGGATGCTTGTGTCGCGTATGGGGTCTCTTAGGCGGCTGTTTATTCCAAAAATGCAGAATATTGACTCATCAGTATATTGACCATTGCTCGCAAAATCTTTAGAATGCATTTTCTGTATAGAGTGACCAACATGTCAGATTTTACTGTAATTGGATAAATTTTCTAGTTGGTTCAGTATAAGTTTTAAACATTCATCATTTTCTATTGTACATTTTCAGAGTTGCAATGGACAGAAGTGGACAACAGCTAAGGTACAGCAATGGAGTAATTAACCCTGTAGCTCTGGCAAATGACACTAAAATTGACTATTGTGAAATGTATAGAAGTAAAGCCACCTGTCATTGTATGACTGTCAAAGACAAAAATAACCAATTTGACACACCTCCTGAATGTAATGGAATGTGTTCAAAGCAGAATATAAATATTTATATAGAAAATTATGATACCAGAACAAATAAGGAAAAATATGATTCCACCAATCTCGATGCGTATTCATATTATAAATCTGTTAAGTCAGAAGGAAAAATTAATGCAATAAATAACTTATATATTGCCCGAAATCTCTCAAATAATAACCAATCAATTTACACAGATGTGGTGTGGGATGAAAGTTTACACGGAACTGGTAATTCAAGAAACGCCGAGCCAACAAAGAATAGTTCAAATGTAACTTATTATCCTTATTTGACAAGTAGTCGTCCATACATAACAGGAGGCACGCGCACGTCATGTATTGATGATAAAATGGAAAAAAAAACTTCCTGCAATCACGTTCAAGTAAATATATCACCAGGAACTGAAAATTCGTTATTATACAATAAAATAAATAAGTACATGTGTAGGGAAGAAACCGATAAAGACAGAACAATGCTAAATGGTGTACCAGACCACAGTTCGCCACTTCTTGTTTCTGGATCAGTGCCGTCGCCTTCATGTAATAATCTGTATGTGGCACCTCCATACTTCACTGTAGATAAATTTGTTAATCAGGAACAAGTAGGCACACTGCCGAATACAGAAACCAGTCAATTTAGCAGTCGAAGTTTTTATAACAATCAAAGGATGTCTTCGAATATTGTTGGTTGTGAGTATAAAACCCCCGAAAATCACTCAGTACAAACTGGGGAAAATATTTTGATAAACAGCAAAGAGCACCTTATTGGGATACAATTTGTAGAGAGTTCGAATATACCCCTGATGCATCTTAAAACATCGATCGAACCAATTGGATTAGAGATACGCAAGCAGCACCGTCGTTTACCCATTAAGAAGGATATTTGCGATTATGAGAAAGATTGTAATTCTTCGAAAATTGATTACCAAAGAGGAAAAAATATCAGTGCGAACGTTGCTTGCGTTAGTGATTCAAATCTTCAAAATGATTTTATTCAAAGCAAAAGTAATCCAATGTCATTTTCAATAGATCAATGCAATGGAGCAGATCCGATTGAACTAGAAAATTCAAATATGTATGGAATTACTGATTTTAGTACGACATATAATACATCCGGAAGTAGTCAACGCAATATAGTGTGTCATGATTTTCGAAACGACCCATATCAGCGAAATGTTATGCACGAGGCTTACACAAAGAAGGCATACTCTAATTTGTTTATACCCTCGGCTAAAAATTTAATTCGGGAAACAAGAAAACCAAACTATCGTGAGTTAATAAACCATGTTCATGCGCTACGCAGTGCAACGTCTGAGGATGATTTAAACATGCAAATAATAAAAAGGACCCTGAATTACAACCAGCAATCGAAAGTTCTTCCAAATCCTAGAAAACATTTCGCTAAACCCTTTCGCGGCAGTGAGGACAGCACGTTTCCCAAAAAGCCAAACAGTTATACATTTCAAAATGAATATGAAAGTAAATGCTTAAAATCCCGGGAACTGGGCAATACTCAAGCAAATGTCGCTTCCCCCCTAGATTTGTCTGTAAAAACTATAAAAAATAAGGCCGATTCAACAGAGAAAAACCCCAAATGTAAAGTTCTAGTTACGCAAAATGGATATCCACCGAAATATAATTTTAAGCCAGACTTCTCCGAAAATCGAAGTTTGGTTCCTAACGCAGTCTTACAGCCAACAAGTGAAAATGAACATGGAACTACAACAAATTTGGTGCAAGAAGACTTGAAAACTGAGGTGGACACGAATTTACCAAGCAGTTTTGATGAATTTTACAATCGAACAGACAGTGATTTAAGCGTTATTAAATCACCGGTTGGATCTAAATTTGAAAATGAGATTATGCTTCAAACCTCGATACCAAAAATAAATGGCAGCATTATTTGCTTACAAAACTGTGTCACTGAAGATAGTAAACAAAGCACAGGTATAAAAGTAGAAGTTACACTGAAAAGAACAATTCCATTTGATAATGCCGATGACAATGAACTCGTGGATAAGAAAATATGTCTTGAACACTATTATCATTCGAATTTCAGCGCCTCCTCATTTGAATATCCCGAAAGTCCTCAAACGAATTTAAAAAAACCTTCGAAAATGTCTTCTGCTATGGATTCCTCTTATAATTTAAGCATCGAACGACCGCTGACCACAAATGAAAATGAACAAACTAAACCTGAAATTGTGACCAAAAAAGAGCCAATAATAAACGAACTGCGAACTAATCTTAATAATAATAATAAACAAGACGCCTCATCGCCTTTTTCACCCAGAATACGTACAAAAGGCGAACTCAAGGGTTTCACATTTCAAGAAGACAAAGTGGTCAAAAATCAAAGGCTGCTTTGGAATAAGGAAAACTGTCAGTGTCATTACAGTACTCAATCGCCATCACCATCAAGGGATGAGGTAGATCTCCAAAATTGGGGTAACACTTGTAATAGCTTCGTGGAACAACTTTTAACCAACTACAAGAGTTCACATTTTGAAGTCAAAGAACCAAAATTATGTGAAACAAAAATGTCGCCTCCCCCATTGACTGATTCCAAAAGCGATATTTTTCCCGATGTTCATGAACAGAGACATGCGTTTGAACAGTCAAATAGCCAAATGATGGAATTTAAAAATGTACATGTTAAAAAAATACGCGACCCCCTTGCACTGAGTAACATTACTGGTTCGACTTACGACCTTGAAGGGAATCTAAATACGAATGCCGGTGATAACATTCTCAAACATAAGACTGATTTAAGAAGCAATGAAATTAAAAGCAGTAATAATGATTCTATTGAGTCTGAGTACACTGCCAGTTCCACTAATATTGAATCAAACATGTTCTCGGAGAAAAACAAGAGGGACATTTGTATTAAAAAACTGAACGAAGTTCAGGATTATTTATTAAAGAACAGTAGTTGCAAGGAATACCCGACAGCAGGAATTAAAACTAAGGAACAAAAAATATTAAAAAATATCTCAACCGCAATTGATCATACTAAAGTGTCTGTTGTGCGTTTGAAAAGAGAAAAATATCCATCTAAACGGTGTACTCCATGTGATAGTAGGAAGGATAAATGTGAAATTAATCAAGTCCAAACAAGGGAAACTTCAAGCTCCATAGATAAATCAAGGAAAAATATATCTTACGAATGTGTTCGACGTGGACAAGGCAATGCAGATACAAATACAGATTCGGGAAAAACAGAATTAAAATTAAATACAATTACAACGCGTTTGCGCCATCAAAGGCTTCAAATTAAAAAGAAGAATGAACTTATAGGCGAAAGCAACAAGACAAATAAATGTAAAAAGAGCAAGCGTGACGTATCAAATGATTCCGATGCATTGTTTTTGGAAGTCTACCGATATAAACGAGCATTGAAAATCCCACCGAATTTGATAACAATAAGAAATCCACATACACAAAGAATATCTGCCTCGTTGCCGGACTTGGATGTAAACCTTCAGGATGGATTTGAAAATAAGGCAGTAAAAAGTAACAGCGATTGCAAAGCGACGGATGTTCCCAAGTCCATCATTGACGTGCTTCATTCGAGAGTAGTAAAATCCAAGTGCCAGGTCAAGAGTACTCAAAAACATTCAAAAAAAGAACATCAACAAGCGCCTAAAGTAACAATGCAACTCTGTCACAACTCGGGCCCTAATTTGGAACCGTTGAATTGTGGAAGTAGCAATTGCTCCAATCGTGAGCATCGCAACGTATTCGAGACTCAAATTTTAACATCCCGAACTCGAATGGAGTACAAAATGCAGCTAAATAAAGAGGTAATTCGTGAGATCTTTGGCAGTAGTGAACGGCCAGCATCGGCGCCTCCTGAAATAAATAATGCTAACAATAGTTACGAAATAGCTATTGAAAAAAATTATAATAAATGTTTTCAGTTTCTTCTCGAAAATAATATTGAAAGTCAAATGGAGTGCGAACAACACAAAGAAATTGAAACGCAAAAGAACTTGGACGAGCCCCCCCACTACGTAATAAACAGCATTATAAAACAGCAAACAAAAGACAGCGATCAGTCGATTGTGTCGAACAAATGTAAAAGAAAAAGAAATGGAAGACCTTATAGGAGGAAATTTCGTTCCGGTTTTGATTATTTACGCAAAAGGAAAAAGCCGTCCAGCCATTCCTTGTACAATTACCAGCATTTAAAAACCAGAATGGAAAACTACTTGACCGAGGCGAATCTCCAATTAAAAAGCGAAAATGATGTGTCGAAGGAAATTCAAAAGTGGGTTTTAAACAAAGGCGTTGGGCAGAGTGCCCTACACAAAGCAGCTAGATTAGGTTACATTGATGTAATAGTTTACTGTCTCGAGAAGATGGGTCTAAATCCTGATCATAAGGACAACGCTGGTTATACTGCACTGCACGATGCTTGTGTGAATGGCAGCTTGGAGATTGCAAGAATTTTATTGCAATACGGGGCCAATCATTCTGTGGGTGCCCATTCAGGAATAAGGCCTTTACATGAGGCAAGCGAGAACGGTCATATCGAAATTGTGCGCATGTTGTTATCATACGGAGCGGATCCCTTACTCGAAACATATTCAGGTACACAATCTTAGATTTGCTATATTCATTATCTTTATTTATAATTTGTTTTCCAAACAAACAGGACAAA
Source organism: Matsumyia berberina (assembly GCA_917880715.2). Taxonomy (NCBI): domain Eukaryota; kingdom Metazoa; phylum Arthropoda; class Insecta; order Diptera; family Syrphidae; genus Matsumyia; species Matsumyia berberina. Next base: position 38,761,195 of record OU862870.1, read on the forward strand.
CTCCATTAATGTTGGCTTCGGACTCGGAAATGAATAATTTCATTTCAATGCATTTACTAGACATTCAAGGAAAAACCATAAGTAATTGCGCGTGGAAATTTTCAGGTCCATGGAAGATATTTGGTAAGAGATACCAACATATAAACAAATACAAAAGTACATGTCATACACATATGTAGGCCCACATGTAGATACATTCATTTATCTAGAATTCAAGAGTGACCTTATTTCAGTTGAGCAAGGGAAGGCTGTTCACACAGGACTGACAAACTGGACGGTTCGTGTTTAGATTGACCAAGGACTTTTTTTTTTTGACATACTGATTGTCAGTGTCGATCAAATTGATTTGATTTTCGGGCTTATTTCACGAAATTTAAAACAATTTAAATAAATAACACAAATCCAATCAGCCACTCGCCCAGAAGAAGCATTATTTTTTTCAAAACAATTTTTTTTTTTACACATTTGTCGAGAGACCGCCGATTGACGTCTATAAACGTCAAAAAAAAAAATCCAAGAATTTTAAAAAATTTAAAAATCCGTATTGACGTAACATATCACCTCTCTGCTTCCCCCCTCGCTTGGAAACGTCAAAAAAATCCAGTCCGTCACTCGTGTGAAAACTGGCTCTTAAACGTACTTACTTAAGCACTTTGGGCCGGCGAACACTGGATCAGATCGGGGTATCTTTTACTTCAAGAGCCAATTTTCATTGTAGTTGTATTTCTGTGGTATTTTTTGCACCTCGAAATTGACAGCTTATGTGTGTATTGGTTTTACCCCGATGTTTTTTTGGTGAAATTCATTTCCATTTTTGGGGACATTTTTGAAAATTTTCCCCATTCCATATCCGATTTTTCCCCCATTTGAATTCCTGGTAAAAAACGTAAAAATGGATAAATAAAAACATAAAAAAAGGTTGCTTCTCTTTTATCAATAGAATTGTCAATTATTTTTTTTTTTCATTTTCTCTTGATCTTTTCCGGCTCTAAAGCTGCAAAATCATCTGAAAATTAATCGCTATCGGTGCTTTCTGCTTGGAGTTGAAATTGTAGTCAGTGACGCAGCGCTTTAAACGCTGTAATTCTTTTTTCTTCGGTTTTTATTTTGAAGCTTAGAAATATGCACGAATTTCGTCTTTCCCCATTTTCCCCTTTAAGTGAGAAATTCCCCAAAATGGGGAAAAATCCCCACATCTGGCATCGCTGGATGAACATTTTACCCCGTTTCTTACTTTACAGTTCATCTCCCTATTCTATAAAACCGGTTTTACCCCGGGGGAATTGATCCAGTGTGCGCTGGTCCTTTGTCTCTTTATGTGCTTTATGACGCCATCTCAACAGCAATCCTGTCTTTTTCCACCTTGGGTAGCGGGTTCCATTGCAATTGATGCCTTCCCGAGTGTGTGGCGTATTCATTTTCCTTTACGTTTTTATATTATTGTGCCTTTAAGTTCTTTAATGGAGCTGTTCAATTGAGAAACGACTTGGCCAGCATACTCGTAATACACTGGATTTCTCTAATTCGTGACACATCAGGCTACATAAATTTGTCCGAGTTAAGCGTCTGTTCCGATTATCCAGCGTCCCAATAAAGCGGGATCCACTGTATATGTATTTCTTAGTCTGCAGGTACAGGTTAACCTATGCTTCATTTTTTATTTTTTTTTTATTTATAATTTACTAGCTGATACCCGCGACAACGTTTGCGTGGAAAGACGTCATAGTATACCCTATGTCCTTTTCCGGATTTCAAGACATTGAAGAGTAATTATAGACTTTCAATTCCGCACATTAACTTTGCAAGACCTCCCTGTAAACAAGATTTCTGGTTTTTCTTTCTCGCTCGAGGATGACCAGGCTATCAGGTCAATTGACTCTGAGCCCGCTAAGGGAGAAACAGTAATACCTCAGATCCACACCATCCACTTCTTCAGCAGAAAATTATTGGTGCTGTTGGCTGAGTCGTGTATTTGAGTGAAAATAGGTCTTTCGCTCACTCATGAAACGCAATCCCATCCAATCAGATCTTCCATTTATTATTTCATCCTCTTTCCATCACCAATATCAACGGCGAAGATGGATACGCATGTTAACTTTCAAGGAGAGGACTTCGACATTAGGCTATCAGGTTGATGACTTGAGACAGGCCTTCACTTCATTTGCTTTGTTTCCCGTGGCACAACAGGCTTGGTCTGTCTGAAGCCACCACCCAAAAGTACTGTCCATGCATCCTATTTCGATACACAATACCTTTCTATGAGCCATGGTACACTCATCCCACACTATAACTTTGGCTTCTCGAAGCTTATCGCACAATAACCTGTTAGTACACCTATTAGGATACCAGCTTCTTTTTTTCTCCAATGCTACTAGGATTTTGGTTCTTTTTTCATTCAGTGCCGGCCATAGGGAGCGAGGTATAAAACAGTAACCATTGACGGACCAGGCGTTGGTGTTGGTTAGTTCACTTACCCTGATTTCAATCAGCCTTTTCAGTACAACATTGGTTTTGGTATTAATGTAATATGAAGGTAGAGGTGGCGGTTCAACAACCCAATTAGCTCAATAAGCTAAGATGTGCTTTTTTGTTACCACGATTTGCGTCGAAATGACGTAGATATCGTCAGAGAATGGTGGCTTTAGTGCTCGCAATCTGGCTCTGGCTAGTGCCGGACATTTGCAGAGAAAGTGGGTGAGAGTTTCCTTCTCGTTTTAATTTCCGCAGCTTTGGCAATGAGGGTTTATCTAGTTTGGCCGCATGGTCTCCAATTGCCCAATACCCAGTAATTCTCGCCGTTTTTTGTTCATATCATTACTGCCACATCTTCCTCGATATGAGGCAGTTGATTACCTTTTTTCCATCCGTGGTTGGCCTTCTGTGGACAGCTGAATCCTGTCTGGCCAGTTCATCCGCACGCCGTGAATCTGAAACGTTCGCCCAAGCGGACAAGCTCGATCCGGCACTCTTGCACTAGTTTGGAGGATATGAAAGCCGAGTCAACAACTTTGATAACAGCTTTGATATTTTTAAGCACAGCAATGTTTTGTGTGTGCGTTATTTCACGCAAGCCTCTCGGATTCCCAGTAGTTCCACCTCGGAGAAACTGGCAAAATCCGGCAGGAGTATGATCTTAATATTTTTAGTGATTCCGAGTTAACACCGGCATCCATACCGCAGTTCATCTTTGATTCGTCGGTGTAGATGACTGTGTCGAAGTCCTTCGCCTTCATCTTCCTTCCACTTTGCTTCAGTGAGGAATTCCACGTGGAAGTTTTTCCTGAAGTTTAGTTTGGGGGTGATGTAGTCGGTTAGAGACGTAACCATGCCATTTGGTAACGAGTTCAGGATATTGCTGTGGCCGTAGGGCCTTGCAATCTAGCACCCAGATTTTTTGAGTCTAATTGCGCTGCAAAGTGCCAGAAGATGCAAGAGCACGGTTGAGGGCATCCTCAATGCGCCAGTGCACTTTTGAAAATTCCAATAGTCTTATAATTGTTTTATACCTTTATCATCATCATCATTTTCCAATGGCCCGCTTATCCACTATAAGGGTCGCAGGTTAAGGGAGCTTAAGCTTATCCCCATACGGGTAGAGGTGAGGGATTCCATAGCATGTTTTGGAAACCGAGTTGGGGACATGCTTTTAACGTGTCCAAACCAACGAAGTATGAACCTCTCCGTACGAAGAAGTAGCTGCTCGACATTGAGTGCCTCGCGTATTCTGGTGTTCCTACCCCGATCTCGACGAGTCACCTCAGAAATACAACGAAGAAATTTCATTTCGGCAGCTTGTATCCGCGATCTTATTCTTTCGGTCATTACCCGAACATCATGACCATAGGTGGGAATTGGAACAAACACTGAATTAAAAACCGATAACTTAGCTTTGATGCCAAGTTCGGCCCTCCTGATAACAGATTGCTCCAACCCTCCCAATTCTATAGGATAATTCAGTATTGCTCGTACCATCACTCGTGAATAGGACCCCGAGATACTTAAACTTCTCCACATGGAGAGTACATTGAATAGGCGTTCGGGAAATTACCATAACCTCTGATTTGTTCACGTTTACCTTCATCCCAGCTTCAACACAGACGGCGACGAACCGATCTAATCGTTCCTCCCCACGGCTGCGCTATAACATCCAATCCATATACACTATGAAAAGGAGAGGTGACAGAACACACGCACCCTTGGGTTTTATTCATTTATGTTTCTTAATTCTCGTGTTAGAAGGTCATATCCTTGTGCTTTTTTGGGCTTTACCCTTTGTCTAGTGTGTTATTTTCGTTTATTTCCTGTCGCTTTATGAATTAGAATTTTGTTCGTCTTGTTAAAATATTTTTTATTTCCGTGTTTCTGAGGCAATTTCACGTCAAAAGAAATTTAATTCCGGTTATTTGTGATAGTGGCCCATTGTAAAGCACAGCCATAATTTTCTCTGTCCCAGTTTTCGTCAATTTTTTTCAGAGGTGGACAATGAAGTATTTTGTCCTGTAGTTTTCATTTACCCACGGCGACTATCAAGGTGTATATACTGAATCGAGATCGCAGGCCATAGACTTACTCCCATTTAATCAACTCGAATTTGTTTATATTTTCCCTGGCGCTTAAGGCGTTATAAAATGCGTATTTCAGAAACAACAGCTTGAAAATATAGGCTAATCATTCCACTGTTAAATTAATAAACACGTTCATATACATACATACATACATACATTAACCCAAGCTTTGAAAAAGTCATAAACCGAAGATAAACTAAATAATGGTTTGTTTGTTTTTTTTAGATGGAACTGAAAATGGTTATGATGCTTTTAACGATGCTTCCTCGTTGGACGCTTCATACAGAGGCGAAAGAAAAAGTTTAAAAAACAAAAATTACATTTGCGCAGAAAAGAAAAACAATTTTGGTAATAATACAAATGGGTCCAAGATGCCCGCCAGCAAAAACCGAAGTTTAAAAAGCGATGTTTGTGAATACGAAATCTTTGCCGATGCGGCAGATGCTGAAATACAATTTTTTGAGTTTGAAGAATCCAATATGCCATTGCCCCCACTTTATTTGCTGAAAGATGAGGGAATGGAGAAGTGGGTCTTGTTAACCGATCTATGCAGTCTGCTGAAAGTTAAATCCAAGGATACTTTGTTACATAAGGTAAGATGTCTTCCTGGTCTATGATGTGTATTTGTTCTGCTTAGACCTAAGCAAAATAAAGGTACGCTTTCATCTCTTGGCAAATAGTTAACAAATCTAAATGACAAGCGTTGGCATTTTCTTTCTAAAGTCATGAAAGCATTGAATAGTCTTGGGAAAAACCATATTTTCAATGAACATTAAAATGTACTTGGGCAACAACGTTCCACAGGGGAACTGATAGTCTTTTTGTCCGAAAAATTTAACCAAAGCATTAATTTGTACCAGTGGCGACGCGTCCTATTGTACATTTCGTTCATGAACGCTTAACTTTCAGAGAACAATATTTCTGTTTCTATAATTTTCTTAACTTAACATCAACCACCCACAAAATGTGCTTCCACTTGTACCCTAAGTCCTAACTTCAGTCAATTTCTCAGTGTATTTCCCAACTCGTGCCAGCCTCTCGGTGCACTTGAGCCAAATCATAATTCATATCAGAACAAAACCCTAACCTGCGACAGCAATGCTTTCCATTCATTCAACTCGTTCAGTTGAGTGGGAAACGAAATGTACCCAACAAAAATATATGCCAAAAAAAAAAATTGTACGCACATCGTATCGACAAATTCGTTCATCTTAGCTGTGAACGAAATCATACAAAAGGGCTGAGTTTTACTCAAGTCAACCTTACATGCGGATATGGAAAATTTATAGGTATAGGGCACATGTAGGTACTGTAGGAGTGTGGTCGTTGTGTGTTGAGTGTAGTAAAAACAAAACCATGAGTAATTATGTTGCCTTTACGTTCTATTCGTACTGGGAGAATATGAACGAAATGAGAAATTTATATAGGATATCCGATATGGGATGGATTGAGTTTACTTTGAGTTTTTATTTTGAGTGAAGCTGTGAAAAGGAAAATCATCTCAAAGTTGGTTAGAATTTTAGTGGAAAAACTGTTGTTTGTACTTTTATGAACTGAACGCCTACACATTTTACTCACGCGTCGCCACTGATTTATACCATCATCGTCAAGCTTTCAGACTAATCAACGACCAACCTATCTACAATTAAATGCCTTTGCTTGAACATCGTCTGACCGTTGGATAATTAGAGCTTCTGTGCCTTCTGCACTTCAACCACAAGTTCTTGAACGAATTATACTTGTATATGTCCATCTGCTCTATGTTTTACTCGTGCGAGATCTTCCGCACACCTCTAAACCTGAAAGCCCTGGTTTTGTCGAAACAGTGAATTTCTCAAGACCGTTTTTTAACTACGCAACACGAATGGTCGCCGTGGTTCAGTGGTTAGTGTGTTGGACTGCTGTGTGAGCGGTGTGAGTTCAAGCCCCAGCCGTGTCCACCGAGTATTTTTCGCGGTACCACTTCTCGTCGGGGAATGGCAAGCCACCGGGAGTATAATTTGTCATTGCCATTCGGAGTCCGCAATAAGTTGTAGGTTCCTTCCATTCGTGCAGAAAATGTAACACGCACAACATGAATGATTGCGAGAAGCTAGTCCTTGGCTCATCCCGAGCTGTCGCGCCAACTACTTAACACGAATGTGGAGTAATTTGTCTGCCTCCTGAAACTTGTGAACTGCAAAGATTCAAAATGAACCCGGATCGTCTCTATCCATCCTTTCGACTCTATTTTCTAAATCTCCTCTATATTCTTTCCTCTCTCCTTATCACTGAGTTTTCTCAGAACATTTAATAAAAAAGACGAAAGCCAAAGGAAGGCCTTTTGTAGAATATTTTTTTAAACTCAAACTCTAGAAACTCCTAGAAATTTTATAAGTGATTTAAAACCTTCATTCATCTACATACATACTTGTATCATTTCAGATTTTCCCGTCCATATCTTCTTCCACTGTGAGCAGAGCTTTTATAAGAGAATTAAAAATGTGCGAGTTTTTGGAGAAAGCAACATGTTTACAACTGTTATGTGCTGGAGAGAAAGTGAATATATGCCACTCTAAAGTTGTACTAATACAATACAACGAAAATGTTCGTAAACTGTTAGGAGTAAAAACTGTATTTGTGAAATTCTGAATATTTTGTAATAAGATTTGGGTGATAAGAAGGTGCTATAAATTTAAGTAAATTTATCTTAATTAAAAGAAAAAAAAAAAATACTCTTGTATTTTATAAAAATATAAATGTGTCAAAGAATTAGTGTTTTCTTCAATTTATTGTTTTAAAAATTTACGTTCATCGGTCAGCAGCCGATGTTCAACTTATGTACTTTTTGTTTGGAATCCCAAATGATTGAATTTGAACTTTTTTTTGACGTAAAATTTTGCTGAGCAACACGACCTCAAAAAAAGTGATTCGTCTTCTGTCACTCTCAGCCAATAGAAATCGATTTGATGCATATGAAGCACTTTGCCTAGATCGACGAACGCGACCAATTTTACGTTTTTAAACAATTAAAGTTTCTGGTGGTCCAGTGAAATAATCACAGAAGTTATTTCTAAACGAAGGTCAGGTCTTGGTTTCATCAGTAGAAAGTCTTACATCCCTATTGCTTGTGTCAAAAAATAAATGAAAAACGGTACTTATTAAAAAATTGTCGTCTACAAAAATGCAATTGACATTTATCAAAAAATTGATTTTAATTGACAATCACAATCACAACTTGTGCTCCATTCAAAATGGAAATTTGTTACAAATTGACGATAGTCAATCCCGTATTGATAATTGACAATCGCAATTAGTATCGTTTATCGTTTAATTTTTTGACACTCGCAATAGGAGTGCTAGGCACCATAGAGCAAGTGTTTGGTATAGTCACTCTAGTAAAGGAAATAATGTTCAGCTGTGTCCATTACCAAGCATCAAAAAAGGTATGGAACAAACGTCCGTTACAACAAAAGAAGCTGCTCCGCAAAAATCTCACCACATCTTCGAAGGTTACTTGAGTGACAGAAAAAAACTATTTAAAATATGAAAACTATTTAAAAAAAAACCACGACAGACGGGCAACCAAACACTCGCGTAATAAATTTGCAGGTTGAACTGCTATAATAAACACACGCTAACGCAACGATAATATTCTAGAATCTAGATAATGAAGGCTGCCAAGTCTTGGAATGCGCAGATGACTTTACTCCTGTCTGGAAAATTTCTCCATACTCTGAGATTGATGAATCCAACTCTAGACCTACATATGTACATAGTTTTCTTCACCAGAACATACGATTTCGGCCTTAGCTCAACTCAAGCTTCACAAATAAAAGATAGCAAACTCGTTTGGAAATTGAACATTCAAGACCGAAAAAGGAAGACTGCAAACGCCCGTTGCACCTGCAAAAAGGCTTTGGGTCCAAAATGAAGACTTTAATCGAGGTTAGTGCACTGGTGGCCGGCGCCGACCTTCAGTGTCATTGAAAGCATACAAAGGTCAGCCTGCATTAGCATCACAGGCGCCCTCAAGGCTTATTTTACAGCCCCTTTTCTCGTCGATACCTTCTCTCGATTCGGTCACATTCGCACCATGTCCATCTATACATAGAACGGACTTTTCACAGAACTATTTTCACAGAAAATGCCAATGAAGTGTACACAGATAAATCCAAAACAGCGGAAGACGCAGGAAATTCTTCTCGAAAGCACCTGTTCTTAACATCTCACTTCGTCTACCGGTGGCATATTTAAAGCGGTTGTGTTGCCAATTAGGGAAGCAGCGGCATTCAATAGACGGAAAAGATATCGTACTGCACGTAGACATCCAGGCGGCTATAAAAGCTCCATTTTAACGAGATTGCGGATAAATGTGGTATTACATACTTACAACTCTATAAAAATTATAAAATACGGCTCACGGATTTTCTAAGAAGCGGGAATATACAATCACCTTCAGATCTACAAATTATTGTAAATGTAGCCTATTGTAGATTCAAGGAAATCGGAGACTTGTTTCTATAAACAAAAAGAACATTGGTTCCAAGATAGGAGTCATCGGGCGCCCATGCTCGTCAGGCAGACACTTCATTTGAATGGCAGTCCCTTCCAACGACTTAAGCAGAGGCTTCAGATGCGCGAAAGAACGGGAAACCAATCTTCACATCTTAGGCACCATTCCAGCACTACCCAAATTAAGATACAATATCGTGAGTAAATATTCCTAACAAAATTTCCGCGACCTACCAAAAATCGTCGTTCGTTATATAAGCAAATTTATCTCAGATCAAATGGTTTAATTGATATCTAATTCGTTCACATTAAAAATGCAAGGAGCCCATATCTTAGTAAAACAAACTTTTGACTAAATGAGACACTCTTGTAGCGCCCCACCTCTTTTCAGTCCCATCTCACCTTGTAAGAAGCATCACGAGGTTTATACCTACTGAAATGATTCACCTACAACATAAAAACTCTTTTTCTTCAAGACTAGCAATTCATATAAGTACTTAGGACTCCAAGCAGAATAAAGTTTGACTGCATCAGTCCCCTTTCCTACTACTTATACTCCAATACCACCCTCAATACAGTCGAATAACCTTCACTGTACACTGATATATGTGCTCCGTTGGAGCTACTCACTTTTCAGAAACGTAAGAATCATTATTATGTGAATGTTTATATTTTCATTATTTACTGCATTTTATAAAAATTGTATAGTACTTAAACAAGATCCATTTTTCTGACAACAGGATCAACGCCGTCCACCTCCACGGCCCCTGCCACCTCTTCCGCGTAAACCACCACGCACACCACGAGTGCCTCTTCCTCTTCCACGATTACTTCTACCGGAATCCTTCTTTTTAGCCTTAGACTTAGGTGTATCATCAATCAGCAGCGTTTCCAGTGGTAGGCTGTCTGGTAGTATAAAGTACCTGATGTTGTTGCCGCGTATGCTGAGAGATTCCAATTGAATAGGATCTCTGTTTTTAATAGTCATCTTTACTGTTTTTAGATGAGTATTCATAGCAACATCGACACCAGTTATGGTACCATGTATCTGGGTTCCATTCTTTAACTCCACTGTCACCGTTTCGTGGCTAAGTTTCATCAAAAATCTGTAAGGAACATTTTACACATTAATTGGTTGGTGAAAAGACTGTTTTAAACAAACCTGACTAATTTCATCTTTGCACAAGTATTATAAATCCAAATGCCGGGAAGGTTAGGCTGAATGCTAATATTTGACACTTCGCGAAAGGGCTTGTATTTATTTTTTTCAAATATGGAAGAGTACAATTGGCAAAATTCGACTGCGTTCAGGCAGTAACGTTCAGCGGATTGATAAAATGCTGATATACATAATTTGCTAATACTATGATTACATGAGCACTGAGAAAGAGCATTCCGCGGGTCCCACCTCCGTCACCACGAATCAAACATATTTGGCAAGCCTAACAACAGATAAAGGAGCAAACGTCAAATTTTGATTAGTGGCCATTTCATGTTTGGACTCTTTATATAGCATCGGTTTTATCAGGTCCATTAAAGCGCCGTTGAACTAATTAAAAAAAGATATAAACAAACAAAACAACCGCATGTATAGATTTCGGTTAGTCCGTTTTTTATTTTCACAACATATGACGCACAAATGAACATTTCGGCCGCACAACCGCTCTGTTCAAACTTGAAAAATTTATTCGCCGAAAAATAATGGATTGTGTTTCCGCCCCAGGCATACTTCTGGAGGTGAGGATCGTAACCAACTTCGGAGAGGAAAAGGTCTATCCACCATTTTGTGTTATGGAATTTGGACATTCTTGTTGGACATTCTTGTCTTGTTAATTATACTGAATGAACAAAATTTTTTCCGAATTGTGATCTCTTGGCATTATATGTGTATGTTTAAAACTATAAAGAAACAAAATAATAAAAGTTTTTGGTACATGGATAGTAAATATTGCAAAAAAAGTTGTCAAAATTCAAATGTAAACGACTTCCTTATATACAGGAAGTCGTTTACATTTACATATTAACTAATTTATGAAAATCTATGAAACATTCACGTTCCAAGTTTTTCATATTTTCGCAGTAAGTATTAGTTTAAATTATTTAACAGTTAATATCTATCCCATTAAAATGTTCAGTTTGCCAAATATGTATGTCTCTGCTTTTGTTGTTTTTCCTAGTAATCAAGTAAAAGATATTCAATAATCAGGAAAATAGTACATACTTAGGTGAGCTTGACAGAGATAAGTGATAACGAGATATGTATGTAAATATGTACCTCCTTAACTTTTCCCCCTGTTTCTAACAGAATGCTTGCATTTAGGTATTACGAATTTAAGCTCCCTTCGTTTGCTATATGGAGAGGTTAGTGCCATCCCCCTGCTATACCGATTTCATCGTCAGTCATTTAGCGGCTTTACAAATACCCATTATCTCTGCCTGAAAAACACTACAGTAGCCTTGTATTATAAAAAAAACAACTTGGTGAGTGTAGTAAATTAGATACCAACAACTCCATCACTAGTCTAAGACACGTCAGTTTATACATCCAGATAAAAAATTTCATTAAGGATTGTATTTCCTTCCCATTTTTGTCGGCAGTAAATACTTGTTTCGTATTAGATATTGAAGTCCAGGATTGGTATTACGTAGTCCGTTTTCAATCGTAGGGACTTCTTCAGTCTCAACGTTGTTTTGGTTGCAGTGTCCTTATCGAATAAATCCAATAGGAGAACCACAGTGTTAGTCGTTCATACCTATATTGATCTTGTTACACAAATACATTAATTTCACCATTTAGATTTTATTATTAAGGTTCACTTGGCTGACTTTGTTTAGTTTCAACCACCAGGCAGTAATACCGTACATAAGTAATGGCTTAACTACTGCAGTGTACAGCCAATGCATAATATGAGGGTAAAAGCTCCACTTATAGCTCAGAGCTTTCCTACATTAGTTGAGAGCCAATTCCAATTCAACTTTTTATCCACTACCCGTCTGAGATATGTATGTACTTACCGCAGTCAGAAAAGCATATAATTTTATAATTACATATGTAGTTACCAAATTCTGAGTAAATCTCCCTGTCTAGCAGAATTTGGTGAATCCAGTGACTTGGAAAAAATAAATAGATGGCGCGACAGCTCGAGATGAGCCAAGACCATTCATGTTGTACGTGTTACATTTTTCGCACGAATGGAAGGGACCTACAATTTATTGCCGACTCCGAACGGCGAATTGAGAAGCATGACAGATTATACTCCCGGAGGCTTGTCATTTCCTGACGAGAGGTGGTGCCGCGAAAAATGTTCGGTGGAGATGGTTGGGACTTGAACTCACGCCGCTCGGTTAGCAGTCAATGAGCCACGGCGACCACAATACAGTGACGCTATAATGTCCTTTGGTTTGATATGTACATATGTCTAGAAAGGGTGTTCTTTGATGGCCAAAGTGGTCTCTATAATACTGATCTAGCAATCTCTCCAGTATTCTAAGCAGAAAAGAGGAGAGACTCACAATAGAGATACCTTAATACATACTTATGTAAGCCGACGATGTTCAGCTAATCATGAGCTGTCCCTTGGGTTTGAACTAGCAATCCACCAACTGAATTTATTCGTATAATGGTCTGTTCCTGAATCCTGTAATTGTAGTTTTCAACAAGCCTTGCCTCTGTCGAGTATGTTGCATCAGTTACGAACCTCGGGATGACCCTCAAACGAAATCTAACCTGGGATAAAGACATCAATCAAGCAGTAGGTTAGAGACTTTACTCCTTCCGATCTGGTTTTAATGTACATATAACTCGTTCATCCGTCCGAAGCTCGAGTATAACGCTCATATCTGGTTTGGTCCACTGGAAACCATCTCGCAAGAGTCCAAAATTGCGCGTTAAACTCTTTCACAAACAGTGGTCCAGCGAAATAGCCAGTTGCATTCCGCCCCTTCACTACTTCACCTGCAATCCGAGTCATGCTTTGAATTCGCATCAGTTTACCCTCAAGCCTTACTTTCGAACGTACATTCAAAAATAGTTTCTCCAGTTTCCAGTTGCACCTGTTTGACATCTGAACGTATTTTTTTATGGACTATATTCGCATGCAAAATTCGTTGGCCCATAGTAAAACAACCAAACAACATTATTTTCCTACAATTTTTCATCATTCATCATCATTTTCCAATGACCCGCTTATCCACAACGATGATCCACTACGAAGTCCACATGTCACGATCTTCCGCCATCGACTTTACATCATCAGAGGCTATCTCCATACGGGTAAAGGTGAAATTTCGGATTTGGTTCAACCATCTCATCCAGAGAATGTCTACCTGATGTCACGGATTTCATGGCACGTCTTGGAAGCCGAGTTGGGGGCATCCGTTCAACGTGCCCAAACCATCGAAGTATGGATCTCTCCGTTGGAAGAAGTAGCTGTTTGACATTGAGTACCACGTGTATTCTGGCGTTCCTAACCCAATCTCGGCACCGGTCACACAACCAAGCTATCACATTTCGGCAGCTTGTATCCGCGATCTCATTCTTCATTACCCAAATCTTATGACCATAGATGAGGGTCGGAACAAATACTGAATTAAAGACCGATAGCTTAGCTGCGATGCCTAGTTCGGCCCTCCTGGTAGTAAATTTGCCAAGTTGTCTCAAAATTGTTGAAGCCTGACCAATCCTACAGGATAACTCAGTATTGCTTATTCCATCACTCGTGAGTGGGAACCTCAGATACTAACTTCTTGACCTGTTTCAATGGGACTCCACTAACATGCAGAGTGCAATTGAAGGAACGTTCGAGAAATGATCATTACTTTTGATTTGTTCACGTTCACTCTGATCTTCAACACAGACGGCTACGAACTTGTCAAGTGTGCGCTGAAGTTCGGTCTGTGTGGACTCCAGGGTGACATGAAAAGCAGACGGCTGCGCTATAACATTCTATGCGGCGGAGTCGGCGGGTTTGGAGATTTTGACACTCACAGAGTAAGTGCCAGATGGTTTCCCTTTCTTTCACATCTTGACAGCTGGTGGCCATACTATCTATGGCACAGTGTCCCGTCAGTACATCCATAAGGACGCGAGTTTCGTTTTTGTTCATACCCAGGAGACATTTTGTTTTGCTTTGGTCGGTTCGCTCCCATGATCCACGGGATAAAATGCATTCATGGCGTGGCGGACCAAAAAGTTTTAATCAGTTCCCTCATATTGTGGTCACCGTCACCTTTCAGTATACCGATAGTGATGTTTATGAATGGGTGGGTGGGTTCTCTTCCTCAAGCAGAACCTTGCCAAGTCGGTATGTCTGCTTTCTTGTTACTCTCGATGTCACTGTGTGACGCACCAGATGGTGACCTCGTGGTTAATGCCTCTTTTGTTTAAAATTCCGCAACAGTTGGACATTGCTTTAGATTTGGTGCTGACATTGTCTAGTGACTTGATAGGTGTTTGACTGTCGACGAGGATGGTAATCTTAGATGGGCTCAGTCTCCTAACATCTATTGTCCTTGCTGCTCTATCAAGACAGTCGTCCGGGAGTCTGTATGAATCGTTTATATTTAATGAACTACTGTACATATCTGCTCCAGTACCTCTACCTACCTCCATTTTAGATGTTACATGTTTAAAAGGTGGGGGGTCTTATACAGAATAGAGCGAACTGTAGAGATCTTTTGTGCCCCCCGAACTCGTATCGGCCGATAAGTCTCGACTTATAACATCTCCTCCAATCCAGTTACTCTGAGGAATCGGAGTATCTGGATTGTGTCCAACAATGGGAGATCCGTTTCAGAGAAAGCGTACACTCCCAGGTTTGTGGATCAATGCCCACAGTTCATAAGGAGGTGTGACGGGGTCTCCATCTGCAGTTTCCGTTCGCTTATATTCCCATTTTCCTGAGATGCTCCCTGAGTCTGCAATGGCCCGTTAGGAAGCCATTTAGAATGCGAAGCTGGCTCTTGTTGGTGCCTAGGCAAGTCTTGCTCCTCCTTCGGGCGTAGTTCCCCAGAAGTTTCTTTGCCTGCCTTGGTCCTGGGAGTGCTTCCCATAGTCTTCTTCTTTTGCACTCTTCCTCCCTTCGCAGTTCCTTTTGGATTTGATGCGGTCCCAGTCCGCAGTATGGCTCGGGTCCAACGAATGGTGTTTCTGACCCTTTCCTTGCCAGTTCATCGGCTGCCTCATTTCCCTCTATCCCTACTATTTGGAGTGCTTGTTCTCCCATTGGGGTGTTAGCTTCCCAATTTTTTCTGTTGGGTATAAGAGTGGAGTTGTTGTCTATACATGGTGTCATATAGTCCTTGCTCGAATCAAGGTCAACACATCGGTATAGGTGAAGTATGGATCCGTGTCCATAGGAACTGTGCCTCTAGAAGCCTGAATCTCTCAGCCAGTGCTGCTTTTGATTAAACATCCCCGTACGAACTATGGTTGCTCGTTTTTTTCAATGGCCAATGACATGTATGTATATAATACGAATTTCGACCTAATTGATTTATCTACATATTTTACAGATTAAAAGAGGTCATTGGCTGATATATGTACAGTCATTCAGCTTCTATTCAATTGCTTTTTTTATTTCTTTAAATATTTATTTATATTTGGGCATGTATGTATTTTTTTATTTTTTATGTATGTACATATGTACAGATGATATTCGTATTACGTTTATATTTTTTATCTTTAAATAACGCATTTTATTCATGTCAAAGAATTTTTCGAAGTAATCGGTAAATGCAGATGAATTTGAATATGTTTGGATGTGTAATAAAGAAAGGAATTAAGAAATCGCAATTAGGTATCATCAGCTTAACGCCATAAACGTATAATATTGTAGTGCTCGTTACATCATTTTATTGCCTATTCCGTTTTGTATGTAACAGCCCATTACAATTGGATATGTAAATGCATAGTATAACTACTTCTGTGTGTAGTAAAATGTACAGGGTGGTTGCATTGCATTGCAGTTTTGGTTTGAATTGTAATTCATTTTTATTCAGTTTGACGTTATACATACATAATTATGGTTACCTGCAAAGCTAAGGGCTTGTCTGCACTCTTTTTTATTGTTTAAAAGTTTAGGAAGAGTTTTCTTTTTGGTTGGCTCAGCCTCTAAAGGGCCACAGAGGCATCAGTCTTCTTAACATCGCTCACAAGATCTAATCTGCAATGTTGTGTGAGTGCCTGAAGCCGTTCGTCAACAACCTAATCGGTCCATATTAGTGTGGCTTCAGGCCAGGAAAGGTTACCATCGATCAAATATTCACACTGCGGCAGATCTAGGAGAAAACACGAACTTCATATCGATACCCACCACCTCTTTATCGATTTCAAGGCCACGTATGACAGCATCTATAGAGACGAGCTATACAGAGCCATGTCTAGTTTTGGCATCCCTGCCAAACCCGTCCGTTTGTGCAGAATGACGATGGAGAATGTATCCTGCTCCGTCAAGGTCGGTCAAGTCCTCACCGTGATCTTTGATGTCAAAAAAGGATTTAGACAAGACGATGCGCTGTCATGCGACTTCTTCAACATCGTTTTTGAAAGGATAGTGCAAAACTCACGCGCCTACACCATTGGCACAATCTTTCAAAAGTCCGTCCAATTACTCGCATACGCCGACGATTTTGACATAATCGGAAGAACACAGCGTGATGTCACTGGCGCGTTCGTGAGTATTGACACGGAGGCGGTGAAGCTTGGTTTAGCGGTCAATGAGGGTAGGACTAGGTATATGCTGTCAACAAGAAAGGACTCCCAACACCGACGTCTCGGACAGAACATCACAATAGAAATTTATAACTTTAAGGTAGCTAAGGACTTTGTCTACCTAGGCTCCGCTTTCAATTCAGACAACGACACCAGCGCTGAGATTAAACGTAGAATAACTTTTGCAAATCGCTGCTTCTTTAAGCTAAGAAGGCAATAGAGTAGCCAAACCCTCTCTCGAAAAACTAAAGTGACCCTGTATAAGACCTTAATCATCCCAGTCCTTCTCTATGGCGCAGAAGCATGGAATATTTCAAAAGCGGATGAGGTTGCTCTTGGCTGTTTCGAGAGGAACATTTTTCTTTTGATTTTCGGTCTCGTCTGCAAAGACGGTAAGTGGAGATACAACGACGAACTGTACGGGCTGTACAGCGACATTGGTTTAGCCAGAAGAGTGAAGGTCCAACGACTGAGGTGGCTAGGTCATGTAGAGCGGATGGACACTAATGCTCCGACCCGAAAAAGCGCAGTAGAGGAAGACCACGACTCAGGTGGTGCACGTAAGTGGAAGGGGACCTCAACCAATTTGGCGTACAAAACTGGAGGCAGTTGGCTAAAGATCGAGCTGGATAAAGGCGCCTGTTGCTTGAGGCCCAGGTCCACCCGTTACTGTAGCGCAACCTTAAGTAAGTAAGGAAGTGAGCCTTTAAAGCAGGTGACACTACTCTATATAGATCTATTGTGCCGACAGCCGGTTAGAGAAGGAGGGTCTCAATCTTCCATGTTTCTGATGTCTTCAGTGCCTTTGTGGAAAATTCGCTTCCCAATGTAACAGAGAGCCACACGCTCACATAGTATGTGTAATATGTTCTGTTGTTTTGTCTTCCTCGAGGTATTTTGTTTTTTTTTTGTTGGGTTTGGAAACGCTATCTGACGCAACTGTTCCGTTGTATTACCAGAAAGCAGGACCCAGTTTTTACCCATTTCCTCGACTTTCGAAGCAAGCACCTCAATGATGAGGAGCTTACAGTATCACCACTCACCACATCAGCACCGAAAACTACCAGCTGATCCAAACAAAGGCAGGACAATCGCAAAGGAAATGATCCGAAATATCGTCGCCCTCTCCACAGCCTAACACTAAGATGCTTGGGAAAAGCGAAGTGTCCCGTTAGAATGCCAATAAGTTGTCTACAGTCTCTTTTACTGAGTGAAAGCAAGAATGCCGCTGATCTCTTACAGACGTTCGGGAGCATTCGTTTAGTCTTCCTGCATCCTGGAGAGCCACACACAATTGTGTTCGTAGGAAATCCAATCGTCGACGGAGGCCCTGCGCGAGGCCGCGGGAAAACCCAATGCAGGTTCAGGTCCTGAGAAAACATTCTCTGAGCCTTGTCTAGCAATCTCATCGGAGATCTCATTTCCAAAGATCCCAGTGTGACCTGGGACCCAGACAAGAGTCAAAGAGTTCAGCCTTGCGACCGAATTCAGAGAGTTCTTGCATTCTCGCACTATTTTGAAAGTGATTAGAAGGTTGAGCAAGGCCTTAAGCGCAGCCTAGCTATCCAGATGATTTGACCCTTCCTATTCTTAACAATATAGTCTGTGGCCATTAGGATAGCAAAGGTCTCTGCTTAAAAAACAGAGGCATCCTTGCCCAACGAGTAGTGAAGTCTAATGTTATCGACCTCCACGAAGATACCAGCACCAGCATGGAATCATTGGTAAAGATTCGACTACTGCCCCGTCCAGGCTCAGATTTTGGCCAAAGTCGGTCCTGAAGGCAAGGAAAGTCGACTTTAAATTTGATCAGCAACCGAAGTTCTGGTGTCATTGCATCAGACGGTATATCCATGGAACTAAAAACTCCAGTGCGGATGATACCAAAAGTTACCCCGTCTAAGACGTCCTCTAGTCCTCTAGGCATAGTCGACATTCGGTTAACCGGGCAATTCCCATCCTAGGCAGGTTATATCTCAGACTGCAGTGTCCACAGAGGAAGCTAGCCTTCCAACATCGTCCCTATTGTATTTTAGGACATCCCTTAAGTTTTTTTTCATCGGGCAGATAAACTTTTTTCCTTGTTTGATTCCTTGAATATTACCCCAGTAGGATAGATTATTGTGTAATCGCCATGGCTCAATGGTTATTGCGTTTGACTGTTGAGAGAGCGCAGCGGCGTGAGTCAAGCCCCAGCCATGTCCACCGAATATTTTTCGCTGCATCACCTCTCTTCGGGAAATTACAAGCCTCCAGGAGTATAATCTGCCATGTTAGGGTGCAAGAGTAGGGTTCGGCACCGTTCGGTAGATCCATTTCTGGCTGATTGGTCAGCAATTTTGTTGCCTTCAATTGTTCTTTGTCCCAGTACACATCAGAATTTGACTTCATTTCGCTTAGATAAGTCTTGGAGATTATTGAAGCAGCCGCCAATGACTTTTGAGATAAGGTAGAGAGAGCCTAGTGCTTGAAGGGCTGCCTGATTATCGGTAAACATATTGATGGTTGCAAAGTTAGAGTGGTTAGAGTTTGGAAGTTTGGATTTGACGTATGTTTCTGTAGCATGGAATGGTATGGTATATTAGGGTAAGCGGATGGCTCTTCACTTAGGCCTCAGTCGGGCCGGTTGTGTTCCCCTCGTCGGAACTGTAGGGATAGGTTTGGCTTGGGATGTATGGTGGGAGGGATCTAGGGAAGGTGGAAACAATTATGGAGTTGACCTTGACACTAGTGTACGTGTGGTCTAGCGAATCTTCCTGTTTTTTTTGTTGAAGGTCAAGATGCCGCTGATTCCTAGGTCCGGTATCCGCCTAAACCCCAGGGTCTTCTGTCGCGTTCTCGCTAGGGTTAGGCAGTGCCATGGGAAGTGTTCAAGATCTTAAAATATGTACATGAAAACATTTTACGATGGCAAGTACAAAGCAAATGGTTCCTTTGAAGTGGCGCGGTTTCAGGTATTGATACGTCTGGTACCACAAAGGGCCTTCTTGGCCTACGTGTGACAGCCACCCCACCTACCTACCTACCTAGCATCAAGCAAAATCCTCTTTCTATGGAATTAAAAATGCAATAGTTAACTGACCTGAACTGTAATGCTTACACTAAAGTCTGGTTAAAATGGATAAGATCTATTAGGGGGGAGCTTAAGTGGACCTTTGCCGATCTTCCACAATTGACTCTAACTCATCAGGGGCTATCCCCCGCGAACTTCATAAGCGGGCCATTGGAAGATGATGATGATGATGATAAGATCTATTACAATATTTTAAAACTACATTCTTTTACTTTGAAAAATATCCATTTGAAATAAAATTGATTGTCTCTTACCGCCTACACAAGCTAAACATGCATAAAACATATTCACCCTGTTTATAAAAAAGTAAGTAAATGCATTTACACAAAACCCATCTACATATGTATGTTTATACGATCATACATCTATATGTATTTATTTGAAAATGTGTTGATATTTGGTAAACGATTCTACTTTAACATATGTACAGGCCTCGTTTATATGTCAAAGGAAAGTAAATATGTTATGTAATGCAATCTTTACATAGATCAATTTTGAGATCGATTCACTTAAGTGATATCGATTTGATTAGTATCAACCATTTATCCCTCCAACCAAGATCATCGTTTTTTAGATGTGAATATACCATATACATAAATACATATTTTTAAAAAAACAACTGTGCACAACACTTTCTGATATCAAAACAAAATCTGCATTAAAGATATTAATTTCAAATGGCTGATGAAGAAGATCCATGGGGTTTCGATGAGGGCGAAACTACTGAAGAGCCGGCTGCGCAAGAAGCGGCACCTCCCACTGATCTTGGCGGCGAAAAGAAGGCTGATACGAGTGAAACTGTCAAGGCCGAAGAGGAGCAAGCTCCACCGCCTCCCCCTCCAGAAGATGATGGATACAGAAAACCAGTGCAATTGTACAAGCATTGGGTCAGGTAACTAAACTCATGCAACTGTCTGTTCAAATGCACTAATAACTTGAAATGTTTCAAGGCCCAAATTCCTTCAGTATAAGTACATGTACAACTACAGAACCAATTATTACAATGACGTAATTGATTATTTGGACAAAAAGCAAGTTGGTGTTGACAGGGATATACCAAGGGCACAAACCTGGGCTGAAAGGGTTCTTCGCACAAATAGTTGCAGGTAAGAGTTAGACAAAAAAAAAAATTATACCTAAATCTATTTAAATATCCAACTTCGTTCTAGTGGTAGGCCATCGGGTAGATACTTACCATCGGACAAGAGGGATATACATTTGATTCAAACTCTAGCTGCATCTATTAGAACTTACAATTACCACACTAAAGCTTATATCAATCAAAAGTACTCACATGTTTTATAAAATAAAAAAAAAAAAATCTGTTATATAACAATCATGAAATTCACGAGCTATGAATTCATTATTATTTATTTTTTAGATCAAGTAATGGAATATATAAAAGAAAATTGCTTATTATGTGGTTTATAATAAAGTTTAATGCAAAATTATTTAGTGTGGATTAAACAAATGCTTTTTCTATATAAAGCTTTCTATAAATAGATGGACCATTATCTGAGAGACTATAAATAGTTATATGGAATAATGCCAGGTGTACTTTTGCGCAACGTGTATTATAAAATGTAATATAATATACATAATAGGAAATTGAAAAATCATTTAATTTGAATACACAATAGTTAAATGCAACAGCGCGTAAGATGAGACTACGAATGTTTCGACAAGGCATGTTTCGTTTTGGCATAGATCTTCAATTTTAGTATGCGAGCCGATTTCTATAAAGAGGGAGGAAAAGTCGAAAAACATTCTCTATGTACACATACGTACTCTATGCGCATAATTAAAAGTTTTCGCGCTATTGTACAAAATGTTAATGCCACCTTTACATAGAAATGTTAAAGGTAAACTAAAGAATTAATCTGTTGCAGATCTTACAAAACGAATCTGCTTTCATACATACATATGTATATACATGTTTATGTACAAATATACATATGTATCGCAGTAAACAAATGATTGAGTTATAAATACTTAAAGTGTACCAATATGAGGGTACGTTTGTCGAGGAAGAAATATAAGCTTTTAGTATTTTGTTGAAACTGGGTAGCTTTAGTTCACCAAAGAATTCGATTATTTTTAGAAAACAGAAAAAAAAATAATACTATAGTGAGTGCTGTCTTTATTAAATATATGAAAATAGAATAAGTAAATAATGCTTAATAAATTATTTCAATATGTTACTGCACATAAATGAAGTTAGGCAAAGTAATTAAAAAAAAATATATGGATTTCCATATAAGTTTATATTTTTTTTATATAACATTGTTTTTGAAATGATAAAATTGTAAAATTTTAATGTCTTTGGATATCACGGTGTAGTGGTCACAAAAGCAACTTACAGATTAGATCTGATTCCTTGATGTTTCTTAGTTTTTGATCCTTTTCGGTAAAATAACTTCGTTGGTCAATTTGTGGTTAGAATAAGACAAAAGTTACGCGTTGCTGTAGTTGAGCAGTATTAATTTTATGAACAACATTTGTGCATTTCTAAATACATAAGTTTGCATTGCATATGTAGTTATTAACATATCGTGAACTCATTCGTCCTTACTTTTCATTTAAGTACCCAATTTTGTGTTAATCAGTACTTTGTTGTGATGAAATTCAGTAAGAGGAGGAAGGGAAAATATTTTAAATTAAATTAAGTTCAGTTTTCTTTTTGCAAATATTAGGCTATAAATCTGTTTGGTTAGGATTAGTGTCGTCGACCATGTCGTCATTAATTTTCAAATATGAGTGTATAAATAAGAAAAATCGTTTAACGTTGTGTGTTCATATCATTTTTATGTATGTCCAATTTTCCATGATTACGCTATAGAGTTATTTTCAGTCGACTGACGTTTAATCTTAAAATTAAATCACCTGCTTTACTCTTGTTTTTCTTTTTTTGCTTTTTATATGACACTTGATTAGAAACTAATACATATTTCTTAATAATTTACCACATGCATGTATAAATTAATTTGTATTATATTTAAGTCAAAAATTGTGATTAAATTTTTGTGTTGGAAGCTATGACGTCTGTTTTGCTGGCAATAGGTACCTATACCACAGTTCTTTGTTTTCGAATGTTGCTCCTGAACTTTATATGTTTATATTATTTTACACGGGGGCGCACATTCCACAGTATATGCACACATGTAGTTGAGGCTATCATCAACCAACACAGAATTATTTTATTTACTTTATTTCTGTACATACATCTGTCTAGGTACTGAAAGTTACAATAGTTTTTTAAGACCAGTGCTTTAATGCTGAAACGAAACATGAGGAGATTTGGTTATTGGTTCGGTTAGTTACTTACTTACTTGGGAGCTGCCTCTAATTTAGAACGCCAAGTTGATTAAGGTTCACTTCCACTTACGTGCGCCAACTGAGTCGCGATCTTCCCCTACAGCGCCCTCACTCGGGTGTAGATTCGACGATTTTCCATGCCGGAGGATTGGTGTGGTCATTGGACCTTCACCCGTACAGTTTGTCGTTGCAGACCGGACCGAGAGTGACTCGAAGAATTTTCCTCTCGAAATAGCCAAGAGCCACCCAAACCGTGGGTCGGTGATTAGTGCGTTGGACTGCTGACCGAACGGTGTGGGTTCAAGCCCCAGCCAGGAATACCGAAAATTGTTCGCGAAACCACCTCTCGAGCTGTCGGGCCAGCTATTTATTTTTTAACCTCACCTACTATGCCTCTGTGCCTTAGAGCAGTACTGGAATGATTGATGTCTTATACAGAATCACTTTAGTCGTTCGAGAAAGGGGTTTGCTACTCTATTGCCTTCTTAGCTCATAAAAGCAGCGATTGACAATAGTTATCCTTCGTTTGATCTCAGCACTGGTGTTGTTGCCTGAATTGATAGCGATGCCTAGGTAGACAAAGGCCTTAACTACCTTAAAGTTATATCTGTCTATAGTGACGTTCTATCCGAGACTTCTGTCTTGAGAGGTTTCATACACTTTCTTTTAATATTTTCCATCTTAAACCATCAAATGCTCGATGAATTTAAAAAGAACACTGCAATTTCTGGGTTCGTTCTTCCATTTCAAAACGATTGTTAGGAGCACAGTTGTTCTGATTTCTCGTAAAATGAGGTGATGCCACACCATGTTGCATAAACCACAAAAGAGCTTTAAATTTAATCCATGAGGCACGTAATTTAAGGGCATTTGTTCGCGTCTCACTTCGAAAGATGGTTGAAATCATGACTGACGTCATGAAGTCATGGCAGTATCTAGGGAAAGTCGGAACAATGATGGAGTTGGTACAATACGTTGTAGGGGTTGCATCAGAAAGGGTCTTTACTGAGCTCTGTTAAGTAATTTGCAGTAGTATTATGAGGCACATTCGACACCTCTTTCGACAAACATGTAATACAAGCGATATGCATAACCGAAGTTGCAAACTGAGTTCAAGGCAAGTGCTGAATTGCTGATTCATCTGACCTATGTATATTTAATTAAAAATATCCGTGCCTGATTTGTTGATAAAAGGTTAAGAAGATTTTACCAAAAAAATAAATCTGTGTTAAACTGCAAGAGGGAACGAAAGTATTTCTATTTCGATTTGCGGTGGTATTCTCTGTCTAGACAAAACATTAACCTAAAGGTCCCTATGAATTCTGTAAATTATTTCTGAAAAAGAAATAAATACATCCATCTATAGACAGAGTGTTTGGTCTCTATTACGTCTGACTAAAAAGTAAACATTATTATTTATAATTTTCAATACTCAACTCAGTTAAATGCAGTACATATCAGCAGACGCTGAGTCATAATTTTCTTTGTAAATATTTTTGAAGCTGCGCTGTGGTTCATGGGAAATGCATTGAACCCGCGTCATCGTGTTATAAATAAAAAAGTTGTAGAATTTTTTTTCCGGAGAATGGCAGGATGCAATTGTTGGATTTTTCTTTTCATTTGATGGTGCTGCTGAATTGTAACTGCGTATGGTTATGAATCCATAAGTAGCGAATTCGTGGTCTTTTCTTCTAGCTGGTTACAAACTGCCAGCTTAAAAAGCTTCTCAATTAGCCATTCACAAGTTAGGACTGGAGTTATACAGAGCTATTGGCCAGCTAATTTTTTTTTCTATTTTTTAATGATTGAATTAACTTCGTGTTACTTATATGAAGTTCGGTCATCAATTTCATTGAGAGTATATCATGATACACTTTACACTTTGCTAGCGTTGATTTATTGGTGATTCTCAGTAAATGAATGTATGTACATCCGTTGGCCTTGACAGTGAGATTTAGGTTATGGCTGATATTTTGATATTCCAAAGAACCGGCGAATTTAGTAGTACTAGTAGGACACCTTCTATGGCCAAATTTTTTCGTTTTTGGTTGAAAATGCGTTCGTTTCACCTAGTTTCGCCCAATGTATGTTGTGGTTAATATTCTCAAGTGCCTCTTTTACCAGTCTTCCTTTATATCTGTACAAAGTTTACATTTTTATTTTGTTAGAAATATAAGCTTATTGTCTTCCCTTCTTTTCGACTTTTATTTTGCTTTGATAAGGGAGGACAACCTTTGTAGTGGCTGCGGAGATGAGGAAGTCAATAGGGACACAACCCACTTCCTCTGCACAACCCTAAATTCTTTGGAAGGCACTTTTTCCGAGGATACCGAAGAACTTTGGGTACTGTCCCACAAGCAAGAGGTACCTTCCCCCTCTCTACTGATCTCAGTGTGGCGCAGAGGACTTCTTTCCGCTCGCCAACCCATCTACCTAACCTAACCTAACCTTTCTTCGATATGGCGTTGAATGTTTTACCTTATTACTCCAGTACAATTGATTGGATCTGGAAAATTCTTGCAGTTGTTGATAGGTTATAGGAATGAGATATAAATAATTAAAATACTGGACCGTTTAGAAAAACAGCTGGCAAACATGTCGCGATAGTTCACAAAAAAATATAATTAACTAAAACTGTCACACTCATAACATCAAAAGGGTCTGTTGGGTAATTCACGTCCATCTTTGTGACAAACTAAGCGATTTCAAACCAGTCAGCTTTTCAAACTACACGTACTAGGATTTTTCCGGTGGAAGTCTCATGAGACGATGATATCACCTTCTTCATCAACAACCAGGCGGCATTAAAAGCTTGTGAAGTGTTGTCCCGCTGCGTTAGCTTAATCAAGAAGCAGGAAAACTGCCTCTCGCGGAAGCGAACAGCAGATGAGGCTCCTTGAGCACCTGTATAACAAGTATGGCCAATGTTTGTCAAAACTAATACACTGATGAAGAAGGAGACGAAAATCCTTTCTATCCCCGTTGAAGTGATAACAGGGCAAATATTAGCTCTAATAGAGGAGGAAACAGGTTAAAATTGTTTTCCCTGGCTGTTTCTTGATGGTAGCGGATTGTGAATTTGGAGCCTATCATTTTGTTATGATTGATGTAAACTCTTTTTTAAGGTTGATAGTTCTTTATTTGTTTTCGTTTCCTGTTGTTTTTAAGGTCCTTTTCCTCGTCCTTTAATTTTTTCAATACTACGGTCAAAAAATTATTCTATGGGCTTCCTATCGGAAATGGAATGAACGCTAAAGTTGTATTTGTTAATTTATTTTTCTTATAATTACTCAAATGGTTGATTCGGGTCATCTTTTTAATGCGTGACGACGCGAACATTTATAGACGTCACAAAAGTCGCAATCTTAGTTCAATGTCATACATGTACATTTACGTCTGAAACAACATGAACAAAACGATCTGATCGGAGTGAAGGAAAAGAGTGCGATCTTTTCCAAGATGAAAGTCTCTAGCAAGACATTTAAAATGTATTTTTGGACAGTTGAAGGACAAAAATAATGAATAAAATTGTTGTTTTCAGTTCAGGTTTTTCTTTGTTGTAAACTCAATTTTGTCATAATGTTTTGTCGCGGATATTCCGTGACATTTGTCACGTGCTATCACTAAAGAGAATAAAATTCGAGCACTCGTGCTTAAGCCTATAGATCATAAATATACATACATACATATGAACCTACACATTGTACATATGTTTTATGTTGTTTGCTTTCTAATTGGCTAGCCTTTCCCAAAAGAAGAAAAGAAAAAATGAAAAGAAACTAGTTTTCAGTGTGACCATGAGCTTAAAAATATTTCACTTATTCCGAAAAGACGAATATTTATGTATGTATGTACATATGTTTATTCCACCTCAGTATTTTTTGAACTTCACATTCGAATTCGATTTCAAGATAAAATAAACAAAAGATAAATTTTAAATAAATTTATATGTCAGGAGGATTAAAGAACAAACCTATAAAAAGTAATAGCTTCTTGCAGTTAAACAAAGACATTTTTGTTTATTTTCAATAAATAAAATCAAAAAATAAAAACAAGGTTAAATATTATATTCCACTAGGTATGGTTAGTGTCGTATTCCTTTTATTTGATTTTATTTTGTTTATCCTTGTGCGTTAAGGCACTGGCGGATGTTATTTTCGGCGGCGTTACAGTACGTCTCAATTTCGTAGAAGGGTTGAAATTGTTTCTGTACATACTTATTTGGCTGATGTGGCAACGGATGAGTTTTGTAGAATATTTCGGTTGCCGATGATACACACAATCCGAAAAAAAAAAGAAAAAGCTTTTCTCTGTGAATGAGTATATGATCAGATCACCTCCTGTTCCCAATCGCCTGTGCGTGGGAAAGCTTTTTACTTGTCATCAATTTGATGTGTCAGTTGCACTACCTCGGTGTTATATTATGGTCTTTGATGATACACACAATCTAAAAAAAAAGGGAAAAAATTTCCTCTCAGTGAATATAAGATCAGATCACCTCCTGTTTCCAACCGTCCGCGTCTGGTAGAGCTTTTTACTTTCCATCAATTGAAAGTGTCAGCATCACTATTTTGGTGTTTAGTTACTATTGTATTAAAATAAACCGACAGTAAAGTTTGTTAATTAATAATTCCCAATAGAAGGACAATAGAATTCAATGACTTTTGGATTTTTTTTGTTGAACTATGAGATCTTCCTTCGTGCCAAAGTTCAAGTGTCTAGGTCAACGGAAAGTAGGAGAGGGGTACTCATAAAATTCCAGCAGAGTAGTAATAGACTCGATCGAAACGTAAATGTCATCTTGAACGCGATAAATGACCAAAATTTGACAGTTTGTTTATATTAAAAATTTAAGACAGTCTAAAAAAAATGCATCACATTAACATGGATACTCTTTGTTTCAAAATGATACCCAAAAAGTTGTATTTGTGATACTCTTGTGAACCGAAAAACGACAGCACTGGTTGTTATTGTGACGAGCAATAGTATTAGAGAAGCGCTACAAGTTAGTTATAAATATACGAATTAATTTTCATAGTATTTTCCACGTTCGATTAATTAAAAATTAATGGGTCGTATCCATGAATGAAAAATATAAGATTACGCTGTGTGCATAAATTCTCTTTAATTTAATGACGTCACTCGTGTTTCTCATAAAAGTTATTTTTGTTGGTTTTTTTGTCAAACTCAAATAAATGCCAACATTTTGAAATTTGAAAATTAAAATATAAAAACAATTCTAAGCAACTATGACAAACAAAACTGGAAACACATAAAAGTTTTATCGATCTTTAGCCCCATCTTACCCCATTTTCCCCTACCCTTTAGATTTTGATGAGTGAATCAGTGTTTTTGGTTTTTGGTTTTTTTTATTGCATTTGCATTTATGTATGTACATTGGACTGCATGTGTATGTATGTTGGACTGCAGATCTACATAAGTATTTGGTGTTCATTTTAACTCGATACATCCAGTCATTCCTGAATTAAAAGGTCTTGACGGGCAGATGGACCAGAAAGCAATCCTATAAAGGTTCCGATTTTATATTTTAGGTACCTTTAGGTGGCTTTTTTTGATTCGTTTTCGATTGATTTTCCTGATTCAATATTAACGAAATTTTAATATAAGTATGTACATATGAAATTCTTACGTTAGTGTCTTTATTGGCAGAGTTTCCCTTATATGCTAAGACAACAATTATGGATATCCATAAGTAAATAGTTTAACAATTCAAACGATAAATTAAGAGTAAAAATAAAATGTATGCAGTTTGTAAAATTTCAAAGAAATATTTTATTTTTACAAAAAAGTTAAAAAATGGCAGGAAGACCAAGGAGAACTCGTATATATGGTGCCAATTATAACATTGGAGAGAGCTACTATAAGCCAGCGTTGGACAACCTCAACCGCAAGCAATTTGGAAGGCAAGTATAGTAATTACGATTATGTACATACATACATATATGCCAGTAATAACAACATATTTTATTAAAATAATCAATAGCTATTTGTTTACTAATGTCAGTGTTTGTAGGTTCGCTTAATGGTTTAACTTAGTCAGGCGGAGGAGTGGGTCAAACCACTGATCTTATTTTTCGCATTTTTTTTAAGAAGAATTTTTACTAAACTAGATATGTAGAAATTTGATTGTGTATCGCTATTGTAGAGCCGATTAAAGCTTTTCTCTCTCACTGTCCATTTGTCGCAATCTTAATCCTTAAAATTTTCATAACGTGGAAATGTAATTATCCCCTACTAAACTACCTTCTTCTTGAGTCTAACTGGCTTCTATTTCCGTTGCTTGCTTGTTTTTATTTGCGCTGCTTTTTTTATTTTAACTATGAATTTTTACATTTTTAAAGCTTTAATGACGATTCTAGAGGAATTGGAGCGGATTTATCAAGCCGAGATATAAGCAATGAACTGACACAGCCGAAATTAGTTTTTCAAAAAGCTCTGACTGAAGAGCCTTCTTTATTGGATTACCGTGGCAGATCAGCAGCGTTACATTCTAGTTCTTTAATGGACGATGATCTTGACGATAATGTATGTATATAAATAAATATGTACCAACTAAGTAATTTAAATTATACGTTATTCTATAAACAACAGGTGCAAGCTACTTTGAGGAAAATACGGCAAGTGAAGCAAATTAATTCATCTTTCTTAGATGACAGCAGTCCAGTTTTTGATAGTCATCAGCGAAAACGGAGCTTAGACGTCGGACGTGCTTTAAAGGTGATTTTTTTTTTATAAATTATTCTATATTTAGGTCTTAGGAAACTGTTCTGAATCAAACTTATTACAAAATGACATAAATGCATACATATGTATTTGCGGAACACTAAAAACCACCCAATCCATGGCCCTTGACGTGGTCCTACATCTACTTCCCTGAGATATTTTTGGCAAGCAGTCAGTTGCTAGCGTAGCTATCAGACTAAAAGCCTTTCAATGCTCACCTCTATACCGACGGATCAAAATGGGAGAGCGGAGGGGGAGGTTGTGTCTTCTCCGAATTCCTTAACCTGAGGATCTCCTTCCGTCTAATCGACTCCTGTCGGAATTTATGACGACTAGTCTTATCCTGGCTTAGGCGCAATGTGATACCCTTGAAGGACATTACAATTTTGACCGACAGCTAGGCTTCTATAAAATCTCTGAAATCAGTAACATATACCTCAAAAGCTACTTCAGGTTGTCGCTCAATTCTCATGGAGATGCCAGAACATTTTAACATTCACCTATGTTGGGTACCCGGTTTTAGGAACATTCCAGGGATTCGTAAGACCGATGAACTCGCCAAACGTGACACTACTCTAAAGGTCCTACCAGAGCAGAAGATTCCATTCGCTCCATATAATTTACTCATAAAGTATGACGCGATCAGCAAGACAACCGAAAGATAGAGAAATATAACCACATGCCGTGCTTTCAGAGAAATCTAACCTATGATAAACCTCATTCGATCTAAAAGTCTGGGGCTGAATTACCACACTCGTTAACGAGTAACTCGTCAACGAAATGTAAGGATTTGACATTACCGTTCCCAATAAAGTTGAGCTATCATTCGATCACTAGTACCACTCACTTACTCGTTATTGATTGCGGTAATTCGACCCATGATCTTACTTAAAATGTCGTTCATCAGCACCATTGTAGGTGTCCTCGCTGATCATTGTCCCATCGGCCTTCATGGCAGGAGGATGGGCCTTTTCTCAAATGATTTTGCAGGAGTTGCAGGGACAAAGAGGAGGGAGAAACAATCCTCCATTGCCTCTGTACTTGTCCTGGCCTATCCTAAAGAGGGAAGCTCTATCTAGGAGTACATCACTTCGACAATTTAGGCGAACTATCACATACTGACGTCAAAAGTATCCTCTGCTTTATCAGGAGCTCCAAATGGTTCAATAGATGGAGTGGCACTTAGGGTATAGATTCTAGTGGTAGATATAACGTGTGTGCCTCGCTGCTCTTTTTTTATTGCGAACAAAAAAGGTAAGAGTGTACAAATCATATGTGTTGTTTACCAAAGGCAACCCATGCCCATGAGTAAAAAATTGGTTTTGTTACAATACCTATTCGCATACACGACTTTTTTGTGGTTGGCGATATGAAGTCATTTTTGAAAATAATAAGAAAATGAGAAATGAAAATGAGAAAAATAAAGAGAGCCCACATTTGGAATGAAGAGAAAAGAAGTAAACTGAAGACAATAGCCACTAACCCGGTTTCGCTTAACGTTAGGTGGCGCAACGATCGAATGTATCATGTGATACAATGGCAACAGTCTTCACAGATTGTAAAAATACTTATTCCACTCATTTAGGTGCTTTCTTCTAAAACGATCTAAGCGATTCAACCAATACAAATATTAGAAATCTCGTACGCTTCATCAGAAGCTCCAAATGGTTTGGTTGGTTGGTTTAGTCCTAAAGGCTTACTTAGACCTCAAGCGGGTCCATTGTATCCACAAAAAGTATATTCATGGGAGTCAAACCAAGTGATAGGGTTGGCTAATCCACCCAGAAAGGGATAGAAATCTCAGGAGTTTCCTAAAATCAGCGATATTAAGGTCCTCCAGCCCGTGGAAGAAGCTACTACCAAGAGTACGTAGTCTTCCGGTGGGCAGTGGGGGACATTCGCATAGCAGGTGCTGGATGGATTCTATTTTCTCTTCGTCCCTGCAGCTTCTGCATTATTCATTGTAGAGCAATCCAAGACGCTCCGCATGGATTCCTATTCCGCAGTGTCCTGTGAGGACACCGGAGACGATTCGTATTTCCCTTCGACTAAGTTGTACGAGATTTTTGGAATTCTTCTTATCAAAGGCTGGCCATAGTGATCTGGATATTGCACATGTGTCCATGTGACACCATTGCGTATTAGCCCTGATCATGGTTTCCTCATCTATATCCCCGTAAAGAGTGTTAATGGGTGTCTTCGCGATCGGAAGGCTATATGCAGGATCTAGTTCTGCACCCCCACTAGTAAGTTCATCCGCCTTCTCATTGCCTGATATATCCCTGTGGCCCGGTCACCTTGTTGGTGTTTGATACATAAATCGTTGAGGTTTTGTCTGCAGACCTTTACGAGCTTTGATTTTATCGATGCTGACTGCAGAGACTTAATAGTCGCCTGGCTGTTAACATAGATAGTAATGTTTTCTCTGACAATGTTGTCATTTTTGATTAGCTTTGCGGCCTTCTCAGTGGTTTAACGAGTAGGTTAAGGATAATTCTCTAAGATCCATGTGTTATCACAACGGACCTATCATTGGTGCAAGTGTGTTGGCTTATCTGGCAATCTCTTCAATCTAACCTAACCTATTCCATTCTGATTTCTAGAAGTGTTTTCTAAAAGTCAAATTACATTAATGACTTATGCAAACTGCAGGATGTCTTCGCCATTGTACATATTTTAAGTGTATAGTGGTGCGATATATATTACAGACGTAGAATAAATCATAATTAGTTCAACATCTATGGTTTGGCTGGGGTATGGAGTTTACCAACCTTTGAACTCTCAAAAATTAACAGGCGGACATCACGTCTGTATATTGATCTGCAAACTACGTCGGATGTTTCATAGAATACTTTTACGTGTGAGGTCCCCGGATATCGAAAAAAATATTAGGAACGGCACCAGGTGTAGGTGGATTTCTTTTTCCTTCGCAGGGCTTTAATCGATGATTTTAGGCAAAAACGTAAAATGGTCACACTGAAAACTAGTTTCTGTTTATCTTTTCCTTTTATTTGGAACAGAAACAAACAAAAAGTGCATACAAGCTCTAGAAACGAAATAACGTCGCACAGAGAAATATTTTAACTTGTTCATAATAAATAATAATAAAAGTGCTTGCATAATTTCATGGAATTATTTTACTAATGGTTCAGGGTAGTTAAGCAATCTACAGTATTATTCTTACGTACCTACATTCATTATTTATTTTATATGCATACGTAAATCATGGTCTTATGTATGGTGTTTATGTACTTTTACGCATGTATATATAATACTTCAAATAAAATATAAATATTCTTTTTCTTTTTAGTCGTTTTATGATTCAGATGACAACGATATGATTGCATCGAGCATAACAAGACTCAAGAAAAGTTCGGTTATGGACGAAAACATACAATCCTCTTCAGCAGCATCTTTAAGAGCAAATGCTACGAAAGAAAGATTAGCTAATATAGAGTCAGAAATGTCGGAAAGATTTGAAAAGCAAGTTCAAAGGGACCAAAGATCTGCACATCTTAAAAAAATTCTGAACGAATCAGACATTGGAAGCACCAAAATTGTAAAGAAAGTTACATTTTAAATAAAACATATGCTAAAAATATATGAAGCGTCAAGTTATTCAGATGTATATTGAAAAATTAAACAAAATTTAGTTTTAAACAATAGCTACTCAAAATTTTTCGATGAAAAGTCGGAAATAATTTTTGTCAAACTTAAACAGTGTGAAAGTATATAATAAAAGATGAACAGAAATTAAAATCACAATCAATATTAATAAAATTAAATTCACAACCATATTTATGTACGATTACTTTCTCAAAATAAAATACTCTATGTACAGTTCAATCAGCTTTAACTTTATTATTTAATCAGGTAATGGCGCAAAGTTTTGTTTTTATTAAATTTTATTGATTAAAGGATTAATTTATGCAAATGCTTAGTAGCTCGTCAAGTCCCGACTGGCGCCAATGATTACCTGTCATCGTCGGGGCGTACTTTCAAAGGGATTCGGCACATATTCCTCCGACAACGACCTTCAAATTGCCAAATTTCTCGTGGCAACTTCTCCAATGTGTATACCATTTTCCCGCGAGACTTGTGCTTGATGAATCACCACCGGATGCCTCTTTCCACTAAATACATCAATTGTTCGGATGTTGGGGTCGTTGTCCTCTTAAAGGTTCTACTTCTAATTTTTATCGTCATACCATAAGGACATCGGTAAAAACGCTATTTAGTAAATCTGGAGCATTTTCCTTGCGTTCAATTTAAATATAATAAATATAAACTAAAAAGAAGGTTCGAAATCAGTCCCTATATCCACATGCATGCATTGTCCCTCAGGGTATAAACTAAATATATCCCTGAAAAAAGTGGGTATTTCTCTACGCTTTATAGGCGACACGCTCTTCCTTAGCCGGCTGTAATGTCTTGAAACGTTAAATGAACAAGAACAAAAGCAGTAGTATTTTGTTTCTAAAAAAAAGTATTTTTAAGTAAAACAAAGGAAATTATAAGACTGAGGAACGACACTTATTCTAAAAACCAAAACATAAAATGGCAAATTTGTGGAGAAACGCTGAATGTAGATGAAAACAGTTTTGATGTAGATTTGGCCCACAATCTGACATGTAACCAAGAAGACGGAATGACGTTTCTGGCTTTTGCTGCAACTGACAGACAACAAGCGTGAAGCGTCAAATTAAGGTCCCAAAACAATCATCAAACTGTGCAAATTTGCGTTCAGGGGAAATAGTTTCAGTCGGACCCGTTATGTTTTCCTCTTTTAAACATCGAAACTAAAGGGATAGGTTTGATTTGGGACGTATGTTGGGAGGTATCTAGGGAAGGGGGAAACAATTTTGAAGTTGACACTAGCGAATCTTCCTGTTCCTTTGGTTAAGGATGCCGCCGATTTCTTTTCCTTGAGACATCTAACCTTAGTTTGTCGCTTTCTTCACAAACCACAATAATTTTATAAATTTGATATCCGTTGCTGTTAACTTTGTTTTCAGCAGCGTTTAGTCTGCCCCTGCGAGTTTTCCATCGTCAATGAATTTGATAATTCGCATAAGAGAATAAAAAACAAAAACGTTCGAAGTAGCTCAAGGATACTTGTAAAGACGGTTGAATGAGTTGTGTGATTGATATGGGATGTGCGGAGATAAGATTTGCATCTTCTTCAGTGGACACAGAAGTGTGCGCTTATAACAATGCTTTTTAGACTTAATTGCTTGTATATAAAAAAATAATTGGCGCCCAACATGAGACATATAACTGAAACAGTCGTCGCAAAAACGATACAATATCCTAAAACAATCAAGTAAGGACTCAGAATAAAAGTGATGTGTTGAAAGTGTGTAAAAAAAACTCTGAAAAACAGCCGACAACAAAGATATTGAACAATCAAACAATGAAGTTTATAAAAAAGGAGAAATACGCAGAATCGGACGAAAGTTTTGAACAATATCTTCAATTATTTAAACAAAAGCAATTATTCGCTTAAGCCCGAACCAATAGAAAGCGGAAGCTCTATAAATAGGTCTAACAATAATTTCAGGCAGAATTTCAAGAACTATCGTCCTGGTGGTCGCCGTGGGTTGGTGGTTAGTGCGTTGGACTGCTGACCGAGCGGCGTGGGTTCAACCCCAGCCAGGAACACCGAACATTTTTCGCGGCAGCACCTCTCGTCGGGGAATGACAAGCTTCCGGGAGTATAATCTGTCATGATAGAGTTTCTCACTTCGCCGTTCGGCAATAAATTGTAGGTCCCTTCCATTCGTGCAAAAAATACAACACGCACAACATTAATGGTTGCGAGAAGCTAGGCCTTCGCTCATTCCAAGCTGTCGCGCCAACTATTTATTTTTTTTTACCGTCGTGGTGATCAGCGAAATTGTAATTGTGAATTGTAACTTGTTCAAAATTAAGAGACTTCTTAATCAATCATATTGAATTGGTGCTTGAATAAAAACCTTATCTTAGGTTTGGTTAGGTTAGGTGGCTGTCCCCGCTCAGGCAGGGACACAATTATATCAGATAGGCCCATTGTGATACCACAGTGAAGAAACCAGTCGTAATTTCCCCTTCCTTCCCGTCTCTGTAGCTTCTACAGAAATCATTGGAGGGGACCCCCAGTCTAAGTGCATGTCTGCCTATTAAGCAATGTCCGGTAAGGACCCCTATCAGTGAAACTAGATTTTTTCGGTTTGTGGATAAAATTCTCTCCGTCTTCTGTAAATCTATGTTAGGTCAGATTTGTTTTGACAAGAGACAAGTGTTGATGTTGCTCCACCTGTGGCTTGCCAGTTTCTTGATATCCATGTCAAGGAGGAACTTGATCGATTCGATAGGCGCAGGGGGTTTTCCCAGGTTTTCATGGAGATGCCGTCCTGCACCCACTTTTGCTAGCTCGTCCGCTCTCCAGTTGCCTGGAACGTCCATATGTCCTGGCACCCAGCACAGAGTTACGTCACACTTGTCTGCGACAGATGCTTCTAATAACGCCGTTGGTGGCGTTTTGATTCAGGATGGTAAACCTGATCTTTACATCAAAAACAATAAACTTTGCCGAACAAAATTAAGCAAACAATAAGAAGGAACCGAATGCTATTGGTCCTTTAATCGCTTCCATTGACCTTTGCTCTCGATCCGCAATCCAAACTCCACAATAAAAAGACGGCTTGCCTTTATTGATTGCTCCCAAAATCTCAATATATAAAAAGAAAAGTCCTGACTCACCCCCCGACTCATCAACGCCCAGCCGGAACCCTTGGACCTAGAAAGCTGAAGCTCGTTTTATGACGTATACAAGGAATAAGGAAAGACATTTCGAAATTCAGCTTCAACAGGGTGTTACAGGGTGTTGAAGTTTGTATGAAAAAAAAAATTTAAATTGGATTTTGGAATTGAAATTTGGTGAGTATATTCTAGAACAGAAATAAATAAACACGTGTTTTACCATTTTCCAAAATTAGAACTGTGGGCCAAAATACAGAGCGTTAAAGTTTGGCCATTTATAGTAACGCTCAACTGCAGTCAGCGGCATTGCCGTTGTCATTGCTTCCTTAGGTACTGCAGCTACCTTGGTTGAAGAAGATATGACGGGTCATTCTTCCTTCTCAAAGCATCTTAACCTTAGTCATTCTGAGTCTACACTTTGTAACATCTCTAAGGAGAGTGACTTGGCTCAGGTGCTTCGAGAAGCCAAAATTATAGTGTGGGATGAGTGTACCATGGCTCATAGAAAGGTATTGTGTATCGAAATAGAATGCATGGACAGTACTTTTGGGTGGTGGCTTCAGACAGACCAAGCCTGTTGTGCCACAGGAAACAAAGCAAATG
Source organism: Matsumyia berberina (assembly GCA_917880715.2). NCBI lineage: Eukaryota > Metazoa > Arthropoda > Insecta > Diptera > Syrphidae > Matsumyia > Matsumyia berberina. The sequence goes on from OU862870.1 coordinate 38,798,441, forward strand.
AAGTGAAGGCCTGTCTGAAGTCATCAACCTGATAGCCTAATGTCGAAGTCCTCTCCTTGAAAACTAACATGCGCATCCATCTTCGCTATGACTTGAGGAAAGAGGAGTTTTCGAACTTATTCCTCGATATTGGTGATGAAAAGAGGAAGAAACAATAAATGAACCGAGTAACCCATGCGATGTTATGGAAGATCTGATTGGTTTTTCTGACATAATATATTTAATGTAACTAATTATTCATCATGCTGAAGGGGATTGCGTTTCATGAAAAAGGGAAAGAGCTATTTTCACTCCAATACCCGTCTGAGGAATGACGGTTTCTCCCTTAGCGGGTTCAGAGTCAATTGACCTGATAACCTGGTCATGAAAGTCTATAATTACTCATCAATGTCTTGAAATCCCGAAAAGGACATAGGGTATACTATGACGTCTTTCCACGCAAACGTAGTCGCGGGTATCAGGTAGTAATCTATAAACTAGGTGCACTGCTGAAAATGTTTAAAGAGAAAAAGTAACCAATAAAACAGGACGCAAAAAATGCATGTGTATATGTATAGGTTTTATTATATTCAAATACCAACCGTTATTGTCCAATTTAGAAGCTTTTGGATTTTAGTTATTATAGGCAATATTGTGCGTCTGTAATTGTGCAATACTTAAATTAAATTTCTTTCATTACTTCCCTAAACCTTTGTAAGAATAAATTTGCATGTTTTTCTTCAAATATCAATGCAGGGCGGAAACGTATTGCGAGGTCTCCACAACCACCACATTGAACGCCTTTTACTCTTAACATTTTCAATACCTTATCGCGCAACTCTGTATTTTTGCAGTTAATAGCTAAAAATGTTCCACGACCTCTAGTCGAATTGAGCATGTGCGAAAATTCACCTTCAATTTGAAGAAGTCCAGATTTTAAAATGCTTCCAGATTTAGAAACTCTGTTGAGAAGAGCTTCCTCTTTCATGACCTTTATGATTTCTTCCAGTAACAAAACTTTCGAAGGATCACCCATCCACGTGTTAAAGACTCTATAGGGTTGCGCCGGTTTGAATTCCTCCTTATGGAAATAACCACCAACTTGCATTTTTTTACTGAATGTTACAATATCGGGAGGTGACTGTAAATTAAAATGTTCGTGGCACCACATCTTTCCAGTTGGACCACAGCCAGTTTGTACTTCATCAATAAGTAATGCACTTCCATGTTTCTTACATATGGATTGCAATCGTTGAAAGAACTCAGGTGATGCCTCATTGTCACCGCCTTCACTTTGAATAGGTTCAATTATAACACCAGCCACTGGTATCTCCTTTTTGGCATATTTAACAATAAGATCCTCGACTTCGGCTAAACAACGGTCATCTTCAAGTTTATTCTCCCGTTCATGTTCATTCAGTGGATATTTGTATATGGGGAAAGATGCAATAGGCCAATCAAATGAAGGTATATCAATCTTGTGTATGTACTTCGAATGAGTGGTTGATAATACTCCCAGAGTTCTTCCATGAAAAGCACCCTTGAAAGAGAGAATGCTGAGCTTAGGTGCCCCTGGAGGCATGTTTATCATGCAAGATTCCATTTCATCCTGACTAAATTTAACGTCTTCGCCCCTTTGGTTTTTTCTGTACCTAGAAATAAAATGTTTTTCAAATATTATTTCTTTGTTTGTTGAAAAATTTTTATACATATGTAGTTGCAAACATGGTTGCTTTATCATGTTTATGGGCAAAAAGGTATGTATATTATAGAGTGGCCGACAGAAATCCCATAATTTCGAATTTTACACCTATTTTTTTTTATTTATTTATTATGTCTTTATTTATTTATTTATTTATTTATTTATATAATGACTTTTTTTAAGAAATAAAAAAAATACAACTGAATTGAATTTATCTGGTAAGGCAGTAGGTTAGGTTAGGTTTGGTGGATGGGTTGTCGAGAGGATAGAAGCCCCCAGCGCCACACTCAGGTCAGTAGCGACCCATTGTGATGTCAATTTTTTGTGGTTGGAAAGTACCCCTTGCTCGTGGAGCAGTAACCAAAACATTCTCCTATTGCCCCAGGCTTTCGAACCATTTTACAGCCTTAATGAACCTCCAGATGTCCCTGAAGGGTATGTCCCTCAGTTCGTCGGTATCCTGGAAAAAGTGCCTTCCAAAGGATTTATGTCTGAGGTGGTAAAGACCTGGGCAGTGGCAGAGGAAGTACGTAAGCAATCCCTGCAAAGGTCGTCCTCAGTTAGGCTAAGCTTTTTCATATGATAATGCAGAGTATTATGACCTGTAATTACTCCTACAAGGATGGAGAGGGTTTTCCTGTCCTTCTGCATCAGAGTATTAGTTCTGGCACCATTGTACCTTGGCCATAATTTTCTAGTTATTTTACAGCGGCCCAAAGAGCTCCATCGCTAAAATCCTAATCCATGTTTCATGTTTGAGTTTACACGGCTGGACTTTCACTGACTGATCAGCCTGCTCTAGGTCTAGCGTAGATCCTTTCCTTGCCAATTCATCAGCCTTCTCATTCCCTGCTATGCCCTCATGTCCAGGACCCAGCACAATTTTATCTCATGCTGTGTGGCAAGAGCACTCAGCGCAGAAATCGCTTTTAGTGCTGCGTGGCTCTCGATGAAAAAGGTGATATTACGTGGTATTACCTTTATCGCAGTCTCACGGGCAACGATTGACACTGCTAAGTCCTCCGCCTGGACAACGCTGCTATCGTTCGGAAGTCTGACTGATTTAAAGAAGCTAAGCTTGTCTGAAAATATACCTATACCCACGCAAATGTCCATTTTGGATCCATCAGTACAGATGGCTTTGGTTCGCGGATTTGTTATTGTTCCCCTTGCCCATTCTTCTCTGCTTGGGTAAAGCAGTAAGTGAAATCGGCTTTTGAAATTTAAATATTCTATAGGGAAATTCAAGATCCCTTTTCGTGGATCGAATCAGCAGCTTTGAGGAACCAGCGAATATTATACTCTCGGAGGAGTTTCGTTCTCCTTCGAGAGGTAGTGACGCGAAAAGTGTTTGGTGGATATGGCCAACCACAGAGCCATGGCTACCACTGTGTATATACATATGTATCAATTAAAGTCAAAAAAATACAAATAACACCGATGTGACGCACTCCCCACAGCGTCAGGGGACCCCGATCTTAACGTAACGTAACATACATTGTCAAAGTATTCCAACAAAGAATTCAATCTATGTATTTATGTACTATGTACATAGAATAAAATACATAAATCTACGTAGCATATATTATGTTCTGTTTTTGGTGTTACCCTCTGTGCAACAAAATCTAAATAAAGATTGGTTAAGTCTGCAGTACTTACCACATAAAAATATTTTTAAATGCATTTTCATTGGAACAGGAACCACACATCATAGTTGTCATATTGGTAAGACCTTTAGGAGCAACTGCAGCTAAAACTGAATTTAATTTGCTTGGCCAATCCTTGCCAGGAAATACTCCGAGCGCGGGTCTATTCACAAGAGCTTAAGAGAAAAAACTGACTTAGTGCAATATTGTTTCAAAGTGGTAAATAATATACAAACTTTTTAGATTGTGATCATTTTGAAAAACTTTTAACAACCTCGGATGGTTATAACCTAATGGTACAGATGAAATTTGAGTATAAACGTCAAGTAAGATATTATCATCAACATCTACTATGTAATTGCCGATTGATTTGTCATAGTCCGCAAAAAATTGTACAGATCCCGCATTCTGAAATAAGAAGTATCAATTAATAACAATAGGTGAAATATTAATATTTAAGGCTCAATCATAAGACTTTAACCTTATTGAGCTACTGTCATAATTTAAGGAAAAATAGGTTTAGGTGATGTAAGAAGTGGAAACTGCATATAATGGAATTTCTCTAAATTACGCAATTATTTGTCAAAACTGCTCCTATTTTGCGGTACATTGTTAATTAAAAAGGATAAAAAAATTGTTTCGTCCGACATAATGATTTTTACCTGAAATTTATCTAAATTCAACGAAACTGAACGAAGCTGTGCATTATATTCGCTGCGTATTCGTGTCATCAATTTGTGCCACTTATGTAAGTCAATTGAAGTCTATTGTGATCGGATGAAAGTACCGTAGTCAAGGTTAGATTCAGAGGGGTTTTTGGCTAGGCTGTTATGAAAATACAAGGCATCATATTGGACCCATCGTGAACCAGTAGCTGCCTAAAAATATCCTTCAAGCGCAGACTTCTATTACCATCTACGGTCTGTCTTCTTGGTTGATTTATGGCTTTATGTCGGAAAGCGACTTAGGCTTATTAATTTTGCTGGGGGGCTACGTCTTTATAGCAAGCACAAGTTTTCCTTATCTCAAAAGGCGATGTGGCGGTCTCCTTATCGTCTCCTGTGTCCGAACTTTCGAACTGGCAACATCGACTCGGATAACTACCTTTTGCAACCGAAAGAATGAATGCGGATAACTCAAGCACCACAACAAAAAAAAAAACATTCGTTGTGAGAAGATACATCGACGAAATGCTTGGTTTGACGAAAAATTTCGGCAAAACAAGATACGTATAAAGGTACACTGCAAAGAAGGGCGAGGGCTCTTCGAACAAAAGAGACTGAAAGCACAACAGCTTTTTGAAAAGAAGAAGGAAGGGCATGAGAAGTGTGCCTGTTTTAGTGATTTTTCTCCGCGATTCTATGAGAAAGGAAAATAGATAAAGTCTCCGATCCAGAACCACCCAGATAAGGATATGAATCTCCTGAGGTGCCAGTTCAGAGTTACATAAGATGTCCAGTTCCGTGAACTGGCTGCCAAGAGACCACATTCTTCTCTCGACGAGAGTAGGACATTTGCACAGCAGGTGACGGACAGATTCAATATCTTTGTCCTCCCTGTGGTTTCTGCAATGGTGATGTATGTATGTATACATACCGAGGCGTTCCCCATGAATACCAATGACGAAGTGTCCAGTAATGATGCCGAAGATTTTACTTGTTAGACATGTATTTCGCTGGCTCGTACGTGTATTTGCTCGACTGATGGCTTTATGTTCTATATACCTTTTTCACGAGCTTATTGAAATCTGTCCACAGTCGTCCTTCCCCCAGTATCTTAGCAGTTTTACCCACAGTACAGATCCAGTGTAATGAAACCATTGTTACCATTGCTGCTTTTGGTGTTTTTTTCCCATGGATCCGAAGATCTCTGTGGTTCCTGATGGCATTTGAATGCAAATACTGAAAGGGCCTCACATGCGCAGTGAACTGTTTATATTAGATTTCAATAGATGACAGATGACAGCAAAAAAAGGTATAGCGGTAATCGAACTTATAATGATCATGACATCAGGAGATTGGGAAAACATACCGTGCATTTATAAGCAATGACGAACATCACAAATGTCCCCCGTTTTTCTGGACGCCACTCTCAGACACCACTCCGATATCAACTAAAATTTGAACCAATACAACAACAAATTCTTTTCTATTTTTTTCGATTTACGTCGTGCAACTATGGTGCATTAAGGGACGTCCTGGGTGTAAATCAATATTTAAAAAAAAAAAATTATTTATGCACCGTGTAGTTTTAGCTTTCATCGTATTTTAACACTTCACCGATAATATATTATTTAAATATTATAACGTACCCCCGAAAATTAATATATGCATACTAATAAAATTAATATGTAATTATAATTATTAATACATACCTGTATCAAATTCAAGTCCTCAAGAAGTCTTAACGATTTTGGTCCCGGGATGCTTTCAGTACATACCTTGGGTGCCTTCGGTTCACTATTTGTCGACAGAAGTCGAGTTTGAGTACAAACTGCAAGAATTGCATAATTTTAACAAACATTTTCTTCCTTAAAATATATATTTGCATTTAAATGCTTTTTACACTACCTTTTGAAAATACATATTTTATGCGAATATTTTTAATAGCGGTCGATATGTTCATTGTTTCCACACTTTGATAATGATAACGATACTGTGTACTGGTACTGGACTATAACAATTCTGTAGGAAACGAATTCCAAATTAAAATGACTTTGAATAATCTCAGTCAATAAATTTCAATTTATTTACCCACACTCGGGTACATTGTCCAAGAGATATCCCACACATACTATCTATCTCCATGTGCGTGTGTGTACGCACAAGATTGTATAAGTGTTAAAGAGTATGCGCAGTAAAACTATCTTTTATCAGCAAATGCTCATAGATACCAAAATTTGTCTATATACAGCTGTCATTTCACAAACAAGTCTAACAATTTGATATCAATTAATATAATTTGTGCACAGGGTGCTACTCTAGTCACTCATTAGAAAAAAGTCACAAATTCGACCTTGATAAGTCGGAAGCACTAAAATTTAGAAACGTATTTTTGCTCAAATATATCACTATTCACATTTTTCTTCCTTTGCTGAAAAAGTATAAAATACAAACTTGGAAAAATCGATTTTCTATTCCGAGCTGCTGACTGTCTAACGGTTTGAAAAAGCTTGTGAAAGTGATAATAAAAAAACTTAAAAACGCTTTTTTTCTCAAAGATATTTTTTTTTAGTTGGCCAATAAGTTTTTTTTTATCCATCCATCTGAAATAGAATGTTTTTTTATAAACGTGCGACACGCCAATCAACTATGTTTAGTAGATACATACATATGTGTGTATATAAAATATTTCTGTGGTGCTTGGATTCAAACTAATAATTCAACAAATATTTTTTGTAGTGTAATATACAATGTTGATATGGATGAAATATTATAAACATTATTTAAATAAGTCGCAGGGAAAGACTAAATAGAGTTTATGAATAGAAATAATTCACAAATATTTGTATATACACGTAAAGAACGTTAAATAATAAATAAAAGTTTATTATTCTTAACAATCTTTTGTTTGTCGTGAACTAATGAACTCACTAGTTTAACAGAGTAAACGACTGGCTAATTATTATAATTTTTCAAAAAGGCTGGTGAAAAGTAAATTACTTTGTTTTAAGTTCACTTTGAGTGCTTGTTTTGGTTACACCCTGTACCTATGTACATATGTGTGTATGGACTTGTTTATGTTTACATCTCCATAAAACTGTTTTTATTTGATTTTCAGGTTTAGCTTCTTTTTCGTTTAAAAATATTTACTGAAGCTGCATACAGTTTTAGGCGAGCAGAACTGCTAGGTATACAAATGTACTTACAAGTGTGTATGTACATAAATATATACATATGTTTATGCACACGCGGGGCTAGTTAAGCCACGTTTTGTTTTAAGTCTCATTAAAATCTAATTCATTCGTAATGGAACTATGGGACTGGGATAATCCCTTTAGGAACGAGAATAGCCCTGAGGTAAGGTATACCTGTTATAGAAGATGACTAAAATCCGCCCAAATTGTTCTCTTAATGACGTTGTGAATGTCACTGGGTCATAGGTGAAAGATCAATTTGAATGTTAAAACCAGGAGTTTCTAATACACGTTATGCGGCACACCGGTTAGCCCAAGACCTCACAGGGTGGGTGCGTTCATTAATCAAGTTTTGCCTTAACTTTCTAGATTTAAAAGAAGTTATTATGTATTAAAACGCAAACCATTTATTAAATCTTCGACATGTAACAAGCTCAATGGTGGTCACGGAACATCCATTTCGAAAGAGATCAAGGTTACTATTGTATGTATTGTAGTATATTCATGCATTTCATTTTTAATGCTTTTTTTTAATTCTTAATTCATTTATTCTTACATGCTAACGCTTGAATCTTGTCTAACTAATTCAACTAAATGTTACTTAATTCTAACTAACTGTCCCTATGAGGGCACTCTAAGCTTAGCTGTACTCTTAAGACTATGTCTTTCTACGTAACATTTCTTGAAAAGATACAAAGAGGATCATGCCTCTGTATAACGGATGCCTTGAGAACAATCCCCACTGCTGCATTGGAAGTAATATTCCATTTGCTTCCTGTTCATATCTTTGGGAAGCTAATGGCAGTCAAAGCAACATTAAGGCTCTGAGAATCCTCCCAGCTGATCAACACAGCAACGGATCACTGTAGGATCCTCAACTATTCCTTGTAAACTACTACGACTACGTTGTCCCCCATATTGACTACAACGTCAGGTACAAAACTCGGATTAGAAGGTTTTGGGAGGCTGGTAAAGTTTTGAGTGAATCCGCGTTAGAAATATTTACAGACGGATCTACGAGAGGGTGTGGTAGATTGGGGCAGGAGTCTTCTGTAACGCACATGACTGACAGAACTGTAGTGTATTTCAAGCGGAGATTCCGGCAGTCTGCGGCTTGGCTTTGGCTTGGCTTTAAATTAACACGATAGATTGTAGCGCTATTGTACAGGGTTTTTCAATAAGAGCGCTACAAAAGTTTTTTTAAATAAAACAAAAACGGTTTTGGATATCAATGAAATTCTTTATTCCTGTGAAAGTACGTTTGATGCCATTATGTATGGAACTCGATTTCTTTTGCATCGCCACCACGGGCACGCTTGCAGAAGTCCAGACGCTGAACCCAATTTTCGACGGTTTTCAAGCATAAATCGGCCGATACTGCTGCAATTTCACGTTCGATATTCGTACGAAGTTCATCAATCGTCGCTGGCTTGTTGGCATAGACCATAGACTTGACGTAGCCCCACAGGAAATAGTCTAACGGCGTCAAATCGCACGACCGAGGCGGCCAAGCGACTGGACCATTTCGTGAGATAACACGTTCTCCAAACTTGGTTTCCAATAAATTGATTGTGACATTCGCTGTGTGGCTTGTGGCGCCGTCCTGTTGGAACCACATGTCCTCCAAGTCCATATCATCCAATTGGGGCCAAAAATATTCGGTTATCTTTGAACGGTAGCGATCCCCATTCACAGTAACGTGCCGGTCTTGATCATCACGGAAGAAGTACGGCCCAATGACGCCGCCGGCCCATAAACCACACCAAACCGTAATTTTTTCGGGATGCAATGATGACTCATGGAGTACGTGTGGATTGCTGCCTATTTTGTTTATTGACGAAGCCATCCAGCCAGAAATGAGCCTCATCGCTGAAGATGATTTTTCGATGAAAATCCGAATCATTTTCAAGTTGTTGCTCAGCCCAATTCACGAACATACAACGCTTCTGGTGGTCAAGCGGCTTCAGTTCTTGCGTCAATTTAATCTTGTAAGGATGTAGGCCAAGATCTTTTCGCAAAATTCGCCACAACGACGTCACAGAGATGCCCAACGCTTGAGAACGACGTGTGAGAGACACATTTGGGCTTTCTGCAACTGAAGCCTCAGCGGCAGCAATATTCTCGACACTACGGGCACTTCTTTGTCTCACTGGCACGGGAAAATTTTGTACTGTGCCTGTGGATTCAAATTTTTCCACTAGACGCTCAATTGTTGATCTGCTAGGACGATTATGACGACCATAAATTGGACGTAGCGCTCTTAACGTTGAGGCCACTGACTCCAAATTTCGGTAGTAAATTTTAATAATTTCGACTCGTTGTTGGCTCGTATATCTTTCCATCATGAAATGGCAAACCTTACTGAAGAGAAATGTCAAAAAACCGCAAGAAAAATTTCGCGTCGTTTGCTGTCCCTGTCGCTCTACTTTTGTAGCGTCCCTATTGAAAAACCCTTTACTATCTATTGATATACTATTTATCGAAGTAAACGAATGCCTCTGGAGCGACGAAGCCGTTAAGGGGCACACTCTTGTGGTACTGTTGATAGGGGTGGATAGCCCAGAAGATCAGGCTGTTGGCTACAGTCATTGCTCTCGCAACTTACCTTCGAGTCATCTTAGTGACGAAGTTATCCACTCTGATTAGGTCCGCACCATGAATCAAATAAAACAGATTACGCCTTGCGCACATTTTAAATTTAGCACAGTATCGAGTGACGTCACATGCGCGGAAAACGAAATTATGTTTTATACATATGTATAATTATTATTATTATTAGTGAAAAGTTTTCTAGAGCAGTTTGTTTGGTCCGGACACTGTCAGGATTTCAGGAAGCTTATGTGCTTCTCAAGGTGAAGGGCGCCAAATGCGGTCAGTGAGACGAGTTCACTGCCTTGCTTAATATCCTTTGTCTTACATCAACGAGGGCGGGGCATTCTGTGAAAATGTGGAGAGAGCTTTTATCCGGTGGTCTGGCGAGAAATTAAGTTAGTGGAGATGCCGTTTTAATCGGCCGTGGTCACTAATGTAGATTTAAAGTGTGGTTCCTGCTCAGCTTCAGGATTTTAAAGTAGTTCCTGCTCAGATTCAAAAGGAAACCTTCTTTTAGGATAAGGTGAGTCCTATATTTCATATCCAGAAATGTCCAGGTCTGACACTCGCGCTTATACAACTAAGACCACGTGCATCCAGTTCCTGACTGCTGAGTAAATCCTGAAGCAGATATACATACATTTGTATCTTAGGTTAGGTTAGGTTAGCGGGCCGATGAGGACGATAACATCCTCCTCATCTCACTTAGGTCTATGTAGACCCGTTGTGATACCCATGTGTTACCAGCTACTTCCTACTACGTGATCTTATATGTGCGATGACAGCCAACCAGCTCTCCTTGCGAACTTGAGTAGATGCGACAGTGAACCATCTGATAACTCCTCGATGTTATCGAAGAGGTATCTGCCCAATGTTCTTTTCTTAATGTTGCAGAGGCTTGGGCAATGACAGAGGGAGTGAGTAGTGTCCTCATGCACATCCTCGTGTCCGCATCCTCTACAAAGGTCTTACCCGGTTAGGTGCAGCTCCTTTGCATGATACCTGAGCATATTGTGGCCTGTAATTAGTCCTACCAGTAATGACAGGGATTTACTGTCCATATGTAGTAGCCTATTCGTTCTGCTCTTATTTTATTCCGGCCATAACCTTCTGCAGACTTCGTAGGTGGTTAGTGTTTTCCATCTGTTATTCGCCTCGGTTAGGGATCTTAGCCTTATTATTTCCTTCAGATGACGAAGTGGAGTTTTAATTGTACCACCCGCTAGGTCTGGTTCCAGGACTGATCCCTTTCTAGCCAGTTCGATACATTTGTATCTTACTCTTGGGTCAGTCATCTTAACGAAGGTGGACTTTAGAAGCCAACGAATGAAATTGATTCACATAGCAGCTTTGGATTCCATTACCAGTGCTGTAAATGGAGATGAGGTGTAATTATTTAGACTTGAGGTGTAATTATTTAGATCTCGCTTGTACTACTCTCGGATTCGGAAACTTAACCGAGAAATTTGTGAGAACTCATCATCAAAAAGGCGAAAATATACAAAAATTACAATGTTGCCTGCTTTGATTAAATTAATCAAATTAAATTCCTATACAATACTCATTTAGTACCGCTCATGTGACGTCATGCGCAGAACGGGAAAAAATTGCACTTGCGATGACATAATCTTTTGTATTTTATTCATGGCTCCGCCCAGTTCTATCGGAACTCATTGCAATAGAATTTTTTGTACTCAGACTCTGGTGTTTTGTATAAACAAACGCAAGGCCTCTTATACACCCGAATCTTTTCCATTGAACTTGGTCCGACGTTGAACCACACGGGACACCCATAAACAAGCATGGGCCGGATGAGGGCCATGTAGCAGATTATAATTACCTTCGACCTCGCATCGAGTTGGCGCTACTAAGTACATATGTATGCATGTACATATGTATATACACAGCCATGGAGAAAATTATTGATTGTTCATGTGTACCTGAAGGATTTTTACAAAAATAAATACAATGTTTCTGTTTTTTATTTCTTTTTGTATTAATTTGCATGTAAACTTATATTTTGCAGGTCGAAACTCGTTTTTTATAACTTCCTGAATTTGAACCGAACTTATGAAGACGAATGTTTTTTTTTATGGCGGATACAAGCTACCGGAAAGAGATTTCTTCGTTGTATTGCTGATCGGATATCGAGTTAGGAACACCAGAGTACGCAAAGCACTAAATGCGGACCAGTTGGACCAGTGCTTCGATGGTTTGGGTACGTTAAACGCATACCCAAAGCTTTAAAGACGTGCCACAGATGCCGTGCAATCAGGTAGGCGTTATCTAGGAAGGCCCGGGATGAGATGGTTGAGCAGCATCATATTGTCATGGCAAGGCAAGGATTTTTCTTAGAAGCTGATAAATTCTCTATAAGACTCAAAAGAAAGTCAACAGCTCAGCGAGAGGACAAATGGTGTATGAGAAACGGTAGCCACCGATACAAATAGATCTTCAACGCAGTAAAGCCGCCTGTTAGCCTTTTGTTGCTCAAACACTTCCAAAGATCCAACGGGCATGCCCAATAGAGGTGACGGGATGAGATCGACACCAGCCGCAACTCTGAAAATGATTTTGAATCTGTTACCACTAGACACATACATATATCCGGTCTCTAGACAACGAGTCCCTTCAGTCATACCTCTACTTTTACCCGATACAATATTTAGAAACTCCAGAAGGGAACCCACTACATCATTTAACTCTAAGGATGTAATCGGAAATCCTGTATCAGGCAAAGAGAAGTGAGATAAATTGAATAGTTTGTACAAAAAATCTAAGTCGGCGCATCCAAACGGGTACAGGTCCCGATGTCTACTATGATTTACGAATTATAAATCCTTCTTTTGGACTAAACATTAAAGGATGGCTGCAGAGTCTCCTAGGCTGAAGTTGTCGTAATAAAAAAAGCTGAGTATATAATCAGAATCTACATATGTTGATAGTCAAATAGCCATAAAATCATTGGAATTAACGCAAAAGAATTGGTTAGAAATGGGTCTAGTATGATTTATTTACAGACTCTTGTCGAGGTCAGCAAACCGCTTGGCGGACTGTACAGGAAAATAGACAGAGACTGATATCAATTAAATACATATGTAATTATGTACAAACGTGCGCTGTAGTAAGATCGCTATAGCTTGTCTTCAATAAGCAGGGATCTATCAGTCTAGGAAGGTGGAAGCTTTAGGAACGAGGAACAAATCGAATCAGTAAGTACATAGAAGGAGCCTTTATGATGTTAGACACATGGACCAAAAAGCGTGGAATCCTAAAAATATTCGATACTTACCTGTTGTGGCTTTGTATGATGTCAAGCTGCTAAAAATCTACCAATTTCAAGGCCATCACAAAAGCACAGAGACTGACGCGTATGGCAGCTGCAAGTGCTGTGAGGATCACACCGACAGCAGGATTATAGGCTAGACAGGTAGTTATAAGTGGTAACTTTTGGCATTCCTGATACTGAAACCTAAATAGCGCCATTTTTAAGATTCAAGATTCAAGATTTTTTTATTTTGATTTCAAGCTAACAATTCATTAAAAATATAACAAAAAATTAAGATGATTTTAAAACCACAACTCACCTGAATACAAGTGTAGTTATAAACATAAGGGAAGGGGGAAATCCATCCTATAGCATTTAGGAAGCTGATTAATTCGCTAATCTTTTTCTGCGTGTTCTTTGTAGCAGCTGCAACAATGTGCGTTAAATGGCGTGTGAACGCGTGTTTTTATAGGCAATTAACCTGTACTAATTGCGTCGATCCTTCCAATGTCTCTGCGAGTCCTGTTTTGTAGATCTTGTGTTCTGAAAAAATTTTAGTTGGGTAACATCTGTCTTGATGACACAATTCCTCAACCCGATGTTAGCTACCAGATGTCAGCCTCTGTTAGAAAGTGTGAGCGGATTCTTCATTCTTCTTCGAACAGAATGTGAACATCGCGAGGGGTCTATTAAGGCTTGAATCTCGCCGCGCCAGCTAATTAGCCCGGTCGTTCCTCTTTGTTACTATATCCCGGCACTCAAGAGATTGACCTTGAAATTATGCCCTTTTTGCACTGTTCTACCGGCTAAGAAGATGGCGTGTTCGATGGTAAGGCATTGATGGAAACCTGGGTATCAATAAGGATGCCAATGTTTTGGATGGATGTAATTTTCTCTTTCAATGAGCGACAAGGTTCAAGTTTTGCCAGTACTTCCGCGTGAAAGAACTTGGACGAGTCTGGGAGCCAGTATGACTCAGATTTCTTGAGATGTTTTAGAGAAAATTTCAGCTCCTAGCCCGCAGTCCATTTTTGAGCCATCTGTATAAATTACTTTTTAATATTCCTTTATAATTTCGCTTTTTGCCCAGTTCTCCCTTCGATGAGAAACCTACCGTCAAAGCTTTCCTAAACTTCATTTTGGGAATAGTGTAGTCGATTAGAGTCGTTGCCAAATCCCTAGGTCATAGATCCAGAACGTTGCTATTACCGTACGGTTAAGCATACCAATGACCCGTTTCTCTCAATCTAAGCGCGGTACTCGATGATATGTTTTCAATATGAAGTTTAAGTGGTATAAGGTGCAATAGAATGTTCAGAGCTTTCGTTAGATAAGCTCGCGTAGTACCTATAGCCGCTGTTCTTTGCACTTTATTCAGTTGTTTTATGTTGTAGTTTTTCCTCAATGTAGGCTATCAAACAAGTACGAGAAGATGGGGCATACCACTGCGGTATACATATATCCACAAGACCCTCATCGGTTGAAGTCCACACTTCTTACAAAAGGTTTTACTGCAGGCGTATGATTTCGAACTGAAGAAAACATTCCCGATACTAAAATTACTGAGTCATCCGCAAGAACGACTACCTTCACTCCGTCTCTGTTGAGTCTTGACAGGTTTTATTGATAACCATAAGCCATAGAAGGGAGAAGGTAACCCCTCCCTGATAGATTTCCCTGTTCTGTGTTCTTACTGTTACCGAGAGTTAATGAGATTATTCTAGTTCTTAGCATGTTCGCTATTCAATGGCTAATAAACTCCTCCACGCCCAGTTAAATTAGAGGTTCGTGAATCGATTCAATATGGACGCTATTAAACGCACCCTTAAGGGCTAGGAAAGTGGCTAGAGTAAATGGTTTGTACTGAAAGATTCTAATAGTTCGTAGAACTCCATCGATTGTCCCTTAGTGCAGATAACCCTTTGAGAGTTGTTCATTAAGTGCCTAGGACACGTTTCAACGCTTTAAGTTCGAAAGAAGTTAAGCCGATGGATCTGAAACCTTAAGCGGGTTCATGTCCACACTTTTCAACTTGCAAAATAAACGTCACACGAACGCATCTCTGCGTCAGAGAGTTTAATAAAAATAAGATTTTAAAAATCGAAGGGACGGGATCACCTGATCCAGTGTTTTTTGTAGCTTAATGAGAAGTATGCCGTCAAGGCCAGCCGGAGCTGACAATAGTCCAAGATTTCCTGTGTGATTTCCCGTGTGATTAGTATTTTAATTTCATTCCATGGTTAAGCTATCTTTTTTATATCCTGGAAAGTGAGTATTCATAAAAAGATCCAAAGATTCTTCAGAACAATCTGTCCAAGTCCCATTCCGCTGGAATATTCCTTTGGCAAAATACTGCTTGACCTAGTGGAGTCCGGTTTCAATGGTTCAAAAGTATTCCGTCCAGGCATAATCTTTTAGGCGACTTGTACTACTTGACGATCACGAATACATCCACGACAAACGTCGTAGTTTTTTGGCGTTAAACGCCTTAGAGAATAACAATGAGGCATTTAACGACGTAGAAATGCTAATCGTAGTACCGATTTCGCATTATTGTATTTAATTTTGTCGTGAACGCCTTACGGAATAAGGTTGAATGTCTAAAACTTCTTTCCACCCTCGGAAAGACGAAGGTTGGAGAGTTACCCATTTTACATATACAGATAGGTTGGACGTCACAAAGAAAATAGAAGCTCACCGCATGCATTATTTTCAGAACTGCAGCAACGTTTTCCAGGTAGATGTCCTAGTTGCTTCCCATTAGACTGCGATGTAGGATAATCCACACAACAATATGCCTTTTTTCATGAGCAGTTAAAAGGCAATAAAGGCACAGAAGCAAAATCGAAGCTTGTGAAGTGCTGTCGCAAAGGGTTTGGTATTCTTCGTGCAACATCAGGTAAAACTATGCGTTTCAGGATAAAATTCGCCTATTCTTTAAACTTTATTCGAATTCCAATTATTTTATTTGTTTATACATACAGCCATGGACACATAAATAGCACAAAATCAGTTTCCAAAATGAACACGAAATTTTATTACATTTTTTTTAACAAAACCTGAAGAATTTAATTTTATTTGAAAACTTGATGAATAGTAAGTGTAATGACCTTAAAAAAATGATGTTGACATACGTAAAAATGAATTCAGAATTGAATTAAAATAAAAAGTTCAAAATGGTCCTGGACACAGAAATAGCACAACATTCGATTTCTGAGGATTTAACTGAGAAATATTCAAAAATGTATTTAAAATGTTTTTGTGTTGTATTTAACCTATTCAATATTTTGTACTGTAGCTAGAATTATCTATTACCGCCTGACATCGCCCCATACTCTCAACCAGCTTCTGACATCTTTATGGGATAGAATACCAAGCTTCCTTTATGTCACTCCAAAGTCGGTCGTTGTTTTTGCAAATTTCTTACCCAATCTTTACCTTAACATCGTTCCACAAATTTTCTATTGGGTTAAGGTCGGAACTCTGTGCTGGCCAATCCAAAACACAAATATTTTCTTTGGACAACCACTCTTTTATTAATTTGGCCGAGTGCTTCGGATCGTTATGGTGCATAAAAATCCAATTTACTGGCATAGACTCAGAAGTATCGGGCTGGATCGTATTCTTCAAGATATCCAGATACTGAAACTTGTCCATTTTCCCAGTTATTTATTCAAGAGGTCCTACTCCGGGCCAAGCAAAAGCACCTCAGAACATTAGATTGCCCCCACCGTGCTTGATAATTTTTTGCGTATACCTGGGGTTTAAAGCTTGGCCTTTTGGACGATGAAAAATCGTTCTACCATCTGGCCCAATTCTATTTATCTTGGTTTAGTCGCTCCACACCACTTTTTTCCAAAATTGTAGGTCCTTACCTTTATGAGATCTTGCAAAGGTTAAACGTTTTCTAATATTTTTTTTTGGTAGGAGCGGTTTCTTTCTAATCATTCTCCCAAAAAGCTGAGCTTTATTCAACCTTCTTTTTACTAATCGACTCGATACATTTACATCAAATTCTTCGTTAATTTCATTGGAAATTTGCCGAAAAGACTTGAAGAAAGACTTCTTGCATTTTCGGACCATGTTTTTATCAATGGAGGCAGTAGTTTTTCTTGGTTTCGGGTCGCGTTTTTTATTTTTATTTGAATGAGCTGGGTCTTCTTGTATTAGCTGAATTGTATTATAGACCATTTTCCTAGAACACTTCATTATTTCCGCTATTTCAGCTGGCTTTTTCCCATTGATGTACAGGTCGTATATAATTGCTCTTTTTTCTGGGGTATAATGTACGCCTGTTCCCATTATGGCACAAAGTTGACTTACAAAACAATGTTCAAATGGAATTGTACAAAAATAATACAATAATGTTTACTTATACGCAATGAAATTGTTAAATTCGCAATGTGTGCTATTTCTATGTCCACCCACAACAAACACTTCGCAGACTAAAATGATCACGTGTCAACATACCGAAATGATAACGGTACATTTGTTCGTCTAACATCTACTACACGATAGGGGGAAACAGTATAGTCCATACAAGTTGGAATCATTTAAATTTTATAGTAAAAAATGTTTGCGCACAATTTTCATTTTCATTTGTGCTATTTATGTGTCCATGGCTGTATGTACATTTTGTTTTTTATAAATAAATTTTTTTTATAATAATTTGACTAATTTTCAGTGTACACGTGTCACGTATAAACGTGTAGTTGAATACACGCCTATAAACCGCAAGCTGGGCAGTACGCTGATGCAAAAGGCCAGCAGAATCCTTTAGGTGTAAATGTTAGGCACAATATTTAGCGGTACCACATGAAAAAGATAGTGAGTGAAGATAACCTGTGCAAGGGCTGCGGGAACGAGCACACTTCACTTTCTGCGCCATTTCAGACATGTTTTTCTTGAAAGACAGTTCCAGGATATTGAAGTACATCTTGGTATAGGTTCATCGAAAGTTCAAAGTGATTCTAAGTCCAAGGGAAATAGTGAGAAAAAGGGATATTTTTCCCCAATGCGCATCTAAAGAGGTTGTATACTGACCTGTTTGTGGGGAAGAGGGTTATCTCTTTCCACTGTAATCCTAATTTACGCCCTGTGTAAGTCTCGCCTTTTGCGCCCCTCATTCATAATTAATCAATTGAACTCCACGATTTCGTGCAACAAACACAAAAACCCCCCAAAAAATGTAAGTTCAACTAAAACACAATAGAACCAAGACTTTTTTGCTTGCTATTGTGTTATACGTAAATACATATGTATGTGCTTCTGTGTTTTAAATATTTTGAGTTATTTTAACCAGAATAGAATAAAAGCACTGCCAGCCAAAATAATATCATTATTTAGCCGTGAAAAACATCACATTTTCACAATGAAAATAATAACTGGCAATAACAATAAAGTGGGAAAAGTAGCACACGGACACGGGGAAAAAAAGACTTACATGAAAGAAATGGACTCAACAGAATGAGTTAAACCCATTAGAGCAAGTTTTAAGATCGTATGAGAAAATAAGTTGAGTGTCAAAAGAAACGAGTTGAGTCAAATTCTACACAAAAATGTTAACAGAGCATGAATGAATAACAGAGTGTGCTGAGTTTGAAATCAGCACACTGTTGGTGATATTTTTCTGTATCTGCCTGTGCCCCTGTGGTCTTTGAGTTCCAGAAATATTAACAGCGTGTACAAGTTTGAAGTCAAAAGCAGAACTCTGTTGGCTTTCTGTTAACGACAGATATAACATTCCTGTTTGCGCTATTTTTCTGTATCTTAATCTGACTCGATTTGTGCGTGAAATGTTTCCATTAAATGTTGTATCTGACTGCGGTGTTTGAATTAATAAAGCACGACTGGTATGACGTCAATTTCTTTATGGAATGAAGGGAATAAAGCTCAAGTCAGATACATTTCATGCAGAAATATTCAAATCGAGTTGCGGGAGCATGTGCGGATTTAAAATTAGCGCACAGTTCTGTTAGCGCTGTATCCACATACAACAAAGCGGTGAAGATGGATAAAAATGTTCATATACATTAATTTTACCCCTATATTACGAGTGGCGAATCAAACGTTCGCCTCGAGTCGAGGTATTACGGTTGGCAAACTATCTCATTCGCTTTTTGAAAACAAATGTTGCCAACCAAACACAGTGAAATGGCAGTTGTGAACTGTCAAAATGCTAATTTATTTCAGTGTAATTTATTCGATTTTAAACAAATATTGGTAAATTAAACATGATAAGTAATATTAATTCGTTTTTTGCGGATAATTATGAAGACAACAAAGTAATAGAAATGTGCAGACTACGAAATAGCTCTAATCCCTCGGAAATTGTAGATCTTTTGTGAGTTTTTAGAAATTATCAACAAACATTGGGCGTGTTCAATATTCCGGGCAAATGGATTTATTTCCAGTCAAACGCATTGAACGACCAAAATCGACTAAGAATCTAGTCAACTGCAAATTTGAAATAACTGCCAAACTCATGTATTCACTTTCTGTTCTTACATTGGAGTTGCATTGTGAATTGTAATTGCATCAAAAATAATTAAACACGATTAACTCTGGAAATGAAATCGTATGGAAGTAACATACACGCGTTTGAAATAAAAATATTAATAAGCATCCTAGATAGAATGGTACCATTTATATAGAACAAAGTGTTGATTACTTGTTAAAAATTCCGAAACCGTCTATTAACACACAAGCAGGGAACTTGAACAAACATGCTCATAATATATTTTCAACACACATCGTGGAAAAAGAAATGTAAAATAGAACAAAATATAAATAAGTAAATTGAAAATACAAAGTTCAGCAAACGAATGCAAAATAATTTGAAATATCAGCTGATTTATGACATTTCTCAAACTGACTAACATTTCAGCAAGAATTTTTTGACTAAGAATCCAGTCCCCGACCTCAAAAAAAGTGACTAAATCCTTAGTCATTTTTCAGGCTGTCAGCCAATCAAAACTCGTAAATATGTAAACAAATCCATTTGCCCGGAATCTTGAACGCGACCATTCACTTTAGCTCTCATTTTCAATCAATAATGGTGATATTTGTCTGTTTTGAGTCAAATTGTCCTAAGTGAAGTGCTTGTGACATAAATATGTCCGGCTTGGATCAAGGCAATTGGTTCAAAGAATAAAACAAGAGGCACGCACCTACTTCTTGAGAACAGAACGGAAATGTTGCTTCGGTTCAGATGCGCTGCCAGTATGGGGTATTCTTAATTAAATGCGATGAAAGTGAGTTATTCGATTTCCATAATAGTACAATTTTTAAATAAATTTATTTAATTTCCGGCGTATGACCACAACATGAACATACTTCAAAGCTAGATAACCTGGTTCCATACATGTTACACCAAACCTTTGTTTAAAAGTGCATTGAGCAGAAAGTGGTGTTAGAAAGACGATGCCCAAATGGCGAGCAAATTCTGGATTCTTTTCGAAAACCCATACCATGGTGATTTCGTTCCCATCAACTGCACAAATTTTAACTGGAAGAATTCCAGAATCAAGACTTTTATTTGGATGTACTCTTTTCCAACAAACGTTTTTGAAATATTTGTAACAAAAAAGTGCAAAGAAACAACACCAAACACACCGTGGCTGGTAGTTCGCCGAATATTTTGATTCGACCGATTCTGACAGAAGTTAAGCGAATGTTCGCTAACCGTAATAAGGTGAAATCAGAGGTCGCCAAATTTTCGACGTTTGAGGCGAACCAAATTTGATTGATTTGAGTCGCATTCGCCATTTTTTTCGTTCGACTCCCTACTCGTAATAGGGGAGTAAGTCTCTGAAACTGGTGCAGTGAGTGAAATAACCTAATAACATCCACAGTGCTAAAGAAGAATAAAATGTTCTGTTGACGATTTCACTAGCTTTTACGAGGCGCCAGTCGGGTTCGGCGCCCTGTGCATTTGCACACATTGTACCTATGATCTCTCTGGCACTGTGTATAAAGCGGATAAGATTGCATAAAAATCATCGGTTTTATCAATTCATCTTGAGCATATAGATAATGAAAGAATTTAATTTACATTTTAAGTGTAATAACATTACTTTATTACAAAATAGTTTAACATCGCTGAGATGAAAAGATGATATAACAATAAAACCTAAATTTAAAGTAATAACCTATAATTAAAATCACTTTTTATTTGTTCCTTTCACAACATGCTCCACTTATCTTTCATTTTACACTTTTTTTAGTTTGTTTTAATCTAACTATGTTAAGATATCTATCATTTAAAACTTTATAAGGTACATTTTGCTTATAATTTATTAAATATTACATAAAAACTTACTTTTAAGTTAAAAAAACAGAAAAAAAGCTCATATTTAATAATTAAAACTTAATTAAATGTCACTATTGTATATTAAAAAAAAAAAAAAAAAATATTTACAAGATCCACGTTAAACGTAAATAACATCATACACACTTTAAAAACTACTTATAGATGTGTTTATAATACAAGAAAAATTTTATGAAAATATACTTGTACAGGGCGTTTTTTTCTTTAAAATAATGAATTTTAAACACTTTAATTACACTTTTCTTTTAGCATGAAGCATTTCCATTAGAAGAGTTTGTGTAGGAGCACTTCCAGCGCAGTGTTTTAAGTATAAATGTTCTTCACCTCTTGATGCCATTGCATGTATTTCCGGAATAATGTTCAAAAGTCTGCTAAACTTATCCTATTAAAAAAAAAGTAAATAAATTGGGACTTTAGTTTTATTTAACAATATCAACAAAAATATTTTAATTTGTTTTAGTGTATGCAAGTGTACATTGATATGTACATGAATGACCCTTATTCAACAAGAAGTTTAAATGTCTCGCCATTGTTGAACTGTCAAAATTTAACCATCATTGCGATGACTTTTGCTAAGTAAAAACTAAGAGGTTATTAAATATGGATCGATACACACTCGTATTGAAACAGTGAAGATTCACTACAAAAACGGTGAAAATATCGCGGAAATGTTTCGTAAAGTTCGTACCGCTTTTAGTCATCATCAAGCGCCTTCTCGCCAGCTATAGTGAATTTTATCTATAAATTTCAACATCTCGGACGTGAAGACTACAACTAGTGTTCGTCTGGAAAAGTCTGC
Source organism: Matsumyia berberina (assembly GCA_917880715.2). NCBI lineage: Eukaryota > Metazoa > Arthropoda > Insecta > Diptera > Syrphidae > Matsumyia > Matsumyia berberina. Next base: position 38,820,612 of record OU862870.1, read on the forward strand.
TGAAAATGATCGCAGCTGCAGGTGAGAGTGCGACTGGAAACCCAGTTGTGTCCATTTCGAGGCGATCACAGCACTTTGCCCGTTTCGGACAGGTTAGTGACGTGAAGACTCCAACTCGTGTTCGTTTGGCAAGGTCTGCTGAAAATTATCGCCGCTGTAGCTGAGAGTGCGACTGGCAACCCAGTTGTGTCTATTTCGAGACGATCACAGGAATTGGCCCTATCTGCAACCACTTAGCACTGCATTTTGCAAAAATATCTTGGACTACATGCTTGTAAGGTTCAGTTGACATATGAATTGAAGCCAGCAGACCACGCACAACGCCGTACTTTCGCTAAAAAAAATAGACACCTCTCGTTGGATGACCCTATAGTAGCGCTGACTAAATACTTAGGAAACCTATGATCTACACAACCCCCACAGTATTCAAAGGCACTAACCACGACAACTACTTAGCTGTAAGCAAAGGACTAACAAATTAAAGCTTTTTATCAAGCCGATAGGTGCAAAGGAAATGAAGTACAGTTTCCTCCTCTTTGTCCCTACAGTTTCTGCAGAAGAGTCCTAGCCTTTTGGCATGGGGCCTGTAGGGCAGTTTCCTTTGAGGACACCAATAACGGAACTGATTTCTGATCACATTAGCAAAATCAAATCTTTAGAGCGATTCTGATCTCGCACATGGCAAAACTATCTGGAATTTTGGAACTGCACATCTACGGCTGATTTTTCTAATTGCGTCCAGCTTACCCGTATTCAGGTATTAGATGCACGTATAAAGGGTAGTACTGTGCCTAGCGAGCTGGTCAGTCGTATAGTACGAGATCGTTGATACCTTGTCATAACCCATAAGCCGATGTGCAAACGAGTTGGCAGAAAGAGAACGAAAGGAATATACTGAGAAAGACAATGATTGGGACTGCGTCAGGAAGATTTCAGTGTGCAAATAGCACAACAGCCCAAGGCGGCCAATGCTTAGTTTTTCGCGACCATTCATACATTGAATTGCTGAGCTAGCTGAAATATTTGTGCAAGTCCATTAACATCAGAAAGTTCACTGTGATCGATACAGGCAGCTTATGGTATGAACATGTATGGCGAGTGACTTCAATTTATCGTTGAATTTCTGAGAAATGTGTGTACTACTTTCCACAGGGGGCTTTCGTACGGCGATCGACTTCGACATCGTCATATAAATGAATCTTAAATAACTGAATATATTTAATATCTTAACCCCCCTTAAAAGTATATCGTGGTAATTATAATTTTTAAATAAGACCACGCCCCTAAGGTATAAATCGTCAAAGTTCTATTACAATCTGTCCAGTAATTTTTGCGTGATGCACGAACATCGAGCGACCTAGTTATCATTTTATTAAATGCACTGACAAGTGGCATATTTTTTTTCTAATTTTAAAAAATTACCGCTGAGTCGGGTTTTTAGTTTTATATTACGCTATGTGATTAAATTTAAATGTTATTTAAAAAAATAACTGAATTACCGTCACTGATGGGTAACACGTTAACGTGTAATCCAAAAGGGCTGCTTGAACATTTTCATGACCTTCCAAAACAGTTTTCTTGTTAATTATGCCTCGAACATCTGTGCAAAAATGAAATAAAAATTTTTTTAAACAAATAATATGTCTACGGAACAAATTGGGAGAGCTCATACTTGGGTTTAGTAAAATCAGAAATTTCATACAGACGTAATCACCCATATCAAATTTTAATTCTTGTAGTTTGTTCTGTAGTTCATTGAAATAATCTGAAAGCTGCGGAACACCAAGCAGACCTAGTCCCAAAAGATTAAAAAGTTGGCCATTATTCAGCTGCGTTTCATCCGGCAGTCCATTGTGTATTCTCTGGTGTAAGTGGTCTAATACTAGCATATCAGACCAAGAATGTTGAAGTAGTTTCATTTGGTCATCAACCTTATGTAAAATAGAAGAGAAAATTTATTTATTTAATATTATTGACGTACTAAAATTTTAAATTAATTACAACAAACTAAAGTAAATTATAAAAAAGAATTATTTTCATTGTTTAAGAATAAATTCTGTCCATACATACATTTGTGCATAAATAATATGTATAATAATAACCTGACTTGAAGTATTCACTTGTATTCTACTAGATGATTAGTCAGATGTTTTTATTAGAAATAGGCTAGATAATGGCTGGCATCTGACTACTCATCAACTGTGCTTATTTTAATTTGGCGTCAAAAACTACGGTAACGGACTACTTGGACATATTCGGAGCTTAGACTGATAAACTTTTTCAAGACTTGATCAGGGTCTTGGAAAAGAGATCGTAGTACTACATTAAGGAGTCAACGGCAGCGTCCATATTTCCGAAGTGAGTTAGTGACATCGCCCCGACCACGGAAGAAGCACAGTAGTTACAAAGCAACAACATGCCTCAGATATAACCGGATTTAGTATTGACGACGGCTGCAAACGAAACAAGGACAACGAACTAATGGAATGTTAATCCCTTGACAATTGGTGCAGGCCCTCGACTGCTGCAAAACTGATATTGCCACCGTTAAGAAGTGCGATGGGCTGGACGGAGCCAAGGATTTATTATACCGATTATTACCGACAGTGCGATGAACTGCTGTGCGAGCTGCATAAATTCAAGTCCCAGTCATATCCACCGAACATTTTTTGCGGCACCACCTCTTGTCGAGAAAGGAAAAACCTACAGAAGTATAATTTGTCATGAAAAAGGTTCCGAATTCGCCGTTCGAAGTCGGCAGTAAAATGTAGGTGGTCTATTCGTGCGAAAAACGTACCACGCACAGCATGATGGTTACGGGAAGCTAGACCTCGGCTCATTCGGAACTCTCGTGCCAGCTATTTATTTATATTTTTCTATCGACAAGAAGTAGACCTAGGCAAAAAATCTCGAGTTTCCGGAACGTGAAGAAGCGCCTCAACAATTCGTACCAAGGCTTAATAAAAATGCGACGGCACCAATGACGGGTTCAACGAGCTCATGGTCAAAACATACGAGTAGCGCCCCAGCTAAGACATTAAAATTGTCCTATGTGTTCTTAAAGCCGGGCATCCACCATCACTCATGAATGACATTCCGGGAATGAGGGCGGAATTCAAAAATTTTGAATTCGTACGCGTACTCTGCCACGCAGCTTCATCCAACTGCATTCATAAGTGCGCGCATGCCGAGAATTGTCTTCATGAGTGATGGTGGATGCCCAGCTAAATGCAAAGCCAGAAAAAGAGTGTATGTTTAGCAGTACATACTGGAGAAAAGCATATCCTGCACAAAACCACCTCTGAAAACGGATTTATGCCATCCAACTTTGAGGCAGTGCGAAACATTGTAGCAGGCACGCGACTCCCGCGTCTCGATATTCATAAGGGCAAATTGAGATCTCCTAATCAATCGACCGTTAACCAAATTGACCACTGAATTTTTAACATTGGGGATAGTGGACGTGAAACCTTTGAACGCAGAATAAACAAACATGAACAAAGTTAATAAATGAAAATTCAAGAACTTGAAAATCTTAATCATGCATTTCAGCATACAACCGCACATATGTTAATGCTAAACAGACTTATGTTAGAACGCTAAACAGACTTCGATTCAGTTAACAAACAATAGGTTTTGGAAAAATACATAAAATTCAAAGCTGAAGATGTCTTAGTAGAAAATGAAATTGTCAGCTGTGTGTTCCTCCTAGCTAAATATTGTAATGATTTAAAGTTGAGCATTAGAAGAGTGAAAATTAGGACATGTTGCCAAACAAGGCACAAAAAACCTACGAAACTTGATAATTCTAAGGGTAACTATTGATTACACTTGATACCTTCATTAGCAGCTAGTGCTAGCCTTCAAAGTTTTGATAAATATTTTGTAATTCTAACTATAAGATTAAAAATCATAATTATTTAAACTCACTTTTAAATCTTTAAAAAATACTGTGTTTCGGGCCCAATCAACTTGAGAAAATAGATTTTGATCTAAGACTTTACACATTAGTTCGAACAGGTCAACTTCAACCTGATTGTACGACTGTTTTTGAAGTAATGCAAAGAGTTGCGTTTGCCATTCTCTATCGTCTATCGACTGGACAAATTCCCTTATCATCGGGGAGACTCTATAAACAGAGAGAAAAAAAAAGACAAATTATTACAAAGTAGCTCCTAGTTTTAAATTAATTACCTCAGTGGTTCCACATTATTAACGGAGTCTGCCGTACTCGATGGATTGGTACTCGAATCAAAGCTGTGAAAAGTAAAATTTTATATCAAGGCTAAAAGATATAAACAATATACCATATTTTCGATTCACTTGAGTGCTGTAAATTTAATGACACACTATCCTGACAGGTACTTGATTCATTGCGACTTATATTTTCATGTGCATTTGCTGAGCTTCCTGCATTGGACCCATTGCTTCCGCCTAAATTATTAGAGATATTTCCTGCAGAGGGATGTACTTGCCCAAGAGCGATTGCAATTGGACTCGGCGAGGAGTCCGGTGATTGCGTTAACGATGATACCTTTAACAAAAATTTAAAAAAAAAACTAATACAAATCACGTTAAATTCATAAATTACCTGGGGTATTTGAATTTCTTGCTTTATATTCATATTTGGATATGGCTGTTGATAGGCAGTAGGTGATAAAGGTCCTTTTATATCTGATGACCCCATAGTTGTTCTTATAGCTTGCAACGCCAACTGTCTCTGTCGCATCATTTGGAGTTTCCGCGCCCGATCTCTTTTGTACATGGGTCCAAATTTATTTCTTCCTCCTCTCATTCTATCTGCACGTACCGCTGTAAATAAATAAATGTAAATAAAATTAATAATGGTCTCACATTACAACAGGAAGGATTTTTTGTTGTTTTGAAAGTATATTGCGATATAGCAGTCCATGTCAAAACGTATTCATTCAGTTAAACACATCGTCAAGAACAGAACATGTACTAATTTAACAAAAGTACATATGTACAGGCAAATACGAACTATCTGAGATACAGAGATTGTGCACAAAAGAAGGCCTCTCTGTAAACCCCAAACAGAAGACTATCGTTCCTGTTACCAAAAGAGGAAACTCAACTCTTCGCATTCCCCCTTCCATCTATGTCGAAATCATTCAATTCTCGCAAGAAGCGAAGTACCTTGGAGAAATAGTGGACAGGAAATTGTCCTGAAACCCCCGCATCGACCGGACCGTCAAAAAAGCCACACGAGCACTACGGATCTGTTGCCGCATCTGTGACCACAACTGGGGACTTAGTCCGAAAATCATGATTCAAATCTACACCTTGGTCGTCAGACCTACTTAGGCCAAGGCCACGCAGCAAAATTAAAATGTATGAAATCGTATGGTTGTGGCCACGCAGTCGCTGAACGGCAAGCGTCAATTCTGAACAAATTTTTTGCCGCTCTGCCGCTCATTGCGTGGCAGCGGTCTTATGCGGCGATAGCCTAGTGGAAAAAGACTAATGAGGCCACAACAGCAAAGAAACTTCAACGGGTTCAACGCCTAGCTGAAATCTGTATGGGTTGCCTGCGCTTCATCCCACCGCTTCGCTTAACGCTGTTGTCGGTCTACCGCCAGTTCAAGTCCACATAGAAACCCAAGCAAAACTTAGTCTGCACAGGCTCTTTCACCTTAATAACATCGAGCCTAAACATTCCTAATTAGTCCTACCAGTAATGACAGGGAATTCCTGTCCATATGTAGAAGCCTATTCGTTCTGCTCTTATTATATTCTGGCCATAACCTTCCTTCAGATGACGAAGTGGAGGTTTAATTGTACCATCCGCTAGGTCTGGTTCCAGGGCTGATCCCTTTCTAACCAGTTCGTCAGCAGTCTCGTTTCCTGACACACCACTGTGGCCAGGGACCCAGCAGAGTTTAATATTATGCTGCGTGCCAAGAACCCTCAGCTCGTCGCGACAGCACTTTACAAACTTAGATGTGATTAGAGTAGCAGTTAGTGCTTTTATATCCGCCTGGCTGTCTATGAAGATCGTGATATCCTCCCGTGATACCGTGGCCATTGACGCCAATCGGGCAGCTCTGGTCACTGCTAGAACCTCTGCCTGGAAAACACTTCTGTTGTCAGGGAGTCTTATTGAGCTGCTGAGTCCTAGCTCCTCAGAGAAGACACCAGCACCCGTGCCTATGTCCATCTTGGAGCCATCCGTGAAGATGGACCTAAAGACGCTTTCCTCCCTACATCAAAGTGGCAAGTTCAGTATGCCATTGGACGACACTCTTCCAAGGTATTGCTTCAAACGAAACTATTTAGTAGTCATCCCTGCCAAGTGATGACTGGGAAAAGTTCAAACCCCATCCTTAAGAGCACGACCAAGTGTGCTACAATGGACAGTGGATCTGGGGCTGGAATATTCGGATAGTCGTCTAGCACTAACAATATTTGCCATTAATCAGTGCATAAATTTAAGCTTGCTCTCTAATTTCTGTGGATAACCATTTTTAACTTCTCTGACAGTCAAGTTGCCCTAAAACCACGATAAAGTTGAAACTAGTTCTAGAGACAGTCAAATTGGTAAAAACAACTTGCTTACAAGGGCCACATTGGCAACGAAACAGCGAACTTATGGCCAAGATAGGTCAAAAAAAAAAAAACCCTCTCTGGTCCGTGGTCTGGTCTCGCCTTTGATGTAAGCACATCCCTTTTCAATATCCACACGAGAGAACAAACTTTGCTTAAATCCAACCAAATAATTTTCCCCCACTCTATCCCAAAAGAAATCTAAGATTCTTCTAAATCTGAGAACGAACCACCTTGAAATCCTAGCCGGTATTCTAAGTGGCCACTGCCGTCTACCTGTAGACTATGCACATAGAACGAGGAAAGCTCTCTTCATATTGTCACAGAATGTCCCGCCCTCATCCTTGTGAGAAAACGAATCCTAGGCAGTGAATTTGTCTCACCAATCGCACTTGCCGCGCTTCATCTGATAGCCTCTGGAGCAGATAAACTGCTCTTCAATATTCGAGATAGCACAATCGGCCTCTAATTTATATCAGACGGCCATGTTAGAGCCGACCAACTGCTCCCTACTAATAATAATACATATAGTACTAATTACATACATTACAACATTTCTTCTTTTATTTTCGAAAATCAATATAAATTATTTAACTGGACTACTGCTTCTTAAAAGTGCAACATGTACATACACAGTTGCCCATGTGAAAAGCATTCTCTGCGTAAATCTAAACCAGAGCAGTATCTAGCGAGTAAATCTTGGGGATGCTCAAGCATCCAACCCACAATGAAGATATTCGTTGATATTTCATTCCATTAAATAGCATTTTCGTAAATAGCAATCGTAAAAAAAAAATACCGAAGTATGCTCAGGTGATGCTGAAGAATTCTTTGTGGATACAAAGCATCTCCTTGCAGCGCCGTGGATATCGCTCTAATCCACACCCACGCAACTGAGAATATTTGGAATACAGTGAAATCATTCATCAAAAATTTGAGCGCGCCGCAAGAGAAACAACCCTATCCATGCCGCCCTCGAATGTTTGTGCGTTTGTCTTATTCCTGCGCCAAGCGTGTCCGTTTCCCCTTTTTATGTGCATCGCAGTGAACGTCATCAAAATAGGCAGTCTACTTAAAAACCTTTTAATTTCTCCTAAACAACAAAACTATAAAAATAAAACTACCCTTGCACAACAGAGCAAAACAAAAACAATATGCGATAACGAACCAACTATGAGACGTGCCAATGGCAGTGCATATTCTATAAATGGCCCAACTTTAACACCTCAATATCTTAATAATAATACATGCTGACCTCTTCGTTGTTGGGGTGGGCAACATGGCTTGGAATGGGAACCCCCGATAATGACAAGAAGAAATAAACTGGTCTTGGATATTGCCAAGCCTGTGCTCTTTGGAGCCAGGCCTAGAGGGTGACAGCATGCGAGCGTATGGTTGTTGATTTGTCCCGCTCGACAGCCGGCCGGGTTTAGCTCGAAACGGCTACGAATTTCTCGGCAATGGTCCCGTAAACCGTAATGGAGGCATTAGTGGACTTTCGAGTTTTCCTCAACGGCATCGACTTAGGATAGGCACATGGAACATTTCCTCGCTCACAGGAAAGGATCTTGAGTTTGTTGGAAAGCCAGCATCGAAGACCGCTTAAAAAAGACCTACAAAGTGATATACATTGACTATACACAACTATACCCTAACACTCACTTCAATTGTCTGGTGGAAAGCACAAAAAAAAACTGCTATCTTACAAGTGTAACCAAGATTCAAAGGAACCTGAATCAACTAATTCGTTTTCCTGGACAGATCATCTAACAGAAGGGGGACTGCAAAAACCGAAAGTGGGATTTTTAAACAAATTAAAGGGAATCCATATCCATACTAATATTATAAATGCGAAAGTGTCTCTGTCTGCTACGTTTTCAAGGTTAAACCGCTGAACCGATTTCGATGAAATTTGGTACGGAGATAACTGAAGCCTAGGGAATGAACATAGGCTAAACTTTTTCAAAATCCTCCTACTGCCACGCCCTTTATATATCATATATATGTAATATCAGTTCTGGCGAACAGTAATTGTTGAAACTCGGCAGTAAAACTCTAGGATGCTGTAAAGTTATTGCACACTTTCTATCCACTAGGAAACCCACCTCACATCCTCAACCTTAAAGTTTTTGTCCAATCTAAACCCTCCGAAACTGTGCAGGTGAAGACTTTGTACCAGCACGCAATCGAAGCCAGGATTCTTACAAATTTCAATCAGGGAAAACTGTCTTCATGCCCCGCATTCCTCTGAACCCAGCAGACTACCACGTCTTCAATATTCCGTTGAGTTTTGATACGCCTTGAACTTCAATAAACTACAGGGAAAGAGCTTGAACGCGGACAATGTGGATCTGAAGAGTGACTGTTTTTTCCCATAGCGCGCTCAGAGTCAATTCACCTGACAGCCTGGTCATCCCCGAGCCAGAAAGAAAACCCAAGAATATATATGAGGAATTAAAAGTCTATACCTACTCATCAATGGCTTGAAACCCGGGGAAGGATTAAGGGTATAATGCGACGTGTTTCCACGCGGATGCGTATACATGTATGCCCTACATATGTATACACTTATGATAGTTTTCCAAAAGATTTAATCGATCGGAGAGTTGAGAAAATACCAATGTCAACGTAAAGAGCTCTCAAAACCTGTAACGAAAAGCTTGTATTGCCTTCACAAATATATTGTTCCGTGTTTATCATTCTTCAGTAAGTCGAGCGCTCGACATGCGAACTGGGATGTGGATGTGGATTGGAAGCCACTGTTCACAGTTTTCAGGTCACAAAGACGTTGATACTTGTACTTCATTTATCTTTGCTTCGGACCAAGCTTTGACAGCCTTCCCCCCACTATTTTCTTGATCCTTTCACAGTCTTCCACCTTACCTTAAGGTGGATAGCGAGGATCAAATTCAGCATAGGCTAACGAAAACCTATAAAAAAAAAAGACAGGCAGTTCTTGAATTACAGACTAGCAAATAAACAGAGCTTCGGTTTTTGCGTTCCAAATCATATCATATACATATAATTTTTAGGGTTTGCCATGGTGCAGGGGCTAGCTTCATCGCTTGTCACGCTAAATGTCTGGGTACAACTCCTGAGGTCGGAAAACATTTATTTCTGAAAAATAAATAAAAATCGATCAACTACGAAAAGCTGATGTCGACTCTACTGCAAAGACATAACACTGGTAGTAGGGTGTCATGGCTTGAAGAGTTTATTGAGCTGACCGTGATAATGACATCAGAAGATTCGAAAAAATTCCCGTGAGTTATAGCAGTGACAAACGCCACAAATGTCCCAGACAGCCTGGATACCACCCTCGGGCACAATTGAAACCTAATACTACCTGGGATTCGAACCACTCCACCTCGCTCGGGCTGTGTGAATAACATCATAAGGTTATTCATAACCCATTGAACCGCGAGTGGATTTAAAAAAAAAAAAATATTTTTAAGTATGGTACCACATTGATCGAGAGATCAATGTCTAGCTACCTGTCACCATAAATAGAAGACACACTACATATTAAAATTAATCTATTCGCGCGCAAGTCGATGGCGAAAGATCGAGAGGTATGGAGAATCCACTTAAGCACCCTAAACCCGCGACCTTTATAGTGGGTAAGTGGGTCATTGAAAATGTATGCATGCATATATGTCGCCACGTAAATAGCACGTATTGTGTTGACTGCGTTTTTACTAAAATTTAATTGGATTATTTGTTTAAAAAATAAATTGTTAACAATTATGTTTATAATAAGATTCAATAAAATTAAATGTGGGAAAAGATATTTAGAAATGGGGGAAAAAAAAGATCACATTGTTTAGAGGAAAAGCGTCAGCTTTACATAATGTTTACAGTTTATCGATAGCAAAAATATACGACACTTTAAACATTTCAGCAGAGACTCTTGCACCTCAAGGTTGCGAAAAATCACACCAAAGGATACAAAACATACAAGCACCGGGAATTCCTTTTCAAGCTCCAAATTTATCCAGGTGAATATAAGACACCAACATTTCATCTGAATATCTGATAGAACTATTATACGGAATTTACCGTAAAAAAGACTTGTTGAGATGAATTGTCCAAAGAAATCTTCTGGTGACAAAGAAATTTAGGTTACGATGGCATTTTGCAATGGAATAAGTTCACAAACAAATGAATTTTGGAAAAAATGTACTGTGGATTGATGAATTGAAGTTTAAATCAGATGGAAAAAGATACGTTCACCCAACCACAACAACACAATCCTAGACATACTGTGAAAGCAGTAAAACATGGTGACGGAAACGTGATGATGTGGGACGATTTTCCATCGCCCGGTGTTGTATCAATTGTCAAGATTAACCCGAAATGAACGACCACTGTTATAAAAGTAAAGGGTGATCCAATACGAGGTACTTTTGTTAATAGGGATTGTCGGTCATAACACGCGTGATAAATGTCATGTACATGTAAAATTTTTGTTCAGCGTTCATTGGCATTTCATCATGAATAGACTTACGTCTGAAAGTTTATAAATCGTGGAAATTTAGTTCCAATATCAGTGCTCAGGGAAAACGTTTTTCGTACCCTTTTTCAAAAAATTCTGTTCAGCGACAAGGATAATTTTTGGCTTAACGGATACGGATGTCGTATTTGGTCTGATGAGCAGCCAGAAGCGACCTATGACCTACCAATGCATCCAGAACAATGCACTGTTTGTTGCGGTCAATGGATAGCCGGTAATATCGGACCGTATATCTTGAAAAATGAAGGCGCCAAAAGTTCAAGACATTAGTGTAGATGACTTGTGGTTTAAATAGGATGGTGCCACATGCCACACAGCGGGCGAAACCATACAGTTTCAGAGACCATTTTCACGAAAACATCATCTCAAAAACGTACCCAACCCAGACATTCTAGCGTGTCTGGTTGAACGTTCGCCTGTTGCTAGTGTTCGGTGATTTTGTGATTCGAGATCTGTTAAAATATTATGTCACACTTACTCGTTTGGAGACACTTTCCTTCTTAAAGGCCTTGAAACAATTTTTTAAAATTATTTTCGTTTTCTTTGTTTCAGTATTAACTGCTGTATCGCCATCAATGCAGTCGTTATTTTTCCTAACTCCTTCGAGTAACTCGTTTTGCAGGCAGTTCGTCCTTATCAGCAAAGTCTATTTCAAGGTTCAGTTATCGACCTAATTGCAGAACATGGTTATTGGTAGATCAATTTTCTCTGCACCTTTCCCGGCCTATGTTAAAGAAGAAAGCTCTAACTAGGAGCCTATCACTTCGACAACTTGGGCGAACTATCGCATAATGACATCAAAAATATCATCAACTTTCTTAAGGGCTCCAAATGGTTTGAATATCGTGAGTGCCACTTGGTATATGTAGTATAACAAAGGGTCTTTCTTGACCTATGTCGCGGATTTAAAACCAGAACTTATGTACGTGGCCTAAATTAGAGGCGAGAGTCCTTACAACTAGCGTGGAATATCTAACCCTTCCTAGAGCCGGACAACCGCAGACGAACTGAAACACTGTTTCCTTCCCGCTCTCATTGTTGAAGCTCCAACAATTCGCGTTAAATGGGATGCAATTGGACCCGTGTGTTCCTATAAGCCAGTGATCTTTACTATTTGCCGGGATCCTTCCGAGTGTTGTTTTGTAGATTTTTCTGGACCAATTATAATTGGGTCACATTTGCCTTGACATGACACAATTCCACAACCCATGCTACCTGATGTTAGCCTCTGATAGAAAGTGTGAGAGGAAACTTTCCTTGAACCTCGCCTCGCCACCTCATCAGCCTCATCGGCCGTTCTCCTCTACATATGTTACTTTGTCCCGGCACTCAGGAGTTTGTCCTTGAAACGATGCCCAAATGAAGCAAGCGCCTCATTTCACTATTCCACCTTGGTCTTGGTAGTAGCCTGGCTGTTAAAAAAAATGGCAATGTTTTGAACGGATGTAAGGTTAACTTTCAATTAGCGGTAAACTTCGAGCATTGTCAGTACTTCTGCCTTGAAGGTACTTGACCAGTCTGTGAGTGAGTGATGTGAATAAGAACTAAGGCAGAGTGTTTCCTCAACTTTTTCGACAAAACATTCAATTTGAGTTATTTTCATAGATCTTATTGGTGGTCTTAAACTTATGAACGGTAGTGTATGTTATGTAAATTTTAGTCTTTTCTTTCGGATTTACGGTCTTATCACAGGAAATTAGTCCATAAAAATATTTACTGTAACTAGTAACGTTCCATCCCTATATATGCACTCACACGTTTCAACGTGAAACCTTAAAAACCAAAAACAGTGAAACGACATTCCCACAGCTTTTACAGAAGTTACTTGAGCCATTTTAATTCTAGGTTAGGTTGGGTATAATATGTAGATGGGCTTAGAGGAATCGCTTAGGCTCAAGGCTCCTTGTAATACCTAGAGAATTCCGCCCGAATAGCCACAACTCACGGACATTGCTGCCACTCGCTCTCATTCAATTAGACAACGTCAAATTTCAATATCTGGATTAGATAGTCATTTAATCTCTAAAGGAAACCAATACAACTTGAAGGGAAGATAGTAGCTGCAACCTCGGTCCCCAGACTGAGAAGCCTGGCTCATTTCGACGCGAGATCTTATACAGGGCATAATGAAATCATCAGAATGCTACGGAAAATCCCAAAGTAACATTGCCGACAAGAGCTTCAACTTTGACAACAACTTTTCCCTCGAGGGAGTCCTGGATGCACAATGACAACACAGGACACCACGAAAGAATAACATTGAACACTGACGGTGCGCCAAATCGAACTAGCCGTACATCTCGAACGTCATGTCATAGTCTTTCAGGCAGAAGTCTTCGCGATCAAGAAGGGGGTGGATGTCCGTATGCGACAAAACACCCAAGGGAAACGCATACACATCTCCTCCGACAGAAAAGCAGCAATGAAAACGTAACAAACCCTGTATCGAAGTCACTATTCGTACGGAAATACCAAGATTTGGCAGCCAAAACAATGTGCACAGGTGTTACGGGAAACGAGACAGCAGACAAAATGACGAGAGAAGGAGCGGAAATAATTGGTCGTACCACAAACGACAAGATAGGAATCGCATCAACAGTCATTAAGACAGAAATCGGTAACAGCATCCGGCATTTTCACAAATACTGGCCAGAACTGACGACCTGATCAATCATCGCCAAACCTAATAATATTCTCCGCAGAAAAGCGATGAGTAGCAACTGAGACCAATGGTGGCAGATACAAGAATACGCCAGCGACTACTGGGACAACTGGTCTATTGTACTGCCAGGAAGCTGGATCCAGTTTTTACCCATTTTACTGCAATTTGTTCGGCTTTCTCCGAAAATCGGCGCTTCAATAATGAGAGGCTTACAGTTCAGCACTCACCAAAGATCTGAGTCAAGCCAGGACAATTGCAACGAAAACGATCCGAAGCATCGTTACCCATTCTAAAGGCGTCGCAGACATTAGTGTCTCTTAAGCCTAACACATTAAGATGCTTGGCAAAAACGATGTGTTAGAACTCCAATAAGGGGTCTACAGACTCGTCTACTGAGGGATAGAAAGAATGCTGCTGTTTTCTTACAGACGTTCAGGTGCATTCGATTAGTCTGTCTGCATTCTGGAGAGCCGTGCCACGAGCAATTGTGTTTGTAGGAAACCCAATCGTCAATTGAGATCCCTGCGAAATCATCCTCTACGATCGCAGGTCGGACATCTCATTTTCAGAGATTCTAGTGTAACCTGGGATCCAGATAAGAATCAAAGAGTTCAACCTTGTGACTAAATTCAGAGAGTTCTTGCCTTCTCAAACTATTTTGAAACTGGTTTAAGGGTTGAACAAGGCCTTAAGCGCACTCTGGCTATCGCTAGAGACACAGATGCTTAAACCCTTCCACTGATTCCTTACAATATAGTCCGTGGCCATTGCGGTAGCAAAAATCTTTGCTTGGAAAACAGAGGCAGAGGTACTTTCCTAACGAGTAGTAATAAAGACACCAGCACCGGACCCATTACTGGTTTTGGGACCATCCGTGAAGGTTGGTCTACAGCCCAGTTCAGGCTCAGATTTTGGCCTTTGCACAGTAGCCTGAGTTAGATCAATCACAATCCTTCTTCTTATAAAGAGGACATGCTCACGTTTCAGAGGATTGACCGAAAACCCACTCCTAGTGCACTATTCATCGATCATGTCTAAAGCAATCTGCGCTTTAGTAAAGACAGTTTTTAGGCATTACCCGACCGAAAGCATGGCAACTTCATCCGCATATGCCTAAGCGTAGGCGCTAGAACAATTGAGAGTATGCAACAGAGAGTCAATCACCGCGCGCGGTGTGCGATAGTTTTGGTAAAGATATAGTCGACAACATCTTCAGACTAATGAGGAAGGAGACATACTGACAAATGCCTGAATATAAAATTGTTTCTTATAACAACCAAAAACAGTGTTATCGCTGGAAAATAAAAAAATACTTCACTAGGTTGCGTCAAAAGTAAGAAACACAAATATTCTTACCTAAGGGATAATATTGTCATTTCCCCAATGGCCTAGGGGTCGAGTATGTAACGCAGCCTCTGTGTTTCGTCGTTTGGGGATGTAAGGCAGCATGTGGGTTTGGTTTAATACACTAACAGCATAAAACATAAATAAGATTCACCATTTTAACGACAAATGCACCATAAAGTAATTAGAGATGATGTTTGCCCAGGAATTGAATATTCCAGGAAGATAGTGATCCATAGCATTTCAAGATCTTATCTTGGGTAAGGTATGGTTACTCTACCGAATCCCATTAAAGCTCGATCACCTCCCCAAGTCATCGTATAACAATCCAATTGAACAGTTATGCGATAATTTGGATCAGTGCACTTAACAAGCAAGGAAACAGTGCAGGCAGGCTCTGACTGAGAAAGGTATTAGTACCACAAAGCCTAAAAAAAAAAATCCATAATTTTATATTTATATCATACATTACCGCTCATAAGTACTCGCCCACCTACATGCATGTATGACTATCCTGTATGTATGTAACTAGCTGATACCCGCGAATTTGTCCGCATGGAAGACGTCTCATTACACTCTATATCCCTCCTCGGGTTTCAAGCCATTGATGAGTATGTATAGACTTTCAATTCCTCATATTAATTCTTTAATATCATCCTAGCTCGAGGATGGCCAGGCTCAGGTGAATTGGCTCTGAACGCGCTATGGGAGAAACAGTCACTCCTCAGATCCACATTATCTACTTTCAAACTCTGTCCATGTACCTTATTGATGTTCATGGCGTATCAACGGGAAATTGCAGACGTTTGTCGTAGTCTGATGGGATCAGAGGAATGCGGGCGATGAAGACGTTTTTTCTCTGATTGACTCCTGTGAAAATCTTGGCTTCGATAACGCGGTTCTACAATACAAAGTCTTCACCTGCATAGTTTTGGAGGGTTTAGATTGGGCAACAACTTTGAGGTTGAGGATGTAGGGTGGGTTTTCTGGTGGATCGAAATTGTGCAATAACTCGATAGGTTAGTACACAGCATCCTCGAGTTGCATTTCCGAGTCCAGAGATTCATACTTTATATTCTCAGTTGGCAACTGCTCCAGCAGAAAATTGTTGATGCTGTTGGCTGAGTCGTTTATTTGAGTGAAAATAGCTCTGCAATAGCTCAGCCATAGAACTCCAAACTACGAAACGTTTAGGTACATTATATTCTGCCAGTGAAAATAATCAAGTCTCCCATAACATCGTACGGGCTACTTGGTATATTTATTCTTTGATACTCTTTCCATCACCAATATCAAGAAATTAGTTAGAAAATTCGTCTGCTCTCACGTCACATTGAAGATGAGCATGAATGTATGTTAACTCTCAAGGACAGGACTATATGAGACAGGCCTTCACTTAATTTGCCGTGTCCCCCGTGGGACAACAGGCTACTTGGTCTGTTTGAAGCCACCGGGCAAAAGCACTGTCGAAGTGTCCTATTACGATCCTCAATACCGTTCTATGAGCCATGATCCAACTCACCCCACACTATAACTTTGGCTTCCCGCAAGCACTTGACCCAAGTCGTTTTGCTTTGAGATGCTACAAAGTGTAGACTCAGTATGACTTATCTTAAAAAGCTTTGAGAAGATAGAGTGACCCGCCATGTGTTCTTTAATCAAGTTAGCTACAGTACCTGAGGAAGCAATGGTAACGGCAGGATTCCTTTCCCCCTTAGTTGTGGCCCACAACAGATTGATCAAGAATATATATACATACATACATATGTATATGATTTCTTACAAACTTTCGCAAAATATGTAGGACTATGTATTGTAGAATATTTGTGCTAAAGCTACGATCAGATGATTTGCAGATGTGTGCAAATTTTGCAGAAAAATGTGTCCCAAACGTCCGCAAATAGTGTGATCAGCAAATTTTCGTCCGCAACTATTTACACAAATGTCATTTGCGGACGATTTACAGATGACATGTGCAAACGTTTGCAGAGGACGTTTGCAGATGACGTATGCGTGTGTGATCACCCTTTTGGGAGCACTTGCACACTTTTGTGAACTTTTGGACATTTGCCCACACGCATTTGCGGACTTCTGACTTTTGCATACATATGCTGCTTTCAAGAAACATGGGTAAAGGCCCGCAAATGCTGTGTTATAACGTGGGTGTTTTTCCTCGCAATTCTCCTTCATTTGCGCTACTGAATTGGACATCATCGAACTTTAATCACCAGAGTATCAAATAAATCAATGGAATCCATTTTCTGACAAAAAGAAAAGTGAAAATAAAAATGATTCGCGACAGCGAAATAACGTTTTGTTCAATGTTTCAATTCATTTTCATTTTTGTTATGTTCAGAAAACAGAAACAGGAAAAAAGTTGTGACAAAATACGAGCTCATCTTCTCGCAAACCGCGGTAAAGTTTCGCACAAAATCCTTCCTTGTCGCGCCGGCCAACCCAATCCTTTCTTCAGCATTAGCGCTGCTTCGAGGCCGATTTGCTATGGTCATCTTGTTCGCTGCTGCTCTCAAACAAATACATACACAGCTAATACCACTGCGACGGTATCTCGAGTTGTTCCTCATCCCTCCAAATAAATAATAATAACGTTTCTTCAAATGGGTCTGCAAATATGCTATTTGCATATGTCGGCAAATCGTGTGATCGGACAATAAATGCTTTGAAAAATTTCGAGATGTCATTTGCGCACACCCAAAAATCGTGTGATCGACCTGCAAATGACATTTCTGCAAATTGGCTTTTGCGGATCCAATTTAACTTTTTTTTTATACAAACTTGAACACCCTGTAACAACCTGTAGAAGCTGAATTTTGAAATGTCCTTCCTTATTCCTTGTATACATCATAATGAGCAAAATTTCAGCTTTCTAGGTCCAAGGGTTTGATGAATCAGTGAGTGAGTCAGGACTTTTCTTTATATATGTACATATGTATGTATAATATGTATGTACATATGTATGTACCATAGGTACATACACATATGATGATAATAATGAACCAAATCACTCTGCTATAAATTTGGATACCATTTTTAAGTTCTTTAAAATGTCTGTGCAGTCCGCGTTTCATATTAATGGTCAGGAATGGTTTGGGCGCCTTGGCTCAGTGTTTAGTGCGTTGGACTGCTGACCGAGCGGCATGGGTTCAAGCCCCAGCCAGGAAAACACCAAACATTTTTCACGGCACCACCTCTCGTCGGGGAATGACAAGCTTCCGGGAGTATAATCATGAAAGAGCTTCTCACTTCGTCGTTCGGAATCGGCAATAAATTGTAGGTCCCTTCCATTCGTGCGAAATATCTAACACGCACAACATGAATTATTGCGAGAAGTTAAGCCTTGGCTCATCCCGAGCTGTCGCGCCAGCTATTTATTTATTTTAATGGTTTGGCAACTTGCCAACGACTTGAACTTGAACGACGAAAACAAGCTAATTTCCGCAATTTTTCAGGTATGGCTCCATAAGGAAAAAATTAAACTTTGATATCTTAATGCCCAACAAGGTTTAACGAACTAATCGATATTAAAGGGGGGCAAAATATCTCTAAATATCAGATTGTCCCAATTCATTTGCACGGCACTGTACATATGTATGTATGCTCCATATCATACTGTTACTAGAAAGATCCGCGCTACTTAGCTTTAATAACCTAAAATGGGATTTGCTTAATGATACACATAGTTAGTTGATGATCAAGTATTCATTAGGCGTGTTTTTTTTTCAATCCTAGCCAGCCAGTCAAATTTTATACGTAAAACAAATACAACGACCAACTGGCTACAACTCTTGATTTTATCCCCAGTCAAAAGCAACTGCCTAGGAATTTTACGGTTTCCCATGGCCAGTGGGCGCCAAAAGCAATGTTTTTCATTTAAAGCGTTGGTATCACTGCCAAATTGTTCTGTTCTCTTGACATTTGACCGGCGTCTGAGTACGAAGATGGAAGATGTTATGATTTCATACTTCTTTTTGTAAATTATCCATTTAATTAATTTCTCTATATTATGGTTTTCACAACGAATTAAAAGAAAACAATTTGATTAAATGCCGAATACTTTGGCTAGGTTTCAAAAAAACACGCCTATTGATTACTATGATATTCTTTTCCGCACTTATTTAACTAAATAGTCCGAAAAGTTTTATGACTCTGGAACATAAACATTTACACTGCATTTTTAAATCTATGTAAATTTAAATAATAAACCAGATACTACATAACTGAAAAACTAATTGCGTAAATGATGGCTTTTTATAATAACGCACTCAACGCACTTAGAACCGAGTATATTGAAGAAATAACAGTTTTTGCTTCGTTTTAACGCGCAAGCTCATACAAACATATGTACATCTATAAGTTACTATTTAGTTACCAACACGACGCAACAAATAACAAATAATTAAAAAAGTTAGCATCATTTGAGACTGATGAACACAGTGATGATGAATTAATAGACCTGATTGAGTCATGATTAGTTTTAAAAAAATATTCTACACACCCATCCGATGATACACAGTTTATGCTCCAGATGTTTATTTCTAGACAAGCCAAAGAAAGCTTTCAACACCCCAAGCGCCCGTCCCTAACAAATGGCATCGTTAACAAGAGAATGCTACTCGACTTGGACCATAAGGTTGGAAGTGCTACTTTTCTTAAGACTGTGGCATAAATCAGGACTTTTTTTAGTCCTCGTTTGCTCTTCCTGATGCACGAAGATGCAGATATGTAATATATTTACCTTATCTGAACCCCATTGATAGTGTCATTGTCAATGGACGAAATCCTGCCTCTAGCTTCTTGCAACCAATTTTGTTTAATCGTTGCTACTACATTGAAGATACATGCATAGGTAGTGGCCCGGTCTCTGTCCTGACAATTTTTTTTATAATCCAGTCATAACCATAGACCGGGCTTATGGTTTATGAATGAATATCCTAATGATGATATTCACACAGCGTTAGTGAGTGGTTCGAAACTCAGGTGGTATTGTGTTTAAAGTTTCAAATGTGTCCAGTGGGTGGTGTCCAGACTAACTGGGGGTGTTTTGTCATTGCTTAAATTCGCCCTATTTTTTACTACCCTCCCGATGTCATCATCCTTTTCAGTTTGATCCGTTCACTGCAAGTGTTATTTCTTTACAATAGAGTTGACATCAGCTGGGCTGTCGCGCCAGCTATTTTTTATTTACTTAAGAAATACATTTTTCTCGACATCAGGAGTTAACCATTAGCGTGTTAAGCGAAGATTCTAACCACTGCAGTATGGCTACCCTTGCTGACAATTTATTCCTCTAAAAGGTTTAGATTTCAGATTTAAGTTTTTTTTAACTTGACAGTCTTCTGGTCGAAATAAAATCCATAGATGGGTCCGACGAAACTAAAGGCACTTCTGATGGAAGGGAATACTTTAGCCATCGAATACAGAAAACAATACAGAAACACCGAGTTAGGGAACTTTGAAACATTTTGAAGGCAGGTTAGTGATATGCGGCTGTTTCACTTTAAAACATGAAGATTGAAATGTAAAGGGGCATGAGGAAAGAGGATTTTCTTAACATCTTACAAACCACTTTGACCCAGTTAGTTAAGCGTGTACGTAGGTATGTATGCCTATTTAAAAGATGAACTAGTGGTCCAAAAATATGGGGACCCTTAAATAGAGTAAATTTTTTTAAGTCTTTTCTTAACATCCCAAGCCATTCAGATCAATAAATACCTAGCGCAGAACCCGGATTTAAATCCAATCGGAAGCTTATGGGCTTTTTGTGAGAAGAAAACGTTGGCCGAGTTTGGAAGTGCACCTAAAGAACTAAGAGGACTTTTCGATAAGAGTGCGTGCAGTATGGGTAAAAAATCTTCACAAAACAATCGAAAAATTGGTAATACGCATGCTAAAAGGGATAACAAATAATGGTTTGACATAGTAATAAATTTCAGGAAAACGAGGTTCATCAAAAAAGTGCAAAACTTGATACATGGAAGCAGTGAGAGTTTTAGACTGTTAATTTTTATTATTTTAATTCTCTAAAGATCCAATTACATATTTAAACAATTAAATGAATAAATATGAATAATTTTGAATGAAAATACAATAAACCACGGAGTCAATAATTATGTATTTCGGACGGAAGCTATGGTTTTAAATCCACAAATCTACCCCATGGCAAATTAAACCATACTAGCTAATACCAGTGACTACGTCTCCATTATACCCTATATCCTTCGCCGGGTTTCAAGACATTGATGTATAGACTTTCAATTCCTCACTTAATTTTTTAAGTAAACAGAATTCCTTGTTTGCCTTTCTGGCTTGAAGATCAGGATATCAGATGAACTGACTCTGGAGCACGTCACATACAACTGGCTATGGGAGAAAAAGTCACTCCTCAGATTCACTCCATCCGCTTTCAAACTCTATCTCTGTGCCTTATTGATGGGCATGATGTAGCACACCTTAACAGAAAATCGCAGACGTTTGAACTCAATGTTGCAGCATTATGGGATCTGAGGAATTCGAGGATGAAGACGGTTTCTTCCTGATTGAGGACTGTGAAAATCTTAGCTTCGCACCTGAAGCCATTACACAGTTGGAAGGTTTAAAGCTCCAGTTGAGGTACATGATATGAGGTCGTTTTCCTGGTGGATCAAAAGTGTGCAAGAACTCTACAGGGTTATGTACAGCATCCTCGATTTCAGATATTTCTACTAAATATGCTCAGTTGGCAGCATCTCCAGTAGAAAAATGTTGATGATGTTGGCTGAGTGGTTTGTTGAAGTGAGAATAACTCTTCCACTCCAACGTGATGAATGTTGAGGTAAATTCTGTAAGTCAAACTAATCCGATGTCCCCTAGATCGGAAGGGTGATTCGGAATATTTATCCTTTCCTCCCTTCCCATCAACAATATAAAGTTACAAGTTAGAAAAGTTCTTTGCTCTCAAGTCAAATTGAATGTGGACATGACTTTGACATTAGGTAATAAGATGGATGACTTGAGAGAGGCATTAACTTAACCTGTCCCCAGTGGCACAACAGGTAAAGTCTGTCTTATGTCACCAGCCAAAATCAGTGTAACTCCACCTAAAGTATGGCTGCAGCCATTAATGTCCTGGAGCATCCAGTTTAGAGCCTCAATACCTTTCCTGTGAGCCATACTGCACTCATCCCACACGATAACTTTGGGTACTCGAAACGCCTGAACCAAGTTACTCTGTTTAGAGATGTTACAAAGTACAAAATGATAAGATATATTGCCTATTGAGGGGTGATACCATGAAGATATCCTTAGCTATTTCAAATCTCATGAAACTGAGTTAAGGGCACCACTAGTGTGACCGCCTGAAAAAAAAGGTGATTTTTGGGAATTTTTTTTTTTTACAGAAAACTACTGCATGGCATATTTTAATGTTTTAAGGATATATTTGTGGATATATAATAAATAAATGATACAATTTTTGAACCAAAAAATTCAAAATTCAGCGAATTATTCGCAATCTCCAAAGGTTCAAAAACAAAAAGTTCCCCCACTGATAGAGTGATAGCGACCTTCACAGTACATGAAATAAAATAAACCAAAAAGTTTATTAAACTAGAAGGTTTTGCCCGTACCATGACCCTGGGTCCAAAAAAAAATATTTAAAATTAACAAAATGGCAGAGTTTTTAAATAAAAATTTTAATTTCGCCCGAAAATTTGATGATTTTTGGCCTGCCAAAATTACATTTTTTATTCGATCGGAAAACTGGAGGTTCATGGTATGGAGAAACGTATTATATAAAAGAAGCTGCAAAAAGAATCAAATCGATCGGATAATTTGTCTTCGAGATAAAACTGCAGCAAATGTGAAAAATGCATTTTCGAGAAAAACGCGTTTAAAGTTTAAGTTACTGATTTCATGGTTATAAATCCAAAGAGCGGCTGCTCTTCAGATGGCTGTAACTCAAAAACTATTTGGAATATGAACTTGAAATTTTAGTTTCACACTAGTGGTGCCCCTTACATAATATGGAAGATATGGAAGAACTACTTCTGCTGACTGTTTAACGGCGAAGACGAATCAAATCTCGCTGTCAGGCAGAATGAATCATTCAACCTGAACCATCCGACCTAGTCGAAGTGAAGATAGTCCAACAAAGCTGCTGGAGGTTGCCGAGTTGCCGAGCCGTTCAAAGCTGCGGGCAATGACTAGGTAAGAAGCATGCACCAACTCATCTGTAAAATATGCCCGATGAATGGAACCTAAGGCATTGATTGTCCGATCCACAAAAAAGGAGACCCTCTAAAACGCGCCAACTATAGGGGCAACAGTCTTCTTAACATCGCCTATAAGATCTTATCTGCCGTGTTGTGTGAACGCCTAAAGACGTTCGTCAACAACCTGATCGGTCCATATCAGTGTGGTTTCAGGCTAGGAAAGTACACCATCGACCAAATATTCACACTACGGCAGATCATAGAGAAAACCCAGGAACTTCAAATCGATACCCACCACCTTTTCATCGATTTTAATGCCGCGTATGACAGCATCTATAGAGACGAGCTATACAGAGCCATGTCTTGTTTTGGCATCCCTGCCAAACTCTTCCGTTTGTGCAGGATGACGATGGAGTGTGCACGCTGCTCCAACAAGGTCGATCAAGACCTCACCGAGACATTTGATGTCAAAAAAAGGATTTAGACAACGTGACGCGCTGTCATGCGACTTCTTCAACATCGTTCTTGAAAAAATTGTGCAAAACCCACGTGCCAACGATACTGACATAATCGGAAGAACGCAGCGTGATGTCACTGGCGCGTTCGTGAGTATTGAGAGGAAGGCGGCGAAAATGGGTTTAGCGGTGAATGAGGGCAAGACGAAGTATATGCTGTCAACAAGAAAGGACACCCAACACCGACGTCTCGACAGATATTACTTCGAAGTAGTTATTCAGACAACGACACCAGCGCTGAGATTAAACGGAGAATAACTCTTGCCAATCCCTGTTTCTTTTGGGCTAAGATGACAATTAAATAGCAAAGGCCTCTCTCGAACGACCAAAGTGACCCTGTATAAGGCATGGACTCTGTCAAAAGCAGATGAGATCGCCCTTAGCTGTTTTGAGAGGAAAATTCTTCGGCTGATTTTCGGTCCAGTCTGCATAGGCGTCTGCATAGGTGAATGGAGGAGGAGGTACAACGACGAACTGTACGGGCTGTACAGTGACATCGGCTTAGCCAGAAAAGTGAAGGTCCAAAGACTGACGTCGCTGGGTCATGTAGGGCGGATGGACAATTCTTCGAATCCACACCCGAGGGACGGCGCATTACAGGAAGACCGCGATTAAGGTGGCGCACGCAGGTGGAAGGGGACCTTAACCAACTTAGTGTGCGAAATTAAAGCTGCTGGCTAAAGATCGAGCTGGTTGGAGAAGCTTGTTGGTTTAGGCCCAGGTCCACCCCGGACTATAGCCCCACCTTAAGTAAGTAAGTAACGTCAATACAGTGTACTCTCGCCTTACGGACACCTCTCATAACCGGACAAATTTGAAAGAACAGAGAAAAATACAGTCTCATTAGAATTAACTATCCAATACAGTGAACACATAAAATTGTATATGGACTGTTGTAAATAGTGAAATTGAAAGTCTTGAAATAGTGAACACACATTTTTTTCCCAAGACTAAACAAGAATACTCCAGTTGCGATGCGTCTACGGCTTGTTGAATGGTTTTTTTTTTTTAGAGTTTTTACATGTGTTTTCTTACAAAATTTGTGAAAACTTTGCCAAGACATTGCTGGTTTACGCTTAAATAAATTTAGAAAAAAAGTTGTTTGTACTTCACCCAAAATGTACAGTTTTAATCCAATGCATTTTTGGAAAACCATTTAAGCTTGTCTCTCGAAATAGTGGACAATCTCGAAATAGTGAACATGCCTGGTTTTAATTACTTCACTATATCGAGCGTCTACTGTATGTGGTTTTGTTTATATTCTCACAAGCGGACAATTTTCTCGGAACCGTCGGTGTCCGCTTATGAGAGAGTACACTGTATTACCCAAACAGATTTGAACCAAAATCGTTGAATTTTTTTTTTTCACACCACTGTATGTGCGGTATGTGCTCTATGTACACTTATAACACTTAAACCTTCATACAGGTACATACTGTATTTCTAAAGTGTATGACACTATAAAAAAAAAAAAAAAATATGTTTTAGGAAAATTACGGAAAACACTTTTGTAACAAGACATGATGAGTATGTAGGTACACACATATGCATTTAGAAACATGCATGCCTAAGTACACAAAATACATACAAAAGT
Source organism: Matsumyia berberina (assembly GCA_917880715.2). Lineage (NCBI taxonomy): Eukaryota > Metazoa > Arthropoda > Insecta > Diptera > Syrphidae > Matsumyia > Matsumyia berberina. The sequence continues at coordinate 38,846,014 of OU862870.1, forward strand.
AAAAAAAAATCTTTTAAATTTTTGTATTTCGAAATCTTTAAGTTTAGGTTATTTCTTCACTTAAAAAGTACATCATTGATATGTGCATGTAAAATATACCAGTATGTACATACCTATGTACATGCATATGTTTGTATGTATGTACGCATGTACATCGTTTATAAACTCTCCAAATTAGCAAAAACTCTAATTATAATAATTAAGTGGAACTATGAAGCAATTAAATATTGTATACGCTTGAAGTTGATTACTTCACATACAAATACATATCTCATAACCAATTCTTCAAAAAAAAAAAAAAAAACAAATTAAACACAAACAAACAAAAGCTATTCACAATACAAAGCCGCATAATTTAGGTCAAGCATATTTCTAACAAGCACAAAGTTTAAATGAAAAAAAAAAAAACAACGTGCATGTGAGCATCATCAAGCTTTCAAGCAGATGCACTTACACAATCATGCTGACACCTCCGAGAAATGTTTATAGTTATTTATATACTTCAAGCTTTCGGGTCAATTTGTTATGACTTGGTCGTCTACGCGCTGAGTAACAACACTACAACAAATCAAGTGTTGAGCAGCTATTAAGCAACCATTTTTGAATCGTGGAGTAGGTCAAGGACAGAATAAGTGGAACATAATGATTTGATTTGGACTACAAACTATTCGTTTCATTTTTTTTTTTCAATAACAAATGAAATGCTATTATACAAAATACTTAGCTGTGTAAAATTTACAATCTATTTGAATTTGAGTTGTTAATATATGGTAATTTAGAGGAGCATAGAAATTAATACATACAAGCCTTTCCCAATATACAAAATAACAAGACACAATTCCAAAATATTTAATTTTATACATACACACAACACACAAGCATTGGTACAAAATAAAAGCTTGTAAAATAAGCTCGTATCAAATGTTTGGTAGGTATATGACAAAGCCAGTTGATAAGCAAAAAAGAAAAAAAAAAAAAAAACTTTTTTTGTAGCACTTGTATTGGTACATACACACAGAAATTATGAAAACATCGTCAAAAGCATTCGGAAAATATTATACAATCTCACAAGCACAAGCACATCCATATTATACAACGAAAAAAGCTTTGAATGTTGCACATATTACATATAAACAAGAAACTAGGTCATGAATGTAAGAGATAGAGTTATTATAGCAAAGAGGAGTTAAATGAGATACAAGTTTTATTAAATATGAAATCAAACACATACGGGATTTGGTTTTTTTTTTAAATTTAATAACTTTTGGGGTGCCGACAACTGATCTATTTGTTGACCTAATTACAATACGACTACACAATAGCGACTTGCCACAAAAAAGAGAGGCAATAAATAACAAAAAAAAAAAATTACCACACGACACACTAGACGACAAGCTAATACCAAAATTTTTACTTTAACACAAACGTAGATACATTAATTCGATGAAGGTTGGGGTAGGTCAGAATAGACGTTCGTAAGAAAAACATGTGTACTAAAAATAATTTAAATATTTGTAAAATTGTTCTTTGGCGAATTATTAAAAAAAAAATATTGCTTTGGGAGATGGGCTGCACCTTAAAGGCAAATTAAAATTAAATGCTATTTTTTTCGTCTACAACAAATTAAATAGATTAGTCTTAAAGATTAAATAGGACCGTTTTCCTTTTTTTTTTTTTTTTTTTAGCATGGGTATGTAGGTAGTTAAAGGTTTTGAGAAATACCTAATAGTATGCACAAAAAGTTTTTATAATTTTTGACTCACCTTCTAGTTTCATTCCAACTTCCAGACATTTTTGAAATCGGCAATAGGGACATCGTTTGCGCTGTGTTTTATCAATATGACAAGATCTCTCAGCTACGCAGGTATAAACTTTTTTATTTTGAACTGTCCTTTTGAAAAAACCTTTACACGATTCGCACGTTAAGAGTCCATAATGATATCCACTAACTTTGTCCCCACACACGGGACATAATTCTTCAAAAAGGTGTTTAAAGTCGATTCCCTCACCGCCATGGATTGCCGAACCTGTTGTACCTACTGGGGGTGGTATCAGTGATATATATCCACTGTTTGGATTCGCATTTATAACACTACCGATACCTCCACCACCGCCATTGCTACTGCTATTACCCGTACTATTTGGGCCATTATTTCCGACAATACTTCCACTTCCTCCAACACTTTGCTGGGAATGAGAAGACGTATTGTCTTGATAACCTGTTGGAAATATATATTGTGAATCGAAATTGTATATGTACGAGTATGAAAAATTTGAATTGGCAATATTTTGATTCGGTTGGTAAATTGAATGATGCTGTTGTTGATGTTGCAGTTGTTGCTGTTGCTGCTGCTGTTGCTGTTGATGGTGGTGATGATGATGCTGCTGTTGTTGCTGTTGGTGATGATGCTGATTGGTGGTCGAGTTGTTCAAATGCAAATTAGTATTTCCAACAACATATGTAGAAAAATCATTTTGAGTAGGATTACCGTCAGCGTTATTCATAGAGGACGAATCATTATCATTAGTATTGTTTCCGACATTTGATGTCGCATTTGAGGTATTGTTAGCAACACCTGATTGCGATGTTGCCCCAATTGCCGGACTAGGAGGAGGCTGCTGTTCTAGATTTCCCATTGAAAATGGTGGCATATTAAGCGACGAAATGAACGACGCTGCGGATTGTTGCTGATCCATTTCTAATAACATTTTTTTAACACACCATTAAAACAGCATGAGTTAACCACTCAAAAAATATAATATTTTTTATGAAAAGTTGTGATTTGCTTTCAGAATTCGTACGCGAAATATTTGTTTAATATTTATTTAGGACGGATACGCAAAATTGTTGTTTACTGCGTTTGAAAATGATATTACTCGTATTGCATCAAATAAAGTTTAATTACACATCATATATGGTTTTCCGAACTTTAACATAATGAATACACTTGTTTACGTTTATTCTGCATATTAGATGCAAATTAAATATCGTCATGTTAAACATTTTCTTTTACCACTTTTATTTAGATTTATATCTATCTAATAAGATAACTGAATCATTTTTGCTTTTTTTTTTAAATCGTGCGATGTATTTATTTGAACGAATTTGCCACTTTTCACTTGTAAAATGTATGCAAACAATTTTTTTTTAATAAAAAAAAACTTTCATATCAAGAAAATATTAACAATTCATCACAGAAATTCATACAATAATCATAATCCTGGGGCTGATATTGTATAGATTTATTTATTTTTTTCCGATCATTGGGGGAGAGGTTGCTAAGAATGTTCTTGATGCAATTTCAATTCATTTTCGCATTATTATAATTTTGTAAACACAATTTGAAATGAACGTAAACCGTAATACGCAATCTTCGGTAGTACTTTTAAGAATTTAATTTACAGACCCTCCGACTTGATGACAAAACACGACTGCCAGTCGCCACGGATCACGATTGACTAAAATTAAGTAAATGCTAGGATTCCCGCAGCACTCGTATTGAATGTACCTACTCCACATTCATTACGTATTCTCGAAAAAGTCGACTAAATCAATCTATCCATATCACATAATACCTCACAGTCGCACCGTCGTCATCACTGTTGTTCTCTTTGCAAACAACGAACACATTTTGTTTTTTTTTTTTTTCTTTTCTTTACTTGAACAAAATAAAAGCTTTTGAGATGAAATGAAAAACAAAACGAATTATACTGTTCGAAAAAAAGCTTACGACTTTTCTTTACTGATATTTGTGTGAGGCGTTTAACATGTGTACTCGTAACTGAGCCAGTTTTAGCAATGTGTACTCATGTGTTGGGGTTTTAAAGAAAGGGAAAGTGAAGCTTAACGAAAACATGAAACGTTTTGTTTTATACCAAAAAGCTTTACTTGAATGTTTAGGGAAGTTATTTCAAGAAATATACATGACGTGAAATTGTCATCATGAAACAGTCTTACAACATAAAATTGCATGTTGTGAATTTTAACGTTGCGCTGGAAATTTTGTGTAAGGTTATCAACAAAAATTCTTCCATATTTATAAGTACTTTATTACTTAAAAGAAAAAAAACTATTTAACTATGTACTGCACATACATATATTCCAATATGGTTACATTAAGAGCTTTCTACTACTCATGAATTTTGTGCGTTGATTACGAAATAAAACGAATTTTGAAAAGCTTAAATCGAAACCTGTGGATCGAAACAGCTCTCGCTTTCGAAACATGTTTTCATGAACAAAAATAACGAAAAACGAAAAATCTCTCACGAGTTAAAATGATTTGTTCTTGTTTATTTTCCATTTCGTCACTAGTGAGGCAGAGGAGAGTAAAATACACTAGTTCCTATGAGCATACATACAGTTGTGTGCAAAAAAGTAGCACCCGACCGACCTTCGTTTACATTGAAATTTTAAAAATAAAATGGTGAAATTAAAGTTTAAAATAATGAAATAATGAAACTAAAACATAATTTTTCTTCATTAAAAAACAAAAAATAAATATTCACTTTAAAACAAGAAGGCGCTGAATTACAACACAACGAGCAACTCGTCATCGAAATATGAAGATTTGGCATTACCGCTCCCAATGAAGTTAATCTGGCATTCGATCACGAGTTCCACTCACTCACTCGATATCGAATGCGGTAATTCGGTCCCAGTTGTGCAAAATACATAACAGCACCTTGTACATTAATTAGTAGCACAAATAATTTCAAAATAATTAAATTAATATAAAAAAAACAATATATGTATGTAGGTATGTACTTAGTCACTTCTTCATAGTACACTTTGCTGTCATTATTCTCAAGAACGGCGCAACAATACGGCATGGTGTCAACCAAGGCTTGGCTCACTACCTCACTGGTCCTAAACCAGCCTGTGAACTGAACAAATCCATTTTTAAAAACTTTATGAGGGAACAATCCCTGCTCAAACTCAACACAATTTGGATGGAAAGTGTAGGACAGAAATGTGCCAAATACTTCTTCCCCAATGCATCGCAAAAGAAATCTCAGTTTCATTTAAATCTGAGCAGGAACCACCTTAGAATTCTTACCGACATCCTAAGTGGCCACTGCCGACTTAAACGGCATCTACACAAGCTTGGCCGAACCGAATGTATTTTGCACCGAACCCTACCTACAGACCGTGCTTAGAGAGCAATGAAAGCTCTCTTCACATCGTCCCAAATGTCCCGCCCTTATTCATGCGAGAAAGCGGACACTAGGCAGGGAACTCGTCTCACCAACGCCGCTTGCCACTCTCCACCCAGAGAGGCTGATTAGCTTTCTGACATCCTCTGTAGCAGACAAACTGCTCTAAACATATGGGACGGCACAATAGGCCTCTATTTGAGACCGCAGTACGAGAGTAGACAAACCGCTTGGCAACGCTAAAGTGGTATAGCCTCCCACGCGGACTGCACTGCAGCCCAGAGCTCGAAACACAGACCTGAATTAGTTGAAATCATATCTACTAGGTAAATAGCTGGCGCGACAGCTCGGGGTGAGCTAAGGCCTAGCTTCCCGCAACCATTCATGTCGTGCGTGTTACATTTTTCGCACGAATGGAAGGGACCTACAATTTATTGCCGACTTCAAACGGTGAATTGAGAAGCTCTTTCATGACAGATTGTACTCCCGGAGGCTTGACATTTCCCGACGAGAGGTGGTGACGCGAAAAATGTTCGGTAGATCTGACTGCTACCGGCAAATAAGGACCTCGTTTATAACGACAAAGTTAGAAGCAAAAGTTTGGTTTTCCATACAATAATGAATAAAATCTTTCGGTTGTTACGACTTCCGCTATAACGACCATTTCGGTTATAGAGACCTTTTCCTTTGGTGGTTGTTTGTCGTGAAATTTGCATATAAAGACCAAAATCAAAACAAAATCGTTTACTTTTGCCACCAAACTCAGGGAGCATCTCAGGAAAATGGGAATAGAAACGAACGGAAACTGCAGATTCTGCAGCGATGCCGAGGAGACTTCGTCACACCTCCTTATGGACTGTGGAGCATTGATCCACAAAAGAAGAGCACACCTGGGAGCGTAAACTTTCCTTGAAATGGATCTCCCATCGTTGGACCCAATCCAGATACTCCGATTTCTCAGAGTGACTAGATTGGAGGAGGTTCTCTAGGTCGAGACGTATCGGGCCAATATGAATACGGGGGAGCACAATAGATCTAAACAGGTCGCAGTGCAGACACACACCCCAACTTCTAACATCTAACATTTACTTTTGCCTCATTCTTGTGTTTCGTGTCTATAGACAGGACACAGTTGTGTTTAAAATTCATCTGGAATTTATTTTTTTTGCTTTTGTGCAAAGGACAATGGGTTGCAACAGCATTGTTTTGTCGTCTAACAATGGCTGAAGCTCAAGAAAAGTTATCGAAAAGGAAAAGTTGTATTCTTTTTGAAAATAGAGGTGAAATAGCTCGATTATGTGTGCAATGTTTTGAGGTGTGTAGCGGCATCTGGTGAAGACTCTGTATTAGATCGCTATGGCTATCTTAAAATTTTAGGAAAGAAATTTACACGGTAGTGCTGGAAAATTGGGTCGATCCTTGCATAAAGATAATGACCCTACGCACACTTCTCATGTCATTAAGGCATGGCTGCTATACTACGTTCGAAACGAATTAAAATCGCCGTCTTAATGGTCAAATATCAATGTGATTAACACTCCGATCCGTGACAATCATGACTCCGCTATACAAGGTACAGGATCCCGACGAACCCTGTACCATTTCTGTACAATTTTTGATTAAATGTAAAGTATTGTCTTGCAGTTGTGCTTTGATGGTTTTGTGTGTTGGCTCATGGTTGTATTAAGTGCGTAAATGCATATATAGGGCTTTGTCAATCCCCCAGGGACCTTCTCACCCATTGGAGGGTTAAGCATCTGTGGGAGTATTTCGAGCGCAAAATAAGAAATCACGAAATTTGGACCACATATGGCTTAAAACGAGTGTCTTGTAATCAGCTCGAGCGAAACACAGAACTTGCTTTAATCGGTGCCTTTAAGAAGCTGTTTTCAGAGTTGAAGAATATGCCACAAAGTATTAAAAGTTACATTAGGAATATTAAAAAAAAATCCAATTTTTCAATTTAGTGTAGGTAGTATATACACTGCCGGCCATAAGTTTGAAACCACCATATAAATTTTACATTTGTTGTACTTTTCTCTGCTATTTTTTTTTTATTTAGTATTGGGTTAGGTTAGGTAAATGGGTTGACGAGGGGAGAGAAAACCCTCTACGCCACACTCAGGTCAGAAGGGACACCTTGTAATGCCCATTTGGTGGGGAAGTTGCCCCTTGTTGCTCAGGGTTTTGAACCATTTTGAAACCTTAATAAACCCACAGATGTCTGTGATAGGTACGCCACTTATTACTTCGATATCCTGGAAGAAGTATCTTCTACAGGATTTATCTGAGATGGACGAGGCTTTTGCAGTGATAGAGAAAGTGGGTTGTGTCCTCATTAACTTCTTCGTCTTCGCAGACCTCCGCAAAGGTCATTCTCATTTAGCCTTAATCAAATCAGTCTAATTTTATTCCACTTAATTACCCTTACAGCAACATACATACATAAATCACATAATTCCTAAAGCTATTTTACAGTCAAGGTAGTTGGCATCGACGAAATCTTCTTGAAATTAATACTCCGGTACAGCACAAAGTTGGGCGCTGTGGTTCAGTAGTTAGTGCGTTGGACCAGGAGAGGAGGATTCAAGCCCCAGCCATATCCAGTGAACATTTTTTCGCGGCACCACCTCTCGTCGGGGAATGACAAGCCTACGAAGGTATAATCTGTCATGAAACAGCTTCTCAATTCGCCGTTTGGAGTCGGCACAACATGAATGGTTGCCAAAAACTGGTCTTGGCTCATTCTGAGCTGACGCGCCAGCTATTTATTTTTTTTGTACAACATAAAATTAGTAGGTGATTCCAAACTTATGGTCGGCACAGTACAAATATTCTGTTTCTATGTACTCGTATGTACAGGAGACTCGCGGTAACGTTAACTATGAGGGTGTTCACGTTGTTGAATTTGTTCATGTTTATGAAGGTATAATTCTTTAAATTTTCCAAATAAATTAGACATGCGTTTTAACTCAAATTCATACATTTTTTTTGTATTTCGGTTTGTATAATACATAGGTAACTAATTCATGTTTTGTTAAGAAAAAAAAAATTTTGACTTTGCAACATTGTACTGCTATGCTAAGCTTGTAACGCTTGATCCTCCTTTTCATTTTTCCATTACAGCCACTTTTTTCTTTAGAGACAAGAATTTTGGTACTTTTTGCGACATTTTTCACGAAAAACTTAAGATTACATCATGCCAAACCACAGCAAAATGCCAGGACTCACGAGCAATCATTTACGGGGATTCCCAGTTTTATTAAAACGATTCGGATAACCGACAAATGCAGAAAAGAAAAAAACGTTTTGTTGAATTTTGTTGAATTTTAAATATGTTCACGTTATAGGGTTTCCTCACCGTATTGTGTTCACGTAGTGGTCGTCGTGGGTCGGTGGTTAGTGCGTTGGACTACTGACCGAGCGGCGTGGGTTCAAGCCCCAGCCAGGAAAACACCAAACATTTTTCGCGGCACCACCTCTCGTCGGGAAATGACAAACCTCCGGGAGTATAATCTGTCATGAAACAGCTTCTCACTTCGCCGTTCGGAGTCGGCAATAAATTCTATTCGTGCGAAATATCTAAAACGCACAACATGAATGGTTGCGAGAAGCTAGGCCTTGGCTTATTCCGAGCTGTCGCGCCAGCTATTTATTTATTTTTCTTGTGTTCACGTAAGGCGGTGTTTTTGTTAACTCGAGTCTACTGTACTTACTTTTGTAATGTGAATTTTTGGTTTTGTTTAGGTTAAATCTGAATAGGTACTTTTTGTTTTATTATTTTGTAATAATTGGTTTGTATTCTTGAAGAACAGTCCCTAGCAAGTTAAGAAAACCAAAAATGTGTTGGTTTTCTAAAAAAAAAAAAATAAATAAATAGCTGGCGCCACAGCTCGGAATGAGCCAAGACCAGTTTTTGGCAACCATTCATGTTGTGCCGACTCCAAACGGCGAATTGAGAAGCTGTTTCATGACAGATTATACCTCCGTAGGCTTGTCATTCCCCGACGAGAGGTGGTGCCGTAAAAAATTTTCGGTGTTCCTGGCTGGGGCTTGAACCCACGCTGCTTGGTCAGCAGTCCAACGCACTAGCCACTGAGCCATGGCGACCGGCGTGTTCGAGTGTAGGAACAAATGTTCATACGATGATAATGATTTCTCTGGTTATTTTAAAAAAATTTTAGGTTCCCGATAGCAGACAACATCATAAGGGTGTTTATAAACCCTTGAGCGCGGGTGAATTATAAAAACAAAATTTATAAACTAGTCATGTACATAAATAAAAATTAAATTTTTAATCTAGATGTACTATTTCATCTGTTATGTACCTTTTACGGTCATGATGTACAGATGTATGAATTCTAATACCGGCATTCAAAACATGAAAACGGAGCTTTTTGTACGACTTTACGCCTTCCTTTTTCAATATTTAAGAAAGCTGTGTCTTAAAAATTGTGTAGAAAACTTATGAATATGTAGCAAGCCGGTATTGAAAAGGAACTCCTAAATAAAATATGTACGTGCTTGCAAAAACAATGGTTCGATTGGAAACTTCATGAAATGTACTTTTTACTCTATCAAGGATTATGAAAAGTTGGTAAGGTGGTCATGTAATAAAACTGTACAAGGATAGGTGCACCTCTTCCTATTTTTTCATACGTTGTTGATCATATGTAGATCGTATAAAATGTTCCATGTATTAACGTAGTTCGCTTCGCTCGCTTCTAGGGTTTCAAAAGCCAGTAGTACGCCCAGGAAAGTATAAAATATAAAAATGGAGGATTGTTGGTGCAGTTTTAATGATTAAGAGTAGGTATTACAAATCAGAATTATAATCTTGCGGAGAAAACTGATGAATTAAAAAAAAATTGTATTCATTTATCCATAATAACCTTTTCGGTATATTATTTAAAATACCTACTCATTTGGCTCTCAGAAATTACCGAACATGTGTACACATGTGGAATACATGTGAAAAAATATTTAAATAAAATATAATCCAAAAATCATTGGTCATCTACTATAGTAACTTCTTATCACTTTAAAAAGAGTATAATTCGTTATTTATTTTACAACAGAGCTATCCCAAGCTAAATGCAGTCAAAAACACATTTTCAACGATTACAGCACATTTTTTTTCCACTAGGTATACATTGAGCGAGCTTTCATATCCCCCATGGCTTTATTTTACTTTTGCTTTCAATATGAAATAACTCGCACACATTTGAATCCAACAGTTCGCTTGCACACACATATTGTCTCTATAAGCGCATTACTTTTGCTTTTACCTTTATTTTACGAGTGCGGTTGAACGGGTTTGCCGGCGCACGCTTGCCATGAATAATGTAATAAGTGAAAGTGTATCGGTGACCCACTTTCATGATTGAGGTCTATGTTAGAAAAGTACACCTATCCCTCCTATTCGTCGTCGTCGCCATTTCAACTCATTTGTGTTGTTGCTTTTTTTTTTTTTTTTGTATGATGATTTCTTAATAGAAGAAAGCTTTTTATTGTTAAGTATATATATCGTTCATACCAAAACAGTGCTCGAGTTCACACACATGCACACATACATACTAACATATGTATGCATGTATGTATATACACTAACATGATCTGTGGCTAACGTAACGTTTCAGGCCTTGACATATATTAATTTTATGACGAATCTCACTCATTGCTAAAAAATGTTGAGAAAAAAAAAAGCTAAATAACACCTTACGATGTATAGTAAAGATTAGAACGTTTACATGCATTTAAAACAGATAAAAATACATACAATTGTCTGCTTTAGTTTAAGTTTCTGTTAGAAGCCGGCATATTTTATATGGTGACCCACTAACCTACTTTACATGAATGTGAAGCTTTTTTTTTTTTTTTGTTAAATTTATGTTATACAATTTCTATTTGTTCACTTTTCGTAACGAATACAATTGCCTTGAAATTAAAACTGGTTTCAAGGAAAGATATTTTCAAAAATCGTAGTAGCTTACGTTTTACATATAAACATACATAAGTATGTCGTGTCGATAGATATATGTATGTATATCCTTTAAAATAAATAATTGGTTTATAATATGTTTGTCTATATGTATGCTTGGATGCAGGTATGTTTATATAGATACATACGAATGCAGATAGGATATGTATTGTTCGTTTTGATTTAGGTTCGTAGATACACATGTACATAATGTAGAAATAACAAAATATAAAATAAATATTAAGTGTCGAGTCAATCCGATTGAAGTGAGAAAGAAAATCGGCCAAGTGCAGTAGGCCATGCAATTGTAAAGTAGGTCACCACACTTCAACTACCGCAATTGTTGCTTTAAAGCTTTAAACAGTTACATCATACTGGTCTATGGTGATCGAGTGCTTACTCGGGTGTATATTGTGAGCAGATTTGTGTGTGCGTGCGTGGTATTTAATTAGGGAATGTGTAAAGATTATAAAAAAAAATAAAAAAATAAAAAATATTATATAGTATACGTACTATGTACTTACAACTGTGGTAAATATATTTTCAGTTTTACTACGATTGCACATTTTTAATCTCCAAAATATTAGCATAAAATTACAAAATGTTAAACAGACTTAGGTATTTAACCGTAGCGCTATTTTATGTATGCACTTGAGTTCATATATATGTACGTAGGTATAAATAGAAGTGCTTAGAGGTGTCGTCAGCCTACATTAATGTCACAGAATAGGTTAAAAACTTTTGAGGTGAATTTTTCCAAACTACAATAAAACAGGAATTCCTACAAATCCATTCATATTTTAAGTCAAAGGTCTCTAAATAAGTTCATTAAGGTTAACCATACATACTTTCTGTACATTTTTGAAGACCAAATCTCCGATATTGTGATCCCACCCTCTCGACATGGTATTAAGCCTCTCATGAGTCAGTTTGGATACGATACGAGTGCATAATATGAGGCGTGTTTTTTTTAAACCTAGCCAGCCAGTAGTTGCTAGCAAAGTCAAATTTTATACGTAAAACAAATACAACAACCAGCTGGCTACAACTCTTGACTTTATCCCCAGGCAAAAGCAACTGGCTAGGAATTTTACGGTTTCCCATGGCCAGTGAGCGCCAAAATCAATGTTTTTCATTTATAGCGTTGGTATCACCAAATTGTTCTGTTCTCTTGACATTTGACCGACGTCTGAGTACGAAAATGGAAGATGTTATGATTTCATACCTGTTTTTGTAAATAATCCATTGAATGAATTCTCTAAATTATGGTTTTCGCAACGAATTTATAAAAAAAACCAATTTGGTTTAATGCCGAATACTCTGACAGTTTGACAGCCGGTGTGATAGGAACGAAATGACATGTACCAACTTGACGGTATAAAAAATCGACTGGGTTTGACTGGCTGGGAATCGTCTAAATGAACGACTGGCTAGCTAGGTTTAAAAAAAAACACGCCTATGGACTAGGCTAGTTCACGTTGATTCCAACATACATACATATCCACTGACTGACATACATATGACCATATCGGATTGCGACCTATGAGGTCTATTGTGGTGGCCCATATGGTTTAACCAGAGGTTTTATTGCGGCTTTTGATAAACCTCAGTATAGCCTTAGGTTCAATTTTCCTAATTTCCGCTGAGTTCCCCGAGGCCCGCGTTAAGTGGAGTAATATTTACCTTGTGGCTCCTGGACATATTCACAGAATATGTTCAGCGGTTCTTTCTGTTCTCCACAGAGCCGACAAATATACAGTGCCTCACAAAATTGAGCACACACTTATCAAAAATTCACTTTTATGCTGCTTCTAACCCCAGAAGACTTTTTTTTTTTATTTTGAAGTTTGCATTCTTATCTGCAGGCATGTCCTTGACTAGACGAAATTTTGTTAATAAAATTTAAGTTTTTAACGTTTACGAAAATATGCAAAAAAAAAAAAAAAGTGATAAAGCGTGTATGCTAATTTTTGTGAGGTACTGTAGGTATCTGATACTCTCACTTTATGCAGATGCTGTCTGAGTGGACAAAGTCCTGTTACATAGCCCGTTAAGGTTCTTAATTCGTCTTTGGTGAGATCAAGTAAAGTCTTGGCCTTGTGTAGGTTGGGGTCGATAAGTTTTTTCGCTTGTCTTAGGCCCCGAAAGGTTGGCCCAGTAGTTGGCGTGTTTGTTGATCTCCCATAAGCACTGTTGGCTGGTACCCCAAAAACAGGGTTCGGGACCAATGAGTGGGCGGCAAGCGCCTTTTCTTGCTAGGCAACCATCCCGTTCGTTACCCTCGAAGCCTTCATGTCTTAGGATCCAGGCTACGGTAACCTTAGCGTTGCAAGGCTTTCGTGGAGGTTGAGACAGTCCCAGACAAGCTTGGACCCTACCGTATCGTATTTAAGGGCTAATAGTGCTGCTTGGCTGTTTGAAAAGATGTAGATGCGGGTTCTTCAATAGCGTGGACTGCCATTTGAAATACTATAGGTGAACTGGGACCATAAACCCCAGCACCTGTGCTGCCGTTTTCCAATTTCGAACCATCTGTATACCAGATTTGGGAATTTGGTCTTAATTTCTCCATTTGCTGCGGGCACCTATAATAACTTCGAAACTTCTATATAATCGATGTCTCTTGAGCATGGTATCTGAAATCTTAATAATTGGGTCACGATGAATGTATTATAGTGTTCTAGGATGACCTATAACGTCACCGACTTTAAGGTCCAGTATCTGAGGCAGCCTTAGAGCACTAAGCATAGCTTCTTTTTGTACCTATTGCCAGATGAAGCGGCGTGATATTAAGGGGTTAGATGGGTTTCGAGGACTCAAAAAAGGCGTATTTTTACTGATTTGTTTTAAATATATCAAATGAAATATTTCATTCAAACAATTTACCATATCAAAGATACATATTTAACAAGTACTTTGTGAAATTCTTATTAAAAAATTTTAAAAATTCATTTTCCTTGACTTTGAAAAAAAAAAGTTCTCCCGGCTTAGTCAGGATAACTCATGACTGGTTCATTCGAAATTGAAAAAACAATTTTTTTCTGTTAGTAGATATATAAAGCTTGAACTTGAACGAAGGAAAAAAATAAACTTGAAATGAGATTTTTTGGCGGAGTTGTGAACAAAAAACCCATTTTTGGTAAAATGTTCACTACATATTGCCTTTATGAGGCATAAGTTGTGATAAAAAAATTAAAAATCCTTCGTTCAGGTTCTAGATAATGTTATTTCGAAGAAGTGTGCAAAATTTTAACAAAATCGGTTGATAACTTTTTGAGAAATCTTGACTAACGATTTCGAAAATAGAGTTTCGAGAAAAACGCGATTGAAGTGTGACGCGCCAGGCTTACTTGGCCCGATGGGCGGAACTTCCGAAGGGGCTATCTATTACAATTTTACTCTGATCGGTTTAAAATGTTGGGAGAATATTCTAGACATATTGTACTATTTAATAAGAAAAAAAAAAAAACCAAAAACCCCTTATAGCTGTCGTTGGGCACATTCTCATCGCCCCGGTGATTCCTACGGAGGCTAAGCGACAGATTTTGCTCAGCTTTTCCTGCGTTGTAGTTTGTAAGATTTTTTGGCGCTATACTAATGACGCGTAAGTGATCACTTGTTTGATTATGGCCATTATGGCAGTTATTCTTTGTTTGATCTCAGCGCTGGTGTCGTTGTAGCGAAGACTAGGTAGAAAAGGTCCTGTGCACATAAAACCCTGTAAGCGATGTTTAGAAGACTCAGAGGTCCTCCTTTTTTAAGGATTCCTTCAGCTATTTTCTTGTTTTATTTATTTTCAATGCGTTAATGTCATGAAAGGACTTTTCTCATCATTTGAAAAATTTATGAAAGAAAGAAATACAAGCCGGCCAAATGAGAATTTTTCGTTGTATTGCCGGGATAATGAACACCAGAATACAGAATACAGAATACACTCATTGTCGATCAGCTACTTCTTCGAACGAAAATGTCTATGCTTCGATGGTTTGCGAACGTTAAACGCATGTCCCCATCCCGCCTATCAAGTCGTGTGATGGAATCCGTCCGTTAGGTAGGGCTAGGATGAGATGCCTGGAACAAGTCCAAAACCCCACCTCTACCCGTATGGGGATAGCCCCGGATGATTTAGAGTCGATGGGGAAAGATCGGGAGATATGGAGAGTCCACTTAAGCACTGTAAACCCGCGGCCTAAGCGGGCCATTGGAAAATTATGACGTAAAAATTTCACATAACATTAAAAATTAAATATCTTCCGATTCCTTCCTTCACTTGTGTTACAAGACTCTCCATGCCAGATTTCAAAATTCTAGGTCAACCCTAAAAGTTTATATGAGAGAGTTAGTATTAACGTACGCGACTTTTGAAAACCCGTATCTTTTTATTGCGTTGAGTTAGAATTTTAAATCTACAGAACTATGAGATTGTAGACCTTAGTATTTTATAATAATTTTAACAAGCCGTTCCTGAGAAAAAAGTCCTGACGAACAAGTAAGCAAAAGAAGCTGCTGTACGAGGTTAGAGTCCCCGCAATATTCATCGACCATTTTTCGCGGCCCCACCTCTCATCGGGGAATGATAAACTTCAGAAAGTATAATTTGTCACGAATAAACTTGTCAATCCGTCGTTTTGAGTCGGAAATACATTGCAGGTCCCTTTGATTCGCGGAAAAAAAATATTTAACACCTACCTACAACTTGTATGGTTGCCAGAAGCTAGGCCTTGGCCCACTTCGGGCTGTCGCGCCAGCTATTTATTCCTTTTAGGGTTAATGTACTAGAACAAGCGGCAAAGAAGCCTCCAATTTAGTTTAAGGATCCTGTACACGCAAGATTTAAAAAAAAAGGTGTTGTCTTGTAACTCAATTTTAACATTTATTAATACCAGCCCAAAGGTCTGAGGCCGACATTTAATGAACACCGCATGACTTTAAATCCATTAAATAAAATATGTAATTAATGTTCAATATTTTTTCAAACAGTAGATATGAATACAAAAATGTATAAATATACATACAAATCGGTATATACAAACGTATGTGTATACAGAACTAATAAACCCAGACCTTCCACAATATGTTTATGGATGTTTCGGCATTTCAAACCAATTGTAGCATGGTTACTAAATAACTGCGTTCACGCTTAGCAGCGAAAAACATACACTTGCCAATGTAGATGTATTTTCTCTCCTCAAAATTGTTGTACCAACGTATAAAACAAAAAAGCTTTATTGTTACGATGCATGGTGTACCAATGTAACCACTCCCACTCCCACATGGAGAATAAATCGTTCAATGTAGGTGAATGATGAAATAGTGTGCATTTGCTTCGCACAGTAACAATTCAGCGAAAGTATGTGTAAAAGCTCTTTTTGTTTCTCATGCGCATTGCCAGCGAAATGAGATATACTGTATCTATGTGTTTTCTTATATGACACGTTAAAGCTTCTTTCGCTTTCATTGTAACGAAAGTGCACTGATATATAAGAAACTAAACAGACACACACACACACACGTTTCTTGAAAGTCAATGCATATTACAACAGCCACAGACAGACAAGCTTCATAAAACTAATTGTAACTAGGTCAGGGTGCATACCCATCATCTCTGCGTGCGCTGGTGGGGTAATGCGTTGTCAGCAACACAAAAACGAACGATGGCAAAATATCTCTCTGTTTACAAAATAAGTATATAATGGAAGTAGTACAGGGTTATTGAGCGACCTATTAGCATACTTTTAACAATGACGGTTTTTCATTGAGTTAAGGTTAACGTATGCATAATGTTAAAATACGCAATGCAATAGTGACGCAATTTGGTTAAAAATAAATTAACGAAAATATAAGGAACGTAGTATGTATGTACTTGAAAGGATATAGGATAGGATAAGACAACTTCCAATTTTTTTTTTGGTGTAGGTACAGGTACCTGTTTGAAAGCCATTTAACACGTGTTAAAAGCGGAACCATTGACATCCACAACCCATCTTGTAGTCTTGTAGCTATCGTTGTGAAATAAATAAAAATGTTGCACCAAGGTTTTATAAGTAGAAAAATGATGACTACCTACGATTTAAAATCCACAATTCTCACTTTGAAAAAAGCAGTGGCTATCGTCGTCGAATATGGCACAAATTACCTCAATTGAAAAACGCAGTTTCAATGTTATCATTTCTCCCAAAAACGTACATATGTATGTAATAGTTTATGTTAGTTTTCGAAAATATAGAGCAAAATCATTATGTACAAACATAAAATACAACGTGCTCTCAGCAATTCAAGATCTGCAGATTCAAAGTTAACGCGCAACGTCTTTTCTCCCACTTTCCACTTTTTTTAATTTCCCCCACATACTTTCGTTTTTCGTTATTAAAATATTAAACGCCTATACAGTGATGACCAGTAGTACGGTGAAATAAAACAATAGAGAAATCTACCATACTACAGCTGTAATGGCTCTAAAGGCTTGCATGCGCATATGCCCTATAGTTGCTATAAAAGCGTTCATTGGTTTAACTCCAATCCGCCTTTTTATAAAAAAAAAAAAAAAGATAGCAAACCACAACAGTCACACAGGTCATAGGGATCAAATAAATCTTCTCTCTGAAATCCCGCAGCTCATTAAAGACTCTACGTTTCGTTAGGAGGTTAATGAGCGAGAAATATAATTCCGAATGTCTCACAGCCACATCGGACTACTTGACCCTTCTAACACTGATTTTCCTATTCTATTCCCAACCCAAGAGAACTGGAAGTCAAACAATGCAATCAAAGATCACGAAATTGCGATTTACAATGGACGGCTCAAAAATGGAAACAGGAACAGGTGCCAGATTCTACTCGGAAGCCCTACAGAAACCGGAATCTTTTAGATTACCCAAAACCTGTAGCGTCTTCCAAGCCGAGATCCTGGCAATAAAAAAAGAGATAAGAGATTGACACCTTCCCCCATCGCATTTTACCATCTTCGTTGACAGTCAGACAGCTTTAAAATCGATAAAATCCAATACCATCAATTCAAAGGCAGTCAAGAAATGTCGAGACACGTTGATCCCCATTAGGCACCATACTAACAAACTCTGCTGGGTTCCTGGACATAAGGACGTAGAAGGGAACGAAAAGGCAGATGAATTGGCAAGATTAGCGAAGCAGACACATCTGTAATGCCACCGATAACGAGATTGCATGGGTGAATAGACAGCACTATAGAGATAGAAGTTAATTCCTTCTGGTTAGTCAGAGAGGATTGCGCCCACCTCTCGGACGATATGGCCGAAATTAAATAAAAGTAGAACAAGGTGCCTTCTGACAGTGGACCCGCATGCTCATTTGAGTTGAGAACACTGCGCTGTCGGAGTTATGCTCCGCAAATGGAGAATAGAGTCCAAGGATTTCTACAGAAGCTGCGGAAATGAAGAAGAGGTAGAATGAATCTAACATTTGCTGTGCCACTGCCCCGGCCTGTAAGAACGATGTCAACCCGCAGAGGTAACAGACTTACAGTTAACGGACTCACTCAAATTCTAAAAGACTACTAACTGGTTCACAAAACAGTCAACAATAGAATAGGTCCTTAGGTTGTCCCGGGAACCATATTACAATTCCCAC
This sequence comes from Matsumyia berberina, assembly GCA_917880715.2. Taxonomy (NCBI): domain Eukaryota; kingdom Metazoa; phylum Arthropoda; class Insecta; order Diptera; family Syrphidae; genus Matsumyia; species Matsumyia berberina. Next base: position 38,864,756 of record OU862870.1, read on the forward strand.
AACATAAAAGGGGTACTCACACAATGGACCTTCAGGTCTCCGAGGTAAACTGATGAGGCCTATTCATCACACACCCTTTGAAACTTATCCTAACCTTCGGTATGAGGTTCAACACAGTGAGGTCAAGCCGAAAAGCATAGAAATTTCAAATCTTACGTATATGACATAAAAGGTGACAAGTGGTATATGGATGGATTAAAATTGGACATCGGGGAAGGTGTTGGTATCTTTAGACCTAATACCAAAATCTTATAATCAATGGGAGTCCCAGTATATTTTAGGCAGCGATCTATGTATGTCAATCAAGGTTGTGTTTAGTCTTTAACTAGCCTTAGCCGTTTTGTGACATCCCGAACTTAGCAATTAATTCAACAATTAAGATTTTGAGAAAACTTTGCCAGGCTAAAAGATCTTAAAGACCTTTCATAGCCAATTTAAAAAATCCCTGTACTACAAAAGAGATAGGTAGGTAAAGTGACGGCTCTTTAGAGCCCAATTAGCGCTAGAGTGCGCCGTTTTGTAACCACGAAAACTCGTTTAAACCTTATTGGTACATGGTTGTTGATTTGGTGGTTTAGGATGGCTATATCCAGCCGGTGGAGTTTAGATACCAATCCTTTTCTCAGCTATCTCGGTGAGGTCCATGAAGAAGAGTTTGCCCAAAGAGCGCTGTCTGGTCCTCGCCAGGGCCGGACACCTGCAGAGGAAGTGAAGTAGAGATTCTTTCTCATTAAGGTCTTTGCAGCTTCTGCAGAAATTGTTGTGAGGAATACCAAGCTTGACCGCATGGTCTCCTACTGGCCAATGGCCCGTAATAATGGCTACGATTCTGGCAATATCTTGTCTTGATTTGCCAAGTAGCTCTCTTGACTTAGTTTTATTGTAATTGGGCCAGGTCTTTCTTGAGATGACGCAGCTGGACAGGCCATTTCATCTTTGATTTGCAATCTGGAGGAAGTGTAGATGTACAGAGCCCTTAACAGTGCCCAGCGGAATATCGACTCTTTCTGCTAGTGAACTGTTAAGGGCCGATCCTTTCCTGGCCAGCTCGTCGGTACTTAGTTGGTTAATTTCAAACCGGCATTGCTCTACCAACTTTGATGATATGGTAACCGCATCAATGGCTTTGATAGCAGCTTGGCCATCTGAAAAAATAGCAATATTTTGGTAGGATGTTTGGAGATTGTTGAGCAAGCGGCAGGCCTCGCGAATCGCGAGAAGCTCCGACGAAGAGACTTTGATATATTCAGTTGGTCAGAGAAGATACCTGCGCCGACTCCGCAATCCATCTTCGACCCGTCCGTGTATATACCAATATCAGTCATTAAGAACATTTCCATTCTTCCATTTTTCTCTGGTAGGGAATTTAGTAAGGAATAATTTCCTGAAATTGAGGGTGGGTGCCATGTACCTACCTACCTACCTACAAGAGATAATATCAAAACTGGTGGGATTTATAACGGGACACTGCCAGCTTCGTTATCACCTACACACATAGGTATTATTCAGAGGACTGTATGGGGAATACGTACTATGCGTATGTATGGCTCTATGTGCAATAAGGAGACAATGGGTGTTGTGAATAAAAACTGAGGCAGAGTGTTCTCTCAACTTTTTCGATAAAACATTTAATTTGAGTTGAATTAAAATGAGTTTCGTCAAGTTTCAGAAAACACTTCCCTCAAGAGGGTTTGCTCAGTGTTCCCTCAGTTTTTAATCACACCACCCAATGTTTTCTAAGAGTAACTTCAATCCTTAGGGAAATCCTCAAAATTTCCCTCTTGTAGTCTCTTAAAAGGGTAAAATAAAAGGCATTAGGTCGCTGTGTCCTGAGCCTTTGGCCAATCAGTTTCTTTAAAAAAAAACCACCGCGGTGGTGACACATGCCCTTTGGCACTTTCGTACGCCTTATAGCGAGTGTCACAATATTTCAGTCGCAACATTGATTTCTCGCACTGTTTTCTTTTTACTCTCTGATCATTAATGAAAATTTCTCAGGATTGGAGTTTTTTGTTTTTAAGATTCGATCGGTGGGTTAAGCTCGAATTCTTAATGGTCAGAAAAGGAAATATACACTTTTGCGCTAATACACAAAGATAAATACAGAGTTATTCATGATAGCGACATCGCGTACTTTCAGCCTATTTTTGGGAGTAAAAGTAGGGCAGCCTAATTAAATAGAGACCCACATCTTATCACATCCGGTGAGCAAGTCCCATTTTTTCTGCGTGGTTCTTCGAAAGAGTTCATTTTCTAAGAGGCGGCAGTTAACATAAGGAAATTCCACCATTCAAATTCCAAATTCCAAATATTCATACTGCGACAGATCATAAAGAAAACCCAGGAACTTCAAATCGATACCCACCACCTTTTGGCATCCCTGTCAAACTCGTCCGTTTGTGCAGGATGACGATGGAGAATGCACGCTGCTCCATGAAGGTCGGTCAAGACCTCACCGAGACCTTTGATGTCAAAAAATGATTTAGACAAGGCGACGCACTGTAGTGCGACTTTTTCAACACCGTTCTTGGAAAAATAGTGCAAAACTCACGCGCCAACACCAGAGGCACAATCTTGCAAAAGTCCGTCCAATTACTCGGATACGCCGACGATATTGACATAATCGGAAGAACGCAGCGTGATGTCACTGGCGCGTTCGTGAGTATTGAGACAGAGGCGGCTAAGATAGGTTTAGGGGTCAATGAGAGTAAGACCAAGTATATGCTGTCACCAAGAAAGGACACCCAACATCCATGTCTCGGACAGAACATCACAATAGAAAGTTCGAATTTTAAGGTAGTTAAGGACAACGACACCTGCGCTGAGATCAGACGAAGGATAGCTCTTGCCAATCGCTGCTTCTATAAGCTAAGAAGGTAATAGAGTAGCAAATCCCTTTCTCGAACAACTAAATAGCCCCTGTATAACACCTTAATCATCCCAGTCCTGCTGTACGGTGCAGAGGCATGGACTCTTTCAAAAGCGGATGACGTTGCTCTTGGCTTTTTCGAGAGGAACATTCTTTTGATTTAGACGGCGAATGGAGTAGGAGATACAACGACGAACTGTACGGGCTGTACAGCGACATCGGCTTAGTCAGGCTGGGTCATGTAGAGCGGATGGACTCCATCGCTCCGGCCCGAAAAATCTTCGAATCCACCCCCGAGGGACGGCGTAGTAGAGGAAGACCAGGACTCAGGTGGCGCACGTAAGTGGAAGGGTACCTCAACCGAATTGGCGTGCGAAACTGGAAGCAGCTGGCTAAAGATCGAGCTGGCTGGAGACGCTTGTTGTTTGAGGCCCAGGTCCACCTCGGACTGTAGCGCTACCTTAAGTAAGTAAGTAAGCAGTCTCTATGACGAGTACTTACATCAGTATTATAACAGTTAGTTCCAAATACCAGCAAAAGCGAGTATTGTTCGAAAAGTAAGATTCACATACATACATATGCCCAATACATAATTTGTATGCATTAGGCATGAAACTTGTATTGTAAATGTTCAACAAATCACTAGCGATCAAGTATTGCCAAAAAATATTGTCAATCATCTTAAATTTTCAGAAAAAAAAATTTTTTTATAGCGAATAACATTTTAATTTTCAAAGAAGTAAATAACTAACGACTTCGTCTTTTTATCTTTATATTTTTTTCTATACACAATTAATTGCTTACATTTAATTATTCTTAGAACTAAACAGCAGCGATAATATAGTGACACGTAAAAATTTTGAAAAATTATTTTTTCACCAACGTTACGTTAAATATGCTGAAAATTCATCAAAATATGGCCAATTCAATATTTTTAAAAAATATATTTATGTTTTTCTAATGATGTGAAATTTATTAAACTTACCGTTAATTCCTTCCTCGTTTATTTCCAAATTAATCATGTCATCTGAAGACGTTGAATCGGACTCAATACTAAGATCTGAAGCTTTGTTTCCTACTTTTAAAACATTAGCCTCTTTGGTTGATTGATTTGCACTTGAATTTTCCAAATCTAAATTGCAAATGGGTATTGAAAAATGTGTATGCGGTTCAGTTATATTTCTATAATTAATAACACTGTCACAGAGTTTTTCACTACCACTATTAGGCAAAGCAGTGTTGCTATTGCCGCTGCCTTGAACTTGCTTGGCATAGTTAAAAACATTTTTATCGTTTAAACTTTCGTCTGTGGTTAGCTTTCGAAACGTCTCATAATGCATATGTGGATTAGATAATCGATGATGCTGTTCAATCTCGAAGCTAGGTTCTGATCTAAAAATCAGACCATTCAAAGCGGAATCATCGGAAACGTCTGTAGTTGTTGTTACAGTAGGTTGAAGATAGTTATCGATTCCCCCAAAAGAGTTTCTGTGTGATGTCTTTTGAACATCATCATTGGGTATATTTTTAAAATTAAAATTTGATTGTGATGCAGTCAAACAAGCACCGCCAAATTTTGGTTCACACGTTGAGTTTAAGGGAGAATCCGCAGAACAAGTTTGGGATAGGGAAACGTATTCTTCATTTCCCGTCTCTCCTTGGGGATCAAACTTCCCCGAGGTGTGATTTCTCAACACTCCACTATCCTTCTTGGGTGGAATATGTTGAACATAATTTTGTGGAGTGCTACTTGCACTAGACAAAAGTTGATCTTTCTGATGATGATCAAATGCTTGGATAACAGCCGAAAATTCTTCCATTTTTGTTTTAATGACTACGTGTGTCCATCCATATTAAATTTTGATCTTCAAACCGGGTGTTCTGAAAAATAGAATAGAGAATAGTGTAAACATAAAAAAATATGTAAATTGTAAAAAGTTATAATTTAACTAATAGAACATAAATTATTGTTTGTTACATATTAAAAAAAAATATGTATAAATTAGTTGAAGAAGTGCCCTCTTCATTAATGATACATATAACAAATTAGGGGGTCTGACTACTCAGACTGCAAACATTTTCGCGACATCCTTCTGCACGGTATATCCGTAGCTCTCTGCTCGCCGATTTCGGAAACTATAGGTGTGAATGGTTTGAAATGTTTACATAATGCTTTTAGTTATATTATCTACTTTGCGGGGAGCAGATTTTGCGATTACTTAACTACTTTTTCCTCGTAAAATTTCGGTGAAAAATACAATATTTTTCTTCCTACGTATTATTAACCTTAAGCTACCTACACTAGAACAAATCTTGACGTTATACCAAGGTTATTCAAAAATCGAGTTAAAGAATTTCATTCAATAATATCTATGTATTGTGTCATTGTCCATTCACATCTGCACGGCCGATACTTACGGCACGGGTCTATTGCCTGATAAGACCCCTCGTGCAGCTGACCTCCTCGCGGTGGGGGCGGGCAACATGTCTGGGAAGTGCGGGTAGAGTAGCTATAGTTGAGCTACCCGTACTGCCCAGATATGGCTAACGAAGCGCAAAACCCGATGATGACAAGAAGAGTTAGATAGGCCTCGGATATTGCCAAGCCTGCTATGCCAGGGCGCCCTGGTGGTCGGCTTGTCCCGTTCGGCAGCCGGCGGGGTTCAACCCGAAACGGCTACGAGCTTCCCGGCAATGGTCTCGCAAACCATTACGGGGATCAAAGGGGAGATGCGCTATGCTCCGATGGGGGCATAAGTGGACTTTCGGTTTTTTAACAACGGCATCGACTTAGGATAGGCACATGGAATATTTCTTCGCTCACAGGAAAAGACCTTGAGCTTATTGGGGAGGCTACTAAATATCGACTAGATATAGTTGGTATCTCCTCAACAAAGCAAAGGGGTTCTAGAACTGTGGACCTTTCGGATGGGTGGAAACTCTTCATGTCAGGAGTAGCACCTTCAATGTCTGCTCAGGCGGGAGTGGGGATACTTACGAGTCCCAGGCTGGCAGGCAGAGTACTGGAGTGGATACCATTGGGAGGGAGAGTTGCGATCTTAAAGCTTAAGCTTGAAAGATCAACTCTGGCTCTGGTGCAGGTATATGCGCCGAATCTGGAGTCGGAATATGCAGCTTTCTTGGATGAAGTAGATGCCGCCTTAGAACAGCTAAGGAGCAGTCTTGGAAGGAGTTCGGTGAGAAATTGAACTGTGATCACAGATCTGCAAACAAGGTGTTCTGGCCGACCATCCGCCGTCTCAGAGGAAGGAAGCTTAATATCATCGAAGGAGTCAAATCCAAAGATGGTGTACTTCTTTCCGATGAGAAGGACATCTTGCGCAGATGGAGCGAGCACTTTTCGGAGCTGCTCAATCCCGAACAGGGCATTGAGGATGGCAGACCCATGGTTTTGAGTAGGGCGGAGAATAGTCCCACCGTAGAGGTGACTTTGGCGATTAAAGCGCTAAAAGTCGGCAAATCTGCTGGTGTGGATGAAATCCGGCCAGAAATGCTCAAAGGTAAAGAGGGAGTGGAATGGCTCTCTCGTGTCATTAAAGTGGCCTGGGAATGCGGTGAAACACCTAGCGATTGGCGTACTGGGGTGATTGTTCCTCTTTTTAAGAAAGGGTATAAGAGGGATTGCTCCAATTATAGGGGTATATGTCTTTTAAGACTCCCCGGAAAAGTTTTTGCAAAGGTGTTGGAAACGCGTTCCAGAGCTGTGGTCGAGTCCCGGTTGGGCGATGAGCAGTGCGGCTTTCTACAGTTGTTTTGTGGATTTCGAAAAACCATATGATCGGGTCCCTCGAGGTAAACTCTGGAGTGTATTGCAGAAGTACGGGATTGACGGTTCTCTTCTGAGGGCCATTCAATCTCTGTACACTAACTGTAAGAGCTGTGTTCGGGGATGTGCTCCAGCGTGTTCCAGGCTAAAAATCTATGATATTGAGATCTGCACCAGGATAAATCTCGATAAAGGGCGCAAAAATACATATCTATTCAGATGGTAATTCGATGGTTCTCTTTTGCCGTGTGAATCGTATTAGTCGATCAAAAACTTTGATGAAGTAATCGTTTCCGAATTCAGAGCAGTAGTCGCCGAAAAATGTAGGTACCTGCCGAAATACTGCTCTATTGCTGTCAAGTCGTAATCTTCGTCAAGTCTCCGCTTTTGCACGGTTAGATTTAGGGCTAGCAAATAAAACCAAGCCTTAAAAGCTATCGCCATTGACCTATTAGAAGGTGCCAAAAGGCAAGGTGTCACATTGTGCATAGAAACATTTGAGTGTTTAGCGATGTGCTTGCGCAAGCTTGTCGCTGGGAAGTGGAGGAATAAGATGGACTCTTACATCCTAACTACGCTGCCGACGTCTGGATACTATTAAATAGGATCGTGGACCTTCACCACCCCAGCTGGTGTTGAGAGAAAGGCAAAACCAAAATAATCAGCAATAGAACCTCAGATAGCCTTGCTGGATAACCGGTGAAAAAGACAGAGAGCTTCCAATATATTAGGATTATTGTTCCGACCAATGGTGGAATCGAACAAGATAATGTCAGCCGAATCAGCACAACAGAGCCAGCATTTGGAATTGTGTGAAATCTACTATCACGACAAAGCTGCAAACGTATGTAACGTTCGTTTTCTGGTTAGGCATATTTTTACCAATCATGTGAATGAGAGAACGGATCAGGAACCTATTGCCATCTAACGACGAAAGCAATGATTTCGTCGTACGTTTAAAAGAGGCAACAGCTTTATGTGTAAATAAGCCCCGCAATGGAATTCATTCACCCACGAGAGCAGAGGAGTAGGTCGAACGAGAAAAACATAGCGGAGAACAATTGAGGAGAGTTAGGACGTTTTCCCAGACACTACACGACGACGCGTAGGTGCAGTCAAAGCCCTAGGATTCACTAAGGGAAATGAGACGTAAGCGAAGTAAGTCATTCGCCATTATAGTTCATTGTTTAAAGTGGTTGCCTTATGCGACTCGACCAACGCTCAATTTTGTTAGTAAGAGTCTCATGTTCTATTGATTGGATGATGTGTTCAGATGGCCACCATACTTCCCTTTTAACTTGATATTAAAGAAAACGACGAAGCGGGACCAAACATCCTGTTGTTTTTCCGATTTCTACCGCAGTCCCGCTACTGCAACTTTTAACTTTGATAATTCAAAATGTTTTGAATTAAATTCACAATAAGTATCAATTGCGTGGCCAGCCAACGCACTAATCAATTGAAACTTAAAACGAATCTATCGAAATCTTTTGTCGTTATTTACTTTGGGAGAGATAAACGTGTAAGAACGAGAACGGAAAATAAAATTGCCCATTGCCATCTTAAAACTTAATATAAATAAGTTTGTTAAATTAAAAGCATTACTATGAACTTGCAAGTGATTGTTATTTTACTTGAAATTTTGGGTACGAAATAAGCAGGAAAAGGATGAAACCGTTGCTGAGGACCAGTAGGTTGAAAGTTAAGAACAAAAAAAAAAAGAATATAAACTATTGTATAATTTAGTAATTGTTTTTTTTATTGTTTTATTTTCTTTAACACAACATTATCCTTAAAACTAATATTTTTTTGGACCTCTATTGCATTTAATTACAGCCAGACAACAGCGATTCATTGACTCAAACAAGTTGTTGAATGTTGATGAAGGCACTGGCTTTTCGCTACTCCTCAATTCCTGGACTGGGATTAATACTGGGCGGTTCTTCTTTACTCCTATTTTAGCCCAGATATTAATTTTCCATGGGCTTAAGTCCTGGACTACAAGAGGCTAAGAGATGTTCTTTTCTTCAAAGCATCTTCTGACCTTTAAAGTAAATAAAATAAAGGAAATTAAAAATAAATACACAAATCTATTGAAAAACTCTTGTTAACTAAAAGTAAATTCTTTCATCTTTAAACTTAAGTAATAAAAGTTGTTACTTACATCTTTTGCATCAGGGTACGGGGTGTTATCGTGTTGAAAAATGAATCTGCCGGTTTTATCGAAAAACGCTTGCAGACAAGGGCCCAATTCGTGTTGTTGTACTTTTAAGTAAACAGTTGCTGTTGCTTTTGATGAGAAGAAGCATATTCGTCCCATATCATAACTTCTTTGAATTTTTGGTGTATGCCTTCTAATGCACTCGTCGCTGAGCCTTTGTGCAGGTTTATTTCCGAACGAGAATTTTTCCATCTCCAGCTTTACTCACTTAAGGTAGCGCTACAGTCCGAGATGGACCTGGGCCTTAACCAACAGGCATCTCGGGCCAGCTCAATCTTTAGCTACATAGCTGTTTCCAGTATCGCACACTAAGTTGGTTGAGCCCCATTGCGTTTCCATCTGAGTTGAGGTCTTCCCTCACTGCACCGTCTCTTGGTGCTGGATTCGTATATTTTTTTTTCATCCCCAAAAAGGAGTTTAAATTTGAATTCGACGAAAAATGCGACGTTGCCCCATTTCATGTGTTCAAAAAACATATTCTTGGGCCCATAGCAGAAGCCTTTATTTGTCTCGTGGCGGGTAATTTGGTGTCTGACCTTGTAGAAACTAACGCAGTCCAAACCTTCTTTGGAACAAGGTCGTTTGTAATATCCGATGTTTTAAAACGTTTAGGTCTACTTTGACGAATTGCAAATCAACCTTCCACTGGCGAGTGTCTTCCTTGGCCTTTAGGGCCCGTCTTCTGCTCAGTAGTCCTAATATCCCAATTTTGGTTTTATCTCCATACATGTACATTCGACATGCTAAACCGTTCAGCTATTTTTCCACCACAAAACCAAAACATTTGAGTTGCACTTCTTACTAACTTTTCTCATTTTCTGTACACAAATACACTTTTATCAGTTTCTAACCACTTTCACTGATTAAATCCGCTTATACTGCATGATTATCACAATTTTTTTAATACAATAGGTCTGCAGATTGGTAACCTTAGGCAGCAAAACCTACCAAGTTCCAAGAATTGTGTTTCGAACATGATAAGTTTTTGGATTCAATGGATTCCGCTTAACACATCGGGCTAAATATCCCAATTAAGCGGCTGTCCCAATAATACAAAGTGACGATCAAGTGAAAAACGTTTTCCGTCCTTTCTGTTTCTTTTTTATTTGTCCTAGTTAAGCTGCTGTCCCGATTATCCAGCGTCCCAATAAAACGGAAACCACTGTATGTGTAATTAGTAAAATCAAGGGCAGATTCCAAAAATTAGACTTTTATTTCGGGTTTTACAAACTATCGCTGTAAGAGAAGTGCGCGACCTGCCCCAATACGATTTATGAAGTGCCATGTGCCAAAATGTAGTAGGTATCTTCTAAAAAGGAAAATAAGTGATGTTTGCGGGTATTGGCTTTTTAACTTGAAGTGACAACACCTATTGAGTTCTATTTCATTTTTAATCAAATTAATTAGAATATGTAAAAAATTTCCTAAAGTCCTAAAGTTGATTTTGGAATCAGTGTTAAACCCAGACAGCAGTATGATTATATGCTATGTAGCATATCGAAAAAAAAAAAAACAAATAAACTTAAATTTTAGACAAAATTTAGTTAATGAAATGCATTGCCAATAGTAGCATTATACGTAGGCACATACGTACCCAGACGTGTGTAAGGTGGATCTACTAACATTTCTAGATAATCCGTGGGTTGCTCAACAGAAAGCTTATAAGTCATTTTATGGACAAGACACAAACCCCCAACACAACACGCATCAATCTGAAAAGTAAAAAAGAATCTATTGGCGCAGTTTACAAGCAGACACCTCATAATAATCTGCTTCGTGGGTATACACGTATGTATGTATGCCTAATGGGTGTACCACACATATAAATTTTGAATAGCACAAAGCGGGAGCTTTACAGAATACATAAATCCGTCTAAAATGCCTGGGTTCTGGATATTACTCAATAACTTATTTATTAATTTTTTTTCCCACAATGTCTGCGCCATTGAAAACGAACGCTTCCTATTTAAATTGAATATCAAAACAGCAAAAAATTAAAATACACGTACCAATTGAGGTTGAAACAGCATCTGCAGCAGCACTTTCAAAGCAGATAGGCACAAATTGTGCGATGCGATTTGAGAAAGTATGTATTTAATAACACAAACAAAGCGAGAGCTTGCACAATATTATAGCGCGACATATTTGCCCCGATTTTATTTTTAAATAATTTTTTCGCAACATTTTCACTAGAAATGCTTTAAATTCTCATTTTTATTTTATAATTGGAGCAATAAATCTGTTGCACAAATAAAAGCTTAATTTTTGTAGGAAAGTATAATTAGCACAGTTCGACAATAAGGTAGGTACGAAAAATCGAACGTAATACTTTTGGTTTTTATTCGAACTACATAGCACACTTTACACCAGACTTCACAAATAGTCCAAAATCTCAAATATTATGATTATTTCACTATTATTTTTGATATTATTTGTATTATTACTATTTTTAATGAAATGTAGGTTTGTAGGCCAAATGCACTCATACTATAAAACAAACTAACCAGAATAGAATAATGGAAATACTTCCCAATTCCCATACAACGTTCTTGGCCCTCAAAATCGTTTGATGGACAAGGACGGCACTTATTGCAAAATAAAAAGTTCTATCACGTAACGGAACGTGTTGTAAGACAACGTTGCGTAAGGTAAAGCTTCAATGTACTGAGAAAAGGAGAAAGCTCTTGTGGGGTTTGTCCAATATGTAGTATCATAAAAATTGATCCATGAAAACCTTAAAGATATTGCTTGCTTTTGTCATTTAAGCTTATTTTGGATATGCCATGAATATGCGATTATTATTTTCCTTGGGTTTCGTCTTAAATTCGTTGTCATTTGTAACAGAAGAGTCCAAACTCAACTTTAAGCTCTCTTGCATAGTTTACATAATGAATTGAACGATTGAATTGAATTTGAATTCAATTTCGATCTGAATTTTTGCTTCCACCGAATTCAAGTAGAATTCATATTGACATTTGCTAGAGTTGCCCTGGACTTGGGTGTGTCAGCAACCTTGTCCTCATCAGCCATTGTGGTATTATGACGTCACGCGGGGAGTTACCGGACACAGGCGCTTGCCTTATATCTACCATGAGGAGAAAATGGGAAAATTCCTTTAACATCCAAATTGGTCCATCCAAGTCCACTCGTATACTAGTTTTGTATGACACAAAGCAAAACTAAACAACTGTATCCCTTTTCATTTTAGAAGAGGTTGGAGCAGCCGTAAATAAGCCGCCTGATCTTAGGGCTTGATAGATCCAAGTCGTCAACGAAAAATAGCCTTATGCCCTATTTAAAAAAAGGCAATCCTATGTCTTGTAAGAACTACCGAAGCATATCACTGCCATACACATTCTATAAGATCCTATTCATATTTTGTGGACGCCTCGAGCTTAAATAAAATCTCGACGAGTAAAATTGATACTGTTCGTACCAGTCTTAAACGGCAAGGTATGTCATGTGACGTTTGAGATGGCTAAGACACGTAGAGCGAATGGACACTAACGCTCCGGCACGCCGAGTTTTCGGAGGGACAACGCAGTAGAGGAAGATCTCGCCTAAGGTGGCGCGCACAAGTAAAAGCGGACCTCAACCTTGGCGTGCGCAACTGTAGGCAGTTAGCTAAGGACCTGGCATACTGGAGGGACTTGTAGGTTAAGGCTCAGGGTCACACCGAACTGTAGCGCCACCTAAATGAATAAAATGAAATGGCATATTGCGATATGTCAAAAGCACTTCCTTGAGAGGAAAGTACTTCATGGGATCATTTGTGCGAAGGGGGAATAGAGATGATGAACCAGCGACTTCTATGAGCTGTTTTAAGATGCGGACGTAGTCCAAAAAGCTATGACACGTCGACAGTGGTTTAGCTACATCAGGTAAAAGGACAACAATGATCCAGCCAAGTGGGTCCTTAAACCCCAGCCCTTGAAAGTAGGAGACAAGAAAGACCGAATCCCAGTGATCGAGGATGAAAGAAGGCTTGGACACAAAACTTAAAGCAACGTGCCCGAGATCGACTCTTTCCGGTTCCGAAGTTCAATTCAAACAGAGCAACTTAAAAAGGATTAAGCGAAATTCAATTTCGGTGAAACATTGATTAGTTTACCGGCGAAGATGGGTTAAGCGCTCAATGAGGATAAGACCAAGAAAGGACACTCAACACCGACGTCTCGGGCAGAACGTCACTATAGGCACATATAACTTTGAGGTAGTGAAGGATTTTGTTTACCTAGGCTTCGCTCTTAATTCAGACAAAGACACAAGGGTTGAGAATGAACGAAGAATAACTCTTGCCAATCGCTGTTCTTCGGGCTAAGAAAGAAAATGAGTACCAAAACCCTCTCTCGAACGACTAAAGTGACCCTGTATAAGACCTTAATCGTCCAAGTCCTGCTCTACGGCGTAGAGGCATGAACTCTGTCAAAAGCGGATGAGGTGGCTTTTGTCTGTTTCGAGAGGAAAATTTTTCGGATGATTGATAGACGGTGAATGGAGGAAATACAATGACGAACTGTACAGCGATATCGACTTAGTAAAAAGAGTGAAGGTCCAACGACTGATGTGGCTGGGTTACGTAAAGCGAATGGACACCAATGCTCCGGCCCGGAAAATCTACGAATCCACACCCGAGTGAGCGCGCAGTAAAAGAAGACCATGACTCAGGTGGCAGTGAACCTCAACCAACTTGGCGTGCGAAACTGGAGGTAGCTTGCTGAAGATTTATTGTTTGAGGCCTAGGTCCAGCTTGTGTCTAATAATAATAATAATAATAAACGAGAGTCAAATGTTTTTCCTTGATGCCCTTGTAGTCGTAATAACAATATTCTCGTACGTTGCAAGCACTTTGTTGTACAAAAAACGGTCATAGCCTCATTTCACAGGAATGCGAACAACCAATTAAAAAACAAAAGAAATGTTAAATATTTATAGATTTTTGCAATACCTATTAAATTGATCGCAAATAAAATATATAAAACAAGGCACACGTTTTATTATAACAAAATTCACGTATTAGTAAAAGTAACATATAGCCTTTAACAAACAAAACAATTATGTAGAAGTTTCTTTCGCCTTTTCCAACATGTTTCTCGATATAATTAAACGCTGAATCTGTGAAGTTCCTTCATAAATTTGATAAATCTTGGCGTCTCGCATTAATTTTTCTACAGGATACTCAGTATTAAATCCATTTCCGCCAAATATTTGAACAGCATCGGAAGCTATTTTATTTGCAACGTCTGCAGCGTGGCATTTGGCAATCGATGCGTAGTAGCTGTTACGACGGCCTAAAAATAAAAATGTGTATAAATAGTTTTGTCAAATAAGAATATCCTTCAATATGTATTACCTTGATCGACTTCCCAAGCGGAAAGTTGGTATGCCAACCTGGAGGTCTCCACGCCAATGGCCATGTCAGCTAATATAAATGAAACGGCCTGATGATAAGCTATTGGAACACCGAATGTTTTTCTTTCTAAAGAATACTTGAGTGCTTCGTCCATGCACCGTTGAGCCAAGCCTACGGCACCAGCCGCCACTGGTGGTCGTGTTTTATCGAAAGTTCCCATTGCAATCTTGAAGCCGGCACCTTCGCCAATCAGAACATTTTCCTTGGGGATTCTTACATCTTCGAAAGTGATTCCTCGAGTGTCTGATGCTCGTTGACCCATATTCTGTTCCTTGCGACCAGGTGTAACTCCAGGAAAATCGCGCTCTACTATAAATCCAGTAAAGGCCTTGTTAGCAGGTGCTTTTGGATCAGGGTTTGTGCGAGCGAGAACAAAATACCAATTCGCTACACCGCCATTGGTTATCCACATTTTCTGTCCATTAAGTATATACTCATCGCCTTTCTTTTCTGCCCTCGTTTTAACTCCATTGACATCTGAACCAGCTCCTGGTTCAGTAACACAGTAAGCAGCAACGAGTGGTTGTTCCAACAATCTTCCAAGATATTTCTTCTTTTGTTCAGCGTTGCCTGAGAGTAACACGGGAGTTTGCTGCAAAAAAAAAAAAAAAAAACAAATTTAATTAATATTTGTTTATTTACAACGAAATTTTAAATCATAAGGTGTTTAAAAAATTATGTATGGCTTAAAATACGACTACGTAGCCAAATAAGAAAAAGTGCGATGCGATTTGTCTTGTCGCCAGTGTTTCCCCCATACTCAGTAAGTGACACCATTTTGTCTTCCCATTTGCCTTATAGGTCCCATACACTACAAAATCGTGACTGTGTTCTTGCCTACGCGTTTGCACATACCATTGGCTTGCTGGTAGGTGTGAAAAGCCTTTATGGATACTCTCCGGCCCGTAACATGAGTTATGCCCTACTCCATGCTCCTGCATGTCTACGTGATAAAAACCACTTCCTCCTTCTTCTGTCTCCTGGGACACCACCAGTCAAGACATTTCTTCGCCCTGACATTTCGTCCTCTTCTAGCAGTTTCTTCGTTTCTAGCTGTTCTTTCCTCTATTCACTGATGCTGCATTATGCTTGTGATAACTTCACTTGCAGTCTCAGCCTTCTCGCGTCGCCAGCACAAATGTGATCAGACTTCTTGGGCTCAACTGGCCTCTAATTTCTCTCTCTAGGATGGTTCTAGCACGTGTGAAGCTTTGGCATCCCATCAGCAAATGCTCAGTGTTTTGGGGTTTCCCTTCACAGTGCTGTCAGAATGGGTCATCCACTTGCTTGTACTTGTAAAGGTATTCCCGGAGGCATCCATGTCCTGATAGGAATTGGGTTCGGTAGTAGTTTATCTCTCCGTGCTTTCTACAAGTCCATTCATCAATGTTGGGCATCAGTTTATATGTCCATCGCCCCTTTGTTGCCATTCTGCTTTCATAGCTTCCCTGGTTGTTTGTCTGTCGTCGGGCTCGTTTTCGCCCAGTTCCAAAGCCTGCCTCGCTTCTAGATCGATATGCATACTATCTGAGGTTACACTTATAGCATCCAACCCTTAGGGATGCCAATCAGGTGCGCCGAGTTCATCCTTCTGATTTACGACTAATGGTGAGTCGCTGCAGACCATATCGGGGCCGCATACAAGAGCATGGATTTGCTCACGGTCGTCAAATAGTTTCTGACCGGTTTGGTTTGCTGTATGGATGGGGTTGTTTGTGTGTTTGCACAATCGGAATATGGAAGATCAAGATATGTACATAGGTTAGGTTAGGTTAGCGGGCCGATGAAGACGATAACATCCTCTTAGGTCTATGTAGACCCGCTGTGATACCCATGTGTTTACCAGCTTCTTCCCACTGCGTGATTTTATATGCCTGATGACAGCCACCCGGCTCTCCTTGCGAACTTGAGTAGATCCGACAGTGAACTATCGGATAACTCCTCGATGTTCTCGAAGAGGTATCTGCGCCCAGTGTTCTTTTTCTAATGTTGCAGAGGCTTGGGCAATGACAGAGGAAGTGAGTAGTGTAGAGATATGTACATATGTATATATGTAGTTTGGTATTTTCCTGTTTGCACAAACGTGTTTGTGTAGTGTATGGTGAATTTTGCTCATTCTTGCGATAGAATTCACCGTGTCCGGACGAAAATTCTGAAAGAAAATAGCGGAACTACGCAATTTTGGAAAGAGTTCTTATAGTTCTATAAAAGTTTACATGTTTCGTTCATTCTCACAAAGTTATTCAAGTCGTTAGATAAGGTTGCTTCCAGTTCTTTCAATGTTGTCAGTTTTCTCATTACTTCGACAACCGACGACAAATGATGTTGCTGCAAATTGTATGCGTAGTGCCAATTCGAGTCCATGTAGAAATCCAAGCAAAACTCAGCCTTCACAGGCTCTTCCACCTAAACAACATCAGCTCCGAACATCCGCCTTACAGTCACCTTAACATGCTTTCCTTCCTACTTCAAAGCAGCGAGTTCAGCATACTGCTCCAAACGAAACTACTCAGTAGTCATCCCCCCGAGTGATGACTGCGAAAAATTCAAACTCCGTCCGTCAGAGCACGACCAAATATGGTACACGGACGGCTCAAAAATAGACGGTGGATCTGGGGCTGGAATATTCGGAGAGGCGTCTAACATTAACATATACGTCAGTCTAGGCACATACTCATCTATCTTCCAGGCAGAAATATTTGCCATTAATCACTGCACATGTTTAAACTTGTCCTTTAATTTCTGACAGTGAAGCTGCCCTTAAAACACTAAACCCAGTCACGATAAAATCGAAACTAGTCCTAGAGACAGTCAGCTTCTAAAACTGGGAAAAAACAACTTTGTCATACTACACTGGATCCCTGCTCACGAAGGCCACACCGGCAATGAAACAGCGGACTCACTGGCCAAGATAGGTGCAACCACCACCTTACTGGTCCAGCTTGTGGAGTAAACAAATCCATTTTTTAAAACTTCATGAGAGAGCAATCCCTGCCCAAATCCAACACAATTTTGAATGGAAAGTGTAGGACAGAAATATATCAAACACTTTTTTCCCCTATGTACCGCAAAAGAAATCCAAGTTTTTTCTAAATCTGAGCAGGAACCACATTAAAACTTTAATCGGCAGCCTAAGTCGCCACTGCCGATTAAAACTAAATCTACACAAGCTTAACCTGTCACTGGACCCTACCTGCAGCAGCGAGGAAAGGTCTCTTCACATCGTCACAGAATGTCCCGCCCTTATTCATGTGAGAAAGCGGATCCTAGGCAGTGAACTCGTCTCACCAACGGTCCTTGTCATGCTTTTACCCAGAGAGGCTGATTAGCTTCCTAAGATCCTCTGAAGCAAACAAACTGCTTTAAACATATGGGACAGCACAATAGGCCTCTATTTGAGACCGCAGTGCTAGAGTGGACAAACCGCATAGTGTGCAGAGAAAACCGGTTTGCACAATCACACGTTTGTGTAACTAGACGGCAAAACGGCATTGTACAACCATAAATATTTTGAAGTTTTCTGACAAAAATCTTCTACGATTGTCCCATAAACCAGTGAAGGCCAGTTAAAAGACCTCACGTCAAGTTTGCAGCGACGTTTACTACATTATTTATATCTTTGTTGGTCTTGAGTCATTCATTTGCTAAAAACACGACATTGAAGTTTTTCACCACATCTTCAGCAACTGATCCTATCAATTTTTGCAATTTCTTCTCGATCCCTTTAAAATCACTACAATCGCCCTTTCCAAATGTTACGAATTGCAGAAAAAAAGATCAAATTAACCCTTGACATCACCGGTTTTTGTTTTGCAAATTTTTAAATGCTCTTTCGGATCGACTAGGTAGGTAGGTAGAGGTGGCGGTTCTAAGAACCCAATTAGCGCTGGATGCGCCGTTTTGATACTAAAACTCATTGGACCTGGTTGTTTGTGGGCTTTGTAGGAATATAGACGCAGATATTTAAATCCAACCTGTGGAGTTAAGGAACAGGATTAGTTCACTAATTTTTTTCCTAGAAATATCTATGAGGTCATCGAGGAAGGGTTTGCCCAGAGTGCGCTGTCTGACCCTCGCTAGGGCCGGACACTTGCACAAGAAATGATGCAGAGATTCCTTTTCGCTGCTATCCTTGCAACTGCGGCAGAAAGTGTTGTGGGGAATACCTAGCTTGGCTGCGTGGTCTCCCACTGGCCAGTGGCCGGTACTAGCGGCTACAATTCTCGCAATATCTTGTCTTGATCTGCTTAGTAGCTCGTTTGTTTTCTGTTTGTCGTAACCGGGCCAGGTTTTCCTCGATATAGCGCAGTTACTAAGCCTGTTCCACACTTGGTTGGCCGTTTTCAGAAAGTGATGATGAATATTGCCCTTAACGGCTCCTAGCGGGATATTAACAACTTCCGCCAGTGAGACGTTAAGGGCTGATCCCCGCCTGGCCAGGTTGTCGGCTTTTTCGTTGCCGTCAATTTTACTATGACCAGGAACCCAGGTGAGAGTGACCCTGTACTGGATCGACTAAAAAGTATAGATTTTTTTTTACTGCGCACTAGTGTAGGCAACGGCTGCAGGTATTTCAGCGCTTTTGTTTTGCTTTAATTGTATAGTAAAGAAGAATGTGCAAACAGCACCAAAAAGGCAATGTCAACAAAGTGATAACACTTTCATTAAAACGTAAAAAGGAAATGAAACCGAAAAAAAGTTCTGACACGTTTAAGTCAGTTGCGAAATTTTTTACAACATGTAAACATGACCTGCCTTGTTCACATCACTTGCAAAATTGTTGCTGCAACTTTTTTTTTAGAGTGCAGTGAACTGTTTTTTATACGGTTTACACATGCAAAATTTATTGCAGGCCATAATTTGCTGCAAATGTATTACCCGTCTGTACATAACTTTATTGTTGAGTTTTTGCGAGTTTTGTGTTAAAAAATTTAAGAATGATGCTCTTAAGTACTAATCGTTGGTATTGCCTGATATCTGCTTCCATTAAAATGGTTGTGACTTTGTGAATTTTTAACAAAATCACTAAGCCTTCTTTTTAAATGCTTGACTACCCCTAACACCTTAACTTTAACACTTTGTAATGTAAGATTTTGGAAATCCTCAACTTTGTGGGGCTGTAAGGTATTGCAGCATCAAATTTGTATGAGATTTGGTTTTCAGCCGGTTAAATGCATTTTAGGGAAAATCATGTGAGGGTACTTTTTAAACGCAAACATTTGCTATAATTTGTCTATGCATTTGCAACCGGATCTGTAAACTTGTCAAGACGTCGACGTGTATAGGCAAATTAAAAATATTTGAATAGGCAAATCGGCACTCAGCCTTGGAGGGTCAAAACTAATTGGCTGGAATTGCTGCCAAAAATATTAATTCTTAGTTTTTGTATTCATTACTTAGGACTAAAATTAGAAATTCTAAAAAATGAGCTTGCCGCCAAACTGATATAATTGAGATGAAATCAGACTTTCAGTAAACACGACTCATGGTCATTTTCGTTTATACACATTTGACCTGGTTATAGAATTTGGAGTTCGATTCGGGATCATAGTATTTGATATCGAGTGAAAGCTATTACAACACATTCTGTTCGTAGATCAAAATAAACCATGTGAAAGTTAGTCTATTGATGTCGTAATGTATATTTCACTAATGGGAAACACTTTATAGCTGGATATGTACATACATAGTTGCATGAACAGTATAAACGTCCTTTTAAAGAACAAAAAGTTCTGGCACTTAACAAAAAATTAAAACACTTTTCGGCTCCATTAACGGATCATCTTTCTTAAGTATATACATTTTCGCTTATCGAACGGAACTGTCTGTACCGTCACAAATTATCACCTAAATGATAAAGTGATTTGTAAGTACACACTTTGCTCATCCACGACTTACCCCTAGTGAGCTGGCTTCCATGGCAGTCATAATACCAGTGCATCCATAGGCCAATTCTTCAGCGATGACACACGTAGTGAACACATCTAATCCAAGTCCTCCGAGCTCTTGAGGTATATGGTTATTAAGCAGTCCAATACTCCAAGCCTTCTTCACGATATCCCATGGGTATTCTCCAGTTTTATCATGTTTTGCAGCAACAGGTATAATTTCTTCCCGAGCGAATTTTCGGGCAATTGCCTGCATCTGTTTCTGTTCCTCATTTAGCGCGAAGCACGGCCCCGCAGCTGCAGAATAACTTCGACTAGCTGCATATCGTAGTGAAGGATTAATTATCTATAATTAAACAAATATACATATGTTTAAAAAATAAGTAATTAAAATTATGCTAAGCTTACCTTATTTAAAAACGCCATCCTTTGGAGAGAAATTATTTATTTTCCACTGTGGATTTCCAATATGGCTCCTTGCTTTGAACTTAAATAAATAGCTAAAAGTTGAAGAGAAAATAGGAACTGGAATGGACTATGGACATTGAACCATTGAGCCAACTGTTCAATGCTCTAGGTCTAGCAGAAAATAAGAAAATAATATACATATGTGCATACATAATACACATAATAAGCTACTGCCAATAGATAAGAGAAAGCGCAGGTATGGTTAATATTCCAATAACTCAGGATGATAACAAGTGTTTTATTCCAGTGGAATAAAAAGTGTCTTCTGCCGTTTCATACGGATTATGTTAGTAAAGGGTGATTTCATCTGCCAAGAACTGCTGAGTGCTGACACTTGGAAACTTGGGAAGCATTATAGCCCCAATTTAATTTTTTCTAAGTTTACTAATTATTGAAGTCTATTGCACCTACGAGAGGGCTGAGCATTGAATCGAAATTATCACTGTTTTTAACGCAGCTTCTCTCGTTGAGACGTGTCAGAACAAATAAGTTTGGGGACTCAGTTTGTTAGGAAATTTGATGGTCTTTCACGTCATGGGAAACAAAATGGAATTAAATTAGATTAAGGGTAAAGTGGAATGTGAAGAAATTTTGATTAAGTTTAATATTGTTATTTATAAGCAACTGAAATGAAGTGAAAATACTTGCGGACACTATTGTATTTTATCATTATTCAAAGCTATTGGCAATTCTGCAGGAAAAAAAATTCACACGGAATATTTTTGTTCTCTGCAAAAGGAGGGATCTACCGTGAATTTTCATCGAAATTTATATTCTGTGGAATCAGAAAATTGTTTTCGAAATTACAACCCTGTTTACATGACGAATCGAATTCAAATCAGATTCAAATCATGCATGTGTGGCGCAGATTCAAGAATTCAGATTGACAGCTTTAGAAAAGGGGGAAATTTTTCACGCAGTGACGATAAAAGAAAATAGCAAGCATTGCCAGAAGGCAATATTTAACGTCTTGGTGTCGTGAGTAAAAAAATCTCTAAATAAAAATATATCGAATACGCGCTCATATGGATTTTTTTTCAATTAGTTTGATATTAAAAGAAATTGTAAATATTTAAATTGAAATTTTATAAATCTCTCTAAGATTTTGGATGGATTTGAAAATATGTATGTATGTACGATTATTCTTGTAAACTGGAATCTCTACCCCACCGATTCCTGAACTGCTGAGACACTGATGCGTTCCATTAGTTTGTCCTGATTCTTGTCCTTACGGGTGCTTCAACCCGGGCGTAGTACACATGTTACACTTCGATGCAGAAAGCAAGTAAAGCCAGTTTAGAAATAAAAATGGGGGCTGCAAACACTCCGTAAATTCATCGGATGACGTCAAAACACTATCATGGCAGACGATGGTACATTTGTTGGCACACCCAAGGCAACGTCAAAAATAGCATGTCAAAATTATTTTTACTTGAATTCGTTGGAAGCGAAAATTAAGATTGAATTTGAATTTTAATTCAACTCGATTCTTCAATTCGTCATGTAGACGTGATAAGAGATAAGCTATAAACAGATGTTCGATTTTCAAGCTGTTTTCCTGTTGGAAATTGGAAATTCCCTGTTAGAAATGGACAAATGTGCGTTAATTTAGGTATTCACCACGAAAAGGTGAAAAAATTTAGAAATTTTTGAATAATGTGGAGAATTTTCTGCAATAACTATTATCTATTTTAAATAATTTGACAATTGATTTCCGACTCCGAACGGCGAATTGAGAAGCTCTTTCATGACAGATTATACTCCCGTAGGATTGTCATTCTCCGACAAGAGGTGGTGCAGCGAAAAATGTTCGGTGGACATGGATGGGGTTTGAACCCAAGCCGCTCGGTCAGCAGTCGAACGCACTAATCACTGAGTCACAGCTACCATCTGGTTTAGAAAGTCTGTTAAATTTTGTCGGCCTGTATAATTATCACGTAACATAGGCTGAAATATTAACTCAACACTAATTGGGACACTCTACGAACACTAACAGGTGACTTTTAGCTTTTGTGGGAAAACGGAGACGTCTCATTTATTCAAAATTTTGTACTTTGTGATCATACTTTTTCTTAATAATTTAGTGAAATCGGCAGGACTCAGGTTTCTTTTATCGACGGCGCGGAATATTTTTTTTTATTTTTTTTCCTATGTGAAATGGCTTCCTAAACACAAAAATTAGGGTCTCCGTTTGCGGAGATTTTTATTAACAAAGTAATTAACAATTAAAGTTTTTAAAAGTCCATCTAAACTCGACGATTTTCGAGGTAAATTCACAGTTAAATTGCACTTACACCACGATTTTCACTTAAGAACATCACAATAATTGTTTAAAGTCCGTTTAATGATGTTAAACAATCAGAAATAAATTTGACAATTTGAAATACATAGAAAAGATAACCAAATTGTTTTAAAGTGACAGTTGATAAATACAAAAAGGCAAAAACGACTGACAGTATGTGTTTATCTCCGCAAACTGATACCCTGATTTTCGTGTTTAGGAGGCCATTTCACATAGGAAAAAAAAAAAAAAAATATTCCGCGCCGCCGATAAAAGAAACCCACCCCAAAAAATGTTCTTGAATGATTTCTACATAAGGAATTTAGGGGGGGAAACTCAACGCAATACTGGGAGGAAGTCTTACAATGGGGGGCTATAATCGAAAGAAATTGCAACCAGGATCAAGCATTGAAAACCAGTGGCAACACTGCAAACAAGTCGCCAGACATGCCGCTTCTAATGTGCTGGGTTCCTTTTGAAACAAGAGGCATAGAGGGTTGCTTGAGCTCAACGGGCCGAAGAGAAGAGAGGAACAGCCACTTTCAAGAAATAGCATGGGAACACTGCAATCAAGAAAATAGAAAAATGCAGGAATGAGATTTGAAAGTTTCCCAAAGGGCAAAAAGAACATACGTGCAAACACGAATCAGTAAACATAGTGCTGAGGATTGACAAGGACAATTTTAGCAGACAGTATAACGGCAATGACGAATTAAATTCCACGGTCAGGCAGAATCAACCACTCAATTTGGACGATGTTAGTCAAACATTCCAACAGCTTTGTCATATGGTGCTGCAGAGTATTGGGTTATGTAGTTATCTATTCCCACGAGAGTGAAAAAGATTTTCCTGTGTTTTAAGATTAGCATGTTTGTTTAACCTTATCGTACATTGGTCACACCCTTCTCATTGCTTTACAGGTGTCCAAAGTTCTGCAGCTCCTGGTTGCTTTTGCGAAAGACCTATTTCATGCTTCATGTTTAGGCTTCCACAGCGGACTTTCTACTGAAAAATCAATTTGCTCTAGCTCTAGGCAGATCCATATCTTGCCTGTTTCGTCAGCTTTCTTATTCCCTGGTAAGCTCAGGGACCCGGCATAAACTTACTTTGTATTGTGCGCTGAAAACCTTAAGCTCTTCCCAGCAGTACTTGATCAGGTTTGATTTTATTTCTGTAATAGAAATCGGTGATGTCGTGCCTAAAATCGTACATATCTCAACATCAATTATAAAACTGTGTAATTGAACTCTTGACCAAAAAATATATTTAAACATCAACATCGTAAAATTACTAAAGACTCTGCCAAAATTTGAATATAGGCTATTTAAGGCGTTAGTACATTTCTTGTGAAGACAAAATGATGTCCTAGGCATCCGGGATTTCTTCATTTGAGTGAATATTAACTACTATCAAAGTCGGCAATAAATTGTAGGCCCCTTCCATTCCTGCGAAAAATTGAAGACGCACAACATGAATGGTTGGGAGAAGCTCGTCATCCCGAGCTGTCGCGCCAGCTATTAATTTATTTATTTTTTTTAATTTTTATCAACAGTGTATGTATGAACAATAGAGTTTAGCTTGACAATATTATAAAATATAAATTAGTTGTAAAATACAATAAAATAAAAATAGAGAGAATGGTCCATTACTGATTATTTAAATTTATAAATTCAACCAATGAAAAAGTTTAACAAAGCTTTTTATCCTGAGCTTTGTTATATTTCAGACGCAAACGCATTCACTCAATTCTCATAGCCCCAAGTATTCAAACTGCCTTTTTGGGGGTAATAATTGGTGTAGACACTGGAGATTTTTTGGAATAAATTCCCACTTTAGTTTAATGTAGAATCTCAACCCAAGAGGACATAGTTTACTTTACTAGTAGTGGAATAAAATTGTTTTCTTAATAAGCACGGTAAAATAAATTAATCAAGCGTGAGGATTATAACTGGTTTTTTTTTGGTTTTTTGGATAAAAGATGGCACAGTTTGTAACTCATATTCAACCGACATTAGTAGAAGCTTCGCAAGGTCATATGCCTCACCATCATGGTCATCAAGTTGGACTTCAACATCAATCTCATTTACCACATAGTGGACACAATATGCCTTCTCCTCCTACCCATAATCATTATCACAATCAGCACAGTCAACAGCAGCAGCAAAGTTCGCAATTTCATAATAAGCACCAAAACAACCAGCATGCAAAACATATTCATGAAAATTTTTCAACAGGGCAATTTGGGGTAAGTAAAAATATCGGGACAAAATAAACGTATAACAAAACTAGTTATTGCCAAGGAAAATCTCTTAAAAAAAAAAGAAATTTGAATGTCTCTTAAAGTGCACATCTTTTGAGAGCGTTCTTTGACCGAATCTATGTATATGCGGAGATGCTTACGCATTTACATATGTACATATGTCTAAAAATAAAATCTTTCAGCTTAGCCAGAAAGCTATTGTCCGGAAAAAAAAAGTACACAAATAAATTTAGTAGCTTACTCAACCGGCAGCAGAAAGAATATTCATAAATTACTCCGCATATTTATTCAATCGTTGTACATTTTTGTACAATAATATTTAAAAAAAAACTATACAGTCCATGTTAAGTTTAAAAAAGAGATTTCCATCACTGGCTAGTTTGGGGGTAAGTTAATCATTAATAATGCTTATTTAAAGTGTCAGCGAGTATAAGTTTTGTGTATAATAAATTTTTATTTGTGTACAAATTCATATAATCATGTGAACATGCAAATATTTTGGTTTAATAATGTTAAACAAAAAGTTATTGAATAACGAAACAGAGTGCTGTTCAGGCGTATGTATGTAAAAGTGATTCCGAGTGCTTGTGAATGTATGGGGTTTTCAAAATTGCATCAAAAAAATAAGGTGTACCTGTACACATAAACATAATAAAGTTGAATGATCTGATAACAGTTTTCGATTTCACTCATTTGATTTGAATATCATTTGTACATGTATCTTTTTTTTAGCAAATTGTCACGATTCTCACGACGAAGGGTAAGTCAGAGAGCGAAGGTGACATCACGACGTTTTTAAAGTATTTGAATAGAAAACATTTTTCGAAAAATTCATAATGCAGCACAAGCTACGCATGAGTTTGGATGTGTTCTTATTTATAGTTATAGTCTTGCGTAAAACAAAATGCAACAGATTCAGGTTTTTTTTTCTTAAACAATTGCAACTAAATTAATAATGTATTGTATATTTACTTAGCAATGAAACATAAACAAAATGGTTTGTTTTAGAGAAAGATAACAATTCAGGTATTCTTCAAAAATAATCTAAATTTAAAGGGCAATATATTCATTTATTGAATTATTTTTAGATTCAATTTCGCAAAAACATTTTTAAACCGGCCCTTAGGAAAGTGGGGAATTGTCTTATTCGGCTACGAATCCAAATGCAGTTTGCTGAATTCGAATGGTTTAACAACAACGAGCCGCCGAAAAGGAAAGCGACTAAATGTGCGGAACTTCAAAGTAAGGATAAGGAATGTGATGGAAGTACAATTGCGTGGACTTTATTTCAGCCGATGGTATTGATCCGAGACCGAGGGATAATGGACTGTTTTGCATACAAAAACATTTTTTGATCCCACATGCTGACGGGGTATTCAGGACAAAAGTATTTCAGGACAAAATCGATTCAGATTGGTTTTAACACAATCACCACGTACATTTCAAAAATAAGATAAATCATTAAAAGACGAATAGGACGGCATACCACAGTCCACAGGTCATTAAGGGTTAAGATTTTGCTTACCGGAACCATTCCTGCTATGCGTGTTGTATTATTCGCACGAATGGAAGGGACCTACAATTAATGGTTGACTTCGATAGCGAGTTGAGAAGCTACTTCGTGACAAATTATACTCATGCAGGTTTGTCGTTTGTTTTCGACGGGAGATTGTGCCGCCGAAAAACAGTCAGTAATATGCCTGGGGCTCGAACCAAAGCAGCTTGCACAGCAGTCCAACGAGTTAATCAGTGAGCCACGGTGACCGACTTGTCTTTTATGCCAAATTTCTACGCAAAATACTACATTTGCTGTTTTAGTTTTGAATACTTTCATGAATTACATACAATTTTTCATGATTTTCTCGTTCGTTATCAATTTTTGAAATGCACTGTTGTTTAAGTTTCATTGCTCAATAAATAATATGCAAGATGCTTTGGAGAAAGGAGAGACTCATTTGAGTTGAATTGGTTGCTTTTGTTTTGCACAACACTATCGAATATTGGTACTCTGAGGAAGGTTAGGTTAGCGGAAGAGAAATGTCCCCTACCTGTAAGAACGCTACCCAATAGTAACGGTTGCATACATATATATAAATCTAATGGATATCAGTAGAATATGACCAACTTACTGGGTCTGTAATACAAACAACCCTGTGGATTTGATGAATCTCATTGTTTGGTTCACCGGTGTATCGGATAATCCTTCAATGTCCTCGAAAAAGTGTCGTCCGAGGAACTTATTTCTTAGATGGCAGAGACTAGGGCAATGGCAAAGGAAGTGGCTTGTATCCTTGTGGACCTCCTTATCGCCACACACACACAAAGGTCTTCTTCTGTAATTTAAAGGTTTTTCATATGGTACCGCAGCTTATTATGCCCTGTGATCACTCCTATAAGGGTAAGGGTACATAGGGATCTTCTGTCGATCTGCAGAAGTCTGTCGGTTCTAGCCCTATCGAATTTAGGCCATATCTTATTTGTGGTTGCACAAGTGTTTAGAGAGGTCCACCTCTTATTATTTTCTGCTTCGCAAGGCGGAATGTTAACCGAAGTCTCGTCTTGTTCCGGGCTTGTTGCCGAGCGATTTCTCGCCAGTTCGTCAACATTCTCGTTTCCTGGTATTCCCTCATGTCCAGGGACCCAGCAGAGTGTCACTTTGTGCTGTGTTCCAAGAACCTTGAGCTCTTCTCGACATGATATCTTTTTTTTTAGACTACCTAAACTTGGAAAACTAAACTGAAATCTTAATACACTGGAAAGCGTTCGAAAGGCCCCAATATCCTTTATTCGTGCAAAAAGATAGCAGGGAAAGAATGGAGTCTGAGACCAAATATGATGCACTGGCTACACACATCTATAATCAGACCCATGCTCAATTATGAAGCGCTCGTTTGCTGGAAGGCAACTAGCAAGAAAATATAGCTCAGTAATCCAGTAGCAGTACAAAGAACTAACAGTATCGCCATTACGGGTGTTCTTCGCACAACACCCTCGGCAGCTTTAGATAATTTTCCCCACTGGACTAACAGATAAATCAACAGGCAGGCAACAGTCCGCTGAGACTCACTTATTTAGGCTTCTGCAGGAAACAGTATTGGACACAGATCATCTTGAATGAATATTACGTCGGCGTTCTGAAAAAAACAGATAAGGCGGCTTCCGTCTTGGTCTTCGATACATCATACATCACGTTGCATCCTGAGAGGGAAGACTGGCAGAGAAATGCTATCATCTAAGGAGATGAGATTGCGGTCTTACGAATAGTTAAAAAAACACGGAAACGGGTTCTGGAATATACTCCTAAGAGCCAGGTCTAAAAGTATCCGAAAGACTCTCGGATACTTCCAGTGAGTGTACTCCAAGCAGAGGTTCTGGCCCTGCTCATTCCTGTAGAATCATTTGGGATATAAGCGATATCCGTAAGCGATATCGCCATTTATATATATAGTTAGAAAATGCAGTACTTAAAACGCAACTGTCGTCAGATCTCCATTAGTCTTGAAATGACACATTACGCTGAAGACATTACATTGAGGAAAATAAAAAAGTCGAAGAACTGGCTAGGCTGGGAGGAGAACAGCAACACAAGGAAGGGGGGACTACTCTGATCGTCCTTCCTGCGTAGCTAAAGCAGAAATCTCAAGAATAATCACAAGCAAGGCAAATCATTGATGGTCTAATACAACAAAACACAAGATATTCAAGGCTCTATGGTGCGCGCTAGACCGCAGAAGAACCAGAGATATTCTCAATTTAAGCAGGGCACAGCTACAATTAGTCACTGGTATCTTGTCCGACCACTGTGTTCTGAGAAACCTTACTAAGATACAGATATTGCACCGACCTATGCGCCGCTGAGGACATAACACAAATGTGAATGTTAGGGAATTTCCAAAAGTCGTAGGAAATATCTCAGCACCTATTTCTTTAGTAATCTTGGGGTGGTAGGCTGTAACAGCTATAAAAACATGTAAAATTCTGTAGGGAATTCAAATGATTTCAGGAAATGGCTTATTGCCAGTTGGTTTTACAGAGATCGCGATGGTCCCACTATGGTGCCTAGTGTCGTATGCGAGCGCTGGCTGCATAAGCCTGCTTAACATAACCTTGGGATACGCGTTGATATCATGGGAAAAAAATCACAGAGGTCCTCCCAATAAGTCAGTTTGCCTTTCCCTATCGTATGATGATGCTCCGGTGGTCTTATTGTCGGTGTTCAAGAAGCCCAGTAAGATGCCCCTTTCTTATCACAATTCACGTGAATTGGTTGATGATGTGCGTTGTTGATAAAGATGCGGAAGGTAAGACAGCTTGGAGTACCTAAATCCATCCTGTGGAGTTAAGAGATCAGATTAGATCTCGTATCTCGTCCAACAATGGTTTCCTGAGTGCGCGCTCTTGCTCTGACTTCTGCTAGAGAAAAAAGGAAAAAAATTTCGTTTTCTCAACTGTGGTGAGCCTTATTTATGTGGTGAGCCTAATTTGCTCGCACGGTCTCCAATTGCCCAATGCCTAGTAGTTATCAGATCTTTTGTTTTTGTCTTATTGTAGCTAAGCCAAATCTTCCGTGAAACAACGCAGTTGAATAGTTTTTCCAGAATTTGCCCTATAATCGCTCCTAGTAGAGCTGAGTCCTGCCTGGCCAGTTCATCCTAACGCCCGTTTCCTTTTATGTCACTGTGTCCCGGAAGTGTGGTCTGGAAGAAAAGCAATGTGATCCTTAACAGATAGTCCAAGCGGGCAAGCTCGTTTCGGCGCACTCGGTTTTTTTGGAGGATCTGGTAGCCGCGTCAATAGCTTTGATAGCAGCTTGGCTATATACGAGGATAGCAACGTTCCATGTGTGCATTATATCACGCCTGAGCTATACAAGTCTCTCAGATTGCTAGTAATTGCGCCTGAAAGACGCTGGCAAAATTCGGAAGCCGGTATGATCTTGATTCGAGTTCGGTATGGACGTTTGGTATGGAGTATTGGTATTGTATGTAGTCTAGAATACGAGTATTTCTGTGGCTGTACAACTTTGCAGTTCAGCACCCAGATTTTTTGCTCATCATTCATCGCGGCTGACCTCAGTGCGTCTGTGGTGCCTATACTAGCCGTCCTTTGAACCCTTTTGAGATTAGTTAAGTTATAGCCTTGGCTCAAAGCGGAACACCACATCAGTGATTCGTAGGTGAAAATTGGATGCACTTATGTGTATATCCACCAAGTTATCCTTGGTTGAAGTAACCCATTTCATCTCAAAGGTTGAGTTGAGTCAAGCATAATTCTAAAATAATGTAAGTTGCTGACTAATCTGTCGGAGAAGTGTGAGGTCAGGTTTTTTAGTTTTAGTAGCCAATAGCATCAGTTCGGTTTCGTTCGGGTTTACAGCAAGACCACGGGTAGCAGCCTAAGGGCGTACCTTGTCAAGAGCAGCATTCCACCAACTATTGAACTTTGTGTTGTTTGAGAAAAAACCTTATTCCAAAAATTTAATTTTTCTGTTAAAGCTATTGTTTTTAACTACATATTTGAATTTAATGAATTGTTCATTTATTTAAGAAATCTTTTTTTACTACGTCTTAAACCACTTTAAAAAGCCTGTACTGCAAAACCTTACCTTTGGATTTACCAGATTTCTCCCAAACACCATAGGTATCATTTATCACAGAGGGAAACATCTTCGTTACTACATCATCCACAAACGTGCAAATCCTTTTTCAGCCTCTTCCTCTTGTCTCACTAAAATTTAGGTTATAACCAATAATCATAGCAGAGAGAGGAAATGACACCACCTTGTGGCGTTCCACTATGGGCGACTTTGGTTAAACGACTTTTACCTAATGTTGCCTGAATAATTCTTGTTCTGAACTAAAAGACAATCCAGCTAGTGCTCGACGGACATTTTTGTAGAATCTTTTACCCCAATTAACTTTTTTTTTTTTTAAATACTGAGTTACAATTCTGCCATTTTGAATGTGTAAAACGACGAAAGATTTATTCGATATTGAAGAGAATCTGGCTTCTGGACCGCAAGACCCTACGGTCACAGCAAAGTCCTCGAAACAATACCAAACGAATTGGTCGCGTCCTCGACTGACTACTTAATTCCTATGGGTTTCCAACCCAAGCAGACTGGAAAAACGGAAAAGTGATTAAGGATTTTGAAACGAATATTTTTACAGACGTCTCGAAAATGGACTGCGGAGTTGGGGCAAGCATTTTCTCGGACTCAGAAACTGAATTTGTCGAAATCCTTTCGAGTTTTCGACTTCCGAATTTTGCCAGTGTCTCCCAAGCCTGCCGTGTGCTGAAAGATTCTCCAACACTCATCTACAATACTGCTTTCTTCATTGACAGTCAAGCCGCTATCAGAGTTATTGATTCGGTCACTACATCCTCAAAGCTGGTAAAGCAATGCCAAGAGCAATTAAATCAGCTGGAGTTCCAGTGCAGGGTCACTCTCACCTGGGTCTCAGGTCATAGTAAAATTGACGGCAACGAAAAAGCCGACGACCTTAACGTCTCACTGGCGGAAGTTGTTAGTATTCCGCTAGGAGCTGTTAAGGGCAATATTCAACACCACTTTCTGAAGACGGCCAACCAAGCGTGGAATAGGCTTAGCAACTGCGTGATATCAAGGAAGATCTTGCCCGCTGACAAAAAACAGAAAACAAACTAGGTACTAAGCAGATCAATACAAAATATTGCAAGAATCGTAGCCGCTAACACAGGCCACTGGCCAATAGGAGATCACGCAGCTAAGTTAGGTAACCCCCACAACACTTTCTGCCTTAGTTGCAAGTATAACACCGATAATCTCTGCATCATTTCCTGTCCTAGCGAGGGTCAGGCAGCGCACTCTAAGCGAACCCTTCTTCGACGACCTCAAAGATATTTCCAAGAAAAGGATTGGTGAACTAATATCTTCATCCATCAACCTATAACACCCAGGTCAAATGAGTTGTGGTTTCAAAACGGCGCATCCCAGCGCTAATTGGGTTCGTTGAGAACCGCCAGTTCTACCTACCTTGTGAATGTTTGTCCGTTGTTGATTATAGTGAATAATAGGCTGAAGGTTTGGTTGACGACATAGCAGTTGTGATGGAAATGAATGTACATATGGATATTACAGGTGCATACATGTTATTGCACATTAAATACAAAATACGTGTGAGTACATTGGTGATTTCTATGATGTTGCTATGCAAACACAAAACATTCAAACTAAACATAATTAATGTTATGACTCATGATAGCTCTCAAACTTGGATGGTAGGGGTTCTGCTAATATCCCATTCGAGTTGCAAGTTCATGCATACTAAGTGCAAAAATATGTACTTAAATTGTTCTGCTATCACAAATGTATGCCTTCTAGCCGTTTTTCTATAGCTTGATAAAGCTAAAATTCAAACGCCAATGTATTAATCTAGGCTTGCTGAGTTCAATACTTCGAAGGACCAACAATTTATAATATTTTTTTCTAAAAACATCTGCATATTTGAGTTCTCTTGTATAGAAATAATTTTTGAAAGTACGGCCGTAATTATAACTTATACTTGTTTGGAGTATTCTATGCATTGCATTACCTTACTGTGTAAGATATTGGGGAAGTGTCAAAGTGTATATCCCCTATTGATTATTTTAAAACGCAAAACTAATTTTTGAAATTGAAGAGAAAATAATTATACTATATTCTATTTTTATCAAAATAAACCATATTGTATGCATAAATGTTTTTACGTATGTAAATATGTAAATTTTTGAGATTTTTTTAACAAAGTCTAAGCCTATACTTCAAATCTCATCTAAGAATGTTCGAAAGACAAATCTGAACTGTCAATATCATACTCTTAGAAGAGTAGTTTTGTGCGCAAAGAGAAAATTGGCCTCTCTTGTGCCGAATAGAAAAATAAAAATAATTATTGATTGCGAAAAATGGTGTGCATTCAACACTTAATGTCTACCGTATTCGGTTGATTTCGCTTGTGTATGACATCATCCCTTGTCATGGAAAATGAAATGCGCATGCGATAAATTTGTTCTTGTTATGTGAGATTGTATGAGATATCCTTAGTAATGAAAAGGATATGCGGCTTTTACGCCCAGTCTGCACTTAACTTTTAAAGTATTAAGAGCCAAATTCCAAGCAAAATTAAATAGTGTTTAGAAAATTTCTTAAATCCAAATAATAATTTAAATTATTTATAAAAATATAATAATAATATGTGTGAATACTAAAAGACATTTTAAAATCGTTTGACCTGTGTATAAGATAACTGTTTATCTCGAATCAAGGAATTAAATTCTTGTATGATGGTGACTGAAAACGGGATTCAGGTAACTAATTAATAAATGTTTTTCTTTAAATAATTTAAAGTAGTTCCTATTGTAATGAATTTTTCGATCTAAACAGCATAATTTTATGAAAAATTGCATCTATGTAGATATATATAAGAATGTAAAAACATACATCTATATCTAATGGCGTCTATAATATCGATCGATAAATACGTACATACATTTGCGGGGTAGTGCCTTAATTTAAAGCAAAATGTGAATGATTTCGTTGTTGACATTTAAGAAAATTTTAATAATATAAATGAAATGAATTATGTACATATATTGTTTACTTTGATTCGCTAATGTAACCTGCAGTAATTTATTTTTTGCTAGGGTTCATTGAGTTATGTACATATGAACATGATATGTACATAGATATGTGTGTATATAAAGGGTGGGGCTGCAGAAAGACGATAATAAATGGCCAATTAAATTTGTTTATTGGTGTTGCGAAAAAAAAAAAAAATATTACTTGAATATTTTTTTTTTTAGTTCTCAATTTTAAAAAGCCAATAAATGTATGGTTTAATGTTTTACTGCTGTTTTGTAACTGCGCATTAACCATTGCCGGCATTTTAAATCAATATGGGCAAGGTATAATTTATTTTACCAAATTTTTTTCACGTAAATGCAGTCACGTTGTGTTCAGTATGGCAAAATATTTGAAATTCATGATTCATTATATTAAATGACTTGCAAAACAAATAAAAGTAAGCAAGTTATTTTAAATTGCTTATAGGTTTACCATATATGTATGTACTGGACATATGGGTCTTGCACTTGCATCTCCTAGAGACCGTCGAAAGGATTTCCACCTATTTGTGCTTAAGCCTTTTTATTTTAGATAAAGTTGCTATTTTAAATAAATTTTTAATTTAACTTTCCATCAATTTTAAATGAAAATAAATAATTTCGCAATGCCTTGGGTTCACTATTGAGGGATTGAGGGCGTACAAGTGATGATTGTGAGACAAACTAAATAGTCCTGAATAATAAGCCTTCAAAAATTAAAGGGCTACGTCTACAGAACATCTCGTGTGCAATGCAGTGGAATAATTTTAAAGAGTTGTTTTTTTGCATAATATTTGCTGTATTGCTGCTGGTGGTATTCGAATACGTAATGGTTTTGTGGATGAACTCAAATCCTTTTCCTTACTCTTATAGGAATGTCCGTTGTTAAATTGCTCATATTTACTTTGATAAAAAAATTAAAGATTTGAGAAGTGAAATGATAACATCTCTCTTCAATTCTAACTATTAACTATTTTATTATTGATTGAGTAGACGTTTACTTCCTTAAGTACCTATGTACTTAAGGATGTACGTTTATTTCGCCAACGTCATTTGGTTCAACACTATCCTTTGTTTGAAATTTTTTTTTATAATCCTATGTCAAGTTAGGATTATTTTCCATTTACATTTGAGAATAATTTTTACTTACTGACAAAGGTGTAGTATTGTAAGGCGTTTTTTTGGTTAATATTTGGTAAAGGTGTTACTGATACGCGTCATAACTTACTTACTTACTTAACGAGCTCCCGATCCGTGGAGGGTCTCTGCCTGAGACACGGCAGCCTTCCATCCTCATCGATCTTGGGCACGCTGTTTCCAGTTCTCTAGACCAAGCGCTCTGGCATTCGCGATTGCTTGGTCCTTAAAACGGAGGTTCGGTTTTCCTTGTCGTCTCGAACCTGGGGGCTGGGATTTGAAAATCCTCTTGGCTGGAGCATTGTTTTCCATTCGCTCGATGTGGCTGAGCCAGTGTAGTCGACGTGATTTCGTTTTTTGGACTACATCCACATCATGATACAGCTCATAGAGTTCGCGTTTGTATCTTCTCCTCCATTCGCCCTTCTACTATACGGGACCAAATATTCGATACGCATCATAAAGATTTACATCCACTTATTGGTTTGCATGAACCTTATATTGTTTCTTAAGTGTCGCTAAGTTTAACTTACTTATGAGGTAGAAATAGCAGGTATTCATGTGACTCTTAAAAGTGTGAGGTTTTATTGGATTAACGAGGAGAAGGAG
Source organism: Matsumyia berberina (assembly GCA_917880715.2). Classification (NCBI taxonomy): domain Eukaryota; kingdom Metazoa; phylum Arthropoda; class Insecta; order Diptera; family Syrphidae; genus Matsumyia; species Matsumyia berberina. The sequence goes on from OU862870.1 coordinate 38,900,308, forward strand.
CCTTTTTTTAAGCGATTACTGAGGAACGAAATCGTTTTATTTTGAATTCTCAATAAAATAAAGTTTTGTTTGAGCGTGGTGAATCATTTTTGACGTTGGAGTATGCCTTTGCGTATTCCAAGCGGAAATAATAGCGATCAAGGATGTCTTATCTTGACTAGAGAAAAACGTGATATCCATTTCAGATATCCCCATCTTTTCAAACAGTCAAACTGCAATCAAGTCCTTGAAGTCATTCTCTATAAATTCACTAGTAGCCCTAGATTGCCGTTCGTCTCTCTTTGAGATGGCAGAGCAGTTCAATATTCAACGTTGTTGGGTGCTGGTGCATAGGGACATTCCTGGCAATTGTAAGGTTGATGAACTCGTCAGACATGGAACAACGATGCATATATTACCAGAATATGGTGCCCATCCTGCCATACCCATCGCTGCATGTAGACTTGAAATTAAGCGTGATGCTCTCGAAAAGATAAATCTTAGGTGGACAGGTGGTACAACGTGTCTAGCGACAAAACAGATTTAGCCCAAGTTGGATCTGAAACGCTCTAAGGATTTGATTTCCCTCCGCGCTACTATAGGCGTCATCACTGGACACAGTCATGCAAAAAGGCTTGGCGTCTTTTCAAATTATTTCTGCAGAAGCTGCATAAATGAAGAATAGAAGGAAACTATCATCCACCATCTTTGCACCTGCCATGCTCTCTTCCATAAAGGGAAAATTCACTAAAGTCAGGTGCCTTCTTCTACAATGATCTAGGTCTAGGCGATCAACGCAGATCAACGCAGATATTAGGAGTCCCTTACGCTTTATCAAAAGGTCTAAGTAGTTTAAAGAATATGTAAAGGAGAATTCTTTAAGATCCACGTGATATCAGAACGGACCTATCATTGGTCTACGTGTGTTGGCTTCGGCCGGCAGCCACTTCAACCTTACCTAACCTAACCTATGCCTTTGCTAAGATAAAGTTATTTATTTTTTAACAACTGAGAATAAGCTAAATTCCACTTAGTGTTTATGGCGAAGCGTATTTGCGTAGAAATTATTTGGAATGCTTAAAAATAAATAAAAGATACCAAGTGCATCATTTTATCGGTGGCACGGTGTAGTGGGTAGTGTGTTTGCTTGTGACCCGAACTGTGCATGTTCAAGCCCGATCGGGGAACAGCAAAAACCATAGCCACCGAATCAAAACAAACCACTGTATCAAAAAGGGGTTTCTGTCTGGGAGTACAATGGACCGATAATGAGTCTGAGTGCTCCCGGGATTAAGAAATTGCCATAAAAAAAAAAAGAAAAAAATTCAACACCACTTGCACCCCCGTCTCCAGATGGGCCTCTCTAGACACTTGTGTAACCACATTGACATTTATTCGATAAAGCTAGGACCGACAGACTTCTGCAGATCGGCAGAAGATCCCTATGTACCCTTATAGGAGTGATCACAGGGCATAATACGCTGCAGTACCATATGAAAAACCTTCGAATTATAGAAGAAGACCTTTGTAGGAGGTGTGGCGATGAGGAGATCCACGAGGACACAACCCACTTCCTTTCCCATTGCTCTAGTCTCTGCCATCTAAGAAATAGGTTTCTCGAGTAGGGGACATCCCTCTTCCATCAACGGGTACGACAATGGCTTTGAATTTAACTTAACCAAACCTATCGTATGAACAGTGAAACTTTTGAGTATGGCTTGAAAACGAAATCTTCACAGATACAAAAGGACAGTAGATACCAGGAAACGCCAATTGAGGAAAAAGAAAGGCGAATTTTTTTCACGCACAAGTTCAATAAGTTTATCAATACCGTACGGAACGATTCGCTAAACTGATTCAAAATAGTGTCGCGCGACGCGAATACGCTTAGCAATAAACACAGCCTAAATGTTAAACTTAGTTATGATACAGTTTTATGAGTAGCATCAGCAAACGGGTCTAAGAGATAAAATTAATTAAGTTTTCGCTAAAACTGAAGCTGAATGTTGAAGTACATAATTAAACATTTAAGAAACTCGAATATCTATAGTATGATGATTTACATGGTTAAAAATGTGTTGGTACGTATATTTTCATACATGTACATATGTACATAGGTGCGTTAAGTATACATCGACATACAAACTATGGATACATTGTTGCAAAAACGACATAAACTAGGCATGTCCTCATATATTATCTTCCTCGAAAACGTCAGGACTTGAGGCAAACAAAAGTCATATCTATAGTGTTTTAAACAATTTTCAATGAAAACTGGTTTCATTCTATACAAAATCAACATAAAAAATGCATTTTCAATCAAAAAACAAAATTTAATTGCATTCGTAAAATTTTTTTTCAAAATCGGACCATTTCGTCAAGTTTTCAATAAAAAATCGCATCAATCCAGCAGATTTCCATTTAAAACCGGATATGTCCATTTAAAAAAAAAAATGTATAAAAAAATGGTTGGGTATTTTGATAAGCAAAAGACAGGCACATGGTTTTACTTTGATAAAGTTTACATATACTAAAAATTAGAGCCGTGTCCTGCTTCAATCAGATTTTTTGTGTCTCCTACAAAAACGTTTAAATTGGACTTATCCGCTTTTGTTCGCCAGCTACTCACTGACTTTATATGTTAAATTTAAAATTAGAAATAAGTAAGTACCTATGTATGTAGATATTGTATGTATGAATGTATTTGCTTGTAGTGCTTGTTTTCAATCTTGCATACATACTACATAATTGTTTAATACTCAGTTGTTACAGTGTTAATGAAGTATTATACATGTTACATGTGCAATTGTTTCAATAACCGTTTGTATCACTGCAATTCTTTATCGAAAACTTTTTTTTTTATTACAGGGTGATGGAAATACTTCATTTCTCCGCTCGGCTCGTGCTGGAAACTTGGAAAAAGTATTGGAACACTTGAAAAATAATATTGACATAAATACTTGCAACACTGTAAGTTTGTTTTATCTTCTACTCATAAATATTTTATAAGTTTTTGTCATACTTAAATATTTTTTTTTTATTTCCATAAAATTTTTACGTATGTAAAAATGTATGTATGTTTGTACATTCATATGTTTAGGGACAGTAGGGACATTTTAAATTTATTTATAAATCAGTTTAAGCCTTTTTTTGTATACATCTTTCCTTCGTGTAAAAAATATAACAAGCACAACATTATAAAAAAAAGCAACGGCAAACACTATGTACAAACACCAATTAGTCTGGAAACCACCCTCGGACGCCATTGAAACCGTATTCCTACCTGAGTTTCAAATCCCGTCTTCTCTTCTTTCCGATTTACATCGTGCAACTACAATTTACCTTTATTTCTTTATTTTTCTTATGATACAATATTAATATTTGTATGAAAAAAAAAAGTAGGCTTGATACGTTGGTACTGTTTATAGTCGTCTGTGTTGAAAGTGGGATGAGAATGGGATGAGAATAAACAAATCAGAACGACTGGTCATTTTTCGAACGCCAGTTTAGTCTGCATGTTAGTGGAACAGGTGGAGAAGTTTATGTACGAGTATCTCGGCGTTCTATTCGTTCCAGATTGAATGAGCAATAGAAAATTATTCAAAGTCCGAAATCAGTCCTCTATCTGTACGGAAATAGCGCCTGATGAATTAGAGTCGATGGTGGTCAATCGGGAGGATAGGGGATTCATTTAAGTCACCTTAGCCCGCGACCCCCTTAGTGAATAAGTGGGTCATTGCAAATAATGGTGATAATGAAGAAAGCAGATATTTTTAGTTGCGTATGTATTGTAGATACAAACAAACATATAAATGTATTTGCACAATTGGTTTTGCACTCTTTATAGAGAATAAATCGGAAAAAAAAGTAAAATTACTATACGACATAAATAAAATAAATACCTTGGCTACTAGCTGTGGTCTAATGTACATATATATATTCATATGTAGATATATAACAATATAAAAATCATGTCACTTAATCGGTATAGAGGTGTTTCATTCTACTACAACATGGCGCAGCTGGTCTTTTATTAAATAGACTTCCCCCTTGCATCGTGTAATGTAGTACAATCGCAAACTACAAAAACAAAACCAAAAAAATATTATAGTTCAACCACTAAAACGAATGAAGGGAGTGATCGTTTAAGAATAATGTATGGCAACATAAATGAATATACAGTAGTATCAAGGAAAGAATCTGAGCACAGTTGCTGCGAGCACAACCCAACTGATGCTATTCACTAGTAAAACCAAAATCACTGACTTCAACCTTTCCCAATGGAATGGCCACTATCCTTAAATGCTGGAAGTTGAAAATAGAACATATAGTCAAGAATGTAGATTTGTATGTCTGTAACACAGGGTGGGGTCCTGTCCCCCCTTCTTTGGAATTTGGTGGTAAATAAACTACTGATAATCCTGGAAGTGGGGGTCTGCGAAGTGATCGCCTATGCTGATGACGTTGTTATAGCCGTCTCGGGAAAGCACCTTGACACCTTAAAATAACTCCTCCAAAGTGCTATAAACAAGCTAACCAAATGGGCAACTCGGTGTGGCTTGGGTGTGAACCCCCACAAAACTGAGCTGGTACTCTTCATTAGGAAGTATAAGATCCCATATATCGACCCTCCTACCATTGGTCTTACAAGTTTAAATTTCTCCAACGAAACAAAATACTCGGGTCTTATTTTGGACAGGAAATTAAGCTGGAAACCAAACATTCAAGAGAGAATAAAGAAAGCTACAGTAGACCTTTTCTCTTGCAAGAAACCCATCGGAAATAAATGGGGTCTGCAACCCCGCATAACACACTGGCTCTATGTTTCGGTAATAAGACCGATACTTACGTACAGGGTGATGGTGTGGCGGACCGCCTTGGATATAGCCACAAACCGCGATAACCTAAACAAAGTCAAACGAACAGCTTGCTTGTGTATCAGTGGAGCTCTTCGCACGACTCCCTCTGCAGCACTGGACATTTTGTTTCACTTATCACCCCTAGACATTTTCGGCAGACAAATGGCAGCTAGTGCAGCCATCCGCCTCAAAGCAACCTCACAGTGGTCTAATAAAGACAATGGCCACGCCTCCATTTTGAAAAATGTAAAAATTTCTCCCAGAAACATAGACTACACCACTCCCAGGCTAAGGTTTGACAAGAGCTTCAAGGTAGTGGGTGGTGTTTTCTTCGACAGGCTGAACCTCAGCCTAGCGTTCTGTCTTCCGAATCATTGCAGCGCGGCCCAGGCGGAAATCATGGCGATCAGAGAAGTCTTATCTTGGCTGAAGAAAAACGTGATATCAGCCACGGATATCCGCATCTTTTCGGATAGCCAAGCGGCACTGAAGTCCTTGGAATCAGTCGCTCTAAATTCAATAACAGCCCTAGATTGCCCATTGTCTCTTATAGAGATGGCGGAGCAGTTCAATATTCACCTTTGCTGGGTTCCAGGCCACAGTGACATTCCAGGGAAATGCAAGGCTGATGAACTCGCCAGATATGGAACAACATTACCTATTGGGCATGATAAGGGCAGCTTCGGTATACCGATCGCTACTTGCAAACTCAAACTAAAGCTAGATGCTATCGAAAGAACAAATCTTAGTTGGACAAGTGGTATAACATGTCTAGCGACAAAGCTGAATTGGCCCAAGCTGGAACTGAAACGTTCTCGGTACTTGATTTCTGTTAATAGATCGTAATATTAGCACTACGATAGGTATCATTACTGGACACTGTCTAATAGGCAAGCATGCTACTGGGCTTGGCATTTACGCAAACGACTTCTGTAGAAGCTGTATGGATGAGGAGGAGGAGGAGACGATTCTCCATCTTCTTTGCACCTGTCCAGCTCTCTCCCGCAAAAGGAAACTCCACTTCGGAGCTTTTTTCTTTACAAATTTGGGCGACAACGGACCCCTCATGGGTCTAAGTGTGTTGGCTTTAGCTGGCAGCCACTTCAACCTAACCTAACCTACCCTATGTTTGTTACAAAACCCCTTGATAAATTTGTGGATGTACGCAACCATAATGCATCCAGTTTTCACCCACCGGTCACTGGTACGGTGGGCCGTGTTGAGCAAAGATCCTAATTTAACTCGAAAGAGTCGAAAAAACCGCAAGTTTAGCCACCACAGGTGCATTTTGCTCAGCTCCGACGGGTACTCTTGATGTGCTCCTACATCTTTTGTCTCTCGACTAACATATAAGAAAATATCGAACAGTGCAGCGTAGTTGGACTCAAGGAATCGCCTTTAGACAAAGCTTTATTCTGGACTCACTACCAAACAGAGTGGTTACGTTTCCAAACGACTACATAATCTCCAAACTAAACTTCAGAAAAAACTTTCATGTGAAATTTCGCACCAGAGCTCAGTGGAAGAAAGGTAAAGCGTTATGACTTACCCCAGTTATGTAACTCAGGTGTGCCATAATGCACAAACAGAACTTGAAGATAGCCAATCCGACATCAAAACTATTGACTTCTCTACCATATCCTCCAAATTCGTGCGAAACTCCGATCCGAATTTTCGGATACACATCAAGTTTTCTTCGCTATAAATCGGATATTGAGGAAAATTGAGCATTAACGGAGAGTGATGCTACTCCAATGCCATAAACCCCTTTGAAGGCCAATGAACCCTTGGTCGGTAAGAAGGGAACTGCTCTCCAACCTCCGACATTACAGCCAGACAGGAGGCAGAGTATACTCGTATGCCCTTACCTTCTCACCTAGATTCTAGACTGTAGAAGTATTCTGTGAATCTGCTCTCAAATGAACTTATTAGTGAAATCAGGGATCACAGTCATCAACTCGCCTGAAAGAATCAGCCCAGCTGCAGCGATTTCATGAAACTAAAGTCATCTGAGCAGGGGCGTCTCAAGGTGGCCTTAAAAAGAGGCCTGACTGGAGAATGTGCTGAAGCCTATGTCAAGTCTGTTCCAGTTAACAAAGAGACAAAGACGAAACGTGTTCGGTCTGAAGACACAACACCATTTCGGATTACTAAACATCGTGCAATGGATCAATTGCATCTTCTTCTTACATCTACTGCAAATATGCGTAGAAAAGTAATTGTAACAAGCAAGTAAAATATGTACCGTAAAATATATGCCATACAGGAAACAAAAAAATAATAAAATAAATGATATAAAGTTCTTTGAAAATATGTATACACATAAATTGCAGTAAAGTGCAGTATTATTTTAACCTAACCTAACCTAACCTAACTAGTTTTTGTATGTTTACATATATTTCTGTTTACATTTATACATATGTATATTTATCTAATTTCAGAACGGCCTAAATGCATTACATTTGGCATCAAAAGACGGTCATGTTCATGTTGTATCTGAATTACTAAAAAGGGGAGCGATAGTAGATAGTGCCACAAAGAAGGGCAATACAGCTCTGCACATTGCTTCCTTAGCAGGACAAGAAGAAGTGGTGAAACTATTGCTACAATCGTCAGCTTCTGTAAACGTGCAATCTCAAAATGGATTTACACCCTTATACATGGCTGCACAGGAAAATCATGATTCTGTAGTCAAATTACTTCTAGCGAACGGAGCGAACCAAAGTTTGGCAACTGAAGATGGTTTCACGCCACTTGCAGTTGCAATGCAACAGGGTCATGACAAAGTTGTTGCTGTTCTATTGGAAAGTGATACACGTGGAAAGGTGAGACTACCAGCACTGCATATCGCTGCCAAAAAGGATGACGTTAAAGCTGCCACCCTTCTACTTGAGGTAAGTCAACTTTAAGAAAAGAAAATACATATAGGATATCCTTGATGGGATGAACAAATTTTCTAAAGACCTGCTTATGTCTTTAATGAAAATCTTACATGTTTATTTCTATTATTGAAGTTTAACAGCGTTGGCCAGATGCGCGAGCAGCGTGGGGTTCAAGTCCCAGCCATGTCCGCCGTACATTTTTGGCGGCACCACCTCTCGTCGGGGATATCATTTGTCATGAAAGAGCTTCTCAATTCGCCGTTCGGAGTCGGCAATAAATTGTAGGTCTCTTCCATTTGTTGGCAAAATGTAACACGCACAACATGAATGGTTGCGAGAAGTTAGTGGTGTGTAATTTTTTTCCTTCTTCGTAGGATATCTACGTAAACTATTATATCTGTGATAGCATATTATGTGTTAAAAAATAACGAAAGAGTTAAAAAGAGTTTTTTGTATTCCAAAAAGAGCGCCTAAACTTCATATACACAGTCGGTTGACATTCGCTGTCGCTCTGACTCGACGATTTGGGGCTCTTGTAGGGTCATAAAAAAATAACTGAAGTCAAGAGTGCTGTCATCCCCAAGGAAATGGATTGAATTGCGAGTGAAAGAGAGAAGGTCATTGATAAATACCAAGAAAAATATCGTAAAGAGTATAGAGCCTTGGGGGACACCAGCGTTGATTGAAAAAGGGATAGAAGCGTCCTATTCGTTTTTTGAATCTCTGATAAAGATGGCAGTTGCAATTAAGTCTGGCATTAAAGTACTCTCAGATATCTAACCGTCATGGGCTCAAGCTTCAGATGCAAGGCCCTATCTGTTTGTATTTGCCCTTACCAACTGCACGAACTTGTCTCTGCGAGAATTCCTCTTATTTTAAGTTGTCACCCGATGTTTTTTGGCTGTAATTTTTTTAATGAATGAAAAACGTTGGTTCTGCTTTTGGGTTATGTTTATTTGATGTCTTACATTTTTTCCATTAAGTCAAAATCGGCTAAGTGGCCACCGCCAGAATTGATGACCATTCGGGCCCGATTCATGGCATTTTCCATCACTCTTGCCAGAACTTCCAGCGATAGGTCCTCGCATTTTTGACGGATATTCTCTTTGAGGGCTTCAAGTGTCTGAGGCTTGGTGACATAGATTCGTGACTTCAAAAAACCCCACAAAAAGAAGTCTGGAACGGTTAAATCAGACGTACTTGTCGGTCAGTGCAAAATTGCCAAAACGGGCAATTAGGCGGCCCGAAAATGCAGCCCTCAGAATTACGGCTGTGGCTCGTACAGTATGCGAAGTTGCACTGTCTGCACAAGGGAACATCTTACAGTCTTTCACCAAAATTCTCCGTAAAAACCGCCGATTGATGTCCATTTGCGTGGCACGTCCTCTGGTCGATACTCTGGGGTCCTCTGCGACATCTTCAGCCACAGCTGCGATATTCTCTGCAGAACGGCTGCTCTGGGGCCGGCCAGACCTGACAGCATCTCGTGTTGTCCTATATTTTTAAAGGCGAGCGGTTAAACGTCGTAGGGTTTGCCCAGTTGGTGTCGGACGACCGGAATATCTGCGCCGAAATTCACGCTGCGTCAAAACCACCGACGAATTATTCCGCAAAAAAATGGAAACAATTATTCCGCGTTCTTTAGGAGTACAGCGATTCATGTTTTATTGACATATATTTTGTATCTGTTTACTTCACAAATGTTAAAGTAGAATTGACATTTGCCGCCATTTGCAAAAATTATAGCATTTTCCGATAGGGTGATGACTTTTGCCCCATCTTGTATGTAGGTTTGCCTACATAGAGAAGGAAATTCTTATTGCAACGGCAAGCAAAATAAGTAAAATTAATAATACAGCTTAGGCTAGGGCCACGCACTGAGCGACTGAGCCATGAGCGATTGAGCGACGAACACCTGAGCGACGCAAAAAAATTAAAACATATGGAATCGTAGGGCTGTGGCCACGTAGTTGCTAAGCGTTGAGCGATTTTTCTGAGCGACGTCGCTCTGAATTCAATTTTGTTCTAATTTTGCAGTTCATCGTTCAGCGATAAAGTGCAAATGGAGCAAATAAACTTGGAAATTTTGATTTCAGCTGTCGACGACATTTTCACTACTAATCGCTCGAGCGACGTTGTTCAGTAAAAGGCCACTCGTCGCTCTATCGCTCGTCGCTCATCGCTCAATCGTTCAGTCGCTCAGTGCGTGGCCCTAGCCTTAGGTCCACCCGGACTGTAGCGCCACCTTAAGTAATAATACAGCTTCATCAGTTGTACTGGTTGATGATTGCGTGTCCACAAATACTTTAAGTTTAAGTATTGCTTATTTATATTTAGAATTTGTGCCTGGCCATGACATGCTAAGTTGAAAACAGTTGGGGAAACACCGTGAAATAAACTGAAATCGTGCAATGTAAACGCTAATTCAGTTGATTTACTTTCTCTTCGCGGGTCAGAATTTTTTCTAGCACTTTGAAACAAATTATAATGTATAAACTTAAGTATTTTTATATTAATTATGTTGTTCTTTTATTTTGACTTTTAGAACGACCACAACCCGGATATTACATCAAAATCTGGCTTTACACCACTGCACATAGCTTCTCACTATGGCAATCAGTCAATTGCAAATTTGCTTATTCAGAAAGGGGCTGACGTTAACTACCTTGCAAAACATAACATAAGTCCATTGCACGTTGCTGCTAAATGGGGTAAAACCAACATGGTGTCGGTGCTCCTCGAAAAAGGCGCTAATATTGAGGCGAAAACCAGAGATGGACTAACACCCTTGCATTGTGCTGCACGTTCTGGTCATGAACAAGTGGTCGATATGCTATTAGAAAGGGGTGCCCCTATTAGTGCCAAAACTAAGAATGGGCTAGCGCCGCTTCATATGGCTGCACAGGGAGAACACGTCGATGCAGCCAGAATTCTTCTTTATCACAGAGCACCAGTGGATGAAGTTACAGTCGATTATTTGACTGCCCTGCACGTGGCGGCGCATTGTGGGCATGTGCGCGTTGCTAAATTATTATTGGATCGCAATGCAGATGCAAACGCAAGAGCCTTAAATGGTTTTACACCACTGCACATCGCTTGCAAGAAGAATAGAATTAAAGTAGTAGAACTATTATTACGACACGGAGCTAGCATAAGTGCCACTACTGAAAGTGGTTTGACTCCATTGCATGTTGCAGCTTTTATGGGCTGTATGAACATTGTTATATATCTGCTACAACACGATGCCAGTCCAGACGTTCCTACTGTCCGAGGAGAAACTCCCCTTCACTTAGCTGCCCGAGCTAATCAGGTATGTATTGCAATTAGTAAGCAAATGTGGATTAAGGACTTTTATTTTTTATTAGACTGATATAATTCGTATTTTACTTCGCAATGGCGCACAAGTCGACGCCAGAGCTCGTGAGCAACAAACGCCCTTGCATATTGCCTCTCGTTTGGGAAACGTTGATATTGTCATGCTTTTGCTTCAACATGGTGCCCAAGTTGATGCCACAACAAAAGACATGTACACAGCCCTTCATATTGCGGCCAAGGAGGGGCAGGATGAGGTAAAAAAATTAATTGCTAAAAAAATAATGGATCACGTAGACACTGTTTATCTAATGCAACTCTTTTGGATTCGGCACCAAGAATATTTTTTATAAACAATATCTGTTTATATAGTGTAGTTTGTTATGTTTATTCTTTACAATTGTTTTGATTTATTGTTATGGTTTATTTAAAATTTATAAAGTTAAGTTAATAAATGCAATTCTGTAAATAAACTTATTTTGTTTCTTTAAATTTTTCGTTTTCTTGAATTTGTAAATTTATTATTTATTTTTCAGTTCAGTTCAGTTTGTATCAAAACTAATGTTATACATAGAATGAATCACTAGCGGTTTGAAACTCTTATTTTACTTGAAGGTATCTGCAGTTCTAATAGAAAATGGCGGTGCTTTAGATTCAGCTACTAAAAAAGGATTCACGCCATTGCACTTGGCGGCTAAATATGGACACATGAAGGTAGCACAGCTTCTTCTGCAAAAAGATGCTGATGTCGATGCTCAAGGAAAGAATGGAGTGACGCCACTTCATGTTGCATGTCATTACGATAAACAGAACGTCGCCTTGCTCTTACTGGAACGAGGTGCGAGTCCACATGCTCCAGCAAAGAACGGTCACACACCGTTACATATTGCAGCGAGAAAAAATCAGATGGACATAGCTACAACATTACTTGAATACGGCGCTTATGCTGACACCGAAAGCAAAGCTGGATTCACACCGTTGCATTTAAGTAGTCAGGTAAATTTTATACTTACAAAAATATCGTATACATAATAATGTATATGTATGCAGCAGTCACATATGTTTTACATAAGTACGGCAGAGAACTGTTGATTGTCATGAAGAATTATCTCCAGTTTTGGCAGAAAATCAGATGGAAATAGAAAATAATTTGATTTTATCCTTATAGCGCTGTCGTCAAACTATTTTTGTTTACTTTTTATTCTTATCGTTTGGGGGTGATGCCTCGTTTCTTGCTGGAGAATAAATATTTCATCACTCTCTGAAATAATGAAAAAACGAGTCGTTGCCAAGTGCAAACAAAATAAAGAGCATTACCTTTCCTCTCTGAATTTTTATTAACACGTAAACGGAGTAAATAGCGTTGCAAAAAAGATGAAACGATGAGTTTTGAGGAGGTTATATCATATTTCCTAATCTACTTACTGACTTACTTAGGGTGGCGCTAAAGTGCTGGGTGGACCTGGGCCAGCTGCCTCCAGTTTCGCACGCCAAGTTGGTTGAAGTCCCCTTCCACTTGCGTGCGCCACCTGAGTCGCGATCTTTTTCTACTGCGCCGTCCCTCTGGTCTAGATTCGAAGATTTTCCAGGCCGAAGCATTAGTGTCCATCCGCTCTACATGACCCACCTACCTCTGTCGTTGGACCTTCACTCTCCTGGCTAAGCCAATGCCGCTGTACAGCCTGTACAGTTCGTCGTTGTATCTCCTCCTCCACTCACCGTCTACGGGACCGAATATCAGCCGAAGAATTTTTCTCTCATCCGCTTTTGACAAAATCCATGCCTCAGCGCCGTAGAGTAGGACTGGGACGATTAAGGTCTTATAAAGGTTCACCTTATATATTCGAGAGAGGGCTTTGCTGTCCAATTTCCTTCTTAGCCCAAAGAAACAGCGATTGTCAAGAGTTATACTTGGCATATACTTGGTTTTGCCCTCATTGACTGCTAAACCCATCTTCGCCGCTTCCATCTCAAAACTCACGAACGCGCCAGTGACATTACGCTGCGTTTTTCCGATTATGTCATAATCATCGGCGTATCCTAATAATTTGACAGTTTTGTACAACTCTTTCAAGAACGATATTAAAGAAGTCGCATGACAGCGCGTCGCCTTGTCTAAATCCTTTTTTGACATCAAAAGTCTCGGTGAGGTCTATACCGACCTTAATGCAGCAGCGTGCTTTCTCCATCGCCATCCTACAAAAACGGACGACTTTGGCAGGGATGCCAAAACTCGACATGGCTCTGCATAGCTCGTCTCTATAGATGCTGTCATACACGGTCTTAAAATCAATGAAAACGTGGTGGGTATCAACTTGAAGTTCCTGGGTTTTCTTCAAGATCTGAAGCAGTGTGAATATTTGGTCGATGGTGGACTTTCTTGGCCTGAAGCCACACTGATATGGATCGATCAGGCTGTCGACGAACGGCTTCAGGCGCTCACACAACACGGCAGATAAGATCTTGTAAGCGATGTTAAGAAGACTGATACCTCTGTAGTTGGCGCAGTTCAGAGGGTCTCCTTTCTTGAGGACCGGGCCAAAAATGCTGAGGTTCCATTCATCCGACATACTTTTCTTCGACCATATTTTACTGATGAGTTGGTACATGCTCCTTACCAAGTAATTGCCCTCCGCTTTGAACAGCTCGGCAGCTAGGCCATCAGCATCAGCAGCTTTGTTGAAGAATTATTCCTATACAGTCAAATAATAATGACATTGCAGTATTATAACGATTCGTTTCACTATGGGCGTTAATGGGTTAAAGCATTAAGCCACTCCTAAATTAAAAAAAAAAATAGTAGTTTTTTACTTATTCTTTTTCGAAGAGTAAAGCTATGTAACACGTGGTCTTTTAACTCAGGGAAAGCAAGTAATTTGATAGCAAGGAGTGCGATCTTCGCCTTAAAACGTTATGGATCGGCTGCTTCGAAAAATTGAACCTGATAATGAATGAAAGATGCGTTCAGCAATTGCAAAAAGCGCACCGTTAAGTGGTCTGTCCATCCTCTAAAAAGAACGACTGTCCTTTATAACGTCCCTCTTATGACATAACCATGAACGTCCAAATGTTGTTTTTTGTGGTTTATAAGTTGATTTGATAAGTCTTTCTGTATTCTTTGTCTTGTCGGAACTGTAAATGTTTAGACAGCCATTTCTTGCTATGTTAATTGTTGAAGAAATCAAATCCTCAAATTATACGACAGCAATTAACGTCATTTTCCCAAATGTTTCAAATTTTTACATTCAAGGTTCCGGCATGAGGGAACGATACGCGCTCGCATTTTTGGGAGATTCAGGGTGTATATTATTTGTTTTTGTGTTTTATAAGGCTCTTGGTACATACATATGTATGTATGTTTTACATAACTGATGCCTACACATCTCATCAATCATAGAAAAGTGAAGAGTCTTTTCCTGGATGGTTCAAACTTCCAGTGAAACCAGGGTTGTTCCACCTTTCCTTCTACATAAATTAATTGTTTATGTATGTACATAGAACTATTTGATAGCTTAAATTTCTTTTATAAAATAAAAATTTGAATTCTGCATTAACTTACTTTAATTTTTATTTTTATTTAAAGGAAGGACATGCCGAATTATCAAGTCTACTTATAGATCACAAGGCAAATTGTAATCATGCTGCCAAAAATGGACTAACACCGATGCATTTATGTGCTCAAGAAGATAACGTAAATGTTGCTGAAGTGATATATAAAAATGGTGCAAATATTGATATGGTAACAAAAGCCGGATATACACCCCTGCATGTGGCTTCACATTTTGGACAGTCGAACATGGTTCGGTTTTTGCTGCAGAAATCAGCTAATGTTGATGCTGCTACTGCTATTGGATATACTCCACTTCATCAAGCGGCTCAACAAGGCCATTGTCATATAGTTAATCTTCTTCTCGAACACAGTGCTGATGCAAACGCTCAAACCGTAAATGGACAAACACCGCTTCACATTGCTAGGAAATTGGGTTACATAAGTGTACTCGATTCACTCAAATCAATTACCAATGAAGATGATCTTGAGCCAAAGGATCAGTCGGAAGATAAATATCGTGTGGTTGCTCCAGAAGCTATGCATGAGACATTCATGTCCGATTCGGAAGAAGAAGGTGGTATGTTACAATATACATGTGTCTCCTTTTGTAATGTAATTTTTTTTATATAAGGGGTAATATACATACATAATGTGTATACAAAATGTATGTACAAAATTACACAAGTGGACTGTTTAGGCGACCTGAAAGAAGTAAAGTTTTTATTACTTTTTTCGGGCTTCCCAAGCAGTCCAATTAATGTTTCTTTATTTTCTGGGAGCTGAAGACTTGTGTAATGTGTTAGATCCGTAATTTCCTCTTCTCCAAAAATGAATACAATATTTTAGCTCTGACCCTTTTGTGCACAAAATACATTTTCGCGGGACCAAGTTGACAGACAATGACTCGCCCCTGATGTTGGGGTCGCAATGACTACATATGTTCATCCAATAACGCGCACAAGATGATTGGTTGAGAGAAGCTAGCCCTTGCGTGTCCTCGGGCTCAAGTTTACTAATAAAATTTGGAAGAAGATATTGAAAAAACAGGTCTCAACTGTTTAAAATAACCCTCTTCAATATTAAGGTTAGGTTAGGTTAAGGGGGAGATAGAGCTATCTTCCATTTTGTTCCAAATAAAAAAAAAAACTGTTTGGGAACATTCTTATCAATGATTTGCCTCCTTTAACCAACTTGATTGACAATTTGCTCGGATCATTCAAAAAGTGTGAGGCGAGGGTCGTCTCTCTGATTCGACTGGGGCTTGGGGAGTCGCAGAGAAAGTGTATTGTATCTTCTTTTTTTTTAGGGTTCACTTTCTACAAGATAGAAGTGGTGATAACACACCCCAGGATATCATATTGACTACCAACAGGCTGTTAAAATAAATAAACAAAATAGCTGGTGCGACAGATCGGGTTGAGTGAAGGCCTAGCTTCTCGTAATCATTCTTGTTGTGCGTGTATTCGTACAAATGGAAAGGACCTACAATTTATTGCCGACTCCGAACGGCGAATTGAGAAGCTTTTTCATGACAGATTATACTCCCGGAGGCTTGTTATTTTCCGACGAGAGGTGGTGCTGCGAAAAATGTTAGGTGTTCCTGGCTGGGGATTGAACCCACGCCGCTCGGTCAGCAGTGCAACGCACTAACCACTGAGCCACGGCGACCATTACAGCAGACTACGACAGACTGTTTAGGAAACTAGAAAAACGAACAGAACAGAGTAACGGTTAGTTCGACGAAGGGACAGTCACTTAGAACCCAAAGTTGGAACAAAGGGGTACATAATGGACCATTCGCCCACCGTAAAAGCCGTCATTAATTGAGTAGTTCCCGTATGGCTAATAATTCCATGTTATTAAAGGCAAGAACAAGGAACGCTGCGAGGATCTTTTCTTTTTTGTCTTGAATCGACTTTTCTTATACCGTTATTTTCTCATATCTCTACCGATCTGCCCTTTAGATACAGCGTGATGATATCCTTCGGAATTAGTTTGAAGCGAATATGGATAGCGATAAGTCTTCTTAGAGTTTTGAATAAGATTTATGTGAGGCCAATCGGTCTGATAGTTTCTAGAGTGGTCTAACTGTCTTTGCCCCATTTTGGGAATAAAGACAACCTCATTTTCCTCAACGCATTTAGATGCAGTTGAGACACGTGCAAAATTGTACCAACTAGAGAGCTACGTATTCTCTTCAGCCTTGCCACTTAATGGAAATAATTTCGTCAGGTCCTGGCCCTTTGTGGTGGGCGAACCAAGAGTCCGAGTAATTTATTTTTTCATCTCCATTTTTTGGCAGGTGTAGGTTTCCACGATAACGGCCTATTTTAGATTTTTCCGTTGAAATTTCTAATCGCTTCATTATTAATCGTAACATTGTTTATCCTAGGTGAAGATAATGCACTGTCTGATCAACCGTACAGATACTTAACAGTGGATGAAATGAAATCACTCGGGGATGACTCTCTTCCAATTGATGTGACTCGTGATGAAAGAATGGACTCCAATAGGATAACTCAAAATAGTGGAATTGCACCACAACAAGCTGTTGACGAAACAATAAGTCCTCATCGGACTCATGCCCAGGTCATGGGCAAAAATATTATGGAAGGAACTAATTTCAATATTCCCAACCAAGAAATTGTTCACTTAGGGTAAGAATTTTAATACTAAAGTACTTAAATACCTTTAAACTGTGTCTTTCCTTTGTTAATAGACGGAAACTTCAATGGAAAAAGTAAGATTCTTCTTTAATAATTTGTTAAATTGAAATAACCGTTTTGTTTTTGAATAGCTTCTTGGTCTCATTTCTGGTGGACGCACGTGGTGGAGCAATGAGGGGTTGCCGGCATAGTGGAGTGAAGATGATAATTCCATCTAGATCCACATGTCAGCCAACACGTGTAACATGCAGATATGTGAAGCCACAAAGGACCATGCATCCTCCACAATTAATGGAAGGAGAAGCTTTAGCAAGCCGCGTTCTGGAGCTTGGCCCAGTTTCAATTAAATTCCAAGGGCCAGTTGTAATGGAAGTGCCACATTTTGCATCACTGCGTGGCAAAGAAAGAGAAATAATAATACTACGATCCGACAATGGAGAAACATGGCGTGAACACACAATTGAGAATTCCGAAGAAATAATGCAGGACGTTTTTAACGAGTGCTTTGAGCCGCAAGGTAAATCAAAAACAAACGCCGCATAAAAGTGAGTATTAACAAAGGTCTACTTTCAGAAATAACTCAACTGAATGAACAAACTACGAGTCACGTGTGTCGATTTGTGACTTTTGACTTTCCACAATATTTTGCGGTGGTTTCACGGATTCGTCAAGAGGTACACGCGATTGGTTCAGAAGGAGGCATGGTTTCGAGCACTGTTGTCCCACAAGTTCAGGCTGTTTTCCCACAAGGAGCATTGACGAAAAAGATCAAAGTTGGCCTACAGGTAAATCTCTTTAAACCACGAAAAGGCGTTGCGCCTGAAAAGTTGCGAAAAATAAGTGTAAATCACATACCTAAGAAAAAACGTTTTTCACTTATTTGGTAAAATAAAAAAAAAGTCATTAACTACTAAAAAAATCAAATAAATTCTTTACATATTAACATATATAACAAATATGATTACCATTATACTAAAATGAACAAATCTGAATACAACATGTTCAATCCATAAATTTCCTCTTTAAGTGAAAATAATAGAATTGTGGTAATGTCAAGCCTGCTCATTCCCAAAACACTTAAAATTGTGGTCAGTGCTGACGTGCAGCTACTACATTTGAGAGATGTAGCGTACGGAATTGCTTGGAGCAACTGCATCACTTAGAAAAAAAATGTGTAGTAAATTTTGATTAAAACACGCTTAAAAATAAAACACCCTGTTTATGCATATAAATACATACATATTAACATATGAAAAGTAGGTTAGGTTAGGTAAATGGGTGCATTGTGACATTTGTCACTGCTCACTTAGACCAGCAAATGGGTCCATTGTGCCCATCTTCTAATTCTATCCCGGGAACCTGTAAAGAGAAGGGGAGCCGTTGATTTAAAACCATCCAGATAAGGAAATTAATCTCAGGAGGTCTCTCAGATCGATGACACACAATTCCTCCAGTTCCGTGAAGAAGTATCTACCAAGAGTCCTTATACTACTACCGGCGAGGGCAGGACATTTACACAGCAGGGGACGGACAGATTTGATTTTTTCCTCCTCTCTGTAACTTCTGCAATAATCGTTGTGATGTATACCAAGGCGCTCCGCGCAGTGTCCAGTAATGATGCCGGCGACTATCCTTGCTTCGCGACGACAAAACGACTAAGTGTGACCAGAGACAGAGATCTCTTCTTATTATAACACGTCCATAAGTTTCTAGCCGTTGCACATGTGTCTAGCTGGATCCACTGTGTATTAACTCTACTTATGGCCTCGTCATCAATATTCCTTTTTAACGAGCTTATTGGAATCCTCGCAAAGGGGAGATCCTGTGCAAGTGCAAGTTTGTCAGCCCTTTCGTTACCTGGGATATCTATATGCCCTGGTACCCAACATAGGGTCACCGTATTGGCTCTCGATATCTAATCTAGAATCCCACACTGCCGATTGACATCTACAAATGTTAAAAAAAATCCAAGAATATTAAAAAATCTAAAAATCCGGAGTGACGTAACATGTCACCTCTCCGCTTCCCCCCTCGCCTGTAGACGTCAAAAAAGCAGGGTCTATGATCTGTTTCTGTCGATCTGTTGGCATTCTCCCATCGAGACGGTACGGGGGCGTTACCGTAGGATGCTGGTGTCCACTGTCATCCTTCTCTTAGTCTCAAAGCAGTTTTAGCTGCCGTGTTGCTACAGTACAGATCCAGCGAAACGAAACCTAGCATGGTTTCCATTGCGGCTGTTGGTGTTGTTCTCATTGATCCCAGGATTCCTATGCCCAGTAAAGTGAAGACGTTTTTTAATAGAGAATTGATGGCCGCCGTGCCTCAGTGGTTAGTGCGTTGGACTGCTGGCCGAGCTGCGTGACTTCAAGTCCTAGCCGTGTCGACCGAACATTATTCGCGGCACCACCTCTCGTCGGGGAATGACAAACCTCCGGGAGTATAATATGCCATGAGAGAGCTTCTCAAGGCCTTGGCTCATCTCGAGTTGACGCACCAGCTATTTTTTTTTTTTAAATAGAGAATTGGTCACATTTAGGAAATCGTCTATCTAGAGAGATGGCGGTTCTTTAAGAACCCAATTAGCGCTGGGATGCGCCGTTTTTAAAGCACAACTCATTTGACCTGGTTGTTAGCGGACACAGGAAATGATACAGAGATTTTTTCTCGCTCTTATCTTTGCAACTATGACAGAAAGTGTTGTTGGGGATACCTGGCTTGGTTGCGTAGTCTCCTATTGGCGAAAGGTCTGTCTTAGCGGCTGCGATTCTTGCAATATCTTGTCTTGATCTGCTTAGTAGCTTGTTTGTTTTCTATTTGTTGTAAGCGGACCAGATCTTCCTTGATATGACCCTGTTGCTAAGCCTATTCCACAATTGGTTAACCGCCTTTAGAAAGTGGTGTTGAATATTGCCCTTAACGGGTCCAAGTGGGATATTAACAACATCCGCCAGTGAGTCATTAAGGGCTGATCCCCACCTGGCCAGGTCGTCGGTTTTTTCGTTGCCGTCAATTTTACTATGACCTGGGATCCAGGTGAGAGTGACCCTGCAGGGAATCTTTACATTCCTCTAACATGTGGTTAAATCATGCAAGAGTGTCTAGTATTTTTAAGTGTTATGGAACAGACTTTTTATTGCAGTTAGCTGCAATTCTATTATATAAAAAAAACATTTCATGTTTTAACTCGAAATATAAATATGCAAAAATTAACCAAACCAATTTTCTAATTTAAAATGAGAACAAATGAACCTTCACAATTGCAGGAGTCAATTAAACATGCATATACATACGCAACCAATAATTGCCAGACAAAACTGATAAATGTCTTAAATCTATTTTCTCATAAATGCTTGAATTGTATAACAAAGATACCGTATATGTTAAAAATTAATAACAAGTGTCCACTTAATTCTATTTTATTTTTTGGTTGCTATACAAGTATTTTTAAATTTTTGGAAAACCTTGAAGCCATACACCAGGTTCACTGGTTCTGTAAAAACTTGGCATTGTATATTGACTTCGTATGTTCTCAATTTTATTAATTTCAATATCGACATTTAAACTTAAAACTCAACAAGTTAAAAGACATGTTGCGTGGATACTTATCACACTTCACAGTTAATGTTATAAATATGTTCTTCAAAAAAACGTTCATACGAAATAGGATTTAATTATTATTGATTATAAAGTAAATCTAAAAATATTCATAAATAGAATGAAACTACTTCATGAATGTAGTGTATAAAATATAAGAACATAGAATTAAAAAAATTAATAAACTTATTTCAGTTTACTACAAACGGTAATCGAATACCTTAGTTTGTTTATTATTATGTAATCTAAATTTGTTAATATAAAAATTACTTACGTACATACTTTTAACGGGAAAATTTAAAAAAAAAAAAAAATAAGAAACTATTTTATATGTAGTAGACTAAACTTTAACTTATTTGTCTAAGCATACATAGACCACTTTGTATCACCTATCAAAATAACTTTTATTTATACCATACTCTGTTAATTTTATGCCCAATAAATTTAGTTTTAAAAAAATAATACCAAAAATGTTTTAATTTAATTATTTAGAAACAGTAAATGAATTTTTTGATCAAAGGCTGCATTTAATATAGGGTTGCAAAGTTTCTTAACACATTGCATATATTGTCGCGGTTTTTTTAAAAACAATTTCTTAAATTTCAATATGAAAGTTTAGTTGCTTAAAATAAAAACTAAATTTATTGGGAAACGGGAGAGTTATCTAAAATTGTACTGTTAACAAAACCTAATTACATGCATATATAATATTATGTATGCATGAGGCAAGAGTGTGGATCTACAAAATCAAAAAACAATTAAAAACTTGATACAAGGAAACCGTTTTGTGATAAATTTTGAACACTATTTAAAAAGAAAAAAAAAACACGGTTGGAAAGAGTTAATTGTGATGTGATTTTTTTCTTACTATCAATAGGCGCAACCTGTTGACCCTGACTTAACAGCTAAATTGCTAGGGCGTGGTGTTGCCGTCTCACCAATCGTTACCGTTGAGCCAAGGAGACGCAAATTTCATAAAGCGATAACTTTAAGTATGCCCGCACCAAAGGCTCATAGTCAGGGAATGATCAATCAATACTCCGGAAATACGCCGACACTCCGACTGCTGTGCTCGATAACAGGTATAAAATATTTCATACACATTTAAAATATCAATTTGTAGCAATTTCTTGTGACGGCTTTAATACAAACGCATTAAAAAAAAAAACACTTATATATGTAACATATGCATAATTGTGTATGTTAAGAAATTTGTTCGTCTGATATAGAAAATAATTTGCGCATTACACTTGACTAATCCGTTTCGTAAAGGAAACAAAAAAGGGTTTGCAATAAATGAGAAAGGGGTTGAGAATGTAATTGGTGTAAGTGAAATTTTGTTTTTATTAATAGCTACATAATACAATAAGAAATAAAATTAACTAATATCACTTCCATTTTCAGCCCCTTAGTTGTCATTCAATAAAAACTGGTTTTAATCTAAAGCTATTCATAAAAATTATTTTATTTTATATATAATACATATATCGAATTAAGAAGATCGCGATTTATTTATATATTTATGATAGTACTTTGCATATATTTTAACACAAAATTGGCAATTGCATTATATTAATTTGCCCGTTTTATTTATATTTAATTACGGTATATTGTAAGTGGCGTAGGCATAGTTACTATAAGAATAAAATCAGTTTATTTATCAATTGACCTTTTTTGTTTAGCTGGTAGAGACACTCGTACCAATTTTACATATTTAGCAAATAGCATTGCATATGCATATGATTATATATGTATGTGTATACAAAACCTAAGGTGGTCCAAGCAATATACTTTTTTCGTTATGCAATAATGTTTTTGATTATAACATTTTGTTTATGTCATTCTTTTTATACGTTGGTTTTTTCTTTATTTATTTATTATTTTATTCGATAAAATATCTAGTTAATTTTTGTACTAATGCGTTAATGCATATGTGCACGCATTCCATTCTTTTTTTTCATCATTGAAGGTGTGTTTCGGAAAAGATCTCTAAAAGGTAACTAACAAACAAAGCAAAAGAACTTAACAAAAAATAATAAATTTAAAGCATACATAAACAACAAGACATTTTAAACGCAAATTTTACTCTGCATATATTATTATCTATAACTTAACAAGTTGCAAATTTCTTAAATAAAAAAAGCTTTGGCAACTTTATTATTTTTAACATTTTCTTACAAAACCAATAAAGATACTTTTGTTTTTCATTTATTACAAAATAAATTTGTTCTTAATTTTAATATGTGCATTTTGAGATAGAGCAATAATTGTTAAGATATTATTTCATTTAAACTTCGTTTTTGTTAAAAAAAAAATAAAAAAAAAAATATCTGGTTTTCGTATACTTCCACTTTTTTAACATTCAAGCAGTGCAAATACACATTATTTTTAAATGAATTATAATGTTATGGTTTTCTTTTTTCTAAACACACACACATTGTATACATATATGTATGTATGTATGTCTATACATACAATCACATTTAAGTCCAACAAATAATACATATATACATACATATAGCGTATAACTGCAATTATATTGTGTGAGTTTATTGTTACATAAGTTTATTGCAGCTGAATTTCGTGATGTAATTCATGAGAAACTCAAGTTTGCCCATAAATATTATTTTTCTTACACACTTTTCGTCTATATTAATTTTTTTTTTTTCAAAAAAAAAATAAACATCAGAAATTAACGGTTAAAACCTAAGATTCGTTAATGGAATATCAATATCAATAGTTAGTGGCCCTTAAGGGAACTTTTCTGAAACCAATGATATATATATAAAAGTATAATAGAATACCAAACAGTAAGCTTTTTGTTCAGTGATAAGGTAACTTATCAAAATTTTATATGTTGTTTATTTATGCAGAAATCCATTGTGGCTAAAGTTATACATACTATTAGATACATTACTTACGCTTATTCAATTGTACAAACTAAGAATTGTAGTTTGCTCCGTTGAAATAACAACATTGGTTTCTTTTAATAATAAAAAAAAAATTATATTTATTTATTTTTTTTATCATTAAGTACGTCTGGTATACGAAACTTAAGCATGTAGTAGAATGCTTAAATAAATATATTTTCGTTTGTGATTAATTCATATTAGTAGGTCTATCGCTTGTGTGCATTTTCATAAATACATATTTGCATATATTTTTGAAATTACATTTTATCAGTTTTATTTCTCACTAAACATATAAACAGGTTTACACACGTTTGTCGAATTCTTATATATGTATGCCTGCAATTGGTGTTCCTTAATAAAAAATTTAATTTCATAAAATCACAGTTTTAGCAAAATAAATTAATTTTATATGTTTAGGTGGTGCATCTAGAGCTCAATGGGAAGACGTTACCGGATCGACTCCACTCACATTTGTGAATGAATGTGTATCTTTTACAACGACAGTTTCAGCAAGATTTTGGCTTATGGATTGTAGAAATATTTCTGATGCTACAAAAATGGCCACTGAACTTTATAGGTAATAACAACCATCATACTTTCCTTAGTTTTTCAAATCTTTTTAATCGGACAAACAAAAACTACGTAAGAAAATTATATTCTTCTTCTCCTTAGTATTAAAAATTATTGATTTAAAAAATGTTATCGTAAAATGGTGCGACCCTCTTTAGGTGGATGAAGAAAAATTACTTTGTTACTTACTTAAGGTGG
Organism: Matsumyia berberina; assembly: GCA_917880715.2. Classification (NCBI taxonomy): domain Eukaryota; kingdom Metazoa; phylum Arthropoda; class Insecta; order Diptera; family Syrphidae; genus Matsumyia; species Matsumyia berberina. The sequence goes on from OU862870.1 coordinate 38,924,830, forward strand.
CGCTACAGTCCGGGGTGGATCTGGGCCTCAACCAACAGGCGTGTCCAGCCAGCTCGATCTTTAGCCAGCTGCTTTCAGTTTTGCGCGCCTAGTTGGTGTAGGCCCCTTTCCACTTGGGTGCGCCACTTAAACCGCGATCTTCCTCTACTGCGCCGTCCCTCGGGTGTGGATTCGAAAATTTTCCGGGCTGGAGCATTTGTGTCCATCGCTCTAGATGACCCAGCCACCTCAGTCGTTGAACACTCTTTTGGCTAAGTCGATGTCGCTCTACAGCCCGTACAGTTCGTCATTGTATCCTCCACTCACCATGCATGCAAAAGGCACTGAAAATCCGAATCCGAAGAATTTTCCTCTCGAAAAAGCCAAGAGCAACCTCATCCGCTTTTGACAGAGTCCATACCTCTTCGCCGTAGAGCAGGACTGGGATTATTAAGGTTTTATACAGGGTTACTTCAGTCGTTCGAGAGAGGACTTTGCTACTCAATTGCCTTCTTGGCCCAAAGAAACATCGATTGGCAAGAGTTATTCTTCGTTTAATCTCAGCGCTGGTGTCGTTGTCTGAATTTATAGCGGAGCCTAGGTAGACAAAGTCCTCAACTACCTCAAAGTTATAACTGTCTATTGTGACGTTCTGTCCGGGACATCGGTGTTGCGTGTCCTTTCTTGTTGACAGCATATACTTGGTCTTGCCCTCATTGACCGCTAAACCCATCTTCGCCGCCTCCGTTTCAATACTCACGTACGCGCCAGTGACATCACTCTGTGTACTTCCGATTACGGTTATGTCAATTACGTCCTTTTTGAAAAGTTATCGGTGAGGTTTTTACCGACCTTGATAGAGCAGCATGCATTCTCTATCTCATCTCATCGCCCAGAAACAAATTTCGTTCACGCTATTGAAACTAAAATTCTTTATGACATACAATCAAATGAAAACAAAGATCTCCTTAAGCTGGGTATCGACTACGCGCGGTATCCGCGCGCACCATGTTCGACCGCGGCAAATTGTATCATATGGCGCGCGAACCAATTTTGGCAGGAGTTTTGATATAGAGCGGCAGCCGCGTGCGCTCGTCGATCCAGTCGACACAAACAGTGTTTGCCGCGCATTCGAACACTACAAACATTAAAATAACGTCCCTACTGCGCGCGAGCAAAACATTGAAAAACGCTTGCCGCGCATTAAAAATCCACAGCTATTGGATCGACGCGCGGCATGCTCGTGCTCTCCAATGTTCCAGTTGCCGCGCGCGCCGACCAGGTATCCATTATGAGCGGCTGCTACGCGCGCCAATGTTCGAGTGTTTGCCGCGCGTAGTCGATACCCAGCTTTAGAGGTTACATGTAAATGTCAAATTTAGTATATAGTTTCTTCGAGTCTCACGTAATAATTATTTTATCAAACAAAAATTTTCTAATGTCCTGAAAAAATTCGGGATTGAAAGGGTCAAAGGCAGCTGTGGTGTAGTCCGTTTAAAATGAGTTGATCACTGAACTTCAAAAAGTGAAAACCACCCCCAAATTGAGGTTTCATATCTTTGATTCTGTTTTTATCATTTAATTACGAATGAAGCAAAGATTGGAAATTTTTTTACTATTACATACAACTAAAAAAAATTGGAAGAAAACAATCTATTTTAAAAATAAGACCCATGTGCTATTTCTCACTGCATAGGTTTTTAGACAAAGGTTTAACGCAATAAAAGGCAACGAACAGCTTACTCATGCATTTCACATCTCAGCTTCTATTAGTTGTATCAGTCATGAGATTACTCTGGGATCCCCAGGTAGGTAAAGTGGCGGCTCTTTAGAGCCCAATTAGCGCTAGAGTGCGCCGTTTTGTAACCACGAAACTCGTTTAAACCTTATTAGTTTGTGGTTGTTGATTTGGTGGTTTAGGGTGGCTATATCCAGCCGGTGGAGTTTAGATACAGGATAAGTTCTCCAATCCTTTTCTCAGCTATCTCGGTGAGGTCCATGAAGAAGAGTTTGCCCAAAGAGCGCTGTCTGGTCCTCGCCAGGGCCGGACACCTGCAGAGGAAGTGAAGTAGAGATTCTTTCTCATTAAGGTCTTTGCAGCTTCTGCAGAAATTGTTGTGAAGAATACCAAGCTTGACCGCATGGTCTCCTACTGGCCAATGGTCCGTAATAATGGCTACGATTCTGGCAATATCTTGTCTTGATTTGCCAAGTAGCTCTCTTGACTTAGATTTATTGTAATTGGGGCAGGTCTTTCTTGAGATGACGCAGCTGGACAGGCCATTCCATCTTTGATTTGCAATCTGGAGGAAGTGTAGAAGTACAAACCACTTAACAGTGCTCAGCGGAATATCGAATCTTTCTGCAAGTGACCTGTTAAGGGCCGATCTTTTCCTGGCCAGCTCGTCGGCACGCTCATTGCAGTCGTAATTGCTATGACCTGGGATCCAGATGAGTGTAATTGTGGAGTGGGTACTCAGTTGATTAATTTCAAGCCGGCATTGCTCTACCAGCTTTGATGATATGGTAACCGCATCAATGGCTTTGATAGCAGCTTGGCTATCTGAGAAGATAGTAATATTTTGATTGGATGTTTGGAGACGAATAGCGAGAAGCTCCGCCTGAAAAACACTAGCAGAGTCTGAAAGACGAAGAGACTATGATATATTCAGTTGGTCAGAGAAGATACCTGCGCCAACTCCGCAATCCATCCGTCCGTGTATATATCAATATCATGGTCATTGAGAACATTTCCATTCTTCCATTCTTTTCTGGTAGGGAATTTAGCAAGGAATAATTTCCTAAAATTGAGGGTGAGTGTCATGTAATCGGTCGAAGACCCGACCAAAACTCCTAGAACGGTTTCCAGGATCTGACAGTGACTGTACGGCTTTGCGGTCCAGGACCCAGATTCCCTGAGCCGGATTACACTGCAGGTAGCTATGTCTTTGATGTGAAGGTCAAGTGGCATTAGGTGCAGGATCACACTTAGAGCATCGGTAGAACAAGATCTCAGTGCCCCTGTAACAGTTGGGATCGCCAACTATAAAATGTCGAAAACTATATCACAATCTATTGCATAGTAGTTTTTGATTGAATAGCAAACCAAAGTACATAGCACATACGACATACATACATATACACGACCAGGTAGACCATCCTCGGATGCTTTTGGAGGTTAGTACTATCTAAAATTCGAACCCCTGCACCTCGGTCGCACTGTGTAGATGACATCAAAGGGTATTCCTATCCCCAAGAAGGGCGAGTGGATTATAAAAAAAAAATTATTTTGCGTAGCTTATTTACAGAAGTTGTGCGTCAAGACAAATGCATGTACTTATCTATTCGTCCAATGCACAGGAATTCTGAGGCCCTCTTGCGATTGCAGCATATTGGCATTGTACACAGTAATTCTCTGTTGCTGTAACGTAAAATCCTCATCGGTAGCTTGGCCGTGGTCGCCGTGGGTCGGTGGTTAGTGCGTTGGATTGCTGACCGAGCGGCGTGGGTTCAAGCCCCAGCCAGGAACACCAAACATTTTTCGGGGCACAGCCTCTCGTCGGGGCAGGACAAGCCTCCGAGGGTATAATCTGTCATGAAAGAGCTTCTCACTTTGCCGTTCGGAATCGGCAATAAATTGTAGGTCCCTTCCATTTGTGCGAAATATGTAGCACGCACAACATAAATGGTTGCGAGAAGCTAGGCCTTGGCTGATCCCGAGCTGTCGCGCCAGCTATATTATATTATATAGCTTGGCTGCATTGATCCAAGTTGATGTTGGCAGCTCGAAAAGTTAGGACATCCATAATACTAAAATGAGGATGTACCTTGCATCGATCGCAATGTGATCAACTTAGTGGTCCTTGTCCTTTGTGCGAACAAATGCGTTTGTCAGACAACAATTTGATTGATTTTGCTGAACATGAAGCCGTGCCAACTTACAATAAATTGTGGGGTTAGAATGATTACAAAAAACTGGAGTACGACACTCGTCTTTGCGCGTCTACTTCTGCATACAACTGACTGTAAATAATCTGGAGAAGGTAGGAGAAGAAAACCCCTAAACTGAGTGTCGGAGTGTGCGTTGCATGAAGGAAAGGGCATGTGTGGCGTGATCATGTCATGGACCACCATACCCACTTCATTTGTTCCGATTAATCTACTCCACGGCTTCATACTGTTGTGCGCGGTCCCCTGTCGTCTCCAACTTTCTCTACACCGTACCGATCGTGCTTGTAGAACTTTGAAACCTTTTACAAGTACTTCGGGTTCAGCTTAAGATCTTGACTGAACTGGGTCCTTCGTGCTGCAATCATATGTACTATCTTGTAGGTCTGTGTTTCTTTTCGCTGTCGATTGTGTTGTTCTACATTTTTTCGTGACCTTTACTGCCAAATGCTTGATGCTTCTCGGGGCGGTACTACTGATGAGCTGTTGGACTCGCTCTACGTGTTTTTTTTTACCAACGTTATGGAGTTTCCAGCGTCATCTTCTTTAATATCGGAATCAGTACACATTGCATCCTGATCTGGACGTCATTAGTGTTCAGGATTTATTTGCCTGCGCTTGTTGGTGCTGGTACCCTGCCGAGCTGTTGAGCGACAGATTGTGAACGCTAACTTCGCAACCAAGTCCTGACTCTCTTTTCACAACTACTTTTTTCAAATACACTTGAAAATAACATATTATTTCATTAATTTATTTCAGGGAGGTAATACACGTACCTTTTATGGCAAAATTCGTTGTATTTGCAAAGAGAGTTGAATCCAATGAAGCACGACTTCGAGTATTTTGTATGACTGACGACAGAGAAGATAAGACTTTAGAAAGACAAGAGCAATACACAGAAGTTGCAAAAAGTCGAGACGTTGAAGTTCTTGAAGGAAAGCCACAGTATATAGAAATGGCTGGAAATTTAGTTCCTGTCACAAAGTCTGGAGATCAGCTGCAGCTGGTCTTCAAGGCTTTCCGCGAAAACCGTCTGCCATTTACAATTCGGGTTAAGGACCAACACGCTGATATTGTCGGTCGTACATTATTTATGAAAGAGCCCAAAGTTGCGAAGGGAGAGCCACCACAACATCCAATATGCATACTGAATATAATACTTCCAGAAATTATCATCCCGGATCAATCTGTGAATATACAAGAAAAACTGGGTACAGATTATTCCCAAATTGACAATTATAAATACAATGACAGTCATTACATTGGAGATATGAGAATTGTTGATCTATCCAATCTTTTGGGAAAAGATTACATAAATTTAGCACCAGAAATCGGTATATCACAATCAGAAATCAATGTAATAGTAAGCAGACATCCGAATAGTATAGCACGACAAGCACAAGACGTGATTCGCCTTTTTAAAGAAAAGTCCGAATATGATATTTATATATTAGAGTATGCTCTAAAAACAATTGGAAGAGAAGACATTCTTCAAAAGTGCAAAGTTCCACGAAGTCACCTTGGGGAATATGATACAGAATCACAACCTTCGGATTATGGAAAATGTAAGTTACATACCTAAGAGTTATTTTTTTTTGTATGTTATAAAATAACTTTTCAATGAAGTATTATTTTCTTGAAGAAATAAATATACACAGGGTGGGCTGAGATCCATATGAACAAATAAGGGGGTGCTGGCTTGAGGTGAGAGAAGAAAAAGATTAAATTACAAGAAAGGCAGACGAATGTTAAGGAGTTAGAGAAGGATGAATGAAGTAAAAAAAAAACGAAAGTGATTCAAAAAGTCAATCAAGTTGTCAACAGAAAGGTTGCTGGCAGGTTTTGAACGTCAAAAGTTTCGTAGTAGACTTTTATGCATCACTGTGGGTGTTGGACTACGCCAGGGGTACGTTCTGTCACCTCTTCTTTTCATAGTGTATATGGATTGGATATTACAGTGCAGCCGTGGTAAGAACCGGTTGGAATTGGGAAACTTAAGGATAAGACATCTCCTTTTCGATGATGTCGTGGTCATCCTTACGTCCATCCAGACCGAATTTTAGCGCGCACTAGATAGGTTCGTCGACGTCTGTGTTAAAGCTGGGATGAAAATAATTTATCTCGAATTCAGGCATCATGAGAGAGCTCTCATTGAAGGAAATCACAATAGGCGCATCGGTGGCAGCAATAATAAGGTGACTCAGTCCCACCTTTACCTACAACCTACAAAGGTAAACGTGAAACAAATCAGAGGTAATAGTCATTTCCCGAACGCCTGTTCAATGCATTCTGCATGTTAGTAGAGCCCCTTTGAAACATGTGGAGAAGTTTAAGTATCTCGGGGTCCTATTCACGAGTGATGGTATGTAAGAGCAATACTGACTTATCCTGTAGGATTGGTCAGGCTGGAGCAATTTTGAGACAATTGGGTTATCTGTTACTAGGAGGGTCGAATTTGGCATCGAAGCTAAGGCTACGCGCACAGTGATGCGATAAAGCGATGCGATGCGAGAAGCGAGAAACATGCGATAAGACTTTTCACATAAATTCTTATCTCTTCACTGTGCGCACGTACATATGCATACAAGTGAACAGTTTTAGCGCACGCTTCTCGCTTCTCGCATCGTATCAACTTCAACTTCTAACTCAATCCATTCCTTCGCTGATGACAGTACCCTCAGCTTCTCATATTCGTTCCCTAACTCTTGTCCCTGCTCTTCGGACGTAGAAGAGAAACGGCATCGTATGTTCAGCTCATTAAATTCCGATCTTGACAGCATAATAAAATGGGGTGCAACCAATAGAGTGGAATTTAATGCTTCCAAAAGCCAATGCTGTCTTCTGTCACTTAAGTGAAAACCGAACCTCCCACCATTTTCCATGAATGGTTCTTGCATCGCGCTGAAACTGAAAGACTTTCCATTCTCGGTGTGTCAGTGACAACTTTTGTTAGAACGACCACATATGTATTCAAAAATGCTGCGAGTTGTCTACGTTTCCTTAAACGGTGCAAAAAATACTTTACCCCTTCTGATCTGGCCTCAATTTATGAGGCATTCATTCGCCCAAAGCTGGAGAATAACGCTCATATCTGGTCTGGTGCACCCAAAACCACCTTACACATTCTGGATAGAATCCAAAATCGCGCGTTGAAACGTATTGATGACAGGGACATTGCGAAGTCAATAGACTCGCTTGAACACCGACGAAATGTTTCCTGTCTCTCACTGTTTTATCGTTTTTTCCATAAATAGTGCTCTTGCGAAATAGCTAGTTGCATTTCGCCCCTTCAATTCTTCACCCGCAATTCGCGTCATGCTTCGAATGCTCATCAGTTTACCATTAAGCCTAATTTTGGGCGTACCGTCAAATAAAGAGATTCTTTCATAAGCCGTACAACGCGAATGTGGAACAGTCTACATAGCTCTGTGTTTCCAAATCACTGCAACCCGCAGGCATTTAAGGCCAAAGTGCATCGGTATCTCCTACGTCTCTCCTCTAATTTCCCTAATGCACGTGCTCTCGTTTAAGGGTAGTTAAAACCCCTTTTGCGCGCGTTAATTATAAAAAAAAATTGTTTTATCACTTCACTGTGTGTACAGCCTAAGTTGTCAGTCTTCAATTTGGCGTTTGTTCCGACCCTCACCTATGGCCATGAGGTTTGGGTAATGACGGGAAGAATAAGACGGGAAGAATAAGGGATATAAGCTGCCGAAATGAGATTTCTTCGTTGTATTGCTGGGGTGACTCGGCGAGATCGGGTAAGGAACACCAGAGTGCGCGAGGCACTCAAGGTCGAGCAGCTACTTCTTCGAACGGAGAGGTCCATACTTCGATGGTTTAGACACGTTAAACGCATGTCCTTCACTCGGTGCTTAAGACGTGCCATGGAATCCGCGCCATCAGGTTGGCGTCCTCTGGGTAGACCTAGAATGAGATGGCTGGACCAAGTCCGAAATCCCGCTGCTTCCCGTATGGGGATAGCCCCTGATGATTTAGAGTCGATGGAGGAAGATCGGGAAATCTAGAGAGTCCACTTAAGCTCCCTAAACCCGCGACCTTCATAGTGGATAAGCGAGCCATTGGAAAATGATAATGATGATGATGATTAATTCATCTTAAGCTAGCAGTCCCGCCCGGCTTCACTTGGTCCCTTTCTACCATCTAGATGTTGAATTTTAAAAAAAATAATGATACCTTGCTACAGAATATATCTATAAGCTAAAACTACGAATGGAAGGGACACTGAATTGAGAAGCTTCTTCTTAATTATGCTCTCGGAAGGTAGTGCCGCTGGCTGGATGTGGCTGGTGTTCAAACCTACACAGCTGGCACAGCAGTTCAACGCACTAACCATTAACAGCAAGCGACCTTGTTCTTCCGATATGACAAATGTATTGTTCCTTGCTGAAGGGCTTTTTATTACAAACTAAACTCTCGGAAGTTGGTTATTGCCCGCCAAGATTTAGTGCTGCGAAAAATGTTTGGGTGATTGCTACTCTCAAAAATGTGCAAATGTTTTACTAGCGCATAACAATTCAGCATTCAACTAAAGTGATCCTTAATTCTTAAGCAAGTTAAGTTCTTAATTTGATTATAAATTACTTGTATTTATTTTCAGGTATACAACGAATTCATGAGCGAGAAGAAATAAAATACTCAGCCGAAGAAAAAGAAGTGGGTGAATCGGAATCCGACGATGAAAATCAAAAAAGAACTGTTGCAGAGAGACGAGATAAAATCGTAAAACGACTGTCCATTGAACGTCAGATCCCGGCCTCAAGTCAAAAAAAGGAAATTGTTCAAGAAATAACTGAAATAAAGCGAAAAAGTTTAATTGAGGACAAGAAAGCTATACACGAGGAGGAAATTATGTTACAAATGCCAACGGATAATATAATTAAGTCAACAGTTCCTGAACATGTCGTTAAAATGAAACTGAATAAATTTGATGCTTCAGAAGTCTCAAAATCAGAGTTTGATAAAGAATTAAATTTCAAGTTCAAGACAGCAATAAACCTTAAGGAGGGAGATGAAAAGAATATCGAAGAAAACTTAAGGATTTTATCTGACAACGAAATTGTTGAGAAAGCAGACAAATATACAGCAAATGAAATGATAAAAAAGTCCACCCCTTTCAGGGCGGATAGCAGTGACAGCGAAGAATATTTCGATAAAAACTTAAAAGGCCACATAAAAGGGTCTGATTTGAAAACGGAAATCTCTCCAATAGAACTCGAATACACAGCTCCCCATCTGGAGCCCTCTGCTGACGATTTAAGTATCACTCAAGTACATTTCCGAAAATCATCCGAGCCGTTGACAGAAGAAGAGTTTTATAAGTCTCTTGAAGAGACTGTAACTAGAAAAATTAGTGAGGGCAATATAATGGTTGAGGAACAAAAAGGTAAATAAAAATTTCTAATTTAACTTTAGTAGCATTTAGTTGACTAATAATAAGATGTGTAAGTGTTACTCATGTTGAAAAGTCGTTTCCATAATCAACCATAACTAATTTAATCGAGCAATGTCCTCCACGAATCCGATCTAGAGACCACTTGACAGGAATATATCGCCCGTGCGTAACAAGAACCAGGTCTCCAACTTAAGAATCCAGAACTGGATTCAGCCACTTAAGTAGTACGCGGCTGCAGACAAATGAGGTCTTAAACGTACCAATGACTTTGTCCATATCTTTCCAACGTATAATGTGGTTGATATTCAGATCAAAACGATTTACCTGGACCTAACAAAAGATTACATAACTTAACATCTGCTTCCCATACTTACTTACTTACTTAGGTGGCGCTACAGTTCGGGGTGAACCTGGGCCTCAACCAACAAGCCTCTCCAGTAAGCCCGGTCCTTAGCTAACTGCCTCAAGTTGCGCACGCCAAGTTGGTTAAGGTCCCCCTCTACTTGTGCGCGCCACCTTAGGCGAGGTATTCCTCTACTGCGTTGTCCCTCCGATGACTCTGCCTGCTGGAGCGTTAGTGTCCATTCGCTCTACATGCCCCAGCCATTTTAGCCGATGGATACGTATCTTCTTGACTAGGGCGATGTCGCTGTACAGCTTGTATAGTTCGTGATTAAATCTTCTCCTCCAAAGCCCGTCAACGCATACGGGACCGAATGTCTTCCGAAGAATTGTTCGCTCGAAGTAACTAAGGATATCTTCATCCGCTTTCGACAGTGTCCATGCTTCAGCGCCATAAAGCAGGACTGTGATGATTAAGGTCTTATACAGAATCTCCTTAGTTCTTCGGAATAGGGCCTTACTACTCAATTGCCTTCTTAGTCCGAAGAAACAGCGATTTGCAAGAGTTATTCTTCGTTTGATTTCCGACGTGGTGTCATTATCGGAGGTAATAGCAGAGCCAAGGTAGACAAAGTCCCTTACTACCTCGAAGTTATAGCTATCAACTGTGACGTTCTGTCCAATTCGTCGGTGTTGGGTGTCCCTTCTTGTTGACAGCCAATACTTAGTTTTGCCCTCGTTTACCGCTAAACCCATTTTGGCCGCTTCTGTCTCTATACTCGCGAAAGCACCGGTGACAGCTCGCTGCGTTCTGCCTATAATGTCAATATCGTCAGCGTACGTAAGCAGTTGAACAGATTAATTAAAGATTTTGCCTCCGATGCTGGCTTGAGAGTTTCGCACAATTCGTTCAAGTATGATGTTGAAAAAGTCACTTGACAACGCGTCTGCTACCCATAGACCTACAAAAATTTGGGAAACTGACAGAGTAAAGTGCCAATCTGTCCCAGCACTTGAAAGACTAGATCTGTTCGGATACTTTCTGCACCAAAATTCGTTGTTTGTCAAATTTTGTAGAGTGGGGATAAAATTTTCTCAGAGAGAGGTAGAATTACGAAAAAGTAAACGAACGCGTTGAATAAGAAAAGCTGCTTAAAATTTTAAACGTCAAATGTCAAATCTTGGAAAAGTATTCAGGAAAGAATTTTATGATTCACATTTGCAAAATTGAAAAAAGTGTGGAAAACCTATATTCATTGTCCCAACATATTTGTTGGATTCCCTGTATCTTTGCATCATTACTTGGTGTTCCAGAATTCTCGAATATCTGACAATTCTAATACCACACAAAAATGTCGAACAGCTGTTTGGCAGATCTGACAACTTTCGTAAACCAACCCAAAGCATTTCTTGCACTAAAATTTACTGGAAGAGGAAATTTCTTTTTCTCTCTTGAGCACTCTCTTTTACGAAATACTACAAAATTTTTGAGTACCCGAAAAGGATTTCGTAAAAATTGCCTGTTTTCGAAAATATAATTGACTTTTGTGGAAAAGAATTTTAATTTTTTTGAATGTCAACTCTGGTCATGTTCAATTTGGTTAAGTTCTTACTTAGATAAAAATGCAATGTCAAATGTCATTAAAATGCAATTATAATGAAATTTATTATACGTAAAAATATAATGTAATAATTTACTTTAAAGAATAATTTATTTTTCAGGCTTGGATGGCTTTCCACATTCACAAACGCCTCCACCAACTCCAATTGACATAATAGCTGAGCATGAATCCACAAACTCCGATGGTAAGTTAAGAAAGATTCGTACATTATATGTACAGTTATGGTCAAAAATATAGGTAAAAATAGAGAGGTAAACAAATGGAAAAAAAATGACGTAACATTCTTTAATTTGCTATAATCTGATAGGAGAACATTTGTAAGACATCCTCCAAATAAAAAATGTTCTTAATGCCAGGAAATTTGTAAAACATGGAGGTGGTAACATAGTGGTATGAGCATATTTTTTCTTGGTCTGGTGTTGATCCTTTTCACTGGATTATGAAAACAATGGATCAATCCGTGTACGTAAATATCTTGACCAACGTTATGTTACCTTATGCCGAGGAAAACATGCCCCTCATTTCGAAGTTTCAGCAGGACAATGATCCCGACCATACCGCTAAACCTGTTCAAGAGTGGTTTTAATCACTATTCCGACGATCTTCTCACATGGCTATCACAATCCTCTGACTTGAATCCAATGGACCACCTTTTTAAGTATGTAAACGATGCATTTTGGAAACACACGAGATTAAAGGAAATGAAAGATTTGTGAAGGGAAATAAAAGAAACTATGGGAGTCATACAACCATCAGTTTGCCAAAAACTGATAAGAACAATGCCTTCAAGATGCGTCGCTGTGCTTAAAGCAAGAAGAAAATCCGCAAAATATAAGTCTGTAGTTTTGTTGAAAAACTATGTTGTACCTATTTTTTTGGCCAATGAATTTCGGTTAAGGATTTACTTTATTTTTGTTAACTTTCTCGTTCGCTTACACAGGCCAACATGGTTTAGTAACCGAAAAGAAAATTTTTGCGTAGATTCTGAATCTGAAATCAGAATTATGTACCATAAAAATGACGTTTTTGTCTAACTTTGAAGTTATGTACAGCCGTAGCTTGGAAATAAAAAATCGAAATCGATCTTTCTATTTGAAGAGTAAGAGTAGTACTAAATGATGTAAGTAGAGACAGAGACCAGAAAAAAATGTGTACCCCCTGTACATAATCAAAGTAAGCCAAAATCGTCATTTTTTGAGTGCCTAACATCAAATATCTCAAAATCCTGACGTGATGGGACAATTCTGATACCGGATTCGGATTTTACGCAAAAATTTACTTCGGAGCTTACCAGCAACTGACATGATCCAATTATTTGTAGGCCTGTTATTTTTGTTGAAATACAGTTTTTTGTAGGGTTTTTCATTTTAATTTAAGTTTTAGCGTTTTCTTTTTTGTTCATAAAAAACATTTGTTATAGAGATTTACTACGATATTGTATGTTGTACTTATTTTTTTTTTTGCCATAACTGTATATGCAGTTGTATTTGCTGTTATTCTTTTTTCTAAAACCATTTCCCACGTATTTTTTTCTTGATTAAACGTAAAGCTTTTGTGATATTACGCAACTGAAAACCCTTTAAGTAGCAGTAGAGGAAGTGTACCGAATATGGAATTAGAACTCAAACATAGATTGAATGTGAAATGGCAGAAAAAATTAACTTTGAGAAAAGTGAACGTAATCAAGGGTACCATGACTGACACAAAAAACACTTTAATTTTGAGTACAAAAATTATACACAAAATTACGAATTACTTTGCAGTGCTGATTGATAAACCACAGAATGGTCTTGACATCATGAAGCTTGACGCGGATCCTTTTCTGGCTAGTAAGTCCACTATTACATGACCGCTGTGTCCTGGCACCCAAATGAGATGAACTCTGTTTGTGCTGGCTAGTGACATAAGCAGTTGTACGCAGTCCCATACTAGTTTCGATGTTTTTTCATAGGCCTTTATGGCGAAAAGCACAGCTTTGCTAGCGGAGAGAATATAAATGTTTTTGTTTGATGTAGATATGCTAATATTTTCCCTAATGGATAGTTCTACAGCAAAAATTTCCGCCTGCTATCCTTAGATACCGCTGAAAAGTAAGGACACTTCGCAAAAAGTTGTATTCAATTCACGGCTAATTGATTAATCTATGAATAAAACTGATCAATTCAATAGTCTTGACGAGTTTCAGTGTCGGTATTGAAACGAAAAACACTCTTTTTCGAAAAAAAAAAAAAAAATTGTGAAGAAGTCTGAGGTTTATAATTACTTATGCGGAATTCCATATGAGTTTCAATGTATTATTCATAACATTATTAATGTGTCGCTATCTATCTCTTTTATAAACCCAGTTAAGCTTTTAGCAAAAAAAGCTAAGGAGGACAAGCGTTTCAGCAACAACGAATATCGGTCTCGAAGTGAACTTAAAAATGTGTAATAATGTCCGAAGCCAAAATCCCAAAATCAGTAGTGAGTAGGTGTTACCTTTATTCGCCTTTATGTCGAATCTAGTTTGTTGTAATAGAGTTTATATTTTATATCAATAGAGTTTATAGTTTATATCAACATCAACCGAAGTTTCCATTCCCTCCAGTTCATTCTACATAGGAGGAAGAAGTTTTCTTAGAAGACGAGTCGGCTCACTTCTATGCCGCCGGATCAAACACCAACGACGGGGTATGTGGAGATGTATTCTCTAAAAGGTTTGATCTTAACCCTTTCTTCTCGTCTCTCAAATCATTGTAGCCTGTTTCAGGCAGAAATAATGGCGATAAAGAAAGTTATCTTGGTTAAAGAAAAAACGGGATATCCCTCTTGTCTCTTATAGAGATAGCGGAGCACTTCAATGTTCACCTGCTGGGTCATATTGACATTCCAGGAAACTCTAAGGCTGATGAATTTGCCAGATATGAAACAACAATCCTTTTAAAGCATACTGATCGATCACGATCATCCATTTATGTTGTGCGTACTAGGTGTTTCGCACGAATAGTGCTGTGTCAATCACGATTGATTCGATCTTTTTGACCCGTTCACAGTAAAGTATTGGTGACACAACTACAATCAATCAATCACGAAGTCAATACTTTTGTGTGACCAGTTCGGTTCTTTCGGTTAAGAAAGTTAAGAAAGAACGAAACAAAAAATGAATGGAAAAGAGGAAAAGCAAGATGGTATGAACTACTTGACTAAAATTGTTCAGATAAAATAAGCGCAGTATTCACTCTACACAATCAATACAATCTGTTTGTCTCTATCCAATACTAAATTGAACGGAAGCTTTCTGATTGGGAATTTTGATTGTATTGAAATGAAGTGGATCATTTATACACATGTCATTGAACGATTGAATGATTGATTGAAAAGACCGAATCAGTTTTGAAACCAATACTTGAATGATTCGAACTTCAGATTTGAACGATTGACACAGCTCTACGCACGAATAGAGGGGACTCTGAACTCTGAACGGCGAATGAAGAAGCTTTTTCATAACAAGTTATACTCGCAGGGGTTTGTCACATCCCGGCGAGAGGTGGTGCTGCGAAAAATAATCGGTGGATATGGCTGCGGATTGAACACACGCAGTTCGCACAGCAGTACAACGCACTAATGGATGCGTTGTGTGTCTACCGACCAAATAAATAAATAGCTGACGCGACAACTCGGGATGAGCCAAAGCCTAGCTTTGCGCAACCATGCATGTTGTGCGTGTTACGTTCTTTGCACGAAGGCAAGGAACCTACAATTTATTTCCGACTCCGAACGCTCTTTTATGGCAAATTTTACTCCCGAAGGCTTGTCATACCATAGAATGCATATCAGCGCCACAATAGTTGTCATCATTAGAAACTGGGTCGTATTAATAAAAACTGACTTTCAAATATGAAGTAACTGCTTTAATTTTGAGCATTTGCTCCGATTCGTATGCGAAAAAACTCATTGAGCAATTGCTATGATCGAAACCCACATGACATAAAACGCTTTTGACGGATGTTTTTGCTATCAACGGTCAAGCAAATGCTCATTTCGAATTTTCGAACTCAAGTAAAGTAAAGTCTTATTCATACCAATTTTGAGCAATTGCTCACTGCTTTTACTTTGCTCCGAGATTTTACTCGAAGTAATTGCTCGATTTTATTAATACGACCCATTGTCTAATAGGCAAGCATGAAAAAAGCTTACGGTTTACTCAAATGGTTTCTATAGAAGCTGTAAAAGAGGAGAAAACAATTTCCCACTCTCATTCTACCTGCCAGGCTCTCTCCCATAAGAGAAGTCTTTACTTGGGTGCCTCCTTCTATTGTACAACGATTTAAGCTATCTGACAAAAAAAGATACATATGCTTCATCAGAAGCATTAAATAGTTCAACAAAGTCAACCAAGATCCATGGGGTATCACAACACATCTGTTGCTGACAGCCACCTCAACCTAACCTTATCTAAGATAATTTATAGTTGCACTTTCAATTACATTGTGTTGTTTAATGAATAATATTTTTCTTTTATTAAAGACAACGCTGCTTCTACCATTGCAAGAGGAGCATCTGAATTTATTGGTGGTAACCAAGATTTTGCCGCTTTAAAAGGTATGTAATAAATTTTGCTTTAGCTTTCAACGCTTACAGATAAAGAAATAAATTCGCAATGGTTTTGCAAGTACCGCATTCTCTGTACAATTGCTGTGTGCAATTTTTACACTTCTGTTCTATATTTTCGTTGTTAATTCAAAAAACATGTGCAGTATGTACATGTGCTTTAAATAAAATTGGTCATCGCTTAAAAAATTTAGCTACAAAGATTGTTTTTATTTGCTGTCCTTAAAAAAAAAAAAAAAAATTATACCTACTTCTAATCCCAGCGTGGGATATTTTGCACTTTTTTGGTTTCTACTCGTATATATGTACATATGTATGTATATATGTAAACAAACCTCAACCTAGGGTAGAAGTGTACTAGAAAATTAAACTAATCCAATTATGATTTCGTTTTATATTCTCTTAACTCTGCATTTCATTAGGTGCCAACTTGGAATATATTTCATTCTTTTTCCAGTCTATTATTTGTACGCAGATTAGGCACAACGTAAATTGTGTTTTTGTTTAAGGAATTCTGTTTTCTTATAATTCTAATAATAAAATAAAAATTATTTAATCAATTGATCAATAATAATTCGCGTGTGATACGGTAAGTCTTTTTTTTAATTAATTAAAACTGTTAAATCCGATTAATAAAATAAATATCCGATTAATAATTAAATTTTAAATGGCCTGTATCGCAATCTGACTAAACGTAAACTAGCTCTTAAACAGAAACAACGTTAGTTAAAAGTATGCAAATGCATGTTCATATCATGTTGTAGGTAATCGTGGATATAGTGGTTAAAAATAAGAAAAATATTTATCAAATCAAATGTGTCTCTGAGTGCCAGTATACCAAAGAATAAAAGGCGTTATACTGCCTATTTATTCAATACTAGTTCTTTGAACTGCAATTTGTTAGCATTTTTCGAGAACCTAATGTTTAGCAGAGAATTTTTTTAGTCCAAGCTTCTATAAATTCATAAATAAGCTGCTTCCGAACTGCTGTAGTACTAACTTTCAACTTAAATTCGGTTAGGTTAGCGAGCCGATAAAGATAATGAAACCCTCTTCATCTCACTTAGGTCTATATAAACCCATTGTTGTACCCATGTGTTTTTCCAGCTACTTCCCACAACGTGATATACCTGATGACAGCCACTTGGCTGTTTTTGCGAACTTGAGCAGATTCGACAGTGAACAATCGGATAGTTCCTCGATGTTGTCGAAGAGGTATCTGCTCAGTGTTCTTTTTCTAATATTTCAGAGGCTTGGGCTATGACAGAGAAAGTGAGTTGAGTCTTGATCCAAATAAGAGTTATGGCTAATGGGTTATCATTGTAACATTGCATCTACTGATCGTTTACAAAAGCTCGCGCGTTTGGGGTTTTGCGTACCATCATGCAATAAGTTATTAAACAAACCGGAGGCCGTTGCCTTTTATTCTGTGTTGTCTGTTTAAATATGTATGTAACGACTTTTTCCAAAAGGATATTCAAAATATATATAACCCAGAACCTTTTTCTACATTGTAAAGTTCCCACACATTGTCTGCTTAGACGGTGGACGACGTCCACTGCCTCACACCACACCCAATAAATCGTCCAATGGGCCCCGAAATCTTCATAAATATCTGCTATACAGCATTAATGTTCGTCTTATCCTGCTTAATTACAGTTTCAAGTTTTATTTAACCAAGTTTCTGGTAGAACAAATATGCCAAATGGGAGAGTCTGAGAATGGTTGAAAATGTCTTTAGTTTTATTGTGGAGCATTTGTCGTTTTCAAAGCACCTGTGAGTGAGTTCTTTGTATGAGATTTAAAAATATTGTTTGATTCTTACTAATGCCGACAGGATGTCCATTGTGACATCAGCTGTGTGGCACATAGCGCCATCCTCTTGGAACCAGATGTCGTTCACATGCATATCATCCAATTTGGGCCAAAAAAATTGGTTATCATCAATTGTTTGCGCTCTCCATTGATGGTGATGGTAATGCCATCGTCGTTTTCAAAGAAATACGGACCGATGATGCCGCCCGCCCACAATCCACACCAAACAGTGACTTTCTGCAGACGCATTGCCACTTGGTGGACATCGTGTGGATTGGCATCGTCAATTTTGTTTGTTGACGTACCCGTTTATCCAAAAATGGGCCTCGTCGCTGAAGATGATTTTTTTGCTGAAATCCATTGAACCATTTTGATAATGAAGTTTTCCTATTTGCACGTATTGCTCGACGATGTAACTTGCCATGGTGATTTGTGTTTAGTGTTAAATCAACATGGCTGCAATGAACTGTCAAAATCTACCCGCCCTTATTGGAAAACCCTTTAGTTGAATATATTTTGGAATAAGATTATTTGAATCCCAGCGAGAGTTTAAAAAGATTTTAAAGTTATGTCTGAATTAAGTGGAAAATATTAAAAGGATATCAATACAAAGGAATGTTGGTAAAAAATGCTCAATGTACCATTTGTCAGTTTTTTAAAAAGGCACATAAAATTCAGCAGCAGGAGAACTTTGGGGTTTTTCCTTGAAAGAGAGATAATTTTGTAAAGGGATTATCCTCCTTACATGCATGTGGCATTGCTATTTGTTGACTTCTGTATGAATGGGAAGACTTTCGAGTCAGGGGCCGAACAGAATATGCATCTGTGTCCGAGTCTTGCAGCGCTGTCAAAACTTTGCCGCGCTGCTTGCGGTTTTAGTAAACAGAATGAAAGCAACTGCCAAATTCGCATCTAAGCAGTGTTTTTACTTTTCAAAAAAACTACCATTGCTTACGAGTTTGTTATTTGTAAGAGATGGACGAACCACAAGAAATCGTTTTTATCGTGTGTGTTATGAATGTGTTACTTAACACTAAAATTGATAAAGAAAGGGAAAGGCAAATGGTGGCTGCGTCACCTTTATAAAGAAGGAAACAAAGAGGATTTTTGAAATAATGTTCGTACACCTAAAAGAACAAATGACAAATTATTCAGCAATCTCGTTCCATTTTTTTAAATTCTTATAATTTCTATCTGAGAAATTCGAGATAATTTCAATTATAAATTGTTTGACATCCATATTGGCAAACACGAGCCTTTGTGTACAAAGTTATAAAACGTCAACTTCGCAACGCCGCCTGGAGTTGAAAATGTTTCAATTTCACGATGGACGACGCAGATACAGATTCACATTGTGTTGCTGCTTACGGCTTGCCATACGTTTAACCTTTTGCCAGCTCGAGACTCAGACGCAGATGCACATTTTTGACCCTTTACATTTTTCTCCTTTTGATCGAAGTTTCAGCATATCTATCATAAATTCAACATATCTTTGTTTTAGTCTTGATCTACCAAATCGAAATATCTGGGAGACTTTTTTAGTAGTTGAACACCTTTGACAGTTAATCAACTTTCCAACCACCCTATTTTTTTTTAATATAATCCACTCGCGCTTCAAGGGGTTATGATTACCCTTATGATGTTATTCACACAGCGTGAGCGAGGTGCAGTGGTTCGACATTATCAGGTTTCAATTGCGTCCGAGGGTAGTGTCCAGGCTAGATGAGGACATTTGTGGTGTTTGTCATTGCTATGGTTACCTGTGTTATGCCTTTGACATCAGCTTTCGCAGTTTATAGACTTTTTCAAGAGAATTTTTTCTGACAATAGGAGTTAAACCTGAACCTTCAGCATAACAAGCGTTGATGCTTACCACTACCTTACGGCTTACCTCAATCTTGTGGAGGTCGCAATTCGTTCGATTGTCGTCAGTCGCAGTTTCTGTTTTTTACACGGTCGGACTTCGGCCAAAAATTGATGGACATTGGACATTTATTATCTATGTACATATGTTCAGAATGATGGATGCCTTCATTGTATTAACAAGGAGCTCTAGAGATAACGGTTACCCTTAAAATGTGGCGACATAGTGTGAGTATAGGGATATACATACAGTAGAGCGTCGATTATCTGAACTAATTGGGACCGAGGGTGGTTCGGATAATTAAATTTGATCAAAAAATTCAGATAAACGAACACATAAGCGCATCCAATAAAAATTTGGTATTTGGTTGCTCCTCATGTACTTTAAATCATAAATTATGTGCATTCATAAATTAAAAGGATTTCGGTTCATTCTTCTTGTTGACGACATTTTAAAAACTGATTTTCTTAACTGAACCACAAGTCATGAATAACATCAGCAACGTTCACGTGGGTACTAGATATTATGTACATAGGGATACGCACGTATCCATGTTTCGTAAGCAGTCGTTCCAAATGAGTGCACTTCACAGTAGACCGTTAACTCAGAAACACACCACTTCGTTAGTTTTTGTTTTCTTCTTTTAAAATTTAATTCGGATAGTTGAGTTTGTGGCCGATAAATGTTCGGATAATTGACGTCCATTTGCTTCCGATGTTGCGTTCGGATAACTGACGTTTCTATAAATTGACCAAAAAGCACCAAACACGCAAGATGCAAGTATAGGGGTTTTCAATAAGGACATAACAATTTAGTATTTAAATAAAACACAAAATAATTAAGATATCGGGCTGAAATTCATTCCAGGTGTAGTACACATCTTAACTTTAAGTATGGAATTCGAGTTCGTTCTCTGGAGCCAATTTTCTACCGCTCTTCCCAATATATCGGTCGGAATGTTGGCAATTTCGCGTTCAATATTGTTCCTGAGTACCTCTAACGCTGTTGACTTGTTCGCATAAACCAGTGGTATTAAATTGCATGGGCGAGGTGGCCATTCGAGCGGACCATTTCTCAAGATTTTTACGATTACCGATTGGATTAAGCGCTCTCAAAGTTGCGACCAACTTCAAATCAAATCTTGAACTTGAACAATCGTGAACTTAGCTTTGTTCGAACAATTTGGAACAGAAAAGTACAAGAATTTGTGTTCAATGAAAAAATGTCTGTCCGAAACTGTTCTGCTTTGTGTTCAATAAGGTTGTTTTGAACAATTTGGAACAGGAAATCCTGCACTTACTCTTCAGGTATAACAGAATTGTGAAAAATGTCAAAGTCAGCTGTGGCCGTCAATCTGGTATGCTTTCAGCATTTGATTTGTTCAAGTGACATTTTTCAATTTTTGTTATGGGCTGTACGTTTCTGTTCTAATTTGATCTGACATTTTTCACAAATCTTTTCTATTCTGATCTGGTTTCTTCTCTTGACCCTGTTCACACAGGAGCAACGGACTGGATTTTTTTTGACGTTTCGTGTTCAGATTGATAGTCCTGTCTGAACATTTCCGTGGACTTTTTTTGACATATTTATTGTCAGTGTCGACCAAATTGATTTGATTTTCGTCCTTATTTCACGAAATTTAGAATAATTTAAATAAATAACACAAATGTGATCAGCCTCCAGCCCAAAAGACGTATTGTTTAATTCACGAAAACAATTTTTTTGCACGTTTGTCGAGTGACTGCCGATTGACATCTACAAACGTCAAAAAAAAATCCAAGGATTTTAAAAAATCTAAAAATCCGGAGTGACTTAACATGTCACCTCTCCGCTTCCCCCCTCGCCTGTAAACGTCAAAAAAAATCCAGTCCGTTGCTCCTGTGTGAACAGGGTCCTTGATAGAAATGTAAGCCTTGTCTGACGCTTTGACATTGACAGATCATGAAAAAAATGTAAGGGTGTGTTTGCATTAAAATACAAAATGATTATGTCCCTATTGGAAACCCCTTTATTAAAGAAATCGACTTCTCACAAAAGATTATATTCAACTAAATTACTGATTAGGTTTTTCTTTTGATTAACTGAATTCAAAAATTATGATTTTTTTGACCTGACTAAAGCCTATTAAAAAACTGTTCTTTTGTTCACTAGACTAGGACAATTTCCACCCCCACGAATGTTTGAAATTCAATTCAATATTATAATTTTCGTTGGTAGAATTCGCGTTTGAGAAACGTACACAGCTGTAGGTCTTTGTTTTGAAAGCTTACACCTATTGAAGCACGTATTGGAATAATTATTAGATTTACATATATACATATGTATGTATAGCATATATAAGAAAACTCATTAAACACTTATCACGTATGTATGTATGTTTCTGGGCCACGAAATCATATAGTACATATCATCCTTTTTTGAAATCTTTAATATTGCTTCTATTAACACTATGTGCTTATATGAGGGAGACATGCTGGAGTAAACATGGCGTTCTTAAGAGACTTATCTATTCCTCCTATTTTTAAAGGCATTATTTTTTTTAAAAAATTACATAATTACATAAAGCCTGCAGTGAACTATTAATCAAGCTTAACTCCGTTTCTCAATTGTTACCATTAAAAAAAAAAAGGTTTGTCTATCGGTATTTCATAGTGATCAAAAAAGCCATAATTACTCAAGTTTCTCTCATTACTCATTGCATGAAAATTGTATAGAAAATGGAATACTTAGAAAAAAAAAAATTAAATCTAATATTGTCATCTTTTATGCTGCTTGTATAATGGATTTTAATCAAAAGCCGACACCAACATTCTCATCATGCGCAATGAACATACTATAAGACAAGTTCAAAATGACAAACTTGAACAATCAAATGTCAAATGTTTCCTGGAGCAAGAAGGAAATTTCGAAGGCGTTAAAAAAATTGTTCATAAGATAGAAAATCCTAAGCAGATTGTGGAAATAAAAACCGATGAACATGATCACGAAATGCCGAAAGAAAATGTTCATCTTGTCAAAAAAGTTGTCAAAAAGATAGAAAGCAACTTGCTAGAAGCAATACCATTTCCTACAAAGAAAAAACCACAACATGAAGATGTGGATTTGAGTGCGATTGAAGATCAAATTAATAAATTTGTTCAAAACAAGGATTGTGAACCTTTAGCGACAGTTTGTCATATAACAAATGAAGATCAATGCAAAAATTTCGAAGCTATTGGAGAGGAAATCTTTGAAATCAAGTGTACAAAAAAGAAAATTCCCGAATTGGCAGATAAAACATTTGACAATGATTTTGAAGAAGATATACCTCTAATGGCTTTTTCAATTGAACCTGTTCAACATAAAACAATTATGCATTTCGAGGAACTACATCAATCACTGAGCGAGGAAGGTATTGAAAATATTTTAAATTCAAAGAAAGAAGAAACTATAATGCCCACTAAAATGTCAGAAGATATGCTAAAAGAAGCAGTAATAAAGGAATATCCCATAGATTCGAATGAAAGTGAATTGAGTATGATTGGAAAACGTTATTGTCCAGATATAGAAATGAAATCAGTTCCTCTAGAACTACAAATTCCAGAAAGATCCCATGACAATGAGTCAAAAGAAGAAGAAGATAAATACATAAAACTTAAGACATTTATTCTTAAAGAAAAGGACGCAGCGGAAAGACCAGCTCAGATTTCATACTTAAAGAAAGAATATTCAAACAACGTTTCCAAACAAATAACTAAGAAGAGCATGAATTATTCAATCACAAAGATAAAGACCGAAAAGTCACATACAGCCGACCCTGTCGTACAAGAACATATTCAGCCACTTTTAATATTCAACGAGTCAGTTGCTGAAAAAGTCCCTTTAACTGAGAGCCGCAAACAATCACCGGAATCTAAGCACTTACCGTCGAAGACAGGCATGAACGAATCAGAAAATATTTTAACATTTGAAGAGTTGGGGACAGAGGCCCTGCTTCGAAATTTCGAAAAACCATTGATCTCGAAAGATGAACAAGAGAAGCATAGTCAAAAACCTGCTGATTCAGACGTAAAATTCATAGACACATTTTTTTCAGTTAACACTTTGGAAAAGACAGCTGTCACTGATCAAGACACTCAAGACGATCAAAAGTTTATAAAAAAATATAAGACAGAGGTATTAGAAACTGTTGCTCATTCAGAGGAAATATCATTAGTTGACCATGAACATCAAGCAGCATTTTCAGAAGATCTTAAGCAATTTCAATTGATACGTGACTTTGAAAATCAAGAAACTACAAATTTAGAAGTTTTTAAAATCGTCAGAACAGAAGAAAAAGAACAAGCTGGGACTTTAAAAAAATATGAGACCTCAAGAGACATGACTTGTTCTGAAAGTGGTCAAAATCCATTAATTCTGAAAGATGATTCAGTAAAAAAAAAGAAACAATCTATAGGCTTGAATAACATAACAGTGCATGTTCAAATAAGTAAAGATAACAAGTATACCTCTCAAACTGAGAGTATTTCGAAAATGTCATTAATAGACTCCATTTTAGATGACAAAGCTAAATCGTCAATTGACTCAAACGACAATTTAAAACTTCAAAGCATAAGCGATTCTGGAAAAATCACACATTTGACAGAGGAAGAGTATAGAGGAGAGGAAATACAACTTTCTGATTCTACACCTAGCGAACATTTAAAGAAAACATTTCCGCTAATCACGGAAACCCGAAAATATGTTGTTTTTCCAGAAAGCCAATTAAAAGATCTTCACGGAAAAGACGTTCAAGAAAATCTGCCTTTAAATAAACTTTCTGCAGATGATTCTAAATTCTCAGTGGTTCCCTCCGCTTCTGAAATTACCGTTAACCAACCAACGGAATCTGGTTACAAACACGAGGTTCCACTTCCTGTCTCCGTTTCTATAAAGCCATTCAGCACAATAAAAAGTGCAATAGAAGAAGAGAGAACAAAGCATCGTAATCCATTCCCACTCGCAAGTACACCTGAAATCAGTAAAGATAAGTACTTTCCAGAAATCATGTCAAAGGAAGATGATCGAAAAAATCTTCAGCCTTCAATAAAGTTCCCATTGGTGACTCGTGTTTCTGACAAAAAGGAAGGAAATGTAAGTGAAGAGGCAAAAATGCAAATACCCTTGACTGCCCCAGAAAGTTTTACGAGTGAAATATTATCGGAGAAAATACACATAGTTTCTTCTTATGATTCCATGAAACATTTAACTCAAGAAAAAAAGCTGTTCATGAAATCAGTGGATAAAAAGGACGAAACCGATTCTCCAGGTACAGAGTTGAAAGTAATGAGTCCAAGTCATAAGTCTTCAAAGATATTTGAACCAAGTGATCAAATACAAATACCTTCTTCTCGAGCAGGTCTAGTTATGACCGAAGAAGACACTCAAGAAAAACACGAAAGAGACATTTATAAATCTCCACATGACTCAGACAATAAGGAAGCAGCTCGTGTTTCTACAGATATGGTAGTTGGGTCAAATAATCAAACATCGACAAAGAATATGAAAATCTCAGAAATTGTTCCTAATATTCAAGGATTAGGTATTTTTGAAGATCAGAACGAACAAGACAAAGGAACCTCTTCTCATTATATAGCAGAACATTTAGATGTGAATAAAAGCCGAAACGAGGAGAAGAAACAACCTGCAGCTTCCACTCTTGTTAAGGAGTTTACTGCACGGGTGCCTTTAAAAGAAGCAAACACGAAGGTTGCTGAGGATCCGCATTTCTTAGAAACCGAGTTTAAGAAGTTACCCAGCCTAATCACTGAACATGGAATGGAAGAAGAAATAAAGCCAATTGGTGAAATAGAATGGCAAATGAGGACTAAACCTGCAGAATTTTCTTCAAAATCAGTAAGAGAAACATTTGAAACCGAATATTCCATTAAAAAACACGTGAGTATCGGAGGACGAGATGCAGATCAAGAAGACTTCTCAGAAACAGAGAATGATTTGAAACTTCCAAGTGGTGGAAAACAAAAAGAAATCATAACAGAAGAAATAATAACTTCAACACCACAAATGTTAGGTGACGAAATTCCGAAGGGAGCAACATCCCAAGTCTTTGTGAAAGAGACGAGGACAAGCACAGAAGTTACGAGCTTATCGAATGTTCAAAAACACGCTATTTCTGAATATGAGACAGATTCAAAAAAATTACGTTATTCTCATGATTTATTAACTTCGACTTTAAATCGAAGCCGAATGGAAGAAATTGAACAATCTGCAGATTCAGCTTCGTTTTCAGAGTCTGTAAAGCCCTCGGTTTTAACATCAAAGAAGTTCGAAGTTACAGGTGAAATGGAAAACCAGGAAGCCTTCAAAACAATAATGTCCACTTCTCAAATTTGGGTTACGGATTTGAAAGACTCCAACGTTACCCCAAAAACAAAAGCAGTAGGTGAAGAATATGCGGAGGAAGAATATAGGGAACGAAGCCCAATAAAAGTATCCACATCCCAAGATTTGATAGCTCCAAAAGTTGTTTTAGAACGTCAAAAAGTGGATGATTCTGAAGGTAAAAGAGAATCAAGTCAATTAAGTTACTCGACTTTGAATGATGAGCACAAAAAGTCAGAGAAACAATCCACACATTCTGTTTTGGTACACAAGTCTGCAGACCAATCAGAAGTTCCAGTTCAAGTCAGATATGATGAAACATTCTCAAAATCAGAGCCAGGTTCTCTAAATGTTGTAACCAAGTTGTCGGGAATCGACGTTACTAAAAAATTCTTCGGTGAAGAAAGCGAAGCATCTGTTGAGCAAAGTTCATCCCACGGTATGATAAAGGATAAAACAAAGACAGAAACTGTTGTCATACTTCAAAATGAGTCGGAAGATGAAAGAGAATCAATAAAACTAATACGACATCATGATATAACAAAAGATTCAGATACAGATAAATCCACAAATATCGTTTCGATGGCTGAATCTCTAAGATCAGTAGCTTCGACAGTAAAAGAGTTGGAAGCTGACGGAGTTATATTGACTAAAACAGTATCCACAGAATCCGACAAGACAGAAATGACTACTGAAATCGGACGCTACACTAAATTTATAGAAACAGTATCCACTGCCCAACCACCGGTTACTGAGTCAACTTCCAGCGATGATCCAAAAATACATATGCTAGTTAAAGATTATCCAATTGAAGTGTCTGTTGATCAGAATCCCCCAAAAATAACGAAACCTTCAAATGTAGGTATGTCAGGTTTAGAAGTTATGGAGAAATTAAATGTTGAAGCTCAGGGAAAGATAGAAAAAAAACTTTCGACTTCTGTTGAAGAGCGAGTTGAAAAGACGGAACATCCAGCTGAATCAGGGAGACCAGTAGCTTCGCCTGTTACAAAGTTAGACTGTCAAGTAGAAAAAGTGGTTAGTTCTACTGATACAGTAAGTAGTTCACAATCTTTGTTTACTGAGGTGTTAGCATCCAACTTTACCCCACGGTTGCAAATATTAGCTGACAGCTCGCCAAAAAAAGAAGAATCTATAGTTCATAGCCCGAAATCAGTACCAGCATTCGAAGATAGGACGAAAGCGGCGAAGGATTTAGACGATGTTTCCAAACTTGACAAAATAACCTCAACGGAAACGAAGGTAGAAATAGAAACATACAGTAGTGCATATGAGTT
This sequence comes from Matsumyia berberina, assembly GCA_917880715.2. NCBI lineage: Eukaryota > Metazoa > Arthropoda > Insecta > Diptera > Syrphidae > Matsumyia > Matsumyia berberina. The sequence goes on from OU862870.1 coordinate 38,952,061, forward strand.
CTCAAAGCATACAACATTGATAACGGAACGTGTAGGACCAGAAGTTTTAATAGTAGAAAAGTCAGCAGTCACTGACAAAATAGAAAGCCAGGTCCCTTCCATTACAACAGCGTCGAAAGACACTCCTCAAGTTCTTGATCATAGTCCGGTTAAAGAATCAGCGTTATCACTTTTGGAGAAGGACAAGACAGGTTCAGAAGCTTTTTCGAAACTTTCGACCGTATTTGATACTGAAGACAAATCAATTGATTTCCATGATTTATCAAAAATGTCGACTTATATTGAACGTCAAACCGAAGAAAATGAGCAATCCACAGATTCTATATCATCCAATGACTCTGGGGAATCTTCAACTTCGGTGGTAAAAACATCAGAAATTAGTGATAGAATGGAACACATTCTAGACTTAACTGATACAGAAACTAATTTTCAACACTCGCTTTCTGAGTTGACAGCATCGAATGTTACTTCACGGTTCAAAACATTATCTGAAAATACTCTTAAAGAAGAATCTATCGACAGTAGTCTGAAATCGGTACAAACATTTCAAGTTACGAAGAAAACGGTGACGCACTTAGACGACGTTCTCAAACTTGAACAATTAATTTACTCAAAAGCTAGAGAAGAACAAGAGATAAAAAGCGGTTCCCACGATTTCTTTAAGCGATCAACTTTGATTGAAGACCAAAGAGAAGACAGAGAACAACCAGAATATGGCTTTTCGTTTCCCAAGTCTGCAATGGTGGAAAAGTCGATCGTAATTGACAAAATAGAAAGCCAAGTCCCTTTCACCCAAACTGCGTCGAAAGACACTCCACTTGTTCAGTTAGTAGGTGAAAAGTCTCCAGAAGAAGAATCTCCTGACCAAAGTCCAGTCAAAGAGTCGCCGTTACCACTTTTGGGAAAGAAAATGCCAGGTTCAGACGCTACTTCGAAACCTTCGAAAATATCTGATTCTGATGTCGAACCACCCGCAGGTGCAATGCCGATTCCGAAGTCTGTAACTCCATCAGTGGAGAAGTCGGCAGTTATTGACAAAATTGAAAGCCAAGTCCCTTTCACCCAGACTGCGTCGAAAGACACTCCACTTGTTCAGTTAGTAGGTGAAAAGTCTCCAAAAGAAGAATCTCCTGACCATAGTCCAGGCAAAGAGTCGCCGTTACCACTTTTGGGAAAGAAAATGCCAGGTTCAGAGGCTACTTCGAAACCTTCGAAAGTATCTGATTCTGATGTCGAACAACCCGCAGGTGCAATGCCGATTCCGAAGTCTGTAACTCCATCAGTGGAGAAGTCGGCAGTTATTGACAAAATAGAAAGCCAAGTCCCTTTCACCCAAACTGCGTCGAAAGACACTCCACTTGTTCAGTTATTAGGTGAAAAGTCTCCAAAAGAAGAATCTCCTGACCATAGTCCAATAAAAGAATCGCCGTTATCACTTTTGGGAAAGAAAATGCCAGGTTCAGAGGCTACTTCGAAACCTTCGAAAGTATCTGATTCTGATGTTGAACAACCCGCAGGTGCAATGTCGACTCCGAAGCCTGTAACTCAAACAGTGGAGAAGTCGGCAGTTATTGACAAAATAGAAAGCCAAGTCCCTTTCACCCAAACTGCGTCGAAAGACACTCCACTTGTTCAGTTATTAGGTGAAAAGTCTCCAAAAGAAGAATCTCCTGACCATAGTCCAATAAAAGAATCGCCGTTATCACTTTTGGGAAAGAAAATGCCAGGTTCAGAGCCTACTTCGAAACCTTCGAAAGTATCTGATTCTGATGTTGAACAACCCGCAGGTGCAATGTCGACTCCGAAGCGTGTAACTCCAACAGTGGAGAAGTCGGCAGTTATTGACAAAATAGAAAGCCAAGTCCCTTTCACCCAAACTGCGTCGAAAGACACTCCACTTGTTCAGTTAGTAGGCAAAAAGTCTCCAAAAGAAAAATCTCCTGACCATAGTCAAATAAAAGAATCGCCGTTACCACTTTTGGGAAAGAAAATGCCAGGTTCAGAGCCTACTTCGAAACCTTCGAAAGTATCTGATTCTGATGTTGAACAACCCGCAGGTGCAATGTCGACTCCGAAGCCTGTAACTCCAACAGTGGAGAAGTCGGCAGTTATTGACAAAATTGAAAGCCAAGTCCCTTCCACCCAAACTGCGTCGAAAGACACTCCACTTGTTCAGTTAGTAGGCAAAAAGTCTCCAAAAGAAAAATCTCCTGACCATAGTCAAATAAAAGAATCGCCGTTACCACTTTTGGGAAAGAAAATGCCAGGTTCAGAGCCTACTTCGAAACCTTCGAAAGTATCTGATTTTGATGTTGAACAACCCGCAGGTGCAATGCCGATTCCGAAGTCTGTAACTCCATCAGTGGAGAAGTCGGCAGTTATTGACAAAATTGAAAGCCAAGTCCCTTCCACCCAAACTGCGTCGAAAGACACTCCACTTGTTCAGTTAGTATTCGAAAATTCTCCAGAAGAAGAATCTCCTGACCATAGTCCAGGCAAAGAGTCGCCGTTACCACTTTTGGGAAAGAAAATGCCAGGTTCAGAGCCTACTTCGAAACCTTCGAAAGTATCTGATTCTGATGTCGAACAACCCGCAGGTGCAATGCCGATTCCGAAGTCTGTAACTCCATCAGTGGAGAAGTCGGCAGTTATTGACAAGAAAGAAAGACAAGTCCCTTCCACCCAAACTGCGTCGAAAAACACTCCACTTGTTCAGTTAGTAGGTGAAAAGTCTCCAAAAGAAGAATCTCCTGACCATAGTCCAAAAAAAGAATCGCCGTTACCACTTTTGGGAAAGAAAATGCCAGGTTCAGACCCTACTTCGAAACCTTCGAAAGTATCTGATTCTGATGTCGAACAACCCGCAGGTGCAATTCCGATTCTGAAGTCTGTAACTCCAACAGTGGAGAAGTCGGCAGTTATTGACAAAATTGAAAGCCAAGTCCCTTTCACCCAAACTGCGTCGAAAGACACTCCACTTGTTCAGTTAGTAGGTGAAAAGTCTCCAAAAGAAGAATCTCCTGACCATAGTCCAGTCAAAGAGTCGCCGTTACCACTTTTGGGAAAGAAAATGCCAGGTTCAGAGGCTACTTCGAAACCTTCGAAAGTATCTGATTTTGATGTTGAACAACCCGCAGGTGCAATGCCGATTCCGAAGTCTGTAACTCCATCAGTGGAGAAGTCGGCAGTTATTGACAAAATTGAAAGCCAAGTCCCCTCCACCCAAACTGCGTCGAAAGACACTCCACTTGTTCAGTTAGTATTCGAAAAGTCTCCAAAAGAAGAATCACCTGACCATAGTCCAGTCAAAGAGTCGCCGTTATCACTTTTGGGAAAGAAAATGCCAGGATCAGACGCTACTTCGAAACCTTCGAAAGTATCTGATTCTGATGTTGAACAACCCGCAGGTGCAATGTCGACTCCGAAGCGTGTAACTCCAACAGTGGAGAAGTCGGCAGTTATTGACAAAATAGAAAGCCAAGTCCCTTTCACCCAAACTGCGTCGAAAGACACTCCACTTGTTCAGTTATTAGGTGAAAAGTCTCCAAAAGAAGAATCTCCTGACCATAGTCCAATAAAAGAATCGCCGTTATCACTTTTGGGAAAGAAAATGCCAGGTTCAGAGCCTACTTCGAAACCTTCGAAAGTATCTGATTCTGATGTTGAACAACCCGCAGGTGCAATGTCGACTCCGAAGCGTGTAACTCCATCAGTGGAGAAGTCGGCAGTTATTGACAAAATAGAAAGCCAAGTCCCTTTCACCCAAACTGCGTCGAAAGACACTCCACTTGTTCAGTTAGTAGGCAAAAAGTCTCCAAAAGAAAAATCTCCTGACCATAGTCAAATAAAAGAATCGCCGTTACCACTTTTGGGAAAGAAAATGCCAGGTTCAGAGCCTACTTCGAAACCTTCGAAAGTATCTGATTCTGATGTTGAACAACCCGCAGGTGCAATGTCGACTCCGAAGCCTGTAACTCCAACAGTGGAGAAGTCGGCAGTTATTGACAAAATTGAAAGCCAAGTCCCTTCCACCCAAACTGCGTCGAAAGACACTCCACTTGTTCAGTTAGTAGGCAAAAAGTCTCCAAAAGAAAAATCTCCTGACCATAGTCAAATAAAAGAATCGCCGTTACCACTTTTGGGAAAGAAAATGCCAGGTTCAGAGCCTACTTCGAAACCTTCGAAAGTATCTGATTCTGATGTTGAACAACCCGCAGGTGCAATGCCGATTCCGAAGTCTGTAACTCCATCAGTGGAGAAGTCGGCAGTTATTGACAAAATTGAAAGCCAAGTCCCTTCCACCCAAACTGCGTCGAAAGACACTCCACTTGTTCAGTTAGTATTCGAAAATTCTCCAGAAGAAGAATCTCCTGACCATAGTCCAGGCAAAGAGTCGCCGTTACCACTTTTGGGAAAGAAAATGCCAGGTTCAGAGCCTACTTCGAAACCTTCGAAAGTATCTGATTCTGATGTCGAACAACCCGCAGGTGCAATGCCGATTCCGAAGTCTGTAACTCCATCAGTGGAGAAGTCGGCAGTTATTGACAAGAAAGAAAGACAAGTCCCTTCCACCCAAACTGCGTCGAAAAACACTCCACTTGTTCAGTTAGTAGGTGAAAAGTCTCCAAAAGAAGAATCTCCTGACCATAGTCCAAAAAAAGAATCGCCGTTACCACTTTTGGGAAAGAAAATGCCAGGTTCAGACCCTACTTCGAAACCTTCGAAAGTATCTGATTCTGATGTCGAACAACCCGCAGGTGCAATTCCGATTCTGAAGTCTGTAACTCCAACAGTGGAGAAGTCGGCAGTTATTGACAAAATTGAAAGCCAAGTCCCTTTCACCCAAACTGCGTCGAAAGACACTCCACTTGTTCAGTTAGTAGGTGAAAAGTCTCCAAAAGAAGAATCTCCTGACCATAGTCCAGTCAAAGAGTCGCCGTTACCACTTTTGGGAAAGAAAATGCCAGGTTCAGAGGCTACTTCGAAACCTTCGAAAGTATCTGATTTTGATGTTGAACAACCCGCAGGTGCAATGCCGATTCCGAAGTCTGTAACTCCATCAGTGGAGAAGTCGGCAGTTATTGACAAAATTGAAAGCCAAGTCCCCTCCACCCAAACTGCGTCGAAAGACACTCCACTTGTTCAGTTAGTATTCGAAAAGTCTCCAAAAGAAGAATCACCTGACCATAGTCCAGTCAAAGAGTCGCCGTTATCACTTTTGGGAAAGAAAATGCCAGGATCAGACGCTACTTCGAAACCTTCGAAAGTATCTGATTCTGATGTTGAACAACCCGCAGGTGCAATGTCGACTCCGAAGCGTGTAACTCCATCAGTGGAGAAGTCGGCAGTTATTGACAAAATTGAAAGCCAAGTCCCTTCCACCCAAACTGCGTCGAAAGACACTCCACTTGTTCAGTTAGTAGGTGAAAAGTCTCCAAAAGAAGAATCTCCTGACCATAGTCCAGTCAAAGAGTCGCCGTTACCACTTTTGGGAAAGAAAATGCCAGGTTCAGAGGCTACTTCGAAACCTTCGAAAGTATCTGATTTTGATGTTGAACAACCCGCAGGTGCAATGCCGATTCCGAAGTCTGTAACTCCATCAGTGGAGAAGTCGGCAGTTATTGACAAAATTGAAAGCCAAGTCCCCTCCACCCAAACTGCGTCGAAAGACACTCCACTTGTTCAGTTAGTATTCGAAAAGTCTCCAAAAGAAGAATCACCTGACCATAGTCCAGTCAAAGAGTCGCCGTTATCACTTTTGGGAAAGAAAATGCCAGGTTCAGACGCTACTTCGAAACCTTCGAAAGTATCTGATTCTGATGTTGAACAACCCGCAGGTGCAATGTCGATTCCGAAGTCTGTAACTCCAACAGTGGAGAAGTCGGCAGTTATTGACAAAATTGAAAGCCAAGTCCCTTCCACCCAAACTGCGTCGAAAGACACTCCACTTGTTCAGTTAGTAGGTGAAAAGTCTCCAAAAGAAGAATCTCCTGACCATAGTCCAGGCAAAGAGTCGCCGTTACCACTTTTGGGAAAGAAAATGCCAGGTTCAGAGGCTACTTCGAAACCTTCGAAAGTATCTGGTTCTGATGTTGAACAACCCGCAGGTGCAATGTCGATTCCGAAGTCTGTAACTCCAACAGTGGAGAAGTCGGCAGTTATTGACAAAATTGAAAGCCAAGTCCCTTCCACCCAAACTGCGTCGAAAGACACTCCACTTGTTCAGTTAGTAGGTGAAAAGTCTCCAAAAGAAGAATCTCCTGACCTTAGTCCAGTCAAAGAGTCGCCGTTACCACTTTTGGGAAAGAAAATGCCAGGATCAGACGCTACTTCGAAACCTTCGAAAGTATCTGATTCTGATGTTGAACAACCCGCAGGTGCAATGTCGATTCCGAAGTCTGTAACTCCAACAGTGGAGAAGTCGGCAGTTATTGACAAAATTAAAAGCCAAGTCCCTTCCACCCAAACTGCGTCGAAAGACACTCCACTTGTTCAGTTAGTAGGTGAAAAGTCTCCAAAAGAAGAATCTCCTGACCTTAGTCCAGTCAAAGAGTCGCCGTTACCACTTTTGGGAAAGAAAATGCCAGGTTCAGAGGCTACTTCGAAACCTTCGAAAGTATCTGATTCTGATGTTGAACAACCCGCAGGTGCAATGTCGATTCCGAAGTCTGTAACTCCAACAGTGGAGAAGTCGGCAGTTATTGACAAAATTGAAAGCCAAGTCCCTTCCACCCAAACTGCGTCGAAAGACACTCCACTTGTTCAGTTAGTAGGTGAAAAGTCTCCAAAAGAAGAATCTCCTGACCTTAGTCCAGTCAAAGAGTCGCCGTTACCACTTTTGGGAAAGAAAATGCCAGGTTCAGAGGCTACTTCGAAACCTTCGAAAGTATCTGATTCTGATGTTGAACAACCCGCAGGTGCAATGTCGATTCCGAAGTCTGTAACTCCAACAGTGGAGAAGTCGGCAGTTATTGACAAAATCGAAAGCCAAGTCCCTTCCACCCAAACTGCGTCGAAAGACACTCCACTTGTTCAGTTAGTATTCGAAAATTCTCCAGAAGAAGAATCTCCTGACAATAGTCCAGGCAAAGAGTCGCCGTTACCACTTTTGGGAAAGAAAATGCCAGGTTCAGAGCCTACTTCGAAACCTTCGAAAGTATCTGATTTTGATGTTGAACAACCCGCAGGTGCAATGCCGATTCCGAAGTCTGTTACTCCATCAGTGGAGAAGTCAGCAGATATTGACAAAATAGAAAGCCAAGTCCCCTCCACCCAAACTGCATCGAAAGACACTCCACTTGTTCAGTTAGTAGGCGAAAAGTCTCCAAAAGAAGAATCTCCTGACCATAGTCAAATAAAAGAATCGCCGTTACCACTTTTGGGAAAGAAAATGCCAGGTTCAGAGCCTACTTCGAAACCTTCGAAAGTATCTGATTTTGATGTTGAACAACCCGCAGGTGCAATGCCGATTCCGAAGTCTGTAACTCCATCAGTGGAGAAGTCGGCAGTTATTGACAAAATTGAAAGCCAAGTCCCTTCCACCCAAACTGCGTCGAAAGACACTCCACTTGTTCAGTTAGTAGGCGAAAAGTCTCCAAAAGAAGAATCTCCTGACCATAGCCCAGTCAAAGAGTCGCCGTTACCACTTTTGGGAAAGAAAATGCCAGGTTCAGAGCCTACTTCGAAACCTTCGAAAGTATCTGATTCTGATGTCGAACAACCCGCAGGTGCAATGCCGATTCCGAAGTCTGTAACTCCATCAGTGGAGAAGTCGGCAGTTATTGACAAGAAAGAAAGCCAAGTCCCTTCCACCCAAACTGCGTCGAAAAACACTCCACTTGTTCAGTTAGTAGGTGAAAAGTCTCCAAAAGAAGAATCTCCTGACCATAGTCCAATAAAAGAATCGCCGTTACCACTTTTGGGAAAGAAAATGCCAGGTTCAGAGGCTACTTCGAAACCTTCGAAAGTATCTGATTTTGATGTTGAACAACCCGCAGGTGCAATGCCGATTCCGAAGTCTGTAACTCCATCAGTGGAGAAGTCGGCAGTTATTGACAAAATTGAAAGCCAAGTCCCTTCCACCCAAACTGCGTCGAAAGACACTCCACTTGTTCAGTTAGTATTCGAAAAGTCTCCAAAAGAAGAATCACCTGACCATAGTCCAGGCAAAGAGTCGCCGTTACCACTTTTGGGAAAGAAAATGCCAGGTTCAGAGGCTACTTCGAAACCTTCGAAAGTATCTGATTTTGATGTTGAACAACCCGCAGGTGCAATGCCGATTCCGAAGTCTGTAACTCCATCAGTGGAGAAGTCGGCAGTTATTGACAAAATTGAAAGCCAAGTCCCTTCCACTCAAACTGCGTCGAAAGACACTCCACTTGTTCAGTTAGTATTTGAAAAGTCTCCAAAAGAAGAATCTCCTGACCTAAGTCCAGTCAAAGAGTCGCCGTTATCACTTTTGGGAAAGAAAATGCCAGGTTCAGACGCTACTTCGAAACCTTCGAAAGTATCTGATTCTGATGTTGAACAACCCGCAGGTGCAATGTCGATTCCGAAGTCTGTAACTCCAACAGTGGAGAAGTCGGCAGTTATTGACAAAATTGAAAGCCAAGTCCCTTCCACCCAAACTGCGTCGAAAGACACTCCACTTGTTCAGTTAGTAGGTGAAAAGTCTCCAAAAGAAGAATCTCCTGACCTTAGTCCAGTCAAAGAGTCGCCGTTACCACTTTTGGGAAAGAAAATGCCAGGTTCAGAGGCTACTTCGAAACCTTCGAAAGTATCTGATTCTGATGTTGAACAACCCGCAGGTGCAATGTCGATTCCGAAGTCTGTAACTCCAACAGTGGAGAAGTCGGCAGTTATTGACAAAATTGAAAGCCAAGTCCCTTCCACCCAAACTGCGTCGAAAGACACTCCACTTGTTCAGTTAGTAGGTGAAAAGTCTCCAAAAGAAGAATCTCCTGACCTTAGTCCAGTCAAAGAGTCGCCGTTACCACTTTTGGGAAAGAAAATGCCAGGTTCAGAGGCTACTTCGAAACCTTCGAAAGTATCTGATTCTGATGTTGAACAACCCGCAGGTGCAATGTCGATTCCGAAGTCTGTAACTCCAACAGTGGAGAAGTCGGCAGTTATTGACAAAATTGAAAGCCAAGTCCCTTCCACCCAAACTGCGTCGAAAGACACTCCACTTGTCCAGTTAGTATTCGAAAATTCTCCAGAAGAAGAATCTCCTGACCATAGTCCAGGCAAAGAGTCGCCGTTACCACTTTTGCGAAAGAAAATGCCAGGTTCAGAGCCTACTTCGAAACCTTCGAAAGTATCTGATTCTGATGTTGAACAACCCGCAGGTGCAATGTCGATTCCGAAGTCTGTAACTCCAACAGTGGAGAAGTCGGCAGTTATTGACAAAATTGAAAGCCAAGTCCCTTCCACCCAAACTGCGTCGAAAGACACCCCACTTGTTCAGTTAGTAGGTGAAAAGTCTCCAAAAGAAGAATCTCCTGACCTAAGTCCAGTCAAAGAGTCGCCGTTACCACTTTTGGGAAAGAAAATGCCAGGTTCAGAGGCTACTTCGAAACCTTTGAAAGTATCTGATTCTGATGTTGAACAACCCGCAGGTGCAATGCCGATTCGGAAATCTGTAACTCCATCAGTGGAGAAGTCGGCAGTTATTGACAAAATTGAAAGCCAAGTCCCTTCCACCCAAACTGCGTCGAAAGACACCCCACTTGTTCAGTTAGTAGGTGAAAAGTCTCCAAAAGAAGAATCTCCTGACCTAAGTCCAGTCAAAGAGTCGCCGTTACCACTTTTGGGAAAGCAAATGCCAGGTTCAGAGGCTACTTCGAAACCTTCGAAAGAATCTGATTCTGTTGCTGAACAACCCGCAATGTCGACTCCGAAGTCTGTAACTCCATCAGTGGAGAAGTCGGCAGTTATTGACAAAATTGAAAGCCAAGTCCCTTTCACCCAGACTGCGTCGAAAGACACTCCACTTGTTCAGTTAGTATTCGAAAATTCTCCAAAAGAAGAATCTCCTGACCTTAGGCCAGTCAAGGAGTCGCCGTTACCACTTTTGGGAAAGAAAATGCCAGGTTCAGAGGCTACTTCGAAACCTTCGAAAGTATCTGATTCTGATGTTGAACAGCCCGCAAGTGCAATGCCGATTCCGAAGTCTGTAACTCCAACAGTGGAGAAGTCGGCAGTTATTGACAAAATTGAAAGCCAAGTCCCTTTCACCCAAACTGCGTCGAAAGACACTCCACTTGTTCAGTTAGTAGGTGAAAAGTCTCCAAAAGAAGAATCTCCTGACCATAGTCCAGTCAAAGAGTCGCCGTTACCACTTTTGGGAAAGAAAATGCCAGGTTCAGAGGCTACTTCGAAACCTTCGAAAGTATCTGATTCTGATGTTGAACAGCCCGCAAGTGCAATGCCGATTCCGAAGTCTGTAACTCCAACAGTGGAGAAGTCGGCAGTTATTGACAAAATTGAAAGCCAAGTCCCTTTCACCCAAACTGCGTCGAAAGACACTCCACTTGTTCAGTTAGTAGGTGAAAAGTCTCCAAAAGAAGAATCTCCTGACCATAGTCCAGTCAAAGAGTCGCCGTTACCACTTTTGGGAAAGAAAATGCCCGGTTCAGAGGCTACTTCGAAACCTTCGAAAGTATCTGATTCTGATGTTGATCAACCCGCAGGTGCAATGTCGATTCCGAAGTCTGTAACTCCAACAGTGGAGAAGTCGGCAGTTATTGACAAAATTGAAAGCCAAGTCCCTTTCACCCAAACTGCGTCGAAAGACACTCCACTTGTTCAGTTAGTAGGTGAAAAGTCTCCAAAAGAAGAATCTCCTGACCATAGTCCAGTCAAAGAGTCGCCGTTACCACTTTTGGGAAAGAAAATGTCAGGTTCAGAGGCTACTTCGAAACCTTCGAAAGTATCTGATTCTGATGTTGAACAACCCGCAGGTGCAATGTCGATTCCGAAGTCTGTAACTCCATCAGTGGAGAAGTCGGCAGTTATTGACAAAATAGAAAGCCAAGTACCTTCCACCCAAACTGCGTCGAAAGACACTCCACTTGTTCAGTTAGTAGGCGAAAAATCTCCAAAAGAAGAATCTCCTGACCTTAGTCCAGTAAAAGAGTCGCCGTTATCACTTCTGGGAAAGAAAATGCCAGGATCAGAGGCTACTTCGAAACCTTCGAAAGTATCTGATTCTGATGTTGAACAACCCGCAGGTGCAATGTCGACTCCGAAGTCTGTAACTCCATCAGTGGAGAAGTCGGCAGTTATTGACAAAATTGAAAGCCAAGTCCCTTCCACCCAAACTGCGTCGAAAGACACTCCACTTGTTCAGTTAGTAGGTGAAAAGTCTCCAAAAGAAGAATCTCCTGACCATAGTCCAGTCAAAGAGTCGCCGTTACCACTTTCGGGAAAGAAAATGCCAGGTTCAGAGGCTACTTCGAAACCTTCGAATGAATCTGATTCTGTTGCTGAACAACCCGCAATGTCGACTCCGAAGTCTGTAACTCCATCAGTTAAGAAGTCGGCAGTTATTGACAATATTGAAAGCCAAGTCCCTTCCACCCAAACTGCGTCGAAAAACACTCCACTTGTTCAGTTAGTAGGCGAAAAGTCTCCAAAAGAAGAATCTCCTGACCTTAGTCCAGTAAAAGAGTCGCCGTTATCACTTCTGGGAAAGAAAATGCCAGGTTCAGAGGCTACTTCGAAACCTTCGAAAGTATCTGATTCTGATGTCGAACAACCCGCAGGTGCAATGCCGATTCCGAAGTCTGTTACTCCATCAGTGGAGAAGTCGGCAGATATTGACAAAATAGAAAGCCAAGGCCCCTCCACCCAAACTGCGTCGAAAGACACTCCACTTGTTCAGTTAGTAGGCAAAAAGTCTCCAAAAGAAGAATCTCCTGACCACAGTCCAGTAAAAGAGTCGCCGTTATCACTTTTGGGAAAGAAAATGCCAGGTTCAGAGGTTACTTCGAAACCTTCAAAAGTATCTGATTCTGATGTTGAACAACCCGCAGGTGCAATGTCGACTCCGAAGTCTGTAACTCCATCAGTGGAGAAGTCGGCAGTTATTGACAAAATTGAAAGCCAAGTCCCTTCCACCCAAACTGCGTCGAAAGACACTCCACTTGTTCAGTTAGTATTCGAAAATTCTCCAAAAGAAGAATCTCCTGACCTAAGTCCAGTCAAAGAGTCGCCTTTACCACTTTTGGGAAAGAAAATGCCAGGTTCAGAGGCTACTTCGAAACCTTTGAAAGTATCTGATTCCGATGTTGAACAACCCGCAGGTGCAATGCAGATTCCGAAGTCTGTAACTCCATCAGTGGAGAAGTCGGCAGTTATTGACAAAATTGAAAGCCAAGTCCCTTTCACCCAGACTGCGTCGAAAGACACTCCACTTGTTCAGTTAGTAGGCGAAAAGTCTCCAAAAGAAGAATCTCCTGACCTTAGTCCAGTAAAAGAGTCGCCGTTATCACTTTTGGGAAAGAAAATGCCAGGTTCAGGGGCTACTTCGAAACCTTCCAAAGTATCTGATTCTGTTGCTGAACAACCCGCAATGTCGACTCCGAAGTCTGTAACTCCATCAGTGGAGAAGTCGGCAGTTATTGACAAAATTGAAAGCCAAGTCCCTTCCACCCAAACTGCGTCGAAAAACACTCCACTTGTTCAGTTAGTAGGCGAAAAGTCTCCAAAAGAAGAATCTCCTGACCTTAGTCCAGTAAAAGAGTCGCCGTTATCACTTTTGGGAAAGAAAATGCCAGGTTCAGGGGCTACTTCGAAACCTTCCAAAGTATCTGATTCTGATGTTGAACAGCCCGCAAGTGCAATGCCGATTCCGAAGTCTGTAACTCCAACAGTGGAGAAGTCGGCAGATATTGACAAAATAGAAAGCCATGTCCCTTCCACCCAAACTGCGTCGAAAGACACTCCACTTGTTCAGTTAGTAGGCGAAAAGTCTCCAAAAGAAGAATCTCCTGACCTTAGTCCAGTAAAAGAGTCGCCGTTATCACTTTTGGGAAAGAAAATGCCAGGTTCAGGGGCTACTTCGAAACCTTCCAAAGTATCTGATTCTGATGTTGAACAGCCCGCAAGTGCAATGCCGATTCCGAAGTCTGTAACTCCAACAGTGGAGAAGTCGGCAGATATTGACAAAATAGAAAGCCATGTCCCTTCCACCCAAACTGCGTCGAAAGACACTCCACTTGTTCAGTTAGTAGGCGAAAAGTCTCCAAAAGAAGAATCTCCTGACCTTAGTCCAGTAAAAGAGTCGCCGTTATCACTTCTGGGAAAGAAAATGCCAGGTTCAGAGGCTACTTCGAAACCTTCGAAAGTATCTGATTCTGATGTTGAACAGCCCGCAGGTGCAATGCCGATTCCGAAGTCTGTTACTCCATCAGTGGAGAAGTCAGCAGATATTGACAAAATAGAAAGCCAAGTCCCCTCCACCCAAACTGCGTCGAAAGACACTCCACGTGTTCAGTTAGTAGATGAAAAGTCTCCAAAAGAAGAATCTCCTGACCTTAGTCCAGGCAAAGAGTCGCCGTTACCACTTTTGGGAAAGAAAATGCCAGATTCAGAGGCTACTTCGAAACCTTCGAAAGTATCTGATTCTGATGTTGAACAACCCGCAGGTGCAATGTCGATTCCGAAGTCTGTAACTCCAACAGTGGAGAAGTCGGCAGTTATTGACAAAATTGAAAGCCAAGTCCCTTTGACCCAAACTGCGTCGAAAGACACTCCACTTGTTCAGTTAGTAGGCGAAAAGTCTCCAAAAGAAGAATCTCCTGACCTTAGTCCAGTAAAAGAGTCGCCGTTATCACTTCTGGGAAAGAAAATGCCAGGTTCAGAGGCTACTTCGAAACCTTCGAAAGTATCTGATTCTGATGTTGAACAGCCCGCAGGTGCAATGCCGATTCCGAAGTCTGTTACTCCATCAGTGGAGAAGTCAGCAGATATTGACAAAATAGAAAGCCAAGTCCCCTCCACCCAAACTGCGTCGAAAGACACTCTACGTGTTCAGTTAGTAGGTGAAAAGTCTCCAAAAGAAGAATCTCCTGACCACAGTCCAGTAAAAGAGTCGCCGTTATCACTTTTGGGAAAGAAAATGCCAGGTTCAGAGGTTACTTCGAAACCTTCGAAAGTATCTGATTCTGATGTTGAACAGCCCGCAGGTGCAATGCCGATTCCGAAGTCTGTTATTCCATCAGTGGAGAAGTCGGCAGTTATTGACAAAATTGAAAGCCAAGTCCCTTCCACCCAAACTGCGTCGAAAGACACTCCACTTGTTCAGTTGGTAGGTGAAATGTCTCCAAAAGAAGAATCTCCTGACCATAGTTCAGCAGTTAAACAGACTGACACTAAAAACGATACGTGTTTTGAAGAAATAGAGGTTAGAAGTTTAGCTAACATTCAGAAAAATGTTCAGAAGAAATGTACGGAGGATATTTCAGGCACAGTCGAAGATTCAAATTTGATTTTAGATTCGGTTGTGTCACATGACTTAGCACAAACGGGAGATCAAGAAGGAACAAATAAGAAGTCTGCAGATTTCAGCTTTAACGTTGAGTTAATAAAACCTTTACACCTGACAATGAATCAATTTGGTTCTCCAGAAAAAGTTTTAAAAAGTGTAGACTTCACTGAACCAGATATTAAACAAATTACCCCAACCTTCAGTGATAGTCTAGAAACTAGTTTTGATTCAAATTTTTCATCAAGACATATTTTTGATGACAAGGAAACTGGAAAGACAGATGATCAGAAAGAAAACAGGGACTTTAGCAAAGTTGATAAGTCTTTTTCAAAAACTGAAGATGTATCTGAATTTGTATTGCCTATTTTACCTAGTAAAAGCGAAAGTAGAGAGGAACCTGTTTCATCACAGGCCACAGAAGTTGTTCCAAGACTTAACTGGTTGGATGATACAGAAAACAGTTTTAGCTCTGAAGAAGATAGCCTTGAAATAAAACAGCCATATGCAGACTCAGAAGCTAGTTTACGTTTTGACAAACCACTAGTCATAGAAGAAGTACCGTCAGGAACAAATGTAGGTATTGTAACACCAGAATATAAAACTAAAGATTATTCCGAACTTCAACCACTCGGATTGGCTTCAATCAAATCAAATAAGAGCGGAGAGTTGTTAGCACACACCCCTCAAGTTTCGAAGTCTGAGATTGAAGCTGCAGAAATTACTCCGAAACTTCCCGAAGAAAAACCAGTTGGCGTTATAAAACCATTACCAATTCCAGTAGTCAAATCGGAGGTTATATGCAAAAGAGAACATGCAAAACCTTTGGAAAAAGAAATCGATTCGACATCCCCATTGCCAGCTCTTGCTTCCGACATTTCCCTTGACAATGAACCACTCCCTTCGGTTGCTGTTGAAAAGTCGACAACAGGCTTGCAACTGGAGAAAGAACGGAATAAGCATGATGGAACAAAGAATTTAGCATCAGAGGAAACACAGTCCCGAGAGGCATTAACCCAAGAAAAAACTAAAGAAATTAAGAGTGTTGACGCTCATCATGAATTATTACAAGATGCTCCTGTTTTTGACGATAAAGAAAGAGGCGAGTTTGGAGAAGTTGTTTTTGAAGAACTACCGAGTGATCGCACGTCTACTGTACAGCAATCCTTAATAGATTGTATAAGGGATAACAAAGATAATGTCATTCCTGCATTGACCCTAATAGGTTCCGAAGTTAAAGAAACGACAGTTTTGACAATCAGTACTGAGGAACCAGTTTCTAGTCACATTGAAAAGTTAAGTGAAGTTTTGGTGCCCGAATACTTTAGTGAGACGATGTCGATTTCATCTAATGTTCCACCGCCAGTGATAACGAATAAATTGGCTGAGGAAATAAAGCCCAGTTGTGAAAATACCACCATTTCCAGTTCTATGCCAAAACTCGACGAAGAAATGTTAGATTCTGTTTCCATTCAGAATTTAACCTCTTCATTCGATTGTGTTTCACCGAATATTAAAAGGAGCGAGTCAGAAAATAGTATCGACAGTTTGGAAGCCATAGAAACTAAAACCCAGAGTGAAATTTCGAAGGACAAAAGTAAAACAGCGTTGAGCTATTTTGTTGAGTTCGATTCACCATCAAAAGGCAGTAAAAGTAACAAAATGCAAAGTGCATCTCCGCTGCCTAGTAAGAAGAAACTTGTCCAAAAGAAAGTTAGTGCACCAGTTTTCGCCAAACATGCAAGTGAAGAAAACATAAAGAAAAAAAAGGACGTCAATAAGTCCAACTTAAAAACACGTGGACAATCCAAAATAATTTCCGAAAAGCCACATAAGCCATCTGTTCCAACCGAAAAGACTAAATTAAGGGAACAACCTACAAAAGTTTCAAATGAAAAACATAATTATTTGAGGAAGAATCCCTCAATCAATAAAAAAGAGAAGCAAGTAGATAATTCCAAAAATCCCCCAAGTCCGTTTATTAATAAAAAAGAAAAACAAGTTGAAACTCCCAAAAAGTCCAAGGCATCTCCTACAGTGAAACCGATTCCACCAACGCATAGTTACATGAGACCTACGCTTTCGCACAATTTAAAAACTGGGATTACCACCAAGGTTGAGCTTTCTATCTTAACGGAGACTAACAAAAAGAAAGTCTCTGCCTCTGGAAAGCAGAGATCTATAAACTTAGAAAATATTTCAAAGCCATCAGAAGCAAACAAACCATTGCCAACAGAAAAAAGAACTAAAACTACCACTGACAGTATTAAAAGAGTTAAAAAAATGTCTACTCCAAGCCAGAGATTATCACAAGAAGATATAATATCTAAACCGATGGAAAGCAAAATGGCTGCAACAGAAATCAAGAAAAGTTCCATCACACTAAAACGAAGTTCGTTAGTAAAAGAAAAATCAAATTTAATAGAAAATTCGACTACCAACCAGTCGTCGCCCGCTCACCGGAGAGTCTCTAAAAATACTTCTCAAGTCTCAAGGACCTTAAAAAAATCCAGCACTGAAAACGTTGCTGTCGATAATAAAATTACACCTAAAGTCGTTCAAACCAACACAAAAGTGCTTACAACAAATAAAAACATTAAAATAAAAAATGCTGAACCGCATTCTACTACAAAAACGAGTATCAATAAGAAGGTAGAACCACAAACTGAAAGAAAAATTATTAGAAAACCGAAAAAAACTGAAAGTGCTGGTCAAAAAATTGCCTCAAATACTACTTCAAACACAAAGCTTAAAAAGGACAATGCCAACCAAGGTTCTACAAATGCAATCGATACAAGTCACAAATCTAGTCCAAAAAGGAAAAAGGACAAGTCCAACCTAAATTTGCAGATGTCGCACTGTACATCACCAAAACCGCAGACAATTAATCCACTTAAAATAAATAAAACAACAAAAATAAATAATAACTCGCAGTCGGTTAAAGAAATTGAATGGGATAGTGCTTCTTGTACGTTTTCAAAACAAATGGTAACTAGTGAAGTCTTCACGAAATCATTTGGCAGTGGTAAGCCAATAGAGGTGGTATTCAAGCAACCATCGTTCACAGATATCGATACAGAGTTTCGAAGAAAAAATAGCGACGGTAAAAACACCGATATCGAAGTCAGCTTCATTGATACAACAGACTCAAGTTTGTCCGATTCAGTTGCACTTTCAATCTATGCCCTTGAGCATGATAAATTCCATGTTCTGAGTCCAGGATCCCCTAAGCCCACCAAAGATCCTCTGCTACTAATGGAAGAAGAAATCAAGAATGAACGACTTCATGTTCCCATTGATGACAACAAAATAATATCAAAGAGAAGCAATAAAGTATCGACCGAAGGAAGCTACGAAAGACATGATATCTGTACGCAAGGTAATGTTTTATAGTCAATTAGCTTTGTAAAGTATACATATCCCTGTAGAATGAAGTGTTGCAAGTTTTGTGTTGTCATTTTGTTGATACATGCCATTTCGCGAATATGCCTAAATAATTTATAAATTTTATTAAATGTGCAAGTTTTTTTCTTAGTTGCATTTAGATTTAAACATAAATATTTATTGAAGAATAACAGAATATCCTGTGAGGATGGGTTTGGAACTGCTAAGCGATAAAATAATTTTAAAAATAGGAATGTTGAGTGGAAGTGAGTTTATGCTCAGGGCTGAGTGAGCGATGTAAGTGTAAAATCTTAGTGGAGTTAAGGCCTCAATTCATACTGGGTGGTGTGAATAAAAACTGAGGCAGAGTTTTAACTCAACTTTTTGGAAAAACATTCAATTTAAATTGAATAAAAATGAGTTTCGTCAAGCTTTAGAAAAACTTCCTTGAGGAGGGTTTTTGCCCAGAGTATTTCCTCAGTTTTTATTCACACCACCCATTATGAATCCTACACTCCACTCTTAATGCGAAAAAAAGTAGAACGGAGTGTTTACCCAGCTGTCAAAGCTTCATAAAATTTGAAATCGATTAAGGAAAAGAAAATAGTTTTTCAATGACAGAACCTAAAGATTTGATGGAAGACGGGTTTGTTACATATAACACCGTTCAACCGAAAACAGTTTGTGCATAGAGATCGAATGGACCTCAGAAGAGAAACGTTAATCCCACACAGCTGCAGTACACTCCAGATTTTATCTCGAGGGATCCTATCATATACTTACTTAGTTTACGGGCTTCCGATCCGTGGAGGGTCTCTGATACACAGCAGCCTTCCATCCTATTTGATACCTTAGACATAAATCCTTTGAAAGACACTTTTTCCAGAATACCGAAGAACTAAGAGACGTACCTATCAGGGACATCTGGAGGTTCATTAAGGCTTCAAAATGATTCGAGAACCTGGGGCAATAGGAGAATGTTTTAGGTACTACTCCACGAGCAAGGAGTACCTTCCCGCCCAAAAATGGGCATCACGATGGGTCGCTACTGACCTGAGTGTGGCGCAGAGGGCTTCTTTACCCTCGCCAATGCAACTACCTAACCTAACCTAAACTATTTGATTCCGCGCACGCTGTTTCTAGTTCTCCAGACCAAGCACTCAGGGATCCGCGAAAGCTTGGTCTTTAAAACGGAGGTTCGGTCTTTCTTGTCGTGTCGAATCTGAGGCTGAAAATCGAAGATTTTCTTGCCTAGAGCATTATTGTTCATTCACTCGATGTGGCCAGTGTAGTCGAGTTGTTTTGGTTTTTCAACTTACACCCAATCGCTCGATGTGGTCGAGCCAGTGTAGCCGAGATGTTTTGGGTTTTCGACTTACACCCAATCGCTCGATGTGGTCGAGCCAGTGTAGTCGAATTGTTTTGGCTTTTCGACTTAGATCCACATCGCGGTACAGCTTATAGAGTTCGCGGTTGTATCTCTTTTTCCGTTCGCCCTCCTCGCATATGGGGCCAAATATCCGACGAAGGATTTTTCTCTCAAAAGTGTTCAATATCTGCTCTGCTTTCATCGTTCAGCACTCGGTATCATATAGCAGGGCCGGCAGGAACAGGGTTTTTTAGAGCATACATTTCGCCTTTCGGAAGTAGCAGGAATTTCCTAGGGTCAGTCTTCACCGGATCTCCACAAAAAGGTGTCATTCGTAAAGTTGACATTTAAACTTCAAAGTTATTGTTGTCAACAGTGACGTTTTGTCCTACGCGGTGGACAGAAACTTCTTTGTTTATTGACCATATCTACTTGATTTTGTCATTTTTTTTTACTTCAAGGTCAACTCGTTTCCCCTCATACGCAATTGCCGTGAAAGCCTTTATAATGGAACGTTGGGAGCGACTAGTAATGTCTATGTTATCTACGTTATTCAACGATTAGGCAGATTTGTTGAAAATAGTGCCTTCCATGTTGACATCTGCCCTTCGCCTTATTTTTTCCTTCACGGTGTTGGAGAAATCTCTTCATTGCGAATCTCCTTGCCGAAATCCGGTGCATGTTTGAAAGAGCTCAGAAGGGCTGTTCCCAAACTGCATATTACACTGCGTGTTTTCCAGCGTTACGCGGCCGAAATTTGTCATCGCCCTGTAGAGGTTAAGGCGATACGGCTTTACAGTTAATGAAAATGTGACGAGTCTCGTCTTGATATTCGTTAGTCTTTTCCAGGATTTGCCTTAGTGTGAAAAATTGGTCAGTCGATCTGCCGTGTTGTTAGTATTCCCACTTTCGCCTGAGCAGACATCCTTACGTATTATAAGCCGCAACCTCTCTTTGTCTTTCTTTCCGTTAATGCGCTTCTAAATCGAAAACCTTTGATCCGAATTGAATGCTTTTGGTTTTAATCTATAGATAAATATGGTCTCTGGCCAGGTTTTAAAATATATATTGAAATTCCAGGTCTGAGAGGCATGTGAGCGAATCCTTTCCATCGAATAAATGCAAATCAGTCTGCACGGCACGCACATTTGTGTACTAAAATACTGGCTGAGTGTGCTAAAAGGTACCTCCAGTTCACTCAGAGTGAACTTGCAAAGTTATTTGTTTTAATGACACGAATAGGAGGATAAGAGATAGGAGATTTGATATTAAAATACCAAGAAGAGAGGACTGGGATGATGGTATAGTGTATACTGAGGAAGAGCTAGCCTTCTACACCGACGGATCCAAAATGAACGCTGGTCTTTTATGAATGCAGAGGGTTAAACCAATCCTTCAAAATTCGAGACGGATGCAGGGTTTTTCAAGCCGAGATAACTGCCATTTTACAGGCCGCAAAGATAATCAAAAATGACAATCATTACTATCTATGTATGTTGACAAGATCGAAGCTCGTAAAGATCTGCAGACAAAATCTCAACGATATATGAACGATCAACAAGGTGACCCTATGCTGGGTACCGGGCCACAAAGATATATCAGAACTAGGGGGTGCAGAACTAGGGGGTGCAGAACTAGCATATGCAAATACCCTTCCGGTCGCAAGATACCCATTAGCAGTCTTTACGGGCATATAGATGAGGAAACCATGATCACTGCTAATACGCGATGGTGTCACATGGACATTTGTGCAATAGCCAGATTATAGTGGCCAGCCTTCGATAAGAACAATTCCAAAAATTTCTTATACATGACGAAGGGAAATATAAATCGTCTCCGGTGTCCTTACAGGACACTGCGGGATAGGAATCCATGCGGAGCGCCTTGGATTACCCTACAACGACTACTGTAGAAGCTGTACGAAAAGGAAATAGAATCCATCCAGCAACTGCTATGCAAATGTCCCGCACATAGTAGCTTCTTCCATGGCCTGGAGGACCCTAATATCGCCAGTTTTAGGAAACTCCTGAGATTTGTATCCTTTTCTGGGTGGTTTCCAGATTAGCCAACCCTATCATTGATTTGACTCCCATGAGTATTTTTTTTATGGGTACTATGGACCCCCTTGAGGTCTAAGTAAGTTTTTAGGGCACCCACTGAACCAACCAATTAACCAACCTAATGATAAGAAAGCAAGTGAACCTAACGACGTGATTTTTAAATGGCGGATATTAAGCAGAGTGGAGTGTAGTGTTTTTTTTTTTTATGATATCGAATTGAGAGAACTCGAGTGCACTCCGAAATCTTCAGAACACTCAGCTTTTCTATTTTTGATGATACTACCTATTGTCGTTACAGAGAAGACTACTAAATACCAAAACTAACTTTTTCGAATGTTGTTTAAATAAGTTAAGTCTACCACTTGGAGTGTAGTGTGTAGTATAAATATACATACGTACTCGTACGTGATTAGACATCCGGGTACAAGTTGACAAAAATGTTTCCAAAGACAGAACATTTTTTTTTTGACGTTTAATGTATCTAGCTCGCATATTTAAGATACAACTATGTATTTACTGTACATTTATATAAAGGTATACAATTTTTAAATGCAACTAAGCAATTAAAATATGTAACACATCGAATAAATAGAGAATATTAACATTTCTCCAAGTTAAGTAAATAGTAAACTGGATAATACAATGAAAGTCAGTGTTTGAAATCACTGAAGATAATTAAGAAACGAATTTGATATACAATTTCATCCAGTTTTATTATTTTGGAGAATTTATATATGTTTATACAAGATGATATTGTATTGTTTTAACATATTTTAAAGAAAATCACAATAATGTCTGAAATACCGACAATCTCGGTGACCAAAGACGAAGCTGAGTTAGATGATAATGGCGATAATGAAATTAATGATATTACTGGAGCTGCTACCGACATAGAAGATATGGAGAGTAACGATGAGGGAGAGCTAATGATGAATTTATTAAGTGATAACAACAATATTAAGGGAATACGTTCCCCTTTTGCTACGGATATTGAAGACTACAACGATTCATGTTCAGAAAATGAGGAGAGTGAAATCTATCCAGAGTTAAAAGTATCGCTGCGAAAGTTTTTACATCACGGTGCTTCAGAAGAGAGAACATACAACAATCAATTCGATGGAACAGTTGAGATTAAAACAGGCAACTTTTTAAGTCTCAACAAACCTTATGTATCGGATGAGTGTCCAACGGATTATGAAAACTATAGCATTGCTTCTGACGATGAAAACACAGAAAGAAAATCAGTATGTGTTGATTTGTCTGTTCTTCAATTAGACAATAATAACACTGAGGACCATGCGGAGCAAGTTAAAGATTCTGATGAAGAGTTATCGAAATCCGATTGCCTCGATTACTCAGACGACGGTAGAGCTGAGAGTCTTTCCGAAAATGAGTTTATCGAAATTTCTGATTTAGAGGAAGAAATGCAAATCACATGCAGTAGCTCCGACAATGACTCCGATATTGACGAAAAGTACCCGATAATAGATGTTACTTTTGCATCAAATAGAGAAAATCGAAAAAGCCATTGCAAACCTACAACATCTTTTTATCTTGAGGTTGGCGCAGTTTGCGAAGAGTCATTGACAGATATCGAAAAAATAGACTTATCCACAGCTGAGGACAGTGGGGATGAAGATGATATACCCATTGCCAGAGCTGTAGTCCTTGATTCGGCTGAAAATTCGATTACAGATGCCGAGGATATGAATTTCAGTGGATACGCTAAAAGCTCTGATGAGTCTGAGAACTTAAACTATCAACACCTTCCACCCGTTCACAGAGAAATGGTGCTTATTAAAGAAAATGAAAATGGCGATCCAATAACAAATGTTGTGGCAATGGAGAATGGTTTCCGATTTGGTCTAGTTAATAATCGTCCCGATGAAATGTTGACTGACATTGAAGATCTGTCAAGTGCCAACGAATATAACAGCGATGTTTCAACTAAAGACATACCCGACTTTAGCGCTACACTTGAAAATGACGTAATACTTCTGTCTGAAAATGTCAAAAACTTTGGCAATAAACGAAATGAGCATCCTGATAATTTGACAGATACAGAGGAGATATGTGTAGCAGGTATGGTACGGAGGAAAAAATATAAATCGAAAACTCAAAATAAGACTAAACAAAAGCATCCCCAAATTAAGAACGTCAAATCAGATGAATGCAATGTGTCGCTCGCGGTTGAAAGTGAACAACCGCCATGTACAAGCAAGTTGTTGCATAGTTCGTATTCTTTACCAAGAGCCAATGTAAACGAAATTCTCAATGAAAGCTACACGGTGGTTCATGAAAAAAGTCTCAGCCTGTTTAATGTGGAGAAGGAAAAAAATTACATAAAGGGCTTGAAGGAATGCCTTGAGACACATACTGATGTTGAATACGTCGAAGTGGAGCTTCTTTCAAGCGACCAGTAAACGAAGAAATTCTTTCTTATACATATGTATGTACATTTTTTTGTAGTTTTCTAAGATCAAGTCAAAATCCATATTTACAATCGTAATCAAATTTAACTATTTTCTGAAGCTGGGCATCCATGATCACTCATGAATGCCGAAGGATAGGGCTGCGTGCCAGAGTGTGCATTCAGGCGCGTAAAAGTTTAAACTTTTTTAAATTCCGTACTCATATCCCAATTGTCATTCATGAGTGATGGTGGATGCCCGGCTTAAAGTAGGACAAAACATTACTGTGTATATTGCTGAAAGTAGAGTAGAAATTTGATTTCACAGGTAAAAATGTGTACGCAGATACATAAGTGTTTTCAAAAATTAATGGTGTGTGTCGACTCAACTTATGAAGCACTAGATTTGTCAAATATGGTCGCTCACTTCATAAAGCTACTTCATTACATGCTTTCAACGTTAGATTAAGATAAATAGTAATATGTGTACAAATTTGATACTTCGCGTAACAAGACTTTTTATACTTTTAGGTAACAAGTTATTTATATACAGATTCATTTCATAGCCCCGTATCTCGTATTGCATTGTTTTGACATCTATACGTAGTTTTGAAGTTTCAAATCGGTTTATTGGAAAATTATCAAACACGAGCTCAGACAAACCTTTTTCAAATATATGATCTTGCTGGTAATTGGGTGCAAATTACTGGCCGATACACGGTTTAAAATTGTCGCAAAATGTCCCTTCCATCGCTTGAGTTGATATTCATTCCAAATCAGCAAAAATCTGTCGATATTCAAATCAGTTGATATTCATTCCAATTTTCACCGGATTTCTAGAATTTTCACCAGGTATTACATTTTTTGTTTAAAAATTAGAAAACTTATTCATGGAAATTTTATTCAATAATTAATATTTTGTGTCGGTTGACGCAAGTATTTATACAAAAAAAATATGTGTGTATGAGTAGGCAGGTACATCACAGCTTACTATAAGATTAATTTTCAAAAATTTCTTAACAAGTTTTTTTAATGAATTTTTGACATGAGCGCCACACCTTTAAGCTTTTTAGCGATTCTTTGGACGGTTCTGCTATCGTACCTGCTTGGTGCTTCTGTAGCTTCAGTGGTCAATAGACTGATAATAATTGCGCTTGTCTTGTCTAGTAACTATGCTCCTTTTCTGTCATCTTTATGCAATATAACGACTCTACCTCGCTTCTCCCTGATGCAGGAATAGTTCCAATCAAGCTTTTAGCAGTATTCGTTCGTTAATCCTTCACCTGATATCTTCCGAAAGGCACGCGCTGTGACATTTCTGCGATCGACCTACTTTTCTTTCAGAGCCGTATATGAAAACATTTTTCACAATCATTTTGGATAATAACGGACACGGAGCTGCTGATTATTTCACTCCCTGCAAAAGTTGGTCCCTCAGTGGATGGAACACTGAGAGATCCTTCTGCCTGTCGACGTTCTACCTAAGTATTCGTGTATTGTCGAACTGCTGATGCCATAAGATGGTAATCATATCGGGTTTTCATCGGTTCTGGACGTCTAGGAGACTACTTCTAAAAGGGGGACGATGGCAAAATGATCAATTTGGTTGGAGGTTGCGTACCTGTCAGTTGACACCCAGATGACTTTGTGACAAGTTTAGTGCTTAAATATCTTTAACAAGACGATTAACCATTATCATTGCGATTACCTATTCCGTGCTCATCATAGTTTTCTGAGTGACCCGCTTATCCGCAATGAGGGTCCCGGGTTTAGGGTGGTTTTGTAGACCCCCAATACCTCTCGACCTTCGACCACCGACTCTAAAACATCAGAAGATATTCCCATACCGGTAGAGGTGAGATTTCGCATTTGGTCCAACACAGGGACGCCTACTTGATGGCACGGATTACAAACCGAGTTTGGGGCAAGCGTTTCACATGCTTAAACCATTAAAGCATGAATCTCTCAGTTCGAAAATGCAGCTGCAGTAACGCGTTACCCCGCCAATACAACCCAGAAATCTCATTTCACCCTAGTCTGTGATTTCTGAGAATGTCTGAGCCCTTCGTTTCCATTGCCTACCTTGGCATTCAAGTCCTCCTTCACCACCAGGATGTATCCATTTGGCGTTGTTATAAACACAGCGACTAGTTTTTTATATATCTTCGTTCGTGTGTTTATCATTTCCTCAAGTGTGAGAGAAATATTTGATTTATTTTTTTGATTTATCACTAATATCCCTACAATTGAAATGCATTGTAACAAAAAAATCCTTGAAAAAAAACCGGAAAAGGTATTGCAACTTTCACTGTATTTCGTTGGTGAGGCTGAAAGGGAGGCTAGGCTGAGATATAATAATTTCACCAATATGAAGCGTGATTTTGTCGAATGATTGCAAGTCTTCTTGTACAATTTTAACCCATACATAAGGAATTAAAAAAGAATTTTTATTTATGCTGATAGAAAACCAGTTAATACTCAAGGAGGACGGTGTAATGGCCGTCAGCGAGGGGAACGGCGAGATGCCGGGTAAAAAAGCCATGATAACAGGTTGTAACGGATCAGTCGGTTGCACCGTTCTTACGATGCCTTGCAGCACCTTTCCCTGTAAGCAGCTGTTATGGCGATGATGGTTACTTCATTGGCATACCAATGTGAACCCAAATTGATTGAACCCAAATTGATACAGTATCTGCATTACTCTCATATTCTGTTTGTATTGCCGATCTCTTTTCAATTTATAGAGAAAGAGAGATTGAATTACATATATTAAAACAAACAAATCCACCTCAAGGCGGCAGCCTTTGCTATATTAGGGCAAGACGTCGCTAGGCTTGGCCGTCCTCAACTGGTTTAAGACGATAGATGTTTGAAAGACTCAGAACGCTTTGACGCACGTGGTGGTCCTGACCTTTTCATCACATTCGCTTTTAATTTTAACTGCAGATGCATTGATATTGCAGATGCATTGATGCCTGGCCAAAAATTCTGAGTTTGAAATCCTCGATACCGGCGAAAAGCTCCCGAGAATGTGGCTTCGCCTTGAAAATCAATGCTGACAACCTCTGGGTTCTACCTTGTACATAATTCTGTTTAATGGCGTGTTTTTGTTGTATTGTAGCTCTGTTTAATCTATGAAGTATACGTATATGTAAATATGTTAATAAGCGCAGCCACCAGGATCTCATTTCATAAACCTATGATCTTTTGTTGAAATCAGTCGAAGGAGATAATTGCAACATAAACTTTGCATTCAGAACAAGAATCTGATGAAGCAGTGGAATTCCTAAACGCTTTCAACCCAGATGCATAATGCATCGGCACTTGACTGTAGACAAAGGTTCTCCATCGAAATATTGTTGAGACCACACGTACCTACGCACTGGATGTGCTCAAGGGAAAATTGTATTCATACCACAAATCACACGATTTGCGGATGTCCGTAAAATTTGCATATAAGCAAAAGTCTGCCAATTATCCGCAAATGCGAATTTAAAAAAAAAACAAAACATGCGAAACGCACGAATTGCGAAGTTTGTCCCAAACCTGAAATTTTTTGTGTTTTCATACCATTTTCCGCCCGATCACACGATTTGATGACACACATTTGCAGGTAAAGGTTCAGACTAATTTGCAGACTACGTTTCTTTCATTTATTTGAAGCGATGAAACAACTCGGTTGCATATATTTATGTTTGAAAGCAGCAGCGAAGAGGACTATGAAAACGAATTGCAAACGAAACATTGCACACGGTTGTAGAGAAATGCGAGAAGAAGAGCCGACATTGTATCACAGCATTTGTGGATAAATTCGTCATTTGCACATGTTTCTTCAAGGCAACATCTGCAAATGTAACAATTTACAAGTGTGTTTGTGCAAATGTCCAAAAGTCCGCAAATGTGTACAAATGGTCTCAAAAGGCTGATTCCACGATTTGCGAATGACGGCTGCAAAGTTTAGCGGACGATGTCTGCAAATCGTCCGCAAATGTCCTCTCTGCAAATATTTGCAGAAAAAAACTTGGTGATCTGTAAATATTTGGGACACATTTTTCTGAAAAATTTGCGCACATCTGCAAATCGTCTGATCGTAGCTTTTTGAATAAAAAAAAACGGTAGTTTAAATCGGCAATAGTTAGTAATTAAAGGTGTACACAGCTACACACGGTATGTATGTTAGTGGGAAACTAACATTTTGAAAGAATTAACAGCATTTTGAAAGAAACATCAACTGGGTCATGGTAGGTAGATGAACATGGCGGATCAACTGAACCCAATTGGCACAAGGATGTGCCTTTTTGTTACCACGACTCGTGTGATCTAGTTGAAGATGGGTGAGACAGCCGGGAGTGCCTAGATCCTGCCTGTGAAGTTTAGAAAGTGGATTAGTATCCCTTTACCTGAGGTGTCGCTGAAATCGTCGAAGAATGGTTGGTTTAGTGCACGGAGTCTGGCTCTTGCAAATGCCGGACATTAGCAGAGGAAGTGAAAGAGAGTTTTCTTCTCATTTTCATTTCCGCAGCTGCGGCAGTCGGGGTTGTATGGAATAAATAGTTTTACCGCATGGTCTCCAATTGGTCTATGACCCTTCGTTATCGCCGTTATTCTAGCAAAATCAAGGCGGATTCTGCGCAGGAGATCTTTTGTTCTAATCGCATCGTAGGTCGGCCATATTTGCATTGATATGGGGCAGTTGGTTAATCCCCTCCATTGGAGGTTGGCCTTATGCAGGAAGTCTGAGCGAATTTGTCCTTAAACAGCGCCTAGCGGGGTGTAAACCCTTGCCGCGAGTGAGTCGTGCAGAGCTAACCCTTGCCTGGCCAGCTCATCTGCACGCTCATTTCCTATTATGTCACTGTGCCCTAGAACTCAGAGCAGTGTGACCCTGAACCGTTCGCCCAAGCGGGCAAGCTCGTTCCGGCACTCTAGGACCAGTTTAGAGAATATGGTAGCCGAGTCAATAACTTTGATAGTGGCTTGGCTATCTATGAGGATAGCAATGCTTTGTTTGTGTGTTTTGTCACTACCGAGTTCCGTGCACGCCTCTTGGATTGCCAGTAGTTCCGCCTGGAAGACGCTGGCAAAATCCCGCAAGCGGTATGAAATTGCTATTTTCAGTGATTCCTTGTAAACACAGACCCCCAAACCGCAGTTCATCTTTGATTCATCGGTTTAGATGACCGTGTCGAAATTCTTTACCATTTCTGGGTCATACAGTTTAAAAAAAGATTCAATCTTACTTGAACATTAAAAACTGTTTTTTTCATTCTATAATTTTTCTGAATTTTTCGGAAAGGATGTCCCTGTACTAATATTTATCCGATTTATTCTTTCAATTTGTATAATATTTAAAACTGTCATATTGACTGTCCTTTGGATAAAAAAAACCGGTTGAATGCCGTAGGAAAATATGAATATCCTAAATTCAGATGTTGTTTGAATCTAACATCTACCTTAAGACATTAGATGTGAACCTACGTATGATTCCTAATTTTAAAGTTCTACATATATTCCACTAAGAAACAAGTTTCTGCTTTGGTGTAATAGCCTGATAGAAGCTGCTGATTTAATTTGTGTTGTGTAGAATAAGGTGTCGTAGGAATTCATTCATTAAGCTTGTAAATGATACATTAAAAATGGACGCTCAACTACATGTGTAATTTTATAAAATAGTGATGCTACCTAACAATTTTGTTGTTATTTTACTAAACAATCATGCATGTTTTAGTAATTTAGTGATTTATGTACATATATGTACGCAGAACTTGCTAAGATATTTCATCAACAGTGCGTTTGAAACTCATGCTTAGAATTTATATTAAAATCAAAGCTAACAAAACGAATATTATAATATTTGCAGACACTCCAGCTAAAGAAACCGCACAGACAGACATTAACAAAGAAGATAATACCAAAAGACCAACAAGCATTCCTGTAACTGAAAGTAAGTTTTATTGTTTTGTGCACCATTTTTCGTAAACGTTAATTTATGTTTTATTAGTTTTCATTGTTATTCACATCTATCATGCCGTGAGTTCTAAACCAAACACACAACCTAATAATTTATCTAAACATATCATTGTATTCGGGTCTTAAATAGATTTTTTTTAAGTTAATGACTTTAAAAGATATAACTTACTAACTCTAAAGTTAAGTTGAAAAATCAATTGGTTCGCAGAGAATTTATTTTAAAACCTTCAAATTGTTTGATTGCTAGGAAAGTGTGAATAAATGACTGAATTTCAAACTTGCTTTTCCACCATTCAAATATAAAATACATTATTACAATGAGCTTAAAGCCCAAATCACAATAGACCTTTTAACGATTTGACATTTACCGACAAAATTGTGATTGTATACCAGCTTTCTGCGTTTTTGTATGGATATTACTATGAAATTTGATTAAAAAGATAATCACGTCCAGAAAAATTATTATTTCTGCTTATTGCAAATGTGGAAATGTATATTAGATATTTAAAATTGCTATTTGAAGAAGAAAAAAGTTAGTTGAAGTCCCAAAATGTGATTTAATTGATGTGCTCTGCATTGCGGCGACCGTGTTTTGAACGATCGAAATGTGTGGAAGAAAGTTTCTTGTACTACAAAATCGCAGTGTTTTTGTAATTTTAAGAAACTTTAAACGCAGATATTAGAAGAATATATGTGAAATACGTATTTACACACATTTTCTGAAAAAGTGTATACAGATTTTAAGTAATAGACAATTAAATCCGTCATAACCAAGTTGGTCACATACACTGGTGAATTTCTCCTGAATGAATTATTATTTCACAGAGATTCTTAATCCAACATCTTGCTGGAGTAGATTTTAGTAAGTTTCACTAAAAAAATTAATCCGCCGCTTAGTATCTCCAGCATACTGGAGCAATTCGCGTCCTGCACGATCGCCAGGACCGACGTTACGATAACGTCTGTCAAACGTACGACCTCAAAATTTGCAATCGGGCATTCAGAGTTAAGGAATATGTGTCAAATCTCCCATACATGAATTCAAGACAGAAAAAAAAAGTAAAAATGCACTCCTTTTATTTTTGTTGCTTGATTAACAAACACAAATGAAAGAAATAACTTTGCAATAAAGGAAAAAAAGACAAAAAAATCTAAAAAAATGTCAACACAACTGTGAGCCGTCAAATGCCCGAATCACAATGCGGCGATCGCGCGGTCGCGAGTTGATAGATTGATTAGAAACAGTGGATTTTTATGGTGTAACACAAAATATTACGTCAGGTATTAGGTCGGCGTTTGATCGTAAATATCGTAAGTGCCACCTCAACGCCCAAGAAGAGCTACTCCCTACTTCGCCGCGCATTTGACAGTTCGCAGCTGTGTTGTTTTTCTAATTGGTTTTTATTTACATTCTTTTGTTCAACCAACAAGTGTCTTCAGCCAGCTCGATCTTTAGGCACCTGCCTTCAGTTTCGCACGTCAAGTTGGAGGCCCCTTTCCACTTGCGCCACCTAAGTCGTGATCTTTCTCTACTGCGCCGTCCCTCAGATGTGGATTCGAAGATTTTTCAGTCATTTCAGTCGTTGGACCGTCAATATTCTGACAGCCCGTATAGTTAATCATTGCATCTCCTTCTCCATTTACCATCTACGCAGACAGTATCGAAAATCACCCTAAGAATTTTCCTCTCGAAACAGCCAAGAGCAAACTCATCAGCTTTTGGCAGATTCCTTGCCTTCCTTTCGTTCTTCCAATTGGCGTGTGCGAGTAATTGAACGGACTTTTGAAAGATCGTGCCTCTGGTGTTGGCACGTGAGTTTTGCATTATTCTTTCAAGAACGATGTTGAAGAAGTTGCATGACGGCGTGTCGCCATGTCCGCGTGTCGCGTGTCCTTTTTTGACATCAAAGGTCTCGGTGAGGCCTTTACCGACTTTGATGGAGCAATCCACAAACGAGTTTGGCAGAAATGCCAAAACTAGACATGGTTCTGTATAGTTCGTCTTTATAAATGCTGTCATACGCGGCCTCAAAATCGATGATAAGGTTGTGGGTATCGATTTGAACTTCTGAGATCGGCTTCAAGAGCTTTGTTGGACTTAAGCTTAATTATGACGTGGAGAAGAGTTTTAGGGTTTTCGAATTGCACAGTTTTAGACAATTGTTAGACTTAATTGTTAGTTTAAATTCACAACTAGTTAAAATGGATGCACTTTAAAACCGTTTGCCAATTACCACCATATACAACCATGTACTGTTGGTGGTATTGTTGCTTCAGGTGATTGACCAAAGATTAAGGTCCTAGTTTTCGGTTGAACTCGCCAATTTTCTTATCACCTACATATGTACATATGTATATCATCTCACAAATTGATGTATATTATTTTCTGATGTAGTCGTACTTACACAATAATTCAATTTCAGTTAATTATCATTTATTGCTTACAATCTTGTTTTTGCAAAAAAAGACAATCATCCGTTCTTTAGAGTTGTTCATCCTTGATAAAAATGTGTAAATAAAAAAACAAACTCAACATATTTCAGAACTTAAAATGGAGGTTATCCGCAAGGAAGCTACAATATTAATAAATAAGGTATTAGAAGAGAGTATAACAATTGTTAACCATCAGCAACAAAATACACCGAAACAGCCCGACACTACTGATCATGATGAGTCCGGAATTAAGATTACAAAATTATCAAAAGTTAAATCAGTGACCGAAAGCTCATTCGATGATGATAATTTGAGTAATAAAACTCCTGACAGCAATTCAATAAGTGATTCTAAAATGATTCGTCCAAACGAAACAGGTAAAGAAACAAACAGCTATGTATTGTATCTATGTGTGTATGTTTATAATAACTTTCAAAATGAACAACTCTTTTCTATTAGTTTTACCGTCGTCCTTGAAAAACACCCAAGAACACAGAACAGAAAAAAAATTCCAGAAACTTTATTCTCAAGTCGAAAACATTGATAATGGCGTCGAAAACTTCGATCAAACGTTTGGTCAGATCGTTCATGACGATGAAATAAGTTGTCTTCATCAAGATTTTTCTAAAATTAGTTGGAATGAAAGCATATCCGCAACATCCAGTGCATTCGCTGATTTCGGACAAAATACGCCAGACAATGATATTCAGGACCTTCTAACAGGTACCTACTTGTTTAAACTTACATATGTGTTAGCTTTCAGAATAGTTGAGCTCTAATTGCATACATTTATGGCAAAAGAATATTTTTTTTTTTTTTCTCTCTCTTTCTTTAATTCATGGCATGATAGATTGAACTCTTACATCAATTTCAATCTGCTTCTTTTTAACATTTGAATTTACTTTCTGAACTCCCCTAATACACTTACGCTTTCAACGCTTTTTGTTTTAGACACAGGAGAAGTCACCCAACATAAAAGTATTGAAGAAAAACCAAATGAAACGCAGGGCATTGTTAAGGAATCGCCGCCAAGGCCAACACCACGAACTCTCTTATCGAACACCGAAGGAAAAGTCAATGAAGAAGTACTTGTTACAGAAAAAATTTCACCCAGCGAAGATTCAAAAAAAGAACAACCAGTGCCAAAGCCCAGACAACAGAAAAAAAACGAGTTAGACACTATTGAACACTTAACAGAAATGATTGATCCATCGGATCAAAAAGAGTTTGAGTTAGAAATAAATGAAATTGAGGTAAATTTTGACCACCAACGCACACAACATAGTAAGGAAACTGAAATGTTGAAGACATCGGAACCACAAGTCGATAAAGCAACCATCGCAACAGATTTTCAACAGAAACAGATCGAAAAAAGTACTGAGATCGTAGAAGATATTCGACCTGTTGAATTTCTACAAAAACTGAACAAGGCTGATTCACTGGACACTACACAAACTGTGACCGAATATTTGTCTGGAATGGTTTTATCGTTAGAAGATTCGAAAATAGATGATTATTCAAATGATGTATTGGAATCGAACAAACCTAAAGGTTTGAAAAAATGCCCTAGTCTGTCCGATGAACATTCAAGGCTAATAAGAGACGATTTCATTGAAGAAGGTGAACCCGTAATCATGGAAACAAGTGAAACAGAGTTGCAAACTAGTTTCTATATTGGAGAATCAAGCCATAACATTATAATCAAATCTAAATCCTCAGAAAAAGAGGATGAGAAGGACTCTGATGAAGTTGCCGTGTGTTTAGAAGACGAAAGGTCTGGCGAGGAAGTTGAAAAAACAGAAATGTCGGCATCATCTCCGCGAGCACCGGGACAAGATCTAAAAGTAGCTCGCCAAGGATCGGAAACCCGTAATGACTTACTTGAACTTGAAACAGAATCGCAAAAGCCATCCAGTGATAGGAATCAATCTACGGACATTGCTTCATCCGAAACTCTTTTGGAAGCGGAGCATTCCGTATCTTTAAAGGACGCCGAACCCGAAATAAAATCCAGCGAGCTGACGAAAAAAGATATTAAAGAAGACGTCCAACAGCAAACGGCTGCAAATAAAAAAGCAGCAAAACTTGATCTGGTCTTAGATAAAAGTGAATTAGAGCTCCCGGAGAAATCTTGCGCAAAAATATCTACTGACACAATCGAAGCTACTGACAGCGATCTGCCAGACGTTCTCTTAGTCGAAAGAACCTTAGAAGAAGTTAAACTGTCATTGGATGCCGCCAAAGAAGAACTCATCCAAGTTGTGAGAGATGGAAAGTCTATAAAACAATCGCCGTCAGAGTTTGAATTTAAAAACATATACCATTTGAAGAGTTCCGGAGAGGAGAAATGCGAAGCTGCAAAAGACTCAAACAGTCTCATATTGGACGACATTCCTGAAATCAGTGGTTTACCTACTGATGAAGAAACTAATAGTTCTGAGCATGCATCGATTTCAAGCCTTGGAGCTGCAGTCAAATCTGTGGACTTCAATGAGCCAATTGTCGTAAAGCCTGCAAGCCCAGTTCCAAACAGGTGGTCATATCACGATGTCGACAATTCAAGTTCAAGTGAAAGTTACTACAAAAGTGGTAGTAGGCCCTGCTCATCTGACTTTGACACTGTTCAAACATTCCATACATCTTCTGAATATCAAACAGCCTTGGATGCATCCATTTATAAAGAGTCCACTGAATATGTCAGTGCGGTTAGTTCTTTCGACAGCACTGGGAAAACTATAAGTTCACATGAAAGCATGAAAAGTTTGAGCTCCGAAACGTCAGGTAACTTGAGAAGCATTGATACGTCAGATCTGTCAGAAACACTGGTTGCATCAATTGGAGATCAAGAGCTCGACGTTGATATCGAGAATGAGGACTTTTACGGGTTGGAGGAAGACCTGAACGTTCAAATCCAAGAAGGTTTTAGGTCAGAATCAGTTGACCCCGAATCGCCACAGAATTGTATGAAGAGATCTCAAGAAATGATTTTCACAAAAAAAGAAGTTACAACTGGATTTAAAGTCTCAACGCCTTCGTATCAAACAGAAATTGACGATACCATTTATTCTGTGGATGACAAACCATTAGCCTCGAGTTTAGAGGAAAGTAGTATCTTATCCACATCGAGTACGTCAGCTATTGTTACTGTTGTCAACAATTTCGACGATTTAATAGGATCCGCAGGCTCATCCTCATTGGTTGGGATTGAAATGATCACGTCAATAAATGAAGATGAGCCTTTTCTCTTGTCATTTGATTCGCAGGACCTAAAACATGAAATTCAAACCGCATATGCAGATGATCAGATTGAGATAGACCAATTCGAAAAGCCTTCATCTTCAGATGAACCACGGCGCAGGGGACATAAACGAAGCGAAAGTACATCGGTAAACACCGAACTTATAAAAAGCCTGTTAGACGATGAAGCAGAAAATTCTTCCTCAGAAGATCTCGATAAAAACACTGCCAATGTGAATAAATTAGCCGGAGGCGGAGGAGATGAACATAAGGGAAGTGAGTCCGAGTCAGACCATGACCCTTATGAATCGGAATACTCAAGGGCATTCAAATCACCAAATCAAAGAAAGAAGAGAAAAGAGAAAAAACACACTGAAGCAATAGAACAGAGTGCAGAACACTCTTTTAGTCCATTGCATTTAGTTACAGAAACCATAGTCGAGGATACGTTGACAGAAGAAATGGAATCGCAAATATCAGCCGAAGAAGAGAGGCGTCCATCTCAAAATATGCAGGACTACTCAAATATTCCAGATATAACTGTCACGGATGAAATTAAGTACGGAGAAGAAACAGATCACATTTCTGACAGCACGTTGTACAAGGTAAAAACGCAGGACGAACTGCATAAAGTGGAAGACACCCCCATTCAACGAATAACCGAGCAACCCGCCTCGATATCTGATGAGCAATTCAATGAACTCGTCCAGCAACAGTATAAGCAAAAACTTGCCGACTTAAACGAGTCTCACGAGTTTGAAAGCAGAACGGCCGACTCGCCAGATTCATTCGAAATGGTTGATCAGCCCGACATCACTGACGAATTTGTCATAATAGAGGAGGTCGCTAAAGAAGCCAGCGAGTTCGACGTGGAGGGAAAAAGTATAAAGATTAGCTCCAGTAAAATGATCAAAAAACATGACGAAGAAGTAGAACAGATTCTGATTAAATCGGCTCCTGCTGCTACCAATTTGGGATCGCAGATTTTTCGCGATGATCTTAACTTTGAATTCGAAGAAAGTCCTCCTTCGCAAGAGCAAACAGAAGCGGAATCCGCCGAAATGGCGGCGAACAAAAAATGGGTTGAAATGCAACTATCCGATCATGCAGCTCAGCTGAGGTACCCCTATGAACTCGAGAGAGGGGTACTAGAAGACATCAAAGAAGAAGATGCTGAATTTGAAGTGGGAAGCAGTCGAATCAGTAGTTTTAAGGATTCATTTTCAAGTACACCAGATTATGATGTCTTAGCTGGTAGAAAGTATTTCAGCAAAACCGAACACGATGATATCTCAATGAGTAGCCTGCAAGAATTCGAGCATCTGGAGCAGGCTATATCGCTTGAAAATCGAAGGGTCTATCAGGGATCAACGGATTCGAGTAATGGTAGTTTCACAAGGCGATATGTGATACGAAACGCTGCCGGTGATGATATATCCTTGTCTAGCTTAAAGGAATTTGAAGGTTTAGAAAATGCATGCATTGAAGCTCATTTAATTGAAATTAAGGCTAAAGAAGAAGCAGCTTTGCTGCTGTCTCGCTCGGATGAGTCTAATAATTCCAATAATGGAAGCGAAATGCCTCAAAACGTAGTTGTCACAACAAGAATAAAAACAATAACCACACAGTCTGTGCCGAAGGGAAATATAGAAGCCATTCTCAAGTCAAAACTTGAAGAGTGTGAAGAAACAAAACCCATCTTAATGGAACGGTCAATAGATAGCCTTGAAGTGGAGACGGACGTATCCAAACCCACAGTCGAGCACCTTGCTTCCGAACATGGAAGTGCAGATAGTTTAGAGATGAACAAAAGTGGGGAGCTGATCACAAGCAGCATAGATTCGTTTGACATATCAAAAGAAATGACAACAAAATCGGACACAGATTCACTAGAACCAGTTTCGAATCAAGTGTTTCAAGACGAAAGTGTAGATCCAAATGAATTTGATAAGATATCTTCACTTCTAAATGAAAGTGATTCAAAAAATGTCGTGATCCAAATCTGCTCAAATACTGAAGTTTCCCAACAACCTGGCATTATAACAACAACAACCACCGCACTAGAAATTTCGGATAAAATCTCCAAGGTTATGTCTGACGATTCCTTGAATTTTTGCCTTGAACAAACAAGCTCAGCGGCTACAAATGCAACTTATTACAACGAAGGCGATTCAATGATGTCAGACAGCATGACTAGTTGCGGGTCGAGTACGCTAATAGAAGACACTGCGACTCCTGTTGCCAGCCAATCTCTAACACAACCAATCTACGGTGAACAATTTCCCTTTGAAGATCTGAAAACAAACGATGAATCCATCCTTGTTAATCCAAAAGCTTTAGGTATGTACAATTTAAGACCTCGTACAGACAGTTTTTCAAGTATAGCAATGGAGCTCAACTTCTCTATTATAATTAACTTTTTTTTTTAATAGCGCGTATTATGTAATATCAGTGTGTCCTTTCATCATTATGCATTCATGTGTACATATATCTCATTCTCGAGGGCAGCTGGAGGATTAAGCCAAGCTTGATTCTCTTGCCAGAGACGACCGTCCACATTTTTTGTCGAGGTTGCCCACCTGGTCTTACCGTCTTATGAGTGTTGACTCTTTCGGAAATGAGTAATTAGCTCGTCCCCTATTGAGAATAATCTCTGCAGAAAGTCTTGAATTCTTTCTAAATATTTCTATGATCCCTTTAATCAAGCGTCTGTTTCATTACCAGTCACGATACTGTTTGCTATTTTACTTCTGGTGGATATAGTTAACGAGCAAGTTTCACTCCTTTTTGCTCTTATTCAGGAAAATTGAGCTAAAATTTGAACTGCTGTCGCATTTCTAAAGTCGTTTCCGTCTCTGTTCTATACATCCGATTTTCTCATTTTTCGTCAAAGCTCCTGCCGGCTCTCTGAAGACTATTTGATTTTACCGTGATGGAGATTTATTTACACTATCTTCTCCACAGTGCCCACCACGCCTACTGCGGTTCTCGCTATTCTTGCTTTCGGAAGGGTTTCGACGTTCTGTCTGTCAGTCGTCTACGGTCACAATTTCCCATTCATCCGGATCGAAAGGGTTTTAAGCGTTGAGAAATTCAGTGACATCTACACTACCTTAGCCAGTCGAGTTTACATTTTGTTATTTCAAATGTGGGTTCAGTTGAGCGGTAACTCCATCGAGCATGCGAGAGTATCTTGGCTTAGGCCTGCTCGATCAACTTGGCCTGTTTAAAGGAATATTAACCATTTGGGTTCCCATAATCCGCTTAAGGTGCCTAGAGAGGATTTTGAATCGCCTCGCTGTGTTTTGGGTGCGGAAACCTGTCTGCCTTTTTTTAGCTTTTGTTCTTGAGTGTTTCTTATGGGTGCTTTGTCTTACGCCCGGTTTACACCTTTATCAGTATTGCTATGACCTTTTCATCCATGCTAAACTCTCTCTCTCTCTCTCTGTCAATGTGACAGGATCATTAGTTATTATAGACTTTTCAATTCAATACCCTCATGAACACCCGTTTTCGTAGTAAACCTGCTTGTTTGACAAGCACCTTCTCCCCCATCACCTTGAAGATCTCCTCTTCTTCTGCGCTGGCTTCCGCATCTTCTTTAGTTCCACAGTGACCCCTTCTGTTACCTAAGCTTAGTTTAGTTTCAGTTTGTTTTATTTCATGCCATGTCCTGGAGAGAAAATGATTCTCGCTCTAATGTTCTTTTCGGAGTCCACTCTAGAGTCAAGGTAGGCAAAAACTTACTTACTTACTTAAGGTGGCACCACAGTCCGGGGTGGACCTGGGCCTCAACCAACAAGCGTCTCCAGCCAGCTGCCTCCAGTTTCGCACACCAAGTTGGTTGAGGTCCCTTTCCACTTGCGTGCGCCATCTGAGTCGCGGTCTTCATCTACTGCGCCGTCCCTCGGGTGTGGAGTCGAAGATTTTCCGAGCATTGGTGTTCATCCCCGGTACATCACACAGCTACCTCAGTCGTTGGACCTTCACTCTTCTGACTAAGTTGATGTCGCTGTACA
The DNA here is from genome assembly GCA_917880715.2 of Matsumyia berberina. Classification (NCBI taxonomy): domain Eukaryota; kingdom Metazoa; phylum Arthropoda; class Insecta; order Diptera; family Syrphidae; genus Matsumyia; species Matsumyia berberina. The sequence continues at coordinate 38,991,431 of OU862870.1, forward strand.
GCCCGCACAGTTCGTCATTGCATCTCCTCCTGCATTCACCATCTATGCAGACGGGACCGAAAATCACCCGAAGAATTTTCCTCTCGAAACAGCCGAGAGTAACCTCCTCCGCTTTAGACAGAATCAATCCCTCTACGCCATAGAGTAGGACTGGTACGATTAAGGTCTTATGCAGGGTCCCTTCAGTCGTTCGAGAGAGGGCTTTGTTACTCAATTGCTTTCTTAGCCCAAAGAAACAGCGATTGGCAAGAGTTATTCTTCGTACGGTTGAAACTATAGTGCGCCTAGATTTTCCCTGGGCGGTGCAAGTTCGTTGGACATTTATCAAGAAATGCTCTGCGGTTAATATTTCGCAGAAAGACTCGTCATTTAGTAAGGATTTAACACGCATTCATTGCTAAGAAACTCTACGTCATCAACCTACAATGAACATTGCCACTTAAAAACTTGCATCCACATCTTCCCAATTCGTACATTCATATGTATATAAGTACATGCCTGTAAACACCTCTTAGAAAATGGTTAAATTCTTATAGAATCGATACTAATGATGTTCTGCTTTTTAATGCTTATGAAATTGTTTGCAACACTACTTTGCAATAATTAAATTAAATATTAATTTTAATTTCTATTTTCAGAAGATTCCAGCGATAAAGCTCCGACAAAACCTTAAACAAATACTGGTAAGTTTGACGAATTTTGCTTTTCATTTCATTCGATGCATTTTCCTCTGTGTTTTTTTTTTTTAATTCGATGATGATACACAATTATTCGGCCAAAATGCAATTCGCTATAACACTATGAAACTCATTTCTTATCAAGAACGAACCAACCTTACAAGAGTAACATCACTTTGAACTTTTGAAAAAATCGATTTTTGTTTGCTCAAATGACAGTTTATATTTTCAAAGAATAAGATGCAATTAGTCGAAATGAGAAATGTGCTCTCAAACGAGTTGCAAGTGGATTAGATTAAATTATGTAGTAGGGAGAAATTCTCCCTTCGTCACACTAAGATCAATGAAGATCCATTTTAATGGCCAAACGGGGATCTAGATGAAAACAGAACGTACCATCCATAACCAATTGGTAACCAATCACTGTGAAGATCTTATGAATTTGCAAAAGTCTTTGACGGGCTTGCTATAACTTCATCCAATAGGAGGAGTAATTTTAAATCAATTTAGTGCTTGGTCTGATGGTGCAAAGTGATTGCAATTCCTCTGATTGTTTCGAAATTGACACACCTGGGCTTTTAGTCAAACTCTCAGCTACCGCGGCTATATTTTCAACTGACCTTGGCGAGTTGGAGTCTTCACGTCACTAGCCTGTCCGAGACATTCAAATTTATCGATTTAATTCACTATACCTGTGCAGGAAGGCACTTAATGATGACCAAAAGCTGGACGAATTTTACGAAACATTTCTTACGGTATTTTTACCATTTTTGTAGTAGATTTTCACTATTTCAATATGTTGTGCGAGTGGATATCCATCCGTATTTAATAACCTCCTAGTTTTTACTCATCAAAAGCCATCGCAATGATTGTTGAATGTAGACAATTAAATAATGGCGCAAAATTTTAAATGACACTTCTTGTTGAACGACTCTATACAAAGTTCGCTTGTATCCTAAGAATTTGATACCTAAATGCTGATGAATTGGGCATAGACAGAGACACATATTATCGCTTTGTCATCATTCAGTTTTAATTTCTTTGCCTGATACTGTATCGTGTTGTGGTTGGTTGTTAAGTGTGTCTATTATGATAGGAAAAAAGTTTCTGTCCCTTCGCAGGATTTTTTGGTTTTCTAGTAATTGCACAGGAAATACGTGCAGCCATCTACTTTCCTTAAGCAATTAGGGTTGTAGGAAAGGGTTTTAATCAATGTTTCAGCTCGTCTTGATTAAGTGCTGACCTAGTGTATTAGTTTTTTCCTTTCCTGCTTCACCTTTATAAACAAGTACCCAGCAGAGTCTCGATCGATTTAATATTTACAAAAGCCTCTTGTGAAGGCTTTATCATCACCGGCCTTGTCAAAGTTATGGTTTTATGTACCTATTATTATCATTCATGAGGAGCAGTTTGTCAACTCTAGCACTGCGGTCTCATATAGAGGCCTATTGTGCTCTTTCCTATGTGTTTAGAGCAATTAGTCTGTTTCAGAGGATGTCAGGAAGTTAATCCACTTCTCTGGAGGAGCGTGGCAAGTGCCGTTGGTGAGACGAGTAAATAAAGGCGGGACATTCTGTGACGATGTGAAGAGAGCTTTCATCGCCCTCCAAGCATTGTCTGCAGGTAGGGTCTGGTGACAGGCCAAGCTTGAGTAGGTGCCGTTTTAGTCGGCAATGGTCGCTTAGGATACCAGGCAAAATTTTAAGGTGGTTCCTACTCACTACACTCTCCTAAACTTCCCACCAAAATTGTGTCAATCTTTGTCAATCTCTGTTTCTGAATACTCAAACTTGGAATTCATAAATAAACTAAATTTAAATCACATTATTGTAAAATTCACATTTATAGCATAAAGATTATGTATAGTCTATTATAAATGTTGTTATATTAATTATAATAAATACTGAAATACTGAAATACTGAAATACTGTGTTGGATTTGAGCAGGAATTGCTCCCCCATGAAGTTTTTAAAAATGGATTTGTTTACTCCACAAGCTGGTTCAGGACCAGAGAGGGGCGTAGTTGCACCTATCATTTCATTGCCGGTATGGCCTTTGTCAGCGGGGATCCAGTGTAATATAACCAAGTTGTTTTTTCCCAGTTCTAGAAGCAATTTAATTGTCTCTAGGACTAGTTTCGAATTTATCGTGGCTGAGTTCAGTGCTTTCGGGGTAGTTTGACTGTCAGAGAAGATAAATATGGTTTTACCACGGAAATAAATGAGCAAGTTTAAGCTTCATGGAAAATCGTTGAGCCTAGACTAACCGATATATTAGTGCTAGACGACTCTCAGAATATTCCAGCCCCAGATCCACTTTTTTTTTTAGAGCCGTACGTATTCCATACTTGGTCATGCTCTGAAGGACGGGGTTTGAAATGTTTGCCAGTCGTCACTCAGGGGGATGACTACTGAGTAATTTCGTTTAAACCACTATCTTGGGAGAATGTCATCCAACGGCATTGGGTGGAAGAGCCTGTGCAGACTGAGTTTTACCTGCATTTCTGGCGGTAGACCGACAATGACGTTAAGCGATGCGATGGAAGTGCAGCGGAGGCCACACGTCATGTAGATTTCGGCTAGGCAAAGTTGAACCCGTTCTAGAATTGCCAAATAAATACCTCCTTGGATGGTTTCCACGCTTTAAAAAAAAAACTCAGAAATACTTTGCAAAAAGCTAACTCTTAGGTAGGGTAGGTAATAAGTATATACACAGACATATTTTACATACATAGGTTCACACATCTCTAAATTCTCTTTTATATACCTACATTCGTCAATAACATGTTTGCTTTTCAGGGTACTTAGCGGAACTATGAAGAAGGAAGCACGCATTTCTTTAAATTATTTTAATAGTAGAAGCTGCATCTGGAAAAAAAATAGAAGGCAACTATTGGAGTCAATGCAAATTAAAAATGTGTTCTCGTCATGAAATAAACTTTATTAATACTTGTGTACATATGTATGTATGTTTGTTCATACATACATCCAAATGAAATGCATTGTGTTGGGACTGATGGTAGAAGAAAATTAGAACGGTTAAGAAATTGTAAACGAAATAAACAAACAACAATATAATATCTATACTTAAGCATACATAATATGTATTTATGTATGTTAATGGTAACAATATGTCCTTAAAATGCATATTAATTTTTTTAAGTATCTAGAAAAATATTTTGCCTGATTTTTTCTTTAGCTGAAATTAGTTTAATGCATAAATTGCACTAAAACCGAAAAATCGCATTTCTGTTTGAATTTTTATTTTGCCAGCTAATTTGTTGTAAAACTTTTTTTTAAATATTTGTTCAAAGTACATACGATAAATAAAACAAAGTTTCACATTTAATGTTAGTCATATTAAAACACACGCATGTATTAATCTAATAAATGCTTTAAAAAAAAGGATGTCTTTTGGTCTGAAAATTTGACAGAAGATGTTTCGATTTTATTGAAGTCGGGGACGGGATTCCCAGCCAATAGGATTCGATTGGCGACACATGCACTATTACGAAGTTGCTGTTGCACTGCGCATTTTATTTTGACAATTATGAACAGCTGTTTGTAAAGAAATTGGCAATAGAAAAAATGGAGAGATTAGTTAAGTGTTTTGTGTAGAATAATATTATGGAAAATTTAGAGCCGAAATAACATTAAAAACGAAGAAGAATGAAACATTGATAAAAATGCTGAACAGATTCAAAAGGCGACGTATTGGGTAGAACTGTAAATAAACAAGGAAAACTTTAACCACAACAAAACAAAGCAAAAGCAAAACAATTGATGCACAGATTGATCTGTTTTGACGATTGGTTGAATTGTTATTGCAGAAAAAACTCTTGATTTGGGCAGTACTGCCAATATGTTGCGTTTTTGAACTCGTTGCTTTTTTTGTTGCTGCAACGCTGCATTTTTGAATTCACCCAATGTTACAGGTAAAGTCCACAGGGTGGTCAGGGTCAGCATTGCCAGGGCAATGTCGACTGGTTCCGTTGGGAACATAAGTCACCTCTTGTTTATATGTACATATATACCTATTAGCCGTTTAAGTGAAAATGTGGCCGCAGTGACTGGTAGTTTAACAGGGAATCCGCGCACCTCGATTTGGCATCATTTTTAACATTTGATCCTTTTAACAAGCACTCTGCACCGAATTTTGACGAAATATCAGTATTGTTATGCTTATATGATTTAATTGATCATATTGCATTGCTAACGCTTATGAAGCAGTCGCTGGAATCAAAAATTGGCTAAAGTCTACCGGCCTAGAACTAGCTGACCACAAGACCGAGGGTGTCCTCATAACCAGCCGAAAGATTGTGAACTACGTAAGTTTCCGGGTTGGAAGTCAAACCATCAGGTCTAAGGTGGCAATAAGAAACTTAGGAGTAATGCTCGACATTAGGCTGAACTATCAAACGCACGTCGAGTACGCAGATGCAAGCGACGCGTTCCCGAATACTGCCAAACATCGGTGGGACTGAATACGCCAGAGTGGTCAGCTCCATCCTTCTATATGCTTCCGGCCTGACCGGAGGCACTTATGACAAAGGAAACAAAAAGAAAGCTCTCGTCAGCTGCTGTGGGCAATTAAAACAATAAGCGGTTTCCGAACAATCGCGGACGAAGCAGCCTGTGTTACAGCCGGAACATTGACATTGTCGCCAACGAGATGCAAAAAGTTTATCATAGGCGAATCGCGAACTGGCAAGAAGCCACAGTTACCAGAAGGGTAAAGAAAGAGACACGTCTGTAGCATTGTGGCAAACCAAATGGGATAGCACGACGAAAGGCAGATGGACCCACAAACTAATCCCCACCATCGAGGACTGGATAAAAAGAGCACGTGGGGACTGAAACTACCACCTAATGCACGTTGGCTATCGAAAATACCTCCATAGATTTGGATAGCTCTCCCTTCTGCCCAGAATGTCCACGAAGAGGAAGATGCGAAACATGCAATGTTCCACTGAAGGTGCTTTGCAGAGACAAGAGTGAACCTGCCAAGCAAGCAGGTCAAATGACGACTAGCTGGAGACCTGTTCTTATATAATGAGCGTGCAGAAAGAATTGAGAAGGCTGGAAAGATTAAGACCGGCCGAAATGGCAGAGTATGTATAGCATAAGTTGCTAACCAGCCCAGCGAAGTAATGCCTAACTGGAGTATGGTTGGTGTGGATTAGTACGTAGGAGCATTCCTCATCGAGTACCCAGGTTTCCGAATCGTCCATGCTAGTAGCACGGGCAACCACATCCTTTGACACAACCAAACAAAAAATCCGGCTGACTCAACAATTGTTGTCAATCGACCATTCGGCGCGTCGTAAGTTCGCCTATTGAGGGTTGGAAAGCGAAATTTTCGAAAATTATCTTCAATGACGAAATGAACTTCCACCTTGATGGCTAAATCAACAAACAAAAACTGCCAAATTTGGGACACGAAAAATGAGAAGTGTATGCATCCACAACGCGTTACGGCTTGGTGCTGATTTTAAGCAAAAGATGTAAGTGGCCCGTGCTTTTGTGAAAATAAGCAAGTTTGAGGGCTTACAGGCCAACGCAACCGCGAGGTGCTAACTGACTTTTTGTGAGCCGAATGGGAATTTATGGACTTGGACGACATGTGGTTGTAACAGCACGGTGCGACCTGTTACAAATCAAATGAAAGATTGGGCTTATTGTGGACAGAGATTCCTGGATGTCTCATCTCGCAAAGACATCAATTGGCAGGTTCGTTCCATATAAACTTTGTAAAAAAAATAATGTGACCAGCTCCTAGTCTTGCATGTTTTATTTAACGCCAAAGTTAAAACTTCACCCATTCCGTCACTTACTCAAAGTTGAAAGTGGGTATAGCTGAACACATTTACTCATTTCATAATTGCTATTGCCACCCACACCTCCATTAATTTCATTATTACCAAGTATTGGTTTTTAAGATATTGAAGCTGTGTAAATAATTAATTGTAACAATTAGCTAATGCTTTCGGACTGTTGGGATATTAGCCCACTGTTTACAACAATGTACAAGCACATCAGTATCCAGAATGGAGGAACCAAAATCGCTTGTTTCTAGTTTCAGTCTACTATTTCACCTTTGTAAATTTTGTGGAATATACCCTCAGTCTTTAAAGAGTTTTCAAAATGACAAAATTTTTCAACCCTCGAGAAGGGGTACAATCATTGTACTTCTATATATGGTACTCGGACTAGTTCTTTATAATTTTCTTATCTATTCTTTAACCGATGAAGATAAATCAATAAAGGCAAAACAGAGTAAGCATTGCTTAAGTTCTACTAATTAAAGAATAAATTTTACAATAAACACAGGTACACTAACATTTGTAATTGGACTGTTTTTGAACTATATCGCTCCTGCCATGCTAGTGGTTGATCAATTTACAGCAATATCTAACCAGGGGAAAATTGGACATTTTTTTGAACGAATTAAGAGCGTTGATGAGAAGCTTAGTAATGAAAATATTCACATAGATAACGAACTGGTCAGAAAACGGATAAATGCTATGGTTATATTGACCACTTTCGCAGAGTTGACTATTATGTTAGCAACTTACATTTTGCTCGTCGATTATAAGCAGTGGCATTCTCTTTTGTGGATCATATCCTGCGTTCCAACGTTATTTAGTGTTTTTGATAAAATTTGGTTTGCATCGCTGTTATTTGGTTTGAAACAAAGATTTCAGGCTATTAACAACAATTTGGATGAATTGGTAGAAAGTCATATTAAAGTAAAACGCCTTAATAAATTTAGCAGTGAAACTCAGCCTATTGCTGGTGAAATTCGAGACGATATTGTGAATATTCATTCTGGAAATTCATTAAAAAGCGAAAAAAAGAATAAGGTTTTTCCCAAGGAACGCAATGGTAAGCATTGTACTTTGTAAGTAGGACACTTTGTATCGTCATCATCACTTTTTCTGCTTTCCAGTTTTAATATCGACATCCGAAAACTCATTTCGAATAGAATGTTTATCCAACAAGAGCAAAATGGAGGGTGCGATCACTTTGACAAGTGAACTAAGTAATAACCTTAAAATGGACGCAAAGTTGACGAACTTTTGTCAAATGCACGATGAAATTTGTGAATTAGGGAAATCCCTTAATGAATTGTGGAGTTATCCTGTATTGGTGTTGATGGCTTATGGATTTCTTATTTTCACTGCGCAATTATATTTTTTGTATTGTGGAACTCAAGGACAGGTATGTACATATATAATATGTAATGTAATTTGTTTTCTTTGCACAGACATTTTAACTTACTTTGATTCGATTCGTTACTGATTTTGTATTTTGAGATTCTTACCTCTTCTTACAACTGCTTCGATAGTTTTATTTAGGACCACCCATGCCTTCTGTGAGAACAAAGCTAGAACCGTAGCTGAATTTTTATGAATTCACTGAGTTTATACTGCATCCATACTGAGGGAACACTTGAAGTAAACTTTCTTGAGGGTAAACTAATTAACAAATAAAAAGCTGGCACAACAGCTTGGGATGAGCCGGCGAATTGAAAAGCTTTTTCGTGGCAAATTGTGCTCTCGGAAGTTTCTCATTCCCGGACGAGGTGCGCAAAATTAATTTTTAACATGCGCAGAAGAATGTATGTATGTACATATATGTATGTATATTATGGAGCGGTCGACGCAGCCTCCAGAACTAAATCTGATAGAAAATCTATGCGGTGGTGTCAAGCGAGCTCTTTGTGATTTCCAAGATAAAAATAAGAATGAACTGTGGCTTTGAGCAGCTTGATACCTGTTGAAAGATATCAAAGGTTGGTGGATTCCTTGTACACGATATGTGGAGTAGTGCTTAAAAAATTGGACTAAGGAATATCTTCAATAGACAACATTCACCCCTATTCCCTAAGGCGTTTATCATAAACGACAATTGGCGTTTTCTGTGTCGTGCCGTTTTAGTATCGGTATTCCGTAACTCAAAAGCCTCCTTCTTCGATTAATTTACGTTTCTCACTTAAAGTTTTGTCGTAGATGAATGGATTCTAACGACAAATAGCGTTTAATGGCGTTTTTTTTTTGTCGTAAACGCCTTGCGGAATAAGGGTGATTAAGTTAGGTTAGAGGGGTGGCGGTTTGATGTTAGGCGCCTCCTCACTCGGATATTAATGGGTTCATTGGGTTCTCCGTTGTTAGATCCAACATACATGTACCTGTTGAGAAATAAGAAGAGGTAAGAGCTATTTCGTATTGTTCGCCTCGATGGATTCGGTGGCATGTTTGACAGTTGGCCTGAATCGCTAAAAATGTAAGCGGATAGGGTATTTTTTCTGGTTCTTCTTTTTCTGCGGCTTGAAAGTGGCAGTAAAAATGCGTTGTGTCCTCCTCCGCGTCTATACCGCCACAGACTCCGCAAAGGGCGGTCGTGGTTAGTCAAATTCTCCTTAGATGGGCCGCCAGTAGATTGTGGCCTGTGAGGATGCTACCCACTAGTGATAAGTGTGATCTGTTCAACACTACGACAACTCTTTACTATATATGTAGTTTCGATTTAAGTATTGCGGATAACACGGGTTTAATGGCGGTCTGGCAATTGATGTACGTCTCGGTTATCGTTAGAATTTCAGCTTGGAACACACTGGCGTGGTTTGGAATTTTTATCGACTGGCCAATGACGGGTTCTTCTGAGTATATTTCGAACATTACCCATTTTGAGCCGTGCGTCGATATAAATGGATGTATCGACGGGTATAATAACCCTTCCTTCGCCCCAACTTTCCCTTGCTACAATAGAAAGAGAGTTTGGAAGTTATGTTCAAAGTCAGGGCATGGCCTTATGTGATTAATTGCTGTTTCCATCTTCGTCCATCTAGCGATATTAATATGACCTATTAGGGCCCTTTTCTAAAAGTTGGACGCTTGCAGTCGCAAACCGCTTTTTATTGCCATTTCTTTAGTGCGTAGGTAAAGCGGAAGGAGTGAAAGTATCGTTTCGAAGGGTGTTGTCGGGGTCGTTCTCATGGCGCTGGTTGTGCTGATGTATACTAATCACTGGATTTTTGTAAGTGTCTTGAGATTTGTGCCTATTTTCGCGGTCGGCCACCAGATCAGACACCCATAGGTTAAAATTGGCCTAATGATGGCCATATACAGCGAGGCTTAACCTCCAATTTCTCCCATAGATTCTATTACATACATAGAACGCGAGAGTTGCCTTTTTTCTCTCGAGTTCAACTTGCAGTCTAAAATCTAGCCAAGGCACTTGGCACTTTCCGAAATTTCAAGCTGTATCGGGGTTCCAATGTTGGTATCATACATTTCTTAGAAGAATTAACTATTTATGTATCTTAGGGGTTCACGTTAAGACCAAAGATACAAATTTAAATGAATCCATTTGAAAGTTTAAGGTTTTGCTATTTCGTTTTTGGGTCCTGTATGTTGTATCTATTTTTCGCAGCTGTGCAAATACGAAATGTTTTTATTTTTAAAACTTTGTTAATTTAAAAAAAGAGTATTCACAATAAAATTAAATTTAAATTTATTTATTTATTTCTTCTTGCAAATAAATCAAAACTTTTGCAGCCCATTCCATCTCTTTTCCGGTCTGCAAAAAACGCTTTGGTCACAAGCATATATCTTCTCTATACGTCGGGGAAATGCATATATCTGATATATTTGAGTTGGAAGACTTCATTGGAATCTAAGCGAACTGGAATTTGTCTGCACAAATGTGGCATTGCAGCAGATAATAATGGTTTATATGAAATAGTAACAACAATTTAAAGCATTGAAATATCTATATACTTCCTCTTTAATTGTATTTTTCTATACACTAGGTAAATCATTTATCCTTGAAGTTGCTTAACCATTCTGTGGATTTTTCTGCGTGCGGATTCTTTACTTTGGATATGGAAACATTATATGGAGTAAACAAATATTTGCCTTAAATGAAAACTTAAATTATAATTTTATTTGTTATTTAGGTAAGTGGAGGAATAACTAGCTACCTTATTATTTTGATTCAGTTCAACCTCGCTGCACAACAAGCTAAGGACGCAATAAACACAAGTGTAGCGACCTATAATGAAACAGCGAACTTAATGATTGATGATATTCAAAATGTATCGGCCATGAAAATGCCAGATCTTATAAACAATTTAGGAGGATTGACCGCCAGTAATATTCTCGGAAGCTCTGCTTCTTCAGAATTATTTTCGTCTACTTCGACGACTGAGGACCCGTTCGGAGACTGAATGTTTAACACCTTTTCAACAGAGTTTGCATATTAAAATAACATAGTATTATTAAGGGAAACCAGCAGCAATCAATTTGAAATATTATATATTTTTGCACAGGTCGTTAAAGAAAGTTAATATTGTACACGGTTTGTTTCACACTGTTGTTGTTGAATTTATCTCGTGAGCACAGATGAAATAAACTAGGGATGCACAGGAATATATTTCAATCTAAAAATAAACAAATAAATTGGTGGGGTGACAGCTCGGGATGAGTCAAAGCCTAGCTTCTCGCAACCATTTATGTTGTACGTGTTACATTTTTTTTGCACCAATGGAAGGGACCTACAATTTATAGCCGACAACGAACGGCAAATTGAGAAGCTGTTTCATGACAAATTATACTCCCAGAGGCTTTTGTGATTTCCCGACGAGTGTTGGTGCCGCGAAAAATGTATTTCAGTCTAATGGAAATGAATAATGTTGACGCTTCGGAGCAATGCAGAGCTCCAACGAACAGGCGAGATGAATCAAGGTCGGGCGAATGCAAGGTTTCTTGTTGACAAGGAAAACAATTATGTGACATAGTGAGGTCCTTTGAGCCGGATCTAGGACTAAACCCACGAAAAATTGAAGTATGTACATATGTATGTATATATTATAAATACAGTTGAAGCTCTTTTATCCGGAATAGTCGGGACCAACGATTTTCTGGATAATCGATTTCTCCGACTATTAGAGGCATACATTCACCGGTCTTCACATTTCTTGAGATCTGAATGAGCGCGTATATATGTCGAATATTATGGGCTTCTCTGAAAAACATGCGAAAAAAGAGTTTGCTGATTATAGCAGTTCCATATGAAAGAGTTTTTACTGTAGACGCTTGCCCATTAAATGGCTTTAATGTCTCTTCCAGATGAGCGCTTTCTCTTTGTCTCTCTTTGCTCATTCAACATGAATTGACGGGGTAGAAATGTATCGTTTCTTTCAGCTACATGAAAATCCGCTTTTTCTTTTAAGTACGTATTATCAACCATTGCTAAACCTGACGTACCCTGGCGTATGAGGAATATTTTAGCAAATTTTTGTGGTGATCTCAACTCGATTTCACTCGCTTCTGGAAGTTTAACACTTCGAACATGGCATTTTCCTATGGATCCTTTTAGTTGTATAAAAGTGCGCCCCTTTTCGTCGAAGCATATTTCATCAGGCATCTCTAAACCCAAAATACTGAGGCGTATGTGGAACATTTTAATCGATTTTGAGATGATCTCAGTTCTGACTTGAGTTATTTTACAGCTTATAGATCAACTTCGACTTCAAGTTCATAGATATTTTAAGTGATATTTCTTGTTCAATGTTATCTTCAATTTCTTTCTTGAAGCCTTAAGGGTGGCCATGGTGCAGTGGTTAGCATCATTGCTTGTCACGCTAAAAGTCCGGGTCCAACTCCTGGTGTCGGAAAAACATTTATTTCTTACATAAATAAAAATCGATCAACTGTGAAAGCTGATGGCGACTCTACTGCGAAGGCATAACACTGACAGTAGAGTATCTTGGCTTGATGAATTGATTGAGCTGACACTGATTATGACATCAGGAAATTCGAAAAAATTCCTGTGAATTATAGCAATGACAAATACCACAAATATCCCCAGCTTGCCTGGACACCACCCTTGGACGCCAATGAAACTTAACGATACCTGAGTTTCAAACCACTGTACCTCGCTCGCGGTGTGTGTATAACATTAAAAGGGTATTCAAATCCCCTTGATCCGCGCGTGGATTATAAGAAAAAAACCTTAATTAGTATTTCTGCGAATGAGTCTCTCGGCGTTTTTTCTTTTATTTAGAATTTGTAGAATTAGTAAATATTCCTTTTATCATGAAGAATTCAATTAGATCGAGTAGCTTCGAAATACCAGCCGGTCAGTATGTATGTCGCATGGTTAGAAGCACTATTGAAAAAAGGTACATATGTTTAGTCACTGTTGGGGAAAAAAGGAAATAGTAAAAAAAAAACTGCCAACAATGTATTGTATGTATATTTATTTGGGGGTTTTTATTTGCTGTGTTAAACATTTATAATTAAACTTCTCCTGCTCCAGTACACTTAACATTTTGAAAAAGTTATCTTGTGCTCCATCGTAATCCAAAATGCCGATACAACTAATGGGACTCTTTTTAAATACCACGTAGCTTATCTGTCTTCTTTGTAATGCAAAAACGTAGGGAATGTTTTTGTTTTTACATTCTTCTTTTATGTTCATAATAGTTTGGTCCAATCCACCTTAAAGTTAATAGTTTTACTGATTTTTTATATAAATCGAAATGTATTATAATATCAAAACCTGGTAAATCGCATATTTCGCAATCGGTTGCAATTACAATGCACTTCACTTTATTGATTTTCATGTGGGCCTGAACTTCCCGAAATCCAATAACAATCCTTCGACGGCATCTTCCTTTGTATTGGTTACTTAAAAATGCTCGTTTTTGAAATCGGTAAAGATCTTTTAGCAATGTTTGAACCAAGTGACATAATTCTTGTGAAGTCGTATTGTCACAATATCTAAAAAGAGATTTATACATGCTAACATTACTAAATACATATTAAAGTCTATTTTATAATTTAAATAATTGCTTATCATGATTCCACACAGGTAAAGCCTTGAGTTAGGTAAACCCAGTGCCGATAAGGCGGACCTTTTTTTTTCTCAAAATCAGAGAAGGGGCTCATCCGATGAACCTCCTTCACATAAATTAATATGCCCACCAAATTAACTACCCCTGCTCTTCAAGGATTGGAAAAAAAACTCTTAGAAACAAAGACATAGCTGTGGGTTGCTTTTTTCGACATCGACGGTGGCTTCGACAACAAAGAGCATATTCAGATGTATTAAGGGAACAGAAGAAGATAATACTAAAACCATGCTAGGAGATAGCCAAATCTACACTACAATGATCTCAGCGCCACGGCTGCGAACGTTGGCCTCAAGGAGAAGTTCTTCTTTCCTCTACTGTGGTCCATCGTAGTAAAAAAAAAAACTGCTGACAACGCTTAGTGGATATCAGCCAACAAAAAGGCGGATGAGCTAACCAGAAAAGTACCTGCTTCACAATTCGTTCTGGCAAACCCAATGAAAAATATACATTTGAACAGAGGAAGCTGAACGAGCAGGTCCTGCCAAGACCGCATTCGAGGAAATTTTGGTTTCATACTCGCGCTGTCTAGCCTTATCAACTGCAAGCGTGAAATTAGCTTAAATCCGCTCTCACTTGGTTTTAACAAAAAATGGTATAACGATTGGAGTGGAGGCACCCATCTTAACCTACTCTTCGATTGTCTAGTGAAAAACATTTGGGAACAAAAGTCATCATGCGAATCTTCCCAATGGCAGTTCTCGAAACTTAATTGAGTTTATTGCTCATTGAGGAAGCTCAGTAGCAAGAACTACATTGAAACTCAGGGGAATCAATGAATAAAGATTTCCTACGAGCCACATCCACACAATGGATGGAATATATGAACATTAACTTACAAAAGTATTTTTGTAAAGCCAACAAATTAGTATTTCGAACAAAGGAGAATCGTTTTCTAAAGAAAAAAAAAATAAAAAAGGTTCTGCAAGATTTTGGAGACATTTTCTTTCGTAATGTGGTATGCACTGGAAAAAATTCAATTCAAAAACTTGCATAAAAAATCTGCCTATCTCTAAATATTTTACAGAAAAACTAGCAAAAGAAAACACACTTAAGGCCTAAAATATAGTTTTTCGAATAATAGCATAAAATGTTTATGGTTTTAAGTATATTGAGGTCATATGTTAATCATACATACTCTCGAAAACGTCTTGAATGTAATCCAGATCTGTTTTTGCCCTGCAGTGTAAGATCGTTGAAACATTTGGTCAAATCCTCTGTTTGATGTTTTATAGGAATATCTGGCTTGTTTTCGTTTATGTTGGCATTTCGTTTAAGTAATCTATATTTCAAAATACATTTCTTTAGCGGTGAAAAGCGACGTTTGTGTTTTCTTATGTGTTTTGTTTCTTTTTTATAAATCGCATAAACAATTCGTTTTGTTTTTCCCTTTGCTGCGAGTTTCGGTTTTATAAATTGACTCAGATTAAGAGTATTTCGGGATTTTTTATATTTTACATTTTTAATTTTGCGTGTTTTTGGTTCCTGCAAAATATGTTCATAAGTGGTTTGATCAATAACTTTTACTTTCCCGGAAGTGTTTGCGGAAAAAGCCTTATTCATCGATTGGTTATAACTCATAGCTGGCTCAAGTTATTTTAACAGCAAAATGTATATGTAAACTTTGTTTAAAATATCCTGCAAAGAAAATAGAGAAAATATTATACACATAGGTAATGTATGTGCGAATATTTATAAATAAAAAATAATTCAATGAATTAAGTGACAATTGATGAAAAGATAACGAATATTGTAACGACATGACTACTTTCTCTGAAACCGATCTCCCATCGTTGGACCCAATCCAAATACTCCGATTTCTCAGAGTTACTGGATTGGAGTAGGTGCTATAGGTCGAGACTTATCGGCCGATACGAGTTCGGGGGAGCACAATAGATCTCTACAGTTCGTAGTGCGTACTAGAGGTGGGGAAAACAGTTCATTTCACTAAAGCACTTCATTCACTCTCCTTCATTTGAAAGAAGCGTTCACTGGAGCGTTCTTTTTTTGACGAAAAAAAAGAGAGAAACCTTCCCATTGAACAAAACAGAAAAAACGTACCAGTCAAATAAACAAAGAATACATTCTGTAGGGGAAAGAAATTAACAAATTGAGCTAACTTCAGTCCCCCACACCCATTCCAAATTCAACTAGAGAAGTGTAGGATAAGAATGAAATGAAGAAGGAGAAGCGAAAGAAGTGAGACAATAAACTGAAGCGTAGGAATGAATAGAAGTGTAGAGATGAATTGAACGAAAATAACTAAAGGAACTAATTCAACTGGATGAAGCAGTGAAGTGTTTGACTGAAGTGAATGATTGCTTTTTGATGCCACCTGACTAGTGCATACACACACCCAAATTTTTAAGACCTAACATCTAACGACATGACTAGACAAATACCTCCGATTACAGTTTATACCTGTATTGCCACCCGTCTCACTTGCTCTCTTAGATCGTTTTCCATAGATTACACTCAAAAATGCATCATTTCTCAAAATGCTTCAGTAAAATGCTATATATACACATCTGCGATCAAGTCACATTGGAGTTAGATCTATTAATACTATAAAACTCTTTCTCGCACTCACTTCTTGTCCTACTTGAACCAGATAATTAACCATATAAAATCTACATTCTATGTGTAACACCACACAATTCAAACATTTTAATTTAAAACAAAAATTAAACAGAACTGTTTTGATGATTAATCAATTACTTTATTCAGTATAACATTGTGATTTATATGCGCATAGGTTTTATTTAAAAGCTGATGAATAAGGCAATCGCCACAGAAATTTATGCAGCAACAACATGTATTACAAATCCATCGATTTTCCTTACTCAGCGATTCCATACAGTTATCACACTTTTCATCAGAATTTATTGATTGTACTGATTCTTTCTCAGCGCGGATTACTTGAAGCATATTCAGCAATGATTTTCTAAAGCCCAAGCTCTCTTGCTCTATGTCTGTTTTCATAAAGGCTTTATAATCAAAAATAGAATTGCTGCCACAAAGTTCACCACCGGACATATCATCGTCTGGAATATTCACAGGAACATCGTGGGCAGGAAAAAAGGTGGAGCGACGGTATAAACTTTTGTAAAAATGTTTTGATTTAGCAAATACATTCTTCTTGTTTTTCGGAATTCTTCCTGGAACTGGCATACCAACGGAATGCAACTTTTTAAAGAATTTCTGAACTCTACTAGCAACTTGCTGCGGAGTACGATTACCAAGTGCCAGAGCTATTTTTGCAAAACGGCGCATTTCCACAGGTTCTACTGGATATTCGATTAAAAGCTGCTCTAAACGTCTTTGCTCTTCGCTCGTCCATAGCTAAAAGTAAAAAGAATGTGATTTTAGGTGAAAATCAATATTCTACAACAAGTGAGTTGTGAATAGAGATACACAAGTGATATACAAAATTCGTATAAAAAATCACAACAACTCTGGAGTAGCATTTACTTTATGTTAAGTAGTTTTCGCAATAATAAAAACACAACTGATGAACAATGTCTTGCAGACATCATTATATTTTTAGATACTTTCTGATACTTCCGACAAGAGGCGGTGTCGCGAAAAATGTACGGTAGACACGGCTGAGACTTGAACCCACGCAGCTCGCACAGCAGGCAAACGCACTAAAGTCTGAGCCACGGCGACACATTTCTTCGAGATTTTGGGAAACGAAATTTCGGGAATTTGTGCATCGGGATACTGAAAATTAATGTGAGTTGACCTTTCTCTCGGCAGCACCGAGTAAGATAAAAACTTGTCCTTCAAGTAAGCTGTCAAGGGCCGTGACCTGCGACCCATACGCGGGATAGCAAGGAACGACAAAGTAGCGCGCAAGCTCGGTCTTACGTTATGCTACCAGCTTGGAGGATTTGGTGGTCAAGAACAGCCCGTTGATGGATGCCTCAAATCACGTTTCGGTTAGGGATTGGGTGTTCGTTAAGCGGACGACAGGTCTCAGGGATTAGGGCTTTAGGAGTATTTCAGCTTGAAAAGGCGTTGGGGAAGCTAAGTAGTCTTAACGACCTTGATATCTTTAGGGCTGTTGAATATATTCTTCCAAATTTGATCCGTCCGCAAAAATTAATATATCGTTACCTCGCTCTTGCAAATGAGTTTAAAAAAAGAAAACTAGAATACCTAGGACAGGTCTTACACAACAATAAGTACAAACCACTCCAATTTAGTCTACAAGGAAAGATAGAAGGAACAAGAGCGGTCTGGAGACAAAGGCTGTCATGATTTTAAGATTTACGGGAGGGGCTCAATCTCTAAAATAATAAGAGGTGTCAAAAATAAATCGATGATTTCCAACCACCGCAGCGGAGAGAAACTTTAAGAAGAAGAACCTCACTCTTGTCGGAAAACGAAAACAGAGGTCTTGGTTGCAAGCAATTCGTGTGATAGTCTGTTCGGCATATTACCGTCTCCCGAGATAGCAAAATCATAATGCTACTGAGGCCGTGAGCCTAGTCTGATCGCACACAACAAAAATTTGTTTTTTGAAAAGCACAGGCCAAACCCGCGGTAAAAAAAAAAACACGTTTTGTATTCGTAATGATTGATGTCGTATTACATTAAATTCCAATAAATGCACCCACCTGATTAAATGTTTCTGGTTTGGTTTGATCAAAAACTCTTCCTCGAACCTTGACATCTGTACTTATCTTAGCTTCAATTTCACTTTCTCCAATCCTTCCGCAATTTGTTCGCCCAACATCTGGAATCTTAAATAAATTTTTAATAACATAAAACCAAATTTAGGTAGATGTGTAATGTTTACCTCTCCAATGCAGATATATTTCGGTGAAACAAACTTATTCTCAAAAACATCCGTCACAAAGCCCGTTGGATCATTCAGGTACTTATTTTTATTTAGAATTATCTCCTCAATATCACTGTGAATTCGTATTTTTTGCGCCTCCAACAGAGCAATAGTTCTTAAAATCATAGAATATTCAGCATTTCCTCTTAATGCCAAATGGTCACTTTCAAACTTAAACACTCCATGTGAATTATCACTACACTCGTTTAGCTCATCCATTGACAGAAGTTAGATTTAAACAGAGATAAAGTAATAAATAGATATTCAACATCCGTTCATCTATCCTCGCGACAACCATTTGTTTACATTGTTGTAGTTGTAGCGCCATATTAATTTTCCTCGCCGACAGCTGGTGGCTGTGTGTGTGAATACGTGTGAGTAGAAAGGAACAACAATTAGAATGGTCAATTTAAAAACGATGCGGTGAATTTATATTTAGTCACCACTATAACTATTTTTGTCATCTTTAAACGTTTCTATGAAACCGTTTTTAGAGCTAAAAATGTGTTTATACCTCGTCCAATAAAATTATTCGTTTACTCATTTTCAATAATTAAACTTCCGAATCTCAATTAAATTGGCGGCTTAAATATTTTGAAATTTTTTTTCCCCACATCGAAATGAGGGCGAAAATAAGCTGTTGCGTTCGAAAGTATAGCAACTCGTATTATTTATATTCCAGTCTGCGAATCCTGGAATGCTATAACAATTTACTGGAAATTAAAAGTTATAATCAGTTTAATTGTTTAATAAGTGCAATACAGTACTACATCGGTCTCCGTAATTCGATCTAATAGAAACCTACCCTTATTTTATCCATGAGTTTTTCGAATTACTGAAGGTGAGCCAGTGTAGCCAACGGATTTTTGCCTTTCGGACTACATGTACCCACGTCTTTGCCAGAGATTATAATCTCTGATCTTTGTACAGCACGTAGAGCTCGAAATTAAATCGTCTCCTTCATTTACCCTCCTCGCAGACATGGCCGAATTTTTCATTTACATTTAACGAGTTTGATGCCCAGATCCCGTTCTAATAAGATGTTTAGAGTAGTACCAGGTCTGGCAAGTTTGTCGGCCTTATAATAATTCCTTTGAATCTCCGTGAGAGATGAGTAGTTTTTGAAGTGTATGTTACTGATTCTAGGGATTTCATAAAGCCCTGGCTATCAGTAATAACTGTGACGCCCTTACCACATTGTGCTTCAGCCATTTCGTTGATTGCCATGATGTGCGCCTGAAATACGTCACTGAGGGAGATGCTCAGGTTAGCTATTTCGGAGAAAACAACGCCTCCCTATCCGTTCTCGATTTTGAAACTAAATAAGTAAATAAATAGCTGGCGCGACACAGTTCGGGATGAGTGAAGACCTAGCTTCTCGTAATCATTCATGTTGTGCGTGTATTCGTACGAATGGAAAGGATCTACAATTTATTGCTTACTCTGAACGGCGAATTTAGAAACTCTTTCATGACAGATTATACTCCCGGAAGCTTGTCATTCCCCGACGGGAGATGGTGCCGCGAAAAATTTTCGGTGGACACGGCTGGGGCTTGAACCCACGCCGCAGTTCAAGACAGCAGTTTAACGCACTAAGCACTGAGCCACGGCGACACTCGATTTTGGAACTGTCGGTGTAGAAATGAGTCCAGTTGTCGCCTCTGGTCTTACCACTCACTCCTCTCTGGAGGAGACTGATATCCGAAACCTGGGGCCGAATTACCACACTCGTTAACGAGTAACTCGTCATCTCACTCACTCACTCGTTATCGATTACGGTAATTCGGATACTGAAGTTAAAGTTTCTAAATAATACCTGAGTTTCCTCCGCTTCGTCGCTGTGATCTTCAATAACTCTGGTCACTATCAGGCAGTGTTCCTGATTCACCCGAAAATGTTGGTGCAAATCTAGTTTCCAGTTCTAGTCTAAATTTTGACACTCCTTGATGTTAGTCATTTTGTCTGAGTAGCTGTGTTAACACTACCATAGATGCTTCGATTTGAAATTCCATATGGGTTTTCTTCATTTATGCTCTGCTAAGTCATCGAAGAATCGAACAGTTGCGCTGATTTAGTGAAGAACGAAGGTAGTGATCAAATCCATTAGACCAGTTTGTACATTGGTCTAATCATTCAGTCACCCTGTATGACTTAATATACAACAACAAAAAACCAATTTTTTGTTCAATATCTTTATTATTTCTACACTATTGTTAGACATACGTCTGTAGGTAGTCCAAATACAAGTTCTTATAAATTCTGATTTGTACGATCGACAATTGGAATTGATAAAAACAAAACTTTATATATTAAAAATGCATGTAACAAATACTGACGCAATATTAAATTGAAAAAGAAAAACTAGCACCAATTAATTAAAATTATCATAGTTTTCGATTGTGCCCTTTCAGATTTAGTTCTCAAACTCTAGATATTTGGTATCTCAAGGTGCCTTTTTTTTAAATACATATTAGTGAAAGGAAACTTTTAGACTGATGTTCTACCAATTAAACACAAGCACTGATCTATGGATAAAAATAAACTTGATCTGTATCTGAAAAATGTATCTTATTACACAATCGAAATTCACATAAGTTTATGAAAATATCGAAACCGTTTTGAAGAGTTCTACGAGTACATGCCCCTTGCGACATTACTTAGTAACAGCTGCATGGATTGATTTAGCAACGTATTCTATGTTGTTATCGTTGAGACCGCACATATTTATTCTTCCCGATTTTAATAAATAGATATGAAACTCCTCTACAAGTATGCTAACTTGCTTTTCTAGAATAGAAAATTAAAATGAAATTGTTTATTCTACAATGCTTTCAACTATAGTTACCATCTAATCCTGTGTAGGAAAACATTCCAATTTGTTGCGTTATGTGATCCCAATTTCCAGGTGTCTTTAATTCAATTAGCAGATCTCGCAGCTTTTTCCTCATTGTGATGATGCGTTTTGACATAATTTGAATGCATTCCATCCTGAAATTATTTGTATTTGTATTTTATAAAAATATTCCGTCAAATTCAAATATTTAAAAAGGGAATAGTTTTAAACAAGCTCCCCCACGCTGCTGTCCAAAAATTCTTCAATTTGTCATTTTGTGGTGAGTATTTAGTGCTCATTTGATGAATGAGACAGCGTGGGTGCCTATGTGTTGGAAAAGAACTTGTAAGACTGGAAAACGGACAGAAAAATTAAAAATCTTTCTATAATTCATCTCTGACAACTACGGGTTGTAAAAAGTTGGAAAATCATTGGAAAGTTGCATATCCCTATACGTGTACAAGGAAATCGACGGGAACTGTTAAGTTTGGTTAGATTTACCAAATTTTCAAGTTTTTTTTTTATTTATTTTTCTCATTTTCTGTAGAAGCAATTTATGATGACTACAAGCAAGAAAGCAGACAGCTGTGATATGAAGAACTGTAAATCATTATCCGCATCTTCCTTGTCAGATTCATCCCGCAATTGTAGCACCAAATCACTTTGGAAACGCGTCATGTCAGAAAATGGAAGTCTTTTCTCTGCGAAATACAACCAAAATGCCAGAGCCAGTGACCAAAAGAATTCTGGATGGACTGAAGATCAAGCCGATTCATATGGTCCCTTCAAATTATCAACAGTAACAAATGAAAATACAAAAGAACTTTCTTTGGTTGTAAATTCATTGGATCGGTATAGATTTGGTAGAAGATCGTCAATTGTTGAATCCATGCTTGGTTTTAAAGTAGTTCCTTTTCCTGACAATGTCGAATGTTTAATGGTTGCTAACATCATTGACAGTTCTATTAAAGTGGATTATCCGCACATAGCTGAAGGAGATTGGTTTAAGTCGCTAGAAAACATCGAAGTTAGGACGGGAAACATAGACAAACTGCTCCTACAGTACACTAAAGAAACTAGAGTTAAATTAATTTTCAAAGGATCAACTAACCAAGATGAGCAGGGCGAAAAAACGAATCTTCGCGAAATAAATAGTTTTGATGACTTTGCATATGCTTATAAGCAAAATTCATTTAACAGTGAGGGTAAATTGCACGATCGGAAGCATTTCGTTTTTTTAACATTAATAATAAGCCGAGAATATTTCAACGGCAATACAAAGTGCATATTCTACTATCCTTATGTCGCAAACAACTTCCTTCAAAATGCGAAGGGTAGTTTTCTTACACTAGACTCTGTTGTCAACAATGACCTAAGATCGAAGGCTGTAGAAAGTACAATAGTTGTTGAGGGTATCAAGTACTATATCACTTATGGACATGTCAATGGGTATTTAGTTGTAAGCGCGTTCTCATCTCTTTATCAAAGTAAACTAGCAGCCAAGTCAAACGGTAACGACTTTCTGAACTTCCTAAAGTTCAACCTTCTGGAATTCCGCTCTTTACAAGTAAGACAATACTTGACTCACGTGTGTGAAATATTGAAAACCAACATAGAGAACAACATTGATAATTGTATGTATAATGTACATCTTGGGGCGTGCTTCAACTCCTCGTTATGTATAGCCCTACCAAAAGAAGCACAGCTCAGGATATGTGACGCATTGAGCGAGCTGGAGTCTATGGACTTCAGAAAATGGAATGAATCGCAAGAAGCCTTTCGAGATCTTATTGTTTGTGGAACTGCACTCTACTATAAAAAGTACTTATTGTCATCGAATTTGGCTGTTGGTTTGAGAACAAATGTTGAATGTTTTCTTAGGCTACGGGGCATTACCGAGTTTGTATTATTTCCAAATGATAAGGAAATGTACGTATGGGAGAAAATTGACAAATTGGATAACCAAAATAAGCATTTCTTGGCAATTTGTGTTCATAATTACCTCCTTTTGGTTGTGGTCTTAAAGAATACATTACTTAGAGAGTCAAGCTTGTCGTGCATTTCCTGCATGGAAGAGGTTATAGACACAACCGACTACCTCATCTCATGTGGTATCGAGTCTATTTCACAATTATGGGTGGAATCCAGTAAACGCCCATATATTGCAGCAAAAAAATCGAATTCACAAGTGCGCCACAAGCTAAAATTCACGCATCAAAAAGATGTCTCCAATGAGAACATCGACAACAATCACCATTTGTCTGATCTACCACATAGTACTTCCAAGAGTGATGAGAAATATAAAAAAAGATGTGAATCAGAGAGCGCATTCGATTGGCAAATCTTTGGTAAAAATGAATTTAAAGAACCAATTCAAAGCGGAAACTACCTCGAGCCTCTATTGAATGAAATTAAGATAATGACGCCCTTAAACTTGACTGCGGGATGGTCAAACGATTTGAAATTCTTTCTTCAATTCAATTTAGCAGACGCGTCAATTATGACACCATTTGAAATACTGTGTCCAGACATACAATCAAATGCTATAAAGGAATACATTCTTATAATCCATGAAAAATTGCAAATAAATTCTAATTTAAAGAAATTGCAGGACACAGCTTCAAGTTCGAATAAGAGCGTTGTTGGTTTGAAGGAGCACAGTATATCAGTTGGTATTGTTAATAATGCAGGGGACTGTGAAGATGTTGTTATAACTGGACGTTTATTTTCTTTTCCACCCAAGGAGGTGTATGTTTGTTTTGGACAAAATGTCTCACAAAATCTCGTGGAGTTATGGTTTCGAATGTCTTTTTTAAATATCGGTTAGAAGCCGAGTGTATGGCCTAAGAAGCTTAGATAAATAAAACTGTAATATTGAGTAGGAATATTTTAAGCTTGCGGAGAGACAATATGTTCGAATTTCTTTTAATGGAACAAACAGTTTAGTTTTTACTTTTGAAATGTTACATACTTTCAACCGAGTACTCAAATAAAGAAAATATTTTTCGAATAACTTGTTTTCAATGTTATAAATATAAGGTAGTTAAGCTACGATTACACGGTCAACGAAAACAGTCAACGCGTTGGCTCTCTGACGTCAAAATTTGTCCCAAAGTTGTCAACTAGTGTGAACGTCAACGAAAAAAGCTGTCAACGCGCTAATGGTTGCGTTGACATCCGCAGTGACGAGAGTTTTTGGAACCACACAGACTTTTCTCGTTGACCGTGGCTGGATTTTGTACCCCGTCAACGTAATTTGCATTGACAACTTTTCGCCCTGGTATTGTTGTTGTTCACTGCATTGACATTCTCGTCAATTAAGGGTACAAGCATTCGGTTGGAGTACAGTGAATGTGTTTTCTGCGAAGCAGACGTACATAGGAATAGGTCTATTCGCGTACCCTTCCAAAACAGCGAATTTTTACGTTCGAGTACGCAAAAATTTCGTAGTTTCTCGTAAAAGCGCTCATGAGAGAGTAAGAATTTTCCCCATGCTACAAATCTTAATGCAAGAAAATTCTTTGGGCTAATTTTTTTTTTTTTTTGTCAATTGTGCAATATTTTGGAACAAGCCAAATGATCTATGCAAGTGGTGACGATGACGTCTGCTTCATTTTTCTTTCTTTTTTTTTTGCTTTTGTTACAGGTCAGACATGGGACATTGGAAGGCGAATGGATGGTGTCTTGCATGTTCTCTCAGTGAGCGACTAATGCCGCATGCGACCAATTTTTTGATTTCTCGTTAAGTTTGCAGCAACAGGGGTACAATTTAAACCGTTACCATGAACTGGCTCAATTGGCTCAATGCAACCACTAACGTTTTTCTAGATGAAGAATGCAAGCCAAGAAGAAGTCAACGTCGTGTGATCGTCAATGCAAAAAATTGCCTATTTTCGTTCCTGTCAACGCGCCTTGGCACATCGTCAATGGTCCACATGTTCGGAATTGATCAAGTCGTGTGATCGTCAACGTTTTGCGTGTCAAGGCATTGCCATCGAAGAAGGAAAATCGTGTTGACACATTACACGTCATCGCATTATGGGACAACATTGACGGTCTCGCGTTATTCGTGTAATCGTCAACCTTTCATGCATTGACACGTTGACCGTTGACGGTGCGTTGACAGCGAATTGGCGAATTTTCTCGTAACGTTAGAGAGTCAACGCGTTGACTGTTTTTGTTGACCGTGTAATCTTAGCTTTAATATAACCTGCCAGGGCACAACGGCCATATAGGCAATACATGATATAGCAGACATACTAGCCAGAAAAGGATCCTCATTGAGCTTCATGATGTCGAGACTATTCTGGATTGGTAATTAGCGCCGCAAATGCTTCATTATCAACTGGCTAAAAAACAGCCCACCATTACTTGACGAAAACTAACAAGACAAAACGTTAATGCCAAACATCTCCATACATTTTGCGTCACTGTAACTGTTTAATCAGACCACATCTTCGTCATTTAGGTGAATTCGTCCTTGAGGCAGAGAAAACGTTTCTCAATTCAGTCAATGACATTTTTGGATTGATAATGAACTCAAGTTTCATGAGCGAGCTCAAGTGGAGGAAATCACAATATGCTCATGTGTGGCTGCAATAATAAGGTGACACGGTCTCACCTCTACTAAAAATCTACAATTTAATCTAGGTAACTGATATATGTACATATGTAACGTTAAGTTACGTAGTATTTTTCCTTATATTAATGGGCACCAGCGCCAGACTACTGAACGAGCTGTGCAGGTTTGAGCCCAGCAATATCAACCGAACATTATGTACTTTTTGGTACCAGAATAGGGCAACGAATAAACATCCGAAATGTCATAAAAAAGCTTCTCATTTCGGAGACGGGAATAAAAATCTGTAGGTCACTTACAATAATAACCATTTCTTCCGGAATGACTCCATCCTGTCTCATCCGCCGAAGGCTGTCCACAAGGTGGTGTTCTCTCGCCCCTGGTCACTGGGCATCGATGACATACTAGTAAAGTTTAGTAACCTTGGCTACCATGTAATTGGATATGCCGATGACTTAGTCATCATAACAAAGGATGTGTGCACAAAAATGCAAACAGTCGTCAAGATGCTGCAGGAATGGTGTGTTGGAGAAAGCCTCTCAATCGTCGAGCAGCAGTGAAAACCTTAGGCTCAAATCTCAAATCAGTCTTGTACTGCTTCAATACTCTCCAAGACTTGGCCAGTAAGCGCAAAGTCAAGCGATGGTAAGTGCCTGGACATAGGGGTATGGCTGCAAATAAGATTACCGACGAACTGGCTAGAAAGGGTTCGACTGAGTCATTTACTGGCCCTGAGCCGCGCTGTAAAAATAACAAATTGGGAAAACTAAATGTTGTTTCCTATTGGGAAAATACCCAGGGAATTCGTCCAGTTAAAAGAGCTATCAGACCCTTTCATAACAAATCTAAAGAATCCCTGTACACTGAAAGGAATGATATCAGAGGACTGGTGGGCTTTCTAACGGAACTCTATCAACTTCGTCATCACCTACACAAAATAGGTATATTTCACGAAACTAAATGTCGTCTGACGGGCTGTACAGCGGCATCGACTTAGTCAGAAGGTCCAACGACTGAGGTGGCTGGGTCATGTAGAGCGGATGGACACCAATGCTCCAGCTCGGAAAATCTTCGAATCCACACCCGAGGGTCAGCGCAGTAGAGGAAGACCGCGACTCAGGTGGCGCACGCAAGTGGAAGGGTACCTCAACCAACTTGGCGTGCGAAACTGGAGACAGCTGGCAAAAGATCGAAATCGCTGGCGACGCTTGTTGGTTGAGGCCCAGGACCACCCCGGTCTGTAGCGCCACCTTAAGTAAGTGAGTAAATGTCGTCTTTGCTTGTAAGACAATAAATCTACGGAACACATATAGAAAATACTTACCATTCTTTTCGCAGCTGCGCATCATTTAATATAGTTGAGACAATTCTACTACCAAAGGCTGGAGGATTTGAGTATGACATTCTTACAAGCAATGTAAACTGCGAATGCACTGCTTCCGTGGTTTCTTTGCTTTTCTGAACCACCGTTAAGTTTCCAACACGTTCACCTACAATAACAAAATAAAAGAATACATTTGCCAAGCAACCGATAGTTATTGGTAAAATCACCACAAAACGATACTTACAATATAAACCAAAGTTTTTAGCAAACGATTGCGCAGCTAGTAGTTCAAAGTTTTTGTCTACGAAATATCGTACTGCCCACGCATCCTCATCTGGATTGCCGCTGGCAAAGCCTTGGTAAGCAGAGTCAAAGAATGGAAAGAGTTTCTTTGAACTCATAACCTCCGCAAGTTGTTTCCATTGTTCTTTTGTGGGATCACAGCCAGTCGGATTATGAGCACATGTATGTAATATAATTACTGCGCCTTCTGGAGCAGCATTTAAATCAGCAATGAATCCGTCGAAATCAATTCCACGCTTCTTTGGATCCCAATATTTGTAGGTTTTAACGGTTTGAAATCCAGCAGACAAAAAAACGTTTTTATGGTTTTCTGAAATTATACACGGATATTTTTTTGGACTCTATCTGTATTCTAGTTGAATCTTTACCCCATGAAGGATCTGAATAATAGGCTACAGTTCTACCCAATTGTTTAACTAAAAAGTCTGCTCCTAGACGTAATGCTCCTGTTCCAGAAAGCGTCTGAATACCAAATGCCTATAAAAAAAAAGTAGAAATATGCATTTATAAACAAATGAGATTCAGATGACATATCTAGCCTCAGGCCCGTGGCTATCAAAACATGACCCAGAGCTCTGAGAATTCACCATTTAAAAATTTGTCGTAGATTTTGTTAAATTAAATTATTTAAATGTAAACGAAAAATATTGTTGTAAACACCAAAATGCTAATCCATAAATGAATAAGCTAAACACCGTGTGCAAATATGTTGCCCTGAATATTTGCACCTCATAAAGCATACAAAATTCCTTTTGTTACAGAACGAGCAAACATTGGAATGCAGTACCAAGAGGAATATATCCAGCAACAACTAGTTAAAGTGTATTTATCTAGGTAATTTGCACATTAACAAAAATATTTGAGAGTGCTGTGGTTCTTAGCATGGCAGGTGATGATCATGCAATTTCTCGCTAATCACTTCAATAGTAAGTTGGGGTAAGTGGGCTTGAAAAAACAAAACTATGCACATCTCTTCGACTCGTACACCGGAAGACCTTCGGCCTCACATGCATGTGCTCAGGGCGTCTCTACACGGTCTGTAGTCCAGCAATATGCAGATAGGCAGACCCATTTTTTAAACATTAGCCATCAACTCTATTGTTTTTATTCAAGCAAAGAACCTATTTTCTTCACATTAATGAATACTTGGTCGTTAATCTGCAGATTACCTAGGTAAAAGTTCCTTACTACTTTTGTGTTTTACAATAGCGTCGATTTGTAATAAACATAACACTGTATTCATACCCGTTTTTCAGCTATAGCAGTTGAACTCTCTCCCAAAAGAAGCTTTGTTGCAGCCGTAGTGTACAAATCCGTTCCTTTAAATAAGCGTTACATAATATAACATACAAAGCATATAGCGTAGATAATTTCTTACCACAAACTGGTAAATATTCATGATTGATCGATTCATCACTTGCAATTTTTATTTCCGTCTTTTTTACCACAGGTAGTACCCATGGTTTGCCTTCTTCAGTTCGGTACGCTAAAATAAAAAGTTCAATTAAACTCTGTTTCTAGTTTTTTTGATAAAAATAACGGTGGTTCGATTAGGGTGAAACGAAAAAATATGGCATAGGAGGATGAGAGGTCTATCTACACTCCCTTATGTGTTAGAGTGGTTTCCAACCTTTTCCAGCACATGCTGGTGAGGTTCGAACTCCCGATCTAAAACTCGTCGTAATTACGCACTGTGGCTATCTATCGCACTATCGAGCACATGAAAGCGGTGCAAAAGCTCATTGTTATAGGTATCCTTTTAGAGTCATACTTAAGTAGCCTTAATTTCACACACATTAATGGTTTCACACAACGTACCTCCTAACTTATGTGCTGTGCTTCTAACTTGTGCAATATTTGACGTTTTCTACCTAGCGTCGCTATAACACTTAACACTGTCAACGATGAATGAGGGTCGTCTAACTGGGGTTTGTTTTTCAAAATATACATATATAAGGTCATCTAACAAGAGGTGTCATTTTTTATTTTGCGAAAGTACGGCGTTGTACAAGGTCTACTGGCTTCAATTCTTTTGTCAACTTGTGTCAACCTTATAAGCATGTAGACCAAGATCTTTATGCAAAATACGGTACAAAGTGGTTGCAGATAGGTCCAATTCCTGCGATCGTCTGGAAATGGATACACTTGGGTTTTCAATCACACTCTCAGCTACGGCAGCGATAATTTTCAGCTGACCTTCCCCGACGAACATGAGTTGGTGACTTCATATCACTATATTTGTATAAAACGTTTTCACCACATTTTCACCGTGTGACCGTGTGATTTTTACTATTTCAATACGTTATGGGAGTCTGTATCGATCCAGATTTAATAACCTCCTAGTTTTTACTTATGAAAAGTCATTACAATAATAGTTGAACGTTAACAGTTTAACAATGGCGTCAAATTTAAAATGAGATCTCTTATTGAATGACCCTATAATTTGCCATGTAAAAGTGGACGTTGACTCAGTACTAACCGAAGACTTTTCCGTACCTCGGCGGATAATGCTATTGAAAGAGCAATGAAGTGGTTTTATGAAGCTGAGATTCACTTGATGAAATAAAAATAAACCATGTATTCTTTTGTGAGAACGTTTTTTGATCTTTTGAGAAAATTTCGCTAAAACCCTCTCCATTAGGAAATCCTATCTACGCCCCTGATAAGTATACATATGTACATACATAGGTGGGCGAAACTATGCCCGATAAATGAATTATTGGTCCCTTCTACATGTCTTGCAAGAACTATCAAGGCACATCATTGGTAAATGTCGCATATAGATTTACTAGCTAATACCCGCAACTACGTTCGTGTGAAAAGACGTTACATTATACACTATGTCCTTTTCCGGGTTTCAAGACATTGATGAGTAATTCTAGACTTTCAATTCCTCACATTAACTCTGGAAGACCTTCCTGTAAACAACATTCGTGCTTTTTTTTTTCTGGCTCGAGGATGACTAAACTATCAGGTCAATTGACCCTGAGCTTCTAAGGGAAAAACAGTCACTCCTCAGATCCACACCATCCACTTCTTCAGCAGAAAATTATTGCTGCGGTTGGCTGAGTTGTGTATTGGAGTGAAGAAAGATCTTTCCCTCACTCATGAAACGCAATCCCCTCCAGCATGATGAATAATTAGGTACATTACATATATTCTGTCAGAAAAAGCAATCAGATCTTCCATAACATCGCATGGGTTACTCGGTACATTCATTCATTCTGTTAACTTTCAAGGAAAGGACTTCGACATTAGGCTATCAGATTGATGACTTGAGACAGGCCTTCACTTTATTTCCTTTGTTCTCCGTGGCACAGCAAGCTTGGTTTGTCTGAAGCCACCACCCAAAAGCACTGTCGGAGCATCCTATTTCTATACTCAATACCTTTCTATGAACTATGGTACACTCATCCCACACTATAACTTCAGCTTCTCGAAGCACCTAAATAAAGTGCTCAGAGATGTTACAAAGTGTAGACTTAGGTTGAGATGCTAAGAAGGTAGAGTGACCCGTCATGTCTTCTCTAACCAAGGCAAATGCAGTACCTGAGGAAGCAATGGCAACGGCAATGCCGCTGACTACAGTTACGCATTACTTTGAATAGCCAAACTTGAACGCCCTGTATTTTGGCTCACAGTTTTAATTTTGGAAAACGGTAAAACGCGTATTTATTTATTTCTGTTCTATAATATACCCACCAAGTTTCAACTCCAAAATCCAATTTAAATTTTTTTTTTCATACAAACTTCAATACCCTGTAACACCCTGTTGAAGCTGAATTTCGAAAAGTCCTTCCTTATTCCTTGTATGCATCATAAAATGAACCTCTGTGCAAAATTTCAGCTTTCTAGGTCCAAGGGTGCCGGCTGGGCGTTGATGAGTCAGTGAGTGAGTCAGGACTTTTTTTTTTTTATATATTGAGATATCCAACGTACTGTGTGAACGGCTTAACACCTTCTGCAACATATTAACCGGCAAGTAGCAATGTGACTAATAGCCCGCAGACCTACGATATACCAAATCATAACACCGAGGCGCATCCTGTAAAAGATCAACGAATTTCAAGTCGAGACTTACCAGATTTTCGTCGACTTTAGAGCTGCATATATATACATATGTATCGAGCTCTGCAAGGAGATGGCTTCAGAATAGAAATGAGATTTCTTCAAACACGCGCTAGGACAGATAGTACACAGTGCAAGTCCCTACGCAGAAAACACTGTTTTGGACAAATCTGCCCATCTGCCTTCAACATTTACACTTGTATTCTTTTTAATTTTAATTCACAATTTAAATTTTGTCCACGTCTCCGGTCATGCCGGTTGGGAACCACTGAGTTAGGAGATTAAGTAATTGGTTGACCTTAAGTGATTAATCTTATCACTGGAAGCCGTTAGCAAAACAGATAAAAAAGAAAATGTTTTGCGTCACCACCGTCTAGGGGGTCACAATTAGGGACCCATGAAAGTGGTCTGATCTAATCTCTCTCTACACGCTAAGGAGAATAGCGATAACTCTAAATAAAACATTATACACTACACAATCATCTCAAAAGAAGTAATAGACGGCCTTGAAATATAGCAGTTGCAGAGGATCAAGAAATTATATCGCAATTCCCACTCGCGATAAAATGGTTCTTAAATTGAATTAAATTGGTAAGTGGAAGAACAGTAGGTAGATCGAGCAACACAGAAATGGCTTGGATACTTTAAATCCCTCATCCCTCCTCCCTTATACAGAATTTACTATTCCAAAACAAAAAACAAATAATCTTTTTGTATAATAATGTACCTATTAGGGATTTGAAATATCTCAGTTATTTGTTTTTCTCAAAAGTGGCAGTTGGTTGATGTACAAACTGTTCTTCCACTCACCAATTAAATTGATTATTGACATAAATTTACATTGAATCGAAATCTATTGATACCATTTTAGGAAATTGATTGATTAATATCAATCTCAATTGATAATTTACAATCGCAAAGTGGTTTAATAGTTTATTATACAGTGCCTACATATGTAGTTGCAAGGGAACAAATAACTCCTAATCAAACAAATGCATACGACCTTCAAACAACCGTAGTGTCAAGAGGGTGGAAATTCAGCCCTTAGATTGTTTTTATTTTGGCCAAAGGAATTATGAATTCAGCTACAGTGGATTAGGATTAGTTCTATTGATAACCCGATAGCCAGGTCTGCTCTAGCTAGTTCTATGATCTTCTTCGCGTTATTATTCTACTCAATAAACAAGTAATAATAAAAATAGCATTTCAACTCATGACCTCTAATGACCTGCAAAAATATTTATCAACCACTTCAGTGAATGTACTTACCACCAACCCCTAGGTTAGTTTTCTTAGGATGAGTGTCTTCCAGAAATGCTCTATTCAATGCAAACACTTCAATTGCAGGTCCTTTTTTAACACTTTCAAAAATAGACATCTTGCAATTCAATATCAACCGACGAAACTGAAATTATTTACACAGTATTAGGTAATCAAAACGAAGTACCGGACGAAAATGAGCTGATAACAAAATATTAATTTTTCCAGCATATTTCCAGTTACGTAGGAGGTATTTTCCAATAAGATACCCAAATTCACTAATTTCCTCTCGGATATCTAAAGCCGCACATCCACGGTAGCTTATGTGTGACAGTCCTAGCGAAATATAGTAAAATAAGCGGTACTCAAACTTTGTTTAGAAAATCTAGGAAATCACTTGCTGGTTTGGAGGAACATTTGCTATAACGTGAACAGTTGTGATGGAAGTTGTCGAAACTGAGTTCTCACATATCCCGTTCACATGGCGGATTGAATTCGAATCGTCTTCATGGATCGAATTGAATTCGAACTCCTCGATTCGATTCGATCAAAAAGTTTTGTCTGTAAATTCGGAAGAAAGGAAGAAACGACACTTGTAATGAAAGAATTGCAGAAATAATCATAATCAAAATTTTAAGAACAAAAAAATGTATTAATGGCTTAGTTTAGGAGTTATCGAGGTTTAAAAATTAGTTTTTTCCCATGATAATTCCATTGAAATTAATATTATATTACCTCGGTACAAAAAATAATGTTGCATACATCCAGACGTAAACACTCCTTCAAAAAAAAAAAAACGAAATCATAATGTAGACGTGCCCCGGATAAAGCTTTGCTAAACAGTCAGAAACCATCTGCCATTTAGTACTCTCAAAAAATCTCGTGATGACGTCACGACGCACATTTTCTTCAATTTTCTTATGAAATATGACTTCAATTGCGCTTATTCTTTTAGTTTATATGCAAGAACAATTATTGGCATCATTTCCCAACAAGTTTTACATCGAAAAACTGGTTTCTCAAAAATAATTCCAAGAGACACCCGTACTGACAAAAAGTGTAGTGAATTCATATATGAAACGAACGCATTTTTTCGTCGATTTTGTGTCACAAGCAAAAGTGTTGATTTTTCGTGATTTAAGGGATCTTTGGCAGCTGTAAATATAGAGAATGGATGACAATGAAAATATTAATTGTTTAGAGAGGCGTGAAAGTAGAAAATATTGAGAAAAATCCGTTTATATTCTCGAATTGAAAAAGCATAAATGCGGACTCGGAAACCTGAATTTTAGCGAAAAAAAACCCCCATTCTACAAAAGTGGAATGAATGTACATAGGTATGTAGGCAGACTTGTCTGCAGAAATGCTCTTGCTTGTTCAAGGAATACCTCCACTTTCAAATGTAACCAACGTAAGCATGGCACCGATTAGAAAGTCATAGGGTAGGTAAATGACGGCACTACTTATAGTTCGCGCCCTAGAACAACACCAGGGAATATCGACATCCTTACGCTCGTGGCAGTATTAAGAGGAGACAATCGTTAAAAGCTCCGCCGTTACAGGATGCCAAATGAACGGTTAGCTCCGTGTAATCTAATGAAAATACTCCACCTTAAAATACACAAATAAGCTTAGTAGGCGATTTATTGTGCCGCTGAGTGTAAATAGATTTTCATCACAGGTCTAATTTCTCGTAAACAAGGCTGAATTCGAATCATACACCCCCGAACCGTTCTCTGAAAATGCTCTGAGCAAAGTCTTAGATACGGACATATCATCCCTGTTCTTCTTGTAACACCATACATCTCTGCTAAATCGACGGATATCCTATGCAATTTAATCCTTAATCTCGTAATGACATCACGGAGCACATATTCTTCGGTTTTTTGCAAATTTCTTGTAAAATATGACTTTAATTGCGTTTATTGTTTCAATTTACATACAAGAACAATTGTTGGCATCATTTTCCAACAAGTTTTCCATCGAAAAACCGATTTTTCAAAAATAATTTTAACCGACACGCGTTCTCCCAAAAAGTGCAGTAAATTCATTTATGAAACGAATGCATTTTTTCGCCGAATTTGTGTCACAAGAAAAAGTATTGAATTTTTTCTGGTTTTTCGTGATTTAAGGAATCTTCGGCGGCTGGAAACATGTAGAATGGATGAAAATGAAAACATAAGTTGTTCAATAGTGTGAAATAAGTAGATATAGAGAAATATTCGTTTATATTCCGAATTGAGATACCGATGCACGAGGTGATACCGATGCACGTTGGTTTTAAATGTTTGCGGGTTGTGGTCATGCACAGACAGAACTATGTAGATTGTTTCACAGTGTTGTACGGCTTGTGAAAGAGTCCCTACATTTGGAATCCACAAAACATCACATTTTAAGGCAGGATAGGCAAATGATCGCCTCTACGTCTATAAGTCATACCTTATTTATTTGAAGGAGTCTTTACGTCTGGATGTATGCAACACTATTTTTGCACCGAGGTGAAATAATATTAATTTCGAAGGAAGTTTCATAGGAAATTATTCGGGTCTGCCCGGCGCGTGTGTTTGATTTGAGGATTTGAGTTCTGTTTTATCATCAGAAGCGTGCGGTTGCTTTCACTCAAAGTATCCACGATAACAGCAATACAATGCTCCAGAAGCAAGAGTAAATAATATATCAAATCTGGTTAATAGTGTGGGCGTGATTTATTTTTCAAACATACCAACGCATGAGTGATAGCACGTAAAGACGACGTGTAGGGAACGCACGGAATGAGACAAAATGGGCAAATAAGGAAATTCTGTTGAAAACCACCTTGTAGACACTGGAAATGAGCTCAAATGTTGAATATTTTGTTATGATCTTTGGCCCTGACAGTGACAGTTGTAGAAGAGTGGAACTTCTCTTTTGGATTTCTCTTAGAGAAAAAGTCTTATATTGAAAAACAGACGGCGTAATATCAACAAAGAACGAAAAAGTGTATATTGAATTTTCGTGTTTGGAAAATCGTGTCGGAATAAGTGTTCTGCATACTATTAACTAAAATAGTTTTTGAAAAAGACCCAAGCATCAATCATTAGAAATGGGGGCGGTGCTAGGACTTTGTTCAGCGGCTCAGGTAATTGGAAACTAAATTTTGCAATATGCGTTAAGGAAATGCAATGGATGCCTTCAAACGAAATACGTATCTACATACATATGTTGGAATTTAATCAATACTTGGATTCATGACGGTAATGATTTAAGCAAAATATGCGTTTTGAAATTTGGCATTGTTTTCCAATTTGCCACTATTACAAATAATCGAAGTTAAATTTTTTGATGTAAAAGTGCCCACCAAACCAAAGTAAAAGTTATTTAGTGACTAATCAATTTTATGATCAACTCACCAGAGACAGAAAATCAATTTTCAATGGCAGGATAAATTGCTGTTTTATATTCCTATCTCTTAAATATACAATTTAAAGTAAAAAACGCTTGAAATCTAAGAAAAGTCGGAAAAAGAATGATGCATTGGACACCTAAAAGTATGCATCAGTAGGGGAAAAAACAATTAAATTTTGACGGTCCTGTTTCTCGCTTCGCTCGCTCGATTATCATTTTACTCAGATATTGGTATTCAACAAACAAATTAACTCTTGAAAAATAGAAAACGAACACAAAAAAGAATTGTTTGGCTAATTTTATACAATACATATGTATGTTCGTTCGTTGCATACTTTAAGGCACTCTTTCCATTGATGATGTATTTTACTCCACCTTCAACTTCAATGGTTTATAAAGATAGATAGAAATATTAACTGAATACACCTTTGATTACTGCAACAGTTAATTTTATTTTTTGTTTATAGTTAGCCTGCTGTTGTACTGGTACAGCGTGTTCTATATGCTGCCAAGCATGTCCTTCATGTCGAAACTCAGTTTCTTCCCGGTTGATGTACGCTCTTATGCTGCTCATAGGAACTATACTTGGTGCTATTACACTATCGCCAGGACTGCAAGATACATTGAAAAAGCTTCCATTCTGTCTTAACTCGAATGACACCTCCACAAGTGAGATAATTAAAAACACCGTTGGGCAATTCGACTGTCAGTATGCATTAGGATATATGGCTGTTTATCGAATATGTTTCGGTCTTGTTTGTTTTTTCACTTTGATGGCAATAATAATGATCGGAGTAAGGTCATCGCGCGACCCGCGATCGCACATACAAAATCAGTTTTGGGGATTAAAATTCCTTCTTTGCATCGGAGCTACTGTTGGAGCTATATTCATTCCGGATGGGTCCTTCGGGCCCACCATGATGTGGATTGGTCTCTTCGGAGGACTAGCTTTTATTATTGTCCAACTTATAATTATCGTCGACTTTTCTCACTCATTGGCTGAGAACTGGATAGGTAAGAAAATCTTGTATTAAAACCAACCTTGTGTTTCATTTCTATTAAATTTCTTTTCAGACAATTCTGAATCAAACAATGTTTATTATTACGCATTGATTGCTGTTACTTTTCTGCAGTACATATGTTCCATAGTTGGTGTTTCACTTTTGTTTGTTTATTTCACAAAGGTAAATATGATTTTATTTTTCTTCTAATGAAATAATGTATTAATCTTTATTTCAGTCGGATGGATGTACACTAAATAAGTTATTTATTTCATCAAATTTAATCCTATGCGTAATTATGAGTGTCATATCTGTGTTACCGGCGGTGCAGGAGAAGTTGCCTCATTCAGGCCTTCTTCAAAGCTCAATGGTCACGCTTTACACTATTTATTTAACTTGGTCGGCGCTTACAAACAATCCAGGTAAAAATATCGCATATAAGAGTATGTGCGTATTGTATTCTTTTTGTACGCAACTGTTTTGTCACTAGGCGTGTTTTTTTGAAACCTAGCCAGCCAGTAGTTGCTAGCAAAGTCAAATTTTATACGTAAAACAAATACAACAACCAGCTGGCTACAACTCTTGATTTTATCCCCAGTCAAAAGCAACTGGCTAGGAATTTTATGATATCCCATGGCCAGTGGGCACCGAAGGCGATGTTTTCATTTATAGCGTTGGTATCACTGTCAAATTGTTATGTTTTTTTGACATTTGACCGTCATCAGTGTTGACACTAAGAAAAAAAATCTCGTATCAAATTTGCGTAGCAAAACTAAATTTGCGTAGCAAAAGCGAAGCCATTGAAATTCCAGTGGAACTCCAGCCCGCATCCAGTCACATTTTAAACATATCCGAAGAAATATATACTGCTTGTGTAGGGTAAGGTAGAACAGTAACATAAGTTGGAGTCGTGGAAGTGAATAGTTTGAAATTACGTCCGTTTTTAATTTGTGATTGTGATTGTGAGGGGTCTAAAAACTACAAGATTCTTGTTAAAAGTTCGTGTTTTAAAAAAGCGTAGCAAAAATTAGGATATTAGGGAGAGTGCGTAGCAACGTAGCAAATTTTACCTTTTTGGAAATCGCGTAGCAGTTTTGCTAAGATCGTGGCAGCGCTGGATGTCATAGGAACGAAATCACACGTACCAACTTGATGGTATAAAATATCGACTTGGTTTGGCTGGCTGGGAATCGTCTAAATGAACGACTGGCTAGCTAGGTTTAAAAAAAACACGCCTACTATCTTGAGTTGAGTGCATCTCGTCATAAACTAAATTTTCTAATAACTTTGGAAACACTTTTAAACTCAAGTCAGTTAACATATTTTTTGAATTACCTGCACGCAGATTCATGAGTCATCAGGAAATACTAGCTTATTATAATTGTCCCTATCGGCAGTTTAGCCTTTAGCCCTTTTAAAATACAAATCTTACGGTAGCATTCACCGATAGTGCACCAATATAGATTTTGACTATTGCAAGAGTGATGAAACAGTGACGTGGAACTTTTAGTAATACATAGATATTTGTTTCATGTGCACTCCTTTAACCAAGAGACATATACCAGTTACATACATGTATTGTCAAAATATATACATTTATTTAAAACAATATTTTTAATTTACAGAAGTTGAATGCAACCCGGGCATGACCTCGTTTATGAAGGAGAATCCTAAGGCTACATTTGATACTACAAACATAATAGGTCTCATTGTATGGATGTTATGTGTTTTTTACAA
The DNA here is from genome assembly GCA_917880715.2 of Matsumyia berberina. Classification (NCBI taxonomy): domain Eukaryota; kingdom Metazoa; phylum Arthropoda; class Insecta; order Diptera; family Syrphidae; genus Matsumyia; species Matsumyia berberina. Next base: position 39,030,361 of record OU862870.1, read on the forward strand.
TTGCGTGAGTTCGGCTACTGAAGTTTCGAAAATTACTAATTCGGAGTCGGATAAGGAAGGTAAGGAATTATTTAAAAAGTCTTGGGTATACGGAGTTTTATTGCTTGAAAACGTTTTATGTTTCATTCTAATGATTTTTTTCACATTTACAAGTTGAATGTCGTTGTTTTATTAAAGGGTGTCTAGTGGAAAATTTTCAAGTTTAAATTGTAATTGCTCGTAAACTAAAAGCGTTAGGTAAATGAGAGCGGATCTAAGGTAAGATTTTCCAGTCAAAATTATTGACTGTTCGGGAGTGCTCCGTGCGTTCGCGGTTCAGCAATATTTAAAGTGCGGGGATTCGTTGGTCCGTGCGCGTCCCGTGGTTTGTACTCTCTTCAATATTCGACTAGTAAGTGATAGACCAAGCACGCAACGTATCTAGTCGTGAATTCAAAAGTTTAGACATGAGGGGACAACGGTTAGCTAAAATCCTCCGGGGCCAACAACGTCAGCAGCGACATCAGAAAATGTGGCTGGAGTTCGATGCAAATCACCGGGATCGCAATCACCGTAGTAAACCGATAACACAGGCCAACATGGTTTTTTTGTTGAAAAATTGAGGCTTATTTCCGAAGTAACTTTTTGCGTAGATTCCGAATCCGGTTTCAGAATTTTCCTATCACGTCAGGATTTTGAGATATTTGAGGTTATGTACCCAAAAAATTACGTTTTTGGCTAACTTTGAGGTTATGTACAGGGTGCGGAAATTTTTTCTGGTCTCTATCTTCAGTTACATCATTAAGTACTACTCTTGCTCTTCAATTTAAGAGTTTGAGAGATCGATTTCGATTTTTTTTCTCAAAGTTACGGCTATTTAAAATTACAAAGTGTACCCCCATACAGTGATGACTATTTGAATTTACTTTTTTACACAGAACTTTTTTACTGATTTGCTTAGTTTACTTAAATAGCCGTAATTTTGAGAAAAAAAATCGAAATCGATCACCGGACCTTACCATGCGACTTTTTTTATGGGGATACTTTAAGTCGAGTGTTTACAGCAATAATTTCCGAACAATTCAGGACCTACAAGAAAATATCCGCCGTGAAAGTGGGATAGTGGCCCACGCTTTGCTCTCCCGTGTTCACAAATTTAAAAGTCAGATTGCAAGAGTGCGTGGAGAGGAATGGACGCCTTTTAAACGATATTGTTTTTACAACATAAAATCCGCATTGTTAAACTCCATTTTGTGTAAACAAAATATGAAAATAACGCTGTAATTTTTTTTTTATTAAATATTAACCTTGAAAATTTTTCGCTGGACATCCTTGTACCTATAATAACTTTATTTAAAAAAATTGGTAAACCACATGCACTATTTGTAAGAATGTATCAAAAAAGTTGTAAAGCTGAAAAGCCTATTTTCCACATACTCACCAAGCCACAATCCGGGTGAATATAAATACAATAGAGCACAGGCATGAAAGATTACAAGATTACATTTGGTGTGGTGAGTTCGAAAGAATGTTTTTGCAACCAATAACAATGTCTTAGTGGTTAATTGAACTTCGAAATGTACAATCTCAGAATGTTGTGTCACTTCGCAAGGCTTCTTGTACACCAAGTGCCTGAGTTACTCGAAAGCTGCTGCCCCCATATGTATATGTATGTATGTATTTATTGTAAAGAACACAGTTAATATCCTTCAAAGAGGGGCTAATCTCTCAAACAAATCCAACAGGTTATTTTCGGCACTATTGTAGTAAAGCTAATAACAAAAGCACCTTCAAAAGTGACTTCTTTTTAACAAGAAATTAAGAGATATTTACAAACGTAGTGTAGGGTTCTAAAATTTAAATATTTGAGTATATCTATATTTGAGTACGGATACCCCAACGGGTGAACAGTATTAGGCGACCACCGTTCTTAACGTATTTGATCCGTGAAAACAAGCAGTTTACAGTTTTGTTACATAAATACAAAGTTTCGGGACCTGATGGTATCTTTCCTGCACAGAGAAAAATGGCTTTCCAAGATGTTAATCACATTCTGGAGGGTATTCACAGAGGTTCACAGCACAGTTGTAATTTGAGGCACTACCCCACCCTCGCGGTGTGTAAATATCATCATAAAGGCATTCATTACCCCCTCAGCGCGAGTAAATAATAAAAAAAGAACGAAAGGGTGGTTGCTTATGCGGACCCTTTGATGTTGTTGGCTGTAAACATATTTATCTCATAAAGGTCAGTCCATCTTAAACGAAGATCGTCCGTTTTATCGGGTTGTTGTCCGGTCGCCTTACAAATATAAGTATGCTGAAAGAAGACAGTTCAAAAATAAATATTTAAATATTTGCATTATTTTTGAGATGGATCTTTTGAATCCTTGACAATTTTGAATTGCTATTGCTGAATTCTTGTTATTCACATCATTTGCGTCGTTGTTTTGGAGGCTTATCAGTATCATTCTTATTGCTTTTTGTGTATTGCCATTAATATCGTTATTTATCATACGAATCTTCCGTTCATTTGTTAAAAGTGTTTTAGTACAAATCTAACTTTCGGGCACAATTTTTTATACGCGCATATTCCTTTTTTTCTGTATAAACACATGCGACTAATCAGTATTAACAGCGACTTTAGCAGATGGAGAGTCTGGAAAGATGGTTGAAGATGGCGGCGATAATGAGGAAGAAGGTGTTGCCTACTCATGGTCACTTTTCCATATCGTTTTTGTATCAGCTTCTTTGTACGTAATGATGACGTTAACAAACTGGTATAAGTAAGTTAAAAAGAAAATTCACATTATTTTAATGATTGCATTTCAAATACATAATTTCTAACATTCATTTCTTGTTTTCTATAGACCAAATTCAGATATAATATATTTTAACGCCAATGCAGCATCCATGTGGATAAAAATTGTGTCAAGCTGGATCTGTGTTACTATATATGGATGGAGCTTGGTTGCACCTATTGTTTTAACTAATAGGGAATTCAGTTAATTTCCTGGAAAAGAGATATTAAGATGAGGAGGCCTGTAAAGAATATATATTCAGAATATCATTATTTAACTAATTAACATTTAAATATATATATAAATACTATGAATTTTGTTGTTTTTTTATTGTTATGTATAAGTTAATAGTGAATACTGGCTTTTCAAAAGTCAGTAGGTGACGATGCAGTTGTAGTGGGAGTCTGCTTCCAGTTCTTCTTCGCATTTTGACGTATGCACTAAATATACATATTTTTATAACATGGGGTGAGTTCATAATTGTAAAAATACCGCAGCTGTGCAGAGTTTACATTTTCGCTATTGTCGCAGCTGTGCATCAAAACAAAATTTGCTGCAAATTTGCAAAACGAAGGCAGTCATTCGATGTTTATGAACGCAAGTGATACCAATACAGCTGCAATAGTAATGCAGTATTTTTACAATTATGAACACCAAACTCTGCACAGCTGCGGTATTTTTACAATTATGAACTCACCCATGTCTTTACATTATCTGCCAGTCAAGCGCCTAAAAAGCATTGTACACTCAGCTATAATAAAATCAAAATTAGTTTTAGATACAGTCAAACTGCTTCTTGAACTATGAAAGGCACACAAAGGCCACATAAGCAACGAAAGCGGACTCACTGGCCAAGATAGGTGTAATAACTTCCCTTACTGTTCCCGAACCATCCAGGAGATTAAGCAAATGTCTCTTTAAAATTCACACGTAGACACAACCCAGGTCAGATCCATTGCGATTGTGATGGAAAGTATAGGGCAGTAATGTACCAAATACTTTTATCCCTGGCCTATTCCAAATAAATCTAAATTTCTCCAAAATCTAAGCAAAAACCACCTTAAAATCCTAACCAGTATCCTAAGTGACAATTAAAAGTCAACCTATCACTGGATTCTACCTGCAGACTATGCTTGAAGAACGATGAAATCTCTTTTCACACTGTCACAGAATGTCCTTTACTTATCCACGTGAGAAAACGGACCCTAGGCAGTAATAGTGTCTCACCTACTGCACTCGCCGCGCTTCACCCTGAAAAGCTGACGACAAGTGGTGTTAAAATTGATCGACTCTTGTCGTTTTTGAGTCGTGGGATTAGTGGTGCTATTATTGGTGCGAAACGCTTTAAGTGTCGTTTTACTTATGTTCACACACGTTCTACAGAGAAAATCCCTGTAATACCGATACTAAAACACACCGCCCCAAAAAACGACAAGAATTGATAAATTTAAACGCCAGTCGTGATAAGGGCGAATGTCTGATTTAGTATCTGTCTTCCTGGTACAAGAAATTAGTTTCCATACTTATTGAACAAGCTCCGCCACAATCTACAAATTAATCGATTTGTCACCATTCTAGAGGTGAATTCATGGATTCGCGCATGCTTGTAGAGAATATGAGACAAGATGGGTGATTTTGTCATTCTAACTGGAAAACAGTATCTTGACACTGGAAAGGGAACTAGTAAGTCCCATATCTTGTTATGACATCTCTGGTCTGCAAAGTCATATGCCGACTTTTTTTAATAACAACTTTAAGATGAGACTATTAGCACAAGTCAAAACGATTCTATTTGTAAGCAATTCAAGATCCTCATGCCGTTCTTTACATGCAGTGCGTGTTCGCTTTGCTCCCAGTCCAACAGGTATATCTTGAACACTGTGAAATTGTACTGTATCCAAAATAATATTTCAGGTTACCTACATCTCGGTGGGCTCCGTACAGCGTTGTACAACTATTTGTTCGCCAAAAAAAATAATGGTAAATTTATATTAAGGATAGAGGACACAGACAGAACACGTCTAGTGAGTGATGCCACATCCTCAATAATTGAGGATCTAAAATGGTCTGGAATAGTAATCGATGAAGGACCGACATTTGGAGGGAGCTATGGACCGTATATACAGAGCGAACGTATTCCCATTTATAAGTACGTTAAGCCGTTTACATCAATTGCTGTGTAGTACATTACAAGTTTATTCCCAATCGTCAGTGAGGCTGTTGAAAAGTTATTAGAAACTAAAGCTGCCTACCGGTGTTTCTGTACAGAAACTCGCTTAGATCTGTTGCGGAAAGAGGCAATTAAGCTGCGTCAGATTCCTCGATACGACAATAAATGCCGGCACTTAACGTCTTCAGAAATGGAACAAAAGTTGCGAAGTAAATTGCCCTACTGTATACGTTTTAAAATGGACAATTATTCTGATTCCGTGCAAGACTTGATTTATGGGAATGTTTTTAATAATTCTGCTGACAATGAAGGCGATCCAGTGATTATTAAGTCTGATGGGTTTCCAACGTATCATTTTGCAAATGTTGTCGATGATCATATGATGAAGGTCACCCATGTTTTCCGCGGAGTAGAATGGCAACTGTCGACTATAAAGCATTTGTTACTTTATAAGTAAATATGGTAATTATTTACCTGCGGATATAATTCATTTAATTTCAGAGCCTTGGGTTGGAATCCACCAAAATACGGACATCTGCCTTTACTGATTAATGCTGACGGAACTAAACTAAGCAAACGGCAAGGCGATATAAGTATAAAACAATTTCGGTAAATTTAAGTTTTTTTTTTTATGAATTTATTCATGTCTGGTCCTTCCTTTGTAGCGATAAAGGTATTTTCCCACTTGCTCTGGTTAATTATGTTATTTCTGCTGGAGGTGGATTTCACACGGAGCCATTAAAAAAACCTGCAATTCAAACCCTAGAAGTACTGTCAGAGAAGGTAGGTAGTTGTATGTTATCGAAATGGCAGAAGCATGTCGATATACATATGTACTAATCTACCATAATTTATTATATATATAGTTTTACATGGAGCGCATTAATTCACACCCAAGTAGGCTCAATCCAGACTTACTTGATGAATTCAACAGTTTGGAAATTGAAAGGAAACTTTCTGATGGTAATGAGAAAGATCGATTGATTGAAATGGTGCGAAATATGGTCATATCGAAGTATCCTGACAAGTAATTTAGGTTCATACTTTTTGTAGAGGATTAGTCTTTAATATTCTACTTTTAGAAATATTGCCAACCTGGAGAAATCTTATGTAGAGAATATTCTCCTATGGTCCGCCAAGAGGCTTTCAAACTTATCAGAACTCACCTCTGACAAATTTGGTTTCCTTTGGATTGACGGCAGCACAGTTTTCACAGATGAACTCACGAAAGGTTAGTTTAAATAATATCTAGTCAAACCTCCACAATTAGAATTAGCATCTGCCGCAGATTTTGGTTCAAATTAAGGAAAGTTCACTTTAGGTAAAATTATATATTAGGGGATTTCTTTCACGGATCAAACAGTGTGGTTCAACTTATGGAAAAGCTCGTGTTAAGGCAGAGTTTGAATTAGAGAGCTTCGACTGTATGTACTCATGAGTATGTACATTTGTTGATTGAATTTGCGGAAGGATTCAATGTTCAACAGTTCAAAAGCAGAATCAACAAACATTTTGAGCATCTGGGAGCGCCACAAAAGCGCTATAGGGTTGTCTTTCGAATCTGTTTTCCAATATGCTACTATATAAAAGTTATTTGCCAGGGAAACCTAGGACAGTTTTTGTCCATAAGTAAACAGCACCATCAAATAAAATTTTGTTCCGTTTAAGATGAGGTTCTTGAACCTTAAACCTAAATTGATTTGCCAGATTCTTTTGCCCGTTGGGTAATGATTGCTCTGATCGCGACATTACTGGCTTTCACTTTCGTCTATTCTATACGAAACTTAAGAGATCTACCGAAGAGTGAACTATTTATTTATAATACTCTTGAAATGATTCATGAACGCTTATAGATTATGCGATTTTTCTAGATCAAATATTGGACCTAGTTGATAATTTGGACAAAATTGAATTCTCGAGGCAAAATGTTCATCAAACTCTGAAAGTGTGTGCGGCGAAAATTCCAGTTAAGTTTCCTGATTTAATGAAAACTTTGCGCGCTGTTTTGAGCGGATTAAAGGTAAGTTGTGTTGTTACTTAAGGCTTTTTTGATTGTTTTTTTTTTTTTTCGCATAGAGTGGACCAGGTGTAGCGGAAATTATGGAAATATTGGGAAAGGAAGATTCTTTAAGGCGAATCCGATGTAATTTAAAGTCCAATAAACGTTAATTTTCCGTTTGTGTACGTTATTCGCTGAGGATAAAAAATTGCTTTTATGATGTTTGAAATAAAATTAAAAGAACCTGTTGATGATTGTTCGCCTTTTTAAGAAAGGTTATAATTATAGCCGTATATTTCTTTTAAGTATCGCCGGAAAAGTCTTTGCTTTGTGTCAGAGCTGTGTTCGAGTTCAGGTTGGGCGAAGAGCAGTGTGGCTTTCGTCCAGGTAGAAGCAAAACCGACCAGCTATTCACTCTCAGAATGGTTCTTGAAAAGGCCTGGGAGTATGCCAAACCTATCTATAGTTTTTCTTTGAATTTGGAGAAAGAATAGTCTGGAGTGTACTGCAGGAGTATGAGATTGAGAATTCTGTTCTGAGGGCCATTCGATCTCTATACACAAACTGTAGGCTGTGTTCGGGTGAAAGGCGCTAAATCGACACCTTTCACTGTGGGCGTTTGACTTCGAAGTGCGTTCTGTCAACTCTCCTTTTAATTGTGTATATGGATTGGATGCTACCGCGCAGCCATGGCGATGAACGGCCTGAATTGGGAGTCTTAAGGATAAGTCATGAGATAAAGGTAAGCGTTAACAAATCAAAAGTTGTGGTATAACCCCGAACGCCTGTTTAATGCACTCTGCATCTTAGTGGAATCCCAATGAAACAGGTGGAGACGTTTAAGTATATCGGGGTCCTATTGACGAGTGATGGAAGGAGTTATTCTGTAGGATTGGTAAGTTTGGAACAATTTTGGGACAGCTTGGTCAATCTGTTATCAGGAGATCGGACTTTCAGTGTTTGTTCCGACTCTCACATATGGTCATAAGGTTTAGGTAATGGCTGAAAGAATAAGATCGTGAATATAAGCTGCCGAAATGAAATATCTTCGTTCTTTTGCTGGGATTACTTTTCAAAATCAAGATTGGAACACTACAATACGCGAGGCACTAAATGTCGATCAGCTGGTTCTTCGAATGGTTCGGACACGTTAAACACATGCCCCTAACACGGCTTCCAAGACGTGCCATCAGATAAACGACTGCTAGGTAGGCCAAGAATAAGGTGGTTGGACCAAGTCCGAAATTTCACCTCTATCCGTAAGGTGATAGCCCTGTATGATTTAGAGTCGATGGCGGAAGATCGAGAGAAGTGGAGGGTCCACTTTAGCACTCTAAGCCCGCGACTCGGATTGCAACTGTTACTTCACATTAATTGCACTTATGTTAGGATATCTTTATATGTATATACATAGATGTATACTTGCTTTGACTGTGTCTAGCAGAAAAACAAATTAACTAGGAAGGTAGGTAGATAAGGTGGCTGTCCATGCGAGGCACGGACACGCAAGGAAGTCCCTTTGTGATACCACTGGGATCTACCCTAGGTGCCACTCTGGCTAATGAAACCATTTGGAGCTCTTGATAAAACTGAGGATACTTTTGATATCAGTATGTGATTATTCGCCCAGATTTTCGAAGTGGTAGGCTCCTAGATAGAGCTTCTTTCTTTGGAACAGGGCAGGACAAGTGCAGAGAAAATGGAAAATCATTTCCTCCTCTTCGTCCCTGCAGTTCCTGCAAAAGTCATTTGCAAAGAGGCCCATCCTTTTGGCATGATGGCCAATAGTACAGTGACCAGTGAGAACACCAATAACGGTGCTAATGAGCGACATATTGAGCAAGATGAGACTTTTAGAACTAATGAGGCTTAACAGCGTTCCTCCATCTTTGGTTTGTCCTGCTGATCGCGTCGTACTCTGAGAGTAATTTACATGTAGCGAGTGGAATACCTAGATTTCTCCATTCTGGTAGGATCTCTAGAGTAGTACAACGTTTGGCGAGTCGGTCGGCCTTACTTTTGATATATATGTTACTGATAAATTGTGATGTCCCTGTAGGATATTACATTATACCTAAGCAAGGATACGGCTTCGTTGATCGCCATAATTTCCGCCTGAAAAATGCTACAATGGTCTGAGAGACGGAAGGAGATGCTCAAGTTGAGCACTTCGGACAAAACACCACCACCCACTCCGTTTTCGGTTTTGTAACCGGCGGTGTAGAAGTGTACGGAGTACTCGTCTATGGCATAATCATTCTCCCAAACCACTCGGGAGGGGATAGACGTCCGAAAGTTGATATTGAAGTTCAGCTTAGACGGTGTATAGTCGGTGTTTTCAGGGATGAATGTTAAGGGATCCAAGATCGAGGAGTGGCCAATATGGTTATTTGACCATTGAGAGCAGGCCTTCAGTCTGAGGGCTGCGCTAGCAGCTGACTGCTTGCCAAAAATATCCAAAGGAATCAGATGTAGGAGCACGTCAAGTGCAGGGCTTTTTCAAAGGCCGTCCACCAGACGATCACACCGGGTAGAAGTATAGGTCTGATAACGGACACGAAGAGCCAGTGCGTAGTACGAGGTTGCAGACTTCATTTTTTACCAATGGCTTTCCTGCAGCAGAACAGCGCCACAGTGGCTTTTTTAACGCATTCAAGAGTGTTGGCTTTCCAGTTTAGTTTACTGTCAAAAATGAGACCCAGCAATTTAGCTTCTTTAACAAAGCGCAGGCTTGTGCCGTTTAGAGAGGGCGGGTTGGTAGGAGGAATATTGTATTTCCTGGTGAAGAGGACTAATTCGGTTTTCTCGGAATTAACTCCCAGACCGCTTTTAGCTCCCCATCTTGAAAGTATTGAGAGGGAGTTTTGAAGAAGTTCACTATAGGTACCCGGGTATTTACCAGAGACAGCAATCGCAACATCGTCCACATAAGCAATCACTACGCATCCAGCCCTTCCCAAGTGGAGCAGCAGTATATTAACCGCCGAAAGGAGTGTCGCGGCTCATAGATCTGCGGGCCGAGGCATTGTCCAGCTTGGTGTTAATTGTTCTGCCTACGAGCAGCTTTTCAATTAAAAGTCTGAGCGAAGCCTCGACTCCCAGATTCGTGAGTGCATCAGTGATTGCCCCTGCTTTGACGTTGTTAAAGGCTCCCTCGATGTCCAGAAAGGCAACCATGGTGTACTCTTTAACGCTAAGTGATTTTTCAATGGTATGTACTAGTGAGTGCAGAGCTGTTTCAACAGATCTGCCCTTGCAGTAAGCGTGTTGGGACCAACCTCTCCAGTGTTTTTAGTAGGAAGGATGATAGACTGATGGGACGCAGATTCTTAGGAACAACGTGTGAGCTTTTACCTGCCTTAGGTGTGAAGACAACTTCTACCTCTGTCCAGCCCCTGGGAATATGGACAAGGTTCAGGCAGCCTTTTAGAATAGTGTCTAGGGACTGTTAACTAGGAAAAAATTGTTAAAACTTTAAATTAAAAATATTTTAATATAAGTCAACTGATATACATATGTATGTATATTGTCCAATAAAACAAACATACACGTAACACAGAAATAAGACAGAACATATTATACATACACATACCTTATTTAAAATACACATAAGCATAATGACAAAATGGTACCATGTATTATAGAAAAATAAAAATAACAAAATTATTAAATGTTTACTAAAATTGAACTCTTGGCCTACATTTAACGTATTATTGCTTTGATTTATATCGAAGTTAAATTATATTAATTCATCCAGTTTCAATAACATTTCAGTCTTAAGTAAAAGATAACATTATTTGTAGCAGTATTACCAACAACACTTAGTAGACACACAATTTTTAATTTAATTCAACACCAATTACACATGTAACATTTTTATTATAGACGATCATTTTTTTCTAGACGGTGAACCTAGACCTGTATTTAGTGTTTCATTTACTAAAACTATGTCAACTTTAGGTTCTGTAGGAACACCAAATTGTTTGGGATAATTATGTGCGAGTTGTTTTTCCAAGAGCGTTGTGTCGCTTTCTGCCTTGAGAATCTTTTTTCGCCGTTCACTTATAACTTGAAGCGAATCATACATTTCATTGTCGTTACTAGGGATGCTGTTTTTTTCATTCCCCTTTGCAAAAATTAAAGAATCATAATCGCTGGTAATTTTTGGCTTCGGACGATAAAATGTGAGGGAGGAGTTACTCCTGTATAGTACTTTGCTCCGTTGACAATAACTCTCTTGCGTTGGATCTCTTGATCCAATTCTTAGTTGTAGCGTTTCTGGTCTATGTTTCTTTAGAATTCCAGTTATTTTAATTTCTTCTGCATTAGCATTAACTATTTGCTTATCATCACTTTCTGGACTTTCTTCAAGCACGCAGGGTTCTATACTAGACTGTCCGGAGAATTGACGCGCTGTAATCGGTTCCGAGCAAATAGAAAGTTGGCTCCTAATTCAATAAATAGAAAAAAATAAAAGAAAATAATTTTAATAAGGATTTACATACCTAGACAAATGTGTAATAAGAATACAAGAAAAAACTGTCACCTATTCGATTTTGTAATGTATGTACACATGTTGTTTAGTTTTTAACATAGTTTTAAATGATTTTTATTTAATTTTTAATATCTTACAAAATCAAGTTAAATCGTTTCGGTTTGTCTGACGGCTGTCTACCAGATTGACGATTTTTTTATATAATAAAAGGATGTATGTACATATGAACATTCTATAAAGCAAAGGGCATGGTGGCTGTTGTTTCGTGGTTAGTGCGTTGGACTGCTGGGGAGCTGCGTGGGTTCGAACCCAGGCAATATCCACCGAGTCGTTTTCTCATCGGGGAATGCTAAATCTTTAAAGTCCTGGAAACGATACCAAATGAGTTGTTTGTGTCCTTGACTGACTACTTAGCTTCCGAGCTAAACTTCATAAAATATTTTTCAGTAAGGTTTCCAACTAGGCCAGACTGGAAAAATGGAAAAGTGATAAGGGATTTTGATGCGGAATGGGCGAAGACATCTCAGAAAAAGTGTAAATATCGAAATCCCTTCGCCTTCCGGATTTTACTAATGTCTTCCAAACAGAGCTCCTTGATTTCCGTGAACTCTGCCGTGTGCTGAAAAGTTCGTCAACACCCATTTACATACAACACTACTACCTTGACAGCCAACTCGCCATCAAAGTTATTCGCCCATTGGTAAAACAATGTCAGGAAGAACTAAACCAACTGGGAGTCTTTTGCAGGGTAACTCTCACGGACGCAGTAAAATTAACGGCAGGGAAAGAGCCGATGACTTGGCCAGACGGGGGTCAGCCCTTAATGGGTCACTAGCGGAAAGTGTCCATATCCTGCTAGGAGCCGTTAAGGGCAATATTCAACATCAATTTTTAAAGATGGCCAACTACGAGTGGAAAAGTGTAAACAACTGCGTCATATCAAGGAAGATCTGACCCGGTTACAACAAACAAAAACAAATAAGCTAGTAGGCAGATCAAGACCAGATATTGCAGACATCGTAGCCATCAGACATCAGCACAGGCCACTGGCTGATAGGAGACCACGCAGTCAAACCAGGCATCCCCTACAACGCCTGCCGCAAAGATAACAGAGAGAAAGAATCTCTGCATTATATCCTGTGCAAATGATCAGCCCTAGCGAGGGGCAGATAGCACCCCTTACAGATATGTATATGCAAGAAAAGGATTGGTGAGCTTCACCTATCAACCTGTCAACAACCGCAAATGAGTTGTGGTTTCAAAATGGCGCATACCAGCGCTGATTGGGTTCTAAGAACCGCCACCTCCCCCTACCTACCGATAGTTTGTCATGAGGAAGCTTCTTAATTCGCTGTTCGGAGTCGAGGTCTATTGTTTTTTTTCATTTGTGCGAAAAATTTGATACGCACAACATTGCGAGGAGCTACAGCTGTCGAGCCAACTATTTTTCTAATTTTCATTTCATTTAAATGTCTGATATCAAAGGTTGTCTTGAAATGATCATTTTTTATTTTTAGGAATAAAATAAAGATTGTATGTACACCTGTAATGCATTCATCAAGCTTAGCTACCAGCATCGCATGAGCATTCTAGTTTTCAGTCATTCGCACTTCGCGTCACCTAATGTTTTCGCGATCTTTTTCGCAAAACTCGAGGAACAATGTGCTACAAATAGACAATTTTGCCAGTCCCAGTCTAAGTCCCAGCACTCAGGAGACGAAAAGGTAATAGTGGGTTTCAAACTGGCGAAATGGTAAAGACTCTCGTGAGCCGGCTAAGGTAATAATTCGAAATAAATTTCCGCCATTTACTAGCAATATCACAACGAGAACTTAAAAATACGCATTTTATAAGAAATTTACCTGAATTCGCGCTCAACAGATGGCGTAGAAGAAGGTCCAGAATTAAGGCGTTTAGTGACTTTATTCGTAGATCTTTGAGACTCCGGACTATGCAAATCCACTTGCACTTTTTTTGAATCGATACTTGGCGTCCGGCTTGCTACTGCCGAACACTTATATGTCCATCGCCCTCCATATGAAAGCTCTGATAGTGTTGAACTTCTTCTAAAATAATTTACACTTTCATTATTGTCAATTGCTACAATTATTTACACATTCGCACAAGTACCGTCTTCCTTCAATTGCTAAGCTTTGTAAGTCCTCATTTTCTATTGGTTTTTGTCTAGAAAGCACATGCCGTTTAGCGGTATCGGATCTTTTATTTTGATCTATTATTCTTGCTGATTGACTGTCTGAGAAGCCTAAGAAATACTTAAAGTATTATGTAAAGTTTTTACATACTCATAAAATACAATACCTGTTTCATCAACTGACAAAGTATTCCAGTATTGCTTTTGAAAAGGAACCGGTTGAAGCAACGAACTCGATGATTCCCTTGAGGTTCTTTGGACAAGGCTTCCACCTATTCTTGGACTGCGTGTTCTAGAATATCGACCGTTTCCCTGATAAGTAGTGTGATGATGATGATGTCGATGACGCCTGTACGAGTTCTGAATTATGTGTAAAGGTTTACGGCTAGGCGATAAAAGATGCGCTAATGTTGTTATATTCGATTGATTTGGTAAATTATGTCCTGTGAGATTTGGTACGGAACCGCTACGAGGAAGCCGCTGTTGTTTAGGTGGCAGTTGAGTTGATTGTCTAAAATGGATATTTTTATGATTCGCTCTTCTTTGATATTTTAGACAAAAAAACAAAAGGAGTTGTGAAGTTAATAAGTCATCTAAGTTCTAGACGAGAAATCAGCTCTAACAGGCTTGACTTAAAACGCTCTATGACCCCCCGAGAAGGGAGTAAAATCTCCTCTCTAATAATTTTTTTATTTATAAAATTTCACTTGAATCATTGACCCTACATGTGCTGGACACCTGATGCTACCTACTACTTGGATAGAGATGACTTGACTATCTGGTGGGTACTGCCTTAGGGAATACGTTAGTCTTAAGACCGTATAGTCACTGTAGCAATGGGGTGGTAGAAACACCACCCAGACTAAGGGAAGTAGGTCTATGAAAAACTTACACCTATGGTCACGCCTTCGTTCGAATCCGGTGGACTACAACGAAGAAGAATACAGAAACTGCCTACATCATCCCAACCTTAGACTTCGATAGGTAATTAAGGATCAAAATACCAAGAAGGAAGGACATGGAGTAGGGTATAGTCTATACTAAAGAAGAAGTAGCTTTCTACATTCACAGATCCAAAAATGGATGCTGGTACTGTGGCCGGTATTTTCTGTGAGAGGGGTAAATCAATCCTTCAAAATTGGAGACGGATAACTACCATTCTACAGGTCGCAAAGCTAATCAAAAACCACAACACTGTCAGGGAAACTATCACCATTAATGTTGCCAGCCAGGCGGCTATCAAGTCTCTCCAGTCAGCAACGACAAGATCGAAGCTTGTAGGGGTTTTCAGACAAACTCTTAACGACCAATAAGGTGTTCCTATACTGGGTACTAGGCCACAAAGATATATTAGGAAATAAGATGGAGGACAGACTTGTCAGGAAAGGTACAGAACTAGATCATGAATATACCCTTTTGGTTGCAAGGTCATTCATTAGTTCATATGGACACATGTGCAAAAGCCAGTTCACAATTGTCAGCCTTCGATAAGAACAGTTCCAAAAATCTCGTACAACGTAGTCAAAGGAAAATAAGAATAGTCTCCGGTGTCTTGACAGGGCACTGCGTGATAGGAATCCATGCGGAGCGACTTGGATTATCCTACAATGACTACTGCAAAGGCTGCAGCCAGAAAATAGAGTCCGTCCAACACCTGCTGAGCAAATGCTAGCCACCAGAAGACTGCGTAGAAGCGTCTTCCATGAACTGGAGGACCATCATATCGCTGATTTTAGGAAACTCCTGAGATTTCTATCTTTTATGGGTATAATGGATCCATTCGAGGTCTAAGTAAGTCTTTAGGACACCCACAAAACCAACCAACCAACCGAGACCGTATTTGTACCAAGCAACCTAGATTAGTCTAATAAAATCATCATCATTTTTTTAACTGCTGAATAGAAAAGGTTAGGCTGTTCCTTAAATAGTTGTAGATATGTTCATCCTGAAAAGGAACTTTATAAATAAATAGTTTTGCGATTCATTATATTAAATAATGGGAGAAGTTTTCCATATTTTGAAAGAGACTGTAGCGATCATTAAGCGGTTTTTTTTTTGATAAATAGCTGTTGATCACCTTGAGGAAAGATAACAACTAAAATTGCTAGAGAGCCTAATCGAAAGACAATTTAAACAATTTTGAATGAATTGGACAATTCCTTAGTAAAAATGCAAAAGGTGTTTGAGAGTCGAGTAGAACTCGATTATTTTCGTGAATGACACGAATGACTTGAGTGAAAAAAAAATCCCTGAAGTCACATCACTAGTTTGAGCTAAGAAAGGGAAGTTGCTTTTGTTAAAGGCAATTCTATTTTAATAGAAAATGTTGAACCCTTCCCGATTTCTGTCACTATACTAAACGTTCCGATTTTGTCCCGACTTTTCCTATATATTCGATTTTTTCGTTCTTTATTCTACCCCGGTTAAAAATTTTCAGAAATGAAAAAGTGAAACAATCTTAATATGTGATACGACCTTAACTACAATAGAGAATAGTAATTGTTCTCCTTTTCTTTGCCTGTATTTAAAGTATTTAGTTTAATAACAAAAGCCTGGCGAAAGGAAAAACAGCTGTCAATGGTAACAGCAGTTTTTTAAACAAAGATTGGTCACGTTCGTCGATCTAGGCAAAGTGCTTCATATGTCTCCAATCGATTTCTATTGGCTGAGAGTGACAGAAGACGAAGCACTTTATTTGAGGTCGAGGAGGGGATTTTTAGTCAAAATTGTATATTACTTTCTGCTTTTGCATTAGACTTGCTTTGTAAATTGTAATTGTATGCAGAATAATGAATGAAGTTGTTTGAAAGTAACACACTCGCGTTTTAAGTAAAATGACTAAAAAGCCTCAAAAAAGTGCTCCGTCTTCTGTCACTCTCAGCCAATAGAAATCAATTGGAGGCATATGAAGCACTTTGCCTAGATCGACGAACGCGACCATTGTTCAGCCAATTATGGACTTGCAAAATAAATTCAACCAACAAATATGTGCAATATGTACATAGTTCAACTACTACACCTGAAAAATCGGTTAAAATGTCCCATATACGCCACAGTATTTCAGGTTTAGCGATCCCCTATGAGATGTAAGGGGCGCATTTTTATACAACTGAAAAGATTAATTGTAAAATGTCATGTTCGAGGATAGGTATGTGTGCAGTTTTATGTGCAGCAGCCCTACTATAAACGTAAACCTCAACCTCCTAATCACTCAAAAATACTGCATAAACAAAAACTCGCCGAAAGCCATGCCATTTGGTATTGACTTCTTTTGACGTGAAACTGAAGTTTTGTCAGTTCGATACAGCACAAACGCCGGACAAAAACCAGTTTCGCATTCTAACGGGCATTCTCACGGGCCATTCCAGACTCAGGGAGAATATCAGGAAAATGAGAATAGAAGCGAACGGAAACTACAGACTCTACAGTGATGCTGAGGAGACCTCGTCACTCCTCCTTATGGACTGTGGAGCATTGATCCACAAAAGAAGAGCATACCTGGGAGCTTACACTTTCTTTGAAACGGATCTCCTATCGGTGGCCCCAATCCAGATACTTCGATTCTTCAGAGTGACTGGATTGGAGGAGGTGTTATAGGTCGAGACTTATCGCCCTATACGAGGTCGGGGGAGCACAATAGATCTCTACACGTCGCAGTGCATACACACACCCCATCTTTTAACAATTAATGTCTAAACGTCGGACATCAGGACTTTTTTATCGCAAAAGGGATCACTAAAAACTTTACGAAGGTAGAGGAAAGCTTTGATCTGACGAGAGATCACTCAAGTCTAATAAAAAAACCAGAAATCCTTAGATGCACTAAAAGCTAAATTGACTGGGACGGTTTTGGATAAGCTTGCAAAAAATAAAGTCGGTAAATTTATTAAAGCTTTACAGAGCGCTAGGTTGAACAACACTCTCCACTGGAAATAAAAGAACAAATACGAGAAAAGAAGAGAATAGACAAATATGGCATCAGATCCGCGCTACCTAGCATAAGACGTATTTGAACCAAACTTTATACATACACATTATACCCTATGTTCTTTACCGGGTTTCAAGACATTGATGAGTAATTATAGACTTTCAATTCCTCACATTAACTTTGCAAGACCTCCCTGTAAACAACATTCCTGGTTTTTCTTTCTAGCCCAAAGATGACCAGGCTATCAGGACAATTGACTCTAAGCACGCTAAAACAGTCATTGCTCAGATCCACACCATTCACTTCTTTAGCAGAAAATTATTGGCTGTTGGCTGAGTCGTGTATTTGAGTGAAAATAGCTCTTTCCCTCACTCATGAAACGCAATCCTCTGCAGCATGATGAATAATTAGGTACATTACATAAATTCTGTCAAGGAAACCAATCAGATCTTCCATAACATCGCATGGGTTACTCGGTACATTTATTCTTTCCTCCTCTTTTCATCACCAGTATCAAAAAATACTTCCCGGCGAAGATGGATACGCATGTGAACTTTCAGGGAGAGATCTTCGACATTAGGGTATCAGATTGATGACTTGAGACAGGCCTTCACACAGGCTTGGTCTGTCTGAAGCCACCACCCAAAAGCACTGTCGAAGCATCCTATTTCGATACTCAATACCTTTCCATGAGCCATGGTACACTCATCTCACACTATAACTTAGGCTTCACGAAGCACCTGAGCCAAGTCACTCTGCTTAGAGATGTTGCAAAGTGTAGACTCAGAATGACTTAGGTTAAGATGCTTTAAGAAAGTAGAGTGACCCGTCATGTCTTCTTTAACCAAGGTAGCTGCAGTACCTGAGGAAGCAATGACAACGGCAATGCCGCTGACTACAGTTGCGCATTACTATAAATGGCCAAACTTTATTTGGCCCACAGGTATAATTTTGGAAAACGGTAAATTTTTTTTTCATACAAACTTAAACACCCTGTAGAAGCTGAATTTCGAAATGTCCTTCCTTATTCCTTGAATACATTATAAAAGGAACCTCTTCCCAAAATTTCAGCATTCTAGGTCCAAGGGTTCCGGCTAGGGGTTGATGAGTTAGTGAGTGAGTCAGGACTTTTCATTTTATATATTGAGATAAACTCAAAAAAGCGATTCGAGATTGATTTCAGCAAATCGTATCTGCATTAGACTTAAACGTGCATTCGACTACCATTCGCAGAAGAGGTATTGAGAACGATCTAAGGGGTTAAAGACCGACGAAAAAGTCGATGCGAAATAAATGACATTTGCAATTTAAAGGCACAACCTTAACGGAACTTTTAGAAACCGCACCGTTCCGTCCATTTAATTGAATTAATTTACTAAGAACTAACAATGGTCAAAGCTCTTAAAACAATACTTTGACCAAATGCAAAAAAGCAAAAGGAAAGGGAATTATTTTCACTTGAAATAATTAAATATTTGTATGTATGTATGTATGTAAGTACATAACCACCTACGCACTTGTTGAAATATGTCAACCATTCAGAAAATTCATTTTCGTTTAGAAATATTGCATCAAAGTTCAACAACCTTTCAATCTTTCATGAATTAATTTAAATTTCTTGTGTAACAAACTATTACGATTACTTTAAGTGATAAATTTAAAAGTAAAAAAGGAAACAGGAGATATTATAATTAAAAGGAAATCGATTATTAAATTTTACTGATTTAATGCAATAAAGTCGTATTGTATAATATAATCTAATCTTACCCCAAAGTCTTGGAAAAATGAATCAGTGCTGCTGTCAATGCTTGACGATCCAATTGGGACACTTGCGGTGGCTCAGCCGGCGAAGATCGAAATACTCCTAAATGATGGTCCCAGCGAGTATTCTGATATGATGGCCCTTTGATAAAAATTAAACAAGTAAAATTAATTCTTATTAAATGTGAAGAATACAAACCGTTTGCACGTCTTTGCGAAGTAGCGCTGCTAGAATTGCTTCTTATATTTACTTTACTATTCGATGCTGCTTTTAATCGAGCTGGTACAACTTTAGCAGCGGAATCACGAGCCTCAAATGTCATAACACATGAGGCGACGACTATAAATCCCCCGAAACCCATTACAATAGGACCAACGTACGACAAGTTATTTAAATGAAAGCCTTTTGTTTCATTTTTTACACGAATCGTAGAATTCCCTCTGACCTCAGAGCCAATCGAAAGTTGATCCGCGTAGTATCCTAAATTATATTTTATTTTGAAATCAGTTTTTCATATTTTGCGTTAATTTTTTTTTTTACCGACAGTTGCCATTCCCGCTCCTAGAAACATTAAAATCATTCCTAATATTAAAGCGCGGCAGGCATGCCAAAGGCATTTCGATGACATTTTGCCGCGCACAACTTGCACATTCCAAGTGGCTCCAGAAGCGGGATGAGCTCGCCTTAATTTTCCCAAGGAATGTTTCCTTCGTGTCGTACATTGCGTAGATATCCTTGAAGGCATTACAAGTCTAAACGCTATAATCTCGCACAGTTTAATATTTGTAAGTTTTCATTTTATCATGCGATAGATATTACTGTTTCGCCAATATTAGACTTTCATATAAAGAGGTTTCACTTTGCTTGCTCTGTGATGAAAAAGTCCTCTAAACATTTATCAATCCCTGATGTTGGGAGAAATAATACCGGATACGTGTGTATGTGTACATGTATCAAAATACAACTAATTTAATTTTCCACTTCATTTTAAAATGTTGAAATATTTCTTTCGTTTTTCAATTGTTTCGCTTCTTATTAAAATGTTGACTTGATATTCACCCAAACACTCACAGTTTTGATTTTTTTTTTAAATAATACACACTTGCAAAATATGCAAAACTGTTCACATTTCACGAGCCTCTTTACGCACATCTGAATTGATCAACTTTCACGAAGCGTCTGATAACAATTCGAGATGAAAGAACTTACCACAGACGGACTTTTCTCTGAGTTTCTTGTCTCATTTTGTCATGCTTGTTCCTCATAATTATGTCCTATGAGTTGGTATTCAACAGGAGATATATACTCTCTTTATCAATATTCGGTTCAGTTAAAAGTGTCTATATATGAAAATTATAACCAAAGAGAACAGTTCTACAGATAACTTAACAGAGTGAGCCGATTCGTTGATTCGCTGTCTATTCAGATATTTCGCTAACATCCCCAAATTTATATCCTGTTCCGGCATATGCCTTAAGCAACGGTTT
Organism: Matsumyia berberina; assembly: GCA_917880715.2. NCBI lineage: Eukaryota > Metazoa > Arthropoda > Insecta > Diptera > Syrphidae > Matsumyia > Matsumyia berberina. The sequence goes on from OU862870.1 coordinate 39,051,133, forward strand.
GTTAACGATGTTTGTAACTCAGTTATAAGAGAACTTGTATGTAATTCTGAAGCAGCACTGAACTGTCAATTATAATATATTCTATCTGTTTATGTTTTGTCAATCGTTGTAAAGTTTAAATCAATTCAGTTTAACACACATATATATACATATGTGTTTATAAAAACTATTTGTTTATTCCTATAAGCACCCTTACACAAAAACATATTAAAATGCCCTCTGTTGCGGAGATAAGGTAGCATGGATGCAGAACAAGGTAATTGGTGAAATACTCAAATAAATTGTCTTTGCTAATAGTGCCCGAATGTTTATAGCATTTTTATAGGCCAGGAAAATTAGTAAGGAATACATTTTATAGTAAGTTAAATTCATGTACACACATATGTACATATGAATGTATCTATTTCTTATATTTGCCTTGGATTGGATTAACATTATGGCAGTTTTGTCCACGATTAACTCCAAATTTGGGTAGCGCTGCGGGCGGTACATATGTAACATTTTTATTAGCCATTGATTCACCATTGCATGTATACTTTGGTCGATATTTTTATACAATTTTGCTCAGGTCAGGGACCTAGAATTTACCACTCAACTCTTTCAACTCTGTTGTGTTGAAAGTAAAATAACATTTTGAACGCTTGCGTTCATACATACATACATATGTACCTGCCAGTCGCGGTGTTTTTGTGGTACCGCCTCTCGTCGATTCTCAATTCGCAGTTTGGAATCGGCATAAATTGTAGGTGTCCTCGAAATGATACACACACAATAGGAATGTTTTCGAGAAGCTATGCTTTTCTCATCCTGATCCTGAGCTGCGTTTTATATTACATATACATAGGTACATATGTATTTATCTTAATATTCTGTTTAGGGGATTATATGGCTGATAGTGTTATGTTTTGGCAAATATTTGCGCAGAAATATCTTGAAGTAGGTTAGGTTAGGTTAGTGGGCCGATGAAGACGATAAAACCCTCTTCTTCTTCTCTTCTCAATATCTAAAAAGAAAAGTCCTGACTCATCAAAGCCCAGCTGGCACCCCTGGATCTAGAAAGCTGATTTTTTGCACAGAGGTTCCTTTTATGATGTATTCAAGGAATAAAGGACATTTCGAAATTTAGCTTCTACAGGGTGTTTAAGTTTGTATGAAAAAAAAAATTTACCGTTTTCCAAAATTATACCTGTGGGCCAAATAAAGTTTGGCCATTTATAGTAATGCGCAACTGTAGTCAGCGGCATTGCCGTTGCCATTGCTTCCTCAGGTACTGCAGCTACCTTGGTTAAAGAAGACATGACGGGTCACTCTACTTTCTCAAAGCATCTCTAAGCAGAGTGACTTGGATCAGGTGCTTCGTGAAGCCTAAGTTATAGTGTGGGACGAATGTACCATGGCTCATGGAAAGGTATTGAGTATTGCTTTTGGGTGGTGGCTTCAGACAGACCAAGCCTGTGTGAAGGCCTGTCTCAAGTCATCAATCTGATACCCTAATGGCGAAGTCCTCTCCCTGAAAGTTCACATGCGTATCCATCTTCGCCGGGAAGTATTTTTTGATACTGGTGATGAAAAGAGGAGGAAAGAATAAATGTACCGAGTAACCCATGCGATGTTATGGAAGATCTGATTGGTTTCCTTGACAGAATTTATGTAATGTACCTAATTATTCATCATGCTGCAGAGGATTGCGTTTCATGAGTGAGGGAAAGAGCTATTTTCACTCAAATACACGACTCAGCCAACAGCCAATAATTTTCTGCTAAAGAAGTGGATGGTGTGAATCTGAGCAATGACTGTTTTACCATGCTTAGAGTCAATTGACCTGATAGCCTGGTCATCCTTGAGCTAGAAAGAAAAACCAGGAAAGTTGTTTACATGGAGGACTTGCAAAGTTAATGTGAGGAATTGATAGTCTATAACCACTCATCAATGTCTTGAAACCCGGAAAAGCACATAGGGTATAATGTAACGTCTTTCCACGCGAACGTAGTCGCGGGTATCAGCTAGTCGTCACATATAGGTCTATGTAGATGCGTTGTGGTACCCATATATTTTACCAGCTACTTCATACTGCATGGTTCTACATATTTACGATCTTGAAGTAAATGCACACACATTTTGATCGACAGTAGAAGTTTCTTCACATTTCTCCAACGATAAGACGTTTTTAGGCAAGAATTGAGCTCACAAAGGGTATTGATCTCAATAAGTAAAAAGTGAAGCTAATCCCGTAGGTCGGTTTTTACTTCTCAAATCTCACAGAGTACGATGAAATGCTTTAAATGTATTTTTATATGCCATGGTGCACTCATCATGGTAATGAGTTTGCATGTTTTGAATACCGTGGCCATACCTGAGCTTTTGCTAACGTTACAAGTAGGAATTTAGGTTTGATTTAAATTTAATACTGCTTTGAGAGCTGAATATGTTGTGCGTCCTCCATCGACTAGCATTGACGCGATCCCCGATGATCGCACAGTGATTCCGATCTCATTCTATGTTCGAATTTTGGTGAGTATCAAAGCGAGAAAATATGTTTTTCTAATGCTTCATAGTTCATTAAAAAAAATAAGTCTTCCCTTACATCACTGTTTTCTTGGCGCCTCTTTGATCATCAACAAAGAAAGTTTTTTATGAGCCTTAAATAGAAGCCTAAGCCACCCTTTTCCTAACTCACTTTCGCTGCACGCCTGTAGCCAGAATTAAGTTCTCGCGAGTGCTCAGGAGATTTTGAAGGGAGCTCACACACAAATCGAGAAATTCTTCTCTCGGTGAATGAAAATTTCTAAAGGAGCTCCCGAAATCTCAGAGGGAGCTCAGCTCCCTTCAGCATCTAGCTGGCTACGGGCGTGTTTCTCTGTCAGTGACAAATCTTACAATCAAAATTTTGACTAGTTATAATTAAGCTAGAGGTTTGAAATTTTACACACGTGTATAAGTCCGGTGACAATAGGCGTGTTTTTTTGAAACCTAGCTAGCCAGTCGTTCATTTAGACGATTCCCAGCCAGCCAAACCCATTCGATTTTTTATACCGTCAAGTTGGTACGTGTGATTTCATTCGTATGACATCGGCTGTCAAACTGTCAAAGTATTCGGCATTAAACCAAATTGTTTTTTTTTTAATTTGTTGTGAAAACCATAATTTAGAGAATTCATTCAATGGATTATTTACGAAAAGAGATATGAAATCATAACATCTTCCATCCTCGTACTCAGATGCCGGTCAAGAGAACAGAACAATTTGGCAGTGATACCAACGCTTATAAATGAAAAACATCGTTTTCGGCGCCCCCTGGCCATGGGATATCGAAAAATTCCTTTTGACTGGGGATAAAATCGATAGTTTAGCCAGCTGCTTGTTGTATTTGTTTTACGTATAAAATTTGACTTTGCTAGCAACTACTGGCTGGTTAGGTTTAAAAAAAAGCACGCCTATTGTTGTAAATCCAATATGGTGGACGCTTCAAAATGGCGCATTAAAGTTTTCTACACAAGGGGGAACATGGGTATCAAATAAAAGGGTTCGACGAATAGAAGATGATTAGTAGAGGATTGATTGTTCAAGTGCAGTTTTTAAAGCACAAAGTACTTGATCACCTCTTCTGTGGCTACTTACCTTGCTATTGTTGGAGAGGCTCAGTAGGTCCGATAGGCCGCACAGAGCCATTGCAGCAGAACCACCCAAGCTGTAAGGTCTCTAGAAAAGGGTCGGAAGCTAAAGAATAGTCAACCTGTTCCCAGTGGTGGTGTGAGTATACAGCAAACCATAAGATGCAAAGCTGAAGGTTAAATCAGTCTCAAACGTGTTATTTTTTACGTTTGTTAGGTGTGGACAAGCCTTTAAGCTTTTAAGTTAAAGAAAAGTAATGAAGGGGCTCAAGGCCATGTAATTAATACATTCTACACATTTATGTATATACATATATACATAGTAATTTTCATCAACGAGATTCTTAAAGCTTCTGGATTTCTTCAATCGAATGTAATCTGTGTAAGTTTGTTAAAAAATCCCAATATTTCCAATGCGCAAGTCAGAAAAATCCGCAGCAAGTCTACAAAAACCTTAATATCTCTCCACAAAGATATTCACCATGGAGTAGAACTTAACGAAAAAAAGCTTAAAGGGCTTGAAACAAAGTTTAGTAAATGAAAACAGCAGTGCTCAAAATTTAGAAACAGTGACAAATGAGTGTTATTGGTATAGTGACGCGTTTTTATCTTACATGGCGAGCATTTAAAAACGTCTAAATAATCTCGATGCAAAAAGTTCGGTAAACAGAAATTGGTTAGCGGACGTAGAACATGAACGATTTTTCGTGTTTAATACAAGTTTTCGATTGTAAAAAAAATATATATATGTAGTGCGGTTGATCTTAAATAATATTCGGTTCTTCGAATAAAGAATAAACAGTTTCCTATAGTTGTTGGTAAAAAATATTTGAAAAAATTAAATGAGTACGACCCGTTGAAGCTTTGTTTCTTTATGTGTATGAAGTGATACAGTGATGTAAATTCAATGGGGATAATATAAGATTAAAACGGAAAATGTTTGAGTGCGAGGAGTTTAATGCAGCCACTGAATAATCAAAATGCGTAACAATTTCATTGCTGAAAAAATATTTGCTGAAACGTTACATTTTTTATTAATATCATTGATGGGATATCCTTACTGTGGATATCAAATAAACGCCATGAATACAGCAAACAGTTTTTTAACAACGACATCATCAACGCCATACACAACAATAGCCTCGGTTAATCATCTAAGTGATACACATAATTTGGATAAAAAACTACTAAATGGTGAGTAAAGAGTAGTTGAATAAAATTCACCAGTTGTCCTTCGATCTTGGGCGATGATTTAATACGGTTCGGTAGGGTGCGTGAACTTTTGCCTATAATTAATCAAGCAGACGGGATTTATCGAAATGGATACCTCTCGTTAATTGATAGATGATGAATTTACTAGATTTTACTACCCAGAAGGTGGAATAATTGGAATGGCTGTCTTATTATTTAAATCATTTGCTCAACGTCACAGGCCTTTTGGCATTTTGGTGAATCCAATCCTAATCTCAAGTTTATTTTCTTAAATGAATTGTGACTGGATTTTAGAATATAACATTTTCATTTCAATTTCAAACGTATTTACGTAATTATTAACTGGTAAAGATAAAAAAAGGACGAACCGTGTACCGACATATATAGATGTATGTATGTATCTTGTTAATCGATAGAAAACTCAAGGTTGCGTTGACGCTCCCTGTAGTACGAATTAATGCTCTTTATTGTCAAGACGATTTGTAGGTAGGTACATTTGCTGAAACTAAATTTGAATAATTCGGATTTTTATTTAAAATTGCGTTTTTATTAAATCATACAAATAAGTTTAAAATGCCTGTAATATCATAGAGGTAAAATCACTCAAAAAAGGGTTACTTTTCAATTGTTTAATTTGTTGATAGGTATACACATTTCAATAAGTTTTAGGTTGCTTTAGGTTAGGTAGGAGTTCCCTAGGGGACTCACTTAGGCTCAAGGCCCATTGTGATACTTATAGAATTACTTCTGAGCGAGAATTCTACCCGCAGAAACATTAAGAGTTGTTGACAAAGGATAGGAGCTTATGAATGGGGGTTTTGGCTTAGGTCACTATTGTCATTGAAGTAATAGCGACTGAGAAGTCTTCTTCTGCTGTGAGATAGTGCTAGACAATGTCAGACGAGGTGCGTTGTGATTTCTTCTTTCTCCTCATTTCTGTAGCTTCTACAGAAATCATTGAAGATAGTCCCTAGTCTCCTAGCGTGCTCTCCTAATGGACAATAATCTGTAATAACATCAGTGATTGTGCGAAATTGTGTTCTGTTTAGTATAAGCAGCTCCCTTGACTTTTGGTCATCTATTTCAGGCCAAATTAGTTTGGTGGAATGAGTCGTAAGACCGTTTTTTCACGCGGAGTTAATTTCTCTATTTCACTGTATTGTTTGGTATACCCATGCCTTTGGTGTGAGAGTAGATTTCTAGAGTGGTCCCAGATTTGGCTTTCCAGTTACCACTATGTAAAGGCACTCAGTCGGTGAAAATACAAATATTTTTAACAGATATAACGTTCCACTTCAGAGATGATAAATACAGTTTAATGGCAAAATTTCCGCATGGAAAACACTCCAGTCCTTAGGGAGGCGGATCGCCTGGTTTATATCAGGTTTGTATGAGTGGATGCCGCAGCCCACTCTCAGTATAAATGTGGATTTATCTTTTGACGGATTGCCTGAAGTTAGTGTGGGAATTGTGACATTGAAATCCTTTTTGAAGAAGTTCGGAAGTGTTTGATCGAATTTGTTTGGTAGGTCATGGAATCTGTATAAGATGTGGCAGTAACCATACGGTAGTTGGATCTAGAGTGAAGGTCCCTTTAAACGAGTTGCTGCATTTGCAGCAGCTGGTTTGGCTAGGAAATCCAGAGGTCGGAGGTTCAAAGTGGTCTCTAAGTCAGCGAAGGAGGTCGGTCTCAAAAGTGTCGGTCTGGCTATGGACGTGTAGAGCCAGTAAGTAACTTTAGATGTGTAGTCCTATCTTCGATCAATAATAAGTTCAACTATTGCATATTTACATATAAATAAATAAGTAAAGTTCGCAAAGTAGGACACGTATTTATATTCATTGTTGAAGCCACTAGATTGTTAGGCTTCTGGGTAAAACTACGAAACGATTTGATGCGAGTGAAATGCCCAAAAAGTCATCCCATCGGATTGCGAGTGGATCAGGTTTCCCACTCCAAATGTAGGGGTAGCAAGTTACTTTATAAACGCCAGCTTCTAAACCATTCATTTGCATACACATTTTACATACATACATACATATATGTATTTACTTATGTATGGATAAGGATATACATATGTGTCTTTATACAATTTTGTTACAATGAGAGGTCTGTATTTAAGTTATATGGACAGTATTCCAAAGGACTTCAAAGTAGAAGAAATGGATTACTGTTGGCTTGGTTTCTGTGAAGAACCTTTGAACCCCAGTTTAGAATACATTTTAGGATGGTATCGCAACCGAGTTTTTGCTGACAATTTGACCAGTGCACTGAGTATTTATTTGGGCATTTGGAGAATAAATGGGCTATTTCGCTGCTTTGTATCTGTAGGAGTATGCTGTACTTAATACTTATTTACTTAAGGTGGCGCTATAGTCCGAAGTGGACCTGTGTCTCAACCAACAAGCGTCTCCAGCCAGCTCGATCTTTAGCCAGCTGCCTCTAGTTTTGCACGTCAAGTTGGTTGAGGATCCCTTCCACTTGCGTGCTCCACCTGAGTCGCGGTCTTCATTTTACGGCGCCTTGCCTCGGGTGTGGATTCGAAGATTTTTAATGGATTGTCATCAGATTGTGATCATTTACTTTATGAACATACATAGGTCTACAATTTTTATTTTGATGCGTGACATGGCAACGACCTCAGTTATCAAACGTTACGAGGCCCAGCTTTAAGACTATTATGGCGGTAGTTGTGTATTTAATAAATAGCTGGCGCGACAGCTCGGGATGAGCCAAGGCCTAGCTTCTCGCAACCATTTATGTTGTGCGTGTTACATATTTTGCACAAATGGAAATGTATTTAGCTACTTATTAAAGCGAATGAGAGCATTTTTGTAACTGCTTGTCAAGATTGCTAGTCAAGAGTTCGATTTGCATTTTTTGCTCGCACGCTAATTTCGTGGAATATTGTAAAGTGCATTGAATGGCTCATATAAGATCACTGAAAAAGAGCTTTGTAAATTAGCCATGCTTATAATACGATGAAATGCAATAGCAATACCAAAACTGTTCCCAGAAAACAGTTTTTTTTTTATGAAATACGATAAATATTTTGTTTGCTTAGGGTGGGCCTGGGGTGGGTGAAACTTTTCTTTTGAACTTACTTCAGTGGTTAGACTGCTTTGCGAGTTGTGTGGATTTAAGACCCAGACATGTCCACTAAACATTTTTCGCAGCACCATCTCTCGTCGGGGAGCAACAAACATCCGCGGGTACAATTTGTCATGAAAAAGCTTCTCAGTTCGCCGGTCGGCGTAGGTAATAAATTGTAAGTCCATTCGTGCGAAAAATATAACACGCACAATACAAACGCTTGCGAGAAACTAGCCCTTGGCTCATCCCGAGCCGTCGCGCCAGCTGTTTATGTGTTTATTTAGTAAGACTCACATTCAGTTTTTATTTGGAACTGAATCTTGCACAAAAAGAAATATCTATGGAAGTGTGAAAGTATATGTATATAGGTAGTTCTACAAATGAGGGGAATTTTTGGAGATGTTTTTGGACAGACACTTTTTATGCACATTTTTGGCTGGAAACTGTGCTAGGATCAAGCTTATGTACATAAACTTATTGTCCATTTGACACTAAGTAGTTCATAAAGCAATTAGAAGTTTTTCATCAAATGTTAATCAGACGTTTGTTACGAAAATTGACAGAGCAATGCGACTAGGGAATTGTACAATTTTAAGCTTTTTCTTAAAAAAATATCACCAGAGATGCTTTCGCTATTACAAAAAGGCTTTTTAATAGTATGCAAGGGTTAAAGTAATGTGCTACATGGCGGTTGCAAATGGGTTAATGGTTGAAAATGGTTGTCCCGTGCGGTTCAACGTGGGAGCAAGCTTGATGAGAGGGATTGCCTTCGTACATGCAGAATACCAGGGTGTGATAATTGGAATTTTGGTATTTCATTCCAATAAGAATCTATACAATAACGCGGACCTGATCAGAGTGGGTAACTTAGTTGTTTAGATGATTCGAAGGCATATTGCAAGAGCAATGACCGCAATGACAAGAGCAATGACCTGATCCCCGGGGCTAACTACCCCAATTTTATCATTTTATCATCATTCCCCCAGAGGTATTTCTGTATATGAATTGAGAAGATCTTATTCAGGATAGATAAACGATGCCACTATTCTTCCACTTGGCTCGGACGACTGTGGACAGGCGATTTAGTTACAGCGGAGACGTTCCACAGTGTACTGGGGAACTCTTTCGATTCAGCAGGGTGATATCTGGGTACGATGTGAAGGATGTGGAAAGGCAGCTCCAGATTTCTTGATGGCTATTAGTTGGAGAGGAAGCTCCCTCGTTGATCCCGCTCAATCCAGGATATTCGCTTGACCGGCTAACGTACCTTTTAGGTAGGTTTAGGTTAGTTTTAATTTAATATATACATAAAAAAAATCAAAAAAAGTCAAAAATGTCAGCACAAAAAAAAAAAAAAAAAAATTAAATCATTCATATGAGACATAAAGAGAGGCTAAGATATACTCCATCTATCCCGTCATTAGTTTTTAATCTGTAGTTTCAGAAATGAAGCGATTTACACATATATTTAAAAAAAAAAAACATCTTCCTCCCAGAAGGGATGTTACCTTGGAAGTTAAGCCTGGAAATGGTGTAGTCTATATTTTAGGGAAAGATTTTGAAATTCCTCAGAATGGAGGCGTCGCCAGTATTTTTCCTGGATCACTGTGAGGTTGCCTTGAGGCGAGTGGCTGATGGAGCTGCCATCTGCAGATAAAAATTTCGAGGGGTACCAGATAAAACAATAGAAGTAGAGGGTGTCGTTTGAAGTGTTTCGTTTATGCACAAACAAGCTGATCGACGGAATTTGCTTACATTATCGCGGTTCATGGGTTTATCTAAGAGACAACAACCGAAACAACAACCGACGAGACAACCGAAATGTTGGTCCAGTGAGTTATTCGGGCTTAGAAACCATATTTTTTCCCGGTGGCCTTTTGCAAGGGAAGGTACTGAAGCTTTCTTAAATCTTTCTTGAATGATTGGTTTTCAGCTTTATCTCATATTCGAGATAAAATCCAAATATTTTAGCTTCTTTGGAGAATGTTAGGTTTATTCCATTAAGGAAGGGAATCAATGAATGAAATGGAATTTTATTTTTCGTAGAACTGAGTTCAGTTTAGTTAGAGTTTACACCCAAACCATGCCGAACTGCTCATTGAGTTAGTTTTCCCAGCTTTGACTGCCATAGTAACGTCATCTACATAAGCGATAACACTCAGATTCCAGCATCATCAGTAGTTCATCGACCACTAAAGTCTAAAATAGAGGGGATAGGAAGCAAATTGCCCCGCTAGTTTTGAGTCGAGTAAGTAAAAGATTGGTCAATTCGCAAAGTGAGCTATCACCTTCAGATCTGATAGCGGATTTGTGTGTTGATGTCAAAAGCGCATTGTTTACTCCTTACGACACATAAATACGCGATTTTATGTCCTAACGTACATACGTGATACCATTTCCACCGATTTCCCTTTGAAATATGCATGAGCCGGAGAAGTTGTACGCGTAAATAGATATCAATCAGTTGTAAGAAGTGTTTTCTAGAAGGAATGGTGATATAATAGAAAAATAGATTTGAGGGCTTTTGGATTTGATAAAAATAATAAATAAATAGTTAGCGCGACAGCTCGGAATGAGCCAAGGTCTAACTCCTCCGAAACCAAGGGCTATCTTTCGCAACCATTCATGTCATGCGTGTTTTTCACACGAATCGAAAGGACCTACAAATTACTGCCGACACCGAACGACGAGTTGAGAAGCTTTTTCATTCATTCATTAATTTTCAATTACCCGCTTATCCACTATGAGGGTCGCGGGGTAAGGGTGATTAAGTTGACTCTCCACATCTCCCGATCTTCCGCCATCGACTCTAAATCATCAGGGGCTATCGCCATATGGGTAGAGGTGAGATTTCGGACTTGGTCTAACCATTTCATCACGGCACTTATTCCATGGCACGTCCCGGAGGTTTGCCATTCCCCGACAAGAAATGGAATCGCGAAAGATTTTCGGTGGACGGTGGCTGAGGCTTGAACCTACGCAGCTCGCAAAGCAGTCCAACGCATTAACCACTGAGCCACGACGACCGCTTCTTGAATTTAAATGGTCATATTTACCGGTTTTGTGTTTGAATTCCACTTTAACTTTTTCTCCATACTAGTGGGTTGTAGATGAGATCTGGCGAAAATGACAAGGTGATATCCGATATCTCTTGTAGTTCAGTAGTTATCATCCGGTCCTGCAGATTTTTATGGTTTGAAGCTACGGAACACAGAAGGTTCTATCTTTCTGTTTAGATGTTTGATCTGTTTAGGCCAGTGATTATAACAACTCGGGAGTTACCTGGGAAGTCTGTATCAGGTTACAAATGAAAGAATTTTCGCTACAAGTCTGTCAGGAAGGTACTACCTATTAGGTAGGTATTGAAGGTAGATGTGACTGCCTTGCCATAACCGCAAATGGCAAAGCCCCCATTTTATTTTTACCTAAAAGTACTTAAAATGATCGAAATAAATTCTGTTTGAGTTATAATAACGTAAGTAGGTAAGGTGGTAGGTTATGACATTCTTTTTTGTGAGCAAAGCCTCAATTTGCTTTGCAGTTTTACGGTCAAATTGTCATTATAATGTCGTTCTGTTGGGACCGCTTGATAGAACTTTTAGCATTACCTAATAAATAGATGGCGCGACAGCGCGGGATGAGTCAAGGCCTAGCTTCTCGCAAGCATTCATGTTGTGCGTGTTACATATTTCGCACGAGTGCAAGGGACTTAAAATTTATTGCCGACTTCGAACGGCGAATTGAGAAGCTCTTTCATGATAGATTATACTCCCGGAGGCTTGTCATTCCCCGACGAGAGATTGTGCTACGAAAAATGTTCAGTGTTCCTGGCTGGGGCTTGAACCCACGCCGCTCGGTCAGCAGTTCAACGCACTAATCACTGAGCTACGGCGACCAATATTTTCCAAAGTAGTGACTTATGAATTTTTTGTCAAAATAGTGATAAGCGGTTTTGTCAGTATCCCACCTACCCACTTAAAGGTTAAGCAAAATATTGGGCCACACCCACACTGAAAAGTGAAAAGACATACGGTGCTCCAGTGAGCATGCCAATTTTCTGTGACCGATGACGGCTTGAGAAATATTTTAAAGGACATTGTAATGTTCGTACTACAATTGCTTTCATGTCCTCTTCGTATGCTCTGACTGAATCGAGTTGCATGCTCTTCTACTTAGTTTCCAACACACTGGTATATTTTTTCTAATTCTAAAATGTTAGCGGATTTAACTTTACTATCTATGTACATGAGTAGTCCCTCATCTTATTTAAATAATCTTTGATCACTCCATTTATGGAAATACATACTTCCCAAAGAAATCCAATCAAAATTGTCAAATTGCAATTATGTAAATACCGAAATTTAAATTTAATATTTCAGTAGAATCTCCAAAAATAATTCATAACTGTTTAAAAGTTTTAAAGCAAAATAATAAAGCGAAAAAAAACCAACAATTAACCACTGGATTGAAGAAAATTTGTATTTTAATAATGAATCCAAAGTCCCAAGTAACCACAGCCAGTGTAAAAAATAACCCAAGTGTGTTTGTTGTGAGAATACCACAACAAGTATTATAAAAAAAAAAGTTAAGGTTTTCTTATTATATTCTAAAATTAAAAAAGACGTCTTAATGATGATGACAGTTAAATTCTTATACTCCATCTCTTTCTGTTTTGAAAATTTAATCACACAAGTTTCAACAAGCTTAAACAATTAAGTTTTTTTTTATTCGCCCATTTTTCAGATTCGATAAATTATAAAATGAGTGCCCAATTCATCAATGAAGTATATTCTTCGAAAACAATAAATAGCTTACAAACGACTGAAGATGTTATAAATACAACGGAAACACCAATATTAATGGAAAAATTAGGCACGGTAATCTTGGACAAGTCAACAGACATCGCCTTAAGAACGAGATTAACGACCATTGCGTCAAGTTTTCAAATACCCAGCACAACCAGTTCCACAATAAAATATACTGCGACCAAATCTATACTTTCGAAATTGCAGAAAACCGATGCTCCAATGCTCAATTATATATTTGACATGTTTTCTACAGCTAATAAACATCATCATCATGATCAAAGGTAAAATTTAATTTAATGTATTCCTGTTTCCGAATTTAAAACTATTTAAACTCTTAAGACATGTGGGAAGTTACAGCGTGTATTTATTTTTACAGTGGTTTGATTTTCTGTTTGAAAAGTGCTGGAATCTTTCTTTACTGCCATAGTTTTTTTTTTGCAAAAAGACCATCGGAAATAAATTGGGTCTGCAACCGCTCCTAAGAAAAATTCCGGGAGTAAAATTGGAAGATGGGCGCAATGGACCCTTTGCTGATCTAAGTGAGCAGTGATAATGTCAGAAGGCACCCATCAACCTAACCTAACCCAACCCCGCATAACACATTGGCTCTATATTTCGGCAATAAGTCCGAAACTTACGTACGGGGTGGTGGTGTGGTGGACCGCCTTGGATATAGCCATTTACCGCATTAACGTATGCAAAGTCTAACGAACAGCTTGCATGTGTATCAGCGGAGCTCTCCGCATGACTCCCACTGCAGCACTGGACCTTTTTTTTTATTTATCACTCCTCGACATTTTAGGCAGACAAATGGCACCTAGCCATCCGCCTCAAAGCAACCTCACAGTGGTTTAGTAAAGATTTTGGCCACGCCTCCATTTTGAAAAATGTCAAAATTTCTCCCAGAAACATAGACACACCACAACCAAGCTAAGTTTTGACAAGAACTTCGAGGTAACCATCCTTCCCACGTCATTCTGAGACGATGCATTCTCAGAAGACAAGTCGATTCACTTCTACACCGACCGACGGCTCAAAAACTAGCTTAATCTCAGCCAAGCGTTCCGTCTTTTAAATTATTGTAGCTTGTTCCAGGCGGAAATCATGGCGATCAGAGAAGTCTTATTTTGGCTGAAGGAAAACATGATATTCGCCACGGATATCCGCATCTTTTCGAACTACCGATCGTTCCTTATAGAGATGGCGGAGGATTTTAATATTCACCTTCGTTGAGTGCCAGGGCACAGTGACATTCGAGGGAACTGCAAGGCTGATGAACTGGCTAGATATGAAACAACATTACCAATTAGGCCTGATAAGGGCACCTTAGGTATACCAATCGCTACTTGCAAATTTAAACTAAAGCTAGATGCTGTCAAAAGAACAAATCCATCGAAAAAGAAAATTTGCCTAAAGCTGGATCTGAAACGCTCTAAGTATTTGATTTCTTTTAATAGATCGCAATATTAGCACTACAATAGGTGTCATTACCGGGCACTGTCGAATAGGCACGCATGCAACAAGTCTCGGCGTTTACACAAATGATTTCGACAGAAGTTGTATGGACAAGGAGGAGGAGACTATTCTCCATCTTCTTTGCACCTGTCCAGCTCTCTCGCGCAAAAGAAAATTCCACTTAGGAGCCTTTCTTCTATATAAACTTAGGAGACCTGATAAACATCAATGTTAGTAGCCTCCTACGCTTCATAAAAAGTTCCAATTTGTTCAATGAGTAGCCAGTAGATCTTTCCGAAATCCTTGTGATACCACAACGGAACCCTCATGGGTCTAAGTGTGTTGGCTTTAGCTGGCGGTCACTTCAACCTAATTTAACCTAACCTAACTGTCATAGTTAATACCTTCCGAAAGTGGGAAATGTTTTGGGACAGCGAGAGGTTCCTGAGGCAGTCATACATTTTCCCGATGACTGGACGCACATTGCCATTCCAGTGCAAACTTGTGTTTAACCAAACTCCAAGATTTTTAGCTTTATCCAGAAACTCAATAGGGGTATTACCAAGGGAGATTGCAGGGAAGATGCTTGTATTGAGACCACTTCTATTTATGACTATCCATTTCATTTTGACTGGTTTAAGCTGTAAACAGTTTTCTCAAGCCTGGACAAGAATCTCTTGTAAGTTTTCATTACATTTAGCTGTCGCATCTTCCATTGGTCCAAGCCCAAAGCTTAAGCAAAGTTGCAGATCATCCGCAAACATGTGAAACTTGGAATGTTTTATTACTTTTGGGGGACTATTTATAAGTATTGCGAAGAGTAAAAAGCCCAAGATGGATCCTTGGGGAATACCTGCTGACATTGCAATAAATTCAGACATATGTAATATTGTTAGCTTGGATTGCTTGTTTTTTTCCAAACAGTTACGGAAAAATCAAGTTTGCAGCTGATGAAGAACAATTGTATAAAGTTGAAAGGTTTGAAACAAGCAGTTTTTGTTTAACCGTATTAAAGGCCTTGGAAAAGTCTAAAAGTGTCAGGAAAGTAAGGATCGATTCCATCGGTTACTTTAAGTAATCCTGAAATGCAGCTGTGGTATGGTCCGAAACCAGACCGATAAGCATTTAGCAGTTTGTTGTGCAGAAAATAAACGAACATTCGTTCATGTAAAGACTTTTCTAAGGCCTTTGACAAGTAAGGCAGGATTGCAATAGGTCTTTCTTTTTAAGAACTGGAATGATCTTTGCAACTTTCCAAGCACACTGAAAAGTAGATTTTGTTGTGATATTATTAAAAGCATAGGTAATGACAGGCAGAAGGTACGACAGGATTATTTTTAAAAAATGGGGATGTACTCGATCAATAACAACAGCTTTGGATTTCGTTTTTAGCACTGCTTAAAAAACAACAGTTTGCCCAACTCTGCAAAATTAAAATTGCGACACTTCCTTATGTGGTGGCCGTGGCTCAGTGGTTAGTGCGTTGAACTGCTGACCAAGCGGCGTGGGTTCAAGCCCCAGCCAGGAAAAACACCGAACATTTTTTCGCGGCACCACCTCTCGTCGGGGAGTGACAAGCCTCCGGGAGTATAATCTGTCATGAAAGAGCTTCTCAGTTCGCCGTTTTGAGTCGGCAATAAATTGTAGGTCCCTTCCATTCATGCGAAACGCACAACATGAATGGTTGCGAGAAGCTAGGCAGACCTTGGCTCATCCCGAGCTGTCGCGCCAGCTATTTATTTTTTTTTACTTTGCGACACTTGAATGTGCTGCACTAGTGCACCTGATGTTGTTTGTATCTTAGCAAATTTTTTATTTTGCTGATTGGGATCGATGTCATCCAGCTTGGGATTATTTTGTTTTCCTGCACCTAGTTCTCTAAAGTTCTTCCAAAGCGTTTTACTTGGAAGCCTATGGTCACAGTGCGTACTATAGTATCCTCCTTTAGCTTTCGCTTCATTAAACTCAGGAACTTTAGCCCACGTCCCGATATTTCCTTAGCTCACATATTTTTGGAGTAAACCACGAAAAGTGTTTACATCGAACTACTTTTGTTTAAATTGAAACATGCTTATTGAAGAGCTGGACTACTGTATCTAGAAGATATTCAATTTGGGCATTGACCGACGTTTCGTAATAGTTTGAAAATCCTCTTCAAGTAGCTCCACATTCATGTTTTTAAAATCTCGGTAGGTGTACCTCGTCTCCTGCAAAATAGACTATTTCCTGTGGGGCTACGTCAAGTCTATGGTCTATGCCAACAAGCCAGCGACGATTGATGAACTTCGTACGAATATCGAACGTGAAATTGCAGCAGTATCGGCCGATTTATGCTTGAAAACCTTCGAAAATTGGGTTCAGCGTCTGGACTTCTGCAAGCGTGCTTGTGGTGGCCATGCAAAAGAAATCGAGTTTCATACATAATGGCATCGAACGTACTTTCACAGGAATAAAGAATTTCATTGATATCCAAAACCGTTTTTGTTTTATTTAAAAAAAACTTTTGTAGCGCTCTTATTGCAAAACCCTGTATATTTTCACATCTGATCTTAAGTTTGAAAATGACATTTTTGTTACTAATTTCATCAATTTACCGCGGTCTATTATTCGAGAGATAATTTTTATTACAGGTACGGTCCACATTTCGAGGATGTACAAAAAGAGGGAAGCCCAACAAATATAACTGTCCAAGCCGGTGCGAGCGTGTTTTTAAATTGCCGAATTTCCTTGCTGCAAGATAAGACTGTAAGTCTAAATTATTATGTATGAAATATTCTTTAAATTTATTAATATTCATTATGGTTTAGGGTTCACATAGGAATTGGTTTAAATAAATACAAAATAAAATTAAGTGAAAAAGAAATGTTTACCCTAAATCTAGGATACCCAATTGTAGAATAAGGCTTTACTTATAAGAACTGTTATTGCTCAACTTACACACATTAGGTTTGCTGTTGTTATTTTAAATGTTTATTGCAATTTGATGAAGATTTTATTTGCTTTGTTAATGAATGAAATGCGAATTCGTAGCTCATGTTAAATATTTTTAGGATGAACTATGAGGAGGAAGAAGTTTAAAAATACCGAAAAAGTCACAAGTCGAAAAAGTAAAAAATACCATCGTCACTCTCATTGCATTCCTCCACCTTATGATGTTTTGCAGAAATGTAGTGCTTGTTTCGATTTTTTTTTTTCAATTTTAGAATTTGAACCTGTAACTGGTTTTGAATCTAACAGAAACGCTATTCAAAAGAAAATGACAAAATGTTTTTTAGAAAGTTTTAGTAAGAAAATTGATGACGCACTAAATTCATATTTCCCCCCTAAAACGGTTAGGGGGTGATCCGCGATTCCATAAAATAAGTTTTTGGCTTAACCTTAGATCTTTAGATGTAAATAGGGGGTCTTGGGGCTATTGCAGTTCTCAGTTTCAGGAAGAAAACGATGTTGAGTGAATATGGATCCGCAGATTGATTTGGTTGCCTCTCTAGCATGGTTATGGGGTGCGAAGGCAAACAAACAAAACTATTCATCCCCCTAAAAACCAACGAACACTACAGTACTGATCCTCATTAGACTCTTCAATACGAATATGCTGTCCATCGACCGCTGTATAAGAAGTGTAATGGCGGTAAAAACCACTGACAAAACAAATCACAAACTCGGTATCGTTTTCGTTGAAGTGTGTTACTTTTAAAGAGGCGGTAGAGTAACCTTTCTTGACTACAAATCAATGTTGCCAACAATTTTTAAATAGAATTTCCCTCGACGGATTCTTGGGCCCGAACTAACGAAACAAGAAACCATAACTAATGACAAAGACGTCTCTAACATCCCAGGCAACTCTGGAGTTGTTATAAACTGCACCAACCCACCGGTAGGACTTGTGATTCACTTAGATGCCTTCGTAGGGGGAGCGGGGGTTTTCCTGGAACACAAAACTCAAAGAAATCTGTTCAGATAATCAAGCAGCACTTAAAGCCATCACAAATCCTACACCCAGCTCTTATCTGGTCAGGGAATGTAAAAATAAATTTAACCTACTTGCCAGCCACAACGACACACGTCCGCCTTGTCTATGGCACAAAGGTGTCATGCGGGATAAGAAAGCCGCCGAACTGAAAAAAAAAAAGAAGTGGGGTAAAAGCATACCTCTAAGAACACAGTGGGAGTGCACTGACAACCATTAAACCAGCAGCTCACGAGAAAATGTCAAGGGATTTCGAGCATCACTGGGCAAACGTCTCGACGTGCAAAGTAGTTTGATCAATAAACAATCTGCTCATTAAAAAGATTCTAGGTTCCAGCAGAAAGCAATTGGGACCTATGGGGGACATATTACAGGGCACATTACCGTCAACCAACACACATATCTATCGACTAAGACTCACCGACGCAACGACTTGTAGGAACTGTGAGGAAGAATATGAAGAACTCGAACACTTCCTATGACACAGCCCAGCCTGAGCAAAAATGCGACAGAAGACCCTGTGGTCTACGTGTATAGCGGACCTGGGACCGAATTACCGCAATAGATAACGAGTAACTCGCTATCGAAATGTGAGGATTTGGTATTACCACTCTCGTGATCGAGCATTCACTATCAAAATTTGAGATGGCAGCACGCGTTATAGTGCCTAATTTCACTCGAACACTAATGTGCTGCCGAGTTGTCGAGCGAAACAACAAAGATGCGAGTATTTTTTGTTTCAAATTTTTTTTTAAAGGAATTTACTAATACAGTGTCCGTTCTTTTTTAATTAAGGTGCAATCTCAACAAAATTAATTTTTAGTAAAAAATATTCTGGCCGATTTTATGGAAAAACACCCCAATTTATCAAAAAATATTTTGCCGAACTGCAGACAGAGAAAACCAACTTCGCTACGACTATGGCAGCAGCTGACGGGAATGCTAAATGTGGAAGGGCCACCGGTTAATCCATTCCATTATGTCCATTCTTTACTTAAATTTCACGGCAAATAATGTTTGTTTATCTTTTATATCAACCGGGGAAACGTCACTTTGTGAGTTGTAGTAGAATTGCTCTAGTACAATTTGATTTTCATTCGACACGTAGGCTTTCGAGTGCCATCATCCCAATGACGTTAATCGATCATTCGATCACGCGTCCTACTCACTATCTCGTTATCGAATCGGAAGGATTCGGTGGCATCATGCCTTTCATTAAGGAAATCGAAGGATTCGCTTCACACGCACGAGTGTTAACTTTATAGTTGTCCCCATGCTTCCTAGATCCTAGGGACACATGTCTAAAATCTTGCTCGCTCCTGCAGTTCTGAAAGAGTAGAAAAGAACAGACCCGATTGAAGCCTAAGTGAAAAACATTCCGCTCACCCAAGCATACTGTACTACCAATATCCGTCGACTAAGAATGACAAACTCGAGAATAATTTTAACACCGCACGATGCAGCCTTTTCTACAAACTTTAGCGAGCTTTCATGAAGCTTTCATTTGTGTTCTTTGATTATTATTTTATTTTTTTTTTTGCATTAATGTTTAATAACTTTTTCATATGTACGTATACAGAATCTAGGTTATCTTCAAACTTTAATTAGGAAGGAATACATATGTATATGTCTTTGTTCATACGAGTAAATCTTAAAATATTGAATTATCAACTTTTACTCGCCATTCTTGTATTACCCTGTATGTAAAAGATTTCTATTGTTTAACCTTGCAGGTGTCATGGGTACGAAGAAACTGTATGGGCGAAGATGCACTCGAATTACTAACCGTTGGCCTTCATACGTATACAGGGGACAAAAGATACACGATGGAATTTCAATACCCCAATAACTGGAGATTGAAAATAACGAATGCAAAAAAAGAAGATGAGGCCACTTATGAGTGTCAGATATCAACGCATCCGCCCAGAGTCATTCAAATTCATCTACACGTTAATGGCAAGCAACATTGTTTTTATTCGGTATTTGTTTAAGTATTATAATTAAAATTATTTTTTTTAATTTATTTTTAGCACCCAAAGTCGTAATCGTGGATGAGTACAATATACCATTGCAGGAGAAGTATTACGAAATAGATTCAACATTACAATTATCATGTATTGTTCGAAATGTTGCCATGACTTCGTCTGTAGTATTTTGGCGTCATGCTGATCAAATTTTGAATTACGACACTAGTAGAGGAGGAGTCAGGTAAGAACTTATTACTTTCTGTCATTGCAGTGAAAAGAAAATTTAATACTGTAAGGACTTTGTCTTTTCTTATTATTATAAAAAAAAAAAACAATAGTTAGTTTAAATCTATTACACTATAAGTAGAAATACATTTTGCATACATATCTTAAGATATTCTTTGGTTTAGCTCAAGGGCGTCTGCCAGGTTTTAAGTACAGCTTGATCATCATCATTATCATTTTCAATGACCCGCTTATCCACTATGAGGGTCGCGGGGTTAGTGTGCTTAAGCGGACTCTCCACATCTCCCGATCTACCGCCATCGACTTTAAATCATCAGGAGCTATCACCATACGGGTAGAGGTGAGATTTCGGACTTGGTCTAACCTTCTCATCCCAGGCCTACCTGGTGGCATGTATTCCATGGCACGTCTTGGAAGCCGAGTTAGGTTAGGTTAGGTTAGGTGGCTGTCCCCGCTCAGGCAGGGACACACTTAGAACCAGATTGGCCCATTGTGATACCACAACGAAGAAAACCGGCTTACCGGTCCCAGGAACCAGAATATATAGCATAACTACAACGAAGGCGGGCAACCGTAGCGGTGTTTACCCTAAGATTTGAACAATTTCGTCCCAGAGATGAAGTTTCTTATCTTCTGGATGTCGAGTTCAGCTAGATCGTTAAGATTGTCATAGAAGTATTCCCCGAAGGTTGTTCTTCTTAGCATCGCAAGTGCAGCACATGTACATAGTAGGTGGGTCGTGGATTCCTCTTCCTCCTCGTCCCTACAGAGACCCCCAGTCTAAGTGCATGCCTGCCTATCAAGCAATGTCCGGTAAGGGTCCCTATCAGTGAACCTAGTCAAGGAGGAACTTGATCGATTCTATGGGCGCAGGGAGTCCCCCCAGGTTTTCGGGGAGAAACCGTCCCGCACCCTCTTTTGCCAGCTCGTCCGCTCTGCAGTTGCCTGGAATGTCCCTGTGTCCTGGGGCCTAGCACAGGGTTACGTCGTACCTATCTGCAATCTCGTTGAGAGATCTGCGGCATTGCTTTACCAACCTTGATCGTATTTTCGGCGATTCCAAGGATTTAATAGCTGCCTAACTATCTACTGACTATGTATAGTACAATAGCGCTACAATCTATCGCATTAATTGAAAGCCAAGCCGCAGCTTCGCAGATTGCCGTAATTTTCGCTTGAAACACACTACAGTGCTCCGGGAGTCGCGTGGTGATGGCTAAGCCAGGTGCATTGGAGAACAATCCAGACCCCGTACCATCCGCTGTCTTGGATCCATCTGTGAATATTTTTAGCGCGAAATCGTTCAAAACTGTACCAGATTCTCAAGAGCTTCTGCTAGGAATCTTGTACCTGACGTTGAAGTCAATATAGGTGACAACTTAGTCCGTTCTACTAGGAATAGTAAGGTTGTCATTAAGGATCATAGAGTTGCCCATTGCTGTGCTGATCAGCTGGGAAGCCGAGTTGGGGATATCGAAGTATGGACCTTTCCGCTCGAAGAAGTTGAGTGCCTCGCGTATTCTGGTGTTCCTAACTCGATCTCGATGAGTTATCCCAGCAATCACAGAGATATTGAAGAAAATTATATGAGTGGCAACGTCGCTATGAATCGAATTACCCTTACCATTCTGCACGAATAACGGGAACTGTTTAGATACATATCTCACTACGTGTGAACATATCCTTAAACAAGAAGCGATTAGAAAAATCAATCGTAACGTACAAAGTGTCAAATTTTCAGGTACATACATACATAGATGGAGCCTAGGCAAGATAAGAATCAATCCAATAATTTGGTGCTGCTAAAGCGATCGTTAACCATTACTGTCAACAAAATCATTAGGTTAGGTTAGGTTAAGTTAAAAGGGTGGTGACTTGATGTTAGGCACTCCCTCACTCGGATCTTCAAGCATCCATTGTGCTCCTCGTTGTAGTACCTACATTCATGTACCTGTCGGGAAAATAATGGATTATTTATTGATTGTTAATTAGCCCCCTAGGCCATCCTGAATTCAGTATACATTTTAGGATCGCCTTCCGTGGCATGGTTGTTAGTAGGCCTGGGTCACTATAGAAGTAAGCACCTAGGGTCTTCTTTCTTGTTTCTGTTGAGGCTTGGGCAGTCGCAGAGAAAGTGCATCGGGTCCTCCTTCGCGTCTATATAGCCACATCCTCTGCAGAGGTCTGTCGTACTTAGTCATATTCTCCTTAGATGGACCGCCAACAGATTGTGGCCTTTGAGGATGCTGATCACTAGAGCTAAATGCGATCTGTTCAGCGTAAGTATTTCCTTTGTTTTTCTTTTATTGAGTTTTGGCCAAATTTTTCTTGATATGCGGCATGACGGAAGTGTGCTCCATCGCTCGTCGCAAAACCTCCAGAAGTCCAAGTCCAAATCTCTTGTTTCATTACTTCTATAGGGGTCAGAACCGTGTGGTCGACCATTATTTGGTTCAGTGCCGATACCTTTCTTGCCAGTTCATCTGCTTTTTCATTGCGATTGATGCCTCGGTGTCCCGTGACCCAGCAGAGTGGTACATTATGTCATTACGAAGTCTTTACAGGACACTGTCCTACAGGCCTTCCAAACGGTTTCTGTAAAAGCAGTAGGGGCGAGAGGAGGAGAAAAATTGTATCCATTTTCTTTGCACCTGTATGACCCTGTCCCAAAAAAAAACTGTTTCATCAATGGGCTGGTTTCTCCGACGCCCTCGGCAACATTGCAAATGTTGACTCCAAATGTATCCTCCGCTTCACAAGAAGCTCTAGCTCATTCAATAAGTCATCGGAGTATTCCTGATTAGTGAAAGATCCTGTAGTGTATGTAAATTCTTATATATTATCTATGTACATATGTTTGAATGTCTGAATTAAGTATTGAGCCAATTTTCCATTTATGTACAGATATTTAACAAATGCTTATTAATATGTTTTCAGTGTAAGAACAGATTTAATGGATGACGGTGCTAACTCTTCTCTTTCAATTGCAAAAGTAAACAAAGAAGATTCCGGTAACTATACGTGTTCAATTAGCGATTCACAAGATTACAGCATAATGGTTCATATACTTAAAGGTGAGGAAATATTTTAGATGATTTTTTATTTCATATTATTATTTGTACTGTCGTGAGAAGTGGTCGCACTAATCTTCTTGCTATGTACCATTGCACTAAATGTGTATATCAAGTTTCGGTGGACGATTTTATTTTGTGCTTGACTTCCTATATTTAAAATTTAATTTAATTTATTCTTATTCGTTTTAAATTTTTTTTTCAGGTGAAAGTTTTGCTGAATTGCACCATGGAACCGGCACACATCATTGTGATCATTACTCAATAGTTCTTCTTATCATACCGATAATATTATTTCTAAGTCAAACTACAAACACCTTTAGATAGGGGCAAATGAAAAAATTAGTGTTTTGTTAAGTATTATATAAGTATTTTAATAAAATTTGTTATAAATGAATAATTTTTTTTTAGAAATAATTATTACAGGAATGTAAGATAATACATTAATTGAGAATAAAAAATAAAGTAATACATAAATCTATAAAATAAATGAATTAAGAACGGACTTTGGGACTGGGTTTTGATTAGTCAATTCCTTTTAGCATATTTTCCTAAATAAATTATTATAGTGGCCTAAGGGGACAAAGATCGCTGGGAAGCCTTTTGTAACACTTTTTCAGTAATGGATATAAGAAAAGTCAATACAATTATGTTGATAAAATAACTAAACAAATAGTTAGCACGATGACCCGGGATGTGCCTGGCTTTTGGCAACCTTTTCTGTTCTCCGTGCTAAATATTTCGAATGCATGGAAGGGACCTACACTTTTTTTGCCAACTCCGAGCACAAAAATTTTAATAACGACGACCGACGAATTATTTCGACTGCAAAATAAATTCATTCTCTGTATGAATATTTTTAACATACCACACCTATTTCAACTGGCTGCTTAAAAATGGAGTATTTCTACTGTCAACTACTCAGATAACAAGCCCAACCCTCCCTCAAAGTCTTCTTCTTTCTTCATTAATATCAGCCCAAACACTAACTCTCCCAAGGTACTGTTTCAAACGAAACTACTCAGTAATAATCCCCCCTAGTGACGTCCCTTAGAGCATGACCAAGTATGGTATACGGACGGCTCTAAAATGGACATTGGATCTGGGGCTGTAAAATTCGGAGAGTAGTCTAGCACTAACTTATCGGTCAGTCTGGGCACGTACTCATCGATCTTCCAGGCAGAAATATTTGCCATTAATCAGTGCACAAGTTTAAGCTTGCTCTCTAACTCCTGTGGCAAAACTATCTTTATCTTCTCTGACAGTAAAGTTGACCTGAAAGCACTGAATTCAGTCACGATAAAATCAAAACTAGTTCTAGAGACAGGCAAATTGCTTCTAGAACTGGGAAAAAGCAACTTAGTCATACTACACTGGATCCCTGCTCACAAAGGCCATGCCTGCAATGAAACACTGGCCAAGATAGATGTGACCACCCCCCTCACTGGTCCTGAACCAGCCTGTCGAGTAAACAAATCCATTTCTAAAAACTTCATGAGCAATCCCTAGTCAAATCCAACGCGATCTGGATGGAAAGTGTAGGACAGAAATGTTACACTTCTTTCTCAATATATCCCAAAAGAAATTAAATCTGAGCAGGAAGTATTTGAGAATCCTAACCGGCATTCTAAGTGGCCACTGCCGACTAAAACTTGAAGAGCTATGAAAGCTCTCTTCACATCGTGACAGACTGTCCCGCCCTTACCCATGCGCAAAAGCGAACCCTAGGCAGTGAACTCGTTTCACCAACGGCGCTTGCCACGCTCCGCCCAGCGAGGCTGGTTAGCTTCGTGACATCCTCTGGAGTAGACAAACTCCTCTAAACTCATGGGAAAGCGCAATAGGCCTCTATATGAGACCGCAGTGCTAGAGTGGACAAACCGTTCTCCACTATTATAATAATAATTACTCAAACTAAAGTAATCCTAGTCCAGTATAATTAATACAAACGGTCGCGCAGACTCAATACTCTAGTCAAACTGCAATAAATCAGCCAGACACCAATTGCTTCCTCCCATTGTCAAATTTACAACAAAACTCGCGAATATTAGTAAAGGTGGCCATTATGTTTCATTAGGATTGAGCGACTACAGGCTTTACGAAAACATTCGTCTTTACCTTGCCTTCATGCTGGAGAAACCTAACGACAAAGAGTGGAATCACCATCATGGTATACGTGCACAAAACCGCAGCTGTATTCTCAATTCCCAAACACCCACCCTCTCTTTGGTTTTTGCTTTTACAGAATGAAATCTATATATCCAACCGTAACCTTTACATTTCGTGTTGCTTAATCCACGTTTCCTAACCCATTTGAGTCAACCAGATGGCGGTAGTCGACGTTGTGGTCAATTCGCTCTGAAAATTCGCAGGCCCTAGCGATGAATATATGACTTAAACCTCCCACACTTGCAAAGGGCTCTTTTCTTGCGTAAGAATGCACACTTGGAGTGTTTGTATCCATGACAACAGGTGTGTATTTGTCATTTGTGTATCTTAATCCTGGGAAAAACGACGTGTGCATGTGCATTTGCAGTGCCCCAGCAACAAGGTTAAGCGGTTTCAAACGCTAAAACTCTGATCGCATAGACCAATTTTTTTTTTTTTTAAATTACTGCAGACAAATGGAAATCCTTACATCCATCCTGTGGCATTAATCGCTAATCTTATTCTCTGAGATTTCACTGTTATCGAAAAAGGTTTTGCCTAGTGTCCGATAACTAGCCTTGCATAGAGCTGGACACCCACAGAGGCAATGAAAAAATGTTTCCTTCTCACTCTCATTGTTGCATCTGCAACAATGCCCGTTAAAGGGGATGCCTAGTTTGGACACGTGTGTTTCTATACCCCAGTGACTTGTACCTATTGATTGCCACGATCCTCGCAATGTCTGACATTCGTCTCTAATAGAAAGTGTGAAAGTATTTTTCCCTTGACGGACTCCAACGGAATGTGAACACACTTCGCGAGAGATCTATCAAGTACTGTCTTGATGGGAGAATGCCGAAAGATTGACAGAAACAGATTATATGATCCAGACTCTGGCATTTGACAGGAGATTCAATATCAGAATTCCTGATAGAGATGACTGGAGGAACCACAAAGTTACCAAAAAAATTAACTGGCTTTTTACACCAATGGTGCCAAGATGGACATTGGTACAGGTTTCGGGGTCTACTGCAAAGCCCTAGGAATAAACCACTTCTTTAGAATAAACTGCAGTGCAGTGTTTTTCAGGGCGAAATCACAGCCATCATTGAGGCCTTGAAAACTGTCCGCGAGAAAGGTATCACCGCAAGGGCAATCACGATCATAACATCACAACGACTATTGCAGAAGTTGTAGGGATGAGGAGGAAATCGATTCTGTCCGATACCTGTGTAAATGTCCTGCCCTCGCCGATAGAAGAACGAAGACTCTTGGTAGTTACTTCTTCACGGAACTGAAGGACTTGCGTGTCATCGATCTAAGGGACCTCCAGAAATTAATTTCCGTATCTGGGTGGTTTTAAATCAGCGGCTCCCCTTCTCTTTACAGGTTCCCGGAGTCTAAGTGAGCAGTGACGAACGTCACAAGGCACCCATTTACTTGACCTAACCTAAGGGCTGAACCTCGTCTCGTCAACTCATCAGCTCGGTAGTTCCTTTCCATGTTGCTGTGCCCTGGCATCCAGAGGAGACGGACCTTGAAGCAATGTCCTAATGAAGTGAATTTCTCTTTGCACGTTTCCACCAGCTTGGAGAATGTCGTGTTCGATGACAGGGCCTTAATGGCAGCTTGGCTGATGATAAGGGTGGCGATGTTTTGCATGAATGTAAGGTTAAATTTCAATAGACTGCAAGCTTCGAGTATTGTCAGTATTTGCCTGGAAGACACTGGACAAGTCTGGGAGCCGAAATGACTTAAATATCTTCAGTCCTTGAGAGAAAATTCCAGCATCTACCCCGCAGTTAATTGTTGTTTCAAATTTCTTTATCACTTAACGTAGTTCCCTTTCCACAGGTCACTTTTGACTGAATCTCGCTGGGAGATTTGATTTTCTGGGAATGCAAAGATTTTTCTCCTCGCAACGAGAATTGTCGTAGGAAATATGCACTTTAGAGTTGTAGCCGAGTCCTTAGGTAGCCGGTCGAAAGGGTTTTTCAATAGGGACGGGTAGATTTGAAAATTGAATAAAACAAGTTGTGTGTGAGATATCAATGATTTTTTATTTAATTTGAAAGGCCTATCAATGACATTATGTGTGGAATATGACATCGTTAAAATGGCCTCCGCGTTTTCGCTGGGTGGCGCGCATCTGAGAGGTCCAATTTTCGAAAACTCAGACTAAATTTGAGCGATGGGACGGATTATGTTGACTTTGAAGGCACTGGTCTTTTGCGGCTTATTGGCATAGACCTGCGACTTAAGGAAACCCCACAAGAAAAAGTCTAACGGGGTCAAATCGCACGATCTCAATACCCTCAAACCGCTCGTGCAGAATGCCCATTGTGGGATCAGCTGTGTGGGACGTACCGCCGTCCTGTTGGAACCACATGTCGTTCACATGCATATCATCCAGATTGGGCCAAAAGAAATTGGTTACCATCTATCGGTAGCGCTCTCCGTTGATGGTGATGGCAATGCCACCGTCGTTTTCGAAGGAGTACGCCGACTCACAATCCACACTAGTTACTTTCTGAGAATGCATTGCATCGTGTGGATTGGTATCGTCCCAAATCCGGCAATTTTGCTTGTAGACTTACCCGTTCATCCAAAAATGAGCCTCGTCGCTGGAGATGATGTTTTGCTGAAATCCATTGAACCATTTTGATTATGAAGTTTTATTATTTGCACGTGTTGCTCGATACTGTAATTGATCGTGAGGATTTATCTTTAGGGTCTGAAAAATAAAAATCGGGAAAACTAACAATAGATAAAACAACATGGCCACCATGAACTATCAATATCTAGCCGTTCCTACTGGAAAACCCTATAGAATGCCATGACCGTACGGTTTAGCATACCAGCACATTGGTTTGGGACGATTTTTCCTGATTACACTACAATACTGCCGCCATCTCCGAGGGCTAACTTTAGTCGCGACGAGCTTTTACTACAGGTCACTTCAAGCTTGATCATCGGTGTTTATCCGCATCATATGATCAAGCCACTTCAATCGTTATATGGATACGTAGGTATATGTATATGCACATACATAAAATCTTTTTGACTAGATCAGTGTCACCATACTCCCTAAAATGTTCAGATTATCTTGAAGTTCTCTTGATCTTATTGCTTAACAAATACTTAAATTTAAATAACTGCTTGTTTGTTATAATATAAATATCGTTTTCGTCTGCGTGACCAAGTATTTCTACTGATTTGTGAAAAGTAGTATCTGATCTGATGTATGTGCCTACTCGTATGTAAAGGGTTTTTCAATAGGGACGCTACAAAAGTAGAGCAACAGGGACAGCAAACGACGCCATATTTTTCTTGCGGTTTTTTGACATTTCTCTTCAGTAAGGTTTGCCATTTCATGATGGAAATTATTAAAATTTACTACCGAAATTCGGAGTCAGTGGCCTCAACGTTAAGAGCGCTACGTCCAATTTATGGTCGTCATAATTTCTGGCTGGATGGCTTCGTCAATAAACAAAATATGCGGTATTGTACAGGCAGCAATCCACACGTACTCCATGAGTCATCATTGCATCCCGAAAAAATTACGGTTTGGTGTGGTTTATGGGCCGGCGGCGTCATTGGGCCGTACTTCTTCCGTGATGATCAAGACCGGCACGTTACTGTGAATGGGGATCACTACCGTTCAATGATAACCGAATATTTTTGGCCCCAATTGGATGATATGGATTTGGAGGATATGTGGTTCCAACAGGACGGCGCCACAAGCCACACAGCGAATGTCACAATCAATTTATTGGAAACCAAGTTTGGAGAACGTGTTATCTCACGAAATGGTCCAGTCGCTTGGCCGCCTCGGTCGTGCGATTTGACGCCGTTAGACTATTTCCTGTGGGGCTACGTCAAGTCTATGGTCTATGCCAACAAGCCAGCGACGATTGATGAACTTCGTACGAATATCGAACGTGAAATTGCAGCAGTATCGGCCGATTTATGCTTGAAAACCTTCGAAAATTGGGTTCAGCGTCTGGACTTCTGCAAGCGTGCTCGTGGTGGCCATGCAAAAGAAATCGTGTTTCATACATAATGGCATCGAACGTACTTTCACAGGAATAAAGAATTTCATTGATATCCAAAACCGTTTTTGTTTTATTTAAAAAAACTTTTGTAGCGCTCTTATTGAAAAACCCTGTATTAACAGAAGAACTTTGCGCTATTTTCCAAGGACCGGTATAAAAGAAACTCAATGACAGTACGCTGCCCAGTCTTTTTTGTTATTTAAGCTTAATGCAAGGACTAACTAAAAAGTAATAGAAGTTATCTTACGAAAGGTAAGGCGGGAGAGGGATGTTTTTTTTTTAATTTTTTTATTTATTTGAGCTTAAAAGACGAGATCATTTTCAACATAATCAGTCTTTCTAAAGAAATCAAAATAAAGTATCTAACAATTTCATATACATACTTAAATAATAAAAGTAAAAAAAACTTAAATTATAATTAGTTGGTAATTAATACTTTTCGGCTGAAACTCTATCCCTATTTATCTTATGATTTTTTTTAGTGTTTATATTTATTACAACACACCGCACATCTTTCCCTAACTTTATAAAGACTCGGTGAGGGAGCGCCTCTACCATTTTTTGAAACCGCCAAATGCGTGTCTTTTCGCTTATTTTCTGGTGGCTTTCTTATTTTAACTTCTTGTGCTTGTTTACTAACATTAGGAATATCATGTAACATTTTAGGGGTGAAATTTGCCTTAGGCGAATCTGCATTCACGCCCCTTTCACTTTTTGCGCTGGATAATCCCCTGCGTAGAGGACTTTCCATAGAAAAAAAATCACTCAAGTCTTCTTCAAAATAGCGTTGACCTCTCGGTTTAAGATCTCCTCTACGAGGCAAACTGCTGGTTGACCTGTGTTCGGTTCTAAATTTTCTCATAGCATCGATTGGGTTGAACTTTTGAGTATTTGCCAACATATCAGCTTGTTTCTCCCATTCCGTGAGTTCTTTGAGAGTTATTGGAATATTCTTTTCTGACCTTTGTTATAAAAAAGGAAAATGTAATTAAAGTTTAGTTTAGGCAGGTGTACTTGGTGTCTATTTAAGATTGCAATGGTGAAGATTTGGTGTATACGAGTAGAATGGTAAGTGCGTTCAATTCATGAAAAGCGTTCTAAGTATGTCGTACAAAGCAATACATTTTTTTTTTTAACTTACTTTATGTTAAAATCCAGAAATTTGCAAATATATTGAAATGCAATGTTTTACAGTATTTACAGCGTTATAGCATTTATCGAAAATTAAGAAAAAAAAAACACACAATGATATTTATCTGATCTCCTTGTATTAGGAAAAATAAATTTATGTAAGTACATACGAGTAATGTATGCAAATACATTATAAATGTACCTACTATTGGATTACAATTTTTTTTTTTGACTTTGTTATATTAAACATAATATGTACACAAAATTTCAAATGTTTATATTATACTTACTTAATATTTGAGTTGTTATTCGAACTAATTTTAGGATGTTCACCAACTAAATTTATGACGTCATCTTCAGAATTAAAAAAATTATTTGATTTGGAAATTGGGATCATCGCTAGATCTTGAAGCTCAGAAAAGGTTGGTTTGGGCGTCGGAGGATTTTGATCATTACTATTTGCCAGTGCTTTTTCAATCTCGGATTCAGGTGAAGACGTTCTTAAACTGTCGACGTCACCGAATGCATGATTGGATTTCTCAAGTTTATATTGATCCTCACTGATCGCTTGTACAAATTCTTGTGAATTAGTTGACACATTATCACCGAGAAAACCTTGGACAATTCCTTGTGGTGAGCTTTCACTGTCCGTATCACGTGCGTTTGTATTTGAATCTGTTGCAGTACCTGAACTGTCAATGTTGGCGTTGACATGCAAAACTTCACTTGCATGACTAGGAGCCGTCTTTAAATCGGTTTCTTTCAACACATCTATTACTTTTTCAACTACATCCGGCAAATCTACAATAAAGAAAAAAAAGCACAGTTTCTGTAAAATGCAACTCTCGAGTGTCCGGATTTTGTTTAAAAATGTCCGCATGCCAAATAACATATGTACGTATATCGTGGAGGAAATTTCCTGTCACCCTTACCCTCTCTACACGCGAAGCTACTCAGAAGATCCACTTAGTCAGACAATTATGTTCTTTCAAAATAAGTTCAACCGACAAATAAGTTATAATATCCAGTTCAACTAATGAGAACCATTGAAAAATCGGTTAAAATGATCCATATACGTCACAAAATGTTAGGTTTAGCGATCTCCGACGAGATAGAGGCAACTGAAAGGATCCATTGGAAAATGCCGTGTTCGATGTTTTAGTCTTTGCGGAATTGTGTGAGGTCAGAATTGACATCACCTCAAAAATTTGTTAAAATATTCCACATACGCCACAGTATCTTAGGTTTAGCGATCCCCTGCGAAATATACTTGGACGGAAAGGGTTTGCAACAGAAATCTTCACTAGGAAGACCGCTGAATGTTTTGCAATAAAGCTGCAGCTAGAACACAAGTATAAATCAGGTAATCTTGTGGGTCATCTGAAAGTACTTCACGCAATTCCAAGTATTGACATGTTCTGTACTATCCCCGACGTTATGGCCAGAGATAACAGTTTCGGAAGGTTGTTTGAAATAGAAATATTAGACCGTGTCGACTGGTCTAATGGTGAACCCGTACCAGACCCAGGATGTTTGGTATGGTTTTCCGACGAATCAAAAATAAAATCCGGATTGGATGCTGGCGTCTTTGGACCCAACACCAAAGTCTCGGTAACAATGGGTATATGCCCCAGCGCGTTCCAGGCTAAAAACCATGTTATTGAGATCCGCCTCAGGCTAAACCTCGATCAAGGTATTAGGGGCGCAAAAATTCGACCCGGTATACAGTCAGTTAACTTACATCAACAATTTTGTGTCTGACCAAACGACTTACCTTTGGCACATTTCATCATCATCATCATCATCTTCCAATGGCCCGCTTATCCAATATGAGGGTCGCGGGTTTAGGGAGCTTAAGTGGACCTTCCACATCTGCCGATCTTCCGCTATCGACTCTAACTCATCCGGCACATTTCTAACAAACTAATTTCAAAAATTTCCGTAGGGGCGCTGGGGACTAAAAATGGTCAAAATACGGCGTGGGATGTAATTCACCCATTTCAGATGCGAATTTTCGATGTTGGGGTATGCGATTGAGTGGAACATATGTATGTGTCCCAACAGGTGCGAAAGGGTTAAATCATTGACATCCCACTACGAGGAATCTATGTCAGTCACGTCCTGCTACGATATCCTACAATCATTGCCAGACACAACAAGGTCAAGAAAAAAGCTACTGATTTCGATCTTGTTCGAGTAGCCTCGCTAATGACAACCCAACCGCGTCACTAATGAGTCAGTAACTGGTTAGTAACTCCAGTCGCAAATCATTGGTCGAATTACCGCAATCGATAACGAGTGAAAGAGTGGTACTCGTGATTGAATGATAGATTTACCCCTTTGGGACCGGTAATGCCAAATCATGACATTTCGAAGGAGAGTTACTCGTTAACGAGTGTTGTAATTCGGCCCCAGTTTAGTTTCTTTTATATAGTTTTGTGTGTAGAGAACCTTAAACCAATTATTGGGGTGGCCCTGTTCCAGTGGTTAGCACCATCACTTGACATCAGAAGATTCGAAAAATACCGTGAATTATAGCAACGACGAACACTACAAATGTCCCCAGCTAGTCACCACTCTCGGACATCATTTGAAATCTAATACTACCTGAGTTTCGAACCACTGCACCTCGCTCGCGTTGTGTGAAAAACATCGAAAGAGTATTGAGTATTCACATTACCTTGAAAAAATTAAAAATTAAGTCTCTAATTCAAATCTGCAGTAGGTTTTATGTGATTTTGTAGTTGATTTTGTTTTTAGGTACAGTATAGCGTCGATTATCCGAACGTCAATCAAACCAAAACGTCAGTTATCCCAACGCTACATCGGAAGCAAATGGAAGTCAGTTATCCAAACGCAAAATCAATTATCCGAAATTAACTTTAAAAGGAGAAAATAAAAACCAACGGAGTGTTTCTGAGTTAACGGTCTACTTTGAAAAGCATTTGGAGCGACTGCACACGAAACACATGCGTACATGCGTTCCCGTATGTGCATATCTAGTATCCACGTGAACGTTGATGATTTTATTCGTGACTTGTGATTCAGTTAAGGGGTTAGGTGGGTTCCGACCCGGTTCTTAATAAATAGTACAATATGTCTAGAATATTCTCCCAAAATTTTAAATCGATCAGAGTAAAATTCTAAGAGATAGACCCTTCGGAAGTTCCGCCCATCAGGCCAAGTCAGCCTGGCGCATCGCACTTCAATAGCGTTTTTCTTGAAACTCTATTTTCAAAATCGGTAGTCACGATTTCTCAAAAAGTTATGGACCGATCTTGTTGAAATTTTGCACACTTCTTCAAAATAACATTATCTAGAACCTGAACGAAGGATTTTTTTTTTATCACAACTTATTTTATGAGGCAATATGTAGTGAAAATGTGACCAAAAAATGGGTTTTTTTGTTCATAACTCCGCCAAAAATTCTATTTTCAAGCTTTTGTTTTTTCCTTCGTTCAAGTTCAAGTTTTAGATATCTACTAACAGAAAAAAATTGTTTTTTTAATTTCGGATGAACCAGTCATGAGTTATCTTCACTATGCCGGCAGAACTTTTTTTTTCAAGGTCAAGGAAAATGAGGCTGAATTTTCTAAATTTTTCAAATTTTTCCAAATTTTTAAACAAAAATTTCACAAAGTACTTGTTAAATATGTATCTTTAATATGGTAAATTGTTTAAATGAAATATTTCATTTGATATATTTAAAAAAAAAACAGTAAAAATACGCGTTTTTTCAGCCCTCGACACCCACCTAAACCCTTAAGAAAGTCAGTTTTTAAAATGTCGTCAACAACGAAAAGGAACTGAAATCCTCTTAATATATGAATGCACATACATAAATTTCCTTGATTTGAAGTACATGAGGAAAGACCACACATCTTATTTTTGTTCGATTCGCTTATATTTTCCGTTCCCCGAATCCTCGGTCCCAATTAGTTTGGATAATCAACGCTCTACTGTATGTACTTAACATAGAATAACATACTTAACATAGAATAATGGTCCAGGGGATCCTCCCCCTGCAATGTAAGTTAAGATAGACATGATATGAACGTCGAAATATTCTCGTGCTCCCCTCATTTGCACTTGCACTTTTCGGAATATAACCTTGTCTCCAAATCTGAACGCTTGGACCAAACAGCACAATGCACAATGACAGCACCAATATAAATAAAAAAATAAATAGCTGGCACGACAGCTCGGGATGAACCAAGGCCTAGCTTCTCGCAACCATTTATGCTGAGCGTGTTACATGGAAGGCCGACTTTTATCGCCGACTCCGAACGGCGAATTGAGAAGCTCTTTCATGACGAATTACACTCCCAGAGGCTTGTCATTCCCCGACGCGAGGTGATGCCATGAAAAATGCTGGGCTTGAACCCACGCCGCTCGCACAGCAGTCTAACGCACTATAAGTTTAAATTGCAATTTTATATAAACCACTTAAAATTACAAAATCATGGAAATATTAAGGCATGCACATAAACCACTTACACTTTGTGATTAACTGTTAACCTTGCGACTGAAAAATTAAACACGCAACCGAATCAAGTAAAAATATTATGAAAATGAACATACATACATACATAAGTACCTATGTACATGCAAATGTACTTAGTATACATACGTACATACATATTTTTATAATATAATTACAATTGTGACTTGAATGTTCACTGAGATATATTTATTTAAACTGGAAATAAGGGAAGACAAGCAAATCACAACAAATCACTTAAAAAATTAAGAACAAAAAATATTTACCTTTCAAAACAACGTCTTCCGTTGGTAGCGCAGGAGCTCGAGGCGGTTTTAACAAACTATCACCAGGTGAAATGGTGTGTGCGCTACTAGCACATCCCATTTTGTTTTTTTCTTCAGTTCAAAACTCTTTGTACATTTATTTAAACAATTAACAAATTAATAATTTCGTCTACCATAATGAATGTATGATTTGTGTTATATTGGACGTTTTGTTGGTTAAACTTTCCTTTGCCTACTAAAGACGCACGACATTGAAGTTTCATCTACAGGTATAATCAACGTGACCCAAAGGATTCGATGAGGTCATGCAGCTTTAAACAGTAAACTGGCCATTGTTTGAGGGAGTATTTACAAATCGTGCACGACCCTTGTTCCGTTTGTATGTAAGTAACATTAAGGCAATTTATATTTCATAATTCTTTTGAAAGCTGAAAGTTTTGACCATTAGGGCGGCAATGATTGCGCATGCATAACAAAACAAATGCTATTTGCCCTTCATAACACGATGACTTAGTTTCAATAGTACAGGAATAAAGCTCTCTTCTTAATTACCACTCTTATTTAACTTGTATTACGGTTTACATCTTACTACGTGGAACATTTCTTAGGGGATTTTTGAAAGAAAATAATTTAATTTTCACCCACTTGAGCTTTGCACTAGTATTTAAATTGTTTTTGGTTAAATTGAGGTTTTTAAGTGATAATTATTGTGCTATACTCGCTGGTGGAGTGTTGAAATGCAGTCATTTCCGGGTCATCATTTCCGGAAAATCCGCTTATTCATTATGAGTTTAGGGCGCTTAAGTGCCTGTTATCGCCTCTAAATTATCAGGAGCTATATCCATACGAGTAGAGGTGAATCGCTACCCAGAGGATACCTACTTGATGGCACGGACTCCATGGCACGTTTTGGAAGCCGAGTTGGGGGCATCCGTTTAATGTGTCCATTTCTAATTAAAATAAATTCCATTAAAAATAAAAAACAAGAGAAAAACAAAGCACTAGCCAGTGAGGTCGGCCGGTGAACAAGTCTTTAAAAGCAAAAGTTTGGAGTTGCGATCATCAACTGAAGTGAAGATATAACCAATCAGCCACTGCATTCTAGATGGCTTGCTGGGATCAGCATCTGTTGTTGCTGGTTAGATCTTCTCGAGACTTGTAATAAAAGTTAATCGGAAAATGGTCGGATGCAATAGCAGTGGTGCGACAGAAGTAACTTCAATACTTCTGTGGACATTAAGATGCGGCAAAGAAATCGGGTCTGAACGCGATCCCGGAGGAAATGTCGTGGAGGTTGTCTAGGTAGGTGCTCCTACCAAATACGTCCTTTCCGATCTTTCGATTGTAGTATCTGTTCATGACCACGCCGGATATCAGGAGGTCATTCTTGAGAGAAAGCTTAGTTGGAGGGTGAATATACAAGACCGCGTTAGGAAAGCCACAATTGCCATATACTAACGCCGGAAAATTCTGGGACCAAAGTGGGGCCTTCAGCTTAAAGTAGTCTATTGGATTTATGCGGCAGTAGCGAGAACGATCTTAAAGTACGGGCCACTGGTTTGGTGGAGAGCACAAGACAGGAAAATCAATATAAGTCTACTTGAAATGTTACAGAAGCTGGCATGCATCTGCACAGCGCCCTAAGAACCATTCCTACGCCTGCACTAGAGGCAATGCTTCACTTGCTTCCTGTCGATATCTTCGGGAAGGTAACGCCGCTGATAGCGGCACTTAGCCTCAGGAAATCCTCTCAACTGGTCAGTACGACAACGAGGCATTCTAGTATCCTGAATTGCAACAATACTATCCCTAGTAAGACGGACTATATTGTCCCTGATATTGACTTTAACGTAAGATACAGAACTCGGATTTCCTAGCAGAAGCTCTTGGGAGTCCGATGCAATTCTGAGCGACTCCGCTATAGATATATTCACAGACGGATCCAACGCACCTGACATACCTATTCGCTAACGACTGTCGGATCACTGCAGTCTGTTTCAAGTGGAATTTATGGCACTTTGCGAAGCTGTGGCTTGGCTTTCGATTAACTCGATAGATTGTAGCGCTATTGTAGGTAAGTAGGTAGAGTGGCGGCTCTTTTGAGCCCAATTAGCGCTAGGGTGCGCCGTTTTGTAACCACGTTTAAACCTATTTGTATGTGGTTGTTGATTTGCACTATTGTACTAAACACAGACAGTCAGGCAGCTATTAAAGCCTTGGAATCCCCGACAATAAGACCAAGTTACCAATCTTGCCGTAGTTCTCTTAACAAGATTACAGACAAATGCGACGTTACCCTGTGTTGAGTCGCAGGACAAAGGGATGTCCCAGGTAACTGCAGAGTGGACGAGGTGGCAACAGAAGGTATGGGACGGCATACTCCCGATAACCTGGGAGAACCCTCTGCCCCTATCGAACCGGTCGAATTCCTTCTTGACACCGATGTCAGGAAATTGGCAAACAATAGGTGGAACAACATTAGTACTAGTGTCCGGAAACTGCTTGATAGGCAGACATGGACTCAGACTAGGTGTCCTCTCCAATGATTTCTGTAGAAGCTCTAGAGATGAGGAGGACGATAAAACCACTACCTACTTTGCAATTGTCCTGCCCTTACAACCTTTAGATGGAAAACCCTCGGGGAATACTTTTACCATTGATCTAAACGATTATCTGAACTCGATTTACAAAAGATAGGAAATGTTATCTCCAGTTCAAAGTGGTTCAATACCGATATGGTCACTCATCTCAACGCACTCGGCGTTATAGTTTTGGCCTCTGGTGCTGGTAAGCCGGTGGTATCACAATTCATCAATCTGGTTTACGGGGACAGCCACCTAACCAAACCTAACCTATCTGTTCGTGATCTACACTTTTTAGTTTCCTTGGTTTATACAAAATACCCAAGTATTTATCAGAATTAGGTGGAAGCTTGTAATATTTTACACAGAGCCACTGACTTATTCACAATATTTCTAAAATTTCTGGACGTAAAAAAAAGCATAATCATCATCATTTTCAGAACGGCCTACTTATCTACTATAAGGGGCGCGAACCTTTCATATCTCTCGATCTTCTATCCTCGACTTTAAATCATCAGGAGCTATACCAACATATAAGGGTAGAGGTGAGATTTCGGACTTCGTTCAAATCATCTCATTCTGAGCCTATCTAGGGGGTCAATTCCCGATCTGCGAAGCTGTGAAGTGATACATTTTTTATGCCTTCCTGATGACATGGTTTCTATTGAAGCCGAGTAAAGGCCATACGTTCAACGTGCCCAAACCATAGAGTTATGGACCGCTCCGTTGGAAGAAGGAGCGTATTCGACCGGGAAGAATTCCTCGCGTATTCGATCCCGGTGAAGTACCCCACCAATACAACGAAGATTTTCGTTGCTTGATCCGGAAACTTATTTTGTCGGTCATTAAACAAATCTGATGACAAATATTGAATTAAAGAGTGATAGCGTAGCAATGTGATAGATAGGCGGAAATCATTTCAAAAACAAGACACAAAAACACATTTGCCGTTTGGGATTTTTAAGTGTAAGTTCAAGTTCTACCAAGAAAGGAAAGCTAAATTAATCCTTAAAACAACTTTCAAGAACTGAAAGCGCAGTAAAAATGAAGTAGCAGCAATTGCCGCGTCCCTTAAACATTTTAATTCTATCGGAAACTTATTTTTTCTACCGTGATGACAGACAACAGCTTTTCCCTTTACAGAATTGAAGTATGTTAAGGGGGATACAGACTCTAAAACGTAGTACCCGTACCATGTTGAGTGTTAAGCGTACACATAGTCAGACCATATTGATGAACCGCAGTGCACGTTGGGAGTTTTGCAGTCTTTGAATATCTCTGCTTTTATCTGTCAAAGTCCAAGTTGATCTTTTAGAGCGTCAAAAAAATTCTCAAACCAATTTTATTCGGGATGGACGCCATAAATGTTTTACTGCTCTCTTTTGCGCACAGATGTTTACCCGCCAAGAGCATGTACTTAATGGTTGAGAAACCATTGACTTCGCCCCCAAAAATCCAAAAGCAATTTGATTTTACTTGTACCAGCCCTCGACATTTACTGAGACCGTACCATGTACGCGTACATTTTAATGTCTGTATTACCCTTTAAGCGCAAGCGATTCGTTTTAATTCTGCATGTGAACACGGTAATTTCTTATTCGGTTTTTTAAAATGTTCTTGTGAACTGGTAACAGTGGTCTGTTGACATATTTTTTAACCAGTGTATTGGGTTTTTCGCAATTTTCCCCACTGGTTTCAAGTGGTTTTCCCTTGCGTTGTAATTATTTGAAGAAATCTCACAACGAAATGGCTCAAATAAAAAAGGCATCTTAATGCAAGTCTATTAAAACATGTTTTGCTTTACAAAAACTAAAATACATAAAAAAAAATCCCAAACTACACCAAAGCAATTTGCACAAAACGGGGGAAAAAAATACCACGGTATGTGAACACTGTTTTGAACCTGCCGAAAACAATAGTAATCAAAATTAAATCAGATGGTAAAATTCGCGAGATGGAAATTTGTGTTTGCTCTGTGTTCCGTGAGTCAATTTGTTTAAAATCCCAATATACAAAGTAACAAGCACAGCATAGACAGATAATTAAAGAAATATGCGAGTTTAAACCCGGATTTTAACAAATTAAAATTTTGATAATAAAAAGATACGGATTGGATTCGGAGTACGGTGAGTAAGCACGAAAGCAGGGCTATCGATTTCGCACAATAATTTTTGAAAGCACAATTTTACTGTACATGTGCACAATTTATTTGTTTTCTAAAATAATGCATATTTAATATTTCCCAGCTCTAATATGCCTAGTAGTTTGTTGTTTGCAACAAACAGCGAGGGTCGGGTGTACACACTGTCAACATCGTCCGCAGGATGGCGAGAATTCCCTTATCTTGGATTGGAATTCAAAAAGATATCGGCAGTGTCCAATTTTATGTGGGCAATCGGCGGTGACAGACAAGTATACGTTCATGTTCATGGACTTGATGTCCCAATTCGAGTTAAGGAAGAGTCATACGAAAATGAACGATGGCTTCCTATAGAGGGATTTTCAAAGAAAATGTTGCCAACAGATCGATACCACTTCTCATCTATAGACGGCAGCGTCGATCGGAACATTGATAAAATACGGCTACCATCAATGGCATGGCAATGGGAAGGAGATTGGCATTTAGATTGCACACTAGATGGACAACGCCTTGATCACGATGGATGGTCATACGCATTGGATTTTCCTTCGACCTATCAAGTCAAAAATTCTTGGAATTCTTATGTTCGAAGGCGAAAATGGGTATGAAAAGGTTTAAATTTGTGTACACTGGTTTTAATGGAATACTATTTTAGGTTCGATTTCGCCGATACAGTGCCCTTAATAATTGGTGTGCCGTAGCGCCATTGCACAAGGATCCAACACAAGAACCCTTCATAGATGTAGCTATTGGTGGATTTAATATACCTAATGCTTCCGCCGGCACAATGCTTGTGTGGGCTGTAACAGCTCACGGAAGAGTAAGTAACCATTTAAATCCATTCGTACTTTAATTTTTTATTACAAATCCAGTCATTCATCGGACTCTCATTTGTCTTTCTAATGTCTGTTGAATGTTCATTGACGGTAGACGATTGGAGGAGTTTCAGAATATATTTTATCAGACATTGGAAAATTGACATGACTGAGAAGTTTCCCCACATTACATACATACAAGTGTTGAACGATAGCTTAAGTTTCGTTTTCTTAAAATCTGTAAAGTGAAGCCTCGTCCAAACAATACATTTCTTTCTTATTTTTTCCCCTGACCTGAGTGTGATGTAATGGACTATTCGTCCCTTTGTCCTGCCCTCTGACCTAATCTACAAAATAAAGCACGAAATCAGGCCAGATCTTCGCTTAAGAAGAAAGATGAGGCGAGTAAAGGAAGCAGGGAGAATAATCCATTACGCCATACTCAGATCAATAAAGACCCAGTGTGATACCAAAGATGTTTCTTGCCCGTGCACGCTACTCAGTAGCTACATACATACATTATTACCACCTTGCTGAGTCTGACTGATACAGAGAGACATACCATCCTGTCGATTTGATGGAACTCATTACGTGGATATTCGCAGCTTTTTTATGTGGTGGCGCAGGGTATTATGTCGGAAGATAGGATCTTCTGTCGCTCCGCGTTAGTCTGTCGGTACTAGCCTCATCGAATATAGGACGTAGCTTCCTGGTGGAGACACAAGTGTCTAAAGAGTCCATCTGTTATTTGCCATGTTTGTCTGTTTGTGATAAAAAAAAAAAAGCCATTAGCTACTGTTAGTTAGATTTTAATTGTAATAAATTGTTCTATTTTCAGGCTATGTTTCGCTCAGGTGTAGGTTCTACATCACCAGAAGGGTTAAGGTGGACAGCAATAAGCACTCCGTCTGGTTGTGAAATAGCACAAATTAGCGTTGGCCCAATCGGCTTGGTTTGGGGAGTTTTGTACAACGGCAGGGCAATCGTTAGGTCTGGAGTGACAAGAGAATGCTTAAGCGGCGAATCATGGCTAGAAGTAAAGCCGCCGGGAAATGGTGTTAAGATCTTACAGGTATCAGTTGGGACAGACGCTGTTTGGTGTGTGACTAATGATAACCACGTATGGTTTCGGCGGGGTGTGAAGGGAGATGCTGCTGGAATAAGCGAAGACGCAGCCATCGGCAGCGGATGGGTGGAAATGGTTGGCAATATATCTATGATATCAGTTGCACCTAATGATCAAGTCTTTGCGGTTGGATCCGAGGATCGTAGACTGTATTTCAGATCGGGAGTATCACCATCGGATCTGACAGGCAAAAAATGGCGTCTGGTACAATGTCCGATGCAAGTTAGTCGCACGTCAAGCACCATGAGTTTAATGTCGCGAAAAAGTGGAGGTTCTTCGCCTGGCTCTAAGCACAGAAGTATTTGTAGCTTATACAAAGAAAAGGCCGTTGTCGAAACGTGTGCAGTTATTGAAAATATTGGTGACATAGAAGGTAAAGTTTCAGAACAACTTAGACATAAACCTGATTTATGGAAAAAGAACTCCGATTCTCCTCCTAACGTGGGAAGTTTAAAGGACCATCGTAGAAAACATACATCTATCCTTCAAGAAAACACGCAGGCGTCCAGTGCACCTGCTGCTGATATTGGAGACATTTCTGGAAAACACTTCGAAACACAGCTTAAAAATCCCAGAGCATGGTCACCAGTTCGAAGTGTGGGCTCGATTGTTGGCACTGAAGCACATCCTGAGAGTGATTCTGTCGTGTTTGATGCAGATTGCACAAGGGATTCGGGGGTATTTGGAGAAGACGATGACCATGGCGGCTCACAATACTGGGCAGAA
Organism: Matsumyia berberina; assembly: GCA_917880715.2. Taxonomy (NCBI): domain Eukaryota; kingdom Metazoa; phylum Arthropoda; class Insecta; order Diptera; family Syrphidae; genus Matsumyia; species Matsumyia berberina. The sequence goes on from OU862870.1 coordinate 39,094,056, forward strand.
TTTGAAGTAATGTGGAATTGCGTGACTGCGGGTGCTGTACTCGTAGACCCCTCCAATATGCCTAATTGGTTTAATGATAGCTACTCGTTAGATAACAACGGTGAACTAAGCCGGGAATGGCGTTTGGATATTATTGAACGTCTTAAGACGTGTGCAAAAGCTTCTAGTTCAGTCGACACTCAGAAGTATGAAAAGGCTGTTGAAATGTCTTCGTGGATAAAATCCGGCGAAGCGAGATTCCAAAAACCAGGTGGTGTTTTTGAGGATTGCCATATTGAGTTAGAGTGGGTTAGTTCGTCTTCTCAAGAGTCGGACTCTGGTACTTTTACAGTTCTAAACCCGGATGGAATTACGACAAAAATGCAATTTTCCCTATCGGAAATTACTTGCATTCAATGCTGTAGTGAGCCTGGTTCACCTCGACTAGCTATTCATGCTCCTCGGCTGCCAGCAGGTTGCTCACCAATAAAACTTATGTTTTCGGGCGATACAGAGTTGGAGGATTGGATATCTCACTTAACTTCGGTTTGTTGCCAAATTAACGAAGTTCTAGGGAAACCTGCCAATAGTTCAATTTGGGCAACCACCGACATTGGAGATGTTTTTGTCTTTGACCCTAGTAACTTGAAAGGTGTTCAGTTTTGCAAAGAGAAGAATTCCTACATTGAACAGATGGATGTTTCTGCTACTGAAACTCCGTATTATAATACCTTATATAACGGGTAAGTTTACACACAATCTGTCAGCTTTGATTGACCCTTTTTCTTTGCAGAATGGCTCCTGGTACAGAGCTCACAGTAACAGGATGCGTATATGATGACGCGGATCATATTCGTTTCGACTTTCAGTGTCATCCGAATATTAAGGTCAGACACAAAGTGGAAAAGTTAAGAGTGATTGCAATGCATTTAAATCCCAGGTAAGAGGCGACATTTTTTTGTCGAAAGGTTTCATATAAGTGAAGGGTAATCAAATAAGAGCTTCCTGAAGTCTTTTTTAAATAAAATGCGTAAAAATCAATTAAATAATCGAAAATTCTATTTGAGCTGTTAGTTTGGTTTATGACAATTAATTTTTGTTGTCCGGAACTAGCCCTCAGATGGTCCATTTTGTATGTCCATTTCGAGCACTCTCTCGAGCATATCGGCCAATATTGTTATGTTCGATTCCAAGGCATCAATCGTAATCAAGTGATTTCACATACCTCTCCAAAAAATAGAATCCAGCGGAGTCAGATCACACGATCTTGAAGGCTAATTCACAGGTCCATTTCTTGAGATGAGGTTTTCGTGAAAATTTTTCTCAAAAACTCGATGGTTTCATCCGCTGTGTGGCACGTTTCACCTTCCTATTGAAACCACAAGTCATCTACACCAATGTCTTGAATTTTTGGCACCAGAAATGCACGGATCATTGTTCTGTAGCGCTCGGCATTGGCGGTTACCCAACTCCCTTCCACATTTTTAAAGAAATGCCGTCCGATGATACCGCCTGCCCATAGACCGCACCAAACAGTGCATTTTTCTCAGGATGCATTGCTAGCTCTTGGGTCGCTTCTGGCTGCTCATCAGCCCAAATACGACAATTTTGTGTGTTGACGTATCCTTTAAGCCAAAAATGAGCCTCGTCGCTGAACACTGTTTTTGGAAATAAATTTCCACAAATTGTAAACGTTGTTTTGACGTAAAGCTGGGCATCCACGATCACTCATGAATGTCATTCCCGGCATGAGCGTACTTATGAATGCCGGTGGATGGGGCTGCGTGCCAGAGTGCGCATTCTTGTGTGTATGAACTCAAACGTTTTTGAATTCCAAAATATTCATAAGTGATGGTGAATGCCCGGCTTAAGACTATTAAGTCTAAAAATGTCACATGGACATGACATTTATCAGCCGTGCTATGCCCGGGAATCCCTATTAACAAAAGTACCTCGTATTGGATCAATGAAGTGAACCTACAAATCGGACTTCGGATTAAACATTCGCGTTTAAGGCATTTAATGAAATGTGAAATTTATATCGAAAGTGGATATTTACATGTTACAACAATTTCTTTTGCTGATTTATAAAACAATCAAATTAATTTATGATACATTTGCCTTCTTCTCTTATAGGTTCAATGAAAATGTCGTTATACTAAATTCTATGGAGAACTCTGAATGGTCCAATGAAATTCGCAATCCGACTATGGTTTTTTCTCCAGGAGCAACGTTTACATTAACATTCCGGTAAGAAAAGTGTAGTACAACAGTGTTTTCTGCACTTAAAGAAAACAAGTAGAATTAAATAATACAGTCAAAATCGCTTATAACGACCAAATTCATCGGTCTCTTGAAGGTCGTTGTAACCGCTGGCGCTAGAATTATAGAATTTGGACATTAGTTTCCTTTTGTGGTGTAAAAGGGATTAGGATTACATAATTCTACCTACTTTGCAAGCGTTTGTCGGAAACAATATACATACACATGTACATACAGTCAAAATCGTTTACAACGACATCGGGTATAACGACGTATCGGTTTTAACGACCGAATTTTTAGGTCCCGGCTGAACTCCATTAACTAGTCTGATATCGGTTATAACGATCATTCGCTTATAACGATATAATTCGTCGATCCCTTGAATGTCGTTTTAAGCGATTTTGACAGTATATACAAATATATTCTTGATCAATCTGTTGTGGGTCATAAAATAGGGGGGAAAAGAATACTGCCGCTGTTTCCGCAGGTACTGCAGCTACGTTGATTAAAAAAGACATGACGGGTTACTCCTGCCTTCTCAAAGCTTCTCAGCCTAAGTCATCTTGAGTCTACACGTTGTAACATCTCATCGAGAAGCCAAAGTTATAGTGTGAGATGAGTGTACCAAGGCTCATAGAAAGGTAATAACGATCGAAATAGGACGCTCCGACAGTGTTTTTTGGCTGGTGGCTTCAGAAAGACCAACCCTGTTGTGCTACAGGTGTCATGGCAAATGAAGTGAAGGCCTGTCTCAAGACATCCATCTGATAGCCTTATGTCATAGTCCTGTCCTTGAGAGTTAACATAGATACGTGTCTATGTTTTCTGACTTACTTAAGGTGGCGCTACAGTCCGGGGTGGACCTGGGCCTCAACCAACAAGTCTCTCCAGCCGGCTCGATCTTAAGCCAGCTGCCTCCAGTTTCCCACGTTGGTTGAGGTTTCCTTCCACTTGCGTGCGCCACCTTAATCGCGGTCTTCCTCTACTGCGTCGTCCCTCGGGTATGGATTAGAAAATTTTTCGGGCCGGAGCATTGGTGTCCATACGCTCTACGACCCAGCCACCTCAGTCGTTGGAGCTTTACTCTTCTGGCTAGGTCGATGCCGGCCTTAAGTCCATACAGTTCGCCGTTGTATCTCCTCCTCCATTCACGTCTATGCAGACGGAACCGAAAATCACTCGAAGAATTTTCCTCTCGAAACAGCCAAGAGCGACCTCATCCACTTTTGACAAAGTCCGAGCCTCTGCGCCGTAGAGCAGGACTGGACGATTAAGGTCTTAGGTTAGGTTAGGTTATGGGGGAAGTGCCCATTCCAATGACTGAGCGTTCACGGGGGCCTACTGGTCCACTGCGTTCCCCTTTGTGTTGTTGGCCATGTTCCAAACGTGGGTACTAGGTGGGTGGTCTATCAAACCACCCTGTACTCTTAAGTGGAGTACGCTTGTTATGGGTACTTCTGTTAGGTCACCAAGTTCTCCAAACAGCCTGTTTCCCATGTGTCGGAGTCGGCGGTTTTGGAGGTTGGTACGCTCGTAGAGTAAGCGCTTAATGGTTTCTGTCTCTTCCGCATCCTGACAGCTCCTGCAGTAGTCTGGGGAGTCGATGCTGAGTCTCCTGGTCATGGTACCTATGGCACAATGTCCCGTCAGTACTCCTATTAGGATGCGAGTATCTTTTTTGTTCATAGCCAGAAGACGTTTTGTGTTGATAAGCTCCCTCATCTTGTGTTCAACGTTACCTTTCAGTACACAGTTAGGGATGTTTATCGATGTGTGGGTGTTTTCTCTTTCCAGAGCAGATCCCTGCCGAGCAAGTTCGTCTGCTTTCTCGTTACCCTCGAAATCGCTGTGTCCGGGGACCCAGCAGATCTTGACCTCGTGAGTGACGCCTATTTTATTTAGGATTTTACGACAGGCAGATTAATATAAGATTAAGGTCTTATAAAGTGTCACCTTAGTTGTTCGAGAGAGGGCTTTGCTACTCAATTGCCTTAGCCCAAAGAAACAGCAATTGGCAACAGTTGCTTCGTTTAATCTCAGCGCTGGTGTCGTTGTCAGAATTTATAGCGGAGCCTAGGTAGACAAAGTCCTTAACTACCTCGAAGTTATATCTGTGTACTGTGACGTTCTGTCCAATTCGTCGGTGTTGGGTGTCCTTTCTTGTTGACAGCATGTACTTCGTCTTGCCCTCATTGACCGCTAAACCCATCTTCGCCGCCTCCGTCTCGATACTTACAAACGCACCAGTGACATCACGCTGCGTTCTTCCGATTATGTCAATATATGACTGGCAGAATATAAGGTACCTAAATATTTATCAGTTTGGAGTTCAAAGCTGAGCTATCTCACAGCTCTTTTGACTTCAGCCAACAATTTTCTGCTTGAAAGGTTGGTAGCTGAGAATATGAAGTATGAATCTCTGGACTCGGAAATGAAATTAACCTGTAGAGTTATTTCTATCCACCATGATCCAGAATCCACCTTGCATCCTCAACCTCAAAGTTGTTCTCCAATCTAAACCCTCCGAAACTATTGTATGTAGGTGAAGACTTTGTACAAACACGTAATCGAAGCCAGGATTTTCACTCGCAAGTCAGCTAAATTTATAAATTAATTTAAAAGAAAAGAAAGGCTTGGTTTTTTTGACACATATTTTATAAAAAATGATTTTTTTTTTATTTTAGATCGACCTCCAGTGGGTATGACATAATTGTAAATGAACAATTTTATACAAAATTTGATCATCGTACTGATCCTGATGCTGTGACGTGTCTGTACGTCAGTGGGCGAGTTAAATTATTCGATATCAGTTACAAAAGCCCTTCAGTGATTATACCATTACGAGATATTTTTTGGCGGCAAATAGGAGGTCACATTAAGAGAGTGTTCTCCTGTAGTGCTGGTGTCGTTTGGGGTATAAGTTGCGACAGCACTGCCTGGGTTTACACTGGCGGCTGGGGTGGAACTTTTCTGAAAGGCCTTGAAAACAGCTGTGGCAAAGTGAATACGATGACAGATACACATAACTACTATGTTTATGAAAATCAAAGATGGAATCCGTTGAGCGGTTATACAACTAAAGGCCTTCCAACCGATAGACATATGTGGAGTGATGTAACCGGAAAGCATAAACGAAGTAAAGAGCACACAAAACTGTTGTCTATGCATTATGAGTGGATATCCGACTGGATGATTGACTTTCATGCTCCTGGCGGAGTTGACCGGGATGGTTGGCAATATGCAGTGGACTTTCCTGCATCATACCATGGATCTAAGAAAATAACAGATTGTGTTCGTCGAAAACGTTGGGTAAAAAAATGTCGTCTTGTAACGAGTGGGCCTTGGCAAGAGATTGGGAATTCAAAAATTGTTGACGCCTCTCTATTAGCAATCGATGATACCAATGACACAGCTATTACTCTGTGGGCCATTGCGATTAACGGCGATGTTTTGGTAAGGAACGGAGTTTCACATTCCAATCCCAAGGGCGAATCTTGGCAACACATTCCTTGTGAGCAACCGTTGGTCTCCATTAGTATCGGACCGAATGGAAAAGTGTGGGTTGTGGGCAAAAATGGTACTGTCTACTTTAGATATGGCACAAGTATACAAAATATGTTAGGCGAAGCTTGGCAACCGCTTGAAACTCCGGCAGGCGTAACATTTAAAGTTATATCGGTTGGAAATAAAGGAATTTGGGCCTTGGACTCAACTCATCGTTTAGCTGTACGCAAAGAAGTCTCAAAAGCCTTTCCAGAGGGATCACATTGGCAGTTTTTGCCTAACGTCCCAAATATACCGCCGCACAGTGAGACTAACGTAGGATTTAAGTCAATATCCGTTGGCGACGAGGTATGGGCAACCTCCCTAAATGGTATTGTTTGTAAGCGTTGCAGCATTACCAAAGACAATCCGGCAGGAACCGGATGGCATCTAGGTATTCCAGTAAGTAAAACTATACACCAAACACAAGCTTATTTGATAATCATAATTTTTGGTTTGTTTTTAGGGTCAATGGCAGCACATTTCCGTGGACGGCTATTACTAAAATAAGACTTATTCAAATTTTATAATCATTACCAAAAATATGTACAATACGTGTACTTAAGTATTTATTATTTTTAACCATTTACGCTATATACAATTTAAATTTTATTATTTGCTGTTTTACGCTTGGAACAAACAAAAGCGAAATACGTTTGACCCATAAATTTCCTGTTCTGTCCGTTCGTTAATCCAAAACTGGGTGGGTAGTTCTGTAAAACGATACCTGACTGTCTTTTAAAAACAAAGTGATAGTGAGACTTAAAGGCGTTGCTTTCTGTAAAGCCAAAGTGATACTTTTGATTTAAGTATTTATTTATTTTACATCTAACAGGACTGTACGTATAAATTGGTGGAAATAGTTTGAAGGATCATTCATTTCTCTTGAATTTTAAGTTTTTTTTTATTCCCCACCTAAAGAGATGTGTTCCCGAAAATGGCAGCAAAATGATAACTATCGTCGATCGTTTTACAGAAAGCTCAACTTTCAAATGTTACTGTTCCCACTATCGTTTGCAATTTTTTGAGAAGGTATCATTTTATAGAATTACTATCCAGTTCAAAGTTCTCTACTCTCGACTTCTCGGTTATATTTTATATTTATAAGGCCAGATTTAATCCATTTACATTCCAATGAACTGGTTTTGCGAATAGATTTCATCCAGATTAATATCTTGGCCATATTAAGCTAATGCATAGTTTGCCCAGTATTTATTTAATTGTACAATAAATGTGATTTTACGCAACATTTCTTAGTTTTTTATTTATTTTCTCCCAACTAAGCAACTAAATACATCCATCTGTAGTATAGTGAACGAGTAAAGTCTATCCAGAACGATAGAAAAGTATGGTTTTGCATGACGCCTGTCACATTTATTGAGCGTTTTTAGAGAAGCGTTTTTATTCTTGAAAGTGGCTGGAAGTGAATGACCCTTTAAGCAAGGATGGCTAGTTCTGCTTAGTGTTTGCTTACTTAAACAACTTCTACCTATAAACGACGTCAGTCTTGCATTTTCGGACAATTGTCTTATCTTGCATAGGAAACTAACGCTTTTAGTATGCAAGCGTGTTTATTTTAGACCCCACAGTCATTTGTTTAAGAACATACTTGTGGGGGTCTAGCTAAAGCTGGCCATACTTGAATTTTGAATTAACATCTAACGTTCACAATCACCGACTGACAGCGACGTTATTTGCCGACGCAAGTCTTCAAGAAGGTTGAAACAGTCCCAGATGAGTTTTGACCCTATCGTATAGGATTTAAGTGCCATTCTGGCTATCTAAAAAGATAAATATGCGAGTATCCTTTACCGCTTGAAAGATGTCTGGTGACTTTCCAAGTGGTGCTGCACGCTGGAATTGGAGATCATAGACCACTCCAGTATTGCCATTTTCCAATTACGAGCCATTTGTGGACCAGATTTGCGAATTAGGCAAGGTAATAAGAACTTTACTTTTCCATTGGTGGGGTTACCTATGACCACTTCGAACTTTCTAGAAAAACGAAATTTCCTGAGCATTTTATCTGTGATTTTGAAAATTGGATCACTTTGGATGTGTTCTAAGCAGAGTTCGAAAAAAAAACCGTACACTAAACGTACCGTACCTAAAAAGAACTATTCGTAGGGTTTGTGTTTGTGTACTTTTCTCAGAAGTGTACCGTACAGAACACTAAGGTACGGTACGTTAGTGTTTTTTTTCGAACTCTGGTTCTAAGATCCTCAGATAGCATGTAAGGTCGCCGGCTGTGAATTTCGACATCTCGGGCAGCTTCAGAGCACTCACGCACGAAAAGCGTTTACCTATAGATAAACCAAACGGCACTACGATTCGTTTTCTATCGTTTGCAACGCTAAAAAGATACAGATAATATTAACGGCAATTGCAATAGAACTGTGATCGTTTTAAGTGGACACCGTTACAACTAGAGCACTGCACTACGACTTGATTTTTTAGACTTTGGATTGATTGCCTACAACTGTTGCAATTTCAAATTAGTCCTAGTTGGCTTTTTGTTTATATTGTTTCTTGTTAAAAGAACAATTCGTATTCGATTGCTGCGAACAAAATGGAGAAAGTTCTAACATTTTTCAGAAAGCCCAAATTAACTAGTTTGATGGGATTTTAATGTTTTTTTTTTATATTTCCGCGGAGCACTTAGATATCCTTCGCAGAGCACCAACTGCTCCGCGGAGCACAGTTTGGGAAACTCGGGAGTAGACTATATCTTACATACATCTATTTGCAACTCATAATGACTGAGCCAATTTGTTATGAAAAAGCTTCTCAATTTGCCATTCGGAGTAGGTAATAAATTGTTAAGCTCTTCCATTCGTAGGAAAAACATGAACGGTTCCAAGAAACTAGGCCTTAACGCACCCAAGACTGCCGCGACAGTTATTTATTTATTTATTATTATCAGTTCGATTAAATCTAAAGAGCTTTTGTCTACCGTTAAAAGGAGAAAACTAGAATATCTGGGACATGTCTTAAGAAATGAAAAGTACAACCTATTACAAGTCATCCTGTAGGATATAATGGAAGGAAGAAGAGGTTTTGGAAGACAAACACTGACTTGGATATCAAACCTTCGAGAATGGCTCAATCTTTCGATAGCAGAAATATACTGGACGGTAATTATACGCTGATTGGCAGTGGGGGGAAAACACTCCACATTTTTCCATACAAAATGTTCATCAATTAGCTTGCTCAATCAGCGTGTAGGAGCAAAAAACAAAGAAACACTTACCATAATGATCGCTAACCTTCGTAACGGAGAGAGAAGAAGAATCGTTGCAATTTCTGCCTTCCTTTTTCGAACATCAAATCGTCTATTGCTTGTTATACAGCGCTCATGGGTCGTCTCGAACTCTGAACGTGGTATGTTTTTCTAAAGTTAATAAAAGCAACTTTTGCGCAAGGCTGTCAGTTTCAACTGTCAAAAATTTTGACGTTTATACTTTTTCGTTTTGATGAATTTTTTTTTCTAGAGAATATTTTCTTAACCAAATAACACGCCTGCAAGATATTGAGTGTAATTCACTTTAAAATTAAACAAAAATGTCTGTAGAAATAGTCCTAGATGATATACAAAAACAGATTTTTGAGAAAATCTCCAAAAATGACACCAATGAGTTCAAACAGTTGATAACTTTTGTCAAGACCACTGTAAACTTTGTTGATGAAAATGGAATGAGCCCTCTGCAGCATGCTTGTTGCAAAGGAAACTTGGAAGCAGTGCGAATTCTACTTGATCAAGTAAGTTTTTGTTTTTCTGTAAACAGTGGGATAGTGAAATTACAAAATTCTTATTAGTTTTTGTTAGAAAATTGGGAAACATGCGACGGAGTAGGAAATTCAAACAATTATAATTGCTAAACTATAAATATAGTTTGAAAAAATTACATGTACGTAATGAAAGAAAGCTTCTTGAATGTTTAAGACTGAGATCAGCGTATTCAAATTTGTATCCTTAATTAGAAGTTAAAAAGCAATGAATAATCATATACGCATGTACCCATGCGAAAGTTCATACAGACTTTTGTATAAGCCATACAGCTGATGGTTTTCTACCTAGCAGATGACTGGCGGCTGATTTCGGTCTTGTTAAGCATGACGATCTTATAAGCATCAGTAGTCAGCTAATGGTATCTACATATGTAATATGAGGTTGTGCTTCTGGTAGTATTGTCTGACAATTCCTTGGGAGTCGTATTAGATGGTTTCGCTTGTATCACGAAAAATATCGATTAGAAAAAACCTTAAGCATAAATACATACGTATTTTAATTGTAGAACTTTGCAGAGTTCAAAGGAGTGTTAGGTTAGGGCATATTCAAAGGTATTTCGACGTAGAACAGAAATAATTGACGTATACGTATACATATCTATCTTGTTTTGCTTTTCTAGCCCTTAGACCTTAGAGTATGAAAAGAGTACGCGGGTACACTGTATATTTAATATACATACTATGTTAAATACAGATCGCCCTTTCTTTGGATCACATCCTTACTGAGGCTAAGAATTTGCAGTTGTTCTTGCATTGGGGTGATTAAATTTTTTTCTGGACATTACTGAAACGCAATATCTACCACCTGAGTTTCAATACGCTACCCCACCCTCGCGCTGTGTGAGGGTATTCATATTTCATTGAACGCTATTGTTTTTCGGGAAGAATTTGCCGATCTTCTTTGTACATGACAGTACCAGCTTATGCTTTTTAAGGCTTTCCACAACCGGTTTCAGGAGGCTTCCCTGAATAAGCGAACTTCTTATTAAGTCGCGTACATCTAGAGACCGCCTTTTAAACGGAGTTGGGTATGCAGTTCTTACTCGAGGCCAGGAAGATACGTAGAGTCTGTTGAAGAGCTCATTTAGTTGTCTGTCAATCCTAGAATGTGCGGTTCATTTTCTTGTTAGTTATTCAATTTTCGTTACCAAATACAAACACGGCGGAGTATTCCGGGTTTGGTTGCAAATCACATTTTGTATTCTTTGAGATACTCCCCTCCCTCCCCCACCCGGAGATCCCAATGGGAAATGAGTTTACATCCGGAATATTTTATTCTAGAAAGTGACAGCATGCGGTTTTGTTTAACATCCTGTTGCGCCAACCCATCCGCCATGTTTTGAAACGTTCACGTAACTTTTAACACGATAAGTGGGTCCTTGTTCACCACCTATATAAGGAGCGGATTTTCAAGACCGAGACAAAAAGTTAAAAGAGTTTAGTTGTGTTGCGTGAAGAGAAGAAGTGTTTTGTTGGTGTCGGTGTGGTGAAGAGGAAGGGCCGTGATGGCTTAGAAGTTTATAAGTAAATGGTTTAAATGAAATCGACGGGCGGGGAGATTGTACTCTTGTGAATATCGTTTAAACGAGACTGTCGAAGCCCATTGTTTAGCAGTGTTTTTGAAATTAAGCTTTTTAGCCGCGTTCGGAAAAAACGTTTCAATACCAAAGCGAAAAGGCGATTTCTTCGGATTTTTTGTTTTATAAAATTTCGTCTATCGAAATGAATTTATGTATTAATATTTGCAGAACAAATTGACTTGTTTTTTAAGTTAATATTTTCATTTAATTTTTTCATTAGGGAGCTGATGTAAACTTCAACCAACATGGTGCAAACTATACCCCACTCCATTTTGCTGCACTTTCTGGAAACAAGGATGTGTGTATTTTACTTCTGAATGCAGGAATCAACCCAAATGCATTAAACTCAGTATCGAGAACAGCTTCTCAGATGGCTGCATTTGTTGGAAACCACACATGCGTTGAAGCAATAAATAATTATGTGCCAAAAGCTCAACTGGAAACTTATACAAAAATACAGGGCAAACAAGTGGAACCATACTTACCCGCGTCTTTGTTAGATAATTTCCATAAATTTGTAATCGAAGTTAATCTTCATCCTGTTCGCATTGCACTGAATCTACAAAGGTATGGAAATCTTTTAAAGCACTTGCCAAAACTAAAAAAGGTATTTGAGCTGATGACGGAAAAGGAAATGCACAAAAAGTATGACATAAATGAATTGATGGCTTTTAAGTACCACTACTTACGATGGGTAATTTCTGAGATTTTACGCTGCGAAGAGCAATGCCAGTCGAGAAAAGAAAAGTCAAATGAAGCCGATGGAAAGCATGACTTTATCGAGTTGTTTATTAAGCGTGTGTTAAAGGAAAACAAGCTTGGGCAATTAGATTACATCGAGTTTACAATCCGGGACTGCGTGCGTGAATTTCCATTCAGAGATTGTACGATATTTCACCAAGTGGTTTCACAATTGGCCAACAAAGATGCACCATCAGCTTTGTTTGTATTGAAAAATGCAATTAATGGACAACGCGGTTTTATTGTAAGTAAACGTAGATTTTATATGCATAAATGTATACTTGTTTATTGTTTGTTTTGTGTTTCGAACTGAAATGCATATACATACATTCATATGTGTGGTGTGTATAGCGTTAAGTGCGAAAATAAGTCTTCAAGGAAACTGATTGTGGAGAACTTCTTTTATTGCTTCAATATGAGTTTTGGCTAACGTCCCTTTGCACACGTCACATTTTTCCTTCTTTCGTTCTTCTCTTTCGAAATTCCTGAGATACCAGACGGCTTATCATGGAGTGATAGCTCTGTCCTTGCCTCTAATGAAATGTGTCTACACATTTCTGAAAACAAGTTCAGGAAACTGCAGGACAAACAGAACACAAAAGGTAGACCAATTTCATCTTCGACATCAGGGCCAATGATAAGACACTTTGACACACTTTACAATTCCTAACCTATGAATGGAATGGCTGAAATCTGCGCCCTTGGAAGAGAACGGGTGAATTCGTAAACGCAGTAATCTGCGAAAGTCCAATCACATGCCTGCTTTGTTTGTGTCTTCACGCCTGTAAGTTCGATTTGTATTTCGCTTTATGATCTTCAAATTTCACGAGGAGCTGCTTGCGTTTATTACTTGCCTTGAGATTTGCCCCCTTGATGGAGAGGACTACTTTTCTTCGCCATCCAAAGGAGTTAAATACAAAAGATTTCAAGTGACTTCTCTGATAGTTGACCCTAAAGTTTGACTCTTGACTCTCTGACAACAACATAGTGCCTGTTTTCCTTCAAGTTCTGTCTTAAATCGTTTCACTCCCTAAAAACCTCATAACATACAACGTTCCCCTCCCTGGTACAATAAGGAACTATGCTCTCTTCGGAATAAACGTAATAAACTTTGGCAAGCATTTTTAAAATCCAGATCCATGCCTGAATTCTTAAACTATGAATTGGTGCATAACGACTTCTCCGCTCTGTGTGAATCCCTTTATTCCGACTACCTCGATCGTATCCAGTTCGATCTTATCTCTAACCCAAGGCGGTTTTTTCAGTTTATCAATACTAAAAGGAAATCTGACGGCTACCCTTCTACCTTAAAATTCTTAGACTGTTCTTCAGCTGACCCTAAAACGCTAACAAACCTCTTTTCCGATTTCTTTGGACAAGCGTTCTCAAATGTCAACATTGAACCCGATCTTAATTACTTCAGATACATGAATGGCTGTACTCAAACCTCCCTAACATCCATAAATATAAGCATGCCAGCAGTGATTGACAAGATTAACCTTCTCCGGGACGACTACTCTTTCGGTCCAGATGGTGTTCCCGCCATAGTTTTAAAAAAATGTGTTAACAATCTAGCCCAGCCCCTCACCCCCAATTGTGGAAAGATTCATTTATCATCCCCATCTTTAAAAAAGGCTGTAAGAGTTACATTTCCAATTATAGACCTATTGCTAAACTCTCAAGCATACCTAAGCTCTTTGAGCATCAAGTACGACTCAATATTCTTCCACTGCAAACCAATCTTCTCCCCCAAAGCAGCATGGCTTCCTGAAAGGCAGATCTACAACCACTAAACTTACTGAATTTGTTTCAAACACACTTGGTGCCATGGAAAATGGAAAAGAAGTAGACGTCGTGGCTACTGACTTCAGTAAAGCATTTGATAAGATCTCTCACCAAATTGTACTCCTTAAACTAAAAGCTCTCGGTTTTCCAACTTTGCTCGTTAAATGGACTATGTCCTATCTAAAAGATCGTCAGTATAGAGTTATTTTTAGAACTTGTATTTCAAAACCAATCATGGCGTTATCAGGAGTACCTCAGGGTAGCCACCTAGGCCCTCTGATTTTCGTGCTGACTATAAACGACCTAGGGCTTGCCGTTACGCATTCTGACCTTCAAATCTACGCAGACGACATGAGGATCTCTAGACAAATTTCATGTATTGCCGATTCTCACTCTCTATAGGCTGACCTCAACTTATTCTTCATCTGGTGCCAAAAAAATCTCTTAGAGCTCAATGTGAAAAAATGTCAGTCTATCACTTACTCTCGCAAACGCCCCCCGCTGCCTCAAAGGACCTAATTGATTAACAATGAGCTCGTTCCGACAGTAAACTCAATGCGCGATCTGGGCATCATCTGCGACACCGAACTTAACTTCCGTTCTCACAACGACAGTATTATTAATAGAGCTAACTCAGCACTTGGCTTGGTCGAAAGAATTTTCCAACCCTTACGTCACCAAATCCCTTTATATAACCTTTGTTAGACCGCTCCTTGAATATGCCAGTCTGGTCTGGTCACCCTACCACCAAGTCCACATTCAGAGAATCGAAGCTGTTCAGCGTAGATTTGTACGATTTGCCTTGCGTGGCCTGGGCTGGGATGACCCTTTCAATTTACCTCCCTACGAGAACCGATTCAAATTGTTAGACCTGCAGTCCTTATACACACGCCGTAATGTCGGTGATATACTGTTTGTACATCAGTTATTAACTGGAATCCTTGATTGCCCTCATCTCCCTTAACACTAATCCCCGCCGCTTGAGATCTGTTCCTTTGTTTCGCCTCCACTACCACCGCACGGAGTATGGTCAGCACGAACCCCTAACAAGAATGCTAAGACACGCTAATACGTGCCCCAATATCTTTGACCTACACTGTAGTAAATCCTCTTTGAGAATTTCCCTTCGCAACTTACCTTTCAACTGCCTCTCTTGACATATTTAACCAATACCATTCTTTTAGTAGTTTTTAAGATTTTGTTATATTTAGCCTTAAGTTTTCTATTTCTGATGCTTGTATTAAGCTCAATAAATAAATAAATAAATAATGCTGTTTTTGGAAGTTGTCCTTGATGGAGGATAATATGTTCGTTCACATCGTTCCCATTCGATTACTGCATATGCACAGGACCTGTCAGTGTAGAAAACTCGTTCAGGGCTGATAGACTCAGTCATTTGTTTGTTTAGTTTTCTAAATATGAACATATGTTGCCTGTGGTTGCATTCTTATTATATTTTCTTTTTAGTATAGCAAACTTATTTTAGAACCTAACAATTGAAATTTATTTTCACTTTTTAGGATGATATAACGTTTTGCAGTACATGTGGAGAAGAGAAACCCGACAAAAAGTGTTCAAAATGTAGAGCTGTACAATACTGTGACAGAGAGTGTCAGAGACTTCATTGGTTTATGCATAAAAAGACATGTGCAAGGCCGACGTCAGCTGCTGGAACTTCAAATCAGTCAACCATAGAAAGCAAGAAAGAAATAGATGCAAATGAAATTCGAGAAACACTTCAAAACTTGGTTGTAAATTAAATGAAAAACTATCATTGAGGTACTTTTTTCAAATGCGTTTATTTTTTTTTTTATTTTCTTTACGCTTGTTTTCACAAAAGGCGACTAATAAAGTGTAATAAGCTTAAGAATTCTATAAACCTATACTTATATGTTTTACATCTAAACTCAATTATTTTAGGCAAATGAATTGGATCGTTGTGATTGTAATGAAACACAATAAACGCCCGTGTTTGAAAATTTCAATACCAAATCTTTTTATTCCTAAATCATTCACCGGTCGACCTTTGTATGAAGAAAAATACCGTTAAATTAGGCACCGGCTATATGTGTCATCCAACTGTCACAAGTGTGATAAAATTAGACTGCAGCTTTGATTTAAACCTACAAATACCAAATATCATCGGCAGCAACAGCAACAATGACAGAATAATGGTCAATGCGCAATCAGCAAACTGTTGCCACTACACAGAACAATCGTAACTCAGTTGATGACTTTAACAGTCCGACCACGGCTCAGTGACACTGCAAGTGCTCCACGAGGATATTATTCACATAAAAAAATAACAGCAACTTTATCAACACAATCTATCAGCTGAAAGAAGAAAACAAGGAACATTAATCGAAGAACACGCCTCTAAAGAGCAAATTTAATTGAATAGAGCAGAAGCATGTTGATAATGTGATCGAGATTACTGGCATGACTTCAAGCGTCAACAAAAAGCGAATGATTGCGTTCGTCTTTCCAGGTAAATGTCTGCATATCCTGTCAAACACATTTTGATTGGCTGAGAGCCTGAAAATCGACAGGATTTAGCCAATTTTTCATGACTCTAGGTTAGGTTAAATTGCGTAAGGTGGGTGTCCTAGCCAGGATCCACTTAGATCAGAGTTAGGTCCATTGTGATACCACTGGGATATCTGGCTTTACTTTGATTATTATTATTTATTAAAAAGTAAGTGAATTACAATTTAATTACAAAAAAAAACTTAAGCAGTAGCTACCAGGGCTTTCGGCTACGGCTTTACTTTGAGAACTTATAAGATGTGTGGAAATAGGTTCTTGCCGGGATTTCGATATACCTGTTAAGAGTTTAGTAAGGGTGACTGAATTTAGTCGAACTACAGAGAAGGTAATTGATAAAATTGAACCTCGAGTAAGTTCAGGTTTCTGATAGTCAGGAGTGGAAGGGTGACTGATGCAATCAAACTAAAATACTTGCTGCATTTGTAGTTATTTGGAGAAATGTCATAAACGGGTGAAATTTGAAATAACTTTAGCATCCGATTCCTGAGCTTTGAATTTTTAATTTATTTATTTTGTGATTTTGAAATGCATTTCCACGCCACCCAAGAGGTATGCATAGTGGTGCGTTAATCGGTTTTTTTTTCTTTCGGGTGCCCGATTTCCCCAGTAGGCCTATTACACCCGATCTGTAACAAAAAACATTTGTAACACTTCGTGTGTAAGAAAATTTAATAAGTATGTATGTAATGTTTATATAAAGAACATGCAAATAAAATGGCATGCAAACAAAATAGCATGCAAGAAAAAAAATGAAAGAGTAATTCGTTTTCAAAGGTGCGCAACGCAAAGCATTTTGTTCCTGAAAGCCGAATCGCTGGCGTGGCTATTCCAAAATTTTGAAATGAAATAAAACCTGACTCTCAGGAAATAACCCATAATAATATATTACGGCAAGTTCTCACACCAGGCGTAGTTGATATCAGATGATGTCCGCAAGTTGTTCAGCAACGCCTTTAAAGTGATGAAATTCATAAAAAACATTTTTGAATTGCTCCGCCAGCACACGAATGTATTTAATGAAATGTGCGGGTTGTGCAAACACGCTGTTTCATCTTTGCCTTGCAACCGACAACAACAACAACAACAATTTAGCTTTCAGGATTAAGATTTTTAAGTCCTTCTCTTTTAATATTTCTTTTAAATCCGCGCGTTTGCGTCCCACTTCTACGAGTTTATTTTCAGCTATTAATAAGCGTTCCCGAAGTTTTTTTTTCTTGGGCGTATGATTGCGTAAAAATTCACACGTTTGAGTGCTTTTATCTGCAACTTCGCATACCGTTTCTATACTGTCCAACGTGCTGTTCTGTGTTGATATTTCCTCAACTATTTAGATATTCATCCTGGACCATATTCTGTCGAATGGGAACTGCATTTGGATTGAGATAAATTCTTTTTGGCGTGGCAAACATTTTGTCGCTGAAGTGCTTGTCACACACTCTTGCTGATTTGGTCATAGATACAAGTCCCAAACTTTGTCGCCAGATCTCTCTACTGTTACATTTATTAAGAAAAATATTACAAGTAAAGTGAAAAAGCATTAGTATGTACGAGAGTTAGTAAACAGATGCTGTTTGTCCAACTGCATTTTATGTCCTTCAACAGATAGATAGAAGTTGTAGGTCTTGAAGTGGTATTAGGTTTACTTCAATCAATTACTTTACCGTCATATAAAAGCCCACTGGGCCAAAGGAAAGCAGAGGTCGCGTTCAGTATTCCAGGCAAATGGATTTGTTTGCAGCCAAACAACAATTGACTAATCTCTTAGTCGATTTTCATGCGCTCAGCCAATCAAAACGCATGAATTTGAAAATACATATGTAAATCCATTTGCCTAAACTAGAATATCGAACGCGACCAATAGCTTATTTTAAATTTAACCTTAATATTGTTTTTTTCATATTTTATTTTTTTGTGGTCTTAAGACTAAAGAAGGAAGTTCTATGACCATTGCATAGAACTTATTGTCTTAAAATTAATAGCTGCCAGAAGTTTAGTTTATCTTTATGATATCAGCAACTAGTACTCACATTGAATCGTTTTTTGGCCTGTATACATGGTTGTACCTGCTGCATCCCATAATACACTTTAATTCCATTTTTATTTGTTTTAATTACTTTCACTGCCGATTTCACAAAATTATCAAAAACATTTACAACCGCAACGAACAAAAGTTTGAAATAATTAGACGTTTTCTTTTTCCCACATCAAAGCCAAAGTCAGAAATCAACTGTCTGTGTTCGTAGAGCATTTCGATTTGTGGTGAATAAATATTCCAGTCGGTATAGTGAAATACAGTGCAGACTCCATTATCCGAGTCGGTCGAAGCCGAGATCATTATGGATAATCGAAAATCCCGAATAAATGAATGTTCTTTTCTTTATAAAAAAGAAATAAAATGTTCAATAAACAACACATTTCTTTGTCCTTTTATTCCACTTGTAGATAGCATATAAAAATAGTTGTAATTTTATCAAAATTTCGTATTCTATCACGATAATTCTAACAAATTCATATTTGTCGCTTCGTATAAAAATTCCGTTGAATTCAAATATTTTAAAATAAGCAAAAGTTATTGAACAAACTTCCCCACATTGACCTCCATTTGCCGCCATTTTGTGCTTATTACATAGATTTTCCTATATTTGTTCCTTGATTTGTCGCCCTTTTGTGGTGGATGCCTAGATTTACGCATATTTGTTGAAAAAATGAGACAATATGAGTAAATGTAGGAATTCTAAGTGAAAGCAACTTGTAGACATTGGAATATGGGCTGGAAAGATGAGCCACTTGGTATCTCGGCCCTGCATTAGTTTGCGAGCATTGCGGACAGCCAGTATAACACGTATGAACATTTCAGTATAACAGATGACGATACTGAAGTTAAGCAGGAAGTACACGATACGATCGTTGTATGTATCACGCATCTACATGCGATTTCCATACAACCAGCATACAACAAAAGTTGTATACAACTGCCGCATACAACGCGTTAGTACAGTGGTTGTATCGTGTATTTTTTTCGTTATGACGTCTAAACTTCCGAGCTGTGATTAATTCTTAATCGATCGCATCACTGTTCCAATACGATGTCCCTCGCCGAGCCTCGAGGTGCATTGTCTGTCCATGTGAGAAGTTCTCCCCTAGTTTAGTACCTTCATGAATGGCCCCCACGATATTCATTTATACATGGATATGTAGAAATTGGTCAGGCTTGGGATGTAACCAAATACCCCACATGGGAATAACCATCCCTATATTCCCGATAAGAAATACTGAAAATGAATGAATGAATTCCCATCTCCCACCCCCAATGAACATCGCACACGAAAAAAAACTGGTTTTCCTCTACCGATCCTCAATATCAAGTCACGCCGCTCGCTGTGAGTAAAAAAATGGGGAACCGCATGGGACCTCGGTTCAAACCTCAGCCATGTCCACCGAGCATTTTGCGCGCCACCACCTCTTGTCGGGGAAAGACAATCCTCCAAGAGTACCATTTGCCATGAAAAAGCTTCTCAATTTGCCGTTCGGAGTCGGCAATAAATGTTGGATCCCTTCGATTCGTGCCTTGGCTCATCCAAACTATCGCGGTATTTATTTTATTTTGATTAGGAATACTGAAGCTATCACTTCTGCTTACCTACCTACATATGTACCTTGCACGTGAAGTAGTACCCAAAGCATTCTCCTATTGCCCAGGCTTTTGAACCATTTTGAAGCCTTAATGAACCTTCAGATGTCCTTGAGAGGTACGTCCTTTAGTTCTTCGGTATCCTGGAAACAGTGCTTTCCAAAGGATTTATGTATGTCTAAGGTGGCACAGACCTGAGCAGTGGCAGGGGAAGTGGGTTGTGTCCTCATTGACTTCCTAGTCTCCGCAACCCCTGCAAAGGTCGTCCGCACGTAACCTAAGCTTTTTCATGTTATCACATGAATAACCTATAATTACTCCTACAAAAATGGAAAGGGTTTTCCTGTCCTTCTTCATGAGAGCATTAGTTCTGGCACCGTTGTACCTTGGCCATAGTTTTCTAGTTATTTTACAGGAGTCCAAAGAGTTACATCTTTAATTAGCTTTCGCTAGAATCCTGATGCATGCTTCATGTTTGAGTTTACATGACGGGACTTTCACTGACTAATCAGCCTACTCCAGGTCTAGCGTAGATCCTTTCCTTGCAATTGGCAAGCCTTCTCATTCCCTGGTATGCCCTCATGTCCAGGGACCCACTGTTGACCAGTAAAATGTTCAAATTCTAAATCTATTTTATTAAGCTTCAATTTGGCAGTACATACTTATCGTAGATATATTTATGTAGTATGTAGATCAAGTCGTGTACTCTTCAACAAATTGCGAATTAATCGAACGTAATGTCTACTTGGGTATATGTTTGCAAATCAAAGTAAACATTTGGATTTAATGATCATAAAAAGCATTTTATTGTTCGTAATACCGTGGCATAAAGAACAGCAAATAGAATTATATGACTCCCATCTCATTTTGTATTTATTATGAAAAGATAAGAGGTAAATACCTGGTTCTCCTCAAGTACACTTAATTTGGAGTGTTCTTTTTATTTTGCATTTTTCTTTAAATATTTTAAACAATGCATGCCAGTTTTAAATAATTTATATGGAGTGCAGTACATATCAGGTTAAATGCTCTAAGCCAATTATGTACTTAAATAAATTAAACATATGTACATATGAATATTAACTAACGCAAATACATACTCGTTCATACGTTTTTATATCTTAATTTGCTTACGGTTATCAAACAAATAATGCAGACAAATTAAATAAACGAAGCCCAGGGAGTATGTACATGCATGTGCAAACATAAATACATATGTATGTAGGTACAACCTTGTATGGGCACCTCGCTCCAGATTGCACTAAGTGTCAGATTATTACTAACTAAAGCTCACCTCCGTTAGCTCAGATCCTGGCCCTGTGTTCTGATTTTTGCATCTCTGCTATTATATTTGGACCATTTATTGTAGATACTATTTATTTCACTTTCCAGTCTCGGTTTCCCTTAATGAACCTTAGACAGTTAAACACGACATGATTGGATATGCACAGGACATTGTTGAACTCAAACCTTGCGAGTGACAGTGTCCTGGTACTTCTTAGGCCCCCACCATTTGGCAACAGTCTAAAAAGTTCTGCCTTCGTTTTCTGTTCTACCAAAGCTAAACTCTTTGATTCCAGACATTCTTTGATAGACGCGATGGTCTCGCTTGCATTAAACTCTAGCTCGTCTAAGTATTTCGCCGTAGCCACTATCGCTATGTCGCCGGCGACCAGTCCGAGGTAGACCTGGGTCTCTCCAGTTAGCCCGATCCTTATTTAACTGCCTCAAGTTGCGCACTCCAAGTACTCACAAATATTAACAGAGCCAAGGCTGGCAAAGTCCCTTACTATTCCGAAATAATAGCTGTCTACTTTAACGTTTTGTCATTGAGTGTCTCTTTTTAAAAGAAAATATTTAGCGTTGGACTGCTGACTGAGTGGCGTGGGTTCGAGCCCCAGCCAGGAACACCGAACATTTTTCACGGCACCACCTCTTGTCGGGGAAAGACAATCCTCCAAGAGTACCATTTGTCATGAAAGAGCTTCTCCATTCGCCGTTCGAAGTTGACAATAAATTGTAAGTCCCTCCCACTCGTGCGAAAAATAAAACACGCACAACATGAACTCAACTTTCGGACATCCATTCCTTCCCGAGATTGGGAGGGTGTTGACGTTAGATCACTCCATTCATCTCTATACCGACGGCTCTAAAACCTAGAACGGAGTGGGAGATGGTGTTTTATCCGATATGCTTAACCTGAGCATCCCATTCCGTCTATCTGACTGCTGTAGCGTTTTTTAGGCGAAAATCATGGCTTTATCCTGGCTTAGGAATAATGTGATATACTTCAGGGACATTACAATATTTACAGATAGCCAGGCTTCTTTTAAATCCCTGGAATCAGTAACATGTATGTACATTAAAAGCTGCTTCAGATTGTCGCTCATCTCTCATGGAGATGGCAGAACATTTTAATATTCACCTATGCTGGGTACCCGGTCTAAGGGACATTCCAGGGAGCTGTAAGGCCGATGAACTCGCTAAGCACGGTACTACTCTGAACATCCTGCCGAGAATATGTAAACTACTCTTAGAGTACGACGCTATCAGTAAGACAAATCAAAGATGGAGGAATGGTATCACGTGCTGTACCTCCAGGGAGATTTGGCCTTTGCTAAATCTCACTTTGATCTTGCTCAAAATGTCGCTTATTAGCACCGTCATTGGTGTTCTCACTGGCCATTGTCCCATTGGCCTTCATGCCAAAAGGATGGTCCTCTTCTCAAATGACTTCTGCAGGAGAAACAAGAACAAAGGGGAGGAGCAAATGATCCTCCATTTTCTTTGCACTTGTCCTAACCTATCCCAACGAAGGAAGCTTTATCTAGAAGCCAATCACTTCGACAACTTGGGCGAACTATCGCATACTGACGTCAAAAGTATCTTCAGCTTCATCAAAAGCTTCAATTGGTTTCAATGAAGGCAGTGGCGTTTTCAGGGTATAGATCCAAGTGGTATCACAAAGGGCTTCGCGTAGACAGCCACCCTACCTACCTGCTTATGTTGCAACTTTTGCCTCCGAACTCGCAAACGCACAGATGACAGCTCACTGCGTTGTGCAATGATATCTATGTCGTTCGTTACAACTACTTGTACACATTTTTTAAAGATTTTGGCTCTGGTATTGTCTTGTCTTGTGAATCTTAATTCGTTCAAGTGTGATGTAAAAAAATAAGAAGTCAATCAATTTTTTTTTCAACATCATAGGTCTCAGTGAGGTCGTAATGAACTTTGATGAAGCAACGAGTATTCTCCATCGTCATCTAAAATGTTAGAGGTTAGAAATTGGGGTGTGTATGCATTGTGCTTCCCCGAACTCGTGATAGTCTATGGTTTTCAACCTATAGCACCTCCTGAAATCCAATTGCTCTGAGGAATCGGATTGGGAGTGTCTGAATCTGGGTCCAACGTTGGGAGATCCGTTTCAGACAACTGGTACGCTCTCAAGCGTGCTGCTTTTTGTGGACCAGTGTTCAACAGTCCATAAGGCGGTGTGTTCAGTTCTCCTCGGCATCGCTGCAAAATCTGTAGTTTCCGTTCGCTTCTGTTCCTGAGTTATTCTCTGAGTCTACAATAATTCGTTAAGAAGCCCATTTGAATGCGTGGTTGGGTTTTTGTGGTGTCTAGGCAGGTCTTGCAACTTCATCGGTCGTAATATCTAAGAAGTTTATTTGCCTGCCTTAGTCATGGGATTGCCTTCCACAGCTTTCTTCATTTGCATCCTTCCGCTCTTCGCACTTTCTCTTGATTTCGTTGAGGTCGCAGCCTGCAGAATGGCTCTGGTCCAACGAGTGTCATCTTACACAGACGTTCGAGTTTGACAGGGTACGAAAATTAAAAATTGCTCAATAAAGGGTATCGACTTGGACTTTCTGGTTCGATTTGGTTCTCTCGAGGATCTGTCGAAGTGTGAGCATTTTTCGGGTGTGATAGGGGATAATCAGGCTGATAACGAAAAGTTTTAGGCTGTCACACAAGATGGGACATTCAATCCTGTACGTGGTGCTGAAACTCCATTCGTTAGGTATACACTAGTCTGACCGAATCTTAGAAATAAGTTGGTGTATGCTTTCCAGTTGCTTTGTTAGATTTTGGTTTCGATGTTTTTATTCGCACTTTGTTTTGATCAGGTTGACCGAAGTTCTCTTATCGTCGCGTTCGTCTGGGTTGTATGATTCGTCCTTACTGACTATTGGTCTTCTTTGTCAGTAGAAGTAGCCAACACCGACTGTAATATAACCTCTGTAGATATCTAATGAAAAAAGGCAATCAATGCGTCCCAATTCTCACCGTGAAAATAGAGCAAAAGAGAACAAAAGTAAAAATTATTTTGTTATTTCACTGATTTTTTTCACCTCTCTTTTTATATTTTCTCTTGTGTCTCAGTAACTTATCAGCTTAAGTAGTATGTATCTACACATAAAGGCGGTCACTTTATGTCTGGTCGGGTTCTTATCAGTTTAACTACCCAACAACGTTTGGGGAACACACATTTGTGGATACTGCATTCGTAATGGGTAGCCGTGTATAATTTGACGAAGTCAATGTTTCGTTCTGAAAAGCGGCTTATATTAAAGGAATGAGCCATCAAGCTGTTATGTAATGAATGGCTTATCTCTTAATGTTCAAACTACCAAAATACACAGTTTTCACACATACATACATGCGAACAGTGGTAATATCGGTAGAGGCGTTTCAAGCATTCAACGGTGTGGACAAATAAACAAGGAATACGGTGAAAAATGGTCACTGATCAGTCTTCACGCCTGCAGCTGAATATGACTGAGTTGTGTTCAAGGTAGGTAAGGTTTAGTAGGGTTGTGTAGCAGTGCTGACATAAACTGAAGCGCACACCGCCAAATTGCTTAAATGTGGAACTTGAAACTTTGTTGGGTTCCAGGTCATTTCGTGGAAACTTTGGGTAACCACCATTGTAACGGACCTGATCCACACTGATACTTTGGTGAAAGCTAATCAAAAATGGATATAATTAGACTTTTGCCAACAAGTTCAGATCCTCGCCAATTCGAGTTTGTAAACAGGGAAACTAACGTTTTAACACAATATCGCACTTTTGGCAGGAAAGAGGAAGAATCCACCGTACACTTCTTCTACACTGGTCCAGCTCTTGGCAATTGCAGATGAAATCCTCTTGAACGATCTATGTAGGTTAAGTTAGGCGTGTGAGCTGGCCAAAGGCGAGGGGGCAAATCCCTACTATGCCATACTCAAGTCATTTCAAGATCCATAGTGAAAATATCGTATCACTTGTCCGTAGAAGCGTTACCCACACATGACCAACTTACTGCGCGCAAACCATCCTATGGATTTGACGAATTTCATTAGGTTGTTCGCCGGTATATCGGATAGTTCTTCTACGTCCTGGAAAGAGTTAATTTCCAAGGTGGTAACGACTTGGGCAGTGGCAAAAAAAGTGGGTGGTGACCTTATAGACTTGCTCATCGCCACAACCCCTACAGAGGTCTTCTTTTTCGTTATTAGCAGTGCCATGGTGCAGTGGTTAGCACCATCGCTTGTCACGCTGAAAGTCCGGGTTCAACTCCTGATGTCGGAAAAACATTTATTTCCTAAATAAATAAAAATCGATCAACTGTGAAAGCTGATGGCGACTCTACCGCGAAGGCATAACACTCGCAGTAGAGTGTCTTGGCTTGAAGAGTTGATTGAGCGATCACTGAGTATGACATCACGAGATTCGAAAAAATTCCTGTGAATTATATAGCAATGACAAAAAACACCACAAATGTCCCCAGCTAGCCTGGATTCACCCTTGGCCGCCTATGAAAACTTAACAAAACCTGAGTTTCAAACCACTGTACCGCGCTCGCGGTGTGTGTATAATATTATAAGGGCATTCATACTCCCTTGATCCGCGCGTGGATTATAAAAAAAAAAATGTACCGCAGCATAGGCGGGTACATAGGTAAAGTGGCTGCTCTTTAGAGCCCAATTAACGTTGGAGCTCGCCGTTTTTGTAACCAAGAAACTCATTTAGTGGTTTAGGATGGCTATATCCAGCCATTGGCCAGGTTGACCGCATGGTCTTCGACTGGCCAATGGCCTGTAATTCTGGCAATATCTGGTCTTGAT
The DNA here is from genome assembly GCA_917880715.2 of Matsumyia berberina. NCBI lineage: Eukaryota > Metazoa > Arthropoda > Insecta > Diptera > Syrphidae > Matsumyia > Matsumyia berberina. The sequence goes on from OU862870.1 coordinate 39,120,027, forward strand.
TTACCAAGTAGCTTACCGCACCGTACTATGCCCTGTTATCACTCCTACAAGGGTAGATAGGGATCTTCTGTCAATCTGGTGAAGTCGGTCGGTCCTAGCCTTATCGAAAGGTCATGTTTTCCTTGTGGTTACACAAGTGTCTAGAGAGGTCCATCTACTATTTGTCTCCCTCAAAGCTCTTTTCTCTGCTTCGAACTTAACTGTGCAATGGGGGATGTTCACTGAAGTGGCAACTTGTTTCGAGCTTGTTGCTAAGCCCTTTCTCGACAGTTCGTTAGCATTCTCGTTTCCTTTTATGCCCTCATGTTCAGGAATCGGCGGCATCCTGGCCTTCACCAAAGAAACAGGAAGATTCGCCAGACCACACGTACAATAGTGTCAACTCCATAATTGTTTCCACCTTCTCTAGATCCCTCCCAATATACATCCCAAACCAAATCTATCCCTGCAGCTTCAAGGATTAAAGGAGGGGAACACAACGGGCCCGACAGAGGCCTAGGTGAAGAGCCTTCCGCTCACCCTCATATACCATACCATACCATGTCCAGGGACTTATCAAAGTGTCGCCTTGCGCCGTGTTCCAAGAACCTTGAGCTCTTTCCGACAGAAATTGTTTTTATTGCTGCCTGGGTGTCGATGAAAAAGGTGATATCCTCTGGTGGTATAACTCTCATCGCAGTCTCACAGTCGGCTAGTGTCTGCGTTCTGTATTTAACCGCTTTTCCATTCTTTCCAGCTCGGATAGGTACTTAGAATTGGTCATGAAAAACCTAGGCATCGACTTGTATATAATCGGTTATAGATATATGTATGTATGTTTGTACTCCCTAGATATCTCTGTAGAATCGTAGTATGACCTACTGAGTTTGGCCTCCAGCTCTCTGCTTGACTTATTACTGTTGAGACTCGTACAAAGATGTCCACCGGGAGAGTATTGAGGATAGCCACGAGTCCTGCTGTCGGTGTTGTTCTCATTGCACTGGTGGGTTCGATGCACTCCAGTCTTTCTAACTTCGTGGTGGCCTTTAGGTTTGCTGTTTTTCTGCCGTCTTGCCACTGTATAAGGCTGCCGTATGAAGGCAGTATGAATCTTGTTTAAGCCGTGCGCATCCACAAGATAATTCTGGGGTTTTGCCCCCAGGTTCTACCAAATATCCTACTGCACGACTATCCGATATAACGTAAGGAAATGTATACGGTTTTGGGAATATATTGGAGTTTTAAAACTTAAGCACTCACGATGGACTTTTCATTGGTCTGTGGGTACCTAACCTACTTATTAGGTGCTCACTGTCCTCATTCGTTTGTAGTTGCTTCTATGTACAAATGTATTATGAAGTACTTGGTACTGTGACTGTGCGACAATAATTTAAAGATTATTCCCGCAAGGGTACGCCTTAAGATAATCTCACCAATCTACCGAAAAACTCGAGTACCCTTACAATGTGACAATGGTTTCATCTGGCGTTTCCATACTGTTCCAAATGTAAAAAAGGGATTTGGCTCGAGTTTTATGATATTATAATGAGTTGCCATATTAGCCTGACAAAGCTACATTCACGTTGTGTATTATAAACTGAAGAGGTATTGAAAATTAACAAAAGATCGTTTTATGAGACGCCAGGTATACATACATAGATCAGAAACCACAATCACTGTAGTGCAGTTAATAAGGGCAAGAATTAATTAGTGTGGTTTCTACTGGACACTGAATTAGGAATACAATTAGGGATAATGAAAATCTTTTCGTGCTGTTCATGTTAAGTGATTGCTGAATGCACTGCAGTTCTTAGCATTAGCGAGTGAATAGGTGACCCAGAACAATGTCACAACTTGAAGCGGCATGATACGAGTATGGTATTGGATTTTTTTTTTGTCAGACAACATAATAGTTTAGTCAAAATGAATGCAGTGTTTGTTTTTGTGAACCATTTTCGAATATACAACCGAGAATAATCGCTATTCTTTTCACCAGGGGAAAAGGTTTACAATTTGTACTTGCCATTTGCCTATTTGAATATTGACAACATTTTTTTTAAAGGAATCTTATTTAAAAAAGCTAACATGCATACAGCAAATGAATGAGCGGCAACAACTTTGCATAGGGAAATGGTAGATGTATGTAGCTATGTTTTATACACATTTAATCGCCAGCAAATCCCCAGAGAAACAGCGAGTTTGTTCATGAATATGTGTATACTCGTCCGCATGGTGTTTTTATATTGCTTCTCTTTTGTCAAAGCAAAGTCTTCAAGATTCACTTTCAAAAATTAAGACGATAACGTTTTTCGTGCAGTCCACATTTCGCGGTCAATAAGGGTGATCTTTATGTCATTATTTGCATTGAAATGAAGCGGGGGCGGATGCTGTTTCCGGTTTTTTCTGTGGAGGATTATTCATTGGTGGTAGGTAGGTAGGTAGAAATGGATGTTCAAAGAATTCAATTAGCGCAAACGCGCCGTTTTGGTAAGTATGATCAAGGGCTCCTCAGATTCATTCAATGGAGTTAGAGAAGCGCATCGCTTTACCAATTTCTCCACCCGACATCTTCTTAAGATTATTGAAGAATGGTTTGCCTAACGCTTGTTGACTGGCTCTGTCCGGAGGAGAACATTTGCAGATGAAATCAACAAGAGTTTCTTTCTTGTTTATGTCTTTGCAACTACGACAGTATGAAATATGGAGGATAACAAACTTCGCCGCATGTTTGCCAATTGGTCAGTCACCCGTACTTTTCGCTACAATTCTGGCGATATTTCGGCGAGTCCTATTAAGGAGGCCTTTGCTCCTGTTCTTGTTGTCAATTGGTCACGTTGCTTTGAATATGATGCAGTTCTTTGTTCTGCTCCATCTGATTTTGGCCAGCGATAGGGAATGTAAATGTATGTATATTGTCCTTGACAGCGCCCAGTGGAATCTCGACTTGTTCCGCGAGTGAGCTGTCAAGGGTTGTCCCTGTGACTTGGGACCTACAGGAGTGCGATTCAGAACCAGCTGTTTAGATACTTCAGTTCATGTTGGCTTTGTTTCACTAGCCTGGAGGATATGGAGGCCGAATCAATAGCTTTTATTGCAACTTTGCTATTAACTACGATAGCGATGTTATGCTTGGGTGTTGAGTCGTCTGTAAGTAGTCGGCAGACTGCCCGGATCGCCAGGAGCTCCGTCTGGAAGACCCTGGTATGATCAGTGAGACTGTAGGATTTGACTAAATTGGGGGTTTTCGGGAAGATTCCCGCTCCAACGCCGCAGTATATTTGTTAGTCATATCTGTAGATGGCTGTGTCGTAGCCTCTAAAAATGCTTCTTCCTTCCATCCAGCTCTGGAGGGAAAACCTGCAGTGAGTCTTGGGAGTAATGTAGTCTGTTCAGTGAGCCACCAATTATTTTGGTACAGGGTCTAGGATGTTGCTGTATCTGAAAGGTTTAGCTGTTAAATATCTCGATTCCTTGAGTCTAATAGCGTTACACAGTGCAGTATTTTCGATATCGAAGTCGAGGGTAAGATATGCAGAAAGACGTTAGGACATCGGTCGGGCATGAGGGTAGGGCTCTCATGGTGCCTATACTTGCTGTTCTTTGCACTTTTACGCATCGGTCACGATCTGCGCTTCGCCTGCGCGGGACCATTTCGTCACGTGATGTCGGTAGGTTTTCGCAACTTTTTAAAAATCCTGGACACATTTCAAAAAATCCTCCTAGACGTCGCCGAACGCCCTTTAAAAGAGGACAGTGTCTGGCGAAAAGAGGACGGATGGCAAGAGCATACATAGGTATGTATGTACAAATTGGCGCAAAAGTCATCACTCTATCGGAAGATGCTATAATTTTTGCAAATGGCGGCAAATCTTAATTCTACTTTGACGTTTGAGAAGTAAACCGATACAAAATACACGTCAACAGGACATCGCTATACTCCTAAAGAACGCGCAATAATTGTTTCGATTTTTTTTGCGCAATAATTCGTCGGTGGTGTAAGCGTAGCGTGAATTTCGGCGCAGATTTACTGGGCAAACACTACGACGTTTAACCGCTCGCCTAGAAGAGTATGGGACAACACGAGATGCTCTCAGGTCTGGCCGGACCCGGAGCAGCCGTTCTGCTGAGAATATCGCAGCTGTGACTGAAGATTGTTGCAGAGGATCCCGGAGTATCGTCCAGACGACGCGACGTGCCACGCAATTGGGCATCTTTACAGACAATTTTGATGAAACACTGTAAGATGATCCCTTATAAAGTGCGGACAGTGCATCAGCTGTTTGCTGTTGACCGCCAAGTGCGTCTAACCTACACTGAAGCCTAATTTCTCATTTTGGCGATTTGCACTGGTCATCAGCCGATATAATTTTCTCGACTTAATGGAAAAAAATAATCCAAAAGCAGAACCCATGGTTTCCAATTATAAAAAAAATTACAGTCAAAGAATATCGGGTGACAACTTATTACTTGTACATATGTATTTACTTGCACATATGTATTTTTAAGACTGAAAGTGCTGAATTTACACGATTCTTTTTAAGACCTCCAGATGCACAATTTCGACAAAATTTTTAGATCGTTTTATAAAAGGTCCGAGTAGAGCCAATTGATGGACCTACATATGTACCAGGTATTAATGTTAATACTTGTATGTAAAATGAATTCCTGTTGCAACAACAATGCACTTGTGCATTACTAATTATTAATTAATCAAAGTATGTACAACTGCAGTTGCAACAACCTTATTTTACTATTAACTAGTGCATACAAACTAATTTCTGTCTGCGCGTTGATTATGTGTAGAAAGACAAGAACCAAAGTATAGAAGTTAAAGGGAAAAAATGTACCTGCGCGACAAGATCTCCACATCAGAAACACGGAAAAACAGAAAAGATAAAACCAAAATACATACCTCCGTCGCCCTTCCTTTCTGTGAACATCAGAATAAGATAAGGAACAGTGGCTGTGGATACATCGACCGAACAAACAGAAGGCAATAAAAAACAACAACATTTAATATAAGACATTTTTGTGTTGAGCGTGATGAAGGTTGAGAAACATAACGTCAGTAAATATGCCCAATCTCACCATTTGACATGGCGCCAGCGTTTAAGATGCGGTCTTCTGTGAAAAACTGATAGCGGAATTCGATTCCTGATGCGGCAGGTTATTTTTTATTTTTGGGTTCTTTTTTTTTTTTTATTAATTGAATCCACTGAGGATTTTTTTTTATACATATACTCGTGTAGTTCTTGTATTTTACACAGATTTTATCACATTAGGAACAAATTATAATGCTAATAGAAACGCGATGGAATACGTTTTAGTATTAGATATGTACCTTATGTGGCTATGTATATATATTTATATTTTAAAGATTAGCAAAAAAAAAGTAAGTTTTAAGTAAGAAGAAGTGTTTAATTTTAAATATTTTTCCAAAGCATCAATTCAACATTGTATGTAGGTAGGTATTAAATTAGCATACTGCACATACACATACATGAGTAGCCTTTCGTTTTGGTTTAACATGTGCATGAAGGACGCCAGCAAAAGAAGGAGGTACCACATGTCATCATAAAATCAATGTGGCACCAAGTATGTCTGGAGGACGAGACTGTTAATGGCCTTTGCCTACGCATCACAATACATAATTGAATTACTAACTGTACGAAGGGAAAATAAATTGGTTTCCCCTACTGTCTACTAAAAGGACGGCGTTAATTTTATGCCTCATGTAGTTAATTTGGATGTCAAATAGTAACGAAGCGTTGTTCCCATAATTAGAGAGACATGAAAAAAAATTTCCATTTCACAATTTGCATTACGTGACTTATAAAAAAATAAATACGTAAATTCATCACAAATTGTTCGGCAATAGAATAACAGAATACTATGTGTACCTTTGTATGTAATGTTAGTAAAGCTAGTTTTAAGTTTTTTTTTTAGCAAGCAAGTAAAAATTAATTAAAACATAAAAATACTTCTCATGGCAATGACACAGTAGGTATTCCCGTTGCATATAAAGCGTTTCCTAGATGCTCAATATTATTGCACAATTAATAATTTTTTATCCTGTTTATGGATTATACCGAGCCGATTAATTGGGCAATCTGGAATATTGCATCGTCTGTAGGCAGAAGTATTACAAAGGGTTGCCATATTACCCGGTGTCTCCACGAGCATTATTTCATAGAATGCCTGTATTCTATGAAAATTGCTCGTGGAGACCACAAATAGTATTCTATATAAAATTATTGCTTAGCTCATATCATTCTATGGATAGTATTCTATGGGCTGTCATTTTAAGTTTGACGTTTGAGTTTTTTTTTTCAATAAATATTCTTCCAAAATTGTGTAATTCGCTGTGATTGTAAAAATGGGTCCACACAACTTATGTTTTCTTTTCTGCATTTGTTTGTGCAATTCTTTCAGTTCTTTTTATGGTGCTAATGCGAGAACACATCGAAATGCTTTGCTCTGTGACATTTGCACGACTGAAATAGTAATCTATGAAATGTCCAACCTAAATTTTATTCATTCTATCTTTATTTTGTTCTATGAAAAGTGACAGATGGTAATCTATGAAATATTGCTCGTGGAGACGCGGTGTTAGGTCTGTTTGGGTATTTTCTGCATCAAAATTCGTAATTTGGCAAAATTTTGAAGAGTGGGAGTGAAATTCTCTCAGTGAGAGTTAGAATTACGAAAAAGTAAACGAATGCGTTGATCAAGAAAAGTTGCCCAATTTTTAACGTCAAACTTCAAGCGTCAAATCTAAGAAAAGTATACAGGAAATAATTTTACGGTTCACATTTGGAAAGTTTAAAAAAGTGTGGAAAACATTTATTCATTGTTCCAAGACATTCGTTGGATACCCTGGTTCGTTGCATGATAGCTGGAAGTTCCAGAATTCTCAAATATCTAATAATTTTAATATCTACCACACAAAAATGACGAACAGCTATTTGGCAGATTTGAAAGATTTCATAAACCAGCACCAGGAAATTTCTTACTCTCTCGTGAGCACTTTTTTTTACAAAAAAACTACGAAATTTTTGGGTACTCGAACAGGATTTCTTAAAAATTCGTAACTTTTCGTCAAATTTCACTGTTTTGGGAAAGTACGCGAATAGACTTATTATTGCGCCATACATTGCACAATTAAATATTGAAGGTCTAGGTCTAGGTCTAAATTGGTTCCTTAAAAACTCAAGACTATCAATTGACATGAATGTATGAAAGATAAATTTGCTGCTAGTTGCTTCGTCAGCGTCACCATTGACTTGTGGTGTTCACATGAACAATAGGGCCAAGGCCTAGCCTACTGCAGCCAATTCCGTCGTATGTGTTTAATTTTTCGCACAAATGGAAGAAACTTAAAATTTATTGCCAACACCGAACGACAGTTCCAGGAGTTTCTTGTGACAAATTATAAACTTGTCTGTTGCGACGCGAAAAATGTTTGATTGATATTGCTAGGTCTTGAAACTATGCAGCTCCCACAGCAAATACATACATAGGTACATAGGCATTCAACTTTAGAATACTCGGATGACGTATCAGTTCAGTGAAAAAGGTATGTGGGTGAGCGGAAGGCTCTTCAATTAGGCCTTAGTCGGGTCTGTTGTGTTGAATGATGTTAAGGTAATTTTAGTAGTTTTGTTTAGTAGAATTTCATAACTAAAAATACAGAGCATCAAAAAAAAAAACCACTAGAAATTAATTTTTTTTTATTTATTCAATGTGCGTCTGTAAATATTTTCGTAGGTAAAAAAGAGTACCATGTCAATTAATCGGACCACTATTAAAGAAGAACTCAAATAACTCATATGCAATACAGAACTTAGTCACTTTCTTCCTTAAAATAATTCTTTACATTCTTACAAGAGTCGAAAAAGAATATTATGGTAAAATTTTCTAAATAGGAAGTCAGATTTTTACCATAATTATTTGCATTATTTCATTACTAAGAAAAAAGATCTAAACGAAATTGAGATTTATTCAACAGCTAAATTAACGTAATCATCACAAAGGAAATAAGATATGTATATGTATGTACATCCACACATTTGTATGTCTGTACATATGTCTTTTTATTTGAAAGTCACTCAAAATTCTCCCATTCTCTTCGCTTTGCTATAAACGTGGAGTATGATAAGTTATTTCTTAAGTTAAAACATTGAAAACGTAGAAATTAATTTTTAATTAAATTTTATTCGTCGTAAATACTTTTAATTAATTTACAATATTATCTACATATATAACTTAGAAATGGTTGATGTAGATACAATTAATTGTAGTTGTAGTGTATGTATGTAGATGTGTAAATTGAGGAGTACATGGTTATTAGGTCTTAAGTATGTATTATATCAAAATGCATGTAAAGCTAATGTATAACTTCTGTATATACAAAATTTACAATGAGAAAATTTTTTGTGTTTAACTGTCAGCACCTAATATCGCAGATATAGAGAAATTATTGCTTTTGGTCGACTTGACTAAATCATCAGCCTTATGATTAACACTTGATTCAGTTACATTTTCATTTGAAGTTCGTATTGATGATGCTTCTGATGTAGGTATTTCATTTGATATCTGATGGACATTAGGAGGGTGCAAGTGCAATGGATATTGAGATCTTCCAAAATAGGAGCAAGCCAAATCAACAAATGAGGGATTCATAAAGGTTTGCATGTTTTGCATAACAACTTCGTCTGTTACTGTATACCTTGATGACGGACAGGACTGTGCATAATTACTACGATCGTCATTCGGAGAATTTTTTCCACTTGAGCTATTACTACTTGATGGTGGAAACCCAACCTCTTCTAAAGAGGAAATAGAGCAGGTTGATTCATTTGATCTTATTCGCTTGATGGTTACGGACTCAGGATCGTCTTCATTGCGCTGCATTTCAAATGCAATTGCTGATGGTGATGACATAGATGGTGACAAGTCTACCGTGTGTATATCTGGTGACGAAGACATTTTTCTCTTACAGCGTGATTGACCGGTTTCCCGAAATCCTTTCGCAAATGGATTGTTGTCAATTTTTAACTTTGTAATGCGGTCATTCTGTAAAACAAAAGAAACAAATTTGGTAAAAAAAAATGAAACATGTGTTAAAGGTTTCGAATATCAGTAATGTAATACAATACGATGCTACTGCCTAGTACCTAAACGTCGACTCGGAAATAAAGGTCTTAAGAAGAAAATTTTAGTATGCAAAATTGGCAAATAAATGCAAAAAGAAATTTCTGCACTTTGTACAACAAAATATATTTAATTGGATAGATTTCCATAATAATCATAGACTCTAATTATTATTACAAATTAGAAATCAGTCATTTAAAAATTGTATGTACAAACTTAAATATTATTAGGGTTGTTTTTTTGAAACCTAGCTAGCCAGTCGTTCATTAAGACGATTCCCAGCCAGCCAAACCTAGTCGATTTTTTATACCGTCAAGTTGGTACGTGTGATTTCACTCCTATGACATCGGCTGTCAAACTGTCAAAGTATTCGGCGTTAAACCAAATTGTTTTTTTCTTAATTTGTTGTGAAACCATAGTTTGGAGAATTTATTCAATGGATAATTTACAAAAAGAGGTATCATCACATCACAACATCATCCATCTTCGTACTCAGACGGAGGTCAAATGTCAATTTGGCAGTGACACCAACGCTATAAATGAAAAACATCGCTATCGGCGCCCCCTGGCCATGGGATATCGTAAAATTCCTAGCCAGTTGCTTTTGACTGGGGATAAAATCAAGAGTTGTAGCCAGCTGGTTGTTGTATTTGTTTTACGTATAAAATTTGACTTTGCTAGCAAGGTTTTAAAAAAAACACGCCTATTATTGGTGATCGCCCTGGCTCAGAGGTTAGTGCGTTTGAATGCTGTGCGAGCGGTGTGGTTTCAAGCCCCAGCCATGTTCGCCGAACATTTTTCGGGGCACCACCTCTCATCGGGGAATGAAAAGTAGAATTTATCATGAAATAACTTCTCAATTCGCCGTTCGGAGTCGGCAGTAAATTGTAGGTTCCTTCCAATCGTGCGAAAAATGTAACACGCACAACATCGAGCTTTCACGCCAGCTATTTTCTTTTTAAATATTATTCATTACTGTTTATTAGATGCAGTCGAAAACTATTTTCTTTCCTATGAAGGAAAATACATTTAGTGGAAGAAAATATCCTAGCATTGACTGGGAAGAGGGCTTTGAGTTAAATTTGTAAAAGAAAATTTTTTCTAATTTTCCTCTATTGGAATTATGTTGATATTGAATTTTTAATCAAATTAAACATTTTATAACTTATTTAACATTTAAATTGCTACTGCTGATTTTTGTAATTTTTTTTAATGTTAAATTATGTTAAACACTTTATTTGTTGAATATTTTAATTTATAAGTAAGTCTATTTTTACGATTATAATTATGCAAACAACTTTAATAAGGGAAACTTACTTGATATGCTGTCACTGCTACAAACTCAGTTTCCTGGAATACAAACGCTTGCTGAGGTGACCACGGAATCTGCGTGGGATCTGATGTACGTATAATGTGAATCCTGGGTTGATATTTATGCATACTAGCTAAAACAATCTTGAAGTAATAAAAAAATACATGGCATATTATTTTTCTGCGTATTCACTACTCAAAAAAATAAATAAATTTAGCAATCGGGATACTACATACATATGTACATAGACTATGCGTTAATAGGATTATTTGCTGCAGCGATGACATATGTATCATAAGTAGCATAAGTTACTATTATTAAAATATTTCGTTTGGGACAATTTGTTTGTTTATTGACAAGAAAACAAACAAGCTTTGAATTTGGCATTCACTCACGCTACCTACTTTTTAGTCTTTATACCATTTCTGTGCTAAAAAGTTATTAAATCTAGCCCAGTGAGTTCAGACAAATCTTTTTAAAAACTTGTATAAATGTATGTGATTGGTGTAGCAAATACCACATGTAGTACATATGAATTCATATTTAGTACACAATATAATAAAATAAATAAACATATTTACTTACATGTCCATTGTTGTCCAAAGTATTATTTGTTAACTTTACTTTGTTGAAAAGAATTGGCTGTGCTTGCCAGTGTGCGCCTGAAGCCGGACTATCTGTGTGCAGATACATTCTCTGAGGACTCTGCGGCTCTGCGCCACCAGCTGGCACCCATTGAGATCCCGAAAATTTATATCGGCAATCCCCGATTGGTACCATTTCTAAAAGAATGCAATAATTTGATTCATCCTCAAGCCCAGATATTGATAAACGCATTGAAGGAAACATCCGTCTACAAAAGAAAAGAAAGTAATTATAATTATAATTATAATTAATTAAAATAAAACATCATCATCATCACGTCGTGTAGAAAAACAAACAAAATACCTCTAAACGTACACACAACCAACATTCTTTAGCAAAATTTTAAGAGGCGCTACTCAGGGGATGGGATCTCTTATTTGAACTGACCAAGATTTTTTTTTTCCCATAGTTAGCAGGTCAGCAGGTGGTATTCTATGGCGCCAACGTTTTTGTTTGTCTGACAGTTGGGCAGGCATGCAGCGTGCCTATCACCAGAATGATTAATTACAATAAAATATATGGCAGTCTATTGATTTTGTTTTATATCTCATCGCGGATATGGTTACCGCATTAACTTGTTTATATCACTGGAGATTTTGATGTAACCTTGCTTATACAAATAGTTGTAATTATTAAAAACCAACATTTGTACATAAAAGCGCTATCTAGTGTTAACCAGTAACACCTTAAACTTGAAGCAAGAGAAAGGAAAGACAATTATTTTTTTTTGTGGTGTTTTAGAGAAATTTGATGATTCTAAATTGTTTGTCAGGTTCAGGAGGATTCCAGTGTCCGATTTAGTTTTATTTAAAGTTAGTCATCAAAAGATAGTGACGTAGGTAACCCTTGCGAACTGCGAAAGTCATGATACTGATACATATATATGTATCTGATTAGATCGAAAAACATAACACATGTACATATGTATTAACAGGTTGGTTTAAAAAAAAAATCGACGGAGGACAGCATCTACCACCAGCAGCAGCTACTGTACTTTTAAAGATTTGTGAAAATCAGAAGTTGTACGCACTCTTTGTAGATTTTAAAACAGCGTTTGACAAAATATCGCGAAAATTATTAATATATAAACTAATTAATAAATTAGAAAAGTACTGAGAGTACTAAGCTCGAGGTGACCTTATGCCTGGCTTCTCGCAACCATTCATGTTGTGCGTGTTGCATTTTTCGCACGAATGGAAGGGACCTACAATTTATTGTCGACTCCGAACGGCGAATTGAGAAGCTCTTTCATGACAAATTTTCCTCCTGGAGGCTTGTCGTTCCCCGAGGAGAGGTGGTGTCACCAAAAATGTTCGGTGGACTGGACATGATTGAAATAGGTAGACTTCGGAAATAAATTTTGACAAACCCGAATAATAATTTTTAAAAATGAAGATAGAAAAGCTAGTCAGAAAAAATTGTATACGTACGTACTTCAAAAGTGAAAAGATACAAACTAGGTACTGGAAATTATTGCTATCTAGGGTTGACACAAATACCAAAAATTACTTTCACAAAACATTAACTATCAACGCTAAATGAAATATCTTTCTCAGTTTAAGAAATGTTTGTTCTTTTGGGTCATACGCTTTTTAATGAAGTTGACAAGCCGCAAAGGCATTTTGTTAAAAAGATATAGAGGTTGCCCAATTACGCACTTCTGTTAAGCTAGCACTAGACGACCTGTAAAAACCACACAATTTTGTGCCTGTGGCGTCATTTTGTGGTCACAAGGCTGCATAGTGGTTACACATCACAGTCGTCTGACGGCAAAATGACGTCACGGGTAAACAATAGACCTTTTAACGATTTGACGTTTACCGACAAAATTGTGACTGTATACCAGCTTTCTGCGTTTTAATATGGAGAATACTATAAAATTTGATTAAAAAGCTAATCACGTCCAGTAAAATTATTATTTCTGCTTATTGCAAATGTGGAAATGTGTATTAGATATTCAAAATTGCGATTTGAAGAAAAAAAAAGTTAGTTGAAGTCTCAAAATGTGATTTAATTGCTGTGTTGTGCACTGCGGCGACCGTGTTTTGAACGATCAAAGTGTATGGAAGAAAGTTTCTTGTACTACGAAATCGCTGCGTTTTTTATAATTTTAAGAAGAATATATGCGTAATACGTATTAACATACATTTTCTGAAAAAGTGTAAATAGATTTGATGTAATAGACAATCAAACCCGTCATAATCAAGTTGTTCACAAACACTGGTGAATTTCTCCTGAATGAATTTCGAGTAATTAGCTATTTTAGGACGGTCGGAGCCTTTTCTACCCACAAAAATTAAATAAGATGGCTGCTGGTGGCCTACGAAAATACTACATTACCTTTAAAAAACCACTTCTGACAAGGAAATTTAAAGGTCTATGTGTGGTTCTTTATACGTCGTCTAATGCTACCTTTAGAAACTGGAACGGAAGATTATCATCTATGCACATACAGTTCACTCGCGATAACGTGAACACCCGCTTTCATAAATAAATTTTATTTTTCATTGACTACTCTAAAATTGACTACTCATAACTTGTTTACGTTTTAGAATGAACAATTATTTTTGTCTCAAAAATAACGGTAAATTAATAAGTCTGAGGCAACACGAGCTGCATTTTGTTGAAATTTATTTATGTGTGCAAATCCTTATCCAGCATAGTACTTGTTCATGGATTAAACATTCGCAAACGTGAAGCAGTTGAGTTTTGAATGGTTCACGTTTTCTCGAGTGTACTGTACGTACCTAGGTTACATTTGCACATAAGGCGTTCATTTATTAAGGATGAAAATAATTGATTGCATATCAGCTTATCTTAAAACTATAAAAACATCTGATATAGATAAAAAAAATTTAATAGGCTAGGTCATGACTTTAAAATCAGCTAGAGAAAGTTAAACATAACACAAATGAAGGAAGACAATAAAACAGCGTAATATTAGGTTCAGTTAACACCGGAAACCAACGAAATACAATTAGCGACGGAAACTAAAATGTTTTACAATAAGCTCAAGATTTTGTGGACTTATAATAATTAAAGTAAAGTAATTAAAGTAAGTGTAAGTGTGGCATTTGCATATGTTTATCTTTTAAAAGCCATTTTTTACACCGTTTATCTTAGATCTTCTTACTTGCAGGCTATAGGCATTTCAGCCTTTAAACGAATGGAACAACTTTAAAAAAAAAAAAACAAGCGGACATTTCTACTCCTTCCATTTTGATTGACTTTAAGTCTATAATAAAAGACTCCATTTCAGAGGAGGTCATCTTTCTTTTTAATTGCGCAATCAGGTTACAGAAATCAGCAGCATTCTTGCTATCACTCAGCAAAGGAAATTGTAGGCAACTTATTGGCGTTCTAACGGGACAATTCGCTTTTGCCAAGCATCTTATACCCTTTTCCCACCGGAACGAAAACTGAGTTCTCACCAAAAATTTTACGAAAACTGTCTAGTCTGTTCCCACCGAACATAAACGTGTTTTTGCTTGACGTTTTCATCATTTTGCCACTAAATATGAATTTTTTGTGTAGGCTAAGAACCTTGGCTTTGATAACCTTTGGTAAATTTCTCATATCATATATATAGAAAATGAAGTCAGATATTTTCTACGTAGGAATACCCATATATATAACTAAATTTCAACACCTCAAAGGAAAATAAACAGCTGTTTTTGACAGCTTTCTCTCAGTTACTCTGCTGAATGTGCTAAATGTATCAAAGGTGTGTTTGGTTTGATGATCTTAACACTGTCTTACCATTGCGAGATGGTTTCGCGAAGTTTTCGGCGGAAACTCAGTTTTCGTTCCGGTGGGAAAAGGGTATTAGTGTGTTAGGCTTAAGTGACACCACTGTCTGCGACGCCTGTGGAGAGGACGACGATACTTTGGATCATTTCCTTTGCGATTGTCCTGCCTTTGTTCGGATCAGGTGGCAGACTTTCGGTGCTGATGTGGTGAGTGCTGTAAGTTCCTTATGATTGAAGTGCCTTCTCGGCTTTCTCCGAAAGTCGAGGAATATTCAGTAAAATGGGTAAAAACTACGTCCTGCTTTCTGGTAGTACAATGGACCAGCTGCGTCTGTGTGCTCTAGTATAGCGTTTTCAAATCGGACCATAAAATGTAGGTTTTGTAGATAGTTCGAATGAAGTCTTAGAAAACCATCAAGGGCAAGACGAGTACTTAGTTTTTGTACCGAAAACAAAGCTAAAGCGTATGTATGTATGTACATATTAGCATATGCAATATGAGCTATTTACTCCGCCTGTACCTGGCAAATATTGATTTATTTTCGTTATTAATTCGATACCACATCTTACACTACCTGACATAGTGGTTCCGAGAGCAAGTGAAAGAATATATCGTATTTTCCACCGTTTATTTGCGATTGGCATGAAAAATTGGCGGTATCTACTAATCAACAAATGTATTAGAGGTAATTCTTTAGAATTTGGGACTCCTAGCGTACAATCGACTCTGATTTTTTTAAATTAATAGTAAGAATAATAAAGAGTGTAGCCGTGGCACAGTGACTGCTGGCGAGCAGCATAACCAATCTCAATCATATCCACCAACAATTTTCGCGAGACCACCTCCAAAAATACAATTTGTCATGAAAAATCTTCTCAATTTGCCATTCAGAGTCGGCAATAAATTTTGCATAGGCCCCTTCCATAGGTTGGCTCATCCCAAGTTGTCACACTAGCTATTTATTTATTTTTTAATAATGATGCAATTAATTGAGAATGGGTGTGAAAAGAAGAAGCCAACACATTATATTCAAAAAAAACATCGAGATCTTGAAAGATGTAAATTCATTAGGAATCGAACGCCATTGAAACCTCAGTTTTAAATCACTGCCCCTATTCGAGATGTGTGAATAACATCATAAAGGTATTCATAGCCCCTTGAGGGTGAGGCGATTATGAAAAAAATAAAACTAAAGTAGGACGAAGGCGTCTGCCTGACAACCGAAGCAATGAAGTTGTTTAAGCTTAACGAAGTTGGAGATAGGGATTAAATCTACCCAAGGACTGTTTGATTCGTCACCTAAGGCCTTGATAGTAGACTTTTTTCGATCTGCTCGTCATTCTTTTATTTTCAATTAATTATTTAATGCTGTTTTTGCCATAAAAAAACCCCCAACCACTCCAACTTTAAGATTAAAATTACTAAATAAAAAATACTTTTCCCCTGTTCTACATAAATCGCAAAAATTACTCTATTTATACAGTTTTATCATAACTTTAGGTTATACAATTATATTTGTGTTTACATATGCATGTGGACATTGATACATATATAACTTGTGAAAGGTTTAGCCATATTTTTAGTTAAAAACTTAATACAAAAAGTAAACAATTCAAACTTTTCTAGGCAGTTTTTTAAGGTTCAAGTTGGTTTTATTTTCCAATATTGTGTTAATAATAAATAATTTAGATACAAGGTGTTAAAACCAATAAAAATTCGGTTATAACGAACTTGAAGGGACTGGGAAAGTTATTCGCTCCACCCAATATTTAGCTATAACCGATTTATAGATGCAGAAGAAATCGAATAAAACCATACATTTTAACTAAATATAATATACTCTCGGCAAAAATCCATTACAGCGATTGAGTACGCACTTAAATTTGTCGATATAATGATCCAACTCTCATCGATAGCGTTATAAGCAATTTCTACTGTTTATTTGTTTTCTGATTCAAAATGAAAGCGATGTGATGGATATTCAAATGGTTTTAATTTATTCCCGATTGAAATAGTAATCTCTCACTTTTTGCTGTCTACTTTATTGTTTTATGAACTCTTTTTCTATTTTGATCTCAACAATGCGAAACTAATAGCAAATGGACTATTTCTGCTAAAATCGAAAGGAATACATGAATAACGGACACTAAATTGATAAAGGGGGAAACAATCGCTCACTGGTTAGTGTGTGGCTGTACGAGATACGTGGGGTCAAGCCCAAGCCATATCCATCAAACATTTTGGCGGTACCGCCTCTCGTCGTTTGTCATAAAAAAGCTTCTCAATCCGGTGTTCTGAGTCGGAAATAAATTGTAGTTCCTTTCTTTCGTGCAAAAATGTAACGCGCAAAGGATGGATGGTTCCGAGAAGCGCAGGTCTTTGCTCAACACGAGCTTATTTTTATAAGCTATAAATAATTAAGTTGGTCTACCTTGGCTCTGCTATTACCTCCGATAATGACACCACGTCGGAAATCAAACGAAGAATAACTCTTGCCAATCGCTGTTTCTTCGGGCTAAGAAGGCAATTGAGTAGTAAGGCCCTATCCCGAAGAACTAAGGAGACTCTGTATAAGACCTTAATCATCCCAGTCCTGCTTTATGGCGCTGAAGCATGGACACTGTCGAAAGCGGACGAAAATATTCTTGGTTGCTTCGAGCGAAAAATTCTTCGGAAGATATTCGGTCCCGTATGCGTTGACGGGCTTTGGAGGAGAAGATTTAACCAAGAACTATACGAGCTGTACAGCGACATCGCCCTGGTCAAGAAGATACGTATCCATCGGCTAAGATGGCTGGGGCATGCAGAGCGAATGGACACCACCGCTCCGGCACGCAGAGTCTTCGAATCCAACCCGGAGGGACAACGCAGTAGAGGAAGACCTCGCCTAAGGTGGCGCGCACAAGTAGAAGGGGACCTCAACCAACTTGGCGTTCGCAACTGGAGGCAGTTAGCTAAGGACCGAGCTTACTGGAGAGGCTTGTTGGTTGAGGCCCAGGTTCACCCCGCACTGTAGCGCCACCTAAGTAAATAAATAAATAAATAGCTGGCGCGACAGCTCGGTATGAGCCAAGGCCTAGCTTCTCGCAACCATTCATGTTGTGCGTGTTGTATTGTTTGCACGAATGGAAGGGACCTACAATTTATTGCCGACTCCGAACGGCGAGGTGAGAAGCTCTTTCATGACAAATTATACTCCCGGAGGCTTGTCATTCCCCGACGAGAGGTGGTGCCGCGAAAAATGTTTGGTGTTTTCCTGGCTGGGGCTTGAACCCACGCCGCTCGGTCAGCAGTCCAACGCACTAACCACTGAGCCACGGCGCCCACCTAAGTAAGTAAGTAAATAATTGAGTTGCTGAGCAAAAATTTTCGCTACAAGCCATATTTGTAGTACTTGAATCAATTGTTGTATCTGGTGAAAACAACGTCACTACTTTAAAGTGAACCGTGCATGCAAGTAAGTATGATCCTTAAGCATCCAGCAAGCCTCAGTTGTTGAAAAATTACGGAATGCTTATGGGATGCTAAAGAAGATGCTCAAGTGCCATTCCAGTACAATCTTAGTCTACAACTTTTTTATTAAGAGAAAATCTGTGATTGCAGAATTGAATAAAAATTAATCCTTTATTCGGATGAAAAATAAATAAACAAATAACTGGCGCGACAGCCTGGGATGCCCCAAGCCTAACTTCTCACAACCATGTTGTGCGTGTTAGATTTTTCGCACGAATGGGAGTGACCTACAACTTATAGCCGACTCCAAACGAATTGAGAAGCTTCTTCATGACAAATAGTAGTCCTGGAGGTTTGTCATTCCCTGACAAAAAGTAGTGCGCCAAAAATGCCCGGTGGACTTGAACTCACGCAGCTTGCAATCCAACCCACTACCCACTGAGCCAATGCGAAAGTAACTTTTCCCCCCTCGTTTAAAAATCGAAAAATGCAATTTAAAGTATCGTCGACCCAACTTTTATTCGTTCTGGATTAAGGTTATGAGAAAGCTAAGCCAAATGATATTGGCCCAGTTCGATGTAATGAATTGAATCAAGTATTAGTAACAGAACAGTCATACTCATTTACATGTGTGGGTATTATTTAATGGAAAGTTTCACTGTTCATTTTTTAACAAACAAAGTCTTACCTTCCACTTTTTGTTATGATCATTTCGGTGCCAATCTGATGAAATTGTCTCCATAAATCATCATTTTGAAGAGTAACTTCAACTCCAGGTAGACTTACACGGGGTGGCAGTATTATATGCCTCGGAATGGGAATTGGTAAAATCGGTGGAAAGGGATCTGTAATTAAACCATAATATTTCGTTTTTATTTAGTTTAAACCACTGCCCATATCGTCTTATTTAAAATAAATCTGATAACCCTAAAAGTCATGTTTTTATTTTATTAAATTTCAAATCATAAAGGTGGGTAAGACTGCCGGGAGTGCGCAGATCCAGATTAGAAAACGAATTGAATCTCGTATCCCTTTAGCCGAGATGTAGTTGGGCTGTGTCGTGTCGGTCCATACCGGTTCGTGTCGGTCCGTGCCGATCCGTGTCGAGCCGTGCCGATCCGAGCCGAGCCGTGTCGCTCCGTGTCGGTCCGTGTCTGTCCGAGTCGGTCCGTTTCGGGGCGTTCCGGGTCGTGCCGAACTCGTCCATCTATGCAGATGACGATGAATATTGTTTTCTACCCCATCAAGCCCAGTTACAATCTCCCTGAAGAGTTTGATGTCACGAACGGTAAAGCAACCTTAGTGAGACAGAAGGTCAGAGAATTTCATTACAGTCCCGGCACGGCGCGACATGGCCCGACAGGAACCGACACGGACCGATAAGGATCAACACGGTCCGACACGGCCCGGCACGGACCGACATGGACCGGCACGGCACTCCTTGAAGTGCGAGTGGATTATAAAAGAAAATGTAATTATTCATTATCTGTAAAATATAATCCAAAAAAAATAGTAGAAACAGAAAAATTAAATTTTTGAAGTTATCAGATTTCTCTCAAACACCACCGGTACGTATATATAATTAATTATTAAATGCTGTCAAATGTATATAGGTTTATATAGCGCCTTACGAATGTATATGTTGTAAGGACAAATTCGGACCACTAAACCAAAAATTGGAAACCACAAAGAAATATCCAAAATCTGGTTAAAGCAGGTGAGGAAAGACCTTTAGACGAATACGTGTCTACATGCATATGTACAGTGGATTCCGTTTAATTGGGACGCTGGAAAGTCGGGACATCCGCTTAAATAGGACGGAAACAACGGAAAACGTTTTTCACTTGATTGTCACTTTGTATTATTGGGACAGCCGCTTAATTGGAACAAATCTATGTAGCCCGATGTGTCGCAATTAAGCGGAATCCACTTTTTTCAAGACTGTGACTGCCATTTTTTTCAAGACTGTGACTGTGCAACTGGGCTTTTGCGCTGTTTGATAATCAAACATGATTAAAAGGATCAAGTCTATTTGTCACAACAATTTTATTAAACGAGTCAAAGGCAATACATAGGTCGCACAAGAATCAATATTCTATTGTCCTTGGTACAGACTGCGTCTAAATGCCGTCGGAAATTAATTCGCATATCCCAACAGCCGCCGGTATATCCCAAATGGTTTGGTTTCTGCTTACCAG
Organism: Matsumyia berberina; assembly: GCA_917880715.2. Lineage (NCBI taxonomy): Eukaryota > Metazoa > Arthropoda > Insecta > Diptera > Syrphidae > Matsumyia > Matsumyia berberina. The sequence continues at coordinate 39,140,517 of OU862870.1, forward strand.
GAATACGTTGCATGATCTGGTGTCGATAGATTTCATGCGCTATATGCTGCTGCATTCTTAAATCCACAAATTCATTCATCGTTATCATATTAATTCTAGTTTGTTAATTATAATATGTGTATGTAAACATATGCATATATATATATTTTTTTTTAATTTTTAATTGGTACTGGTTTGTTTACACTTGTCTGTATTTTTCAATTAGATTAACACACGACTGTATTAGCCCAGTTTTTGTTAAACACAGCTTCGAAATAGTAAAAATTGAATTATACACGATCCGGCAAATATTTTTACGAAAAATCACGCGACGTCTTGACGTAAAGAAATCCGTTCTTTAACTGACTCGCTGCAGGCTTCCAAATTTTCAAAGCAAGTTTCTTTCTCAGATCTGGGGTACTTTTGTGGTTTGTGACCTGTTCCACAGCAAGAAAACTAACAACAGATAGCGCAGACAAATATCACAGATACCTGCCTTGTTCAGGCGTCTCGTGTCTCGTCGGAGTTAAATTTCTAACCATCGTATTTTTGAACCAATACGAGCGAATGTGATAATCACAGACACTGAACAGGTTTTCGGGTATTTTTAATGCATTTTTCATTGGGCTGGTAGACGGCCGCTTATTGGCTGCTTGTGGTTGATCGCGAATCTACACTGTTGTACACAATAGTGTGGACTCCATTTTGGATTTTTGGTGTCGTCACGCATTCGCAGCTCAGAATTTCAGCTCCTCCTCCTTCGATTTTAGTTGAAGTTGATTTGTTTTTGTTTGTATATTTGCGATTAACATTTGGGGATTTTTGTGTACCTTTTGTTGCTTGTGATGTAAATCTCACTTAAGAGTGTGCATTCTTAAAGGTGGTCTTGTTATTCAAGCAGGTGGAAACGATTTTTTTTTCAAGCCAGGATGGAATTGGCACCTTGTATTCGATAAGGAAACAATTTATTGCTCTTCGTATTTACGGACGTATTCATGTTGAAATGCCGACTGTGCTGCTTTCGTCGTACTGACTTGTAATAAGAACTTAAACTTACTTCTTAATATGTATACATATACATATGTATGTATGTAGGTATGTTTATTTATGCTTTATATAGGTTTATTTAGCAAATATTGTAATTTATTATGGAAGGTATGTATGTATGTACGTATTTTTATTGAGAAACAGCTTTATAAAAAAATCCACAAATTTGAACTTTTTTTTTCGTTAAATTAAAGGCTGATTCGCTGTGCAAAACATTTATAATTTTTGCGGTGTTTCAATAAAAAAATAAATAGCTAGCACGACAGCTCGGAATTATCCAGGGCCTAGCTTCTCGCACCCATTCATGCTGCGAGTGTTGCCCTTTTCGCACGAATGGAAGGGACTTACAATTTATTGTCGATACCGAAAGGAGAATTAAGAAGCTCTTTCATGACAAATTATACTCTCGGAGGGTCATTCCCCCACGAAAAGTAGTGGTGCGAAAAATGTTTGCTAAATGTAACTGTAGCTCGAACCTACGCAACTTGCACAGCAGTCCAATGTACTGAGCAAAAGCAACCGACAATCAATCAATTCTGTTAAAAATAACAATTACAACAGATGAAACATTTCTTGGAATATCTACGACATGGTCGCCGTGGCTTAGTGGTTAGTGCGTTGGATTGATGTGCAAGCGGCGTGGGTTCAAGCCCCAACCATGTCCACCGAACATTTTCGCGGCACCACCTCTCGTCGGGGAATGACAAGCCTCCAGGAGAACAATTTGTCATGAAAAAGGTTCTCACTTCACCGTTCGGAGTCGCCAATAAATTGTAGGTCCTTTCTATTCATTCATTTACTCATTCATTCATTCACTTTCAATGGCCCGCTTATCCACCATGAGGGTCGCGGTTTAAGGGAGCTTAAGTGGACTCACCATATTCTCCGATCTTCCGCCATGGACTCTAAATCATCAAGGGCTATCCCCATACGGGTAGAGGTGAGATTTTGGACTTGGTTCAGCCTACCAAATGGCACGGATTCCATGGCACGTCTTGGAAACAGAGTTGAGGACATGCGTTTATCATGCCTAAACCATCGAAGTATGGACTTCTCCTTTCTATTCGTGCAAAAAATGTAATACGCACAACATGAATGGTTGCGAGAAGCTAGGCTTTGATTCATCCCGAGCTGTCGCGCCAATTATTTATTTATTTATTTTTTTTATCTGCGAAGTACAAAGCCTGTTTTAGCTTATCCAACAGCCAAGGCCTAGCCTCTAACCTTCGCAGCCCGCACCAAGTCAACCCTACTACCGTATAATAGATGTTAGGATTCAGGAAGTTCAATTACTTTTGATATGTTTTTATCTTCTTAAAGCGGAAAAAGTTTCAAACAGATTGTGGTTAAACTGTTTTCAAGCGAAATATTGGCCTTATGTCGTCCTACTGTACCACTCTACCACTTCGCTAAATCTTTTCATGACAAAGTATACTCCTGGCGATGTGTTGCTGCCGAGAAAAAATTTTAATTGTTTTGCTGAGATTCGAACTCGCGTCAGCTCGCTTAGCAGTCCAACGCCCTTACTACGGATCAATTACTGCGCTCTTCCTCTGAGTTCGATTCGAAGACTATCTGGGCTGAAATGTTGATTGTTAAAGCTTTCATTAGGCCCAAAGTAATTTTGTTTCGAATCGGTTATTATAGGTCTAGTTTCATCCGCCTTTGATTACGTCCTTCGTTTTGCTTCATAAAGCAAGACTGTGATGACCGAAAACTTATACAATTTTTGCATTACTATTCTTGAGAGTCCTTCGCCCGAATCGTCGATGTCAAGTGCTTTCGATGAAAACATATAAAGGGTTTTCAAAAAGTTATTTAAATAAAACACAGAATAATTGAGATATTGGGCTGAATTTTATTCCAGGTGTACGAGTAGTACACATGTTATTTTAAGCACTGAATTTACCACCGCGAACACATTTGCAGCGATCAATTCTTTGGATCAAATTTTCCATCACTCTTCCACATATATCGTCCTAAACGTTGGCAATATCGTCGCGTTCGATATTGTTCCTGAGCTCCTCTACCGTTGTTGGATTGTTGGCACAAATCAACGACTTAACGTAGCCCCATAAAAAGTTATCCAACGGCGTTAAATTGTATGAGCGAGGTGGCCATTCGACTGGACCATTTCTTGAGATTACACGGTCACCGAACTTCTCCTTCAATAGATCAATTGTTTGACTAGCTGTGTGGCATGTGGCACCACCTTGTTGGAACTACATATTATGTCAAGTCCATCCAATTCTGGGCAAAAAATAGTCATCGAACATGGCACGATAGCGAACTCTATTGACCATAACATGGCGATCATTTTCAATAACGCATATTTTGCTTATTGACAAAACCAGTAAGCCAAAGATGAGCTTCATCGCTGAATATGATTTTTCGATAAAATTCAGGATTTTCGGAGAAGTTTCGGCGCTTCAAATAGTCAAAAGGCTTCTGTTCTTGAGTTAATTTGATCTTGTAAGGGTATAGGCCAAGATCTTTACACAAAATTCACCACAATGTGGACTGAGAGATTATCAATTCCTGTGAACGGTGTGGAATCGACTGATTTGGCTCATTTTCAACTGAAGTACTCACTGCTGCGATATTTTCGGTACTTCGACCGGTGCGTTGTCTCACTGGCACAGGAACATTCAATAGTGAATATGTTGACTCGAATTTATCCTTTATAGCAGGCACATCCCGTCTGGTGGGACGATTATTACTATCAAAAATTGGAGTAAGTGCTCTTAAAGTTGCGACCTACTTACTTGCTTACTTAGGTTGCGCTACAGTTGCGACCACAGACTTAGAATTTCAGTAGCAATTTTTAATATTTTTCTAAACGTTGCCCGTTCGTGAACTTTACCACGGTAAAAATGGAAACCTTGACTGCCGTTTTGACATTGACACATCACAAAAGAAGTTTAAGGGTGCGTTTGTATTAAAATACAAAATTGTTATGTTCCTATTGAAAAAACCTTTACGTATTTTATTTTAACCTCGTTAATCGCTAAGTTTATGTTCGATGCTTCCGGTTTGATACTTATAAACGAAATGAAGACTTACTAAAGCCATCTTCAGACATACGAGTTGTGCAGTGCGAAGACTTGATAATGGGCTTCACCAGTCCAAGATCGCATTGGCATTTATATTGTTGACGAACGGTCTGCTCACATAAAATGACTTAACAAATCTTGTATGTGATATTAAGAAGATGTTTGTGTTTATATTTGGCGCAGTTTTAAAAGTCTTTTTTCCTTAGGAGCCCATATAATTTTCTTTGACAATACTTTAATAAGTGTATGTACTTTATCAAATGATCCCCAGATAATTTAATAAGATCAACAGCCAATTCATCGACCACATGGGCCCTCAGATTTTTGTATATTCTTGTGCTTATTGGGCTTTTACGTATGTATCTCGACTGCCGCCACCTGACATGCTCTTTCAAACATTTTTTCTTTCTTTCGTGAGGTCCCGAACAGCTCTAAACTTTCTTTGCAGCGAAGCTCTGTAGGCATCCTATTTTATTGCATACGATTGGCTGCACTCGTCATAAAACCAGAGTTTTGTCATCGAAGCCTAGAGGAATTCAGTACATTAGTGGCTGCATCTCTGAGTCTTCTGAACTTAATACTGCCAGTACAGAAAGTTCGTAAAAAGATGTCACCGTTTTTATCTTTCACTATCAAATAAACTCCGAAAGAATTTATCAGAAACTCAAGGAACAGGCAAACACCAATAGCTACTTGAAATAACGGTACTACACTGGAGTATCCCATCTTTACTTATTTGGGAAGGTGGCGCTTCAGTTCGACTAGGCTTTATTCATTTTAGATACTTTTATCTTTATTCTCGCGAAAGCAAGTTCTCGGGGTGATATGAAAGCTATTTAGGCCCTTAATTCAACTGGGTAATGCTTACTATACAGTGCTCCAAATATGTTTGTCGAAATAGCACAGATAAGATGTTACATATTTCTGTTCCGGAAGTTTTTGATGTCGCCGTTGATTCCATCTTGAAAATTCATTCACTGTCGTCTTTGCAGTTCTGCAATATGTGTCCCTTGATCAATACTTGGGCTTCTAAGTTCAGCAAGTCGACTCCGTGAGGACTGTTATCAGTACCCGATGGCTACCGCTTGGATGTAAAATTAATACGCAGTCACAATTACAACACAGGGCTTTGCCAGGTTCAGTATCAGGAGTATCCATGAATAACGGCCATGAATACGACTGAAAGTTGGAAGAACAAAATAAAAAATATAAATAAATTATAAATAGCTGGCGGGGTTGCCCAAGGTGGACTTAAGCCTTACCTCTCGCAAACATTCATGTTGTGCGCGTTATATCCTTGGCACAAATAGAAGGGGCGGTGCCGCAATAAATGGTTAGTTGAGGTTGTTGGGCCCAGAATTGCGCATCTTGTACAGCAGTCAAACCATTGAGCCACCGCGACCACTCTACCAACATCTATTAGGGTGCATTAAATTCTTTAAAGGCTTAGTGGTAAGATCGCTGGACTGCCTAGTAAGCTGACACAGGTTCGAGTCTGGCTCATTTGATCACACATTTTTTTGTGTACCACCTCTCAGTAGGCCATGACAAACCCTTAAGAGTAAATTTTGGCTTAAAAAAGCGTCTCAATTTCCTATTCGGAGACGACAATAAAAATTGTACCTTTGTTCCTCGTGGAGAAAATTTAACACGCGCAACATGAATGGTTGCAAGAAATTACACTTTTCTGGCTGCTTACTGTTGGCAAATTTAGTGCAAAAGATCTGTGCATATGTACCATCACATGTACATACATACAGACATACATATGTACGTATCCTCGAACGCCTAACCAACCCATAAATTTATTTAAAAAATAAAGTTTAAAGTCATTTAAGTAATGAAGAAATTATAATAATAATAACATCCATACATATGTATAAAACTATATTTATGTATAATACATATGCATGTAACGCTGAGCAGCTAATTGTGCAATGTCGTTCATTTCGACAAGTGACCTCCTGCCGATAAATTAAAAAAAAAAAAAAAACGATCTCAGACAAGTCGATAGCGCTAAGAAAGGCAGAAAAGACGCCCGCTTATCACCGGCATCTGCACAAAACTCTTCACAAGATAGCATCAGTATCGATTACCCAACTTGACCTATGAGAGGAGAACAGAAGCGAAAACGTAAAAAAAATCTACCTTCTTAGCACGGATATTATAGATACATTTCATTGTAAGCTGCTGCTTGTATCTTGACATGTCTGCAAATAACAAGCAATAAGTCGAGAAAAGGCATCGTAAACAGAAGGCGGTTGTCCTTTGTGCATTTTATTTGGTGAAGGTGATTTAACGAAGAAGTGATCATGTTGAATGCCGTGGGATTAGTTTGTTTTTTTTTCGAATTTTTTTTTTTATAAAATTCGTTTAATTCGATTTATTTCCAGATACATATTCAACATTTTGCAAGAACGAAAAAAATTGTGGCAATTCATACAGGGGCATATTGAGATCAAAGCAACTACAAGCGTGTGAATGAAAACGCCGGCCTTTTTGGTTTAAAACTGTCAAACTGATCTGTGGCAGTAACACTAGAGTGTTAGTTGAGTCTAAGACCCTGTTCACACAGGAGCAACGGAATGGATTTTTTTGACGTTTACTGGCGAGAGGGGAAGCGGAGAGGTAACGTGCTGCGTCACTCCGGATTTTTAGATTTTTTAAAATTCTTGGATTTTTTTTTGACGTTTCTAGATGTCAATCGGCAGTCACTCGACAAACGTGTAAAAAAAAATTGTTTTTGTGAATAAAACAATGGGTCTTTTGGGCTGGTGGCTGATCACATTTGTGATATTTCTTTAAATTGTTCTAAATTTCGTGAAATAAGCACGAAAATCAAATCAATTTGGTCGACACTGAAAACAAATATGTCAAAAAAATTCCGCGGAAGTGTTCAAACAGGACTACCAATCTGAACATGAAACGTCAAAAAAAAAATCCAGTCCGTTGATCCTGTGTGAACAGGATCTAAAACATAAATTACATTTTGATAATTGTCAGACATATGTACATATGTATGAAAATATGTTTTAATCGGTCCCTTTCAATGTGTCATTGTCTTAACCTAGCTTAATCTACTTGATTTTCTCAAGTGCAAATACGCATTAAGAGCAAGAGACTATAAGAAAGGCAAGTTATCTTTCCTCCAACATAGCTGGAGATAGAATTAAGCAACCCAACATTTCCCGTTAAGAACTCTAAACCCACACCTGAAGTATTTGCGGGAATCATCAAAAAATCGGTAGCTTGGCCAATTCCGAACTAAGGCTGACAGAGGACCATTGGTTTTTCTTTTTTTTTTTTCAAGAGAAGAAAATTTTCCCCTGACAACTTTTAACGGATTCTGCACATTCAAACGAAGAAAAAACTTAATCATAGGAGCTTCTGCTAAATGCACAATTTCGCCGAAGATGTATGTATCTGCGGTACTGTAAGGGAATGTAACTGAAAAAATATATGAGCGAATTGCTCATTTCAACCATTTGAATCCTCAGGTAGTATTGTAGGGATTTTTCCGGTCAAAATATCATATCTTTGAAAAATCTCGGCATTATAAAGAATGTACCCTCATTGCTGGATATAGTGGGTGCCTTCAACAATGCCAAGACATCTGCTGTAAAAAAAGCCTTGGAAAACAGCAACGTAAACAGCACTATTGTAAACTGCCTCTAGGGGGGCTCCACAAGGCGGGGTTAGGATATAACCCCCCTTCAGTTTCCTTGTCATCAGTGAACTACTTATGAAGTTGAAATACAGCGGTGTAAAGATACTTGCTTACGCAGATGGTGTTGTGTTACTTAGCTTCCGCAAGGCGCCCTTAATCGATTAACGACTGGATAAAATAATGCGGCCTGTGGTTTCGACCACAGCAAACCGAATTGGTACTGCTTCCCAAACAAAGAAGAGTTCACATTGGGGGAGTACCTCTTAAACTATCTGAGAGTGCCAAATACCTTGGACTCATTCTGCACAGTAAACAGAACTGGAATCTAAATTCTAAAGAAAGAATCAAAAATGCCTCAATCCCTTTTCACTCTTCCAGTAGGATTTTTGGAAAGAGTTGGGGATCTAACAGAGCAAAATTCTTTGACTGTACTCTGGAATCGTTAGGCCGATACTAATGTGTGCAGATTTAGTCTGGCAGCATGCCCCAAATAAAACCACTAACCACAAACCAAAATACAGAGACATTGGAACTACTTGTGCATTAATATCAACTCCGACGGCAAGGTTGGAGACAATTTTAAATCTACTACCCCTAGATCTCTACGTACATGCAAGAATCTGCAATAAACAGCGAGCTGAGATTTGATCATTTTGAATTCAGAAGAGCGAGCTCATTTGGACACGCCCAGATACCGGACACTGATCCGGGCATAAGTGTTGACTCCGACTACACGATTCCGTAGTTGGACTCCGTCAAACCTTTCTCCTGCAAAAAGCTGTATTTACCCAAAATGATCCATGCAGAGGATGCGCGTATGAAGAAGTACATAAGAACACAACCCATTTTCTTGATCACTGACTCTGCAATATTAAAAAAAGAACTCGATTATATCGATATCAGGGAACTATTTGACGGAACATTATTGGATCTAATCAAGTTTGTAAGGTCAGTCAGGTGACTATCATCCGATAGATCCAGGCAGTATAAAGTAGATGGTATGACAAGTCTACATAGACCTAAGCAAGATGAAGAGGATATCATTGCCATCATCGGCCCACTAACCTAACCTTGTGACAGAAAACTCAAAATGTTGTTGTTTTGTTGGAAAGCGCTTTCAAACAATTCCAGAAATGTTTCGACTTAAAATGAAGGAAGTAAAGGGCTTTTATAATATCTTAGCATGTTGATTTTAGAGGTTATTTAAAATTTTAAATCCTTGGGTGATTAGCTCTATTTTAGAACAAGTGGACACATCAATAGCGGAAGGCGCGTTTTCTTGGGTTGTTGGATCAAGTGTTTTCGTTTTCTGTTTCAATACTTTTTCATCGCCTATTTCAACGCTAAGTTGGTTAAGGTTGGTTGGTTCCACTTGCGTGCGCCACCTGAGTCGCGGTCATTTTCTACTGCTCCGTCCCTTGGGTGTGGCTTCGAACATTTTCCGGGCCGGAGCATTGGTGTCCATCCGCTCTACATCTACATTCATCTTCTAAGCAGACGGGACCAAAATTCCAAAGCCAAAAGCAACCTCATCCACTTTTCACAATTGCCTTCTTAGCCCAAAGAAACAGCGATTGGCAAGAGTTTTTCTTTGTTTGATTTTAGCGCTGGTGTCGTTGTCTGAATACATAGCGAAGCCTAGGTAGACAAAGTACTTAACTAACTCTTAGTTACATATTACTGTCTACAGTGACTTTCTGTCCGAGACGTCGGTGTTGGGTGTCCTTTCCTGTTGATAACATATACTTCGTCTTGCCCGTCTTGCCTCCGTCTCAATACTCACAAACGCATTAGTGACATCACGCTGCGTTCTTCCCAATGGACGGACTTTTAAAAGAATATGCCTCGTGAGTTTTGCACAGCTCTTTCAAGAACGACGTTGAAGAAGTCGCATGACAGCGTGTCGCCTTCTCTAAATCCTTTCTTGACATCAAAGATCTCGGTGAGGTTTTGACCTACGTTGATGGAGCAGCGTGTCTTCTCCATCGTCATCCTGCACAAAAGGATGAGTTTGGCAGGGATGTCAAAGTCAGACATAGCTCTGTATAGCTCGTCTCTATAGATACTGTCATACGCGGCCTTAAAACCGATGAAAAGGTGGTGGGTATCGATTGTTGGAGTTGTGGGAGTTCTTGGGTTTTCTCCAAGATCTGCTGTAGTGTGAATATGTATGTACATGTTTGTATATTTCCATACAATTCTTGTGAAAAAAAAACTGAATTCGAATTATTAATAAGAATTGACAGATTTCATATTATTTGATTTAACAATAATATTAGCATCCAAAGCAAGTAATATTCCTATAACAAACAAAACAAACCACCCACCCACCACTGTATGTACTTTAGTTCCACCGGGTAGCGTTGGAGGTGTCATTTATTAAATTTGACCAATCCAATGTCATTTATCATCACACACTGTGCTTTCTGTGCTAATTCCCATTCCCCTGATTAATTTCAAGAGTTTAGATAGAAATAAATTTATAAAAAAACGATGAAGTATATATGTATGTACATATGACAATATTTATTTATTAATTTTTTATCTTTCATCATTCAAAAGTTAACTCTACACGATTTTGTGTTAAATGAAAGTATATTATTTAACACAATCATGATATCAAGTTGTACACACACATATTGTCAACAAGAAATCACATTGGAGTAAGCCATGCAAATGATGAGGGGTCACAGTCACAGATGGTTTATTTTTAAGCAGTTAAGAGCTGTTGTTTGGGTTGTTACTCATTTACTCCATCGTTCGTGTGCTTATGAATGTTCAATCCCAGCCCAAGTGGTTCGGTCGCTGATGCACCTTCTCACATAAGTAGCGTTTCATTTATTGACTTATGGTAATTCGAGTGCAAACATCAAATAAGAAGTAATATATATAAAAACCCGATTAAACACCTCTCAATTATTTTTCTTCACGATTCTACTTCACTGAAGAAAGGCCTCTTAAAGGTGAGCTCGAGAGCTGTGAGCGCTGCTGGTCTTTTTTTCGTGGAATTTCGTTCAATTTGAAAATCAGTCAGTTTGTTTATTCAGTTATTTTGTCACTTGTTAACACGACTTTGTTAGAAGTGGCTCACATTGAGCATTCTGTTGTTGATTCCTATGCTGATATTCTCTTAAGACGCTGTGCATAACAGCATATGCAAATAAAGGATATAAATAAATTCAAAGTGCTTATGTTCTCTTCTTCGAGGTAAATTTAGTGTGACTGTGGCTACGTGTTCTTCAGTCGTTTTAATTATTCAACCAGACGCCACAGTCACATTTGTTTAGGTCTGATACAACACTTTTTTCAAAAATATTGCAGCAATAGTTGTGTGCTCTTTGCTTTTTATTGTTCTGCAGGATGTGGGCGTGTTAGATTGCGCTCCTGCTCGTAATTTATTTTGATTCTGGTTTTATTTGATCGCTAGTATATAAAGAAAGGAGACCCTCTGAATTGCGCCAATTCCAGAGGCGTCGGCCTTCTTAAAGTTGCCTGCCGTGTTGACGTTTTGTGTGAAAGCTTGAAGGCGGTCGTCAACAACCTGATCGGTCCATATGTATCAGTGTGGCTTCAGGCCAAATATTCACACTGCGGTAGATCTTGGAGAAAATTCTAGAACTTAAAATCGATACCCACCACCTTTTCATCGGTTTTAAGGCCGCGTATGACAGCATCTATAGAGATGAACTATACAGAGCTTTGTCTAGTTTTGACATCCCTGTCAAACTCGTCCGTCTGTGCAGGAAGACGTTGGAGAATGCACGCTGCCCCATCAACGTAGGTCAAAACCTCACCGAGATCTTTGATGTCAAGAAAGGATTTAGAGAAGGCGACGCGCTGTCATGCGACTTCTTCAACATCGTTCTTGAAAGAGCTGTGCAAAACTCACACGCCAACACCAGAGGCGCAATCTTTCAAAATCCGTCAAATTACTGGCATACGCCAATGATATTGAAATAATCGGAAGAACGCAGCGTGATGTCACTGGCGCGTTCATGAGTATTGACACGGAGGCGGCGACGATAGGCTTAGCAGTCAACGAAGGCAAGACGAAGTATATGCTGCCAACAGGAAAGGACACCCAACACCGACGTCTGGGACAGAAAGTCACTGTAGACAGTAATAACTAAGAGGTAGTTAAGGACTTTTTCTACCTAGGCTCCGCTATCAATTCAGACAACGACACCAGCGATGACATCAATGACATTGGTTTCCCAAACGGTTTCTTTGGGCTAAGAAGGCAATTGAGTAGCAAAGCCCTCTCTCTAACGACTAAAGTGACCCTGTATCATCCCAGTCCTATTCTACGGCGCTGAGACATGAACTTTTTCAAAAGTATATGAGGTTGCTCTTGGCTGTTTCGAGAGCAAAATTGTTCGGGTGATTTTCGGTCCCATGTTCATAGACGTGAATGGAGAAGGAAATACAATGACGAACTGTATGTATAGTGACATCGACTTAGACAGAAGAGTGAAGCTCCAACGACTAAGGTGGCTGGGTCATGTGGAGCGAATGGACACCAATGCTCCGGCTCGAAAAAAATCTTCGAATCCACACCCGAGGGACGGCGCAGTAGAGGAAGACCAGGACTCAGGTGGCGCGCGCAAGTGGAAGGGTACCTCAACCAACTTGACGTGCGAAACTGGAGGCAGCTGGCTAAAGATCAAGCTGGCTGGAGACGCTTGTTGGTTGATGCTCAGGTTCACCCCAGACTGTAGCGCCACCTTAACTAAGTAAGTAAGCTTGTCCACTATAGGGGTCGGGAATTTAGGATGCTTACATAAGACGACCCTCCATATTTCTCGATCTTCCACCATCGATCCTAAATCAGCAGGGCAGAAATAAGATTTCGCACTTGGTCCAAATATCTCATCCTGGGCCTACCCAGACGCGCCTACCTAATAGAACGGATTGTATGGCACGTCTTAAAAAAATAAAAGAAACAAAATTCAAAGTCCAAAAAGAATATCTCCATCAGGTTCATTTTCCTTTTTTGATCCTTTTTTTGTTGTTCGCTTCTAAATGCTGCTTAATGCTTAGGTGCCCTTCTTCACTTCTTCTGGTATGGCCTTAACCTACTTATACTAAGCGTTCATTCGCCCAAAGCTCGAATACAACGGTCAAATCTTGTTTAGTGCCCCAGAAACTATCATGGAAAAAAAAAAAAAAAAAAGCGTAAAGATAGTCTTACCCGACAGTTCTCCAGTAAAATAGCCAGTTGCATTGCGTCTCTTTAACACTTCACTAGCAAGCGTGATTTTTATTGTAATCCACTCGCTCTTAAGGGATAGCCCATGACCTTATGATGTGAAACATTGTACAGTGAGTATAACGAGCCCTATTAACCTGTTTATGTAGTAAACATGTTGCAAAAACTACATACATATGTATGTAGTTATGTACATTACGTACATGCATACATATTACAAATCTTTGCAAAAAAATCTGGTGCCAATTTTAGACTTTTATTATTTTTGAATTTGTCAACTTGTTTTAAGCATCTAATGGTACGAAAATCGTTTCCAAAAAAAAAATCAAAATTTGTTGCTTTAAAAGTTTGGGACAGATAACAAACAAACGAAACCAAATTTTGTTTCACCCACATACGCAGACATTTTCAATACATCCTGTTCGTTAAAATGCAGGCAGTACCGATTGCTGTTTTTAATAATCACAGATAGTCCCTTGGGATGGTCTTCAAGTTAAAGATTTCAGACTTCAAGCACTAGGCCCTCAAATTTTTTTTTTCGGAAACGTAAGGCATTTCATTTGTACTCTGATCTATGCGGATATCGGGAATTAAGCAGCTAGACAGCAAAGTGATCTAGAAATTCTGGAGTTTGCTAAAATCACAGAAACATTTTCCCAATTTCACACAAAAACAATAGACAATCCATATGTTCCCTATCACCAACCCTTCTCCCTACACACACCCCTCGCCCAGCTAAAGCCTTAGCGAAGAGAGATTCTTACCCTCCAAAATCAACTAAGCAAAGCACTTCACATAGCGACGGCATATGTAAAACACTTTCTTTTAAATAAAACGGATATTGGTATTTAAAAAATTTTAATCGGAATAATACGCATACCGAAACATGCAATTGAACTCGCGATTTACAATACTATAAAATAATACGTTGCGCAATTGTGGGGTGTTAGGAAATACGAGACTGTCATGAAACTCTTACAGCACTACATGAAGAGAGTATTCCATTTTTCAACCAATACGCCGAACTATATGTTAATGCTGGCAAGAGGCTTGTCCTTACTGTTCACCAAAACTTTTAAATTTCACATAGACTCCTCCATATGCCGGATATCCTACTTCCAAAAAAAGTAGCTCTTCAAGCAAAAACGTATGGTATGTGGAGTAGTTGGAACTAGCTGGGGGCTGAGGAACAGATTTGGATGTCGGTGATAACGGAAATTGGAAACCTAAACAAGATAAACTCATTGCAAGTCTGGATGAACAAGTTAGATTAGCGCACTTAGATGAAGCTTCAGGATCAAGGCATAAAGTGATCTATAGCTGCTTAAGCCACAACTTGCATGATATTAATTACTTTCCCGATAAATACAGCATTGAGGAAATAGCGAGATTAAAGAACTCAGCCACTGAAGACATACTCACCTCCAAACCTAAGGTAGTAGATTTATTAGGCTAATTATACCGCAGTGTCAACCACCATCGACCGGGTTTTCAGACAAATTAATAGAATTGAAAAGAAGAGTTATGGGATTCTTGACGGCTTTCAAAGCAAGAATTAGCTGAAGAAAGTACTTACGAACCAGGCTGTCATCTGGCGGGCATTATGTTTCTCTTTGTACTGTGGTCCCTGTTTCAGCTTGGGTTCTAGGTGGCTTGCCTTTCTAATAACAAACTTAGAAGCATGTTTAAGAAAATTATGAAATTTATAAAATTATGATTTTAATATTACACTCTCAAGTTGGAAATGCATCTAAGTATGGTTATTTTATTTGAAGGTATATAGATATACATAACACACATTTGTATGCAATGAGCAATGCATAGGGAAATCTCGAACATTTTGTGACTAATTGCAAACGGAAATTGGCATAAATTGTTATCTCGTCTACTTCCTCCTGTAATTATGTGGACAGTGAAACAGGGTCCTATTTGTTTGTTTGAAGGACGACAGAAGTAAGGAACACATTGAGAATTTTCTGCCTACATTATATCCGTAGGTCTGACACGCCTAAATCTTTAATTAGCTAGGCGTCATTGGCACTTTAACATTTGTTGATCTATTCGGTTTGGGTGATGGTTGACTAAGTAATTTTCTTTTTGTCTACCTGTCTTACCTTTCAGATAATTCATTCAGATAAGAAGGTTCTTGTTGCTCGATACCTAGTATGTTTCTCTCTTTGATTTTTTGAATAATTACACTCAGCTAAATTGAAGGCAAATAGATTTAAAACAAAACTTTGTAAAAACAAAGAATTTTTTGACAAAATTCACACCGACGTTCTTTTTTTTTGAATATTTACACATTTTTTTAAGACTTTAGGTGAAATTTACTATTGCTTTTCAAGTTTATACTGAAATGTTATACAGAAACAAAAGGTGAAATCGGAAAGATCTCCTGCGTACTCATCTAGATATCTCTTGCATGTTTACTTCGTTAAGTATTATCAAGACTTGATCCGCCGACAGGACCTTACTTCCGAAGAAATGTCTCCTAATTTCATACAAAACTGGTCATCTTCCAAGAAAATGTATGACATTTTCCCTCTCCACCACGTTACAAAGGTTCCACAGTACTGGTAGGTACGGTGGCATAAAATTAAGCTTGAGAAGCTTACTTACTTACTTATGGTGGCGCTACAGTTCGGGATGATGTCCAGCCAGCTCCTCTAGCTGCCTCCAGTTTCGCACACCAAGTTGGTTAAAGCCCCTTCCACTTGCGTGCGCCACCTGAGTCGCGGTCTTTTCTACTGCGCCGTCCCTCGGGTGTGCATTCGAAGATTTTCAGGGCCGGAGCATTGGTGTTCCTCCGCTCTACATGACCCAGCCACCTCAGTCTTTGGACCTTCACTCCTCTGGCTAAGTCAATGTCGCTGCACAGTCCGTACAGTTCGTCATTGTATCTCCTCCTGCACTCACCGTCTATGCAGACGGGACCGAAAATCGCCCGAAGAATTTTCCTCTCGAAACAGCCAAGAGCAACATAGAGCAGGACTGGGACGATGAAGGTCTTATGCAGGAGCACTTTAGTCGTTCGAAAGAGGACTTTGCTACTCAATTGCCTTCTTAGCCCAAAGAAACAGCGATTGGCAAGAGTTATTCTCCGTTTGATCTCAGCGCTGGTGTCGTTGTCTGAATTTATAGCGAAGCCTAGGTAGACAAAGTACTTAACTATCTCTTAGTTATTACTGTCTACAGTGACTTTCTGTCCGAAACGTCGGTGTTGGGTGTCCTTTCCTGTTGATAGCATATACTTCGTCTTGCCCTCGTTGGCCCTCGTTAAGCCCTTCGTCCCCGCCTCCGTCTCAATACTCACAAACGCACCAGTGACATCACGCTGCGTTCTTCCAATTATGTCAATATCATCGGCGTATGCCAGTAATTGGACGGACTTTTGAAAGATTGTGCCTCTGTTGTTGGCGCGTGAGTTTTGCACAATTCTTTTTTGAAGAAGTCGCATGACAGCGTGTCGCCTTCTCTAAATCCTTTCTGGACATCAAAGGTCTCGGTGAGGTCTTGACCGACGTTGATAGACCAGTCTGCATTCTGCACAAACGGGCGAGTTTGGCCGGGATACCAAAACCAGACATGGCTCGTATAGCTCGTCTCTATAGATGCTGTCATACGCGGCCTTGAAATCGATGAAAAGGTGGTGGGTATCGATTTTAAGTTCTGCGGTTTTTTTTTTCCAAGATCTGCCGCAGTGTGAATATTTGGTTGATGGTGGACTTTCCTGGCTTGAAGTCACATGGGACATCTTACATAAATTCTTAAAATATGTACTCATTATGTATTTACAACATGTAGAATCCAAGCACTGGTTCTTGACTTTGCTTTTGCATTTCCAAAGGTCAGTATTTATGTTCCCACAAATAAAGTTAAGACAGAATATCCTCACACAAAAATTAATTATAAAACCGTATAAACTAATTCATTTGGTCTTACTAAAAATATTTGAGTAGTTGTTACATCCTTATACTTACTCCTTCGACCAAGGCAGGGTTTTTACTATCTAAGTACAATAAGCGAATCCCTACTTCCTTGTAACGTACGCCTTAATAAAGTATCTCCTCATACATTAACGTTCATATGTAAATGAACTTACATATGTACAAGACTACTTTATTATTTAAGATTTCTTAGCTCTTTATAGCTTCCAGTAAACTTTTTACTTCTTTTTCTTAAAAAGTCTATTCCTTGTTAATCCTTATTAAAAACGAATCGATTTTTTATACAAATTAAACTATTTAAAGCTAGATTTACTTAAAAAAAATATTTTTATTTACTTCTTTACGAACTACTTCTTACGAACTACTTATGATTACTGAATGACAAAATATTTCATATCTTAAAACTAAGTGCATATCCCATACTGCCAGACGACAGGTCAGCATACCTGTTGGTGGCTCAAGTATCCGCTCGTTGTCGATGCCTCGTGTGTCCGGTTGAATATGATTCGCTGCATTCCATCACGTACGGAGTTGATGTTGTTGCTCGTGGGAACTGTATCATGCATTGTTTGCATGATGAAATGTTTCTGGCGTTAACTCCTCCACCCTTAGAATCTTACGTCCTCGTGAGATGTTGTTGACGTCACTAGGTGAGGGATGTCTTCAAGTCCTATGGTTATTGATGATGATGATGGCATGTTGGTATTAGACTGTTCGTTTTTAGTCATGCCTTTATTTCTTATCAATTTGTATGCGAAGGTTGCGATGGCTAAGACTGTAACCACTAGTATGATGTTCACGGTTAAGTTGATCTCGTGTTTCGTTTCAAGCAGCTTGATTTCCTTCGTTCGATTAACATAAAGATCCTTGATCATCTCGAGAGACAATACTTCTTCTATCTTGTCAGGTTTATATGACGGTTGGAGTATCGCTGGTAAAGGTTGATGACTTGTGACTTCTTTTGACATGATCGTTCTTCCTTTAACTTGAATGGTAGTGTTGAAGTGTTTTATGATGAACGTACCCTTGAGCATGACAGTATCGTTGTTGATGAATATTGGGCCATTAAACTGATTTAGTAGTAGGATTCCTGGAGCTATTTCATCTACATCTGGGATGTGCTCATTGTTGATGATGGGACATGTTGCTTTCTGACTCTTTATCAGCATTGGGATGCACGATGAATTTCTTAAACTTACAATGTTATTTTCGTTACAAATAGAAAGACTATTATATGTTTTACATTTGTTTGTAATGCCATGAATGTCTGTATCGCATTCCAGTATTGAATCGTATTTAATTTTATTGATTATTTTATTTACTTTAACAGGTTTTATTAATGACAAATTACATAGTTCTTTAGTAGTTGTTGGAATGCTTAAAATATAAATTAAGTTATTATCATTTGAAGCGATTTTTATCTCGGCAAATTCTAATGCTTCATCTACATTCACATAGGGAATATTTTCAACTTTCATAATTGTTTCTGTTATATTTATTTCGGTGTTAGATAATATAAAAGAGTTTATTACATTTACTTTTGCCCAATGAATGGCATAAACTACATTAACTATTTCCTCCTTAATTATATCTAATTTATATTTAATTTTTGTAATTAATTCACTATTATTAAGTTCATTTTCTTTGAATGTTTTCATAATCTTATTTGTAATGTTCGTTAATTCATTGATCTTTTCTAATGACATTTTATTAATTATTACTTGATTATTATTATTTCTTAATACATTATTCATTTTATTAGTAATTATTTCATAGTCGTGGTGGTCCGGGCTACCCGCAATCCACTTCCACGCTGAACCTAAAAAATCTAATGATCTCTTACTCTTACTTCTATTATTTATCTTAAGTCTATTTAGGTAAGTTCGTATACGGGATATTTCAAAGGAAAGGACAGGAGTTAGGATATGGTTGATAGTAATGGATGTCTTTAACGTAGCTTCCAAGTTGTTAAGTGTTGTTTCGTAAGCTTCGATGTCGATCAAGTGTATTATCTTGAATGATCCGTTCTGCAATTTCGCGCGACCTGTATTGATCTTTATTAGCTGTGAATTCGAGTAGTCCAGAATTTGTGCCTCGCCATTGCAGAGTGGTAATAATGTTCTATTGAAAAAGTTAATTTTTTATAAGATTTTTATGAATGATTCTTCCTGACTGGGTAATAACTGTTGTATTTCTATCTTGTGCAACTGTCTCCTTTTTATATCTAGAATCGAGCTTATTTCCTATTCTTTTGTTAGTTTTTACGTAAATGGTTTCGCCAATAGAATATGTTTTAAGTGGACTCTTTCTTGCATTATGGTATTTTAAATCTGCTTCTTGTTTATCGCGTAGTTTATTCATGTTTTCTTGTCTTTCTTGTCTAAGTTGTTCTGGATTGGTTAGTAGCTCTCTACCGAAAAATGTGTCTATGGGTTTTTTGCCTGTAGTGGTGTGAATGGATCGGTTGTATTCATAGATTGATCGATCTAGTAATTCTGAAAAGGTGGTATGAACATTATCTGTCTTAAGGCAGCGGATTAGTTCTGAAAGTGTGGAGTGGAATCTCTCCACTTGACCGTTGACGGAACTTGTGTAGGGGGGTGCTTTGAAAACTTTAATATTGAACATATTCTCTAACATGAATGTTATAGAATTAGAGGCTAGGGATTTTTCATTATCCATGACAATTGTTTGGGGTACTCCAAAAGCCAGTATAAGTTCTCTTAGAGGTTGCTTTATGTCCTCTGAAGCTCTTGATCTTAGGATTTTGACCAGGGCATATTTAGAGAACTTGTCAATTGCAGTAAGGATAATTTTTTTGTTAGTGAAGTAGATATCTATATGAATAATCTGTCCGGGATATTCGGGGATAGGTGTAGGTTGTAATTCATGCTTGTTCGGGTGTCTGTCATATTTATGCTCTTTACAGATTTTGCATTGTTTTGTGACTTTCTCTATTTTGGCTCTCAACCGTGGAAAATAAAACTTTTGCAATAATTGCATTTTATTTTCGCGGGAGTTGCGATGTGCACGATTATGTTCCTTGATAATTTCGGTTTCCTGCTGTGTTTCGTCGATTAAGTCTATGACTTGGTTTCTTGCGAAACGTAATCGGTATTGGCTAAAATGTGTCGGGTAAATTTCTTGAAGTTTGCCTAAAATTCTTTCATCAGTTTTGATACCATTAATAACGGATGGATTAAGGTATCGTTTAAGAATGTCAGTTAAAATTTGATCAGTGAACTCAGTTTCAACTATTACATGACGGTGATAGGTAGGGAAAATAATTTTAAATTCATAGGATGGCGTTGTTCCAAGGGAAAGGATAATCTGGTTTTTAAATACGTTGATCGGCTCATTTGCTATAGGTATTAGATATTGACCGGAACTCTCATCGCTATGTTGGGTTGCTGTTAAACTATTTACTTCAATGGTTCTGGGTGGCCTTGACAAAGCATCTGCGACGACATTCGATCTACCAGGCTTATATCTTAACTCGTAATTATATTCCTCGAGTATAGCCTTCCATCTTTTTAATTTGTTGTTGGAATTTTTATTGCTCAATGCATATGTCAGCGGTTGATGATCAGTAAATATTTTCAGAATCGTAGGACCGTAAAGGTAATTTCGCAAAGTTTTTAGAGCCCATACTATAGCCAACATTTCTTTTTCGTTTGTGGCATAGTTCTCTTCGGCTTTCGATAGAGTTCGAGAGATGAAGGTTATCGGCTTATTTTCTTGAGCGAGTACCGCACCAATAGCATAGTCCGAAGCGTCTGTAGTCAAATGGAATTCTTTACTAAAATCTGGAAAAGTTAGAACAACGTCTTCTGAAGTAAGTGAATTTTTAATTTTGTCAAAAGTATCCATGGCCTCATTATCCAAATGTATGAATTTTTTGTTTGACATTTGTCTAGACGTACGCCCATCCTCCCCTCTTAAAAGGGCTGTAAGGGGTTTTGCCAGCTTCGCGTAATCTTTAATAAATCTGCGGTAAAATCCCGACAGACCAAGAAATGATCGCAGATCTTTTAAAGTTCGTGGATATGGAAACTTGGTAATCGCTTCCACTTTGATTGGGTTGGCTTTTATACCATCCGAAGATACGATGAATCCGAGGAATTCAATTTCTGGCCTTAAAAATTCGCATTTATCCAATTGCACCCTAAGGTTGGCTTCTTGAAGAGTCTCGAAAATAGATGCCAAATTTTGAAAGTGCTGCGTTCTGAGATTAACATTATGGATTGATTCTGATACTTGTTGTTTCAGTTTAATTTTAATGTTTTTGTTTACAGTCATATAGCTTTCCTTAGCATGGATGACAGCTGACAGTTCTTTAAGGGTGTCATTGCCAAGAATTGCATGAAAAGATCGTAGTGAGGGTAAAAGGAAGAATTTAATATTTGTGCCTGGTTCAAAAAGATTTATTATAGTATGATGAGTAATTTCTATAGCACCACAGACTGAATTTGCATTAAATATTTTTTGATTTGGGATGGGGTTTCGAACTAAATCTGGTTGTATGTAATTTTTATTCGACCCTGTGTCTACTAGGAATTTTAGGATTTTATTTTCTCTCGTCCTACATTCAAAATAAGGTAGTGACGAGTTCGTCAGTCTAAAAAATGAACGTCGACAAAATCAGAAAATGTTTCTGTCGGTTCTCCGCTTCCTTGTTGAACTACGTACTGATTAAGATCTTGGTCATCTTCTTTCTGATTATTCATAGCCGAAATCATAGCATTATAGTTACTAACTTCTTGAGATTCTATGGATGTGTTATTATTGTGGGGGTCAACTTCTGAAGATTGCAAGTGGAAATTTCTTTGCATCTTGTTGGGATTTGGATATTCTCGTGAAGGAACCATAGGTCGTTTTGGAGCTGGTGGGAAATTTTTCATCACCGGCCGATTCATATAATTTACATTGTGTGTACGGATGGTTGTAGCATCCATTGGTTCAGGCCTTTGAACAGATTGTGGCAAAAAGTTACTAGTTGGTTGAGGATTCCTTCGGAATTGATGTGGATTTATTTGAGAATTCGATGGTTGGGTAAATTGATTTGGGGGGTATGTAGGTCGTTGGTTAAAATGTTGACGCGGTGGGGGACGCGGTGGAAAATGTGATGATTGGGGTACATATGCAAGTTGTGGATAGAAAGGTTGCTGTTCTCGGGTTCTCCGTGAAGGAATTGGAGGAGGAGGTGGTGGCCTCCTAATTTGGCTGATATTATGGTGAGCATAGTTGGCTCTAAATTGCTGATTTTCGAGTTTTAAACAGAGATTAAGAGCTGTAGGAAGGTCTTGCGGTTCCCTTATACCTAAGAGTCTGGGCAAGTCACCTCTTAGACCTCTTATAAAGGTATCTAAGGCCTTGGCTCTGTATGACGATGTAAGGTGGTATAAAGCATCAGGTGGTAAGTCCATACTCGAAATTTTGTTTAGTATCAATGACAAATGATTGTATACCGACTGATAATAATGCTCCAAGCCATTGTTGCCTTGAATAAGAGTCGTCATCTGGTACTCCAATGTTCCCAGATCACGCTTATCCGCATAGTGAAGCGTTAAGCATTTCGAAATACATTCCCAATTTAATGGGGTGTTATATGACTCTAAAACGGCATCCGCATTACCCACAATCTTATTGCGGATTATGTTAAGGATACCAAAATATTTTGGTGTTCCTCTAAATTGGTTATAGATGCTTAAAACCCTTTCAACGCTCTTGCGCCATGAACTAAATTCGCCGGGAGTTCCGGAGAACTCTCTTAAACATCTCACGACGTCTGGTACCTTGTCCAGGTCGCTTAAGTTCGTGCGCAGATGTTCATGAATAGTTTCATCGGTTCCCCTATGAAACTGATTATCAGGATTTACTATAGATTGAACGAGGTTTCTGCACTCAGTCATGCAGAAGCGACTTACAATGCTTGCGATTAGCGATTCTAGTTCTGGAGTTGCGTTAATCCTCGCATTTGGATTCGAAATCGATGAATTTTGATTAGAAACTGATGGAGTCGGATTTTCGATGTTCAACATCGGTGGACGCAAAATTGGATCGGTCATAGTTGCAGGACGTTTAGACATAAGAACTCAAATAGATACGTTAAAGGTTTTCGAAAGGAACGGGAAGGATATTTTTAATTGGTTTACAACTACGGTTAATATGATTATTCTTTATGACTTCTAAATGTTTCGTTTTCGTACTGATTAATAATTATGTCTTAGGGCTATCACTTTATACTATTACGCTTAGTACACTATTACACTATATATCGATCTCAATGTGAAGAAACATAAATCTTAAATTTAGCTTACATTAGGATAAACCAACGCTGGTGAAGGGGCTGCATTCCTTTTTACTCGTAGTTACTTGGGGGCCTTTCTCCACACTCCCTCGTTGGCGGCAGAATCTACAGATGCTGCTTCTTCTTTGTCCGGAACCCAGGTTTTTCACCACGCACACGCTGGCGAGCTTTTATAAAGGTCGTCTTACGGTAATGATGTTCAAGGTACGCGCACTGCACTCGCGGCGAGCTTAATTGAGGTCGACTTATGCGTTTACGACAGAGCACTTTACGCGACGCGATTACACTTTGATGCGATGATTTTCCTGGGCCCCACGTTGGGCGCCAATTAAACTATTTAAAGCTAGATTTACTTAAAAAAAATATTTTTATTTACTTCTTTACGAACTACTTCTTACGAACTACTTATGATTACTGAATGACAAAATATTTCATATCTTAAAACTAAGTGCATATCCCATACTGCCAGACGACAGGTCAGCATACCTGTTGGTGGCTCAAGTATCCGCTCGTTGTCGATGCCTCGTGTGTCCGGTTGAATATGATTCGCTGCATTCCATCACGTACGGAGTTGATGTTGTTGCTCGTGGGAACTGTATCATGCATTGTTTGCATGATGAAATGTTTCTGGCGTTAACTTACATACATACAGGCGTATGTAGTTTGTATGTATGTATGTTTGTTTGTTCTATACGTAGGCAAACGCAGCAACTAACTCCTAACAGAAGATAGGCAATAAATTCAATTTATTGACTCAAGTATGGCGCCATATTTAATGCATTGCACTCATCACAAGGGCACAACATTTTCTGGCGACACCAGTTCGGATACCTGTTCCAATGTTCCGCTGTTTGTATAATTGAAGAAATTCACACTCCGAAACCGCACTTGAAAAAAAAAAAAAAAAAGTGAAACGGCGTCTGAACTCAAACATCTGATGATGAGATCCTTTACAGCACAATCTCTGTCTGACGCCTGCTCTCTTATCTTTGCCGTCGTTGGACGGCTTCTGTGTCGAGGCACTTGTCATGAGGCGAGTGTATATTTCATGGTGACAAGTACACACTTGCCTTTGTCTGAGCATGTTTTATTTCTAACTGAACAAGGGTGTTTTCGCAAGATCTACTTTGATACATTCATGCAGAAGTATGCACCTATATAAGTAGCTTATGTTACTACCTGACAGTAGACAGTTAAGAAAACCTCAAATCTTTTATACTTCTCTTGTTATTGCCGACAGCATTTAAAAAATATGCAACATACTCTTTGTGGGTTTACTGTTCACTCGAAGCATATGAAAATGTTCAAATTGTATCAAATTTTGTTTTTATGCCGTAGCTGAAAGATAGCTTACTTATATAAAAAAAAATTACTGGCGCGACAGCTCTGGATGAGCCACAGCCAAGGCCTAGCTTCTCGCAACTATTCATGTTGTGCGTGTTACATTCTTTGCACGAATGCAAGGAACCTCCAATTTATTGCCGACTCCGAACAACAAATTGAGAAGCTTTTTATCACAAATTGTGCACTTGGAAGATTTTCATTCCCCGACAAGAGGAGGTGCTGCTATGGACACGGCTGCGGTTTTTTTCATAATTTACACGCGCTAAAGGGGTTATGTATGACTGCCGTTAAACGAGAGCACGGGCATTAGGGAAATTAGAGGAGAGACGAAGGAGATTCCGAAGCACGTTGGCCTTAAATGCCTGCCGGTTGCAGTGACTGAGAAGTTAGTTAGTTAGTTAGTTAGGCCCTCCGAGAGGAGGTGCACTTAGACAATAAAGTAGGTCTATTTTGATGCCACTGAATACTGGGGTAACCTGCTTACTCCTTAAAACCATTTAGATTTCCTAAAGGTAGCTGTTAAGGTCGGCTATGCTGGCGGAGTTCAGATCATTAAGATCGTTGAAGAAGTATTGGCCTAGGGTGACTTTCCTGATATGGACCAGTGCGGGATACGTGCAGAGGGAGTGTGTGGTGGACTTCTCCTCCTCCTCGTCCTTGCAGTTCCTGCAGAAATCGTTGCATGCTATCCCCAGGCGTTGAGCATGTCTTCCTAGTATACAGTACCCCGTGAGGACATTGATGAGTTTTGAGAGCTGGTCTCTTTTGAGTGGTATTAATGCATTTGATCTTTTCAGATACAGGACAGGCCAGATTAGCCTGCCATTATTGCAATAATCGTTGCCATCTACGGTTTGCTTTCGACAGAGCGTCGGTGTGGGTCAGGTGTTTAACAAACGACATAGGCGCTTTGACATGGTCGAGCTTCCTGCCGTCTGTACATTGGGAGCCTATTCTACCTAATTCGTCAGCCGCACAGTTCCCTTGAATGTCACAGTGACCAGGGACCCAACAGAGTGTGACGTTATACTGGTTAGCGATCTCGTTCAGAGACACGCGGCAGTCCTTCAGGGACTTGATCGCAGCCTTGCTGTCGATGTAGATCGCAATATCCGTTTGTGATATTGGGTTAGCCTTTAGCCAAGTGGCGGCTTGATTTATAGCTGCAACTTCGGCTTGAAAGACACTGCAGTGGTTGGGCCGACTGACGGGGTGGTGGATTCCAGGTCTTCTGAAAAGACACCGGCACCGACTCCTTCGGCTGTTTTATAGCCGTCCATAAAGACAAAGATGGACTTATTAAAAAGGACTTTCCGCTGACTTCAGGCGCTTCTGTCCGGTAGCTTGTGTTTGTAGCCCAAGTTGAAGTCGCTTTCGGTGGGCAGCGTGTCTATTGATTGGGAAAGGCTGCGGTGAGCTGATAGGATTCTGGTATGTCCCACATTCTTCTCACACCATTGGTGGGTATCTCTCTGTCTTAAAGCCACGTTAGTGGCCTGCTGCATGCCATAGATGTCTATTGGCAACAAAGGGGGCATGGTTTAAAGGGTAGCTGTAGGAGAAGTTCTCAGCGCACCAGTAATGCTGAGGCAAGCCTCACGTTGGACTGTCTCGAGAACTTTAATGCTGATCTGCTTTTTCAGAACCGGTCACCAAACCATTATGCCATACGTTAGAATCGGTCTCACAACTACCGTATATGCATGATTTTCGACTGAAGGTCCCATCTGGAACCTACAGCTCTTTTGCATGAGTAGACTGCTACCAGGGATTTCCCGGCGCGTTCGGCAATATTATCACTCCACAGAAGCTTCCTGTCTAGAATGAGTATTTGCCTGTGACGGAGAAACGCAGCATTTTTGGCGATTTCGAATATGTGGTCAATCTAACGAAAGTTGTCACTGACACACATACCAAGAATGCAAAGTCTTTCAGTTTCAGCGATGCAAGAACAATTCATGGACAATGGCGGGAGGTTTGGCTTTCGCTTAAGTGATAGAAGACAGCATTGGGTTTTGGACGCATTAAATTCCATTCTATTGATTGAACCCCATTTTATTATGCTGTCAAGATCGGAATTTAATGAGCTTAACATACGTTGCCGTTCCTCTTCTACGTCCGAAGAGCAAGGGCGTGAGTTAAAGAACGAATATGAGAGGCTGAAGGTACTGTCATCAGCGAAGGAATGGATTGGATTAGAATTTGCAGACAAAAGATCATTTATAAAAATGAGAAAGAGAGTCGGAGACAACGAGATTTAGATGGACATGGATTAGTATTGTCTCGTGTATTTTCAATTCCATTTCCTTCGTTCTGGCGCTGGCAGTTTTATTTAAAGGTAGACTATGTTAGCGTAAGAGTTGATCTTACAATCTCTCTAGTATAAATCAGACTATTAGAATCAGTGACCACGATGTCTCAAAAACTAGGTACTTGATCAAATTACTAAGAACATTTTCTGCGTTTTATAAACCTTGTCCTTGAACGGTTAATTTAGGTGAATACCTACTTTTATTGTAAAAAGTCTTTAAACGTCATTTTGTCAGAAACATTTTTTTTTAAATCCTTCGTTCAAGATTGTTTTCCAAAAAATCATGTTTTTTGCCCTCTACGATTGAGTCTCCCCTCATTACATAAGTATGTATGTATATAGTCATATTTCATAATCATCATCATCATCATCTTCCAATGGCCCGCTTATCCACTATGAGGATCGCGGGTTTAGGGAGCTTAAGTGTCATATTTCCCAAAGGAAATTGAATAAACGTTAAATTGGCTTTCACACAAAATGGCGATGAATGGTGTTAGGTTAGGTGAGGTAAGGTTAAGTTGGCTGTCCGCACCTAACATGGAGACGAACTTAGACCAGAGTAGATCCATTGTGATACCACTATTACTAAACCAAGGAGTAGTTGAACCAACTAGAGCTATTTATGAAGCAGAGGATACTTCTGATGTCAGTTTTTCCAATGTTACCGAGGTCGTCGAAGGAAGGTGCACCCAAAACGGAGGAATCTCCTTTTGGACTGGGCTGGACAGGTACAAACCAAGTAGATAATAATCTCCTCCTCCTCTTCAACCCTACAGGTTCTGCAGAAATCATTACAGAAGAGGCCTATAGCTTCTTGGCATGAAGGCCTATAGGAAAAAAGTTGCAAACGATTCGATTCTGATCTCTTATGGGCTAGACCTGTTTAAAAATTTGGTATTTCGTTCCTTTCTTCCATCTTCGGTTGATTTTCCTGATTGCTTCTAGTTAAAGTGGATGATTACACGTAGCAAGTGGGATACCCAGTTCCCGTCGTGCCGGTCAGGTTTTTAAAGTTTTACCATGTTTTGCGAGTTCGGCAGTCATACTGTTTCCTGGAATATTTCTGTGGCCTGGCACTGTTAAAACACACACAGGGTTTAAAAAGACGAAAGGAAACTTCCAAAGGGTCAATAAGTGGACACAAGACTCCGCAGAACACACACCTATGGGTGAAACACAAAAGATATAAAAGGATTCAGTGGGCGACATAGAATTGAATTTGCTAAAACCGCAAGAAGAGGAATAGGAGGATCTGAAACATTTCCTCAGTCACTGTCCAGCCACTGCAAGACTACGTCGAAGATTACAGGAATTTATGCCTAACACAGCTAGAAAGCAAAGTGATCACTGCCACCAGCATAGGTGAATGTTGAATTGTCCTGAAATCGATAATTAATCTAGACCTTTGAAGCAAATGAGGACGATTTGAGAGACTTATGTAATTGCCGCTTGGCTGTCCGTGAGGATGTTAATATCCAAGGCAGATATTGCAATACATTTCAGCTAGGACCTGATCGCCTTTATTTCCGATCAGGAAGGCCGTCGGAGATGCCTACGTTGAGCTCTTTTGAAGACATCTGTATAGAAGTGAACTGATTCAGCATCTATGACAGCAGCAGTTTCCAACTCTAGGCAGAAATGGTTGCACGGAAGTTTTGGTCAAAACTGAGTTTCGAAAGACTTAAGGGTAAGTCATCTGCTTTTCGCGGCTGACTTAGTCATTTTCAGATTGGCCCATTGTGATACCACAACGAAGAAAACCGGCACCAGGAAACCAGAATGTGTAGCATAAGTACAACGAAGGTGGGCAACCGTAGCGGTGTTAACCCTAAGATTTGAACCATTTTGTCCCAGAAATGAAGTTCGTTATTTTTTGGTTGTCGAGTTCAGCTAGGTCGTTAAGATCATCATAGAAGTATTCCCCGAGGGTTCTTCTTCTTAGCGTCGCAAGAGCAGGACAAGTACACAGTAGGTGGGTCGTAGTTTCCTCTTCCTCCTCGTCTACAGAAATCGTTGGACGGGAGCCCCGTCTAAGTACATGCCTGCCTTTTAGGCAGTGTCCGGTAGGGACCCCTATCAGTGAACCTAGATTTTTTCGGTTTCTGGATAAAAGTTTCTCCGTCTTCTTTAAATCCAGGTTAGGCCAGATTTGTTTTGACAGGAGATGTTGTTCCACCTATGGCTTACGAGTTTCTTGGCATCTGTGCCGAGTAGGAACTTGATCGATTCAATAGGCGCAGGGGGTTTCCCCAGGTTTTCAGGGATATGCCGTCCTGCACCCTCTTTTGCCAGCTCGTCCGCTCTACATTTGCCTGGAACGTCTCCATGTTCTGGGACCCAGCACAGGGTTACGTCGCACCTATCTGCAATCTCGTTGAGAGATCTGCGGCATTGCTTTACCAACCTTGATCGTATTGTCAGCGATTCCAAGGCTTAAATAGCTGTCTGACTATCTATTTATAGTACAATAGCGCTACAATCTATCGCATTAATCGAAAGCCAAGCCGCAGCTTCGCAGACTGCCGTAATTACCGCTGAAACACACTACAGTGATCCGGCAGTCGCGTGGTAATGGCTAAGCCAGGAGCATTGGAGAAGACTCCAGCCCCCAAACCACCCGCTGTCTTGGATCAATCTGTGAATATTTCTAGCGCGGAATCATTCAAAACTGTACCAGACTCCCAAGAGCTTCTGCTAGGAATCCTAGTCTTGTACCTGACGTTGAAGTCAATATAGGGGACAACGTAGTTCGTTTTACTAGGAATGGTATGGTTGCCCTTAAGGATCCTAGAGTGGCTCATTGCTGTGCTGATCAACAGGTGAAACATAATGTTTCGTTTTGCGGATGGATTCGTTTTGAGTGCACCGCTAATGCACATGAATGCGGATCTTTGCGTCATCTTTTGCTGTGAACTGGAACTCAGTAAACGGTGACTAGATTAATTCTCGCCAGTTCAATGCTTGGATTCAATAACAAGCAACCTCAGGGCAGCTTAGCTGGCTAAAAAGATGCACACATTCTTAGGTTTAATCCAAATTAATATTATAAATGCAAAAGTGTCTCTGTCTGCTACGTTTTCACGGCTAATCCACTGAACCGATTTCGATTAAATTTGGTACGGAGATAGCTTAAGTCTAGGGAATGAACATAGGCTGGAACATCTGGATATTAATTTACTCTAATCCTTACATTATGTAAAGCCACGCCTACTTTCTAGGGGCACTTTCCTTAAAATCACTTTTTTTTTGTCGTTTACCTTAGAATATCAATTCTTACGAACAAAATACAGTAGTTGTTGAAACTCGGAAGTTAAATTCGAGGGTTATTGCACACTTTCTATCCATAAGGAAACCCACCTCACATCCTCAACCTCAAAGTTGTTGCCCAATCTAAACTCTCCAAAACAGTACAGGTGAAGACATTTTACCAACACGCAATCGAAGCCAGGATTTTCACAAATGTCAATCAGGGAAAAATTGACTTCCTCTGATCTGCAATTTTCCGTTGAGTTTTAATACGCCATGAACATCAATAAGCTACAGAGACAGAGCTTGAAAGGGGACGATGTGGATCTGAGGAATGACTGTTTCTCCTATAGAGCGGTCGGAGTCAATTAACCTGACAGCCTGGTTATCCCCGAGCCAGAAAGAAAAACCAGGAATGTTGCTTGCAGGGATGCCTTAAGGGGGTAGACCCAGTTGGGACTGCCAAAAAACGTCAATTTTTAGGATTTTTTTGTGGCGTCGCATTAAAATAATTGACAACAAATGTTTTTTCACATGAAAGATATGTATTTAAAGAAACTATTAAAATTTTTTTTTTCGGGCAAAATATTAAAAAGTTAATAAGATACAGCAAATTTGGTAGGGGTCAAAAAAAAAAAAGTGTTTTCACTGTGATCACTACTGCTCGTCACTGGATGATGCGAATTCAAAAAAAAAAACAAAAGGGATCTTTTGTTAATAACATAATGCTCCGGTTGAACGAAGGGATTTGGAAAATTTTGAACTTTCACAAAATGCCGGATGTTGAAAATCAAAATTCTTAATTCGACTACAATTTCAGTCGCATTTTCGGCTATAAAAAAATTTTCGGCTAAAAAATTTATTGTCCAAAAAAAGAATCCTTCGTTCAACCGGAGAACAATTATGTATAGAATAAGTGATAAAAATTTCAAACCGATCGGCAAAGCCGTTCTTAAGTTACAGTTATCACCGATTTCGAAGACACGGTTTCGAGAAAAACGCGTTTAAAGTTTTGAGTACGAGTAGTTATGCACTAGAGACGGCTCCGTTCAAAATTATTTATCTCCATAAATAACGGTCCAATTTGTCTGAAATTTTCAGAAATTACTTTTGAAATATTTTACTTTGAGAAAATCCAAAAATTGATTTTTTCTAAATTCTAACTGGGTCTACCCCCTTAAAGAATTAGTATGAGGAATTGAAAGTCTATACCTACTCATCAATGGCTTGAGACCCGGGGTATGATATGGAGGGTATAATTTGACGTCTTTCCACGCAGACGTAGTCGCAGTTTTTGTTCAGGCATTGGGGGTGTGATCTAGCTTCACACACTGATTAATAGCAGAGACATCTGCTTGGAATTTATTGTAGTTATGTGGTTTTTTTTTATTCTCCCAGTTTCAGATTCAAATATAAAGGAATTTGTTTCCCTTATACTGGACGCAACATTTTATAAGCAAGACTAAGTATAAACTTAAATGAATGTACATAAATATGCACAATATGAAAAAATAACTAAAACATCATATAGCACTATAGTCGCTCTCATGTGGTTAAGCATTAATAAAGATTAGTTGAATTTCATTTCTAATTATCACATTGAACGGCGCACAAATCGATCTTTCAGAGCGATTCTCCTGCCAAAGACGATCGATCGATGGGAAAAAAAATACTCCAATTAAAAATGTACATTTTTAATGACGTGTCTTGAAAATTCGTAAACATTAATATTTATAGAACTTCAGCGCAATGTGTGTGGCATTTTAAATTAAATAAACTCCTGATGACAGTCCCGCGGCATTTCTTTTATCACCTACGTATGGCGAAAAGACAATCGGTTTTTAGACTTTCGAAGTTATTTGGTAGGTACGAATAATTAAAATTAATTTTGTAAAAGAAGGAACGATTCGACACATTTTTTTTAACATCTTTTTCATATGGATACTAAAACTTGAACAAATAACCTGAAAGAATGAGAAGCATTCTTAAACTGCATGTGTACATACGTATGCACTGCACTGCAGTCTATAAATTATCCATCAATTTCAATCTCAAAGGCGTTCTCGTCAAAAGTGAAATAAATGGGAGGTCAGAAAATCGCTGGCGCCATCTCACCTCCTGCTGATGTGTAAAATAAATAGGATCGCTTTGTTTCTCAGCTCATTTTCGTGGGATTCTTCGCATGTCAAGCATTTTTTTTTAGCGGGCGAGAAGAGAAACAAATGGAATTTTAAATGGTAAAGGCCTCTGTGTGCTTACAGATGTCCAACTACGAATTTGAACAAGTTATTTTATTTTCATTCATCTGAGATATGGACAATCGTTTTTGTTTTCGGTTTAGTTTATGTATTAAAATATGTGCATAATTTGGTACTTAGGTACTTCTTTCTCATTTATTTGTGTATTTTGGTGTTTATATTGAATTTGGCCCAAGTGATCGCCGTGGTTTAGTGGTGAGTGCGTTGGACTGGGTTCAAACCCCAGCTATGTTCACTGAAGATTTTTCGCGGCATCACCTCTCGTCGGGGAATGACAAAACTCCAAGAGTTCGGGGTCGGCAATAAATTGTAATTTCCTTCCATTTGTGTCAACACGCACAACACGAGAGGTTGCGAGAAGCTAGGCCTTGGCTCATCCCGAGCTGTTTTTTTAATTTTTTTTATTTTTTTTTTATTGAATTTATAAAGGTCAACTTATGTACTTAAGTTGTAAGTTGGTTGAGCTCCCCTTCCACTTGGGTACGCCACCTGACTCGCGGTCATCCTCTACTGCGTCGTCCGTCGGGTATGGATTCGAAGACATGACCCAGCCACCTCAGTCGTTGGACCTTCACTCTTCTAGCTTAGTCGATGTTGCTGTACTGCACGTACAGTTCGTCGTTTATCTTCGCCTCCACTCACCGTCTATGCAGAAGGAACCGAATTTTCCTCTCGAAACAGCCGTGTCATCTGCTTTTGACAGAGTCCAGGACTGTGACGATTAAGGATTTATAAAGGGTCATCTTAGCTGTTCGAGAGAGGGCTTTTCAATTCAATTGCCGTCTTTGCCTAAAGAAACAGCGATTGGCAAGAGTTATTCTTCGTTTGATCTCAGCGCTGGTGTCGTTGTCTGAATTTATAGCGGAGCCTAGGTAGACAAAGTCGTTCTGTGCAAGATGTCGGTGTTGAGTGCCCTTTCTTGTTGACTTGCCCTCATTGACCGCTAAACCATCTTCGTCGCCTCCGTCTCAATACTCACAAACGCGCCAGTGACATCACGATGCATTCTTCCGATTATGTCAATATCGTCGGCGTATCCGAGTAATTGGACGGACTTTTGAAAGATTGTGCCTCTGGTGTTGGCGCGTGAGTTTTGCACAGCTCTTTCAAGAACGACGTTGAAGAAGGCGCATGACAACGCGTCGCCTTGTCTAAATCCTTTTTAGACATCAAAGGTTTCGGTGAGGTTTTGACCGACGTTGACGGAGCAGCGTGCATTCTCCATCGTCATCCTGCACAAACGGACGAGTTTCGCAGAGATGCCGAAACTAGAAATTGCTCTGTATAGCTCGTCTCTATAGATGATGTCATAGGTGGCCTTAAAATCGATGAAGAGGTGGTGGGTATCGATTTGAAGTTCCTGGGTTTTCTCCAAGATCTGCCGCAGTGTGAATATTTGGGACCGATCAGGTTGTTTGACGAACGGCTTCAGGCGTTCACACAACACGGCAGATAAGATCTTGTACGCGATGTTAAGAAGACTGATGCCTTTGTAGTTGGCGCAGTTCAGAGGGTCTCCTTTCTTAAGCATCGGGCAAACAATGCTGAGGTTCCATTCATCGGGCATACTTTCCTCCGACCATATTTTACATATGAGTTGGTGCATGTTCCTTACCAAGTCATCGCCTGCTGCTTTGAACAGCTCGGCAGCTAGGCCGTCAGCTCCAGCAGCTTTGTTGGACTTAAGCTTCAATATGGCTCTCTTCACCTCGTCCAGGTTGAATGGTTCATTCTGCCTGACAGCGGGATTTGATTCGTCGTCGCCGTTAAACAGTCTGCAGAAGAAGTTCTTCCATATCCTCAGCATCGACTGCGATTCTACTACGATGTTCCCTTGTTCATCCTTGCAGGCCTCGGTTCGGGCTCTGTAGCCTGGACAGGTTTTTTTGACCCTTTGGTAAAACTTCCGAACCTCATTTCTGCTATAACATCCTTCTATCTCCTCGATCGCGCGCTTCTCATGCTCTTTATTTTTCCTCCTGAAAAGCTTGTGTTCGTCTCTCCTCTTCTGCCCGTAGAGCTCGCGGGCAGCTCTGGTCTTTCTATGCAGCGCCGCTTCGTATGCCTCTTGTTTCGCTGCATGTGCTTGCCGGCACTCGTGGTCAAACCAGGGATTTCGTTGTGGTGGCCGTGTGAAACCCAGCACATCAGAGGCGGCATCTCTGATCGCTTTTTGGCAATGTTGCCACTGGTCTTCAATACTTGATGCTGGCGGCATAGGACCTCTTGAGAGATTGAGAGAGACTCGATCGGAAAAGGATCTGGTGATCTCTTGCGATTGCAACCGTCCGACGTCAAACTTCCTCACAGTATTTCCTTGTCTTGGCGGTGTTCGGGATATCCGCAGTCGTACCTTGGCTACAACAAGGTAGTGGTCCGAGTCAATGTTGGCCCCTCGGAACGTTCGGACATCCATAATACTGGAGGAGTGCCTTGCGTCGATCGCAATGTGGTCAATCTAGTTGACGGTTGATTGATCAGGAGATCTCCATGTTCCTTGGTGGATATCGAGACGTGGGAACCGCGTACTAGCTACGACAACGTTCTGCCCCGCAGCAAAGTCGACCAGCCTAAATCCGTTATCAGAGGTGGTGTCGTGTAGGCTGTGCTTTCCGACAGTACTACCAGCCAGGAACATCGAACATTTTTCGCGGCACCACCTCTCGTCGGGGAACGACAAGCCACCGGGAGTATAATTTGTCATGAAAGAGCCACTCTCCTACTGTTCTCTTGTCGGAAAGACACAAGAGAGTGGTTCTTTAAAGTCGAAGGGCGGAACAGTTGACGTTAGACCCAAGATATAAATTATCAGCTTTATCTTCAGCCAGGAGGGGGTGGCTGAGAATTCGACGAAAGTACCATTTAACTTGGGTGGCTTCTATCTTGGTTGTTAAGCTCCTCCCATGTTTTCCTCTCTAATCGTTTAATGATCAGCTTGCAGTTCTCGTTTTTGCATCGATTGGAGGCGCTGTTAAGTATAGAGAGTTTGGACGAGCTAACAATCGAGCGAGTGTCGTCGACATCTCCATGTCAACATCAATTGTCCAACTAAATGAGGGGTTCATGGAATAGGATTCTTTCCTCTTCCTCCGTCATTCCTTTTTCCGTTTATCTGTCCTTTTTCTGGTCGTTTGTTTCTTCGTTTTCCCGAAGGATGTGTTTTTGGTTAATTTTTGTTTGATTGAAATTTAATGTAGGTCCTAGAAGTAGGACGGTAAGAACGACAGAGCTATAGTTCAACCCTCAGGAACTCATATTTGCTCGCACCCCCACTAAAATCAGCTTGGATGGCTCTGTTGCAATCCTCCTCTGGGATCATCGGGACTCACTGAGGCTCGTCACCAACCTCAAGGTACATAGATAGCTAAGGAAGAAGAATTGATTCCTAAAACACAACCAAATGTCATAATCCGCATTCACTCAGATAAATACAAAATGTAAATTTTATTCTAGGATGAAGAGAAAATAAAGTAAAAAGTTTTTCGTTATAAAAAAAAAAAAAATTAAATCTCGGACGAGAATCAGACATAGATTTTATTTTAAGGTTAACATCAAGCACTTCAAATTGATCGTG
Organism: Matsumyia berberina; assembly: GCA_917880715.2. NCBI lineage: Eukaryota > Metazoa > Arthropoda > Insecta > Diptera > Syrphidae > Matsumyia > Matsumyia berberina. The sequence continues at coordinate 39,176,462 of OU862870.1, forward strand.
ACTTCCAATTCTCAAATGTAAATTTTATTTTTTAATACAGATGTTATATGCAAATGTTATTTCTCACCTACCGAAGTGTCGTGAATGACATAGCGTATATTTCAGCGTTTTTGTTTGTTTGTCAGCCACGCAGTCTTCTTACGAACTAACTGCAGCTATTCTGTGAAAAGTGTTGTATACCACATTAGCAGCGCCATTGTAAATAAAAAAAATCGTAACAGTTCGTGAGGCGTGAATTCATTAAATTACAGTCAAAAAATGTTACATTTGTATCGTAAATAATTCATAAGTATGAGCATGGTAATATTTACTTAAGAATTGTTAATAAATGCTGTATATGATTTTGCGTTTTGATATTAATTTTTATTTGCATTTCCCTGCTTTACGTTTCACAGTCGTTGCTGACGATGAATTCTTTTCCACGGTAGTAGATACATTGCATACAGATACATCTGCACTTAAAAACATTCTGAGATGTTGAATCTATCCTTCTGTGATTGTGTTGACATTGTCGACCTACAGTATTAAAACTTTGCGATTAAAAAAATAGCTGATTTGACAGTTCGGGATGAGGAAGGGCCTAGTTTCTCGCAATCATTCATGTTGTAGGTGTTACATTTTTTTTAACGAATGGAAGGGACCTACAATTTGTTGTCGACTCCGAACGACGAATTGAGAAGCTTTTTCATGACAAACTATACTCTCGGGGGCTGGTCATTCCCAAATGATAGGTGGTGCCGCGAAAAGTTTTCGGTGGATATGGCTGGGGCTTGAAGCCACGCAGCTCGCACAGAAGTCCAATGCACTCACCACAAAGCCGCGACAAACACCAGCACGAATAAACGAGGACCACATGATCTCGTTTGCCGAGGAGGACATGCCACCATTGACAAGAGTTAAGTGCCCATCACAGCATCCGATCTAAGTTAGGTTAGGTTAGCGGGCCGATGAATATGATGAAATCCTCTTCATTTCTTTTAGGTCTATGTAGATCCGTTGTGACACCCTTGTATTTTAACAGCTACTTCCCATCGCTCCTGCCGATAATATCAAAGGTTTTCGAAAAACTCTTATTGAAACGGTTAAAACCGGTAATTGAAGAAAGACGTTTGATTCCTGATCATCAATTCGGGTTCAGAATCAAGCATTCCACAATTGACCAGGTTTATAGAATAACCAACGAAATTGAGAAGGCCATAGAAGAGAAAAAGATATGTTCTAGTGCTTTTCTTGACGTTTCTCAAGCCATCGACAAGGTGTGGCACGAAGGCTTGAATTATAAAATTAGACAGGTACTTCCGAAAGAGTTGTACAAGATCTTAGAGTCGTATTTGGAGAATAGACTCTTCCGTGTCAAGCACGGAGCCGAATACTCGGAATTCAAGGAAATCGCTGCGGGAGTTCCACAAGGAAGTGTTCTTGGTCCAGTCTTGTTCTTGCTCTATACTCGAGATATACCCCAAGAAGAAGGCACCGTTGTTGCTACGTTCGCGGACGATACGGCTATTCTGGCAACAGATAATTCAGTCGAGTCAGCAACTGTAAAGCTTCAACGAGCTTTGGATAAAATCTGCGAGTGGACAAGGGTTTGGCGCATTGTTCTCAATGAAACCAAATCTACGCATGTTAACTTTACGTACAAGAAAATAAACAACTTACCCGTTTTCATTAACTCGGTACAAATACCGTATGCAAACGAAGCAAAATATCTAGGAATGACACTAGATGCGAAACTCAAATGGAAGTCGCACGTTAAAAAGAAACGCGACGAGCTCGAAATTAGATTTAGAGAAATGTATTGGCTGCTTGGAAGATATTCCAAATTAAGCATGTATAACAAATTGCTCTTATATAAGCAAGTCTTAAAACCTGTATGGACGTATGGTATACAACTGTGGGGTTGTACTAAAACCAGCAATAGAAACATTTTACAAACCTTTCAAAATAAGGTGCTTAGAACAATTGTTAATGCGCCGTGGTACATTAGAAACGACGATATCCATAGAGACCTCGGTCTAGCTACCGTCGAAGATGAAATAACAAATTTTGCTCGCAAACTCCGTGTTCGCCTTCATGGACATTGCAATAACGCCGTACTCCAAATTCTGGACGTGACAAACCTTGTGCGCCGACTACAAAGAACGAAACCGTTCGATTTAGCGCAATAAGGAATAGCCGCATATAATGACGGTATTAGTAGGTGCTTTCACTGGAAAGCTACCTACACAACGCGAACTTTTATTGTCGAAAGCTAAACTGCTTGATAAGGCTCTTTTGTACTTAGTCGTAGTCAACACGAAAAGGGGAAGTGTTTTTAGTGAGTAAGAATCTCACACTACCATGAGCACGTGCGGTAGATCCTCATGGTGTCTCATGAAAGATTTTCACCTACCCTCGCAAAAAAAAAAAAAAAAAACTGCGTGCTTATATGCCTGATGACAGCCACTTGGCTGTCTTTGCGAACTTACGTAGATCCAACAGTGAACCATCTGCCGAATGTTCTTTTTCTAATATTGCAGAGGCTTGTCCAATGGCATAGAAAGTGAGTCATGTCCTCATGCACCTCTTCGTCCCCGTATCCTCTGCATAGGTCGTCCTCGGTCAGGTGCAGCTTTTTTGCATGGTACCTGTCTGTAATTAATCCTACCAGTAGTGACAGGGATTTCCTGTCCATATGTAGGAGCTTGGTCGTTCTGTTTTTCTGTTATTCGCCTCCGTTAAGGATCTTAGCCTTATTGTTTCCCTCCGGTGACGAGGTGGAGGTTTAATTGTATCGTCCGCTAGCTCTGGTTCTAGGGCTGATCCCTTCTTTGTCAGTTCGTCAGCAGTCTCATTTCCTGGCACACCACTGTGCCCAAGGACCCAGCATAGTTTTACATTATGCTATGTGCCATGAACCCTCAGCGACAGCACTTTACAAGCTTGGATGCAATTACAGTAGCAGCTAGTGCTTTTATAGCCGCCTGGCTGTCTATGAAGATCGTGATATCCTCCCGTGATACCGACGCCATCGACGCCAATTAGACAGATTTGGTCACTGGTAGAACCCCTGCTTGGAAAACACTATTGTTGACAGGGAGTCTTATTGAGTTGCTGAGTCCCAGCGCCCGTGCCTATGTCCACCTTGGAGCCATCCGTGTAGATGGACTTTGTTCATCTGTTCTCTGCTTGGAAAGATGCAAGAGAAGGGCATCCGATCTAAACACGAGCGAGAAAGAATGAAATGATGTCGGACATTACACAGCATCACCCTACAAAAACCATCTTTTGTTTCTTTACATTTACTTTCTTAGGAAATACCCAAGTGTGCTATTAATGTGTCCACCACTGTGCATAACTTTGTATGCAATACAGCTTTTTATTTAATTATCCTGTTAATAATACTGTTGTGATTCATATTATTTATTAAAGTCTACACAGCACCAAAAAACAGTTCTTACAATAGCAAATATGTAGAAGAAAATTTCTTCAAGTAAAAGCGGTCGCACCTTCGTTTCTACCTGCACACCACTTGCGCAAGTGCTCAAAAAGGTAACGTAAAAGGGAAAATAAATATATCTGTCATAACTCTCATTAACGCCAACAGGGTTTATATAGGTGTAACCTTTGGCCGCCTGTAGTAATCCCAAAATCAAATAAAACCTTAACGATCGAATGAAATTTTCTTTATGATATCCGAAGGATGTTTTACTGGCGCCAGACGACTGATTCACTGATGAATCACTTTTGTCTTAGAAGAATTGATTATTTTTACAATCAATACTTTCTTTAATTCGTCGCCGTGGCTCAGGTTCAAGCGGCACCACCTCTCGTCGGGGAATGACAGACCTCCGTGAGTATTATTTGCCACGAAAAAGCTTCTCAGTTCGCCGTACGAAGTCGGTAATAAATTGTTAATCCCTTTCATTCGTGCGCAAAATGTAAAACACGCAACGTGAATGGTTGCGAAAAGCTAAGCCTTAGCTTAGCTGGCGCGACAGATCGCGATGAGCCAAAGCCTAGCTTCTCGAAACCATTCATGTTGCGTGTGTTACATTTTTCGCACGAATGGAAGGGGCCTACAATTTATTGCCGACCCCGAACGGCGAACTGAAAAGCTGTTTCATGACAGATTATACTCCCGGAGGCCTGTCATTCCCCGACGAGAGGTGGTGCCGCGGAAAAATGTTGGGTGTTTTCCTGGCTGGGGCTTGAACCCACGCCACTCGATCAGCAGTCCAACGCATTAACCACTGCCCCACGGCGACCACTCGACATTAATTGATACTATTGCATTGAATCCATCTAAGATTAATATGCTCGTATTCAGTCTGTCATCTATAAAGGCCGTAGATAATATATGCAAGCACCAAAGGAGGTGTCTTACTGTACTCGAATCTAAGACGAATTCAAGGACTCACTAGTTGCTCGGTTCCCGGAATAGCGATAACGAGAACAAAGAAAAAAACAAACAAATTACCAAAGACGGGATATGCTATAGAAAGAAAACAGACGTATTTCATAAGTAGTTACCTGAATTGACAGGACACAGCTCCATAAGCATAATGCTCACTTTACTGGGGATCAATTCTTCGGCAAGCTGCCACGATACAGGACAAATGGTGACCATCAAACACCTATCAAATCTCCAAACCTGACGACTTTGGAAAACCGACTGTCTGGAGAACTACATAGAAGTATCGGCGAAACTGGGGCCGAATTACCACAATCGATAACGAGTGAGTGAGTGGCACTCGTCATCGAATGATCGATAAACTTAATTGGGAGCAGTAATGCCAAATTCTCACATTTCGATGACGAGTTACTCGTTAACGAGTGTGGTAATTCGGCCCCTGTTCGACATGTACTTCGTTCTGTAAAAAAGCACAAACTGGTTCAACCAATATTTAGGAAAACTCGGTTCAACATTGAAGTTGATAAAAGTATAATCCCAGCGGCAGTATTTCATGTCACCTATGATAGGCAGACACCAAGAAATAACCGAACAATCATTCTAGTTAAATGGTTTCCTTTAGAAATTCGCCTTCAGACAATATTTCGAGTCACTGTGCGGTTTGCAAAAGAAAGGAGAATAGATAACAGATAATCATTTTATTTTCTTTTGTACAAATGTAGTTAGTCATGCGAATCGCGCAGTAGAACACTTTGTGCGACATAAAATAGAAGCGGAAAATACATTTTGAGCGTTTGATCGTTCGAGCATAATCTTAATCCTAGATAAGTAGAAACCTTTTGAAATTATACGAGTATGCATGTATGTGCACTATTGTCCACTTGGCCCAAAACTATGTGATCCTGCCGCACAACACCTTACCATTGGGTGATAGCCATCACTGATAGGTGCCCTCATTCTTACATGAACGTGTATGTATTTATTTTATTGTCATGGAGATGCTTAAGAAGTTTCTTCGTCGTTTTCTCTTGATAGGTATAAAGTCTCTTACTCTTACTTTTAGCTGCATAGGGTCGAGCCCGAACTGTTTTGGGGAATGACAAACCTACGTATAAGAGTATAATTTGTCATGGCGAAGCTTCTTAACTCATCGTTCGGAGCCGACAATAAATTGTAGGGTCCACTCCTTTTGTGCAAAAAATGTAACGCAGAACATAAATGACTGTGAAAACTAAGTCCGACACTGAACTGCAGCGCTAGCTTTCTATTTTTATTTATAAGAAAAAATTCGGAGTACATTCCAGAGGAAACGACCAAGTACAGACACTTTGTATAAGTAAGTTCGTTTAAGTTTATTAGGGCAATATAGATTCAATTACACACAAGGCCTATTATGATACTCAAAGGAGTTTTACCCGTAGAATCATTTAGATTCGTTGGTAAAGAAACGGAGGATTCGATAAGGGGTCTGACCTAAGTCACTGGTATTAGTGAAATGATAGTGACCTAACAGCCTCTTCGCATGTTATTATTCTTATTAGTGGGAAGTAGTTTGTCCACTCTAGCACTACGGTCTCATATAGAGACCTATTGTGCTGTCCCATACTTTAAGAGCAGTTTGTCTGCTCCAGAGGGTGTCAGGAAGCTAATCAGCCTCTCTGGGTGGAGCGTGGCAAGCGCCGTTGGTGCCTAGAGTCCACCTTCTCACATGAATAAGGGCTCGATATTCTCTGACGATGTGAAGAGAGCTTTCGTCCAGTCTGCAGGTAATATTCGGTGACAGTGCAAGCTCGTGTAAGTTCCGTTTTAGTCGGCAGTGGCCACTTACGATGCGGTTAGAATTCTAAGGTGGGTCTTGCTCAGATTTAAAAGGAACTTGGATTTTTTTTGCCGATACATTGGGAAAGAGGTGTTTGGTACATTTCTGTCCTACTTTTTCCATCCAAACTGCGTTGGATTTGAGCAGCGATTGCTTTCTCATGAAGTTTTTGAAAATTAATTGGTTTTTCCACAGGCTGGTTCAGGACTAGTGAGAGGGGTGGTTGCACCTATCTTGGCCAGTGAGTCCGCTGTTTCAGTGCCGATGTGGCCTTTGTGTTCAGGGATCCAGTGTAGTATAACCAAGTTGTTTTTTCCCAGTTCTAGAAGCAATTTAGCTTGAAAGATCGATGAGTATGCGCCTAGACTGTCCGAATATTCCAGCCCAAGATCCATTTTATAACCGTCCGTATACCATACTTCGTCATGCTCTGAAGGACGGAGTTTGAATTTTGTCCCAGTCGTCACTAGATGGGATCACTCCTGAGAAGCAGGGAACTTGTCATGCAGATTTCAGCTAGGCACTGAACCCAAGTTGGTTGGTTTGAGTTGAAAGAACATTAATTCATAGTTAAAAATTTAATTTTTACCGTCCATTCTGTGAATAGGGATCATATGTAAATGAGTCCACAGTTTACGAAAAAAGGACTGTCAGTTAAGAGAAGGCTGTAAGGGGCTGGGATCTAACCAAAGGTATCGTTAGTTGTATCCACCGAGATAAGGGAAGATTGAAAGCGTCCGTTAGGTAGGCAGGCTAGCAATGGGAGGTTCGATTGCAATGATGCTAAGAAGTGTGTGTTGGGAAGATCTGAAGTCTCTCCCTTATTTTACTTGTGACTTGCATACAACTGTCTCGTTTTGTACAGGCTCTTCCCTGTTTGGTAGGCTGGAAGCAGAACCTAAACTAAGCCAAGCACTGTCTGTCTGGTGTCAAATCTAGGAGTAGGCACTATCACTTCTAGAGCTGGTCTCCTTGATAGAGCAGACGATACTGAAGACGACTTATCGTCTTTAGTCAACTGCCCAAACTCTGGCTTCACTTTTTGAGGAGGGGCTATCTTCCATTGCATCAACTAGGAAGATAGCGATCCGTTTGTGTCGCGAGGTATAAGGGTGGGCTGGCCAACCTTTGCCAACTACATCTGGCATGTATCGGGTGCCTGGCGAACCCGTGCCACGGAGAAACCAAGGAAAGAAGGAACGCGTTTAGGGTTAAGTACAGGTTAGTCTTACGTTAGCATAGTTTAGGATAGGGCCTTATTTTAAGATTTAGTTTAGGCTAGTTAGGTTAGTTTCGCGATGTTCTTTCCTACCTTTCTCTACGGCATGAGCATAAGCTCTTGGACTGGTTTCTTCACTTTCTTCTTCCTTCTTTTGTCCGTCCGAAGTCTGTTTAGGGTATTAGGGAAATCTACCTCTTTCTATTTAGCTAGCTTTCATCATGACACGATTTTTTTGTGTGCTGAGCAGGTGGTACAAGGTGGGGTGGATAAGAACCACCCCCCGTCCGACGAGTTGAGCCGAGCAACCACAAGCGTGCCCCGTCCTCCTGAAGTTGCCTCCGTGGCCCTAACCTGGTTCGCATCAATAGCCCCATTTTAGAGATCCAGTAGATGTCAAGGGGAAACAGAACCGATTATTTAGCCTTCCTGGATATCATAGTGTCAACTAAGACGTGAACCTATGTCTTGTGTTAGCGGAAGCATGAACTGTTCTTGAGTTGGGGTTAGGTACTTGCAGCTCGCCAAGTAAGACAGACGAAGTGAGTTAAGTTCGCAGTTCGTATCTGATCGGCGCTTGGGATCTGTGGGCGGTTGGTGAGTTCACTCAGTGTAGTTTAATTTAAAAAAAAGACTGTAAGTTATTGTCTTACAAAATTTGGTGTTCAAAATAGAGACTCTGGAGATGGATGGCCTTTCCACAGAGATGATCAAAGCTAGGCCATTGGATTTATTTACCTTCATAAGATTTTTCCAGTTCTTGCGTGGTAGTATTTTATTCGATAGGGTATTAAGAACATGATGTCCAGATCGGCAAAGTAAAATTTTGCCGACACTTTTAAGAGGGATATGTCCAAAATAACCTTGTTATCGTTGAGATTCTGTCCCCAGGGATTTTTTCAAACCTGTATGGAAAATGAGTACCTACTGTCTCGGTTTAGCACAGTCGCGTCTTTAGTTCTTTCGAAATCAACGATCTTTTAGCAAGCATTTTGTTGTGCTGCGATTTTTTGATTAAATATTGGATATTTATTAAGCGGTGTTTGGCGAAGCTACGAGTAAATTAAAAATACTTACATTTTCACAATGAACGCAATGAGTTTGACTTAAAAAAAAAACTATGAACAGATTATCAATGTACCCGTTAAGTTTGTTATACAAATTACTTTTATTTATATGAAATTGATACACAGGGTGTTTCAACAATATGGATGCAGACGAACACAGTTAAGAAAAAGTATATACATACACATATAATAATATACATCATTTATTTAATTTTTTTTTATATCTTTATACATATGCGTTAAAAACACAATTTAATCTATCACAGATACATATCCAATATGTACATTCAAATTGATATCTAATAACAGCGACTAAAAGTGAGACTAAAGCAGAATAACAGAATTAGAACGGAACGCAAGCGTCAATTTAGAAAATAAGAAAGAAACTGCATTTAATATGTGCTGTGCATACACGCACATGTAGGAATTTTTTTTATAAATTTTGTTCTTAAAAGAATTTTTTTTGTATCGACTTTGCAAAAGGCAGAACTATTGCTTTTTGCTTCTATTACTTACATCTATACACAAGGGATGTACGTTTCTAGTAAATGTTGCAGGGCATTGTCATTCGCACATTTTTAAATAATGAAATTTATTTTATTAGCAAGCCCAGTCCTTATTATGTATGTTTGTATGTGTATCCAAAATAATCGCATTTTTTATTTCAGTCGCCGACTTTAATAATAATTGCTTCTAAAATATGTTATATCTTGTGGGTTTTGATAAAAATTAAATTAAATAAATAACCAATGATGAGAGAATGCTGTTCCTAATATAAGAAAAGAAAAAGAAAATAGAATCAACTCAAACAAACATTGCATTAATCGTTACCTATTAAATGTAACTATGATAGTTCAAATCCAGTATTACTGCATACCGCATAACGTAATTTGTCCTTTAGAGTGGATTTCTTTTGATAATTTGGCAATTTCAATAAATTGAAACATGTAGACGACGTCGGAAGTCGATTGAGGGGATCTTTTTTACGAATTGTAAAAAATCCACGTATTACGCTTCCAATCGTGTCGCCAGTGTCTTCATCATCACCAACTTCCACACATCTAATGGAGAACGGTGGCTCTAAGTGTGCAAATCCTAACAAGGGTGGCTTAGAACAGCTGGTGACGAACTAGAAAATAAATGGTACTATAGCTCAATTGGTAGCCAAACAAATAGGCACATACCTTCAAAAAAAGCTTCCGCTCATCTTCACTAAAGTCTTTAGCTAAAATATCCCATAACCAGCCAACAACTCGATGCGAATCGTGAAATCCACCGTAATACTGTGTATGCTTTCGTAAATCTCTCAAATCTAATGGAGCTGTATCTCCTGAAATCAATCTCTGAAGCTCAGGAGCAGAAAACAATGACAGCCACTCAGGATTTACAATACTCCGAAATCCACGATTAAATGCTGCTGTTTGTTCTCGTATTTGGGTATGCATGTGAAAATATGCCATGTAATGGATGTAAATAATTCTGTAAATGGTTAAATTACATTACAATACATTTATTTAAAAATATCCAGCAACCACTTCAGAAAAACTTACTTATTGTGATCGGTAACTCCACGGGCTTTTCCACCAGGATGCAACTCATGAGTAATGATCTTTCCCATAACATCTTGATCAACTGAAAATGTCAGGTTCAAGTCCGAAACATCTTGTTTGTAGTGCTTAATAAAAGTCAAGCTTCGATATAGCTCGTTATCTAGAGATGGCAGTTCGTCCATGCAAGAGTATAAAGCCTGCTGTGTTTGCCCCAACAACTGGGATAAGAAAAACGAAGCAAATGGAACATCTACAACTATTCCTTCATAGACTGCTTTTCCCAGCATCCTTCCAACGAATTCGAAAAGCTGTAGGTGATTGTCCTGGACATACGATATTGGCGATGGATAGAGACGCTGGTCCGATGTGGTTTTGAACAAATTCAATGATGGATCAAATACTCTTTTAATAGTTTCCTCTAGGAATTCCTTAAATACTCCATCCTGATCTATTCCGGCCTCATGAAGACCCTGCTGGTTTATAAATCTCACACGAATTACTCCTTTCAATGCATGAGCACGTAATGCTGCTAGCTGTCTATAGCCATCTTCCACAATTCTTTCTCGATGAATTACAATTAAAGCTGATCTTGGTGATGCACATGCTGACTCGGTAAGACCGAGCACGGCTTTTTCATTTTGTACGTACCTACGGAATAGCTTGACCCGATCTTCATGTGGTATAATATGCGGCATTTTCTGCAAAAGAATTTGAGTGTGCTTTTTTCCCTTTTCCAAATCGGCCAAGAAATGTGAAGGCTTAATTTCTTGTATAAGCCAATGATTTGCTGGAGCAAAAGGTCTACGGCAATCTCGGCGATAGAGACAAAGTAAAAGTGTGTGTAACGAAACAAAGAGAGGTAATGATGTTAGATTCTTCCGACCTAAAAAATAAAAGTTACAACAAATTACTCCTCGTATATTTAGGTAGAATTTTAATTTAAGTTTTATTTACCCAGAATATTATCCTGTATGATCCTGTATAGAAAATTGTTAAGGAAGTGAGACAGACCAACAAAGTCATTCAACAGAAACGGTTTTTGCTCCGTGTACATTTCATATTCGTCCAAAATTCTGCAATAGTAGGTTATTTGGTTATATAATCAAATTCAAGTCATAATATTATTTTATTCATACACATAAGATATAAATACATGATTGCTGCTAACGGATTGAAACCTAAGCTTGAATCAACAGCAGTGCAACGAACTTATTTCCTAATTTCACTTATTTATGATGGCGTTACAGAGGTGGGCATGAGCATCAATCAACAAGCCTCAGAAGGCAGCTCGATCGTTATGGAGATGGCTAGCCAATGTCGCACACCAAGTTGGTTGAAATTGCTTTCCACTTGCTTGCGCCACCTAGATTAGGTTAGATAGATGCGTTGGCGAAGGGAGAAAGAGCCTGCCGCGGCACACTCAGATCAGAAAAGACCCATTGTGATGACCATTCGGGCGAGAAGGTATCGCTTGCTCGTGGGGCAATTCCCAAAGACCTCTTCTATTGTCCTGGCGTTTTGAACCACCTTAAAGCCTCAATGAACCCACAGATGTCTTTGATAAGTAAGCTACTTAGTTCTTCGGTATCTTAGGAAAAGTGTCCTCCACAAGTTTTATGTCTGAGATGACAGAGGCCTGGGTAGAGACAGAGAAAGTGGGTTGTGTCCTCATTAACTTTCTTCGCAACACCTGCAAATGTCATTCCCACTTAGACTTAGATTTTTCATGTGAGAGCGCAGAGTATTACGACCTGTAATTACTCCTGTAGGATAGAGAGGGTTTTTCTGTCCTTCTGCATGAGAGTATTAGTTCTGACACTGCTGTACCTTGGCCAGAGTTTTCTTGTTATTTTACAGGAGTCGAAGAGAGGCAGACACACGTAAGCCAAGATAGGCCCATTGTGATACCACTTGGATCTATACCCTAAAATGTGGAGCTCTAATGGAGCTCAGGAGACTCTTGACGTCAGTAGCTGATCATTCGCTCAAGTTGCCAAAGCGATCGGCCTCTAGATAGAGCGTTCTTCTTTGAGGTAGGGCAGGACAGGTGCAGAGGAAATGGAGGATTGTTTCTTTCTCGCAACCACTCATGTTGTACGTGTTACATTTTTCGCACGAATGGAAGGGACCTTCAATTTATTGCCGACTCCGAACGGCGAATTGAGAAGCTCTTTCATGAAAAATTATACTCAAGGAGGCTTGTCATTCCCCGACGAGAGGTGATGGCGCGAAAAAAATGTTCGGTGTACCTGGCTGGGACTTGAACCCACGCCGCTCTGTCAGCAGTCCAACGCACTAACCACTGACACACAGCGACCACTGCAATTTGTACCACATATATGTATATGACAAGTATTTACTTACGTAACGTAGTGTGTCATACAATCGGAAAATAACATAAGCATGTAAATCTGCGGCTGTGATCCAGTAGGGTCAGATTTCAGAAGATCTACATATTCCTTGATGCCGCAGTATTGACCAACAGATGTTATAAGTTGCCAAAGATCGTACAGAATGGAATCGTTGTAACATATTCCTGAAAATACAAAGGTTATGCATAGGCATAACAAACAATTTAAACTATTACCTGATAAAATATCCAACTTTAGTTGTGATAAAGTCGTTAGGGCTGCAAAAAACATTGAACATACTTTAGCAACATTCAAAAACTCTGGCGAGTCTAGCTTTCTCAATTGCTTTCCACTTTTTTTCAAGCTTCCTTTGGTTGAACTCCGTTCAAGTGCACGACGAAACAAATTGCTTCCAGAATTTTGAGGTGGAGGTTGGAATTCGTGTCGTTCGAAATTTTTATTAATTTCCTTAAGGACATCACCAAGCAGTAGCTTAATGCACCTGTGACCCCATAACATGTGAAATTGTTTTTTCAGCAAAGGTACATTCTGGTTTTGCGCTGAATCTTGTGACGGTGTGTACCAGCCAAGTAGATCGTGCCATTGAGAAAACACGCCTTTTGTGCCAACGCTTTCTGGAATTCTTTCTAAAATATACGTTGCTACTTCCTGTAAATAATAATGTATTTCAATTCGTTTCAATTCGTGCAATCGTATAGTTACCGTCAGTAAGGGATATGCCAACAGTTTAGCCTCGTCCGAATTTTCGATGTGAAACAGGTTAATAATATTGCCCAAGAATGCCAACGATTTTGTACCCTACACCCCAACGAGTAAATAATTTATCGTACAAACTGTTTCTAACAAACACTTTACTTACTGAAGCAGTTTTAACGAATTCTTTATGCCAATCCCCGCTTTCTGACATTTGAAGTGCTCTTTTAAGGATATTTATGGACTGTAATTGTTGGACGCATGGCGGGGCATTTGATTCCAAATGTAAAATCAAAGCCGGGATCGATAAGATCTCTGCCAAAAATTTAGAAACCAAAGCATCGTGAAAGTCCCCATCAATAAGGGGTCGGGTACATAGGGTAATGATGGCCTTTAAAGAAACCGGCTTCAAAGTTAGTTCCTCACGCATGCATCCTTTTAGCATAACGCACTATTGACAGAAAAGACTCAGTTAATTTATTAACTTATTGGAATAAATAGGTTATCTTACTCTCATTGTTTGATAAAATCCATTTTGAACCAAATATCCTTGTATGTTGAAGCATATTTTTTGTAATACCGGTTGGATTTTTTCCATATTCTTGTTGTGTAAAAGCGCCCATGATCTCGGTGATGTAAACACGATCAACGTATGTAAGTATAAAGTTAACGAGATACTATCCGCGTGGTTTTCTAAATTGGTAGAAAAAAATATGTTAAAAAAGAAATCAGCTACGAGAAATTTACTTTAAATTAATCATTTTCATTGTCATCAGAAAATAGCAACGCAAATCTTGGTGTAATTTCTGTGATACACAGAATCTTCTATACTACGCAAAGTCCTCCCTAAAATACCACAAATGCCAAGATGCCAAGTGTCATTATGCACCTAAGCGATACCTAGTTAGACTCAGATAAGAAAAGAAAGATTTGCGAATACGCACTTCCCCGGCTGTACGCCCACCAATACCAATCTTTGGACAGCTACGCGCGACCTCTTACTTCAACTAATCTGATCAGCGAAAATTATCTAGAATGGACAGCTTCAAACCATACAAGGACCAGAATCCGATGGTATTTTCCCTACATAACTTTACAGATCTTTCCTAGATGTCAAACACATTCTAACCAGGATCCTTAAAGGCTGTCTAGCTTTTATTACAACACCCAGTGGCTGGATTGAAGTAAAAGTAGTTTCTATACCCAAAGCAGTTAAGACCACACACACTTTTTAAAGACTTTAGGCCGATAAGCCTGACCTCAATTCTATTGATAACGTTAGAGCAAATCCCCGACCTTTATGTGAAGGACACCGCGGATTGCAACCATCTTTCCAAATCACAGCACAACTATCGAAGGGGTATACTGGACAAAATTAAGTTAATGGGCGAGAAATATAACTCCGAAAGCCTCACAGCCACATCGGACTACCTAACCCCCTATAACGATTTCAACACTGATTTTCAATATAATCAAATCAAAGGCAGTCAAGAAATGTCGAGACACGCTTATCATCATAAGGCACCATACTGTCAAACTCTGCTAGGTTCCTGGACATAAGCACATAGAAGGGAACGAAAAGGCTGACGAATTGGCAAGATTGAGGTCGGCTATGAACATTAGCGAAGAAGACACATCTGTAATGCCACCGATACGGAGATTGCATGGGATAATAGACAGCATAATAGAGAAAGGAGCCAACTCCCTCTGGCTAGCCAGGGAGGATTGCGCCACCTCTCGGACGCTATGGCCGAAACTAAATAGAACTAGAACAAGGTGCCTCCTGGCACTGGACAGGTCTTCTATCCGCATGATCACTGGCGTTATCACAGGACACTGCGCCATCGGAGTCATGCTCCGCTAGTGAAGAATCGAGTCCAACGATCTATGCAGAAGCTGCGGAGATGAAGAGGAGGTAGAATCAATCCAACATCTGCTGTGCCACTGCCCCGCCCTGCAGGAACGACGACTACGCGCTTTAGAATCAAGGTTCTTTGCAAGCATAGCAGAGGTAACAGACCTACAGTTAACGGACCTACTCCGATTCTTAAAGATTACTAACTGGTTCACAAAACAGCCAACAATAGGAAAGGTCCTTAGGCTGTCCCGAGAACCGCACCGCTATTCCCACAAATTAAAAGGGTACTCACAATGGACCTTCAGGTCTCCGAGTGGAAGTTATGAGGCTTATCCATCACACACCCTTCTAACCTAACCTATCGAAGGGGTAAATCTGTTGAAGCGGCCCTTCACTCGATCATACTGCCTATTGAAAGATCCATAGCGCTCAAGGCATTCACAATGATTGCATTCCTAGATATTGAGGATATTCAATAACGTTGAGACACTTTCGACAATCAATGCTCTGAAAAATCTTAACATTTGCGAATCAATTTGCAGTCACGAAGAAGCCACATCGGGGCACGTTCCAGGGAGGTGTGCTATCTTCTCTTCTATGGAATGTTGTTCTCAATTAACTTTTTCTGAAGCTAGAAGATGCGGGGTGTGGCGTGGTGGCATATGCAGACGATGCCGCCGTTTCTATGTCGGGTAAGTACCCTCAAACACTGCCAAATATTCCTCCCACCAAAGCCCAACGGTACTCATTTTAGTTTTTCAGACAGTGTCAAATATCTAGGACTCATTCTAGACAGGAAGCTTCTCTGGAGAGATAATATTGCCGAACGTGACAGGAAATCTCTGGTAGAATTCTACTCATGCAAAAGAGCAGTAGGTATCAGATGGAACCTACAGCTGAAAATCATGCTCTATACTGTAGTTGTAAGACCGATTCTTACTTATGGCATAATGGTTTAATGGGCGGGTCTAGAAAAACAAACCGACATTAAAGTTCTCGAGATAATTCAACGTGGGGCTTGCCTTACCGGTGCGCTGAGAATTTCTTCTACATCTCCGCTTCAAACCATGCTTCACTTACTACCCATAGATATTTATGGCATGCAGCGGCCTTAAGACTGACAGAAACTGACCAATGGTGTGAGAAAAATGTAGGGCATCCCAGAACTCTATCAACCACGCAAGCCTTCTTAAATCAAGAAAAACGCTGCCCATGCTCACTGAAAATGACTTCAACATGACCTATAAGCACAAAATACCGGACAGAAGCGCGTGGAGCCAGCGCTAAGTCCTCATTAATGAGTCTGTCTCTTCCTTTACAGATGCCGAAGGAGTGGTCAGGTCCGATGTCATCCCTCAGATCTTTAATGTTGTGGATGAGTAATGGAATTTGGCTGTTAGCGAAGGTTGAAATTAAATCACAGAGATGCGCCTCAATTTTGAGCACTTATACTGCGACTTTTATTTAGACGACAAAATTTTCACGTCTAAGTTGCTTTTTACAAGAGAAAAGTTGTACTGTAACTTGTCTAACTCTTTCTTGGATGTTGAATGTCCATCGTAGATTCCTATCCAAACTAAGACCCAAATATTTTGCTTCGTCGGAGGGATTAGACTTGTATCATTCAGGGACAGAGGGCCGATAAACAGAATTTAACATTACCTAGAGAAGACCACCAGTTTAGTTTGTGGGGATTCACACCCAAAACACACCGAACCGTCCATCTGTTTAGCTTATTTAAAGCGATCTGTAGGAGTTCTTTTAGAGTGTTAAGGGATTTTGCCGGGACTGCAAATCACCGTGCATCCCTCATCATCCAGGTTTATCCGCAGTTCATTTACCAACAAATTCCAAAAAGAGGATATGGGACGCCTCCCTCTGGGGGTACCTCTACTAACAGATCTTCTCGCAAATGCCCGACCCAGTTTTGAAAATAATACGAGTGGTGAGCAGGAGATTGATTAATTGGTAAAGACAGCTATCTACTTATCGCTTGTAAATGCTTATATGTTGACATTATTGAAAACGCCTTTTACATACTAAATCTACATACAACCTTGTATAGACAAGAGCCTATGAGCCAATCATTTCTTTACAATAAAGGGTTCAAAAAAGTGAATATTTAAGAGTCTATAAATCTAAAACAATACTAATGAACCTTTAATAAATTGATTAAGTAGACACAATGTTTGGAAAATTACCTGGTTTGAGAGTCTCCATTATCAAGCAACAGAACTTCAGAAGTTGTTTTATATGCGCAATCCATGACAAACTAAAAATTATTATTAAGGAGATAAATGAACTAGAAATATAGATGTCTTTATTATACCTTATATTTTTCTGTAAACACAAACTTGCATAGTTGGTCTTCACAGACTCTGATTCAACCGATTTATTCACATATCTGCAAAGGCGTTCGAATCTTTCTCGTAAATCTAGATCAGTGTGCTGAAACTGTACGAGGAAACGGCTTGCCGCAACATAAACTTCCGCAGCAGGACCCAAGCTGAGGTTACATTCTTCCGATTTAAGATGTACGACTGCTATATCAAAGTCCTCACTTCAAAGAAAAATGAAAATAAGAAGGTTGTGTGATTTTAGTTTGGGAGCGTAACTTACAGGATTTTTTTCTTATATTTCTTGCGGGCAAGAAATCCTTTTATACATGATTGAATGCAAATTGCAGCAGTTTCTCTTTTCTTTTCTAGGGCCCTTTCCTCGCGAGCAACTTTTGTTTGCTCAAGAAAAGAATCCTTTTGTGACTCGGCTAACCCGAACATCCTCACTCAGGCATAGAACACAGCGAGTATGTAATTCAATTAGTAATTCGCATACTTTAGTTACTTTAGGTCGAAATTGTTTCTTTTTATAAAATCAACTAGGGCTTCAATTCGAATCAAATTGATTACAAATGGAAACAATAAATTATTTTACCTATCGTGTTGACATTACAAATTATTTGTCAAAAACATATGTAAGGGTACACAAGTTCCGAAAGGAATCACCGATTGCAACTAGTCGTCGGGAGATGGCACTCTATAATATTAAGATTTGATATGTGCCCATATTAGCAAATAATTAGCGCTGAGCCACGGACCGGAACCTTTTATAGAGCGGAGGATACTACTGACGTTAGTGACAGAAGTCATTTGTAAAGAGACCCAATCTTTTGGTGTGTAGACTGTGCTCTGAAAGGACACTGAAAACTGAGTCTTTTGTTTGGATGGCTGAAGCAAAACTAATTCATTGGAACCAACGAGAGCAAAGTCTATCTGGAGATATTTTGCCCATAGAGGCATATCCAATTCCAGCCGATTTCATAGGAGTCGTAGAAGACGGCAAGGCCTTGTGAGTTTTTCAGCCTTGTAGTTAGTCAGAATCAATGAATGGGGTACATTTTTCTTTTATTACATGCGGCGAAAACACTTGGAGGTTTCATTGTAAATGAAAAACGTTTCGGAAAATTTCGGACTTTGAGAAAAGATAAAAGAGCTTATGCGAAAGTATAATTTATCGTATGGTTGGTTAAGGGTATTTATATGCCCTGATCTCAATTTTATACCATTTAACATAAGTCATCTTTGAATAAAAATCTTGCTACTACTAGCGCTGGTAAAAAATATTTCAATAAATTAACTTGCACCTATCTTCACTCCGTACACTGACAATTAGAATATTTTGACAGCTTCATTCTAACTTCACTATAATTTTGTTCAAGAAAAATTGATGTATTCACATATTCTTATTTAATGTAATGTAATTGTGCAAATTCGTTTATATTAAAAAAATAGAAAATAGTAGAACTGTAATCATTTTATTCATTGTGAAAGTACGCAATTAGAATAGA
Source organism: Matsumyia berberina (assembly GCA_917880715.2). Lineage (NCBI taxonomy): Eukaryota > Metazoa > Arthropoda > Insecta > Diptera > Syrphidae > Matsumyia > Matsumyia berberina. Next base: position 39,195,280 of record OU862870.1, read on the forward strand.
TTTGTATTTGCGACCAATTATGTGTGCATTGGAATTCCAATCAAATATTGAGTAAAGATACTAAACGGACCTAAAAAAACGGTAAATTTTAGAGGAAAAAAGAAAAGAACAGTTTTTGTGTAGAAAAGGCGCCGAATAGCTTAATTTCTTGCATGAAGTAATAGGGACTGCAAGTATGTAATTAAATAACGTTAATATTATTTATGTTGAAAATTTGAAAGCGAAGCTGAACTTCATATTCTGCCACTTCTACATGAAATTTTTGTATTGAGGCATGTTTATGCACATTTACTGTGACTTGAAGAATATATTACTTTTTATAGCTAACCGGCACTGTGTAAAAGGTATTTGTAATATAATCAACGGTTTATTCGCTTCAGCGTTTTTTTTTTTTTTTTTTTTTTTGCAAGAATGCAAATGTTAGTGACCATGAGTTACAACGGTATTCTAAAGTTGGATATTAATTTAGCTCTTTGTTATGGGGTCGGGATTTTACAAATGCTTCTGCAACTGAATCATTTCTACTTTATGTTCAATAGAGGACTAAACGGGATCCATGGTTTTTGTAGATAGTGCTGTGATCAAAAAACAATATTGAAGGGAGTTGCAACATGGCATTCCATCCAAGTTTGATATGCTTCCCGCGATCGTAATTCGCCCCCAATTCACATTTTGAGGTAAAATATTATCTTGGAATCAAAGCTAGATATCGGAAATGTCTATTCCCGATTATTTGTCAAATATCGTTTCCACACTTATGGCGATGTGTGTAGTCTCTCAGAGGTGGAGTCGAAAATTTCTCAGGCTGAACCGTGTTCATCAGCTCTACATGATCTACCCATCCTAATCGTTGCATACGTATCTTTTTGACCAGGTCATTGTCCCTTTACAGCCCGTATAGCTTGTGGTTAAATCTTCTCCATGAACCGTCAACGCAGATGGGACCATATATCGAACATTCCAAGTCTGTTTTCATCCGATTTTAACAAGATCCATCTGCACCATACAGAAAGACGGGGATATGATGAGGGTCTTGTAAAGTGTCTTCTTAATTATTCTCGAAAGGGCCCTGACAAATAGTTGTCTTTTTAAGACCATGGTAAGAGCGGTTGGCGAACGTTATTTTACGTTGGATCTCCGCGCTGATGACGTTAGCAAAGCCTAGGTAGTCGAATTCATTCATCACATAGAAGACCCCTCGTAACATTTTGGTCGAGACGTCGGCGTTGTGTCTTTGTGTTCGTAGACACATTTTAGCACTGGATATCGATCTGGAATCATTGGGTCTTCTCCAGGATTTGGCGTAAATTGAAGATTTGATCAATCGCCGATTTTTCAGTCCTAAAACCGCACTGGTAATTCCCCACCAGTTCGTCGACGTATGGTTTCAGGCGCTTCGTTACACCATATAACAATGTGTATGCGATGTTCAGGGGATTAATTCCTTTGTACTTGGAGCAGGTGCGGCGGTGAGCTGCTAGTACATCTATCCATGGTCTAAGTCTATTTATGGTTGTCACAACTTCATTCCGATCCGTTTGTTGTTCCCTAGATTGAGCTTGATTTTGTCTTCGGTCGCCGTTTAATGGTCTGCAATAAATGTCTCCGTATGTGCCTGTTCATTGGCGCAGAAAGGAAAGACTGTCCGAGAGAAAAGGACGATTTTCATTTTGGGTGTAGCCACGGCATTCATGGAAACCTCTTTCATTCCTGGACCAATGTGGACAGGCGCTATGTTTAGTATCAACTGGTTCTCCACTATGGTATTCCCATTTTTATCCTTGCAGGCTCCAGTTTGGGTAGAGAAACATTGGGTTGCCCACTTTATCATTTTATAAAAATTCCGGGTCTCTTTCCTTCGGTAACATCTTTGCATCTCCTCGATCTCACGTTCCTCATGGTTCTTTTTCCGACGTCTGAGTACGAGCTCCTTGTCTCTGTGTTCGTATAGCTGACAAGCGGCTCTCGTTATATATTCCACTGCTGCTTTATAGGCTGCGATTTTGTCGGCATTTGCCTGTGCGCATGCAACATCAAATCAGCGGTTTCTTGCAGGTGAAGGGATGAAACCTAGAACCTCAGTTTCGGCACTCCCAGTGGCATTGATCTTCTGCGGTTACTTTTGTTGGTGGGGGAGCTCTAGGGAAACTCGATCGGCAGAGGCTCTTGCGAGCGGTCGCGAAAGCAGCCTTTCAAAGTTGAACCAGCTCTGCTGGAAGTAGTCACCATAGTAGATGTCGCAGGTACTTGTTTTTCGAACACCTAAAGAGCGGTTATATCTGCTTCATAGCTTTCCAGCATCTCTGCCAATTCAATAGTTGCAAGCGGTCTGTTCGGAGGAGGAACATTCCACCGTGTAGATCATTAAATCGTTGTTCTTTGTTCGTTTGCTGTGGACGTCAACAGTTAAATCGGTCCTTTTATCCGAAGCTTTTCTTCACAAGAGAGCTTCCTTTTGTGGCCAACAAGTGACACCTGCGTACGACCTGATTTTGAATCTTACACCGGTCTTTCGTGTTCGCTTTTTGCTTAGCCCCTACTCCTTGAGAAGAGAACTCAGTGTCACTGTTTATTCCACTAACCGAGTCGTGGGACAATAGTTAAGGGTAAAGCAAACCAAGTAACAAAATTGTGTGGAAATTCTATAAAAAATTATTTAATTAATTTAACTCACAGTTTCCCTTTATCATATACAAATAATTTTTTTTATTATTTTATTCAAGGATTTTAATCAGCGCCATGAAATATTCAAATGGAAGCTCTTCAACTTTGTTTTGCGAACAAGTCAGCACGGTTACATCTTTATTTGAGAAATGGAACGATTGCGAGCGAACAGTTGTTATATATGCTTTGCTAAAGCGATTGCGATATCCGAACTTAAAGTTCCTTCTGCATTCAATCGAAAATAACTTGACTCAGAATCTAGGGCTACAAAACCACATGACAACATTTGATATAAATGCCAACAGTCCCATGCATCTACAAAATTTAGTGAGCGCATACAAGTCGTTCCCAGGAACAGAAATTTCAGATATTACAGACAAGGAAGCCATTTATTTTGGCTCTGATTTTTTTTTGAAAAGTGATGGAAAAGCATATAGCAAAAAGGAGGATATCCTTAATGATGTGTTGGGAATGCTACCACTTTTGAAGCCGGGAAATGACGAAGCCAAGTTGATTTATTTATCGCTAATTCCAACCGCTGTGGAAGACACTGTCCGACAGATAGTTTCAACGGAGTTGGTACAACAGATATTCTCATATCTGCTTATTCACCCAGCAATTTCAAATGAGGATAGAAGGTAAGTTTTTTTCTTAATATTCAAGCATGAAACACCTGCTAGTCGGTTCAAAAGTTGAAATTTTTCTTAAAAAAAATTAAGCAGATACTTTGTTGGCTTTATTTGGTTTATTTATGCAACATAACTCTTTAACTCAATGCGTTAAAAATAAAAAGCTTTGGAACAAAAAATGTTCAAATATTCCAAACATCTTTGGATATTAAAATAGGGATATGTATGCAGTTAACAAAATTAGACTTCAAATAGTTACTTACTTAAGGTGGCGCCAGCCAGCTCGATCTTTAGCCAGCTGCCTTCATTTTCGCACGGCAAGTTGGTTGAGGTCCCCTTTCACTTGCTTGCGCCACCTGAGTCGCGGTCTTCCTCTATTGCGCCGTCCCTCCGTGTCGGAGTATTGGTGTTCCTCCGCTCTACATGACCCACCCACCTCAGTCTTTTGACCTTCACTCTTCTGGCTAAGTCGATGTCGTTGTACAGCCCGTACAGTTCATCGTTGTATCTCCTCCTCCAATCACCGTCTAGACGGGACCGAAAATCACCTAAAGAATTTTCCTCTTGCCAACAGCCAAGAGCAACCTCATTCTCTTTTGACAGAGTCCATGCCTCTGCGCCTTATAGCAGGACTGGGACGATTAAGGACTTATAGAGGGCCACCTTAGTTGTTCGAGAGAGGGCTTTGCTACTCAATTGCCTTCTTAGCCCAAAGAAACAGCGATTGGCAAGAGTTATTCTTCGTTTAATCTCAGCGCCGATGTCATTGTCTGAATTTATAGCGGAGCCTAGGTAGACAAAGTCCTTAACTACCTCAAAGTTATAGCTGTCTATAGTGACGTTCTGTCCGAGACGTCGGTGTTGGGAGTCCTTTCTTGTTGACAGCATATACTTCGTCTTGCCCTCAATGCCTGCTAAACCCATCTTCGCCGCCTCCTTCTCAATACTCACAAACGGACCAGCGACATCACGCTACTTTCTTCCGATTATGTCAATATCGTCGGCGTATGCGAGTAATTGGACGGACTTTTGAAAGATTGTACCTCTGGTGTTGGCGCGTGAGTTTTGCACTATTCTTTCCAGAACAATGTTGAAGAAGTCGGATTACAGCACGTCGCCTTGTCTAAATCCTTTTTTGACATCAAAGATTTCGGTGAGGTCTTGACCGACCTTGATGGAGCAGCGTGCATTCTCTATCATCATCCTGTACAAACGGTCGAGTTTGGCAGAGATGCCAAAACTAGACTTAGCTCTGTATAGCTCGTCTCTGTAGGTGCTGTCATACGCGGCCTTAAGCGGTGGGTATCGATTTGGGTTTTCTCCAAGATCTGCCGCAGTGTGAATATTTAGTCGACGGTGGACTTTCCTGGCCTGAAGCCACACTGATACATACAGTCCGATCAGGTTGTTGACGAACGGTTTCAGGCGTTCACACAACACGGCAGATAAGATCTTGTAGGCGATGTTATGGTATATGAGGGTGAGCGGAAGGCTCTTCACTTAGGCCTCTGTCGGGCCCGTTGTGTTTGTAGGCGATGTTCAGAAGACTAATGTAGTTGGCGGAGTTCAGAGGGTCTCCTTTCTTGTGGATCGGGCAAACGATGTTTACGTTCCATTCATCGGGCATACCTTAAATAATTGAAAAAAAAAAAAAAAAACCTCAGTAGCCCCATTCCACAAGAGATTCCTGGGTGAAGTCAAAACCATTTCGAAAGGTTCCTTGCAGATCTACACAGACGGTTTTTAAACTAAATATATTGCAGGAGGAGTTGCTTTCATCGATGATTTAAACTTGAAATTCTCCTTTCGCCTTCCTCACCATTGTAACTGAGATCATGGCGATAAAAGAAGCCCTATCTTGGCTGAGGTGGAACGTAATATCTGTCTTGAGATATTAGCATTTTCAGTGATACCCGGGCCGCCATAAAGTCCCTGGTATCAGCCTCTGTAACATCAAAAATAGTTCTAGATTGTCCCCCTTGTCTCTCGTAGAAATGGGGGACCAATTCAACATATTCCTCTGGTGGGTCATTCACAGGAACAATCTAGGGAACTGCAAGGCCGATTAACCCAACAAGAATGGTACTACATTACAGATTCTTCCTGAAAAGGAAAATTTTAGAGGGCAATCAGCGAAGTAAATCTACGGTATTCAAATTGTACCACTTTCTGGCCTTTACTAGACCAAAAGTGCTCTATGAGATTAATTTCGCTAGGAAGACGCCATCACGGAGCTACTATAGTTATCATCAGAGGACCTTACCTTATAGGTAGACATGCCACTTGCCTGGGCGTTCCTGCAAATGTATTCTGCAGAAGCTGCAGGGACGATGAGAAAGAGGAGCGGGAGACGATCCTCACTGTACCTGGCCTGCGCTCTCTCGCAAAAGGCACAACCATCTCGGTGCCTTCTTTTTTGACAATCTTCCCGATCTAGCACAGCAAGATATCGGAAAACTAGTTCGCTTTATTAAAACCTCCCTCTTGTTGCACGTAGGAGAATTTCTCCTAGATCCTGAGACATCACAATGTACCAATGTAAACTAATCCCACTCATACTTTTTATAAGCGCCTAGCACCTGTTTGGGAACATCGTCTTCTTTGCTGATATAGGCACGATATGCAACTGATGAGCAACATTTATGCACGGCATTGCAAATCCTTAAACTTGTCGAGAAATTTGGAAAAATGCAAGATGCCGATACATATTTAGGAAAGGTGGCGTTAGAAACTCCCGATTTCGGCAGGATTATTGAGGAGGAGAAGGACGCCTAGGTGTCCTAAAAACAGCAAGTCTAAATAACTTGGCCTTAGTGTTTTGGTTACCATCATCGTTTGTCACTTTGTAGGTTCCGATTCAACTACTGATGTTAAAAAACATTGGATTTCTCCCAGGAAATAAATAAAGTGAAAATCGTAGGTTAGGTTAGGTTAAGGTGGGTGTCAGCCATAGCAAACACACTTGGACCAATGATAGGTCCGTTTGACCACATTTTTTACTGGACTACCGTGAGATTACTTTGAGACGAACGGCCGCACTGGCAGCCATTTGCCTGCCAAAGATGTCAATGAGCGCCAAATGAAACAGAATGTCCAGTGCAAAGTCATAACATTGTCATAATGCTTCAGAAGAGTTGATCATACTGAACAGGACATTAGGATACTGTGAATTATTAAGTAGTCACAGCAAACCAAAAAAGTTCCACGCTAATTTAGACACAACCCACCTGAGCTTCAAAACCATTTTTTCAAAACGTTGTATGGACGCAAACATACCACAAGAGTATCCATTTTCCCTTGTGGTCGCCGTGGCTGTGGTTATTTTATCCATTTTCTCTTGAGCGCTTGTCAATTATTGTTATTTAAATGAAGGATATAACAACGACACCCTTCTACGTCTTTATCTTATTTCTTAACTTGATTAAAATTGATTTTCTGTTTTAGATCCCTTAGCCACTGGTTACGACATTTAGAAGATCACATTCAATCATCGTTTTCATCTGCTGGACACCAAAGCTTCTATGTACTTTCAAACAACACAGATGCGTGTTCGTCCAATTCGTCCACTTCTGTGTCGTCATCAGTAGGAAGCATCGCGTCGCGAAACGCTTGGCAAGCAATAGCTCCTCCACAACCATCTACACATAAAAGCCAACAACAATCACAACCACCAGCACCAGTTATTCCCGATAAAACCGAATGGAATGTCACTCTACCGAACATTTCCGATAATTTCTGTGATAATTTTAAAGGTATTAAGATAAACGAATTAGGTTCTAGTCAAAATAGTTTAGGACTGAGTTACAATGGGACAACTGCAGGCGCTGCCAAAAATTGTTCATTTGGATCAAATAGTCAAATAGACATAAGTAATGCCAACACCGAAGACCATCACACGTCGTTTTCGAAAAATGGCACCGAAATCATTGACTTCGACTCAAATACTTGTGATAGCTGCAGCTTCGCTCAAATTGGTTTTCCCTCTCTGCTAATCGCCTGTGATCATTATAACGGAAATCGTTGGAGTTTAGATCCTAAACTAGCCTGTATGAAAACTCGACGCTCTAACAGTTTAACGACCGCAATATCTTCATTAACATCTTCAAATGCTGTGGCAGCTGTAAGCGAAAACTGTGCTAACTCGTCGGAAAATTTATCTCAATATGCGCAGAAACCTCGTAGCTTTTCACTGTCTATCGAAAATCCACGGACGTCGTTGATGTCGACGAGTTCCGATACAAGATTGGATGATATAAAACCAAATTATTTAAAATTCGTCTCCCATAACAGTGGGATGTCAAACATTGGACAATGGTTAAAAAGCCTTAGACTGCACAAGTACATTGATCTTTTTAAGAATATTACGTACGAAGCAATGCTTGAAATAACCGAAGAATATCTACAAGATTTAGGTGTTACAAAAGGCGCCAGTCATAAGCTAGCGCTTTGTATAGATAAACTGAATGAGCGAAGGAATAATTTGATAAAAATTGAACAAGACTTGTTGAGCAACCAAATGAAGTTTCATCTTGCAATTGAAGAGCTGGCTAGTATAGTTTTGACTCCAATGAAACCTGCGGACTCGACTACCGAAAATGTAGCCTTCAAATTTATAAAGGTTTTAGATTTAGGTAAGTTTTAAATTATCCTATTTTTTTTAGTATACGCAACTGAATCTTAACATCTTTCAGTTTCTTGTGCGATAATCCAGAAGGACTCGTTTTGTGCACAGGATGAGGAAAATGTTTCGGTATTACTTTGGATACTAGAGCGAACAATTCACGGTGAAGCTTTTGTCGCACACACAAATCAGTTAAAGGAGTTGAAACTAAAGCTTTCGAAAGTAAAAATATCCTTAGCGCCTAAGGCCCATCATCCAAAAACGGGAAGTAGTAGCAATTTGAGCAAACCAAGGTACTTATGCGGACATGCTTTCACCTTCGTTTACTAACCTACCTATTAATTTCAAGGTGGAATTGCAAAACACGTAAAGTGGATCAGAAAACTGACAGCTCTGACAGACTAAACCGTAAAAACTCAAACGATATGCTAAGTTTTTCTATGAGCTGCTCACAACCACCACATGCGACAACATCGGTAAAATATTCTACTACTTTTTTTCTGAAAAAGAATATATTAAACCGATCGTTTTTTTTTTTTCTTTATTTCAACAGAGAAATGCCCTAAGTAAGGTTAATAATAACGGTAATGGAGCCAGCTGCTCGCAATATAAAAGTTCTTCATACCCAAATTTCATAAACGAAGGTGCAGTGCCAGGCCCATCTTTTCATCAAGCAAGGTCGCAAGCTAATCAACAGCCGATGTTCGTACATCATAAAAACTTTGCTCCACCGTCGTCTACTCACGCTCAGGCCAATCACCAGCAACACAGGCGCTCTTTAAATAATTTAATCGTGGTATCACCGGGCCAGGCAAGTTCATCAATTTCTAATTCAAAGGTTTGTGCAAGCAGTTCCTCTGCGTCTCCAAAAACCAATTTGTCAGATATAAACGATGGAAAAAATAGAAAGCAAAGTGCTATGCTATCCCATAGAAATCAACAAAGTGGTGATCTGCAACAAAAGCAGTTAACTAAGAAGCCAATGGAAAAAACTATGGCTGCAGTGGTTTTGGTTAGTAATACAAATATGAGTGACGTTAGCGACTATAGTAGCAGTGTCGAGAATAACAATAACATTAACATTAATATAGAAAGCAAGCTATGTAGTGTTGGGGTGTGTACGTGTGTGTCAACACATTCGTGTTCGTCAATTTTGTCAAATAACATTTGTGCAGCTATAACAGGTAACCTTGTTAAATGTCCAACATCCAGTGTATTGTTACCCAAAGAAAAACATCTTAAGAATAACAACATCAGTGATATTAAAAGTTTAGAACAATTAGAATTTTTATGTTTACAAATGACAGAGCAGGCCATTAACTAGATGTGTCGTCAATATTAGGTCTGGTTAAAAGTCGCTTTATAATTATAAACTCTGCAATGTCAGCGTTTATAGAACTACCTTTCCAAATTGTTGATCAACTACCTTAAATTAAATCTTAAATTCTTTAGAGGACGTAGTACATACATGTGTTTAGTACAGCAACGGACATATTTATAAGTTAACAAGTAGTACGAGGTGCGTTCGATAAGTCCGTACAATAATAGAGAAAACGTGGGAATTTCAGCAAAAACCAATTTTATTTTTCAACATAATCTCCTCTCAAGTCAATAATACATCTAGCCTAGTGATGTTCTAATTTTTTTTAAGCCGTTCGAGTAGTAGAATTTGTCGAACTCTGCAAGATAGGCCTCTGTTGTGGTGATAACCTTCATTTGATGCGAAACCCTTCTCCAAGCGATTTCTTTACGTTGGGAAATGGAAAATATTCGCAAGGGGCTAAGTCTGGAGAATATGGTGGATGGGAAAGCAATTCGTAGTGCAATTCATTCAATTTTACTGTTGCGATTGCGCAGATATCTGCCGGGGTCTTGTAGTGGTGAAACAAAAATTTTAATTCCTTGTTCAATCTGTCCACAATTATGGTATTTGTTTTTCCATTTCCAAAGAGCCGATACGTACTATTCCCTTTCCGGCCGATGGAGGTCTTTTTGCCTTGCCTTGTTTTTGCACGTTCGTCAGCAGAAATCCATTGTTTTGACAATCCTTTTGTTTCTGGCGTTTCCAAGTTTTATCAACAGTTATGAAACGACGAAGAAACTCTTTGGATTGCGTTTGAACATGTCCACCGCCTCGAAGTGTTCGTTCAAGTCAGTTTTTGGTTCAGAGTGAGCGATCGCGGCACCCATCGCGCCGACAGTGTTCTCATATTCAAATAATTTTTCAAAATTCAGCAATCTGACACACTTTAGTTCTCGGATCGGTCATCACCATACCATGGATTTTATTAATCATTTCGGGTGTTGTGACCTCAATCGAACGTCCAGGACGCTCGGCGTCATATGTGCTCATATTACGAAACTGATGGTGGGGCTGTCGATGAAATATTTCTCCACCGATGTTGTTGTTGAGCTGAGGATGGTGATGATGGTTTGCTGTGTTATGATTTGAGTCTAAAAACTTCTGGTTCGTGTTTTATCTCCACGTGTGGCGCTTTATACTGATGTCGGATGCATTCGACTGCTAGAGCAATTTCCTTAGCCTTTTCGAACGTTAACTTGGAAACATCTTCCAGAAACAGTTTATCCTTTTCTGGACTTTTATCCAATACCATTATGAATCTGCCACGCAGAACGATGTTGAGATGTGTATCGAACTTACAGTTTATTGCCAAGGACCAAACACGTGCTGCCCATTGTTGAAGAGTTTCATGTGAAAACTTTTTTGCTCTGCAAATGCAGAAAAAGCTGGTTTGAAACGATCGGCCAGTTTTTCCATTAGGACTTGAGCGACTTCAGCTGAGGACCCGCAAATGTGTTGCACACATAACTACCGTGATTGTCACGGTTGTCACGGTCAATGGTACACCAAGAGTAAAGCCGATTGCGTTTTATTTTAGAAAGTGTTGTCAGAAGAATATTTTGTGAACTTTTAGGGTTAACTTATAAATATGTTCGTCACTGTATGGATGGATTGTCTTATTTGACAACTAAATCAAATAACCCAATCTTATGAAAACTCATACATAAGTGCATACAAATTGTAAATGTTGTTCTTGTAAATGTATTGTCCTTATGTTACCCTATATACTTGAATTTTACGCTCCCATTCCAGTCCAACATTCCTGCATTATAATAAGCCTTTTTAGCTGTAATAAATTGATTCCTTATTGGCAATACTTATGTTTCATATGAAGAGAAACACATAGAACATAGTCCTGTTCATCCTTTCCGTTGTGGCGTATATGTGTTTGATGACTGATGCAAAATACCTGCTTAGCGCCGCCAATAGACTTATTTTCTATCGGTCCACATAAATCGGAATGTATTAGATCAAGCAATCCCTTCGCGCGCGTACCTGAGTGTGTGAAGGGGCCCTCGCGTGCTTGCCTCTGTAACAGACCTCGCATTGCTGTAATTCGGTCGCGTCCCCATTGAACATAATTCCCCTTGCAGCGCCAGTTTTAAGTCTGCATAATCTGCGTAATTCATGTGGGTTTTTACTTTCAACAGAACTTTATATTCCTTAATGGGTACCTCGATTAAATAAAACGCACTTATATTATTAAACGTATTAATTATTTATTAAAACAAAAGAAAACACACAGAAAAGTTAGTTAAACGTCTTATTTGCTTCGGAGTTACAATACAACTGCCCCTTTATTATCGACTTTACAGATCTGGTGGTGGATCTAGGTGTGGTGAGTTGCAACACGTACAGGGATGTGTTGTTCGATCCTACATTCGGCAATCCTGACGCTATTCGCCTCGAATAGCCCTTGCCTCCCATAGCTTCATGTGGTCTGCCACACTTGTTGTCTTATTCGGACCTTCTTGCTCACCTACCTTCCTTACGTGGTACCTATTTCTCTTCCCTACATAGGTAATCTGATATGGCCCCAAGAACTTACTTGCTAATTTGCCTTGTGTTAGCTGAGTACATTTTATCGCTACTAAGTCGCCCTTTTTATACTTTATGGCTGGCTTCCTCTTTCTGTTAAACGTACGGCGATTCTCGTCCTGTATCTTAGCAATATTCTCTCTAGCAATTTCGCGAATTCTGTCTCTATCTTGGTCCAACATTCTGCACGTTTCCACCTCAATTATCTTTGCTAAATTTATCAAATCTGAGTCCTGTCTTTGTCTCATATCTATACCTGTAAGTACTCGGAATGGAGTTGATCCAGTACTTCGTGTCGTGTTTGAGTTTATAAATCGTTGTAGAGTTCCTACATACTTGTACCAGTCAGAGGGTTTAGAAATGGAAAGTTTTGTCAGCATAGGTATAATCACTCTATTAATCCGCTCTATCTGACCATTGCCTCTCGGTACGCCTGTCGTAATCAATAAATGAATAATTCCCTCCTCCTCGCAATACTCTTTAAACTTATGCGACGTAAATGCAGAACCGCGATCTGAGATTATTCTCTGAGGATTTCCGAAAACATCTGCCTGTTTCTTTAACCGATTAATGACTTCTTCGCTTGTTGTACTTTTCGTCGGGTACAGCCATACGAACTTGGTGAAACTGTCTATCACGGCGAAAATATGCTTATATTTCTTCTGTGTCATCTCTAAAATACCTAGATGGTCTATATGATACGTCTGGAGTGGTTTATCTTCTTTGTTTATTGGAGTCAAAAAACATTCCTGCCTACCATTCTTTCTCTCCGCTAGGATGCATGGAATACAACTTTTAATGAACTTCTCAATTTTTTTCCGATAATATGGAATGTAATATTGTTTCAACAGTAAATCTGAGGTTTTCTTGACCGCGAAATGACCATGCTCATGAGTTTGTCCTATAATCTGATTCTCCATCTGCTTGGGAATCACTAGCAATTCATTTCCGTCAACCAATCTGTAGATCATATCATGTTTCAGTACAAAATTATCATACTCCTGTTGGTTTAAAATGATCTTGATCGCTCTTAAGTAGTCATCTTCCCCTTGGGCTTGTCTTAATTGGTGCAAAACTGTAGCATCAAGAATCAAAACTTCTCTACTTAAGGCATCAACATGTCGCATCTGTGTGCCGGATCGATGCTCTACCTCTAAATCAAAATCCTGTAGGTATAAAGCCCATCGCGCTACCTTTAATGGTACATCTTTTTTTTTAATCGTTGCTGCAAACGCGTTACAGTCTGTGATTACCTTAACCTTTTGACCTAATAAGTAAGACCTCCATTTCTTTAATGCCTGCACTTAGCTAACGCTTCCAACTCATATGAGTGATATCTTTTCTCCGCGTCTGTCGTCTTCCTGCTCAAATATTGTACGGGATGCAACTGCCCATCTTCGCTATCTCTCTGCAACATCACTGCAGCATAGCCATGTTTGGACGCATCCGTATGAACTTCCGTATATCTACCGTACTTGAACAATTGGAGAACTGGGTCATTGGTTAGTGCAGTCTTTAATGCTTCAAAAGCAATCTTCTGGTCTTTACCAAACTTAAAAGGTACATTTTTCTTCGTAAGATCTGATAACGGTCTGGCTTTAATTGCAAAATCTGGTATGAACTTACGAAAATATGAAGCTAGTCCTAAGAAGCTCTGTATCTGCTTCACATTTTTATCTGGCGTTGGATAATTTAGAATAGCTTTAACCTTCTGTGTCCCTGGACGTATGAAACCTTCTTGGACAATGTGTCCCAAATATTCTATTCTTTGCTTCAGGAAATGACACTTTTTCCAATTGATCTTTAATCCGTGATCTCTGGCTAATCTTATTACCTTTTTTAAAATCTGTAGACCCTCTTCTTCAGTTTTTGATCTAATGATCAAATCATCAATAAAAATCAAAATTAACTTGTCCCTAATCAATGGTCAAAAGATTGCATTGATATATCTTACAAATACGGCTGGGCTGATACACATACCAAATGGACAAAACTTAAACTGGTACTGACCGCTATCAACTACAAAACTCGTATACTTCCGAGAACTCTCGGCAACTGGTACATGGAAGAAGGCTGAAGACAAATCAAGTGTCGTAAAGAAATTTGCATCTTGTAACTGATCCAGTTGCTCGTCCACAAGTGGTAGAGGGAAAGGATCTCTTATTATCTTCTTATTGATGCGTCGATAATCGATGCATAACCGTTTCGATCCATCCTTCTTACCGACATGGACAACTGGACTTGCAAACTCTGAACTGCTCTCTTCAATGATGCCTTCGGTCAACCATTCCTCAATCTGAGCTTCAATTATGATCTTATGTTGATATGGTAACCTACGTGGTGTATCGTAAACAGGTGTTTAATCTTGTAGTACAATCGTCATCTCAATCGGCGATTGCAAAATCTTATTCGGGATATATCCGTCAACTATTTCTATGATTGATTCACAAACGTGGGGGTCTGAAACATGTCTAATATCTAATTTATCCTGAATATTATAACACTGGTAAAAGGCTAGGTCTGAATCCTTTTGAATATCATCAGGGCTTTCGTCAACCGATAACTTCAAGACTGAATTGGAATGGCTAGATGACGTACTCGGTTCGACATTTATAACTTCTCCATCAAACTGAATCCTGGTTTTTAGGAAGAAATCGTTACCCAAAATCAATGGAACTTTTACGAGTTCATTTGAGACGACAAATACCTTCAGCTGATAAATTATGTTATTGATACCTATGTCCGTAATACAGGAACCCATGGTTTCTGCATCGCCACCTATACCACTGAGAGGGATCTTGTCTTTCTCATTAAATACTAGTTCTAGTGTTCGAACAGTATCTAATCTCATTACGGAGATATCGGCACCGGAATCTAGCAACGCTTTACACTTATTCTTATTGATAACTATATCAATACAGTTCTTGTCTGATGTTATCACATTAACTTCTATTTTTTTAACCTTCTCTATCTGCGCTTTGGGGTTACTACAATGAGTTGCTTTATGTCCATACTGATTACATCTGAAGCATTTAAAACCTTTTGCCTTATTAGGGCACGACTCTTTAGTATGACTTTTATCCCCGCAGATATAACACCGTGAAAACTTATCTTGCCTGATTTCGGGATATTTCTCTCTTGGAACTATTATTTTCACTCTTTAAATTCTTCTTTACTTTTTCAAATGTTTTAATGGCCTGTTTTAACTCTTCAATTGTGCTTACCCCATATAATGAATATGCTTCGGGTCCCTTTTCACCTAGACCGTCTACTATGTAAGTAACTAGTGCTACTTCCTCGACATTACCTAGATTCGCTAAAGCTGTCATCCTATAAATGTATTCACTATAGGTTTCATCACTTTTATTCTTACGTAATACTAACTGTTTGTGAATTTCTGCACTACTCTTAGACCTCTGAAATTCTCTAAGCAGCTTCATCTTTAATTCTGGCCAAGTAATAACTAACTTTGGAATAGTCTTTGCAAATAAACGAGCTGAACCCTTAAGTAAACGTTTTGCAAAAATAAATGTTTGCAATGAATTCCATCCTACTACAGTACTCATCTGTTCAAACTCTGTAACCCACGAGACAATATCTAACTCATCATCACCTGAAAAATGGGAGATTGCCTCCTCCATATCTTTAAATGTAAAAAGAGATGCTGTAGATGCTGGTTCTGCAGCCACACATGAGCTATGAATTGACTGATCAGATAACTGGCTATGGATAGACTGTTGGTCCACCGAACAGGGTTGGTTGGCCTGATTCAAATTATGATCAATTAATCGCGCCTGTAATTCCGCCTTATTCCCATCCACACCTAGATCCAGTCCTAACAACTTCTCTTTTAATTTATCAACCGTTAATGTCAAAATCTTAATTATATCCATATTAAATCTTTGAATAACAATTCTTTAAAGAAACTCTTTTACTCTAATATATCTGATTATTTACTTCATGCAGTATATAAATTCAATTTAAAATCTTTTCGTTTAGTCTGTAAATCTTATTATGTACTATACTTCTTAGGTACAAGCAATTTATCCTTATCTCTTAACTTAAGTAATTTTCACAAACAAAACTCTTTTAGATAATATTCTCTTTAATGAAATTTAAAATATTGATCTCTTTCCGATGATCTTATCTAATGCGTAGTAAAATGATATTACCGTGTGAGTATTCCTCGGGCTGGGGAAAACTCTCTTCTTCTTCTTGTAGTGGTGTATATACCGTGATGAAAACCGTCTACTATGTAAGTAACTAGTGCTACTTCCTCGACATTACCTAGATTCGCTAAAGCTGTCATCCTATAAATGTATTCACTATAGGTTTCATCACTTTTATTCTTACGTAATACTAACTGTTTGTGAATTTCTGCACTACTCTTAGACCTCTGAAATTCTCTAAGCAGCTTCATCTTTAATTCTGGCCAAGTAATAACTAACTTTGGAATAGTCTTTGCAAATAAACGAGCTGAACCCTTAAGTAAACGTTTTGCAAAAATAAATGTTTGCAATGAATTCCATCCTACTACAGTACTCATCTGTTCAAACTCTGTAACCCACGAGACAATATCTAACTCATCATCACCTGAAAAATGGGAGATTGCCTCCTCCATATCTTTAAATGTAAAAAGAGATGCTGTAGATGCTGGTTCTGCAGCCACACATGAGCTATGAATTGACTGATCAGATAACTGGCTATGGATAGACTGTTGGTCCACCGAACAGGGTTGGTTGGCCTGATTCAAATTATGATCAATTAATCGCGCCTGTAATTCCGCCTTATTCCCATCCACACCTAGATCCAGTCCTAACAACTTCTCTTTTAATTTATCAACCGTTAATGTCAAAATCTTAATTATATCCATATTAAATCTTTGAATAACAATTCTTTAAAGAAACTCTTTTACTCTAATATATCTGATTATTTACTTCATGCAGTATATAAATTCAATTTAAAATCTTTTCGTTTAGTCTGTAAATCTTATTATGTACTATACTTCTTAGGTACAAGCAATTTATCCTTATCTCTTAACTTAAGTAATTTTCACAAACAAAACTCTTTTAGATAATATTCTCTTTAATGAAATTTAAAATATTGATCTCTTTCCGATGATCTTATCTAATGCGTAGTAAAATGATATTACCGTGTGAGTATTCCTCGGGCTGGGGAAAACTCTCTTCTTCTTCTTGTAGTGGTGTATATACCGTGATGAAAACTCTCCGGGCTGGGGAAATTTTCCGTGGTGTACTTTCTCTTCGAGGTGGTGTATTATCTGGTCGCAACGCAATACGAATAATACCGTGGCGAGAACTCTCGTCTGTGGAAATTCTCTTCTTGGGGAGAAATCGTACAAAACTTCTCTTCTCCCTCAATCTTGGTGTATTAATGAAAACTCTCTTCTTGGCATCTATTTTGTCTTCTACTGAACAAACAAAATAACGGGTCAAGTTTTCCTTATTCACGTTACGCAGTAGTTTTCCTTTTCACTTAATACTTTTCAGTTTTGTCTTTTGTCTTTTTTCTTTTCTTTTCTTTTTTCTTTTCCCAATTTGAGCTCTGGATTTTGTTTAAACTCACGATTTCGGTTGAGCCCCCAAAAACTGTGGGTTTTTACTTTCAACAGAACTTTATATTCCTTAATGGGTACCTCGATTAAATAAAACGCACTTATATTATTAAACGTATTAATTATTTATTAAAACAAAAGAAAACTCACAGAAAAGTTAGTTAAACGTCTTATTTGCTTCGGAGTTACAATACAACTGCCCCTTTATTATCGACTTTACAGATCTGGTGGTGGATCTAGGTGTGGTGAGTTGCAACACGTACAGGGATGTGTTGTTCGATCCTACATTCATATGTCCGAGTCGACGGTGCCAGGTCATAATATTGGTTGCCGACTTCGAAAGCAAACAGGATACCGTTTGGTCTCTGAATTTGTACACGCCTGATGTGCTCTTTGTTTTTGCAAGGAGTTCGCCATCATCTTTTATTATCCGACAAATATTTCTATCAAAAACAACACTTTTGATAAGTTTGTCGCGAAATTCGGAACAAATAAAACATTTTTGACATCAACATATTTCTCACAAAAGCACGCTTCGCTTTTCCGACACCATTTACTGGCTGAACACAATGGTGTAGCAGTAGTACGTAGTAAGACCGTAGTAAACACCGTAAATTCAATACTGCGAACACAATGAGTAGTAGAAGCTGTAGCATGCGGCTGTATAGTAGTAAGAGTTGGCGAACTTTTAACTTTTGTGGTGCTACATTTTTTCTCCCAATGGAAGAATTGCGGAAAATGCCAGCATCACTTTGACTACCGTATGCTCCACGTCAACAGCCGTAAAAGTGTAATTAGCATCGCATATAGCAAGCAACACAATGCTGAAGTATCCTTTATAATTTATGTATTTGGAGCCTGTGTTTGGTGGACATTTAATTTCGACATGTTTGCCATCTATACTGCCAACGCAGTGAGGCATGTCGTTAAATTCATTGCTGATATCTTTCCAGTCACAAGGGTTCAGTTCTGGCATGTAAATCGGTGACAATAACTCCCAAAAAACTTGACATACTTCCACAATTATTTTCCGAACCGTTGACACACCCATTCGAAATGACCAGGCCAAATAGTTCGGTGTTACTCCTTGAGATAGATACCTACAGAAAAGAAATTAGGATCAGGATAATAATTTTTTAGACGACTTACATACATAAGTGTTAACATCATTCTGCATTCCGGATTTTTTGGCTTGGCAGGGCTATTTCATCCCGGTCATCCATCTCATTCCTATTTACTTTATAAATAATTTCAAAACAATGAAAACAAAAATTATAGCAGACATTTTTGCAATGACACTAATCTAAAAACAACACAATTTCTCAATCAGCTGGCTTTATTTGACATAACCGCGCTACGCCACTGTGCGCGAAATTTTCGAGTGCGGCGCCACACCAATATGACATGATTACTACCATGAATGAAAGAATACAAGATTACGACATGCGCAGGTTTGCTTGTTGTTGTTGCTGATATGTCACTTGATCGTGACGTCGTCTGTGACAACAGGAACCAGGAAAAGGAATTCATTCGTTGAATTTTATTTGAATAAGTGGCGCCAATAATTTGTGAATTTGAAAATATTTTTTTGAGAACTTGAAAATTAGAAAAATGTTTTGTGCTGTGTGTGGGTGTAATAACCACAATAATAAAAAAATGTAAGGAATTAAAGGAAAACATTTCATACATTTCCTTTCCCTTGGAACTAGTGCTCTTAAAAAAATGGATTCAATTTTGTAAGAGGAAAGACAATTTTAATACAAAAACAGCTAGAATTTGTAGTGAGCATTTCAATTCTAAAGAGCATCCACTCTTTTTATTAAATGTACCACCTCGGAAAAAAGATAAAGACCAAGATAAATGGTCAATAAGTGTAATAAGTGCGATTCTTTAAAAACTCAATTGGAAGTGGGAAGTTCTGACCTGTAAGTACATAAATTCAAATACTTTTGATGAAAATCTTGCGGTATATATGTATTTGTCACAAGTTACATAATTCCATCTGAATACACGCATGTTATTGCATCTTCTTGGGTGGATATGCTTGACGAAGGGGGTTTATCCAATCCAACGACTCAGATGATGGTCCACATGAGTCATGAAGCAGTTTTTAGCTAATTTCATGGAGAGGACTTGTTGATTTGTCCGAACTACATAACAAATTTGTTGGATTTGGCTGAGGATTTGTATTGTCCATCCAAAGTCAATCCCCTTCTTTCCGGGCGCGCATGTATTTCCGAATAAGGACGTTAAACCTCGCGATAGTGGAACACAATAAATAAAATTAAAAAATGAAAATATAATAAAATCACTACATAATTGCATTCAATGTTTTTTTTTTATTCTATCTTATAATACAAACATTTTGACTATTATAGTTTGATATTTAGGAGCTTCATAAACAAATATTGTTGACTCTCTGCATTGCTTATTACGACTATTCCAGCTAAATCACGGTTCACATTTTCTTCTGTACATTTAAAAGATATTAACAATATTTAAATTAATGTATTAATATAACTCGCTGCATTAAAATGTATATTTTTCATTATTAAATATACGCATAAAAATCCGATTATACTGCAAGAAACGTATGGCTGAGCAATGATATTTCAATTTGTTGTCACAGATGACGTACATGCGCAGAACAGAAAAAAATGTGAACGCAAGTGTCGCTATCTTTTTTTCTTTGTATCATGTATTACTACTGCTACACCATTGTGTTCAGCCAGTTACAGTCATTCGTTCAATGTTCGCGGCCACTATTTCACTAATCGAAGAACTGTTTACCGCCTTCAGCCAATGCTTGTTGGGAGTTATATGGCTTGAGGCGCTCAATTGTGTGTTGCCTATTTTCACGTGATAAATACACACTAAAAGCATTTTGGGTTCGATTGTTCATATTCCCCGGAATCTTTGTTTTTTCTGTACAGTCTTTGCTATAGTGTCCCTTCCGACCACAGTTGTAGCATTCAAATTTCGATCTGTTTGCGTTTTTTCCAGGTTTTTTTTCTTTTTTCACTAAGGAATGCATTTTCACCCGTGTTGCAATAATCGCCGTCTAGCAACTTCATTTTCGCCGGTAATGGGCGTACCACTGCTTTCAATGCCCATAAGAAATGGCTTGAACTCTTCGCCAAGTCCAGCCAGCATAACCGCACCGATCCACTCACTACTAATTTTAAATCCAATACCATTTAATTTATTCGCAGCGTTTATTAATTGTTTCACATAATCAGACATCGAATCACAACTATCAAGACGAACCGTTATTAGCTTGCTTAAGCCCGTGTCTTCGTATAACTGTTTTAGGGTTTTCCAAATACCCGACGAACTCTTCTGATTTTGTATGTGCACATAAATCGACTCATCAATGCACAGCTTTTCGCAATTTCCCTTCATCCGTTTCAATTACCGCGTCACATATACATTTTTGTAGATCGTTGAGCTCGAGCACACTTTCCATCGCGAGTTTCCACGTTTCTCAATGCATGAATTTGATTGTTGCGACATAGTTAACCGGTTTGAGGAGGACAACGCATGTACCAATACCTTTTTATTTTTTTTTCAGAAAGGGCAAATCTATCAATTTTTGTCTTTTTCTTTTACCTATAACCCAAGGCTAAATAACTTCACCCATTAAGCAAATGAGTAAGTTGTCAAATGTCAAATAAAAGCTGTTATAATTATTTGTACCTAGGCACTGTTTTTTTCGTGTTCACAGCTGTGTATTGTTAACAGTTTCTGTGACATGTTGTTTAAGCGGTACGGAGATGTTCGGGTAAATGTTCATATAATATTCCTTGGTGTGAATAACAGCGTTTAGTTTTTTTTTTTAACGTGTCGTTACCAATTATCCCATCGAACGAGATGAGACTAGGAAGGATGAAAAATTTAATTTTATCTATTCTGGGGTCAAAGAGCTGAACAAGGATATGATGTGTAATTTCGATATTACATCCGACTGAATTGGCATAAAAGTTTCTTTTGTTTGGAATAGGGTTTCTGATATGACGGGGTTGAATATAATCCTTGTTGGATCCTGTGTCTACGAGGAATTTGAGTATCTCTCCGCTCTTCGCCACATGCTCGAAATATGAAAGTGAAGAGCGTTTCAATCTAAAGGGTGGTTAAATTTTAAGGGCCGATGTTGATTTTGAATAAAACACAAATTATTTAGGAAATTATTGTCATTTCTTTTTATTATGCTAATATTGGTATGGTTCAATTATGTATGGAACAAAATATCGGCCAAATGGCCGCCGCGACCTCGGCGGCACACCTCCACCCGATGGTCCAAATTCGATGACGCTGAAGCATAATTGAGGTTCTATGCCGTTAATGTGCCGAATTATCTCATCCTTTAGCTCTTGAATTGTTGCTGGCTTATCGACGTACACCTTTTCTTTCAAATAACCCCAAAGAAAAAAATCCAACGGTGTCAAATCACATGATCTTGGCGGCCAATTGACATCGCCACCACGTGAGATAACACGGCCATTGAATTTTGCGCGCAAAAGAGCCATTGTTTCGTTAGCTGTGTGGCAAGTGGCACCGTCCTGGTGTTTTCACATCTCCTACAGACCCGGTTTGCTCAAATTTTTGCACGATTTTTCCGATTGTACGCACATTTGGACGATTAAATTGACCGAAAAAATCACGAAGTGCTTTAAATTTGACCGAAAAAATCCCAGATCATCGGCCAGCGGCCAGCGGCCATCTGGACAGCTGTTTCATTTGTAGTTTCAATTATAAATTGACCCTGCGAACCGGTCAAGTTAGTGGGAATAGGGCTCGATTGTAAGCTTGGAATTTCAAGTAAATATTTCTGAACCGAATTCAAAAGTTTAACATTAATTAACATGTCAGAAAGGTCAGAAGGAAAAGTGTCAGCACGAATTCCAGCACGGGATAAAACTTGAATTTGCTTATGTTGCAAACACCGAGTGTTCCATTCATGTTCCAATTCATTCGGGGACCATGCCTCACCTATATCATTATTCTCTGTATAAGCTACATCGCGCATAGTCCTTTCAGCAGCGATTGAGGGATTTGGATAACCAGTGCCCAGGAAAAACAATTCATCAAAATTCTCAAAATATCCATTATCGTTGTATGTACATATAAGATTTTAAGTTAAATTTTGACTCAACTCCAGAAGAGATGTTGAAATTTCCAAAACCAGATAAATATAAAGCTGTGGTTTTGGATAAAGTATAATTACCTTGACTATATATCATCTCGACAAATTCTAACTCGGAAGTTGTCAACCGATACTTATTTTGTTTTTTTAACCTAAAGACCTCTTGCCCAAGTTAAAACCGTAATGTAATAATTATAAGCACTAAGGCTTATAGATCTCTTAAAATTCAAATTATGAGCGCAAAAATTCTCAGATGTTTTATTGACTAAAGTAGGCAAACCGTCAAAACCAGAATAATGATTTAATTCTTCGGCTATAGGCCGTAACTCCTCAGATGGGTTAGGAAAGAATGCTTCTAAATTTTGTCCACTTGGAATGGAATCAACAGTTATTGGTTTTCTAACATTATCTTTAGGTTTGTTAGAAATGCCACCTCTTCTGGGACGTGCTCTTAAACCAGAAGTAGAAGGGCCATCGACATATTGTCCAGGTGGTCCAAAATTTTGTGGCTTATACCCTTGTTGAAAATTTTCTTGTTGAGGCTGAAAATTTTGTGGCTGACGCCATTGTCCGCCGCCTCGCTTGTTATTATTATTATTAAAATTATATCTAGACATTTTCGCTCTAGATTTAATCACTTACTATCGACACAGATAGATGAAGGAATACCTTCCAAAATGATTATACGCAAATTAAACGCTTTGATACCTCTCCGAGGATTTACTTTTAAACACTGTACATGTGTGTGTGACTATCACTTCGCAAAATAACTATATATTAACCTTTATAAAAGTTAAATTAATTCGCGACTTAGCAGTGCAACGTAGCAGTCCCTGCTCGGGCGCCAGTTAATAAAAATAATATTTGCTTTTTAATAAAAAAAAACCCTCAGGCAGCTTGCCTGGTCTTTATTGGAAGTAAAATATAAGTATAAAAGATCTGCAAGAACTGAGTTGAACTTAATGATTCTACATGCATTTATAATAAAAAGAAACCGCTGACGGTGTAATTGCTGATTTCGTTGTTCACCCACCGCTGCACTCGCAATTCCCGGTATTCCGTCTGGGTTGAATTCGGTTCGTTGAGTGACTGACCGCTGACGCAGCTTATTTGTTGTTAACTTGTACATTTAGGTTTGCTATCGCATTTTCTATTGTTCATTCCAATCCGCTGTGATTGTTTTATGTATGAAGATAAGGGTTGCGAACAGAAACAATCCACATCTGCACGGTTTCGGCTGCGTATTTGATGGCAATAGACACAAACCACAGCAGCACACGATAGGTATCGAATCATGTGGCCTCAATCTCCTTGAGTTGAGATCGATAGAGGCAGATGAATACGTATGGCGAGTGAATTCCATGAATTCATTGTCAAATTTCTGAGATATTTATGTGTGTAGTGTTCATCCGTGCATCGTCATATAAATGAATCTTAAACAATTGATTATCTTTAATATCTTAACTCCCATGAGGATAATTGGGATAATTCTAATGCAATAATGAGACCAAGCCCCTAAGGTATAGATAGTCAAAGTTTTATTAAAATCTGTCTAGTGGTTTTTGCGTGATGCGCGCACATGGATTGACCGAGTTATCATTTTATTATATTTATTATATTATATTATATATAGATAATTTCCAAACTTTAATAATTTCCCGTTCGTGAACTTCACCGTGATAAAAATGTAAACTTTGACTGACGTTTTGTCATTGACAGATGATGAAAAAAGTTTAAGAGTGCCTTTATATACCCTGTATATAAAGGGGCTTTTTTTTAGAGGCAGACTTCAAATTGAAATAAATCACAAATGGCTTTATTTGACAGATAATTTTATGACATTAATGTTTTAGTATGATTTCGGGCATGTGGCCGCCGCGGCTGGCGCATACATGGCGTAATCTGGAGGTCCAATTTTCACACACTCTTCGCAGTAAATCAAGATGTATTGTCTTCCAAGTGCTCAATTGTTTCTGGTTTATAGGTGTAGAAAATTGCACTAGCGTGACATAATTTATTTAAACAAACATATCGCTTACACATTTTCGAATTACTTTTGAATCTATACAAATGTTTAATTTCTGCAATGTCAAACCTTACATCAAATCACTGGAATTTGCCATTTTACCACGTTGGGCTTGAAGCGGCCGGCGCATTACGAAAGATAAGCGTGGGAGTCTGTTAAATGTCATTGAGCAAATATTCCTTATAATCTTACTGTAAAAACGGATTGCGTATAATCTCGGTCACTCTTCTTAGTGCCGTTTGGCTGTATGTTGGCCAAACTTGTCACAGATTAGTTTGGCCTTATGACGCTTTACCTAAGCGGCATTACGCCAAATGTTAGTATTCAGCGTAATGTCACTTTTTAAAGCGTCATTGTGTCAAATTTTTATATTTGGCAGAATGTCCCTTGGCGCAATTTCACGGATCAGTAAAAGAGCATTTCGTGATAGCTCCTGAAATAAAATTAATACGAGGTATGGTTACTTAGAGCTCAACAGAAAGTGAATCGGCAAATGTCCGCAGCTGATTTTACTTGTATCAAAAAGTACACAAATCAACCTTTCATTCTCCTGTTTTTTTTTCCCATCGTCCTTGCTCCAGTAATCTATATAAGCATTATACGTCCTGACGAGAAATGGCGATGTCAAATCAGTTAATGAAGGCTGAGTTGAAATTATTGTAATTCAGAGTGATACGTGACGACAAGAACACTCAAGCGGTTCTAATTAGTGAACGCCTCAGACTTTTAAGTCGTTCTTCGGCATTTACTGGTTTGCATTATTTCCTAAAAATCGCGGTCGGACGGAATGGCCTATATTGTCGGCAGTGAACTTCGGAATAGCGTGTTTCATGTCGCTGAAATTGGACTTTCGTTCGCTGGGTGTAACTGCGGCTCTCTCTGTCTCTCAAATTTGCTTACAAAGCTTCATAATTTCGATTCGTTTGCGTAACTTTGCTGTTTCGGAAAACTCGACGCCAGCTTGCCAAAGCGCTTCCACCAGTGCCAATGACACGTGGCATTATCGAACTGACATAACTTTCACCACATGTTGTTATCTTGTGTTTCACCATTTGTTGGTTTCGGATGTCCATTATTCATTGGACCATATTCTCTGGAAAGTCCTTGCGACGTCCGTTGTGTTATTTGCAGGTATTGCATTGTTTTGTCCATTGTTGTAGGTTATCTCTAACGTAACTCCCATGCAATCACACCGTGTTAATTTAATTCAATCGTTTTTATGCTTTGTCTACAGCCTTGGCCAAATGTATTAGGCACCCCTTAAAATTATCAATATATTCCAAAAAAATAAGATTAAACAAAATCAAAGTAAGCAGATATGATTAATAATTCATTTTATTAGATAAAATTAATATTTCGTTTGGACCGCCTTTGGCCTTTCTGATTTGAGCGACTCTGGTGGGCATAGAGCTGACTAGTTTGCGGCACTCTTCCGAAGAAATATCGCTCCGTTCTTGGTGTAACAAATTTTTAAGTGCTTATTTTGATGTTATTGAGTGCTGCAGGATCCTACGCTTCAGAATAGCCCATAGATGTTATATCAGGTTGAGCTCCAGGGACTGCGAAGGACCCTGAAGCAGGTCTATGCTATTGTCTTCAAGCCACTTCATGCTTAGGGCTGATTTGTGGCAGGGTACATTGTCCTCTTGGAATTTGTCATTTCCCATGTTGGTATTCCCGAAAATTTTGGAAAAAGATATTTTAAGCCCATTTTCCAACATATTTTTGAGCTTGGAGGGGTCCATCCGACCGTCACCCACATGCATTTTGCCCACACCGCTGGAGGCCATGCATACCCAGATCATTACACTGCCTCCACTGTGCACAGTAGGTACCACGTATTCTGGGTTGTGCTCTTCTTCAATCCTTTACCTCACAAAAGTCACACCAGGGTTGCCAAATATCCGAAAATTGCGGACAAAAGCATTATTTTAAAAAGATACATTTGTCTAGAGAACAACAAAATTAGTTAAATTTTTTGATGTCAAAATTAAAAGCGATCCATAAATGAAACGTATCTCAGAGTTAGATTCATCTGGCCACAAAATATTGGACCAATTTTCTTCCGTAAAATGTACATGTTTTTTCGTACACTCCACGCATGCCTTTTTGTTTTTACCGAGAGCCACGGCTTCTCTATTGCTTTGCATTCTTTACGTCCAGCTTCCTTAAGTCTTCATCTAACGGTTCTGGAAGAAATTTTTTTTCTTTGATCCTTCAACAACTCAGTAGCAAGCTCCGATGAGCTTTTGTTCCGAGTTTTAAGAGAAGATCGTTTTAAAAATCAGTCCTCCCGACGCGTAGTAATCTTTTTCCTCCCGGATTTATCGCGAATTGTGTGCAAACCAGTCTGTCTGTACCGTTTAATTGCGTGTTGGACTGAACAACGTGTCACTTTACTTCTTTTGCAATTTGAATTCTTCAAATAAAAGCTGTATTTTCACACGTTTTCCCGGATTCAGTTCACTTGCTTTCGGCTTTTTATAATAAAAGTGAACACACACTTCACAATTACTAGCAATAGTCGATTTCGAGCAATGATCGCGCGCTGATCCCATATGGGAAAAAACCCATAAAGTCGTTGTTGCATCACAAAAGTGCATTAATGACTTTTCTTAAAATATAAATTACTTCTTCAACCTCGTATTATAATGCCATAAGTCATACCATTCAAATAAATGAATAACAGGAAAGGACTTCGCAGCAAAGAAAAAAAGAAAGGGGTGCCTAATACATTTGGCCAAGGCTGTATACCTGTTTCTGTTTTCTATAGCTGAGCGAGCAAAGCAAACAGAAACAGAATTTACTACAGAACAGAAGAACTTTTTTGTTCAGTTTCTGTTTCTGCTTTTTGTCACTTAGGCTTGACTTGGTTTTAAATACAAAGAACAGGAACAGAACCCAGTACATTTGCAAAAGAAACAATCACAGAACTTTCTGTTTAGTTTCTGTTCTTCGTTATTTAACGCCCTGACTATCACTAGGTATGAATCTTCAAATTAAAAAAAAACTTTGTTGACCAACAAATTTAGTTGAAAAGAAATGCACCACCACCCCTCATATCAGGTGTAGTAAAAAGAAATCTATTATTTTTGCATAAAATTGAAGAATTTATTTAGTATAGTTGGAATGATCCGATTTAGGTCAAATATGCGCTGTTTTGTTTGATAACTTGTTCCCATTATGCCTCTCTCATAGAAGCCTTCGTTCCTATTGGCAAAAAACTGGGACAGTCGATTTTCACAAGCCTGTCTTGTGGCGAATTTTTCCCTAGTGAAATCGTTCGCCATGGACAGGAACAGGTGGTAATCACTTGGTGCTAGGTCCGGACTATAAGGTGGATGCATAAGAACCTCCCAACCAAGCTCCCGAAGCTTCTGGCGAGTCACTATCGATGTGTGTGGCCTGGCGTTGTCCTGATGGAACACAATTCCTCTCCTATTGGCCAAAGCTAGCCGCTTCTGGGCGATTGCTTCCTTCAGACGGTCCAATTGTTGACAGTACAGGTCGTCCGAATTAAGAGTTTTGCCGTAGAAGAGCAGCTCATAGTAAATGATTCCCTGCCAATCCCACTTGGCACACAGCAAAACCTTCCTGGCTTGGCCACCGTTTGCGCCGGCTTACCGTGATTCGACCACGACCGTTTTCGCTTTAAATTTAAATTGTCGTAAGTGATCCACTTTTCATCACCAGTCACCATCCGCTTCAGAAATGGGTCGATTTTGTTGCGATTCAGCAGCGATGGCAATTCGGTCCATGAAGTTTTTTTGCGTTAACTCATGTGGCACCCATACATCGAGCTTCTTTTTGTATCCAGCCTTATTCCAATGGTTCCAAACTGTTTTTTGTGCAATGTTTAGCTCCTGGGCAATCGAAACTGTGCTTACATGACGGTCAGACTCGACGATTTCCATGATTTTATCGACATTTTCGATAATTGGCCTTCCAGAGCGTGGTGCATCTTTGACATCGAAATTACCGGAAAGGAATCGACGAAACCAAAACTGCGCATGATTGGCTGTTACAGTATCAAAACAATAAACACTATTCCCTTTTTCAGCCGCCTGGCTTGCGTTTTCACCTTTATCGAAGAAAAATTGCAAAATATGGCGTATTTTATCTTTGCTTATGTCCATTTTTAGCGCGCGCTCAAACAAAACTGAGTCAACCAATCACGAAACTGTCGGAGAAGTTTTTTTTTGCACGAAATCCCATCTTTCTAACGGCACTTTGTGTACGTCCGATAGGATTTGTACAACGCGAGATACAGATGACAAAAGCCATCTTTTGGAAAAATAATGGATTTCTTTTTACTACACCTGATATAAAATTTTGTTTCTTATCTCACTTCATGCTTTATTATATTTGTTTCGAAAATAAAGGTATGTGTTTCATAAAACATGGACTCGAATGATCGGATTTATTTAAAACCAAAAGTGTTTCTACCAGCTGGCTAGCTTTTTTTTTTTCCCCGTAAAAAAAGTTCCCACTTTTTAAAAAAAATGTGTATTAAAACTTGTGTGAAAAATTGAGTATTACAGATATCAAAAATGTTACCAGTTCGTATTGTGCGTCCTTTGTGTTTTTCTTTAACTGAATTGATTGTGTGCATGAGTCGACATCTACATAAATAATTGCTTTACACTTGCTGAACTAAATGCGACTAGATATCATCAATTAAAATCTTCAATCAAGACATTATTTTAGATAGTTATTTTAAATTAAACCATTATTTTTATTTTATTAACCACTTTTAAGTAAAAAACGTCCACAGTATAATTTAGCTCAATCCCAATAACAGACCGTATGTATTACATGTGTATTATTTTGAACATCGTGCTAGACAGACATTGCATTTTATGTTGTTGAATATTAAAAAAAAAAAAAAAATTGAAAATTAAAATGGCGAATAGTAATCAACATACTCAATAAAATATATTTTCCGATTTAATTAGGAAAATTTGGCGAAATTAGATCAACATTTTAAAAAGTAGCCCTATGATGTTTGGAACGCGCAGAATTCCAGAAATTTTATTTTTTAAACTAGATTATATATATATATGAAAGATTGCTGAAAATTAAATTAATTAATAATGTTCTGATAATAATTAGATAGTGCATCGTGACAATGAGACTGACTGAGGTTATTTTTCTAGATCAACCACGCAGTAAATCTGTGTGGTGTGTATTTTAGGAATATAATTGCTGAATGAAATATGAAACACGTCAAAAGTTTTTTTTATTTCTATATACCTAATCTATTTCAAATTTTAAGATTATTGCTAAATTTTGTATCGTTAGTACCTTAAATTGTAATACAATGTGACACTTATATATATTATACTTTGTTGGCTGATTATTTAAAATTGGAGATTGTTGTAATGATGAATTGCGGTAAAAAAAAAAAAAATATGTAGTACCACCTTATTCCGACTTATTCCCTTTCTTGTATATACATTGTCAATTATATAACCTTGTTTGTATCATTAAATGAAGATTTAAGTTAAAATATATAATTTGTTGTGCATGTGTTTAAAGATATTTATGAGTATATTTAAGTAAAATATTTAACAAATAGGTAATTTAATTAATGAAAACAATGTATTCTTGTAATTAATATGATTATTCTTAAAGTAACTCAAATAATAGACGAATAAAATGTATTTATGTCATTTTATGTAAAAGAATATCATTATACAATTTGAATAGATAATATTAAAAAAAAAAAAGTGTAAATGTGGTAAAATTAAGCAAGACTTTAGGTAGGAATTTCAACATAAGTATTTATGTTCAGACATTTAAACTCAATTTCATTATAACCCATAACACAACTAATAGACAATTTAATGTAAGAACACAAACAATTTGAATAAAAGTTAACTTCGTTAAGAAATGCAACAATTGGTGTTTTTTTTATATTTTTGTGTGTGTTTATGTTAATATTGGGTTGTCGGAAAAGTCATGACGCATTTCTCGAACAGATGGCGTTTGTTAATTTTTTTAAAGTAATGGATTAAGCCCATCTATATTATTGGTAAGCCATTTGACAGTTAACGGTTTAAGCGTAATTCTGAAAAAAATTGATCGGGATTAATCGTGTTTTGAAGATTTTGTAGCAGCTTAAATATGGAAGACCAAAGTGTGAATTTTCGCCATATTTTTTTTTATTTCCGTAAAGGGAAGAATGCAAGTGAAGCTTGTGAAAAGTTGCGTCAAGTTTACGGTGACGATGCTCTACAAAAACGTCTGTGTCAACGCTGGTTCCAAAAATTCAGCGCCGGTGATTTTAATCTCAATGCCGCTCTTCGGTCAGGAAGGCCCACCGAGGTTGACGACGACCAAATCAGGGCACTGATCGAGTCAAACCCACGTTACACGACACGAGAGATTGCAGAGACATTGAACATCCATCATTCAAGCGTTCATGACCACCTGAAGAAGCTGGGATACGTAAGCAAGCTCGATATTTGGGTTCCTCATGAACTCAAGGAGGTCCAATTGACGAACCGCATAAACATCTGTGATATGCTCATTAGACGTCAGGAAAACGATCCTTTTTTGAAGCGACTGATAACAGGTGATGAGAAGTGGATTGTTTACGACAATGTTGTAAACACGACAATGCAAGACCACACACAAGTTTATCCACCCGCCAAAAGTTATTGGGCTTTGGATGGGATGTGTTGCCACACCCACCATACTCACCTGACCTTGCGCCATCGGACTTCCACTTGTTTCGTTCTCTTCAAAACTCGTTACGTGAAAAAACGTTCAATTCAGATGAGGCTTTAAAACAGCACCTTCTTCAGTTTTTCGCCGATAAAGACAGATCCTTCTATGAAAAATGCGTCATGACTTTTCCGACAACCCAATACATATGTACATGACTTACGGTCTGGCGCGACAGTCCAGGTAAGGCCAAGATCTAGATTTTTCCGCATGCATCGGTTTGGAGAAAATTTAAAAAGCCGTTTGGAGAAAAACTCTATTGAAAGTGAACGTATGTACCTACATAAGTACTTTAAAAAAAATGCAAAAGAAAAAAAATCAATAATTTTTGAAGTAAACATTTGATGCCTATATACAGTAAAATAGGTAAGTATGTGACCCATTTGCAAAAGCTGGGCGAAGTTCGCCAGTGAGAAGTAAGTGTAAATAATTTAACAAAAAAGCTAATTTATCTGAGACCACAATAGAACACATGATTTCGTTTCGGGTCCCACAGCTTATTTTTCTTTCACTCGATCGTTGATGCGTTGATTTTGCCAGCATCCTTGGTTAGGGCTTGCATTGATTTTTCGGTTTCAAGTAAAAACAATTGAAAGCGGCATGGCTCTCCAGAATGTAGTCAAATTTAACGAATGGATCGAGACTTAAGGTAAGGTATGAATAGAGATGAGCTATTCTTCACCATGTCTAGTTTGTGTACTCCTGAAAAATCCATGTGTTCATATAGTATGGCAACATAACACCGATGTTTTGGCCAGAAATTTACGATGGATCACTTTAACTTTGATGAAGTGAGGGAATTCAACTAAATACTAAACAAATCTTTTATCATTACTGTCCTGCAGAGGCATCAAACAAAGTCGGATGAAAGTGTATCTAGAATAAATTAAGAGAAAGGTTGTTCGTTAGATTTATGCGTGGCGGTGCACGGAGGAAAAGATTTAACCACAAACTATACGAGCTGCATAGCGACACCGACGTCATCAAAAAGATATGTGTACAATATCCGCAGAGCGGATGAACACCAATCAGCTCGAAATTCTTTCGATTACTTTAGAGGGACGAAAGCGAAGGGTGATCTTAAACAACTCGACCTTCGTAACTGAGGACTGCTGGCTAAGTACCGTGCAAGCTGGAGGAAACTGTTGTTCAGATGAATATCAGAAACTTCTAACAGTGCTAATAGCGTTAAGAGAGGAACTGGTGGGAGTTTGCGTGGACGAGTGAAAGTAAGTAAGGAGGAGAGAACGCCCAAAGTTGTTTACGGAACAACTTAATAAGCGAGCCAATTAGCGATCATGTCATGACCCGAATGAGTTTACCTAGTTCGTAGAATTTCAAGTTCAGTTCCCGCAAGCAGTGGATGTCTCCAACTCAAAGCGAACTAAAAACTGACTCCACATCCACCCGAAGAAACGATACTTCCAACGAGGAAGCAATCGGAAAGATAAGAAACTTCATCTCTCGGACGAAATGGTCTCAATGATCTCAGGGTTAATACCGCTACGGTTGCCCACCTTCGTTGTAGTTATGCCACATTTTCTGGTTCCCTGGTGCTGGTAAGTCGGTTTTCTTCGTTGTGGTATCACAATGGGTCAAACTGGCCTAAGTGTGTCCCTGCCTGAGCAGGTACAGCCACCTAACCTAACCTAAGCAATCGGGAAAGATTTAACAATTCTAATATCTTTTTTGGAGTTGCTTGCCAAACGAAACAGTATCAGCCCAAGAAATCGCTATTTGTCGGTGATGTGATACTCGAGTGTGACTGCAATGTTCATCGCTCCAAATGGACGATGGGAAGAGTCGCAAGAGTGTTAAGGTAGGAGCAGCCAAAGTGTGAATAAATGTTGGAGTCATAAAGCGTCCTGTTTATATGTTGGCAAAGCTGGGTGTTGATGAATCCAGGATGGGCTAAATTTACGTAAATGGGGATGTTGAGTTTAACAAAATACAAATAACAAAAAATAATAAAAAAAAAATTCTACTGCCACCAATGCTATTTTATTTACAATTTATGTTTTAACTTTTACAATGATTAGCATTTTTTTTAAATTTATTCCTAGTTTGTTTTAAGCTAAAAAATTAACTTTATTAGATTTGTTCGTTGACAATTGTTTTTCCAACCTTAATTTTCTTTCACGCGATTTCTTATTTAAGTTATAAACTCTCGGAGCGGTGCTATTTTCTTCATCCTTGGTATAAACTTCAAAAATTTTAAACGTTAAGTAGTAAACTATTTCAAATAGACTAATAACGGATCCTCCAAGGCAAAGTCCGAAAA
The DNA here is from genome assembly GCA_917880715.2 of Matsumyia berberina. NCBI lineage: Eukaryota > Metazoa > Arthropoda > Insecta > Diptera > Syrphidae > Matsumyia > Matsumyia berberina. The sequence continues at coordinate 39,228,849 of OU862870.1, forward strand.
TGCCACCAAAAGAAGCTGAGCAAACGATGCAGATAAATGTTTGTAAATTGGCGGAGAAAAAAGCTAAAGCACTTTACCTAAAAAGTCGTCCCAAGTTTTAAACAGTTCTCTGCGATATTTAATGCATGATAGATCTTTGAAGTAAACCACAATCGAACTTATGTTTGGCATCGAATCTCTAAAATAAACAACACATATATGAGCACGGTAAGTAGAACCAATTTTTGATTATTTTGAGATCGCATTTCGTATTATACTCAGAATTTGGTGTTCCAACTCCGTTCACACGGTACGAAATAAAAGTATCAGCCCTATAGGTTTTTTCGGTACAACTGGGAAGGCAATTACATGTCATGCCACTTTTGCTAGTTTGTTTTTTGTGTCCAGTATGAAGACTTGAAAATGTATCTATCAAAAATATATATTACTTTGTTAATTAAATAATTAAATGACGGAATATTATATATTTATAAGAAAAACTTTATTTTTGCTTTCAAAGGCTTATTTGCTCTTAGACCTTTATTTTCGCGAAATAAAAGAAGGAAAAAGTGAACAGAGATTTTGTGCCAGATCTTATCGAAGGCTTGGGAGATGTCAAGAAAAACTCTTGAGCAGGGCATCTTTTCTTCGACAGTCTTTAGATTTAGATTTATTTTTCACAAAATTCTTCTCCATCACATCTGTCGATCGTAGAATATTTGCTCCCAAAGCCAAATTGGTGATCCGGAGTTCGGCGTTTTACAGCCTATACTAAAGGCTGTAATCGATTCAGCAAACTTTTTTTAATACCTTTGTGTGTATGTAATGGAACTCCTTCTAAACGGCTGGACCGATTTTAATGAAATTTTTTGTGTGTGCTTGAGCGGGTCCCTGGATGGTTTAGATCTAGCCTCGCATTGTAAGACTCCCAGTTAGAATTTTTAAATTCTCAAAGTAAAATATTTCAAAAGTATTTTCTGAAAATTTCAGACAAATTGGACCGTTATTTATGGAGATAAATAATTTTGAACGGAGCCGTCTCTAGTGCATAACTACTCGTACTCAAAACTTTAAACGCGTTTTTCTCGAAACCATGTCTTCGAAGTCGGTGATCACTGTAACTTACGAACGGCTTTGCCGATCGGTTTGAATTTTTTTCCCACTTATTCTATACATAATTGTCCTCCGGTTGAACGAAGGATTTTTTTTTTTGACGATAATTTTTTTTTATAGCCGAAAATGCTAGGAAGAGTTACTCCGTCTTCTGCCAAGGCTCTCTCGCTTCATTGAAGTGGCATTGGAATGCGGTAAAATACCTAGCGACAATCAAACTTTTGCTTTTTTTTAACACGTTGAGTGCCACCATGTAATCCGAAAAGTCAGTCCTACAGGCCTAGCTAAATGTATAAAAACCTACTGTGAGACTAATGTGGTCTCACGCGACCTAGGTGCCCCAAATTCGTGTGAAGCCAGGTTGGTCTCATGTGGTACTTAATGTGTTAAGAAATGGGTTATGAGTGGTTGTTCTAATTATTCATGTTAGTGAAGTCCTATCGAAATCGGTGGAGGAGTTTCAATATTTCGGTGTCCTATTCACGAGTAATGGAACGAGCAGTACTGACTTATCATGTAGGTTTAGTCAGGCTGGAATAATTTTGAGACAGTTTGGTCAATCTGTTATAAGGAAGGCCGAGCTTAGCATTGAAACTAAGCTTTTAATTCAAAGTTTGATCCGACCCTCATCTATGGTCATGAGATTTGGGTAATGACCGAAAGAATAATCTACGGGACGGTCCATGTTTCAATGGTTTGGGTACGCTAAATGCATGCCCCATGGAAGCCATGGCATCAGGTAGATGTCTCCTGTATAATTTCAGGACGAGATGATGTTTTACGTTATTGTATTTTTGCTAATTAAAATAACGAAGCAAAAAATACCTAAAAAAAAACAATAATAAAATAACCTAATTGTACCCGTAGAAAGTCGGGGTAGGCCACTAGTAGTTAATAATATTACAGAAAAAAAGCTCGGAATGAGCCAAGGTCTAACTTCTCGTTTGTATTGTTCGCACGAATTGAAGGGATCTTCAATTTATTGCCGACTCCGAACGGCGAAGTGAGAAGCGCTTTTATGACAGATTATACTCCCGGAGGCTTGTCATTCCTCGACGAGAGGTGGTTCGGTGTTCCTGGCTGGGGCTTGAACCCACGCCGCTTGGTCAGCAGTCCAACGCACTAACCACTGAGCCACGGTGACCACTATATTACAGAACTCTATGGCAAACAATTATTGCCGGGTAAGGAAGTGAAAACAGGTTTCCTTTTCCTGTATATTGCTACAACTACTGCAGTGGGTGTTAAAGGAAAAACTTAATTTGCCAAAGACTGTGTGTCAATTGGCCAATTGCCACTGTTAATTACAACAACTTTCGCTGTATCAGTTCGGGTTCTATTGATTAGGTTGTGCGTCCTATTTATATTGTACCTCCTTTTTTTGTGCACCTTGTACTCTAGTATATAATAATTGTTGCCAACTTACTTTTATTCTCGTTTAGGCATTTAACATCTCTAAGTCCACATTGTCGAGCAGTTTTATTTCCATTTTCTAACCGAAAAATAAAAGTATTTCCCAATTATTTTGGACAAACAAATGTGTATGTAATTAGAAATGTTTCGTACTTACTTATTGAAGGATAAAAAAATGGGAGACATTTACAAATTTTTATGATCGTTATTGCTCTGCATTCAGTAATACAAGACTGGAAGCTGTACTTCTTTGTTGTCTGCAGTCGCTTCTGTATGAATACTGTGAAACTAAGAAACAACCATTGTCAAGGAAACTGAAAGTCCTCACCTCATTGCTAAATATACAGAATCTTAGATTAACTGGTAAATTTGCAACATCTTTCAGTGAATCCACCACTGAAGCTCGAACTGCAATCGACACATCGGAATTCTGCTGCCCGAAGGCTGTTAAAAAAGATTTTTCAGGAAATTCTTCAGGATCATGTATAATAATTTCGGTTCCATAAAAATGTCGCTTTGCAGCTAAATAATTGTACTGCTCGACGTCTAAAACTACTCGAAGGCTCACATCCTCTCCTGCTCCCGACGTTCGGATTATGGGAGCATTTATTTGATTGTACTCATCCAAGTTTGTTTGACTGCGTATGGAAATTAGTATTCAATTATTATATAAAATACATTTTAAGTATTTTTACATTTCTAAATGGTTTCTCAGCGCTTGGTAGTTGAAAGAACAGCAGTATCCGAAGCCAGATTTAGTTGTACGAAAGAACTTTTCACATGGAATTGACTCTCCGACCCAAAAGCACAATTTTAACATTTGCTTGCATGGATGTGAAAGTTCTAGCATCAGTTTAGAAGCGTTATAGCCCAATCGAACTAGGATGTCAAAAATAACTAGGTCTTCTTCATTTATTCCCCTATAATTGATGAGTGCGGGTAAGTTTGCAAGGAATTTTTCTGCTTGCCCTCTTGACACTCCATGTGCTGTTCTATGTTTTAGAATATCACGTTGGCATCCTTTTTTGTTTTTACGGTTAAATAACTTACAACTTTTTAACTATACCAAAAGCGTTGGGTTTGTAGACTGCATTAATATTGCAAATTGTCACTGCCGGAAATGGAACATTTGAAATTGGATAGTTGTTGGTTTCGATAGTAGTTATAGTCGGTGAAATGGCGTACCGCATCCAAACCAAAATCATTAAAAAGAAACAGAAAAAAAGTCCTAGTAGAACTGAAAAGACCCAAATAACAAACACCAACTGATTGTACGTTTTCCCGTTCTGCCTTCGTTTACTTTCGGCTACCCAATGAAACCCATGCAAACTAGTGGAATCCAGGAAATCGTTACCCACTGTTGAAACCGTGTTGGTAAGTTTTTTAAGTTTCCCCGACATGTAGTTACTTGACAATATTTTCATGCTGGTTTCTACTTTTAAGAAAATTTTTTATACAAAAAATAGGACTTGCTTCTAATTCAGCAGTGAAGGTACTACTTCATTTGAGTTGTGTTTGACGGTATAAAAATGAGGAGAAAAATAGTAAAATTGTGATAAGCAATTTGCAGACGGCCATAAAACATGCATTAAGTTCAATATAGTAATAAATACTACTCTGTCGTCGATGCTATTGAAGGTTTATTTTATTGAAGTTATAGGACTGCTAAGTGGGTAAAAGTGGTGGTTTATGACGTCCTAAGACCTTCCTGGCCACTCAGGCGACCTGTTTTTATCAATGTACCTAGTGCTCTAAAGAGTGTTTTTCAGTCATTCATTCATTTTCAAAGTGGATTCTCCACATCTCCCGATCTTCCGCCATCGACTCTAAAATATCAGGGGCTATCCCCATACGGGTAGAGGTGAGATTTTGGACTTGGTCCAACTATCTCATCCTGGGCCTACCCAGGTAACGCCTCCCCGATGGCATGGATTCCATGGCACCTCTTGGAAGCCGAGTTTGGGGCATGCGTTTAATGTGCCCAAACCATCGAAATATCGATATTTCTGTTCGAAGAAGTAGCTGCTCGACATTGAGTGTCTCTCGTATTCCGGTGTTCCTAACTCGATCTAGACGAGTTGCCCCAGCAACACAACGAAGAAATCTCAATTCGGCAGCTTGTATCTTATTCTTTCGATGATTACCCAAACCTCATGACCATAGGTGAGGGTCGGAACAAACACTGAATTGAAGACCTAAGCCATTGGCCAAGTTCAGCCCTTCTGATAACAGATTGACCAAGTTGTCCTTCCAATAAATTTGTGACATTGAATGGCTTGTGTTGGCTAATTCAGAAAATGGCTCTGCAAGGGGAACTAAGTGAAGTAGTTCACAATGTCATTTTATTTTAGTTCATTCAGTTCAGTAGTTCGAAGAAGAGATACATATGTACATTGCAATCGATTTTCTCTGGTTGGAAGTTATGTGAAAACAAATTAATCCCATAAAAAAAATTGGAAAACACCCGCACAGGTGGTGGGGTTTATAGTGACAGTTTCCAACGCGCGACGGCGTTACAGTATTTTAAGTGAAAGCCTAAGCTATTGAACTATGTCCAAGAGAATGCCTGCAGAGAAGAACCCAAGTAACCCGCATATATGTATATCTTTTCAGACAGCCAAGCAGCACTATTAGCCCTTAAATCCAATACGTTAAGGTCCAATCTAGTCTGGGACTGTCTCAACCTCCTCGAAGGTCTTGCATCGGTATATAAGGCCATAGCATGGATCCCAGGACAACGAACGGGCTGACTGCCTGGCGAGAAGAGGCGCTTGCCGCACACTCGTTGGTCCCGAACCCTGTTTTGAAGTACCACCTAACAATGCCCCCTCCAAGATAACACAGTGGGAGATCAACAAATGCGCCCACTACAGGGCCAACCTCCAGTGCCTTAGACAAGCGAAAAAGTTCATTAACCCCAACTTACATAAGGCCAAGACTTTACTTGATCTCACCTCGTCTTTGGTTAAGAACCTTAACGAGCTATCTAACAGAACCTTTTCCACTTAGATACGTGCCATTTGCATAAAATAAAAGCATCAGATACAGATATTTGCCGGCTCTGTGGAGAACAGAAAGAGGGTGCTGAAGATATTCCGTGCGTATGTGCAGGAGTCTATACTGGCTATACTGAGGTTTATCAAAGGCCTCTACCTCTGGAGCTTAAGTGGACTCTCCACATTTCCCGATCTTCCGCCATCGATTCCAAAACATCAGGGGCTATCCCCATACGGGTAGAGGTGAGATTTCGGACTTGGTCCAGCCATCTCATCCTGGGCCTACGCAGGGGACGCCTACCTGATGCCACGGATTACATGAGTTGAGGACATTAATTAAATGAAAAATGCCTTATAATTTAATTACGTATTTATTTGTGTAGCATTTAATTTAAACTAAATATAAGTTCTTATATTAAAACAGTAAGCTTAAACATCTATTAACTATTGAATTATGTCTAAATTATTAAATAAACATACATGTTGTTGGAAAGTAGCGGAACTATACAAATTGTCCATATAATGTGCAGTTGTACCCTTTATTGCCACGGAAATTTCAAGAAATTTGTCCTTTGTGAGTCACATATGATTCGTAGCCTTCTGGTCGAGTTATAAGATTTCTCATTTTGTAGCAAGTGATCATCAAAAGTGTCGAAAGTATACAAATTAGTAGTGATATAGCAGCGGCTGCAGATGAAAACATTAACGTTGTAACACAAATTTCTGGAATACCGCCCGGTGAATTCAATTTTATAGCTTCTTCCTCTTCTTCTTCTTGTAAAACTCGTAAAGATTGAAACAGGTTTATATTTTCCGATAACGATCCGTTCTCCGTGGAACCCGTAGTTGAATTTAATACGTCCCTTTTGGAAATCGCCTTTAAATTTCTCCAATGGCATGGTTGACTCTAAATATATAAAACATTGAAGATCAACAATAATTTACTAATTAATGATTAAAAATTTAATTTTATATCAAGAATATTAAATGCTATTTTTAGGCTTTTTTTATCGCCTACTCTAGGAAAGGTGTTGCTACTAAAAATGTTGGAATATTGCTTGAACTTGAACCCACGCAATTCGCACAGCAGAGTAACGCTCTAAATATTGACCCACGGCAACCACAATATATTGTTACTTAGGATTTAAAATTGTAAAGCTTTGTTTGATAGCGGATACAAGCTGCCGAAATGAGATTTCTTCGTTGTTTTGCTGGGGTGACTCGTCGATATCGGGTTAGGTACAGGGCACTCAATGTCGAGCAGCTACTTCTTCGTACGGAGAGGTCCATACTTCGATGGTTTGGACACGTTAAACGCATAACCTCAACTTGGTTTCCAAGACGTGCCATCAGGTAGGCGTTTCCTGGGTAGGCTGAGGATGAGATGGCTGGATCAAGTCCGAAATCGCACCTCTACCCGTATGGGGATAGCCCCTGATGATTTAGACTCGATGGCGGAAGATCGGGAGTGGAAATGTGGAGAGTCCACTTAAGCTCCCTTAAACCGTGACCCTCATAGTGAAAATGAAGGCCACGGGAAAATGATCATGATGATGATGAAGCACTGTTTAAAGTCGTTTAAAAAAATCTTTTTCCTTAAGATACTTACCGGGCATCTTCCATGACACATCCGAACGTCGCATTCAATGTAAAGAGCAGGCGAACCCGTAAATCGAAAAGTTTTCATGTAGGCATAGACTTGCGTTTCATAAATTCCCCCGTCCGACCAAGACCCTCTAAAGCGAGAAATGAGCTTTTCATTAACGGGACAGCCGTATTCATCTATCAGTTGAATGCGTTTATTAGCTCCGTTATGAGCAAAGCAGTCATTAACAACTATATCAAATCCTTCTGTAAATAAAAATATTTGATTTAGTTTTCATTAAAGACGTGAATTTACAAAGGTTATTAGGCTTCGTTTTTGTGTATATTTTGCATATACACTACCGGCCATAAGTTTGGAATCACCATACAAATTTTAAATTTGTCGTATTTTTTAGATTAGATTATTGGGTTAGATTAGATTAGAACCGTCTACGCCACACTCAGGTTAGTAGAGACCTCTTGTAATCCCCATCTCGGGGAGAAGGTGCCCTTTGTTCGTGGAGCAATCTCCTATTGTTCCAGGGTTTTGAACCACCTTAAAACCCTAATGTCCTCATTAATTTATTCGTCTTCGCAGCCCTCCGCAAGGTTCATCTTCACTTAGCCTTAATAAAATCAATCCAATTTAATTCGGCTGTACTACGCTTACAGAAATACAGTCAAAATCGCTTACAACGACATCGGTTATAATGATGTATCGGTTGTAACAACCACATTTTTAGGTCCCAGCTGAGCTCCATATAGCGAAGGTCGTTATAACCGATTTTTACTGTTTATATCATATAATTCCGAAAGCTTTTTTACAGTCAAGTTAGTTGACATCGACGAAATCTTCTTCAAATTAATACTCCGGTACAGAATAAAATTACTAGGTGATTCCAAACTTATGGCCGGCAGTGTAAGCAATTGAAAGAGATTTCGCTGTTACTTTTTGTTATCGTTTTGATTATATGTATATTACCATATTTGCTTCGCATGTATATTATCAGCGTTAAAGGATCACCAACACGAACAGGTCCGGTTACGCGAGATCCACCGATTCCATAACCATTTTGAATTTCCATATAACACTCAGGGGGGCTCAATGTAAACACTACCGGATTCCCAGTTGCAACTCTGAAATTAAAATTAAGTTCGCATTTTAAAACCAATTTATCAAAACTTATAACCTTTGCTGTTAATAGGATTTTTGGACTTTACGTACAGACATACATTGGATCATGTCACTAAACAATAAATCCCAGCAGACATAGTCTGTGATTAATTTATCACAGCTGAATTGTCTACATCAATCAATTCCATTCGTTTGTTATGACGTCGATTTCGTAAAAAGAAAAACCTTCACATTGGCCTTCATCTGTTCGGCATCTATCTATCAGCTGGCGGCTTTATCATAGAAACATTCAGTTTATTAGATACAAAATTAAGTTTAGAATGGCCGTGTTTTTTTTAGTTTACATGAAGTAAGTTTGAGGAAAAGCGCTCATAAGGTTCTGACTAGCTTGAGAGAAATGTATGTACATACATAATGTATTTTGGTTATCGGGCCACGAAGTCGTCACGGAGACCGAGAAAGCTGACGAACCAGCGAAAAAAGGGGCGAATGCAATAGAACGAATCACTGAAAATACAATGGGAGTCGCACTGACAATAATCAAAACAGCAACCAACGAGAAGGTGCAAAGGGATTTTGAAAATCACATGGCAATCCTCTCGACGTGCAAAGTGGCTAGATCACTCATAAAGAAATCAAGCAACATGCTCATTAGAAAGGCTCTATGTGCAAGCAAGGAGCTATAAAGGTGAATAGTGGGACTTACCACAGCGCACCTCAATCTCAATTAGCACATGCATAGACTGGGCCTCACCGACACAGGGATCTGTAAAAACTGCGAGGAAGATTTTGAAAACTTCCTATGCCATTGCCCGGCCCTAGCCAGAACGCGACAGAAGACCCTAGGGTCCATGTGGATTCTGGACCTAAAGCATCTGAAGGTTAAAGGAATCAGGGACGTCCTGGACTTCACCAAAGAAACGTGAAGACTCGCTAGATCACACGCACTAGTGTCAACTCCATTATTGTTCCCAATCTCCCCTGGACCCTTCCTGACATTCGTCCCAAACTTACCTTAACTCTACAGTTTTCAATTCATAAAAGGATGAGGCCCGAATGAGGCTTAAGTAAAGAGCCTTCTGCTCGTCCTCATTTACCATACCATACATGGGTACATAGAGATGTGTCACTAAATGATATCCGTCCTAAAAGCAAAGACGGCATTACCTAGATTTTCTAAAAATGTCTTAAGTTCCGCGTTTGTCTGTATATGGACGAGTTAGGGATTTTTATTTTATTTGTCAACAATTTATTAAATCCAAATAGTGCCACTCTACCTAAGGTACTTATAAATCTAAAAAACATCTTCAATGTAGTCGCCGTGGCTCAGTGGTTAGTGCGTTGGACCACTGAGCGAACGGCGTGGGTTCAAGCCCCAGCCATGTCTATTGAACAATTTTCGCGGCACCACCTCTCGTCGGGGTATGACAAGCCACCGGGAGAGTAATTTGTCATGAAAGAGCTTCTCAATTCGCCGTTCAGAGTCGGTAATTCGTGATAAATTCGTGCGAAAACATTAATGGTTGCCTTGGGTCATCCCGAGCTGTCGCGCCCGCTATTGCAACACTACTTCAGACTGAAACACGGCTCAGAACCATAAAGTAGACGCCAGGCGCAACCTCTCGCCAGACAGTCAGCTCGTTAATTTCCTTTGAAAATGTCTGGTGACCTTCCGAGTGCTGTCGCATGCTAAAAATTAGGACCATAGACCCCAGTCCCAGTACTGCCATTTTCCAATTTGGAGCCATCTGTCTCCTAGATTTACGAGTTTCGTAAGTCGTCTTAAATAATATCATCGTTTAATTTAAAGAGTTATGAAAGCACTATGATCCTAAAAATTAAACAATCTACCACTCATGTAAATATTGCTGGCCAGCAGCAGAGTCTTCGCACCTGGCGCTGGCCTAATGCTATTTTGAATAGCTTTGGACGATAATGGAACGCAAAAAAGAAACAATAGATTGATTTTTACAAAGTACGACGGCTCGCAGGCCTTGTTATGGAGTGATGTAACCTACACAAGTCTTTATTTATTTAACAGATTTGCCCAGGTTGCCAAAAGTAGTACCTTGCAACCGGGGTGTGTTACGTCTAAAGGGACTGTGAAATGATAATTTGTACTAAAATACTTACTCGACATCTAGAAAGGGAAACGTTACAGTTTTCCAAAAGTCGTATCCATATTCGCAAGTGACCTTAAAATGTTCATCAAACTCTTCCTCTATTAAAGGATTGTACTGTACTGTCACCGTGTTCCACATGAAATTCTATAATCAGATGAAAAATGAAATAGCATTAACTAAATATACAAGGTGGCTCGAAATGTCGAAAGATGCTATAACTTTTGTAAATGGCGGCAACTGTCAGTTTTATTTTGATATTTGTGAAGTAAACAGGTGTAGAATACCCGTCGACAAGCCATGGAACGCTATACTCCTCAAGATCGCGAAATACTTGTGACAATTTTTTTTACGGAATAATTTTTTAGTGATTTTTGCGCAACGTGAATTCCGGCCGTTTTACGCAAACTGGTCAAACACTAAAGCTGCACACACAGTGAAGGGATAAAGCGATGCGAGAAGCGTGCGCTAAAACTGTTCACTTGTATACTTATGTATATACGCATAGTGAAGCGATAAGAATTCATGTGAAAAGTTTTATCGCATGCTTCTCGCTTCTCGCATCGCTTTATCGCATCACTGTGCACTAGACTAAGGCATTTATCCGCTCGCTACTGGAACAACATGTCACTATTGGGAAGCCTCGTTCTAACGAGAATATCGCCACTGTGGCTGAATATGTCGGGGGGGAGTCATTGCGATGACGTGCCACGTAATTGGGCATTACACGTTCCACAAATTGATTAATGGGGACTGGAGAACATGTGGTTCAAACAGGACTATGCAACCGCACACATAGCTCGCGCGACAATGAACATTTTAAACGATGCGTTTCCGGGTCGCCTAATGTCTCGTTTTGGTGATTTGCACTGGCATCGCCCGATTTAACCGGCCAGACTGTTTTGTTTAGGTTTTTTGAAGTTACGGGTTTATGAGAATAAGTCACAGACCCTGGAACCTCTCAAAGAGAATATCCGGCAAGAGTGCGAGAACTTATCGCCCGAAGTTCTCGCCAAAACGATTAAAAATGCGATAAAAGGAGCCCAAATGGTCATCAGCAATGGCGGCGCCCATTTGACCGATATAATCTTCAAAAAGTAATGGAAAAAAAGAAACTTAAAGGTCCAAAAAAACATTATAAACAATTATGAAATTATGTCGCTTCATTTTAAAGACATAGCAAACCAACATCGGGTGAAAGTTTTTTGGCCACCCTGTATATACAAATTTAGATTGAGGCTTACCGTTGGATTTTTCCTCTTTTCATCATGGAGAGCATTTTTGCCAAGTGTACCACATCTATTAAGTTGAATGTAGAACTCATAATAATCGACCCCGGTACCATTAATGTACATACAGTCCTGATCATAAGCGTATCCTTAAAAAAACAAAATGTCAAATACCTTATACATGTGTGGATAAGTATGCTTTTACCCGCTGAATAAACGAGCCCATTGAAAGAACCATTGAATCCTATCCTTATTTTCATATAATCGTCTTGACATTCTGCTTCGATATCTAAAAAGAGATTTTCTGTGAGCATGCAAATTGTAGTAGAACAATCAAAACTATTACGTTGGACCCTAGTGGTGTTGAATCGCAAATGTTTTTTTGTGTAATCTAACTCCCAATTGTCAGGTTTCCAATTTTCACTGTCGTATATAGCTGTATGGTAACCTGTTTTATGAGCACCTTCATTCCCAACAAAAGGCTCAGGAGGTGGTAGGTGCAGTCTTGATGGTCGATAAGAGGTTATTGGAACATAACCTGTTGCATCTGGAATATGATCATCCTGAAAGGCATTGTATTATTTTATTAAGCGAAATTGCTGAAAAGGCTTTTTTACTGTTGCCACAAACTTAAAACATCGATATGAAATTTAAAATTTCCGTTAAACTTTTTTTTATAATTTCAAACAAACTTCAATACGTTTGTCTATGTACTTACCTTAATTTTTGAATCTGATAAAAAACCAGCTCGCTTGGTAAGTTGAGAATTTTGTGTAGGTGAAACAATCCGTGAAGAAGGCAGCGACAACGGCAAGATATTTGTTTTATTGCTTCTACTCGTTACGCTCGAAGTTTTGCTTATTACGCTGTACTCTGTTGTGGGATCTATTCGTTCTCCGAAGCATTGTGAAACCAGCTGCTAAATAGAAAAAAATCTACACATTAACATAAAGAAGTAATGTTGGGGGTAAACATATTGAACGCTTGCTACACAAACACAAATTCAATATCGGCTATATCAGGCTTGGTCGCATCAGCGAGCGACGATTAGATTAGGAATTTATTATTAAAGCGAGTAAAACCGAGTAAATGTTACTTAAACCTGTTTGTCCTTCCATATTCACCACCGTTGAAGGACAACAGTGGTGATACATCACCCCAGTAAACATTAAGGCCAAATAAGTTACTTTATTGAAACAAAACAGTTTTCTATCTCTCGATCAAAACACAACAATTTAACTAGGGGCTGTCCTTGGCGTGGCTCCAGCGGGTCCCCAAGAACTCTCCTATCGTTGTGATGCCACTGGGATCTATACCCTATTTGCCACTCCAACTAATGAAACCATGTAAAAAAAAAAATAGTTGGCGCGACAGTTCGAGATGAGCCATCGCCTAGCTTCTCGTAATCATTCACGTGTAGGTGTTTATATTGTTCGCACGTATGGAAGGGACCTACAATTTATTGCCGACTCCGAACGGCGAAGTGAGAAGCTCTTTCATGACAGATTATACTCCCGGAGGCTTGTCATTCCCCGACGAGAGGTGGTGCCGCGGAAAATTTTCGGTGTTCCTGGGTGGAGCTTGAACCCACGCCACTCGGTCAGCAGTCCAACGCACTAACCACTGATCCACGACGAACACTATGAACCACGGCGAAACCATTTGGAGCTCTTAATAAAGCTGAAAATACTTTCGACTTCAGTATGCGATTATTCGCTCAAATTGTCAAAGTTATAGGCTCCTAGATAGAGACATAAGTGCAGAGAAGATGGAGGATCGTTTCCTTCACCTCCTAGTCCCTGCAGCTCCTTTGCGAAGAGGCTCATCCTTTTGGCATGAAGGCCAATGGGCCAGAGACTAGTGAGAACACCGATAACGGTGCTAATGAGCGACATTTTAAGCAAGATGGGACTTTTAGATCGAGTGAGGTTTAGCATAGGTCATATCTCTGGGGAGGTGCGGCATGTGGTTTCTCCATCTTTGGTTTGTCTTATTGATCGCGTCGAACTTTAAGAGAAGTTTACATAGCGAGATTCCTCCGTTCTGGTAGGATCTCTAGAGTAGTACTACGTTTAGCGAGTTCATCGGTCTTACAATTCCCTGGAATATCCCTATGACCGGGTACCCAACAAAGGTAAAATGTTCTGCCATCTCAGTGAGAGACGAGCTACAGGTAAATCAGGTAAATTTGTAACCAGGCGTTGCTTCCTGTGAGGTTTGGCCAGTAATTCTGTAAGAAATAGCCATATAAATTAAGGCGCCTGATTAGGGTGTTTGTATGTCAGGTACAGGATCAAAGAATATATTCCCGCTAGATCCGACATATCACTTTTACAAAATGTGTACACACGTGAAAGGCAACAGGGGTATGGTATCACCCTAGTACATACAGAATTTTAAAGGGTGACTTATCTGGCAGTTGTTAGTAAGTTGAAAAGAGAATACGTTGGATGCCAGAGATAAAAAGTGCTCAAATTGAGGTACCGTTTGCGTGTTAATGGTAGTTGTCGACATTTGACTTGGAGTTAATTTGCTCATCGCAGTTGTGACTTCAAATGTTGGCATCAAGTTACAGGCAAGGTACGAATGCTTATTGCTAAAATGCCACATATGACAGACTGCTAACATGTCAGCAGAAACACCGTAGCAGCTGTGATGGATTCCATGCAATTGTCACCACGAAACCCGAATACATATGTATTAATATTCAGCAAAACAAAAAGCATGCAGAATAGCGCTACAAACAAAGACTCGGGCTACACTCAAACTCTACAAGCAAAAGAGAAAAAGAGACGTAAAATACACTGCACTAGATAAAGTTATTGCATGAAATGTCTTTGGGTTTTTATTGAAATTCAGATTAAAAAAAATTCAAAATAAGGCCTACTTCTAAGAAAGTTTGTTCAACATCAATACCATTCATTTGGAACATATGTTTGTATGTATCTGCATCTGGCCCCGTTCAGATTAATATTCGGATGATATGATGCGAAAATGCCTATATATTCATATGTACATACACACATACATACATAACTTGCGGCCTTTCCACATGCTTTAAACTACATTAACTTTTAAGGACATTGCCAGGCTCAGATTTGCCAAATTTAGGTCTACAAAAGAATTTTCTTAACAATATGCAATCTTAAAATTGTTATAGAAATTATTACATTACAGTATGAATGTACATATGTCCACTTACTTGTAGAACCAGTATTTTTATAAAGAATAATGTAGATCTTATGTTACTTTTTCGCATCCTCAACACTGAATGCAATTGACCATCACTCATCATTGTTCTAGAAAGGAAAAAGAAAAATACATAAATACAATATAAGTAAATACAATATAAAAAAACTAATTTAAGAAAATTAAAATAAGCTTGAGTATAACATTCCATGCGCGTATTTTCGAGATCTTTGTCCTGAAATAACTATGAACTTCCCGAAGGAATTTTGCTTTTATTTCTCGTTCTGAGAGTTCACAAAGTTAAGGTGCATAGTTGTAAGCATTAAAGGATAAAAAACGAAACTCCTGGAGAGATTGATTGTTTGATTGTTTACATTTACACCATACAAAAGTCCCTATTGTCTATAGGAAGCGAACAAGCTGTTGACATTTACCCCAGGATCAAAAAAAAAAAAAAATAAAAATGGGGGAAATGTAAACACCCCAGCGTTGTTTACATTTCCCCCATTACAATGTAATTTGAATGTAAACAAAATATTTCTGCACTTCACGGCTTTTATAGCCCGAATTTCACATCAGTAGTACAATTTTTGATGTTTTTTTTTAAAATAATTTTTATTTGCAAAAGTTAAAAGGTTGTAAAATTAATATTTGTTTTTTATTTTCCAAAATGTTGTTGTAAAAAAACGCAGAAAGTTTTACCCCAACTGACCCTATTTAATAAATTAATAAATATTAAAAAATATAAATTTTTGAAAGGCAGAAAGTAACATGTACATATGTATGAAACTTCATTCCGGGGTAACCGCGGTTTTCATTACAATTTCTGACAGGAAAGATTGCCGAAATTAGATAGGTGCAATCAAAAGGAAGCTAATCTTTGACATTTATAGATTAAGAATGAAGATGGGCAGATAAAATAATGTTCTCGAGAAACCAAACATAACCAATTGGCTCTCAAAACCAATAGGGAAACTTTAGCCGCACTACAAAAAGCCCGAACTGAAACGATTCTATAAAAAGTCAATAAATTGCTTCGTCTGGGACATCTAATGCATGTTTAAAAAGTTATAAAAACAAAATGGTGCGTGAAACTCTGCGCGCGGCAAAAGTGAAACACTAGTCGCATTCTCAAACAACACTTGTACCGTGCGTAGAACGAACCCATTCTAGAAGAAGGGAAAAAGCTTTCCTTTCTGTGATATGATCATCTCTTGTTCACGACTGCCCGTGCCTGGAAGAGCTTGTTACTTTTGTTGTTGTGTTTCGCTATTTCGTGGCGTTTCATCTTATGGTTTTACTCTACGGGAAAATATACTACTGAGCCATAATTAACGTTTCATTGGTTGCAGTGATGAGGATGTACATATTTAGTGCCTGTATACATTAGCGCAAGAAGGAAAGACAGTCCGAGAGAGAAAGGACGATTTTCATCGAGTGGAAAGAGAAAAGTTTATTGCACCGAAAATCCGTTCCCAACATAAATTCCGGCGTGGGCATGAATGTGTCTTTGCGTTCCGTTTTTGTCAGAAATCTTCATTTGGTGGTTGAGCTTAATGGCTACCTGCGTGCTGAAAATGTATGGAAAAAATTTCTTCCGTAGGAACCTTTTGATACAACGACATGTTGTGTTTTCAAATTCAACATTCCCTTTTTGTCAAATTGCTTTCATTCCAATGAAGCCTGTTTTTGTGTGTAGCCACGGCGTTCATGGGCATCACTTTCATTCCTGCGCCAATGTGGACAGGCACTTAGGTTATAACCTAGAGCACAGAGTCTCTTCAAATTTTGATTATTGGAAAAAAAAATTATCGGATGCGTGCAATATTTTAATGCATCAAGGAATTATTTTTCAACATCCTATGGCGTTCGATGCAATAATGCCGGAGACAACTCTTTTATTTTAAAGTACATAAGTAAAATTTAGAATAAAATGAAGAGGTGGGAGAAATATTGAAATGGCGCATTTAATTGCAATTAACATGTTGTAAAATATGTACGCACTAACCTAATAAACGCTATCACCGAGGGTTGTATAAAAATCAGTTTATCATTTCTCTTAGTCCTCTTTAAAGTTCAGTATATCACTTTATCAGCAATTCATACCGACTGTCCAGTGTCCATTCAGCGACAAACTTGTATAATATTTTAAAATCCAGGGGGAATTTCGCAACTTTTTTATTTTGTTTTAATCTAATTGTGAAAAATTATGCATGTTAAGCCAATTTCTATAGCGCAGACAATAAGATTTCCGTTTTCACCTTTTTCGTTGATAGCGCCATTATTTATAACCATAATATTTGAATATGCACATAGTTGTATATAGAAGCACATGTTGATATGTATATGTGCAAAGAGAAACCTTATTATTGACCTCCGATGTGCTTTTCTACAAGAGCGTTCCAGTGGTGATTTCATGGTATGTTTTCACCTCTAAGGTGAATGGAAATTGTGGCCTTTGAAATTGTTAAACAAAATTAGACGAAATAGGAGTGAGCTACATATTTTATTAGTTTTACTATTTCTGTTCATTAATATGTACATGCTTTGAAAGGTCAGCTTTTGGCAGGCAAAATAACAATCATTGCGGGCTTTTAGTTTCTTAAACAATATTTCTGTAGTCAACTTGTCGAAAGTGTGTACATATTTGACTTGGTAAGGAGCATGCACCAACTCAGCTGTAAAATATGGTCGAAAGTATGTCCGATGAATGGAACCTCAGCATTGTTTGCCTGATCCTCAAGAAAGGAGGCCGTCTGAACTGCGCCAACTAGAGAGGCACCAATCTTCTTAACAAGATCTTATCTGAAGCTGTTCATCAACAACGTGATTGGTTCATATCAGTGTGGTCTCAGCCCAGGAAAGTCCACCATCGACCAAATATTCACACTGCGGCAGATCTTGGAGCAAACCCAGGAACTTCAAATCGATACCCACCGCCTTTTCATCAATTTTAAGGTCACCTATGACAAGATCTATAGAGACGAGCTTTACAGAGTAACGTCTAGTTTTGGCATCCCTGCCAAACTCGTCCGGTTGTGCAGGATGACGATGGAAAATGCACGCTGATCCATGAAGGTCGGTCAAGACCACACGGAGATCTTTGATGTCAACAAGGGATTTAGACAAGGCGACACGCTGTCAAGCGACTTCTTCAACATCGTGCTTGAAATAATAGTGCAAAACTCACACACCAATCTTTCAAAAGTCCGTCAAATTACTTGGATACGCCGACAATATTGACATAATCCGAAAAACGGAGTGTGATGTCATGGAGGGGTTCCAGAGTATTGAGACAGAGGCCATACCAAGATACTAAGCAATCATCTGGGCACGAATGTCAACTCGAATTACACTGTGGCGTACTTGGATTTTGAGAGACCCTATTCATGAGTCTTTTCAAGCAGAGAACAGTGGCAAGACAACGAAATGTAAAATGAGTCCACATCCATCTACACAAATGACTCAAAAATGGATATAAGCATAGGAGGAGGTCTTTTCTCTGAAGAGTTAGGCCTATGCAGCTCCATAAAACTCCCGGATCACAGCAGTGTTTTTCAAGCCGAGGTCCTAACAGTGGTAAGAGTTGTCCAACAAGTATCAATGCAAACAATATCACGGGAAGATATAATGATTTACTTTAACAGCCAGGTTGCAATAAAAGCAGTAGCTGCTAGGCAGATAACATCAATGGTGGTAAAGTGTTTTCGCGAAGAGCTTAGAATTCTTGGCACGCAGCACATTGTTAAATTCTGCCATAGGTCATAGCGGGATGAAAAAGGTAATGAAAAAGCTGACGAACTAGCAAGAATGGGTTCGGCCATAGACCAAGAGCAAGCGGACGGTACGGTCAAGCCTCTACTCTGCAATCTATGGGCGCACAAAAAACCTAAAAAAATAGCTGACGCGACAGCTTGGGATGAGCCAAGATCTTCTCGCAATCATCATTATTGCCGACTCCGAAAGTCGAATTGAGAAGCTCTTTCATGACAAATTATACCCCAGGAGTTTTGTCGTTCTACGACAAGAGGTGGTGCCACGAAAAATATTCGATGGACAGGGCTGAGTCTTGAACCCACGCCGCTCGCACATCAGTCCAACGCACTAACTACTGAGCCACGGCGACCGCAAAAGACCTTAATAGAAGCAAATAACATGTGGAAATTGCTAACCACCTGTGAAATATCAGGAAAGTTGTGGTCACAATATAGCAAAGCAAAATATTTTACAAAAAAACAGGAAATCGCTGTCAATGCTGGTGGAAATGCGTACTTGCCACAACATGCCAAAATATCACGTAAAGAAATTACGTCTGAATGATGAAACCTCTGTCAGATAAGCAATAGAACCCTAGACAAATTCTTCTTCGATTATATCGAAGAATTATCTGATGGTTCACCGTCAGAACTTCTCAAATTTCCGAGAGCGACCGGATGGTTGGCACCAAGCAATTGAAACCACAATAAGAAATATCATGGGTATCACAATGGGTCTACATGTGTGATGAGATAATCCTCATCAGTCCACAAACCCAACCAAACTTTTGTGAAAAATTTATTGACAATATTAGGGTTTAAATGCTCGCCATTGCACTTTGTAAACTTTGTATACGCTAAATTTACTTAGCTGCTATACAGTTGTTCCATAAGCAAGTAAATTTACAACATCAGACTTCCGGTTCGAATGATTTCCATAGCCATTGCACATCGCGATCAAAGTTGATGGCGTCGGACTGTTAGCATTGTGAGTGTAACGATGTGTGAAGCTACTATGTTTGTAGCATCTGCGTACAGATCAGCTTAATTGCATATCGACGTGATGTGGTAAGCCGACGTAAAGTGTAAGTACCACCAGTTGAAGTGCAAATTAACATATTCGTGTACATATGGATGAAACATGCATCCTTACGTGCAAACCCAATTCTTGTCGCGAATTTGAAATCTTTGAAAAGGTTTACTAAAATGTTTGTTTGTTTACATTTTTTCTTCACAGTTTTTTGAAGATTTTTACTACACAAGTTTATAGTGCGCTCGTCAAGCAAGGATTTAATGGGCTATTGGGTTATTTACATCGTACGAGTCGTCTGGACAAGATGGTTTCCTACCAGATTAAGCTCTATACAAAGCTGGAAAAAAGACAACAGAGATCTGAAAGTACTTTTTAAGCTAGACTATGCCGTGGTGAAGAGAAGGAACACTTTAGTGCTTGAGCCAAGAAGTAGAATATTAAAATTTTATTTTGTAACTAACGGGCGGGAAGCACGAAGACAGCTGCATTAGTTCGAGCTCCAGCGATATCTGTCGAACATTTTTTCATAATACCACCCTTCGTCGAGGAATAACAAACCTTCGCAAGTACCATTTGTCATGAAAAAGCTTCTCAATTCACCGTTTGGAGTCGTCAAAAAATGGTGGGTGTCTTCCATTCGTTCGACAGATGTAACACGCATAGCATGAATGGTTGCAAAAACCTATTTATTTATTTAAAGTGTCAAGAAGAAGCAAGACGGCGCTATACAGAAACTTTATGGTCTAATCTGCATTGACGGTTTACAAAAAGCCGTATCGCGATACTGATCTGGTTCAAAAGATACGTGTACAATGATGAAGATGGATAGGTAATGGGACAAGCGGATGAAAACCAATGCTCTAGCCCAAAAAATATTAATTTCAACCCCGAAGGAACTACATACTACTGATGGACTTTTTTTTTTGGTTAATTGTACTCAGCAACCATGTTAGCCACTAGGTTAAAGCGTTAACCAAATCATTTAAATACTTACTTGACAGAGAGGTTCCTCTCTAAAATGTGTTACAATCTATCGAAATTATTCGGCGGCTTTCGTAAAATATTTGAAGACTTATTGCTTAAAGGGACAATGTACCTGTTTGCGCGTTATAAACGAAATAGAAATGCGGAGGCTCATTGTGCTTTCAAAGTTACCAAAAACAGAGATAATATTCAAATAAAACGGGCTAAACAGAATTATTTTCAGTCAAAATTCGATAGGATTCCGCACCTACGTATATTTTGGCCATAATCTACTTCAATCAGGAGTGCACGGCAAATCTAAAATCGACTGTAATATCTTTGCCAATGAAAATATCTTTTTCTTCTATCTCCAGTAGTATATATTCTGCCTCTTTGTCATAGGCAGAGTATGGTTATGCAGCCAGCGCTTGCATAAGACATTAGGCACCAAAGTGGGCCCATCGCGATCCCTGTGAAACCAAAAAGGCAAATTCTAAACCATTTCTTAAAAGCATTTGATTTCTCTATAGAATTTTACCATGTAGCTGCCATAGCCTAGCTCCTCTAGATTACTTAAGAAATACTTGCCGAGAGGTTTCATGGGTGTCCTTGCAATTCCCTGACATTCACAAAATATGTGTGTTATGTCCTCAGCGGCGCATAGGTCGTTGCAGTATCTGCAGACATCTGTGGCTGAGAGCCCTAATCGTTTAGCATGCTTCCTGAGAAGACAGTGGCCGGACAGGATGCCAGTGACTAATTGTAGTTGTGCCCTGCTTAAGTGGAGAATATCTCTTGTCTTCCTGCGATCCAGAGTAGGCCATAGAGCTTTGGATACCCTATGCCTATTTATGTTGAACCATCTCTGATTTGCCGTACTTACAGTTAGTCTTAGTATCTCTGCTTTAGCTACACAGAAGGAGGTTTCACGGTGGTTCCCCGCTCCGTGTGTTGCCGCTCTCCGCCCAGCCTGGCCAGTTCGTTGGCCCTTTTGTTTCCTTCAATGTCATAGTGACCCGGCACCCAACAAAGTCTTACTCGATTCTGCGCACACAATGCCTTCAGCATTACGCAACATTTCGAGACTAGTGCAGATCTGCCTCTTCATCATTCATTTGTACATTATATGACTGTATGTATCCAAATAACTCCAAGGCCCCGTCTATTCAGTTTGCTGTGTGCATACAATCTATTAAAAGTACTGCCATAGCTCCGGACCTAATTTCTACCCTCAATTTGAGCTATTATACACATATGTAGATACATACATATGCATAAAGATAAACACTCCTCGTGGCAAAGAGAGCTACTTGGCAAATCAAGACCAGATATTGCCAGAATTGTAGCCATTATCACGGGCCACTGTTCAGTTGGAGAGCATGCGGTCAAGCTTAGTATTTCTCGTAACAACTTTTGCTGCAAGGACTTTAATGAGAAATAATCTCTACTTTATTTTCTTTGCAGATCGTAGGCCCTAACGAGGACCAAACAGCGTACTTTGGGCAAGCCGTTCTTCGTGGACCTCGGTGAGATAGCTGAAAAAAGGATTGGAGAACTGATCCTGTATCTGAACTCCACCGGCTGGATTTAGCCACATCATCGCAACACCCACCCACGAATAAATTTGAACGAGTTTAGTGATAACAAAACGGCGCACCTTTGCGCTATTTGGGTTTTTAGGAACCGCCACTCTACCTACCTACCTACACTCTTCGGCATTAACACGTGTTTGAGTAACTCCTGCTGGCTACAGCATGGGTCAATTGAACTGGTTGAAGACTACATTGCACAGATTAATTGCGACCTCCAAAATACAGTCCAGTGGACTCAAGATATTCAGCTTTAGTCACAAACTAGAGGCAACATGTAGGCACACAATTTCAGAACCCCCAAATTTCCAAGACTATATCAAGTAGCAATTATTTGCTCTTTCAAACATGTGTTCAAATGCGATCCAAACAACTACTTACTATGTGTTGCGGAATTTAACTTAAGCAGTCTTGATAAATTATATTATAATTAGAGTGCAGTCATCATAACAAATAGAATGGCAGAGTTTGCTGTATTGCGTGAGGAACGACAACAATTTAAATTGACAAGCAATTTCAGAGCGTGAAGAGTTTTTTTTTGTTGCAACAAAAAGTGACCGATTTACACTAAAATTATTTTAAGCCCAATTCAATACATGGGACTATATACATATGTAAGCGCATAGATATATTGCCTGCTTTTTAGGTAAGTGGTATTAATTCTGCATTTAAGTACAGCGCTTAAACGTTCACTTAGTGCAAAAAAATATATGTAATAGCTGGAGCGACAACTCAGAATGAGCCAATGCCTAGTTTTTCGCAACAATTCATGTGCGTGTTACATTTGTCGCACGAATAGAAGGGGCCTACAATTTTTTCCGACTTCAAACGCCGAACTGGGAAGCTTTTTCATAACAAATTATACTTTTGGAGCCTGTTATTCTCTGACGATAGGTGGTGTCCTGAAAAGCATTCCCTGGATATGGCTCGAGCAGCTCCCACAGCAGTCCAACGCAATAACCACTTAGTTTCACGGAGTTCACTAAGTGAAACTTATTAAATTAGAACACTTCATCAATTTAGATTGGTAGTGCGAACAAAATATGCATATATGCACTCATATTCATTTATCTACATATATATGTACATATGTACAAACAGTATGACGGTTGTAGATACGAGGTTAATGGTATTATAGTGAAGAAAATAAGCGACTTATTCGATAATTATTTCGACGTTAGACGTCCATGAACTTTTATTCATCAATGTCTAATACAATAGCGAATGTCATAACGAATAATTCAAAACTTAGCCAAATTCATAGGTTTTTTGGACAAGTCCCACCAATCACATTCATTTTATCCTCCGTTGCAGGATTTTGCAGTCTTGGCAAGTGACTTTAAATTTTTTAACTTCAAACTAAAACTAAGAAATTAAGAGAACAAAGAACGTTGTTGATTGTTGACACAAATTTTGATTGAATCCTTGCGTGGAAAATTCTGAAAAGGCCCGAATGCAACTGGCTATTACGTGCTTGTAGTTGTTTTTTTTTTTTAAAAATTTCATAAAACAGCAATTGCCGATTGAATTCACTTAGTCGAAATAAAAACGAATTATGTTAGTAAGTTTAAGCTTAAATATTTCCATTAAACTCAGCGAAAGTATAAATTTCTTAGAACTTAAAGATCTGTACAACTTTTGTTACCACTCACATTAATTTATGTTTGCTTGATTATTAGGACACACAACTTTATCGAGTTTGCGTATTTACTATTCGATTATTTAACTCCAAAATCGGAAGCTTGAGCCTCTTTACACACTGCAGACATTATGTCCTATTATTACTTTAAATTAAAAACTCGCATGGTAAATTCTCTTCGTACGAAAATATTATGAAATTGACACAAAAGCCGATGTAACATTTTTTAATCACAACCAACACTGTAAAAAAATATTGTAAAATCTTAAGCACACTTTCTTGCTCAACGGTTAAGAGAAAATTTTAACGAAATCACTCATATGCGACCGACTACCGCTTCTGAATTGCAAAAAGATAACCCTTTTTGTTGTTGTTGATCATTAGATTAACACATGTATCGAGTTGTACGTATCTGCGGTATCTGAAGTTGATGTTGGTATGCCGACGACTCGAAATAGTGTGAAACGAACCGCAGAACAATAGCGCTTATATTAAGCGCAGAGAATTGCAGGTGTGTAGGGAACACTTTTCAAGGTCTCTTCGAAGTTTTTCATTTCAAGGAATATTGGTAAAATTTTTCATATAACTACAGTACCGTTAAAACGATTTTTTTTTTCTTCCATTGAAGACGTAGAGTAAGAGAGATAGAACTGTAGTTATTGTTAAATTAAAGAAAACGCGCGGTATTACCGCCGTCGACGACTTAGAAGTCACCAGAACCACCGGAGGCGTGTAAAAATTAAAAAATCTCAGATGTTTCTCCCTCACAGTTTTAAACTTTTCGGGTAAAAATGGATGCGAATTACTAAGCTTCTTTTCCTAAGTAAATGACTAAGCAAGTACATAGGTAGGTAAATAAAGTGGCGGCTTTTTAGAGCCCAATTAGCGCAAGGGTGCGCCGTTTTATTATCACGAAACTCGTTTAACCTTATTTGTCTGTGGTCGTTGATTTGGTGTGGCTAAATCCAGCCGGTGGAGTTCAGATACAGGATCAGTTCTCCAATCCTTTTTTCAGCTATCTCACCGAGGTCCACGAAGAACGGCTTGCCCAAAGTACGCTGTCTGGTTCTCGATAGGGCCTAACACCTGCAAAGAAAATGAAGTAGAGATTCTTTCTCATTGAATTCCTTGCAGCTTCTGCAAAAGTTGTTCTGAGGAATACCAAGCTTGACTGCCTGGTCTCCAACTGGCCAATGGCTTGTAATAATGGCTACGATTCTGGCAATATCGGGTCTTGATTTGCCAAATAGCTCTCTTGACTTAGTTTTATTGTAATCAGGTCAAGTCTTTCTTGAAACTGACTCAACTGGACAGGCCGTTCCATCTATGATTGGCAAGCTGGAGGAAGTGTAGATGTACAAAGCCCTTAATAGTGCCCAGCGGAATATCGACGCGGAAGCAAGTTCATTATCAGATCTATATAATCCAAAACTCAAATTTCGACAAAAGTGCGACCGCTTGGCTATAGGTATTCTACGCTCAGGTGCTGCTTTGCCTCTTATTAATTTTTTTTTTCATTCATTTTAGGGTGCTTAAGTGGACTCTTCAGTTCTCTCGATCTTCCGCTATCGACTCTAAAACATCAGGGGCTATACCCATACGTGCAGAGGTGACATTTCGGACTTGGTCCAACCAACTTACCTTGGGCCTACCCATTATGCATTTCAGATGTTTAAAATACAGAATCTTGTTCACACATAATTTTGAGTGTATACAGAATTTTAGAAGTCCAAATTTTGACCTGCTTCCATTTTGAGGATCCTCCTCGCCCCTAAGTCTTTCCTATGAATTCTTGGAAGTTATTTCGATAAAGGCATTCTTTTTTGAGTTTTCTGTCATAAGCTTTAGAATTTCCTTGTTGGAGTCTTACGGAGTTGCAGTTTCTTCGTCAAGAGTCAAATAAAAATCTAGGTCTTCGGTCACTGACTTTAAAACCACCAATAAAGTAGGCTTAGGCTATATCTTTCCTATATTTGTTGTGAACAGCTTGAGGGAACAATAAAATTAATAATGGATTCAGCCCTTTTTTTATAACTTTGATGGTGATGGTCTTTTGCGAGCTGTTTCAGTTTCTTTAGTTTATCCAACGGGGGATGCTTCTCTTACGTTAGGTTAGGTAAATGGGTGCCTTGTGACATTCATCATGTTTCATTACTTAGATCACCAATAGGGTCCATTGTGCCCGTCTTCTAATTCTACTCCGGGAACCTGTAAAGAGAAGGAAACAGCTGATTTAAAACCACCCAGATAGGGATATGAATCTTAAAAGGTCCCTTAGCTCGAAGTCACGCAAGTCCTCATTCTTCTACCGGCGAAGGCGGGACATTCACACAGCCGGTGACGGACAGATTTGATTTCTTCCTCGCCCCTATAATTTCTACAATAGTCGTTGTGATGTATAACAAGCCGATCCGCATGAATACTAATGGCGCAGTGTCTATCCTTGCTTCATGACGACTAAGTTTGACCAGAGAGAGAGATAAATAAAAATAAATAGCTGGCGCGACAGTTCGGGATGAGCCAAGACCTAGCTTCTCGCAAGCATTCATGTTGTGCGTGTTAGATTTTTCGCAGGAATAGAACGGACCGACAATTTATTGCCGACTTCGAACGGCTAATTGAGAAGATTTTTTATGACAGATTATACTCCCGGAAGCTTGTCATTTCTTGACGAGAGGTGGTGCCGCGAAAAATGTTCGGTGGACATAGCTGGGGCTTGAACGCACGCCGTTCGGTCAGCAGTCAAAAGCACTAACCACTGAGCCACGGCGACCAACATAGGGATCTCACCAACACCAACATATTGGATCTCGATACGATGCTTCCCTTAGTGTTGCAGGTATGCGGTTGCGATAATATGTATGTTGGCGCCCATTCATATTGTTGCTGAAACAATTAGAAAAATTGAAGTTAATCGATCTTTTCGTAGGGGTGCACTGTAAAGTAAAGTTTGGTCTTAATCCCTGGATTTTAGCTTTGGTAAGACACAGTTGGTGAGTTTAGGCAACATCTACGTTAATTTCCCCTGAGTTATCAATGGTGTTCATCTTCATATGGTACGGTACGATAATTTTAAAATATTCCAGCCAAAATGTTGGGACCACTGCTACACGTAGATCTCCAAGTTTTTTTAAAATCTAAGCAGGAACCACCTAAGAATTCTAATCAGCATCCTAGGTGGCCACTGCCGACTAAAACGGCATCTACACACGCTTGGCCTGTCACCGGACGCTACACATCACACCGTCACAGAATGTCCCGCCCTTATTTATGCGAGAAAGTGGACTCTCGGCAGTGAACTTGTTTCAGCAACGGCGCTTGCCACGCTCCACCCAGAGAGGCTGATCAGCTTTCTGACATCCTCTGGAGCAGACAAACTGCTCTAAACATATGGGACAGCACAATAGGCCTCTATATGAGACCGCAGTGCTAGAGTGGATAGACCGCTTCCTACTAATAATAATTAAATACGTAGATCTCAAGTAAAAAATAACGCAGAGGTTTGGAATCGTGCCAGTACTGCAGAATGTTGTAGCGACAATTAATTTGAACTGCAAGCTCGGGCGGTGTGTCGTTTTTTCGGCGTTATGACATCTTTCGATTTGGGCGTTAAGACCTTCCGGCGTTAGGCCCACTTTTTTGGGCATTATGACGCTTTTCGATTTTGGCATTTGGTTTGGGTCCTTAGTACTTCCCGCCCAAACACACCGAAATAAGGTCATAACGCCCAAACTCAATGTAGTATCGCGCAAATTGACGTAATTTCTACAACAACAAGTTTTTTAATGATTTTTTGGCCGTTATGACATTTTTGATTTGGGCGTTATTTCGTTGGGTGTTAAGGCTTAACGCCAAGAAATAAACTTAGAATTGATTACTCCAGATGTTTTCGCCTTCTGCCACCATAGCCTTTGCGGTCTTAGCTTCAACCTTAAGCCTGTTCTTAATTGACACGTTCCTGTCTGCGTTACTGTGGTTGATGATGGCCAAGGTGAACTCCGCGTTACTTTGGAAGCTAGTCTTGGCTTTATTCACAAAATGTTCACCACCTTCATCTGTAAAGCTCATTCGTTTAAGAATCACTTTAGACAAGTCCTTTATAGTGGGCTTAGAGTTGGACCTAGAGCGTTATGGATAAATGAAAAGCCTCTGTGCTCGTCGGAACTTTGCTTAGCTTATCAAGTGCAGACGCCTTTTTTTAAAGGATATATCGACTGCGTGCAAGAGGGCATTCCTAATCTTCTCTGATGTCTTTTGTTTCTGTGCACATTTGTCCCATACTTGCGAAAAAAAAAAAAAAAATATGCATTGGGTAGCTGTAAGAACAAAAATACATACAAACAATGTACATACGTAGGCATGCGCATGTAGTTATGTAAGTAATTGCCGACTGAAAGTTACTCAAGAAAAACAACGTCTGTACGCATTTTGAAGAAAGTCCTCTCGTTTAATTATCATGTATTATGGTAGGGGAAAACATGCATATACATATGCACCACATGTGTATATGTAATAAGTAAACTGTCCTCTCACAACAGATTGCGAAACAAAGTTATTTGCTAAGCATGGTTATTACGAACTTGTTGAAGTAATTCTTCACACTTTGCTGGTTACCTTCAAACGGTACTAATTAAAAGAATAACAAAAGACAGACATGAGACAATGAGGAATTATTCTGCTAGAATATTACAACTTGAGTTCATTTAACCTCAGAGCAGAGAGAATACGTCCACATCATGCAACGCAATCTCACTTCTTTGATCGATAACAAAATATTGTGGGAAACAAATAAGAGGCACATGGAGGTTAACGGCTTATATTATTATACAGACATTCAGTTAGAAAGATATTTGGTATAATTATAAATGTAAGCATATTGCGAAAGACCACATGTATGTATTTGGATTCGAGAAAGCCTATGGCGTAATTTTTCAGTGCCACATGAAGGTTAGAATTAACAATGCATTAACTTGTTACAATGCTGTTTTAATGCAGAGAAGCGGAGGCCTAAATGGACAAGCGATTAATTCACGCTCAATAGTTAAAGCTAATTGGTGAAGTTCCTCTTTGTAGCGATTGTCCTTGCAATAATGACAAATTTTTCGAGCCAAGTATGGATGTTATATGTGTGTTTGACATTGGTCGGAAGACAAGCTTGTAAAACTGCCCAAAAGTAATTTCCCTTTGCCTATAAATAAAAGATGTCAAGTATGAATCGAAGTCATTTGATTCGTAAACAGGTGACATACTCATTCTATTACATTTCCGAAGAAGCATCTCATGTATTAAGTTCGAGTTGTCGTATGTACGGGTACAATCCTGGATCCGTCAAATGAGAAAATCGCTTAAATATAGTTTTACCCAACCAAATTTTAGTCTCTAGAAAGAATCTGTAAAAAGCAACCTCGGAGTCGATAGTCCAAAGTCTTACTTACTAACTAAAGGTTGCGCTACAGTCCGGGGTGAAACTAGGTCGATTTTTAGCCAGCTGCCTCCAGTTCCGCACGTCAAGTTGGTTAAGGTTCCCTTCCACTTGCGTGCGCCACCTGAGTCGTCGTCTTCTTCTACTGCGCCATCCCTCGGGTTTGGCTTCGAAAATTTTCCAGGCCGGAGCATTGGTGTCTATCCGCTCTACATGACCCAGCCACCTCAGTCGTTAGAGCTTCACTCTTCTGGCTAAGTCGATGCCGCTGTACAGCCTGTACAGTCCGTCGTTGTATCTCCTCATCCACTCCCCGCCTATGCAGACGGGACCAAAAATCATCCAAAGAATTGTCCTCTCGAAAATGCGAAGAGCAACCGCATCCGCTTTTGACAGAGTCCATGCCTCTGCGCCGCAGGAAAGGACTGGAATGATTAAGATCTTGTAAAGGGTCACTTTAGTTGTTCAGGAGCGGGCTTCGCTACTTAGTTGCCATTTTAGGCCAAAGAAACAGCGATTGGCATGAGTTATTCTTCGTTTGATCGCTGGTGTCGTTGTCTAAATTGATAGCGGAGCGGACAAAGTCCTTAACTACCTCAAATTTATAACTGTCTATAGTGAGGTTCTGTCCGAGACTTCGGTGGTGGGTGTGCTTTCTTGCTGACAGCATATACTCATTGACCGCTAAACCCATCATCTCTTCCATCTCAATACCCACGAATGCGCCAGTGACATCACGCTGCGTTGTTCCGATTATGTGAAGTGATGACTTTTGAAAGATTGTGCCTCTAGTGTTGGTGCATGAGTTTTGCAAGAACGATGTTGAAGAAGTCGCATGACAGCGCGTCGTCTTGCCTAAAACCCTTTTTGACATCAAAGGTTTCGGTGAGGTCTTAACCGACCTTGATAGAGCAGCGTGCATTCTTCATCATCATCATGCACAAACGCACGAGTTTAGCGTGGGTGCCAAAACTAGACATGGCTCTGTACAGCTCGTCTCTATAGATACTGTCATAAGCTGCCGAAAAGGTGGTGGGTATCGATTTGAAGTTCCTGGTTTTTCTCCAAGATCTGTCGCAGTGTGAATATTTAAACGACGGTGGACTTCCCTGGTCTGAAGCCACACTGATACAGTCCGATCAGGTTATTGACGAATGGTTTCAGGCGTTTACACAACACAGCAGATAAGATCTTGTAGCGATGTTAAGAAGACAGATGCCTTTGTAGTTGGCGCAATTTAGAGAGTCTCCTTTCTTGAGGATCGGGCAAACAATGCTGAGTTTTCATTCATCGGGCATACTTTCCTCCGACCATATTTTACAGATGAGTTGGTGCATGCTCCTTACCAAGTCATCGCCTGCTGCTTTGAACAGCTCGGCAGCTAGGCCGTCAGCTCCAGCAGCCTTGTTGGACTTAAGTTTCGATATGGCTATCTTCACTTCGTCCAGGTCGGAATTGTTGGTCTTTGTCGTCCAGGTTGAATGTTTCACATACGTCACATTAATTTAGGCTCAGCAGTCCCGATGAGATATATTTCGACAAAAAGCGGTGCATACAACTAAAAGGATCCATTTTCCAAAGCCATATTCGAAGTTTGCAGAAGCGAGCGAAATCAGAACTGAGATCATCTCAAAAATCTGTCAAAATGTTCCACATACGCTACAGTATTTTAGGTTAAGCGATCCCCGAAGACATATATGTACTTTGACAATCCATTTTAAAATGTCATGTTCGATTGAAGGTATGCGTGTGTTTTGATGAATTCCTGTTTAATATTTTATAATTATTTGTGAATGTCTCGATTTGTCCTTATTTTTGGGCTCAGATATGTCGATTTTTATGAAGTTTTATCTGGCAGCTGAAGGTGGAGTTCATTCACTCCTTAAAGTTCAGTGACTACCTCTGCTGCCGTTCACTGCGCTCTACAGCACTCAGTCACTTCATAAGGTTATATGAAGGCTTACATTGATTGGGTTGACGCACTTGAAGTGTTTTAGATATTTTATTACGATGCGATTTTCCAAAGATTGTAATCATCATAATTTATCAACCATTTTTACCGAGTATAGGTGTAAGGTGATAAAAACTGGAATGCAAATAAATAAATGGTAATGAAACCGAATATAATGTCGGCAAAGCTGAGGGTATCGGCGAGTTGGCAACCGTTTGAAGAAGGTAAGCTGTATGTAAAATGTTACAAAGCTTTGTCAGCCTTCAGAAGAAGCTTTTACTAAAATACCCCAGTATTTCAGTGGCAAATATGTACTCAAATTTTCGTTTACTTTCAGTGATGCCAAACTGTGTAAATCTGTGAATAAATATTTATAAGGTATACAAAACAAATAAAAAAAAACAAAAAAAAATAAATCAAGTTATGAACGAATATTTTATTTTGTTTGAAAGGCCTATCAATGACATTATGTGTGGATGGCCGCCGCGGCTTCGCTGGGTGGCGCGCATCCGAGAGGTTCAATTTTCCATGACTCTGGCGCATAGATCAGGCTGAAGTGGAGCGATGGCACGGATTAAGTTGACTTTGCGGCTTATTGGCATAGATCGGCGACTTCAGGAAATCCCACAAGAAAATATTAAACGGGGTCAAATCGTATGATCTCGGTGGCCAGTTCACATCGCCTCTGCGTGAGATAACCATGCCCTCAAATCCGTCCTTTTGGAACCACATATCGTTCACATGCATATCATCCAATTTGGTCTAAAATAAATTGGTTATAATCGATCGGTAGCGCTCTCCGTTGATGGTGATGGCAATGCCACCGTCGTTTTCGAAGGAGTACGCCGACTCACAATCCACACCAAACAGTGACTTTCTACGGATGCATTTCCACTTGGTGGACCTCGTGTGGATTGGCGTCGTCCAAAATCCAGCAATTTAGCTTGTTGACGCACCCGTTCATCCAAAAACGGGCTTCGTCGCTGAAGATGAATTTTTTTGCTCAAATCGGAATCGTTGCTCGACGCTGTAACTTGCCATGGTGATTTGTCTTTAGTGTTTGAAAAATAAAAATTGCCGCCATGAACTGTCAAAATATACCCACTCTTATTGGAAAACCCTATATAATAGAAAAGTTGAAAATGAATTATAGCAGCTTTGTTCAATGAGGCTGTTCCGGACAGTTCGGAACCGAAAAGTCTACTACAAGAAATGTTCAATGAGATAACTTTCTGTTCGAAAATGTTCTGCTTTGTGTTCAATGAGGTTGTTCGGAACAGTTTAGAACAGGAAGTCTTGCACCTACTCTTGAGATAGAACACAATTATGAAAAATGTCAAAGTCAGCTGTGGCTGTCAGCATTTTATTTCTGCAAATGACATTTTTCAATTTTTGATAACTTTCGATGTGTTAGCTCTTCATGTGTTAGGGCTGTACTTTTATGTTCTCACTTGATCTGACATTTTTCACAAATCTGTTCTGTTCTGGTTTCTTCTTATTGAACATAGCTAGTATGATGCAAATGCAGGTCTGCCTGACAGGTAGCATCTATCCTTAGTGGAATAACAAAGTTGCCTGCGCGTTGAGGGTCTAAACCATGCGGAGAAAGTTGTGAGATTCCTATTACCTGTAAAGCGTGCCATCCAAGGACTGTTTAAATGATCACTTGAGGTCTTCAAAAAAATTTTTGTTTCAATCTGCTCTGCATATGGTTACTGTCAAACTAAATCAGGCTCTTAACACTTCGTTGCAAATCACATTATGCACTTTATATTCTAGTAGGCGAAAAAAAGGACAATCGATTTATGGAATTTTTCGATTTAACGCATATAATTCGTTGTATTGGACATCCACTGGTGTTGATGTTTGACTGTCTTAAATGAAAAAGTGACACTCGAATTTTTGGAAAGTTGCGTCGTAGAAACTTCTGCAAGCCTTCAAAAGTCACGTAAGACATCGACGAATACCCTAGCTTTTTAGTTTTTCAGTTCTGATGCCGGTATAGAGGCACTAAGTTCAACAAAACCTAATAATTCAGCGTCAGATCACAATCGTTAAAACATCTGTAATTTCGAAGACATACACACTTTTAAGAAAAAAAAAAAATAAATAGCTGGCGCGAAAGCTCGAGATGAGCTAAGGCCTAGCTTCTCGCAACCATTCATGTTGTGCGTGTTACATTTTTCGCACGAATGAAAGGGACCTACAATTTATTGCCGACTCCGAACGGCGATTCGAAAGCTCTCTCATGACAGATTATACTCTCGGAGGCTTGTAATTCGACGAGAGGTGGTGCCGCGAAAAATGTTCGGTTGACATGGCTGGGGTTTGAACTCACGCCGCTTGCATAGCAGTTTTACGCACTAACCTTTGCGTCACGGAGATCACATACTTCTAAGGCTACGCGGACTGTGATGCGATAAAGCGATGCGATGAGAGAAACGAGAAGCATGCGATAAAACTTTTCACGTGAATTCTTATCGCCTCACTGTGCGCACGTACATAAGAATACAGTAAACAGTTTTAGAGCACGCTTCTCGCGTCTCGGATCGCATCGCTTTATCGCTTCACTGTATGTGCAGCCTAAGGCTACGCGTACAGTGATACAACAAAGCGATGCGATGCGAGAAGCGTGTGATAAAACTGTTTATGTGCATTTTTATACACGTGCGCACATAGAGTGATTGCTTCTCGCTTCTCGCATGGCATCGCTTTATCGCATCACTGTGCGCGTAGCCTAAGGTATCAACAAAATTAATTTCGTAAAAGAAATGAAATGTTTGCTAAAAAAAAATGTCTCTTACAATTTTAGACACGTAGACCATCAGCGGTTGATGAGTAAAAATATAAAATAGACATCTGTATTCCAAAATGAACACTCCTTGTCCTTGAAAGTCTGAATTATTTTAATTTTGTTTACATTCATATTCATATTATACAACACTGTTCTCCCTCGCGCATTGAAATGACAAAAATGCAAGCGAAAGTACTTAGTTTAGAGAAAAGTAGAAAAATGTCCACTAATCCATGCGCATACTTGTCTGTGGTACTGAACTCTCATTGTAAAGTGGGTTAACAATAAATTCTATTAAATATTACATTTTTGCCCTAGTTATTGAAAATCATATTCGACATGTCGGGTTTTATATTTCTTTTTTTTTTCTCGATCAATAAAGTACATATTATGATACAGTACATATGTACTTCTATATCTGAAGTAAAGCTACGAGAATCTCTATACGTGCATTGCATAACTATTAGCCCGGCGTCAAGCTCGCAATGAAGAAATATTGCCGAATGAATGTGCACAAATGGACACATACACATGTCTGTATAGATTGACATCACAGGGTAAAGAGATTGATGCCTAACAGACTTCAAATAACACAGGTAACTTACAAAGTGACTGCTCGGTTCTTAGACATTTTCTGCATAAATACAGTTTTGTATGTTTTTTTTAATGTTATTTTGTCTCATATTCTTGAACAAATATTAATGCAAGAGTGCCTAGATCCACGATTGGTCTTGACCTCATAACCTTTTGAAATGAAGAAAACAACAAAGTTTCGTATGACGTGTTCGAATCATATGACACTAAAACAAGTATGTAGGTAATTTTGACGAGATGAACTTCGTGATTTGTTTTTATCTTTTATTTGGCATTTCATACGGTTTACTGCTTTCGACTTAACGGAATAATTAAAAACTTAGAAATGATAGTGTTGGAGTTAATATTTGAAAGATTGTGATGGAACTTTGTATTTGTAACCATCGGGTCCAAGCTCATGCGCAGGCTCGGGTTCCGTGTCTTGAGACCCTGGAATGGTGAGGGTGGGTTGTGGTACGGGATTTATCACCTGTGGAGTCGATCCTGTCGGATAAGTTGGTTGTGAAGACGGATAAGTGGATTCGGGCACAGAACTTGGGCTCGCTCGGCTGGGAGCTGGATATGTTGATTGTGGTGTCTGATAAGTTGATTGTGGTGCTGGGTATGTAGACTGTGGTGCTG
This sequence comes from Matsumyia berberina, assembly GCA_917880715.2. Classification (NCBI taxonomy): domain Eukaryota; kingdom Metazoa; phylum Arthropoda; class Insecta; order Diptera; family Syrphidae; genus Matsumyia; species Matsumyia berberina. The sequence goes on from OU862870.1 coordinate 39,263,968, forward strand.
GGTATGTAGATTTTGGAGCTGGGTATGTGGATTGTGGTGCTGGGTATGTAGATTGTGGTGCTGGGTATGTAGATTGTGGTGCACGGTATGTGGATTGTGGTGCTGGGTATGTAGATTTAGGTGCTGGGTATGTGGATTGCGGTGCTGGGTATGTAGATTTTGGAGCTGGGTATGTCGATTGTGGTGCTGTTGGACCAGGCTGGGATGCCGAGAAAGTCGGCTGCGGTTGTTGCGCCGTTGGTTGTGGACCAGGATAGCGTTCGCTTGAATCCAACTCTGAACTTATTTCATTTTGACCAGGTGGCAGATATTCTCTTTCCGGAGAAGATCTAGAAGGCGTGGACACTGATTGCGTAGGTCTCGGTGCAAAAGTTGGTGTTTGGCCTGATCCCGGTGTTTGTGGAGGACCGTATTCTCTTGTTGGTTGTTGATATTTAGGTGAAGAAGGCGCAAAGCTTGATGGAGTTTGTGGAGACTGTGGTCTTGGTGTTTTTGATGGCTGTGGTGCAGAGGTCACAACTGCACCATATTCATTACTCGGCTCCGGCGCCGGTTGTGGTGCAAAAGTTGATGATGGACCATAATCCCTTCTTGGTTCTTCGGGCTGAGGTTGCGGGAAAGGTAATGGTTGAGGCACCGACTGACTTCCGACTGGAGGAAGATAATCTGTCTTCGGTTGGGAGGGCCTGGACGGTTTAGGCGAGGGTAAACCCGACCTCGGTGGACTAGAAGGCGGTTGTGCGACATCAGTGTCTAATTGATTATCTAATCCGTTATTATCGGATGGGAATGGTTGCGATGGTAGTTTATAATGGTATCCGTCTTCGCGTAAATCGGTGTCTAGATGAGATACATCACCACTAGCAATAGCTAGTAGCGCCGCTATAAATACCACTAAAATCTGAAAAAGAACAAAGGTGATAATCATTAAGTAGACAATTTGAAAAAAAAAAAAAAAAAACTTATTATAAGTAATTGGTATAACTACGTATAATTTTAATAAATTACGAGATAAATCATATTCTTTTAATAAAAATAAAATGGTCACGATTTGCGTTGAACATAAGAAGGTTCTCAACGTGCGGCTATTTAATAACTTTTTTCTACACTAAATTTAAGGCTTCGTGACATATTTACAGATGTACTACGTGTTTTAATTTAATTACAGAATCACACAACAAAATTCTCAACTTGAGTGTGATAAATCCACTTAAAGTATTTCTTTAAAGGTGTATCATGTACTTAAGTACTATATTTTTGACTAAATTCAACGTTTGTCACAAATGATCATTTTTATAATTAACCATAGCAGAGGTGTATGTGCATATTTTTCCATGCTTATCACAATTAAAAAAAAAATGTGTCCATACATATGTAAGTTATTCTAGCCTTCTTTGGAAAAGAGGATCCAATGTAAAGCTTTATACATCTTCGCTTCAAAAACAACAACTTCAGATCCGGGATTTGATATGGGTTTTTCAATTAGATGATGAAACGAATCTTGGAATAATTGGTCGCTGGTTTTTCTTTTTACAAATCATACACTTATAAAAGTCTTTAAAACTGTTGGAATGATGCGGTCCCGATTTTTTTTTATGCAGTAGGTAGATGCACATTTAATTCTTCCATCGTGATTTCACTTCGAAATAGTTTTTTTTTTTTTTTTTAATTACTTCTTGTCTCAATCGTGCACATCTTCATTTTCTTCACTGTTTCACTCCCACTCTTCATACACCGGCTTTGGAGACTCTACTTCATAAATCACTTTCGTTGCAGCACGTACTTCTTGCTTAACATTTGTTTACTTTTTAAATTCGACGAACTCACCATTTTCACTTTTTTTTATTTTTATCTTAGATGCCACAGTCAGCTTGGGTTAAAGAAATACTCGGCAAAGTTATCTGACACAAGTTCACAATTCGAATGATGACCAATAGTTCTCTCACAGCAATATTTATATAAAACGTGTAAAAGTTGAAGCGCTATTGTGTTTGCAAGTACCGCATGGGAGTAAATCGTTCCCAGACCATCATCATCACAACTACAGTCTAATGTAGGCACAATACATTTGAAAGCGCTAACGTATGCCTCGACTTACAGACACTGAGTATGGCTGCAGTCTAAGTTACCTGAGCCTTAGCGAATTAGACGACTACTAGCAATGGCATAAGTGTGCAGATTACCTAATCACTGTCGTTACCATATTTTGCAGCTAGCTACAGAAAACTCGTGAATGATCTACTCGTATCTACCTACTTCAGTTCTTTTGTCATTTTTTTTGTCTTTCCTCACTGAATAGTGAAGACGCCCGACGGCCCGAGTGTGCACAGATTGGTAAATATCTCATACTTGTGATGAACAAAAGTATTTTAACAGTCATTTTATGTTAATGTTTTCTTTTTAATATGAAATGGAGTTTGTAAGGCACGAAGAGAATACAAAATGACTGCTTCAAATATTTAATATTTATTCCTCCAAGTAATCGGCATTAATTGTGCGAATCATTTTCAGTTTGAATATTCGAATCAACTGTCAATTTGGGTAGATACTGCGGGTTTTAAAATTCTACAAAGGATGTAGATCAATACACTGTCACACATTGCCCCCCAAATTTTAAAGTGATATTTAAATTTTGTATTATTTTTTAAATTAAGAAAAACTGCAGTTTAATTTTGGCATGTTTGGACCTTGATCACAGATCAGCAAACAAGGAGTTCTGGCCATTCGTCGTCTCAGAGGAAGGAAGTTTAATATCATCGAAGGAGTCAAATCCAAAGATGATGTACCTCTTTCTGATGAGAAGGACATCTTGCGCAGATTGGTCGAGCACTTTTCGGATCTGCTCAATCCTGAACAAGCCACTAAGGTTGGCAGTCTCATGGTTTTGAGTAGAGCGGAGAATAGTCCCACCGTAGAGGAGGTGACTTTGGCGATTAAAGCGCTAAAAGTCGGAAAATCTGCTGGTTAGGATGAAATCCGGCCAGAAATGCTCAAGGCCTAGGTGAAGAGGGAGTGAAATGGCTCTCTCGTGTCATTAAAGTGGCGTGGGAATGCGGGGAAACACCTAGCGACTGGCAAACTGGGATGATTGTTCCTCTTTTTAAGAAAGGAGAAGGGAGGAATTGCTCCAATTAAAGGGGTATATCTGTCTTAAGTCTCCCGGGGAAAGTCTTTGGAAAGGTGTTGGAAGCGCGTTCCAGAGCTCTTGTCGAGCCCAGGTAGGACAATGAACAGTGCAGCTTTCCTCCAGGTATAAGCACAACCGACCAGCTATTCACTCGCAGAATGGTACTTGAAAAGGCCTGAGAGTATGTCAAACCTATGTACAGTTGTTTTGTGGATTCGGGGAAAACGTATGATAGGGTTCCTCGAGGTAAACTCTGGAGTGTAATGCAGGAGTATGGGATTGACGGTGCTCTTCTGAGGGCCATTCAATCTCTATACACAAACTGTCAGAGCTGTGTTCGGGTGAACAACGTTAAATCGACACCTTTAACTGTGGGCGTTGAATTTCGCCAAGGATGCGTTTTGTCACCTCTCCTTTTCACAGTGTATATGGATTGTTAGAGCATAGCCGTGGCGAAGAACGGTTCGGATTGCGAGACTTAAGGGTAAGTCATGTGCTTTTCGCTGATGACTTGGTCATTTTTAGGTTAGGTTAGGTTAGATGGCTGTACCCGCTTAGGCAGGGACACACTTAGGCCAGAATGGCCCATTGTGATACTACAACGAAGAAATCCGGCTTACCGGCACCAGGGAACCAGAAAATGTGGCATAACTACAACGAAAGTGGGCAACTGTAGCGGTGTTTACCCTAAGATTTGAACCATTTCGTCCCAGAGATGAAGTTGCTTATCTTCTGGATGTCGAGTTCAGCTAGATGGTTAAGATCATTAGTATTCCCCGAGGATTCTTCTTTTAAGCGTCGCAAGAGCAGGACATGTACAAAGTAAGTGGGTCGTAGTTTCCTCTTTCTCCTCGTCCCCACAGCTTCTGCAGAAATCATTGGAGGGGACCCCCAATCTAAGTGCATGCCTGCCTATCAGGCAATCTCCGGTAAGGACCCCTACTCATCATTCCTACGTCCACCCGAACCGAACTTCAGCGCGCACTAGATAGGTTCGTCACCGTCTGTGTTGCAGCTGGGATGAAGGTAAACGTGAACAAATCAGAAGTAATGGTAATTTCCCGAATGCCTGTTCAATGCACTCTGCATGTTAGTGGAGTCCCATTGAAACAGGTGGAGAATTTTAAGTATCTCGGGGTCCTATTCAGTATTCACGAGTGATAAAGGAGCAATACTGAGTAACCTGTATGATTGGTTAGGCCGGAGCAATTTTAAGACAACTTGGTCAATCTGTTATCAGGAGGGCCGAACTTGGCATCGAAGCTACTTACTTAAGGTGGCGCTACAGTTCGGGTCGAACCAGGACTTTACTAGTAAGCTTCTTCCTTTCAGCACGATCCTTATCCACCTGCCTTCAGTTGCGTACGTCAAGTTTGTTGAGGGGACCTCCCGCAATCGAAGATAAGGTCGTCATGTTCTGCATAGCCCTTTTGCGGTGGCTCTACACGACCTAGCTATCTTAATCGTTGTACACGTATTTTTTTGACCACCTCGAATGGTTCATATTTAAATCATTTCCGTCATGATCTGCCAACATATGTAGGTCGAACTTGGCGGCAAAACTATTTTCTTAAATATTTTAAACCCGCCTTCATTCCCATTGCTGATTAAAGATCCTTCCGTTTCAATCGAGATCCACCAAATGCAAAAATGGAAATTAAATCTAATTAAATATAAGGATCTATACTTTGCTTTTGTGAGGAAGATTAATTTTCTGTCTGTGATTAATTAATTTTTTTTTTCTGACATCGAATTTATGGTACTGAAAATTTTGTACTGTATAAATATACATATGATGATAGACATAAACGTAAATGAAGAATTCTAATAAGTTGTAAAGTAAATGACATTAGAATCGAAAAAAATGATGATTTGTTGTCGGGTGAATCAGGAACCCGATTTTCTATGAAGAGTTGGGCAATAAAAAATTTGTTGAATTAGAAATGAGCTGCGTTGTGAAAATACAAAAAAAATCCACAAAAAGAAGCTCTATCATTTGAACCCAAGCTTTGCTAGAGCTACAATTCTGGTTCCGTTTACAATGCAATGTGTATGGATGTATGTAAGCATGCAAACACTTCGCACAAATCATCTAAAGCTTGGTCTCGAATGAAAGAAAAAACTGAATGGGATTTTCAAACGCAATCCGGTTTGTCTTACTCTAGTTCCGGGTTCAAGGGAAATTGATGGCAAAGAGCTATGAGATGCAATAGCAGAAGAGGACTTGGAGACTAGTTCTCTGATTTTCACTATTCCCAGGCAATTTTTGCAATTTTTTTTTTTGGTTTTATTTGCTGAAGCTCACAATATGGGTTCAGTTTGCGGTTATGGGGTAATGAATAGATGGAAATGTAATCTGGGCTGTTGTGAACAGTTCAGAGCAAGTTCTTGTGTTCAATGAGAACAATTTCTGTCCGAAACTCTTCTGCTTTGAGTTTTTTTCCGAATAGTATGGAACAGGAAATTTTTCACCTATTTTAGGGGTTAAAACGATTTGTGAAAAATGTCAGCTGTGGCTGAAATTTGATTTGCTCAGTTTATTTGTTTATCGGTTGTTATTTTTTTCGACCCACAATAGAGTCAGTTAGGTATGTAGATAGGTAGAGGTGGCGGTTTTAAAATAACTCAATTAGCGCTAGGATGTGCCGTTTTGAAACCACAAGGTTTTATAGGTTGATGGTTAAAGATATTTAAATCCAAACTGTAGAGTTAAGGAAAAGGATTAGTTCCCCAATCCTTTTCTTGAAAATATCTTTAAGGTCGTCGAAAAAGGGGTTGCCTAGAGTGCGCTGCCTGACCCTCGCTATGCCGAGATTCTTTCTCGCTGTTATTTTTGCAACTACGCCAGAAAGTGTTGTGGGGGATCACCACACGACAGGCTTTCCGAATAGCAAGGAACTCTGCTTGGAAGACACTGGCAAATTCGGAAGTCGAAAGGATTTAGACAGTCAGTTAACTTACATCAACAATTTAGTGATGGTCTGATCAAACGGCTTAAATTTAACATATTTCTAGCAAAAAAAAATCCAAAATTGTGTGTAGGGAGTGCTGGGAGTGCCGCGACATGCATATGTTTCCCATTCGGTTTTCTTGGTGTGACATATATGCCCAAATTTTTGATGTTTGGGCTATGTGAACATTGAGTGAGACATATGTGTCCCAAAAGGTCCGAAAGGGTTAAACACGAAACAAATGTAAAACAATGCGAACAAAACGGCAATTTGTAGTCCGTTAAAACAAACAAATCACGTCTTTGACAAGACATACTAGCAGTGCCCTAGCTATGACATAAAAATTGTCCAAGGTGATTTTGGCGCAAAGCTAGAAAGAGAGGCCATTTTTGGTATTGCAGTCGAAGCATAGTCTACACAACAAATTGCAATCGTCGCACTTTTTGAGGAGCCAATATTGGCTCGGATTACTACCTTGTCGTACCCAAGGTATGGTCGCGGATATACAGAACACCGTTAAGGGAAGGAACACAATGAGGAAGTTTGACGTTGAATGGCTACAATTGCAAGAGATCATCAGATTATTTTTCCATCAAGCCTCCTTTAATCTATTTAGACGTTCTGTTCAGCCAGCATCAAGTATTGAAGACCTGCTTCAAAATTGCCAAAAATGCTTAAGAGATGCCGAGTCTGACTTGGTGGGTTTTAGGTACACTTACGTTGTGTCTGCGGACGGCGTTGTCTGAGTTGAAAGATTTATTCAGAGTCAACTAACTGCGCAAAATGATTTCTCATATTGTCCGGAGTGAAATTTCCAATTTTAGACCAATCGGAAGCATCTTTTACTAGACTGGCGGATCTAAGATAATTTGGTTAGAAAAGGCTTTTGAGTGACTTTTGTAAACTTAACCGCATATTAAAGTACTCACGGTAGTTCGAAAATCTGCTTATCAAAAATACTAGGCCTTGCCTGCATATCAGTCCCTTTCGCTTGAATCCCGCACTTAAAGTGTTTGTATTGCATACGTTTATGTATTTATATTTACCTTCACTAAATGTTGTTAGAATATTTTTAAATTAAATCATAACATGCATATAGTCGATCAGTAAATTTTCATTCATAATTCGCTTCAATTAAACGTATGCATGGTCTTTTCACAGGTTTGCAGCAATAACACATAGTTCCAACCGCAAGTAAAATAAAATACATTGTGGCAAATTAACATGTCGGGAGTGTTTGTTTGCATTCTTTTCTTTTTATGTTTTTCTTGTCTCTTTCGACGGGGTAATAACTCAAATTTATATTTTTTTCGGACAAATCTTCAAATTGACCTAACTTTTGGTTTCTTTCAAAGCCAGTAACAATTGATGTCGGTTTTACTTATAATTTATGTGCATATGCCAATGGTACTTCGAAAGCAAACCTTAAGGTCGTATGAGATTGAACATTTTCCCTAGAGGAGTTAATTTATTGCTCATTACATGAGTACATGCAGGCAGATATGTATGTAACTCTTAAATAAAGGCCATACTAATTTTACCTATACAAATACGAATCTTGAAAATAATCAAGTGATACCTCGACCTTATAAAATGCAATTTAAAATAAATAGCTCGGAGCTTCTCCCAATCAATTATTTTGTGGGTATTACTTATTTTCCCACGAATGGAAGGGACTTACAATTTATTGCCGATTCCGAACGGGGAATTAAAAAGTTTTTCTTCACAAATTATCCTCCCGCAGGTTTGTCATGGCGTTTGATAGACATGGCTCGCAACTCGCAGAGCAGTTCAATGCTAAAATACTAAAATTTTATTTTAATATGACCGTGGTGTTTGCATGAATAGTGACAACTCTTAGCGTTTTTAACTACTACGTCACAAACAGATTTACCATTCTTGCACCAAAACACAATTCATATTTACTCCCAAACATACATACATATATTTTCAATGACCCGCTTATCCATTATGGGGGTCGCTTAAGTGGACTCTCCATATCTCACGATCTTCCGCCATCGACTCTCATCAGACGCTATCCTCATACGGGTAGAGGTGAGATTTCCATCTCATGCTAGACCTACCCAGCGGACGCCTAGCTGATGGGACGGTTTCCATGGCACGTCTTGAAAATCGAGTTGTGGGCATGCGTTTCATGTGTTCGAAGAAGTTGCTGCTCGACATTGAGTGCCTCGCATATTCTGTACTCCTAACTCGATCTCGACGAGTTACCCCACCAAAACAACGAAGAAATCTCATTTTGGCAGCTTGTATCCGCGATCGTATTCTTCCGGTCATAACCCAAACTTCATGACCATAGGTGAGGATCGGAACAAACACTGAATTCAAGACAGATAACTTGGCTTCGATGCCACGTTCAGTCTTCCTGATTACATATTGACCAAGTTGTCTCAAAATTAATCCAGCCTGACCAATCCTGAAGGATAACTCAGTATTGCTCCTTTCATCATTCGTGAATAGGGCGGCGAGGTTCTTAAATTTCTTCACCTGTTTCAATAGGACTCCACTAACATGCAGAGTGCATTGAACAGGCGTTCGGGAAATTACCATTGCCTCTGATTTGTTCACGTTTACCTTCATCCCATCTTCAACGCAGACGGCGACGAACCTATCTAGTGCGCGCTGAAGTTATGTCTGGGTGGACGTAAGGATGACCAAGTCATCAGCGAAAATCAGATGAATTATCCTTAAATCTCCCAATTCGAACCGTTCCTCACCACCGCTGCGTTGTAACATCGCATAGGAGAGGTGACAAAACGCACCCCTGGCGAAGTCTAACGCCCACAGCGAAAGATGTCGACAGAACGTCGTTCACCCGAACACAGCTCTTACAGTAAGTGCATAGAGATTGAATGGCCCTCAGAAGAGCACCGTCAATTCTATAGTCCTACATTACACTCCAGAGGTTACATCGTGGGACCCGATCATATGTTTTCTTTGAATCCATAAAACAACTGTAGACAGATTTGGCATACTCCCCCGCCCTTTCAAGTACCATTCTGAGAGTGAATACCTGGTCGGTTGTGCTTCTACCTGGGCGAAAGCCGCAAAGCTCATCGCGCAACCTGAACTCGAACAAGTCTCTGAAACGCGCTTTCAATACCTTTCCAAAAACTTTCCCCATACCTAATTGCAGAAACAGTCACCCCTGTTTGCTGAGTGTTTCACCGCATTCCCAGGCCACTTTAATGACAAGAGAGAGCCATTCCACTCGCTCTTTATTCAAAGCCGTGAGTATTTCCGGCCGGATTTTGTCCACACCAGCAGATTTTCCAACTTTTAGCGCTTTAATCGCCAAAGTCACCTCCCGTACGGTGAGACTATTCTCCGCCCTACCCAAAGCCATGGATCTGCCATCCTCTGTGCCCTGTTCGGGATTGAGCAGCTCTGAAAAGCGCTCGCCCCATCTGCGCAAGATTTCCTTCTCATCGGAAAGAAGTACACCGTCTAGAATACATTCATTGTGACTCAATTCTTAAGATTCCAGATACCATGCTCAAGATATAGCGTTTCTATAGAAGTTTCGAAGTTGTTATAGGCGACCGCAGCGAATGGAGAAATGAAGGCTCTGCTACACTACCCAATTTCCAAATCGGGTATACAGATGGTTCAAAATTGGAAAACGGCACCACAGGTGCTGGGGTTTATGGTCCCAGCTTCCAAGGCGCGACAGGAGCCGCAAGGAAAAGACTATTCCACTTGACGCGGGCCTCGATCAAGGCTATTCTGAGCTTAAACCATATGGGCCACCACAGTAAACCTTATATGTCGCACTGCGCATTTAGGGCTCCTCATACAGAATACAGAAAAGTCAGATGGAATATAAAATCTAACGCACGACAAAAGATACTACAAATAGCCAATATTGCCTTTGTCTTGTTTTGCGATAAAACTTTGTAAAAATCTTCTTTTTTTTACCAACAACTATAGTATCATAGATTGATCGCTGTTCCTAAGTGCATTTGTAAATGATATCATTCCACCTAAAACTTTATTATACTACGTTTTATGGATAAACAAACGGGAAACCACTCGTTAATGTTCAACTATGATTCTAGAACTCTCAAAAGCCCAGGCCAAAGGTTCATTAACTAATTTGCATAAGTCAACCTTTATGGCTTCTATTCGTCCTCAAATACGTTTTAATAACTAAGGTTAACTAGAATAATTTCATTAATTCTCATTTCATATGAGTTGAAGTACTTATTGTGACAAAAGTGCAATTGTTGCGGATATTATTGCGTGTACTACAAAAAATGGAAACAAATTCCAGTCTTAATGTGTTTGTTGCTCAGTTGCAGTACAGATCTTACAAAACATAACCTTCCCGTCATCTCACAGGGCTAATTCAACTGCAATGGTCATTATAAATAACAAACCTTAACATTTTCATAGGCACATGCACACGATTAGGTACTTATGTGCAAAATTAATTTCGAAACGTGCGAAGCATCTTCTAACCAAAATGATCGCTTGAGGGCAATAGGTCATTGGGAGTGAATTCAATCTGCAGCTTTCCACCTCTGCCTTTATAGCCATCTTCACACTCAAAATACAGATGACAAAAAAGACTGACGCCACACATGCACTTAGTTTGTCATGTGTATTACAAACGAATGTCTCACTGATTGCTGCAACAACATACTGTGTACATGTGTTATGTTGATACATATTTACCTGTCGTTGGTCTTATAGGAGTTGATACGTAGTAAATGGTGAAATTAATTTATTTTATGACAAAGACACGGTAGAAAATTTCACGGATCTTAAAGAATCGATTGGTGTATCCAGACATTAGTCTGGATGTGTGGATATAAAAATAATGATCATGACAGGCCTTAGAACGTTGAGTGACTGGTCTTTAAGTGACACTGGTAATTGTTTTTCCAGCTTCCGGGTTCGAATAATAGTCCCCCTTATACAGCAACGAATGAAAAGCGAACCTCCTTTGCTGCCACACGAATGGACGTCATTAATGACATGTTGTGTTATTGGTTTCAACGTGGGTACAAAAACTGGACACAATCGCATCATAACCTTTAAGTGGTATAAGCTTGATGAATGTTTTGTAGGCAATGAGCTGATGCTGACAGGTCGGGATCGGCCAAGGCCTATCTTCTTGCAATGAGTCAGGTTGTACATGTCCCATTTTTTGTTACGAAATATGTTCAATACAACTAAGCAGCTCATACTGTAGTTAAACGCACTAAGCACTGAGCCACGACGGTCACTAGGGTTTAAAGTCTACGTTTGCTCTGAAGCGCTTCTTCAAGAAAACAGAAAATGATTTTCAGAAATTGTTACATACGCACGTGGACATTAGCCCTTAAGTATGTAAAATTATAACCAGTCAATTTGGAGTCATTGCGTCCGTTGGACTGCGTGGTTTCAAGCCCCAGCCGTTACCACCGAACATTTTTCGCGGCATCACCTCGCGTCGAGGAACGACAAGCCTTCGGGAGTACAATTTGTCATGAAAAAGCTTCTCAATTCGCCTTTCGGAGTCGGCAATAAATTGTAAGTCCCTTCCATTGGTATGAACAAAACAACACGCGCAACACGCTCGAGCTTTTATTATTTCTTTTTTAATCCGAAGTCACTTAAAACGCTTCACTGAGACGAAAGCGGAGACTTTAAGCCTTCAGCTGAAAACTCATGAAACGTTTGGGTCACAGCTTGACCTGCCTATACAGGCTGAGATCGATCTAAGTCGGAAAACTCGGCTTGGCTGGTATAATGCATTGGTCGTGGTAACAGACGAGGCAATCAAATATGCCATGGCATCATTTGATAGCTTCAAATCGCTTGGAACTGATGGAGTATACGCAGTCTTGCTGCAACAGGGTATGAATGAGTTGCTTCCAACTCTGAAGAGAATCTTCACTGCGAGTTTGGCACTGGCGAACGGTTAGGATGGCCTTCATATCAAAAACTGGTAAAGATGACTACTCTCATGCTAAGATTTTCAGACCTATAAGCCTGTCTTCTTTCTGTTGAAAAGCATGGATAGGTTAGACGAGATTCACGTGCGGAGGGTTGCTTTGAGGGTGCATCCTCTATCGGAGATGCAGCATGCATACCAGCGTGGAAAATCCTGCGAGACTGCGATTCAAAATGTACTTAGTTGCTAGGATTGAATGCGCGCTTGATGGGAAAGGATGCGCCATGGGCATCTTCACTGACATAGAGGGTGCTTTCGATAGTGCGACCTTTGACGAGGTGGATGAAGCCTTGCTATTGTGGATCCAAGCAATGTTGATGAATATAACTTTGGTTGTAGATGCTGATTGTGGGCGCTATGTTACGATCGGGGGAAACAGAGGCTGTCCGCAAGGTGGCGTTCTGTCTCTACTGCTACGGTGCATGGTGGTTGACTCTTTGTTGCATACTCTCATTTCTTCTAACGTCTACGCTCAGGTATATGCGGAAGATGTTGTTATACTTTCTGTCGGGTCATGCCTGAAGACTGTCTGTTCTAATGCGCAGGTGGCTTTAGACATGATCGATGAATTGTGCACTAGGAGTGGGCTTTCGGTCAACCCTCTGAAAACTGAGGTTCTCCTCTTTACGAGAAGGGGGGTTGTGACCGATCTGACTTAGCCAGTGCCAAAGGGCGTTACTATTCAGATCTCTTATGAAGCTTAATATCTAGGAGTGATCTTAGATAAAAAACTAATTTTCTGGCAGTGGAAGGGTGCTTTTAGCAAGACATGGGGCTTATCACCGAACAAGGTCCGTTGGATCTATACGGCTATGATAAGACCGTTTCTAGCTTATGCGTCGGTTTTTCGGTGGAAGGGGCTTTCGCGTAAGCATGTGACTGCCTACTGCACTAAACTTTAAAGAACGTTCTATTTCGGCTGCACGGGAGCTTTACTGAGTACGCCTGGCACTGCTCTAGACGCTCTACTTGACCTACCTCCCGTTGATACTTACTGTCAAAGCCATCTGTCGTCTAAGACGGGGTGGAGTTTTGATGACCTTGAGCTACACTTATCGTATGGCCCCAGTTTCATGGATGTAATGACACCAGAACTTAGGTTGCTGTGCAAATTTAAAGTCGAATTTCCTTGCCTTCAGGACTGGCTTCGGCCAGAGTTTGAGCTTGGACGAGGCTGTAGTCGAATCTTCATGGATGGCTCTAAAACCAGTCATAGGTCCGGTTCTGGTGTCTTCGTGGAGGTCGATAACACCAGACTTCACTACTCGTTGAGCAACCATGCCTCTGTTTTCAAGCAGGTACCTTTGCGATCCTAATGGTCACAGACTATATTGCTAAGAATAGGTGGAAGGATCAAAGCATCTGCGTCTGTAGCGATATCCAGCCTGCGCTTAAGGCGTTGCTCAACCCTTTAACCAGTTCGAATGAAGTGCGAGAATGCAAGGACTCTCCAGCATCGACAAAATCCAAGCTCAAAATCTCAGTGATATACAACGACCAACAAGGTGACCTTATGCTGGGTACCGGGCAAAGATATATCAGGTAATGAGAGGGCGGACGAACTTGCCAAAAGGGGTTCATAACTAGCATATGGGTATACCCTTCGGGTCGCAAGCCACCTATTAGCACTCTTTACGGGGAAATAGATGAGGTAACCATGATCGGGGCTAATAAGCGATGGTGTCACATGAACACATGTTCAATAGCCAGATCACTATGGCCAGCCTTCGATAAGAAAAATTCGAAAAATCTCGCACAACTTAGTCGAAGGGAAGTACGAATCTTCTCCGGTGTCCTACAGAACACTGCGGAATAGGAATCCATGCAGATCGTCTTGGATTACCCTACAATGACTACTACAGAAGCTGCAGCAACGAAGAGGAAATGGAATCCATCCAGCACCTGCTATGTGAATGCCCCGCACTGGCCACCAGAGAACTGCATACTCTTGGTAGTAGCTTCTTCCATGGGCTGGAGGACCTTGATATCGTTGATTTTAGGAAACTCTTGAGATTTCTGTCCCTTTCTGGGTGGTTTCCAGATTAGTCAACCCTATCACTTGGTTTGGGTCCCATGAGTATACTTTTTGTGTACCGCTTGAGGTCTAAGTAAGTTTCCTATGAACACAATGGTATGTGGCACGGCTCTCGAGGATTCAACGAATGCTCCCGAACGTCTGTAAGAAATCAGCTGCATTTTTGCTGTCACTCAGCAGAAGAGACCATAGACAACTTATTGGTGTTCTAATGAGACACTTCGCTTTTGCAAAGCATCTTAGTGTTTCAGGCTTAAGTAACACCACTGTCTGCGACACCTGTAGAGAGGGCGACAATACTTCGGATCATTTCCTTTGCGATTGCCATGCCGTTACTCGGATCAGGTGGCAGATCTTCGGTGCTGATGTGGTGAGTGCTTATACTGTAAGCTCCTCATCATTGAAGCGCCCTCTCGCCCTTCTCCGAAAGTCGAGGAAATTCCAGTAAAATGGGTAAAAACTGAGTCCTGCTTTCTGGTAGTACAATGAATGAAGTTGCGTCTGAGCGCTCCAGTATTTTTGGTTCGCTTTACCTATGTATTGATTTTTGTGGTTATTACATACATTTGTACATACATACATATGTAAAAGCAAATTTAACGACACATCTTGTGTCGGACTAATTATCATGAAGGCATTTGTTACTGTTTATCTCCAAACTGATGACAGGAGAGCATACGCTATTTCTATTTTTAAGCAATCATTCACCACGTCTTAGTGGCTAACGGAAAGCACAAGCAGTTTTTTTTCTTTCTCTCTTTCTTGTTTCATCAAATCGTTTATTAATGCGAGGGTAAATATTTATTTGAGCTGCGTTTGCTTACAATGTGAAGTTGTTTTATTAAAAACGGTGCTTGGTCTTAGCTGAAGATCTCTTGACAAAAGACCGTGAAATCGAATAGCGTTAGAGTAACAAATTTTGTTTATTAACCGGTAAATTGCATCATTGCTTATTTCCTTTTTCAATTATGGTCAATGACCAAGTAGATGTATGGAATTTGAGCTATGACCTTGATGGGTGTTGAATACTATGGCGAAGGTAGGATTCATTAATGTTGCAGTAGCATAAATGCAATAGTATTTGCTTTTTTCTTCGTATAGTAATTGCTGTTTGAAGACATTGCCCCATTTTGTAAGCTGGCATCGTCATTTGTCGTTGTAATCGGATTTAATGTTTTCGTCACTTACATGTGCGTGTGTAACTCTGCAAGCTTTTAAAAATTTGCCGCCAAAAGGGTTTGTTTGGATTTTACAAGAAAAAATCTGTAATTTGTAATAGGCAGGTACATTTATGTATTGTGGTGAAATAGGGGATAAAACAAGACCCCGCGACTATTCATGCTGTGCGTGTTACATTTAACGCACAACTTGGAAATACCTATAATTTATTGCCAACTCCAAAAGGCGAATTGAGAAGATTTCGAATTGAAAACGTCTTTTAACTGTGAATGTCTTGAAGCCTTTTCGGGGCCTGAGTTTATTTTAAAAGCTATAAAAGTTATCGAAGAGCTAAGAGAATTTGTTGATAGAGTTGTAACCGTCGTCTATGCACCCGCTACGCGACGTCGCACGGAAGGTTGCTCGGCCAACTGCGAAGACTGGCCGTGGGTTATGGTGTTATTTGGGCGCCACGCGATTGCCCTTCCGTCTACTTACCCACAACTCGAATCGCGACTTAGCTGTGGGGTTCGCGCTCGAATTCCACAAATGAAACTACCCGCTCACTTAGGAATTACAATTTAATGCTAAAGAGTACCTTAACTATGTTTTACAAATGTTTCTTAGTTACTGCCTTACACCCTACTCGCCAACAATCACCGACTCCGATTGACCTTCAAATGGTCTTATATCGTCAACCAATTCTTAAATATCGATCGTTGCACAAAAGATCAACACGCAAAAAAAAGAATTAGGTAAAATAAAAAAAAAATAAAAAGTATTTCGACTTCCTCGCCGAGGATTTGAACCAAGTACCTTTCGCGAGCGAACCGGACACTCCCTCTCTTCACCAACCGATATCTCGACATTTAGCAGTTCTAAGTTACTACTTATGGCTAAGAATAATAGGATCTGAAGGAATAGTGCACTAAATGCTGTGTCACTATCTCCAGTCTTAGCTACTTGAAAAGTAAACGTACGCCCTTACTGGATGAGGCTCACTCCACTGCTCAGCGTGCTGCGTCTGGTGCTCCGGACAATCCTCTGGTGTCAATCCTCTTGTCGAATTTCCAGCTCAGGCTTAGTGTCCCGTTTGGGGTCCCAAGGAAAAACCTCCACCACGATTCTAACCGAAGAATATCAAACGATTCAGCACTAGTCTGAAAACCACTGAGTATTTCCTCACCTTCGATCAATCTTCTAACTTGATTATCACTGCAGTTTGGGCTACCGCACTTCACTTTCACTACTCTGAACAATTTAGGTTATACCAAAAAAAAAAAACACTTCTTTAACTTCCCTCAGCGAACGTCTTTCATGCTCGACACTTCGTATTCTTATGCCTTGAGTTTTCCTGCCCTAACTCCTGAGAGCGGTGTGCAGACCCCTAACTACTCTGTACATAGCATTCGATACAGATCGGATGATTTTGCGGATCGCTCCTGTACATAATACCCGTACACCAGATTCCGCTCATCGAACCATTTCCCTCGTGGTTACGGCTTGCAGACTGTGGTCCCTGAAACTAAAAAAAGAAGTGGTGGGAAGCCCTGAGCCGGAACCGAACCAACGTCGTCCGTGTTCAGACCGCGACTTCTACCCCTACGCCAATTGGATCCTTGGTTAACTATGGTCAAATCCGGGTAGTGATTCGACCCCGTCGTACGATTACCCCCCAAAGAAAGGAGCTGAATGACTTTCGCCAAACGAAAACCTTTAACCAGGCCACTCATAATAGAGTAAAGAATTTTACTTTAAGTGAGGCAGGGGGTAGGCGTGGCTCTTGTGTGCGTAGGGGGAGGGGAGTCACATAAGGGCTAGATTAGAGTGTTTTCGTAACTTTAGAAAGGTCGTTTCAAACTTTATAAAGGTCTCGATGAGGCCTTTCGAAATTTCTTCGCAAAAAAATGTCAAAGAATTTAACTATGTCGTCATACTGAAAGAAAAGCCGCTTCAACGCAAATCCAGCAAGCCTACAAAGTTGGCTTTAAAACGAGTACGAGAGTTTCGAGCACGGCGCGCAATCCAGGTCCAAAACAGGTCGAAGCAAATCAACATGCAACTCATTGTCCGTCATCTTACATAAAAACGCGCCCCTTTTCGTCTAAATATATTTTATCAAGGGTTGCGTATGTGGAACATTTTTACCAATTCTTGAGGTGATCTTAGTTCTGATTATATTTCTCGTCGGGGATCTAAATAAATAGCTGGCGCGACATCTCAAGTGTGTTGTGCGTGTTGTATTGTTCGCACGAAAGCAAGGGACTTACAATTTATTGCCAACGGCGAATTTAGAAGCTCCTTCAGCACTCCAACACACTAACCACTGAGCCACGGCGACCACTCGTCTGGGATCTCTAAATCTTCAATACTGTGGCGTGTGTGGAACATTTTAACTGATTTTGATATGAAAACG
This sequence comes from Matsumyia berberina, assembly GCA_917880715.2. Classification (NCBI taxonomy): domain Eukaryota; kingdom Metazoa; phylum Arthropoda; class Insecta; order Diptera; family Syrphidae; genus Matsumyia; species Matsumyia berberina. Next base: position 39,281,617 of record OU862870.1, read on the forward strand.
TCTCTTAACTCGGAATGTGTAGGTGCCGGTTCGGAATCTGAGTTTAACGAGGGTAATGCTCACTGGAAAGGTCATTGGAAAGGTTCTATATGAGTCCATTGGAAAGAATAACCATTAGAGTAAGTTAGGATCGCGGGTTTAGGGTGCTTAAGTGGACTCTCCACATCTGCTGATCTTCCTCCATCGACTCAAAGTCATCGGTGGCAATCCTCATATGGGTAGAAGTGAGATTTCGGACTTGGTTCAGCCATTTTATCCTACTCCTACCCAGGGAATGCTTACCTGATGGCTCGGATGCCATGGCACGTCTTGGAAACTGAGTTGGGTAGTAGCGTACCCAAGCCATAGAAGTATGGAGCTCTCCGTACGAAGAAATAGCTGCTCGACATTGAGTGCCTTGCGTGTTCTGCTGTTCCTAACCCGATCTCGACGAGTCATCCCAGCAATACAACGAAGAAATCTCATTTCGGTAGCTTGTATCCGCGATCTTCTTCTTTCGCCCATTACCCAAACCTCATGACCGTACGTAAGAGTCGAAACAAACACAATCCTACAGGATAACTCAGTATTGCTCCTACCATCACTCGTGAATAAGATCTCGACATACTTAAACTTCTCCACCTGTTTCAATGGGATTCTACTAACATGCAGATTGTCTTCAGCAAGCATTCGGGAAATTACCATAACCTTGGATTTGTGCACGTTTACCTTCATCCCAGCTTCAACACAGACAGCTGCGCACTTGTCAAGTGTTCGCTGAAGTTCGATCTAGGTGGACGTAAGAATGACCGAGTCATCAGTGAAAAGCAGATGACTAATTCTCAAGTCTCCCAATTCGAACTGTTTCTCACCACGGCTGAACTATAACTATATAAACTTTGAAAATGAGAGGTGACAAAACGCACCCCTAGCGAAGTAGAACGCCCACGGCGAAAAGTGTCGACTTGATGTTCTTCACCCGAACACAGCTCTTACAGTAAGTGCATAGAGATTGAATGGCTCTCAGAAGATTACCGTCAATCTCATACTCCTGCAATATACTCCACAGTTTACCTCGAGGGACCCACAAAAGAACTGTAGATAGGTTTGTGAGAGTGAAATGGGTGCTTAGAAACAGTCATTTGAAATTTCATCTTAACTGGTACGGTATGGGATTGTCTTACATCAGCTATCACTCATTAATTTAAAAATGCCTTCTATTTACTTCGCTTTTCGCTGTCTATCGGTTGACATCTAAGTAATCATGTCACAAGTTAAATGCTTAAAAAAGGTGAAGAATGGTGCATGGTACTGTCAAAATCGATATATCAATTTATAATGAAAGCGTCGCCTCATAGCAAATATGTACATTTGCTTGTTAAATAGTGGTGAGCGTCTGACCTAAGAATGTCAATGAATATGTTGTCTAAGAAGCCAATATCTTTGCAAAACTAAGAAGAAACATTACATTAACGCCATTCATAGGAAGCTTTTGAAAGGGGCAGTGGTTCTTCTTTCATACACATACATACATATGTATGCATAATCACGTGTATTGTAGGGTTTTAAACAAGTCAAAAAAAAAAAAAGAAAACATTTTTAACGGGTCATACGAATAGGAGTTTAGTTTATTTTGGGATACTAAAAGTATGCAGCTTTTTTCTGAATGTTTTTTTGTAATAGGTTCAAATTTTTGTATTTTTTTAATCCAAGCAAATAATGATACATCGCATTTTGACATGAGTACGAATTTGTATTCGTGGTGCACAATATATCTCGAATTTATTCACATCAATAAGAAATCAGAATGGCTATGTACATCACCTCTTATGTTGCCAGAGATGACTTCATTAAAAAATGCTGGACCAATCCAACAATACTCTATGATACATATCTTATTAAGGCCTACATTCACGTATTCATAAGAAAACAGGAAACCCAAATGCCAACTGTTTTATAGATAAAATATGTATCACACATAAACAACAATAAAAATAGCAGACGACCTGCTCCACTCTTTTTAGTCGGCTATTCAAAAACAAAATAATGAAACCCTTTCCACATTTGAAAGGGGGAGCTATTATTTATGCCACAAAAAACAGGATTTTAACTGGAGAGCGTATTAACGCACCGTTAAGACGCTGGATAGAAAGAGATTCTGTTTCAACTTGATTTCTTGTTTTAGCGAAACCAGTCATCAAAGGAAAATTGCAAATACATACATACATTGTGTTTTTGTTTTTAAAATAATTAACATTTTTTCTGTAAATTTAAAATTATGAAAAGGCTAATTTCTTCTACTGCAGGTACAGATTTTTTTTGACATGCTTGTGCAAGTGTATATGTACATATGTGGTATGTGCATCTGTGTACATACATATGTATTTAAATTTATTAGTTTTACAATTTATTAACATATGATGACAAATAGCAACAGCATAAGGTAGCTGCAAAGGCTTTCGACTTTATGTAAATTAAGCTCTGAAAGGTTCTTAAGATGACGGCCAGTAATCCAAATTATTTAAACCTTAGTTTCAGTTTGAACGGTTGCAGTTTGGTTGTTTTTTTTCTCACACTAGAGCTCTACAACAAACCAATAAAAAGTAAAAGTTCTCGCTCTTTTTAGAATCTAAACCGTGTGACATTTTACCAGAAACGGAACACTTTTGCACCGTGCTGCCCACTCACTGTCTGATGTCATACAAATGGCTGCCTTGTATGAGCAATCCATTGCCACTTATGCGGTCCAAAGTCAGTGCTGGTTGATGATTGACCCCTTCTCTTGTGAAGATACATATTCGTAAGAGACTCGTAGACATCGATTCACAAACGTCCGCAATCTGGTTTTTACTACGGTGCCCTTTACAATTGATGTTTTGCATATAGAAAAGGAGCATTATACTCTCTACTAAAAGCAAAAACATTATGATCATTCATAGAGGCGGAGCGTTAAGTGCTTTATCATACTCTGTCATAGTTTTTACCTTCCGTAGAGATAATACTCCCAAGATGTTGAATATTCTCGCACTGATGTTCCCTTAAGGCAATAAAAAATAAAAAATAAAGCGCTAAGTCTAGTTACTGAGCTATCGGTGTCTAATAAAAAAAAATAGCTGGCGTGACAACGTGGGATAAGCCAAGGCCTAGCTTCTCGCAACCGTTTATGTTGTGCGTGTTACATTTTTCACACGAATGGAAGGGACCTACAATTTATTGTCGACTCCGAACAGCGAAGTGAGAAGCTGACAGATAATACTCCCGGAGGCTTGTCATTCCCCGATGAGAGATGAACCCACGCCTCTCGCTCAGCAGTCCAACACACTAACCACTGATCCAGGGCGACCACACATCGGTGTCTTATACTTTGACGAAAAGTCGTAACTTCCATATTTTTTCTCGTCATTGATTTGAATTTATAATTTGAGCTATTTTTCGCTGAACAAAATTGGTTTAAAGATTAAAGATATTTCGACCATTTTTAGAACTAGTTTATAGCGACATATTCATTGTGATGCTGGGCTCATTTTACCTATTCATGAAAACCTAAAAATATGTTGGACATAGTCAAGCTGTGACAGATAGTCTGCACTGTGTTAATTTCCATTGCCTCAACTGGTAAGACGCCCTCATAAGATCACGGACGATGACATGCACGTTGGTTTGTTCCGACTTGCAGATTTTGGGCCCGTGCTCGGAACTCTTGTACTCGTTTTAAAGATGACTTTTTGGGCTTACTGGATTTGTCTTGAATTGACCTTTCTTCAAGTATATCTTTTCGCGGTTTTGCGTTTTTTCTTCCCTTGCATTCTGAGTTCAGAGACGTTTCCACATCGAAAAGGTTCCACATCCACCACACTATTTTGAGGTTATAGGTTGCCCGATCCTCAAGAAAGGAGACCCTCTGAACTGCGCCAACTACAGAGGCATCAGTCTTCTTAACGTCGCTTACAAGATCTTATCTGCCGTGTTGTGTGAACGCCTGAAGCCGTTCTTCAACAACCTGATCGGTCCATATCAGTGTTGTTTCAGGCCAGGAAAGTCCACCATCGATCAAATATTCACACTGCGGCAGATCTTGGAAAAAACCCAATAACTTTAAATCGATACCCACCACCTCTTCATCGATTTTAAGGCCGCGAATGACAGCATCTATAGAGACGAGCTATACAGAGCCATGTCTAGTTTTGGCATCCCTGCCAAACTCGTCCGTCTGTGCAGGATGACGATGGAGAATGCACGCTGCTCCATCAAAGTCGGTCAAGACCTCACCGAGACCTTTGATGTCAAAAAAGGATTTAGACAAGGCGACGCGCTGTCATGCGACTTCTTCAACATCGTTCTTGAAAGAGTTGTGCAAAACTCACGCGCCAACACCAGAGGCACAATCTTTCAAAAGTCCGTCCAATTACTCGGATACGCCGATGACATTGACATAATCGGAACGGAAGAACGCAGCGTGATGTCACTGGTGCGTTTGTGAGTATCGAGACGGAGGCGGCGAAGATGGGTTTAGCGGTCAATGAGGACAAGACGAAGTATATGCTGTCAACAAGAAAGGACAACCAACACCGACGTCTCGGACAGAACGTCACTACAGACAGTTATAACTTGGAGGTAGTTAAGGACTTTGTCTACCTACACTCCGCTATAAATTCAGACAATAACACCGGCGCTGAGATTAAACGAAGAATAACTCTTGCCGATCGCTGTTTCTTTGGGCTAAGAAGGCAATTGAGTAGCAAAGCCCTCTCTCGAACAACTAAGGTGACCCTTTATAAGTCCTTAATCGTCCCAGTCTTGCTCTACGGCGCAGATGCATGGACTCTGTCTAAAGCGGATGAGGTTGCTCTTGGCTGTTTCGAGAGGAAAATTCTTCGGGTAATTTTTGGTCCCGTCTGCATAGACGGGGAGTGGAGGAGGAGATACAACGACGAACTGTACGGGCTGTACAGCGACATAGACTTAGCCAGAAGAGTGAAGGTCAAACGACTGAGGTGGCTGGGTCATGTAGAGTGGATGGACACCAACGCTCCAGCTCGGAAAATCTTTGAATCCACACCCGAGGGTCAGCGCAGTAGAGGAAGACCGCGACTCAGGTGGCGCACGCAAGTGGAAGGGGACCTCAACCAACTTAGCGTGCGAAACTGGAGACAGCTGGCAAAAGATCGAGATCGCTGGCGACGCTTGTTGGTTGAGGCCCAGGACCACCCCGGTCTGTAGCGCCACCTTAAGTAAGAAAGTAAGGTCCCCGACGAGAAATATTAAGATAAAAAGTATCGCATTTTTATGCCCATGAGAGGAACCAGTGGCAGATACTATTTCCGAAGTTTAAAGCTTTACAGAAGTGAGTGAAGTCAGTTCAAAAATCATCTCAAAAATTGGTTAAAATGTTCCACATACGCCACAGTATTTTAGGTTTAGAGATCCCAGACGAGTGGTCGCCGTGGCTTTGTTGTTAGTGTGTTGGACTGCTGAGCGAGCGGCTATGTCCACCGAACAGTTTACGCGGCACCACCTCTTTTCGCAATATGACAAGCCTTCGGGAGTATAATTTGTCATGAAGAAGGTTCTCAACTCGCCGTTCGGCGTCGGCAATAAATTGTAAGTCCCTTCCTTTCGTGCGTTTATAGGCCAATGGGAGAATCCAGTGGTAACTGTCATGTCAGAAGTTTAAAGTTTTGAAGAGGCGAGTGAAATCTGAACTAAGGTCACCTCAAGAATCGGTTAAAATGTTCCACGCCACCCTTTATAAGACATGTTTAGAAGAAAAGGGGCGCTTTTTTTATCCCAGATGGCGGATGATAACTTGTACGCTGATTTGCTTCGACCTACCGACTGCGCTCCCGTGCACGAAGCTCTTGAACTCGTTTTAAAGACGACTTTGTAGGCTTGCTGGATTCGTCCTGAAGCTCCCATTCTTTCAGTACAACGACATAGTTAATTTCTTTGACATTTTTTGCGAAAAAATGTTTAAAATAATATTCCACTCTCGCTAACTCAAATTAAATGGTTATTATTTCGAATGGACTCATCGAGAACTTTCGAACGAGCATTCGATCGTCCGTAGGACGACTGAGTCGCAAATTATTATTTGTCAAAGATGTGAAATGACTCAAATTGACCGCTGATGTCATTCATTTATGTATCCTCCCTTTCCGCGCACAAGTTCCAAACCTACTGCCTGCCTCACTGAAACTGAAATCTCATCTGTGCTCTGTCCATACATTATATTAGCTTTTCGACGTCTGTTATAGTTTTTAATAAATAAGGATATTAAATTACACGCATTTGCATTACACTCAAACTCCGAATGGGATCCCGTACATGCCGCGTTTAATGACGGTACGCGCTCTGCGTAACATGCTTCAAAATCGATCGTTCATAAGATTGTGGTATGTCAGGCCTAAATGGGTCTCGAAGAGTGCAGAGTTTTCTCATCAGATGAATAAGCAGTATATATTGTACGGCATTGCACTACACAGGGAAATAAGATTCATATTTCACGACTTACGTTTAAGATTTCTACCTTCTTACCGTTGTCAACTCAAACTGGAACAAATGATAAATTCATGCACCACTGTTATAACCTCTGCCAAAACTCTTGTCGTCATTATTTGACAACCGACAAAATTAGAAAGTTGACATTGTCAAATATCCTATATTCGTTTCTCGATCAACTTATGTATTCACACGTAACTGAGGATTCCAAACTTCAAAGCACCGTCAAATGAGGCAAACTAATAATCATTCAATTCTTTTGTTTGCAAAAATTAAGTCTACGTTATAGAAACTTCACGGTATTATTGAATTATAAATAATTTATTTGTGTATATTTAACTAAAGAAGTTTATCGGAATGATTGCACTTATGAATTTCTCTCAAATAGGTCTTCGTAGTAATCCAATCATAATTTTATCACATTGAAATGTATATGCAACCAAATGAAAGTAACGTTACACTGATGAAAGCGACTTTGAATGCAGCCACACGTTTAGTAGCGCAAACGGTAGAAGCGTCTGTAAGTCACAGGGCGCTTGTACTTATATCCACTTGAGGTGAAGACATGGGCCGGTGCCGATTCAATTGATGGAATTGTATTTAATCCAGAAGAGTGGGCGTGAGCGCGAGCCACTGGAGCAGGTCTTGGTGGTTCCGGGAGGTCGATATCGATATACTCTGGTTCCGGTGTGGCAATATCTTGTGGATTGGGTCCTTGTGTAGCCGAATCTAGGACTGCGCGGCGACCACCGCTCAAATGCGAAACATCAGCAACGACAAATCCAACCAGAGCAAGGGCAATCAACACCAATTTCTATAAATCAAAATGCAATTATGCGTAAGTAACTTGCACACAAAATCGAACAAAGAAATATGAATAGCCGTTGAACGAAACAAAAAAAAAAAAAAAATCACTGATCCAAAACTAAGGTCGATCACCTACCATTTTGGTAATATCTCGTTTATCTGTATATCACTGAGAAGTTCAAAGACGAATGATGTTGTTTTTCCAAAATACTATCATATTTATATGGACCACCACATGGCATTCAAGTGGTAAGTGGCCAGCGGCCAATGCTGAAGACTAACATCACCTTTCATATGAACTTCTGAATATAGATAGCGCGAAGAGTGAGAGGCCCACTACGTCTTCGTCAAAGCAGAAAAAAAATATATATCAAAATTTTGGATATGGACGTATGGTAACGACTCTCGTGCTTGATGTGCCATCACCACCAGTCAATAAGAACAAAAAAAAAAAGTTCAATGTATGCAAAAACCACCAAATTAATTTGAATTAATTTCTACATTTTCTTCTGAAATCCAAAATAACATTTCAGGAAGATTCTAAGTTTATTTATGTGTGTTTTTTTTTTTTTTTGTAGCAAAGTGGTGATCGGATATCATCTATTCACATTCACTTTTTCATCCACATCTGAACGATGTGTAGGTAAAATCAATTGAATATTAAATGATTTTAGGCACTTGGGTAATCATCATCACCTCTTTTATGGTTACTTTTGTTTGTCAAGGTCAAATCGCTGTTGGGTTCGCATTTTTTGGTGAACGAGATCTACCAAAACGGGTTGTGTTTTTGGTAGGGCTGGATATTTTCATTCAAAAAAAAAATATCAATGTGACAACGTGATGGAAACTATGTATGTTAGGCGTTATTATTCAGACTGTGTTCAAAATTGTCATACTAAGCGAATTCCATCGCCTTCGGGGAGTTAATCCGTTTCAGTTGGATGTGGAATAAAAGAAATCTATAAAATTAAATGTAAATTTGAAGTGTGAAAATTAAATTTGTTACGCTTTGTTGAATTGCATTTACCATATCTATTGAAAAAGCAGGAAATAAGCGTGAAAACTGTACTCGAAATAAAGCTCTTACAAGGTTCTGAAAGACAATTAGACGGGGCTAGGGGAGTTTTGTAATTTGATCCTGATTCGGCATTGAATATGTTATGAAAAAAAATAATCTGACTACTGGAATTAATTTTAATTTTATTTTATAAAAAAATGTGTATTCATTTTAATTCATTCTGTTGTGTAATATTATTTATGTCTATACAGAGTGTTTTTTATGTGCTGTTTTTTTATTTTAAATTTTATGTAAATTTTGTATGTTTATTTAATTATTTTGGTAGATATTAAGTTTTGATATATGTATAACTGGGGTGAATTGTGATAAGTAAAAACTAGGAGGTTATTAAATAAGGATCGATACACACTCGCAAAGCGTGTTGAAATAGTGAAAATTCACACGGTGAAAATATCGCGGAAACGTTTCGTAAAGTTCGTATTGGTTTTGGTCATAATCAAGCACCTTCTCGCACAGCTATAGTGAATTTAATTGACAAATTTGACCGTTTCGGACAGGTTAGTGATGTAAAGACTTCAACTCGTATTGGTCCAGCAAGATCACCTGAAAACATCGCCGCCTTAGCTTAGAGTGTGACCGAAAACCCAGGTGTGTCCTTTTCGAGACGATTACAGGAATTGGGCCTACCCTTAGCCACTTTGCATCGCATTTTGCATAAAGATCTTGTCCTACATGCTTATAAGGTCCAGTAGGCACAAAATTTGTAGCCAGCAGACAACGCACATCGCCGTATTTTCGCAAAAAAATAAAAATAAAAATTACACCTCTTGTTGGATGACCCTATATTGTTGGAAGCAAAAGGTGATTTTTAGTTAAAGAGAGTTAGAGCTGGTCCCATGGGCCAAAATCTTAATCGAACTCTGTTCCTTTTCGACTAACTACAGCAAATTCTGGAAAACAAACTGAGATGGCACATATCCTATGATAGATCGAAAGGACCACGTTTTAAATTAGACAGACCCCGTCGAAGATGGTTCAGTGGTTCTAAATTCTATTTGTACAGATACATATATACAATCAAAATGAAGAGGTTCTAATATGCTACTTCACAACTACTGGATCCTCTTGATATTTAAGCCGATTTTTCGTGCTTAATGCTTTCAACTAGGCTGATCCAAGGTTGCGTGTCAAAGCTTATAAGAATTCAATCAATAATTTATTCCTTTTATCTAGATTCGTCTAGAATCCCTTACGATCTACAGGCTAATAAGAATTTAAACAGCAAAATCGTCATCAAAATTGAATTTCCTTGAGAAATGTTTATAAAAACCGTTTATAAGCGCAAGAAAGTAACCCCGTCCTCAACCTAAGCTTGTCAATGCCTACGTTTTAAGGTAAATCAAATTCGAGCCAAGTTCATATGTACATACATATGTACATATGTACGACTAGCTTAAACCCCGCCCACTTCGTCAGGCATTAAATAATTTTTTTTAACAATGTGGTAAGCAACATTCTTGTTTTTTTTTTTTTTTTCATTATCGCTCGTGTAAACATATAGTGCATGCAACGTAAAGCTGGCCATGCGAGAAAACTGGATTTCCCAAATTTATACCGCACATTTCTAAAGATTGTCCTTGTTCCGACTTATTGATGGTAACGGCAAATGGAAGGCGAACAGGGAATTGAAGACGCTTAAATTCAAATGGTATATCAGATGGAATCATTGGGATGCGAGGAATCAAAACGTCTTTGCCTTTAAATTTTCCATTCAAAATTCTTGCATCTATCATATTTCTCAATATGTCTAAGTTTTTTTTTTTCAATGTTTTTGAATGTGTTGTACAATTTTTTTTTGCCTATCACCTTTATACCGGAGTTATCTCCATTTTCGTTAGTTTCTTTATACTTTTTATTGTACTCTTATGTATGTACAAACTTCATATTTTGTTTGTTAAAGAGTTCTACTCAGTTGAAATTGAGTTTCATAGCTCGTAAAAATCATTCAGGAAGCCTATCATTTGACTTCTTGATTGCACTCCTTGTTCAAAATACAGAACAGATTATGCAAAAAATCAGTGTATTCATCACAATTAGTCTTTATCACAATAGATCTATCTTGGTCGCAGAGCTATTATGTTGTACCACATGAAATGTCGAATTTTGTGGTAAAAAATGATTTCATTAGAGATAGGTGTCACTTATTGTCGTGAGGAATACTCCCATGTTTTGTTCATTGTCCCGTAAGGTTTTTGTTGGGTCTGCATTTTTTTTTTAAAATATTGTCCCCAATTACCGTTTTCGGTTTCCCAAGTGGTTCGTTTTCGAGGCTAATATCTTCTGAACGGAACTTATCAATCCAACGTCAAATGGCGGGTTCGTTTACCACTACATCTCCAAATGCGTGATTAATGTTTTTCGCTGCCAGACACGTATTATGTCCGAGTTTATGTTCATAAAGAAAGAAAATCCGAATTTGATGCCTCGACAGCATAATAAACAATTCCTAGGAAAAAGTAACTGTTCTTCATCTTGCACACGTACCACTTCATCTTATATAAATTCTCTTTCTGGCACAGATGTGCGCTTGAGAGCGAAAATCCGACATTTCATGTGTTACGACCTAATACATATTTACATCCCAAAATTAATAATTTAAAAATAAATATTATTCATAATTTTTTCAACAATTTTAAATTCATTCCTAGTGTTCTATAACCATTCTGGGTACCAAAACCGCATGACTACGGGAGATTCTGACATCGTAAGTTCGTTCTTTATTTAATTTATTTACATTTTCATTCGATTTAAATTTGATTGGCGTACAGTAAAAATAGAATAAACCTTAAGATTGCTGATTGCGAGCTATTACTCTTAATCCTTTTTTCATTTTATTTTATTTTCCCTAATTTTATTTGCTGAGATTAGATTAATCTAAGACTCCCACTACTCTTTATCATTTTCTATGAACTATAAATTGTGTATCAATGTTAAGTGTCTTGATATTATCTTTGTTCGTAATTAACAATAAATTTTATAAAAGGTTTTACTAACCAAAACGTGTTCATAAAGCTTTAGATGCTTCGTAACAAATTACCAGCAGTATGACCGATTGAATGTGCCTCTTAATTATTTCATTTCTACACGTTTTAGTAACACCACTATTTTTAGTCATAGTCATAGCCACTGTTACTTTAACTTGTTTCGAATATCGCCAACTTATCAAATACATCTTCAATACATATATAGATAACTATTAACTTTTTAACTTGGACAGTGCAAGTTTGCACCAACTGGCCTCTTTTAAGATTCTTTACCAAGTATGGACTCGATATTTGTCTATTGCATCGATTGATTTTAGCTTTGGTACTGAGTAACTCATTCGACAAGGGATAGTGGTATTACGAATAACATAAGTGAATCTGGGAATATACTTTACTGCTTTGTTGCATCTATTTTGTGATTTTTTGTTCGGCATATTGATAGCGTCACTAGCATAGAGTTGCGTGGTAAGGCTATTTAATTCTGCTTCACACTCAGTCCTATTTAATATTTCCGGATAGTGGTTATGTTCATCACCATGCTTTACTTCCCTGACCAAATTCAAGACCCGGCGGATCTCCATAAGATAATGATCGATTCTTCTAAATGATTCAAGGTTTGAAGTGCATCTGGATTTCCACCCGCAAGCCATTAGTTCCCCTCAATTGTGACACTTCTTCTGAATTTTAATTTCATCCTCACCTACAAATTAAATTCAAGTTGACGCACGCGTTGATAATAACAATTTCTTTATTGCCTTGGATGAAGGCTATGTACACACGTGCAGGAGGTTCTAAACTACTTAGATCAATTACAATTTTTTCCCATTTCTTTTTTTGTTTGGGTTTTCACACAAATCACTTTAGACATATCAGCATTTTTTTTTCCCAACAGGTACAGCTATTGATTGAAATATTACAATTTTTTGAAATGACTCAGATTTTGCACGCAAAAAACAAACCGTGTCGTTGACAAAATTGCAATCGATACCAAAATTAACAATCGATTATTGCTTAATGTTGTTTTTTTGACTGAAAACACAGGGCAACATGTTTTTGTTGCTGAAAAGCGGAGGGTCATTTCCGAAGTAATTTTTTTGCGTAGATTCTGAGTTCGGAGTCAGAATTGTCATATTAACTCAGGATTTTGAGATATTTGCGGTTATGTGCCTAAAAAATGACGTTTTTGGCTAGTTTTGAGGTTATGTACAGGGTGCGCCAATTTTTTCTGGTTTCTGTCTCTAGTTTTATCATTTAGTACTACTCTTACTTTTCAATTTAAACGTTTGGTCGCCGTGGCTCAGTGGTTAGTGCGTTGGACTGCTGACCAAGCAGTTTGGGTTCAAGCCGCAGCCAGGAACACCGAACATTTCCGCTGCACCACCTCTCGTCGGGGAATGACAAGCCTCCGGGAGTATAATCTGTAATGAAAGAGCTTCTCACTTCGCCGTTCGGAGTCGGCAATAAATTGTTGGTCCCTTCTATTTGTGCAAACAATACAACATGCGCAATATGAATGGATGCGAGAAACTAGGCTTTGGCTCATTCCGAGCTGTCGCGCCAGCTATTTATCGCTTATTTTTTTAACCTCAAATATCTTAAAATCCTGAGTTAATAGGACAATTCTGACACCGGACTCGGACTCTACGCAAAAATTTACTTCGGAAAAGACCCTCAGCTTACCAGCAATAGACATGACCCAATTATTTGTAGGCCTGTGTAATCGATAACCATGTGTCCTAATATATATACAAAAAATTAAGCCCTTTCAGAGAATGTTCGAGAAACGCTTTGAATATGTGGGTTTGCACAAAAATTCGTTACTTGTTCTTTTAAGAAACAGCCAAAGCATAAGAGACGTTAAAATATTTTGACAGAATATAGGGGCTAGGTGACAACAGGATGCACATTTTTCACGATCATTCTATGCTCTAGATGAAGAAGATTGCCAAAGCGAAACTAAACGTTCCTTTTACAGCACTGCCCGGCCAGGGGGCGCCGAAAGCGATGTTTTTCATTTTAATAGCGTTGGTATCACTGCCAAATTGTTCTGTTCTCTTAACATTTGACCGGCATCTGAGTACGAAGATGGAAGATGTTATGATTTCATATCTCTTTTTCTAAATTATCAATCGAATAAATTCTCTAAATTATGGTTTTCAAAACAAATTAAAAAAAAAAAAACAATTTAATGCCGAATACTTTGACAGTTTGACAGCCGACGTCATAGGAACGAAATCACACGTACCAACTTCACGGTATAAAAAATCGTCTGGGTTTGGGTGGATGGGAATCGTCTAAATGAATGACTGGCTAGCTAGGTTTAAAAAAAATCACGCCTATTTATGAGTGCCATTCCCGTCGTGCGCGCACTCATGAATTAACGGTGGATGGGGATGCGTGACAGAGTGGGCATTCATGTGCGTATGAATTCAAACATTTTTAAATTCCGCATTAATTCCCGGAATGTCATTCAGGAGTGATGGTGGATGCCCGCCTTGTGACATTCGTCATTGCTCACATAGACCAGCAATAGGGTTCATTGTTCAATTTTATCCCGGCCGCTTGTTTAAAACCATCTAGATAAGAATATGAATCTTGTGAGGTCTCTCAGTTCAAGTCCTCCAGTTCCATGAAGAAGTAACTGCCAAAATTCCTCATTCTCCTGTCGGCGAGAGTTGAACATTCACGCAGCAGGTGACGGACAGTTTGAATTTCTTCCTTGTTTCTGCAACTTCTGCGGTAGTTGTTGTGATGTATACCTAAGCATTCGACCCAGTAATGATGCCGGAGATGACCTGGGCTTCGCGTCGACTAAGACAGCCTGGCTGTCGATGTAGACAGATTTTGAAGCCTCGAATATGGCTGTTTATGTAGATTTCGGCTTCAGAGACACTGCAGTTGTCGTTTATTTAAAATGGGCAGTTTATTCGTAGGGCTTTCCTGTAGACTCCGGCTCCCGTACCAATGTTCATCTTAGAACCAGTGGTGAAGAAGGCCAGTTCCCTTTTGTAAGTAACTTTGTGGTTCTTCCATTCATCTCTTTTAAGAATTCTGATACTAAATCTCCTGTCAAATGCGAGAACCTGAGTCCTACTGTCGATCTGTCAGCATTCTCCAATCGAGACAGTAACGGAGGCGTAATCGTGTAGCGAGCTGGTGTCTACAGTCGTCCTTTCCTTGTTCTCAGAGAGAGCTTGATCCTTAGTTGTCTTTCCAATTGTACGCAGCACCATGCGTAAGGCCCACTTTCACTGCTCTAGTCTTCTGGGTTGGAATTAAAGAGTATTCGGGCCGGAGCCTTGATGTCCGATCTCTTTAAATGGCCAACCGTCGAACATTTTTTTTGGCGCTATATATGAACCTCTAAGTTAAGTTTTCTTCTCCACACTCTATCAGTACACACAGGACTAAAAATCACCCGATGAATTTCCCTTTTTTCCTGCATCCGCCTTTGATAATATCCATGTTTCTGCGCTGTAAAGCAGGGCTATGGTGATTAATGTCTTATTGCTTGGTTGTTCTTTAAAGAGCTTTACTACTCATGTTTCTTTAGCACAAAGAAACAGTGATTTGCTAAAGTTTTAACAAGTTCTGCGCTGGTATCGTGGTTTGTATTATATTTAGACCTGAGTTCGTCATTTACTACCTCAAAACTATAGCTGTCAACTATGGCGATCTGCCCTATTCATGGTGGGTGCCCCAATATTTCCTTTCAACCTCATTAACCACTAGACCCATACTTACCGCTTCCGCTTTGATACCCGCTTATGCACAGCTTGCTGTCATATGCCAATGTGACCGGCATATGCGACCTCTGGTGTTGGCTCAGAGTTCCATTCAATGTCTATCGCAGTCTTTTATCTCTTATTCGTCACCTACTCACCTGCCACAGAAGACAGGTTGTGTCATTTTAAGTAGTTTCGATGGTTAGCTCTCACGTGGGATGATCAGTCCACGTGCAGATTAAAAACCTTAGTTCTTATTTTATTAGCTACCCTTATGAATTTTGCATTTTATTTTTTGAATTATGCATTAATCATTTAACATAACATTAATTGGGAAGCGGGAAGTGCCAGTAAATTCATCCTGACCCTATATTTTTTCCCCGTATTCTAACAGATTTTGCGTTTCGCAAATATGAATTCATGAATTTTTAATCAGTATTATTTCAAGTTTTGAGAAAGTTGTTTAACTCCTATAGAAGACTTCAAGTCTAAAGGGATTTAATGCTGTTAAACCAAAACGAAACTGAAAGTGTGATACATACTCGTGCATATGTAGACAATGAGGAAGCTACTACACTCTTCATTCTTTACGTAGGCAGTCGATGCTTTAAAATTTCGCATGACTTTGTAAGTGCTGTTCTGAGGTGCTGTTTTGTATGCATAACCTTGAATATTGGTTACTTTCCTATTCTTGAATCCTGCTTCTAATCAATCGTTCTCAGGCTTCCGCATATGTGGGGATATAAATAAATTATTACAGCTTCTCTGCTTGATTAGATGACATAATAACTAATTAAAATTGATAGGAAGCATCATCAGTCAATTAAATCATTCGCGCCGGTAGTTGGGTAAACGCATTCACCATATAAAAGCGGTTTTTTTATGTAGTGTAGTCCATTTGTCCATCGTCCGCTTTATATAAAATAAGATTAACCTTCTTCAGGACGACTACTCTTCCGGACCAGATGGCCTTCCCGCCATTGTTTTTTTTTTAAAAAAATGTGCTTCTAAATTGTCCCAACATTTTCTAGCTATCAATCGCATGCGGTACTTTTCCACGATGTGGAAAGATTCTTTCATAATTCCCATCTTCAAGGAGGGCTGTAAAAGTAACATTTCAAGCTACAGACCTATTGCTGAACTCTCATACATACCTAAGCTCTTTGAGAGCATTGTGTATGACTGACTATTCTTTTACTACAAATCATTATTCTCCCCGAAGCAACATGGGTTCTTGAAAGGCAGGTCCACAACCACTAACCTTACTGAATTTGTTTCAAACACATTAATTGCTCTGGAAAAAGGTAAAGAAATTGACGCCATAGCGACTTCAGCAAAGCCTTCGACAAAATCTCTCACCAGCTTAAGGCTTTCTGCCCCTGTTCGTTAAATGGGTTGAATCTTATCTAAAAGGTCGCCGCTACAGAGTTCTTTTTAGGTCTTGCATTTCAAACCCGACTAAAGCGCTCTCATGAGTCCCACAGGGTAGCCACTTAGGACCTCTGATCTTCATATTGACCATTAACGACACAGACCTTGTTTTTACCCAATCTGACCTCGAAACCTACGCAGACGACATGAGAATTTCTACTACAGTCTGACCCAAGTATATTTTTCGTTTGGTGCCAAAAAAATTTCTTAGAGCTCTCCTGTCTCGCAGGTCCTATTTTATAACAATGAGCTTGTTTCCACTGTTACCTCAATACGTTATCTGGCAGCGTCTGTGACATTTAACTCAATTTCCGCTCTCACATTGACAGCATAATCAGCAGAGCTAACTCAGTACTTGGATTTGTTAAGCGGTGGTCGAAAGAATTTTCTAGTCCTTACGTCATCAAATCCCTATATATGACCTTCATCAGACAGCTTCTTGAAAATGCCAGCCAGGTCTGGGCACCCTACCATCAAGTCCATATTCAGAGAATAGAAGCTGTACAGAGTAGATTCATACTTTTTGCTTTGCCTGCTTTGGGTTGGGATGACCCACTTCACTTACCTCCCTACGCGAACCGATTCAAATTGTTGAACCTGCAGTGCTTAAATACACGCCGTGATGTGCCTTCCGATTCCGTGAGTCTAAGTCTTCTAGCTTGGTTCCTCAGAATGCAATGTCCGGATAAGACTCCTACAGCTATTGTTGGATTTGATCTTTCTAGCTTTAGAATTTTCCTCGTCTTTTTCTTATCTAGCGTTGGCCTTATACCATGTGTTCTTTTGCATTTGACCATCTGTGATCAGCCTGTCTATCCTAAGAAGCTCGTCTGTTTATGGCCTAAAAAGCTCGCCAAGTTAATTTCCCTCTATATCGCAATATCCAGGCACACAACATAGGTTTGTGCGTGACTTAAGCATTGTACGACTCGTCTAGATATGATGACATTCGATTCTAGCGATTTAAATGGTTCTGTTCCTCTCGAATACTGATTTCAGCTCCAGTAGTTCCGCAGCTTTAAGTATGCGTAGAGTCATTGCCTGGAATACGCTTCATGTATCCGGAAGTTTTATGGGTGTTTTTAGTTCCAACTCGAAACAGAAGATGTCATGATCTGTGTATACGACTATTTCTTCCGGTTGTCTTTTTATGTCCCTTTGCCATTGCTCCCTTTCGTGTACGTATTTCGAGTATCGAAATTCAGTACAGGAAGGATGCTCTTTTTTTCAGAGGGATTTCGGGTTGACAGGTCGAAGAGAATAGAAGTAGCCCAAGCTTGTGACCCTGAGCATACTCATGCCTGCCTCATGTAACACTTAAATTGTGTGCGTCACTCCAAAATAAATGTCTAAACACCACCCACGGACGCTTTTAAAAACTTTTACCTTCATATTAAACCACTTCAATAAGCATTATAACTGTCTAAATAGCATTATAACGGTATCCATAATCCCTTTCAGTCAGAGTGAATTAAACAAAAAAACATCCATATCTGTTAGCGAATTCATTGTCTGCTGGGAATCGGTGCCGGTGTTTTTTCAAAAGACCTTGCCAGTCATCACTCCTTCGGTCTCTCAGGCCACTGTGGGATCTTGTATGTTGAAATTGCAGCTTTTCGTCAGATAAAGTGATTTATATCGACAGTCAAGCTGTGATCAGTTCCCAGCATAGGTAAAACTAGGACAGTGAATAACTGTTACTGAACGAAAGGTGTTATCGAAAGAAATTGAAATATAACTCTGCCTGGTCCCCGGTGACAATGACATCTAAGAGAGGTGTGCGGCTAATAAACTAATCAAAAAACGCTCCCTAGGTATTAGGTAGGTGGGTAGAGGTTGCGGTTCTAAGAACCAAATTAGCGCTGGAATGCGCCGTTTTGACCTGGTATTTTGCGGGCGTTATAGGTTGAAAGGCGAAGATATTTAAATCCAACCTGAGGAATTAAGAAACAGGATTAGTTTACCAATCTTTTTCCTAGAAATATCTTTGAGGTCGTCGAAGTAGGGTTCGCCTAGTGTGCGCTGCCTGACTCTCGCTAGGGCCGGACATTTACACAGGAAATGATGCAGAGATTATTTTCCGCTGTTATCTTTGCAACTACGGCAGAATGTGCTGTGGGCTGCGTAGTCTCCTATCGGCCAGTGGCCTGTGCTAGCTACTACGATTCTTACAATATCTGGTCTTGATCTGCTTAGTAGTTCGTAGTTTATCTTTTGTTTGTTGTAACCGAACCGGATCTTACTTAAAATGATGCAGTTGTTAAATCTTTTCCACACTTGGTTGGGCGTCTTTAGAAAGTGGTGAGATATAAACAGCTTGCCCTAGCGAGTGTTTGAAGGGTAGACACGTGCGTTCAAGAGGACACAAGCGTCCACAAGTTTGTCTCAAACCAACCTCTGACTACCAACTCCTACTCTCACCTCCACGCGGTAAATATTGGGTGCCTAATACCTTAACTGAACATGGGGTGCAAACCCCTGTGGAAGGTTGTTGGTGGCAGCTGACGTGAGAGGGGAGAGGAGGGGGGGAATTGTTTACAGTAAGGCACTGTCCCTTGCATCCGGATGCCATCAGAATAGCTCCTACGATGGAATCAACGGTGGTGTCTACAGTCCCAGTTAGGTCGGACTACTTCATGAACACCTTATTTGGGCTACTCAGACTTATTCACAGCTTTAGGCCAATAAGGACCGGAATACCCGACCCCTCTCGTCCGAGGGTCGCAACAAAGGACCTGGCTCTTTAGGTTGGGGGTTGTGCGCGGGATGGACAGCTCCACCATGAACAACAACTTTTGTTCCGAACCAACCAAGAGCCACGGATACGGATGATTTTCCTGTTGACGACACTGGCAAACAAAACAAAGACAACGATTTTTAGTTCTGCACCCTTAACAGGTCGCGTGCAGCCAAACAACTAGCAGAGGCCCTGGACTGCTACAAAGCAGACCTAATCGCCATCCAGGAAGTACGATGGGATGGGCCGGGCATAACGAGCATGAACAACTGTGACATCTACTACACAGATTGTTACAGGAAGCAGAAGCAGAGCTTATTCGGAAGTGAATTTGGAGCAGAAGGTATTCCTCTACTGTGCCATTGCCTTGAGAAGCATTTTTATTTTTTAATTCGATTTTACTTGCTTGCTAAAAAAAAACCTCTTAAACTAGTCGTAGGCAGCAGACTTAGGTAACAAGTCTTAAGCTTCCGACACGTAAGCGAACGTCTTATGACAATTTGTATCAAGGGTAAATTAGCGAACATCAGCCTGTTACGCGCTCATGCCTCTACAGAAGACAAGGACGACGCCACCAAATAATGTTTCTAAGAGTAGGAATGTTGATCACGTCAAAATTCCTATGTGTGTTTTCTATTAAGCACCCGGCTTACACCGATGCTCTTTGAGATGAGCACAATTATGCACTTCTTCCGCAAATGTCTCGCCTTTGTCAGTATTGTCATGCAGAAAAAAATCTTTTACCATTTTTTTTAAAGGTAAAAACGAAGCTTGTGCACTTCTTCTCGAAGGAAACACTCGTAAAGAAAAGAAATTGTTGCCCTCACCCTTAGTAAAAAGTGGCCTTGGTCTGGGCCAACGTAGATAATAACAAAACTAAGTATGTACTTACTGTGGTTATGTACATAAATTAAAATTAAGGGCGTTACAAACCCACGGTTCATGGTCCATATTTTTGATTATCACCTACTTCAAATCAGAACTTACAATATTTCCCATAAGCCTGGGCTTCTTTTATTCAAATCGCATTTAAGTAAACCGGTTTTCGTGAGACCATGGAGACCATGATGGACAGTGGATGGTGGCAACCAACCCTTTCTGATGCACCTCGTAACAGAGAGAGATGAGGTTTCCCAATAACATTAAATTAAATCCTCTTCAAGATATGTAAGGCATGTGCAATTTTTTTAAAATGTTACAAGGACTTCACACATTAATTATCGTTCGATGGTATCGTTACCTCGTTTCAAATTAAATGGAAGTCTCATTAAACATTCAAATATAACATTTTCCGTTCCGTCAATCGCAAATGCTTTCAAATGTATTCAATAATGAGAAGATGAAATTATGTGGTTTTGTTCATTAATTATACTATCGTCTGACACTGAATAATGTGGGCTAAAATGTAAAAGCAATTGGTTTCGATTGTTATCATCGTAAAAAGGGAGAGGAAAAACGATTGGTAAACACATCATTGAGCTTAACTTGATCATAAAATCTTTTAAACAAAGCAAATAACTTGGAGAGAGGTCAAGAGATCATAATTGACTGGAATGCATGAGGCGGAAATTGCTTTTGACGGGAAAAAAATCATTTATAAATCCTCACGGCGCCGCCGCCGCGCTCGACTATTTAAAGTTTTACATGATGCGTATGTAATGGCCATACGTCAAATTGAAGTAGCTATACCGTGTCGATAATAACTGGCCAGGTGCGGAATACCTCAAGAGCAGGCTATTAAAAAATGAATGACTAATAGGAATCAATTCAATTATCGTTTTGCGCATTTGTTTGGTTGAAAGCTTCCGTTAAAGATATTAATAGATCAGTTGGGATGTATACTTTAGGCTTCATCTCAGGCTAGACTGACAGTTCGGTGAAGGAGCACTTCCATACGATATGCCTTCCTAGTTAAGAAAAGCAAGACGATAGCGCAAATATTAGTTATTTAGTTAATCTGGATGCCATCTTTTGATGTCATTGACGGCAAAAGCTTTAGAGGAGGGGAAAGTTTCTCTCTGTTTTTATTGATATTCCCATCTGGAGATTGCATGGGATAATAGACAACATAATAGAGAAAGAAGCTGATTCCTCCTGGTTAGCCAGAGAGGATTGCGCCACCTATTGGACGCTATGGTCGAAATTAAAAAAACTGGACCAAGGTACCTTCTGACACTGGACAGATCCTCTACCTGCATGCTCACTGGGGTTATCACAGGACACTGCGCTATCGGAGTCATGCCGCAAGTGGAGAATCGAGTCCAATGATCTATGCAGAAGCTGCGGAGATGAAGAAGAGGTAGTATCAATCCAACATCTGCTGTGCCACTGCCCCGTCCTGCAAGAACGACATCTACGCGCATTAGGATTAAGGTTCTTTCCAAGCATAGCAGAGGTAACAGACTTACAGTTAACGGACCTACTCAGATTCTTAAAGAGTACTAACTGGTTTACAAAACAGTCAAAAATTGGATAGGTCCATAGGTTGTCCCGGAAACCTCACTCACAATGGACCTTCAGGTCTCCAAGTGGAAGTGATGAGGCCTATCCATCATGATGTGCTCATAAATGCCATGATGCACACTTATGTAAAATCTGAGCCTCCCCGGAAATACCGCAGGACGCAAAACGCCAGTGATATTGTCATACCAACAAATTCTGGACTGTTCCCTTGCTTAGAAAAAAGTTCCCAATGCATTCTAATTTAATAAATGAACTGTCGCCACTCCTAAATCGAGAAGTGTTACAAGCAAACAACAAGAACAAAGGGAAAGAGCACCCAAAAACAGAAACTGCCACCACAACACCAAATGGATCTGATGAAAGGAATGAGATGAAAAGTATGTTCAAGGTCCTAATGAACCAAATGGGGATTATGCTCAACGTACTAATGACAATTCCCACATAATCTTCGTAATGAAGAGAATGTACTGAATAGTAGTGTGGAATGCAAACGGCCTCTCGCAACACAGTCTTGAAGTCAAGTCATTCATCACAGTCAACAACATTGACATTATGCTGATATTTGAAATCCATTTCCCAAACTTCGGCTTCTTTAAGCTTAACCAACAGACCACGTATATATAATGCAAACTATCTCGCTAGGGCAGCACGTGGATTTTCATCTGTAATCATACGTAATGGAGTTAATACAAAATCATTCTCAAACAACACGCATCAAAATACAAGACCAACGTGGACCATTTACCTCAACTTCTATTTGCACACTTGCAAGGATTAGTACGCTTAAAATTTTTGAACTCTATGCACACAATTTACAGCAACTGGGGTGTGAGAACATACAATCTCAAAGGAAGGAAGCTATATGAAGTAATACAAGCCAAACTTCAAATAAAAAGGAAATATCTGATGTCCTTTACTTCTGTGTTAATGAAGGTAACAGGCAAGCCAAAATGTTCATGCAAAACATCTCCCATATCAGAACGTAAGAACTCCTAGAACTAACCAGGAGTCAGGTTCGAATGGTTTCAAGTTTCCTAACGGGACACTATCGAGTCAAAAAACACCTAATGACTATGGGAATAGTACAAGACAACACATGCAGAATGTGCAACAAAGACGAAGAATCAGCAGAACACATTTTGTGTCACTGTAACTGTCTAACCAGAACACGTAATCGTCATTTAGGCAAGTTCTACCTAAATTCTCCTATAGACAGAAAAAATCATCGCTATACCGCCCGAGATAGTCGGAATAGTGATGGAAAATGCAGCAAAAAGGGGAAATTTGGCTTTGCTCAATAGAGGCGTCCACTTAATTGATTTTTATATTCAAAAACTAATCGAAATAAATTGTAAAGGACCAAATTAAAAAAAAATACCTCATATATGGAAATCGGTTTTTACTTCCGACCTATGTAGATATGGGAGGTATTGCAATCGGTCCGAACAAAATGTTTCTAGATATGAACAGGGCTTGACATTACTATACACTAGAAATCGTTTGCACCCATTTTCGAAATGATGTCTGTGTGTTTTTTGCCTTCAATATCTGGAAAACGTAACAACGTAGGACCATGCGGTTTTTTTTTGTTTTATCTGTCAGCATGAAACTTAAAGCAGATAAGCTTTTGAGCACAATCGGTCCACCATATGCTGAGGAAATTTAAGAAATGTTTTTTTTCTTTTCGAGTTCGCACAACAACTCTTTGTGGATAGCTGGAGAATGAAACAAGGTAGGACCTTGCGGTTTCATTTGTTTTGTTTGACAGCAAGAAACGTAGAGCTGATTAGATTTTGAGCATAATTGGTGTAGCGGATGCTGTGGAAATTGAAGAAATGTTTTCTATCAAGTTCGTGCAACAACTCTTTGTGGAGCAATCAAAAAGTGGGTATTTGAATTTTTCGCCTCCGATGAAAATTTTCTTCAATTACAATATTAAATAAATTATAATATAACTGTTTTTGATACAACACAATACGGCTCCCCAGTCGATTTTTTTTTTTTTTAAGTTATCCAATATTTACATATCGACATAAAAGATTACGCAGCCTGTACTTTATCAATAACTTAACATAAATGGGCATAGAGTATCCAAGGCCCTATAGTTTGCTCTGCGGTGCAGGAAAACAAGAGGTATTCTTAACTTAAGCAGGGAACACCTACAAATAGTCACTGGCATCCTGTCATCCACTGTGTTCTCAGGAAGCGTGCTAAAGGATCAGGGCTCTTAGCCACAGAAGTCTGCAGATACTGCAAAGAGCTATGCGCCGCTGAGGACATAATACACATATTCTGTGAATGTCAGGGAATTGCCAGGACATGCATGGAACTATTTTAATTTTTAGTAATCTAATCAATCTAGGAGGCTATGGGGAAATAAAAAACTTTCAGGTTTACTTACTTACTTACTTAAGGTGGCGCTACAGGCCGGGGTAGTCCTTAGCCTCAACCAAAAAGCGTCGCCAGCGATTTCGATCTTTTGCCAGCTGTCTCCAGTTTCGCACGCTAAGTTGGTTGAGGTCCCCTTCCACTTGCGTGCGCCACCTGAGTCGCGGTCTTCCTCCGTCTCAATACTCACAAACGCTCCAGTGACGTCACGGTGCGTTCTTCCGATTATGTCAATATCTTCGGCGTATATGAATAATAGGACGGACTTTTGAAAGATTGTTCCGTGAGTTTTGCACTATTCTTTCATCCTTTTCTGACATCAAATTCGTCGTCGATTCGTTAAACAGTCTGCAGAAGTAGTTCTTCCATATCCTCAGCATCGACTGCGATTCTACTACGATGTTCCCTTGTTCGTCCATGCAGGCCTCGGTTCGGGCTCTGTAACCTTGACAGGTTCTTTTTACCCTTTGTTAAAAGTTCCGAACCTCATTCTTGCAGTAGCATCTCTCTATCTCCTCGATCGCGCGCTTCTCATGCTCTTTCTTTTTCCTCCTGAAAAGCTTGTGTTCGTCTCTCCTCTTCTGCCCGTAGAGCTCGCGAGCTGCTCTGGTCTTTTTATGCAGCGCCGCTTTGTATGCCCCTTGTTTCGCTGCATGTGCTTGCCGGCACTCGTCGTCAAACCAGGGATTTCGTTGTGGTGGCCGTGTGAAACCCAGCACATCAGAGGCGGCATCTCTGATCGCTTTTTGGCAATGTTGCCACTGGTCTTCAATATCAAGTATTGAGCTGGCGGCATAGGACCTCTTGAGAGAGACTCGATCGGAAAAGGATCTGGTGATTTCTTGCGATTGCAGCCGTCCGACGTCAAACTTCCTCACAGTATTCCCTTGTCTATGGTAATGGTTTAGGTTTTGCCTTTTTGGTTCACAGGGATCGCGATGGGTCCACTATAGTGCCTAGTATCTACTCTGCCTAACCTAACCTTATCAAATTCTTACAAACAATCAAAACACTAAGAATTTAAATATTGATGATATCAAACGCAACTCATTGTCAGACAATTAAAAATCGAAATATTTCACCGAAAACCTTTTGTTGAAAGAGTTCTCATTAATTCTCGTAAATTCATGTTTTTCGATTAAATACGTGTTCTTTGCATTGCCACCCGCCAATTATTTTAGACAATTACACAAAATTAGACTTTAATTGATTTAACGGACGTTTTTTTGAATTTTGCTCGCCGTTCAATGTAAAACTTAATTAACGTGCCACCATTTATCATGCCAATTTTCTGTGTATATGTTTTCGTCAAACTGGATTGTTTTATTTTTATTTTTTTTTCCACCATGTTCATTGCTTCGAATTGATGAATAATTATTAATTGTTTATTTAACCTTAACGAATAACTTCAATCAATTCCCAAAACAGAAGACACGCTTCAATCGAGCTTCGAATACACTTTCGAAACTAGACAAATTATGTGGGTTTCATCATCGTGATTAATTAAATGCATGATAATTTGAATTAACTTATAATTTATTTCAAATTGTAAAATTTTGGATTTTTATTGATCTAATTCCACCACGCGGCTGAATTAAATCAAGGCAGAGTGACCAGATTTCAATTCAAAACTTTACATGTTCACCCTTAAGACCTTTGCCGGCAAAATATTGTTAAAAGTAAATTTTTTGATCGATGTCGCGCTTTAAGCTCGTGCCAGATGCCTTACTGTAAAGGTACGCGGTCACGGTGACCTTGGCCTTATGTTCAATCAACGATACCGTAAATATTTTCCCATATTCTTCACAAATAAACAATCACAAGAAACTAGTTAACAAATGTTGAGTTTAAAAATGTAAATCAGACTCACATTAAATATGTATGCATACACTAACTGTGGGTATTATCTTAAGCTCGCACATGTGTGTATGAACATACATGCCGTACTCATTGGCAATTCAGTTGTTAGACGAATTGACCCAGTTTATTGTCAATTGTTTTCAATTTTTGGATTTGGTTTATCGCATATATCAAACCACTTATTGGGTGTGAGGCCCTATTTTAAACAGAATTCGTGTTTACTATTAGAAAAAATAAGAACAACATCGAAGAATAGATACGTTAGGTTTGCCCAACAGGGTAACCGATGAGTAATTTGTGAGAATCAAAAAAGCAACTTTTGCCGAGACAGAACGGGTTCTTTTTAATTTTTAATTTTTTACTAATGCAGCTTATGTTGATTTTGGAACAAAGCTAACATTTAATTTGTGCGAACGAAGTAGGCTTTGAAAATATAAAGTCAAACATAATTTATGATGTACACATGTGTAGTTTATTATATTTTAAGTCAATATTATAATCTTATTTCTTTAAATAAAATAAAGTTTATTCCATTGTACCATTTTAAGTTTAATTAATGACAACTTGGTCCTAATTCATTAATTAATTTGGAGGTGAGAGGGATTTTATGTAAAATTATTTTCTCAAAATTATTTATTATTATTATTATTTATTAAAATGTAAATAAATTACATAATAAGGTCACACAGTATGACACTAGCTACCAGGCCTTGCGGCCAGTTTAGAATAACATATTTCATATATTATTTTCTAGGTTAAAAAATACTACGTAATTTATAAACTCTTTTTATGTTCGGCTCTGAGGATTTCGCTGAGACTGTTATTCTGAAAGATTTTTGTTGATGTCGATTTTATTGTTGGGCAATCATATACATACAGGGTTTTTCAATAAAAGCACTACAAAAGTTTTTTTAAATAAAACAAAAACGGTTTTGGATATCAATGAAATTGTTTATTCCTGTGAAAGTACGTTCGATGCCATTATGTATGGAACTCGATTTCTTTTGCATGGCCACCACGGGCACGCTTGCAGAAGTCCAGACGCTGAACCCAATTTTCGACGGTTTTCAAGCATAAATCGGCCGATACTGCTGCAATTTCACGTTCGATATTCGTACGAAGTTCATCAATCGTCGTTGGCTTGTTGGCATATACCATAGACTTGACGTAGCCCCACAGGAAATAGTCTAACGGCGTCAAATCGCACGACCGAGGCGGCCAAGCGACTGGACCATTTCGTGAGATAACACGTTCTCCAAACTTGGTTTCCAATAAATTGATTGTAACATTCGCTGTGTGGCTTGTGGCGCCGTCCTGTTGGAACCACATGTCCTCCAAGCCCATATCATCCAATTGGGGCCAAAAATATTCGGTTATCATTGAACGGTAGCGATCCCCATTCACAGTAACGTGCCGGTCTTGATCATCACGGAAGAAGTACGGCCCAATGACGCCGCCGGCCCATAAACCACACCAAACCGTAATTTTTTCGGGATGCAATGATGACTCATGGAGTACGTGTGGATTGCTGCCTGACCAATGCCGCATATTTTGTTTATTGACGAAGCCATCCAGCCAGAAATTATGACGACCACAAATTGGACGTAGCGCTCTTGCTACGTCCAATTTATGGTCGTTGAGGCCATATTTACTCCGAATTTCGGTAGTAAATTTTAATAATTTCGACTCGTTGTTGGCTCGTATATCTTTCCATCATGAAATGGCAAACCTTACTGAAGAGAAATGTCAAAAAACCGCAAGAAAAATATGGCGTCGTTTGCTGTCCCTGTCACTCTACTTTCGTAGCGTCCCTATTGAAAAACCCTTTATTAGATGGTGGATGGTTAAAATGACGTTACTCTGGCAAATATGGCAGTAAGGTGGATTGTTTTTGGTGATGAGATGGTTGTGTGAAATACTTGTGTGTCCAAGGCGGAGTCGTGTAAAGCATTTGGTCATGTGTTTTGTTAGTTTTGTTGGGTAGATGGCACGTTCTGCTCTGGGGTTGATGGCGGAGTAGTGATGAATATAATTGTTTCACTCGCTTCCCCTTTTTTTTCGCTTTTTGATTTTTCTTTCGATGTCCTCTTTGTTGCCAACGAAGAAAGTGGTAAAAGGTTCTTTAGCGGCGAGTTTTGCAGCAGCGTCTACAGCTTCATTATCCCCGGTACCCAGATAACTAACTGTAAGTTAGTTTGTCCCGTAGGTGGGCAATCATCGGGTTTTAGCTGTCTATGTTTAGGATCGCGTTCATTGTGGATAAACTATCTGTGCAGATAAGTGTTTTATTGCTGCGTGCAGTTTCTGTAGCTTTCAGGATTGCAATGCCTTCAGTTGAGAAAATAGAGCAGAAATCTGGTATAAGACCCTTGCGTTGTATGTTTCCTTCCGCATCAACGACCGCAAATGCTGATCCTATTTCGCTTTTGGACCCGTATGTAAAAATTGCGGGCTTACCACGATATCTAGAAAAATATAATATAGAAGAAAAAAAATCTAGAAAAACTAAATCTCGAAAAAAAAAATCTAGAAGAAAAATAATCTCGAAAGCAAAATCTCGTAAAAGAAATCTCGAACAGCAAAAATCTAGAAAAAAAAATTTCGAATGCCAAAATTCACAGCGTTTGTATAACAAACCTTGCAGCCCCCCTGCAACCCCAAAGGATTTGGGGTAGGTGCGAAGTTGGGCGTATGCAAAGTTTTTTTCTTATTTATGTTTTGCATGGATTCCGGTGCGTTTTAATTTTTTTCACAGAGATTAAAAATCTCGAAAGTAAATTTATTTTCGAGATTTTTTTCTAGATAAGGTCTTTCGAGATTTTTGTACATTCTAGATTTCGTCCATTCGAGATTTTTGTTTTCGAGATTTAAAACAGCGATTTTCGAGATTTTTTTCTTTCTAGATTTTTGTCGTTCTAGCTAACGTCGTGATCCCAAAAATTGCACTCCAATTTGGGTGTTGCTATTTTATCTCATTGAACATTCGTCGGTAGATCTGATTTCAACATTTGAAAGAGATTTTAATTTAATTTTAAATTGGAAAACAGAGAATGACTCATTTTGAGATATTCAGTCAAGCGCGTTGTCTTATAAGCAGGGGCGTAGACAGGATTTGCTAATGGGAGAAGTTTTAGCGAAATTTTCTCAAAAGATCAAAAAAATGTTCTCGCAGAAGACTAGGCGGGAAAGAAGTAATTAAAACACATGGTTTATTTTTTGCTTCATAAAGTGAATCTCATTTTCATTAAAAAAAAACTTTATTGCTATTTCAACAGCTGAGGTACAGAAAAAAATTTGGTTAGTACTGTGTCAACGTCCACCTTTATAATACATGGAAAAGTATAGGGCCATTCAACAAGAGGTGTCACTCTAAATTTCGCGCCATTGTTGAACTAGGTATTAACATTCAACTATTATTGTGATGACTTTTGATAAATAAAAACTAGGAGGTCATTAAACACAGATCGATTACACACTCGCACAACGTGTTGAAATAGTGAAAATTTACTACAAAAACGGTGAAAATATCGAGGAATCTTTAAGAAAAGTTCGCACTGCTTTTGGGCATCATTAAGCTACATCTCGAACAGCTATAGTGAATTTAATAGATAAATTTGAACATCTCGGACAGGTAAGTGATATGAAGACTCCAACTTGGCAAGGTCGGCTGAAAATATCGACGCCGTAGCTGGAAATTGAAACCCAGGGGTACACATTTCGAGACGATCGCAGGAATTGGCTCTATCCGCAACCACTTTGCACCGCATTTTAACCTTACTCTCGCTGAAAAAAATGACACCTCTTGTTGGAGGAAGCAAGCCCAGCTAGAAGATCCTCATTCATCGTTGACCTTAAGTAGGTTTTAAAGCGACGAAAGTTGCACAAGGTATAAGCACAGCGCATAAGTAAGGTGGTACGTTGTGTGAAAAAGAGCTAAGCTCTGAAAACCAGAAAAGGTTTGCATGTATGTACATACATGTATGAAATTTACACTTTTCGTAATTTTTTGGAAAAGTGGCCGCTGTAGCATCACTTCCATCATGTGCTTGGTGGTGCGACAGACAGCCACAGCGCATTAGCACGACGATCTTAAGGCCTGGAGTTCGAACCTTACCTGGAGCGTAATGTTTATTAATTTATTTTTTCACCGCCAATGAGGGGGGTTTGAACGCCCCTCCCCCACCGTTGTCTACGCCCTGCTTTGAAGTGACTCATAAAAAGAATAGTTAATATGATTTTTGTTCGTTTTACAACTCCTTCAGAGACTAAGGATAAGTTATGAAATTTCCATCCCTGCGCTAGTGCTCAATAGAGATTCATATTGGGGAATCGTGTCAAAACGATGGTGAGTCCATTCAGTTCAGTTCCAAATATTATTTTGTTTTTCATAAGACAATGTGATTTGCTTTTTGTTTAATTACAGTAAAAAATGACATTATTAAGAGACCGATATCAATGCATGAACGAGCCAGGAAAAAAAGTGGAGCAACCATCTTTTTATACTCGGTCGCCGTGACTGAGCAGTAAGTACGTTGAACTACTGGGCAAGCTGACATGGGTTCAACAACACAAAAGTAAAGTTTCTTTGCAGCACCACATTTCGGTAGGGAACGACATGTTTCCTAAAAAAAAATAATAGGCATAGACAACTCAAACTGCCGTTCGAAGTTGGCATTGAAAACTGAAGGTTGCCGTCACTAAAGCGAAAAATATAACACGCACAACACGAATAGTTGCGAGGGATAGGCCTATGTCTGCCTCTTTAGTGCTTCAGCATTGGATTTTTTTTACAGTATATCTGTTATTTATATAAAATAATAATTATTACCAGCACTGAATCCTCATCCATACGTATACGTATGCACATACATATCTATGTTTTAAATAAAAATGCAAGTGTATAGGATGTATAGGATTGATGCCAAATAATAGAATGATTATTTGCATAGTTCTTTATTTTTTGTGAAACAATTAATATATTTTTATCTCGATTTGAAATAGAAAAGCGGAAAGGAAGGACAAAAACAATAATAATAAATGTTGATAAAAGGTTGTAAAATAATTACGAAGTTCCGTGTACAGAAGTATTTTTCAATAAGACGAAATTACAAGGATCGACATACTTAATTGCTACAAGCAAATAAATGAAATAAGAATAAATAGATATTTTTTTTTAGAAAAACCAAATACTCATTTTAAGTTGATCTATGTATTTCAATCACGCTTACGTTAAGCAATTGATTAGGTTTTATTTTTCAGCTGCTCAGTTTTGTCCTCGGTGGAAATGAGTGAAACTCTAAGTATTTTGCGTGCAAAAAAGCAAGTGTCTCTGTCTGTCTGTCGCTTAGTGCGCTTATAACTGGAGAACTCTGGCCAGATTAAGCCACAATTAAAGTTACTTTCTTAGGTATTGTAGCTATGTACCTTAGTTAAAGAAGGAAAGATGGCTACCCTGCCTTCAAGTTACCTCTCGATCTGAAACACTCTAAGTCTGGACTTTGTAGCATGTTTAAGGAGAGCGAGAAGTCAAGGTTTGCGTGCGGAATGAGTGCAACATAATTCACAAAAAATGTATTGAGGCTCTAAACAGGCCGCTCCGATAGAGATCTTGCCTATTGTCCAGATGAAGTTGGGGCCTGCCTTAAGTTATTCATCTAATGGCCCGATGTCAAAGTCCTAACCTGCTGGAGAAGCTGCCCACTGAAGTATGAATCTGTGGATATGGTAATGAAAGTCGATTATGCTGTAGAGGTACATAACCCTGCAGAGTTGTTGCATACATTCAATCCACTAGGAATACCAAATCACCTCTTGTACCAAATAGTCAGAGGTCTAAACCCTCTAAACCATCCTTTGAGCAATGACACCAGGGATCCAGTGAAGACTCTGTACAAAAACGTAATCGAAGCCAAAATTGTCACAGGTTTCAATCAAGGAGAAACTGTCGTCATGTTCCGAATTTCTCTGATCTCATCAGACTACTACTTTGAGTTCAAACGTCTGTAATTTCCCGTTAAGGTTTTTTACGCCATGACCATCAAAAATGCTCAGGGACAGAGTTTGAAAGTGGATCTGAGGAGTAGCTGTTTTTTTATGAAGTCTGTTCACCTGACAGCCTCGTCATCTCCTCCAGCCAGAACGAAAAAACCGGAAATGTTATTTACAGGGGGTTTAGTATGGAACATTTAAAATAGGATGTAATGTGACGTCTTTCGTCGCGGAAGTAGTCGCGGGTATTAGTTAGTATTGATGAATATACTGCAACAGTAAAATTGACGAAAACGCAGTTCTTCCCAATTAAAATTTATAAGTCGAATTTTAAACAACAAGAGCAACAAAGAGAGGTGATGGTGTTAGAGAAAAGACATTAATGAATAATCGCTCTCTCATCATATTAACCCTAGAAATTCGGAAACAGAAAAAACCTCTGAAAGAGCAAACGTCTTTGATTTACATACATAGATACATCCATATACATACATATGTACATGTTTGTATTCAGTAAGCGCAAAGAAACCCTATTTGTAGGCAAGTAATTTATCGATAAACTTCGAAGCCTAAAACGATGCCAGCATATTTTTTTCGATGTACATCCACGTTGGGTAATGTAACGTTCGATTTTTGTACCAGAAAACTACTTTCAAATTATTTGCACAAAATTTACAGAATGTACAGTTTACATAAATTAACCTTATTAAAAAATACAACTTTACTTCCAAAGGCCTGTTTCAGGTTCTTTTCGAAATGAATTGTGGAAAAGTGCTCATGAAAAAAACGTGGAAAGTTCTTTTTTTCCAAGGAAGTAGTGATGATTTGGAGTCTATGGTGGAAGATAAGGAAATGTGGAAAGTCCACTTAAGGTCCCTGAACCCGCGACCTTCATAGTGGATAACCGGGCCATTGGAAGATGATGATGATGATGTAGTGGAAGAACGCAAATGCGTAAGGGAAACAGTCCAATTCTGTTTCCAGTAGTATGAGACTTCCTTTCGTCCCTTCCTACTCACTAAAAAACCATCTTTTAACCCCTTGTCAATCCAACAACATCCATTCCCGCACCGGTATCGCATTTCTTCAGAGTGGTATCATTTTCTTTTCCCACTGAGGACTGGCCTTTTAATTTTTCTCTCCTATTGGGGTTTTACTCTTTTTTGTCGGTGAGGCTTTCATCAGGTTTTGAGAACTTTTTCTATGAAGGCGCGTACTCGATACCAGTTCTGGTCGCTCGTTAACGTTTTTGCGGCTATACTTTTTATGCTAATCAGTGGTTCCAGTGTATTTGCATTAGGTTCCCACCTGCTCCAGGCGAAGAACTTGTGGTTGACCGTCGCGGTAGTGTCAAACTGAACTACTTGTTTTTCCGATCTTATGCAGGTAGGCCTTAAACTAGAAATATCCACGTCCGGTTACAAACTGGGTGACGTGGTAGTTTACTTCAATGTGTTTCCGTCCCTTCCATTCAGCAGTGCTTGGGGTCAAGGTCCATCGCCCTCCGTTTTCTGAGCTCCATCTCTCTTGCCATTGCTGCTGGGCGACGGTCTCTGTTGCCGCCTACACTCCAATTTCCGTCTTTTTGTCGTAGGCGACAAGAAGGTCTCTGCCATAAGAAGGTCAATAGGGGTCATTCCTGCGACTTCGGGGATGACTGATGCCGACAGCTTTCGATACGAAATTGCAAGTCATAGAGCTCCGCGTCTCTGTATTGTGACTATTAGCTTCCTGTATTTTTCTTACCGTTATGCATCGGCCCATATCTCTTCAAATCATATAGGAGAATGGAAAAGAAAACGTGGGAAGCGTCCATGGTGTAGTGTTTGGCATCATCGCTTGTCCCACTGAAAGTTCCGGCTTCAGCTCGCCATGTCAAGAAACATTTATTTCTCAAAAAAAGAAATAAAAGTCAATCACTGGCAAAGCTGATGTCAACTCTATTGCAAAACTGCATAACACTGGCAGTAAAGTGGTCATACGGCTTTATAAGTTGATCGAGTTAATGATTTTGATGATGACATCAGGAAGTTGAGAAAAAGTACTGTGAACTATAGGCACTGGCAACAACCAACCAAAAATTCTTCACAGTTATTCTGGACGTCACTGAAACCTTATACACACCACCGCAGTTTCAAACCACTACACCGACACTTTGTGAATAATGCTTTGAGTGCGAGTGAAATACACATCAAGGTATTGGTAATTCAATGCCAATGAAGTGTGTTAGAGCGTCATAAGTTGGTAGTGAGTCAGATCATTACTTGCTAGTTCACTGAGTTCTTGTTTGAGTGCCAACAACTTGTTTTACTAGCAACTTAGCTGTCTAAAGCGATAAATATAGTTTTGTCGAGGTATTGTAGATGTTTCTTACACAGGAAATGTCTCCTTGGAATAAGGTTGCACAATGTCTAAATGTCTCAGTTGCACTATTCTTCAAAACGCCGGATATTTTTTTTTATTTGAGCTTAGTACAAACTTAAAGCTTAAATCCAGGTGACTAAGAAAAGTTGTAAGGGAGGGGTCAAGAGGAGGTAAAGTCGGAGTGTGACTGGTGGGGCTAACTAATGAGTTAAGTTTATGGAAAGAAAATCAGGGATGTTTTGGACTTTCGCAATATTCCAGACATAAGTTTTTGTTGGCCATGATTGATGCGATGGCGAGATAAAAGGGCGATACTTGTGTTAAGGGATATAATATGAAGTAGTGCGGGGTATTTGGTGATACCAGCTACACTGAACAGACGTTTATATCACAGCCTGGAACATTATAATTATTTCAGTAGCCTGCTGATAGGCTCGAGGGGCTTGACAATGGCAATTATAGCAGCACATCATGTACAGAATATGCTTAGCGATAATTATTTTGAAACCTACGAGTACTTACATAATGTAACTTCAAAGTGGTGTTTGAAGAATTTGATTTATTGGGTTGATGGGAGCATGCGAACAAAATAGGACTGTGTCAGTTTCAGACATGAACATGTAGTATATAGGTAGTAGAAGGTAGAACAAGCAAGACAAAGTCATCGAAAGAAAGTCCCTGGTTGTTGAGAATAATGTCAGCGGTTATGGTGCGTCACCCTTTGACAAAACTGAGCAATAAAAGAGAATTGAACGACGAAGTATGTATATATGTACATTTGGACACAACACCATCAAATGGTACATTGACGGGCCCCAGGGCGGTAGTGTATGGGCTCCGAACTAAGTATTTTACAAGCAGGGGTATATGCGATCGAAAGATGTGCACAAATCAGCGTCAATAGAATATATCACGAGCAAAACATCGCGATACTATCAGACAGCCAGGCTGCCATCAAGGTACCGAGTTCCTATGAAATTAGATCCAAACTGGTTTACCAGTGTCTGGAAAAGATAAACAGACTGGGCCGGAACAACAAAGTCACCCTCTACTGGGTCCCAGGTCATGTAGGGATAGAGGGAAATGAGGCAGCCGATGAGCTGGCAAGGAAAGGGTCAGAAACACCATTTATTGGACCCGAACTGCGAAGAAAGGGTGACGTATTACGACCGAAGGAGGAACAAGGCTTGCCTAGGCACCAACAAGAAGCAGCTCCGCATTCTAACGGGCTTAGGTTAGATTAGGTTAGGTTAGGTGGCTGTAACCGCTTAGGCAGGGACACACTTAGGCCAGAATGGCCCATTGTGATACTACAACGAAGAAATCCGGCTTACCGGCACCAGGGAACCAGAAAATGTGGCATAACTACAACGAAAGTGGGCAACTGTAGCGGTGTTTATCCTAAGATTTGAACCATTTCGTCCCAGAGATGAAGTTGCTTATCTTCTGGATGTCGAGTTCAGCTAGATCATTAAGATCATCAAAGAAGTATTCCCCGATGGTTCTTCTTCTAAGCTCCGCAAGACATGTACAAAGTAAGTGGGTCGTGGTTTCTTTTTCCTCCTCGTCCCTACAGCTTTTGCAAAAATCGTTGGAGGAGACCCCCAATCTAAGTGCATGCCTGCCTATAAGGCAATGTCCGGTAAGGACCCCTACTAGTGAACCTAGATTTTACTGGTTTGTAAATAAAAGTCTCTCCGTCTTCTTTAAATCCAGCTTGGGCCAGATTTGTTTTGGGCGCAGGGGGTCCCCAAAGGTTTTCGGGGAGAGGCCGTCCCGCACCCTGTTTTGCCAGCTCGTCCGCTCTGCAGTTGCCTGGAACGTCCCTGTGTCCTGAGACCCAGAACAGGGTTACGTCGCACCTATCTGCAATCTCGTTAAGATATTTGCGGCATTGCTTTACCATTCTAACGGGCTTCCGTACAGACCATTGCAGATTCAAGGAGCATCTCACGAAAATGGGAATAGAAGCGAATGGAAACTGCAGATTCTGCAGCGATGCCGAGGAGACTCCGTCACACTTCCGGCTGTGAAGCACTGATCCATAAAAGAAAAGCACACCTGGGTGTGTACACTTTCTCTAAAATGAATCTCCCATCATTGGACCGATCCAATCTAAATACTCCGACTTCTCAGAGTAACTGGATTGGAGGAGGTGCTATAGGTCGATGCTTATGAGTACGGGGGAGCACAATTATAAGATCTGTACAGGTCGCAGAGCATAAACACACTCCAGTTTCTGACCTTCATCTGCCCTTTGACATTTTAATTATAGAGGAACAAAAACTTCGGACAAGGTCAAATCTGAGTGGTTGATGCTTGTCTTTCTTCCAGTCCTCTGTAAGAGGAGTATGTGTAGTAGTTTGTCGAACAAGCATTTGCATGCGTTTACAATTTTGTCAAATTTTATATATTTTTGAATTGTTGTTACACAAACTAGTTTTCCATACTAGTTTTCTACGATGCCGTCAATTAAAACATTTGGCAATCAAAAGTGAGTGTAATATCTACGTACTTTTGTCTTACGGAAGCTTCATAACTAGAATGCGTTTATAGTTATGCCGCTATATGAACTGCGTGTTTAAATATATTTGGGTTCATCTATCATCTAATAGCCTTTAATCAATTTAAACTCATGGTTAAGCTTTGATATACAAATATTATATTTTAAATGCACACTACGAATAAGTGCTAAATTCTGCGCAAGCAAAAATTGTGAAGGTAATATAGGTAATAATAATGATGAGAAGAGTACGTTCTTTCGCTTTTTAAAAGTTATTTTTCGATATAAATATTGACGTACGATACAAATATCATAACTCTATATGTATGTACATACGAGTGCAATGCCAACTTGAATGAATGATTTTCTTCTTTTTTAATTGAAAGCAATTATAAATAGCAATGACGAAAACGAGAAGGCAAATAACATTCATTATCGTTTTATTTGCAAATTCTGGGCCGAAGGCAAAATAATTATAAAATCATAGCCCCAAAATTAAGAGGTCGACGACCGCTAGTTATCTCGCTTATAAACAATTTTAAATGACGTAAACGTACATTTTTTGTTTGTCGTCTGCACTACCCTTTACCACATAACACATATAACTTCCGAAACTCACCTGTGAAATTTCAAGAAGATTCTGGCCACGAAGCCACAACAAACAAATTTAAACTAGTCGATAGGAAGCCGCTGTTACTGTTGGTAGCCATTCTCACTAGCCAAAACATTCGAAAGTAACGAGGACCTGTGCAGAGGATATGGTGACGAAGAAATCCATGAGGACACAACTCATTTTATTTTTCACTATATCCTAACCTCTGTCACACAAGAAACAAAACTTTAGGAAAATACGTTTTCGATGACATTGAAGAGCTGTCCGATAGCTCGTTGTCACCAACCCGCTAACTTAACCTTGCCGAGACAAAATAAACGTTTAGAATAAAGCGAATAGAGTGGATCAGAGCCATCCGTTCAGTACTTATTTTTAGCTATCATCGTGAAAGGCGTTTAACTTTTTAAAAGATTTGAAAGCAAACTATAATATGTACATACATACAAACATATGTACTTGCCACTAAAACCAAATTTAATGTACTGGTTGTTGGAGTACGTAGCGCAGTGTTCATGATAAACAATAAGACATTTTTGGAGTATTTAATTCACTTTGTATGTTTTGAGATTCTTAGTGTGGAATCGATAGATCTTTAGCTTAATTCACTGGGTTTCGAAACGAAGCGTGTGGACCTCGAAGAAAACTTTTAGGTCCCAACACTTGCCATATTAGTAGACTCACTTTCGGTTGCTAGTAAACTAAATACTGAAAGATCTCATTTGGCTTTTTTATATGATAATAATAATTAACACCGTTGTCTTACTCGGACTATTCGTTTTATTGGTTTAGCGGTCAATGAGGACAAGTATGTACATATGTATATGCTGTCAACAAGAAAAGGCACTCATCATCGACACGTCTCGGGCAGAACTTCAAAATATACAGATATACATAACTTTGAGGTAGTTAAGGACTTTTTCTACCTAGGTTCCACTATAAATTCAGACAACGACACCAACGACAAAGAATAAATCTTGCCAAACGCTGTTTTTTTTTTTTTTTTGAGTCATGTTGCAGTGCATCATCGCTTGTCACGCTGTAAGTCCGGGTTCAACTCCTGATAACGGAAAAACATTTATTTCTCAAATAAATAAAAACTGATCAATTTTGAAAGCTGATGGCGACTTTACTGCGAAGGCATAACACTGGCACACTGGCAGTGTCGTTGCTTCATGAGCTGACACTGATTATGACATCAGGAGATTCGAAAATATTCCTGCGAAATATAGCAATGACAAACACCACAAATGTCCCCAACTAGCTTGGACCCCACCCTACATGAGTTTCAAACCATTGCACCTCGCTCGTGGTGTGTGTATAACATTAAAAGGGTAATCATGACCCCCTTGATCCGCGTGTGGACTAAAAAAAAAAAAAAAAAGAAGGCAATTGAGTAGAAACGTTTTTTCACGAACAACTAAGGTGACCCTGTATAAGACCTTAATCGTCCCAGTCCTGCTCTACGGCGCAGAGGCATTGACTCTCATGTAGACCGTGACTCAGGTGCCGCACATAAGTGGAAGGGGACCTAACCGATTAAGCGTGGGAAACTGGAGACAGCTGGAGGTTTGAACTGACAGACAAGTGAAGACTTTTCTTCATGAAAAGGAAGCGGTCAATAGCTTAACATAACTCGTTCAACTATGATACAACAAATAAAACAAGTTGTGTGTGATATATCAGCGAATTTTTTAATTTTATTTGAAAGGCCTATCAATGACATTATGTGCGGAATATGACATCGTTCAAATGGTGGCCGCGACTTCGCTGTGTGGCGCCCATCCGAGAGGTCCAATTTTCGATGACTCTGGCGCATAGATCAGGCGGATTTTAAGCGATGGCACGGGTTATGTTGACTTTGAGGGCACTGGTCGTTTGCGACTTATTGGCATAGATCTGCGACTTAAGGAAACCCTACAAGAAAAGGTCTAACGGGGACAAATCGTACGATCTCGGTAGCCAGTTCACGTCGCATCTGCGTGAGATAACCATGTCCTCAAATCGCTCGTGCAAAAGGTCCATTGTGGCATCAGCTATGTGAAACGTAGCGCCGTCCTGTTGGAACCACATATCGTTCACATACATATCATCCAATTTGGGCCAAAAGAAATTGGTTATCATCGATCGGTAGAGCTCTCCGTTGATGGTGATGGCAATGCCATCGTAGTTTTCGAACCGTACAGATCGATAATGCCGCCGGCCCACAATTCACACCAAACAGTGACTTTCTGTGGATGCATTCCTACTTAGTGGACCTCGTGTGGATTAGCATCGTTCCAAATCCGGCAATTTAGCTTGTTGACGTACCCGTTCATCCAAAAAGACGATTATAGACGATTTTTTTTTGCTGAAATCGTGGTCCGCTTCCAACTGCTCCAGAATTATTATTTGCACATGTCGCTCGACGCTGGAACTTACCATGATGATTTATCTTAAGTGTCTGAAAAATAAAAATCGGGAAAACTAACAACAGATAAAACAACATGGCCACCATGAACTGTCAAAATCTACCCGTCCCTATTGCAAAACCCTTTATAATTAGATTTCACGGAGATTAAGATACCATATTTGGTATATATGTTCTCACATACCTATAGAATTGTTTGTTCATTAAACATTAGAGAATTTTAAGTAAATAAGTACAACATTATGCGGTCTAATTTGAATGATCTTTTATGAGGTACATACATGAATACACAAGGCAAATGGAGGTTGAAAATCACCCCTTTTGAGCTTTTTGGAAAAACCTCGAAAAATGATTAAAACTAAGAGGATGCACAACGAAGTGATGATGCCTCTGGGACGTTGTAGCTCCATAAAATTTTGAGACTGAAATATATATTCTTTACTGTTTGCCACGAATGGAAAAGTAAAGATCTCGTTACCTTGCCAAATTCCAAATGAAGTGCACAGATCGCAGTACTAGAGCTGGGGTACATGGTCCTAAATTCCAGCGTACAGCAGCGCTTGGAAATTCATCAGACATCTTTCAAGCGGAGGGTTATGCAATAGAACTATGTGCACAGGAATGCCTGTTGAGGAAAATAAAAGGTAGCCGTATGAAGCCAAGCAATACTAATGGCCCTTAAGTGATAAATGGTAGGGTCAGAGCTCGTCTGCGACTGTTTCAACCTTCTCGAAGATCTTGCGTCCGCAAACAAGGTTACTGTAGTCTGGTTTCCCGGACATGAAGGTTTTGAAGGTAATAAACGGGAGGCACTGGGCGCCCACACGTTTGGCCTGAGTCCTATTTTTGGGTAGTATTTACTCCAAAATAATTCAATTGAAAGCTGATAGGCTCGCTGAATATTGGGCACAATAAAAGGACCTAAGACAAGCGAATTAATTTCAACAAATAGAGAGCAATCTACTTGAACTCAACAAGGAAGGTCCAAGGACCCTTACGGGCTACCTAACTGGACATTGTCCACTAAGATGCCATCTGCATAAGATGAGGTTATCAGATACAGACATGTGCCGACTCTGCGAAGAGCAAAAAGAGACGGCTGAACATGTTCTTTGCAAGTGCCCAGGGGCCGCAAAGAGAAGACTACTTCATCTAACAAGGAGCAGGATATGTCCAGTGGATACTTGGGACATGAAATCTAAAGCGTTAGTGAAATTTTATAAGACCCTCAATTTGGCTTCTTGGTAACCACTAGGCCAGCACAAAAGACCTCACAGGTCACAGTGCATCCGGGCCTTAGCATCGTATCGTATCCCAATTGAACTCACTTCTGTGAATTAAATAAAACAATTTTTTTTTATTTACAAAAGTGTATTAAATAAGTATGTATCAAAAATGAAGGAACACAGCATGAATCATTTAAAAGAGGAATTTGGTTATTGGCGCGTCGTACCTATACCCGGTAGGTTGTGGCGCAGGTTGGTACTCCTCGGTTGGAGGAACTGATGGAGGCAGGTATTCCGTGGATGGAGCAAGTGGTGCTACCGAAGGGGGAAGATATTCCTTTATTGGTTCAACGATTGGCTCTGATGCAATTTCCTCGTGAATTTCAGGTTCGGGTTCGCTAGGTGGTAGATACTCATTTGTAGGAGCAACGGGGATAATGGGGGCTGGCACTTCCACAGGTGGTAAATATTCAGGCTGGGGAACAATGGGTTCTGAGGCGATTTCTTCTTGCGGAGCAGGAGGTAAATATTCCTTCACAGGAGCTGACGGCAGATCGAATGATGGTGATGGAACATTGTACACATAACCAGGCTGCTTGAGATGGGAAACGTCAGCCACAGCACAGGCGAACAGGCAAACCACTGCGATGCACAATTTCTGAAAAGAATGTCTTATAAATTCAACGCCTTTTGCTATTAATAGTTTCGTCTGATTACCATATTGTCGTTTGTTAAGTAGATGTGTAATGCTTCTTTGAAAGGTATCGATTGATGTCGCTGTTCGACCTGCGACCATATTTATAGCAACCAGTTTGGTAAAGGTAAAATTTATCAAGGCTTATCGTTCATCTGAATAAAGCATTCGCGAACACACATGCGTGTACAAATCTGTTTTTTTTTTTTCATCTTCTTCTTTTTATTAATCTAATTCACAACAATTGGAGTAAGACACATTCGATCAATTATCACCTCGTAGTGTTAAATTATATCAGACTTTACATGATGCACACTAAATATTAGTACAGGTGTTTATTTATTTACTTATTTTAAAGAAATGTAATGCTCCCATTAATCAAAAATTTAGTGGAGGAGGAGAGGGTATGTGAATGTGTGTGTGTGTGTAGATATATTTGATACAGAAAAGTAAAACAAAGATTTTTTTTCTTTTTGGTTAAAGCAGACAAGATGAGAAATAAATAATATAATAAAAGCTGTTAAAATTAAAACTGCTAAGTAAAAAAAGAAACAGGAATAAATAAATACATTACGGATGTCTACATCGTTTTAGGGTTATTCAACTCACTTTTTTCATATATGTACGTGAATGTGGTTTTTTTTTAGTAAATTTTATGTCTTTAAAGAGTAGAAGATGGGGGATAACTTTATAACTTTATCTATCAGGTAGCTTTGACAAAAAGTTGATCGATGGTCTTTTATAACAAAGCTGTCTTTAAGGTTGAGTTAAAAGAATGAACTTGTAGGCATATACATACAAATATTTTTGTTTTTTTTTTTTATAGAAAATACAGACCAGGGGTTTTATTTCCGTTGATTTTACAGATCAAGTTAATTTAGCTTCGATGCCCAGAAATGTTGATATCTTGGGGAAGCTTGTAGCAGTCAAAGCAGCATTAAGGCTCCCAGCTGAGCAGCACAGCAATGTGCCACTCTACGAGTATAATCCCCAAGGGCAACCATACTATCCCTAGTAAAACGGACTACGTTGTCCCTCATATTGACTTCAGAAGCTCTTGAGAGTCTGAAAAAGTTTTGAGCGATTCCGCTCTAGAAATATTCACAGACGGAAACAAGACAGCGGGTGGTACGGGGGCTGGAGTCTTTCCAATGCACCTGGCTTAGCCATTACAACGCGACTGCCAAATCACTGTAGTGTATTTCAAGTGGATATTACGGCAGCCTGCGAAGTCTTGGCTTTCAATTAATGCGATAGATTGTAGCGCTATTGTACTATACATATACAGTCATACAGCTATTAAAATCTTGGAATAGCCGAAAATACGATCGAGGTTGGTAATGCAAAGCCGCAGATCTCTCAGGGAGATTGCAGACAGGTCCGACGTAACTCTGTGCTTGGTCTCACGATACAGGGACGTTCCAAGCAATTGCAGAGCAGACGAGCTGGCAAAAGAGGGTGCAGGACGGCATCTCTCCGAAAACTT
Source organism: Matsumyia berberina (assembly GCA_917880715.2). NCBI lineage: Eukaryota > Metazoa > Arthropoda > Insecta > Diptera > Syrphidae > Matsumyia > Matsumyia berberina. The sequence continues at coordinate 39,324,848 of OU862870.1, forward strand.
GGGAGAACCCCTTGGGCCTATCGAATTGATCAAGTTCCTCATTGACATGGATGCCAAGGAACTGGCAAACCACGGATGGAACAACGCCAGCACTTGTCTCTTGTCAAAAGTAAATTTGGCCTAACCTGGATTTAAATAAGGCGGAGAGACTTTTATCCACAAGAGGAAGAGGAAACTACAATCCACCTACTGTGTAAATGTCCTGCTCTTGCGACGCTAAGAAGAGAAACTCTCGAGGAATTCCTTTATGGTGATCTTAGCGATCTTGCTGAACTCGACATCCAGAGGATAAGAAACTTCATCTCTGGGACGAAATGGTTCAAATCTTGGTGTTAACCCCATTACGGTTGCCCACTTCTGATGCACTTGTGCTACATATTCTGGTTCCCTGGTGCCGGTAAGCCGGTTTCTTTACTGTGGTATCACAATGGGCCATTCTGGTCTAAGTGTGTCCCTACCTGAGCGGAGGCAGCCACCTAACCTAATCCTACCTATCCCTAACTACATACTTCTGTAGTTTGTTGATTAATTGTTTTGCTTTGCTCTCTGTATCATGTATTTGAGTGATTCGCTGCCTTTGATCGTTAATTCAGAAAATGCCATTGTCGGGTTGTCTTTGCGAGCACTGCTATATCACTGTCACTTAACCTTAATATTTATTTGTCTTCTTCCAGACTGCATTCATTATTTTTGGATGGTCGCTGTGGCTCAGTGGCTAGTGTATTGGACTGTTGTGCAAGCTGCGTGGGTTTAAGCCCCAGCCATTTCCACTGAACATTTTTCGCGGCATCACCTCTCGTCGGGGAATGACAAACTTCCGGGAATATAAGTCTGGTGTCAGGTATTAAGGGCTTAAGTCAAAAAATGGTCGGTTGGATTTTTGACAGTTTTTGTCTCTTTCGATTGGTTTTAAAAACTTAAATTTAGCACAACTGCTTCTGACATCAATTAACTAGCCCAAAGGCAATTAAGTCAGTGAATTGCTCATTATGTTTGGTATTAGCGTCTCTTTTTCTGGAAACTGCAATTTCTGTCTTAAGCCCTTAATACCTAACACCAGAGATAAATTGTCATGAAAAAGCTTCTCAATTTTGTCGTTTGGAGTCGGCAGTAGATTGTAGGTCCCTTCCATTTATGAGAAAAATGTTACACGTACAAGATGAATGGTTGCGAGAAGTTAAGTCCTGGCTCATTCGGAGCTGTCGCACTTTGGGATCTAGACTTCAGGCAAACGCAACTAGTTCAACAGAACATTTTTATGGAGGTTATGTATTTGATTTCTGACAGTTTGTACATTGACAAATTTCTAAACAGTCATTCGTTAGCCAGTTATAACTCTTTCATTTAACATTTAACTTTTTTGATAAGTGTCGTTCAAATGATATGAGATTTCTTCGTTGTATTGCTGGGGTGACAAAACGTCTTCTGGCTATGAACAATTAAGATACTCGCGTCCTAGTAGGAGTACTGACAGGATATTGTGCCATAGGTACCATGGCTAGCAGACTCTGCATCGACTTCCCAGACTACTGCAGGAGCTGTCAGGTTGCGGAAGAGACATAAACCATCAAGTACTTACTTTGCGAGTGTCCCAACCTCCGAGGGGAGGTCGGAGTCCGCCGACTCCGACACATTGAAAACAGGCTGTTTGGAAAACTGAGTAACCTAACAGAAGTACCGATAACGAGCATACTCCACTTTATTAGGAGTACAGGGTGGTTTGATAGACTACCCATCTAGTAGCCAAGGTTGGAACATGGCCCACAACACAAAGGGGAACACAATGGACCAGTAGGTCCCCGTGAACGCTCAGTCATTGGACTGGGCACTTCCCCCATACCGTAACCTAACCTATTGCTGGGGTGACTCACCGAGATAGAGTCAGAAACACCAGATTAGGGAAGCAACTCAATGTCGAGCAGCTGCTTCCACGAACGGAGCGGTCCATATAAACACGTTAAATTTGTCCGACTCGGCTTCCAACATGTGCCATGGAGTCCCTGCCATCAGGAAGGCATCTCCTAGTAAAATTCAGGGTGGGATGGTTGGACCAAGTTCCAAGTTGTGGGGATAGCTCATCATCATTCGATGCAGGAAGATCGAAAGGTATGGACGGTTCATTTAAGCACCCTAAACTCGCAACCCTCATAGTGGATAAGCGGGAATGATGATCTTTCAAAAAAAATTTTGGCCGATAGTTTGTTTCCCCCGAAATATCATTTTTGGTTAAGTCGATCAATTCTCTGATAAGCGAATTATAAAATCAATCAAAAGCATTTATGGGTGAAAGTTTTTTTAATTTGTTTTTTTTTTATGTCGAACATTTCGTCTTTCTTGTCATAGTGTGAAAAATGCAAAAATAAAACCTCTCTGCCTTTGATTTACATAAAAAGGTAAAGGTAAATGATACATCTCAAGGATGGTTCGCTAAATTTCAGTGGTATAACAAGTTTTAAGTGGATTGTAATCACATATTCGAATTTTAACAATTTTGGACTCGTTAACTATGTATGTAGCTCGTGGTTTTATACGGCATTGCTTTGTGTGCCTTAATGTCTTTGGCCAAGCTAATTTTCAGTTTTGCCTCCCTTCTTCAGTGAGGCAAATTAATCAAAGCTGTTTTTACATTCGTGGACTGCAATTGTCATTAATTTTTGGATTGGATTTTCCTGTGGTCTTCTTGGAACATGACAGTGCCAGCTGATGTATAAATGCATACACAGAGTGATGTTACAAGAACATACGTAGATTCTATTATACATATGTACATGTAGATAAGCATTCGCTTGTTAGAGTTGACACCAAAAGCTGTGGGTCCCTCCCATTGGTGTAATAAATTAAACGAGCATATCGAGAATCTAGACCTTGGCCTTCTTAGGGTTGTCGCGTCAAGTATTTTCTTATTTACATATGTAGGTCGTATAAGTGTTTCGGTTCGCATATTAAAAAATTAAAAAGAGATTAATACAATGTTGAAGGTAACTAGACCATGTAAAGTGAATGAACTCCAATGTTCCAGCACGAAGAATCTTCGATTCCACCACTGAAGGACAATGCAGAAACAATCTTCGGTTGCGAGCGCAAGTAGGTAGAAAAATTACATTTCTAAAAGTTGGACGTATTTCGCTACTGTTTTCAAAGCAGTCGTTGAGCATAACCAAATCATCGAATTGATAGGCTTCAAGATGGAGTTTTCTTCTTTGGGACAGGGCTTGACAGGAACAGGTTAAGGTAAGAGGTAGTGGCGCAGGAAATGTTTGCTGGATATTGTTAGGGACTGAGCCGACGGAGCTCGCACAGCGGCATAGACTGACCACCATTGGGCCACGGCGACCACTCACCCCCAACTTACTAACTTGTGACGCGCCATTATACTCCCGTGCTCTTCTACTCGTATGTATTGCTTTCTGTATCGAAGCTTCCGATATATAGCTAAAGTGTACTTTCTAGTTTCTGTCATTGCTCAATTCAGTTTCTTCTTCCGGGTTTTCTTCACCTGCGTCGTCCGCTGGTGTTCACCCGCTCACATGTCCCAGCTATCTTAGTGGTTGATATGGCCTCTTCGAAACTAGGTTGATGTGGTTGTTGTATCTTCTCCTCCTTTCACCAGAAGGACTTTTCTCATGAAAAAATCGAAGGCAACCTCATCCATTCTTAACAAAGTCAATGCCTCTACTCTATACAGCAGGACTGAGATGATAAAGCGCACGTATAGTGTCACGTAAGATCTTATAGGTAGTAGCTGGCGCGATTTTGAGTGTCACTGGATCGGGCAAACAATGATGAACAGAAATTCATCGGACACGCTCTCGATCGGACCAAATACCAAGTCGTCTCCCACTGCTTTAAACTATTCGGTCTCTATGCTATCAGATTCAGCAGCTTTTTTGGACTTAAGTTTGGATATGGATAAACTTATTTCGTCCCGATCAGATGGACGGAATTGTTGACTAACATCATCCAGGTTGAATAGTTCATTCTTCTGTAATTCACCTTCGCCATTATACAGTCTGCGGAAATTGTCCTTTCAGCACCGACTGCGACTCTACTTCCTTTTAAGAACTCGGTAGTTGTCCCTTCTTTTCTGTCTTTATATGCTTCCTGTTTCGCTGCATGTCTTTACCGGCATTCGTTATCAAATCAAGGATTTCATTGTGGTGGACGAGAGTAATCCAGCATATTAGAAGCGGCATCTCTGGTGGATTTTTGGCATCAATACTTGATGCTGGTGGCATAAGATAGGCAAGTGTAGCAGTCCGACATCACACTACATCTGAATGTTGCCTTGTCTTTGCGGTGTTTAGGATATGCGGAACGCATCTAAGCTATAACATGGTAGCAGTCCGTGGCAATGTTCGTCCCTCGGAGTATTCGTACGTCCATTATACTGGGGGACTTCCGGGGGGAGTTGCGTTGATCACAATGTGGTCGATCTGGTTGATTTGTCAGTAGAACTTCATATCTTCTTATGAGAATCTTGTACCTGCTACAACAATAGTTCGACGCAAAGAACCGATTAAAAAATAAATAACAGTCCACTTGCAGCGTTTACCTCTGGGAAGAATTATTTGAAAATTATTTGCATGACTTCTTCCTCGTCCCTCGTCGCGGTGAGGACAGCAGGGTTGGAGACAATAATTCTCAATCTGTTACCGCTTGATCTATACATGCAAGAATCAGCAGCAAAGAGCGCTCTGAGATTAGACCAGTCTAAACTCTGCAGAGCGAGCTCATACGGACACGCAAAGATATTGCACAAATACCCGGGTACGAGTATTGAATCTGACTACACGATTTCGTACCTGGACTTCATCAAACCTTTCTCTTGAATCTTTCCAAGCAGAGAACAGTGGGAGAACAAAGGAATTCCTATTGAGACAAAGTCCATCTTCACGGATGGCTCCAAGATGGACATAGGCACGGGTGCTGGTGTCTTCTCTGAGGAGCTAGGACTCAGCAGCTCAATAAGACTCCCTGACAACAGTAGTGTTTTCTAGGCAGAGGTTCTAGGAGAGACCAGAGCTACCCGATTGGCGTATCACGATATATCACGATCTTCATAAGCAGCCAGGCGGCTATAAAAGCCCTAACTGCTACTCTAATCACATCTTAGCTTGTAAAGTGCTGTCGCGAAGAGCTGAGGGTTCTTGGCACGCAGCATAATATAAAACTCTGCTGGGTCACTGTGGTCAGGGAACGAGACTGCTGACGAACTGCCTAGAAAGGGATCAGCCCTGGAACCAGACCTAGCGAATGGTACAATCAAACCTCCACTTCGTCATCTGAAGGAAATAATAAGGCTTAGATTCTTAACCGAGGCGAATAACAAGTGGAAAACATTAACCACCTACGAAGTCTCCAGAAGGTTATGGCCAGAATATAATAAGAGCATAACGAATAGGCTACTACATATGGACAGGAAATCCCTCTCATTACTGGTAGGACTAATTACAGGCCAAAATATAATCAGGTATCGTGCAAATAAGCTGCACCTGACCGGGGAAGACCTTTGCAGAGGATACGAAGAAGAGGAGGTGCATGAGGACACTACTCACTTCCTCTGTCATTGCCCAAGCCTCTGCAATATAAGAAAAAGAACACTGGGCAGATACCTCTTCGATAACATCGAGGAGTTATCCGATGGTTCACTGTCGGATCTACTCAAGTTCGCAAGGAGGGCCGGGTGACTGTCATCAGCCATATAAAATCACGCAGTGGGAAGTAGCTGGTAAACACATGGGTATCACAACGGGTCTACATAGACCTAAGTGAGATGAAGAGGATATTATCGTTTTCATTGGCCCGCTAACCTAACCTAACCTATGACTCTTTTTTTTTTAGAGAAGAGACTATTTGTCCGTGCGTAAGGAATTGTTGCGGAATTAATTTTTTTTATAACTTCTCTGCCTTTTTTTTCCAGTTCAAAAAAAGCTTTTATCCAATAATTATGTAAATACAAATAGAATTGTTTTTTTTTTAACAATAATATTTATGTATCCACTTGTTTAAACTACAGACACTTTCATTTTGTAATTAATCAATTGAGTTCAATTGTGTAAATGGGCGGAATAAGACACATGTCTATACTGATAAGGTCATCCTTAGCTTTGTAAGCGCCATCAATGCAAATGACAAATGTGATGTAGTTTAATTATTTGTGTTTGTTCAATTATTCCGACCAGGCATCTTTTACCATTTTTTTTTTGTTTAACAAACACGTCCATCATAATCGAACCCATTTTTAATGAGGAAGGTATTATAATTATTAATTGTGTATCTTTCATGTGGTTTGGTACGCCAACCTTGGCCAAAAGTTGAACAATCAGCGTATTAATGAAATACGGGTCAATCTTCGAAAAATGTATAATAACATTCTAGAGTAGGGTAATGTCAGTTGAGTGTCGGCTTGCTGTTAACCATTTTGAATTAGTGTGAGCTTAGCTAAGCCGAACACTGTTTTTTGAATCACTTGAGCAGAGTTTACATTGCGAAAATTGGTGTGAAAACCGCTTATCTGAAGGGTAATAAGCCAGTTAATGTGATATGTTGAATAGCTTAACAGCCGAAGGCTATTTTGCTATAATTTATTAATCCATATTTGAGTGAAGTTGAAGTTGTTGGAACTCAACAACCAGATTGTTTGTATTTATTTCGGATTGCTATAATGTAATGCATATAATGTGCATATGTTATAAATGGGGATACTTCGTTTTTAAATTTTTTGTAATGTGCTAAATGAATACATTTTTGCTTAAAGTACAAAATATGTGCATACACATTTCTGCAAACTTCATGTGTCATTCAAATAGATGTTAGATGTTGAAAGTTGGGGTGTGTGTATGCACTGTGACCTGTAGAGATGTAGTCTGCTCCCTCGAACTCGTATTTGCCGATGAGTCTCGACCGATAGCACATCCTCCAATCCAATCACTCTAAGGAATCGGAGTATCTGAATTGTGTCCAACGGTGGGAGATCCGTTTCCGAGAAAGTGTACGCTTTTGTGGATCAATGTTCTACAGTCCATAATGATGTGTAACGAGGTGTCCTCGTGATTGCTGCAGAATTTGTAGTTTCCGTTCGCTTCTATTCCCATTTTCCTGAAACGCCCCCTAAGTCTTCAAATGCCCGTTATAATGCGAAGGATGCCTTGCTCCTCCTTCGGTCGTAGTTCTCGAGTAGTTGCATTGCCTGTCGTAGTCCTGGTAGTGCTTCCCATAGTCCTCTTCTTGTGCAGTTCGGTTACAGGGGTGCGTTCGGTCTGTTAAAACATTTCCTTCCCCAGTCGCAAACACTTAATGGCCGCTTGAAGGTGTGAAATAGGATAAATAGGGGTTCTCTGCATGCTTCTTGGGAAATTTCAGCCGAGGTTTTAAATTCTTTTTTTTTCAATACTACAGGCTTGTTGTAAGCAATGTACCCCGGCAAATTTTCTAGTAGTCGGTTTTCTATGGTTCTAGGAGTAATTTTAGGACGACACAGGTTAGGTTAGGTTAGGCTGAAGTGGCTGTCAGCTAAAGTCAACACACTAAGACCCATGAGAGGTAGGTTGTGATACCTCTAGGATCTCGGAAAGATCTCCTGCCAACTTATTGAACCAATTGGAGCTTTTTATGAAGCGTAGGAACATCGATGTTCATCAGGTCGTCTAAGTTGGTGTAGAAGAAGGCTTCTTAGCAGAGTTTTCTTTTGCAGGAGAAGGTCCAGTGATGACTTCTATTACAGTGCTAATATGCGATCTATTAAAAGAAATAAAATACTTAGAGCGTTTCAGATCCACTTGTCCACCTAAGATTTGTTCTTTCGATATTATCTATCTTTAGTCTAAGTTTACAAGCAGCGATTGGTGTACCATATCTGGCGAGTTTATCAGCCTTCCCTGGAATGACACCGTGCCCTGGCACCCAATGTCAATGGTTGGGTTAAACTTCTCCGCCTTCACTATAAGAGACGATCGGCAATCTAGGGCTATGAGTGAATTTAAAGCAACTGTTTTCAAGGATTTTAAATGCCGCTTGACTGTCCGAAAAGATGCGGATATCTGTGGCTGATATCATGTTTTTTCTCACCCAAGATAAGACTTTTCTGATCGCCTGGAATACGCTACAATTATTTGGAAGACGGAATGCTAGGCTGAGGTGAAGCCTGTAGGAGAAGACACCACCACCCACCCCGTTGCTAGTTTTTGAGCCGTCGGTGTAGAGGGGAATCGATTTGTCTTTTGAGAATACATCGTCCCAGAATTACCTGGGAGGGATGGTTACCTCGAAGTTCTTGTCAAACCTTAGCTGGAGTGTTGTGTAGTCTATGGTTTTGGGAGAAATATTGACATTTTTCAAAATGGAGGCGTGGCTAAAATCTTGACTAGACCACTGTGAGGTTGCTTTGAGGCGGATGTTTGCACCAGCTGCCATTTGTCTGCTGAAAATGTCGAGGGGTGATAAATGAAAAAAAAAAAGTCCAGTGTTGCAGTGGGAGTCATGCGAAGAGCTCCGCTGATACACATGAAAGCTTTTCATTGGACTTTGCTTAGGTTATCGCGATTTATGGCCATATCCACAACACAGCTGAGTAAACTTCATTGGTTAGTCAATGAACTTCTAATAAATCTAATAATAAATAATTCTGATAACGAATATAAAGTTCCATTTACTGATTTACTCCCTCCTTAAATGCTATAAGGTTAACATCTCCCCCACAGCAAAATATTTGGGTCTTATTTTGGACAGGAAATTTACCTGGAAAACTAGCATTTAGGAAGGAGTTAAAGAAGCTCAAGTAGCACTTTTCTCTTGCAAAAATACTATCGGAAATAGATAGGATTTGCAACCACGAATAATTATTTGCCTCTACATCACGGTTATAAGGCTGATAATTATATTCTAAGTAGGTGCTTGTCTGATCAAGCCATGAACCTCGTTGATCTTAGAAAAATCAGATAATCCGCTTATTCGTATATAAGTGGAGCACCTTGAACGACACTCTCTGTAGCACTGAATGGATCATTTTGTTTTATCAAGCATCCCTTGGCATCTTTGGGAGGCAGAGTGTTGCAGAGTGGTCCAGTAAAGAATTTGAGCACGCTTTTATTATTTTAATAAGATCTACCGAAAACTTTGACATTCCCAGGCTAATTTTCGACTAAAACTTCCCTTTGAGGTCATGCTGGATGGAAGACGTATAAAGTTAAATTTCATCCGGATAGGTTAGTGATGTGAAGACTCCAACTCGGCAAGGTCGGCTGAAAATATCACCGCCGTAGCTGAGAATAAAAACCCAGTTAAGCCAGATTCTTGACGATCAGAGGAATCCGGCCTATACGCAACCACTTTGCATCACATTTTTTATAAAGATTTTGACCTACATACTTATAAGATCGAGTTGACACAAGAGTTGAAGCCTAAAGTAATTATTAACTCGAAATGAAGTTTGTTTCTTAGTATTTTGTGAGAATTTTCATTATAAGCACATATGTATGGATATACGAACTCTAGTGAAAAAAATTAGAATGGCTGGAGCAAAAATTCCGAGAAGTGTTGTTTTGTGAATTGTGCCGATCGTGCAGGACGCGAGTTGCTCCGGATTAATTTTTTCTACCCCACCGAGAGGTCTATAGTGAAACAAAATCTCCATCTACAACGAGTGGCAGTTTGATGCGGTTTTTGGGCTGACGCGACGAGGTTATTGGGCCATATTTTTTCGAAAATGATGCTTGTGCGACCGTTTCAGTGAATGGATTTCTTTATCGAAGGATGTTGACTGACTCTTTTGACGCGATGGACGTGGATGACGTTTATTTTCAGCAGAACAGTACCTCATGCCACACAGCTGGTGAAACAATGGGTGGGGTGAATAAAAACTTAAACAGAGTGTTCTCTCAACTTTTTGGATAAAACACTCAATTTGAGTTGAATAAAAATGAGTTTGGTCAAGTTTCAGAAAACATTTCCATCAAAAGGGGTTTTCTCAGAATATTTCCTCAATTTTTATTCACCAACCAAATGTATATATTGCGTGATGTGTGATTTCTTTAAATGGAGAGCTTAATTGGCCGCCGAGATCGTTGGACTTTTTTATTTTAGAGCTATGACACAGATAAAGTCTACGCCAATGCTCTCCCAATGATTCGAGCACTAAAAGAATATATCAGAGCTGTTGTTCGCGAAATATAGCCGCAATTGTGCGAAAACGTGATGAACAATTTCATCAAAAGGATGACCACTTGTAGGCAGAGAGGAGGTGAACTTTTGGCAGATATTGGATTCCATTACTAATCTCAGAGTTTGTACTTCCAATTGAAATAAAAATATCACCCCTTCCCGCAAAGGTGCATTTTTTCTATTTGTTTAAAATGTCACCTCTTGTAGAATGACTGTACCCTGGCAAATCAAAAACTAACGACCAAGTTAGCGGACGAGTTTTCTCTCTCTTTCTCAGCATCTTCTAAAAATCTAAATCATTGTAGCGTATTCTAGTGATTAAAAGTTGTATCTTGTTTAAAAAAAGACGTGACATCCGCTTCAGAAATTCCCACCTTTCAGACAGCCAAGTTCTTGAAATCCTCTTTGTCGAAATATGCAAGAATATTGCCGATCGTCCCCCATAGTGACAGCGAAGCAATTTATTGTTCAGGGAATTGAAAGGCCGATGAACTCGAACAAACCTCTTGATTTCTGAGTTCATTTTTGATGGCGGCGCCTGGGGTTTCATAATAACACTCTCATCATTCAGTTTTGTGAGTTTTTTTTGACGTGAGTAGTTAATTTCTGTGTCGTTCATGCTGTGTCTCTGCTCTTAATTCTTTTTGTCACTCTTTGAACATGTTATTCATAGTCGCTTGTGAATTTCTTATTTTTTCACTTTCCACTTTGTGTTGTTGCAACGTTTAGGTGGTGTGAATAAAAACTGAGGCAGAGGGTTCACTCAACTTTTCGGATAAAATACTTAGTTTGAATTGAATAAAAATAAGTTTTGTTGAGTTTCAGAAAATATTTCTCTTAAGAAGGTTTGCCCAGAGTGTTCCCTCAATTTTTATTCACACTACTCATTATCTGTTTTGTGTATTTCCAGGATGAAAAATTCACAGAGGTGCCTTCCTTACTAGGGAGTTAAAACACCTTAAAATAAATGTACCAAAATTAAGTCTCAGTTCTGCTACTTACTCCGACTATTCAACGTTTTGGAGGTTACTGTAGGTTAAAGCTGTTATATAACGTATAACCAAAATCTAATTCTTTTTAATTAAGGTTTCGAATTAAAAAAAATGGGCACAACACCATTTTTGAAAAAAAAAAAAAAGAAACATAAATTTTTATCTACATGTATGTTTGTTAATACATACACATGTCCAAAATAAAACAATTTAATCTTATACAAATTTTTCTAATTTTTTATTTAAGTTCTAGAATACACAGCAGTTGCAATCAATTTGTTTTTAATTCATTTCTTATAAATCAGAAACTGAAGGGAGGTTGGGGGTTATTGTTATAAACATATCCACTGTGTGAAACATCCACATTCTGGGATCCGGCATGTTCAAGCTCAATGATGGGCTTGGGCGCTTGTGGTGTTGGCTGGTAGATGATTTGCGGCTTCGTAACGATTTGGATGGCGGGAGTTGGTTGCACAACTTGCTGAATTATTTTTGGTGGTTGGTACTGCACGGGTTGCTGTACCTGCACAACGGGGCTAGGAGGCAAATAGTCCCTTACTGGAGTAACTGGACGTTGGACCGATATGGTAGGTTGTGGTCGTGGAATAAATACAGGAGCAGGAGTCGGCTGTGGTTGTGGAATAAATACAGGAGCCCTAGTTGGCTGTGGTTGTGGAATGAACACAGGAGCAGGAGTCGGCTGTGGTCGTGGAATAAACACAGGAGCAGGAGTCGGCTGTGGTTGTGGAATAAATACAGGAGCCCGAGTTGGCTGTGGTTGTGGGATAAATACAGGAGCCCGAGTTGGCTGTGGTTGTGGAATGAACACAGGAGCAGGAGTCGGTTGTGGTCGTGGAATGAATACAGTTGGCTGTGGCTGAGGTATAATCACAGGAGCAGGAGTCGGTTGTGGTCGTGGAATGAATACAGTTGGCTGTGGCTGAGGTATAATCACAGGAGCAGGAGTCGGCTGTGGTCGTGGAATGAATACAGTTGGCTGTGGCTGAGGTATAATCACAGGAGCATAGGTAGGTTGTGGTCTAGGAATATTCACTTGCTGCACTGGGGCTGGAGGTAAATATTGTGTTTGAATAAGTGGTTTTTTGATGATCGGCACGACTGGTTGAACTGGTAATATTGGAGCAATTGGTCGAACTGGAACAATTGGTCGAACTGGTACTATTGGCTGAACTGGTATTATTGGCGCAACTGGTCGAACTGGCACAATAGGTGCTGGCGTAATTATCTGACGCGGAGGTAAGTAAGTTTGTTGCACTTGTGGAATATCAACTACGAGTGGTTGCGAAGGAAAAGGTTTGCTCGGCACTTGATAATGATATCCGTCTTCCTGCAAAATATGCGACACGTCGGCCCTCGCGACGGCGATTAACGCAGCCAAAATTAAAATTTTCTGCAAAAATTTGTCAAAATTTAGTTTCACAATATTCGCAATAGAAAAAAAAAAATTACCATTTCGATAAATTCACAAAAAAGAGCTCGATGTTCTCTCCCCTTTAATATGTAGAGAAATGATAAACAAGAATTCAATCACATTATTTATAAGTTGACAAAACCAACACATACCATACAAACATGTGAAATTTATACAGAGCCAACCTACCGGATATCTCACTACCACTGCAAGGTTGTGGAAACTCCTTTATATATTTCTTCTGATATTTATGGAATTAATATGTATAAATATGTTAAACGAAAGCTGCGAAGGTTTAAAATCGAAATTTCTGCCAAATTTTTATTATTCTAAATTTATAACACTCATAAAAACAAAAAATCGCGTAAGTATGTGTATGTAAGCTCGAGAACAATCATAATGGGGTAGGTCAGACTATGTTCATTGATTTTTAACACCATAAGCTTAAAACAAGTACTACAACCTTAAACTGAAATGTTTCCATAGAGCAGGAATACTCGTAAATAAACCCCGTCGAAATAAGAAACAAAACAAGCAAATGGGTATTCTCCAAGCGGATTTTGTTAAAACAAGTTTTGTGTTAGGAACTTATACATGAAATCCAAATTTAAATTTATTTTTATCGATTATCTATGAAGTCGATGATAAACTCAATGTGATACCATGGTGCAGAGGAGTATACCTGTGTATCTATCTTCTTTTGTTTAAATTACATTTTGTACCTAATTCGCCATCCGGTCATCGACTATGTAAGAAATTTGGGCAAAGTAAATGAAAATTCTAAATTCTACTTTTCTATAAACTTTTGTAAAGCAAAATTATTTTCACTTTTACGCGCTTTTTCTTCATCATATCTCAGCATAAGCAACTGTCAAACATTAAATATGTAATTAAACAAAGAAAGTAATAGCAAAAACATATTTGGAAAAGTCTTAAACAGGTCTCCACAACCCTTGCAGACGTTATTGCAATCCTGGCTACTTATATGGAAGAATTGTTTTCCTGAATCAAACAATCTGCAAAGGCATACAAAGTTTCTCTCACTGTCAATGAGAAAGAAAATAAAATGTATGAATTTATCTTAGGCCGAAAATGGACAAATACCTGAAACAGTTCGGGGTGAACATGGGCCTCAACCAACAAGCCTCTTCAGTTAGCCCGATCCTTAGCTAACTGCCTCCAGTTGCGCGCCCTAAGTTGGTTGAGGTCCCCTTCTACTTGTGCGCGTCATCTTAGGCGAGGTCTTCCTCTACTACGTTGTCCCTCCGGGTCGAACTCAAAGACTCTGCGAGCCGGAGCATTTGTGTCCATTAGTTCCACATGCCCCAGCCATCTCAGCCGATAGATTTATATCTTCTTGACTAGGGCGATGTTGCTGTAGAATTCGTAAAGTTCATCGTTGGATCTACTCCTCCAGAGCCCGTCAGCGCAAACGGGACCGAATATCTTACGAAGAATTTTTCCCTCGAAGCAACCAAGGATATCTTCATCTGCTTTCGATAGAGTCCATGCTTCAGGGTCATAAAGCAGGACTGGGATAATCAGGGTCTTATATAGAGTCTCCTTAGATTTTTGGGATAGGGCCTTCATACTCCATTGCCTTTTTAGCCTAAAGAAGCAGCGATTGGCAAGAGTTGTTTATCGCTTGATTTCTGCGGTGGAGTTGTTGTCAGGTGTGATAGCGGAGCCGAGGTATATGAAGTCCCTTACTACCTCGAAGTTATAGCTGTTCACTGTGACGTTCTGTCCGATGCGTCAATGTTGGGTGTCCCTTCTTGATGACAGCATATATTTTGCTTTGCCTTCATTGACCGCTAGATGGGTTTAGCCGCTTTCCAACAAATCAAAGATCATAAAAATCGGTCCAGCCGTTCTTGAGTTATAAATGGTGTAACTAACCCGACTTTGTTTTACATATACAAATATATTTCTGTAAGCGTAATTAAGTTGAATAAAATTAGATTAAGGCTAAGTGAGGTTGACCTTTGCGGAGGGCTATGAAGACGAATAAGTTAATGAGGACACAACCCACTTTCTCTGCCACTGTCCAGGCTTCTGCCAATGCAGACATAAATCCTGTAGAAGACACTTCTTCGAAGATACTGAAGAAATAAGTGGCGTACCTATCAAGGACAGGTTCACTAAGGTTTCAAGGCGGTTCGAAACCCTGCGGGAATACGAGGAGTAAAGGGCACCTTCTCTCCTAAATGGACATTACAATGGGTCACTACTGACCTAAGTGTGGCATAGAGGGTTCTCTCTCCCCTCGCTAACCCATCTACCTAAGCTAACCCAGTGCTAAAAAGAAAAAAAGAAAAATAACGATAAATGTAAAATTTATATGGTGATTCCAAACTTTGGGCGGCAGTGTATATCTTATTAAGGAGCACTTAACCTAGAATAATGTAGCGTATGTGGAACATTTTATTCGATTTTCGAGGTGATCTCGGTTCCGACTTTACTCACTTCTGCAGAGTTCGAAACTTGGAACAAGGCACTTACCAATGGATTCTTTTGTTGGCCCTAAAATGAGCTCCTTTTCGTCTAAGGTTCTCATTGACACGTATACAGAAAGAAAGGGTGCTTCAGGAGGAATCCAGCAAGCCCAAAAAGTCAACTTTAAAATGAGTACGAGAGTTTCAAGCAAGGGGCCCGGAATTGGCAGGTTGAAGCAAATCAGCAAGTCATCGTCTGCCATCTTATGAAGGCAGACGATCAACATCACTTGGGGGAACTACGAGCAACTCATTTGACTCGATGGAAATTGACTCGGTCACTGTATGGTAACTTGTTAAAAAAAAAATTACAATTTACAGTTTTCACACAAAATAACGGCAGAGTCCTTGATTATTTTTTCGTCATCAGAGTACACTTGACACTTAGGATGATTGATGAAGTTATAAAGGAATTTCATTATTAATAATGTTGAAATACCCGAAGAACACCAGAAGAAGTTTTCGTTTTTCGTTTAATTTAAACAACATGTTTTCCACATTTTAGATAGTTGGAGATTCAGCTATGAAGTATAGCGTAAATATTAAAACATAAATATTTATATTAATAAACATAATGGAATGACATGCTACGTCAAAAATCTTTACAAGGCCCATAAATATTAAATGAACCATAGAATGGTTTATTGTAGTCGACCTTCCAAACGTGTTGGCAAGTATACATTGTGTTTATTTCATTTATAATATGTTAAAGTACATTTGTGTTTATATATCGTTTTAGAGCTACATATATGATAACTCTTGATAATTCTCTTGACATATGAAGATCTGAATCAGTAACTTAACGGGTAATTACGGCCTGTATTTAATATACATATGTCTATGGGTTCATAAAGCATTTGTATGTACATATTTGCGTCAATATAAACCGACTTAAAAAATCGGATCAAACTTCGTACATACACTTATACGGGTGTTCGTAAAAATAATATTCCATTAAAAAAAAAAAAAATCGACTAGGGAGCCAGTAATATAATTCCCACTTATTATTGTGTTATATCAAAATTAGTATAATTATTATTTATTTAATAATTAAAGAAAACATTAATCGAAGGTGGAAAATCCGACTATACACTGTTTAATTGCCCCACAAAGAGTTGTTGCGCGAACTTGATAGAAGACATTTCTTCAATTTCCTCAGCATCCGCTACACCGATTATGCTCAAAATCTACTCAGCTCTTAAGTTACGATCAGACGATTTGCAGATGTGTGCAAATTTTGCAAAAAAATGTGTCCCAAACGTCAGCAAATCGTGTGATCAGCAAATTTTTGTCCACAAACGTTTGCACACGTCATCCGTAAATCGTTTGATCACCCTTTTGGGACCATTTGCACACTTTTGCGAACTTTTGGACATTTGCCCACACGCATTTGCGGACTTCTGACATGTTGCTTTGAAGAAACATGGGAAAATGGCAAATTTCTTTCCTCGCAATTCTCGTCCATTTGCGCTACTGAACTGGACATAATCGAAATTTAATTAGCAGAGTATTAAATAAATCATTGGATTAAATGGAATTCATTTTCTGACAAAAAGAAAAAATTTAATTTTTCAATTCATCTATATTTTTGCTATGTTCAGAAAATAGAAACAGGAAAAAAATTAAGTTTTGCTCAAAATCCTTCCTTGTCGCGCCGGCCAACCTAATGCTTTCTCCAGAATTTGCGCTGCCTCGAGGCCAATTTGCTATGTTCATCCTTTTCGCAGCTGCTCTCAAACAAATACATACACAGGCAATACCACTGCGAGGGTATCTCGAGTTGTTTCATCCCTCCAAATATATGAAAATGACGTTTCTTCAAATGGGTCTGCAAATATGCTATTTGCATATGTCGGCAAATCGTGTGATCGGACAATAAATGCTCTGAAAAAATTTCCAGATATGTCATTTGCACACATTTGCGCACACCCAAAAATTTGCAGCTTTGGGACTAATTCGGCAAATCGTGTGATCTGCCTGCAAATGACATTTCTGCAAATTGGCATTTGCGGATGATTTGCAGACATTTGCTTATGAGGAAATTTTGCGCACATCTGCAAATCATCTGATCGAAGCTTTAGTTTCACGCTAATACACACACACGCACACGCAGACATAATTTCGAAAATGGGTGTAAACGATTTCTAGTGCATAGTAATGTCAAGCCCTGTTCATGCATATCTCGAAACATTTTGTTCGGACCGATTGCAATACTTCCCCTACCTAGGTGGGAAGTAAAAAAAAAAATAACTCTCCGGCAGAAGCCGCATGGCTTTCGTATGTCATCGTTAATCTGATGGCGGGAACAAAATGGCGGACGAAAATTTCTACCTTAAAAACAAATTCGTACTAATTACCTCAGTATGTGTAGGGATTTTCAATGTTAACGAATTCCGAGGAATTTTAAAGAATTTTAAGATGGCGAATACTAGATGGAGCCTAAATTGGTAGCAGGCGGATTCTGTTCACTGTTATCTGTTATAAAAGTAAACAATTAAAACCGGAAGTTGGGGATTATTTGAGTGGTGACTTGCACCTTTGAGAAATAAAAATGAGCGTAGCTCGCTCGCTCCCTCTCGACCGATCCATCTACGAACTTAGGCGAGCTATTCGCCATACTAACATGTACGCCAAATTTTGTTCAAATCGAAACATACAGAACTACAAAACATTTGGCCATTCAAAAGTTAAAACGGAAACTTCATAGAATCTAATTGACCATTGTTTACCGTTGGTTATCTCCGAAATTTTAAAACCTATAAGGATTTGCATTTGATGTTCCACATTTCCATTCTATGACAAAGTAGCCCCAAAAGCCCCACTTATCCCAGAGATCTGCCTGAGTTTTTCGTGGCTGGGCGACTATCTAAAGCATCTTTGAAGGCAATACTGTCGCTATAAACTTTATTAACTCCTACTCCAAATGTAATTTAGATATATGTATGGTGCTGACAATAACTTTTCAAGATTTGTGCAAATTTCATTTTTAAAACACGAATGTGGTTTGGTGAAATGGGGTAATAATTCTTTACGCCACCCTCATGTCAATTCAAACCTTTTGTGATGCCCATAAGGAAAAAAAGATGACTCTCTGACTTGAAGGTTAGACTATAGCTATACAAATATGTACATGACTACCTTACAGCGTCTATGATACAAGATATCCTGTGGATTTTATGAAATTCATTATGTGGTTCACCGATACATCGGCTAATTCTTCTATGTGCTGGAAAAAGTGTCGTCCGAGTAATTTATTTTTAGATGGTAGAGACTTGGGCAGTGGCAAAGAAAGTGGATTGTATTCCTATAGATTTTAGAGTTTCAACAAAAAACATAAAGCTCTTCTCTAAAATACTCACAAGCTTCAATTTTATTTCTGAAGCAGAAATAGCTTTTCTACATATGTAGATGGCTGCCTGGTTGTCGATGAAAAATGTTATATCCTCATATTGTATTACCCTAATCGCAGTGTCACTGCTAGGATCTCAGCTTGGATAACACTGCTGTAGCTCGGAAGGCGGACGGACGTGCAAATACCAAGCGGTTCAGAGAAGATACATGCCTGCATCCACACCAATATCTATTTTCGATCCATCTGTGTAGACAACTATGGATTGTGCGTTTGGTATTTGACCACTTTTCCATTCTTTCCTGCTCGGAGAGGTGCTTACAAATTATCTTATAAAATCTAGGTATGGTCGGTTATAGATACATTGCCTAGATATTTCTGTTGGATCGTAGTACGGCCTATTGCTTTTAGTCTTTAGCTATTTGACTGGCTTATTCGTAATAAACTGATAGCCACTGGCCGAGGCTCATACAAAGATGTCGCCGGGAGTAGGTTGAATCCTGCTGTTGGTGTTATTCTCATTGCATTGCTGCCAATCATAATTTGGAAAGAATGATATTTCTGATATTCTAAAATTATTAGTAGCAATCATATTAGGTCTTTCCGCACCCTCTTCTAAAACAGCGAATTTTTACGAAAACTTACGATTTTTAACGAATTCTTGTTCGAGTACGTAAAATTTTGTATTATATTTTTTTGTAAAAGAGAGCACTCAGGAGAGAGGAATAAATTTCCCCATGCTACGAATTATAGTGCAAAAAATTTCTTTGGGCTCATTTATGAAAACTGTCAAATCTGCCAATCAGCTGTTCGTCATTTTTGTGTAGCAACAAAATTGTCAGATATTGGAGAATTCTGAAACATGGGAAGATCTAGGGAATCAAAAAAAGCGTTGGAACGATAAATATATGTTTTTCACACTTTTGGTGAACCAAAAAATTCTTTCTTGCATACTTTTCTTAGATTTGACAGTTGAAGTTTGACGTTTAAAAGTGGGCAACTTTTCTTGTTCAATACGTTCGTTTATTTTTTCATAATTTTACCTCTCTCTGAGATAAATTTAGCACCACTCTTCAAAAATTGACAATCTACGAATTTTGGTGCAGAAAGTACCCGAACAGACCTATTGTAATGCCTTCTTCTTTGCTCCAAACTTCCAAACACGTTGATCACCACCTTTTGGCAGTTGTTAAACAGTAAAAGGAGTTTGTGCCTACAGATTCTCGATTGCTCAGTTGATGTTCTAAAAATAAATATCAATAATTCAATCATACAAGACACAAACATATTGTTAAATTATATAAAACACATAACACAATACTTGATGATATAGTATTATAAATATTAATTAATGCACGGCATTTAGGAATGGAACGTTATACGAAGTGTATCGATTAACGATAGACGTTCAGTCAACGTCTCATTATATCTCAACCTGATAGCGTAGTGGTGGTGCAGCGTGTCTTTACACATTCAGCTGCATACATTAAATTCACTACCGTGAGTAAAAATGTTTCCGAAAACGCGAAGGGGCTCGTGACAAATGATTTTTTAGACGTAAGTATTTGATACATACATTAAACAAGCAAAATTTCAACTTGTTGGGTTTTTCAATAGGGACATAAGAATTTTGTATTTTAATACAAACGCACCTTTAAACATTTTTTATGATCTGTCAATGTCAAAACGTCAGTCAAGGTTTACATTTTCACATGAAGTTCACGAACGAGCAACGTTTAAAAATTACTACCGGAATTCTGAGTCGGTGGTCGCAACTTTAAGAGCGCTAACTCCAATTTTCGGTCGTAATAGTCGTCCCATCAGACAGGCTGAACGTGCTGTAGTGGATAAATTCGAGTCAACATATTCATTATTGGATGTTCCTGTGCCAGTGAGATAACGCACTGTGCTCGCACAAGTGCTTCAGTTCAAAATGAGCCAAATCAGTCGATTCCACCCCGTTCACAGGAATTGAGAATCTCCCAGTCCACATTGTGGCGAATTTTGTGTAAAGATCTTAGCCTTCACTCTTACAAGATCAAATTAACTCAAAAACTCAAGTCACTTGATCATTTGAATCTCCGAAACTTCTTCGATTGAGCTCTGCAAAAATTTGAAAAAAAAACCTGAATTTCACCGAAATATCATCTTCAACGATGAAGTTAATTTTTGGCTTTATGGACAGCAACAAACTCACATGTGCTCCAAAAGACTCCATTGCATCCATAAAAAGTAAACGTGTGGTGTGGATTTCATATCAGAGGTATAATTGGATCGTATTTTTCGTCGATGAAAATGATCGCCATGTTACAATGGAGTTCGCTATCGTGCCATGTTGGAAGACTATTTTTGGCCAGAATTGGATGGACTTGACATCAGTGATATCTGACTCCAACAAGATGGTGCCACATTCCACACAGCTGATGAAACAATTGATCTATTGAAGGGGAAGTTCTGTAGTCGTCTGATCTCGAAAAATGGTTCGGTCGAATGACCACCTTGCTCATGGGACTTAACGCCGTTGGATTTCTTTTTATGGGGTTACATTAAGTCGTTGGTTTATGCCAACAAGTCAACACCGATAGAGAAGCTCAGGAATAATATCAAACACGACGATATTGCCAACGTTGCGGCCGATATATGTGGAAGAGTGGTAGAAAATTGGCTCCAAAGAATCGATCGCTGCAAACATGCTCACGGTAATCATATGAACGAGATTGACTTCCATAGTTAAATTTAACATGTGTACTATACTTGAAATACATTTCAGCGCGATATCTCAATTATTCTGTGTTTTTTTTAAATTCAAAATTGTTATGTCCTTATTGAAAAACTGTAGATGAATATGCGTACAAAGTCTTTAAAACTGGCTATTACGAAATTCATAATTAACACTTAAGATAGACCGAAAAACACAATCGCAAAATGTTTTTGGCATGACGTACTTATGTATGTATGAATAAGATAAAAAGCTACTCCCCTGCTAAATGCGTTTATAGCCACTGTTGAGTGTCTATCTAGATGTTATTTTGTATGGAATTAACCTGATTGTATCAAAACTTGTTGTGACAGAACCGTTTTAGTTCTTTTTAATAACAATATTATTATTTTTTTTTAACAACAACCATTCTATATTGATTTTGACGTCCGTTTAATCATCAAGAAGAACTTAGTAGCTGGGGATTGCTCTATGTGCAAGGGGTATCTTCCCCCAAAATGGGCGTCACAATGGATCTCTACTGACCTGAGTTTAGTGCAGAGGTTTCTCTCTCCCCTCGCCAACCCATCTACCTAACCTAACCTAGTGGTATGATTAATTGTCGGTTCCAAGGTGGGGCCAGTTAATTTGACCATAATCAATGTAGTGTTCAGTTGGTGTTATATCACTTATTCACACCTTTGTAACTAAAATTAAAATACCGCCTGCTAAATAACTTAAGTTGTATACATACTTCACAGTCAATTTATGTATGTATCATATATTAGGCTCTGATTAGTTTGTAAAAGAGGGGCTTGAATAATTCTTAAACCAAAAGGATAAAACAATTAACATTCAAATTAAATCAAAACACAAGAACCATTCTTAATTAATGTCTGCCAGATGGAATCTGGAATCAAAGACATTATTTGCATTTGAGACGAGTTTTTTTATATTTAAACAATATTGGTAGGTACCTAGTTTTAAGATTCCTTTTGGCATAGAGCTTTGTGCTTGGAAATTACGAGAAGTATTTGAATTTGATGAAACTGGTTCCATTCAACGGTTTCGTTTTTTAAAATGTGTATACGGTCTACAGTTTCCAAGAAACAATATATTTTTGTTATGTAACTTATGTTTATCTTAGTGACTGCCTTAGAATTGTTACTTTAGCCTGTAATTTGCATAATTTGGAAAGGCAAGGAATTCCCCTGATTCATGACGCATTCCTTTTTTAATTTTGTTTTAAGTTAATTAAATATTTATATAAATATGTAATGCGATTGACTTGAAGTACATATATATTTGAAAAACCGTGTTATGTATTCAAGTTACGACTTAAAATAACCAATAATCCTTTGAGATTGGTAAATAGCAGAAAGTTGCTATGGACAACAACCCTACCTTCTGTGTCTTGACAAGTTTATACAACGCTGGTTCATTTCTATTTTGAGGATGACAAGTTATCATCCTCATATAACGATGTCGTTAATCTGTATTGCGTTACTACTCTTTCGCCATTTATTCCTGCTCCAACGGTGTCAGAAATGTTGATAGCGAGTTAAATACATGAAAACAAATTTTGTCTCTCAAATCTGGTTCAGCTTACAAAGTTAAAAAAAAAAATTTCTTGGTGTACATAAGTGGTTGGAGGTGAAAGGAAAACAAAAAGGATTGAGTTCCGGGGCGGATACGGTGAGTTTCGATCTCTTCTTTTGGTTTCTCTCTTCCCAAGATCAATCAACATATCTGTCAAAAAGTGTTTTCGATATCAGAGTTTAGTTGCTAATGAAAGTAAGTCACTTCGCAACGAGTCAACATTTGGACTCTTTGCTGGCATCTAGCTTGGTTGTGAAGCTAACCGGCTTTGGAAGACAATGAGTGTAATTGGAAATGCTCCATATGCGGAATGTTTCAATTGTTATTCTATTTTTTTATTCCTAAATAAAGAGAATGTATAGTAAAGCGAGAGGGGGATTCTTATAGATTATTATTATTATTTTAAGCACTCAAATGATAATTTTAGTATAAATAGACCTTTATTCAAGTTTCTCATTTTTAGTTTAACTTTTATTCAATCGGATCCTAAATTGTAACTTAGTGAAAAGACTTCAAAAAAATTTAATTATTAAATTTTAGGTTGATAGAAAGTGCATCTTTTGTGGTCGATATACAAATTTGTCTGTAATAATTCACCCAATTTAATTTGTTCAATCGACAAAAATGAAGAATATCAATCTGGCTAGGATTTGCAAAGAATACATCATGGATCATGTGTAGGAGTTCCAGGTATTCTATCCGATATCCTTTTTATTTAAAGTGCTAGTATAGTGCATGTGAAGTTATTGAGTCGAGATTTAAGAACAAGGCTGACCGTGTGCTTGCAGACAATGTGATGTGTAAGTTATTATTTGCTTCAAGTGCTTCTTGGCGATCGTTGTACACTTTTGTTGAGTGAATTTTGTATTTTTTCTAACCTAGTACTGTGCTTATTGATTTTCTAAAATAAAATGCTTGGACACACTGCTTAAAAATAGATTTAGGTAGATGGAATTAAGTTGTTTCTCAAATCCGATAACGATAAGCTCCTTTTGATATGTGATAATGAATTGTAAATCTTACTAAACTAAAGGACAAAATTAATCCTTTCAGTTGCACAAAAATGCGCCAGTTTACGTCTAAGTATATCCCAACAGGGATCGCTAAACCTAAAAATATTGTGCGCATGTGGAATTTTTTAGCCGATTTCCGCGGTAATCTCAGATCTGGTTTCACTCGCTTTTGCAGAGTTTAAGACTTCGAACGTAGTATTTCGAATGAACCCTTCCATTTACATAAAATGCGCCCTTTTCGTCTTAGTAAAGTGTGGTTAAATTTTAAGGGCCGATGTTGATTTTGAATAAAACACAAATTATTTAGGAAGTTATTGTCATTTCTTTTTATTATGATAATATTGGTATGGTTCAATTATGTATGGAACAAAATATCGGCCAAATAGCCGCCGCGACCTCGGCGGCACACCTCCATCCGATGGTCCAAATTTTCGATGACGCTGAAGCATAATTGAGGTTCTATGCCGTTAATGTGCCGAATTATCGCATCCTTTAGCTCTTGAATTGTTGCTGGCTTATCGACGTACACCTTTTCTTTCAAATAACCCCAAAGAAAAAAATCACATGATCTTGGCGGCCAATTGACATCGCCACCACGTGAGATAACATGGCCATTGAATTTTGCGCGCAAAAGAGCCATTGTTTCGTTAGCTGTGAGGCAAGTGGCACCGTCCTGTTGAAACCACATATCGTCCACATTCATATCTTCCAATTCGGGCCATAAAAAGTTCGTTATCATTTGCGTGAGAGGTGCAATTGTTGGGCACGACGACGAGTTGAGGTGGACGGCTCTTCAGCCACACTATCGCGAACAGCAGCAATATTTTCTGCAGTACGAGCTGTACGAGCATGCACTGGTATTTTCACATCTCCTACAGACCCGGTTTGCTCAAATTTTTGCACGATTTTTCCGATTGTACGCACATTTGGACGATTAAATTGACCGAAAAAATCACGAAGTGCACGATATGCATTTTGATTTGAACGCCCATTTTCATAATAAGCCTGAATAACTTTAACGCGTTGCTCGATTGTGTATCTTTCCATGGTTCAAATTGAGTTAGTCTGAAATTGAGAAATGACAAATGAAATGCAGAAAAAAACTTGACGTTTAGGTGTGGTTCACATTCAACATCGGCCCTTAAAATTTAACCACCCTTTATATGTCATGAGGACGGTTGCACGTTGTAGTAGGTAGTGTACTTGCTTGTAATCTTCCCCAATCGGGGAACCAACGTCAGGGGTCGCAAAACCTGAAATACTGTAGCGTATGTGGAACATTTTAACCGATTTCCGATGTAATCTAAATGTGAACGACAGAGAGGTTTCTGGCCTCACTCACTTCACTTTTTGGTCACCCAGGTGTTCTAGAGACTATTATATTAGTAGGAGCATGTTTGGCATCGTGATGCAAATCCTCGGCAGAGTTGTAGGCCGCTTTGAAACAGACTTTTTGGTTTAGCTTTAGGTTAAAAAAATTGTAAATTCATTCATGTTTTGAGGAAGCACAATAGCACTCAAAAGTCCTAAAGAACGAATTTAGGCTGCTCAAATAGGAATTTTTTATATTTGAATAGTTTTTCTATGCATATCTTTTATCAACGTAATCAATCAATCGAGAAGTGGCTGTGGTGTAGTGGTAACATCTTCATTCGTTCGTTCGTTCTGGGTTCAACTCCTGATATCAAGAAACATTTGTCACCTCTTGTTTTCATGATGTATATGGATTGGATGTTGCAACGCAGCTGTGGTGAGGAACGGTTCGAATTGGAAGACTTAGAGATAAGTCATCTTTTTTTCGCTGACGACTTGTTCATCCTTACGTCCACCCAGACCGAGCTTCAGCGCCCATTAGACAGGTTCGTCGTCGTCTGTGGAATAAGAGTAAACGTGAACAAATCCGAGGAAATGGTGATTTCTCGAACGCCTGTTCAAAGCACTCTGCGTGTGTGTGGAGTCCCATTGAAACAGGTGAAGAAGTTTAAGTACTAAGTGACCTATTGAATAAATTTTCCTGTAGGATTGGTCAGGCTAGAGCAATTTTGAGATAACTTAGTCAATCTGTTATTCGGTGGACTGGGCGACGATAGTTTGGCATCACTTAACATGTAAAAAGTACTATCGTCTGGGCGATATCCTTTTGACGATTGAACGCTTGCTTCACATAACGCGAAAACTGTCAGTTACCATCATCTCGACGATTGCTTTTAGACGATAAGAAAATCGGTATCGTTTGTGTATCGTTTGTGAATCAAAAAGGCAAAGAATATTATGAGATTTGTGTTTAATTCAAAGAAATCAATTTTAACAAGTGAAAATATGTCTATCATAAGGTGTTTTGGGAATATAGTTCCGTGCCATGTCTGTGTGAAATTGATTAAAATTTCCATTTGCATCTGAGTCCATTTGCATGAGAGTAGAGTGAATCGACCATTCTTCCAACGGAATATTTCTCTTTGCAATATTTTTACATTTTTGCTGTCCGATTTCTATTTATTTCAAATGAGTTTTTGTTTCAGAGAATGAATTTAATTGAAGAAAAGTATAAAAAAATAAATTTTCGAAAGCAGAAGAGTTAGCTTCTCTAACGTCAAGAAAAAATTTGAAATTTTTCGCTGCGAAATTTGTTTTCCTTGGAATCCAATTTAACAAAATTTTGCACAAAATGCTGCGATATTTTTCTCACAAAATGTTTTTTTTTTATGCAATGAGAATTGTCTAACGAAATATCCGCTTAACATTTTTTCAATTCCCTAAAATTTTCCACAACACAAATACCAATTATCTATCAGTAACTCTCCAACTTGAGAAAAAATAAACGATAGATGAGACGATAGAGGTAGGTTTACATGACGCAAATTGCAGACGATAGTGTTTCGAATTATCGTTTAGACGACAATCGTCTCAAAAGTTACGTGATGAGAGCCCTGAACTTGGCATCGGAGCTAAGTAATCGGTCTTTAATTCACTGTTTGCTCCGACCCTCACCTATTGCGAAATGAGATTTATTCGCTGTTTTGCTGGGGTAACTCGTCAAGATCGAGTTAGAAACACCAGAATACGTGAGGTACGCAATGTCGAGCAGCTACTTCTTCGCACGGAGAGGTCCATACTTCCATGGTTTGGACACGTTAAAGGCATGTTGTCAACGCGGTTTCCAAGACGTGCCGTGGACTCCGTCCCATCAGGTAGGCGTCCCCTGGGTAGGCCCAGGATGGGATGGATGGAATAAGTCCGAAATCTCATCTCTACCCGTATGGGGATAGCCCCTCATGATTTAGGGTCGATGGCGAAAGATCGGGAGATGTGAAGAGTCTACTTAAGTACCCTAACCCCGTGACCCTCATAATGAATATGCGGGTCATTGGAAAATGATGCTGATGAACTTAAATAGAATAGATCAACTGCGAAAGCTGATTCCAATACTATGGCAAAGGCATAACACTGGCAGTAGAGTGGTAATGGCTTCAAGAGTTGATCGAACTCGTTGATGAGGTTGTATGCAGCAGATAAGTATGTGGGAGTTAAACATTAGGCGCGTTTTTTCGAAACCTAGCTAGCCAGTCGTTCATTTAGACGATTCAAACCCAGTCGATTTTTTGTACCGTCAGGTTGGTACGAATGATTTCGTTCCTATGACATCGGCTGTCAAACTATCAAAGAATTCGGCATTTAACCAAATTGTTTTTTTTTAATTTGTTGTGAAAACCATAATTTAGAGAATTTATTCAATGGATAATTTACAAAAAGAGGTATGAAATCATAACATCTTCCATCTTCGTACTCAGATGCCGGTCAAATGTCAAGAAAACAAAACAATTTGGCAGTGATACCAACGCTATAAATAAAAAACATCGCTTTCGGCGCCCCCTGGCCGTGGGATTAATAAAATTCCTAGCCAGTTGATTTTGACTAAGGATAAAATCAAGAGTTGTAGCTTGTTGTTGTATTTGTTTTACGTATAAAATTTGGCTATGCCTACTGGCTGGCTAGGTTTAAAAAAAAAACACGCCTATTATTGTAAATTTTGAGATTCCATAGAAACGGGAAAACTGTTAATTCGTGTTATTGAATTGCTATTGGACTTGAAAACTAAATTTTATTTGTGTACATATTGTAACTATATAACTATTTCTTGGGGTCAGTGTCATCACGCAGCTTTATATTCACCTAGTGCCGTTATTTGCAACTAGTTTGTTTTGAAACAGATGGCCAGTGACATAAAAGAAGTTACACCTCATCTCACGAATATTGATCAACACAACCACGAATAGTTTCACTTAGCACCTCAATTAACAAACAATGTTTTCAAACAATTAACACTGGCGAATACGTGAGAATATGCCAAACTTACTGAAATTAAATGACATAACTTCTAGTGTTATGCCTTTCCGCTAGAGATGACATACAAGTTTCTTAAAAGTCGATGCATAGGGAGCAAAACCAATGCGAACTAAATTTTGCTTCGACTTAAGCGCAGTGCTGGCAACCGCTTTTAGTAGAGTTTCGAGTTTTGGGACTCACAGGTCGGGTATGAGATATTACACTGTTTTTTGTGGGACAATTCCTTCTAAAGAGCTTCATAAACTGTTTTTCTGGATTAATTTATTCTAAATCCAAAAACACTTACTTTTTATAGGCACTCAAAAGACATAAATAAATTAGAATAACGATGGTGACAAACATTTAAATTTATTGTAAACACTAATAAGAATACTTTTCTCAATTAGTGCAAAGAAACACTCTAATCTGTTCCAATGACATACTTACGTCTATCTGATAGAACAGTTTCACCTTGTAAATCGTGGGCATCTATTATATCATAGACTTACATACACACAAAGAATGTCTTATGGCTAGGAATCAATAGCTCATTACGTACACACACTTTAAAACACACATTTACATACAATTTAACAGAAACCATGAGCATATCAAAACAATTAATTAAGCTGCCTTCCTTCATTCAAAAAATTACCTTTTCTTATCAATTACAAATGCAGATGAAGATTAACAATTATAATTCATGCTCTATCGCTCTAACCAAGGTTGCACAATGAAAAATAATTCCCTGACTAGCTGAGAGACTATTCCAAAAATACTTGTGAGCTACCTTTTGGATATAATCACACTCTGGGAAGAAATAAATTAATGACTAAATAAATGCCCATGAGGAAAAGTCATTGGTAAACTACTACGCTTCTTTTAAAGAAGCATTATAAATATTTATTATGGAAACCACACCAGTTTCGGATTTAGACGGTTTCTTAGGTAGGTCTTATATATACAGAAAACAATAACATTTTCTTAATCATTTTATTGTAAGCGTTAACTTGATATAGACAAGAATGGTAAGCAAGAAGTAACCAGTCGTTTTCTCTGTCCTAATGTTACCGATCTTTCAGCAAGTCCTCTTAGTTGGCCTGGCATTGGTGGGTGTTGTTTGCGGAGACGTATCACATTTAGGATACAAATACCCTCCCCCAGCACCAGTTGCTCCGAAAGCAACACCCTCACCGCAGTATATTCCACCAGTTGAAGCAAAACCACAAGCTCCTTTACCAGTTGCTCCTTTGCCTTCAACCACCAATGAAGTCAAAGCTCCAATAGAGGCACCTGCGCCTGAGTACATACCACCAGCTGAAACAAAAATAACTCCTGTTGAAGTTCCTAAACCAGTGCCTGAGGTTCCACAACCTAAGAAATCAGAAGGATATAGCTATCCAGCGCCCAAACCAGTTCAACCGATTGCTCCAGTTTCTGAGGAAAAATCTCTACCAATTGAACCAGAGCCAGCACATGAGTTGGCCAGTGATGGATACAGATACAAAACAGTGCGCAGAATTAAGTATCGCTATCGAGTGTAAATAAACGCTTCACCATATTGTGATTAACCAGCAAATTATTCTCTGAGAACTAAAATGAATTATTTCAAATTGGCTCATTTCCCAACATTAGTTTTCAGATACTCAGACTCATTTGCATTTTTACGATAAGGCGAGAAAAAACCACATAGGGTAGACCGGAGCGAATCTTTTGTTAGAAATTCTTAATCAATATCCATTTGCCTTGAACTAAAAAAATAACTTTAATAAACATAACTTGTTTCTGTGCAACGCAAAAGCTAAAAACGGAGAAAAATCTAAATTTGGGGCGAATCTAATTATCTATAATTTTTTTCAACACATTCTTCTGAAGGTAGTCTTTCGAAAAAATTCTGAAAATTTATACAAATGACTTTGAAGGCTTGTCGACATATTCGGGACATTAAACGCAGGTCTTTATCTTTATCGTCTTTTCTAGTATAATTTTCATGATGTATATGTACATTCAGTGACCATGATCCTTGGCTGAACTTTCAACACTCATTCAAACTGTCTGTGAATAAATACTAATCATATTTACATATACATATCCAATTATAAAGTGGTTCGCTTCATACCAAATGAATTAATCTAATTCGCTCCATACATAAGGACTTAAATAAAATTCTTCAAATTAAAGAAATACGACGAAATAGTTTAAAATGCTTTAAATATTAAATAAAGACACTTTATATACTAAGGCATTCCTTTTTAATTTGTTCAGTACAAGACCAGCTGTTGCTCGGAATGTTTTTCAAGTAAACAGTACAGTTCGCAGTTTTTTGAACAGCCATTGATTGGATCATAATCGCCACCTGACTATCAGGCCCCACAACGTACTGCATCTAGGCCCAGATAATCGAAAAAGTCATACGAGCACTGTGGTTCTGTCGCCATATCTGTGGCAAAAACTGGGGACCTTGTCCCTAAATCATGTTCCAAATCTACACCTTGGTCGTCAGGTGCACAAAGGCTAATGAGGCCACCATAGCAAAAAAAAAAAACTGGAACGGGTTCAGCACCAAACTGAAATCTGTATGACAGGTAGCCTGCCCTACGGTCTACTGCCAGTTCAAGTCCACATAGATGTGCAGGCAGGACTCAGTCTGCACAGGTTCTTTCACCTAGATATCATCTGCTCTAAACATCCAACCGACGGTCACCTTAAATGCTTTCTTCCCTACTTCAAAGTAACGAGTTCAGCATATCAATGGACGACAATCTTCCAAGGTACTACTTCAAATGAAATTTCTCAGTAGTCATCTTCCCGAGTGACAACTGCCAATATTTCAAACTCCGTCCCTCCGAGCACGACCGACTGTAATACACGGTCACCTCAAAACTGGACAGGGAAACTTAAGGTCTGATAAATGTCCAGATCTTCTAAAAAAAACACACCGGTAACGACTCCTTCTGCTGTTTTAGAGCCTTCCGTAAACATAGAGATGGATTCATTGAAGAGGACTTCACGCTAACTTCAAGAGATTCGGCTGTAGGTCCCACTGTTCATTTGCATCAGTAGAGTGCTATCAGCAACATTATGGGATAATGTTTTGAATTTTGATTTTTTCAGAGAAAAGGAACAGCTCCGTTTTAGATGGATTGACACTGAGGCCACAGTTGTTTATCCATGTAGTGAGTTTGCTTAGAGTGCGTTGTAGAATTTCTGCCAATGTTTGAGGGTACTTTCCCGTCACCGCGCGATGCCACGCATACTCTTGTTCTAGAGATATGTAGTACATTGAGAACAAGATTCCATAGAAGAAGAGATGGCCAACCACCTTAGGGGGTGTTCTGGTATGGCTTTTTCCTGCATGAGCTTTTACCGAAATAGGCGCTTATGACTCTGACTAGAGTATGAAAGGTAACCATAATTTAACTGCTAGAAAATGGCAACGAAGAAAGATTTGTCAACCTCTACAATAAACATCACAGGTGGCGCCAAATATAAGCACATAGCCTGCAATGAAATAATTAGGTTTCTACAAACCAATGCGCACCGAGTAAAAATGAGTTGCTGCGATCAAAGCACACAAAATAGGTAAACTAGCAGCGCTTCAAGGCATTCCTGCATCAAATGTCTAATGGCTGATTCCAATCCCAAGGGGCGAAGCATTTTTAGTTACAAAATTACATTATCTGTCAGATTTGATTTATAACAGAAATAAAAAAAAAAACGAAGGTCGAGCCTGTGTACTGACACAATGGGAGATAAATGATGACATGAAATATTATGTTACATTTCGGTTGTTAGTTTTTGTTAAATCTTCCGTGTCTGGAGGGAAACATGATATCTGTGAGACTTTAAAACAAATTAAAATCAAGCGTCTTCTGGTGAACACAAAAAAACAATAATCGTTTGCATATCAACTTTTTGAAAGACAAAATCACAAGTCTTAAATAACATTTATGATTCTCGCACATACTCGTGGAACAAAGAAGGCTGTGAAAGAGTCGAATCCATGAATGCGAAGACCTGACAACGAGCACCTATCCTTAGCGGTTTGGCTAAACCGTGCGGATTTGCTGCGAATTTTAAATTTCATCATAATTTCTTGTCGTATTTTTTGGGGGATTCTACATAAATTTATAAATTATAATCGTTTCGAAATAGTTTGGCGGAGGATAGATCTATCATTCTGAGAATCCATGTAATTATGAGCTACCTGAAAACGAAATAAAATGGTGATCGATAAAATCGCTCCCGCAAGTAAATATCTGTTCCGTTTCCAGTTATTGTTATGTAACCTTGAAACTGTTGCTGAAGTTTAATTTTGACAGACATCCGTTATTGTTATTCTGAGTCGTTCATTTTATTTATTTCTTATGCAAAATATATTAGCTTGGAATTTGTTACTTTTCGACGATGATCCTGTATGTAAAGTGGGGATTTTTTTTCGTTTTACTAAGATTCATCGGTTTTTTTTTTTTAAAGAAAAAACACGGAAACAAATAAATACAACAAGCATTTCAATTATAAGGTAAATAAATTTGAATGAAATATTCCATTGAGCACATCAAATAAGTATTGGCAACACTTATCTTTCATTGAAGTGGTGCCGTCATTGAAAGTATCAGAAACTAATGAAAGCACCAAAGCTAGCGGAACAAGTGCCAGACACTACTGAAGAAGATATTTGTGTATAAACTCTTCTTTTCCCTTTTTTCTTTCCTGAGGAAGACCCCCTTAAACTGTGTATCAGCCTCCTCAACATCGCGCACAAGATTTTATCTACCATACTGTGTACACGCATGAAACCTTTTGGTAACAATCTGATAGGCCCCAATTGATGCGATTTTAGGCCAGGAAAGTCCACAATTGGCAAAATTTCACACTTCGGCAGATCCTGGAGATAATCAAAGAATTGCAAATCGATACATACCAACCCTTTATCGAATTTAAGGCCGTGTATGAGAGCATTTGTAGAGGCGAGTTATACAGAACCATGTCTTATTTTGACATCCCTGCCAAACTCGTCAGTCTATGCAAGATGACGATGGAGAATGTTCGCTGCTTCATCAAGGTCGGCAACGATTGGAGAAAACCTACCACGGAAGGTAAACGTCAAAATGTTGTGCCTTGCTGGAGAGAGTGTTTTAGTTTGGGGTGCATGGCAGCAAGTGGCGTGGGTATCAAAATATTTATTGAAGGTCATTTTACAGCTGTCACGTTTTTTGATATTTATTTTTTGTATTAATTGAATTTAATGGAAAGCTCCGAAAAGTTTTGTCCTAGGAATATGTTTATCTTTCAGGAAAATAACGACCAGACGGGCGAAACACGCTTTATAATTCTCCTACCTGTAGAAAATTTATCGAACTACATATTTGGGGTTGGCTGATGGTCCCTTCTGCAAAAAAGCGAGTTCAGCATGCCGTTGGTTGACACTCTCCCAAGGTATTGCTTCAAACTAAACTACTCAGTAGTCATGCCCCCGGGGTGATCATGCACCCCGTCCTTTATAGCATGACCAAGTATGGTTCACGGATGGCTCTAAACTGGACAGTGGATTTGGGACTGGAATATTCGGAGAGTCGGCTAGCACTAACATATCGATCTTCTAGGCAGAAATATTTGCTATAAGTCAGTGCACAAGCTTAAGCCTGCTCTCTAACATCCGTGACAAAGCCATCTTTATCTTCTCTAACAGTCAAGCTGCCCTGAAAGCACAGAACTCAGCCACGACAAAATCGAAACTAATCTTAGTCGGATTGCTTCTTGAACTAGGAAAAAACAACTCACAAAGGCCACACCGGCATTATAACACCAGGCTCACCAGCCAAGATCGGTGAAACTGGTCACTGGTCCTGAACCACCCTGTGGAGTAAACAAATCCGTTTTCAGAAGCAACATGAGGGAACAAACCCTGCTCAAATCCAACACAATTTAGATGGGAGGTATAGGACAGAAATGTACCAAACATTTCTTCCCCAATCTATCACAAAATAAACCCAAGTTTCTTCTAAATCGGATTAGGAGCCACCTTAAAATTTTGAACAGTAACCTAAGTGGCCATTGCCAACAAGAACGGCACCTACATAAGCTTGGTTTGTAACCGAACCCTACTTTTCAGACTATGCTTGGAGAACGACAAATGCCCAGCCCTTATTCATGTGAGAAAGCGGACCTTAGGCAGTGAATCACCACTGCATTTGCCACGCTTCACCCAGAGACAGCCTCTGGAATAGACAAACTGCTCTAAAATACATGGGACAGCACAATAAGCTTCATTGTGAGATCACAGTGCAAGACTGAACCAAAAGCTCTCCACAAATAATAATAATTGCGGTTGGCTACATACAATTTTAACCAAGCCAATACAGGCGATTAAAAGCCATAATGGAGGCGATAGAACTACGGCATTAAATACGAAAGGTTTCCCTCTTGTGATTTAAGTTCACTAAATTAGGACATCACTGAAATTAGCAATTTTTTTTTCATCCACTGTATATGTTAACCATAGCTTTTTTCCAAATATGTAGATGGTGGATGAAGCGACAGATTGAGGAAAATGTCGAGTGCTCCGGTGCCAATAATTTTCAGGGCAACACCTGTGTACATTTGGAGTTTATTGCGCCTGTGCTTTGCAGATTTATGTTGGATTTTCCAACATTTCCAACGAAGTTTTTATTCAAAGAAGAAAGCAGAATTTGACTCTCATTCGGATCGCAATGGCATGTGCACGTCATTACGCATAAAAATCGTCGTCGCTTGACGAAAAATAGAAAGAGAACTCTTTCTTGAGGGCATATTTTCACAGATGTAACATTGAGACTTTCTGTGGTCAGTCTTTTCTCAAATTGTCTTTCTTCTAGCATACACTATCCAATTACAAGTAGTATTCGGGTCTATCTGTGCTTTGGATGGATCAGTTAATATATCTGGGCATGTCTTATGTTTGTACATGCAGTACTTAGAAAATTTCGGCCAACCGCTCTGGTTCAGACGTAGACCAGGCCCAGAATAGTCAGACGCTTCTGAAATTTTACTGCTTCAATGCACACGTATCTAGATGTGCCATGGACGTCTAGATAGGTTTGAGGTCTGACTTACATAGTCTATTACGTTTTGGCATCCCTCGTAGTAATCTTATGAGGTGGTAAGCACTTACTAGAAATTGCCTATTCTTGTTGATTAAAATTTCGGTGACCTTTTCAGTAGCCCTCTACTTCCCCGCCTTTTTTGGTCATCGACTGCTTATTGGTTATTCACACCTTATCTGCATTGTAGGCCACTATCTACCAAGTGCGGCCCGCACAGTATTCTGGGCTTAGTTCTGCGCACTGGAGTAGGTAAGCATTGCATAAGTATATTGAAAGTTGTGAAAGATTCTTTTTCTTAATGCTTAAGGTAAAGGCACATATTTCAGTATGGGGACAACTTTGAAGCATTTTTAAGCCCTAGGAACATATATTACGGCAATGATATGTATGCATATATTGGTTAGGTTAGGTTAGGTTAAGTTGAAGTGGCTGCCAGGTAAAGCCAACACACTTAGACCCATGAGGGGTCCGTTGTGATACCACAAGGATTTCGGAAAGATCTCCTGGCTACTCATTTAAAAGGGGTGATAAATGAACGCACGGTTGCAGACATATATGTATACATATGCATGTAGTTTGAAAAAGTTTAGGTTTATCTCGTCGAATCCAGTTAGGTTAGATTTAATTTTTTACACAAAGTCTTCCATTCATGCGCAGTGAAAGGAGAATGTCAATGAAGTGCTAACGTTTTTCTCAGGTAGTTTAAAATTAAAAGAACCAGATCGTTTGAACCATTAGAAGACCTGTTAGTATGTTCAGCATCATGGCTAGACGCTTCGAAATCCCATTTATTTTTTTCACTTAGAAGTCCAGATAAAACAGGAGTGGTGTGGATCCCAACTGAGGTTCTTGCTAAATGTTAATCGGTAAGATTACTCGAAATAGAATTCCATTTTTTATTTTGTAAAAAAAAAATTAGTTAAAGAAATTGATTATAGAAAACTTGTTAGATCACTCGATTTTAAAAACACACGCCAAAGACTTACGATTACAATCAGGAATATCGAAAAATGCTTGTTTGGAATAATTTACTGAAAAGATGTCTTGTAAAACCAAAAAATCTAAAAAAAAATCCATTTACCATGAGACTGCCTAAAATATTATAGTAAATTTGGTTAGTTTCCGTTTGTCTGTGCTCGTCAACTCAGATATCCATTCATTAAAAAAAAAAATAAAAGTACATATTTAGAAAAAAAATACCAATTAGCAAACATCTCATTTAAAATTGAATAGTATAGGAATTTGAGAGACGTTCTTTTTTTAAATGTAGAAAAACTACTTTCAATTTTTTCTCTACATGCGATGGGAATTAAATTTGCATAACTTATTAGCTTAGCTTAAGATGCTTTGTTTCATGATTTAGAATGGGTTTTTCGTTTTTGATTTGCCTAAGAACCTGTTTCTAGATATAAAAGCAAAGCATTCATGATGGCCTTCGTTCTGTCACTTTGTAACACGGGAATAGAGAAGGTAAATGAAAATAAAAGTCGGCACGATTCAGTTCGATCGTAGAATCTAGGTTCACTGAACTATTCAATCTACAGTTTTATTGAAGCACGCGTAGGAAAGGTCTTTTGACTTCTTTAATTATTTAACAGAATTTTTTTTTTTCAGCGATTGAAGTAAAATGAAGCTATGAGAATACAATTCACTGAGCTCTTGAATTTACAATTTGTTTAAGTTCGGAAAAGAAAGGACTTCGGCCCTATAGTGAGTATAGAGTACGCATATGTGCATTTGGTTTTTGGGCTTCCCTTAATTTGAAGACTTTTGATCACTCAAAATTTGATTTGAGCCAGAAGTGCAACAATCAAGTTCGTACTTTATTCGGAAAAAGGGTTCGCGCCTTGGAGTTAGGAATCTAGCTGTTGAGGAAGGTAAAGACGATTCCTATTACCAAATAAGTTTCGCGTAAAATTTAACACCGAATGGCGACATCGTCATTTTGCGAGGGAATTTCAACGCCAAGGTAATTAAAGGGAATGACAACGAAGCGTTCACTGGTGTGGTGCGCAAGCATGGTCTTATCACCCGAAGTTACCACGGTGAATGCTTTGTAGACTTTAAAAGTTATGCAGGTCAGTTTAATAGGGAAACGCAAAGAAGTCATCGGACGTAGCTGTATGAAAATGGCTGGCAGTGCACCAAAGAATGAAATCAATTTAAAGTTCGCCATACAGCAATCCAACAATTTTCGAAAAGAAATTCCCAATTCGGGACTATATTTATTTCAAAAGCGGTAAGTCCGGGTGAACCTACGCCTCAACCAAAAAACGTCTCTAGCCAGCTCAATCTTTAGTCAGCTGGCGGCAGTTTCCCCCTTCCTTCAGTTCCCTCCCACTTCCGTGCGCCACCTGAGTCGCGGGCTTCCTCTACTTCGCCGTCCCTCAGGTGTGGATTCGAAGATTTTCCGGTCCGGAGCATTGGTGTTCATCCGCTTTACAAGAGAAAGCCACGTCAGTCGTTGGAGCTTCACTCTTTTGGCTAATTCGATCGCGCTCTACAGACCGTACAGTTCGTCGTTGTATCTCCTTTATGCAGACGGAACCGAAAATGACCCGAAGAAATTTCCTCTCGAAAAAGCCAAGAGCAACCTCATCCGCTTTTGACAGTGTACATGCCTCTGCGTCATAGAGCAGGATTGGGATGATTAAGGTCTTATTCGAGTGAGAGAGCTTTGCTATGCAATTGCCTTCCTAGCCCAAAGAAAGCGTTGGTATCGTTATCTAAGTTGATAGCGGGGCCTAGGTAGACAAAGTCCTTAACTACCTCAAAGTTATATCTGTTTACAGAGACATCTATCCGAGACGTCGGTGTTGATTGTCCTTTCTTGTTGACAGCATGTCAACCGCCAGTGACATCACGCTGCGTTCTTCCAATTATGTCAATATCGTCGGCGTATGCGAGTAATTGTACGGATTTGTGAAAGATTTTGCCTCTAGTGTTGGAGCATTAGTTTGGCTTCACTTTAAATGACCGTTGATTATTATTAAATGACCGTTGATTATTATGACTATATTGACGCGGTGAATATCCTGGGAAGTGCGTTTCTAGATTATGCGAGATTTAATGTGTGATGGCAGGATTTAGCCAGCTTCCATTGGAATCGTCTAGAGAAGCTACGACTACTGATTTTCTAAAAATAATTTTCGTAAGCCTGGCTCATTTAGCGGTTTTCTCTATTTCGTTTCTTAAAAGTTATTCACAGAATGTTTAGTTCAAAACAGTTTTAAGTCTCCTTTGCTGGGACCCCGAAATTTACCGCAGATTATATGATTCTCTACGCCTATTTCGCTAAAAAGTGCAACCCGGTGGCATTATATGGAACAGAATACAAAAAAATATTTAGTTAATGAAAACAAGTATTTGGACATGTATTCTGAAAGGTAATTTTGTATCTTTTTTTTTTTTGTTACAACTCTGTTGAGTTTGCAGTTTTAAAGTTCATTGTGGGAGAGACCTACAATCTAGTGCCGACTCTCATAGGCGAATTGAGAAGCTTTTTTATGACAATTTACACTTTTGAAGGATTGCCATTTCCCCACGAAAGGTACGCTGATAGTTTTTTTCATGAATATGGCATGAATTTCAACACAAGCAGCTCGCACAGCAATGCAAGCACAACTGAGCGACGGTGACAAAGTGCATTTTTTAAGAGGGACTGCTGACCGATCGGCGTGGATTCAAGCTCCAGCCACCGAACATTTATTGCGGCACCACCTCTCGTCGTGGAATGGCAAGCCTCAGGAAGTATATTCTTTCATGAAAGAGCTTCTCAATTCGCCGTTCAGGG
This sequence comes from Matsumyia berberina, assembly GCA_917880715.2. Classification (NCBI taxonomy): domain Eukaryota; kingdom Metazoa; phylum Arthropoda; class Insecta; order Diptera; family Syrphidae; genus Matsumyia; species Matsumyia berberina. The sequence goes on from OU862870.1 coordinate 39,363,785, forward strand.
TCGGCAATAAATTATAGGTCCCTTCCATTCATGCGAAAAGTGTAACACGTACAATATGAATGGTTGCGAGAAGCTAGGCCTTGGCTCATTCCGAGCTGTCCCGCCAGCTATTTATTTATTTTTATAAAAAAAAACTTCATCGGTTGCTTCCTTCCAATAATCTTCTCGCACCCTGTTCCGAGAAGATATAATTTTATTGCAATTTCCTAGTATCTGGTTAATCCATCTATCATGTTTTTCATTAAATTTGACGCCTGGTTTTTTTTTTTTTTTTTTAAATTATATATGTATGTATGTATGCAAATGTAAATCTATGAAATAAATCGATGTGTGAGGTCTTTTGTTCTAAAGAGGAGGTCATAAATGCTGAAACAATAATTATGAAACTACAAGGCTAAAGAACTTGATTATTAGGAATGTTTTAAGTGGTACATTTGTTGTCTGTAGTATGCATTTACGTATGAGGAGAACAAATATTTATGGAAATTGTATTAAAAATTGCAAAATGAATACTATTTTTGTGGTAATTTTGTGAATGTTTTTATTCGATTTGTAGGTTGATTGCTATTATATCCGCCACATTTTTTTTTAAAGACTTCCCGGTAAAGGGAACATATGTATATATAATGTCTTCGTTACGTACACAGCTGTTAATATTTACCCTCTTTCCTACGAATCCGGCAGTCGTAGTAATTTTCTTTCAAAATAGTATTCTCTTTAGTGTAGAACTGAGTTCCGTTGTGTATGTACACATAACATACATGCATATGTATTTAAGTGTAAGTATGGTTAGTTGCTGCAGTTTGGCAAAAACAAAAATAAAGATATCCGTAGTTACCTATACTACACAACTACCTGATACCCGCGACTACGTACCCGTTGAAAGACGTCACATTATACCCTCTGTCCTTCTCCGAGGTTCAAGACATTGATCGATACCTCATATTAATTCCATAAGGCGTTTAGTAAGCAACTATCCTCATTTTTCTTCCTGATTTTCAGGTGAATTGACTCTGAGCGCGCTATGCGAGAAACAGTCACTCCTCCGATCCGCATTATCTACTTAAAAAATCTGTCCCTTTACCTTATTGATGTTCATGGCGTGTCAAACTTTAACGGAAAATTGCAGACGTTTAAATTCAAAGTTGTAGTCTGATAGGATCAGAAGAATGCGGGTTATGAAGACGGTTTTTTCCCTGATTGACACCTGTGAAAATTCTGGCTTCGATAACGTGGTTCTACTAAGTATTCACCTGTACCATTTCGGATGGTTTAGATTGGTCAACAACTTTGAGGTTGAGGATGTGAGGTGGGTTTTCTGGTGGATCATAAGTGTGCAGGAACTCTACAGGTTTATGCGCAGCATTCCCGAGTTTAATTTTCGAGTCCAGAGATTCATACTTTATATGATCAGTTGCCAACTTCTCAAGTAAAAAATTGCTGGTGCTGTTGGCAGAGTCGTTTATACGAGAAAAATTGCTCTTTCACTCAGCCATGAAGAACAATTTACTCGAACCTAATGGATTTGTCAGTTGGTAAATTTATTCTTCCTTCCTCTTTTCATACCCAATATCAAAAAAAAGGTTAGAAAACTTCTCTGCCCTCAAGTCACGTCGAAGATGGACACGTATTTATGTATGTTAACTTTCAAGAACAGGACTTTGACATTAGGCTATCAGATAGATGACTTGACACAGGCCTTTACTTCATCTGCCGTGTCGACCATGGCACAACAGGCTTGGTCCGTCTGAAGCCACCTATTTCGATCCTCAACACCTTTCTTATAAGCCATGATGCTTGAGCTTAGTCGCTCTGCTTTAAGGTTTTATAAAGTGTAGACTCAGAATGACTTAGGTTGAGAAGGTTTGATAAGGTAGAGTGACCTGCTTATCCACTATGAGGGTCGCCGGGTAAGGGTGCTTAAGTGGACTCTCCACATCTCTCGATCTTCCGCCATCGACTCTAAATCATCAGGGGCTATCACCATATGGGTAGAGGTGTAATTTCGAACTTGGTCAAACAATCACATCCTAGGCCCAGGGGACGCCTACCTGATGGCACAGATTTCATGGCCTGGTTGAGGGCGAAGTTTGGACCTTTCTATAACTAATGTGATATAATATTGCTTAAGACGTTTACATGGCACGCTCGACTGACCCTTTATTAAGGGATATGTTTTGATAGTCAGAAAGGTTTTTCTGTAGACGTGAGTTATTTGGTCAATGTTACAGTCGTGGAGTATGCTTCTACGTATCTTCTTTATTTTGGCTCAAAATTCAGTTCATGCTCTCTGCACAACTTCACATCAAGATGTGATAGCTCCACTAGGACATCATGGAATCTTTTATTCTTCTTTAACTTACCTTCCTGATAGATGTGTTGACTTTCTCCAAACTTGGTGGAGGATATTTTTTATGGCTGCGATTATAGTTTTCCTCTTCCTTATTAACTTTCTGTATTTGATGCTTATTAAGGACCTAGTTCGTTGGTTTAAGTGATTGTATCAGGCAGAGAGCGCCCGATACTCAAATAGTGCTGAAATGCACCATCTTGATGTGGATTGGTGTTGAAAAACCATAGCTGTTGGTCTTAAATCCAACCCGTGGAGTTAAGGTAGAGAAGAATGTTAGGGATTTTCTTCTCTGAAGGTTCGCCGAGGTTGTTGAGGAAGAGTTTCCCTAGCGCTATAGCAAGTGCCGGACAGTTGCAGAGGAAGTGTTCTAGGGTTTTCTTTTCGTTTGTGTCTTTGCCGCTGCGGCAGTGAGGATAGCGACAACGCGCGTAATGTTTGTTTGGGTTCTTCTAAGGAAGTCGCTCGTTTTCCTGTGGTTGTGTGTTGGCCAAGTCTTTCTGTAAATGGCGCAGCTAGCAAGGTCGTTCCATTTGTGTTTGACTACTGAGAAGTAGTGCTGATTGATTTTTCCCTTGAAAGGTCTTATTGGGATGAGAATTAAAGACATACTGCCTTCTATTTAGTGAGGCCGACTATGTCGAATGAGAGATTAAGATATTTCCGTGTGAGCTGCGTGGGTTCAAGATCCAGCCATATCCACTAAAAATTTTTCGCGACACTACCTCTTAACAGGGTTCTAGACTACCATTTGCCATGAAAAAAGCTTCTCAATTCGTCATTCGGTGTCGGTTCTGATTGTTAGGTCCCCAGACCAGACTCAGCGTTGACTCAACTAGAGCTAAAGCTTCAGCCATTTATTTTTTAAGCAACACAGTTAGTACCACACGTTATAATTCCTCCATTGGCTTCTCCAGTCAAAAGCTAGCACACAATGTCACTTCATCGCCATCATTACTTTTATTTTTACTTGTTTTCCTTTGGTCAACAAAATGAATACATTTTTTCACAACATATTAACACACAAAATATTTAGTTCCTATTAAGGGATCCAAAGGAAACTAGTGGAACACTGTAATGGTACCCGTCTTCCGATAGTACTGTTTCATGTGTAGATACTTCAACCACCTCAGACGGAAGGCTATCAAACGACTCCAATAGTTCTGATGCATTGATGCGTATCAAAGGATCATTTTCGGAATCAACTTCCGTGTCTAAAGGTGCTCCCGTCTTCTGTATGTACTCCGGCACAGACGTGGTCGCCGATCCAAAAGGATTTGGAGAAGTCTCCGATACGAATGTCACAACAGATGGGTGTGAGGTTATTGTTGTTGGATTGAAATCGGCAGTAGTTTGGGGAATATTCACGGGGTTAAGAGTTGGCTGTGATATGACATTTGTTAGAACATCCAAATCATCTTCACTTGCATGCGAATGTATGGTTATTCCAGTTGGGGTAGCAATGTTTGGTACAAGCGGAAGATTATCATTCCGCACTGAAAGTTTTTCTATTCTTGGTATGACAGGAGGTAGATACTCCCTTTGGATGGAAACTGGATTAGTAACCAATGGTACAATGGGTGCTACAGTTTTGACAATTGTTGGTGCGGCTGGTCCGAGATTCTGTATCAGGAGAGGTAGTGCAGTTGAAGGTGGTTGTGGTTCCTGTTGGTATGACGTTGTAACTGCAGGCGTCAATATTGAGGTGACTTTTAGTTTGGGCAACGAGGGTGGCAAATATCCCCTTGCTGGAGGCAAATACTCCCTCGATGGATTAATAATTTCGGAAACATCACCAGATACTGCTCCGCACAACGCAATGATAACAAAGGCAAAAATCTGAATAGAAAATTAGTATGTTAAATTGATGTTCTCATTAATAACAGCAAACAAGTTTTCATATCTCACCATCTTGGAAAACACTGCTCTCAGACGAATGAAACTACAAATTGTATTCACCATATCCCGACACCGTCTTTTATACTCAATATAGCACCAAAAAGAACTATATGCAACATAATAAGAGACGCAAGTAATTTTAAGTATATTTTTGGTTAAACCGGAATCCAAACAAACCCTGAGATACGCTTAAACAAAATTTTTTTCAGAGTTCATAATTTTTGCAAACAATTAGTAAGATGAAATAATTCAATTGGTAACCGAATTTCTAAATAGTAAATAAATTATTAACAGTCAACGGATAATAAATCAAAGCCGAAACATTGCAAGTAAATAGGTTTAGTGTTTCGTTATGCGAAATGAAAGAAACTTTAAGCGCATACCTTGAGTGCAAGCTAAACAAAACCTTCTTTATAAAATTGTTTACTTTCCTCGTGAGAAGAGTCGAGGTCCACTTTGCCGCTTCAATTTATTTTTTTTAAATCACCGATTTCTTTTGAGGGAAAAAATTGAAACGTTAACACACGTAAAATTGTTTAGGTTGAATGAAGATGCAAGACATTTGCATTTTCGGCAAAACAACTTTATCCGAGACGATGACACATCCACCGTTTTAAAAAAGATTAGTCTTAAGAGATTATTTGTGATATTTTAATCTGATATAACGATCTGTTCGACAAGAAAGATGTCTGACTTTAAATATACGTAAGTATGTGAACCATTTTTTTTCACAATTATTTTGGGGCGCACTCTTCATTAGGCCGAAAATTCATGGAGCCACTTGCGACTTGTAATAGACTACGACATGTCAGATTTATTGTGCTGGCCTAATGGTTAACTGTCTCAGTGGTTACTGCGTTGGACTGCTGTGCGAGCGGCGTGGGTTCAAGCCCCAGCCAGGTCAACCGAACATTTTTCGCAGCACCACCTCTCGTCGGGGAATGACAAGCCTCCGGGAGTATAATTGGTCATGAAAGAGCTTCTCAATTCGCCGTTCGGAGTCGGCAATAAATTGTAGATCCCTTCCATTTGCGCAAACAATACAACACGCACAACATGAATGGTTGCGAGGAACTAGACCTTGGCTTATCTCAAGCTGTTGCGCCAGCTATTTATTTTTAATGGTTAACTAAAAGTCAAACTGAGGTCCTTAATAAACCTCAGGAATGCTTTAGGTTTCACGTTTCAGGTATCCACTGGGCACATAGTGTTCCGTATTAGATGGAGTAGTCTCTTCTTTGCGGCCCGTGGGGACTTTTAAAGAACAAGTTCTGTCATCTCTTATTGCTCTCCGTGGAGCTGGCACTTATGCCGACTGTATCTTAGTAAACATATCAAATTGGGTAGCCCGTCAGGGTCTTTAAATCGTCTTTGTTGAAGTCTTGCAGTTTTTTGCCCTGTTTTTGTTGGGATCAATGATCTTTCTCGCTTTCATCAGACCCCTCTGTAGTTCCCAATATTCCGCGAGCCTATCAGCTTCCCATTGTGATCAAATTTCATAAAAATCGGGGCATCAGAAATGGGCCCCTTTTTTCTAAGTATATCTTATCAAGGATCGTTAAACATAAAATACTGAGGCGTATGTGGAATATTTTAACTGATTTCTCAGATGTTCTCCGTAGTTGAACTAATATACCACATATCGGTTGAACTTATTTTGGAAGTAAAGGGTTTTCCAATAGGGACGGGTAAATGTTAAAATTAAATAAAACAAATTGTGTGTGAGATATCAACGATTTTTTTATTTTATTTGAAAGGACTGCCAATGATATTATGTGAGGAATATGACATCGTTCAAATGGTCCAATTTTCGATGACTCTGGCCGCTGGCGCATAGATCAGGCTGAATTTAAGCGATGGAACTGATAAAGATGACCTTGAGGGCAGTTCTCGTTTGCGGCTTATTGGCATAGACCTGCGTCTTAAGAAAGCCCCACAAGAAAAAGTCTAACGGGGTCAAATCGCACAATCTCGGTGGCCAGTTCACATCACCTTCACGTGAGATGACCATTCCCTCAAATTGCTCCTGCAGAACGTCCATTGTGGTACGTAGCGCCGTCCTGTTGGGACCACATGTCGTTCACAAAAATATCATCCATTTTGGGCCAAAAGAAATTGGTTATCATCGATCGGTAGCGCTCTGCCTTGATGGTGATGGCAATGCCATCGTCGTTTTCGAAGAGGTACGGACCGAACCGATGTTGCCGCCGTCCCACAATCTACACCAAACAGTGTCTTTCTGAGGATGGATTGCCACTTGGTGGACCTCGTGTGGATTGGCATTACCCCAAATCCGTTCATTCAAAAATGGGCCTCGTCGCTGAAGATGATTTTTTTTTTTGCGAAATCGGGGTCCGCTTCTAATTGTTCCAGAACCCAGTCACCGAGCACTCGGCTTTATCTATGATCGTTTTCCTTCAGCTCCTGGGTCAGTTGGAATTTTATACGGTTTAGGCCCAAATCCCAATGCAAACTTTCGCCAAGTTGATGTCTGCGAAAGGCCGAGCTCTTCTGCGCGGCGAGGAATTGAAAAAAATTAAACGTAAGGTAGGAAAAATCGGGACAAAATCGAACCATTCTCTAAATCGAGACAGGGTTAAAAATCGGCACTGTTCCGCCAAAAATGGCACGTCTAGGTCCTAGGTGGTACCCCCCAAAAAGGATTTAAGGCCAACGAGTGTTCTTGCCAGACAGTCCGCCCGTTCATTACCTTCGAAAGCATCGTGTCTAGTGATCCAGACTTGAGTAAACTCGTTTGCTGACGTAAGGTGTTAAAGGAGGTGGAAACAGTTGCAGAAGAATTTAAGCAGTGATCTTTATGCCTGAAACACAATACTGCGTTAGTGCTCTTATTGAATGACGTTTAATGTTCAATCAAAGGAATTCAATGTCACCAGCCACAATCTCTTACTACCGTTCTATGTTTAAGATCAAAATAGAGTAAAGAGGCATACGTAATAGTACGTAACGACGGGATCTCTCAGAGAAAAATTTCAACTGAGTTAAACTTTTGGTGCGTTCTGACACTTCGCATCGCAGAAAATTTGTGTGGGATTTTGTGCAAACAGCTGATAAATTTGATTATTTCAATTCAACGCGTCTGTGAAGCACTTCCAAAGTGACGGGAAAACGGTAGCAACAACGTAGTATTGTGTTTCAGGCATTAATATTGGATCACTTTGGATACAGCCCATAATCCTCAGGTTACTCATGCTGTGACTATCGGTAAACAGGGCAACCTTAGAGCCCTCAGCATAGCTTCTTTCTGAACAAGGAAGTGTAGTGGTGTTAGACTAGGGTTCATTTTTATCACCGCCCGGATTACCCAGGTAAGCCAGGCGATGCAGTCGGTTTAACTGTTCTTGAGCCTTTTACGTGCAGGAGTTTTTGGCGACCATACCAGGAATACATAGGGGACCATTGGTTTGATGATCGCCATGAGATCAACTTGGGTTTCAATCTCTATATTTTACCGTGTAGGCGTTGGCACATAAACATTGCCCTGGTCGCCCTATTGGTAATCTTGTTTAGGTGAGAGAGAAGTTGATGGAGAGGCTTTTTTTGTCCGAGAAAGGGTACAAGGCAGCTTTACCCGAGTTAATGGTCAGACTCTTTGTCATATATTAATTTGAAGTCAGGCTTTTCTTAGACTAAATACATATGTATCTTGTAGTGCAACTGTGGTGATTACTTGAAGCTATGAACTGAAGTGTATGTACGTGTTTATTGTATTCACCTAACAGCTACGGTACACATATCGTGTAGTCATATTTACTTACTTAGGGTGGCGCTACAGCCCGGGTTGAATTTGGGCCTCAACCAACAATATTTATGTAATTCTTTTAATTCTAATTTTTCTAAAATTACCAGTGTCATAATATTACTGATTTTGATCAAACACACTGTCTAATGTATCGTCAACAATTTGTTTATTTTTTTTATTATTTTCACTCATTAGCATAACGTCACAATGTTTTGGCATATCCAGTTGTTGTTTTGTTATTCCGTTTAGTGCATTCGAGTTTTGCTACTCAATGACCTGTCATCTTCATAAAAAATTACGTTATCGTCTGGGCCAAGTTTTGCCCAGACGATTTCGATATCCACGCTCTTCTCAAAACAATTTAGTACCTGTTTGAATTTTTTAAGTCTTTTCATTTGTTTTATTGATATTTAAATATGTGTCAATTGTATTGCATGTATGTGTGTTCAAAATTTTTATTTTAATTTCAACTCTTGTGCATACATATGCATATGGTTTTCGTTAGGTAAGGTCAGTGAATTCAGAAAAAGAATGAGATCTTATCGAGGCAAACTTTACACACGTGAGGAAAATATTTTCAAGTATACGAGTAGGTATATGTATATATGATAACATATAAAGAGCATATTAGAAACCAATCCGGATATTGCTGGTTTTGCGTTTTGCAATACTTTGAAAAAAATGTTGAGATACAGTTTTGAAAAAGATAGTTTAGTTATATTGTTAAATAGGGACATAACAATTTTGTATTTTAATACAAACGCACCCTTAAACTTTTTTTATGATTTGTCAATGTCAAAACGTCAGATAAAGTTTAAATTTTTATCATGGTGAAGTTAACGAACGAGCAATGTTCGGAAATTATTAAAAATTACCACTGAAATTCTGAGTGGGTGGTCGCAGCTTTAAGAGTGTTTACTCCAATTTTCGGTCGTAAAAATCGTCCCACCAAACAGGCTGTGCGTGCTGTAGAAGATAAATTCGAGTCAACATGTTCACTATTGAATGTGCCTGTGCCAGTTAGACAATGAAGTACCAAAAATTTCAGTTCAAAATGATCCAAATCTTCGCCGTTCACGGGAATTGGGAATCCCTCAGTCCACATTGTGGCGAATTTCGCATAAAGATCTTGACCTTGAAGCGCTGAAACTTCTCCGATTGAATGCCACTACACTAGACGCGAACTGGAAAATGGAAATCACAATGACGTTTGAGGTCAACATGACAAACTCGGATTGCTTATATTAATTCGTTAAATAAGCCCTTAAACAAACATTAAATGGCAGTACGGCGCCAATTCATAAAACAAGTCAAATAGGATTCATGTTAAAAATGTGAGAAATCATTGAAAATTCCAACTAATAATTCAAATTTGAGGTAAAGAGCCGTCGTAAAGGTGAAAACACGTTAACTAATCGCTGATCCGATTGTTCACTTCCTCTTTAATTGCCTCGAAACGAACGGACGGTTAAAACTGGGTTTATCTGTATGATGTAAGCGATGTAATTAAAAACGTCTATACGCTGTTTACACTTTTATTGTGAGAATTTTGAAAAGTGAAGACAAAACGACTAATGACACATCTGAGGCAATACAGGGAAATTATTTTAGCAAAAATCAAATTCTCATGATATTTTATATGCAAATTAATTAAAAACCAGTTATAGTTCCTTATGTGCGTTTGGGTTCTTGGGTTGTAAAAATGTAAATTTGAAAAACTAAAAATCTTAGAATGAAAAAAAAAAATAGTTCCTAAAAGAATATAAATACAGGAAACGTAAGTTCCGCAATCATTTTAGTTTTGGTTCTTCTTTGGATAAGAAAAGGAAAACCATCAAAATGGTGAGCATTTAAAATATTAGATATTCATTTTACTTTTTGAGTTACAGGTGTCTATATAATTGATCTTTTTGTTTAGAAATTGTTCGTTGTTCTACTTGCAATTGCAACCACCGCCGTTGCTGCCCAGTTATCAACAGAGTATCTTCCTCCAGTTGAACAAGCAGTAGCGTCTCCTATCAGTGAATATCTTCCTCCTGTTGAGAGCGAGTCAGCACAAACTCTTGCTGATGATGGCTACCGTTACAAGACCGTTCGTCGGTTGAGATATCGTCACCGCCGTGATGTCAATGAACTGCCTTCCAACGAATACCTTCCTCCAGTACAGCAGTCTGCTGTGGCTCCCGCCCCAACACAGGAGTACTTGCCACCAGTCAGCGCAGCTGTTCAGCCTGAAACCGTTCTTGCTGATGATGGCTACCGTTACAAGACCGTCCGTCGGTTGAGATATCGTCACCGTCGTGATGTCAATGAACTGCCTTCCAACGAATACCTTCCTCCAGTACAGCAGTCTGCTGTGGCTCCCGCCCCAACACAGGAGTACTTGCCACCAGTCAGTGCAGCTGTTCAGCCTGAAACCGTTCTTGCTGATGATGGCTACCGTTACAAGACCGTCCGTCGGTTGAGATATCGTCACCGTCGTGATGTCAATGAACTGCCTTCCAACGAATACCTTCCTCCAGTACAGCAGTCTGCTGTGGCTCCCGCCCCAACACAGGAGTACTTGCCACCAGTCAGTGCAGCTGTTCAGCCTGAAACCGTTCTTGCTGATGATGGCTACCGTTACAAGACCGTCCGTCGGTTGAGATACCGTCACCGCCGTGATGTCAATGAACTGCCTTCCAACGAATACCTTCCCCCAGTACAACAGTCCGCTGTGGCTCCCGCCCCAACACAGGAGTACTTGCCACCAGTCAGTGCAGCTGTTCAGCCTGAAACCGTTCTCGCTGATGATGGCTATCGTTACAAGACCGTCCGTCGGTTGAGATACCGTCACCGCCGTGATGTCAATGAACTGCCTTCCAACGAATACCTTCCCCCAGTACAACAGTCCGCTGTGGCTCCCGCCCCAACACAGGAGTACTTGCCACCAGTCAGTGCAGCTGTTCAGCCTGAAACCGTTCTCGCTGATGATGGCTATCGTTACAAGACCGTCCGTCGGTTGAGATACCGTCACCGCCGTGATGTCAATGAACTGCCTTCCAACGAATACCTTCCCCCAGTAAAACAGTCCGCTGTGGCTCCCGCCCCAACACAGGAGTACTTGCCACCAGTCAGTGCAGCTGTTCAGCCTGAAACCGTTCTCGCTGATGATGGCTATCGTTACAAGACCGTCCGTCGGTTGAGATACCGTCACCGCCGTGATGTCAATGAACTGCCTTCCAACGAATACCTTCCCCCAGTACAACAGTCCGCTGTGGCTCCCGCCCCAACACAGGAGTACTTGCCACCAGTCAGCGCAGCTGTTCAGCCTGAAACCGTTCTTGCTAATGATGGTTACAGGTATAAGGTAGTAAAAAGGCTAAAATACCGAAGACATTGAAAATCCGCTGTATTTAACGAATAACACAGACGATCTATCTGTACAAGCGTGCAGATATTGATTGTTTAAAATAAAGAGAAAAATAAAATTCTGAAAGAAAACAAGTAATAATGAGTTTCTTAACAAAAACAAATTGATGGTGTTCATTTCCATTTTTTCATTATTTTTAAAAAGCTGTCTACCTAATACATATCAAATGCGCCTAAAAGCATTTTATATTTTTTTCTTTTCAGGTAATTATTTTAAAAATTCTTCCATCCCAAAACGCCCAAACAAAAAATTTAGATTTTATAAATATAGGCGGATAAAAGGCGTGGAGAAGACTAAGTTGCGTTTAGAATTCTTGAAGGTTGGAGACCTCTCTTTGATTGTTAAAGTAGATACCTTCCTAATGCAAGTGCTCATCTGGTAATCCATACTCTGTCGCCTTTATTTATAACTCTGAAGATCGTATGAAGGGTTTTCACTTTGTTCCGGCCAGCCTTTCCATGACACGAGCATCGCCATGTAATAACGACCGACTTCTTGGATCTTGGACGTTTACAGTTTTTCCTTTTAGGGAACATTTGGGCTGTTCTCTGACCTAAAATAAATAAATAGCTGGTGCGACAGCTCGGGTTGAGCCAAGGCCTAGCTTCTCGCAACCATTCATGCTGTGCGTGTTACATTTTTTTTCGCATGAGTGGAAGGGACCTACACCTTATTGCCGACTCCGAACGGCGAAGTGAGAAGCTCTTTCATGACAGATTTTACTCCCGGAGGCTTGTCATTCTCCGACGAGAGGTGGTGCCGCGAAAAATGTTTGGTGTTTTCCTGGCTGGGGCGGACCTGGGCCTCAACCAACAAGCGTATCCAGCCAGCTCGGTTTTTAGCCAGCTGTCTCTAGTTTTGCACGCCAAGTTGGTTGAGGTCCCCTTCCAATTGCGTGCGCCACCTGAGTCGGCATTGGATTCAAAGTTCGCGTCTCTCACACCTTTTTTAAATTCTTATTTCGCTCGATAGAAAAAAATCAACTTTTGATTTCGAATGAACAGTTGTGCATACTCGCCCCGCATTCCGTTACTCGTCTTACAACAGTACAACAGTAATGGGGTTCTCAAAATGTTCGACTTATCCCAAAAAAAGTTTTTTTTTATTAGTTGATAGAATGCGATGTACATATGTATATGCACCCTTTTGAAAATAATATGTACTAAGAAAAAGGAACGATGACATACTAATGGTCATTACTTATATAACATTCAATGTTCTACATGTACATATGTACATATGTATGTATATACAAATCATCCCAATCACAGGAAATACCCTTTTTCTCTAATGTTTTTCAGGCTGTAATACCGCGATATTCATTTGATCATTTTACAGTGTATACTTTTCTGTGCTTTAAATTTAAATCATATTTAACAAAGTTTTTGTGATATTTTTAGGCGATTTTTGTTTTTAAGATCGAAGTTACCACAGTTTGGAAGCTTCCATACTACCGGCCTCCCAAAGCTATCAGTAAAGTAATCAAAAGTGCTGGAAATTAGGCCAACATACATAGTTGCTGAAGCCTCTACTTAATACTTTGCAGCTTTAACCCTAAAATTAAGGAGTCATCTGTGTTTGAAATGCTCAATGTTTATTGCAACCACTCCACACTTAACTTTTTTTTTGTACGTACATATATACCTATATGTTTGTACATACATACATATGTACATAAAATATTTAAAATTACAATTGTATCTACGGCTAAATGTCAACAAAAATAATTCCTCCTAGGAAGGTGGGCTCCATCTCGTAAGACGAGTCACGGAATGCGGGGCGAGTATGCACAACTGTTCATTCAAAATCAAAAGTTGATTTTTTTCTATCGAGCGAAATAAGAATTTAAAAAAGGTGTGAGAGACGCGAACTTTGAATCCACTGCCGACTCAGGTGGCGCACGCAATTGGAAGGGGACCTTAACCAACTTGGCGTGCAAAACTAGAGACAGCTGGCTAACAACCGAGCTGGCTGGATACGCTTGTTGGTTGAGGCCCAGGTCCACCCCGGACTATAGCGCCACCATAAGAAAGTAAGTTAGTAAGTGAGAGAGGTGAAACTCATGAGAATTAATGTGAAAATACATACAAATGTACACATCTACGAATTTGAAAAACGTTTACAGTAAATCTAGGAATAGGCTTAATGGCACAGAAAATTGCTGTGGACTTTAGGTTTAGGACAGCAAAGGATAACACAACAGGACGTCAAAATATGGAACAAGAACATCATATGGAACATTAAACATCATTTCAAATCAAATCAAAGACTGTTTTTATTTACAGTGAACGATAGTCAAAGTCGGTTAGGTTTTCTAACTTTTGTGTCCCATTTTCCCTAATTTTTTAGTAAATCAAAAGCGGGTTTATACATATGTATAAGGAAACGATTACAAAAGTACGTCCACCATACTTTGTACAATATTCGTGTTTTAATATTTAATTTCATCTTTATTTTGTTTACAGACTAACCAAGGATATCTCCTCAAACTCGACAAAAAAGGAAGGGCCGGATTTAAAGAAGATACAACGACGAACTGTATGAACTCTACAGTGATGTCGACCTAATCAGAAGAGTTCAAATCCAATGACAAGGATAGCCAGCGAAAGAGAGAACGACCCCGACTCAGATGGCCCGTGTACGAGTGAGTAAAAAGGAATTTCAACCAACTTCAAGGCAACTGAAGGCAACTTCTTAACTTCTTAAAGAACGACTTGAGACGTTGGTTTGTTTAGACCTGGTCCAGGTCCACCCTGGACTGTAGCGCCATCTTAGGTATGTAAATCAGTATTCTTTTTTTGAGTTAAAAACATCTGATGTTCGGCGTTTACCTACCCTGGTTAAGACCGCTAGTTAGGAACGGATGGGGGGCAGTCCATGTTCTGTGCTTTTCGATATAATGTATATTTCAATCTAGTCACCTGGACTAATAAGAAAATGTTCTCTGACGGAATTTGTAAGGTTGTTTTTATCCCTTCGAGGTGTTCCGCCTATCGGAATCTCTCGATAGATGATATGCATATAAGTGTACAGAACATAAATGGGATTGAATCCACCCAAGACGTTGGGTGATAAGTTCATTCCGAGCGCCTCGACGCGTACGATTGGCTGACTTGTAAAATGTCGATTGACAAAACGCTGTAAAAAAGTCGATTATCAAAATGTCGACTTTAAAATGTCGATAATGGTTTAACGAATGAATTGGACAACAACTGTTCGGTAGGTGTCTAGAGCTAACCTTGGATAAGTTTAAATTCGCAGTGAATCAGACAGTACTTGGGTGGCCCGCTTCGTGGGTTAAGAGGATCTAACCCTTTTCTCTGCCTAATCTAGCTGCTCACGCGAGTTTGTCGCTTCGCTAATGGTAGGTTAACAGGTGTCAGGTAGGCGCCTAGAGCGTAAATCTGGAAGTCGACAATTTTAACAAAATTTTTCCAATTTAAACTCACATTTTGCTTGCCGACATTCTAACCTTTCGAAATTTTTGTCTATCGGTAAAAGCTTTGTCGAGATTTTAACAATTTTTAAAATCGACGTTTTAACAAGTCGACATTACTTTGAACAGTGTTTTGTACGTTTCGCTTTCCAGATAGATGTATCTTTTAAGTGTGGATGGTCTGAAATACCTAGAGCAATTCAAATGGCTTTGTCCTTTTTAGGCTTTCCAATATGTTTTCGTTGTCTGAAAGTTTTTAATGTTTGAAGCCTGGAATCGTGCCTTTGTGCATTTTTCCTGATGTCACCTACGACGCTTTCGACTTGTAAACTATTTTTGGTTGATACTTACCGGAGTATAACTTAATCTTCTATTAGTGAAGCTTATATGCGTTGATTTCCTCTCATTGAATTTGATTCATAAGCAGAAGCCATACTTTAAATTCTTTAAAGTACTCGTACTAATAAGTATGTGAGTAACAGAGAATATCAGAAAGAGAACAGTTACGATTTGAGTTTCTGGTCACTACTTGTCCCAATAAACAAAGGTTCCTCGACAAATGAGCATATGGCATTAAACTGACATATGACATTAAATAGAAAGACTGATCTCAGAAAGACTTGGCTGCACAATTGGTGAAAGAAAAACGGTATATGGTCCCTTACAACTGCAACCTTATCCAAATCTTTGTACAATATGGCGACACAGGAAACAGAGAAAGACCGCAAGCTCATTATCTGAGGCGACCCAGAATGACAGATAAGATTTGATTTAAGGCTCCGCGTAGTACCATCAAAGTCATAAGAGTAAATAATGATGGGCTGCTTCCTTAACCTAGAAGACTGGCCGACTACCAGTGGTGTATATGTACGAGTATACGTAGGGCATCATCATATCCCTACCCATTCATGGTAGGTAGGTAGGTAGAGGTGGCGATTCGACTGAACCCAGTTAGCACTAGGATGTGCGTTTTTGTTACCATGACTCGTGTGACCTGGTTGATGAAGTGTGTTGTTGGAAATGCATGAGACAGCCGGGAGTGCATAGATCCAACCTGTGGACTTTGGAAATTGAATTAGATTTTGTATCCTTTTAATCGAGATGTCGCTGAGGTCGTCGAAGAATGGTTGGTTCAGTGCACGCAATCTGACCCTTGCAAGTGCCGGACATTTGCAGAGGAAGTGGACGAGAGTTTCCCTCTTATTTTCATTCCCGCAGCTGCGGCGGTGGGGGTTGTATGGAATACCTAGTTTGGCCGCATGGTCTCCAATTGGTCAATTCTCCGGGATTATTGCCGTTATTCTGGCAACATCTGGGCGGGTTCTGCTTAGAAGATCCCTTGTTCTAGTCGTATCGTCGGTCGGCCATATCTTTCTAGATATGGCGCAGTTGGTTAATTCCCTCCATTTGAGGTTGGCCTTCTGCAGAAAGTGTAAGTGGATTTGTCCTTTAACCATGTGGACCCTTGCCGCGAGTGAGCTGTGTAGAGCTGACCCCTGCCTGATCAGTTCATCTGCGCGCTCGTTTCCTGTAATGCCACTGTGCCCTGGAAGCCAGAGCAGCGTGAGCCTGAACCGTTCACCCAAGCAGGCAAGCTCGTTCCGGCACTCTAGCAGCAGTTTGGAAGATATGGTGGCCGAGTCAATGGCCTTGATAGCGACTTGGCTATCTATGAGGATAGCAATGTTTTGTTGAGTTAAGTGCAAGCCTCTCGGATTGCCAGTAGTTCCGCCTGGAAGACGCTGGCAAAATCCGGCAGGCGGTATGATCTTACTATTTTCAGTGATTCCGAATAGACACCGGCCTCCACACAGCAGTTCAATTTTGATCCATCGGTGTAGCTGACCGTGTCAAAGTCCTTTACCACTTCGTTTTTCTTCCACTGTACTCTTGTGGGGAATCCCACGTGGAAGTCGGTTGGAAACGTGACCATGCCGTTTGATAGCGAGTCCAGGATGTTGCTGTGGCCTTGCGGTCCAGCACCCAGATTCTTTTTGTCTGACTGGGCTGCATAGTGCGGTGTTTTTTTTTTTCTTTTTAAGTCTAGCCTAAGTCTGCTCTCTTGGTTTCTATACCCGCTGTTCTTTGAAGTTCGTAGCCCTTGCTCAGCCCAGGCCACCATACTAGCGACCCGTAGGTGAGAGTCGGATGCACTGCAGCTGTGTACATCCACAAGATTATCTTTGGTTGAAGTCCTCACTTCTTTACAAAAGGTGTTCAATGTTTTTAGAAGCTGGCCATTCTGAAATTTCTGAAAATTATCCCTCAAAGAAATTGTACGAGTTCGCTTTAGAGATGATGTCTCTGAATTGTTTTAAATAATAGGTGACGGAGAGTATACTATATTTACGGGTATCTAAGTTAACCATTTAGGCCAAATCTTACCTTGATGTAGAGAATATTATCCAAAAACTTACTGATTGACGCTCAAATGTGTCATTATGACGACAAAAATAAGTATGGCTGCCGTAACTTATCTTCGTGATCCTTTCAAGGAGGCACAAAAGGCGTGTTTTTTTGAAACCTAGCCAGCCAGTAGTCACGACTCACATCCACGTCACGACGAATCGGAATTTTACTGAAATTTCGCACCAGACACCAGTCCACCAGAATTCTCAGGAAAACTAGTATCACGAAAGAAATTTCGCCAGGCCACGATTTTGGAAAAACAAATTGAGTTGTTTAAAACGTCGGAGAGTGTGAAGTCTCCAAACGACAAAAATGTTTTTTAAGACTTTTTCATTCCTGTTGTAGTTCGCAGTATTTTTTTCGCTTTGTCTACGATCTGCTAAATTCTATACGTAAAACAAATACAACAACCAGCTGGGTACAACTCTTGATTTTATCCTCAGTCAAAAGCGGCTAGGAATTTTACGATATCCCATTTTTTTCATTTATAGCGTTGGTATCACTGCCAAACTGTTCTGTTATATTGACATTTGACCGGCGTCTGAGTACGAAGATGGAAGACGTTATGATTTTGTACCTCTTTTTGTAAATTATCCATTGAATAAATTCTCTAAATTATGGTTTTCACAACAAGCTAAAAATTTGGTTTAATGCCGAATACTTTGACAGTTTGACAGTCGATGTCATAGGAACGAAATCACACGTACCAACTTGACGGTATAAAAAATCGACTGGGTTTGGCTGGCTGGGAATCTTCTAAATGAACGAGCTAGGTTTCAAAAAAACACGCCTAATGTTATAAAACCGAATACCAAGCGTACAAAACTGCGTGCAGATGTTTAAAAATCGTACTTACTTCAAAGCCTTATTGCGGTCTTACACATCAATACTCTGCTGAATCGGTAACCATATTCCAAATTAAAAAAATCATATTTTTAAAAAATTATAAATAATATATTTGTCCTAAACTATTACAAAACAACTTATGAAGTAATTGGGAAAATAAATGCTTATAAAACACAATTAGAATGATAAACGTTCGTTAAGTTGTAATTCTCAAAACTCGAATGGAATTCGGGGCTTTGGGTATTTATATCCAGAGACCAGCTCTCGTGGAATTTCGTTAATCCGCTCTGGCTCAAATGGGATGAGTGGTTTCGGATAATTGTAACCGGATTTGATAGGCGCACTCGTCGGTGTTGGTGTTGGTTGGGGAGGAGGGTTGAAGGGTATCGATGGTTTTGGGTATTCATAACCACGTTGTGGTGGTGATGGCACAACTTCAATTGGTTTCTGAGGCTTTGTTGGTATGACAAGAGGATTGTTGGGCTTTGGATACTGGTATCCTGGGTTGACTACTCGTGGAGCTTCTGTACGAGGGGGAATGTATACTTTTGGAGCTTCTGTACGAGGTGGAATATATACGTTTGGTGGTGTCGGCTTAGGCGTAGGTAACTTCAGTTGCTCCCTAGGTTTTGGGTATTGATATCCAGTATTGACAAGCAATGGAGCTTCCGTTCGAGGGGGAATATATACTTTTGGAGCTTCTGTTCGAGGTGGAATATATTCTCTTGGAGGCTCTGTGCGAGGTGGAATATATACATTCGGTGGTGTCGGCGTAGGCAATTTCAATTGCTCCCTAGGTTTTGGGTATTGATATCCGGTATTGACAGGCAATGGAGCTTCCGTTCGAGGGGGAATGTATACTCTTGGAGCTTCTGTACGAGGTGGAATGTATACATTTGGTGGTGTCGGCTTAGGCGTAGGTAACTTCAGTTGCTCCCTAGGTTTTGGGTATTGATATCCAGTATTGACAGGCAATGGAGCTTCCGTTCGAGGGGGAATGTATACTCTTGGAGCTTCTGTACGAGGTGGAATGTATACATTTGGTGGTGTCGGCTTAGGCGTAGGTAGTATCAATTGCTCCCTAGGTTTCGGATATTGGTATCCTGGTTGGACTACTTTCGGAGCCTCTGTACGAGGTGGAATATATTCTCTTGGAGGCTCTGTGCGAGGTGGAATATATACATTCGGTGGTGTCGGCGTAGGCAATTTCAATTGCTCCCTAGGTTTTGGGTATTGATATCCGGTATTGACAGGCAATGGAGCTTCCGTTCGAGGGGGAATGTATACTCTTGGAGCTTCTGTACGAGGTGGAATGTATACATTTGGTGGTGTCGGCTTAGGCGTAGGTAACTTCAGTTGCTCCCTAGGTTTTGGGTATTGATATCCAGTATTGACAGGCAATGGAGCTTCCGTTCGAGGGGGAATGTATACTCTTGGAGCTTCTGTACGAGGTGGAATGTATACATTTGGTGGTGTCGGCTTAGGCGTAGGTAGTATCAATTGCTCCCTAGGTTTCGGATATTGGTATCCTGGTTGAACTACTTTCGGAGCTTCTGTACGAGGTGGAATATATTCTCTTGGAGGCTCTGTGCGAGGTGGAATATATACATTCGGTGGTGTCGGCGTAGGCAATTTCAATTGCTCCCTAGGTTTTGGGTATTGATATCCGGTATTGACAGGCAATGGAGCTTCCGTTCGAGGGGGAATGTATACTCTTGGAGCTTCTGTACGAGGTGGAATGTATACATTTGGTGGTGTCGGCTTAGGCGTAGGTAGTATCAATTGCTCCCTAGGTTTCGGATATTGGTATCCTGGTTGGACTACTTTCGGAGCTTCTGTACGAGGTGGAATATATTCTCTTGGAGGCTCTGTGCGAGGTGGAATATATACATTCTGTGGTGTCGGCGTAGGCAATTTCAATTGCTCCCTAGGTTTTGGGTATTGATATCCAGTATTGACAGGCAATGGAGCTTTAGTTCGAGGGGGAATGTATACTATTGGAGCTTCTGTCCTAGGTGGAATGTATACATTTGGTGGTGTCGGCTTAGGCGTAGGTAGTATCAATTGCTCCCTAGGTTTCGGATATTGGTATCCTGGTTGGACTACTTTCGGAGCCTCTGTACGAGGTGGAATATATTCTCTTGGAGGCTCTGTGCGAGGTGGAATATATACATTCGGTGGTGTCGGCGTAGGCAATTTCAATTGCTCCCTAGGTTTTGGGTATTGATATCCAGTATTGACAGGCAACGGAGCTTCTGTACGAGGGGGAATGTATACTGTTGGAGCTTCTGTTCGAGGCGGAATATATACTCTTGGCGCTTCTGTACGAGGTGGAATATATTCTCTTGGAGGTTCTGTGCGGGGCGGAATGTATACGTTCGATGGGGTCGGCTTAGGCGTAGGCAGTATCAATTGCTCCCGAGGTACAGGATATTGATAGCCAACTTCTTCTTTTCTTGATATGCTCACTTGAGGAACTGTGAACGGTATTTGTGGCTTAGGATAGTCGTAGCCTTGACTAGTGAGCACAGAAAATGGCGTTGGAATAGGTTGAGGTTGTACAATTTCTTCCTTCGGATAAAACACTTTAGGGTACTCAGGGATCCTATTTTTTTGTGCAGCCGTTGGTGTTGGAAGTTGTAGTGGATTATTTGGTTTCAGGTATTGGTACCCATCTCCTTGTTTCGCATTCAAATCTATTCCACTTTGAAATTCGAACTTTGGCCTGTCATAGTAATATTGTCCAGTTGACCATTTTAAAAGACCACAGAAAATAAGCAAGATAGGAAAGTTCTGAAATAAAACAAAAATAAACGTATATATGTAGTAAACAAATATTAAATGCGTATACAAATATTATAGGTTCATTCAGCAAGAGGTGAATGAATTTTAAATCAATAGCGCCCAATCAGCGATAGTACCGCGCTGTCTGCTGGCTTCAATTCTTATGTCAATTGAACCTTATAAGCATGTTGGCCAAGACATTACGACGTAAATAATTTAGACTTAAAGAACGTTTTAAAATATTGCAAATTCATTTTCAAAATTGAATAAATAGCACGAAATTGCGTGATCGTATGCGACCCCAATCAGAGAGGGAATGGAACAAAGTGGAAGTAAGTGTCCTCATAAAAATTCGTGATTCCCACCAAATAAAAACACCATACGTGAGTTTCGGAGAAACGCGAAATGAGGCCAAATGTGGAAAATTTGACTTCACGTCGAATTTGGGAGTGAAATACAGTCGGATGTCGAAAGTCGGCTCGCTTTATTTCACCTGCAAAATAGAAGTAATGTGGGCACACTGACCATCAATAAGCGGAAGCAGGGGTGCTAGCAAGCGAGAAGGCCTTCCACCAGCTGTGGAGTGAAAAGAGATCCGGCCTCGGACACAAAATGGCCCTTCGAAAACTTTTAAAAAAGAGGAAGACGGAGATTTTATATAATCGCCATTAGCTAAGATTGGAGGAGGTACGAAATCAATGACCGGCTCTGAGCTCCTAGACCCTACTCGAAGGATACAAAGAATATAGATATTTCGCTGGTTATGGAATAGAAGGGACCGCCCGACGAGAGTTTATGCCGCTAATAATGTTCGGTAGATATGGCTGGGGATTGAAAATATGCAGTCCAACACACTAACCACTTAGCCACGACGGCACACGAGCCGAAGGACATATCCCAACTTATAAAGAAACTGAATCTAGACATTCTTACAGATAATTATAGGATCATCAAGGATATTCGTTTCTTACATCCCACCTAAGTAGGGGAAGTATGCAAGCGGTCAGAAAAAAATGTTTCGAAATATGAACATTCGAAATATGAACATTGACATTACTATACACTAGAAATCGTTTACACGCATTTTCGAAATGATGTTTATTTGTGTGTGTGTGTGATCATATTTTTCGCCTTTGATATCTGGAGAACGAAACAACGTAGGACCATGCGGTTTTTTTTTTTATTTATTTGTCAGCATAAAACTTAGAGCTGATTAGATTTTGAGCATAATCGGTGTAGCGGATGCTGAGGAAATTGAAGAAATGTTTTCTATCAAGTTCGCGCAACAACTCTTTGTGGAATAATTAAACAGTGTGTAGTGTGAGTGCGAATTTTCCACCTTCAATGAATGTTTTCTTAAATTATTAAAAAAATAATATTATAATATTACTGTTTTTGATATAACACAATAAGAGGTGGGAAGTATAGGACCGGCTCTCCAGTCGAGTTGTTTATTACTGTGGTATGGAATCACTTCACCTTCTGGCCTTCGATAAGGATGAGACATTTACTTCCGGCCTGACTAGGAATGAGGCAGACCCACATTCCGTGCCTCCAAAGATTAATTCGTGGTAAGAACCAATGCTCTAACTGGTACAGATTGCTTGATACCACTCCACAGCAGCTTCAACTAATTTGTTGCTTCGTCTACAATAAGGTGGGGTGTATATGGCAAAAGGCGCACTTAGAGAGCCTTAATTCTATGTAAGATCACATAATTTTCGGAATCCGGATTTCGCTTACTTACTTGAAGTTGAAGAAAACTTAGGCAGATTGCTCTGCAGAAGGCCATAGAAGAATCAAACTATTTGTGCCTAAGGTGTACTCCTCAATGAAATCTTTTAAATAGAGCTGCAGAAAAGCTTTGATATGAGTATAACCCAAAACTAACTTATGCAACCTTGACGTACAATTTTAGTTAATCATATTAAGCTCTGTAAGATATTGTTAGTCGGGTGACCTCCTGATTTAGAATCTACTCCACTGAGGCTCTAGGTCCTGTGGACTTGTACAACATCTTTCTTAACTGTTTCTTTCAGCAGCGGTCCAACGTTTTAAATAATAAGCTCATGCTTCCCTTACAAATATTATCTGTGTGGCCACGCGATTAACTTAAATTAAATTGAGAAAAAATGTAAAATGTTGACAAAGACGTATACAAATAAATATAAGTGTAAACCAAGATAGTAATAGAAAGATTTTCTAATAAAAAGAAAATTAGAAATAACAGTTATTATGAAATATAAAGAGGGATCACTCAAGAACAATCATCTTGAGACAAAACCTTGCACGTTACTTTCGTTCTCAAGGTCTAGCGTTACTTTTGTATCCAAAATGGTTTAGAATGCCTTGGAAAAACACTTAGATATGTACCTCCATACCGAGCACGCAATAAATTTTTGCTAGGAACCGAAATAAATAAATGTTCATCGACTACACTATTTGTGATCGCAACGACAGATCTACAATGATAAGTTGAGATGGAGAGTGATTTACGTAACCATAACTTCAAGATGTGAGTGAGTTTGTAACCCTTCTCGTCGACCTCCCACAATGCGAGGAAGTTTAATTCGGTGTGCTATAAGTATACTATATAATGCGAAAATAGCACCAAAACAACACCCTATTATTTTCTTATTAGATTTTAGCTACTTCAAAAGGTCGTAATTATGAGTATGGGATTGACGGTTCTCTTCTGAGGGTCATTCAATCTCTATACACAAACTGTAAGAGCTGTGTTCAGGTGAACAGCGTTAAATCGACACTTTGGACTTCAACAGGGCTGCGTTCTGTCACCTCTCCTCTTCATAGTGTATATGGCTTGGCTGTTACAGCGCAGCCGTGGTAAAAAACGGTTCGAATTGGGAGACAGGTGGAGAAGTTTAAGTATCTCGAGGTCTTATTCATGACTGATGGTACGAGCAACACTGAGTTATCCTATAGAATTGGTCAGGCTGGAGCAATTTTGAGACAACTTGGTTAATATGTTTTCAGGAGGACTGAACTTGGCGTCGGAGCTAAGTTATCGGTCCTTAATTCAGTGTTTGTTCCGACTCTCACCTATGGTCATGAGGTTTGGGTAATGACCGAAAGAATAAGATCACGGATACAAGCTGCCGAAATGAGATTTCTTCGTTGCATTGCTGGGGTGACTCGCCGAGATCGGGTTAGGAACACCAGAGTACGCGAGGCACTCAATGTCGAGCAGCTACTTCTTCGAACGGAGAGGTCCATTCTTCGATGGTTTGGGCACGTTCAACGCATGTCCCCAACTCGGTTTCCAAGACGTGCCATGGAATCCGTGCCATCAGGTAGACGTCCCCTGGGTAGGCCTAGGATGGACCAAGTCCGAAATCTCACCTCTACCCGTATGGGAATTGGCGGAAGATCGGCAAATGTGGAGAGTCCACTTAAGCTCCCTAAACCCGCCACCCTCATAGTGGATAAGCGGGCCATTGGAAGATGATGATGATGATGAGAAATATAGTTCATCGAAATGAGAACAGACCCTTACGTTGGAAAATAACTATCTAAACGTGGCAAATGTTTAAAGAATCTACAAAAAAATGGTGTGGATAAAACTACTCCTTATTGTTCTCGTTCAAATAATTACGAAGGGCACGGTACGTATTTTTTCTATGTCTCTACTAAAATCGGAGGTTGATACTGCGTCATACGACCGACTGCAAAATGCATAACTATGCGTGGAATTTTCCTTCAGTGGAGATTGTATGGCTAGTTGGCTATTAAGCCGGCACGTGACGGCAATAATTCTTTACCATTTTAGTCTTCTAGAATTTTAGCACACATTTACACCGACCCTCGTAAAAAAATTCTTAACGGGGTTCCACGAGTGAATTTATTCGGTCTGCGAATACTCAAGGGCGGTGGTTAAGTCGGTAAGAATTCGGTGCCTACGCAACGACCTACCTACGCCAAAAAAACCCTGAACTTTATAGCTATTGCCTAATTGGACCAGCAATTTACTCAGCATAATTTCATTCCCGCCACCGTTTTAGCACCCAAAGTTATTATTTTGTAGCACATTGGTCGTTGGTTTAAAAATGTGAAATAATTTACACTGCATACTTTTGTATTTGTTTATTCCAGTACATCATATAGAAAAAATGAGTTCCGGCAAAGATTAAAAATTAAAAATGATTCCTTTTTTAATTTGACAAGGTTCTCCTTGTCATTTTATTTCACCAGGCGGATGCACGGGCTTGTGATCTTTTGTCTACCAATCCCCCGCTTGTGGTCTGTGGTTGAAATAAATGCGACAGAGCACTCAATGAGCAAAAATTAGTCATAGCACTGTAAAGCAAATCCGGCTTGCTGTGCTGACTTCTTCAGCTAATCTGATGCATATCGGTATGAAATTTGGATTCCTTCACAGTTTTCTGTAGAGTATATCATATCGAGTCTAAATTGTTTTCCGTTGCCTAGTTTATGATGGTGTGAGACTAGAACCCCTGCTTGTGCGATAAGACTAGCTATTTACGACATACTTAGGGGAAGAAAGTTCAGGGGCCAAACCGTCTCTTCCGTGATCGTGTAGCTCGTCACGTAAAAACGAGAGGATTTGGCCGCAGAATGCTCGTTTTTACGTGACAAGTAATGTGATGGCGTTTGATGCGTGGATTAGAATAAAGCCAGAAATGAGATAGCCGATCTAGCTCGAAAAGGATCAACACAAAACTGAAAAGGCTGATTAAAACTAAGGTAAGTGAACTAACTAGTATTGGCTGGTCTGCCAGAGGTGAATGTACAGTGTACTCTCTCATAAGCGGACACCGACGGCTCCGAGAAAATTGTCCGCTTATGAGAGGTGTGCGTAAGGTGAGAGTACACTGTACCAACACTGAAGGAAAAAAGAACCAAAAGTCTACCGCCATTGGAGAAAAGGGAGACTAGTATCCTTACAGGGATACTGACAGAATATTGCGCTAATGGGGCAATGGCCGCTAATCTAGGTATCAATTCGCCTGACGCAGGAGCTGCCAGTATACAGAAGAAATTGAGACTATTAAACACTTACGCCGCCTCCGTGGAAAACAAAGTCTTTCGAGAACTAGAGGACCTTGCGCAAATTGCAATAATGAACATGGTATGTTTCGTCAAGAGCTCAGATTGGTATGGACAAAGCAATGGATAAACGAGTTAGTAATGCCATTTTGGGCCCCGCAAGAGGGGTTTTTTCCGAGTAATGCCACCATGGGACCACAACGGACCAAATGGCCCTCATGCAAGCACCCCTAATCTAACCTATCTACACTACAGTCAAAATCGATTACAACGACATCGGTTATAACGACAAAATTTGTAAGCCCCGGCTAAGCTCCAATAACTAACCTTGATATCGGCTATAGCGACCTTTGGCTTATAAAGACCAAATTCATCGGTCCCTTAAAGGTTGTTATAACCGATTTTGACTGTATTTCCAATATAAATTGGAATACCGCCCAAGTGAGCTTATTGCTCAGACTCGTATTAATTTGTTGAGCAGCTACCACCTTGTGAATGCAGTACAGCCAGAAGTTTTAGTGCGATTGACGAACTTAAAACTGATAGACAATTCCACATCTTCAGCAAAAGAAGAACTCAAGCAAAAGCTATATGACGACGTTATATGACAACTTTAAGATGAAGAGTAAGTTCTTGCTTGGAAACACTGTTTAAGGAGTAGCAGACTTTCGGAAATCCACGTCGCCTTATCACTCTCCGGGTAGCCCGTTCACTTTCGGATTTTTCAGAGCTAATTGTAATGAGAAATCATGGAGAACGAGAAGTGGCGTCAATTTGTGACTGAAGTACAGATCTCATTAAACTGAACGTTTGAGTTCGAAATACTATTTGCCTTTCGAATGGGGAAGAAACACGATATTAAAATCGGAATACTTATGAAACAAGAGCCTCTTTATAATTTCGATGCGGAGCGAGATATGCTTCGAATAGTAGCACGCCAAAACTCAAAAAGATAATAAAACAACTTTCACTAAGCATATGTACGTGTGTGTGCGCATACGAGTACGTACATACATAACTACGTTTGCATGGAGATAAATAGATAATGATTTATTGAATTCAAAGATTATGTGCAATTGATGGAGGAAGAGTTTTTCAAATCATGATATGACATGACAATTTGCCGTCTACCTGAATGCCAAAATCAATTATTATGAATTCAATAGCTTTGTTCAATGTGAAGAAACCAGAACAGAACAGAACAAATTTGTGAAAAATGATAGAAAAATGTCGAAACAAAAAAGTACATCCCATTGGTTGGTTATCACAAATTGAAGAATGTCATTTGAACAAATAAAATGCTAAAAACTTACGAAATTGACAGCTACAGCTGACTTTGACATTTTGCACAATCCTTTTCTACTTCAAGAGTAGGTGCAAGATTTGCTACTGTTCGGAACAACTTCATTCTCTTATTGAACACAAAATCTTGTACTTTTCGGTTCCGAACAGTTCGGAAGAGATTCATTGAACAAAGGTACAGTGGAAGTCGCTTATATCGACGGTGAAAAGACCGAGCAAATGCGGTCGTTATAACCGGCGGTCGTTATATTCGATTGCCCTCCACAAGTATTCGCAATATAAAAAAACCAAGCAATGAAAGAAAAGTGGTCGTTATAAGCGAGGTCGTAATAAGCGACTGCCACTGTAATAAGAATTCGGAGTATTAATAAAATGACAGTCTTGGAATCAGTCTATCTAAATTCAATAACAGCCCTAGATTGCCGATCGTCTCTTATAGATATGGCGGAGCAGTTCAATATTTACCTTTGCTGGGTGCCAGGGCACAGCCAGTGACATTCTAGGGAACTGCAAGGCTGATGAACTCGACAGATATGGAACAACATTACCTATTGGGCCTGATAAGGGGATCTTAGGTATACCGATCGCTACTTGCAAACTAAAGCTAGATGCTAGATGCTATCGAAAGAACGAATCTTAGGTGGACAAGTGGCATAACACGTCTAGCGACAAAGCAGATTTGGCCAAACCTCGATTTGAAACGCTCTAAGAATTTTATTTCTCTTAATAGATTGCATATCGGCACTATAATAGGTGTCATTACACGACACTGTCTAATAAGCGAGCATGCTACTAGGCTTAGCATTAACGTAAACGACTTCTGTAGAAGCTCTATGGACGAGGAGGAGGAGGAGACCACTCTGCATCTTCTTTGGACCTGTCCAGCTCTCTCCCGCAGAAGGAAACTCAACTTGGGAGCTTTCTTCTTTACAAACTTAGGCGACCTAATTAACATTGATGTCAGTAGCCTTCTACGCTTCATAAGAAGCTCCAATTGGTTTCAATGAGTAGGCAGGTGATCTTCTCGAGATTCTGGTGGTATCAAAACGGACCCCTCATGGGTCTAAGTGTGTTGGCTTTAGCTGGCAGCCACTTCAACCTAACCTAATAAAATTCGAAGCTTAACTTTCAAATATAGAATTTAAAAGAAGTGGAAAAATGACATGTTGGCACAATAAAAGATTATAAAAAAAAATCTAAATCTAAAAATTGTTCAACAAAAAATAACTGCCTGTAGACTATTACAGTTTTAATAAAAAAGAGCTTACCCTCCCGTTCAAAATATTCTTTGTTTTCTGTCAGGATAATTCCCTTTTTTTTAATTTTTTTAGTTTCCCTAAAGCTTGCTGAAAATAGTAACACGTCTTCTCCAGCATTCCGGTTACAATTTACACAGCGAACATATGAACGGCGGAATTTTCCCGATTTGGCAAATATAATAATTAAGCTTAAGTAGCTCACCTCGAGTTCGAAAAAATAGTGGCAATAATTTTAATTTTATATTCGGACTTGAAATAGTTTAAATCTTCAAGGTTACACTCCAGTTGACTATAATAACTTCGATGAATTTAATGTTTTGTATCTTGGCTAAATTTTTTTCCCATATTCTAGTCTTGCTTTTGCAGAAATTTACCCAGATAAGCTTTCCAGTCTGCAATGTTGTCGGAGCTGAGGTCTATTCTTAAATTATAACTGCGAGCTGAGTCATTTCAATCCCTAGGAAACAGATAATTGGATTCTATTGCTTGGTTGACAATCTTTTTGGTCAGCAGGTTTCTGGCGTTTTTATGATTCTGAAGATGTAGTCAAAATGATATACTTAAACATTGGCTATCATCCGGTCTCCAAGTTAACTATCAAGTGGCAAAAAAATCTTAACAATTTCTTTACTTCCTCATAATCTTTATTCTCCAAAACTTGTGCTGTATAGAACATAGTCGACTTAGCTATGCTCACAAAAAGTTTGTATATTGCAGACGGCTGCAGTCTGGGGTTGTAAATTCATATCTAAGTACATGCTCTCCATGTTCGAGTCAAAGTATACTTCGTCTTTCCTCAAGGTGCTTTTGCATGCTTAAATTTTATTTAAATTTCATTGCGTATGTATGATACATTTATGTAATTATGTAGGTGCATATTAATTATGAATTAACAATTTCACAAAAAAAAAATCTATCCCCTACCGAGTAAGATCCATTATTATTTTTAGTTAGAAAAAAAAAAAAGTTTGCGAAAGTGTCGATAATTCAAGGAGTGGTTGTAGGACTATGAAAGTAGATTCCGCCCCTGTGTAGTGTAAAAGAATCCATAGAGATGTAAAGAAAACGCAGATACTAAATTTCTACGTACACATATACGTCTACACAAGCCCAAGAGAAAAAAAATAAAAATAAACACATAGGCTCGTTTTTAATAGTTTCATACCAAAAAGTTTATAAACTCCTACTTGAAAGTCTATTAGATTATATAAACAGAATATCATGTCTTAATTCGAACTCGATACCATTTTAAGCCACAGGCTATAAATTTGCCACATTCCGTCATCTTTTAAAGCAATTTAGGTACATCCATACATACATATGTACATTTTGATCTTAAAACTATTAGTAGTAAAAAAAAAAATAAACGTCACGAAAAAACAAGTGGGATTGAAAGTAGACGACATAAATTCTAATTGGCGAATAATAAAGAAAAACAGAACCAAATTTCACTTTCCTAAAATAGTAACAAATACACGTTTTTTTTGGCTAAACGAGTTATTCAGATGCTTAGACATCACCACACTTTGAGTTACATAAACGAAGATGTATTCTTGGAATTGTATACTGGCGGTTAGAACGTGAAATACCTATCACGGTAGAACCCATACCAAGTTTGAAAATTTTTTAAAAAGGAAAAGTCCTAATCGGAGTTGCCATTGGGCCATATTAGTGTTTATTTGTGAAGATTTTTGGTCTCAGTGGTCGTAATTCGCTTTAAATGGAACTCTTTTTATCCAAGTAGAATGTTTTGGAAAAAACTATTAACATTGAGGCACACAATTGGTTTGCATAATAAGTATTTATTGCCATTTATGTTCAAGAGCAGTCATTTTTCATTTATGAAGAATACGAAAACAAATATTAAAATAGTTTGACTAATAGCGCCGCTAAAACAGTTGACATTAGGTCTGTTCGGGTATTTAGTGCACCAAGATTCGTAGTTTGTCACATTTTGAAGAGTGGGGGAAAAAATTCTCTCAGAGCGTGGTCAAATTACGAAAAAGTAACGCGTTGAACAGTAAAAGTTGTCCAATTTTAAACGTCAAACTCACACCGTCAAATCTAAGAAAAGTATACAGAAAAGAATTATATGGTTCACATTTGAAAAGTTTAAAAAAATGTGGAGAACATTCATTCATTGTTTCAACACATTTGTTGGATTCCCTGGATCTTCCCATGACAGCTGAGTGTTTCAGAATTATCCAATACCTGACAATTTTAATACCACACAAAAATGACGAACAGCTGTTTGGGAGATTTGACAGATTGCAGTGTCAGTGCCTACTTTAGAGAGGGAAAGTAGGGAGAGAGAAAAATTAATGGGAGGATCGGTATCAGTGCGGTCGTTTTTCAATTTTAAAGAGGAGCTCATTTGAAAGTTTTAGGGAGCCATTTCCGTGAAAGAGGATCCACGGAAAATGTATTAAATATTTCGTGTAACGATTAACTCATTGGATTGTATGAGTAAGGTTTCCTTTACCTTTATTAAAAATTTGGGGAGCCTTTAAGATTTGTAGGGAGTCCAGTCCTCTGGAAAGGAGTCAAAAGTTCCTTAAGGAGCCATTCCGACAGCGCTGATCGGTCAGACTATGGCGACATTATGACGGCAGCGCTGATAGAGCGAAGAGGATATTCCACGAGATATAAGAAACGTAAAATAATGATTTTGTACTGAGAATAAATTTGTACTAAGAATTTTAATTGCGTTATAAGCCCAAAGAATTTTCTTGCACTAAAATTCGTAGCAAGCGGAAACTGCTTACTCTCTCGTTAGCATTCTCTTTTACGAAAAACTAAGAAATGTTTGCAGAATTTCGTGAAAATTCGTAACTTTTCGTAAAATTTCGCTGTTTTGGAAGAGTAGGCTACAGCGGGAAAAAAAAACCCTAATAGGTACACATAGGTAATTGGTTATTTTTTATATTTGTTGAAGATGGATTATTTCCGTTTTATTTATAGATCAGGCATAAACTTATTTATATTCGTTCGATTGGTGAATTTTAAATTTTTTTATCCTGCGATTAAAACACTTTTTTAATTTTTTCAACGGCAACACTGGCAATAAGTTAGAGTATTAATTATACCATCGACACAAACTATTTGGCAGGTTTTTAATTAATTTCTTTTACCTTTTTCTTTTAATTTAATTAGTTTGTTTAATCATATGAAACAAGTAACGTGTCAAAGATATTTAAGAAACTTGCTAATTTTAAATACTGCAACGGCAAGCAAAAAAAAAAACAGTTATCTCATTTCATACCGTCAACACATTTTATTTGTTTGCCTATCTTCAATTTATTGGTACTCCAATTTGGTCGGTTCAAACAAGATCAACCACTTACATATAAGGTTGTTGAACAAAATATCAACGCTCACACTCAGCCGTAACAAAGACTGTTCAAACATTAACATAAATTACCATCTAGAATGTTTTCTTCGAGATCGCAATCTATCTTGAAGTGTATCAACCGGAACTACATACTTGAGAAGACACACTTGAATTAGGCACAAATGAGTTGTCTTAACCTTGAAACAAAACTCCTTTCATCATAAATAAATTAAATGGCAGAGTAACAATAATTAGCAATAAAAAAAAAAAAACTTGACCACTTTTGCACTTCCATTGATAGTGCAAATTTAAAATGCAATTTCAACATTCAACACTTCAGGTCAAATATGGTAGCGCACGAAGAGTCTGTGATTAGTGTGTGGGATTGAGATAGATTTTTTTCTTTTATTTAAGAATGCGTACGTTCATGCATTGAAGGACGTTACGAAGCGTGAAAACAACCACGGATTCTAACTGATTGATGGACTTATCCGCTCATAAAATCACTTTGCACGAGAATGAGCTGTATGTCATTTGCACAATTTCAAATATTCACTTTGTTTGAGTTTCAAAATTTAACTGTTGTGTTGCACTTGTTTATTTTTAATTTTTATTTAATTGCACTATTGAGATATTTTTTTATTTAGATGCCGCGAAACTCACCATGATGAGGGAGTATATCCCAAGGGCTTTATATATAATTTTTTTTTCTCCGAATTACGGGTTGTCAGAGCTCTACATGCAAGTAGCTCCCGATCCCAAGCGAAACAACGCACCAAATAACAACAAAATTGGAATTGAGTGCTGTATTTATAAGAGAACCACAAAAGTATAACAAGATTTTGAAGTTTAAGTTATCGCCACTCTAGGCTTAATTAGTGAATGTTCTTTGGCAAGTCTAGAAGCTAGTTTAGTAGTCTAGTGATACAGCTATTCAAAGAACTAGGGCCCCCATAGAGAAGCGATTGTAGGCAGGCAGGTAGTATGAATTACAACGCTTTCGCGTGGTGAGCTTCAACGTAAAACGATCGTCACATTGATAAGTATGAGTCAGAATGAAATAATCCGCAAGTGTGTAGGAGGTGAATGTATGTTGCGTTAAAGTTTTGTTTTGTTTATTAAAACAATTAAAAGTAATATATGTGCGAATTGGTTTTATTGATTTTTAAGAAATGTTTGTTTTTTTTTAACTTGGCTTTTTAAGATTGTTTTATATATATAAGAATGTAATAATTATTTAAAATCGTATATTATATCTTAAATCAAGTATGTACACCTTTCTCTGCTTGTGCGTATGGTTTATAAACAAGTTCCGCGATTTACGTTCATCGATTCTAGATTTGGAAACTTTTTATTTTAGAAGGTTGCTCTTCTTGGAAGACAAAAGCGTTTTTAATTTTATTATGTGTGTATCGTTGTCATGCCTAGTTAGTATGGTATTAATTATTCTGATACACAGTTTCACATTATACGCGTATTTCGTAATCAAGATTGATTATTGTGAAGAGTTAATTTGTTGTATCTAGTCATGTCGGTTCATTGGCATGTTCACATTTTTGGGCTTTTACATTTCAATTATTTCAAACATTAAAATTAAAACAGGAATTAACTTTATGAACTTGTTTTTGCCCTTCCTACTGTTGTAGGGGTAGCTGCACATGAGATGTGAATGTTCGTCGACCGAGGGATTATTCATTTTATTTTGAATGGTCTCCCTGAACCATCCCGAATGCAGAAAGAATTTTAGGATTATTTTCCATGGTCCAGATCATTAAAGAAGTGTTCTCCGAGGACTGCCTTTGTATTCCTGCTTCTTTTTCAACGTTCTGCAACACTTAAGAGGAGAGTTAAGTGTTAAAGTTAGAGTGGAGGAGGCGATTCGCGTTTATTTTGAATCTTTACAGTTTGAAGGTTTCACATTCACTTCAGAATTTTAGTGTTCGCCCAAATGGTTTTGGCCAAATAAATGCCTAATGTCGAGAAGCATTTATTTCTTAAACAAATAGAGTCGATCAACTGCGAATGCTGATGTAAACTTTACTGCAAGTGTGTAACACTGGCAGTAGAATCTAATGAAATAATTAAATGAATATTTTTAAAGAACAGAAGGCTCAACCCGTTCGATATCAGCCCTTATCTAGAATGATAAGAATATCACAGACTTCAAAGAGGAAGGTGGTCTGCTAGCTGCACTATTCGCGGGGAACTCCACCCTGCTTGGTTGGTTGGTTTAGTGGGTGTCCTAAGGATTTACTTAGACCTCAATCGGGTCTGTTGTACTCATAAAAAGTATACTCACCACCCAAAGTATACTGGAAACCACCCAGAAAGGAATAGAAATCTCAGGAGTTTCTTAGCGACATGAAGTTCCTCCAGTCTACGGAAGAAGCTACTGCCAAGAGTATGCAGTCTTCTGTTGGCCAGTGCGGGACATAAGCATAGCAGGTGCTGGACGGATTCTATTTCCTCTTCGTCCCTGCAGCTTCTGCAGTAGTCATTGTAGGGCAATCCAAGAGGCTCCGCATGGATTCCTATTCCGTAGTGTCCTATGAGGACACCGGAGACGATTCGTATTGCTCTTCGACTAAGTTGTACGAGATTTTTGGAATTCTTCTTATCGATGGCTGACCATATCGATCTGGCTATTGCACATGTGTCCATGTGACACTATCGCGTATTGGCCCTGATCATGGTTTTCTCATCGACCGGGAGAGTATATGCTTATGGTAGTTCTACATCCCTCCTGGCAAGTTCGTCCGCCCTCTTATGATATATGTTTGTGATCCAGTACCTTGTTGGTCGTTGATATATCGTTGAGATTCTGTCTGCAGACCTTTACAAGCTTCGATTTTGTCGATGCTGACTGTAGAGACTTAATAGCCGTCTAGCTGTCAACATGGATAGTAATGGTTTCTCTGACAATGTTGTTTGCGGCCTGTAAGATAGCAATTATCTTGGCTTGAAAAACGCTGCATCCGTCTCAAATTTCGAAGGATTGGTTTACCACTCTGTATTCACAGAAGACACCGACACCGGTACCAGCGTCCTTTTCTGAGCCGTCGGTGTAGAAGGCTAGCTCTTCTTCAGTTCATACTACACCATCATCCCAGTCCTCTCTTCTTCGTATTTTGGTATTGAATCTCCTATCGAAGTCTGAGGTTGGAAAGATGTAGTTGGTGTCTATGTTCTCCTTCGTGGTATTCCATCGGGTTAGAACGAAGGCATGACCATAGGTGCTGTTTGTCCAGAGACCTACTTCCCTTAGTCTGAGTGCCGTTTTTCCCACCCTGCTACTACAGTGGATGTCCATAGGAACTAGATTCGGCATTGTTTCAAGTGCCGCTGTGGGTGTTGATCTTATCGATCCTAATATCCCTATACAGCCTGCCCTTTGAATATTGGTTACACTTGTAAAATTACATTTCTTCTCTAACAAACAATCGAACCGTATGTTAAGATGGGTCGTACCACAGCAGTGTACAGCTAGTGTACCACTTTCGACTTAAAGCCCCATGTGTTACTGATCATCTTTTTACATGCGTTGAAGGTTTTGAGTCTAAGATTAAGCCGAGGTATTTTGCCGTCCGTCCAAGTGTCAAATCGATTCCGTCCATACATGAACTCCACCTGCCAGACAGGTCTCTTAATCCACCTATGCATAAATATTTTTTCACATCCATTCAGTAGCTCGTGTCCTTAAAGATCTTAATTGCAACAAATCTTCAGGTCCAGATGCAATTGCTTGTTCTTTTACCCTGGCCAGACCTCTGTGTAAACTCTTCCACCTCTCTATAGACACCTTTCCGGATAAGTGGAAACTTGCGCATATGTAAAGCCAATTACCAAAAGGAGCGATAAAATCTCTTCACCCAACTACCGACCCATACCCTTAGCATCAGCGCTTTTGAAGGTCAATGAGAACATTATCAATCACCCTCTCTCCTAGAATAATGACATCGGTAATAGAACGACATGAAGGTTTAAGCTTTATAGAAGATCTTGAATAATCTACTTAAATGAGAAATATTTACAAAAATAAGTGCTGTAATGTTGTCTAGCTGTTGGAATGAAGAGGGAGAAAAAATCCCCCATTTGTTTTGCACCTGTCAACGGCTGCGACGTCGCGAACATTAACGTCAGGAACCTCAACCACTTTATCAAAAATTCCGATTAGCTTAACAAGGCACCGAAAATAACAATCAATCCTGTTCTATTACAACTGACTTATGTACTTACGTGTAGCTATTCAACAATACTGCTTTGTAGGAAAACTAATCGGTGGTAAGTATTTGCATATGTACGGATACAAACCTTGGAGAACAAAGACTAGTTGAGGGAAATTATTCGAGTGGATACAATTTTACCTGTTTCCTAAAGTAAATCGAATATATGTAGATGCTTATCGTATTTAAGTCATGACATTTAGCTGTAGGGGGCAAGATTGATGAGTGGTTGTGAGGTCGCTTGTTCATTCGGACAGATATAGAATTGAATGAGTCTTGTACCAACTAAGCCATTTTGATAGTTTTGTAAATACATACAAGGATTACAAGCAAAGCGAGCAGCTTTTTGAAAACTCTGTTTATTAAGCTTAGGGTTTCTGTCAAGCCGATCAAAGCCAAGATGCAGTTTCATGAGTTTCATGGTTCAACCAAAATTTGGTAAGAAAACTAAATATTATATGACACGAGTAATTTTACAATTAGTTGCATAGTCTTTTCTAATTAAAGTGGAAACAAATTTAAGGAATCAGTAACCGTCGGGCCCAAGGGTTCCTTTCAATGCAAAGTAATTCATTTTCATTCGATCTGCGAATATTCGACTAAGAGAAAGGTTAAGTGCTAGCTTTTTGCCTTCCAAGACAATTTTCTTACGATAAAAGATTATTTTTGAGTCAAGTTACTTCCTTTTTTGCTCCTAGACTATCAAGATTGGTAAACAAGACAAGATATTTTCGATGAAGAAAGTGGTCGCCGTGGCTCAGTGGTTAGTGCGTTGGACTACCTACCCTTTATTACACACATTTTCAACACCATTATGACCACCTCTGTGTACCCCATCGATTAGAAAAAAGCAAAGATCGTGCCCATACCAAAAAAGGCCAATAGTAGCTTATCTGACTATAGACCGATTGCAATTCTGCCTTATCTTTCTTAGGTATTTGAAAAAGCTTTACTCGCACAACTTCTTCAACACCTCGCGGTACATCAGCTAAGCTCCTGTCAATCGGGTTTTCGGAGAAAGCGGAGCTGCAAAACTGCTCTCTTATTTATCACTGATGAAATTCGGAATGATCTAGATAAAAAGGAACTTACCTTTTTAACCTTTCTCGATTTTTCAAAAGCTTTTGATACGGTGAACCACGCACTGCTGTGCTCTAAATTGATGAGCCATTTTGGTTTTTATTCCCAATCGGCAAAATTGGTTTATTCATACCTAACCGGTAGACAACAATCTGTAGTCGATGTAGATTGAGCTTCCGAAATGTTATATATGACAACCGGTGTACCTCAGGGCTTAATACTCGGACCCATTCTTTTTTCAATTTATGTGAACGAGCTTCCTAGTATTATACAACATTGCAGCATTCACATGTATGAGCTTCTCAATAAACACTAGGTCCCTTCCATTCGTGCGAACAATATAAAAGCGCACAACATGAATGGTTGCAAGAAGATAGGCCAATTTTTTTTATCCGTAATGTGTACTTCAGTTTTCGATCAAATTTCATGTTTTTTTAATATTGTTGTAGAACATTTATGTTTCAGTAAATTTTGCATGCATTTAAAATTGCGCATATTTATATTATATGTTTTATTCAGTGCACATATAATAAATAATCGAAATTTAACACTTTTTGTTTTCTTGAAACACCCAAGTATAGGCGAGATAGCAATTGGCATTCTTTCAACCACAATTCAATGTTTAGATTGGGTAGTGTCTGATATTATAGAATCATTAAATCCAGCTGAAAGCAAAAGATGTTCAGATAAGGAATACTCTCAGACGTTTCTGTCGATGGTTTTAATTTCACCCAGGTAATCATTGCATAGATCGTTTGGTCACTAACCCCTAGAAGTGGTTAGGTGGATTTTTGTAATTCTACTAACTTAGAAACGAAATATTCGTCGCTTCCCAGAATTAATTTGAATTAATCAACCCAATCATTAAGCATCTTATAAAGAATTACGAGTTCTTTGTATGTCAGAACATACGTATTAGTATTTAAACTATGAGTATACATGTACATGTGAACATAACTCCGAATCAGGGCTTATTAAAATAATTTAATTATAATCGGTATATCAATTAGTGAAGGATCTATTCATATGCATATGCTTGCGATAAATAAAATATAAATCTTTTTAAACTTACATATATAATGTTAGATAATCAGGACCGGATTAAGCTATCTTGGGCTTAATGCTACCCTTAGTCATTTATAAATGTCGGAAAGACATTTTTGGAAATTCCTCATTTTCCAAAACCATTTTCAACCGGATATGCATAAATAGGAATGCTACAAGCTCAGGAGGAATTTATTTTGTAAAATCGATGGATAACAAACCTGTATCTATGACTAACATAAATTACCAATACCCAGATACGAAAGCAAACATGCTTGCTACCCTTTGTTTGTTTGTCGTGGCTTGAGGAGTTGTGGTCTTTTTGACGGCATGCAACTAAACCAGTCCCGAGTGTTGGTCTAACGATCGCAGTGTACATCCATGGTCCTACGTCCATAAAATGATTCAAGGGTTTGAAAGCCAATTTTTTTCGCAAAGATTCATAATTTTAAAGGCTCGGATAGATTTTGTACATTTAAGCTTTGTTCAACGTGGTTTGTACCCATAATTACACTTAAAATTAATAATTTGCAATATTAAAACATACAGCGTCAGGCTAAACTAAAGCATGAAATTTAGATTTTTAACATTTTGCTGCGTTAAATTGTATTATATTAAATGTGGATATGTTTCAAAACATTTTATTATTCTGATAGCTGTGTATCTACTATATACCAGCTGTAGGAAAATAACAAAAGAAATTAATTTATTAAACAAATGAAAGAAAAAAATCGGAAGAGACAGGCAACATGTTGAAACCCCAAGCGACAACACTTCTACGAAATATTAATGTTTTTGTGTAGTCAAATTTTTTTTTTTTGTTGTATTATAGAAATTCATTGTTTGGAGTTTTTTAAATGTATAAATTTAATTTAATTCCCTACGTGAAAAATGCAATATTACAGTATGTATGTACATATGCATGTATGTACTTGACATATGTCAGTACATTTACATGTCAATATTCCTTTATGTTAAATGATTCATTACATTTTATTTGTTTTAAACTCTGAACGTTAGGAGCTTACTTAAAATAAAAACATCTGGAGTAGAGAAATTAATAAAATACAGGTGATACGACTTTATTATAGAAATGCCGATAAAACTGTCAAATAAAGCTCACACGTCAATTTGTTTAGAAACAAAACACGATTTGCACTTAGAGCTGGGGGCTCGGATTTTTAGTGTGACCCGTAATTTGTGCACCAACTCTACCTTTGCTTGCTTAATAAATCATTTAAAATTATTTGTCATTTAAATTAAATAAATTAGTTTCAGGTTTAGCTTCTCGACATACCACTCTTAGTTTCCGTATTTGTGTTTTAGGATTCGGACAGGAATTTAGTAGAACTACTTAGCACAATAAATCGATCTTCATAATTTATCTTATTGAAGAAAGGTTGAATGTCGCTTAACCAACAGAATTACAGTAGAACCCCACTTAGTCGTATCACATTTGATGAAATTACTAACTTTCGAAATTTCCTATCCTCAAAATATTTTGAGTTTCTTAGAATATTTGTTTAATGTTTTTATTTTGGTAAAAGGCCGATAAACAAATTTCAAAGAACTGAACCTTGTGGATCTTTGAACATAGTGCGTCCTTGGAGTTTTGAGAACATGAAACCAATGTTAGATGACACAAAACTTGACCTGAGTTACCAGAAACTCTGTTGATAACGTTCTTTCCGTTATTGCGGAAAATGTATTTCAAATAACTTAGAATTTAAAATAACACACAGCTGGTAAAGGATCGAGTTGGCTGAATATATTTGTTGGTCGCAAATCAGTTTCCTTTCCGATAGTAGATTAGGTTAAGGGGGTGATAGCAGAGATCCATTGTGTTCTCCGGTGTAGGGTTTCCTGGATATCTATTACCGAGAAAAGAAAAAATTAAAAAAATAATTTATAAGCCTCCCCGCCTCTATTTTGCCTCTTTGGATTATCTAGAGCTCAGTATGGTAGGTAAAGTGGCGGTTCCTGAGAACCCAATTAGGTGCGCCGTTTCATAACCACGAAACTCATTTAAACCTATTTGTATGTGGGTGTAGATTTGGTGTGTTGGGATGATGTGGCTAAATCCAGCCTGATACAGGACCAGTTCTTTAATTATTTTTTCTGCTATCTCGCCGAGGTCCACTTAGAAGAGTTTGCTCAAAGTTCGCTGTCTGGTCCTCGCTAGGGCCAAACACGTGCAAATGAAATGAAGTAGAGTCTCTTTCTCATTAAAATCCTTGTAGCTTTTATAGAAATTGTTGTGAGGAATATCAAGCTTGATCGCATGGTCTCCAACTGGCCAGTGGCTCTTGATAATCACTACAATTGTGGCAATATCTGCTCTTGATTTGCCAAAAAAACTCTCTTGACCCAGTTTTGTTGTAATTAGGTCATGTCTTTCTTGAAATGACGCATCTGGACAGGCCGTTCCATCTATGATTGGCAAGCTGGAGGAAGTGGAGATGTATGTTTAAAGCCATTCACACTGTGTAGCGGAATATCGATACTTTCCGCAAGAGAACTGTTTAGGGCCGATCCTCTGCTGGCCAGCTCATCGGCGCGCTCATTGCTCTCATGATTGCTATGACCTGAGATCTAGATGAGTGTAATTATGGAGTGGGTACTAAGTTGATTGATTTCAAGCCGGCATTGCTCTACCAGTTTTGAGGATATGATACCCACATAATAAAAAGCTGGGGCGACAGCTCGAGATGAGCCAAGGGCTACTTTCTCGCGACCATTCATGTTGTGGGTGTTAGAGTTTTCGCACGAATGCAAGGGACCTACAAATTATTGCCGACCGCGAACGTCGAATTGAGAAGCTTTTTCAAGGCAGATTGTACTCTAGGAGGCTTGACATTTCCCGACGAGAGAACGCAGCTCACTTAGCAGTCCAACGCAATAACTACTGACCCACGGATACCAATGGCTTGACTATCCGAAAAAATAGCAATAATTTGGTTTAATGTTTGGCAATCGGCAGGCTTCCCGAACCGCGAGAAGTTCCCCCTGGAAAACACTAACAGAATCTGGGAGACGAAGAGACTTCAGTTAATCAAAAAAGATGCCTGCGCCGACTTCGCAATCCACCTTCGACCCGTCCGTATATATACCAATATCACAGTCATTGATTCGCTTCCACTCTTCCATTGTTCTCTGTTAGAGAATTTAGCAAGGAATAATTTTCTAGAATTCAGGGTAGGTATCATGTAATCAGTCGAAGACGCGATCAAATCTCCTGGAGTTTATTTCATGATGTTACAGTGACCGTATAGCTCTGTATTAATTCTAGAAGAGTCATTGAAGAGTATGCAGGGGTGCAGTTCCTCGCCCCCTTTTTTTTTTTTAAATGCGGCATGATGTTCGTGCGCTTCATCTCTTATTGGCAAGCTTCCAAAAATCCATGCCACTGCTGGATTTAACTGTGTCTATTGGGGTTAGAACAGAGCAGTCCAGTTTGGACAGTTTTCTAGCTAGTTCATCTGTCTTTCCATCTCCGCCTATGCCCCTATGTCCCAATATCTGACAGAGTTCCTTTTTCTTAAAACTTTAAGCTCAACGCGACATCCCTGTTGGGTTTAATAATCTTTCCTTCGTCGTAGTTTCACCTTGTCGGAAACAGTTTAGATTGAAGTCAGGGTAAGGTTTTAAGTAGTCAATTTGTCGATTTCTTTTGCTTTTTTTCCACCCATAAGTCGTAAATAAGTAATTTCTTGAAATATTTAACAAAAATTGCTGCCATAAAAATCGAGCGCTGGCGCTGAGCACGTGATAGCTAACGAATGTTGAAATTCTACAACCGAATAAATCATAATAATTTTGTAAATCGTACTTCGAATAAAATGCAATTAAACCGGTTACCTCTTTGGGAATATGTTTGCAGCATTTATTATAAGTCCAAACACATTGATTTTAAAATATTTTTAAATTGCATCATAACACAATTAAAATAAATAACTTTAGCTATGACCTATTCAATTGTTCTGCGTGACATCATACCAGCATTTCGTGATCTTGACCACTTTAGGAACACTTGTCCCGCCATACTTTGAGTGTAATGGACTATGATCCATAAATGTATTTGAACATGTAAATAAGTTTATAAATAGAATTTATATTATCACACTTCGAATCGGTTTTTTTTTTGTTCTTGATTAAACCGGCTTTAAAGTTAAACTAGTTTATATTTTTTTTTTAAGAAATATATGTAAATGTATTAAAATTAGGGCTGAAAACACATTAAATTCAATATCTCAAAAATTGTATTTAAAATACTTATTCACTTATGATGACGCTACAGTCTGGTTGAAACTGGCCCTCAACCAAAAAGTATCTCCAGTCAACTCGATCATTAGCTATCTGCCTCTAGTTTTGCTAGCCAATTTGCTTTTCATTTGCGCGCATCACCTGAGTCGCCTTAAACCGCTCAACATGTCCTCACATAGTTCGTCATTGATCTTTTCCCCCACATATCGGGCAGACGGGACCAAAGGTTACCAAATTGACTTTTCTCTCGAAACAACTGATGGAGATTCTTGACACAGTGACAAGGTGACTTAGGGAGTCACTTTAGTTGTTGTGTTTACTTAATTGCCATCCTCACAGTTCTATCTGCCGTGGCTGACTTCTCTCCGTGACATCAGTGTTCTTGTTTGTTGACAGCATGTACTTTGTTTCGCTCTCACTGACCGTTTAACACATTATGGCCGCTTCTGTCTCAAAAGTTCTAAACAAGCTACTGACACGCTGTGTTCTTTGGATAATGTTAATACGAATATCGCCGGCGAATGCGAGTAATTGTACGTACTTTTGAAAGATTCAGCTTCTGGTGTTGGCGTGCTATGCATAATTCTTTGAACAATTGCGTTAGAGTCCATCGGTGATAGTGCATTCTCCATTGTCATCCAACACATCTCATGTCATCTCTATAGCTTGTCTCTATAAATTTTATCACCTGAGACCTTGAAACTGATTAAAAGGATGTGGGTATCGCCTGGAAATGTCTGGGTTTTCTCCAAGGTCTGACGCAGTGTGAATATTCTGGCCTTCTGGTGAACTTTCCTGGCCTAAAGCCATATTGACATGGAACAACCAATTTGTTGATTAATACAAGCGGATGAAATCTTGTAGGCAATGTTGAGGAGACTAATGTCTGTATACTGTATAGTTGGCACAGTTGATGGGATCTCCTTTGGGTAAAACAGTGCTGAGGTTCCAGTAATTGGACATATTCTCATCCGACCATATTTTGCAAATGAATTGGTGCATGTTCCTGACCAAGTCACCTCCAAATGTATCTTATACCTTGGCAATATTAACTCCAGCACATGGTGCGCCATCTTTTTCTGTCGGTATGTAAACATTGAATAACTTTGACATTTATCAACCGATTGACTTGAGTAGATATGTTTTTAAAACGTCAATTCAGTACAATTTTAATCATGAATCGCTTCACAAAGAGACAATGCCCCGAAATAGTGACGCTGTACATTGAAAATAGTCGTTCAGTTGTGTTAACTCAGCGTGCATATCGTCGAGAATATCGTGGTCAACAAGCACCGTCTGACAACACGATTTGTCGTTTGGTGTCGAATTTCGTTGAACACGGGACAGTGGAAGATCGTCGAATGCCCAAGACGTCGAAGTGGTAAGAGAGAGTGTTGCCGAGAACCTACATGTGTCGTATCGTCACCGCGCTCAGCATTTTGGCGTCAGTGGCACTACCTTGCGGCGCATTGTGAAGGATGATTTGCATTTGTTTCCGTATAAAGTACAATTGACTCAAAGAATATGGCCGAAAGACCGTTCAATTCGCTTGGAATACGGCCAAACAGTCACTCGGATGGTTGACACTGAAGCTAATTTTTGGACGCAAATTTTGATGACCGACGAGGCCCATTCCACACTCTCTGGCGCCATTAAGA
The DNA here is from genome assembly GCA_917880715.2 of Matsumyia berberina. Classification (NCBI taxonomy): domain Eukaryota; kingdom Metazoa; phylum Arthropoda; class Insecta; order Diptera; family Syrphidae; genus Matsumyia; species Matsumyia berberina. The sequence continues at coordinate 39,407,869 of OU862870.1, forward strand.
AGCGAAATTGAAACATTTGGGGAACGGCGAATCTTCACGAGATCCACGAAACACCATGACCAAAAAGTGACTACTTGGGCCGGCGCTTACGCCAAAACCATTTTCCATTTTTCTTCAGAGATAGAGACAGTCGATATCGATGGATGTTGGCTCATTATATCTGAAAAAGGTTTGGACGGTTACTGGTTTCAACAAGACCATGCGCCATGCCACACTACAATTCAATCAATGCAGTTTTTCAAACGAAGTTTCCCTGGACGTGTGCTGTCGAAAAATAGCGACATTGACTGGCTACCCAGATCTTAAAAAGCAAAGCATACGCCAGTAAGCATCAGATCATTGACGAGCTCTAGGCAACATTCGTGCCGAAATCATCGCTATACCGCCCGAAGTGCTCGAAAAAGTAACAGAAACGCAGCAAAAAGGGCACATTTGGCTTGGTCAATAGAGGCGGCCACTTGATTGATGTTGTATTCAAAAATTAGTCCAAATAAATTGTAAAGGACCAAATTAAGTAAAAATGGAAATCGGTTGTTTTTTTAAATTTATTCACATACCGACATAAAAGATGGCGCACCCTGTATATACTTTGGTGACGGGATGATTTGCTAAAAAAGTTCATACTGCTTGTGAGCGGAATTCACATTATTTTTCACCGTAGTACAGTCTGCAGAAGTGGTCTTGCCAAACCATCAGCACCGACTACGACTCTACTAATATTTATGAATGTTCTCTTGTTCGTCTTTGACGTCTTTATAGGCTTCGAGTCGAGCTTTTGTGTTCCTTTTACCCTTTTAGCAAAAGTTATGAACCTCATTCCTGTGTTTGAAATACGTCTACGTATATTTAAATAAATGTAAACTTGTATATTACGGTCATGCACTTTTGTTTTTTATTTTTTTACGTTTTATCCAAAAACTATAAACGAGTTCTACGAGTTGTCGGTAAATCACTTGGTAGTTGTTGACGTTAGTCTGATACTCCAACTTTGTGCCGAGTTCCTGGAATGAGTTCATTCACGACGACAGATACAATTTAATAAGAACATCTCTGGTTCAAGGTCAATGTGTTGCGTGTCACCTCGTTTTCTTTATCGAAAACAAGTTCAGGCATCAAATCGAAATCCGTTTCACCACCTCCAAAGTAGGTGTAGCTGCTGCATTTAGGTCATAACTCCTGGTCGAATTTTATTACCAAACGTCTTTTATTCTTCTTTTTTTTTATCGAGTGACTAAGAAGCTGTGAATACAAAACATCATTTCAAAATAATTTACCTACAATGAGAGTCAATTTATTTATTTGTGTACATTTGTATGCTAATCCTCCTTTACCATCCGTACTGCAAAAAAATAGTACAATTTGTGTCATTGAGCATTCACTGACATTTCATGTCGCTCATAGCGGGTTTATATCAATTAATTTCCTCTTCTTAAGGCACAGAAATTATTTCGGCTAGCCTTGCTTCAACAATAGACAAGCCCAACGCACATACCCATGAAGTGAGATGTGCGCATTTCAAACAACCATTTGGCAAGGGCAAATTTTTGTCTAAGTGCATCAGAGCATAAACGACAAGAGATTTGTAGAAGCACTGTTCTTTGATTTTTTTTTTTTAGGTGATCGCGATTATTTACATATACATATGTGTAAAAATTTACAATAAAAGTTAATACCGGTGAAAACAAGTTTGAAGAACCTTTATAAAACGGAAGAAGAAACATTTAACGCAAGTATTGCGTAGGCGGAACGTTAATAGTCTTGAATTGCTATATGTATGCTTGTACATGTGCATATGTTTGTTGATTTCTTTGTTGGACTAGTGGCTTTGTGATTTTTTATTCAGCTGCAGCATTTAATGCCAACAGTACTCGTTAATCTCACTTACTCATCGGCCAGAACTTGAACAACTAACATTATCGTCATTGGAAAATAATTGATTGTATAGGTACAACATTTTTGATTATCTTCCGCTAGACAAATTAGCCTCCGGTGATCTAGTGACAATGTTATGATTTTTATACTTCAACGAATTTTATATGGGTCCGTGCAAGAGATCGTAAATTTCAATGGAATTAAAACAAATTGTTGTGGTTGTGTGGTAAACGGCAATTTGTCGAAGTGCTTGCGCGTTTCAGGTACCACTCTCGATAGTAAAACGCACTTGAACCATTATTCCCGTTGGTAGAAGACTTCCAATTATCTAATTAAGCGGACAGCTTAATCTTTTGGCATTGAAATGTTGCCAAAAGTACTCGTATGTTGTTCAAAATGAATCAGCGAGCTTTGAACGATTTTACCAGACAATATTGTGACTTCCTGGAAAGATCGGATAAAGGAAAAGTTGAAATGGAGATGAACGAACGTTCCATCCTTTGGGTGAGCGGTCAATTTATTCAAGGTAAGGGAGTGATTCAACCCACAACCACTTATCTGGAAGGTTAAGTTCATAGTTGTTTCCCCTGAGTTGAAGGGCTCGTACATGAAAGCCGATATCCCCAAGCCGACAAATCAATTTGTTCATTAACATAACTTGATCTTTAAATGATACAGAAGAGATGTACATCTCCCAGTCGTTTGTAAGCAGAACGGAAAGTGTTAACTTAATCTATATATGTATGTACGCAGATTTTTATTTAGCATATTTACGGATGGCTGGGAAATGGGCCGTAGGGTAGGTCTAAAAAATATATTCCGTTACCTTGAAGGGATCAATGTTCCATAGTTCGCCTGTGTTTTCTGTGGAGCTGCCCGCTATGGTGACCAAGCACTTAGCAGCGCCCAAAACCCGAACATTTCGCAATGCATACTGAAAGTTATACAGCCATCATGGCTTGTAAAGCTTTAAACTGAGCTGTGGTCTCTGGATGGCAATTCATAGAGGCAGTGGAAGGAGGAAACCAACGGACTAGCCAATTGAAGACCTATACAGACAATGCACAAAGTGTCAATTGGTACTCCCTGCCGCAGTTGGAAGAATAAAGTAAAAGAAACATTTGTTCATTTGCTTTGTAGATGCCCTGCCTTGACAAAAGCTAGATCTGGGGCGCAATCTTCACGAAGTTTTGGAGAAAACAATTGGGCATATGTAGCTAGAATAAAAACCAACAGCCTTACTACAGGCCATAGGAGGTGGTAAGAAGTAAGAAAACGGAGCTATAAAGCGTTGATTCAGCCTTGAGCATGTCATCCGAAACAGTATCTGCAGTTACTTCATTTTAATTCGTTAAGATATAGTACCCAAGGTTGAGTTTGGTGGTTAGGGTGATTGAAATAGACATTGTTGTCCTAAACAAAACACAAGTTGCATACCATTACCTTGAGTATTATATACCACATCTAGAATTCGACGACGAATCGTTTGCTTTTTAGAAGATTAAACGACTTGCCTACTAGGTGGCTTCGGAAAGATAAATAGAGTAATTTGTCGAGAAATATTGGTATATTGGTAGGTAGAGTGGCGGTTCCTGAGAACCCAAATAGAACAAGGGTGCTCTATTTGTTACCACGAAACTTGTTCGAAAAAAAACTTATTGCGTGTGAGTTTTGATTAGTTGTATTCAGATAATATGGCTAAATCCAGTCAGTGGAATACAAATACAGGATCAGTCCTCTAATCCTTTTTTCAGCTATCTTGCCGAGGTTTACGAAGAAGGATTTACCTAAAGTACGTTGTCTGGTTCACACCAGGGCCGAACTTCTGCAGAGGAAATGAAGTAGAGATTCCTTCTCATTAATGTCCTTGCAGCTTCTGCAGAAGTTGTTGTGAAGAATGAATGAATGAATAGCTGGCGCGACAGCTGGGAATGAGCCAAGGCCTAGCTTCTCGCAGCCATTCATGTTGTACGTGTTACATTTTTCGCATAAATGGAAGAGATCTACAGTTTATTGCCGACTCTGAACAGCGAGGTGAGAAGCTCTTTCATGACAAATTATACTCCCGGAGGCTTGTCATTCCTTGACGAGAGGTGGTGCCGCGAAAAATGTTTGGTGTTTTCCTGGCTGCGGCTTGAACCCACGCCGCTCGGTCAGAAGTCCAACGTACTAACCACTGAGCCACGGCGCCCACCTGTTGTGAGGAATACTGATCTATAATTCTGACAACATCTGGTCTTGATTTGGCAAGTAGCTCTTTTGACTTAGGTTTGCTGTAATCCGTATATATACAGATAGTCATTGATCAAGCTTCCATTCTTCTTCCATTGAGGATTTTTTTTTTGTTTTTGCTTTAGGAGAGACGGTCAGGTGAGTTGTAACACTCACCTGGTGTGTCAGACTCCTACTGAATAAACTCCCCCTCTACCTTTGGTATCCTCGGAAACCCCTTGGTACCGCTTTTCGCATTACTTCAGGGGGTTGATTTTTATGCGCAATAGGGTTGATTTTTATGAGGTTATGCTTTGGTTTTCCTCCCTCTTTTTTCCTCGCAGCACGGACTCGATAAATTGAGGGTAGGTGTCATATAATCAGTCGAAGACCCGACCAAATCTCGTGGAGTCATTTCCAAGATCTTGCAGGGACCGTATGGCATTGCAGTCCAGTCCCCAGATTCCCTGAGTCAAACCGCACTGCAGGTAGCTGTGTCTTTGATGTGAAGTTCAAGGGGGATCAGGGGCAGATTCACCCTAAGAGCATAAGTAGGACAAGACCTCAATGCTCCCGTAACACCTACACACGCTGATCTCCTTGTGATGTGCATCTACCAACCGTCTTAGTCACACTACTGTTGCTTAGTGTTGCCTGAATGATTCGAGCATAGAAACTATCCATTGGCTTAGAAAATCCTCTACACCTAGCCCGGAATAACTTCAGTATGGATATTGTTAAAGGCTCCTTCTATGTCAAGAAAGGTAGCAAGACTGTATTCTTTGTTATGGAGAGTCTTTTCCACCGTGCGCACTACTTCATGAATAGCCCTCTCAGTAGCCTGAACCTCCTTGAAATAAAAGCAACTGTGACACGTCTCCAAGACGGAGGTACAAAGGTTTAGATTAACGCAGCTCCTGTAAATCGGTAGTAGCTAGAGAATAGCTATGTCTTGAAGATTCTTCAGCATAATAGGCATAATGCTATCACGGCCAGGTGACTTATAAGAAGAGAAGCTGTCAATCGACCATGAGATTTTAGTCTCCGTGATAATGTTTGTAATGCTATTCCATGCTGCAGGTGGTGCACTAACGAAACTGGCTTGGTCGGGGCCACCGTCATCGCAACCCGGAAAGTGTGTCGAGAAAGATGTTTTAAGTATTTATTTGTCAAAAAAAAAAACAGCGGAAACATCGAAAAGCAATAGAAAACCTTTAAGTTTAGTTTATTCTCGCATAGATATTTGTGGTTTTGACTGTAGGATTTTTACACTCGCACGTCATTTTCGCCCGTCAAGTAGTGGACAACGGGAATATCTTTTAAGTAACAAATTTTGCAATTTTTATTTATTTCTTTTAATTCAAGCACTCTTTTCGGATCTCGAATTTTAAAATGTTATATACATATTTAATTAAAGAGTATTATTCGGTGACAAAGAAATTATTTTAGAACCTATTAAAGTAACCTTAATAAAACTCGATCAGTCGGCATTTTAGAGGTTAATTAAATTAAACAAGTTCTTTAAATGCCATTAAATAACAAAATCTAATTTAAAAACAAAATGGGAAGTTAAGGAATGCTCAATGGCTGTGTAAGTGTTTTAATTTACATTTAAAATTTATTTAAGATTTTTTTTTTTCATGTCATACTATCGTTGTTTTTAATATAATATATTAAAAGCGCGAGTAGAAAATAGCAGATAACTATTAACAAAGACAAAATTGATTAAAATGCCTGCTTCATGCAGACATATGTACATGTGTATGTATCATCTCTAGAAACGTGAGTTCTTTCGTACTTTCAACTTTAACACCTAAGTTCATATTAAGAAATAATTTAATTAAATTTTATTGCACTAGGTGCTAATTCTTATGTTCATAGCTACGTAATGAAAATATTATAAGATTTATTTTTCATTGATATTTTGTTAAACAAATTAGGTTAATCACACTTGGATGTTGTAAAGTCAGCACTTCCTGTTGTGTCGGAATTTTCGAATAGTCATCGATATTGCTTTCTTTGAAATATACATATATGAGAAATATGTATGTTCGTCCTATATTGGGATACGTAGATATGTTCGTGGTGCAAGAGGTGTTTATTCCTCAGCATTCGAGTCCATGTTTCTTCCTCATCTAATGAAAAAGGTGCATACGATCCTTAGAGCACAATGTAGTTTAAACTGCACGTGAGAAAATGGAAACAACGGAAAAACCTTATATTTATAATAAACTGAAGAAGTCTTGTGTGGTTTACTTACCGATCGAAAATGGTACCTGAAGTTGGTTCTGGTGACTAACACGAAGGTCTTGATACGCATGGATCTGTGGCCCAGTGTGTCCCAGACTAAAATCCATGTCTTTGAGGACTGCACTAAAATAAAACTTGATAAATTAATGAGGACGCTACAATACTTATATAGCTTTGCATGCAGTCAAGCAGAGTTCTAACCACTTACTGCTACTGCTGCAGCATTGATTAACAATTGAAAATACCAATTTCGCCTATTCTATTGGGAGAATGAGGTGGGGTTTAGGCAATCCAAAATATTTATCACGTCTTATTCTTATTTCCTCTTGAGAAATCTTTAACTTAGTCCAGGAAAGTATGAGTAAGCTAATGGACTTTTTACACGCTATTGTGGCCTGAGTTACAATGTTGAAAAGCTAAATCTGTGTTCAGAGCCAGAGCGTCGATTCTGTATAGCTGCGACAGTTCGGACTGAGTCAAGGTCTAGCTTCCTGTATAGAAGAGGACTAAACCTCCAAGTATTATACATTCTGGCTTCGAAGGCGCATCATTTATATTATTACGTTCGCCATCGGAGTTGAGAAACTTGGTTACTAAGGACGTACTCGCTTTCATTATTAGAGTGGTGAGCCTATTAATCTGATTGTAGCCATGACACAATAGATGATTTCGATAGCAATACCAGCCAAATGGGAATGGTTTGAGAGAGATTGAAAAACGTTACGATGCTATAAGTATCCCTTATGGCTGACACTAAGACCTATTGTGTCACGGTCGATCTAGTAGCTTCCTTTTAAAGTTGAGTATGTCATTTTCATGGTCAGAGGAAAGTATGCCCGATGAATGGAACATCAGCATTGTTTGCCTAATCCTTGAGAAAGGAGACACTCTGAACTACAGAGGCATCAGTCTTCTTAACATCGCCTACAAGATCTTATCTGGCGTGTTGTGTGAGTGTCTGAAGCCATTCGTCAACAACCTGATCAGTCCATATCAGTGTGGCGACCAAATATTCACACTGCCGGAGACAGTGTCTATAGAGACGAGCGATACAGAGCCATGTTTAGTTTCGGCATCCCTGCCAAACTCGTCCGTTTGTGCAGGATGTCGATGGAGAATGCACGCTGATCCGGTCGGTCAAGATCTCACCGAGATCTTTGATGTAAAAAAGGAATTTAGACACGGCGACGCGCTGTCATGCGACTTCTTGAACGCGCCAACACCAGAGGCACAATCTTTCAAAAGTCTGTCCAATTACTCGAATACGCCGACGATATTGACAGCGTGACATCACGTGTTCACGGATATTGAAACGGAGGCGGTGAATATGAATTCATGATACACGATACGATACAGGTGGCGCACACAAGTATAAACGAAGCTTAATCAACTTGGCGTGCGAAACTGGAGACAGCTGGCTAAAGATCGAGCTGACTAGAGACACTTATTGGTTGAGGCCCAGGTCCACCCCGAACTGTAGCACCACCTTGAGTAAGTAAAGTAATGTAATTTTCACGCTCATACCGCGCCTTATGTTTAATTTCGCCGCTTTTTTCATATCAGAACTCAACCACAATTCTTCGTTCATGCTATTGACCTTTGGGACTCTAGATATGATTGATTTTGACAATATTCTCTTTTGCCACTTAGCGAATGATATATGAACGTAGATACACACATTGTATGCGCTAAAGCTTTCGCTCTTCTCTTTTTTCTCCCTTTTTCATTGACACGAAAAAATTTAACTAATTAATCTAATTATGTACTTTGAATTTTATATTAAATTAATTGTTATCGAATTCGGAATAATTTAGAAAAACACGTTTTAACCCCCATTGTCTTATTTATACTTTAAAGATGATGTAAAGTCTATTAAAGATGATGTTACCAAATTAAATAAACACTAAATACTTAAACTTAACTTTTAAAAGATGATCTGTCTTCGTAGCCAGTATAGTGCCGGACATTTACAGAGAATGTGCTCGGAGGTTTCCCCCTTTTCCAAACAGAACCGACACTTTGTTAAGATAGCTTCTTAGCCTACTAGATTTCACATATTTTTCCTGTCAAGGTAAAGAATTTCCTTAAAGGAAAAGGGAGTTATTTGAAGATAAAAAAAAGCAATTGAAACATGCGTTGAAAAATCCAAAACCCGTGAAACCCCCTCAAACCGGCTTAGTAACAAAAATATAGCTCACCAGAGCAATTTCTAAAGATTGTTGATTTTATTAATAACTTGCTGAGCATATTATATTCACACGCTTTGAATGTGAATACATTTGAATGTTAATTGTCTTTAAGCCATCAGTCGTTCATTGGCTTTTCAACTTATAGATATCAAGTTAATGTGCTTGAATTAAACTTCATCATTTTTGCCAATGTTTGTACACAAATTAAAAAAAAGATAAACATACACTTGTAGGTGAGTAGTTTCCTTTTACAATAATTTTGCTGTCGGAACTAATACTATTAAGAGCCAAATCATGTAAATTATACATATTATGATTGATTCAGATTCAGAATGCGAACCTGTTTTAATGGATTAAATATTTTGTGCAAACTTTTTGAGTAGATGCGTGTGTGTACATTCATGTCTGGCTATGTAAATTCTAATTTCGTTCTCATGTTATGATTATTATGGTAATGTGTACAAGATATTTAATCGTTGTTTTATTAATTTAAAAAATGTCTAGCCTGATATTAATTCAATGATAACTGTAGCGCTGCTAGAAGTGAATGTTATTTAGTTTAAATAAATGTTTGACGATTTCTGCATATACAGCGTGGTATGAATTTTGAACTGCGTATTTGGCTGCTTTCATCCAACTCAGTGCTACCTTTTACCGATACAATACTTCCAAGGTATGAAGAGCCTTACACTTGTTTGACATCTTCATTAGTAATGCATACTTTTTTATAATTCACCCTTGTTCAAGGTATTGTGAATACATACACGTATGATGTCATTAGGGCAGCGCGGGCGTAGTGGTTTTATAAAGGGATTTCCAATAGGGACGGGTTGACAGTTCATGGCGGCCATGTTGTTTTATCTGTTGTTAGTTTTCCCTATTTTTATTTTTTAGACAGACAGATCACCATGGCAAGTTACAGCGTCGAGCAGCACGGGCAAATAATAAATCTTCATTATCAAAATGCGTGTTCTGTTATAGCGCGGATTGCGCCCATTTTACGATTTGCATGATCTTCCTTCCCAGTCTACTATTAAACGTTTGGTGGCCAAATTCAAGTCGACCGGTTCAATAAACAATCAGCCAACACCCATACGTCACGGAAACGCAATATATACCGAAAACGTAATCGCTGTCCTTGAGAGTGTGCAGGAGAACCCGAGGCTGTCAATTCCACGCCGCGCACAAGAACTCGGCCTTTCGCAGACATCAACTTGGCGAATTTTGCATCAGGACTTGGGCCTACATCCGTACAAAATCTAACTGACGCAGAAACTGAAGGAAAACGACCATAGATAACGTTGTGGATCGCTGACTTGGTTCTGGAGTAGTTGGAAGCTGACCCAGATTTCAGCAAAAAAAATCATCTTCAGCGACGAGGCCCATTTTTGGATGAACGTCACCAAGCTAACACGTACGACACCAATCCGTTATTTTTTGAAAACGATGATATCATTGCCATCAACATCAACGCAAGATGCTACCGATCAATGATAACTTATTTCTTTTGGCTCAAATTGCATGATATGCCTGTGAACGACATATGGTTCCAATAGGACGGTGCTTCGTGCCACACAGCTGATGCCACAATGGACTTTCTGCAGGAACTATTTGACATGGTTATCGCATGCAGAGGCGACGTGAACTTACCACCGAGATCGAGCGATTCGATACCGTTAGACTTTTTCTTTCAAATAAAACAAAAAATTCGTTGATATCTCAAACACAACTTGTTTTATTCAATTTTAACATCTACCTGTCCCTATTGGAAAACCCTTAACTTAGATGGTGTGAGGGTGGCGTTCAGACTGATGGAGGAGAATTTTTTGGGTTGTTGACAATTCACAGTATTTCTTTTCCGCCTTTAAGTGTCTTCACTATTTACTAATTCGATTAACTTTTCAGGCCATATGACAACCCCCTTTTCATTTTAATATTTTTCTCGGGAAAGACAAACCATCACGCTCTCATATAAGGACCCGAGGTGTTGAAGTTCGAATTCGTCCAGAAATATTTCTCCTGGCAGTGCCTTCCAATGTTTGCTGCTTTTTTAATAAAATAAATTTTTTTAATGCTCATTCGCGCAGTTGCTAATAGAGATGATGGATCCTGGTAACAATTCTGGTTGGACGCGTTCTAATACTTCGTTTTTCGTGTTTATTCTCTTGAGTGTTATAAGCATCTGCCAGGGTCATATCAATAATGGGGGCATAAGTCTGCTTCCAATCTACAGTGTTTCAGTGATTTAAGATTCAGAACAGAAACCTGCTTGTTCGGCATCGAGTGTGTTTTCCATTTGTTCTTTCATTCACCCAAGACTTAGTTTATCTATAACGTCGGCTATTACAGGCAATTTACAAATACCTCCCGAGTTTTGGCTGGAACTTTGGCCAGCTATAAGCACTTTTATGATTCTCTAGACCGTTGTGCTATCTCACCTGCTGGATGCGTCTCTGTCTCAGTGTGCATTGATGTTGCGCTTGTATCGTTGGATGCTACGTTGTTAATCCTCTCATGTTCAGGCGATGAAGTGACTCTAGCCCGCTTACACTCTGCGTAGCTTCTGACAGCAACAAATATCCAAAAAAAAATGTACAGCGCATCAATGGTTTATTATTGTCTCTCCTTGAAAAAGTGTTTACCTCTCGCCTGTTCTTGACGTTCAGGAGACTACTTCTAAAACGGTGGTTGCTTGCTTGTCTTGCTTGTGACAGGTCTTGCGCTCAATCATGGTGCCACCGATAACAAGGTGCCTGCAAACTTAGCCTAAGATTATACCTGAATTGCAGAGCCTCTCCAACCAACGAGCACTATTGAGATCTAGATGTTTATGTAAAAATTAAGCTCAGTAGAATCCCCTGAGTTGGGCATGTAGCTCCGATTAGCGAAGAGGAGCTTGCTCGGAAAGTCTTTTCTGGAAGACTTCATGGCACACGACATCTGAGCAGATCATTTCAACATTGTGAGGCTGGCGGATGACTCAAGAACCCCCAGAGTATAGTTATATCAAACTGGATGACATCGGCTCAAAATTTAAACCGGTAAAAATATATGTTAAGGGAAGTCAGGATCGGATACCGATAATGATGATGACTATAAATGTATCATTACTACCAGGGACCACCATGAAAAAGTGAACGAACTTGACTGTAGCATTAATAGCCAAAGTGAAGTTTTGAAAAGTCTGTACTTTCACTATCATATCGCGTCCACGTCCACGTGATTTATTACTTATCTGCATAGATATGTACAAGGTGCCACAAATGTCATCACCCTATCGGAAGATGCTATAATTCTTGCAAATGGCGGCAAAAGTCAACTCTCATTTGACATTTGTGAAGTAAACAGTTGTACAATACACGTCAACAAGACATGAATCGCTGTAGTCCTAAAGAACGCGGAATAATTCGTCGGTGGTGTTGGTGCTGCGTAAATTTCGGCGCAGATTTTCCGGTCGTCCGACACCAACTGGGCAAATACTACGAAGTTTAGCCGCTCGCTTAGAAGAGTATGGGACAACACGAGATGCTGTCAGATCTGGCCAGCACCGGAGTAGCCGTTCTGCTGAGAATATCGCAGGTGTGGCTCAAGATGTCTACTATGAAGTACTGTGGATGGCGAGCGATACAGAGCCATCCTCAACGACTTTCTCCTTCCTCAATTGGATGAATTGAGACTGGAGAAAATGTGGTTCCAACAGGATAGAACAACAGCGCATACTTCATAAGCCACAACCGAAATCCTGAGGGCTGCATTTTCGGTTCGCCAAGATCGCCTAATTTGACCGTTCCAGAGTTCTTTTTGCGGGGTTTTTGAAGTCACGAGCCTATGTCAATAAGCCTCAGACTCTTGAAGCCCTCAAAGAGAATTTCCGTCCAGAACACGAGGACCTATCGCCAGAAGATCTAGCAAGAGTGATAGAAAATGCCATAAATCGGACCCGAATGGTCATTAATTCTGGCGGCGGCCACTTAGCCGATATCATTTTCAAGACATCATTTTTAAGACATCAAATAAACATAATCCAAAATCAGAACTAAAGTTTTTCATTCATAAAAAAATTACAGCCAAAGAACATTGGGTGACAACTTTTGCGATTATACTTGTTGATTTGTCGGAGAGAATATGATGAATATATAACACAGTGGACGGATACATGCAAACATGGCTAACAACAAGAGTCACACTAGTATCCCAAACATACAGTAATGGAATACCCAGCATCTATTACGCCTCTGATGAACTGAAATAACAAATAATCAGGAAAATAGCACAAATGGTTTGCAAGAAAATTGCGAACAGTAGTTTTGTATCTAAAAGTAAAAAGCAAACAAATTTTCATTGAGATATTTTTTATTGCTGTAAAAAATCACATAGACGTGTACATATCTACGAGGAAGTATGCATGTTCCATCTGTGCATTTATAAGAAAACGCGTTTCACTTTCAACTAAAAATAATGCCCATGGAATCCGTGTCCTCCGTAATACGGGGAATAGCCTCCTAATTTACAAGAAAATTACACATAAAGAAACAATTTTTATAAAAATTATAATAATTACCATAGTATCCTCCATGTAAGCTGTAAGGATAACCACCATAGCCACCATAACCGCCGTAACCACCGTATAGCCCGCCGTACGGGTAACCATAATATCCATAGCCGTAGGAAGCTGAACTTTTTAGATCATCCTTGTCCGCACCAGCCTCAAGATCGTCGACTCTTTCCCGTTCACCACTTTCCGATGTCCTTACCGAGCTCTTCTGGTATTGTGGATAAGCGGTTACTGTTGAAATGATTGCTACTATCGCGAGGACGTGTAAAATTAAAAATAAGTTTTTCACCATTTTGAAAGAAGTTAAAGAGTTGTAGCCAACTGACAGTTGCAAGATTGAAGCATTGTGCTTTTATACACTTTGCTTTCATCTTGAGACAACCGCATACGTCGAACGAATAGACACATCGCACGCAAGAGGCGACCCAAGAATTTCTTCATTGAATGTAGTCGCCAAATACCCCATAGCGTTTCGTTTTACATGACCGATTGCTAATTATTAGCTGGCCAATGTCAAAGAACAAGAAGTAATTATGTTGATTGGCAACTACCCAATTCTCACATGTGCGTTGAATAGAATTGCCTCTACAGTAAATGACAATTGAATTCACAAGAAAGCAGAATGTAAGGTTTCGATTCTTTAGTGTCCCAAGAATTTAGAGGCTTAGAGAAGCAGTATTATGCATACCAATGTGAATGTCGACTAGAATGCTGTAAAGCATTTTTCTGACACCGGGTTGTAAAGCTGCATATGTCACAGATTATTGCCAGATATCTGGACATGAACTTAGCATCAATTAGGGTTCGGATTGCAGGAGCTTTAGCGGTTTCGTGTAAAAATGGTTCAGCATAGTGAAAGGAGTCCAGTTCGAATCACCTCCAAACTACACTCGGTCAAGAGTCTAGACCGTCCCTTCTTATCTCGAATAAATGCCAACTAGTTTGATGTTCTTAAGCACGAATACACACCGGACCTCCTAGCAACGCAAAATTGTGTGGGAAAGGCAAAATTGAGAATTGAAATTAATTTAAAAAATAAATGTATTAAATATTCGTGGCATGTGGTTAGAACCACAATAGATGGAAATAATGGCGTTGTTTGTATTTATTTTTGATCAAAAGGAAGTTGATTGGCCAGATTTGAATGGACTCGTGGCAATAAACTCATTTAACTGAGTAAAAGTTGAACTATAAAACTACGGAATTCACCAAACAAGCTCTTGTCTATTTTTACCTAATCTAGTTTCTATTTCAGTTTTTGCATATACTATCGATACAGACAGAATGTAAGTTAAAAAATTTAATAATTTTTTATTCACGTGTCGAATCAATTTATAAGATAATCTGTGTCAGATAAACTAAATAAAAGGAATATATTAACGAGAAACCAGGCAGTCTTGAAGGGTCGTTTTCCACGAAATTAGTCATACTCGTAAATTTCTTAGATTTAGTAGGACCAATTAAATATTCATGTAAATACAACTGGAGTGTGCGGATAGTAGTTTAATAATTAAATTTTCTTACCACGCGTATCTTTATGATGCAAATAGTGTTGATTAGGTGAACCAGAATGTGAATAATTGAGTTTCTGTACTTCGTAAAATGCAAATTGCATAACTTCCTAACCCCTAACAGTATATGTACCTATAGACAAATGGAGACATCCAACTAAGGGCATATGCAGTACTTACAGAAATCCAAGAAAAAAATTTTCGATTGCGCGGTGGCGTATACGCAACATTTAGCCGAAGAAGCAGTGTCAATTCAGACAACGACATCAGCGCTGAGATTAAACGAAGGAGAACTCTTGCCAATCGCTGCTTCTTTGGGTTGAGAAGCCAATTATGTAGCAAGGCCCTTTCTCTAACGACTAAAGTGAACCGTTATAAGACTTTAATCGTCCCAGTCCTGCTCCACGGCGCAGAAGCATGGATTCTGTCAAAAGCGGATGAGGTTGCTCTTAGCTGTTTTGAGAGGAAAATTCTTCGGGCGCTTTTCGGTCCTGTCTGCATAGACCGTGAGTGGAGGAGGAGATACAGTGACGATCTATATGAACTGTAAGGCTGGGCTATGTAGAGAGGATCTATACCAATGCTCCAGCCCGGAAAATCTTCGAATCCACACTCTATGGACGGCACAGTAGAGGAAGACAGCGACAAGTGGAAGGGGATCTTAATGAACTTGGCGTGCGAAACTGTAGGCATCTGGCTAAAACTCGATCTGGCTGGAGACACTTGGCTGATGCCCATTTACACCCCGGACTGTAGCGCTACCTTAAGTAAGAAGAAGAAGTGGTAACATTGCCAACAGGACATCACTGCGGCCGAAGTTCTCTGTCATCGATTGCGACTCTGACGCGAACGTTCAGTACTAACGTGAATCAACGATCGAGCGGTGGCGTATACGTAACATTTTTATATTCAATGCAGAAGAAGTGGTAATATTGTCAACAAGGCATCATTGCTGCCAAATTTCTCTGTCATTGAATGCGACTGTGAGTCGGACATTCGGTATTAACAAAAATGTGTGTGGCACAGTCGAGGATTGTCCCGTTGTTTTGCGTTAAAATTTTTAGGTGTCAGTTACCATCGGGTAAACTGAGTTACTCGTAGTTCCCCCAAATGCCGCTGGTAAGATTCTATCCTAAGATGGCGGATGATGACCTGCATGCTGATTTGTTTCAATCTGACGATTTCGAGCTCGTTTTTGGGTTTGCTGGATTCTATCGGCTTAGTGGCCGCCGCCAGAATTGATGACCATTTGGGCCCGATTTATGGCCTTTTCCATCACTTTTGCCAGAACTTCGGGCGATTGGTTCTCGCATTGTTAACGGATATACTCTTTGAAGGCTTCAAGAGTCTGAGGCTTGTTGACATAGACTCGTGAGTTCAAAAACCCCCACAAAAAGAAGTCTGGAACGGTTAAATCGGGCGATCTTGCCGGCCAGTGACTATAGCCAAAACGAGAGATTAGGCGACCCGGAAATGCAATTCTCAGAATTTCGGTTGTGGCTCGTGCAGTATGTTGGAATCACATGTTCTCCAGTCCCAATTCATCCAATTGAGGAAGGAGAAAGTCGTTGAGCATGGCTCTGTAGTGCTCGCCGTCCACAGTGGTCGTTTGGCCCGCGGCGTTTTCGAAAAAATAAGGCCCGATGGCGCCTCCAGCGTAAACAGCACACCATACAGTAACTTTGAGCGGGTGTTATGGCTTTTCGTGGGTTATTCGCGAATTTTCGGTGTCCCAGAAGCGATAATTTTGCTTATTCACATATCCAGAAAGATGGAAATGGGACTCGTCGCTCATGATCGTTTTCGATGAAAAGTTGTCTCCCTCGTCGTAGAGATTCAGGATGGGGGTTGGGGGATGGGGTTCAACAGCTAACAGCAGATGCACTGTCTGAACATCTTATAGTCTTTCACCAACATTCTCTGTAAAGACCGCCGATTGATGCCCAATTGCGTGACACGTCATCTGGTCGATACTCCGGTGTCCTCTGCGACATTAGCCACAGCTGCGATATTCTCAGCAGAACGGCTGCTCCGAGGCCTGACAGCATCTCTTGCTGTCCCATACTATTCTAGGCGAGCGGCTAAAACTCGTAGTGTTTGTCCAGTTGGTGTCAGACGACCGGGAAATCTGCGGCGAAATTCACGCTGCGCCAACACCACCAACGAATTATTCGGCAAAAAAATCGAAACAATTATTCCGCGTTGTTGACGTGTATTTTGTATCTGTTGACTTGTCAAATGTCAAAGTAGAATCGACATTTGCCGCCATTTGCAAAAATTATAGCATCTTCCAATAGGGTGATGACTTTTGTACCACCTTGTACAACAAAATGAATTTGCGATATACACAGATGGTTCTACAATCATAGATGGTGTCTACTCTGCGGCGCCAGAACTTAGAGTGGCTCTAAGAATTCCAGATATGTACAGTGTGTATGTATATTTTAGGCCGAGGTTCTAGCTGTACTTAACGTTGGCGGATTTTATACAAAAAGAACTATATACAAACATTCTATTACATTAAACAAATAGATACTTAATGTTAAGATACTAAATGAAATCCAGTGGTACATGACCCAAAAAAAAAAAAACAATCAACTCCCAAGCATGAGTCTAAAAAATGAACTAAAATTAAACTCAGATTATCGCTCTTTGGTTCCATTCATTTATTAGTATTTTAATATTTTTAATAAAAACTCATAGAACTGTGACCAGTTCAAGCCAACTCAAATCATTCGTCATTGAACACAGGTTCATAAAACGGCCCACGCGAGACTCTGTCAACAAAAACATCTGCGTTCGGAATATCTGGAAATCCATGATAAATTGTCGCCGGGTGGGAGTTTCGGCTTGCCTCGGTTTGGTAGATTCTTCCATCTGGCTTTACTATATACCACACCGGCATTCTCGGGTGAATACTTTCGTTGAAAAAATATTTCCGGTTGGGATAGTTTCTTGGTGCAAAATTTGCGCTGTGAATCTGCGATACATACTCTTCTATGGGCAACACCACTTGCTGCAAATGAGTGAGCTCGTCCACTGGAAGCGAATAGAATGCGATACCGCTTTTTGGTCGCACTAAATTTTTTATATTGCTCATAACGTCGGCATAAACCAACGTTGCCGGAAGATTGCTGAGTGAGTACCGTGACGACCCAGTCGCGTCAAAGTTGTCACTGTCGAATAACTTCCGTTTCATGCAGTCAATTTTATTTTGCAAGGCTTGAAATTTATTTACTATCTTCGAGGGATCGATGCAGTTAAGGTACTCGTTTACGTAAGTATTGGTTAGAAGTGAGGAGTCGTTCAACGGATTGAGCCCTAGGACAGTCAGCATGACGGGGTCGGTTAAATTCATGGAGTTATCCATTATTCGATGGAAATCCTTTTCGTTTAGGAGAACATCTCCGTTGGTGTACTTATTTAATTCTTCATCTGGACCCTTGGCCTCAAAGGCAGATGCCTTCTTCAGCAAAACGGTTATGTGTTGTAGCAAAGCTCTTCCCGTCAACAGCTCGCCATTTTCTCCCATGATAGTGAGTGCAACAGGCAACAAACTTCCGCGCATTTGTTTAGATGATTTCCTGCGTGAGCTAGCGTCTCGCCGTAATCTGCTTTTTCCGTTTCTTTGAAGAACACTTAGATGCGCAAGATCAGTTTCATCTTCATAATCAGTGCTGTCCTGAGACACTTTGGATTGGAAGGTTTTCAATTTTTTCGTATGCACTCTTTCTTTAATGTAAGGACTTGAGGAAAGAGGATACGTTCGGATAATCTCCTTATGCCTTACGGCTGCCGTGACCTGAAATGGGTAAACTTGCTGCAATTGAATCATTGTAGGCTGATAGTTCAAACTTTCTCTTCTTTGTGGTGCATCAGTGAAATGGTCGAAGTTTAGTGCAAAATCCTTTGCTTGCTTTCGGCCTTGGAATGACTTTTCATTTGGGTTTTCCGGCTGAATGAGAAATGCGGCAGATGGTCGATGTCTTTCAAATCTGTTTAAAGGATAGTTGAGTACTATCTCATTTTTGCTTTCATCATTTACGTTAGACAAATTGTTGGGAGTATCCTGGTCTTGTGTCTGAAAGTCTGAATCTATCTTCTTGAATTTGGGAGGGTCTACGATGCGGATCGCGTCCATATCACCCTCAGTTCTAAACCGAGACTCCTGTACATTCTCGTGAGCTTTGTCAAATGACTGCCTTAGCTCTGGGATCGATAATTGGAAGTTCTGCTGAAGTAATGCAGCTTCTCTCTCACTGCCGTATAAAAACCGTATCTTAGCACCAACGACTTCATGATCCACGGATATTATTAGAAAAACACTAACGAATACTGTACACGACCGTCGACTTAACATGATACCCCAGCACAGCCAGCGATCGGAAAAACTCTGGGATAGTCCCAACTGCTGGAAGCTTTATATAAAGTTTTCTTGGAACACAGCTTCATTGAACTGCAGTTTCATCTCCTGGAAAGCGTCATAGATTATGGCTGTTAATTGAATTTTACTTTCCGCTGTCGTTGACTTAGTTTCTATTGTGGGTTTCTTGCTTCGCAGATGATGCTGTAAGAAAATTGAATGCAAAAACAAATTTACCGGTGAAAACGAAAGTGGTAGCTGGTGTATAGACAGAAGAACTGCACTCACAGAAATCGAGGTGCATCAGCATAGGAGAAAAGATTTCTCTTGCAACTTGTATTGTATGAGGGTTTTGTAGGTTAGGTCTTGGTAAATTCCTCCAAAGTAGGCAAATGTTGTAAAGATCTGTACCTTCTTGCAACCATCCCTGTATTGGGTGTTAAATTTCTTTAACAAATCGAAACGACACTGAATTTCTATTATCAATTTTGACCGCAGATCGACAGGGCTTTTCATGACAAATAACTAATGTTTGTCATTGCCTGCCAAGACGTGGTGACTAAAGAAATCTTTTGATTGCCGAGATTTGAAGCCATGACAGGTTGCTTAGCAGTGCAACGCACAAACTTTGCTACAGAACCAATTAACGTTGGAAAGCGCAATTGACAGAAATATTTCCGCAAGCATTCAATATTCAACGGTATTGTAGACGTTCTCTTTGGATAAGAAAAGATTGGCAACACTTGCTTAGGGCAGCGCTACAGTCCGGGGTGGACTTGGCCCTCAACCAACAGGCGTCTCCAGCCAGCTCGATCTTTAGCCAGCTGCGTCCAGTTTCGCACGGCAAGTTGGTTAAGCTCCCCTTACACTTGCGTGCGCCACCTGAGTCGCGGTCTTCCTCTACTGTGTCGTCTCTTGGATGTGGATTCGAAGATTTCCCGGGCTGGAGCATTGGTATCCACCCGCTCAATACGACCCAGCCACCTCAGTCGTTAGAGCTTCACTCTTCTGGCTAAGTCGATGTCGCTGTACAGCCCGTACAGGTCGTCTGTGTATCTCCTTCTTCATTCACCGTTCATACAGACGGGACCGAAAATCACCCTCATCCGCTTTTGAAAGAGTACTTGCCTCTGTGCATATGCAAGCTCTACCTCGTTTTACATGGTTTCAATTTGCACGGTTTTGTATGGAACGTATCTTCCGTGTAAATTGAGGGATAGGTGTATTTCACTTTATGACTCAGACTCAGTTTAGTTAGTTAGTTAAAAGTGGCCCTCCGAGAGGAGGTGCACTTAGACCAGGTCCATTGTGATGCCACTGAGAACTGGGGTACCCTGCTTACTCCTGAAACCATTTAGATTCCCTAACGTAGCTGTTAAGATCGGCCATGTTGGCGGAATTCAGATCATTAAGATCGTTGAAGAAGTATTGGACTAGGGTGAATTTCCTGATATGAGCCAGTGAGGGACACGTGCAGAGGAAGTGTGCAGTGGACTCCTCCTCCTTCTCGTACCTGCAGCTCCTGCAGAAATCGTTACATGTTATCCCCAGGCGTTGAGCATGCCTTCCCAGGATGCAGTGCCCCTGAGGACGTTGATGAGTTTTAAAAGCTGGTCTCTTTTGAGTCGTATTAATGCATTTGATCTTTTCAGATCCAAGACAGGCCAGATCAGCCTGGCATTGTTGCAATAATCGAGGTGTTGCCATCTACGGTTTGCTTTCGACAGAGCGTCGGTGTGGGTCAAGTGTTTAATAAAAGACATAGGGGCTTTGACACGGTCTAGCTTCCTGCCGTTCGTACATTGGGAGCCTTTTCTAGCTAATTCGTCAGCCGCACAGTTCCCCAGAATGTCACGGTGACCAGAGACCCAATAGAATGTGACGTTATACTGGTAAGCGATCTCGTTTAGAGACACGCGGCAGTCCTTCACTGCCCTAGATTTTATTGTGTTAGATACAACGGACCTGATATTGATACTGATCGTGCAGTTCCCCTGGGTATTGCGTTAGCCTTTAGCCTAGCGGCGGTGCCTTGATTTGTAGCTGTGAGTTCGGCTTGAAAGACACTGCAGTGGTTGGGCAGACTGACGGAGTGGTGGATGTCCAGGTCTTCTGAAAAGACACCGGCACCGACAACTTCGGCTGTTTTAGAGCCGTCCGTAAAGATAGAGATGGACTCATTGAATAGGACTTCGCGCTGACTCCAAGCTCTTCTGTCCGGTAGCTTGTGTTTATAGCCCTGTTTGTTGATTGGGGAAGGCTGTGGTGAGTTGATAGGATTCTGGTACGTCACACAAGGGCAGAAGTTCTCAACGCACCAGTAATGTTGAGGTAAGCCACACGTTGGAGTTTCTCGAGAACTTTAATGCTGATCTGCTTTTGCAGAACCGGTTACCAAACCATTAGAATCGGTCTCACAATTAGCATATATAGCCAGTCCATGGCTTTCGGCTGAAGGTCCCATCTGAACCCTAATGCTCTTTTGCATGAGTAGAGTGCTACCAGGGATTTAATGGCGCGTTCGTCAATATTATCCCTCCACAGAAGCTGCCTGCCTACAGACTCAGTTTATGACGATTGTTCATTTATTTGGTTGACAACTTTCACCCCCTAAAAACGGCGGCGGCGTAGCGCAGCAGCAGTGTGCGCAGTTAATAATAGCCTAGTCGATGGATTGAATCCGATGAATCAAAAGTAGTTTTTCAAGTCCGAGTTTTCGTGAACGTTTTAGAAATTGCTTTGCGCTGTTTGTTCGAAAATTTCATCTTCAATCGATTTCAATGAGTTTTATAACAGCATTGTTGAAATCCTGGGCCACTTCGTTCTGGATACTATGCAGTGGTGTAGTCTTCTTCACCGGGAGTTTGAGTTTGAGATCTGTCTTTAACAGATTATATGAACGAAGTAAACATTTCATTTCAGAATTATTCAAAAACTTAAGTTTGAATTTTCAAATACAAGCCAATATGTTTATTATGAAGCTCGTGAAAAAATTATACGTATAAAAGTACAAACGTATAAAACCAAAAAAAAATCATACAATCCTCAAGCTACCTCTCATGAACTTCGAAAAGCGGTATTGTCTCATACGTGAGCGTTATATTTTCCAAAAATTTTATATCTTCAAATCGGGATTTTGTGGTAAAACGATATTTCCGCAGCACCTGTGCCAGAGTGACTTTCAGAAACATCCTTGCGTACCTCCAACCTAACAAGGAAACAAATTATTATCAACTCTATCCCATTATTTATCTGGCATTTCATCGTCACCTATGCAGTTCCTTGGTCCTTTCAAGAATGGCAGAAACGAATACTTTTGTGTGTCGGTTATGTTTCCCGGTAGAAAATGATCCGGATTGAAAGTCTTTGCAGTGGGTCCCCAAACATCCACATCCCGGTGAATATGGAATATGCCGATGATTATTTGTGTACCCTTTGGAATAACCACATCCTCGGAGATTGGCACATCATTTGAGCATTCGCGGGCGATCGCTGGAACAGACGCTGCAACTCTTAGTGTCTCGCTTATGACCATATCCAAGTAAACTAGACCCTTTAAATCTTCAATGTTGACATCGAACTCCTTGTCGGGATAACTGGCAACGATTTCCTCGTAAACTTTCTCCTGATATTGTGGATGCATTGCAAGGCACATTAAGCACGAAAACAAGGTAGTCGCTGTAGTTTCATAGGCCTGTAAGAGAAACAATGTCATACAACGGTTTCACAATGTTCGGTTTATCAATAGGCGTGTTTTTTTGAAACCTAGCTAGCCAGTCGTTCATTTAGATGATTCCTAGCCAGCCAAACTCAGTCGATTTTGGTACGTGTGATTTCGTTCCTATGACATCGGCTGTCAGACTGTCAAAGTATTCGGCATTAAACCAAATTGTTTTTTTTTTTCTTTTTTGTTATGAAAACCATAATTTAGAGAATTTATTCAACGGATAATTTACAAAAAGAGGTATGAAATCATAACATCTTCCATCTTTGTACTCAGACGCCGGTCAAATGTCAAGAGAACAAAACAGTTTGGCAGTGATACCAACGCTTTAAATTTAAACCGTCGCTTTCGGTGCGTTTCTACATATAAAATTTGACTTTGCTAGCAACTACTGGCTGTCTAGGTTTCAAAAAACACGCCTAATGTCATACAACTTACGGCAGCACTCATTGTGGTGGCCTCGTCGATCACATCGTTGAATGTAAACTGATTTTGCTGAAGAATTTTGAGGGCTTGATCGATGAATATATACTTGGACTTTTCGATATCCACTGATTCCTTGGTTGGTAGTTGGTTGTTCCCTTCAAGGCCATATTGTTCGAATAGTTTAACTTTCCTTATAACTAACTGAAAACGGAAATGGAAACATTTCAAAGGTGTTTTTTTTTTCTGTGTCAAAACCAACATCGTAAACAAAGTCCTTTGCAATTTTCCGGGCTTCTATGTAAGGTTTATAGATCTTGCTGAACCGAAAGAGTGTAGAGTTTCTATAAAAAGGATTCACCATACGCTGGGTTAGGAGTACGAATATTCTGTAAAACATACAAAACGGCGCTTCAATATGTCAAAAATATCAAGTTGCTTCTCAAAAGTGTTTTAAAAAATAAATAAAAATAAATATCTGGCCCGACAGCTCGGGATGAGCCAAGGCCTAGCTTCTCGCAACCATTCATGCTGTGCGTGTTACATTTTTCGCATGAATGGAAGGGACCTACAATTTATTGCCGACTCCGAACGGCGAAGTGAGAAGCTCTTTCATGACAGAATATACTCCCTGAGCCTTATCATTCCCCGACGAGAGGTGGTGCCGCGAAAAATATTTGGTGTTTTCCTGGTTGGGGCTTGAACTCACGCCGCTCGGTCAGCAGTTCAACGCACTAACCACTGAGCCACGGCATCCACAGTGTTTTACCTTTCGACACACTCCAGAATTGATGTATCGGACTGTTGCTTCATTCCCAAGGTTGTGGCTGAAAACAGATGTCAGCGTGAATATGGTTAGGTAGCTACCAAATAAAATCCTCCAGCTTACCAACTGATGACTTCAGTGACAGCTTAAGAACCTCTTCCTTTATGTCCACTTCGCCGGCATTCACATGCTTGCCCAGAACCTCACAGCACGCTCGCGATAGCTCATTGAAGATTGGAAAGAAACTTTGTAGAACTCCATAACTGAAACAAGGATTTAACAGTTTCCGATGGATATTCCATGTGGGCGCTAAAATACCATAAAGTAGATATTTGGATCCTTCTTAGGGACGCTATAAAATATGTTAAGATACTTTTGCTGCTGACTAGCCCTATGCCGAGTACGTCAATAATTACGTCATAAAAGGTTGATTTATTTACAGCATCAGGAGAGTTAAGTATTACTTCAGCTACCTTTGGATCCATGGTAAAGACCACTGGATATGTTCCAATCCAAGTATAAAGGGTTTTTACCAAGTTTTCATCGAAGAGTTTTTGCATCACATAGAGCAAATCTGAAATGGATTTCGAGAAGATTATCACTGATGACGACACATGTAAATGGTGAGAAATTTCCTCAATGATAAACGTCAAAATTTAATATAATTTAAAAAAAAACTACATCTCTTATTTTTCCCTCCAACGGTGGTTTTTGGACGAAAACGTCCACAATTGGGACAAACTCAGAGGGTTATGTAGAATCGATACCCAATTTGACTAACTGGCCTGTGCAAGATGGAGAATGAACGCTGCTCGATCAAGATTGGTAGGACTTGAATAAAAAATATAAGCCACATTCAAACGATAGACCAGAACAACTGGCGTTTAAATAGACCGGATCTTGCCGTTTTTTAATTAATTCCATTGCCGGATGGCAATGGGAATTAAAGTGCTGCAGATGCGTTGGTACGAAGATAAAAAAAACTGGAACTGTTTCTCCTGTTTTGATTCAGCAGACCTACTTGTGGGACTAAAATATAAAATTTACAAAACAAGAAAAGAGAAAAAATTTAATTTGCCCTTCAGTCAAAAGCAAAATTGTGTGCAATGATTTCCAAATCGCTCTGGCGGATGTGCTATCCACAAGCGAGTAAGCGTAGACACCTATGTAGCTGTTCAAGGTTCTGAATACAATCATTAATTATTATTAGAAATGCATAATTTTTCAACTGCGCCGAAGTTGTAACACGGTGATCAAGTGCGACCGTTTATGTATATGTGTGTATGGTTTAAGGGCGGCACTGCGACCTTTACTTTGCCGAGCACAGAAAACTGCAACGTTTCCGTGGAAGTCATTTAAATTGCTCCTACGACGAACGACAACCAGGAGTGTTCTTTTGAAAACTGGAGAGTATTCAACCTCAACTCTTTTACTTAACTCAACCGGATAGACCTAAGGCCTTTTGATCTCACTTTCTCACTTATTCTCGCACAAATAAAAAAATATAGCTGGTGCAACAGCTCTGAAGTGGGTCAAGATCTAGCTTCTCGTAACCATAGGACGTAAGGCCTTAAAATTGTATTGCCGACTCCGAACGACAAATTGAGAAGCTTCTTCTTGACAATCCATGCGTTTAGGGGTATATCGTCGACGAGAGGGTATTGCTGGGCCTTGAATCTACGCAGCTCGCACAAAATTTCAACGCACTAACCAGTGAGCCACGGCGCACACTTTTTGTCTCTTCGCAGACACAAATTCTTTCACAGCCTTACCTTTCATTTTATAAACTTTATGCCCGATCCCAATAAATGGGAAGCCTAATGGACCCGGCATTTTCAACACGAACGCATAATGCTTCCTTCTCGACCAAAGGAAGTACAACCAAAGGCACGTAACGAAAATGAAAAGGACTGAGACGACTGCCATCTTGACTCAACTCTACTATCAAACTGACACTTGTGCGTTGTGCTCCCATTTAATATAAATGTCAGTTAGTAATGAAATGCAACCAAAGAACTGTTGCGAATTGTTGTAAACATTTTTTACTCCTTAATACAATGTATTGAATGAATAGGCAGAAATTTTGTTTACATAGGTACAATTAATTGCTTAACCAAATTCATTATGTGAGTTCACCTACAATTCATCAGCAAATACCGAATTGCTGATTGTGCGTTCACTCATGAACTTGGCGACCGTGCATTGAACCAATGAACGTGATGACCATGCATTTTGGCAATTTCCGTATGCTTGCATTGTGCATACTATACGTATTGCGCTGGTCATGTCTGCCTATGCCTATCGGATGGTCTGCTGTAGTTCTTGGTGCCGGAATAGGAAAATGCTGCTTATGATCCCTCTGGTATGCACGTATTTTAATTAATATAGTAATGTAGAATGTGGTGTGTGTTGCTGTAGGTATGGAGTTTGGAGTCTTCAGCCTTCCCTAATGTTCGTGTGGATTGTTCGGACTCGTCCGGACAAGGAAATTTGATTGCATTTGATTGAATAGAGGATGGTTCCTTGGTTTTGTTGTACATAATTACACTCAAATTTACATATGGCGTAAACGAGGCGTTGGTGATGACCATAGTACCAAGGTTAAGCTGGCATCCTTCACCTAAAGTAAGAATTCCATCGTTGATCAGGGTAGTGACAATGCTTGTCCCTTGCATATTAAAGGTTGTCTCCTTGTCTATCACGTTTAACCACCTATTATAGTCTAAGAGCCCGCAACAATTTTTGGGTGTGAAAGAGAGCAAAAAAAATATGGGTCCCATCTGTAGGTGAGGCTGAGGTGAGTAATATTATGTTAAAAGTGGGATTTTTTCGAAAATCGAAATAATTGTTAGAGCATTTTGGTTTTCACGCTAAAATGTGGAGCTGAACGCCCTAAACACGAATATGGTGGTCTAAGACGTTTTACGCGTGGGTAAGTACCTGCCAGACGTATCTAAAGAACCAATATTTCACGTTTATTACAATAGGTGTTGGATTGGAGGTTGTAAATCGGATGTCGTTTTGAGCAGTAGTGTAGACCTTCTTCGGCTGAAATGCATTTTTCGAATTCAGTTTTTTTCATTTGGTAGTATTTTTCCCGCGTCAAGTTAATCAAGGTGTACTCTGTCGGTGCGATGAACGAGAAATTGGTTTTATACGGTGTTGGCACTGGGATTACTCGAAATGTATATTATCGGGGTATATCTCTTTTAAGTCTCCCCAAAAAGTCTTTGCAAGTCGATTAAGCAGCGATGAGCAGTGTGGCTTTCATCCAGGTAGAAGCCTGGAGTATTTTCAAGAGGGCTGAGCTTGCTTGCTGAGCATGCCCCCAACTCTGCTTCAAAGACGTGCCATGGAATCCGTGCCATCAGGTAGGCTTTTCTAGGAAAGACCCAGGATAAGATGTTGGACCAAGTCCGAAATCTCACCTCTACCTGTATAGAAATAGCCCCTGATGAGTCGATGGCGGAACATCGGGAAGTGTGTTAAGCACCGTAACCCCGCGACCGTCATAGTCGATAAGCGGGTCATTGAGTATGATGATGATGATGATTTCTCTAAGTTCCGCAAAAAGCGTTAGAGAAAATCTTCAGCTTTTGATTTTTATTCAAAATCAGACCGTAACATTTGCTTTTGCCTGTAAAGATAAAACTGCCCAGTAAAGGTTGTAGGGTCCATTCAAGTGATTTTACGCCTTCGAGTAAAAACAATCAGGTCTAGTTGTTGATATCCATTTGGAGAGTCAGTAAAAGGTGTGCTAAAGAAGGGCGATTCGTATAGCACCCTTTAAATTCAGGCTTGATCAATGGCTACTTAGTTTTAAAAAAATGTAGATAAGAAACTTTCGAGGTGCAAGTAAATGTGTTGTGGAGTTGGTTGTACTGTTTCTCCTCCTCAGCCATAACAATATGTACTTACATCTATAACAGTGGACATTTTCGTCGGTTTGCTTGCGACGATACACGAAATCTACCTACCTTTTCCGGCTGGTGGCCAAAGGTTCCTTATGTACCTAGGTATGGCGCTAGCAGATCGTGCTGCAGCTGTAGAATTTCAATAGCAAATTTTTGATATCGGCAGCCAATATAAGAAATGCAAAAGAAATTGTAAACTGACTGTCAACATTAAAAGGAAGAAATGTAGGTAAAACAATTTTTTTCTTTAAGTGACGTTTCCCTTAATTTTGCATTAGTTTACAGCCCTAGCAGCCAGTAAATTAAGCTGTCGATACTACTCAGGACTGCCACATTAGCGAAATCATCTAAATAAGACCAATAATGCTCTCAGATGTTTTGAAGTCTGAATAATTTAACAGTCAACTGTATGAGGAATGTACAAACTGCGCAGTGCACCGAGTTCTTGAAAGCATCCATAGTTTTAATTTAGTTAAAGAGTTTTTCTAACCTTTAGTAATAGTAAGATACCATCTCAACAAACTAAACCTTTGTTCAGGTACAAAGTGTTGTTACTGTTTGGAAGATAAAGAAACCTCTGAGCACATTCCCTGTGAATGTCCGGCACTTTACTGGAATGACAAGCCTTCGGGAGTATAATCTATCATGAAAGAGCTTCTCAATTAGCCGTTCGGAGTCGGCAATAAATTGCCACTCGCGCCAGCTATTTATTTATTTATTTAGAGGTCCGACAGTGATCCATCAAATAACTCCTCAATGTTATCGAAGAGGTATCTGTCCAATGTTCTTTGCCTAACATTGCAGAGGCTTGGGCAATGACAGAGGAAGTGAGTCCTTCTTGTCCACCTAAGATTTGTCCGTTCGATAGCATTTAGCTTTAGTTTAAGTTTACAACTCGCGATCGGTTTACCTAAGTCGCCCTTATCACGTCCAACAGGTAATGTTGTTCCATTTCTGGCGCGTTCCTCTGCCTTACAGTACCCTGGCACCCAACAAAGGTAAATATTAAACAGCTCCGCCATCTATATAAGAGACAGTCTAGGGCTATTAGTGACTAATTCCAAGGACTTAGGTTAGGTTAGTAAGCAGGCGAAAGGAAGAACCATACCGCCAGACTCAGTTCAGTTCCGACCCATTGTGATACCCGTTGAGGAAAGAGAGTGTTTCCTAACCAATAGTTAGTTTCATACATATTATATAGATATTAGTAGAACATGATCAACTTACTGCGTCTGTGGTACAAACCACCCTGTGGATTTGATGAATTTCATTATTCGGTCCACCGGTGTATCGAATATTTCTTCAATGTCCTCGAAAAAGTGCCATCCGAGGAACTTATTTCTTAGATGGTAGATACTAGGGCAGTTGCAAAGGAAGTGGGTTGTATCCTCGTTGCCCTCCTCATCGCTTCACCCTTCTACAAAGGTTTTCTTCTGTAATTCGAAGGTTTTTCATATGGTACCGCAGCGTATTAAGCCCTGTGATCACTTCTATAAGGGTACATAGGGATCTTTTTTCGATCTGCAGAAGTCTATCGGTCCTAGCCTTAACGTATTTTGCCCATATCTTCCTTGTGGTTCCACAAGTGTTTAGAGAGGTCTATCTGTTTAACTGTCTAAGGCTCTATTCCCTGCGTCGAGCATAAGTGTCCAAGGCGGGATGTTCACCGAAGTCTCGGCTTGTTGTCAGCATTCTCGTTTCTTGGTATTCCCTCATGTCCAACACACTGTCAGTTTAAGTTGTGTTCCAAGAACCTTGAGCTATTCTCGACAGCACCTCACAAGCTTCGATTTTATTTCGATAGCAGAAATTGCTTTTATTGCTGCCTGGCTGTCAGTCTCACAGGCAGCTAGTGTCACTGCGAGGACTTCCGCTTGTAAAGTACTGCTGTGGTCCGGAAAGCGGGCGGATTTGGAGATGCTCAGCGTTTCGGAGAAGAAACCTACCCCCAAACCAGCGTCCATTTTGGATTTATCGGTGTAGACAGCTATGGAATGAGCGTTTGGCATTTGGCCGCTTTTCTAATCCTCCCTGGTCTTGTGAAATCTAGGTATGGTGTTATGTAGTTGGTTGTCGAAACATTGCCTAGACACTTCTATAGTATTGCAATATAACCTTTTGGATTGGGTTTCCAACAGTCAGACTTAATCGCAATGCACTGATGGCCGCCGGGAGTCGTACAAAGGTATCCACCGGGAGTAGGTTGGGGATAGCCTCAACTCCTGCGGTTGGTGTTGTTCTCGTTTTCCAACGACTTTATTGCCGCTTAGCTGTTTAGAAAGATGCGGAAATCCGTGGCTGATGTCACGTTTTCTCTTCAGGCAAGAAAAGACTTCTCTGATCGCCATAGGCTGAGGTTAGGTCTGTCAGAGAAAACACCACCCCGTCGCTAAATTTTAAGCCATCGCATGGGTGTAAAAGAACCTGACTTCAATAATTGAAAATCTCTGGGAGACAAAAACACAGCGGTGGGTTGTTTTATCGATAGCGAGGGTGACATCCACAACTGGACAAAGCGCATGCTAAAAGACAGGACAATCAGAACCACACTAGACAGTGACAAACTCAGCATCACGGTCGAGAAAGATTGTTCTTAAGGAGTTAACTTTTTTATTTTACCACTTGCGGTTCAAGGCGTTATGAATTGATGAATTGAGCGACGTGCAGTGATTCGAAACTTAGTTAGTATTATGTTTCATTGCGGCCGAGGATAGTGTCCAGACTGGCTAGGTACATTTGTGGTGTTTGTCACTGCTATAATTCACGGGAATTTCTTTCGAATCTTCTGATGTCATAATCGTGGTCAGCTAAATCAACTCTTCAAGCCATGACACTCTATTGCCAGTGTTATGTCTTATCAGTTTGATCGTAGTTGATCGATTCCATTTATTTTTAAGAAATAAATACCTTCCGACATCAGGAATTGAACCCGGACATTCAGCGCGAAAAACACTAACCACTGCACCATGAGCACGCATTAGCGCCAAGTTAGTTAGAAGTCAACATTTTATTTCAGAATTATTCAAGAACTTAAGTTTGAATTTTCAAAAAAACAAACAAAAATGTTTATTATGAAGTTCGTGAAAAAAATTATACGTATAAAGGTACATACGTATAAAAGCAAAAAAAAAAATCATACAATCCTCAAGCTATCTCTCATGAACTTCGAAAAGCGGTATTGTCTCATACGTGAGCGTTATATTTTCCAAAAATTTTATATCTTCAAATCGGGATTTTGTGGTAAAACGATATTTCCGCAGCACCTGTGCCAGAGTGACTTTCAGAAACATCCTTGCGTACCTCCAACCTAACAAGGAAACAAATTATTATCAACTCTATCCCATTATTTATCTGGCATTTCATCGTCACCTATGCAGTTCCTTGGTCCTTTCAAGAATGGCAGAAACGAATACTTTTGTGTGTCGGTTATGTTTCCCGGTAGAAAATGATCCGGATTGAAAGTCTTTGCAGTGGGTCCCCAAACATCCACATCCCGGTGAATATGGAATATGCCGATGATTATTTGTGTACCCTTTGGAATAACCACATCCTCGGAGATTGGCACATCATTTGAGCATTCGCGGGCGATCGCTGGAACAGACGCTGCAACTCTTAGTGTCTCGCTTATGACCATATCCAAGTAAACTAGACCCTTTAAATCTTCAATGTTGACATCGAACTCCTTGTCGGGATAACTGGCAACGATTTCCTCGTAAACTTTCTCCTGATATTGTGGATGCATTGCAAGGCACATTAAGCACGAAAACAAGGTAGTCGCTGTAGTTTCATAGGCCTGTAAGAGAAACAATGTCATACAACGGTTTCACAATGTTCGGTTTATCAATAGGCGTGTTTTTTTGAAACCTAGCTAGCCAGTCGTTCATTTAGATGATTCCTAGCCAGCCAAACTCAGTCGATTTTGGTACGTGTGATTTCGTTCCTATGACATCGGCTGTCAGACTGTCAAAGTATTCGGCATTAAACCAAATTGTTTTTTTTTTTCTTTTTTGTTATGAAAACCATAATTTAGAGAATTTATTCAACGGATAATTTACAAAAAGAGGTATGAAATCATAACATCTTCCATCTTTGTACTCAGACGCCGGTCAAATGTCAAGATAACAGAGCAGTTTGGCAGTGATACCAACGCTTTAAATGTAAAACAACGCTTTCGGCCCGTTTTTACATATAAAATTTGACTTTGCTAGCAACTGATGGCTGTCTAGGTTTCAAAAAACACGCCTAATGTCATACAACTTACGGCAGCACTCATTGTGGTGGCCTCGTCGGTCACATCGTTGAATGTAAACTGATTTTGCTGAAGAATTTTGATGGCTTGATCGATGAATATATACTTGGACTTTTCGATATCCACTGATTCCTTGGTTGGTCGTTGGTTGTTCCCTTCAAGGCCATATTGTTCGAATAGTTTAACTTTCCTCATAACTAACTGAAAATGGAAAAATTTGCAACGTGTTTTTTTTTCTGTATCAAAACCAACATCATAAACAAAGTCCTTTGCAAAGTCCCGTGCTTCTATGTAAGGTTTATAGATCTTGCTAAACCGAAAGAGTGTAGAGTTTCTATAAAAAGGATTGGTCAAACGCTGGGTTAGGAGCACGAATAATCTGTAAAACATACAAAATGGCGCTTTCAATATGTCAAAAATATCAAGTTGCTTCTCAGATAACGTTGTCAAAAGTGTTTTACCTTTCGACATACTCGACAATTGATGTATCGGACTGTTGCTTCATTCCCAAGGTTGTGGCTGAAAATAGATTTCAGCGTGAATATGGTCAGGTAGCTACCAAATAAAATCCTCCAGCTTACCAACTGATGACTTCAGTGACAGCTTAAGAACCTCTTCCTTTATGTCCACTTCGCCGGCATTCACATGCTTGCCCAGAACCTCACAGCACGCTCGCGATAGCTCATTGAAGATTGGAAAGAAACTTTGTAGAACTCCATAACTGAAACAAGGATTTAACAGTTTCCGATGGATATTCCATGTGGGCGCTAAAATACCGTAAAGTGGATATTAGGATCCTTCTTAGGGACGCTATAAAATATGTTTTGATACTTTTGCTGCCGAGTAGCCCTTTGCCGAGTACGTCATTAATTGCGTCATAAAAGGTTGATTTATTTACAGCATCAGGAGATTTAAGTATTACTTCAGCTACCTTTGGATCCATGGTCAACACCACTGGATATGTTCCAATCCAAGTATAAAGGGTCTTTACCAAGTTTTCATCGAAGAGTTTTTGCATCACATAGAGCAAATCTGAAATGGATTTCGAGAAGATTATCATTGATGACGACACATGTATAGATGGTTAGAAATTTCCTCAATGATAAACGTTAAAGTTTAGAGAAATTTCTCACCACATGATCAAATGTCAAAGTGAAAAAAAATAGAATACATCTTTTATTTTTCCCTCCAACAGTGGTTTTAGGATCAAAACGCCGACAATTGGGACAAACTCAAAGGGTAATGTACAGTCAATACCCAGTTTGACTAACTGGCCTGTGCAAGATGGCGAAGGAGAATAGAAGCTGCTCGATCAAGGTTGCTAGGACTTAAGCAAGAAACTTAAGCCACGATCACACGATTAAACAAAACTTTCACTCAGAGTTTAGCTATACAGTATACAGAGATACTCGTCTTTCCAGCCCATTTTCCAATGTCCACAAGCTGCAATGCCCATGACTGCGTTTACCCATACTGTGTCATTTTCTTAACAAATGTGCGTAAATCCAATCATCCACCCCAAGTGGCGGCAAATCGAGAACATATGTATGTTCGCAAAAATCTGGTTTGGTACTTTTTCTAAAATAAACCCCCGACTTTTTTCATTTAATTTTCATGAACTTTTTTAATTCATTTTGTAAATGGAAATTAAGAAACTTAATTATATGCATAATTTTTAAAAACAATAAAAGAAGTGAGTTAAGTTTCCGAAAAAATAATTCCAATCCATTTATGTTTCTGGAATAATCCTATCCGAAAACAAAACGAGTAAAAGCAAATCAAATGCAAGACAAAACAAATTCAAAGCAAAACAAAACATAGGCAAGTCTTTCCTTCCCCTCGACTATGGAAAGAAGATCAAAAGTTGTCGACAGAATGTGGACTTTCGCGAATGCAACAGTGTGCGCGTGTGTTGTATGGTTAACATGGACTTAATACTTCAACACCACTCAACGAAAACGACATTGCACACAGAGTGTACAATTTCGAGGAATTGCTGTAAAGATTGCTTATACCATTGTACATTGTATATGAAACTAATAGTAGTACCATCATCGGAAGGCGATTGTAGCCCCTCTCGTGATAGGCAGCTGAAGCTTAATATTTTCTTTTTTCTGTTCACTTCTCTTCTCTTCATCCAAATTATGGGTTCTCTTTATTTTTCTCATCTTCGTTTTATTTTCAGTAATGACTTCTTACAATACCAACACAAAAAATCTTTTACACACAGAAATGGGTTGCCTTTAGTAAACAAAAAACATATGATTTGTGCACAGAAAAAAAGAGCAGACTGAACTGAAATATGCATGGATTGATGGAATACGGGAGGGCAAGAAAATAAACTGTTGGTGGTTTTCGGGAAAATCTGTTGTTGTTGTTGTACTGATAATGAAAAACCGAAAATGAATTGATATTAGCTGAAGTAGAATGAGAAATCAGTATTGTCATTGAGAACGCCGTGACAGACTAACGTTAGTGCGTTGGACTACTAAGCGAGCGGTTCTTGTTCGAATTAAAAAAAAAAAAACCCAGATTTTCCCCTAGGTATTTTATATCCCTAAATTTCCCCCCGTTGTTAAAAAAAAGCCCCTAAACTGGCAACCCTGTACTCGAAGAACATATGTACATATATAGCAAAATCCAGTCATTCACCACACAATGCTAGCATATCGACGACAGTGTGGGGGAGCTTGTTCAGCAACTATTGCCCTTTGAAAAATATTTGAATTTAAGGTAAAAAAATTCTACATTTTTAAATTTTTTTTTTTCTCAGGCCCTGTATAAGATATTACAATGATTTTTTTTTAAAGTTTTATTTGAAGCTTATAGAATACAAAACTAATTGAATTTTTTTTTAATTTAATTTTTTAACACCTATCCAGGAGGCGCCAAAGTCGAGGCCTCAAAAAAATGGTGTCCCATGGCGGACAGTTTATCTCAGGATTGGTAAATCTGAAACTAAACCAGAAAACGGAATCTTCAAAAGAAAGGTCCCTTACGTGACAATTTACCACATTTTGCCAAAAATCTCAAAAAAAAGCAAAATGGCGGATGTTTGAAAAAAGAGTTGAAAACATACACCTATTTTTCAATACTCTTTGTTAAAAAAAAATGTTATAAATATTTTTTTTTTCAAAATGTGATAAATTGGCATACAAAACATTTCAACGAAGAAAACAAGACCAAATTCATTGAAATCGGCCGAGTACTTTCGGAGATAATCTGTCCGCCATTTGAAAAAAAGAAGTTTCGAAAAAAAACGCGTTTAAAGTTTTTACTCTCTACTACTCGAACAAGCAAAGAGAATAGCACTTTCACTTATTTCACAATGTTAAAATTCGAATTTTGAAAAAAAACTTTTGGAGGTGATTTTTAAAAGTATAAGGATTAAGAAAATGCAAAAAACAAAAAATCGATTTTTTGAAATTTATACCTTAACGGAATCCTTATACGAAATAACAAATACGAAATTTTTAGAATTTTTGTATTATGTAAAGAAAGTTCGAAAGAATTTCAAATATTTTCGAATACCTAATCTAATTTTACATTCCAGAACAAGTCTAGGGCGTATAATTTTACCCACGCAGGAAACTTTTTTTTTTTTGTGTTTAATGTTTTTTCTCTGTTGTCTGTCTGTGTACGAAGATAAAACCCAATCAAAATAAATTCGTTTTGTCTTTAAGAGACGTTCCAATAGGTGCAATGCAGAGGTTCTATTAATAACAAATCAAGGAATTGTTGTGAGCCGTCCATGGTGAATAGCTTGTAAACCAAGAACTCGCAACTGTTTCTTACGTTTTAATTCCACAGACCTACTTGTGCGAACAGAATCTAAAACAAGAAACAAGAAAAAATTTAATATTTAGCATCACATCAGAAAAACAGCTGTTGCCCTTCAGTCTCAAAAAGACAGACTCTAGAACCGTAAGCAAAATTGTGTGCAAATGATTTCCAAATCGCTCTGGCGGACGTGCTATCCACAAGCGAGTAAGCGTAGACACCTATGTAGCTGTTCAAGGTTCTGAATACAATCATTAATTATTATTAGAAATGCATAATTTTTCAACTGCGCCGAAGTTGTAACACGGTGATCAAGTGCGACCGTTTATGTATATGTGTGTATGGTTTAAGGGCGGCACTGCGACCTTTACTTTGCCGAGCACAGAAAACTGCAACGTTTCCGTGGAAGTCATTTAAATTGCTCCTACGACGAACGACAACCAGGAGTGTTCTTTTGAAAACTGGAGAGTATTCAACCTCAACTCTTTTACTTAACTCAACCGGATAGACCTAAGGCCTTTTGATCTCACTTTCTCACTTATTCTCGCACAAATAAAAAAATATAGCTGGTGCAACAGCTCTGAAGTGGGTCAAGATCTAGCTTCTCGTAACCATAGGACGTAAGGCCTTAAAATTGTATTGCCGACTCCGAACGACAAATTGAGAAGCTTCTTCTTGACAATCCATGCGTTTAGGGGTATATCGTCGACGAGAGGGTATTGCTGGGGCTTGAATCTACGCAGCTCGCACAAAATTTCAACGCACTAACCACTGAGCCACGGCGCACACTATTTGTCTCTTCGCAGACACAAATTCTTTCACAGCCTTACCTTTCATTTTATAAACTTTATGCCCAATCCCAATAAATGGGAAGCCTAATGGACCCGGCATTTTCAACACGAACGCATAATGCTTCCTTCTCGACCAAAGGAAGTACAACCAAAGGCACGTAACGAAAATGAAAAGGACTGAGACGACTGCCATCTTGACTCAACTCTACTATCAAACTGACTCTATTGTGCGTTGTGCTCCCATTTAATATAAATGTCAGTCAGTAATGAATGGCAATCAATGAATTGAATTGAATTGTTGCATACGTTTTTTACGCCACCTTAAGTTAATAAGCAAGCCTCGACAGCCAGCCATGCTTTTTCTGTATCTGTTTCTGTTTCTTGTAACTGAGCGAGCAACGCAAACGTCCAGAGTTTACTACAGAATAGAAATATGCTTATTAAATGTATAAATTAAAAATAATATTTCATTTTTGTCCAAAGTCGACTTAGACTGGTTTACCTTATGCCCACAGATATAATCTTTGACATCATGCAAATGCAATTCCAACAACATAATTACATTATGAAGTAAATTAATTTCTTTTTTTAATTACGACTAAGTATATTAATGTGTAGAGAGAAAAAAATGTATTAATCGACTAGTGGCCTGCCCCGACTTCGTACGGGTAGAATTAAGAATCTTGAAACCCAAGTTGAAGCCATTGAAGTATGTACAGTTCCGTTCGAATAGGGGTTGCTCTTCATTAAGTTCCTTGTATATTCTGATGTTCTTAACTCGATAGAACAAACGAATGCCTCGGAGAAATCTCAGTTCGGCAGTTTATTCTTTCGGTCATTACCCAAATCTCATGACCATAGGTGAGGGTCGGATCAAACACACAAAATTGTTGCAACTTGACCAATCCTACAGGATAACTTAGTATTGCTCTTTCCATCTCGAGAATATGACCCCGAAATACTTAAACTTCTGAACAGGCATTCGAGACATTATGATTACTTCGGATTTGTTCACGTTTATGCAGCTTCAACACAGACGACTACTAAGCCATCAAGCGATCGCTGAAGTTCGGTCCAGATAAAACAGACATACTCCCACTTAAGATAACTGATCACAATTTAGTTATTCTTCAAATTGAGAGTTGTGTAACTAGAAATAAGCAGTCCTATTCAACCAAATGCAAAAAAATTGATTTTTCTGCACTTAAATCTGCTTTAACTTTTGAGTTTTGGGATGAAGTTTATAGTACCTATGATCCGTCGATTGCTTTTGATATTTTTCTACGTAAGCTTCAATTTCATATTTCGAGGTGTAGCCAATGTGTCAATAAAAACAAAAAAAAATTAACTAGACTAAAGTCGTGGATGAATGAACCGTTACTCAAAAAAATTAATTTAAAAAACAAACTTCGAATTAAAGTGAAGAAGCATCCGCATAACAGTAGGCTTTTAAGATGTTATGATAAACTGTGTGATGAACTTAAAACTGAAATTCCGCGTCGTAGAGAGAGTTATTTTAGAAGTAGACTTGCCGAAAATGTTGGGAACTCTAAAAAGGAATGGGAGGTTGTTAATGAAATCTTAAATAAAAATAAGTCCAAAGTTAATATTTCAATAAACAATGGTAGCAATATAGTCAATAATCCCTCTGAACTGGCCAATTTGTTTAATGATTATTTTTCTAACATATCTCAAAATATCAACAATAATCCTGTTTTGTGTTCATGTCAATGTGCTGACACTATTATTTAAGATAGCTTCATTGCCGAAAGTTTTTTCTTTGAAAATTTTTCCTCACAGGAAATTCATAAAATTATAATGTCACTTAAAACGTCTAATTCATTATCGAATGATATGATCTCCAGTAATATTTTGAAAAATATTTCATACTATGTTTCTGACGTCTTGAGTTACATCTTTAATCTTAGTGTGTATAAAAGAGTTTTTCCAGATACACTTAAGTTAGCTTTTGTTATTCCGTTGCACAAAAAAGGTGACACTACGAGTCTAAATAATTACCGTCCTATTTCGCTTTTGCCAGTGTTCTCTAAAGTGTTTGAAAAAGGTATTAAATCCAGAATGCTCTCCTTTTTGAACAAAAGTAATTTCTTTAGTGATTCGCAGTTTGGCTTCAGAAAAGAAAGATCGACTGAAGATGCTGTTTTAAAACTATGTGGTGAACTATATAACAGCCTGAATGAATCGGAAACGGCTGCTTCCCTGTTTATCGATATAACTAAAGCTTTCGATATGGTCGACCATGCCTTGCTACTCCAGAAAATGTATAAGGCTGGTTTTCGAGGCTTTGTTTTTGATTGGTTTACGTCCTATTTAAGTAACCGCAAACAAATCGTTAAGATTCAGGATAGTTTGAGTTCGGAAAAGTGTATTTATTCTGGTGTTCCTCAAGGTTCCGTTTTGGGCCCGTTACTGTTCTTAATTTTTGTTAATTCGCTTTTCGTTCAATGTTTTAATGGCAAAATAACAGCCTTTGCTGATGACACTGCTTTATCGTACTCGACAAAAAACTATTTTGATTTGTTTATAGCTGTCAATAGTGACTTAGATATTCTGCGCAAATGGTATTTTCTTCATAAACTAATTATAAGCGATAAAACGAAATTCATGATTTTTAATATTTCGGGTTCTGTCGGTGTTGATATGGTGTTGCGTTATCACTCATCTAGTTGTCCTAAGTATAGTTTGTTAAATTGTTGTTCTCATCCGTTTAACAAGACTTCTTTTTTTCATAACGTGAAGTGCTCTGTTGGTTGCTTCAATATCGAACGCGTTGATAATTTTAAATATTTAGGAATAACATTGGATTGCAAGTTAAGTTGGAAAAGTCATACTTTGAATTTGACACAATATTTTAATAACTTTTTGAGACAATATTATCATCTCAGCCTGTATTGTAGTCAGCATGTTTTAACATTAGTTTATAATGGTTTATTTAAATCTAAACTGCAATATGGGTTGACTTGTTGGGATACAAATTGTACCTCTGCTCACTAAGCAAAAGCATGCTATTCGTATTTTGTGTAGAGTTAACCGCAGAACTCATAGCTTTGGATTGTTTAAAAACCTGAAAATTCTTCCTCTTAAGCATTTATATTATTATAAAGTTCTGAAAGCGTTTTTTGAAAACTCCGGTTATTCTGTTGCAAGAGTGTATGGTTCCCATAGCTTGCGTGTAAATAATCAGCATTTAGTTAATGTACCCAATATTAAGAAATCACACTTTTCACTTTTCTATAAGGTCACCGCGCCTCGTTTATTTAACAGTTTACCTGAAAGTTTGAGATGTGAAAGACGTAAATCAATTTTCTTAAAAAATTTGAAATCTTTACTTTTTTCATTAAAACATGATGAAATAGATTCATTATTGAATGTTATAGTTTGATTTGTTAAACTTAAGTTATTACTCTTTTCTAATTTTGTTATATATATTTATTTATCTCTATTTTGATTGCATATTATCTCAATAATAATTCTATCTTTTATTGTTTTTATATTCTTGTTGACCCCCATCAACATAAATTTTAACTTAGTTATGAATTTAAACTCTAATGGGGCATTTGACACTTGTCTTCTGACGATTGAATGTTCCTAACTATTTCATTTCATTTAAAGCACATTTTGCTATCAAATTTTGTTATTTACTGAAATAAATAAAGTGTAAGAAACTAAACTAAGATGGTTCAAAGTAAGTCATCAGCGAAAAGCATATGGCTTATTCTTTAGTTCCACGCCACGGTTGCGCTCCCATTGAAAGATGTTTTTGTAACGCCATTCACCCGAGCACATCTCCTAGAGTTCGTGTGTATAGATCGAATGGCCTTCAAATGAGAACCGCCAATTCCATACTCCCGCAGTACACTCCAGAGTTTACTTCGAGAGACCGGATTATTACACCCATGGCACACTCCCAAATTTTCTCAAGTACCGTTCTTAGAATGAACAGCGCTTTGGTTGTGCTTCTAACTGGAAGAAAGCTACACTGCTTATCGGCCAAGTTGGATTCGACCACAGTTCTGGCACGCGCTTCCAACACCTTAGTAAAGATTTTTGCAGAAAGAGTTAAAGAAACATGTCCTTATGAATAGAGCAACTACTCTATCCCCTTTTTCTTAAAAAGAGCACAATCACCATAGCTTGATTGTCGCTAGTTATTTTACTGCATTCCCAAGCCGCTCTAATGAGAGATACATTTTACTCCCTCTTCCCCCAAGGGCACATTTGATCGCCAAAGTCACCTGCTCTACAATGGGACTATTGTCCTCCGCCCTACTCAGTCTGGCATCCAACCCCTGTTCGGCCATTGAACATCTCCAAAAAGTGCTCACCACATCTGCGCAACATATCCATCTCATCATAAAAAAAAGTAAACCATCTTTGGATTGGACTCTGAGACGGCGAATGGTCAGAACTCCTTCTTTGCAAATCTGTGATCTCGGTCCAATGTGAAAAGGATTCTTTGCGTAAAGAATCCTTTTCACATCTCCGTTACCGCTCTACGTGCCCAAATATATGGCACCGATCGTTATCACAATACGCATTCTTCCTCAGCTATGGATCCAATACATAAAAAACCACAAATACATACAAAACCAAAGATGCAAACGAAGAAAAATGAAAATAAAACTATCCCTGTACAACTGGACAGAACAAAACAACATACGATCACGAACCGATGTGCTACCCAATTTGAGCATAGCTCAGCTTCAGAATAACACAAAAGGATGATTTATAGCTCAAATTAATCGTAGAGGAATTTACCAAAAACATGTTCTTCTTTTTTTAAATCCAATTAGCCATTGTTGAGTTGAAGCAGTGTTAAAATAATTTTATAACATAAAATTTGGGCTTAATCTACTTTCTATCACTTAAACTTCGAATGCTCAGCTCCTATTAGTAACAGAGCATTTTGATTACGTTTTATCCTTCCCCGAGAAATGCAGATCATAACAGTGAAAACCGCATCCAAATCCGTTTAGTGGTTCTTGAGATTAGCGTGTGCTCATTGTTGTGATGCTCATTGTGGAAATACAATTCTCATTGGTGGTGTTTAGTGCAAATTTAGATTTTTTCAATTTTCCGGCTTTTCCCTTGGGTTTTTCAGAATTTTCTTTTTTCCTAAACCACTCCTGAAATAATACGAACAAAACAAAAAAAGAATCATCCAAATCGGTAGAGCCCTTCCCCGAGTTTAAGCGGGACTAACGCACAGCAATTGATTTTTATATATAGAGATTAAAATTGAAAAAAAAAAAAAATTTTAAAAATTAAAAACGATTTCTTGTCGTAGTAATCGAGTAAAAACTTTCGCGACATCTTCATGGCATTAAGCCTTTAAGGTCTTAAATTTAATACTGCGCTGACTACTTTTAATGTATCTAAATATCTACCAAATCATTACATGGGAACTCATGCTCATGTCGTCTGCCAACGACTAAAGTTACAATATAACATATACTTATGTATGTAAACCGTCCAGTCTTAGATACATCCGCGAGATATGTATATACATGTACCATAAACTATATTTACCAGTTCGTTTAGTGATCGACCGTCACCTATCGCCAATCAAAGACACTATTTTCTACTCCAAACAAAAATAGCCCAAGCTCAACACCACTCGGGTTACTTTACTTACTTATATTCTGTTTCCTCTTGTGGGCCCTAGGGCCAATCTGCCAATATGCCCCAGCTTTCTCCAACTCTTCGCCAATTGGCGAGACTCCTCCTCAACTGTTCTGCGCCATGTATTTCTCGGTCGAACTACTCTTCTCCCATCTTGAGTAACCTGATTCCATTGCATAGCATAGTTAATAATGGAGCTGTCGCCTTTTCGAAATGTGTGACCAATCCCTTGCCACTTTCGTCGTTGGATGGTTATGACTATCGGTTCCTGACCATTTCACTGGAAAAGATATACGTTGGAGATACGGTTAGGTCAGACAATCCTCAAAATGTTTCGTAGGCACCCATAAATGAACATTAGCAACTTTCTTGTCATTATAAAGGTCACTTTCCAATTGCTGCACCCATAAAGCAGCACGAATTCAACATTACAACGGAACAATCGTGGCTTAATGTTTAAGCTTATTACTTTGCTTTGCCCAGGTCTATGCCACCTCAGACATAGATCATTTGGAAGACACTTTTTTCAGGATGCCGAAGAACTAAGTGACGTACCCATCACGGTTTAAGATGAGATGTAAAAGCCCATCGAATTTCTCCATTTCCCACCGACAGGGCAGCACGAAGAACATCGCTAATCACCAGTAAAAACCATACTGGTGAAAGAACACAGTCTTGTCGAATGCCACTTTGGATCTTGAATTCCTCTGACAGCTTTCCTTTGTGCAGAACTTGGCACCTTAACCCTTCATAAGTTGAATTAATTAATTTTTAAGGGATACCTCTCCCGCGCAAGGCACCCAGTTAAATTCGCCGCCTTCTCGAAAACGAACACCGCTCGGGTTCAATATAGAAAACAATACCGCTAATACGCCTTGGCTTTCTTTAGAATGTTTTTTTTATTTTTTTATCAGAATTGCTAATAACCATCAGGTTGAGTTCCAGCTTCTTTGTTAAAGAAGAAAGCTTTCAAGATGTGGATACACTTGGGATTCAGCTTCTCGAAACCAGTACATGGAGGCACGAAAACTGGCTATTAAAGCAGCTAAGAAGCAGTCCTGGAGGGAGTTCAGCGAGAAATTGGACGTTTATCACAGTTCTACAAACAAGCTGTTCTGGTAGACCATCCGCCTTCTCAGAGAAAGGAAGTTTAATTTCATCGAAGGAGTCAAATCCAAAGATGGTGTACTTCTTTCCGATGAGAAGGACATCTTGCGCAGATGGGGCGATCACTTTTTCGACCTGCTCAAATCCGAGCCGGATTGGATATAACAGCGTAGGCTGGGCGAGGAATAGTTCAAATTGGGAGACTTAAGGATAAGTCATCTATTTTTCACTGATGACTTGGTCGTTCTTAAGTCAACCCAGACCGAACTTTCACCGCGCACTAGATAGGTTCGTCGCCGTCTGTGTTGAAGCTGAGAAGAAGGTAAACGTGAACAAATCAGAGGTAATGGTAATTTCCCAAATGTCTGTTCAGCCTACTCTGCATGTTGGTCGAGTCCTATTGAAACAGGTGGAGAAGTTTAAGTATCTCGGGGTCTTATCACGAGTGATTGAGGGGGCAATACTGAGTTATGCTGTAGAATGGGTCAGGCTGAGGCAATTTTCAAACAACTTGGTCAATCTGTTATCAGGAGGACTGAACTTGGCTAGGCTATCGGTCTTCAATTCAGTATTTGTTCCAACCCTCACCTATGGTCATGAGGTTTAGGTAATGACCGAAAGAATAAGATCGCCGATCGGCCGAAATGTCATTTCTTCGTTATATTGCTGAAGTAACTCGTCGAGATCGAGTTAAAAATTCCAGAATACGAAAAAGTCTGTACTTCGGTGGTTTGGACGCGTTAAACGCCTGACCCCAACTCGGCCTCCAAGACGTGGCATGGAATCCGAGCGATCGGATAGTCATCCCCAGGGTAGACCCAGGATGAGATGGTTGAACCAAGACTGAAATTCAACCTATACCTGTATAGGGTTACGCTAGTAATTCAACTCACGTCGTCAACTCAAGTCCGTTGAAAGCAATTGCTTTTATCCAGTTCCTGTCATAAAGTTTTAGAAGCTACGAGTTATACAATGAAACTATTTTCTTCTAGTTAAGTATAAAAAGTTATTTATTTCTAATTAAAGAATGTACATATGTATGTATTTGTGTTAAATGTGATGAAAGAATGTAAATAAATAATTTATTAAATTAAAGTTAGTTTGGAAGTCTCGCTTAGCTGTTTACCACGACTGGGTGCCAACTATTTTCTACCCCACCAATGCCATAGCCAATTCTCCGA
Organism: Matsumyia berberina; assembly: GCA_917880715.2. Lineage (NCBI taxonomy): Eukaryota > Metazoa > Arthropoda > Insecta > Diptera > Syrphidae > Matsumyia > Matsumyia berberina. The sequence continues at coordinate 39,452,398 of OU862870.1, forward strand.
TCCCTCGAGGTGATTGTTTCGGAGTTTAGAGGTATGGAGTTCAATGGAGTATTTCGCGTCGACAGTTGCCCTTTCGCGGACTTCTGGTGGGTTTCAAAGAAATCAATGATTGGGTGATAGTTGTAGTTTATGCGTTTGCCGCTGCTGGTTTCTTTTCTAGTATTTGAACCTATCGTACTGGGAATTACATGTGAAAGTGTTGTTGTCAGTTCTGTTGTTGGAATATAAATTGATTTTGTATCTGATGGTGTTTGATATGGCGTTTCGACATTAGACGATCCAGAAAAAACGCGCGTGCGTTTTTGGTGTATTCGGTTGTTATCGGCGATCGCATAGCTTTTTATCTCCTTAGCAGACTGTTCAGTTCCTGATATTTCTAAGTCAGCCCGAGACTCATTTGGAATAAAATTAGTATATGGTTTCCGGCTTCTGGCCACGTTATTTGTGTGCGTGAAATAGGTTGGCCTGACGTTTTTTGAAAGTACCTGCGCATCATAACTGTCAGATGGAGGACTGAGATACGATCCTACCGTAGGGCTAAGCCTTGGTGGATTAACTTTTGTTTTTATGTTTGTACTTCCCAGAAGGAGCTCTGAATTTTGATAGCTTTCATGCTTATTTCTTTTCAAACTACTGCCAAACTGGTAAGTGATGGGAGTGTCATCATCATCTTCGTCCTCATAGTCGATTTCGTCATTGATGCTTGCGTATGGATTGTTATTAGGCACTGGCGTATAATCCTTGTACTCCTTGTGTTTTGAACCGCCCAATGGTGGAAAGGTTTCTCTGTAGCCATCAACTTGGCATGAACAGCACGTCGGAACTTTGAATATATCTACATGCAGTCCTCTCGACTTGTCCCAACTTAGAAGGCGATGATAATTGTACACTTGAGAGCAACGCGAGCGATAGTTGTGAGATAAGTAGGAGCAACTTTCTTGAGGCGTACTAAAATAAAACAAAAAGAGTATTAGGACAGAAATATAAATAAATTATTTGATAGGTAAATGGTTTGCGTTAAGTACATATGTACTTTAATTTTTAAAGTAAAACGTCTGTTGTCATGGCAGCGCAACAGAAAGTGAAACACCTCTTTGTGGTGACGAAATTTGGGCTGACGGAATTCGAGTACATAATTATTTCTCCACTTGGGGTGGTGGATTAGAGAGCTAGAACTGGAGAGCTCTATTGAGCACATAGCAGAGCGAAGAATAGAGAACTTTCAACAAACATGGATGCTTTCTCGGAGAAGTCGAAAAGCAGTGTGGAAGGGGTGCATTATACGAAAAGGAATGGCTTATACATAGCTAAACGTCAACCTTTAACATATGCGCATGGCCTTTATGATAAAGGGAACCAAGATGACCGAGAAACCTAATAACTCTACGAGTGTCGAGGACTTATTGCTTTGTTGATTTTTGATGACAATCTTTTTATCCCCGATTACACCTTTAAGAGGCAAGCTTTTCAGGCAGAGAAACCAGAAAAATAGAGGCGCTCCGTCGAATCAATATCCTATGACCGTCTATGCGTGGGGAGGACCCACATCCTGCTCGAGGTGTCCCTACTTCGTACAAAATATGGCGGATCTAAAAAAGAGAAAGCTTAAAAAGCCTGTAATCCCAGACATTGAACTACCGTGTTTAAGAGATCTATGGCAGTACCTGAGTATGTCTTCTCATGCTGGACTTCAGACACTAGACGACCTTCGATTTTAATCAGCTTTCCGGATGAATGGGCCAATACTCCGCGTAACAACCTAATGCCCCTTTATGAATTGCTAAATAAATAGCTGTCGCAACAGCCCGGCATTTGCCAAGGATTAGACCAAATTTGGGTTCCAGAGCAACTTTTTTTTTTAATTAAAAAACGCACAGCATCTTTCTCATCAAAAAGGACCTGGTTCCGATAGTGGCAACAGTGCCGCTTATAGTAAGAAAAGCAAGGTTTACCTTCGCCTACACTTGCTTGCCAGAAAACATTAATGAGGTACTACCATAGCAAGAGGTACAAGAGGTAGCAAGCAGTAACAAACGATTATAGACTGTGATGTTTTGAGCAAATTCGAAGACTCCGTATTCATAACTGGTGCAAAGTGTCATTAAACTAACTTCGGATCGGTGCAAGACAAGTGCATGTCCATCAATAGTCCTTGTAGCATATTACAGGAAGGGAAAGCTCAGTTTTAAGCAAATCCAACTAAAAAACATTCGCTTCACCATATCAGGGAAGTGAAGTGTCTTGAAGTAATTCTCGAGCGACTAGGGCAATGCTTATGTGCCAAGGCTTTCACAGTTAAACTTGAAGACTGAAACATAGCACTAAGAACCCTGCATGCTAAAGCTGAAAAAAAGTTAAATCAATTGTTCCGCGTAGCCTAGTTCTATTACTTGGGCGATGAAAACATGCCCGACGGCAGCGTAGAAGCAATACTTAGTCTCACACCGCTTCATCTCAGAGTGCAGAAGGAAGCTATGTATGCTGAGTGTTCTTCGGTTGCCTCAGAAACTGGAGTTCAAAGCAGATGATCTTGCATGCAACCTGAGGACCCTAGAAAAAACCAATACGACGTAATTTTCAAAGCACGAGAGATTTCTTCAGAGAGTCTGAGATGGTCATAGGTGACGGCCACGAATGATAAAATAAAGGTCCTATTACCTTACCAAACCATACGTGCACTAAACCAATCATTCCTTGACAACCTCAACGACATTTCGGATAAAGGAATACGAGATCTAATCGGTTTTCAAAACTCCATAGGTTTGACTTAGGTACTCCCGGCTGTCTCTTCAACAACACACATCTTTAACCAGGTCACGATAGCTGTGGCAACAAACCTACCTACCTTAGCAAAATCTCAAATCTGGAACACAGATGGCTCTAGACACAGATGGCATATAGCGCCTAACTCCACCGTGTTGCTGCGCTTGAAAAGTCACCAAATATCGTTCAAGCAGAGGCTTACTTTTAGGCCTAGGCCCACCGCGGACTGTAGCGCCACCTTAAGTTAAGAGCCTTACGCAATTCATCCGTATCTTGAGTATGATCCAATACTGACGATGCTTTACTCAGCATTTCTTGTTAACCGTAATATACATTTAAAACATATTTCAACCTTCCTTCATTGGTTTTACCTGCATTTTTCCAGACGCAGGGTTTGTGTGTGACGTCCTGTATTTACAATATACTTCCATTCACCTGCTGCCGATCGGGCCTTCTGCGGACGAGCATATCTCACAATACTGGCACACATACCACCTGGTGTTATAACATTTCCGTCTTCTCGTCTATAAATTACAAAAAAAGTTAAATTCCATTTTTGTTAATAAAAAATTAAATATTACCTTTTGCTATTAAATTGATATTCTTCCAATTGCTCCTGGTATTCGAGCTCCGCTGCTTTGTCATGATACTCTGCCAAAAGAGCAGACATTGCATTCTTGTGTCTGCGAATACTTCCCATGATTTGTTCCCTAGAAGTGTAAATTAGTTTAAAAAAATTTAATAAAATTTCAGTTTAAACATAATGAAAACAGCTGTTGTGAGGTACAGTGCAAAGATGTGTGCTTTCAATGAAAATATTTTCAATGAGGGCGACAAGACTCCAACACTAGACAGCAAAAAAGAAATGAAAACAGGCTTATACAGGGTTTTTCAATAAGGACATAAACAATGAAATTCAGGATTTTCTTCAAACTTTTACAGAGTCCGATCGAAGAAGTTTCGACGCAGCAAATGAACACATAGCTTCAGTTCTTGAGTTCTTGAGCGTGTAAGCCAAGATCTTTAGACAACATTCGGCACAATATGGACTAAGATTCCCAATTCCTGTGAACGGCGTGAAATCGACTGATTTGGCTCATTTTGAACTGAACCACTTACGGCTGCAATATTTTTGTTGTCTCACTGGCACAGGAACATTTAATAGTGAACATGTTGACTCGAATTTATCCACTATAGCACACAGCCTGTCTGGTGGAACGATTATTACGATTAAAAATTGGAGTAAGCGCTCCTTAAGTTGCGATCACCAACTCACAATTTCGGTAGTAATTTTAAATAATTTCCAAACGTTGCTTGTTCGTGAACTTCATCATGATTAAAATGTAAACCTTGACCAACTTTCTGACATTGACAGATCATAAAAGAAATGTAAGGGTGCGTTTGTATTGAAACACAAAATTGTTATGTCCCTATTTAACAACCCTGGACAATAAGAAAGGTTGTTAAGAGAGTTGTGGTAGGTATCTTATGTTCATTCACTAAACTCGGAATAATAGGTTTTAAGTTGACTAGATCTTTACATGCTGAAGTTGTTAATTTTCATTTTACCAAGGTTAACTACAAAGAGTACTTACATGGGATAGTCTTCAGCCTTGATGCACATAGATGCTGTGAAGCGTTCACACTTTTTCTGTAATATTGGCACTTGATGTGATCGTATGGGGATCCTTTTTCTTTTCAGATCTCCCTTGGCAAAATTAATGCGATGTTTGTTTGAATTTCTATAACGGGGACCGGATACTAACTCCTCGGGACTCGGTAAGTGTTCATCATCTGTATCATTTCCATTTAATTCAATTTCGGTTCCATTCAAATCAGCAAACGCCAGATCTTCTATTTGCTCATAAGACAATACTGTGGTGTTCATCAAATCTTCTGCCTTCGGTTTATAGTAAGGTCCTGCGAAGATGCTGGTATTTAGCTTCATATCAAAAGGTATATGTCCATTGGAAAGGGGTCCCTCAGTTGAGTTCAGAGGTGGTATGCGAATAAGTTTGTGAACAAGTTTTGCTGCCGACCGTTTATTGCGTTTGTTGCCTTTCGATTTTATTGAAACAAAATGGTTGTCCCGCATGAGCTCCTCGTTGATTGTCCTCGGGTCTATGACTTGTTCCTCAACACCAATAGATTTTATTTCTTCCTTTAACTCTTCTGGGGTCAGTTGTACTGTTCGTCGAGAATCGGCGTTTTGTCTTTTACTTTGAGTATTGTTGACAGTATTTGCCAAATCGTAAGCAATGGAGAGGATTGACATTTTGTCACCACCTAACATGTGTGTTACCTTGAGGAGGAAAAAACGAATCATTTTAAATTAAATTTTGTTAGAAAGACCATTTTCAACGCACCTTTTCGAATTTAAACTCATGACCTGGTTCAACATTTACGTGAGGTGACATTTGTCCACCTTTGAGATCTCGTAATACAGGCATCACGTCTACTAGTTTTCGATGAAAGTGTTTATTCGTCACGGCTTTTGACATAGTTGCTCCCAAGACCTGATCACGCCAATTGATACGGCTCGTATGTTTGGGTATGTTGTACTTGTCCATCGCACTCCATCCGCTTTGCACTTCCTTCCTCTCCGGTTGATAGTATCCCTTCCAACTCAATTTTTTGGGGTAGGCCTGGTCAAAGTCGAGTAGAACTTTCTTTGTAGCACAAGTTGTATGAAATATCCAGTATAAAACTGCACAGAAGGTACAGAAAAATGAGGGATCGACTTTCATGTTGCGTCTTTGCTTAAGCTGGTGAATGAATAAATAAACGAATTAAAAATAACTTCTGCATGCATATGTATGTATACGTTGTTAAAGAGTGAAAGGTGCAAGACTTATTTGCACACTTTCCAAAATAAAATTAAATAATCTTAATAAACTTATGAAACATCTTTTATAATGAAAAACAAGAAAGGAAAATTTAATTGCTTTCTCAAAGCCATGGAGGAGTGGGCAAGGCCGTTCTAAAAAGTTACAGAAGCACAGAGGAGAAAGTCAATTCCTGTTTTTTTAACAAAACGATTACAATACGCGAATACTTTTTATAATGTTGCTGACTGTTGCCCGCAGCTTCGCATTGCGTGATATGTATTCGATTTGTCTTTTTTTGCCTCCTGTGGTTATCGTTTCAGACCTGTCCCTTATCGTTTCATTTCGTTAATTGGGAATTTGTTTGGAGGTGCACAGATGGTTTCTGTTTGTCTTACTGTGTTTGCGCCTATAGATTGCATGAGGTCTATTGTGGTGGCCCATTTGTGGTGTGGTGGCCCATTTGGTTTAACCAGAGGTTATATTGAGGCTTTTGATAAACTTCAGTATAGCTTCAGGTTACGCGCACAGTAATGCGATAAAGCGATGCGATGCGAGACGCGAGAAGCATTCGATAGAAATTTTCACATGAATTCTTATCATTTCACTGTGCGCACGTACATAAGAATACAAGTGAACAGTTTTAGCTCACGCTTCTCACTTATCGCGTCGCATCGTTTTATCATTTCACTGTGTGTGCAGCCGTAGGTTCGGTTTTTCGAATTTCCGCTGGATTGTAGACAGAATGTGCTCAGCGGTCTCTTTCTGTTCCCCGGCAAATATCGGTATCTGATACTTTAATTTTATGCAAATGGTATCCGAGTGGACAGTGTCCCGTTAGATAGCCCACTAAGTTTCTTATCTCGTCTTTGATGAGATCAAGTAAAGTCTTGGCTTTGTATAGGTTGGAGTTGATGAACTTTTCCGCTTCTCTAAGGCCTCAGAGGTTGGCCCAGTAGTTGGCGTGATTGTTGATCTTCCATTGTGTTATCTTGAAGTAGGCACTGTTGGGTGGTACCCCAAAACAGCGTTCAGGACCAACGAGTGGGCGGCAAGCGCTTTTTCTCGCCAGCCATTCAGCCCGTTCATTACCCTCGAAGCATTCATGTCTTGGGATCCAGGCTACGGTAACATTATTTACCGATGCAAGGCTTTGATGAAGTTGAGACAGTTACAGACAAGTTTGGACCCCATCGTATAGGAATTAAGGCCTAATAGTGCTGCTTCGCTGTCTGAAAAGATGTACATGCGGGTTCCTCGTGTTCTTCTCCGCTATAGGTGACAACTTCGAGACCTCTGTAGAATCGAAATCTCTTAATCATGGTATCTGGAATCTTAAGAATTGGGTCACGATGAAAGTATTCTAGTATTCTCAGATGACCAGTAAAGTCACCGACTTTTAAGTCCAGTGAACACTAAGCATAGCTCCGGTGATTCCTACGCAGACTTAGCGATAAACTTTGTAGAAATGAAATAAGATTAAAACGATTTTGTCAAGCGTAATTTTTTTTTTTTTTTCGAAAAACTGAGACTCTAATCGTCCCAGTTCTACTCTGTGATGCAAAACCATGGATGAGGTTGCCATTTTTTGCTGTAAGCAAAAAGTCCTTTGGGTGTTTTTTGCTCCTGTCTGCATAGATGATAACTGGATGAGAAGATCCAACGACGAACTGTAGTCACAAGCGTCCTTATACAACTATCAAGACGGCTAATACATGAAGAGCGGATAAACACCCACAGTCTGGCACAGAGAATCCGCGAATCTATCCGAGAGAAAGAAAGGTTAGAGAAAGACCTTGACTTGTGCGTGCAAGTAGAAAGGGGCCTCAACCAACTTGGCGAGCGAAACTAGATGTAGCTGGTAAATGATCGAGCTAGCTGGGGACGCTGGTTGGTTAGGACCTATTTTTCCTCCACAGTCATTTCCGCAGATTATTTGATTGGGACAATTTCAACTTGAAAAACGCTGCAACCATCGTTTAGTCGAACAGATCGGATTCTGTTCAAGGCTTACAGTAGACACCAGCTCCCGTATCGACTTCCATTTTGTATTTGTAGTTCTTTTTCTATTTGCTACAAGTTTTCTGGTTTTAATTTAAGAATAAAATATGTCTTGAGTATTAAAATTCTTTATTCTTTTCTTTTCAGATCCAGGGTAGACCAGATCTGCTTCGATGATCAGCAAGTGTTGAAACTATTCCACCTAATATTTGACATTCTTCTGGTGAAACTTTACCAATTCTTCTAGAAGCAGGCAGTTCCAGCCTATTTTCAGAGAAGTTTGTACTTGTTACTGCCCTTACTTACTCATCCATTCTTCAGTTGCCTGGAACGTCCCTGAGACCTGAAACCCAGCACATTGAAATATGTCTGTCAGGGATCTCGCTAAGAGATCTGCGGCATTCCTCTCATTTTCGATGATTCCAAAGCTCTTATTGTTGTTTGACTCTTATTGTTGAAAGCCAAGCAACAGCTTCTCGGGTTCTCGTTATTTCTGTCTGAAATAGGAACACCATAGTGAACCAGCAGAAACCTGGTAATCTTCACATTGGTTGCACTGGAGAAGGCTCCTGCCTCCATTGTCGCATCTGCATAAAATAGACCTTAGAGATCTATGCAGATGGATCCTAAACCAAAGATGGTGTGGGCGGATGTGTTTTTTCCAATAACATATACCTCAAGATTTCCTTTCGACTTTAAGACTTTTTAGCGAATTCCAGGCGAATATCATGGCGATAAAAGAAACCCTATCTTGGCTGAGGTAGAATATAATATCTACTCGAGATATTAGCATGTCCAAAGAGGGGTGTGCCGACATAAAATTTCTGGACTCAGTCTCTGTGACATGAAAAATAATTCAGATTGCTGCTCGTCTCCCGTAGAGATGGCAGATCAATTCAACATACTCCTCTGGTGGATATCAGGCCACAGGAACATTTCAGGGAACTGCAAGGTCGATAGACTCGCCAAAGATTGCACTACAGTACAGATTCTTCCCGAAAAAGAGAATCTGTGAATGTCGCTAGCTATGTACTTCCGTGCAAACTGAAATGAATGCTGGATGCAATAAGCAAAGCATGTCCAAAGTAGTCAAATGGCACGAACTTCTGGCTTTTAATAGACCAAAAGTGCTTCGAGAAATTAATTTCGCTAAGTAGACGGCATCTCGAAGCTACTATAGGTATCATCACAGGACACTGCCTCATAAACAGACGTACCATTCGCCTGGGCGTTACTGCAAATAATTGCTGCAGAAGCTGCAGTGACGATGAAGAGGAGGAGACAATCCTTCATCTCCTCTGTAGCTGGCCTGCTTCCTCTCTCGCAGAAGACGCAACCATCTCGGTGGCTTCCTTTTTGCAAACTTGGCGATCTAGCACAACAACACGCCGGAAACCTAGTGCGCTTTATTAAAAGCTCCTACTGGTTGCAAGATTAGGAAGGAGAATTCCTCCTAGATCCTGGGGATTCACAATGGACACGTTAATTTTAGTGATTGTATTAGGTAGAGAGCCAAAATCCAACCTGTGGAGTTAAGGTAGAGTAGAATGTTAGGGATTTCTTCTCTGAAAGTTTGCCGAGGTTGTCGGGGTAGGGTTTCCCAAGGGATGTTGAGTCTTGCTATAGCAAGTGGCAGAGGAAGTGTTCTAGGTTTCGTCTCATTTGTGTCTTTGCAGCTGCGGTACTAGGAACTTAAAGGGATAGCAAGCTTGGCCGCATGGATACCCACTGCCCAGTGACCCGTACAGATGGCGACGACGCGCGTAATGTCGGGTTCTTCTAAGGAGCTCGCTTGTTTTTCTATGGTTATATGTTCGGCACGTCTTTCTGGATATGGCGCAGGTAGCGAGATTATTCCATTTATGTAGTGTAGGTTGATTTTTCCCTTCCAATGGGATGAGAATTTCTCTTTCTAGTGAGCTGTTAAAGGCCGAACGCTGCCTGGCAAGCTGATCGTCTTTTCGTTGCCTTCCATACCTCTGTGACCAGGGACCCATACGACGGTTAGAAAAGATAAGCTCCCTAGGCGGGCGAGCTTGGTCCTGTATTGTGTTTCCACCTTTGATGAGGTGGTTGTGGATACAGGAGCCTTGATAACTACCTGGCCGTCGGATAAAACTGCGACATTTCGTTTGGGGGTGATGTCGCTATAGAGCGCCCATAGATTGGGAGTATTTCAGCCTGAAAAACACTAACGAAGTTCGGGAGTCTGAATGATTTCGATATTTTCAAGGCTTCTGAAAATATACCCTGCATTCCTCGTCGAGCCATCCGTAAAAATTGATGTGTCGTAGTCTTTCGTGACTATCCCGCTGTTCCATTCCACTCTTGATGGAATACCCACGGCGAAGTCTTTGCTGAGCGTAATGCGAGGGGTACGACAGTCTGTGGGGTATGTTACCGCCTCCTGATACAGAATGATACAGTGGCCATGGGGCTGGCCGACCAGCACTCAGATTCTCCAAGTCGGACTACACTACAGGTTGCAATCTTTCTGACAATGAACACACTACTGGTCTAAGTGCGTCGACTCTGCCCACAGCTACATGCAGTTTACTGGTTTTGTGTTTTAATCTGATACGACAAGACAAAAGACAGCGAAACCTTTTCTATACTTTCATATTTACTGAACGTGAAGTTGTACCTGCCGGCCAAAAGATAACAAACGTAAACCCAGAGGGGTGTGCAGTGCATACACTTTTGCCTTTGAAATGCCAAACGTTTTAAAGAGAAACGAACGCTACTGCAATACCACCGCTCATTCCAGAGTTCGTTTATCTTTGACCTTAGGGAGAAAATTTCTTAGCAAATGATTGCCTCGAAGTTACCTTTAATGCTCACCTGTGTGCGCGCAATGCATTTCAATGCCTTGTCTTGTTCATACAGAGCGAAAGAGGCACTTTTGTGATCACCTCCGGAGTTATACGGTACTGCAAAGCCCGATCACACTATGATTGCTTATTGCATTAACTCCAACATCAAATAAAGCGGGATAATTTACTTTGAACACCTGTTTTGCGCTATCCGCCACAAAATACCTACTTTAAGTAAAGAGAACAACTTTTCATCGTAAATATGGACGTGAAAGAAAGAAAGTTTGGCGTTGCAAGCAGCATCCACTCTTGCCTTTTGTTTACTCAACTTGTTTTAATTTTATTTTTCTTTAAACAGAAAACTTACAATTACCACTTAATCGATGATTTACTCGTAAAAGTATTTTAGAAAAAATAAATTCAAAAATAGACGTACCCGGTTAGAAAAACCGATTCCTTATCACATCCAATACTCTAGGCAACACTTAAACACCAAACTTATTCAAACAAACTCCTATTTTGGACTTTAACATGCAAAAGTGTCAAACAGCACTTGACACTATTTCCAACGGAACGCCAATTAATGGCAAATTTAGAACGCAGCCACAGATTTCACGGATGTTGCTTTTGGAACAGCAAACTTTTAAACACAATACGAATAGAATTTATGGAAAATTTAGAGAAACACTTCCAAATTCACATTTCATACTTTTGGTAGCATAAAACTAATGTTGGCGAACATAGCGAAAATCTCTAGCCCGTGACGAATGTCTTTCAGATGGTCTGGCGTTATTCTACGATAAACTCTCACCGTGAACTGAACGATGGAATTAATTCAAGCAATGCCTAGGCTCTTTCAAGGCGAAGTCAGGTATTTGTTTTACCACTAGATCCACCAGATCGATGCTGTTAAGATGTAGAGCCACATCGCAGACGAGGAAAATAAAAAAAAAAAAAAAAAAAAAAACTTGAAGAAAAACGTTTTTCGCTTTTACTTTATGCACTCAACCAATGGAACACGTATCTTTCTACACAAATACAAATAAATGATCAGTGAATGAAGCTCGAATTGTATGCAAATGTTCTTCTCTCTGGGCGCTTAGAGACCGGTTACCGTTTATTTTTGTTTGAATGTCTGGATTTGAAGATCAAATTTGAGTGAGCTTAGCTGAAAGTAAATGTGTGGGGCTATGAAATAATAAATTAGGAATGCACAAGTGGCAGTGGCAGTGGCGCTTTGTTTACCTTAATTTTTGGCTCTTTCTGAATAGATTATGTTCTGTGTAAATATGTGGGTTTTGGGCACATGCTTTTGCCATAAAATATGGGTCACAACTAGATCTCGCTTTGAGCTACATAGCAATGATTAATTTATTTAAATCACAGTGACGATGTTTTTGTTGCCTTAATCGCTATTGAGGCATTTATTCATAAAGTAGACTGTTACTTCGAACAACTTCTACCTAAAAACCTTAAAGCTCATTGTAAACAACTTCACGGTTTGATAGATTGCCAATGTTGATTCTTGTGAACTTTAGAAGATTCAGTAACGCAACGCGTTCTTAAAGAATGGGACAGTGACATAGGTTATGTTAGAGTGGCGGCGTTATGTGAGACACACTTGAAAGTGTTTAAATCCGTTGTTGTCCATAGAGAGGAGGCTTTTGAAGAAAATAAGCCCTGCCCGGATATTTTTCTTGATGTCTCCCAAGCTTTCGGTAAGGTCTGGTATAAGGGCTTCCTTACCTAACCTAGAGAGACTTTTTCCGTGTTTATCACGGTAACGAATACTTTGATTCTAAAGAAATCGCAGCAAAAGTACCGCAAGGGAGTGTACCTGGCCCGATTTTATCTTTATTGTATACCTACTCGACATACACAGTACATAAATAGCACCAAGAAGAAGTTCAAAGCGCCTTATAAAGGGTTTACCAATGGGGACGGGTAGATTTTGACAGTTCATGGCGGCCATGATGATGTATCACACACAACTTGTTTTATTCAATTTTGACATATACCCGTTCCTATTGGAAAACCCTTTACTAACTTTTGCAAACAAAGTAAGAAGAATCGTTAATCCGCCGTTGTACATTCGAAATAACGGTATCTACAGAGACTCAAATAGGAAGATGAAGACGATGAGACCTTCTTCATCTTGGGTCTATGTAGTCCCGTTGTGGTTTCCGTGTATTTTACCTACTACTTCCTACATGATGGTAGGTTTTGGTTCTGGAAAAGCAGACCAGCATTAAAGTTCTGGAGAAAGTCCAACGTTGATGGCTTGCCTCAGCATTACTGGTGCGCTGAGAACTTTTTCTACAGCTGCCCTTCAAACCATGCTCCACTTGTTGCCAATAGACATCTATGGCATGCAGCAGGCCACTAACGTGGCTTTAAGACTGAGATATACCCACCAATGGTGTGAGAAAAATGTGGAACATACCAGACTCCTATCAACTTACCGCAGTCTTCCCAAAGTAACAGACACGCTGCCAAGCGAGAACGACTTTAACATGGGCTATAAGCACAAGTTACCGTACAGCTAGATTCTATCTCTATCTTTACGGAGGAATATAAAACAACCGAAAGAGTCGGTGACGGTGTATTTTCGGAAGAGCTGGACATCCACCACTCCGTCTGTGTCCTCAACCACTGTAGTGTCTTCCAAGTCGAAGTCACAGCTATAAATCAAGCCCCCGCTTGGCTGAAAGGTAAACCAATATCACGCACGGATATCGCGGTTTACATCGACAGCCAGGCTATGATCAGGTCCCTCGTATTGAACACAATGAAATCTAGGACAGTGAAGGACTGCCGTATGTCTCTAAACGAAATCGCTAACCAGTATAACGTCACACTCTGTTAGGTCGGACGAATTAGCTAGAATAGGCTCCCAATGTACGAACGGCACGAAACTCGACCATGTCAAAGCGCCTATGTCGTTTGTTAAACACTTGACTTACACCGACGTGAGTCGGTCGAAAGCAAATTGTAGATGACAACACCTCGACTATTGCAACAATGTCAGACTGATCTAGTATGTCCTGGATCTAAAAAGATCAAAAACAGTAATACGACCTAAAAGAGACTAACTGTCAAAACTTATCAACGTCCTGCATCCTAGGCAGACATATGTACTCAACGGCTAGGGATAGGATGTAACCATTTCTGCAGGAGCTGCGGGGACGAGGAGGCAGAGGAGGAGTCCACTGCACACTTCCTCTACACGTGTTCCGCACTGGCCCACATCAGGAAAGCCACTCTAGGCGAATACTTCCTTAAAGATCTAAATAATCCGAACTCCGCCAGCATGGCCGATCTTAACAGCTACGTTAGGAAATCTATATGGTTTCAGGAGTAAGCAGGGTATACCCCAGTACTCAAAGGCATCACAATAGACCTACTTTCTGGTCTAAGTGGGCCTCCTCTTGGAGGGCCACTTCTAACTAACTAACTATCTACCTGATGATAACCACCTGGTTGCCCTTACAACTTGATCAGATCCGACAGTGAACCATCGGACAGCCCCTCGATGAAGAGTCTAGCCAGTGTTCCTTTTCTAAAATTGCAAAGGCTTGGGCAGTGACAAGGGAAAAAATGGGTTGCGTCTTCATGTATAATACTTCTCCATTCCTGCATCCTCTCCATAGATCATCTCCGGTCAAATGCAGCTTTTCTGTATGATACCCGAGCATATTGCGAATTGTAAGTAATCCTCCTAGTAATGACAGGGATTTCCTGTCCATATGTAGAAGCTTGGCCATAGTCTTCTGGACATTTCGCAGGTGGTTAGTGTATTCCACCTATTATTCGCCACGGATATGTTTCTGTCAAATGATGAAGTAAAAATTTAATTGTACCGTCCACTAGCTCTCTTTCTAGGGCTCCTGGCTAGTTCGTCAGCAGCTCAACTGTGGCCAAGTAGGGTATGCCAAGAACCTTCTGCTCTTCGCGACAGCACTTTACAAGCTTGGATGTGGTTTAAGTAACAGCTGATGTTTTTATAGGCGCTTGGCTGTCTATGAAGATCCTGATACCATTAGCATTGATGACAATCAGGCAGCTCTGGTCACTGCTAGAACATCTGCCTGGAAAACGCTTCTGTTGTCAGGGAGTTTTAATGACCCGCTAGTTTCTAGTTCCTCAGGAAAGACACCTGCGCCACTGCAAATGTCTATCATGGAGCCGCCTGTATAGATGCACTTGGTTTCATTAAAAATTTCTTTGTTTTCCCAATATTCTCTGCTTAAAAAGATCCAGGAAAAAGGTTTTGACGAAGTCCAGATAAGGAATTTGTTCAATATCTGAGTGTATCCATATGAGCTCGCTATCCAGAATTTAGACGGACTTAATCTCAAAGCGCTCTTTGCTGCAGATTCTTGAATCTGAGGATTCTGTGAATCGTCTCTAACCCTGCCGTCGGTGAGTTTACAATGATCATTGCAACCACATTGTCTTTCAGATGCTGCAGGTATTGGGAAAGAAAATAAGAGATAGAGTGTGGTGAGGAGTGTGCAGTTAGTACCAGTTGATGTTTCGGGTGCAGGAAAGGTTTATGACACGAATTGCTTCTAGAGTTTAGTTCAACATCCCTCTCAACACAGATATCCTTTTCTTCAACTCAGCATTTTAAATAAATAATATTAATTGTATGTACGTAAATATATGCGTACATACTCATGTTTATATGCGTGTTTGTTTGCGGTAATATTTGAAAATACTGACAGTTTGAGATTATTATTATTTTACTTATTTTCTTATCTTAAGTATCTGGAGTTGATCTGGAGAGCGTACATTTCTCTCGCCTACCTAATAATGACCCAAACATCTATAATAGATTAACTGAAGTGTGGGGATTCTTTCATAAGACGCGCAACACGAAGATGGAATGATCTCTTGCTACAACCCACAAGCATTTACGAGTAAAACAAAAGTGCATATCAGTCACTTTGTGTCTCTTCTTTCTCCAATGCTCACACTCTAGTTTAAAGGCCTTTACAACCCCTTTAGCACGATTGAAGTATTTATATAAAAAAGAGCCCCACAGTTTTTTGGGCTGTGGTCCAGAGTTGCATCCGCTTTTTTTTTTTGCACAATCTGCATGCGCCTTTGTTTTCTATGATCGAGTTTAAGAGCATCCTGAGTCTGATTTTATGAACTGAAGGGTGAAGATTGATGGCTGGCTTGTTTCAGTTTTTTTACTTTCCATCGAGAGCTTGTTTGTTCCGGCTACTTTTCGTTTACGCAGCTTATGCCGGATATTCCTAAGTAACTAGGAAGATGACGTTATCCGTATGTGGAGTTGATCTGTTTACTAGCTTTCTCATTGCCTTTCACTCTAACTTCTACTCGAGAGTTAACTTGTTTATCTTGCCTATGGTAAATCAATAACACCTTCTTTCTTGTCCTGATAGCGTGTAAGTCCAGTACTTGTATGGCAGCTTGGCTGTCTGGCATACCGATAGTTTATAGTTCAGCTTGGAAGATAGTAGATAAATTTTCCACAGACTGGTTCTTGGCCCATAAACTTGATGACAGGTCAAAGTATGTCCTTTATGATATTGCTCTGATCTATATCCGAAAATTCCCACTCAATTGAATGGAACCATTTGGAGCTCCTGATGAAGTTTTGACGTCGTGTAACAATTCCTCCAAAAAGCTTTGTTCTTTGAGATAAGGCTGGGTAGTTATAGAGAAACTGAAGGATTCCTTGTTCTTCCTCTTCGTCTCTGCAACTCCTGCTAAAGTCCTTTGAAAGAAGTCCAATCGTTCTATCATGAGTCAATAAGGCAATGACCAGTATGAACATTAATTATTATGCTGGTGACCGACTTTTTTACCAAGATCAGATGTTTAGATCTCTCTGGAGATGCGGCATGTCATCCAATTCCTATATCTTGGGTTTGTCTTGCTAATCGCATCGTACTATAAGAGTAACTTATACGTAGGAAATCAGCATGTATTTGCATTAGCGGAGCACTAAGAACTACACCATTCGTTGCACTTGATGTGCTCCTGCATCTACTTCCTCTAGATATTTTTGTTAAACACTCAACTGTTAGCACAGCCATCAGACTGAAAGCTTCCTCCCAATGGTCAAATAACCATATTAGCCAATTCTCGATCTTAGATCCCCAATTTTTCATTCCGGAAAACACCGACTACACTCCGTCCAAGCTGAATTTCAACCTCAACTTTGGGACATCCATTCCTTCCCGAGAGGATTGGGAGAGTGTTGACGTTAGAGACGATCACTGCGTTCGTCTCTATGTCTATACCAAGGGCTCTAAAACTGAGAACGGAGTGGGAGGTGGTGTTTTCTCCGATATGATTAACCTGAGCATCCCCTTCCGTCTACCTGGCCACTGCAGGCCGAAATCATGGCGATCAACGATGCCATATCCTGGCTTAAGCACAATGTGATATCCTTCAGGGACGTTACAATCTTTACTAATAACCAGGCTGCTATTAAATCCCTGGAATCAGTTACATGTACATCAAAAGCTGCTTCACATTGTAGCTCATCTCTCATAGAGATGGCAGAACATTTTACCATTCACCTATGCTGGGTACCCGATCATAGGGACATTCCCCTAACTGTAGGGCCGATGAGCTCGCCCAGCGTGGTACTACTCTCGACGTCCTACCGGAACGGAGGAGTCTCGGTATTCCACTCGCTACATGTAAACTACTCTTAGAGCGCGAAGCGATCAGCAAAACAAACCAAAGATGGGTGAATGGTATTACGTGCCGTACCTCCAGAGAGATCTGGCCTTTGCTAGGTATCACTCGATCTAAAAATCTGATTTTTCTGAAAAGGTGGCTCATTAGCACCGTCATTGGTGTTCTTACTGGCTATTGGCCCATTGACCTTCATACCAAAAGGATGAACCTCTTCTCAAATGACTTTTGCAGGTGCCACAAGGACGAAGAGGAGGAGGAAACTATCCTCCATTTTCTCTGCACTTGTCCTGTCCTATCCCAACGAAAGAAGCTCTATCTAGGAGCGAATCACTTCGACAACTCGGGCGAACTATCGCATACTGACGTTAAAAGTATCCTCAGCTTCATTAAGAGCTCCAATTGGTTTCAATAAAGGCAGTGACGTTTTCAGGGTATATATCCAAGTGGTATCACGAAGGGCCTTCTTGATCAGGTGTGACTGTGCTTAGCATGGACAACCACCCTACCTACCTACCTAAGTAGGAAATGGTATTCATATCTTTACGACCGGGTTCCCGGCATAAGTTAATGTTAAATTCCTCTGTCATCTCCATGAGAGTTGAGCTACAATCCGAAATAGTGATCCGCTCTCAGTAATTGTAAGTAAAAGTACATAAAATCGAAATGCTACAACGCTCCTTTTCTCCGCAGGATTAAGCCACTTACGCGACTTTGTCGCTCCGCTAAGGGTAGGTGCTACTTGTCAGCAAGGCGTCTATGTCAGGTCCTATATACAAGTTGATGAGTATTCGAAGCATGACTTGTATTGCGGTTGATATGTTCAACGGTCGTAATGTATCTGGATGCACATGTATGTATATCACTGGAGCCCTATAGAGGCTTCGTTCACTATCTTCATACTTTGAAAAGTGCGTATTACAACAAGGAGAGACCTGACTCCTCTTATTAGTTAGGAGGAGCATCGTCTTACATTTGAAGCTTTTCTCCTCATCTACTCAATTCGAACAATCAGCATTGTTTACATAAAACTTTTTATTGATTATTTCATTTAGTATCAACAAAAATAAATATTACAAAAATATGTTAACATCAAACAATAAAAATATGAGTTGTTTAACAAATAACTTGTATGTCATGAATTTTTTACACATAAAATAATTTCTAAGGTAAATTTAAATGTTTTCGTGTAATTTATATATGTACGTATGTAATGTATATGTATAAACCAATAAACAGACTAGACAAACCTAAATTTTATAGCGGTGTTTTCTTAAAACTATTCAATAAAAATAAAAATAAAAATAAAAATAAACAAAAACATGCACAGAAAATAAAGTCAAAAAAAATGTGTTTGCACTACATATGTATAAAATGGGTTGACATCAGGCATGAATTACAATAATACTGTCCAAAACATCTGCATGTTGCATGTACAACATACTTTTGAAGACGTACAGATGTGAGAAGGGGGGGGTGGATGGGGAGGGAAAATCATTGTCATATTTCACACTCAAACTCTGATATCCTTTGGTTAAAATACACCATTCCGTGTTCCAAGTCTTCACTAAAGCCACTCACATCCATGTAATCAGATGTAGCTGCATCGTCGTCCATCCACTTGCAGACGGATCGTGAAATTTCCAAACGAGATTCACGAAAAGTTGGACGCAAATCAGGTACCTTATGCCAGCACTGTGACATTAATTCGAAAAACCCATGTCGACCATCTTTTGGTAGTTCTGGTTTTGTGCCCTGAAGCACATGTCGAACAACTTCTCGACCAGACAAATTCGAATAAGGAGTAGCACCTGTAAGACAAACGATTTAAATTTTATGTTCAATTTGCGTTCATATTTATAAAAAAAAACCTAGGGTGGCTATCTCCCACAGGACTATGCCAAACGCCCATATATCGGTTTCGGTTGAAAATTCGTTATACTGCAACGATTCCGGTGCCATCCATCTTATGGGCAAGGCCGGTCTTCGGCCTAATGTATCCTGTGGTTTCTTTGTATTAGTACTACTGAAGCCATGACTCCAATGGTTAATGAAACGTTCTCCGAAATCGAGTTTAAATTTATCAAGTTTTGTGGAATTGCTTCGCATGATATCGACTGTGTACTGTCTATCGCTCTTCTTTCGTATAACGTCTAAATCGAGAGACATGCCAAAATCGCAGATTTTACAGATTCCATTGTGGTCTATCAAAACGTTTCTAGCAGCAAGATCTCTATGAACAATCTACCGGAAAAAAAAATAACAATATTATGATTTGTTGTAATATAGGATCCTAAGTGTTAGTCATTGTCTTCTGAATCGAGGCGCCATTGATTTTGAAGAAGAGATTTTAGACCATTTATCACCATTTACAATATATTGAAGTCATTATTCAAGAATTTCTTTCTTCGCGAACTGAGCCGGAAAGCACCTATTCTAGTATTCGTAACGAAAATGAGGCTCTGTGGCACCTCATACCTATCTGGTGATGGCCTTTGGTACACTGCAAATTACTTTTGTGTCAGAAATCATTACTGGAGCAATCATTTTCAGCAGTCAAAACCTTTTAGTCAAAAATAATGCAGAAGATAGTCCGGGTTAGATACCGGCCACAAGATCCTAAGACACCACACAAGCAAAGTAATAATTATGACTTATGCAGTGGATGTGGTGACGAAGAGGTACGTACCAGAAGACACAATTTATTTTCCCTTTTACCGCCCAAACCTCTCTTAAATAAGAAATAAGAAAGATCGCTCATTCGCACGGTTATTGGTGTTCTCAGTGGGCATTGTCCCATCGGTCTTCATGCCAGAAGGGGTGGTGGGGGGGGGGGGGGGGGGGGAAGAGGGGAAAGAAGTAATCCTCTATTTTCTCCGTACCTGTCCTGCTCTATCCAAAAGTAGAAAGCTCTATCTAGGAGCTTATCACTTCGACAAAAGCCCCAGAATGAACCAATCAACCTGGACGATGAAGACCAACAATTCCGTTCAGTTCATTTGGACGAAGTGAAGATAACCATATCTAAGCTCAAGTCCAACAAAGCTGCTGGTGCTAACGGCCTAGCCGCCATGCTGTTCAAAGCGGCATGGGATGACTTGGTAAGGAGCATTGCTCAACTCATCTGTAAAATATGGTCGGAAGAGAGTATGCGCGATGAATGGAACCTAAACATTGTTTGCCCGATCCTCAAGAAAGGAGACCCACTGAACTTCGAAAACTACAAATGCATCAGTATTCTTGACATCGCTTACAAGATCTTATCTGCCGTGTTGTGTGAGTGTCTGAAGGCGTTCGTCAAAAACCTGATCGGCCCATATCAGTGTGGCTTCATCGACCAAATATTCACACTGCCGGAGATCTTGGAAAAAACCCAGGAACTTCAAATCGATACCCACCACCTCTTTATCGATTTTAAGGCCGCCTATGACAGCATTTATAGAGACGAGCTATACAGAGTCATGTCTAGTTTCGGCATCCCTCCGAAACTCGCCCGTTTGTGCAGGATGTCGATGTAGAATGCACGCTGCTCCATCAAGGTCGGTCAAGATCTCACCGAGACCTTTGATGTCAAAAAAGGATTTAGACAAGGCGACGCGCTGTCATGCGACTTCTACAACATCGTTCTTGAAAGAGTTGTAAAAAATTCAGGCGCCAACAAGAGAGACACAATCTTTCAAAAGTCTGTCCAATTACTCGGATACGCCGGTGATATTGACAGCGTGACATCACGTGTTCACGGGTATTGAAACGGAGGCAGTGAATATGAGTTTAGCGGTCAATTAGGGCAAGACGAAGTATATGCTGTCAACAAGAAAATACACTCAACAACGACGTCTCGGACAGAACGTCACTATAGACAGTTATAACTTTAAGGTAGTTAAGGACTTTGTCTACCTTGGCTCCGCTATAAACTCAGACAACGATTACCAGCGCTGACATCAAACGAAGAATAACTCTTGTCAATCGCTGTTTCTTTGAGCTAAGAAGGCAATTGAGTAGCAAAGCCCTCTCTCGAACAACTAAGGTGAGCCTGTATAAGACCTTAATCGTACCAGTCCTGCTCTACGGCACAAAGGCATGGACTCTGTCAAAAGCGGATGAGGTTACTCTTGGTTGTTTCGATAGGAAAATTCTACGTGTGATTTTCGTCGCGTCTGCATAGATGGTGAGTGGAGGAGGAGATACAACGACGAACTGTACGGGCTGTAAAGCAACATCGACCTAGCCAGAAGAGTAAAGCTGAAACGACTGAGGTGGCCGGGTCATGTAGAGCGGATGGACACCAATGCTCCATCCTGGAAAATCTTCGAACCCACACCCGAGTGACGGCGTAGTAGAGGAAGTCTGTGACTCAGGTGGCGCACGCAAGCGGAAAGGGGACCTTAACCAACTTGGCGTGCGAAACTGGAGGCAGGTGGCTAAAGATTGAGCTGGGTAGAGATGCTTGTTGGTTGAGACCCAGGTCCACCCCGAACTATGGCGCCACCTTTAGTTAGTAAGTATCTTTAGAGTATAGTGGTATCACAAAGAGCCTACCTTGGCCTACGTGTGTCTTTACCTCACCCTAGACCTAAAGTGGTTAGCTTACTTTTTCATCAACCTAAAAATGTATTAAAGACTAACATTTAATTCATATACCCTTCCGATCGCAAAGAAACCCATTAAACACTCTTTACGCTGTTAGAGATGAGGAAACCATGATCAGGGCTAATACGGGATGGTGTCACATGGAAGCATGTGCAATAGCCAGATCACTATGGCCAGCCTTCGATGAGAAGTATTTCAAAAATTGCATACAACTTAGACAAAGGGACATACGAATCGTCTCCGGTGTCCTTACGGGACACTGCGGAATAGGAATCCATGTGGAGCGTCAATGACTACTGCAGAAGCTGCAGGGACGAAGAGCAAATAGAATCCATCCAGCACCTGCTATGCGAATGCCCCGCACTGGCCACCAGAAGAATGTGTACTCTTGGTAGTAGCTTCTTCCATGGGCTGGAGGAGCTTCATATCGGTGGTTTAAGGAAACTCCTGAGATTTCTACCCCTTTCACTTGGTTTGACTCCCATGAGTATACTTTTTATGGGTACAATGGACCAGCTTGAGGTCTAAGTAAGTCTTGACGACACCCAAAAAACCAACTATCATTCAATTCAAGTTGTATTATAAATATAATCCACCATATTCTTTCCGCATTTTTTAATATTTTGTCTGCAACTTCTAATCCAATCGACCCAATTTCCCATGTTCGTTCCTAAATACAAGCCCCGTTCCTTGGACGTATAATGACAACGTATGTGAAACTCATTAAATTATAGCTTTCTCTTCCCATTCCCGATGGTAACATAACCTCTTTTTCTTCACCACGGTTTGCGTGCTCATCTTTAACACTAGTTGTACTTTAAGCAAGCTCTCTTTCGTCCTTCGCCTAATTTCCCCGTTGATGCGTCTTGTAACAGGTTGAGGATATTTTTATCCCCATGAGAGTCAACAATTTATAACAAGAACGAGCAACAATCAACGAATTGACGACCGATGATCTTCCTAAAAAAAATAAAAGATTTGGTTTATTAAAATTGTAATTACTCTTTTCCCCGCTATGTATTCCATGCCAGCGGCAATATCTAATGCGAAGCCAGCTAAGGCTCTTGGAGATAACGGCGCTAGACTCCTGCCACCAGGAACTGATGCCGGTAAAATGTTTGTGGCACTTCGTGCAGCCCTCAAGAGTGATAGAAGTCTACCGCGCATTGCAAATTCCATTATCAGCATATGAGGTTCTGAAATAAAGCAAAGAACGTCATTTCAAAGGTCCTTATCCTTAGAATAATTTCTTACCGCTTTCAATGCATGCTCCCAAGAGGGTCACTACATTTGGGTGTGATCCAAGTTTTCTCATAATAGTTGCTTCCTCCTTGAGGCCATCCTGAGCACTACCAGAGCGCACGGTTTTAACGGCCACAATACGCGTAGCACCAACGTGACCGCTTAAATCGTCAGCTTCGGCCTTCCACACTTGCCCAAAATTGCCCTCGCCTAGTAAGCTCTTCAGCCTCAAGTTAGCTCTGTTGAACTCATCCCTACTGCTTATGGAACACTGTTCATATTGCCCGCTCTCGTCTTCTTCGTCGAACTTCTCAATTTTTTTTACAGGACTGATTGGTTGTTGGTCAGTTATGCAAACGTCAAAGTCCTCATCGTGCTTCGAATAACCTCGTAATATTAGTGATTTGGTCAAGTACAAAATGACGACCAGGACCGGGAACATTCCTAGTCCAGCCAGCACGTATGTCGCTATATTCAGCCGGCGCGTATCCGGCGCGGTATCGTTTTCTTCTGGCAGCTGTTTTACCTCATGTGTATCCTTTGATACGGATGACGGGGATGTTTGTTCCCCTTGCCCTGTGGGATGATCGGACGGAACTAATGTCGGGCTCGTGCTGACTGGAGGATATACGGTCGACCGAACTGATGACAGGATGGTTGTTTTCACAACTGTTGAGACATCGGTCGCGTTGGCGGGACCTTGGGTAGTGGGCAATACATGAACTGAAGACGGTGTCACAACGTTCATGGTTTTGTTAACGAAAATTATTAAATTAGTCTTGTCCTCAGAAGGATGTGAGGGAGCCTCTATTTTTGCTAGTTCAGTGCTTAAATCCTCGTCGCTTCTTCCGGTGGCTTCTGTCGAGTACTCGGGTTCTGGACTAACCGTAGTTTCATCCTCGTCAATGACACTTATAATTAAGGGAGTGGAGACATCGGTTTGAGTCGTTTCAGTTGAATCTGATTTGTCTTCGACAAGTAAGCTCGGTGTTATGTCTTCAATGGGTAAAATCGCATCTTTTGCAGACGTCGTTTCTACTTCTTGTTGTATTTTTGCATTAAAGGTGTTTTCTGCACTTGGAAGGGAAGACTTCTCGTCCTCTACCGAAATATCCTCTATTATTGGATTGCTGTGCGGTACGACCAAAGGATTCAGTTTAGCAGGATTAAATTTTCTTGTAAACGGTGAGAGATTTCGATCTCGGGGGTTGAATTTGTTTGAACTTTTGGATCTAGGCGGTTTTTGGGAAACAGAAACTTCCAACACTTGAGGATGTTCATCGCTGACTGTGGATATGCTCAGAAATGATGGACGCAAAGAAGGCATCCTTCTTCCAAAAAATAAGTATGAATCAGCATCCGAGACGTGTAAGGAGGCATTTTGTTTATTTCTAGGACTTATCTTGTATGTGCTGCCCGATGATACTGCCGTTCCCTTTCTTAGTTCGGAAATGTGATTCATAGTGTCGTTGACATCTTTGGCTACAATGAAAAATCCATGAGAGGACTCGTCAGTGAACAGTATTTCGTTATTGTCTTTCTGCGACTTTTCCTCTTCGGACGTGAAATTAGACGTAGAGGTCGAATTATTTTGCCGCTGTATGCTCGTGCATTGTCGCATGCAACTCGCAGTTGTTCGTCGGGTGAAATTTTTTGTGCAATTTCGAACGCATATTGATCGTAGATCAGGTGGAGACTTTGATGTTGTTTCGATCGGGGGTTTTGTCCTCCCAGTTGTTACTATCCTGCGATGTGTTCTGAATCTGTCTCGGTGAAGAGCGCTTCTTCGTGCTGCTAGTAGGTTCATTAATTTTGTGTCACGCTCTTGTGCAGAACTAGAAGAACTGTTTAGTCGAACTGATCGGTATGTTGTTGGAATAATGTTTGCGTCCAACAAACCTAAAATAGATAATTAAAACAAATTAGACATAAAAGATAATAAGTAATAACTGCAAGATAGTTTGTATGTAGGGAATAATGTAGAATGCAAGACAAAGGGGAATTTTTACCAGCTTGCGTATTGACATATCGACAAGGATCTAGTATCTAAAAAAAAAAAACTGATGACAGCTACTAATCCCATTTTTTCACCGTGATCATAACGAGGCAATTGTGGTTCCCGTCCAACCTCCCATTCCTTGGCGTAACCTAAGAAACGGCCGATTTACCTCTTTAACTGAAACATCCTGTATAAATCAGACGTGCAGATGCCTAATGTGAGAATAGAACTTGTATCCTCTTTTGTCTACCTTCCTACAGTGACAGAGATCAAACGGTCGCTGACTTGAGGACCTTACCCAGTTGATGTTGTCAGCCATTTGCGGGACATATGACGCTACAGAAAGCACATCGGCGAGCAGTACAGTGGCACGACAGGAGGTGTAAGATCTGTTAATGGTACGCGATGCCAACTCCTATAACATTTAATGGGGACGAAGTGACATCAACACTCGAGGTGAGGTTTTATATACAAATTTTTTTTTATATACAAATTTGGACCTTCTACAATTTTTCTCAACGCCAATCTTTCCCCCATGTACATGATCTTTGTAAAATCAGCAATTTCCAACACCTTACATATACATAAAATTAAATAGCTGGCGCGACAGCTCGGGGTGAGCCAAAGTCTAGCTTCTTTCAACCATTCATGTTTTGCATGTTATCGCACGAATGGAACGGATCTACAATTTATTGCCAACTCCGAACGGTGAATTGAGAAGCTCTTTCATGACAGATTATACTCCCGGAGGCTTGTCATTCCCCGACGAGAGGTGGTCCCGCGAAAAATTTTCGGTGTATCTGGCTGCGGCTTGAACCGACGCCGCTCCGTCAGCAGTCTATGAATACTTAAAATATTGTTGAATGCCTTTGGCCAATTTGTAGTTTTTTCAAATAACATACGCCTACTTAGACGAAAATGGCCGCATGCAAATGCAAATGAAAGGATTTATGGGTAAATACCATGTTAGAAGTAAGCCTTGCAGATGCGAGTAAGATCAGAGCAAATATCACCTGCAAAATCGGTTAAAATGTTTCACTTACGTCAGAGTATTTTAGATATAGCGATCCCCAACGAGAATTATTTCGACGAAAAGCAGCACATTTGCATCCCAATGAAAGGATCCATGGGGAAATACCATGCTCGAAGTTTGAAGACTTGCAGAACCGAGTGAAGTCAGAGCAAAGATGACCAAAGATCATTAAATCGTTAAAAATGTTTCACATACGCCACCGACCAAAAATGTTTCGAGATATGAACAGGGCTGGACATTACTGTACACTAGAAATCGTTTGCACCCATTTTCGAAATTATGTCTGTTTGTGTGTGTCTGCGTGTGTGTGTGTATGACAATATTTTCCGCCGGTTTTTTTTGTTTTATTTGTCAACGTGAAACTTAGAGCTGGTAAGCTTTTAAGCACAATCGTTCCAGCATATGCTAAGGAAATTTAAGAAATATTTTTTTTTTTTCGAGTTCGCGCAACAACTCTTTGTGGATATCTGGAGAACGAAACAACATAGGACCATGCGGTTTTTTCCATTTTATTTGCCAGTATGAAACGTAAAATTAATTAGATTTTGAGCATAATCGGTTCAGCGAATGCTGTGGAAATTGGCAATACTGTGGAATTGAATTCTATCAAGTTGCGCAACAACTCTTTGTGGATCAATTAATTGTGTATTAAAAATTTTCGCCTCCGATGAATGTTTTCTTTAATTATTAAATAAATTATAATATTACTGTTTTTGAAACAACACAATACGAGGTGGGAAGTGTAGGACTAGCTCGCCAGTCGAATTTTTTTTAGGTTTAGCGATCAGTGATAAGATATGCAGTCGAATCGCTCTAAGTCGAAAGTCCCTATAAGTCGAACACATCTTTCGTTTTTTGAACTACATATCAAAGAAAAAAAGATCTAAAAAAAATAGCCCTCTCGAAACCTAAAATGTTATACACACATCAAGCACACACAATCACAAACTCTGATTCTCAAGACGCGTCAGTACCGTGTTTCTGCCTATATCTACCTAAAAAGGATTCCATGAACGAAATGGCAAGGAAAAATTGTCAACAATTGAGCACTTACTCATAATGCCTCGTGTCTCGAAATTTTCCAAAAATGTCCCTAACCTCGATCTAAGTTTGATCTCCCATGACAATTCGACAAAGAGGGATTCGACTGTACTTCCATTACTTCTAATACTTGCATGAATTAGTCCTAATACGGTTCATGAATCTCTTTCATTACATAAATGCCTATTATTTTGCAGATAAGTGGTCAATACAATACAATAGTATTAAATACTTACAAAGTCTACATTGTGTCACCGTTTCACACATCGTTGAACATTTACTATAGAAACGGAAATACGTTTAAAACTACATACCAATTGAATGTACAATTTAAATAAAATGGATTCAATTTGACTGGCAGCGGTATTTCTTAATTTACTCAATCTTTTGTAAATGGCAATTACTGCTTATCCAATTTTTTGTTAACAGAACGAGTACCAGTAAAGCAATGGTGACTGCGAATATTTAAAAACCTAGGTATTTACCTGTTTAAGTAATTTATACTAATCAATTGCATACAATATAAGCAGCTTTTCGAAGTATTATTCTCTCACCTCGATAAAGTGCTTAGTAACTCCACTTTTCTTCTTTTTTTATAGATTAGACAAAATTCGAAGAAATTCAAATCGCTATGCCCACAATTTGTTTTTGTCTTTTTAGGCCGTCAAAGAGTTCAGTTTAGTCACGAGCTACACAGAACCATGTCTAGTCTTAAAATCCTTTCTTCGCTTCCTCTCCTGTGCAGGAAGACGATGTAAAATGCTTGATGCCTATCAAGGTTGATAACAAGGTCACGCTGTCATGTGATTTTTTAGAACTACACGAGACCGAATTACTCACACCAGAGGCAATACCTAACTTGCGTAAGCCGACGATATTGACATCATGGTAAAACATAGCGGGCTGTTATTTGTGCTTTTGCGAGTATAGAAGCAGAAGCGGAAAACCATAAGCTACTGAGTGACCAGGATAACGCGAACAACAAAAAAGATGATGAATGCTAAGAATGGTCTCACGACCATGGCTCGGGCTAAATTCCTCACCACAAAGATTCTTACTCATAAGGATCTCAGATACCAATGGATTCCCTAATTTAACAACATAACCGGAACGTCAGAACAGAATTTGAAATTCGAGTTGAGTGCGTTCATTTGAAGAAGGTAAGAAAAGATGTACACAACACAGGCTGCGCATGCCACACTACCTCCTCCCAATTTAAAAGGGATTGGCACAGTTATGAAGAACCTGGAAAACAGCGTCGCCGGGTGTAATAGGTTACCAGCGAAGCTTTTCATTGCCAGAAAGCTTGGTTTGGTGCACACAGAAAGTCACCCACCAAGTATGAGTCGACGAAAGAATGCTCGATGGCTAAACTGTGAGCTCCATAAGCTTCATCTTGCAAAAAATTATCCTATGCCCTGCAACAATCTCCAAGACATGTCCCAACTAAAGGTTGCCTGTAAGATCGTTTTCAAGTTCTTCTGTAAGTCATTAATCGACACATATCAGTATAGGTTCCAGTCTAGCAGATCGGTTATCGATACTAACACAAATTCTGGAAAAGATCAACGATATTCAAATCTAATCCAACCACATTATCGCCAACTTTAAGGCTTCATATGATAGCAATAGCATAGGCTACATGTGTATGACAGTTTCGGGCTATAGACGACGAACGATAGCTGAAGACGGGATCCCTTCAAATCGGGTTGTGTCACGCAATTATAAAAAAATAATGAAATGCTTGCGCAGTACGGTTTAAGCTCGTCTGAGCTTTTTCTAACCTGTACCGGATTGAGACAAGGATATGCGATGTGATGTAACTTTTTCAATCTTCTGCTCGGAAAGATAGTGCACACGACTGGTATCAATACAAAAGGGACTATCATTCCAAATCCAACAATCTGCTGAAATATGTAGACAATATCATTGACATTATTGGAAGCTCTCACCGTGCTGTCATAGAGACTTCCAGGGGCAAGATGAAACAAAAGAGTTGCTGTGGAAGTGAATATGGACCGTAATATGTTGTCAACAGAAAAAAACAACAATGCTGACAACTATAACTTTGAGATAATAAGGAGCTTATCAACCTCAGAGTAAACATCATCTTAATATTCTACACAACACTGATCTTACGAGTTTTATCATACATACATATGTAGGCATACGTCTTCAGATGAAAAATTCCGGTGTTGGAAGTGCGAATAAAGGAGATAAAGTCAAACAAACTTCATTGACGCAGTCATATAGTGAACAAACATTTATGCTACAGCCGCACGTTCGAGGCGGCAGAGAAGACCAAACCCCCCTTAGCAAACTTCTAAAGGGTTTTGCAATAAGAACAGTTAGATTTTGACACTTCATGGCCATGTGGTTTTATCTGTTGTTAGTTCTCCTGATTTTTATTTTTCAGCCTCTAAAGACAAATTACTATGGCAAGTCGAGCAATAAAACTTCATTATCAAAAATCGTGTTCTGTTGTGGCAACGATGCGCGCGTTACGGTTTACATGGTCGTCCTGCACAGTTTACTATTCAGATTCCAGTCGACCGCTTCAGTGAACAATCAGCCAACACCTGTTCGTCAACGAAACGCAAGATCTGCCGAAAACATCGCCTCTGTCAGTGAGAGTGTGCAGTAGAACCCGAGGAAGTCAATTCCGCGCCGCGCACAGAACTCGGCCTTTCGCAGACATCAACTTCGCGAATTTTGCATCGGGACTTGGGCCTTCATCCGTACAAAAATCAACTGAGCCAGAAGCTAAAGGAAAACGACCATAGACAATGCCGTGTGTTCGCTGACTGGGATCTGGAGCAGTGCATCTTCATCGACGAGGACCATTTTTGGATGAACGGGTACGTCAACAAGCAAAATTGCCGGATTTGGGACGATACCAATCCACACGAGGTCCACCAAGTGGCAATGCCTCTGCAGAAAATCACTGTTTGATGTAGATTGTGGACCGGCGGCATCATCGGTCCGTACTTCTTAGAAAACGACGATGGCATTACCATCACCATCAACGGAGAGCGCTATCGATCGATGATAACCAATTTCTTTTGGCCCAAACTGGATGATATGCCTGTGAACGACATGTGGTTCCAACAGGGCGGCGCTACGTGCCACACAGCTAATGCCACAATGGACACTCTGCACGAGTGATTTGAGGGCATGGTGTTCTCATGCAGGGGCGATGTGAACTGTCCACCGAGATCATGCGATTTGAATCCGTTAGACTTTTTCTTGTGGGGTTTCCTTAAGTCGCAGTTTTATGCCAATAAGCCGCAAACGACGAGTGCCCTCAAAGTCAACATAACCCGTGTCATTGCTCCAATTCAACCTGATCTATGCGCCAGAGTCATCGAAAATTGGACCTCTCGGATGCGCGCCACCCAGAGTAGCCGCAGCGGCCATTTGAACCATATCATTGACAGGTCTTTCAAATAAAACAAAAAATTTGTTGCTATCTCACACACAACTTGTTTTATTCAATTTTAGCATCTACCGTAACTATTGGAAAAAAACCCTTTACTAGGCTCTATAAAGCAGCATGCCCGGGATCAGACAGAATACAAGGCAGAACCTTATTTTACACCTTTTTGAGAATTAATTTCATTTCCGTATACGGTAACATTTCATATCTTCAAAATATTCGAGTTTCATACATCTAAATATGTATGAGTATCCAGTACAATGTACACGTTCACCGTACAGTACTGTAAAGAAAAACCAACACTTGTCAACACTGTCAACACACATGCATGATTGCTCATTCAAACAACTCTTACACTCAATGACCCGCCATATCGCCAGTAGCATACCGAAGTGTACGTATTCAAAATTTCATGGAAATCAACGTGACAAGACAACTTAATAGTAGCTTATCGTACGAATCGTGTAACCAAGTACGAGTAGTTGACGCAATTCATTTCTCTGTGTGTTTATCAAGCATGAGCCTTGGCCTAAACTTAAGCCAACGAACCAGCATTACGGCGTCTATCACCATTACCGTTAAAGGCGGCCAACATAGACGGCATTTGAAAATTCTCTGAAGATACTGAAAGTTGTGTTATGATCAAACAATGAATTCATTAACCACACCACGAGATACATACACACACACTGCCAACGCACGTAACAAGTGACTGCCATTGTTACGTTTCAAATTCTTAAACCGATTTTTTTTCTACGTACATTAGCAACATCATCCATCCTAATTGATATAATACGAAATTAGTTATGCTTAACTAAACCGAATTTGTAATTTGTTCTCTGCTATTCAAGAGTAGATGTATCACATGTGTGTGTGTTCCGCTGCACTTCAGCGCTGGTGAAGAAACCTTTTGGTATGAATAAATTCGTAGCTTTTAAATTGGTAGTATTTTCTTCTTCTTTTTTTCGTGTGGCCACCGAGATAGTTCATCACGTCCGAATTTAAAACCAGTTCGATAATGTCGGTACATATTTGTTAGTTACATCATAACGATATGCACACAACACGCGGAGCATACGAATTTATTTGAAGTGGTGGGTATTTTAAAAACCTGCATCATTTTCTACATCATGAAATAGGCCGTCTTAATAAAAAAAAAATATACCACCCTGTTTGCCTGTTCATGCATGTAACAGGGGGAAAAGGGCCATAAATTATGTCGGCGAATTTCGTACGAATTCAGAAAATCAAAATGCCAAACTTTATTTACGAAATCGAATAACTTCAAAGCACCCTTTCATGGATCACTGTTGGAAGAATACAATCAGAGTATTTACAATTAAGGGAAGTCTTTCGATAGAGTATGGCATAGTGAGACAGATTAGCAGCCTACAGAGAGCCCAACTCAGGTTTGGACTCTGCAACTGCATTGGGCTGATGCTTAAATCGCGTGTCATCAACTCGACTTTAGGAAGATCTGCAGTAAGAAGAAGATCTGCAGGAGAACTTCTCAGGGTGGAGTCCTTTCTCCTCTAATATGACTTCTTGACCTGTACGAGATCTTGGTATTACTCAGAGATAATGGCCCGCATCCAAAAGATCCAATTTTCGATGACTCTGGCGCATAGATCAGACTAAATTGGAGCGATGACACGGGTTATGTTGATTTTGAGGGCACTCGTCGTTTGCGGCTTATTGGCATAGAACTGCGACTTAAGGAAACCCCACAGCAAAAAGTCTAACGGGGTCAAATCGCATGATCTCGGTGGCCAGTTCACGTCGCCTCTGCGTGAGATAACCATGCCCTCAAATGACTCGTGCAGAGTGTCCATTGTGGCATTAGCTGTGTGGCACGTAGCTCCGTTTTGTTGGAACCACATGTCGTTCACATGCATATCATCCAGTTTGGGCCAAAAGAAATTGGTTATCATCGATCGGTAGCGCTCTCTGTTGATGGTGATGACAATGCCATCGTCGTTTTTGAAGAAGTACGGACCGATGATGGCGCTATATAAATCAAATAGTGACTTTCTGCGGATGCATTGCCACTTGGTGGACCTCGTGTGGATTACCATCTTCCCTAATCCGACAACTTAGCTTGTTGACGTACCCGTTTAACTAAAAATTTGCTTCGTCGCTAAAAATGATTTTTTTTTTCCCTGAAATCGAGATCCGCTTCCAGTTGCATTATTTGCACGTGCTGCTCGACGCTGTAACTTGCCATGGTGATTTGTCTATAGTGTCTGCAAAATAAAAATAGGGAAAACTAACAACAGATAAAACAACATGGCCGCCATGATCTGTCAAAATCTATTCGTCCTATTGGAAACCCCTATACTAGTCAATACTTGGGTCAGCCAGCAGCAAGGAGCTGGGAATCCTGATTTCAAACCTAAGAAAATCGGGGATGTTGAAGTTAACCTTGCAGAATCAGCACGCTACTTGGGCGTTATTCTTAATTCCAATCTAAACTGGAAGGAGAACATTGATGAGCGCATGAGAAAGGCATGCTTCTACTCAAAAACGTTCAGTAATACATGGGGTTTTAAACCGGCCCTGGTACACTGGCGGTTGTGAGACCCATTCTAACATATGGCTCACTAGTTTGATGGAAGGTGCTTGAGGAGCAATATCAGCTTTCAAACCTCACTTAGATTCAGAGGGCAGCCTGTATAGAAGTCCTGGGATCAACACCAACAGCGGCAATGGAAACCATACCAAGTTTCGTTCCGCTAGCAACACGGCAGCTAAAACTGCTTTGAGAGAGAGGGAAGGACGATAGTGGACACCAGCTCTCTTCAGTCACATCTCAGTACTATCTCGTTGGGAGATTGGTACAGGTTTCGAGGTCTACTGCAAGGCCCTAGGAATAAACCACTCATTCAGAACAACCGGCGACTGCAGTGTCTTTCAGGCCAAAATTACAGCCATCATCGAGGCCTCGAGAACTGTCCGCCATAAGGGTATAACCGCAAGGACAATCATGATCTATCGACACCCAGGCAGCCGTTAAGGTTCTGGAGTTCGCGATAACTAGATCGAGGCTTGTAGATATTTGCAAAAAGCATCTAGATGAGATAGGGAGATATGGATATGGAATACGGTGACCCTATGTTGGGTACCAGGACATATAGATATCCCAGGCTGACGAACTTGCACGAAGGAGGGCAGTGCTGCATGCCTCACAGGCTCTCCTCTTTGCAAGGATTCCAATAAGCTCGTTAAGGACGAGGCCATAAGTCGAGTCAATACACGGTGGATCCAGCTGGACACATGTGCAATGACTAGAAACTTATGGACGAGTTATAATAAGAAGAGATCTCTGTCTCTGGTCAAACTCAGTCATGCGAAGCGCCTCGATATGCATCACAACGACTATTGCAGAAGTTGCAGGGATGAGGAAAAAATTAAATCTGTCCGACACTTGCTGTGTGAATATCCTGCCCTCGCCGGTAGAAGGATGAGAACTCTTGATAGTTGTTTCTTCATGGAACTGAAGGACTTGCATGATATTGAGCTACAAAACCTTTGAGAGGTTTTAAATCAACGGCTCCTCTTCTCTACAGGTTCCCGGAGTAAAATTAGAAGATGGGCATAATGGACCCTTTGCTGGCCTAGGTGAGCAATGCCGAATGTCACAAGGCAGCCAATAACCTAACCTAGAAAGATTCACTCTTATAGTATTGGTACCAATTTTCAAAATTAATTCCGGGCTTTTTAAGATAAATCAGATCAGTCTGGGAAGAGAATAAGAAGGGGAAAATGCGGGAGTTTTCTCTGAGAGGCTTAATCTCAGCCTATCTTTCCGTCACCCAAATCACTGTAGCGTGTTTCAAGCGAAAATAATGACGACAAAGGAAATCTTATCTTAATTAACGACGAGTAGGAGACGGAAATAGTACGAGATCACCGCTTTATGATAGCTACCGTGCAACTGCATATTGTCCATTTCGACGATGCAACACCAAGCCAGGTATACATATGTACATATGTAACATTGACCTGCTAAGGTATTCCTCAGTATGCCAACATTTCAGGGACAACATTTCAGGAAGAACCTTTCTCAGTGCCATGCCCGACACCATCGAAAACCGTTTATGTGCTGTGAAGAACTCAGCCGACTGCCTAGGTAATCGAATTCATTGTTCAGATAAGGTGTTGGATAATTTTTCATTAGTCGACAGGCTTCTCCGCCCGAAAGACGCTGAGTCAGATAGGCGATAGGATTTGGATAAATTCTGCGTTTTCGAGAAGATTTCCGCACCAACTCAGTAATTCATTTTCAAGCGGTCAGTACAAATAGCTCTGTCAAAGGTACTGCTTCCACTGCTCCTTCCTCCTATTCAGCTTTGGAGTAAGGAAAAACCCTACAGTGAAACTTTCGACGAAATTCAATTTGGGAGTGTTGGGGGAGCACACTTGAACTACTTAAAGTACAGATGCCAAGGTTTTTAAATAGAAGCGTAAAAATAAGCCAGGAACACAAAAAAATATAGCCATGTTTTACATTGTATTCGTTGGTAAAAACCTTTAAAAAGAAAGTGAACTTCAAAGGGAAAATACAACGAGCCGAAGAACCTTTCTCAGAAAGTCGGAAAATAGAACGAAATGTTTTGTTGTTAAAAAAAACCAAAAGACGTGCCATGGAATCCGTGCAATCAGGTAAATTTCCCTGAATAGGTCCAGGACGAGATGGTTGAACCAAGTCCGAAATCAAACTTCTACCCGCATGGGGATAGCTCCTGATGTTTCACCGTTGATGCCGGAAGATCGGCGGATGTAGAGGATTCACTTGAGCACCCTAAACCCGCGATCCTTAAAGTAGATAAGCAGGTGATTGGGAAATTATGAAGATGATAAAAAAAAAGCCACATACATATGTATTCACAAATAACACCCATTACTCCATTCATTTGAACCAGATTACAATGTCACCAAAGCGAAATCACATCACAACGAAAGTATCGTAGACCTGATCCAGTC
This sequence comes from Matsumyia berberina, assembly GCA_917880715.2. NCBI lineage: Eukaryota > Metazoa > Arthropoda > Insecta > Diptera > Syrphidae > Matsumyia > Matsumyia berberina. The sequence goes on from OU862870.1 coordinate 39,487,805, forward strand.
ATGCTCTTCTTTTTTAATTTCAAATTAAAAACGTATCTTTACAAAGATGAGTTGATTGCATGCACATCATACACATTGTTCATAAGTGCTTCAAAGACATTATTTAAGCTTAAGGGTTTATTGTGTAAGTTTAAGGCCAGCCTATCAATGCACATGACGCAGCAATGTATACAAAATATGACTTTAAAATAATTTCCAAAACGTTCATTACTGACACTTACGCATACGTCAGCAAGTGCACGAATCGCAGTTAACCACTCAGATTGGTTTTCCGTACTCTTGCCACCTTCCCAATTGAAACTTGCAGTGTGTTTCCGTATTTTACCACATCGACACGGAGCAATACTCATAAACGTTTCCCAAATACGCTCACACACTTTTGCATAAGTACATGTCCATATTTCAGGTCATACATATGTATCTTGCAGCATGGACGACTGCATTTTAGTAAAATCGTTTGCGCGTAACTACAAAAGAAGAGAAAGTTGCACTACGCCACTGCGGTGGTAAATTTTAGCAGCATGAACATGAAGCTTGGCAACTTTCTTTTCCTCAATACACTCGCAGCCGGTACCAGAAACCCACTGGTGTGGTGAGTTTTCTTCTGTGCTATAGTTGTGTGTATGTTTCTTATTCTTTCGTTTCGTCTACTGCAGAATGCTTATTAATTTCGTTGATTTGCTTAAATGAAATTAATGAGAAAAGAAACTCGCTTTTGTGTAGAGAAACACGCATAAAATTTAACTGCAGCGTTATGCTTCGAACAGTAATTAATGCACATCCATGCATATGCATGCGCATTTTAGATCGAAAAAAGATAAAAAATGAGCACACATTTTATGCATGTTATGTACCCAACGCTTTATGCATTACGGACTTTATGTCTCTCGGTTCAGCTTTGCAAGTTTTTACAGTCCCAATAAACAGTGACCCAATACCCAACAATTCTCAGTCAAACATGGAAAGTGAAGCGATTAACTACGGACTTAATTAAGAGACAGACAGCCTCTGAGGACTGTTCCACATCAATCTTTCTGATAGAAGTGTATTTAATAGTAAGTTATGTGACCTCTTCAATGGGTTTATTTAGGTCTAACTCCCCTTAGACTCCAGGTCAAATGAGACAAATTAATTTTTTAGGATGTTTCGTCCATGATAATGTCCATAGGCATGGACGAAACTTTGTGAAAAGTTAATGTGTTACATACAAACATATGTAGTTACTTACTTCCTTAAGGTGGCGCTACAGTCCGGGTGGACCTGGGCCTCAATCAACAAGCGTCTCCAGCCAACTCCATCTTTAGCTGGCTGTCTCCAGTTTCGCACGCCAAATTCGTTAAAGTCTCGCCACCTGAGTCGCGGTCTTCCTCTACTGCATCCTCCCTCGAGTGTGGGTTCAAAGATTTTCCGGGCCGGAGCATTGGTATCCATTCGCTCTACATGACCCAGCCACCTTAGTCGTGGGCCTTCACTATTTTGGCTAAGCCAATGTCGCTGTACAGTTCGTCGTTGTATCTCCTCCTCCATTCACCGTCTATGCAGACGGGACCGAAGATCACCCAAAGAAATTTTCTCTCATCCGCTTTTGACAAAGTTCATGCCTCTGTGTCGTAGAGCAGGGCTGGGATGATTTTTTTTTTTTTTATAATACACGCGCGGATCAAGGGGATATGAATACCCTTATACTGTTATACACATACCGCGAGCGAGGTACAGTGGTTTGAAACGCAGGTTTCGTTAAGTTTTTCATTGGCGTCCAAGGGTGGTGTCTATGCTAGCTGGGGACATTTGCGGTGTTTTTTGTCCTTGCTTAATTCACAGGAATTTTTTCGAATCCCCAGATGTCATACACCCAAGAACAAGAACACTCTACTGCCAGTGTTATGCCTTCGCAGTAGAGTCGCCATCAGCTTTCACAGTTGATCGATTTTTATTTATTTAAAAAATAAATGTTTTTCCGACATCAGGAGTTAAACCCGGACTTTCAGCATGACAAGCAATGAGGCTAACCACTGCACCATGGCCACATTTCTAAAACTAAACTTCTTCAAGCTGAAAACGTTATCAAGTAGTAGTTCAACTATTATCTTAAAAAGCCCGAGATACATATGAATTCAAGAGTCCTTGGAACGTGTATCAGCTATGTTTAAAGGATAAAAAAAAAACTGTTGAACCCATACTGTGGGATGACACCTTGAATTTTCTTCTCCGAGGCACAACATTTACGAAAAGGACCGTTGTGACCGGTCTAACTCAGCCAGTGCTGAAGGGCGTCACTATCCAGATTTTCAACGAAACCAAATATCTAGGAGTGATCCTGGATAAAAAAAAACTTCTTTAGACAAAGCATGTCAACTCTCAAGTCAAAGACATCCAAAGCGCTCGCAATTGTCTAACAGTGTAAGGGTGCTTTTGGAAAGACGTGGAGTTTATCACCAAAAAAATCCTTTGAATCTATACGGCTATGCTAAAGACCGTCCCTAGCTTATGCGTCTGTTGTTTAGTGGAGAGGGCCTTTCCGTAAATATGTAACTGCTTTCTGCACTAAACTTCAAAGAAAGGCAAAGAACGGCCGCACGTGAGCTTTTCTGAGTACGCCTGGTTCTAGATACTAAAAGCTCTGCTTGATCTACCTCCTCTTGATGCATATATCATGGACTGTACTATCAAAACAATCTATCATCCTAAATGTCGCGATTTTTGATATCGTTCGCATTGGAGTTTTAATGACGTTTTACGACTCTTGTTCCATCGATACGCCGTCTGATGCAATGACATCAGAACTTCGGTTGCTGTGCAAAGTTGACATTTTTTGCCTTCAGGACTGGCTTTGGTCAGAGTCTGAGCCTGGACTTGGCTGCAGTCGAATCTTCACGGATGACTTAAAAAAAATTGTTAAGCGTCTGGTGGTGGTGTCTTCGTGGAGGTCGACAACACCACACTTTACTACTCGTTAGGCAAGCAAAAAAAAAAAAAACAAACAGCTGGCGCGACAGCTCGGGATGAGCCAAGGCCTAGGTTCTCGCAACCATTCATGTTGTGCGTGTTACATTTCTCTCACGAATGGAAGGGGCCTACAATTTATTGCCGACTCCGAACGGCGAATTAAGAAGCTCTTTGATCTTTTTTCCCGGGGGTTGGTGAAAATCTTGCATAGACACTATGAGGACCGCAGACGCGTGCTCATAGTAGTGATAGATTTTTACTCACTAAAAAAAACACCTCCCTTCGATATAAACTTGTTAGTTACTGCAACTAGGTAAGGACTTATAAAGCAATTTTTTTATCGACGAAAGGTGGGGCCGCGTAAAAATGTTCGGTGGATATGGCTGGGAATTGAAACCAAGCCGCTCGATCAGCAGCACAACACACTAACCACTGAGCCACGGTAACAATGCATGCCCCTTTTTTTTCTAAGCAGAGGCTTTTGCTATCCTAAAGGGCCGACAGTTGACGATTGGGTTTCCTACTAACACAATTATGAGTGGCACAGCTCTCCAGGATGCAGACAGACTAAACGAATGCTCCCGAACGTCTATAAGAAATCAGGGGCATTCTTAATGTCACTCAGCAGAAAAGACTGCAGGCAACTTATTGGCGTTCTAATGGGACACTTTGCTTTTGCCAAGCATCTTAATGTTTAAAGCTTGAGTGACACCACTTTTAACGACGCCTGTGGAGAAGGCGACGATACTCTGGATCATTTCCTTTGCGAGTGTCCTGTCTTTGCTCAGACCAGGTGGCAGGTTTTCGGTGCTGATGTGGTGATGTGATGTGGTGCTTATACTATGGCCTCCTCATCATCGAAGCGTCTTCTCCAAAAGTCGAGAAAATTCCAGTAAAATGGGTAAAAACTGGGTTCTGCTTTCTGGTACTACAATGGACCAGTTGCGTCAGAGCGCTCCAGTAAAGTGTTATTAAATTCATCAAGAAAAAGGTCCCTTGTGAATGCTTGGATTGACCCAAAGTCTTCTCCTAAACCCATTTTGATTTCCTCACTCAAGTTCGCCCATACTGGCAGTGTTTAGATCTTTTTGTTCACTGAAGATATATTTAGCTAGGTTAAGTTAGAGTAGGCTATAGGGGAAGTGCTCAGTCAAGACTGTGCGTTCACCGGGGCCTGCTGACGCTCCCCTTTGTATTGTGGTTCTAGATGGCTGGTCGTTTGTCCCTTGTACTCTTTATAATGTGGCGGGTATTCATTAGGGGCACTTCCGCTAGATTTCCTAGTTTTGCAAACAGTCTGCTTCCCATGTGTGGAAGTCGTCGGTTTTCAAGATTCACAAAATAAGTGCCTTATGGCCTCTATTTATTCCGAATTTTAGCAATTTCTGCAGTAGTTTGGGGAGTTGATTCCGAGTCTAGTGGCCAATGTGCCTAAAGGTCAATGTCCTATCAGTAGACCTGTTAAGGTACGAATATCTGTTTTTCCTATTTCCAAGAGCAAATTTGTTTTATTTTTGTTAATTCTCTGCCATAAGCTGTCGGGAATAAGGCAGCCACCTCTGGCGAAGCAAGAGGTGTTAACTAGTTCTGGTTGATTCGGTCAGCTGCTGTGCAAGTGTCCTATCTTCGTCGATAGAAAAATTATGACTCTTGACAGTAACATCTTCAAGTAGTTAGAGGCATTGTGTAACATTGAGCTGAAAGACCTCCTGAGATTCATATCCTTATCTGGGTGGTTGTAAATCAGCAGCTTTTATCGATCATTCTTTCTTTCTTACAGTTTCCCCAGGATAAACAATTTAAAAATGGGTAAGATGGACTCTATTGCTGGTCTAACCTAACCTATGGTGTTTTAGGTGAGGACACAGCCCGCTTATTTAGTAACTAAATATCTGTTTTTTTCTTAATGTAAAATCTATCGTTTTGCATAATCACCGATTGCAAAGGCATTCAAAAGCATTCAAAATTTACATTCATATCATATTTTAGAATAAATTTAAATGTAGATACATATGTGTATAGGTACTCATAAACATAATAACTTTGTCAGTACAATTAAGTTTCATTTACAAAAATAGTTGTAATATTATAATAACAACATGCTTCCGAATTGGGAACGATAGTCATTAAGAAGTAAATTTCGCTTTTATTTAGTGCCACAAAAATATACGTAAGTATCTGTTTACTTTCGCAAGACCCTGTAGTGTTATCAATGACATAGTACAATAAATAGTTATGATACGTTGCCAAAAATCAACACACTTTGCATAAGCAACATTATACAGTAAATTATTCAACAAAACTGTTTTCATATGCAATGTCGACGTTCACTGCATACCACAGCGAATTTTCAATTGCTCTGAAATTGTTTATTATGAATATCGAACGAAAATTTACATATACACATAAATACGTTTGTATGTAAACAATTATGTGCATATATTTCTACATACAAACAATGCTGCGCAAAACAAAAACTTTGTTCACATCCTTTTTGACATTTGAACTCACAATTCTTGAAAGGAAAAGTTGGTTCGGAGTGCAAATCTAATATGTCGCACGCAAAGGTAAACTAGTCGCAACATAGGTGAAAAACTTGACCGACTTTCAGAGAATCCTCCCAGCGGATCAGCACAGTAATGGGTCACTCAGGGATCCTCAAGGGCATCCATACTATTCCTAGTAAAACGGGCTACGTTGTCCCCCATATTGACTTCTTGGGCTCTTGGGAGTCTGGTACAGTTTTGAGTGATTCTGCTCAACAAATATTCACAGACGAATCTAAGACATCGGGTGGTACGGAGGCTGGAGTCTTCTCTAATACACCTAGCTTAGCCATCACCACGCGACTGCCAGATCACTGTAGTGTGTTTCAAGCGGAAATCACGGCAGTCTGCGAAACTGTGGCTTGGCTTTCAATTAACGCGATAGATTGTAGCGCTATTGTTCCATACATAGAGCAGATATTAAAGCCTTGGAATCACCGACAATACGATCGACGTTGGTAAAGCAATACCGCAGGTTTCGTAGGAAGATTGCAGACAGGTACGACGTAACCCTGTGGTGTGCTTTGCCAGAATTCCAATAAGCTTATTAAAAATGTGTTTCGATATTGAGTCCATAAGTCGAGCCAATGCACGGTGGATCCAGCTAGACACATGTGCAACGGCTAAAAACTTATGGACGAGTTATAATAAGAAGAGATCTCTGTCTCTGGTCAAACTAAGGTTTCTGGCATCTTTACTGAGCACTATGCAATTGGTATTCATGCGGAACGCCTCGGTATACATCACAACGACTATTGCAGAAACTGCAGGGATGAGGATGAGATCGAATCTGTCCGACACCTGCTGTGTGAATGTCCTGCCCTCGCCAGTAGAAAAATGAGGACTCTTGGTATTTATTTATTTACGGAACTGGAGGATTTGGGTGAAATCGAGCTGAGGGACCTCCTGAGATTCATTTCTTTATCTGTGTGGTTTTAAATCAGCGGTTTCCCCCACTTTTGTCTTTACAGGTTCCCGGAGCTAAATTTTAAGATGGCCACAATGGACCCTTTGCTGATCTAAGTGAGGAGTGCCAATGTCACAAGGCACCCATTAACTTAACCCTGTGCTGAGTCCCAGGACACAGGGACGTTCCACGCGTTGCGGACGAGCTGGTAAAAGAAGGTGAAGGACGGCATCTCCCCGAAAACCACCTGTCCTCCTCCTTGACACGGATGCTAAGAAACTGGCAAATCACAGGTGGAACTACATCAGCACCTGCCTCTTGTCAGAACAAATCTGGCCTAACCTGGATTTAAAGACGACGGAGAGACTTTTATCCACAAACCGGAAAAATCTGGGTTCACTGATAGGGGTCCTTACCGGACATTGCTTGATAGGCAGACGTGCACTTAGACTGGGCGTCCCATTCAATGATTTCTGTAGAAGCTACAGAGATGAGGATTAAGAGGAAACTACAACCCATCTACTATGTACATGTCCTGCTCTTGCGACGCTAAGAAGGAAAACCCAGGAATACCGAGGAATACTTCTATGATGATCTTAACAATCTGGCCGAACTCGACATCCAGAAGATAAGAAAACTCTTACCGTTACGGTTGCCCATTTCGATCTACTTTTTGTTACATACTCTGGTTCCTCTGGGTACTGGTAAGCCGGTTCTTCATCGTGGAATCACAATGGGCCAATCTCGTCTAAGTGTGTACCTGCCTGAGTGGGGGCAGTCACCTAACCTAACGTACTTGGTAAAAAATTAGGTAAAATATCAATATTGAGAGAAAAGGGACAGTAATTGATTCTAAACTTGAATGGATACTATAATACGAAGAATAATCGCGGAAAGCTTGGTAAGAATAAAACTGTGTACACTTCCGTCCATACAGAAACCAGGTTTTCCTTTACAATTCCGGTAAAAACGTGAATATACTTAAGGTTTAGACATATATGTACTTGTAGCACTCACCTTCTGTTTTGGACGCTTTGGACTGTCCAGTTTCCTTTGAATCGCTGTGTTCCAAACTTTCTTCATTACTGCGTAAGCTGAACTTATCCACAGTAAGAACTGTATCGTTTTTTATACTAAAGATCACATGTTTACTAACAACTACTAAGAGCACCACAATTGTAACAAAGTAACTCTTCATCATAGCACTCGTTGAAGCACATACAGAAATAAAATACTATGTATTTAGTTCCGAAAATTTGGAACTTGGTCTCGTTTCGTTATATCAACTGCGACTACATCATGAACATGGGCACAGCTCTGGCAGACTTTTGCACTTCCTAGGTCCGCATGCATTCCACCGTTTTAATTGTAAGCCAACATCTGAAAATATAAATTTATTTTTTAATGTTAAAATTAAATTAACAGAAAATAATTAAGGTTTAGTAAGAGCTTAAGTGATTTTTATACCAAGTATTGGGTTGTCGGAAAAGTTATCTATATTATTGGTAAGCCATTTGACAGTTAACGGTTTAAGCGTAATTCTGAAAAAAATTGATCGGAATTAATCGTGTTTTGAGGATTTTGTAGCAGCTTAAATATGGCAGACCAAAGTGTGCATTTTCGCCATATTTTACTCTTTTATTTCTGTTAAGGGAAGAATGCAAGTGAAGCTTGTGAAAAGTTGCGTCAAGTTTACGGTGACGATGCTCTACAAAAACGTCAGTGTCAACGCTGGTTCCAAAAATTCAGCGCGGGTGATTTTAACCTCAATGACGCTCCTCGGTCAGGAAGACCCACCGAGGTTGACGACGACCAAATCAAGGCACTGATCGAGTCAAACCCACGTTACACGACACGAGAGATTGCAGAGACATTGAACATCCATATTTCAAGCGTTCATGGCCACCTGAAGAAGCTGGGATACGTAAGCCAGCTCGATATTTGGGTTCCTCATAAACTCAATTAGGTCCAATTGACGAATTGCATAAACATCTGTGACATGCTGATTAGACGTCAGGAAAACGATAATTTTTTGAAGCGACTGATAACAGGTGATGAGAAGTGGATTGTTTACGACAATGTTGTACGCAAGCGGTCTTGGTCCCATCGTGATAAAGCGCCTCAAACGAGAGCGAAAGCCAACATTCATCAGAGAAAGGTTATGCTGTCAGTGTGGTGGGATTTTAAAGGCATCGTTGTTTTTTGAGCTCCTACCAAGGAATCAAACCATCAATTCTGATGTTTACTGTCGGCAGTTGGACAGTTTGAAAGAATGCATCATCCAGAAACGTCCAGAGCTCGTTAATCGTAAAGGAGTTGTGTTCCATCACGACAATGCAAGACCACCCACAAGTTTAACCACTCGCCAAAAGTTATTGGGCTTTGGATGGGATGTGTTGCCACACCCACCATACTCACCTGACCTTGCGCCATCGGACTTCCACTTGTTTCGTTCTCTTCAAAACTCGTTACGTGAAACAACGTACAATTCAGATGAGGCTGTAAAACAGCACCTTCTTCAGTTTTTCGCCGATAAAGACAGGTCCTTCTATGAACGAGGAATTATGCAACTTACTGAAAGATGGCAAAAGGTCATCGAACAAAACGGTCAATATGTTATTGATTGATTTCTGTTCTTTACATAAATAAATAATCTTTGAAAAACATAGAAAAATGCGTCATGACTTTTCCGACAACCCAATAACATGGCGGCGAAAACTTAAGACCCAGAATCCAGATTGCCTCTGTTTCAAAGAAAAAGAATACACTCTTGCTGTCATAATCATTGAAGGAGCTGCAAACATTGTTCAAACCAATGCAGTGAGAAGAACAATAAAAGGTCTCTACATTAATAAAGGGTTTTCCAATTAGTTTATAACAATTTTTGAAATATCGGGCTGAAATTTATTCCAGTTTAGTACACATGTTATTTTTCAAAATGGAATTCGATCTCGTTCATATGACCACCGCGAGCACGTTTGCAGTGATCGATTCTTTGGAGCAAATTTTCCACCACTCTTCCACACATATCGGCCGAAGTGTTGGCAATTTCGCGTTCGATATTGTTCCTAAGCTCCTCTAACTTGGTTGGCTTGTTGGCATAAACGACTTAACGTAGCCCCATAAAAAAAATTCAACGGCATGAGCGAGATGGCCATTCGACCGAACCATTTCTCGAGATTACACGACTACCGAAGTTCCCCTTCAATAGATCAATTGTTTGACCAGCTGTGTGGCATGTGGCACCATCTTGTTGGAATCACATATCACTAATGTCAAATCCATCCAATTCTGGCCAAAAATAGTCTTCCAACATGGCACGATAGCGAACTCCATTGGCCATAACATGGCGATCATTTTCATCGACGAAAAAATACGGTCCAATCACACCTCCAGCATAACATTCACACCACACGGTCAATTTTTGTGCATGCAATGGAGTCTTTTGTAGCACATGTGGGTTTGTTGCTGTCCATTAAGCCAAAAATGAGCTCCATCGTTGAAGATAATTTTTCGACGAATTTCAAGATTTTCTTCAAACTTTTGCAGAGCCCAATTGAAGAAGTTCCAAAGCTTCAAATTATCAAAAGGCTTCAGATTTTGAGTCTATTTGATCTTGTAAGGGTGTAGCTGGCTAAAGATCGAGCTGGCTGGAGACGCTTGTTAGTTGAGACCCAGGTACTATAGCGTCACCTTAAGTTAAGTTCAGGGTGAAGGCTAAGATCTTTACGCAAAATTCGCCACAATGTGGAATGAAAGATTCCCAATTCCTGTCAACGGCGTGGAATCGACGGATTTGGCTCATTTTGAACTGAAGCACTTACAGCTGCGATTTTTTCAGTATTTCGACTGGTGCGTTGTCTCACTGGCACAGGAACATTCAATAGTGAACGTGTTGACTCGAATTTATCCACTATAGCACACACAGCCTGTCTGGTGGGACGGACTCTCTGACGACGAGTAAGCGCTCTTAAAGTTGCGACCACCGACTCAGAATTTATTTTTAATAATTTCTGAACATCGCTCGTACATTAATTTCACTATGAGAAAAATGTAAACTTTGACTGACGTTTTGACATTCACAGATTATAAAAGCAACTTAAGGGTGGGTTTGTATTAAAATACAAAATTGTTATGTTATATTGAAAAACCCTGTAAAAAGGAACAAACAAATCTTTATCCGCTCTAAAATCCATATACCCACATAGACCCACAATTTATTGCCGACTGCGAAAGGCTTGAGAAGCTCTTTCATGGCAGATTATAGTCCCGGAGGCTTGTCATTCCCCGACGAGAGGTGGTGCCGCGAAAAGTGTTCGGTGGATATGCCTTGGGCTGGAACCCACGTCACTCGGTCAGCAGTCCAACGCACTTAGCACTGAGCCGCGGCGACCATAAGTTCATGAGGACACTCCACATATTTTCCGCCCCGGCACAGGACTGCTTACTAATCAGCTTGCAATAAATAGCTCAAACCCTGGAAACCAAGGCTGACCGAATAGGACTTAAGTGAAATGAAGCAAAATCAACGGACCTGAGGCGTTTGCAAGAAACTGGTGCCACGGGATGCTATAAAAAATCTCTAAAAATGAACGTTTACAGCACTAAGCGATAACGCTCACTGCTGTTAAGCTGCAAACCTTTGTAAACAGATACGTACCGTACTAAGGGTTTTACACCCGAACTGAACCTTTAACGAACAGGTTCCCATACGAATGGGTCAGGAAATAATAGACATCACAATCGGGGGGCGAAGATGGCAGTGGATTCAACAAATCTGACAATGGGAGACTATTTCATTTCAAACTGCTAGCCCAGTCGTCTCATGGCGCAGAACGGTTGAGGAGGAATCGAGGTCATTGCATTGGTTGTATGGAGCTGAAATTGTTGTTGACGCCTTATGCCTGACTACGCAGGGGTCAAAGAATATACAGAAGTAAGTCAGATATTAACAAGAGTTCTAGAAAATACCTCGAGAGGTGTCTGTTGTCATATAAACTGTAAACAGTTTACACTAATAAAATTCAATGCGTGTTCTGTTCAACTTTTCCAACGCCATTGAATGACAAATTATCTTTACGCTTTCTAGGCACTTTAAATTAATAATTGCACTGCACTTAGGGGACAGCGTTCAATCGGTTAAGAAATACATGTTATTTTAAAGATAAGTTTTCAACTTGGATTGGTTGCCATTGTTTTGTCGTGAGAAACTCATAACTAAATGCAATTTAATTAAACAAGCTGCACGTATTGTGAAAAAAATAAAAATTCTTCCCTTTACCACAACATCACAATAAATCGTCGTTCGCAATTTCTTTCATTCAAAAGGTTTAAAATATATCATCATTAGGGTCACACCACAAACCTTCATTAAAATAACTAATAGGTTCCATAATGTGAGTCATTTACAAAAAGCCGTCGCAAATACTTACATACATATGCATGTAAGTATTTGAATACTTGGTACTGTTCAAAAGCTTGTTAAATAGTAGATCTCAAGGAATAGAGGATAGCGTACCATCTTAAAATGTTCAGCCCGTTTCATGTCGATAGCCCTGCCTCTCCACATGAAGTTTCATCTTGCGTAAGTTGTTGCTTTCGTTCTGACGTTGCTTGTTTTGTCTCAAATTAACACGTTGCTTCTACTGACCTTCTACTACAGGTGATGTTCTATAATTCCCCTTCATGTTTTACTTGATTTGTTCATTAAAGGTTGAGTTCTTAGACTAACAACAGTATCTGGAATGTGGAAACAGAGAAACCTCTAGACACGTGGCGATACTAGCAAACTATACAGAAATTAAGGGGACCTATCTCTGGAATCCTTAATAGCAACAGTAGTTATACGACAACGATTTAAGGTCCAGATGCACTGCGATCTGTAAGATCTATTGTGCTGGCCTAGTGGTCAACAAGCAGCAAAATTGGGCACTCGTAGAGAATATGCACGTTCTGCCTCTTTCTGTTTTTGTTCTCCGGAGAGTCGGCATCTGTATGTATATCTGTATTTGATAACAAAACAGCACATGTAACAGACCACTCAATTAAACCGTAGATTTGCAATCAAATATCTAATGTGATCAAGAACTTCACCAAAAATTAGAATCCGATTAGGGTATTAGGAAAAATGTTATCTTTTCTACTAACTAGCGTCTGGCAATAGAAAAAGCTGCAGGCTCCATAAGAGATTGTCACCTTCCCTCAGCTTTCAAATCGATAAAATCCAATACAATCAAATCAAAGGCAGTCAAGAAATGTCGAGACACGCTGATCACCACAAGGCACCATACTGCCAAACTCTGCTGGATTCCTGGACATAGAAGAGAACGAAAAGACTGATGAATTGGCAAGATTGGGGTCGGGTATGAACATTAGCAAAGCAGACATTATGCCACCGATAGGGAGATTGCATGGGATAATAGACAACATAATAGAGAAAGAAGCTTATTTCTCCTGGTTAGCCAGAGAGGATTGTGCCACCTCTCGGACGCTATGGCCGAAATTAAATAAAACTTGATCACAGGACACTGCGCTATCGGAGTCATGCTCCGCAAGTGGAGAATCGAGTCCAGCGATTTATGCAGAAGCTGGGGAGATGAAGAAGAGGTAGAAAGGATATTTTAGTACCATCCTGGAACCGAGTTTCTGTAGAACCAAATACAAAATTAATGGTCCTTGAAGTAAAAAATGTGTTTTGTGCAATTAACCCAAAAAATGACATAGTATATGTAGTTTAGGATTCTGTATGTTAAAATTCTTTCATTAAAAATTTGCTTTAAAAGAAGAAAATAACTAGCGCAACTGCTGATAATGAGGAAAGCTTAGCTTTTCGCAACCATTTATGTTGTGCGTGTTATACTTTTCGCACGAATGGAAGCACCTAGAATTTATTTCCGACTTCGAACGGCGGATTATGAAACTTTTATGGCAAGAAATGGTGCCGCGAGAAAGTCTCGGTGGACATGGCTGCGATTTGAACCTATCCAACTCACACAGCAACGAGGGAACGACAAACAGAACAAACAGAAATTGCAGTCTCAAATTTTATTTCATAGATAAGGAAAAAAATATGAAAGAAAGAAATTATCCCCAAAACTGCGAAATGACCTCAAAAATTAAAATAGGTACTTCTTACTTTCAAAGCGACGAATCACCGTTTTGGGGTGATTTTTCATAAATTTTGAGGGGTGCTTGCCATCTTTGCACTCGGATGCAATTTCAGAGGCCCTTACGCATTCTTAAATTAGGCGAGCTCTGCGAATATGAAATTCGAAAGGAGAGTATTTCTTGGTCCTAAACTACATACTGTAGACCAAGGTAGTGTAGAGGACCAAAGCTACCAGAAAAGATGGGGAAAATTCAATAAATGCCGGTGGTTGGCTTGACCAAAAAGTTTTTTTTTTTTTCAAAGTGAAGTGAGGAATACTCAAATGGGCGGCAGTGATGCTCACAAGATGGTATCTTCAGGTCCGATCATTCATGATCTTTTTGAGGCGACTAAGCCTGCAATGTGTAATAAAAAAAACAGCAGATTCACTGGGCAAGATAGGTGCGACCACCCCCCTCACTGGTCCTTAACCAGCCTGTGGAGTCAACAAAGCCATTTTTAACAACTTCATGAGGGAGCAATCCCTGCTCAAATCCAACGTGATCTGGGTGGAAAGTATAGGACAGAAATGTACCAAACACTTCTTTCCTAATGTATCGCAAAAGAAATCCAAGTTTCTTTTAAATCTAAGCAGGAACCACCTTAGAATTCTAAAACGCCATCTTCACAAGCTTCACCGGACCCTATCTGCAGACTGTGCTTAGAGAGCGATGAAAGCTCTCTTCGCATCGTCACAGAATGTCCCGCCCTTATCCATGTGAGAAAGCGTACCCTAGGCAGTGAACTCGTTTCACCAAAGGCGCTTGCCACACTCCACCCAGAGAGGCTGATTAGCTTCCTGACATCCTCTGGAGTAGACCAACTGCTCCAAACTCATGGGAAAGCACAATAGGCCTCTATATGAGACCGCAGTGCTAGAGTGGACAAACCGCTCCCCACTAACAATAATAATAATAATAATAAGGAAAGTAGGTCTTTGGACTACTAGCACCTATGATCACGCCTCCGTTTTAACCCGATGAAGGAGTACATAAATACTGACTACATCATTCCACCCTTAAACTTCGATAAGAGATTTGATATCAAAATACCAAGAAGAGAGGACTAGGATGATGGTATAGTATGCACTGGAGAAGAGCTAGCCTTCTACAGCCACGAATCCAATATGGACGCTGGTACTGGTGCCGGTATCTTCTGTGATCTTTCTGTGTGTAAACCAATCCCTCAAAATTGGAGACGGATGCACTGTTTTTCAAGCCGAGTATTGTAGATGAAACAGCCTGGCTATCGATGTTTCTTTTCGGGGTTACCGAGAATAGTTCTCTTCTGGCCTCGGTTATCGCTAGAATTTTAACTTGGAACACATTGGCATTGTTTGGAAGTTTTATCGACCGGGAAATGGCGGGTTGTTCTGGGTATATTTCGGAGCCTACCCCCCATCCATTTTTGTATCGTCGGTGAAAATAGATGTATTGCCGGGTTAAATGACCCTTCCTTCGTCCCAACTTTTCCTTGCTGGAAAGAGCGTTTGAAAATTGAGTTCGAAGTCAGGATATGGCGTCATGAAATCAGTTTTTGTTTCTAACCTCGCTCATCTAGCGACAGTTGTGTGACCGATTGGGCCCTTTTTCCAAAAGCTAGATGCTTGCAGACGTAGGGCGCTTTTTGCTGTCACTTCTTTAGTATATACATAGGCCTCTGTCGGAGTCGTTTTTATGGCGCTCGTTGCTGTCACTTCTTTAGTATATACATAGGCCTCTGTCGGAGTCGTTTTTATGGCGCTCGAACCCCAGCGACGACTACCCACCTTGCCGAGGTGCTGGGGCTTAAGTAGGGCTGCTGATTCCGGAAGCTGGCAAGCGAGTGCTGTGCAGTGTCTGGATCAAACGTCCGAAAACCAGGAGGTAGTCACCCTAATTCCAGTGGTGGTGTGAGCAAACAAAAACCGTGCCGAAGGATGAAAGACTGGGGGGTAAACCAGCCATTTACGAGCTCCCACAGATGCGCAGGCAAGATCTGTGGTAAGTTGTGCCTTACCCCGACATGGCGGCTCTGTCGGGGCTGACCTTTATTTCCGGCCCTACTCGTGGGAACAAAATTTCTCAAAAAAATAACAAGGATGCTAAAGAAGGAAGTTCGGTAGCCGACGCACTATCTGCGGGCGCCGATAAGGAAACACCTCAGTTGGGAACAACTGACGAGGAGATCTCTATGGAGATGGAGGAGCAGCTACTTGCGGATCCACCCGAGAGTCCCCAAAAACCGGGTAGGAAGAAAAAGATCTCTCCAGGTCAGATGAGACGGCGGTTGTTCTGCAAAGCGACGCACGTCAAAAAGATCCTGGACGCAAAGGATCCTTCTTCTCTCTCGGAGAAAGAAAAGAACTCCCTGGCTTGGGCTATGGACACCATAGCAAAGGACGCTCTGACGAGGCCTTCGCCTAAGACGAGCGCCACCAAGACCACCCACAAAGTCGCTGCCGTCAAGGCGGAACCTAGTGGAAAAGGGGGTGGCGTGGGGGGTATTGGCAATGCTCTCAGGTTGACCGCTGCCGCTAAGGCAGGTCCCAACGGAGAGCAGCCCGAAACCTCTAAGGCGGCTGCTGAACGGCGTCAAAGGATGGCCGAAGCCAAGAGGAAGGAGCTCGCTTCGAAGAGACCTAGGTCTGTAGAAGAGGCAAGCAATCCCTCCAAAAGGCCGAAGGCTGATCCTAAGGCGCAGTACAGCGGGGTGATCCGAAGCTCTTTGCAACTAGCTGTTGTAGACTTCGGAAAGCCTAGTGGCCAGTATTCGCCCGAACGTGGTCAGTTGATTGAGAAGGCTCTTGCCAGAGCAGTCTTTGACCATATTCGGGGAAATGCCGGTTCGACCGCTCCCACGTTTGGAAGAGCGAAGCGCTTTCGCGGGGTCATTCTGATAGACTGTAAAGATCAGTTATCGTGTGAGTTCGTGAAGGTTGCAGTTCGCGGTATGAAACTCTGGGAGGGGGCTGCACTGCAAGCAGTACCTCCTGAGGAGATTCCGAGTAGACCCAAGGGACGGATTTGCGTTCCGGACTTGGGGGTTGAAAAGAAGGAGATCCTCAACTTCCTTAAAGCCCAGAACCCTTCAACTGATATGAAGAGCTGGGAGGTTGTTGGGGAAGAGGAAGCCAAAGATGGCAACAAGGGGTTCATCATCGTGATGGATGACCCTCCGGCAGTGCTTGTGAAAAACAGGCGGATGGGTCTGTGCTATGGGGCTGGGGAAGTCACCCTCAAGCTCATTAAACGGACACACCCAGGAGAGAGCACAGGGGCGACTAACGCTATGGATGTGGAGATTGCGACAACCGATGCAGGTAGTGCAAATCAACCTCCATCATAGCACCGTCGCCTCCGACAACCTGAGGCTGCTCCTTGAAAAGGAGCAGCTGGACATGGCCCTAGTCCAGGAACCGTGGATTCATAACAATCGCGTTCTTGGATTAGGGTCTAAAAACTACAACATTTTTTATAGAAGCGACGCTGGCAAGGTTAGAACTTGTATCGTGGCTAGAAAGAACCTTCATGTACTAATGCTATCTAATTTCAGCTCTGGCGACTTAACAGTAGTGGAGGTTGGAGGAGTTAATGGCGACTGTACTGTGGCGTCTGCATACCTGCCATATGATGACGGCACAGACGTTCCCTCGGATACCTGGAGGTTGCTCATATCAGCATCTCAACAAGGTAAGAAAAACTTAGTCTTAGGATGTGACGCTAACGCCCACCATACCCTGTGGGGTAGTTCAGACATCAATGCTAGAGGCGAGGTTTTGTTTAATTTCATCTTGGAAGCCAATTTAGTTATATGTAACAGAGGCTCTGATCCAACCTTTGTAACGGTAAATAGAAGGGAAGTCCTAGATGTAACGTTTACTAGTGCGCATAGTTCCATTGAGGTCGTCAACTGGAGGGTCTCCAGCAGAGCGTCCCTATCTGACCACTGCTGGATACTCTTCAGCTTACAACTGAAGACTGGTAGGGAGGGAGTTTTTAGGAATCCGCGTAGGGCAAACTGGCATAGGTTCAATAGAGAACTTAGGAAATCAGCAGGAATCTGTCCAGCAGAGGACCTCACCTCTATTGAGGCAGTCGACGATGCAGTCGATGCATTTACCGGCTCCCTCACCCGTTCCTTTGAACGATCCTGTCCTGTCAGTAGCGGCAGAGGGAAAAAACATCCACCCTGGTGGAACACTAAAATTGCGACACTTATTCGTAACTCTCGAGCAGGTTGGAACCTCGCTAAAGAGGGGGTCATAGACTGGTCCACCTACAAGGAGAGTGTAAAGCTCGTCAAAAAAGAGATCAGGTCTGCAAAAAGGAACTCTTGGAGGAACTTTTGCGAGACTATCGAATCTACCAACGAAGCGTCCCGTCTAAGGAGAATCCTAGCCAGGTCACCGGCGCCGGCATCCAATATCAGGAAAAGTGACGGTACTTGGACGGACTCTCACGAAGAAACGCTAGATACGCTAATGAGCACCCACTTCCCTGGTTGCACTAACGTGACGATCTCCGGAGATAATCTATCTATTCTGGAGAATACGGAAGGGTTGGATGCAGGTGAAACCGAGAAAATAATCGATGAGCGAAAGATAGCATGGGCAATCAGATCCTTTGCTCCATTTAAGGCACCAGGAATGGATAACATTCGGCCAGTGATGCTGCAGGAGTCGATGGAAACTGTTATTCCATGGCTCAAGCGGATCTTTACTAGTTGCCTGAAGCTAGGTTATGTTCCTAGAGCCTGGCGGGAGGTACGTGTTATTTTCATTCCCAAAGCAGGGAAGGTAGGTCACACGACCCCGAAGGACTACAGACCCATTAGTCTGTCGTCCTTTTTGCTGAAGGCACTGGAACGATTGATCGACGTATACGTCAGGGATGTGATCGGCGATAGCTATATATCAAAATCACAGCATGCGTATATGAAAGGTAGATCGGTTGACACTGCCCTTCATGGGGTAGTATCGACTATTGAGAGATCTCTCCATCAAAAGGAATTTACTCTTGGGGCGTTTCTCGACATCGAGGGCGCATTTAACAACGTAAGCGCCGACGCGATCATCAGCAGCCTACAGAGAGCCCGACTCAGTACCGGACTTTGTAGCTGGATTGTGCTGATGCTTAAATCGTTAAAGCGTTTAGTAATACCTGGGGGTTCAAACCGGCTGTGGTACACTGGCTGTACACGGCGGTTGTGAGACCCATTCTTACATATGGCTCACTAGTCTGGTGGAAGGTGCTTGAGAAGCAATATCAGCTTTCAAACCTCACTAAGATTCAGAGGGCAGCCTGTATAGGAATCTTAGGATCAATGAGAACAACACCAACAGCGGCAATGGAAACCATGCTTAGTCTCGTTCCGCTGGATCTGTACTGCAGCAACACGGCAGCTAAAACTGCCTTGAGACTAAGGGAGAGCCGACAGTGGAAACCAGCTTCCTACGGTCATGCCTCAGTGCTGTCTCGTTGGGGGAATGCCGACAGATCGACAGAAACAGATCACATGATCCAGACTCTGGCATTTGACAGGAGATTTAATATCAGAATTCCTGACAGAGAAGACTGGAGGAACAACAAAGTTAGTAATAAAAAGGAACTGGCCTTCTACACCGACGGTTCCAAGATGGATGTTGGTACAGGCTCCGGGGTCTACTGCAAGGCCCTTGGAATAAGCCAGTCCTTTAGATTAAACGACGATTGCAGCGTCTTCCAAGCCGAAATTACAGCCATCATCGAGGCCTCGAAAACTGTCCGAGACAGGGGCATCATCGCGAGGACAATCACGATCTATATCGATAGCCAGGCAGCCGTTAAGGCTCTGGAGTCTGCGATAACTAGGTCAAGGCTTGTAAAAATCTGTAAAGATCATTTAGATGAGATATCGAGAGCCAATACGGTGACCCTATGCTGGGTACCAGGGCATATGGATATCCCAGGTAACGAAAGAGCTGATGAATTGGCACGAAGGGGGGCAGCGCTGCATGCCTCACAGGCTCTCCCCTTTGCCAGAATTCCAATAAGCTTGGTAAAAAGGTATATTGATGACGAGGCCATAAGTCGAGCCAATGCACGGTGGATCCAGCTAGATACATGTGCAAGGGCTAGGAACTTATGGACAAGTTATAATAAGAAGAGATCTATGTCTCTGGTCAAACTAAGTCGTCGTGAAGCGAGAATAGTCTCCGGCATCATTACGGGGCACTGTGCAATTGGTATTCATGCGGAACGACTCGGTATACATCACAACGACTATTGCAGAAGCTGCAGGGATGAGGAGGAGATCGAATCTGTCCGACACCTGCTGTGTGAATGTCCTGCCCTCGCCAGTAGAAGAATGAGGACTCTTGGTAGTTACTTCTTCACGGAACTGGAAGACTTGGGTGATGTCGAGCTGAGGGACCTCCTGAGATTCATTTCTTTATCTGGGTGGTTTTAAATCAGCGGTCTCTAACCCCTTTTCTCGTTACAGGTTCCCGGAGTTAAATTGGAAAATGGGCACAATGGACCCTTTGTTGGTCTAAGTGAGCAGTGACAATGTCACAAGGCACCCATAAACCTAACCTAACCTAACCTATGGCGCTCGTTGTGCTGATGCATGCTAATCGTTGGATTTTTCCGACTATCTTAAGGTTTGTGGCTTTTTCCGCTGCTGGCCACCAGGCCAGACACCCATAGGTTAAAATTGGCCTAATGATGGCCGTATATAGCTAGTGGTATATGGCGGGTCTTGGGTCCCACTTTCTCCCAAGGATTCTGTTACATGCATGGAACGCGATAGTTGCTTTTGAGATCTACGTAAATCTGTAGGACAACCACAAAATCAACCAAGCATAGCATATCTCAAAAATGTGCATATGTACGGATATACGCATGTACATAAGTGTGTATGTATGTATAATACATCCCCAGAGAAATATTTCACGTGTTCTAAACATGTGTAAGAATAGCAAGCGCAGAAGAATCCTTAAAAGAGAAGAGCTGAAAAGACGAAGCCCTATGTGGTTACATGAATATAAATATGTTGATCTTTGAATTCCAGTCCTGGGGCTTATAAAAAGACTGAGTTTCAAAGGTCAAACGATGCATCCATGCACTTCTCTCAAAGAATTGCTCATGTCAATTCATTAGAAACTGAAAGTGGAAGTGAACAATATTATTGCATTCTGTACTTTCATATCCATAAGCAAGTTTAAAGTTGATCTTACATATATGTAAATGAGGTATAAAGCCTGTTAATTTAATGCACATACTCTTTTAAAAGAGTAAATCAAAGGCGTGTAAGTAGAACTATAAATTTCCTGCATTTCTAAAGAATTCAGTTTCACAAACTAACGTTGAGGGATCATACATACATTTCCAGTTTTTCTAAACTCACAAGAAAGTACATACATACATACCTACACAATCGACAAGTGCATATATACATGTTCTTGCAAATACTTGAAATACAAAAAAAAAAAAGGTATACGTAAGCCCGACACAAAAAGAGCTGCTGACCTCAGATTAATGGTTGGTTATGAGAAATCACCTGCTAAACATACCTTTACTGCAGCTACAAGAAACAACAATGCAGGCGGCTATCATGCAGCTGTAAAGACTTCATTCCAAACATCTCTCTGAGATTTTAAATAAGCATTGTTTTGCAATTATTTACCATTGCAGTAGAAGGTTAGCTTATTGCAACTGCCAATGGACGAAACTTCGAGGCGGATAGCTAATGGCGCAGTACAGCATGCTATTGTACTCGACGAGTATGCTAGAAAATGTTTCAGTGGGTATGGGAACTATTGAGCTACTGATCCGGTCGAGTAGCTGCTGCTGGCACTTTTTTTTTAAATGCTACAAGTACGTATACATATGAACACATAGCATAGACGTTTTTTTTTCTTGTAATTGTTGTACAGTGCAGTGCTGCTTTCGGAAAACTGGTCGGTTAAATGGAAGTACATATGGAGTCCTACAACAATTGTATCATACTATAAGTTTTAAACAATAGTTGATACGCTAGTCTGGCTATGTTACAAGGCCGTGGATGTTGAAAGTGTGAGCAGTTCGGCTTCCTGGGCATGGAATTTAAAGCTTGACTAGAAAATAACTATTTTATTTTTCCTGGTTCATGGCTGTCTAAAAATTCTACAGTCTTGTACATCTAACAACACTTTTCAGCTTTCAGCATATGATAAAGGCACTGCAATGTTTTTTAAAAAATATAAAGCATTCACATGAACATACATATGCATGTGTGTATATTTCAGCTATAAATCAGAAAGTACACTCTCAATGATGATGTTTTGAGATCAAAATCCGAATAGGAAATTTTTTTGTTATTTGACCTCATGAATTAAGTCGCACATACGTATCTGAATCGTGATATGATTTACCGATCAGAAAATAACAATTTGCATTTACCCTACCTAGTATTATGTAAAAAAATCATCTGAATGGATTCCAAAGTAGAGCTTTCGTTAGACAACTATATGCACATACATACCAGCAAAGTGTTATTATCCAATGTACTCCAATAGCTTTTGAATGTATGTATCCATCTAACAACGAAATCCAAATTTAAGTCACAATATAGTGTTAACCACAAATACAAATCGGGTATCAATTAATATTCACTTTGAAACTGCACATATGTACAAATGTACGGACATTTAAAAATGTTTTCTCTGATTAATGTGCTTAAACGGATAATTAAATTGCCACTTCCTAGGAGAAAAACATTCTGCAGCTACATATTTAAAAAAACAAACTAAACGAAACACTTATCACAAGTTTATTCACACCAGGTAAATAAATTTCACCTACTTTTTACGAAAAGAGAAAACAACTGCGTTAGCCGAATTCAACGCGTGAGCTCAAGTGCTGCTTTCAACCGACTGAAACAGGTCTACCAAGGTAAGGTACAACGTACAACACAGTGTTAATGTGAAATCGACAGTGAAGTTGAAGAGAAATTTTAAGAGCAGATACGACAGACTCGGCTTTAACTTCAACTGAAATCCAAGTGTGATATCGTAAGTCGAAATCGTAAGCCATGTTAGATGTGGCTGAAAACGAGCTTGGACGGAAACTAACTGAACCTACAGATGCGATGAACAAATTAAATTTTAAATTAATCATACAACACCTATTCAACTTGACTAATAAATTTAAATTTTACTTAGCTCTTAGAAATAGCAGTATTTAATTATAGTTATCTACGCAACTGAACTGCTTAAAGAATTTATTCATCTAGTCCAGTGTTTTTCAAAGTGTGGGTCAAATGTTAGGGAGTCGCGAGCTTCAAAATAAAAACATAAAGTTCGGTTTTATTTTTATTAAACAATTTTTCTGTCCATTGTCCATTTTCAAGTGCAAAATGTCACTGAAAAAGTGAAAATTATAAAACTCAGAGTACAGGCAACGTCTTGACGTCGAACTATAAACCAAATCGTGTTACTACGGTAACACAACTGCAATCACGTTCATGCGTATTATAGCGACGTTTTACAAGGCACCCGCCGTTACAAAATTATTTGCATTGCAAGTTTTGCAAGGTGATGTTGTTGCTTCATATGCGGATGATGTTGCCACAGTTTCTATCGGGTCATGCCTAGACGATGAATGGTGCACTTGGAGTGGGCTTTCGGTCAAAATTGAGGTGGTCCTCTTTACGAGAAGAAGGGTTGTGACCGGTCTGACTCAAGCAGTGCTTAAGGGCGTCACTATTCAGATCTCCAATGAAGCTAAATATCTAAGAGTGATCCTGCATAAAAACTTCTTTAGGCAAAGCATGTCAAGTCGAAGATATCCATGGCGCTCTCAGTTTTCTGGCAGTGTAAGGATGCTTTTGGCAAGATATGTGGCTTATCACCGAAAAATATTCTTTGCATCTATACGGCTATAAAAAGAACTTTTCTAGCTTATACGTCGGTTGTTTGGTGGAGGGAGCCTTTCCGTAAATATGTGACTGCTTGCTGCACTAAACTTCAAAGAACGGCTTGTCTCGGCTGTATGGGTGCTCTAGATGCTCTGCTTGATCTACCTCCCTTTGATACTTATATCATGGGCTGTACTATCAAAGCAATCCATCGTCTTATACAGGGTGGCTTTTGGTATCATCCGCACTGGAGTTTTGATGATCTTGCACGACACTTATCCTACGACCCTAGTTCCATGGATATGCCATCTTATGCAATGACACCGGAACTTCGATTGCTGTGCAAATTTAAAGTCGACTTTCCTTGCCTTCAGGACTGGCTCCAACCAGAGTCTAAGCCTGGACGGGGCTGTAGGCGAATCTTCACGAATGGCTCCAAAACCAGTCATGGGTCCGGTGTTGGTGTCTTCGTAGAGGTCGATAACACTAGACTTCACTACTCGTTGGGCAAACATGCCTCTGTTTTCCAAGCAGATATTTTTGCAATCCTAATGGCCACGGACTATATCGATAAGAAAAGGTGGAAATATAGGAGCATCTGCGTCTGTAGCGATAGCCAGGCTGCACTTAAGGCCTTGCTCAACCCTTTAACAATTTTCAAGATAGTGCGAAAATACAAGAGCTCTCTGAATTCGATGGCAAGGCTGAACTCTTTGACTCTTGTATTGGTCGCAGGGTACACTAGAATCTCTGAAAATGAGATCTCCGATGAAATTGCTAGACAAAGCTCAGAGGATGTTTTGTCAGGACCAGAACCTGCATTGGGTCTTCTCGGGTCTTCGGTCAGAGCTTCTATTGGCGACTGGGTTTCCTACAAACAGCGGCATTCTTGCCATCTTTCTTGTAGCAGAAGAGACTGTAAAAAACTTTATGGCGTTCTTACGGGACACTTCGCGTTTGCCAAACATCTTAGTGTGTGAAGCTTTAGTGATACCACTGTCCGCGACGTCTGTGGAGAGGGCGATGGTTTATCGGATCATTTCTTTTGCGGTCGTCCTGCCTTTGTTCGGATCAGGTGGCAGATTTTCGGTGCTGATGTGGAACTGTGAGCTTCTCATCATTAAAGTGCCTTCTCGGCTTTAATCGAAAGTCGAGGATTTTTCAGTAAAATGGGTTAAAACTGGGTCCTGCTTTCTGGTAGTACAATGAACCAGTTGCGTCTGAGTGCTCCAGTTCCCAGCTCCAGTTATTTTTTTGGGGGTCGCTAAGTTAATTTGTGGGCTCAAGGGGATCGTTATTCTAAAAAAAATTTAAAAACTCTGTCTAGCGAGACTAAGGACATAGTTGTCTATTCAGGTACGCGGCTCATAATTCTGTTTAATCTTTTCTGTACATTTTTAGCGTCTCTTGCTGTAATATCTGGGCTGCTTCTGCCAGTCGCAGCTTCAGCATTTTCTTCAGGAATTTTCCGGCCATGACCGGCATACACAAAGGGATATACATCGATGGGAGTCCGAATAGCCTTTTCCTAGGTACTCAATTCTTACTTTTTCTCGTTGTGTTTTCCAACTCTTATAGAATCCTGTATTTCGAGCATCACTTTCAATACTTCCGGCAGGAATAGCTGTGGGCGTGGGAACTCCCCCCTACTTCCATCTTTTGTTCATATCAATGAACCTTGAGCTCGGATTTTGCGGTTCTGCACTCTGCTAATACGTCTTCGGAGGTTTCCGCGTGTCTTCTTCTTCCCATGGTAACGTTGCGTCTAAGTTGTAGATACATTTGAGTTGCTGGGTCGCGCGAGTGGTGTATGAATTGCATCGTTGCCTCAGCTTTAAATTCCTCAGCACTCGGTCGATCATGCTTGTGAGGAGTTCTTCGTTGGGTCTTCCAACCTTCTATCTGAAGCACTTGGATATTATTCGCGGAGTACCAACTGCTGCGCGGAGCACAGTTTGGGAAACTCAGATCTAGCCCATTGAAATTTACATGTGTGTGTGTGATTTTTTTCGTATTTTTCTAACGATTTTATAAAATATAGCATTCATCTATTTAGTGCATTCAACGATGTAAATTCGTTATAAATCATACGACAGAGGTTGGTAAGGTTAAGTTGAAGGAGTGGGGGTAGATTTTGGGATTTTTTTTGGTAAAAAACAAGAAATTTTTTGATACATCCTGTTTCTGATTCCAGTATCTTATTTGAATAAGCCTTTGACAATTCACTCGGTTCTTTGAAAAAATATACACCGCCGACCGTCTTTAAGTTAGTCAAGTTTGGGCAGACTGTCTGCATTGACACCCAGACACCTGTTAAGGCTCTCGAGTCCACGATAACTACATACATAGATCAAGGCTTGTAGGAATCTGTAAAAAGTATCTGGATGAAATATCGAGGGAATACGGTGACCCTATGCTGGGTACCATGGCACATGGATATCCGAGGTAAAGAAAGTGCTGTCGAACTTGCACGAAAGGGGGCAGCGCTGTTTGCCTCACAGGCTCTCCCCTTTGCGAACGTGATATTAAATTTGCTAACAAGATATATTGAAGATTGTGCTATCTTACTCACTTAAGATGACGCTGCAGTCCTGGGTGGACCTGAGTCTCAAGCAGCAAGCGTCTCTAGCCAACTCAATCTTTAGCCAGCTGCCGCCAGTTTCGCACGCCAAGTTGGTTGGGGTCTCCTTCCACTTGCGTGCGCCACCTGAGTCGCGGTCTTCCTCTACTGCGCCATCCCTCGGGTGTGAATTCGAAGATTTTCCAGGCCGGAGCATTGATGTCCATCCGCTCTACATGACCAAGCCACCTCGGTCGTTGGACCTTCACTCTTCTGACTAAGCTGATGTCGGTGTACAATCCATACAGTTCGTCGTTGGATTTCCTCCTCCAATTACCGTCTATGCAGGCGGGACCAAACATCACCCGAAGAATTTTCCTCTCGAAAAAGGCAAGAGTAACCTCATCCGCTTTTGACAGAGTCCATGCCTCTGCGCCGTAGGGCAGGACTGGGACGATTAAGGTCTTATAACGGTTCACTTTAGTCGTTCGAGAGAGGGCTTTTCTACTCAATTACCTTCTTAGCCCAAAGAAACAGCCATTGGCAAGACTTAATCTTCGTTTGATCTCAGCGCTGGTGTCGTTGTCTGAATTTATAGCGGAGCCTAAGTAGCCAAAGTCCTTAACTACCTCGAAGTTATATCTGTCTATTGTGACGTTCTGTCCGAGTCGTCGGTGTGTGTGCCTCCTTTTCCATACCCATGAACACGCCAATGATATTGTAATGGCCTGATTCTATGCTTCGGCTTTTCGTCCTCCTCCCAAGCAGAACTGGCAAATGTAGATCCAACAATTTGATCAGCCGCCCGATCAAATCCGGCCATCGATTTGTTTTTGTCTGGCTCTACATTTTGCCTGTTGCTACGGTGTTCCCGAAACAGGTTCACCCAATGGTTTGGCGAGTGATCGTGCCATCGGGGGATACACACGCGGGATCCGGTTCACGATCGGTCGAGGGCAGATCGGCTGTTTAGGCGTATGCTTACATTGGCATTGTGTACCAATGCATAAAAAAAAAATGTACATACGGACCTATCAGGCGATAAACCCGCTACCGATCTCGCGTCGGTGGTGTGACGGATCTTGTGTGGTGGCCCCTGAAGGGACGATCACCCGACGGGTCCGAGAGGGTCGCGAACCAATACACACCCATGGTGATCGTGCGAGAACTCCGCTAAAACTTGTTTTTTTTGCACGATCACGAATCGGGAAAACGGGTGATGGTTCCGACCCGTTTTTATGACACCAGGGTGACAACGGTGGAATGAGGGCGTTAGGCCGAAGCGAAGAAGATGAGTTGGGTCAGTCAGTCTTTAGAAACCGGCGAGAACAGCCACTGCCTCGGGGATCGGGAAAAAAAAAGAAAGACAAAACAACAGGGGAACGATCCCAAGTTCGGTTGGTGCGCGGGCGTTACAAAAAAAAAGGTTGTGCGCCTCCCTCCCCCTCAACAACCAGACCAGCGAACCTGTCGACCAACGTGTTTCAACAGCGGCCCCAGCGTGATCCAGATCTGTTTTTTTTTATAAAGTTATTTTATTTCCTTCCCCTTTTTACCCCTTTTTTTTCCATATTGATTTTACCATTGTACAGAGTACAAGTGTGTCAATTGTGAGATTTATAACCAAAAAAAAAATTTATAAAAATAGTATACATGTGCATGTGTGTGCGTGTGTGTTTTTAAAGAAAAAGAGAGCGTTAAACTCCCATCCCCTAAAAGGGGTAAATAATTCGTCGGAATCCGCATCTACAGGATATCCAGGTAAGCAATCACGCATGAATTTTGGTTTGAATACATATACATATACATATACAGACGTACAAAATATAACAGTTTCGCGTACTAACCTCAAAAGACACACTTCCCCTCTTTTTTTTTAGTTTAACTTGTTTTTGCTTTACTTTCCGTTCTTGAATTGGTTAACGTTTTTTTTTTATTTAATTATCGAGCTTTAATTGGCCTTTATAATGTGTAGAAACAGAATTCGATTTGTAACATGAAATAAATTATCATAATGACGGTTTGAGAAAAAACTTTTGGTGTCTCATTTTGGATGGCGAAGCTTAAGTGGTCCGGATTGTGATAGCAGGGCTATCTTAAGGGTGTCAGTGAAGATCAGCGGCTACTGGCACAAGGTAGGGTGGGTATAGACCGCTGGGAGGACGATCACCTGTTCCTCCGTTAGGCTCCGTTTTTTTTTGTTTTGGCAGGTACAATTTTAATTAGTTTGGCTTTTTTAGTTTTTTTATATGGTTTAGTTTTCTTTCGCGTTTTGATTGTGCATGCATTATTTTTGTGTGATGGCGACATTCGGAATCTTTGAAGCAAGAATCCACCCTCCGACGAGCTAAGCATTTGACCAGCAAGGCATGCACCCCGCTTCCGAGGTTTCGAACTTCCTTTTTCCTTCCTTCCCGCTTTCCTTACCCTAAGTCCCATAACCCCCGAACGTTTCTTCAATCCTACTCTCTCTCTCCTCTTCTACATCGCCACCGTTCATTACAATATCACGCTGCGTTCTTTCGATTATGTGAATATCGTCGGCCTATCCGAGTAATTGGAAAGACTTTCGAAAAATTGTGCCTCTGGTGTGGGAACGTGAGTTTTGCACAGCTCTTTCAAGAACGATGTTGAAGAAGTCGCATGACAGTGCGTCGCCTTGTCTAAATCCTTTTTTGACATCAAAGGTGAGGTCTTGACCGACTTTGATGGAGCAGCGTGCATTCTCCATCGTCATCCTGAACAGACGGACGAGTTTGGCAGGCATGCCAAAACTAGACATGGCTCTGTATACCTCGTCTTTATACGTGTTGTAACACGCGCCCTTAAAATTAATGGAAAGGTGGTGCGTATCGAAGTTCTTGGATTTTCTCCAAGATCTGCCGCAGTGTGAATATTTGGTCGATGGTGGACTCTCCTGCTTTCAAGAAACAGTAATTTGGACCTATCGAGTTGTTGACGAACGGCTTCAGGCGCTCACACAACACGGCAGATAAGATTGTTAAGAAGACTGATGCCGAAATTCAGAGGGTCCCCTTTCTTGAGTTGAGGCCATCAATCGAGCCAATACAGGTAGGATCTAGCTAAACACAAATGTACTGGTTAGGTCAAACTACGTCGACGGGAAGCACGGGTCGTCTCCGGCATCATTACTGGACACCGCGCCATTGATATTCATTCGGAATGCGTCAGTATACTTCACAACGACTACTGCAGAAGTTGCAGGGACGAAAAAGAAATTGAATTCGTCTAACACGTGCTGAGTGAACATCCTGCCCTTGCCGGGAGACGAATAAGGACTCTTGGCAGCTACTTTTTTAAGGAACTAGAAGACTTGCGTCATATCCTTATCTGGGTGGATTTTAATCGGTGGATCTTTCTCTCCTTCTAGGCTCCCAGTGTAAAATTCTTGAAATGGGCACAATGGACTCTACTGCTGATCTACGTGAATATTTACGAATGTTACAAGACGCCCTTTTACCTAACCTGACATAGGACAAGCGCAAAGGAAGTCTTCAGTGTATATGTCACCACAGCCCTTGAAGAGGTCAGTAGCGCTTATTTTTATTATGTCGCGGCCACATTTTTCTTTGATGTGCGGTAAAGCCCGTCCATTTCTCATCGGCAAGTTTGCATATTTTTGCTGGATATACATTTTTTTTATGGAAGTTACAAAAGAGTAGTCGAACATATATGGTAAAGTTTGGACGCTATTTTTGCTTGTGTCCCGGGACCCATCGGAATGTTACATTGTACTTTGTGTCTAGGTCTCTAAGCTCGGCGAGACACCGGGCATCTCGTTACGATTATTGATAAGGCTTAAGTATTTGTCTGTATTACTCGTGGTTAATAAGGATAATTGTCTAGCGACCGTGGCTATCGACAAAACTTCTGCTTAGAACATACAGCGGTGATGTTTTATTTAGCGGTAGGAATAATCAACGAATAAGGAAGTATCAACTTTTTCTTATTCACAATTTGGTAGCTGATGACGTTTATTGTGCCAATGCTTGTACTTGAATGTTTCCTCGATGAGGTGCTACAGCTTGCTATGAGGCAACCCATAGATTGAGATCTGATGAACGTCGATTCGTGCGAAAGGTCCAAAGGTCCGGTTTGCATAGATGCTTAGTGGAAGAGAAAATACAACAATGACAGAAGAATCTACATGCAATAACAACGATTGCTGGGACATGCTTAGCTGTTAAACACCAGCGCTTAGGGTTCAGGCACAAAGAATCCTCAAATCTACTTCGGAGGGATGATGGAATGAAGAAAGACAGCGACTGAGGTTGTAAGGCAAAACTGGAAGCAGCTTTCTAACGATCGAGCTGGCTGGAGATGCTGGCTAGTTGAGGCCCAGTGCCTTCCCGAATTTGTAGTTATTATATTGGAAACTTACATACCTAGGTATTGTGAATTCTAATTTCAATTGAAAAAATTCAATTCATCTTTGAGTTTTCGGATTTTCGGAGTTTATTTTTGTACACAGATCCACAGATAAAAACAAAAATCGAATTGCACGCAATTATAGTAAAATACACACAGATAGTTGAATTCATTTTATTATTATTTGTATCTATTAAAATATTAATTAATGTACCACTTAAATACTGGAATGCAAAACCAACTACAGAGACTTTCGACTAGTCATGTTTTAAACAAATTATGTACTCCGAAATAACACGCCTTTACCTTCTGTTAAATTCTCTGCGCCTTTACCCTATAGTTTGCATTTCCCCACTTTCTTCGATGTGTCAAAACTGAGCACGTTTGCTCGATGTTGTCGGCGGCTAACTGAGCTCACGACGGCACCTTTTGTTGTGGTGATTGAAAGTAGAAGTTAGGAGTAAAATGTTTCGTTCTTTAAAATAAACAAAAAAAATCTATAAATAACTGCGGCAACTACATTACATCCTAATCAAACTGTGTGTACGGCGCAACTAATTTTAATGCTTTTTGTGCAATAAAAACTATAAAACTTAAATGGGGCGATAGTTTTCACCGAAATGTCAAGAGATTGACAAAGTTGCTTTGTGTGTTGTGTTTATTTGGGTAAAATAATAAATTTTTAAAGTTTGTTTTGCTTTGCTTTTGCCCATCGCCGCAATATGCTTTTCGGGAGTTATTAGTTTTACATCTGATTTGCCAGCAGCGTTGAGGCCAACCGGAGCCAGGACAGACATGTCGGACGATTTTATGTTAGAACAAGAGCTAAACAATAGCGGGCTTACGGAAAAGATGTCAATGGAGACGCCATCTTCTTCACCCCCTTTTTCAGTTAGTGATTCAACTAACATAGGGCTTCCATATCAAAATGAGCCCATGACTGGCGGTTCGATATTACAATCATCTCCACCACATTATCGTCATTCTCGTGCCTACAGACATTTTAAGAATCCGCCGCAACCCCACATGTGCATTCGTACAACGACGGAGAATGGTGAGGAACTTTTCATTAATGTGCTAAGTTGGACAAGGATTGTTATACCACAGGAACCAAGTGATCCTATACCGCTGTACGGAGGCATGAGGGTATGGTAATATTTTTTAGTCATCAAGTTCCGTCTACATGTTTGTTATTCAAGGTACCGCCTGGAAGTCCACGTAGTCCTCCAATCGTATTTGCTGTGATGGCGAATCCGGAAGTGCTAAAAGATTCTGGTAGACACAGCAAGGATCCAGAAGAGAGACGGGCTATGGTTGAACTGATGTGTGATTTTGTTGAAGCCATGAACCCGGGAGTTAAGTTGATACGGTAAGAAAAATTGCAGCACTAGGTTTCGGAAAATAATGGGTTTAACTTTTTAGTTGCATTAGGAATATATCAAGATGACTGTGACTTTGTTCACTTTGCTTGGCAGGTTACATAGGTTTTCTCTATGAAATGTGGTCCTTAGCATTTGATTTAAAATATTTAACCAGTTTCGAGCCACACAATGTTAAAGGTTTTTGAGTATAGTCATGCGTTAACAAATTCTGAAAGTGCTTTAGTCCGCGGTTAGCCAACGAGTCTTTTTTTTTTTTTTTTTTGTGAACAAAAAATTAACGAATGAAAAATCAATGAAATTATCAGTCAGTTGCACCGAATGCACTAATGGTATTTTGAGATGGTGCTCGCGTTTTCACTCCATTTCTTATCGCCACAAAAGTGCTTAAAGTATGGTGGAGGTGGTGTCCCAGAAGTTAACGATTTGGACTGCAGAACGAGATAACATAGGCACACCCTCTTAGGGAGCGATGACAAACATCCGAGGGAGTAATTTGTTTGAAAAAACATCTGGTCTTTCATTCGTTCGAAAAATAAATACGCACAGCATGCATTGTTGCGTAAAGCCAGGTCTTGGCCAATTTAGGGGTTTCGCGCAGGCTATTTATATTCAGTAGGGCGGAGGTCAAGAACAGGTCCTTCATTCCACACGCCACATGTTAAATACTCGTAGAGTACGACGCGATAAGCAAGACAAACGAAAGATGGTGGAGTGGCGTACATCCGGACCTATGCTAAACCCCACTCGATATATAAACTGTATCTTGCTCTTAAAATGCGGCTTATTAGCACAGTCATCGGTGTTCTCACCGGTCATTCTCCCATTGGTTTTCATTTTTTTCTGCATGAGTTGCAGGGATGAAGAAGATGAAGAAAGCTTTATTTCCTCTGCACCTGTCCTGCCCTACTTCAAAGAAGGAAGCTCTTTCTAGGAGCCTATCACTTCGATAACTTGGGCAAACTTTCACATACTCTCGTCAAAACTATTCTCAGTTTCGTTCTTTTTTTTTGCGTCGGAAGGTGAGAATTTTTTAAAGAAACTGAGGCTCCACCTACCTCCCCTTTTACCCCTGTTCCTCTCGGCACTGCCGTCAAAGCATTCTTCTTGAGGGGGACTTCACTCTTATGTATTCGGCTCGTTCGTGTTGGCAGTCTGCTGCGCTGCGTTTCGTCGTCGCTTTTGTCCTCGCTGCTTCTTCATAATTGTTGCCACGGTGTTGCTAACTGCTTCCCATGCCTGCAGGAGCCGTTTTCCATTATATCGTGTACAATGGAACATGATGTGTACCGCATCTTCGACTGCTTTCGCGCCCGTTGGGTAATACGGGTTGTCGTCGTGTCCAAACCTGTGGAGATAGGCTCCGAAGCATCCATGGCCAGTAAGCATGTGGGTCAGATAGAAATTCACTTCCCCGTGCTTCCTATTGATTCAGGCGTCTATATAAAACATCAATCTCTGCGTCATTGTCAGAGTGATACCATCTGCTGCCATTTGTCCAAACTTATCCTTGGTAGTACCTCTGCATCACATTGACTCGTCACTCTTGATGCCGTTGTCATGTTGGCACGATATTTCTTTTGGACTTTTTCTTCAAGAAAGAAAGATATCAGCCACTACACATGCAACACCGTAGGAGGTTGTTCAAAAGACGCTGCGTACTCTCAATGCGTTGATTCTGTATACTGCCTCCATATTCTTTCCGCACGACTTTGTGTTCATTGCACCAGCGCATATTTGAGAGCCGTAGAGCAATATCTGTCCCACAACTCTTGCTTAGAGCAGTCTCTTCTTGTGCTTTGGTCCGCCGATATTTGGCGTAATCCTTGCCAGGGGAGCCGTTGCCTTCGCTGCCTTTTCAGTGATATGCTGGAGATTCTGCTTAAAAGATAGCCTTGCATCCATAGTAATGCCAATCTCTGGTTTGGAAACTACAACGTGATTGCTTACGGTCTCCATGACTCGCCTGCTGCTGATGAGCACTACTTCTGTCTTTTCTTCTGCAAGTTGTAGCCCCATGCGTACTAGTCAGTAATGAACCATCTCGATAGACTCATTGCAGTCATGCTCCAACACCTCAAGGGATATGGTCACTACAACGAATACTATGTCATCGGCAAAGGCAATTGTCTTCGAAGACCTCGGAATTCTAAGTCTGGGGATGTCATCATACAATAGGTCCCACAGTAGGAAGCCGTGGGGAACCTTGGCCTATGTATGTCTGCATTTTGCTTAGACAGCCACCCTACCTACCTACCTATTCCTTCATTCAAAATGTTCAATTAATCCCATCTACTTCAGAGCGGTTCAGCCAATTTAACTTAATGTGAATTACATAGGACTCGGTTCAGAGCTGCTGTGCAATTATTTATGTTTTCTATTGCATTTGTATCAATACACAATTTAATTAATCATAAATTTTACTTGATTCTTTCGTCTAATAGCAATGCAGTCATATTGAAGGACAGGGATATATCGGGTGAGTTAAAAGATGTATGGAATGCTGTACAAGTACAGCGGGATAGAGAAAGAGAGGAGCAAATGGTACAACAACGACAACAACAACAGCATTATCACAATGCCACCACACAGCAATTGTTTCCCAAATTAGAAAATCCCCCATTGGATGAAACGCAAAGTGATCAACAAGGGAGCTCCATCAACTCCAGTAGCGAACCTGAAAGCAAAATCGTTTATATGGAGTTCGGACCCACAATTAAAAACAATCAAACGAACGATCTACCAAATAAATTAGTAACAGACGAAGCTAATATAGTTGAACCTGCCGAAAGTGCAATTATACGCGACGAAGGAGATGGTGTTATAAACAATAAGACTCCAGAAAGTGAAGTAAAAGCAGCAGATTCGTGCAGTTTAACGAGTGATCTATCTGAACAACCAGGACTGGAGCCTGCTCTCATCCAAGTTAACAACATTCATAACTCAAAATTGTGCTCCATAGCTCACACTGACAACATTACCAAGCCCCCCAACAATGTGACAAATGGTGGTAAAAAGATTTCACAAACCACCGCCGAAGCTAACCCAAGCTCTACGACAACAAACAAAACACCATCAACAGCGCCAACAAAAAAGGAGAAACTGGGCGGCTTC
The DNA here is from genome assembly GCA_917880715.2 of Matsumyia berberina. Taxonomy (NCBI): domain Eukaryota; kingdom Metazoa; phylum Arthropoda; class Insecta; order Diptera; family Syrphidae; genus Matsumyia; species Matsumyia berberina. The sequence goes on from OU862870.1 coordinate 39,522,651, forward strand.
CTACCAAACGGATGCATTTTCCCTCGATTTAAGAACAACAAGCACAAAGACAAGGACAAAGACAATTCCAAATCTACCTCCAAGGACAGGGAAAAAAATTTGCTGCATGTCCTGAAGAAAAGCAAGGATAAACAGGAACAGGATCCCACAAAAACACAATACGAAAAAAATTGCATCAATCTCGAAAGTGAAGTCGAAAAGCTAGATCTCAACAAGATAGATACGGCGACAAACAATGACAATATGTTTATGAAGCTAAAAGTTGCTACATCAGCTGCCAAATAACAAGCGACATGCCTTTGCCTACGCCCGTCTTTCTGTCAATTTAAGTACTTTCATAAGGCTGGGAGTTTTCATTACATGAACTGATTCACATAACATGCATTCATTTATTTGACTCTCGTCTTGTTTTCATTTCGAATAACTCGTAGCATTACACATCACCCGGTTGTATTGTAAACACAGCAATCAGCACATTATTTACGTCATAAGCCTTGCTTAATGCCTTTGCAGATATAACATAACAAACGTATGTGCCATAACAGATATATTGCATTTAAACATAGAATTTCAATTCTAATTTTTATCTGAGCTCAAGGGAAAACAGCTCGCTGGGTTAAGTTGACAGTTACACGTTAAACTCTTTTTGTTTTGTATACTACTTGTTATTAGACAATTATCTTCCTCATAGAAGCCGGATTCTTCCTTTTATTAAGATGCCTCACATGGTTCGAGAAGTAAAAAAGGTAGGTGCTAGAAATAATCAAAGCCCAGGTCGATTGTAGGAGCATGTAAAGGTTTTGTTAAATCACTTTAATCGCAACGCAGTGTAATATTAGTTACATATGAAAATACTTCGAACTTTTACGAAAGCATCTAGAATTAATATAATTTATCAAATGGTTGCCTAAGGTTTGTTCACATCAAACAAAAAGTGAGAGCACAGTTTATAATTTTTCAGACAACTTAAAGATTTTGTCGATATCTCTGAATTTTGTTTTTCTAGTTCGGACTCCTAAAATGTTTTTTGCAAGATTAATTGTTCAAATTGTTTGCTTGACCAAAACATTTCGATTTTTCAACGACTGGTTGGCAGACTTGATGAAATAGTTCAACTCATCGTCAGACTTGCCTACACACGGGTTATTTGCAACTACAATACAATAGTTGGCCGATAAGTTGGTCGTCTGTAGCTGGCTTTAGGTATAGGAAACGTTATTTACTTCCCAATGTACAATAATTTTTGGTTATAAACACGATCAAATTAAAATGCCTTATGACAAACATCGATCTACATATATACAGCGACAGGTATAGACCATTCGTGCATTCCCAAGTTCCTAAAATAGTAGAAATCTGTGTTGTGGAGGCAGTTTTTGATATGATTAGCACCCAACAATTCTAATACACGGAATAGGACTTGGAAATTTTATGCCCCCGTATGAATGTCGATTTTTAAAGCATCAGTATGATTTTAAATAAAGTGTGTTTGACTTCACCTCTTGTATTTCGCTGTTTATTTCATCACTTTCGTTACGAACACCTTACTTACTTACTAAAGGTGGCGCTACGGTCCAGGGTGAAACTGGGACTTAACCAACAAGCGTCTCCAGCCAGCTGCCTCCAGTTTCGCACGCCAAATTGGTTGAGGTCTCCATCCACTTGCGTACGCCACCTGAGTCGCCGTCTTCCTCTACTGCGTCGTCCCTCGGGTGTAGATTCGAAGATTTTCTGGGCCGGAGTATTGGTGTTCATCCGCTCTACATGATCCAACCACCTCAGTCGTTGGACCTTCACTAGTCTGGCTAAGCCGATGTCGCTGTACAGCTTGCGCAGTTCGTCGTTGTATCTCCTCCTTCACTCACCGTCTATGCAGACGGAACCGAAAATCACCCGAAGAAATTTCCTCTCGAAAAGCCAAGAGCAACCGCTTTTGACAGAGTTCATGCCTCTGCGCCGCAGAGCAGGACTGGGATGATTAAGATCTTATACAGGGTCACCTTAGTCGTCCGAGAGAGGGCTTTACTATCCAATTGCCTTCTTAGCCCAAAGAAACAGCGATTGGCAAGAGTTATTCTTCGTTTGATCTCAGCGCTGGTGTCGTTGTCTGAAGCGATAGCGGAGCCTAGGTAGACAAAGTCCTTAACTACCTCAAAGTTATAACTGTCTATAGTTACGTTCTGTCTGAGACTTCGGTGTTGAGTGTCCTCTCTTGTTGACAGCATATACTTCGTCTTGCCTTCATTGACCGCTAAACCCATCTTCGCCGTCTTCTTCTCACTACTCACGAACGCGCCAGTGACATCACGCTACGTTCTTCCGATTACGATTACGAAAACCTTCCTTGATACTTTTTAACATTTCGCCAAAGTTGCAGCAGGACGTGGATGATTAGAGTCTTGTATAGCGTTTTTCTGGTTCTTCTCGAAAGTGTCTGAGATGTTATATGTTAAAAGTTGGGGTGTGTGTATATCCTGAGACCTATATAGATCTATTGTGCTCACCCGTACTCATATTGACCGATAAGTCTTGACTTAAAGCACCTCCTCCAATCTAGTGATGTGACTCGATTGATTTTTTTTCACTTGAGTCACTCGTATTATTTACGAAAATAATCGAGTGGATATGTATGTTGCTGCTGGGGCTTAATTCCGCAAGCGTGAGTTTTACTGTGTTCCAAAAAAAAAGTGTACACAAACTCGTTTTAAATCCGCAAGCGAGAAATTTATTCACTCTGTTTTGGGCCGTGAGTTTTGTTCTCTTTTTTTACACCCGTGAGTTTTCAAATACCGCCAGACACAAGGCAGACAAGTAGTAAAGCGAATCTCATCCGCACAGAAACAATAAAAATATCCACCAACTCAATTAAGCTCACTGGGGCGACAATTGACAAAACCAATTCACTCAGCACATCCAACAACTCAGAGAGTGTTGTGGAATCGCGTGCTGTGGCATCTGTGTACACAGGCGGTGATTGTGAGTTTTTTGGATGTGTACACAGGCAAAAGACTCACGCTTGCGAAATTGAGCATATAATGTGGTACAAAAAATTTGCTCCATATTTATTCTTCCCCTTTGGTTCATATAAGCACACGTCCGCATGCGATCCACGCGTTAAAGGATGAAATTCGTGCAAAATCGAGCGATCGGTGACTACTGATGCTTGTGGATGTGGAATATATCGACAGAGAGTACATATGATATGTAGCTGCCGGTTTTTCAGGCGGGCATTGGCACAAAATTTGCACTTGTAGATGATCATGTGGCATGATATGTGTGCATGCTTTTCGATTTAAATTCACTAAAATCAGCTATACTACCGGAGTTCGATTGGACTTGAGTGCGAATGAACTCGAGTCCGAATGGACTTAAGTACGTGTGCACTCGATATAAAAAAAATCGAATACAAGTACGAGTTAAACCTAATTTACTCGAGTCACTCGAATAAAAGTCAACTCGAGTCCCATCACTACTCCAATCCAACCACTCTGAGAAATCGCGGTATCTGGATTGGGTCCAACGATGGGATATTCGTTTCAAAGATAATGTACGCTCCCAGGTGTGCTCTTCTTTTGTGGATCAATGTCGCTAGGGTCTTGCTAAATAGTTGTAGTAACAGCAATTGGCGAGTGGTAGTTTATGTTGGATCTCCGCGCTGATGTCGTTAGCAGAGTTGTCGAATTCCTTCATCACTTCGAAGTTATTGTTGTCCATCGTAACGTTCTGACCGAGAACTGTCTGTTCCTAGACAGTATATATTTCATTTTATCCTCGTTTATAACCAGATTTAGGGGGTGGGAATCGATTTGGAACTCTTGAGTCTTTTTCAGGATTTAGCGTAAAATGAAGATTTGCTTAAACTTCGATTTTTCAGACCACACTTCTCCGGGGTAGGTTCGAAGTTTCCCGAGCAAGTGTTCAGTCTTCCGAGTAGGTTGACGTCGCTTTAAAGCCGATACAGTTCAACTTTGTATTTTCTGTTTCATTCGCCGAAGGACTTTTCTCTTGAACAAACCGAAGGTGACCACATTACTCTTGACAAAGTTAATACCTTTCCATCATAGAGCAGGACTGGGATGATTAATGTCTTATACTTGTGTTAAATCACTTGCCTTGCTACTTAATACGGTTCGCGGTTGGCAAGAGTTATTCTCTTCTTCTTTTTTTCAACACAGACGGCGACGAACCTTTCTAGTGCGCGCTGAAGTTCGGTCTGGGTGGACGTAAGGATGACCAAGTCATTAGCAAAAAGCAGATGACTTATCCTTAAGTCTCCCAATTCGAACCGTTCCTCACTAAGGCTGCACTGTAATATCCAATCCATATATACCATGAAAAGGAAAGGTGACAGAACGCACCCCTGTCGAAGTCCAACGCCCACAGTGAAAGGTGTCGACTTAACGCCGTTCACCCGAACACAGCTCCTACAGTTAGTGTACAGAGATTGAATGGCCCTCAGAAGAGAACCGTCAATCCCGTACTCCTGCAATACACTCCTGAGTTTACCTCGAGGGACCCGATCATATCCTTTCTCTTAATCCAAAAAATAACTATAGATAGGTTTGGCATACTAACAGGCCTTCCTCAAGTACCATTCTAAGAGTGAATAGCTGGTCGGTTGCGCTTCTATCTGTACGAAAGCCGCACAGGTCATTGCCCAACCTGGACTCGACCACAGCTCTGGAACGCGCTTCCAACACCTTTGCAAAGACTTTTCCGGGGAGACTTAAAAGAGATATACCCCTATAATTGGAGCAATCCCTCTTATCCCCTTTCTTAAAAAGAGGAACAATCACCCCAGTTTGCCAATCGCTAGGGGTTTTACCGTATTCCCAGGCCAGTTTAATGATAAGAGAGAGCCATTTCACTCCCTCTTCTGGCCGGTTTTCATCCATACCAGCAGATTTGCCGACTTTTAGCGCTTTAATCGCCAAAGTCACCTCATATGGGACTATTCTCCGCCCTACTCAAAACCATGCGTCTGCCATCCTCAGTGCCCTGTGCACAATGCTCGCCCCATCTGCGCAAGATGTCCTTTTCATCGGAAAGAAGTACACCATCTTTGGATTTGACTTCTTCGATGATAATAAACTTCCTTCCTCTGAGACGCTGGATAATTTGCCAGAACACCTTGTTTGCAGATCTGTGATCACAGTCCTATTTCTCACCGAACTCCTTCCAAGACTGCTCCTTAGGTGCTTTAACAGCCAATTTGCAAGTTCTTCGGGCCTCCATGTACCAGTTTCGAGAAGCTGAATCCCCCAAGTATATCCACACTTTAAAGGCCTTCTTCCTCTCATTCTGGTTTTACAACAATTAAGATGAATTTTGCTTATAAGCATTATGGAGCCTCGTATGAGGTATTTACCAATCGTTATAGAGTAGCTTGCATTTTCCATCGTGATTCTTCACAATCGGACGAGTTGGAGAAGGATGCCGAAACTAGAAATTACTCTATAGGCAACGTTGTCGAGACTGATGGCTCTATAGTTTCGCTTAATGGTCTCTTAGTTATTTATTGTTTAATTCTTCTCCGGTACTGAGACAACACAAAACATAATAACACGACACAAAAAGTGAAATCGCATATACTTCAAGATTTCAACATTTTAATTTGTTGTTTTGCAGTACAAAGAAAACAATATGAAAATTGTAAAATGCAAAGCAAACTTAAAGTTTAATTATAGAAAGTATATTTACATAACACTGCCTACTTAGTATATATTTAGAAAAATCCTTGCACAACAAAAATGAGCAATATTCATGCATACATTCATCTAACACGGCTGGGAAAGCAATAAGCATCTGCTTTCAATCGATAGGAAACGTTGTATAGTTTAGTGGTTTGAAACAGCAACAATTGTCTTATGTCAACGCTGAAAATTGTTACGGAGCAAATGAATTAATTCCATCACAGAGCAAGAAGTTCTCAGGTACGCTTCACGTGACTTTAGCGTCATCTTCCGATTTATCAGTCTCGGATTAATTCAGAAAAGTTAATTATAGACACTACGGCTATTAAGTTCAATTAACGTAACTAAATTTAACCGGACTTTCACAAAAATCAAAATTGTTGTTAATCAAATTATAAGTTCGCACGACGTTCTATATCAGTTAATCTTAAATGTGTACTCATTATTTATTTAAATCAAAATCTCATTTTCATTTTTCTCATTATTAATTCGAGTCCCATTCAGTAAGATAATCTTATCACGCTTATTTAAAAAAAAACAATTTCTTCAGTTCCTAATGTGATTTATCTATTTTTTTTTATACTGACATTCCTATTAAAAATGTAAAATGAAACGAAAAACTAATTTTTCAGATACAAGTTTTTAAATTACTTGCAGTTGGCCATTAGCAATTACACAGGTGTAGTTTAAAAATTGCTTGAAAAATGCTGGCATTACTACGTCAATCACGTTTAATTAAAACATCACGAAATATCTGCCGGTCTCCCGATTTGTTATTTTTAATTTAATTGTGATTTTATGTAAAGTATTACAAAATGATTAATCCTATTTGTACGCACACCTAATTAAGTTATGATTTTGACAAGTACATACGACAAAAATACCTAACAAGCACCTTTTGCTAAAAATAAAAATACAGAAACAAGAAAATTATTCATTTTAACACATAAAATAGCTAAGTACAATTTTACATACAATTTATTACTGAATTATAACAAAACTATGGAAAAAAAAAAAAAATAGAAAGAGAAATACCATGTAGAGTTGCTCGTTAGGCGACGTTTTTTTTTTTATATAAATGCAAACAAAATTAATAATAATTTATGCAAGTAGAATAGGATAAAAAAAATAATGAAAATTCTGGTAATAATAAATAAAATTAAATATTTATAAGAAATAGAAAAGAAAATATATTGGAAAAAGCACAAATAGATGATTGCTATTTGAGTAACCATTCGTAATGTAAGTACGTATTTTATTTAAAATTATACAGTTTTTATATTATATATAAAAATAAGTAAACATGAATAAAATTTAGTATTTTCAAAACAAAGTTGTTTTAATAAAACCGTGAAGCTACGCTCGTTACATCTCTTGATGCAGGTGCTCGTATTGCTAAACAAAAGAACTTAATGGAGAGAAAACGCAGCCATAATACCCTTGCCATACATAAATCCCATTGAAGTGTCTGTAATCGCAGGTAGTTTGCTCTTAGCTTTCTGAGCAAAATATATACCAACCTAGATAAACAGCGTTTGCTCTGACACTACATAGTTTTGCTTCGCACTTGTATTACCAAAATTGCATAGCAACTGATGTGTAGTATGTGTTACAAGTCAGTATTGAGCCACGGGGTCAACTTCGGTGCAGGTGATGAAGACGGAGGGTGGTTTTGTCAATCGCACCCACCTTGCACCACCTGCTTAGCACACAAAATCTCGTACAAAGTGAAGAATAGAAATAAGCTAGTAGAAAAGGAAGCCCCTTATAATTAAAGGAGAAAATGAGGAGAAAAGAACCTACATCCAGGGACCTATGCCAATGCTTTGGAGAAAGGCGGAGAAAAAAACACGCAAAAATAACCTAACTTGCCTAAGCTAAACTTAAACTAATCTAAGGCCCTTATTGTGAGTGTCGATAATTAATCGACAAACGACAGTTGTCGATCGTCGATTGTCGATTGCAGATTTTGGCATTGTGTATTATGATTGTGAACGACATTTGTCGATTTGATAGTCGCTTGTTGTCGTTCACAAATTTGTGATCGATGCTCTTTGTTTGTGCAACAAAAAGGTTTTCTGCGTAGAAAATTTAAGTTATTTCAATGAAATAAATAATAATATTTATGCAGAAAATAATTATTTCAAATTCAGGGCGAAGCAAAACACAACCGAAAAACAGCTAGAGCTTCTAGTTAAATATATGGAAGCCAATCCCGATATCGCAAAGGGATAAAAGCAACAGGTGGTGGCCCAAATAAGCTTCACACTTTCAGCCAACTAGAAGAGAGTGTTATTTTACTTCTGGATATAAATACTTATGTAGATCCACCTGGATTTGAATTCGGTCAGAAAGATGAAGCATTTCCAAAAAAAAAAATAAAGAAAATTAAAACCCTGATATATGTATCAGTCAACATCGAGTCTGAAGTGAAATTAAATGTCTCTGGAACCACTACAGTCGATGACATCTTTAATATTACAGCCAACAAATCTTCAAAAGTCATTTTGCCTCGTCTTACTTTTATTTAAACAAAAATAAACGCAGCAAATAATCAATTGAAATGTCAAAAAAACTTTCAAAGTATGCTCTGTTCACAATAAATAGCATTTTTATTCACAGTAACACGAACCTTTGTCGTTTGAGTTACACAATACCAAACGGAAAATTTGTCGACGCAATCGACTTTTATCGAATCGTTCGCTGATCGACATTCGCAATAAGGACCTAACACTCTAATCAAGGGCCCTGTGCTATGCCTAACCTGACCCAAGACTAACCTGAACTTAACCCTGAACGCAAATATCCATTTTCCGTGCCTCTCCAAGGTTCGTCAAGAACCTGGGGCCAAATTATGGCAATCGATGACGAGTGAGTGAGTTAAACTCGTGATCGAATGACCGATTAACTTCATTGGGAGCGGTAATGCCAAATTTTCACATTTCGATGACGAGTTACTCGTTAACGAGTGTGGTAATTTAACCCTTGAGGCATGCCAGATCTTGATGACAAAGGTTGGGCAGCCCACCCTTGACGTCTTTCGGCACAACTAATAGCTATCTCCCTGGCCGATATTATGGGAGCTAGCCTCTTGATTGTGCCGAAAGCAATACGCAACCAATACGCTGCCGGGTCATTGTGGAACTGTGAAGTTGTCCACTTCTACTAGCCAAGAAAAATACTACAAGGTACAAAAACTAAACTAACCTTGATTCGTGGAATCATAAGTAGTCTACTTGGCCTCAATTACGTAAGTCATCAAAAGACATGTATCGACTCTAGTCGGTGTACTACCAGTTTATTGTGCAATTGGGAGCCCAGTGCACAACGACCACTAGGCTTGGAATTCCTCCCAATTATTATACAAATTTCTGTCACAATTGCAAGAGTACTAAATATATGAAGGAAAGACTTAGGTGACGCCCAGACTGAATCCATTCAGTCACTTCAAATTACTTTAACCAATTGATTGCATTCTTCTTCCTTTCGGCGAGGTTGTAATCTGAAGTTAGGAGATCACAACCCTCGCACATATCAGCACTCCCACTGATCCACCTGTCGGGTTCGCCGGTTTTGTTTCAAAAAATATCGGCAGGCCTCTCGGTCACTTTGTCACTGAGGTCAAACAATTGCTGGTATTGTTGCATTTGTTTGATTCAGGTATTTTTAGCCCAGCACCTCTTCCACGTTTGTCTTGGAACGATCAATTGAATGCATTCATTGCCTTCAAATGACTTCAATCGGTTGAGTGCGATCTGTGAATGCTAGTAACCTCAAGAGACTTCAATGAATGCAGAGCAATCAAAAAGACTGCATTCTTTTCTACTTAGAGACTATGGTTGCTGAAAATGATTTCAAAAAGATGTGATTTCAAAAAGTTTTTTTTTGTCAAAATCGTAATTGGAGCCTTTGGATTGAAACATTCTTCAAAGAATTCACTAGAATTTTATTAAAAACTATTGGTTCACTCGGGATGCAGTCAGTAGGTCAAGTACCTTTTCTTAGAGGGATTTTGAAGGAGGTGAAGGAGGCTAGACCCGAGTGGAACTAATGAAAGGTTTATTTGATGCGAATATTTTTCCAGAAGGCTGTGGCTGCCCATTCTATTACATAGTTTGAGCTCTAAAATTGTTGGATTGCTTCTGTGATAACGTGGGGAATAATAGCCTGGAGCATGCTTTGATAACCAAAAACTTTACCGTGGCGTTTTAAATAAGTGTTGCCAGTGTGTGACTTTCTCTACCAGAAAATGCACTATGAGCTGGAATGTTAGTCTTATGTACTTACTAAGGTGGCGCTACAGTTCAGCGTGCACCTGGGCCTCAACCAACCACTCTCGCCAGTTAGCCTAGTTAACTGCCTCCAGTTGCGCACTCCAAATTGGTTGAGTCCCCTTTTACTTGTTCGCCCCACTTTAGGCGAGGTCTTCCTCTACTGTGCAGTCCTTCTGGGTTAGACTCGAAGACTCTGCGAGCCGCAGCATTTGAGTCCATTCGTTCTACATGCCTGACCCATCTCAGCCGATGAATTCGTATCGTCTTCACTATATTCTGTACGTATGTCCAAGAGCCACAAGGAAAAGATTACTTCACTTGACGCGGGCCTCGGTCAACCCACCGGAAACTCGAAAAATTGAACCTAAGGCTATACTGAAGTTTATCAAAAGCCTCAATATAACCTCTGGTTAAACCATATGCGCCACCACAATAGACCTTATAGGTCGCAGTGCGCATTTAGGCCCCCTAATACCCAATACAGAATCGTCTTGACTACGGCGATGTCGCTGCACAACTCCTAAAATTCATCGTTGAATCTTCTCCTCCAGAGCCCGTCACACAAATGAGACCGAATATCTTACGAATAATATTTCTCTCGAAGCAATTAAGGATATCTTCATCCGCTTTCGATGCAGTCCATTCTTCAACGCCATAAAGCAGGGGCCGAATTACGACACTCGTTAACGAGTAGCTCGTCATCGAAATGTGAAGATTTGGCATTACCGCTCCCAATAAAGTTAATAAAGAAGTCGCATGACAGCACGTGGCCTTGTCTAAGTCCTTTCGTGACATCAAACGTCTCAGTGAGGTCCTGACCGATCATGATGGAGCAGCGAGCATTCTCCATCGTCATCCTGCGCAGACAAACGAGTTTGGCCAAAACTAGACATGGCTCGGTATAGCTCGTCTTTGGACTTTTTGGGTTTTCTCCAGTTTCTGCCGAAGTATGAATATTTGGTGGATGCTTCGTCTAGCTTCTCTTCGTAGAGACCTTGCCCTCTATCTCTGCAATTATTCAGGATTTGTCAAAGACAGACAACAGGAGCTAAGTAACTTCTTTCTTATTTGACTAACCCACATCTAAGGGGAAAAGAAATGAGAACTGATATTTTTCCTAATTCTTAAGTATGGATTTGATAACCCTTTGACAATCTACCCAGTTTCTCAGTAACGTACTATATTCCACATTAAGCACTAATTGAGTTTTCTGGCCCTATTAGAAGTCGTCCTTCCTCTTCTCATAGTTGCCGTGTCCTCGGTGGTATCTCCGTTGAACACGAGTAGATTAAAAGCTCATAAATAGTTTAAATGGCTACAATACCAATTTGCCAAAATTATGATAATATATTAACGAAAATATATGACAAGGTAAGTCATAACCGGTTCCGAAAGCCACAACGAAACTTTCATAACTTCTTCGCTTTCATTAGCTTATTTTTGTTTAACTTAGCCCAAAACATTTGATACTCTGCTAGACTACGATAATATTCATTAAACACTGTATTCATAATAAATTATATCCCGGATGAATCTTAACGATATGGGTACGCTTCTGCGAAGTTGTTTTGTTGTTGACTTCTTAATTTTATTCAGAACATTTTGGAATATTCCTGTAGCGAGTAAAAGTTCAGCTGGACGAATATAACGTGTTTTTTGCTCACCTCATTAGGGCTTTGAAAAAATTCGTTATGTATAATTTGTTGATTTGGTTTGAATTGGGTGACTCATTGGTCAGTGTGAGGTTTGAACTTCAAGTTTAAGCCTAATACATGTTCTCCAAATGTAAGGCTCTGTGTATCGTTGAGTTAATTCCTAAAAATACTTGTTTAGCTGTATCGTAGAACGTGAATGACTGTTTTGTGAGGGAACCTGTTTTAGGAAAGTCTAGTATTATGTGACGAATTTATTGGAGTGCATGTGTGCTTCAGGAAATACCTCCCGGCTTTTAGAATCTGTGAATGGATCAATGAATTAATATTATTATGATTTAGTGAGGTGGATTAATGCAGCTTCTGCATGACTACATGTATTTGAAATAAGAATTTGTGAACTGCTTATCGATAGTAATGAAAAATAATTACTACTTGTAAGATGATGGGTATGGGGTTGAGATTATACTTTGCACATGAAAGCTTTCGCTATACAATTGTTGCTGTAGGCAATGTGGCCTAGTGTGGCCTTTTAAATTTTTATTTTCGCGAAATGCCAGATGTTCACCGCCGCTCAGTGATTAACTTGTTGGAGTGCTAAGCATGCTAACAATTCGAAGCACGACAAAGGGTTATCATTTCTATTAACACGACCGTTTATAATTATTGCAATAATGACCTTCACCAACCGGCTTTCCAACTGAATATTAGGCAACCTAGCTCACCAAAGAATAGTCCGTAGAATCCTTTATTAAGGCGTCTAGTCGCTCTGCACTTGTGCCTTTTAACTGATTCTCAACAAAGCACGAGGATAATTGGATTCACGGCATATTTTCCGTAATAATTGATTGATTTTCAATATTTTCATAGAACTGAACGAAATGCATACAATCGGATAGATGCAGTTCTCCGGAAGCTCATTCGCTCTGGCTGGCAGCATAGCGTCGCCTTAACAGCAGCCATAAAAGTATATACGTATGAATGTACACCGTTATAAGCTAACTGTATAATTCAAGAGCATTTCCTAAAAAGTTTTATTTAATTCAAAAACGATCTCTCAACAAAAATGCTCCTAAATCTCTTCACTCAATCCAGTCCGTAGTTTTTCTAACCTCCCTCTTCCATAAGTTAATCCTATCAATTCCCATTCTTATGATTTGTTAATTGTCTTAGGAAGCAGACACTTTTGGCCCTTCAGACCCTCGACAGACTCAAGGATTTGAGGTCAGTAGAAGTTAGATGTTAAAATTTGGGGTGTGTGTATGCAATGCGACGTGTATCTATAGGTACCGTGCTCCCCCACACCGATGTCGGTGGTGTGACGGGATCTCCTTGGCATCGTTGCAGAATCTGCGCGTTCCGTTTGCTTCTATTCCCATTTTCCTGAGATGCTCCCTCAGTCTGCAATGGCCCGTTAGGAAGCCCTTGAGAATGCGAAGCTGGTTTTTGCTGGTACCTAGACAGGCTTTGCTCCTCCTTCGGTCATAGTTCCCGAGGAGTTCCCTTGCCTGCGTTAGTCCTAGGAGTGTTTCCCATAGCCTCCTTCTTTTGCACTCTTCCTCTTCGCAGTTCCTCTTGGATTCCCAACCCGCAGAATGGCTCGGGTCCAAAGAATGGTGTTTCTTACCCTTTCCTTGCCAGTTCATCGGCAGCCTCATTTCCCTCTATCCCTACATGAGCTGGCACCCAGTACTGGGTGACATTGTTCTGACCCAGGGTGTTTGTCTTTTCTAGACACTCGTAAACCAGTTTGGATTTGATTTCATAGGAACTCAGTACATTGATGGCAGTCTGGCTGTCTGATGGTAGGTAGGTACGTAGAGGCGACGGTTCTTAGAACCCAATTAGCGCTGTTTTGATACCATAACTCATTTGACCTGGTTGTTTGTGGGCGTTGTAGGTAGATAGACGCAGATATTTATATCCAACCTGTGGAGTTAAGGAACAGGATTAGTTCACTAATTTTTTTCCTAGAAATATCTTTGAGGTCATCAAAGAAGGGTTTGCCCATAGTGCGCTGTCTCTCGCTAAGGCCGGACACTTGCACAAGAAATGATGCAGAGATTCCTTTTTGCTGCTATCCTTGCAACTGCAGCAGAAAGTGTTGTGGAAATACCTAGCTTGGCTGCGTGGTTTCCCACTGGCCAGTGGCCCGTACTAGCGGCTACAATTCTCGCAATATCTTGTCTTGATCTGCTTAGTAGCTCGTTTGTTTTCTGTTTGTTGTTACCGGGCCTGGTCTTCCTCGATATGGCGCAGTGATGATGAATATTGCCCTTAACGGCTCCTAGCGGGATATTAGGAACTTCCGCCAGTGAGACGTTAAGGGCTAATCCCCGCCTGGCCAGGTTGTCGGCTTTTTCATTGCCGTCAAGTTTACTATGACCTGGTACCCAGGTGAGAGTGACCCTGCACTGGACTCCCAGCTGATTTAACCCTTCCTGGCATTGCTTTACCAGTTTTGAGGATGTAGTGACCGAGTCAATAACTTTGATAGCGGCTTGACTATCGATGAAGATGACGGTGTTGTAGATAGGTGTTGGAGATTTTTTCAGCACACGGCAGGCTTCTCGGATGGCAAGAAGCTCTGCCTGGAAGACACTCGCAAAATTCGGAAGTCGAAAGAATTTTGACATATTCAGTTTCTCTGAGAAAATGCCTGCGCCAACACCGCAGTCCATTTTCGAGTCGTCCGTGAAAATAGTCGTATCAAAATCTTTGACCACTTTTCCGTTTTTCCAGTCTGCGCTGGTTGGAAACCTTACTGAAAAACAGTATCGCGTTTTTTTTGCTTGTGATATCTTCTATTTGTGTACATCTTTCGATCGCATATATGTACATACCTCTCCTTGAAAAATTGAGGTGGGTAGGTAGAAGTGCTTGTTCTAGCAAAGCTCGTACTTGCAAAGTTTGCAAGCACTCAGGGAGTTAAAAATTATGTTCCAGTTCGCCACATAGACTTTACTGCCCTCTTTGTTAACAGGAAGATCATAAATACATTTTTTAATATTGCAATGAGTCTGCGGTATACTTTGAAGCTTGGCAGAAAGTAAGCAGAAGTTTTTTCCAAGCAATGTCGAAGGTCGTGTGACTACTAATAACACCTGACGAATGTTTCCGCAAAAAGAAATGCCCATCCACACATGAGTCTATTGTCATTCCAGTACTGTTCCATGCTTGTTGCGCACTCGTCTAAAGACAATAAGATCAATTTAACCTTGTTGCTGTTTTCAGATATGTATGCTGCAAATCGAATTTTAATTAGGATGAAAGTTTGTGAGAATTTTAATTTCTCAGCAGTTTCATTAGCCTGCACTGCAGCCCTAGGTAATTGCAAAGACTGCAGTCTATTAGTTCTTTCTGACTGACTTTTCAATAATTGCATTTCCCCTTCATTCTTTTCATTGCTGCAGTAACAACTTTACTGAGATTAGATTTTGATCTATTGCAGTTAAGATAGTCACGGACTATCTTATGTGTTGACAAAAAAACTGAGCATAGCTACGGACGGAAAACTTCCCATTTAAACGGAAGAAAGAACGAAAAAGTTGCACTTTGTACCACAGAATAACGAACACTTCCACGACCATAACTTTAAAGCTTTACTGACTCGGATGAAATTTATGTGGTTGTTTACAATGAATTTTAAATATACAGTGTGACATTTGTGACAATCACAACAAAGGTCCTGAAACCTTAACAAGCAGTTGAAATTGAACTCGTACACAACTCATCTTGACTAAGTGTTCTTTTATGTGCGAATTGTATGAGCAGGTGTTTGGGAGCAAACTGACAACTTAAAAATGGCATTTTTCTGTTCAGACAATTAGTATAAGTTGAGCTGCAGCTTTATTCTACAAATGAGTACAGGTGAATTGAATTGAATTGTTGAAAGGGACTTCTGTCAAATTGAAATTTTAACAGGAGAAAACCTTTTCAGATTCTTATCGAAAGAAATAAAAAATTCAAATGACCAATAAGGCTGTATACGATCTGTGTTATTGAATTGTGATAAATGACGTGATTTGCAGCAGATTCAATGGATTCTAATAACTTTAAACACTTCGACTATGTTAAGGAAGGTCACCATAGCCAAAAAAAAAGAATACAAAATGGTTGGTACCCTGGGGTTATTGTATCCGCGAATGAAACCATAGTGTATAAACCAGTATTGTGAACAAAAATACTAAAAAAACGTCGGCCCACCCTTCAAAATGTACGAAAAGGTTCGCATTCACAGAATACAATGTAGAATTGAGGCGATTAACGCGTGCTGTTTGGAGGAAACATTGCTGACATGCCATTTACATAACGTGGTTCATAAAGACAATTCATATTGTATAGGCTTAAGCAAACAATTTGACAGCACTTGCACAGTAAAGGATAGGGGCCATGCTGAACTGTCGACTTATTGTTCCCTTCGTAATTATTCATCCAAAGGTGAGTTCTTTGGTCTTGAGCCATTGACAATCTTTACTTACTTACTTACTGTACTTGGCGCTACAGTTCGGGGTGAACCTCGGCCTCAGCCAGCGAGCCTCTTCAGTTAGCCCGGTCCTTAGGTAACTGCCACCAATTGACCACGCTAAATTGGTTGAGGTCGCCTTCTAATTGTGTGCGCTACCTTAGGCGACGTAAGGTTAGATTCGAAGACTCTGCGTGTCGGAGCGTTGGTGTCCATTCGTTCTACACGTCCTAGCCATTGACAACCTTTACTTGTGGTAAACATGACCATCTCCGACATCATGTAGAGCACTTTACAACACATTTCAGAATGATGCCAGGAACAAGGTTTTTTTATCCATCCAGTTCCAGTGTCTTCATCAAAAGTAGAACTTTGATTAATTCAAATGAGAATAAGTGACCCTTTGTCGTCTTGGACAGAGGAATTCACAGATAAAGTTCGTTATTAAGCGTGCTATTAAAGCCAGTCGGCGTCTATTCCGAATATGGGATCTTAGTCCCATAAAGGATACACTAGTTGTATATTTTGTTAATTTTACGCATTTAAGCATCCACGGTTACAGTTTAATTGTCGAAAACAGTGCATTTTGAAAAGGAGTCATAGTATCACAGGAGTTAATGGTCCTATGCCCCTTTCTTTGAAATTTGATGGTAAATTAACTATTGATAATCCTGGAAGCAGGGGGATGCGAAGTGATACTTGGGTCTTATTTTGGACAGGAAATTAAGCTGGAAACCGAACATTCAAGAGAGAGTACCGTAGCCATTTCCTCTTTCAAAAAAGGCCATCGGAAATAAATGGGGTCTGCAACCATTGGCTCTATATTTCTGTAATAAGACCGATACTTACGTGCGGGGTGATGGTGTTTTGGATCTATACCCATAAACCGCGATAATTTAAGCAAAGTCCAACGAACAGCTTGCATGTGTATCAGCGGAGCTCTTCCTACGACTCCCTCTGCGGCATTGGACATTTTGTTTTATCTATCACCCCTCGACATCTTCGGCAGACAAGTGGCAGCTAGTGAAGCCTTCCGCCTCAAAGTAACTTCACAGTGATCTAGTAAAGATTTTGGCTACGCCCGGCATTTTGAAAAATGTCAAAATTTCTCCCAGAAACATAGACTACACCACACCCAAGCTAAGTTCTGACAAGAACTTCGAGGTAACCATCTCTCCCAAGTCATTCTGGGACGATGTATTCTCAGAAGACAAGTCGAGACACTTTACACCGACCGTCTCCATCTTCTTTATACTTTTCCAGCACCTTTCTGCAAAAGAAACTCCACTTTTTCTTCACAAACTTAGGCGACCTGATTAACATGAATGTTATTAGCCTCCTACGCTTCATAAATAAATAAATAGTCAAGAGATTTTTCTGAAATCCTTGTGGTATCACAACGGACCCCTTATAGATCTAACTGTGTTGGCTTTAGCTGGCAGTCACTTCAACCTAACCTATCATTGGAGTAAACAGCACACTACAGACTGTAATCAAACTCTCACCTTTAAACATAATGGAACACAAGTATGAAAAAGGCAATCTGGAAGGACAGCCGACAGGACTTGAATAAATGTTCTGTTACGTATATTGACGGAGCTAAAGAAGTCTTCAAAATTTAACATTTGTATGTACATATATGCAGTGTGCTCATTAATTAATTGTTAGGCCTGGCATATTATATATTCATAACTCACAATTCTTAACGGCTAAGAATGTATTATTTCTGTACACTGATAGGTTCCGATGTAAAGCATAGCCACGGACTACTTGTGTATGCAGCCAAATTGTTTACAGCGGTTGTGTTGTGGATTGTGGTTTGCGGCTTGTTAAATTGTTATTTAATTGCACCTCTTCCAACTTCAGATGACATTAATCTATACTACTTTCTCTGAACATCCTGACCTCCAATCCATTCTGAACTTCGGCATTTTTTGTTCAAGCTATGCTTGTTTAAAATGAGTAATATTTACTTAAAAACAATGCAAAATGAATTATTAGAACTTTTTAAAAATTTTTTATCAAAATCTACAAACATTTGTAGGTTATGCATTCCGGTCTCTTTGGAAAAGTTATTATTTCCGATTTGACTCGGCCAATTTCGGCACTTTACTCCACCGTGAAAGTGTATAGAGGAAAAATAAACAAAACTGGTTTCCTTCTGCTTTTTTTTGCCCTTTTCTCAGGCGGGAGCGTAAGCTCAGCTTAATTCAGGGAATGTGTGAGTGGAAGAAATAGGATGCTAGAAAAAGTAAATAATAGTCGTAGTTTTGGTCGTCAACTAAATCAATTCCATTTTGATCGATCTCACGTGCCATTTTTAGTCTTGGCCAGAATATGAAATGATCTTGCATCCATTTACATTAATTTCTCGATCGATCTAC
Organism: Matsumyia berberina; assembly: GCA_917880715.2. Taxonomy (NCBI): domain Eukaryota; kingdom Metazoa; phylum Arthropoda; class Insecta; order Diptera; family Syrphidae; genus Matsumyia; species Matsumyia berberina. The sequence goes on from OU862870.1 coordinate 39,541,119, forward strand.
TTGATTATTTGTATTAGGTTAGGTTAGGTCAGTTGGCTTGACACAGGGGGATAAATTCATCATCTTTTCATTCAGGTGATGTCCATTGCGGACAAAGTATCTATTGCTCGGTGAAGTACTGCCTTTGTGTAATAAATCAATCTAGATAGGTTTGTAGGTAGGGTGGCTTACTTTGTGATACCACATGGATCGGTACCCTATAAAACGCCACTCACTTTATTGAAACCATTTGGGGCTCTTGATGAAGCTGAGGATACTTTTGACGTCAGCATGTGATACTTCACCCAAATTGTCGAAGTGATAGCCTCCTAGATATAGCTTCCTTCTTTGGGATGGGGAATGACAAGTGCAGGATCGTTTCTTCCTTCTCTTCGTCCCTGCAGGTCCTGCAGAAGTCAAATCAATCTAAGACTTTGATGAAACTGCGAATATCTTTTACGTGTTAACCGAAAAATCTGTACATGTAACATGCAAGAAATACTCTACAAGGGATGTGTACTACATAGGGTGGTGGAAGCTTTAATGAACTCTCTTGTGAAGTTTCTCTTAGTTAAAACTCTTTATAAAGTAAAGCAGGCCTAGGACAGTCATAGTGCTTACTGACTACTTCTATAAGCCACGCATCTATAGCCTAATGGGTTTGGCTTCGTGGAAAGTGAACATAATCTTCATCCTATTACCCATGACATAACAATGAAATTCAAGGTTTTCTTCAAACTCTTGCGAAGGATGAACAGTCTTTAGTTAATTTGATCTTGAAAGGGTATATGCCAAGATCTTTACGCAAAATTCGCCACAATGTGAACTGAGAGATCCCCAATTTCTGTGAACGACGTGAAATCGACTAATTTGGCTCATTTTGAACTGAAGTACTTACGACTGCGATATTTTCTGTACTTCGTTGTCTCACTGACACTCCTGCATCATTCAATAGTGAATATGTTGACTCGAATTCATCCACTATAGAACGCCTGTCTGGTGAGACGAATATTATGACCGAAAATTGGAGTAAGCACTCTTAGAGTTACGATCATCGACTCAGAATTTAGGATGTAATTTTTAATAATTTCCAAAAGTTGCTCGTTCGTGAACTTTACCATAACAAAAATGTAAACCTTGACGTTTTGACGTTGCCAGATCATAAAAAAAGTTTAAGGGTGCGTTTGTATCAAAATAAAAATTGTTATGTCGCTATTTAAAAACCCTGTATAATTTTTATTAGCCACAAAGAGTTTCGCTTGCAGTGCGGGACTCTGATAAAGCCGTTTGCTTGGTCAGCGGCTTGGGCCGAGCCCTTCCTTGCCAGCTTACCAGCCTTCTTGATCCTTGGTATGCTCTCAAGTCCAGAAACCCAGCACTGAGTCTTACATTGTTTTGTGCTTCAAGACTATTCCCAACAGCACCTCACAAGCTTCGATTTTATTTCTGCAGCTGAAATCGGGTCTATTGCTGACTTGCAAAGAAAAATGTATAATCATCACGTTCTATTGCTTTCACCGCGGTCTGTTATTAATAAATTAACCAGTTTTTTCGAAAATGGTTAGCAGTTATTACCAAAAGTATGGCGCTCTTATATTTTTAACTAATCGATCGCTTATTTTGTAGATCCTGTTTTATAAATTGTAGCTAGATTTTATTAAAATTTGATTAACTGTTGAGTTGATACAGATCAAGTTCAAGGTCTTCTGATCGATAATTTGATTTATTCAGATATTTCAACTGATCGACCGACTGTGCTTTCGATTGATCATGTTTTTGACTTTGGTCTTTTCGATCATTTATGAAAAAGCATAGTATTGTGGATAACGATTGTTAACAAACCTGTAAACAACACAACAGCCGAAAGTTTCAAGACTTCGCAGGATGACCACTGCAGTTTGTTATTCTTATCTTCTTAATCAATTTCCACGGACAAAAGACTCTTCTTTGAGATCAAACTTAACGTATCCACTAAAAGGTTCAAAATCAATTAGACGGCATTCCAAAGCCAGCCTAGACAATACATCCAAAATTGCTTCTTTCGTTTATACCTCTCTAGACCTTATTTCACCATTCAGAGGCTGTAAATATGAAATGTAATAAAGAAAGTTTGATTTTTCGCAGCTCGTGACAAAAAATCCAGTCTCGCTACCGCCCTATTCATGCAAACACCACGCTAGTTCAAGGAACTGATGGTAGTAGTATTCCTTGATAGACGAGAGCCTTAAATAACGTTAAGTGAATTGATTATCAGAGTTAAGCAAATGCTGACATTTTGCAAACCGGTCTGCTGCATAATAAACCGATTCTGAAACTCCGGTGGCATGTGTATTCACTGTTGCTCTTTAACGTAGTATTAAATGAACTCATCCTAACCCAGGAAAACCCCCGGATCTACTGATCTATTGTAGTTGCATGTGCGAATTGTTCACGAATAAAAATAAAATTTCAACCGAAGCTGAAGGACCTTTCCCTGATATTGAGCTAGATACAGAGAATCACGCTGATCTGTTCTCTGTTACGAAGTGAATTTGAATAATAGATTCTCCACGAAATAAATCATTTTCGAAAATCCGGCGTCCAGGTCGAGTATACAGTGGTGGCAAGCTAATTAGCACACCCTATCAAAAAAAGCTGTCATGATACAAAATTCTATTATCCTTGAATGGTGCCACAGAGCTCCTCCAAATTCCTTGGTTTCAGTGCCATGATACGCCTCTTGATAATTTCCCATAAATTTTCAATAGAGGTCAAGTCTGGAATCTGAGAGGGCCAATACATGTTTCCTACGTCAAACGAATTTTTTATGGACCTGGTCTTATGACAAGTTGCGTTGTCCTGTTGGAAAATAGTTTGACGTTATATTGACAATGGTAAATTCTCTAGATATACTGTGAGATAATTTACCAAAATGTTCTTAAACACTAAGGCATCTAATTATTCTTTTATAAGGACTAATGGTCCAACACCATTAGCGCAAAGACATCCCCATACCATAACACTCCCTTCTACCAAACTTTACTGTCTTCTTGGTGTATTTAGGGTCCAGTTCTTTATTTTTAGGCCATCGTACATAACATTTACCATCAGGCCCGTACAGATTCAACTTGAATTCATCGATTTAGAGTGTTTTATTTGAATACGATCCAGGACAATCCAAATGGATAATTTTAATTTTTACACGGAGGTGCGCTAATTAGCTTGCCACCACTGTATTTCTTTATACTCTAATGTACTAATTTATTACATACATTATGAAGATATGCCATCGCCCAGTGGTTACTGATTTTATTTTAAACTTTCAGAATTTTATTTCAAAACAGTCGCTTGTTGAGTTGCTTTTTAACATTTTCATTTGAAAAATTATTAAACTGAAAACAAAAGTCATAAACATAAGTTGAAAGCATCATGCAGCGAAATGTCCTCTAAATGATTCTATATCTAGGCCTAGGTATATGGCTTCACGGCAGACTGGAAAATATATAAGGAAGTTCATGCTTGTGTCTATTTTTACTCTCCTATAACATAGAAGTGCTTTTCAAGCCGAACATCATCAGACCGTGATTCATCTCCTTATCAATACAGTATCACTTACTGTAGGCTAAAATCATTGTAGTCGTTGCCTAACCAAGGACATCGAGGAACTCACACTCAGGTCTTGATGGGATATCCAACCTGTTTCATTTCATTTTCCACCAGCAAATTACTGAAAGCAACGTTAAGACAAGGCGACGTGCTGTCATGCGACTTCTTTAATATCATACTTAAAAGAGTTGTGCAAAACTAACGGGCCAACACCAAGAATTCCGTCCAATTACTCGCATACGCCGGCGATATTGACATAAATGATGTCACTGGCAAACGCAGCGTGATATTGAGATGGGTTTAGCGGTCAATGAGTGGAAGAACAAGTATATGCTATCAACAAGAAAGGACACCCAACACCGAAATCTCGGACAGAATGTCACAGTCGACAGTCATAACTTTGAGGTAGTTAAGGACTTTGTCTACCTAGGCTCCGCTATAAATTCAGACAACGACACCAGCGCAGCGTTAAACGAAGAATAACTCTAGGCAATCCCTGTTCCTTTGGGCTAAGAAAGCAATTGAGTAGCAAAACCCTCTCCCGAACGACTAAAGTGACTGCTCTACTGCGCAGAGGCATGGACTCTGTCAAAAGTGGATGAGCTTGCTCTTGGCTGTTTCGAGAGGAAAATTCTTAGAATGATTTTCGGTCCCATCTGCCTAGACAGTAAGTGGGAGAGGAGATAAAACGATGAACTGCACAGCAACATCGACTTAGCCAGAAGAGTGAAGGTCCAACGGCTGAGGTGGATAGGTCATGTAGAGCGGATGGACAAGAAAGCTCCGACCCGAAAAATCTTCGAATCCGCACTCAAGGGAGGGCACAGTATAGGAAGACCGTGACCCACGCAAGTGGAAGGGGGCCTTCACCAACTTTGGGTGCGTATTTGGAGGCAGCTGGATTAAGATCGAGCAGGCTGGAGACACTTGTTGGTTGAGGCCCAGGTCCACTCCAGACTGTAGCGCCACCTTACGAAAGTAAGTACGTCTGTAACGTTAAGTTAGATGATGTTGTTGGAAAAGTGCACATTTAGGTTATACATGGCAGCATGTTGGTCTCTTTGCTGTGTGACTCGTTCCATTCTTAAATTGTAGGGGATAAAACGGAGTTCATTCATGCTTTCACCTAACCTTTTAGTTCTTTTAACAGCCCATTTCCCATATACCGAACTTGGCGATTTAGAAGGTTTGAAAATTTACAGGGAAGGTGTTAGATGGTTTCCGTTTCTTCTGTATCACGACAGCTCCTGCAGTAGCTCGGGGGATTGATCGCCAGTACAGTGACCATTGGAACTATGGTGCGATGTCCATCGAACTCTTCTATGAAAGGCAGCCGAGCTGATAGTAAATTTGTAGATGGCGCCTATTTTTTCGAGTATATCGCGACAATTTTACACTGATTTCGATTTTGTATTTTCGTGTGTACATTGTCCAGGATCTTGGATATTTTGATTTCCTTGCATATATTTCCTTCGCTGTTTGAGTCACTTACAAGTGATATACTGAAAACTCCTGCTCCAGTACCTGCACATTTCAATTTTAGACCTCACATGCACGAGTAGATTGTCAATTCTTTTCCACTTGTAAAGGTGTAAGATACCCAATTTTTCGTGCTGGTTAATGTCCACAATGTCAACGCAGTAATGCAAGTAAAGTACTTAAAATAAATAAATAGCTAGCGTAACACCTCAGTATGAGCCAAGGCCTAGCTTCTCGCCACCACTCATGTTGTGCTAATGCTGGCTCCGAACACCGAATTCCGAAGCTTTTCCATGACAAACTGTATTCCTTTAGGTTTGTCATTCCCCGACAATGTTCGGTGGACATGGCTGGAGCTTGTACCCAAGCAGGTCGCACATCAGTCCAGTCCAAGGCACTAGTTATGCACTTATTGCAGTCGGGACCGGCCCGAGCCTATTTTGTGCCCTATGTAAGCCTCGCTTTTTGCGCCCCTCATTCATGATTAATTAATTGAACTCCACGAACTGGTGCAGTGAGTGAAATAACATAATAACATCCACAGTCCTAAAAAGGAATAAAATGCTCTGTTGACGATTTCACTAGCTTTTACGAGGCGCCCATTGGGTTCGGCGCCCTGTGCATTGGTCTGGCCGGCCCTGATTGCAGTTAAAGAAAACAGATGGGTACTTCTCCATTACAACACTGCTAGATTACTGCGGCCAACCAAAGAAGTTTGCAGGTCTTATGTACTAGTAGGTATGTAGGTAGAGGAGCGGTTCCTGAGAACCCAATTAGAGCTAGGATGCGCCATTTGTTACCACGAAGCTCGTTTAAACCTATTTGTGTGTGGATGTTGATTGGCTGTGTTGGGATGATAGGGCTAAATTCAGCCAGTGAAGTTCAGATACAGGGTCAGTTCTCTAATCCTTTTTTCATCTATCTTGCCGAGGTCCACGAAGAAGGGTTTCACCCAAAGCACGCTGACTGGTCCTCGTCAGGGCTGGACACCTGCAGAGGAAATGAAGTAGAGATTCTTCCTCATTTATGTCCTTGCAACTTCTGCAGAATTTGCTGTGAGGAAGCCTAACCTCATGGTCTCCAACTGGCCAGTGGTCCGTGATAATGGGTACAATTCTGGCAACATCTGGTCTTGATTTGCCAGGTAGATCTCTTGCCTTAGTCTTGTTGTAATGGCCATGCCTTTCTTGAGATGGTGCAGCTGCCAGTAAAAAAATGTGTAATTTCCAAACAAAAAAGAAGAGAGAACATCTCACTTTTTTGCTCTATTCTATGGGAATAATTTTTCAAAAATTTGAACTACAAAAAAAATGTGCGCTGCCAAAAAGCTATGACTTCATCGTGTGTAATATGTAGGTGGATTCAGAAGTAGTTATGATCCATAATGACATCACAATGAACCGGTATTTGTCTAGGTGCACCTCTTCAAGAATTACTTAAATCACTATACGTATGTATAGACACGTATGTGTCTTAAAAAAAATTGTAAAAATAAACTAAAACATCAATCATCAGAAAACGTCCGATAGCATCTTTATGTCAAAAAGAAAACAATCACATGCCGTCAAAAGTCGTCTTAAATTAAATTCTAACTTAAGTTTTAGACAGATTTGACAAATCCAAAAATAATTATTTAACACGATTTATTAATTATGATTATTGTCGTGTCGATCACCAGGGCAATCCTGTACAGAAATTTGAATAATGTGTTCCAGGCGGACATACCATTCAAATTTGATCTATGACACAGTTCAGTGTACATATTGAAAATATACTATTATCTAATATTTATTACCTACCTGTTGATGATTCTCTAATCCCAAATTCGCATCGAATCGAAGGGGAAAACACAAAACAGCGAGACACAAAGTGTGAGTAACAAACAAGAATTTCATTCGCAGTACAAACTGAGAGCATCTTCAGCAGAGAATTTGTAAACATTTAGTTAAGGTTCTATATAAGAAGATGTTCACTCCTAACCGGAACATTATTATCAAGTCAAGAGTCGTGCTGTCTGTTAGCTAACCTCCCATCATTGTTGGATCAATTAATCGTTACGGAAGTTGTTGTACTGTGAGATAAAGACGTAAATTAAAAAAAAAAAAAAAAACTAATAGAAGATGCGGTGCATTGTGCTGACAGTGTTGTTTTTGGTAAATTTTATAATTTACATATTTGTACATTAAAAAAAAAAGTAACCATACTAGAACATTAATGATGTGATGTGTGAAATGTGAAAACTTGAAGCTGATGTCTTCTGATTTGCTTAAGTGGCCGGGCTGTGCTATTTTTAGTGGAGTTACGTGTTGCGAAATTTCTCTAGATCCTCGTTCAAAGCGATCAATTTGGCATTAGCATCGATTAGGCATTTCTGTTCGACTTAAGTGAATAAAAGCCATTCAAACGAGTTTTAATAAAAATCCTTCTCTCTGTATTTCAGGTTGTGCAAAACACGTATTGTGAAAATGTTTTTCGAATTAACATAAGCCCCGAGGAGGCGCAACAGTACCTGCAATCTGCGAATTTAAACATAGAGTATGCGCCGAAGACCGGTGAGAATCCCCTGCCCGTTTTGAAGAATGAACAGGGCGATTTCATTTACCAAGGACGCAAAATAGAAAATCCTTCCGATTACGTCGAGGAGCACTACACTGCCCATCAGTATCATGGACAAGATGGTTTGGGTCAGTATGTTTACGGCTACAAGGACTGGAACCAAGGCAAGGCAGAAGAGAAGACTCCGGATGGCGTTGTCAAGGGCACATACAAATACGTGAATCCCAGAGGACGTGATTTCATTGCAAACTACTATGCTGACAAGACTGGTTTCCATCATGAAGACAATCGTCCAGATGAAGAAAAGAACCCAGCTACCGATACTCCAGCTGTTAAGGCTGCCCGGGATGAACATTTCCGTCTCTGGGGTGAACTTGCCAAGGCCAACGGTCAAAATCCAGACCCTTACAGCAGCGACTACCAGAAGGAACCACAATATGCTCCGGCTGAAACCCAGGCCCAATACGAACATATTGAGCCCAAGTATGTACCTTCAGAAGAAGAGAAGGGCGAACCTCGTGGTTTCTACTATAGCTTCGATTATTCTGTTCCATTGTTGCGTAATATTAAGGAACGAGAAGAGTTGGAACAGTTGCGAGCTGTTAACAATCATTAGAAAAGATCTAACCTTTATGTTTTAGTTCAAAATAAAATCTTAATGCTAGATATGTGAGCCATAAAAAATCAGCTTTAATTTAAGTATTTAAAAATAAAGTTAGGAATTTTTTTTAATGTATTAAATATTGCTTTATGAAAAAATAAACACATAATTAAGTGTAACCCAGTGCCTTTCATATTTCTTCGGTTTTAATGACTAGGACGACTTCAGATAATGAAAAAAAAAAAATCTGAAACCTTCTCTAAATGACAGTAAAGGTAGTCGAGTTGACAATTGCGACTTTCTTATCGAAATGAATGGTGCATTCAGCAGAGACCTTACAGATCGGGTTCGGCATTACATTTAATCTGAGATGCTTGTATGGTGTTCAGGCCAACTAGACATGAGAGAACATTGTTTTTATTCTACATGGAGCAGTCAACTTTCGTGAACTTTCAAAGAGGCTCAGTTCTTTCGTAACATGAACAGGGTCTAAATCAGGAAGAAACTTTAAGGCCTACTTTTTGGTGATTAAGAACCTTGTTGACCGCGGATTTTACTGACGTCTAAGATATCGAAAATTCTCTGGTTGAGGAAGACCTTGTCCCTAATAGTTGAGGACAAGGTCATCGCGGATTGTTATGACAAAAATGTCGTTGAGAATTTGACCATAAATATGCAAAAATGACATTTCAATTTAACAGCCACTTGAAATGTAAAATGCACAGTTTTTTTTTTGAGACATGTGTAGCAATAATAATTTTTATAGTAAACTTTTCGCTTATCACCCAGCTGAATCTTATTGTTTGGCATTAAAAAAAGAGTTACCAATGTGCGATGATATCATAAATCCAAGGAACAGTGATAAACCAAGACATTTTTCTGTATAATGGGATGGCTTAAAAAACACATTTCTTTTTATTACACTTAAGTTCTTTTGATTGTTACTTTTTGCAAAATACATATAACCTAGTAATTATCAACGAAATAACGAATAAAGAAGTGAATTTAAAAATCCTTAAAAACAACCTTCAGCAAAGTGTGGAAAAATGGGCTGATGCCTTTAAAAAGATAATAATCCCAAGGATACAGCTGGTGACGTGAAGATGTGGATAATATACAGCACCGCTCAGATGCTATTAACACCTCCCCAACAAAGTCATGTTCTTAATGAATCTCATTGAAAATATAGGCCAACAAAATTTAAACGACATTCTAACCCAGAAACCAGACTATACTTTTTCAATGGACTTTAATTCCCTGAACCCGAATTCGACTTGCCCTATCACATCAGGTTTTTGAAAAATTCTAACCTAAAAGTGCAAAAAAACCCTATTTGTCGGTATATTTGAGGTTATGATACATCACAAATCTGAAAGTGATAGTATATTATACTTCCAAATCCATTTTGAATTTTACCAGTATTTCCTTTTGTCTCCGAAAAATCGTTTATTTCTTAAGGTAGTACCCTTCCCCTTCAAATCCCCTGGAGACCAACAATTTCAGTTGTCTACAGGGTCCCTGAAACTGGTATATGCCACATTCATTAACAATTCACAAGCGCAAATTCCAATATTCTAAAAAGACAGGTCGGGATGATCCAGGGCCTAGTATCTCGCAGCCATTCATGTTGTCCGTGTTGCATATTTTGCACGAATGGAAGGGACCTACATTTTATTGCCGACTCCGAACGGTGAATTGAGAAGCTTTTTTATGACAAATTATACTCCCGGAGGCTTGTTATATCCCGACGAGAGGTGGTGGCGCGAAAAATATTCGATGGACATGTACATATGTAGGTCTATGTTCTTTGCTCGCGAGTCTTCCACGGTAAAAATCTTCATGCTTTTTACGAGAAAGAGATTTTTGATAGAGAAATAGCTTGAGCAACATCGGATAATTATCCAGCAAGTATAGAAAATTGTCTTCGAGAGCCTGAGGTCCAAGAAAGCTCTTGCATAACTTACTTATTTGCTTACTTAAGGTGGCGCCACAGTCCGGGGTGGACATGGGCCTCAACCAACAAGTTTCTTCAGCCAGCTCGATCTTTACCCAGCTGCCTCCTGATTCGCTTCGTCTTCCTATACTGCGCGGTCCCTGGGGTGTGGATTCAAAGATTTTACGGGCCGGAGCATTGGTGTCCATCCGCTCTTAACCGACCTTGATAGAGCAACGTGCATTCTCCATCGTCATCTTACAGAAACTGACGAGTTTGTGAGGGTTGCCAAAACTAGACATGGCTCTGTATAGCTCGTCTCTATAGATGCTGTAGCAAGCGGGCTTAAAATCAATGAAGAGGTGGTGGGTATCGATTTGAAGTTCCTAGGTTTTTGAAGATTTGCTGCGGTGTGACACAGATATGGACCGATCAAGTTGTTGACGAACGCCTTCAGACGCTCACACAACACGGCAGATAAGATCTTGTACGCGATGTTAAGAACACTGATCCCTCTGTAATTGGTGCAGTTCAGAGCGTGTCCTTCATTGAGGATCAAGCAAACAATGCTGAGGTTTCATTCACAGGGCATACTTTCCTCCGACCATATTTTACAGATGAGTTGGTGCATGCTCCTTACCAAGTCATCGCCTGCTGCTTTGAACAGCTCGGCAGCTATGCCTTCAGTTGCAGCGGCTTTGTTGGACTTAAGCTTCGATATGGCTTTCTTCACCTCGTCCAGGTCGAGTGGACGAAATTGTTGGTCTTCGTCGTCCAGGTTGAATGGTTCATTTTGCCTGACAGCTGATTTTGATTCGTCGTCGCCGTTAAACAGTCTACCGAAGTAGTTCTTCTATATCCTCAGCATTGACTGCAATTCTACTACGATGTTCATCCTTGCAGACTTCGGTTCGGGCTCTGTAGCCTTGACAGGTTCTTTTTACCCTTTGGTAAAACTTCAGAACCTCATTCCTGCAGTAACATCTCTCTATTTCCTCGCTCGCGCGCTTCTCATGCTCTTTCTTTTTCCTCCTGAAAAGCTGGTGTTTGTCTCTTCTATTCTGTTCGTAGAGCTCGCGAGCAGCTCTGGTCTTCCTATGCATGTTTGCCGGCACTCGTCGTCAAACCAGGGCTTTCGTTGCCGTGGCCGAGTGAAACCCAGCACGTCAGAGGCGACATCTCTGATGGCTTTTTGGCAATGTTGCCACTGGTCTTTAATACTTGATGCTGGCGGCATAAGACCTCTTAAGAGATTGAGTAAGAATCGATCGGAAAAGGATCTGGTGATCTCTTGCGACAACTGCTCAATCTTTAAGAGAATGTGTATCGTTAATTCTCATGGGAGGTTAGCAACTCTTTTTCATGATGAAATGAGTCGTGTCCGTAAAGTACATCATTCCATCATTCTTTCGAATGGAATTATTTCATAGTCTTCTTCACATTTTCGCTCTAAGTATTTTTTGACAGCTTCCATGAACCCAGAAACGAATTTGAATTCAATGATCATGCTTTTCAAGAAGCGCCACCCAAATCTTTCCAGGTTTTCATAGACTATGACTATGAATAGAACTTACAGTATGTCGTAGCATTTTAGACACTTAACTTATGTATGTATGTAAATTAATGTATAATATTCTTTTTTAAGAATCAGTGTACCAATCATTATGTTTTATTATTCTCTGTAAGACCTAGTGAATAACATTGCGCAGTTCTATAGTTTTCTCTAACATGATACCTGTAGCATAATTACCAGAATGAAGTGAAGGTTATTAGTCATTGCGAAATAATAAAAGGCTGTTTGAAAAACATCTGATGACTTACTTTTTTATTCAGAAATGGAGTTATTCATGATGTTTATAAAATGTAGTTTTAGTAATGAATTAACATACACATACGGATGTGTGTGTGAAGCAATTGTCATGACTGTTGAACAGGAACAAACTAAGCTGATTTTTATTCGTCTATTTATTTAGATATTTTTACTTGATTTTAGTAAGATTGTTCTCATTTAAACAAATATTTCATCAACATCAAATCTAAAAGTGGATGAAATCTTAATAAATGTAGGATTAATATGCATAAGCATTGTTCATTTAGGTTAGGTAAGGTTAAAGTGGATGTCAGCTAAAGCCAACATACTTAGAGCCATGAGAGATCCGTTGTAATACCACAAGGATCTCACAAAGATCTCCTGTCTACTCATTGAACCAATTGGAGCGTCTTATGAATCGTAGGAGGCTACTAACATCTATGTTTATCAGGTGGCCTAAGTGTGTATAGAAAAAGGCTCCTAAGTGGAGTTTTGTTTTGAGAGATAGAGCTGGACAGGTGCAAAGAAGATGGAGAAAAGTCGTCTCCTCCTACTTGTTCATACAGCTTCTGCAGAAGTCGTTTGCGTAGACGCCAAGCCTTGTTGCATGCATGCCTGTTAGATAGTGTCCAGTAATGACACCTATTACAATGCTAATATGCGATCTATTAAGATAAATCAAGTACTTAGAGCGTTTCGGTTCCAACTTTGGCTAGACACATTGTACCACTTGTCCACCTAAGATTTGTATTTTCGACAGTAGCTAGCTTTAGTTTAAGTTTACAAGTAGCGATCGGTATACCTAAGGTGCTCTTATCAGGGCCAATAGCTAATGTTGCTGCATATCTGGCGAGTTCAACAGCCTGGAATGTATCTATGCCCCAACACTCAACAAACTGCTCCGCCATCTCTATAAGAAACGATCGGCAATCTAGGGCTGTTAGTGAATTTGAAGCGACTGATTCCAAGGACTTTAATGCCATTTGACTGTCCGAAGAGATGTGGATATCCGTGGCTGATATCACGTTTTTCTTCAGCCAAGAAAAGACTTCTCTGCTCGCCATGATTTCCGCCTGGAACACGCTACAATGATTTGGAAGACGGAACACTAGGCTAAGGTTAAGCCTGTCGGAGAAGACACCACCACCCACCCTGTTGCTAGTTTTTCAACCGTCGGCGTCGGTGTAGAAGTGAATTGACTTGTCTTCTGAGAATACATCGCCCCAAAATGACTTGGGAGAGATGGTTACCTCGAAGTTCTTGTCAAAACTTATCTTATAGTCTATGTTTCCGGGAGAATTTCTGGCATTTTTCGAAATGGAGGCATGGCTAAAATGTTAACTTTCTTTTTTTTTATAATCCACTTGCGCTTAAAGAGATTATGATTTGAAACTCAGATAGTATCAGGTTTCAATTGCGTCTGAGGGTGGTGTCCAGACTAGACCGGGTACATTTGTGGTGTTTGTCATTGCTATAATTCACGGGAATTTCTTCCAAATCCTCTGATGCCATAATCATGGTTAGGACAATCAATTCTTCAAGCCATGACTGCCTTCTGTCAGTGTTATGGCTTCGTAGTAGAGAAGACATCAGCTTTTCGTAGTCAATCGATTTTTATTTATTTTTAAGAAATAAATGTTATCCGACATCAGGAGTTAAACCGGACATTCAGCATGAAGAGCGATGATGCTAACCACTGCACCATGGCCACTCCTAAATATAGAACCAATGCATTATGCGGGTGATTGTTCATTTAACAAACCTGCTATGCTCAAGTTTCGTCTCTTTATGCTCACTTGCTTCGAGAAGAGTTTATTGAGGAAGACCCCATTTATTGGGTCGAAGAGTACATTTTTTTGTTTCGTTTGAGCGTTAATTACGTACTAGATGTACAAAATATTCCCGAAACGTTAAGGCGTAGTTCAAACTTTAAGTAACTTCACGTTAATAGCAGAGCCAAGGTAGACAAAGTCCCTTACAACCTCGAAATTATCGCTTTCCATTGTGACGTCCTGTCCTCTCAATGTTCGGTGTCTCTTCTTGTTGACATCGACCATTTTAGTCGCTTCTGTCTTTATACCCGTGAAAGTACCGGTGACAACCCCCAGCGCTCTGCCTTTGATGTCAATATCGCCGGTGTACGCAAGCAGTTGAACAAACTAAGAAAAGATTATGCCTCTGGTGTTGGCTTCAGAGTTTCGCACAATTCGTTGAAGAATGCTGATGGAAACAGAGCGTCAGCTTGTCTAAATCGTTCTTTGACATCAAAGGTTTCGATGAGATCGTTACCGACCTTGATGGAGCAGCGAGGATTCTCCTTTGGCATCCTGCACAAATGGACGTTTGGCTATTACCTCGTCTCCGGCGTCATTTCTGGTCAATGGGACATTGGTACTTATGCGGACCGCCTCGGTATATGTGCATCACAACTACTATTGCAGGAGATGTAGGGACGAGGAAGAAGTCCATCACCTGTTGTGTGAATATCCTGCCTTCGTCGGTAAAATAACTCTTGCTAGTTACTTCTTCACGGAACTGGAGAACTTGCGTGACATCGAGCTGAGGGACCTCCTAAGATTCATAACCTTATCTGGGTGGTTTTAAATCAGCAGCTCACCTTTTCTTTACAGGTTACGGGGTAGAATTAGAAGATGAGCACAATGGATCTTGTTGCTGGTCTAAGGGAGCAGTGAAGAATGTCACGAGGCACCTATTTCCTTAACCTAACCTTGACTATTACCTCTGCTATTACCTCTAATAATTAAAAGTCAAACGACGGCTAACTCTATCCAATCGCTCTTATTTTGGGCTGAGAAGGCAATTGAATAACAAAACCCTACCCCGAACAACTAAAGAGACTCTAAATTATGCCCGTCCTCCTTTATGGCGACTCTATTAAAAGCAGATGAAGATATCTTTTGTCGTTTCAAGAAAATAAATTGTTTGGAAGATATTCAGTCCCGTTTGCGTTGACGGGATTTGAAGGAGAAGATTTAATCACGAACTATACGAACCGTACAGCGACATCGACCTAGTCAATAAACTCCACATTGGACGTCTAAGATGGCTAAGACATGTAGAGTGAATGGACGAATGGACGCTCCGAGCCGCAGACTCTTTGAATCTAACCCGTCGCAGAGGAAGTCCTCGCTTAAGGTGGCGCACACATCAACTGCGCAACTGGAGGCTATTAGCAAGAACCGGGCTAACTGGAGAGAATTGTTGGTTGAGGCCCAAATTCACGCAAATTCACGCCGAAATGTAGCACTACTACTACTACTAAATAAGTAACTTGACGGATCATTTTTCACACCTTTCTACAAACATATGTATAAAAGGGATATGCACATTTTTTTAACTCATACAGGACAAAGAAACCATGTCACACTGAAACATAAAGTTAAACCAAAACAATTTTGTTTTGATTGATGATGGCTTCGTGCTTCTCACATGTCACTTTCAACCAATTTATTGACTTTATGGACGTTAAGTGATTCACTGCCAACTTTCACAAACAAAAACACGTAGCTGAATGGTTAATTTCTTTTTCGACTGAATTGAAAGTACCTGAAACATAACTTCTCTTTTTTTTGTCAATATTTATTCAATTTATTTAAGGTTTCTGTGTAAAATCTTCATCGATATAATTTTCGTCTGACTCTCCGACTGATATGAATCCGTTGTCGTCTCCTATAGAAATCAGCTCATTATAGTTCTGGTCGTCCTTGAGGCCCAGCGATGAGTTTGAAACCTTTATCACTGTGTTTGTATTAGTAGCAGGTGCTGTTGTTGAAGTAGTACTCGTAGTTGCAATTGAAGTCAGAATGCTTGCGTTAGCAGATAGAGTTTGTCCCGGTAATGGTTGCTGATACACAGAGAAAAAAGATTGAATCCTTTGTACGAAATTTTCAAGGAAAGGCGGGAGCTTTGATTCCTCTCCATCTCCATAGATTTTTACTGAACTATGAGCTGTAGTGCTTTCGTCTTTCCGAACCGTAGTTGCTTCGGTTTCAGTTGCAGAATGGAATGCGTTTGCTGACACCGTTGTAAAACACGTCACTAAACACACATGGCGACAAAACAAGATGAAAGCAAGTGCTACATACAAACTTTTGAGTCTATCGAGCGAATACATTTCAACGTTTTACTCTTAAGCTGCGTTCGATGCTACGATGAACCCAAACAAGCGCTACTGTCAAAAAATTGCTTGTAACTGCCCGTGCGCATCCATGGCTTATGGATTAGCACCTCTTTTTTGCAGATTCGTTTAACGTAAAAACGCAAGTGGGGTACTTTACTCGGGCAATGCGAAGAGATTGCATTTATTCAACTGGTAGTCAGTCGTACGAGTATAGTGAAAGCTACAAGCGAATGATACAAACAAAAAAAGATACAAAAAAAGCAAATGTGTTTGGACTTTTTTATTTGTTTTCCTTTTCACATATTTTTATTTTTTTATTTTTATGTTGATGATGATAATGATGATGATACGTTGATGACAAAGGACTGGTCACATTGGTTAGTTATGATACTGAAAGTAGTGTTAGTTTAAAGGCAAAAGATGTGTGTGTGTATGTGAAAATGTGCTTGGTTGTGGTGGTAAAACTAAGAGGATTTAGATTTCTGTCCGTCAGTACTGGATCCGGCAATGGCTGTTCCGGATGGGGCCGAGTAAGCAACGCCGTCCTTGCCTACAATAGCTGACCCAATGGGCTTGGACTGTGACAAGCCCCCTTCGCCGCTTATAGCCAGTCCAGCGGGAAGTGCCTCTGCGAAACTCACCAATTCACTGCCTTGTTCCTGCTCCTTCAGGAGGATATTTTGAACTGAAAAATGGTTAAGCAAATAAGGCTTGTAAATGAATTTTTCCTTGTTGAGCTTACCCTCCTTTTTGTTGGACTCGAGTTGAATTTCTTGTGGTGCAGCACTATTCTCCAACGAGCCCAGATACTTGCCGAAATGTGAAGCGGCCGGCAACTGTTCCTGCTCCTTTTCAATTTGCGCATCCTTAACGGCTGCTGGTTCTGGAAGTGGTTGAACCACCGGGATTTCCACGTTATCCACACTTCTTGCTAGATTATCTTTATATGCGCAGGTTAAAACATAATTAATGACAAGCGAGGTAGGTTCTTACCGATGCCCTGAGGCTTAAGTTGAACATCAAGCTTCTCATCCTGAGCAGCAATTTTGGCCAGGTTCACATTTTCCGCCAGAGTCTCAGGGGCATTGATGAGAATTTTGTCCTCGGGATGCACAACGCTTCTGGCACGGATGGCTTGATATGGTTGAATGGTGAACAACGGATTGACCGGCGTGTGAATCAGTTCAAAATTGTTGTAAAATTGGGGAATATTAGGGATACTATAAAACCCACCACCACCATCATGGCGAGGAGTTTCCACAAGCAGATCGGCAGGTAAACCCGGCTTCAGAGTCTCCATTGCAGCTCCTGCTTCGGCTTCGGCCTTCACTCCACCAGGCTGGATGAGACTTTCAAGCCCTTGCGATAACTGCTGTTGGAATGCTTCTAATTGAGCTTGTGCAACTTGTCCAGCAGATACAAACTGGTTTACTATGTTGGTTATATTGGTGGTTTCTAGCTGTTTTGGTTTTTGGCCAGACTTAGGAAAAGCATTGATCAAATTCTCATTGGGATAGTACACAACCGTTTGGTCGGTCGGACTATCGATTCGTGCGACTGGTGCCAAGTGCTGAACTAGAGGCTGGGGATACTTCAGCGACGGCTCAAGTTGAACTTGAGCTTGAGGCGTGAGAATTAGAATGTGGTTTGTTGCGGGAATTGCAGTTAGCGTTGCAGCGGGGGCTAGAATTTGTTGTGTCGGGAGGGCACATGCTACAGCCAAGAAACCAAGACAAGTAATTAGCAACATCTAAAAGAAATGAAAAAATAAAATGAAAATTCACATATTTATATTTATTTAGCACAAATTCACTCTAACTACAGATTACAAGTCGAAATCAAGCCGAAAACGGAATATGCTTTTTCATTTATGCATTTGTGCACATAACACAGAACGGAGATGCTATTTAAAAACCGGTAAATTGACGCGTTCAGAGTTTTTATTGGCATCCAACTTGCATCTGCAATGAACTGGTTTTTCCAAGCTCATGTATGTTGTCGAGGTCAAGATCAATGCATCTGCAGTATTTTTTTCTTTTTACAACGAACAAACATACGTATACATATGTATGTATATACTAAAACCAAGCGTATTTTTACCTCCACACAGTACATAGAATTAATTACAACAATTTATAATTCTTTGTAATGCATTTGGATATATTAGTTAGTAAAGTAAAATCTACACATGTCCTTTAATTTAAAAAAGAATTTAACTTACCTTCGAAGATTCCTAGTTGTGTTTCTTAATAGTAATTTATTTTATTATTTATTAACTAGTTTATTATTAACTGTGCACCACTAGATCTTAAAGGAAAATGATACAAGGAGCAAAGTCCGAAGCCCTTTTATAAGATTGAGTTGAGCTGCAAGATACATTTGGTATGTTGTCACGAAGATGCGGTGCAAATAGTTACTGTCTCTTCTTTGTAAAATGCGAATATCGTAGCAAACTCGTTATAACCACTTGGTTGTAGAAACTTAAGAAATGGCAAAAATGATAACGACGCAACTTGTCCAAGTGCATTCCTATGTAGAAGTAATACATAGAAAAAGAATTATTAGCATTTATGCTGGATTCGTTGTTGCTTCTATTTTTAAATAATTTTTTCACTGTTTTATGTACTTATTTTTGTTTCGTTTTCGTCTTCATCTTACTCTATTTCTTATTTTTCAAGATTGAAATAATATAGGGCTAATAAATTCGGGATAAGGTATTAGAAACTAATAATAATAATAACAATAATAAATTGTTTTGTTTATTTTCATTCAAAAATATTTACAAAACATTCAAATGTGTATTAGAAACTATTGCTTGAGGTTAGTGAATTTAGATTAAAATTTAATTAAATTAAGTTTTTAGTGTTTAAACAGAAAAGGGCAACGTATATTTCAATCTCAAGTATTTAATTTAGTAATTGTAATTTGTTGAAGTTGAAAATAACAATAGGAGATGAACCAGATATTTTTTAGTGGGCTTTCACAACTGTCGATGTCCAACTTAGCCAAAAGGTATGCTGCGAAAAGAAACGTTGCTTTCTTCAACTTTTTAATTGCATACTTGTTTGTGCGGCACTACGAAATGTGATGAATCGGATTAATTTTCTCAGATTCAATTCAGATCGTGCTCCAAAACTTGGTTGGAAGAATAAACTTATTTATTAGCCCGTCAGTTTCCTTTTCTGTGGAAACTGAATGTGGTCAGGGTGTATTTTTCGTTTGATTGCAGTGTCTTATCTGCGTATGTTGACATTCTTTGCAGATATGTACACACATACATGGCTTCTCGTGGTTCTTCTCCAGTAACGCGCAGAGATAGAATAACTACAATACATACATAGCGCCGGCGATATTTCCGATGATGGTGGTGGACAGTTGTTCCCGAAACCATGCTGGAATTTTGCATGTAGGACACATCCGGATCGGGGAAAGAAAGCGAAGCGTTTGTTGAGTATATCCAAATCATTGACAGCAATTGAATGCCTTTTCTCACACTGGTCGTTCGTGCACACGAAGATCACAAAGTCTTAGGGAAACAGTTACAAGAGAAACCCCACAAGATGGCATCGGGTACAAAAACCATCGCATACGCATATGACTCCGTTATCCTGATAAAAGGCCAACAGTTACCCACCATCAGCGAACTTATTGAATTTTCACTAAAAGAACTATCCTCGTGGGCCAAACGAAACCACCAAAACACAGAGTTAGTCCTTTTCACCAAAACGGGGAAATAGAAAACTTTGATCTCCCCGAATTAATTGGAACTCCTCTGACATTCTTCCTAGAAGCCAAGTATCTCGGCACAATCCTAAATTCAGAGAAAAGAATGAAGAAAGCAAGAAACCATTTCGTAATCACTGGGGAATGGGCTTGCATTGAATACACTAGACGTATACAGCGGTCGTCAGACTCATACTTACCTACGACGCGATAGCATGTTGGAAAGCAAAAAGTCTACATATCTCAACAACTTCACAAAGGTACAGAGATTCAACACCTCAAAAAGGGTTAGTAGTTATACTGAATTTCCCCTTACTAGATCACTATACACAGGTAAAAATACCACTCAGCCTAGGTTAGGTTAGGTTATGGGGGAAGTGCCCAGTCCAATGACTGAGCGTTCACGGAGGCCTACTGGTCCATTGTGTTCCCCTTTGTGTTGTGGGCCATGTTCCAACCTTGGGTACTAGGTGGGTGTTCTGTCAAACCACCCTGTACTCTTAATGAAGTGGAGTATGCTCGTTATCGGTACTTCTGTTAGGTCACTCAGTTCTCCAAACAGCCTGTTTCCCATGTGTCGGAGTCGGCGGCTTTGGAGGTTGGGACACTCGCAGAGTAAGTGCTTGATGGTTTCTGTCTCTTCCGCATCCTGACAGCTCCTGCAGTAGTCTGGGGAGTCGATGCCGAGTCTCCTGGCCATGATACCTATGGCACAATGTCCCGTCAGTACTCCTACAAGGATGCGAGTATCTTTTTTGTTCATAGCCAGAAGACGATTTGTTTTGTTCTGGTCTATTCTCTGCCATAAGCTGCGGGATATAATGCAGTCGCCTCTGGCGGACCAAGAGGTATTGATCAGCTCCCTCATCTTGTGTTCAACGTTACTTTTCAGTACACCGATAGGGATGTTTATCGATGTGTGGGTGTTATCTCTTTCCAGAGCAGATCCATGCCGAGCAAGTTCGTCTGCTTTCTCGTTACCCTCGAAATCGCTGTGTCCGGGGACCCAGCAGATGTTGACCTCGTGGGTAACGCCTATTTTATTTAGGATTTTACGACAGGCAGTCACCGCTTTCGATTTGGTACTGGCATTATCTAGAGCCTTGAACGCTGCTTGGCTGTCGACGAGGATGGTGATCTTAGTTGGGTTCAATCTCCTGTCATTTATTGTTCTAGCTGCTCTATCAATGGCAAAAATTTCAGCCTAAGAGAGTCAGGTTCCTGGAGGCACAGCTCCTACGGAGATGGGTCCATACTTTACCTATAGGGTCTCGACAGAAAAAAGGTTC
Organism: Matsumyia berberina; assembly: GCA_917880715.2. Classification (NCBI taxonomy): domain Eukaryota; kingdom Metazoa; phylum Arthropoda; class Insecta; order Diptera; family Syrphidae; genus Matsumyia; species Matsumyia berberina. The sequence goes on from OU862870.1 coordinate 39,562,215, forward strand.
ACACCATATTTAGACTTTCGTAAAAACAGCTCCACCGGCAGACAAAATTAGGTCGCCGTGGTTTAGTGATTAATGCGTTGGACTGCTGAACAAGCTGCGTGGGTTCAAGCCTCAGCCGTGTCTACCGAATTTTTTTCGCGGCACCACCTCTCGTTGAGGAATGACAAGCCTCCGAGAGTATAATTTGTCATGAAAAGCTTCTCAATTCGCAATTCGGAGTCGGCAATAAATTGGATGTCCCTTCTATTCGTGCGAACAATACAACACGCACAACATGAATGGTTGGGAGAAGCTAGGCTTTGGCTCACCTTGAGCTGTCGCGTCAGCTTTTTATTTATTTTTAATACCCTAGCGGGAGAATGAGCAATCCCAACCTACAACGATAGTCCCAAGATGGAGATGGGTACTGGAGCAGGAGTGTATCGTTCATTACATATAATTGATGCATACAGACTTCCGGATGACTGTTGTGTCTTCCTAGCTGAAATTTTCGCCATGAATAGAGCAGCAAGAACAATAGATGCTAGGAGACTGAACCATCCTCGTTGACAGTAAAGCAGCTATCAAGGCACTAGACAACGTGAGCACCAAATCCAAAGCAGTGTCCCACTGACGCGAAATTCTAAACACAAACTTGTCATCTACGAGGTCAGCATATGTTGAGTCTGCGGGCACAGCGATTTCGAGGGTACCCAAGACGCAGGCGAGCTGGCAACAATACGCTTCATAAAACGAATACAACCATATACATACATCCCTTTCGATGTATTAAAAGGCAACGTAGACCATAAGATGAGAACTACTCAATACCTCTTGGTCCACCAGAGCCGACTACAATATATCCCGCAGCTTATGGCAGAGAATCGACCAGAGAAAAACAAAATGTATCCTGGCTATCAACAAAAAAGAATTTCGTATCCCAATAGGTGTACTGACGAAACATTGTGTCTACTATGGCTATTAGACTCGGCATCAGTTCCCCAGACCAGGATGAGGAAGAAATAGAAGCCATTAGGCACTTACTCTGTGAGTGTTCAAATCTCCAAACCGCCGATTCTGACACATGGAAAGCTGGCTGTTTGCAGAACTAGGAATCCTAACAGAAGTAAAAGAACTTGATTAAGATTACAGACTGGTTCTGCGAAAGACCAGCCACTTAGAAGTAAACGTTAGAACAAGGACAACAACACAATGAACCAGTATAGACTTCCCTGAACACACAGTCATTGACTTGGCACTTACTTCATAAGCTAACCTAACTTAACCTAAGAAGCTAGGTTAGGTTAGGTAGAGTTGGGTTATGCATAAGACGCTCCATGTGTTGCCGTTCTCGGGTTTTTCGTTTCCACCTAAAAGGCTAAGTCACGATAGGTCTAAGAATTAGTCTGTATTCACTAGGTTCGCCAATTAACAAGAGAGAGCCTCCGTAGCCGAATGTCTTGCAGCTCTGTTAGTAAGCCCTACATACTACACCATTTCTTCCCGTAAAGTTATATTGGCATTTGATAAGTTTCAATTAGTGAGGGGTACACATGAAGCTATTTCATTCCTACATGTCTTTTTCACCTATGTACGTTTGAGCTGGCAGTTTTCTTCAGCGAAAAGAGGCTTTTATAATAATGCAGGATTTTCTTGTTCCCTTTTCAAATTGATTCTCTTCTTTTTTATATTGCAGATCTTCCTTGCAGCCTGATAACTTCTTAGGCTTCAGTAGGACAGGTGATGGACCAGTAGGCCTCCGTGAACGCTAAGTCATTGGACCGGGCGTTTCCCCCATAACCTAATATAACCATTAGAATAACAAAACAAAACAAGTTTACAAAGTAAAGTAAAGAGTATGATTTTTAATGCAATGTTATTAAAACTCAAATTCTACATTAAATTACATAAACATAGGGTTCATTGATGCCAGGGTAAGCAACAAATCGGTTTCCAGATTTTGCTGGCAGTTGATACACTTTCAAACTTTTCGAATCAATATTAACTTTTGATCTCGGTGAATGTTGAAGTTTCTTGGTGTCAGCACTTTCTGAAGCCTTAGCTTGTATTATTGCTTCCACCACATCGTACTCATCCACTGCGGCAGCTATACTGGTCTTGACTTCTTCCATCGAACGATTTGGATTATCTCTCATTTGAGAGGATTTTATTTGTTCTACAACCGTAGATGTGTTGTCTTGCGCTTGAAGTTTTCTATTTTTAATGATAATCTGATTTCGACTGGGTACATTAATACTAAAAGCTGCAGCCTCCTCAGGAGATACACCAGCTATTGCTGTAGCCTTCGGTGATGCCACAGCTAGTCCTTCACGTCCTGCAATTGCAACAGCATTTGGTTTTGATGATGCGACGCCACCTTCACCGGCTATAGAAAGACCTAAGAACCAATGAAAAAATATATTTATGTTATTAAATCAAGTATTCAGTTGTTTAAGACCCCTTCTTACACAAAAATATGAAATATCATTCGAAAAACCAATCCAAAATCAAATAAATGATTTAAACACTTCATTAGTGAATTCGGATAAGGATCCCCTTAAAATTAAAAAGGGGAGCACTCGCAGGTGATCCATGAAACCCACTAAAAGCTAAAGTCACTCAGAGAAAATGAGTTTTCTCAAACGACTTAATTCATAATCAGAGCTTGAAATGCAACTTGATCATTTTTTTTTTGAAAGCGATAAAAACTAGATGGAGGGGAAGATTATCTCCCAGCGGTGACTTAGCTAACCAGCTATCCGATAGTCAACATACAATAAGCGTATCCCAAGTCTGTAGTATTTCCTAATAGAAAGGCATTACAGATGCAAGCAACGCTTTCGCGCATTCTGCCAAACATCGGATACGCTAGGAGGATCCTGTTATCCAGATTGATCAGCTCCACCCTTCTATACGCTGCTTAGGTCAGGATGGGGGCATTTATAATGAAGGACACAAGAAAAAAAGCTCTCGTGAGCATGCAGGCTCTGCGCAATTAGAACAATAAGCGGTTATACCCTCTGTTATACTCGGAATGGTCCCCATCGATATCCTCGCCAACAAGATGCAAAGGGTTTACCTTAGATGAACCACGAACCGGCAAGAAACGACCCTTACCAGGAGGGTATAAGCGGAAGAAAGGGCAACATCTGTAGCACTGTGGAAAGCCAGACGAGATAACACGACGAAAGGCAGATAGACCCAGAAACTGATCCCCACCATCGACAGAAAGGGCACGCGTAGAGTGCAACTACCACCTGTCCGGGGGCGTCGACTATTCAAAACACCTCCACAGATTTGGACAACTTGCCCTTCTACCCAGAATGTCCGGATGAAGAGGAAGACGCGGAGCATGTACTGATCCACTGCAGGCAAGAGTAAGCCTTCCAAACCCGAAGCTTCTATTTATTAAGCCAAAAGATGAGGTCAGATGACGACTGGCTGAAGACCTGTTCATAAAGAAATATTAAGACGGACCAAAGCGGCAGATGTAGACGACATAGCAAAGCTTGTTAACCATCCCCACGAAGTAATATCTAATTAAGTACTCGGGGTTGAGAATCATGCATGCTTAGCATAGGCGGGTGAGCTTCAGCGCTGTTCTCCAGCGTGTGTACTAAAACGGAAGACGACTCTTTTCCGACCTTAAAAGCAACCTTTCTAGAAGTTAAGCCGACAAAAGGACGGTTGTAGCGCAAGGTTGTGCTGTTATTAAAATGAAGACCCGGTACTTGGAAAGGAAACATGCCTAATAAACCAAGTTTGGGAGAAACATTTCTTGGAGCATGAGCTATATACATATGTCCTGTTAGGTTGCTATCAGTGTTCGCCGTGCATCAATGGTTACCGCGTTGGACTGCTAAATCAGCTGATGCAGGTTTGAGCCCAACAGTTACACAACTCTGACAATGAAATTTGTCAGGAAAAGCTTAGTAGTAAATGCTTGCGATAAGTCAGGCCTTAGCTGCGCTCTTGGGCTGCCGTATCTGTTATTTTATTTACGTTAGGTTACTAGATAGGTAGGTAGTTAAAGGTGGCGCTTCAACTGAACCCAATTAGCACTAGGATGTGCCTTTTAGTTAACACGACTCGTGTGACCTGGTTGATGATATGTGTTTGTTGAAGATGGGTGAGATAGCCGGGGGTGCCTAGATTCAGAGCCTTTAGAGTTTAGAAAGCGGATTAGATCTCGTATCCCTTTACCCGAGATGTCGAGTCAATAGGTTTGATAGCGGCTTGGCTATCTATTAGGATAGCAATGTTTTGTTTGTGAGTTTTGTCACGACCGAGTTCCCGCTACCAAAATTCGGCAAGCGATATGATCTTTCAGTGATTCAGAGTAGACCCCGGCCCCACACTGCAATTCATATTTGATCCATCGGCGAATTGAGAAGCTCTTTCGTGACAAATTATACTCGGTGGATATGGCTGGGGCTTGAACTCACTCCGCTCGCGCAGCAGTCCAACGCACTAACCACTGAGCCACGACGACCACTGCGTTCTTCTTCCTCTGTGCTCTGGTGGGAAAGCCCACGTGGATGTTTTTCCTGAAGTTAAGTTTGGGTGTGATATAGTCGGTTGGAAACGTGACCATTCGAAAAGGCTAAATCGGATCTCTTCAGCATACATATACATATATGTACAGGTACAGACTACAGCTAAGAGAATTTTTGAATTTTTGCACTCAGGTCTGCCAAACTATCAGTGGCGTGCCCGTCATTGGAAAAGATGAAAGGGTGGAGTGAATAAAAACTGAGGCAGAGTGTTCACTCAACTTTTGGGAAAAACACTCGATTTAAATTGAATAAAAATGAGTTTCGTCAAGTTTCAGAAAAATTTCCTTGACGAGGGTTTGCCCAGAGTGTTCCCTCAGTTTTTATTCACACAACCCAATATCTTTACTAGATCGTTTAACACAAAACCCTAATCCACTAGAATGTTACGTCTCTGTAATTTAACCCTTTCATGGGTTTTGTGCAATATATTGTACATCGAACAGCATCACATTGAGTGACTTCCCCTTACAAACTTCTGATGCGTTTTGCCAAAAACTGTTAGTTTTTAGGATGCGACACATTTTTTCTCTTGAACAAGCGAACCATTGTGACCATTTCCCTAACGGTCATCGTCAATAGTAGGAGGTCAGGCACAAAGTTCAAGGTTTTCAAAGGGTAATTATACTTTTCTTTCTCTTTTTATGGATGAACATTAGAGTTAATTTTACACAAATGCATACTACATTATTACTTTTTTGAAATCAGCATAAAAATAAGTTGTTTTGTTAGTTTGAAAATATGTACAATATATTGTACAAAAGCACTCTAACTCTAATGTTCAATATATTGTACATCAGTAAAACGTACAATATATTGTACAAAGTACAAGAAGGGTTGTTGAATACCAATGAATTTCCGGTATATGTTTTGAAAAATGATGATCTTTAAATCCATTAGTCTATAAGAAATGTGATGATATATTTGTGTGATCGCATAATTTGAATTTAAATGAACAAATTTATAAGAAGTCTGCGCAACAAAAGCTTGGCTGACCAGGACATGGTTGATTTATAGAGTAGAAAGAGTGTGGTTATTTCCCGAACACCTGTTCAATGCACTTTGCATGCTAATGGAGTTCCATTGAAACAGGTGGAGAAATGTAAGTATCTTCGAGTTCTATTCACGAGTGATGGAAGGAGCAATTCTGAGTTATACTGTAGGATTGGTCAGGCTGGAGCAATTTTGAGACAATCTGTTATCAGGAGGACCGAACTTGTCATAGGAGCTAAGCTATCGGTCTTCAATTCAGTGGTTGTTCCCACCCTCACTTATAGTCATGAGGTTTCGGTAATGACCGAAAGCATCACAGGTACACACTGCCGAAATTAGATTTCTTCGTTGTATTGCTGCAGTAACTCGCCGAGATCGGGCTAGGAACATCAGAATACGCCAGGTACTAAATCTCGCACAGCTACTTCTTCGAACGGAGAGGTACATACTACGATAGTTAAGGCATGTTAAACGCATACTCCCAACTCGGCTACCAAGAAGTGTCATTATATCCGTGAAGTAAGCGTCCTTTGGGTAGGCCCAGGAAATCACAACTCTTTCCTTGTGGGTCTAGAGTCGATAGCGGAAGATCGAGAGGTGGAAAGTCCAAGTCCACCCTAAACCTTCGGCCCTCATAGTGGATAAGTGGGTCATTGGAAAGTGATATTGTACGACTATTTCTTTTAGTAAGTTAATTAAAGTGGTCATATCAGGCAGAAATACGCGCCCGATACTCAAGTAGTGCTGAAATGCACTGTTTTCTTATCACAGGTTTCGTTACCGGGTTGTTGGGTGAGTGTAGGTGGATATCGATAGCAGCTGCGACAGTGACGGTGAAAAGCGATGCCGAGTTTGGCCTACTAGCCTACTGCCTAGTGGACAGTACAGATGGCAACTACATACGCGATGTCTGTTCGGGTTCTAGCAAGGATATCGTTTGGTTTCATGTGGTTGGTTGGATAAGTCTTTCTGGATATGCCGCAGTCTAACCCAATTTACGTTTGGCTACTTAAAAGTAGATTTGACAGCTTCCAGTGAGATGAGAACTTTCGTTGCAAGAAAACAGTCAAGGGCCGATCCTTGCCATATTTGTACCTTGAAAAGCGCTTTTTTTGTTTGAAGAATTCAAATATCAAAAAAAGCAAAAACAAACAATCATCAGGCTATGCCTAACATTGAAAAATTTTAAGTTTTAAACTACAAAAAATAGAAAAGAACACTACATCTCAGTACTTCACAAATACAATATTTTGACCTTATTTTTACTCCTTTCCAGCACAATGTACAATATATTGTACAAATTTTAAAGGGCCCTACAGCCTTACCTAATTTCATTTTCTGCAATTTTATTTTAAAATACCAACGAAATAAACAAAGTTTGTATAAAAAAAAATGTAATTTTATAACGAAATGCAAAATTTGACCAGAAAGGGTTAACAAATCAATAGAAATAAAAGTCTTACCAACTGGTTTGGCCTCGGCAACAGAGGCATCCTTCTTGGGAGCGTTCACTGCAACACTATCTCCGAAGTCTTCATAGGGATCATCCTGGTTGACGGGAATAAATGTATCACCATTCTGATTTGGTGTATCAGTCACTGGCTTCACCGGTGTGTCAGAGGATGGCTGCGGTTTTGCCTGAGTATTGCTGCCTTGTAAAAGCTTGCTAAAATCCTTAATTTCTCCATTCTGCTGCAGCTGAGCGAGGTTTTGAGCTGCTACTCCCAGTTCAAAGAGACTGTCGGCATAGAATCTATTGTCTTCCTGGCTAAAAGTCCCCTTTTGCTTGGCGATTTCTTGGATTGCCACCAAGCGTGCAGCTGCTTCCTGAATTTTGTTGAAATGACTGTCGAAACTGCTGCGCCCCTCTGCACCCTGTGGCTTGAGAACCACCACAGAATTCACCTTCCCATCCCTACGTACATTAAGGGAATGGCCCTTAAGTCCTCCGTAGTATGGAAACGAAACCACTTCACCATTGCGATTCAATGACCTTTTTCTACGATTATAGATTGCATTCAATTCGCACTGGTATTTTTTGATAAAAAAGAGAAGATCTTGCTGAAAGCTCGCGTTCGCAAAGAATTAAGGAGTCGATAGAGAACAGGAGTAAGAAAGTTTTCTATACAAAACAACAAAGCTTTTGTTAAGATAAGCTTTTGGTACAATAGAAAGCCTTTATTTACATAAAAAATCAAGTAAAAGCAATAGCGTTAGGTAACTTATTCTGCGAGGAAACTAGGAAGCTTTAGGGACCGATGAAGAAAGTATTAGCGTTCCATGATGTCTAAAATCAAATCGGCCTGTGCATGGGCCTTACCACCAGCTCCAGCAATGGCGACAGACTCGGGGTTGAAAAACACGTTTGTGGGTACTCCTTTTTTAAGGACGGCGCGGGATATGGGCGCTGATATTGCAGTACCCCCACTGCCGACTATGGCCCTGGATCTCGGCTGTAATATCAGAGAAGCGATTTTCTTGCCATCGTTCTGCAGATTTGCACTATACGGTATGAAATACGATCCAAATGAAATGTCGGGAACGCTCTTTCCGGCTGCTGTGTTACCAGTGGCCTCTACTTTGATGTCGGCATTGCCAGCGCGGAGAGTTTCACTTGGCACTTTCTTTGGCTTTGTTTCAGCTTTTTGTGGAAATTTGTTCACAGATGCAAGCTGGACAAATCGAGTTCCTGGTACCGGAATAATGTTTTCTATAACGAATGTTGGATTGACCTCTCTCACAGCGGATAACAAACGACTGTCGGTTTCCAGGGCACCTGAACTATTCTCGGTTAATTTATCGTTCTTGGGAGCAGTTCGTCTAGTTATGGTGTTCGGAAGACTCGTGGTTGATTCTGGAAATTTTTTAACCGGCTTAACAGTTGACTTGATGGGTTTCACTTCGGACGCCTGGTATTCGGTTGATATTGCAGGCAAAAAGTTCGGCCTGTTCGCGGTCGGTATTGGAGACAAAAAGTTCGGGCTGTAAAGGTAGGAGTACGGATATGGATTCAAAAATAAACCCGAATAAGTGGTCCATGGATTCGGTGGAGTAGCCACTGCGTTGATTACTTTGTTGTTTGCGTTAAGTAACTGCAGATTGCCACTTATGGAAGGAGGTTGAGAAAGGAATTCAGCTGATGGAAAGTAGAAATTCGGCTGAGGCCAAGAGCTGAAGCTTGCAGTCTTCCATCTAAATAATTTTGATTCGGTTAATAAAGCGTAAAGGCTACATTAGGAGAAGTGATAGTAGGTAAAGTATGCTGATTAAGAGCTCATGATAAATGATGTTATTCAAATGAACATTCATGTGTATAAAAACAAAGACGGTCTTTATTTTATTTCTACTAGCCTTAAACTACATTTATATATAACAAAAATGCATACACTTTTTAAATACAACGAGTTATTCGCTCCTACCGCGCTTACTGCCGAGAATTGTACTAATTAAATTAAATTTTCAAACTTGTTCACAAGTTTTATAATACTTCGCTGTTATTGTCTGGAGAGTAGTAAATTACTGGCCCCGTGGCGACTACTTCTCCCTCGTCTGTGTAACTTTTCGTTCTCAGAAGAACGTCCTTCAGGTCGGTCGTTTCCGGGATCGCAATTATCTTGGCTCCGGGACCAGCGATTGTAAGACTCCGAGGATGGGTCAGGGCGTAGCCACCGGGGCCGACAATTGCAGTTCCACCACTGCCTGCGGTAGCAACACCGCCTGGGCCAGCAATTGCTATGCCTCCCTTTCGCACCTTCAGTCGTTGAATTATGATGCCACTCTCCTTGAGTGCCTCCTTCTGTACCTCAGCCATTTCCTTGCGCTTCGCAGAGAAAATGTGTTTTTCGTATTCCTGGGAGTAGTCGTTTTCCTCGGAGGAATCCGCGTCCCATTTGTAATCGTCATTCGAGATGATTTCGGGTTTTACCTTCTGCGTGACGGATTGCGGGGAAGACAGCGGCACAGATTGGAGAACTGGCTTAGCCTCGATTTTTTGAGTTGCAATCACATTTCCCGGGCGATTGAAAAACGAGGCAAAGGGTGTTTTTAGCGAGGACAGTGGAGGCGACAACGTCGTAGTCGTCGCAGGTGCAGTTATTTGTTTGTGAGCATTCGAAGCCGGCGACTTGGTGTTGGGTCTTTGTTTCTCCGTGGTGGTTTTTAAAAATGGCCGAATAGTCGGAAGTTTTTCTATTCTAGTTAGTTTCTCGTTTTTCAGATAATCGATTGATTTTTCGTTCAGTTTCAACTGACGCGGAACAAAATACAAGCGCAATTGCGGTGAATTCTCTTGCTTGTCGCTGGGTGAAACTTCAACGTCTCCCATCACTTTGTAGTCGGTTATTTTAAATTCCCTGGGATTATTTTTCACTACGTATTCGTTCCTCGTTGTAGCCGCCAACTTCACTGGGACTTCAATTTCGGATTGCTGAGAGCCTGCGCCGGCCTTAGGTAGGTAGTAATAAAAGAACAACTTGGGCTTAGTTGACTCTATTGATTTGGGATTATGGGAGTTTCGAGAGGGATATGGATTTGAGATTAAGTTCAAATTTCGGATTGAGGGCTGAAGAATGCCCCCATTGGCTTGAGAGTGAAATGGATGGTATGATGGTTTAGGAAACAGAAATTGATTGGAGTCTAGGATAGAGGGCAAACGCGCATCCTGTTTCTTAACATAGCCCAATGCAACATTGATTTTATTGATTTCTTCTAATATCCTCTTGGCTTCGCTCGATTTTTGTTCGTTTTCATCGTTTCGGAAGGTTTCTTCCGGAAACTTGACCAGCCTTTGCTTTTCAATTCTGAAAACAAATGGTTTACACATGTTTATATATTGATAAGGGCTTTTCAAGAAATACATTCCACTATGTACAGTAATGGGAGATATCAATCAGTCGTTCCAACAAAAAATATTGGGCTGTCATTTGAACGCGATGGCGATATACCAAAGTCAATACCGAAACTGCATAATCTCTTCACTTAGGGGCTTTTTTTTATCGATGTTCGTGTTACATTTAACGGTGTTCTCTCAGTAATTAATTATCCTACAGATTTAAAACAAAAAAACACTGCGCTCACATGTTGACTTTGTAAAATAAAAATGAATTTTGGTGTGACAACACGTTAGAGGTGAAAGATGAAAAATGATGAAAGCTTAAATGTGCGTGTTCTTCTAACCACCCGAATATTTTTTTGGTAGAGCGACTGTTTAAGGTTTAATAGTCCCAAAGCACCCGTTTAGCAAACATTCTTAGGCATGCAAATGTTGAAGCAAAAAAAAGACTTGTCGAGTACAAGATTAGCTGTTAGTCAGTGTTTATTAATTGCTACTTACTCAAAAAGGTTGTCGCTGGGACGTGAGCTAACTAATGCTAGATAAGTTGCCAGCAGTAACACCTGAAAAATTAAATTTAATAGTTTTTATTGACTTTTATATAAGTATTTAATAAATCTTGATATTTTTGAAGTTTAATTGCAGACGTAATCAAGAGAAATAACAGTGAAGAAAGAAAAGTAAACCTTCCATTAAGGATCTGTGTGCGGAAACTGTGGATAACTACCCCCTAGCGATCCCAAAATAATAGATATGTGATTACATAAATCCATATACATATGTACATACACACTTGAGAAGTCCTCTAAGAGTTCTCGAAGTAAACCAGGTGAAGACGGAATACGGTCAATAGTATCCCGCGCAGAATATGAATGTTGGGTAAGGCAAGATTACCTTCAGATGGATAACATTTTCAGACGGCATAGAATTGAACGGCCTAATGCCGACTTTACAAACATTTACAGCGAGATCTTCTGATACACGTTGCAGTAAGTGCGGTCACATGGATTCCACCGAGGACGCATAGAGCATGTGCGATGCATTTGCAGCCTAGTACCATTACATAGCATTGACAGCCAGGCTCCCATAAAATCAATAGCGGCTACGAAGATAACATAGAAGCTTGTGAAGTGTTGTCCCGAACAGCTTAAGGTTGTTGGCATGCAGCACAATGTTAAGCTCTGCTGGGACTCTGGTCAGAATGGGTTCAACCCTATCCCGAGAGCAAGCGGACTGTACGGTCAGACCGCCACTCTGCAACCTAAGGGCGAAAATTGCACAAAAGATCTTAATAGAAGCAAAAACCGGGTGGAAGTTTATAACCACCTAAGAACTATCAAGAAGGTTGTGGCCAGAATATGACAAGGCAAAAACTTGCCAGATTTTACAAAAAGACAGGAAATCACTGTCGATGCTGGTGGGAGTGATTACTGGCCACAACATGCTAAGATATCACACAAAGAAATTACTCCTGAATGATGGCGATATAGGCGAGGAGGTCCATGAGGACACAGCCCATTTTCTCCGTCACTGCCCATACCTTTGCCAGATAAGAAATAGAACCCTGGCCAAATTCTTCTTCGACCATATCAAAGAACTAACTAATGGTTCGCCATCAGAACTTCACAAATTTGCAAGGGCGACCAGATGGTTGCCACGGAATTACAACCGCTGTAACCGCTGCAACCCTCATCAGCCCGCAAACCTAACCGAACCTAACCTAACCATTAAATAGTTTGGGTGTGTCAGAGTTAGAGCACAGTGGCCTGTACTTTAAGAAAATCTTATATGCTAGAAGACTATGGAGGTCTTAGGTGTTTCAAACCTTTTCTCGCTAGAGAAGTGTAGACACCACGCAGAGCAAGAGTTTATAGGCGACATTTTTCTGTAATCTAAACGCCATTCGGTCGCCGTGGCTCAGTGGTTAGTGCGTTGAACTGCTGGCGAGCGGTGTGGGTTCAAGCCCCAGCCAGGAACACCGAACATTTTTCATGGCACCACCTCTCGTTGGGGAATGACAAGCCTCCGGGAGTACAATCTGTGATGAAAGAGCTTCTCAATTTGCCGTTTGGAGTGGGCAATAAATTGTAGGTCCCTGCCATTCGTTTGAAATGTAACACGCACAACATGAATGGCTACGAGAAGCTAGGCCTTGGTTCCTCCTGAGCTGTCGATCCAGCTATTTATTTATTTTTCTACCGATTTTTCTCTATAGTGTGCTCGAGGCTTTATATGCATATTTGAGCTCTAGAAATTGACGATACATACATATATCCTGGTGTACTTTCTTTTTGCCGATTTCTCTGCGGAGATCCTTTTTACTTAGATTGATTTTTTTTTTAATCGAATCTCGGTGTTGACGTTGTTATGAATATACGTACATACATACATATGTATACAGATTTCACTGTTTTCCTTCTGCGATGAAGTCAGCCTAGTATAGGGTTGCCATCAGAAATTTAGAGAAACTAGAAGTTGTGCAAAAAAAACCCCGGACACACTAGAAGTATTAAAATGGAGTGAGGGAGGAAGACTTTTTGGTTTATTTCTGTGGAGGTACTTAGCACTGGTGGCACTCTCTGTCCTCAACCGCAAACACATGCGAGAGAATCCATCTCAATCGCATCGGTTACTAACTACGCTTCGTCTGCCCGCGATCATTTCGGCAAGTGATGTAGCAATCGCAACTTTTAAAAAATCCCGGACACATTTTTGACATCCTCCTGAATAGCCTCCAAAAGAGAACGGATGGCAAGCCTAACCTAGTAGCCAAACCCTCCCTGCTCGAATTGCTTAAGCGAAGAGAAGCTTTTCGGGTGGAAAGACCTGCGCTGCTTACTTCTTCTTCTTCAAATCGATTTTTGAATAGGACGAAACATTCGTCGTTAAAATTTATTTTAGTGCAGACAGTTTAAGTTTGGATTTGTGCAACATTTTAAGTCTAAAAATCATTCCTTCTGTTGTGTGAAACGATATCATAAGAAAATCTTCGATTATAACACGCTGACTTTATAACCTTTTTTCTTTCTTCAACTATTTTCTTGTAAGCGAACTATTTGACCGATTTTATCAGCGCATACTGCAAATAGTTTATGCTGAATAGTTTTATTAAAAATATTTTTTTTTTTGCATGTTTTTAACACCCTCAAAGTAACTTAACATCTTAAGTCCTAGAATGTATGTAGATGCTCTGCAAAATCAATCACAAATTCAATAAATCGCAAAAAAAAAAAACATATTTCAAGAAAGTAAGTGAAGGGGCAGCGCAATAACTATCACTTAACTGCTTCCTGTCCGAGTTCCATCGTCAGTAGTTTCGGTTTATGCCGGTTTCGTGATGACTGTTAAAAATCAGTGAACGGATGCTGCGGACTGTACATACGAGTACACACATACATAGATGCCGATCTAAGGATGAGTAAATTGTCGGATATTCAGTTGCCTGGTACATCCGGCATGGATGCTTTCCGCCTTTCTTTAAGTAATTTAAATTTGCGCAATTATAATCACCAGGAATGTAGTGGATAATGGTGGCCTAAGAGCGAAGTTAGACGGGAGACGTTTATGCTGCTTATGCTGCTTAATCTATGCAATTTATTTTTTTATTAGCCAGAAATGTACTAACTATAATACATAACACAGCTTCCACAGTTTGAACTTATTTAATAAGTGAAGACCTGAGTTTCAAAAGCATGTAGGTACGTGCCAAAGTTGCATTATCAGGAAATTCATACAATACATAGAGAATCATCAACATATGCTTATGGTTTGCTGTTCTTGCACCTTATTAACGTTTGTAACATACTATAAGTGGAATCTGATCATCGTTTGGTTGACATGACTAGACGATGGCCTGGTGACGTCATAAACTGGAAGCCTTGTATCCCATCGACTGAGATATATTGAAAACGGCCCAACTCGCATGAGGGCCTCCCCTGAGTCTAGAAAAGAATAACGAAAGGTTATCATCACCCATGTGGTCGTCATGGATCAGTGGTTGGAGCGTTGGATAGATATGCAAGCTGCGCAGATTCAAGCTCCATCAATATCCACCAAATATTTATTGCTATACCGCCTCGGGAAGCGGAATAGCAAACCGCCAGTAGGCAATAAATTATAAGTCCCTTCCATTAGCGCGAAAAACACGCACAACATGAACGGTTGTGAGAATCTAAGACTTGGCTCCTTGTGGGGTGTCGCGACACCTTTTTATTGAGGCGATATCATGCAATTTTTGGAATGTCGTTCTTGAAGAACTCGCACTAAACCGCGTTAGCACTTTTTTTTTAACCAATTTTGCTGTATATATAAGTGTCAGGAGCCCAGAGACACCTTCAAATCCAACACCCGAGGGACGGCGCAGTGGAGGAAGACCGCGACTCAGGTGGCGCACGCAAGTAGAAGGGGACCTCAACCAACTTGGCGTGCAAAACTAAAGACAGCTGGCTAAAGATCAAGCTGGCTGGAGAGGCTTTTTGGCTGAGGCCCAGGTCCACCCCGGACTGTACGCCACCTTAAGTAAGTAAGTAAATCCAGGGATCCTTGCAAACTGTCACAAACCGAAAAATATCCCTTCAGCTTTTGCTACGAGGGCTTTTGGTTTTGGTTAAGATATATTATATTAGGAACTGGGTGTTTTCTGGACTCGAGGAATGCATCAGGAGTCGCTAACATTTTCGCCTGGCATATGCCAAGGTCTAGCTCCTCGCAATCGTTCGTGTTCTGCATGTTATGTTTTTCCTACAAATGGAAGGGACCTACAATTTATTTTTGACTCCGAATGGCGATTTACAAAGCTTCTTCATCACCATCATAATTTTTAATGACCCGCTTATCCACTATGAGGGTCACGGAGTTAGGGTGCTTAAGTGGACTCTCCATATCTTCCGGCATCGACTCTAAATCATTAAAGGCTATCCCCATACGGGTAGAGGAGAGATTTCGGACTTGGTCTAATCATCTCATCCTATGCCTACCGAATAGCACGGATTCCATAGCACATCTCTGAAGCCGAGTTGGGGGCAGGCGTTGAACGTGCCCAAACCATCGAAGTACAGACCTTTCCGCTCCAAAGCGGAAATCTTCTTCATGACAAGTTATACTCTCGGACGTTTATTGTTCTCTGACAAGAGGTGGTGCATCAAAAAATATTGAGTCGATATGACTAGAGCCAAGGCATTAACCTCTCAGCCACTGCGACCACACAGCACGGTTCCGTAAATTTAGCGTGTAGATTAGGTGAAGAAAGTGCAAGAGAACTGTTGGCGCATTCGTTAGAAAGGAATACAACAAGCGGTCTATGCCTGATTTGGGTATGTTGTACGCCTAAGTCAACCTGTCCCCATGAAGGCTGTTAATTTGTGCTCTCATTTGAACTATAAAGAAGACAGTATTTAAAGACAGTCCTACAATTGTTCGGAAGCATGAATCCTATCAAATGTGGATTAAAACGATTTCACTTATTTTTTGACAAAAAAAAAAACTTCCTATACTTTATTCCCACTTATTCTGACAGAGTGTGAAGGTATTACAAAGACCAAGACAATCAAATTTCGGCTAAGCCATGCGAACGTCCCACTCGTAGAGTTTTTTGTGCTCCAGATGTTGAAGAAGACATATCCTATATTACCAACCATTAAATATACTCTCCATTCATAGTACGGTTCTGCAGTCGAAATAGACACAAATTCGTGTTAAAAACGGATGAAACTATCTTGCTATGAAAATAGTTTGTACCTTACTCTTCAATTTTCTATCCCTATAAGTTCAACGGCCCTCGTAGGTCGATGCGCGCTGTCAGCTTGTTCGCCACGAATATTGATTAATTTTAAATAAATCAAACATCAAAATAATACACAATTTACATTCTTAATTAATTAATTATTAAACATGTTTGTGTGTATAGTACATACTTATGGACAGACTCATGCCGTAAAGAAAACTCTAGGGATTACCAGATCCTTACATTGCCTATCGTATCTTTTACGAAAAACATCCTAACTAAGAAGTTCACAGTAATAATACCCTCAAGTACACACAGATGTATGTACACTTGATATTATAAATGATCCGTAGATCGGATCTACGTACACATTTCGCTACATCATTTCAACAATATAATAAATTAATCGGACATCGCTACGAGCCCAACATCTACCGAGATGTGGGAAAAAAAAACCGAACAGGTAAATGAAGCCAACTCTGGGTTTAAAATCATCGTTGAGAAATAAAGTGTATTCACTCTGTCATTCTTTATATGTCATTGAACTTGGAAATCAATTCTTTCACGTTCCCTCCATAGAAATGTGGTTTGTTTAACTTAATACAATCGGATTCTAGTAAAATGAGTAACCGTAACCGTACGTGGTCATTTGCATTTGAATATAGAATTTAAATTAATATGCTTGGTATCACTGAACTGGGTTAAGATGACATTCAACCTGACATTCATCTCAATTGTTCTGTCGTTCACAATTTACCAGAATAGGGTAATTTAAACGGGTTTTTGTTTTTTGTAGAACGACTACACATGTACATATGCATATACAAAATGTAGAACACTTGTACGCCCAAAGTACTTGTACTCGTTGAAGACAACAGGGCATGCCAAAAGCGCTTCAAAGTCACGGAACATTTTTTGATTCATAATTGTGGTCAACAGCGGTCAGATTGAAGCAAGTTCCTTTAGAGTAAATAGCACATGTGTCGCGGTTTTATATCAAACAATTGTCTTAATCAATTTATATGCGAATTGAGTAAATTTTAATTGCGACAGAAAATACAAAAATTGCGATAACTCTTGAATTATTCATCATTGGGCCTGTGAGACGCACGCATTTGTCCTTCGTCTTACCCTAAATGGATTGATGACAAATTTACTAATCTCAACTCTGCGTCTAGGGGATGAGAGCTCGAATTTATTCATATTCATACAAAGAACTCAGCGGAGGCACTTATTTGTTAAAAAAAAAAAAACACTTACTAATATCCACTTCATTTTTTATTTTTTTAATTTTTTTGTATCCGTCCACGCACTTTGCGTCACTGAATTATTATCAAAAACACTGTAGTCCTCACGATCCGAACTTCGATGTTTTGGATTCCTTGGCACTGCTTGTTACGTTGATACCAACTTGTCAACTGCGTATAATGGACTGTGGCATTGGCTGACGATGCGGCTAGTTTATAACATTCAACTACCTGAATATTCACCCGGTGTACGTAAGAAAGAGATTTCTTCACCTGTGTCTTCTTTCTTTCAGCATTTCGAATATTGGATGTGTATAAATTGAAGGTAATCGTATCTTTGCAAAGTTCTTAAGCATTTTGCCTTCGTAATCGACCTGAAGTGAAGAAAAAAAAAAATTCTTAATTGTGTGTATTGCAGGTGGGGATTCTTTATATGAAGTTAACTCTACAGTGCTTGCGAATGCGATGAAGTAGGATTACGTTCAGTTGTATGGTACGTTTTAACACGAAAACAAGGCCTTGCTGATGGTTATAGTATGTACATAGGCTTTATAGTATTTTTAACCTAAAAAATCTCCGAAAAAATTGTATTGCAAGTGGGTGAATTATATAATATCGGCGTAATTATTATTCTTAGGCATGCTTAACGCACTCTCAGTCTCAGTCCCAAGTATTATCTGTATTGTACTTAACAAAATGAGCATTTTAGAACATGTTAAAAAATTTTAAGATAAATCTTCCTTTACTTAGTTTATGAATAAGTGATAGCAGTGATCTTGAGAACAAGAAGTATTTATTACCGAATTATAATTAAAGTGCTGACACCTAATTTTATCTTCAGGAATCGCTTACACATAATTTAAATTGAGTTTACTTAACAGTAGGGCTAAGCTTACCAGTAGGTACCTTTAATTACGCAACTATTACCTTTATACGGGAGAGCGTCCACAAGGCAACATAATTTAAGAACATCTTTCTTAGTTGCAATCTTCGACCACTTGTGAGCAACGAAACTCTTGCCCTTAAGTTAGGTTAGGTTAGATAGAGTAGGGTTATGCAGCCAGCGCTTGGATAAGATACTAGGTACCATAGTGGGCCCATCGCGATCCCTGTGAAACCAAAAAGGCAAAACCTAAACCATTTTCCATAGACGAGCACTACGTTCACTTCTACACCAACGGTTCCAAAACCGAAAACGGAGTGGGTGGTGGTGTTTTCCCCGGAGTGCTCAACTTAAGCTTAAGTCTCCCCGACCTTTGTAGCGTTTTCCAGGCAGAAATTATGACGATCAACGAAGCCTTATCCTGGCTAAGGCAGGCGGCACCACATGCCACATCTCCAGAGAGATATAGCATATGCTAAGCCTCACTCGATCTAAAAGTCCCATCTTGCTTAAAAGGTCGCTTATTAGCATCGTTATTGGTGTCCTCACCGGTCACTGTCCTATTGGCATTCATGCCAAAAGGCTGAACCTCTTCGCAAATGAATTTTGCAGGAGCTGCAGGGAAACGATTCTTCATTTTCTCTGCACTTGCCCTGTGGCCGGACAGGATGCCAGTGACTTATTGCAGTTGTGCCCTGCTTAAGTTGAGAAAATCTCTCGTTTTTCTGCGATCCAGAGCAGGCCTTAGAGCCTTGAATACCCTATGCCCACTTATGTTGGACCATCGCTGATTTGCCTTACTTACAGATATTTTTAGGATCTCTGCTTTAGCCACACAGGAAGAAAGAACCAAGGTGGTTCCCCCCTCCATGTGTTCACGCTCTCCACCTAACCTGGCCAGTTCTTAGGCCCTTTCGTTTCCCTGAATGTCACAATGACCCGGCACCCAACAAAGTCTTACTCGATTCTGCGTACACAATGCCTTCAGCATTACGTGACTAGTGCAGATCTGACGACATTTGATTCTAGTGCTTTAATTGTGGCCTGTCTATCATTGTAAATGGCGATATCCCTTGCAGATATCGATTTCATCCCTAGTTATTCCGCAGCTACAAGCACAGTTAGAACCTCTGCTTGGAATATGCTAGAAGTATCCGGGAGTCTTATGGATAATTTGAGGTCTGCCTCTTGAGAGTAAATCCCGGAACCCGTTCCGTTGGCGAAATTTGAACCATCCGTGAAAACCGCAATCTCATCCTTTGAGATGACAGCGCCCTTAAGTTGCTTTCATAGAAATACTCATTTGCACCATCATACTCTGGCCGTCAATTCCTCGGTGACAAGGTATTGTGGAACCATGTCGGATTCAATTATCGATGAAGTTATCGATAAAGTTTAAACAGATTTATTCAATAAAATTGTAAACAAGACGACTAATTACAAATTAAATTCTGCCGCTTGGATGAACTTTGGCCAAAAATAGTTTTTGACGCTAAAGCAACAAAAAAGTTGGGCAACGTAAGTTTTCTACCGGGCGCGCACATAGCATGATGCCAGGTTTTACAGTGCGAGCACAGTTTAAGGTTACAACTAAAGTTTAATTCCATCTAACCTCAATATGAAAAAAAAACATTTCGAATGCCAACCAACGGCAGCTAAAAGAGCAATGTCATCAGTTTTGGGAAGATCCATCGACAATAAGCATATCGATCACTCATCGAAGAACACACTTTTTCGTACAACGGCTGTATGAGCCCAAATTTGGAGTTATTGTTTTTTTTGTATTTGAGTTCTTTAGATACTTTCTTTCTTCCAACATGTACGCCGAACTATATGATGCATGCGTATATGATCGTCAAGAGGGCACTTGATTCAAAAGTGGGAGGAGCTGTGGGAAAATTATGGCCTGGACTTCCATATTTCACCCGATATGCAATTTTCAATGATAAAGCCTATATTAAACAATCTTTTGACAAAGCCAGGCAATGATATGTATGACTGTTTTGTAACTGCAGCGCATTTTTCGCCAAATCAGCCACATCAGTCTATAATAGGCTGAATTTTAACCTAAATTAAGACGCTTCTACGTACTGCCTCAATCGCTATTTTATTCTTCGAGAACTATCAAATCTTTATTTAATTCCACATCGACTGGATCTTCCAATTATATGTGACCTGTTCAACCTTAAACAGAGGGAGGATGTACACCATTTCATCGGAAGGTGTCCATTTTGAGAAAATTCTGTGTGAGATACTTCGGAGTGAGTGGGAAGTTTTATACAACTATGCTACAACTGCTAAAGCAATTAGAAAACATAATTAAAGTCACCATTAGTTTTTTATATACTTTATGTAGCTAAATTGTCGTTCAAGTAGACGACCTTAAGCCATGTCATAAGCGACTAAGTCTATTGTAATGTTATGAGAGGTCCATCAATTTCTTTAAACCCTGGAGGGCATCGTTTACTTTATACTGTTTCGATCTCGACATTTGAGAGTTCAACAGAATAAACTGTCATTTACCTAAAAATTGAAATCAAACCAAACTAGGTCAGCCTGAGACTTTAGCGGATAAGAATAGCAATCCCTCCTCCCAAATGAGCCCCGAAATGTAGAAAAGAAACAAAGCGTAGTTAGATATTAGAATCGTTCATCTATTGAATGATAAGGAACGTGAAGGCATTGTTTATTTGTTGGCCGAAGACCTGAACCAACCGACTTGGCATGTGAAATTGGAGAGAGCTACTTAACGATTGGGCTGGCTGGAGAGGCTTGTTATGTGAGGCTCAGGTCTGCTCCAGACTTTAGTCTGGCTGGCGTCTCCAGCCAGAACAATTGTTAAGTAGCTATCTCCAGTTTCAAATGCCAAGTCGGTTGGTTCAGGTTCATAGTAAGTAAATTTGAGCAGGTCACCGTAAATTCACCCAATTGCACCACAGTTTGTTACTGTACATATACTACAAATCGAAGACGAACGCTGATTAGATTGGTCATTGATTAACATACTCAACAGAAGGGAGTCCAGAATTGAGCCTTGGATAACTCCAGTAACCAATTTGCTCAATTATGAAATACTGCACCTAGCAAAAAGCCTTTGACATCAGTTATTCAATTAATTTCTGTTTAGTAGAACTGGCTGTTTCATAAAAGACGATAACATCATCCTCATCTCACTTAGGTCTATGTAGACCCGTTGTGATACCCATGTGTTTACCAGCTACTTCCTACTACGTGATTTTATATGCCTGATGACAGCTAGCCGGCTCTCCTTGCGAACTTGAGCAGATCCGACAGTGACCCACCAGACAACTCCTCGATGTTATCGAAGAGGTATCTGCCCAATGTTATTTTCCTAATGTTGCAGAGGCTTGGGCAGTGACAGAGGAAGTGAGTAGTGTTCTCATGCACCTCCTCGTCTCCGCATCCCCTGGAAAGGTCTTCCCCAGTCAGGTGCAGCTTCTTTGCATGATACCTGAGCATATTGTGGCCTGTAATAAGTCCTACCAGTAATGACAGGGATTTCCTGTCCATATGTAGTAGCTTATTCGTTCTGTTCTTATTGTATTCTGGCCATAACCTTCTGGAGACTTCGCAGGTGGTTAGTGTTTTCCACCTGTTATTCGCCTCGGTTAAGGATCTTAGTCTTATTATTTCCTTCAGATGACGAAGTGGAGGTTTAATTGTACCATCCGCTAGGTCTGGTTCCAGGGCTGATCCCTTTCTAGCCAGTTCGTCAGCAGTCTCGTTTCTTGGCACACCACTGTGGCCAGGGACCCAGCAGAGTTTTACATTATGCTGCGTGCCAAGAACCCTCAGCTCTTCGCGACGGCACTTAACAAGCTTAGATTTGATTAGTGTAGCAGTTAGTGCTTTTATAGCCGCCTGGCTGTCTATGAAGATCGTGATATCCTCCCGTGATACCGTGGCCATTGACGCCAACCGGGCAGCTCTGGTCACTGCTAGAAATTCCGGCGCATAGATCAAGCTAAATTTGAGGGATTGGTTGGGGTTACGGTGACTTTGAGGGCACAGGAAAAATTCTCAGGGTTAAATCGCACGATCTTGGTGGCCAGTTCCCGTCGCCTTTACGTGAGATAACCATGCCCTTAAATCGTTTGTGCAGAATGTCTATTGTTGCATCAACTGTGTGACACATAGCGCCATCCTGTTGGAACCATATGTCGTTCAGCCGGCCCACAATCCGCACCAAACAGTGACTTTCTGCCGATGCATTGCCACTTGGTGAAACCGTGTGGATTGGCGTCGTTCGTTTGCTGAAATCGGGGTCCGCTTCCCAATGCTCCAGAACTCAGTCAGCGAACACACGCTCGACGCTGTAACTTGCCATGGTGATCTGTCTTTAGTGTCTGAAAAATAAAAATCTAAAAAGCTGACAACGGCTAAAACAATATGGGCGCCATGAACTGTCAAAATCTACCCGTCCCTATTGGAAAACCCTATAGATAAGCTTGATAACAGACAACTGTAATCAGAGTGTGTTACTTGATTGAATACCCTAGTTCCTACCGAGAGTCTTTTTTATGCACATAATTGAGAGCTATCGAGGTTTTCGCGTTCCAGTTAGTTGGCCTATAAGTTCAGTTACCTGCCCGAGATAAGACCCAAATAATACTACGCACATACATATGCACATAACAATTGTATCTTTACGCTAAATTCTTCTGTTAAATTCTTTCCCTAACAGAACTGTTAAGACAGTTAACAGTCATGTGACTAAGCTTGAATGAATTCACCTGCATATTTGTTACCAACTAATAAGCACTCAACCCATAAACATACATACATACATTGTTGTTTTTAAATCAGTTACAATCCCACAAGTGGTTTTTTATTGAAAATGAATTCACTATATTCATGAGCAAGCAGCCTTTCACATCGCATCACATCTCTTTGTGTCTTTTGTGAGTTTGATCCCTGAAGACCTTGACGGCTTACATTTAACTTTTTGTTTTAGGAAATTGCTGGTCTGTAACCTCTAGTTACGGATAAGAATTTTCACGTTTTATTGTTTTCCTCTGCAGTGAGCAAAGCAGGTTAGTGGTATCTCCGCCTTGCAACTCAATTCAGCGATGGACTAGCACGCACTGTAAAAAAAAGGAATTTATGATGATTTTGCTTGGCTTTGTTGTGTACGGTTAATGGGGTTCATCTGATGAAAATAATGAAGATTACTTTCGTACGCAGGTATGCGGAGTTCCTTGTATTGCTAACTGACGCCTTTTGAAGATAAAAATAATTTTAGCGGTTTTACTTGTTTTCTTTTACTAGGCTAATGATAGATATCCATTAAGAATTAATAATTTTGCATTTGTACATGTATGCATTTGGCTATGCGTATATACAACTAAAATTAATTTCATATTTGACAAATGTTAACCTCATTTGAATGAAATAGGAACATAATACAAATGGAACAAAACTGTGGAGAAGACGTGATTACGTTTTCGAGTTTGGCAAATAGATCGGCGAAACTCGAATAAAACTCATGGTATTTTTTGATTTATTAGTGGGGAGCAGTAGAGGCCTATTGGGCTATCCCGAATGTTTTAGAGCAGTTTGTCTGCTCCAGAGGTTGTCAGGAAACTAATCAGCTTCTCAGGGTAAAGCATAGCAAGTGCGGTGGGTTAGACGAATTCATTGCTTACGATCCGTTTTCTCACATTAATGAGGACGGGGCATTTCCATCCATAGTCTACAGATGTGGTCCGTTGACAGGTTGAGTTTGTTTAGATGACGTCGATCACTTAGATTACCGATTAGGATTCTAATGTGGTTTCTGCTCAGATTCGGAAGAAATTTAGATTTATTTTGGGATAGAGTGAGGAATGTGTTTGGTAAATTTCTGTCCTATAATTCCTATCCAGTTTGATGGCTCCTTTGTTTGATGGCTCCTTTATCGCCAAAGAGGATTGCGCCTCTCGGACGTTATGGCCGAAATTAAATAAAGCTAGAACAAGGTCCCTTCTGGCACTGGACAGATCCTCTATCCGCATGCTCACTGGAGTTGTCACAGGACACTACGTCGTCGGATCCATGCTCCGCAAGTGAACAATCGAATCCAATGATTTATGCAGAAGCTGCGGAGATGAGGAAGAGGAAGAATCAATCCAACATCTGCTATGCCACTGCCCCGCCATGCAACTAGGATGCAATAGGATCAAGGTTCTTTACAAGAATATTTATAGGTAGAGGTAACAGACTTTCGGTTAACGGACCGATTCCGATTCATTAAGAGTTCTAACTGGTTCACAAAACAACCAACAATAGGTTAGGTCCTTAGTTTATCCCAGGAACCATATTGCTATTCCCACAACATAAATAGGGTACACACAATGGACCTTCAGATCTCCGAGTGAAAGTGATGAGGCCTATTCATCACACACCCTTCGAAAACTAACCTAACCTAACATTTCGAGTACATTTCCGCGTCAGTCCGCAGTTTAGAGTGTAGCAGTCAATGCAAAACAATGTGTCAAAGTAAGGCATAACCTCTTTACTCCTATGGTACCTTTGCGTAGATTTTATTCCTTAGCGTAGTTAACCATGAAGCTGTCGTCACTTCAAAATGTTTGAACAACCACTGCCAAATCGTTGAATGGTTTTCATTAATGGTGCCTGATCCGTTCTTTTGAAAAGATGTTCGTTAGGCCAGAATATCTTTCAAATTTTTCGTACGCACCTATTAACGAACGTTTGTAGCTTTCCGGATGCTGCACCAATATAACAGCACGGGTTCCACATTGGAATAGTCGTGGCATGATTTAAAAACTTATTACGGTGGAATCTCGGAAATATGAAAGAATAAAACACAGGGCTTTTTCATCTTTTCGGAATGTTCAACTTTATGAGTAGGTACCTCAATTTGGTTAAAAGGAAGGACTAGTTAACTTAACACCTTCACATAGAATAATTTATTTTTATATGAAAAATGAACAAAAACCAGGGGAAAACCAAAGTTATGCAGAAAATTTAGAGGTTTTCTCAAAGTTTTCTATCAGAACACTGCAGTGGCGAACAAATGTCGTTCGTCTTTTTGGATTGTTCATCCTTTAGAACAGATTATCTTTCCGAGATTCTACTGTATATTGAATTGGACAACATTCCAAAGAATTTTGAAGAAAGAGACTCGGCAGAGAATAGTTGATCCCTTTCACCGGGTGTTGAGTGAAGCTTTGACTATATTTCAGCTCTTTAGTGATTCTGTAGACAGTTATGCTACCGCACCTGCTAACTGCTTCTTCTACTTCAGTGACCAGCTTATTGATGTTATAACCCTTGATACGAATCGCGACAGTTCAGGATGAGCCAGGGCTAGTTTCTCGCAACCACTCATGTTGTGCATGTTAAGTTCTTTCCCATGAATGGAAGGAACCTACAATTTATTACCGACTCCAAACTGAGAAGCTTTTTTATGAGAAATAATACTCTCGGAAGTTTATCATTTCCCGACGAGTCGTGATGTGGCGAAAATATTCGGTGGATATGACTGGGGCTTGCACCCACGCAGTTCGCACAGCAGTCCAACGCATTAGCCACTGACCCACGACGACCAGAAACTACCGAAATACATTAAAATTATTGGTGTTAAAAGTGCATATTATGAAATTGTAATTGTTTATTTCTGAATAAGTATATCAGTTTCAAAAAATCAACATTTAAATTAACTGAAGTATTCCGAAAGACATGCCTAAACGATTTCGGGTGAAATTGGGCACTCGCACTTGAAGTCAACTTTTGTACGTGCCAGGATTAACGAATTCAGTTCGAGTTAAATCGTAGCTACCCGTTTAAGCTTACATAACTATATTTTGACTGTGGAACATATGATTACACTGAATGTTATGCAGGTCATAATACTTTTAATGTCTAGCACCAAAGTCGATATAAACTGGAGATATAAACTGGAGCACATGCACCAGTTGAGTTTAGCTTATTTCATTGTCAAAAGCGCTTGCAGAAATGGTTGGCATTTACAATTCAGTATATAGAACGTGATCCGCATTACAATTTCTTTCCTCTGGGATTGTGCATTGATTGTCCTTATTTATCTGAGCATTTAAATGTTAAATGACTTATACCGAAGGTATTTCATTAAACGTTTAGTCCTTTTAAAAAGTTTCCAGTAAATGGTACCTGAATCACTCATTTATAGCATTTTAATAAATAATCATGTTCAGGGAAGGTGTGTTCTTATTTTCAAGCGTTGTTTTGTACATACGTATATTATTTTATACTGAATAAAACGAGTACAGAAATGTTTTCAGGTTAATTTCGGTGCATAAGGTGAATGCATATGCATGTAAATATAAATGTTTGTATGTATGTACATGAACCTTCTTTGTTTTATAATGTTAGTATTTACTGATATGGTGTTTACTGCTATGGAGATACAACGATATCCTGGGCTATAAAATGTTGTGACGGATTCTTAACGCCATGCACAACGCTAATGCGGTGCTTGGTCTAATCTTAGATACGATACGTGCGGTTTTTCGGATTTCACCCAAAATCAGTATAAAAATGCCTTCCATTTCGGTAAAATGACTCCTACCGATTCTAATTTTGCACCTTCGACGACTGCGATGGAACAGGACGCGATTATACAATAGGTGTCGTGTCATACATTTTTGGATTCTTATTTTATCATGACCTAAGGTATAATCTTCCGATAGATTGACCTCTTGAAACGAAAAGTCCTGCATGAAAGCAGACATTTTTTATTCATTATTCTCTTATTTTCTCGTTGATATCTATAAGCTGGGCATCCACGATCGCTCATGAATGTCATTCCCGGCATGAGTGCACTCATGAATCCCAGTGGATGGGTCTACGTGCCAGACGTGCGTGTTCATGTGCGAATGAATTCAAACATTTTTGAATTCCGCACTCATGTCTGGAATGTCATTAATGAGTGATCGTGGCCTAAAGCCGCTGCCACCCAATGAGCGACAAGCGGCAAAGCGGCAGAGCGGCAGAAAATATGCCCAGAAATGACGCTTGCCGAAACGACACAACCATAAGATTTGATACGTTTTATTTTTGCCGCTTAGCCGCTTTGGCGCTTGCCGCTCATGGCATCATGGACCATGGCTCATGGAGCCTAGTCTTAAGGTTTCTGTCCTTTTCAGCAGCCGACCACTCCAGATATCTATTAAATGCAGTTGCTTTGCATATTCGGTGACGTTTGGGTCACATATTTCTCGAAAGATTTTATTATACATACATACATATGTATGGAAAGCAATTACTCCTCCTTTGTGGAACTATGTGTTTTCAACCTAAGTTGTGGTCATATACGTATGTACATATACGGACCCTATCTGTAGACTATACTAGGTATGGGGAACGATTAAAGTTAAAGAATGGTCCACCCTCTTTCATGTGAGAAAACGGATCTTAGGCAGTGAATTCGTCTCACCAACCGCACTTACCACGCTTCACCCAGAAAAACTGATAAGCTTCCTGACAGCCTCTGAAGCAGATAAACTGTTCTTAAACACCCGGGATAGCACAATGGGCTGCTATGTGGGACCGCAGTGCTAGAGTGTACCAACAGCGCCCAACTAATGAAAATAATTGAAAAAGGTTGATGTTTAATCTACATTTCTGCGCCCATCTATTTAATACATATGTGCATACGTACATATGAATGTATGTATGTTTTATTTAGGGCCGATTGTAACGACTCAAATAAGGTTGGAGATCCAGTATAACTATCTCAATATGGTAGATAATATATGTACATATGTACATGCATATGCATACTTTCAACGCCCAAAAGTATAACATTAAAATAACAAAATGTTATGACACCCAAATATAGGCAGTAATAATTGTTGTTTGCACGAAACGTATCACATTTTTGTTTAATTAAAATTTAAACATTTTATGTCTTATTTTTAACTATACGACTATTCCTTATATCTTAGCTGCTATGTAAAATTCATATCAAAAAGAAACATAGATACCGTAGAGCTTGGAGTATTCTTTACTGAAATACAAACCTATTTGCTGGAAATATGCACACAGACAAAGTTTAAACACATAAGATTGCTTCTAGGCGTTCAGAGATGCGTGACAGTGCTTGACCAATTTAGATTTCATTATTGGTGATTCGAGTGCAAATATGACTGTTTGGCAGTCGAAGAAAATGATGATAGGTTTTAGCACCGACCTCATCGTCAACTAGTAGCTTCCACAGCTTCTATCCGACTACTGTTTAAGCTAAGTATGTTGCTTGCGGTGATTCATTTATTTCTTTTTGTCGCCGATGTTACTTCGGTTGGACAATCGCATGTTGAAGCTTGACGTAGATAACTTTGCCCAGTGTTATCTAACAAACTATGATTAGTGTCGGCCTTGTCAGGGAGACGGAGAGCCAATTCATTACTTGGAGACGAGTTCCCTATCTGTGACCTGAATACCTTTTACAAGCATGCAGTGCAGGTGCAGCTATCCTAATGCATTCAAGTGCATTTTCAAGTTAAGCTTTACATTCATTATTAATGTTGTCGCAAAACCTGAGTTGGATACCATTTAATTTTAAAGGGTTGCCCCTTTGAATGTTGTGCTTCCTCACGACTATCAAGAGCTATGTTTTGAATATTGTCCCTAATTTAATCTGACTTACGTATTTAACTAAGGTGAATAACTAAGTGGAATATAGAATACTGAAGTAAAATATCAATAATCCCCATTTCTAACTTTGTAAATAGAATATTTTTGAAAGAAGCTTTTGGTCACACTGACTGGGATTCGCTGAAAATTAACGAATCATTCAAAGACTAAGATCATTGCAGCGTACTTTACATATAGAGATGCTTGTCATAGACCGGACAGCACTTCTGTCCGGCCTTGCACTCCTGAGCCTTGCTCCTGGAAGAAACAATAGAATAGCTAGAGACAGGAAGCACTTTCTGTCACCTATCACTTATATTTACGTCTTATCGTGCGATTTTAATTTCTATGTTAAACATCTTGAAAACTCTGGTGCATGAATGCCTTGAGTTCAAAATTGTTTGTCCCTTTCGAGGAAAACTAGACATTTCGCAGCACTTTTCGCGTTGTACACAACCATCACACGGATGTGTCTTGTTTTCCCATTGTTTGTAACAGTCCGCTGTTTGATTTTTAATTCCGAATTTAATTAAAATGTACACGGATATAGTTTTTTAAATTTTTTTTTATTTAACAATAAATAGCATTTAGATATGTGAAATTTCTGAAAGTTCATCTCTACGCAGAGCTTCTGATGGCGATGGTATGCGACCTCCAATAGGTAGAATATCAATGTTTTGTACATGTGCCCTAACACTCTGCCCTGGTGGCAGTCCGATGTACCACTTGCCAACGTTCTTTATAATTGTTGAATCTCTGTTTCGAGATTTCCAATCCTGTTCCCTGCCAATCTCTAGGATTCGTCGATTACTAGTTATGACAGGTGGTATTGAACTAAGGTCATCATCAAAATTTGGGGTTTTAAATCGATCTGTTCCCGTTTTACCCCTCCGATTTTCGGTTTGCTTGAATCCTCGGTTAATGGAACCAGTCTCCTCTGATCTATCATTGGAAAATGCATTATACTCGTTACCATTTTCCTCATCTTCCTGTAAGATATCATCGGTATTGGCCGACTTTCCACTATTTTTAGCCCCATTCTTGAACCTCGTTCCACCTCTACTGGAGTTTTGAATGTAATTATCATCATGACCAGCTGTCTTGCTTTGTTTTCGATAACTTTTCGAATTGTTCTCTTGACCATTGCTTGAGGAAGTATTGTCGGTATCATCATCTTTGGGACGTATTCTACCAGAACTAGATGTCTGCAAGTACTCTTGCGGAACGACATCACTCCGTAAGTTGGGAATGAGTGTGTTTACATGTGAACCGCGTCCAACACTATTTTTAATAATTCTGTACCCAATTCCAGCACCAGCTTCATACTCCACTGTTCGTTGAACGCCCTTGTCATCTAGATAAGAATAGGCTCCTCTTACAACACCGTCTGGGCCACTAACTTCGGACCTTCTTTGATCAGGACCTGTTGCAATAAATTTGTATGACCCGTGTGGACCTCTTTGGACAGAAACTTTGCCTCGTGTTTTTGGTGCAGCCTTATAGAGTGGCGCACTATACGCTAACGTAGATGGACTATCAGGTACGCTGTTTAAAACTTCAAAACCAGTGCCTGCTCCAGCTGCATAACGCACAGTATGCTTCTCGCCAATGTCGTCAAAATATGAGTATAAACCTGAAAATGAAACAGAGGTGTATAATATTTTTATATGAAACTAAAATACTTAAGGTGGTATGTTATAAGTTTTAGTATAAAGATTAGTTATAAACCATAGGGCAGGAGCAGTAGAGGAGGAGTAGAAGCAGAATAAAAAAAATACAGCTTCATGGTACTGAATACAGAAAATGAACAAGTGAATCATCCATATGTATGTACATATGCAGATCATAGCCTCGGAGATAATAGGGCACGACAGAAATGGTGTCTCAATCGTTAAGCAGATCTAACTGAGTTAGGCAGTAAAGTAGATCTAACATCTATATCAGCTTAAGAAGGAACGAGCTTTATAAGCTAAAGCGTTTCTTTAAAGGCAAAGAAATATGCATACTTTGCGATGAAGCCGACTCTTTTGGCTGACAGTAGAGGAGAGTCTTCTGTTAAACACAAATAAGCTGAAGCAAGGTGAAGGCGTTCTACCACATCTACATTTATAGCTTCAACAATCTTAGCTTCAGATTTTGTGATGAAAAGAGCTTCAGCTCACGCAGTCACTTGGCGCTACCAGAACTCTGATCCAACCTGGCTTTGGCTTCAAACAACAAATGATAACTTTAAGGATGTCGTACATACCTTAAGTTATGAACCCGAACCTATATACAATGTGCAATTTATTTCAATTACATTTCGCTCTATTGTTGGAACTTGTGGTTATGATATAAACTTATGAACATTAAATGATCACCTCTTATTCTTCCATTGCTGTCTGAATCTTCATTTCTGTTGTACTCTGGTGTTTTGAAACTGAAACTATACGTTGGATCATCGTAAGGGTCTGCTAGTGGATCATCAGCATTTCCAATTCGTCCTCTCGGTATCTGAGATAAATCCATTTTCCGGTGTATTTGTGGACCATTTACCCGAAATCTGTATAAAAAAAATACAAAACGACATATGTACGAGTACTTTAAACATTTTCTTATAAATTTACATACCTATGCATGTTTTACATACTTTTGTTAATTTCTTCTACTCTTACCGCTAATAGTGGCCCGTCTAATCTTTGCAGATTTGCAGGATTATTTTTGGCGATATACTTTCGCATGTATAAGAATCAACAAACACTTGCAAAGATCTAGAGGCGCTACATAACCGTTATAGGGCCGCCTTTCTCGGGATAATCCAGACTAGGGGTACCAGAAGTTGCCAACAGAGTGGTTTTCTATCACAAATTCAGTGGAACGCCACTTTAAACTCTCTTCCACCTTCACCTCGAGAAACTAGACAGAATCGGAGTTCACATAATTGGGAAGGGGCATTATGGAAAACGCTTCTTCGTTGGTGGGACGGTGGGATCAGGAACAGGTTTTTCAGTTAATGCGAGTAAAACAAATATGACCTTCTACAACAAAAAGTTGTATTGGGAAAGTACGTTGATACCTTAAAAGAATTCTTCCAAAGTGCTCTAAACAAGCTAACCAAATGGGCAGCTCGGAGTCGTTTGAGTGTGAACCCCCGCAAAACTGAGCTGGCACTCTTCACTATGAAGTATACAATTTCGTATATCGACCCACCTACCATTGGTGGTAGAAGTTTAACTTTTTCCAACGGCTCAAAAACTAGCAACGGAGTGGGTGATGGTGTTTTTTCCGTCAGGCTTAACCTCAGCCTAGTGGTCCTTCTTTCAAATCATTGTAGCGTGTTCCAGGCGGAAATCATGGCGATCAGAGAAGTCTTAACTTGATTAAAGAAATGTGATATCCACCACTGATATCCACATCTCTTTGGACAGTCAAGCGGCATTAAAGTCCTTCGAATCAGTCGCTTCAAGTTCACTAATAGCCTTAGACCGTCGATCGTATCTTATAGAGATGGCGGAGCAGTTTAATATCTACACAAAGGATTTCTGCAGAAGCTGTGTGGACGAGGAGCAGGAGGAGACTATTCTCCATCTTCTTTGCACCTGTCTAGCTCTCTCCCGCAAAAGAAAACTCCACTAAGAAGCCTTCTTTTATACGAACTTAGGCGACCTGATGAACATTGATGTTAGTAGCCTCCTACGCTTCTCTTTCTTTCCGAGATCCTTGTGGTATCACAACGGACCTCTCATGGATCTAAGTGTGTTGGCATTAGCTGCCACTTCAAACCTAACCTAACCTAACCTACAACAAAAAGATGATAAACATGGAAATTGAACCAAAGCTGCTCTCAAGAACAGAAATCAAATTATCCGAAATAGTTAAATGTCCACGGTGTACCTGAATGCCAGACTAAATTGGATCTATCAGGAGGAATCAAAAGGCGAAGAAGTGTAAATCAGCGCTTTGGCATATTACCGAGGTCAGCTTACTCATTTTACTCTACGATGGTTAGAAATATTACCTTGTATGGTTGCGTAAACGAGGCAACTGGAAAAGATGCAACGGCTATCACATATTGAGATAACAGGATACCAACATTTGCATTAAAAGTGTTGCTAGGGCTACTGCCATTGGACTTACTCATAAACAATACAGCCCCAACCATAGCGCTTCGTTTGCACCAGGATGCTAACTGGCATTGGCTTGGAACCATTTATGGACGAAGAAAGATCTTGGTCCTAGCTAATAGATGACGCGAGAGTAGATTTCGCTGACGATTTTGGAAGATAGGTTCACTGATGGACGGCTGAGCAGATGGAGACTTTTTGGAAGAACTTAATTTAGCCTGCCATTTCACTGGTGTGGCTGCAGGTATATTTTCCGAACCGCTGGCCATCTCCAAATCCGCCCGCCTTCCGAACTACAGCAGTGCTTCCCAAGCGGAGATCCTAGCAATGACACTAGCCGCCCATTAGACTGCGATATGCGATGGATATCACCTTTTCGTCGACAGCCAGGCAGTAATAAAAGCAATTTCTGATACAGAAATAAAATCGAAGCTTATGGTTGGGTGCTGTCGAGAAGAGCTCAAGGTTCAGCAAAAGGTGATATCAGGAAACGAGAATGCATGAGGATTAGGTGACGTAAAGATAAATCGTTAATGCATTGGATAATAAAGCTGTGTAATGATTCAGTCACCATTGGTGATAGAAAATCAATGCACGTGCAACCCGGAATAAACTGACACTGGCTTGGATTAAATTACATACAAGCATCGAAGAAAACGAAAAAGTAGACTTCGTAGCAAAGCGGAAGTTTTGTGGGCCAGAGCCTTAAGACTGGTAAGAGATGCTATTCAAAAATTGATGATGGAGGGTATCAAGGACTAAGATTCTGAGTGAAAGAGAAGGGCACAATGAAGGTGGCCTAGTCCCATAACATTATTGCCTGTCAGTCGGTTTAGTTTTCTGAAAATAATTTACGTAAATAAACAAAAGTCGTATCACTTGAGTCGCTTCTATTGCAATCTTAATCAACACTCTGTATCGATTGGTATTCGCCCGGACCGTATTACTGTTCAACTAAAAATAAATGAAACAAGAAAATTCCGATTCTGATATAGGTACCCTGATTTTTCCCCCATGCAGTACTAGTATGATACACACCGCACTGTGACAGTCCAATTCATGCACTATGTTTATTTTATCTTATTATTTGTTTACTTACTTCGATTAGGGGTAAACCAATAGATAAATAGGAATTCAATACTTTTATCAGTCAGACATAAAGTAATCATCTACTAAATTATTTATTGCTGCTGACAGAATAAAAACAGGGCTATATGTTTCAAGTTAAAAAAGAATTTTTTTGAAATACTGGTATATATGTATACTGGTATAAAACAGTCTCAACAAATTAATTGTATTCAAAAAAAAAAATTTTTTTTACGTGAATACAGACATTTAAACGAGTTGGCCGTTCGTCTGTCGCGTCCAAAAGACTTCCAATGGAAAAATGTACACTGCTCTCCTTAAACACTTTCTCTGAATGCAAAACAAACCTTTTAAAACGGATTATGAGTTATAACCTAAAGTATTAGGATCTGACCTCCCTGATGGGTAGTCATCAACGAATATCATTTATTTCAGAGAGACCTTGGTAGAGGACTCCCCACTAAACCATAGCAGGCGCAGGGCAATGCTTTAAATCTTTGAACTGAGATTTTTTTTAATTCAACAATTAATTTAATTTAATGACCAAGAACAGCGGGTCAAGGAGTAGGGTATATAACTACATAATACCCAAAACAATGTGACTAGCCTATGGCAAGAAAAGGTCCAACGAGCTTCTTAGCAGAAGCACAATCTTTTAAAAGTTACCCGCATACCCTGACTGTATTGGAAAAACGTAGCGTGATGTCAGTAGCGGTGCCGTGACATAAGGCCATGTGACATAAGGCCATATTTCAAAATATAAGGCCATATTTCAAAATATGGCCTTATGACACTTTCACAAAGCGACATTAGGCCATATTTCTAGGTATGGCCTTATGTCGCTTTGCGAAAGCGCCATAGGGCCATATAATTTTGAGACACTAGACCATATGGGTTTTGCAACAACAAACCGATGGGGTGGGACATAGAGAACTCGTCACCGACTCAAATTATTTTTTTTTTTTTTTGTTTTATTGCCATTCTTATTTTCGACATAATTACTCAATTATTATGGAACGGTCGAAAATTTGTATAGTAAATAATTTGTGAAATTTTTATAATTTGTGAAAATAATAGTTAAAAATTCGCGCGCGACTGCTATGGAGCAGAGTCAAAGACTTTGTCAAAAACGGATAAGGTCGTCCTCGGTTATTTCGAGTAAAAAGTCATTCGGGTGATCTTTGGTTCCATCTGCATAGGCATAAGTGGAGGAGAAGATATAACGACGAAATTTATGGGTTGTACAGCAATATCCACCGGATCAGAAAAGTCCACATACAACGATTAAAATGGCTGGGACATGTAGACCGGATGAACACCAACACTCTGTAAAGGAAAATCTTGGAATCTACCTAGGAGGAATCTACTCAGAGGGTATGCGCACGTGGAAAGAGACCTCAACCAAGTTGGCGTGCAAAACTGGAGGCAGCTAGCTAAAAATCGAGCTGGCTGAACTATAGTGCCATCATAAGTAGGAGAATAAGCCTCGTAGCAGGTTTTGGGTCCGGAGAATTATAACGATCAATATAGATCGATACAGGATAATTGAAGACCACGCTGTAAAGCTTGGTATCACGCAACAGCTGTGGAAAGGTGAATTAAAAAGAAACTACTTACGAGGGACCCAACTAGGAGGAAGCAAGCAAAGCTAAGCTCTCCTAAACAACGAAGGAAAAACTCACCATGTAAGGCTGCCTGTTTAAGATCACTCTTTTTTTTTTGAGTTTTATATACCTCATGAACAAGCTAACTAGTAGGTCAAGCGAATTTCGAAGCGGACTTAACAGGTGTCCGATGTATAGAGTCCACTTTCCGCTAGGAGCTTCCAGAGGAAAAATCTTGTTACACTTTCTATAGACCACCACACAGCGCGAGTGAGGTACATTGGTTCAAAACTCAGCTGCTATTAGGTTTCAATGGCGTTCAAGGGTGGCGTCCAGACTAACTGGAGAAATTTGTCTACAGATTATTATAATTCAAGGTATTTTATTCGGATCTCCTGCCTGATGTCATCATCGTTATTAGTTCAATTAGCTCTTCAATCCATCACCACTTTACGCCAGTTTTTTTGCAGCAGAGTCGACATTTGCTGTCACAGTTGATCGATTATATTTATCGAATGTTTCTCGACATTTAACCACTACACCATGGCCACCCTAGAACGTCATAAACCCTTGAGCCTGAGTGAATCTTAAAAGAACTTATAAGCAAAACAAGTCGTATATTTGTCCTGTTTCCTTGATGGTATGATAAGTCCTTCATAAGAGAACTCGCGTTTAAATTGTGGCGACACAAAAAAATAAACTATCCTCCACTTCCTTTGCGGAGATTAATAAGTCACCTCAACTACTAATTGAATTCTTGCGAACTATGCCGGAACAATCACCTCCACCTATCCTCCAATTAGTAATCACTAATCGCTTAGCGTCAGCGCTGTTAATTTGTTTCCATTTTTGTGCAATCTCCACAGTAAGCTAACTTTTCTGAATCCATATTTGTTTTTCTCGATTGTCTGTCTTACTCATCGGAGGCTTTTACTGTAAACACAGACCGGAGACACACCGCATTGATCACAAATTATCTTCTGATATGAAAGCACATTCAGTTACCACCTACAGAGCCTTGTGCTGCGGATCGCCCTACGTAAGATCGAAGATTTACAGCCGCTACAGATCTGTACGATAACACCTTGTGTTTCTAATTCTCTTGCTCCGTTTTTGCAATATATTACCAAACATGGCAAGGCTTTTTTGCAAATCTTCACAAAAATAATTGAATTGCTCTAGAATTGTAAATGGTCGACTTGTTCCATCAGACACAAAAGGAGAGGAGTACGTTCCACAAATGGTTTTTTTTTTTTTTTTTCACTTGTGGTGTTTATTTCTTTTCATTTTCTTACCCACGTGGCCCGGCTGTATAAACTGTTTCTTCCACTCGTCCAGTCGATGGATTCCTCGAACCGTAACGACCTCGAACGCTGTTGTTTGGGTTTCCAGCCACACTATGATAGTAACTCCCAATGTCATCGTTAGAGTGTCTGCAATGAAAATTTTTACGTAGCTGATATTATTATTCTTCCTTGACTGTGTTGCAAATGAATTAATGTATTCATTTTGGTTTATATTTAAACGTGATAAGCGCTATTACACCGGAAATTGATCGTCTGGCAATGATCTTCACCAAAAAGCCGATCAAGAGTACCAATGTCTACCGAAGGGAACGAAGGCTCTATCTTCAAATGTAGGACGAATTTTAGAACTATGTCGACCGAATTCTACAGAAATTTTCTAAATACGAAAAGACACAGATGGTGCGGGGAAGCAGATGGAGAAATGTTGTTATGAGATACTGCTCGACTGTAATACATGACTTCAGAATCATGAGAAGTCACAATTCGGCAGCAATAGGAAAGATGATCGGTCATACATTCCGATCTAAGGTACACGTCAAGTACATACCTAGGCTTTAAGAACGCAAGTTCCGCGAGTATCCGCCCAAGCGTGCATCATGACTAATGTGGGAGTCACAGTCGTAAACTTTGGCGATGATGATTAATTCATACAAAAGCAAAATTTATAGAACATGTGCGGTTAAAGTAAGGCATTCTGCCAGTCGAATAAAATTAACGTACATATCTCGTTAACCACAATTTAAAATAAATGAGTCGATGTAATTTGGGGTGTACAAATTGGTGGCAACAAAACAGAACAACCTGTCTACCACCATGGATTAAAAGACGTCAGATAGAACTAACATTGACTCGGAGCACTACCTTGTTGTAGCCAAGGTACGGCAGCGGTTATCCCAAGCACCGCCAAGATAAGGAAATACTATGAGGAAGTTTGACGTCGGACGGCTGCAATCTCAGAAGATCACCAGATGCTTTTCCGACAGAGTCTCTCTTAATCTCCAAAGAAGTCCTATGCCACCAGCATCAAGTATTGAAGACGAGTGGCAATATTCCCAAAAAACCATCAGAGATGCCACCTCTGACGTGCTGGGTTTCACTCGGCCACCGCAACGAAATCCCTGGTTTAACGACGAGTGCCGGCAAGCACATGCAGCGAAAGAAGAGGCATACAAAGCGGCGCTGCACAGGAGGACCAGAACTGCTCGCGAACTCTACGAGAAGAAGAGGAGAGACGAACACCGGCTTCTCAAAAGGAAAAGGAAAGAGCAGGAGAAGCGCGCGATCGAGGAAATAGAGAGATGTTACTGCAGGAATGAGGTTCGGAAGTTCTACCAAAGGGTAAAAAGAACCTTCCAAGGTTCGAACCGAAGGGAACATCGTAGTAGAATCGTAGTCGATGCTGAGGATATGGAAGAACTACTTCTGCAGACTGTTTAACGGCGACGACAAATCAAAATCAGCTGTCAAGCAGAATGAACCATTCAACCTGGACGACTAAGACCAACAATTCCGTCCACCCGACCTGGACGAAGTGAAGATAGCCATATCTAAGCTTTTAAGTCCAACAAAGCTGCTGGTTCTGACGGCCTAGCTGCCAAGCTGTTCAAAGCGGCAGGCGATGACTTGGTAAGGAGGAAAGTGTGCCCGATGAATGGAACCTCAGCATTGTTTGCCCGATCCTCAAGAAAAGACACGCTCTGAACTGCGCCAATTACAGAGGCAACAGTCTTCGTAACATCGCTTATAAGATCTTATCTGGCGTGTTGTGTGAGCGTCTGAAGCCCTTCGTCAACAACCTGATCGGTCCATATCAGTGTGCCTTCAGGCCAGGAAACTCCACCATTGACCAAATATTCACACTGCGGCAGATCTTGGATAAAACCCAGGAACTTCAAATCGATACCCACCACCTTTTCATCGATTAAAAGGACGCACATGACAGCATCTATAGAGACGAGCTATATAGAGCCATGGCATCCCTGTCAAACTCGTCGGTCTGTGCAGGATGACGATGGAGAATACACGGTGCTCCATCAAGTTCGGTCAAGACCTCACCGAGACCTTTGATGTCAGAAAAGGATTTAGAGAAAGCGACGCGCCGTCATGCGCTTCCTCAACATCGTTCTTGAAAGAGTTGTGCAAAACTCATGCTCCAACACCAGAGGCACAGGAGAACGCAGAGTGATGTCACTGGCTCGTTCGTGAGCATTGAGACGGAAGCGGTGAAGATGGGTTTCGCGGTCAATGAGGGTAAGACGAAGTATATGCTGTCAACAAGAAAGGAAACCCAACACCGACGTCTCGGACAGAACGTCACAATAGACAGTAATAACTTCGAGGTAGTTAAGGACTTTGTCTACCTAGGCTCCGCTATGAATTTAGACAACGACACCAGCGCTGAGATCAACCAATCGCTGTTTCTTTGGGCTAAGAAGGCAATTGAGCAGCAAATCCCTCTCTCGAATAACTTAGGTGACCCTGTATAAGACCTTAATCGTCCCAGTCCTACTCTACGGCGCAGAGGCATGGACTCTGTCTAAAGCGGATGAGGTTGCTCTGTTTCCAGAGGAAAATTCTTCGGGTGATTTTCGGTCCCGTCTGCATAAACAATTTGTGGAGAATGTGATACAACGACGAAGTATACTAGCTGTACAGAGGAATAGAGGTCCAAGGACTGAGGTGCCTGGGGCATGTAGAGAGGATGGATACCAATGCTTCGTCCCGGAAAACTTCGAGCCCACTCCCGAGAGTCGGTGCAGTAGAGGAAAACCGCGTCTCAGGTGACGCACGCAAGTCGAAGGGGACCTTGATCAACTTAGCGTGCGAAACTGGAGGCAGCTGGCTAAAAATCAAGCTGGCTAGAGACGCTTGTTGGTTGAGGCCCAGGTCCACCCCGGACTGTAGCGTTACTCTTTGCAAACATTTATCGTCTATTCGCATTAACTTTTGTTCGTCAGTTAGGTTCGAGTACGGTGATGGAGTTTTTTTTATTGGAATCTAATTAAGAAACTATGAAAAATTTTCTGAATCACACTACCAATTCTTTTGGTGGCTTATTTTGTTATTTTTTTGGGTCTTTTTTCATCTTTCGTTTGGCACCATTTTTCAATGAGGTGACATTCTATGGAGTCAAGAAAATGGCTGCCTTTATAATTATTTCAGTTACTGTAGGATGTCTTTTGTTAACAACTAAATGAAAAAGACTTTTACATCAGCTTTTATAAAATACATAAAAAATGTAATAATCACTCCAAATCTGTCGAGGGAAAGAGATATACGCGTTTCGGAAACCCTGTGCGAATTGGCAATTAGTTGAAGCGTCTCTTCAGAAGCAGACGTTTTTTTTAAGAAATATTTTTAATCGCGTGCTTTTAATGCGATATAATTGTGTTCACAGCTACTTTGTTTGTATGTCATTGTTAAAGTATAGTAAGAACTTCGATTTACATCAATTTGAAACATCACTTGGATAGACACAGCCATAGACACAGATGGTAGGTAGGTAGGTAGAGATGACGGATCCACTGAACCCAATTAGCACTAGGATGTGCCTTTTTGTTACCACGTCTCGTGTGACCTGGTTGCCACAGACACAGATGACGCAAAAAAAAAGTAATTTCTTGTCAAAGTATCATGCTTCTCTGAAACCGAAAAGCTTGTCCTTGTTTGTGAATTAATTTGTAAAAATTGCAAGTTCGTCGATATTGTACATAGTTACAGGTCATTTGGAGTTCTTTAAATTTCAAGTTTTTACCATATTCACAAAGAGTTTAATATTTTATATACATATGCTTTGACTACACAACTGCTTCCATTTTACAACCGAATTTAGTCCTGATACATGTTGGGTACCGTTTACTGTCTATGTAATTGCTTTTAAACTTAGATTTGAACAATTTTGCACACAATATGTCGACGTCGAATAGAATTGAAAAAAAAAAAACACTTTCACGGAATAATAGAAGAAAAAAATTACCGAAAGGAATAAGACCCATCAGGATTCACATTGTTGTACTCGATTTCACATAGTCCACTTTTAAATATGAGAACATGAATGAAGACAGATTTAAGTATCCCACTAGCCGAGGTGAAGGACATCTGCATGTTTTTCAGTGGGTCTTTCGTATCCTGAGGATGTCTGTATCTGTTAGCGCATATACGACTATTTTTCGAACCGATAACTCCCGTTTCAATAGCGCAAACTGACAAAAGCAACAATAGACTCTGACTGGCTTATGAAAAGCGGGAGTTTTTTCTTAAATATTGTTTCACTTGACCACCCACTCACAATGGCGAATCTTTGCAGTTGCTTTGGAGCCCAGCAATCGGCTCCCTTCTCTTTTTTTTTTTGTTTAAATCTCATCTGCTTAAATTCCCAGCAATATGAAAAGAGTTTCTTAAAATGTACATAATACTTGTACAACTTGGTAATCAGACACAACGGGAAGTGGTTTTTCTCACTCATTCTATTGGGCACAGATGCATTCGGATACAATTTGGAAGTCAACCCCTTGTTGGTAGTGCTTTGATTAAGAACTCTCATTGCGCGAATTATGGACGCTTAATGATTCACACCTCTTATTTATGACCGACAGAGTTTGTGCTCTATGAGCAAAATACGTATTAATATTTGTATGTTCTCATGGGCACATAAATTATAACGATTGACTGCTATGCGAGCAGAGCAGGAAGTCGGAAGTTTAAGGTAGTTTCAACTTAAGAAGCATGACAGGAAAAGTGTCGAAAAAGATCTTAGATAAGTTTGTGTTTTGCGTTGTAATACGTATAATGTACATCCAGCCATAAATAAAGAAAAATGGTTCTGTTCTGTACATATGTGTATAAGACGGATCATGTACCTTCCTTCCTGCTGCGTATGGTAGTCGCTCCAGATAGCATTGTAGCTTTACCACCTCAAAACGGGTTCTACGCTACAGATACGGTTGAGGAAACTATTTCTGTTACCACTTCCCTATGATTCTGCGTCTACATATTCCTCTAGTTAACCTTCCGACCAGATGATCGTTGTCACTGTTTGATACAGTCTTCCGGGGTCAATATGATTTTAAACTGACTGTTGGTGATCTTTTTGGCGACTATGAACAACTCGATGGCTTTACGAAAACCTTCTAATAAATTTATTTTCTTGTCCAGACTTGTGTTTTAGGTTGCCCTAAAGTTCGAGGTGGACCTGGGCCTCAACCAACAAGCGTCTTCAGCCAGCCCAATCTTAAGTCAGCTGCCTCCAGTTTTGCACGCCAAGATGGTTGAGCTCCCGTCCCACTTCCGTGCGCCACTTGAGTCGCGGTCTTCCTATACTGCGCTGTTCTTCGGGTATGGATTCGAAGATCTTCCGTGCCGGAGCATTGATGCGCATCCGCTCTACATG
Source organism: Matsumyia berberina (assembly GCA_917880715.2). Taxonomy (NCBI): domain Eukaryota; kingdom Metazoa; phylum Arthropoda; class Insecta; order Diptera; family Syrphidae; genus Matsumyia; species Matsumyia berberina. The sequence continues at coordinate 39,604,550 of OU862870.1, forward strand.
ACCCAGCCACCTCAGTTGTTGGACCTTCACTCTTCTCGCTATGTCGATGTCACTGTACAGCTCGTACAGTTTGTTATTGTATCTCCTTCTCCATTTACTGTTTATGCAGACGGGACCGAAAATCACCCGAAGAATTTTCCTTTCGAAACAGCCAAGAGCAACTTCATCCGCTTTTAACAAAGTCCATGCCTTTGCGCCGTAGAGCAAGACTGAGTCTTATACAGAGTCACTTTAGTCGTTCAAGAGAGGGCTTTGCTACTCAATTGCCTTCTTAGCCCATTGATTAGATTAGCAAGAGTTGTTCTTCGTTTAATCTCAGCGCTGACATCGTTGTCTTAATTCATAGTTTAGGTAGACAAAGGCCTTAACTACCTCAAAGTTGAATCTGTCTACACTGACGTTCTATCCGAGACGTCGGTGTTGAATGTCCTTTCTTGTTGACAGCATATGCTTGGTCTTGCCCTCATTAATCGCTAACAGGCCTGTAGCCTCTGTCTTAATACTTAAGAACCCGTCAGGGACATCATGCTGCGTTCTTCCTATTATGTCAGTATCAACGGCGTATATATTGTCATAACCCACCGATAGAACTTGCGATTCATCTCGATCCCTTCGTCACAGTATTCCAAGCAGAAGGCCTTGCCATTTTGAGGGGAGCTGGAGTTCTCTTGGAATGGAAATGGAAAACAGAAATCTGCTCGAATAGTCAACCAGCCGAATAGTCAAAGCCATCGCAAATCCAACATCCAGATCTCATCTGGTCGAGGAATGCAAAGACAAACTCAACTTGCTTGCCAGGCACGACGACGTCCGCCTTGTCTGAGTACCGGGTCACGTAGGTGTCACGGGGAACGAGAAAGCCGATGAAGTGGCAAGAGAAGGGGCGCACACAATAGAACGAACCGCTGAAAACACAGTTGGGGTCGCACTAACAATAATCAAAACAGCAACCAACGAGAGAATGCAAAGGGATTTCGAGGATCACTGGGCAAACCTCCGTGCAAAGTGGCTTTAGGTTCAAGCAGAGGCTGATGGTGGGACTCGTCACAGGATACATTAACCTCAACAAACACATGCATAGAAGGGCCTCGCTGCCACAGAAACATGTAGGAACTGCGAGGAAGAAAAAGAAGACCTCGAACACTTCCTGTGTCATTGCCCAGCACTAGCGAAAATGTGACAGAAGACCCTGGGGTCCAAGTGGATACCGGACCTGAAACATCACAAAGACAAAGGAATCGGCGGCATCCTCGCCTTCTACAAAGAAACAGGAAGACTCGCCAGACCACACGTACACTGGTTTCAACTCCATAATTGTTTCCACCTTCCCCAGAACCCTTCCAACAAGAACCCGTCCTAGAACCCGTCCCAAGCCAAACATATCCCTGCAGTTTCAAAGATTAAAGGAGCGGAACACAACGGGCCCGACAGAGGCCAAAATGAAGAGCCTTCCGCTCGCCCTCATATACCATACCACACCATACCATCACCGGTGTATAAGAGTAATTGGAGGGACTTTGAAAAGATTGTACCACTGGTTCTGTGAAGAACGATGTTAAGGAAGTCGCTTGACAGCGCGTCTCCTTGTCTGAATCCTTTTTTGAAATCAAAGGTCTCGGTGAGGTCTTGACCGACTTTGATGGAACAGCATGCATTCTCCATTGTCATCCTGCACAAACGGACATGTTTCACAGTGATGCCAAAACTAGACCTGGCTATTTATAACTCGTCTCTATAGATTCTGTCATATGCGGGCTTACAATCGATGCAAAGGTGGTGCGTATCAATTTGAAGTTCTTGGGTTTTCTCCTAGATCTGCCGCAGTGTGAATATTTGTTCGATGGTGGTCTTTCCTGGCCTGAAACCACACTGATATGGATCGATCAGGTTGTTGACGAACGGCTTCAGACGCTCATAGAACACGGCAGATAAGATCTTGTAAGCGATGTTACGAAGACTGATACCTCTGTAGTTGGCGCAATTCAAAGGATCAGGTAAACAATGCTAAGGTTCCATTCATCGGGCATCCTCCGACCATATGTTACAGATGAGTTGCTGCATGTTCCTTACCAAGTCGTCGCCTGGCGCTTTGAATAGCTCGGCATCTAGGCCGTCAGCTCCAGCAGCTCCGTTGGACTTAAGCTTAGGTATGACTATCTTCACTTCGCTCAAGTCGGGTACTGTTTTACTGTATTATGGGGCCCTAAATGCGCGCTGTGACTTATGAGGTCTATTGTGGTGGCCCTTTTGATTAAACCAGGTTATATTGAGGCTTTTGATAGACCTCAGTATAGCCTTAGGTTCAATTTTCCAAATTTCCGCTGGGTTGACCGAGGCCCGCATTAAGTGGAGTAATATTTTCCTTGCGGCTCCTGGACATACACACAAAATATGTTCAGCGGTCTCTTTCTGTTCTCCACAGAGCCGGCAAATATCTGTATCTATACTTTCATTTTATGCAGATGGTATCTGAGTGAACAATGTCCTGTCAGATAACCCGTTAAGGTTCTTAACTCGACTTTGTTGAGATCAAGTGAAGTCTTGGCCTTGTAAAAGTTAGGGTTGATGAACTTTTTCGCTTACCTAAGGCCCAGTAGTCGGCGTGTTTGTTGATCTCGCAATGTATTGTTTTGGAGTAGGCACTGTTGGGTGGTACCCCAAAACAGGGTTCGGGACCAACGATTTGGCGGCAAGCGCCTCTTCTCGCCAGGCAGTCAGTCCGTTCGTTACCCTCGAAGCCTTCGTGTACTGGGATCCAAGCTACGGTAACATTATTAACCGATGCAAGGCTTTCGAGGAGGTTGAGACAGTCCCAGACAAGCTTGGACCCTACCGAATAGGTACAGTGCTGCTTGACTGTCTAAAAAAGAATTAGATGTGGATTCCTTGGGTTCTGCTCCGCAGGCATTCTCTTGCACACAATTCAATAGCGAGCACTTCCGCTTGAAATACTGTAAATGACTTCCAAGCACTGTCTTGCGTTGCACGCAGGGACCATAAACCCCAGCACGTGTCGGGTAACTTCTGTATATTCTCCACCAGGTCCTCAATATGCAAGTTCTACTCCGGCTTTTTTTTTTTTTACGTTGTACGACTGTTACTCCGACGGCAGGGAAAATTCCTCGAAAGGAAAAACTCGTAAGTCGATCACCCAATAGACTATCATCACACTGACTCAATTACTAAACTGGAGACAGGTTTCCTGAGACGATGCAAAATAATGTGCATCACAACTAGTCTCCGCAATAACCAGAACCTATGAATGAAAGTTGCTGAGAAGAAAGTTATTTTCAACGCACTTTTCGATTTCATTTGAAACAAAGTCCTCACGGTCGGTGGTTACAGCATTCTGTTCCAGTGCGTTAAAATGCAAACGTGCTTACTCGCCTTTGTTATTGCACTGATTCTGCATTCAGATGCCCAGATCACGAAGGTTAAACCCTAGTAAAACGATTTTGTACATTTGGTGTATTCAAGGTGTCAATTCTGTTATATGAATTTTTCGTGAAATCTACTTCCAGAAAAGCAAGTGCCTCAATCCCCCGCGGACCGCGAAAAGAGTGGAAGTGTATATCAAAGAATGTCAAGAAGAGGTTAAGAATAAGTTGGTCAGAGGTGAGAGCAAATCGTGTAAAGCATTTTAAACGAGGATTCATTTAAATCACAACTTTCAGAAGCATATCAGATCTTGAAGGACGAGGTCAAAGAAGAATTCGGTGATCCGAGCAATGAAGACAGTCATAGTTTATACGTATACGGCTACACCGACACCCACGATCGGCTGCTGCCAACAAATAGGAGAAGTTATGCTAACATATACCATCCAACACTAGTTCCATACGAAGACAAACGAATTGCAGGGGTATGTTTACCAATATGTACATCATATAATACGATGACTAGTTTAAGACACAACGCTTTTTGTTCGACAATTACGAGTGCACTTAGCGTGTGAATACAATACAATTAACCCAAATGCGAGAATCTTACTGGCGTCTCAGTCGGTGCAGAATGAGCTTGTTGCAAGCCAAACAATAATTTTTTGTTCCCCAAATTCAAGGTTAAGCCTGCATAGAAGGTCGTGACCTTTATCACGCGCATATGTGTTTATAAAAAGTGTAATGCATTCTCCCACCATACTCGTACAGTAGTCAAATACAAATACAAAGATAAATAAATCTTTTTTAGTGTCTCTTGCATTGCGTGTATGCGAAAAATAATGCCATTGATCAAATGGGATGGCCAACACTGGATGGCCTTGTCGACTTCTACTCGGAAGGCGTTAACGAACATGGATTTTTTATGGCAACACTGCGAGCTGTCAACTTGTGTCTAAATGCAGTTACGGCTAAATATCATGTCAACCGGCGAAAGCTTCCGGAAAAGGGCGAAAGCTGCGATCTGGCTTTTGATGTTTTCGACTGCATTTCCGATCAAATCACCGGCTACTGTTTGGATCACTTCCGGCAGACATAACAATGATGGTTCGCGTTACAAGTGCTTCTTTAAGTGAGGATGAAGAATATAAAAGTTGTAACTTATTTATTATAACAAATTCAGTGGTTAAATATAATTTGACAAAATTTGGTTTTCAATAAATAAAATCGTCTGATAGTTTTTGCTCACCAGTCGACCAGTATGTGTTGAAAAGTTTTTCTTAATGTTGAGGTGTATATAGAGCAACAGGATTAAAAACGCATTACAGACAGGAAGCAAGAAGCGGAAACAATTGCCTGTGCGTGTACCTTAAAGTTTGATCAAATTAAATGAACATTTTCCGAGAATTGTGTTGTATGGGCTGGGTTTTGTAGTATCTGATTGGTGTCAACTAGGCGACGGCCAGTGTTGTAACTGTTACTACACATCAATTGTGCTTATTTTACCTCTTCGCGGTAGCCATTTGGTACAGGTTGATAAACTTATAAGCGCGAATGCCGACCAGAAGAAAAATTGCAGCAATATAAACGCGACAGCGGACAAATAACCTAAATGGAAACATCGGTAGCGTGATAAATTTCCGAAGCACATATACCACCTTACGAAAATACGAAGAAATACTGGCATACCTGGCAATACCTTACGAAGAAATACTGGCATGCATAGCAGCTACTAGTGCCATGAGAACCACGCTAACAGAAGGTCTAGAGGCTATTCTCAACCTGCTTCCACTAGACCTGTTTATACAAGAATCTGGGTCCAGAGGTGCCCTGAGAATCAGCGAAACGAATGGCTGGAGGTCAAGCACGACGGGGCATGTTCAGATTCTAAGTAAATACATGGGCAATGTAGCAACCACTGACTATACCGTATACCGTTCTCTTGCTCATTCCCAAGCGAAGAAGAATGGACAAGGTCAATAATAGCAAACCCGCGAACCAAAGCCATCTATACTGATGGGTCAAAAATGGACATTGGCGTGGGTGCAGATATGTTTTCAGAAAAACCGAGCCTCTTTAAATCAGTTAGACTCCCGGACTACAGCAGCGTTTTCCAGGCTTAGTCCCTGGACATGGGGGCATACCAGGGAATGAGAAGGCTGATGAATTGGCAAGGAAAGGATCTACGCTAGACCTGGAGCAAGCTGATCAGTCAGTGAAAGTCATGTAAACTCAAACATGAAGCGTGGATCAGGATTCTAGCGGTAGCGAATAAAAGATGGAGCTCTTTGAACTGATATAAAATAACTAGAAAACGATCGCCATGTTTCAACGGTGCCAGAACTAATACTCTTATGCAGAAGGTGAGGAAATCGTTCTCTATTCTTTTAGGAGTAATTCCAGGTCATAATACTCTGCGTTATCACATGAAAAAGCTAAGGCTAAGTGAGGACGATCTTTGCAGGGGTTGTGGAGACGAGGAAATGGTTCGAAAGCCTAGGACAATAGGAGAATGCTTTGGGTACTGCTCCACGAGCAAGGGGTACCTTCCCCTCCAAAAATGGACATCACAATGGGTCTCTACAGACCTAAGTGTGGCGCAGAGTGCTTATTTTCCTTCGCCAACCCATCTACCTAACCAAACCTTCCTGGTCTTCTTTGACGCATTTGGACCTGAGGCCGATAAGGAATTCCAGGAACCAGTTGGGGTCTTGGAAAAGGGATGGTGGGGGATTAGACCTTAAAGGGCCAACGGCGGCGCTCAAATCCTCGAAGTGGGTTACTGACATCGGTCCAACCAATCACTCGTCCTCGTTCTAGGGGACAATCTAACTGACCCTCCAGGTTGGGGGTTAAGCCGCCGGAGTGATTGCCCTAACATGGAAAAAAAAGGCGAGTTTTGAAACACAAACAATCCTCGGATACGAACGGATTTACTGATGACAACCATTGCAAAGGAGTTAAGGACAATGAGCTTCGGATCTGTACGTGGAATGTTAAGTCCCTTAATAGGCCGGAGGTCCTACACCGGGCAAAAGGAGGATGAAAAACTGCCATATCTATTAGGGCGATTGCCACCGGCAACAAAAACAGCGCTTATTTGGATGAGGATTTGTTGTTGGAGGCGGACTTAGCAAGAAACTTCAAGTATGTGAATGAGCGCCTCACAGCAATTCAAGGCCAAATCCGCCAACATAAGCCTGATATGGGTGCTTGTTCTCACAGAGGAGGATCTTTTGGACAAAACGTACGAGCAGTGTCCCAGTTACGACATTAAAATTATCCTCTGCGATTTTAACGCAAAGCTAGGAAGAGAGGGCATATTTGGTAGTGTGTACTGTCAGAAAGTACAGCCTACACGACACCACCTCCGATAACAGATTTAGGCTGATCGACTTTGTTACGGGGCAACGAGGGAACATGGAGACCTGCTGATCAATCAACCGTCAACCAGATTGATCATATTGCGATCAACCCAAGGCTCTTCTCCAGTATTATGAATACCCGAACGTTACGAGGGGTCAACATTTACTCGAATTACTAACTTGTTGTAGCCAAGGTACGGCTGCGGATATCCTGAACACCGCCGAGACAAGAAAATGCTGTGAGGAAGTTTGACGTCGAACGGCTGCAATCGCCAGAGATCACCAGATCCTTTTCCGATCGAGCCTCTCTCAATCTCTCAAGAAGTCCTAAGACGCCAGCAAGACCAGTGGCAACATTGCCAAAAGCCATTTGCCGCCTCTGACGTGCTGGCTTTCACTCAGCTATTGCAACGAAACCCCTGGTTTGACGACGAGTGCCGGCTAGCACATGTAAACAAGAGCATACAACGCGGCGCTGCATAGAAAGACCAGAGCTGCTCGCGAGCTCTACGAGCAGAAGAGGAGAAAAGAACACTGGCTTCTCAGGAGGAAAGAGCATGAGAAGCGCCCGATCGAGGAAATAGAGAGATTTTACTGCAGAAACGAGGTTTGAAAGTTCTACCAAAGGGTAAAAAGAACCTGTCAAGGCTGTAAGCATGAACAAGGGAACATCGTAGTAGAATCGCAGACCATGCTGAGGATCTGGAAGAACTACTTCTCCAGCCTGTTTAACGGCGACGACGAATCAAGCCACTAAGGAGATAACATCGAAGCTTGGGAAGTGTTGTCCCGAATAGCTTAAGATTCTTGGTATGCAGCACAATGTTAAGCTCTGCTGGGTCCCTGGTCATAGCGCAATACCAGGTAATAAACAAGCCGACGGACTGGCAAGAATGGATTCAACCCTAGCCCGAGAGAAAGCGGACTGTACGGTCAAACCGGCACTCTGCAACCTAAGGGCGAAAATTGCTCAAAAAACCCGCAACCTTAACCTAACCTAATCGGAAGAACGCAGCCTGATGTCAGGTTAAGGTAGTTCAGGACTTTGTCTACCTAGGCTCCGCTTTGAGCTCAGCCAATGACGCCAGTGCTGAGATCAATCGAAGAATAACTCTTGCCAATCGCTGTTTCTTTGGGTTAAAAAAGCAATTGAGTAGCAAAGCCTTCTCTCGAACGCCTAAAGTGACGCCTGAGGTTCAAGGACTGAAGTTTCTGGGGCATGTAGAGCGGATGGATACCAACGCTCCGTACCGGAAAATCTTCGAATCCACCGCCGAGAGTCGGCGCGTTAGAGAAACACCGCGATTCAGGTGAAAAGCGCAGTTGGAAGGGGACAAGACAGCTAAAGATTGAGTTGGATGAATACTCTTGTTGGTTGAGGGCAATGTCCACCCCGGACAGTAGCGCCGCCTTATGTAAGTGAGTAAGAAAGATGATTTGTTTATTATTTTAAAGCTAAAAAACCTATCTTTGAGATAAAATATCAATCAGGTATACTTGACTTAAATTTCTAAAAATGTAACCTTTAAATTATTTTAAACAAAAAAATAAAGCGTAAAATACGATTTTTATCATTTTACCCAAAATTGTGCGTAATCCAAGCTCTCCTAAAATTGAGGTAAGTAAATACATTCCTCGGGAATCAGAATAGATCTTAAGCTGGGCCTATGGTAGAAGATTATCGGAGCACAAAGTTCGTATTGACGGCTGCCTATGGTTCTTGGAAATATGGTTGCGTACCGAAAAATACAATTCAGGACAGTGCATACAGTGATAAACACTTATCACATTTTGGAACCAACTAGAAACCGGCTTATAAAAATTTAGACGCCAATTGTTTTATAGGTCGTGTACCGTGTACTATTCGAATCATTTTCACCACGAGAATACTTCGAAATTAAAGTCGTACCACATTGCTCAATGGGATAGAAGGCGAAACAAATCCCGTTGACACTAATTATAAAAGAAATCCACAATTAACAATTGTACTGCTCCTTTAGCGGAAATGCAGTTTGGTCACCACTTTTGTACTTTTAAATTTTGACAGGAGCTTTTCCCATTGACATTTCCCAGGTTCATTCACAGTTACGACTGCTAAATCTCCAATATTTTAACATAGTTTAAGGCGCTTAATGTATTTCCTTATCATATACAAAATCCATTTATATACAACCACAAACAACTTCGGGCTTGTACTCATTGCCAACCGAACAAGCAAAAAATCATTTTATTTTTGCGTTCGCAGAGTTTGGACGGGGTTCGGCTTTCGGCTTCAAAAATTGTACATTCTAACTCCAATTCCAAAACATTGTCTCCAACAAATTTCAATATAAATAACAGTAAATATAAATCCACCAAATTCAAAGTGCTGTGTGAATTCCATCTGGTAGATTAAACCTTCAGAAAAACAGATAAAAAGTGCAAAATTTGTAAGGTAACTACTTGACAAATTCATTAAATTTTAAACACATTACTTTGACCATAATTGGGAATATAGTCAGTTTAATCTGTTATTGGATCCATATTACCACTCTCGGGTTTGTGAATTCCAACAATGTTCTGCTCAAGATAGTGAATATTTGCGTCACCAAAATGGTGATGCAATTGGCCATAAATATGCAGGTGAAAGTTGACTTTCAAAACTAATCAGAATAATTTGCAATCTCCAATGAAGAAAAAGATCTAATATAACAAATTGCGAGGTCAGTTTGTGACCGACCAATTGGTCGTGCCGCAGCCGTGTAAGGGCGGAATTCCTGGAAATGTCAGAACACGCGAATATGTATGTCAGTTGCGAATATACACATACACACGTGCGTACTGATATGAAATCGTGTTACTCATCCGACATCATTGAGGGGCTCGTTTACTTTCGACACACTGTAATGACGATTTCAGAGGCACTCACCTTCGCCCCTAAGTTCGTTTTAAATACTATTCGTGCGGGAGCTTCGCTGTTCAGGAAAACAATACAAACACGAATTACCCTTTGAAAACTGTCATTTCTTTACACGACACAAATATTTTAAGAGCGAACAAGTAGGTAAAACTAAAAATTGACGGACCCAGTACTGAACTTTATTTATTTTCAACTCTCCTTCCGAGCCTATGAGCCTCGATTCTCGGTAATATAACATCAAATCTCATCCATTCGGAAATAAGCAATAAGTTCCATGTCTGTATGTTTGCGACCGCAAGATAAGTTCTAGACCAAATAAAAATGAAAGATTCATTGCCCGAAATGTGATTACGTATGTATTTGCCTCTTCATAGCCTCCGGTGATATCAAAGCTTTCCTCAAAATATGTGCTACAACTTTTTTGGTGCTCAGTCACTGCAGAACGTTTCCCCCGAACAGAAGGGGTGTCGATAAAGCTCGCGGCGGTGTTTTTATTTTTTCTCTTATGCACTTGATTCCATCTTGTGCATTTGGAATATAACTAAATTATCGCTACTATTTGAAGTTTTATCGAACAATCAAGCACCGAAGACGACCTGTTCTGTACGTACGCGTTCCTATCTACTTGAAAATTATTTGTTTTAACTTGAAATCTGGTGACCTAATTGAGCAACACCTCTATCATATCATTAAGCCTTTTGAAAAAGTGTGAATTATTGAAAAAATTTGCAGTTAAATTAATTGAAAAACTCTTAAGCAGTGCACTAGGCAGATCACATCAGTGTTTCAGTGATACAAACGAAAAAATATTGGTTATGTAATCAGTTATTTGCTGGTAGAATTTTCTGAATCGCAAAAGAAGTTCGTTTTGTCTGTTTTTTAAAAATACTTTTCTATTTACATAATTCGTGGTCTTGCAAAGGGCTTTGGTATTTTTGCGATTTAAAATTGGTGGGTGTGTGGGTGTCTTACATGGGTGCAGTAGTTGACACCATATTTTCCAGTAGTCTATTTCCAAGGCCAAGGCCAATAGTCTGCATTCACATCTAACGTCATTTCTTATCGATTTTGCATGCAAGCTATTGTACCACTTCGGGTGAACAAATTTAACCCAACGATTTGAAGGCTGTTCTTATCGAGAAAATTAGCGAAAGTCTAGAACATGTGACAAAGATGATAATCGAATGCTCAATGCTGGAGTTTATCAAATAGCAGTGGGGCGAAAAAAGTGCCACGTGTGACATAATCTCACTTAATTTAATTGTTAAAATTCGAATTTTCGTTTAGAATGTTTCTTTCTCTACTTATTATATAAAATGTCTCTCGAATTTAGGCTACGACAGCCCCCCATTCAGCTGAGGAAATAAAGCTTTTCGATGACTTTTTTGTTTTAGTCAGGTGAATTTGCAATTTCTATTTTTTACACAAACAAACTCAAACGCAGGCGTTCAATGAACGTCATCTGATTCATTTATGTAGGAAAGTAATCGCGTAAGCCGTCAGCAGCATCACGTGCATAATTTGTCATCCTGGATTGTTTATAAGGCAGCAGACAAGTAAAACTGATTTGTGCCTACGTACATACCTTTATCTTATCACATGTCTCGTTGTATAGGTATATCCGCATAGCTTTTTGTTTTATGTGATGACTTTCAGGTGTTTTGTTTTCTGTAGAAATTGTGAAACTCAATGGTTATATTTCAGACTGAATGCAGATTTTTTTTTCTAGACTTCGCTTTTACTATTCCACGCAGTACCATCATCAACCAAAACAATAGTCCCTTGGACTGTTCTCTAGTACATGAGAAACTTTGTTTTGATAATAATCCTGTCTGAGCAAGCGGAGGTTATAATAAATCCATCATTGTTTGTAGCAGACAGGCGCTTATAACGATGGCCAAGGGACCGTTGCAACCGGCGGGCGTTATATCCGACTCCCCCACACAAGTACTCGCAATATAAAGAAACCAAGCAATGAAAGAAAAGTGGTCGTTATAAGCAACTGGTCGTAATAAGCGACTTCCACTGTAGTTGTAATGCTCCGTGGGATTTGAGGAAAAAGCTGCGAGCACGCCGATGATAACTATCAGATATCGTTCTGAGCCCCAAATTGCTGCGAAAGCCGACTCCTTTTAAACAAGGTGGCTTGCATAAGCTTAAGAACTGCATTCCATAGAAAGTGTGTTCGAAGTCCACAAGGCACTTTGATAGTGAACGCCGGAACGAGACCAGTGATACATATTCTCACTAAGTTTAAGAATAGTTCTGTCTGGGAATAAAGGGAAAGGCGTAAATACTCCTAGGCTCAAGAACTGTGGCATATCAAGTAAGACCCGGTCCGATTAAAGCAAACAAATAAGAAATCAGCTACTAGGCAGATTAAGTCTAAATATTGCAAGAATAGTAGCCATTTGCAGAGACCACGCAGCCAAGCTAGGCATCCCCACACAACAGCTTCTGCCGTAAAAAAAATGAAAATTAAAATTACAGTGAAGTATTTCTTTAAAAAAATGTCCATTCTCTGCCTAAATTCTTAAAAATTAAATAAAAGCAACGAAAATAAATCTCAGTATCATTTCCTGTGCAAACATCCAGCCCTTGCGGAAGACAGACAGCGCACTCTAGGCAAACCCTTCTTCGAGGAAGGGTTGGTGAACTAATTCTTTTAATTAATTCCACAGGTTAGATTTAAATGTCTTCACCTTACTTACTTAAGGTCCCAACCAACAAGCGTCTCCAGGCAGCTCGATCTTTAGACAGCTGCCTCCAGTTTTGCACGTCAAGTTGGTTGAGGTCACCTTCCACTTGCGTGTGCCACCTGAGTCGCAGTCTTCCTCTATTGCGCTGTCCATTAGGTGTGGATTCGAAGATTTTCCGGGCCGAAGAATTGGTGTCCATCTTCTCTACATGACCCAGTCACCTCAGTTGCTGGACCTTCACTCGTTTGGCTAAGTCGATGTCGCTGTACAGCCCATACAGTTCGTCATTGTACCTCCTCCTCCACTCACCGCCTATGCAAACGGGACCGAGAATCACCCGAAGAATATCTTCTCCTATCAACCTATAAACACCCGCAAGCAACCAGGTCAAATGAGTTCTGATTTCTAAACGGCGCATCCCACCGCTAATTGGGTTCTAGACCGCCACCTCTACCTACCTACTCCTTACCATTTACACCATGTTCAAATGTCTTTTTTTTTTTTTGGTAACCGTTTGTTTACACTGCTCACCAGGGAGAGTCTCAGTCTTCAATATCATTTCTATAAGTCAAATGACGTCAAATCCGGTGGCTTTGTTCCTTTAAGTTGTATTATTTTTGGCGCATTGTCAATCGGGAAATTTGTTCTATTTTTGGCAAATACCATCCATCCAAAATATGGTATAACAATGAAAAAATGGTTCTTCCATTCTTTCAACTGGCTGTCATTCAAAATAAGTAGGGAACTGTTGATACATTTACCGGGTGTTGACGCAAGCTGTAACTATCATTCAACACAGTTCCAGTGGTCAGTTCTGTCATTCCAAACAAGCTAGTAATATGTAATGTATACATATTTGTTGATTTTTAAATATATTCACACATAACAGTAGAAAAGTTGAAAAAACAAAAACAAATGGCTGTATCAAGTCTACATAGAACTAGCGGAGGGTACAATTAAACCTTCACTTCATCATCTAAAAGAAACAATAAGGCTAAATTCCTTAACTGAATAACCTGCAAAATTTCCAGAAGACTATGGCCAGAATAAAAAAAAGACAGACCGCCAAGCTCCTACATATCCTTGTCATTGCTGACAGGATTGATTATAGGCCACAATATGCTCAGGTACAACGCAAAAAAGCTGCACCTGCCCTAGGACGACCTATGCAGAGGATGCGGGGACGAGGAGGTGCATGAGGACACGACTCACTTTCTATTAGAAAAAGAACATTGGGCAGATACCTCTTCGATGACATTGAGAAGCTATCCGTAGTTTACTGTCTGATCTGCTCATCAGGTATATAGAATCACGCAGTGGGAAATAGCTAAAAAACACATGGGTACCACAATGATTCTACATAGACCTAAGTGAGATAAAGAGGGTGTCATCATTTTCATCGGCCCGCCAACCTAATCTACATACTATTCTGATGACAAGCTTTTGTGTGAGTGATATACATTGATGTACATTTTTTTTTTTTTTAGATAAGAAATAATGCATCGAGCCAATACAGCGTTTAATTTGGCAATCACGCCAATGGGCCATCAACATTTTGCGACATGGCTACAACGCGGATCTCCCAAACGCAAAGTAAGTAACACCTTACATTCTGCTTCAAACACAGCAAACAACATTTAAATTTTTCCAGATCATCCAGCATGTTCTGGCAGCTTCATCTGTACAATCATACAGCTCTGCAGCTGCGAAGCCATTCCTGAATGGAACAACATCCACATATGTAGAGGACATGTATAATGCATGGCTACGTAATCCAGCGTCCGTGCATATTGTTAGTACAAAACATATGTCAACATCTTTGAACACTGGTTTTAAAATTGTTTAATATTTAATTAGTCTTGGGATGCCTTTTTCAAAAGTAATGCCTACTCTTCACCCCCGGATCACGCCCCATTGGCAAGGAATACTTTGCCACTATCGGCAGTTTCAGGAATCTCACAACCAGATTCTAAAACTATTGATGACCATTTGGCTGTTCAGGCTATCATAAGAAGCTATCAGGTTTGTATTAAACATTTTTAGCAAATTAAAGTATTTTTTATATAGTTGCAAATAAGATCTTATGCACTTAGTTCCCAGAATAATTTATACCAACCTGTTGTTTTATTCCCTGTTCGGTTATTTACTATTGTTTAACCTAATATTCCCTCGCTCATGTTCTGTTTAATGAAGCATTGTACATATGTACACACATGTATCATAAGATCATATTTTCTTATACATATATGTAGGCATGATAGAGAAAAACACGTGATTAAAACTGACGAAAATGTTATCATGTTTTTTTATATTTAAATTTCTTAAAGTTCACTCGATTTTCACTTTGAATTTATATCAGCACATAGTTTCATAAACAACATAAAAAAAACTATTCTACACATGGAGCAAAACAAAGTATTGTCTCCCATCATATTCTAACATTTTCAAAACCAATGAATTGGTTAATACATACAACTAAAATAGGTGGGGATTTTTATTTTTTAGGACACCGTACTAATGACGTAAGACTCGTGAAAAGTTTTGGGTCTAAGCTGAATAACATATGTATTTTGCCAAAAGGCCTTATCGATGAACTTTGAGTTTTGCAATTATTATAATTTTACATAATTTGTTATTTAAAATTTATTTTATCCCCGCACAACTGAATACATAATAATAAAATTGAATGAATTACTAGTCTCGTGGGCATTTGGCTGCGGATCTGGACCCATTGGGAATTCTTAATCAAGAAATATCTGTTAGTAAAGATGGTGTAAAGCGTCGTGCAAACGAAAACGTCCTAAGACAACATAATTGGTTCATGACTGGTAATTTGCTTTGAGTATACTTTTTCAGAAAAAAAAAACACACACAAAATACAAAATCTGAAAACAAAAAAAAACATAATGCATTTTTTCACTTTGCCTGCACCTCTTATACAAAACCTGATTTGAAATTCGGAGTCAAGAAACAAGTAATTTTGTAAGATGAATGATTGGTATATGTACATATATATATGGGGGTGATGTAGGAATGGTTAATTTTTTGGCATTTTGTCCTTAACATGCATAAATACATATATCAGTCCGCAATGTGGACAGTCAGGCATACATTTTTTTCTAATCTGTGTGCGAGTTTCTCCTTTTTCCTTGTTGCATTAAACACCACGCATTTGGACATGCTAATATTTTTTCGCGACGTAATAATCTTTCATTTCCTAACACAACATCATAAAAATACATAAATGTATGTAATTCCTAATAAAAAAGAGCAAAACTATATTTCAATAACCTGTTGTGCTATATATTTTAAGATTAATATAAATTTTTTTTTTTTTTTCAAAATTATTTTTTAATGCTTTTGTAATTCATTTAATCGTCTGTAAACATAATATAGATTCGAGGACATAGCATTGCTCACCTCGATCCTCTTGAAATAAATATTGCTGAATTGCCAGATAACTCATCAACGCGGGCTATTTACGCTAATTTCAGTTTTGGTAAGTAAAAGAAAGGTCAATTAATTTCCTAAGGTTTACGGCCATTGTAGAAATAATACATGTATGCATGGCTTAATTAAGTAACACACAACCAGTACGATTCGGTCAGTTTTAAATTTTATCAAACCAAGAAAATGCATTAAATATTTGAACGCTCTGAAATCACATCAAGCTATGTTTTTATACCACTTCACGTTTGTATAAGTACATGAGAAGGTTTGCTAGAGTTGCTTTAGTGATCTCGACAAAAAATAAAAGTTCGATTGTAATTTTTACAATATAATGGCTATCCTAGTTCACTCTATTTACTATTAGAGAGTGTCTGCAATGTTGGAAGTTTTTTTTTTCTTTTTTCTCAAAGCTTATAAATTGTTGTTTTTACACAACACACTTTTTATAGGTCAGTATTTTTAAAATACTGCTGGAAGAAAAGTATTTGAGTAAAGCTACGATTACACGGTCAATGAAAGCAGTGACTTCTCGTTGACAGGAACGCACTGACTTCTCGTTGACAGAAACGAAAATAGGTAATTTTTCGCGTTGGCGATCACACGATGTTGACAGGTTGTGTCAGTGTAATTTGTTCTCTTCCTTTTTGGCTTGCATTGAGCTCATAGTTCGTGGTTATGATTTCAATTTTACCGCTGTTGCTGCAAACATAACGAGAAATAAAAAATTGGTCGCATGTGGCATTTGTCGCTCACTGAGAGACCATGCAAAACAGCATCAAAACAAAGAAGAAAACGCCTCATTTGTGAAATCATTTATTTAATTAATTTCATTTACATTGATGAAATTGTCGTAGTGGTCGTCGACTTCTAATGTCCTATGTGTGATCCGTAACAAAAGCAAAAAATTAGAAAAAAAAAAGTAAAGCAGGCGGCGACTCCTGAGACGCCATCCGCCGTCAATGCGAGTGGCATCCGTCGTCCGCTATTGTAAATCGGAAATAAAATTTACCTTCGTCGTCACTACTTCCATAGACCAATTGCTTGTGCCGCAATAACACACAAATCACAAAAATAAAACTACCCCTTCAAGATATGTAAATTCCTAAGTCTGCTTCGCACAAAATACACACACAATACACCCACCGAATGCTTGTACTCTCAATTGACAATAGGGCACAAAGTCTCCCGTGTTCACACGGGAACACACGGTCAATTCGTTGATGAGGAGTTAGAGAAAGTCCGTCAATGCATTTCAACATCGTTGACAGGGTGATTACACGGTCAACGAAAATAGTCAACGCGTGGACCCAAAAACTCTTGTCAATGGGAGTGGCAACGCAGCCGTCATCGCGTTTTACGTTGACGATCGCACGAGTTGACCACTTTCAGACAAGACAAATTCTGACGTCAGAAAGTCAACGCGTTGACTGTTTTCGTTGACCGTGTAATCGTAGCTTAATTCGCATCAGTTTTGCTTTAAAAACGGCCAAGGATTGAAATTATTGCTAAAGTTGCTTAAATCTTTCAAGTGTATTATGTTGTAAATCTTTAAATTTACTTGAATTATTTCGATTAATCGTTGTGATGCCACCTTATTAAAATGTACATATTTCTGTAGTGCGACTGCGTTATCCCTCTGTCAAAGTTAGTCTCCATCAGCTCTCTGTGTCTTGACCAACTTAGCCGATAAATTCTAACCTTTTGCTATATGTGTATGTACAATTTCATTATAACTTCTCCATACTTTCTCGATACAAATGTGAATTATATGTAAATAGACATGCACTGCAGTGTGATAAGAATGAAATGTTGAAGGTAGTAACTACTTACTACCTTCTTAGCCCGACGAAAACAGCTTTTGGCTAATTTAATTTGGCTTTTGTTTAATTTCTCAAAGTTACATATATTTCTATTATACCGGTTCTTGAGAGTTCTTTCTTCTTAATAGCAGGGTTCACATTGAACGATTTGCTTGACGATAAAATAATGCTTAGCGTTTGAATTGTTCTAAATGATTGACAGACTTTATTTGTGATAGAGATTTCGAAAGGAGAACATGGCGGCGGATGTTTTAATTGCTTCTCTTGTCATCAATGAGATATTAGAATTGAAAACTGAGGAAAAATGAGAGAAAACAAAGAAGAAAAAAGCAAATATGGAAATTGTCTGTACAGCTCAAACAATTCCTGTCAAAACTCATGTCCGCTCGACGCCATATTTCTTTGATGTTTACTCATTACAAAAATAAAAAATACTCTGAAGTTGGACGACAAGTGTTTAAATTGAATGACATATCTGTCAAGCAGTGCAGAAAGTTGAAAAAAATCCAAAACCCATAGCCAAGCAAATCGTTCAATGTGAGCCGAATATGTACAGCACTTGTTATGTATTTTGTTTTGCTCACATTCACCACTAAACCCAATTTTGCCACTTCTGCTTCAGCACTCACAATTCAGATAAATTTAAGTTTCTTAATATTCGCCAAACACACTTTTACGGAGCACCACTACTCTTTCAGTCTTATGAATACAGAAAACCCATAGGACTTTCTAGTAGGAAGTGCGTAACAAGTCCAAGCGTAGCTGAAGTTGCTTCCATGCCTTAAAGTCAATGAAAAGATAGTGCGGTTCGACTTAGAGTTCATGGTTGTGCTTGAGATACACTCCACTAATTTATTCTCCAAGTTAAAAATAAATGTACCTGCTAGTCCTTTTAATGTCCATAATGGTTGATTGTATCAAAATACACAAAGCTAAATTGCATAGGGTAATGATTAAGAATCACACAAGTTTGTTTTTTGGTCTGCTTTCACTAAACTTCGCAGACATTTATTTTTTGATCTCCTTTGGGAATAAACTGAATATAAGAAACCAATGCTAAACCTTATATCGATTATTGTGTCCGGTTGCAGGAATGAAGCAACATTGTGCTAATATTCAGACAAAACTCCTCAAGACTGGGTGTAACTGCATTATTTTTTGACTTGCAGTCAATTTGTCGTTTTCCATGGGGATGTACTCTAGTCTTGTGTTTTCTCTCGTATAATGCTAAAATGCGTTCGGGAGTTGGATTCAACAACGCCAAGCTGTTACGGAGATCCTGTGGTGTAAAGCAGTCGAAGCAAGGAATTTTATTGATTTTTAAGAATTAGATTTTGAGTTTTCCTTAAATTTACATTTAATAAGGCACACTGCTTCGTTATTTCCTCGAGGAAATCTATATGAGGAGCTGGCGAGCAAAAGCGGATAAGTTCAATTTACGCTTTTTTACACGAGAGCCAAAAATCTGATTGAAGCAGATACGGACAAGTTAGAGCTCTAATTTTTAGTTAAAGAAAGCTTTATCAAAGTACAAAGCTGTGCCCGTCTTTTATTTATCTAAATACCTAAATACAAATCTGATGGATTGATCTGGTTTTTTTTTTTTATTGAAAAGCTCGTGGATTGATCCGGTTTTTACTGAAAACTTGATAGATTGATCCGGTTTTGAAAGAACTTTCATAAATGCAATTAAATTTTGTTTAACCGCTAACAAAACATATCCGTTATTGATTGAAAACGCAATTTTTGATGTTGAGAACCAGTTTTTATTGAACATTCTTTAGAACGCTATAGATATGACCTTTGAAAGCCAAAAAGCGGTAAACATGGTCTTATCCACTGTTTTTTCGCCAGCTCCTCATATTTAATATAAAAGTTGCATTGAATTTCGCAATCGTGAGTTTAATTAGAAACATGAGAAATTAAAAATTTAACAGGCGTATTGTATAAAAGAAGATCCAATACAAATTCGTGGTTGTTTGGTATGCAACAAAAGAAATTCAAGCAAGTGATGATATGATGAATATTTAGTGATGAGGCTTTGAAGTCATTCTTGCGCGTGCAGCTGCAGGACATAGATATGAATTTTCTCTTAGGCCACTGTCGAGATACTCAACTATACCTTTCCAAGTAAAACCTGTTGAGAGATTCATGCTATGAAGACGTGTTTTTTTTTGTTGCTAGAGAATGAATTTAAGAATCCTGTCAAGGCTTAGTATAGAGTTTTCCAATAGGGACGGGTGGATTTTAAAATTGAATAAAACAAGTTTTGTGTGAGATATTAACGAATTTTATGTTTTATTTGAAAGGCCTATCAGCACGGGTTATGTTGACTTTGAGGGCCTTGGTCGTTTGCGGCTTATTGGCAAATACCTGCGACTTAAGGAAATAGTCTAATGCGGTCAATCTCGGTGGCCAGTGAGATAACCTCAAATCGCTCGTGCAGAATGTCAATTGTGGCATCAGCTCTGTGGCACGTAGCGCCGTCTTGTTGGAACCAAGCGTATCATCCAATTTCGGCCAAAAGAAATTGGTTATCATCAATCGGTAGCGTTCTCCGTTAATGGTGATGGCAATACCATCATCGTTTTCGAAGAAGTACGCACTGATGAGGCCGCCGGCCCACAATCCGCACCAAACAATGACTTGCGTTGCCACTTGGTGGACCTCGTGTGGATTTTCATCATCCCAAATCCGGCAATTTTGTTTGTTGACGTACCCGTTCATCCAAAAATGGGCGTCGTCGCTGAATATGATTTTTTTTTTTTTTTTTTTGCTGAAATCGTGGTCCGCTTTCAACTGCTCCAGAACCCAGTCAGCAAACACACGCACGACGCTGTAACTTGCCATGTCGATTTGTCTTTAGTGTCTGAAAAATAAAAATCGGGAAAACTAACAACAGATAAACTAACATGGCCGCCATGAATTGTCAAAATCTACCCGCACCTATTGGAAAACCCTATAGAATGTATATTTTTCTGTGACAAAACTGGGAAGCACTCACTTAGTGCAGGCTTTCTCTGGTGCAACTTCCCAGGCTTTATCAGATTTGATTCTAAGCGATAATTATCATCCAGACAATTTCAATACAAAAGTGAAAGCATCTTTGGTGTGTTTACTTTGCTGTACACATATGTATATGCGCTTATAAAACTGACTTCGCAGAATTAAGCCTTGATGCTATGTGTTGACATGATTTACGACTTTTTGCCTAATCTATATTACCACAAAGACTGTCGCTCCGTTTGAGATGAAAGCAATGGCGGCCTTTAGAAAGAGCTAATGAAATAAACTTTATACTCGTAGGAATTCAATAAATTGATGTATGTATGTATGTGTGTGCTGTTAAGTGTATTAAAAGATTAAAAGTTTCTTATATTTGGGTAAAACTGTGTTGATGTTGGTTTGGGATTATAGCTTAAATTGAAGCCGCCGCAAATTTGTCATATTCATCATTATCTTTAATGAATATACATATGTATATGTATTAATATGCAATTTATGTATATACATATAAATGTATATGTATGCATTAGTGGTCAGTCAAATTTGTCCAAAATATGTTCGACAAGCATGAATCGTCCTCCGAATTTCAAAGTAAAGTGTTTTCTTTTGATTTGTTTATTTAAAAAAAAACATGTAAATTAATTAAACCTTGTTTCTCTTGTATACATAATAAAGGACAAAATGATATGGATAGAAAATTTAAACTTCCTAGCACCACATTTATTGGAGGTAATGAAACAGAACTGTCACTTAGGTAAGAACAAACGCCAATTTTGATTGAAATTTTGCTCACTTTTAAGTTATTTTACAGGGAGATTTTGAGCAGACTCGAAAATGTGTATTGTAATAAAATTGGCGTTGAATTTATGTTCATTAATTCGTTGGAACAATGTAATTGGATCAGAAAGCGATTCGAGACACCTGGTGTGTTGAAATTTTCCCCAGAACAAAAACGTTTAATTCTTGCCCGTCTAACGAGGGCTACTGGGTAAATATGATTGCTCGCGCTTGTTTAGAGCTGACTTAATGAGTTTTATCTGTCTGTGCCAGATTTGAAGCGTTTTTGGCCAAAAAATACTCTTCAGAAAAACGTTTCGGACTCGAGGGTTGTGAGATGATGATACCCGCTTTAAAGGAAATTATTGATGTATCAACTGAACTTGGCGTCGAGTCTGTTATCATGGGTATGCCGCACAGGGGTCGTTTGAATACGTTGGCTAATGTATGCCGAAAGCCGTTGCATCAAATATTCACGCAATTCGCTGGTCTCGAAGCTGAAGATGACGTATGATTATTGAATAAATTGAGTTATAATTGAAATTTATATAACATCTCTTTCAGGGCTCTGGTGATGTGAAGTATCATTTGGGAACCTATATCGAACGTTTGAACAGGGTAACAAATAAAAATATTCGGTTGGCTGTTGTTGCGAATCCCTCACATTTGGAAGCTGTGGATCCCGTGGTGCAAGGAAAAACGCGTGCAGAACAATTTTATCGCGGAGACAATGAGGGCAAAAAAGTAATGTCGGTTCTTCTCCACGGTGATGCCGCGTTCTGTGGTCAAGGTGTTGTTTATGAAACAATGCACTTGTCAGATCTACCAGCCTATACAACACATGGCACTATCCACGTTGTAGCTAATAATCAAATTGGCTTCACTACCGATCCTCGTTTCTCGCGCTCTTCACCTTATTGTACAGACGTTGCCCGTGTGGTTAACGCGCCGATATTCCACGTGAATGCTGATGATCCTGAATCTGTAATGCATGTCTGCAGAGTGGCTGCTGCTTGGCGTGCAACCTTCCACAAAGATTGCGTCATTGATTTAGTTGGATACCGTCGCAATGGTCACAACGAAGTTGATGAGCCGATGTTCACGCAACCATTGATGTACCAAAAAATTCGGAAACATAAGAATTGTAAGTTCATTATTTTCCTAATTGGCTTTTATTTGGTGCATAGTTGGGCATAAGTATGTTAGTGTTTTAAGTTGTTATGCAATCACCTCCGAGCATAATTTTGTTTGTTTATATTTAGTCCATTCGCGGAAAAAACTATAAAAAGCTGCGGCTTAACCTAAAACAGACGAACAATAATTCTGCCTGATTCCCTTCTTGTACGAGATTTGGAACTTTTTGCCACCTCATTTTTTAAATTTGTAGTTTTTATGTAAATCATAACGTCGACGACACGATATTTCATACATCTGTACGATCTTTTCAGGCTTGGATCTGTATGCTGATAAACTAATTGCAGAGGGAACGGTTACAGCCGAAGAAGTAAAATCAGTTTTTGCTAAATACGAAAAGATTTGCGAAGAAGCTTTCGAATTGGCTAAGAAGGAAACGCATATTAAGGTAAGGACAATGGCCGTGTATATTTTTTCTAATCTAAATAAGACAATCAGCAAAATCGCTTTGAGTTTGTCAAAACGCGTTATGATTGGCTTTGCAACTGCCACGACAGAAATTTCACACTGTGAATGAACCTGCAAGAGCGTTTTTGGCCTTTGACGAAAGAAATTTAATAATTCTTAATTTTAGTACAAGGATTGGATTGATTCGCCATGGTCTGGCTTCTTCGAGGGTAAGGATCCACTTTTATTGTGTCCAACCGGTGTTAAGGAAGAAACATTGGTGCATATTGGAAACAAATTTTCGAGTCCGCCACCGAATGCAGCTGAATTTGTTGTTCATAAGTACGAATTCGAAGTATGAGTTAAGTGTGCGTTTTTATAAAAAGTATTTTTGCTTTTGTTTTTTAGAGGTTTGCTGAGGGTGTTGGCTGCTCGCAAGGATATGGTGGAAAAGCGTACCGTTGATTGGGCTCTCGGGGAAGCTATGGCTTTCGGTTCTCTTCTGAAGGAAGGAGTTCATGTTCGTCTCTCTGGTCAAGATGTTGAACGTGGTACATTTTCACATCGTCATCATGTTTTACACCATCAGTTGGTTGACAAAGCCACTTACACAGCAATGTGTCACATGTATCCAGATCAAGCTCCTTATTCGGTATGCAACAGTTCTCTATCGGAGTATGCTGTTCTTGGCTTCGAACATGGTTATTCAATGACTAATCCAAATGCCTTGGTACTATGGGAGGCACAATTCGGTGACTTCAACAACACAGCCCAGTGCGTAATAGATCAGTTCATTTGCAGTGGACAAGCAAAATGGGTTCGTCAATCCGGTTTAGTTATGCTTCTGCCTCATGGCATGGAAGGCATGGGACCCGAGCACTCATCGGCAAGATTGGAGCGTTTCCTTCAACTGTCGTCTGATGACGAAGACTATTTCCCCCCAGAATCCGATGAATTCGCCATTAGACAACTTCATGATATAAACTGGATCGTTGCAAATTGCACAACTCCTGCTAACTATTTCCATATTCTGAGACGACAAATTGCTTTGCCGTTCCGTAAACCACTTGTTCTCATGACACCAAAATCTTTGTTGCGTCACCCAATGGCTAAGAGCTCATTCGACGATATGTGCAAGGGAACTGAATTCAAACGCCTTATTCCCGATGACGGACCTGCTGGTCAGAACCCAGAAAAAGTTAAAAAAATTGTTTTCTGCACTGGCAGAGTGTACTACGACCTATTAAAAACTCGAGCTGATCAGAAAGTCGATGACCAAATTGCTATTATTAGGATTGAACAGGTAAACTTCTTAAATATCTTCCAGACCCTTAATGGATTTTAATTTTAATTGGTTATTTTTGCAATAGATTTCTCCATTCCCCTTCGATCTGGTAAAGGAGCAAGCGAATAAATACCCTGAAGCCGAAATGATTTGGGTTCAAGAAGAACATAAAAACCAAGGAGCATGGACATACATACAACCCCGGTTCCTTACAGCTGTCAACTCAACTCGTGACATCAGGTAAATGGTTACATTTCTTTAAAGAAATTTAATCTTTTTTTTTTATATTTTTTTTGTATTACTGAGATTTATTTTGTGTATTCAGTTTCGAAATAATTTAAAAAATCTGCTCGTAAACTACGCCATATGAACATTGAACTTAGCATAGTTTTCTTTTAAATTATATTATAACTTCTGGCGTATTTTTCCCCTTTTTTTTTTTCTGTTAGTATGTAATGAAAACTGCAGCACAATTTATTGGTGGCATGGCTTTTTTTTAATACAGAGAGTATTTTTATTTTTTTTTTTTTTGGTTTATACATATATAATTTATTTTTGAGTGCCAATTTGATATTGATAGTTATTTCGTGTTTTCTGAAGTGCTATATAACTCAATACCAACTCAAAATGTGTTGTTTTTCCAAATGTTTTAATTTTGTTGTGAGCCCACCGTGAAATGTACTTGAAAATTATTGTGTTCCAGCCCGAATGGTCAAGATGTTTCCCCATCCATTACCACCACTAGTAATCATAATAACCCTAGTGCTAACAGTGGAACTTGGTTGAGTCGTATGTTCGTCCAAGACCAAACTACACAATCTACACAAAACGCCGACGATTCATATTATGCTAAACACTTCGATCTAAAATTCGATTCACGCAAAGATTTTAATAGACCCTCAGATGGAAATGCTGCAAAGTCCCGTAAAACAAAAATTGGAAGAAAACTTAGGTGAGGGACGGGAATAAAAATCGTGTTAATTCGATTTTTAATTGGATGTTTTTACGCAAATGAGAATACCTTCGTATTTCATTTGGCTTCTAAGCAAATTATTAATGCATTTAACCCTCTTTCTATTGTTTTATTTATTTACTTCATTTTAAATTATTATTTTCTAAAAGAGAGTTCTCATTTGTTTTTATTTATTTATTTATTTATTTTTTTTTTTCGTGGTAGTATCGTACATAATCATCAATTGTATTAATAAAAGTACATTAAAACGTAGATAACTTTAGTGGAAATAGTTCACACGCACTCTGGAGGGTGTATCACTGTTGATTGTGTCAGAATCTCGACCACTTTTGTTAACAAATTTAAAAAAATATATAATTTATTCCCAGCTTGTACTCCCTTCCAAAATGTATGAACAGTTTCCATTATAAGAAATGAAATGTCTTAAATGTTTACAACTAACAGTATTCTTCACACTTAATTTTGAAAACAAATCCTTTGATTTATGTATAATTTTTTTAGTTTTTTACTAATTCAATTGAAGTTTATTTTGTGTTGTGTAGAATGACAGATTGGTTTGTAATGTTTACATTTTATTTTTAACTTCCTAATATATAATTCGGATTGTCCAGTTTTGTTAAAATAATGGGATAAACAATGGTAGGGTATCGAGAAGTTTTTCTTAGAATCGAATTTCAGAAAGCAAACCTAGATATATATTTACATACATATCGCGAAACAGATATAGAAAGTAAGGTAATGTTAAAAAATAGAGATGAAAAGAAAGAAGATAACTACGCCTCCCCGAGACATATTTATGCTAAACCAAACGTTAAACTTTTGGCGTATAAATGTTATTTTTTTCATCGTTATATTATGTCAAAGAGAGAACTGGCAAATTTCTTTTTAAAAGCCCTAAATTTGTTAGATAAATTAGATATTATGTATATTTAAAACAATCTTTGATAATTTGCTTGGAAATCAACGCACGATATTTTTTTTAAATCACAATGGTTTTTTTTATAATTCCACAAGCATTCAAAAGTCTAGTGAGAATTAATTTTTAAAAGAATGCGTCAGTGGAATTCGCCAATCTGCCATGATTACCGAAACTAATGCCAAATTGTGGTAGAAGCTCAACGAACTGTAATTTATTTCAGATTCGGCGCGTTCCTTACACTTAATTTAATAGTGACTAAAGCAATAAAAACAAGAGTCATTGTTGAAGATTGTTGGCCACTAATTTGTCTCAAAATTGAACTTCCTCCCTTTAGGAGTTATCTTTCGACTTATTTCGTCGATATAGAATGTGTTAAATGACTTTGATTTCATGAAATACATAAATTGTGTGTGGCGTCCTTTAGACATTTCTTAACAGAAATTATGTTTCTGTGGATATTTTGAATCGGCAGATTAGGTGATATTCTAAAAAACATAAATGCCGTGGTTATTGTGGTAATTTGTCATTCGTAGTCGACAATGAATTGCAGGTCCCTTCCATTTCTGCAAAAAATGAAACAAACACAACATGAATAGTTGCGAGAAGCTAAGGCCCAATGCACACGGAGCAACTGAAAAACAACTAAACTGGTTGGCAACTCGAGTTACAAACCAGTTACGGACTCAGCAGTGACTTGACTCCACACACGAGGAAACTCATCACCAATCAAGATTTCTAGTTCGTTCAGTGTCGTCATGAATACCGGGCGTGAAATGTCTTCGGAAGACTCGAGCGATGATGAAACCATCATGTTGTATTACTATCTCAAAAGGAGGAGAAGAATAGTAAGAAGGTTTTGGGTACACCCATACCTTGAAAACCATTTTCAGAACCGTTTGTTTGTTGCTGCTAAACCTTTAGAACTTTCTGATTCGAAATTATTAGCATTCTACAGAATGACTAAAAAAAGTTATTTGGAACTTAAGAAAGTGGTTTGTCCTTCAATCCAAAAGCAAAACACCAGCATGAGGGAGTCCGTGACGACATTTCTGACTTCTATCCACGCCTTCCCTGTTTTCTCATCTCTCATAGGCAACCCGACATGCAAATCAACAGACGACTAGTTACAAACGGATTTTTGTAAATCGCAAACGAGTTTCCAACCAGTAGCGTCGTGTGCGGCGTCCCATTTGATTACACAGGGTACGACTCAAAGCAAACTAGTTGGCAATTCGCATCGGTTTTCAGTTTTTTTTTTTTTCAGTTGCTCCGTGTGTACTAAGCCTATGGGTTGACTCATTCGGACCTGTCGCGCCTGGTTTTTATTTATTTATATTTTTTAAAAAAACAAAAACAAAAACACTTCCCTACTCATATAGATTACCAACAAAACAATAGTCGAAGTGAGCGATATGTCCTAACCAAGAACTAGAATGAAAGACAACGCCCTGGTTGTACACCTTGCCAGTTGAAAATTGGAAAAAAATGAAACTTAAACTCAAATTAAGATTCCTTTTCCCTTGCAAACTATATTTCATTACTTCTAATAGCCACATTTGATTTATAATTTATCGTCACGTTGCCTCACGCACATGACTGTTGGGATATGTAGAAAATCAATCATGCGTTCACTTGAACTCTTGCGCAAGTGACTCTTCGTGTTTACTGATCGGAAGATGATGTGCACACACGATAACTCACTCTTAAACGAATTCGGTAATGGAAATAGGGCAGATTGCCGAGTTGCTTGCCTCACAATCGCGTTACATTTAAATGTCAGATAAATTTGTTATCCTGAAAGGGTTATCATAGCTACATTCATCCGGATCCGGTCTTTATAAACAATATCCCAATTGGTCTAAGTGTACGCTTTCCGTAACTTACCGAACTTAAAATAGGTATCTACATACAAACGAGGGTAAAATGATACTATCGTATCGTGATAGTACACGGCATGCCACATTTAGTTCGATGTATGATGTCTATTGATGAGAGAATATACCTCATTGCGCTATCTTGTCGCTTTGATAAACCAATGAAAATTACGCACAAGATTATAGAATATTTCTTCAATGTCTTAGAAGATGTGTTTCCCAAACAACCGAATCCATAGCTTAAAGCGTTTTTGGCATTAAATTCATTCATACCGAATCGATTTAATATTGTTGATGGTCTTCTCAGTTCCTAAGAATGTAGCTTATATAGGCGAAACATTGAACCAGTTTCCTGGTAGCATATCCTGTCGATCGCTGGAAACTTGCACAGGAGAAGAAAAAGAGCCTCTCAATTGTTCACAATTGTGCTTTTTTTCTAATATCCTTTGACTAGCTTTGTAGCGTTCTTAATCAAGATTTGTTCTTCTGGCTATATTCAAAAAGGAAACTCCTAATTTCTTTCTTAACATTGTCTAGTTCCTTAATACTCCATGAAGGTGTTTTCTTGGGCCTTCAATTACTTATAGAACAGACTACAGTACGCATTGTCGAAATAAACCGCAAATTCTTTAGCCACTTTGTCTGTATCTAAAGGTCCTTGTGGTTTTACTCCACTAGCTTCTCGCATTTTCTTTAAAAAAAAAAGGTTGCAATCTTCTAGAGGAGCCTTTTTCCTTAAGAACTGTACGATCTTTCAAGGCTCTTCGAAGGTTTCAAAATTGATAATAATAAAATGCGTCCAACCTGTTTCTTGTTGTAAAACCACATTCATTGCCTCTATTGGTTTTTTACACATTAAAATTGAGAGGGCGGCTCACGCCCGGCTTGCCTATTGCACTAGTGGAAATTAGCGTCGTATCAAATCAGTAAGTCCGCCTTATAGGCTAGTGACCGAGTTAATTTGACTATTATAATCATGAAGGAGTGGTCGCCGTGGCTCAGTGGTTAGTGCGTTGGACTGCTGACCAAGCAGCGTGGGATTAAGCCCCAGCCAGGAACACCGAACATTTCGCGCGGCACGCGGAATGACAAGCCTCGGGGAGTATAATCTGTCATGAAAGAGCTTCTCAATTCGCCGTTCGGAGTGGGCAATACTTTGTAAGTCCCTTCCATACATGCGAAAAATGTAACACGCACAACATGAATGGTTGCGAGAAGCTAGGCCTTGGCTCATTCTGAGCTGTCGCACCAGCTATTTATTTTTGTAATCATGAGATATGTAAACTAGGCGTGTTTTTTTTTAAACCTAGCTAGCCAGTCGTTCATTTAGACGATTCCCAGCCAGCCAAACCCAGTCGATTTTTTATACCATCAAGTCTGTACGTGTGATTTCGTTCCTATGACATCCAGCGCTGCCACGATCATAGCAAAACTGCTACGCGATTTCCAAAAAAGTCAAATTTGGTACGCTGCTACGCACTCTTTCTAATATTCCAATTTTTGCTACGCTTTTTTAAAACATGAACTTTTAACAAGAATCTTGTAGTAAAAAATAAAAATAAAATTAAACGGACGTAATTTCAAACTATTCACGTCCACGACTCCAACTTATGTTACTGTTCTACCTTACCCTACACAAGCAGTTTATATTTCTTCGGATATGTTTGAAATGTGACTGGATGCGGGCTGGAGTTTCAATGGCTTTGCTTTTGCTACGCAAATTTGATATGGGATTTTTTTCTTAGTGGCAGCACTGATGACGGTCAAATGTCAAAAAAAAAAACAGAACAATTTGGGAGTGATACCAACGCTATAAATGAAAAACGTCGCTTTCAGCGCCCCCTGGCCATGGGATATCGTAAAATTCCTAGTCAGTTGCTTTTGACTGGGGATAAAATCAAGAGTTGTAGCCAGCTGGTTGTTGTATTTGTTTTACGTATAAAATTTGACTCTACTTGCTGGGCTAGGTTTCAAAAAAACACGCCTACTGTTTATATGCGGTTTATTTTATTCATTCGCAATCGAGCCTGAAGGCCCCTCTAATTCTTGTGGAAAATATAACGCATACAAACGTAATTGTTGAAAAAGTAGTCCAAGAAAGTGAGGCAAAAACACACAAAAAAGGAAAACTAAACTAAATATTTCAAAGTATATTTCACTATCACGATAATGTTTCACTTTACTTGTGCGTGAAATTGCACCTTTTTCTGTAGTATGTTTGTTTAGTCATAAATAGTTTGTAATGATGGTTTGAATTGTACAAAGGTTTGGAAATAGGCTATGAAAATACAATATCTGTACTCATGCTATCAAAACGTATTACATATTTCTTACTTGCATACGAATTTAGTTTCGACAAAAGGTTTTTTTTTATTATTTTATTTTATAAGCTAAATTAATCGTAAATAAAATTCAGATAAGTTTGTGTCTTATTGCTAGGATTCTCGTACATTTCACTAAAAACGTATAAACTTCTAGACATGACCTCTAAATAAAGTCATTCCGTAAAAAATTAAGTTCACTGCAGAATTCATATCCTAGCTGCGTTATTTATGGTGAAGACAACAGCGAATTTAGTCTAAAAGAAAACCTGTTTCTGCCTTACTTTGTATAGAAGGCAGACGTCACTCAATCAACTAAAATCTGTTTCAATATAATCTGGGTGATTCATATTGGCTCGACTGCGCATAAATTATAGTTTTTCTTTCAATCCAATAACATGATACATGGCAAAAAATCGCGCTCATCTTGGAGAAACCAGGCATTTTAATGATTTTTTTTAGGTCCGTTCAATTTTATTTGTTTCAGATTAAAGACGTGGGACTTTTTACGGCAGGTTTAATTTTTTTTTTTTTTTTTTGTTACTTTGTGTCATTTTGTGCTAAATTTTGTTTCTCCCCTCTTTAAATTACTTCATTTGTTTAATAAAGCAAATAAATAATGTATGTGCACGCTTTTTTCACTGGAAAGTTCTTTGCATGTAATTTATTTATTTTTTTACTGAAATATAAAATGCGCCAAGAAATAGAGAACATTTTTTTCAATTAAAAATTGGTAACCAGAATTATAAATTATGATCGACAAAAATCTTGGCTATTTTAAAAGTTAGCGATTCAAATGCATTTGCTGTGTTCTCACCAATCACAATTATACATTCATTTAAAATAAGGCCCGTGTTCAACAAAGTATTTAAATTTGTTTGTTTGTTTTTTCTTTTTATTTATATTCTACGAAACCCATTATACACACCATGGATGACCTCACACAGCTATGTAGGCCGCCCGACTGGAGCCTCTACCGCCACTGGATCAAAGGCTCAGCATAACCGCGAACTGAATGCCCTACTTAACGATGCTCTTTCACTCTAGATATATAAAAAGTATACTGAGAACTAAATAATATATAAAAACAAAAAACTCATAGTAGTGTTAGAATTAGCTGACACAAAGTTTATAGTATGTGACCCTTGTAACGATTTTAGTTTAATTCAAACAAAACGTTATTTTATTATTTATTAATTTATTATCTCAGTTGAGGTTAGATTGTTGTCATTCAGCAATTCACAAAGAATCGGTTTAAAGTTTATGCATATGTATTTAAATTTTATTTTGTTAAGCGAAAGGCCCTCAATTACTTGGTTTCGTTTGAATGCGCGTTTTGCTTTTAAACTGATTTATTTAGATTTATGTAACAATAGAAGTAAATGTAAAAAAAGAGCCTTAAAATGCTCTTAAAGAGTTTGTTATACTATGTAACCGAAATGTTTTCGATAAACTCAAAATCTAATTTTGTTTTATTCAACTTTGACCAATAAAAAAATTTATGTTTTTCCAACCGTATTTCTTTTTGAAACAAAAAAAAAATAACTGACTTCTATCTACTATCTTTTGTAGCTTCTTTGTGTTAGTACTGTAAGATATCAAAATGATAAGTATAAGTGAAAGAGAAGTGGCGTTCTAACTTGAAAAAAAAATATACATATTTGACTAAGAAAGTAGCTCCTTGATTTGTAATCAAATACACACAACTAAAACGTGATAAAGATCGATATTGATTTTTTTTAATGTAATAATTGTTATTTATTATTAGAAATTAACATAAAAAATGCACTTACTATAATAGCATCTAATTTTTTATTTCTTTTGAAATAATGAATATGGAAATGCGTTAAATACCAACAATTCTATACTTGCACCAAACGAATTAAATAAAATCAATGCAAATCAATTTTAATTCTATTTATCGGTCCCAGGTTTGAATCAACGTTTTTAAAATTAGTTTATATCTTCTGTTTTAGGGGGAAATACGTCCATATGTTAAATTTAAAAAAATTATTTTTCTTGTTCCCATTATTTATTCAAGCGATGTAACACGCCACAACATGAACATGTGCGAAAAGCTAGGCCTACATTTCATTCGATGGGTTGGTATATGACTCGCATTCAACTTCGGGAATAACGACTCAAGTGCAATTGATGATAATACGAGACGACACACGAATTGGGAATCGGGGTGATTGTCCTAGCAGCTCTTGCACCCAAGTGAGTTGATGCTGAGTCTAATGACAATATTGCCTATCATGCGATACCTTGTCATTACTCAGCACGCTTGTTTTATTGCCAGCAGGGTCTTGATTCTTTTTTACTTTAGAATCTGTCAGGGTTTCTAAATCGGTATACCACATTTATAATATTCATAGTCATGTTTTAACAAGCAAATTAAAAGGTACAGAACGCACCCCTGGCCAGGGGTGCGTTCTGTCACCTCTCCTTTTCATAGTGTATATGGATTGGATGTTACAGCGCAGCCTTGGTGAGGAACGTTTCGAATTGGGAGACTTAAGGATAAGTCATCTGCTTTTTGCTGATGACTTGGTCATCCTTACGTCCACCCAGACCGAACTTCAGCGCGCACTAGACAGGTTCGTCGCCGTCTGTGTTGAAACTGGGATGAAGGTAAACGTGGACAAATCAGAGGTAATGGTAATTTCCAGAACACCTGTTCAATGCACTCTGCATGTTAGTGGAGTCCCATTGAAACAGGTGGAGAAGTTTAAGTATCTCGGGGTCCTATTCACGAGTGATGGTAGGAGCAATACTGAGTTATCCTGTAGGATTGGTCAGGCTGGAGCAATTTTGAGACAGCTTGGTCAATCTGTTATCAGGAGGGCCGAACTTGGCATCGAAGCTAAGTTGTCGGTCTTTAATTCAGTGTTTGTTCCGACCCTCACCTATGGTCATGAGGTTTGGGTAATGACCGAAAGAATAAGATCGCGGATACAAGCTGCCGAAATGAGATTTCTTCGTTGTATTGCTGGGGTGACTCGACGAGATCGGGTTAGGAACACCAGAGTACGCGAGGCACTCAATGTCGAGCAGCTACTTCTTCGGACGGAGAGGTCCATACTTCGATGGTTTGGGCACGTCAAACGCATGTCCCCAACTCGGTTTCCAAGACGTGCCATGGAATTCGTGCCATCGGGTACGCGTCCCCTGGGCAGGCCTAGGTTGAGATGGCTGGACCAAGTCCGAAATCTCACCTCTACCCGTATGGGGATTGCCCCTGATGAGTTAGAGTCGATGGCGGAAGATCGGCAAATGTGGAGAGTCCACTTAAGCTCCCTAAACCCGCGACCCTCATAGTGGATAAGCGGGCCATTGGAAGATGATGATGATGATTAAAAGGTATGTATGTATACAGAAATTCTTTTACCGAAACTAGTAACGAGTGCGTTGTATCTACACATCTGAGCTAAAGTGAACGGAACATATTTTCTATGTCCGCAATTCGGAAATCTCTGAAACATCTGAAAATGTATTAAAATAAATGTGTATGCTCTAGCGATTTCGACAGCTGTAGGTTTAGTTCCTAACCGTCAGCATTTTTGTACAACACCAATGACAACGAAACGTAAATATCACGCAGCGATAGATGATTTGCCTACCACAACTCCATAAAACTAAGATTGTCCAGCATTTATGGACGGCGTGTATTAAAGTCTGGCTTAAGAGAGGGTGAATTCAAAAATGCAGTGTTGCAGCAACAAAAAATCAACAAGTTCAAAAACTTAAGATATTGGCAGTGCTGCTCAAATCAAGGGTTTTTTTTTTTTGCAACACCAACGCAACCAATCGTAAAAACCTAGTAATCTGTGCATTAGTTGTTTTGCTGTCGCTTAGTTTTGCTGTGGTTAAGGTTTTTCTTGTTAGCTGTTATTATTTACATTTCTACCCTATAATTGTGCGAAAAATGGATGAAAGGTAGCATATTACAATTTTAATGTTTTATTTCAAAACATGCTAATATTTATTTGATAATTTTTTTGGTGATCGCGAAATGTCTGAAAAAGACATCATCGGAATATACGGAATGTACGTCTTCCTTTATACACGTCCTGCATTTTTATCAATGTTGTCACCCTTCCTCGTTTTTTTATTCCTCCTGCTCCTAACATGTATTATTAAGAAGTGTTGTTTCGGTTCCAAATTGTCCATGATGATATTCTACACAAAACACTTAACTACTCCATTTTTTCTATTGCAAATAGCTTTGCAACGCAGCTGTCCATAAATGTCAAAAAGCAGTGCAACAGCAGCACAAAGCCTGTTGTGTCGCCGCAACACTGCACAGTTTTTTGACATTTTTGAATTCACTCAGACCTCATAACAAACACCCTTGCACAAGAGTGTATGAGCGCATTCAATATTCTAGGCAAATGGATTTATTTGCAGTCAAACAACAACAATTGACTAAATCCTTAGTCATTTTTCAGGCTGTCAGCCAAACAAAACTCGTAAATATGTAAATAAAATCCATTTGCCCGGAATATTGAACGCGACCTACATATGTATGTTTTCTCGATAGAATCAACGGTGATGTTTCCAGTTCTAGTTAGATTGAACTACCTGGTGAACATGTTATTTGGACCAATACGAGTTGGTATACCCGACCTCTCGTTCAAGTCGTACAACTAACGATCTAGCTATCTAGGTTGAGTGTTGCTTCATCGACCTTTCTACCACGGAAAAACAACCAAAACCCTCGGATATAAACGATTTCTTCATTGACGACCCAAGCAAATGAAATAAAGACAACGCACTTGAATGTCTGGACCATAAACAAACCACGAGCAGCCGACCCACGGAGATCCTGGAATTATGCAAAGCAGACATTACAGCCGTCCAAAAAGTGCGCTGAAATGAAGGCACAAAAAAGTTGAAGAACCCCGGCGTCTTTTACGGTGAATGCTGCAAGAAGTGGATGCGGATTTGTGATCAGAGGAAGACTTTGGCAATAAGTTATGACCTTTAGAAATGTAAACGAACGTCGGATCACAATCCCCATCAGAAAGAAATTTAAAAATATAACGCCGATGTATGCTCACGCCCATACAAAGGAGAAAGGTGACTTAACCAAGAAAAGCTTCTACGATCTTCTCGAAAAAATTTATAACAAGTTCTCGAAGTACGATGTCAAAATCATTCTTAGCAATTTCAGCGTTAGAAACAGAGTGGAGCGCATATTTGGTTCTATAGTCAGTTCTAACCAAAGCTCGCACGACAACACCTCCGAAATAGACTTGCGTCAAAAGAAAACATACACGCGGCGAGGCGAAACATCATCGTTGCAAGAACTTTATTCCCACACCTCGATGTTGATAAGGAAAATTGGTGGATCACCAAACCGTCAACCAAATTGATCATGTTGCGACCGCCGCTAGACATATCTCTCATATCCTGGATGACAGAACGTTTCAAGCGACCAACATAGACTCGAATCATTACCGGATGCAGATATTCATCACGCCACAACATCGAACAAATACTGTGAAAAAATTTGACGTCGCAAAAAACAGAGAACTTTTAACGAGCAGAGTATGTCTACCTACTTACAGTGAGCAGGGACACTCTCCACGAATTTTTTTAAAAATTGTTATCAGTAATCTCACAGACACGAG
Organism: Matsumyia berberina; assembly: GCA_917880715.2. Taxonomy (NCBI): domain Eukaryota; kingdom Metazoa; phylum Arthropoda; class Insecta; order Diptera; family Syrphidae; genus Matsumyia; species Matsumyia berberina. Next base: position 39,640,532 of record OU862870.1, read on the forward strand.
AAATAGACGCCAATAAAAAAAAACGGCAGTGAAAGAGGGATAGAAGAACAGAAAAATTTGATAAGAAATTCAAGTCAACAAGCCTTTTAAAAAGACGTGCGATAAAAATCTAAACAACTCAACAAATATGAATCCAGGGAGAAAACTACCACACTGAGGATCAAGTCAACCCGCCTTTAGAAACGCATTATGAAAAAATCACATTTATATATCTTACACAAGTAGTCGCATGCAACGCTGCCGAAAGAACTGCAATTGCAGTATTATACTGCTATTCTGTTTAATCGCAAATTATACAGCTCACCCCAGCAGTCCAACGCCTAAGGTTAAACTCCAATGAGAATGCGGATATTAATGCTTTCTATTTTTTTTTTTTATGAAAAATGTGTGTACTCGTCCATCCTTCATCTGTTTGTTTTTGTGCATAGGTCCTGGATTTGAAATGAGATGAATGAGTAAATGAGTTAAAAAAATCCGATTTGTACCATTTATGAATAATACTGCCCAGTATTACGCAAGTAGATCGAATTATACTGCCCAAGAAAAATGTGCAATGGCAGCACTGGTCGCATGTCGTGATTTAGGTAAAATGTATTGCGTCCTTTTCTTATTCCAAGCGATCGCAAGTAATTTCTGCTTTCCCTTATTTTACGTTTTTGTTGTGACCTTTGTTTTGAAATAGTAGGAATGCATACGGGTATAGAGTGTCCCTACTCACTGTAAGTAGATTTACTCTGTTGCTGACCGAGTCTCCCTCAACCCCCAGTACCCAGAGGCAACAAACCATCAAAATTTCACCTACTGATGTATTATAATAGGCTTTACAACCGCAACCCTGACAGGCTTTTTATAATGCATTCCTGCGGAAGAAGACCGCCGAATTATCGCAATCGATAACGATTGGGTGAGTAGGACTCGTGGTCGAATGATCAATTAACCTCATAGGAAGCAGTAATGCCATATCCTCGGATTTCGATGATAAGTTACTCGTTAACTAGTGCTGTAATTGGGCCCCAGAGCTGCCCGCGCGCTCTATGGCCAAAAACAGAGAAGAAACAACAAAACGGGCGGCCGAATCAGTTGAGAGGTGGTACTTTGGACGGAATGTTCGAAAAATATTTTGAAAAAAAACGCTTCAAAAAGACGCAAGTTCTCGGGGTCCAGGGGAGCATGAATTTTTCAGGATAAAGGCTGGTTTGTGGTCGGACGAGTGCACATATGTACATTGACCAAGTTCCGCTTAGAAATAAACCAGGAGGTACAACGCAATAGAGAAAGACTTCGCTTAAGGTATCGCGAATAATAATCTTTCACATCAATCACACTGTTCATGTAATTGTTTACACTATTTAGTATTGTATACTCTATAACTCTAACTCCCTTAAACTTAACAGCGACTAGTCTATTAATGAAGTGGAATAAATGGTTTACCACAGCCAGATATTTATATAGAAGTTATACGTTTTTTTTCGTATCGGAACCCAAAAAATCATTCCGTTGCCGATTCACCTCTTATACTATATCCCCTGTATAAATTAATTACTACGGCTCTAGACAGTAAGTCGGACTCATTTTTATTTTACTCCATAAATCATTAACAAGCTTCACGAGATAAAAAAAAAAAGGTCCGCACTGGAAAAAAGGGAAAATATAAAGTTTTAAATAAAATCGAAGAGGTTAAAGTTTATATGCAATATCGAAACGTGTCGTTAGGAAAGTGGCGTCAACTGGGTACACGAGGCTGGCGACTTTTTAGTTTCTAATTTGAGGGGTATTTTAAGATTCAATGTATTCTGATCCCCTCACTAAAATGCAGACTATGTATGCACATACATATGTTTTGTTTTCAAAGGAAAATTGAAGGTTGCATTCAATGACTAGAAAATTCATTCTAATTGTGTACCATTCATGAGCGCAACTAGATCACTAAGCAATCGGTGTGCAAGGTTAATGTCAGGAGTTAATGTTTGCCAAACAGCATTGAACTTTCAAATGTTCTATTTTTTTCTTGGCAAGGATTTTTTAACTGTAAAGTGTACAATCTATTTACGCTTCTTAATTGCGTAAAGCTTCGGGAGCTCAGTATTTAAAAAAATAAATCTACAGTAAAATTATTTCATGGCAAGTTTGTTTTCTTATAATTATTTATGTTTTAAGAATTGCTTTCGATGAAACTGCTTGTTTATCTACCTGTATCTCTAAAAGACGCACGACTGAAAAATACGCAAAAGATGTTTTTTTGGTTTAATATGAACTAGTCTGGGTAATAGTGGCTCAGTTGTAAGTGCGTTGGACTGCTGTAGGGGCTACGTAAGATCAATTCCCAGCAATATTAAGCGAACATGTTTCCTCTGGGCCAGAAATCATTCACAAACCACCGAGAATATAATTTGTCATAAAAAATCTTCTCAATTTGCAGTTCGGAATCGGAGGAACCAGCAATTTACGTTCCTTCCGTTCGTGCAAAAAATGTGATACACGAAACATAAATGCTTGTGAGAAGGAAGGCCTTGACCCATCTCGGGCTATAGCGCCAACTGTGTTATTAGGTCAATGAGTTCCCCTCCAATCGTAGAAGTAATCTTACTGCAAAACACCCATCATGTTTAAACAATTTAATGTGTAAAGGTAGGGTAGACAACTTTAACGGCGTTATGGAGGCAGTCGACTACCTAGCATCACGGAGCTGCACAATAAATAATCCAGCGGAGTCAGATCACATGATCTTGAAGGCCAATTTACAGGTGATGATATTTTCTTGAAAATTGTCTCTCAATAACTGTATGGTTTCGCGTGGGACGTTGCACCATCCTGTTGAAACCACAAGTCATCTATACCAATGTCTTGAACTTTTAGCAACAATAATTCACGAATCATTGTTCTGTAGCGTTCGCTATTGATGGTTACGCGCCTTCCTTCCGCATTTTTAAAGAAATACGGTCCGATGATACCCCCTGTCCATAGACCGCACCAAACAGCGCATTTTTTTAGAAGCATTAGTAGCTCTTGAGTCGCTTCTGACTGCTCATCAGCCCGAATGTGACAATTTTGTTTGTTTACGTATTCGTTAAGCTAAAGATAAGCCTCATCGCTAAACATAATTTGTTGATAAGAAAAAACCGATCAATTTGGAGCTGGAGGCCCAAACCTGGAACCAGATTTGGTTGAAAAACGTCAGTAGGGTTGTTCTCCTTTGGTCATTATATCCAGTCTTTGGATTTGAAAAAAGTGAGAATTTTAGAAATATTTTTCATGTACGATGCCTGGTTTTGGCGAGAACCGCCCGTTTACAAAGAAAGTGGACAAGGACTCACATTTTTGCAGCTGCTACAGTAAGTGTTGAAGGTAATGGCTAGTCTTGCTGCATGGTAATGGACCGACCACCGACTTGTCCAGATTGCTACAAACCGAGAAAAGTCTCTTTAATTTTTTTTAAGGAGGTCCTTGATTTTAATTTTGTTGTACATGGGCCATATCGTTATGTATCTAGCCCGACCCAAGATTAGTTTACCCTTGACATATCCAAGTATAATGTGAGCTTCTTCCGCTAGAGAGCTATCAAGGGTTGAACTTCGCCTGCTAAATTCATCGGACTCTTCGTAAACACCTATGTATATTGTACATATGTACATATGTGCATATGCCATTATGTCCAGGGACCCAGGTAAGAGTGACAGAAAACTGGTTGCCTAAATTTTCGAGTTCCTCCCGACACTGTTTTACCAATTTAGTGGTGGCAGTTAGGGCTTTCATGGCTGCTATGACTTGATCCTTAAACCGGAGGTTCGCGCTTCTTTACCTACGCGAACCAACTGGCTGGGATTCAAAGACTCTCTTGGCTGGAGGGCTATCGACCATTCGCTCGATGTGGGCGAGCCAGTGTAGCCGAGTGATTTTTTGCCTTCCGAACTGTATCCATATTTTTGTACAGCTCGAAGGGCTCGCATTTGAATCTTCTACTCCCCTCACCCTCGTAGCAGACAGTTACAAATATCCGGCGTAAAAATTTGCTTTCGAAGAAACTTAAGACCTTTCAAGAGCTTTCTTATCGTCTAGGTTTTGGCTTCATAAAGGACGGCCGGGAAGATGAGGTTTCTGTAAGCAGCTTTTAGTCTTTCGTATTAGGGGTTTTGACCCTAGTTGTTTAGACAAATCGTTGTAGCACCGGTTGCCGAGATTTATTCTCAATTGAATTTTTCATCTGGGTGTCGTTTGTTGAATTTTCATTTGCCCTGAGGTAGACAAACTCCTTCATTACCTCAAAGTTGTAGCTGTCGATAGTTGGATTTTGTCCAATGCGATACGTACTTGGTTTTACTCTCATTTATCTTAAGAGCAACTACTCTATCCTCCTCTTAAATCACCGTAAAAGTCTTAATGACGGCACTTTGAGAGCGGGCGACAATATCAATATCGTCTGCATATCCCAACAACTGGACGGATTTTAAAAAGATAAACTGCACGGCGCATCGCGAGTTTTCGAGGGTTGGACGACATTATCGGATCAGTTTTTTTCGATGCGATGAATACCGTCGATTGCGACTTTAAAGTCGATAAATAGTTTGTGGGTGTCGACTTGGAACTCGTTAGTCTTTTCCAGGATTTGTCTCAGTGTGAAAATTTGGTCAGAGTGGTCGATGATTGCCCAGCAAATCACTGAACGGCTTTCAACGTTCAAACAATACACTGGATAGGATCTTGTTAGTGATATTAAGCAAGGATATGTTTGCAGGACATAGGATCGCCTTTCTTGTAGATAGGGCAGATAGAGCTGATATTCTAGTCATCGGGCATTGAACGTTTCACGAATAGAAAATACATTTTTAAAATTTAATATTTTGAAATATTTTTTAGTTGTACAGCTATAAAGTTGATAAAAGAGGCTCATCCTTTTGAGCCAAATCAAATTTTTAGATCGAGTGAAATTTAGTAAAGGCCAGGTCTCCCTGCAGGTACGGCACATAATACCATTCCTCCATCTTTAGTTTGTCTTGCTGATCGCATCGTACTCTAAAAGTAGTTTACATCTACCTAGTGGAATAGCTAGACTCCTCCGTTCCGGCAGTATGTCCAGAGTAGTACCAGGTTTGGCGAATTCATCGCCCTTACAGTTCCCTGAAATGTTAAAATGTTCTGCCATTTCCATGAGAGATGAGCAACAATATGAAGTAGCTTTTGATGTACATGTTACTGATTCTAGAGATTTTATAGCAGCCTGACTATCGGTAAAGATTGTTATGTCCTTGGAGGATATCACATTATGCCTAAGCCAAAATAAAGCTTCGTTGATCCCCATGATTTCCGCCTGAAAAACTCTACAGTGGTCAGGTGAACGGAAGAGAATGCTCAGGTTAAGCACTCTGTTCTCGGTCTTAGAACCGTCGATATAGAGATGAGCGGAGTGATCGTCTCTAAAGTCAAAACTCTCCCACTCCTCTCGGAAGAAATTGATGTGCAGAAGTTGAAGTTCAATTTGAACGGTGTATAGTCGGTGTTTTCCGGAATAAAAGTTAGGGAATCTAAGATCGAGGATTGGCCAATATGGTTATTTGACCATTGGGAAGAGGCTTACAGTCTGATGGCTGTCCTAGCAGCTAACTGTTTGCCATAAAACATGCAATTTTCAAGTGCATATCCAGCGAAAAGCTAGTAAAAACTTACGTATTTTGATGTAGAATATACGTATATAATTTTATAAATGCCCCATACATGTGTAAACTCATACAAACATACACCTTAGTACACGTCTTCGTTGAAATTCATCTCAAAAATGCCAGAGGCATTTTATTATTATTGCCGCCGCCAAAAACATACTCGCTTAAATAATTTCAGGGCCAATTCGAGTTGTCTGAAATTCACATTGTATGTATGATACGAACATATGTATGCACATACCAGTATATCCCCAAAAGAAGATTCTGATTTACTGCAAACGATTTTAAATTCAAATATTTCCAAAATTATTTTTAGACCAACCTCACGAACACAATAAAGGCCGCCGACTGTAATAATATTATTACTCTTTTTGTTCGTATGTAAAGTTCATTCATCAGATTGTACATACATATTTGAAGATGAAAATGATGCAATTTAGACTGCGCATTTAAACATGATATTATAAACAAATCTAAAGGTTAAAAATTATTTTTTTTAATTAATTAAGACTTCTCCACGTATGTTAAACTTGCTTTTATTTTTTTAGTTTCAAACTACATACTTAATTATGTGCACAATATTCCAATGTCAAGACAAATTATGAACTAAAACTTATTTAATATTTGATATTACAAAAATGTTTAGGAAAATTTTATTCATCAACATACAGACATAAGTATGATTTTTTATATGTACATCCTCGGAATCCGGAATTTTAGTTTTATTTTTTAAGTTGTGGTTAAATGTTTTACTTAAAGATAAAATACAGTGGCTAATTCTCAGGTTTTTTTTTATTTGTTCTCACACTAAGCTAAGTTCCATATACTGTAGTTCCGCTCCTTTTCTTCGTCCTCTTCAATTTGTGCATAGTCGATTTCTAAGTATTCCTTGCCCCCGAAATTGACTTTTCTCTCGTTGAATTTTTTTATGTAACTTATGTGCGCGGGCTTTTCCTCTCCTCCGAGGTCTAATTTATAGGATATGCTGGTTATTCTTTCTATCACTGTACCTTTTCTCCACTTGACTTGGGTCTTTTTGTAGCGTTCAGCATACAAGACAACATCACCGATCTCAAATTGACGTGCTTTAAGGCATGATTTACGTTGTTTTGGAACTATCTCTGCTTCCTCTTCCGATTCTTCTTCATCTAAGTCTTTTTCTTCAATTTCTTTTTCACATATTTCTAGTTCCGATGGAGCTTCTTGGGTGTGTATGAATGTGTCGTCCTTAGACAATTTTCTTTTAATACGCCGAATGACAACTTTTCTTTTCGCCTTTCGTTTTTTCTTTGGAGTCGGGGCTACAACCTCCGGCGTCGTGGTTTGGGATGTATTAGTTTCGGTGTCCTCGGCATCTAAACATATGTTTTCTGCATCGTCTTCTTTCTTCTCTTTTGGAACTTCCACTTCGATCAATTCAACTGCGGTTTCAGATTTGTTTATAGACTGATCCTTTACTGAAACGACCTCTTCAAGTGAGACGTCTGCTTTATTGTTTTTAGTTGTGTTGGGTGGTGTAATTGTTTTGTTGTTAGATTCTGTTTGTCTTTTGTCGGTTTTTAGGACCTCTGTTTTCACTACACTGTTATTTACAATGACAGCATCCACTGAGTTAGAAATTTGTGTTAAGCTTACAGTGTCAACTTTTAGTGAAGCCCCGGAAGTGTTAGAAATTTTATTGGTTGCCAAATGGCTTGTCGACTGTGTTGAACTAGTGGGTTTTTCGTTTACTTTTTGGACCAAATTTACTTGACTAGATTCGGTGTTTATGGCAGCAACTACAGGAACATTAGTTTTGACAACATGCTGAGAAGATAAATTTGGCTTCACTTCGGTATTGGCTTTTAATTCGGCTGGTTGCTTTTCTAAAGTGGAAGGTTGACGTTCTGACTGCGTTGAGGTGGCTGTTTTTTCACTATCCTTTGAGAGGTTTACTTGGCTTGACCCTTCAGTTTTATGAACAGGTGTTGTCTTGACTTGGAGTTGAGAAGATAAGGTGGACTTCTCTTCGGTATTCGCTTTTATTCCGGGCGCTTGTTTGACTAAAGTCCCTGAATCTGAGGGTTGGGGTTGAGTTTTATGTTCCAACTGCGACAATGGGGTTGATGTGTCTGCTTTTTTATTGTCCTTCGCCAGATTAACTTGGCTAGAAACTTCAGTTTTATCAACAGCCGTTGTTTTCACTTGTTGCTGAGAAGATAAATTTGGCTTCACTTCGGTATTCGGTTTTAATTCGGCTGGTTGCTTCTCTAAAGTCGTGGTAATGGAAGATTCACGATGAATTTCAAGTTCTTTCAAACTAACTGCTATTTTTTCACTATCCTTCGACGACAGATATACGTGGGTAGTCCCTTTCTTTACTCCACTTACTACAGACACTTCAGTTTTATCAACAGGTGATGGCTTGACTTTGTTCTGAGAAGATGACTTGGACTTCTCTTCGGTAGTCGCTTTTATTCCAGCTGCTTGCTTCTCTACAGTCGGTGGAGTCAGTTGAGTTTTCAATTCCATTTGAGTTGAAGCGACTCTTTGTTCATCATTCTTCAGCGGCAGATTTACTGAACTAAGATCTGCGTTTACACCAGTAACTGTAGGAACGTCAGTTTCATCAACAGCCTTTACCTTATGCAGAGATGATAGTTTAGACTTCGCCTTTACTCGAGCTGCTTGTTTCACTAAAGTTCCTGAGTCGGAGGGTCGACGTAGAGTTTTCAATTCTAACTGCGATGTTGATTCATCCGGTAAGACTTGATTTAACTCCACTGCTGCTATCGAGGCACGCCTGTCTTTTTTGACTACTTTTTTAGATTTTACTATTTTGGTTTTTATCGTCGCGCTGCTAGAAGTATTCTTGATTTCACTTGGATCTAGGTTCGAAGAAGTATTTTTAATTTCCTCACCGACTACGGCGGTTTGGACTTGTTCTTTGTTCTGATTCAGCGCACATGGTTGGGTGCTATCAATTGCAACATCATTTCCCTCAATCGGTGCCAAAAGATTCGGTGAGTGTTGGGATGTTGCTCCTTTTTGAGTTGAATTATCTCCCTGCAACGTTTGATGCGCTTTTTCTTCATCCTTCGATTGAGGAATTTGTTTAGTGGATTTAGTGTCGTCCTTAGATGAAGTGCCAGGTGTAGTTTCATTTTGCTTATTTTTGACACTTGCAGGACTTGCGCTTTTGGAAGCTGAAGATATTTTAGACAAATCATTTTCCGCATTTTGTGACACGTTGCTTACTACAGCGAGATTTTCGATTTCACTTTTGGTTTCCAATTTAAGTTTTTCATTTCCTTCGCTGCTTGGAAGTATCTCTCCGTTATCGTCTTCACTAAAAACACTTCTTCGTCGGATTTTACGGACAAAACGAAATCGTACTGGTCCATCATCTTTCGGCTGTGAGGATGGAGTAGATTCGTTGTCATTGTCAATACTTTGCTCAGTGCTGTATTGTTTCAAAACACCTTTGACTTCACTAAGGGCACTTGAAATACTCGCGCGGAGTTTATTTAAACGTTCGACCGGATCTTGAGGTTTATCTGCTTCACTGTTGGTGTTATTTTCACGTCGACTAAAATTAATTCTTTTCTTTGTTGCGCCCGATTTATGAACAATATTTCCATTAACTACATTCTGTTCATTTTTCGCTTTATTACCAACGCTAGTGAGCTGCGAATCACTTGTCACTTTATTTACTTGATCTGAATTCGCTATAATGTCGCGAATATTTTCGCTACTATTTTGATGCGTTATCACCGTCATATCTGGTAGGATATTGTTTGCACGTTCACTTTTATTTACATCAATCGTGTTCAGTAAATTTTCAATCGGATGCACGAATTCACACGACGTGTCTGCGGAATGTTCACTCTTCACCGAAACCTTCACCGCCAGCGGACTATCAGCGTCTACGGCACGATTTTGCACGATCGCCGCCACATTCACACTGTGCTCGCTTCGTTTACTATTTACATCGACATTGAATTCTTGCACACAATCTACGCCATTGCTAACAGCGGTATTTTTAGAATTATTTAGATCGTCACTAACTTGGTCATTTGTAGAACGATTATTACTTATAGCCTGATGGCCGTTATCCAAACAGTGATCTTGCGTCATTATATACACGATCGCTTTGGAAGAATCTGCTTCCTCTGCCTCTAGTGCAGCGTTGGTATTTCCTAAAGACTTCGTGTTTACCTCACCAGTGGGCTTTCCCAAATATTGACCTATATTGCCAAAAGTGATGATTACTTGCTCGCAAGGACGTTTCGGTCGCGCGTCAATTCAGAAAATCGTGTACTCTATGTATATTTCGCGTACCCGCAACCGCTAAAGCAGTGTGATAAGTATCTCCTTCTAAAAAGTGATGCCTTTTCAATAGTTCTTAATTTTACGACTAAACTTATATTAATCATTGATATCTGGGCTACTATACAAAAGGATTTCTTCTTTGTTTTTCAACCGAATGAGCATTGTGTTTGTGTCGAGTCTCTCAGCGTGGAAAGCATTTTAAGAGTAAAAGTTTAAGGCTAATGGTTGTTAGAGTGTTTGTAGAAATGTTTATTTTTATACGATATATCATTTGAAAGCTCTGTAGTTCAGAAAAAAAAAAAAGAGCATAGTAATGTGCTTGTAGAATCGTACAATTTTAATTCGAAGTTAAGCGGATAAATGTTTTACTTAACAAAAAAGTGAGAAACAAATTCTTTCACAAGCCGTGGCACACTCCAATATTGGTAATAAATACCAAAAGCACCCCTAAGTGTGGCACATAACTCAAAACAATGGCAATGTGTATTTATTTTAAATTTTAATCTTCAATATACTCGTACCTACATAGTATTGAAGATGTGTGAAAATTATAAACGCACACGTTACATTCTCGCGTACCATTTGGCAAATTTTCAAATCAAACGGAAGAGAGAAAAAATTTGTAATTCATAAGTTTTTGCGGATAAATAAAACGCCGACGAAATATCTTGATATTCGTCAAATATGTAGACAAAATGTTCATGCACCTAAGGGTAATTAAACATTGTTTTTGACGAATTGGTATTGTAGCGGAAAGATATTACGTAAAGTGGCTTTCCTTTCCTGCCAGATAAGATGTGTTTGGGTTGGGTTTTCACCTCAGGACAGATAAATGGTTGGGCCAATTACAATTTTAACAATGAGCACTGTGAAGGATGGACTTTCAATTATTCGCTAACATCTTATTGCACTTTGCTGGCTCCTTGGTAAGGAATTTCGCAAATTATGTAGGAATGATGGGCACGCGCATATTGTGCAAATAAATCTTATTATTTTCAATGTGATGGCAATGAATATGGTATACATATCTACATACATACATTGGTTGGCGTCGGGCGCTATCATATGTCTAAAAATATTTTTCGTTGTTTTTCCTTTTTACATACATATGTATGTACATGTACATACATATTTGCATAAAGAAAGACTGAGAAGAGCAGTGTTTGTCTCGATTCATAAAATATTTGAATTTATTTTTCTAAATTTAAAGCAAAATTTTCCGTCTATCAAACGAACAATGGCATGTATACACACAGGCATACATATGAATGTGTGTATACTCCCATACATATCTACATGTATACACGTGCTAAAGGAATATTTTTACTTTTCACAGCTATATCGGAAGATGCCAGTCTGCATCCACGGCAACCGGAAATAAAGTCCAATTTGAATGTGAGCATCGGAAGTTATTAACAGAATTGTTTGGTGAATTATTAACGAAACCATCTGCACCAAAACCAATCTTTGTCGAACCGGCGGCCCCGCCTGGCTGGGACAAATCCGCAAACAAAAAGACAGAAAAAAAGTAAAAAGGTCTGAGTATACAGAAATATTTTTAGGGTTACCCAAAGTAAGACTGTCCTTTTGACTGTCACCCTTTGAACCTATGGAACATTTATCTGAGTTTAACATTTAATTTCTGTTCTGACAAATAAAGTAACGAACTTTCTGTTAATCTGGGGCCGAATTTTTACACTCGTTAACGAATAACTCGCCATCAAAATGTGAAGATTTGGCATTACCGCTTCTAATAAGCTTAAGCTATAATTCGATCATGAGTACCAGTCACTAATTCGTTATCGATTCAGGCAATTCCGCCCCTGGACTTTTAAAAATTGAAAAGATTGTGATTAAAAATTGTTTAGATGTTCAAAGATTTTTTGAATGTACTCCTCGTACAGGAGCGACAGCTTTCAGTAAACAAAAATTATTTCGATCAAAAAAAAAACAACAATTATGTGTAATTCAAAGTCAAATTTAGTATGTGATCTGTAGAGGTCAGCAAACGTATTACAATAAACATGTAGCCCCCATGCGGCTTTTTTTTTTTTTTTACGTCAGATCCACATGGATATGCAACCATTTCCATGTCGTGTACTACGGGCTTTACAAAGGTAAGCACAAACAATGGGCTTAGAGACTTTGGTAGCGGTTAAGATATCCCGATAAAGTCGCTCTCACACAGTGCAGTGGCAGTCTTATTTTTATTATCATTAGGCGTGTTTTTTTGAAACCTAGCCAGCCAGTAGTTGCAGTCAAAAGTAACTGGTTAGGAATTTTACGATATCCCATGGCTCGGGGGCGCCGAAAGCGATGTTTTTCATTTATAGCGTTGGTATCACTGCCAAATTGTTCTGTTCTCTTGACATTTGACCGGCGTCTGAGTACGAAGATGGAAGATGTTATGATTTCATACCTCTTTTTGTAAATTATCAATTGAATAAATTCTCTAAATTATGGTTTTCACAACAAATTAAAAACAAACAATTTGGTTTAATGACGAATACTTTGACAGTTTGACAGCCGATGTCATCAGTGCTGCCACTAAGAAAAAAAACCCCGTATTAAATTTTCGTAGCAAAAGCAAAGCCATTGAAATTCGGATGGAACTCCAGCCCGAATCCAGTCACATTTCAAACATATCCGAAGAAATATATACTGCTTGTGTAGGGTAAGGTAGAACAGTAACATAAGTTGGGGTCGTGGAAATGAATAGTTTGAAATTACGTCCGTTTAATTTTTTTTTTATTTTTTACTACAATGTTCTTGTTAAAAGTTCGTGTTTTAAAAAAGCGTAGCAAAAATTGGAATATTAAGGAGAGTGCGTAGCAGCGTAGCAAATTTGACATTTTTGGAAATCGCGTAGCAGTTTTGCTACGATCGTGGCAGCGCTGGCAGCGCTGGATGTCATAGGAACGAAATCACACGTACCAACTTGATGGTATAAAAAATCGACTGGGTTTGGCTGGCTGGGAATCGTCTAAATGAACGACTGGCTAGCTATGTTTCAAAAAACACGCCTATTAATGTAAACTACAGAAGAATCATGTCAATCAGGACGCTCGCTAGCTGAGACATTTTAGCAGTGCCGGCAGCTCTTTTTTTAAACCACTGTAGCATGTTTCAGGCATAAGAACCAGCAGTTCGAGAAGCAGCGATCAAAAAAAGCTATTATCAGATGATAAGGCAGCTCTATAAAGCTCGCAGAAATGCCGACAATAAAATCTAAGCTGGTGACAACACACGGTGGACTCCAATGCAAACGATGTACATATGCATATACATATGTATGTATATATTCATGGTTCTGGCATTTTATATGCAATAAATTTGCGGATGAACTGGTTAGTGACGGCTTAGCTTCCGCGTTTTTAGAAAAGAAAAGCGGAAGACAAACATCAACAAGGCACTGCATGGGGTATACAGTGTCGTGGACCACTTACTAGTTTACTTATATCGCGAGACACAGAGCATCAACCACGTTTGCGCCCGATATTGTACGGAATTCTGCAACATGTTTTAGCTCCCTCCAGTGCATCCTTCTCAACTTTTCTGCGCCATGTTTGCTAAGGGCGGTCCACTCTTCGGTGCGACTGAGCGAGTGGATTTCACTGCAATGCAATGTATTTCACAATGGAATGGACATCTGTTTTCAAATGACAAAAATTAATACGACCGAGTAGTCTTTTTCTTGTGGGTCCTAGACATACGCACAGAATATGTTCAGCGGTCTCTTTTTGTTCTCCACAAAGACAGCAAATATCGGTATCTGATACTTTTATTTTATGCAGATGGTATCTGAGTGAACAATGTCCTTTCAGATAACCCGTTAAGGTTCTTAACTCGACTTTGGTGAGATCAAGTGAAGTCTTGGCCTTGTAAAGGTTAGGGTTGATGAACTTTTTCGCTTGCCTAAGGCCCCAGCAGTTGGCCCAGTAGTCAGCGTGTCTGTCGATTTCCCATTGTGTAATCTTAGAGTAGGCACTGTTGGGTGGCATCCCAAAACAGAGGTCGGGACCAACGAGTGGGCGTCAAGCGCCTCTTCTCGCCAGGCAATCAACCCGAAGTGAACATAAGAATGATGGTCCATTGTAGCGTGTCTGATGTCGCCAATTCTAATTTTGATACAAACTTCCAGTAGTAGAACAGCTGAATAGTACAATTTACTACAATTTTTGTTATTCGAAGTTACATTTTCTTGTTTTCTTTTCCGTCCGGGAAACAAGGCACACAATATCCATGCATCACTGCATGCGATTTTGCTTCGCATCTTTTTCATGCTTATGTATTCTTGATATGTGCACTTTGGTCGATATAGCATAATCTACACAAGTCTTTACACATTTACATATATTAAAGCTTGCTATAACCGCAGCCATAAAAATTTATAAAAAAAAAATTTTAAACAACCCTGAACATGAGCACGCGATGACTTTTTGTTGTTGTCGTAAAGCGGCTATGACCCTTTGTTTTGGATCCGCGCTTCCGATACTATCCGAATTGGTCGGATATCGGATCCGAATCTCTTTCAGGTATCCAGATCCATTCAATTATTTATCTTTAAATCTATTCGTTTATTTTTATAATTAAGTCTAGTACCATAGCCGGAATAAACCAAAAAATAGGTTTCCACCTTAACGCATTAATTTGTAGTACGAACACCCTTCTCAAACGCCAACCAGCTGTCTGAAACAGGCATTAGTAAAATCAAACGTCACTCGCCGGATTGTTCTGGATACATTTGTTTGAGAGTGGTTGTTTTCTTGCTGATAAATCTGGGCTACTAGTTATAACTTAAAAAAGATTCGGAATGTTTGGTTTAATAATATCTGGAAGACTGGTAACAAAATTCGACATTTATTGTGTAGTTTCCAAAAAATAATTGCTCTCCTTTCAGCCTCAAACTGACTTCGTTAGAGTGGACGAAAACAAATTACTAATTAATGTACCCGAAGTTGATAAGGTAAATTACATCGTTGTGTTCCTGACTGGTTCGGCACCTTTGCCAGAAGCGATGTCTGCAGCTGTGTATTTTAGTTGGCCAGATGCGAATTCCGCCCCTACTTGGCAGTATTTGGGCCACATTTCCAATCACAAGCCTTCGGCGATCTTCAAGATATCTCAACTAAAAAAAGGCCACGAAATAGAAGAGAATTCAATGGTTTTTGGCAGTCAGGCTATTTCACATATAGCACAGATTGGGATCTCCGTAGAACCGGACATAACAGTGTTGCAACTCACCCCTGCCATAGTAAGTACATAGAACTCGTGCGGTTTTCTTTTGTCTAAACAATGTTTATTATTTCAGTCAAATGCAAACAATACTCTTCAATTCGGACAGAAGATGTTAGAAAATTTTTTCAACTATGCATCAAGTTTTTGCGTGACCCCTCAACAGATCCCTCACATAGTTAATGAAACAACGACACTTGTTCCGCTATCAACACTACAGACATGGTATACAAACTTTCAGAGAAGACTTGAGCAAAATCCAAACTTTTGGAAATACTAATGCGCTACTGTTGAATGTAAGTGGTCGCCACAGTGTGCTGTCACATAATTTTGTTGTAAATAATGTTAAAATTAGTTAACGCAGCAACATTTTTGTACAATGCAAAACGCACACATTACATCATTTCGAAGTTTGCATTTTCAAACATTTTAAGCGAGTATATGTAGCTCTAGGACTAGGCTAAAATAAAGTTAAAGGAAACCTAAACATTACTTTCCTTATTCGTACTTATCAATTCAATGTATTAGTAAATTGTCAATCGAATCTGGAAATGTTTGTTATTCTTTAAATATTAGTTGAATTTTGCGTCCTGAGAACTTCGCTAGACCCAAAAACCATTTTGTGCAGGGCAGACATGCCCTCTAAAGGTCAACTCACTCTTGCAATAGAAGACCAATGCACTGCTTGAAATCGGGATGCCTATAAACTTGTTTGAAATATGTTTACACCAGAAGATCCCCTCAATTTTTGGTAGACAAAGAGCTTTCTCGAGACAGGAGCGGATACTATCTTTAATAACATTCCCAACGCAGACTGAGACCTTTATATTCGACCGGCAATACCAGTTCAATTCATACTTGCAAGGTATTGGAACTCTTTACTTTGTCTGAAAACTTAAGTTAAATCCTTTAACATTTGCCTGTCTTTCTACACCTGTTGTCATTTAGTCGAGTTCAATGATCACATAATAGAGAAATCAAGAAATTTTACGGTTGGACATATAAAATACGGAAAACAAAAAATAAATTAGTTGTAGGAATAGGAAAGGAATCCATCGACTCAACAGCAGCGCCAAATACTTTACTTATCGTCAAAAACGAATTTGGTAAAAGAATGCAGCCATGTCGAACCCTGCTTTAGATTTCGCATTCTTTTCCGCAATGAAAACTGGGGGTTTAAAATTGTATATCTGTGCAGGGCTTACCAAATAATACTTCTCAAATTGTGCCTAGTCAATATGGAACGTAGCACTATTTAGACAGAAAACAACCTAAAAAAAGGCACAAAATGAGACATTTGAATGCGAACTTTTCTGAATTTATTTAGGAACACAAGCTCTGTTAATGCCCTTCTTATTAATATTAGATTATTTTCAAACGAACAGTTCTTTAACACAAACTATTAGGCCGCATAAATAAGGCTCGAAAACTCGCCAGATGTCAGGACCTTTGAGAATATTCGACGGTTAGCCATTTTGAAATTAGCACTGCCAGGAGACATAATTTTTAATTTATGGATTTTTCTAAGTTTTTTCAGTTTTTGATGACTTATATTTCGAAAATATCATTGATACTGGATCAGGCTCCTTAACAAATGTTATTCCTTAGCTCAAATGGAAAGCCGACAGCCCTAGGCTCTATTAATATATCATATTTCTTTCTTTGAAGTTCGTCATAACCTCAAGAAAAGTGTAGACAGCTTAGAATTTCCATTTTACATGGTCAACCGTGTCTATATCGAGGGATTCTAGTGTTTCCGAGATCTTGACGAAATAAGCACAAAATACTAGGCAAAAAAAAATTGATTAATCGCTTAGTTTAGGCGTTATCGAGGTTTAAAATTAAAT
This sequence comes from Matsumyia berberina, assembly GCA_917880715.2. Taxonomy (NCBI): domain Eukaryota; kingdom Metazoa; phylum Arthropoda; class Insecta; order Diptera; family Syrphidae; genus Matsumyia; species Matsumyia berberina. The sequence continues at coordinate 39,657,579 of OU862870.1, forward strand.
TCATTCTAGTAAGAGAATACATCGCCGCTAAACCGACGGATATCCTATGCAATGTTATACTCTTAAATAATCTCGTAATGACGTCACAACGCACATATTCTTCAGTTTTTTGCAATTTTCTTATAAAATATGACTTCAATTGCACTTATTCTTTCAATTTACATACAAGAACAATTATTGGCATCGTTTCCCAACAATTTTTCCACCGAAAAACTAATTTTTCAAAAATAATTCCCAGAGAGACTCGTACTGACAAAAAGGGCAGTGAATTCATTTATCAACGCATTTTTTCGCCGATTTTGTGTCACAAGAAAATGTGTTGAATTTCTTCGAGTTTTTCGTGGTTTAAGCAATATTCGTCAGCTGCAGACATGGAAAATGGATGAAAATGAAAGCAAAAGTGAAATGAATATACATATGTATGTATATACATAGCAAGACTTATCTGGAAAAATATTCTTGCTTGCTTAAGGAAGCAAGATACCGATTAGAAGGTCATAGAAGGGGTAAATTACGGCACTGTTTACAATTGCCGCACCAGAACGACACTAGGAAATATCGACATTCTTACGCTCGAGGTCGTGTTAAAAGGAGTCAATCGTTAAGAGCTCCACCGTTACAGGATGCCAAATGAACGATTCGCCCCGTGTAATCCAATGAAATTACTCACCCGTAAAATACATAGATAAGCTTGGTAGGCTTAAAAAAAAACTTAGATAAGTTTGGTAGGCGATTTATTGTACCGTTGAGTGTAGACGGTTTTTCATCACAGGCCTAATTTCTCGCAAGCGAGGCCGAACTCGAATCATACACCCTCAAACAGTTCTCTGAACAAAGCCTCATATATAGACATACCATCCCTGTTCTTCTTGTAATAGAATACATCGCCGCTAAATCGACGGATATCCTATGCAATGTTATACTCTTAAATAATCTCTTAATGACGTCACAACGCACATATTCTTCAGTTTTTTGCAATTTTCTTATAAAATATGACTTCAATTGCACTTATTCTTTCAATTTACATACAAGAACAATTATTGGCATCATTTTTCAACAATTTTTCCATCGAAGAATTGATTTTCAAAAATTAATCCCAAGAGACACGCGTACTGACAAAAAGTGCAGTGAATTCATTTATGAAACGAACGCATTTTTTCGCCGATTTTGTGTCACAAGAAAGAGTGCTGAATTTCTTCTAGTTTTTCTTGATTTAAGGGATTTTCGGCAGCTAGAAACATGAAGAATGGATGAAAATAAAAATGTAAATTGTTTAGAGAGACGTGAAAGAAGAAAATATTGAGAAATATCCGTTAATATTCTTGAATTGAAAGGTATAATTACCGACACTGAAATTCACGCTTTAGGGAAATTAGATCAGAGACGAAGGAGATACCGCTGCACATTGGTTTTAAATGTTTGCGAGTTGTAGCGATGCACAATTGCGATTTTTCAACATTCGCGTTGTACAGCTTGTGAAAGAGTCCACAAAACTATCAATTATCTTTTTTGAAGGAGTATTTACGTCTGGATGTATGCAACACTTTTTTTGTACCGAGGCAAAATAATATCAATTTCAAAGGAATTTATAAAGAAAAAAATAATTTTGAAACCTCGATAACTCTTAAACTAAACGATTAATCAATTTTTTTACTTAATATTTTGTGCTTATTTCATCGAGATCCTTCAAATGTTTGCACTTCGGAAACCCTAGACGTGGCATAAATTGAGTTACAGCGAAGTTGGCACGGTAGTGAATAGACTTGCAAAGCGACTCTCAGAAGGTATTACCGCATACATTTCTTCAATTCAGTTTTTGAATGGGTCCCTACCCTTCTATTATTAAAATTACTTATCCTTTATCATATTTTATTTCATTTGCATGAAAAAACAAATTTTAAAAGTGTAAAGCTTAACGTCTTCAGTATTTAGTAGATCTGGCAATGCTCTCTGACGTTCATAATTGTAGTTCCAAAATATGGCAAGGGTTGTCCATCTCGGGAGGTTCTGTGGCCAAAATAAATTTGTTTTTGCTAACAAATTCAAGAGTAGTGCAAAACTAGGCATTTTTGATAAATACGTAAATTTGCTTGCATGCAGACCGAGGATTTCTTGTTTGGTACGTGAACTTTATAATGCTTATACAACTATAGATAGACGTGCTCTCTTCTCGCATGTTTTGATACCATTTGATGAAAAAATATTTCTTATTGCTTTGATTACAGAAAATTACTGTTTTATAGTGGCATCAGAACATAGAACACGAGAAGAGAGCATTAATTACATAAGCCAATTTACGTATACATCGAGTGTTCCAAGAAAATATACATAATTGAATCATGGGTAGAACCAAAAGATTACGACAGAGGAAACGCAATGAAGTGACATCAAACAAATATTCTCCCGCAATACGTCTTTATGATTATCTTGTTCGATTTGGTTGGACAAACCATAGCAAGCTAATATGTCACGATTTTTCGACTACAGGCAGGGGTCTTTGCTCCAAAATTGGGCTCTCTACAGGCGATGTACTTATAAAACTTCCTGTGGAGGCAATGATAACACTGAAGACCATAGAAATCGACAAAGACTTCCGAAACAATACGGAAGAATGTAGGTTGTATACCAATGCGATTCCATTTCAAAGCTTATTAGCCTTCTATATACTCTATCGTAACCATGTCGGCGATAATGAGTCACCCATTAAGTTGTACCTAAACACTTTACCCAAAGCATTTTCAACACCCTACTTTTGTAGCGGCAATGAATTGCATTATCTTCCAGAATCAATTTTGCAGCGTACGGTCGAGCAAAACAAGAAGATCCGGGATTCCTTTAGTGTCCTACAAAACGCGTTTGGTAGCAAGATTTGCAAATGTTGCGGAAGATCATATATGCTCGAGATATTTACGTTAACTGATTTCAAATGGGCTTATTTTGCTGTAAATTCGCGAAGCGTATTCCTGGGTGAAAATATAATCAAATCGGTTATGAATGGCGAGTCCTATTACAAACAAATCCTAAGCGATGGAGCAGATATGGCGCTGACGCCTTTACTAGATATGTTTAACCATTCGGACACGGCCAGTACCCAACCACAAATGGTGAATGAAGGCAGTGACTTGAGTTTCCAGTTAATCACCCATGGCTCTTATGAGCCATATGAACAGATCTTCATTAGCTATGGGAACTTAACTAATTTCAGTTTGCTCACCGACTATGGATTTTCCCTTGAGCGAAATGTACATGATTATTTTGAAATATCACTCGTTGACATTGAGGCGTTAATAAGAAGTGAGCGCTCGTTAAAGGGCATATTCATTCACAGCAATAAGTTTAAATTTATTCGGGATCATAACTTGAACGATCAAATGTTCATTCATGCTGTTGATGGATTGTCACACAATCTTCAAGTAACGCTCTATTTATTATTTAAGGAAGCATCGCATTTTACAAATGTTCTTAACCAAACCGCCTTTGGGTCAAATGTAGTTTTCGCGGATTTTATAAACAGGGAAGGAGAACTATTGACGCAGTATAAAATTAAGGAGTATCAGTCTTTTATTGATGGCTTCTCAAAATTAAAAGATCTGTCTATTAGTGCCCAATCAACTATCCAGTACATGAAACATAGTATTTTGTACTTGCAGTCGTACCTGGACAAATTTTCTTAACAGATTTACATCTCATTTATGTATACACAGAGATGAAATTATAACTAATGTAAAATTAAGCCTTTTGTAAAGCCTTAAATCGATTTTATAGTTTAAGCACATTGTTTTAAAATGTCCTTCATTCCCCGAAGGATCAAAATAAAATGTTGTAAAAATCCTTTTAAGGGAAGTTCTTTTATTTCTAAATATTGTCATCTTATGGAAGATTTATGAACATTTTCGCTGCGGTTGTGCATCATAGAGAGGACAAATGACTAACCAGTCTAATGTCTGCTTCCTCATCTAAGGGACAACTTGAGCAACTAAAGAATTATATTTATACGGAATCATATGTAGTCCACATGTGGTCGTCGTGGCTCAGTGGTTATTACGTTGGAGTGCTGATCGAGAGGGGTGGGTTCAAGCCCCAGCCATATCCAACAAACATTTTTCGCAGCACCACTTCTCGTCGGGGAATGAAAATCCTCCGGGAGTACAATCTGTCATGAAAGAGCTTCTCAATTCGCCGTTCGAATTCGGCAATCAATTGAAGGTCCCTTCCATTCGCGTGAAAAATGTAACACGTACAACATTAATGTTCACGAGAAGCTAGGCCTTTGCTCATCCCGAGCTGTCGCGCCAGCTATTTATTTTTTATATGTAGTCCAGACCTCGTGACCGTTTACAGAAAAGATTACGTAGCAGTATGTCATAGGGTTCTACGTTTGAAGAGAATCCGCACTAGAAACCGTTCCTTCAAGTTCTTGGATTATTGCTTGGTCTTTAAAGCGGAGTTTCGCTTCGCTTTATCAGAGGCTTCAACTGGTTCACCGAGTAGGCAAAGAAAATCCAAGATCCCTGTGGTATCACAACGGACCTATCATTGGTCTAAGTGTGTTGGCTTAAGCTGGTAGCCACCTTGACCTAACCTAACCGTCGCTTATACTTGACGCCTCGAGCCTGTGGGTTGAGTTAGATGTTGGATGTTAAAAGTTGGGGGGTGTGTATGCTCTGCGACCGAACTCGTATCGGCCGATAAGTCTCGACCTATAGCACCTCCTTCAATCCAGCCAATCTGAGGAATCGGAGTATATGGGTTGGGTCCAACGACGGGAGATCTGTTTTAGAGAAAGGGTACACTCCCAGGTGTGTTCTTCTTTTATGGATCAATGCTCCACAGTCCATAAGGAGGTGTGACGGGGTCTCCTCGGCATCACTGCAGAATCTGCAGTTTCCATTCGCTTCTATTCCCATTTATCTGAGATGCTCCTCGAGTCTGCAATGACTCGTTAGAAAGCCCGTTAGAGTGCGAAGTTGGTTTTTGTTGGTGCCTAGGCAAGCCTTGCTCCACTTCGGTCGTAGTTATTGAGGAGTTCCTTTGCTTGCCTTAGTACTGAGAGTGCTTCTCATAGTCTTCTTCTTTTGCACTCTACATCTCTTCGCAGTTCGTCTTGGATTCAATACGTTGCTAGCCAGGAGAATGGCTCTGAAGAATTGTGTTTCTGACCCTTTCCTTGGCAGTACATCGACTGCCTCATTTCCCTCTATTCCTACATGACCTGGCACCCAGTAGAGGATGACTTTATTGTTCCTATCCAGTCTATTTATCTTTTCCAGACACTCGTAAACCAGTTTAGATCTGATTTCATAGGAACTCAGTGCCTTGATGGCAGCCTGACTGTCTGATAGTATCGCGATGTTTTGCTCGTGATATCTTCTATTGAGATATGGGCTGGGTTAAAAGATTTTGACCGGAATATCGATATCGTCGTAGAGTTTTGAACTACATTCACATTTCGATACAACTCGTAAAGTAGTCTCTTGTATGGCTCCCACATTGAACAACATGGCAGAACAATTTGCTGCTTATCGCTCCGCTCACCATATACCAAAACTAGTAAACCCTGTCGAATTTGTGCAATTTCGTATTTAAAGAACTATTAAGTATAAGTTTTAATGCGACCATTTTTTACATTTTATATTTTAACGTTTCCATTAAAGTTACAACAACAGTTAATTTTACTCTTAATTTTAAGCCCTATGCTACGAGTGCAGCTGGAATCTCCGAAGATGAGAAAAGGAAAACCCAAGCGAGTACGACCATCACACGAAGTCATGTCTTAGGAGGAATATTTGGAAAAAAACGTGCCAAAGCAGGTAACAAGATTTTGTTTTTTTCATTATCAACATAATTGAAAAAATTTCAGCCGTCGTAGTTTCTTCACAAAAGGGAGTAAGTCTTAGAGAAAACCCAGTTTACATTCAGAATTTTCACCCTCATCGAATGTAAACTAATAATTTCAAGTTAAATTTCATATATAATTCTTTACACTCTATATATGCGTTGTATAACAAATTTTTTCAGTTTTTATTTTTCGTTTAACCCATGTTATTTTGCCAGAATATTATTTTGTTGCTTGTTGTGTGGTCCCGTAGGGATGTTACTTTCAACTAGTAAATCCCCACAGGTCCATGGCAGCCTATACGATACTGTTTCCATGTAGGACTCTCCGCTGTAGGACAAGAGTCTCTCGGAAAACTTGACGCTCCTGAAGTGACATCCACCGATATGTTGAGGGCAATGATGGCATACATTTGGCCAAAAGAAGACGCAATGGTTAGAAAAAGGTTCGTTTTGAAGTTCTTTGCGAATATTTTCTTTTATTCTCTTTTTACTTATAGAGTAGCAATCTCATTGGGGCTTCTTGCTAGTGCAAAAGTTTTAAATGTGTGTGTTCCGTTCTTTTTCAAAGGGGCTGTTGATCAGCTAGGTTTACTGAATATGAACTCTGCGCCTGAGACTATTATAGCAGTTAGCACAGCGATGCTCATTGGATGTAATTTCTGAACAAACATATCTTTATTGGGCGTAAATAAAAATGAATTTGATTACAGATGGAGTTGCAAGAGCTGGAGCAGCAGGTTTTAATGAACTCAGAAATGCAGTATTTTCCAAAGTGGCACATCATTCGATTCGAAAGATAGCAACTAACGTGTTCCTTCATCTTCATAATCTTGACTTGGCATTTCATCTAAACAAGCAAACCGGTGCCCTCTCGAAAGTAAGAAAACACATAGAGCGTCGATTATCCGAATTAATTGGGACCGAGGGTGGTCCGGATAATCCAATTTGATCAAAAAATTCAGATAATCGAATACATAAGGGAATCGAATAAAAGTAAGGTGTGTGGTTGGTCCTCGTGAATCACAAGTCACGAATAAAATCAACAACGTATGCACGTATGCATGTATTTCGTGAGCAGCCGTTCCAAATGGATGCGCTTCAAAGTAGACCATTAACTCGGGAACACTCCGATAGTTTTTGTTTACTCCTTTTTAAGTTCGGATAATTGACTTTGCGGCTGATTGGCGTTCGGATAACTGACGTCCATTTTCTTCCGATGTTGCGATCGGATAACTGAAGTCCATTTTCTTCCGATGTTGCGATCGGAAAACTGACGTTTCGGTTGATTGACGTTCGAATAATCGACGCTCTACTGTAGCAAAGTTAATGCAAATTTGCAAAAACTTAAAATAAAACGGCCATTTTCGGCTAAATTTCTGAAATTATTATTTCCATTAAATAAATTGTTAACGAAACGTTCTCTTTTGATTGTTTGTTTAGACAATAGACCGCGGATCGAGAGGAATAAATTTTGTGCTTACAGCAATGGTGTTTAACATTGTCCCGACAATGTTTGAATTAGCCCTAGTGTCAAGCATCCTAGGTGTAAAGGTAAGAATTGCAAGAGTATTATATTTCAAAAAGAGAGATAACGAAAGATGCGCACTGTTTAGTGTGGTATAGCATTTGCAGGCATATCGATGGGTTGCGTTGGTGTGTATGCTGCATACACCTTAGCTGTGACGCAATGGAGAACCAAATTTCGTGTTTACATGAACCAAGCAGAAAACGAAGCGGGCAACAAAGCTGTGGATTCGCTCATAAATTATGAAACAGTAAAATATTTCAATAACGAGCAATATGAGGCACAACGCTACGATAATGTACTAAAGAAATACGAGGACGCAAGTTTAAAAACAAGTTCAAGCTTAGCAGTGTTAAACTTTGGTCAAAATGTAATTTTTAGCACAGCGCTTACGGCTATTATGGTTTTAGCTGCAAATGAAATAGCCCAGGGCAATATGACAGTTGGAGACTTAGTTATGGTAAATGGATTGCTATTTCAACTTTCCATTCCATTAGGATTCTTGGGAAGTGTTTACCGTGAGGTCAGACAAGCGTTGCTTGATATGCAATCGATGTTCACTTTAATGAATGTAGATAGCTCAATTACCATAAAGCCAAATGCTCCTCATTTGGCTGTTGGTCGTGAAAATTCTTCTATTGAATTTCGTAATGTTAACTTCGAGTACGAGCCGGGTAAGCCGATATTTAAAGATTTATCGTTCACCATTCCTGCGGGGAAGAAAATTGCTATTGTCGGTGGATCTGGATCTGGCAAGTCTTCGATGGTACGGCTATTGTATAGATTTTTTGAGCCGAATTCGGGAGAGGTTCTGATAGGAGGCCAGCGGATAAGTGATGTTGACGTTGATAGTTTAAGGAAGAGTATTGCCGTGGTACCACAGGTAAATATTATGACATTCAGGATGGATCTGTAAAAGTATTAATAACATATTTTAGGACTCAGTTCTTTTCCACGACACCATCCTGTACAACATTAACTATGGTAGTTTGGCAAAATCCCAAGAAGATGTTGAGAAGGCAGCCAAAATGGCGGATTTACATGATTCCATTCTTGGGTGGCCTAATAAGTACAAAACACAAGTGGGCGAAAGAGGCTTGAAATTGTCTGGAGGCGAAAAGCAAAGAGTTGCTATCGCACGGGCAATACTGAAGAATTCTCCAATTCTTATTTTTGATGAAGCAACAAGCAGTTTGGATTCCATTACCGAATACGTAAGTAAAAAGTGTGAACTGTGTCATATATTGTGTGAGTCAATTGGCCTTTTTAATTGCAGAACATACTTCAAGCACTATCAAGGGCTACTGAAGGTAGAACGAGTATTTGTATAGCGCATCGTCTGTCCACTGTCTTGGATGCGGATGAAATATTAGTTCTAGAACATGGCCGGGTAGGAGAGCGCGGAAGCCATAACGAACTTTTGAAAAGGAATGGTCTTTATGCTAAACTTTGGGAGACACAAACACAACAAGGGGTTATGTCCTAATTATTTAAATTTTTTTTGTTTTAAGTTTAGTGTGCTCTGCAGGCAAAAAATCAATTAGATCATGTTTTAAAGTTGCTGATGTAAAATAAATATGTAAATAAATGTAATTAAAATTGATAAGAAATACGTACTCATTCCTATGATCATGTACATTTATGTATAAAGAGAGACCCATTGTTATCCTGGACAGACGGGCGGGTTTGGCAGGGATGCCTAAACTAGACAAAAATGCGGCCATAGTTGTCCCTAATATCGATAGATTTAACGATTTTTATACACTTCTTAGGTTTCTAAAAATGCCGTATATAGGGCGGCCCAACGTTGGGCGCCAAATTGTAAGAGAAACACCTACCGACCTTACGCGATGAAGAGGATTCGAAAAATTGTGTAATATGTATAATATACCTGCTACAAAAATGATTTCCAATTAGTCTTTAGATTGTTACCTACTCCCTAACACGTTCGCATTGAATTCATGTGTCACCAACCAACGCTTGAAGACTTTCGAATTTCCTTTCAGGTCTGATCGTTGAATTTGCTCAAAACTAACGTTATAAGATGCATTTTTGGTGGTGCTCAGAAGTACTGTTAACATCTTTCATCAGGGAAACTCACGTCCATAAATAAGTTACTCTACAGATTAGTGAATTTCTTTCAGGCATTTGATAACGAGAATCTCCAGCGAACTTTGCAGTTTCACAATTAACGCATCGATTATTCACAAGCAAAACACTTATCGGCCGAGCTTAAGTCTGTGTTAATCATTGATTGGATGCACTTGGTATCTTTTTATTATTTTTAAGCATTCCAAATTCTTTCTACACAGTAAATAACTGCTCTCCAATAACAATAAAGGCCTTATTTAGTGCGCATACTGTTCACTTTACCACTGTCAAAACACGAATGAAATTTAGCGAAATCGCTCTGCCATAAACACTCAATCGCTTGCGATTTCGCTAGGAGCGATGTTTGCGATCGCCCGAAAAGCCGTCGCACCGCGCGACGCGAATACGTTTCATCATAAACACAGCCTAATGTCTACTTTTACAATATCGGGTTTATAATTGACAACTGAAATTTGGTGTTAGCCAAGGCCTAGCTTCCCGCAACTATTCATGTTGTGCGTGTAATATTTTTCGTATGAACGAAATTTATTGCCGACTCCGAACAGCGAATTGAGAAGATTTTTCATGACAAATTACTCTCGGAGGCACCACGATAAGTGGTCCTGCGTAACATGTTCGGTGGACATGGCCGGTACTTGAACCTACGCAGTTCGTACAGCAGTTCAACTCACTAACTACTGAGCCAAGGTAACCAGATTTACTTACTTATTGAGGTGGCGCTACAGTTCGGGGTCAACCTGGGCCTCAACCAACAAACCTCTCCAGTTAGCCCGGTTCTTAGCTAACTACCCCCAGTTGCGCACTCTAAGTTGGTTGAGGTCCCCTTCAACTTGTACACCCCACCTAAGGCGAGGTCTTCCTCTACTGCCTTATCCCTCCGGGTTAGATTCGAAGACTCTGCGAGCCGGAGCATTTGTGTCCATTCGCTCTACATGCCCCAGCCATCTAAGCCGACGGATACGTTTCTTCTTGACTAGGGCGATGTCACTGTACAAGTTCATCGTTGAATCTTCTCCTCTAGAACCTGTCATGACTGGGATGATCAAGGTCTTATATAGAGTTTCCTTAATTTTTCGGGATAGGGCCTTACTACTCAATTGCCTTCTTAGCCCGAAAAAGCAGCGATTGGCAAGAGTTATTCTTCGGTTGATTTCTGCGCTGGTGTTGTTATCGGATGTGATAGCGGAGCCGAGGTATACGAAGTCCCTTATTACCTCGAAGTTACAGCTGTCCATTGTGATGTTGATGCGGGTAATTGGTAGGACTTTTGAAAGATTGTGCCATTGGTGTTAGCGCGTAAGTTTTGTATAACTCTTTCAAGTATGATACTAAAGAAGTCACATGACAGCGCTTCACCTAGTCTAAATCTTTTTTTGACATCAAAGGTCTCGGTGAGGTCTTGACCGACCATGATGGAGCAGCGAGTATTCTCTATCGTCATCCTGCACAGACGGACGAATTTGGCAGGGATGGCAAAACAAGACATTACTCTGTATAGCTCGTCTCTATAAATACTGTCATAAGCGGCCATGAAATTGATGAAGAGATGATAGATATCGATTTGGACTTCTTAGGTTTTCTCCAGAATCTGCCGAAGTGTGAAAATTTGAGCGGCTTTCCTGGCCTAAAACCGCACTGATCGGAACCGATTACATTGTTGACGAAGGGTTTTAGGCGTTTACACAATATGGCAGATAATTCCTCTGTAATTGGCGAAGTTGCCGGGGTCCTCTTTCGTGTGGATCGAGTAAACGATGCTGAGATTCCATTGTTGAGTTGGTGTATGCTCTCTACAAATTCATTTCCAGCTGTTTTAAACAGTTCGGTCAGCAACCCATCAGGGCCAGCTGCCTTAGTGGATATCAGTTTGAATGCTATTATGTTCCTTCCGTCTCTTCTGCCCGTAGAGCTCGCGAGCAGCCCTCGTCCTTCTTTCTACAGCCGCTTTGTATGCATCTTGTTTTGCTGCGTGCACTTGCCGGCATTCTTCGTCAAACCAGGGGTTTCTTGGTAGTGGTCTCTTGAAACCCAGATTTACTGTCGCAATTTACAGTTTGCTTTGTCAAATTTCCGTTTTCAAACAATTTAACTGTAGCATCGTAATACAGAGTAACCACCTAGTAACCACCACTTTGCTATCCGCACTTGCTTTTGGTTAGGTGAAAAGAAGTTTCGACTATCATAGTCTAGCTTGAATTGTTTCCTTCTGCTTGACAGCGGTTTTCGTCACCATTGTATTCATCTATTTGTATTAAAAAAAAAGGTAAAAAGAATTCAACGGTTGTATGGATTTTATTTAAAACAAAGTACATATAAAATTCACCTAATTCAATTTTACTTGACATTGGTTTGTTAGGTCCAATTGGAGACTGAACCTACAAACCCTTGTTTTGTATCCATTTAACCTCTCCTAGTCTTTTTTTTTCTTATTATTTTTGTCAACAATATTTTTATATTTCTAAAAACTTATCATAATACAATGGTTTTGAAAACAACAAACAAATACAACTCTAGCCTAACTACAATTCTCTTATGGATATAGGCATTGGTACCCCGTATACAAGGAACATTAATGAGTTGAATATATGATACAAAAACTTATTATAGTTAACAATTCTTTGTAAAAACTCATGCCACAATGGAAGCACATCATTATTCTCAAATGCAGTATCATCTGGGGAAACCTGAAGGTTTTCCATAGTTTTATTAACATAGGTATACAAATAACAGGATGCTTGCGAGCCCGTCGTTGTAACATGATGAGTGTCTCCTGGTGTGGTGGATAAGCTCTGGCCCGAATTTAACTGCTTTTCGAAATCATTACTTTTGTACAGAACACTTCCCTCTATAACCGTTAGAGTTACATTACTCAAATCTGCCGATACGAAATTTTCTAGGGTAAGTCCTGGGAAATCTGCCACAAATATCACATCCGAATAGTTACTCCAGGAATGTACATTATCCGTTATGGATTTCAGCTTCGGTCGCATATAGTTCAATTCATTAAGAAGCGGCAGTGACCATGATGTTTTCTCAAAAGGTGACCAGTGGGCTTTTAGCAAGTCTACAGTGGGATCGAAAACTCGTTGTTGGAAACGGCCATTCATGGAGCACCAGATGTCGAAATATATGGAAATATTTGTCGAAGAGAGTGGACTCTTTTTGGGATTGCTCGATGTTTCCGCCATGATATTTCTGTTAATACATTTGGCGTATTGCACGGCCATATCTGCTGATTTGGTCCAACGGTCATACTGAGTGAAAGCGAATGGTTCCATGTAATGTATATTGTCGTTCTTATTGTCTATGATTTTAACCGATGTCAATACTGTGTCGTAGGAATGGACCATCATGTCCCACGAATATCCATAAAGTCCATTAGTCCAATTGTTGTATCCCTTAGTTATAAAGTGTGAGTAAGGAAGAAAGATTTGAACAGAGCAGTACATCAATATAAGACTAGTTCGGGCCTTGTCAATCCAAGTTACATCAGCGACCTGTTTTGTAGGCGAAGCGTCATCTGATTTAGTTGAACTATTTCGCTGTCTACTGCAGTGTTTCCGTTTTCTTAAATGAGGAGATTTAAAAGTCGCCGTCTCTGGGATTTCTTCGGATTTTATTGTGCTGTCTTTATTTTTTTCATTGCATATCTTGAAAGTTAGCTGACTGGGCCAATCAAAACCGAAGAAAAGAGGTACTTCTGCCAAGCAAACCCATGGAAACATTCCTGTAAGAAAATTTTATTTAATTTTTTTGACAAATGTCCTTAAATTTTTATTTTCAAATATTTACCAATCGTAAACAGCCTAGAATTCATTAAGTGAAAACTTAACATAAAAGGCGTGGCAAGAACTCTGCTGCTCTTGAAGGTCATCAAGAATGGTATGCAGAAATCAAAGACTGCTGTAAACCAATGAATTATGAGTAGATCTGTCATCTCAACTGAAAGAATGGATCTAAAGGGCGTAAAAAGCCAGTGTTGGCCCAAGCTCGACATAGCATATCCCGATAACCATTCCGCAGAGAACTTTTTCAAGCCCGCGTATGAATATAAGATGAAAAATTGAAATTTCACAAGAAAATAATTCCAGTACGGTACAGTTGAATTTGTTTCCGAGTGAAGATAATCTATCGAGCTGCATACAAAAATTGTAAATAAAATTAGAAAATGAAATGATTTGTCTGCATATGTGCATACCAATATCGATTCGCATTCGTCATCGTTAGCAGCAGTCCGCATAGACCAAAGAGATAACTGTGGTTGTTCCATGCGGGTTTGTCGAGGAGAAAAATATACCAATAGGGCACAACAAAAGCCAAACAGCTCAATTTAAACTTAAATCCCAAGGCTATTCCCAGCGCGCCAAGCCACATGATAAGATAAACTCCTCCCATCACAGGAAGGCTTAACGCGGGTATAAAATCGAACAGTGGAAAATGGCATGTTTTAGGATCTCCATAGCGTATGTCTATCTGGCTACCACCTCGTTCCTCAGCTATATCAATGAGCATTGCAATACCTAATGAATATATATTTTGAGGAAATTTACAAAATTCTGAAATACAAATTATTACCAAAAAGAATGCGAAACACTCCCAGGGCAGATGAGTCTACAGGTCTGTGAAGCCATTGTGTGAAATTAATCAAGGAGCTAAAATTGTCGAAGTCATGCCCGGTGTAATATTTAAAATTTGTTTCAAATTTGCTCTTCTTCTGTTCCTCCTCTGTGTTTTTCGTCATTTTCTAAAGATCAAAATTAAATTACAAAGCAAATATTGTTTTCATTATTTCTTGTTAACTCGTCATCTCTACATTGTCAAACTCTCATCATCTCCACTCGTCAAAACCACATTGGCAAAAATATCAAAAATGAACACTCTTACCAATAAAATAACTTTTGGAACTTTCTGATCGAGAATATAGTATTAAACCAAATTCTGGACAGGACACATGGGGGATAAGTCTTTGGGTTCGGCTCCTTCACGCGCCAACAAACAACAACACTGGCTGATTCACGCTAATGCTGTTTCCTTTCGGGTAAATGGACAATTGACCGAGTTCCCACACTAAGACAAAGCCCCTGGAGATGATGGCATTTTCCCAGCACTACTGCAACAAGGAGCAGAGATAATTGCTCTCACACTATCCAAGCTGTTCAGCTGTAGCCTAGCCCTTGGATACCTACCCGCTGCGTGGCGTAGAGTGACTGTCAGATATCTACCTAAGGCTGGCAGAACCTCGGACTCAAGTCACAAATCCTTCCGTCCCATCAGTCTTATGTCATTCATTCTAAAATGCATGGAAAAGATAATTGACAGGCATATAAGAGGAGAAGCACCCTGCATCTTCCCCCTCTGCGACACTCAACACGCATACCAACCGGGCAAATCTACTGAGTCAGCACTCAATGACTTGGTAACCAAAATTGAAACCTCCATTGATAGGAAGGAGATATGCCTTGTCGCATTTCTTGATATCGAGGGTGCCTTCAATTACACCTCATATGAATCTACTAAACGTGCACTCAGCAATGTGAACCTCTCACCAACCATAAGCAAGTGGAATATGTCCATGCTGGAAAGTAGGGTGATACACACCAACATCGATGATGTTGAAATATCGGCGGAGTCCTGTCGCCACTGATATGGTCGTGCGTCATTGACAGCCTCCTTCGGTCCCTAAAGAACCTAGGGATCGAATTCATTGGCTATGCAGACGATGTGGCGGTCATTGTCAGTGGCAAATTTGAAAGCGCTGTTTCAGAAATGCTCCAATACGCACTATATGAGATACAGAAATGGTGCACAAAAGAAGGCCTATCTGTAAATCCCAAAAAGACAACTATAGTTCCTTTACCGGAAGAAAAAACCTAAATCTTCTAATTCGCCCCTCCATTCAGCTTTCGCAAGAAGTAAAGTACCTTGGGGTTATCCTGGACAGCAAATTGTCCTGGAACCCCCAAATCGACCGGACTGTTAGAAAAGCCACGCGAGCACTGTGGACCTGTCGCCGCATCTGTGGCAACAACTGGGGATTAAGTCCCAAAATCATGCTCCAAATCTATACCTTGGTCGTCAGACCCACTCTGGCCTATGCGACAATAGTATGGTGGACAAAGACAAATGAGGCCACCACAGCCAATAAATTGGAACGGGTTCAGCGCTTAGCTGAAGTCTGCATAACCGGCTGCCTGCGCTCCATCCCCACCACCAGTTCGAGTCCATGTCCAAACACAGGCAAAACTCAGCCTACACAGGTTCTTCCATCTACACAACATCAGCTCCGAACATCTCCCTGATGGTCACCTTAACAGGCTTACATCCCTGCTCCAAAGCAGAAAGTTCAGCATGCCGTTGGATGATTTTCTCCCAAGGTACTGTTTCAAACGAAACTACTTAGTAGTCATCCCCCTAGTGACGACTGTTCCGTCCCTCGGAACATGACCAAGTATGGTATACGGACGAGTCTAAAATGTACAGTGGATCTGGGGCTGGAATATTCGGTGAGTCGCCTAGCACTAACATATTGGTCAGTCTAGGCATATACTCATCGATCTTCCAGGCAGAAATATTTGCCATAAATCAGTGCAAAAGCTTAAACTTGCTTTCTAATTTCCATATATGCGCCACTGTCTCCACTCCCTCATGGCTTAGTCTGCAGTTGTCATCTTCCTCTCTGAAGTTTTCGAGTCATTCGTCTGATTACAGTTCGATTATCCAGTAGATTAGAACTTTCCATTCGCCCACCTAATCCTCATGCAGGTGATCCAGTGTATGACATGCCCCACCGCTTTCTACATACTCTTTTACTTTTGGTACAGCAGCGCCCTTATCTCCGTGGGATATTAACATTTTAAACAAAGAGATCTCTACACATTTACATCATCATCATCATCATCTTCCAATAGCCCGCTTATCCACTACGAGGGTCGCGGGTTTAGGGAGCTTAAGTGGACTCTCCACATTTGCCGATCTTCCGCCATCGACTCCAACTCATCAGGGGCTATCCCCAAACGGGTAGAGGTGAGATTTCGGACTTGGTCCAGCCATCTCATCCTAGGCCTACCCAGGGGACGTCTACCCGATGGCACGAATTTCATGGCACGTCTTGGAAACCGAGTTGGGGACATGCGTTTGACGTGCCCAAACCATCGAAGTATGGACCTCTCCGCTCGAAGAAGTAGCTGCTCGACATTGAGGCCTCGCGTATTCTGGTGTTCCTAACCCGATCTCGACGAGTCACCCCAGCAATACAACGAAGAAATCTCATTTCGACAGCTTGTATCCGCGATCTTATTCTTTCGGTCATTACCCAAACCTCATGACCATAGATGAGGGTCGGAACAAACACTGAATTAAAGACCGACAACTTAGCTTCGATGCCAAGTTCGGCCCTCCTGATAACAGATTGACCAAGCTGTCTCAAAATTGCTCCAGCTTGACCAATCCTGCAGAATAACTCAGTATTGCTCCTACCATCACTCGTGAATAGGACCCCTTCGGAGCCAGACCTAGGGGATGGCAGCATGCGAGCGTCTGGTGGTCGGTTTGTCCCGCTCGGCAGCCGGCCGGGTTCAACCCGAAACGGCTCCGAGCTTCCCGGCAATGGTCTCGCAAACCATTACGGGGGTCAAAGGGGAGATGCGCTATGCTCCGACGGGGGCATAAGTGGACTTTCGGCTTTTCGACACATTTACAAAACTCTAAAAATTCCTGATGTCTAAACAATGTCCGCGTAGGCACTAATTCGTGGGGTAATTTGATTTTATTAAGAAAGGTAACAGGTGGCAACTCGTCCTTTTTTCATTATGTGTAGGACATTTGTGCGCTGCTAATATTTGGTTAGTTTATGCAAACAATTAGTATCTGCTACGACAAGTCAATAGACACATATACACATAGATACGTACACTTCTCTATCAAGTGTACACAATCCATATCCATAAAATAGAAAAAAATGTCTCAATAATATTTACTCACATTTCTAGTTACATAAATTAATTCAACTTGAATAACAATTCACTGTGTTAAAGTCTATAAAATAAAGTATATAATTTGAACTTGATAAGGAACCTTCTATTTGTGTTTAAATGTAAATGTGGAAAAGCACTGCCGGTTAATCGGCGATGCTGCCTCATTTATACAAAGTGTTTGTGGCATATGAATTGGTCCTGAAAGCATCCTTGCGCATAAGCATCTCTTTCTCATCTTACATGTGTACATGACTGTTGTACATACAGTAAAACTTCTCTATAACGAATTGCGAGAGTGAAACAACGTTCGTTTGTACAGAGGTATGTACGTGTAGTTTTATACGATATAAGGGCGTAATTGGAAGAACTGTTTAAAAATCTTTTTTTTGGTCTAAACGAGAATTTTCCGAAGCTGTCCGGCGAAACATTTTTGCAGCCAAATTCAGTAGAAAATCTTTCGCTAACCTATAATCTCTTTAACAATTCGTGAATTTCGGCCATGGCTGCCCCCGAAGGTTGAGACGGTGTGTCGTTCAAATGAAATTTTTTCTTCTTGAAAAGGTGAAGGTGCTGTGCTCCCTCTAAGTAAGCTCCTAGCACAGCCATCAGACTAAAAGCCTCCTCCCAATGGCCAAATAACCATATTGGCCACTCCTTGATCTTAGATTTTCTAACCTTTATTTCGGAAAACACTAACTACACACCGTCCAAGTTGAATGTCATTCTCAATTCCTTCCCGAGAGCATTAGAGACGATCACTCCGTTCATCTCTATAACGACAAATCTAAAACCGAGAACGGAGTTGGAGGTTGGGTTTTCTTCGATATGCTTAACATGAGCATCCCCTTCCACCTACAGGACCACTGTAGCATTGTTCATTGCATCAGGAAATCATGGCGATCAACGAAGCTTTATTCTGGCTTAGGCATGACGTGATATCCTTCAGGGACATCACAATCTTTACCGATAGGCAGGCTGCTATAAAATCCGTGGAATCGGTAACACGTACATCAAAAGTTACTTCAGATTGTCGTTCATCTCTCATGGAGGTGGCAGAACATTTTAGCATTCACCTATGCTGCGTACCCGGTCATAGGGGCATTCCACGGAACTGTAAGGCCGATGAACTCGCCAAATGTGGTACTACTCTAGTCATTCTTCCGGAACGAAGAAATCTGCGTATTCCACTCGCTACATGTAAACAACTCTTAGAGTACGACGAGATCAGCAAGACAAACCATAGATTGGAGAACGGTACCACGTCTCGTACTTTCAGGGAGATCTGCGCTTTGCTAAATTTCACTTGATCTAAATCGTCATTGATGTTCTTACTAGCCATTGACCTATTGGGCTTCATGTTAAAAGGATGAGCCTCTTCTCAAATGACTTCTGCAGGAGCTGCAGCGACAAAGAGGAGGCAGAAACTATTCTCCATTTCCTCTCCAATTGTCCTGTCCGATCCCAACGAAGGAAGTTCTACATATCTAGGAGCCTATCACTTCGACAACTTTGGCGAACTATCGCATACTCACGTCAAAAGTATCCTCAATCTCAACAAGAGCTCCAATTTGTTTCAATAAAGTGAGTGGCGTTTTCAGGGTATAGATTCAAGTGGTATCACAAGGGGCCTTCCTGGCCACCCTACCTACCGACCTACATGTGCCCTCAGCGAGACTCCCCAAGAAGACACATGGCACAATTCCACATGGGCCACCATATACATACATAACTCCAATTTAAAATCACATGTGTTACGTATTCTTGCGATCATACAAATAAGCGGATGCAAAAATACCACACAAACTGCGTCAAGTCAAATATAACACTGTGCTACTACGGCCTCAAATATCCATAACAAGTGTTACGAGGGAGTCTGATTATGAGGCTAACCTACAAGATGGAAGAACAATAGGAGGTTTTGAGGACTTACAGAATGAATGAATGCTAAGCACAGTGTGTTTTGGATCTCCATTAGAACAAGTCCCTTGAAGAATATCATTGTTCTCCGCGACTTGACTCCGCGAAAACAATACACGGTAATGATACATAATACCCCTTCGTGTTTGTTTAACTATTTTTTAGATAGTCGATGATCAAAATGTCATTACCTTTCCAATTAATGGTAGGGATCACCTTCCCGGCTGATGAAATTGGCTTTTAACGCATAGATTCTCTCGCCATTTACGGGTTCTCTCTCAAGACTTCTAAGTTATTAGTAGTATGTTATGCTTTCTTGAACTACTAAATTCGAACTTACTTGTTTTTCAAATTATCTATTTCTGTTACAAAGTATTCCAAAGCCGCCAAAGTTAGGTTTCGTTATAAAGAAGTTGCATTGTATTTATGTATATATGTACACTCATGTATACCTGTCTATCTTATTAATTTGCATGGACAGTTTTGCAACACATTTTGCGCATATTCGATTGCTGTATTTGAGTTGTTGACATCCTTGTTTCTGCTTTCTCAACAGCTGATTACGTGGTAAATATGTACATAACTAGTGTTACGTCTGCTGGTAACAAAGTTAGATGGAAAGCGCTATATTTAGGCGAATCCTTGAACTGTTGTCTTAATTCAAATTAATGCACGTGTAAATATAATAAAACCGTTCTTGTGGAAAAGTATTCTGTCTAGATGTATATACAAATATACATACATATACATATGAACATGAAAACACCGAGATAAAATTACATTAACACGAGGATAGTGTTCATGGAGTGTGTGGGCTGAATTAAATTAAAATCAAAATGCTTTAAGGAAATCGGGTATTTTAATTTCCTGAAGATAGGCATTGAGTGTTGATGTTTACAAGGTTACATTAATCTGTACAGAAAATAGGTAATTTGTTGTGAAAGTTGTGTTTACTTATATTTTCTTTGATCCCCAAGGCTTTAAGAAGCCTAATTGTTCGCCTTTTTTGCACCGTATATGTATGTATTTATGTACTTATTTTAAATTAAACCCTGTCCATTTGGTTAACACTGCGACCTTAAAGATCCGTTGTGTTACTCACTCAAACAAATTTATGGACTTACCAACTTCCTTATGCATGTGGGTACGTCTTTGGTAGGTTATAAGATGATATAAGAAAGACCCGCTTACTTCTTAAGCTTTTCACCTGAAGATTCGTTGCTTACAATACCTTCTTGACCCAACTGTTGACCTTAAATTCCACTGAGTTTGACGTTAATGCTTTAAACGCTGTCCGACTATCTTAAAGCATACACACAGATTTATACTAGCGGCCTTTACCAAAGTTTATTTTAGAGCAGATCCCAATGGCATTGATTTAAGTCTAGTATGTACTTAGTGGTACCGAAACTTAGGTGTAGAGTCCAAAGACACCAGCACCAACGCCGAATTCTACATATTTCTGGCAAGTGAACTCAGATTTCACTGCCGTTGTCCGCTCAAGAACTTTCGGCAACCAAATATGGACTCGTATATAAACAGCTATGCGTAGCTAAAAGAAAAGAGTACTATATCAACGGGAAGCTAAATACAACATACCATGAGAATTGAAGTCGAGGTTCGTTCGGTTCACATAATGTGGTCTACCTTGGAAACTAATTAAGTTATTGTGGTTAGAAAAACGGCGTGATATTTTCTGGTAACATTGATTGCCCTGCGCTTTAACTAATGGTCTCTCTCAATATTAGTCCCTGCAACCTAAGATCTGTACCCATTTCGTCTTGTCTCTCACCGCACGAATTGAGGTCCCGAAATCCAGAGCAATCAAACCAGGCCTAACCAGAATTTTTGCATTACCAAATGTATGTGCAATAAGGAGGCAATATTTCCTAAGAAAAAACTTAGTTTCTAGGAAAATCTCCAAAACCTCCACTAAAGAGACCCCCAAATGTTGTTAACAGAATCGAATGCTTTCGATCGCAGTGCTGAATTTCTCTGTCATTGAATGTAACTATGTCTCGGATATTCAGTACCAACTAACAAAAATCGTCGATTGATTGGTGGCGTATACGTAACATTTTTCTATCGAATGCTGGAGAAGTGGTATTTAAACACCCGGAATGATAAGTTACCACAGATTGTGATTAATTGAAGGATTGTTCGTTTCTGTTTTTAATGCAGACGTGCATAAGGGATTGGCATTGATACATCATTATTATTAGTGGGGAGTGGTTTGTCCACCCTAGCACTGCGGTCTTATATAGAGGGCTATTGTGCTATGCCATATGTTAAGAGCAGTGCTGTCAGGAAGCTAATCAGCTTCTCTGTGAAGCGTGGCAAGCACCGTTGATGAGACGAATTCACTGCCTAGGATCAGCTTTCTCACATGAATGACGGCGGGACATTCTGTGACAATCTGGAGAGGCCTTCGTCGCTATCCAAACGTAGTCTGCAGGTTGGATCCGATGACAGACCAAGCTTGTGTAGTCGGCAGTGGCCACTTAGAATACCGGTTAGGATTCTCAGGTGGTTTCTGCTCAAATTTAAAAGAAACTTGGATTTCTTTTGTGATACATTGGGAAGGAAGTGTTTGGTACATTTCTGTCCTACACTTCTCATCTAAATTGTGTTGGATTTAAGTAGGGATTGCTCCCTCATGAAGTTCTTAAAAATGGATTTGTTTACTCCACAGGGTGTGGCCTATTTCACCAACTTACAGATTTCTATTTACAAGCGTATTCGTAAAAGCGAAAAAAATATCGGCCGCGTTTAAACTATGGCATTTTTAAAGTAAATAGCTGACGCGACAGCTCGGGATTAGCCAAGGCTTAGCTTCTCATAACCATTCATGTTGTGCGTGTTACATTATTCGCATGAATGGAAGGGACCTACAATTTATTGCCGACTCCGAGAGGCGAATTGAGAAGCTCTTTCATGACAGATTATACTTCCGAAGACTTGTCATTCCCCGACGACAGGTAGTGCCGCGAAAAATGTTAGATGGACATGGCTGGAGCATTAATCACTGAGCCACAGGGAGCACATGGCATTTTGGAGTTGTTTAATTTTAATAAAAGATTTCGTATCAGCCAATGCAAGGCAGAGGAGATAACTGCGATTATTAAACCACAGATATCTCACACGATCAATGAGGGCAAAACAAAATATATGCTGTCAACAAGAAAGGACACCAAACATCTACGTTTCGGATAGAACATAATAGTAGTGTACCACGGCTCCGCTATCACATCTTTAGTTGTTTCGAGAGAAAAATTCTTCGTAAGATTTTCAGTCCCGTTTGTATTGATGGGCCCTGGAGGAGAAGATTCAACGATGAACTTTACAAATGCACAGCGGCGTCGTTCTAATCAAGAAGATACGAATTTATTTGCTGTGATAGGTGGGGCATGTAGAGCCAATGAACACCAATGCTCTGGATCGTAGAATTTGTGAGTTTAACACGGAGGGACAACGTAATAGAGGAATACCTCGTCTCAGGTCTCGGCACAAGTGGAAGGGGACCTTAACCTCAACCAGCTTGGCTTCCGCAACTGGAGACAGTTAGCTAAGGGCTGGGCTGATTGGAGAAGCTTGTTGGTTGAGGACGGTTCATCCTGAACTGTAGGGCCATCTAAGTAAGTAATATATAGATGGAACAAATTTTGCTTCCCAACTTCTCAAAGCTATAATTTTTCTAGGCTTAGTTACTTTAAATGTCTTGAGACGTTAGGGAGTTTAAAATACTTTCCCATCGTTCATTTTTATTTCGTGGGTTAAAGTATTTGAAAACTTTCCATACAAAATATCTTTTTAATCTCTAATTAGAGACGCAACAAAGATCTTTTTTTCATTTATTCATTGCAATAGAGTTTTCGCCACGATAGCGACGTTCAACAATCTTGTGAGAAAACACTTGTAAAGCACAGGTCATTCACAAACTCGATGTAACGCGAATTTTGAACACTTGTGATCAACAAATTTTTTTTCACAATTTTTCGGCATTCTTGTCACAATTTTGTAGATTATATATTTGTACTTTGTGAAACAGAAACACCGATTATACAATAAATTTGTAATTGTAATTTACAAGTACAAATTTGTGGTTGTAATTGTAATGTGACCAAGTTGTTTTTTCCTAATTCAAGAAGCAAATTGACTGTCTCTAGTACTAGTTTTGATTTGATCGAGGCTGAGTTCAGTGCTTTCAGGGCAGCTTGACTATTAGAGAAGATAAAAATGGTTTTTCCACGGTAATGAAATAGCAAATTAAAGCTTGTGCACTGATGGCAAATACTTCTGCCTGGAAGATCGATGAGTATGTGCCTAGACTGACCGATATGTTAGCGCTAGACGACTCTCCGAATATTCCAGCCCCAGACCCACTATCCATTTTAGAGTCCGATGACACTTGGTCATGCTCTGAAGGACCGGGTTTGAAATTTTTCCAAGTCGTCACTCGCTGGGATGATTACTGGGTAGTTTCGTTTGAAGCAGTACCTTGGGAGAATATCATCTAACGGCATGTTGAACTCACTACTTTGGAGTAGGGAGGAAAGCGTGTTAAGGTGACCGTCGGGAGGGTGTTTGGTGTTGACGTTGTTTAGGTGGAAGAGACAGAGTTTTGCCTGCATTTCTACATTGACGCGAATTGGCTTTAGACTGACAAAAGGCGTTAAGCGAGGCGGTGGGGGTGGAGCGCAGGCAACCCGTCTTGCAGATTTCAGCTACGCGCTGAACCCATTTAAGTTTCTTGGCAATTATACATAGCAGGGACACAACAAACTGTAGCAAAGAGAGATTCAATGTACATTGGGTTTGAATGTTGTGAATTACAGTGAGAGGCGGACTAGTGTGATAAGCATTCCATATTCGGGTTACAACTAGGAGTTATCAACTACAAGTTGAAGTGAAACTGGTAAGCATTTCCGTCTTCATTGCTGCTTGTGATTCGAAGTCGGGTTCGACAGGGCTGGAAACTAATAACATGCGAATTTCAGGCAGAGATCCATGCTATTTAAAAATGCACCAAAATTTCATTCTCGACTTTGGAATGAGTGTAAATAAATAAATAAAAGTATTATGTGAAAGAGTGAGCTCCCTTCAAAATCTTCTGAACCCTGAGTCCTGTGTTTCAACCACTTTTCATCCATAATGCAATTGAATAGTTAATAAAAGCATATAGTCATTGCTTGCAACACATAAATATATAGTTTATTTGTCTACATTTTGGCATACACTACAATAATAACAGTGATACAACAACTTTGTTTTAAACAAATATAATTTGGTTGAATAAGAGATCAGCATACCAATTTTAACTTCAATCAACATTTAAACTCAACAAACGGAAATGTTGTATTGATGCATGTGAATTTAATTTTCATAAATTGTTTCTTACAGTTATTTTATCATGTTTTTCTTTTCATCTACAAACTAATTATTGTCTCTTTTCAGAAGGAATACCATCATAATATATGCCAACCTTTGTGTGTTTTAATTGACAATTCAGACATTTTCATCCATCACAAGGAGTGTCTTCATGTAACAGGTTAAAATCAAATGCAAACAAAAGCAAGGTCTTCACAGCCCTGCAAATTAACAAAGCGTATACATATATGTAGTTTGTAATTTGAATAACCAAAATGTTTATTGCTAGTTCTACTAAAGTAACATTTTAATCATTTTAATATGTTTGAGTATGATAAAATCAGATTAAAAGTTTAGACTATTCTTGTTGGATCCACAACACCACCAGGGCCAGGCAGGCAGCTTGGATGTCCCAGCAAGTATGAGTCGATTTGACGTGCTGCTTGTCTGCCCTCAGAAATAGCCCATACGACCAGGGATTGTCCTCTTCGGCAATCTGTCAATTAACATTTTTTTGTTAGTATTCATATGAATGGCAAACAACAGAAATTTGAATATTACCTCCTGCAGCAAAGACTTTCGGGTTAGAAGTACCATAGGTTCCGTTGACGGCTTTTATGTTTCCTCGTCCATCTAGTTCTAGACCAATTTCGTTCGGAACAGTTTTTTCGGGACCAAGAAAACCCATTGCCAGTAAGATTAGATCTGCTGAATAACGTTTTTCAGTTCCGTCAACGTTCTCCGTCTTCCATTGTCCAGTAGGTGTCTTAGTCCAATTAACTTGAACTGTATTTACTGCCGTTATATGACCCTTGTCTCCAATAAATTCGGTTGTCGTTGTTAAATATTGACGTGGATCATTTCCAAATTTGACACGAACTTCTTCATGACCATAGTCAACCCTAAATAGATGAAAACATGTAGAAAGTATTTCAGTGTGTTGTGAATTGTGCGCCATACCTGAACACTTTGGGCCATTGTGGCCATGGATTATCGTTAGCACGAGATTTAGGAGGTTCTGGAAGAATTTCAAAAGTTGTAATACTTTTGGCACCTTGCCGCAATGATGTTGCTATACAATCGCAGCCGGTATCGCCACCACCAATAATTATAACATCCTTCCCTTCGGCGGATATAATATTCTTAGGACCTCCCAATTGTTTCTTTTGCTGAGATTCTAAGAATTCCATGGCAAAGTGTATGCCTTTTAAATCTCGATTTGGCAAAGGAAGATCACGCGGCCAGGTTGCGCCGGTAGTCAGCAAAACTGCATCATATCTTAAAAAGGAAAATATACAAATTTAGGTTAAACAAAATACAATTTTATAGGAGGAACAGTTAATAGTACATATACATATATGATTTGTGTATGGGTTCTTCCACGCTTAGGTGAGAGACTAGACATGCCAGTAAGTATAGATCAATGGTCCGATCCTAATGTGTCCGGATTTACATTTTTTTTTTCGTCTGTCGCTGACAAATTTCTATAAGAGTATTCAAAAGATTTAGTATTTTTGTTCTTAATTTTGTGGTATTTGTCGCGTGAGCTAAGCTTAGACACAAATTTCTCTAGTTCGTAACTCCTTATCAAAAGTTTTAGTTGCGTCAATTCTTTAAAAGCTACTTCATGTTCGTCTTTAAAACAATCGATGATGACGAATAAGACCCAAATGGGCGATCACAATAGTTATAAGGAAATATTATGTAAAATATATAGATTTTCTAGACATAAGTACCAAAATATTTCATTCCCCTTTAGAAAGTTACTCTTTTACCACAAATTTTGATTTGCAACATGCGATATTTGTTTGATGTCGTTTTGTCTTCAAAAAGATGAAGGATTTCTTGTAAATGTTGCAAATATGGGTCTTGAAGTGACGTTTGTTGATTCCACGCAGAGGCTTAGGTAAAAGAATTGACTTCACCGGTGTTAATGGACGAGCTATTTTATTTACCGCGATCAATTTGTAGTTGAGTTCAAAAGCACTATTTCTGTTTCGATGACTGGCTTTGACTTCACAGTACATACATAAGTCATACGCTTTAAGAGGTTAGGTGGGTTTCGAGGTCTCAAAAAAAGCGTATTTTTACTGATTTTTTTTTAAATATATGAAATGACTTATTTCATTCAAACAATTTACCATATCAAAGATACATATTTAACAAGTACTTTGTGAAATTTTTATTTAAAAATTTTGAAAATTCAACCAGTGGGACCTCATATCCCTTGACCTCTCAAAAAAAAAGTTTTCCCGGTGTAGTCAGGATAACTCATGACTGGTTCATCCGATATTGAAAAACCCATTTTTTTCAGTTAGTAGGTGTATAAAGCTTGAACTTGAACGAAGGAAAAAACAAAAAACTTGGAATTAGAATTTTTGGCGGAGTTATGAACAAAAAAACCTATTTTTGGTTGAATTTTCACTACATTTTGCCTCATAAAATAAGTTGCGATAAAAAAAAAATCCTTCGTTCAGGTTCTAGATAATGTTATTCCGAATAAGTGTACAAAATTTCAACAAGATCGGTTTATGACTTTTTGAGAAATCTTGACTACCGATTTCGAAAATAGAGTTTCCAAAAAAACGCGATTGAAGTGCCGCACACCAGGCTGATTTGGCCTGATGGACGGAACTTCCGAAGAAGTGTTAGAATTTTACTATGATCGATTTAAAATTTTGGGAGAATATTCTAGATATATTGTACTATTTAATAAGATTAAAAAACAAAAAAAAAACATTTTTTGAAATTTTGAAACCCACCTAACCCCTTAAGAGCAGTTAGAGGAGTTGTAAATGCACATTTTGGACGTGAGTGTCTGAGTACGAGATCGACTTATATCTCCGTTTGCAATATGCAAGATTACTTGTCAATGTTAACCAAGAGAGCTCAACTTACGTTCTGTAAGATCTGTAAGACGGCCAGTGATTTTATTGAGATGAACGAGTACCTTATGGCTATCATTGGCCATCTCATGTGCCCCAGAAGAGATGTTTGACAAGTACTGAACTTGAGTTTCTCTGAATCTTTTCCCTTTCAAGGCCTTTGTCGCACTTAAGTGAATATTAAAAACCAAAAACATGTGCTATGGCTTATAAATGAATTTAGATAAAACCTTCAGTGACATCACTAATCGATTTCCAAGATGTGACAACCAAATGATAAGCGGTTTGGAGATTTCTGTAATGTCATTGAAGATGCTAAATATCTTTATAAACGGCCAAGTTGATATTAAAATGTTGATGCTATCCCTTTTATCGGACATGAAACTAATATTAGTATCCGGCGAGGCATTCGATAGGTAGACAGGTGTGGTGGCTGCCTGTGTTTCGCACAGACGTAGGCTAGGAAGGCCCTTTGTGGTACCACATGGATATATACCCTGACCTGCGCCACTCACTTTATTGAAACTATTTGGGGCTCTTGATAAAGCTGAGGATACTTTTGACGTCAGTATATGATAGTTCGCCAAAGTTGTCGAAGTGATAGGCTTCCAGATAGAGCTTCCTTCCTTGGGATAGGGCAGGACAAGTGCAGAGGAAATGGAGGATCGTTTCTTCCTCCTCTTCGTCCCTGCATCTCCTCCAGAAGTCGTTTGAAAAGTGGTCCATCCTTTTGGCATGAAGGCCAATGGGACAGTGGCCAATGAGAACACCGATTACGGTGCTAATGAGCGACCTATTGAGCAAGATCAAACTTTTAGATTGAGTGAGATTCAGTAAAAGCCAGATTTGTCTGAAGGTGCGGCACGTGGTACCATTCCCCCATCTTTGGTTTGTCTTATTGATCGCGTCGTACTCTAAGAGTAGTTTCCATGTAGTGAGTGGAATATCTAGACTCCTCTGTTCCGGCAGGATATCCAGAGTAATACTACAATTTTCGGGTTCATCGGCCTTACAGTTCCCTGGAATGTCCATATGACCGGGTATCCAGCATAGGTGAATGTTAAAATGTTCTCCCATCTGGGATGAGCGACAATCTGAAGCAGCTTTTGATAAACATATTACTGATTTCGGCGCCGTGGCTCAGTGGTTAGTGCGTTGGACTGCTGACCGAGCGGCATGGGTTCAAGCCCCAACCAGGAAAACATCAAACATTTTTCGCAGCACCACCTCTCGTCGGGGAATGACAAGCCTCCGGGAGTATAATCTGTCATGAAAGAGCTTCTCACTTCGCCGTTCGGAGTCGGCAATAAATTGTAGGTCCCTTCCATTCATGCGAAAAATGTAACACGCACAGCATGAGTGGTTCCGAGAAGCTAGGCCTTGGCTCATCCCGAGCTGTCGCGCCAGCTATTTATTTATTTTATTTTTATTACTGATTTCAGAGATTTTATAGCAGCCTGGCTATCGGTAAAAATTGTAATATCCCTGAAGGATATCACGTTTTGCCTAAGCCATGATTTCTGCCTGAGGAACGCTACAGTGGTCCTGTAGACGGAAGAGGATGCTCAGGTTAAGAAAACACCACCTCCCTCTCCGTTCTCGGTCTTGTAACCATCTTTATAGAGATGAACGGAATAGTCGCCTCTGGAGTCACCACTCTCCCACTCTTCTCGGGAAGGAATGGAAGTTCGGAAGTTAAGGTTGAAATTCAACTTGCACGGTGTGTAGTCGGTGTTTGCCGGAATGAAAGTTAGGGGATCTAAAATCGAGGAATGGCCAATATGGTTGTTTGACCATTGAGATGAGGCTTTCAGTCTTATGGCTGTTTGTCAAAAATATCTAGAGAAAGTAGATGTAGGAGCACATCGAGTGCCGCGGATGGGGTGATTCTTAGTGCTCCGCTAATGCATATGCATGCTAATCTTTGCACTTTCTCCAGTAGATTACGGTTTTAGACTCTGTCTAAGGCCGTCCCCCAGATGACCACACCATACATGAGTATTGGTCTGAGAACGGGCATGTAAAACCAGTACGTGGTATGAGGTGGCAGTCCCACTTCTTACCAATGGCCTTTTGAAGTCACGGAAGGTAACTTGTTTTATTCTTTCTTCACTTCTTTTCTCTAATTTCATCGACAATGCTTGTACGTATTCCTACGCATTCTTCTTAGTCAAGTCAAAACTACAAGCAGCACAGCTCTAAATTCGATTGGACATCCTAAAACTACAAATCCCAAAATACACACCAAGCCTAATAAAGACGCTAGCACTGGTAAGGATTGCTTTAATAAACCAGCAATGAAAATAGCAAATTTTAAATTAATGTGTATAAAAAATGCACAAAATAAATAGCGTTTTTTAAAGCATTTGTCAACTGTTAAAAAATGCTTCCTTACAACATCAAATATTTTCTTTTGTTAAAATTCTTCAACTTACTCGCTTAGCAGGAATTCCGCTTTAATGTCTTTTCCAACGTGAACACCGGTCTTAAATTCAATGCCTTCTGCTGCCATGAGGTCAACACGTCGTTTTACAACGTCTTTTGATAATTTCATGGTTGGAATGCCATACTGCAGAAGGCCTCCAATACGATCGTTTCTTTCAAAAACAGTAACAAGATGACCAGCTCGATTAAGCTGTTGCGCAGCAGCCATGCCAGATGGCCCTGATCCTACCACAGCGACACGGTATCCAGTACGCTTAGATGGAATTTCAGGTTGTATCCACCCGTGTTCGAATGCATGATCAATAATAGCACATTCAATATTTTTTATAGTGACGGCTGGCTCAGAAATTCCTAATACACAAGCTCCCTCACAAGGTGCTGGACATACTCGGCCAGTAAACTCTGGAAAGTTGTTAGTTTGCAGAAGTTGCCGGAGCGCTTCCTTCCATTCTCCGTGAAAAACTAGGTCATTCCATTTGGGAATTATATTTCCCAGAGGACATCCATGGCTGTTCGATTGACAGAATGGAACACCGCACTCCATGCAGCGGGCAGCTTGTACTCTTAAATTTTTCCGCACATGAGGGAAGTTATAGACTTCCTTCCAATCCTTTTGCCTTTCAGTAGCATTGCGATAGATGGCAGTTTCACGTTTGTACTTAACAAAGCCTCTAGTTTTATCCAAAATTCTATCAGCACGCTTCTGTTCTAATGCAACATCTTGGATGGCTTCTTCTATGTCCTTAATTGACGGCTCGTTGTTTGTGGTAACTCCATTTTCGATAGACTTCATTTCGTTTTTAATTTCTTCAGACAACTTTTCCTCCTCCAAGTCTTTTAATGCTTTTTGGTACTCATATGGGAATACTTTGACAAATTTGCTCTGATACTGCTCCCAGTTTGTAAGAAGGTCTTGTGCTACCAAAGACCCGGTCTTCTCAATAAACTCTTGAAGAAGCTCCTTCACTAAATCAACATCCTTGTCCGACTCCAATGGTAAAAGCTCAACCGATTCAGGGTTAACTTTTGGTTTGAACGAACCATCGATATCGTACACATATGCTATTCCGCCCGACATACCGGCAGCGAAATTTCGCCCAGTAAGGCCAAGAATCAATACTGTTCCTCCAGTCATATATTCACATCCATGGTCACCGACACCCTAAAACAAACAAGAGATTACTACATTTATAATGTTGTTAATTTTGTATACCACATACCTCGACAACCGCTGTAACACCGGAATTGCGAACGCAGAAACGTTCGGCTGCAATGCCGCGGAAGAAAGCCTTGCCTTCTGTGGCACCATAAAGGCACACATTTCCTACGATCACATTTAAATGTGACTCGAAGGGGACACTGTCTGGTGGTGTAATAACAATGGTACCACCGCAAAGACCTTTTCCAACATAATCATTTGAGTCTCCAATCAAAGTTACATTTACGCCCTTTGCTAAAAATGCGCAGAAGCTCTGTCCAGCAGATCCTTCCAGCTTGATATTAATCTCCTGGCCGTCTGGAAGCCCGACTTCTCCATATTTACTAAGTTACAAAAATGATAATGTTATCACCGTGCTAACAACCAGTGCTAATGTTATAGTTACCAAGCGATGTGATAGCTCAAAGTAGATCCGAATGCACGTTCTTCGTTGGGTATGCGTGAAGCTATCTCCACTGACTTTTCAGTGCCATCCAAAACGCCTTGTGCCTTTTCAACGACTTGGTTATCCAGGCGATTTTCTAACCCAAAGTCCTGTGGCACTGATCCTCCAACAATGTTTACGCCTGGTCTAAGTTCAAGTGCATTTTGTAACAAGGAAGACAAATTTAGAGTAGAAGCCTTGATTGACAAATTCTCGTCCATTTTGAGCAAATCTGTTCGGCCAATAAGGTCTTGGAATTTTCGGATACCAAGGTTTGCCATAATTCCACGAATCTAAAAATCAAATGTACAAATGAATACATAGTCGTCAATAAAAATTTCTCAAACTTACATCTTCAGCCAGCATGAAAAAGAAATTGATGACATGTTCCGGCTTTCCAGTAAACTTCTTCCTGAGGACTGGATCTTGTGTAGCTATACCCACGGGACAAGTATTTAAGTGACACTTTCTCATCATTGTGCAACCTTGAGTTTAAGAAAAATATCGTTTAATGAATTTTTTTCAAATATACTCGCGTCATTTTAGTGCTAAGGAAGGTGCTTTACTTCTCAAGTGTATAGGAAACAATAAACTATTCATATATAATTGTTCCAGCTAAAGTAAACAGTTTTAAAGCATCATTGGATAAAAGCAAAGCCTAAGATCAATTATCACTGTCGTAAGCCACAACTTTGAAGCTAGTTAGGAAGCAATTGACTGCTTTTATTTTTTTTGGCGAAATAAGTAAATAGATGAATTAGGAGGATATCTTACCCATAACAATCAATGGAGCTGTACTAAATCCAAATTCATCAGCGCCTAGAAGTGCGGCTACGACTACATCAAATCCAGTCCTAAGTTGTCCATCGGCTTGAACCACCACCCTATGAAAAAGATTTCATTTTAATATAAACACATTCTGCTGGTAAATAAGAAACAAAACATAAATTACTAATGAAACATCGCTGGAGCAACACACAGACGAGGGCTAACAGAACAAATGAATACGAGAGCAACGATCAATCGACCTACAGTCTGTTTTTAACCGCTTGTGTCCCCACAGTCTAGTCTCAGAAGCACTGTGGTCTCGTTATCGTGCTACCCCATCTGCTTTACTCTGACTAGCTCTGTGGGAAGATGATTAAGTGCGACAGGTTTGTTTTTTTTTTTTTTCTTTGTATGATACAAAAAACAATACGGGTGTGTAAAAATACGAAGGAGAACATCAAAATCACATCTCACCGTAAGATTGTGATCGAATTTGCCAACAACATTATGTTAAGACTAGGAAAGGCATTTTTATTGCAGTTACAACTGTATCCTGCACATAGAAATTGCGTCCATTCGATAACCACGATCTGGATAACCAGGTTTCAATGTACGTATTATGAGCAATGAATTCTTCAAAACAATTTACCTTGATCGTAGATTATTTAAAACAAGAACTTGATGTGTTTCAGCAATACCCAATTCCCATGGTAAACCGGCATTTTTGATTCCTGTCCATGAACTGGCGCCAGTACCTCCATCGTGACCAGAAATAACAATGTGCTCAGCTTTACCCTGAAATGTATCTATGTAGAGATGATAGTCGTGTAGATGAAAAAAAATACCCACCTTAGCTACTCCGGCAGCTACCACTCCAACCCCAACTTCAGAAACAAGTTTGACACTTATTCTTGCCTTAGGATTGGAGCACTTCAGATCGTAAATGAGTTCAGCTAAGTCCTCGATTGAGTAAATATCGTGATGAGGAGGGGGCGATATAAGTCCAACGCCTGGTACCGAGTGACGTGTGTAAGCAATATCTTTGGTTACTTTGTACCCGGGTAATTCGCCGCCTTCGCCTGGTTTAGCTCCCTGGGCCATTTTAATTTGCAAATCATCAGCGTTAGCCAGATACGAGGCTGTCACACCAAAACGACCTGAAGCTACTTGTTTAATGGCAGATCGCCTGTTATAATCAGCATCTTGATCTATTGGAATAGTTACAACAATTAATTGTAAAAACGGAGTACAGATTTCCACGACATACTAAGATAGCGATCTGCATCCTCGCCACCTTCACCGGTGTTACTTTTGCCTCCAATTCGATTCATAGTTACTGCAAGAGTCTGGTGAGCCTCCAAGGAAATGCTGCCAAAACTCATAGCACCCGTAGCAAACCTGTATTCAAAAACAAAATTAAATAAGAACCGAATAACACTTCAAGTATGTTACCTCTTTACAATCTCACTTGCCGGTTCCACTTCAGAAATGTCAATACTTTTTTGGTTGCTTACAAACTCTAGTTGACCTCGGAGAGTGCACCGTTTGACACTTTTTAAAGTTGACTCCCTGAAAGCCTCAAATGCGCTTTGATTTTTATTAACAGCCGCTTCCTGCAGACTGGCGATGGACGCTGGTTCATTTATGTGACTTTCGCCGCCATGACGCCAATGATATTGTCCAGGGTTCCGCAAGATACGAGTATCTGGTGAAACTTTACAGTATGTCATCTGGAAACGATCCAACCCTTCATTGGCCAGGATTCTTAATGTTACTCCACCAATACGACTATGTGTACCACGGAAGCAACGATCAATTAAATCGGAGCCCAGCCCCACTGCCTCGAAGATTTGAGCACTTTTGTACGACTGCAAAGTACTGATTCCCATTTTAGCCATAACCTTGGCAATGCCAGTGTCAATTGCCTGCGCATAAGCGGTGTAAATTTGTTTGTCAGTGATATCTGGACTAATAACACCGTCATTGCGCAGTGAGAGCGCCAATTCAAATGCTAGATATGGGCAAATTGCATCAGCACCATAGCCCAGAAGAACGCAAATATGATGAACTTCTCTAGCCTCGGCCGTCTCCACAATAATCCCGACTTTCATACGCTGCAGCGTTTCAATGAGATGATGATGAAGTGCGCCCAAGGCGAGAAGGGCAGAAATAGGTGCACGACCACGACCCGCGTTTCTGTCGGATAGTATCAGAAGCTGATAACCCTTTTCAGCTGCCACTCGACCCTCACGACAAATGCGGTCTATACAATTGATGTAACCGTCGACCCCTTCTTCGAAGTGGAATGTTATATCCAAAATTTTAGTTTTCCAACCGCGGTGAGTGTTTCTCTTCAGCAAGTCGGTGTCTGGAATGCTTAAAATTGGATTCGGTAGCCAAATGCGATGTACCTGATTTGCAGACGGTCTCAATAAATTGCCTTCTGGACCAACTGGACATTGCATCGACATGACCACTTTCTCACGGAATGGATCAATGGGAGGATTTGTAACTTGGGCAAAAAGTTGCTTGAAGTAATCATACGGAAGTGGTTGAAATTCTGAAAGGCAAGCTAATGGTGCGTCATTTCCCATAGATCCAAGAGCTTCTTTCCTGTAAACAAAAATCGAGTGAAATCACAAACGAAAGGTTTGAATATGACATCTTAAACCCACTTGTTTCGGAACATAGGCACAAGTAGCATGTTTACAGTTTCGGTTGTATATCCAAACAACGCAAGTCGAGGATCAAATATTCCTTTTGGCGCTGGATCAACACCATTTGTGTGGCCATTAGCTGTTGCGTTGCTCAACTTATCTGCGTTTCGAATCTCATCCATTGTAATCTAAAATACAAATTTTACCATAAATAAATGTATTACAATTTTCAATGAGCAAAATTTAAAAACCTAGCCACATCCAGACACATATACATATGTTATATTCTAGTGGTAAGCGAGGATCAACATTTGATACTTAAAAAAATTCGATACCTAAAAAAATATGTGCACAATCTTGTCAACGCTGTAATGAACGTTCTCACTGGGGCGCCTCATGTTTGTTGTGTTGCTACTTACGTTTCAAGCGAAGAAAAATTTGTTTTAGTCAGTCAGTGAAACTTTGTCAAATTATTGGATATGAACTGGACAATGTTGGAAACGATGGATTAGCCTAAAGAAAAAATGCATCCAAAACAGAAAACTGAGTTTTTAGGCCGAAATAGATTTTGGACTTACTCCGTCTCACAACATTTGACAGTGCAGGCCTTATGAGAGAGCTTTTTTTTTGCAAATACTGGCCTGTAGATCCTATCCTATCCTACTAATATTATAAATGTGAAAGTTTGGATGTTTGGAAGCTTGTTCCAACGTAACGGGTAAACGGATTTGGATGAAACTTCGTGAATAGATAGTCTGTGTCCTGAATTAACATATAGGCTAATTTTTATTTCTAAAAATCTATACTTCCTTAGGAAATATCAATTTATTTGTTTTCATAGAAGAGCACTGACTTGTGCAATTCAGCCAGCAGCACATCGTATGGATCGCAAATCATGATCGTTTTCTGCATCCGTTTCGCTTTAGGGTGGTTTTTCCTTTTTTTTTTTAAATTATCGTTTTCAATAAATTGAGACACATCGGTTCGTGATCGTGTGTTGTTTTTGTTTCGCCCAGTTGTACGACGCTAGTTTTTTATTAGCAGCAATAATAATTTTCTGCTGGAGATGTTGGCAACTAAGAATATGTAGTATGAATCTCTGGACTCGGGAATGAAACTGTAGAGTTCTTGCAAATTCTCGATCCACCAGGAATACCACCCCGCGTCCTCTACCTCAAAGTTTGCACTTCGTGCTGTTGCTTAATCTTAACCGCCTGAAATTGTGCACTGGCTTCAGTTGAAGACTTTGCACTGACACGTAATCGAAGCCAGTATTTTTGCAGGCGTCAATTGGGGAGAAACTGTCTTCATCCCCCGCATTCCTTTGATTCCATCAGACTACCGCTTTGAATTCAAGCTTCTGCAATTTTCCGTTAAAGAAGAAAGTGAATGGTTGGATATGAGGAGTGTCTGTTTGTCTCATAACGTCCTAAGAGTCAGTTCACCTGACGGCCTGGCCATCCTCGAATCAGAAAGAAAAACCAGGAATGTTATTTACAAGGAGGTAATATGAGATATTGAAAGTCCATACTTTATTATCAATTTCCTGAAACGCGGAAAAGGACATAGGGTATAATGTGGCTTTCTCCATGCGGACTTAGTCGCGGGTACCAGCTGGTGTTTTTATAATTAGAGAAATTGCCACTGAAATACAATCAAAA
The DNA here is from genome assembly GCA_917880715.2 of Matsumyia berberina. NCBI lineage: Eukaryota > Metazoa > Arthropoda > Insecta > Diptera > Syrphidae > Matsumyia > Matsumyia berberina. The sequence continues at coordinate 39,694,370 of OU862870.1, forward strand.
CCACTGACTTACACAGGTTTTGTTTTTTGTAATTTTCCTCAAATTCGCACCAAGATCAGTCTGCCACACAGCCGCCATCAACCCTCGCTGTGTGTATTGAAAAAATGAATATCAAAACCGGGTCAAAGCAAATCGCTGCAGCTTTTTCTTTGGTTTTTGTCAAAGAGCTTTGAGGTTTTGTGCTTTTGAGAATAAATAAATGAATTTGAGTATATGAGGGTGTTTCCAGCTTTTTTTTTGCTCTTCGGGGAAGCCGTTTGCGCGTCCTACATTTATATATCAAAATGCTTGAAAAAATACGTTCTAATTTAAATTTCATCAAAATCGAGTCAGTGTCCATTTTGTAAACAATTATCTTCATTTCGTCCAACAAATCGTTTTGTTTTTAAATCACCAGATGGTAGCCCTACGTGTATTGGTCTCCGATTTGCGGTGATTTGTCATGCATACTACGGTAACCGTAATCCTTAACCTTCCACCACTTCATCTTCAGATACAGACAGAAGCCATGATTAACGCCTTTATGCTCATATCTGAAGATGATGCTAACTCTAAACTAGTCCATCCTGACATTACCTTGGAACTAAACAGAGATGAACTACTTGGAATTATAATCACGGACAACTGTCTACCAAGATTTAACTTCAACCAAAATTGTAAAGTTACATTCCCAGACCGTCAAAATTGGGAACAGAGTAAACCCACATTTGCTAGCGATCCACATGTTTGGTACACAGATGGATCAAAAACAGATGAAGCGGTGGGGGCTGGAGTATACGGTGGTAACACAAAAACATACATCCACATGGACAAGTATAATTCCGTATTTCAAGCGGAAATCTTTGCTATGGAACTATGCATCAGAGAGAATATAAATAGATCTATATCAAACAAGCTCTTCTAGCCATAAGGGCTTGAAACTAGTATGGGACTGCGTACAGCTGCTTACAGCACTAACCAGCTCAAACAGAGTTCATCTCATTTGGGTGCCAGCCAGGGCACGCGGCCTCGTAGGCAATGAAATAGCAGACTTACTAGCCAGAAAAGGATCCGCATCAAAGTTCATGATGCCAAGACCATTCTGTAGTTTACCAATCAGCACTGCAAAGTGCTCCATTAAAACCTGACTAAAAAATAAAGCTCACTATTACTGGACAAATACTGAAGGTAACAAGCAAGTCAAAATGTTCATGCCAAACATCTCCCATACCACAACGAAACAACTCCTAGGACTAACCAGGAGTCAGGTTCGAATGGTTACAGACTTCCTAAGGGGACACTGTCCAGTCAAAAATTCCTTATTGACAATGGGAATAGTACAAGACAACATGTGCGGAATGTTCAACGAAGACAAAGAATCAGTTCAACACATTTTGCGTCACTGTAACTGTTTATTCGGAAAACGTCATCGTCATTTAGGTAAATTCTACCTGAACACGGAGGATATATCTGCCAGCTCACTCAAAGACATCTCTGGACACATCTCGAATTCAGGCATCATGAGCGAGCTCTAATTGGAGGAAATCACAATACGCCCATCGACGGTCGCAGTGATAAGGTGACTCGGTCCCACCTCTACTTACAATGTACAATCTACGGTAACCTTGAAAGAACTTTAAAGAGTGACAGATCTATACAAGCGTTTGCAAGAAAAGTGCGAGGTCCTATCTTCCCTGTACTGACAGTTTTTGTGGGACAGAGTATAGTCACTTTCAAACGAATAAATATTTTTAAACCGACAGATTGTTATATCAAAAACCAGAATCAAACATTTAGGTTTTCTTTAAATTCTAGCTTGAGTCTTGTGTAACACAAAAAGACGTGCACCAGTCTACCTTTTTACTTATTTCGCAGATGTACGAACTTTGTCGAGATATGTTATTCCGTGTACCTCATCAAATCTGTTATATGAATATGAAAAGTTTGCGGAACGTGATTTATGAAATTTTTTTCTAAAGTCGCATTCTTTTCCAATAATCGTCCACTAAATGTTGAAGGACAAAACATTATTTTGGCAATAGTTCAAATAGTAAAGTGGTTCTCCATTACCACAGGCCACTGGTCAGTTGGAGACCATGCGGTCAAGCTTGGTTTTCCCCATTAGCGAGGACCAGAGAGCATTTTTTAGGCAAACCTTTCTTCGTGAACCTCGATGAGATAGCTAAAAAAAGGAATTGAAGCACTAATCCTCTATCTGAACTCCACCAACTGGATTAAGCCACATCATCTCAATACAGCAAATCAACAACCACACACAAATAGGTATAAACAAGTTTCGTGGATGCTCGGGCTCAAAAGAGCCGCCACTCTACCTACCTACCCAGAGTTGTTCTTCTGAAGAACAATTATTATGTCAGTCCTGTGCCCAGTGCTGAGCGATAACCAGGAAAGCAAAGCACATACTGAAACTACCCTATTATCGTTTGTCCTTTACTACTCTAAGTTCCATTAGCAAGTCAAGCGGCCGCATATTACCTAAGTCGTAAGTGTATGTTGTATGTATGTATGTCTGTACGTGCGAACTTCAAATTCAAAATACAACAAAATCAAAGGGGTGCAATAAATCACATCTTTTAAAACTTACCATCTATGTCCAACATTTGTTTGTTGAGCATTAGATAAAAGATAATAATTGTTTGAGGTTAACACAATTTTTTAACAATTTTTTTTTAAATTGTGCAAAGTACATATGTATGTATAAGACTTACCTTTTGATCAAGCCATTCAGAGTGTGGCCTAGATTTGGCAATGTTCGACTTGAGCTCAACATCTTGAATGAACGTCTTCTCTTGAGTGTCGACCAACAGCATGCGACCTGGTTTCAGGCGACTTTTCAGTATTACTTGTGACGGGTCAACATCGTATACGCCAACTTCAGATGCCATTACAAGAATATTTTCTTTGGTAATGTAGAATCGAGACGGACGCAAGCCATTTCGATCAAGAACAGCTCCAATATATCGACCATCGGTGAATGAAATCAAAGCCGGACCATCCCACGGTTCCATAACGCACGCTGCCCATTGGTAAAAGTCACGCTTCTCCTGCGACATTGTCTTATCGTTTTGCCAAGCTTCGGGCACCATCGTCATAACCGCTTCTGGCAATGAGCGCTCTCCGGCCATTGTTAGAAACTCAAGCACACAATCGAAAGATCCCGAATCGGAAAGATTTGGTTCAACAACGGGGAAGAGCTTCTTTATGTCATCGCCGAAGATTTGGCTCTCCATCACGCCCTCCCGTGCTTTCATTAGATTCACATTGCCCCGCAACGTGTTTATCTCCCCGTTGTGTGCTAGCACACGCAGAGGATGGGCACGCTCCCAAGACGGGAACGTATTAGTACTGAATCGAGTGTGAACCAATGCCAAATATGTTTCAAATCCGGGATCCTTAAGATCGGTGTAATACTCCCACAGTTGATCCGAAGTGAACAGTCCCTTGTACACAATAGTCTTCGTTGACAAGGAACATATGTAAAACCGTCGTTCAGGCTTTGCCAAAAGATGGCTAGCTTGCTTCCGCAAAAAGAATATTTGCCGTGCAAGCCTATCTTCATCAGAATCTGTACAAGTAACAAACACTTGACGGGACACTGGCTCGCTCTTACGTGCTACATGTCCGATAGCCAACCGGTTTGTAGGTACTGTCCGCCATGCCAGTACTTTAAGCCCGAGCCCCTGTGCAAGTTTGTTGAATTCATTCTCAGCAGCAGTTTGTGTTTTTTCATCCAAATAAAAAATGCCAGTTGCATACTTCCCGAATGGCGGCAGCGTTGTACCCTGCGATTCTCTAAAATCGAAAACAAAAAATAAATCTGATTAATTTTCACGCTTCCGCAATTAATCTCCAGCAACAAAAAAAGCATGCATTCACGCAACTGCAGTATGTACGCAAAATCTAGAGCCCGATAAAGCGCTGACTGGCATCGGAATGTTATATTTCACGCTCATAGATAGCCTGTTGACACAGTCAACAATTTCGTTATTGAATTAATAAGCTAAATAATATGACCTACATGCTTATAAACAAATCGTGACGTATAAAAATCACGGCTTTGTGCTCTGGGCGCCCAAAGTATCTCGGACAAAGTTTAGCAAGATAAGCTTTACTTGAAGAGCTTTTGTAGCCACTTGATCGCACTCAGTGATGAATCATGACTCGTAATGCGTTCCTTGAACTTGGCATTAGCTGGTTTAGATTGTCGTAGCACATTTGAATCTACACAGAAAAATGTGTTGTCGGCAGTCTCCAAATGTCTGTATTAATTGTGTGATCTCGTTGCCAACTACACGAAAGGATCCCCATATCATTTTAAATTGACAATAATAACAGGAATTACCAATTTTATTCCAAGTCGACTTCAATCAAATCAACATGCGATCATTGGAAAATGGCTGAAAATAACTGATTCAAATATTGGTCTAAGTAAATAATTGACCCTAATATCTCGAATGGGCAGCGATGCCATCTATCAGTTGTAGCATCTAATGGGTAATTGCGAAATTATGGAGCACTTTTGGCCGAATTTTACTAAATTGTTTTCGCTTGTTTAAATGGCAAATATGTACACGTCCGAGTATTAATAATGCGAAATCTACGTCAATTTCTATTTAATCAATTTAAAATTCGTTGGCATTTATATATCATCAAGCAATTTAACGATAGATAAATTTCATTTTGCTTAAATGGTAAAATTGTCCATCTAACGAATGGAAAGGAAGACCGTCGGGAAAGGTCAAATAAATTGATAAAAATAATTGAATTGCTGTTCTGATTTTTTGTTACTATGCATTTAAATAGATATGCATATACATATGTGTATATAGTTTGGGACATATTTCGATACTTACAATGCTTTGACGTACAATCCGTGCGGAATTGAAGCCATTACGCCGGCGCCATCGCCAGTGTCATTGTCACAGGCGCAGGCACCACGATGCTTCATCCGTTCTGACAAGGTCTGGGCATCACGAAGAATCTAAAAAAAAAAAATAAAATAATTATTTTTAATTATGTATTATTATTTCTGAGCAATTTATTTGCATTTTTAAAAATTACAAAATTTGAAGGATAAATATATAAACGCTTCCATCGAATGAATAAAGTTTTCGTATGATGTCGCTCAGGTTGTTGTTATAACCTGCGACCATGAAATTAGCTGTTTATCAATTCGTACAATTTTTTCCCACGAATTTAGTAGATATGTAGTTTTTTTTTATTTCCATGTTTGTATTCCAGGTTTGGCAGGGACAATGTTTAAAATTCTATAAGTAAGCCTTAGAAAATTTAAAATATGCTACCGAGCTCATATGCATTTAAAAATACTTATTTTATTGTATAAAAATCTCGTACGAATAAACTCATTCATTAATGTTTATTTTCTTAACAATTCCAAGAAATCTTTTGTTTGAGTTTATAATTCTTCACAGCATGTGTGATATAAAACACGTCAATAAATGTATTTTATAACGTGTTAGTTTGAAGTTTATTTCTAAGCCGAAAATAACATACATATGTACATATGTATGTGTGTACATATTATTCCCGCAAAACCAACCTGCGGGAGATTTTGTCTTCAAATAACTACATACGTCTTAACTCTGGAGAGCGAGCTCCTATGGACACGCCCAGATGTTGTACAAATATCCGGTCTTATGGGTTGATTATGACTACTCGATTCTGTATCTGAACTTCGTCAAAACCTTCTCTTGCATCTTCCCAAGCAGAGAACAGTGGGAAAACAAAGAAATTTTTTAACGAAACAAAGTCCATCCACATAGATGGCTCCAAGATGGACCTAGGCACGGGTGCTGGTGCCGTTTCTGAGGATCTAGGACTCACCAGCTCAAAAAGACTTTCTGCCGTCAGTAGTGTTTTCCAGGCAGAGGTTCTAGCAGTGACCAGAGCTGCCCAATTGGTGTCAATGGTCACGGTATCACGGGAGGATATCACGATCTTTATAGAAAGGCAGGCGGCTATAAAATTACTAGCTGCTGCTCAAATTACATCCAAGCTTGTAACGTGATATCGCAAAGAGCTGAGGGTTCTTTGCACACAGCATAATGTAAAACTCTGCTGGGTTTGCGGCCACAGCGGTGTGCGAGGAAATAAAACTGCTGACGAATGGGCTAGAGACCAGAGCCAGCGGACGAAACGATAAGACTAAGATCCTTAACTGAATAACAGGTGGAAAACATTGACCACCTGCGAAATTTCTAGAAGGCTATGGCCATCATGGTGGTCGCCGTGGGTCAGTGGTTAGTGCATTGGACTGCTGACCGAGCGGCAGGGGTTCAAGCCCCAGCCATATCCACTGAACATTTTTCGCAGCTCCACCTCTCGTCGGGGAATGAAAAGCCCCAGGGAGTACAACCTGTCACGAAAGAGCTTCTCAATTCGCCGTTCGGATTCGGCAATTAATTGTAGGTCCCTTCCATACGTGTGAAAACTGAATCACGCATAACATGAATGGTTGCGAGAAGCTAGGCCTTGGCTCCTCCCGAGCTGCCGAGCCAGTTATTTTTTTTTCTGTGGCCATCATATAATAAAGCTCCTACGTATGGAAAGGAAATGCCTGTCATTACTGGTAGGATTAATTACAGGCCACAATATGCTCAGGTACCATACAAAAAAGCTGCACCTGACCGAGGACGACCTATGCAGAGGATGCTCGGACAAGGAGGTGCATGAGGATACAACTCACTCTCTTTGTCATTGTCCAAGCATCTACAATGTCAAAAAAAAAATATTGGGCAAATACCTCTTCCATAACATCGAGAAGCTATCCGATGCTTCACTGTCAGATCTGCTAAAGTTTGCAAGAACAGCCAAGTGGCTGTCATCAGATATATAGAATCTCGCAGTGGGAAGTAGCTGGTAAAACATATGGGTACCACAACAGGTCTACATAGACCTTAGTGAGATGAAGAGGTTTTCATCATACCCATAAAAGATCAGAAGGGAAAAATGTGGATTGTAATCAGACCTACACATATACGGTCCTTGTTTAAAATAAATAGCTGGCGCGACAGGTAAGGATGAGCCACGGCCGAGCTTCTCGAAATGTTCAGTCGATTTGGCAGGGGTTTGAACCCATTGGGCCACGGCTATCCTTATTTGGTGCAAAGTAATTGACAAGAAGAAGTTCTTTAATACATATACCCATCAGCAAGATAAAACAGCTTTGAGTCGCAAAACCAGTGCTTGATTCTCTATGAATTTCTGAGATGACCCACAAGATTATCTGATTTATACTCGTACTTGTGTTCTAGCTGCAGCTTTTAGTACAACGGCCAGCGGTCTTCCTAGTAAAGATATGTAGTGGTATGAGTCCGATGACAGCCTCTATGGTTGAAGTGGTACAGGTGCGCATAGAACCCGTAATACCCAGACAGGCAATTCTTTGTAGCTCTCAAGCTTCATTGCTGTCCTTAAAGTATCTTCAAAAATATGAGATACATACAGTGTATTCTATGCTGAGGTTTTATTCTTAACTAGGGCAGGGGAATTACTGGAGTTCAAGTCGGTATCCGAAGGGGACGAACAATGCAGTATAGAAGGCAATGAGCTCGCATTTCAAAAAAATTGTCGCAAGACGACGGAAAGCCGTGAAACCACCTTCCTGCATCAATGAGGCAGCCGTCAAAATAACAAAAATTACTGACTAAGGATAGGCTAAAATAGGTGGTCAGAGTTGGCTGGCATTTGATACCAAAAGAGTAGAGAAATTTTAAAACTTAGCAGAAGACAGGAAATACGCTTCAAGCCTGGGATCAGTTAATACGGATGCATGAAGGTACTGCAACGACACAATATCGTCGGAAACATATCCGTATTTAATCAATTACGTTTTCAGTACTCTGGAGGAAGTACATATTCTTTACTACAATAAAAAAATGTATTTTCTCTGACCCATCAACGTTTTCCAAGAATTGATCTACTTATGTTAGCCCAATTAAACTTTTACCTTAAGCGTTCTACAGACCTTAAGCGCCCTTCACAACGGACCCCTCAGGGCGTTTAGATGGGTCAATCTAAACGCCCTTCAACGCTTGCAGATAATTAAAATGAGTGCATTTGGGTATAGACGTTGTTAAAAAAAACATTTTTAAAATGTAATCAACGTTCACATGTGTTTATGTGTGTTAGTACTTAAAAGCTTAGGTTTGAGTAATTAGGTACGACCAACAATTAAATTAAAAATATCATTATCGAATGAATGCATTAATTATTGTTTCTGTAGATAATTATATACGATAATTGCATATTTACTTTCTATTCAGACAGCTTAAAAGAAAAAAATCGATTCAGGTGGTATATGTAACTGTGTTTATACATATGTACCTGATTACCGTTATTGTAAAATGATAAAATGCTAACTCGGCCCAATCATAGGATTTTGATATGAGTTTTCCTTTCTTTTGTTCGTAAGAGTAATTATTTTCGTTGGCGTTTATTTCTTTTTACAGGGTTCCGTCCCAAAATTAGAAAAACGAAACACATGGAATCAACTCTGTTTCCGTTTATCTGTCGGTCTTTTTTTTTTTTCACAAAAAGATTGACGTGGGGAAATTATATTTGAAATGTATGTACATACAGGCACACCTCCAAGTACGACACTTCGACCTAGGTCATTTCAACTTACGCCTTTGGAAATATTTAGGAGGCTTACCTCGATATATCGTGAACGACAATTTTGCGAAATTGTGTTTTCCTTACATTTTGACACTTAACATTATTTTGCACCAACACATATCATTACTGTGAACTATAAACTTTCCAATAAACACTAACAAAGAAGACTGAATGCCGAAATTGGTTCAAATTGCTTTTGATGTATAGAAAAGGAAACAAAAACAAACCCCTCGGTTACGATAAACTTACTAAACGTAAGTAAGGGCGCAATATGAATTATACATACATTGTACATAGTAATATAGTCATGGACCAGGACCAGACATAAGTAAAATACTCAAAAGCGAATTCTGAATTTTAGGCTGTCAAAAAAGTAGTAAAAAAAATGTTTGATGCCGATCTTATCGATTTCAATAAAATGATTGTAAAATGAAATAAAAAAAAATAAAAAAAAATTATATATTATTGTGTCAATAACATCCTAATTAGAAACAAATCATCAGAAATCTTATGGTATGGAACACTTGCAAGCGTCGCACAATGAATGTACTACTAGACGACAATCAATAGCAATGACAGATAATAGACAAGTTAAAAGAAACATTACTAAATATGTACAAACATACGAATACATATGCACATATTAATTTCGTTTATCAATAATTGAAGATGAAGACTACTCATAAATACGAAAAATATCTCATAGCACACTGTTTCGAAACAACGAAGAAACATTGAAACATCTCTTGATACTGATAGTGTTAGGCCCCGAAGACCTAATTTTTTGTTTTTGACTCATTTTGGCATATGTATGTATGTTGATTTGTTGTGTCAGGTTTTAGTTTAAACAATCAAGTCAATAGAAAAAATAATAATAAGCAAAGCATCAATGACTAGAAATGCATTTAATGCATTAAATATGGGAAATGCAGGCATTTTTTTTTTTTTTGCAAATTGCCAGATACGCCTGTGTTCAAATTTTCTTATGTTCTGCCTTACTGCGTACTAAATCACATTTTTCATTGACAGCCAGGCAGCAATAAAAGCAATTTCTGCTAACAAAATAAAATCGAAGCTTGTGAGGTGCTGTCGAGAAGAGTCCAAGGTTTTTGGAACACAGCACAAGGACATGAGGGCGTACTAGGAAATGAGAATGTTGACGAACTGGCGATAAACAGCTCGGAATAAGCTGACACTTCTGTGAACATCGCGCTCTGCACACTTAAGCTTAAAGCGGGGAAAATAAACTTAAGGGAGGCTAATAACAGATGGACCTCTCTAAACACTTGTGTAACCACAAGGAAGATATGACCTTTATTCGATAGGGCTAGGACCGAAAGACTTCTGCAGATCGAAAGAAGATTCTTATCTACTCATAAAGAAGTGATCACAGGGCATAATACGCTGTGGTTCCGTATGAAAACGCAATTAAGAGGTGCAGGCAGACTGGTTCGCACACAAATCCTGAAAAATCCAGGAGGAAAAAGGTTACCATACTTCGGGAGGACCGACTTTTTATACGATCTTCTCTCAAAAATCGGAGCCTCATCATCTGAGCCTGCTGTTGAATTGTCAAAGAATCAAAAAAAAAAAATTTCTTTCAGAACCGTTAGATGAAGACTTAGGGAAGCTGGACGTAAAGGATCCAAAGCAAGAAAAATGCCGTGGCTCTCAGTAAAAACAGGAAGGCACGCTTGGGGTAGGCGAACGTTTCGGAACGTTTCGTTTATGGATCACTTTTAATTTTGACATCAAAAAATGTCACTAATTTTGATGTTTTCTAAACGAATTTCTCTTTTTTAAATAATGCTTTTTTCCTCAATTTTCGGATATTTGGCAACCCTGGTGTGACTTTTGTGAGGCAAAGGTTTGAAGAAGAGTACAACCCAGAATGCGTGGTACCTACTGGCAAGCACGGTGGAGGCAGTATAATGATCTGGGGCTGCATGGCCGCCAGTGGCGTGGGCGAAGTGCATGTGTGTGGCGGTCGGACGGACTCCTCCAAGTACATAAATGTGTTGGAAAATGAGCTTTAACTTTCTTTTTCCAACATTTTAGTGGATACTGACATGGAAAATGTCCAATTCAAAAAGGGTAATGCACCCTGCAACAAATCAGCCTTTAACATGAGGTGGTTTGAAGACAGTAGTATAGACCTGCTTGAGTGGCCTGTGCAGTCCCCGGAGCTCAACCCTATAAAACATTTATGGCCTATACTGAAGCGTAGGATCCTGCAGCACTGACTGTGGCGATATGGTTTGCCCACTTACCTAACCTAACCTACTGCGAACGGAAACCGAGCATTGTTGTTTAAAAGAGGAATAAGCACTTTTATATTAATTTCTTGACAATTTTTTAATTGTGTTTTGATTTAAACAATTTTCTTTTCTACTTTATTTATTTGTAATTCAAAGCTTAAAAATTAAGAAAAAATATAAATAAAGAGCAGATACTCATAGTTTATTTTACTTCACACCAAATTTTTTTACTTCGTCAGTAAAACATTCTTTAAAGAAAAAAAAAACGACCGGTAATATCGATCTCTCACTGTCGTATGATAATTTATCGTAGTCGTCAATGGTAAATGCAATCGTAAAAGTATAATCATTAACAGTGGACACTTACGTACTTATGTCCATACTCGTACAAACGTACTACCTCCCCAATCTGACTTTATCTCCGGAAGTCGAAAGCTGAAGTGCAGATTTCTTAATAATAAATATAAAATCAGAGAAGGAATTTATGAACGGACTTTCCTGTCGGCCAACAAAACAACAATAAACTTCCACTTATTTGAATAAAAAAAAAAGTTTTCTCGAACAATAAATAAATTTAGGATTCGTTATTAATAACTCTATTATAATTCGTCATGTCAAGTTGTCTTTTGTTTATTGGGGACAAAAGATAGACTCCATGTATCATTGGTGGATATAGCATGGGGAAAAACATTCTAGAAATTAAGAGTAGGTTGGTAGATAAACCAACCAATTCATGTCTAAGGAAAATAAATTAAAACACAAATACCCCAATACCGAAGGAGCTTGTAAAAGTACAAGCACGCTGCTCACAAACATGATAAAGAAGCAAATATCCCAGTGAAGATTAGTTGGGATAATCTTTAACAAAGTTGTTTTATAGTTCTTGCTGTTTGGACTTATTTAGGATAAACAGGGAAGACGAATCGATCGTAACAGCTTTTGATCAACACATGATATTTATGCGGTAAAATGAACGTCGACAGCAGTTATGACCACTTACTGGTAGCAGTCATTTCTCTTTTTTAATGGACAATATATCGGGAAGATTTTTCTATAAATGAAATTGACCTTCTTTATTTCACCTTTTTTTTTTCTCACACACGCCTTTTGGTTTCATATCATACGCAAGTACCTAAAATTGAGCAATTATTTGATTGGGACTCATTATTCTGTCACGTTATTGTACCGAATTATATTGTGCCATTGTTAAAATGAAACAATTTTGTTTACTATGAAAATCAGAAAAAATGAATAGAGTTAGGTTAGGTTAGGTAGATGGGTTGGCGAGGGGAAAGTCATACTCAGGTCAGTAGAGACCCATTGTGACGCCCATTTTTTTGGGGAAGGTACCCCTTGCTCGTGGAGCAGTACCCAAAGCATTCTCCTATTGTCCAAGGCTTTCCAATCATTTTGAAGGTCTTATGAACCCCCAGATGTCCCTGATGGGTATGTCCCTTAGTTTTTCGGTATCCTGGAAAAAATCGCCTTCCAAAGGATCTGTATCTGAGGTGGCAGAGACCTGGGCAGTGGCAGAGGAAGTGGGTTGTGTCCACTTTGACTTCCTCGTCTCCACAACCCCTGCAAAGGTCGTCCTCACTTAGCCCTAGCTTTTTCATATGATAACGTTGAGTACTATGACCTGTAATTACTCCATCAAGGATGGAGAGAATTTTCCTGTTCCTGTGTGCAAGAAATTGCCCAAAATGTCAACAGAAAATAAATGTCTTCAAATTTTGCATCAAAACGCTATTATAACCACATTGACGTAATTTGTTGACATTTGGAACTCACCCGTAGGGAGTTATTTAGTTTTGTGTGGTCCTCTAGAGAGAGGTACACTTAGACCAAAGCCACATACCTATATGTAGGTCCATTGTGATACCACTGTGGACGCTATGGCTGACCTCAATTCAACTTCTGCAACAATTTCGATTTCATAAAGTTCAAGTTTAGGTCAGCCAAGGGCGAGGCAAGTGCGGGAGAATGCACAATAGGCTCCTCCTCTTTCTCGTCTCTGCAGTTTCTGCAGATATCGTTACAGACTATCCTAAGTTGTTGAGCATGTCTGCCTAGGTTGCAGTGTCTTGTAATTTTTGATTATTTTTGAACCTCTTAGGATCAATAATAAGCCAAGTGAGCCTAGCATTATTGCAATAATCAAGATATAAGATGGAATTACTTTCGAGAGAGCACAGATCTATGTCAGATGTTTACCAAATGGCATATATGTTCTGTGATCGAGATACTTACTGAAACCTAGAGAGCCTTGTGTGGCTATTTCGTCGCCCACAGAGCTCCCCGATCAAGTGATCTTAGTCACGGCAGTCCTTCACTGTCTCAGATTTTATTGTATTGGATACAATGGCTCTGATCACATTTATGCTTTTAATATAAATCGGAATATCTGAGCATGATATTAGGGATTACATTGATTGAATTAGGAAAACTGCGAAGAAGCATTAGAATTCTGGGATGTTCCACGTTCTTTTCACTCCATTAATGAGTGTTTGCTGGTTAGTGGCTTGCTGCACGCCATAAATATCTATTGCCAGTCGTTGTAGTTTAAAGCGGAGCAATTGAAGAAGTATGCCACGCATAGGACTAATATACAGGGTTTTTCAATAAGAGCCCTACAAAAGTTTTTTTAAATAAAACAAAAACGGTTTTGGATATCAATGAAATTCTTTATTCCTGTGAAAGTACGTTCGATGCCATTATGTATTGCATGGCCACCACGGGCACGCTTGCAGAAGTCCAGAACCCAATTTTCGACGGTTTTCAAGCATAAATCGGCCGATACTGCTGCAATTTCACATTCGATATCCGTACGAAGTTCATCAATCGTCGCTGGCTTGTTGGCATAGACCATAGACTTGACGTAGCCCCACAGGAAATAGTCTAACGGCGTCAAATCGCACGACCGAGGCGGCCAAGCGACTGGACCATTTCGTGAGATAACACGTTCTCCAAACTTGGTTTCCAATAAATTAATTGTGACATTCGCTATGTGGCTTGTGGCGCCGTACTGTTGGAACCACATGTCCTCCAAGTCCATATCATCCAATTGGGGCCAAAAATATTCGGTTATCATTGAACGGTAGCGATCCCCATTCACAGTAACGTTCCGGTCTTGATCATCACGGAAGAAGTACGGCCCAATGACGCCGCCGGCCCATAAACCACACCAAACCGTAATTTTTTCGGAATGCAATGATGACTCATGGAGTACGTGTGGATTGCTGCCTGACCAATACCGCATATTTTGTTTATTGACGAAGCCATCCAGCCAGAAATTTAGACGACCATAAATTGGACGTAGCGCTCTTAACTTTGAGGCCACTGACTTCGAATTTCGGTAGTAAATTTTAATAATTTCGACTCGTTGTTGGCTCGTATATCTTTCCATCATGAAATGGCAAACCTTACTGAAGAGAAATGTCAAAAAACCGCAAGAAAAATATGGCGTCGTTTGCTGTCCCTGTCGCTCTACTTTTGTAGCGTCCCTATTGAAAAACCCTTTACCATAGGTGAGGATCGGTCAAACACCGCAATGTAAAGCTAGTGCATGATATTTGTTTGTCAGTCCAATCTGCGATATATGGCTTTTCTGTCTAGGATTTGTCCTAGATATTTAGCACTGTCAACGACATCCGTTTAGCTCTCGGAAGACCCTTTGAAGTTGTGCCGGAAAGACAACCTAAAGTGCTGGTGCTTTCTTTTGTTCGAAACTGCAAATTGCTTGTTCTAGGTTTTGTCACTTTCCCACAAGTGTGGCATCTCTATAAAATTAGGGAACTTTAAACCTTCCACACTTTTAAAGTTTTAAGTGATACTTTGGTTTGGTAACATCGCAAATTGAAACTTTTTTCATCTGAAATTGATGAAAGAGGCCTGCAGTGATTGCCACAGGATGACACACACTCAACCCAGACGATGAGAGCAAAACATCACAATTGACAGCTTATATTTGGAAGTAGTGAAGGATTTTATGTACCTAGCTTCATTGTGACATTAAAAGAAACGAAAGAGCCGATGAACTGGCCAGGCTAGCTGGAGAGTGGTAATACATGGAGGGGGAACCACCGTAGATCCTCCTTCCTATGTAGCTAAAGCAGAGATCCTAAGAATAACTGTAAGTAAGGTAAATCAGAAATGGTCCAACATAAGTGGGCATAGGGTTTCCAAGGCTCCTTGGACCGCAGAAAAACAAGAGATATTCTTTGCTTGCATCCACTTGCATCCTGTCTGGCCACTGTCTTCTCAGGAAGCATGCTAAAAGATTAAGGCTCTCAGCCAAAGATGTCTGCAGGTACTGCAAAGGCATATGCGCACGCTGAGGACATAAGACACATATTATGTGAATGTCAGGGAATTGCCGGGACTCACATGAAACTTCTGGTGGGCGCCGTGGCTCAGTGGTTAGTGCGTTGGACTGCTGACCCAGCGGCGTGGGTTCAAGCACCAGCCAGGAAAACACCAAACATTTTTCGCGGCACCACCTCTCGTCGGGGTATGACAAGCCTCCGGGAGTATAATTTGTCATGAAAGAGCTTCTCACCTCGCCGTTCGGAGTCGGCAATAAAATGTACGCACAGCATGAATGGTTGCGAGAAGCTAGGCCTTGGCTCATCTCGAGCTGTCGCGCCAGCTATTTATTTATTTTACATGAAATTTCTCGGCAACTATTTCTTTAGTAATCTAGAGGAGCTAGACTATGGCAGCTATAGGAATATGGTAAAATTCTGTAGGGAAATCAAATGCTTTCAGGAAATGGTTTAGGTTTTCCTTTTTGGTTTCACAGGGGGCCCACTATGGTGCCTTGTGTTTTATGCAAGCGCTGGCAGCATAACCCTACTCTACCTGACCTAGCCTAACCTAGCTTCAGCTGCTAATACGTATAATGTCTTGATAATCCCAGTTGGACTGTGCGAAGAAGTATGGATATTGTAGTATACAAAATGGATGAAAGTAATGTAAATACTCGGCCATTTTGAGAGAACATTTTTCGGGTTATTTTTGGTTCCATCTGTATTTGGTATTTTTTGGTATATATATTTCATTTTCATTTCTTAAATCATAGTACATTTGGTATACATTTCTTAAGGTATGGAAGAAGAATATTTATTAACAAGATATACGAGCTGTACAGTGAATTGACGTAACTAGAAAAACTAAAATCGAATCTATCGACTAAGATGGTTGGGACATGAAGAGTGAGTGGACATCAACACCCCGATCCCGAGTCTTCGAATTTAACAGAGATAAACATCTCACTTAAGGAATACGAAAGTGGAAGGGGATCCCAATCAAGTCGAAAAAGAGATGTTGATTCCGACAAAATCTTATCCGAAAACGAACACCCTGTTCAATCTTTTACGAAAGATTATTTTATTATTTATTTATTTATTTCAACTCTGCCGTAGCTATCGAAGTGCTATTAATCGTTTTTTTTTTTATTTATTTTTATTTAAGCCAACGCAAACAGAAAATTCACAATTTGATCGTTGTGGAAAGTAATACACTCGTATGTATGTATGTATGTATGCATATACATACCGGGGTATAAGCTTTAGACATGAATCACTTGTTTTATAATGGGTTGCGCCATTTGTGAATGTGGCACCTCAGAATTAATTTCTACTTGTACGTACAATTCAAGTGTAATAGAAAACCATTGAAATTTTTTTTCAATAAAATTCATAGGATTGGTATGTACTGCATTTCAATGTCAAGATTCACGTGGTGTCTCTTGGAAAAGATGAGATACAAACTTAAGAGCTGGGTCCATGTAAAACAATGCCTTAGCGCTCTAAGTAAGACCGTAGAGGACTAAGCCAATAGCGGATATGAAGACCTGGTTAGAAATCTAAGCACACATCGTTTCGTAGACTTCACTTACTGATTAGGGAAGGGAAATAACGAGGGATGAAGCAGCCCAGAACTAAGAGTTGCTGACCAGACAGATCTAAGAAACATATGTATATGCATCCATTCAAAGCCAATATGTATCAAAAGGCCCACAATTATGCCCAAAACTGAGGGAAAGCTTTACAAGAAGAATAATCTCACGCTTAAAAAAAAAAGTCGACGCGGGCTTTATTTTAAAACAAATCCGACACGATTGAATCACCCTTTACTCTGACTTCAGTAACCAATGTAATCTTTATAAAGATATGCATTTACGTATCTCCATCTACAGTCAGTCACGAAAGTCCAGTAAACAGACGTGTGAAACTAAAGATACAAATGAAAAATACAAAAAAAACATCAAATAAACCGGAAATAGTTTTTCGAACTGTACTGTATGTAACCGGCATAATCTCAAGGTCATTTGCGATATATTACATTTGTTTTGTCAATACTTACATATACACATGTAAACTTGCTGGATATTCTTGATAACGACGTATTCTTAATTTAAAAGCTTGAATGTTTGATTTTTTTTTAAGGTTGTGTGGTTGAAAGCAGTATTTACAAGCCATACGTATGTTATTTTGAAAAGGCAAAGGGGTTTGAATCATTGGTAGCCATACGTTGATACGGTTTTTCACCCTTTAATCAAGTTGTTCCGTAACCATCAAGTTGTTGTTAATGTGTCACTATGAACACAGTAAACGCAAGGTTTTTTCTTCTCCAAGGAAACTTGCAGCTATTACTTATAATCTAAAATAATAACAGTGTGATACATTGAAACTCTAATATCAAATTTTATTTTCTCGCCTTGGGCTAGACTAAATGACAATAAATAAAGAAAATTGGAGAAGTCTGTAATGCAACCGACATTTCGAAGAGGGGTGGTTAAATACCAGTGTAAAACAATTCTATGATGTATCATAGCTGTGTAAATCAGAGCAGTGACTCGAAGGAGAAGGACATCTTGCACAGATAGGGCGAGCACTTTTCGGAGCTGCTCAATTCCGAACAGGGCACTGAGGATGGGAAACCCATGGTTTTGAGTAGGACGGAGAATAGTGCCACCGTAGAGGAGTTGGCGATTTAAGTGCTAAAAGTCGGCAAATCTGCTAGTGTGGATGAAATCTGGCCAGAAATGCTCAAGGCTCTGGATGAAGAGGGAGTGTTTTCAAGAAAGGGGATAGGAGGCATTGCTCCAATTATAGGGGTATATGTCTCTTAAGTCTCCCCGGAAAAGTCTTTGCTAAGGTATTGAAAGCGCGTTCCAGAGCTGTGGTCGAATCCAGGTTGGGCGATGAGCAGCAGCAGAAGCACAACCGACCAGCTATTCACTCTCAGAATGGTACTTGAGAAGGCCTGGGAGTATGCCAAACCTATCTACAGTTGTTTTGTGGATTTGGAGAAAGCATATGATCGGGTCTATCGAAGTAAACTCTGGAGTGTACTGCAGGAGTATGGGATTGACGGTTCTCTTCTAAGAGCCATTCAGTCTCTATACACTAACTGTAAGAGCTGTGTTCGGGTGAACGGCGTTAAACAATGCGTTCTGTCACCTCTCCTTTTCATAGTGTATATGGATTGGAGGTTACCGGTAGACCGGTTAGAATTGGGATAAGTCATCTGCTTTTGCGAGTGATGACTTCGTCATCCTTACGTCCATCCCGACCGAACTTCAGCTTGCACTAGGTAGGTTCGTCGCCGACTGTGTTGAAGCTGGGATGAGGGTAAACGTGAATAAATCAGCCATCTCAGAGGATGAGATGGCTGGATCAAGTCCGAAATCTCACCTCTACCCGTATGGGGATAGCCCCTGATGAGTTAGACTCGATGGCGGAAGATCGGCAAATGTGGAGAGTCCACTTAAGCTCCCTAAACCCGCGACCCTCATAGTGGATAAACGGGCCATTGGAAGATGATGATGATGATGTTAAGAGCGCTTACTCCAATTTTAGGGGTCGTCAGAGGGAGGTAAGAGCTTTGAGAAAACCAGAGTTAGTTGAGAAGTGAGTAGAAGTACATCCATCTAATATAACCTTTGCTAATCGATTACTGAAAATCCTAGCGATCCATTAGACATCATCTACCATACAAGCTTGCAACTTTTTTACAAGGCCGCCAAGCCACACTTTATCAAACACATCTTTAAGGCGACTATTTTATAGTGCGTACAGTTAAGTAAACATATTTATAAAAGTTATTTGCCGTAGTGTAGATAAGAGTATCAAATTACTATGGAATCATTTTTGATATCACACATTTCAAGCAGAATCATCTAGGATTTCCATTCCCACAGCATTATAGAGCAGTTCTATGAAACAGAAGTGTTCTACGAATCTCGCGAACGTTTTACTAATAACATGAGAAGTAGACTACGCAGAATTTGAAATACAATACAGAGCACTGGTATTTGATAAAATTAAACAAAATCTCTAGGCATCTAGAAAAAATGAGTAATTCTCTAGCTTTCTGAATAAACCTTCAATAGGTAGACTTGAAGTTGGTAGGATTTGAATGCTTTACACATTACTCTACAAATGTACATACATATATGTATTTAGTTAGTTAGTTAAAGTGGTCCTCCAAGAAGAGGTACACTAAGACCAAAAAGTAGGTCCATTGTGATATCACTGACTACTGGGGTATGCCCTGCTTACTACTGAAACCATTTAGATTTCCTAACGTAGCTGTTGAGATTGGCCATGCTGGCGGAGTTCAGATCATTTAGATCGTCAAGGAAGTATCGGCCTAAGGTGGCTTTCCTGACGTGGGCCACGGCGGGACAAGTGCAGAGGAAGCGTGCAGCGGACTCCTCCTCCTCCTAGGATGCAGTGCCCCGTGAGAACGTTGATTAGTTTTAAAAGGTCTATTTTAAGGCGTACTAATGCTTCTGATCTTTTCAGATCCAGGACAGGCTAGATCAGCTTGGCATTGATGCAATAATCGAGGTGCTGCCATCTACGATTTTGCTTTGACAGAGAGTTGGTGTGCGTCAGGTGTTTAACAAACGACATATGCGCTTTGACATGGTCGACCTTCCTGGAAGTCCAGTCTAGCTAATTCGTCAGCCGCGCAGTTCCCTTGAATGTTGCAGTGGCCAGGGACTCAACAAAGTGTAACGTTATACTGGTTAGCGATCTCGTTTAGAGACACGAGGCAGTCCTTCACTGTCTTAGACTTTATTGTGTTTGATACGGGAGACCTGATCGCAGTCTGACTGTCGATGTAAATCGCAATATCCGTGCGTGGTAATGGATTGGCCTTTAGCCAAGCGGCGGCTTGATTAATAGTTGTGACTTCGGCTTAGAAGACAGAGAGATTGAAGGAGTGGTGGATGTCCAGGTCTTCTAAAAAGATACCGACGCCGACTACTTCGGCTCTTTTAG
Source organism: Matsumyia berberina (assembly GCA_917880715.2). NCBI lineage: Eukaryota > Metazoa > Arthropoda > Insecta > Diptera > Syrphidae > Matsumyia > Matsumyia berberina. Next base: position 39,714,561 of record OU862870.1, read on the forward strand.
ATCCATCCGTAAAGATAGAGATAAAAAAAAATAAATAGCTGGCGCGACAGCTCGAAAGGAGCCAAGGCCTAGCTTCTCGCAACCATTCACGTTGTGCGTGTTGTATTGTTTACACGAATGGAAGGGACCTACAATTTGTTGCCTACTTCGAACGGCGAAGTGAGAGCTCTATTATGACAGAGGCTTGTCACGGAGGCTTGTCATTCCCCGATGAGAGGTGGTGCCGCGAAAAATGTTCGGTTTTCCTGGCTGGGGCTTGAGCCCACGCCGCTTGGTCAGCAGTCCAACGCACTAACCACTGAGCCACGGAGATAGAGACTCATTAAAGAGGACTTCGAGCTGACTCCAGAAGCTTTCATCCGGTAGCTTGTGCTTATAGTCCATGTTAAAATTGTTTTCGGTGGCCAGCATGTCTGTTGATTTAGGAAGGCTGCAGTGAGTTGATAGGATTCTTAAATGTCCCACATGTATGTATTTACATATACGATACCTGTATGGATACGAAATGTTTTGACGAATTTTTAAAAATGACTATTAGAAACTCATATGAAAAGCGTGCCAAATTGTTTGTGTTCAAAGTGCGCAGTTTTAAATTTTTTTCTAATGTGGCTTCAACTGATCTATGTGGTCAAATTAGACCAGGGCGACAGAATATACCAAACTGCACATATTACTTTTGCGGTTGGAATTTTCAGACCGCTTGATTTGACGATCTCGTTTGTTATGATCTTGCGGATTGACAGAGTGAAATAGACCGCAGATTTCACGAAACACATTATGACAATTTTTGCGGCCAAGGCCAAGATCAATCCGCATTTCTGAGCAAATTTGTAAAAAAAAAAATATTAAAGAATGCAGTTAAAGAAACCAGGGGTCAAATCGTCTCTTCCGTGACGCATAATGCGTCACGTAAAAACGAGACGATTTGGCCCCAATATGCTTGTCTTTACGTGATGAATTATACGATCATGGAAGACACAATTGGCCCCAGAATTGTGAGAAAATTGTGTTTAAATAATCGCAACTTCTCTATAGAAATATTATCGCTCACTATGTGAACAACCTTAACGTACAAAATATATAGCAAGGTAACATGTTATCTTATCCCAAAGCTTTTCTGACAATTAAGGTACAAGTTTTAGCCTTGAGGGAACAGTGCGCATTCTCTTTTAGGCGGAGAAATACTACCTATTGCAGACCACTAAATTACGCAACTTTTAAAAATGTCGAAGGCCTCTTTTCCTCTTAAACTCCCGAAACACCAACAAATGGTTGGATAAAAAAATGCATATATACATATATGTATGTAAATCTGTCGATTGCCGAGACTCAGCGTTGCACTGTAGTACGAGCTGCGTGGATTCAAACCACAGGTATATCCACTGAATATGTTTCGTGGCACCGCCTTTTGTCGGGAAATGGAAATCTTTTGAGAGTATAGAAGCTTCTCAATTCGCTTTTGGAATTCGACCAAATTTTGTTTATTCATGTGAAAAATTTACGTGCACAAAGTGAATGGTCGCGAGAAGACAGTTCTTGGCCCGTTCTGGTCTGTCGCGAAAAGTATGTATTTTTTGACGTCTCGCAAAGAGCCGTCCTCAAATAGCCAGGAAAATCGTACGGTTCGATTCCGCACATCTTTGTGAAATCACTGTGTCTATGCCAGTAAACCGCGAATGATTCCCGAACTCAAAAGCGATATCTAACTGATGATTCGTAATATTATGTCGCAATTTACAACCACAGTCATGTAACAATCAACCGTACCTTTTCTAGTTCACAGAAAAATTCAAATATTATAAAAAGACATGCGTCTTATTTAAAAAAAAAATACATTGCGCGCTTTTTATGGGACACCCTTTAGCTGGAAGCATGCTAAATTTAATATACTTTTCAGCTTTTTTTAGTGGTCAAAACTTGTCGTTAAAAAAATACGTTTGACGGATGAAATGTTTAAAGTTTGACAAAAATATTGGGTGGAATTCCAATTGAGAAACCCAATAAAATTAATGTAGAAAAAACCGCCTTTAAATGGATCGTTTTAGATCTCTTTGCAGTGAAAACGACCTGGATATCGAAGTTTAAGTTGCCTTCGTAGGTTATTGTAAATGTCTAACAAATCCCTAAAAGTACAATACGGCCGCAATACGATGGGCCGTATTAAAGAAGGCCAACATCAGAGTAATATGTGTGTATCGAAGAGGCTGAAAACGTGTATATCGAAGTGACTTATCTAAACGGCCTACAACTCAAATCAAGGGCGCAAAATTTAAAAAAGAAAAAAAAAAAAAACAAGTAAAGATGAGATGCTTAAAAAAATATTGTTGAGAAGGCAAAGTTCTCCGACCTGATAAAAAGAAATGGTTGGCCATGTGCGAGAGACCGCTTACAGAGAATCGTGCAGTTTTCAAAGACGTAATGAGCTTTGCGTTCGACAAAATGGTACGTAGCCTGAGATGACTGCCGCCGAATCTTATCTGGACGTGCGCCAAATATTGCGTCATATCTAGGTATTCTGAGTGTGGGTGGTGAAAAACATCGATCGCTTGTCGCGTGTTTTTATTGTGAACTCAATTCGTCGGTAAAAAATCTGCAAAAATTCACATGGACCTATAAATTATAGTTTACAGGGTGTTCTTTACGAACTGTTTCAAATTTGCTTTGTTGCCATTTTTTATTGAGAGGGATGTTGTTAGTTGTAATTTGACTGCTGTGCATTTTGGACGTTGTGAGATTTAATCGTTGGGTAACGTGGTATTTATGGAGGATTTCAAAGATCAACAAATGAGTTTTTTTAGGAAGTACGCCACAAAATATCGATGCTGTAAGAAACATCGTGCACAAGAAATGGGATTTCGTCGAAAATTTATGGGGAAATATTAAGTCGGTACAACTAATATTTAAATAAACGTTGCCAAGAATAGAGTTCAATGAAATATTAAAAAATGTTATTTCTTTAAGAATTGTGTGTCAATATCGCATTCGAGATTTGTACTCTGTGAACGTCTTTTTTTGTGATTGCACTTTTCATTAGACTAATCGAAACGATAACGATAATGGCCAACACACAATTCCTGGTAAGGACCAATGATTTTTAAGTCGAGACACACACTGATCCAATTGTGTCACTTAACGATAAAAACACCTTTTCAGGGTTAAGGGATTTTTGCAAGGATGAACGACGCCATTCTTAATCAATTTTAGGGGAAGAAGACATTACCATCACTATGTGGATCAACGAGAAATGAAGTAAAGGTGGGTCGTAGTTTCCTCTTCCTTCTCGTCTCTGCAGCTTCTACAGAAATCATTGAAAGGGACCCACAGTCTAGGTGCATGTCTGCCTATCAAGCAATGTCCGGCAAGGACCCCTATCAGAGAACCTAGATTTTTCCGGTTTGTGGATAAAAGTCTCTCCGTCTTTCTTTAATCCAGGTTAGGCCATATTTGTTTTGACAAGAGACAAGTGCTGATGTTGTTTTACCTGTGGCTTGCCAACTTTTTGGCATCCGTGTCAAGAAGGAACTTGATCTATTCGACAGGTGCAGGGGGGTTCCCTTAGGTTTTCGGGGATATGCCGTCCTGCACCCTCTTTTGCCAGGTCGTCCGCTTTGCAGTTGCCTGGAACGTCCTTGTATTCTGGAACCCAGCACAGGGTTACTTCGCACCTGTCTGCAATCTCGTTGAGAGATCTACGGCATTAGTTTACTAACCTTGATCGTATTGTCGGCGATTTCAAGGCCTGACTATTTATCTATAGAACAATAGCACTACAATCTATCGTGTTAATTGAAAGCCAAACTGCTGCTTCGCAGACTGCCGTAATTTCCGCTTGAAACACACGGCAGTGATCTGGCAATCGAGTTGCATTGGAGAAGACTATAGCCCCCGTACCACCTGTTGTCTTGCATCCGTCTATGAATATTTCTAGCGCAGAATCACTCAAAACTGTACCAGAAACCCAAGAGCTTCTGCTAGGAATCCGAGTTTTGTACCTGATGCTGAAATCAATATAGGGGACAACGTAGTCCGTTTTACTAGAGATAGTATGCTTGCCCTTGAAGAAGTTACTACCAAGAGTCCACATTCTTTTACCGGCGAGGGCAGGACAGCCCAAAGTACTAACTGATTAGCTGATTGAGACCTGTTAGAGACATCCCAATACCACAGAAAGAAACCGCAACTGATCCACGAAAATATCCTGACTTTAGTTCGAGTTTAAACTCCGAAGGTGCCAAATAATTGCGATGATAAATGCGCATAAAAACGACGTCAGAATCTTGTTTTAAACCTGAACTGCACAATTTAAGTGAATTTTTAAATATATTTTTTTTAAATTCATCCCTAAATATGTAAAACTTATATTAAATGGCCACTTGTATGTACATATGTAAATTAAAATGTATTATTTGATAAAAAAAAATATTACCTTGTGAGAACGCTTCCCGTCAATGGCGACAATGAAACCAACTCCACAAGCTTCATGCTCGTTCTGGGGATCATACAATCCTTGAGCTTTCGGTCCTTCCCATGGCATTTGTTTGCTTTCGGTGACACCGGCAGATCCATCATTTTCATTAATTTCCAGTTGAGCTGAACTTTCAAAATTAATTTCACTTTGAGCTAAATTCTCACGGTTTTCACAATTGTTGCCACTTTCGAGAAATGCACATCCTGATTCAGAATTGTTAATTGTTGGGGCCATTATACGTTAACAACCCGTATATAAATACAACAGTTTTTCTCAAAAAAATTTATTTGTGAGCACAACTTAAAAAAAAAAAATAAAACTAATGTAACTAACGGTTATATAGTTAACTTAAACTATTTTATATTATATCACTACTATATGTAAACACTAAATAAATGCAACGTTATTTATTTGATGGGTTAAATGTTATATTGGACTTTGTTTTCTATATATATTTTTTTTTTATCATAAATATGTACTTCACTTGTAAATATCACTATTTTCGATTGATAGATTTTTTATCGCTCGACACTTGAATTTTAGAAATCCTTTTATTGAATCTGAAAAGTAAAAAAAAAAAAAATTTTTTTATTAAACATTTAGATTGCAATGTTCTATCTGAGTACGTCATAAAAATCTAAATTCACGAGGTACATGCATGCTTTCCGATATTGCCACCATATTTTGATAAAACAAAAACAAATCACACCAAGGAAAGCAAAAAAAAAACAGTTTAGGTAAATACCTCTGGCATTCAGAACTTCAACGTTTATGGAATCGCCAATGCACTAAGTAGTCTATACAGTAAAGAGGTTACTATTGGCGGCAATATAATAATTTTTATAAGAACAGAAATTTGTGCGATGTGAATCCCACGAAAGCTTTCACATGAGTGAGCGCAATTTTTCTCGCATTTATTGTATTAGTTTCATGAAACGTGAACAGCTGTGAGCCACTGAACTGAGAGTTGCCCCCAAGCGCCACGAGAGAGCACGCGCGGGCAAACGATGGTGCTTTAAAAGTTCTCACATGAACCCCCCATGTAGGTACTCGTGATGATGTGGAGATGTATGTTGTCCCAGCAAAAATAATTTCATTATTGTGATGAATTTGTTTTGTATAACAAATAAATAATTAAGACAATATGTATGTGCATGGAACTCACTATGCAAACCACAATGAACGACTTTAGATACTCATAGAAGCATGACAAACGATGACAATCTGCACAAATGATAAGGCAAAAATTAGCAGGAAGGTGTTGCGTAACAGAAAATTTCCACATCGATAAATATCGTACGACATTGCTGCAGACGAAATTACCTAAGTACACGCAATGAGTACAAGAGAATAATCGATTAAATCACGATTTGATTCACCATGATTAATTGGTTTCGCGTTTTCCAGAATTATACTTTTTTAAAAGTTAATGAAACCAAATCAACGTGATACAATGAGCAATGGCGTATTTACTTACAGGCAGTTATTTTTTTTTCCCCACAACTAGATTAGCATGATTAGCAGTCTCACTGATTGCAACTCGGGTTGTAACCGGGGTTGAAACTGCGGGATCACTACTCCCAGACATGGGAATAACGCCAACGACGCCAGTATTAGCATACATGACACCACTGTATCAGAAGCATCCAAAGCCAGTCGCAGATCATACGAATCAGAATCAATGCTTTCATAAGGGCAGCTGCAGATGCAGCTTTGTAAGGATGTCGACTTCGCCCATTACCTAGAGCACTGCGACCTGTTGTACTACAGGAGAGAATGCTCCCTGATTTTCAACCTACATAACATAGTTTGACATAGACCCACACACACTGTATAATAAGCGCTCTTATCTTAAGTGGCCGTAGTCGGAAAGGAAGCCAACGTCCTGATATCATCCCTGCTACCTCGAAGAAGTTCCTTAGTGCTATTTCAGTACTTAGAACGGCCTAATCTGGAATTTCTCAGAACTATTTTGGTCCAGGGTCAGTAAATTCATTACATATAAAACCTTCATTCCCCGGTACCCATCAGACACAAAAACGACATGTCCATCTCGCGGCGTATGAACATTTTGATGGATATCGGAGAAAAAGGACTTTTTCTTCTTCTTTTTTCGACTTTTCGTAAAATATAAATTGTAAATTAAAAAAAAAAATAAATAGCTGGCGCGACAGCTCGAGATGAGCCAAGGCCTAGCTTCTCGCAACCACTCATGCTGTGCGTGTTACATTTTTCGCATGAATGGAAGGGACCTATTGCCGACTCCGAACGGCGAGGTGAGAAGCTCTTTCATGACAAATTCTACTCCCGGAGGCTTGTCATTCTCCGACGAGAGGTGGGGCTTGAACCCACGCCGCTCGGTCAGCAGTCCAAACGCACTAACCACTGAGCCAAGGCGCCCAATTGTAAATTAAATACAAGTAATAAAATAAATGTAAATTGCAGTTTTTGAGATATGAACATACAAGACGATTTTAAGATGCATGAATGTGAAAAAACCGCATCAAAATCGTTAAACTCATTACGTTGTACTGTCTCAACCATTTGTTTTTTATTTTGAACCTGCCCTTGTGGGTGACACTGCGACCTAGCAAGATCTATTTTATCTCCGGTCTACTTAGCCAAATAGGGCTACTACATTCCTAATGAAGGTGAGTATGTTATTAGTAGCCGAGTTTCTAATCTCCGCCAATGAACAGAATTCCCCATGAAAGATCCGTCTCCTTAGCCAGTATAGTGGCGGATATTCACAGAGAACGTGCTCAGAGGTGTCCTCCTCTTCCAAACAGAACCGATACTCTGTATTTGAACAAAGGTTAAGTTTGTTGAGATGATATCTTAGGCCACAATGGCCGGTAAGGAAGCCCACTAGCTTCCTCATGTTCTTCCGGAGACTTTTTTCCAAATGGGCTTGTCGAGGTTGATGTTCCTAGTTGTTTAACGAAGCTGTGACGGTAGCCTGATTAAGGCCACAAAAGGGTTCCGATCCCAAGAGCGCGGAAGCCGAACTGGCCATAGTCAGCGCATTCGCAGTTTCATTGCCTACAATGTTCTGGTGGCTGAGCACCCAACTAAGCTTGCTCTTGATGTGTTTGGCAAGTGATTGTAGGGTGTCGTGGCAGGATTTGACTGACATAGATTCCACGAAGTGGGATGTCTATGCTTTAAGTGTTGCCTGACTATCTGAATAGATATGTATGTATTATGTATGTATTACCTTTATCGGGGTTTATTCTGGCGCAGATCTCAACAGCATGGATTTCAGCCTGGAACACGCTGGGAATGGAGTACATCTCCATTGTTACCGAGACTTTAGTGTTGGAAAAAGCTTCTCAATTCGCCATTCGGAGTTGGCAATAAATTGTAGATCCCTTCCATTCGTGCCAACAATACAACACGCACAACATGAATGGTTGCGAGAAGCTAGGCCTTGGCTCACCTCCAGCTGTCGCGCCAGAGTTTTATTTATTTTATAGACTGTCAGTCGTAAAGATTAGATTCTCCGACTTTAACAAATAAATAAGATTTTCCTTGTGCATGAGTTTGTGTAAATTTAATAGAATAAAGAAGCAATCGAATCTTCGTCAGCTTTTTCAGTATCTTCTAGGATTTATGATTTTCTAGGTTTATCTACAAACTCTGCGCCTTTTTTTTAAAGCAATTCTAACAAGACCTCGTTTTGTTGGGCTGGTATCAAGGCGACAAGAGTTATGTCAGTCTGTCGGTAGGGGGGTCTAGAACAAGGATTGTATTTGTTATACTTTATGATTTTTAGACCTGTCATACCATATGTATGCCATATGAACCAACGAAATGATTACAATGACAAAACTTCAACGACTATCAAGGTTGGTGCAGTTACCACAGGACAGTTTGGATTAACAGTAGGGTAGATAGATAGGTAGAGTTGGCTGTTCTAAAAGAACCCAATTAGCTCTGGGATATGCTACTCATTTGACCTGGTTGTTAGCGTGTGTTATAGGTTGATGAATGAAGATATTTAAATCCAACCTGTGGAGTTAAGGAAAAGGATTAGTTCATCATAATTTTCCAGTGGCCCGCTTATCCACTATGAGGGTCGCGGATTAAGCGAGGCTAAGTGGCCGAGCATTTACACAGGAAATGAGGCAGAGATTCTTTCTCGCTGTTATCTTTGCAACTACGTCAGAAAGTGTTGTGGGGGATACCTTGCTTGGCTGCGTGGTCTCCTATTGGCCAGTGGCTTGTGCTAGCGGCTACAATTCTTGCAATATCTTGTCTTGATCAGTGAGTAGCTCGTTTGTTTTCCGTTTATTGTAACCGGGCCAGATCTTTTTTGATATGATACAATTGCTAAGGCTATTCCACGTTTAGTTGGCCGTCTTCAGAAAGTGGTCTATAGCGAGATATTAACAGTACTAAAATATTGATCTCAGATTGCGAAGGTTAGTTAAACAACGAATTGACGAACAACCAAGCCGCTAGATTCCCATGTGAGGAATTTATAAATGATTGTTAAAAAAACTCATAAAGCCAGAACCTTTCCTATAGGTATGTAGGCATTCGAGAATATAACATAGACGACGTGCTGTATATTTTACTGGAAAAATCCCAAGGGCTCAGAAAATCAAAAAGAGAAAACTAACCATAGTCTGAAGTTGAGCAGGAAAGATATTTAAAATCAGGCGGTTATTCTAGAACTAGACCTGTCTACTCTAGAACCGAATGCTTAATCTGCATTTGATTTCAGATAATTAAAAAGATGTCCTGATGTAGACTGCCCTCAGGTTCTTCAGAAAGGTAAAACCAATCTAAAAAAATGTAATATATGCTTTTAAGTTAATATCCCTGCCTAACAGTCTCTTCTTATAGCAAAGCTTGCTAGGTCAAGGCCCAACCGATATTGAAGCGACCAATAGTGGCTTTAGAACCTGCGCATAAAAGTGTAATCTATTACTATTAGAAAAAAATTTGTTGGATGTTCTCTGCTGGTGTTCGAACCCAAGACCCCATGGTCAGCAGTCCAACGCACTAATCGCATGAGCTACACAAAGCGCGTGTCTTTCAATTTCACAATTTTGCCGATAAGTGCTCCTTATTAATGTTTATTTCAGGTTTTAACGACATCGGGAAGTAGAGCCAAAAGGCTATATAAAGGGTCAACTATAAAACATGTATCTGTGATTTTGAAATAACCCCCCTGACATTCTAATCTTTAACACTTGCCGATAATGAAATGGCATTTTTGGTAAAATAATGCGCATTTGTTCTTATATGGTATTTTATTTTTTTTAAGAGTAAACTCACACACAGATGATAGAGTCTTCTTAGAACTTACCTCGTGACCACCTCAATTGTAGTGACAAAACAAAACAAAAAAAAACTCGTCGGCACTCGCCATTTGTAGAACAAGCAATCGAAAAAAAAATCGAAAAAAAACGAAAAAACAAAAAAAAAGCTTTAGTTTTGACCCAGATCAGTTATTTACACCGAAAACGCTTGATAATTGCAACAGTATCCGTTCGTTCAACTTGTTTACGGAAAGTCTTTTAAAATAAAATTAGATATTTCGATGAAAAATTTGCACGACCATTCATATGAATAATCGAACCACACACACAACGACACCTTGTCATGGAAAGTTCCATGTCGTGGATCGAATGACGACATTTGGATGATCTTTGATCGCGCATGTTAGACGCTGTAGTTTTGTTCGAAAATGTGTATCGGACGTGAGGCACTTGTATAATACTTATCATAAAAAGGATGTTAATACACACTAATTAGTTTAATAATAGGGCCAATTCGTTATTTGATAACATAATTACACACAATAGCGTAATCACAGTGAATACTCATTTCATGACTTGCGAATGAATGAGGTAAGGTTATCACAGCAATGTCATACCTAATTTGACATGTGCTACACATTAGTTGAAGATAAGAATATTAAATAAAAAAAAAAAAAAGAGATTTAATTAATCACTTGCGTATTTTGCACCTAAGTCTGAGAACCGTCTAACCGTTATAATGATAAGTAGTCGACGGACAATGTTTATGTTTATTCACCTTGTTGTGCTGCAAAAGAAATACGGATTTGATTAAACGGTGTTTTTATGTTTTAGAACCGCAAGATAGTAGTTATTGCCAGACAGAGTTTGTGAGGGGGCTTAGTTCAAGTGCGAAATTAGCATTTTGTGCATAATTCAATTAACCAATTGCGTTTTCATAAATGCAGCAGTGAGAAGCTTCCAAAGGTTTAATTTGCCGTGAAAAACTTCTCAATTCGCTGTTCGAATTCGCTGATAGAAACTGTAGGTCCCTTAGATTGGTGCGATAAATGTAGGTTAGGTTAAGCAGCCAGCGTTTGCAAAGGACACTAGGCACCATAGTGGGCCCATCGTGATCCCTGTGAAACCAAAAAGGAAAACCGAAACCATTTCCTGAAAGTATTTGATTTCCCTACAGAATTTTAACATGTTTTTATATCTATCATTGCCTAGCTCCTCTATACTATTAAATAAATAGTTTGTTGAGAAGTTTTATGCATGTCCTGGCAATTCCCTGACATTCACATAATATGTGTGTTTTGTACTCAGCGGCGTGGCATAGGTCGTTGCAGTATCTGCAGATATCTGTGGCTGACAGCTCTAATTTTTTAGTACACTTCCTGAGAAGACAGTGGCCGGACAGAATACAAGTGACTCATTGTAGCTGTGCCCTGCTTAAGTTGAGAATATCTCTCGGTTTGCCTGCGATCCAGAGCAGACCATAAGGCCTTGGATACCCTATGTCCATTTATATCTCTGATTTGCTTTCCTTACCGTTGTTTTTAGGATATCTGCTTTAGCTACACAGGAAGGAGGATCCACGTTGCTTCACCCCTCCATGTGTTCTCGCGATTAATGTAACACGCATAAATGATTGACTGCGAGAAGCTAGGGTCCGGCCCACCATAGGCGCTTGCGCCATGGGCCTTCCCATCCGACGAAAATAATCCTACTACAATACATACGCAACATACACACATGCATATTTAAAACAACATTATTCATATTGAATGATTTGTGTGAGTTTTCAAAATGTGCCTTCAGCGGGTTCTTGCTGGGAAAATCTTTAGGAATTTCATTTTGGCGGAAATCTCAAAGCAAACAATGGTTTTTAAATAGAATTCGCACGCTCATTGCTTTAAGTTTATTTATTTTGTGTTTAAGTAAATAAATTTCAAATTAGCAAATTATCTCAATTTTTATCTGAACAAAGTCAAAGTGTCGGTTCAGAGTGTACAGTTGCGTCTTTGGAAGTATGGCCATTGTTTTAGACGGTATATTCGGAAGTAACCGAATAGTTAGCTGAAAGGAGATTACGTAGACATTTGTAGCGATCATCACCTGAATAAGCTTCTTAACTCGCCGTTCAGAGCAATAAATTGTAGGTCGTTTCCAATCGTGCGATAAGTGTCTCACTTGTTTGGCTTACTTTAAGCTATTGCGCCAGCTATTTAGTTCTTTTTCAACCTCACAACGCAGTAGAGAAAGGCCTCGCCTAAAGTGGCGCAGGAAAGTCGAAGGTGATCCACTTGAAGTGCACAACTGGGGAGAGTTAACTAAGGACCGGTCTGACTGCAGAGGCTTGTTATTTGTTCACTCCGAACTGTAGTGCTTGGCTCGTCTTCGTGGTTTATAACAAATTTCTCTATACTTTCAACGACATTCTAAGGCTAAATGATCTCAGTAAAAGGCAGAGGTGATGCTGTCGATGAATACAGCGTACAAAGTCTATACTCGAATAGGGGATCCAATCCATTGAACTGAAATCTAACGACCACATCTCAATACTCGATTCAATGTTTATTCGCAATCACTCGATGAGGCCGGATCAGACTCTAAAACAGCAACGAATGCACTAAAGATAGTTCCGAAGAAGGTCTGTGCTCAAAAAAACAAATTCCTTCAAGAGACTTAAAAATTTATACGGAGTTATTCAAGCTAAAGTTCTAGAAAACAAGAATCTGCGGGAACGTTGGAGATTCCACAGTAGTTGACATTATTTTTCAAACCCAATCAAGCAGTTACTGAGGTCAGGCCATCACGAATGGGATATTGGTTTGGTGGCATGCTGTAACTAAAACCACTAAACTCACAACGATGACCAAAATTGAAAGACTTGCATACATTGCATCAACCAGTGCATTGAGAACAACTTTGAAAGATGGGTTGGCAACAATTCTCAACCTTGGCATGCAAGAATCTGCAGCTAAAAATGGTTCGAGGCTAAATATAAGAAATCGAAATAATATGGACATGCCCAACTATAAGGGAAATATCCTGGCATGATATTGACTCCGGCCATACGTTTCCGTATCTAGATTTTATTAAATATTTTAAAAAAATACCATTATTCAGGCAGGGGCATTCGTCATCGATTATAATTCGTAAAAATTGACTTCTGTAATAAAATTTCTAGGACAAATTGATTTTTTATGAATGAAGGCTTGAAAATGTACGTCATGTGGAGATCCATTTTTTGTGACGAGAGTTTTGGTTTTTTACGAACATTTTTTCGAATGACGGAAATATTTTTCGTTGACATTGATCGCATTCGTCGATCCAATCAAAGTGCTGCATATGTCGCCAATCGAACTCTGATTGGCTGAGGGCCTGACGTCAGATTGAAAAGAACTGGTAACTTCCGTATTCACTATCTGTTCTTACATTGGAGTTGGTTTGTAAATTGTAATTGTATGCAGAATAATAAGCATCGTAGATGGAATGGCACCTTTTGGTTTAAACGAAGTATTGATTATCTGTTAAAAATTCAGAAATCGTCCATATACACTGGCGGCCATAAATTTGGAATCACTCAAAACTTTTATACTGTATCCGAGTGTTAATTTGAAGAAGATTTCGTCGATGTCGATTATATTGACTGTCAAATGGGTTTAGGTGTTTCTTTAGGAGTGAAATGAAATTTGATTGATTTGATTAAGGCTAAGTGAGGATGAGCTTTGCAGAGGGCTGCGAAGACGAGGAAGTTTATTAGGACACAACCCAATTTCTCTGCTACTGCTTGGGCCCCTGCCATCTCAGACATAAATCCTGTGGAAGGTAATTCTTCCAGAATACCGAAGAAATAAGTGACGTACCTATCAAGGATGTCTGTAGTCTTCAAGATGGTTCGAAACCCTCGGGCGATAAGAGATTGCTCCATAAGCAAGGGGTACTTCCCTCCCCCAAATAGACATTACAATGAGCCTCGTCTGACATGAGTGTGTAGAGATGGTTCTCTCTCACTTCGCCAACCTATAACTTAACTTAATGAATAAAAAAAAATAGCAGGGAAAAATACGACAAATTTAGAATTTATATGGTGGTCGCTGTGGCTCAGTGGTTTCTGCGTTTGACTGCTGAGCGAGCGGCGTAAGTTCAATGTCCACCGAAAATTTTACGCGGCACCACTTCTCGTCGGGGAATGACAAGCCTCCGGGAGTACAATCTGTCATGAAAGACCTTCTCACTTCGCCGTTCGAAATCGGCAATAAATTGCAGGTCCCTCCCAATCGTACGAAAAATGTAACACACACAGCACGAATGGTTGCGAGAAGCTAGGCTTTGGCTCATCGCGAGCTGACGCGCCAGCTATTTATTTATTTTTTTATGGTGATTCTAAAATTATGGTCGTCAGTGTACACACAAGCACGGAACTTCGTCTTCAACTAACATGCTCCTAATGTATTTTCGACACATATTATACAAAATGAAATGGAAAATAGAACAAAATACAATAAATAAGTTGAAATTGAAACGAATGTAAAAATAATTTCAAATGTCAGCTGTTTTATGTCAAATCTCAATTAGCTGCATATGCAGTAAGAATGCAGCACTTTTCCTGGATCGACGAATGCGACCACTGAGTAATAGTTGAAATGTTAAAAAAAAAAATCCGAATAAATATTATACATAGCTGAGCTTTTTAGAAACAATAAGCAAATGCAATACAAAAACAAATGTCTTTAAAAAACAAACAAATTATTCAACCACATAATAAAAAATTAATATCTTACATCACCTTCAAATTAACCAGTTTATCATTAAAAATTGTGTATTGTTAGAACCAAATCCAGAAATGAATGACGTGCTTAAGTGCACAGAACCACAACAAATTAAGAATGTAAAATGTCAAAACACACGACGATTTTATTAAACTCCTCTACGATAGTACTGACAAGTAGATCAAGAGAATGTTTTGAAGCTGAACTAAATACTTAAACCCTGATCATATTCGTGCCTTATATAGGACTGGCTCTTTAGTTCGATATGTAGGATGTGGTTGTGCCATGTTATACCAGAGGTAACTGTGGCACCAAGAAAAAAAATTGACTCCATAGGTTGTACAAGGGTTTTTTAATAGAGACATAACAATTTCGTATTTTAATACAAATGCACCATTTAATTTTTTTTTTTGATCTGTCAATGTCAAAACGTCAGCCAATGTTTACATTTTTGTCATGGTAAAGTTGATGACCGAGGAATTTTTGGAAATTATTAAAAATGACTACCAAAATTCTGAGTCGTTAATCGACTGTAAAAGCGCTTACTCCAATTTTTGGTCGTAATAATCATCCCACCTGTCTAGTGGCTGAGCGTGGTATAGTGGATAAATTCGGGTCAACATATTCAGTATTGAATGTTCCTGTGTCAGTGAAACAACGCCCCGGTCGAAGTACCGAAAATATCGCAGCCGTAAGTGTTTCAGTTCAAAATGAGCCAAATCAGTCGATTCTACGCCGTTTACAGGAATTGGGAATCTCTCAGTCCATATTGTGGCGAATTTTGTGTAAAGATCTTGGCCTACAGCCTTACAAGATCAAATTAACTCAATAACTGAAGCCTCTTAAGCCTGAAGTTCCGAAACTTCTCCGACTGGGCTCTGCAAAAGTCTGAAGTTATGTCCTTATTGAAAAACCCTGTGTTTATGTGCATATGTACATACCCCAAAGGACTGTGGCGCACTTACTCACAGCAAAAGGACTCACCTAGACACATATCTAATATCTGACGAAAATCTACCCCCGCTAAGTCCACTTAAGATACTCCAATTTGTCACAGTCATTGGATTGGAGGATAGGCTCTTATTCAAGCCAGAGCCCATAGGTAAGGGTGGCACAATATACCTATCCTGGTCGCAACCCTATCTACATCCCTCGTATACAATCTACGTACATATGTAAATACAACCCCAAAGTAGTTCTTGTTGGGACCTCCTACTCAATATCATAAGAACCTTAAATCAATAATGCTATTCAGTTGGAAGTTGGAATAGAGGTTCATTGTTCGAAAAATAAGATAAATCATATAAATAAGATAAATACATATGTACATGCATTTATACGTGCTCTATACGATTCATCCATGATTCGATTTTACGCTCAAGTGTTAATAAATACAAACAGATACTTTTGCCTTATATAGAGCTGAGACTGTGCACATTTGTACTATTTGTTGCATGATTCGATTTTACGCTCAAGTGTTAATAAATACAAACAGATACTTTTGCCTTATATAGAGCTGAGACTGTGCACATTTGTACTATTTGTTGCATAATTAGTCTGAAATTACATCGTCTACCCAGATAAGTGCGCTGCAAATAGGAAATAAATACATTCATTGCGGGAGGCGTCGCAGTGGGATGACCTCTCAAGGGCAGTCTACTGCGATGCAAATTAAGCTGATTGCACATTTCAAAAATTAAAAATAAAACACGTATGGAAAATCAATCTAGATTGGAGAATAGTTTACCGTATCCATCGAAACGTAAACTAAAACATCACTTCATTGGGTTTGTGGTTGACATTCGATATAAGACGTAAATAATTCTATTGAATTTCACGCTATACCTAATTGTTTACTTGTAATAAGTGCTGTAGGTATCAGTTTTCATTGATAACATTGTGCTGCTGCTCTACAGGTCGGGTCTGAATAATCGAATAAATTGCATACGTATTTGTCGTCACGGGCGACTTAACAATTTCCAACGTGAGGCGATTTTGATTAGGATTAAATAGGCAAGTGTTCTAGATCAACTCGTTGAGATGTGTGAGCTTGAATTAATTTGTTGTGTAAGTTGGATGGGAGGAAAAGGAGATATTAACGAGAAAATCAATTAAACGGTGTGGAATGCCTATTTAGCCTTTGGGACCAAATAGGTATATTTTTAGAAACTGTATACGTATGTACATACCGCTTGTACGGGTATTTGTGATTGGGACGACGTTTAAACGCTCTCGTAAAGAAACTGCGATTCTGCATGAAAAATTGTCTTAGACTTGGTAGAATAGAGATCAGATAGGCTTATACTTGATGACTTTCTTCGCTACAACATTGCTGTTCTAGGTAAAGGGGTTTTAATCCTTTGAACAACCATATCTTGATATAACTCGAAAAGTTTGTGGTTAAGGCTTTCCTCCCGATATATGTATCTGTTCTGCTACTTATCCTTTTCTGGGTGCCTGGATAGAGTGACATCCTTGTTAACTACAAAGCAGATAAACTCGCCAAATCTGGGACTACCCTAGTGGTTCCCTATCATTCAAAAAACATGCGTACCCCAAAAGATACAGCGAAATTCAACATCAAACAAGTCATAATTAGAGAGATAAACTCCAGGTAGAAGAGCGAACAGAGTGGTCGCTATTGGTCGGTGGTTAGTGCGTTGGACTGCTGACCGAGCGGCGTAGGTTTAAGCCCCAGCCAGGAACACTGAACATTTTTCGCGGCACCACCTCTCGTCGGAGATTGACAAGCCTACGGGAGTAGAATGTGTTATGAAAGAGCTTCTCAATTCGCCGTTCGGAGTCGGCAATAAACAGTCCCTTCCTTTTCTGCGAAATATGTAACACGCACAACATGAATGGTTGCGAGAAGTTAGGCCTTGGCTCATCCCGAGCTGTCGCGCCAGCTATTTATTTATTTTTAGAAGAGCGATCATACGTTTCATTCCACTGATCTGAAATATGACTCTCAATAGAACACAAATGTTCACCATCAGTGGTGTCATTTCAGGCCATCGCCTAATAGGACAGCACGTTAGGAGGCTAGGGACTCAATGATTTTTGTAGAAACTGTAGAGATGAGGGGGAAGAAGAAACAACGCACCTCCTCTGCCATTGTCCAGCACTATCTCACAACAGAAGAAGACTCTTCGGTAACTATCGCTTCAACGACAATAGTAACCCAAGCTAAACCCCCATTCGTAAGTTCCAATTGCTTATCAACAACTCTAAATAGTTCTATGGGTGGAATTCTCCCTCAGAAGGAATTCTATAGGTATCATAATGGACCTTGAGCCTAAGTTAGTCCCCTAGAGTACACGTATCTTACCTAACCTAACCTAAGATATCATCCAGGAGAACTGTAAAGAGGAGTGTTTCGTCTCTCGATGTAGGAATTTCAAATCCTGTATTCTTTTTTTACTTTGTATACTTCTAAAGAACTGGTCTCAAATTATCCGGCATGAGGATCAATTTTGTCATACATATGAATAGATCTTTGAACGATAGCGGAATAAAGCTTAAAATTCTGTAAAAATTCTGTAGACCTTGCAACTCAAATATTCCACACCTCCACTGGATTTAAGCTTGCAAATACATAAGTGGGTTGGGTCTTTGAATTTTATTTGATTTCCGTGAATACGAGTCGAAAAGAACTACGTTTCGGTTATAAAAAGTGTCCTAGTTCTACTTAGATTGGTTAACCATAGAGCAGATAAGCTACATAATATGGCTGATGAGCTTGTCAGGAAAGTTCTTATCCCATTGGAAGCTGTTAAGGAAAAAATCAACCTACACTGCCTCTTAGTAGTCAAACACAAGTGGACCAACTTTTCTAGCTGCACCATATCCGGAGAGACATACAACCGTAGGAAAATAAGCGATCTCCTGAGAAGAACCCGAGCAGATATTACGCGCGTTGTCGCCATTTGTATGAGTTACTGGGCAGTAGGTACCCATGCAGCCAAATTTGGCATCCCTTTTAACCCCTACTGTCGCAGCTGCAAAAACAAAAATGAGAGAGAAGCCCTAGAACACTTTCTCTGCAAGTGGCCGGCACTTGCCATAGCAAGGCTCAATGCGCTAAGGCAGCGGTTAACAATCTATTTTGACCGAGGAGCAATTTTCAGGAGAGAAATTTGTCGCGAAGCACTACGTCGTTCATATGCCATTTTTTCACAGTTGTAGTAAAGACACAGTTGGTTCATACAAAATATACCGCTACTTGCGAGTTGATTTCTCGTTTTTACGTCGATAAATAAAAAAGTGAGGTTAATGAACAAAACATAAACTAAACGCGACGAATACAATGCTAAGACTCGGATGCACTACGACCTGTAAGATCTATTGTGATCGCCTAGTGAACAAGAGTTCGCCAAACGTTTCTTCTCGCCAGACAGTCCGCCCGTTCATTGCCTTCGAAGCCTACATGTCCGGGATCCAGTTATTTATTTGCGGCCGCAAGATCTTCTAGAAGGGCCATTAGTTCTGCCTGGCTATCTGAGTGCTCATGTACGCTGGAATTTGAGATCATAGACCCCAGTTCCAGTATTGCCATTTTCCAATTTGGAGCCATCTGTGAACCATATTTACGAACAAGACAATTTAAGTCTACTTTTCCATTGATGCGGTCACCTATGATCAACTTTCTGAAAAAACGAAAAGTCCTGAGCATTTTATCTGGGATTGGATCACTTTGGATGTGTTCCAGGATCCTCAGATGGCCTGTAAGGTCGCCGGTTGTGAATTCCGATATCTGAAGCAGCCTCAGAGCACTCACTTACGAAAAGGATTTATAGATAAACTAAACGACACTACGATTCGTTTTCTATCTGTTGCAATTGCAATATAACTGTGATCGTTTCAAGTGGACACCGTTATAACCAGAACACTGCACTACGACTTGATTCTTTTTGACTCTCGACTGATTGCCTACAACTATTGCAATTTCAAATAAGTCCTAGTTGGCTATTTGTTTATATTGATTTCTTGTTAAAAGACTAATTCGTATTCGATTGTTGCGAGAAAGTTTCCAGATTTTTCAGAAAGCCCAAATTAACTAGTCTGATGGGATCTTGATATTTTGTTTTATCTTTCCGCGGAGCACTTGGATATCCTTCGCGCAGCACAGTTTGAGAAACCCGGCGCTAGAGAAACCCTTCCTCGACAACTTCGGTGAACTTTCAAAGAAGAAAATCCCTAAATCTCTACTCTACCTTAACTCCACAGGTTGGATTTAAGACCAACAGTCATGCCACACTGATCTAACAAACCGGCCACAAGAACTGTGGTAGGAAAATGGTCCATTTCAGCACTACTTGAGTATCGGGCGCTCTCTGCCTGATACAACCACTAAAACCAACCACCATAGATAGCGAAACAATTTGCTATCCTGATGGTCGATGCCGATATTTATTGACTGTATTTTTAATGATATTTGTATTTATTTTATTTTTTTTAATTATGTATTTGAATTCCCTTAACGTTCTGTATACGTAATAACAAAATGTTTTCATGGAATGTTGTATGAATTATCATACAGGTGTTGTATCTAGGAATCACTAGATACAGATACATTTGAATTGGAAAGAAGAGAAGAACTTTTTCAATTAGTACATTTTTCCGGTGTTCACTTTCTGGCTCATAACATGTTAATGATCAACGATTCGATGGCCATTGTAAATTGGGAAAACAACACGTTTTCACGTCTCATTTGTTTAAATCCACAATTGTTTTAATAAGGTTTGTACGATTTCTCCCTAACTTCGGGTAGTTAGGATAAACCAAATTAGAGAATTCATTGACAGTAATATGGGGATTAGGTTCCAGGAAGAATTTTGCATCCACGTTAAACATGTTAATAAGAGGATGGCTGGTTGGTTTAGTGGGGTCCATTGTACCCATAAAAAGTGTACTCATGGGAGTCAAACCAAGTGATAGGGTTGGCCCATCCAGAAAGGGATAGAAATCTCAGGAGTTTCCTAAAATCAGCGATATTAAGGTCCTGCAGCCCATGGAAGAAGCTACTACCAAGAGTACGCAATGGTGGCCAATGCGGGACATTCACATAGCAGGTGTCGGACGGATTCTATTTCCTCTTCGTCCTTGCAGCTTCTGCAATAGTCCTTGTAGGGCAATCCAAGACGCTCCGCATGGATTCCCCATCCGCAGTGTCCTGTGAGGATACGGAGACGATTCGTATTTCCCTTCGACTAAGTTGTACGAGATTTTTGGACATCTTCTTATCGAAGACTGGCCATGGTGATCTGGCTATTGCACATGTGTCCATGTGACACCTAAGAGGATGCAAAAAGTTAAATAATAAACAGTCCAAGACATTTGTTCATCAATTACACAACTATGCCAAAGGCAAGTTGCCTAAATGAAGAGGAAAAGGCCCGAATTCGGGTCTATACGGACAATGGTCACAGAACAGTGAAATCTCTGTTTAAGATGACTTTATAACTTTAATTACGTCTTTTCTGGTAGCCATCCCCAAAAATTGTTCGTAATGTTCAAGTCAGGTGAGTATGCCAGCCATGACAAAAGTTCTACATTTTGACCCTGAGCCCAGACTTTGGTTAACCTTGCGGTGTGTATGGGATCATTGTCCTGTTGGCAAAGTCCATTGGTGTCCACTAACAATTACATATTGTCCAAAGAAAAGTAGTTAAATAGTGAAAGTTTAAAGTCCCTGCCAAAGGCAATTCCTACGTACGTAAGTATATGGTTTTAGTACCCACCTTTTGTAAGCAATTGGTATAAAATATAATAAACATAAAATTTTTTATTGAAATTTGAGTAAATTGCGTAAACTAACAATTGCTTTCACAACTATAAAGCAATTAATTACTAAATGAAATATAAAATACATTCGTGTATATCAGTAGTGAAATAATTTAGCTGTGTTTTTAAAAAATATTTATGACTTAATGCGCCGCCGCATCCGTGGTATACGTACTCGTATAATGTCCTTTACAGGAAATTTTAAATTGAAGCAATAACAAAAATATTATGCTCATAACTACAGTAAAACTTATTTTAGACTTATATAGGCCATATTACCATGTGACAGTTCTTAATGGGTAGTAAGTCCACAATGGACTTAGACCAGATTAAATAAAAAAATAATTCACAATTCGATTATGGCGCTGTTTTTCACGTCATCGATTCAGCTCGAATTTATTGGTCACGAGGCCGATCATAAGTCCACAATTTGTAGAGGAATTAATAAAAACATAGTATGGTACCGATTGATTAGTGCAGGCGACGACAAACTTAGGATTTGGAAATAATCGACGCAATGAAATTTGACCGCAAGGAAGAAAATGTTATGACTGGTTGTGAAAAACACATTGTGGACATTGGTGAAGTTTTAGGTTTTAACCTATAGAGAGAACAAGTCGAAGAATTATCATCTGTGTAAAGACGTGCAGTGACAATTTTTCAAGCTCACATGACTACTTGCTATAATCAATTCCTCGGGTCACACGAGTGAAGCTTTTGATATAAATACTCTTGGATTGTGTAGAAAACTTAGGGCGATTCAATGAGAAATGTAGGATTTTCCATGCTCGTGATATGCGTTCTATAAAATTTAATTAATTTTTTCTTAACTATTGTAGTAGATGTGTATTGTAGACTCAACTTTAGGCAAAGTAGTGCAAATTCATTATCAAAATTCAACTAAGCAAAATTGGATGAAATTATTGATAGAAATCATGTACCATATGCGACCAAAATTAGAAATAATGGAAAAACTCGAAGAAACTTTTACTTTTTTTCCAACAAAATGGTGCAAGATGTCATGTAAGACATGACATAACCAGTTTAATACGTCAATATTTCCTAAAGCAATTTTTCGTTTTAATGATATTGGGATTTTCCGCCTAGATTTTGTGATTTAATTTACTAGTTGGAACTTTCCCCTTTGAAGCTATTTGACGCAATCCATCCACAGTCATACACAATCAAATACAATGTCCGAACAAAATCAGAGTCATAACTATGCCAAGTTTTCGAAAAATTATAGCATCATACTGAGGAAGCAGAGTGCAACATTTTTTAAATATTTTATTCCATATGCGCGTCACCTTATGCCAGGTCTTCCTTTTTTGCGTTGTCCCTATGGGTTAGATTCGGGATCCTAGGTAAGTATCCATGGTGGTTGAGTCTACTCTTCTACAACCCGTCAATGCAAAAAAGACCAAGTATATTTCAAATAACTTTTCATCCTGACAAGTGAACAAGCACTTTAAATCTAGATTGAATTTTCTAAGACGGACGTCCTTCAAAATTCGAAACGGATGCAGCGTTTTTCAAGTCGGGATAACTGTCATTTTACAGGCCGCGAAATTAATAAAAAATGACAGAAATCATCACTATTTATGTTGACAGCCAGGCGGCTATTAAGTCTCTGCAGTCAGCATCGATAAAATCGAAGCTCGTAAAGGTCTGCAGACAAAACCTCAACGATACATCAAAGACCAACAAGGTGACCCTATGCTGGGTACCGGGTCACAGGGATATATCAGGCAATAAGAGGGCGGATGATCTTGCTAGGGGGGGTGCAGAACTAGATCCTGCATAAACCCT
Organism: Matsumyia berberina; assembly: GCA_917880715.2. Lineage (NCBI taxonomy): Eukaryota > Metazoa > Arthropoda > Insecta > Diptera > Syrphidae > Matsumyia > Matsumyia berberina. The sequence goes on from OU862870.1 coordinate 39,737,651, forward strand.
TCCGATCGCGAAGACACCCATTAGCACTCTTTACGGGGATATAGATGAGGAAACCATGATCAGGGCTAATACGCGATGGTGTCATATGGACACATGTGCAATAGCCAGATCACTATGGCCAGTCTTGGATAAGAAGAAGTCCAAAAATCTCGTACAACTTAGTCGAAGGGAAATACGAATCGTCTCCGGTGTCCTCACAGGACACTGCGGATTGGGAATCCATGCGGAGCGTCTTGGATTGCCCTACAACGACTATTGCCGACACCTGCTATGTGAATGTCCCGCATTGGCCACCAGAAGACTGCGTACTCTTGGTAGTACGTTCTTCCATGGGCTGGAGGACCTTCATGATTTTAGGAAACTCCTGAGATTTCTATCCCTTTCTGGGTCGTTTCCGGATAAGCCAACCCTATCCATTGGTTTGACTCCCATGAGTACACTTTTTATGGGTACATTGGACCCGCTTGAGGTCTAAGTAAGTCTTTAGGACACCCACTAAACCAACCAACCAAGACGGACGTCGATACTGGATGTATTAAATATATATAACTCATACGAACTCCTAGATGTGTTCGTAGTGTCTTTCAAGTAGAAAATATTCGCTGTTAATAAAGCAGTCGACCATCAGGCAACTGTCAAGGTATTCGACAATGTATATATACGTATGTAAGTCTAAGTACCAGATCAAAGAAACTATCGCAGAATTCTGAACAAAAGTCACAGTCATTGAATGGACACTTCCCCCATAATCTAATCTAACCTAAGTAAGCGCTGCTTCTGCTCTCAATCTCCATAGTAGATGCTATCGGTTTTCATTCGAGTCGGTCCTATTGTACTTTCTGGGTGGCAGTTAAGTCTGCATTATAACAATCAAGACTCTCTACTAATTATTGGGCTGCATGCGGTCTGTTAAGAGCCCGATCGAGGTGCAAACTGAAAATCGTAGTCATTATTTCATGTGTCAGGTTCGTGGTATACATCCTTAGCTGAGGCTTTTGGATGTTTCGGACCACAAACTGTATATTCGCGGACGGGCAGTCCAAATCCAAATGGTTCCATGAGTAGTGGAAATAACTAGCTCCTATGATAGCACAGTCGACACAATATATTCATGGCCTATCCACCTGCTTCATAAAGTTAGTGGTCGCCGTGGCTCAGTGGTTAGTGCGTTGGACTGCTTTGCGAGCTGCGTAGGTTGAATCCTCAGCCGTCTCCACCGAATATTTTTCACCGCACCACCCCTCGTCGGGGAATGACAAGCCTTAAGAAGTCCAACAATCCCTTAAACAATAAGAGAAGGCAAGACTGTTGCCACACATCCTCACTCGACTATCGCTCGAGCTAGACGAAAGTATTATGGCAGGGAGTGCATATCAACCAACCATTGGCTAACAACATCCATGATGATCTCATTCTCCAAAAAAAGATATGCCTGTGACAAAGGATCTTATAGGGCGAAGTGCTCCTTTGCCCTCAGTTACATGGAATAGGTAGGAGTGGGGTTGCCATCCGAAGTTTAAAGAAACCAAAAGTCATGCACACAAAATCCCGGATATTGCGTCCTTAGCCCCGAAATAAAGCCCTTTAGACTCGAGGAGAAGGAAAGTTTTTCTGTGGAGGATTCTCCATTGGTGGTGCTCACCTCCCCTTAACAGCAAATAAATGCGAGCGAGAACCATCAATTGCTCTCTCATTCGCATCGGCTACGATCTACGCTTCATTCGTGAGCCGCGGTCGTTTCACCGCATGATGGAGATAGATTTCAGTAAATAATAATACAATCGCAACCTTTTAAAAACCCCGGATCCATTTGAAAAGTCCCCTCGGACGTTCTTAAAGAGAGGACAATGTCCGGGGAATAGAGGAAGGATGGTAAGCCTATGTATGTAGGTAGGAGGAACTCACACAACTTGGTTCTGTGGCTCCCCGATTCAGTCTGAAAAGACAGCAATTCTACGTTTATGCCCGAATTACAATGTGGCGCTCACACGGTCTCGCTTTTGACAGGCTTTCTGGCGGTCGGGCGTTCAGTACTAAGGAACACGCCTCAAATTACCCATACATAAATATATTGTTTAATTTAGAAAGAAAAATGCAAGAAATAACTTTGCAAATAAAAATATGTAAATAAAAACCAAGTAGAAAAAATTACAACACAGCTGGGAACTGTCAAACGCGCGACAAAGTAGATAGTAGCTCTACATGGGCATTGAGGTGGCGCTCAATGCCCAAGAAAACCCCAAAACTTTCTTGGCAACTAAACACTTTACTTTGAATGCTGTGCAAATTATATTTTCGTAATTTTTGACGAAGTTTAAAGCTAAAATTTGTGCGTTTAATTCAACTCTGCTAAAGCAACCTTTAACCAAGATTTAATTCGTACTGTGAAACCTAGTAATAAGGTTATTAATATCAGGTAAATCTTGTTTCAGATTTATAAAAACAAATAAACCTTCAAATTATGCGTATACTGTTCAGTAGGTCGTAAGCTTGAAGTAGGTTAAACTAACGATTTTGTGCCGTTGAGCTCGGGTTTACACTTTAAGTTAACAAGACTTTTACGAGTACACTGGTTCTTTAAGAAAGTCTGAATTAATTAAAACTTTTCAAAACAATTTCAATGACTTTAGGTACCTAATGCCGCATATCATCAACAGTAGACTTAAAGTGCGCAGTAAAAACAATCTCTAGACAGGTATTCGATTCTAATGTGTTTTCATTCCGTGAACGTGTATTTTCAGCAGGAACTTGTAAATTGCTGTAGTTTATTGTTCTGCTAATTAAACTTAGCATGCGAAAATTGTAAAGTTAAATGGATTATAAAAGAATAAAATTTAATTGGTATAATTAGACAAATGTATGGCAATGCTGTTTGAGTAATTTTAAACTTTTGTATTATTAGAAAACCTTTATCTGATCATAAAAATCAGCTTCAGTGAATGAACAGCATTTTACTATGTTTGTTATCGGCATTATCATAAAAATCCCAATCATAATGGGTTTTTTTTTAATGTTTACGATATCCGATCCTAGATAAAAATACGATAAGATTTAGGTGAACAGCCTTTTGCCCTTTAGTCTCTTATCGAACTGATCACAACCATAATGGGGTTTGGTTTACGAGTAACACATTCGATTAAATGATCATCGAACCAAATAAGGACATTAGACAAGATTTTTCTGTTTAAAGGAAGGTCAGCACATTTACACATTTGCACTATGCATAGATAAGAATTATGCATTCAAAAATAACAATATTAAGGAATCTAATTAATTCTAATTTCTTGTGCAAAGTCTAAGGTTTGGATTTTAAGGTGAAATACCAAAGTGTTTAATGTGTTAATTTATTATATGCATGCGTACGAATGGAGTAATATTGACATAGTCATAAAAGACAGATTTAGATACATTCCATGGCAAACGAGTGAACACTCAAATAATTTTAGTGTTATATAATTATAGAAAAAAACATCCATAAGCCATCAGCGTCTAATGATTCTTTAGCATTACGTAAAAAATTAGGAAACGTTAATGGATTTTATGGATAACTAGGTATGCATTGTCGTCGTTTTGCAAAAAGACCATAAACACAAAATTGTGGATGATTTGCTTTTAGCCAGGTTTGAGAAAAGCAAATACTCGAAAAGTCTGTTTAATGACGTTTAACATTGTATTGTAAGACTATTGGATTTAAATCACTTAATTGTCAAAATCTGTGTTTTCCAAGAATTCGAAGAGTTCAGGTGAAACAAGGATTCGTATTTGCGTACAGCCACATTTAAGTCTTCATGTGGTATCACAACGAAACACTCATGAGTCTAAGTGTATTGGCTTTAGCTGGCAGTCACTTCAACTTTACCTTACCTAACCTTTATGCGAAACAAGAAATCTCCTCCGTAAAACCCCCTCAGAGCTACGCTAGGTTAGCTTAGGTTAAGTGGCTGCCCCTGCTCAGACAAAGACACACTTAGACCAGATTGACCCATTGTGATACCACAGTGAAGAAACCGGCTTACTGGCACCAGGAAACCAGAGTATGTAGCATAAGTGCATCGAAGGAGGGCAACTGTAACGGTGTTAATCCTAAGATTTGACCCATTTCGTCCCAGAGATTAAGTTTCTTATCTTTTGGATGTCGAGTTCAGCTAGATCGTTAAGATCATCATAGAAGTATGTATTCCCCGAGGGTTTTCCTTCCTAGCGTCGCAATAGCAGGACATATACATACACAGTAGGTGGGCCGTAGTTTACTCTTCCTCCTCGTCTCTGCAGCTCCTATAGAAATCATTGGAGGGAACCCTCAGTCTAAGTGCATGTCTGCCTATCAAGCAATGTCCGGTAAGGACCCCTATCAGTGAATCTTGATATTTTTTTTGGGTTTTTTCGATAAAAGTCTCCCCGTCTTCTTTGAATTCAGGTTAGGCTAGATTTGTTTTGACAAGAGACAAGTGCTGATGTTGTTCCACCTGTGGCTTGCCAGTTTCTTGGCATCCGTGTCAAGGAGGATCTTGATCGATTCGATAGGCGCAGGGGTTTTCGGGGAGCTGCCGTCCTGCACCCTCTTTTGTCACCTCGTCCGCTCTGTAGTTGCCTGGAACATCCCTGTGTCCTGCAACCTAATAGAGGATTACATCACATCTGTCTGCAATCTTGTTGAGAGATCTGCGACATTGCTTTACCACCCTCAGAGTTAAACATCCTGAAGTCTAAGAATAGGTACATAGGAGTACCTATGCACGTTTTGTTGAATTTGACCCTAAATAAATTAGTTCTAGCTTATATCATTCGGAAGTGTCTCAGCGGTCACAGTGGCTCAAAAATTAATGCGCTAGACTATTGCGCGAGCTGCGTAAGTCCTAGCGATATCAACCAAACATTTAAACATTTTTCGCGGCATCACCTCTAAGCGAGCAGTGACAAAGCTTCATATGTATAATTTGTTATGAAGAGCTTCTCAACTCCGCCTTCCCATTTGTGCTGAATATACATACATACAACATACATATAATATGCACAATGTAAGTTGCAAAAAATTAGGCTTTACCCATCATCAGGTTGTCGCCATTATCAATGTCTCGACCGATGGCGGAAGCGAACTAGAAGTTACCAGCGGAGTCGGCAAAGCGAACTCTGGGTTTGGAATGTTGTCCAAAATATGGGAAAGCAATGGGAAAGCATCATCATCATCATCTTCAATGACCCGCTTATCAACTATGAGGGTCGCGGTGTTAGGGTGCTAAAGTGGACTCTCCACATCTCCCGATCTTTCGCCATCGACTCTAAATCAGCAGGGGCTATCCACATACGAGAAGAGGACTTGGTCTTATCATCTTGTCCATGCCTACACCTGATGGCACGGATTCCATGGCACGTCTTAGAAGCCAAGTTGGAGACATGCGTTGAACGTGCCCAAATCATCGAAGTATGGACCGCGACGAACCTATCTAGTGCGTGCTAAAGTTCGGTCTGGGTGGACGTAAGGATGAGCAAGTCATCAGCGAAAAACAGATGAGTTATCCTTAAGTCTTCCAATTCGAACCGTTCGTCGCCACGGTTGCACTGTAACATCCAATCCATATACCCTATGAAAAAGAGAGGTGACAGAACGCATCCCTGGCGAAGTCCAAAGCCCGCACGAAAGGTGTCGATTTAACGCCGTTCACCCGAACACAGCTCTTACATTTAGTACATAGAGATTTATTGGCCCTCAGAAAAGAACTGTCGATCTCATACTCCTGCAGTACACTCCACAGTTTACCTCGAGGGACCAGAAAGTAATGTAATAGACTTAAACACAAAGCTACAGCTGTTCCATTCCAATGATAATTCCGTGCTGTTTTATAGGTTCAGCACTTGAAAAGTGACCTCTCCTATCACAAGAAAGCCGCAAAACTTCGTTAATAGGTGCCTACGAAACATTCTGAGGATTTTCTGGCCCCACCGTTTCTCTAACGAGAACGGGTCAAGAACCGATAGGCACAACCGTTCAACAACGAAAGTGGCAGTAGATTAGTAACTCATTTCGAAAAGGCGAAAGCTCCATCGCTAACTACACTTTGCAATGGAATCTGGGTTGACCAAGAAATAGTGGCACGGAATAGTTGAGGAGGAGTCTTGGCAATGGGGGAAGATTTAGAGAGAGCTGAGGTCTGAGATGATATTGCCAGAAACCGCACACGATGGCGCGTAGGCGTAGTAGAGGCCCTAGCACCCACAAGGGCAAACAGGACATAAGTAAGTAAGTATTCCAGGCATTATTGCATGAACAAGGGTTTAGAGGACATGAGCTGAAGTAATTCGGACGGTAATAACCGGCATCCACAAGGCAAAACAATTATGCCTGAGTTAGCGGCGGCAACGCTGGAATGCCTTTGAGAAAGGCAAGTATATTTCGTATTATATCGCCAATGAAGCCATGAATTGAAAGATTTCAGGGCAAAATTTATGAGATAGAAGTAAAGAGAACAACAATTGGTTAAACACATACACATCACAGAAAACGTTATTGACGGCTTAGGTTCCAGGGGGCCAAAATGGCGATCGTATGGCAAATGTCATAGCGCTAGTTGAGAAGTTTCAAAAATAATTATAATAATTATTTCTTCATAAATCTAACCAGATGTCTTGAGCAGCTATTAACTTTGCAAAATAGCCATTTTGTTAAACGAATATGTTCATCAAATCAAATTTATTTCCGTTCTTTTAATTTCTCATTGTTTTATTTGTTTCTCAGAGACGGTCATTTGTTTTCGATAAAAAATGTATGTATGTATGTCAGTTGATTACAGGGTGTTTTCTTTACTTGAAGACAATAATTCAGAGAGTATTGTGTTTGGGGTTATTGTTCTGATAGAATATGCATAAATTTATCTTTTATTCGCAATTTGTTTATACATATACTCGGACATGAGCATCCATTATTCCGTCGACCAATTTGAAACTTAAGGTTCCAAAAGTGAGAAAACAGTTCCATATCGTAACTGACTGCACAATAACAAGCGGACATAATCTACAGAGATGAATGGAATATATGAACATACATATGCACATATGCAGATCATGGCAAGGCAAAGAGGTTGAACTTGTGTAGAACTCAGGAAAATCTTTGCTTGAAATAAGTTAAATTGTGGAGAGAATTTATTTTACAATTTAGTATATTTTTTTAAAAAGGCTAACGAGTAGTAAAATGTTAGAAAATATGCCCAATTCAGAGCACAAGAAAATGTTCACTGAGACAGACGAGTGATACCTTGCCCGAAAAAGTAGGTCAGGCCCATCTTTAAGTGCATCAAAACTAACAGCTATTGCCGAAGCTGAGTTGAGAGTACAAGATGTGTCCTCAAACTGTACGACCTGCGCTGCATAGGGCCGATTTGAATGAACAGAATCTTGTCAGAAAGGTACAGATAAATGGGAATAGAAGCGAACGAAAACTGCAGATTCTGCAGTGATACCGAGGAGACCCCGTCACACCTCCTTATAAACTGTGGAGCATTGATTCACAAAAGAAGAGCATACACTTTTTCTGAAACGGATCTCCCATCGTTGGACTTAATCCAGACACTCCGATTCCTGAGTGACTGCATTGGAGGAGGTGCTATAGGTCGAGTCTTATCCAAATCGGAGGAGAACAATAGATCTCCAACTCTTTTAACATATAACATCTAAGACACAATCCGCACAAACGTAATCAAATACGCTTAGGTTAGGTTGAGGGCTAGGAGACATTTCCTAGAAATACCGGGCACCTAGATGGGGCCATTGCGATCCCTGTGAGAACCTACAAAGGTACCAAAAACGTAAGTCCTTATTCCCGAAAGCATTTTATTTCCCTGCACGCCAATTTGCTTGGAGCTGAGGAAAAAATGGGTCTGAGTAAGAGTTGATACCAAGACAACGACCCTAAGCATAAAGCTTAAAACGTGAAGCCATGGCTTCAGTCCCCATTCTATCGACACTACGGCTCAGTGACCCTATACATGTAAATCTATTTTATTCATAAAGCTATCTGGACGCAAAAGTTCGATATTTCTTTCAAAGCAAATTCCTCTGGAAGAATGGGAAAAGATTGAATCCTACTCATTTTTAATTGATTCTTGGACACAAATTATAAATAATTTAACTTTTTTGTAGGATCTACGAGTTTGGCTTTGACATTGAATTTATTTCTTTGATGCACATTTTTTATAATAATGCACATCTTACTCCTTTTTTTGTCAATAACAAAGCATTCGTTTGGCCGATCCACAAAAAGGGAGATCCTCTCAACCGCGGCAACTACAGGGGTATCAGCCCCTCAACATCGCATACAAAATTGTATCTGCCAAAGTGTGTGAACACCTGAAACCTTCTGTCAACAATCTGATCGGTTCCTATCAGTGCGGTTTTAGGCCACTAAAGTCCACACTTCGGCAGATCCTGCAGAAAAACCCATGAAGTCCAAATCAATACCCACCACCTCTTTATCGACTTTAAGACCGCCTATGGCAGCATTTATAGAGAGAAACTGTACAGAGCCATGACTAGTTTTGGCATCCCTGTCAAACTCGTCCGTCTGTGGAGGATGACAATGGAGAATGCTCGCTGCTCCATCAAGGACGGTCAAGACTATAACCGAGACTTTTAAAGTCAAAAAACCATTTAGACAAGACGACGCACTGTCAGGTGACTCCTTCAACATCACACTTAAACGAATTGTGCAAAACTCTAACACAACACCAGATGCATACGCCGATGACATTGACATAATCGAAAGAACGCAGCCTGATGTCACTGGCGAGTTTGCGAGTATTGAGATGAAAGCGTGGAATATGGGTTTAGCGGTCAATGAGGGAAAAACAGATTATATGCTGTCAAGAAGATGGGACACCCAACATCAATGAATCGGACAGAACGTCACAGTGGACAGCTATACCTTTGACAGTAAGGGACGTTGTCTATCTTGACTCTGCTATTACCTCCAATAATGACATCTCGTCGAAAATCAAACAAAGAAATCTTTCCAATCGCTGTTTCTTCGCGCTGAGAAGGCAATTGAGTAGCAAAGCCCTCTTTCGAACGACTAAGCAGACTCTATATAAAACCATAACCATCTTAGTCCTGCTTTATGGCGCTGAAACATGGACTCTATCGAAAGCGAATGGAGATATTCTTAGTCGTTTAGAGCGAAAAAATTCTTCGGAATAATATTCGGTCGCCTGAGTTGACGGGCTTTGGAGGAGAAGATTTAATCACGAACTATATGAGCAACATCGACCTAAACAAAAAATTGCTCCGATATACAGAGCCTACAACGCAGTAGAACATCTCCCCTATGGTGGCGCGCACAAGTAGAAGGGTACGTCAACCAACTTGGTGTACGCACCTGGAGGTAGATAGCTAAAGACCGTGCTAACTAGAGAGGCTTGTTGGTTGAGGCCCAAGTTTACCCCGAATTGTAGCACCACCTAAGTAAGTCAGTAGGGTATAAAGCATTTAATATACGTAAACATATCGACTATGTATTACAATCTATTAAAAGTTTTTTTCCAACCCACTTTGATTAACGAGTTTGACTTGGAGCTATTGCATGTTTACACAGAAATAGTAAGCATCGTTTTTGGATTCCGCTGGTTATAAATAAAAAACGTCAATGGATTGGAAGTTAGGGAACTTTTTAGATTGCGTAGACAATGTAATCGTAGGTATGTACATGTGGGGTTTTTGGGTGGAAAACTTTGTTATAACTCCAAAAATGTTAATTTTTTTCTTTCAAGACTATGTACTGTGTATATGCAGTGACAGTGACAGTTTTAGAATTCAAGTAAATGACTCTTTTATCTATTATATCGTTTCTATGACAACTTAAATAACGAAGAGCTACATACAAGTGTACAAAATATAAACAGATACATATGTATTTGCTTAAGATAACTAAATATGTTTTTACTAGCAGCAGATAAAAAGTCATTTAGTTCAATACCAGTAGACTTCTGCGTCTTCTCCCACGCTTGTTTCATTTTTTTCCTTTTTAATGTGTAAGAGTATATTTTTTTTTTTTTAATACTATTTGAAGGAATTTATACAAATAGTATCTGTAAGCGACTAAGGGCACACCCACACTATTACACAAATTAATTGTCAATCCAAAAAAAAAACGGAAACCTTGCACCCAGATGAACATGTTGTCCAAGTCATCTTGCGCAAGCTCCATTTCTTGTCTTTGCCAAGCGCACAACGAAGGATATACGTAGTATGTACATACGAACGTGTTCGGTATTTTTTCCAACACAAATCTTTTTACGTCTTAAATAATAATTCACAAAGCAAAACCATCTAAATCGGTTTTTTTTTTTTTTAAATAATTGCCGGTTCGCTTTATAATTCACTTCAACCTCACATGGTCTATAAAAATCGTAAAAGAAAAAAAAAAAAAAAACGTACCAGAAAGGGGAAGATCACATAGAATGTTCCCGAACAATTTCGTGTACCGACTTTCTGCTGAGGGATAATGTACATATTCGGCATGAACTGAGTTACATAAATCCTACAGACCGAGACCATTTTTCCTAAGGAAGAAGCTGTGTGTATTCATATTCACAACCGCCTGCACCAGTCACCCTTCTGTGACCTTAAACACCATCGGGATAAGGACAACTGCAATCATTTTCACAGAACAAATGGATAAACTAAAATACATTCGTAGGCGAGACACACTGTGGATACTTTGTATTTGACATGATAAATTCTCTATATTCTGAAAGATTTTTTTTTTCATATTTTTTTTTCACTCGCTGCCACACGAACTAAAAGCAAAACTTGTTAAATCAATATTCAACGAAAAAAGCAGAAAGATTGTAATGTGGATGACAAAAAAAAAATATAAATGCAGTGAACACAACTTTAAAATAAATGATAAATAATTTCTTTACTTGTTTCACTCTTCTTATGGGCAAAGCAGCTGGAAGATGTTCGTTGATTATGCGTCTTATATTAACCGAAGACCGAATGAAACTGAACACAAGCAAATAAAATTCACTCTTCGACGCTAGAACTTAGTAGCACTGCCTCAGTCTCAGTGAAAAAAAAACGTCACTTGGAATCGAAATCAAATTGAATGAAAAGCACGGGGAAGACTTCTAGCACTCAGTCGAGAGAAAGAGGGAAGAGGTAAAAAAAAGAAAGAAAAAAAAAAAAAAAGCACGCACCGTGTTGGTGAGGGGGGTTGGGCAGTGCGGTGGACGAACTGCCGCAAGACCACTCGGATGTAATCAACCGTAGGCAAAACTCTTTACCGGAGGGAAAAAAAGAACTTGCACATATGGTTCTATGGCGCAGATAACATGCGCGAACTTAAAGGACGGAGTTACCACTTGTCATTCTTAGTACCAGCAATTTATGTACTGTACGTATCCGGATTCAGGGAGTACATACGTCATGTATGCAGTTTTCAAATGAAAGTTTCACCTGCCGGTCAAAAGATGTGAGACTAACAGAAAAACAAGTATTTTTTTTCGATCAAATTCAAATCAAATCGTGACATCCAGTGATTTGTGACCCAGTGACACTCCAACCACCTTAACCCCTTTAAATAGTAGTAGACGTCTTATCCTGTAAGATAGACTCTTGCGCGGGCAATGACCTTATTGTTTGAACAAAATGTTTGTCCCCAGGGCCAAAATTTGAGCTCAGGGCTGGTATATTCGATAAATATGTACTCGTATGTATGGCTGTTCTACTCAGATTTTATGAATTCAGGTTATGATGATGACTTCAGTTTGTTGAGGAAAGATACTTACTAAACGCTCAAAGAGTGCCCTACGACTACAAGCATCTAGCTTTTGGAAAAAAAGGCCAAATAGGTCACAACAGTATCGCTAGATGGGCGAGGCTAGAAACAAAAACTAATTTCATGACGCCATATGCTGACTTCGAACTCAATTTCCTAACTCTCTTTCCAAAAAGGGAAAGTTGGGACGAAGGAAGGGTCATTAAAGCCGGCAATACATCCATTTTCACCGACCGCCATTGCCCGGTCGATAAAACTTCCAAACCACGCCAGTGCGTTCCAAGCTGAAGTTCTAGCGATAAACGGGGCCGGAAGAAACTATCCTCGGTAACCCCGAGAAGAAACATCGATACATACATCGATAACTAGGCCGCTATCAAAGCCGTGTATCCACAATATTCAAATCACTTGTACTTAAAAGTTGTCGCAGCGAGCTTAGGATCATAGGCTCAAGACATAATGTATCACTCTGCTGGGTGACGGGGCACCGAGGCATCGATGGCAATGAAAAGGCCGATGAACTGACAAGAAAGGGATCGGAACTGAACTAGAAGTTATAAAACCAGAGTTACACTTGGACTTCTAGAGGCTTGCCGTCGAGTGATGAAGCACACTTCCGTCATGACGCATATCAAGAAAGATGTGGCCAAAGCTCAATAAAAGAAAAACAAAGGAAATACTTACGCTGAACAGATCGCATTTAGCTATAGTGATCAGCATCCTCACAGGCCACAACCTGCTGGCGGCCCATCTAAGGAGAATGCGGCCAAGTACGACTGACCTCTGCAGAGGATGTTGCGATATAGACGCGGAGGAGGATATGACGCACTTTCTCTGCGACTACTCGGGCTCAGCAGAACCAGAAAAAGAGGCGCTTACTTCCTTAGTAGCCCAGGTCAACTTCCAACCCTGCCACCGAAGGCCATCCTCAAATGTGTACTGAATTCAGGGTGACTTAGGGGACTAATTAAAGATCAAACAAATAATCTATTCTTTTTCCAACAGGTACATGAAGGTAAGTTCCACAACTGTGAACACAATGGATCTCTGCGAGTGAGGCGGTGTCTAACATCAAGCCACCACCCCTTTAACCTAACCTAACCCACTGCATGCTCGGTATGGTTTTTATTCCTTTTAAACAGTCACCATCACCGTCCCGATCGATGAAACCGTCTTGGCCTCCTTCGGAATTCTCTGTTTCAACTGTGGTTCTTCTAAGTTTCATCCAAAAGTTATGAATCATCGCTGAAAAAACTTGTTTCACTTAAATCGCTCAAACAGAGAGATGTTATTGGTCCAAAAAGGGCGCCCAATGTGCATTGAGCAGCTTTCTTTTTACTCAGATTGCGCTTCAGCTCGAACAGTGTCTCGAATAAGGCAGATTCTCAGCTAACTGCAAGCAAAAATAATTGCAATGCACTTTATCATGGCAAAAGTAGAACGTTATTCCAAAGCAGCTTTGAAATTGTTATCAAAAGTCGCTAATAATTCCCTTACCGTCCTGGTTTGCATAACGAGATGACTGAGAAATCGAATGTTCCGCTTGGTTGGGTTTCTGGACATACGTCTTTGGTTACTACTGAGCCGATGAACTTGCCAAATCTGGGCTCATCCTAGTAATTCGCTCTCATACCAAAGTCATGACTGTACCAAGGTAGGCAGGTAGCACGTGGGCCAGGAAGGCTCTTTGTGAAACCACTTGAAGCTCTTGAGCTTTTGATAAAGCTAAGGATACTTTCGACGTTGCGATCGTTCGCCCAAGTTTTCGAAGTGATAGGCTCCTAGATAGAGTCTCCTTCGTTGCGATAGGGCCGGACAAGTGCAGAGGTAATAGAGGATCGTTTCCTCCTCCTCTTCGTCCCTGCAGCTCCTGGAGAAGTCATTTGAGAAGATGCCCATCTTTTTGGCAAGAAGGGCAATGGGACAATGACCAGTAAGAATGTCAATGCCGGTGCTAATGAGCGACCTTTTATGCAAAATCAGATTTTTAGATCGAGTGAGATTTAGCGTGGGCCAAATCTCCCTGGAGGTACGGCACGTGGTATCATTCCCCCATCTTTGATTTGTCTTACTGATCGCGATGAGTGGAATACCCAAATTCCTTCGTTGTGGCAGGATATCCAGAGCAGTACCACGTTTGATGAGTTCATCGGCCTTACAGTTCCCTGGAATGTCCCTATGACCGGGTACCCAGCATAGGTGAATGTTAAATTATTCTGCCATCTCCGTGAAAGATGAGCGAAAGTCTGAAGTAGCTTCTGATGTATATGTTATCGATTCCAGGAATTTTATAGGAGCCTGATTATCGGTAAAGATTGCGATATCCCTGAAGGATATCACATTACGCCTAAGCCAGGATAAAGCTTTGTTGATCGCCATGAGGTCCGCCTGAAACAGTGGTCCTGTAGATTGAAGGGGATGTTCAGGTTAAGCATATCGGAGAGAACACCACCTCCCCCTCCGTTCTCAGTTTTGGAACCGTCGCGGTCGGTATAGAGATAAACAGAATGGTCACCTCTGTCGTCACCACTCTCCCAATCCTCTCGGGAAGGAATGGAAGTTCAAAAGTTGGAGGGTGTGTAGTCGTTGTTTTCCGGAATAAAAGTTAGAGGATGTGCGATCGAGGAGTAGCCAATATTGGGCGGAGCCCTTCAGTCTGATGGCTGTTTGTTAAAAATATCTAGAGAGAGAAGATGTAGGAGCACGTCGAGTGTCGTGAATGGGGTGGTCGTGGTGTTCTGTTAATGTATAAGTATGCTGATCTTTGCACTTTCCCTAGATTGCGGTGTAAGGCTCTGTCTAAGGCCGTCCACCAGACGATCACACCATAAATGACATCGGAAACGTAAAGCCAGTGCGTGGTATGAGGGTGCAGTCCCCATGACTTATCAAACAGCGAAATTCAACACCAAACAAGTCACTACTAGGAAAATTAACTCCGGGTATACATAAATATAATCAAAAGCCAAGGGAGCTTATTATTCTCAACAAAACACAAATTAGCACCGTCACTAGTGTCATTACCGGTCACTGACTAGTAAGTAAACTCCTACTCAACAACTCTAAGTGACAAGGAATTCTATAGGTATTAGAATGGGCCTTGAACACTAGTTGATTGAGGACTATTCGCTTTATATGTCCTACCCATTGACTTGACCGAAGTCGTACAGCTCATTATGATTCGTGGTTAAATCTTCTCCTCCAAAGAAGGTCAGTGCAAATAGGACTGAATATCCTCCAATGAATTTTTCGCTCGTAACGAACACACAGTGGCCTTCGACAGCGTCCAAAAAAACAGGACTCAGGTGACGCCTATCTGATAGCACGGATTCCATGGTTAGACCAAGTTTGAAGTTTCATATCTACCCGTATGGGGACAGCCGCTGATGATTAAAAGTCGATGGCGAAGGATCAGAAGAAGTGGAGGGTACACTTAAGCACCCTAAACTTGTGACTTCATAGTCATTGAAAATGAATGAATGAATGAATTTCTATGTTGCACTGGCGAATGAGCTCATGTTTGGATGTAGATGATTTTTTTATTTTTTATTTTACATAATTCCCGTGCGCTAAAGGGTATATGACTATCCTTAAACGATGTACGGGCATTGGCAAAGTTAGAGGAGAGACGAAGGAGATACCGATGCACGTTGATCTTAAATGCTATAGTGATGAAGAAACACGGAGATTGGTCCATATTCGCGTTGTACGACTCTTAAATTTGATATAAGTTTTGCAGTTTTTTTTATTTATTTTTGGAACTATCTCCGACACAAAACAAATGTGAAACCATATCATGCTTCCGTGAAGAGTCTCTGCCTGACGCTCTGCAGAACACGCTGCTATCAGATCTTTAGACCAGCGCAACTGGATTATGGGTTTCAGAGAAATTGGGTGAGAGATAAATAAGGTATTGGTGCACATTGGCTTTAAATGCTTACGGTTTGTAGTGATGAGGAAACTAAGAGCTCTGTAGATCGTCCGTGCGACTTATGAATTAAAAGTGCCTCCTTCGAATCTTGGCTAAGGGTAAATGGTAAAACGCAACTGGCTACATACACCAGATCAAAAGGGATAAAGTATTCTCTGCGGGAGAAAAAGGGATAAAGTATAGCGCAAAAGATTCATTTAAATGATATTAAAAATCTTGGAACGAAACTACATATACAAATAGTTATGCATTGGATGATCTTATACTAACCCAGCAATAAACGGAAGCAGGGCAAATAACTAACGGGATCAAAATTCTCTTGAAGGACTTTTCTCTCGAAACAAACAAGAGCAACCTCATCCATTCTCGACAAAGTCCATGCCTGTTCACCATAGAGTAGGACTAAGATGAAGAAGGGTGATCGCTTTATTTATTTCAGAGTGCTGGTGTCGTTGACTGAATTGCAGAATCTTTTAAGTTAATAAGGGTGACGCTATGCCCGTTTGCTGTTTAATCCTTTCTCATCTTCACCGCTTCAATGTCAGTACTCTTTCACTGCTTCCTTGGATTTAATGTAGTCTAAATATGTTTTCTTTTCCATAAAAAAGGAGACAAGAACAAAGGTATCAATCTCATAACATTGTGTTACAGGTGAACGCATCTAAATGTTTATAAGGATATTTGATAAGGAAAGTCAACCGTCCACTAAAATAGTCTTATTATTAGATTTTGGATACGGGCTAGAAAGTCATCTCTTTGATGATGATATGGCTGCAATTTTAGCTGTATGAAGTCATGTTTAATTTTGGCACTCTTGCCACTCATTTGTCTGTACAGGTTCACGATGATACTCCATTATCTTATTTTACAAAAGAGTAAGTCATGAAGTCAGACCTGAAAACAGGTGAAAAATTCCGCAAGGTCGTCCTCATACCATAAACTAGTATTTTCCTAGACAACATCCAAGTATTTCAGACCGACAAGGCTTTCATTTTTCTGTTATTGAGACATTAGAAAAAAAAAAATTCGCTACAGTTTAATCCACCATCACTCACAGGGCAGTAAGTGGGTCATCAAAGAAAACCTTTTCCGAAACACAAAAATTTTGGGAAATTCCGCGAGATTGGCTAATATAAAGGTTCTATGAGGACTTGCTTTAAATGCATGTGATCTTGTGACCAAAATTCGCTAACGATATCATAATAGGGCTAATCAAAGAAGGCTTCTGTAAAAGAAAATGGTTGCATACAAAAGCAAGAAGCTCTCAAAATCGTTTGAATAAAAGCTAGTCAATCAGAGGGGTTATGGCATCTATTCCGACAAGTACAGCCTAAACATAACGCTGATCAAATGTATAGAATCGAAAGGATCTACATACAGTAACTGAGGTGAGGTGGTGATTGGAGATTGTGCTTCCAAGCAGGCTTATCACTGAAGCAGTTGGTCTATTGGAGGTGCTTTAGATCGACTATAAAATCAAACAGGGGAGAACAATTGCAAGTGCATACTACCTGCATTTCTGAAGCCTATCTATTGATCACAAATTAGTTTATTATAAGTTCACTTAGAAGAGGACATGTTTCTAAAGAACCTTGGTCCTCGACTTTACTTCACAAAGAATATTTAAATATATTCTAAATCACATGCTTCCTCTATCATGTATCCAACAGAAAAGGCAAAGCGCTACCACTTACATAGATCTTATGTCCCATCATGGGTTTTAGGGCATTTACCACACCTACGCGTCATTGTGTTCAGTTCCTAGCCTTTCCCCAATTGCCGTGACTCTTCTTCGACAGTCTTGCTCAACGTTTTCCTTGTGCGTACCACTTTCCTTTTATATTTGGCACGGCTTGACTGACTATTCAATCACCGCATTTTCGAAGCGTGTAACCAATTCATTGGCATTTAGGTTTTTGTATAATCGCTTCTTAGCCCATTCTCTCACAGCTGATTATTTGAGACAATATTTGATCAGAATACTCCTGATATGTACATACAATACTGATAGTTTCTATGTCCTGTCCAAGATGGTCCCTAAAATCTTGCTGCATTATAAGATCATTTTGGGTATACTTCTCAGACTGTTGCAAATCGTAGATGAATGTTCGCTACCGTGATGTGGTGATCTCGTTCCGTGGCGATATCTGCTCTTCACTTGTGTCGGACATTTAAAAGAAAATTTCTAAACCTGTGGCTAATCTACAAAGCGTTCCAGGATATAAGCCTATAGGGACCCTCTTTGTCGGATTCAAGGAGGGATCCCCCATTACAAAGTCCAGTCTTTGTCGGTGTAAGAAAGCCAAAGGTATTCAACAAATTAAGACTCTATAACGGAGGCACTGTGTTTGAGTAATTTTATTTCGGTAGTGCAGAGTGCTAACCCACATTACCTAGTCAAGAATAATAGCACTAGACCGCCCGTATTAACAATTTTAGCCTAATATTTATTTATGTACATAGTCGCTTGTGAACTTTAGAAAGTAAAGCAAGCACATGGTTACGAACAGCGCTGCCACTTTGCTACGATCGTAGCAAAACTGCTACGCGATTTCCAAAAAAGTCGATTTTGCTACGCTGCTACGCACTCTCCCTAATATCCCAATTTTTGCTACGCTTTTTTGAAACACGAACTTTTAACAAGAATCTTGTGCTTTTTAGACCTCTCACAATCACAATCACAAATTAAAGAAAAATTAAACGAACTATTTCTCTTACTATTCACTTCAACGACTCCAACTTATGTTACTGTTCTACCTTACCCTACACAAGCAGTATATATTTCTTCAGATATGTTTGAAATGTGACTGGATTTGGAATTTAGTTTTGCTACGCAAACTTGCTACGGGATTTTTTTTCTTAGTGGCAGCACTGGTTACGAAGTTGATTGTAGCGCCACTGCCTAAATAGTTTCTCGATCAATATACCACAAGGCTCCTAAAAATATGTAAAGAAAAACGTCTATAAACTTTCACAAGAACATTAGTAGATACAGTTAGTGCAAAAATATACAATCCACACCTTTAGAATTAGGTTTGGAAATTATTTGCATTCAAAGTCAAGTTACAATTAAGTTAAGTTAATAAAACCAAAAGTTGTAAAATGTCTATAAATAAAATTCGTAAAATGTTTTATTTTTGATTGGGCTTTACTATAATACAGTTTCGTTACTGAGAAAAACAATTTTCTATCTATTCCCGAATAGATGACGATAGTATCGGTTGAGCACTAAATCGGTGTTGTCAAATATCTGTTTTGACAGGTGGTGACAGTGTGCGAATTTCACATCATCTCCAAGGAAACTCTTTTGTTGATGGAGTCAAGTTAAACACGTTTTTTCTTCTAAACTAGCTAGGACTATTCTAGAAACTAGACGATTTACTCGGAATTAAATAAAAGCTAGTCTAAAAGTTATTTAAATATAATGGCGGCAGACGAAACTCAATTTGATGCCATACTTTTGGCTATGGCCGAAAAGCATCGTGAAGGCGTACCTGAGGTTTGTTTTTCAAAAAACCATCAAAATCTTTTGATAACTAAAATAATATTTTCATAGTTTTTGGGTACCATAGCAAGTTTTTTGGCTAGAAAAACTGACTTCTTTACTGGAGCTACCCAAAGTCAATGGGAGAATGTAAGGCTTGTTTTATTCTCGGAGGAATATATAAATGTAATAATGGTTTTTGTTTTCGTAGATGATTTTGTCAGTGTTTCGCAAAGAAGGCGAGAAGGCTAAAGAAATAGAGAAGGAAAAGACCAAGGAACGAGAGGAAGCTGCGAAGAGGCGTAAAGAAAATCTACGCAAGAAACAAGAGGAAGAGAAAAAAGCAAATGAATCACAGATAAGTGAAATCACCGACGAAGAGGCTGCTCAAATTATCAAGGAAGAAGAAGAAAAGTAATAATTTCGCAAGTGAAGGAAAATCAGCAATTAACTACAATTTAATTTATTAGGAGAAATGGTAAATCTGATGGTGCTGAAGTGTCCAAGCCGGTTGAAGAAAACTCTGAAGAAGTGGAAGAGTCGGAGAAGGGAAAACTGATGCCCAATTCCGGCAACGGTTGTAATTTGCCAAACTATTCTTGGACACAAACATTACAGGAAGTTGAGGTAAGTGGTGCCGATGCAGTCTTATACATAAATATTCGCATAGTTGTATCCGAACGAAAGGCTTCTCGTGAGAAATCATACTCTTGGTTTGTCCAGAAGCATAAGAATAACTTCATATAGTATTAATATGCTTCCATCCATCTAAACTTGACTGATGATTTAACCAGTTTCTATAGTCATCTTCTTAATAATGCGACGAATACGAATACCGGGCTTTAATCCAACGGCATACATAATTTCCGCTCGAGAGATACCAGCATGTTTGCAGAACACCGCGTAATCAAGCTCTGGAGATTATTTCCTTCTAATGTTAATTCATGACCATGTCAAGAGTTTTTCATTGAAAGTAACTAAAATGCCGGCGTAGATACCCTTAAGTTGTTCATGGATGTAATGATTACTTAAGATGGCGCTACAGTCCGGGCTGGATCTGGGCCCCAATCAACAAGCGTCTCCAGCAAGCTCGGTCTTTAGCCAACTGCGTCCAGTTTCGCAAGCTAAGTTGGTTAAGGTCCCTTCCACTTGCGTGCGCCACCTGAGTTTCGGTCTACCTCTACTGTGTCGACCCTCAGGTGTGGATTCGAAGATTTTCCGGGTCGGAGCATTGGTGTCCATCCGCTCTACATGACCTAGCCACTTCAGTCGTTGGACCTTCACTCTTCTGGTTAAGTCGATGTCGCTGTACAGTCTGTACAATTCGTCATTGTAACTCCTTCTACTCCTATGCAGATGGGCCCGACGAATTTCCCTGCCAAGAGCAACATCATCCACTTTTGACAAAGTTGTCGCCGTAGAGCAGGACTGGGACGATTAAGGTCTTTTAGAGGGTCACTTTAGTTGTTCGAGAGAGGGCTTTGCTACTCAATTGCCTTCTTAGGCCAAAGGAATGGCGATTGGCAAGAGTTATTGCTCGTTTGATCTCAGCGCTGAAAAGTGGAGTCTAGGTAGACAAAGTCCTTAACTACCTTGAAGTTATAACTGTCTACGCGGCCTTAAAATCGATGAAAAGGTTGTGGGTATCGATTTGAAGCTCCTGGGTTTTTTCCAAGCTCTGCCGCAGTGCGAATATTTGGGCGAGGGTGAACTTTCCTGGCCTGACGCCACACTGATATGTACCAACCAGGTTGTTGACGAACGGCTTCAGGCGTTCACACAACACGGCAGATAAGATCTTGTAGGCGATGTTAAGAAGACTGATGCCTCTGTAATTGGCGCAGTTCAGACAATTACTTCTTTAACAATTTGGGAGAAGTAGCTTACAGCAACTACAACAACATCTACAGATTTCGTAGAAGAATCATCTCTTTGAGGTGTATTTTCAAGGGTTCAAATCTCTTTTTGAAGGTTTTTCTAGGATTCTTGCATTAAGTGCTGAACACTATCCATCGGAACGAAATACCATATCATCAGCGTACATTCGGATCCATCGGCTTACTTTGAATCCATCGAAGTTGTCTCTATAGTCGTTAAACACTGCGTAGCCGTCACTGATGAACGCTATTGGTATTGTCTTATGCATACACACATAATGTAAGTTTGTCGTTCTCAAAGTTTTCACTCTTTTACGTGCCATTCAGATTTTGCAGAGCTTTAAAACGAGTTATGAAATCGAAAGCTGCACGTATGACCGTAAAGAGGATATATCTTATAATTTCATCTGTTTCTACTCACACATTTCGGCACTGTCAACAAACGTAAAATTTTGATCCACTAACAATGTGTGTACGTGTGTATTTGTCGTCGAATCTCCGGCTTAACTGGCTTGTCTTATTATTTATTTTTGTTTTAATTGTTTTTAATTTAATATATGTAAGTCCAGCAGCATGCGCTTCACACAATTGGTTTTGAATAGAACAAGCGTGTGCTTGAATAATTACTCCTGTTCATCAGGTTATTCAAATGTGTCATTCTTGTTAACATTAAAGTGTATATTGCAAGATCCAAGAAAAAAAACGCTAACGTGCAAAATTATTCATTTCCAAGAAATTGATGTTTTAACATTGAAGCAAGTCATCCGTTTACAATATTTGTTCGCATGTCGTTATGCCAATATTGTCTAGGTTGGTTATTTTTATCTAGACTAATGAATAATCAACAATTTGGGATTAGGTTTTAAAATTAAGATGCAATAGTCTGGAAACACACGCTCGTCGAGGAATGACAAGCCTCTGAGAGTATAATCTGTCATGAAAGGTCCCTTCCTTTCGTGGGCAAAATGTAACATACGCAACATGAATGGTTACGAGAATCTAGGCTTTGGCTCATTCCGAGCTGACGCGCCATCTATTTATTCATTTTTTTTTTAGTCTGGAACACACGGCCAAGGTCTAGTATTTCGTGCGTGTTACATATATTTTTCGCAGAAATGGCAGGGCCCTGCAGTTTGAATCTAATTAAGAAAATTTTTTTATGACAAATTATACTCTCAAAGGTTTGTCATTGCCTACCGAGAGGTGTTTGGTTGATTGCTAGAATCAAACCTGTCAGGTCGCTCAACAGTTCACTAACTTCTTAGCCACAGCGACTACATATTTTTTTTTTAAGCAAATCATGTCCTAGACGCCTCGAACTCGGACGCTGTGATGTGAAGGTCATCCATGCGCTACGCTAACTGTGTCCTAGCCGATCAAGTTCCTGAGTATATGTTTTTCCTACTAAGTCTACATCTTGATATAGCTATAGCTGTCTTCGCACACAAAATTTCATATCCGACAAGTGATTGCATATCTGAAATTGCTTTAAGATCAGTACTGCCTTATTGCTGACTCTGTAACCAGCATTCTGTAGAGCAATTTTTTTTTTCTAGTTAGAAATTCTGTAGACTGAGGTTTTGGCACACGTAAGCAGCAATGTTCCCAGTGTCAGTCTTCGTTAAACTTCCGTTAGAGAGTCATTTATATGTCATATAAGTTTCACTTGGTCTTCAAAGTTTGTGAAAGCTTCTGGTATGCTCTTGGTCACAGTTTTTTTTCGATTACTTTACGCTGCAAAATGCTTTAAGAGGTTACTTTCATTCAGAGCAGTTTCTTAATAGAACCATCAAAATTCTATCAAATTTTGGGCTTGTTTCTTGGCCCTTCACTTTCTCTGCCTATTGCTGCTTAAATACATCTCTGGTGAGTAGGTATTTTTCGATATTGCGAAGAGCCGTCATTCCTAGGCTCACTGAGCATGTTGTTGTCTTTTTCGTGTCACTTCAAATTTATTGAGCTTTGAAACACTTTGTTCCTATCGTTTTAAATCGCCCTATCTGTAACGGTGGTGGTGTTACATGTTCTTGGACTTTTGAGTTCAAATGGATTGATAGGTGATAAGTGCGCCTTTTAGCTAGAACGCTTTGTATACGTTTGAGCTCAATATTCTTTTGGCGTCGGACAGTAGCCAACAAATTGGTTTGGCTGAGAAATTATGAGAGTTGACCCTTTATTTTTCTTTAAAGACGTGTAGCGGTATATTTAGTAAACTTGATTAGACGAAAACCGTATTTTCATGAGATTTCGGACCTCAGATATTTATTTTTTCGATTTTGTCAATGAAGTCCTAAATAAGGTTTCATCATCATCATCATCATCAGATTCCTTTGGCCTGCTTATCCACTATGAGGGTCGCGGGTTTATGGTGCTTCCGCATAAATCCTTAAATCATCAGTGGCTATCCCCATACGGCTTGGGGTGAGATTTCCACCCATCTCATCCTAGGCCTACCCAGCAGACGCCTACCTGATGGCATGGATTCCATGGCACGTCTTGGAAGCCGAGTTGAAGGCATGCGTTGAACGTGCCCAAGCCATCGAAGTTTGGACCTCTACGTTCGAAACAGTAGCTGCTCGACATTGAGTGCCTCGCGTATTCTGGTGTTCCTAAATCAATCTCGACGAGTTACCCCAACAATAGAACGAAGAAATCTCATTTCGACAGCTTGTATCCGCGATCTTGTTTTTTTGGTCAATACCCGAATCTCATGACCGGGTCGAGTAAGGGTCGGAACAAACACTAAATTGAAGTCCCAACTAATGTGTTTTATCATATTTCCGCCCTGCTCAGTGCATGCTAATCTTCTTAGCTCTGTATGAGAACAGTGTTAGCTTTTGATTACCACCCGGAGTGATGCAAACAGTTTATGATATTTTTGGTTCGTTTTATTTTCGTCCATATAGTACGTATAAGGGGATCCATTTGAAGCCAAGACTTCATTTTTCAGGTTCCGTACCTTAGAATAAAAAAAAAACGAACTGCTTAAAGGATGACTTTGTTGTCCATCTGTCTCTTCGTCCGCCAAGACCCAAACCTTCGCAAACCGTGTGATCAACATTTTTTTATCCGCAAATGTTTTCACATACGTCATTTGCGCACGATTTGCAGACGTCGTCCGTAAACGTTTGCACATGTCATCCTTAAATCGTGTGATCACTTTTTTGAGACCGTTTGCACACATTTGCGGACTTCTAACATTAGCAGATGTTGCTTTGAACAAACATTTTCAAATGGCAAATTTGTCCGAAAATGCTCTGATACAATATGGGCTGTTCTTCTCGCATTTCTCGAACGTGTGCGATGCTTCATCGGCAATTCGCTTTCATCGTTCTGTTCCCTGCTGCTCTCAAACACATACGCAGCCAATACTACTGCGAGAGTATCTCGAGTTGTTTCATCCCTCCAAATAAATAAAAGTGACGTTTCTGCAAATATGCTATTTGCATGTGTCGGCAAACCGTGTGGGCAATAAATGTTTTGAAAAAATTTGCAGACAGTTAATTTGCGGACATTTGCGCTCCGCAAGTCTTGTGATCGGCTTGCAAATGACATTTCTGCTAATTCGCATTTGTGGATGATTTGCAGACATTTGCTTATGTGCATATTTTACGCACAGCTGCAAATCGTCTAATAGTAGCTTCAGGTCTAAAATCCCATGGTGCTGGAAATTCAAGTTTCTAAAAAAATATCGCCTTTCAAAAATCGGGTATTTGGACACTCCCCCACCCATCAAAAACCATGTTAAGACTTTTCCAATAGGGACGGGTAGATGTTAAAATTGAATAAAACAAGTTGTGTGTGAGACATCAACGATTTTTTTGTTTTATTTGAAAGGCCTTTCGATGACATTATATGTGGAATATGACATCGTTCAATTGGTCGCCGCGGCTTCTCTGGGTTGCGCGCATCCGAGATGTCTAATTTTCGATGACTCTGGCGCATAGATCAGGCTGAATTTGAGCGATGGCACGGGTTATGTTGACTTTGAGGGCACCGGTCGTTTTGCGGCTTATTGGCATAGATCGACTTAAGGTAACCCCACAAGGAAAAGTCTAACGGGGTCAAATCGCACGATCTTGGTGGCCAGTTCACGTCGCCTCTGCGTGAGATAACCATGCCCTCAAATCGCAGAATGTCCATTCTGGCATCAACTGTGTGGCACGTAGCGCCCTCCTGTTGAAAACACATGTCGATCACATACATTTCATCCAATTTGGGCCAAAATAAATTGGTTATCATCGATCAGTAGCGCTCTCCGTTGATGCTGATGCCAATGCTATCGTCGTTTTCGAAGAAGTACGGACCGATGATGCCGCCGGGCCACAATCCACACCAAACAGTAACTTTCTGCGGATGAATTGCCACTTGATGGACCTCTTATTGATTGACATCGTCCCAAATCCGGCAATTTTGCTTGTTGACGTACCTACCCATTGATCCAAAAATATGCCTCGTTGCTGAAGATGATTTTTTTTTACTGCAATCGGGGTCCGCTTCCTACTGCTCCAGAACCCAGTCAGCGAATACACGCTCAACGCTGCAACTTGCCATGGTGATTTGTCTTTAGTGTCTGAAAAATAAAAATTGGGAAAACTAACAACAGGT
Source organism: Matsumyia berberina (assembly GCA_917880715.2). Lineage (NCBI taxonomy): Eukaryota > Metazoa > Arthropoda > Insecta > Diptera > Syrphidae > Matsumyia > Matsumyia berberina. Next base: position 39,763,318 of record OU862870.1, read on the forward strand.
AGAACAACATTGGCGCCATGAACTGTCAAAATCTACCCGTCCCTATGGGAAAACCCTTTATATGATACTTCCTGTCAACTTAGAATTTGACACAAGGTCTCTTAGCACAAATAGGAAAAAAATCGATTTTTAAGTTATGTATGGAACCCTTTGGGCAAGAGCCCTACACGCACTTATTCGTCTTCTTTCTCTTAGAACCGTTAACTTTTTGTTTGACAAGCCGGTTTGACGGAACAACCATAGAAATGTTTGCTGTTTGTTTGTAATTCTGCTGTCATTACAATTTGACAGTCATTTCAAAGAGCTTAGGCAGAAAAACTTCAAAGTACAGCTCAATATGATTTCTTTATTTGTATCACAGGAAGAAAAATATTCGTTTGACGTGATAACAAGCTTATGAAAGATGAAGAGAGTGAACAGTGTTTCAATGAAAATCTAAGAAATTAGTTGTATACACATTTCTTTTACTGCAAATTATATTTTTAAAAAAATATCATTTTGATTTTCAAATAAAATTGAACACACTACGAGTATATAATGTTTTTACAGTAATTTACCTGAACTTTTCGACTATGATACTAAATTTATGAATCACTAAAATAAATTAAATGGAACTAATTTCTTAGAGTTCATTCAAATGAAGTAATGTTTAAATAAATTAATAATATTTGAAAAAAAAAATAATAATAATAATTTACAAAAAAGATTTAACTAAGTTATTTGCGGATCATTGCATGATGATGTATATAATATGAACGTGTGTATGTAAACGAAAAACATTCTTAATTCGAAACAGAAAAACATGAAGGAGAAAAATACTTTCAGGGAGTCCATTTGTTCTGTTAGCTTTTCGGCATCTCTCGCGCTCGCACTAAAAGGAAAGAAGTAACCATTTCATTAATTAAAGGTAATTTTAAAATAAAATGCAAGAGAATACTTACTCTCAAGCGCGTACACCATGCCAAGAATCACAATGAGGAAAAATAGACTCATGCTAACAATTAGAACAGTCACTTGCTTCCCTCTGCTGCATATGCCTCCGGTTGTCTTCCTTAACGACCCGCCCTCACCATTGACCATGGTAAAATGCGTTGAACTGGCCACTGACATTGTATCCACATCTTTGGTTTTAATGAAATTTAAATTCGGTTCAATTGAAATAACAGCGTCCTTTCTTAAGTTTGACTGTTTTGTAGCGAGCTTTAGATTAGAATTATAGTTTGATCCCAAAAATTCCCTTTTGATATCCAGATACGATTTATTCTGTTGCCTGTGAATTTCTGCAAATCTTTCCAAATTAGCTGCAGTTAAAAGTAAAGATCCCGACGAAGCGCTCTTAAAATAGAAAAAAACAAAATGTATGAGCATGGATATTCACATTAGGTCTGTTTGGGTACTTTCTGCACCAAAATTCGTAGATTGTCAAATTTTGAAGAGTTGGGGTTAAAATTCCCTCAGAGAGAGGTAAAATTACGAAAAAGTAAACGAACGCGTTGAACAAGAAAAGTTGCCCAATTTTAAGCGTCAAACTTCAACTGTCAAATCTAAGAAAATTATAGACCCTGTTCACACAGGAGCAACGGACTGGATTTTTTTTGACGTTTCGTGTTCAGATTGATAGTCCTGTCTGAACATTTTCGCGGACTTTTCTTGACATATTTATTGTCACTGTCGACCAAATTGATTTGATTTTCGAAATTTCACGAAATTTAGAACAATTTAAATAAATAACACAAATGCGATCAGCCTCCAGCCCAAAAGACGCATTGTTTTATTCACGCAAACAATTTTTTTTTTACACGTTTGTCGAGTGACTGCCGATTGACATCTACAAACGTCAAAAAAAATCCAAGAATTTTAAAAAATCTAAAAATCCGGAGTGACGTAACATGTCACATCTCTCCTTCCCGCCTCGCCTGTAAACGTCAAAAAAAATCCAATCTGTTGCTCCTGTGTGAACAGGGTCTATGGTTCACATTTGGAGAATTCAAAAAAGTGTGGAAAACATTTATTCATTGTTCCGACAAATTTTTTAGATTCCCTGGATCTTTGCATGATAGCTAGCTGATCCAGAATTCTTCAGTATCTGACAATTTGAATAACACACAAAAATGACGTACAGCTGTTTGGTTTGACAGATTTCATAAAGAATTTTCTTTTACTAAAATTCGTATCATGGGGAAATTTCTTACTCTTTCGTGAGCGCTCTCTTTTACGAAAAACTGCGAAATTTTTGCTTACTCGACCAAGGATTTCGTAAAAATTCGTAACTTTTCGGAAAAATTCGCTGTTTTAAGACATTTTCTTACCTGTGTACTGTTGTTACTGTCACTAGAGCCTTGCGATGAACGAGATCCTCTTTTCGATTGACTTGTCTTATTCCGACTTGGTACTACGGACCGTCCATCTGCCTGACTATCACCGTGCCATACAGTTTCCTGGCTAACAACTTCTTTCTGATCCAAATGTACTTTTTTGTTAGATGTATTGAAATTCCTTGAAACCGTTGGTGGATTTGAGTTAGATTTGTTACTACTATTTGAAGACGGCGGCACACTTGATCCGGCCAAAGAGGCACGAGGAATATGCCATGATTCATTCATCTAAAAAGACACAAAGCATAAAGTGTTACATTTTACATGTACAAATGTACTTATTCTCGCAAATTTTTTGTAGGACTAATGAACAATCGTACATTCACTCTTTATGCGGCAAAACTAGTTTTGACCGCTTTATTATTTCCAAAGGAAACACTACGACAATACAATTACTTATAAAGTGGTCTATGTAAAACACGATTGCCGCTTCAATGAAGCCCTTTCTCTTTGCACAATGGGTTCTATTTATAGGATTTTTTAAATACACTTTTCAGAACTTATTATAATTTACTAAGTAAGCGTTGTTACTTACATTTGTATTGGCACTTAAATCACAGAATTATTATTATTATTTTTTTTTTTTGCACTGTAAGTTTAATAGGATTTATCACAATTGGTATTCCGATCAACCTTACGCGTATTCAGACCTTGATATTAGTTTTAAATTCATTAACATTGGTAAACTTAATACGAGTACATCAGTGCGATTTTTTTTTTTGATTTTTTTTTGAATAGGATCTTGCGTTGCAAAAATCGATTAGCAAATTCGTCGAATATTCATTCACGAGAACCGATCTATCCAACAACAAGAATCAAACTGAATCAAGGTGACTAGCAGCACCTTCGTTTCACTTTGCTTTTTGATTCTAAAGTAACACAGCTTATTTGCCGGATATTGGCTAGGCTGGTAGTTGTCGTCTGCATCTGTATACAATAGTCTTTGCGCAAGTGTGCGCACTTATTGAATATAGAATAGGAAACCTGATACCCGCCAGATACAACAACAATTGATCAGCTGAACCAGACTCGCAACATCTTCAACACTTCAAGAGAAGTTAAGCGACCGATGTCGACTACAACGACAAGCGGCCATAAAATTAGAGGTTACTCAGAAGAAAAAAACCAACAAAGAATTATTTGATGGGATATGCTGCTTGGAAATTTTAGCGGTTGAAATCTATTAACAATGCTGGTGACGATCACAGTAAACATAGTTGGGGAAACCCCATATAATATGCACTGTTTGACGGTTACAATTTATACCGACTTTAATTCGTTGTCACGTTTTGGTTTTTTCTTTTTTCTTACTGGGAATTATTTTGTTTGATTTATGCATAATTTTTTCCTGTTTAGGGAAAATCACATTTAAGGGGCTATAGCACCTGTAAAATGTGTCAACAGTAAGTAGTTGTAAGATTCTGGATTCAAAGGTAGTGGCAAAAATAAAATTTTTATTATCAGTCCACGAGAAGAAAAATAATTTAAATAAAGCGAATCCAATTTTATGGAGTAAACGTGCTTATTTATCGATGAAAATCTTAACTTAACCTGTTTTCTTTATAGATCTTTGATTACTTTGAAAGGGATTATGCGATAATGAAGGTTGTATAGTGTATCAGAAGACTAGAATTGCTGTAGAAGTTTAATGCTTGATTTTATTTTAGCCTTTCATACTGCAAAAATTCAAAATAATTCAACTTGTAGTTGCTGTTATACGATACGAACATAAAAATTGCTTGGACAATCTATGTATGTACATATTAAAATTGGATCACCAAAATTGTTTGATTTGTGCCAAGGTTAAGTTAGACGACTGCCCCCGCTCAGACAGGGACACACTTAAATCAGACTGGCCCATGGTGATAGCACGATGAAGAACCGGCTAACCTGCACCAAGAACGAGAGTACACTGCGTCTCATTCGTTTAAATCCACAATTTTTTTGACAAACTTTGTACGATTTCTTCCTAACTTTGGGTAATTTAGAAAAAAATTTTATTAAGGAATTCATTGAGGGTAATATGAGGATAAAGCTCCAAAAAGAATTTTTAATCCACGTAAAAAGTGATTAGTTTTATGGCACTCCGACCGCTTTGGGTCCTAAAATCGATTCTATCGGCCAACGGGTTGACAAACTATTGTATTTTAGTTGCAAATAACCGGTGTGTAGGTAAGTCTAACGATGAGTTGAACGATTTTATCAAGTCTGCCAACCAGTCGTTGTAAAATCAAAATATTTTGATTTTTCGATTTGCGTCTGCCGTTTGTTCCAACCAGTTGGATTGTGTGTAGTGAAATCAGCAACCAAACAAACGATTTCATTCTGAATTTTTTTTTTAATTATACTCGTCAATAAAATTTTCGTTGTAACTATTTTTAATCCGAACGATTCCATTTCAACGAAAAAAGAAAACAACTGAAATCTGTAGGGAAATGATTACAACCAACCTGTCAACCGATTAGTTGCTCGTCTGTAGCTGGCTTAACGGTATTAACCCTAAAAGTTGAACCATTTCGTCTCAGAGATGAAATTTCTTATCTTCTGGATGTCAAGTTCGGCTAGATCGTTAAGATCATCGTGAAAGTATTCCCCGAGGATTCTACTTCTTAGTGTCGCAAGAGCAAGATATATGCACAGTAGGTGCGCTGTAGCTTCTTCTTCCTTGTCTCTGCAGCTTTTACAGAAATCAGATTCACAGTCTGAGTGCATGTCTGCCTATCAATCAATGTCCGTTGAGGACCCCTATTAGTGAACCGGTTTGTGGATAAAAGTTTCTCCATCTTTTTTAAATCCAGGTTAATCCAGATTTGTTTTGACAAAGACAAGCGCTGATGTTATTCCACTTGTGGTTTACCAGTTTCTTGATATCCGTGTCAAGGAGGAATTTGATCAATTTGATAGGCGCAGGTGGCTCTCCCAGGAGGATTCTAGAGTGACCCATTGCTGTGCTGATCAGCTGGGAGAATTCTCTGGGGCTTAATGCTGCTTTGCTGCCATTAGCTTCCCAAAGATAACAACAGGAAGCAGATAGAGCATTACCTCCAGTGCCAAACTCTAGGCAGGTATTTTTTTATTCTTTAGTTCTTTTCAAAGTTTTTCTCGAAAACATTGCTTAAAAAACAAAGTCTTTTGCTGCTAGAACTCCTAAAATACGCTTTAAATAAGCTAATCAGATGGGCGGTTCGGTGTGGTTTGAGTGTGAAACACCCACAAAATTGGGGCCATATTTCTACACTCATTAACGAGTAAAGCATCATTGAAATGTGAGGATTTGGCATTACTGCTCCCAATGAGGGTAATCTATCATTCGATCACGAGAACCACTCACTCGAGCTTCATTTTCTCCGACGACACTAAGCTGGTAGCCCAACATCCAAAAAAGGGTTAGAAAAGCAACAGAAGCACTCTTCTCTTGCAAAAGGCTACCGAGAATATGTAAGTTGCTATCCCGAATAACTCAGTGGCTCTACACCGCGGTCATGAGGCCGATACTCACGTACGGTGTAGTCGTCTGGTGTCAACAATCAGCTTGTCTTTGCATAAATGGCGGACTTGTACGATCTACCCTGCAGCACTGGACATTCTGTTTCATTTAACATTCATTAAAACAGCTGGCAGTGCGGCTGTTCGTCTCAATGCAATCTCTCAAAATCTTCGGGTTAAGGGAGCTTAAGTGGACTCGCCACATTTCCCGATCTTCCGCCATCGACTCAAACTAAATTTTGACAAAAAATTCGAAGTTACTATCCCCTCCAGCTCATTATGGGATGAAAATGCAGTTTTAGAAGACAAGTCGGTTCTCATCTACACCGACAGATCAAAAAGCAAGGAAGGGATAGGTGGAGCTGTTTTCCCTGATAGAGACTGAGGTAAGTCTCTTTTTCCGCCTCCCAAATTACTGTAACGCGTTCCAGCTCGGAATGAGGCAAGGCCTAGCTTCTCGCAACCATTCATGTTGTGCGTGGTGTATTGTTTGCACGAATGGAAGTATAATCTGTCATGAAAGAGCTTCTCACGGAAATCACGGAACTCTTATCTTGGCTAAAGGAAAACGTGATATCCGCCTCAGATATCTGCGCTTTTTTTGGAAAGTCAAGCAGCAATCAAGTCCTTAGAATCATTCTCTAGAAATTCACTAATAGACCTAAATTGCCGTTCGTCTCTAGTAGAAATGGCAGAGTAGTTCAATATTCACCTTTGTTGGTTGCCGGGACAGGGGGATATGCCAAGGAACTGTAAGGCTGATGAATTCACCAGATTTGGAAATGCTATGAATATTTCGCCAGAATACTCATATACGTGGAAGTCGCTTATAACGACCTCGCTTATTACGATCAGTCGCTTAAAACGACCCCTTTTCTGTCATTGCTTGGTTTCTTTATATTGCGATCGCTTGTGGAGGGCAGACGGATATAACGACCGCCGGTTATAACGACCACATTTGCTCGGTCCCTTCACCGTCGTTATAAGCGACTTCGACTGTAGTACATTGGTCAAACCCATCGCTATGTGTAAAGTCAAAATTAAGGGAGATGCTTTCGAAAGGACAAATCTTAGGTGGACAGGTGGTACAACGTGTCTAGTTACAAAGCAGATTTGGCCCAAGCTGGATCTGAAACGCTCTAAGGTTTTGACTTCCTTCAAGAGACTAGACACTGTCTCATGCAGGCATGCAACAAGGCTAGACGTTTACTCAAATAATTTCTGTAGATGCTGTTTCGACGAAGAAGACGAGGAAACCATTCCCCACTCACTTTGTTCCTGTCCAGCTCTCTCCCATAGGAGGAAGCTTAACTTAGGTGCTTTTCCTTTTTAATAACATAGGCGATTCGACAAAATACAGAAGACTTAGAAGACTTCTTGGCTTCATAAGAAGCTCCAACTGGTTTAACGAGCAGGCAAAGGCAATCCAAGATCCATGTGGTATCACAATGGACCTATCATTAGTCGAAGTGTGTTGGCTTTAGTTGGCAGCCACCTTAACCTAACGTAACCTAAGTCCTTTGCTATCTCAGAACTATATTTGGAATTTCTGGGTTTTGTAATTGGTGATTGGTCGAATTTCCCGGCTTAAAAAAGTGCTTGATGGCGAAGGACTACTAAGTTTTTAGAAGTTGAGGAGAATTGAATATTTATGTCTCTTTACAGTTAGCGAAGCTGAACGAATTTCCTTTATTATAGGATGGAGGAATCGCTGTTGATATTCTATTCGTGGAGTATACTTTTATCCAACTAAACATTACAAATGAATTTGTGTATTCTGATGCACCAAACTCCGCTGCTGTTATCAACTTCCTTTGTTGGTCTTACATGCCAGCAATTTGTAAATTAACTTCTTTCTCTGCCTTCACTTATTTTGAACTAATTGCTTGCAATGGTGTAGATGACATTTCTCCTAGATGTTAAAAGTTGGGGTGTGTGTAAACACTGCGACCTGTAGAGATCTATTGTGCTTCCCCGAACTCGTATTGTCCGATGAGTGTTGACCTATAGCACCTCCTCCAATCCAATCGCTCTGAAGAATCGTAACATCTGGATTGTTTCCAACTTTTCAGAAAAAGTTTACGCTGCCAGGTGTGCTCTTCTTTTGTAGATCGAAGCTCCACAGTCCATAAGGAGGTGTGACGGAGTCTTCTCGGCATTGCTCCAGAATCTGCAGTCTCCGTTTGCTTCTATTCCCATTTTCCTAAGATACTCCCTGAGCCTGCAATGGCCTGTTAAGGTGCCATTCCTAGGTGTTCTTGTTGGTGCTTAGGCAGGGCTTGCTTCTCCTTCGGTCGTAGTTTCTGAGAAATTTCATTGCCTGCTTTAGTCCTGCGAGTGCTTACCATAGTCTTCTTCTTTTGCAACGAATGGTGTTTCTAACCCTTTCCTTGCCAGTTCATGGGCTGCCTCATTTCCCTCTATTCCTACATGACCTGGCACCCAGTAGAGGATGACTGTATTGTTCTGGGCCAGTCTGTTTATCTTTCCCAGACATAAACCAGTCTGATCGTAAATCAGTTTAGATCTGATTTCATAGGAACTTAGTGCCTTGATGGCAGCCTGGCTGTCTGATAGCATCGTGATGTTTTTCTCGTGATACCTTCTATTGAGGCTGATTTGTGTGCATCTTTCGATCGCATTTATGTACCTCTGCTTGAAAAATACTGGGCGATGTCCCTATGGACTCCGGGAACTTAGTTCGGGGCCGGTTTACTCTCGCCCCGGTGCTCGTGTGTGTTTTGGAACCGTAGGTGTAGCATTTGATGGTGTTGTGCTCAAACTGATATATGTACTTCGTCGTTCCTTTCTCTTTCTTTTACTGCTAAGGTTTGTGTTGAAATTCTTTGCAAAGCTGTATTTCTTGATTGTGTCATTTTTTGGGCAGCATAATAGTGAAAATGTTTTGGAGAGGGAGTCTCGCCATTTGCTTCCAATGCTTTCACCTTGCCCCTCTTCTCTTTTACAATTCTTAGGATTGTTTCTTTTGCGGCTCTTTCTATCACAATGTGAACTGGGGTAAATCACAGGATCACCTCTATTGCAGCGGTGGGACAGCTTCTCATTGCTCCTGTGATGCAGATGCATGTCAGTCTCTGCAGTTTTTCCTCGCTTTGCTGTGTTTAGCTTGGTTCGTCTTGCTCAAGCTACTGCACCGTAGGTTATGACGGGTCTGACCATCATGATGCACATCCACCTCAGCATTGCTGGTTTATATTCTCAGGATTTTCCTGAGATACGCCTGTATATTATGAGCGCTCAGATGGCTTTGCTCACTACTGACTCCATGTGGGTCTTCCATACAATGTTACTATCTAGTGTTATGCCTATACTAGGACGGATGCAATGTTCTTTTTCGATCACCAATACCGACTCTGACTTTGTAGAGTCAGAAACCAAAAGCCAAATCGAATAAAAAAAAAATTTGTGAAAATTACGTTGGCGGCCCAAAAAATCATCATCGCAGACCAAATTCACGTCGGGCCCACCTGCAGACAATGTCTAGAGTATGGTAAAAGCTCTGTGCACCTCTTTTGAAGCGAATTCTTCATCCCAACAACTCTTCCCATCACTCAGCTGATACTATCGGTAGGGGTAAGATCGTCTAAAAATATCTATAGGGAGACCGAAGTACCACAGCTGAGCATACGTTTGTTTCTCAATCAATAATCTAATTTAATCCAGACCTAAGGAGTTTTGTACACAAAGAATCTTGTCACAACAACCTCATAGTCACAATCCATTTTTGCCTACAGAATATCATTGCCAAACCACATCTTGCTTGTTGTTATGTCTATTTTTTCTAAGAACCTTCAACAGTAATCTAATTATTAACTGGAATATGCTAAAATCATTACAACAAAACTTGTTTTGCCCAAACAAAAAAATAATCGTTATTCAAATGGTTGCTCATTAAAAGCAAATAGACGTAAGAGCAGCATTAGAAAACGCCAAAATTCCATGCAAAAATAGAAACACGTTAGACTCTTGAAAAGAAGAACAAAACAAATATCCATTGATATGCCATTTCTGAAACAGGCTGGCGGTGTAGTCTCAGTCGTACCAGTCCACGATGTCTTTTCGTATAATTTGAACGCATAATTAATCGAGAGAAAAAAAGGTCGGCATCAAAATCAATCACTACTTATACCAGCCCGTACCACACGATTCTAGCGGAGTCCCCAGGTGTACATCTATCTTGGCGAACCAATTATTTTTATTGGGGCAAGAGCCCCATCGACAAAAAAAAAAGTTTTTGCGATGCTCTCGATCAGATTAGATTTTAATTAAATAAATCACCCTAACGTGATTAAAAAAAAAAAAAAAAGAGAAGGAAAACAACACGTAAGTTGCTGTAGACAGTTTGTTTTTATAATAACCTTTTGTATTATGTATAAGATAATTTAGTTGTATTGTTTGAGTGACTTACTACATATAATTTTTTGATGCTTTCTTCTAGAGAAAATGGAAATGGAATGGTCTTGCCAAATAGTTTGTACAAATTTTTTTGCATAACATTTAAGAATTTTGATACTATATTATGCATTAGGTTAGGTTAGCTTCGGATCTTTAAGGATCCATTATCTTCCCCGTTGTGGGATCAAACATTCACATACCTGTTGGGTAAAGAATGGATTATTTATTGATCTAAGCCACCCTGAATTCAGTACACATTTTAGGATGGCCTTCGGTGGCATGGTTGATAGTTGGTCTGGGTCACTAAAGAAGTAAGACGGTAGGGTCTTCTTTCTGGTTCTGTTGAGGCTTGGGCAGTGGCAGAGCAAGTGCGCCGTGTTCTCCTTCGCGTCTATATCGCCACATCCTCTACAGAGGCCAGTCGTACTTAGCCGCATTCTCCTTAGATGGGTCGCCAGCAGGTTGTGGCCTGTGAGGATGCTGATCACGTGAGCTAAATGCGATCTGTTCAGCGTAAGTATTTCCTTTGTTTTTCTTTTATTGAGTTTTGGCCACATTTTGCTTCATATGCGGCATGACGGAAGTGTGCTCCATCGCTCGTTGACAAGCCTCCAGAAGTCCAAGTGTATCTCTTGCTTCATAACTTCCATAGGAGTCAAAACCGTGTGATCGGCCATTATTTGGTTCAGTGCCGATCACTTTCTTGGCAGTTCATCGACTTTTTCATTTCCATCGACGCCTCGGTGCCCCGTCACCCAGCAGAGTGATACATTATGTCTTGTGCCTAGGATCCTAAGCTCGCTGCGATAACTCTTTATTACAAGTGTTTTGAGTATTGTGGATACACGGCTTTGATGGCGGCCTGACTATCGATGTTTCTTCTCGGGATTACCGAGGATAGTTGTCTTGCGGCCACGGTTATCGCTAGAACTTCAGCTTGAAACACACTGGAGTGGTTTGGAAGTTTTATCGACGGGTTCTTTTAAGTAAAGGGTTTTTCAATAGGGACGCTACAAAAGTAGAGCGACAGGGACAGCAAACGACGCCATATTTTTCTTGCGGTTTTTTGACATTTCTCTTCAGTAAGGTTTGCCATTTGGAAAGATATACGAGCCAACAACGAGTCGAAATTATTAAAATTTACTACCGAAATTCGGAGTCAGTGGCCTCAACGTTAAGAGCGCTACGTCCAATTTATGGTCGTCTAAATTTCTGGCTGGATGGCTTCGTCAATAAACAAAATATGCGGCATTGGTCAGGCAGCAATCCACACGTACTCCATGAGTCATCATTGCATCCCGAAAAAATTACGGTTTGGTGTGGTTTATGGGCCGGCGGCGTCATTGGGCCGTACTTCTTCCGTGATGATCAAGACCGGCACGTTACTGTGAATGGGGATCGCTACCGTTCAATGATAACCGAATATTTTTGGCCCCAATTGGATGATATGGACTTGGAGGACATGTGGTTCCAACAGGACGGCGCCACAAGCCACACAGCGAATGTTACAATCAATTTATTGGAAACCAAGTTTGGAGAACGTGTTATCTCACGAAATGGTCCAGTCGCTTGGCCGCCTCGGTCGTGCGATTTGACGCCGTTAGACTATTTCCTGTGGGGCTACGTCAAGTCTATGGTATATGCCAACAAGCCAGCGACGATTGATGAACTTCGTACGAATATCGAACGTGAAATTGCAGCAGTATCGGCCGATTTATGCTTGAAAACCGTCGAAAATTGGGTTCAGCGTCTGGACTTCTGCAAGCGTGCCCGTGGTGGCCATGCAAAAGAAATCGAGTTCCATACATAATGACACCGAACGTACTTTCACAGGAATAAAGAATTTCATTGATATCCAAAACCGTTTTTGTTGTATTTAAAAAAACTTTTGTAGCGCTCTTATTGAAGAACCCTGTATATTCCGAAGCCTACCCCCTCATCCATGTTTGAACCGTCGGTGAAAATGGATGTGTTGCGGGGTTTAATGACCCTTCTTTCGTCCCAACTTTCCCATAATTATGCATTATCTCGTGTAATAAATTTACGTTTCCACTCTATTGACATCTTATTGTCAATAAGTACATTAGTGTGTTCCCTAGTCGAATAACGACGTTCATTCCATATTTCTCCTGTTGGAAGTCCCAAAAACTTCGTTCCATTATAATAAGCCTTCGCTAAGATGTTGGAAGCGCGTTCCAGAGCTGTGGTCGAGTCCAGGTTGGACGATGAGCAGCGCGGCTTTCGTCAAGGTGCAAGCACAACTGACCGGCTATTCACTCTCAGAATAGTACTCGAGAAGCCCTGGGAATATGTCCAACCTATCTACAGTTGTTTTGTGGATTTGGAGAAAGCGTATGATAGGGTCCCTCGAAGTAAACTCTGGAATGTACTGCAGGAGTATGGGATTGACGGCGCTCCTCTGAGGGCCATTCAATCTCTATACACAAACTGAAAACGCTGTGTTCGGCTGAATAGCGTTAAATCAACACCTTTCGCTTTGGGCTTTGGACTTCGCCAGGAGTGCGTTTTATCACCTCTCTTTTTCATTGTGTATATGGATTGGATGTTACAGCGCAGCCGTGGCGAGGAACGGTTCGAATTGGGAGACTTGAGGATAAGTCATCTGCTTTTCGCTGATGACTTGGTCATTCTTATGTTCACCCAGACTGAACTTCAGCGCGCACTAGATAGGTTCGTCGCCGTCTGTGTTGAAACTGGGATGGAGGTAAACGTGAACAAATCAGAGGTAATGGTAATTTCCCGAATGCCTGTTCAATGGGTTCTGCATGTTAGTGGATTCCCATTGAAACAGGTGGAGAAGTTTAAGTATCTCGAGGTCTTATTTACGAGTGATGGAAGGAGCAATATTGAATTATCATATAAGATTGGTCAGACTGGAGCAATTTTGAGACAGGTTGGTCAATCTGTTATCAGGAGGGCTGAACTTGGCTAAGTTATCAGTCTTCAATTCTGTGTTTCTTCCGACCCTCAGCTATGGTCATGATGTTCGAGTATTGACCGAAAGAATAAGATCGCGGGTACAAGCTGACGAAATGAGATTTCTTCGTTGTATTGCTGGGGTAACTCGTCGAGCTCGAGTTGGGAATACCAGAATACGCGAGACAATCAGTGTCGATCAGCTATTTCTTTGAACAGAAAGGTTCACACTTCGATGATTTAGGCACGTTAAACACATGCCCCCAACTCGTCTTCCAAGACTTGCCATCAGGTAGGCGTTCCCTGAGTAGGCCCTGGATGAGATGGCTGGGCCAAGATAAAATCTCACTTTTACCCGTATGGGGATAGCCCCTGATGATTGTCGATGGCGGAAGATTGGGAGATGTGGATAAGCGGGCCATTTTGAAAATGGATTTATATAATTACTATATGTTTGCAAAGAGACTGGATTGCGAGTGTTTATTTTTTATAATTTAATCAATATAGCTGAACCTACTTCTATACCTTTCCCAATTCACAGTGGTGTTCCTTAGGGCTCTGTGCTTGATTTTATTTCTTCCGGCATTCTTGATTGCGTTTAGTCTAGAACAACTTCGTGGTAATGACCCCACGTATTTAAGTATCCGCCATAGCTCATAGACATGGAAGGTTTTAAGTAAAGGACTTATGTATATTCTTACAAAACTCTACCAACAGAGCGGCTGCTTGAAAGTGACTATAAACAAGGGTATTAGCTGTTAAATGCAAATTTAAAAATACTAATTAAATAATTCTTTTGACAGATTTTTTTTTTATACGTGATGGAGTTCATTTCCCTTTGAATTTAATAACAAAAAAGTGTAAAACGTGTTGTGGGAAACACTTAACACCCCGCACGGCCTCATCAAATTTAATTTACTAATGCCGAAGGTAGGTAGGTAGGTAGAGGTGGAGGTTCTAAACGAACCCAATTAGCGCTGGGATGTGCCGTTTTGAAACTCATTTGACCTGGTTGTTAGCGGGTGTTATAGGTTGATGGGATAAAGTTATTTAAATCTAATTTATGGAGTTAAGGAAAGGTCGTCGAAGAAGGGTTTGCCTAGAGTGCGCTGCCTGACCCTCGCTATGGCCGGGCATTTACACAAGAAATGATGCAGAGATTCTTTCTTGCTGTTATCTTTGCAACTACGGCAGAAAGTGTTATGGTCTAATGGGGGATACCTAACTTGTCTGCGTTGTCTCCTTTTGGCCAGTGGCCTGTGCCAGCAGCTACGATTCTTGCAATATTTTGTCTTGATCATTGAGTAGTTTGTTTTCTGTTTGTTGTAACCGGGTTAGATCTTTCTTAATATGACGCAGTTGCCAAGCCTATTCCACGCTTGGTTGGCCGTCTTCAGAAAGTGGTGTTGAATATTACGCTTAACAACTTCCGCCAGTGAGTCGTTAAGGGCTGATCCCCGCCTGGCCATGTCGGCTCGGAAAGAGCCAAGGCCCAGCTTTCTCGCAATCATTCATGTTGTATTGTTTGCACGAATGAAATGGACCTACAATTTATTGCCGACTGCGAAGGGCGAATAGAGAAACTTTTTCATGACAAATTATACTGCCGGAGGTTTGTCATTCCCCGACGAGAGGTGGTGCCGCGAAAAATATTCGGTTGACATGGCTGGGGCTTGAAACCACGACGCTCGCACAGCAGACCAACACTCTAATCACTGAGCCACGGCGACCACATCTGAACATATTGTGGCTATTCTGGCCATAGCCTTCTGGAAATTTTGTAGGTGGTTAGTGTTTTCCACCTGTTATTCGCCACAGTTAATGCTCTTAGCCTTACTATTTCTTTCAAATGACAAAGTGCGGGTTTAATTGTACCCTTCGCAAGCTCTGGTTCTAGGGCTGATCCTTGTCTTGTTTTCTGACACACCACTGTGGCCAGGGATCCAACAAATGTTGTGTTATGCTGTGTGCCAGGAACCTCAGCTCTACGCGACAGCACTTTACAAGCTTTGATGTATTTTGAGCAACAGCTAATGCATTTATATCCGCCTGGCTGTAGTGATACCCTTCCGTGATACCGTGAGCATTGGTGCCAATTGGGTAGCTCTGGTCATTGCTAGAACCTCTGCTTGGAAAACACTACTGTTGTCAAGGAATTTTATCGAGCTGCTGAGTTCTAGCACCTGTGCCTATGTCCATCTTGGAGCCATCCATGTAGATGGACTTTTTTTTTTTAATCAATTCTTTGTTTTCCCACTGTTCTCTACTTGGGAAAATACTGGAGAAGGGTTTGACGAAGTCTAGATACGGAATCGTGTTATCTGAGTCAACACTTATCCCCGGATATTTGTACAATATCTGGACTTGTCCATATGAACTCGTCTTCCGGAATTGATATTGGCCTAATCTCAGAGCGCTCTTTGCTGCAGATTCATTAAAGTAGAGGTCTAGGGGTAACGAATTGAGAATTGTCTCCAACCTTGCCATCGGAGTTGATCTCAGTGCACTAGTCGTTTCAAATACAAGCTAGTCTTTGTATCTTGATCAAGGCTTTGAGGTTAGTGGTTTTAGTTGCAGCTTGCCACCAGATTACACATCCATACGTTAATATCGGTCTATTAATCGCAGAGCACAGCCATAGGATTATACTGGATTTAGGTCCCCAGTTCTTCCAACAAATCCTACTGCAAGTCTAGAGAACGATCGAGGCCCTTTTGATTCTTTCTTCAACATTTAAGTTCCAGTTCAGTTTACTGTTCAGAATGAGTCCCAGGTATTTCGTGTGAAATCTGGTAGGATTCTCTTGTTGGTAAAGGTTAAATATCAAACTTTCTTATTCATCATCCCTACCGCGGAAGATCCTTTGACTTTGGAAAACCTCTACACCTAAGCACGTCCCTACTTAATCAAACTAAATTCGATCTGCATATCGTACAGTTCTTAATTCGTTAAAGACTTAAAATCAAGACATTCAAAAAGGTGAATGCCCCGAAATAACAAAAAAAAAATATGCTGAATAATAATAATAACTGTAAAAGTGCCTCATCAGGTAGCATTCTTGCACATAACAACATAAAAGCCATCTGCGGTAAAACGTAATCAAAGTCTAATAAAGTAAAAAAAAAAAACTTTAATTGTCGTTAACGAACTCAGTTAACATTGAAATAATTATAGCACTCGAAATATCTTTGAGTCAAGGACTTCAGTCGTATTCTGCTACGCTTTAAAGCATTAAATGATTTTTAAACACTAAGCACTCGCATTGACGGCTTTATTGCTCACATATGACAAGTAGGCAGATAAGTACCTTAAGATGTGAAAAATGAATACACGCCAGTTGAATGCGGATATTGAAATAAATATAAATGAACTCTTGGCTGCTAAGCTGGTAATTTCCTCTGTATTTTAAGTATTTAATTAATTGGATTTTTATTACTTATATCTACAACTAACACAGGGTTTTTGCAAATTCAATTAGCTCCAATAGTGGTGTGTACATTTCTTGTTTTAACATTGATGCAACCAAATCACTCGAACCTGTTTTACTAAATCGGAACAAAAATGTAGCATACAACAACTTATGGTACGCTGGCTTAAATCCGGTTCGGATTATAATAAGAGACATTACTGCTAAAGGGCTACATGGTATTTTACAACACAAACCTTAATTACGCGGTCTAATTGGAAGGCGAACCAATTTGTGGTTGCCAAGGACAAGAAAACTTCCTTTGTGAGAAAATTTATTTTACACATGTTATTGCAGTCAAAACAAAAACAAATTGTAATTCAGATGAGATTGGGTTTCAATGTCATTTCCGTTTAAATAATTGTTTTCGATGTAGGATTGCAATTAATTTTAATGAAACTACACCTACAATAGCATGCATACATAGATGTACATATTTAATCTGTGTTTTTCTTTCTTTTCTTTATTTGAAAGGTTAAAATTCCATTCAGCGTTAATTTTTCGTTGCGATCACGAGATGTGCAAGTGGTCATTGCAAAGAAGACTCTAACAGTTGGTCTCAAAGGTCAGGAACCTATAATTGCAGGTGAACTTTGTTCTGAAGTCAAATTAGAAGATTCTGTTTGGGTACTGCAAGACACAAAAACTGTAGTTATTACCCTCGAAAAGGTTAGTGTTACACGTCTTTGTTTGTGTTTAAGTTGTATTCTATCTAAAATCAAATTTTTTGTTTAAGATTAATCAAATGTCATGGTGGGATCGGCTACTGAAGACTGATCAACCGATTTCGACGAAAAAAATCAATCCGGAACCATCGAAACTATCGGACTTAGATGGTGAGACCAGGAGTGTCGTTGAGAAAATGATGTATGACCAAAGGCAGAAGGAACTAGGTTTACCCACTAGCGATGAGAAGAAAAAGCAGGACATTCTTCAGACGTACGTAAACAAAGAGCATATTGCAAAAATGTATTTTAATACGATTCTCTCCTTCTGATTGCAGATTCATGAAGCAGCACCCTGAGATGGACTTTTCGAAGTGCAAATTTAATTAACTTCCAGAGTAGACTAAGTAATTTTTACTTAAATGATTTGTTCAATAGTATTTTAATTTTTCGCCATTTTCTACGGTTGAATTCAATAAAACTTGATTGAAATTTGAAATTGAAATGTTTACTTTTTTTAAGTGGCTCATCAAATTAGGAAAGCTGAAGGCGATTCAGATTAATCTTGCTTTCTGTCACTCTAATAAAGTGGAAGCAGCAATAGAACGCCGAAAGAAATTTGCATTTGAATTTCTCTTTTTTTTATTGATGTAGAATGTTGCTTGATTCATCTGGCATCATAACCGAAGAATTCGTCACTGCTAAAGAATTTATAGCACTCGACGATGCTTTTAGCGCAGTCTGCTCAAATGTTCTGTATGGATGTACAGGCTTGCAGTAATTCATACTGGGAATCCACGCCATCGCTAAGTAAACAAAAAAAAAAATAGATTTGTGCAACCATTTGTGTTGTGTTATTCTACATTTTTCGCACGTAAGTTTATTGTTAATCGCAGAGAAATCACAGCATTCAGCCTATTATAACGTGGCAGGTAGACTGAGAATTAGTGGTTTTAATCAAAAAGCCACTGAAATGGTAGTCGAAGAAATATTGTCACCTATAAGTATGGAGAACTAGAAGGTCTTACATATTCATAGATCGAAAGAATGAAAGGAATAGAAGAGGACTCAAATGGGTAACTGATAAAATAAAGGCTACACAAAACTTAAAGCGCGAGAAAAATTCTTTACCGCAAGAAAGGAAGGTTAAGATAGGTTGAAGTGGCTGCCAGCTAAAGCCAACACACCATGAGGGGTCCGTTGTGAAACCACAAGGATCTCGGAAAGATCTCCTGCATACTCATTGAATCAATTGGTGCTTCTTATGAAGCGTAGGAGGCTACTAATTTCGATGTTTATCAGTTCGCCTAAATTGGTATAGAATAAGGCTCCTGAGTGGAGTTTTCTTTTGCGAGATAGAGCTGGACAGGTGCAAAGAAGATGGAGAACAGTCTCCCCCTCTTCCTCGTCTACACAGCTTCTGCAGAAGTTGTTTTGCGTAAACGCCAAGCCTTGTTGCATGCTTGCCTATTAGACAGTGTCCAGTAATGACACCTACCCGATCTGTTAAGAGAAATCAAATACTAAGCGTTTCAGATCCATCTATTGCCAAATCTGCTTTATCGCTAGACACGTTGTACCACTTGTCCGCCTAAGATTTGTCCTTTCACGAGCATCTCGCTTAATTTTAAGTTTAGATGTAGCGATGGGTATCGTTGTTCCATATCTGGCGAGTTCATCAGCCTTACAGTTCCCTGGAATGTATCTATGCCCCAAAACCCAACAAAGGTGAATATTAAACTGCCCCGCCATGTCTATAAGAGACATTCAGCAATCTAGAGCTATTAGTGAATTTAAGGCGAGCAATTCCAAGAACTTTAATGCCGCTTGACTGTCCGAAAAGATGCGGATTTCCGTGGCTAATATCATGTTTTTCTTTAGCCAAGATAAGACTTGTCTGGTCACCTTGATTTCCGCCTGTAACACGCTACAATGATTTGGAAGACGGAACGCTAGGCTGAGGTTAACCCTGTCAAAGAAAACACCACCATCCACCCCGTTGATAATTTTTAAACCGTGCGTCGGTGTAGAAGTGAATCGATTTGTTTTCTGAGAACACATGATCCCAGAATGGCCTGGGAAGGATAGTTACCTCGAAGTTTTTGTTAACTTGGGTGCGATATAGTCTATGGGAGAAATGTTGACATGTTTCTAAATGGAGGCATGGCCAAAATCTACTAGACCACTGTGAAGTTGCCTTGAGGCGGATGGCTACAGTAGCTGCCATTTTTTTATAAGAAAGGAAAGAACAGCCAAGTAAGACAGACAGAAAACGTTGTACATACATATGTATAATTGAGATTATAAAACTCTGAGTCAATTTTAGAAAGGTCTGTATAACTACTTTTTATTGGAAAAACACAGCGGGCTGTCAGAACCAAGTAGCAGGCTGTAAAAACGCATTTACCAGTGAACGAAGGCAAAACGAAAGCGCAAACAAGTTTCGGACAACAATCATATAACTTCGATTATATGTATAAAAGAACTTTGTGTTGAATACATCGGCTCTGCCGTAACCTTTATAAACAACAATCAAACAAATAATCATTATTTTTAAGTTTCTGTTTCTTTGGCCAAAGGGAACGCATTGGCGCAGTAAAGGGAAGGTTACACCTTAGGTAGCGTGCACAACTGGTAAGAGACCTCTGAACTTAAGGCGCAAGGCTTAGTGTCGAGCTATGTCCAGAAGTCTGTTGTAAAGCTCAGGTCCCCCTCGGATTCCAAAATCAATAAAAGTAACCTGCCGCCTCTTGACCGACTACGTTCATCTACTGTTCACCAAATTTTTATCCAAATCCCTTCAGAATTGCAAACGCAGTCAAGCAAATTTATCCACGCAATGATTCGAAAGGAAATGAAAGTTCTTTTTTCCAGTTTTTTTCCAGAAATTCGTTAATCATTTGTCTAGTTCGGTTATAAAAACAGCGTGTTCATTATGATTCACGTAAAATGCTTACATAGAAACAGACCACGAAAAAGTAGACCTGTTAACAGCGCATTTATCAAACTGTTTGTCATTCAATACATATTTCCCGCGATTTTATAACAGAGCATCGAACTTTCTTCATATTGCCTGAGGTGAAGGTCACACTGTGGTCTCAATAAGCCAGCAGAGGGAACTGGCTCTCGACTGTTGTGCGTGTACGTTGTACTAATGACTACTCGCCTTATAAGACCCATACAGTGCGTTTTTCTGACGCCCAATGTTAACCCATTGAAATTGTTTCCTACCTTGTGTTGAATGCATGTACATAACTCGTTCAAGGTCAGTGACATCGAACCGCTTTATTCACTTCGGATTCGGTTTAATTTTTCCCTGTACATTCTTCTGTGTAGTAAATCATTTAAGCACTAGACATGTTTTAGGTTCACATAACACAGGTAAGTCCTACTAATTATCAACACAAACTATCATTAAGTGGGAAAGGGGGGGAGGAAATAACTCAAAGTAAAACTGATCATGATCAACAGAGTTAAATTGCTGGTATGAGATCCGGGTTCTTGTACTCAGCGTACAGACACGGGAGTGACGCACTTGTCATTATGCATATCTGATATCCGTATTATACGGAGCATTAAGTTTATTTTTAGCTCTGTCTATAAGAACACAAGGGTAGTAGGCCACTGGGATTTCCAATTAGTTTGTTTAATTGTTGACGGACTTCTGGACGGACGTGGTTACAATAATATATTAAAATATTTATCGTGACTCAATCCACAATACAGTAGCTACATAGTAGATACATACATATCTATGAGTACATATTTAAATAATAAAAAGGAACAAATTACCTGCCGTCAAGGGTTAGACAATTAATCTTAATTGAAATTTAAAGTATTTCAGAACGAACTAATTTTGTTTAATGCGCGATACCTCAAGGGGTTTTGACTACCCTTATGTCAATACACAGGGTGGGCTCGATTAAGTGTAGTCTTATACGAGTACTTATGTATATCGTGGGCTGTACGCAAAGTAACCTGCGTCTTAGACGGGGGTTTTGGTATCATCCGCACTGGAATTTTGATACCCTTTCGCAACACTTATCCTACGACATTGATTCCATGGATGGTTGCTATCCAAACTTAAAGTCTATTTTTTTTTTTTGCGTTCAGGACTGGCTTCGGCCAAAGTCTGAGCCTGGACTAGGCTGTAATCTTCACGGATGGGTCCAGAACCAGCCATCGGTCCGGCGCTAGTGTCTTCGTTGAGATCGACAACATTAGACTTTACTACTCGTGAGGCGAGCATGCAGAGAATTTAGCTATCCTAACGATAAAGGGCTATATTGTTAAGAATAGGTCGAGAGTTCGGATCATCTCCGTCTGTAGCGAGAGCCAGGCTGCACTTAAGGCCTTGCTTAACCCGTTGACCAGTTCCTATTTAGGGCGCGAATGCAAGAACTCTCTGAATTCGGTCGCAAGGCTGAACGCTTCGACTCTTGTCTGTGTTCCAGGTCACACTGGGATCTCTGGCATTGATATTTGCGATGAGATTGCTAGATTCAGGGGCTCAGAGGATGATTTCTCATGACCTGAACCTGCATTGGGTTTTACCGCATCTTCGGTCGGGCCTGACAATTGACGATTGGGTTTCCTACAAATACAATTGTGTGTGGCACGGCTCTCCAGGATGCATGCAGTCTAAACGAATGCTCCCGAACGTCTGTAAGAAATCAGCGGCATTCTTGCTGTCACTTAGCAGAAGAGACCGTAGGCAACTTATTGACGTTCTACCGGGACTCTTTGCTTTTACTTTTTGTGTTAGGCCTAAGTAACACTACTGTCTGCGAAGCCTGTGGAGAGGATGATGACGCTTTGGATCAAATCCTTTGTGATTGTTCTGCCTTTGCTCGGATCAGGTGGCAGATTTTCGGTGCTGATGTGATGAGCGCTGATACTGTAATCCTCCTTATCACGGAAGCGCGTTCTCGGCTTTTTCCGAAAGTAAGAAGAACTCTAGTAAAATGAGTAAAGACTGGGTCCTGCGTTCTGGTAGTACAATGGACCAGTTGCGTCTAAGTGCTCCAGTAAAGTGTTTCCAAACCCGACATAAAAAATTCAATTTGGACTAGAGAAAAGAGAAAGAAAAAAGATCACCTAGATTCTATGAGAACTGGACACCTACCAAAAAGTAATGTAATATAATAACGTTGAAACTTAAATTCTGTCGACAACTATGTAACCGATTTCTGTTTTACGCTGGTGTTCTCGCAAGAAACAGGAATGATTCACAAGAGATGATTCAAATCGCGGCAAATCCGGCATGCTTTTGACCGGTTCATTAGTTCATTAGAAGATTTCAGTCTTAGGTAAGACTCATGTACAAATACCCACGTGACAGGCAAACTTGACTCATCGAAAGTCATCTATCTAATCTAAACTGATGGAACGCGTTGCTGTAACAAACTAAAGCTACTAGACAATACAAATGTGTCAGACTCTATTAGGTCCCGGAACAAATGTAAATGTATTCACGGTAAGTAGATGAACAACGGTAATAGTGCCATCATTGGGCCGAACTGCAAGGATCCCTGCATTATTCACCAGAAATGGGCCAATCTAAGCTGGCCCAACGGCAAGCCCGCCTAGCATTGTCATGTCGATCGTGAATCTCATTCTCCTGCATAGCTGCAAGATCTTGGGTGGTGCAATCAGGAAAGAGAATTGCCGGAAAGAGAGCCGAGAAGCCCTCCGATCCGCACGGTGTCAGAACCAGCCGAGGTCTCGGAAGTGGCTCTCATAAATTTTCCAACGGCAAAGAGGAAGTACATCGAACAACTAAAGCTGAAAAAGGAGTAACTAAGTGAGGGAAAAACTAGGGGAAGGTGAACGACGAAGCTGATTAGGGATGTTTCTGAATGGACTAGGTACTGCATGGCGCTACTACATCACCTAATTTCTAACCGGACGTGGAAATTTCCACGCATACCTTCATAAGATGTGGAAAAAGGGAGTCTGATCTTACTGGTCTGACGACCCTACAGTAGATGACGGAACCTATACTCTTTCACCTGAACTAGATAGAAGCAAACTGGAGTTAAAGACAGTGAACATCAGTTCAAAGAAAGACAAAAACAAATCCTCGTAAGGCCACGGAAAAATCAAACCGGAATCCTATTGGGTATAAGGAAGAATTTAGTGAGTATTTCCTACGGAAATATAACGACCTGCTGACGGTGCCTTCTTCGTCTCTCCTACAGGGAAAAAAACGAATAAAAATAAATAAGTAAGTAGCGCGACAGCTCGGGATGAGCCAAAAATGTTGTACGTGTTACATTTTTCGCACGAATGGAAGGGACCTACTACAGTGTACTCTCTCATAAGCGGACACCGACGGTTCCGAGAAAATTGTCCGCTTATGAAAGGTGCCCGTAATAAGAGAGTACACTATATTTATTGTCGACTCCGAACGGCGAATTGAGAAGCTTTTTCATTACAAATTATACTCCCGGAGGCTTGTCAGAAAAAAAAAACAAAAGAACTCGTAAAATCCTGCAGAAGTCAGAAATTGACGCTGAATAACAACGTTTTTGGAAAGCTGACATCTTAGAATACTGCTTCAGAGATCTAAGCAAAGTCCGGCTTTACCTCCAAATGGCTCAGAGATCCTTAATCGGTCAGCAAACTGAGATTATTGGGATCCAAATAAGGAAACAGGTCATCCGAAACACCTTACATGGCCAATTCGTTTAAATTTGATGAGGTAAATTACAATGAAACGGAAGAAGGTACTTCATAGAAATCGGATGCACTACGCACTCTGCGAACCTTCTCTATAAAATATTTTCCATATTGAAACCCAACAGCTGTCGAGGTTTATTCCAGATCTTGACAACTCCAAAATACCCCGAAATTCAGAATCAAACCTCTCAATATGCAACTACAGAGCAAACAAACATTTATAACCCTTTCACTCAAACCATTTTTTCGCATGGTACGAGCATCCATTCATCACAGACCTTAGATTACTAGATTCATTTTAGCCTCAAAGCAACTGAGGCAACATTCATTTTAACACAATTCTTAAGGTATACGAGTACATGTATGTATATGTTTAAACACTAACAAACTTATGGTACTATGAACACGAACAGCTTCAAGTACATGACTAAGAGTGTTTGTTTGATATTGTTGAACAGCGAGGGTGAATATAATTGCATTTAATTCTTTGAGATATTCCATTACAACAAGCATTCATAATGACTACATACACCTCTGTTCACGAGTAGGCTATATATTTCTATTCAACGTCTTTTGACGAAGTTCAGTTACGCAGGTATGAGGCTATAAAACTATGTCAAGGTCATTTTTGTATAGTTGTTCCCTATGTTTTCAGACATGTATAATTTTTTTGATTCAGGTGAATGCACTCACGACTAGTGTTTCAAAAGAATTTCCCACACACACTCGCATTTAATTACTAACGATGGTTATGTTCAATGCAGTCATTAGTACGTACACGATGTTTGTTATTAATTTTAATGTTCGTACGTTACTCATATCTACATATTGAGGCATTGCTATTAAGGCTATGCGTTTTTTTTTAATAGCGATGACAGTAGCTTATTCAGTGATAAAAAAATATAATTTATATTCATAACACAGAATTATACAATGTTGTCTTCCGGATGTTGTTAGAGATGAGGAGTTGTCGAAAAACTCGTGCAAAATTATTAAATAAGTAATATATGCACATACATACCATCTGACTGTTGGTCGATATCTTTTGATGTTCGCTCTTATCCATTTATCCCACAAAATTATATCGAAATGCACAAAGGGGCACAGTATTATTAAATTAAACAGAAAACACTAATTTGCAAGGAAATTATTTGAAATGCACAAGCGAAACGAAGAATTTTATATTATTTGTAAACAAAATAAATGAATATAACGAAATTTAATTTATATTTTATTTTAGCATATAATTTTGGTTAAAATCTTTAGTATCGCACGTCGTGTGCACACTCCAATGAGGCTGTGCTTATACTAACTTCAACAACAGATCATTGTCGGCTGAAGTATTCACATTGCTTCCCAGCAAGAAATGTGCGTTAGGTCAAGCATTGTTTAAGCTCCAAATAAATGCAATGAATTTGCTGGCTGAACATACTCGAGTTATGAATTTGGTATGTGAAAAATCTATGATGGATGAAAGGGGGAAAAAACATCTTCAGAGTCTTAAGACCCCTTATTCATTTACATATGTTGACTTGTTTTACAATTGCAAAATGAAAACAACGATTTGTTATAAAGTACAGAGTAGATCCTATGTTAGTTATAACGCACAAGTGTGCAGATTTTTATGCAAATACGAGTACATACACATTTGTTTGGATCACCTGAAATTTAAATCGAATCAAATAGTTTTTTTTATCAAATTTGTTAAAAACTGGCGTTGGTACCTATTTTTGCATATCAATATACAGTCAAAATCGTTTACAACGACGTTTCGGTTATAATGACCAAATTCTTAGGTTGCGGCTGAGCGCCATTAACTAACCTTGATATTGGTTATAGCAACCTTTTGCTTATAACGACCAAATTCATCGGTCCCTTGAAAGTCGTTATAACCAATTTTGACTGTATATAAAGGCTTTGTCCTGACTGACTGACTGTCTAACTGACTGACCCAGAGATAGACGCACAGCCCAAACCACTGGCGCTAGAAACATAAAATTTGGACAGTAGTTTCCTTTGGTGACGTAGACACCGACCAAGAAGGGATTTGTCGAAATTTAACATCTACAGGGTGTTTAAGTTTGTAGGAAAAACAAATTCAAATTGGATTTTAGAATTGAAATGTCGTAGGTATATTCTAGACGTGAAATAAATAAACACAATTTTTCAAAATTATAACTGTGGACCAAGATAGAGGGCGTTAAAGTTTGGCTATTTAAAGTAATAATGTTGTTTTTGTTTTGCCCGGTTGTACAAGGGTTGTTTTTTTCATTATTCTTTGTTGCTGTTTTTCTTCGTTCATAATTTTACTTCTATCAAGATGTTGATGTGGATATTGCTTCCTCAGGTACTGCAGCTAACTTGATTAAAAAATACATGACCAGCGTTGTCGGATTGACTCCCTTAAGAGCTTTTGGTACCTTTGCTGACCACTTGGGTCCCCATAAATCGAAAAAACTGCCTAAATTTTGAGTAAAGATACATTTTCTTAAAAAAATTTGCGTTTTTCCTTTCGCAATTAATATCCTTTTCATTTTTAAGTGAGGTTACAACTGAATTTGTTTGAAAACCTTACTCATACAATCCAATCGGTTAATTGTTGAACGAAATATTTGATAATTTTTCGGTTGCTCCTCTTTGACGGAAATGGCTTCCAAAAATCTAAAAATGGCGTCCTCTTTGAAATTGAAAAACCACAGCACTGGACATGTTGCGTTACTCTCAGTGCTGCCACTAAGAAAAAAAATCACGTAGCAAATTTGCGTAGCAATAGCAAAGCCATTGAAATTCCAGTGGAACTCCTGTCCGAATCCAATCACATTTCAAACACATCCGAAGAAATATATACTGGTTGTGTAGGGTAAGGTAGAACAGCAACATAAGTTGGAGTCATGGAAGTGAATAGTTTGAAATTACGTTCGATTAATTTTTTTTAATTTGTGATTGCGCTTGTTTCAAAAAAGCGTAGCCTAAATTGGGATATTAGGGAGAGTGCGTAGCAGCGTAGCAAATTTGACTTTTTTGTAAATCGCGTAGCAGTGGCAGCGCTGGTCACTCTACCTTCTCAAAGCTTCTCAACCTACATAAATCATTCTGAATCTATACTTTGTAATATCTCTAAGCAGAGTGACTTGGATCAGGTGCTTCGAGAAGCCAAAATTATATTGTGGGATGAGTGTATCATGGCTCATAGAACGGTATTAAGTATCGAAATAGGACGCTCCGACAGCGCTTTTGACTGATGGCTTCAGACAGACCAACCCTGTTGTGCCACGAGAAACACGGCAAATGCCTCAAGTCATCAATCTGATAGCCTAATACCAAAGTCCTGTCCTTGAGAGTAAACATACATGCTTGTCCATCTTAGACGTGACTTGAGGGCAGAGGAGTTTTCTAACTTATTTCTTGACATTGGTGATGGAAAGAGGAGCAAAGAATACATTTCGAGAAATAGATCACTCCACTCGACGCAGGCCTCGGCCAGGCCAGCGGAAATTCGGAAAACCGAACCTAAGACTATACTGAGGTTTATCAAAAGCCTCAATGTAACCTCTGGTTAAACGAAACGAACCACCACAATAGAGCTCATAGGTCGCAGTGTGCATTTAGGGCACCTTATACAGAATAAAAAGAATATTTACAAAATGTCTGCGGGTATGGACGCCACCTTAACATGCTTTACTCCCTGCTCCAAAGCAGAGAGTTCAGCATGCCATTGGATGACTTTCTCCCAAGGTATTGCTTCAAACGAAATTACTCAGTAGTCATACCCCCCAGTGACGACTGGGAAAAATTCAAACCCCGTCTCTCAGAGCATGACCAGGTATGGTATACAGACGGCTCTAAAATGGACAGTGGATCTGGGGCTAGAATATTCGGAGAGTCACTTAGCACTAACCTATCGGTCAGTCTAGGCACGTACTCATCGATCTTCCAGGCAGAAATATTTGCCATAAACCAGTGCACAAGTTTAAGCTTGCTCTCTAACCCACGTGGCAAAACCATTTTTATCTTCTCTGACAGTCAAGCTGCCCTGAAAGCACTGTATTCAGCCACGATAAAATCAAAACTAGTTCTAGAGACAGTCAAATTGCTTCTAGAATTGGGAAAAAACAACTTGGTCATACTACATTGGATCCCTGCTCCCAAAGGCTACGCCGGCAATGAAACAGCGGATTCACTGGCCAAGATAGGTGCGACCACCCCCCTCACTGATCCTGAACCAGCCTGTGGAGTAAACAAAACCATTTTTAAAAACTTCATGAGGGAGCAATCCCTGCTCAAATCCAACGCGATCTGGATGGAAAATAGGACAGAAATGTACCAAATACTTCTTTCCCATAGTATCGCAAAAGAAATCCAAGTTTCTTTTAAAGCTAAGCAGGAACCACCTTAGAATTCTAACCGGCATCCTAAGTGGCCACTGCCGTCTAAAACGGCATCTTCACAAGCTTGGCCTGTCACCGGACCCTACCTGCAGACTGTGCCTGGAGAGCGATGAAAGCTCTCTCCACATCGTCACAGAATGTCCCGCCCTTATCCATGTGAGAAAACGGACCCTAGGCAGTGAACTCGTTTGACCAACGGCGCTTGCCACGCTCCACCCAGAGAGGCTGATTAGCTTCCTGACATCTTCTGGAGTAGACAAACTGCTCTAAACTCTCGGGAAAGCACAATAGGCCTCTGTATGAGACCGCAGTGCTAGAGTGGACAAACCGCTTCCCACTAATAATAATAATAATGGACGCAATGTCCAGAGTTTTTGTTCATGACTTTTAATTTCTTTAAATTTTTGAAGCATAGCTTCTAATTTTGAGTGCATTAAAACCAATTTATTAGATCCTTTGTCCTCCTCTTCGTAAGAAATTACCTCTCAACTTCCACTTAAAAGTGTATTTTATAACTCTTTCGCTCCGGACACAATAAAATAGGCTTTATTCACTCAAGAGAATCTCAAGTTCTCAGGACGTGATGAAATCCACTCTTCATTCGTGCAGCATAGAACCGGCCATCTAACACCGTTACTAACAATGTACCTATGAACTGTTTGCAAAATGAATATTATATTCATGATCAAAGTTGACAAAAGATTTCGTTCTAAATCCAAAAGCCTTTCAGACCCATTGGTCTTATAACCGTTCCTTTTTTCCTTTAAATGATGGGAAAAAAAATTGTGGGCTACAGTATCTACTATCACATTCTACGGAAAGCATACCAATCGTTGAGCAAAGCCTACAACAGTCTTATGGCTTCAAAAGAGAGCGAATATAGGCACTACGGAGGCATTGAGGTTGACCTCGACGGATTCTCTCACTACGCTCTTGCCTCTTCTGCCTCTCGACTACACACAAAAAAGACCGCACTATACAGGGCAGTCTTACTTATTTACTTAAGGTGGCGCTACAGTTCGGGGTAGACCTGGGCCTCAACCGACAAGCGTCTACAGCCGGCTCGATCTTCAGTGAGACGCGGTCTTCCTTTACTTTGCCATCCCTCGGGTGTGGATTCGAAAACCAGTCAGACTCAAAGAATCTGGGTGTTGGACTTCAAAGTCCTACGGCGGCAGTAATATCGACTCGTTACCAAAGAGCATGGTTATGTCTCCAACCGACTACACTAAATTTCAGGAAAAACTTCCACTAGGGCTTCTCCACCAGAGCACGTTGGAAGAAAGATGAGATGAAGCGGTGAAGGACTTCGACACTGTCACCTACACCGAGGGATCAAAGATGAAAAGATGAGTTGCAAGCGTATTCCAGTGGTCATTGTGGCACATTAGTAAGTGCGTTGTACTGCTGTGCAGGCGGCTTATGTTCAATCCCCAGCCGTGTCCACCGAACATTTATCGCGCCACCACCTCTCTTCGGGGAATGATAAGCCTCCGGGAGTATAATTCGTCATGAAAGAGGTTCTCAATTCGCCGCTCGGAGTTGGCAATAAATGGTAGGTCCCTTCTATTCGTGCAAAAAATATAACACGCTCAACATGAATGGTTGCGAGAAGCCATGCCTTGCCTACTGGCGATCCGAGAGACGCAACTCAGGCGTGACATTGTCAACATCATAGATAGTCAAGCCGCTTTCGAAGCTATTGGCTGAGTAACCATATCCAAACTGATGGAAGAATGCCAGAGGGAGCTTGTTCGGTTCAGAGTCACACTGCTCTGGGTTCCAGGGCACAGTGATGGAAAAGGAAGCGAGCGTGAAGATGAAGTAGCCAGGCAGGGCTCAGCTGTACATAACTCACTCGCGACAAGGCTCCATATCCCGCTAGTAGTGGTTAAAGGATAAATCCACTCACACTTACTGCAAAAGCCTAACCAACTGCGCCATATCAAGGGAGATATGGCCGACCTACGACAAGATAAGAACAAAAGATTTTCTAAACAGAACCCGTCCAGGTATCGCCAGAATACCGGCCATAACCACTGGGCACTGAACAATTGAAGACCATGCGGCCAAACTAGGTATTCCATACAACCCCAATTGCCGCAGCTGCGGATACTAAAACGAGAATGACACTCCCCCATGTCCCCCAGTAGCAAGAGCCAGACTGCGTGCAAAACCAACCTTTCCTCGATGACCACAACAACAACCTTTTCAACGATCTGAACAGTACATGCGGGCCCAAATCAGTGACTTTATGTAAATGAGTATTAGATTCCAGTGATAGGGACTAAGATCTAACTCATCTGCTCCAACTGCATCCCATCGGGATTGCTTTCAGTCATCTTTTCAACATGTGCTATGTATGGAAGATATAGACTTCCAATCATATGAATTTATTCATAGATAAACCTTGGACAATACCTAAACATTCAGAATTACAATCATATTATTGCGGCTATTGTAATTAACTTTGACAACATTCTTCAAGGCAAAAAGATTATAAATACAAACGGTATAAATAAAGAATGAATTGCTTCATACAGTAAGTATCCGTAAGAGTAAAGTCGATGACCGAAGTTGTTACTGTCATTGAATTTGAACTAACAATTTGGTGTGCAAATTGTGCGAACTTGTTTTCAAACGATGTGGCTGGAAATAAACGAATTGATGGACTCTAAGTGAAGAAGTATAGGCAGACCTTACTAAATACGAAGCTAATTGAGTTGAGAGTCATTGTTCGAGTCTTAATCGAAATAAAACTACTTACATATGTACGTATGTATGTACATGTAGATTGCACTCGAACTGAATTGCCTGCGATTCAGTAAAAATAGAACTCACGTTGGATTTATTTCAATTTATAGTGGGTAATGGTGTACCCACCCATCTACGCGGGTGAGTACCCTATAGAATTAATCATACATAAATCAAGGATGTTTAAAAGCAGCTTCATCATGGTATCGTTCGCTGACCACGTCGTTCTTGGGACAGTAGATTGCAAAATACGGAACATCTTTTGGATAGAAGGAAGGCATTGGCAATTTTTACACGTCAACCTCGAATTAGAAACAGTCAAGGTCTATAGATTTTCGGCCTTTGTATTGTTTTCGCATCGCTGAAGGTGTCGTACGGTTCGTTATTGTGTTATGAAA
The DNA here is from genome assembly GCA_917880715.2 of Matsumyia berberina. NCBI lineage: Eukaryota > Metazoa > Arthropoda > Insecta > Diptera > Syrphidae > Matsumyia > Matsumyia berberina. The sequence continues at coordinate 39,794,884 of OU862870.1, forward strand.
TTAATGTCTCACGTTGACGTTGGAGAGATGAACTTGATATTACGGCGATGATAAGAAACTTGCGTACAAGTAGGGCAATGTAAAATTAATTTTAAAGAAAGATGTAGGAGGTGGAACAGTAAACATTTGCACAAATTGTGGTACTAATCCGTTTTGCAGTGAAAAGAGAAACAAGGAATATGGATACAGCCCTGCAGGAGGTTGTTTCGACGATGGAGAACTTGTTTGTCCTAGAATATTGCAGTCAAGCTTAGGATTTCGCCTAAGTTAGTGAGCGACATTTGAAAACGTACTGTGCCATTTGGAAGTTGCAATTTTCACTGCCCAAATGAGCGCAGGCCACCGACATTTTGGTGACTTCTTCCTCTTTAGGAGATAAAACATCCAAATAAACACAAGAATTATTTTCAAGATGAGCGAAGGACCTTCTTAAGCTTAATTACATCCCACATGGGGAATAGCTACGTCCCAGACCTTCACCATCCCATTGCTGCTACATGTTGCAGAAGCATTGACCATGTCAAAATCGGATGAAACCGCACTTGGAATTTTCGAGATACGGTCCCACCTACGTTGACGGTTCGTGGAAGAGAATACTTAACCACGAACTATACGAACTGTACAGCAACACCAACCTGGTCAGAAAGATATGTGGTCAACGATTATTATGGCTAGGCCATGTAGAGCGGACTAACACCAATGCTCCAGCCCGAAAAATCTTCAATTCCAACCCTGAGGGACTACGCAGAAGATGACGACCTAATCTCAGATGACTTGTGGAGGGTGACCTCAACCAACTCGACATACGCAACTAGAGACAGCTGGCTAAAGATAGTGCTGGCTGAAGGGGTTTGTTGGATAAGGATCTGGTTCACCACTAATTGTAGCCCCATCTTATGTATAAGGCCAAAAATTATATATTTGACTTGTTCAGGTGGCGTGGGTTATTGTTAAGAGAGATCGTTTGGAGCAGCGCAGCGCTGTGCTGAACAGCCTCTATTCGAAGGGAATGTGTATCGTGATATGGGGACCAGATTTGCTGACATATTCAAGGATTGATCTGGAAAATGTAAAGGAGAGGGATTTCGTGACATACGGGTTCATGAAACCGAGCGCAGAGTTGGCTCGGCTGATAATGTTATCCATATGGGAGAGGAAATATAGTACTCTGTGGCAGAAAACACCCACATCGCGCAGTAAAGTTATGGAAGGAAAGGGCGCGTCACAGATAAAATATGATCTAGGAGCAGGTGGAAGACGTTTGACAATTGCTGACGTTGAGCTCAGAAAATTCTTTTGGAACCAAGTTGAAAAGAACGTGCTCAGAGGTTTTTTTCTCTTCCAAACAGAACCGACACTCTGTATCTGAACAAAGGTTTAGTTTGCTGATATGATATCTTAGCCCTAAATGGCCAATAAGTAAGCCCACTAGCTTCCTCATGCTGCTCCTGTCAAGGTTTAGGATTTCCAAGTTTTAGAATTTCCTTGGAATAGGGCTTTACAAGTCTCTTGGATTGTCTAAGCCTGGAGATATTTTCCCAATGGGCTAGACAAAGTTGGTGTTCCCAGTTGTTTAACAAAGATGTGGCGGTAGGCCAATTAACGTCACAGAAGGGTTTCCGTCCAAAGAGCAAAGAAAGCCGAACTGGCTCTAGCCAGCTCATCCGCAGTTTCGTTGCCTACAATGCCATGATGGCCGGGTATCCAACCAATCTTGACCTTGTTGTGTCTGCCAAGTGATTGTAGGGTGTCGTAGCAGGACTTTTCTGACATAGATTCCACGAAATGGGATGTCAATGATTTAAGCGCTTCCTGACTATCTGAATAGATATGTATTTTTGCGAACTGTTCTCCCTGGCCATAACGTCGGGGATAGTGCAGACCATGTCCGTACTTGGAATTGAGTGAAGTATTTTCAGATGGCCCCGTGGTCGCCGTGGCTAGTGGTCAGTGCATTGGACTGCTGTGCAAATCTGCGTGGGCTCACGCCCCAGCCATGTTTACCGAAAATTGTTCGCGGCACCTCCTCTCGTCGGGGAATAACAAGCCTCCGGGAATACAATTTGTAATGAAAGAGCTTCTCAAGGTGCCGTTCGCAGTCGGCAATAAATTGTGGGTCCCTTCCATTCGTGAGAAAAATGCAACACGTACATCATGAATGGTTAAACAACTGGCTCACCTCGAGCTGTCGCGCCAGTTATTATATTATTTTCAGATGACCCACAAGATTACTTGTGTTCTAGCTGCAGCTTTATAGCACAACGGGCTATAGTGAAGATATGTCGGAATATGAGGCCGATGACAGCCTTTATGGCTGCTGTAGCTTCTCAAGCTTCATTGTCGTCGACCGTTCAAGTACATTTGGTCACCAAACTATGGCCACGTACGTTATTATGGGTCTAACTATCGAAATATTCAACCGATGTATCATTTTGGGACTAAGACCCAAAGTTCCGCCGTAGAAGCGCTGAGTAGCCCACAAGGCTCTAGTGGCGTGATCAACTTCGAACTTGAAATGTGCATTCCAATTTAAGCGTCTATCTAAGACAACAGCGAGGTACTTTACCTCGTTGGAATAGGCTACAGTGGTGCCTTTGACGATGATAGGTCCGAGATTGAAAAGACCACCTTAATGACTTTCTTTTGGGTTTTCTACCTACTACAATCCATCTCAGTCATAGTTGCCCTTTCGGATTTCTCAACACTTCTTCCCCAACCACGATTCCTAGTGTCTTCGCTAGCATTTGTCTGATACATGTATATATTTGGTAAATTCTTTAGGCTTGAACCCGCTAACAGCCGAAAAGCTACTACTACATTCGTCCTCTTGAAAACGCTACTTGCTATCCATCGGAGAGTTCCTTATGTCACAATTATAACCATGGCACTGCTCGCCAGTGGTAAATTAATAGCCGTAGCACTAAATGTCAGTATTCAAATGTAAACTACATAAAACATTTCTTTTAAAGAAAGAGGGGGAGGTTAACGAGGGGCATATACCACGAATCAACAATTTAACCTTTTAACTGACGTTTGACTCTGAGTTACAAGTTCTTGTTGTTTCATGGTACAGACCCCTGATATAATAATTTTGCACAAATAGTTTTGGTTTTGTCTAATCAACCAATTGCTGTACCATTGAACAACCACATCTAAAATTAGCACAATCACTGTGGTTGCATAAGTAAAGATTTAATAGCCAATGGGTGCACACCTTTCCATTAATTAATATGAATGCACAATTACGGTCACATCACTCACGAGCAGTTAATATTCTACACGTTGAATATTACAAGTGCATTTCATGAAAGGTTCTAGTTCCGTCACCTTTTGCGCAATCAGCAGGTGGACAAATCAAAGCGGTTTTCACTTTAATGGATCTACCAGACGTCCAGTAATTAATTCAAGTCGTTGAATGTTTTTTTACGTAATATTACACGGTACAAATATGCACAATGAATGGAAAAAATTCTTCGATTTCGAATTTCTGAAAGGTTTTCGATTTCAGTCGGATCAATGAGACGCGATTCTTACGGATACTTGATTGCTAACTGAACTCTACTCAAGCGGATAATTTGGTGGACGAGCTCAAATTTTTAAGCCAAAGAAACGACAAAAATAAGTCATAGCTTGTTATCATTCAGTGGTATTCGTTAACAACTTATATAACGTCGTGCTCGTATGTATTGGCTTTGGGTCAACGAAACGAATGTTAAATACAAATTATGCATGAAGGCACTTCACTAACATGTACTCGTACCTACTGCGTTACAATACAACACGTAAAGCGCGGTTCAGTAAGCAATGCACCATCTATGTTCTTGAATATCAATTAGGTAGTTTCAAGCGACTGAGCCGTTTTTCCTCATAAAAAATAATCAAGGCCTATAAACAGTTGATCCGCGATTATGACTTCTGAATTTTTTATTGAATTAGTTAGCTACCAGCTGCAGAGAAGAGCGAAATATTTTACTTCCCCTGGATATGGTGAATTAACAACGGGCTGACGCAGCCTTAGGTGATCTCAAAATGACCGGAAATAAGTATGCATTCCAAAGAATTGGCAAAATATACAAGTCAGAAGTCCCAAATTATACGAATCCGAAAAATATTCAATACCGAAATCGGTGTCCTACAACTTTCCTGGCCAATCAACGAAGCTCTAAATCGTCGATATTCGAAGAGCACTGTGAAATATAAAGAAGGATACCTCATGGTTTTAGGATGCTTCTCTGGACATGAGTTCTTTCCAATTCATAAAATATACAAGGATATCCCCAAAAGTACTGTGCTGCCACATGCTGAGGAGGAACAGTTTCTGAAATAGATATTTCAGCAGGATAACGATCCGAAGTAAGCTTCAAAAGTTGTTGAAAAGTGGTCTCAGGATCAATAAATTGGAGTTTAGCAATGGCCACCGCAGTCCTCTGATCTCAATCTTATAGAAAATCTATGGGAAACTGTAAATGGCCGAATTATTCGGGAAAATGCAAAAACAGGGACAACCTTTCAATATTTTAAAATTGCGGTTGTAAGACACATGCTTCAGAGGCAGTTCCCGCCTGAGTTGTTCCGGAACGGCAAACCTAGCAGAGTTGAACCTGATAATGTGCTCACCATTTTTTTTATGGTTGGCCCAGTTTCTAAAGCAGGTGTCACTGCGACCTATAGGATCTATTGTGCTGAGGTCCGGTTAGACAAGAAGAGCCTCAATCTTCCTAATGAAGTTGAGGATGTCGCTCGTCGAAACGTTTCTGATGTCTTTAGGGACCAGGGCGTCCTTGAGGAAAATTCGTTTCCTAATATAACAGAAAGCCATACACTCACATAGTATATTTTCTGTTGTTTCATCTTCCTCTAGGTAGAGTCGACATTTGGTTGCCTGGGCAATTCCCATTTTGGGTAGGTGGTATCTCAGACTGCAGTGTCCAGAAAGGAAGGTAGCGAGCCTTCGAATATCGTCCCTGTTTTATTTTGGGACACCCCTTAGGTTTTTATTCATAGATGAGCGTCTTTGCTTGTCTAATTCCTTGAATATTATCCCAGTAGGATAGATATTTGTGTTTTTTCCGATCACATGGATCTAGACGAGGAGTTAAAAAAGCCACAAAAGGGCTTAGCACATATGTATGCATGTATGTACCTTGGCTAATTGTTCGATTTTATTGCCTTCAATGCCCTTTGTGTTCTAGTACGCCCAGATTAGGTTAGGTTAGGTTAGGTTGAAGTGGCTGCTAGCTAAAGCCAACATACTCAGACCCATGAGGGATCCGTTGTGATACCACCAGGATCTCGAACAGATCTCCTGTCTACTCATTGAAACCAATCGGAGCTTCTTATGAAGCGTAGAAGGCTACTGACATCAATGTTAATTAGGTCGCCTAAGTTTGTAAAGAAGAAAGCTCCCAAATGGAGTTTCCTTTTGCGGGAGAGAGCTGGACAGGTGCAAAGGTGATGGCGAATGGTCTCCTTCTCCTCCTCGTCCATACATCTTCTGCAGAAGTCGTTTGGGTGTCTACCCTTGTTGCATGCTTGCCTATTAGACAGTGTTCAGTAATGACACCTATTACAATGCGAGTATGCGATCTATTCAGAGAAATCAAATACTTAGAGCGTTTCAGATCCAGCTTTGGCCAAATCTGCTTTGTCGCTAGACACGTTGTCCCACTTGTCTACCTTAGATTTGTTCTTTCGATAGCATCTAGCTTTAATTTGAGTTCGCAAGTAGCGATCGGTATACCTAAGGTGCTCTTATGAGGCCCAATAGGTAATGTTATTCCAAATCTGGCGAGTTCATCAGCCTTGCAGTTCCCTGGAATGTCACTGTGCCCTGGCACCCAGCAAAGGTGGATATTGAACTGCTCCGCCATCTCTATAAGAGATGATCGGCAATCTAGGGCTGTTATTGAATTTAGAGCGACTGATTCCAAGGACTTCAGTGCCGCTTGGCTGTCCGAAAAAATGCGGATATCTGTGGCTGATATCACATTTTTCTTCAGCCAAGATAAGACTTCTCGCACCAGAGTTTGAATTAATTTCTCTTGGATAAGTCTTGGAGAGCATTGAAGCAGACGTCGAAGTGTTTTGAGCTAATCTAGTGAGAGTCCAGTGCTTGACCCGCTGCTTGACTATCAATAAGTATATTAATAGTTATACTTTTGATCCCATAATCAAGATTGATATTGACACGGGTTTCAATGGCTAACAGCTCGGTCTGAGAAACACTGGGATACATTTTAAATGCCTTCGAGACTTTGAGGTTAGGGCCAAGGACACCTGCTTCAACACCAGAGTCCTTTTCGAAGCCATCCGCATACCACACAAGGAATCTAGACCCAGCACTCTGTTTGATAGGTTTTCGATCGAGCGTTGAAGGTTTACTGCACTGCGTGCTAAAACTCTTCTGACAAAAATGTGCAGAGAAGCAATAAGTCCAACTAATGCCTCTAAGGATGCCGTAGGGCAAGATCGCATCGATTTAGTTTGCAATCGAAGTCAGAGAGTTCTTGCATTCTCGCACTATATTGGAACTGGTTAAAGGGTTGAGCAAGGCCTTAAGGCCTTAAGCCTGGCTATCGCTACAGATGCAGAAGCTCCGACCCTTCCATCAATTTTTAACAACATGGTCTGTGGCCATTAGTATCGCAAAGGTCTCTGCTTGAAAAACAGAGGCATCCTTCTCTAATTTATGCCTTTAAGGCTTCTGTAGGGCAAAATCGCATAACCGTGGCGATCCGGATGTATGCTAATCTTTGAACTCGTTGCATCTTTAAGATCGTTGTTTTCTCTTCGACTTTAGTCCACCATACTGGAGAAGCATTGGTGGCGATAGGTCTGACTATCATGGTGTAAATCCATCACCCTCTTGGACAGCTTGCCTTTTAAGCTACCCCAGGTGGGCATGATCGACTTGCCGCTTGTGGATACCTCATGTACATACAGTACCCGTCAATTGAAACTTGAAATTTAAGAAAAACGAAAAGTATCGAAGACACAAAATAATTTTTTAAAAATTTTTATTGGTTGTTATAACTTAAGTATATTTCTTCACAAAAAATATGAAATTCTATAAAATAAATAACATTCATATGGAATTATGTACGAACAAAAAAAAAATCCTTGAAAATTCATTGCAGTCAAATGAAACTTGAATTAGGTTATGATACTAAATTATTCAAAATTAATGCATTCATATAATTTTTTTCACGAGAATTGAATATTTTTTACTAAATACGTTACTCTGGATCACCGCTCGTAATCAGCGTTGGATGCTGTGTATCAAACTGTGAACAGTTTGGATGGCAATGGCGTCCCACCGCTTTTGAAGCTCTGCCCAAAACATTTACATATTTTGCCTACATTGCAGACGATTTTTTGAATCCAAGACAGACCACAAGTGCTCTATAGGATTCGGATCCGAAGATTGTGATGGCCATTCTAACGTTTCGAAAGGCTGTGAGCTGAGAAAACCCTTCGCTACTCTGGATGTGTTCTTGGGATCGTTGCCTTGCTGAAAGATAAACGACCCCAATCCCATTTATTTTGCCGATTGGTGCAATCTCTTAATAGCTCTGTTTAGCTGACTACAGTCATTACCCCATCTACTTTTACAAGGTTGCCAACGCCAGATAAGGACAAGCAACTCCACACCGTTATTGACCCACTTCCGTGTTTGGCCGTTTGTTGAACACACTTTGATTTTAGGCGATCTGACTGGCGGCATCAAACTCGTTTGCGTCTTTTTACATTTCTGAGCTCGAACTTAGACTCATCAGACTATATACTTGAGTCCCAATAGTTTCGAAACTTGTCGACATGGCGTTTAGCGAAATTTAATCTTTTCGTCTTGTTTGCTTTGGAAATCATAGGTCTCTTGATCGCCACATAATAACGGAGACCCAGTGTTCTTAATATTCTTCTCATAATTGATTTAGAAACGCTTAAACTGAGGTCTTCAATCAATGCACGAGCAGATGTAGCGGGTTCAGTAGACACTTTTCGGGAGATCCATCGAGTTTCGTGCCCATCGATTTTCGGTTTACGGCCACCACCATACCGAGCTTCAACAATACCAGTCTCAAAATGTTGTTTTATTATCAATCTCACACCTTCCATTGAAATTTTAAATTTTTCAAAAATTTCTCTTAACGTTTTACCCCGCATACGGTCTTCAACTATCAGGGCACGTACTGTAGCCGAATTTCTTATGATTTGGGCTTAAAACCTGGTTTAATTTTATTTTAAATATAATAACATTCCAAAATAGGAAGTATTATCTGAAAAAAAAAAACATTACCATCAAACAAAACTAGACGACAATCGAAAAACAGCTGCTTTCCACAGATTTCAAGTTTCAATCGACTGATCTAAAATCGATCTGAACAAAGCCAAACACGTCCAAAATCTAAACGAACACAAGAAATCAACTTTATTTGTCCGCCATATTTAAGGAAGAACATATAAAATTAATTCTTCAAAAAATTAGGAACTCTTTTTAACATGTTTTATTTTTATGAGAAAGGAAAGCCCTAGATTGTAATTTTCAAGTTTCAATTGACTGGTACTGTATATAAGTAGGCTAAGGGTCACAATTCTTGACCGATTGGCTTGATTCGTGTTTCTTTATTGTTTACTTTAACTTATCTTTATCTTTAATGATAAAAATTGATATTTAATCTTCCGTAGCATACATAAAGCCTCTTGCGGGGTGTGCACATTTGGTTTTATCACCGATTTTACTTCTACATAGACGCACTTTGGCTTTAGGAAGGGATTGGTCTTTGTTAAGGACAATAGTAGAAAAGCAAACCCTCGGAAGTTGGTCATTTAAACGAGGCTCTGCGTTGCATACGTGTTTCGTCAATTGAAATGCGAAATAGTCACAAGAGTTATACTAATTTTCATAGTACATTGACATAATTTTAAATGCGAACCTAATGAACCTAAATCTGTACCTTGGGATAGTGAACACAAATATTCGTAAATAAAAAGAGGTAAAAATGTAAAAATAATTGCCATCTAATAATAGCCACAATATTGACAATTATTTGAAATGATAAATAATATTGAAGGCCAATTTCAGTTGGCCATGTCGTGGAATGTTCAAATGTATGTATGAAGCGATTGTGTTATAATCGTGTTTAGTGTTTAAATTCCTGGAATGACAAACCATGCGAACAGTTGGATTAGTCTGATGAGTCTTTGATACCGTTTACATGGAATTCCACATCAGTTAAAGGGAATACAACTCAATGAGCTTAAATATATTTATTCAAGGCTTACAATACTGCCGCTAATTAAGTGATCAAGATTTAACAACCAATAATTACTGAATTTTCAAGAATATGCATAGTTATAAATATTACCTTAAATACTTGTAGATTATGTACATTTGAGTACGTACGTATGTATGTACCTTGAAAAATATTAATCGATCGTCATTAGGCAAGTATGAGAGACTTGATAACAAGCGTTCCGATGGAATTAGATCGCATTAAGAGTACGATAGACTAGCCGAACTTATGCGCTTTGATAAAATGGACGGAAGTTCTAGCTATCGTCATTCGATCTGAATAATTCCTTGTACCTGACCACGGGATGTTGGGCTTTTTCGCCGTTATACAGGCTGCAGAAAAGTTTTCCAATTTCTCAGCAAATACCGTGATTCTACTACAAGGCTTCTGCATTCATTCCTTCAGGTTTCTATACAGAAATTTTCACCCTGACACCATCTGTTTACCTATTGGTAAGCCCCTTGTTCTTTTTTCTGAGAAGCCGACTTTCTTCCGCCTTTCTTTGCAGAGTGGCTTTCATTGTGGCGGTGGAAGAAAATTCAGGGCATAAGAAGTGGCGTTTCTGATGGCACTCTGGCAACTTTCCTACTGGTCTTCAGCAGTCAATTTTTTTTTTGCAGGACCCAGTTTTTACTCATTTTACGGGAATTTCCTCGCCTTCTAGAGAAAGCCGAGAAGGCACTTCAATGATAAGAAGCTTACAGTATCAGCACTCAACACATCAGCACCGAAAATCTCCCACCTAATCCGAGCAAAGGCAGGGCAATCGCAAAGGAAATGATTTGAAGTATCGTCGCCCTCTCCACAGGCTTCGCAGACAGTGATGTCACTTAAGGCTAACACACAAAGATGCTTGGCAAAAGCGAAGTGTCTCTTTAGAACGCCAATAAGTTGGATACGGTCTCTTCTGCTGAGTGACAGCAAGAATGCCGCTGATTTCTTAAAGACCTTCGGGAGCATTTGTTTTGTCTGTGTGCATCCTGGAGAGCCGTGCCACACAAAATTGTGTTCGTAGGAAACCCAATCACCAATGGAGCCCCTGACGTGGGAAGACCCAACGCAGGGAGAAAACATTCTCTGAACCTTGTCTAGCAATCTCATCGGAGATCTCATTTCCAGAGATCCCAGCGTGACCTGGAACTTAGACAAGAGTCAACGAGTTCAGCCCTGAGACCGAATTCTTGCATTCTCGCACTATATTGGAACTGGTTAAAGGGTTGAGAAAGGCTTTAAGCGCAGCCTGGCTATTGCTACAGACGCAGATGCTCCGACCCTTCCACTTATTCCTAACAATATAGTCTGTGGCCATTAGGATAAGTCTCTGCTTGAAAAACAGAGTAGTGAAATCTGATGTTATCGACCTCCACGAAGACACCAACACCAGACTCATGACTGGTTTTGGAGCTATTCGTCATGTTCGACTGCAGCCCAGTCGAGGCTCGAACTCTTGCCGAAGCCAGTCCTGAAGGCAAGGAAAGTCGACTTTAAATTTGCCCAGGAACAGAAGTTCTGGTGTCACTGCATCCGACGGCATATCCATGGAACTAGGGTCGTGGGATACGTGTCGCGCAAGGTTATCAAAACTCCAGTGCGGATGATACCAAAAGCCACCACGTCTAAGATGATAGATTACTTTGATAGTACAGCCCATGATATAAGTATCAATGAGGAGGTAGGTCAAGCAGAGCATCTAAAGCAGAGCTAGGCGTACTCGGAAAAGCTGCCGTGCAGCCGAGAAAAGCCGTCCTTTGAAGTTTAGTGCAGTAGGCAGTCACATACTTAAGCGAAAGCCCCATTCACCAAACAACCGACGCATAAGCTGGAAATGGTCTTATGGTAGCCGTATAGGTCCAAAGGACTTTATTCGATGATAAGCCCTAGGTCTTATCAAAACCACCCTTACACTTTCAAAAAACTGAGGGCGCCTCGGATGTCTTCGACTCAACATGCTTTGCCCAAAGAAGTTTTTTCTATCCAAGATAACTCCTAGACGTTTGGCTTCATCGGAGATCTGGATAGTGACGCCCTTAGGCTGAGTTAGACCGGTCACAACCCTCCTTCTCGTAATGGCAGTTGCTGAGAGGTTTCGATACCCGTACAGCGAAGATTTTGACATTCTCTTGCGATTGCAGTCTGTCAACGTTGTTTCTTCTCACAATAATTTTTCTTTTTTACGGCATCCGTCCTTTGGCGACACCATAGTAGCGATCCGATACGATTCTAGTGGCTCGGGAGGCTCGGACCTTCAAAATAGTGGCGTGCCTCGCGTCGATCGTAATGTGATTGATTTAATTCACCGTTTGATGGTCAGGGGATTGCCATTGAGGTGTCGTTCCGCCATAGGTAAGGTTAGGTTACGTAGGAAGTGTGATGGATAGGCCTCATCACTTTCACTCGGAGACCTGAAGGAATAGCAATATGGTTCTCAGGACAACCTAAGGACATATCCTATTGTTGGCTGTTTTGTGAACCAGTTAGTGCTCTTTAAGAATCTGAGTAGATCCGTTAACTGTAAGTCTATTGCTTGCAAAGAGCCTTGATCCTTGATGCCCGTGGACGTCGTTCTTGCAGGGCGGGGCAGTGGCACAGCAGATGTTGGATTAATTCTATGGTACCTCTACTTCATTTCCGCAGCTTCTGCGTAAATCGTTGGATTCATTTTTCCACTTTGATTACATTGTTTGACCCCAAGTTATTTTAGGGTTGGGAATAGAATAGGAAGATCAGTGTTAAAGTCCTCATAGTCCGATGTGGCTCTGAGGCTTTCGGAATTATATTTCTTGTCCATTAACTTAATTATGTCCAGTACCCTCACGTGTCAATAGGCGGTCTGATTCCATAGGTTGGATTCTCTCAGTCTGAGTCCACCTTTCGCAGCATCGCCTTTTATAAACAGATCCAGGGGGTGGAAATGAAGGATTATATCCAGACCTGCAGTTCACCCTACTAAGCATTCATAGGAGATGATAGATCTTACGATTGCTGTGTATATCCAATACGTGGTTGCAAGCCTCATCTTTTCCCAAAGGTCATCTTACAAGCGTGGAGTGTAGTCATTTCTTTTCTCATCGTTCCGTCTTTCAACCAAGTGAATAAGCCTGAATCTTGTATTCGGCACTCACCGCGTAATGGCGGAAGTAGAAGTTGGTAGATAGAGTTCAGTTTGAGAAAAAATCTGTAGACGTTAATGTTCCCTATTATGAACGTATCTTCCACTTTTAACCGACCATTTTTCGCGGCACCACCTCCCGTCGAATAATGACAAGCCTCCGGGAGTATAAACTGTCATAAAAGAGCTTCTCCTGAATGGTTGCGAGAAGGCCCATTCCGAGCTGTCCTGTCAGCTGTTTATTATTTATAAGTAACAGGTAACACAATAGTTAGATACAATAATTTTCGTACAAAACATAACGCTGAACACAATTTATTTTTGCAGAAAAACCATAGCCTAAATAATTAAAAAGCATTGAAAAGTCCGTAACTAATGGCATTGAATTGATAAAAAAAAAAACAGTGGTTTGGCAAAGTTCACCTTGAAAAGAATTTAATGTATACCTGACGTCCTCCGAATGGGAACTAATCGGTTGAAGAATTGAAGTTATTAGAAGTTTAGCTCCAATATAAATTAAGATTTGCTATTACCTCTACATAGAGCATGATACAAAAGCAACTAATTAAGCAAGGAAATGTTAAGCGCTTACTAATTAACCTGAAGCTATTTACTGAAACACAGTCAATGAATTAGACCAAACATTCAATGCTTTTCCTGACTTGAGATCATTAAAAACGTCCAGTTTCTTTTAAGTGAAGTATTTACCACCGGTTTTGTTTCTCAAGTAATCGTAGTGATGTAAATCACGAATTGAGACCAACCACCAAGCTTTCTTTACCTCCTAGTGATCCGAAGAAACTGTACATGTCTAGAGCTTACAAACGTAGCCTAAAATAGCAAGTGGAAGCGGCCCATCCCTATAATTTTAGGTTACCAAGTACCGGCTTATCAGAACCAAGAACCAAGAGTATAGAGCAGAGTACCCGGAGTTTCTTATCAAGGGTTTTTCTGCTTAATGTTGCAAGGACAGAGCAAGTCTATAGTAGGTGGGTTGTAGTTTCCTTTTCCTCTTCGTCTCTATAGCTTTTTACAAAAAATCGTTGGAGGAGATCCTTAATCTGAGACCCCTATTAGTGAAACTAAATTTTTCCGGTTATTCCACAAAAGTCTCTCCATCTTTTTTAAATCCAGCTTGGGTCTGATTTGTTTTGACAAGAGACAAGTTCTGATATTGTTCTACCTACGATTTGCAGGTTTTCTGGCATCAGTATCAAAGAGGAATTTGATCTATTCAATAGGCGCAGGTGGTTCCCACAAGTTTTTGGAGAGATGCCGCCCTGCACCTTCTTTTGACAGCTCGTCCGCTCTACAGCTGCCTGGAATGTCAGTGCGTTCTGGAACTCGCCAAAGAGTTGAGTCTCATCTGCCTGCAATCTTGTAAAGAGATCGGCGACATTGCTTTACGCTTTACCAAGCTTGATCGTAATAACGGCGTTTCCAAGGCTTTAATAATTGCCTGACTATCTATGTATATTACAATGGGTCGTATTAATAAAATCGAGCAATTACTTCGAGTCAAATCTCGGAGCAAAGTAAAAGCATTGAGCAATTGCTCAAGTTGGTATGAATAAGACTTTACTTTACTTGAGCAAGTTCGAGTGAGCATTTGCTTGACTATTGACAGCAAAAACATCTGTCAAAAGCTTTTTATGTCGTGCGGATTTGTTGTAATAAAATTATTAAAAATAAAATGGGACCCCAAAATGATAATTTGTATGAAGCACAAGTGGAATAATCATTTTGTGCGATGTTTAAGCACCAGCAATTTTATTTATTTAATTCTTTGTTTCCAAATGGTTCACGAAGAATAAAATATCACGCCAAGTTAACCGATTTTTGTGTCAAAAGTACGGAGTAAATGCTTTGAGTCAAATAAATAGCAGACTTGGAATTTCCGAGCAAATGCTTAGTATTGTGCGTTTTATTCATACCGACTTGAGCAAACGCCATTTTCGAACATAGCAATTGCTTAATAAACTTTTTTATCATACAAACCTAACCAAATGCTCCAAATGTTGACTTTTTATAGCAATTGCTTCATATTTTAGCAAAGTCAGTTTTTATTAATACGACCCATTAGCTCTACAATCTATCGAGTTAATTGATAGTTAATGATACCCTCTGTATCTTTTCAAGTAGGCTAATATTCCCTTTTTGGATTGGGATCGGAGTCTGGAGTTGACTGACCAGTAGCCGATACAATATCAATTATTGACTAAGAACTAGCTTTTCCCGATTCCCTCTCATCGCAAAGACAGACCTTAAATTCCTTTGGAGATGGCTCCTTTGGAGTCCCCCATAGCCTCTTCCACCTTTGCGATCTTCCAACATTGCGTTCCTGGCCAAACAGTTCGCAATCTGCTGATTGCTCGAAAACACAATCGAGAATGAATAAGCCAGTTTCTGGACTTAGTTTTTCTGCATGCCATTTGAATCATCACAGAGTGCCTCGGGTATATGTACATCTTTATTATACTTGCTTCTTATCGATTTCAAAAGGCTTTCGGTCAGTATTAACTAAATTTTAATCTAGTTAATCTGCCATGCCATGTGCAGAGGGATCATTCCAGAAAAATTGATTGATAATTTGAAAACCAGCTGTTGCTGCGAATGTTCCGATTAAACATTAAATCAGCCTTGAGGTACCTTTGCCACCAATGGATGATTGGTAAAGTTAGCTTACGGAATGTGTTGGCAAAAAGGAGAAATCATGGAATCATATTCCAAATGTGATAGCCATCAACTTTACCAATCATTAAATGACGATACCACTTAAAGTGCCCATGTAATGCTCATATACACTTGATACCAACTAGTTGCCAATAGGTGGGGACGCTGCTGTTAAGAGCAACACACGTAAACAAACTTTGACATTTCCTTAAAAATACTAGTCAAATTTGTTTTATTTTTTAATAGTGACGTTTGCGTTCGTGTCTATTGCAATTTTAAACGAAATAAACATTATTAATACGTCATGCGAACCGTACTTTTAAGTAAAAAAGCCGAAAATTATCTTCACAAATCGGTGGATGAACATAAGTTCGCATTAGGAATAATAATTGGTCAAGTAAGTTTATTTCTAATTTGCCCTCTGACAAAATGTAATGATTTCTACTTTTAGAAAACTGACGAAAAATATTACATTGTTCATTTGGCCAAACTTTCGGAAGATGAAGAATCGCAAGTTAACCCATCTCAAGATACCGATTCAGTTTTGGAAAGTGTTGATGTTCAATCTCTGGCCGATCAATGGATAAGTGCATTCAAAATGACTCCCGGATCGTTTGATGTTATTGGTACGTACAAAGCTGTCATATGTTAATCGGGTCTGGACTAATGACCCCAGTAAATTTCGCCTTGAGACATTTATGTCAAGTGTTAACTCAAATGTCAAGGCCTATGAACTGTGACAATCGTACCCTTCTGAGCAAAGAATTTATGATTTCTTCTTAATAATTGCATAAGTCGGCAGTGACATTTAAATAATCTACAACCACAAGCCTGGGTTTTCCGATTTAACTATATTAACTCTACAACCGGACAAGGAACTGTGGGTCAATCAAGAAGCTACAGGCGGTTTTGTTCTTCTCAGTCTACATATCTTATCTTAGGATTAATGTACGTCTGCAGACGCAGATTGTTCCGTATTGCTTCGTTTGTAATCATACCTGTTGTGTTACCTGGTCAATCTGCAAATTATGTCGTACATATCACGGGGTATTGACAATTTCACGAAACGAATTGACGAATCTAGGTACGTTCTTGCTAACAGATTGACTAACTCACGAGAGTTATGTTTTGTTGAGGTATGGGGTTGTGATTAATAAATTGACACACCTCCCAAATGAAAGACGGTGAATAAATCCGGAAGTGCTTTTGAAAAGTCTCCCGCTCCGACCCCACATTCCGTTTTTAAACTGTTGGTGTATATGGTTTTTTCAGCTCTTTCACCACTTTATCGCGTTTCCATTCCGTTTTGATTAGACATTTTTTTTCCCGAAGTTGAATCTAAGTGTGTGTAGTCATTCGTGGACGCTACCACGTTCCCTAGTACCAAAACCAGTATGTTGCTATGCCCATAGCAGACTAACATACAGACTCTCAGCCTAATGGGCCGGTTAATTGTGTAAAGAGTACTTCTAGAACACGCACTACAGTTTTTAGTGCGAAGGAGGTTAAGCTAAACAATGAAAACCCTTTGTAGGCGCGTAACCGCTTTTCGTCGTAAGCTATGGACAGCATCTCCCCGAAAACCTGGGGAACCCCCTGCACCTATCGAATCGATCAAGTTCCTCCTTGACACTGGCAACTTCCATTTTCAGTTTCATTTGATTTAGGCCCAATACACACGGAGCAACAAGAAAAAACTGAAACTAATAAATCCCGTAAATTAATTATTAAACGCGTTACAAACAAGTCGTTAACCGCTCGCGCGAAATAAGTGTTAAAACGAATTTAGGTTAACGGAAGAAAATCTAACAGCAGAAAATCCCTTCTGTGCCCAGCGTTATCGGTATGTCAAAACGGACCAATTCCTTTCATCGAATAAACGAAAATAATAAATCCAAGTTGCTCAACACGTACATATATTATTTCAGGTGTATTCCTAGCCCATAAGGACGGCGTGTTTAACGAAGAGAAACAAGGAAAAACCATCAAGACTTTCTTGGGACAACTCAATGAGTAGGTGAGATTTCAAAACTTTACAGTATTCGCTTAATAGTTTGTATTTACTTTCAGAATTGTCACCAACAATAGTTCCATTTGTGGATATCAAGAAGAAAGGCAGGACATTGAAACGCTTCTCCTATGCTACTCGATATCAACTTCAAATGCAAGTTGCAAGATGTTTTCCAACTCATCTAGGTGATTTAATAGTGATTTTCGAAAAGGCACACAATTTAAACACAAATTTGTATATTAAACTTGCAGCGGGGGCAATTTGATGCCGGTAGATTGCAAAATCGTTGACAAGCTTCCGCAGTGGTACCTGTTTGAATCTAATTATGAATTAGACGATGTGTTTCCTATTACCGAGGACAGAAAGCAAGTTAACGTCGAAGATCAGTTTCGCGCCGCTCTGCAATCAGTTAAAACAAACGTTTACAACAGTGAGATATTTATCGAACTCCAAAACGTCGAAGACAACATTACACTCGAGAATCACATAAAGGAAACCTTCAAAAAGAACGATGTGACCACATTGAAAGCTTCTATATTACTTACAACACAGGTTTCAAATGAGTTTATGATTAAAATCCGACCATACAATGGAACAATCAGGTTTTCCGGCATTGTATCGTCTCGCGTTTGGTGTCAGTCGAAGACTACATTTAAGAAAATCAAGGACGACATACGAAAAGACATCCTTCGCTCTCTGGCGGCTAGAATTCAAATATATTGTGATGGACTAACTGATTTGCATTCCAATAACGTCGGCGTTGTTATAAGTGAACCTCCACGAAGGATTTACTTTTATGACGCACGGAGTGAAGGAATTCAGTTTTCAGATTATATTTTTCGTGGAGAAACACCTTCGGTGGCAGTTGTACAGGCGAAACAAATACTGGATATGGATGTAAACTCGAATAGTATTTTTGATGACTTAGAGGGCTTACCCGATGACGACACCACTTCAATGAATGAGGAGACTCCTAGCCTAAAAGGAAATGCCGGGCCAGAGATTAGTCGCGCAATGTATATGTTGGGTATATCAGTCGCCCTACTAGTGTTGCTATTATCAGTTTTGTTACATTATCTATTTCTGTAATCGCTCGGTAGTGAAGGAACAATAAACTTCATTAGATAAATACGTTGCAATGTTGAAAAATAACAAAATTAGATTGAATATATTTGTTTATTTACACAAAATCACAACCGCCGTTGTTTATATTTTTATTGAGAAGTAGCAGCGGAAGAATGATCTACATAACAACTGGATTCTGCAGTTGGAAGTGATCTGGATCCGAATGTTAAACTTACTTTCTGTTGGGCAAAAAATAATACTCATATAATGTTCCTCTGTGTGAGTCTTAGGGCCTCTACTACGCCTCAGCTCTCTCCAACTCGTTCCTTAGAGTCACGGTTAGGCCAGGCAATCTTCAGGATGTTTCGCAGGCACCTATTAACGATCGTTTGCAGCTTGTTTGTGAAAATAAAGTCACTTTTCAAATGCTGCATCCATATAAAAGCACTGCCGGAGGGTCATCCATCACGATGCTGAACCACTTGTTGCCATCTTTGGCTTCCTCTTCCCCAACAACCTCCCAGCTCTTCATATCAATTGAAGAGTTCTGGGCTTTAAGGAAGTTGAAGATCTCCTTCTTTTCAACCCCCAAGTCCGGAACGCAAATCCGTCCCTTGGGTCTACTCGGAATCTCTTCAGGAGGTACTGCTTGCAGTGCAGCCCCCTCCCAGAGTTTCATAACTGATCTTTACAGTCTATCAGAATGATCCCGCGAAAGCGCTTCGCTCTTCCAAACGTGGGAGCGGTCGAGCCGGCATTTCCCCGAATATGGTCAAAGACTGCTCTGGCAAGAGCCTTCTTAATCAGCTGACCACGTTCGGGCGAATACTGGCCACTAGGCTTTCCGAAGTCTACAACAGCTAGTTGCAAAGAGCTTCGGATCACCCCGCTGTACTGCGTCTTGGGATCAGCCTTCGGCCTTTTGGAGAGATTGTTAGCTTCTTCTAAAGACCTAGGTCTTTTCGAAGCGAGCTCCTTCCTCTTGGCTTCGGCCATCCTTTGACGCCGTTCAGCAGCCGCCTTAGAGGTTTCGGGCTGCTCTACGTTGGAACCTTCCTTAGCGGCAGCGGTCAACCTGAGAGCATTGCCTATACCCCCCACGCCACCCCCTTTTCCACTAAGTTCCGCCTTGACGGCAGCGACTTTGTGGGTGGTCTTAGGCGAAGGCCTCGTCAGAGCTTCCTTTGCTATGGTGTCCATAGCCCAAGCCAGGGAGTTCTTTTCTTTCTCCGAGAGAGAAGAAGGAGCCTTGGGGGTTAAGCAGAAGGATCCTTTGCGTCGAGGATCTTTTTGACGTGCGTCGCTTTGCAGAACAACCGCCGTCTCATCTGACCTGGAGAGATCTTCTTCTTCCTACCCGGTTTTTTGGGGACTCTCGGGTGGATCCGCAAGTAGTTGCTCCTCCATCTCCATAGAGATCTCCTCGTCAGTCGTTCCCAACTGAGGTGTTTTCTTATCGGCGCCCGCAGATAGTGCGTCGGTCACCGAATTTCCTTATTTAACATCCTTGTTATTTTTTTGTGAAATTTTGTTCCCACGAGTAGGGCCGGAAATAAAGGTCAGCCCCGACAGAGCCGCCATGTCGGGGTAAGGCACAACTTACCACATATCTTGCCTGCGCATCGGTGGGAGCTCGTAAATGGCTGGTTTACCCCCCAGTCTTTCATCCTCCGGCACGGATTTGGTTTGCTCACACCACCACTGGAATTAGGGTGACTACCTCCTGGTTTTCGGACGTTTGATCCAGAGACTGCACAGCACTCGCTGGCCAGCTTCCGGAATCAGCAGCCCTACTTAAGACCCAGCACCTCGACAAGGTGGGTAGTCGTCACTGGGGTCGCTTAGGCATTACTTCAGCTATTACTTTGCCTACTGTAGTCCTCTGTGATTGTCCAAGCCTCTGCAATATTAGAAAAGGAACATTGGGCAGATATCTCTTCGATAACATCGTGGAGTTATCCGATGGTTCACCGTCGGATCTGCTCAAGTTCCCAAACACATCTAAGTGACTGTCATCAGACATATAAAATCACGCAGTGGGAAGTAGCTGGTAAAACACATGGGTGCCACAACGAATCTACATATATGTATGTATATGAGACGAAGAGGATTTCATCATCTTCATCGACCCGCTAACTTAACCTTGGCTACTGCAAACAGCACACAAATACCTCTCCAGTTTTTGCACTGCATAAGATTACCTTTCTTGACAATCATTCCTTTCTTCCACTAATCAGGAAAGTTTTCGGCTTCCCACGCCTTCTCTATAAGTGATGGCAGAATTTCAGCAGTAATTGTTGATGCCGCTACTAAGAGTTCCGCATGTATACCGTCCAGTCCTACCGCCTTGTTGTTTTTCAAGACTTTGATCGCGAAGGTGATCTCATCCTTGTTGGGAGTTGTGGTGCGTATTCGGGTAGTTGTTGCTTCTTTCGGCTCAACTTGATTTAGGTGCAATTCACTGGCGGCTTAACACTATTGCAAAATGCTCCTTCCATCCACGATGACGTAGAAACTGTTTAAAGACTTCTTAAATAGAATGTACACAAAATTTACGAAAAAACTATTCCATTTATTTCAAGTAGCTGTTTTCCTTAAATAGACACTTGCGTGTGACATATCCACTTACAAACATGCTTCCCTTCGGCTTGTTTTCTAAAATTAATTTAAAACATTTGACTTTTGTCAGGTGAGAGGCTAAGGCTACCATGAAATTTCTGCCATCTTCGGAATCATAATTTCTTGCCTCTGCCACTGTCTGCAGTAAAAAATATATTAGCTAAAAATAAACGATAATCCCAAAAAAGTCTATCTGCATCTGCAACATGGTAAGATGAAGATTTGTTAAAAACCGCTCTGAGTGATTCAAAAATAGTTTAGTACTGATTTATCTATAGACCACTATGTGTTTATGATTGGCGTCGTGGTCATTTATTAAAAGATTTATGAATGTTTGGAAATCTACATGTATTTATGTATGTTTGTAGCAGTTCGAGTGTTCAAGGTAAAGTCAATGGGCATGAAGTAAACAACCCACAACACAAAAGAAGTTCTTAAAACTTCGCAGCCTCAATTAATTCCTTGAACATTCAACAAAGGATACTGCATTGGTGACTTTTAATTTAGTGATGGTAAAGTGATTGCTTATGCGGACGACGTTGCCATTGCCGTCTCTTGAAAATATCCCGATACCCTGAACGCACTCTCTAAACTCTCCAAA
Source organism: Matsumyia berberina (assembly GCA_917880715.2). Taxonomy (NCBI): domain Eukaryota; kingdom Metazoa; phylum Arthropoda; class Insecta; order Diptera; family Syrphidae; genus Matsumyia; species Matsumyia berberina. The sequence continues at coordinate 39,816,255 of OU862870.1, forward strand.
TAGGCGGTTAGGTGTAGTCTTACTGTATATCCACTCAAAGCCGCAGTAGTCGTTTTTAGTCGTTTCCACGTGTCACTTCGCCTTTTCTAAACGATACTAGGCTACTCCTTACAGATAAAGCTAAACATCTGGACCTCATCGTGGACTGAAAGTTAACCTGGAAGCCGAATATCCAGAATATCCAAGAATACATAAGAAAAGCAATCCGTAGGTAAAAAGAGTGTCCTACAACCGCGCATAACTCACTGCCTTCTTACCGCATGATTGTCTGGTGGACTGCTTTGGATAAAGCAATTCACCGGAACTGTTTAGGTAAGGTATAAAGATCCACACGCCTTTATATTACCGGATAGCGCTGAGAATAACTCCCACAACGCCCACGACGCTTTAGACATTCTCTTGCACCTGACCCCCTTAGACATTCCCGGCAAACAAATGGCAGCTAGTGCAGCTTTCAGAACTAAAGCCATTTTACAGTGCACCAGTAGGCTAACTGGCCATGCGTCAATTGTAAACCAACACACTAATATTTGCGAAAACATCATCGCAAAGTATTGTTTTATGAGAAGCTTTGAGGTCGCTATTCCCACATGGGATTTCTGGGAGAAGCCAAACCATCACGAAAGAAACCTTGGAGATCTCTCATGATTTAAACCTCGAGATCTCCTTTCGCCTTCCAGACTATTGTAGCGTCTTCCAGGCGGATATTATGGGGAAGTGGAATGTAATATCTACTCGGAATATAAGCATTTTCACAAACAGCCAGGACGCCTTAAAGTCCGTGAATTCAGTTCATGTAACATCAAAAAAAGTTCTAAATTGCCGCTCATCTCTCCTAAAGATAGCAGAGCAATTCAACATACTCCTTTGCTGGGTACCAGGACGCAGAGACATTCCAGGGAACAGCAAGGTTGATATACTCGTCCGTCAAAAATGGTACTACAATTCAGATTCTTCCTGATGCAGTCAGCAAAGCAAAGGCACCACCTGCCAAACTAACAGACAAATTTGGCCTTCAATAGGCCATAAGCACACCAACAGATTAATTTCGCTAAGTAGATGGCGTCTCGGAGCTACTCGTACTATAGGTGTCATCACAGAACACTGCATCATAGGTATACATGCCACACGCCTGGGCGGAGATAAACCAAATTCACAGTGGAAAAATGAGATGCTGATTGTCCAATTCTATACTCTATGTTGAAGAAGGAAGAGGTATAACATGTGTTCTACCTCAAATGGTGTCAATGGTCAAATGACAATACAAAAATCACAATAAAAATGTCTAACTGGCTAAATACCAGAAAGGAAGCTTAGCCATGTCTAGCCACCACAAAGATTCACGAATCCAAGACAATCGCAACAAAGACAGGATTTTGATTCAAAACAGATAGAGGCAAAAAGTCGGGGCATGGATCAATCAAAAAAATTAAGAGTTGGATTGAACCCAACTGTTCCTGTGGACAATGGATGCCTTGAGACAGAGCTACACGGATTCGGATACGACGATAATCTCCATGGCCCGAGTAAGACAGCAAAAGTTCAAAATATGGAACTGACAGTTCTTTTGTATGGTGCCATTTGCTGCCTGACAAACATGGCCCAAGCTTACTTAAGGTGGCGCTACAGTCCGGGGTGAACCTGGGCCTCAACCAAAAAGCGCCTCCAGTCAGCTCGATCTTTAGCCAGCTGCCTCCAGTTCGCACGCCAAGTTGGTTGAGGTCCCCTTCCACTCTTGCCTACGTCAGTTGAGACGTGGTTTCCCTTTACTCCACCGTCCCTTGGGTGTGGATTCGAAGATTTTTCGGGGTGAAGCATAGGTGTCCGTCCGCTCTACATGACCCAGCTACCTCAGTCGTTGGGGCTTCACTTTTCTGGCTAAGTCGATGTCGCTGTACAGCCCGTACAGTTCGTCGTTGTATCTCCTCCTCCACACACCGTCTATGCAGACAGGGCCGAAAATCACCCGCAACCTCATCCGCTTTTAACAGAGTCCATCCCTCTGCGCCGTAGAGTAGGACTGCGACGATTAAGGTCATAAACAGGATCAGTTAGTTGTTCGAGAGAGGGCTTTGTTACTCAATTGCCTTCTTAGTCCAAAGAAGCAGCGATTGGCAAGAGTTATTTTTCGTTTGATCTCAGCGCTGCGGAGCGGAGCCTAGGTAGACAAAGTCCTTAACTACCTCAACGTTATAACTGTCTATTATGACGTTCTGTCCAAGACGTTGGTGTTGGGTATCCTTTCTTGTTAACAGCATATACTTGGTCTTGCCCTCATTGACCGCTAAACCCAACTTAGCCCCCTTCGTCTCAATACTCACAAATACGCCAGTGACATCACGCTGCGTTCTTCCGATTATGTCAATATCATCGGCGTATCCGCGTAATTGGACGGACTTTTGAAAGATTGTGCCTCTGGTGTTGGCGCGTGAGTTTTGCACAACTCTTTCAAGAACGATGTTGAAGAAGTCGCATGACAGCGCGTCGCATTGTCAAAAACCTTTTTTGACATCAAAGGTCTCGGTGAAGTATTGACCGACCTTGATGGAGCAACGTGCATTCTCCATCGTCATCCTGCTCAGACGGATGAGTTTGGCAGGGATGCCAAAACTAGACATGGTTCTGTTTAGCTCGTCTCTATAGAAACTCTCATACGCGGCCTTAAAATCGATTAAAATGTGGTGGGTATCGATTTGAAGGTCCTGGGTTTTCTCCAAGATCTGCCGCAGTGTGAATATTTGGTCGATGGTGAACTTTTCTGACCTGAAGCCACACTCAGGCGCTCACACAACACGGCAGATAAGATCTTGTAAGCGATGTTCAGAAAACTGATGCCTCTGTAGCTAGCGCAGTTCATAGTCTCCTTTCTTGAAGATTGTGGGCAAACGAGACAAGCGAGACAGGCAAAATTCAAAATGCGGAGACGCCAGTTCTTTTGTATTGTGCCAAGTGCTACCTGATAAGCAGAGAAAAAAGATTACATCCTTCACGCTTTCGAGCTTATGAGTGGGGTATATAACAGCGAAATTTATTAGCCTGTATCAAAATGTGAATGTACAGTCAAAATCGGTTATAACGACCTTCAAGGGACCGATGAATTTGGTCGTTATAAGCGAAAGGTCGCTATAACCGATATCAGATTAGTTAATGGAGCTCAGTTGGGACCTAAAAATTTGGTCGTTAAAACCGATACGTCGTTATAACCGATGTCGTCGTAAGCGATTATGACTGTAGTTCGAAAAGCTAAATTATGTCGGGTGCATATATACCTAAATATGTACATAGGTTCGGGCCAATTGAGTCCTTAGTTTCGAGAGGAAAGTGAAGAACGAAACTGCGTGTAAAAAAAGTAAATATTGTTTATAAAATCACCGCACAAATGCATCTATATGTACATACATACATATGTGTGTAATCGAGTTCAACTTGCGCTCCATTTTTAATACCTACTTCGTTACTTTCCAATTTCGAATAACATTTCCAAATTTGAATCTTTGTGTTACATACTATGTGCATAAGTTTGTTTTGATACCACAGATGCAGTTTACATATTAAAGCTTCAGTGTGCATAAATATGGAGTTTAAAATTGAATTAACGAGCTCCTGCCAGTTTTTCATTTGAAATAGAAAAACACCACGTATTTTGCCAACCAACAGATGTCAACAATAAACCACCACTTTGAGCGATGGTTTAAAAATACCATTCGACGTGAGATTGACTTCGCCTATGTCTAATTTTGGAACAACTTCAAACCGAAAACTGACATGTTTTCGTTTCACAACCAAAGGATGTCGCAGTCGCAGTATGACTCCATGCTCCCTGCACTCATGTTCCAAGAAAGAAATACTATTTTCTGTTGCGCGTTGTCGCATGTGGTCCTATTCTAAGATTAGTTTTATTTGTCCAACTGCATTTGCGTAAACACACAAAACACCATCGATTTTGTTTAAAAATGTTTATCATCTTTCGTTCGTACATATATACATTATGCAATAAATTAGCCATATACAATTATTAATTAGTTACTTCTACTTCTATTTTGCTTATAGAGTAAGACGAACTGTTCTATATATTAATATTGCTTAGTACGTTATTTACAATAATTTAAGTTACATAAATAATAAATAACATTTTATTAATAATGTCTGCCTGTAAATGCAAATTAAAGTTAAACAAAGGAAGTCTTAATTTAATCGGAGAATTCGAAATGCTCACTAAGTATACTTTCACTCTCACAGCTGCCCCTTTACAATTGTTTTTGTCTCTCATTTGCAAGCAACGGTTAAGGTCGTATTTTGAAATTGGCATCGCATCTAGGAGAGCTAGAAATATACTAATATCGCTTTGGAGATTGTGGCTTACAGTTGCCATTGCAGTTTACAACCGACCATATCCAATCAACGTAATTGGGAACTTTGGCATAAATACCGAACTTGTTCCGTTTGGCACAGCCATCGCCGAAACTTGTGATGCCGAATATGGTCCACGGGTGATTAGGTTTCGTTCTGTCCTTGCAGAGTAAAGGGCCGCCCGAGTCGCCGGCACACGTGTCTATTCGGCCTCGTTTGTGTCCAGCGCAGAACATATTTTTTGTTATGGTATAATCATGATACACTGAACGACAGTTCTCCATTGGTATAATAGGCACCTCCGCTTGATGCAGAACGCTTGTGCCCGACTGATCACGATTTCGTCGTTTACCCCAGCCTATGACTGTGCAGTCCATGTTCTTTGGGAGTGGTTGAAAGGGACGAGGTAGGCAGGAAAATCCAACCCATGTTGTCGCATTCACAGGTCTTGGCAATCTAAGAGAAAAAAAATATATAAATCGCACATCATTTGACATACTACAGTGAATGATATGCACAACTTCTTCTAATTAAATAAAATAAATTATTTTGGTTCGATAAGCTAGCCAACCGAAAATTTCTCGATATATTTTTAAATATGTTTGTCATGGTCAAGGTGGCTTAGTGTGTTACACTGCTGAACGAGGTGACACAGAAAACAGAAAAACCTTGGGGACTGTAATAAATCATGAAAAAGCTTCTCAATTCACCGTTTGGCGTCAGCCATAAAAGCTGTCCCTTCTATTGATGCAAAAATGTAACGTGTGACATGAATGGTTGGTAGATTTTGATTTATTTTTCAAGGTAATTTTTCTGATTATCTTTACGAAGCCCATGCTCATAAATCCTTTAAGTGGATCATAGCCTGGAACGACAATGGGCTATGACCTAAGACTCTGTTCCTGTAATATTCGCACTTTGTTAGAGGAACTCTTACTTACTTAAGGTGGCGCTACAGTCCGGGGTGGACCTGGGCCTCAACCAACAAGCGTCTACCGCCAGCACAATCTTTAGCCAGCTGTCTCCACTTTCGCACGCCAAGTTGGTTGAGGTTCTTTCAACTTGCGTCGCAGTCTTCTTCTACTGCGCTGTCCCTCGGGTGTGGATTCGACGATTTCCCAGGTAGGAGCATTGGTGTCCATTCGTTCTACATGACCCAGCCAACTCATTCGTTGGCCCTTCAATCTTCTGGCTAACCCAATGACGCTGTACAACCCGTACAGTTCGTCGTTATACATATCTCCTCCTCCACTCACCGTTTATGCAGATGGGACCGAAAATCACCCGAAGAATTTTCTTCTTGAAACAGCCAAGAGCAGCCTCATCCGCTTTAGACAGAATTCAAGCTTCTGCGCCATAAAGCAGGACTTGGACGATTAAAGTTTTGTAAGGCGTCACCTTAGTCGTTCGAGAGAGGGCTTTGCTACTCCATTGCCTTCTTACCCCAAAGAAACAATGATTGGCAAGAGTTATTCTTCGTTTAATCTCAGCGCCGGTGTCATTGTCTGAATTTATAGCGGAGCCTAGTTAGACAAAGTCCTTAACTACCTCAAAGTTATAGCTGTCTATAGTGACGTTCTGTCCGAGACGTCGGTGTTGGGAGTCCTTTCTTGTTGACAGCATATACTTGGTCTTGCCCTCATTAACCGCTAAACCCATCTGCGGCTCCTCAGTACATATACCGACATCACGCTGCGTTCTTCCGATCATGTCAATGTCGTCGGCATAATGCCCCTAGTGTTGGCGCGTGAGTTTTACACTATTCTTTCAAGAACGATGTTAAAGAAGTCGCATGACAGCGCGTCGCCTCGTCTAAATCCTTTTTTGACATCAAAGGTCTCGGCGAGGTCTTGACCGATCTTGATGGAGCAGCGTGCATTCTCCATCGTCACCCTGCACAGACGGACGAGTTTGGCAGGGATGCCAAAACTAAACATGGCTTTGTATAGCTCGTCTCTATAGATGCTGTCATACGCGGCCTTAAAATCGATGAAGAGGTGGTGGGTATCGATTTGAAGTTCCTGGGTTTTTTCCAAGATCTGCCGCAGTGTGAATATTTGGTCGATGGTGAACTTTCCTGGCCTGAAACCACACTGATATGGACCGATCAGGTTGTTGACGAACGGCTTCAGGCGTTCACACAACACGGCGGATAAGATCTTGTAGGCGATGTTAAGAAGATAGATGCCTCTGTAGTTGGCGCAGTTCCACTTCACCTTTCGTAATGATCGGGTAGACAATGCTGAGATTCCATTCATCGGGCATACTTTCCTCCGATCATATTTTACAGATGAGTTGGTGCAGTTTCCTTACGAAGTCATCGCTTGCCGCTTTGAGCAGCTAGCCCGTCAGTACCAACATTTTTGTTGGACTTAAGCTTAGATTAGGCTATCTTCATTTCGTCCAAGTCGGGTGGACGGAATTTTTGGTCTTCATCTTCCAGGTTGAATAGTTCATTCTGCCTGACAGAGCAATTTGATTCGTCGTCGCCGTTAAACAGTCTGCAGAAATATACCTTCTATATCCTCAGCATCGACTCCGATTCTTCTTCGATGTTCCCTTGTTCACCCTAGCAGGCTTAGATTCAAGCTCTGTAGCCGTGAAAGGCAAAACTTCCGAACCTCATTCCTGCAGTAAGATCTCTATATTTCCTCGATCGAGCGCTTTGCATGCTCTTTACTTTTCCTTAGAGGAACTCACAAAGTGGAAATATTCCTTGAGCAGTATAAGGCAAATTTGACAGAGCTCTAGTAAAAGCAATGAAATAGAATCTGCAATGTTGAAAAAAGATCTAACGTTTGACCCTTTTCGATTGATGTACGAGCTGCGTGAGTTCAAGCCCCAGCCATATCCACCGAACAGCTTCTCAAATCGCCGTTCGGAGTCGGAGACCCTTCCCTTGGTATGAAAAATACACCACGCACGACATACTTGGGAGCGACAAGCTAGACCATACCTCACGTCCAGCTAGCGCGCTATTATAAGTCATCTGTTTGTAGTAAGTTGTACATTTTTTTAAGCAGCACTTCCGGCAGCGCTCTAATGGGCAAAAGGTAGAAATAGTAAAAGATAAAGAAGGAATTCCAAATGCAGTTGATGGAAAATCCTCTCTCTCATTTTGGAACAGCTCCAGATACCAACAAGTTGATGAACAGGGAAAAAAAAGCAAAAGATCTCCGTTTAGCCTATTTGCCTGACACTAATCGACATTTCATAACCAGATAAATCTTAGAAAAGACCAAGTAAGTCGAGACTCGCTTTTCTCAACTTCAAAGCTCCATGCGTCTGTAGCATTCACCGCTTCGGACTGACCCCGGCAAAACTGATCCAATTATCCTACACAACATTAAACAACATACCCCGCTACGTACATACATTACAAACAATTCCAATAATTACCTTAACAGTGCGATGTCGCTATCCACGGTTTTCTTGTCGAAATTAGGGTGCTTTATGCTTTTGGCAACTCTAAATTGCAACTCGGTTCCATCGTCGTAATCGAGATTATGTTCGCCAAGTCGCACATACAACACCTTTCGCACACAATGGGCTGCGGTGAGAACCCACTGCGGTGCAATGAGAGTGCCGCCACAAAATGCCTCCTAAACAAATTACGGTAATTTTGTAATAGTCAATGCTGGTGTAAATTCAAATGTGACACACCTTACCTTAAATCTGTTGAAAATGGCAACTTGCCAGGGCCATTCTCCCTTTTTGGATGCCTTTCCACCAATTATCTTGAGCATGCTATACATGTTTCGCTTAATGCTTTTGATAGACGCTATCCCACATTTGAGCTTCACTGGTGTATATTCCGGACCACGGTAGCCCTTGCCGCTCATTATGAAATCACTGACAATCGCGTTCGATGTTCCTAGGAAGTCTTTTCGGTGAGACGCTACCGGCCGGATTTCGTACGGTTGGGATTTTTGAAGCTGAGCATGTAGCCATTGCTGGCAGAAACTTCCTTCTGTGTAACAGTAGGCTATTTCACGTAGTACCTCTCGTCCACATTGTTCTCTTATTCTGCACTTTCTGAAAATAAAATCTCAACTGCTGTTTCCCAATGCAAGTTTCTAAGCCTTACTTATATCTGCGAGTGGTGCACTTGGGTGAACACTTTGTCCACTTGCTCCACTTCGAATAAACCCGTCGGTGTCGCGGAACTGGTTCAACCACCGCCTTTTCTTTGGCAGGCAATCGCGAAGAGTTCTTGTATTCATATTCAGCGTCGTCGTCATATTCAGCCTCGTAGTCATCTTCTCCTGTGTTATATGAGGGGCTTAAGTCGTCGGAATCCAATTCGTCGTATTCAAAGGCATCAGAATCGGGCGCAAGGTTTCGCTTGTCTTTCCTCTGGCCGTAGCCTCTGTTTTTGAATCTCAAGGCTCCTATGTAACTTTCAGAGTGATGGGATTTTCTATCATCTTCATCTTCATCTTCGTCTTCGTCTTCGTCTTCCAAATCCTTGTAGTCATCGACAACAATTAGAACCGGCTTTCGTTTTTTCTTAACTTTGCCCCGTTTTGAGTTTTTAAACACAAAAAAGTCGTCAGATTGCGTCGAAACCTCTCTTTGCTTACTTATTTCTTGGAACACTGGCAGTCGGATCTGATGTATATTTACCACTGAAGGTGGTAGCGATCCATGAGTTTTAGACTCGGTCCCGTCAGAGTGTTGAAATGACCGCGGACAACTTATGACGAAAAATATACAATATACAATCGAAAAGTAAATGATTTCTCTTTGCTTACCTCCGACATCGGTTTTCCTCGACGTGTCTTGTGTAACCGCATTTTCGTTTCACCTTACAATATCTCTCTCGACGTCTGTTGCATGAACTGTCGCATAGTGACCAAGCGGTCCAGGCCGAGAAATACACATCGGATCTTCTTCGGGAGCGCCATCTATTCCGATGCCTATGCACACGTTTAACATCGTGAACCAATTCATTCCCAAGGACATCTCCTCCTATTCGTAATTTAGCGTCCTGAACATTACTATTCTGGAAAAATTGTATGCGTTGTTATTTATGCATCGTTTTGGTTAACCTACAAACTAGACTCTTTTTTTTTTTTGTGCAGAGAAAATGGTGTTGCCGAGAAATTTAATCTGTTTCTGTGGCTGCAGCAATGACGCATGCGGTACGAAATTGGCGCAAATGTAAAGACCGCTTCCGACTCTTATGGCTTTATGGTGATAGTATGTGCATATCTAGGCCTATGCATGTACAATTGCTTTCAATAGCTTTAGCAGACTTCGTTGATTGTGTCGGGTTTCATAGGTTAAAATACGCACTCTGAACTTATATGGATTCGTCAGGCTGCGGAGATTGGTTTGTATTTAGTTTAACTACGTCAAGGTTTGCATACTATAGAAATGGGATTATGCAAGAGTTTCTTGCGCAGATTTCACAGCGATCTGATGAGATCTTTTGTGCTAATTTAGAGGAAAAACAACTACACATGTACAGGTACAGCGCAAGCGATTCCACAAATACTATAGAAACAAAGAAAGCAACTTCTACAACACCCTGTGCTTTAAACTGAACAGACCGTGTTTTGAACTGAACAGAAGTAACTATAATCAGCATAACAACAACAACACTTGCAATGTGTAAATAACTCCCACGTACCGCTTCTATTACAATAATGGCTTCGACATAGACTACATGTAAGCTTGCCATTCAGTATCTGTTGCTGGTTAATTCTTTAGATTAAACCTACAATTGCCAATTGCCTACAAATGCCAACTCCGAACGATGAATTTTAAAGCCTTATCAACTTAGCCATAAGTCTATGTCGCTGACCAACGCTCTCCAACTTTCCCCCCTGTGACACTCAACACGCATACCAAGCAGGCAAATCTACTGAGTCAGAATTGAAACTTCCATCAACAGAAAGGAGATATGCCTAGTCGCCTTTCTAGATATAGAAGGTGCTTTCAACAACACTTCATATGAATCCACTAAACGTGCACTCAGCAATACCTCTCACCAACCACAAACAAGTGGTTTATGTCCATGCTGAAGGGTAAAGTGATTCCCACCAACATCGACGATGTTGAAATACAGGCGCTCACAACTCGAGGGTGTCCTCAAGGCAAAGTTCTATCGCCATTAATCTGGTCTCTAGTCATAGAAAGCCTACTTCGGTCCCTAAAGAACCTAGTGATCAAGGCCATTGATTACGCAGACGACGTAGCAGAAGAAAACGCCGCTTCGGAAGTGCTGCAATGCGCACTATCTGAGAAACAGAGATGGTGCACCAAAGAAGGCCTCTCTGTAAGTTCCAAAAAGACGGTTATCGTTCTTTTTACCAAAAGAAAAAACCAAAATCTTCTCATTCGCCACTCCATCTATTGGCGAAACTATTAAATTCTCGCAAGAAGCAAAGTGGTCTCGGAACCCCACATCGACTAAAAGAAAAAAAATAACTGGCGCGACAGCTCGGGATGAGCCAAGGCCTAGCTTCTCGCAACGTTCATGTTGTGCGTGTTACATGTTTCGCACGAATGGAAGTGACCTACAATTTATTGCCGACTTCGAACGGAAAATTGAGAAGCTCTTTTATGACAGATTATACTCCTGGAGGCTTGTCATTCCCGGAAGAGAGGTACTGCCGTGAACAATGTTCGGTGGATATTCTATGGCAACAACTAGGGACTTAGTCCCAAAATCATGCTCCAAATCTACACCATGGCCTAAGGACCTACCCTGACTTATGCGACAATATTTTGGTGGCCAAAGACTAATGAGGCCATCAAAGCCAAGAGAACGGGTTCAACACCTAGCTGAAGTCTTTATGACGGGTTGCCTGTACTTCACCTCCACTGCTTCGCTATTGTCAGTATACCGCCAGTTCAAGTCCACATAGAAATACAGGCAAGACTCCGTCTACACAGGCCCTTCCACCTAAATAACATCGGCTCCAATTTTTCACTCAACGGTCGTCCATACTCCAAAGTGGCGAGTTCAACATCCCATTGGATAACACTCTTCTAAGGTACTGATTCAAATGAAACTACTCAGTAATCATCCGCCGAGTGCCGACTGAGACAAGTTCAAACCCCGTCCCTCAGAGCACAACCAAATGTGGTACACGGGCGGCGTGAAATGGACAGTAGATCTGGAACTTAAATATTCTCAGAGTTGTTTACCACTAACTTATCGTTTAGTCTAGGCCTACACTCAACGATCTTCTAGGCAGAAATATTTGCCATTAATCAGTGCATAGGCCTAAACTTGCCTTCTAACTTCCGCGGCAAAACTATCTTTATCTTCTCTGAAAGTCAAGCTGCCCTGAAATCATTGTACTCTGCCACGATAAAATTGAAACTAGTCCTAGAGACAGTCAAATTGCTTCTTGAACTAGAATAAAGTCAACTTGACCGTACTACACTGGATCCCTGGTCACAAGGACCACATCGGCTATGAACCAGCGAACTCACACCCCGCTCATTGTGGAGTAAGCAAATCCCTTTTCAGAATCCACACGCAGCAGGAGCTAACTCTGCTCAAATTCAACGCTATTTGCTAGGCCTTGGCTCATCCCGAGCTGTCGCGCCAGCTATTTATTTATTTTATCCTAAAAGAAATCTAAGTTTTTTTTTAATCTAAGCAGGAATCAACCTAAAATCCTAACCGGGATGATAAATAGCCACTGCTGAATAAAATGGCATCTACATAAGAGTTCCTCCTGTGGATTATACATGAAGAGCGATTAAAGCTGCCTCTACATCCCCACGGAATGCCCCGCCCTCATATCAGAAAACGGACCCTACGCAGTGAAATCATCTTACCGCACCGACCGTACTTTTAGTGCTTCATCCTGAGAAGCTGATTAGCATCCTGAGACCCTCTGGAGCAAACAAACTGCTCTAAAACATTAAAAATACCACAACAATCCTGTATTTGAGACCGTAGTGCTAGAGTGGACCAACTGCTCCCAACAGGTCCAGCGACTGACATGGCTGTGTCATGTAGAGCGGATGGACACAAATGCTTCGGGTCGGAAAAGCTTCGAATCCTCACCCGACTGACGGTGCAGTAGAGCAAGACCGTGACTCAAATAGCGCATGCGAGTGGAATGGGACATTAAACAACTTGGCGTGTGAAACTGGAGACAGTTGGCAGTTGAAGACCTGACAATATTGTAAGATCTTACAATCGTCTGAACGTAGCTTGAGTATCCAATGAATTGTTAATATTGTCTTACGTCATTGAAAGGGAACTTACATAGCATATTGTCTAAACGTTTTTATTGCTTAAAAATTGGAAATAAAATACACGAACGATGAATCAACCACTGGGCTGGTCGCCAAACTCAGTCGAGAAGCTGCCAAGCATTGAGCCACCTTATAAAGTTATCGACTTGTAATTAATTTTTGGATTTGAATTTTTATATATCTAAGTCCATAAACAGTATATACTTATGTATGTAAATATGTGCACTTATGTAATTGACTACATATTCATTGTTCTAGGTACATGATGAATACCAAATTACATTCTAATGAATCATTGGTTTTACAGGCGATTTCAATCGAACGTGTGCCGCCATTTATGACATATGTTTGCATGCAAATCGCTAATTACACTTAAAGTCTTGTCCGTACGCACTCCCTAAGACCTTAACTTTTAATTTTAAAATTCTGAAAAAAATTTCTAAAGACAATTCCATTCCATATAAACAAAACAATAGCCCATATGTTTAACAAACGTAGATGCGTAAACTGCGAACCCATATGTCACTGATTTCACTTTGCATTTTGTTGGCAGAAACCCGTGCATTGTACCTACAAACGTATGTGGGGTGGTATGCAGCGCGTGCTGGCACGATCAAGAGAATAGCTCAGACGAACAGATGTAGGTATCGCACGGGATTGGCAATGGGCATTGCAATCGTAATGAATGGCAGATGAATGTTTTTTGCTCGAACGTACGAAAATAGCTTAGGTTCAAATTAATGTAGCATACAACTGGCTACGATTTCTAACGCACAGTCCTCCTTGGCGCAAAATTGTTCCCAGACGCCGCGCCGATGCGACGAGTTCACCGCCACGCATCACATTAAATATAAATACACTCACATGTGAGTATATACTCGTACTTCACATGAAAGAAATGTGTGATCGAATAAGACCTCATATTTGTTTTGTATTGATGCATTTAGATTAATTACTTCAATATTCTTTGCGCTGAATAACTCTGCTAATTGCCCAATGTGAATGTCCAATAACCCTAATTGTAATAAGAGCAGGCAAATTTCCAACAAAATTCTATTTGCACATGTACGAGTACGAATGTGTGTAGATACATTCATACTATTCTAAACAATGGGAAACCTTACCCTCGAAAGCGTTCAAAGCTAACATTTGACCATTTGCTACGAGCGAACTATTTCATTAACAAACATCCTCATTGTTAAAACATGCACAATGTACACAAATAACGATCAAATGAGATACAATGAATGCAAAAGTACGGCCCGGCCAAGGCCAGTCTGTTTAAGGAATTAAATGGTGGGAAAGTTTTAGCCAAACGTGACATTCTAAAGTTAAAATGATTTAACCGTTTTTTCCGGAAGTTGATCCATACACTATGAATGACTCACCTGAACAAATGACGCTCCTTGCAGAAAAGTGAGTATTTCCAGTATTACAATCGCATTTTCCAAATTCATTCTTCTTTTTCGAAATCGATATTCAATTATTGTGTCAAGCTGTTACGACTGTAAAAATAGTCGACATCATGTGTTGAACTGATTGCTGAAACGGCAAAGAAAACATCTTAAGATTAACAGGAGCAGAAGTGGGGATATTTTTGAGAATATGAAACTTCTAGTCTTTGCAGAATCAAAAAATTGGCGGTTGCCTTCAGCCAGAAAAGGAAGTTGTACAAATTATTAAATAAAAAAGCATTAAAGCAGGTATACGTAGTTAGGACTTTATTGTTCTTTATTTAAAAATATTATACTATACAGAGTGCTTATGAAAAATAAATAAATAAATAGCTGGCGCGACAGCTCGGAATGAATCTAGACCTAGCTCTTTACAATCATTCATGGTGTGCGTGTAATATTTTTTCCCATGAAAAAGTTATTCCCGACTCCGAACCGCGAATTGAGAAGCTTCTTCATGACGAAGTGTACTCTCGGAGGCTCGTCATTTTCGAAGAAAGGTGGTGCCACGAAAAATTTTCGGTGACATGGCTGGTGGACATACAGTAGTCCGACGCTTAAACACTGAGCCACTACGACCAAAACTTCTTCAAATATTTGTTACTGGCATTTTAAAGCAGACTTTAAGACAAAGTGCTGCTCTTACTTGCTTTTGATGGCACTACATTTTGGGGAGGACTGGGAACCTTGGACTCAGCCAACAAGCGTCTCCAGCCAACTCGATGAATTACCAGCCTTCCGCAATCTTTACATGCGTCCAATCTACATGTCTTCAACGAGATTACGGTTTATTGGGTTCTAGGTGACAAATAAATTTAGGGCAATGAAATCGCAGATGAGCTCGTCAGACAAGGAGCACAATCTGCATTGATAGGCCTTTTTCCTTTCTGTGGTCTACCCACCAGTCGCATTAAGTTAGAACTCAATTCATGGGAGATCACTGAAAGACTCCAGAAATAGAATTCAATTCCAGGACTTCGCCAATCCAGGAAGCTCATCAACCCCTTAAACAACAAAAAAAAGGGAAGAAATTCTCGGACTAAATAAAAGTGATGATAAGCTTCTTATGGACTTCCTCACTGAATCTTGTGCACTTGACTACCATCTTAACAAGCTGGGCATCAGTCTGTCGGACATGTGCCGACTCCGCTTGAAATAGCAAGAAACTGCAGAGCATATTTTTTGCGAATGTGCTGCCATAGCTAGTTGCGGACTAAAACATTCACCTCTCCAGAAACAATCAAACATGCAACCGCAAGCACTATCCTCAGGTTCCTCAATGACCTCGATCTTGCTCAAAACTTACCCCAGTTGTAAGAGAACTTTCTTGGCACAAGGTCGGAGTGTTCTAAAGGACATCGCCAATTTAGGTATGAGGAACCACAGAGCCTAATTCTGGTTATGAATACCGGAATAGGTGCTTTCCGGCTCAGTCCGCGAAGAAATGAATTTTAGAATAATACACGTCTAGCGATCGTGGTCATCGCGCCTGGACTCTTCTGTCGGTGACCCTAAATAGCTCATTTCGCTAGTGTATTTGCACCTTCACTTATCGAAGACTTTTGCTCTCAAAAAAACGAAGGGCCACTTCATTCACCCTTGACAAAGTCCTATCGCTTTTAAATCGCGTCTAAATGGTTTTTTGACATCAAATGGTTTTACCGACCGCATCTAGCACAATTAGACGAGTTTTCCAAGGAAACTAGACATTGCTCTATATAGCTTGTCTCTTTACCCAGCCTTAAAACCGATAAGGTGGTGGCTATCGATATGAAAATCCTGCCTTAGGGCCATAGTGTGAACATTTGGTCGATGGAGGGTTTTCTTAAGTTAAAGCCAAACGGTTATGGTTGTAGACTAAAGATTTTTAGCAGTTGGCTTGCCCTCCCGCTTAGGTGAACAGAGCTACCTGACAGTCTACAGAAAGAAAAGGCCCTTCCATATCGTCAGCACCGACTGGGATTTAAAAATCATACTACATATCTTTCTTTTCCTTTCTCTCCTACAGGCTACGGATTGAGGCTTGTGGCGAACTTCTCATGAGAAGACACCTCTCGTCCTTTCACTTCTGTTGGTTGTGCGATATGCAGCATTCCTCTTTAGGGCTCTTGTTTTACTACATGTGCTTCATGTTCACATTCACATTTTTCACATTCTTTGTTAAATAAGCGGTTTCATTGCGGTGGCCAGGAGAAGCCCGGTGCATGAGAGGAGGCAAATGGAACTTTGGCAGAGTTGCTCCAGGTCTTTAGTATTTTATGCTGGTGACATAGGATTAAAAAGATTAAATAACACTCGATAAGGAAAAACTATGACTATGACATCGGACGTCTAACTACCTTTCAGTATTTCTTTGCAGCTTTCGGGATATCCGCAACAGTTCCCTGGCTACAATAAGATAGCGGTCCGAGTCCATATTCCCCACACAGAATGTTCAAACATCAAATTTACTAAAGGCAGGCGATGCGTTGATCGCAATTTGGTTGACGGTTGATTGTTCAGAAGAGCTTAATGTCTCCTTTTAAATATTGGGATTCGTGTTACATACGATATTGCTCCTCAGCCGCCCTTTCTTCCCACCCACGAAATCGCGTAATTTAAATTTTTTATCGGAAGCGAGGTTGTGTAGGTTATAGTCTCCGACGGTGCTACCAAAGATGCCCTCTCTCGTTAAAATCACCTGGCACAGTTTTAATGTCATATCTTGGTCACTAAATGTATATTTTGTCCAAGAGCTCTTACAGTAGAATCTTTGGTTTCGTCATCCTTCTCATCTGTGAGGGCCTACATGGATATCAGGCTGATGTTGGTGAATATAGCGTTGATACCTCAGTCTGCCTCCAAAACCAAATCCGAGCCCAGAATCTCCAATAAATTTTCGACTGCACTCGGCCTGTTAAATGACGTTCCGATTTCCGAAAATTATTGTTTTCCCTTCGTTTGCAGAGTCGGCAAATGTCCATATCCGAAGCTTGTTGTTTTGTAAACGCGGCCGTGTAGCTACCCTGATGGTACAACTGATCCCCTGGAGGGCCAGTTTCTTTTTAACCCCCGGGGGTAGAAGTTGTGGAATTTCGATGCCAGTATCCAGGTTTATCTCCTGATGTCGAAAAACATTTATTTCTTAAATAAATAAATAAAACCGATCAACTGTGAAAGCTGATGTTAACTCTACTGCAAAGGCATAACAAGGGCTGTAGAGTATCATGGCTTGAAGAGTTGATTGAGCTGACACGGACTATATGACATCAAGAGATTCGAAAAAAATTCCTCTGAATTGTAGCAATGACAAACACTGCAATTGTCCTCAGATAGTCTGGACACCACCCTCGGACACCATTGAAACCTGGGTTTAGAACCACTGCACCTCGCTCATACGAGGTGGTTCATATCTCTTTGATGCGTGTGGGGTTCATAAAAGAAATAAAGGAATTCTTTCGCCGCATGTCTTCCTTCCGCAACTTTGTTTATCAGATTACCAAGCAATGCCGCATCAGACACCGTGTGGAGTTCTTTGCTACGAATGCTTTGTATTTAATTTGCAGGAGACAGACAGGCGTAGATAGGATTTGCTTATGGGGGGAGGGCTTTTAGCGAAATTTTCCAAAAGATCAGACAATGTTTTCGCAAAAGACTAGCTGGGAATAAATATTTCGGAAACCTTTCGTAAAGTTCGTACCGCTTTTGGTCATCGTCGCGCCTTCTCGCATCGATAAATTTGACCATCTCGGATAGGTTAGTGATGTGAAGACTCCAACTTGTGTTCGTCCGGCAAGGTCAGATGGAAATGATCGCCACCGTAGCTGAGAGTGTGACTGAAAACTCAGGTATGTCCATTTCAAAACGATCATAGAAATTGGGCCGATCCTCAACTACTTTGAAACGCATGACTTTCGACGTACTTTCGCCAAAAAAATGACACTTGTTGTTGGATGACCCTATATGTTTAGGGAAGCAGCCCTAGTTAGGCGACCCTCATTTATCGTTGATCTTAAGTAAGTTTTAAGGCGAAGCAAGGTAGAAAACGACGAAAGTTGCACAAGGTATAAGCACAGCACATAAGCTAGAAGGTAGATTGTGTGAAAAAGAACTTCCTAGCTAAGCTCTGAAAACCAGAAAGCTCTTGGATGTATGTGAAATTTTCACTTTTCGTCCTTTTTTTGAAAAAGTGGCAGATGTATGTATGACTTAAGTATGACTCTAGGAAAGTACCTATAACAACGAGCTTAAATCACGTGCTCGGCGGTGCGACAGACAGCCACATCGCGTAAGACTAGGGCCACGCATGGAGCGATGAGCGACGAGCGATAAGTCTGAGCGACGAGTGGCCTTTTACTGAGCGACGTCGCTTGAGCGATTAGTAGTGAAAATGTCGTTGTCGATTCCTGTATGTCGTAGTCTTTTACTGGAAAGTCGTGCCCGATTGTTTATACGCTCCAAAAAAAGAAGATTTGGTGTACTACCTATAAAACGCGAAAGATCGGATCACAATTACAAATTTTTAACACTTCATTCCACTGCTTACAAAGCGGGCGGCTTTGGACAGCTGAAATCAAAATTTCCAAGTTTATTTGCTCCATTTATCCTTGCTCCTTTATCGCTAAACGATGAACTACAAAATTAGAACAAAATTGAATTCAGAGCGACGTCGGTCGCTCTGTCGCTCAGAAAAATCGCTCATCGCTAAGAAACTACGTGGCCACAGCCCTAGCATTCCATGTTTTAATTTGTTTGCGTCGCTCAGGTGCTCGTCGCTCAATCGTTCATCTCTCAGTCGCTCAGTGCGTGGCCCTAGCTTGAGCACGACGATATTGAGGTCGAGAATTCGAACCAGCTCCAGCTTAATGTTTATTTATGTTTTTCACCACCAAAAGTAATGCCGTGATTATTAACAGCAACGTAACGTATCCATACTAAAACTTCGCAATTGTCTAAGGTGTCTCACATTCTTCAATCCAGAGTGTCACAGCACTAACTACAACTGAAGATCAAGCTCATGAGAAATCTCCATAAATGAAAAGCAACCGCATTGTTTACGTACAAATTTGGATATCAGTAAGGAATGCTGACGATCGACAATGTCCAGAGTATTAGCCCTCAGCAAGGGTATCGAAGCAAAAAAGAGACTTCGTCTTATAAGGAATTTAAGATAAACTTGCAGAAGACATCTGCAATTGGAATACGAATGGACGAGTGTATACGTACCTACAAACGTAATCAGATAAGGGATCAAAAGTTAATTTAATCATTCGTTCAGTGCAATCTCAAAGTTTACTAAGATCATACAAGCTTCCAGATACGAATAACACAATAACAGCTATTATTTGCAAAGTTATTTGCATTCACTATTATTTATGAAAATATACAAACATACATATGTATGTATGACAAGACAATGCCAAGGAAAATAATCAGAAATTCTAAACGTTGTTCTTCAACGATTACTGGTGAATGAAAATGTGTCAACTTGATTGAAGTGAGTTGATACGTTTTTAATTCGCTAACGTGAACGACTTACGTAATGCGTACCGACACGATGTCCACATTCGCATTTTGAAGAAAAGACATCGCAAACAAAAAGACCGCACCGCGCACAGCGCACAATGTGGGAAAACTTGGTCCGGTATTGGTTTTTATGTATTTTTCGTTTTTTTTTTTTTTTTTTGATGATGATACTTCTTGAAACTGTCTGTCTTGTCGGCGGTCATTGAAATTGTCAAGCGAACTGAAACAAAACTTCTTGTGGATTTGTCCAATTAAGACGGTATTTATGCCGTACGATAATTGTAGTCTTCTTTTCAAAATAAATTGGCAGCTAGCAAATTTTTGTTATTTGGTTGAGCCAATTTTCGGTTAACGATCCGATCGGTTTTATGAAATGATTACATGCACTTTGTTTGTCCAAAAGTATTGTGTGTGTAAAAGGACTATTGCGGCGGCGGTTGGCTGGGCTTGCAAATTTCAAAGCCAAGTAAATAAACACTGTGCCAGCGAAACTCAAGCTGTGCTATATACTAAACTATTTGCAGACGACTAAGGCCTTCTGATGTTTAACAAATTAGCATGAAGCTTAGTTTTAAGGTTACTGGTTTTTGTTTTGTATAAATTAATTTAAATTCAATTTTAAAACTTGATGTAAAAGACAAATGTGATCTTGTTTTGTTTTATTGTTCTCAGCATAGCTTTGGAAAAACACAAGACCAAACAAACCAAACATTTCGATAAATAACTTTCAAACGATCTAACACGCGTTGATGCTATCAACGACCCTGAAAGAGACTTGTGCGATTTGTTTGTAACTAGCACAGTGGTTTTCCGGTATAACGAATGCTGATGTAACAAACGTTCAATATAACGTACATACATATGTACATCATTTTAAAGTACTTTCGAGTTTTTTTACAAACCAACTTCTGTTTACTTTCACCTTGAAGCCCAGTGCTCCAACTAGAGACTAGATGTCAAGGGAGGAGTAAAAGTATTCCCATGGATGCGCTCTTTCTTGGACCTGGATAGGTTAGGTTAGGTTAGGTGGCTGTCCCCGCTCAGGCAGGGACACACTTAGGCCAGATTGGCCCATTGTTATACAACGGCGAAGAAAACCGGCTTACCTGGATAATACAAATAGGAAGAAATCTCCAGCTGGGACCAAAGGTAGCCCCTAAAATTTGAGTTAGACCGAAACTACTAAGCTACTTTAACGTAATCTGGGAATCAGGTCTACAGTGCCTTGTTTATCTAGCTCATCGTCTTATAAGTACATGTTAAGTATCCGGCCCATGCTGGGTGCTAATTTTGTTAAAGCCTAGTATTCCAAGCAAAAGTCCATTACAATTTGATGGGATCTGGGTTTCTCTTGGAACACCATAGCCAAAGAAGGAAAATAGAAATCTGCTCAGATAGTCAAGCAGCACTTAAAGCCATCGCAAATCCAATATCCAGATCTCATCTGGTCAGGGAGTGCAAAGACAAACCCAATAGGTTTGCCAGGCACAACGACGTCCGCCTTGTCTGGGTACCGGGTCACAAAGTTATCACGGGGAACGAGAAAGCCGATGAAATGGCAAGAGATGGGGCGCACGCTATGGAACGAATCGCTGAGAACACAATGGGGGTCGCATAGAGACATGTAGGAACTGCGACGAAGAAAAAGAAGACCTAGCGATAATAATAGTTTCCACCTTCCCTAGATCCCTCCCAACATACGTCCCAAACCAAATCTATCACTGCAGTTCCGACGATTACAGGAGGGAAACACAACGGGCCCGACAGAGGCCTAAGTAAAGAGCCTTCCACTCACCCTCATATACCATACCATACCATACCAAGTGCCAAAGACCTTTCGATTCATAAGCGGAATGTTAAGTTTCTTAGGTTAGGTTAGGTTAGGTTGTGCGGAAAGTACCCAGTTCTATCACAAGGTCCTTTTGCTCCATTGTGTTCATCTTTGTGTTGTGGTCCTTGTTCCAACCTTGAGTTCTAGATGGCCGATCTTTTGCACAACCACCCTGTACTCTTAATAAAATGGAGTATCTTCATAAGTGGTGCTTCTGTTAATTTTTTTAGTTCCCCAAACAATCTGCTTCCCATATCTCGGAGTCGGCGGTTTTGGAGATTTGGACACTCACAGAATAAGTAGTTTTCATTTCTTTCACATCTCTACAGCCCCTGCAGTAGTCTGGGGAGTTGATGCCAAGTCTAATGGTCATAGTGCCTATGACACAATGTCCTGTCAGTGCACCTACAATACGAGTTTCTTTTTATTTCTTTGCCAGGAGACATTTGGTTTTGCTCTAGACAATTCTCTGCCATAAGCTGCCTCACCAAGAGGTGTTGATTAGTCCTATGGTCTACGTCACCTTTCAGTACACCGATAGGTATGCCTATCATGTGTGTTCTCTTCCTAAAGCAGATCCTTGCCGAGTCAGTTCGTCTGCCTTTTCGTTACCGCCGATGTCACTGTGTCCGGGGACGCAGCAGGCTCTGAACTCGCTGACAATCTTTTAGATTTTATGCTTACATTGTCTAGTGCCTTGATAGCTGCTTGACTGTCGTTGAGGATGGTAAGCTTAGATAGACTCAGTTCCCTGCTCTATCAACGGGGAAAATCAGAAAGTCAAGAAAGCAACCTATGAGTTTGGAACTGATGCCTACAACCGAGCTTTTCGATGTCAGAAAAGTATTAAGATGCGCTTTCAAGTATATCGAAGCCCCACCACCCGAGGCAGAACAACACCAGTCGCGCAATTACTTGCCATAAAAAAAACCTTGGCTCGAGAGCACCTAGAGAGCTAAGGGTTAAACTCTCGCAACCATTCAAGTTGTGCAAGTTATACATTTTCCACGGCCTGCAAAAAATGTTGGCAGTATAACGTAGAAACAACTAAGCCACGGTAACCAATTACTTACATATGACGATAATATTGACTTAATCGGAAGAACGCAACGCGCTTGTGACTATATAGACGGAAGCGATCAAGATCGGTTCAATGGTCAAACAGTGCAAAACCAAGTATCATACATATGTACTGTCAACAAAAAAGATACCCATCACCAAGGTCTAGACAAACATGACTTTAACGAATAAGATTCGAAGGATTGTGTTCCGGAAAATTTTTGGATCTATTCCAACGGGATGGCAAATTAAAGAAAGAACATGATTCAGTTGACGTGCGTAAATGGAACAGTCCTCAACCAATTTGGCGTTTGATTTTGGAGGCAGCTCAGTAAATAAATAAAATCGATCAACTTCGAAACTTGATGTGAAGACATAACAGTAGAGTTATCATATGGCTTGAAAAGTTGGTTGAACTGTTGATGATCACATCAGGAGGTATGGTCGCCACTAAAACCTAGTGCCACCTGAGTTTCAAAACACTACATCAACACTCACAACATGAAAAGTTGCGAGAAGCCAGCCATATCCAATTTGACTAGTTATGCACCCATTTACCTGGAAACACGAAAACGAGAAATGTGTATGTAATTGTCCGGTATCCACCATTAGGACGTCCAAAATTCAAAAAGGAAGTCGAGGAGTCCGCCTTATTTCACCAATGTAGTTTTTATCGGTGACAAGAACACATTTGATTAGGTTAGGTTAGGAAGAATAGGGTTATGCAGCCTATTCTAAGGATTCTTCAATAAGGACATAACAATTTTGTATTTTAATACAAAAGCACCCTTAAACCCTTTTAATGATCTGCAAATGTCAAGCACTCAGTCAAGGCTTACATTTTTATCATTATGAAATTCAAGCAAAAGCAACGTTTAGAAATTATTGAAAACTACTACCGAAATTCGTAGTCGGTGGTCACAACTTTAAGAGCGCTTACTCCAATTTTCGGTCGTAATAATCGTCTCATCAGACAGGCTGTGCGTGGTATAGTGGATAAATTCGAGTCAACATATTCCCAAATGTATGTTCCTGTGCCAGTGAGATAACACATCGGTCGAAGTACCGAAAATATCACAGCCGTAAGTGCTTCAGTTCAAAATGAGCCAAATCAGTCGATTCCACGTCGTTCACAGGAATTACGAATCTCTCAGTTCACATTGTGGCGAATTTTTCTTAAAGACCTTGCCCTATACACTTACAAGATCAAATTAACTCAAGAACTGAAGCCTCTTGATCATTTGACGCACCGAAACTTCTCCGATTGGACTCTGCAAAAGTTTGAAGAAAATCCTGGATTTCATCAGCTATGGAGCTCAGTGGCTTTGTCAAAAAGCAAACAACCCCACATGTGCTTCAAGAGACTCGATTGCATCCACAAAAAGTGACCGTGTGGTGTGGATTTCATGGCGGAGGTGTGATTAGACCGTATTTTTTCGTCGATGAAAATAATCACCATGTTACGGTCAATGGAGATCGCTATCGTGCCATGTTGGAAGACTAGTGTTTGGCCAGAATTGGATGAACTTGACATCAGTGATATGTGGTTCCAACAAGATGGTGCCATATGTCACACAGCTGGTCAAACAATTGATCTATTGAAGGGGAAGTTCAGTAATCTTAAGAAGTGGTCGGGTCGAATGGCCACCTCCCTCATGCGATTTAACGCCGATAGATTTACTTTTAATGGGGTTACATTAAGTCGTTGGCTTATGCCAACAAGCCAACAACGTGAAGAGCTCAGGAACAATATTGAACTCGAAATTGCCAACGTTCCGGCCGATATGTGGGGAAGAGTGTTGGAAAATTGGCGCCAAAGAATCGATCGCTACAAACGTGCTCGTGGTGGGTCATATGAATGCAATAGAATTCCATACTTAAAATTGGCATATGTACTTCACCTGGAATAAATTTCAGCCCGATATCTCAATTATTCTGTGTTTTATTTAAATACAAAATTGTTATGTCCTTATTGAAAAACTTTTTATAAGACACTAAGCACCATAGTGGTCTCATCGCGATCCTTCTGAAACCAAAATTGGCAAAAGCTGAGAGCATTTGAATAGAATTTTACCATATTTTTATAGCTGTCATAGCCTAGCTCCTCTAGATTACTAAAGAAATAGCTGCCGAGAAGTTTAATGCGTCCCTTGGCAATTCCCTGATATTCACATAATATATGTGTTATGTCCTCAGCGCCACATAAGTCCTAGCTACACCTGTAGTTGAGAGCCCTAATCTTTTAGAGGGCTTCCTCAGAAGACAGTGGCCGGACAAGATGCCAGTAACTAATTGTAGCTGTTCCTTGCTTGAATTGAGAATTTCTCTGGTCCTTCTGCAGTCTAGCGTAGGCCACAGAGCCTTGGATACCTTGTGACTAATTGTATTAGACCTTCTCCGACTTGTCTTACTTATTCTTAAGATTTCTTAAGATTTCCCTCAAAGTCACAGTGACCTGTTACCTAACAAAGTCTTACTTGATACATACACATAAGATAAGATATGATTGTAGGTAGAGATGGGACCGAGTCGTCTTGTCACTGTAACCACCGATGGGCCTATTGTGATCTCCTCCAATTAGAGCTCGCTCATGATGCCTGAATTCGAGATGAATCCAGAGATGTCTTTGAGTGAGCTGGCGTTATATCCTCCGTTTCAAGGTGGACATACTCTCAGTAATTTTTCTCCATATGTACATATTTTATGCTAAACTTCCTGAAGCTATTTCTAAAATGTTTTAAGCCCAAACTATTGCTCCCGTAATAGAAATAATTGTTTCTGTTTTACCTCTGGAACCAAAACCTAAAAACTATCTGAGAATAGTATTAGGCCCAGATGAAGTCATGTAAGAACGCTAATACAGGATGAAGGAACAAGATGCGCTAGAAACATAGAAAGACCCTCTCCATACTCAACGAAAAAAAAAACAAAAATAAAATATGATTAACAGTCTAAAAATCTAAATCTATTGCGTTATTCCATGCGTTTAGCATTCATTTTTCAACTTCAGAAATATTTTTAGCTGCAACCCACCTGCACCGACCAACTGCACATTAATCTCAACCGCTTCCGCGGCTATTCATGTCAAAGATTCAAACATGCATACATAATTCTTTAAAAAAAAAATCCAACAAATGCCATAAAAATGCCTCGGTTTACCTGATGTTCTCAGACCTTCAATACATCATTTTCATCTAACGTTTTCATTTTAAATCACACTCCACCTTCAATGACGAAACCAATCTAAATATGTAGCTGATGTATCTAGATGTAGGTTGAAACGATCGTACACATTGGTGATAGGTCAGCGCAAAATTTGAATATAAATTGTCACGGCAATAAAATCAACCAACTATAAATTAAATCTCAGGTTGATAACTAATTTTACGAACTAGCGCCGATAAAAAAAAAAAAACAACACACAACACTACGAAAGCATTCTTTAGTTTATTTTTGTACAAAAATTGGATTTTTATTGAACGAAAAAAAAAAATCATCCCACGCATCGGTTTTTTTAAACAATTTTGTGGAGATCATAGATTAGGTTATAAACTAATTCGGAAACGTTGTAAACAAATTCGGAAACGCCGCGCGAATGAACCATCACACACTTACACTTCCTCCGATCGTTTTTATGAATGAAAACGAAATAATTCCCTGCGTTCGGTATCGCACATTCGACGGTTGAGAGCCAACGCACATTTGAATTTAAATTCGTATATTTTACTTAGCGAAATTTAGCACTTCATTGGATAGGTTTTAAAATAACCAATTTTTAATTGTAAGGAAAAAAAAAAAAAAACTAAAATTGGAATTGTGTATGCGCGACAAACACCAATGACGCGAGAACGAACAGCTCACCACACGGGAACTAGCGACAGACTGAAGATGATTGAAATTGAAAGTATTTGAAGAACGAATGTGCGCCGCTGCCGCATAGCATTGGGAACTTCAACTTATTTCTGCAGCTCGTTTGTCGCTCATCTGTTGCTTGAGAGAGGGGAAATGTATTCGAAACTTTGTGTCCCAAAGTCTGGCAACAATTTTCAATGAATTTCATTTGAATCGCGAATCGCATTGATTAATTGTAAATTAGCGAAAATTTAAATGTGCGATAAATACATACGTACTGCAGGCAAACACAGTATAAGTATTTTCCATAACAAATTGCGCATTGAACTTTGCACTTGACACGGCGCATATTGGCGTATTGACTTACATTGTTCGTGACGGTTTTCCTAATCTAGAGAAACGCGAAGGTCAGAGTGGTGTTCTAGATAACATTTTTGTTTCTTTTGAAATTTCTTGCTGCATGTACATACATACATATGTTTGTGCTTCGTTAGCTTGTTATTGAATTATCTTTTCGATAATTAAGAATCGTTTTTCATTCCTAAAAAAAAAGACGAGCTGAGCGATGACTGAATTCTTTACATGCATACATCATACATTTTTTTCTAGTGACGCTTCAAATTGTTTAGACTGTTCAAGTTGTAGTTGGTGCTTACTCTTGCATCAGTTTGGAGGATATGATTGCTGATTTAAAAGCTATGATGGCGGCTTATCTATCTATGATGATAGAATGTTCTGTTTGTGCGCTATGTCATGTTCGAGTTGCGTGCAAACCTCTCGGATGTGGCTGCCCCTGCTCAAGCAAGAACACACTTAGACCAGATTGGGCCATTGTGATACCAGAGTGAAGAAACCGGTTTACCGGCACCAGGGAACTAGAATATGTAGTACAAGTGCATCGAAGATAGCGGTATTAACCCTAAGATTTGAACCATTTCGTCCAAGAGATGAAGTTTCTTATCTTCTGGATGTCGAGTTCAGCTAGATCGTTAAGATCATCATAGAAGTAATCCCCGAGGGTTTCTCTTCTTAGCTTCGCAAGAGCAGAACATGTAAACAGTAGATCGGTCGTAGTTTCCTCTTCCTCCTCGTCCCTGCAGCTTCTACAGAAATCATTGGAGGGAACACATAGTCTAAGTGCATGTCTGCCTATCAAGCAATGTCCGGTAAGGGCCCCAATCGGTGAACCTAGATTTTTCCGGTTTGTGGATAAAAGTCTCTCCCTCTTCTGATGTTGTTCCAATTGTGGATTGCCAGTTTCTTGGCATCCGTGTCAAGGAGAAACTTGATCGATTCTCTATGCGCAGGGGTTTCCCGCAGATTTTCGGGGAGATGCCGACCTGTACCCCCTTTTGCCAGCTCGTCCGTTCTGTAGTTGCCTGGAACATCTCTTTGTGCTGGGACCCAGCACAGGGTTACGTCGCACCTGTCTGCAATCTCGTTGAAAGATCTGCGGAATTACTTTACCAACCTTGGTCGTATTGTCGACGATTCCAAGGCTTTAATAGCTGCCTGACTATTTTTATTGAAAGCTAAGCCGCAGCTTCGCAATTTCCGCTTGAAACACACTACAGTCGCGTGGTAATGGCTAAGCCAGGTGCGTGCGAGAAGACTCCTGTCCCCGTACCATCCGTGGTCTTGGATCCGTCTGTGAATATTTCTAGCGCGGAATCGCTCGAAACTGTATTAGACTCCCAAGAGCTTCTGTTAAGAATCCAAGTTGTGTACCTGACGTTAGGCTAGGAATAGTATGGTTGCCCTTGAGGATCCTAGAGTAACCCATTCAGCTGTGAGGATTCTCTGTGCCTTATGCTGCTTTTACTGCTACTAGCTTCCCAAAGATATCAACAGGAAGCAGATGAAGCATTACCTCCAGTGCGGCAGTGGGGGTTATTCTCAAGGCACCCGTTATGCAGATACATAATCCCTTTTTACTTTTTCAAGCAGGCTACTGTTGATTTTCTTGTCCAGTGCTGTCCACCAGACCAATAATCCGTACATAAGGATCGGTCTCACCACCGTCGTATATATTCTTCGTCCATGCTACCAGTACGTTCAGGATAGATTCAATAAAATCTGTTACTTGCCAGTAAGACGTCAGCAAAATCCGACAGGCAGTATGATCTTGATAGTTTGAGTGATCCCGAGGAAACACCGGGACCCACATACCCGGTTCATCTTTGTTCCTCCGATGTAGATGATCGTGTCGAAGTCTTTTACCGCTTCATCTTTCTTCCACTGTGCTCTGGTGGGGAATCCAACGTGAAAGTTTTTTCCTGAAGTTTAGTTGGGGGGTTATGTAGTCGGTTGGAGAAACCATGCCCTTTGGCAACGAGTCCAGGATATTGCTGTGAGTCTGACTGCGCTGCTTAGTGTTGTATTTTGTGTGTGTAATCGAGAGGCAGAAGATGCAGGGGCACAGTCAGGGCATCCGTCCGGGCCGACCTCAATGCCCCGTACTGCCTCGCTGTCATTTGGAGCCTTTTGAATTTCACAGGGTTATAAGTTGTTCTACTCTGGACTGTATCCAGGCACCATTATTTAAAAGTAAGATTAGGAAAACGCAGTATAACATGTTGCGAAACGAGCACGAGTGACATTAGTGACTGATTGCATCTATGACGATTTTAGTCTCTATGACTTTCCTACTGCTTATGAGTATGGTGTGATATGTATATGTATGAGAGTGGGCTGAAGACTCTTCACTTGAGCCTTAGTCGGGCCCTTTGTATTCCTCTCTTTCATAATCATCATTCATCATTTTGCAAATGGCACGTTTATCCACTATGAGGCTTGCGAGTTTAGGGAGCTTAACTGGACTCTCTACATTTCCCGATCTGCCGCCATCGACTCTAAGTCTAATCAGGGAAGAGGTGACATTTTAGACTTGGTCTTGCTATCTTATCCTTGGCCTACCCAGGTGACTCGATGGCACGGATTTCATCTCCTGATGTCATACTCAGTGACCGCTCAATCAATTCTTCAAGCCAAGACACTTTACTGTCAGTGTTATGCCTTCGCAGTAGCCATCAGCTTTCACAGTTGATCGATTTTTATTTATTTAAGAAATAAATGTTTTTCCGACATCAGGAGTTGAACCCGGACTTTCCGCGTGACAAGCGATGATGCTAACCACTGCACCATGGCGCTGAAGTGCGGTCTGGGTGGCCGTAACGATGACCAAGTCATCGGCAAAAAGCAGATGACTTATCCTTAAGTCTCCCAATTCGAACTGTTCCTCACCAAGGCTGCGCTGTAACATCCAATCCATATACACCATGAAAATGAGAGGTGACAGAACGCACCCCTGGAAAAGTCCAACGACCACAGTGAAAGGTGTCGATTTAACACCGTTCACCCGAACACAGGTCTTACAGATTGCGTATAGAGATTGAATGGCCCTCAGAAGAGAACCGGCTTTTTCCAAATCCACAAAGCAAATGTTTGGTTCTTAAAACTGTAGAGATGGAGAAGGTATAAGACGAATGTTGGGAAGGAGCGGAAACAATTATGGATTTGGTGAATCTTTCTGTTTTTTTGGTGAAGGCCACGATGGCACTCTAACCATCAATCAGATATTTTGGAGCAGTTCCATTCCTAAAAATACATTGCAATGGGTGTTAGAGTTTTCACGAACTTCCAAGTGGTAGTTAATTCTCAGGAATTGTTTTTGCTGTTTTATAGGTTGCTCTAGGTTATCGCTCGTCTGTCATAGAGATGGCAGGTAAATTTAACTTAAACCTGGTGGTTGTGGTGGAATGGGTAGTGTATTTGCATGTCACGCTAGTGTTGCCGAATCAGTACCCACATTTCTTTCGAAAAATATCGGGTTTCGAAAAAATCTTTACTATCTCTTTCCCTGTTTCTGAGTTACGTCGTGCAATTATGCGTGCAATTTAATTCCGGGACAATGTGTCCTAAGCGTGAAGAAGTATTTTAAAAAAAACATGGCTGACGATCTCGCAAGACACCTCACATTCTGCGCATTCTACCTGAACGACGGACATTGTAATTCGAGCTAAACAGACAAACCAAGCACAGGAGGAAAGCCAAGTCTACAGACAGATATATCCTAGACTAGATCAGATCCGATTCATTGGTTATCGGTGTCCTCACCTCTTCTTTCACAACTCCTGCAGAAGCTGTAGCGACAAAATGAAGGACGAAATTATTCTTCACTTCCTCTGCAAAAATAATGAAATACCAAATTGTGTTACTCGTGTATTATTATTGTACAGACTAGTATAAATATAAAGAGTAAACAAAAGAGGTAGGTTGAAAAATTCTAAAATGAACAAATTAAATTTTTACTTAATTCATTTTATTTATCTTTTAAGCCAAAAGTAAAATTAAAAATTGGTGTTGTTCGGTTTTTTTATACAAAACTAAAATTTATTATTAATTTTCCGAGTTTACTCAAAGGATTTATTGAAAGCTATGCCACATTGGTATTTTTTCATTTCGTGTTCCGTCCACATTTTGCCAGTGTTCCAGACCCGACCCCATTACACTGGATCCAACAATCACTGTACCAAGCACAATTTTCTTTCCTATCTTATTTTTGGTAGCAAGCGTTGTCTTGATGAGGACATTTTTCAAGTCCTCACATTGTTTAATTGGTATTAAGAGTGCGGCAGTACCATTGTCCCATTTAGTTGAAAGAGACGGAAAGAAACAGGCCGATTTCCACGAGTCTGAGTAGATGTTGTGTTCAAAAACGGTGGTCTTGACGTAAACACTGCCAGCTGAACTCTCGAGCTCGTCCTTAACCTTGTTGGAGCACCTCATTCTTGAGGTGATGACTTTCAAAAGTAGTCCCTTGTCTGACTTGGTGTGGTGGCTGATCCCCATTCGACGTCTTACCTCAGTGAGCCCCCCGGCCCATTGACGTTTGCTACCGTTTGATGAAGCCTTTTGACTCTTCTGGTCAACCCCGTTTGGGACTTCTGAATCTTTAACGTCCTCTTTCAAAGTGTCTTGCAGCTCCAGGATCAGTTCTATCACCCCTTTCGTTGAATTTGTCAGCTGTAATTAGACAAAAAGCAATGAACCAACCTGACATCGTGGAAGTGATTATTTAATTTCACATGAAACCATTAAGTCCAGGAATGACAAGCGGCTGTAGACTTACTTCCGCTGCTATGGGTGAATTACATGGAGGTTAATTATGATGAACAAGTGTTTTAAGTGTTAGAAAACAATTGCATCACGAGAATTCATGAAAGCCAAACAAGTGATAATGGTTTTTTTTTAGCAATGTACAAATGTAGGCAGCGTATTAATTAAATGAGGCATATACATACATAAACATGGCCATACAAAGTTTACGTAAATATTTAAACGAAATAATTAATTTTTAAATAGTTTATGGTTTGAATGCAAGAGTTTTCACATGAGTATCTGATGAATTTTCAGTTCTTTCGGGTGTTTATCTGGGTGCAAGTACAGAACCCAGGTAGGTAAGCAGGTTGAGGAGGCGGTTTAGCAGAACCTAATTAGCACTTAGACGTGCATTTTTCATACCACGACTCGTGTGAGCTGGTTGATGATGTGTATTGTTGAAGGTGTTTGAGACAGCCGGGCGTGTCTAGATCTAGCCGGTGGAGTTACTTGGAGCCAACTTATTTAATATTTTTCGTCAAAATATTCCTTTAAATGACTCGATTGCGAACGTGTTCGGAGCTATGAAGACTGTGGACTGATTTTTTTAAGAAACGCTAGTGGAAACTGACATCGATTACCTGTGCACGGCTGTGTACTATCTTTCACAACTACATACATTCTTCTTAGGTTAAGTTAGATCCCGAAGAGCACACAGTGCAATGTTAAACTCTGCTGCGTCCTTGGTTGCAGCAGGGAATCAGGTAATGAAAAGGCAGATGAATTAGCAAGTCTGGGTTCATTTGGGGTTCATTTGCAATCGCAACCGATTGGTTGGTACAATCTACAGTAGGGATATATCATGTGTATCACAATAGGTCTATATAGACCTAAGAGTGATGAGGCACATTCACCTTACATTTCCTTGATAATCAAATACCTCTGAAAACAGAGACGAAGTATCATATTCCCAGTTTCCAACACTCGTATCCACAGAGACGGCTCTGCACGAAGTAGTACGCAGAATCGAACGAACCCTTCGCTATAAAGAATACACTCTTACACCCTTCGCACTAAAGCTATTCGAGAATCTCTCACCACCTTAGGGGTAGAGGAGTACATTAGTCGATAAATTGTATCCATGGTTTGATCAAGTTTGTAAACAGAGGGACTTCTCACGGTGGGGTCATCTCCCCTCTAGGATGTAATGAATAAAATCTTGATCCGACTTGACAGAGAAACGGTCAAGGTAGCTGCGTACGCGGATGGCATAGTTATCCTGGTGTCAGGGAAGTTTCTCTCAGTGATAAACCAATTCATGGAAAGCGCTCTGGATAAGATAAACTCTTGGGCTTTCAGCTATGGTTAAGGGGTGAATCCTGACAAAACGGAAATGATACCACTAAAAACAAAGTACAGGACAGGGCATTAGAAAGGCTAGCATAGCCATCTAAGTCTTCCACAAGATTTTCGAAAAAAAAAAGGGAACTTCTACCAAAAATGACCCTATGGGTTGACACAGCAGCTGTACGCCCAATTCTCACCTATAGTCTTTTAACCACAAATAGCCTTCCAAAACTGTACTCCCTGGCCATAATTTCGAGATAGTGCAGAACATGTCCGTACATGGAGTGAAGTATTTTCAGATGACCCACAAGATTACCTGATTCGTACTTGTGATCTAGCTTCAGCTTTATAGCACAACGGGCAGCGTTCTTCCTAGTGAAGGCTGCAGTAGGGCAGGTGCGCATAGCACTTGTAATACCGAGACAGGCAATTCTTTGTAGCCATTTGTCATTCGTTTAAGTACTTTTGGCCACCAAACTATAGCCGCGTATGTTATTATGGGTCTAACTATCGAAATGTATATACAACCAATGTATCATTTTGGACTAAGACCCCAAGTTCCGCCCGTAGAGACGCCGAGTAGTCCACAAGGTTCTAGTGACACGATTAACCGCGAACTAGATATGTATGTGCATTCCAATTTAAGCGTCTGTCTAAGGCAACGCCGGGGTACTTCACCTCAATGGAATAGCCTTCCGTGGTGCCTTTAACGATGATAGACCCGAGATTGATCAATCTTCTTTTCGTAAAAGGCACTAGAACAGTTTTGCAAGGATTGATGGAGAGTGGTCCAAAGTTGAGGGTGGCCATGGTGCAGTGGTTAACATCATCGCTTGTCACGCTGAAAGTCCGGGTTCAACTCCTGATGTGGAAAAAACATTTATTTCTTAAACAAATAAAAATCGATTAACTGTGAAAGCTGATGGCGACTCTACTGCGAAAGCATAACACTGGCAGTAGAGTGTTTTGGCTTGAAGAGTTGATTGAGCGAACACTGAGTATGACATCCTGATGTCATTCGAAAAAAAAAATCCTGTGAATTAAGCAATGACAAAAACACCACAAAAGTCCCCAGCTAGCCTAAACACCACCCTTGGACGCCA
This sequence comes from Matsumyia berberina, assembly GCA_917880715.2. Classification (NCBI taxonomy): domain Eukaryota; kingdom Metazoa; phylum Arthropoda; class Insecta; order Diptera; family Syrphidae; genus Matsumyia; species Matsumyia berberina. The sequence goes on from OU862870.1 coordinate 39,850,082, forward strand.
ATGAAACCTACCACTACCTGTGTTTCAAACCGCTGCACCTAGCAGAACCAATAGCTATGTAGTACAATCTATGGAGATTAACTAAAAGATTGTCGATGACTATAGACCACAGAAGAGGAGAGAGAAATTCCTCTTAAGGGCATCCTTTTACTGATATTACAGACACTCCTCCCAAAGAAGAAGTTATTATACGACTTTCCAACATGGTCCTTATCCATTGATTGGTCGAGTCTATATTCCTCTACTACTAATAGCCTTTGCTATCGAGTCGTAGCCGGTATTATCGAAAGCGCCCTCTATGTTTAGTAAGGCGTTGCACCTTAACCACTGGACCCCGGAAAACGTGACGTTTTACAGAGCAGTAATTCTGTTATGTATACATTTCAAGCCTGTCAAAGTGAAATATGTATGGATGTATGTACATGTGTATGTATGTATGTACATAATTGGTTCCGTCAATCGTAACATGTTATTCTTATTTCTAAAATGGTTTAACTTACATTATTTGAACCCTTTAATACTGTTGTATTAATATCTTTTATCGGCAGCCATAATTCATCTGTACAAAACTGTCCCGTTCGGGAATTTCTTTTAAATACTTTTGGTTCCAAATAGCACGTTACAGAGCCTAAAATACAAAAAAAAAAAAATACTCATACATCCATATTTGAAGACATCGCTATTACAAAAGACTTTACCTATATTTCTCCTCGATTCACTGGTGGTCAGTTGTGGTATTTCCTCTGTCTTGGAGTTTCCCGCCTTAGATTTCACAAGCGCTTCATCATCTTTAGGTTTTGTACTTGAATCCACGACTTTTTGAACAAGCGACGAGCTTCGTTCTTTTAAAGATCTATATGTCTTGTTAAATCTATTAAAACTCTGAAAATATAAAATTTTAAGTTGAGAAAAAAAATCTCAACGAAATCATTCAAAGAATCTGTTGTTATAAAAATGCTCCTTTTCCCTTTTGTATAATAAAGATATTAGACGGCTGAGAGAAGCAGTTAGGGAATACGTTGCGTTAATCCAGAAAATAGAAAGAACTACTAAAGCTACGTTCAGACGATTGTCAGATCTTACAATATTGTCAGGTCTTCCAATGAAAAATGTGTCCCAGATGTCTTAGAATCGTATAAACTGACAATTTTTGTCTGAAAAGGTTGTAAGAAAAGCATTGACAGGTCATTGTAAATTCGCCATCTGACAATGAAATTGTCAAGTATCTACCAATCGTGTGAACACGCTTTTATGCCATTGTCAGGGCATTGTAAGACGTTAAGGACATCGGCAGACAACTCACATGGGTGTCGATGAATATTTCTTGAAAGGGGTGTGTTTTTAGATCCATGCTGTGGAATTAAGAAAATTAATGATGTTACAAAATTTTATGACGGAATTTTCTGATAACTCCTCAAAGAACGTTTTTTCCAAATGTGAGATGCTTAGCTCTAGCTAGCGCCGGGAACTCTAGCTTCCTCGGGAGAGGAAGTGAAGAAGGGTTTATTTTTCCTTGCGGTAATATGTACTGCAGGTAATTTTTTTTTTTTTTGCGGGCCAATGTATTCAGGTCTTTTTGAAAATACTGCCTGCAGTTAGCTGTGTAGCAGGCTGGTACTTTGTAGATGGCAACGAGAACTTCCCGAATGATGGACGAAATCTTTAAAACCGGAATGTAAGATAAACGGAAGAGGTATTGCAGTGAAACGGAAGAGGTATTGCAGTGACCGAAAAGTTCGCCAATAGCCAGGTAGCGTAGTGTTAAGATAAACCCGCTGAAATGCTCCCGCTCATATTCTTTTTTCTTTTTGGATATGCAGAGTCCTCAAAGCAAGGAGATTGTCAAATTGTTCGGAATTCATATGCAAAAAATTGCAATCCAATTCCGGGTTCTCAGCTCGCAATTTGACGAGAAACTTCGCGTACAATCCCTCCTGCTGGCGGCGGGGCACCCAATCCCTCGTCCAAACACTACAGCATTTGTGTGGCAATTCTTTTTCATCCTTGCAAATAATATATGTATATGCGGCCAAAATAGTCGCAAGTGACACTTTTAACTCCATTTCGGCACAAAGAAAAAAGTTCTGTCAAATGTTGTGACACCGTCTGACAACTTATCTGCCAATTTTTTGTGAACAGAAACCTACCAATCGGGTGAACTGACAATTTTTTACCTGGCAACGTTGTGACAATGAAATTGTCAGAAATTAGGACAACATCTTACAACCGTGTGAACTGGCTATTTTTCGTTGGAAGGTAATTTGTCATAGTCAGCTAATTGTCAACACATTGATAAACCTGACAATATTGTAAGATGTTACAATTGTCTGAACGTAACTTGATTCTCTCTGGTTCTGCTTAACTAGTCCGTCTGTTCAATTGTAATTTAAATGCGCCTTTTTTTTTTGGCACACTCTTCTTCTCGGAGAAATGTGAAATTAAGAAGAAAGGTTTCTTTTTAAATATAACACGAGTATGGAACAACCCAATTTTGTTTATTCAAACTGTACGCGCACACTTGGTAGCACAGACTACAACCACCTGTGGAATATAAAATTATAGTTTCCCGAATTTTCGAATTCGAAAAAAAAACAGGGTCAACATATTTAACTATATACTTGTCGACTTGTTTTTTTCGGTACAAAATTACTGAATTTTATTTATGTTTAAACAATTGCTATAAATCTGGCAATTGTTTTAATTCCTCAAATATTTCAGTACAGCATGGATACTCGGTGAAAGAATAAGAAAATAATGCATTTGATGGACCTTCCTCCTTTTTAAAGAAAACCCAACATTCGTTAGAGTGACGGGCATTTACATGGAGTAGAAATGAAAAACTAAGCTCTTACCTAGAATTTAGTTTGAACAAGAGTCTGGCAGCTCAGATCTGGGTGTATTCTCTTAACGCATTTTAAGCCCTGGAGGTACTCCAATATGATTAGATGGAATGACTGCTGAATATTGCTTGCAGTCAGATAGAACAACGGACCTAGCATTAAAGCATTCAATCGGCAAAAGCTGGATGACATAAATTCAGAATAACCTGGTAGGTATACTCCCCAGTCGTCACACGTACATATGCTCACGTATAGAGAACTGGAACTTCGACTTTGGAAAATCATTCTCGTGTGTCTTTCCGACAAAAGAACAGTGGGAGGGCGGCAAGCCTGTAATGAATCCAATTCCCTCTATACTGATGGCTCAAAAATGGACATAAATAGAAATAAAATCAGATCTTTTCTCTAAAGAACCGTGACAACGCAGCTCAATAAGACCGGCTGACCGCAGCAGTGTTTTCCAGGCCGAGGGTCTAGCACTGACAGAAGACAGAAGAATTGACAGTCAGGCAGCTATAAAAGCCGCAAATCACATGAAGGTGTTTCGGTGTTAAGTTGGGGCAGTCTGTAGGACCTCTAAGGTCGCGAAAAGCGTTTTCGAATCTGGTCATGGTCTTTTACCAACTCTCCACAACTTCATTTCGCTCTCGATGGCAATAAGCACGGCGAAGAGCTTGTTGATCTGGTGGTGACAAAATCTGTAGAGGATGTTACCGTCTATTGCAAAAATGATGATGCTGCTATAGCCTTAAGTCTTAACAGTCCAGCATCTAGATTCTCTGAGTCTTATTGCACTCTAAGGTCTAGGATCTAGGGGTAAATAATGTAAAAGAAATGTCAGAGCATCGAACAGTTCTTTGAAGTCTTTGAAGGCTAACAGGCTTTAGTAGTTAGTGAATTGGAAAGAGGAGAAACGCGTTGTAGAATTTAAACGTTATTGACGCCCTGTGTCTAAGGAGAGGTGAGGTGTCCGTACTTATTTAAAAAATGTGTGTGCATATACTTACCGCCGGTGGAAGTTCTAAAAGTGCGTAAACCGTGAAAACAACAAAATGGCCGGCGAATATTTCTTCTGGCAAAAACTCAGAAACGGCTTTCCCTTTTGTGTAATTTTTTAAAGATGGCCTGTTCCACAAAAGACATTTTAAATGAAAACTTTCAACGAAACAAACATCTAATCGAAACTTACTTAATATCCGGTGCTAGTGGAAATTTAAAACTTTCGTTAAACTTAGGCCACGAGTTCGTTTGAATGCTGCTGTCAAGTCTCTTCGATCCGGGAAAAAGTTTTACCTTAGCGTGTAAAAAAAAAAATATTTTGCTCAATCATGCCAACTTAATTTTTGAAATATTAGGCGTGTTTTTTTGAAACCAAGCCAGCCAGTAGCCACGTATACCCCAAGATGCGTCTTTTGGGGTAGAGGCTGATCGCATTTGTGTTATTTATTTAAATTGTTCTAAATTTCGTGAAATAGGCACGAAAATCAAATCAAATTAGTCGACACTGACAATTAATATGGATTATCAATCTGAACACGAAACGTCAAAAAAAATCCAGTCCGTTGCTCCTGTGTGAACAGGGTCTTTTAAGACTTTTTCATTCCTGTTGTAGTTCGCAGTATTTTTTTCGCTTTGTCTACAAACTAGTTCTAGCAAAGTCAAATTTTGTACGTAAAACAAATACAACAACTCTTGATTATCCCCAGTCAAAAGTAACTGCCTAGGAATTTTACGATATCCCATGACCAGGGGGCGCCGAAAGCGTCTAAACGAACGACTGGCTCGCTAGGTTTAAAAAAAAACCGCCTATTCTTGCGCAACTTACGATGCTGTACCTTGATGTTATATCCTTGCACCATTTTGAAACCAAACACTGTGGGCAGGTGTCGAGCAGCAATCAAAACTACATTTAGCTCGGGCACCAACTTTGTTGCACCCTCACCACCGTCAGATGGCGATTGTGTAGATTCAATGAAAATTTGAAAACCGATTTCTGGCTCCAAGCTGACAGAGTGTCTTTGTTTGCTTGCACTGGATGTTGAGGAATTTTGCCCCGGAAGCAGCGCTCGCAGTTTGTTCAACGAAAACGACATCGCACCAGACCACACGTTACATTAACGATTTATTCAAATTCACTGTGATGTTTGTACGTCAAACTGTAAAAATGTTTAAATTGATTTATATTTGAATTGTTTCAGAAAAAGTAAGTATTCACTCGCGAAGTACAAAGTCCTTAACGAGTTGCAAACGTATGTAAACCTCGCTTCGCGTCGCGGTTTAAACGACTCTAACCCACAGGTATCGTATTAACTATGCGAATAAAAAAAACATTATTAAACCCCACATGCACTTTTTGTTTGAAAAGCAAAAATAGAAAATCGTATCGGTATTTGTCCAATTAAAATTACTTAGCCGCACAGTTGTACTCGTATTCTCTGCTATTTGTACACAGGCGAGCGCACGAGAGTATCGCGGACACTTGGCTCGTGGTCATGGCTGTTCGGGTGGATGGGTATAGCCCGGCACTCGCCAGTTTATGGAATAATAATTGTTCTTAATTATTTTCTGCCTTTTTTTTTTAGTCGCCAGTGCTTGAGGAAAGGTGAAAGAAAGTGGAGAAGAAAACTAAAACACGTTGTTGACGTTGTATGAGTACGAACTGTTGAACAAATCAATTCAATTTGAAAATAATAAAGCAACGCGCTCGCACTTGGGGCTTGGTGTTGGCAGCACCACACCACCACATGAGATCGGTTTCATGAATCATACGCCCAGCGACAAAAGGTGCAAATTTGTTGTTTATTTGATGACAAATTAAGATACTCTGTAGAGATTTTTATTTCCCCCTCCCCAAAGGCACTTGATTGCATTTGCAGGTGCTTTGCTTGGTCGAAAATTTAATTTCACTTTTTCTTAAACTTTTACATAACTTAAGTAAGTAGTACCGTTACGTTCTAAACAAGTAGGTGCTGTCACTTTTCAGACGGGTATTCCCTACATTAGACACTTTAATAAGATAACGCGACAAGTACAAGCACTGAACTGCAATTCACAATATCTGCGTTATAACGAGAAACGAAAAAAATGTACATTCCGCTGCGAGCAATGAGCGATGATGTATACGAGCTGTTCGGATTCGTGACTTACATATTATCAGACAAGAAATGCGACCGAGATACAGAGAGTCATCGGAAACTCCACGAGGGTAGAGTGAAACATTGTGCGCGGAGCACAGCGCTACTCTAACTAAAATAAATTGTCTGCGCTTCCAGAGATTCTACACTTGAACTCGACGAAAATTTGTTCAATTAAAATTTTGTTATCTATGATGTGCGTGGAGCGATAACGCTTATCACGCTTCTAGTGTTTGTGTGTGATGCATCGCAATAGCGCTTAGATCATTGACTGTGTGAAGTCTCCTTGCAAATAAATTAGAAGGGAGGACGGTGGGAACAAATTCTTACCTCTTTGTTTAAATTTATATATTTTTTAGAATAAAAGTAATACAACAGCGTATTATCCGTAACCCTTAGCTCACAGGTTGAAGTACTAGCGCAACTCGCTCAAAAAAGATCTCGGATTTCTTGCCATTCAAGAAATTGTCGCTGACTCGCTGACAAAGACTATTTGGATTATAGGGGCTTTCGACCTACTTACTTATTTAAGGTGGCGCTACAGTCCGAGGTGGACCTGGGCCTCAACCAAAAAGCGTCTCCAGCCAGCTCGATCTTTGATCAGCTGCTTCCAGTTTCGCACGACAAGTTGGTTGACGTCCCCTTCCGCTTCCACTTGCGTGCGCCACCTGAGTCGCGGTCTTCCTCTACTGCGCTGTCTCTCGAGTGCAGATTCGAAGATTTTCCGGTCCAAAGAATTGGTGTCCAACTGCCCTACATGACTACTCTTCTGTCTAAGTCGATGTCGCTGTACACTCCGTACAGTTCGTCGTTGTATCTCCTTCTCCACTCACCGTCTATGCAGACGGGACCGAAAATCACCCGAAGAATTTGCCTGTCAAAATAGCCAAAAGGAACCTCATCCGCTTTTGACAGAGTCCATGCCTCTGCGTTGTAGAGCAGGACTGGGATGATTAAAGACTTATAAAGGGTCACCTTAGTTGTTCGAGAGAGGGCTTTGCTACTCAATTGCCTTCTTAGCCCAAAGAAACAGCGATTGGCAAGAGTTGCTCTTTGTTTAATCTCAGCGCTGGTGTCGTTGTCTGAATTTATAGCGGAGCCTTGGTAGACAAAGTCCTTAACTACCTCAAAGTTATAGCTATCTATAGTGAAGTTCTGTCCGAGACGACGGTGTTGGGTGTCCTTTCTTGTTGACAGCATATATTTCGTCTTGCCCTCATTGACAGCTAAACCCATCTTCGCCGCCTCCGTCTCAATACTCACAAACGCACCAGTGACATCACACTGCGTTCTTCCGATTATGTCATTATCGTCGGCATATGCGAGTAATTGGACGGACTTTTGAAAGACTGTGCCTCTAGTGTTAGCTCGTAAGTTTTGCACAACTCTTTCAAGAACGATGTTGAAGAAGTTGCATGACAGCGCGTCGCCTTGTCTAAATCCTTTTTTGACATCAAAAGTCTCGGTGAGGTCTTGACCGACCTTGATGGAGCAGCGCGCATTCTCCATCGTCATCCAGCACAGACGGACGAGTTTGGCAGGGATACCAAAACTAGACATGGCTCTGTATAGCTCGCCTCTATAGATGCTGTCATAAGCGGCCTTAAAATCGATGAAGAGGTGATGGGTATCGATGTGAATATTTGGTCGATGGTGGACTTTCCTGGCCTGAAGACACACTGATATTGACCGATCAGGTTGTTGACGAACGGCTTCAGGCGTTCACAAAACACGGCAGATAAGATCTTGTACGCGATGTTAAGATGTCTGATGCCTCTGTAGTTGGCGCAGTTCAGAGGGTCTCCTTTCTTGAGGATCGGGCAAACAATGCTGAGGTTCCATTCATCGGGCATACTTTCCTCCGACCATATTTAACAGATGAGTTGGTGTATGCTCCTTATCAAGTCATCGCCTGCTGCTTTGAACAGCTCGGCAGCTAGGCCGTCAGCTCCAGCAGCTTTGTTGGACTTAAGCTTCGAAATGGCTTTCTTCACCTCGTCCAGGTCGGGTGGACGAAATTGTTGGTCTTCGTCGTCCAGGTTGAATGGTTCATTCTGCCTGACAGCGGGATTTGATTCGTCGTCGCCGTTAAACAGTCTGCAGAAGTAGTTCTTCCATATCCTCAGCATCGATTGTGATTCTACTACGATGTTCTCTTGTTCATCCTTGCAGGCTTTGATTCGGGCTCTGTAGCCTTGACAGGTTCTTTTTACCCTTTGGTAAAACCTCATTCCTGCTGTGACATCTCTCTATTTCCTCGATCGCTCGCTTCTCATGCTACATCTTTCTTCTTCCTTCTAAGAAGCCGGTGGGGTGTTCGTCTCTCCTCTTCTGCTCATAGACCTCGCGAGCAGTTCTGGTCCTTCTATGCCGCGCCTCTTTGCATGCTTCTTGTTTCGCTGCATGTGTTTGCCGGCATTCGTCGTCAAATCAGGGGTTTCGTAGCGGTGGCCGAGTGAAATCCAGCACATCAGAGGCGGCATCTCCGATGGCTTTTTGGCAATGTTGTCACTGGTCTTCAATACTTGATGCTAGTGGCATAGAACCTCTTGAGAGATTGAGAGAGACTAGATCGGAAAATGATCTGGTGGTCTCTTGCGATTGCAGCCTACCGACGTCGAACTTCCTCACAGCATTTGCTTGTCTTGGCGGAGTTCGGTGTATCCACAGCCGTACGAGTCAATGTTGGCCCCTCGGAACGTTCGGATATCCATGGTGGTGGTGGTGTCGTATAGGCTGTGCTTTCCGACAGTACTACCAAAGATACCCTCTCTTCCTAGCTTTGCGTTAAAATCGCCTATTACAATCTTATAATAGCTGGGGCACTGATCTTATGTCCTGTCTAAGAACTAGTAGAACCTGTCTTTGATGTCGTCGTCTTTCTCCTCTGTGGGGGTATGCGCGCATATCAGGCTTATGTTGACGAATTTAGCGGATCACTATGAGGCGTTCGCTCACATATCTGAAGCTCATGACTTCTTGCCTAAGTCTGCCTCCAACGACGAATCCACATCTAACTAAGCGCTGCTCTTGTTACCGGTAGCGATCACCGGAGTAGATATCGCAGTGTTTCATCCTTTCATCCTCTTTTTGCCCGACCCATCCCACCGCACTTTTTGGATGGCGGTAATGTGGAGGGCCTCCGGTAATTGTTCGGCTGCACGTGGTCTGTTAAGGTATCTTACATACCACATGCAGATCCGAAGATCGTTGTCCTTATTTCGATGGGTCTGTAGTTAGATCTTTTAAACATAGGTAGCCAGAGCCTCAAATGGACAAATAGGTCGAGTGGAAAATACTTATACGTTATTCAGTTCCATGTGCGAGGAGAGCGAAGATGTCATCGAATCCCAGCTGTCAGGCATGGGAGAGGCCATCAATCACTAAACTTCTAATTTCAAGATCGATCAATGCATGCTTGATCTAGCGACATGACGATGTGATGCTGTAAAAGCCCTGTTAAAGTAAAGTCTTAATCGAATAGCAAAAAGTCTCGAAATTCCGTTCGTTTAAAATAAATAAAATGTTATTTCATATATTCAACTATGACACGATCACAATGAAAAAACTATCATGACTTGTTTTTCTCTTCGTCGTCGCTTTCAATGTGTATCCTTTCAACCAGTTCGTTAAACTTCACAGTCGCACGAGGCTTCGACGACTCGTTGGAAGTGTCACTTTCGCCCCCGTCATTATTTTCCTGCAGAGATCCATTCAAAGTCGAATTAAGCTTCTCAATTTGACGGCGTCTTCCATCGTCAGTGGATTCTTGGGTGGTGGTACCTAAGATCTTAACCGATTCCCGCTTTGAATAAAATGACGGCTCGTACAGGGCATCACTGAGGATCTCTGCATGTTTTTGTATATCAACTTCAGCGCTTTGCTTTAAGTTAAAGTTTTGATTCATTGGACCCCGAGATGACAAATTGTTGACTGGTTCATCATGAATATGTCCACGGTCTCGATATACGAATCTCCAAAAGATAAATCCTGAAATCTAAAGCAATTAGGAAACGGAAGACGGCAATGTTGAGTAACAAACCAATACAAGCAACGGTAATAACAGCAAAAACACACAACCCAACAATGTATCCAGTGACATTCGGCACACCACTCTGTTTAGATTCCTCTGTTGCAGCAACGACCTCTTCAAATGTTTGGGCAGAAATGTTCATGGTACTTCCACTTTCGGATAACTTCCTGGAACACGGATTTTGTAAAATGACAAATGGTTCCATTTCGGTAGCACTTACCGCTTAATAGCCTGGCTCGGTATTGGAACATCTCCTTCAAAGGCATAGGCCCAGACTTGTTGAACAAATTGCACAGATCCAGCTCTGAACAAAGGCACGTCCTCTGTCGAAGACACTATTGCATGGCTCAATGCGATGAAATTTATTCCTGTCCTGCGCTTTGTATCCTCCATCAGTGCCTCAATGGAGTTGACATTTTCGTTTACGAAAGTGAAGAGAATAAAATGTTCGGCGCCCAAGACTTTAATGGTCATAGTGAAGCTACTGCTCAGGCCGTTTCTGGCACCGTCCCTGTCAGTCGCATAAACGAGTAAATCTATTTCATTCAATCCCTGCATAGTGTGTGCATTGGGATACACTTGCCCACTCTCAGGATCTATTTGAAAGTGTTCATTCGGCTGAATTGAATAGCGAATTTTCGCGTTTAGCCCTTCGTCCTTATCACGTGCCACTACTCTGGCAATACTTTCAGAAAAAATTTGCTTTGAAATTTTCTGTTCAGGAAAGCCTACAACCAGGCGTTCTTGATCGGGGTAGACAAACTCGGGACGGTTGTCATTGATGTCTACGAGGATAATTGACAACACTGTGGTGTCTTTTGAGAAACCAATGTCGTTTGTAAGGACCAGCGACCTATTTTCCACGGCAACTCTCGCTCTATTCAAATCTCTCTCAACTCTCCGTAAAGCATTGAAGTCTCCCATCGTTTCATTGGTGCAATCTAGTTTCAATTTAACCTCAATTTGTGGCAGAAGCGCGCCTGTAAAAATTGCAGCCTCCCTATCCGTTGGTATCATTTTGAGCATTTTCGTAGTTGGATCAATGCTAACGTATTCTAAAAATAAAATTAAAATTACAAGCCGACATGGAGGTGAAAACGAAACAAACCTTGATCGTGGGGTTCTATGCTAAAAACCTTGAACTCACAGTTTTCAAGTTTAGCGTTTAAAATAGCATCATGTTCGATTTCTTCTTCTAAATATTTTATCAAAAGAGAGTTAGAAACTGAAACATGATCTTCGCATTGTATTAGAGCTTCAATGTCTAGCCTGCCCGTAGCTTGGCTTTGACCGTGGGTCACTACATTCTCCGCCACTATGTCGAAATAGTACCTCCCTGGACTAGTGATGCCACTGAGAGAAATTTCTCCAGAGATGTTATCGATGTTTATTCGTGATCTTAAGTGTTCTAACAAAAAGACAAACTTACATATTCAAAATGTACGATGAACTCATTAAAAAACGTACCGTTTGCAACGCGCAGGGAATATCTCACATCAGCATCTGATCCTCTAATGACTGCCTGAACTTTTTGTAGACTTCCAACGTAATTCGGTTTACTGTAGAAGGTGTAGAAGCTATTTTCGAATTCAGGAATAAATGTTGGCGGCTCGGGAGTCGGGCAAAGTTGTTGACCTTAAAATAGTTAAAGTACATGCATTGGTAGATAAATAGAAGCATTAAAGTTCAAATGTTGTATGGTACAGTTCCTTTGCAATGCAGAGTTTAATCGCATTTCGTGTTTACTATGGACAACTTAATTTGACTACAATAGCTGCGTAGAAAGAATAGAACCATCGCAGCCTTCCAGCTCAAGGACATCGAAGAGTCTAAGAAGAGAAATCATGTACGTAATTTCTATAAAAAAAAAGAACCTTCCGCCAAGAGCCGCAAGAGGTAGGTGGATTTCTTACGTCATCGCTAAGGTTTCTGTTCCAATGGCGGGAACAAAATAGCGGAAAAAGATTTCCACTTTAAAAACGAATTTGTACTCATGACCTCGAAATGTGTAAGGATTTTCAATTTTAACGAAATCCGAGCATTTTTGAAGAATTTCAAGACGGCGGTTCCAAGATGGCGCCCGAATTGGTAGCAGGCGGATTCTGTTCACTGTTATCTAGTATATTACTAAAAACTCAGAACCGGAACCGGTTAGGATTTATTTGAGTTGTGAATTGTACCGTTTGAGACATAAAAAGGGGCGTAACCCGGCCCCCTCTCGACCGATTATGCCTATCTACGAACTTAGCCGAGGTATCCGCCATATGAACGTGTATACCATATGACATGTGAAATCCACCTACCTCTTGCCGCTCTTGCCGGAAGGTTCTTTTATTTATTTAGGGGGATGAAACAACTCGAGATGCCCTTCCCGATGAAGTATCGCACGCGTTCGAGAAATGCGAGAAGAAGAGCCCACATTGTATTAGAGCATTTGCGGACAAATTTGACATTTTCATATGTTGCTTCAAAGCAACATCGGAAAATGTTAGAAGTCCGCAAATGCGTTTGGGCAAATGTCAAAAAGTCTGTAAATGTGTGCAAATGGTCCCAAAAGAGTGATCACACGATTTACGGATGACGTGTGCAAACGTTTACGGACGACTTCTGCAAATCGTCCGCAAATAGCGTATGTGAAAACATTTGCGGACAAAAATTTGCTGATCACACGATTTGCGGACGTTTGGGATACATTTTTATGCAAAATTTGCGCACATTTGCAAGTTGTCTCTGATCGTAGTTTAACAGCTGCTCAACGAACATGACCAAGAGAGAGTGATAGAGTGTGAGGAAAACTCGATTTTAGTCGATGAAATGGTTTCTCCACCCCGTATAGATGGAGTCGGTATAGCTAAGAACAACAAGGTTGCGGTGTGAGACGGATTGCCGTCAGAGATTTTCAACGCCATTGGCGATGTTTTAGTAAAGAGCACCAGATCATCTGCAAAGTTTGAGATCAGGAAAACATGCCCGACGACTGGAATGTCAGCTCTATCTGCCCTATCTACAGGAAAGGCGATCCTGTGTCGTGCAACAACTACTGAGGCATATCCTTGCTTAATATCACTCAAAAGATCCTATCCACTGTTTTGTTTGAATGCTCCGCACGAATTTATCACTATCAGTGCAGATTGCGGCCCGGCAAATCGACCACTGATCAAATATTCACACTGAGACAAATCCTGGAAAAAATCAACGAGTTGCAAGTCGACACCAACCTTCTCTTTATCGACTTTAAACCCGCAAATGACAGCATTTATCACATCAAGCTATACAACGCCATGGCTGATCTCGGCATCCCGGTAAAACTGATTCGTTTGTGTCACCCAACCCTCGAAAACTCGCGATGTGCCGTGGAGTTTGGAACCAGAACCTCCGAATCATTCCAAACATGCACTGAATTTCCGCAAGGACGCTGTCATCCGATTTCTTCATCCTTGTGTTGGAACAGATAGTGCAGCGGACAGTCATAAATACGGAAGACACTATTTTCTCAAACTCCGTCAAGCTGTTGGGCTACACGGACGATATTGATCTTATCGCCCGCTTCCAAAGTGCTGTCATTGACGCATTTACGGTGATTTAGGAGCTGGCTAGAGAAATTGGTCTTAAGATGAATAAATGTAAAACCAAATACTGTCGACAAGAAACCAATCTGCCATACACCGCATTGGACAAAGTGCAACCATCGACAGCTACAACTTTGAGATAGTGAAGGCGTTCGTCTACCTCTTGGCAAATTTATATTTCACTAAGCGACACCCAGATGAAAATTCGACGAAGAAAACCCTAGGTAACCGATGCTACTATGGTTTGTCGAAACAACTTGGGTTAAAACTCCTAACACGAAGGACCAAAACCGTGCTTTAAGACGGGCATCCACCATCACTCATGAATGACATTCCGGGAATGATTGCGGCATTCAAAAATGTTTTAATTCATAAGCGTATGAATGCACACTCTGGAACGCAGCCCCATCCACCGGCATTCATGAGTACGGTGGATGCCCAGCTTTACAGAACGCTGATCTTGCCGGTCGTCCTCTATGGAGCCGAACGTTGGACGATAAGCAAGACAGCTGAACAGATCTTGGGTTCCTTCGAAAAACGGAACTGTCTGCGAGGAGAGTGAATGGAGGTGAAGATTTAACCGCGAGCTCTATGTGGATGTAGTCCGGAAGGTAAAAATCTGTCAGATACACTGGCTCAGCCACATCGAACGAATGGACGACATGGCTCCTTCGAACAAAGTTTGCGAATTCAGCCACCTGGTTTGCGAATGAAAGGCGGATCGGAACTTTGGTTTAAGTATCAAGTGATGGCGTACGCAAAGCTTGGTCTCACCAATTGGAAACAGCGTGCCCGAAACCGTGAAGGATGGAAGGCAGCAGTTCAGGTTGTGACTCTCTGAGGGTCGTAAGCATAATAAGTAAATTTGACAGTGAAGCGCTGCCTGTATTTACGCTTCTAAAACGTGTCAGTAACGCAGGTGTAGCTTTTTACTGCTGTGAAAGGGCTATCGCCCTCTTTACATCTGTCACATCTAAAGGACCCTTCAAAACTTAACTTTGATTGAAAGTTCCAAGGAAAATGTTGCTGCCAACTGGACTAAACGTCGTAGTAAACCAGGAATATTAGAAATCAATTTAGGTAGACAAACTGGGAAACAGGCTGAAAGGGCAATAAAAATGTCAATAGGATGTAGAAGTTCTGTATACTGAGAAAAACTCTAACGGCGCTGTTCACAGAACATGTCAACTTTAGGTATAAAATGTATGTAAGCTGCCGAAATGAGATTTCTTTGTTGAATTGCTGTAGTGACTCGTCGAGATCTAGTTAGGAAGACTTGAATACGCGAAGCAATCACTGTCGAGCACCTACCATCTTCAATGGTTTAGGCATGTTAATCACAGGCCCCCAACTCAGCTTCCAGGACGTGCCATGGAATCCGCGCCCAGGAAGGCATTCCCTGGGTAGCCCCAGGATGAGATGTTAGGACCAAGTCCGAAATCTCATCTCTACCCATACAGGGATAGCCCCTGATGGTATAGAGTCGAAGGGGAAAGGTCGTGAGATGTTAAGGGTCTACTTAAACAGCCTTAACCCGCAACCCCCTTAGTGGATAAGCAGGTCATTGGAAAATGAATGTGTCATCTGTATTCGAGTCATTTTTAAGACGATTGTCGATTCATAGAACGGGCATTAGTATCGTGTCGGCTGAAGACTGAAGGCTCTCAGATATTTCGACAGGACTTCTAATATAGGGCATCGAAAAATTATTGAAGAGATCAGAACGATCATGGCACTCATCGACCATCAGAGCGAGTTTGGAGACAAGCTTTGTCAATAATTTTAAAACTGAATTTCCTTCAAGGGATTCTTGGGCTCGAACCAACGAAACAAGAAACCATGACGGGATAACTGTATTAACGGACGACTCCAACATCGCAGACAACTCCGGTGCTGGCGTTATATTGTAACAACCCACCGGTAGAACTTGCGATTCATCTAGATCCCTTTGTCAGAGTATTCCAAGCAGAAGTCCTTGCCATTTTGAGGAGGGCAGGTGTTCTCTTGGAACACCACACCCAAAGAAGGAAAATAGAAATCTTCTCGGATAGTCAAGCAGCACTTAAAGCCATCACAAATCCAACATCCAGATCCCATCTGGTCAGGGAACGCGATGTCCGCCTTGCCTGGGTACCGAGTCATGAAGGTGTCTCGGGGAATAAGAAAGCCGATGAACTGACAAGAAGGTGGGGGTCGCACTAACAATAATTAAAACAGCAACCAACGAGAGGATGCAAAGGAATTTCGAGGATCACTGGGCAAACCGCCCGACGTGCAAAGTAGCTAGATCACTCGTGAGTAAACCTAGCAACCTGCTCACCAGGAAGATTCAAGCAGAGAGCAATTGAGGCTGATGGTGGGACGCATCACAGAATACATTAACCTCAACAAACACATGCATAGAATGGGCCTCGCTGACACAGAAACATGTAGGAACTACGAGGTGGAACACTTTTAATGCCTCGCCCTAGCGAGAATTCGACAGAAGTCCCTGCGGTCCATGTTGATACCGGACCTGAAACATCTCAAGGACAAATCGGCAACATCCTGGTCTTTACCAAAGAAACAGGAAGATGCGCCAGACCACACATACACTAGTGCCAACTCCATAATTGTTTCCACCTTCCCTACATCCCTCCCGACATACATACGTCCCAAACTAAACATATTCCTGCAGTTCCGACGATTAAAGGAGGGGAACACAACGGGCATTACTGAGGCCTAGGTGAGGAGCCTTCCGCTCACCCTCATATACCATACCATACCATCGTGTCGGCTATCATTTCTGAGCTGAGCATATTTACCCAGATATCCTTCGAACATTAGCTAGCGATAGCATGGAAACTCGAGATCAGATAGGACCTCCGAAAAAAATTGAAAGGGAAATTAAAATCATTCTAAACTATGTAATTAGTAAACAGTAACATACCGTCAGTTACAGGCAGATCCAGGAAAATTATAGTCGACCCAGCTATTGAATGGTCGTCCTTCTGTAGGCACTCCAGCAGAAACGTTATATAAAACTTCGATTTTACGATATCATGTGGAAATTCCGCAGCTAAAATCAGTTTTATTACATTTTTTGGAGCGATCGGTGTGTAATCCAGGAAACTCGATTCATCTGCAAGGACATTAGGAATGTGTCTTAAAACCAATTCAGTAAATGACGGACATTTGACTTACCTCCAGATAGATTGCACGTAAAGTCGCCAACATTATATTCCTTCACCAACTCTATGTCGTCTATTTTCAGGACTTGAATATTACCGTCTTGCAGAATTTGTCCTTTTTGAATTGTTTTCTTGAAAACATTCGACAACTTGCGACTTTGTGTCAAATTAATCACAACAGTTGAATAGCCCTTCAGGTTATTGTTACTAGCGACCGCTATGAGTACAATTGAACTCCGCTCTCTGACTTCCTCGGGTAACTCAGTTTTGAGTGATATTTCGAGTTCATTTTCGACCGTGGTATGTGTAAAAAGCTCGGAATATTGTCCTATGAGTTCAACTGAGGTGTATGCTCTCCACGTACTCATTTTAAGTGAAATTTTACTCAAGTTCAAGACGTTTTCTTGCGTCAGTTCTCCAATGTAGTTGGGTCTGTCAAATTCAGGTACGGCATCACGAACGATGTTGACAATAATCACAGCCGAAGCCTCAAATTTCTCTTCGGCGTTTACTGCCCTTATTTCCAACCACAGAGCGCTGTAATCATCATGCTCACTGGGATTAAAAGTATCCGTCAAGGATAAGGTTACAATATTTTCATCCTGTTTGAAACTAAAATATTCAGCATCTCGACCCAGAAGTGAAAACTCAATTTTGTCACTATAGGAATCTTTATCTAGAACAACGTTTTCCGCGACTAATTCAGCTTCAGGACTAATGTGTGCTTCGAAGATATTTTTTTCAAACTTCATCGCTGTAAATGGAACAATTAGCATCAAAGTAATCAAAGAACTACGAGTATTTACCACTTTTTGACAAAGTTTTTTCAATGATAACAAGGCAGCTGGTCCTCACTCCAGTCGTAGTTTCGCGGGCTTCAACTTCAAGTCTGAAGTAAGCTTTATTCTGCAACCCACCTGGACTTGTATTTTCATTAAGTTTGAGCTCTATATGGTTTCCTTCTTTTATAAATGAGAAGAACTGTGCATCCGTTTGTAGAAGTTGAATTTCAATATCGTCATCTGATTCATTAGGTTCTGGGAGTAGAACAATTGGTTCCAAGACAAGATCCTCTTCGGAGTTTATCAGTCCCGTGTATGCAGGTTTTTGGAATGCCAATGTTGTATGTGTTACATCGATAATTATGTTTGTTGAAGCTATTTCTTCTAAACCCGTTCGTGCAAGGAGTTTGAACAGAATGTAATTAACATTTGTCCAGACATTCGCGCTTAGACTTGACTTTAGATTGAGTTTTATCGTATTTTGACTGCGTTCAATGTCAAATAGATCAACATGTTGCCCTTGTAATACGAAATCAAATTGTTCCAGTTCATTCTCGTCAGCGACTACTTTAAAATCTTCAATATCCAATGCGTTTAACTTGACAGATAGTGTTCCTTTATAGAGGCCATTTGTAAACCGGAGTTCTGCAAAAATTTATGAAATTTTAATGTGAATATTTTGGGATTTCTTAAAAAAAGACGGACAAGTGTGAGTACGACTCGCACTCTGAGGGCTCCATGCCCGCCATGTAAACTTAAGCATGAAACAGGTATCAGATCTCTAGCGGAAGCAAATAGACGATGGAGCCCTTTGGACTCCTGTAAAATTCCGTGAAAACTATCACCACGATACAACGGTACCAGAACTAATACTCTCATGCAGGAAAACAGGAAAACCCTCTCCATCCTTGGAGGAGTAATGACAGATCATAATAGGTTAGGTTAGGTTAGTGGGCAGGCGAAAGGAAGAACCATTCGCCACGCTCAGGTCAATTCAGATCCATTGTGATACCCATTGGAGGAAGAGAGATTCCCTTACGCGTAAAAACGCTACCAAATAGTTAGTTTTATACTAGTAGAACCTGATCAACTTACTGCGTCTGTGATACAAACCACCCTGTGGATTTGATGAATCTCATTATTTGGTCCACCGGTTTATCGGATAATTCTTCAATGTTCTCGAAAAAGTGGCGTCCGAGGAACTTATTTCTTAGATGGCAGATGCTAGGGCAGTAGCAAAGCAAGTGGGTTGTATCCTCATGGACCTCCTCATCGCCACACCCCCTACAAAGGTCTTGTTCTGTAATACGAAGCTTTTTCATATGGTACCGCAGCGTATTGTGCTCTGTGATCACTCCTAAAAGGGTGCTTAGGGATCTTCTGTCGATCTGCAGAAGTCTGTCGGTCCTAGCCTTAACGAATTTTGGTCATATCTTCCTTGTGGTTGCACAAGTATTTAGAGAGATCCATCTGTTGCAGATCATAATACTTTGCTCTATCACATGAAGCTAAATGTGATGACCATTTCAAGGGCTGCGCAGGCGAGGAAGTTAATGAGGACATAACCCTGCCCAGGCCTCTGCCATCTCAGACATAAATCTTTTAGAATACACTTTTTCCAAGAAACCGAAAAACAGAGTGACGTACCTATCAAGGACCTCTGTAGGTCATTAAGGCGGGCAAGGTGGATCGAAAACCTGAGGCAGTCGGAGATTGCTTTGGGAATTCCTTCACGAGCAAGTGGTAACTTCGCCACCAAATGGAAATCACAATGGGTCTCTACTGACCTGAGAGTCTCACAAAGGGTTCTCTTTCCCCTATCCAACCCATATACCTAACTCAACCTAACCTAGTAAGTAGGAATATTAAATATTAAGGTCTACAAGGCTTGGAAACGACTACACTACGATCAAGGGTGGTTAAGCAATGCCGTTTAACGAGATCGCAGACAAATGCGACGTCATCCTGTGATGGATCGCAGAACACAAGGATATTCCAGGCAACTGCAGGGTGGACGATCTGGCAAAAGAAGGCGTTGCACGGCATCTTCCCGAAAAAATGTGGGAACTACCTGCTCCTATCGAATCAATCAAATTCATCCTTGGTACTGATGGCAAGCAATAGGTGAAGAGACTTTTATCCACTAACTGGAAAAACCTAGGTTCACTAATAGGGGTCCTCACCGGACGTTGGTTGATAGACAGAAGTGCTCTCCGATTAGATGTCCTCTCTAACGATTTCTATAGAAGCTGTAGAGATGAAGAAAAGGAAGAAACTTCAATCTACCTACTGACCTTTGAAGATTGAGAAGAAAAACCCATGGAGAATACTTCTATGATGACCGATCTAGCTGCACTCGAAATCCGAAAGATAAGAAACTTTTTCTCCGGGTCAAAGTGGATCAGTACATAGGGTCGATACCGATACCATCATTCGTATGAAGGTACTCTGCGTTATACTCTTGATTTCTGGTGCTAGTAAGCCGGTATTTCTCATGATATCACAATACACCAATCTGCTTGAATGGGGGCAGCCTCCTAACCAAACCTAACTTAAAATCTACAGTCCCATGGTCTTGTAAAAAATTCGAATATTTTGATACTGACTCACTGGGTCACTCATCAAAACCTATAGGCTACTTCTCGTTAACTTAGAGCCCTGAAATTTCGCACGCAGGAAAGTCTCGTACTACAGAATTCATAAATGAAGGCACAAAGCAAAGCTGGCTACAAATTGCTTTAAAGAAGGCTTTGGACAAATATAATCTTAACAACCAGTCGCATGTACGGTAAGACCTGGGGAATAACCCCTCAAGTTACGCATGGATGTATACAATGATGATATGACCCATCATCACCTAATATGGTGGAACAAAACAACAGAGAAATCTACCCTAATAAAGCCGAAACAGCTTTAGAGGCTTGCATGTCTCGGCATAGATGGCACTATGCGCACCTGCCCTACAGCTGCAATAGATGCATTTATTGGCTTAACACGACTCCACCTTGATATAGAAAAAAAGTGGCTATCCGCCGCACAGTCAAACAACCGCAAGAGATGAATCTCACAGCTCATATCGATCAAATCGATCTTCTTTCGAAAATTCTAGAACTTGGCATGATCTGCGCGGTAAATGACCGCATACCTAAAACTCTATGCTTCGGCAGGAGGTTCGGCACAGTGATCTCAAGCCGAGAGTGAAATTTTAAAAACCCAACCTTTGACATTAAAGGTTACAAGTGGTATGCGGATGGAACAAACATTGACATTGTGAGGAAAGAACTCCCAGTGTATTTCAAGCAGAGACGCATGCCATCCAGGAATTTGCAAATTTCATCATTGACAGCAGCATGAAGGGCGTCCCAATCCGTATTCTCACGGACTGTCGAGCAACAGTAAAAGCCTTGGGCCCGAACCTAAAAAATAACAATCTGGTGCGACAGCTCGGGATGAGACAAGGCCTAACTTCTCGCAACCTTTCATGTTGTGCGAGTTACTTTTTTTGCACGAATGGAAAGGACCTGAAATTTATTGCCGACACCGAACGGCGAATTGAGAAGCTTTTTCGTGACAAATTGTACTCTCGGAGGCTTATCATTCCCGGACAAGAAGTAGTGCCGTAGAAAACTTTCGGTGAAGCAGTCCAACCCACTAATCACTGAGCCACCGCGACAAACTATTTAACACCAAATCAATCTTACAATGCTTCAATACCCTCCAAGACCTTCCCAGTGAAAACCAAGTCAAACTTTGATGGGTGCCTGGACATAGGGGTATTGCTGGAAATGAGATAGCCGACAAACTGCCTAGAAAGGGTTCGGCTGAGTCATTTACTGTCCCGGAGCCATTCTGGCATCCCAAACTCAGCAAAAAATTCAACCATCACAAGTTGGGAAAACAAAATGTGTGTTTGCTATTGGAAAAATACTCAAAATCTTCGTCAGGCTAAAAGAGCTATAAGACCCTTCCATAAGAAATCCAAAGAATCACCGCACTTCAAAAGGGATTATGTTAGAAGACCCGTGGGCTTTCTAACAAGACACTTCCAGCTTCGTTATAACCTCCACAAAATAGGTAGAATTCCGGCAACTAAATGTCGTCTTTGTTTGGAAGATGACAAAACTGCCGACCACATTCCATGTGAATGCATAGGTCTATGCGCAGTAAGGAGGCAATGTTTTCTAAGAGAAATGCTCTGTATTCTGTATTAGGGGTCCTAAATGCGCACTGCGACCTGTAAGGTCTATTGTGGTAGCCTTTATGGTTCAACCGGAGGTTATATTGAGGCTTTTGATGAACTTCAGTATAGCCTTGCGTTAAATTTTCCGAATTTCAGCTGAGTTGACTGACGCCCGCGTCAAGTGAAGTAATTTTTTCCTTGCGGCTCATAGACATAAGATAAATGTTGGTCCCTAAGAAAATCCTCAAAGCCGCCACGAGAGAGATCCTCAATTTTATCAAGAAAATTGAACATTTTCTGGTCTCTTAAGACTGGTTGTGTGTCACAGAAGATCTTGTACGTTGCAATGCCATCCGCATTTGTCTTGGTTCCTAAAAAATAAAAAAAAAAATTAAATGAAACTACATCGAACCTTTTTGGTTTGGAAGTGAAATCGAAACAGCTGTGCGCCCAACTTCCGTTAATCGGCTATTAGACGCTTCAACATCAAACGTAAGCCTTTCTCTTCCTTTCAAGAATTCCACATCAAGCTGTTTGGATAAGGTCACATACACAATGTTATCAATATTTTGTATTTCAAAAATATCTTCGTCGTCTAAAAGCTTTTTGAAGATGACGTCCGTAGTATAAGTCGTAGGATCCAATATAACCTCTAAATCGGTGAGTTTTAGGTCCTCTGTTAAACTTCCGTAAACAATTGTTTTAGCAAACTTTGGAATTGGAGGGAGACTGTTTGAGCTGTCTGCTTTAATTACTACTTTTGCTGGAAGTGATGTTTTCGGAGGATTTCCTGCGTCCTGTTAAAAATAAGGTAGTTCATTAATTTGTTGGTTTTTCCAAATTTTATTTGCTATACCGTTGCGATGATAGAGAACTCTATTTGTTCGTTCAGAGACAAAATTATTGACATGAGTTCTATCGATGCATAGAACTTTTTATTATCACGTTTTTGCAACGTCCCAACTGATATTTTAAAAGATTCTGAATCGGTTGATGAAAATTTAACTTCGTTGTCCCATAAGTCATTGTCTGTTGCGTATATTTCCTTTATACGTAATAGAAATAAAATTATCAGTGAATTTTAAATAAAAAATGAGAAAACGAAGCGCTTGACTTAATTATATTAAATTACAGCGATGCTCCAGTATAACAAAAACGAATGCCGATTTTACGAATTTTACGATATTCGTTATATTGGACCACCAGTTTATTTTTAAATTTTCATAAATACCCCAAACGTTGTTAGCTGAAAACCCTTGTATAAGGGTGTTGGTATAACAAGTGTATACTGATCCTGGGAGAACTCCGGTGCAAAGTAGTTATCCCTTTTGAATTTCTGGAAAAAGAGCTGGAAAAAGGTTTCTTTTAAAATGAGTAAGCCAATGTCGTGTTTATGCATATTTTTACAAGGGTTCGTGTCGTTCCTCCAGAGCATTCGAATTTCATATTTAAACATATTTCGGGGGAGGTTTGTTCCTCGACATATTTTTCAAAATTTTCTGTTGTAAATATAATTAGGTCAACCCGATCGTCAACATTTTCTAGCCTCGCATCGATGTACAGTTTATCAAATTCGTTGTTTCGTTTTGTGACGATTGATGCAATTTTGACGTCGAAAAAAGTTTTTATGTCTCCTTGGAAATATATATCTAATGGCTCATTTTTTGCTTCTTCCTGCAAGTCTGCTGAACTGTCACAACCTGTAAATATTTTTAGAAATACAATGTTAAAGAAACTTTTGGATGAAGCTCGGTTTATTTCGCGATCGCATAACTTGTCGCTTAAAAACGGGACGATTTAGCTCGTTTTTACGTGACTCATTAACGAGTAACTCGTCATGGAAATGTGAAGATTTGGCATTACCGCTCCCAATAAAGTTAATCGATCATTCGATCACGTATTCCACTCACTCACTCGTTATCGATTGTGATAATTCGACCCCTGATGTCAATGAAGAATACCAACGAATTTCGAGTCAAAACCCTCCCGTTTTTACTTGATTCGACAAGAAAATGACGTGTAATGTGATTTCTGCCCCTCATGCTTAAACAGATAAACGTGGTGGTCACACGAGATTGCCCAAGAATCTAGTTCAACTGCTGGATTACGAAGCTCAACATGGCTTAATTGTGTGTTTCAAGTGAGCCGTCGTAAAAGCCTTTCTGACCATTAAAGAAAGGACGAAAGGCGTTGGCGCCATATGGTCAACAAACCAACGAACAAATATTCATCTGTCGACCAATTAGGATGAAACGTCACTGTCGAAAGGTATAACTTCAAAATATTTAAAGAGCTTACCTAACCTGAAAGATAAAATTACAAGTGCTACCCAATATGCAGAAAAGCAAGAAATTGTGGAAAATACTCATCCGTGAGCTCCACGAATTGCACCAAGATCTACGCAGAAGTAAGCAATAAAATAGAGATTCGAAGTCTACATTGGCTTGGCCACTCTGAGCCAAGCGATGAAAAAGCTTTATCCAAGAGGATCATCGAATTCAGGCTTGGAAATTTTTTAAGCCAAAACGGTTGAACTTTGGCATTTTTAACGAAACTAGCGTGAGCCATTAGTACATCAGAAGTGAAGAGCAATGTCCGCTGCTTTTTCCTTTTGATCCACACTATTCGGTTAGGATTAGTCGGAGAGCTACTAAATCGTCAAAATATGGACGAATTAATAAAAATAAGGTTTTCGACAAGCTAAGCCTTGGCCCTCCTCGCGTGGCAGCACAGCTATCCAATTCGTTGTGGAGTAGGTACTTGGTTCACCACCTCGTAGTGCTCCTCAGACAACTATGATATGTAGACACATGTTTAAGTTCTTACAAGCTAAAACTGCAAATTTCAGCGGACCAGAGACGTAATTCTAGAACAGGTACCGTGTTTAACATTTACACAAGTATGAGTCGATGGCTGTATGTCCGACGACTGGACTATTAACTCTACTTGTATATGCCCAATATTCATAAAAGAGGATCTTGGAAGGCAGAAAAGAATTCCTACAGAATAGGACACTGATCCTACTAGTCGAGAAGTTATGTTAGAAGGATGAACCCGGCGCACGGGATTGCATCCTTAAGGGTATGCTGTCCTCTTAGAACTGTGCCAGAGGATGCTATACTATTAGTGTAATCTCAAGCCGCATGGATCTGCGCAAAAATGAGCATCACAACAGAAGAACAACCATACCAACCAACCAATGAAAGCAAAATGACAACATAGGTGAAACATCGTAACTCAGTGGTGATGGACATATGATCTGATCTTTAACATTGATGAATGGATTAGTAGAAATCACGGGGAGGTAAACCATTAACTAACGCAATTCCTATAAGGGACTGCATATTTTCGGAATTACCTCTACAAGCACAAGCAATGTACAGTTCTGCCAGCGCTGTGAGGGGAAACTTGAGAACACAGAGCATATCCTGATGAAGTCCTAAAACTACACACATACTAGAACTGCCCTAAAGAGATAAATTGGAAGGTAATTGACCCCAAGAGCCCTGATCAGATTAATGGTGGCG
Source organism: Matsumyia berberina (assembly GCA_917880715.2). Taxonomy (NCBI): domain Eukaryota; kingdom Metazoa; phylum Arthropoda; class Insecta; order Diptera; family Syrphidae; genus Matsumyia; species Matsumyia berberina. Next base: position 39,875,317 of record OU862870.1, read on the forward strand.
ACGAGCAAAGGCTGGGAGACTACAAGTAAGGTTATCACAAGCATACCTAATGCAGCGAAGAAAGGAAAGAGCAGTGAGAAACGGAGAAACTGTTAGCTCTGACAGTCCAAAAATGAAATGAAATATCAAACCTGCCCCTGCAGAGAAATGCTTTGACTAGCGGTGGCGCAGAAGGCAAACAGGACAAAACAAGGAGGAGGTTATTTTTAGCACGTTGACACACAGGAGCATGGAGTCGGGCACGGGCCAGACAGTATCCATAAAGGATTTTTACACCTATTTGCGTTTAAAAAAAAAACTAGTTCTGTACTTAGTCCTATAAGGCGTCGAGTGATGCATAAAGAGTTAGAAATCAGGTTAGAAATCAAAAGTACGAGGAGGATGAATGGAGAAGAATATTTGATCTCGAACTTCAAGATACATCGACTACAATGAGTCGGCCACATCGGTGAAATAGAACATAGAAAACCTGAGAAGACCAAGAATATCAAACGTGAGTTACAAAAACCTCCCTCTCTCTCCGTTTCCCAATTTACTATAGCCTGTGCCAAGCAGAAAAAATGGCGATCAAGAAAGTTCAGATATCCGCATCTTTTCGGAAAGTCAAGCAGCAATTAAGACCTTGGAATGTTTTTCTATAAATTTACTAGTAGCCCAAGATTACCATTCGTCTCTCATAGAGATGGCAGAGCAGTTCAATATTCACCTTTGTTGGGTGCCGGGACATGAAGACATCCCAGGGAACTGTAAGGCTGATGAACTCGCCAGATATGGAACAACGATGCCCACTTTATCAGAATATGGTACCTTAGGCATACGTAAACTAAAACTTGAGCGAGATCCTCTCGAAAGACCCAATCTTAGGTGAGTAAGTGTTTCAAGGTGTCTACCGACAAAACAGATTTGGTTCAAAATGGATCTGAATCGCAGTAAGGATTTTATTTCCCTCAAGAGATTGCATATCAGCGCTACTATAGGTGTCATCACTGAACAATGCCTAATAGGCAGGAAATCAACAAGTCTTGGACGATGAAGAGGTGGAAAATGCTCTGCTTGGAAGAAAGCTTCACCTAGATTCCTTTTTCTACAACGAACTAGGCGATCTAATCAACACAGATATTCAAAGTCTCCTACGCTTCATCAGAAGCTCTAAGTGGTTTGACCAGTAGGTAAAGGAGAATTTTTCAAGTCCATCACAATGGTTCTATCATTGGTCTACGTGCTTCAGCTGGCAGCCACTTCAATCTAACCTAACCTGACCTACAAAAACCAAGTTATCGCGGATAGCAGATGGTGTAAACTGACTTAAAAGCAGCTTGCCAAGATTGAAAAGACTGCACTGTCTCAGACAGAGACTTTTAACGCATTTGAAGTTCATAAAGTTCACACAACAAGAGAACTTGAGGTATATAAGTAAGTAAGCTCTCATGGTCGCCGTGGCTCACTGGTTAGTGCATTGGACTGCTGTGCGAGTGGCGTGGGTTCAAGCCCCAGCCATGTCCAACGAACATTTTTTGCGGCACCACCTCTTGTCAATGAATGTCAAGTCTGGGAGTTTAATTTTCCATGAAATAGCTTCTCAATTAGCCGTTCGTAGTCGGCAATAAATTGTAGATATCTTCCATTCGTGCGAAAATGTAACACGCACAACATTAATGGTTGCGAGAAGCTAGGCATTAGCTCATCCCAAGCTATCGCGTTAGATATTTTTTAAGCTTTCGTTTTTGGATTGATCTTTTGTAAATGCATTCTGTTCTGGTGTCGGTATTGCCGGCATTGTTTTCACAGATTTTCATCAATGTCACTCGCACAAAGTTGTAATCGTGACTGCATTTACGATTATATATTTTATTTTCTCATTTTATTTGCCATATTCATTCGGACTTGAGCTATAAAGACACCAATTATGTACTGCGCTGCAATGAACGTATGATGTCATCCTATTTTCTCGAAGTCTCATCAGAAAAAAAAATCATAGATACTATGTGCACACAGTCAATAAGAGAAATCATTGATCGCAACTGATAAAAGGCAATGAAATCACTGATAGAACATTTATGAATTGCATTTTTTTAAATCAATATTACAAAACTATATTTATTTTTGTAATAAAAAATGCAAAACTAATTTGAAATTTAAATACTTAGGCCACATTTACCAATTGAATCGTCTGACAAACTACTATTCAGCAGCAACACTGTCAGCAGTAACACACAAACTGTTTTGACATGAAATGTCATCTTATTTTGAAAGCCAACAAATTATTCGCGTAATCGATAAATAAATTATTTTAATAAAATGAAATTGCTTTCATTCTGCAATAAATGTGTCTACGGACGTGGAAAAACTAAACGTCTTCAAAATAACGCCGTTTAATTGAGCCAATCATCTTTGTCTCTGAAGTGTGTCATATCTTTCTCCAATCAATCTTGATGTTATCAGCGAATTGTAAAAAAAAAAGTAAAACAATTGGTCTTTTTTTTATACTACAAAAGAATAGTAACCAAGCGTACTAGCGTGTAATGAACATAAAGAAAGTCAAAGTCGGACTTGTCTTGTAATACATAATATTCGTAGTTATGCTAAAATCATTCGTTTTGTTCTTTTACAGTCAATCACTCACAAAGAAAACACATTCCGCAATTATCTATAAAGTTCCTTATCAATAACAAGTTTCCTTTATTGATTCGGTTGACAGCTACAAGTGTTAAAATATACAAGCCACAGACATCTTTAAATTTAAGACTCAGCAAAGAATCGACTGGATGTTGTGGTGGTCGTTACTTCGTCAGAGTGTTTTTCCGTCGTTGATGTGTAAATATGTTTCAAATACAAGTTGAAATAATCTGTGTAATTCATTGGTGTTGAAATTCGATGTTTCCGGATCGGCAATCGAGGTGACAATGACATCATACTGGCCCACTGACCGTCGCAGAGATCGTCATAACGCAGCAGACCAACTTCGTGACCACCCAAGTCGCCAGGACCTCGACACATCGGCTGGCCATCCCAAAGTTTTGGACCTGAATCTCGAATCCAGCGCGCCAGATAGAGTGCTCGGCAGTCACAATGCCAGGGGTTTTTGTCCAACTTAACGGCCACTAATCTGTGAAGTCCATCCAACGACCCGTGCGGTAAAAATTGTAATTTATTCGAATCGATGCGTCTAAAGGGTGATACAGCGAATTATTTTGAATTCCTTAAAATTTGATTGACTTACAACTTTTCCAAGTTAATCAGGGGATGAAAAACGGTCGGCTTAAAACTTTTCAGCACATTATTGTTCAGCATTAGATTCTTGAGATTTGCCAGACCTTGGAAATCACGGTCTTCCAGCGTTGTCAGGTTGTTCGAGAAAAATGTAAGACGTGTAAGAGATACCGTGTTTAGGAACAGACCGTCTGGTATGCTAGAAAGGGAATTTTGTCCCAAATAAAGTTCACGCAAGTTGACTAGTTCGCTGAAAGCTCGAGGATCTATCTGTATTAAAGGAAATGTTAAGAAAATTGGTTTATTTTTTTATTAATTTATTTAGTCTATGTTATGTTCTCTTCCTGCCATCAAAGCCAAATGCGGGTAGAAAAACGTATCTACGCTCTTTTTCGAAGCTAGTATGAACTGAGTTTACGGAAAAAGTAATTGATACTGTTAAACCTTGACTGCATTCAGGCTAGTAAAGGGTTTTCCAATAGGGACGGGTAAATGTTGACAGTTCATTTCTCAGACACTAAAGACAAGTCACCATGGCAAGTTACAGAGTCGTGCAACACGTGTAAATAATTAAACTGTAGCCATTGGAAGCGGACTCCGATTTCGGCAAAAAAAAAAAACAACTTCAGTGACGAGTCCCATTTTTGGATTTGGATTTGAGACAATGCCAATCCACACGAGGTCCACCAAGTGGCAATTCAACCGCAGAAAGTCACTGTTTCGTGTGGATTATGGGCCGGCGGCATCCTCGGTCGATACTTCTTTGAAAACGGCGATGGCATTGCCATCACCATAAACGGAGAGCGCTAACGATCGATGATAACCAATTTCTTTTGGCCCATTATAAGATGATCTGCATGTGAACGACATGTGGTTCCAACAGGACAGCACTAGGTGCCACACAGCCGATACCACAATTGACATTCTGCACGAGTGATTTGAGGGCATGGTTATCTTAACCGACTACCGATATCGTGTGATTTAGCCCAATTAAACTTTTTCCTTAAGTCGCAGGTCTATGCCAATAAGCCGCAAACGACCAGGGCCCTCAAAGTCAACATAAGCCGTGCGATCGCTCAAATTCAGCCTGATCTATGCGCTAGAGTCATCGAAAACTGGACCTATCAGATGCACGCCAGCCAGCTAAACCGCGGCGGTCATTTGAACGATGTCATATTCCACACATAACGTTATTGATAGGCCTTTCAAATAAAATAAAAAATTCGTTGATATCTCACACACAACTTGTTTTATTCAGTTTTAACATCTACCCGTCCCTATTAGGGTGTTAAGAGTAAAGCAGGGTGACATATTCAATCGAACCCTTGCTGCTACTGAGAAGTTTGTCCTGCTTGGAGAGATGTGAGTCCTTATGCCTATCAGACAGTGGCTGGTGATGACTACTATAATGGAGCTAATGTTTTGCCTGTGTACGATCACAAGTCTTTCCGATGTCTTGGAGTCTAGTACAGACCAGGTTTGCTTTTTTGGATCTGCAGATGCTTGTATTGTTTCACCTTTAATTCGCGATTGTTAAAGCAGCCGTGAACAGGCGGTATTTTATGATTTGAATAGTAGCTCCCGGCATTTTCCTGTTATCAGTAAGGTATAGCTCAGAGCCTCGTTTTTCTAGTTGTTCGCATGTTTTTTTGTCCGGAGACCCAACACAGAGTAATATGACAAATGTTTGCAATCTCGTTGAGAGATTCTCGGAATTATTATACCAAATCTAATTGTTGCCGCTTCCAGGACTTTTGCAGCTGCATGACTGTCTATGTACAGGAAAAAAGTGTTCCCATCTATCGAACACAAATAAAGCCTGCTCGCTGTTTCCCGAATTGCCAATACTTCCGCTTGAAATATGCTAGAGTCGTCCGAATGACGGAGTGAAACGTTCAGAACAGGTGCATTTGAGAAGATTCCCAGCCCTGTGCCTTCCGTTGTTTTGGATCCGAATTTTGCTAGAATATAACCGTTTCCCCATTCAAATCTGTCTTGGCTAATGAAACTGAATTTTATATTGAAGTTATCGTAGGGGACTAGATAATCCGTTTTACTGGGAATAGTATTGGTGCACATAATGCGAGAGTGGCCGATTTGGGTCTTCGATTATTAATAAGATTCCCAGAGTCTAAGAGCTTCTTTGGATGCTACTAACTTACCAAAGATGTCTACTGAAAAGATGTGTAAAGGGGCTGCCAAGGGAGTAGATGTAAGGGCGCGTGTGATTCTAATGACACTGGCGTTACACTTCTTATTAAGCGCCGGTCACCAGATCACGATCCCGTACAGTAAAATGGGCCCTACAACCACTAGGTTGAAATCACCATTTGGGACCCAAAAGCCTTTCTTGCACGGTCTTGAGTGTTCAGTTTTCAACTGAGTTTACTGTCTAGTACTAAGCCGAGATACTAGGCTTTGTTTGTAAACCTTAATTCCATGTTTTACCTTTTGGTGAAAAGAACTAGCTCGGTTTTGAACGGGATGACATTGAGACTCACTTTTTTAGTCCACTTGGCTGGCGTATCTTGACCGTATGGCGATATTTCACTGAGATGGCTAAAGCAATGTCGTCGTGATCTAGAGCAGTGAAGAGAAAACTCCTCCCTGTGGTGTACCTCTGAAAACTGACCTTTTAGTTGAGTAGCACTCGGTTTTAGATTGGATTAGTCTGCTCTTGAGCATTCTATCCATGTGCACAGACAGGCGTCAACCTTCAGTCTAAGGAATGCATTGGTGATTGCTTCAAGTTTAATGTAAAACTTGAAGGCACCTTCGATGTCAAGAAACGATTCTAAGGTTAATTTTTTGTTGATTAGTGATTTCTCAATGGCGTCTACTAGCGAATCCCTTTCTGTCTCAACCACAAATCTTTTGCGATAAGCATGCTGGGAGTTAGAAAAGCAGTGGTTCTTCAGGTTATTTCTGGTATAGTTATCAATAAGTCGTTCCAGCTTCTTTAATAAGAATAGGGAGAGACTGACTGTTTTGAAATCTTTTGGCATGAACTGTATGACTTTGCCGCACTAAACTAAGGCACTAAATCCACTAAACACATGTTCTACACATTCAAGTATGATGTGATAAATAGCTTACTTGTCTCAACATTTCCTGAAACCTATGAACTACAATTTGTGCCAATAATGTAACACGCACAACATGAATGGTTGCGAGAAGCTAGGCCTTGGCTCATCCCGAGCTCTCGCGCCAGCCATTTATTTATTTTAATGAACCACAAATCCATTTATCAACCCTCCCTCCCTCCCTGAAGCTAAATTTTCTCCGACTAAGTTAAATATTTGTGTCTTATTTTGGATAGGAAACTAAGCTGGAAACCCAACATCCAAAAAAGAGTTAGGAACGCTACAGTAGCACTTTTCCCTTGCAAAAAGTTTATCGGAAATAAGTGGGGATTGCAACCCTATAAAACTCACTGGCTCTTCACACTGCGGTCATAAGACCGATACTCACGTACGGTGTAGTCTCACGTCTGGTGGAGTGCCATGGATAGAGCTCTAAACCGCGATAAGCTAAATTAAGTCCAACGATTAGCTTATTTGTGCATGTAGTGTGGTGTACTTCGCATAACACCCTCTGCAGCACTGGACATTCAGTTTCATTTGACTGCTATTTACTTCTTTGGCAGGCAAAAGACTGCCAGTACGGCCTTTCGTCTCAAAGCAATCTCACAGTGGTACAGTAAAATATTTAGTCACGCCTCCATTATGAATATTTTCAAGATCTCCCCAGGAAACATAGACTGCACCATACCCAAACTGAGTTTTGACAAAAACTTCGAAGGGGATGGTAATCCGCTTCAAGTCATTCTGGGAGGAGGATACATTCTTAAAAGACAAATCGGTTCAAAGACCAACGAAGGGGTAGGTGAAGGTGTTTTCTCTGTAGGCTTTATCTCAGCCTCTCTTTCCGAGTGCCGTGACATAAGGCCATGTGACATAAGGCCATATTTTGAAATATGGCCTTATGACACTTTCTAGGCCTTATGTCGCTTTGTGAAAGTGGCATAAGGCCGTATTTTGAAATATTTTGAAATATGGCCTTATGTCACGGCACCCTCTTTCCGTCTCCCAAATTATTATAGCGTGTTCCCAACGGAAATAATGGCGATCAAGGAAGTCTTATCTTGGCTAAAAGAAAACGTGATATCCACCTCAGATATCCGCATCTTTTCGGGAAGCCAAATGGCAATTAAGTCCTTGAAATTATTCTCTACAAATTCAATAGTAGCTCTAGATTGTCGTTCGTCTCTTGTAGAGATGACAGAGCAGTTTAATATTCACTTTTGTTGGGTGCCGGGACTGTAAGGCTGATGAACTCCCCGGATATGGAACAACGATGCCCACTTTACCAGAATATGATACCTTATGCATACCTATCGCTACATGTTAACTTAAAATTAAGCGAGATGCTCTAGACAGGACCAATCTTAGGTGAACAGGTGGTTCAAGATGTTTAGCGACAGAACGGATTTGGCCAAAGCTGCATGTGAAACGCTCTGATGATTTGACTGCCTTCAAGAGACTGGACACTGTTAAAATAGGCAGACATGCAACAAGGCTTGGCGTCTTCTCAAACGATGTCTGCAGAAGTTGCATAGACGATGACGAGGAGGAAACTATCCTCCACCTTCTTTGCACCTACCCTGCTCTCTCCATAGAAGAAAAACTCACCTACGTGCTTTATTCTACAACGATCTAGGCGATCTAATCAACACAGGTATTCGAAGTCTCCTACGCTTCATCAGAAGCTCTAAGTGGTTTGACGAGTAGGTAAAGGAGAATTCTCCGAGATCCACGTGATATCACAACGGACCCATCATTGGTCTACGTGTGTTGGCTTCAGCTGACAACCACTTCAACCTAACCTGGCCTATGAACTACAAAGATTAAAAATAAACGCACTTCTTCACCTTGTTGCCTATCCTTTCGTCTCTTCTTTACCCCTCCTCTACATCCTTTCCTATCTCACTCTCTTTCACAGACTTTAAAGCGCAGATTCCTAAAAGCCTTGAGCCTTGAAGGTGAAAAAAGGCCACTTCTGCTTGAGATACCAAAAGATATGTAATTAAGTGTAAAACCGAGTTTGGTAATCGATGATGGAAAACCGAACAGAACGCTTTTTAAGTTCAGCAAAGCGAGTACAGACGATAGAATTGGGTTTTTGAAGCGAGAACCAAACCCGGCAAAATTTATCGAAATATTAAGCGCAATCCGCGCCGTCAGGTAGGCATCCCCTGGGTAGGTCCAGGATGAGATGGCTGGAGCAAGTCCGAAATCTCTCCTCTACCCGCATAAGGATAGCCTCTGATGATTTAGAGACGATGGCGGAAGACCGGAGGATGTAAAGCCCTCTAAACCCACGACCATCATAGTGGATAAGCGGGCCATTGGCAAATGATGATGATGATGATTAAGCGCGATAATCTTGCTTCAATCTGATTGGTTCCTCAATTAAAGATGAGATCCGCGACTCATTCTTCCAGAGAGTGTCACTACTCTGTCAAAGAGAGATTTTCAAATAAATTTACTTACCCAACTTATTCTGTTCATCGTAAGATCCAACGTCAGTAATTGGGTTAAGTGTTCGAATGTTTTCCTGGAGATGGAACTTAACCGGTTGCTGTGCAGTATTACCGTCTTTAGACCTTTAACTCCGTTAAAAAAATCGTCAGATATATTTGCTGTAAAAAGTAAGAAATTTGTAATGACCGGTAGAACACTTGAGACTAGAACTCCAGCTGTAATGAGCGCCTAAGCCTTGAAGCCTCACATTTCTTGTGTTCAACATGCAAATACAAGTCTTACATATCATATTCCATGAAAGGTCGAGTATTTTCAGTTGATCGAGATGTTTAAGGCTGCCAGCCATTAGAACTGAAATTTCATTCTTTGACATGTCCAGCTCTTCCAGAACAGTTTGATCCCTACACATTCCGGGAGGAAAATTCTTGATTCTGTTGTCTGATAAATTAATAACCGTCAACCGCTGCACGTGATTAAACAGACTTTCGGGAACATCCGACAACACATTTTTGCTAATATCCAGTAAATTTAAGTTACGCAGCTTCCAAAGTGTCCTGTGATCCAAATCCTCTAGTTGATTGCTTTGCAGACGCCTGCGACAAGCCTCATATCACCAAAATTGTATCGAAAAAAATTAAAAAAAAAACTCACAGTTGCACTAAGCTATCCAAATCCTGAAACAAATCATAGGGTATAAAGTCCAAGAAATTGTTCGACAGATCGAGTTCCTGCAAAAGGGTCAATCCCCTAAAAGTGTCCTTGTGCAAAGTGGAAAGAGCATTCCGTGACAAGTCTCTAGAAAATGGTTTCGTTTCACTGTTACACATATTTAAACGCAAAAAAATTACAAGCAACTTACATGTACACCATGTTCATGGGAATGATTTGAGTAGGTGGAACCGATTTAAGATTTGTATTCCAGCAAGTGAAACTTTTTGTATCTGGGTTACAACGACATATACCCGAGGTGCAATGATTCCATTCGATTCGACTCCCCGGAGTCAATTTCCAAACAGGTTGCTCAACTGACCGCAGTCGACTTTCTATCTGCCTGATTCGCTTGTGAAGATCATTCTCCAGTGTAAACGAATATACGCTAGCGCCATTTTTCTTTTCCGGAAACTCCTTATTGGCAAATGATTCCGAGATGATTTTTATTGCTTCACAAGCAGATAAGGTGCAATTGACTGAATTAGAATACATTGCTGGTGAAAAATTACTCTTCCAAAATGTGTCATGGTCACTTAATCCTGAAGACACCAAGTGGAGAACTAAGACGACCTTTATAAGGTGCATTCTGAACAAACTGTTCCCTTTGATAGATTATTTCAAACTGCAGTTTCATGTAAGTGCAGCATGTACATAGCTGAGGCAGTCCACGAAGACAAGTCTCCCATTGAGCGAACTAATTTAATCTAAAGTGAGGCAAATGAAATCGTTTAAGCAGGTCGTTGTATGTACACGCGTACATTAAAAATTAAATCCAATTATGTACTTGAACCTGGCAACTGGAATAAGACAAAACTGATTCTTCATGATCTCGGCCTGTTTTCTCTTTAGTTTTGGACCCCATGCGTAGATAAGGTCAAAACATGAAAGTATGCATTAATCGTGTTTTAGACTCTAAGTATGTTTTTAAGTCGGTACCACAAGGAAACAGAAAGAGCATAAGAAGTGTGAGACTGGATGCCTATGTACTTACTTACTACAGTTTGGGGTGAACTTGACCCTCACCATACAAACCTCTCCAGTTAGCTTGGTCCTTAGCTAACTGCCTCCAGTTGCGCGCGCCAGGTTGGTTGACGTTCCCCTCTACTTGTGTGCGCCACCTTAGGTTAGGTTAGAAGGGTGTGTGATGGATAGGCCTCATCACTTTCACTCGGAGACCTGAAGGTCCATCGTGAGGACCTATCCTATTGTTGGCTGTTTTGTGAACCAGTTAGTACTCTTTAAGAATCGGATTAGGTCTGTTACCTCAGCTATGCTTGCAAAGAACCTTGATCCTAAAGCGCGTAGTCGTCGTTCTTGCAGGGCGGGGCAGTGGCACAGCAGATGTTGGATTGATTCTACCTCCTCTTCATCTCCGCAGCTTCTGCATAAATCGTTGGACTCAATTCTCCACTTGCGGAGCATGACTCCGATGGCGCAGTGTCCTGTGATAACTCCAGTGAGCATGCCGATAGAGGATCTGTTCAGTGCCAGAAGGCACCTTGTTCTAGTTTTATTTAATTTCGGCCATAGCGTCCGAGAGGTGGCGCAATCCTCTCTGGGTAGCCGGAAGGAGTTAGCTTCTTTCTCTATTATGCTGTTTATTATCCCATGCAATCTCCCTATCGGTGGCATTACAGATGAGTCTGCTTCGCTTTTGTTCATAGCCGACTCAAATCTTGCCAATTCATCGGCCTCTTCGTTCCCTTCTTAGTCCTTATGGTGCGCCACCTTAAGCGACATATTCTACTGCATTGTAGACTCTGCGTACCGGAGCGTTGATCTCCATTCGCTCTACATGTCCTACCCATCTCAATTCTCCAATGCGCAGTTTTTTCGCTGTACAGCTCGTATAATTCGTGATTGAATCTTTTTCTCCAAAACCCGTCAACGCATACGTGACCGAATATCTTCCGAAGAACTTTTCGCCCGAAACGACTAAGAATATCTTCATCCGCTTTCGATAGAGTCCATGCCTTAGCGCCATAAAGCAGCACTGGGATAATTAAAGTCTTTGAAGTGTCAGTTTAGTTGTTCGAGGCTTTGCAACTCAATTGCCTTCTTAGCCCGAGAAAGCAGCGATTGGCAAAGAGTTATTCTTCGTTTAATCTCAGCGGTGGTTGTCTGAATTTATCGCGGAGCCTAGGTAGACAAAGTCTTTAACGACCGCAAAGTCTATTGTGACGTTCTGTCCGAGACGTCGGTGTTGGGTGTCCCTTCTTGTTGACAGCAAATACAGGGTTTTTCAATAAGAGCGCTACAAAAGTTTTTTTAAATAGAACAAAAACGGTTTTGGATATCAATGAAATTCTTTATTCCTGTGAAAGTACGTTTGATGCCACTATGTATGGAACTCGATTTCTTTTGCATGGCCACCACGGGCACGCTTGCAGAAGTCCAGACGCTGAACCCAATTTTCGACGGTTTTCAAGCATAAATCGGCCGATACTGCTGCAATTTCACGTTTGATATTCGTACGAAGTTCATCAATCGTCGCTGGCTTGTTGGCATAGACCATAGACTTGACGTAGCCCCACAGGAAATAGTCTAACGGCGTCAAATCGCACGACCGAGGCGGCCAAGCGACTGGACCATTTCGTGAGATAACACGTTCTCCAAACTTGGTTTCCAATAAATTGATTGTGACATTCGCTGTGTGGCTTGTGGCGCCGTCCTGTTGGAACCACATGTCCTCCAAGTCCATATCATCCAATTGGGGCCAAAAATATTCGGTTATCATTGAACGGTAGCGATCCCCATTCACAGTAACGTGCCGGTCTTGATCATCACGGAAGAAGTACGGCCCAATGACGCCGCCGGCCCATAAACCACACCAAACCGTATTTTTTTCGGAATGCAATGATGACTCATGGAGTACGTGTGGATTGCTGCCTGACCAATACCGCATATTTTGTTTATTGACGAAGCCATCCAGCCAGAAATTATGACGACCATAAATTGGACGTAGCGCTCTTAACGTTGAGGCCACTGACTCCGAATTTCGGTAGTAAATTTTAATAACTTCGACTCGTTGTTGGCTCCTATATCTTTCCATCATGAAATGGCAAACCTTACTGAAGAGAAATGTCAAAAAACCGCAAGAAAAATATGGCGTCGTTTGCTGTCCCTGTCGCTCTACTTTTGTAGCGTCCCTTTTGAAAAACCCTTTACTTAGTTTTGCTCTCATTTACCCCTAAACCCATTTTGGCTGCTTCTGTATCTATACTTGCAAGTGGGGTTTCGGTCAACCATCTGAAAACTGAGGTTGTCCTCTTTACGAGAAGGAGGGTTGTGGCCGGTCTGACTCAGCCAGTGCTTAAGGGCTTTACTATCCAAATCTCCGATGAAACCAAATATCTGGGAGTGATTCTGGATAAAAAAAACTTCTTTGGGCAAAGCATGTTGAGTCGAAAACATCCAAGACGCTCTCAGTTTTCTGGCAGTGTAAGGGTGCTTTTGGCAAGACATGGGGCTTATCACCAAAAAAGTCCTTTGGATCTATACGGCTATGATAAGACCGTTTCTAGCTTATTCGTCGGTTGCCTACTGCACTAATCTTCAAAGAACGGCTTGTCTCGGCTGCACCCGAGCTTTTCCGAGTACTCCTCGCTCTGCTCTCCTTGATCTATCTCCCCTTGACACTTATGTATATCATGGGCTGTACTATCAAAGCAATCTATCGTCTTACACGGGTTGGCTTTTGGTATCATCCGCACTGGAGTTTTAATGACCTTGCGCGACACTTATCCTACGACCCTAGTTCCATGGATATGCCATCTTATGCAATAACACCGGAACTTCGATTGCTGTGCAAATTTAAAGTTGACTTTCCTTGCCTTCAGGACTGACTTCGGCCAGAGTCTGAGCCTGAACGCGTCTGTAGTCGTATCTTCACGGAAGCCTCCAAAACCAGTCATGGGTCCTGTGCTGGTGTCTTAGTGAGGGTCGATAACACTAAACTTCACTACCCGTTGAGCAAGCATGCCTCTGTTTTTCAACCAGATGGCCACAGACTATATTGTTAAGAACAGGTGGGACAGGACACTTCGCTTTTGCCAAGCGTCTTAGTGTATTAGGGTTAAGAGACACCACTGTCTGCGATGCCTGTGGAGACGCCGACGATACTTCTGATCATTTCTGAACTATAAAAAAAGCAAAGAACACCGTTTATCCTTAGTCGTACTGTGAAATACAACGATTCTTCTTACAGCCCAAATGTGGAATACTTGCTTCAGATCACTCGGCCTTTCCCACTTATTAAAATCCACTAGCAATCCAATGGCACTAGCCCGCGCTGTGTACCTTAGGTACAGCTTTAATCTCTTTAAGCGGGCCCAACTAACAAACTTACACACGAACATAACTCGAGTTATGGTGAAGATGGATCGTAACATAAGAGTAAGCTAATTGAGGAAGCTTTGTAATAGGATTCACGGGCATTCCGGAATAACAAAAAACTACTTTCTGATTTGGGGTCCCATCTATACCAACTGAAGTCAAACAGCACTTCGACCTGTAAGTTCTTTTGTGCCAAGCGAAGTCCTCCTTTAATTAGTCCAGAGCTAGAACCATGGCATACGAAATCCTCAGGATCGTACTTTTGTGAACCTCCTACTTCAATGTTTAAGATTGCTACGAACTATGATGGGATGGCATATGCTCCGCTGAAGTCAATGTGGCTCAGTGGTTGGTGGGTTGTACTGCTGTGCGAGCTGCGTACGGTTAAGCCCCAGTAATATCAACCAAACAATCACTGCGGTACCACCTTTCATCGGGAAATGAAAAATTATAACATGTCATGAGTCGAAGTAGGACCCTGCCATAAATTGTAGGGTCCTTCCATTCGTACGAAAAATGTTACACGCAAAACATAAATGGTTGCAAGAAGTTAGGCCTTGGCTCATCCCGAGCTATCGCGTCTGCTTTTAATTTATTATTCCTGAGCCAACACTTGTTTTTCCAACCATACGAGTGATGAGTGATGATGAAAGGGACTTTAATAGGGAGAAGGTCTAGAATAAAATTTTAGAACACAGATCTCACTTTTAACGCATAGTCTTGATCATGCCCATAGAGATAAAGTCACTTTGGTAAGATTATTTCTTGAGTGTTGATTCTGAATGGGTCTTGATCTACAATTAAAAGCACCACGGTTTAAAAAATTTGAAAGCCTAATTCAGGATCTTTACTTTCCAACCTCGGACGCCTTGCACATCGCTCGCGCTATGTGAATAACATCCAAAGGCTATTGGTGCGCGTGGGGATTAAAAAAAATCAAGTCAAACGCATGTCCCTAACTCGGTTTTCAAGACGTGCTATGGAATCCGTGCCATCGGGAGGACGTCCCATGGGTAGGCCAAGTCCGAAATCTCACCTCTACCCGTATGGGGATACCCCTGATGAGTTGGAGTCGATGGCGGAAGATCGGCAAATCTGGAGAGTCCACTTAAGCTCCCTAAATCCGCGACCCTTATAGTGGATAAGCGAGCTATTGGAAGATGATGATGATGATGATGAATAATTGAGTAAGGGAACTGCGAAACAACGCAGGTGAAACAGCATGTCACAGCAGTCCTTCCTATCCCCGTCAGGACGCTAATACCAACAAATAAATCTAGCACTTAGCTGTGATCCTCAGCATTCAGTTTGGTAGGTAAGTTGAGTAAATAATTACGAGTAGGTACGGCGATATTTTAGTAAGAGATAAAAAGCTGATGATCACGAACTATTCATCAACCTTTGTTCCCATCGAACTTCTTTTACCCGTGTACATACGTCCTATGGTATTACCAAACCATGTTTTTGCTGCTTTACAAGCCCTGTCCCTGCTCCGATTCATATTGAAATTAGATTAGGCTGAAATGGCTGCCAGCTGAAGCCAACACACTTAGATCCATTAAGGGTCGGTTGTGATACCACAAGGATCTCGAAAAGATCTCCTACCTGCGTAGGAGGCTACAAACATCGATGTTTATCAGCTCGCCTAAGTTGGTATAGAAGAAGGCTCCTAAGTAGAGTTTTCTTTTGCGGGAGAGAGCTGGACAGGTGCAAAGAAGATGGCGAATAGTCTCCTCCTCCATCTCGTCCACACAGATTCTGCAGAAGTCGTTTGCGTAGGCGGCAAGCCTTGTTGTACGCATGCCTATTAAACGGTTTCCAGTAATTACACCTTGTACACGTTGCACCACTTGTACATCTAAGATTTGTTCTTTCGATAGCATCTAGCTCCAGTTTAAGTTTACAAGTAGCGATTGGTATACCGAGGGTGCACTTATCGACCCCAATAGGTAATGTTGTTCCATATCTGGCTATAACTGCTCCGCCATCTCTATAGGAGACAATCGGACATTTAGGACTATTAGTGAATTTAAAGCGATCGATTCCAAGGACTTTAATGCCGCTTAACTGTCCGAGAAGCTGTGGATTTCCTTGACTGACATCACGTTTTGCTTCAGCCAAGATAAGACTTCTCTGATCGACAGGATTTCCGCCTAGAACACGCTACAATGATTCGGAAGAATGCTAGGCTGAGGTTAAACCTGTCGGAGAAAACACCACCACCCACATCATTGCTAGTTTTTGAGCCGTCGGTGTAGAAGTGAATCGAGTTGTCTTCTGAGAATTCACCGTCCCAGAATGAGTTGGGAGGGACCTCGTGCTCTAATATCACCGAAATGCTCGCAAACACAATAAAACGATTGAATATCACACGAACAATCAATTTAATGTATAATTTAGGATATTTTATAGAATGTAGAACCTACGTGCGATTTCAAAATTAAGATTACCAAGAATTTTATTGCTCTTTATACGATTATTTGCTTAATAATAAATAAAAAGTAACATAAATCTAGTCGCCCAAAATGAAATGTTATGGATAATTTTTTTTCTTAAATTTAATTGCATCAAAAACAAAAGTAATTGTTAAAAATACAAAATTAATGAACTATTTGTTATTTCTTAATCAACCTCTAGCTTTCTAAAGCTCCCAACCACTCCAGCATCTATATCACCAATATCATTGCCGGCAAAATTGACTGCTTCCTTGGTAACCTCTATGTGCATGTCGTCCAAAGCCAGAATTGCCGCCCGTTTTTGTACAAGTTTTTCTTTGAATTGTTTGATCATATCGGCCAGTGGAAGTGTGCCTCCATATTCCTGCGGCAGTATAGCAGGATTAATTTTATTTTTCAAAGCATCTACCGACTTATGGACCTGTAAATAAAAAAAAGTGCATAGTTCATACGAATTGTTATTAATACCAATGAATGAGTGAATGAAGCATTAAGCTGGAATGATTAGTTATACTCGGGACTTATGCCTGAAACACAATACTGCGTTAGTGCTACCGTTGAATGACGTTTAATGTTCAACCAAAGGAATTCAATGCCACAAGCCACAATCTCGCTTCGTGCTACAGTTCTACGTTTGAGAGC
Source organism: Matsumyia berberina (assembly GCA_917880715.2). Classification (NCBI taxonomy): domain Eukaryota; kingdom Metazoa; phylum Arthropoda; class Insecta; order Diptera; family Syrphidae; genus Matsumyia; species Matsumyia berberina. The sequence goes on from OU862870.1 coordinate 39,892,214, forward strand.
GCAAGAGAGTAGAGAGGCAAACGTAATAACACATAATGACGGGCTCTCTCAGAGGAAAAGTTCAACTGGTTTGAACTTTTGGTGCGTTCTGACACTTCGCATCGCAGATTTTTTTTTTTGTTTCAGAAAATTTGTGTGGGATTTTGTGCAAACAGCTGATAAATTTGAGTATTTCAATTCAACGCGTCTGTGAAGCACTTCCAACGTGACGGGAAAACAGTAGCACCAACGCAGAATTGTGTTTCAGGCATTAAACTTCGGAAATACTTCTGCATGTATCTAAATTATACCGACGGATCCGAAATGGACACTGGCACTGGTGCCGGTATCTTCTGTGAAATAACTGCCATTCTACAGGCCGCAAAGCTAGTCAAAAATGGCAACATTGTCAGAGAAACTGTTACTATCTATCTTGACAGCCGGGCGGCTATTAAGTCTCTGCAGTCAGCATCGACAAAATCGAAGATCGCAAAAGATCTGCACACAAACTCTCAACGATATATCAACGACCAATAAGGTGACCAGGTACCGGGCTACAAAGATATGTAAGGTAATGAGAGGACGGACGAACTTGCCATATGCATATACGCTTCAGGTCTCAAAGACAACTATTAGCACTCTTCACAGGGAAATAGATGAGGATCACTATGGCCAGCCTTTGGCAATTCTAAAAATCTCGTACTACTTAGTCAAAGGGAAATACGAATCGTCCTTACAGAACACTGTGGTATAGGAATCCATGCGGAGCGTCTTGGATTACCCTACAATGACTACTACAGAAGCAGCGAGACGAAGAGGAAAAAGAATCTATCGCGCACCAGCTTCCATGGGCTGGAGAAACTTCATATCGTTGATACTCTTGAGATTTCTATCCGTTTCTGGGTGGTTTCTAGATGAGCCAATCCTACCCCTTAGTTTGACTCCCATGAGTATACTTTTTATGGGTACAATGGCCCCCCCAATGTAAGAAGTGTTAGGTGAGATCTAAGCCAGCTGCGGACTATAGTGTCATTTCTGCTCAAAATGAAAAAATTCTCATCAGAACTGTCAAGTTGCCAAATTCGTGCTCTAACTTGTAGGGCTACCCCTCAAGAAGGACATCTATCCTCCCTACTTTAGATCATAGTTGCACCCAGAATTTTACTGAAACAGGTCACAGTTGTGTATCAAAGAAATAGTATTATGCAGCGCAGTCCAGTTCAGAGAATCTGGGTTTCTGGACCCTAAAACCCTATGGTGACAGTAAAGTCCTGGAAGCAATACCAAACGAATTGGTCACGCCCTCGGCTGACTACTGGACTGGAAAAACGGAAAAGTGATCAAGGATTTTGATACGAATATTATTACAGACGGTTCGCAAATGGAAAATGTTGGCGCAAGAATTTTCTCAGAGAAGCTGAATTTGTCAAAATCCTTTCGAATTCGAAATTTTACCAGTATCTTCCTTGCTTTTCGGGAAACCTGCTATGTGCTGAAAAATTCTCCCCAACACCTAATAACAATACTGCTTTCTTCATTGACAGCCATGCCGCTATCAAAGCTATTGACCAATTAATACCCAAAACTGGTACAGCAATACCAGGGGGAACTAAACCAGCTGGAGGTCCAGTGCAGGGTCACTCTTACCTGGGTCCCAGAGTAAATTTGACGGCAACGAAAGAGCCGATGAATTGGCCAGGAGGGAATCAGCCCTTAATGGGTCACTAGCAAAAGTTGTTAAAATCCCCCTAGGAGCCTTTAAGGGAAATATTCACCACCACTTTCTAAAGACGGCCTACCAAGCGTGAAATAGGCTTAACAACTGCATCATATCAAGGAATATCTAGCCCGGTTACAACAAACAGAAAACAAACGAGCTTCTCACTGATCAAGGCAAGATATTACAAGAGTCGTAGCCGCTAGCACAGGTCACTGACCAATAGGAGATAAATGTCCAGTCTTAGCGAGGGTCAGGTAGCGCACTCTAGGCAAACCCTTCTTCGCCGACCTCAAAGATAGGTTAACTAATCATTTTCCTTAATTTCACAGATTGAAAATATCTTCGTCTATCAACCTATAACATCCCCAAACAATCAGATCTATTGAGTTGTGGTTTTAAAACGGCGCATCCCAAATAAGGCCATAACAGCCAAGAAACTGGAGCGGGTTCAGCGCCTAGCTGAAATCTGCATGACGGGTTGCCTGCGCTCCATTCCCACCGGCTTGCTTAACGCGATTGTTGGTCTACTGCCAGTTCGAGTCCATGTAGAAATCTATGCAAAACTCAGCCTGTGCAGGCTCTTCCACCTAAATAACATCCCCCAGGATCACCTCAACATGCTTTCCTTCCTACTCCAAAGCAGCGAGTTCAGCATGCCGTTGGATGATATTCTCCGAAGATACTGCTTCAAATGAAACAACTCAGTGGTCATACCCCCGAGTGACGACTGGGAAAAAATTCAAACCCCGTCCATCAGAGCATGGCCAAGTATGGTATGCAGATGGCTCTGAAATGGACAGTGGATCTGAGACTGGAATATTCGTCGTCGAAGAGTCGTCTAGCACTAAAATATCGGTCAGTCTAGACGCATACTCATCGATCTTCCAGGCAGAAATATTTGCCATAAATCAGTGCACAAGCACAGTGCAGGACAGACATGTACCAAACACTCTTTCCCAATATATCTCAAAAGAAATCCAAGTTTCTTTTATATCTGAGCAGGAACCACCTTAGAATTCTTACCGGCATCCTAAGTGCCTGATGCCGACTAAAACGGCATCTACATAAGCTGGACCCTACCTGCAGACTGTGCTTGGAGAGCGATGAAAGCTCCCTTCACATCGTCACTGAATGTCCCGCCCTTATTCATGTGAGAAAGCGGACCCTAGGCAGTGAACTCGTCTCACAGAGAGGCTGATTAGCTTCCTGACATCCTCTGGAGCAGACAAACTGCTCTAAACATATGGAACAGTACAATAGGCCTCTAGGTTAGGTTAGGTTAGCGGGCCGATGAAGATGATGAAATCCTCATCGTCTATGTAGACCCGTTGTGGTACCCTTGTATATTAGCGGCTATATCCCACTACGTGGTATTACATGCCTGATGACAGCCACTTGGGAACTTGAGCAGATCCGACAGTGAACCATCGGACAGTGATTGCATCGAAGAGATATCTTCTATATGAAACCGCAGTGCTAGAGTGGAAAAACCGCTCCCCACTAATAATAATAATAATAATCCCAGCGCTAATTGGATTCTTTTAGAACCGTCACCTCTACCTTCCTAGCTACCTGCGTAAAATATGTAACATGTTTGGCAAACTTCTTCTGAGAGGCCACTGTCTACTTACTAAGCTGGTCCCCAAACTAGTAACCATCTCAACACCTCACGAGACCACAATGGATCCATGAAGATCCGAAAGAGGTGACGTTGTTCGCTACACTGCTGCTCCTACAGCTTGTAACTAATCATCTCACCGTGAAGGATAAAAATTTAGTATATTACACCATGCAACTGCACTTTTTATGTGCAAGTATGTAGGTGGTTCCCTCTATCTATTATTAAAACTCGTAAAAACTAATTAAAATGCCAAAAAGTCAAATTTTATGACCTATGACGGCTCCGCGTCTAAATCAAACCCACAGGCCAGCACAAATTGGTAGTAAACCATCTTTTTAAATCTTAAATGTTGTTTCACGAATCTACTACTTACGATTATTCTTTTCTTTAGTTTCTCACTGAGCATCGATACCCCCAGTTCAATGATCTTGTTTGCATAATGTGGAATATTCATGAAATGAGTCTCCTTATGCCTCATCGGAGTTGAGTTCTGCGTAACAAAACAAAAATTCAATTAATATACGAAAATCGATTAAAAAAAAAATAACCACACTTGCCTGTATGCACTTCAAAATGCTTCTCAAGTCAGTCAACGACCAGAGGCTTACGAATCCCATATTCATTCCAGATTCGTCATTAATGTAAACATACCCAGCCACTTGAGATTCTTCATCGTCAAGCAATGCCTCGCACACCAGGGAATGTATGCGGGCCATTTGGACCGATGTGAACTTATACGGATCAAATCGAGCGCCGACAGAGAAAATTACCTGTCTGCCGAATTCATCACGCTCCGGAAGGGGCACCAGGTAACCGTTTTCGAAAATTTCATTCAGTGCCGGATCTTCGATGTCTAACTTTGAAAACCATTGGGGGAAAAGCTGTCGAATTGCGAGGTAACGCTCGAGCATTTCGCACGCTGCTGGGACAGAAAACTTCTTGGTTCGCAGGAATCTCAACAGAAATACTGTATCTGTCCGGCATTTCTTGATATGTGGATGTTTTGAAATCCATTCGCGAAACTGTGCCAAGGCTTGTTTTCTGATATTATCGTCCTCGTGGAGTTCCTCCTTTGCAACTGCTTTCAATTCAGGGCTCAGTTTGCAAACATATGGATCATATTCTTCCGGTGTTGTTGATAAGTTTGTAGTATGAATAACTTCAGTTTCCAGCACTACGAACATGAAAAAAAAGAAACAAAAAATTATAATTTTTATCAAATAAAATTTTTTCGACTTGTCCACGTCTATAAAATATTTAATTCTTCAAAATTAATTACATGCATTACATTAATCGATGCCACGATGGTTTTATCTTGTCAATGTAAATATTTAGTATGTGGTAGACTGGGGTCGAAAGAAAGAATGCGTAAATGCAAGTGTCCTCAAAGCTCCTTCGGACATTTGGGCAAGGCACAATGTACAAAATAAATTAACATAAGCAACCACTGCCAATTGCATACAATGAAAAATAATTTACTCCACAAAATATATATCACTTTTTTAAAATAGCTGCAGATGAGCTTTATCTTAGGAAAATGTGGAAGGTCCTCTTGTCCAAGAACTTTAAACAACCGTGGCTAAGTGGTTCGTGCGTTGCTGTGCGAGCTACCTAAGTTCAAGCTCTAGCCCTATGCACACATTTTTCGTGGCACCATCTCCTGTCGGAGAATGACAAACCTCCGGGAGTATAATTTGCCATGAAAAAACTTCTCAATTTGCCGTTCGGAGTCGGCAATAAATTCTAGGTCCTTTCCATTGGTGCGAAAAATGTAACACGCACAACATGGATGATTGCAAAAAGCTTAGACTTGGCTAATACCAAGCTGTTGCCACTCGATCTTTAGCCAACTGCTAAAACCAAAACCAGGCATCTATAAATGCTGTTATACGCGGTCTTAAAATCGATAAAAAAGTGGTGGGTATCGATTTGAAGTTCCTGAGCTTTCTCCAAGATCTGGAAGGGTAACAGGGATCAGTTTAATATTCACCTTTGTTGGGTGCCAGGGTACAGTGACATTCTAGGGAACTGCAAGGCTGATGAATTCGCCAGATATGGGACACACTTAGGCGACCTGATAAACATCGATGTTAGTAGCCTCCTACGCTTCATAAGAACCTCCAATTGGTTTCAAGATTTTTCCGAGTTCCTTTTGGTATCATAACGGACCCCTCATGGATCTAAGAGGTGTTAGCTTTAGCTGGCAGGATCTGCCGTAGTGTGAATATTTGGTCGATGGTGAAAGCCACACTGATATGGACCAATCAGGTTATCGACGAATGGCTTCAGGTGTTCACACACCACGGCAAATAAGATCTCGTAGACTATTATAAGAAAACTGATAATTTTATGCGACACCGCTTTATATCCCTCTTGTCTAGCTGCATGTGCTTGCCGGCACTCGTCTTTAACCAGGGGTTTCTTTGCGTTGGTGGAGTTAAACCTAATATTTCAGAGGCAGCATCTCTGATGGCTTTTTCGTAATATTGCCACTAGTTTTCAATACTTGATGCTGGCGGCATAAGACCTTTCAAAAGATTACGAGGGATATCCGCAGTCGTACCTTTGCTACAACAAGGTAGCGGTACGAGTCAATGTTAGCCCGTCGGAACGTTCGGACATCTATAATACTGGAGGTGTGCCTTGCGATGATCGCAATATGGTCAATCCGATTGATAATAATTAATTGGTCAGGAAATCTCCACGTTGCCTTATGAATATTGAAATGAGGAAACCACGTTCTAGCGACGGGAACAAAGTCGACCAGTTAATCCGTTATCGGAGGTTATACTACCAAATACACTCTGTATTCTTAGCTTTGCATTGAGATTGTCTATGACAATGTTAATGTCATACATAGGGCACTGCCCTTATGTCTTATTCAAGAAAAGACCAAGGTACTGGGGGTGAGCGAATAAGTTCTATGGACAAACTTCTGAGTCCCACTCTTCTTCATTGTGTTCGCAACTACTAGTAAATTTTATTAAGTTTTGAATTCTATCTAGAATCATCATTGCTGCCGAATTTGTCTGTAATAGGCTGTGCCTGTGACTCGAACATTCAGTACAAACAAAAAAATCCTCTATAGAGCGGTGGCGTATACGTAATATTTTTCTTAAAGACTCTAAAAATATATAAGAAATCCATCAGAGGGGCTAAGAAACAGAGTGGGATAGAATACTGTCAATCTATCGAAACCCTCAAAGAATCTGCAAGGCCAAGCAGATTTCTGTACGGTAATCCGTTCTTTCTGAAAAAGACTGACGGAAATTGGACAGTCTCGACTTCAGAGTCACTGGAACTGACTGGAAAAGACTCTCCACTACAAAGAATACACTCTTGCTACCTTTCTTGATACAGAAGGAGCATTTAACAACATTCATACTGAAGTTATTCAGTTATCCTCTCACCGAGCTAGCTGAGGATTTTCTTAGTCAATAGATAGTTTCATGCTAAAGACTCGAATCATTCAGGAAAAACTAGGCAATAGCAGTGCAACCAAGACGGTTAGTAGGGGCGGATAGCGGATAAAGAAAGCAAGCGTAGCGTTCTATGCCTGCAATTAAATCTTTGGCAAATAATGGAGACTCAAGACAAAAATGACCCTGTGGATGAACACTGCCGTTGTGCGTCCAATTCTCACTTATGCCTCCATCGTCTGGTGGCCTCCCTTGAGTAAGAAATAAAATATCGATAAGTTCAAAAAAGTACAGAGATCGGCGTGTGTGTTGGTGTTACAGGGGCATTGCGGTCTTATCCTACTGATACTCTAAGTATGATCCTGTAACTGATCCCTCTTGAAGACACAGCTACCTGCAGCGCAGTCCGGCTCAGGGAATCTCGGTGCTGGACCGCAAAGCCATACTGTCACTGTAGAATCTTGGAAATAACTCAGGAGGTTTGGTCGGGCCTCCGACTGATTACATGACACCTACCCTCAATTTTAGGAAACTATTCCTTGCTAAATTTCGTACCACAAAAGAATGGAAGAATGGAAGCGAAGAAGATTGTCATTGAGAATTTAAAGTTTTTCTGTTTCAGCGATGCGTGTACTATTCATGAATAATGATTCCACCCTAGTAAATGCACACCGTCTTATTGTGATGTAAATGGCTAAATTTTTATTCTCTCTACATAGAAAAATGCTTCGATCTATATCAGAAAGAACCAAGATGGTTACCCAGTAAAGGCTTAAAGCCGCTTCGGCTATTATACTCGTTACACACACCTACACCTTGTAGAAAAGACGGTTTCTTTAAGGTATCACGCTGGACCTAATATTTAGCGCCCACGCTATATCGTACCTAACCTAATTTTTTAGAAGACCTTTAAGTTGAAAATCCTCCAAGCTCCCAAACTCGCATCAATACCATCAACTTAAGCGACTCTTAACTTGCATATACAAATTATATTTTGAAATTACTACAAAATAAGCGATGTCCAATTACTGTTTCAATTAATTTGACACGAATGTGTCTTACATGTGCAACCACCAATATGGTAAGCCTCTTATATACTTCTGCCACAATAGTACCGAAAACTATTTTATTGGTAAAACTTCATTTTATTGTGCAATAAATTCAAGTCTGCGTTGTTGGACTTCACTGCAAAAAAAAATAAATAAAAATATTTGAAGCGTTGCCTAACCCAAAGACCTTTACCGTGGGTGAAAACAAATATTTAAGCAAACACCAACACTGCGATACATCCACACATGCACGTTAGCTGCCATTAGCCGCTGGCCATACATAAATAACGAACGTGATATTAATTAGCACATCCATCCATCAATGCGATATGGTTTTTAGGTCTAGGCAAATCATTCGTCTTGTACTCCATAGCGTAGGACATTGGCGCAGAATTATTTGAACAGCGATTTTTCAACTCTGTGGAAATCATCGAATTATGTCCAAAAGACTATTTAAATGCTACACACTCAAGGGCAACAAAGGCCAAACGTCGTATTTACCGTGTTAATGAGCTCACTGCAGACTATCCATGTACTAATTTAATAAAAAAAAAAAAACAGATTGTGTTTGTCATAATGACCTAAACGTGATCACGGTCGCACAAGGGGAATGATTCGAAACTTGTTTTAAAAATGTGTCCTTGTAACGACTTATCGTTTGGCTTTTCCTAACCAAGCCAAGACTTTGAAAACTTTTGGTTCGTTTACAGTCAAGACAGCCAAACATGTTCAAATTACACGACTCATTCATGTTAGTTTTTGTTAAAATAATTAGCACGGCCATGAATACAAGTTTTTGTGTATGTAACCTTCTCTTCAGGGCAGCTTGCAGTTGATTCTGCCATAGCTGGAAGTTTAAAGTTTTTGAGAAGGAATGGGGGGCTGTTAAAATCGATATATGCTAAGAATTGGAAATACAGTTGGTGAAAGTATAGATCCCTGAGGGATTCCACTGTTTGACTAAATTTCCTGCCATTTGCCTGGAAACACGAACCAATTGTACTAAATAATACAACACACAACCCTTCACGGGTTCATTAAGAATTTCTGGTATCTAGGCGGCACTGAGCCAACTGATGTAGGTGCACAAGACGATGTAATAATTGGATTCTCTAAGGCAAGAGATGGACTTCAGCCAGTTAAAGCACTACTCAGTAGACTTCAACGAGTTTGGAGAAACTCTCAAACCTCTGCTCATAAAAACAACAATTATCTATGAACAAGAGCCTGCAAGTAATATGCAAAGAACTATTTTTGCAGACTGGGTAACTGGTCAGGCAGTATGAACCATTTAAACTGGACGACGAAAACCAACAATTCCGTCCACCCGACCTGGACGAAGTAAAGATAGTCATATCTAGGCTTCAATCCAACAAAGCTGCTGGTGCTGACCGCTTAGCTGGTGAGCTGAGCGACAGGCGATGACTTGGTAAGGAGCTTGCACCTACTCATCTCTTAAATACTGTCGGCGGAAAGAATGCAGGATGAATGCATTATTTGTCCGGTATTCAAGAAAAAAGACCTTCTAAACTGCGCCAACAACAACAGAGGCATCAGTCTTCTTAACATCACTTACAAGATCCTATCGGCGCCTGAAGCCGTTCGTCAACAGCCTGATCGATCCATATCAGTGTGGCTTCAGGCCAGGAAAGTCCACCCTCGATCAAATATTTATCTTGATCTTGGAAAAAAGCCAGGAACTTCAAATCGATACCCACCATCTCTTTATCGATCTTAAGGCCGCGTATGACAGCATCTATAAAGACGAGCTATACAGAGCCATGTCTAGTTTTGGCATCCCTGCCAATCTCGTCCATCTGTACTGGATGACGATGGAGAATGCACGCTGCTCCATCAAGGTCAGTCAAGACCTCACCGAGACCTTTGATGTCAAAAAAGGATCTAGGCAAGGTGACGCGCTGTCATGGGACTTCTTCAACATCGTTCTTGAAAGAGTTGTGCAAAACCCACGCGCCAACACCAGAGGCACAATCTTTCAAAAGTCCGTCCAACTACTCGCATACGCCGACGATATTGACATAGAACGCATCGTGAAGTCACTGGCGCGTTTGTGAGTATTGAGGCGGACGAAGATGTGTTTAGCGGTTAATGAGGGCAAGACGAAGTATATGCTGTCAACAAAAAAGGACACTCGTCTCGGACAGAACGTCACTATAGGCAGCAATAACTTTGAACTGGTTAAGGACTTTGTCTACCTAGGCTCCGCTATTAATTCAAACAACGACACCAGCGCTGAGATTAAACGAAGAATAACTCTTGCCAAACGCAGTTTGCTTGGGCTGAGAAGGCAATTGAGCAGCAAACCCCTCTCTCGAACAACTAAGGTGACCCTGTATAAGACCTCAATCGTCCGAGTCCTGCTCTAGGGCGCAGAGGCATGGACTTTGTTAAAAACGGATGATGTTGGTCTGGGCTATTTCGATTGGAAAATTTTTCGGGTGATTTGCAGTCCCATCTGCATCGACGGTGAATGGAGGAAGAGATACAATGACGAACTGTACGGAGTGTACAGCGACATCGACTAAGCCAGAAGAGTGAAGCTCCAACGACTGAGGTGGTTGGGCCATGTGGAGCGGATGGACACCAATGCTCCCGCCCGAAAAATCTACGCATCCACACCGTAGGGGTGGCGCAATAGAGGAAGACCGCGACTCAGCTGGTGGATGGGGACTTCAACCAACTTGTCGTGTGAAGCTGGAGGCAGCTGAATAAAGATCGACCTGACTGCAGACGCTTGTTGGTTGAGGCCCAGGTCCACTCCGGACTATAGGCTTGATCTCCTCCCTAAAAATACACTTTGTATGTTAAAAGCACAAAGGGAAAATTCTAAAGTAGCAAAATTATTTGAGGGCGGTTTTTGATTGATGTAAACCAGGTTAAAAGCGCTTTGCTATAACCTGCATAATTCTGATTTTGGGAAACAAATAAATCTTCGAATTATTGACATAAAGAAAGTTTCCCTGTCGTCGTGGCTAAGTGGTTGGTACGTTAAACTACTGTGCGTGGATTCAAGCCCCAGCCTTATCCCCCAAAAAATGTTCGAGGCGAGTATAATTTGTCATGAAAAAACTTCTCAATACTTGGCCCATGAGAGGCATTCGCGCTAATTAAATATTTTTATGTTTTTGTATGGACAATAGACTGGACATACAACCATTTATGACGTCTGCAATATATCATTTCATTATTAATTAGTTTGATGAACTGCTTAAGCCGTAAGGTCCATTCTACTGCAAGTGTTATGTGTTTGAAGTAGAATTTCCTGAGAAATAAGCGTTTTTTGACACCAGGAGTTGAATTAGGAATCATCGGCGTGAGAAGCGATTTAAACAAAGAGATTCAACAACCAATTATGAGAACTTTACAGCGACATCTATTTAATCAAAAAATTGCGCATCTTAAGTTTGAAATGAAAGGGACATGTAAAACCAATGGGCACCAATGTTACAGCCCGCACGAATCGAATAAAGAAAGATCTTGCCTAAGGTGGCTCGCACATTTTAAAAAGGGACCTCAACAAACTTGAAGTGCGGAACTGGAGGTAGTAAGCTAAGAGTCAGTTTAACTGAGAGGCCTTTTCGGTTGAGGTCTAGGTTCACTCCAAGCTCTAACACACTTAATTACCTAAGTAAGTAAAAAAATTCAAGACTGATGGGGTTCAGCGAGCAAATAACATCAAACTGTCCATCTGTTATGAAAACCAAATTTAACAATATCTTCCCAAACACTCTTGCATAATTGCAAAATTCTTAGTAACTTAACATTGTTAACACGTTTTAGTCTTTAAACAAAAGAATGTATCCATGTACGTTTGTTCTTTTGACATAAAATTGTGTCTGTTGAACGCAGTGAGCTTCATTTAACGTAGTCTTATGTAGTATTCCTAATCGCCGATGAAAACAATGAAATATTTTATTATTCTATGGTATATGTTCATACATACACCTTCATTGAATAGTAGACTTAATTTATGCCAATCTGTTATGCATTTGTAAGGCCGTACTTGCGCGCCTTTTGAATTTATATGCAACAAACGTAAGCCTCCTTGAATAAGTTTCCCAATTTTTCGCGGAATTTAAAATGTATGCAACCTTAAAATTTTGGAACTTTGTCGGCTCTTTCAATGACAAGGAATTAGGATCACGTATGTAGCTAATGACGTACAACTTTAACTCTATTCTAGAAGTAACTAAAGTATGTCGTCCGCGTATTTGAAGTTGATCTGTGTAGCTTCAGGTGATGACTATTTTTGCTATAAATGGTAAAATGGTATTGTTGAGAATTTTATCGATAACGGTTTACAATAAAATCAGAAATATTAGATAACTAGCTGATACCCGCGACTATGTGCGCGTGGAAACACGTCGCATTATTCCCTATATCATTCCCCGCGTCTCAAGCCATTGATGAGTAGGTATAGACTTTCAATTCCTCATATTAATTCTTTAAGGCGTCCCTGTAAACAACATTCCTGAAGATTTCTTTTTGGCTCCGGGATGACCAGGTTGTCAGATGAATTGACTCTGAGCGCGCTATGAGAGAAACAGTCATTCTTCAGGTCCACATTGTCCGCGTTCAAGCTCTTTCCCTGTAGCTTGTTGAAGTTCATGGCGTATCAAAACTCAACGAAAAATTGCAGACGTTTGAACTCAAAGTCGTAGTCTGATGGGTTCAGAGGAATGCGGGGGATGAAGACGATTTTCCCTGATTGATATTTGTGAAATACTGGCTTCGATTGCTTGTTGATACAAAGTCTTCACCTGGACAGTTTCGGAGGGTTTAGATTGGGCAACAACCTTAAGTTTGAGGATGTGAGGTGGGTTTCCTGGTGGCTAGAAAGTGTACAATAACTCTTGTTTTACTTCCGAGTTTCAACAATTACTGTTCGATCGACAAAAAAACAGTTATTTTAAGGAAAGTGCCCCTAGAAAGTAGGCGTGGCTATACATAATGTCAGGATTATTTGTAAAGTAAAAAAATACCTACACGTTTGCTTAAGTAAGTTTTTTCGAGTTCCTTGTAAAATTACTGAAAAAAATGCGTTTTACGAAAATTGGGCGTGGCAGTAGGAGAATTTTGAAAATGTTTAACCTATGTTCATTCCCTATGCTTCAGTTATCTCCGTACCAAATTTTATCGCAATCGGTTCAGCGGGTTAGCCGTGAAAACGTAGCACACAGAGATACTTTCGCATTTATAATATTAAGTATTAAGTATGTATAAGTATGGATTGAGTAGGAATCTAAAGGTTTTTCCTATTGTAGATTTTGACAATTTATGGCGGCCATGTTGTTTTATCTGGTTTTAATTTTTTAGACACTAAAGTCTACGGCAAATCCCCATGACAAGTTACAGCGTCGAGCAATAAGTCCAAATAATAAAACTGGAGGAGCTAGAAGCGGACCCCGATCTTCATCGACGAGGCCCATTTTTGGATGAACGGGTACGTCAACAAGCAAAATTGCCAGATTTGGTCCACCAAGTAGCAATTCATCTGCAGACGACGACGACGACGATGGCATTGCCCTCACCATCAACGAAGAGTGCTACTGATCGATGATAACCAATTTCTTTTGGCCCAAATTGAATGATATGCATGTGAACGACATGTGGTTCCAACAGGACGGCGCTGCATGCCACACAGCTGATGCTACAATGGACATTCTGCACAAGCGAATTTGAAGGCATGCTTATTTTACGCAGAGGCGACGTGAACTGGACATCGAGATCGTGCGATTTGACACCATTAAACTTTTTCTTGTGGGGTTTCCTTAAGTCGCAGGTCTATGCCAATAAGCCGCAAACTACCAAAGTCAACATCGCTCAAATTCAGCCTGATATATCCGCCAAAGTCATCGAAAATTAGACCTCTCGGATCCGCACCACCCAGCGGCGGCCATTTGAACGATGTCACATTCCACATATAATGTTATCGATAGGCCATATAACTTTTTGTATTCATTTTAATATCTACCCGTCCCTATTGGAAAACCATTTACATGTTAAGCCCTCCTACTGACTGACTGTGTCAACTTCGCTATTAACTTGGCTTGGATGAACACATTTTTGCCGCTTTTCAAGCTGTCTGCCTGAATTAGAGTTGATAGGATTCGGCAGGAGAAAGTGTTATGGTTATGTAAAGTAGCGAAAAGTCTCGCACTACGGCTTGCTCCGTGAATAGGAACTCACAATCTGTTGTAACTTTTCTACTAAGACTGGCATTTATACGTTTTTTTGGATCACGTTACCTGCACTTTAGCGATATTGGAAACTTACGTCGAACAAAAGGACATTGATTACTTAACCAAAACTCGGTCTTAACCTTATTTATGAATTGACAACAAAACTGTCCGGAAGTGCAAGTCGATTTCGTATTCATATCATCAAGTTGATATGAACTTGAATTTTGCAAGTGCAAGCCATTACACGCCTCATAAACGAACAATGTAAACACTCACACGGCGTAGGTGAATACTCGCACATCTGAGTGGGATATCTGTTGAAGCAATTGGGTATGGGTGGATGTACTTAGATACATGTTCGGAACCAAAAAGTACTTTTAAAACACAATCGCCACTAAGATTCGCTGAAGAAAAAGTTAATTAAATGAGCAAACAGGCCTCTAGCGCTTCTAATTTGCCTAACCTTGGAACCTAAACGTATCTCACGGGAGTACCGCAGTACAATGGCATTATATTCTAAAGGTGGGTTTACATACTAAACAGCACCTCTACTCCACGCACGTTCGGGCGTATTTAGCATTGCTACGCCTGACAACAAGCTGAAACATTTTGCGCGCCGTGATTTGAGCAGGTGAACAGATTTATATTCATTTTCATATTTATTACTGTACGTGTTAGCTATAACTGAATACGAGCATAAGCACCATTTATCCCAGAGTGGAAGTACACATGTATGCGAATTTGGCAAGTTCGTTAAGTTCCCTAATTAAGCCTTACTCTGCTGTAAAGGAAGAAGTTGCGGTAACTATAGCGTCTTTTGATAGATTCAAGTTGCATCGTGGTGTACAATAGTTTCTTATCTTTACTACAAGCTTGGGTCTTAAGCATTAAGACCTTTAGACGTACACATTAGTTTTACTTTCTTCTTGCTGAAATCCATGGAATGACTCGTCGAGATGCATCTGCACAAAGCTGCTTTACAATCTCAGTCCCTCTCTCTACCTGCTACTTCCATGAGTACAGTAGAAATCGATTATAACGATGCTGAACGGAATTACGAATTTCATCGTTGTAAGCGGTTCTTTGTCAAAAACTTTACAGACTCAGTATTCTGACTCTGGTTGTAGAGGCGAATTGTAGACGACGTCTTATAGCAAAGTAAGTCCACAAGCACACTCTAGCGTTTTTACGAAGCAATTAATACTAAACTTTTAAAAAAAAATACCTGGCGCGAAAAGGCCTGTCTTCTGTACTTTTTGCATGAATGGAAGCAACCTACAATTTATTGCCGACTCCGATTGGCGAGTTGAGAAGCTTTTTATGACAAATTATACTCTCACAGGATTGTCATTCCCCGACGAGAGGTGGTGCCAAGAATGTTCGGTGGACATGGCTGGAGCTTGAACTGACGCAGCTCACACAGCAGTTTAACGCACTAGCCACCGCGATAACAAAACTTATCGAAAGACTATTTCTGTGGACTAAGCAAAGTAGGATAACACTACACACTGGACCGGATCGAAGTTGACACAGCCATAGCTTCGCTTAAATCATACAAAGCCGCCGGTGGACTAGCAGCTGAATTGCTGAATTAGCTCCACGCTATCTGTAAAATATGATCCGACGAAAGCATGCCCGATGATTGAAGCCTTAGCACCATGTACCCGATCCATAAAAAAGGAGACCGCCTCAACTGCACTATTTGCAGAGTACTAGCTCTAATCCCATAAAAAATGGTGAAGCTGCAGCGTCTAAAACCGTACGTTGAAGAACTGGTAGGAAATTATCAGTGCGGTTGTAGGCCTGAAAAATCGACATTTGACCAGATTTTCAATTTACGCCAAATACTGTAAAAGAATCAGGGGTACCAGATCGATAGACACCATCTACTTATTGATTTGAAGGCAGGATACGATAGTGGGAAGAGAGACGAGGTATTTGGCCTCATGGCTGGTTCTGGTATTCCTGCAAAACTCATTCGATTATATACGATGAGAACGGAGAAAGCTCGCTGCTCCATCGAAAAAGACATCACCCAGGGCTCTAGTCCCCCAACGCCAATTGGAATCGGGGTTCTAGTAAGGGCGACATACTGTCATACAGTTTCTTCAACCTGGTACTGGAAATTAGTGCGAAATTCTCAGGTTAACACATCCGAGAATGAGTGCGGAATTCAAAAATGTTTGAATTCATACGCACAGGAGTGCGCACTCTGCCACGCAGCCCCATCCACAGGTATTCATGAGTGCGCGCAAGCCGGGAATGACATTCATCAGTGATGGTGGATGCCCAGCTTTAGGCACTAGTTTTCGCAAATCAGTACAACTACTTGGTTACGCAGACGATGTTGACTTCATCGGCAGAATAGAGCGAGCAGTCACTAGCTCTTTCGTTAACATCGAATCAGAAGCTGTTTAAATGAGTCTGATTGTAAATGAGGATAAACGAAGTATATTCTGTCTACGAAAACCCAGACACATTTCTGACGTCTCAGTCAGAACGTTACGATGGACAACTATAACTTTGAGGTGGTGAAGGAATTCGTCTACCTAGGCTCTGCTATTACCTCTGTTAACGATATCAGCGCGTACATATGTAGAATAAGTTTTCAACAATACACCAGGCTTATCACCGAAAATGACCCTATGCATAAGAGTAGAGGACTCTTCTTATCTGTTATTATGTCCAAAATTGATAAAAATAAAAATAATACCAGACCTTACCGAATGGGATCAATGACCATGAGATCCCAATGAACTTTCAAAGAGCTTCTCACACCTTAATTTACAGCACTTCAATGTTTATAAGAGGACTGGTGGTCAATCAAATTGAAAATACAGTGAAAGTCGCTTATAACGACGGTGAAGGGACCGAGCAAATACCGTCGTTATAACCTGCGGTCGCTATATCCGACTGCCTCCACAAGTTTTCGCAATATAAAGAAATCAAGCAATGAAAAAAAAAGTGGTCGTTATAAGCGACTGGTCGTAATAAACAAGGTCGTAACAAGCCACTTCCACTGTATTTCGATCGAAACTACAGTCGCAAGATACTGCTAGAACCTTTGCCAAATCATAACATTCATGAACGCCACCTGATGACGTGCTCGGTTTCACATAACCGCCATTGTAAAACACCTAATTTGATAATCAGTACTAGCAAACATATCCAGCAAAATAAGAAACGTAAAATTAAGCTCCACAGAAGGAAGAAAAGGAAAGGCTATGACGAGCGCGAAACAGTTTTAGCAGAAACGGTGGCCGATATTTCTATCAGATGGTAAATAAACATGTTAACAAGGCAGCTGGGGCAAATGGTCTAGCATTCCAGATCCACAAAAAAGGAAACCCTCCTTAATGATTTGATGACATCGAAACCACGTCTGACAGTGAGCTATGCAGAGGCTGTCTAGGTAGGTAGGTAGCTGGGCTGGCAGGAACGTAGGCCAGAAAGACCCTTTGTGATACCACATTGATCTATACCCTGAAAAGCGCAACTCACTTTATTAAAACCATTTGGAGCTCTTCATGAAGCTGAGGATACTTTTGACGTCAGTATGTGATAGTTCGCCCAAGTTGTCGAAGTGATAGGCTCCCAGATAGAGCTTCCTTCTTTGGGATGGGGCAGAACAAGTGCAGCTCCGGGAGAAGTCGTTTGAAAAGAGGTCCATCCTTCTGGCATGAAGGCCAATGGGACAGTGGCCCGTGAGAACACCAATAATGGTGCTAATGAGCGGCCTATTGAGCAAGATCAAACTTTTAAATCGAGGGTGAGATTTAGCGTAGGCCAGATCACCCTGGAGGTACGGCACGTGGTACCATCCCTCCATCTTTGGTTTGTCTTGCTGATCGCGTCGTACTCTAAGGCTGCACACACAGTGAAGCGATAAAGCGATGCGATGCGAGAAGCGAGAAGCGTGCACTAAAACTGTTCACTTGTATTTTTATGTACGTGCGCACAGTGAAGCGATAAGAATTTATGCAAAAAGTTTTATCGCATGCTTCTCGCTTCTCGCATCACATCGCTTTATCACATCACTGTGCGCGTAGTGTAAGAGTATTTTACATGTAGCGAGTGGAATATCCAGATTCCTTTGTTCCGAAAGGGTGTCCAAAATAGTACCACGTTTGACCTTATAGTTCTCTAGAATGTCCCTATGACCGGGTACCCAGCATAGGTGAATGCTAAAATGTTCTGCCATCTCCATGAGAGATGAGCGGCAGTCTGAAGTAGCTTCTGATGTACATGTTAGCGATTCCGGGGATTTTAAAGCAGCCTAACTCTCGGTAAAAATTGTGATATCCCTGAAGGATCGCCATAATTTCCACCTGAAAAACGCTACAGTGGTCGGATGGACGGAAGGTGATGCTCAGGTTTAGCATAAAAAACACCTCCTCCCACTCCGTTCTCGATTTTGGAACTGTCGGTAGAGAGATGAAGAGAGTGGTCGCCTCTGGCGTCACTCCTCTTGGGAAGGAACGGAAGTCCGGAAGTTGAGGTTGAAATTCAACTTGGACGGTGTGTAGTCGGTGTGTAGTTTTCCGGAATAAAAGTTAGGAGATATAAGATCGTGGAGTGGCTGTATGACCATTGGGAGGAGGCTTTTAGTCTGATGGCTGCGCTAGCAGCTGACTAGCCTGTCTAATTTTACCATAACTCAAACGCATTTGTGTTTGGTGGATGCCATTTGAGTAAGTTTCCTACTTCCTTAAGATCGTTACAAAACTCACCGAGATCCCTGATGTCAAAAAAGGTGTCAAACGAGGTGACGTGCAAGGGTTTTTCAATAGGGACATAACAATTTAGTATTTTAATACAAACCCACGCTTAAAATTTTTTTATAATCGGTCAATGTCAAAATGTCAGTCAAAATAAACATTTTTATCATGGCAACGCTTAAAAAATTATTAAAAATTAATACCGAAATTCTGAGGTGGTATCAGCCAATTTCTTCCAATTTCGAGTCAACATATTTACTATTGAATGTTCCAGTGCCAGTGAGACAACGCACTGGACAAAGTACTGAAAATATCGCAGCCGTAATTGCTTCGTTTCAAAATAAGCCAAATCAGTCGATTTCATGCCGTTCACAGGAATTGGGAATCTCTATGTGGAAGAGTGGTCGAAAATTGATTCCAAAGAATCGATCGCTGCAAACTTGCTCGTGGTGGTCATATGAACGAAGATCGAATTTCATACTAAAATTTAACATGTATACTATATCTGAAATTAATTTCAGCTCGATATCTTTTTTATTCTGTGTTTTATTTAAATACAAAATTGTTATGTCCTTATCGAAAAAACCTACATTAACTGAGTATGGAGCTGTGGGTGACACCGATCTGGTCATAAATGTGCATATTCATCGACTAAGATGTCTAGGTCTGGAAAAATATCCTCCAGCAAATTTATTTGCGAAATGAAGACTAGAAATGCTTCTTGCTTAAGGTCCAGATTCACTCCGGACTGCATTACCGTCTACATACGCAGTCGGTAAACCATTTTCCCCCAAACCTCCGAAGCGCGATAATTTTGTCAACAACATTCAGCTGGCCATATTTAAGTACACAATTAGAGTCCAATTTTGTTTACAAAACTCTTGAATTGCGCTAACGATTTCTATCATTTGCTCGAGCATAAGCACTCTAATTGGATTCTTTGGCTGAAGCGATTAGTGTAAATGAAAGAGCTCTGCGCTAGAATAACCGGTTGTCAGGCTTGGCCCAATTATGCCGTTTTCACTGATTATTGCGCGTTTATTACCAAAACTTACTTCAGGTCGCAGGTAAATAAGGTACCTACTTATATTCAAGTTCACATTGGCCCGACTCCCAAGATGGGGAAAAAAATTCATTTGCATTTTGATTTCCATTACATCATACAGTGAGACAGTGAACTTCTTTCACTCTTCGATTCACGATCGTTTCTGAAACGACGACGACGGTTCAGTTTCAGCTAACCGAGTACAAAGTGAAAGCGAAAGTTGTCTTGACCGATCGACGTAACTGACTACAGGTCGAATGGGTGTACAGTATTCTGTATCTGCACAAGCGTAAAACAAAAAAAAAAAATGAAAAAACCCATCAGTGCTTCCTGTATAACATTTATGTAACCGCCTAAAGACAGCCATCCAAGTTCACCATAATCTTGCGATAAATTATATTCCATACTAAATTGGGACATGGAAACATCCACAGATGCTCCCTGGATTTAAAAGAAACCGAAAGTAGGTGCTGTTCCATACGACTGCTAACTGCTGGAAACAAATCATTTCTCTGAGTCATGTAACACCACATATCGTCACAATTTGGCAATCACCAATCCGAAAAGAGAAAAAAAAAATCACACAACTCACTTTTGTCGAAATTTGGTTGCACTTGCGAAACAAAGTAAATAATCTTTCGTAATCGGTTGGTCGGTAGTAGGTATGCCGGAGCGCGAGTCCCACCGCGTTGTTAATGTAAAGAAGAATCACGACAAACTGAAGTTTTAAAAGTTGTTGAAAATTTATTTAAAAATGCTTCCCACCACTGAACGGGCTTACACTCGTACACGTAAAAACGCGCAACGACTATACACGAACGGGTAATACAAAGTGCTCAACGTTAATTCGTATACTACCTGTTTCCATACCTCTACGCTGGTACTCCTAATGGTCTGCGTACGTCACTGATATTAATCTTTCATAATGTAAAATTCGATTTCGACTCGGAGAGTGGGATTAGCCGTTTGGATAAAAGCGTATCTTTTGCAATTACACCAATGCAGATACTCAGTTTCGAATGAGTTTCACTCAACTTGATAGTTTGTTTTACCTGTTAGTACGTGGTATTGTGACGTCAGAGCTAACATGAAGCTAAGCTTTTCTTTCACATACATGTGTGAACTCATTTTTTTTTTTTACTCTTTTTCAAGCCGGTGTTCAAATTATCCAATGATTAAGCACACATCGGAGAGATCAGTTTTATATCGTTTATTATTTCGGGTTTTATGGCAGACAGAGCAATTTTATTTGGTAATGGGCATATTTTGATTATTACAAATTTCCGTTTTGATAACAAAGCGCTTATAACAATTATATGGTTAACTGAACCGTGAAAATAAATGGCACATAAAATAAGAAGCCTAATAGAGGATATAATTGAAACATGAGTGTTATTGCTTAAGTTTGCCATTTTGAAACACGATCTACAGAGCAAAGGGTATGAACAAGCACAAATACACTGTTTTTGAACACAATTTGTGATACTATGGTAATAATTGTTAAATTTTAGAAAAGATTACAAACTGTCTACTCAAAACTACAAGAAATTATTACTTTACTGGCCTGCCGAGTCTTGAAGTCTCTGCCTGATTCACCAAAGTCTTTCAGCCCTTGCTGTGAACTCACAAGGCCAAGCATATTTCTGAGACACTCCAGCCATCCATACCCTTCAGATACATTCCTTTTTCAATGACCCGCGTATAAAAATCTTCGAATCCACACCCGAGGGTCGGCGCAGTAGAGAAAGACCGCGACTCAAGTGGTGGAAGAGGACCTCAACCAACTTGGCGTGCGAAACAGCTCCATACTGTTGAAACTCACCCCATACTGTAGCGTCACCTTAAGTTAGTAAGTTAGCTTATCCACTACGAGAGTTGCGGGGTAAGGGTGCTTAAGTGGACTCTCCACATCTCCCGATCATCCGCCATCGACTCTAAATCATCAGGGCCTATCCCCATACGGGTAGAGGTGAGATTTTAGACATGGTCTAGCCATCTCATCCTAGGCCTAGCCAGGGGACGCGGCTTCCATGAGACATCTTGGAAGACGAGTTGGGGGCATCCGTTGAACGTGTCCAAACCATCGAAGTATGGACCTTTCCGTTAGAAGAAGTAGCTGGTCGTCATTGAGTGCCTTGCGTATTCTGGTGTTCATAAGTCGATTTAGACGACTCACCCCAGCAATACAACGAAGAAATCTCATTTCGGCAGCTTGTATCCTTGATCTTATTCTTTCGGTCATTACCCAAACCTCACAACAATATGTGAGGGTCGGAACAAACACTGAATTGCAGACCGATAGCTTAGCTCCGATTCCAAGCTCAACCCCCTTCATAACAGATTGACCAAGCTGTCTTAAAATTGCTCTAGTGACCAATTATACAGGATAACTAAGTATTGCTCCTTCCATAACTCGTGAATATGACCCCGACATACTTAAACTTCTCCACCTGTTCCAATGACACTCCACTAACATGCAAAGTGCATTGAACAGGCGTTCGGAAAATTACCATTACCTCTGATTTGTTCACGTTTACCTTCATCCCAGCTTCAAGGCAGACGGCGACGAGCCTATCTAGTGCGCGCTGAACTTCGGTCTGGGTGGACGTAAGGATGACAAAGTCATCAGCGAAAAACAGATGGCTTATCCTCAAGTCTCCCAATTCGAACCGTTCCTCGCCACGGCGGCATTGTAACATCCAATCCATGTACACTATGAAAAGAGAGGTTATGACGTCCAACGCCCACAGTGAAAGGTGTCGACTTAACGCCGTCCACCTAAATACACCTCCTACAGTTTGTGTATAGAGATTGAATGGCCCTCAGAAGAGAACCTTCAATTCCATACTCCTGCAGTACACTCCAGCGTTTACCTCGAGGGACCCGATCATATGCTATCTCCAAATCCACAAAACAACTGTATGTAGGTAGGTTGGGCCTACTTTCAGGCCTTCTCAAGTACTATTCCGAGAGTAGGTTGTGCTTCTTCTTTGACGAAAGCCGCACTGCTCGTCGCCTCTCGACTGGACTCGACCACAGCTTTGAAACGCGCCTCGACTTCGTGGGAGACTAAAGAGAGATATACCCTATAATTAGAGCAATCTCACTTATCCCTTTTTTAAAAAGAGGAACAATCACATTCCAATCGCATTCTTAGGACACTTTAATGACACGAGAGAGTCATTTCACTCTCTCTCCCCCCAAAGGTTTCAGCATCTTTGGCCGGATTTCATCCACATCAGCAGATTTGCCGACTTTTAACGCCAAAGTCACCTCCTCTACGATTGGACTATTCTCCGTCCTACTCAAAACCATGGGTTTGCCATCCTCAGTACCCTGTTCGGGATTGAGCAGCTCCGAAAAGTGCTCGCCCTATCTGTGCAAAATGTTCTTCTCATCGGAGCGTATACGTGTCACTTTGGTAGAAAAGGTACTTCATCGTTTAGATACAATTTGCACAATACTAGGTGGTGATCAGTTGACAATACCCTTCAATCCAAGGTAAATTGCTTCAAGTTTTAGAGATTAAGATCTTGGCATCGTCTGTCGTCTCGAACTTGAGGGCTAGGATATAATACTCTCTTGCTAGAGTATTGTTGTCCATTCACTCGATCTGGTCGAGCGAACTTACATGCATACACAGGTGGTGGAGGTATCATGACTGTGGGACCTTCATTCGAATTAATTTAAATTTTTTCCTTAAAATGCCGTCTTCGCGCACGAGACCTTATATCCAACGATGTATTTTTCTGCCGAATAAATTCAGTTTTCACTCTGCTTTCGAACTAACCGTCGGGCATATAATAGACTGGTAAGACCACCATTTTGTAGACTATCAACTTTATTCTTAAACTTTTTGCTGAAAACTCAGTTTTTGTTTCGGTGGGAAAGGGTATTACACAACTGCATCAGTTTTGACGGAATCCGAAATTCAGGTACGTATAGCTGAAGAAAATGAATTTTATGCTTACGTGCAGCTTTGAAGTCGATTAGGATGTTCGTTGATGAGTTTCTACTTAAAGTTCTCCAAGATTGGTTTCAGTTAAAAAATTGGATGTGTGATCGCTATTCGAAAGCTCCTCTGCCAAGCCATCAGAACCTGTGGCTTAGTTATTTTTTAACTAAAGTATGCCTGAGGCAAAGTTATGAGAGGTACTGCTTTTTCGTTGACTGTATTTGGACTTAAGTCACCTTTTTGACCTATCGTGCTCTGTTTCGAATGCCCATTTAGCAACAAATAAAAATTTGGCTTGAACTTTTTTACACCTTCCTTCGTCTTGGTTACGTATTTTCGGTATTTTGGGTTTCATGGCAGCTTGGCTTATTTTTAGAAACGAGTTGTAGTCACTAAAGTATTTAACGGGAAGACTTAGTAGACCATTCTCCTACTTATGTTTTTTCTGCAGACGGAAGAAGTCTAACGCTCTTATCATCATAGTCCGGGCTCTTTCTCGACTGGCTGTCGGCGTTTAGGAGGTGCTTTGTGCTCTAGCTATTAAAGAGTCTAACGTTAAGTCTTTTTTTCCAAACGTCTCGACACTTTGGCTGCCACAAAAAAGTGGTAAGAGTCGACATTGGTATGCCTTCCATCGGGCAGTAAGTGCCCGATTTGGTAAAAGTCTGGTTGATATGTGGATTTTAAGTGAGGAATCCTTGTCTAGATAATCAAAGTAAATACTATGAACTACTGCGATGTCGGTCACACCTTAGGGGCTTTTCTCTTCAACAATCCTACCCTGTTGCTGGGTGGGTTTTTTAACTACAGTTCATTACCGGTTGAGGTCGTGTTCTTGAGTGTCTTGATCTACTACCCACAATTTCTGTGCACTAATTAACCAATACACCGATAAGGAACCACCAACTTAGAGCAACAGGTTCTTTAGTCCCTTAGACTAAAGGCGTAGGGTGAACTAATTACAAAAATTCTGGTCCAGGATCAAACGTAACTATGCTGTCAATTGGGTTGAATTAGATGAGTGAGTTGCCGAAAGGGAGACTTAGATTTTGAAACAACACTCTCAAGTATCTTTTCGACAAGAAAACAGTGGGAGAGCGGCAAAGTCTATAATGAATCCAAATCTCTCTACACTGATGACTCGAAAATGGACATAGACGTAGGAGCAAGTCTCTTCTCTGAAGCATCAGGAATAAACAGCTCAATAATACTCCCTGATCACAGCAGTGTTTTCACTTACAAAAGCCGCCGAATTAAAATAGACTAACAACTACCACACTAAGAAAGTAAATTTAGGATATAATCACCTCTGCAGAGGATGTGGTGCTAAAGACGTTTGTATGAGGATGTTCACTGAGAATAGGACCGTAGGCGAATACTTCCTTGGTCTATCGCAGAACTATCCGATGGACCAGAGGGGGACGAGATGGATAATAATTTTTAAAGTCAGGTTGTGACAGTTTGCCCAAATTGTCCGAAGTCGTAGGCTCCTAAAAAGAGCTTACTGGGATCAAATGAGCGACAATTTAAAGTAGCTTTTGATGAGAATGTTACTAATTCCAGAGATTTTATAGCAGCCTGGAGGATATCACATTGTGTCTAAGCCAGGATATGGCTTCGTTAATCGGAGTAACTTTCGCCTTAAAACCACAATAGTGGTCGGAAGGAGATGCTCAGGTTGAAGGTCAGTAAAAATTAGAGAAATAAAAGAAAACTGAGTGAAAGATAAAACCTATACAAAGTAAAGTTTTAGATATGAAGTTGTGTGACCTCTTCGAAAAGTTAAATGTGTTTTTTTTGGACTTAAGGTCAGAAAGCAAACAAATATTTTTACATTTACGACGTTTCGTTCAAAAATAAAAACCTGATGATGTCAATAGGCATAGACGAAACGTCATAAATGTAAAAATATTTGTTTACTTTCTGACCTAAAGCCCACAAAAACAAGTAAATTTTTAGTTAAGAACAAGTTAAAAAGTTCCAGTCAAGTCGCAAAGGCAAAGTGCAAATTTATTACAACAAACATACAATTAAAAAAAAAATATTATATAGTCTATACAGAACTAAAATTAAACACGAAAAAAAGGGTCTAAGAGACAAGAGTAATAATTTTTCAATTTGCATTGTGTAAGTGATCTGTGGAAATCGAAAGACCGCTGGAAGAGAGCGAAAGGTCGAACAGGGTTTTCTGTAGAGTCACAGTACAACATCGGAAGATTGTACTTATAAAAGCTGGTGTGATCAATCACATATCAAAATTACATCGTATTATTATATACATATAAGCCTGTTATAAAAACGATTATTCAAAAACCATAGGACGAGGTCAGTCACCTAACCTAACCTAACCTACTTTCAATGGACAGTATAAGTTCAGGAAAGTTCTGTTCTTACTTACTTAAGGTGGCGCTACAGACCGGGGTGGTCCTGGGCCTCAACCAACAAGCGTCGCCAGCGATCTCGATCTTTTGCCAGCTGTCTCCAGTTTCGCACGCTAAGTCGGTTGAGGTCCCCTTCCACTTGCGTGCGCCACCTGAGTCGCGGTCTTCCTCTACTGCGCTGACACTCGGGTGTGCATTCGAAGATTTTCCGAGCTGGAGCATTGGTGTGCATCCACTCTACATGACCCAGCCATCTTAGTCGTTGGACCTTAACTCTTCTGGCTAAGTCGATGCCGCCATACAGCCCGTACAGTTCGTCGTTGTATCTCCTCCTCCACTCCCCGTCTATGCAGACGGGACCAAAAATCACCCGAAGAATTTTCCTCTCAAAACAGCCAAGAGCAACCTCATCCCCTTTAGATAGAGTCCATGCCTCTGCGTTGTAGAGCAGGACTGGGACGATTAAAGACTTATAAAGGGTCACCTTAGTTGTTCGAGAGAGGGCTTTGCTACTCAATTACCTTCTTAGCCCAAAGAAACAGCGATTGGCAAGAGTTATTCTTCGTTTAATCTCAGCGCCGGTGTCATTGTCTGAATTTATAGCGGAGCCTTGGTAGACAAAGTCCTTAACTACCTCAAAGTTATAGCTGTCTATAGTGACGATCTATCCGAGACGTCGGTGTTGGGAGTCCTTTCTTGTTGACAGCATATACTTCGTCTTGCACTCATTGACCGCTAAACCCATCTTCGCCACCTCCGTCTCGATACTCACAAACGCACCAGTGACATCACGCTGCGTTCTTCCGATTATGTCAATATCGTCGGCGTATACGAGTTATTGAACGGACTTTTAAAAAATTGTGCCTCTAGTGTTGGCTCGTGAGTTTTGCACAACTCTTTCAAGAACGATGCTGAAGAAGTCGCATGACAGCGCGTCGCCTTGTCTAAATCCTTTTCTGACATCAAAGGTCTCGGTGAGGTCTTGACCGACCTTGATGGAGCAGCGTGCATTCTCCATCGTCATCCTGCACAGACGGACGAGTTTGGCAGGGATGCCAAAACTAGACATGGCTCTGTATAGCTCGTCTCTATAGATGTTGTTATACGCGGCCTTAAAATCGATGAAGAGGTGGTGGGTATCGATTTGAAGTTCCTGGGTTTTTTCCAAGATCTGCCGCAGTGTGAATATTTGGTCGATGGTGGACTTTCCTGGCCTGAAACCACACTGATATGGACCGATCAGGTTGTTGACGAACGGCTTCAGGCGTTCACACAACACGGCGGATAAGATCTTGTAAGCGATGTTAAGAAGACTGATGCCTCTGTAGTTGGCGGAGTTCAGAGGGTTCTCCTTTTTTGAGGATCGGGCAAACAATGCTGAGGTGCCATTCATCGGCCATACTTTCCTCCGACCATATTTTACAGATGAGTTGGTGCATGCTCATTACCAAGTCATCGCCTGCCGCTTTGAACAGCTAGGCAGCTAGGCCGTCAGCTCCAGCACCTTTGTTGAACTTGAGTTCTGTTCGGATTCTGTAATTTGCTATTGGCCTTTCAACGGTATATCAACACAATTTTCAAAGACCTGATAGGATACAGATGGCTGCTAGTCTGTATGGAGGATCTGGTAATTCTACACTAACATGGGAAAGTACGAAAATGATGAAAAGGTTAAAGCAAGTCTCTAAATTCTGCGAAGCACATTGGTTAATCATAAGGTGGAAGAAATGTAAGTTCCTGAAAAGATTTATGATGGTTTTAGGACTTATCATGAAAGAAGGTTGTATGTGACCTTTGGAAGATAAAATTAACGCGGTTCGAAACTTTCCCATTCCGAAAAATTCACAGCAGATTACAAGCATTCTTTGTCTTACCGGATTTTTCCGGAAATTTGTGCACTATTGGCAAGACCATTAGCTCACCTCACCATCCACCTACATATCTACATACTTAATCAGCAAAGCGCGTGGTTAAATCAAATATTGATACTCCTTTAAGCTGCTCGCAATACGAGTGTCTATAAATATCTACTATACAATTACAAAAAAGATTATTTTTAAATCGAGAATATTGGAAGAAGCTACTTCTGTTAAGGGTGGAGTAGTCCATTACAATGTATGCGGCACCAATAAAGTCTAACGCCAGAAGGAATAATTCCGTCAATTGACTATGTGCGCTTAAGGTGGGCTATGCGTTTTGGACTGTCACAGATAAAACTATATGACGTGTCGCCGCGGGAATGCTACTAGCAGATATGTACATACATATTTATGTGAGTTATCTACATATTTATGTGAGTTATACTGATATTCAGCCAAAGGTATTAAGCTGGAAAACAGTGAACAGTGGGAGCTTGGGAGAAGAGAATTCAACCAGTCTTCGAGAAGATGGAGCCATATGCTGTATATTCTATACTAGAGACCCTAAATGCGCACTGCGACCTATGAAATATTTTGTGGTGGCCCATATGGTTTTACCTGAGGTTATATTGAGGCTTTTGATAAACCTCAGTATAGCCTTAGATTTGATTTTCCTTATTCCGCTGGATTGACAGAGGTCCGCGTCAAATGGTGTAATGTTTTCCTTGCGGCTTCTGAACATACACACAGAATATGTTCAGTGGTCTCCTTCTGTTTTCTACAGAGCCAGCAAATATCAGTATCTGACACTTTTATTTGATGCAGATGGTATCTGGGTGGACAGTGTCCCGTTAGATAGCCCGTTAAGGTTCTTAACTCGCCTTTGATAAGATCAAGTAAAGTCTTGGTTGGGGTTGGTGGTCGGTTTTTTTTTAAAGCCCCGGGGGTTAGCCTTCTAGTCGGCTTGTTTGTTAATATCTCAATGTGTTATCTTGGAGTAGGTACTGTTGGGTGGTACCCCGAAACAAGGTTCGAGACCAACGAGTGGCGGAAAGTGTCTGTTCTCGCCAGTTGGTCAGCCCGTTCGTTACCCTCGAACCCTTCATGTCCTGGAATCTAGGCTACGGTAACCTTATTTACCGATGCAAGGCTTTCGAGGACGTTGAAACAGTCCCAGAAAAGCTTGGACCCTACCGTATAGGAATTAAGGTCTAATATTGCTGCTTGGCTGTCGGAAAAGATGTAGATGTTCCTTGGGTTCTTCTCGGCATTCTCTTGCACGCAATTCAATAGCATGGACTTCCG
The DNA here is from genome assembly GCA_917880715.2 of Matsumyia berberina. Classification (NCBI taxonomy): domain Eukaryota; kingdom Metazoa; phylum Arthropoda; class Insecta; order Diptera; family Syrphidae; genus Matsumyia; species Matsumyia berberina. The sequence goes on from OU862870.1 coordinate 39,921,468, forward strand.
CTTAAAATTCTGTAGGTGACTTTCCAAGCGCTCTCGCGCGTTGGAAACCAGCACCATAAACCCCAGCAACAATGCTGCCCTTTTAAATGTTGACCCATCTATATCCCAGATTTTGGAATTTGGTAATATAGTAGGACCTTCATTTTTCCATTCGCTGCGGGCACCTATAACAACCTCGAAAGAATTAGGGCACGATGAATGTATTCTAGTATTCTCAGATGACCTCTAAAGGCAGTCTTAGAGCACTAAACACAGCCTCTTTTGTAGCCGCCGTTGGGCACGTTCTCATAGCCCCGGTGATTCCTACGCAGGTTAAGCGATAGATTTTGCTCAGCTTTTCCTGGGGTGTGGTTTGTAGGGTTTTTGGGCACCATACTAATGACGCATAGGAGATCATTGGTTTGGTTATGGCGTTGTACGATCAATAAATCATTTCGGGCTTCAGTCCCCAAGTTTTGCTGTACTGCCGTTGGCACATGAACATTGTCCTAGTCGCCCTGTTGATAATCGTGTTAAGATGCAAGTTCCAGGTAAGGGTTTTGTCAAGTATTACTCCAAGATACTTTGCTTCGCTGAACAGATGGAGCTATTGACTCATACCGGATATTCAAAAATGTATCACAGAAAAATAGATTTTTACCTCATTCAACTTCTGATCGGCTGCTATCGAGGGTTTTTTAACAGGTTTAGTATACTTATTTCTTAATTGCTGAGAAGGAAGATGCCCATAATCTTTCAATACCCAGATTCTCGGCAAGAGCGCAGATAACTGAATGAAATTATTGGAGCAACACGGACTGCTGAGAATAAAGGAGGAGAGTGGTATTCCACACATCGATTATTCAGGCTTACGAATCCTGCATGCCAGTAGTCCTAGTATCTAGTAACAGGGCTCCTAGATCTTTAGAAGATTACACAACTACCCGGGCTACCAACAACAATAACCTTTTTATTATGTGTCATGCGACTTCTTTAACAACATACATACTTGAAAGAGTTGTGCACAACTCACGCGCTAACACCAGAGGCAGAATCTTTCAAAAGTCCGTCCAATTACTCGCATACGACGACGATATTGACAAAATCAGAAAAACGCAGCGTGATGTCACTGGCGCGTTCGTGAGTATTGAGACAGTGGCGGCGAAGATGGGTTGGTTTAGCGGTCAATGAGGGCAAGACGAAGTATATGCTGTCAACAAGGAAGGACACCCAACACCGACGCATCTGCCAGAACATCACTATAGACATTTATAACTTTGAGGTAGTTAAGGACTTTGTCTACTGAGGCTCCGCTATAAATTCAGACAATGACGCCAGCGCTGAAATCAAACGAAGAATAACTCTTGCCAATCGGTGTTTCTTTGGGCTAAGAAGGCAAAGCCCTCTCTCGAACAACTAAAGTTACCCTGTATAAGACCTTAATCGTCATAGTCCTGCTCTAAGGCGCAAAAACTTGGACTCTGTCTAAAGCGCATGAGGTTCCTCTTGGCTTTTTTGATTTTTGGTCGCGCCTTCATAGACGGTGAATGGAGAAGGAGATACAACGATGAACTGTAAGGACTGTATAGCGACATCGGCTTGAGAAGAAGAGTGAAGGCGCAATGACGAAGTAGCTGGGTCAGGTAGAGCGAATGGACACCAATGCTCCGGTCCGGAAAATCTTCGAATCCACACCTGAGGGACGGCGCAGTAGAGGAAAACCGCGACTCAGGTGGAAGAGGACCATAACCAACTTGGTGTGTGAAACTGGAGGCAGCTAGCTAAAGATCGAGTTGGCTGAAGAAGCTTGTTGATTGAGGCCCTGAACCACCCCGGACTGTAGAGCTACCCTAAGTAAGTACAGTATACCTAGTAGGCGGGTATGTAATTAAAAAAAACGTTGGTCGTAAACTCAATTCACTTTGTTGGTCTTTACAACCTTGACATGGTCGTTTCAACGCGAGATACATCTCTTGGACATCTTTTCTGCATTTTTCAGGATTTAATCGCGCGGTTCTCATGTTATTTTTTTTCCAACGTCAAAGGCATGACCTAATTCTTCTGTGCAATTTCGACTTACGCGCCCTATACAGCTTGTTTTGTTGCAAGTAAGTATCTGGATTCGTAGTCAAACCAGTTGCTGTGATCGGATGAGGACTGACATATCGGAAGACGCTTCTCTGAGGACTTGTTGACTGTGGTGCCAAATTAAGATGTTTTCAACAGTATACTGCCCCAATCTCACCAATCATGGCCATCAACTAATTAATGTCACACAAAAAACCAAAACTTAGTCTTTTCCGCCAGTCTGCTACTTAACTCAACAAAGATGAAGTTATGGTTGGTCCTCCATGCTGCCGGGGTGCCTTCTCCCCCGGTAGCAACTCAGCATATTCCGAAATGTACGAAAAAATACATGCATTTTGCATACATACTTTGCATTGAATAAACTTGGTGAAAAAGCAAAAAAAATAAATGAAATACTTTTGCACTTATTTTATTTCTTACTGACGGCATAGGAAACCTTTGATCTTATTTTTAACGCCGCTTTTTCAGAACTCAATACTGAATGGAAAATATTTGTGATTTTGTCCCTTGATGAGCAAGAACGGCACCAGACGCGTACCAGTGTTGAAACCATCCATCATCTGTATATCACCAGGGGCTAATTGGAAATCAAAAACATTGAAATTCTCCTCGATTCTATTTTTGTTTGTTGACTTCGGGATTGGAATAGTTCCGATATCGATCTAAGAAAAAAAAAAGAAGTATTCAGCAACTTTTCATTGCCAAGGTACACTTTGCTGGTTTACCAAGTAACGCAGAATAATTTGTGCCGGTGTCTTCTTGTACTTATCCGCGAGGGCCTTCGTTTTATCACTAAAATAAAAGTCTGGAGTCTTTTCTTCTGGTTTTGGACGGCCCAGTGGACAGTAGGCTGTTAGAACGATGTCCCGCTCTTTGCAGAACTTGTTCAGTTTCTTTTGGTTCAGGGCAGGATGGCATTCAACCTACACTTGTAATTATGGTTTATTTATCTGTAAAATTCCCATTTTCATGTAACGTACCTGATTTGTAACTGGTTTAATTTCACAATTATCTAAGATTCGCTTAATTTGTTCGCTGTTGAAATTTGAGACACCAATGCTTCGAACCAAGCCCTTCTTAACCAACTTCTCCATTTCTTTGTATGTGTCCAAGTAATCCACATCGCTGCAAATAAAATGTCGACTCAAAACATCAAAAAAAAAAAACAACCCTTGTGTAGTCTCTACCTGAGTTGTAATTTCCCTTCTGCGTCTTTGGGTAGAAGAGTTTCTTCGTCTACGTAGGCATAACCAACAGGCAGATGCATTAAATATAAGTCAAGGTATCCGAGTCCAAACTTCTCTAGAGACTTTCTACATGCAGGTTCGACCTTTTCAGGGGAATGGTGTATATTCCATAGCTAAAACACAAAATTTACATGAAATGAGTTTGTGTAGATAATTTACAGTGCCCCACCTTAGTGCAAATAAAGATGTCTTCTCGTGTAACAACCCCTTCGGCAATTTTATCTGTTATAGCTTTTCCAACTTCAGCTTCGTTTTCATAGAAAAACGCGGTGTCAAAATGACGATAGCCCACGTCTATAGCATGCTTTACAGCTAACTCGCCTTCATTTTCCTTGGACTGTAATACAAAACAATTTATGATTTTAGCAGATTAGGTTCCTTAAGCTACGAGCAGACGGTGTCCAATATAAGCGAGTCTGACGTCATTTTTGCGTCATAATATGTGATTTTTGTTCGCATATCGTCTGAACGCCTTTGTCAGATAGTCCGCATATGCTGGCAAAACATATGCCGACGATATGCGACACCGAGATTGCAAATCAATTTGCGACTTTTCCGCATATCGTGTGAACACTCTCGCATATAATTTATGACAATTTGCCAGCATATGCGAGCGTGTGCCAGCATGCCAACGATATGCCATCGCACGAAAACAAAACATTGCATATTCTGCCATATTCGAGCAAATCAGTTGTTTTGATTGTTGTTTTTAGTAGGTTAAGCGGTTCAGTCCGTGTTTGGTTTGTGCTTTTTAGCTTTTTGTTTTTTTATAATTCACGCGCGCTAAAGGGGTTGTGAATAGCCTTAAACGAGAGGATGGCCATTAGGGAAATTATAGGAGAGACGAAGGAGATACTGATGCACGTTGGTCTTAAACGCAGAGCTATTGTAGATTGTTGAAGAGTTTGCAGGACGATGGGATATTCCAACTGTTCTGACAAGTGCAGAGGAAGAATGGCAGGTGTCTTCCACAGCAGTCATTGCCTCTGCAGGAGATGTTTGCGGTTGGTGATGAAAAAAGAACTGAGTGGTTTAAAACACCTGGAGTTTTAGAAGCCATCAGAGAGAAGAAGAAATCCTTTCAGGTGTACATACACTTAGGGAACTCAGCTTCTGGCAACCAGTACATGGAGACGCAAATAACTTGCAAACTGGCGGTTAAAGCAGCTAAGGAGCAATCCTGGAAGGAGTTCGGCAAGAAATTGAACAGATTTGCAAACAAGGTGTTCTGGCAGACCATCCGCCGTCTCAGAGGCCGGAAATTTAATATCATCGAAGGAGTTCAATCCAAAGATGGTGTATTTCTTTCCGATGAAAAGGACATCTTGCGCAGATGGGGCGAACACTTTTCGGAGCTGCTCAATCCCTAACAGGGCACTAAGGATGGCAGACCCATGGTTTTGAGTAGGGCGGAGAATAGTCCAATCGTAGAGGGGGTGACTTTGGCGTTAAAAGTCGGCAAATCTGCTGGTGTGGATGAAATCCGGCCAGAAATGCTGAAGGCTTTGGGGGAACAAAAAGTTAAATGACTCGCTGGTGTCATTAAAGTGGCCTGGGAATGCGGTAAATCACCTAGCGATTGGCAAACTGGGGTGATTGTTCCATTTATAGTTCTCTTAAGTTTCCTCCGAAAAGTCTTTGCTAAGGTGTTGGAAGCGCGTTCCAGAGCTGTGGTCGAGTCCATGTTGGGCGACAAGCAGGGGCTTTCGTCCAGAAAGAAGCCAAACCGACCAGTTATTCACTCTCAGAATAGTACTTGAAAAGGCCTGAAAGTGAAACGCTGGATGGCCAGGGATGCGTTTTGTCACCTCTCCTTATCATTGTGTATATGGATTGGATGTTACAAATGGATGTTACAGCGCAGCCGTGGCGAGGAACGGTTCGAATTGGGAGACTTGAGGATAAATCATCTGCTTTTCACTGATGAGCTGAACTTGGCATCGGTGCTAAGCTATCGGTCTCCAATTCAGTGTTTGTTCCGACCCTCACCTAAGGGCATGAGGTTTGGGTAATGCCGAAATGAGATTGCTGGGATGACTTGTCTAGATCGGGTTAGGAACACCAGAATACGCAAGGCACTCAATGTCGAGCAGCTACTTCTTCGAATGATCTCTTTTGGAGCACAGTAAATCTTTTACAATGGCATCCGTCGAAATATTTTCCTGGCAGTACGTTTGCACCATGATCTTCCTTATCTCTGATGTGCAATTTCTTTTTTTTAACTAAATTTTAAATATTGAATTTAAGCTAAATGTGCAACTGCAAAGATTCACCAAAAGAGTCTATAATTACCAAACAATGTCTATTTACCTTAAAATTAAAAAGCTTTCAAATCTACTGTCTGACAGTACTGACATCAGCTGTTTAAAAGCTTTCAAATATTAAGCGGCAACATTAACCATTCGCAAACAATTAAACAGAAATGGGAATAGAAAATAAATCAAGAAAAAATGACGTAAACATGGCTGTATTTACCAGACAAAATCCATATTTCATACCTGGTATGTTCCTAGTCCAATTACAGGCATCTCATACCCATTATTTAGTTTAACCATTGGAACTTTGGCCATTTTATGCAACAATCTTACAGTTTGACGATTAATCACAGTAGAAGAAAATTGATTAAAAAAAATTTGATCACTTTTGGCTTTATCGAAGGTAGGAGCTGTTGTTCGGACGAATCGCAAAGAATTACTTAACGAAGACTTATCTGAAAGGCTTGTGTAATAACGAGCAAATGAAGAGCAAAATCGAAAGCGACTATCGCCAAATTGACGAGGAAGAAAACTAAAAATATTTCCATATGCGTCCGATGACGTCCGCTTAAAGAATTTTACTGTTTTACTTGCGATGTCAGCGATGTTTACATGATTAGCGCAACGCATTTTTGCCGGAATTAAACTTCAATAAACCGTGCACTTACGAGTGGTGCTTGCAATACAACAACAATACGTGTTGCTTTTGTTACAGGGTGTGTAACATTTTTCTCTACATTTATTTAGTTTAATTTTTCTGTCTTCCTTCGTTTTTTGTATGTGTGGCAATTTATTTCGTAATTTTCCATAAGCAGAAATGTTTAGAATAAAAATCAAATCGCTGTCTAATGAATTGAGTCTACAAAAAATGGCTAGCAGAAGACTTTTTAAAAAAAAAGTCAGAAGTACGACATGAAGTCTGGGGCCTTTATAAAGCAAGTAAGTCTAAGCGACTATAAAAATAAGATCAGAAAACTGCAGTAAGAATCATAAATAGTTTCCTACTTAAACCATTCAAAAGGCTGGTGGACTTGCACATCGATTTGCTTCGACCTGCCGATTTCGGGCCCGAGCTGAAAATTCTCGTACTCGTTTTAAAGATGATTTGTTTGGCTTACTGGATTCATCTTGAAGTGCCTTTTCTTTCAGTATAGCCTTCCAGATCCGCTGTTTTGCATTATATTCACCTTTTATACGAGGACATAATAAAATGCTATGAAATTTTTTTCGAAAAATGTTCCAAATGCTTTTCCAATCTCACTAACTCAGAGGAAATGCCGTGTTCAAAGTCTTAAACGCAGCAAAAGCGAGTTAAGTCGCAACTGAGATCACCCCGAAAATCGGTTAAAATGTTTCACGTACGCCACAGTATTTTAGATTTAGGAATCCTTGGTAAGATATACTTAGACAAAATGTGGCGGATTTTTATGCAAATGAAAGGATCCATCAAAGTCAGACCTGGAACAACCTACAAAATTGTTTGAATAAATTGTGCGAAACTCTGTGAAGTGGCTAAAATGGGTTAAGCAGTGAAGCATTGAAAGCAAAGGGTGAATTCGTAAACGCAGTAATCAGCGAAAGTCACATACCTGCTTTGTGTCTGCAAATCGAAACATTTTTTCGTCTGCACGCAGAAAACAAGCAGGCGTTCATGTAGATGTTTTTTTTTTGTCTATACAATATGCTGACGCCAACATGATTGCTGCACATTTCTGACGTTTACGAAGATACTAGATTTCTGTCGCCTGCGTAAGTTCGATTTGTATTTCGGTTTATGAACGCAAGTAATGCAGATTTTTGTTAGTCAGACGTTTACGAACTCGCCCAAAACGTACATTTGATTATTTGACTGCCACGTTAAACTTATTCCGATTTATTTTTAATCAACTCTTCAACCCCATAATCAAAATAGTTAAACACTTTATTAATATCTTGTAGAACTTTAACTTTTTCTAGAAATTTATAATTACAACAAACAATACAGCATTTAAACAATTTTACCAAATTTAGAATTCAATGCTGAAGGGATAATGAGGACTCTTCGAAGCATGGTCCATGGGTATGAGCCTCTCACCCGTGTTAAAGGAATCCAATACATAGTGATCAGCTGCACTTAGCTTGAAGTCAAAAACGTTAATATTTTCAATAAGCCGAGACTTTGTTACTGTTTTTGGAATAGGCACCGCCCCATTTTCAATCTTGAAGTAGAAATTTTATCATTTAGTTCTATTTCTGCTTAAATCCATCACTTTATGCACTTACCAAGTATCTCAAGACTACCTGTGCCGAGGTTTTGTTATACTTTTCGGCGATTTCTTTAACTTTCGGATCGAATATATAGGCGGGTGTCTTTTTGGCGGGGTCTGGTCTCCCCAAAGGACAATATGCTGTAACAATTAGGTTCAACTCCTTGCAAAAAGCGATAAGCTTCTTCTGATTCAGGGCTGGGTGACACTCGATCTGAGGTAATACAAAATGAAAATACAAATGTCAAATGTCAAATACAAATGTCAAAAAACAACTAAGCCTTACCTGATTATGTATTGGTTTTATTGTACAATTAGCAAACAATCGCTCCAGTTGCTCTGAGTTAAAATTCGATACTCCAATACTCTTTGTCAATCCCAGGCCAATAAGCTTTTCCATAGCCTTCCAGGTGTCGAGATAATCTACATCGCTATTAACATCACGTGAAAAATTAAAATTTTGTTGAATCTTAACTATTTGAAAAATTACTTCAATTCAATTTCACCGTTTGCCTTAGAAGGAAACAGTTCATTATCTCCTCTATGAACGTATCCATAAGGCCAATGCATGAGGTATAGATCAACATAGTCTAATCCAAAGTTTTTCACCGACTTTCGGCAGGCGTATTCGACCTTTTCCGGCTCGTGAAAGTGACACCATAGCTGCAAATGTGTCACATTAGGAGTAAGTTAAGTGATTTGGGTTTGTAACGGCTTACCTTAGTCACAATGTATACGTCTTCTCTTTTAATAACACCTTCGGCTATTTTATCGCGCACAGCTCTTCCAACCTCTTCCTCATTTTCGTAGAAGTATGCAGTATCAATATGACGATATCCAGCATCTATAGCATCCCTCACAGAACGCTCACAATCACCTCCCAGTGACTATGGTGAATAAATAAAAATGAATCATTATTTAAGTTGTAGAAAGAGATATCCCCCCTTAATCGAATGTAAATCTAAGCACATCCCTATGTAAGGGTCCAATGTAATGAAATTGTATGATTCTGGATTTATAATTTTGTTGTTAACTTTGTGTGCGATATTTGTTGGTGTCGTAAGTTACACATACCTATGAACAAAGATTTCAGAATAATAATTCTGATATTCGCTCAGAAAAACGAAGAAGAATGAAAGAAGCTAATATTAAATTTTGCACAAGACAAGCGTGCCTTAGCTATGACATTCACATTGTCATGGGTGATTTTTAAAGCAAGGGTAGTCAGAAGGGCGAATCTTTGGTTGACACTTTTGGAAAGAGGGAAAGCCCTTACTACCCCACATTCGATTTCGGCTAATCCATAAGTAATAGGTGGATGTAATTCCCACATCTCGCTGTACATATGCACCTAAGAGAAAATGAAAACCGTTAGATCAATCAAAATTTAATTAGGTTGTTCGTATTGCGATCTTATTCAATCGAGTGTCAACTAGTCTCGCAAGATCTTCTATCCCATAAGCTTGATGGTACTGAAGACCAGCAGTCAGTCAGCCTGGACGAGGACCATTAACAATTTCGTCCATCTGACCGGGACAAGATGACAAAACTTCTAGTGCTGATGACCTAGCTGCCAAGCTCTTTGAAGCGACAGAAGATGACTTGGTAAAGAATACATAGTAACTTATCAGAAAAATACAGTCAGACAAAAGCATGCCAGGTGAATCGAAGCTTAGCATTTTTTACCAGATTCTCAACAATAGAGATCCTCTTAACTGCCCCAACTAACCTGTAAAAGTCTTCGCAACATCGACAACAAGAACTTATCTGCTATATAGTCTGATCGCTTAAAGCCTAAATGATTCATGTCAATTATTAGCAAGAGAAGGATTGACTGTTCAGTTACATATGTAGACTTGGTCAGAAGAATCCAGATACAGCACTACAAAAGAACAGCCAGACAAGCTGAGGCATTTGCCATTAGCCGCAATCTCGCGCATCTCGTCTAGGAACCTTTCAGACTACCAAAGCAATTCCCAAAATACTTTGGAGCCTTACAATCTCTGCTCACTTATCAGCCTAATATCGGCCCTCTTAAAGACAGATCTGTTCAAGTCGTGGTCGATGGTGTATCGTCCGATACCTTTATTGTAAACGCGATAGTAACTCAAAGAGCTCTGTTTACTTTTTTTAGACCTGTTTCTTTTTTATATCAACGGCATATTAGAGCCAACAGATTTCAGAGATTTGAGAACTCAAGAACTTTTTGTACATCTAAAGTTCGGCCCCGAAACATTCTTCATTTATTTAACTTTATTAAGAAAAAAGTTAAATCTCAATCAGTGGGTACTATTTCCGACCTAAGTCAATCGGACAGAATTGAATTGGATGTGATAGTTTCTATGGCAGGGAAGCTAGTTTAAACCACGATTTGATTTTAATCTTGGAACCGTCCGTGGAGCGCTGCATTCCTCAAGCACACTGATATAAGTGAACGATATCATTCTGTAGCCTCATTATCAAATGGCACTGTCAGAAACAGAAATAGAAGCAAATGACTCCTAGATATGCTCCATAGCAACAATTGCAAAATGGTCTAGTGGTACCGAGAAATGAAAAACTAATGTTAGACTCCTTGTAAACCGAACCCTTGTTAAATAATCTGCATTCAAGGGTTTGTAACGAATTGCGTTTATCGAGCCGATTGTTTCGGAAACAAATAAGATGTTGAAGAGAATCAACTGTGAGAAAATTCGGAAAGGACCGACAATTTATTGCCGACTCCGAACGGCGAATTGAGAAGCTTCTTTATGGACCATTATACTCTAGGGTTTGTCATTCCCCGATGTGAAGAGTATTAGGTGGGTTTTACTGGCACTCGACCCTATGCAGCCGCACAACAGTCCAACGCACTTATCACTGAGCCACGTCACCACGTCAGCCACATTGACCAATTTATTTTAAAACATGCACTCCCATAGTAGAATGTATTTAATTTCTTAATATTAATCTTCAGTTTAGGTACTTAAAAAACTTTGTCTTGTACATTAAATACTTCAAATCGAGATTAACTTACCCTATAGAATTAGATCTACAAAAAGTCATGCGTCACTCACATGCAAGATGACATCCAACACTTGCAGATAATAAACATTCGTATTTTTACAAATTAAATAACTATATCTAATCGAACACTAAACACAGTATATTTGATTGTACGAATTTAGTACCTACAAGGTGTACTTACAGTGTATGTTCCAAGACCAATAGCTGGTATTTTGGTTCCATCATTTTGTGTAATTAGCGGCACATTCGGCATTTTTATGATTAAACGTAAATATTTTTGCAAATAAATCAAAGCTGGACCAGTAATAAACCGCCTCGCACTTCCTCTGGTTTAGGAAAACTAAATAAAATACTTGTCGCTCTTATTGCATTCTAATCAAACGACGATTTTGAGCCGAAAGCTTTTAAGATAAGAGAGCCTTTTTCAGTCGGTTCTCTTAATTCTCATTTTTATAATTCTCATTTTTATTATTCACATAAAAGTGTTTCCACTTATTGGTTTTAACTGAGGTTCCCACTTGTCGGTGGAGCTTCTGGTACTTCAGTAGTATTCACTCCTTATTTCATCTAAAACTTCACTACCGAAGCTCAATACTGGATGGAAAATATAATACATATTTGTAATTCTGTGTCTTATCGAGCAAGAAGGGCACCAGCCGCGTGCTAGTATTAAAACATTGAAATTCTCCTCCATTCTATTCATGTTTACATCAGAATTGGAGTGCTTAAGTTAGGTAAATGGGTGCCTTGTTACGTTAGGAACTGCTTACGTTAACCAACAATAGGGTCCATTGTGCTCATTCCAAAAAAGATGCTGATTAAGAACCACCTAGATAAGGATAAGTGTCTCAAAATGTCCTTCGACTTAATGCTCGCCCTTGTTTTACTCTCTTGCTAGCTTGAACTTGTAAACTGTTCGATTAGAATTGAGCTCATTACAGCTTCAGTTCTTGTTTAGTTCCAGTTAAGTGCACAACGTGTCGCTATTTTTCATTTTTAAAAATGAAAAGATTAGTATTTGTCTTGTAAACGAATTGTGGTGTCAATTACGCTAATTGCACCACTTCCACAAAAAGGGGGAGGAAGAAAAAAAACTTTTTTTCCACTATCACCGAATGACTCGTTGCCCCTTTTACCGTCATATGTCCCACAGACAACGCCATTTCTGTGCTTCGTCCTCCAATTTCGCACAGTCCACCTTCAGTTGGTATGCATTTTCGACTAAGCTCGCGCTTGCAAATTAAATTCAACTCGCGCTTGTAAAATTTTGTTATGTAACCGCAATGTCCTGACAAAATGCACTCAATTTTAAAGCGCGAGCTCGCGTTTGCTAGTATTTCTCGCTTGCTTTATAACCACAGCCTAAGTCCTCCGGTTCCGTGAAGAAAAACTGCCAAGAGTATTCTTCTGCCGGCGAGGGCAGGACATTCACACAACAAGTGACAGATTCAATTTCCTGCAACTTCTGCTTTTGCGTTCCACATGAATACCAATGGTACATCGCCCTGTAATGATGCCTTAGATGACCCGTGCTTCGCGTCGACTGAGTTTGACCAGAGAAAAAGATCTCTTCTTACTTTAGGCTATTCACATGTTCGTAGTCTTAACACATGTCTGTAGCTGAATGCATCGTATATTGATCCAACTGATGGCTTCATGTTCAATAAACCTTTTTGGCGAGTTTATTGAAATCTTCGGAAAAGTTCCTGTGATGCATGCAGCATTCTTCCCTTCCGAACTACTTCATCAGCCCTTTCGCATAGGGTCACCGTATTGGCTCTCAACTCAAAATCTTATTTAAATACTTTTTACAGGTTCTTACAAGTCTCGATTTAGTAATCGCGGGGCGCAGAGCTGCTTAGTTGTCAAAGTAGGCAGTAATTGTCCTTCCGTTGATATTATTCTTACGGATAGTTTTTGAAGTCTCGATTCAGGCCTTGATTTTGGCTTAAAAGACACTGCAGTCATAATTTATTCTAAACGAGCGATCTACTCCTAGGTCTTTGCGGTTAGCATCATCTTCCGTACCAACGTTTATCTAATAACCGTCGGTAAGGAAGGTGAGCCCCTTTTTATTGGCGAATTTGTGATTTCTCCATTCATCTCTAATAAACTCTCCACCGGAGTCTGAATCATATGTTCCGTTTCTGTTAATCTGACCGCCTTATTCAAAAGAGACAGTACCGTCCACCTAGATACTCAAGTAGCACTTGTGCGCCATTTTAATTTGAGACATAACTGGATTAGCCGTTTCCAAGAAAGTATATACAAGTAGTCTACGCAGCAACAATTGCATTTTGTTCTTACTAACACGGATAAAATGAAGCCTTAGTAAGTCACAAGAAAGCACAATATTCCACATCCAATCCCACAAAACTAAACAAATCAGTGTCTCCTTAAGTCTGGCGCTGGACAGAAAACTACATAAAGTGCGAGATGTGCGACACAGACCTACCAATACTTACCTAAAGTATAATATTTTCGGTGGGCAACATCAGTCCAAGTTAAGATCTGCGAAACGAATGTTAATAAAATATAGAAACGTATCTAAAAATCGAAAATGGTAATCAGTTCTGTGATAGCAAATGAGACTAATTTAGTCTATATACATCGATTTCGATAGATAACTACCTAGCCTAATGTAATCTACTATATACACGTGTATGATATGTACTTATGTACTTTAGAATAAGCTAATACTACATCAGCTGGCTGGCGGTCTTTTTGTGGACAGTTTTGGCTTTGTAATTTCCTGATTTTCTATACCTTTCCGATGATAGATTGTACATACTTGTACACAATAAGGCATATACCACACGTTGAAGTTCAATAGTTCGGTCAGAGAAAAGGAAATTTTCGAATTCATTTTCAGGTGTGTTGTGAACAAAAAGCTTTTAAATTGCTTCAACCTACAGAACGAAGCAATAATCTTTAAAGAACTCCAAGTTGAGTTTTTAGCTCAAGGCATCGACTTCTCTTTGTCACTGTTTTTAATATTTGTCAATGACTTTCTGGCTCCTACGCGCAATCCACTCCATTCTTTCGTGGAGTATAGCACTCTTGCCTTCGCCTATTACTAACCCGTTTACTAACCCCAAAATGGTCGAGTCCCAGTAAAACTGAACGCCAACCGAATTTAACTCTGACATTCATCAATCATCAACTGGGATGCCAAAAACAGAGTTGAGCTCAATCCCTCAATAACGCAGGATGCTAACCTGGGGGTGGGCATGGTGCAGTGGTTAGCATTATCACTTGTCACGCTGAAAGTCCGGGTTCAACTCCTGATGTCGGAAAAACATTTATTTCTTAAAAATAAATAAAAATCGATCAACTGTGAGAGCTGATAGCGACTCTACTGCGAAGGCATAACACTGGCAGTAGAGTGTCTTGGTTTGAAGAGTTTATTGAGCGAACACTGAGTATGACATCAGGGGATTCGAAAAAAAAATTCCTGTGAATTAAGCAATGACAAAAACACCACAAATGTCCTCAGCTAGCCTGGACACCACCCTTGGACGCCAATGAAAAAACTTAACGAAACCTGAGTTTCAAACCACTGTACCTCGCTCGCGGTGTGTGTATAACATTATAAGAGTATTCATATCCCCTTGATCCGGGCGTGGATTATGAAAAAAAAAGCTAAAATATTATAATAGCCGATCAATGCTGGATATGCATGTTACCCGAAACTAAAGATGGTGCTAGATGCCTTGGTTCCTAAAAAGATGTAAACGGTTTTTCTCTACCGCAGACTACAATCTATAAAGCGACACTGGTCCAAAACTCGAATACAACTCCAATGGGCAGGAGGGCCGTCAACATCTCATCTCATCTCATTTCCGATCTAATTTTCCAATGACCCGCTTTTCCAACTATGAGGGTCGCGGATTTAGGAAGTTTTAGCGGACTCTCCATATATCCCGATCCTCCCCCATCGACCCTAAATCATGAGATGAGATTTCGGACTTGGTTCAGCCATCTCATCCTACCTAATGGCACGGATTCCATGGCATACCGAGAAACATGCGTTTAACGTCTCCAAACCATCGAAGTATGCACCTCTCCGTTCGAAGAAGTACATAGCTACTCGAGATTGAGTATCTCGCGTATTCTGGTGTTCCTAACTCGATTTCGGCGAGTCACCCCAGCAACACAATCATTTCGGCAGCTTGTATCCGCGATCTTATTTTTTCGATTTGGGTAATGATCGAAAGAATAAGATCGCGCCGTCAACATACTTAAGTTTATTAGATCGTGCTCAGCGACAAGCCTTCAGATAAATCGGTGTTCAAAATATGTATTTGCAGCCAAACTAGTTCACTTGAACACTGTCAAAACGTCAATTCAAATGCATCTTCATTTGGTCGTCATGGCTCAGTGGTTAGTGCGTTTGACGGCTGTGCGAACTGTGTAGGTGCAAGCCCGAGCCATACGTACCGAACATTTTTTCGCGGCACCACCTCTTATCGGGGTATGACAAATATCCGAGAGTTTATTTCGTCATAAGTAAATTGTTATTCAATAAATATTGTATGTATATGTAGGTAGGTCCCTTTCATCTATCAATCTAACATGCACAATATGAATGATTGCGATAAGATAGACCCATTCCGGGCTGTGGAGCCAGATATGTATTTATATTTGGTAATGAAGTACATATGTATTTACGTATCACGAAAATTCAATTTCATTAGCAGCAAAATGTTCAATGATAATGAAATTAAATTTTCATTAGCATTACATTTTTCAATAAAAATTAAAAATCGATCCTAGTGCTTAAGTACCCGTTTTCGATATCACTTTAGATCTATTCCCTGTTCTCTAATCTTCGCGCTAAACCGGAAAATTCCGGAGAGGGCACGAGGTAAGTGGTTGCTCATGGCCTGATACCATCTGTAATTCAAAGTGCTCCCATCAGTTATGAAATAAAAATAAACTGATAGTGAAAACGATAGTATCGCTAACGCTTTCGATTAGACTAAACACATTGTTTTCGTCATGTGTTACGTAATCGTCCAAAAAACAGTCAGTCATAGTTTTTGCAGAAATACCCCGCAAAACAACATGGGCGATCAGATTGCCAGAAGCGACCATTGAACATGACGAAACATGATAGAACAGAAGAATTCATCACGGGTTAAGTGGTTCCAGTTTACATTAACTCCAACAAGTTAAAGCACGGCTTTCTTTTAACTTTTGGAAAAAGGTTGATGACCGTTACGCGAGGAAAGGGAACACGTACATAGATACTGAAAGTAGGAACTGAGGCTTTTAAATGGATAAATCTATAGAACTAGATGTGCGTATAGAGTTGTCATTAGAAATTTAATGAAACTAGAAGTCATGGACATAAAACCCATTGCGTCCATAATCCCGGACACACCAAAAATACTGAAATTAAGAGGAAGGAAGGGGAGAAGCATTTCCGGTTTTTTCAGTGAAGGATTCAACATAAGTGTTTCCAGATCGTGGGGAATTCCCCTTTTCGTGGGGTATTTCAGTCCAGAATTTTATGAAAGGGCAAAAGGGGAATCTTCTTGCTTCTAGAACGATATGTGGGGAAAATAAAAAAAAAAAATTAATAACTCTAATTGAGTTACGAAGCAATAACAAAAAATATCTATGCGTGAATTTAACTTACACGCATGCATTCTTCATCCACAGGTAGCAGGTCATATACTCCTATGCGTGATTAGAAAATTAGCCATATGCATGCATGTGTTCATTCTAACTGCATTTGGGTTTTTTCATTGGAAACTTTGGTGGAAAACTCAATTTGTAGCAGTCAGTTTACTTAACATTTTTATTAGTGTAAATAATACAAAATCGTTTTCTTTTTCGTTTTTAATTTTAATTTAAGATACTAACTACCAAAACTGCTTTTGTAAAATGTTTGTAGGGAATCCATGGGGAATGCCACCACAAAAAAATGGGGAAAAAGGGGAATTTAAAGGTCCTTGATGGGGAATTTCACTTGAAGCGGCTGGCAACACTGTTCTACATTGGAGGCACTTACTGCGAAAGCCATCAATTGCTCTCTCACTCGCTATGACAACTCTTTGGTGGTAGAGCCAAACAACAAGGACAAGGAAAATACTACTACTCCCGAGCTATACGATTTTCGTCACCTTCTTGGATGAGGCTCGTCGTTATCTTTTGTGACTCGACTGTTTCAAGGCCTTTTGATTGGTGTGACCTTTAGATTGACTTGCTTCTTTCTTTGTTGGTAGTACCTATTCTTGTTTGGGGTTTTCATCATCAAGTGGAAGAGGCACAAGTTTATGAATTGACCGCCGCAAAACGTGAGTTTTGATAACGCGCCTTAGTGGCTACCACATTGGTGGGATGTTGTGTTATAATAGTTTCTCTTGTTTCTATATAACCCGCTGTTGCTGTAATCCTTCATAATTCATTTTTTAGATGTGTGACCCATTTTCATTGCCTCAGCATCTGTATCAATCGAAGTGGAGAAAGTTCACCGATTAAGAAGTGACCGAGTGTTAACGCTGTTATATCGGATCGGAAGATAGAAGTTTAAGCGCCTAAGCGTTATGGATTGCCTCTTACCGGGATATAAACAACTTCCGCTAGTGAGTCGTTAAGGGCTGATCCTCGCTTGACCAAGTCATCGGCTCTTTCGGTGCCGTCAATTTTGCTATAAAGAATGACCCTGTACTGAACCTCAGCTGGTTTAGTTCCTCCTGGCATTGCTTTAATAGTTTTGAGGATATAGTGGCCGAATCAATAGCTTTGACAGCGGCTTGATTGTCAATGAAAATAGCAGTATTGTAGATGGATACAAAAAGCTCTTTCATGACAGATTATACTCCCGAAGGCTTGTCATTCCCCGACAAGATGCGGTGCCGCGAAAAATGTTCGGTCTTCTTGGCTGGAACTTGAACCCACGCCGCTTGACCAGCAGTCCAACGCACTAACCACTGAGCCACGGCGACGATGGGTGTTGGAGAATTTTTCAGCACACGGCAGGCTTCCCGAATAGCAAGAAGCTCTGGAAAAATTCGGAAGTCGAAAAGATTTTGACAAATTCAGTTTCTCTCAGAAAATCCCTGCGCCAACTTCGCAGTCCATCTTCGAACCGTCTGTAAAAAAAATAGTCGTATCAAAATCCTTGATCACTTTTCCGTTTTTCCGGTCTGGCCTGGTTCGAAATATTACTTACTGAAAAGCATTTCCTGAAGTTCAACTTCGGAGCTAAGAAGTCAGTCGAGGAGACGACCAATTAATTCATTTGGTAAGGTTTCCAAGACTTTACTGTGACCATAGGGCTTTACGGTCCAGCACCCAGATTCTCTGAGCCGGACTGCGCTGCATAATACACATTTCTTTGATATGTGCGTCAAGTGGTTGTTAGTAAAGGATGACAGTTAGGGCATGAACTTAGCGTGCATATGATGCCTGTACCTGCCATTCTTTGAACTTTTTTGATTCTGTCTGTGTTATATTTCTTGTCGTTCGTCCCTCGTAGAGATGTAGCACAGTTCGCCTTTGTTGGGTGCCGGGGCATAGGGACATTCCAGGGAACTGATGAATTCGCTAGATATAGAACAACGATGCTTTCACCGCAACATGGTTCCTACATGTAAACTTAAGATCAGTCAAAGGAACAATCTTAGTTGGACAGTTGGCATATCAGCACTCTATACGTGTCATCACTGGACACTGTCTAATAAGCAAGCATGCAACAAATCCTGGCGCCTGATTTCTGTAGAAGTTGTTTAGAAAAAGAAGAGCAGGAAACCATTCCACACCAAACCAGCTCTCTCCCATAGATGGAAACTTTAGCTAGATGCCTTCTTTTACAACGATCTATGCGATCTGACCAATAAAGAGATGTTAGAGCCCTCTTTAGCTTTATCAGACATTCCAGGTGGTTCAACGAGTAGGCAAAGGAAATCTAAGATCCATCTTTATCAAAAAATACTTAAGATGATGGAATTTTAGACTAGGACTAAGACTAGGACTAAGGTACGGCGGCTGTAATTTCTTTGAATATTCGTTTCCGTGTCTGACACGGAAGAGTCTATTCCCAAGATATGATGTCAGTATGTCATATAGACGAGCAGGCAGGACCTGACGTAATTTAAACTTCAAGCCTTCATGCCACCCCTTATCAAACGCTTGCGAGACACCAAAAAATACGCTTGACCAAATCTTTTTTCCTTCAAGAGCTTTTTCTATTACGTCAGTGATTCTATGCACCTCATCAACAGTTGAGTGCTTGGTTCTGAACCCAAACTGGTGGTCAGGGATAAAATTATTTTCCTCGCTCGTATGACTGCGCTTTTATTTTTTGATTCGCTGTAGATATGAAAGAACAAGTTCGCACTCATTTTTTGTTACATGTTTCGATGTAATAATAAATTCTACTGACCTGAATATCAATGACCTTAAAATTGTGTTACATTGCATACAAGAAAAGCTAGTAATTGAAAAACTTTGTGGAAATATAAAGCAAAACAATAAAAACAGTAACTATTATATATTCTATTTAATCTTTGAGCTGATATTGTAATTTTTTTTTAAAGTTTATATACGTAAAACATCATTCTACTCGCGTGTTATAAAATAGAGCTACTTGCGAGAAAAGTTTACAATCAATCACAACTTGTATGGACCTAAGTTACGCGCTTCTCTACGCAGTCATTGCGATCGCGTCGATCGCAGTTTACTGGATCAAAGATCGTATGTCGTATTGGAAAAAACGTGGTGTTCCATACGTTGAGCCGACGTCGCTTCAAGGAAACATAAAGGCCGGATTGCGTACACGACCACTGTTTAAGACCATTAGGAACGTCTATCTGGAGTACAAAGGTAAAGGACCATTCTGCGGATTTCACATTCTCATTCGACCGGCTATCCTTATATTGGATTTGGACTTGATCAAGCGGGTTCTCATCAAGGATTTCAATAATTTTGTTGATCGCGTATTTTACCACAATGAGCGGGACGATCCACTCTCGGGACATTTGATCGCTTTGGGTGGCAATAAGTGGCGCCATTTGAGGAGTAAACTGACACCCACTTTCACTTCGGCTAAAATGAAGTTCATGTTCCCCACTGTCGTCGACGTTGGTCACCGATTTGCAAAGGTTTTTGGTGAAATGGTTGGCCAAAGCTCGGTGGTGGAAATTAAGGATGTCCTGGCTCGATTCACGACAGATGTGATAGGGACATGTGCATTTGGAATTGAATGCAACAGTCTTAAGGATCCCAATGTAGAATTCCACATTATTGGACAAAAGTTTGTCAATACCTTTCAAGATCGTCCCTTGATCGTTTTATTGACAAATATTTTTCCGAATATAGCCAGAGCTTTGAGGTGTCGCGTTTTACCTGATGATGTTCATAACTTTTTTATGCGAACAGTGCGGGAGACAGTGGAATATCGGGAGAAGAACGGCATCGTTCGGAATGATTTCATGAACATGCTGATTGAGTTGAAGAACAAGAAGTCGACGACCACGAAAGATGGGGAAGTGATAACTGGACTGACTATGAATGAACTGGCGGCACAAGCATTTATCTTTTTCATGGCTGGGTACGAGACATCGTCGACTACCATGGGCTTTGCACTCTATGAGTTGGCAATAAACCAAGATATCCAAGACAGGCTGAGGAAGGAAGTGAATGAGGTGTTTGCAAAGCATGGAGGTGTCTACTCCTACGAGTGTATGAAGGATATGCGCTACATGGATCAAGTCATCAGTGGTAGGTTTGAATATTTTACTTCTATTTATGCAGTTGGTAATCATTCAATCACTAGAAACTCTTCGAAAGTATACTATGGTGACTGTATTTTATCGCGAGGCGAAGGAAGACTACATTGTTCCGAACACGAATTACAAAATCGAGAAAGGAATGATAGTTCTCATCCCTGCTGATGCCATTCACCACGATCCAGAGATCTACCCGAATCCCGAAGTTTTCGATCCTGAACTCATCAGTCCAGAGGAAATGCAGAAGCGTGACCCAATCGCATGGCTGGCATTTGGTGATGGACCCCGAAACTGCATTGGATTGAGATTTGGCAAAATGCAAACCCGCATCGGGTTAAGTTTGCTGATTAAGAACTTTAAATTTAGCGCTTGTGATCTGACAAAAATTCCAATTGAGTATAACTTCGCGGGCATAGTTCTGGCCTCTAAGGGTGGAATTCACTTGAGAGTTGAGGCAATTTGATTATTAATTTGGTTGCGTTCTATTTTGTTTAAATATGTATCTGTGGAGTTTAGACGGGGCTTCGTTCCTCGATAGTGATTTTTTACATTTTGTTCTTACATCAAATAAATCTTTGAAGCTCTTATTTATATGTGAGTTACGAAGCTGTTGTTGTCTCTCTTAACAAAATTCGGGGGTTAAAAGCCTTTTTTGGGCATGTTAAACGCATGTCCTCACTTCACCTTCCAAGACGTGGTGTGGAATCCGAGAAATAAGGTAGGTGAACCCGCGGTAGGCCCGGGAGGAGATGGTTTTATCAAGTCTGAAATCTCACCTCTATCCGTTCGGGGATAGCTCCTGTTGACTTATAGTCAATGAGGACAGATCATGAGGAACCCTAAACCCGCGACCCTCGTGGTAGAAAAACGGACTACATTTATGTCAAAACGTCTCCATAGGCAACTACATCATCGAGTTAATTACGGATGTCATCTGCTTATGCCCATTTGTTCCCTCGCCAATCGACAATAGTTGCATATTTCGGCAGGTCCTGGAGTAAACCCAATCAACTCTTAAATTCCATAGTCAAATATTTAAACTAAGATCAAAACTTTATTAATGCCTTTTAGAACTTGAACCAACAATAAAGCATCTAAACAGTTTTACCAAATTTAGAATTCAATGCTAAAGGGATAGTAAGGATGGTTCACAGCGAACTCCATGGGTATGAGCCTCTCACCCGTGTTAAACGAATCCAATACTTCGTGATCAGCTGCACTTAGCTTGAAGTCAAAAACGTTAATATTCTCAATAAGCCGGGACTTTGTTACTGTTTTAGGAATAGGCACCACTCCATTTTCGACCTTGAAGTAGACATTTTTTTTCATTGATTTTCGTTTCTGTGTAAATTCATCAATTTACTTACCAGGTATCTCAAAACTACCTGTGCCGTGGTTTTCTTATACTTTTCGGCGATTGCCTTAACTTTAGGATCAAATATATAGGCCGGGGTCTTTTTGACGAGGTCCGGTCTTCCCAAAGGACAATATCCTGCAACAATTAGGTTCAATTCTTTGCAAAGAGCGAGGAGCTTTTTCTGATTCAAGGCTGGGTGACACTCGATCTGAGGTAATACAAAACAAAAATACAAATATCAAATGTCAAATGTCAAATGTCAAATGTCAAATACAAATGTCAAAAAACAACTAAGCCTTACCTGATTATGGATTGGTTTTATTGTACAATTAGCAAACAATCGCTCCAGTTGCTCTGAGTTAAAATTCGATACTCCAATACTCTTTGTCAATCCCAGGCCAATAAGCTTTTCCATAGCCTTCCAGGTGTCGAGATAATCTACATCGCTATTAACATCACGTGAAAAATTAAAATTTTGTTAAATCTTAACCATTTGAGAACTTACTTCAATTCCATATCACCGTTTTCATTTTTAGGTTCCCGTACATCATCTCCTCTATGAACGTATCCATAAGGCCAATGCATGAGGTATAGATCAACATAGTCTAATCCAAAATTTTTCACCGATAGTCGACAGGCGTGTTCAACTTTTTCCGGTTCATGGAAATGGCACGATAACTGAAAATATATCACATCAGAAGTCAGTTGAGTGAGTTGTATTTGTGGCATCTTACCTTGGTCACAATGTATACGTCTTCTCTTTTAATAACGCCTTCAGCTATTTTGTCGCGCACAGCTCTTCCCACCTCTTCCTCATTTTCGTAGAAGTAAGCAGAATCAAGATGGCGATATCCGGCATCAATAGCATCTCTTACAGAACGCTCACAATCGCCTCCCAAGGACTATGTAAAATAAAAAATTAACATGTAAACATACGGATGTGAAATGCAAGAATCGGAATAAGTGCTACCTTGCAGCTAAGAGCTTTAACACTACGAGGGTCGCTGGGTTAGGGTGCTTAAGTGGACTCTCCACAGCTAACGATCTTCCGCAATGAAAAGCTTTCTCCATACGGGTAGAGGTACGATTTCGAACTTGGTCCAACCATCTCATCCTGTGCCTACCCAGGGGAAGCCTACCTGATGGCACGGATTCCATGGCACGTCTTGGCAGCCGAGCGTTAAACCTGCCCAAACCATCGAAGTATGAACCTTTCTGTTTGCAGAAGTACATAACTGCTCGACTTTGAGTGCCTCGCATATTCTGGTGTTCCTAACTCGATCTCGACGAGTTACCCCAGCAATACAACGAAAAAATCTCATTTCGGCCGCTTATACCCGTGATCTTATCTAGGTGAGGGTCATGAACAAATTGTTCTGTTCCATGAGGAAAGATTCACTGGAATTTCGCATGCACTGGTCCTTCGCTTTGCTCAACGCTTTTTGGCGCCAACAACACTACTTGTCACAATTGGTGGGCCTCGAACCTATGCAGCCGCACAGCAATTTAAGCACTAACCCCTGACCGGGAACGACAACCACATTAACCAATTTGTTTTAAAACGTTTAGAAACGTGTAGTAGAACGTATGTATCCTAATCTCTCGTTTAGATACTTGGTCAAGATTAACTGACAAGTTAAATATATCTAATCAAACACCAAGCACATTATATTAGATTGCACGAATTATACTTACAGCATATGTTCCAAGACCAATAGCTGGTATTTTGGTCCCGTCACTTTGTGTAATTAGAGGCACATTCGCCATTTTAACGATTAAACGTAAATATTTTTGCAAATAAATCAAAGCTGGACCAGGAATAAACCACTTCGCACGTTGGTTTAGTCAAACTGAATAAAAATTAAGCACTTGTCGCTTTTATTTCGTTTTAACGACGATTTTCAAAGTGAAAGCTTTTAAGATAAGATAAGATGTGTTCGATTTCATCTCTCTTTTATTCATAAATGAATGCTTATGTCAATCAGGTAGGTGGACGGCAATAAGCCAAACTAATTCTGTATGATTAATCTAAGAATGACGAGGCAAAAGTACAAAAGTCCTCACTCGCCGCCATAGTTGATGCACCATCGGGCTCATTCCAAAGCATTTTCCATTACTTTTCTCAAAACATCTGACGATAAATTCTCCACTTCTTGTCTAATGTCTCTTTTTAGGGCCTTTAAGGTCCGTGGCTGGTTCGTATAGACCAGAGACTTCAAAAAACCTTAAAGAAAGACATCTAAGGCACTCTCCACGCATTACTAGCGTGCTGGCGTGGTGCAGACATGTGCCAAATTCATATTCTTTTATGGGAGACAGAAAAAAAGGTGGTGCGGGCTTGGTGCAGAATCGTCTCACTTACCTGAGTGGCGTGCGCTCGTCTACATGTGTAGGTGCAAAATGCATAACGATATCCAGCGTTACTATAATAAAAGTCTCACCTCTAGAGTGACGGGTTCTCTTAAAGTCGTAGATATCCTTTGAAGACCAACCTTTACTAAAGTAAGTATTCAATAAAAACATTTTATACAAATCCGGTAGAGACTTTGAAAACGTTCAGGTCACATGTTTAGCTCACACTGAACGAAGCACTAGTTTTTCTTTTTCTAACCACAAAAATAAATAGCTGACGCGACAGTTTGGGATGAGCCAAGGACTAACTTCTGGAAACCATTTATGTTGTGCGTGTTATATACATTTGTCACACTAATTGCCAACTCCGAACGGCGAATTGAGAAGCTCTTTCATGACAAACTATACTCCCGGAGGGTAGTCATTCCCCGATGAGAGGTGTTGCTCCTAAAAATGTTCAGTGAACAAAGCTGGGGCTTGAACCCAAGCCACTTACACAGCACTTCGACGACCTAACCACTGAACACCGGAGACCTGCTACATAAATACACAAGATCCAACAGATCATGGCCGTCTTTGTCGTCCGAAAGCATCTTCACTCTGCGTTCAATGAAGAACTGACAAATGTCTCTTCACCGTCCTTTTCTGGGTGAATTGGAAGCGCCGACTCCGCACCATATGCCAGTTGAGTGTGGTTTGGGAATAAAACGGGCGAATCCGACGATCTTGCATGCCAGTGCCCAGTGTAAATTGCCAAAACGAAAGATTGGCGGCTGAAAAGCGCTTGCTGCAGATTTTCAACTATCGATCGTGTTGTGTGTACGGTTCTTCTAACCCAATTCGCCAATTTCCAGCATCAAGTAGTCGTTGATCATGGTTCTGTTCAGTCACAGTAATAGCGTTGCCGCCGCCGTCCTCGAAAAAATATGGGTCAATCACCCTTTTCCTGTAAACGACGCACCAAACAGTGGTTTTGAGAGGATGTGATGCCTCTCCATGCATTACACGCGGATTTTCAATGCCCCAAAAGTGATAATTTTGGTTATTCACTTATCGACGTACCAATGTGAAAAATGCGTTTCATGGTGGTTTTCAATGGAAAATAACCTCACCGCAGTCTAGGTACATATAGGAGGGCACGCCGTAATTGACACGCGATTAGCGATCTGGATGCAATAGCTGATGCACTGTTTGTACATTGCAGGGAAATACCTTCAAGTCTTTCACCAATATTCGCTGTAAAGACCATACATATGTACATATATCATATTGCGTGACAAGTTGTGTGATTTATGTTTATGGTTCCTCTTATACATCTGCAGTCACAGCAGCTATTCTGCGTCTACTACTGTCCCGTGTTCAGCCAGTCTCCTCCAGGTAAAAGCTTAACACCGCAGTGTTTGACCAGTTGGTGCCACACTACCAGGGAATGGACAACGAAATTCACGTTGAGCCAAAACCACCGACCGATCATTGTCAAAAACATTGATACAATGATTTCATATTATTAGAAAAGTATAGCGTTTCATGATCAGTCTACGTAAAATTCTGCTTCTACACAGCTGCCTGGATTTAGGCGGCAAATGCCTTAAAATTCAGCCAGAAGGATAGACAGAAATCTCTTGTACTCCTCTGTCGGAATTAAAAGCTTTTATGACAGTCTGAGCGAATATTTTTGTTGGGTTTTCGGAGGTTTCGATAGATACGTCTCCTGGCGCATAGATCTAGAGTTTGAAAAATGAGTTCATCGACCCCCACACAAACTCCATTATCCATTTATCACACTTTAATGTATCAAGCTGAGTGAACACTCACTTCCGTCTTTGGTGGCATTTTTGGTGAGTTCTTCAAATTTTTCCTATTTCTTAAGCTTCGATCACACGATTTGCTGACATATGCAAATAGCACAATAGCAGACTTATTTGAAGAAACGTCATTTTCATTTATTTGGAGGGATGAACAATCAAGATACCCTCGCAGTGGTATTGGCTGTGTATGTATTTGTTTGAGAGCAGCAGCCAACAGGATGACCGTAGCAAAATGGTCTCGAAGCAGCGCAAATTCTGGAGAAAGGATTAGGTTGGTCAACGCGACAAACAAGGATTTTGTGCATA
Source organism: Matsumyia berberina (assembly GCA_917880715.2). NCBI lineage: Eukaryota > Metazoa > Arthropoda > Insecta > Diptera > Syrphidae > Matsumyia > Matsumyia berberina. The sequence continues at coordinate 39,947,852 of OU862870.1, forward strand.
ACTTTATTTTTTTCCTGTTTCTATTTTCTGAAAATAACAAATAGAATCGAAAAATTCAATGGCTTTGTTCTTTCCCTGTCGCGAATCTTTTTTTAATTTTTGTCAGAAAATGAATTCCATTTAATCAAATGATTTATTTAATACTCTGGTGATTTAAGTTCGATGATGTCCAATTAAGTAGCGCAAATGAAAGAGAATTGCGAGGTAAAACACCCACGTTATAACACAGCATTTGCGGAAAAATTTTCCATTTGCCCATGTTTCTTTAAATCAACATCTCCAAATGTCAGAAGTCGGCAAATGCGTGTGGGCAAATATCCAAAAGTCCGTAAATGTGTGCAAATGGTCCCAAAAGAGTGATCACACGATTTGCGGATGACGTGTGCAAACGTTTGCGGACGACGTTTGCAAATCATGGGCAAATGACATATGTGAAAACATTTTCGGACAAAAATTTGCTGATCACACAATTTGCGGACATTTGGGACACATTTTTCTGCAAAATTTGCACACATCTGCAAATCGTCTGATCGTAGCTTTAGAATAACCCTTTGACCATCTATTCTTTGAAGAAATGTTGTCAATAATAAATTCGAGCTCTTGAGCTGCCCCAATGAATATGATCAAAATTTGCATTACAGCCAGTAACCAAGCCCTTTCCTTTGACAAAGTTCAACTCGGCATCGATAGATGGGGCTATCAGATCACCGTATGGTAGGTTATAAAAAGAATTGTTTAAATGTGCGGTTTCGGCAGTCACTGGTACTCAGGTGCTCTACTTATCATTGCCGATGGAATAAGAATATTCAGCACTTTATGTTTTTTTATCCATGCCAAAAATATGCCTTCACTACAAACGAGATACTTATGTTTGCATGAATGTACATATCAACATCATACTTCATATCAAATTGATATATTGACTTAGGATTATAAATGTATTACATAACATGAAGATGTTTTATCTTTCTTCCAAACACAGCAAAAAGAACACTCCTTTCAAGCGTCCTGAACTAATTGTAAACCTTTGTCTTAAAGCTAGCAGACGTCTGAGAACAGAATTAAAATTCTTCAGACTTCCAAATAAATTGGTCGTTCGATTCATTCCGCACATGAATAGCAATAGGAATAACTTACAAACATACATAATACATATGTATAGAATCGTACAAATGTACATAGGTACATATATGTATTTATCTCTTTTTTGTAAATTAACCGTCTTACGTTAGTTATGCAATGTTTACAAATTTTAAATGCGCTACGTGTGAAGTATTTTAATAATACAAATTAATTTTCTTATTTGTTATATATGTACATATATGTATGTTTGTACATGCAGAAGTTTATATCGTAAATTCTATCCAATAATTGTAAAAATTTGGTAACATTGGAAGAAGGAATAAATTGTATTGATGTAACTTTACGATCTTATTGGAAAGACTTGATCTCTTGTTAAAGAAAATAAACAATATGCATACATATGTATACATATTTTCTTTTTTCTAATGTTTTGTGGTAGGATGTAGTTAAGGATCCACACGTGGAATATTTTTACTCAAAAGAAGAACATATTGCAGCACTAGACAACCTTCGGCAACTTATTCAAGCTAATTGACATTACTGTGAGCGATACAAGTTTGATAGTAGGTATGGTACCTAGCTCACAATTCTTACATCTAAACATCCACATAACTTGCGCGGTAACTTGGGCGTCTTCTGCTCAAATAATCGATGGACAAATTAACCACATTGCGATTAACACTTTTTCACTCTATTGGATGTCCAGAACTACATCTGTAAGAAACTTCAACATTAAAAGAACCTCTACCGATCGAGCTTAACAAAAAGAGCTGCCTATAAAGCGGAGCAGTAAAAAAGACGACAGTTGTTCCAGCAGCAGGGACGAAAAACATGCAGTTGCACAGAAGACAAATGCATCAAGGAGATGCATAAACGTAATGAAAGGCAAGAGACTTGGAGGTACAGTGTTTTCATTACCAGAATTGATTTTATGGAGAATTATCAGTGCGGACCACCTCATCTTCGATGGCGTAAGACGGATAGCAATGGCTAAGTATCGTGCTTGTTAGTTGAGGCCCTGGTTCGACATCAAAAGGAAGTGCCTAAGTAAGAACATGTGTATACTTTCAAAACTATTACAAAATGTAAAGGCTGGTCTACGTTGGAATCAAGGAGACTGTGGTCCCTCACCACTCTGCAGCTTCCGAAGATCTCTTAGATCTTCCTCTCTTAGATCTTCATTGGCGCAGGATTGAAAGTGGTGCCCATAAACCCCGTGGCTAGGTACAAAAAAAAAATGCTTCATTGGAATCGAAGCAATTTGGCAGATGGGGAACGCTGAAATTCAAAACGCAACATGTCTTCAGAGCAGACAGGCATATAGACTAGAATTGGGCAAAGTCCTGAATTTATGTTCACAGGTATAATTGTGATTGTGATTTTTATTCACTGTCATTTTAACCTGTGATTGTGAATTTACGACGAAATGAATATGAATAGGTGCGTTACAAAGTGCAATCCTCGTTGGCGGTGAGCTATTTCACTGGTGATTTTCCACTTTGATTCTACGACCACTTCACAATCTTCGAGGTGAATCGTTCAAGAATAGGAATTCAAAACTGTGATGTGAAAAAAGAACTCCTCAATCACGTTTAACTATTCACAGGCTGTGAATGTGAGTTTTCAATCACAATGAATACTGCACAGGTAGTAATTGTTTGCCAATTTCTAATATACAGATGAAAACCAAGTGGTCAGCCGCAGCTTGCGACATAGAGTTTCACCTTTCGTACAACTTTAAATCGAGTGACCTGACTGGATATTTAACCTTCCTATACCCGCGTCAAAAAATATTACACGCATACCCGCGCACGGTCCCTGGGACCGAAACTCAACAGCCCGTAGTTTCTCTTCTACTTCGAATATTTTTATGAAATTTGTTTTAATCACTAGAGTGATATATTTTTAACGAAATAAAACAGCTTTATATTAGTTATTGTATTTAACAAATAAATGACAGTCTTTTTATTAAGCCTCTTAAAAAATGTACTTTTTCATTGGTCTCACAGACCAATGCGCGGGTATAGGAAGGTTAAAGATGCTTAAAATTATAACGATCTTTCGAACCCCGCCATATGTACATACATACATAATATGTATTGCGAACTTTATCCCCATCTGGTTGACTTCAAAGTCTATTGAATTCCACAACCCAAGAACAACCGTCACAGCTGGAATGGAGCAATGGTATACTTCTCAGTAGTTCCTATTCAATGTGGATTAAAGCAATTTAACTAAAAATATACGCTTTTTCTGTGAAGCTCCAATGACCCCCCATATTATTGCATTCGTTTGCGGATTTAATATCAAAATAAACTGAAAATCTCTCTTTAACATACATAAATCAAAATCAGGACCGCGCAGCTTCACCCAAAAGTCTAGTACCCATTTCAAAACATTGTCGACTGTACCAATTTAATGTCACTTATGCGCATTCTAGGAATATGCAATCAAGAGAAAATCTCTTAAATCAAGCTTCACAGACGCATTTATAGTCCCAAACGAAACTGAAACTATAAGCGCGTTTTATGCTTGTTAAAGAGAAAAACACTGACCACTGACGCCTGTGCTTGTTGCAGTGCATCCGCGATCCATAGGGAAACCAAACATCAATTTTCACTGATGCTCCTCAGACGTTCGCGAATTCTCCACGAACGTGGAAGCTTAGAATATTTTGTGGAAAAATAATAGTACATATCTGAAAATCATCGGACTTCAATTTTCATACAAATCACGTTTCACCATTCAACAAACATGTTTTTCAAATTTTATCCACGTTTTTCTTTATTTAAATTACCAAATCGGACAATATAAATTCTGCTGGAAGGCGTACTTAGCTGAATTAATTTTAGAATAGACGGTATAAAGTCAATTTTATTGAATACCACCTAGCCATTTACTGCCAAACTTTGAAATCAACTGGATGGTTATCTAAAGACTCGAAAAAATAAGTTAAGTTTCGGAGTTGATCTAAAATTGAGGAAGGTGCCCACCAAGAAATTTGGATAAGTAGTTTTTTTTATCAAAAACTAAAAAAAAAACCGGAAACGTCGATGTGATTAGAAAAGGAAAAACAACACAGAACTAGTGATTAAAGTGGAATATAATTAAAATATGTGCATACTTGTGTGTGGAATCTAACTATTGTGCCAGTCTTCGTGGAGAACTTTAGTGTAAAAATAGTAATTTTGTGCGCTTGACCCAAAAGTCAAAATGCAAAGTTTCGTTTCCAAATTTGTGTTGGTACTACTGGTATCAGTTTTAATTAAATGTACAATTGCCTGCCCGGAAGGATGTTCGTGCCTTCAACGAAGGGTGCGTTGCATTCGGTCACATCGAACTGAAATTCCAAAGTTTCCCATCGACACTGAAATCATGTAAGTTATTTCACGTATTGCGAGAAGCTAGGCCTTGGCTCATCCCGAGCTGTCGCGCCAGCTATTTATTTATTTTATTTCATGTATTTCCATTTTATATAATAATTATAAGAAGTGAAGACCCTTTAAAACGAACAGAATCCATCCACAGGGTCGTTTGAAAATTTGTTGAGCCTATCGAAGAAACAACAAATTGTTCAGTCAAATTTAATTTACAATCACTTGCCGAACACAACAAGGTTAAACTTGGTGGAGTACGGGGCTACCCAGGAATTATAGGCAATTAATCTGCAGATAAACGGGCTATGACCGGATCAGTTTCCAAGTTCTCAAGACCAGAACCCGTCAATGGCCTCAAACTTGCTAAAGCACCCGAACTAGGTGGTATTTTCCTGCAGTTTTCATGTTCAAAGCAGGTTAAATCTCTCACAGACTCGCTACGAACCCCAGGCCTATAACCTTGATGTATTGATATAACAAAAAAAATCAATTGCGGTGGGATAATCATAGTGGCGCTTACAGCCAAACTCCATGAGGTGTCCTTAGGCCTATTTTTCCTTAGAAATCGGCAGCTATGCTAGAGTTCTACTGCTACAACGAAGCTGTCCGAAATAAACTTGTATATTTCCCACTGAAAATGAATTTAAGATCAACATTTGAAACCAGATAGAATCGCCTGGAGTCAGCGGGAAGTCCTTCATAATGATTTCATCTTGATCTTTACGGTCAGCTCAAAACCAGCTGATAGATGCGATTCCGAAGTCTTGTCAAAAGACCGTGCCATTGCAAGGCCTTGCAGGGTGAAATCACAACCCTGCGTTCTACGAGAATCACATCTATCACTGCATTTAAAAATTAAGTGTGTACAGTGCAATAGAGGACAAGGGGATTGAGCTGAGGATACTAAAGTTGTTCCATTCAGGCTTTTCAGATATCAAGTGTAATTTTTAACATCGTTTGCTTTGTACAATAGGTATTCGGCTTTAAAACTACAAAAGAAATCTACAGTTTTACCGAAAATATAATTCTTCTACACTTCTTCTCATGTTGGTAAAAGCATATCATCTCATACTTTTATTACTTCAAAAAAGTAGGACATGCATACTCGTATGTGTGTCACGCGACTTAATCGCAATTGCTAAAAATATGTTCTTTGTTTCATGCGTGATGATAAATCATGAGACTTATCCGCTTGCTGTTTCATATCAGCGCGACAGTTCAGTTCCTAGAAATATGTAGAGACATACATGGAATTTCTTTAATGTTCTAAAACAATAAGGTCTTTAAATTAAATTCAGTTTTTCAATTAGTGGTTGAATTAATTTCAGAAGAACCCCTATAAATCACTGTTGCCCGAAACAGTCCGATCGGTCATTAAGAAACAATAACAATCCTCGCCTTTCATACACGGTTTAATTGTAGCGGAAACATTGGGCGCGTTCAATATTCTAGGCAAATGGATTCGTCTACATATTTACGAGTTTTGATTGGCTGACAGCCTGAAAAATGACTAAGGATGTAGTCAATTGTTGTTGTTTGACTGCAAATAAATCCATTTGCCTAGAATATTGAATGCCACCATTCTTTTTGTACCAAGATGACAGATAGTAGCTCCTCCATCCTCAGCATGACAGATAATAAATCCTCCCTCTTCATCTGTTATCTGTCACTCTGGTACAAAAAGGAGGTTTTCACTAGAGTTTAAAGTGCGTTAGGAACGCGTCAAATGACAATTCTCACCCGCCCTTTCTTGACCGATTACGCCCATCTAGGAAAGTAGCCGAACTATTCGCCATTCAAATCGCTTTAGAACTGGATTGGGTTGTGTAAATGTTGACTGGTTTTAGAGGGAGATATCGAAGCACAATGTTCGGTAATCCATTAATTCTCACAGATTTCTTCTTTGCTCGTGACTCAAAGATCGGTTTTATCCCTACCTTTGATATAAACGAAGGCAAGGCCACCGTTTAAATATACCTTGTTAACACACACTTGATTGATTGTATGATTGTATGGACTCCGCCTGAATTAGAGCCAGCTGCTTAGATGTTATCCAATCTTTTTATGACTGGAAAATGGAAAGTGATACTGTCATTCATTAGTTCTTCTTAAACATTTCTACAAATCCCTGCGACTAGGTGTCCTCTTTAGTTTCAAAGAGCCTGAGGCTTAAATCTTAAACCATCTGTTAGGTACCGAATGTTGTTGCTTTCACAAAAGCCTTCGAGTTTCTTGAACTGAGAGACCATGTTGGTCCTCTTTATTACTAGAACAGGGACAGCTAAAACCCTGGTCCGAAATCTGTCAAAAACCTGGAAAATCTCTTATGCTTTGAAGATTTTGCTTCACGGTCAGTAGTCCTGTATATCAAACATAAACTGCCGTCTTCCGTGTATTGATATCTTCGTTTGATCTTGATTTTCTGACCAAACTGTATCAGGTACGAACTAAGTAAGTAGATCTTAGGTTCGGCTTAACTATATTATGGTTTCGGGCCCTATTTTGTTGGTATTTTTCTGACGTTATGCGTGTCATGTCATGTTGACCTTGTAGCATGGGTCCCAAATAATAATTCTTATGAACATCGGCATTGTTTCACTCTTCAGTCCTTATATTAACCTACACTGGGTATTTATTAAATTGAGTAAAATATTTCATTTAGCCGCGCCGAGATTTACACATGGTCACAAACAATGTTCTCATCTTGCAATGACACTTCGGTATTAATAGAATAATTGCATTCTACAAAAATTTGCTAACACATGTCACAGTATAAGATTACTTATTCTGCCCACTCTATTGAACACACAGTCATTAATGTGCCTGAACATGATGGATAACAAAGTAACGTCCAAATTCATTAAATTTGATTATTTTTCCTTACAAGTGCATATGAATATGAGTACCTAATGCATTTTGAAGTACTGAAACTTGATGAACCATTGCAAGGAACATACTATCAACATCAAGTATCAATATTTGGAAACATTCGCTTTCATAAACATGAGAACTCGTATGTACTTATGTACATATGTATGTATGGATGTTAGCATCTACATGAGATGTCTCACATCTTTCGTGCAGTGAACTTAAAATTCTGAGAAAATATGCTAAAATTTCCATGTGCAAGCTATCCCGATGCCTATTTTTATCATCTGTATGCAAGCTGGTCTGGATCAAAAATGTGTTCAGACTGTGTATTTGCAAAGGCGCTTGTATTAAAGACACATCACCACCCCTAGAGAACTTCATAAATTATGTTACAATTAGGTCAAACAGGTCAATCTTGATATGATGTTCTGATACTATTCAAAAAAAAAAATGGGATGGTTCAACCAGTGGGGTCCATGAGCAAGCCTGAAGGTCCATGTGAATCTCTTCGCGGTTGGTTACGATTATTGGAAACTTATCCTTCTTTGGCACCGGCTCTTTAATCTGCTCACATTCGGCTGAATTTTTAATGCAACAAATCAGATGGTACTGCCCCGGTTTTGCTAGAACGGCATGTGACTAAGGTCCATACCATAAACATTTCTTCGTAGAATCATTACCCAACTCTGGGTTTTTTAGAATTTTTGAGTTCTTACTTCAACTGAATTCTGTAACCATTGAGTAGCAGGTTTTTTTTGTGAGAACTTGTTGCTGGATGTTGATATCGACACAGTAAAGATATTTCCGGACTCTCATCGATTATTATTATTAGTGGGGAGCGGTTGGTCCGCTCTTGCTCTAGTTTTAGAGCAATTTGTCTGTTCCAGAGGCTGTCAGGAAGCTAATCAGCTTCTCAGGGTGGAGCGCGGCAAATGTGGTTAATGAGACGAATTCAATGCCTATGGGCTACTTTCTCACATGAGTGAGGGCGGGACATTCTTTGACGATGTGGAGAGAGCTTTCGTCACTATCCTGTCCGGTGACAGGCCAAGATTGTGTAGATGCTGTTTTATTCTGCTGTAGCCACTTAAGATGTCTGTTAGAATTGTAAGGTGGTACCTACTTAGATTTAAAAGAAACTTGGATTTCTTTTGCGATACATTGGAAAAGGGTACATTTCTTGGTACATTTCTGTCCTACACTTTCCATCCAAATTCTGTTAGATTTGAGCAGGAATTGCTTCCTTATGAAGTTTTTAAAAATAGATTTTTTTACTCCACAGGCTGGTTCAGGACCAGTGACACCTATCCTGCCCAGTGAGCCCGCTGTTTTATTGCCGAAGTGGCCCTTGTAAGCGGGGATGACTCTCTCTAGGACTAGTTTCGATTTTATTGTGGCTAAGTTCAGTGCTTTCAGGGCAATTTGACTGTCACAGAAGATGAAGATGGTTTTGCAAGATGATTAGAGAGCAAGTCTCATCAATATTTACTGCAACGATTTTCTCTACTTACCGGATGCGACGAACAAGCACACAACATCCAACTTCATAGAAAAAAAAAAACCATAATTCGACATCCTATATGTAATTACCAAACATAGTTCCAATAGAAAAGGTTGATTACTTCTCCAGTTAGACTGCAAATAAAGGATCTTTTCGGAACTTGAAGGTCCTTTTTTCTACATGAATTTAGCTCCGAACATAGTATATGAGATGTAATACAATTCCTTACAGAGGAGCCTCACGAATTTGGTCACATTTTGCTATTTACGAATTATACTGTCGAGTTACTTTGTATTTTTGGCACGGGATGGGGTAATGACATGTTTATATATTATACTTTCCTCCATTCGAGTTCATACAGTTGCTAAATGCACATAAAGATGATGAGTCCTTGCAGTGTTTCTAGTAGGATATTCGAATATTGTGTTCTCGGGAATGATTCCCTTGAATAATTCGAAGCATCTGCCATGGTCACATCCTACTAATATAATAAAGAGGAAAAGTTTGATTGCTGGCATCAAAATGCTTTCGGGATAAACGCAAATACTACTAATGCGATTGACATAAAACTTTCAAAATATGATAGCTTATAGGTATAAAATTAACATAGGCCATAGAGTATGCACATATGTTGTATAGTTATTGAGATATTGTGGTTTTAAAGTTTGACCATTTATAGAATACGCTACTGTAGCCCAGCACATCGGTTCGTGATCGTGATCCTTCGTATGTTGTTTTTGTTTTGCCCAGTTGTACAAGGGTAGTTTTATTTTCATTTTTTCTTTTTTTGTATCTTTGGTTCTGTGGAAGTACATTATGTATTAGATCCGTAGGGGAGGAAGAATTAAATGGTTTTGAAAGTAAATAGAAGTACATATGTACGTACGTAGGAATGCGTATTGTGATGACGATCGGTACGGTGTATTGGCGCACGTAGAAGGGAAACTGAGATAAGAAACTTTCAGTTGCGTAGGTTAGGATTTACACAAGAATGCTTTTTAAATTGGATCGAGATCACAGATGTGCAAACAAGGAGTTCTGGCAGGCCATACGTCGTCTCAGACGATGGCAGTTTAATATCATTGAAGGAGTTAAATCCAAAGACGGTTTATTTTTTCCGATGAGAAGGATATCTTGCGTAAATGTGGTGAGCATTTTTCAAAGCTGATCAATCTCGAACAGGGATTGGATGCCAGACTGAGTAGGAGGGAGAATAGTCCTACAGCATTGTAGAGCAGGTGACTTTTGGGATCAAATGTGCTGAGGTTTATCAAATCTGGCCAGAAATGCACAAGGCCATGGGGGAAGAGGAAGTAAGACGGCTCTTCATTAAAGGCCTGGGTGTGTGTCACGAGAGTAATGATCGGGTACCTCGTGGTAAATTCTGGAGGAGTGTGGGATTAACGGTTCTCATTTGGAGGCCATTCGATCTCTATACACAAACTGTAGGAGATAACGGCGTTACATCGACCTCTTCCACTGCGAGCGTTGGCCTTCGTCAGGAGGGCTTTTTGTCACCTCTCCTTTTCATTGTGTTTATGGATTGGATGTTACAGCGCAACCGTAGCGAGAAACGGTTCGCATTGTGAGACTTAACGACAAACCATCTGCTTTTCGCTTGGATCCATCTGAACTGAACTTCAGCGAGCGCTTGATAGCTTCGTAGCCGTATCTGTTTTACGTTATTATGTTTTTGTTAATTAAAAAATGGCTATAATAAAGCGAAACATACCCAATAACAATAATCAAATAAATTAATTGTGCCCGTGCAAAGCCGGGGAGGGCCGCTGGTTTACTATAAAGGCATAAACCTATTACCAGTCTACGATGATTCAATGATTTGAGAGTTGACGTTAGTGAATGATCGTCAATTAAGCTAATTGCTCTTTTAAGGATTGTGGCGAGTAAGTAAAGGAAGTGTTTTGGAGACAAAATCCAGATGAGCGAACAGCACTCGAGTCCTGGACCTGGTCTAGCTTGTGCTTTGAAAAGAAGTAGTAGTTGCGATAATTTCATGTACATATTTTTTCCCTTGAAAAATATCCCTCGATTTTCGCCGATGCTGATTGCGCGATATTAGAGTTTTACTGATGCCATATTAGAATCGACGGCGACTCCAAGAAAATGTGGCACAGTAGATGTATTCGTTTTTAAAAATACATACTGTGAACTGTGTTTTCTTTCTTTCTAAGTTTTCGTCTCTCCAGCGTAATATAAAGCGAGCTACAGACGATCAAATAATCGGCCAACTGGTTGACGAACTATTGTATTGTAGTTGCAAATAACCCGTGTGTAGGCAAGTCTGACGATGACTTGAGCGATTTCATCAAGTCTGCCAACTAGTCGTTGAAAAATTAAAATATTTTGATTTTTTGGTTTGTATTTGCCGTTTGTCAGTTGGATTATGTGTAGCGAAATCACCAACCAAACAAATATTTTTTCATTCTACAAATTCTGATGTTGAGTTCGGTTCTTTGCATAACCGTGTATTTTCTTTCAATATATGGCCTAACCATTTCCAAAAGTTCTTCATGAACATACTTGTCTATTTTTTAATAGTTTGTCCATTCGAGCAGTTTCGTTGAGTAATTATACTCTTTAATAAAATTTTAATTGCAACGATTCTTACTCCAAACGATTCTGGTTCAACAACAAAGACAGAACAACTGAAATTGTCTGTAGGGAAATGATTACAACCAGTCTGCCAACCAGTTGGCCGATTAGTTGCTCGTCTGTAGCTGGTTTAGGATTTTTGTTACGTCTTCGGATTTAGTCGCATCTTGCGCAATAATGCGCGTCATCGAAGAAACTATAGATTTCGATTTCTATAGACTCTTGATATGCAAAAAATACAGGTCTGAAGAGAATATAGCTCCTTGATGTTCTCTCGCACTTTTATTAGAGGTTTTGGACGATACACTGTCGATAACAACGTGAACAGATTTATCTGTGAGAAAACGTTTCATCCAATCGCTCAACTGTTTTAGTAACGCATATGCGTCTAGTTTACCTTAAAGAGCTTGATGCCAGACTCGGTCAAAGAATATTGAGATGTCCAAGGCGATGCTAATGATTCGTTGCTCGATGACCAATGCCCATAGATGGGTTACGTAGCTTAACCGATATCCGCTGGGACGGCGGCTGTGGAAACTATATTATATGCTGTTCGTAAATAAGCCGTGACTTTCTTAGTATTTGACTAACTGGGCAAATATTTCTTTCGTTTTTTAAGAAGGTTAAACACTGGCCTTTTTTGTGTACGACTTACTACACCTCTTTCAGACTTTTTGCATTGATCTAATCGTTCCATTAAATTAAAAAGGACGGCTTCAGTCTATATACATATGTAGTGTTATGTTACTCTTAGCTCTGCTGACCAAACTTTTATAACAAGGGACGAGTTATAGGTTTCTCATAGCATCCTCGGTGTCAACTAGTTGGTTGAAATTTTTTTTTGAATGCCGATAAATCTTCGCATGTTGATTATACTGGCCGGATATCTAGTGTCTAGAGGTAAGAAGAGGTTCTGAAAATAAATTGTTGTCAAAAGTCGCAGTAATATCCTGAAATTAGCATTAAGATATTTCTTTAGCAGCCAAGGTCCTCTAAAGTATTTTTATGGCGATGGAGCTCTTAATTGATGGAGTTCTCGCTAGATATGTATGTACCATACATATGTACGTGAACTAATATCTATTTCAGGTTTTCAGAAACCCTGAATTCAGAGGGAAAAATCAAAACGAATCCGGGATTAAGACGGTACCGCAAAGGCCCTCATACCTATCAGTCTTTCGTCATTTGGCCTCAAAACAGTCGAGAGACATCATGATGCGTGACAGCTGAGTGCTGTAAATCACAGCAAACGCATCGACATAGACTGTTCTGCACAATTTAGCGGGGAAGATTAAAGCAAGGATTCATTAGCTTGTTCTAGCGACCTTCCTCGATGTAGAAGATAAAGGGTAGAATAATCAAATATGCTCTAGAGAACAACAATTTGAACACGGTATATCTAACATAACAGAGGACCTTTTACCGACCTTTTTACGAAGTAAAGTACCTCGACGTTGTCTTAAACAGACACTAGAGCCTTATGGGCTACTCGGCGTCTCTACAGCAGAACTGGGGGTCTTAGTCCCAAAATTATGTTTACATTGGTTGTACATTTCGATAGTAAGACCCATAATAACATACGCGGTCATAGTTTAGTGCCCAAAAGTACTTGAACGAACGATGGCAATGAAGCTTGAGAAGCTACAAAGAGCTTGGTATTACAGGTGCTTTGCGCACCTGCTCTACTTCAGCCATAGAGGCTGTCATCGGGCTCACACCCTTATATATATCTTCACTAGGAAGACCGCTGCCCGTTGTGCTATAAAGCTGCAGCTAGAATACAAATATAAATCAGGTAATGGGTCATCTGAAAACGAACAAGTACGAACATGTTCTACACTATCCCCGACGTTATGGCCCGGGAGAACAGTTCTGAAGGCTATTTGAGGTAGAAATATTACACCGTATGGAGAACCCGTATCAGACCCAGGATGTTTGGTATAGTTACCAATGGATCAAAAATGGCTTCCGGAGTGCGTGCTGGCGTCAATACTAAAGTCCCGGTAACGCCCAAGCGTGTTTCAGGCTGAAATCCATGCTATTGAGATCTGCGCCAGGATAAACCTCGATAAAGGTATTAGAGGCGCAAAAATACATATCTATTCAGATAGTCAGGCAGCGCTTAAAGCATTGACATCTCACTTCGTGGAGTCTATGTCAGTCAAGTCCTGCTACGATACCCTACAATCACTTGCCAGATACAACAAGGGCAAACTTGGTTGGGTGCCCGGCCACCGGGCCATTGTATGCAATGAAACTGCGAATGAGCTGGGTAGGCCCGGTTCAGCTTCCGCGCTCTTGGGACCGGAACCTTTCTATGGCGTTAATTAGGCTACTGCCACTTTGTAAAATACTGGGAACACCAACTTCACCTAATCCATTGGGAAAATGTCCCAATGGAATGATAGATAATCCAAAAGACTTATAAAGGCCTTTTCTAAACCTTGACAGGAACAACAAGAAAATAATGACATACTCACTGTCATTAGGAAGGTAGTAAACCTATTAGGCTAAGTAGACCGAAGACACAATTGATCTTGCTAGGTCGCAGTGTTAACTATAAGGGCAGCTTCAAATAAAACAAAAATAACAGGGATAACTAACTGGACTGGGATATCAGAAGCACGTTGGGATTACATACAATTCTGGGTTAATTTTCTCAGCACATTAAGTGAGATCAGCAAATTTCATCAGAAAGTGTAGAAAGGAACGTCCTCAGCTCTCTCACTATGTTCTTTTATGTTTATCTTTAGTTTCATTTCAACCTTTCCTCTTTATTCCAGCGATCTTCGATTCAATCGAATAAAAGGAGTACCATCGAACGCCTTCGAAGGACTTAATCAGCTACATACAATTTTTTTAAGTGAAAATGAAATCGGTTATATTAAAGATGATTCCTTCTCCGGGCTGGTAGCCCTTAAGTTTCTATATCTCAGCAGTAACAGGATCAGCAGAATTCCACAAGGAGCCTTCAAAGGCCTCAACCAACTGGAAGGACTGTAAGTACATACATAAGTCACTGCATATAACACATTTTTCAAGTTACTCCTCTTTGTAGATACCTCGAATACAATGACATCTGGGAAATAGAACCATCGGCGTTTACCAATCTCCCAAGGCTCGCCATTCTGTATGTACCTCTACGATTTTTTTCGTATACATTTTGAAGTACTAACAGGTTTATTTTTTGCCAGGTTCCTATTCAGTAACAAATTAACCACCATTTCGATGGGACTGTTTGATAGTTTGACAAGCTTGAAACGCTTGCGGCTTGAAAGTAACCCCATTGAGTGCGATTGTGGCGTCGGTTCATTACTATCGATGCATAGAAATGCAAAGGAACCTCTGTTCATATCGCTAGTATGTGAGGCTCCTAATAACTTACACAAAAGATCGTTCTCCACGTTGCAAGAACATGAATTCCACTGCAGTGAGAAACTACCTTTTAAATTTATTTCTTTTATCAAAAACTATTTTAAATCTAGAAAAACCTGAAATGATTGAAGAGCCCCACGACATGGAGATATCAACTGGGCAAATGGTTGAACTGCCGTGCACAATAATCGGCGATCCGGAACCAGAGATTGTTTGGATGCATAACACAAACGAAATCTCAGAGGACTACTCTCCAAGAATGCAAGTCTTGCGCACAGGAGCATTACGCATAGAATCCACAGATAACAATGACATTGGCATTTATGAGTGCATTGGCCGAAATGATATGGGCGAGGCCAAGTCTCAACCCATTAGAATGATTGTTAACAGCAATAGCAAAGCACATATTCCCAATAGTCGGGGGCACCCAGAATTTGTCCAAAGCCCAAAAGACATGATAATTTCTCTTGACGATTTTGCGATTCTCGACTGCTCTGCTTCCGGGTCTCCAGCACCTGATATTCAATGGTTCTTTAACGGCCGACTTATATCTCAGTCAACGCAAACCACAAGGATCCTTTCGAATGGAAGTTTAGAGATATCTGGTGCTACACTACTCTCCGCCGGGGTTTACACCTGTGAAGCCAGTAATCATTGGGGAAGTATACAAGCAAAGGCAAAGATTGAGGTGAAAGGTATGTCATAGTTATCTACCAACATTCTGTTCATACAAATTCTTCTTTTTCCGTGAAAAGAACTGCCCGTGTTCATTTTGGCACCACAAAGTCAAACGATTAAAAAGGGCCAGACACTCATACTTGAATGTGACGCCGAAGGAAATCCTTTACCAATGATCACTTGGAATTTCAATGATAAACTGATAGAAGGCGATAAACGTATCACTTTGGAAAATGAAAACACTGAATTGATTATTAAAGATGCCAAGCAGTCTGATTCTGGTATGTGAAATGCCCAGCATTGGTGTTGTAAACTACTCCGCTACAACAATGTTTACTTTAAGGTGTATACACATGCATTGCGAGAAACGAAAATGGGGAATCGGAAGTACAGGCTTTAATTTCCATTGAAAACAGCCGTGGTCCACCTCGTATGCTTTTTAGCCCATATGATTTGGACGCGTTCTCCGGGACTACCATAGAGCTACCGTGTAAGGGAGACGATGACTTTGCGTTGGTAGGTTGATGAAAAATGTTTAGTACATCCCACATCATTTTATTAAACTGCCTTGCTAGATAAAATGGCATAAGGATGGACGCTTGATCGTGAACAATGAACGGTTTCAAATAAGCAGTTCCGGAAGTTTGTACGTTAAAAACACCACTCTTGCAGATACAGGACGATTCGAGTGTTCATTGAAAAACGAGCATGGCAGAGCAACCGCATCAGGTCTGGTAACAATAAGGTAATGTCTCTTTCTATAGGCGTGTTTTTTTTAAACCTAGCTAGCCAGTCGTTCATTTAGACGATTCCCAGCCAGCCAAACCCAATCGATTTTTTATACCGTCAGGTTGATACGTGTGATTTCGTTAATATGACATCGGCTGTCAAACTGTCAAAGTACTCGGCATTAAACCAAATTGATTTTTTTTTTTATTTGTTGTGAAAACCATAATTTAGAGAATTTATTCAATGGATAATTCACAAAAAGAGGTATGAATTCATAACATGTTTCCTTCATCTTCGTACTTAGATGCCGGTCAAATGTCAAGAGAATGGCAGTGATACCAACGCTATAAATGAAAATACCACTTTCGGCGCCCCCTGGCCATGGGATATCGTAAAATTCCTAGCCAGTTGCTTTTGACTGGGGATAAAATCAAGAGTTGTAGCCAGCTCCTTGTTGTATTTGTTTTACGTATAAAATTTTACTTTGCTAGCAACTAGTTCGTAGACAAAGCGAAAAAAATACTGCGAACTACAACAGGAATGAAAAAGTCTTAAAAAACGCTTTTGTCGTTTGGACACTTCATACTCTCCGACGTTTTAAACAACTCAATTTGTTTTTCTGAGATCGTGGCCTGGCGAAATTTCTTTCGTGTGATACTTGTTTTTCTGAGAATTCTGGTGGCCTGGTGTCTGGTGCGAAATTTCAGTAAAATTCCGATTCGTCGTGACGTGGATGTAAGTCGTGACTACTGGCTGGCTAGGTTTCAAAAAACACGCCTTATGCCATTCGAAGTCGAATAAAACTAATTTAATTCCTTTATTTATTTTTTTTAATTTTTCTCAAACAGGAGTAATGATATCCTGGCACCAGGAGATAAATTCGTCCGAGTTGCATTTGCAGAAGCAGCTAGAGAAATCGATTTAGCAATCAACAACACAATTGAAACATTATTTTCTGACCGCAAGCCTAGTAATCCCTTACATCACAGCGAACTTTTAAGGCTTTTCCGATTTCCAAAAGGCGAGGCTCGACAATTAGCACGTGCCGCTGAAATATATGAAAGGACTTTGGTCAACATTAGGAAGCATGTGCAAGATAATCGTAATCTCTCCATTACCAGCAGTCAATATGAATTCAAGGATCTTCTCTCTCGTGAACATCTTCGTCTGGTAGCTGAACTATCCGGTTGCATGGAGCATCGTGAAATGCCAAATTGCACGGATATGTGCTATCACTCAAAATACCGAAGTATAGACGGCACATGCAATAATCTGAACAATCCAACTTGGGGGGCATCATTAACAGCTTTCCGGCGGATAGAGAAGCCAATCTATGAAAATGGTTTCAGCATGCCAATAGGTTGGATGAAGAACAAAAAGTACGCAGGCTTTCCGAAGCCCGGTTCGCGATTGGTTTCTACAACTTTAATATCTACAAAGGAAATAACTCCAGATGATCGCATAACCCACATGGTAATGCAATGGGGTCAGTTCTTGGATCACGATTTAGATCATGCTATTCCCTCAGTCAGTTCTGAAAGCTGGGATGGAGTCGACTGTAAGAAAACATGTGAGTTTGCGCCCCCTTGTTATCCCATCGAAGTTCCACCGAATGACCCACGAGTCAAAAACAGACGCTGTATAGATTTAGTCCGATCCAGTGCTATATGCGGTTCCGGCATGACGTCGGTATTTTTCGACGCTGTTCAGCCTAGAGAACAAATTAATCAATTGACATCTTATATTGATGCGTCTCAAGTCTATGGGTACACTTTGGAGTTTGCGCAGGAGTTGCGAAATCTTACCACTGACGATGGGCTTCTCAGAACAGGAGTACACTTCCCCAATCAAAAAGACATGCTACCGTTTGCAGCCCCACAGGACGGTATCGATTGCCGACGTAATTTAAATGAGAACAACATGAACTGCTTTGTGGCTGGTGACATTCGCGCCAACGAGCAGTTGGGTCTTTTAGCTATGCACACTATTTGGATGAGAGAGCACAACCGCATCGCACTCAAGTTAAAGGAAATAAACCCACATTGGGACGGCGATACTGTGTATCAAGAAGCGAGAAAAATCGTTGGAGCTCAAATGCAGCACATAACATACAAACATTGGCTTCCAATTGTTATCGGCCCTAGTGGTCTGGAAAAATTGGGCGAATACAAGGGTTACGATCCCTCTATTAACCCGTCAATTGCTAACGAATTTGCCACAGCAGCATTCCGGTTTGGTCACACCCTTATTAATCCAGTTTTACACCGTCTAAACGAGACCTATCAATCCATTCCACAAGGTAATATACCACTGCACAAAGCATTCTTCGCACCTTGGAGAATCGCCTACGAAGGCGGAGTAGATCCTCTCATGCGAGGCTTTTTCACGATTCCCGCTAAACTAAAGATGCCAGAACAAAATTTAAATACAGAACTGACTGAAAAGTTGTTCCTTACCTCACATGCTGTAGCCCTAGATTTGGCTGCCATGAATATACAACGAGCAAGAGAGCATGGTATTCCAGGCTATAACTTGTACAGGAAATTCTGCAATTTAACAGTAGCATCAACGTTTGAAGATCTTTCAACTGAAATAAGCAATGCCAATGTAAGGATGAAGCTTAAAGAGCTATACGGTCATCCGGATAACATCGATATATTTGTGGGAGGAATACTTGAAGATCCCGTGCCTGGGGGGAAAATTGGTCCACTCTTTCAATGCATAATAGTTGAACAGTTCAGAAAGTTGCGCGATGGAGACAGATTTTATTACGAAAATCCATCCGTTTTCCTTCCAGAGCAGCTTCAACAAATCAAGCAAGCGAACTTGGGCCGTGTTCTATGCGATGTTGGTGATAATATAAAGGAAGTGACTGATGACATCTTTATCCTTCCTAAAGAACAAGGAGGTTTCAAGAACTGCATGGATATCCCGGGTATAAATTTATACTTTTGGCAAGACTGCGGTACTTGTGACTCACTTCCTGCTCTGATGCATAGCTTTGTACCAGAAACTTATCCGAAGCGTAAAAAGCGATCAGTCGTGAAGCGCAGCTCTGCGGAAGATAGCTCTACCGAATTTGACCAGTACTGGGATATTAACGATGAGAGAATAGGCGGTCTCGAGTATGTCATTAGCAGTTTCCGGAAGGAGCTAAGAAGGCTTCATAAGAAAGTCCAAACCCTTGAAGAAACATGTCAGCCACCAAATAAAAAATATTCCAAATCAAATAAAAACCTGCATTGTACAGATGAGTCCGGTATCACTCGTTTGAATAACGAAATCTGGAATCAAGACCCTTGTACTAACTGCCAGTGCAAACATTCTCAAATAACTTGCACCCAAAAAACTTGTAACACGATTAAATGCGAGAATAACATCGAACCGCAGGTTGTTTCAACAGAATGTTGTCCAATTTGCCCAGCTGCAACGGAAGCCGAAGAAGACACATATTGAAACGTCTACAAAAAATTTGTTCTGGGGTCACCCTTTAACCCAGACTAAAAAATATGTATGAAGCAATTTTATATTAATAAATATTTCTGTGTATGAGTTTTGTCATTTTTATCAATTTTTCCACATGTTTTTAAATAGAAATACAAGATGAAAGTTTTCGATCCGTTTTTATTTTAAAGCTCAGATCTTTTGATTTGATTATTTTATCGCGGGGTAAACCAGTAAGTTTTAACCTTTAATAGCATACAATTGAATAACTAAATTAACGAGACGAATTTTATAATTATTTTACAATTCATTTACATAGACTTCACAAGGCGACGAATTTAGTTTGTCCTCCCTTTGCAATTATAGAACCGTCCTTTTTGTGGCGTAATTCGCATTCAATGTAAGCTAAAGTCTTACCAGCTTTAACGGTATTCGCATCAACAATTACTTCATCGCCCTCTTTTGCACCTTTGAGATAACTAACGTGTAGGTCTACCGATACGCCAGGATGGGAGCCCTTTGACATTAGAGCGTATGTTGTCACATTATCCAAAACCGTTGCAGTAAATCCTCCATGCAGTCCACCGCCACGATTGACATGTTCTTCAGATACCGTGAATTCAGCCATGCATTTTCCATCGCCACCGCTGATTATGTTAACCTTAAAAGAAAGTGATCATAAATTACTAAAAATGGCGTTAATAAAATTAAAGACGTGTTTTGTTTAGAAAACCATTCGAGAAAAAAGTAATCATTTGAGTGCCATGGTCACAAAGCAATCATAGACAACGAATCTGCGGACAAACGACCAATGGCCGGCTCGGCTTCCGCGTTTTAAGAACTCGAGCCCCAGTGCGATGGTACGCACACCGTAAACAGTACTTTTACTTTAACAAAAGTACTGGGGAAATCACTTGAGTCTCATCCAAGGCTAAACTTTTTGCAAATGAAAAGGATTTGCAGAATTTGGAAATTAAGCTGCAAATACACGATATAATCCTTGTACAATGGTTGTGACCAACTTGCGGTTGTATGCGACGATTTTATAGTGTGTTAGCAAACTTACGACGATTGTACCGATATCGCACGGCCGAAAGTTTTGAATCAAAAACCTGCGGTTTTAAGCTGGTTGTATAGAAATCGTTTGTACAGTGATTGTATCGTGTATTTCCAGCTTTATCGCATATCCAAGAGAATATGAAAATTGCAACACATAAACCGTTTACGTTTAAATTCAAATTTAGAAATAAAAAAAATGATTGTTTAAAAAATTAATATAATCGAGTCACCCTATAAGAATTTGACAACTTTTGTCATTTCAAGTTTGCAGTTGTGAAGTTCATCTATCTTTATTTACATTAATGACAGCTGTAATTTCTTGACAGTTGCACCAGCAGCACATAATGCACCTTGCGCACCCTTAAATTTAACATGTAAAACTCACCTTTTTCATTACATTATCAAATCCTTTTGATTCGACCATAAATTTAGAAACTTGCTTTAAGAAATCTACACCTTTCTTTGAAGACATCCTCTCAAAAGTTAGTTACTTTACGAATGGCACAAAACTTCCAGTAAGAGCTGGTGTTATGAAACTAGTAATCATCACTTTGAAATTTACATTAATCTCATGTTTCGAGTATCGGGATAGATAAGTTCCACAAAATTAGTGATGTGCAGCAGAATTGTTCGAATAAGTTCCTTAAATTATTGTAATACTGCCAAACTAAGTAACTTTTGCATAGGGAATCATTTAATTTTAAAAGAAGTCAAAAGAAATATGAAAATATGCCCTGGAAAATGCAAAAATATTTACAATTTCAAAGGTGTTTTTTTTAACAAATTCGACACTCGATATTTTGACAGTAGATTGTGGACTATAAACAAACGATAACAAATACGTTTTGTCGAAAGCGGGTTCATCTCCATTGTTTTTGTTTGATTAATTTGCCGCAAATATTTGGCTACGGGAGTTTATGAAATAAAATGCAATCATTCAAATATAATATAACATACTTAATGCTTGGCTAATATTAAGCAACCTCTGGCAAATGTCATTTTCCCAACTGTGGTATGCATTTCAGATTTTTTAATTCTTTGTGCATATCTTTTATTTGGTTTGTCTCTGCAGATATTTAGAACTAAAATGGAATTAAAAGAGCTAGCTGCATGCCAGTTTAAGCAAAATGCAATCTGTGCGTTTGATTTGGTGTCATCAGAATTTCACGTGGGAATGTTAGGTTCTACATCAGAAGCAACAGTTCTTGAAATGAAGCATTCCTCATTGTCAACTCATACATTTCCCTATAGAGTCGAAACTGTACAACTTCCTCAACTCCGGCCAACATCTGAAATAGTTAACAAAATCAACATGGCATCAATATATGCAAAATCAGACGTTCTAAGACGGCAGTATATTGCGCTAGATCCCGTGTACGTTTCAGAGCTATCGGAAGAGCCTACCAAAAGTCAGCCTGTTGCAATATCGTGGGCACCAACAGGTTTATTCGATGAGAGTACATTGGCAATAGTGTCTAACAACGGAGCATGTGAACTCCGCCGGAAAGACAGCATAAGCCGAGAATGGAGTATCCTTGTTTGCAATTTAAGCAAGTTGTGCTGTGAGGTGTTTCCAATCGAGTCTCCTAAAGACGTGGATACCTTTGAAAAACTCACAGAAGCTGTTGAAAATCATTGCACGACTTCATTCTCATGGAACATGAATTCCACCGATTTACTTCACCTATTCGTGACGGCTAGCGCTAGTGGATGGATCCTTCTATTCACTGTCAGTGAGGCGGGCCATATACGCTGTTGCGGCAAGTACAAGACTTCTCTAGGCCGGATATCTTGTGTTTATTTTGTAAGCAATTTTATATTTGCTTGTTCGACAAACGGAGTTATGAAAATGTTTACACTAAGGGATACTAACATAGAAGAAACAGATACACTGTGGCATAAGGCAGACAGACTTCCTTGCAAAAAAGTCTATATTGGTTTCTCGGAAAGTCTTGACAAATGGATTTTGGTCACCTCGAAGTCATCTCACGCAATGGTCTTCATTTTGTCGAAGCATGGCATGGTTGAGCAAAAGAGTACGAAATACTTGGGAAACATGGAAATAACAGGTTAGAATAGCACTTTGACTTATAGAAAAATACTCACATTAGTCTCTTGAAGGTTTCGACATGCTATCTCCGCTTGAATATATTTTCGCCACTATCACCGGGTCAGTCAAACTGATTCGCCTTGAGATAATTGATCAGAAACTGCAGCTTAACGTGGAGGATGTAAATTATGAGTTCGATCACAAAAACTACCAAATTCTGGGCCTAGTGTCATCACCAAATAGAGTCGCTTGGACATTTATCTTGTTTCACAATAAACCGTATACACATCCGTCATTATACTCTGCCAAGGATGCAATTATGTCTGTCTGCAATTTGAACACTAAAGATGCTTTCGCACTGTTAAAAAACAACATCGGTCCAAGGGACAGTTTCTTAGACTGTGCTGAGATTGTAAGACTAGAAATCTTAAAAAACGGCATTTTACCCAAATTCGAAAATGTTTGCATCGACGAAGCAATAATAGACAAACAATTTTTTAAGAAACTTCAACTCAAGCTGTTGGTCATGCGTGCAGGAGTGACTCATCAACGGTAAGCTCGAAAATATACATAATTTTATTTTTACACCGATCAGGAAAGCTGTCTGTGCACCCAACAACAACACCCTCTACGGGTCTCACAAACTCCATTGCAGACATCTCACAAACACCAATTTCCAAAATACACTCTACGCCCTACACAGTTTCAGTAAAAATCTTTCTTTCGTCTTTTTAACAGGAGTTGCATGTCCCGGATAAAAAGAGCTAATAATAAAAAAAGGCTCCGTCTTGCCTGAAAAGAATTTATATTAGCAGTTTCAGTGTCATCAAAAATTACTCTAGTTGCCAGGTGTCTGCTACCGAAGAGTTCAATATTTTCCTGTCCATCCGTGGATAAAAACATGCCGGGAAATTGGAGGTCTAAAGCACTCGCTGGATGAAAAAAAAAATAGAGAATGCTCTCGCACTACGTTGTGCATGTTCAACACTTCCCGGACATATGATAAAGTAAGCTTTCTCTGGTCTAAGCTCACATGCTCTCAACCGGGTGGCGTTTTCTTGTATGAGGCTTTATGAACCCTTCTTTTTCCTTGAGTATCGTAGTCTACATGTTATTGTTTAGGGTTCCTGGCAATTCGCTTAAGCGCTTTCAAACTGTGACTCTTTACAGTTCTCCACTACTTATCATAGCTCTTCTAGACTCGAGGATTGACGGGATCTATTGCATCGCATAAGTAGCTCTGGAACCATTGCCTTTTCGGAATAAGTGACCACTGTAACTTTTATCATCGAATGCTTGTTGTGCTTGTTGACCTTGACAAAACCCAGACAATTTCTAAAATACTAAAAAAACAACTCACAAATGTCTACAACTTTCTCATTACCGCATGAAGGTTATTTTTCAAATGCTGCACTTTACTTACTTCAGGTGGGGCTACAGTCCGGGTTGGACTGGTCCTCAACCAATAAGCGTCCGCAGCCAACTCGATCCTTATCCAGCTGCTTACAGTTTCGCACGCCAAGTTAGAGTCCTTTCTACTTGCGTGCACCGCCTGAGACGCGGTTTTCCTCTACTGTGCCGTCCCTCAGATGTGGATTCGAAGATTTTCCAGCCCGGAGCATTGGTGTCCATCCGCCCTACATGACCCAGCTTCCTCAGTCGTTGAACCTTTACTCTTCTGGCTAAGTCGATGTAGCTGTACAGCCCGTACAGTTCGTTGTTGTATCTCCATTCACCTTCTATACAGACGGCACAGAAATTCAACCGAAGAATTTTCCTTTCGCAACAGCCAAGAGCAACCTCATCCGCTTTTGACAGAGTTCTTACCTCTGCGCCAAATAGCAGCATGTAACGTGAAAGAGGAGTTGTACAAAACTGAGGCATATTACCAGAAACCTTCATTGTAAATTACTTAATGATTTAGACATTTTTTTCTTAAAGAACACCGCACTCACACTTTTCCACTTTCTTTCCCTTTTTTCAGCGTAAAGTACAATCACGTGAAGAAAACAGTGACTAATGAAATAAATTCTCTGACGAAAATGATTGAATGTGTCTTCATCAATATACGACTGCAATTCCTTCGAGGTCTTAAAGATCATACCAGTTTTCAGCTGCTCTCTGGGAAATGTTTAAAATATAAGCTGAAATTACTTCAAGCAGAACTTATATCTGAAGAAGACGTTTTTAGGAACATCCGTGAAAACTTAAACACGTTAAGTGACTGCCTGCTTATGGACTTGGACTCACTTTTTGAGTTTGCTGAAGAAAATTGCAGTTACTGCCGCCTACCAATTGATTTTGCAACGCTGATGTGTCCAAGCTCACACGCTGTTCCCCGCTGTGCTATATCGTACCTGCAGGTAGTCATTTTCTAAAATAAAACTGATTTATGAATAATTGAACTTGTATATGTGCATTTGTGTAGGTGCCGCTGTTTACAAGGGTTTTCTGTTCCAGCTGTAATAGGCTTTATTTAGGCGACATCAAGCTTTTGGAGAGCCTTTTTGCAGATGCTGACGAAGTGCAGTGCACTTTTTGTAGTTTTTTGTTTGACATTGATATGAAAGAAACCTTTGATACAATAAATACATAAATGAAACTTACATACGTGTCTTTTTATGGATGATTTGTCCCCTTAAAAAGGGTATTTTTGTAAGCTGTAGGACTTCACCATCACCAGGACACCAGGAGTGCTTCTCGGCAAGACCTGAGAACAATATGATAGTGATACTTGGTTAGGTTAGGTTTGTGGGCTGATGAGGGCTGCCTCATCACACTTAGGTCTATGTAGACCCATTGTGATACCCATGATATTTCCTACTGCGGTTTATTAATTCCTTGATGTTAACCATCCAGTCGCTCTTGCAAATTTGAGAAGCTCTGATGGCGAGCCATCAGCTAATTTGTCAATATAATCGAAGAAAAATTTGCCTAGGGTCCTATTTCTTATCTGGCAGAGGTATGGGCAGTGGCAGAGAAAATGAGCTGTGTCCTCATGGACTTCCTCATCATTCAGGTGTAATTTCTTTGTGTGATATCTTAGCATTTTATGGCCAGTAAATACTCCCACCAGCATTGACAGAGATCTTCTGTCATTTTGTAAAATCTGGCGGGTTTTTGCCTTGTCATATTCTGGCCACAAGCTTCTTGATACTTTACAGCTGGTTAGAGATTTCCACCTGTTATTTGCCTCTATTAAGAGTTTTTTTGTGCAATTATCGCCCCTAGGTTGCAGAGTGACGGTCTGACCGTACAGTCCGCGTGCTCTGGGGCTAGGGTTGAACCCTTTCTTGCCAGTTCGTCAGCTTTTTCATTGCCTGGTACTCCGCTGTGACCAGGGACCCAGCAGAGCTTTACATTGTGCTGCGTGCCAAGAACCTTAAACTCTTCGCGACAACACTTCACAAGCTTCGATGTTATCTGCGTAGCAGCTATTGCTTTAATGGTAGCCTGACTGTCAATGTAAATCGTAATATCCTCCCGTGATATTGTAAGCATTGAGACTAGTTGGGCAGCTTTTGTCACTGCTAGAACCTCCGCTTGGAAAACGCTGCTGTGATCCGGGAGTCTTATGGAGCTGTTAAGTCCTAACTGTTCTGAGAAAAGGCCTGCTCCTATGCCTACATCCATTATTGAGCCATCTGTGTAGATGGATTTGGATTCATTCAAAACCTCGTTATTTTGCCACTGTTCCCTGCTTGGGAAGACACATGAGAAGGGTTTCTCAAAGTCCAAGTCCGGGACAGTGTAATCCGAGCTGACATCATGATATTAAGATCTTTCCCAGGATTCCTCTGATATTTTGAGAAAAGTTAATTTTGAAGATATAACTCTATATCCTTAAGTCTTTACGTAGTTATTATTGAGGAGTTCCTGGGGCTGGAAATGGGAGAGCTATTATCCAAACAGTGATCATTTAGCTGCTACAACAACAACAATAACAGGAGGTAAGCAAGCCCATATTCAAACATGAAGCCCCTTGAACCGTCTTTTATCGTTTTCTCCTAAAGCATTCTTTTGCAACTTTATGAACCCGCAAATAAAACTCCAAAAAAACGTTTCGAAAACTTTTCAAAAGAACAATAAAACAACCAATTTGTTCATTCGTATAATTTGCAAGAATTTAAAGGAAAAAAGACAATAGATCTTGAAAAAAAAAAGTGTGAAACCACGAACAATTTGGTGTCGCTCAGTTATCACATATATATATGACAGGGTTCGATTCCATTAGCAGTATATCCTGTTCCAATCGTTTTAATTCCAACTCCATTTTACCCTTTCGTTGTTTCTTCGCATGAGTATCGGTGAAAATTGGTAATAACTGGTAGGCCTTTTCGAGTTCCAAATGATTAGCACGAAGACCCTAAAAAGAAAGAAACTGCTGTTGGACTGGATTTGTTATAAGGTAAGCGTTTTTTTCAAGTCACCATTAATATTGTTTTACGCTCTGCTTCACTCAAAACTGTTATTCCCTGCATGGCATCCTCCTGGTCCAACTGATTGCAAAAAACTCTCTCTTTTAATGATTTCTTAATAGCCTTTAAATAAGAAGGTGATTTTCCGAATTTATTAGAGAATACATGTTGCGGGACTAAACCAGTTCCATCTAAATTGTGCCTATCACCAAGCGGGGTGTCAACATATTTCGGTGGTATATTTGGCGATTGAGCTGCCTTCGTTTTCCTAATATTCTTTTTAATGAAATTTTCCTTTTTAGCATCTCCCTTTTTTGTCATTTCGCTTCTTTTTGGTATCGGTGGGATACCGTTAACCGGAGGACAAACGTGATCATTAAGTCTTTGCCACTTGACGCCGCCATTTTTCTTTAAAAACGTTGATGGATTGTTCAGTGGAGTCTCAGCGTAACCCATTGTCTTGTGTAAATATTTTTTCGAAGCAGACACTACTTTTTTACCTCTCTCTTCCATTTGGTTAGGAGGCGCATCCTTAACAGCTTGGTGGTGAATAGATACATATTTTGGAAATTTAAATTGCTTCTCCTCGAGTGTTTCTTTTTCGATGTCGCGAATATTTTCATTGTGATAAGTAATATAAACTAGAGACATGACTTACGGAAGTTTGTTTCTCTTAGAAAATGAAAAAAAAATTGTTTTATTGACTAAACAATAGGATTTATTGGCAACCATAGTTACTTTGTGAATTGCGTACTTTACTTTAATTTGTTTGAATCACAATTTGAAAAGTGGAGGTTTATCTCACAATGACGTCAGAAAGGTTACAAGTGTTTCTTGATGATAACATGTTGTAAATGATTTGAAATCTTTCTAAGGAGCCAGCCCGTTTATTCTTGCAAATTGGCATCACTGCTTCCATGTTTATAAAACTGGTGAGGAAGTAGTAATATATGTATGCACGTTCTAATGTAATTTCTACACACTTGTCCTTCCGGCTCCATCAATCCGGTCACAATATATATAAATAAATCACTGCGATACAAAAGGACAAGTTAAGACAGTTTTAAAATAAAATAGAGGCTATTAACACTTCGTAAATGCATCGCGTGACATCAAAATACCACAATTGCAAATTAGAGTAAAAATAGCAATAATTTATAAGAATTCTGCTTGAATACTGTGGAAGCAGAAATCAAAATCGATTTATTTGAATTTCAATTCAATTCGGCATGTAAACGTTGTATTAAGCAACTATTAATTACAGATTACACGACTGAACGCACTCTTTGAGACTCGATGATACACATTTTCCATTCGAGTATTGACCGGTGTCACGACAACTAATTTACAATAGTGAAAAAGTTACAAAGTGGGGAGGCAAGCCAAGTGTCCGTGGAAATTTTTAGTGGCTAATTTTTATTTTTACCGGATTAAAACTATTGTGTTAATAAAAGAAGAATTCTGTTTTTATTATTAACGAAAACAAGTTGCTTAAAGTGTACAAAGTGGGTGAAATTTAAAAACGCCAGATAAAAAATTAAAGTAGAAATATATTTTCTGAAAAATGGCGTCTCAAGTTGCAAACAAAGCTGGAACAGGTTGGCCACGGAGAAGCAGCCAGGGACAGATTGAAGGAAATTCGAATAATAAAATCGGCCAGTCCATGACGATTAATAGAACGATTAATTTGTAAGTAAATATTTAGGCAATATAGAATTTTAACGTGTCCGCTTCCTTTTATACCCGGCTCGAGTGTTTTCAAAACATTAAAGGAAATTGGTGTTTTATAAAGCACTTAAGGGTTCTCCAAAATATTTAGCTCATGAAATCCTCTGATAATTGATGCTCTCGAAAATGTTGATACATAAATGCTCAGTGTATCCCGCCCAAATAACAACGCCGGTTAACCCTTTCGACTCGGTTGTGTATGTAGTAGAATCTTTAAGTGCAAGTGAATAATTGGTACAATATTGGTTTTTACAAATCTTTTGACTTTCAGACAATTGTAGCAAAAACCGCCAAGTACATTTGGACTTAACCAGCAAGTGTCCCCCAGCCAGTTCGATCGTTTGCTAGCTGCCTTCAGGTGCGCAGTCCAAGTTCTTTGAACGGCTTTTCCACTTGTTATCTGAGCAGGGACTTTCCTCCACTTGTGGGTCCTCGGAGCACATTCGAACCCCAGGCATCTTGATCGTTATTATCTTGGATTCTTCCGACGTCACTGTACATCTTACACAGTTCTTCGATTTGTCTTCCTTACCACTTACCATCTATATGTATAGACGAAACCAAAGAACATCCGAAGTATTTTTCTCTAAACAACTGAAAATGGCGACATTCCTCTTGACAGTGTTCATGCTTCTATGGGTCTAATACATACAGTCAAGGCTCGAGGTACACGTGTTAACTGCGTACGTGAAATAACAATGTTTGCCTCTATAGTTGTGCCGTTTACCCGATACCCCGCATTTTCTCAGAAAATATTAAATTTTAAGAAAAACAAGAAGAAGCGTTATGATTTATGTGTAGTGGTGTCCTTGTAGACGATCATCCCATATCCCCTTAATGAGATTCATCATCATTTACTGAATGGCCCGCTTATTCACTATAAGCGTCGCGGGTTTAGGCTGCTTAAGTGGACCCTCCATACCTCTCGATCTTTCACCACTCTAGAACATCAGAATATGTTTCGGATTTGTTCCAACTCTGGGCGTACCCAGGCGACGTCTACCCGATGGCAAGGTTTCCATGGCACGCGTTTAATGTGCGCGAACATTCAATGTAGCTGCTCGACATTGAGTGCCACGCTTATTCTGGTGTTTCTAACTCCCCGAGATACTTAAACTTCTTCACCTGTTTTAATGGGACCTCACTAACATGCAGAGTGCATTGATCAGGCGTTTACCTTCATGCCTGCTCCAGCATAGAGGGCTACGAATCTGCCAAATACGCGGCGAAGTTCGATTTGAGTAGACAGAAGGATAACCAAGTCATCGGCGTTAAGAAGATGGCTTATCCTTAAGTCTACGAATTGTAGAGTAACATCAAATCCATACACCTAGTCCTGCCATAAGTTCTGTTACAAATTGGATTAGCTTGAAATGACTCCCTTTTGCGTTAACACAAGCTTTCAATCGTTGATGCTGTTCTAAGGCTTTCCAAATTTCTGTGGGGAGTCTTATAGGCCATGTTTTCCAATTCTGACCACAAACCATAATCCAGTGGATTCAGATCTGGACTCCCCGACGGCCAACTCCCCGATGATGGCCACGTTGAACCCGTGGAACAACTATTTTTGCTTCCTTAGATGAAGTAACATAAATCTTGTCATTTTGTTTACTGAATACCTCTTCCACGGTAAAAAATGTTCCCATCCGTAAAGAGAATGTTTTCGTGGCCATTGCAAAAGCCGTGCCACTGCAAAAGCCGCTTGCATCTCTACAGCCTATTTTTTTTCAGTTGAGGAGTTAAGAGATGACCCGTGGACCGACGATAGGCTTTTATATGAAGTTCATCCCGAATCAGCCTAGACATGGATCTGGTTGATATATCCAATTCCTTGGACATGATCTTCTGCTTCCTAAGGGGATTTCTCCGAATTCGTTCACGCACAACTTTTACTACCGCACTCGTACGGACGATGCGCGGGCGACCACTTCTTGGCCTGTCCTCTATTCCAGACTATTCGCCAAAGCGACCAATAGCCCGATAAACAAATATTCTCGATATGCCGAGTGGTTTTAATGATTCGAAAATTTGGCCAGCACTCTTTCCGCACTTATGCAACGCTATTACCGCGACTCGATTCTCTTTAACACCCCACTCCATGTTAATAGATCGAAAGCGGAAATCAAACTGGCTAGTATTCTTTAATGATCGATGCATGTGTTCTGAAAAAAAGAGTTAATGGTTCTATTCCTGGAAGAAGTTTTGAACGATAATCGCTGTAAATTTTGTAACAGAACTTATGGCAGGACTAGGTACACGATGAAACGGAGAGGTGACAGAACGCACCCCTGGGAAGTCCAACGCCCACAGTGAAAGGCGTCGATTTAACGCCTTTCACCCGAACACAGCTTTTATAGTTAGGCCGAATGCACACGGAGCAACTGAAAAACAACGAAACTGGTTGGCAACTCGGGTTACAAACCAGTTACGGACTCAGCGATGACTTGACTCCACACACGAGAAAACTCATCAGTAATCAAAATCTCTAGTTCGTTTAGTGTCGTCATGAATACCGGGCGTGAAATGTCTTCGGAAGACTCTAGCGATGATGAAACCATCATGTTGTATTACTCTCTCAGAAGGAGGAGAAGAATAGTAAGAAGGTTTTGGGTACACCCATACCAGAGATTAAAACCGAATGCGAACGAACAGAGTACACACACAACGCACAACTCATGAGTACAAAGCATTCGCGAGTTGCATGAATCGCAATTCATAGGCTGAAGCGAACGAGTACGAACGAGTATCCAACCAAACGGTTGCAACCGAGTGCGAGTATAAACGATTCATTTGATCGTGAGTATGATTATTCGCGAGCATGTTGAAAAAAATGAATCGTTCGCCAAAATCATACTCGTTCGCAAGTATATTCTATCTCTTCAAGGGTGGTTGCGATTCAAACAACATTTGGCTGGTGTTGGAAAATCCCATACCATAATAGTTTTATAAGGATAATAACGGAAGTGGAAAGAATGTAATTAACTGACTTTTGTATAATTTTGGGATATCCCAACAAATTTGCGAATGTTTTTATGATAAGTGAATTACGAATGCGAGATTTCTGGAACTTGAAAAACATTGGTGCATACTTCTGCGAACAATAAATATTTGAACACAAAATTTGCTGAGTACGTGTAATAAATAAATAAATTTATACTAATAAATTCAATTGACAATTTATATTGACTGCTCACAAGCACTTGTACCACTGAAATGAAAAAGAGCAATAGAAAGTAAATTCATAAAAACTCGCTTTTTCTCCTATAAACCATCAAATTTCTCAAATAGTTTTCATTTGTGCGAACTACGAACAGCACATACCGCTCGCGTACCCTTTTTTCCGAGTACTCGCAAATTAGGTAGCTGCTCGCGATTCATTTTGGTTATGAGTAGTCGGCACAGAATTTGATCGTGAGTACGATGCGTTGGGATCGAACAACTCATGAGTACCAATCCATTCGCGAGTTGTATGAATCGCGAGTCATAAGACAAAGCGGACGAGTACGAACGAATAATAGCAAAAATGTTCAACTGTGCGCACATGTGCGCACATATTCGTTTTAATCTCTGACCTATACCTTAAAAACCGTTTGTTTGTTGCTAATAAACAGTTAGAACTTTCTGATTCGAAATAATTAGCATTCTACAGGATGACTAAAGAAAGTTATTTGGAACTTAAGAAAGTTGTTTGCCCTTCAATCCAAAAGCAAAACACCAGCATGAGGAAGTCCGTGACGACATTTCTGACCTCTATTCACGCCTTCTCTGTTTTCTCATCTCTCTGTTTTTTTCTTCGAATAGCCGGGAAGGTGATAATTGTACAAAATAGGATGTTTTTCAACCTCCCCAACCAGCTGTTGTTTGCTCATATTCGACAAACTAGCAACTGAAATCAATAGGCAACCCGACATGCAAATCAACAGACGACTAGTTACAAACTTATTTTTGTGAATCAACCAGTAGCGTCGTGTCAAAGCAAACTAGTTGCCAATTCGCACCGGGTTTCCGTTTTTTTTTCAGTTGCTCCGTGTGTATTGGACCTTAGTGTATAGAGATTGAATAACCCTACTACTCTTGGACTTTCTTCCGCATTTCTATCCACAAACATTTAAAACTAAACAATACGCATCGAAAACTCCTTTTCCCTTTACTCAAATATCAACACAACCCTTGACTCCGTGTACATTATATAACAAATATAAATTTTAAAGTGCAACACCATTGCCGATTTTAATTATTATAAAAACAATTTACTCAATCTAGGTATCCCTTAACTAACTACACATTTGGTACAAAGGAACCATTATTCGAAAAGGATCCATCAGTGCCGGCGCGCTTTCAAAGAATGCGCGATGAATTCGACAGAATAGGAATGCGCCGGTCCGTCGAGGGTGTTCTCTTAGTACACGAACACGGCTTACCACATGTTTTGCTTCTACAACTAGGAACAACATTTTTCAAACTTCCCGGTGGCGAATTAAACGCTGGCGAAGATGAGGTGGAAGGCCTGAAAAGGCTTCTAACCGAGGTAAGTCAACTATTGCCCTAATACCACTCCCTCCCTAAGTAAACGAAGCTATTTTGTTTGTTGAAATGTGTGTTGCGAACACAAGGAAATAACAAATTTTGTAAATGGGTACTGTATGCAAAATAATATGTAAACATTTTATACTATATTTAAGTACAGATGCGTGTGCACAGAAAATGCATTGACTGTTAAAAGATAAAAATACAACAAAATAGAGATGTGATGAAAAGTGTAAAATCGTCGTGTAAAAGCATTATAATTTGTAATTTATGTTAGATTGTATATGATTGTATGATTTATTTAGACATTAGGCAGACAAGATGGCGTTAAGCAAGAATGGATTGTCGAGGACACCATCGGAAATTGGTGGCGACCCAATTTTGAGCCACCACAATATCCATACATCCCACCGCACATCACCAAACCGAAGGAACACAAACGACTGTTTCTGGTACAACTTCACGAAAAGGGTAATGTTTCAAAAAAGAAAATTGTAATTTAATTTATGAATAAGAGTTTTTTGGAAATCTATTAACCAAAATATTGTTAATTTTTTTTTTAGCTCTAGAAAATGTAAAAATATCCATTAATTGATTTATTATTTTTTTTTTTTTTTTACTTTGTTAAACCATTCTAAACTACATATACATATATACATACTGTTCGGCGTACCCTCTAAAATATGATACTTTTGTTCTAAACTAAAGCCGCCGCCGCGTTTACCATCTGTAGAATAAAATTAATTGATGTAACTGGGTACACAATTGCATAAACTTAAAATTGTATAACAAAAAAAAACATGTTTTCTTTTAACTTGTTCCTTTGAATTCTATTTGCCGCTATACGGATTCTTTTTGCCTCTGATCTGTTGTTGAATAAATGAGAAAATCAATGTTTTTGTATATAAATATGTAAAAGAATTTGTTATAGCAATGTTAGTGGCAAATCATTTTTATACCTTTGAAATCTGAAATTTAAATTGACTGATGTTTCTAGTGTGTTTAAAAATAAGAAACGTCTCCCATATATTTTATAATTTAAAACTCTAATCAAATTTCTGTAACTATCACGATTGTACTTATGGAAGTTTAACTGATTGAGTTTTAGTACTTAGAATGTTTTTTCCAGGAGAGAAAGTTCTCCTTTCAGAGTTATTTCAGGTTAATTCTTCATAATATTGTAAATTTAAATTCGGAAGCGCTGCCGTGCAGAGTGTGGTTTTGTCTACGGAATATGTGGTATTTGAAAGTGTTTTTCTCATGAAACTCATGCTCCTGTTCTCACTTTACATGGGCAGCGCTTAGTTAGAGATCTTTTTTTTTTTTTTTTGTATACGTAAAGATTTTTAGTTTTTTGAGATTTTAACGTTATGAAGTAGAAAATCTTATCGAAATGTTAAATGTTTAAATGTAAATAAACAAGTTTCCTAACGTTTGACGATTTTAATGGGTAATTGTAATTGTTATTTTAGCGCTGTTTGCCGTACCTAAAAACTACAAGTTAGTTGCTGCACCACTCTTTGAATTGTATGACAACTCACAGGGTTATGGACCCATAATCTCGTCATTACCGCAGGCGTTATGCAGGTAATTTGCTCTATAACACATTACATAAAGGTGAAATGTCAATAAAACTTTATTTTTTTTTTTTTTAGATTTAACTTCATATATATGTAAAACGAGTATCAGTGCAGCAGCAGCGTTGTGACGCCAAGAATAAAATGAAATTTTACTAAATGCTCATCAGAAAAGTCATTTTACAGCAAGAATTGACACACAAGGATTAATGCAGAACACATTAAACATCAATTCTAATTTTATTCATGATTGTATTAATCTGTATTTAGTTATATCACAAAAATATATATATATACTATAGTGTAAAAATATTTAAAAAAATTAAAAATAGCAATAGAAACCAAAAAAAAAATGTTTTGATTATCCTAGTACATGGCCTTTACTAATGGTCCTGACTTGTTGTACGCCATGTATTTGTTGGTTCAGCCGCTATTCTACCATCTGAGTTGCAATAATGGGGCATAGCTGCTTCGAAATGTATAGCCAATCTACTACCACTTTCGTCATAGGATGTTTATGCTTCTAAACAGTTGAAGCGTTCTTTGGAAAAGATAGTTAGGCTAGAAAACACTTCAAGTGCTGCAGTAAAATGTATAACACCATAGATTCAAATTTAACAAAATGCTGAGAAATGTCTAGGTTTTCTCAAGCGATGCAAAAAATACTCATCTCTTCATATCAGGGGTCGAATTACGACACTCGTTAACGAGTAACTCGTCATCGAAATGTGATGATTTGGCATTACCGCTCCCAATGAAGTTAGTCGAGCATTGTCGTGATTTGCCCTATAAAGTAAACAGAGGTTGGCAACGCGCGCGTTCCACTTACAGTAACAGTAAAATTTTAGTATTTGTGACGCGATTTTGACGTAACATTACAGAAAGTTGGAGTTTGATTATTTTCCTCCGCATGCAGGAAATTCCCACAGGCCTTCACTCACTCGTTATTGATTGTAATAATTCGGCCCCAGGTCTGAATTTATAAGACGTTCATTCTTCCATTTTGGTTTGAGGCACCGAAAAATGTTTCGCAAAACCGTGCGTTAAGACATTGATTACAGGGACATTGCGGTCCTAATACAATCGCTTGCACACCGACGACTTATTTCCTGTCTTAGTGTTTTATCGTTTCTTCCACAAACAGGGTTTCAAGCCAGTTGCATTCCGTCCTTCCAATGCTTCATGCTCAGCAGTTTCGGGCAAACTGTCAAAAATGGGTATTATTTCATAAGCCCTACAACGCGAATATGGATCGTCCACGTACACAATAAATCCACCGCCACTAGCCATTATAGGCTACATAGGTGAGTTTTAAATTATACTGAAGGTATAGGTTAGGTTGTGTTGCTAACTCCTTTCACAGATCAGATTGGCCCATTGTGGTACCACGAGAAAAATACCTGCTTACCAGCACCAAGAACCAAAAGTATTACCTAGAGTGCGTTGAGTTGGGTGACCTTCGCAGACTGCCGCAATTTCCGCTTGGAATCCACTACAGTGATCCGGCAGTTGCATGGTAATGGCTATAACAGGTGCGTTGCCTGCCCTGCCCCCGTACCCCGTACCACACGCTGTTTTAAATCCGTTTATGAATATTTCCACCGCAGATTCGCCCAAAACTGTATCAGATTCCCAAGAGCTTCTGCTAGGAATTCGAGTTTTATAACTGACGTTGAAATCAATATAGGGAACGACATGGTTGCTTTTTCTAGGAGTAGTATTATTGCCCTTGAGGATCCTAGAGTGACCTGTTGTTATGCTAACCAACTGAGAGGATTCTCAGAGCCTTTATGCTACTTTGACTGACGTTAGCAGAAAGCAGGTGGCGCATTTCCCCCAATGCAGCAGTGGAAGTTGTTCTTATAGCACCCGTTATGCAGATGCTAACCTTTATATCATTCCAGGCAGGCTAATGTTGCCTTTTTTGTCCAGTGCTGTCGACCAGACCAGTACTCCGTATATAAGGATCACCCTACCCACCGCCATATATGTATATCCAGACCATATTAGACTGCAAGCTCCATTTCGAGCCCGACGCTTTCCGGCAGGAGTATAAAATCAATTAACGCCTTATTCAGCTTCCAGCTGAGTTTCCTTTCAAGTATGACCCTCAGGTTTTAGCATGGTCTACAAATTGGATTTCCGTGCCTTCTAATTTAGGAGCGATGATGATCGGAACTTTATAGAATCGAAAAATAGTTCGGTTTTAGAGGGGTTAACCTCGAGGCCCACCTTCTTCTTCCACCTTCCCAATTTATTGCTCAATGTGTATTCTATTTTAATTCCAATAAGAATATTGCACTTGGTTAGATGGCTTTAAAAAAATTCCTTACTTGTGAATTCACTATTGAACTATCTTACCGATATTTCATCTAGTACATTCTTAGATATTTCACTTCAGCCGCCCATCCCTAAACGCTCTTAATTGACAGAAGTTGAAAACAACTTTTTTCATCGAAATACAATTCGGAAGAGTGAAATCATAAAGTTTTAATTTTCTAATCATATCGGTGCATATATATTTTTCTAAATTGTTCTTAGTGCTAATGAATTATTCTTTTAATATAATATTGACTAAATAATCGCATATCGGAATAGTTATCAAATGTGTGCCTAGAAGAGCTATAATGAACAAAGAAGTCCATTACGAAGGCTGGCTGATAAAATCGCCACCAACCAAAAGGATATGGAGAGCTGTGAGTCATTTTGTTTTGCCCTTTCCACGCACTAAATTAAAATGTTCACAAATAGAAAGCACAATAGATATTTAACTATATAAATAAAATAGTTCATGATACGCCTTCGGCCGGCGCTGATTGATTCATTCACTTATTTTTTTCTATTTATGCTGAAGGGAGTGGATGGTGTCACTTCATTAATGAAAACATGAATAGAATTCTAAGTACCACTTCCATCTAATAAATGAAGAATATTTACATATCCTGTACACTTGTTTACTTATAATTGCGATTAACTTATTTCTGGGCTATGCCTCAATCAAACAATCAAAATCGGCTTATTAGTCAACAGTTATTCATTGTTTCATTTAGTAATAAGTCTTGAATGTGATGCCTGGCAAGTTTCGCGTCGGTATCAAATAAACTCCAATATGAATCATGCATGCTTCTCTGTTGTGTATGCTTCAAAGTCGAATTCCAATGAAAACCACAATTGCGCTCATGTTACTGCAATCACATTATCATTTATTTAAAGAAAAGAAACGAAAAAAAAAAAAAAAAAATCAAAATGTTCACTTTGCTTGAAATTTATAGCGCTGGAGACGACGGTGGTTTACATTGAAGCAAGGCGAAATTCCAGAGCAATTCTGTCTCGAATACTATACCGATAGGAACTGTCGCAAGCTGAAAGGTGTAATAGATTTGGATCAATGCGAGCAAGTGGACTGCGGACTGCGATTAGAAAATCGAAAACAAAAATTCCAGTACATGTTTGACATAAAAACTCCTAGACGAACGTATTATCTGGCCGCTGACACAGAAGCGGATATGCGCGATTGGGTTAATTGCATTTGTCAAGTGTGTCATCTGCACGATACTAAGCAATCAAATGAGTTACAAGGTAAACTAGTTTCTGTTTATAGTTGTGTAGTTCTCTTACCTGTCGCTTATTGCAGATGAAAAAGTGCATATCGCCAACAGTTCAGCAGAACAATATAATCCATCAAATGAAACGACAAGTACAACGATAAATACTTCAGGCTCCCAGCACGAAACTTCCATGACACGGCAATCTTCATCAAATTCTGATTGCTTACGACAATTGGCTACTAGCTCACATCCCAGCAATGACTGTTCATATGTAAACACGGATTACACTAACCGAGAGACTATGGTTTGTGACAGCAGACCACTGTACCTTAATAAATCTCAATTAGATAAAAGCAATACAAAGACGACTGCAAAAAATGCAGAGACTTCCCGCTTGGCCGTTAGCTCACAAGGTGTGGTTCGAAAAATTCCCGAAAATTTGGTATTGAATACGACAGCATTAGTCGAGGGCAATGTTGAGCGTTCGCCAGCTTTAAGTACACCATCGGGGCCTTACATTCCAATAAGTGAATGCTTCTCAGGAATTTCAAAGTTCATGGTTAGTGCATTAAAACATTAAACGCCAGTACCATATTCAAACAGTTATCATTTGTTTTTAGACGGAAGGAAATCCTACGACTCCACTGAATAATTTGGATCCAAAATTTTATGACACACCACGCAGTCATAACAACATAGGTTTAAATTTAACAAACGATCAGTCCTATTCCCCCAAGATAACGAATTGTGGACTTGTATGTTTAACAACTATTCTGTGATAAGAACTATTGTAACATCTCGTGTTTTTAGCAAACGACATCAAAGGCACGTAGTGGTCGTTCCAGTCCAACAGATTCCGAAAGCGTTTTTACTGATGATGATGAATGGACACATCCCTTACCATTAAGAGAAAATGTTGGTAAGTAATTAATTCATTTCTTTCCAAAGATCGCTGTAAACAATTCGTTCGTACACATTCAGACACAAATAGAAAAATCTTTAAGGGGAGTTGAAGTTACACATTCCCATATGTAGTTGTTTATGAAAATAAACTAAAAGTAGATGAGAAAGGTGGAGATCATTTGCAGGGAGGAGCATTGGTAATTAGGTTGCTTCTTGGAGTGAGCTCAGCAGAGGTAAGATCATTAATGCAGAGGGGCATTACAGAGTGCATTCTTACTGCTACCTATGTCAGAAATAGATATCGCATTTTATTCCGTACAACGTTCTTGACGAGTAAAGGTAATTAGTGGGGTGAGAGACCAGATGGACGTGGGGTACTGGCCTTGAATTGCAGAGATCGCCATTAAAATAAATTATTTACAGCAACGCGAGTGCGTTGGACTGCTGTGCAAGCGGCGTGGATTCAATCTCAGGTCATATCCACCCAATCGTCTTGGAATGACAAACCTTCTCAATTTGCCATTCGGAGTCTGCCATAAATTGTAGATCCCTCCCATTCGTACCAAAAATGTAACACGCACAACATAAATGGTTACGAGAAGCTATGCCTTGGCTCATCTCGAGCTGTCGCACCAGCTTCTTTCTTTAATGCGGTCTCAGTAGATCCACAAAGGACGGTAATTTGTGGTTATTAGGAACGTATGGCGAAGCAAATAAATTTGCATTGATCAGCTTCAATTCTCATAGTTTGAGAGTGGCAGTACTTTGCTGGCATCAATGATCAAGATAGTGCACGCCATACAAAAAAATGTAGTAGTTACTTACTTAAGGTGGCGCTATGGTCCGGGGTGGACTTGGGCCTCAATCAACAAGCGTCTACAGCCAGCTCGATCTTTAACCAACCACCTCCAATTTCGCACGGAAAGTTGGTTAAGGTCCCCTTCCACTTGCGTCGCGATCTTCCTCAACTGCGCCGTGCATCGGGTTTGGATTCGAAGATTTTCCGACCCGGAGCATTGTTGTTCCTCCGCTCTACATGTCGCAGCCACCTCAGTCTTTGGAGCTTCACTCTTCTAGTCGATGTCGCTGTATAGACCGTACAGTTCGTCATTGTATCTCCTCTATGCACTAGACCGAAAATCACCCGAAGAATTTTCTTTCCGAAACAACCAAGAGCAACCTCATCCGCTTTTGAAAGAGTCCATCCATGACTGGAATGATTAAGGTCTTATACAGAGTCACTTCAGTCGTTCGAGAGAGGGCTTTGCTACTCAATTGCCTTCTTAGCCCAAACAAGCAGCAGTTGGCAAGAGTTATTCTTCGTTTGATCTCAGATGAACAGTAAAATCCTCCGTATCCGAGGCTGTTATTTGCTTCACAACAATTTTTGGTTTTCCCTTGGTGGAGCCGTCGACCCCCAACCTGGATGGGCAGGCCCTTTGTTTGACCCCTTGGGCTTAAGGGGTCGGATAGTTCACTGACCTAACTGGAACTGTAGACGCCAACGTTGATTTCAACGTGAGAGTTCTTCCGCTGCCGCCTGGATCAAAGGGAGAGTGTCTTAGTGTGAACCCCTTCTCCCCCACCCTCGTCAGCTGCCACCAACAACTTTCCCTTGAGGGTTTGCACCCTATCTTCAGTTGAGGTACTAGACACGTAGCATTCACCCCGGGGAGGTGATAGACAGATGTTAATTTGAAACAAACCTGTAGACGCTAGTTTCCTCTTGAATGCACATACTTATCTTTCCTTTAACCAGCCCGACCCGCTTGTAGTAGTTAATTCGCAGAATTTATTGTTTGATGTTTTTCATTTCCGCTCCATCCCTTTCTAGCTCTATCCCCAAGACAAGGTTTATACAGAAACAGTCTCCTTAGCATATACTTAAAACACTTAACCACCCTTCTACCACCCAACTAGACTTCCAGCTATTTACAGACCTATAACTCAGCAATAGCAATGGTTTAAGGGCATCAATCTTACTTTTTGCTCTCGATACTCCACTACAAGCCTAGATGTAGTAGAGGTTTAATTGAAAATTACTTTCTTTACACACCGGCGACCTATGCAACTTTATTCCAGTTTATACTAGCTTCATTAGCATGTCCCCCTGGTTCAAATTCAGTCACCGTACCCTATGTCTTAACGGGCATAGACATACGAGTATGTAGCTTTTAATGATAGTAATTACAGCGTTCTAATTTGAGAGCTATATGCCCGTAAACACTTGGTAGTACTGGCGGTTTCTGGGTGTTGGAAGATAGCCTAGTCATTTTTAAATGAAGATTAATTTATATTGCATTAATTTAAAACAAAAATACTTTTTATACCAGCGAATAAAAACTATTTTTTTTAATAGATCGAAGCACACGTCCATCTGATAGTTCACTGGAAAATGAATCGTTCGTCTTTACCTATTCGCAAAGATTCTCAAAGTTTCCCGGAGACAATAAAGACGAAGAAAGTGCAGAACATTCAGCAGAAAATGTGTCTAAAGTTGTTAAACGAAAGAAAACGTTAATATTAGATATTACAAGCGAACACGAAAAGTAAGTAGGAAATATTCGAAAATTTAGTCCAACATTACATAATCTGTTCATTGTTTTTGCAGAGTTTTGAGAGAGTTGCCTCAACTCTCCGATACAGAAAACACTTCACCTGCTATCGGACCTAGAGATGCATCATCGGTATGCAAACCTCACAATGTTAATTGAACAAAATTTTAAACAATTTTAAAATTGTATTACAGAGCGTCGAAGAGAGCTACGATATTCCTCGTTCACATAATTTGCCTTACTACAATATGAGTCAATTATTCGACAAAGTAAATAGTCCCGAAATTCCTGTTGCGGCATCGACACCCAATTTATCATTAAATGCGGAACCACTGTCAGCAACCAGTTCGAATCGGACCCTACCCAGACCTCATTGCTACACAAATGCAGCGCCCACTAAAATGGGGGGAACTGTGTTTCGCTATGATTTTATTGATCAGGTAAAGTTGCTATTGCATATAGGTATGTCTTTCGTTAGTACAACGGTTTGTTTTTTCTCAGACTGGAGTTCCTCCGGTTAATAGAAAGTTAAAACCAAAAGTAAGTCTTGAAGATAAACCGCCAGAGGAGGTGCCAGCAAAACCACCCATTCAAAATAACGAGCAAGGTTCTATGAATAGTTTAACTAAAAAGCTAATGACAACAACTATGCTTAGCAGTGGAGAAAAGTCTCCCCTACAGCCACCATCAGTTGACAGAAAATCCAAACCAAACGTATACAAAGTAATTATTTTGTTTACTTGTGTGTAAGGTGTTTTAATTATATATTATTCCTCTTAGCAGGCCGTTGGACATGCTTCCCCCGGTTGCAACACTCGTTGGTCGGGAATGCCAGTATCAATGAATGTACCGAGCGGCGATTTTTACGTTATGGAAACTCGCACTTTGCCACGTCAGCCACGTGGTGCTATATCCAATTTTTATAGTAATGCACCATCATCAGAAACGATTGAACACAAGCTGCAGTATTTTGATTTGGATGTCTCGAATCCTCCTGCAATTA
Organism: Matsumyia berberina; assembly: GCA_917880715.2. Classification (NCBI taxonomy): domain Eukaryota; kingdom Metazoa; phylum Arthropoda; class Insecta; order Diptera; family Syrphidae; genus Matsumyia; species Matsumyia berberina. The sequence goes on from OU862870.1 coordinate 39,990,891, forward strand.
ACCGTGCCAGCATGAGTACTAGTAATTTAACCGCAACAGGATCAAAACTTGGCATATCTGCTGACCCATCAGCCAGAGTTCCGGTAAAGAGCAGTGTAGTCTACAACTCAGTTGATTTTGTTAAGACGGATGCATTTAAAAAAATTCGAGAAGAAAGAAAAATGGGCATAAAAAAATAAAAAAACCATAAAAGTTAATAGTTTCGTTATACATACATATACAAACATATATATTTTAGTTAAAAGTATAAAACAAACACGCATTATTAGACAATTCCAAGCTTTCCTTCTACTCGTTTATGAATTTTATTACTATTTGTATAATCATCAACACTATTGTTCGTCATACTTATCGCATATACACAATTTTTGTTAAAATTTAGTACAAAATAATCTTTTAAACAAATACATAGATCCATATCATATTTTGGAAATAAAAAAAATTTATTACATCTAAATATTGTATTGCTTGTATTATTTTGTTATATGCTATCGTGAAATAAATGAATTTTCTATCTATACATCTGTGGATTTCAAAATAATATGCAATATCTGCATATGCACTTATCCCGATACTTGAATTACACGGTTTCGCTTTAACACGATTTTCTTTAAATGTATTACAGAGTTTCACTCTAAAACGATTCGCAAAGTTCTTTACGTCTGTGTTTTCCTTTTGTTAAGGTGAGCTGAAACTATACAACTTTTACATTTCTTTGCATTCAGTGCAAACAATCGCCATTTTGTCATACAATCCTGGTCTCATTTTACACGGTTATTATGAACATACGAGTATATATCTACAAATGTTCGCACATTCTTCGATTCGATTTACACGGCTTAAAATTTAATTCAAATCCTCATTATTTATATGGAAGCTCTATCTCGTTTTACAGGGTTTTAATTTGCACGGTTTTGTGTGGAACGTATCTACCGTGTAAATCGAGGGATAGGTGTATATAAATACATGTACATATGAATGTAGCCTCACTTACTTACTTACTTAGGTGGCGCTACAGCCCGGTGCTTAGCTAACTGCCTCCAGTTGCGCATGCCAAGTTGGTTGAGGTCCCCTTCTACTTGTGCGCGCCACCTTAGGTGATGTCTTCCTCTACTGCGTTGTCCCTCCGGGTTAGAATCGAAGACTCTGCGTTAGTGTCCATTCGTTCTACATACCCCAGCCATCTTAGCCGATGGATACGTATCTTCTTGACTAGGGTGATGTCGCTGTACAGCTCGTATAGTAAGTGATTCAATTTTTTCCTCCAAAGCCCGTCAACGCATACGGGACCGAATATCTTCCGAAGAGTTTTTCGCTCGAAGCAACCAATGATATCTTCATCCCCTTCGACAGCGTCCATACTAAAGCGCCATAAAGCAGGACTGGGATGATTAAGGTCTTATACAGAATCTCCTTAGTTCTTCTTGATAGGGCCTTACTACTCAATTGCTTTCTTAGCCCGAAGAAACAGCGACTGGCAAGAGTTATTCTTCGTTTGATTTCCGACGTGGTGTCATTATCGGAGGTAATAGCAGAGCCAAGGTAGACAAAGTCCCTTACTAACTCGAAGTTATTATTATTATTATGAATGTAGCCAGTTATAGAAAATAACGAAACTTTACCCCGGCACGTTGAATGAAAGTCCTTGATATCTTGAACCGTTCCTCCGGCAATGACTAATTGTGACTCTAGGAGATTATTGAGGCTGATAATTATTAGTTTCAGCGGGGTTCATTTAACGTTGCCTCTTCAATATTGGTGAAAGTTAGGTTAGGTGGCTGCTCCCGCTCAGATAAGGACACACTTACACCAGATAGACCCATTGTGATACCACGATGAAGAAACTGACTTACAGGCACCAGTGAACCAGAGTATGTAGAACAAGAACATCGAAGGTGGGCATCCGTAACTGTGTTAACACTAAGATTCGAACCATTTCGTCCCGGTGATTAAGTTTCTTATCTTTTGGATGTCGAGTTCAGCTAGATCGTTAAGATCATCGTAGAAGTGTTTCCCGATGGTTTTCCTTCATAGCGTCACAAGAGCAAGACATGTACACAGTAGGTGGGTTGCAGTTTCCTCTTCCTCCTCGTCTCTGCAACTTCTACAGAAATTATTGAAGAGAACCCCCAGTCTGAGTGCATGTCTGCCTATCAACCAATGCCCGGTGAGGGAGGACCCCTAACAGTGAACCTATGTTTTTCCGGTTTGTGTATAAAAGTCTCTCCGTCTTCTCTAAATCCTGGTTAGTTGGTGAAAGTTAATAGGCAAACATTATTGGCATCGGGAAAGTGCTAAAGATTGCAAGCGCTTTCAGTAACAAAAAAACCTTCAAAATAAAAATGATACAAAAACAATATCCAACCATCCTTACAAAAAAATTTAAACTGCACTGAGCCTCACGACAACTCGCATCAAGGCTAAATTCGCCAACATAAGCTGAATATGCGCGCATGGCCTCACAAATACAAGACAGGTTCTGCAAGATCTTGAACAAGACAAACGAGCAGTGCTCTAGCTATGAAGAAACATGGAGATCTCCTGATCAATCAACCATCAACTAGATTGATCACATTGCGATCGACGTAAGGCACTCGTCCAGTATTATGCATATCCGAACGTTCCGAAGAGCCAACATTGACTCGGATAGCCAAGGTACGGCTGGGGATATCCCGAACGCCGCCAAGACAAGAAAATACTGTGAGGAAGTTCGACGTCGCACGGCACCAGATCCTCTTCCGATCGAGTCTCTCTCAGTCTCTCAAGATTTCTTATGCCGCCAGCATCAAGTATTGAAGACCAGTGGCAACATTGCCAAAAAGCCATTAGAGATGCCGCCTCTGACGTGCTGGGTTTCACTGGCCACCGCAACGAAACCCCTGGTTTGACTACAAGTACCGGCAAGCACATGCAGCGAAACAAGAGGCATACAAAGCGGCGCTGCACATGAGGACCTGAGCTGCTCCCGAGCTCTACGAACAGAAGAGGAGAGACGAACACCGCACCGGCTTCTTAGGAGGAAAAAGAAGGAGCATGAGAAAGAACGATCGACGAAATAGAGACACATTACTGCAGGAATGAGGTTCGGAAGTTTTTTCCAAACGGTAAAAATAACCTGTCACCTGCCCTAACCCAAGCCTGCAAGAACGATCAAGGAAACATCATAGTAGAATCGCAGTCGATGCTAAGAATATGGAAGGAATATTTCTGCAGACTGTTTAACTGCGAAGACGAATCAAATCCCACTGTAAAGCAGAATGAACCATTCAAACTGGACGACGAAAACCAACAATCCACTCGATCTGGACGAAGTGAAGATTGCTATATCTAAGCTTATATCCAACCGCTTACCTGCCGAGCTGTACACAGGTGCAGACGATGACTTGGTAAGGAGCATGCACCAACTCATCTGTTAAATATTGTGGGTGGAAAGAATGCCCGATGAATGGAACCTCAGCGTCGTTTGCCCGATCCTCAAGAAAGGAGACCCTTCTTAACATCGCTTACAAGGTGTTATCTGCCTTGTTGTGTGAGCGTCTGAGGCTGTTCGTCAACAATCGGAGGCGGCGAAGATTGGTTTAGCGGTCAATGAGGGCAAAACAAAGTATATACATATATGCTGTCAACGAGAAAAGACACCGGCACTGAGATCCAACGCAGAATAACTCTTGCCAATCGCTGTTTCTTTGGGCTAAGAAGACAATTGAGTAGCAAAGTCCTCTCTCGAACAACTAAACTGACCCTTTATAAGACCTTAATCGTCCCAGTCCTGCTTTATGACGCAATCGCATGTACTCTGTCAAAAGCGAATGAGATTGCTCTTGGCTGTTTCGAGAGGAAAATTCTTCAGGTAATTTTCGATCCCATTTCCAAAGATGGTTAATGGAGAAGGAGATACAACGACAAACTGTACGAGCTGAACAGCCACATCGACTTAGCCAGAAGATTGAAGGTCCAACGACTGAGGTGGCTGGTCATGTAGGGCGGATGGACACCAATTCTCCAGTTCTAATCCATACCCGATGGACGGCGCAGTAGAGGAAGACCGCGACATAGGTGGAAGAGGACCTTAACCAACTTATCGTGCGAAATTGGAGGCAGCTGACTAAAGAAAAAATACATATCCTAAAAAGTGAAAAAAGTTTCGTCGAAATTTTTAGCTTCCGCAGGGCAGCATAATTTGCTCAGATTTATAATTAAACTCTGTTATTGTACTTACTGGTACGCTCAACATTCTCCATCCCTGAAATCCGCAATAAATTAAGAGACACATTTTAGCTGTAGATTAATTTATTTGCATTAGCGAAAAAAAGTTCACTGTTCTGTTTACACATAAGTTTGTATAAATCAATGTACTCCTTGATAGCTGCTACGAATATAATATGTATTTGAAATATGTTTTTGTATCAAATTTAATTAATAATAAGTCATATATAAAATTGTTCAAATAAAGTGAATTTTGAATATAGCCTTCGATGCATAATTTTTCAAACATGAAGACCTATATTCTATTTTTTTTTTTTTTTGGTATTATGTATGTATACATAGATATAAAGTGTTTTTTTTTTCTTTGGAAGTTTCCATGAAAAGGAAGTCCGTGAAATGTGATGTTAAAAATGATTTATCTTAAATTTTGTATGGTCTTCAATTGAATATCAAAACTTACTAATTTTCTAAAAATGCATATAATGTATATATTTCATGTTTATTGAAGCTTCATTTCCGCTAAGATGTGTGTGCATTTGTTTCTCATATTCTATAGCGTAAAGTTTTCGTAATAGTTATTAACCCAAGAGCTGTAAAGTAACAAGTTTATAAGGTACTCAAATATTTTAATTGTAACTCAATTAACTAAAACAGTGCGACTGTGCAGGTTAACAAATTGCAAATAATACTATACATATAAACAATCATAAGATGAACAACCAAATAAAAGCACTTTACTAGATAATATTAAACATATGTACATACATGTGTATGTTTGTAATAAATTTGTAAATCTTGCCAGTACTATATGTCAGGGCTAAATGCATTTATAACACTTTATATTAATATGTATCTATTATTAACGGCGCTAATTTGAATTACCAGAGCTTGTTATGATAGAACTTAAGGTCATAATAGCCCTGGTCGGTGAAGCCTTCTCCCGATGAAACTGTAGACATCGCATCAGTGTTGTCTGGGGGCGGCGGAGAAACTAATTTACCAGGAGGACGATTTATTTTTACAATACCAAATTCATCTGTTTGCTCCTGGTCGAATTCCATTTTATTTGTGGGAGTGACCGCCATGCCTACGTTGAAGGAAATATTTTTAAGACCAGTATGTTGTTTGCTTAGCTGAAATGAGGTCGGTTTTTTGATTTTCGAAAAGTTGTCAGCAACACCGTCTGCGTCGACCCTAGGTTCATCATTAGTCAAGTTATTTATATTTTCTTCTTGCATTTCTAATTTTGTCTCGACGCTAGCTTCCGTATTATTCTCTTGTTCGAGATCTTCTTGTTCAGACTGAGCAGCTTGCAATGCTTGCAAACCCTCACACACTGAATCTATTGTGATTTCCTCTTTTACAGCACCTTCAGCATCGCTCAATTTACTGTAAAATATGCGGGGTAGGGTATATTTTGTAAATACAGACTTTTTTTAAGCGATATATGGAATAAAAGACAACAACAAATAAAAAAAACACAAATAATAACATGTACTACACAATGTATGTATATACGCATAACGAAAGTATACAAGAAATCAATTAGTTGCTTCAAGGAGCAGGACTTAAGAAAGCTTTTAAAGACAAGACGAGCACGAGAAGTTCTTTATCGAGGAAATATGTAAGATTTACGAAAGTGCACGAAGCCCTAGCAGAAAACCGCAAAAGCAAACGAGTTAAATTAATAGTAAAGTGGCAGGAGTTGCTGGTGACGAGTAATCGTTTTGGAAACTGCTTAATGGTGACCACCAATATTCCGCTTTCAGCGTGCGTGCACTACACAACTGCACAACTTATCTTAACCAAAATTCATTTCGTTACTACCAAGCATTGGCACGCGATACCAGGAGCAATATCGTCGGACGAAATCGATCTCCAGTAATTTGAACGAAAAACCCCGGACATTGCGTCTATAACCCTGGACACACGATAAAGAGAAAAGTGAAGAACAAAACATTGGATCCTGGGGTTGTTTTCGGTTTACTGTATAGGATTCAGCATTGCTGGTGCTTAATAGCAAACAAATGCGAGCAAGAACTATCAGATGCTCTCTCGCTGTATGCTTTGCCTGCTCGGTGCGCGCCTCCATTTCACTACGTGATGTTGGTAGGTTTTCAGTAAATAATTATAACATCGCAACTTCTTAAAAGCCCCGGACAAAATAAAATAAATAGCTGGCACGACAGCTCAGGCCTAGCGTCGCGCAACCATTCATGTTGTGCGTGTATACATTTTTCGCACGAATGGAAGGGACCTACAATTTATTGCCGACTCCGAACGGCGAATTGAGAAGCTCTTTCATGACAGATTATACTCCCGGAGGCTTGTCATTGCCCGTTGAGAGGTGGTGCCGCGAAAAATGTTCGATGGACATGGTTGGGGCTTAAACCCACACCGCTCGGTCAGCAGTCCAACGCACTCACCACTGAGCCACGGTGACCACGCCTTGGACACATTTAAAAAATCCCCCCAGACCAACATCAAAAGAGGATAGAGTCCGGGGAAAAGAAGACCGATGACATGTCTAAACGGAACGATCGCATACAGTGAAGTAAATCCATTGCTTAAAGTCCTTTTGGTCACATGTATCAGGACGGAGAATTCTGTGATAAAATGAAGAGACGTTTCTTTACTCTTTAAGTATAATCAACAACTAGGGTCCGGTGATACGCTAAGTCTGTAGCCACTGACGATGTCGGTTAGAGTGTCTGTCCTGAACTTTCAACCCATATCGTATTTGACTTGAGTAAGATCTCTTCTCCCGAAAAGGACATACAAAATTGGCCAGAAGTCGAATTGGTTAAGGTTTTTCCTTCACCTAATATGTGTTTGACATTAGGAATTGAATCCGTTTCTCTGTAGTCATATTTTAGTTTTGCTAATCTAAAAGGAAAACTATTTATTTTTCCAAACAGACTTGAGTGTGTTAAGCCTAAAGGACACTCAACTATTATAGTTTAATGGTAAGGCAAATCTTCGTGTTTAAATAAACAAAAAGAAAAAACATCATTTCTATCAAAAAAATTAAAATGTCTTTTTAATATGCTTGTAAAAAATATCATAAAGTGGATGTAACAAATAATTTAACACGAGAAACAAATTTATGAGTGATGTATACAATCAGCAGCACAATCAATAATTGCTCTAACAAGGTTCGCGCACATGTCAATAAATTTTCCTTGTAATGATGGTGAAAGTTAATTTACATATATATTTAATGAAACAAATGATCCAATCATTAAAATCATGTTGGCCGTTACGATATTCTGAAACAAAAATAAAAACTATAAGAAAAAAACAAATTTCCAACTAAAAATAACATAAACTTATAAGAAAAAGCTTAAAGACAAAAAACTGAAAATATGAATCCCATGAGGTGGCCAAGTTGAATGTGTATTCAAATAATATTTTACTTTACCTGCTTGTTTCTCCTGTATTTGGTTTTGGACCGCTGTGAATTATCTGCAAAATACGCATTAATGTGAAAATCGTTTAAAGGTACAATACAATAGTTTAAGTTAATATTTAATCATGGAATGTGATTACCAAGTGTCACAGTAAGGTTTTTGATATGATAATGTGAACTGACTTATATTTGATCAAACTACCATCAGCATACACAAACAAAATTAAAAAATTATTTAAATTTATGTCTAAAAATCTTCGAATAACTCTTAAAAATCTAGTTTGAAGGAACGGATGCACGGTTCGACTTAAAGTTCTCATGGTTCCAGAATATTTCAAATGTAATGACAACTCCCGAGGGCTGTCAGAGCAAAACATCACTAAACTGATGCATCCAGACGGCCATTGAAAATAAAAACCTCTGACAAATAAAAACCATTAGTCTTCTATTTTTCCTATTTTCCTTGTTATATAGTTCGTTAGTTGCACTTGTCTTAAACTCTTTTGGAATTTTTAAACCATTCAAATCGCTTGGATCTGACAGAGTCATACGTGAGATAGTCCTTCCATGGTAAAAACCATTTCGACGCGATGTGTGAAACTTGATTACATTCCCAAATCATGGACCGGAATAGAAGCAGAAAAAAGCGATCATGTCAACCCAAAGGATCTTCGATACTGGACTAACTTTTGGATTTCTCATTATCATCATCATTTTCCAAGGAGCCGCTTATCCACTGTGAGGCACGCGGGTTTAGGAAGCTTAAGTGGACTCCCCACATTTCCCGATTTTCTGCCATCGACTCTAAATCATCAGGGGCTATCCCCATACGCGTAGAGCTGAGAATTCGGACTTGGTCCAGCCATCTAATCCTGGGCCTACCTAGAGGGCTCCTACCTGATGGCATGGATTCCATGGCACGTCTTGGAAACCGAGTTGAGGACAAGCGTTTAACGTGTTCAAACCATCGAAGTATGGATCTATCCATACGAAGAAGTAGCTGCTCGACTTTGAGTGCCTCGCGTATTCTGGTGTTCCTAATCTGATCTCGACGAGTCACTCCAGCAATACAACGAAGAAACCTCATTTCGGCAGCTTGTATCCGCGATCTTTCAGTCATTATCCAAACCTCATGACCGTAGTTGAGGGTCGGAACAGACACTGATTTGAAGAATGATAGCTTAGCTCCGATGCCAAGTTCGGCCCTCCTGATAACAGATTGCCCAAGCTGTCTCGAAATTGCTCTAGCCTGACCAATCCTACAGGATAGTTCAGTATTGCTCCTACCATCACTCGTGAATAGGACCCAAAGATACTTGAACTTCTCCACCTGTTTCAATGGGACTCCACTAACATGCAGAGTGCATTGAACAGGCATTCGGGGAATTACCATTACCTCTGATTTGTTCACGTTTACCTTCATCCCAGCTTCAACACAGACGGTGCCGAACCTATTTATCTAGTGCGCGCTGAAGTTTGGTCTGGGTGGACGTAAGGATGACCAAGTCATGACTTATCCTTAAGGCTCTCAATTTGGACCGTTCCTCGCCACGGCTGCGCTACGAAAAGGAGAGATGACAGAATGCATGCTTGGCGAAGTCCAACGCCCACAGCGAAAGGTGTCGATTTAACACCGTTCACCCGAACACAGCTCTTACAGTTTCTGTTTAGAGATTGAAGAGAACCTCAGAAGAGAACCGTCAATTCCATACTCCTGCAATACACTCCAGAGTTTACCTCGAGGGACCCGATCATATGCTTTCTCCAAATCCTCAAAACAACTGTAAATAGGTTTAGCATACTCCCAGACCTTCTCAAGTACCATTCTGAGAGTGAATAGCTGGTCGGTTGTGCTTCTAAACACCGAAAAGGTCCTTTGGGATTTTCAAACCGTTCAAGTCGCTTGCAGCTTACGGAGTCATACCTGAGATAGTCCTTCCATGGTTAAAAGGCATTCCAATGCGGTGCTGCTGTAGACCAGAATAGTTCATACCAAATGCAGAAAAAAGCTGATACGTCAACCCAAAGGATCTCCGATTTAGCGGTCTTTTGTCGTTTCTTTAGCAAGTCAACTTTAGCCAGAACTAACTTTCAGATTCCTAACATTCGTATTGTTAGAGCTAATCTGTTGAGACCGCCTTACACTCACTTGTACGGATTATTGAAGAATCACTAAGCTCAAGGAGTAAACTGCGGAAGACTTTCTTGATATAAAAGGACCATTCAACAACTTTAAACCAGAAGGAATTACTGATGCACTTTTAAATCTTCGAGACGCTAATAAGTTAACTGAATACAAAACTCGGTGAGGCTGACTTATTAGTTGTGAAAAACCTTAAGGCAGGATCCTATTCCCTTTGCTCTGGAATTTGGTAGTCAATGAACTATGTACTTATTAATCTGGAAGGAGTAGGTTGCAAAGTTATTGCCCATGTAAACGACATTACTATTGCTAGCTGAAATATACCCCCCAACACGCTCTTTGCTTGCTTTCCTGGGTCTCTAGAAGTGACCTAGCGATTAACCCTCTCAAAGCTGAGGTGGAGATTGTCGTGTTCATTGGGATGTACAAAATTCCTCACATAAACCCTTCTCCTACAAACGGCACCTGTCTTGTTTTTACTAAAAATGCTTAATCTTTGGGTATTACCTTAGAAGCTAATTTACTAGGCGCATAAGCCACGTTGGTGTAGCTTTCTACTCTTAGGAAAAGGCTATCGGTAGAAGCTGATGTATTCAACTACGTACGATACTTTAGTTCTAAGTGCTTGCTATCAGGCCTATATTTTCATTGCGTGATCGTCTGCTGGATGACCCAGACAAAGCCCTACTCCTCAATCTTTTAGGGAAAGTGCAAACGCAAATCTTTACTTCTGAAAATTCACTTTTAGAGCGAGAAATTGCATTTTGTTCACATCGAAGAAGTTTTTAACAATATTTCAACTGAACTAGTTAATAGAACTTTGACGTTCTAAAAACGACAAATGAGACGGCTTCCGTCATGGATTTCGATACACCATACATCACGTTCTATCCTGAGAGGGAACATTGGCTGAGAAACGCTATCATCTCAGCGGATAAGATTGCGGTACTTCTAGCTGAAGGCATTGTGCGCGCAGAATCAAGTAAGACTTTGTTGGGTACCGGGTCACTGTGACATTGAGGGAAACGAAAGGGCCGACGAACTAGCCGGGCTAGGTGGAGAACGGCAACAGATGGAGGGGAGGAACCACGGTGGATGCTTCTTCCAGAGATCTTAAGATTAACTGTAAGTAAGGCAAATCAGAGCTTTTCCAATACAAGTGGGCATAGGGTATCCAAGGCTCTATGGCCTACGCTAGACCGCAGAAAAATAACAGATATTCTTAACTTAAGCTGGGCACAGTTTCAATTAGTCACTGGCATCCTCTCCGTCCACTGTCTTCTTAGAAAGCATGTTAAAAGATTAGGGCTCTCAGCTGCAGATATCAGCAGGTACTGAAGCGGTCTATGCGCCGCGGAGGATATAACACACATGATGTGAATGTCAGCGAATTGCCAGGACATGCATGAAACTTTCTTTAGTAATCTAGAGGAGCCAGGCTACTCGTATGATAACTATAAAAACATGGTAAAATTCTGTAGGGAAATCAAATGCTTTCAGGAAATGGTTTTGGTTCTGCCATTTTAGTTTCACAGGGATCGCGATAGGTCCACTATGGTGCCTAGTGTTTTATACAAACGCTGGCTGCATAACCCTACTCTACCTGACCTTTAACTCAACTAGACTAAATCTCTCCTAAATTAGAGAATTGGTATCCCTTTCATGGCTTCTTGTCCGCAGCAATCTTCTTATAGCTAATAAAAACAAAACGAAGAAACCTATCTACCTACATCGGCGAACTTATTCTCCTCGACAGGGTTGCTGGGTCTTGGAGGAAGAAAAGGGTCAGACATTTAATTAAAGGCAACGAAAAAACAGACGGCAATGTACTCAAATTTAATGAAAACGACAATATAAAAAAAATGTACACACGCCGATTAACTGGTGGTGATTGTGCTTTGTCCCATAGCTTAGGGGTAAAACAAAGAACTCATTACCTTATGGCTATAAAAAAAAGGATACTGGTATCAACAACCAACACTTACACACGACGTACTATGCGTGTGTGCATATACAGTGCCAAAATACAATTTATATGCTCATATAATTTCCGTAAACAACAACGCCTTTTTGTGGCTGGCGGAAATGGCAAAAAAAAAAGTAAACTAACGGTCAATTATCATACATTTTATGTCCTACACTGAAACTTCAAAATAATTGCCAGATTTAATTGTATTTACTCGTAAATACGTATTACGAAAACATGCAACCAATATTGCTAAGCAAAGTTCAACGAACCCACTATAATGGAGAATTTTTCATTATTTAATCGCTTTGTCGCAAGAATGTAACTACCGGAAGTGACCTGAACTACGAACACGTAACCCGAACTACGAACACGAAAATACATATGTCATCCAAGCACTTTCATGCAATTCTGTTTTATTTTTCTGCAAAAGGGTTGCCTTCCTTGCAGTCTGTTTTTGTATCTTAATCCAGTAATTAATACCGTTTTTCTTACTCTAAATGTAAAAGAAGTTTTCACTTTCGTTTCACAATACATACAAACAGTACATTTATATGCATATCCATATGGAGATGTTGGCACAAAGCCATTTTGAGGCAATGTACTGCATTGCTATGTAATCAGTCCTTATGATAACGTGGAGGTTTTCGTTGCAGACACTTCTTTGATGGAATAAGGTTAAGAGAACTTGGTTGTCGCAATGTTATAAAAAAAAGTCTTTAAACTTGGGTTGTGTTTGTAGATTGCCAACATGCGATTATTGATTATTCGATAGAAGAAAATTTACTTCGCTTCAAAATCAAAGTTCTTAGAGTAGTACGGAAGGCAACCGGCTTGGGCACATCGGGGATTTAGGCCACACTTAAAGGATGTGCACATGAAATAACAGAGCGAGAATTCTTTAAGTGAAAGAAATGTTGCAGACACTTACTGTGTAACTTATTTGAAACGGTCTTGGAAAGATACAAAGATACCCGCGATAAGGTATTAAAAAATTGCATTGACCTGGCGCGACAGCTCAAGATGAATCAAGGCCTAGCTTCTCGCAACGTTGTGCCCGTTGCATTTTTCGCACGAATGGAAGATAATCGCTTTTAATTTTCGACTCCGAACGGCGAATTAAGAAGATTTTTCAGGACATATCATACTCAAACTCTCGGAGATTTGTCATTCCCTGACGAGAAGCGGTGCCGCGATAAGAGGTTCGGCGGAAATGGCTTGCACTTGAACCCAAGAAGCTCACACGGCAGTCTAACGCACAGCAACGACGGCGATGCGCATGTCTCTAAACCAACATGATCTCTGGAAATATGGAATTAGCACGAGGCTTCAAAGGCGCAGCATCTTCAAATACCAGCCACTCGCAACTCGAAAATGTCTACAGTTTTTAATGCTGAAGTCGTAAGGGAAGCCTTTCGTGGTATCTGACACTTGTTTGATTATTTTTTGTGATTGTTATCTGTCAAATGTCTTATTGAGGGAAACGAAAAGGTCGACGAAAGCGCCAGGCTGGGCGGACAACATCAACCCGAGGAAGGAAGGATCACTATAGATCCTCCTGAAAGCTGAAAGAATAATCACAAGCGAGGCAAATCAGAGATAATCTACTACAACAGGGCACAAGCTATCCAAGGCTCTGTGGCCTAGGCTAGACTGCAAAAAGCTAGGTTAGAGAGGCTGTCGACATAGCCAACATACTTAGACCAACAGTAGGTCCATTGTGATTCCTTGGGGTCTAGGGGGAATTCTCTTTCCTAATCGTTGAACCAGTGGGAGTTTTTAATAAACCGAACTAGATTTCCGACATCTTGTTGTGCCAGGTCGCCAAGATTGTCAAAAAAGAGAGCACCGAGATGGTTGCGTGTTTTCCGAGAGAGCGCGGGGCAAATACACTCTTCCTCTTCCTCGTCCCTGTAGCTCCTGCAGAAATCATTTGCAGAAATCTCCAGGCAAGTGGCATGTCTGCCTATGAGGCAGTGTCGTGTGATGCCACCGAGATGCCGTCTACTTAGTGAAATTAATTTCTTAGAGCGCTTATGGTCTATTGAGGGTCAGATTTGTCTGCTAGTTTGCCAGGTGGTGCCATTGGACCATCTAAGATTGGCTTTGCTGATTGCGTCTGCCTTTCATTTTGCATGAAGCTAATGGTACTCTGAGATTCTCTTTTTCCGGAAGAATCTTTATTGTAGTACCATTCTTGGCGAGTTCATCGGCCTTGCAGTTTCCCGGAATGTCTTTGTCCTGGTACCCAGCAAAGGAGTATGTTGAATTGCTCTGCCATCTCTACGAGAGACGAGCGGGAATCTAGAACTATTTTCGATATTACAGAGACTGATTCTAGAGACTTAATGGCGGCCTGGCTTTCTGTGAAAATGCCAGCCAAGACAGGGCCTTCTTTATCGCCAAGATCTCCGCCTGAAAGACGCTACAGTGCTCTGGAAGGCGAAAGGAGATCTCCGACACCATCTTCGGTAGACTGCTGAAGAACTAGAGATATTTTTTATTCCAGCAAGGGACAGCTATAATTACTTACTGGCATCTTGCCGGAGCACTGTCTAATGGGCAAGCGTGCTAAGAGATTAGGGCTCTCAGATACAGAAGTTTACAGGTATTGCAACGGTCTATGCGGCGCTAAGGAAACACACATACTATGTGAATGTCAGGGATTTGCCAAAACACGTAGGAAATTCCTCTTTCTTTAGGAATCTAGAGTAGGCTGTTATAGCTATAAAAATATGGTAAAATTCTGAAGGAAAATCAAATACTTTCAGGAAATGGCTTAGGTTTTGCCAATTGGTTTCACAAACGTCAGACCAACACACTTCCACTTAAATTCGCTGTGCGTCAACGTACATTTAGATCGATATAACGAAATGGTTACCTTTTATGAATGGTTTAATATTTTCTAAGCCTGTTTTTGTGCTGAAGCGTTATCTTCAGCACGATCTTCTGTTTCAGGCACCAGGAGAATTCTTGCAGAACAGTTGGGACAAGTTGTGCAGAATCCTTTTTCGGGTTGATTGGATACCTATCATTCGACATTATTTACTTATAAATGACTAAAAGCCAATACGAGTTTAAAATTACATTGCCAGCATTTGCATTGTCTTCTAGTTTTGGTTCAGAAGGAGGGGGCTGAAAATTACACATATTTACGTTAATAACCGAGATCGATGTGAGAATATACCATATTATCCATTTCCGTTGGTGTTCTTATGCCAGCAGCCTATTTTTTCAAAATATTCATTTTAAAAGACTTCACACACGTATTCAAACATATTACCATTGCATTATTATCACCCTGTTGCTGCACAGGTGGCCCTGAATTATTGTTATTATAATGTGATCGTTGTTCCGGTTGTGATAGACCCTTTAAAATTTTTAAGAATAGCGATAACGATGAAAATAAAGGAATACTCATACCGAATTTTTCTGAGTGAATGGTGTGTTGAAATATGCATTAAAATTGTCGTCCTTAACGTTTTGTAAACCCTACATTTCAACAGATGAGGCAATATTTTAAAGGAAAGAAAATAATAGATGGATTGAAATACCGATCGTTTTTCTTGGTACTCATTTATCTTCGGCGGCTTTGTTATTGCATCCAGAGGATTTTTCTTAACCTAAAACATTTTAAATTATTTTCTAAAACATTCCAGATGCATTGGATGTGTTCACCGCATTGGATTTTTGAAATCTTGAAATCTGACTCGGTGTTAGACTAACTTCACTTTCCTTCTTCTCTAACTTCGATTGCAAAAATACCTCTGAACATATTTTACAAATATTTAGAAACAAAAAAGCTTACATTCAGATTGCGCAATGGCGCAACGAACTCCATTTTGCCTGCGTAGCGATCCATTTAAATATTCAAGACTAATAACGTTTCGTTTTCTAATGCAAAATCTAAAATAAAAAATGTTCGACTACTGAATTCGAAAACAAGATTCGCAAAGCCAATACAATTTCAGTTCACTTAAATCAAAGTGTTTAAGGAAACAAACAGTTGGTTCACATTATCATATCACAATTCCTACTGTTACACATAATGTCCCTCTAGTGACAAACAAATAATGTACCTCAGCCATACTGCATGTCGGACGAGGTGCTGCATACCGTCCGACAGGTGATATTTGTGTTATAGGCGTGCTTGGGGTAGAAGTATCCTGTTGCCTGATCCTCTTTTTGTTATCATCACCAATGAAATGTGGTCCGAATAATGCAGTGTTAGGGCTGTTCAGTATGTCGAATGGAGTTTAAAAGAAAATATTTATTTAAAAATGAAGAAAGTTAGTAGTATGACTATACGTAGATGTTTAGATTATTTACTAACTACGCCATATACACATTAAAGCCCATGAAAAGCTACGAAGTTTGTTATTACAATAGCATTTTATAAGGATGCAGATTTACATATCGCGTGTATTAAAAAAATTTCGAAACTTGTGTCACAATTCGCGTGCTGCTTCGGCTATTTCATTATGTTTGTATTATAAATTATGCTGATTATCTTACCTGTCGGTTATGTGAAGTCCATTTGCATGTTGTTGATTATTGTTCTCAACAATTGGGGTTCCGAAGAAACCTTCATAGAGGACGAAATTATTCGACTGTGGAATGATTTTTTCCATTCCGTAGTGTTTCTTCAGGAAACCCAAGAGCTTTTCCGATGGTCGATCTATTGAGAGTTGAATCGGTGTCCAATTTTCCTCTGCTAACATTGTTTCGAATAAATCCTTGCCCAATCCAGCTCTTTGACGGGACTCATGGATGTAGAAATCGAGTATGCAAGGGGCATCATCAACTTTCTTTGTTTCACCGGATTCGTCAAATAAATAAAGCGATTTTGTGCCAACCTTAAGAAGTCCAATTACAGCACCACTACAAATGATAAGTCAATAAATTAAAATTTTTAAGGTGATACAGGAAAATATATATGTATGTACATGGTATATCTGATAAATCTCAGACAATTATATTTTTAAATTCTTTGGAAAGTTTTAACACTCTTTTTGAACGAAAAACTAGAGACGAAATTGCTGGTGATACGTGCTGGTTTTTGCATGAACCTACGTTCTGCATGATCCTGTCCTGTATTTAGCAAGAAGTTAGACAAATCTGTAGAGTTTGCCGAGGGTCAAAACAAAACAAAGGTAGACAAGATGCTGTTCAAAGCCTAAATAGCTCCTATATAAAAAGTTCTGAGCATATGTAGGTTTCTAGGAACAACCTGGAGCTACAAATAATTTGATGGTTTCGGTCGCCTACTACTGATAGCATAAATTTGTATGTTCTATGTATGTTTGTTCCAAGCTGGGAAATGCCTCGGATCGCAGAACAGTGTTTTCATGGCAGTGTTTTCTCCCCCTTTCTCTGAATTGCTGTGATTAATGAACAGCTCCTCGATCTGGCAAGGGTTGGATACGAATTGATTGCTTATGCAGATGATGTTGCGATTGCTGTCTCCGGCAAATAGCCGAGTACCCTTAGTGTACTTCTTCAAAATGGCCTGTCAATCTTCTCAAGGTGGGCCGCTAAAAGCGGTCTGATGGTTAATCTCGAAAAGACCGAACAAGTCCACTTTGCCAGGAAGTTAAAAATTCCTCCAATTTACCCTCCTTCTCTAAACAGAACCCGTTTGTGCTTTGCCAACAAAGCCAAATTCCTGGGTTTCATTCTGGACAGTAAATTAAACTGGAGATCCAATACTCTTAATCGCAGTAAAAATAAAAGACACTATAGTGCTATATTGCTAAAAAAAAACCGTTTAAGTAGCAGGGCACCACGCACTGACTTTACATGTCCTTCATATATTTATGTATGGTGTGATCGTCTGATGGACGGCTTTAGAAAAAGCCTTACACCGTTACTTATCGGAAAAAGTGCAAAGATCAACATGCATATGCATTAGCGAAGCACTAAGAACTACTCCATCCGGAGCACTTGATGTACTTCTACATCAACTTCCCTTAGATATTTTTGGTAAGCAGTCAGCTGCTAGCGCACCCAACAGACTGTAGATCTCCTTTCAATGGTCACACAACCATATTGGCCACTACTCGAACTTATGTAGATCCTCTAACATTTATCCCGAAAACGCAGACATCTAAGTTGAACTTCCGGACACCAATCCCTCCCAGAGAAGAGTGGGAGAGTGATAACTCTAGAGACGAGCCCTCCATTCACTTCTAAACCGACGGTTCCAAAACCGAGAGCGGAGTGAAGGTGGTGCTTTGTACGAATTGCTTAACCTACATCTCCTTCAGTTTTCTCGACCACTGCAGCGTTTTTCAGGCAGAAATTATGGCGATCGACGAAGCCTTATCCTGGCTTAGGCCCAATGTGGTATCCTTCAAAGACATCACAACTTTTACCGATAACCAGGCAGCTATAAAATCCTCGGAATCGGTAACAAGTACATCAGAAGCTACCTCAGATTGTCGCTCGTCTCTCATTGAGATGGCAGAACATTTTAACATTCACCTATGCTAGGTACCCGGTCATTGGGACATTCCAGGGAACAGTAAGGCCAAACGTGGTACTATTCTGGACATCCTTCCGGAACGAAGGAATCTGGGTATTCCACTCACTACGCGTAAACTACTTAGAGTACGGATCAGTTAGACAAACCAAAGATAGAGGAATGGTACCACATGCCGTACCTCCAGAGAGATCTGGCGTATGCTAAATCTCACTCGATCTAAAAGTCTGATCTTGCTTAAAAGGTCGCTCATCAGGACCGTTTTCGGTGTTCTCACGGGCCATTTTCCCATCGCCTCTTATGCCAGAAGGATGAACCTTTTCTCAAATGAGTTTTGCAGGAGTTGCAGGGAAGAAGAGGAGAAAAGCCCCATACTTGATTTCCTCTGTATCTGTCCTGCCCTATCCCAAAGAAGGGAACTCTATGTGGGAGCCTATCACTTCGACAACTTAGGCTGACTTAAACATACTGACGTCAAAGTATTCAAAACTTCATTTAGAGCTGCAAATGGCTTCAATAAATGAAGTACCACTTTGGCCTACGTGTGCCTGTGCCTCGCATTGACAGCCACACTACCTACCTACCTATCATGTATGTTCATATCAATGGTATACGAATAAAGACATCTGCCTATTTGGCTATGGCGTATACAAAAATATTCGGCTTAGCAACTTGTTTTCTCCAACTATTCGTGTTAGCTGGGTTAAGTTTTTCTCACGAATGAAAAGGAATTACAGTTCTTATTGCCAACTTCGAACGACGGATTCCAAAGCGTAAAATATATTGGGAGTAAAGCTGCACATGAATGGAAGGGACCTACAATTTATTCCCTACTCCGAACGGCGAAGTGAGAAGCTCTTTCATGACAGATACTATACTACCGGAGGCTTGTCATTCCCCGACGAGAGGTGGTACCGCGAAAAATGTTCGGTGTTCCTGGCTTTGGCTTGAACCCGCGCCGCTTGGTCAGCAGTCCAACGCACTAACCACTGAGCTACGACGACCATTCCATTCGTGCAAACAATACAACACGCACAACATAAATGGTTGCGAGAAGCTAGACCTTGGCTCATTCCGAGCTGTCGCGCCAGCTATTTATTCATTTAATGCCGCACATGATAAGTGAACATAATGAATTTTGCTGCTTTCACTAGATTTAAAATAAAAATAGGGCAACAAACATTAAGTTTCAATACTTGTTTGGCAAACACGGATCTGTTTTTTAAGCAGACACATATAAGTACACATGTATACTTGCAAGAGGAGGAGTATCTGATTCTGTAGTAAGAGTCAATAGTTAAAGAATGCAATTGTACGTTGTTTAGTATCCAAACCACATCAATAGTTGTGCTCGTTGATTATCTCGTAAATGCAATAGCAGACTGCAGGATACCAACAAACTCAACCGAATGCTTCCTGACATCTTTTAAGAAATGTTCGCATTTTGCCTTCATCTCAGCAGGCAAGGTTACAAACTGTTTCACAACGCAATTGCTAAGCACCTGAAGCTAGAGGATGCGGGCTGTAGCGTGGTAGCTTATGCAGATGACGTCGCCATCGCCGTGACGGGCAAATACCCCCAAACACTGGAAGACAGTCTTCAACACGCTCTTAACAAGCTTACTACGTGGACAAACAGCTGTGGCCTTAGTGTCAATCCGACTAAAACAGAGCTGGTCCTTTTCACTAGGAAAATCAAAATCCCATTCATTGTACCACCAAAGCTCAGCGGCACTCCTCTGAACTTTTCGGGCAGTGCCAAATATCAAGGACTCATCCTAGACAGTACGCTTCTGTGGCGGGAAAACATTGCAGAACGCGCCAGGAAATCCCTATGCCAGGAAATCTATTCATGCAAAAGAGCAGTAGGCTCCAGATGGGGCCGATGGAGCCGAAAATTATGCACTGGCTATATACGGTAGTTGTGAGACCGATTCTAACGTATGGCATAATGGTTTGGTGGCCGGTTCTGGAAAAACAGACCAGCATCAAAGTTCTCGAGAAAGTCCAACGTGTGGCTTGCCTCAGCATTACTGGTGCGCTAAGAACTTCTCCCACAGCTCCAATCTATGGCATGCAGCAGGCCACTAACGCGGCTTTAAGGCTGAGAGATACCCACCAATGGTGCGAAAAGAAGGTGGGACATACCAGAATCCTATCAAATCACCGCAGCCTTCCCCAATCAACAGACACGTTGCCCACCGAAAACGACTTTAACATGGGCTACGACTACGACTGCCGCGTGTCTCTAAACGAGATCGCTAAACAGCATAACGTCACACTCTGTTGGGTCCCTGGTCACTGTGACATTCAAGGGAACTGCGCGGCTGACGAATTAGCTAGAATAGGCTCCCAATGTACAGACGGCAGGAAGCTCGACCATGTCAAAGCGCCTATGTCGTTTGTTAAACACCTGACACACACCGACGCACGCTCTGTCGAAAGCAAACCGTAGATGGCAACATCTCAATTATTGCAATAATGCCAGGCTAATCTGGCCTGTCCTGGATCTAAAAAGATCGAAAGCATTAATACGACTCAGAAGAGACCAGCTCTCAAAACTCATCAACGTCCTCACGGGGCACTGCATTCTAGAAAGACATGCTCAACGCCTGGGGATAGCATGCAACGATTTCAGCAGGAGCTGCAGGGATAAGGAAGAGGAGTCCACCGCACACTTCCTCTGCACGTGTCCCTCACTTGCCCATATGAGGAAGGTCACCCTGGGCCAATACTTCTTTTACGATCTTAATGATCTGAACTCCGCCAGCATGGCCGACCTTAACAGCTACGTTAGGAAATCTAAATGGTTTCAGGAGTAAGCAGGGTACCCCTGTAATCAGTGGCATCACAATGGACCTACTTTCTGGTCTAAGTGTACCTCCTCTCGAAGGGCCACTTCTAACTAACTAACAAACTAAGCACCTGTACCTATGTACTGAATTAAAGTAACACTTTACCTGCTACGAACCCGCTTATTAGCTTATGTTGCGCACATCAATCAAATAGCAATAAATCATCGCTTCCAAGTGACCACTTCTCAGCTTTAAAGGGCGTATGTACTTTTCTACGTTTTGCAATATTCAAACCCTAAGCTTTAAGCATTTGGTGTTATTTTGGCGTTTGTTCGTAATTTTATTTTATTTTCCGTGACTTATTGTCATGCACATAAATAAAAGCTTATAGCATGCCATGCTGGCAAAATGTTAATTAAGGCGCAAAAATGCTATAATTGCTATGCGTGCAGACGCAGCATTAGCATAATTACGTCTACAGTTTTTTTTTTGAAAAATCTATAATTTAATTTTTTTATTATGCTTCGTGTACTACGGTCTTAAGTGTATGAAATGCCGGTCTGATACGGCATCTTTGTCTACAAAAAAAAAAATACCTCTTGTGCAAAAGAATTGAAGTATTCACGACATGAAGCACTGATATTCTGTAAAAGTTGTTCTTGGAGAAGTATAATAGAAACCATTACTATCTTCATGCATTCCTAATTCCATACTCTTTCAAAAATGGAGTAGGCGAAGGAGTATTTCCCCTTCGGCAAATGATTGCATTCCTTTTTTTTGAAGAGAGACTAAAATCACTTTAAAAGCCGGTTAAAATGATCCACACACGCCACAGTATATTAGGCATAGTTATCATTGACGAGATATACTTAGACGAAAAAGGTCGCATTTGACAGACGAAGAGGTTCGCAATTGAAAGAATCCATTGGTAAATGTTATATTCGAACTTTAAAATCTTGGAGAAACGAGTGTAGTCGGAACTAAGACCACCTGAAAAATCACTTAAAATGTTCCACATACGCCACAGTATTTTAGATTAAGCAATCTCTGATAGGATATACTTGGACGAAAAGGGGCGCTTTTTTAAAAATGTCCGTAATAGGAAAATTTTCTTCAATTTCCTCCGCCTTATGGTTGTAGTGTTATAAAATAAGTAGCTGACGCGACAGCTTGGAATGAGGCAAGGCCTAGCTTCTCATAGCCCTTCATGTTGTACGTGTAACATTTTTTGCACGAATGGAAAGGACCTACAATTTGTTGCCGAATCCGAACAGCGAATTGAGAAGCATTTTCATAACAAATAATACTCTCGGAGGTTAGTCATTCCCCGACGAGAGGTTATGCGAAAATGTTCGGTGGCCATTGCTGGGACTTGAACCTACGCGGCAGTCCAATGCACTAACCACTGAGCCATGGCAACCACGGAAAAGAAAGTGACAAAAGTAATACAGAACAGAGAACAGCACTTGGCGTGATGCCCACTTGTTGGCCCTCTAAAAAATTAAAATAACACAACGGGAAGGGTGTGCTCGTTGAACATTGGGAAAATCAAAACGGCCTGAGGCAAGCGAAAAAGTTCATCAACCCTAGGGAAAAAAAACTATTTTACCTTGACTCTGCAAGAAAGATTGAATGACCCTAACGGGGAACAATCGACTGAGATACCATCGGCAATAGATATAGACATATAATAACTCGCGGAAAACAAAACCAAATGGCAGACTATATTGGTTTGCGAATGGCCAGGCGACGCAAAAAATGACAATTCCATCTGTCGCGGGGCACAATGTGCCCAGTGGATACTTGAAACATGGAACCTAAAGCATTATTGAGATTTACAGAGAGCTTCAATTTAACTTCTATAATAGTTAGCTACTGGGCTAGCACACTAGATCCTACAGGTCCTAGTGCATCTGAGCTTTGTAAATCGTAAACTCCGTCAATTCGAAAATCAAGCTTAGAGCTTAGGCAATTAGTTCAAGCCAAGGACGAGTTATGATACCAGTTAAAGCGTGAAACGTTCAGCGTTTGATTGAGTTTACTTTCGTATGTGGAACCACAGCAAAAGTAACATAAGCAAGAGAGCATAAAGTAAAATGGGTGCGCCTGTGCTGAATGGCTTCAGTGCTCACAAAATGAGTATTGTGTTATTTATTTATTTATTTATGCTTAATACAAGCTATTACTTAAATCTAAAACTAAGACTTAACACTAAGAGAGCAAAAGGTAATTTCAAAAGAACTTAGTTAATTAGGGAGTTAACAATAAGAGGGAATAGGTGACTTAAAGCTATTATTATAACAATAAAAGCGAATGTAAAGGGTGCTGTGGTTTAGGAGAGTGAGTTCCGCAGGGAGTGTTTAAGGGAGGATTTACTGCATTGAAGATCAAAGATATGAGGGGAGTTATTTACGTTACTTAGCATTCTTGTCAGAGGTTCGTGCTGAATCCGTACGGTGGTGGGAAGGCGAAAGAGAGGGACTGATCTTAAACGGTGAGGATTGATGTTAAGGTAGACATGTTGAAGCAGATGAGGGCAATCAATGGTTCCAACATTATATCAGCCACCTCACGGCGTGTATTCAAAGACTGCAGGTCTAACAATTTGAGTCGGTTCGGGTAAGGAGGTAAGTTAAGTGCGTCATCCCAGCCTGGCAGGGTGACCAGACCTAGCTAGCATATTCAAGAAGCGGTCTGACGAAGGTCATGTATAGGGATTTGGTGACGTAAGGGCTCGAAAATTTTTTCGACCACGGCTTGATAAATCCGTTGGCTCTGCTAGTTATGCTGTCAATGTGAGAGCGAAAATTGAGTTCAGTGTCACAGATGACGCCCAGATCACGTATTGAGATAATAGTGGAAACAAGCTCATTGTTAATAAAGTAGGACCTGCCTGGCAGGGAAGGGCGTTTACAAGAGTAAGTAATGGATTGGCTTAGCGTGACCTTACTTGGCTATCATATTCTAGAATAAGTCTGATAAGAGTGATATGAAGAAATTTAGTCACATGAAAATTCGTATATTGCAGTTAACCTTAACGACAAAGCTCATTGGGCAAAAGAGGCTACATTAGGGAGTTCGCGAAGTAGCATTTTTGAGGCTGAAGACTAAAAAAATATTTATTGGCCGTCCTGTAGTAAGTAGATTTAATTCAAAAAGTAAAAAAGGAAGAAAACCGAGGGCTTCAAGTTTCGAAAAATTATCGGTGTGACATTTTAATTGAAGCCTCGCTGAAGGCTTCGTTAGTCAACTACCTGACTTTTTGAAACACAATTTATGTCTCTAATAAATAAATAAATAGCTGACGCGACAGCTCGGAATGAGACAAGACCTAGCTTCTCGCAACCATTCATGTTGTGCGTGTTGTATTGTTTTCTCAAATGGAAGGGACCTACAATTTATTGCCGACTCCGAACGGCGAAGTGAGAAGCTCTTTTATGACAGATTATACACCCGGAGGCTTGTCATTCCCCGACAAGAGGTGGTGCCGCGAAAAATGTTCAGTGTCCCTGGCTTAGGCTTGAACCCACGCCGCTTGATCAGCAGTCCAACACACTAACCACTGAGCCACGGCGACCACAATGTCTCTACGCGTTTTAATTTGCAGGCACCTTCTTTGTTAAGAGGAGCCGCTTAGCAAACTCCTTGAGATGGAGATTTGGCTTGTCTACTACATCGTATAGAGAAGTTCCTACCGATTTGCCTTCCAGCATTCTTCGCCTGTTTGCCCATTCAGTATCATTGCTATTTTAATGTAACGAAGAAAGTCATGGCAAGTTAAACTGTTAATTCTATTTTATTCCATAGATGTTACAATTTTAACAATTATTCACAACGTATTTTGATTCAAACATGTCTTGCCTTGTCTATGCGAAATCACTTTCGAAAGATAAAGATGAGATAAACAGGTTAAAAATTACTTTACGTGTGAAAAAGACGTGAAAAGTGAAGTAAAGTTATATGCATTTGTTATATGGATTAAGCAGGGAAGTAAAGCTGTAGAACTCGAATTTACTTTTTTAAAGATCATAAGCATATGAGCAGCGTTAACACATGAGATAATAATTCAAGCACAAAACTTACTTATTACCCGCTTCCACATCTGCCAGCAAATAGATTCTTTGGTTGTCAGACATTTTTAACCTCTGAGCTGTTGTTACTGCCTTGGATAGCTTCTGTGACGCTGCAGATAATTCTCCGACTCTATCAATAATTTCGCACATCTTCGATGTCGTATCCCTAGAAAAAAAATAGATTGCGATTGTGGTTATAACATTAAAAAACTGAAAAGGGTTGAACTTACAGTGCCATGCGCCTATCGCCTTTAAACGTGTGTGGCAAAAGCTTAGAGGTAACCTTCACAATTGGCTGGGGAAATAAGGGCTTTATATCAAATCGGAATTCCACCATTATGTTGCTTAGCTAGTGTTTTGTAATGTGCGGCACCAATTCAGATCTAAAAAAACATATATATTTCATTATAAGTTTTTTTTTGTTTTTATGTGCACAGTTTTATTTAATAGAATTGCAGTCATTATACAATATTTCAATTTAAAAGCAATTGTGGGAATAATACAACACCTAGTCTAGGACTGAGGCTTCAAAAGTAATACATGTATGTACATATGTATGTGGATTGAACCATACAATTTATGTTATTATTTAAAATAGTTTATTAATTGAGGATATGGAAGAACTACTTCTGCAGACTGTTTGACGGCGACGACAAATCAAATACCGCTGTCAGGCAGTATGAACCATTCAACCTGGACGACGAAGATCAACAATTCCGCCCACCCGACCTGGACGAGGTGAAGACAGCCATATCCAAACTTAAGTCCAACAAAGCTGCTGGAGCTGACGGCATAGCTGCCGAGCTGTTCAAAGCGACAGGCGATAACTTGGTAAGGAGCATGCACCAACTCATCTGTTAAATATGGTAGGAGGAAAGTGTGCCCGATGAATGGAACCTCAGCATTGTTTACCCGGTCCTCAAAAAAGGAGACCCTCTGAACTGCGTTAACGACAGTGACATCAGCCTTCTTAACGTCGCTTACAAGATATAATTTCCCGTTTTGTGTGAACGCCTGAAGCCGTTTGTCAACAACCTGATCGGTGCATATCAGTGTGGCTTCAGGCCAGGAAAGTCCACCCTCGATCAAATATTTATCTTGATCTTGGAAAAAACCCAGGAACTTCAAATCGATACCCACCATCTCTTTATCGATCTTAAGGCCGCGTATGACAGCATCTATAAAGACGAGCTACACAGAGCCATGTCTAGTTTTGGCATCCCTGCCAAGCTCGTCCGTCTGTGCAGGATGACAATGGAGAATGCGCGCTACTCCATTAAGGTCGATCAAGACCTCACCGAGACCTTTGATGTCAAAAAAGGATGTAGACAAGGCGACGCGCTATCATGCGACTTCTTCAACATCGTTCTTGAAAGAGTTGTGCAAAACTCACGCGCCAACACCAGAGGCACAATCTTTCAAAAGTCCGTCCAATTACGCGGATACGCCGATGATATTGACATAATCGGAAGAACGCAGCGTGATGTTACTGGCACGTTCGTGAGTATTGGAACGGAGGCGGCGAAGATGGATTTCCCGCTGAATGAGGGCAAGACGAAGTATACGCTGTCAACAACAGAGGACACCCAACACCGACATCTCGAACAGAACGTCACAATAGACAGCTATAACTTTGAGGTAGTTAAGGACTCTGTCTACCTAGACTGTCTAGGACTCTGTCTCCGCTATAAATTCAGAAAACGACACCAGCGCTGAGATCAAACGAAGAATAACTCTTGCCAATCGCTGTTTCTTTGGGCTAAGAAGGCAATTGAGTAGCAAAGCCCTCTCTCGAACAACTAAGGTGGCCCTGTATAAGTCCTCAATCGTCCCAGTCCTGCTCTACGGCGCAGATGCGTGGACTTTGTCAAATGCGGAGGAAAATTCTTCGGGTAATTTTCGGTCACGTCTACATAAATGGTGAGTGGAGGAGGAGGTACAACGACGAACTGTACGGGGTATACAACGACATCGACTTAGCCAGAAGAGTGAAGGTGCAACGACTGAGGTGTCTGGTTCATATAGAGCGGATGAACACCAATGCTCCGACCTGGAAAGTCTTCGAATCCACACCCGAGGGACGGGGCAGTAGAGGAAGACGGCGACTCAGGTGGCGCACGCAAGTGGGAGAGGACTTCAACTAACATGACGTGTGAAACTGGGGGCAGCTGGCTAAAGATCAAGCCGGGTGGAGACGCTTGTTGATTGAGGCCCAGGTCCACCCCGGATAGATTTGTGTATATGTTACATACCAACACCAGAGACACAAACTTTTGTGTCCATTTTGTGATGCCAGTAAAGCATTTGAGAAAAGACACGAAAGTTTGATAAGGGAAAAACAAAGTTCATGCTGTCAATAGAAAAGAGACGGGCAAGTGCGAGTAGGACTCCACTTTCAAGTTTGACTTCTGCGGGAAGATATGTATGTAATTGGCTACACGCAGAGTTTTTATTCCCATATTATGAGAAAGTCAGTTACAGTTCTGAAGAAAAAAGATACAACCAGACAATACCAAGTAACGCTATTTGTTTATTCACTGTGAAATTACAATAATTTAGTCGTTGGCTTCAAACCATCAGAGCGTAAAGATAAATAACAATGAGCACTTATAGAGAATTCGAATTTAAACATTTAATGAAAAACTATACATATGGTGTGAATCAGATACAACGGAATACAATGACATATAATACATACATACATACATACATACATAGATATGCATGTATGCATGCATATCTGTAGATGGTATGAACTGTGAAGAAGCAAGTAAATATTTCGGGTTGATTTTTCCTGTAGAGTGATACCAGTTTGACCCCCCAGGAGGACAAACTGATTCAAGCATTTTCGTTGATTTTTTTTTTTCAACTCTGTTGAGGCAGGTTAATTTGACTTTGTTTGACTATACATGTTAGATGGTTTATTAGTATTCTATTTCCGATAAACGATGTATTTTTACCTTCACTTTGAACGGACCTACCCCAAATGCCTTTTAAACTTCTATTTGGTTTACTAGACCACAGACTTATTTCAGTATTCGCTATATACTCGTTCTGCCTGATAACTTATCAACCACAAATTACTGGAACATTGAATTTCCAGTTTTAACTAGAAATTTATAATACAAAAAAAAAACTCTTATCGTTAAAAATTTGGGGATTTTCAAATGACCCAAAATAACGCACGGTTAATGGTTTCAGAACATACACAACGAAAATTGAAACAATTTTTTTTTCTTCTTCACACAAAATGTACAATAATTATTGTCAATTGAGTAGAGGATACAAATCATATTAAATATTAACTGTATTTGAATTGAATTTCCTAAAAATAACCAGATTTCAAAATATAAAAAAGTATTCGAGTGTAATTCACATCGGAACCCCACTTCTAATTGTCTAGCTTTTCCGACACGTAATGTCAAGAATATACCAGGGTCGTGGCGTGGAATTGGTAAAGGCAACTACCTACTTTTGTTTATTGCTTTCTGAAGAAGTTGTTTTTATTTCTAATGTCAGCCTTTAATGGATTAATTGTAGACACAATTAAATACATTCACTTCAGTATACTTTTTGATGGTTCGTCATGAACAAATTGATAAGAAATAGAAGCGCCAAGGCTTTATTCTATTAGACCTTACTTGCAGTCATTATCAAGACTTTAACAAGAAAAGATGTTTTTAAGTGATAACTCAGTGATAAGTAGATAACTTTAGTAAGCTTTTCATTTATGAAAGATAAATAGAGAAAAGAAGCGTTCTGGAAGAATTTTGGAAAGGAACTGTAAACAATTTATACAAGTCCTCCCCAACTGTGAGAATACTGAAGAAATATACCGTGAATGGCCTGTACAGATACGTTCACCGTGCTGAAACAGCCTTCATCATGTCAAGGCTGCCATGGCAGTAATTACAATAAAAAAATAAAAAGGGCCAAGAAATAATTACACATTACTTATCCTCGAAAGAATCAAACACAAAAAAGACTAAGGGCCCTTGTAAATTTAAAAACACCCCTTCCAGTTCCAAATATTGTTGACTGTTAAGCGCACTTATCTGTCAGTCAGAGGAGACTTCATATTCAAAAGATTTTACCTATCCAAACATATACACTATGAAAAGAATTGGATTGGATGTTACAGCGCAGTCGTGGCGAGGAACGGTTCGAATTGGGAGACTTAAGGATAAGGCATCTGCTTTTCGCTGATGACTTGGTCATCCTTACGTCCACCCAGACCAAACTTCAGCGCGCACTAGATAAATAGGTTCGGCACCGTCTGTGTTGAAGCTGGGATGAAGGTAAACGTGAACAAATCAGAGGTTATGATGATTTCCCGAATGCCTGTTCAATTCGCTCTGCATGTTAGTGGAGTCCTATTGGAACAGGGGGAGAAGTTAAGGTATCTCGGGGTCCTATTCACGAGTGATGGTAGGAGCAATACTGAGTTATCCTGTAGGATTGGTCAGGCTGGATCAATTTTGAGATAGCTTGGTCAATCTATTATCAGGAAGGCTGAACTTGGCATCGGAGCTAAGCTTCAATTAAGTGTTTGTTCCGACCCTCACCTATGGTCATGAGATTTGAAAGATACAAGCTGCCGAAATGAGATTTCTTCGTTGTATTGCTGGGATGACTCGTCGAGATCGGATAAGGAAGACCAGAATACGCGAGGCACTCAAAGTCGAGCTGCTACTTCTTCG
Source organism: Matsumyia berberina (assembly GCA_917880715.2). Classification (NCBI taxonomy): domain Eukaryota; kingdom Metazoa; phylum Arthropoda; class Insecta; order Diptera; family Syrphidae; genus Matsumyia; species Matsumyia berberina. The sequence continues at coordinate 40,020,664 of OU862870.1, forward strand.
TACGGATAGATCCATACTTCGATGGTTTGGACACGTTAAACGCATGTCCTCAACTCGGTTTCCAAGACGTGCCATGAAATCCGTGCCATCAGGTAGGAGTCCTCTAGGTAGGCCCAGGATTAGATGGCTGGACCAAGTCCAAAATCTCGGAAGATCGGGAAATGTCGAGAGTCCACTTAAGCTCCCTAAACCCACAACCCTCATAGCGGATAAGCGGACCATTGGAAAATGATGATGATGATAAATAAAGGTTTTATTTTAATATGTAGGTAGGTAGGTAGGTGGGGTGGGCTTCGCACAGACACACGTAGACCAAGAAGGCCCTTTGTTGTATCACATGGATCAATACCCTCAGCCGCGCCACTATATTGAAACCATTTGGAGCTCATGATGAATCTGAGGATACTTTTGACGTCAGTATGTGATAGTCCGCCCAAGTTGTCGAAGTGATAGGCTCCCAGATGGAGCTTCCTTCTTTGGGATAGGGCAGGACAAGTGCAGAGAAAATGGAGGATTGTTTCCTCCACGTCTTCGTCCCTACAGCTCCTGCAAAAGTCGTTTGAAAAGAGGCCATCCTTCTGGCAAGAAGGCCAATGGGGCAATGGCCAGTGAGAACACCAAAAACGGTGCTAATGAGCAACCTGTTGAGCAAGATAGGACTTTCAGATCGGGTGAGATTTAGCGTAGGCCAGATCTCCCTGGAGGTGCGGCACGTGGTGCCGTTGCTCCATATTTGGTTAGTCTTGCTGATCGCGTCGTACTCTAAGAGAAGTTTACATTTAGCGAGTGGAATACCCAGATTCCTTCGTTCCGGAAGAATGTCTAGGGTAGTACCACGTTTGGCGAGTTCATCGGCCTTACAGTTCCCTGGAATGTCCCTATGACCGGGTACCCAGCATAGGTGAATGTTAAAATATTTTGCCATTTCTATTAGAGACGAGCGACAGTCTGATGTACATGTTACCGATTCCAGGGATATTATAGCAGCCTGACAGTCGGTAAAAATTGTAATGTCCCTGAAGGATATCACATTTTGCCTAAGCCAGGATAAGGCTTCCTTGATCGCCATGCTTTCCGCCTGAAAAACGCTACAATGGTCCGGCAGACGGAAGGAGATGCTGAGGTTAAGCATATCGGAGAAAACACCACCTCCCATTCCGCTCTTGGTTTTGGAACCATCGGTATAGAGATGAACGGAATGGTCGCCTCTGGCGTCGCCGCTCTTCCACTCCTCACGGGAAGGGTTGGAAGTCCGGAAGTTGAGGTTGAAATTCAACTTGGACGGTGTATAGTCGGTGTTTTCCGGAATGAAAGTTAGGTGATATAAGATCGAGGAATGGCCATTATGGTTGTTTGGCCATTGGGAGGAGGCTTTTAGTCTAATGGATGCGCTAGCAGCTGACTGTTTGCCAAAAATATCTAGAGGGAGTAGGTGTAGGAGCACGTCGAGTGCCGTGGATGGGGTGGTTCTTAGCAAATGCATGCTGATCTTTGCACTTTCCCCAATAAATTGCGGTGTAAGGCTCTGTCTAGGGCCGTCCACCACACAATACATGAGTATAGGCCTGACAACGGACACGTAAAACCAGTGCGCGGTGCGGTGTGAGGTTGCAATCCCCACTTAATATAATATAATCTTAATATATAACAAACACAATATGAGTGGTTGCGAGAAGCTAGGCCTTAGCTCATTCTAAGCTGTCACGTTAGCTGTTTAATTGTCTTTACCTGTATGTACCTATGCAGTGCATTCGCAGATTGTACAAATACTGGTGGCTTATAAAAATGTGAAATGAAAGCCTTATATACTCTGCCGGCCATAAGTTTGGAATCACCATATAAATTTTACATATGTCGTATTTTTTCTCTGCTATTTTTCTTTTTCTTCAGCATTGGGTTAGGTTAGGGGAGAGAGAATCCTCTACGCCACACTTAGGTCAGTAGAGACCCATTGTAATGCGCAATTGGGAGAATAAGGTGCCCTTTGCTCGTGGAGCAATCTTCTATTGCCAAAGGGTTTCGAACCACCTTGAAACCTTAATGAACCCACAGATATCCTTGATAGGTACAGCACTTATTTCTTCGGTATTCTGGAAGAAGTGTCTTCCACAGGATTTATGTCTAAGATGCCAGATACCTGGGCAGTGACAGAGAAAGTGGGTGGTGTCCTCATTAACTTATTCTTCTTCGCAGCTCTGCGCAAAGGTCATCCTCACGTAGGCTTAATTAAATTAATTCAAGATAGTATCGACAAAATCTTCTTCAAATTAATACTCCGATACAGCGTAAAATTACTAGGTGATTCCAAACTTATAGCCGGCAGTGTATATACTTGCACATTTTCGTACATTCATATGTATGAAATCACTTGTTAATTATTTAAATTTACGTTTAAACCAGTAAAAGTGTGGTAATTGGAGTTAAAAATTTATTTAACATTTAACTATTGTGGGAACAAATCGGACAGGTGTTCCTTGCATTTCACGGTCAACTTAATTATTGGTTGCCATGCACAACCGAGCAAAAACGATAAACATGTTATTATTATTATTGTTATGAATTCAAGTCGTTTCGTTCGTCGTCGTCATCGCTGGACGCCCTGCGATACTCGTTCGCAATGCAATCAACTGCCAACTGCTTATTATTAAGATTGACTTATTTGCTGCAGCAACGCCGCCGACGTATAGAAGCACGTCAATCTTTAAAACAGAAGATTTTTCTGTTTAGTTTGCTGTCAGGGGGGTACTCGTATGTTATTGTGTTGTCGTTGTGCTATCTGTTGTTGACGACAATCAGAGTATATCTCAGTAAGAATTGCGTAAGCCAGTATTTTAATTAATGGAAAATATTAACTATTCCGCGAGGCCAGTTAGAGGAGAAATGTGTTTTGATAAAGCTTTGTGCTATCATACGCATAGGAAATCGTCAAAGTTCTTGAACATGCTAGCTTCAGCGTGCAGCAGTATGCCGACAACGTCGCCATTGCAGTTCTAGGCACTGAGCGACGAACCCAAACACGCACTGTCACTAACGAAAAGAGTAAAATTCTTCAAAACTGAGACTTTGCTCTTTAAGAGAGAATTCCAACCTTCAAGAATCGATTTTTTTTTTGTTTTATTTGAAAGGCCTATCAACGACATTATGTGTGGAATATGACATCGTTCAAATGGCCGCCGCGGCTTCGCTGAGTGGCACGCATCCAAGAGGTCCAATTTTTGATGACTCCGGTCTGGCGCATAGACTTTGAGGGTACTGGTCGTTTGCCTTCTTGGCATAGGTGGCCAGTTCACATCGCCTCTGCATGAGATAACCATATCCTCAAATCGCTCATGCAGAATGTCCACTGTGGCATCAGCTGTGTGGCACGTAGCGCCGTCCTATTGGAACCACATGTCGTTCACATGCATCCAATTTGGGCCAAAACAAATTGTTTATCATCGATCCGTTGATGGTGATGGCAATGCCATCGTCGTTTTTGAAGATGCCGCCGGTCCACAATCCAAACCAAACAGTGACTTTCTGCGGATGAAATGCCACTTGGTGGACCTAGTGTGGATTGGGGTCTTCCCAAATCCAGCAATTTTGCTTGTTGACGTACCCGTTCATCCAAAAATGGGCCTCGTCGCTGAAGATGATTTTTTTCAACTGAAATCCATTGAACCATTTTTATAATGAAGTTTTATTATTTGCATGTGTTGCTCGACGCTTAACTTGCTAAGGTGATTTGTCTTTAGTGTCTAAAAAATATATATCGAGAAAACTAACAACAGATAAAACAACATGGCCGTCATGAACTGTCGAAGTCTACCCGTCCCTATTGGAAAGCCCTTTACTTGGGGCTAACGTACGGTTCCATTATCTGGTGAAAATAGTTTGAGAAGAAATGTTACTGCTTAAGGGTTAGATGATCAATAAAATTAACGCCACTGGAAATAATGCTGGATCTGATTCCAAGATACACCAATTATATACAGTAGCAACTGAACAACAAAACAGCGCTCATCAAATTAAGGAAAGTAGAGCCATGGGGTCCGTAAAAGCATTCTATCTTTGCAAAAAAGCCGTAGGGTGTAGCTAGGACTTACAGCCGAACATCATGAACTGGCTAAACATCGTGGTCGTAACCCGTAAGTCGCAAGACAGATCCTAGAGCATAGATCCGTAGCATATTGGTTTGGTGGCAGGTTTTTTAAAAGTAAACCAGCATAAAAATCTTCGATGAAACCCAACGAGTGGCATGACTTGGGATTTTCATCAACTCGTGTGATTCAACTAACGACGCCCTAAGGCTGTGAAACACTGATCAATAAAATAAAATAAAAACTTTTCGAATTCAATCGATAAGCTGCCCACTGAAGCCGACTTTAACATAGGCTCAGTCAACACGAATTCATTTTTGCGACTTAATCTCGATTTCAAAAAGCCAAAAAAGTCGGTGCCGCCATATATTCAAAAGATCTTGTCATTCAACAGTGCTTCAGTCTCGCTGATTACTGTAGCATCTTTCAGGGAGATTAAGCCGGTATCATGCACAAACATCGTTAGGACTGCTGCGTGTCTCTGAATGAGATCGCTAAACAGCATAACGTCATACCCTGCTGACATCCCGGAAAAATCTGAGACTAAAAATCTAGCCAAAGAAGGCTCTCCAGGTTCCGAAGCTCTGTCAATAGCAAACAGAAGATGGGTGGGAGATTATTCCAATGCCTAGCTAATTTGGCATATCAAAGACTGAGTCCAATTAAGGGAGCACAACCTTTCAAAACAAATTAATGTCATTACAGACATGTTCAGCGATTGGACATAGTCTGTAACGATTTCAGCAGGAGCTGTAGGGATGTTTAAGAACGGGAGAAGTTTAAGTATTTCGAGGTTTGAGTAATGAATAAAAAATAAGATCCCGAGTGCAAGCTGCCGAAATGAGATTTCTTCGTTATATTGCTGAGCTAACTCGCTGTGGTCGAGTTATGAACACCAGAATACGCGGGGGACTCAATGTCGGGCTGCTAATTCCTTGAACGGAGAGGCTCATGCTTCGATGGTTTGGGCACATTAAACGGATGCCCCCAAATCGACTTCCAAGGCGTGCCATCTGGTAGGCGTTTCCTGGATTGGCTCAGGATGAAATGGTTGGACCAAGTGTGAAATCTCACCTCTACCTGTATGTGGATATCTCCTGATGTTTTAGAGTCGGCTGTAGAAAACCGAGAGGCATGAAGAGTCCACTTAAGCACCTTAAACCCACGACCTTCATAATGGATAAGCGGCCCTTTCAGAAAATGATGATGATGTTGATGAAACAATAACCCTATGGCCTACCGCATAAGAGTATACGGATTCTGACTAAATTATCCCTACCTCAGACTTCGATAAAAGACTAACTATGAAAAAACCAAGCAGAGAGGTATTTTAAAAATTTTATAAATGTATTCATCTTTAATAGAAATTAATTCAAAAATCTCAATAAAATATGAATCCTGTCAGGTATCCCGCCAGAGCTATCTGTGTTAGGAACTAAGGCAGAATGACTTGGCTTACTTTACAACGAAATCTGCTCTCCGACTGTCCAGCACTAGATACCAGAAGATTACGTGCTGTGGAAGCTGCTCCATGCACATTCATATCCGAGAATATCAAGCAGATGACAGATGAGTTTGAGAATATCAAGTAAAATGAAAACATTTTTTTCTTCTCTATAGTGGGGACAATTGTCGCCGTGTTCAAACTTTGACATCACATTTGTTTAATGCCATCGCTATTTGCTTGTAGAAATCATCCTTTTTCCAGTCGCTATTTACGGCAAAATAAAATGGGAGGGGCTGAGCTCACAATTGCAAGTCTTTCCGATTTGGTGATAGTGTTTAACCATACGGAACAGATTGAACCATTTCGTTTGGCAAATTTCTTGTGGAACTAATAACAAAAATATGTCATTGGCAAATTGTTTCAAAAATTCGTCATACAGATGCTCGCATGATAATCAAATTGAATTTGAAAACACCCTTGCACTACCGTCAAGAAATTATTTAGTGCTTCCTCCTTTTGATCGCTGTTTCAAAACAATGCAATTTCAGCACAAAAGCTTTGACGACATCATGAAATAATTGAAAAACGAAAAGCCAAGAAAAAGTGACCAACAAAAAAAACAGCAAATAAGTGAACATTTCAAAGTAGTTTTCGTTTCTTTCAGAGAAAATGTATCCGGGGAAATTTAATACACTCCCTCCGTCTCATTCGTTTAAATCCACATTTTTTTCGACAAACTTTGAACCCTTTTCTCTTCATTTATGCAAGTTGCTTTTGGCATAATTGTGTTATTGATGGTCAAATATCTTGAACTGTTAATTATCTAACTTTTTGCATCCTCTAATTCATTTTTTTATGAGCTACTAGATTGTTTTTTAATGTGGATTTAAACAAGTGAGACAAAAAAAAAAAAAAAGAGTCGATTTTAGGACCCAAATTAATTGAAGTGCCATAAAACCAACAATTTTGAACGTGGATTCAAAATTCTTTTTGGAGCTTTATCCTTATATTATCCTCAATGAATTCCTTAATAAGGTTTTTCCGAATTACCCAAAGCTAGGGAGAAATCCTACAAAGTTTGTCGAAAAAAATGTGGATTTAAACGAATGAGACGCAGTGTATTCTCATTCACATGGCTGTGGCGGGACAAGGGATTCTAGCTAAACTGCATAATGTCCAATCGAGTGAGAACCTGGGCCGAATTACCACACTTGTTAACGAGTAACCCGTCATCGAAATGTGAGGATTTTTTGACATTACCGCTCCCAATGAAGTTAATCGGTCATTCGATCACGAGTTCAACTCACTTCTCCCCTGTAAAAAGCTTATTCGTCCTGTGTTAGTTTACATTTATCGCTTAATATGTATATGATAGTTATTTAACTAAATACTATACATAAGTACCATGCGAATACCTCAGTCCACTTGTTTCAATCAATGTCGCTATGATCTGAATTTCGCAGGAGGGTCAATCTGGCGAGTCCAAGGCGGCATTTTTCTACAAATGTGTTAAACGATTTGTTTTTGCTTTAGTAGCCAGGATTGCTTTTTATAATCAGCCTGCTAATGAGGTTTTGACTACTCTAAACCTAGAAAAGGGGTGATAAAGAAATAAGAGAAGTGACCGAGGTAATATCGACGCACACAAGATAGTACGCACGGAAATAGGAACTAATGAGCATTCGAAGCATGACGCGGGTAAAATCTTAAAGAGGCGGAATGTAACTGACTGTTCGTGGAATATAGAATAGAACTTTAACTGACAGGAAACATTTCTTCAATTGAGTCTGTGTAGGTACGATGTTGAATTCTATTTAAAATGTGCAAGACAATTTTCGTTGCAACCTATCAGATCTGAGCGTGGAACTCGGACTTTGGGTAGATGAATGGTTTTCTTTGCATGTGTCGCTTTTAATATTTTACAGTTAGCTAGGTTAAACCACAATAGCAGACCTGGAATCCCCAGTAATAAGATTTCGATAGCATTAGACCTGGAAACCACAGTATTAGTGATAGAGGTAGAATCGTAGCCCGACTAAAACGGAGTTCTTCACAGCCCCCTAGATATGTACAGATTGCAACCCTTACTCGAAGTCGTTTTTCAGACTACTGATCCGCATACCCACATATGTACATAATGTAGGTAAAGTTAGGCGCCCTACGGAGTTTACATGCAAAGACACATTTGCCTGCAATTTACGTTTATTGCCGAAGGTTCTATTACAGGCTTTAAGGGCGCAAAAATACATATCTATTCAGATAGTTAGGCAGCGCTTAAAGCACTGCCACCCCATTTCGTGGAATCTACGTCATTCAAGTCCTACTACGATACCCTATAATCACTTGACAGACACCAGAAGAGCAAGCTTGGTTAGGTGCCAGTTACATTCCCAAACTGTCATATTTGGGAACAAAATAAACCCAAATTTGCCAGCGATCTACATGTTTGATGAACAGACGGATTAAAAGCAGATAAAGTCGGGGTTGGAGTATACGGTGTTAATACAAATCCGCATCAAACTTTATGACGCCAAGACCATTCCGGGGTTGAAAAACAGAGCTCACCATTATTGGACGAATACTGAAGGTAAAAGGCAAGCCAAAATATTCATGCCAAAATGTCCCATACCAGAACGAAACAATTCCTAGAATTAACCAGGAGTCAGGTTCGAATGGTTACAGGCTTCCTAACGGGACACTGTCGAGTCAAAAACCACCTAATGACTATAGGAATAGTACAAGACAACACATGCAGATTGTGCAACGAAGACAAGGAATCAGCAAAACACATTTTGTGTCACTTTAACTGTTTAACCAGAACACGTCATTGTCACTTAGGCAAATTCTACCTTGAAACGGAAGATATATCTGCCAGCTCATTCAAAGACATCTTGAATTTAGGCTTCATGAGCGAGCTCTTATTGGAGGAAATCACAATAGACCCATCGGTGGCCGCAGTGATAAGGAGACACGATCCCACCCCTACCTATTCGGCCACCACGGTATTGTATGCAATGAAACTGCAGGTGAGCTGGCTAGGGCCGGTTCGGCTCCCGCGCTCTTGGATCCGAAAGCTTTGTTAAACAACTGGGAACACCACCTTCATCTAGCCTATTAGTAAAATGGCCCCTGTCTTAGCCCTTTTCCTACAAGCAAATTCTAAACATTGACAGGAACAACATGTGGAAGCTAGTGGGCTGCCTTACCTGCCATTGTGGCCTAAGATATCATCTCAAACAAACTAAACCTTTGTTCAGATACAGAATGTCGGTTCTGTTTGGAAGAGGAAGAAACCTCTGAACACATTCTATGTGAATGTCCGCCACTATACTGGCTATGTAGACGGATCTTTCATAGGGAATTCTGTTCGTTAGCAGAGTTTAGAAAGTCGATTACCAATGACATACACACTTTCATTAGGAAGGTAATAGATATTTTAGCCTAAGCAGACCGTAGACCCAATAGATCTTGCTAGGTCCCATTCTCAGTCATAAGCGTAGGTTCTTTATAAAAAAAAAAAAGTACAGGCTTTATACTCGTAAGAAAGTACAAGTGAGAGTGGAAAAAGAAATCAGAAATTTTCACCTCCAGATGTAGCGGGCCCCTAAATAAGTAAGAAAGGCTAACATCATCAAAGGCAACGGATTAGTTCAAATTCCCATCATATCCAAAACGTCTAAGTCTAGTTAAATTTAATTATCTAGATCCGGGTTTCCCAAACTGTGCTCCGCGGAGCAGTTGGTGCTCCGCGAAGGATATCCAAGTGCTCCGCGGAAAGATAAAAAAAATATCAAAATCCCTTCAGACTAGTTAATTCGGACTTTCTGAAAAATCTTTCTCTAATTTGTTCGCAGCAATCGAATACGAATTAGTCTTTTAACAAGAAATCAATGTAAACAAATAGCCAACTAGGACTTATTTGAAATTGCAACAGTTGTAGGCAATCAATCGAAAGTCAGAAAAATCAAGTCGTAGTGCAGTGTTCTAGTTATAACGGTGTCCACTTAAAACGATCACAGTTCTATTGCAATTGCTATTAATATTATGTGTATCTTTTTAGCGTTGCAACAGATAGAAAACGAATCGTAGTGCCGTAAGGTTTATCTATAAACGCTTTTCGTGCGTGAGTGCTCTGAGGCTGTTCGAGATGTCGGAATTCAAAGTCGGCGACCTTACAAGCTATCTGAGGATCTTAGAAAACATCCAAAGTGATCCAATTTTCGAAATCTCAGATAAAATGCTCAGGAGATTTCGTTTTTCAGAAAGTTCGAAGTAATCATAGGTGACCGCATCAATGGAAAAGTAAAGTTAGTTTGCCTAAATCGCAAATATGGTTCACAGATGGCTCCAAATTGGAAAATGGCAATATTGGAGCTGGGGTCTACGATCTCAAATTTCAGCGTGCATGAGCGCTCAGATAGCCAGGCGGGACTAATGGTCCTTAAATTTTATACGATATGGTCAAAGCTCAATCTTCTCGAAGACCTGGTTCCCGGACTCAAAGGCTTCGAAGGAAATGAACGGGCGGACTGTCTGGCGAGAAGAAGCGTTTGGCGAACTCTTGTTCACTAGGCGAGTACAATAGATCTTACAGGTCGTAGTGCATCCAAACCTTAGCATTGTATTCGTTGCGTTTCGTTTATGTTTTGTTCATTAATGTTACTTTTTGATCTATCGGCGTGAAAATGAGAAATCAAATCGCAAATAGCTGTATATTTGGAATGCGCCAACTACAACTGTGAAAAAATGGCATATGAACGACGTAGTGCTCCGCGACGAATTTCTTTCCTGAAAAGTGCTCCGCGGCCAAAAAAGATTGGGAACCGCTGATCTAGATAATACAAAAATATGTACAGTTGTGTTCAAAATAATAGTAGTGCCTACTGACAATTCATTGCACTACGTATTTTAAAGAGTTTAATCCTACAAACTTTAAATCAAGTTTGTAGATATTTCTAAGGGAACTAAAGGAACAAAAAAAAATTATGATTCTGTTCAAAAAAATAGTAGTGTAACGAAAATCGGCAATAGATGACAGGCGCATTACGCGATGCAATAAAATTGACCTTTCTGCATCGTCGAAAATAATGCAAAACGAGCTTAAACTTCCTGTAAGCACGGTGACAGTTAACAGACGTCTTAAGGAATATAATCTGTTTACATGGAGCCCCGAAAGGTGCCGCTTCTAACTAAAACGCATTCAGTAACTATGTATGATTAATTTTTTGAAACAGCATATTTATGGCCTGTAGAGGAATGACGGAACATATTGTGGAAGGACGAAAATATATAGCCATTTTCGGTCGAAATGGTTCCCGGCACATGTTAACCGTCTACCCAACACCGGGTATCATCGAAAATACACCACGAAGACTATGAAGTATGGTGGTTCAAAAGTACTGGTTCAGGCATATTTCTCGTTTCACGTTATAGGGCCGATCCACCTAATTAATCCACATGTATCAACCTGTATGCCTTGAAATCTTAGACAACGCTATTCTTTGAAATGCCAACTATTAAATGACACTCAAATAAGACTCCTAACAGGATGATAACCGTGTTCCAGGTCCAAGTACCGGGAACAAGTACTAGTCCAAAGTAGTTTCGGTTCAAAGGAGTTAAGGCTATGTCGTGGCCCATACTGTAATCGCACCATTAGAGTACAAGGTATTCTCATTGTTAAGACTTTTCTACTAGAAAAAAAATAGTTTTGTATACTACATTGTCAACTACCACCACGTGACCTTCAGTCTGTTTTGAAAAAAAGCTCTACGGAATATCAGGCTAAAAAACTGCATCAGTAATGTCTATCAGGAAAGTTAATTACATGAATAAAGGGTCAGACAGAGCAGAACTTTTTGTACATGATGCAATAGTGATACTTCATGAACAAATTCAAGACTTAGTATTAAGGTACTTAGAAACTAAGTAAATTTCTAGGAATATTTAATCAATCTTGCAACTTAAAACCTATTCGCTTGTCGAATAGAAAAATAAATAAACAACGAACCGGGTACTAATGCAGTTGCCCTACACAAGCTCTTCATCCCGCTTTTGGTTTTTATCAAAATGAAAAGAGCGGGCTTGCTATCGCAGATGGCACGGCAAGAGATTTGTCAGATAACCCACTAAACAACAACCAGCTATTGCCAGAGTTTTTCTACAAAACTGATTCATCCAAAGATCAACGCTTTCTGAGACCATTAGAGCGCTCCACTGCCACTAAGATTAACACCAGCAACCCACTCTGTGATTGTGTGTATAAACCAGACACACTGATAACGATTTCGGTGATTTTCCTCTCTGCACATAAAATTTAATTAATGACTCTTTGTGTGGCTGAAATTTTGGACTTTGTCCACTGCCAAATAGTACCTGGAACTAACAGCTGATTCAGTCCTCTTTTTATAGAAATTTGCTTCCTTTATAAGCTTGGTTCTCTAAATAGACACAAATTTTATGTCTTTTTTGTTATCTGTCGATCGCTGTGGTCAGCACGTGAAATTCCCACCAAATCGAATCAAAATGCTTGATGTACACCATATTCCCACTACACGTGCACCTCCCTTGTTTCAGGCACCCACTCTTGCCTGTTTCCAAGTCGGCTGACCATAATTATAATCTCTTGCCTTACATAATTTAGTTTTTCGTATGTGGGACAGAAAAGTGTGCAAAAAAAGTTGAGTTGACTTTTATTACAAACAAACTGGAATCGCTCCCACAGCAGCACTCATGGCAGACAACATTCAATTTAATACCGAGTGCCCTATCACGTCACCACACAACAAGCCATTATCAATCGCTTCCTTTGCTTTCCTCGCAATCTTTCATCGGACTATTCAATCAGTCTCGCAGCAGAACTCGATTCGGGAGGATCGTAAGAGAAAAAAGTACACATTCATCGACTTGTCCGCGCGTATCCGCTTCTATAGTGTGATTTAATTTTAGTCTGCCCTGCTTGAATAAAACAAGTTTTTCGCTATACGTGTTCTGTCGTTTCTTTGTTCTAACCGTCTCAATAGCAACACAAAATGAATCGCTCTCCAATTGCGCTTGTGCGGAATACGCCAAACGGTTGTCCAATGAACAGTGCACTCCTTAGTACGACGAATGCATTCGGGGTAAACAAACGTTCCGCAGCAATCGGCAGCATTCTTACAAAAAACTGCACCGTAATGACAACAAATTTCCCTGAAAACAATGGCAAAGTGAAAAGACCAGATCTTGCAGCCAGCATCATAAGCAAATCAAATATCGTGTGCTTCGATGTTGATTCCACGGTGATTAAAGAAGAAGGCATCGATGAATTGGCTGAATTCTGTGGCAAAGGAGCCGAGGTATCACGTGTAACCAAAGAGGCCATGGGCGGTGCAATGACATTTCAGGATGCCCTAAAAGTGAGACTGAACATCATACAACCCAGCAAGAGTCAAATTGATGATTTTATCAAACTTCGTCCAAGTACACTGACTAAGGGAGTAAAGCAGTTTATAAACCACTTAAGGTCAAGCGGAAAACAAGTATTTTTGATCTCTGGTGGATTTGATTGTCTTATTGAACCCGTGGCCATTGAACTCGACATACCAATGAGCAATGTTTTCGCTAACAAACTTTGTTTCTACAAAAACGGAGAGTATGCTGATTTCGATAGAATGCAGCCCACCTCCAGATCCGGTGGCAAAAGTGAAGCAGTTTCAATAGTCAAGAAGCAGAATCCATCGTCGCTCATAACTATGATTGGAGATGGCGCGACTGACTTAGAGGCAGTTCCTCCAGCGGATTTCTTCATTGGCTTCGGAGGCAATGTTGTACGCACTGAAGTATTCAACAGAGCACAGTATTTTGTCAACGATTTCGATCAACTGTGGTCCCACAATGAGTGATAAAATGTGCTCGTAGTTATAGGTTTAGTTTTACTGTAATGCAATAGTGCTTCACGTCAGTATAGAAACTGTGTAAATAAATTGTATTTCTTCTAGAAAAAGATCAAGTGTACCTATGTATGTAGCTGACATTAATATAATCTTATCTACTATCCGAATGATGTCTTTAATTTTGAGTTTTATTCTATTTTAATTCTCTTCAGAGTAGAAGTAGTTGTTGAATATGTAGATTTAAATGAATTGAAATTGGTTCGAAATCGAGAAAAATAAAAAATATATAAAGAATGAAACTGGAGGAAAGTGAAAATGTTTTACTTTAGTTTGCACCAGGTTAATGACAATACGAAATGTGAACAAAAGCAGCACAGAAAGCAACGTCATTTAAATTTAAATTAACCAAGAGAAATTCCCCTTTCATCTATTGCAAATAAACGAGCTGAAAAGTAAAAAGAGATACGGATAAAAAAGCCATCATAACTAAAACAAATACTTCCGGGCTCGTAACAGTATTTTTTCTTGTTTTAAGTGGGTCAACGTTGTGACAGGAAATCAGTGTGTGTGGATCGGAATATATGATTCCCGAAATTGGTTTTCTTAAAATAGGTTTATGAATATTCGCAAAAATCAACACAGGTGGAAAAATAAAAAGGTTTATGTAACCAATACGTGGTTATATTTTTTTTTTTTTTTTAATATTCAAGGGGCACTTTTCCATGATATATCCTTGATGTCGATATTTCTTAAAGTTCCGAATTTTAAAAAGTTTCTTTAAACATTTGATTGCTAAACTAGTTTTTGCCAGCTTGACTGCAATCTCATTTTCTTCAATGCCCCATGACCAGACAATCACTAAAAAATTGACCTTGCTGTGTCTGGTTAGAGATAACAAAGAAACTAAGCAGCATTTAACCAGTTTGGAGTCCATTGAGCAAGAGATCAATGCCTTACGTGCTGCCTGACCATTCTTAACGTTCATGAATAAAAGCGCCTTTGATGTCTCTGTCAAAGTTGATCTAAGGACAGATTTTAGTTTGATGTTATCTAGGGCTTTGCAACAGTTCGCTTGGTTAGTGCACAATGTCAGACTTTTAGGGTCTTATGTAGGGGTAGGTCACTATAAGACTAGACAGTTTAAAGATACATCAAAAGTATTTTATTTGTTACAGCATGAGCTCCAAAGTACAGGGTTTTGCAATAAGAGCGCTACAAAAGTTTTTTTAAATAAAACAAAAACGGTTTTGGATATCAATGAAATTCTTTATTCCTGTGAAAGTACGTTCGATGCCATTATGTATGGAACTCGATTTCTTTTGCATGGCCACCACGGGCACGCTTGCAGAAGTCCAGACGCTGAACCCAATTTTCGACGGTTTTCAAGCATAAATCGGCCGATACTGCTGCAATTTCACGTTCGATATTCGTACGAAGTTCATCAATCGTCGCTGGCTTGTTGGCATAGACAATAGACTTGACGTAGCCCCACAGGAAATAGTCTAAAGGCGTCAAATCGCACGACCGAGGCGGCCAAGCGACTGGACCATTTCGTAAGATAACACGTTCTCCAAACTTGGTTTCCAATAAATTGATTGTGACATTCGCTGTGTGGCTTGTGGCGCCGTCCTGTTGGAACCACATGTCCTCCAAGTCCATATCATCCAATTGGGGCCAAAAATATTCGGTTATCATTGAACGGTAGCGATCCCCATTCACAGTAACGTGCCGGTCTTGATCATCACGGAAGAAGTACGGCCCAATGACGCCGCCGGCCCATAAACCACACCAAACCGTAATTTTTTCGGGATGCAATGATGACTCATGGAGTACGTGTGGATTGCTGCCTGACCAATACCGCATATCTTGTTTATTGACGAAGCCATCCAGCCAGAAATGAGCCTCATCGCTGAAGATGATTTTTCGATGAAAATCCGAATCATTTTCAAGTTGTTGCTCAGCCCAATTCACGAACATACGACGCTTCTGGTGGTCAAGCGGCTTCAGTTCTTGCCTCAATTTAATCTTGTAAGGATGTAGGCCAAGATCTTTTCGCAAAATTCGCCACAACGACGTCACAGAGATGCCCAACGTTTGAGAACGACGTGTGAGAGACACATTTGGGCTTTCTGCAACTGAAGCCTCAGCGGCAGCAATATTCTCGACACTACGGGCACTTCTTTGTCTCACTGGCACGGGAACATTTTGTACTGTGCCTGTGGATTCAAATTTTTCCACTAGACGCTCAATTGTTAATCTGCTAGGACGATTATGACGACCATAAATTGGACGTAGCGCTCTTAACGTTAAGGCCACTGACTCCGAATTTCGGTAGTAAATTTTAATAATTTCGACTCGTTGTTGGCTCGTATATCTTTCCATCATGAAATGGCAAACCTTACTGAAGAGAAATGTCAAAAAACCGCAAGAAAAATATGGCGTCGTTTGCTGTCCCTGTCGCTCTACTTTTGTAGCGTCCCTATTGCAAAACCCTTTAAAATAAAGAGAACATCCATTGGGTGTAGCCATTGACATCCAAACTTTTTCAGAATTAGAATTGATTAGTCGGAGAAAGCCTGTGGTCGCCGTGGCTCAGTTGTTAGTGCCTTGGACTGCTGACAAGCGGGACAATCGCAAACGAAATGATCCGAAGTATCGTCGCCCTCTCCACTGTGTCACTTAAGCCTTCAGATGCGTGGCAAAAGCGAAGTGCCCCGTTAGAAGGCCAATAAGTTGTCTACAGTCTCTTCTGCTAAGTGACAGCAAGAATGCCGTTGATGTCTTACAGACGTTCGGGAGCATTTGTTTAGTCTGCCTGCATCCTGGAGAGCTATGCCACACACAATTGTGTTCGTAGGAAACCCAACCGTCAATATAGGCCCTGACCAAGGACGCGGGAAGACTCAACGCAGGTTAAGGTCCTGGGAAAACATCCTCTAAACCTTGTCTAGCAATCTCATCAGAAATCTCATTTCCAGAGATCCCAGTCTGACCTATAGTCTGTCCCACAAAAATTGTCAGTACAGGGAAGATAGGACGTTTGCCTCTCACTCTGGTTGCAAGAGCTTACATAAATCTGTCACTCTTTAAAGCTCTTTCAGGGTTACCGTAGTATGCATGACAAATCGCTAGAAACTGGAGAGCAACAACTGTATGGTTACCATCTGCTGATTTAAAAACAAAACAATTTGTTGATGAAAAAAGAAATAATTGTTTACAAAATGAACACCGACTGTATATCGGTGAAATTTTAATATTTTGTAGAAGGCATTTTTTCAAGTATTTTGATGTATCACAATATCACTATAACGCACTTAATCTAATAAATATGATCACTTATAGAACTGTGACTGAATCGAATGTTTCAAAATCCCGCGCGAATAAACCTTCAGTACAAAGCACAAAAACCGAAAAAAAAAATTAACCGCATTTAAACAAGTTTCCCAAAACAGCAAGAAAATAAAAAAAAACCAAAAATTAAGGGGCAACACCCTCACGTACTCAAATTCATTTATTTGTTCTCAAAAGCACAAAATTTCAAAGCTCTTTGACAAAATCCACAGAAAAAGCTGCAACGATTTGCGTTGACTGGATAACGGTAACTCTGTTTCGATGAACATATTTTCAGCACACACAGCGAGAGTTGATGACGACAACACGATCATTCTGCCCTCAGTTGTGTGGCAGACTGATTATGATGGGATCTACTCGAATTTTGAGAGAATTACACAAACAAAATCTGTGTAAGTCAGTGGTTTGGTTTGTATTTCAGTGGCAATTTCTCTCATTGAGTGCCCGAAAAACATCTACCGGCACCAGTGTTTGAAAAAAAGCTCCCCCATAAGGTCTGTACTGACAATTTTTGTGGGACAGAGTATAGGACCCACACAAGAGTCAAAGAGTTCAGCCTTGCGACCGAATTCAGAGAGTTCTTGCATTCTCGCACTATATTGGAACTGGTTAAAGTGTTGAGCAAGGCCTAAAGCGCAGCCTGGCTATCGCCCAAAGAAATTTTTTATCCAATACCACTCCCAGATATTTGGTTTCATCGGAGATTTGATAGTGACGCCCTTTAGCGCTGGCTGAGTCAGATCAGTCATAACCCTCCTCCTCGTAAAGAGGACAACCTCAGTTTTCAGAGGATTGACACAAACCCCCACTCGTAGTGTACCATTCATCAATTAAGTCTAAAACTGGCTGCGCGTTAGCACAGACAGTCTTCAGGCATGACCCGACACATGGTTATCATCCGCGTATATGTATACCTGAGTAGAGAAACGTCAGGAGAGAAGTAAATGTATATTCTCATGGATATTAGGTTTGACGGTAAAAGGAAAGGTACTTAATCACTCCATATATTGGAAAAGAATCCCAATATTTCACAGTACTTCCGGAAATTGACGAATAGGACATGAAATTGTAGGAAGGATGGTAAGGGTGTTCTCCCTAGGCTAACAGCGCAGAGCACGAAGCAAAAAAGTTTTTGTTTGTATGGATCTGTGGTCGCTGGGGTTAGTTAGTGGACTGCTGAGCGAGCTGCGTGGGCTCAAGCCCTATCCATTTCCATCGAACATTTGTGGCGGCACCACCTCTCATCGGGGAATGACAAGCCTCCGCGAGTATAATTTGTCATGAAAGAGCTTCACAATTTCGGTGTTTGGAGTCGGCAATAGATTGAAGGTCCCTTCTTCCATTCGTGCGGAATATGTTACACGCACAGCATAAATGGTTCCGAGAAGCTGGGCCTTGGCTTATTACGAGCTGTCGCACCAGCTATTCCTTTTTTTTTTTTTTGTATATTTTTTTGTGGTAACAGAAATTGCATATCTACATAGAACACCATAAACAACAGCACTGTTCTAGAATGAATCGGACGAACGAGCAAACCATTTTTTTTTTTTGTATAAGCGCCTTCAAATTCGTTTGACCAACGAACTGTATCTATAACCTAATCGGCATTTAGCCTTGCTAACAGCGCAATCAATGTGTTTTGTATTTTTAAGTACATAACGCTAAGATAGCAAACGGAATAGACTTTAGGAGTTTAAATCCATCAAATGATAAGGTGAGTGCGAGGAATTGGCTTTGGACTTGTTAGTCTGATCGTGATCGAACCGCAACTTTTTAGAATATTTAAGTACTTTGTACAAATCTTTCAGGTACACGACAAAAAGTACGGATCTGAACGAAAAAACTGTTGCAAGAATTTTTTGACTGAGAATCCAGTCACCGACCTCAAAAAAAAGTGACACATCTTCTGTCAAATTTTCAGACTCTCAGCCAATAGAATTCGATTAGCGCCATATGCAGCATTTTGCTTAGATCGACGAAGCGATCATTGTTGGGGTTTTCTGAAAGCCAACCCTGGTGAAAACAAAACAAAAACCGAAGGTAAAGGTCATTTATAGAGCTCATTGACTCCAATCGAGGAAGTGGAATTAGATTCAGCAGCGGAAGCAACAGCGGGCGAGAAACAAACTACATAATAGTAAAGAATAAATAGTTGATATGAACAAAATTAAAAATATAAAAAATTGTACAGATCGACGACAATGGATTTTGGTTCACCTTTAGTCAAATCGATGGGGAAACGTTGCAGGTCCGCACCGCAGTATAGAATTAAGAGAGTTTTACTTTATTATTATTGCCTTCAATGGGCTCGTCTGAGGTCTAGGTAAGTCTTAGGACACCCAAAAAACCAACCAAGTATTAGAAGTACGGTAAATAATATATTACTAACATTCCAATATGCGCTTATGCTATTAATGCAAGCCTTGCCCATGCGAAGGGTGTATATTATGTTCAAGTGCATGTCATATTTGCAGAGTATTTAATTAGTAAGCAAAGAATCGTTCAGGCATATTTCGATTAAGTCTGAACCGCGGTAATTCACAAAGAAATAATAAAGAATGAGTTTTAGAATCTTAGACTTCGTTCCAGGAAGTTTTTTACAGACTTGTCTAAGCATCTCTTTAAATTGCATTTAAAGATGATGCGCCTTTTCAGAGCATCTAAACTGAAAACCCCTCAAGAATTGCTGTTATCTGAATTGCTTTCGCCCTTTCAAACCTCTTCGTTGGTTGAATTTTTAAAGGTATTTTTCTCATGTTGCTTTAATATACATACATCTGTTTGCATATAGGTAGGTATCTGAGTATGTACTTACATAGGTACACATGAAAACACCGCAAACGATTAGTTGAGGAAAAATTAAATGTAAAATGAAGAAAACTGAGAAATGTTCCACTTTTTGCATAATATCAAGTAGAATAAGGCAAAGAAATTAACTACCTACTCAATCCAACACATTTAGTTTAAGTAAATACTTTTGACGATGTTTAGGGCGTTGATGGTTTAGTATAAACCGATGAATCATAAATCATTATTTTCATGCCTTGGATTGAAAACTAAATTCAACATATGTACAGACATGTGTATGTACCTATCTGCCGAAGAAAAACTTTTATGAAGTAGAAGATGAGACGCCGACAAAAGTTACATATCATTCACATGTATCTATGTGAACATCTGATTATTGTAGGTATAGGTAAAGTACCCACATACAATTTATAAGCCGCTTTGGGTTATTCGCGGGCGACATCGCAGATGTATCGCTAAATTTGGTATGATGAATGCAAGCCGCATTTTGGAAGCTTTTTACCAAAACGGAATACTAGTTTTGTAAAACGCCTACATTCAAAAACCCAAGCAGTTGTTTAAGAAGACATATTATGAACAAATGTTCCACCCGAATTTTCTTTGAAACCAATAAATTGCAGTTTTGATTGTATTGTAAATGATATCATTAATCGATGAGATCATCAGGAAACTCTGGAAAAGGAAGCATCTTTAAATTTTCATTTTCAGAAAATCTTACAGACATTTTTTTTTAGTAGGTACCGCATTGTCACAAGGGGAGAGAAGAAAACTTACCTTTAACTTCGGTTTATTCAACTTTTATCCACTGCTACACAGTTGAATATTATAAATAGCACCACAATTGAACTTAGTTTTGTTTTTTTTTTTTGTAAATTTTCTTTCAAGTCTCACTTTATCCCATTAACAAAACTATTTCTTTGCTGGTATTGATTATTTTATGCGAAAATCTATTTTATGCCAAACTCAAATAGATATTAGAAAATATATAGGTAATATTCAAAATCACATTCAAACCACTACAATTGCTTGCACAAAATGTATACGCTTTCACTTAGAACAATGGCTATGAGGAAGTTTAATTACAATTGTTACACCCGAAAAGACTTGTAAATGATGGACAACTATGATTCAGTTAGTTGAGTGTCGGATAAATTGCCATGAACTACCTAACAATTTTGTATCTAAACTTTTTGCTTTTGGCCAGAGAAGGCATAAATAAATGACGTCTGCGCTGAAGGTTGTGGTTTGACAACTGAGGAAAAGTTCAGAGTATGTTCCAAAATATTGGATGTTTTACAATCAACTTGTATTTTGCTTTGAAATTTTAATCATGTGACTTAATTTTATCAAGATTAGGAACGTTTTATTTGCAAACCTATAGAAAGCTCAACAAACTGCTACACAAAGTGAAAATAATGTAGGTAATTAAGTATAAAAAAAAAAATAAAATCCTAGTTTTATACCGACTTCAACGTTTTCTTAAAAACGAAACAACTTTAAACCAACTACTTCTCATTTCATCTCATCTTCCAATGGCCCGCTTATCCACTATATGGGTCGCGGGTTTAGGTAGCTTAAGTGGACCTTCCACATTTGCCGATCTTCCGCCATCGACTCTAACTCATCCGGGGCTATCCCCATACGGGTACAGGTGAGATTTCGGACTTGGTCCAACCATCTCATCCTAGGTCTACCCAGGGGACGTCTGCCCGATGGCACGAATTCCATGGCACGTCTCGGAAACCGAGTTGGGGACATGCTTTTGACGTGCCCAAACCATCAAAGTATGGACCTCTCCGTTGGAAGAAGTAGCTGCTCGACATTGAGTGCCTCGCGTACTCTGGTGTTCCTTACCCGATCTCGGCGAGTCACCCCAGCAATACAAGGAAGAAATCTCATTTCGGCAGCTTGTATCCGCGATCTTATTCTTTAGGTCATTACCCAAACCTCATGACCATACGTGAGGGTCGGAACAAACACTGAATTAAAAACCGACAACTCAGCTTCGATGCCAAGTTCGGCCCTCCTGATAACTACTTAATACTTTAAATTACAGTACAATCAGGACTGAAACAGTGTTCCAATCAAAAACCACTGGTTGCACACATAAATCCAGAGGTCGGTCGCAGCTTGAGCCGTAGTCATAGATCAGGTAAACTTATTGAAACCCTCAAGATCCTAAAAACTGATTCTGTGAAGTTCATCTAAATATTTATATGTATGTATTACGAATGTAATGCATCTCTACGTCATCCTAGATCTTGAATGAAACAATGGTAGTCCAATCGCCGGCAACTCCTTTGGTGTCGGTGCAGGCACCTATATACTTCCACCAGTTTCATTTGGCAGCGGAATATAAAGAATAGATAGCTGCTCACAATACGTTCATTGTATCATCAACCGCAAAGTATCGCCTTTCGACTGATGAGATCACCAAGAGTAGCTCTGAAACAACAACAGGACTTCAACTATTCTTCAAGAATTTCATCCTTCTCACTCAACGATGACCTCAAGAAGCTGGGCATGTCCTTCTGGCACGTTTTGTCTGTGTTTAGAGATCAACGAACTGATGAGCACATCTTGTGCGCCTAATCTGCTCTATACATCATATGAGCACATCTTGTGCGCTTAATCCGCTCTAGACAACCACCCTTTAAGATGGATACTCTTTGATCTGTTCATTTTTGGACGACTTCATTTGAAATAAATTCTATGCAAAGTTCTGAATTTTGCGATAGTAATATGGTCTCATTCACGTTGGCTGTAAAAAAAGATTTACGATCTACACGAAATCGACTTAATTTAAGAAGATTAACGTACACAAACCTGACTGTCATATACCTTAGGTGGATGAAATGCGATGTTCCACAGCGAGGTCTTTCAACCACATATGAGGGACTACGCAGCAAAGGATCAATACCGTCAAACGTAAAGGCGCGCGCATCTCTTCTCAAACGCATTGACCAAACTACTCGCAGATGAATAGAAAAACACCTTCGAAACAAAGGTCTAAAACTTCACCGCTCAGATACAAATTTTAAAACCAAAAGTTTGTCAGCTCTTTTTGTAGACGATGGTAGATGGTGGGACTGAACTTGATAAATGCAGCATAATGGGAAAACCTGCGCTTCACTGTGGTTTGAGTTGATCCATGTGTAATGTACTTGTTGATTCCAAATGTTTCCAGGACGACTCAGAGCAAAACTTCTCACCTTTAAGTCATAGCATATGCTCTTGATTCATACATGTGTGCTACCCTCCTGTAATCTAACTTCGTGGTGAGGTCACTTAACTTAAGCAGGCTTCTTTTCTGTCCATTAAGCGTAAGGATCAGCCTTTTTACGCTTCTAACCCAGTCCGTAGAAAGCGCTTATCAAGGCTTAATTTTTGTTTCAGATGCGACTGAAGTACCAGATCTGCCAATAGCTATGGTCAGCACTCCAAAATCCTTCTCGTCGTACATCCACTTAGCAACTGCAAACATTTTCAATAGAACACAGTTTTGAGACCAAAACGCCTTCCCAACACTTATTTCCATCACACATCCGATAGAAAATAATCGACCACTGCCACACTTCACTCGTAAATTATTACATCGAAATTCTACTTTCTTTGATTGTGTATTTTAGTTAATATTAAATACAAAAAACTATTGAAGAATTTAATTCCTTCGGTTGAAGTTGTTTGTAGCGGGTTGGGTGAGTTGCAATCCACGAATATTGTGGAAGTCCAACAGCTTCAACATCTCCTTTGTGTCGGGGTCAACTTCAATTATGTCCTGCTCCAGAGCTGAGACAGCCGGAACATAGTTATCACGACGTTCACGTTCTTCTTCTTGAAGCTTGATAGAAATACCACGTACTTGGGAATGTCGCAGACGTCCCATCAAATGGGTAACATAACTAAAAAGAAACAGACATAAACAACCATAGTTGGCTTTTAGTGCAGATCATTTCTTACCCAGCAATCTTGTTCCTCAATGGTTTTGTGGGAATAATAGCAACTTCCTCACAGATCCTTTTGTTGGTATGGAAATCCATAGTGAGACGGGTATAATATTTCTCAATAATGACCTTAGCGGCCTTCTTGATAGTTTTTGTTCTTACGCGACCCTGTGAAAAAAACACTCTTAATTATGATCTGATGGATTTTTTTGATTATCATTTTGAACAAATTATAAACTATAATTGAAATTATAGTTTAAATAAGCAATAAGTTTACTGATGTTAAGAAAATTTAAAGATTTTTATTAATTTGTTGACAAATGACACCCACCATGGCTGACACTGTTACCGGAAAAGAAAAGCGTGATGCCTTTTCGTATGGATGTCGATGTAGTGTTGAAAGGTTTGCTTACAATCGAGCTGCGTGTATGCATAAAGATATGGTAAAGGTAAAATGTGTTCAGAAATTACACGATTTTTAGAGAATCTACAAAAGTCGATTGAAACTTAATGTTTGAATATACATGCATATATAACATCTTGGCTCCCGGAGTGCTATTTTCAATTCATTATTCCTGCAGTACTTTAAAAAACAAATATATGCTCACGCCCTCACGCAATTAAACAGAGGAGAATATAACACTCTCGATCAATTAGGCGATCTGCTGGTAAAAACAAGAAAACTTAAAACAGCAAGGTGGCTGTTATAGCTGAGCCAGAACACACTTAGACAAAAGTTTGGTCCTTTGTGATACCCTTTAATAATATTGTTTCAAACCACTGTACCTCGCTCATGAGTTTTGAATAAAACCACAACGAAATAAGCGTCACCAGATCAATTCTTTAGCAAAATAAACCAAATGTGCAGCAGATAGGAGTAACAATAAATACAATACAACAGTGAACACAAACAATGTTTTTTTTATTTAAAATATCAGCGCAGGAGTTAGAGAGGCCAAAGGTGCTAAACTATTTAGATGATATCATGATGATCTGAAACTTGGAGGAAATTTATTCATGGAACAAATTCCCGAATACACACCAAACCACTTAGCAACACAACAACCCTCAATAAAGGCAAGGCGGTAGAAAAATTTAGCTTTCCCAGACGGCATCTAATACAAACAATTAGACGTAATGCTTAAATCACTTATAATGAGTACATGGGAAACTGTGAACTCAAGTTACCAATTTCTAGTTGAACCAGATTTCGAAGGAACAGCTCCAAATAAGGAACCAATAGACATTACAATTCATCGAAGCTATGGGCGGTAGAACGGGACACACGCCATAAAGCAAATTCTGTTGCGATATTGTAGGTCAATGGATTCCAATCACCTTATGTTATTTTAGGTAGGGTTGGCGAGGGGGCAGAAAACCCTCTGTGCCACACCCAGGTTAGTAGACACCCATTGCTCTTAAAGCACAGCACAGCACTGCTATAATGAATTTACAGATGTATTTGATAGCTACGACAATTAGTTGTTCGGTATTCCGAAAAAAGCGTTTCCAAAGGATTTATGTCTGAGATAGGAGAGACCTGGGTAGTGGCAGAGAAAGTGGGTCATCCTCACTTAGCCTTAGCTTTTTCACAGCGTAGAGTATTATGACCTCTAATTACTCCTACAAGGATGGAGGGGATTTTCCTGTCCTTCTGCATTAGTTCTGGCACCGCTGGACCTCGATGTTTTCTTGTTATTTTACAGAATTCCAAAAAGTACCATCTTCTATTTGCTTACGCCAGAGACCTGATTCTTGCTTCATGCTTTAATTTACATATTGGGACTTTTACTAAATTATCAGCTTGCTCTAGGTCTAGCGTAAAGTCTTTCCTTGCCAATTCATCAGCTTTCTCATTCCCTGGTATGTCTTCATATTTTTATCTTCCGCTGTAGGTCACTTTAAGGAATCGTACCACAGAACGTTGATGAAGAAGGGAGGTCATTGGAAATGAGAACGTTGAATGAATGAAAAACGTTACAGAACTTCATGCATGTCCCCCGAGATGTGAAAGTGTTTTAGTAAGTAGACACTATTTTGTAGAAGATCAAACCCAACCGTTACTTTTCCTAATTATCATTGCGATTTGCAAATGTATACTAAAATAAGGACTAGGCTTACATGTGTGTATAATGGTGTGTAACTTGTACATATCTTCATACCATGGGTGGAATGGATATGGAATCGATTACATATGTTAAAACGTTGCCATGGGGACATTATTTTCTGTTTATTTTCATTATGATACAAGTTCAGCAACTTTACTTATTTAACAAACAAAATTTATTTTCTTAAAATAAGTGAATTAAAACACGATACTATGGAAGATACCGGAGAGGAAATCAAAATCAATGAATTTCTAAAATTTTTAAAAATTGCTTGTCACGTCAACGATTTGATACGAGATTCTAAAGAATCAAATTCCAATTCAATCGATTTCGACGAACTTGCTTCAAACAAAATTATCCAAGATCTTTATGGATTTAGTAAAGGCGAAAACATAGAAAACATAGATGTTCTCCCAGCTGCAATGGACGCTGCACCGGAAAGGAAAAGATTACCTAATAATTATTCAATAAAAAAAGTGAATTCAGGACCCTATAGTGGCGAGAGTGTGGAAAAGAAACCAATTCATCCAAAGCTGAACGAAAAGTTGGACTATTTAATAAACGAAGGGGTTTTGGATTCCGTATTGCCATTCGTCTGTCCGATTGTACCGACTAATAAACAATGTCAAGGAATGCAAAAAAATAACTTAAAAGTAAAAGCCCGAGACATTAGCCCTCCGAGCACATCGCGTTTAAAATCAGTGCCATCTATTTATGGAGATTGCCAAGAGTCTATAAATTTGGATGAAGCTAAAGAATTGCCAGTGTCAACAACCGTAGTGGAAGACAACATCATATCTTCAGGAATAACCACTAAAGATACAAGACCAACTTCTAGACGGAGGTCCATCGCGACTCCTCGCATGAACCTGAGTGCCGAAAATAAGAAACAAGAGTATGTACCTAAATAGTGAATAAAACTACACTCAAGTTTAGTAATTAGACGAATGTAAATTTATGAGGAATCAGTAGTCTAGTTAAAAGAAAAAGTCACTATACAAGATGCCTTGGCCTTCAATGACCTTTCCTATGAATTCATTGGCATACGACTTTAAGTGATTGTAGATTTGCCTAGTAAGTTTAGGTAAGATTCTACCTGCAAGGCATTAGATCGCGTGGCTTACGTCCTGTGATTCTTCCACTATTTTATCAGATTGGGTGAGAAGTTTCCATATCATATTTGGCTCCTCCATTTCTCTGCAAAGCAAGTCTGAAAAGTGGTCACCGTCACTTAGTGGTTAGTGCGTTGGATTGATGTGCCATCGCATATGTTCGAACACCAGTAAAATCCACCGAACATTTTTCGCGGCACCACCTCTCGTCGAGGAAAGATAAACCTCCCAGAGTATAGCTTGTAATGAAGAAGCTTCTCAATTCACCTTTCCAAAGAGCAGTAGAATTGCAGGTCCTTTCCATTTTGTACAATATGAATGGTTTCGCGAAGTTAGGCCTTGGACCAACCCCTGCTGTAGCCCCAGCTATTAATTTTTTTTGTTTATTTAAGTCTGACAAATCCGCTGGTATTTCCTTCATCCTTTTGTAGGTATAGTTAACGAATTTTTGGCCTATTCAGCTTAAATCCTTAGCATGGTATTCAAATATGTATGTATGTACGAGGCCTTTTCAGTCTAGAAAGATGTTTGTCTATGGATAAACATAAATTAGACATCGCTTCCTCTAATGACCTTTCCTTCCTTATGAGAACATAAAAGTTCGGGTGGACCTGACCTTCAACCCACTTAGCACTAAGATGGGCCTTTTTGTTACCACGACTCGCGTAATGTGCGTTTTTGTAGAGACAGCCGGGAGTGCTTTCATTATCTTCGGTACTTCCCCATTCTGTACGCCTTGCGTTCACTTCGTAGCCCATCAGAAGGATGTGCTATGGTGGTCCGCTTTCTCTGGCAGGGCTGGACAGTATTGGTATTTTGTTCAATCTGATGAACGTTAGCCTGATGGTTGGAATTGAAAAGGAGATTATAGTGAATCACCTTTATTGCTGAGGCTCTCATCCAGTGCTAATAGATAATTGCGATGTCAATGTTATTCTCCCTCAGAGGAACTACCAAATTATCGGAGACACACCTAAAGTGCCTCAGATTAGTCTGAATGACCTTCGGCACTATCCGATGGGATTTGGTCGGCGATCATCAGGTCCGACAACTTGCCGGCTTCAACGATGTCCACATTATCCTCAGAACACAATGACAGGAAGACCTTAAGCTTGGCATAACTGATACCAAACCTAAGTTTGTGTTCTGCTTTCTTAAGTGTTTTTGTTTAGTCTCGCCATTATGAATGTCCAGTCATTCACTGAAACTCCCAAGTTGTGGGTTCACCTCACCCTCATTGCCTCAACCTACTTCACCTTCTGCAACGGATGCTCCGCCTGCCTTTCTGGATCCACTGATTCCTCCCACGGTTAAACTAACTAAGCAATCTGCTGACCTTTATGACGGCCGCTATGTCATGTCACGCTTGAGAGATCACCGAGTTTATGAGAGTGTGTGTCTTTACCTCGCTTACCTACACGACAAACCGGACTCTATCTGTATCGATGGAAAAACTAAAACAAACGTCATGGTCTCTATCCACCAAGAAGGCCTTTCAACTGCCCCCGATGAACCTTCAAAGAACGCGCTCTAACTTCAAAAATTATTATCGTTCCTAATCAATGCCTCCATACTGATCCAAGCACAAACACCCCTCCTCAGCTGTCGCTTGCCAACTTAACTCCTGCGGCTGTCTCTCAACCCCCTACCATATGAAATAATTCCCCCAAATGTCTGTCCCTCTACTATCAAAATGTCAGAGGACTCAAAACCCGTGAAGTAATTCAGTCCTCCTCCAAAAACTCCCGTACGATACCTTTGCCTTAACGGAAACTAATCTAACTCCCAATTTTAATAATAATGAAATTTTCCCTCCAGAGTTCAACATTTTCCGCGCTGATGGAAAGAAGACGCCTCCTCCGGCCGCGGTGTTTTGCTGGCAGAACATAATCGCTTCGATGCTACCCTTTTTAACAGATCACATACCACCGACTTTGAGTTTATCTGTGTCAAAATACCCATCGCCAAGCGTTATATATATATTATGTGCTGCTATATACGCCCTTCCCAACCAGTTGGGTCCTACCAGCGCGCTGTCGACGCGGTTGATTCCCTGTTTGACGCCTTGGCGAAGACGTCTTTATCTTGGGTGATTTTAATCTTCCCTATCTCCAATGGACCAAATCAGATCAAGAGTCTTACTTTGTCTCCAATGCCAACTCCGATAAGGAAATCCTACTCACTGACTGTCTCTCTGACTGTGGCTTATACCAAATAAGTGGCATTCGTAACAACCTGGATAGACAACTGAACCTTATCTTCTCGTCCGATGCCGATAACTCCACCGTCTCCAAGAGCAATCACCTTCTCTCTACTTTAGACCGTTTCCACCCTCCTCTCGTCCTTACCAATTCGTACGATAACGCACTTATAAACTTTCCTTTCTCGCGCGCCACCAGGTTCTTGAGGAGTACTCCTCCGACAAGGAGTCACTTAAACTACCTAGTCCTTACAAGCCTCAGATACAAATAAGTTAAAGCTGTTTATTTAAGGTGTTCACTAAGTAGCAACCTTGAAACTGCTTCCCAAAAAGACTGAAATCCAATCTCAAGTTGGGGTTCTACATACCAGAAGTTCACCTCCTGAACGTAAGAATACGCGTTTGGTAGACAGCGATTGGTTTGGAAAAACCTGTAAACCAAAGATTTTCGGCAAAGTTTTCGTTTTACAAAGTCAATTTGTTCTAAATTTATACGACGTGTGGAGTAGTCGCCGTGGCTCAGTAATTAGTGCGTTGACCTCCTGTGCGACCTGCGATGTTCCTAGTCCGACCAAACCAAACATTTTTCGCAGCACCACCTCTCTGCAGGGATGACAAATCTTCAACTATAACTATAATTTGTGATGAAAAAGTTACTTACTTACTTAAGGTGGCGCTACAGACCGGGGTGGTCCTGGCCCTCAACCAACAAGCGTCGCCGGCGATCTCGATCTTTTGCCAGCTGTCTCCAGTTTCGCACGCCAAACTGGAGACTGGTTGAGGTCCCCTTCCACTTGCGTGCGCCTCCTGAGTCTTGGTCTTCCTCTACTGCGCCGTCCCTCAGGTGTGGGTTCGAAGATTTTCCGGACCAGAGCATTGGTGTCCATTCGCTCTACCTGACCCAGCTACTTCATTGGGCCTTCACTCTTCTTGTTAAGCCGATGTCGCTATACAGTCCTTACAGTTCATCGCTGTATCTCCTTCTCCACTCACCGTCTATGCAGGCGCGACCAAAAATCGCCCGAAAAATTTGCCTCTCAAAAAAGGCAAAGGGAACCTCATGCGCTTTTGACAGAGTCCAAGCCTTTGCGCCTTAGAGCAGGACTATGACGATTAAGGTCTTATACAGGGTAACTTTAGTTGTTCGAGAGAGGGCTTTGCCTTCTTAGCCCAAAGAAACAGCGATTGGCAAGAGTTATTCTTCGTTTAATCTCAGCGCCGATGTCATTGTCTGAATTTATAGTGGAGCCTTGGTAGACAAAGTCCTTAACTACCTCAAAGTTATAGCTGTCTATAGTGACGTTCTGTCCGAGACGTCGGTGTTGGGAGTCCTTTCTTGTTGACAGCATATACTTGGTCTTGCCCTCATTGACCGCTAAACCCATCTTCGCCACTTCCGTCTCAATACTCTCGAACGCGCCAGTTATATCACGCTGCGTTCTTCCGATAACGTCAATATTGTCGGCGTATGAGAGTAATTGGACGGACTTTTGAAAGATTGTACCTCTGGTATTGGAGCGTGAGCTTTGCACTATTATTTCAGCGCGTCGCCCTGTCTAAAACCTTTTTTGACATCAAAAGTCTCGGTGAGATCTTGACCGACCTTGATGGAGCAGCGTGCATTCTCCATCGTCATCCTGCACAGACGGACGAGTTTGGCAGGGATGCCAAAACTAGACATGGCTCTGTATAGCTCGTCTCTATAGATGCTGTCATACGCGGCCTTAAAATCGATGAAGAGGTGGTGGGTATCGATTTGAAGTTCCTGGGTTTTTTCCAAGACCTGCCGCAGTGTGAATATTTGGCCGATGGTGGAATTTCCTGGCCTGAAGCCACACTGATATGGACCGATCAGGTGGTTGACGAATGGCTTCAGGCGTTCCCACAACATGGCAGATAAGAGCCGTGTAAGCGATGTTAAGAAGACTGATGCCTCTGTAGTTGGCGCAGTTCAGAGGGTCTCCTTTCTTGAGGATCGGGCAAACAATGCTAAGATAAAAAAGTTGGGAGTCGATTTTGTAATTAAGTTGTAGTTCCTGTTTTTTTGTTATAAATTTGTAAATTTCTATGTATTTACTCTGCTTTTCATTTTTAGTACTGAAGTTGTTATACACGTCTGCGATGAAATTAAAAATACATCTCGAGACTTTACTTGCCCACAGAAGCTTCTGGTTAGTAAAATGGGATATTTCGCAGACGTAACAGCAGGCCAGAAGCTCGAAGATATGGATATATCTGTGCATTGCGATATTCAAATATTTGAATGGCTCATGAAATGGATAAAGAAAAAGCCGGATCAGCAAGACTTGCCAGTTTTAGATGCAACAAACGTGGTTCCGATTTTGGTGTCTGCAAGTTTTCTTCAGGTATTAAGCACAACTTGAACTCTCGAAAATTTTTCAAAATTTCATTATTTCAGATGGAACCACTTCTTTTGGATTGTCTGTCCTTCTGCCATGCTCGCTTAACTGATGTTGTGCGCTCGTCGACGAATCTTTCATGTCTCAATGATTCAATTATTACCAGACTGGCTGCTATGTTCACTAATTTGGAGCTGGAAGTGGTCAAAGATAAGAAGGAGCGTGTTACGCCAAGACTGTGGACTAAACTGATCCAAAGCCTCTGTGAACAAGAACCGCAAGCTTTGCGTGGTCATTATTTTAGTCTGGCTGGACTGTTTCGCTGTTCTAAGTGAGAAGATGACTGCTAACATGTGACGATTTAAAATTCAAATATTTTAAATGTATTGTAGGTGTGGTAAATGCCTTACTCAAACAATGAGCTCATATATTGGTTGCCTACCGTCTAATGTTCGTCTCAATAGATGGGGACAATTAGTTAGCCAACATACTCGAGATGTCTCATGGGATTTGTCCCATTACATTACGTCGTTGTTCAAGGAACTGAAATCATGGCGCAGAGTCTACTGGAAGTTGTGGGGGCATTGCCATTTTCTTTATTGTTGTATTTGTGAAACGCATTTTCCGATATATCAAGTATGAAAGAACATTTTTATATCGTTTCTTACAAGTGATGAGCCAAACTCTAGATGTCTTGGTGCCGTTTTCATCCTGATGCAGCTCAATTTCTAGGACCGGTTACTGAGGGTCGCATAACTGGTCCCGCAGGTCGATATCCTTGTTGTGGTCAGCAAGCATTTCGCTATGAGACTTTACCCGGGCCAAATGTATTTTACACTCTCCAATTATTTTATTTTATTTTGTTTCTGTTGTGATGCTGCACTATTCCGATTTGAGGAAAAGTGTAACATTGGCTTATTCATAATCGCTTTCACTTAGGCCAAATGAGCAATTTAGTTAAATATGAGATGAGCACAATAAACAGAAACGAATCTGAACTGAAAATCAAGATTTCCGATGAAGCCAAATATCTAGGAGTGATCTTGGAAGAAGACATCCAAGGTGCTCTCAGTTTTCTGGCAGTGTAAGGGTGCTTTTGGCAAGACATGTGGCTTATCACTGAATAAGGCTTTCGCGTAAGTATGTGACTGCCCTAAACTAAACTTTAAAGAACGGCTTGTATCGGCTGTACGGGAGCTTTTCAGAGCACGTCTACCTCCCCTTGATACTTATATCATGGGCTGTACTATCAAAGCAATGTATCGTCTTAGACAGGGTGGCTTTTGGTATCATCCGCACTGGAGTTTTGATGACCTTGCGCGACACTTACCCTGTGTCCTTAGTTCCATAGATATGCAAACTGATGCAATGACAGAACTTCGGTTGCGAATCTAAAGTCGGCTTTCCTTGCCTTCAGGACTGGCTTCGGCCAGAGTCTGAACCTGGACGGGGCTGCAGTCGAATCTTCAAGGATGGCTCCAAAACCAGTCATGAGTCAGGTGCTGGTGTCGTCATGGAGGTCGATAACACTAGACTTCACTACTCGTCGGCCAATGATTTCTCTGTTTCTCAAGCGGAGACTTTTGCTATCCTAATGGCCACAGACTATATTGTTAAAAATAGGTGGAAGGGTCGGAGCATCTGCGCCTGTAGCGATAGCCAGGCTGCGCTTAAGGCCTTGCTCAACCCTTTAACCAGTTCTAATATAATCCGAGAATGCAAGAACTCTCTGAATTCGGTCGCAAGGCTGAACTCTTTGACTCTTTGTCTGGGTCACAGGTCTGGAAATGAGATCACCGATGAGATTGCTAGACAAGGCTCAGAGGATGTTTTCTCAGGACCTGATTGGGTCTTCCCGCTTCCTCGGTTAGGGTCTCCATTGACGATTGGGTTTCCTACAAACACAATTGTGTGTGGCATGGCTCTCCATGATACGGGCAGACTAAACGTCTGTAAGAAATCAGCGGCATTCTTGCTGTCACTCAGCAGAAGGGACTCTATACAACTTATTGACGTTCTAACGAGGTACTTCGCTTTTGCCAAGCATCTGAAGGCTTAAGTGACACAGTGGAGAGGGCGACGATACTTCGGATCATTTCCTTTGCGATTGTCCTGCCTTTGCTCGGATCAGATGGTAGATTTTCGATGCTGATGTGGTGAGTGCTGAAAATGTAAGCTCCTTATCATTGAAGTGCCTTCTCGGTTTTCTCCGAAAGTCGAGGAAATTTCAGTAAAAATATAAACGCTACCAAATGATTCATTTAAAATTTCTCATTTGGCTGTAGTGAGAGTGTAGAATTAGCAACAAACGATTGTAAGTGGTTTCTTATTTAATTTATTTATTGACGATTTTAAGGGATGCCAATTTAGAGAACATAGCGTTGTTTTAGAAAATGATCGCGACCGTGCTATTTTTAACTTGTTGCAAATTGCCTCTGAAGGAGACAGTCTTTTTGAAAACCCACCTTCGAAGTTGCGTGAAGAAGTTTCAAGTAGTACAATGGAACCCAGATGGATTGGTCTGTGCTTAATGCCGACGAAATGCAGACCGGGCCTATTGCCGATATTAAGCCCCGAAGGTAAGCTCTTACTCGTGTTAATGCTCTACACGTTATATATTTATACTTTGCATTGTATTTTTTCAGAATATTACAATAAATTGTCACGGAAATTGCGTCTCGGAGCCTCGCATTTCGCTGAGTCAAGTAGTGAATCTGATACCAGCGATACACCGGAGAAATCTAAGAAGTTTCCCCTTCGAAACTTCTCCACCAGCAGTGATGGCTGTGAGTCAGAAACCAGCAGTCTTAAAAGAGTCCACAGAAGACGAAATCGAAGGTAGGCCAACTAGAATATGTATTAAAGACAAAAGTCTAATGAAGCACAAAATTGTTTACATAACAAGCCACACGGAAACATTCAAGAACTATTTGTTATTATGTCTTACTGTTGCAAATGCATTAATGGTCATGGCCACCTGCACTCATATCTTAATTATCCCCAAAACTTCCATTTTTTTTCTCCTTCGATGTGTATTATTTTGGTCCAGATCTATTCAAAGAATCGGTAATTGAATTCTGTCCCATACCACGTTTTCTTTGCGCAGAAGTATTGGATGTCGTTTTCAAGAGTTAGAATGGTTATCTTCTCAGACTAAATTGGAAGCTGCGTATGTACAATGTGGTTATCAGAAGCAAGCTCTGTGAGGTCCTGCTGTCCATTCTGGCTGACACCAGAGGGGACTTCGATTTAAAAAAAAAATGTACCAAGCGAAGTTCCTTACAACTGATTTATGTGTGGTCCAGTGCAAGATAGAGGTCATGAAGGATCTTCAAAATCGTACATTGTTTCTGGAGATTGTTTCTACCGAAGTGTTTTTGTCCGCAACAAGCAATGTCAGGACATTCACACAAAATATGCTCTGCAGTTTCTTGCTCTTCCAAGTAGAGCCGGCACATGTCTGACCGACTAATGCCCAGCTTGTTATGATGGAGGAGCTTAGCATCACTTTTATTTAGTGCGACAGTTTATTCTCTTCTTTTGTTATTTAAGGAGTTGAGTCCATTTGTTGAGTGTTTCATTACCCTAATTGAGTTCCAGCTTGATGTGGCTGGTGAATAAACCACAGAAGGAAAATGTGCCTGTCAAAGCAGATTGAGCTCCTTATCTGGCGAGCTGTGATCTAGAAGCCAATAAATAATGATCTTGTTGAAGAGCACCTCCAGACAAGTTTGGAGTCAAAGTGAAAGAGCTGGACGCTTTAATCTGATCTGTTTTCTTCGGAGGTTGCGTCTGAAGCAGTCTCTAGCACGGAGAGTGCATATAAAAATGCATATACCTTAGCTTGAAAGACAGATATGGAGCAGCCAAGTGAGACTGGTGGCCTAAGGTTCCGACCGTAGACACCCGCACAGCCACCGTGTTCGGCTTTTGATCCGTCGATCTACCACTGCGCGGTCGAGGATGATAGCGTAGAACGGCGATGAGAAGTTGATCCTGGAGGCCATGAGTTACAGATGGCCGGATTTGACAGAATCGTTGAAATTGAAGTGGTGTGAAAAGACAAGCAAGGGAGGCCCAAGAGAGCTCCCAAGGCTGTTGACAGGCAGGTGCGCAAAGCGCTTGTGGTACTGCGCGGTCGAGGATGACAGCGTAGAACGGCGATGAGACGTTGATCCTGGAGGCCATGAGTTACAGATGGCCGGATTTGACAGAATCGTTGAAATTGAAGTGGTGTGAAAAGACAAGCAAGGGAGGCCCAAGAGAGCTCCCAAGGCTGTTGACAGGCAGGTGCGCAAAGCGCTTGTGGTACTGCGCGGTCGAGGATGACAGCGTAGAACGGCGATGAGAAGTTGATCCTGGAGGCCATGAGTTACAGATGGCCGGATTTGACAGAATCGTTGAAATTGAAGTGGTGTGAAAAGACAAGCAAGGGAGGCCCAAGAGAGCTCCCAAGTCTGTTGACAGGCAGGTGCGCAAAGCGCTTGTGGTACCGGTGCGGACAAGCCTTTGTATTTTTTGAAGATCATTTTAGCCGAGGCTTACACCAATTTGTTCCACCACAGCAGTGATGCATAGTTGATTGTAGGGACTATGATAGTGAGGTAGGTCCAAATTATCATTTTGGTGGCTAAGTCAGGCCCGACTTCAGGCCCGACTTCTTTCCGAACAGTCTTCAACAGGCCTAGAAGGCTGAGGTAGCTTTAATGGTAATGTTCTTCAAATGTGGATCCCAGGTGAGTCTTTGGTCCAGAACTACTCGTAAATATTTGACTTTCCTTGAGAATGGGATTTATACGCCGTACGCGATAGAGTTGAGATATTTAATGAAAGGGATGTTGATCGGTTTAGTAGGGTTAACACTTAGCCACACTATGTTAAGTGCACTTCGCATGAGGGTGTTGAGGGTCTGTATTTTAGTTGTATCGTACCAATTTTGAAGCATACTTGTTTGGCATACTATTCTGGCGCTTTGTTATTTCAAATCATGTCCAAGAATTTCATTTGAATGACTGGCGATAAGTCCGATTCCCGATTGGTGTGTTATAAGATCGACAAAAGAAGCCTAATTTGTTCAAGGGGATGAACTTCCATTAAAGGTGAAAATGTTGGAATTATAAGTGCATGATTCAGATTCGGCTTGCATAGTATGTTTCAAGAATAACAATTCCTATACAATTTTATTTATTCGTATTGCTTTAGAATAACACTTACATACGTAATTATTATTGATTTTCTTAGGCAAACCGAATTTTCTGGAAGATTTTGGTCTGGAGAATTATCAGCGCGAAGCAATCAAGACCATCAAAGAGAATTTGAAGAAAAAGTTATGAAACATGTCACTACAGCCGTTGGTAAAAAGACCGGAGTTGATTCAAATACAGCGCAAAACAGTGCAAGCAATTCGGGAAAGTATGTTCGATTAGAAGCGGAATGGAGGGAACAAGTGAAGCAGAAAAATGCATTTAAACAAAAATTTAAATAAACTTAACCACTGATAGATACACATGCAGTAGGTATCAAACAGATGCTTGGAAAGACAGGAGTTAGCTTTGTAGGACGAAGACTTTTCAATAATCAATTAATTTTATTAATTATTTCTTGCTTTTAATTTACATATTTTGATTCGCAAAAATTGCCCCGTAATTGTAATTTCAATATGTTTTGCTGTGAAAT
This sequence comes from Matsumyia berberina, assembly GCA_917880715.2. Lineage (NCBI taxonomy): Eukaryota > Metazoa > Arthropoda > Insecta > Diptera > Syrphidae > Matsumyia > Matsumyia berberina. Next base: position 40,057,623 of record OU862870.1, read on the forward strand.
ATAACATAATGCTCTTAACAAATAAAAAAAAAAAAAAGTATTTTCAAAATAGACAAAAACTAAATGCATTTTATGTATTTTTTTGTTTAAATGTTCGTATTAATATACTCGAAAGCCGTAGCACATAATCAATCGATTTATTTTCAAAACAATCAAAGGATTTCAACTGTAAACCGAGACCGCTTCGTGTTTAATATATTCTTGGTTCGATTTGTAATTTCTGCATTTCCTAAACGTACTACGGGTTCGTTGAAAGGTTAAATAAAAAATGTACAACATTTTTCGGTTTCACCTAATAACTCGCACATAAAATATTCTAGAATTACATCGAAATAGAAAAAATATACAGGCTCAAACAACGATAACATTTAGAAATCAATTTAGTGGTTTTAAAATAATCAGTTTAGAAATAAAAAAGAAAATATAATAAATAACAGGACTGCTCTTTAAAAGTTCCTGTCTAAGGGGAGTACGAGTTCCGTTGAAGTTGTTGACGCTGAACATGTGTATTTGTTTTTTTTTTTTGTTAAAAAAAAATTAATTATCGAGCTATCTAAATAAATATTCAGTTGCTTTTTCTAGATCCCAGTTCTCTTTTGATAAAACAGCTCGAGCATCGTGTTCATCTATACCCATGTCTTTGAGGCGTTGAATTTTAGCATCAATGTCGACGAATTTATGTGGGCCTAGAATTGATTGAATTAAATATGTGATGACGACATTTGATTTGAAAATAAAAACTGATTATTATGCAATTACCTCCAGCATATGCATTTGTCCAATGCCTTGCAGTGATTTCAAACAGAGGGTGATTTTCTTTATACTGCGAAGCTACAACCGCGTCCTGAGGATCATCCGGCTCTGCCGCAGCCAATAATGCTTGCAATGACAACAAAACCGTCCTTAGAGTCATCGCTGCAGCCCTGAAAATATCATAACATTCAAAAACTTGAAATAAAATAAATGGAGGGAGCTAAATTGTATTCCCGCAAACTGTTTGCGAGTACGAATAACCAGATTATGTGTTTACACGGGTGTAAGGATACTACATTGGTAAAAACTTGTCAATGAGCGCAAGACCAAGTATATGCTGTGAACAAGAAAGAACATTCAACATCGACGTCTCGGACAGAAGACAGATATAACTCTGCGTTGGTTAAGGACTTTGTCTACCAAGGCCACGCTATCAATTCAGCCAACAACACCAGCGCTGAGATCAAACGAAGACTGACTTTCGCCAATCGCTGCTTTTTTCGCCTGAGAAGGCAATTGAGCAACAAAGCCCTCTCTGGAACCCTCTCCAGTGCTGTTCTATGGCGCAGGGGCATGCCAAAAGCAGATGACGTTGCTCTTGGCTGTTTTGAAGTAAAAAATTGTTCGGGTGATTTTTGGTTCCGTCTGCATCGACGGTGAGTGGATGAAGATATACAACGACGAATTGTACGGCCTGTAAAGCGATTTCGACGTCGCCAGAAGTGTAAAGGTCCAACTGAGATAGCTGGGTTGTGTACATCGGATAGACAACAATACTTCTGCCCGAAAAATCTGCGCAGTAGAGGAAGGCTGCGATACATATGACGCACGCTAGTAACAGGGAACCTCAACCAACTTAGCGTGCAGAAACTGGAACCAGTTTGCCTTAAATCGAGCTGACTGGAGACGCTGGGTTGTTTCTCAACAACCCCAACCTCTCAGCTCCACTCCGAAATGTAGCCCCACCTTAAGTAAGTAACTAAATGTATACTTATCTAATCCAATTCGCTCTGATGGCAAACTACTGGCAAAGTCACCAACATCAAGGACATAACAAAGAATAACCAAGCAATTGTAAACACAAACTGAATAAGTTTTTTCGAATTGAGCCGGTTTGCATTCTCTGATGTAGCCAAAAAGATCTCTGACTCAACAGGAAAAAATAACTCGGATAATACTTTCTTTAGCTCGTATCAACTGTAAGGAAATTAGTCTCCTCAACATTGCCTACAATTGTCTTATATGAGCGCCTAAAACCTTTTGTCAACAACTTGTATGATCAGTGTGGCTTTAGTACAATAAACTTTACAACTGACCAAATACCCACACTAGAGCAGGAAAAAGAGTGGAGAATTGCACACATTGTTCTCGTTAAAGAAGGTCCTAAACCTTATTTAATAAGAACCACACTCAGACATTCTGTCCCCGAAACGCGGGAAACATATAGACAGCACTTCAGTTCCAGTGGCCACCTAAAAGGCATGAGGAATAAAGACAAACGTACATCAAGAAGCGTGGTGTCCCACCAACCAGAAAAATAATCAACACGATTGTGAAAAACGGAAAAGGACACAGATTTTCAAGCATTACGAGTATGTGATGTTCCACGAAGTGCGGATAGATAAAAGCGTGTCAGATGACTAGAATATCACCTCCAAACGACCCTTCTAAAAGATGAATGTTCGACTGTCTTGCAAAAGTTACCGAGCCATGCGAAATGTGTTAATAATTGCCTATGTAGCGTACTCTGCGAATTTCGGAAGCCTTTCTGCGACATGCTCATCACCATGTGGTATACGGAACGACAAATCGACGATAGTGGTCGCCGTGGCTCAGTGGTTAGTGCGTTGGACTGCTGAGCGAGTGGCGTGAATTCAAGCCTCAGCCATGTCCACCGAACATTTTTCGCAACACCACCTCTTGTCGGGGAATGACAAGCCGCCGGGAGTATAATTTTCCATGATCGATCTTCTCAATTCGCCGTTCGGAGTCGGCAATAAGTTGCATGTCCCTTCCATTGGTGCGAAAAATGTTACCCGCAGAACATGAATGGTTGCGAGAAACTAGGTCTTGGCTCATCCCGAGCTGTCGCACTAGCTATTTGTTTATTTATATAATTTGACGAAAGACCAAATAATCAAACGAGAGTAAAAAACATAAACCAAATTTTAAACCCATATTTTTATATAACACCGCTACCACAGCACTAACCACATTGAGGCTAAATGTACGGCGATTCGAGAAAGTGAAGTGGATGAATACCTCAGAACCATCATCGACCCAATAGAAGGAAGCAGAGCAGAGATTAGGACAAGAATCGAGCAAGTTACGTCAGCTTTCAGTAAAATTAAAAAGATTTTCTCCTGAAATGAACTAAACCTAACGCTGAAGCTGCAGCTGAGCTGTTAAAATGCAACATACTGCTCTACGAACAGCTAATCAGAAAGAGTTTCGTATGTCTCCCGTAAGACGTCACATGCATCAATTAGCTGCATTAAGTACAGAGAGTAAGCCACCTTACATACTACAAATTTCCTGCAATAAATTGTTTTCGACATTTCCCAAGGCCAGGTGCACAGTTCTGCTACAAAACCCTGCGATAAAATTTTTAACATGAACGCTCATAAGGAGGTGATAAGAATTTATAGCAACAGTTTTATCGCACGCAATCGCTTCCCGCATCGCACTGCTTTATCGCGTCAATGTGCGCAAAGCCTGATACATTCTAACAAACGGACGACGTTTTCATGAGCGTTGACAGTAATTTTTATATATTTTGTTCACAAAACCTTTCTATAATGTGTCCACCCATTGGTGGACAAAAATGTTGTGTGGACAACAAAATAAAACTTTTAATTCTTACCAATTGTCCTTCAGTATGTCGAGACATATGGCTCCAGTCACTGACGATATGTTGGGATGCCAGATTTTTGTTATAAATCGAACCTAAAAAATTTTAAAAATAATTACGTACTTATTTTCGTCAGACTGACAACTGAAGCATTACCTTGGGCGGATTAAATGGATAAGTCTCGGGCACTTTAATCTCAAGTACGAATGTACCACCTTCGTATGGTGTGTCTGGTGGCCCTGCTATTTCTCCTTTGAGTTGTGTCCAATCGTCATGAATTAATTCAATTTTAATCGAACACTGAACAATCTGTAACAAAATACTGGTTAGATTGATAGCAAAATGTTCGCTTTTAGTTTAAAATAAATTTCCCTTCGAACTGCAATCGGGTAAAGCGTCTTTAAAACTTTATAATGCAAAAACTTTGCGAGAGTATGTTGAAAATGTTTTAAATTGCTTATCGACAGAACTTGCCAGTAGCCATTAGGTCAGAGTGTAATTTAATTTGCTGCAAAAACAAAAGCAGCAGAAGAACAAAACGTCTATTTGTTATACAAAATATGAGCAGTATTTTCCCTTACGTATTGATTATTCTAATTTTAGAACCGCCACATTTTTGTCAAACGGCTCAAGCGAAAAAAAACTTGCAGTTTACAAATAGGAAATACTATTAACGAACTTACATTAAAAACAAAAAAGTGACCGAAATGAATTACAAAGCGAGTGATACAGATTCAGTGGCCGGGAATATACAAGAAGACAATGGATCCGGAGATCCCAAGCGCTCTGGCAAGTAGCTGCTTAGCTGATAATAATTTTTTATGTTTACGTAAATGTGTTGTAGTGTAAAATTTTAACCGAGAAATATATGGACGTGTAAATTTAAGGTTAAAATAATTTAGCCGCTTTTTGCAAATTTAACACGCGCTTTCTCTTAAAAGAAATGAACCTTAATAAACATATGATTTGTGAAGTCGATGTTGTAGGATAAATGAACTTACCTCATCGCTCCGCATTACTTCTTTGAATTCCCTTTTGATACGGGATACTGCCATATCAGCCATTCTGATTGGTTTCGAAGATGCTTCCTATGGTATAACAATTGTTTTATGAATTCTACAAAATGTTGATTCTTTTAAAGTTTCTTTTTAAAAACGTGAATCTAAATTTTATTTTGTTGAAGAGACGGGAAAACTACAAGGGAGCAGTGTTCATTTATTTATGCATAAATTTTTTTTTCCATTGTTGGCGAAACGTCAAACTGCATAGTTCCTTGTGATAAACCAGTAATATTTGGAGAACTACTTTTTTACTTATGAATGAATAATGGTTTAGTGCTTGTGTTTGAGTTAAAATACCTACTTCTGAATATTAAAAAGCGACAATTCTAAAATTGTAAAATCCAAATCTTAAATTTCGCAAAAATTGTTTTTCAACTGTCTCTTTCTAACTGCAGTGTAAAATGTCGTCTCGAAGTGATAGAAAAACCCAGCGCAGCTGTCAGATAATTGTCATTTTACTCTTGTTTTTATTATAGGCAAATGAATGTGTTCAGCACTAAAGAGAGTGTTCACAATTGTGCGGACATGGGGTTTTATAGGAGATATCAATTTGAGAAAATTATGAATCTGAAATTTGGAAATAACAATAACCTTATTTAAACATTTCAATGGCAATGTAATTTAAGATCTAAAGATAAATTAGGTTCTTGGACTGGCTGTGAGAGTCGGATTCGGACCTCAATGGATTCCTTCCTGCACTGCTGCGTGAAACATTTGTTTTTTATAGTAGAAGTTGCCCCTCCTGCAAAAGTATCTACAGTTGATCAAAAAAGACGTCGGACACTTCAATTCAATAAAAAACAAAAGCAATTCAGAAACAAAACATGATCACAGCTTTCGACAAATGTATGAATATGCGAAACTTGTTGTTAAAGTTAAACTTTTTGTCTGCTGTTTTATTCCACCGTTCCATTGGTTTTACAAACAAAGGTGCCTCAGTTGTTATTGCGTTAAACTGCTGTGCCGGCTGCGTAGGCTCAAGCCCCAATCATAGCCAGTCATAGGCACCACCTCTTGTCGGGGAGTGACCGAAGGTGTAATTAGTCATGAAAAACTTCTTAATTCGCCGTTCGATGTCGGCATTCAATTTAAGATCTCTTCGATTCATGCGGAAAATGTAAAACGCACAACATGAATGGTTGCGAGAAGCTAAAGAGAAGCTGCTGCGTCAGCTATTTATTTATTTTTTTTTTATCAAAAATCAGTCCTATACCTGGTAAAAAAAAAATTCGTCACTTGTTTTACCTTTACAGATGATATAGAAGAGAAAATAAAACGAAAACATGCTATACGCATAAATTTACGTTTCGCTATACGTTCTGAGAAGGGATCGGCACTTATTTTTGTGTTCTGCATAGCTGAGATTCAGTATTTTATTTTAAACTTATCCTGGGTTTTGCTGAGAAAAATCTATTTACCTGAAAATTAAGAGAATTCGTTAAGTCGATGATTGTTGATTCCCAAACCAGGTAGGTAGTCAATGTACGTTTTACACATTACTGTACCAGGCATGTAGGTGCGTAGGCTTATGTTATTTGGTAGACAAGTCCCCGTCTAGAACGACTTTTAAATTATGGCAATAAAACCTTAACTCTACACTTTGTAAAATGAAACCCTAATAAACAGAGGCTATCTCAAGGACACTCATGTATATGAGCGGTGCCAATAGATGTGGATAAACTACTTCAAACTCGTGGGTTTCTTCATTGCGAATTGAAACCATGTTCTTAGTACATTCAAATTCGTGATTAAAGTCGTATCTCTGTTGTGCTGAAGTGTGTAGATTAGCAGTGATTTTGTGTAAGTTAAGAAAACTTAAAGTACTATTTAAATTTAAGACTTTAATTACTTTTAAGGGTCGTAAACACTTTATTAAAAAAGAAGAAAAAAACCACGATGATCTCTCTTATCACAATTATCAACTTGTTTGTCGACAGCAAATCGCGGTTGTTGGTTGCGCACGTGGTTTCCGCTCTTGCGTCAAATGTGTACACACAAATGCCTTGTATGGCTATGGATGCATGCCAGTATATTCAGTAACAATTGCATATTTTGATAAGTGAAACTAATTCATAATTTTCACATCATTTGCTGATTCGTTGTATTTCAGAAAAAGTACCTAGCTATTGCTTCTCTATACATACCACATGCATATTGATTTTTGTAGAGAGCCATTTGATCGCGTTATCAAAACTCTCCACTGCGTAGCCAAACAAATAACAAAAGTAATTTTATTGAGTAGTATTACCAGGCCGATTGAATATTATTTGTCTCAATAGATTTTGAAGTAAATCTGAGTAGTGGGCGAGCTTTGTTTGGAATCTTTCCAATCGACGAAAGAAGAGTTCGTCGTTAAAAAAGAGAATCTTACCTGTGATGTTTTTTTTAATTTGTTTGCTAGGAAATACAAATATATGTATATGTATGTGTATACAAATAGATATTTTTGTATATACACCTGTATATGTCGTTTCATACATTCATACATACATGGTCTGCGTTTTCAATTAACTAGCGTTTTGAATCAATATTCAATAGTCTCTTTGAAGCCCTTCCGACGGCACTAATCCCAACATCTCGATAGAATTTTTTAGATTACCTCCTTTTTTGTCCAGGCTAGCTCTATGCTAAATTTAAAAGGAGAAGAAGATTTCCAACAGAAGTATTGTACTCTACGAGATTTAAAAAAAATTTGTAACTCAGTCTTAAGTCACGCAGTTCCAAAAGTACAAATACTTATCTATGTGGCAACATTTAAATTAGTACACCTGCCAGTCTTTTTAATTTTGAAAACAAATGGCAATGCCGTGCATTGTAATCACTGTGCCATTCTGTTAAGGTACATATGTTTTTCGCAACACACATACCAACAAAAGTAAAACGCTGCTCTGCTCATTGCGCTCACTCATCTCCCGGAATATGTGAGACAGTATTTTAATCAGTGAATATCAGGGTTACCGAGAGACATTTCTATAAAATTCTATGAAATTGCGCAGAAATCCATAAAACGTAAAATTTATAATGGAAAATTAATACCTAATTCATGGATTTAATTTAATTAAAAATTAAGAGCTTTGGACGGAGCGAATAAAGGGCACAACCTACGTACGGAAGGTAGAAGTATATAGTAACCTGGTGATAAAACTTATTTAGCGCTTTAGAGTCGTTTTAAAACCGTGATCTGAATATTAGTGTTATTGTAGAAAATCTAAGAGAAGGGGGCGGAGGTCTTGAAAAGGCTTTGCTTAGAGTACAATATCTGAACCTGCTTAGAGTCGGACAACCGCAGAGGAGATGAAACACTGTTTTCTTCTGTTGCAGCTGCGACAATGTACATTGAATGAGATGCCTAATTTGGGCGCATGTGTTCCTATAGGCCAGTGACCTGTACTGATTGCCACGATCTTTGTAATGTTTATACCGGTCCTGTTTTGTAGATCTTGTGTTTTGGACCAATTGTAGTTTGGCTACATTCATCTTGATATGACACAATTGCGCAGCCCGCGCCACCTGATTTTGGTCCCTCATAGAAAATGTGAGAGGATTCTTCCCTTGACAGCCCCACAACGGGATGTGAACACATTTCTCGAGGGATCTATCAAGGACTGAATCGTACGTACGTACCGATAACTCCTTTGTCTAGAATTTCTATAAACTTTAAGAGAAAAAAAAAAACCACGGTAACTCTGAACCAGAAGTAGAATGAGAATCTCTCCGCAATTTGCGTTCTCATGTTCTCACTTCTCCTCAGTCATCGATTTAGCACTTCGGCAAAGGCGAATTCAAATCTAAATAGTCTATTAACGTTTAATTATGTTGGTGTGGTGCTGCTGCAAACAACAACACTGAGGCTGACTACTTGATGGTTGGTGGGTGTCGCACACATAAACACAAGAAAAACATTTTATTGTGTAAAATTTTTTTTCATTCAATGAAGAATCGAAGGGAAAAAATAATAAAAACTTCTACTCGTAGATTGTGTGATGCCAGTTCGATCTGCTAATCCGATACGCGCTAAAAGTTTGATCCGCGACAATTTGGAGAAACAGGCTGGTACTAGGAACTTATTACACTCCAGAATGCCAAACATTAAAGTGTTTTCGGGTACCTCGCATCCGGATTTGGCCCAACGGATAGTTGATAGGCTGGGAATCGATTTGGGAAAGGTGGTCACGAAAAAGTTCAGCAACTTGGAAACATGGTAAGTTATTAATCATTAAGTTATTTTATTTACGCATCGCATGTCTTTCAGTTCTTTGTGTTTCTGTTCTATACCTACTATTTTTTTTTTTTTTAAGAAAAATTCAAGTTTATAAAGAATGTGACATAATTTAACTGCAAAGCAAAAACTATCGATTAAATAATAACGATGTTTGCATGTCAACTTAATTAAATGTTTAATTTCCGTTTGTTTCTAGATGGTGATCTTTTTTACGAAACTCAAATTTGTAATTTCTACTTTGTCCAGAGCATGTGTGTGAGAAAATATTCAAAATTTAAGGTTATGGGCTACTCTCAAGTGACTATACGATATTGTAGCTGTCACGTTTTTCCTGTCCGTGAAATTGCACCTTAACATTCCCAAACGGTTTTTAAGGGAGCAAGTAGAAACTCGCAAACAAGTGTTCTTTAATTAACTTGTTTTTTATGTTGAGTAGATATTCATGTTGGTTCTCTGCTAACATACACATGGATGATGGGTCTACTCATGGCCCGACCGACGTCTATCTAATGAATAGGGGTTAATTTAATTTTGGTTTCTCAGCTCTTGCAACTTTTTTTTAATTTTGTCTATAAGTGCAAATTAACAGGAGGAGAACAGGAATCAGAAGAATTACATATATCGAATGAATCGCCTAATTATCAACTATAGGTACCGCGGAACTCGGTTAAATCGAATTTGTTGTGGCTATCTAGTAGCGCGGGAATTAGAATTATGAACACACAAATGTATAAATGCCAGACTTGATGATTGTACATGTGTTGGCTCGTGGTAATGCACGGTCAGCTGTTTGGTTTGCCGAATGCGCACCACGTGATGATGCCTACATATGTTCTAAAACGAATGTCGAAATAAATATATAGATATGGTAAAGTTGGAACGTGTGATGAAATTAAATAATAATAATAAAGATAATTTTGCCAGGTGAGAAGACACAAGAGCCAGTTTTAAAGGGGCACTTTCGCCAAGGAAAATAACGTGGGAAACTAGTCCCCAAACAATTTGTTTTTGTTTAAAAATTTTGATATCAAAGGCTTGTGTTCGCGTCATTAGACGCTTGTCTATGCATGTGCAAGACCAATGACCAACTGTTATCTTTGTTATTGGCGATTTGCCCGATCTGAATTGTGCTATTATTTCGTTGGCGAAGAACCACGAAGTTTCTCATGTGAGACTTTCTTCGAAGCATATTTGCATGTACCATTTCACTTGGAGAATCCATATAAAAGTTTTTAGTGAATCAGACAGAAACAGTGCTATTTATATTCGACTTATCTCTTATTTTCTGTATTTTTATTTCACCGAAGTTGATTGTAATGAGTCCAATTGAAATAAAGAAATCTTATCATGTAAAGGTCTGGAAGTTGATCACTTGTTGAGACTGGAATTTCGAAATAGATTAAGTTTGACGATCATTTTGGTGTTTTGTAGGTACATTGGCAGTAGACAAAATGATTTACATATGTATGCATGTACAAATCACTTTTGTATACGTATTACCTTTCATTTACACGTAGAGATAAATTAAAATTCTTTGTCAAGTTGGTTCTTTTTGTACAATAAACAACTGGCCTTAGTTCACAAACTTTGTTTTAATGTATGCTTGTCTACAATCAGATAAGATACTAATTAAAATGCCTAAACAAATATCTACCACACACATGTCTATTGGATTGCGAGTGCAAATAACGAAAGCGACCGAAACTGTTGAAAACGTCTTTTGGCAGTAATTCCCTTACACATATGCATCCGGAAGTAAACAATACCTTCCTTTTATAGTTTAAAAATACAGATCTGTTCTTATGCATACATATTTACCTGTTTGTACCGGAAAAAGTTAAATTCTATCGGCAAATCCTAAGATTTACTAGACATTTTATTAAAAGCCCTTCTTCGTCTTCATCCTCCTTTTTCGGCGAGGTTGTGACCTGACTTTAGGGGATCATAACCCTCCCACTTCTCTGTAGTCCTACTGGTCAGTCTATGGGGCTCGCCGGTTTAACTTTAGAAGGAATAGGCAAATGTTCCGGTACTGGATCAGCTTGGCACTGAGGCCAGCCAATTGGTGGTGTTGTTGCATTTGTTTGATCCAGGAGTTTTTTGGCTTTGCCTCTTTTTCGCGTTGGTCTTGAACCGACGATTGATATTGGCTTTTTGACGGAGTTCTCAGGATCAGGATCCCTCCATAGCAGCAAAGCCGGTTACTTACTTACTTAAGGTGGCGCTACAGACCGGCGTGGTCCTGGGCCTCAAGCAACAAGCGTCGCCAGCGATCTCGATCTTTTGCCAGCTGTCTCCAGTTTCGCACGCCAAGTTGGTTGAGGTCCCCTTGCACTTGCGTGCGCCACCTGAGTCGCGGTCTTCCTCTAATGCGCTGACCCTCGGGTGTGGATTCGAAGCAAAGCAAAGCCCAGCAAAGCCGGTTGCGCTCTGCTTTTCATGAGGTGGATTACCAAGATTTTCTAGAAGTTCCGTCCTTGTTCGTATGTGGACGGATTTCAGATTTTTAATAGATGATTTGCGATCAACAAGCGAATGGTGCCACTTCACCTACTTAGTTTAAAAATCACTTTATTTCGACAAAACAATTTAAGAAGCACAGCACGGACGACATAAACGAAGCTTAAGAAACTTCAGAGAATTGCCGGTCTCGGTATCAGACGTGCTATGCGCACCTGCCCCACTTCAGCTACAGAGGCTGTCTGCGGGCTCTCACCTGTGCAAATCTTCATAAAAAAGACCGCAGCTCGTTCTGCTATAAAGCTGCAGCTTGAACACAAGTCGGTCGCCGCGGCTCAGTGGTTAGTGCGTTGGACCGCTGAGCGACTGGCATCCTAGACAAGTCAACCTAACATTTTTTGCGGCACCACCTCTCGTCGGGGAATGACGAACCTCCGGGAGTATAATTTGTAATGAAAAAGCTTCTCAATTCGTCGTTCGGAGTCGGCAATAAATTTTAGGTTCCTTCCATTCGTGCGAAATATCTAACACGCACAACATGAATGGTTGCGAGAAGCTAGGCCTTGGCTCATCTCGTGTTGTCGCGCCAGCAATTTATTTTTATTTGTTAGAGCACAACAATAATTCAGGCAATCTTGTAGGACACCTGAAAATAATTGACTCAATTCCAAGTAGGGATATGACGGATCAAAAATGAAATCTGGAATCTCGGTACCAATGGGGATGTGCCCCACCGTCTTCCAGACTGAAATCCATGCCACTGATATCCGCGCTAGGATAAACCTTGATAAAGGTCAGGCAGCGCTAAAAGCATTGACATCACGCTTTATGGAATGTAGGTCAGTCAAGTGATGCTTTGACATCTTACAGCACTTGCCAGACACAACAAGGTTAAACTTGGTTGGATGCCCGGCCATTAGGGCATGTAGGCCATGAAACTGCGGATGAGCTGGGTAGGGCCTGCTCATTTTTAGTGCTGTACCCGCCAGTACTCTTCTGCCGCACTAATTGGGACACCGAATTCAAGCTTAGAAGTTATTTCAAATCTAGCGTTGATTATTATACGATTAATACAATTAAGAACGCCTTGTTTTAGTGAAGGTTCTCCTTGTTGTGGTATCTTGCACAACTTGTAAACATATGCATTTACGATAATATTTTTTCTCAATAAGTGAGCATCGACAAATTCTTTTTTTTTTTTTTTGTTGAAAAATGATAGGAATAGGAAACTTAATGTAAAATTAACAGTCTTATTACTTTCATTTTATAATCTCTATACGCATGCACCCTATAAACACACAAAAGTCGAGTCAAATAACTTGAAAACGCTCCTTCAAATGATATTACTAGTTATCACTTTGGCACGTACAATTTTCCCTAACCCATGCATATTTTATCTTTAATTTCATTTTATCAAAGTGTTGAAATCGGTGAATCTGTTCGAGGTGAAGATGTCTACATTGTTCAGTCTGGATCGGGCGAAATAAACGATAACTTAATGGAACTGCTGATCATGATTAACGCCTGCAAAATTGCATCAGCATCTCGTGTAACAGCTGTGATTCCTTGTTTCCCCTATGCCCGTCAAGACAAAAAAGATAAGGTAATCAACTGCAAACTTTGTCGAAAATTTGTAACAAATATATTTCTAATGTATATTTAACAAAAAAAAATTTCAGTTGTTTGTGCAATTTATATATATAATTTAATTTAATTTCAACGTTAAACCTTAATTTGTTTTGTGTAGTTTTGATTTATTTATCTCATTTTTTTTTTTTTTTTTTTTACAAAACATAATCTAAAATGCTCTTAATGTGGAAGCTGTTAGTAAAACAGTTTTTTGTTTTTCCTTGCAAATATAGAAAATGATAGACACAGAAAATGTAATTGTTTTTGCCTCCTTACAGACAGGTGGTGAAGAAGGCCCCATGCAGAAATTATCAAAGAAAAACTACGATTGGAAATTTAGGGTATACATTTTTTATATAACTTTATTATGAAATGGGGAAAACTAACTATATCTGTGTTCTCATATTTGTTCATTTTGTACAAAATTTCGAAAGATTTTCAATTTAAAAACAAAGTAAAATGTTTCCTTAATTTTGGGAGATTATTGGCAAAAATTGCATGATTCTTTTTTTTTTTGTGAACCTACTACGTATGTCCGTGTACATGACATTTAATTTTATGTATTGTTTGAATAATTGCTATTCATTATGTGCTATTTGTAATGGAATGTTAGAATTTAATGGTGTAATCGTTGCGAACGCCTATGAGCGGCGTAATTCTTTTTTTTTTTAAAGACAAAGTTGGTGTCTGGTTAACAATGAAACAAAATTACTAAGCTTGGATTTAGTGAAACCTGTGGACTTCAGTATTGTTGTTTTAAACTTCTGTTTCGGTCAGTGCGCTGCTGGTAGCTCCTTTCGAATCTTTTTCGTTTATTTGATTTTCGTGTCATTGTTTCTTAGAACGTTTCGTATTTTGTTCTTGTTTGTAAGTGTCAAAAAATATAAATAAAATAAAGTATATCCATATATTACTTATTTTAAGACTATACAGTATGTACCTAATTCCGCCACAATAAAAAGTTAACAAGAAGTTCAAAAAGTACTGTGCGAGCTGCATAGATTCGGGCTCCAGCAATAAAAACCGAAATTTTTTTGGGGTAATGACAAACCACCGAGAATATATTGTAGTTTCTCATGAAAAACTGTCTTAATTCCCCGTTTCGAATCGGCAATTAATTGTACGTTCCTTACATTCGTGCAAAGAATGTAGCACGCACAACATAAATGGTTTAATTATCTTTATTTAAGAAGTTTCATATAATTTATCAAATAGATAATAAAATAAAGGTTTGCTCGACAAGGCTCGCTTTTGCTTTAATAATACTGACCGTGTGGCTTTTGGGGAAAGCGGCATGCACGATTTCGATGGATATCGTTGATACTGCTTCAGTTAACATCTAAAATTTATGCGGAAAGTCTTGCAGGCTATGTTCCGACAGTATTCCGTGAATTCGAATTCGAGCTTTCCGAGTGACAATCTTCCGCTGAAACCATTAAAACCGAGGTAATTGCTGGTTCATCACCCCTGGGTCATTAAGGCGAGACAAAATCGTGCTGGAAAACATGTCTTTCTCCGTTGAAATGAGCATTGGTTGATTTTTTCACAGCTCTTTTTAGTGTTGATCCCTTTATCAGAAATTGTGAGATATAATATCTTTACTTGACTCTCCCCGCTAAACGTTTATAGAAGCAGAGTGTAGATTTTTCGCTTTTTGATAATAAAAAAATCGTTTTTCCATGTCCGCCTGTAAAAATAATGTTTTTTATGGCCGGTGTGGCATGCACACACTGGAAGAGCTACTTGCATCTTTTGACCAATTGAAATCTTAAAAAGTGGCCAGTTGGCAAATGAAAGGCTTGCATTTTAAGTTCATCTCGAATTTCCTTCGATATGGATCTCGTTGAAATATCCAATTCATTGGAAATTATTTTTCCTGCACAGCTTGCTCGTACAGAAGACGCTTGGAATACCATATTTTTCGGGCTGGCTTTTTGTAACAGATATTATGGCAGGTATAGGATCATACTACTACTTTCGATTTTTTAAAAATTGGTTTTACCTTCCCTAAACTCGCAATCCAACCAATTTAATTTTTTTTAATGTGTAGGAGGAGAATTATTGTCCAACGCACGACATTAAGTGGTATCGTAATCTGCGTCATAAAATTGTTCTTTTATAATCAAATTCTGCAATGCAAATACGTTTGGGCTTCCAGAGGGCCAACTTTAAAATCGAACAAAATTTTTTGTTTTTGGCGCAATGTTAAAGACGTTGTAGCCTTAAGGCCTGGAACAGAGTCCTGTGATATCAGCTAATGAGCTCTTACTTCTTATTGCTCTCCGGGGACAGGATCTCAACCGCGTTTTTGCAAGCACTTCTGGCAAACGACTTATTCTTGCCTACATCGCATTGTGAATCAAATCAATTCCTTACAAATTATGGTAACTTTCTCACAAACAATTGCGTAAGTTAAGTTTGTATCCATCGAAATTCTGTTCTAAATGTGCATTGTCTAAAACAGACCCGTGGACTTTTACAAAAGCTCTCTTTTTCACCATCGATGTTTGGTGATCTACGAACTTTAACAACCTTCAGTAAATCTTATAGAGTGCAACGTGTGTACTTAACTGTTGAAAGGCTGGAAACGGAGGATGGTTTTGTAAATCTAGTTATCAGCTTTTACAGCGCGTAATTTACAGGTACACTGCTGAAATGGCGAAAAGACAATATCAGAGCAGAATATCCAAACACTTTTGAACCTTGAATTGTTGTGAACTGTTTGTACATCCCCCTCAAGTAAGCTATTGAAAAATCGAATGTCAATGAATCGGTTTGTCTTTTTCTTTTAAGATATCAAAACCCGCGAAGATGTTGATGTCATTCTGGACAAATGAGCGAGGTTGAATAGTCAAAACTTATTGGTGACAAGGACAGAAGTCAATAAACTCCTTTGAACACCGACTAAATGTTTCCTCTCTCTGACTGTTCTATGGTTTTTTCCCAAAAACGGTTATTTAACTAAAAAAGCAGTTGCATTCCGTCCCTTCAATTCTTCACCCTCAATTCGCTTCACACTTCGAATACTCATCAGTTTACCCTTAAGCCTAATTTCTCGGGCGTACAGTCAGATACAGATAGTCTTTCATAAGCCGTACAACGCGAATGTGGAACAGTAACCCGCAGGCATTTGCCTGAAACACAATACCGAGTTGGTGCTACCGTTTTCCCGTCACGTCGGAAGTGCTTCACAGACGCGTCGAATTGTAATACTCAAATTTATCAGCTGTTTGCACAAAATCCCACACACATTTTCTGAAACCAAAAAAAAATCTGCGATGCGAAGTTTCAGAACGCACCAAAAGTTCAACCCAGTTAAACTTTTCGTCTGAGAAAGCCCGTCATTACGTATTATTACGTATGCCTCTTTACTCTCTTTCACTCTCAAAAGTAGAACTGTAGCACAAAGCGAGATTGTGGCTGCTGCCATTGAATTACTACTTTGGTTGAACATTAAACGTCATTCAACGGTAGCACTAACGCAGTATTGTGTTTCAGGCATTAAGGCCAACGTGCATCGGTATCTCCTCCGTCTCTCCTTCAATTTCCCTAATGCTCGTGCTCTTGTATAAGGGTAGTCATAACACCTTTAGGGCGCGTAAAAAAAAAGTAGACGATGTAGCATGTGATGGCCAAAGCCTAGCTTTTCGCAACCGTCCTGCAATTCACTGCCCACTACTAACGGCAAATTAATAAACTTTTTTATGCCAAATTATACTCTCAATTTGTGAGTTGAATAAAGCAATTTACAAATTTGACTGCGACTTTACTCTAGATAACCTTCCTTTTTGTTGTCGCTCTGAATTGTGTTTACCTTCTCATACAACTTTTAAGCATCATATCTGCTGAAACTATGTTACTTTCAGAAATGATATTTTCTATATTATTCGCCTTTTCTTTTGCTGCTAATTAAAGCAGGCACTTGTTTGTGGATTGGAGACACCAATCACATAAGAGATAGTATTCATTTTCCTTGCTTGCTTGCTTGCTGAATGATGCCACTTCTGTTCTGTGTTTAATGCTGGCAATGTTAAATCTCTTAAACGTTCAAGCCGCACACAATCGGGAGAGGCTCTGATAGTCTTTTATGCCCGAATCACAAGGCTCGCGCGGTCGCGCTTTTTACAGGCTTTCTACTGACTTAAATTCAAATTTTTGCAACACACAATGTGGCTTCAGGCGATCGGGCGTTCAGTACAAAGGAATATGCCTCAAATCACCCATATATAATTCGCGGCAGAAAGAAGAGTGCAAAAATGCAAGAAATAACTTTGCAAGCAAAAATATGTCAATAAAAACCAAGTAAAAAAAATTACAATACAGCTGGGAACTGTCAAACGCGCGACGAAGTAGAGAGTAGCTCTACTTCGGGGTTGAGGTGGCGCTTACTATATTTATGATCAAAAACCGACATAACGTCTGAAGTAACATTTTGTGTTTCACCATAAGAGCCCGTTGTTTCTACTCAATCTGTCAACGCGCGACCGCGCGAGCGCCGCATTGTGTTTCGGGCATTACGATTGAAGCCATTTGATAATAAATTTTCCCGAAATTTTTTTTGGTATTGTGTTGTTCATGAATCCGTAGTGCCCATGAATGCACGATATGTGCAAAGAATAGGTCACCTATTCTTTTTTAATGAAATTTCGTTGTCTTCCATTTTATATCAGAGCATTTTGCATTACTATGCGTATCGGTATTTCTTTATTTAAAAATTTATGTTTTCAAATAACGCTTACCTAGTTAAATTTTAGTTCAAAATATATGTACATACAACATGCAGAATATGTATGCCTCTCCATCAAACAAACCTTGTTTTATTTCAACTGACAGGAATGCACTTGTGGCGAATTAAACTAAAAAGAAAATGTTTTGTGTATGCACCCGTTGTTAGCAGAAAATTTAATTTAATATTCATAAAAGCTTTTTCATTCATATATGCGCCATTCAATTTATATAGAGCTAAAATATCTTTCGAAAATTTGTACACAGAAACAGAACAAATATTTGAGATTTCTGAACAATTTACATGTACACGAGCACATATGCATGTACATATACTAAAACTGTTCAGTTTTAAACACCTTCCACATTATGTAGCAGTGTAGAATGGTTTGGAACCAACGAGTCAGTTTGGGTTGAATTAGTAAATCAGTTTACATGGCAGCAGATAATAAGGCTGCTTATTATCAGATTAGTCAAGGAAACTATTTATTGCCAGTGTTATATAGAAGCTGCGCTGCTGTTTTGTTTTTGTTAGTTTGCTGTGTGTGCGGTTCAAGTTTCTTGCACTTAAGATTCCCTTGAAGAATGAAAAATTGTATTTTGATCACAGTTTTTTTTTTTTTTTTTTCGTTTTCTATCCCAAAGAAGCCTCAGGAGGACAACTATTAACGAATTTAATTGAAATTTATTTGTCACAATTTATCTTCCTCTTGACAAATTAAGATGTAGAAATGTATTCACACTCCCTTCGTATACCTCTTTGTAAAAAAAATAATAAAATATTTTCCTACACTCAGAGGTTATTTCGATTTATTTTTGCCCATCTACTTTGTTAATTTTATTTTCTAAGATACACAAACTTTATTTCCACAACTCCAATTCGGACGAAATAAACAGAACTCGAGAAAATGTCTAGAATTTTAATTTCTCCTGTTTCTCTGTATTTGATTTTTATTTTCTTTTCAATATCTTTTTAGGAATTTTCATCGAAACAATATACTGTGAGTAATTCATTGCGATTCGATTACGCTGAAGGAAACTTAATACATATGGCGTTAAAATGTTTCTAACGAAGTTACTTTTTATTTAACGTTTCTTTGTATCCCATTTCCTACTGAAATGATTATTATTATTTTTGTTTAACTTCTGTATAGTTTCGTATTTTGTTTTTTTTTTTTCAAATACACACTCCACCGCCGAGAGTCATATCTTTTTTGTAGCTTTTGAAGGCATGAGAATGAAAAAGTTTTCCCCATTTATTTTGTCGTTCTTACTAATATGTATAACTCTATAAATATTTTTATTATAATTTTAAAATCTTTTATAAAAATCTACCGTCAACATTGCATAATCATAGCTTGTTGGAAAAGAAAGGGAACCCCAATGTTCCGCCCCACATATCTTTTATTCTAGTGAAGATTTATACATTACATATTTATATTACTAGTTGTTATTTTCTAGTTTCAGATACTTGTAGGTACTTGACAATTTACGATAAATATTTTCCAAAGGGTGCTCTTTAGCTATACACTGAAAGCAAGATTAGCTTTTTATAGATTTTTTCTTCAGTTCTTCAGTTCTACATATGTACTTTCCACTTTACTAGGAACTGTTGGTTTTATTTGCGATCTCAAGCTTAGTCCATACCATCAACTGTTAATTTGATTATTGAAGGTTTAGAGATATCTTCTTGAATCTCGGTGTAATGGGAAAGTCTTATTTACAGAAAAGCTACATAATTGAAATACAGATTTTACAAATAAAATTATTAAAAAAAAAGTTTGCTTTTGTGTTCTGTTTTTTGTTATTTTTGATTACTAGATTTTTTTGCCAATTAAAATTGTTAAAGTTTTATTCGGTTTGTCTCATCACGCACATATATTCATAAACTAAATCAATTGATAATCATAAAACTGCGCGTGCAAGTATTAATCATATGACTCTGTCTTTTTATTTTTTTTTTGCAGAGCCGTGCTCCTATTTCGGCGAAGTTGGTAGCGAATATGTTGTCAGTGGCTGGGGCGGATCACATAATAACTATGGACTTGCATGCGTCTCAAATTCAGGTAAGTGTTGTATTACTTTATGATTGTTACTTTGCTATATTCTTAAGGCATAGACTCAATCAAGAATTGGTTCGATTAATAGAATCACTGATTCTACAATTATCAGACCTTCTTCCGAGCATGTGTATTAGGTTGATAAGAATAAGGGAGTTGGCCCTGATTAATTTGATCCCTCCTATTGCCTTTTAACCATTACTTTCGCTTTATCTCCAATTCGGTTAACAAGAGTTCATTGAGAATTATACTTGTTTACGTCCTGATTTCCCCTTGCGGGTCCTAAAGGCTCTACTATGCTTCTTCAATTACCGAGACTCCTCCTCAACTGTTTTGCGCCATGTATTTCTCGGTTGACCTACGTTTCATATTGGGTTATCGGATTCCATTTTATAGCCTAGTTAGCAGGTGGAGCTTTTCGAAGACTGTGACAAATCCATTACCACTTTTATCGTTGGATGGTTGTGCCTATCGATTCCTGACCCGTTTTCTGGGAAAGATGTTCGTTAGAGAAAATTCTCAGAATGTTTCGTAAGCACCTATAAATGAAGATTTACAACTTTCTTGTAATAGTGGAGGTCACTTTCTAATTGATGCACCAATATAACCATAACCGAATTCACCATTGGAACGGAACAATCGTAGCTTGGTGTTTAAGCTTATAACAAAGCTTCGCTATATTTTGGACAACATTCCAAAAGCAGACTTCGCTTTGCCGATTCGGCTGGTAATATCTTGTGTTGTGTGGTTCCACAATACTCCAAAGATATTGAAAGCTCTCTACTTTCACTATCGGTTGCTAAGCGATGCTAACTTGAGATGATGAGTTCGTTGCGAGGCTGATGATCTTGGTTTTGGCTGTGTTAATCTTCAATCCCACGACGTTTGCCTTTGTCTCAACACCCGCAGTCATTTGATGGAGTTCCAAAATCTTATGTAATAATAGGCTTACTCCGTCAACTTAGTCAAGATGTTTGAGTTGAGACGTGAGAGTCCATCGAATTCCTCCATTTCTCATCGACAGGACACCATAAAGCACATCGCTAACCACCCTTAAAAACAGTATTGCTGAACTTGTCCTTGTCGACCCCCCTTTAAGTCTCGAATTCCTCTGACAGCCTTCCTCTGTGCAGATCGTGACAGCTTAACCCTTCATAACTTGCCTTAATAATAGTTATTAAGTTCGCAGGGATACCTCTCCTACGCAAGGCAAACCAGATAAATTCTATGTTAACACTGGCGAATGCCTCTCCAAATTCGATCGAACAACAGGTTAAGTGGCGAACGGTATTCAACGCACTGTTCAATGATGATCCGCAGGATGTTGATGTGGTCGACACAGGAGGATCCAGAGCGGAAACCTGTTTGTTTGGCATCGCATGTGTTTTCCAGTTCTTCCTTTATTCGCTCAAGAATTACTTTAACTATTACCGTATGTACATACGTCATACATACATACATGTGTTTATCCTTAACTAGAGAAATTATTTCTTCTTAGTTCTGGGACAACCAATTTGAATCTTTTAATAACTCATTGAACTCGATCTCGGCGAGTCACTCCAGCAATACAATGAAGAAATCTCATTTCGTCAGCTTGTATCTGCGATCTTATTCTTTCAAACCTCATGACCATAGGTGAGGGTCGGAACAAACACTGAATTAAAGACCGATAACTTAGCTTCGAAGCCAGGTTCAAGTTCGGATGAAGGACAGGGAAAACATACTGTTTTTATTATTTGCGAATAAGATTCCTCTTGTCATCAAGATGTGCTCACCCTGGGACCCTTATACCTATCTGATGTCCTTTCATCTCGAACAGAACTTGTTAATTTTTTTTCTTCATATTCATAGCCACTGGTTCGGGGCACCATTACATTCTTGGGTAGTAACACAAAACAAGTAAAGACTCATTCGGTTCAGCATTATTACAAGTTTGGGATTCTTGAGGTTATTTAAAAAACAGACGTTCTTAATATTTTTGTAATAAACACATTGAATCGATGACGGTTTAATCAAGTTCCTGTCACCCCACGTACTCGCAAGAAAACAATAATGTTATCAATTTTGTTATTTGACTCGTCTGTCAAATCAAGTATTGTTTTTAAATCAATGCGTTATCAATAAGTTGTTATTCAAATTGATGCAACGTCTATGAATGTACATATTTGTTATCTCAGCTACCCCATGGTGTATACAATGGCGTTGACCTGCAATTGAAGAGTTCGGAAGCAATATGACGTTAACTAAGCTTCTGTAATCAACTATCGTCATAAATGTTTAAAAGAAAAATAAACTTGAATCGCTTTTATGTGCTGTGAAAACTAGAACAGGCGTTCATGCATTTATTTTTTGAGTTAGCTGACACGATTTTTTTAGAACAGAAGTTTGTGTGTTTATTTAAAGTTAAATATTGTTTACACAAAGAAATAGGGACAGAACTATGTCATAATTGTTTTGCTTTTCTTTACTACTACACATAATAGGAAATAAACTAAGCTGGAAACTTCCAAGAAAGGGTTGGGAAAGCTACAGTAACAATTTTCTCTTGCAACAGGGCTATCGGGAATACATGAGGTTTGCAACCTCGTATATCTCACTGGCTTTACACAGCGGTCATAAGATCGATACTCACGTATGGTGTAATCGTCTGGCGAAATGCCCTGTGTTAAGCCATAAACCGCGATAAACTAAGTTAAGTCCAAAGATCGGCTTGTTTTTGCATTTCGCACGACACCCTCTGTAGCACTGGACATTCTTTTTCATTTGACATCTTTGGCAAAGCAATGTCTGCTAGTGCGGCCATTCGTCTCAAAGCAATTTCACAGTGGATCGAGTGAGGTTTAGCATAGGCCAGATCTCTTTGGAGGTACCATTCCTCCATCTTTGGTTTGTCTTACTGATCGCGTCGTACTCTAAGAGTAATTTACATATAGCGAGTTAAATACCCAGATTCCTCCGTACTGGTGGGATCTCTCTCGTATGCCTTACAATTTCCTGAAATATCTCTATGACCGGGTATCCAGCTGTAAAATACGTAGGCTCACAAGTGATTCCAATACTCAAAAACTTCTTTATTAACCACTAAAAATTACATGAGAAAATGGGCGGTCGTTCTGTACGACTGACCTCCATCAAGTCCGTCTCTATTTGACGTTTACAAAATGCAGAGATGCCTAAGGTGGTTATTGGCAGGGGCGGTTAAAAGTACACAACACTCCTTAACGCCCAATGTAGATTTTCGGAGGACATCTATTCCTCTCAAATCTGCGGAGAACCGGCTGATCGGCGGTATGTTCATCTCCTGGTGGATTTACTGCTAATGTCGGTGATGCAGGTGTAGGCGATGACTTGGATGACTGGATTTGTTCAGTCGGTGATGGTTCAGCCTCATTGGTGGTATCAGCAACCTCTGGAGCACTGTGCTCGACCGATGACTCGACTTCCGGAAACTCTTCAACAACTCGACTCGAAGTTGATCCAGATGTTTTTTGAGGACTCTCGAATCACTTAGCTTAACTGCATACGATACAGGACCAGTTTGTGATTCAATCCAGTAAAAAATTTTGGGCACGCCTCCATTCTGAATATTTTCAAAATATAATAGAATGCGCCCATACCCAAACTGAATTTTGACAAAAACATCGAAGTTACCATCTCGTCCAGGTCATTCTAGGAAGAGCATGCATTCTCCGAAAACAAGTCGGTTCACTGCAACACCGACGGATCAAAAATCAACGAAGGGGTATATGGAGGCGTTTTCTCTAATCTTAGCCTCTCTTTCCGCCTACCAACTCATTGTAGCGGGTTCGAAGCGAAAATAATGGCGGTTAAGGAAGTCTTGTCTTGGCTAAAGAAAAACATGATATCCTCCTCAGATATCCACATCTTTTCTGACAGCCTAGCTGCTATTAAGTCTTTGGAATCATTCTCTACAAATTCACTAGTAGTCCTAGATCGTCGTTCGTCACTCGTATAGATGGCAGAGCAGTTCAATATTTACCTTTGTTGGATGCCGGGGCATAGGGAACTGTAAGGCTGGCGAACACGCCAGATATGGAACAACGTTGCCCATTTTACCAGATATGGTACCTAAGGTATATCCTTCCCTATATACAAACTCAAAATCAAGCGATATGATATCGAAAGGACAAATCTTAGGCGAATAACGTGTCTAGCGACAAGACAGCTGAATCAGAAACGCTCTAAAGATTTGATCTCCCTCAAGAGATTGCATATCAGCGCTACTATAGGTATCATCACTGGACACTGTTTAATATTCAAGCATGCAATAAGGCTTGGCGTTTACTCGAAGCTGTATGGACGAAGTACATCTTTGTACCTACCCAGGTCTTTCTCATGGAAAGAAGCTTCACTTATGATCCTCCTTCGCCTCATTGGTCCAAGTGTGCGGGCTTTAGTTGGCAACCACCTTGACCAAACCTAAACTAATCATATCTCTGCTAATATTGCAAGAAATCAACTTTGAACGTAGCTTTTTGGAAAGAGGAGATCTATCTCTCCACCTGTGAATTTTTAAAAAACTGTATTCGCCCTGACGTTAGAGTTGACTGACTCTCCTCGTTTTTTTGAGTGGTGGCGGTTGAAAGTTGCCATATCTATCTGTCAGGTGGTCTGTACATACATGCAAATACATATGTGTTTATGTGCTGAGAGTACGTTCAGTGTTTAAACCTCCTTCTATCGCATCATTTGTAGCGTCAGTAGCATCGTGGTCACTGGTCAATGCAAATGTCTCCCGAATACTAACAATCTGACTGACTTCTGCAATGAATACTCGTAGAAATAAAAGACGTGTCGCCAATTCAATTGTTGAATTTTATTGCGATATACCAAGTGCCAATGAAATGGATGTTCCCTCTATTTTGAGTTGAGTTGAATGGTTGAATTTGGACCGTTGTTGCTTAACGTCTCGTTCTTCATAATTTTGCGTACCGATAATTTCGTTAATTGTCCGCACAATTCTTCTATGCGTTCCGTTTTTAATTCGATAATATTTTCCAAATGGACAACTTTCTGACAAAGTGCTGCAATTTCGGTGTCCTTTTCTCTTGATTCTCGAAGGCTTCGCTCGTAAATAGAAAACAGAATCATCTTTTGTGGGACCTGTACAATGGCGTCTCCAATTTGCTTGCTCAGATTAACCATGAGTATTTCGTCGTTCATGATATACGCTTCTTCTTCTTGACTCTGCGAGTCAACCTGCTTATTTTTAGCGGAACTCTCGTACTTCATTATGTCGTAAAGAAGTTTTTCTATATAACCAGGAGCGGATCTTGAAATTGCATCCAAGGTATTTGCGGACTGCATAATGCCGAGTTTCTTAAAGATCTTATTATTAATCGTCTCCCAATTGCTTCGTTTCAGTTTTACAGAGCAACTAGGTGAATAGTTGTGCAAATCAATTAGTTTCGGATACAACTCTTTAAGAATAATTGCAACCATCACTCCATCCGAAAAGTCTCGATGCATCTTGTTGAAAACAATCATTCGGTTTAGGGGAAATTTGTCTAACCATTCTTGAAGTTGCAGTGTTTGGGTTTCTGTGAGTTTCTTGGCCATGAATGTTTTTTTTTTTTTTTTGTTTTTGCAAAATTTAATTATTTGAAACCCAGCAAATACATATGACGTCTATATATTTTGATTAGTCGCTCAATTCGTTGAATTCATTTTCAAGTAAAGTGAACTTTGAAATGTTGCTTTAGTGATTTAATGTTTATTAACTTGTAAATACACGCAACTGCTATCTTACCTAATTATAATGGCGTAACAGTCACTTGGGCGTTAAAAAATAATCGTTTCTAGCCAGCTTATGCGTTTTCATTTGTCCGCTTTGCTGATTCGCGCGAGTCCCAAATTCATCCGAATTTTTGATTATTCCTGAACTAATTGATTGACGCTGCGTGGTGATCATCCTTATTACGACTGGCGTTTAAGTTCATCGACTCTTGTCGATTTTAAAGTCGTGGCGATTTAGTGGCTAATTAGTCTCAGGTATTATAGGAGCGAAACGCCTTGAGTGTCGTTTTACTTATGTTCCACATACAAGTTAACGACAAGTTAACTGCGCCCACGTGTTTGCGCACGGCTTCATCCCCACGCGCAGCTCTCAGATTTAATTGGAGCCGGTGTATGTCCATGCACCTGCACAGCCAAAGCAAACCTTCCCTATCCAACATAACATCAACCCGGATCACCTTACCCACATTCTTACATTCCAGCACCTATAGATGTTTTCAGGCCCACTGAAATACAAACAAAACCACTGACTTACACAGATTTTGTTTTTGTAATTTTCCTCAAATTCGCATACATCCCACCATGATCAGCCTGCCACACAGCCGAGGGCAGAACGATCGTGTTGTCGCCATCAACCCTCTGAAAATATGAACATCGAAACAGAGTTACCATTATCAAGTCAAAGGAAAGTCGTTTCAACTTTTTCAGTGATTTTTGTCAAAGAGCTTTGGGGTTTTCTGCTTTTGAGCACAAATAAATAAATTTGAGTATGTGAGGGTGTTGCCGCTTGTTTTTTTTTTTGAATTTTTTTTTTCTGAGGATACCGTTTCGGCGCCCTACATTTACACATCAAAACACTTGAAAAAAATGGCTCCTTCAACATATTACAATTTTTTCCAAATCAAGTCTGTGTCCATTTTGTAAACAATTTGTCTTCATTTCGTCCAACAAATTGTTTTGTTTATAAATCAGCAGATTTATCAACGCGCACTAGATAGGTTCGTTGCCGTTTGTGTTAAAGCTGGGATGAAGGTAAACGTCAACAAATCAGAGGTTATGGTAATTTTCCGAATGCCAGTTCAATACACTCTGCATGTTAGTGAAGTCTCATTGAAACAGGTGGAGAAGTTTAAGTATCTCGGGGTCTTATTCACGGGTGATGGTAGGAGCAATACTGAGTTATCACGTAGGATTGGTCAGGCTGGAGCTATTTTGAGACAGCTTGGTCAATATGTTATGAAGAGGACTGAACTTGGCATCGCAGCTAAGCTATTGGTCTTCAATTTAGTGTTTGTTCCGATTCTCCCCTATCGTAATGAGGTTTGGGTAATGACCGAAAAAGTAAGATCGCGGATACAAGCTGCCGAAATGAGATTTCTTCGTTGTTTTGCTGGGGTGACTCGTCGAGATCGAGTTAGGAACACCAGGCACTCAATGTCGAGCCGCTCCTTTTTTCAGCGGAAAGGTCCATACTTGGGTCATTGAAGATTTATGTATCAGCAGATGGTAACCCTACGGGTATTGCTCTCCGATTTGTCATGCATACTACGGTAACCGTGAAAGAGATTTAAAGGGTGGTCGATGTATGCAAGCTATTGCAACAAAAGAGAGAAGCAAATTTTTGATAGTCAGGACTGAGTATAGATTCGGGAAGTATATACATATTGCAATCGGTCCGAACAAAATGTTTCGAGTTTTTAACAGGCCTTCACATTACGATATATGTGCTAGGAATTGTTTGCACATCTTTTTGAAATTATGTATGTGTGTGCCCATGTGCGTGCATGTGTGATTAATTTTTTCGCCTTCGATAGCTTGATAACGAAACAACATAGGATCATGCGGTTTCGTTTGTTTTATTTGTCAGAGTGAAACTTAGAGCTGATTAGATTTTGAGCATAATCGGCCGAATGGATGCTGAAAAAATTGAAGAAAAGTTTTTGATTATCCAATTCTCTTATGCAATTGTGTTCCGTTATTCTAAATATTTTTAATAATTAAATTAAGGCATATACCTACATACATACATACATACATAATGCATAGTCAATTTTGTCTAATTTGGTTTATATCTTGTTTCACAGGGATTTTTTGACATACCAGTCGATAACTTGTATGCAGAGCCGGCCGTCCTTAAATGGATCAAGGAAAACATTCCAGAATGGAAAAACTCGATAATTGTGTCCCCAGATGCTGGTGGTGCAAAGCGGTAAGCATATCCATATACCTTTTTGATGAAATTAAAACTCATAAGTAATATTTAAACAAAGTAAAATAAACTAATGATAAATCCACATGTTTCAAGAAGAAAAAAAATCAATTGACAGAAAACCACGAAACTGAGAATGTTGTATCCTGTTTTGCTCGCTTTGTAGGTTTGAAATTAGTTCATGTAGTTTTCATTCAGTACTTGCATCTGCCGAAACTGAAAAACGTTCATCCTCAGGATATATCATATACATATATTTAAAGTCGCCAAAAATGCTTCGAAATGTCTAGGTTTTCTCAAACTGGGCAAACAAATTCGATATTATACCTGTGCATTCGTGTCTGTAGCAGTTCTTGGATTACAGTAGTGCGTGCAGTATTTTGATACAGTTCTGATTTATTCCTGTGGTTTATCGACTTAAAAAAGGCGTTCGATAGAGTAAATAAAGAGTTGATCTGCCATGGCTTGCACTGCAGAGTTGTTTTAAAGAAACTGGTGACTTAAGCAATTAACGTATTAACGTAACTCTTAATTTCGAGTGGCCATGCTGGTAAATTTATTTTACTCATGCGGTTTTTGCCAGAAAACTTTTCTATTCATTGTTATTCACCTGTAGTTTACAGGTAGTTTTTCCCAGAGAAGCCTTCTTGTCAGTTTATCTTGCTGAAAGGTTTATATTTTTGGCCTGAGGTTTATATATTCTCTAAATGATATACCACACTTCTGTTAAATTATAAACGTTAATTCAATACTCTATATATTAAATATGTTGTTTTATCATTTAGCGTTACATCAATTGCTGATCGGTTGAATGTCGAATTTGCTTTGATACACAAAGAACGAAAAAAAGCCAATGAGGTTGCATCGATGGTACTTGTCGGTGATGTCAAAGATAAAATCGCTATTCTGGTCGATGATATGGCGGATACATGTGGAACTATTGTTCATGCTGCTGACAGACTTGTAGAAGCAGGAGCTACCAAGGTATGAAAACAAAAAAAAACCTGAAGTATTAATTCTTATTCATTTCATTGATTTTTTTCGTTTATACATAGGTCTATGCCATTTTGACTCATGGTATTTTTTCGGGACCAGCCATTTCTCGAATTAACAATGCTTGCTTTGAAGCTGTTGTAGTCACAAATACTATTCCACAGGATGGTCATATGCGGGATTGCCCAAAAATTCAGGTAACTACAATCACATTGTTACAGTAATATACATATCAAAACTATGTACATAAATCACATCACATCCAATTTGCGGTTCGCTTCGTATCAGATTATATGCAGTTGTATGCATAAATGTTACAATGTTATTTTAGTTGAACGTCTGTGCGAAAAATGGAGTGTTCTGTTTTTATTGCCATTGAATCATTGTGAAGGGTTCGTATAAACACTAGTGATATGGCATCCGGGACTGAATCATTCTATTGAAGCGCTTCAGTAAAAAGAAGGAATCATTCACTTCAGTCATACACTTCACTGCTTCAGTTCATTTCCTACACTTCAATTTATTCCTACACTCCTTTCGCTTCCTTTTGCTTCTCCTTCCCATGTAGTTCAATTCATCCAAACGCTTCAGTTCATTGTCACACTTCTTTCGCTTCTCCTTCTTCAATTCACTCCTATCCTATACTTCTTTTGCTTTGCTCTTTACTTCTCTAGTTGAATTTGGAATGGATGTTGGGGGGACAGAAGTAAATTCATTTTGTTAATTTCTTTCCTCTACAAAATGTATTTTTTGTTTATTTGACTGGTGCGTTTTTTTCTGTTTTGTTCGATGGGAAGGTTTCTCTTTTTTTTTTTCGTCAAAAAAAGAACGCTTCAGTGAACGGTTCTTTCAAATGAAGGAGAGTGAATGAAGTGCTTCAGTGAAATGAACTGTTTTCCCTACCTCTAATAAACACTAGAACAACTAGACAGCCCAGAGCGTGACGAATCAGAAGACTTCAAATCATGAAAAGGCTGGAACTACGAACTGCCAATCGCTAACAATAATTCTTGTACATCGAGAAAATCTTCTTGTGCTTCCTTCCTCGGGGGTTTCGTTTTCTGTACCGAAATAAAACAGCAAAAAATATCAGTTTTTGGTTTCGATAATTTTTTTTATTTCGGATGTGTGTTCGTAAACAGTATAAATTAGGGTGTACTAACCATATGATTCATGGTTTACAAGAGTTTGTAGTGTCAACATAAGTAGAATAAGCACACACTGACTCCGTTTTGAGCAATTTTATTGAGAGCTATGTCTCAAAATACAAAGGAAAGAATTAGGAGCCTCAAAACAACACATCGTTTTCGTTACTTCCAAGCGGTGATCCTTTACGGACAGTGGTAATACCATTATTTAGAGTTTTAGACTAAATAAACAACGGCGGGTCTGTGTCTATTTGGGGAAGCTATACTTTAGGAATTTTTCCGAGCACGCTTAAGGTGACTTTCAAAGAGTCCTTGTTTTAATAAGCATTTTAAAGCTTCGCAGAAAATATAGCATTCGATCATGAGATCAAAGATAAACATTACTGTGGCAAACAGCTAGCCTGTAACGTCTCGTTTTGTTTCTGTAAGCTGTTGAGTGAGAGATATAAGTTTGTGGTTGGGAATTTGAGTTGAAGTTGGATAGTTTAACAGAATATTGCTATGTTTGTCTTGTGAGGTTTCCAATAAAGTGTTTGGAAGAGTGTGAAGCGATTTTTCAGGTTAAATTGTACGTAGTGAACGATATCATTTCGATTCTTTTTTACGTCTTTTTTGAGTATATAGTTATATAAACAAAGGAGCAAGCTACGTTTTTAAAATGATTCTTATTATTTTCTTTGTATTGAGTGGATTAAAATATTTTTTGTTTATTTCCTTGCAGTGCATTGATGTATCTATGATGTTCGCTGAGGCTGTTAGGAGGACACATAACGGAGAAAGCGTTTCATATCTTTTTTCAAATGTTCCATATTAGTTTTTTTTTTTTTTTTTTATTATAATTTTATGGTAAAATTACATGTTTTTCAATAAGTTTTCTTTTTTTTTTTTTTGTATTTGAAAATGTAATGAACATTTATTAATAGTATCAAATATCTAGCATGAAATAGACAAAAAGTATGATTATTGTCGATATATTGTTGAATGCAATTGCATATAAAATTACATATATGAAAATAGTGCTCCACGGATTGAATTTTTACATTGATTTTGCGTTTGTTGGTGGCAATCAGTTACACAAAATGTTCTGAATGTTAAATAAATATTAATTGATTAATCACCTCTATTACAGCATAGAATATTTTTTTATGTATTATTGACATAAGCCATAAATAATTGTATTGTAAGAAGCAAAAAAAATAGGGAAAATAAAATTAACTGAAACTCAGATATGAATGAAGTTGTCTTTGAACTGAATTATCGCCAAAAACGGATTTCCGTTGCCATAGTTTCGAGTCTCTGTTAAATACAGACATGCCTTCGAAGGCGAAGACGAAGGTTTGTTCAGGAAGTCGATGGTGTATTCTGTCGGATAACACGAGACACTTTAGTTATAAAGTAAGAGGGGGATATGTGCTCCATACCTGATCTTGTAATCATCTCAGCTGTAAATTTGCGCGCTCAATTTTATATTTGTAGGTACTCAGTATTCTTTGGCCATTTGTCATAGAATGTTTAATGCTTGACCAACATTCTAATAATAGGTGTTTTGTTTGCTGATGGGTGGGTGTTGTAGTAATAGGGTAGACTCTGATAGGTATCAATTTGGCGATGCCCAAGTTCACATCACATCAATTGTGCCTATTTTATATTCTTACGGTAGTCATTGGGTACTGGTTGTTGTATACCCGAGTTTGCTGACCAGAAGTAAAAATACAGCACTATAAACACAAAAATGAATCCGTAGACCTCTACCCACGTCAGAAGTGAAACACCTATCGCAATCTCCAACAACACCGCACTTAGAACGTAGAACGCTATTTTGTAAAGCTTGTGAGTGATATAATTGAGTATGTATGGTCAAATTAGACGTTTTAGATGCAAAAAAAAAAATATACAACAAGAAACCACCACACACCTAAATGTATCACCGAATAACACCAAATACCACATATCTTTTAATGACCCACAGAATGCAGTGTTGGAAAAAATAATAGAAACAAGTTTGTTTTGAACTTCGTAATGGTAAAATATGAAGTATTTGTAGGCGATGGTTGGAAAAAATTATTTTGTGTTTTTTGACGATTTTAGCCTGGAAAAAATAACAGAAATAAAACTTTATTTTTTTTATTTTTTTATGCTATGAACTACTTAACATTGAAAGTTCTCAATCTACTTGGTTGTAGCTTCCTTACTGTTAATCACTGCTTGACATCTTTGCTTCATAGAACGAACTTATTAGGCACAGGTTAGTGATGGTATGGACTGCCATACATGTTGTATCTTGGAACGTAATTCTTCTTCTTTTTCGCCTTTAAAGTCTTCTATCTTCCATTTTAGAATGCCCCATAAGTATTCCTTGCAGTTTACATCGGGTGACCGTGAAGGCCATTCTGTTAGAACAATTTTATTGTTTTAAAACTATTCCTTAATTAATTGCGAGGAGCGCTTTGGATCATTATCCTGCATGAACTTCTATTTTAACGGCAAATCCTCTTCAACAAACGAACGTAAACGAACTCCACAGAACACATTTAGCTTTTTATCCAGATTAGTGCCTCAACTCCAGATGCTCAAAATGAGACCCAACTTATAAAGCTACTTCCACCGTGTGTAATTGTCTCTTTTTGTATATTTTGGGCCAAATTTGGAATTTATTAGTTGCCTTTTGTTCATTTTTTCATCAAATCTAAACAAATTGACCTTAATTTTATTCGACCAATAGACTTTGCTCAAGTTTTTAGGGTAGATGTATCTGTTTGCATCAGTAAGACTTTTTGTATATTCCTCTTACTAAGATAAGGGTTTCTTATTGGGCCCCTTGCCATTTATTCTGCTTCGATTAAGCTTTAGATGATTGAACGACTTGTTGCAGGTGAATTTGACTCATTTCTAAATTACTCCAAAGAAGAGAAGGCTTTAATTTTTCAATAACGTACAACCTTTTTGCCGAACCGAGATGTCAAATTTCCTTTTCTGCCACCTCTATTTTCTTTGGGATAAAAATGGATAGCAGTAAGGATCTTCATTTTAGAATAGCTTGTTATCTGCGCTATTTTGTCCATTGTATTGCCGTCATGTCTTGCAGTGGACCTTACGACCCATTTTTTAAAAAAACTTTCGATTTGACAACTTTAATCTTTTTCCTATTTACACTTTAACACCAGATTAAACAAATTTCGACTATTCGAAGTAAAACCAAACTGTCCTTCCCTAAAGAATCACGGCGATAATCCTTTGTTTCTATTATTTTTTCCAGGCTGAATTACACTCTGACCTGTATTTCATTCATTCAAGTTAAAACAAATTTCTAAAAAAAGCAAACGACTGCACTATTTGAATGTAATATTAGGCAGTATTCTTGTGATTATGAGCGACAATTATCAGTTTACTATTGCGCTTCCTCTTGCTTCTATTATTTTTTACAACACTGTATACAGACGGGTTTTTACATATCGTATAATTGTGTGCAACACACAATTTTTAATATATAAAGGTCTTCTACACAAATATGTATGTAAGTAGCAGTCAAAGTGGTGTGCCCGTCTGAAAAACCGGCAGTTAAATATTTTCGTTATCTCCTCGGTGTGAACATATTCTACATCACAAGCATCAGTAGCCAACGATCGCTCGACTTTGGACGAATTTCATCCCTTAACGCATTATATTAAAGTGGATCACATGTGAATATAACAATGTGCACATACATACATATGTATGGATTGTGTAATCGGCACAAAAAAAGGGAGAACATTTTGTGTACGCCTATGTAACCACATTATATGCGATAGCCAGGAGAACATATTTTTATGGGAATTTCTTTCCCAATACCAGTGCTATCGTTTTTCAATTTCAGAGAGGAGGAGCCCATTTGAATATTTTGGGGAGCTGTTTCCGTGAAAGAGGAGCCACCGTTGGAGGCAGACTTAGGCAAGAAGTCTTAAGCTTCAAGTATGTGAATGAACGTCTCACGATAATTCGGATCAAAGCTAAATTCGCTAAGATGAGCTTAATGTGCGCGCAGATCCTAGCAGAGGAGAAAGACGGCGACAACAAAGACAGGGTCTAGGAGCTTTTGGACAAGACGTACGAGCACCCTTAGCTGTGACATTGCAATTGTCCTAGGCGATTTTAATGCAAAGTTAGTAAGAGAAGGTATTTTTGGTAGTACTGCTCGAAAGTACAGAGTACCTTCGATAACGGAGGTAGGCTGATCGCCTTTGCTGCGGGGCGAAATGTTGTCGTAGCTAGTGCGCAGTTGACGAATTTCGAAGTTTAGAAAGGAACATGGAGATCTTCTTGTCAATCAACCGTCAGTCAGATTGACCACATTGCGATCGACGGAAGCCACTCCTCCAGGAGTGCGACGACGAATCAAATCCCGCTGTCAGGCAGAATGAGCCATTCAACCTGGGCGACGAAGACCAACGATTCCATCCACCCGACCTGGATGAAGTGAAGGATGACGATGGAAAATGCACGCTGGTCCATAAAGGTCGGTAAAGACTTCACCGAGACCTTTGATATCAGAAAAGGATTTAGACGCGCTGTCATGCGACTTTTTGACCATCGTTCTTAAAAGAGTTGTGGTGAACTCACACGCCAACACCAGACCCACAATCTTTGAAAAGTCCGCCCAATTACTCGAATATGGTTAAGTGGTCAATAAAGAGCAAGTATATGCTACCAACAAGGAAAGACACTCAACACCAACGTCTCGGACTCAACGACACTAAAGACATACAACTTTGAGGTAGTTAAGGACTTTGTCTACCTAGGCTTCGCTATGCATTTAAACAACGACACCAGCGCTGGGATCAAACGAAGAATAACTATAAGTATGTGCATACATACATATATTCGACTGTGTCGCGAAATTGTAGTTTTAAAAAACGATGAGTATGTTAATAAGATTTAAAGGAAAACCAATCCCAACAATGATAATTATAAACAATTGACGTTCATTATTTATTTACTTAAAAACTCTACAAAAATAGTTATATGCGGCGGTGACTTATGCAAACTGTACATTCTTCTCAATATTCATAATCATCAGTAACATCGCCCTCATTTGTGTCGGCCGAAACTTCCTCAAAATCTCTTTCCAAGCAAGCTAAATCCTCGCGAGCTTCGGAGAATTCACCCTCTTCCATGCCCTCTCCTACATACCAATGTACAAAAGCACGTTTTTGGTACATAAGATCGTACTTGTAGTTGAGCCGGGTAAAGGCCTCTGAAATCGCTGTCGTGTTAGAAAGCATGCATACGGCCCTGGTAGTTTTGGCTAGTTCCGAACCCGGTACTACTGTTGGAGCTTGATAATTAATGCCAATTTTAAATCCTGTTGGACACCAATCGACAAAGGTGATATTTCTGTTTGATTTTATTGCTGAAACACCTGCATTGATGTCCTTGGGGACTACATCGCCACGATACAACATACAGCATGACATATACTTCCCACGCCGTGGATCACATTTAACCATCATATTGCCCGGACTGAAGCAGCTATTTGTAAGCGACGAAATTGAGAATTGCTCATGAATAGCCTTGTCAGCGGACATCAGAGGAGCATAGGCAACCAACGGGAAATGTATACGTGGATATGGCACTAAATTCGTCTGGAATTCATTCAGATCGACGTTCATTGAGCCCTGGAATCTCAACGAAGCGGTAGTGGATGAAACGACCTGCGCTATCAGTCGATTCAGACTTGTGTAATTTGGCCGATCAACCGATAAATTCTTTTGACATATTTCATAAATTGCTTCATTGTCAACCATAAACACACAATCCGAATGCACAAGTGTGGAATGGGTAGTTAATACCGAGTTGTAGGGCTCAACTACAGCTGTTGATACTTTTGGTGATGGATAGACGGAAAATTGAAGTTTGCAAAGCTTATTGTATTCACTTGCTATCCGTTCCATTAGCAATGAAGTGAATCCGGAACCAGTTCCTCCGCCTAGACTGTGGAATATCAGAAAGCCCTGCAAGCCCTCACACTGTTCCGCCAGCTTTTGCACTCGCGACATGACTTGGTCTATGATTTCTTTGCCAACGGTGTAGTGACCTCTTGCGTAATTGTTAGCCGCATCTTCTTTGCCAGAAATAAGCTGTTCTGGATGATAAAGACTTCGACAGGGTCCTGTCTTTATATCGTCTACAACGGAGGGCTCTAAATCGACGAAAATTGCTCGTGGCACATACCGCCCCGATTCGGTTAGAGAAAAGAACGTGTGATGACTATCGTCGGTGTCTGATTCTAGTTTACTGCTCGATCCGTCTGGATTAATCCCATGCTCCAGCAAGTATAATTCCCAACACGAGTTTCCAATTTGTACTCCAGCTTGGCCAATTTGCAAAGAGATAACCTCGCGCTGTAAATAAATAAAAAAATTAGTTAAAACGAAAACGTTTCCAAAAGAACTTAGCAATACCATTATTAAATCAGCTTCTAAAATTTGTGGAGCAAAAACTTTTGACTTGCAATGGCACCGAAAAAGGATTAACTGTGCTGGCAAATAGTTTGGAATTGTAGCTAAAAATTGGGTGGACCTTTCCGGTAAAAAGAATAACTTTATAGTTACTCCAGGGCGGCAATGATGTAAAAAAAAAACTGTCAGCAATAAAATGTACACAATAATTTTTTTTTTCCTTTTAAAGTTACACGATAAAGACTGGCCACGAGAAATATTAAGTAATTGCTTTTCTGAATTTGGCTGCCTCTTGGCTAACGGATTTTATCTTTTATCGTAAGTGCATCAATAGATCGTAGTCCAAGGCTCTCTTTAAATTAAGCTTCAAGTGTTGCTGGTAAATAAGTGCATGCATCTTCTAGTCGAATTCACAGTGAATGTCATTTTTTTTTTTAAAATATACAACTTTTAAGATTTGATAAAACTTTAATGTTTTCTTTATTCGTACATATATATACATTTATGAATTGGTTGCTTATTACTTACATAGTTAAAGCCATCAATCGAAGAAATGGAGGCAAAGGTAAATACTTTCGAGAAGGTAATGGATGTTGCCTACAAAGTCTGGTGCTCAGTTAAAAGAAAAAAAAAAAAACACTCCGCCATGGTGGAATGAAGATCGCTCTTATTTCAGGCAGATGACCAGAACGACCTTCAATATCTGTTACAAATATAACTTCTGTCAGTCCTACAAAGGCTGTCTAAAAGTCACTCCAACCCTTCCTTTTCGAAGGTTAGATGGAAGGAACTTCTAGTAAATACATACTTTCCCGGATGCAGTGCTATCAGTATGACAATGCTATCCATGACAATTTTAAATCGATCAGTTCCGAGGAAAAGATTTCCTGAGCTATTAACAGCTTCTCTCCATTCAAATCTTCGGGCTCTGACGGCATACTACCTACAGTAGCGAGCATGGAAAGTGCAACACCCATTTTTCGAAGGAAAATCCTTAATTATTTTTAGGTAACGGGTTTTTCTTAATGACTTTAGTTCTTTTTAGGTATACAAGTGCATAACAAGTCATTTAAAGCTATTTCAGTGTTTGAAGTGATAAGTTGTGGTGCTAAAATTGACAGTTTTTAAAAAATGCCAAGTTATAAGCAATTGACTGAAGACCAAAAAAGTCGAATAATTGCGCTTTTTGAAGTGGCAAAGTTGACTATAACCGATATTAGTAAAGAGGTTGGATGCAAAAAGTCGACAGTGAGCAGGTTACTAAAAAAAAAAACCAAACGGGAACAGCTGAACGGAAAAAGGGGAGAGGAGGTATTCGCAAGATTTCTACGGCGGATGATCGAGTTTTACACCGGCTATCACTGAGGAACCGATTTTCCACAGCGGTACAAATAAGGACAGAGTTTATGGAGTCTAATGGAAGTGAAATTGGTGTTCATACAGTGCGTCGAAGGCTAAGAGAATTCGGTTTAATGGCTCGTCGCCCCGCTAAAAAACCCATGTTGACACCCAAAATGGTGAAATCTCGGTTAACGTGGGCAAACATATTCTCTGATGAAAGCAAATTCAGCATATACGGATCAGATGGAATTCAATACGTGCGGCGAAGAACTGGAGAGCGCTTAAGCAAAAACTGCCTTCAGAGAACGGTGAAGCATGCAGCCGGTCAAATGATCTGGGGATGTTTTTCGTACTATGGAATTGGAGATTTGGCCTTCATAAAAAGAACAGTAAACTCAGAAGTATACAAAAATATTCTGAACGATCATTTAATACCATCAATGGAAATGCATTTTTCGGAGGCCAGTGATACAATTTTTCAAGACGACTCAGCTCCGTGCCATCGGTCCAAAATGGTAAGCTACTTTCTTTAATTATTGCTAGTGTAATCCCTCTTCAATTATACTGAATAAAAAAGAATTAATTTAACTTGTGTTTTTCACAGATTAAAGAATTTGTGATCGAAAAAGGAATTTCCACACTCGACTGGCCGGGTAATTCGCCGGACTTAAACCCGATTGAAAATCTATGGCATATCATGGCATTGAAAATAAACAGCAAAATGCCTACCTCTGTCAAAATGCTCAATGAAGTCATTGAAAAAGTTTGGTACGAAGAAATCACAGCCGAACATCTTCATAACTTAGTGGATTCAATGCCAAAGCGGATTAATGACGTCATAAAAAATAAAGGAGGCGCTACAAAATATTAATATGTGACCAAATTAAATGTGTACAAATGTTCTTGCATAAAAACTCCAAAATGCACAGGTTTTATGGCCTGAAACAATAAACTTCTCTTAAAAGGTCTGCTACCTAGTGCACCAGAAATATTGTCTTTTTTTCTACCACTTATTGGGAATCCCAATTTGACCTGATTCTGTACCTGCAGGAAATAGTTCTGTATATAGTTTCATTGGCCACAAGTTAGTTAACATTTCTTGGAAAATACTTTTTGGTTCATTAATTTTTTTCATTAACTAAAAGAGAAAAAATGGGGATGGATTTGGGTTTTTTTTCGTGTTGCAATTTCCATGCTCGCTACTGTATCATGCTACAAAGCACGGAATATCTTGCAACTTCATGGCTAGCGTCGATTTTCAGAAGCTGTGTAATACTAAACTATGTACCCTACCCTTGGAGACGCGCTCGAGTGATGTTTATATCGAAGGTAGATAAACGCGGGCATGAGCCCTCAAAGGATTTTAAGCCAATTAGATTAATCTCCTTTGTAATTAAAATGCTAGAGCGCGTCTTAGACATTCACATGCGAAGCATTCTAGAAGAATCTCCACCCAAATCGCAGCACGCTTACTTACTTAGGTGGCGCTACAGTTCAAGGTGAATCTGGGTCTCCACCAACAAGCTTCTCCAGTTAGCCCGCTCCTTAGCTAACTGCTTCCAGTTACGCACGCCAAATCTACCTCCCATAATCGGATTAACAATCCTATTAAAGCAATTCGAGGCGATCCGTGAGCCAAGATTATCTAACGAAGAGGTCAGGTTTGGAGAACATCACACCCATTTTTTGGAGATTTTTTTAAGGTTTTTTTCCGAAAAACATTCTTACCCACTGGGGTCAACAGATCCTACCTTCAACTATTTGCGATGCTCTGTTGCTCAAGGAAACAATATTAAATCATATTTAGGTGGTAAATGCGTGCTTTTGTGTCTATTTCGCCCACATACGAAACCACACCGCTAAATAGATCACCGATACGTCCAGCACGATCGAGTCAACTCAAGGGTGCTAGGTTTGCTAATCGATTATCTCTAGATTCTTACGTTTTTCACTGCTGAAATTTTCCGAAATCAATTCCCCGAGTGTCCTCTAGGAGTCCTGAAAAAGCTGACCGCCAAGATATCAGAGATTAACTACGCACACAAATATTTTCTCAAACCAGTCAGCACAAGGAGGGTTCCTCCTCGATCTTCGTCGATTGTTATTATAAGTAAATGCCACGTGGGATTACATCGGTCCGAGCAATTAGTCGAATACCAGAAAAACTCTGGGTTCCAATGACTTGCCTTTAAAACGGAAGGCGTTAAACGCCTTCTTTATAAAAGATGCTTGCTCTTGAAAGTGCTTGGATGCTGTTTATCGTTAGGTACTTATACGTAATATTATGACTCGATGTCGGTAACAGTTGGTATTAATCATCCTCCCTGGGCTATCGCTTGCATAGGGTTAGCACACCTAGAGTAAACAAAGCCAACAGAGGGCATCTGACTAAGAAACTCTCCACAGTACACAACTTCAACAACCAGTAAATGCACCATAATCAAAGAGGTAAGTGGGGCTGCTTCCAAGTCATACAATGTGACACAGAATTTGTAAATCCAGGATGAGAAAGAAAATCGTGACGCAGGACTGTGAAGACGCTTTCATTGTATACTCAAGATGGAAGCGAAGTCAACGTCCTTGCGAAAAGCAAGTGAAAAGGGTGAGGAACCATAGGAGTTAAATTTAAAAGTGGAAATAGGACCTAATAGTGTAGTGCTAACAAATACCGCGAATGGGTAGCCCAACACACCAAGTCCGACCGCTAGCAATCATGCCGGGAAAAATGTTAGTTGTATACTGGTGATCTCGCTACCGATCGACTCCATCCGTGTGCTGAGAGTGCTTGCTTCCATGACTAGACGAGAGAGAACCGGTTCTTCTTCAGTGGACAAGGGCAGAATCCAACAACAAGACACTGTGTTTCCAGGCGGTCCCTCATCTATTTGCTAACAACGACCGACGCTGCTTGGTATTGGGGATCCGACGATAGAGAACCATCCGGATCCTTAGCGTGTCATAATGCTGGGCAAAGGCAAATTCCAAAAACCATACGCCGCCATATACCCCAGGTGGTCCCCCAACATTTTGCTAGCAGCGATAGAGGAAAACCACTTTTTTTCGTGTGCGATGGTCAATGGGGTGGCGCGTCTAAAGAAAAATTTAAAGACTTGCTCATTGCGCAAGGGTGGGGGAATGGGGATTCATTCTTTCATTTTTCGTACTTCTTATGGGGGAATTTAGTTACACATGCATATCCCAAGCCTCACCAATTTCTAAATATAAATGAGAATCGTGGGGGCAGTCAATGAAGGTATCGTGGATTGACCTAGGGGAGAACTTCTCACATGAGCAGACGATGCGTCTCGAAGCGCGGCGAGGGACCGTGAATTGGAACAGTGAAGCGATCGATTATGTATCAATCACAGCTCGAAAGTTTAGATGGCATAAAGTATGAGTAGAAAATGTCGTGTCGGCATGTGCCATGGTCGGTGTCGGCACGTGTCATGGTCCGTGTCGGCGAAAGGCTGAGAGCCCACCATAAAACTTATTTTTTGTCTGACGATGCCACATAAATATCTTTGTAAACCCCCGGCTCATTCTACCCCTGCTACTGACATCTGCGCGAAAGCTTATCCATGCCCCAATCTTCTGATCTATTATTACGTATGTACTTACTTGTGCTTAGGGAATTTTAATGAGGCTCGTAGAGTAAATGAAAATCTCTGTGCCAAAGCCGCGGTCCGTGTCGGCACGTGCCGTGGTCCGTGTGCGGGGGCGGAAGGATGTTATTCACTCATTCATTTTCATAATTCATTCATTCATTGTATTAACAGAGACTCAGACTTAAAAAATTACTGCGATTGGTTGTACTTGGGGCTTGTAAACGTGCTTATCACACATGCCAAAACTTACAATATGCAATGTGATAACTTTCAAAACTCATAAATTCTACAATTAAGGTGCAAAAGTCACAATCTCCAAAGTAAAATTCAAAAATGTGTCCATTAATCTGAAAATATTAATTTTTGATTTAAAAATGCCTTCTACGAAATCACTTAAGGTGGAGTTGATGAGTTTTGCATCTAAACAACCACTCTATGCATTTAAAAGGCTGACTGCAAAAAAGCTTTTCCATGTTCTTATTTAGATTTTTCATATTTTTGTGACTTCTACTTTGTT
This sequence comes from Matsumyia berberina, assembly GCA_917880715.2. NCBI lineage: Eukaryota > Metazoa > Arthropoda > Insecta > Diptera > Syrphidae > Matsumyia > Matsumyia berberina. Next base: position 40,099,388 of record OU862870.1, read on the forward strand.
TGGTATCACTTAAAAAGTGTAGGGGGAAACTGGCGCGAAAAGAAACAAGTTGCGTATCACATACGGCTTCGACACTTTTTTACAAAGAACTGTTTTTGAAAACCACTTGCACGGTCTCTTATACAAGTTGAACGAACAGTACAATAGACTAACGAAAATTGCGGGAAGATCAGACAATCAGGTTGGCGAAATAAATACCGCACACTATGTCTGAACTGGTAGATACCGGAGTATCGACAGTGTGTTCGACAAGAGTAAGACCTACATAAACAATTTATTTTGTGTAATCACTACAAAAGTAAAACCTTCACTTACCCACACTTTAGAATTTGAAACACAATAGTCGAGTTTCTATTGCCACGGATCCACTTTCATTGCTTTTAAAAAGGATACCTACTCTGAATGTCTGTAAATTCACTCAAAAATTGCGATGAATATGAATTTTGAAAATGTTTAACGAAAAAACCAACCATTTTAGTATTCACATTTTTTATTAACCTTAATTTTTTTTTTTATTTACAGCTTATTTTTTAAATACAGTTGGAACAATTTTTTTTTAGTATTATTTTAACAACTAAGTCTGAATAGAAAACATAATATAATATGCTAATTTATAGAAATACCAAATATCAAATCATACATAAAATAATTTATTTTATACCTTTGTGTAACATTGAATGTGTGTGATACATCTTTTTATTTTTATATGTAAACTGAAGAAAGGAAAACGATTTTTTTATATAGCCAAGTAATATGAGGTGTTTCCAGCGAATTTAACAAAGACTGACACGGTAGTGATAAATTATTATTAACCAGTTAATGTTATAGTTCTGTAGCGGAAATGACATTAAATAATTTTTTTCGTACTTATTTGCAGTGTGAAATACATGGTTGTAATTGCCGTGGAACAAACTTCATAAATCAATAAAGATTTACATTGATTTCACAATAAATGTGTGTTTAAGTTAATGAAAACTTCCACACTAGCTGTTGACTCACCCTTTAGAAGCGTCATAAACAAATCATTTGCACAATGTGTCAAGAGAAGCTTGTTCAGTACTATGGACAACCAAGACGCCAAACATATTGAGGACAGTATTTTAAAACTAAAGGAACAAGGTGATCATTTGGCTGATATTCAAGTGTCTAATATACAGTTGATGAAAAGCCTCAATGAACAAAACTTAATCTTACATTATAAAGGGTGGTTAAATTTTAAGGGCCGATGTTGATTTTGAATAAGACACAAATTATTTAGGAAATTATTGTCATTTCTTTTTATTATGATAATATTGGTATGGTTCAATTATGTATGGAACAAAATATCGGCCAAATGGCCGCCGCGACCTCGACGGCACACCTCCATCCGATGGTCCAAATTTTCGATGACGCTGAAGCATAATTGAGGTTCTATGCCGTTAATGTGCCGAATTATCTCGTCCTTTAGCTCTTGAATTGTTGCTGGCTTGTCGACGTACACCTTTTCTTTCAAATAACCCCAAAGAAAAAAATCCAACGGTGTCAAATCACATGATCTTGGCGGCCAATTGACATCGCCACCACGTGAGATAACACGGCCATTGAATTTTGCGCGCAAAAGAGCCATTGTTTCGTTAGCTGTGTGGCAAGTGGCTTTAGTTCTTGAGTCAATTGCACCTTGTAAGCGTGTAAATGCAAGTCTTTATGCATAATGTTCATCAACGACGAGCGTGAGAGGTGCAATTCCACTCAACGACGAGTTGAGGTGGACGGCTCTTCAGCCACACTATCGCGAACAGCAGCAATATTTTCTGCAGTACGAGCTGTACGAGCATGCACCGGTGTTTTCACATCTCCTACAGACCCGGTTTGCTCAAATTTTTGCACGATTTTTCCGATTGTACGCACATTTGGACGATTAAATTGACCGAAAAAATCACGAAGTGCACGATATGCATTTTGATTTGAACGCCCATTTTCATAATAAGCCTGAATAACTTTAACGCGTTGCTCTATTGTGTATCTTTCCATGGTTCAAATTGAGTTAGTCTGAAATTGAGAAATGACAAATGAAATGCAGAAAAAAACTTGACGTTTAGGTGTGGTTCACATTCAACATCGGCCCTTAAAATTTAACCACCCTTTAGTTACCATAAGCAGGAAGAAAAAATTAATGAAATAATAAGTAGAATGACTAGTAATAATGGAGTCGCCATCTGTGTTGAAGCTGGGATGAAAGTAGACGTGAACAAATACAATGTAAGAAGCATAATCGACCACACGTATCCGGTCGATCCAGAATGTGCAAAATGAAGGTTACTTCTGGCGGAAGCATCCGAGCCACCACCATTAAAATCAAAGGAGTGACTTTTGTAGCCTACATGGACACGGCGGCAAAAACAAGCTGGCGAGTGTGCCCTTTTTTGAGCTGTTAAAAGAAACCGGACCCACACTCCGCACTGAGCAGGCAGACGTGGCCTTTGCAGATGGACGTTGAGGATCTATCTTGAGAGTAAACACCCGCGTTCTTTTGGGAAATCGCTCTAAGACACTAAACATCAGCATACTCCCTACTAGGGATCGATTTCCTGGAAGAAGCAGGTATAGTCCTGAACATGGCAAGGGAACGTGGTACTTCATCGCCCACGCCAGAAGTATTTCCCGTATTTCCATTACGAAGGAGAACCGAACGACGTTGCAACCCCGAAAGAGCTGAAAGAGGCGCACTGATGGAATATCAAACCCATTTCACCGATCCCAGGGACCCCGAACCTAAATAAGTGCATTGACGAAGACCCAAGACCAGCTGAACCAGTGGAAGAATATTCAACGGATGCCATTTACGATATTTTCCTTGCCATTGCATGTAAGATCTCCTTTACGAGGAATAGAAAATGTATTTTTAAATACAATAGACCAACCCAAGCGTCTAATAATAAAAAAAAAAAACAGCTTAGAAACATGGATGAACTTGGACGTATTTTAGATAACCTTCAAGACGTTATCACCCAGCTTGAAGAAGTTAGGATTAACCTAACCAAGCTGCCAGGAGAAAGACGTATCCAGGAAATACTTTCTAGGCAGTACGATAAGGCAAGAAACCTATGGACCTCCACTGAGGCCTATTACAATGCCATGAAAAAAATAAACACAAAAACGGCCGCCGAATTCCTGCCAAAATACGAAGCTGGAAAAACAATTTTTTTCCAAAATTAAGGAGTTCATCAAGAAGAACTCACCGGAAGTATTAAATGAAGATGCAACTAAAGCTGAAGATCGCGGAGCTACATCTGAACCAGCTGATCAGGGCACCAGCCATGCTTACGAAGCACCAACAGCTCCAGGTATGAGTCCGGGACAACATAAGACGATCTACGCACCAGAGCATCCCCATCTCGCATTCAGCGATAACTGCACTCAGCAGCTTATCACAACTGGCGGTTCCAAGCAACCCCTCCAAATCTCAAGAACTGACCTAGGGGTACCTACGAGCAACATCGCCCAATCGTTAAAGAATGGACCTGCCAAACAAGCTGCCCAAACCAACGACTTGCGAGCTCAGCAAATGTTTACATACGTTCAAGGAGTTGGGTATGACTTGCAAAATCCGGCGGGAAGGATGTCCGGTCATGGATGCATCATCAATCCCCCGCAGGAGCCACAACCGCCCCAGCTAATTCAACAGGACAACAAAAACGCAACCGAAGCACTCCTGCACGCTATAGCCAAACTCACGCTAGAGCGAAAGAAGTGGTATCAAAATCCCGGAAGACCACTTAAGAGAATACAGTTGTTATATCACGAAGTACCGTGAATTCAAGGAGCAGTTCGATTCTCTGGTACAAAGGAGCCAAACGTCCAACATCGATCGCTTCACTCTACTCAAGTCGAAACTAACTGGGAGAGCATTGGAAACAATTAGTGACTTAGATTTAACTGGAGACAACTATCCCATTGCCTGGTCAACACTGGACCGAACGTTTGACAATCGAAGGCATCTAGTCAAATTAGATCTAGAGACTATGTTAGCTCTCCCTCAACGACCAACAATCCCAGGGAATGCAGAGTCTATAATAGCATACATGCATTTCACCAAAGGACGGATCTCCAATCTCAAAAGAAACAAGATAAATGGAGAACAGATCATGGCCCTATTTAATCCTTCGAGGCTTGGATCCTATCACTCGGTGCAGAATGGACGATTTTGTAAGCTGTAAGACCAGACTTCCCACCTTAGAGGAGATAAAAGATTTCCTGTTCAGAAAATATCAGCACCATCTAGACCAAGACGACAACCTTCGATTTACTCAGCTATTTCAAAAAGTGCCTAAAAAGATTCCAGTATCCTGTAGACCAGAGTACATGTTACGCTCCAGCCCAATGAAACAGGAGCAATGGTGACTAAGAAGTGTTTCATTTGCACAGAACAACATCCAATATTAAGACAAATAACCTTAAACCCGAAGAGCATGAAGATTTAAAAACACTTGTCATAGTGTATGAGGAACTGTTCAGATGGGATGAAAAAACGAGCGTAAAAAACGTATGCACAGCATCCAAATCGGTCAACATCGACCAGTAGCATCTCCACCCTATAGGCTGGCGAGACCAGAAAAGAACAACAGTGAGATCCGGAAGATGCTCAATCAGGGAATCATCGAACCATGCGACTCTCCATGGGCATCTCCAGTAGTGATGGTGAAGAAGAAGGATGGCGGCATTCGAGTATGCATGGACTATAGGCAACTCAATGCTGTCACAGATCAGTATCCACTACCTAAGATTGATGACTTGTTACACACAGATAAAACTACCAAATATATGTCCACCTAAGATTTGCAATCAGGGTACTGGCAAATTGAAGTCAACGAAGACGATAAACACAAAACAACATTCATTACACCGTTTGGGACCTTTCAGTTTAAACGTATGCCATTTAGTCTTCGAGATGCGCCAGCAACCTTCCAGAGACTCATGGATTATTTACGTGCTGGTCAAGGAGACATAAGATCGGATGTCTACCTAGATGATATCATTTAAACGACCTAGACAAAGTCTTAAAACGTTTTGCTGTTCAGAAGTTAAATATCTTGGACAACTTCTCACCAAGGATGGCATTAAAATGGACCCAGGTTTTAACGTTTCTTCTAACCTGCTTTTGGTATCGCAGGTTCGTCCCGAATTTCACATAAATCGCTAAACCCTTAAGCAATCTTCTAAGAAAATGGCTATTTTCCAATGGGGTTAAGCTGAAGAAACTGCTGATCAGAAGCTGAAGACGTCGCTTGTAGTCAAATAAACCTAAACTTAAACAATCTTACAACAAGCAGATCCGACTTGTTAACCAAGATGTGAACCTAGGTCTTGTGTTAGCGGAAGCATGAACCATTTTTTGAGTAACAATTGAGTAGGAAAATCCCTCCTACTCAAATCAAGGTAGATTCTACACATGAAGCTCACCGAAAAGTGAGTTAAGTTCGCATTGTAGTTTCATTAAAAAACCGTAAGTTATAGTGTTTAAAATTTGGTGTTGACAGTTTCAGAAGTGGAATCACAACAAATTGTCTGCAGGTTAGTGAAAATATTTTATCACATAACACAAAATAAAAAAAAAAAAGGAAAAAATCCAACATGTATGTGGGGTTGAGCCATGAGTCAACGACAGCGGTCATCAGGCACGACGAACGAGCTGATATAGGTCGGTATGAGGAGTCATCAGTGCGGTGTCGTCGTCGTCGCCGTTTGTTTGTTTATTTGTTTAGGTCGTACGCTGCCACTGGGAGCAATGCATCGTCACTGGGACAGTCAATCGGGTTTGTTTACTGCTCGAGTATCGGATACCACTTTGGCGTTGTGGGTGATTAATTGAAGCGATCGCCACTACGCTATAAAATAAGTGGAATTCGAGCAGTAAGCAAACAATGTTGCGGACGATCATCATAGCAGTGGGTCTCCTAGTCGCAGGGTCGGTGGCCGCCTTTGCTTGGATGTTATGTGGGTGGTATCGATTACTACATACACTGCGAGTATGAGATCTGATATAAGAGGCGGTGCTGAAACTGGATGACATGTCAATTCGTCGTAGCTGTTCATCGATGGCTGTCGATCACTCGCGGCTCAACTCAGGAGGGACTCCCGGTTTTAAACTCTAATTACCTTTTTGTAAATTCTCTTAAGCTTCTTAATAAAAATATTATAAGTTCCTACATGTATGTACAGTGGTGGTCAAAATAATAAGAGTGAATGGTAATATTCTCGAAGTTTCACAACACACCAACTTAGCAATCTGCTAACGACGCGTCTGGTCCATCGGACACCACGCTCGTGTGGAGAAGCCACTTCTATCAGCAAAGATGAAGAAAAAAAGATTGGCATGGGCTAAAGAGCACCGGGAATGGACCACTGACGATTGGAGACGAGTCATATTTACTGACGAATCCAAGTTCAACCTCATCGCACCTGATGGAAAGCAGACAGTGCGAAGGAGAGCCAATGAACGATATTCGGACAAATGCTTACTTCCGACCGTAAAGCATTCACCTTATATCATGGTATGGGGATGCATGACAAATTGGACGTATTTTGCTGTTGGATGGTTCTGTAAATGCAAAAAAACATAAACAAATCATTGCTGATGATGGTGTTGTTCCTACAATAGAGGAGTTATGCTGCTACATCCCAAATCCCATGCTTCAGGACGATTCTGCTCCCTGTTATCGTGCTGGTTCGATAATTAAAACCAAATTTTGACCTACAATCTGCACTCCACAACACACCGTCTAATTATTGTTTTCTTTCAACAGATAACCCTATGCAAAGAAGATGTTGGACCTGAATCCCTAAATTGGCCCGGAAATAGCCGGTCAATTAGGTACGCAGCAAGGCCCCTAAAACTATTGCAGAACTCAAAAAAGCAATAAAAGAGGTATGGACTAAAGACATAACCGCAAAGGAATTCCAAAAATTATATGACTCGATGCCACGAAGGGCTCAAGAGGTCATAAAGGCTAAGGGTGGTGCTACAAAATATTAGGGAAAAACTAAAACTGTATTTCTTGTAAAAATGATTAATTAGCTTAATTCAATTTAATAAAAAAAATGTAGAAAAAACTGCCGTAATATGTTTTTGTTTATTTTTTCTTTATTGCTGAGTAGTACGATAAATATTTGGCAGGTTACTATTTAGATTTATTAAAATGAATGGTGCACCACCCTGTAGACGATATTACGAAGGACAATTCCTCATCCAAATTTTATAGAAATAATAAAATTTCAGTGAAATACAATAATTTTAGAAAACATGCATGGGAGCGGCGTTTTTTTGGCACGGGGTGTAGATTTAGATAAAAGTACATTTAATGTTTTGTTAAACTATGATCGAGGGCAATCAGACACGAGAAAAGAAGGCGGAAAAGAAAAAAAAAAACAGCTTCATGACATCATGAAGAGTGGCCGGAGAAACGGAAATCGAAAAAGATCCTGTATATTATAAAAACGAAATAAAGTGGTTTTTCGTGGAAATAAATAAACAAAGAACTAGATATAACAAGAAGCGATGTGTATCTATCCGGTGCAGAGGCGTAGACAAGGACAAGGTTTTCGGGGTTCAATCCCCGCCATTGGTGAAAAAAAAAAAAAAATTAACATGAAGTTCCAGGGGAGATTCGAACTCCTGAACTCAACTCGCTTTCTTTATTTGTGTGTATTGATGTTTTGCTTTTTGTAAAAATTGCAAGCTCAGACTAACGTCTTATGCAAATTGTCGGTGTGAAAAACCAAGATGGAGGGTGCTTTTATTTTACTTTTCGTACTTTTCTGTATGCATAGATGAGAGAAAATGCACAATGCATACACACTACTGCCAGCATACACACAATTGTTGAAATTGAGAGAAACACAGACGAAGGAAATAAGTTCTGTTCATTATTCGTACCAACATCAAACAACGAAGAAGCATACATATTACACGAAAATTCAAAGCTGGGCGTTATTTCACCAACCACTTTACACTTTGCAACTTTTCAAAGATATAATTTCCTGCAAAGGACAAGTGCGATGTGTTTTCATTGAAACTGCAAAGTTTTCACTGCTTTGCACTTTGCAATTTTTCGGACTTTTTTTTTGAAAATGAAATGTGTAAGTGAGCAGAGAACTTTGCATTAGGTATCGTGTTTCGCAAAGTGCGAAGGTAAACGTATGTACTCTCACATCGGCCTGCGTTACCGTTCCGTTTGTACTCTGTACATATCACTGTACGAACTATAATCAATTACGGATTGATAATTGTTTGCACACTTGTGTAATTAATTTCTTTTTTCAAATCTTTAAAATGAGTCGTGCTACAATAACTGATAAAAAGTTAGCTGTCTTGGAAGTTGTGAAAATTAAAAGGGTAATTTGTATGGAAGCAATCTTAAGATTTGTAACATTTTTGTTTATTTTTTTTAAATTGAAGAACATTCTTTTTGCCTCGTTTAAAAATAAAGTTGTGACAAAAAAGCAAAAAGAAGAAGCTTGGGATGCAGTCCTAATAAAGGCAAAGTCCCTTGGGTTGGCCTCAGCCAACCGAAAGTGGACTTTTGCCAGAGACAATATTTTTGGTTTGTGGAAGAGTCGAATGTTAGTAAGTATACAGCATCTTTGTGTTAATAAATTAATACATGTCTTATTTTTCTCAGGCCAGAAGGAGCAATTGTAAAAAACCGGAACTGGGGGTGGAAGAGCGGCAGTTCTCAATGTTGTCGATGAGGCGATTCTCGATATAATCGAAAGCGATTTGCCTACTGTTAAACGGCTGAATTTGCCGGAAGCAGGTGTCGATGGAGTGGGCGTATTGCCTTCAAAGCCGAATTCCCATTCTACTCAGCATTCTTCCTCGAGAAAGAGGAAATCTAAAGTTGAGGATGACGAACTAACAGTGTTAAAAAAACAACTGTTAAAAGTCAAAATTTATAAAAGTAAATTGGAAGCATTAAAACTGGAATGTGAACTGGAAGTTCCGTTGTCGGAATTCACTAAAGATTTGAATGAATCAAAGGACGGCAAGAAAAATTCTAATTCTACTCGGTCCAAAAAGTAGTGTTAAGGTACGCATAAGTAATGTAGTGTTAAAGTAAACTGGTTAGTGAAAACAAACCACCGAGAAGCAGGTTAAACACATTTATTGCAAACCAAGCAATAGTTAAACGGTGAACTGCTGAGGTTCATCAGCTTATTGTCCTTTTGCTATATAAGCAATTAATTAGTATTTAAGGCTTATATATTTTACTAATAAATCAATTTGGAAACAACAATCGAACAACGGTGATTTATTGTCATACTTCCCCTACCAGTCGCAAGGAGTATCTGGCGAAGTCATTCAGCACTAGAACGGTTCTGATTCTATATTTGGCGATCCTGCCAGGAGACCTGACGCTTAAGAGTTTTCAAAGACACGTAAGCATGGACGCGCTTTTGAACAAGCAGCATGCGACAGGAAAACAGATCGAGAGCATCTGTAACAACTTCACCAAGGACGAACCGATGGAATTCGGAGTCGAGTGTATCTAGTACAGAGGATTAGCACCTTTAATATGGAATGGAGTCAATTTAAGAGCCGGCATGGAGCTCGAGAAGAAGGGCGACCTTCCTAAGAGGAGTATTTCAAGACGGGTTATTTCGAGAAGATAGCACCATTGTAGTCCAAATATTCGGAGAAGATGTTAACTACTATCTTGAAGTTCATGCAGTCGAAGGAAAAAATGCCAGAGCCGACAGTAGTTCCAGGACTGATAAGGTACCAACGGCCATCAGTCAAGGCTATAAGACGCCTTACCCAACAAGTAGCATCAGCAGATGCAGAAAAACAACCTAAGGCCTTCTGTGTAAGGCAACTAGAAGCTTTAGACAGATACTCGGTTATCATTGCACGAGGTCACCAAGAGATCACCAACGACTATCAGGAGGAAGAATACTTTAACGTTGAAGACGAGTATCTAAAAGCCTCCATGCGTCTACGAGATGCAGTAGACCAACTCAGAGGTGGCAGCATAGAGGGAGTAGGAGAAGTGAAGCTAAGAAAATCATCCTACCAACCTTTGACGGGCAATACGGAATTCATGGATCTGGTCACGGAACTGATCCACAAACGGGCGCAGAAACTGCACTATTTAAAGACTAACCTGAATAGGGGACCTAGCAAGTTCCTACAGCATTCTCTACAACGGACCACAATTACTAAGCCGCCTGGGATATGCTAATGGACAGATATGAAAACAAACGGTTGATTGGCACAGCTCTAATAACCAGCTTTTGTCAGCAGAGTAACATAACCAACGAAACCGCTGGAGCAGTAAAGCGACAGTTAGACACAACAAGGGAATGTATTGCAGCTATATCGAACCTCGAGATCGATTTTAACAACTGGAATCCGCTAGTTTTGCACTTAATGCTTCAAAGAATAGACAAGGAAAGTCGTCGATTATATGAATATTCACTCAAATCTAGCAAGGAACACTAAACGCCATCCGACTTTTACGAGTTTCCGACGTCACGATATCAGACATTGGAAGCAATCAATGCGAAAAGCGACCAACCACGGCAAACGAGTCTGATGACATCGACCTCCCCAGCAATATGTAGTATGCCAAACCTATGGACACACAATTATTAACTGTAGGCAGTTTGCCCAAAAGATGTCCAACGCCGATGATGAGATAGTGAAACAACTGGAATTATGTTCCAACTGTCTTCAAAGAGAAGTTTTCTGATGGTACTGATAGAATATGTAAGCTACCAAAATCACTTGGAGAAGAGAAATAAATGGAAATGTTTAAAAAGTGGTTAACATGTTACAATTAATCGAAAGTGAACACACATTTTTTTACAAAATGTCATACCGACGACCGCATTAATCCAATTTTTGTAACTAACTACATTCTCTTTGTTTTCAATAAATCACAGCGAAAGGTGCCCAAACTTATTGGGAGGTCAAAAACCTTTGTTTCGCATGCCTTACAACCCCCAAAATTCAATACACCAAAAGGTCGTTCACGAAAAATATCAACGAAAGACGACGCCCAAATCAAATGCATATTCACAAAGGACCCGTATAAGTCAGCTGTAGATATTAAACGTGAACTGTCCGTTCTAGAACTGTGCGAAGGAGACTAGAAGAACAACATCTCTTCCGAAGAAGTCCTAGGGAAGTACCATTTCTTACTAAAAGGCACCGAAAGGATCGTATCGAATTCGCAAAAGAACACCTAAAAGGGATAGTACGGATATCTAGCATACCAGCCCCAGTATACCAGTAAAAGCGTTAAACATGGAGGCGGCAGTATTATGGTTTAGGGATGTTTATCGTGATACTATTTTGGATAAAAGAGACCATGGACCAGCATTTGTACGTCAAAATATTGGAGGAGGGTATGCTTCCGTATGCTGAGTGGGAGATGCCACTAAAGTGATAGTTTATGCACGACAACGAAGTAACAAAGCAAAGTAAAAAGGTAGCTGGAAGATCATAATGTTGATCCTATGATCTGGCCCGCCCTATGATCTTAGATCTCACTAAAGACTATCACCAAATTAAAAAACACCCTGGCGATAGACCCAAAACTGCGTTTTCCACTATTAACGGATATTACGAATTGCTCCCGTTACCTTTCAAAGACTAATTAACAATATACTCAAAGATTATTTTAAGAAAAATTTGTCTTGTCTATCTGGACAAGATTTTCATTTTTTCAACCAGCCACCGACGATCGAAGCATTTCATGGTATGATAAACTAAACACGTATCAAAAAACTGTGTTAATGCACTGATGACGGGGATAAGCAAGTAAAAAGCAGCAAAATGGAAAGATTCCATTCCAAGTTTCTAAGATTATGCGCTATTTTAAGACAGACCGTACTACTGCTACGTGGTACTTTGTTCCGTGTCAAAACAAAAACTTTTGACCAACATAAAACAAAGGGTGACCGATTTTGCTTATCGATGGATTAAAAGTGAAATTTTATAAGCGGAGAGCTAATGTGCTTTATGAGTTATTGGAACATAAGCAACAATATGACACTGTTGGCAATGCTGCCTTTTAAAATTACGGGCGAAGAATGAATCTGGCATCACTGAAATTCGAAATTAAAATTGCATTAGCGAAATGCTGATTACAAGTGATGCCAGACAAAGGATCGTCAAACAAAGGATCGCAGGCAGACACAACAAAGAGGGACATCGCCAGCACATTCGCCATCAAGAGACCGGAGCATCGAGACGTTTAAGTGTAAGCAGCAAATAGAATAGATAATTTGAAATATATAAATAGATAAAGTTTGACGTGAAAAAAACTAAAAAAGTAAGAACACAAAATTTATTAAAATGTGCAGATTGTAATCCAAAATTTTTTACAGGAATTTTAAAGTTCTTCTTATTCTTGTTCTTGTTCTACTACTATGAATAAACTATAAAATCTGAACAAGCAGAGTTTCACTTCACGTTGCATTGACCGCAATAGATATCATTAGAGTTTATAGTGAGACAAGTATATCCAAGTTGATGAAAACATCGTTTTCCGGAACACTATGGTGCATGTCGACACATATGTATCTAGGTGACAAATGTGCAATCAAGAAAAAGAAAGCATATCCGTATCATGTGATGCTCATCACGAGATTTTACGACAGAACGGATTCCTAGATCTGTCCAATGCCATTGAGGAAGCTTTTTTTTGACTCACAGAAACCTTGTTGTGGTAAAGTTAAAATAAAAATGTTACGCGGCAGTTTGGATCAACATTGATAGTCGACACTGTTATTGGAGATCGTACATTGACCAAATTAGAAGATGTACCGGATGATCTTAGTTTATTAGAAGAACTACACACTAAAAAGTATGTACTTGTCGGCGTAATTGCTTACTCGGGGGTTTCGAGAACAGATACTGTATGACACTACACGGCGTACATTAAAATGTCGGGGAAATGGGTCATGTTTGATGGAGCTTCTAAAAACCCAAAACCTACAGTTAAAGACTGTAGAGTAAATGTCCATGCACATATACAGTCGTATAAGTTAACGGCATCGTCGCAGATTATTCTATCCCACAGTCACCACATCCGTTCCCACAGTGGCATACGATACCTGGATCTGCAGCACCTTACCTACCCGCATTCCGTCACGTAGCGTCCACAACACAGTTATGCTGACGCAACGTCTGCAGCCATCTGACACCCCCGCATTCCTTTCCCAAGAAGAATAAGTTAGGTGATACGTTTTTCCTCTGTTAATTCTAAGTTCAGTTTAAAATTCAAAAACAATAAAAGAGGTTCTCCTCAACGATAAAAAAAATAATAAATGGACCACCCCAAAAAATTTTAGTTTAAGTGAGTTTAAGATTAGATTGTATTAAACCGAATAAATAAGACTTTCGTCTCCACCAGAGGCAGAATGTTAAAACTCTGCAAACCTGAATCGTCCAAACACAGCATAATAATAAATCGAGCTCATTGGCAATTAAGGTCGTTTAACCTTGTAGTACGAAAATTATCAAGTTACGCAAACGACTCCACTAAATCTGCTGGAAAGGCTATTTCAGGAACAAGTTCGGTTTATTGATTTATACATTGATTAGACCAACTCCTTAGGGTCTAGGTATAATCCACAATATGCATTAGAAAAACTTCCTTATTAATGTGAAAGACTCGAAACATTTATGCAATCAAATGCACATCTAGCAATTACATATTGGTAATCAGAAATTGCCAATAAATAAATGTACGAAGTATAGAAGAGAAGAGAGTAAGGAAGTTAAACATCATACACCAAATTTTATTGCTACAATGAAGACACCAGACACCTGTACGCGCATCCCATCAGAACAATTCTAACACAGTTCCCAGACATTTTCACACCTTACAGCCTGACAAAATCCCGCATTCCGTCACGTACATTTGCCTAGTTTCCCATAGACGCATAGGTTAAGCAAAAGAATTGTATTAGTTTTACAATAGGCGTGTTTTTTTGAAACCTAGCCAGCCAGTAGTCACGACTCACATCCACGTCACGATGAATCGGAATTTTACTGAAATTTCGCACCAGACACCAGGCCGCCAGAATTCTCAGAAAAACAAGTATCACGAAAGAAATTTCGCCAGGCCACGATCTCAGAAAAACAAATTGAGTTGTTTAAAACGTCGGAGAGTGTGAAGTCTCCAAACGACAAAAAAGTTTCCACAACGTGGAAACTTTTTTTCTCGCGTTTTTTAAGACTTTTCCATTCCTGTTGTAGTTCGCAGTATTTTTTTCGCTTTGTCTACGAACTAGTGCTAGCAAAGTCAAATTTTATACGTAAAACAAATACAACAACCAGCTGGCTACAACTCTTGATTTTATCCCCAGTCAAAAGAAACTGGCTTGGAATTTTACGATATCCCATGGCCAGGGGGCGCCGAAAGCGATGTTTTGCATTTATAGCGTTGGTGTCACTGCCAAATTGTTCTGTTTTTTGACATTTGACCGTCATCAGTGTTGCCACTAAGAAAAAAAAATCCAGTATCAAATTTGCGTAGCCATTGAAATTCCAGTGGAACTCCAGCCCGCATCCAGTCACATTTCAAACATATCCGAAGAAATATATACTGCTTGTGTAGGGTAAGGGAGAACAGTAACATAAGTTGGAGTCATGGAAGTGAATAGTTTGAAATTACGTCCGTTTAATCTTTTTTTATGATTGTGATTGTGAGGGGTCTAAAAACTACAAGATTCTTGTTAAAAGTTCGTGTTTGTTTAATAGGGAGAGTGCGTAGCAGCGTAGCAAATTTTACTTTTTTGGAAATCGCGTAGCAATTTTGCTACTATCGTGGCACCGCTGGATGTCATAGGAACGAAATCATACGTACCAACTTGACGGTATAAAAAATTGACTGGATTTGGCTGGCTGGGAATCGTCTAAATGAACGACTGGCTAGCTAGGTTTCAAAAAAACACGCCTATTATACAGATATACAGTGAATTACCTAGTTAATGGAGCGATTTCTGAAATCTAGCCTAGCCTAGTTTACCTTAGATTTTTTCTTATTATAATTTTTTTGTATTAGTTTTAAGTTGACTTCTGTTTTAGATTTTAAATAATAAAATTGAGGCTTCTCCTCGAGAAAAAATAAAAAAAAAATATATATTTTATGAAAAACTATTTAACTTATACAACAGAACCCCTCCATGACGTTCTTAAGCTCGCGCATCATGGATGGAAGTCGCTACATAAAACAGTTGACGCGACCAAAACGGATCTTTTTAAGTCCCGCTCCCTCGTGTGTAGAGTTCTATTGGCTTCCTGTATACTCGACCTCGTCGCATCGCCCTCTGAGCGGTACATAGTATGTACACAAATGTTATATGTTGTGTGTACTCAAACATAAGTCAATTAAAGTTTTTGTAAGGATCTCATTTAGCAACATCACACAAATTCAATGTTACACTAAAGTGACAAAATCACATTTTTTTTTTGTCATTTCGTTAAGCATGTGTTTTCAACCAGAATATTGTTACAAAATATGTAAGTATAAAAAAAAGTATAGTGTCGATTAATTCGTAAGATATGTCAATCACTGTAAATATGTTGGTCTCTGTAGATGTAAAGTAATACAAAAAAAAATTCATAAAACAACACTCTAGCCTCTTTAAAATGTATCTACGTATGTATCAATCCAATGCTTCACTTTTTTACTGTTGATTGTATCTTACGATTCAATAAAAAAAAACGTTTACATGGCACTATAAGTAATAAATAAAATTGTCTCTTAAATCACTAATTTAAAGCTGTTAAACAAATTCTCTTTTTTGGATCAGTTTCACTACTTTTTAAATAAGAAATTAAAAATTGAACGCTTACTACTGCGCTGCTGTTGTTGCTTTCTTATACGTCTTTGGAAAATCCTTTGGGGAGGGATATATCGAACACAACGGGCGGATTATTGGGCAGGTAATTTATGTCACAAGTTGAAGCGTTAACAAATATTGTCTGTCCATCTGAAGTTATACCGTATCCTTCGTGAACGTGTCCAAAAACATGGTACTTTGGCTTGACTCGTTGCCGTACAGTTGTCAGTAATTCTACGCATCCTGCTCTCACCTTAGAACAGCATAAATCACCGTGTCCAACAGGCGGTGTATGGGTTATCAATAGATCGATACCTTCTGGTATTTTATTCCAACGCTCTAGACACTCTCGTCCGCGGGGAACATTGAACGCCCACTTGCAAAATTCCGGTTGCCATGGACTTCCGTATATATTAAGGCCATAGATGGTAACTAATTCATCTTCAATGTAATGACAATTTGTCAGGTATTGTCTTATGTTGAGCGTTTGCACTGCGTCTTGAATGTTTTCCTTGGCGTTGCCCAATGTGGGAATATCATCGAGTATTGACATTCCTGAATGTTTTGCTCTGTAAATAAACAGCAATTTGTTATTATTTTCGTTATATTATTGTACATATTATATGAATGAAAGATTACGTAAGTAAAAAAATGTTGTTTATAATTCGGTAATTCGGACGGGTAATAATGCACAAGGCCTTCGCACGCTATGCGCGGCAAACCCTCGAACATTGCCACTCGCAGACACCTGCGTATCGACTTTGCGCGGCAAACATTCGAAAATTGCTGCGCGCAGCAGCCGCGCATAATAGATATCTGATTGGCGCGCATGGCAACGCGAACATTGGAGCTCTTGAACATGCCGCGCGTCGATCCAATAGCTGTGGATTTTTAGTGCGCGCCAAGGGTTTTCAATGCTTTGCTTGCACGCAGTAGGGACGTTACTTCAGTGTTTGTTGTGTTCGGATGCGCTGCAAGGAGCCAACAGACCTTTTAATATTGCTAGGCGAACACTGTTTGTGTCGACTGAATTGACAGTGGCGATACTCAGCTTAAGAGTGAAATTGCAGTGACTGCTTATGGCTTATGACTTTACGTTTTTGGAAAATAAAAAAAAAATAGTAAGAAAAAGATTGAATCGAGTTCAGGCCAACGATTGGTATCTTAAGCGCAGTACGTTTTCGTACATGAGACTTCTAATGGAATTGAAATGTCTTGCCTATGAGTCACTGGCGCGCGAGCCTAGACACCAACGGCGGCGTTGAAGGTGATATTTAACATTTTACCAGTACACCTCGAAGAAAGGAGACTACAAGGACACTCAGCCGGGAGACTGAAGGCCCTAGGATATTTCGATATGACCTCCAATATAGGGTATCGAAAATTTATTGAAAATATTAGAACGACCACACCACTCACACATCGCTTTGGCGACAAAGAGATCAGCTTTGTCCACAATTTTGAAACAGAATTCCTATCGAGAGATTCTTCAAACCGGCGAAACAAGAAACCACGACGGGATAACTGTGCTCACGGACATAAGATAACATCCCAGGAAACTCTGCGGCTGGCATATACTGCAACCACCCACCGCTGGAACTGGCGATTCACAAAGAACACACAAAGAAGGCAAATAGAAATCTGCTCGACTAGTCAAGCAGCTCATAAATAAATCATAAATCCAAAATCCAGATTTCATCTTGTCAGGGAATGCAAAACAAACTCAACCTGCTCCCCAGCCACAACGAAGTCCGCCTTGTCTGGGTATCGGGCCACGAAAGGTGTCGCAGGCAATAAAAAGGCTGACGAACTGGCAAAAGTATGGAAGCACGCGATAGAACGAACCGCTAAAAACTCAGTGGAAGTTGCACTGACAATGATCAAAACGAGAAGATTAACAGGGATTTCGAAGATCACTGTGCAAACTTCTCAACGTGCAGTGGCGATATCAGTCATAAACAAACAAAGTTACCTGCTCACTAGTTTCAAGCAGGGAGCAATTGACGCTAATTGTGGAACTAGCCACAATGCATTCAACAAACACATGTATATATATACTGGGCATAACCGACGCAAAGTTCTGTAAAAATTGCGAGGCCCTAGCGTGAATGCGACAGAAGGTTTTGGGGTCCATATGGAAACCTGAGTTTAAGCATCTCAAGGACAAAGGAGTCGGTGGCATCCTGGCCTTCACCAAAGAAACAGGAAGATTGGCCAGATCTAGTACCCTAGTGTCAATTCCATGATTGTCCCCACTTTCAGCTAGATCCCTCTCAAAATGTGTCTATCTCTACATATTCGGAATTCAAAAGAGGGGAACACAACGGCCCCGAGTAAAGAGCCTTCAGCTCACCACATACTAAGAGCACCCACTAATAAAAAAACAAAATACGCATATGAGAGTCGTTATTTCACCGAACGAAAGACTTTCAGAGGACTTCCCCGTCTTCGCAGCCCCTGTAAGTCATTCTCACTGAGCACTAACTTTTCGCATTCCCTGGTATGCCCTCATACTATGTGTCATGAACACTAAGCTCTTAGCGACAGCGCTTCATAAGCTTCGGCTTTACTTCTGCAGCAGAAATTGTTTTTATTGCCGCCTGGTTATTGATAAAGAAGGTGATATCTTCGCGTGTTATTGCAATTGCTACTGCTAGCACCTCCGCCTTGAAAACGCCGGTGTGTTGCGGGAATGTGATTGATTTAAATGGGCTCATTCTGTCAGCCTTTCGCGCCAATGCCTATCTTCGTTCCATCAGTATAGATGGCCGTGGTTTGAATGCTTGTCATATGTCCGTTTATAACGAACCAAAAGTGCGATGCAATTTAGAGTGGTCATTGTCCACAATACCAACAAACCCTTTTCATTTAGATTTCCCCAATTTTTGGCAACTGAGCCAACACCAAAAAACCTAATAAGTTTCTTATTCATTGAAGGACCAGCAAATTAACTTACCTCTGTGAAACAGATTGATTTTGAAATGGATGCGTGAACGTTTCATCGAAACTAAGCTCATGATTGCCAGCTATTACGATTTTATGCTTATGTGGCAATGTCCCGATCCAATTGTTGAACTCTACAACTTCTTCGAGTTGACCGCACTTTGTGAAATCGCCGGCGTGAATGAAGATGTCGCCATCCGGTATATCAAACTTAATGTATGGCGTCAGCGAATGTGTATCGCTCATGCAGACTATACGAGCTTTGTTAAAAGGCACCGTTGTCTGTGGTGGTTTCATCGTCACTTTTATTACCCTTTGCGTTTTGGAGAGCTCCTTCCACGCGGCAGTAGGATCATGAGTGAGGGGATGAATTGGGACTTCCATAGAAACTGAAAATACATAATTTTCATACAATTTTATACATATGTATACACATGTTTCACAATATGAACGAATGATGTCATAAAAAACTTTTCGTGAAAAAGAATTATTTTTGGCAGAAATAAAAAAAAAGCTTTTGAAAAGCAAGTGATAAGATAAACAATAAACAAAATCTCTTGTTAGTAACAAAAGTAAATAAACAAGTCGAAAACAATAGAATTTGACCGGCTAGTTATTTTTGATTTCTGACAAAAACAATAAATGACTATCGCCTGGAAAGATTACAGATATGCAATGACAGCAATTACTTGCAAGAAGCATGGTTTTCCGGCTAGAAAGACCGAAGTAATTGCGTTAAGGCAAGTTTACTAGATGTCACCACAATTGCATTATTAATTGAATTTGAATGAGAGTACCTTCGAAAACGATTTATATTGCACGGATTTAGATTATTTGTATATTTATTGCGTAAAAAACACCCAACCAAGCCAACTCACTGCGGAATTCTTGTGAAATTGGTTAGTAACGGCAAACTTCCATCTCCGATTGCATTCGCGCAACTAAATTTGACAGTCGACAGTGTTCGTAGCAGTGCTGTTTAAATTACCCAATGATGTATTATAATTTTCCTTTAGGATTTAGTTTAACAAACATTGGGTATTGTGAATATCCATTGAGGGAGAGTGTTTTCTTAACTTTTTGGATAAAACAGTCAATTTGAGTTGAATAAAAATGAATTTCGTCAATAAAGAAGGCTTGCTCAGTTTTTATACACACCTTTGCCTGCCCACATTGGCGCTGGAAGGAAAGATTATACGAAAGAGAAAGGGCGATTTTCATTGACGGAGAAAGAGAAGTGTTGATTGCACAAAAAATCCATTCTCAACATGATTTGCGGCGTGAGCCTTTGCCTTCGCTTTCCGTTTTTGTCAGAAATCTGAATTTTAACTGTCAACTTGCTTCATTCCAATGAAGGCTTCCTTTGTGCGTCGCCACGATTTTCAGGAACTCACGGAATATTATTAAAAAAGGAATATAGCGCAACAAAATTTCTCCTAAATTGAACGTAAAACTGACCTTCTTCCCCACGTTTTATGTGGTTTTCGATTAAACCCCTTCAATGCTTTCTCGCAATAGTAACATTGTCAATGCGAACAGACCTTTTGAAGCATTCAGCACGCTCAGCAGCTTTCAAAGGAAAATGGTTCGTTTTCCGTTAATGCTTTGATATGTTCAAAACAACGATAATAACTTGTTTTTGAATATACAGATGAGAAATTTACCAAAATTTTGTCTAGTCAAAGTCTTAAGAATACAAAAAAAATGCACAGATAATGGGAAAATGGTTGTAACGTCAAGCGAAGCCAAGTCAATATTTGGTGGGAATGCTTCAGCTAGTTTTCGTAAACTTTTTGCCAAAAACTTAGTTTTCCTCCTGTTGGTACTGTTTATTAAACAAGAACATAGAGCAACATCGCAAGGTAACAAGTACCGATTGGTTGCAATAATTATGCACAAATCAAACAGATGTTAACGTCTTTCAAATTTGACAGTGGCAAATTCTCTTTTCTTGTTTACCTTCAACAGTTGTTTGTTTACGTTTACGCATACTTCTAAATTAGTTTTTCGACCCAATCACGGTGATTAACAACTTCTGCGAATATAAAAAAAGATTAAACGGATAGTTGTTATATAGTTTGCATGATTTCCGGCGTAATTCAGATTATATCATCTGCACTACATCGATCGAAAATATGCACTGAAATCAATGTATTTTCTAAAATTCTGTCAGCTGTTAATTGACGTCTTTACCGCAAATGTCAGTTTACAAATAAAAACATGGCTGCGGTTTTCCGTTCGGATCTCAATAAATAATTGTTATTAATCATTTGTGAATTTGTGTACATTTCAACAAATTAAAAATGGAAAACACTGAATTAAATTCAGAAGAAGTTCCAGGTGAAGAAAATAATGGTAAATATGATAACTATCGTACCTCTGAACCAAGTTCTAATTGGGGTGTGCCTGTTCCAAAAGAACACTTTGTTTTCTATTTGGAATATATACTTTTCAATTGTGTATAAAGCTTTTGTTAAAATAAAACCGAAAAGGGTAAACATGTTTTAATTAAATAGTTATCTTTCCAAAATACGGAGAGAGGGAACAAAGAACTTTTTGGTGCTATAATTTTTCATAATCAATAAGTGCTATTAAAGCCATTTTTTTCGTGTTTGTTGTGAATTTGACTTGCAGACTAAAAAATATAAAATTGGTGTATTTCAATGCCTAAAACTGCAATATTGATTTATGAAATATAACTTTGTCTGAAAGCAATCGACCATAGGAACGTGAATAAGGAAAAACATCACTTTATAGTTCATAACGCCGGCAAATAAACTCTACTCACTAAATGTCTACATGTCAAATTATTTATTTATACTAATTTTAGTTGTGCGACGCGTGTGAATAGAGACAGCATAGAATAATACTGCCAATTCTCATAAACTATTCGTTGATTTTGTCTTTATATTGGATTTAGCCTTGTGTAGAGGGCAGAGTCAGAGATGACATAACCCTTCGGGTTGTATCTTACAATCTATATTTTAATGTATTCATTTATTTATGCGCAATAGTAATTCTTAAGCGATGCGGAGTTATTGAAGGGTCATCGAAACTAAACAAATAAACATGAAAACTTCAACATAACTAATGTAAGTAAGAACTTTAAAGGTGTTGCTTAGTGCGCTTTGCTTAGCTAGAGCCGAATGACCTCATAGAAAGTGAGTTAGTTTGTTTCTCATTACCAACATTGTTACTTATTACTTAAATCTCATTAACTGACATTTTGTTCAAAGCAGTCCTAGTTACCCTGTGCATGTATAAAGTCTTTAGTTGAAGTCTCACATCTTCGATCTTATGTTATGATTCAAGGATCACTCACCGATGTCTGGAGCTTAGATAAATAGAAACGCACGTTGACAGTTAAATGAAGGGAAGTTTGGGGAAAACGAACCAAAACTTTCAATTCAGGGTGTCCCTTGAACAATTCCAAAACAAACCACATAATTGTTCAGGCACGAGTTGAACTTTCAAACTTCATTGAAAAACCAGCCAGGGGAGATTTGAGGAAGGAGAACTGAGGGAATTTGTCCAGTTGGGGCACTAGGCCTACTCGTGCAGCTAAGTAGGGATAACCTTGGTCACACTCGCGACCATGTTAACCTTAAGTTCTCGCTTGTACTAAAATTTAAATTAATCAATAATAATTGTCGACATATGAGTAAGTAGTTTACCTACCTCAGGTAGTATGTGGTCGTATCAGGTCAAGAACTCACGCCGGATTCTTAATTAGTGTTGAATTGCACCACAGCCCTGGTGACCGGGTTGTTTGATGGGTGAGAGTGGATGTCGACAGTCACAGCTGTTAGTCTTAACTCCATCTTGTGGATTTAAGGAAGGGTAGTGTTTTTAGTGGATAGTTCGTCGAGGTTGTAGAGAAAAGATTTGCCCGATGTCATGCCTTAGCAAATTCCGGACACCTGCAAAGCGAGTGGTCAAGGGTTTTCTTTTCGTTTATGTCTTTGCAGCTGCGACAGCGTGAGTTAAAAGGAATACCAAGCTGGGCTGCATGGGTTCGTACTGCCCATTGGACAGTGCAGGTATGCAAGGTGTCCGTTCGGGTTCTGCTAAGAAGATCGCTTATGTTCATGTGGTTGTATGTTGGTCAAGTCCTTCTGGCCTTTGTGTTTAACTACTGAAAAGTAGTGTGAGTTGATTCGTCTTAGTGAAAAAACGTTCAAAAACGGGACAAAAAGTTCGTTAAGGGCCGGGTGTTATGTTTTAACGTAGTAGTCTAAAAAAGGTTAAAGGAATGAAACCGACGTGACTTATTCTATGGTTTTTACTCATTAAATATTCCGAAATTATGGGCGTGACTTCTCTTGAAAACAGGATTTTGCTAAAACTTTCGGCATACGTGGGGTGAACGATAAATTGATAGCTAGGTAAATACCAAGCGTTGTTGCTTGCTTGCCTCTTTGACAGTTTTTAGTGATGACAGGGAAATCAAATCTTTAGAGCGTTTCAGATCCAGTTTGGGCCAAATCTATCTTATCGCTCCGCACGTTGTACCACCTGTTCACCTAAGACTTGCTCTTTTAATAGCCTTCCGTTTAATTTTAAGTCAACATGTAGCGATGTGTATGCCCTAGGTACCATATTTTGGTAAAATGGACATCGTTGTTCCATATTTGGTCAGTTCATCGGCCTTATAGTTCGCTGCAAAGGTGAGTATTGAATTGCTCTGCCATTTCTACGAGAGACGAACGGCGATTTTGGGCTAATAGTGAATTTGTAGAGAGCCATTCCAGGAACAGGATAGCTCCTTGGCTGTCCGAAAAGATGCGGATATCACAATTGCTTTAGCTAAGATAAGACTTCTTTGATCGTCATTATTTCTAGAGAAGCTGAGATTAAAATAAATAAATAGCTGGCGCGACAGCTCGGAATAAGCCAGGGCCTAGCTTCTCGCAACCATTCATGTTGTGCGTGTTGTATTGTTTGCACGAATGGAAGGAACCTACAATTTATTGCCGACTCCGAACGGCGAGGTGAGAAGCTTTTTCATGACAGATTATACTCCCGGAGGCTTGTCATTCCCCGACGAGAGGTGGTGCCGCGAAAAATTTTTGGTGTTTTCCTGGCTGGGGCTTGAACCCACGACGCTCGGTCAGCAGTCCAACGCACTAACCACCGACCCACGACGAAGCTGAGATTAAGTTGGTTTTTAAACCATCGGGGTAGAAGTGAACCAACTTGTCTTGTAAGAATGCATCCTCCTCCCAGAATGACTTCGAAGTTTTTGTCAAAACTCAATTTGGGTATGGCGCATTATATGTTTTCTTGGGAGATTTTGAAACTGTTCAGAATGGAGGCGTGGCCAAATTTTGTATTAGACTAATGGGAGCTCCCTAAACCCGCGACCCTCATAGTGGATAAGCGGCCCATTGGAAGATGATGATGATGACTAATGGGAGATTGCTTTGAGACGATCGGTCGCACTGTCAGCCAATTCCAGTGAGTTATTCGGGGTTGCAAACCCCATTTATTCTTGATAACCTTTCTGCAAGAGAAAGGTGCTGCTGAAGCTTTTCTAAATCTTTCTTGGATGTTGGGTTTCCAGCTTATTGTTATTATTATTAGTAGAAAGCGGTTTGACCACTTTAGCACTGCGGTCTCATATAGAGGCCTATTGTGCTGTCTCATATGTTTAGAGCTGTTTGTCTGCTCCAGAGGATGTCAGGAAGCTAATCAGAGACGAGTTCACTGCCTAGTGTCCACTTTCTCACATGAAAAAGAGCTTTCATCGCTCTCCAAGCACAGTCTGCAGGTAGGGTCCGGTAACAGGCAAGGCTTGTGTAGACGTCGTATTAGTTGGCAGCGGCCACTTAGGATGCCGGTTAGAATTGTAAGGTGGTTCCTGCTCAGATTTGAAAGAAACTTGGATTTCTTTTGCGATACATTGGGGAAGAAGTGTTTGGTACATTTCTCCTACACTTTCCATCCAAACTGTATTGGATTTGAGCAGGAATTGCTCCCTCATAAAGTTTTTAAAAATGGATCTGGTTTCTCCACAGGCTTGTTCACGACCAGTGAGGGGGGTGGTTGCACCTATCTTGGCCAGTGAGTTCGCTGTTTCATTGCAGGTGTGGCCTTTGCGAGCAGAGATCCAGTGTAGTATGACAAAGTTGTTTTTTTTCCCCACTTCTAGAAGCAATTTGAGTGCCTCTAGGACTAGATTCGATTTTATCGTGGCTGATTTCAGTGCTTTCAGGCCAGCTTGACTGTCAAGAAGATAAAAATGGTCTTGCTACGGAAATTAGAGAGCAAGCTTAAGCTTGTGCATACAGCTTGTGATTTATGGCAAATATTACTGCCTGGAAGATCGATGAGTATGTACCTAGACTGACAGATATGTTAGTGCTAGACGACTCTTCGAATATCCCAACCACAGATTCACTGCCCATTTTAGAGCCGTCCAGATGGCATGTTAAGGTGACCGTCAGGGAGATGTTCGGAGCTGATGTTACTTAGGTGGAAGAGCCTGTGCAGGTATATCATAATTTTTTTTTCCGTTTGTCATTTTCTTAAGCAAATTATGTAGTAAAGCCTCCAGCTTATTGTATGAAACTGACAAGGTCGTTGCGCTTTAAATCACCAATTTTATTCTTCAGTTGTTGTAGTTGACATTGTTAACAAGACTAAAAACAATTTCTCTGGATAAATTTTTTGATTGAAACGCAGAGGTAGCATTCAATTGATCTGCATCTGATAAACTAAATTATTCTTCATCTTAGCATGCACATCTTCTTGTGTTAAATTGTCGTAAATCCTTAACCACATACATAGTTAAATTTTTGAAATCAAGGTACGCCATGCTTGGTAGTACGTATTTAAGTACTTTTACACAAATAATAACGCACATTCGATTTTCCACCCCTTTGCTGTTGTTCAATCATTTGAGAAAAAATTCAATTACATTAAACTAGCGGGAGTATGTAGACATTTTCATTTTGACGTATTTTAAAGCTCGTTGTAAAGTGCATAATTTTGTTCGCTTTACGTGTGTACATATGGTTAGTCAATAGTATTAATCAAATGGTGTTTAGCTTAGTTATTGGAACTGTGTAGGAGTGATGTGCATGTGATTAATTATTTGTCTTTGCAATTATTGTTTACTTTTTGCGTGTAAAAGCTACGGAATTCATCGATATGTAGATCAATTTATGTACGTAACGTAAGCTAATCGAATTGTTTTGGCAGACGTTTTCCGTGCATTTAGTTTTCAAGTTCAATGCGGTGTTCATTGATATCGATTGATGTGGTATATTATAGTTAATTTAATTGCTTTTTTGTTCGTAAGAATGGTTTCTATGTTGAGGTGTTGAAAATTACAACATCATATGAAACAGTATAGGTACTCAACTGTTGACATAGATAAGTCGTTTGCACAGTTGATGGATTAATTTTTAAGAAGAAAATTTACCGCACCGATTGTTGATAGCTTATCTTTGTAAAGTCAAATAAAGCGGGACAATAAACAAAAGTTTAAGTGCGCTTCACCGGCTAAAATATTTTCAATATATAACGATATACATATACTTAAGTGCTTATGTACTTACTTAACGGGTTCCCGACTCGTGAATAATCTCTGCCACCGCAGTTCTCCAACCTTCTCGAATCCGAGCTTCTTGCTGCTTCAACCATTCTTGCATCCGCTAAGGCTTGGTCCTTATACTGGACGTACGGGCTACGATTCGAAAATTCTCTTGGCTAGAGCATTGTTTTCATTCGCTCGATGTGTCCGAGCCAATGTAATCGACGAGACTTGGCCTTCTCAACTAAATTCACATCTTGGTACACCTCATAGCGTTCGCGATTACATCTCCTCCTCCATTTGCCGTCCTCGTAAATATGATCGAACATCCGACCAAGTATTATTCTTTCGAAGGAGCCCAGTACATGCTTTGCTTTCCTGCTCATCGACCAACACTCGGCGCCATGTAGCAGGCACGATTAGAGTCCTTTAGATCATCACCTTGTCTTTCGTGTTAAGAGCTTCGACACCAGCTGTTTTGCTAAACCGACGCACATATGTATGTCGCAGCGGTTTCCTAGGCTTTTTCCATCATTCATGTCATTCGTGGAGTTTACTATTACTCCGAGGTAGGGGAAGTACTTTACTACCCCGAAGTTAAAGCTGTCGATGGTGATGTTTCCCTAGGCGATGGACAGGTAGATCTTCGTTCGTCGATATTTGGTTTTGATTTTAAGGCCGACTTCTTTCGCCTTTTCTTTTGTCGCCCCAAATGCTTCTACGACTGCTTGCTGAGAGCGTGGGTGATGTCAATATAATCTGCGTAGCCTAACAGCTAGATGGATATGTAGAAGATTATTGCCTTCCGTGCTGACGCCAGCCCTAAAACAGCACGGCACCTAGCCGAAATCCGGTGCATGTTTGGAATAGATCCGAGGATGTGTTCCAAAATTGCACGGTGCACTTGCATTGCCTTGTAGAACTCAATACAATGGATGGTGTCATAGCCGGCTTTAAAGTCGATGAAGAGGTGGTGTGTTTCTTTTCCAGAATTTGCCTTAGTGTGATTATTTGATTTATATTCGATTTGTCGGGTCGAAATCCACACTGTGGGGCGAAAAGGCTTGAGATGTTCACACAGTACGCTGGACAGGATTTTATATGCAACATTAAGAAGGGATATGCTTTTACAATTGTCGCGAGACAAAGGATCGCCCTTTTTGTATATGGGGCATATAGAGCTGAAACTCTAGTCGTCGGACGTACTTTCATACACCCACAATTGGTTAATGATTTGGTGCTTGCTCCCTATAAAACATCACCTCCATATTTGGAGAGTTCCGATGGCAACCCATGAGGGCCGGGGGCTTAGCTTTAGCTGCGCCAACCTCTTCCAAACTGGGAAGACTTGGACTTGGCCTTTCTTCCTGCCCTATCACTCTCTGTTTGTTTCCCATTGCAGCTGCTGAAAATGTTACTTAAGAACATCTACTATTCGCTGCGCGTCGGTCACTAGGTTTCCTTCACTTTTTCGAAAAGCCTGCGTTTCGGGGCTAAAACCAGCAGCCAGATGCTTAGCCTTTTTTTATAAAACCTCCAGATGTGATGGTCTTCCCGCACTGCGCTTGTTTTGCGTTGTACTGCTTGCGGGTCTACCAGTTCTGTCACCGCTTTCAGTTACGCGCTCATGATCATACCACAGGTTTTTGTTTTGATAGGGGGACTACAGGTTTTTCCCTATATACAAGTATGTATGTACATATCTCTGATGATCACAGTTTTCAGGGGCGCCCAGTGGAACTGAGTATAAATCTTTGTCAAAATTATAATGGCCTCAAGCGCAAATAGGGTAAATTGACTCTGTGGCCGAAGAGATAAGATGAAAGCTACCAAGGTCAAAAAGTAATGATTTTTAATATACCTAAACTTTCAACTAAAAAAACAGTGTGCACGTCGGTTTATCATTAGCCCTCATTAGCACAGATACATTACGCAAAAATCTACTTATTCAATCCTGTGTTTATCTACATACTATATCCAAAATGTTTTTATCTAATTTCAGAACTAGACATTTTAAGTGACAGCTTAAGAGAAGCTCAGGGTCACTCATTAGATGATGGAAGCCAACAAAATACATCTGCAAATTTCGAGAATATTCAAGGATCTCCGTCAAACCGAAATTCAACTGTCTATACAGACAGTACACTAAATTTAAAGCAACTGACAAAAGGTGGTACTATAATCACATCAACAGACACAGTTGTTCCACCAGTTATTACCACAGCAGATACATCTTTTGCTGAAGGTCATACATTGTCTCATGTTACAGAAAATACACGACAAGCGCCAACGTCAACGCGTCACGCCTTACTTCCATGGGGAGTACCTTCCCGCATTTCAATTATTAATACAATTCCCTTAAATCCTGGTGATCCGCAGACAGTAGGAGAAATGGCACTACGACCAGGTGAAATAGTGATGAGAAATCTTTTTACTGATTTTACGGTGCAAGCTGAGAAGAAAATTGAATTGGTGATGATGGAGAGCGCAGATAAAAATCTCGCAAAGTTACTGCAACGTGGCGAAGATCAGCAATTCGATCAGTTGCTCTCTGCACTCGGCTCAGTGGCTGAACATTGTTTGCCTTCACTCTTGCATACAATACTGGCTTGGCATCGACGTCAGCTGTCTGATGCTGAAATAAAAAACGATTTAAAACGCATGGAAAAGAGTATAGCACCCAAGCCAAACATAGATATGGACTTTCAATTACAACGGCGAGAAGCTGCTGTAGAGTTTATATTTTGCTTGGCCTTGATTGAAATATTAAAACAGCTGCCGGTTCATCCGGGGCATGAGGATATAATTAGGAATATTGAAAATTTGGCATTTAAGCATTTCAAGTACAAAGATGGACTTCAAAACAATCCCAATGCACATAATATTCACATGATAGCTGATCTTTACGCAGAGGTTATAGGTGCACTAGCTCAGAGTCGTTTTGCTTCTGTGCGCAAGCGATTTATGAGCGAATTGAAAGAACTTCGAGCTAAGGAACCGAGTCCACACACAACACAGAGTGTTATAAGCTTACTAATGGGCATGAAATTCTTTCGAGTGAAGGTGGGAAAATCCTTATCAACAAAATTGTGCGAGAAATATAAAATATTTTGTTTTGTTTTTGCAGATGGTACCGATTGAAGAATTTGAAGCTTCTTTTCAGTTTATGCATGAATGCGGACAATACTTTTTAGAAGTCAAGGACAAGGATGTAAAACATGCATTGGCCGGTCTTTTTGTTGAAATTCTGGTACCCGTTGCTGCTGTAAGTACATAGTGTGAATTCGATTATCAGAAGATTTTCTCATCGATCAGTTATGATATGTTTTATAAGAGGGTGCTTCAAGCCCGCAGTGTCGTTTGAGCAGAAGCATCTGCAACATGTTTGGGTTGACCTTATCGTGTGAAGCTACTGCAAACACTCAAAACGCAGTAACACCGTCACCTAACCTTTCACCTTCTATTCCCTTTCCTACCTGTTACTTTGTTCTAACAACTGCAAAAACGACGACGACGGTGTTTGAGAAGTTTATTATTGTTCCAATAGGGCGCTGAATGCGAATAACTAACCACAGTCTGTTGATTAAAAAATTGCTAGGTAGGTAGGTGGGTGGGTTGGCTGTCTGTGCGAAGCACATACACACGTAGGCCAATAAGGCCCCTTGAGGTACCACATGGATCTATGCCCTGAGCCGCGCCACTTTATTGGAACCATTTGGAGCTCTTGATGAAGCTAAAAATACTTTTGATGTCAGTATGTGATAGTTCGCCCAAGTTGTCGAAATGATAGGCTCCCAGATGGAGCTTCCTTTTTTCAGACAGAGCAGGACAAGTGCAGAGAAAATGGAGGATCGAAAAAAAATGCTAGAAGGTTTAACATTTTTCTGATCAGACACGCACGGAGAGCTACAGAGTATAAGTTAGGAAGGATTGACGGTATTGTGGCGATGCGAGTTCATTTCGAATTTTTATAGTTCATAGGTTCCAGGAAATATTTCACATTCAGATTGCGTGGTCAAAAAATTAACTAGAATTTCACCGTTCACCGGAAAGAAGGCTTTAAAATATAGAGGCGTGTAGAAGTACCGTACGAGTATTACGACTAAACAGACACACAGGCGGGACACAACTATATGTACGTTTCGTTCGAGGTGGCAGAATTAATGGCAAGCATCCAACGTTTCGTCGGTATTAAGCGAAGGGATTTGGTTGAAGATAGATTGATGGATGATTAAAATTGTATTTATGAGAGCTGATAAATACCATATTTAAGTAGTGATTCGTAGCTTTTCGTAAAATTAGTGTAGGATGCTTTCCAAACTGTTTCAGAATTGCTTTTTTTCATTGTTTGCTGGTTATTCTTCCAAGAGAAGATTATAAACTAAAAGATTTTCACCAACAACCACGGTGACTGCTTTTACAAACTCACTTCTTTGACTCTGAGACCATCGATCCGTCCTCTGATAACCCTATAAGTCATATGTTCCCTCTCCTCAATAGGAGAACTAAACGATTATCTGGACGTCTCTTCAACCCAGACTCTATCAAAAGGGCTATATCCAGTTTAAGGCCCGTTAAATCCCCAGGCGGAGTTGGAATATTCCCTGTTCTGGCATAGCGCGGAGTGGATACTCTCATCCCTCATCTCACCGCTTTCTTCAGATCCAGTTTTGAACGAAGTCACATTCCAGTATCTTGGCGTCGTGTCAATGTGGTGTTCACATTCTGTCAAGCACTGAGACAAGCCCTCTCAAACACCCGAATATTTGCCATCGAACCCGGTCCCACGTTGAACGACACGGGACAACCATGCCATGCAGCAGATTACCTTCACCCTCGCATCGACTGCTGTGAAACAGTCTCTTTGTAAGGGCAAAAGCTCTCCTGGCTCTGGCAAGAGCAGCAACTATATGTTTGTTAAAATACAGATACTGATCCAGCCAGATCCTGAGGTATCTGACCACACTTTTACTCGCTAATAGTCGCCCGTGCGGCCCAATGAGGGAGAACTTACACCGGTTTTTTCCGGGTATCCCTAGAGGCCCCAGCCAACGACGTCCTGATCAGAACGGTTTCCGACTTCATCTTGATCTTCAACTTCCAGTCGTCGCAATATCGCTGGATTTTGACGAAGTTACGTTGCATAACACATAAAGGATTACCAGTCCGTCGAGTGCCTAAGGTTACGAAATAATTGGATACTTCGCCCCAGACGTCCTTCACACCATCTTAAAGAATGGCTTTTGTAGAACTGCGTCCTTCTACCCAGTCACCGAATCACAAGGCCATTTACCAATTTGGATGAACTTCGACTTTTTACAAAAATACATTTGTCTTTTTTTATTGAGTGAGCATGTGTGCGAGTATGTTGTATGTATGGTACTGCACATGTGCACGCCTGCAAGTTACCTTGTGATTTTTGATAGAGTAAGGATTAGTAGTGTATTAGTATGTGGCCTTCGTGGGTAAACTTACACGTAACAAGTGACGAGTGAAAATTCCTTTCACAATTATTCTTGAGGGTCTTGTATATACCTCAGCGTAGATGGTAAAAACCTTTTTTTTTTTTTCAGTTCAGTTTCTCTTTGAATGGTGTATCCTCATCTGATTAACAGGTCCTTACGCAAATATTTCACTCTTTTATGGGTCAGCGCCTCACTAAATGTTACATGTTCTGGAGTCTCACTGATCTCACAGCAGAATCTGCAAAGGCCTCTCCATGCTAATCCTTATTAAGCAAACCTGTGAGGAAACGTAGGTTAGGTTAGGTTAGGTGGCTGTCCCCGCTTAGGCAGGGACACACTTAGGCCAGAATATCCCTTTGTGATACCACAACGAAGACAACCGGCTTACCGGCAGCAGTGAATCAGAAAATGTGGCATAACTACAACGAAGGTGAGCAACCGTAGCGGTATCAACCCTAAGATTTGAACCATTTCGTCCCAGAGATGAAGTTTCTCATCTTCTGGATGTAAAGTTCAGCTAGATCGTTAAGATCATCATAGAAGTATTCCCCGAGGGTTCTTCTTCTAAGCGACACAGTAAGTGGGTCGTGGTTTCCTCTTCCTCCTGCAGAAATCGTTGGAGGGGACCCCCAATCTAAGTGCATGCCTGCCTATCAAGCAATGTCTGGTAAGGACCCCTACCAGTGAACCTAGATTTTTCCGGTTTGTAGATAAAAATCTCTCCGTCTTCTTTAAATCCAGCTTGATCTTCGGCCCTGATCTGTACGCTATCAAGTCGTCTGCGTTTGCAATTGCATGTTGAAGAGAACTTATCAGATCACTCGTGAAAACATAGACTGTTTATGAATTCAAATGTCCCAGCAGACGTCACATTGACATTCTTCACAATGAACCGTCTACTGGTGAGCATGTTACAAAGCATGTACAGCTGTGGTTTACTTATCCCCAGCCTGCTCAACTTGTAGAATCATCGTGCATTGTTTCTTGCTTTAGTTTTATTGGATATTCGAAACCAGTTTAGACGCGGCATGTATGGTATCATGCCCTGTTCAATGCACTAACCACTGAGCCACTGGGCAATATGGTATATTTCTTGAATTAGAAATAAGTTAATTTTCAGAAGTATTACGTAGTGTTACTTGCGTTCACTTAACCAAATATATTTTCGTTGACCTACCTTTTTATTTTTAAAACATGTTTTTTTTTTTTTTTTTAGGCTGTTAAAAACGAGGTCAATGTACCCTGTGTGAAGAACTTTGTCGACCTTTTGTACACACAAACGTTAGATGCATCAACTAAATCTAAACATCGATTGGCACTCTTTCCTTTGGTCACATGTTTGCTATGTGTATCACAGAAGACATTTTTTTTGACTAATTGGCACTATTTCCTGGCCATGTGCTTGAGTAATTTAAAAAATCGAGACTCTAAGATGAGTCGTGTAGCTCTGGAATCACTTTACCGTCTTTTATGGGTCTACATGATACGTATCAAATGTGAATCAAATTCTGCAACACACTCTCGTCTGCAAAGCATTGTTAATTCATTGTTTCCAAAGTAAGCTGTTCATGTAAAAAGCTTTGAATGTCCGTTTAACAAAGTCTTTTTTTTACAGGGGCTCTAAGGTGGTTATACCACGAGACACACCACTTAACATTTTCGTAAAAATCATACAATTCATTGCACAGGAACGATTAGACTTTGCAATGCGCGAGATCGTCTACGATTTGCTATGCGTTGGCAGGTCCATTAAGGTGAGTTTTTGGTTTATATTCATTGTTTTTTGATATTAACTTTCTTACAAAATTGTAGCTTATATTAAATCCTGAACGAATGAGTATTGGATTGAGGGCATTTTTGGTTGTTGCCGATTCATTGCAACAGAAGGATGGAGAGCCGCCTATGCCACGCACTGTTGGTGTTCTTCCTTCAGGCAATACTCTTCGCGTAAAGAAGACTTACATAAACAAAATGCTAACCGATGACACGGCTAGAAGTATTGGCATGTCAACATATTTTCCTCATGTTCGGCGTGTATTTGTTGACATATTACGTGCGTTAGATGTGCACTATGGCCGTCCGTTGATGATGACTAATACACAAAATCAAAATAAAGAGCCTGACGAGATGTTGACCGGTGAACGTAAACCACGCATTGACTTGTTTCGGACTTGTGTTGCTGCCGTTCCCCGTCTTATACCGGACACCATGACCGCGCAGGAGCTGGTTGATTTACTTTCAAGACTTACAGTTCATATGGATGAAGAACTTCGTATGCTAACCCATCAGTCATTGCAGACATTAGTTATTGATTTTCCCGATTGGAGGCAGGATGTGGTACATGGGTACACGCAATTTTTAGTGCGCGATGTCTTGGATACCTTTCCACAGCTGTTGGAAAATTGCACTCGAATGCTTTTTGTTTTTTTGAACATTTGGCGTTGTGCTATAGGCAATGCAAATGCTTCAACTGGAGTCAGTAACTTGAAGACACCGACAACTTTAGTTACATTGAATCCGGCCAGTGGAAAGGAGACAACCAATAGCCAAATATCAAGCGCTAGTAATCTTAAAAGCACAGGAGCGAATACCACATCTAGTGGTGCCTCAACGATCACATCGAGTGGTGTATCAAGTATCACACAGACAACAGTGATAAATTTAGCCGAAAGTTCAAAGAAGAACGAAGTACCTCTTATAACGACGTTGCATTTCGTTGAGGGATTTGCATTGGTGCTGCTTTGTAATTGTCGACCATTCTTGCGAAAACTAGCTGCGATGATACTTAAGGAAACAAAAAATCTGATGAGAGCTTTGGGAATACCCGAAACTGAGCCACCAGTGGTTGATGTGATTGACAAATGCTTGCCACAGGTATGTAGAATATAATTACTCGTCATCTGAGGTCACGATAGAGATTACAAAACAGAATTAACCGCTCGCCATAAATTATCCTTTTATTTAAGTCACAGCGATACAGCATTTAAACCGTGCATTGCACATCTTGTAACGCTGCCAACCATCTTATTAGTTACCCAGTTGATGCTTTGCAACTTCAAGTGTGGGAATATTTCCCTGTTATGTCGGACTTCACCGACTAAATTCTGTCCATCTATAGGCTAAAACCAACCCTGGGACTGATTCTTGCATTACTTCAGGGTCAGGTGCCACTTTCTAAGCCTTTATGGGGCTCCAAGCTTATGGCCCTAACAGGGTTATGTCTAGTTCTCTTTTCTCACTTTTCCTATGCAAGAGTGCACTGGTTACCATTCAGGCACATCACCATCACCATGTTTTCTGGAGTGATTTCGCCTGCCTCCGCTTCCAGTCTCTGTCATTCTCTAAGCCGGTAAGTCATTATGTGATGTGGAAATTCACTTCATACTTTCGCCACGTCCAGCCCGCGATGTGTTCGATCAATTTTGCAGTACATCCACTCTGCTCAAGCGTTTTTGTCAGCGGTGCATCTTGGTCTCTTTCAAACTCTGACTTTCTGTCGTATAGATAGGTAGGTAAATTAGCGCTAGAGTGCGCCGTTTTGTAACCACGAAACTCATTTAAATCTTGTTGGTACATGGTTGTTGATTTGGTGGTTTAGGATGGCTATATCCAGCCGGTGGAATTTAGATACAGGATCAATTCTCCAATCCTTTTCTCAGCTATCTCGGCGAGGTCCATGAAGAAGAGTTTGCCTAAAAAGCGCTGTCTGGTTTTCGCCAGGGCCGGACACCTGCAGAGGAAGTGAAGTAGAGATTCTTTCTCATTAAGGTCTTTGCAGCTTCTGCAGAAATTGTTGTGAGGAATACCAAGCTTGATGGCTACGATTCTGGCGACATCTAGTCTCGGTTTGCCAAGTAGCTCTCTTGACTTAGTTTTATTGTAATTGGGCCAGGTCTTTCTTGAGATGACGCAGCTGGACAGGCCATTCCATCTTTGATTTGCAAGCTGGAGGAAGTGTAGATGTACAGAGTCCTTAACAGTGCCCAGCGGAATATCGACTCTTTCTGCAAGTGAACTGTTAAGGGCCGATCCTTTCCTGGCCAGCTCGTCGGCACGCTCATTGCCCTTGAAGTTGCTATGACCTGGGATCCAGATGAGTGTAATTGTGGAGTGGGTACTCAGTTGATTAATTTCAAACCGGCATTGCTCTACCAGCTTTGATGATATGGTAACCGCATCAATGACTTTGATAGCAGCTTGTCTATCTGAAAAGATAGCAATATTTTGGTCGGATGTTTGGAGATTGTTGAGCAAGCGGCAAGCCTCGCGAATCGCGAAAAGCTCCGCCTGAAAAACACTAGCAGAGTCTGGAAGACGAAGAGACTTTGATATATTCAGTTGGTCAGAGAAGATACCTGCGTCGACTCCGCAAACCATCTTCGACCCATCCGTGTATATACCAATATCATGATCATTAAGAACATTTCCATTCTTCCACTCTTCTCTGTCGTATATATCCTTATATTTTTTCTGCTGCTAAAAGGCCAATGGGGGTTACGCTCGCGATTACGAGAACGGCTGGTTCTGATAGAAAATCGCTACCCGAAGAGCTCCTCTTCGCTGTACCGCTGCAATTTGTTCTTTTTACTTTCTGAGGAGAAGAGCATCAGCCCAGATCTCGCCTGCTTGCCGTGGGGTCTCCTAAGGTGCTTTCGGTCGCGTGCTTGATCTGCTACCAATACGTGAGCTTTGTATCCAGCCTCATTCCTAATTATTTTACTACATGTTTGGTGGTTATTGTTTCCGGGCCTACCCGCATCTCGAAGATAGTGGGTACACACGTCCTAGTCAGCAGAGCTATCTCCATCTTCTCTGTTGTTAAACTCAGTCCATGGTCTTCCACCCAGAAATGGACGCGCCTCAGGACTTAATTTAGGGGCCTTTGGGCATCCTCTGTGTTCCCGCACGGTAATTACGTAAGTACTGCCACGGTTTCATCGGTGTAGCCTACCATTCGGAGGATGCCATCGTAGGAGATATTTCATAAGTTGGGTCCTAGGATTCATCCTACTGCGTAGTTTTCTTCCCGCGGCGTCCTTTTGAAGTTTCATATATTAACTCTATGAATGCAAGTGACCCCGACCATTTAAACATCTGTTTCTTGTTATTTTACAGGTTTTGGAAAAATGCTTACCTCACCTACCACAAGCTGAAAAAACTGCAATTCTTAACGCGAATGCCATTGACTTGCAATGGATCGGTGAGCGCTCCAGTGGTGTATGGCTAGCGGGGCATGCCGATGGTAATACGTTAGACTTCCCAACAAATACAATACACAATTTAAATTCCATTTACTGTTTAACTGTAGAATCTTCAAAGTCTTCAACGTCAACATTGAATTTATCTCAGTCAAGTAATCCCCATCAGCAACAGTTCGATCCGTGGGCAATTTGTTTGTTTGGATTCATGGAACGACATAGGATTTTACAACAGTGTCCATCTGCAGTAGCACAGGCTTGGCCAATATGTTATTCACGAGTTACCACCCTTTACAGTGTGATTGATCCCACGTGAGTATTTACATGTTATACCCGCATCTCGTTTAGTTTTAACAAAACTTTCTTCTTCTTTTTTTTATGGAATTACGTTTTATAGCCCAGTAAGTGACAACAGAGCATCTCTCTTGAGAAGTTCAGCACCGACTAAAAAGATACCAACAGAGGGGCAAAAGGATTTATATCTAAGATTGTGGCGCAATCAAGTTGCCTGTGCTATGAGGTTGGTTCCGCAGATTCCCAGCGTTGCTGTACGTTGTGCTTCTCCTGATCTCAGTTTAAGGTAAGTGGTGGATGTGCTTGGGATTGTAGTTCATTCGTTTTCGTTAAACATTACATTATTCAAATTTCATTACGTGTTGTGTTAACATATCAATAGAATATAGATTAGATCATAAACCGTACGCACCCCATGTCCTTTTTACTTTGATAGTAAATTAAATGACTTTTACGTGTTTTGTAGTCAGATGATGGAGTGTTGTATAATAAGTGGTGGCTACGAGTTAACAGGTATTTTTATAAGTGATAAACATTGAAATGTGTGTAAGGGTGGTATTTCTTTCTTGTGGCATGTACATATGTATGTATGTGAAAAAATAGAATTAATTTTATGCAAACATGGTGTAAATAATCGTTATAAAGTTTGGTTTTATGTTTCTGAGTGTCTAACATATTTTAGCGCAACTACTGTGAAGGTTTACCTGTTGGTGTACCTGTTGGGATATGTTAAAACATGTCATGTCTTTATACCGCTCTTGCGTTTTGAATTCTATCTTTAACGATTCCCTTTGAGGAGAACGAAGGTGGTTTAACGTCTACTCGCTCGTCGGAAGGGAATTTTTATCGTCAATATCTGAAGGTATTGAGCAGCCAACCATACTCATTACTTACTTACTTAGGTGGCGCTACAGTTCGGGGTGAACCTGGGCCTCAACCAACAAGCCTCTCAAGTTAGCCCGGTCCTTAGCTAACTGCTTCCAGTTGCGCACTCCAAGTTGGTTGAGGTCCTCTTCCACTTGTGCGCGCCACCTTAGGCGAGGTCTTCCTCTACTGCGTTGGCCCTCCGGGTTAGACTCGAAGACTCTGCGAGCCGGAGCATTTGTGTCCATTCGCTCTACATGCCCAAGCCATCTGAGCCGATGGATACGTATCTTCTTGACAAGGGCGATGTCTTTGTACAACTCGTAAAGTTCATCGTTGAATCTTCTCCTCCAGAACCCGTCAACGCAAACGGGACCGAATATCTTACGAAGAATCTTTCTCTCAAAGCAACCAAGGATATCTTCATCCGCTTTCGATAGAGTCCATGCCTCAGCGCCATAAAGCAGGACAGGGATGATCAAGGTCTTATAAAGAGTTTCCTTAGTTTTTCGGGATAGGGCCTTACTACTCAATTGCCTTCTTAGCCCAAAGAAACAGCGATTGGCAAGAGTTATTCTTCGCTTGATTTCTGCGCTGGTGTTGTTATCGGATGTGATAGCGGAGCCGAGGTAAACGAAGTCCCTTACTACCTCGAAGTTATAGCTGTCTACCGTGACGTTCTGTCCGAGACGTCGATGTTGGGTGTCCCTTCTTGATGACAGCATATATTTTGTTTTGCCCTCATTGACCGCTAAGCCCATTTTCGCCGCTTCCGTCTCAATACTCGCAAAGGCGCCAGTGACATCACGCTGGGTTCTTCCGATAATGTCAATATCATCGGCGTATGTGAGTAATTGGACGGACTTTTGAAAGATTGTTCCTCTGGTGTTGGCGCGTGAGTTTTGCACAATTCTTTCAAGTATGATGTTAAAGAAGTCGCATGACAGCGCGTCACCTTGTCTAAATCCTTTTTTGACATCAAAGGTCTCGGTGAGGTCTTGACCGACCATGATGGAGCAGCGTGCATTCTCCATTGTCATCCTGCACAGACGGACGAGTTTGGCAGGGATGCCAAAACTAGACATGGCTCTGTATAGCTCGTCTCTATAAATGCTGTCATAGGCGGCCTTGAAATCGATGAAGAGGTGGTGGGTATCGATTTGGACTTCTTGGGTTTTCTCCAGAATCTGCCGAAGTGTGAAAATTTGATCGATTGTGGACTTTCCTGGCCTAAAACCGCACTGATAGGAACCGATCACGTTGTTGACGAAGGGTTTTAGGCGTTCACACAATATGGCAGATAAGATCTTATATGCGACATTTAAGAGACTAATTCCTCGGTAATTGGTGCAGTTGAGGGGGTCTCCTTTCTTGTGGATCGGGCAAACGGTGCTGAGATTCCATTCATCAGGCATACATTCGTCTGACCAAATTGTGGAAATGAGTTAGTGTATGCTCTCTACAAATTCATTTCCAGCTGCTTTAAAGAGTTCGGCCGGTAAGCCGTCAGGACAAGCTGCCTCATTGGATTTCAGTTTGGAAATTGCTTTCCTTACTTCATTTTGTCCAGGTTGAATGGTTGAATGGTTCATTCTGCCTGACAGCGGGATTTGATTCGTCGTCGCCATTAAACAGTCTGCAGAAGTAGTCCTTCCAAATTCTCAGCACCGACTGTGACTCTACTACAATATTTCCTTGTTCATCTCTACAGGTTTTCAGTTCGGGCCTTGTTGCCGTGACATGTTCTTTTTACCATTTGATAAAACTTCCGAACATCATTCCTGGAGTAACACCTCTCTATGCTGTTGATCATGTATTTCTCGTGCTCTTTCTTTTTCTTGCGGAGAAACTTGTTCTTGCCGTCTCTTCTGCTCGTAGAGCTCGCGAGCAGCCCTCGTCTTCTTTTGCAGCGCCGCTTTGTATCCATCTTGTTTTGCTGCGTGCACTTGCCGGCATTCTTCGTCAAACCAGGGGTTTCTTGGTGGTGGCCTTTTCAGTTGCGGCTTCCTTGATGGCTTGTTGGCAGCGTTTCCACTGGTTTTCGGCATTTGGTGCTGGCGGCATTGGACTTCTTGAGAGATTACGGGATACACGATCGGCAAACACTCTGGCGGTCTGTTGCGAATGTAGCTTTTCGACATCATACCTTCTCACAGTAGTTCTCCGTTGTTGTGGCGTTTGAGATATCCGCATTCGTACCTTGGCTACAACAAGGTAGTGGTCCGAGTCAATGTTGGCTGCTCGGAAAGCTCGGACATCGAGAATACTGGAGGCGTGCCTTTTGTCGACTGCAACATGATCAATTTGGTTGACGGTGCGTTGATCAGGAGACCGCCATGTGTCCTTGTGGATATTGAGGTGTGGAAATCGTGTACTAGCTATAGTGACATTACGCCCTGAAGCAAAATCAATTAGCCTAAGTCCGTTTCCAGACGTGACGTCATGTAGGCTATGTTTCCCGATCGTGTTACCAAAGAGGTCTTCCTTTCCTATCTTTGCGTTAAAATCGCCTAACACGATTTTTACGTCATACTTGGGGCATTGCTCTTATGTTTTGTCGAGGAGCTCGTAGAAACCTTCCTTGGTAGCATCGTCACTTTCTTCTGTCGGGGCGTGAGCGCAT
Organism: Matsumyia berberina; assembly: GCA_917880715.2. NCBI lineage: Eukaryota > Metazoa > Arthropoda > Insecta > Diptera > Syrphidae > Matsumyia > Matsumyia berberina. The sequence goes on from OU862870.1 coordinate 40,140,146, forward strand.
ATTAGGCTTATGTTTTTGAATTTAGCCTTGATGCGAATTGTTATAAGGCGTTCACTTACATGTCGAAAGCTCAAGACTTCTTGCCTAAGTCTGCCGCCTATAACAAATCCGCATCCGAATAGACGCTGCTTTTGCTCTACATACCATACCATACTCATTGATAGTGTGTATTTCCAGCGCTGTAAAGCCATCGTGATTATCGATGCAAACAGCGATATTTTTTTTTCCTAGATATGGATACAGTTTTCAGCAATTCTGCGGCTTTGAGCATAGCAAGCATCTTTAATTGGGCCTTATTCGATATATCACCTCCAAACGAAATGTCGCAATTTTCTTTGACAATCAGGCAGCCCTCAAGCTCCTTGTCTCCACAACCACCTTATCAAAGCTGATAGCACAATGCAGAACCGAGCACGCCTGCCTGGGGAGCTTGTCTTCCCTAACTTTCTTTTGGGTCCCTGGCTACAGAGACATCGAAGGGAATGAAATGGCTGATGAGCTTGCCAGGCGGGTGTCGGCTCTTGACAGCTCACTCGCGAGAGAAGTTCTCATCCCATTGGGTGCTGTCAAGGGAAAAATCAACCTACACTACTTCTCAGTAGTAAAACACAAATGGAACAACCTTGCTAGATAACATACAACCATGGAAAAACAAGCGACCTCCTTAGAAGAACCCGATCAGACATTGCGCGCATTGTCGCCCTCTGTATGGGTCACTGGGCAGTAGGTACCTGCCGCAGGTGCAAAGACCCAAAGGAGAGGGAAACCCTAAAACATTTCCTCTGTAAGTGCCTGGCACTTGCTATAGCAAGACTCGAAGCGCTAGGATAAACCTTCCTCGACAACCTCGGCGAACTTTCAGAGGAGAGAAACCCTAACATTCTACTCTACCTTAATTCCACAGGTTGGATTTAAGACCAACAGCCATTGTCTGTCAACATCCATCCACACTCATTTAACAAACCGGTCACGAGAAATGTGGTAACAAAACGGTAAATTTCAGCACTATTTGAGTGAGTGCTCTCTGCTTGATGCAACCACTAAAACCAAGTAATCAACCAACGCATTCGGTGGTAATATTTGAAGCCAAAAACTAATATTTCGTTTTTTTCTAACATAATCGTTCCGCCGAACGAAAGGTTTAGGAAGCTTTTTCATTGCCCCAGAAGTCTTATAGATTCATGTACATATATTCATCATCATCAAATAAAAAAGAGAAGTGTTGGAACGCTGTCGAAATGACGTCCATGAATAATCTTACCTCATTTTACTGTGCGATAAGGGCATTCTCTACAAAAAGTATCACAAAAGTTTCGATAGCGTGTGATCTCTTGACAGTAAGGCTTCGTCAAACAGAGAGCGTTTTGAACGCCGCAGTTAACTTATTTTACGCCTCGATGAGAATTTTTTATGTCGTATTGTAAACGCCGTGTTAGACGACGTTAAAAACAAATGTAAAAAACACTTATCTCTGACAAAACAAAACAACAAATCAATTCAACGAGTTCCATCGGCGTTTTTTATTTTCTTGTTTTCTATACACATACACTCAGCCCCTGGTTTACACGGTAGATATGTTTCACGCAAAATCCTGCAAAACGAAATCGTGTAAAACAAGATACAGTATGCGTATAGAAAAGGACGATAGTAGCTCACCTTTAAACCATGTAAATCAAATCAATGGCTATAAAGAATCGTCGTAGACATGTTCATAGAAACCGTGAAAAATGGGGCAGGAATTATATGGAATGGAGATTAGTTCTACTGTATGTTAAGCATCGAAGCTGATACTGTTTTTGGTTTGATTAAATTTTTTTCTACCGGACAAGCTACCGGACAGAAACGTCTAAAGTCCTCTTTAATGAGTCTATCTCTATCTTTACGGACGGCTCTAAAACAGCAGAAGGAGTCGGTGCAGGTGTCTTTTCAGAAGACCTGGACATCCACCACTCCTTCAGTTTCCTCAACCACTGTAGTGTCTTCCAAGCTGAAGTCACGGCTATAAATCAAGCCACACAGAAAAAAACTTAGGGCCGTGAAGGACTGCCGCGTGTCTCTTAACGAGATCGCTAACCAGTATAACGTCACACTTTGTTGGGTCCCTGGTCACTGCGACATTCAAGGGAATTGTGCGGCTGATGAATTAGCTAGAATAGACTCCCAATGTACAGTAGCGAGCATGGAAATTGCAACACGAAAAAAAACCCAAATCCATCCCAATTTTTTCTCTTTTAGTTAATGAAAAAAATTAATGAACCAAAAAGTATTTTCCAAGAAATGTTAACTAACTTGTGGCCAATGAAACTATATACAGAACTATTTCCTGCAGGTACAGAATCAGGTCAAATTGGGATTCCCAATAAGTGGTAGAAAAAAAGACAATATTTCTGGTGCACTAGGTAGCAGACCTTTTAAGAGAAGTTTATTGTTTCAGGCCATAAAACCTGTGCATTTTGGAGTTTTTATGCAAGAACATTTGTACACATTTAATTTGGTCACATATTAATATTTTGTAGCGCCTCCTTTATTTTTTATGACGTCATTAATCCGCTTTGGCATTGAATCCACTAAGTTATGAAGATGTTCGGCTGTGATTTCTTCGTACCAAACTTTTTCAATGACTTCATTGAGCATTTTGACAGAGGTAGGCATTTTGCTGTTTATTTTCAATGCCATGATATGCCATAGATTTTCAATCGGGTTTAAGTCCGGCGAATTACCCGGCCAGTCGAGTGTGGAAATTCCTTTTTCGATCACAAATTCTTTAATCTGTGAAAAACACAAGTTAAATTAATTCTTTTTTATTCAGTATAATTGAAGAGGGATTACACTAGCAATAATTAAAGAAAGTAGCTTACCATTTTGGACCGATGGCACGGAGCTGAGTCGTCTTGAAAAATTGTATCACTGGCCTCCGAAAAATGCATTTCCATTGATGGTATTAAATGATCGTTCAGAATATTTTTGTATACTTCTGAGTTTACTGTTCTTTTTATGAAGGCCAAATCTCCAATTCCATAGTACGAAAAACATCCCCAGATCATTTGACCGGCTGCATGCTTCACCGTTCTCTGAAGGCAGTTTTTGCTTAAGCGCTCTCCAGTTCTTCGCCGCACGTATTGAATTCCATCTGATCCGTATATGCTGAATTTGCTTTCATCAGAGAATATGTTTGCCCACGTTAACCGAGATTTCACCATTTTGGGTGTCAACATGGGTTTTTTAGCGGGGCGACGAGCCATTAAACCGAATTCTCTTAGCCTTCGACGCACTGTATGAACACCAATTTCACTTCCATTAGACTCCATAAACTCTGTCCTTATTTGTACCGCTGTGGAAAATCGGTTCCTCAGTGATAGCCGGTGTAAAACTCGATCATCCGCCGTAGAAGTCTTGCGAATACCTCCTCTCCCCTTTTTCCGTTCAGCTGTTCCCGTTTGGTTTTTTGTTTTAGTAACCTGCTCACTGTCGACTTGTTGCATCCAACCTCTTTACTAATATCGGTTATAGTCAACTTTGCCACTTCAAAAAGCGCAATTATTCGACTTTTTTGGTCTTCAGTCAATTGCTTATAACTTGGCATTTTTTAAAAACTGTCAATTTTAGCACCACCACTTATCACTTCAAACACTGAAATAGCTTTAAACGACTTGTTATGCACTTGTATACCTAAAAAGAACTAAAGTCATTAAGAAAAACCCGTTACCTAAAAAAAATTAAGGATTTTCCTTCGAAAAATGGGTGTTGCACTTTCCATGCTCGCTACTGTACGAACGGCAGAAAGCTCGACCATGTCAAAGCGCCTATGTCGTTTGTTAAACATTTGACTGCCACCAACGCTCTGTCGAAAGCAAATCGTAGATGGCAACACTTCGACCATTGCAACAATGCCAGGATAATCTGGTCTGTCCTGGATCTGAAGAAGTCAAAAGAATTAATACGACTTAAAAGAGACCAACTTTTAAACCTAATCAACGTCCTCACGGGGCACTGCATCCTAGGCAGGCATGCTCAACGCCTGGGGATAGCATGTTACGATTTCTGCAAAAGTTGCAGAGACGAGGAGGAGGAGGAGTCCACTGCACACTTCCTCTGCACGTGTTCCGCACTGGCCCACATCAGGAAAGCCACCCTAGGCCAATACTTGTTTAAAGATCTAAATGATCTGAACTCCGCCAGCACGGCCGATTTTAACATCTAAATGGTTTAAGCAGTACGCAGGGATAGGGATCAGTGGCATCACAATGGACCTACTTTCTGGTCTAAGTGCACCTTCCCTTGGAAAGCCACTTTTAACTAATTAACGAATCAGGCAAGGCCAATCTGCTTACCGCGCATTTCAGCAGCCAGTTCAAAGCTTCAAATTGTGCTTTGTTTCCTCCTTTACTTGAGAGCGTAGGACAAGTCCACTTTCGCACTCGTACAGTCACAGGAAAATTTAAACATACACAAATCTGCTGGTCCAGATGGTATTCCACCGATAGTACTTCAACGCTGGCAAAACTTCTGCGTAAACTTTTTCATCTGTTACTCTTCTGGTCTCTTTCTGAGTAGATGGAGTGCCCAGCCCGTCTGTAAAACATAGCCAAATATTCTTCTCCCTCCAACTGATAAATCGTCAGCTTATGAAGTATCTTGATTCACGAAAACTCTTCCTTTTCGTATTAAGAGGTTCACTGGTGATTTGATAGAATATCTCACCGAGAAGTGGTGAAATGGTTGGTTCTTTGTTTTTGTTCTTTTGTTTTCTTATTGGTCTCTGATGATGTGTATTAAGGTCGTCTAAATGTCTTATCAGACTGCTAGTTTTCTCCCTCAACTGGTACCTGAAACAAGACCTTTGTTGTATAAGGTTGCCAGGCCTCGGACAGTAAGATCCATCTGGAAGTGACCTCAACGGTTGCAAAGCTACACCGGAAGGTATATTCTGGAAGCACGGAAGACAGGAGCCACTGGGTCACGTCAGCTTCTGGTGTCATCTGACACCAGTCGGCTTGACTCAGCCTCTCTATCGAGGTAGGCCCCCTAGTAGGAGTATCGTGGTTGCTGTGGTTACCCAAAACAGAAACAAACGGCTTCCCAAGGGATCTGTTAACATCTAAGATTTCAGGGCGCAAGAGGTCTCAGATAGGCCTCGCTCCCTGCAAGGAGTGTAGCTTACGTCTTACACATGACTACGAATTGCACTGTGGTAGTACTAGTACTTCCCTGGGGCGTTGGCCAGCATATTTTGGGTAGGCTCATCGTGAGACCTTTAGGTGGGAGTTCACGTTAAGCCCACCTTGTTATATCTTACTTTCGGGCGTACAGTCAAATATAAAGATTCTTTCATAAGCCGTACAACGCGAATGTGGAACAATCTAAAGGGTTTTTCAATAGGGACGCTACAAAAGTAGAGCGACAGGGACAGCAAACGACGCCATATTTTTCTTGCGGTTTTTTGACATATCTCTTCAGTCAGGTTTGCCATTTCATGATGGAAAGATATACGAGCCAACAACGAGTCGAAATTATTAAAATTTACTACCGAAATTCGGAGTCAGTGGCCTCAACGTTAAGAGCGCTACGTCCAATTTATGGTCGTCATAATCGTCCTAGCAGATCAACAATTGAGCATCTAGTGGAAAAATTTGAATCCACAGGCACAGTACAAAATGTTCCCGTGCCAGTGAGACAAAGAAGTGCCCGTAGTGTCGAGAATATTGCTGCCGCTGAGGCTTCAGTTGCAGAAAGCCCAAATGTGTCTCTCACACGTCGTTCTCAAGCGTTGGGCATCTCTGTGACGTCGTTGTGGCGAATTTTGCGAAAAGATCTTGGCCTACATCCTTACAAGATTAAATTGACGCATGAACTGAAGCCGCTTGACCACCAGAAGCGTCGTATGTTCGTGAATTGGGCTGAGCAACAACTTGAAAATGATTCGGATTTTCATCGAAAAATCATCTTCAGCGATGAGGCTCATTTCTGGCTGGATGGCTTCGTCAATAAACAAAATATGCGGTATTGGTCAGGCAGCAATCCACACGTACTCCATGAGTCATCACTGCATCCCGAAAAAATTACGGTTTGGTGTGGTTTATGGGCCGGCGGCGTCATTGGGCCGTACTTCTTCCGTGATGATCAAGACCGGCACGTTACTGTGAATGGGGATCGCTACCGTTCAATGATAACCGAATATTTTTGGCCCCAATTGGATGATATGGACTTGGAGGACATGTGGTTCCAACAGGATGGCGCCACAAGCCACACAGCGAATGCCACAATCAATTTATTGGAAACCAAATTTGGAGAACGTGTTATCTCACGAAATGGTCCAGTCGCTTGGCCGCCTCGGTCGTGCGATTTGACGCCGTTAGACTATTTCCTGTGGGGCTACGTCAAGTCTATGGTCTATGCCAACAAGCCAGCGACGATTGATGAACTTCGTACGAATATCGAACGCGAAATTGCAGCAGTATCGGCCGATTTATGCTTGAAAACCGTCGAAAATTGGGTTCAGCGTCTGGACTTCTGCAAGCCATGCAAAAGAAATCGAGTTCCATACATAATGGCATCGAACGTACTTTCACAGAAATAAAGAATTTCATTGATAGCCAAAACCGTTTTTGTTTTATTTAAAAAAAAATTTATTTATTTTGTAGCGCTCTTATTGAAAAACCCTGTACATAGCTCTGTGTTTCCCCATCACTATAACGCCCAACCAACCACCAACGTGCATCTTCTCTCCTTTGATTTCTCTAATGCCCAGGCTCTCGTAACGATAACGACCACGCTTATTACGACCAGTTACTTATAACGACCACTTTTCTTTTATTGCTTGGTTTCTTTATAATGCGAATACTTGTGGAGGGCAGTCGGATATAACGACCACCGGTTATAACGACCGCATTTGCTCGATCCGTTCACTGTGGTTATAAGCGACTTCCACTGTAGTTATAACCCTTTAGTGCGCCGAATTATAAAAAAAAGGATTTGTTCGATTGAAATTTATTCTTCCATCTATTATGGTTGCGTTTAATATTGGAATAGCATTTACGAGACTACTAGGTACATGGTATCCACGTGGTCAAACCCTGTGCTCTCTATAGAAAATGGCATACAGCCCAATCCAATTAACTCAGGTAAGATAAAAACGTGAGTTATTTGAATCTTCACACAATGGCGTATGCACTAGTAACGGAAAAAAAAATCACAATTATTTCATTCACTGCTAATTGCACGGATTAGTATTATACATGGGTGACGATGCTAACCCATTGTAATGAGTAAATAACCTTTCGGACTTTCATCTGTTCCATAGTCATTGGCTTGTTCATAATGGTTCTATGTACATCGAATATGTCTGTTCATTCATTCCATTAAGTCAGTTTTGTTGTCCATGCGCTCTATTCCTCATCCTTAAAGCGACCATATAAGTACATTCAAATATTTTTAAATTTCTTTCATTTGTGTTTCTTATATCCCGTCTGAATCAAATCTGAATGTGCTGACATTCAAAACAAAATGTCAGTTTGCAAGATCAATCGGACTCTCGGTCGTTGTCTGATTCCTTGGACAATATTCCTTCAAATGTTTTTGGGCCAGAGGGAATCGTTACAAGGTTTACACTACCATTGTCATACGGGCGCAAAGAAGCCAGGCAGAAGCGACTCGGGTAAAGTGATAAAAAAAAAAAAAACTGTTTGTAACGACCAATTTCAATTGTATTAATACTTACGTACATATTTATTTAATTTGTTTTTTTTTCTTTTATAATGTTTTGCAAAACAAAATTCTTTGTTATTTTTAAAAGTGAATGCATTATTATTAACACAATTGAACAGACGTTAGCTGCGCGCTTTGATATAGATTAGTGTTGCTTGTTCAAGTTGTAAGTAAATACACTTTCATAAAATATAAGTACAAAAAATATAAGTTAGTACCGTTAGGGCAGGTGAGACAAGTGCGCTTTCATCCGATTTTGACAAAGTCCTAGGTTTCTGCATCATAGAGCAAGACATGACGCAAAATTATCTCCATTCGCACTATCATATGCGGCCTTAAAGTCAATCGTCGATTTTTCAACCATAAAACCACAGTGGTTAATCCCCAGTTCATTCATGAATAGTCTCAGGCGCTTTGGCATCACACTAATTACTATGCGATGTTAAAGAGACTTATGCCCAGTTGACGCGGTTTCGTTTTTAACAAATGGCAAATGGTCCTAATTATCGTAGGACCATATTGTTCCCCTTATGCCAGAACCATGGTTTGATGAGTCTTTTTGGATTCTATGTTGTTTTTGAACTGTGAATGTACAGATAGAGTATGGAAACAGCTATGTTAATTGTTGAGGAAATAAAATCCTTGAATTATAAGACAAACTGAGTGGTCGTGGTGTAATGGTAACATCGTCGCTTGTCACGCTGGGTTCAGGTCGTGATGTCAAGAAACATTTATTTGTTAAAAATAAATAAAAAGTCGATCAACTGCGGAAACTGATGATTACTCTACTGCAAAGGCATAACACTGGCAGTAGAGTGGTCATGATTTGAATAGTTGGTTGAACGGATGAACGGTGATAACATTAGGAGTTTGGAAAAAAAATACCGTGAATTTATAAGCAACTAGTTGACACCCGCGACTACGTCCGCGTGGAAACAGATCGCATTATACCCTATATCCTTCCCCGAGCTTCAAGCCATTGATGAGTACGTATAGACTTTCAATTCCTCATATCAATTCTTTAAGGCGTTCCTGTAAACTACATTCCTGGATTTTGTTTTTGGCTCCGGGATGACAAGGCTGTCAGGTGAATTGACTATGAGCGCGCTATGGGAGAAACAGACACTCTTCAGATCCACATTGTCCGCATTCAAGCTCTTTCCCTGTAGTTTGTTGTATCAAAACTCAACGGAAAATTGCAGACTCAAAGTGGTAGTCTGATGGGTTTAGAGGAATGCGGGGGATGAAGACAGTTCTTTCCTGATTGACAGGGAAGTCTTCACCTGCACAGTTTCGGAGGGTTTAGAAGGATAGAGGACGGTTTTAGGATAGAAAGTGTACAATAACTCAACAGCATCCTCGAGTTTTTCTTCCGAGTTTCAACAATTACTGTTCGCCAGAACTGATATTCTAAGGAAATCGACAAAAAAACAGTTATTTTAAGGAAAGTGCCCATAGAAAGTAAGCGTGGCTATACATAAAGTCAGGATTATTTGTAGAGTAAATGAATACATACACGTTTGCTTAAGTAAATTTTTTCGAGTTTCTTGTAAAAAATGCGTTTTTCGAAAAATGAGCGTGGCAGTAGGAGGATTTTGAAAATGTTTAGCGAATGTTCATTCCCTAGGCTTCAGTTATCTCCGTACCAAATTTCATCGAAATCGGTTCAACGGTTTAGCCGTGAAAACGTAGCAGACGGACACACCTTATCGAATGTCCCCAGTTAGTCTGGACGCCACCCTCGACACCAGTGGCACCAGGCTTTACCTGAGTTTTAAACCACTGCACTTTCTTTCTTTCCTATCTTCTCTCCTCTTTCCGGTCTACGTCGTGCAACTAGACGTTTACCAACTTACTTAAGGTGGCGCTACAGTCCGGGGGGTGGACCTGGGCTTCAACCATCAAGCGTCTCCAGCCAGCTCGATCTTTAGCCAGCTGCCTCTAGTTTCGCAGTTTCAAGTTGGTTGAGGATCCCTTCAACTTGCGTGCGCCACCTGAGACTCGGTCTTCCTCTACTGCGCCATCATTCAGGTGCGGATTCGAAGATTTTCCGGGTCAGAGCATTGGTGTCCATCCGCTCTACATGACCCAGCCACCTCAGTTGTTGTACTGTACAGCCCGTACAATTCGTCATTGTATCTCCTCCTCCATTCACCGTTAATGCAGACGGGACCAAAATCACCCGAAGAATTTTCCTTTCGAAGCAGGCAAGAGCAACCTCATTCACTTTTGACAAAGCCTATGCCTCTGCACCGTAGAGCCGTTAACCAATATTTAAGAAAAAAAGCAATTAACTGACATGATGGCGACTATGTCTTACTGACAAGTTGGTGCAAGACATCTTCTGCAGCCTCGAACAGATCAGCTTCTAGCCCATTTGAACCTGCGATCCTGTATGCTTTAAGTCTGACTTTGGTTGCTTGAACTATAGGGTTTTCCGGGTAGATGTTAAAATTGAATAAAACAAGTTGTGTGTGAGATATCAACGAATTTTTTGTTTCACTTGAAAGGCCTATTAATGACATTATATGCAGAATATGACATCGTTCAAATGGCCGCCGCGGCTTCGCTGGGTGGCACGCATCCTAGAGGTTCAATTTTCGATGACTCTGGCGCATAGATCCGGCTAAATTTGAGCGATGGCTCGGGTTGTGTTGACTTTGATGGTACTAGCCATTTGCGGTTTATTGGCATAGCCCTGTAGCTTAAGGAAACCCCACCACAAAACGTCTAATGGGGTCAGATCGCACGATCCCGGTGGTCAGTTAACGTCGCCTCTGCGTGAGATAACCATGCCTTCAAATCGCTCGTGTATAATGTCCATTGTGGCATCAGCTGTGTGGCACGTAGCACATGCATATCATCCAATTAGGGCCAAAATAAATTTCTTTTCATCGATCGGTAGCGCTCTCCGTTGATGGTGATGACAGTAGCATCATCGTTTTCAAAGAAGTATAGACCGATGATGCCGCCGGCCCACAATCCACACCAAACAGTGACTTTCTGCGGATGCATTGCCACTTGGTGGACCTCGTGTGTTTTGGCATCGTCCCAAATCCGGCAATATTGCTGTTGACGTACCCGTTCATCCAAAAATGGGCTTCGTCGCTAAAGATGATTATTTTTGCTGAAATCTATTGAACCATTTTGATAATGAAGTTTTATTATTTGTACGTGTTGCTCGACGCTGTTACTTGCCATGGTGATTTGTCTTAAGTGTTTGAAAAATAAAAATCGAGAAAACTAACAACAGATAAAACAACATGGCCGTCATGAACTGTCAAAGTCTACCCGTCCCTATTGGAAAACCCTATACTTTCCGCTTCGGTGGTTGTAACGATTAATTGTTCTCCAAGCTGAAACTATCAGACCACCTGACAGCGGGATTTTGGCTTCCGTCGTCGTTTAAGAGTCTGCAAAAATAGTCTTTCCACATATTCAACACCAACTGCTTCTCCACTGTGGTATTCCCATTTTTTTGTCCTTGAACGCGTGTGGGTAGCGAAACCTTGGGTTCCCTTTTACTCTCATACAAAAGATAAGCTATTAACCTTTTAAATAAAATATCGTCCGAGTACCTACTTATATTCTGAAAAATTAGTCTGAATATATCGTCTTTTGCAAAATGTTACTTATTTAAGAATTTTTTAATATGTTATTGTCCCTTCGAAGCAGTTTTCAGCAACAGTGTGGTGTTTCTACTCAAGTTGTAAAAACATTTTCAACCGCACCCCTGTGTTCGTTCATTTTTCTCTATTTAGGGCGAGTCGAAAGCAGTAATACATATTTTTAAAGGTTTCTTTAAAGAAAATGGGTGACTATCGTGTTCATTGGTTTATTCATTAAGCTTATACAATTTTATGAAAGTGTGTCTTGCTTAAAACAATGAGTTTTGTTTATCGTTGAAAATTAGAGGAATGAGTTTTGTCGGTTTACGAAAAAAATTAGCAACTATAAAGTATTTGAAAATATTTCCAGTTCATCCCCGGATTCTTTAAATGCAGATCGAAGCGATAAGTCCGCCATTGGATCCGCCTCACCACAGGCCCTCTACAAACTTGTCGTACCTCTGTTGCGATGTGAAGTGACTGAAGTCAGGGATGCAGCAGTTAATGCACTGGGGATGATAAATCACGATGCCTTGAAGTAAAGTATATCTTTTATTATGCGGATATTACATTTCTCGAATTATAAATTTTCTACGTGCAGAGATTTAATGGAAGAACTCGTAGTCTATATACGTGAAGCTGTCGACAGGAAACAAGAGAACATGAGAAGGCGACGACGTCGTGATGCATTGCGATTGCAGCTGGTTAGAGTATTGGAAAAGATTGCGGAGAATGGCACCTTTGGTGTAAGGTAATTGCATTTCAAATAGAGGAAATCATAAGTACTCTCTGAAAAGGAAATTCGGTTTATTCGCATTCCACATTCAGCACTTGTGTTTTGGAAAGAGATACGATGTCCTTACACCCGACGTTTGTAGAATATATTGAAGGGGCACGTCTCTATTTGGAAGCAGAAACAGATAAGGATAACACCAGTATACGAGAAGTGAAAGCACATTTCTGCAATTTTATCCGAAAGATGATCAAGAACTTTTCATGTGAGTTTATTGTAAATGTTTATTTTTTTTTTTTATTGAAACATTTTAATAACTTTTAAGTGGAGGCCTGTGCTACTCTCTTGTCTCGAGATCTCAAGCGAAATCTATTTAATTTATTTGCTACATGGTCTGGTGCGTTTGCGAAACCTCTTGGAATCATATCTCAAATTGGTTCGACTTCCGAGGAGGAAAAACTTCAGTTTAGTGCGTTGCAGGTAAAGAAATTCTTGGTTTTTCTCTTACATTCTTGGTAATAGATAATTCTGATCTCTTTATAGGCAATGTCTGCACTCCTGTGCTGTGGACCAATATTTCACACAGGATACCTCGGAGATGATGGCATAATTTACAAGTGGCTGGATTTACTGCTTATTTCGAGAGATGAAAAGGTTTGTGTATTGCCATTGCTAAGCATTTTAAAGTGAAAAATTCCATTTTCCTTACAAACTAATTTTTTGGATGTATGTTCGATGTATAATTTTTGTGGTGCATCACGTAAAAACAAAGGATAACATATTTTATCGAATAGGTAATAAAATAATAAATTTCTGCAGCGCCTAAGGTTTCAACACATTAAACAGCGTAATACCAAGTGCCACATGTGCGAATTTACCTTTACGGATAAAGAGTCATAGATTACTGCTAAGCGTTTGGTTATGTTTTTGGTTACGCAAGCTGTAATAATGACTATCTTAGATCAAGGGGTAGGTCACCTGCACTCTTAGCATTGAGGTACTTGACTCTCATATATGAACATACATACATATGTAATTTTATTAATTGAATAACCGACTAGGAGACCATCGCTTGTATGGATAGCGATTTCGACTAAGAGACAAATATGCTTATACTGCAGAAGTTTAGAACAGTTAGGTGTTTAGGAATTAAAGTATTAAACCGACAAACAGAAGCTAAATTTTCATCCCCTCCTACTTTCTTGTTTTTATATGAAGCTTCTGTAGAAATCGTTTTTTAACGGGCCCACACAACCTCGTTAACGCGAGTGTAGGTTTCTTCTATTCGCTCCTTGTAGAAATTAAAGCGACAAATGTTATTATTATGTACATAGATTGACAAAAAGATGGTGCGTCTCGATTTGAAATTCCATGGTCTTGCTGAAAACCAATAATAATACAGCAAACGATATTAGAAATTGCCTTTACAACTATTTAATAACCCCAGAAATAGATCAAACGCATTGGAAATGAATGACTATGTGCGTTAGCGACAAACATTTCTGCATTTATAATGATCTCAAACCAAATGAATCCTCCCAAAATGTCTAATAAAATCGAACTCCGTGTGGGAGATTCTACGACCATAATCTTCGAACACAAATGTCAAAAGTTATTGTTTTGTACAAACTAAATAGAGATTCAAAATTGCACTTCAAAATCGAACTCATGTATAATGCCGTATACAAGGCAAGCGAGGTCTAATGTGTCTTCAGCATTCTTGCATAATTACTACTTCTGTAGCGTTCATACATATGTTTGTATGAATATGAGTTTTGTTTATTCAAAACACTTATGTTATCTAAATAAAGGACTTATTCTTTTTAAATTTAAATTTTATTTTCAGATATACCAGCTTGCACGAGATACTGTTGTTCTTTTACTTGAAACGAACCCGGATATGGGACAATTGTTGGAATGGGTCATTGATCGGTGCTACACGTCGATTCCAAGAGAAGCTGATGCTTGCTTTTTGTCGTTAGCTGCTATTTTTAGTGCCAGGTAAGAAGTTTACATCACAATGTCGTTTAATATTGGTTCGTTTTGTTTTTATTTTAAGGAAGTGCTGTTTTACTGTTTTTTTTTTCTGAATAAGTAATCAGTTCAATGGTATAGTGATTGTCAGTCGGCATATACATTTGTACGTTGGGGGACGTTAAGTTTTCGACCTTTCTTTTGAGTTTATTGAAAGCAGCAATGATGTATGTATGTACGTGAGAAAGCTTAGTTTACCCACTATCCAACAGGTTCTAAGTTGAGTTTTTTTGGTCATACACTTCATGCCTTGCCAACAATACCCTAAATTTTTCCGAAAATCGACTGGGCAGAAATTGCGATAGGGCAACCCAGCAGAAATGTCTGTGCTTATGAATTAGATCAGAGACAAACTAATTATGAGATGATTTTTCAGAGCCGTCTTAGGTCAAGGCCATGCAATGAGCGGCAAAATTAAAACGTATGAAATCGTATGGTTGTGGCCACGTAGTCGCTTTGCCGCTTGCCGCCATTGCGTGGCAGAGCCCTTAGGCACCTGTTAAAATATAAAGTTGCATGGCTATGTGTTTAAAAGACATTGATTCAGAAAATTGTACGGAATTTGTCTACCAATTTCGTTCCATACAGCAGCTGGTTTGGATACCAGAGGCAGAGATAAATTGCGATACCATTATACAATTGTGTACATTTAATCAGTTCAAACCAGACACTAATTAAGCTTTACTTCTTCGAGTTAAGAAATGCCAGATGCTTTGACAGAATACACTCTCGAACGTTGTGCGGCAGTCTATTACTGTTATCCGTGAAGTGTTGTTTCGGTCAGTTTTCCTTTTAGCCACTTCTCAAGCAGGGTCCTATCAAGATCTGGATTTCAGACCAGATTTATTGTTCCTACCGTCTTTTTCATTTTGTGATTTTTCTTTCTTTTGCGAGATTCAATTTTTCGTCACCCCTCTGTAGTTTTTGATTTGTTCATCGAAATCCAAGGACTTTCTTACTGGCTGTAAGAAAGGAAGATGCAGGATTCACCGTTTTGTATTGTAAAGCACAAAAGTAATATGAATAACTTCATTTCTACTTGCTGCGACAAAAGTTGGATCCTCACATTATTGGTCTGTAATAATCGAAACAAAACCTAGGCTCCTAAAATGATATTCGAGCTTTATTGATCGCTGATTCTAGCTGCCTTATATTGTCGAGTGTTCATTAGTGTAGGCTAGGTACTACAGTGCATTTGTTAAATTTGCACGAACCCTTCCATATTTCCCAAAGGAGTATGCGAACTACTATCATCCCCTGCCGTAGTGTGACATCTTCCAGTTTCCAAATGATAGCTTTGCCTACGGAATGCAGGTCAGGCAGAAAGTTCTTAGTATACATAGACACAAATCAAATGACTTATCGCCCAAATCGACCGCAATAACGCCCAAACATTGCAAAAGAGAATTGTTGTTGTGAAAATTTGGGCGATATGATATATTTTTTGGGCGCTACGACGTATTTGATTTTAGAAAGAGGCGTTAAGTCTTAACGTCCAATGAAATAACACCCACAGCCCACCTACTGTGCACTTGTCCTGCCCTTGCAGAATTTAGAAGCAAACTCTTTGGGGAATACTTTTGTGATGATTTTAACGATCTAGTCGAACTCGACGTCCAAAAGATAAAAAACTTTATCTGCGGGCCAAACATAGGGGCGCTACTGATACAGTCACCCACCTCAACGCACTTTGCGTTATTTTCTTGGGTCCTGGCCTCAGTGAGCCACTATTTCCTTGTGGTATCACAATGGACGAATCTGGTCTAAGTGTGTCCTTGGTTGAACAGGGGCAGCCACGAAACCTAACTTATTCTTAGAGAGGAACAGTTTATTGTCTTCCAGTTACTATTTAGCATTCCGAAGGCAGCTTTTGCTTTGCCTATATCCAGTTTGATGTCACCGTCAACCGAGACCATACTTGCTTCACAAAGCAAGCAGTGGACTTTATCCATCTGCTGACCACCAACATCAAGTGAAATGTTTAAATTCGAAAGGCTTAGGGCATATACTTCAGTCACGCTCTGGGTAACAGGTATTTGATAAAGATCCAGGCAGATTTTGTCTGGGTCCATATGTTGCGATAGCTGTCTCCGGCAAATTCCCAGCTTTCTTAGTGAACTTTTTCAAATCGCCCTCTCTATCCTCTCAAGATGGTCAGCTAAATGCGGTCTGGGGGTCAACCCCGAAAAGACCGAACTAGTCCTCTTCACCAGGAAGTACAAGATTCCTCCAATAGACCCTCCGTCTCTAAACGGCATCCGCCTGTGCTTTACAAACAAAGCCAAATTTCTGGGTCTCATTCTGGACAGTAGATTCGACTGGAAAGCCTATACTATTGAACGCGTTAAAAAAGCCACCGTAGCGCTATACTGCTGCAAAAGTGCGATTGGTAAGAAGTGGGGATTGCAACCTCATACCACGCACTGGTTTTACGTGTCCGTTGCCAGACCTATACTTATGTATGGTGTGATCGTCTGGTGGACGGCCCTAGATAGAGCCTTACAGCGCAATCTATTGGGGAAGGTGCAAAGATCAGAATGCATCTGCATTAGCGGAGCACTAGGAACCACCCCATCTGCGGCACTTGACGTGCTCCTACATCTACTCCCTCTACATATTTTTGGCAAACAGTCAGCTGCTTGCGCAGACATTAGACTAAAAGCTTCCTCCCAATGGTCCCAATGGGTGGGAGGTGGTGTTTTCTCCGATATGCTTAACCTGAGCATCTCCTTCCGTCTCCCGGACCACTGTATCGTTTTCAGGCGGAAATCATGGCGATCAATGAAGCCTTATCCTGGCTCAAGCAAAATGTGATATCCTTCAGGGACATTACAATTTTTACAGACAGCCAGGCTGCTATAAAATCCCTGGAATCGGTAACATGTACATCAAAGGCTACTTCATACTGTCGCTCATCTCTCATGGAGATAGCAGAACATTTACACATTCACCTATGCTGGGTGCCCGGTCATAGGGACATTTCAGGGAATTGTAAGGGCGACGAATTCGCCAAACGTGGTACTACTCTAGACATTCTTCCGGAACGAAGGAGTCTGGGTATTCCACTCGCTAAATGTAAACTTCTCTTAGAGTACGACGTGATCAGCAAGACTAACCAAATATGGAGCAACGGCACCTCGTGCCGCACCTCCAGGGAGATTTGGCCCACGCTATATCTCACTCGATTTAACAGTTTGATCTTGCTTAATAGGTCGCTCATTAGCACCGTCATTGGTGTTCTCACTGGCCATTGTCCCATTGGCTTTCATGCCAGAAGGATATACCTCTTTTCAAACGACTTTTGCAGGAGCTGTAGGGACGAAGAGGAGGAGGAAACGATGCTCCATTTTCTCTGCACTTGTCCTGCCCTATCCCAAAGAAGGAAGCTCCATCTGGGAGCCTATCATTTCGACAACTTGGGTGAAATTTCACATACTGACGTCGAAAGTATCCTCAGCTTCATCAAGAGCTCCAAGTGGTTCTAATGAAGTGGCTCGGTTTCAAAGTATTGATCCATGTGGTACCATAAAGGGCCTTCTTGGCCCACCTACCTACCTACCTATATATTTTAAAAAAGATATTATTGCTCGTAATATATACTTTTTGCTCATTGACCATATGAACCAAAATCTTCTATGATTCTATTCGAAATTATCTTATCTATTAGTTCCCAGAAGAACATAAGGGGCCAGCGCACACTTCCCCCGGGGCAAGATCGGGGTTGGTATCTTTTACTTCAATCGCACACTGTTTGAATAATGCGGAGGGAAATTGTGTATACATGAACCGATTTTCATTGTATATTCGCATGACATACTCATCTCGAAATAGACAATTTATGTGTTGTATTGGTTTTTACCCGATGTTCATCCGATGTTCACCACAGAATGAACATTTTACCGCGTTTCTTACTGTACACTTCATCACCTTCTTCTATGAAGTCAGTTTTACCCCGGGAGAAATGATCCAGTGTGTGTTGACCCAAATACCTCGCCAGTTTTCACATTCCACCAGATTTCCCTTCTTTATTAGCTCGATAATTATTTCCTTGTTTTATTCTTCTGGGAAGCACTCAGCAGCTCTGCTGATTTATTTCACCGCTCACCGCTTTGTACGAGTACTATAACCGCTTTTGTAGTCATTGCGCTGCTAAAA
This sequence comes from Matsumyia berberina, assembly GCA_917880715.2. Classification (NCBI taxonomy): domain Eukaryota; kingdom Metazoa; phylum Arthropoda; class Insecta; order Diptera; family Syrphidae; genus Matsumyia; species Matsumyia berberina. The sequence continues at coordinate 40,158,380 of OU862870.1, forward strand.
TTCGGGAATGTATTTGATCGAACACTCCCTGTCATCTAAATGCTTAAACATCGTTGCAAAATACTTTCCAAATTATAGCAGGAAAGTGTCTTTAATTGGCGAAAGATACTTTCCGGCGCCCAGCCATTCACTCAATTATAATGGCTATTTCGACTTAAATCCATCTGGCACTTTGCGGACGTTCCTTCCGGCATTCGAGAAGAGTTCTCACTAAACATCAGTTGGTATTCGAGGCGTTTGTTTCTATTTCGGTGAAATTATTATCACTTCGGCTTGAGGCGAAGCTGGGCCACAGACAACCCGACAGTTATCCTGTTTTGTGGCACATCACAATTTCCAAATGGTGCCACAACGAGGCTTAAGATGATATCCTAAAATAGGTGGAAGATGTTCGGCTGCATCTTCATCTCGTTGTTTGCACACCAATATCTGTGGGGAGATGATTGTAGTCAAATGCTTCTTGTTAGTTTGCTTTTTGGCTCAACCAGAGTGCTCCACATGAAGTTGTTCACTCTTCTTGCTGCAACAACGCATTTAAAACATTCGAGAGACAAAATTCGTTTCGCAAAATTCAAGGTTTTAAGTGAGCAAACAATTTTCAATTTAATGAAGAATTTCTACGAAACAGTATTTGCACAAAGCACTTTGAAGCCGTTTCGTCCTTCGTTGAGTCAAAAACAAAACGGATTTCGTGTGATAAACTTGTTGCCTAGTTGCAATCCTCCGAAAGAAAGAAAAAGTTAAAAGGCATTGCTGTAATAAAATTTAATCTCAAATTCGCTTTTATTTCTTGTTAATGGCTGTGCGCCTGAAAACTAACTTTGTTTATGTGGGACGCGTCGTTTAAAGTCAGTAAGTCCTGCAACTGTGAACATTAAATTGTCGGAATGTTCTGAATTCCATTTGCGCGATTGTATATCGAGAAACAATTTACATTATTTTCTTCCTCAAGTTCCTTTGTTTTATGAGGGAATCATTACCTTCTTCGCTGTTATGTACATGTTTCGAGGTCAATGTACGTTTTTTCCTTTTGACTTGATTCCTCTTTTCAGGTCGTTTACTGTTTCCGAGGTTAAATTTCTTGCCGTAGACTGTGCCTGAATGATAATCCTTTTTCCGTCTGATTGGTATTGATTTTTTTTTTGTTTCTTTTTGGCGCTTGATTGTAAGATGGATATTATAAAACATTTTAACGGAGTAGGTACTAATAAGCTCGAGTGGTGTTCTTACCGAAGGTAGGTAAAAGCGAACACGACTCCTCGAAGTATTTTAGGTCAATTATCTTAACCTCCTTCGTACTTCGAACCCTAGAGCGCCTCTTAGACATCCACATGCGAAGCATTCTAAAAGGACGCATTCTCACCGCAAGTGAAGACCTGCGAAAACGGCTCTTCACGAGGTGGTGCGAACGATTGGAAAATCTATCCACTACGAGGAATATACCACAGCGTCCTTCTTAGACATAGGGGAGCCTTTAATAAGGTACACACTGAAGATATTCAAGAATCTCTGATCGAGCTGGGCATAGAGGAATTAATTAGTCAATGGATAGTCTTTTTGCTCCGAACAAAAACCATTGAGGCAACATGTAACCAAGTTCGCCCACAGAGGTACGCCGTGTGGCATCATTTCTCCACTACTCGAGCTAATGGTCATGAACAACATTCTTGCGAAACTAGACAGAGAAAGGGTTAAATTGGTCGCGTATGCGGATGACGTGGTGATGCTAGTGCAAGGGATGTTTTCGTCTGTGATAAGTAAAATCATGGAGGCTGCTCTAGACGAGGTAAACACCTGGGCCGCAAGTTGAGGTCTCGGTTTAAACCCGAGCAAAACTGAACTGATGCTATTCACTATCAAAACCAAAATACCGGACTTCACCCTCCCCTAACTGAAGGCAAAATATAGAACATCGAGTCGGGAAGGTATGTCTAGCCTTGTATGCCTGTGGCAAAACCTTTGGAAAGAATTGCGGACTTCAACCAAAGGTAACTTACGGGCCACTGGTATATTGGAATGCGTTGAACAAAGGCTACAACCTTACGAAACTCAAATGGCTCCAAAGACCAGCGAGTAAGGGCCCCGACGGATGGCCTCACTGTGCTCCTTCATCTTCTTCCTCTCGGCTTACGTACAAAAAATACCGCACTATGTAGCGCAGTCAGACTCAAAGAAAGGGGTGCTGGACTGCAATTCTCTACTGCCAAAAAAAAATCCTAGACTTGTTGTCAAACAGCATGGTTATGTCTCCAATTGACTACATCACCACCAAACTAAACTTCAGGAAAAAACTTCCACATGGGATTCCCCATCAGACCACAGTGGAAGAAAGGTAAAGGATTTTGACACGCTCATTTACACCGACGGATCAATGGTGAACTGCGGTGTGGGTATCGGTATCTATTCGGAATCACTGGACATATCCAGATCATACCGCCTCCCGGATTTTGCCAGCACCTTCGAGGTGGAACTACTGACGATCCGAGGCACTTTCATGCAACCCGGGCATGTCACAACAGACAAACAGAATATTGCTATTCTCTGAGATAGTCAAGTGGCTATCAAAGCTATTAAATTGGCAACCATATCCTCCAAACTTGTGCAAGAGTGGCGGAATGAGCTTGTCCCCTTAGGCGAACGATTCAGGGTCACACTTCCAGGGCTCAGTGACATAAATGGAAACAAGTTTGCTGATGAATTGGCCACGCAGGGCTCAGCTCTAAACAGCTCACCACGAGGCACCATTGAAGACCATGTGACCAAACTAGGTATTCTATACAACCCTCATTGCGGCAGCTACGAAAACGAAAACGATAAAGAAAATCTCTCTCACTTCATCTAAAAATGTCCGGCACTAGCAAGAGCGTGCACTAAATCAACTATTCCTCGACGTCCTAGACGACACCTCGGCTAAAGGTTGGATTTAGGCATACGTGGCTGTGTCTATTCAACAACACACATCGTCAACAAGGTCACGCGATTCGTGGTAACCAAAAGGCACACCTAAGTGCTAATTGGGTTCTAGCTTGAACCCCCATCTCTATCTAGTACCTACCTAGGTATGTACTTATACTGTTGTTTTTGGCATGAGCAGCTTCTTCTTCTTTAAGGATAAACACGAAGGATTGTTAACTGTCAACGACGAAAGCTAGCGCGCGATGATTCGTTTTTTATTGTAGCTCCATTTGTGCTCCAAATGCGCACTGCGATCTATGAGGTCTATTGTGGTGGCCCATATGGTTTAAGCAGAAGTTATATTGAAGCTTTTGATAAATCTCAGTATAGCCTTAGGAGTAATCTTTTCCTTGTGACTCCTGGATATACACACAAAATATGTTCAGCGGTCTCTTTCTGTTCTATCGGTATCTGATACTTTTATTTTGGTATTTGAGTGCACAATGTCCCGTTAGATAACTCCTTAAGGTTTTTAACTCATCTTTAGTTACTTACTTACTTACTTAAGGTGGCACTACCGACCGGGGTGGTTCTGGGCCTCAACCAACAAGCAGCGATCTCGATCTTTTGCCAGCTGTCTCCAGTTTCGCACGCTAAGTTGGTTGAGGTCCCCTTCCACTTGCGTGCGCCACCTGAGTCGCGGTTTTCCTCTACTGCGCTGACCCTCGGGTGTGGATTCGAAGATCATCTTTAGTGAGATTAAATAAAGTCTTGGCCTTGTAAAGGTTGCGGTTGATGAACTTTTTCGCTTATCTAAGGTCCTGAAGATTGACCCAGTAGTCGGCGCGTTTGGACTGTGGGGTGGTACCGCAAAACAGGGACCAACGAGTGGGCGGTAAACGCCTCTTCTCGCGAGGCAGTCAGCCCGTTCGTTACCCTCGAAGCCTTTATGTCCTAGAATCCGGGCTACGGTAACCTAATTTACTGCTGCAAGACTTTCAAGAAGGTTGAGACAGTCCCAGACAAGCTTGAACCCTACCGTATAGGATTTAAGGGCTAATAGGGCTGCTTGACTGTCTGAAAAGATGTAGATGCGAATTCTTTGGGTTCTTCTCTGCAAGCATTCTCTTGCACATAATTCAATAGCGTGGACTTCCGTTTGAAAAACTGTAGGTGACTTTCCAAGTGCTGTCGCGCGTTGTATACCAGCTTTGGGAATTTGGTTATGTAGTAGGGCCTTCATTTCTCCATTCGTTTTCATAGCCCCGGTAATTCCTACGTGGGCTAAGCGATAGACTTTGCTCAGCTTTTCCTGCGTTGTGGTTTTTAGGGTCTTTGGCCACCATACTAATGACGCGTAGGTAATAGTTCGTTTGATTATGGCGTTGTACAACCAATAAATTATTTTGAGGTTCAGTCCCCAAGTTTTGCCGTACAGGCGTTGACACATGAACATTGCCAACGCCGATTGGCTATTGTTCCGCCTGTTTTGCCGGTTTTAGTAGAAAAACCACCCCAACCTCTTTCCAGGTATTAGGTATGTAGCCTTTGGTAAGGCTGGATCAAAAGATTTGCGCGAGAGGGTATCAGCAGGTCCCTGCTGTAGGAGAAAGGGAAAGGTGCCGCCCGCTCCTGGGGATTTAAACGGGCTGAAGGTGGGTAGAGCCCACTTGATATCGTTGACCGTGAAAATTCTATCAAATATGTGGTTCCGAGTGGAAGGATTAAGAGCGTGGCTCCTCAGTGTATCCAGAGAGACAGCACTATCGGGGATACAGCCTGCGAAGTGGGTGTCAAGAGGAACCTAAGTAGTTGAAATTACCTTGATTTGTAGCCTTCTGAAAGCGGCTTTCAATTTTTTCACAATGGGTCCTCCTCATTAGTCATTTTGCTGTCTATGTGCTGTAAGGTCTGATATAAAGCATAAATCCATGACATAGTATTGCAGTGGCTGGACAGTGACAAAGGAAATATTGCTTGTCTTCACTGTTTTTGGAGATTTCGGGGTCAGGTAGTGAATTTCTGTGTGCACGGTTGTAACACGCACACCACGAGTGGTTGGAAAATGTAAGGCCTTGGCCTACATATGGCTGCCGCGTGAGTTTTTTTTGTATTTATTTTTACAAAGAACTATGTTCCTCAATCTTCATCAAAAATTGGAAAGCGAACGTATACGACGATGCTCGTAGGGGGTCAATCCACCCGGCGCAATTAAATGCAAACCAATGCACCAATATTTGCCACTTTTATTGAATTTCATCACAGTATTTGACCAATGAAGTGCAAAGACAAAGAGAAGCGAAATTCGTTCAAAATTTACTTTAGTAGAAAATATTTTAAAATTGCATTACAAAAGAACGTGTAACTATCATGATAAATTAGATTAGGTTAATGGGTGCCTTGTGACATATGTCACTGCTCACTTAGATCCATTGTGCCCATGTTTTAATTTTACTCCGGGAACCTCTAAAGAGAAGAGGAGCCCCTGATTTAAAACCACACAAAAAAGGAAAATAATCTCTGGAGGTCCCTTAGCTCGATGTCACGCAAGTCCTCCAGTTCCGTGAAGAAGTAACTACCAAGAGTCTTCATTCTTTTACCGGCGAAGGCAGGACATTCACAGAGCCGGTGACGGACAGATTCGATTTCTTTCTCATCCCCGCAATAGTCGTTGTGATGTATACATACCAATGACGTAGTGCCCAGTAATGATGCCGAGACTATCCTTGCTTCGCGATGACTAAGTTTTACCAGAGACTCAAATCTCCTCTTTGGTCGCCGTGGGTAGGTGGTTAGTGCGTTGAACTGCTGACCGAGCGGCGGGGGTTCAAGCCCCAGCCAGGAACACAGAACATTTTTCGCGGCACCACCTCTTGTCGGGGAATGACAAGCCTGCGGGAGTATAATCTATAATGAAAAAGCTTCTCACTTCGCCGTTCGGAGTCGGCAATAAAATGTAGGTCCCTTCCATTTGTCCGAAATATGTAACACGCACAACGTGAATGGTTGCTAGAAGCTCATCCCGAGCTGTCGCGCCATCTATTTATTTTTTTATTTATTTAGATCTCTTCTAATTAAAACTCATCCATAAGTTTCTAGCAGTTGCACATGTGTCTACCTGAATCCAACGTGTATTGGTTCGACTTATGGCCTCGTCGTCAATATACCTTTTTCACGAGTTTTTTTGGAATCGTCGGAAAGAGCGTATGAGGCATGCAGCGCTGCTCCCCTTCGTGCAAGTTTTTCAGACCTTTCGTTACCTGTGATATCCATATGCCCTGGTACTCAACATTGGGTCACTATATTGGCTCTCGATAGCTCATCTAGATGCTTTTCCAGATTCCTACAAGCCTCGATCTAGTTATCGTGGACTCCAGATCCTTAACGGCTGCCTGGCATTCGGCATTTGTCCTAGCGGTGAGACTCTTCTCCCGGACAGTTTTTGAGGCCTCGATGATGACTGTGATTTCGGCCTGAAAGACACCTGAAAGTTTCCATTGCCGCTGTTGGTGTTCTACTCATTGATCCCAGGATTCCTATACAGGCTGCCCTCTGAATCTTAGTTAGGTTTTGCACCAGACTAGTGAGCCTTATGCTACAATAGGTCTCATAGGCCGTGTACAGCCAGTGTATCACAGCCGGTTTAAAAACGCATGTATTACTGAACGTAGAAGCCATGTTTTTCAGAGGCGCTCATCGATGTTCTCCTTCCAGTTTATTTTGGAATCAAGAATAACGCCCAGGTAGCGAAGGATTAAGTTCAACACCTCCGATCTTCGGAAATTTGAAACCAGGGATTGATCTCTTCTTAGTAAAAAGCACAATCTCTGTCATTATAGGATTGACTCCTAGCCCTTTGCTGCTGGCCTAGATATTGATCAGTAGTAGCGCAGAGTTGAGCCTCTCGTCTAGGACTGAAAGGAATTTGCTACTATAATGACCGCATCGTCGGCATAGGCCGTCACATTGCCATTGCCTCTGAGTAATACCAAGATCTCATCCACAACAAAAAGCCATATTAGGGGAGAGAGAACTCCACCCTGAGGAGTTCCCCTGCAGTTTGATAAGTTAGTATGTGTGGTTTGGAAAGATGTGCTACCCCTACCACCTTATAGGACTTTTTGGATTTCAATTGCTTCTTGAGGTAACAATTTAAGTGAAGTAATTGTGTATTGTAAAGTTTCGAGAAAAGAAAAGGGGGTTATTACATATATTTTTGCAGTGCACACACACACACACACACACACATTTTCAATCACACAGGTACACTGTTTGAGTGGCAAATTAATGGATCTACTTAATCGAGCACAAAAAGTAAGGGATATTTTTCTCCATAAGTAGCTCCATCAAAAATTAATGACGGCACTTTGTCACTCCTACAAAAAGGATGCAGGACCTTCCACCAGTTAAAAAGTAGTTATTGCATTTGAAAGTGGGCATTCGCACGAGAGGGTAGGGTCGTCGGTGTACTCACGTTGATGGAGAAAATACATGGAACCGTAATTGGCAAGCATTTAAGGGTTTTTGTGTGATTTCGCTGTGCTAGTTTTAAATGGGAAAAGCTTAGGTTGTGTGAGATACGGTCATGAATCACAAACTGCACACAGATATATTATAGGGACGTTCGTTTTTATTTTCCATTTCAAATTGCTATAAGATGCCTGATACGGTTTCGGAAATAATGTCCAGTTGTGGTTTTGTTTATTTGACCTTTGGTAGCTGGCTAAACGAAAAGTTAAATATAGACCAATGGGGACAATAATATGTCCTTAGGAGGATACGGAAGTAGAATAGTATGGTTATGCGTCTTGTGGACTTTTATCTCCTACCCCCTACCATGTCCATTTAATAATCGACAAAATACAGAATTTTAAATAATTAAAATAAATTCACGAATTCGAGTGTTGAACTGAAGAGAGGCGATGGACATATTATAGTTCATGTTACGATGTGAAGCTGCCGCAAGCCGAGTGGGAAATGTGTCTTTCTTGGTAATTTGAACAAGATTATGACCCTACTTCAGGTTTCGCCAAGAAGTGGACAAGGGAATGAAAAATCGACCAACCGTTGACAGACCCAATATCTTCCGCGCTTTGCCAAACTAAAGGGACGAAACCTCCATCATAAATCCCGATAAGAATGGTTTTAATACTAAAAGCCCACCAGATGAATTTGGTTGACAAAAAGAGGCACTTTAGGCAAGGTCTTCCTCTACTGCGTTGTCCGTTTAGTTAGGCTTAGATTTGAAAACTCTGCTAGTTGAACCTTTGATGTCCTTTCGCTTTGCATGTCTACGCCATGTCCCTTGCTCTATTGTATCTTTTTTTTATTTATAATCCAATGGCGGATCAAGGCTGAACTCAGATAGCATTAGGTGTCATTGACGTCCGAGGGTGGTGTCCAGACTAGCTTGGGACATTTGTGGTGTTTGTCGTTGCTATAATTCACAGGAGATCATCATCATCATTTTCAAATGACCCGCTTATCCACTATGGAAGTCACGTGTTAAGTCGACGTTGCACATCTCCTGATGTTTCGCCATTGACTCTAAATCATGCCTTGGGTAAAAGTGAGATTTCGGGCTTAGTCAACCATCTCATCCTGGACCTACCAAGGGGACGCCTACTTGGACTTCATGCTATGCCGAGTTGGGGACATGCGTTTAAGGTGCCCAAACCGTCGAAGCATGAACCTCTCCGTAAAATTAGCTGCTCAACATTGAGTACCACGCGTATTCTGGTGTTTCTAACCCGATCTCGGCGAGTTACCCCAGCAATATAATGAAGAAATCTCCTCTCATCTCATCAATCGTCATAACCTAAGCCTCATGAGGGTCGAAACAAACACTGAATTAAACACCAATAGCTTAGCTCCGATGCCATGTTCGGGCCTCCTGATAGCAGGTTGACCAAGTTGTTTCAAAATGATTCCAGTCTGACCAACCCTACAGGATAACTCATTGTTGCTTCTTCTATCACTCGTGAATAGAGCCCCGAGATACTTAAACTTCTCCAAGTGTTCCCGTTAGACTCAGGCAGGCGTTCGGCAAATGATCATTTCTCCTGATTTATTCACGTTTATCTTCGCACACATGGCTACGAATCTGTCAAGTACGCGCTGAAGTTCGTTCTGGGTGTACTCAAGGATAACTAAGTCATCGATGAAAAGTAGATAGCTTCTCCTTAAGTCTTCTAATTCGAACCGTTCCTAGCCTCGGTTGCGTTGTTATATCCAATCCATATACACAATGTAGTCGCCGGGGCTCAGTAGTTAGTGTGTTGGACTGCTGAGCGAACGGTGTGGATTCAAGCTCCAGTCATGTCCACCGAACATTTTGTCGCGGCACCACCTCTCGTCGGGGAATGACAAGTCTCCGGGAGTATAATTTGTTTCGCCATGCGATTCGTACGAAATATCTAACCCGCACATGAATAGTTGCGAGAAGCTAGGCCTTGGCTCATCCCGAGCTGTCGCGCCAGCTATTTTTTTTTATCCACAACGATAAGGGAAGTTGGAAAAACGCACCCCCGGTGAAGTCGAATGCCCACAGTGAAAAGTCTCGGTTTAACGCCGTTCAACCGATGATAGCTCTTACAGTTTGCATATAGAGATCGAATGGCTCTCAAAAGGGAACCATCAATCCCATAGTCCTGCAATGCACTCCAGAGTTCAGTCCGGGGAAAGGCATATGATCCTTTTGAAGTACCATTCTGAGAGTGGATTATTGGTCGGTTGGGCTTCTATCCAGACGAAAGCCGCACTGCTCATTCTCTAACCTGGACTCAACCACAGCTCTAGCATTTTGGCGGATGAAGAAGCTTATTCGGTGAAAGCCGCATTGAATTTTGCCACCAAGTGAGAATAGTCTCCCCAGTGAGTCTGCATCAACCCCTACTACTATTAGTTGACTCTTTCCTTCGTGCAGTATATTGTGGTACAGCCTCCTTCTGTGTGCCTTAGCTCAATGTTCTACCGCTGCAAATACTTAAGCAGTACATTCGGGAGTCTTAAAGATACAGACAGCCCGGTCAGCGACGGTATATTTGCTACTACGAAGACTGCTAGATTGATGTCTTCTTAGTTTAGGGAGCTTACCTAGAGCTCATCCATGGACACCTACCATTCTTTTAGTCGGCCCTTGTAAAGTTAAGAGTTCCTATCGGGTCAGTGTTAAGAACAATGCCAGAGCACGGCTAAGAGCCCTTTGAAATTATTCACGCTTATCTTCAGTAGACCACGCCAGATCAGCTGGAGGTTGAATATTCATCGACCGTGTTAGGAAAGCCTTCATTGCCTTATATTCCTGCCGGAAAGCTCTGTGCCCGAAATGGGACCTGCAGCCTAAAGTAGTCCACTGGATATATACGGCGGTGGTGAGGCCGATCCTTATGTATGGACTGCACCGGCCAAGAAAATCAACAGTAGCCTGCTTGAAAAAGTACAAAGGGGATCATGCATCTGTATAACGGGTGCCTTGAGAACAACCCCCACTGCCGTATTGGAGGGAATGCTCCATTTGCTTTCTGTTGTTATCTTTGGGAAGCTAATGGCAGTCAAAGCAGCATTAAGGTTCAGAGAATCCTCTCAGCTGATCAGCACAGCAATGGAACACTCTAGGATCCTCAAGGGCAAACATACTATTCCTAGTAAAACGGACTACATTTGCCGCTATATTGATTTCAACGTCAGATACAAAACTCAGATTCCTAGCAAAAACTCTTAGGAGTGTGGTACAGTTTTGAGCGATTCCGCGCTAGGAATATTCACAGATGGATCCAAGACAGCGGGTGGTACGGGGGCTGGAGTCTTCTCCAACGCACCTGGATTTGCCAATACCACGCGACTGCCGAATCACTGAAGTGTGTTTCAGGCAGAAATCACGGCAGTCTGCGAAACTGCGGCTTGGCTTTCAGTTAACTCGATCGATTTTAGCGCCTTGGAATCGCCAACAATACGATCAAGGTTGGTAAAGCAATGCCTCAGATCTCTCAACGAGATTGCCGATAGGTACGACCCAACTCTGTGCCGAATCCCAGGACACAGGGACGTTCCCGGCAACTGCAGCGCGAACGAGTTGACAAAAGAGGGTGCAGGACTGCATCTCCCCGAAAACCTGGCAAAACCCCCTGCGCCTATCGAATCGATCAAGTTCCTCCATGACACGGATGCCAAAAAAACTGGCAAGCCACAGGTGGAACAACATAAGCACTTATTTCTTGTCGAAACAAATCTGGCCTAACTTGAATTTAAAGAAGACGGAGAGACTTTTCATCCACAAACTGGAAAAATCTAGGTTCCCTGATAGGCGCCCTTCTTGGCAGACATGGACTTAGACTGGGGGTCCCCTCCAATGATTTCTATAAAAGCTGCAGAGACGAGAAGGAGGAATAAACTACAACCCACCTTCTGTGTAAATGTTCTGCTCTTGCGACGCTAAGAAGGAAAACCCTCGGAGAATACTTCTGTGATGATCTTAACGATCTTGCTGAACTCGACATCCAGAAGATAAGAAACTTCATCTCTGCGACGAAATGGTTCAAATCGAAGGTGGGGAACTGTAACGATGATGAACTTTTGCTACATATTCTGGTTCCCTAGTGCCGGTAAGTCGGTTTTTTCACTATGGTATCACAATGGGCCAATGTGATCTGAGTGTGTCCCTGCCTGAGTGGGGGTAGCCACCTAACCTAACCTATTTTCAAATAACTTTCCTACCTTTTCTTGGTGGTTGACCGCTGTTTCGCGCTGCACACAAAATCATTCCGAAAAGCAATATCATTGGAGGATTGCCAGCGAAATATAAGCTCGGAAGACAATTACTATTTAATCACTGTCTCAACAGTGCGAATGAATATCCAAAGTTTTTGGGTAATGACAGCACGTCCTTTACAACTTTACACACTTCTTTTAAACCTTAAAGACGTGATTATACGTGCGTTGGTGGCTTCCGCTTCGCATATTGAAAAAATCTTAGCATCACGTTGTGCTCTGTTTTGATAAATCGTTGCCAAATGTTTCGATCTCTCATTTGTATTCTTAGCACGGCCAGCAATCATAATATATTCATGTTTACTTTTCCACATCGTTTACAGGGAATATCCATGCGACCACTATACATCCGTTATCAATGTGACACTCCTTATGACAGGCTGCCCCCGGGTGGAGATACATTCAACGGCGCTTCAATTACTTCAGATTTTGGATAAACGATTTTTTGGAACCGTCGGACCATTACACACGGACAACGAAAAAGGTACGTCCCTCTTTCCCTGATTAAATTGTAAAACCAAGTAAAGGAATAAAATAAAAATATATACACAACGCCCAGAACAAACGTGGTGGTGAAATCGATTCTTACGGTGTATCTAATACGGCAGCACTTGCCTTTGTTTGTCAAACTGTTTATCCAATTGTTTATGCAATCATCTAACCGTGAGCGCAAGAACAAGCAATTTAAAAAGTGAAATCATACCTCTAGCTAAACATTTACCCGCCATATCCATAATTTTGTTTGTTCCTTTGACGGCGGAACACATAAATTATTCAACCACAGTGCAAATGTTTGCCTTACGTGAAATGTATCAATTCGGGTCGCATGAAGTAAAATTAAAATATATTCACCAAGTACTTCATTTCCATGTTTAATAAAATATGAATTAGCCAATTATATGGCAAGGAAACGGGAAGGATATCTCCGCCCCCCTAAAGGTTTAATTTACACAGAAGATTGCTTCCGTTCCGCGAACCCAAAAGGATCTGCGTCCTTTCTGCGAACTAAGAAAATTTATTCAACATAAATGCATTTCTTTGCCAAAAAAGCGTTTACTTTGATTGTTTGTCTGTTTACCGAGCTAGGGAGTATAAAAAATGTAATACCTGCCACTTTTCATTGGTTGCCTTTGATCTTGGTCATGCACGTGTCCAGCGAAATAAACAAAAAAAAAAGTAAATATATGCTGAACGCCAAATTTTGTAAAAAAAAAAAAAAAAAACAGCGGAAAGCCTGCCGCCTACTCTATGCATAAAGTCGGAGGATGTTATGTTGGTAACGAGCGCACGTCACAACTCATCAATTTCTATTTCCATCTTTGTTTATTCAAGTAAAATATTTTCCACGCATGGACAACTCATAAAACAATATCCATCAATTGTGTTTCAAGGTAGACATACACACCTCCCAAGTAAAACAAATGTGAAAAATCCAATGCTGTGTTACTTTCAAAACACATCTACCTAGGACGTACCTACATATTTTTTTTTAGATTTTTTTTCACATCCTGTCATTTGATTCCTTATCTTCTGTAAATAAGTTTGCAAATTAACTTTCGTTATTTGATATACGTATAACAATAAATATCAGACTCCTTCAGTGTAGGTAGCAGATAAAGTGCGAGAATTGGTGGCATAAATTCTTTTTGGAAGCAGTGTAGGTTCTCCGGTAAAAGTAAATTACTTTTTCGTCTGTAGATGTGTGTGTTTCCAGCTTATTATTTATTTGTAATCCTCGTTTTAAGTGCGCCTTTCTTATACCGTCTTCCCATCAGAACGAAAACTCACGAAACCTACATTTAAAACTTAAGTTTTTCCATACATTTTTCAGCTTTTGTAAACTGAGTTTTCGCCAAAAACTACACAAAGCCGTCTCGCAATTGTAAGGCAGTGTTAAGGTGGTCAAAGCAAACACACCTTTTGATACATTCAGCGTAGCAACTGAGAGAATTTGAGCACAGCAGCTGAGAGAAAGGTGTCAAAAACAGCTGTTTAATCTTCTATTCTTTGATGTGTTGAAATTTATTTTTATATTTTAATTCGTACCACGAAAATATTTGAATTCATTTTTTTTATATAATAACATGAGAAATTTATTAATGATTATCATAGCCAAGGTTTTAAGCCTACACAAAAAAATTGACAGATGATTGAAACGTCAAGCGAAACCAAGTCAATGATTGGTGGGAATGGTGCAAAGAGTTTTCGTAAACTTTTTGCCGAAAACTCAGTTTTTGTTTTGGTGGAAAAGGGTATTCGCATTGGGCCGGGTTCGCAGCCTGCTGAATTCTTCTTCTTCTTCTTTGAGAATCAACCAACTGAGCCAGTCGCGCTTCAGTTTTCTTGAGATGGGTTCCTTGAGGTGAAGACTTCCTCAGATTTTCGAACTTCTCATTCCATCAAGCTTTGTTGATCCTGCTGTCATGCGAACCATCTTCAACTCTTACTTACTTAAGGTGACACTACAGTCTGGGGTGGACCTTGGCCTCAAGCAACAAGCGTCTCCAGCCAGCTCGATCTATAGCCAGCTGCCTCCAGTTTCACACGCTAAGTTTGTTAAGGTCCCCTTCCACTTGCGTGCGCCACTTGAGTCGCGGTCTTCCTCTATTGCGCTGTCCCTCGGTGCGGATTCGAAGATTTTCCGGGCCGGAGCGTTGGTGTCCATCCGCTCTACATGATGCAGCCACCTCTGTCGTTGGACCTTTACTCTTCTGGCTTAGCCGATGTCGCTGCACAGCCCGTAAAGTTCGTCGTTGTATCTCCTCCTTCACTCATCGTATATGCAGACCGAAAATCACCCGAAGAATTTTTTTCTCGAAACAGCCAAGAGCAACCACATCCGATTTTAACAGAGTCCATGCCTCTGCGCCGTACAGCAGAACTGGGACGAAGGTCTTATACAGGGTCACCTTAGTTGTTCGAGAGAGGGCTTTGCTACTCAATTGCTTTCTCAGCCCAAAGAAACAGCGATTGGCAAGGGTTATTCTTCGTTTGATCTCAACGCTGGTGTCATTGTCTGCATTTAAAGCCCTAGGTAGACAAAGTCCTTAACTACCTCAAAGTTATAACTGTCTATTGTAACGTTCTGTGCGAGACGTCGGTGTTGAGTGTCCTTTCTCATTGACCGCATACACTTCGTTTTGCCCTCATTGACCGCTAAATCCATCTTCGCCTCCTTCGTCACAATACTCACGAACGCGCCAGTGACATCACACTGCGTTCTTCCGATTATGTCAACATCGTCTGCGTTTGCGAGTAGTTGGTCTTAAATTCGTTTAATCTTAAACAACTTCTTGACAAGGACGACATGGCGTCAGCGAATATCAACTGAACATAGTTCTAGTGAATTTTTCTATGAATTGAAATTGGGCAATCGAAGGGTTTGCCAATGTTAGGTACTCTAATCTGGACATCGCTGGAATCAAGAAATCGTTAAAGCGATGCTCGTTGCCTCAGTTTAATTGGTTAACCGTTTTTGACTTAACCTTTTGCCTCTTAATCTGAAGCATTCTAAGCCTACACTTTGTATCATCTCTAAGCAGGGTGGCATTTCACAGGTCGAAGCCAAAGTTATTGTGTAGAATAAGTTCACAATGGCTCATTAGGGCTCGAAACAGGACATTAGGGTCTGCAACCATCTTATCGCTGTAGTTATAGAGTTTTCGGCTTTTGACCTCAGAAAGAAATTGCCAGATGTAGTTAAGGTATCAAGTCATTCGTCTTATCGCCTCATGTCGAAGTTCTGTTCTTGAAGTATAAATCTGTAGACTCGATAATGAAAGTCGAGGATGCTGTATGGTAATTACCCTGTAGACTTCTTGCAAACTCTCGATACCACATCACGTTGGGGCTCTAAACCCTGTAAAACCTCCAACTGTGCAATGGCACCAGGCTTCAGATGAAGAAGAGAGGAAAAACGTAATGGAAGCCAAGACCTTCACAGGCATCAATCAGGGAGAAACCGTCTTCATCCCCCGAATTCCTCTGATCCCATCAGACTTCCACTTTGAGTTCAAACGTCTGGAATTTCCCGTTAAGATTTGCTACGCCATGACCATCACAGGGACAGAGTTTGCAAGTGGCTGGTTTGGGTATGATGAGTGACTGTTTCTCTTTTGTTTGTATGTGCAGTGGTCAGAGTCAGTTTACCTAATCCTCCAGCCAGAAAAAAAATCCAGGAATGTTGATTACAGGGAGGTCTTGAAAAATTAATATGAGGAATGTCATTAATGTCTTCAAATCCGAAGGAGGACATAGGGTATAATATGACGTCTTTCCTCACGGATGTAGTCGCGGGTATCAGCTAGAATCAATTAAATGTCAACATACAGTCAAAACCGCTTACAACGACATAGGTTATGACGACGTATCGGTTTTAACGACCAAATTTTTTAGGTCCCGGCTGAGCTCCATTAACTAATCTGATATCGGTTATAGCTACCTTTCGTTTATAACGATCAAATTCATCGGTCCCTAGAAGGTCGTTATAACCGATTTTGACTGTATGTATGTAAAGGGTTTTTCGTTAAGCGTGTCTTAACTTTTAAATTGAAGAAAAATAGTTGGGTGTGAGATATGACAGAAACCTTTATTGCGGATTAAAGTACATTCAATACCATTATGTTTTAAAAATCCAAGTAGTTTAATTTTGTATGACTCTGTTGGTGAATCTCACCAAATGTTTTGAATGATGTTGTTCTCCAGTTGGTCAATTGTTGTTGGTTTGTTGCCATAAACCAGAGACTTAACATATTTACATAGCCCCAGAGAAGAAAATGTACGGGCGTTAAATAGCACGATCTTGGCGGCCATTCCACATCGCCTCTTCTGGAAATAACGCGTTCTGGGAACTTTTCTTGCAACAACTCCAATGTAACGCGCAATGTATGACACGTTTTGCCGTCTTGTTGGAACCACAGGTTGTCCAGGTCCATGTCATCCAATTGAGGTCACAAAAAGTTAGTTATCATGACCCGATACCGTTCGCCACCGTCTGGCCATTCTTGTTTCGGAAGATGTATGGCCGAAAGACGCCGCCTGACCAAAATCCACACCAAACAGTAAGTTTCTCCGAATGCAATGTAGATTCTTGATACTGCTGTGGATTATTCTTATCCCACATGAGGCAGTTTTGCTTGTTCACGAGGCCGTTCAACCAAAACCAAAAAAAAAAAAAAGATGATTATTTTGCCAAAATTTAGATCCATTTCCAACTACCCTAGAGCCCAATCAGCGAACGTACGACAAGGTTGGTGATCTTGGGACTTCAGCTCTTGTGTCATTTGGATCTTATACGGATGGATGCCCAAAACTTTTCACAAGATTCGCCAAGTCGAGCAGAGAGGCGAACTCCTTGTGCACGACGAGGAATCAAGAGGTTTGGGTCTTCATTCGACGTTGTACAGGGACTGGTCGATCAGCAACCGAACCGCCTTTTTCCCGGATTTCTCGATAATTCATTGATAATTCATTTCTCGCTCGATTGAACAGAACAGAACACGAATTTTCAAAATAAATTTTAACAATTTCGACGAGTTGTTGAATGTTGTAGCCCTTGAAACGTCAGAGCAATAAGCTGTCAAACTTCGGAAATAGCTATTGAAAAACCCTTTACCTATGTATGTATGAATATCCAGTTGTTTATTTTATTAAAAATATACAATTCTTGGTGTTTTCTTAACAAATTACATTTATTTGCATGCTTACATAATATTTAGTTTGCGCTCTCTTAAATACATAACAAAGGTTATATGTATGCATATAAACGTGCAATTTACTATAACAAAAAATACACAAATAACTACATATGTATGCAATAGAGTTACACAAAAGACTTTATTTCCTTTATTCGTCAACAAGCACGAGTATGTTTTCTGTTCCGGATTTTGAAAATAACTGCACATGAGTGCAAGGATAAATTAACACTAGATGATGCAGTTACTATTTAATTGGAATTATTTGTTGCAGCTCATGGGTTTCACTCCAACAATTCTGTGAAGTTAGTCGTCTTCTTGAGGACATGCCAGTCCCGCTATTCCGAAAATATTCTGAAACTAGACAAAGAAAAAATTAAATTAAATCCTTGTACCAGTTAAAGGGTAAAAGAGAATTTTAACAAAAAAAAAAAAAAAGTTTATGTCTTCAAAAAGACCTTTCGTTAATTCTTAAAAGTTTTGACCCAAAGCTAAGTGAAAAGTTAACTTTTAACGAGACTTCATTTCCGTGATGGTGGTGGTGGTCTTGGTACTGCCTCCCAAGTTTTAATGCCGGCAATCAAGTGGCTTTATCAAGCTTCTTTGTGGTTTTGTGCCTTGCCTTAGGTGAATTAAATTTTAATTATGTTTACATATTGTTGCATGGCTTTTTGTAGCCACGAAATGTTTACTATTTCGTTGTTATATTATTCGCATGTTTTACCTCTTATGTACGGCCGGAAATAGACAACAAGGAGGTCAACTTAATGCTCCTTTACAGAATTAATGTTACTTGTATGCGCTTTTGTTTGGCGAAAATCTTACATTGACATAACTATTTGGTGTTTTTGATGGTTTAAAAATGCACCAATGTTTATTAACAATTGGGCAGTGCTGTTTACAGACAAGAAGTATCGTTTTTTTATGTAAGGACATTTCTAATACGAACGATACCTATTTCAGTGTATCCATCTGTTGGGTTTACAAACATTTTGGCTGCTATTTCTAGACACATGCCATTACATGAGATCTCTGTCAATACTGGTGGGAGTAGTTACTGGCCACAACATGCTAAGATATCATACAAGGAAATTACGCCTGAATGACGACGATATATGTAGGGGATGCGGTGACGAGGAGGTCCATGAGGACACAGCTCATTTTTTCTGTCATTGCTCATACAATCTGCCAGATAAGAAGTAGGACCCTAGGCGATCATATTGACGTACTAGATGATGGCTCGCCATTAGAACTTCTCAAATTTGTGACCGAATGGTTGGTACCAAGGAATTAAAACCGCAATAGGGAATATCATGGGTATCACAATGTGTCTACATGGACCTAAGTTAAGGCAACCCTCAACCCTCATCACAAACCTAACCTAACCTAACAGAAAATTGCTCATTCGACAAGCATTTTGTGGGTCACGTGAAACTTTCTGTGATGAATCAACCACCACCTATTCTATCCGGGAAAGTGCAAAGATCAGCGCGCATATGACTTAGCGGAGCACTAAAAAATTAACCCAACCGCGGCACTTGACGTACTCCTACATGTACTTCCCTTAGATATAGCGCAGCCATCAAACTGAAGACCTCCTCTCAATGATCAAACAACCATATTGGCCATTCCTTGATCTTAGATCCCCTGACATTTATCCCGGAAAACAACGACTACACACCGTCTAAGTTGAACGTCAACCTCAACCTACGGACATCGATCCCTTTCGGAGAGAAGTGGGAGAGTGATGATGCCAGAGATGAGCACTTCGTTCACTTCTTAACCGACGGTTCCATAACCGAGAGCGGAGTGGAAGGTGATGTTTTCTCCGAATTGTTTAACTTGAGTATCTCCTTCCGGTCTACCCGACCACTGTAGCGTTTTTTAGCCAGAAATTATGGGGACCAACGAACCCTTATCCTGGCCTTGGCACCTTCAAGGGCATCACAGTTTTTACCGATAGCCAGAGTGCTATAAAATCACTGGTATCAGTAACATGTACTTCTAAAGCTACTTCAGATATTCGCTCATCTCTAATGGAGACGGCTGATCATTTTAACATTCAGTTATGCTGGGTACCCGGTTATAGGGACATTCCAGAGAACTGCAAGGCCGATGAACTCGCTAAACGTGGTACTACCCTGGACATCCTTCCGAACGAAGGAATCTGGGTATTCCACTCGCTTCATGTAAACTGCTCTTAGAGTAGGACGCGATCAACAAGACAAAGCAAAGATGCAGGAATGGTACCACATGCTGTAATTTCATACAGATTTGTTCTGTGCTAAACTTCATTCAGTCTAAAAGTCTGATCTTGCTTAAAAAGTCGCTCATTAGCCTTCATGCCAGAAGAATAGGCGTATTCTTAAATTAATTTTGCAGGAGTTGCAGGGACGAAGAGGAGGAAGAAACAGTCACTCAATTCCAAGTATGGACATGTTCTGCAATATCCCCGACCTTATGGCTGAGGAGTACAGGTTCGGAAGGCTATTTCAGATTAGACCGTGTCGACTGGTCTAATGGAGAACCCGTATCAGACCCAGAATGTTTCGTATGGTTTACCGACGGATCAGAAATGGCCTCCGAAGTGGGTCTTTGGACCTTGGTAACAATGGGCTTGTGCCCCAACGTGTTCCAGGTTGAAATCCATGCTGTTGAGATCTGCGCTAGGATAAACCTTGATAAAGGTATTAGAGGGGGGGCAAAACTACATATCTAGTCAGATAGTCAGGCAGCGCTTAAAGCATTGACATCCCACTTCGTGGAATCTATGTTGGAAAAGTCCTGCTACGACCGAAACCCTTCCTTGGTGTTAATTGGACTATCGCCACAGCTTTGCTAAAGAACTCGGAACACCAACTTCGCCTAGCCCATTGGGCTTAGGCAACCCAAGAGACTTATAAAGGAAATTCTAAACCTTAACAGAAACAACATAAAGAAGCTAGTGGGCTTCCTTACCGGCCATTGTGGCCTAAGACATCATCAACATAGACACCGACTACATCATTTCAACCTCAGACTTCGATAGGAGATTTGATATTAAAATACTAAGAAGAAAGGACTGGGATGATAATATAGTATGCAGAAGAACTAGCCTTCTACACCGACGGATCCAAAATGGACGCTGGTACTGGTGCCGGTATCTTCTGTGGATCCAGAAGGGTAAACCAATCCTTCAAAAATTCGAGACGGATGCAGCGTTTTATAAGCCGTGATAACTGCCATTTTACAGCCCGCAAAGCTAATCAAAAATGACAACATTGTCACAGAAACTATTACTGTCTATGTTTACAGCCAGGTGGCTATTAAGTCTCTGCAGGCTTCATCGACTAAATCGAAGCTTGTAAAGGTGTTCAGACAAATTCTCAACGAAATATCAATGACCCTAAGCTGGGTACCGGGCCACAAAGATATATCAGGTAATGAGGGAGCGGATGAACTTGCCGGGAGGGGTGCAGAACTAGCATATGCATATACCCTTCCGGTCGCAAAGACACCTATTAGCACTCTTTACGGGGATATAGAAGAGGAAACCATGATCAGGGCTAATACGCGATGGTGTCACATGGACATGGATGTGCAATAGCCAGATCACTACGACCAGCCTTCGATAAGAAGAATTCCATAACTTAGTCGAAGGGAAATATACGAATCGTCTTCTCACAGGACACTGCGGAATAGGAATCCATGCGGAGCGTCTTGGATTAGCCTATAATGACAATTGCAGAAACTGCAGGGACGAAGAGGAAATAGAAGCCATCCAGCACCTGCTATGCGAATGTCCCTCATTGTCCACCAGAAGACTGCGTATTCTTGGTAATAGCTTATTCCATGGCCTGGAGGATCATACTATCGTTGATTTTAGGAAACTCCTGAGATTTCTATCCCTTTCTGGGTGTTTTCTGAATTAGCCAACCCTATCAACCCCATTGACTCATATGAGTATTCTTTTTATGGACCCGCTTGAGGTCTAAGTAAGTCTTAATAACACCCACTAAACCAACCAACCAAGACATCATCTCAACAAACTAAACCTTTGTTCAGATACGGAGTGTCAGTTCTGTTTGGAGGAGGAGCAATCCTCTGAGCACGTTTTCTGTTAATGTCCAGAACTGTATTGGCTCCGTAGACGGATCTTTCATAGGGAATTCTGTTCGTTGGCGGATTTTAGAAATTCGGCTACTCATGACATACTCACCTTCATTAGGAAGGTAGTAGACCTGTTAGGCTAAGTAGACCGGAGGCAAAAAAAATCTTGCTAGATCCCAGTGTCAGCCAAAAAATCCTCAGCTTTATTAAGCGCTCCAAATGGTTTCAATTAATGAAGTGGCATTTAAGGTGGTATGACAAGTGGTATCACAAAGGGCCTACCTTGGCCTATGTGTGTCTGTGCCTCGCATGGAAAGCCACCTTACCTTCCTACCTATTCTTCATGGTAATAAAACAAAAACATAGCCGCCGTTTCCGAAAATGTACATAAGAGTCCAATTCTTTCAATGTTTCAGGCGTGACGTCCTGCGTGACGCAACGATGTGACGAAACGATAGTTGAAAACCACAACTAAAGATTGAGACAAAATACAAATCCGGAAACCACAAATCCTGCAGAAATGATAGGACGCTTAAACCTTCTAAATCGCCTGACTTAATATTGGCAAATGTTTAACAAATTCAATAGAAAGAAATGTCGTAACGCAATGCACAAGTTACAGTATAACGTGACTCAGTTAATTAGCAACAGAACTCATATCTATTCGATTGATTATCGGCATAAACATCGTTGTCGAATTAATCAAATCACTCACAAAGGGTTAAACTTTAATAACCACACACAGAGTAGTATTCACATCTACAGCGTCCACACTACACTACCCTGTGGTAGTGTAGAACATTTTCCGGGCTAATGGGTTGAATAGAATAAGAATTTGTATTTGCAATCAACTAGCGCAGTTACTTAATCGCTCCCCAGCACTGGTGTTTCCACGTTCTATTAATAAGTTTCCTCTTCATAAAATATCGTAAATAGAAATTCCTCCATTCGAGAAATTTATGATCCACGCAGAACTGTGTTTATGTCGATAATGTGAAACAAAATAAACATCACTTTTGTTGGAGCTTCGGGCTATTATTCATTTGGCTCGCAAGGTGTTAGCCCATAATTGGGGTGCTTACGGAGGCGGCTAGGTAATAAAATATTCAAATTGCACTAACTGTGTGTAGCACCCCATTCATTCATTGGACACGTACCGATAGTTACATAATAACGTCACCGAGGACAGTTATTTCGCTCTCTATTGGCACATGTAATTCTAACTAACCGAATCTTGATGGGCATGATTGGCTATTTTATTTCAAAGGACATGGATTTTTTTTGTCATTAAAAGCCGTAGGACATGGGAGTTGCTTCCTTAGCATACGTTTACGTTGCCTTATTGCAGAGTAAAGTCTAAAGCTGAGGATAACGTTTCCAATTGGGCGTTTGTTGGTGTCCCATTTCAGACAAATGCAAATATAAGAGGTACCCATCCACATCCACATGACATAGCTGGGCTTATTCAAACGGAATGAAAAATGATTCAATAACACTCTTTGAATGAAACGGGAAACGGATGTACCTACTCAGTTTTCTATTAGACGTATTTAGCAATAATGCCAGTTTAAGTGGGTTCAAATAAATTGCTTCAGTTGCTCGTTTGAAAAATCGTTTTGAATGAGACAGCAGTGGTATTATATATGACAACTGGATGTACTTTTTTTTTTAGACAGTCCTGGCAGGCTGAAGACTCATGTATTCGAGACAAATTACGTCAGTTGTAGCCGTGACTGATTTGAGAACTGCGTAGGCTCGAGTTCGACATTATAATTTGTCATAAAGAAAGCTTCTTAATTCGGAGTTTAGAGTTCGGCAATTAATTTTATTATTTTTTCATATACAAGGACATGCTGAAGAGTTTTGAGCTAAGAGTGTTAAAAATGCTGATAGAACTAAGGAGTTTTGCAATAGGGATCTGTTGTTAGTTTTCCCAACATATGTTTCATACACTAGGCGTGTTTTTCTGAAGCCTAGCCAGCCAGTAGTTGCTAGCAAAGTCAAATTTTATACGTAAAACAAATACAACAACCAGCTGGCTACAACTCTTGATTTTATTCCCAGTCAAAAGCAAATGGCTAGGAATTTTACGATATCCCATGGCCGAAAGCGATGTTTTTCATTTATAGCCTTGGTATCACTGCCAAATTGTTCTGTTCTCTTGACATTTGACCGGTTTCTGAGTACGAAGATGGAAGATGTTATGATTTCATACCACTTTTTGTAAATTATCCATTGAATAAATTCTCTAAATTATGGTTTTCACAACAAATTAAAAAAAACAATTTGGTTTAATGTCGAATACTTTGACAGTTTGACATCCGATGTCATAGGAACGAAATCACACGTACCAACTTGACGACTGGGAATCGTCTAAATCTAAATGAACGACTGACTAGCTAGGTTTCAAAAAAACACACCTACTATGGACAAATCTTCATAGCAAGTTACAGCGTCGAGCAACTCGTGCAAATAACAAAACTTTTGGTTTGAAAGCGGACCTCGAATTCAGCTTAAAAATCATCTTCAACGACGAGGCCCATTTTTGGATGAACGAGTACGTCAACAAGCAAAATTTCCGGATTTGGGACGATGCCAATCCACACGAGCTCCACCAAGTGGTAATTCATCCGCAGAAAGTCACTGTTCGGTGTGGATTGTGTGCCGGCGGCATCATCGGTCCGTACTTCTTCTAAAAAGACGATGGCATTGTCTTCATCATCAACCGATCGATGGTAACCAATTTCTTTTGGCCCAGATTGGATAATATGCATGTGAACGACATGTGGTTCAAACAGGACGGTGCTACGTGCCACATAGCTGATGCCACAATAGACAGTCTGCACGAGCGATTTGAGGACATGGTTATCTCATGCAGACGCGACGTGAACTGGCCACCGAGATCGTGAGATTTGACTCCGTTAGACTTTCTTGTGGGGTTTCCTTAAGTCGCAGGTCTATGTCAATAAGACGCAAACGACCAGGGACCTCAAAGTCGCTTAAATTCAGCCTGATCTATGCGCCAGAGTCATTGCAAATTGGACCTTTCAGATGCACGCCTGCCAGTGAAGCCGCGGCGACCATTTGAACGATGTCCTATTCTGCACATTGATAGGCCTTTCAAATAAAACAAAAAAATCGTTGATTTCTCACACACAACTTGTTTTATTCAATTTTAGCATCTACCCGTCTCTATTGGAAAACCGTTTATAATATAAAAAAATCTCCCTCTACTTCAATGCACTTCTTACATTTGCCATAAAGTGCTTTTAACTCAGTGAAAAAATATTCGCCATCTTTGCCTTCGAAATGCTCGTCTACTGCCCCCTTCAATTCTTTGTCACTCGAAAATCTTCGTCCTCGGAGGTCTTTCTTCAAATAAGAAAACAGGAAGTAGTCGCTGGAGGCCTGATCTGGACTGTATGGTGGGTGGTTAATTTCTTCAAACCCTGTTTTGATCAGGGCAAGCCAGTGCAAGCCTTCGCAAGCCTTGCGAAGTGTGCATGGGCGCATTGTCCTGCAAAAAGAGAACTCCTTTTGCCAGTTTGCCTCTCCTTTTCTCGACAACTATTTGACGCACTTTTGTCAACAATGCGGCGTAAGATACGTAATCTCCGTTTATTGTATTTAATTTTTTTTAGGAAGGTAGTCGATAAACAGAATCCCTTCACAATTCCAAAAAACAGTGGCAATGAGCTTGGATGCGGGTCTT
Organism: Matsumyia berberina; assembly: GCA_917880715.2. Lineage (NCBI taxonomy): Eukaryota > Metazoa > Arthropoda > Insecta > Diptera > Syrphidae > Matsumyia > Matsumyia berberina. The sequence continues at coordinate 40,183,538 of OU862870.1, forward strand.
TCTACTTTGAATTTCCGTGTGGGCTTTTCTTCTTTTTTTATCCACTGAATTGACTCCTGTTTTGACTCTGGATCGTTCTGCCGGATCCATGTTTCATCAACAGTGACAGTGCGATAAAAAACGTCGTCAGGATTATCGCCACAGATGTCCAAAAACTCCTGTGAAGTTTTTGGACATCCCACGCATATCTTTGCCATGTGGAAATAATTAAGCAAAATATCACCGATTCGTTCTTTGCTAATGCCTATGGTTTCAGCTATCTGCCACAACTTGATTCGGCGATCTTCTAGAAAAAGTTTTTTTTTTAATTTTTCAATATTTGGACGTCCCCTGATCTATGATTATCTTTCAGCAACTCCCTGCCATACTTGAATTCTCGGCTCCAACGTTTTACGGTGGGAAATGAAGGCACAGACTCCCCATAAACTGTAGACATCTCTTCATCTCTTTGTGACTGATTTTGTGACAGCTTTGTACTCCAATTTCGTGCAATGCGCGGATGACTCAGAAATGGTGATGTTTACGGTTCAATTATCAAGACTGTAATGGTGCTTATGACATTAAACTCGGTATTTGTACTACTGAGGATATGCGCAATTAGTGACATGCAGCGCGAGACATTAGTGACACTTAAAGGTACACAACTTTTCAGCCTCTCCTCGTAGCATGTGGATTGATTTCACTTTGAACGTGATCGATGAGTGGTGTAATTTGATTGGACTTTAACTGCCTCAGTCTTGACTGACAGAATTCGTAAGCCTCTGCGAAAGTAAGCGAAATAAGCGACCTATCAACACCTTCGATATTGCCTAGCTAAACTTGCATAAGGCAGCAAGTGTCGTTGGTGTCACAAGGCTCATCATTACCAACAATACCCTTATTCCCAGGCTTCTTTTGCCTTTGCTTCTACTGCAAAGGTCTTGGGGCATATTGAAGCAGAACAAGACTGATTTGGAGTCAATCAGGCTTGAATCTTGAGGTTTTACTGCTGCTTGACTGCATGCCCGTAACCAAGACTGAAATCTCGAGAAAGCTCGGAATGTTTTGATGGGAGCTCACTTTTTTACATATCTAATACTGGGGGGTTACTCTGTATTCCGATTCTAAAGTTAAATCGTTCGAAAACGGAAATTTCGTACTCCGTAATTCGTAACGCAAATCATAATATCCGAAAATCGAACGAGCTTTAGTTGCCAACTTCAACTCATTTTTTCTCGGATTATCGTCACTCTGTATTGCGAAAGTTAACGTCAAACTCGTCCGAATCCGCGAAATATCGTTCGAAAAGTGTTTTGCTTGCGAATAGTGGATCCGCTAATTATAAAAATGCAAGATTTCTAATTTTTTATATCCGAAATGTTGTCAAATACGTATTATTAATTTAATTTTGATAAACTAAACCTACTTATGTACATATATTACGTTGTTTTGTTACTTGAAAATGTGTTCGTTGGAGGGCCTTGTGGATATTATGGTGGCGTTTACCTAAATTTATTTCACTAAAACATTCCAATGCCTGAAGGAAAACTGCGAATCTGTGGTGTACTCTGTGTGTAAGTGCGGAGGTTCCTCTTATGAAAGACGTTAGTGGAAGTTCTAAGCAAATATACAAATGCATTAATTGAAAATTAGTTTTGAACTAAACTATTGATGCAAAGAATACATTTCACATACACTTTTCAATCCTTTTAATATTTGTCGTATCTCCAATCGCAAAAATCAATTTACATTTGACTTTTTTTAATTTTAAAATCCACAGAGCAATAATTTTCGTGTTAATAACTTTCAATATGACAGCTTAAATAGCAAGACTCGAAAAGAAATTCGGATATTTTCAATCGATGTTTGGCAACACAAGCATTCGATTCGAAAGTTGTAGAGAGTACCAATCTAAATTAGAATCGGATATCACTTTCGAACGCATTTAACTTTAGAATCGGAATACAGAGTAACCCCCCTGAAGCTAGAGAATTGACATTTCTAAAGAAGCTCGTGAAATCTAAGAGGTAGCTCAGACCCATACAGCACCTAGGTGGTTACCGGCCTGCTTAACCGTCCATGAGTATGTTGATGGTGACAGCTCTCATTCCGGAATCAGACATGAAATAAGCGCGTTCTTGAATGGTATGGATCTCTGCCTGAAATCCACATGTTGTTAGTTTGTGCCCTTGTCGAATTCGACCTCGAATCACAAGTTTCTCTGACAATTAAGATTATCACCGAAATTGCTTCCCAGTGACTCCTGTGAAATGCGGAAATTTTTGCTGCGCTCTCGCATAACACGTATGTGGAATGCTTATCACACTAAGCTGTCTCTTACTGCAATAAACTTTCAACAAATCACAATCTGTGGCAATTAATCACTCCGATTGTCTGAATATACAATTTCTGATGCAATGATGCCTTGCCTGCAATATTACCACTTCTTCTGCATTCGATAGAAAAATGTGACGTATACGCCACCGGTAAATTGTTAGTACTGAATGTCCGATTCATAGTCACAGTCAATGATAAACAATTTCGGCTCTGCGATCTAAAGGATTAAATTCTGCTAACGAAATTTCCGGATCTCTTTAGTGAAGGATTTGAGGATTTTCCCACGAATTCGGGATTTTCTTAGGCAATATTTCCCTCTTACTGCGCATTCATGCATTCACATTTTTTTGTATTCCGCAGTTTATCCTTTTTGAAGTGCAAAGATTGTTTGAATTTGTTACGAAAGGGTGGTGTTTTTCCAAATTTTTCATTCTACATATTCAAAATAAAATAAATAAATAGCTGGCGCGACAGCTCGGGATGAGTCAGCAACCATTCATGTTCTGCGTGTTACATATTTCGCACGAATGGAAGGGACCTACAATTTATTGCCGACTCCGAATGTTGAATTGAGAAGCTCTTTCATTATAGATTAAAACTCTCAGAGGCTTGTCATTCCCCGACGAGAGGTGGTACCGCGAAAAATGTTCGGTGTTTCTGGCTGGGGCTTGAACCCACGCCGCTCGGTCAGCAGTCCAACGCACTAACCACTGAGCCACGGCGACCAACACATGTTCAAAATATCAAGTTTTAAAAGGTCGATGGAAAAGATTTTAAAGATTTAGAACGAGATTGAGGGAAAATTGCAAAAAGCGAAAGGGCCAATTGCTGAAGATGTGGTTAAAAATTAAGGACCCACGACCATCAATAATGAAGTAAATATCGCTACAAACTTTAAATTGTGTCATTGACGTGATGCTTCACTCGTCTCTGCCAATGTGCAGACATCTTTCAGTTCATTCATTGTCCTGAGTGACTCGATTTTTGTTAGAAAGCTTTAAAATGTTTATGGTTGTATTATAAGGCACCGTGCCAACAGAGTTGGCCGCATTTTAAAAATTTAGAGGAAAGTCTGTGTAAGGAGAAAACAAAACAAGAATTTGTATTTTCTGTACAAATCTAGTTTCTGGTAAAATACCCATTTAGGTTTATCAATTGATTTTCAGGTACATGTAACTGCCCGTGGTTATGGTTTCAGAAGTAACTTTATTTTGCTGTTATGGTACTTTTAATGGGAGGATTCGGGGTTGATAGGTTATGTTTAGTAGTTGAAAGAAGCCCCTGATATGGGAATTTACTGAACGAAGCCACATAAGCCATATCAAGAGATTTTAATCCTTTTTAAGTAAAATAATTTATGTAATTGCATTTCCGTCTTTAAATCTTTTCTTATTCGACAAGTCCCAATGGTTAAAATCCACAGATTTTCCTCTTAACGACATTTGTAAATTTATTTTCAACCCAAACTCAGCGTTGTCTTTTTATTCAATCCATGAAATCATTTTTGTTATTACCTTTCAAGGAAATAATTTTATTATTTAACAAAAATTTTTTACAGCCATCAACTGAAAATGCAATGAACTGAATCTGCTGGCATTTTATTGAAATGAAATCAAGCCACACGCGTGTGGGGCGTAAAATCAAATAAAGGAAAATAAAAAAAGGGGTGAAGCCTGGCGAATCCTCGTAGGGATGTAGGAATTTTTCGATTACTGCAACCATTTACTAATAATTCACGATATTTCAGTGAGTTTTTTGAATAATTTGTAGGAAGTTCACCATGGAATGAGATCAGTGAAATTTCGGTGGGCGGTTAATTTCTGCACAAATATTCATGGTAAATGGTAGAGTAGTAGCATATTTATAACTTTTCGATGAATTGAGGTAACTCTGTCATCTCAGTCTGGAAACAAAACTCTCAGTACATCTAACCGCTCCGCTATACACGTTGGACCATTAACCTGAACGTCACATGCCGGTTAGAAAAATCTTAATCGCATTGGCTAATGAAAAGGCAGACAATCTGAAGAAGCAGGGCTCAGCCTTCGAGTTTCTAAGTCCTCAACCATTCGCTGTTCTAGGTGGAGAAACGCTGAAGGACATGATCGATAAGTTGCCCACGAATAAACACCACAGAAAATGGGAAGGGAAAGCGTAATCAAATACCAGTAGATCAAAATGTAAATCAAAATGGCTGCCGACTACAATACAATACAGAATGATGCAAGGATCTTTAAAACGAGTAGCAGCGTCTTCCACAGAACACCGAAAGAACTAGTGAAATGAGAATTTTTAACAAATACACGAGGATTCGCTGTACACTCTGTGATCTAAAGCGTCTCTTTCTGAAGACGAACTCGTTAACCAAAAATGAGCCTCATTACTAAACACCATTTTGCTCTAAGTTAATTAGAAGTGGCTCTTCAAAAGGAGGTACACTTAGACGAGAAAGTAGGTCCATTGTGATGCCACTGATCCCTATCCCTGCTTACTGCTGAAACCATTTGTGCTGTGCTGGCGGAGTTCAGATCATTTAGATCGTAAAGAAGTAATGGCCTAGGGTGACTTTCCTGATGTGGGCCAGTGCGGGACACGCGCAGAGGAAGTGTGCAGTGGTCCCTTCCTCCTTCTTGTCTCTGCAGCTCCTGCAGAAATCGTTGCATGCTATCCCCAGGCGTTGAGAACCTAGAACGTTGTCTACCTAGAACGCAGTCCCCCTTGAGGACGTTAATTAGTTTTGAAAGTTGGTCTTTCTTAAGTCGATTAATGCTCTTGATCTTTTCAAATCCAGGACAGGCCAGATCAGCCTGGAATTGTTGCAATAATCAGGGTGTTGCCATCCACGTTTTGCTTTCGACAGAGCGACGGTGTCAGTGAAGTGTTTAACAAACGACATAGGCGCTTTGACATGGTCGAGTTTCCTGCTGTTCGTACCTTGGGAGCCTATTCTAGCTAATTCGTCAGCCGCACAGTTCTCTTGAATGTCGCAGTGATCAGGGACCCAACAGAGTGTGACGTTATACTGGTTAGCGATCTCGTTTAGAGACACGCGGCAGTCCCTCACTGCCCTAGATTTTATTGGGTTCGATACGAGCGACCTGATCGCAACCTGGCTGTCGATGTAAATCGCAATATTCGTGCATGATATTGGGTTAGCCTTCAGCCAAGCGGCGGCTTGATTTATATTGGGTTGTCGGAAAAGTCATGACGCATTTCTCGAACAGATGGCGTTTGTTAATTTTTTTAAAGTAATTGATTAAGCCCATCTATATTATTGGTAAGCCAATTGACAGTTAACGGTTTAAGCGTAATTCTGAAAAAAATTGATCGGGATTAATCGTGTTTTGAAGATTTTGTAGCAGCTTAAATATGGTAGACCAAAGTGTGCATTTTCGCCATATTTTACTCTTTCATTTCCGTAAAGGGAAGAATGCAAGTGAAGCTTGTGAATAGTTGCGTCAAGTTTACGGTGACGATGCTCTACAAAAACGTCAGTGTCAACGCTGGTTCCAAAAATTCAGCGCGGGTGATTTTAACCTTAATGACGCTCCTCGGTCAGGAAGGCCCACCGAGGTTGACGACGACCAAATCAAGGCACTGATCGAGTCAAACCCACGTTACACGACACGAGAGATTGCAGAGACATTGAACATCCATCATTCAAGCGTTCATGACCACCTGAAGAAGCTGGGATACGTAAGCAAGCTCGATATTTGGGTTCCTCATGAACTCAAGGAGGTCCAATTGACGAACCTTTTGAAGCGACTGATAACAGGTTATGAGAAGTGGATTGTTTACGACAATGTTGTACGCAAGCGGTCTTGGTCCCATCGTGATAAAGCGCCTCAAACGAGAGCGAAAGCCAACATTCATCAAAAAAACTTATGCTGTCAGTGTGGTGGGATTTTAAAGGCATCGTGTTTTTTGAGCTCCTACCAAGGAATCAAACCGTAAATTCGGATGTTTACTGTCGGCAGTTGGACAGTTTGAACGAATGCATCATCCAGAAACGTCCAGAGCTCGTTAATCGTAAAGGAGTTGTGTTCCATCACGACAATGCAAGACCACACACAAGTTTAACCACCCGCCAAAAGTTATTGGGCTTTGGATGGGATGTGTTGCCACACCCACCATACTCACCTGACCTTGCGCCATCGGACTTCCACTTGTTTCGTTCTCTTCAAAACTCGTTACGTGAAAAAACGTTCAATTCAGATGAGGCTGTAAAACAGCACCTTCTTCAGTTTTTCGCCGATAAAGACAGGTCCTTCTATGAACGAGGAATTATGCAACTTACTGAAAGATGGCAAAAGGTCATCGAACAAAACGGTCAATAAATTATTAATTAATTTCTGTTCTTTATATAAATAAATAATCTTTGAAAAACATAGAAAAATGCGTCATGACTTTTCCGACATCCCAATAGCTATGACTTCGGTTTGGAAAACACTACAATGGTTGTGGAGACTGAAGGAGTGATGGATGTACAGATCTTCTGAAAAGACACCAGCACCGACTTCTCCGGTGGTTTAAGAGCCGTCCGTAAAGATAGAGATGGACTCATTTAAGAGGACTTTCCGCTGACTCCAGGCGTTTCTGCCCGGTAGCTTGTGCTTAAAGCGTCTCTGTTGATTTGAGAAGGCTGCGGTGAGTTGATAGGATTTTGTTATGTCCCACATTTTTCTTACACCATTGGTGGGTATCTCTCAGTCTTAAAGCCGCGTTATTGGCCTGCTGCATGCCATAGATTGGAGCTGTAGGAGAAGTTCTCAGCGCACCAGTAATGCTGAGGCAAGCCACACATTGGACTTTCTCGAGATCTTTAATGCTGGTCTGCTTTTCCAGAACCGGCCACCAAACCAGCATACGCTAAAATCGGTCTCACGCCTCTGCTGCTCAATCCCGAAGAAGGCACTGAGGATGGCAGACTCATGGTTTTGAGTAGGAGGGCATGATTTTCGGCTGAAGGTCCCATCTGGAACCTCCTGATCTTTTGTATGAGTAGAGTGCTACCAGGGATTTCCTGGTGCTTTTGGGAATATTATCCCTCCACAGAAGCTTCCTCTCTCGAATGAGTCCTAGATATTTTGCACTGCCCGAAAATTTCAGAGGAGTGCCGTTGAGCTTGGGTGGTATAATAATTGGAATTTTGACTTTTCTAGTGAAAAGGACTAGCCCCGTTTTCGTTGGATTGACACTAAGGCCACAGCTGTTTATTCACGTAGTGAGCTTGTTAAGAGCGTGTTGAAGAATATCTGTTTGAGGGTACTTGCCCGTCACGGTGATGGCGACGTCATCTGCATAAATGCTACCACGCTACAGCCCGCATTCTCTATAATTTTGTTTTAAAGCCAAGTCAGCGATAGAATGGCCCAAATAATTGTCTAAAATTGTTCACAAACTACACCTTATACGGGTGTGGGCCAGTATCCTTCCACAAAATTTTCCATGTAGTGACGAAGCCCCAATCGCTGCAACTGACGACGAATCGATAAATTTGAATTTTGTTCCACACTTTCATTGGCAGCGAAGATATTCTCTTCAATATGCGCATCATATTGACCTGAGCGAAATAATAACACTACTTATGTACATACATAGGAGCTCATCTATGATGGCCGGAGGGAGAATAAACTCCTTGCGTGGGGTGCAAGTTTGCTGTGACAGCAATAGAAATGAGACAGCTAAAGCACGGTGGAGCAACATTTTCAACGAGCTTTAACCTTTAACCTAATCTAACCCTAACATTTGTCAAAATATGTTAAAATAGAAATCACCAATCCTTTGTTAAAATGATGAAAAGCCTTTTGTTGTATTATTTCAAAATTATATTCTTAACGTGTTGCACAAGGAGCAAGATTTCTTGAAACCACAAGTAACACGTATCGATCATCAAGTTACGTGCCAGGTCATTGATTACGAAAATGAAAGTGATTGACACCCACTCATCCTGGTAACCCAAACGAAAAGAGAAGTTACTTCGTGACGAGAATTACAAAACTTTTGGAACTAAAGTAAAGAACAATGCTCCAAACACTACATATGTATGTGTATATTCATTTGCTTTCACTTTATTAAAATAGGTCCTCTTTTTCCAGTCACGAAGTTGCCGTGTTTACGTAACTTTAGCGTTTACACGCTTGTAAAACTTATCCTGCACATGCTATGGCATATATGTACTATATATGGACATGGAAATTCTCAATTCGATTTTTGAAATTCCTGGTCATGATTAGATTGAATAAGGGATAGGAATTTGCTCTATAGAGGACACTATCGACATTTACTGCACTTGTTTACATTCAAGGGATGAGAAACAATCAAAATAAAAAACAAAAATGCTTTGAAGAAATGAAGTGGGGGGTGACAGGGAACTCAAAACATTTAGAACTGTGTAATCGTATTTAATTTGCGAGAAAGACCACAGGCATTCTCCCGGCCAAAGGAAGCCTTGATTGGTCCTCCTATGGGGAACATATTGGTCAAGCAAGTAGTGAAAGAACTCCTTTCTGAAGTTTGGTTTGGGTACAATGTAGTTGTATGCGAATGTTATCATGCAGTGATTACAGGATGTTACGGTCACAGGACGCTCGTAGTGTCTATTCGCGCGGCCCATTTAGCCCATTCAGTTTTTGATATTGATGCAGGCCACGGTGGTGAATATCCAAGAGACCATCTTTGGTTCAAATCCCCACTTATCAAAGGTTTTACAGCAGACGCAGTTGAAGGGACTCGGAAATTCATTTAGACACCCTTTCCAGGAGGAATTATAATTTATCCGAATACAACACAAGGACTGTCGTCTGGGAAAGTCTTCCGAAAATTATATAACGCCTTCACTGGGCTCCTTCAGCTTATTTGGTATAGGAACACTGTAGCACGGGTTAATGGCGTTGTTCACCTTCACCACATTTATGTGTCCTCCTGCCAATCAGAATTTTTATCAAATTTTCTGATGGAATCTAAGGATGTTCTTTGATGTCTTGGAAAACAATGTTTTCTCTGACTCTAAACTGACAAATGAGGAAATGATTCATAGCATGCAGCAACCCACCAACGCCGCCCTGAGACTGCAAAAACTCATCATTGTGAGAAAATGTAATGCATCGTCGCAGCACTGATGAAATGCCTACTGCAACTGCCTTCAATGCAATCTAGAAATACTTAATGTCGGGCTGAGGCGAATGGAATCAGCCCGGATACGTTCTTAATGACCCCATCTCGATCTTCACAGACGTCTCCAAAACAACCAAGGAAGACAGTACCCTTCTCTTTTCAAAAGACCTTGACATTCACCATCGTTTCAGTCTACCTGGCAACTATCGCATCTTTCAGGTTGAAGTCACATCTGTATCTCGGTATCATGTCCAGTGATTCATATCGACAGAAAAGAACTGTGTGGTTTAAATCACCCGGAGTTCAAGAAGCCATCAGAGTGAAGAATGAAGCCTTCAAAGTGTGGATTGTGGATACACTTAGGGGATTAAACTTCTCACAACCGGTAGATGGAGGCTCATATAGGACCTAAGTGTGATGAGGTAACCCTCATCAGCCCGCAAACCTAACCTAACCTACATGGAGGCGCGAAGAACTTGCCAGCTGGTTGTTAAACCAGCCAAGAAGCAGTCCTGGTAGGAATTCGGTGAGAAATTGGTCCATGATCACAGACCTGCAAAGATGCTGGCAGACCATCCGCCGCCTCAGAGGAAGGAAGTTTAATTTCATCGAAGGAGATGGGGCGAGCACTTTTCGGAGCTGCTCAATCCCGAACAGGGCACTGAGGATGGCAGACTCATGGTTTTGAGTAGGCTGGATAATAGTCCCACCGTAGAGCAGGTGATTTTGCGATAAAAGTCGGTAAATCTGCTGGTGTGGATGAAATCCGGCCAGAAATGGTTAAGGCCCTGGTGGAAGAGGGAGTGAAATGGTTCTCTCTGTCATAAAAGTGACCTGGGAATGCGGTGAAACACCTAGCGATTGGCAAACTGGGGTGATTGGTCGAATTATAGAGGTATATCTCTCTTAAGTCTCCCCGGAAAAGTCTTTGCTAGACGTTAGAAGCGCGTTCCAGAGTTGTGGTCGAGTCCAGATTGGACGATGAGCAGTGCGACTTTCGTTCAAGTAGAAGCACAACCGACTAGCTTTTCACTCTCAGAATTGTACTTGAGAAGGCCTGGGAGTATGCCAAACCTATCTACAGTTGTTGTGTGGATTTGGAGAAAGCATATGATCGGGTCCCTCGAGGTATACTCTGAAGTGTATTGCAGGAGTATGGGATGGAAGGTTCTCTTCTTAGGGCCATTCAATCTCTATACAAGAGAGCCGTGTTCGGGTGAACGTCGTTAAAGCGATACCTTTCGCCAGGGATGAGTTTGCCTCTCCTCTTCATAGTTTATATGGATTGGATGTTACATCGCCGCCGTGGCGAGGAACGCTTCGAATTGGGAGACTTAAGGATAAGTCATATGCTTTTCGCTGATGACTTGGTCGTCCTTTCGTCCACCCAGACTGAACTTCAGCGCGCACTAGATAGGTTCGCCGTGAACAAAATCAGAGGTAATGGGAATTTCCCGAACACCTGTTCAATGCACTCTGCATGTAAGTGGAGTTCCATTGAAACAGGTGGAGAAGTTTAGGTATCTCGGGGTCCTATTCACGAGTGATGGTAGGAGCAATTCTGAGTTATCCTGTAGGTTTGGTCAGGCTGGAGCAATTTTGAGACAGCTTGGTCAATCTATTATCAGGAGGGCTGAACTTGTCGTTGGAGCTAAGCTATCGGTCTTTAATTCAGTGTTTGTTTCGACCCGACCTAGAGATTAAGGTCCAGGATACAAATTGCAGAAATAAGATTTCTTCGTTATATTGCTGGGGTTACTCAACGAGATCGGGTTAGGAACACCAGAATAGGCGAGACACTCAATGTCGAGCAGCTACTTCTGTGAACGGAGATGGTTTGGGCACGGTAAACGTATGTCCCTAACTCGGTTTCCAAGACGTGCCATGGAATCCGTGTCATGGGGTAGGTGTCTCCTGGGTAGGCCCAGGATGAGATGGTTGGACCAAGTTTGAAATTTTACCTCCACCCGTATGGGCGGAAGATCGGGAAATGTGGAGAGTCCACTTAAGCTCCCCAAACCCGCGATCCTCATAGTAGATAGGCGGGCCATTGAAAATGAATGAATACGTCTCTTCAGCAAGCCCAGTTTGGTCTGCCATCCAGCAAGGAATAGAAAGAGTTTTTCTTCCACTTATTTTCATTAAAATTACATGAAAGCACTTTAAATAACATTAATTAGTTGTTTTTACAATACTTTGCTTCGCCTTCTTTAGCGTTCAGGGCCGTTTGGACCCTTTGTTGCACAGTTATAAAGTCTTATGATTTCCCTTGTGGCTATATCATTAGTTAATTTTTTTTTTTAATGGATTTGAGCTCTTCAAGGATTTTAGGTGCCTTGTTGCATACTTTGCGGTTCATAATTGTACACAAATCTTTAATTATATCAAGGTCCAGGCTATTTCAGAGCCAATTTATGGATTCAGGTCTAATGTCTGCCTTGTATTGGGTTATCAGTTGAAAGAAAACAAAATTTAGAAGCGATTCTGAGTTTTGTTATATTTTTTGAGCATAATTTGCGTTTGGTCGCAGAACGCGCACGAGGATAGGGAGTAAAACACCTTAGTTGTAGAAATGGGTTGTTCCATCATCAGCAATAATTTCTTTTTATTTCTCCTCTTTTACGCAGCCATCGCAAAGACATAATAGAAATAATAATAAAAAATAAAGAAAAGACCGTAACATAACCATGACATACGGTAAATGGAATAATCAACGAGGTCTTCCCTCCACTATCCAGTAACTAAAATTAAAACATCCATCAATCAAAACGAGGTCGCCCTCTATTTATTTATTTATAAATCAAAAAGAAAACTGTCTTATCGCTTTTTTTGGACATTGATGAAGGAGAATTCAGACACAAAGTAGAAGCAGGAACTGGATTCGAAAGATTCGAAGAATCCCTTTGTGAGAAATCCATCCAGATCTCTCAAAGACTGTCAAAGCACACCGAAGGACAAGAAGATAAGCTATTATCTCCACTATAACAAAATAACTTCCTTTTGAATCTCCGAAGAGATAAGGTATTAATGTGATTTGCTTAGAAATTTAATTGATCCCGTGTATTATTCAGTTCCAAATGGCTTTTAGCTAGCTCGTCTACCCTCTTCTTACCAAGAACGCCCTTCATATCCAACGCAGTGTAACGTAAGATACCTTGATTCGTTGCGGCATTTTATGACTGACAGTTCTTGAGAGGCCTAGTTGATACGAACATTTCCACTTTAACCCTTATGGTACCATACCGAGTACCCGGGTACTCACTCATTTTTTTTACGTCTCAATTAAATTAATCACAAACGCGGCTAAAACGTTTTACACACTTATTCGGCAGAAACAAGATGTTACCAAAGTAATGGTAATAAAATACGGCCGAATGCAAAAGATTTGTACATTATTACTCGGGTACTCGCCATAGGTGTTCGAAGGTGAAAAAGTGTATAGTACCATAAGGGTTAATCACACGGCCGTGTTTAGAAGCTTCATTGACCGGGTGAATTAAAGTGATGAAATTGCCCAAGACGCATTAGGAACACGTTAGGAGACTCAGTAGGAACATAGGCACAGTAGGATTCTGAAATAAACCGCAGTGCCGCACCTTCACACGAACTAAAGAACGTTGAAGTATATTTTTTACGTATTTTTTTTTTAGAAAATAGAAACAAATAATTAAATATATTTTATGTACATACTGTTATTTGTTATAATATTTTATTAAAAATTGTATGTGTGTTCTTCCTTTGAAATTTATTTCTCAATGATTCATTTTTTGTATTCGGTTCAGCAACAAAGTCAAGTAAAATTTAAACTTCACTTCTTTCGACAAGCAAACAGTTTATTATTTATCGAACATCCTTATTGCCATACCTGTGACTTGGGTGTTTCCATCCCTTTGTGATGATGATACGTTACGAAATAAACTTATCACTGCTTTCCTGAAATTAATTCAATTTTTATTTTATTAATTTTAATTAAAAAAGGAATAAATAAAGAAATTCGTAATTAATATATTGTTGCCTAAGGACAAGATCGAACATCATTCTGCAATTGGTCGCTTAAAAGCGGGGAAGTGAACCCTCTGCGGAAATAGATTTGTCTGTTACTTTTTTTTAAACTCGATTTTCCCTTTTTCGGTCACTTCAATGCACTTATTCTAGCGTCTTCTTCAAAATTGTCTTTGTCGTTGGCATTAAACATTTTTTTTGTTTTTATTTTGTCACCAATAATTATCATGCCCTTCAGCAACGTATAAAGCGTTTTTTTTTATAAATATTCCGCATCACTTGGAACTTTGTTTTATAAGGTGTTTATTATCACCCAGTGATGTAGAGAAAAGAAAGTGTATAGGGAAGTGTAAGAGATAAGAGTAATGATAGTGAGGTGATGATGCGCGTTAATTTTGACTCTATGCAGGTTATATGTTTGTGGAAATATTGTGGAGGGCAGATTGTTTCTTAGTCGGGCTGTATGGTGATCTTCTAATGATCTTCTAACTTTCACTGTTCGACCGAAAGCAGACTTAAAGGGTGTACGGATGATGCCGCAGCGTTAATATAATGAAGGGTCTTCCAATAAGGACATAACAATTTTGTATTTAAGGGGTTAGGTGGGTTTCAAAAATGTTTTTTTAGTCTTATTAACTAGAACAATATGTCTAGAATATTCCCCAAAAATTTTAAATCGATCAGAGTAAAATTCTAAGAGATAGACTCCTCGGAAGTTCCGCCCATCAGGCCAATACAGCCTGGCGCGTCGCACTTCAATCGCATTTTTCTCGAAACTCTATTTTCGAAATCGGTAGTCATGATTTCTCAAAAAGTTATGAACCGATCTTGTTGAAATTTTGCACACTTCTTCAAAATAGCATTATCTAGAACCTGAACGAAGGATTTTTTTTATCACAACTTATTTTATGAGGCAATATGTAGTGAAAATTTGATCAAAAAATGGGTTTTTTGTCCACAACTCCGCCAAAAATTCTAATTTCAAGTTTTTGTTTTTTCCTTCATTCAAATTCAAGCTTAATATACCTACTAACAGAAAAAAATTGGTTTTTCAATTTCGGATGAACCAGTCATAAGTTATCCTGACTACACCGGGAGAACTTTTTTTTTTTCAAGGTCAAGGAGAATGAGGTCCCAATGGCTGATTTTTCCAAATTTTTAAATAAAAATTTTACAAAGTACTTGTTAAATATGCACCTTTGATATGGTAAATTGTTTGAATGAAATATTTCATTTGATATATTAAAAAAAAATCAGTAAAAATACACTTTTTTTGAGCCCTCGAAACCCACATAACCTCTAAATAAAACACAGAATAATTGAGATATCGGGCTGAAATTCATTCGAGGTTTAGTACACATGTTAAATTCACATATAGAATTCAATCTCGTTCATCTAACCACCGCGAGCACGTTTGCAGCGATCGATTGTTTGAAACCAATTTTGCAACACCCTTTCACACATATCACACATATCGGACGGCAATTTTGCCTTCGATATTGTTCCTAAGCTCCTCTACCGTTGTTGGCATAAACCAAAGACTTAACGTAAATTCATAAAACTAAATCCAAAGGCATTTAACCGCATGGCATGAGCGAGGTGACTATTCGACCGGAGGATTTCTCGAGATTACCACATATCACTGATGTCAACTCCATCCAATTCTGCCCAAAAATTGACTCATAACATGGCACGATAGCGAACTCTATTAATCGTAACATGGCGATCATTTTCATCGACGAAAAAATACGATCCAATCAAACCTTCGGCATGAAGTCCTTGAAGCACATGTGGGTTTGCTGCTGTCCAATAACGCATATTTTGCTTATTGATAAAGCTATGAAGCCAAAAATGAGCTTCATCACTGAAGATGATTTTTCGAATAAATTCAGGATTTTCCAGAGCCCAATCGGAGAAGTTTCGGCGCATCAAATGATCATGAGGCTTCAGTTCTTCAATTCTTGAGTTAATTTGATCTTGAAAGGGTGTAGGCCAATATTTTTACCCAAAATTCGCCACAATGTGAACTGAGAGATTCCCATTTCCGGTGAACGGCGTAGAATCGACTGATTTGGCTCATTTTGAACTGAAGCATTTATGGATGCGATATTTTCGGTATTTCGACCGGTGCGTTGTCTCACTGGCACAGGAACATTAAATAGTGAATATGTTGACTCGAATTTATCCACTATTGCACGCACAGCCAACCTAATTGGACGACTATTCTGACCGAAAATTGGAGTAAGCGCTCTTAAAGTTGTGACCACCGACTCAGAGTAATTTTTAATAATTTCCAACTTCACCATGATAAAAATGTAAACCCTGACTGACGTTTTGACATTGACAGATCATAAAAGAAGTTTAAGGGTGCGTTTGTATTAAAATACAAAATTGTTATGTCCCTATTGAAAACCCCTTTAGAACCTGGTTAAGTTATATCTGTCCACTAAATATAAGCCTTATTCATGACGCTAACATTTATAGTTACTTTTGCCGATTGCAGCCAGTTAGTTCATCTAAATTGTCTATGCTCCTTGTGAAATTGTACATTTTTGTAAAAATTGTCATTATTTTCGCTTAGAAAAACTAAAGTTGATGAGAAAATCTGACGAAAGTAGGCCGCTAATTAATTTTGTCATTTGCACAGGTTTCGCAAAATAACTTTGGTGGCACATGCTTTATAGCATGGAACATCAAATTTGTAAGCCCATTTTTTTAATACTTTGCCGTCGACCGTAACGACATTTTTTGCTGCATTTTAATGGAGGACATTCATATATCATCTGATTGTTCCGATTGTTCACGAAGCCTCTAAGATTTTTGCAACTCTTGTGATTTTTCGCTAAATTTGTCTTTTGTGCTGACAAAAGCAGACCTGTCTTGATTAAATATTTTTACAATAACAGTGCAGTGCAGTGCTTCGTAATAAATTTGACATTTGTGTCAAATGTCAACCAAATTAATTACAGCCCAAGTACATCGTTCATTTTCTTGTACATCCATTTGCCATAGCATGCCCTTGTCCTCTTTCGTTGGCAATATTGTCTTTTGTCACATTTCTGGTTCTTGAGTCTCTGTCCATTATATACGCCATAACTTTAATTCATCAATTAGTTTCTGAAAATTTAAGGACTTCTCGTCTTGATTCTGCCAGCCCAACAATTGACATTTGATTATGTTTTTGGATTTTGAACACTCAATGGCACTTTTAAAACCCCTATCTACTGTTTGTCGTTCAACTCAGATTAATTGTGTCTAGACTCGGTGACTAAGATTATTTCTCCGGCATTACAGTGAATTCCTTTTGCAACATATGTACCTCTGTTTTGAGTTATGTTTTTCGGAAACAATCCTTCGGATCGGTGGGATTTCGCTTAGAGAATATGAAGTCCATTGTGTTGCTACAGATGTTCATTATTTCCGTCACTCTTGGAACCATTTTGGTTTCAGTATTGCCAATAAAAGTGTTGCTTACCAGTCTCTACAGATTAACTTGTTCATGCTGCGATTTCGAAAGCATTTTCGCTGTGATATTGTTCCGAATATGCATGTATGTACATTAATCCATCAGTCTTTCCAGAGTTATAAATAGAAGAGAGAAAAGATTTTAAGTATTTTTTGTTGAAGGTTGTTTTGGTCTTCGGTATAAACACCACGTTCAGCTCTCTCCACAGTTTAGGTATTCGACCGTAGTCGTCCATTTATGAATGAAAAATTTAATCACGTGCTAAGAATGCCATTTCATTTCAACTAGAACGATTCCATCTGGTCGTGCAAATTTATATGGAAGAAAGTAATTCTACCTCCTACCCAGGTTTAATATGCGGTAAATTGACTGGACAGCAATGCGCGCGACAGGAAGGAATGTGCAAAGGACACAGGAACCCTTCTAATATAATGGGATGCATAGGAGATATAACAAACTAAATTTACGTCAAATTACATACATACAATAGATTTTGTAAATAACATACCTAAAGTTCTGTCCACTCACGCAATAAAGAACAAAATTAATTCCGAAATTTGTTATAAAGAGGATCCATGTAATATATTGTATAACAACTGTTGTCTTTGACGATTCAGTCTGCAAAGAAAAATTAAATATTAATTAGTGGTTTTGTTAGTAATTCGTTAAATGGTTGTTGATTATAATTTTTTGGCTATAATCCGTGAGATCGATTTTTTATCTCCAAGGATATACAGTCACTCAGTGATAAATTTAAACAAAACAATATCGGATTGCCCCAGATCATAGATTCTTGCTATTCTCTTAGCGAAAACGAGATGAATACAGCAAAAGCAGGACCATTACATACATGTACAGTCAAAATCGGTTATAACGACCTTCAAGGCACCGATGAATTTAGTCGTTATAAGCGAAGGTCGTTATAACCGATATCATGGTCAGTTAATGGAGCTCAGCTGGGACCTAACAATTTGGTCGTTGTAAACGATTTTGACTGTATATTGTAACAAACGTATGGAAGGTTAAAGGAAATCAGCAAAAATCGAGTTCATTGAACTTCAATGAGGAGTTTAACCCTTTTTTGCATTTGCCAGCAACTCACACAGGTTAATCTACGACCGAGTGTTACTCAGTCAATCCGTCAATAAGCTAAGCACTGTTTACAACTATTTATATATCTCGTTGGCAAAGGATAAACTGAATTCATCGCCTTTGGGTGGGTTATGACTTATTAGGACAGTGAAGTCCATGGACTCACTTGAACACCGAAGGAATCTTCCACAAACAGTCCTTTAGCCAGGTGCTTTCTACCCCTTCAACATTTCAACTGTCACGTTTCGAAAGCAGTCTACTTCCAGTTCTCTAGGCCAAGCCGTTTAGCGTTCGTGACCACTATCGCTTTTGTAACGAAGGTTGTTATCTCGAACTTGATTAATGCTTAGAGGTGGTGAGACTCGACACTAGACTTGTTGGTTCGCGATTGGTTTTAGTGTGAAAATTGTTCGTAACACACCGCTCCAGGAGCTAAACGGATAGGTACATAGTTAAGTGATACAAAACAGTGTTACATTTAAAAAAAAATTTCAATGAAAGCACTTCTATCATTCATCGATTTTTCTTAAAGTATCGGGGGCGGGTATGGGTCCCTATAAGTCTCTTTAATATATTTGTCGCTCATTTCGCATGGAGATGGCATAGCATTTTAAAATTCACCTATGCTATATACCCGGTCTTAGGGACATTCTAGGAAATTATAATGTCGATGAACTCGCTAAACGTAGGACTACTCTATAGATTCTATCCGGACAGAGGAATCTGAATATTCCGCTCTTACTTACTTACTTGAGGAGGGGCTACAGTCCGGGGTGAACCCGGGCCTCAACCAACAAGCGTATTCAGCCAGCTCGATCTTTAGCCAACTGCCTCCAGTTTCGCACGCCAAGTTGGTTAAGGTCCCCTTCCACTTGCGTGTGGTACCTGAGTCGTGGTTTTTCTCTACTGCGCCGTCCCTCGGGTGCGGTTTCGAAGATTTTCCGGGCCGGAGCATTCGTGTCCATCCGCTCTACCTGACCCAACCATCTCAGTCGTTGGACCTTCACGATGTATATCCCGTACATCTATTCACCGTTTATGCAGACGGGACCAAAAATCACCCGAAGAATTTTCCTCTCTTAAAAGCCAGGGGCAACCTCATGCGGTTTTGACAGAGTCCATGTCTCTCTACCGTTGAGCAAGACTGAGACGATTAAGGTCTTATACAGAGTCACTTTAGTCGTTCGAGAGAGGGTTTTGCTACTCAATTGCCTTCTTAGCCCAAAGAAACACCAATTGCCAAGGGTGGTCTGATCTCACCGCTACTATCGTTGTCTGAATTGATAGCGGAGCCTAGGTAGATAAAGTCCTTAACTACCTCAAAGTTATAACTTGCGTCCACCCGGCCTGGACGAAGGGAAGATAAGCATATCTAAGCTTAAGTCCAACAAAGCTGCTGGTGCTGATGGCCTAGCTGTCGAGCTGTTCAAAGCGGCAGGCGATGACTTGGTAAGGAGCATACACCAACTCATATGTAAAATATGGTTGGAGGAAAGTATGCCCGATGAATGGAAACTCATCATTGTTTGCCCGATTCTCAAGAAAGGAGACCCTCTGAACTGCGCCAACTACAGAGGCATCAGTCTTCTTAACATCGCTTACAGAATCTTATCTGCCGTGTTGTGTGAGCGCCTGAAGCCGTTCGTCAATAACCTGCTCGGTCCATATCAGTGTGACCAGGAAAGTCCACCATCGGCCAAATATTCACACTGCGGCAGATCTGGGAGAAAACCCAGAAACTCTAAATCGATAGCCACCACATTTTTTATCGATTTTAAGGCCACGTATGACAGTATCTATAGAGACGAGCTATACAGAGCCATGTCTAGTTTTGGCATCCCTGCCAAACTCGTCCGTCTGGGCAGGATGACAATGGAGAATGCGCGCTACTCCATTAAGGTCGATCAAGACCTCACCGAGACCTTTGATGTCAAAAAAGGATCTAGACAAGGCGACGCGCTGTCATGCGCCTTCTTTAGCATCGTTCTTGAAAGAATTGTGCAAGACTCACGCGCCAGCACCAGAGCCACAATCTTTCGAAACGTCTGTCCAATTACTGGGATACGCCAACGATATCGACATAATCGGAAGAACGAACGTGATCTCAGTGAGGCGTTAGTGAGTATTGATACGGAGGCGGCGAAGATGAGTTTAGTGGTCAATAAGGGTAAGGCCAAGTATATGCCGTCAAAGAGAAAGGACACCCAACACCGACGTCTTGGACAGAACGTCACAATAGACAGCTATAGCTTTGATTATTCCACTCGCCACATGTAAATTCCTCTTAGAGTACGACGCGATCAGCAGGACAAACCAAAGATGGAAGAATGGAACCACATGCCGTATCTCCAGAGTTATCTGCACTGTGCTAAACTACTTTTTATCGAAAGGTGTGATCTTGCTTAAATGGTTGCTCTTCATCACCGTTATCGGTGTTTTCACTGGCGATTGTCCCATTTATGCCAGAAGAATGGACCTTTCCTCAAATGACTTGCAGGAGATACAGGGACGAAGGGGAGTAAGCAACAATCCTCCATTTCGGCCTCTACCTGTGCTCCCCTATCCCAAAGAATAAGATTTCTCTAGAAAACTTTGGCAATTGGGGCGACCTATCGCATACTGATGGCAAAAATATCCGCAGCTTCATTAAGAGCTCCAAATGGTTTCAATGAATGAAGTGGCACTTAACGTATAGATCCCAGAGGTATAACAAAGGGTCTACCTTGGCCTACGTGTGCTTCGCATGGACACCGTACCTACCTATCTAAGCGAAATTTAAAGTCTTATCTCTCAAAGGTCATATTTGCTCAAATTATTGACGATCCTTTGAAATCATCATTCGTTTTCACTTTTCTGACCAAACGTACATTAGTGTCTTAAAAGAAGAAGCCTGCGCTGGTTTAACTATTCTTGACGTCAATCGTGAGAACGGAGGATATTTGCCCTAAAATTAGGCACACGCTGGTTTCAAGTTTAAATTTAAAATAAGAAGGACGGGGTTACACAGCCATCGTCCTTGAAAACTCCAAGTTGTGCACTAAAAATGGAGTGGTTCGTATTATCTGCTCATGACGCATTCAAAACCAAGTGACATTTATAAGTTCGAAAAGTTTAAAATTACTTAAAACCCTAGCTCTTGATGTAACTTATCTCAAAATGATGCTGTCGTCGGTTCGATATGCGAATTAAAATGTTTAATTACTTTGAAGTTTTAATTTTTCTTGAAAACATTTATCGTTTGCAACCAAAGTCGCCTACATCCTTTTCCGTTGAATTCTAATGCCAAAGTTAAACAGACTTCATCCGAATCCAAACACAGGACTGTGCTGTGAATAATTTCAATTTCTAATTACCAATGTGTGTAGTACTTATTTTTTTTTTTTTTTCTAAAAATAAATATGTTATGGCGGAGATGAAGTAATCAAATGCTCCAGACCTACTCACGTCCTTGTGTTCTACTCGTATGTGTGTAAAGTAATTTTAGGTAGTCAAACCGAAATAATTGTATTTTGTCACGATTCTGGGTTGCTCCCTTGGTTTTTCGATGTGTCATGGTTTATTAGAAACGGTCCGGAAATATTCCCGAAGAACAAAATGAAAATAGACAAGATGAAGTGCTGACACATTTGAAAGGTTATTATAATGCTGCCCCACAAACTATGATCCTGGCTGTGTTCGAATAAAAGAAAGTCGTGAGTTGAGTAGGATTGGGGAGCGCCCCTTAAATATAAAAACATTATAAGTGGCAGAATGTAAGAGGACAAGTGGTGGCTGGAATAATAAAATATGAATATTTCACCATAAAGGAAGAAAGAGGGTGGAAAGATGTGCGTAGGGACTTAATTTCGATGAATGAACACTAACGTCATCGGCAATCACAACAAAATCTATGGTTTTTCTTCGAAAATCCATTAGACTGAACTCATTTTAAAGAGCATCTAAGGAAATATAAAAGAGGGATTTGAAAATTTGAATATTCCATAAAAATATGGAAACAGGAGAAACCTATTTCCTATAAAGGCACTTCGATCCAAGTATCCTTAAAAGAATAAAAAAAAAAGGAAATTGGATCATATCTAGTAGAGGTGCTATTGAAAATCGACTTTTCTGGTAACACAGCAGTAATTGGACACATCAGGAATAATCATCAAACTGCCGAAAACTAAGTACCAGAAGTGAAAAAAGGAATTAGGTCTTTTGCTCCAGAGGTTTTACTTTGTGGTATTAATTCACCTCCTTTATTTCTCGGTTTGCTTTGTTTTTCAAAACAGTTTGCGTTCTAATGAAACGTATTATATTCGTAAGTGAAAGTTATACAACTTCACACGGGTTTCTTAAGTATCCTGGAAACTTTTCCAATAAGTTGGTGCCTATTCCAGCAATCATTGCACAACACCTCGTCTGTGTCCATAGCCTGTAGATATCGATGGCGTAGATATTGCTTTTTCTATGTTTGAGTTTGACGGGGTCTTGACTGCTTGACTCTTGAGGATTATAATCCTGGAGGGATGCGAAAATGTTAAAATTAGCATATTACGTAGTATATTGCATTCGACGTTGCCTCGATAATTGCAATGGACAACTTAAGCTGTCTGAATAAATTTTTCCGTCTTGCATACTCCACTTTTAATCATAAACTTTCTTGTCAAAGCAAAGAGGGTTACGAGGACATAACAATTTTATTCATTACCGGAGCAGGTCGTTCGTTTGTCAGGCTGAAGGTTCCGGGTTCAACATATGATGTCGAGAAACATTTATTTCCTAAAATAAATAAAAAGTCGATCGACTGTGAAAACTGATGTCAACTCTACTGCAAAGTAGTAGAGTGGTTGAACTAATCATGATGATGTCATCAGGAGGTTGGAAACAAAATACTGTGAACTTACAAGCAATGGTTAAAACTTTACCAAATATCCCCTCCCCAGTTAGTCTGGACGCCTACCCTCGGACCCCAGTGAAACCAAACTTTACCTGAGTTTTAAACCATTGCACCAAAACAATTCTTTCCTATTATCTCTCTTCTTTCCGGTCTTGTCGTGGAACTATAGTGCATTCAAGGACTATATACCAGGCGTAAACCAATATTTAATAAAAAAAAGTGAATTTCCTAACCCTACGGTAGTCAATGAAGCAAAATGACGAAAACAATCGCAACAAACTACCAGAAGTTTTCTCGACCTAGTATCTCTTAATCTCTCGAAAGATGTGCTTACAGCACAGTACAGATAATCAGCGCAAAGGTGGTAGTCTATCAGAGACGCATCCAGTGATGTTCTGGGTACCTACTACTACTCGTTTGAGTGCAGAAAGGGAAGATGGATGCAGCAATGCATTGACAAGAAAATTAGATTTTAAAGAATTAAAAGATCTGTACTAAAGGCCATCGCTAGTTAGGTATGAGCCCACGAGAGCCCAAATTTGTTTGCGCATACCAGAATAGGTGCCTTCTGGCTCAATCCGTAAAGAAAGCAATTCTTGAAAAAAAGGAAGCAAAAGAAATGACACGGGAGGCAACTGAATGCACAAACTTCCGAGGCATTGGTCTTCTAAGAATTACATATACGATCTATTCTGTGGGATCTGGATCTTCACACTATGGCAGGTCGATCTTTCACCCATTGAACGATTTAAAAATCTTTAAAGCGTGTATAGAGAGCTATACAAAGCTTAAACTTGTTGTAATATCCCTGCAAAAGGAGTGCATCAAACCAAGATCATTATGTAGAAACGCTTGCTGCTCCTCCTCGGCGACGAAGCTATCCAGTGCGCGCTAAAGTTCGGTCTTAATGACTTATCCTTCGGTCTCCCAATTCGAACGGTTCCTCGCCATGGCTGCGCTGTAACATCCAATCCATATACACTACGAAAAGGAGAGGTGACAAAACGCACCCCTGGGGACGTCCGACACCCACAGCAAATGGAACGATTTAACGTCGTTCACTTGAGCATAGCTCTTACAGTTAGTGTACAGAAATTGAATGGCCCTCAGAAAGAACCGTCAATACCATACTCCTGCAATACACTCCAGAGTTTACCTCGAGGGGCCCGATCATATGCTTTCTCCAAATCTACAAAACAACTGTAGATAGGTTTGGCATAGAGGCCTTCTCAAGTACCATTCTGAGAGTGAACAGCTTGTCGGTTGTGCTTCTACCTGGGCGAAAGCCGCACTGCTCATCGCCCAACTTGGACTCGATCACAGCTCTGGCACGCGCTTTCAACACCTTAGCAAAGACTTTTCCGTAGTGACTTAAGAGAGATATACCCCTATACTTGAAACAATCACCCCAGTCTGCCAAACTCTAGGGGTTTCACTGCATTCCCAGGTCACTTTAATGACACGAGAGAGCCATTTCACTCCCTCTTTACCCAAAGCTTTGAGCATTTCTGGCCGGATTTCATTCACACCAGTAGATTTGCGGACTCTACGGTGGGACTATTCTCCGTCCTACTCAAAACCGTTGGTCTGCCATCTTCAGTGCTCTGTTCGGGATTGAGTAGCTCCGAAAAGTGCTCGACCCATCTGCGCAAGATGCCTTTCTCATCAGAAGGAAATACACCATCTTTAAATTTGACTCTTTCGATGATATTAAACTTCCTTCCTCTGAGACGGCGGATGGTCTGCTGGAATACCTTGTTTGCAGATATGTGATCACGGTCCAACTTCTGGCCTAATTCTTTTCAAGACTGCTCCTTATTTGTTTAACAGCCAGTTTGCAAGTTCTTCGCGCCTTCATGTACCTATTTTGAGTAGCTGAATCCCCCAAGTGTATCCACAACTTGATGGCTTTCGTTTTCTTTCTGATGGCTTCTTGAACTTGTTTAAAACCACGCAGTTCTTTTCTCACCACCAGCTGCCACACCAAGCCGCCACTCTTAAAAACAAACATATTTTTCAACAATAACTTCTTTTTAGGACTCTAGGTAGGTAGGTAGGGTGGCTGTCTATGCGAAGCAACGACATATGTTGGCCAAGATAGACCAATAAGTTATACGCTCTTAAGTGCCACTCCTTTTCTTGAAACCATTTAGAGTTATTAAGCTGAGGATATCTTTAACGTCAGTTTGTGATAGTTCGCCCAAGTTGTCGAAGTTTCCTAGTGAGAGCTTCCTTCTTTGGGATAGGGGAGGACAGGTACAGGGGGAAATGGAGGATGGATTCTTCTTCCTCTTCGTTCCTGCAACTCCTACAAAAGTCATTTGAGAAGAGGCTCATCCTTCTGGCATGAAGGCTGACGGGACAATGGCCGCGAGAACACCGAAGAGGGTCTAATGAGCGACGTTTTAAGCAAGATCAGACATTAAGATCGAGTGAGGTTTATTATAGGTAGGTTCCTCTCTCGAGGTACGGCATGTGGTATTATTCCTTCATCTTTGGTTTGTCTTTCTGATCAGGTTGCACTTTAGGGGTCTAAGACCTGCGAAACATTGAGCTTAACAAACTGGGTGGCTTAACACGTGTTTAACAATTTCATCTTAGTTTACAAAGTTTTAGTTTACAAATGCAGCGATTTAGTTAAAGCGGAAGTTACTACCCGCCATTCAATATATGGATATACATATGTAGACTTTCTGACGTTATTTAAAGTATGTAGATGAGCTTCTAAAAATAACCATTGCATGGCACAGAAGGCTCAGCTAGGTAACAGACGTCTTGAACTAAGAACCCAATATATTTTGTTAATTGTTTAATTAAATAAAAACCTAATCTACATAAGCAATGATGTGCCATCGCCTCATGGATTTCATTCTCTTTTTGCTGAATCCCTACACTTCAAGAATAATTTTTCTCGTGTCACATTTTACCATTGTAAGGGCACCCCTTCTCAACCTGTCAACATATTAATTTGGGATAATTTAAGTTTAAGAGAACGTCTAAGACTCGTGCACGTGGGGCCACGTTTCTTATTGATCTTATTTCCCGGCTGTGACGTTGCAGTATTTTACATTAACATATCCGTGAATCGTGACGTTGGGATTTTTGGGTCTGGGTAAATAAATGCCTTAGGGCGTAGGAAAATAATAAAAAAAAAAATAAAACTGCGTAGCGTACACATGCATATAGTTACGAGCGAATATTTCGAATTCTAATGAAGGCAGATGGGCACTTAATATATTTTTGTCCATTTTTGTTTTCTCCACTGTCCTTTGTTTGTTTGCTAAATTTTCCTATAATGGAATAAAAAAGAAAAAGAAAAATTGAATAAATTACCTCTAAGTACGTCCTCACTCTCATAACGTAGCTGGGCAAATTCAAGCAAACAAATACCGTCGACACTATTAGCAGCATCTTTGTCACCTTTATCTGCGATGAGTTTGTCATTTTTCGTCTTCCTTTAAGAAGGATACCAAACAATTCAGTGTATGCGTGTGTTTGTGTGTGTTTTGTGAAATAAATCCAATTTGGAAAGAGAGATGTATTATCAGCGAAATATTTCGAATGAAAAACAACACTCAGACCACACACAACAAACCTGATTTCTTTTTAGACTCTCCGTGCGTTATACAGTTCTGCCCATTGGGGTGTGAACAGTTTGACACCAGTGAATTTTGTCGTTTCACCATGCTCGTCCTGTATGTTGATGAAAAGGGACTTCTTGTAATTTGAGTTTTCCTTAAAAAAAGAAGAAGAAGAAATACTCGTAATTCGATTGGATTGCGACAAGTCACGTATTTCCGCTGTCAAATTAAATGTCAATCTTTACTTTTGACATTGGGTTTAAATTCAAAAATTGTTTGTTTGAACATCTCTTACCGCTTTTGTAGAGTCATAGTTCTTCGAACGGTTGCAAACTTCCAGACAGTACATCCCGTGAAAGTGTTTAAAACCACTATTGTGGTAAATGGCACTGCAAATACCACAACGGTATCCACATAGTTCAGGATTGTTACAAATTCCTAGAAGAGAAAAGGGAATTTCATTAAAATTAGGAACTCACACTGTTACGTAAGGAGGGAGCGCAGGACAGTGACATTCTCTTGTTGTAGTTGGGTTTGTACTTGTCAAATTTAATCTAATTGCCTTAATGGGATTCTGTTGTAACTCAAAAATTATTATGATGCGACGTAACGATCTTTTTTATTAAATAATTAAATTAAATTAAATTATCCTTTCAGTTTTGCGTAGTTTACATTTCACAAGTGAGTGCCTTTAGGCACCCCATTCTCTGCTGGGATACAGACGCATTAATTTTTTATGAAACCATTGTTGTGTTAAATGAATTCTATTTGACGTCTTTCATAGAATGACGTCTGCGGTTTTGTTTGTTAAGAGACAGCATCAGTTCCGAAGATTGCTGAAGAACATCTAAGATTATGTTCAGGAGAAATACAACTACAGGGTTTTTCAATAAGAGCCCTACAAAAGTTTTTTTTAAATAAAACAAAAACGGTTTTGGATATCAATGAAATTCTTTATTCCTGTGAAAGTACGTTCGATGCCATTATGTATGGAACTCGATTTCTTTTGCATGGCCACCACGGGCACGCTTGCAGAAGTCCAGACGCTGAACCCAATTTTCGACGGTTTTCAAGCATAAACCGGCCGATACTGCTGCAATTTCGCGTTCGATATTCGTACGAAGTTCATCAATCGTCGCTGGCTTGTTGGCATAGACCATAGACTTGACGTAGCCCCACAGAAAATAGTCTAACGGCGTCAAATCGCACGACCGAGGCGGCCAAGCGACTGGACCATTTCGTGAGATAACACGTTCTCCAAATTTGGTTTCCAATAAATTGATTGTGGCATTCGCTGTGTGGCTTGTGGCGCCATCCTGTTGGAACCACATGTCCTCCAAGTCCATATCATCCAATTGGGGCCAAAAATATTCGGTTATCATTGAACGGTAGCGATCCCCATTCACAGTAACGTGCCGGTCTTGATCATCACGGAAGAAGTACGGCCCAATGACGCCGCCGGCCCATAAACCACACCAAACCGTAATTTTTTCGGGATGCAGTGATGACTCATGGAGTACGTGTGGATTGCTGCCTGACCAATACCGCATATTTTGTTTATTGACGAAGCCATCCAGCCAGAAATTATGACGACCATAAATTGGACGTAGCGCTCTTAACGTTGAGGCCACTGACTCCGAATTTCGGTAGTAAATTTTAATAATTTCGACTCGTTGTTGGCTCGTATATCTTTCCATCATGAAATGGCAAACCTTACTGAAGAGAAATGTCAAAAAACCGCAAGAAAAATATGGCGTCGATTGCTGTCCCTGTCGCTCTACTTTTGTAGCGTCTCTATTGAAAAACCCTTTATTAGCTCGTCTGGGAAGTTAAATGAAGTTCCTGTTTTGATCTGAGCTCAACCATGATTCAATGACTTAAGTCTTTCCATCGAATTCAAAAAGGTCTTGCATCTATGGTGAAAGAATTGAGAGATTCAGATTTGTCTGACCTTCAGATATAACCTCTCAGTGAGGGCGTTACTAGCACTATTGCGATAAATAACACCTAAATGAACCTGGACGTATTACAACAAGACATTTAGTTTACGCCGACGACGTAATCCAGATGTCATCGGGCAGTTTCCTATGTAGGGGAGGATGGGGTAAGACGGGGCACCCATACAATTTCCTAAAACAAACGCATCGCGCTCGGCAATAGACTTGTTAAAAGTGGTCCTCCCGCCCCTCTCCATCCAGTAAATTGCGTTTAAGCAAGAGGTCGCGTCTTTTGTGTGAACTTAAAAATACTTGTTTTTGTATATTTAAATATTTTTTTTGTTTTGGACTCACGGCGTGATAACTGTCGAGAATAAGTTGCTAGCTGGACGAGCTTCAGTATTAGAAAAGCGCTACAAGTTAGATATTAAGGTACCAATTAGTTTTTATAGTATTTACAAACGGTAAGGTTAGGTTCGCGGGCTGATGAGGGTTACCTCTTCGCACTTAGGTCCATGTAGACCTATTGTGTCCCTGTGATATTTCCTACGGGTAAACCATCAGCTAGTTCATCGATATGATCGACGAAGAATTTGCCTAGGGTTCTATTTCTTATCTGAAAGAGGTATGGGCAGTGATATCTTCGCATGTTGTGGCCAGTAAGTACTCCCACCAGCATTGACATTGATCTCCTGTCTCCTGGCAGGTTTTTGGCTTGTCATACATTGTTAGCATTGACTCACACTAGTTGGTCGGCTCTTGTTACTGCTAGGACCTCCTTCTTCGAAAAGAAGAAACCTAAGGATTCATCTTGCTGATCTTTGATATATCGTTTGTTTGCATAGCCTTACAAGCTTAGATTTTGTCGATGTTGATTGGAGAATCTTGATTGTTGCTTGTTAAATTGCGGTCATGCACTCTTTCCCGATCAAAAGATTGAATTTCACAGGAGACATCACACTCTCATACCAGTTCCCTGTGCTTACTATTTTATTATTAAATCTCCTATCAAAGTGTCAAGTAGGGATCATGCTCCTCGATGGAAGAGACGACTGGGAAAAAATTCAAACCCCGTCCTTAAGAGCATGACTAAGTTTGGTATACGGACGTCTCTAAAATGGACAGTGGATCTGGGTCTGGAATATTCGGAGAGTCGTCTAGGACTAAAATATCGGTCAGGTAGGCACAAATAGGCAGAAATATTTGCCATAAATCAGTGCACAAGCTTAAACTTGCTCTCTAACTTCCGTGACAAAACCATCTTTATCTTCCATGACAGTCAAGCTGCCCTGAAAGCACAGAACTCAGCTACAATAAAATCGAAACTAGTCCTAGAGACAGTCAAATTGCTTCTAGAACTAGAAAAAACAACTTGGTCATACTACACTAGATCTCTACTCACAAGGGCCACATCGGCAATGAAACAGCAGACTCACGGGCTAAGATAGGTGCTGAACCAGTCTGTAGAGTATACAAATCCATCTTAAAAAGCTTCATGAGGGAACAAACCCTGTTCAAATGCAAAACAAGTTGGATGAAAAGTGTAGGAAATGTACCAAACACTTCTTCCCCAATTTATCGCAAAAGAAGTCCAAGTTTCTTCTAAATCTGAGCAAATTCTAATCGGTATCCTAAGTGGTCATTGCCGACTCAAACGGCACCTACACAAGCTTGGCCTGTCACTATGCTTGGAGAGCGTCGAAAGCGCTCTCCATATCTTCACAGAATGCCCTCCACTCATTTATGTGAGAAATCGGATCAGAGAAGCTTATTGGCTTCCAAACAGCCTCTGGAATATACAAACTGCTCTTAAGAAATGGGACAGCAGAATAGGCCTCTATATGAGACCGCAGTACTAGAGTGGACAAACCGCTCCCCACTAATAATAATAAAAATAATAATAATAGTCCTAAAGCTGTTGTTGTCGCTTTGTTACTACGCTGGATACTTCTGGCATGACTTCTCGGGATGAACCAAGGCCTAGCTTCTCGCAACCATTCATGTGTTGTACATGTTACCTTTTTCCAACGAATGAAGGGGACCTACAAATTTTAAGCTTTTTCATGACAGATTATACTCCCGGAGGGTTGTCATTCTCCTATGAGAGGTGGTGCCCCGAACAAAGTTCGGTGGATATGGCTTGGGCTTGAACCCACGATGCTCGGTCAGCAGTCCAACGCAGTAACCACTGAGCCACGGCGACCACTCGATGCCTGCTGGTGTAAGATTGGGCATAGCCTGTAACGATTTCTGCATTTTCAGTCTCGATGAAAATGTCCAGAGCGTATTATTTCTGCACAGAATGATTTCAATTTTTTCCAAAAAAATGGTAGGGACCGCGTCCTTGCAGGATTTTTTTTCGCTTTGTTAAGTATGTTGCACCTCTCTACTTAGATTTCCATGATTTGTTTTTTGTATAAAAGAAGTCAAACTTATGACCTTGAAGCAGTTGTCTTAAATAGAACTCGTTTACTTATGTAGGGACGTACACCATTGCCAGCTGATGTGATTTAGGACACAATGTCCTTTTGATGCTTTAAATGGAAACGTGGATATAATCCAGAAACAATTCTGAAAATAACATGGAACGTTCATACCCACGAGTACATAGTAGTTACATATATAAAACATCGCAACAATCATTAATCAATGGAGCCGGGACAGATATAATATCTTTTCCTAACCATTTGAACTTGCGAGAAATAAATTCTTGTGCAATTTCAACATAACCACCAATTCATTACCGCATTCAATTAGGCCAACGAATTTGATTATTGATTACCGAACATTTGCAATTCCTAATTTGTCATCAATTAGCCGAAATTAGCAAACTAATTAATAAATTGTCCTTGTCGACTAATTCAGATTTATACACGTAATATTCCACTTGGCGACGCTGATTTATTGGACTATGACAAAACCTCAATTCATTTGCATATTTAGGCAAAATTTTGTCTCAAACGCAGGATTGCAGAGTTGGAGAGGTCAATAAGTACTCGAACAGGACATTTTTCCTTAGGCCAAGGCCACGCAATGAGCGGCAAGCCGCAGAGCGGCAAAGCTTCTTCCTTCTAAAATCCAGATTTGAATTTTGCCGTAAAAGTATTCAATTATAGCGGCATGGATACCTTTTTTGAACGAAAATTGTTTGAACTCCCTCTTTGGTTTCTGAAACAGGAAATAGGCGCTTGGAGCCAACACTGGAGAATGTGATCAATGAAAGTCGGAATCTATCAGTACACCCAGTGCAAAAAGATTAAAATGTGTCGGATGAGACTACGACTTTTCTGACAGATGGTTTCTCGCAATTTTTCAAAAGATACCATAATAGAGGCCTGTGATCGTCGTCTTATGGGACAAATAATCAACAAAAAAAAAAAAACCTCCGGATCCCAGAGAATCAAGGCCATGATCTTACTGGCACTGGATTGGGTATTGAACTTGTTGAAGAAGCGGCTGGCGTGTCGTTTTCACAGCTTGGTTTGTGGTTTACGTTCGGGGTCGATCCAATCACACGGCTCATTTTTCCGAACAGCCACACGTTGAAAACTCATTTACAGCCGCCAGTCGTTGCCTTTTGTTTTCGAGCATCAGCATTGTGAGCACTTAGCCGCACTTCGCGCAATGCACTTGGAGTTAAGATGTTTATCATCTCGACCAGCTGTTTCCTGTCCAACCGAATTTATACTTCTTCAACAATATCGTCTCTGGTCGCCTTGATTGAGGATCCATCGTGATGATCGTCGCCAGAAATGCTGAAGAGAAGAGGCTCTCTCGGGTCATTAAAATGGCCTGGGAATGCGGTGAAACCCCTAGGAATTGGCAAACTGGGGTGATTGTTCCTCTTATTAAGAAGGGATAAGAGAGATTGCTCCAATTATAGCGATCCTAAGTCTCCCCGGAAAAGTCTTTGCTAAGGTGTTGGCACCCCGTGCTAGAGCTGTCATCGAGTCCAGGTTGGGGGATGATCAGTGGGGCTTTCGTCCTGGTAGGAGGACAACCGA
Source organism: Matsumyia berberina (assembly GCA_917880715.2). Taxonomy (NCBI): domain Eukaryota; kingdom Metazoa; phylum Arthropoda; class Insecta; order Diptera; family Syrphidae; genus Matsumyia; species Matsumyia berberina. The sequence goes on from OU862870.1 coordinate 40,215,931, forward strand.
CCAGCTATTTTTTCTCAGAATGGTAGTTGAGAAGTTCTGGGAGAGAAGGTCTGGGAGTTCTCTTCTGAAGGCCATTCAATATCTATACGAGAGCAGTGTTCGAGGGAACGGCGTTAAGTCAACACCTTTCAATGTAGGCGTTGGCCTTCGCCAGGAGTGCGTCTTGTGACCTGTCCTTTTTATTGTGAATATGAATTGGTTGTTGCAGCGCAGCCGTGGCGAGGAACGGTTCGAATTGATGGACTCAAGGTTAAGCCATTTGCTTTTTGCTGATTCCTTGGTCATCCTTGGGTCCACCCAAACTGAACTCCAGCGCGCAATAGATAGGCTCGTAGCCGTCTGTGGTGAAACTGCGATGAAGCTAAACGTGAATAAATCAGAGATAATGGTAATTTCCCTAACGCCTGTTCAATGCACTCCGCATGTTAGTGGAGTCCCATTGCTGCTGAAATGAGATTTTTTCGTTATATTGCCGAGATCAAGTCAGGAACACAAGACTGTGGGAGGATCTTAATGTCAAGCAGCTGCTTCTTTGAACGGAAAGGTCCATTCTTCGATGGTTTGGACACGTACATAAATCTCATGCTCCTAACTCGGCTTCTAAGACGTGGCATGAAATCCGTGCTATCAGGTAGGCGTCCCCTGGGTGAAATGGTTGACTCCAGTCAGAAATCTAAGCTCTACTCGTATGAGAATAGCTTCTGGCCATTTAGAGTCGATGGCGGAAGGTCGAGAGGTATGGAGGGCTCACTTAAGCACCAAAAACCCGCAATCCTGATGTTGAGTTTTCGGCTTTTTTTTTATTTTTTTTGCAGAAACATTCAGGATCTGCTCCTGCTTTTTACACTTTAGGTTAGGTTAGGTTAGGTAGATGGGTTGGCGAGGGGAGAGAAGCCCCAGCGCCACACTCAGGTCAGTAGAGACCCATTGTGATGCCCATTAATTGGGGGGAAAGGTACCCCTTGCCCGCGGAGCAGTACCTAAAGCATTCTACTATTGCCGCAGGCTTCCGAACCATTTTGAAGCCTTAATGAACCTCCAGATGTCCCTGATGGGAACGTCTCTTAGTTCTTCAGTGTCCTGGAAGAAATGCCTTCCAAAGGATATATTTCTGAGGTGGCAGAGACCTGGGCAGTGGCAGAGGAAGTGAGTTGTGTCCTCATTGACTTCCTCGTCTCCACAACCCCTACAAAGGTCGTCTTCACTTAGTCTTAATTTTTTCATATAATAACGCGGAGTGTTATGACCTGTAATTACTCCTACAAGGATGGAGAGGGTTTTCCTGTCCCTCTGCATCAGTGTATCAGTTCTGGCACCATTGTACCTAGGCCATAGTTTCCAAGTTATCTTGCAGGAGTCCAAAGAGTTCCATCTTTCATTCGCCTCCGCTAGAGTCCTGATCCCTGCTACATGTTTGAGCTTACATGGCGGGATTTCCACTGACTGATCAGCCTGGTCCAGGTCTAGCGAAGATCCTTTCCTTGCCAATTCATCAGCCTTCTCATTCCCTGGCATGTCCTCACTTTTTACACTTTAAAATGTATCAAAATGATGTTCCAACTATTGATGTAGACAAGCCTAGACTCACTGATCAGTTTTAACCATATGTTCTACAAATATGTCTACGTAATAGACCTGTGCCTACTTTGCTTTTTCTCACGGATTCTGGAAAATTACACTATTACCAAGAACATCACCATCGTTTCCAAGGATTCCATTGATTCTTACTTTCGGTTTCACTTATGTATGGATGTGCTCTGTATGTACGTGGGGCATAGGCAAAGGGCTAAGGAGACAAAAAACGTCTGGCCTTGTCATAAAAAAGTTCTCAACGCTAGACATGTGTAAGTATAGATAGCATTTCACTGTGTCCGGAATCGGTGGTAATTTCGAAAGGTTTACCTCCCGCTAGGAGGCCCATAAAATTACTCCTGTGGAGGAAAATAAATTTTCTAAAAGGATAAAATGCTTCTTGCTGGTTATTAATAACAATTAGGCTCTGCCTATTGTCCTTATTCCCAATATGTATTTGGTTTCAAATTGAACTTGCAATTAGATGTTATATTCAAATAAACGTGCAGCAATTAATTTGAGAGAATAGTGATTCAAGGATTACACCCCGTAGAGCAGAAGAGAAATTGGTACACTTTGAGGTTTCAAATTTCCGTCGTCCATCGAGTGAATACATTGAATTTCTTGAGATTACTTCGAATTGCCGAAACATGTGAGAAGCGAAATAAATTGTACATCAGCTGAACTGAGACAGGTATGTCTGCCACTGTGTTCAGATCAGGTGTTTTCGAGAAGTTTAACCGGAGTCTAATTATACGTGGAAGAGTGATTTGTTTCTCGAAATTAGTCTTATGGCAATCGTCGCTATTGTGACGCCTATCTTTCCTTTTGGGTTTATAAACAGATTGAGGTTAAGTGTCGGGCACTTGCAGGGGAAGTATTCTAGGGTTTCCTTCTCGTTTGTGCCTTTGCAGCCGCGGCAGTAGGGATTAAAAGGGATGCCAAGCTTGGCTGCATGGATACCTACTGTCCAGTGACCCGTACAGATGGCGACTAAGCGCAGAATGTCTGTTCAGGTTATTCTAAGGAGTTCGTTTGTTCTCCTATGGTTGTATGTTGACCAAGTCTTCTTGGATATGGCGCAACTAGTTAGGTTGTTCCATTTGTGTTTGGCTACTAAAAGGTAGAGGAAAGGATTATATTCTTGACAGCTCATAATGGAATGAGAACTTTTCTTGCAAATGAGCTGTCAAGAGCCGACCCTTGCCTGGCAAGCTCATGAGCCTTTTTATTCCCTTCGATGCCTCTGTGGCCATAGACCTATACCTGGGTTAGGTCCTCATCAAAACAAGTAGTTTTGATGAGGTGGTTGTGGAGGTAAGAGCTTTGATGGCTGCCTGGCTATCGGAAAAGATTGCAACTTTTTATTTGGGGGTGGTGTCGTCGTTGAGCTTACGACAGACTTCAGCCTGAAATACACTGGCGAGGTCCAGGAGTCTGAATGATCTCGATATTTTCAAGGCATCTGGAAATCTAACCGAACCTACCCCGCATTCTATTTTCGAATCGTTCGTAAAAACTCGCGTTGTTGACCTCCCTGCTGTTCCATTCCATTATTGTTAGAATACGCACGGCGAAGTCTTTGCTGAACGTAATGCATAGGATAAGATAGTTTGTGAGAGATGCTAACGCCTCCTGAGGAACTGGAGCCAGAATGCTACAGTGCCCATGTGCTTGGCCGACCAGCACCCAGATTCTCTGAGTCTGACAGCACTGCAGGTTGCCGTTTTTCTGATGTGAAGGCACTTGTAGTTCCTACACTAGAGGTTTTCTTTGCTCAGTGCGGGTCACACGCCCAAAGACCCGTATGTAAGAATTAGACGTACTCCGGCAGTGTGTACATCCACAGCGTCATTCTTGGTCTTAGTCCCCACTTCTCCACAAAGGTTCTGCTACAGGTGTAAAAGCCTATGCATGCCTTTTTGGCCCTTTGCTTTTTATTTTATTTCCAATTCAGTTTTGGATCGAGAATGATTCCTAAATATTTGGCAGTGGACGTTAGTGAGAGCTCTTGACTGTACTTTGGTTTTTGTCAGACAGCTTGTTGCCCAGGTGCTTATATACACATTTGGAAAACTGATTTGTAATCACTCGCCTAATCTACCAGATATTTACACTGCATATCCATCAGATACAATTTCTTTCGTGAATTGAATCATGCAATCAATTTCTCTAACGGAGACCGCTCATTTTCTGACATAATTGATTTGTTGATGTCGATGTCTGATTTCATTTCTTGTCTCTTCTGCTGTCAGAATTGCTGATATAATTTTAAAATTTAAGGTTATATGCCAGCATTTTTACATAAATCAGAAATGATTTAACTAAAGTCGATGTTTTCCCCTTGTTTTTGTTTTTACTCTCCTTTTCCAATCTTTTTAGTTTTTTTCTGTTTATCGACATCTTTTCAATCAAAATTTGCGATGTCAGCAAGTATAAAATATTTTTGACAATTGTTTTGACATATTTCTTGACTGAAATTATTTCTAATTGGAGGCGCGTTTATGAGATACAAAAAGTAATTTTCGGATTGACGCTTAATAATTTATCGCAGTCTTTTAACCGTTCGGCATTTTTGTAATACACTGTTGTATGTCACATAGTTACACATAAGATAATAGTTAGAACAAAACGGTTTTCTAAGCTTAATATTGGCATTAGTGGGTATAAAGCGGCCAATTGGGCCAAGGCTTAAAAAAATGCAGTCAGCTGGCGAAGACCAAAAAGCATTCGAGCTAAATACCTTCCGGTCTTCTTTAAATCAACTGATTAAGTGTTATACTAGACTTGCTACTAAGCAATCCTTGTAGCTTGTCTGACCATGAGACATGATGCTGAGGATCATCAGCGTGGTCTTCTTTCTCAAAACAAGAAAACAGGTAAAGAATTTACATACATAAGCCAATCCATATATCACATGTTTTTCTAAAAACACTCAAAAAACTTTAAGACCTTCAAGAATTATTTCGATCGAAACCAGAGCTTATGCAGTGTACAGCATGCCTATGTCAGGGTTAAAACCGTGTAAACGACGGTATATAAAGGAACTAGTACAATCAAGAAAGTAATAGCACCAACGAGGATTTATGTCAGCTACTTTTTCTAGATATAAAATTTGGCTTTTGCGACTTGAATATAAAAACCTCATCTTGTATCTTAAAAAACCATGGTTTTGCCTTCGCCACGAATTGGATAAGAATGTTGCAGAATTATTGACTCCAACTTAGGATTTTCACAAGGAGTGATATTATCCGAACCACTGTAGCGTCTTCCAAGCCAAAATCGCAGCTATCATTCAAGCACAGATATTGAGCCAAGCTGCGATTAGGAGCCGAATTACCACACTCTTTACCGAGTAACTCGTCATCGAAATGTGAATATTTGGCATTTGGAGGTTAACCGATTATTTGTTCATCACTCGATATAGATTACCCTAATTCGGCCCCGATCCTTCATATCCAACACAATAAAATCGAGGGCAGTGAAAGACAGCCGCGTCTCTCTGAACGAGACACGAGTCATACTCTGTAGGGTCCTTAGTCCCTGCGCCATTCAACGGAACTGCGCGGGTGACGAAGCACGAAGTTCGACCATGTCGAAGCACCTATTTCGTATGTTAAGCACCTGACTTAGGTTAGGTTAGGTCATGTTTCGAAGGGTGCGTGGTGGATAGGCCTCATCACTTTCACATGGACCATAGGTCCATTGTGAGTACCCTTTTAATGTTGTGGGAATAGCAGCATGGTTCCCGGGACAGCCTAATGATCTATCATATTGTTGGCGTTTTTGTCAACCAGCTAGTACTCTTTAAGAATCTGAGTAGGTCCGTTAACTGTAATTCTGTTACCTCTGCTATGGTTGCAAAAAACCTTGATCCTTATACCCGTAGACGTCGTTCTTGCAGGGCGGAGCAGTGGCACAGCTGATGCCTCTTCTTCATCTGCTTAAATCGTTGGATTCGATCCTCCACTTACGGAGCCTGACTCCGATAGCGCCGTGTCCTCTAATAATTCCAGTAAACATGCGGATAGAAGATCTGTCCAGTGCCAGAAGGCACCTTGTTTTAGCTTTATTAAATTTCGGCCATAACGTAATGCAACATCCTCTTTGGTTAACCAGGAGGAACTAGCTTCTTTCTCTATTATGCCGTCTATTATCCCATGTAATCTTCCTATCGGTGGCATTACAAATGTGTCCGCTTCGCTAATGTTCAGAGCCGACCCCAATCTTGACAATTCATCAGCTTTTTCGTTCCCTTCTATGTCTGAGACAAGGAGGACGAAGAGACTACTGTACATTTCTTCTGCATGCGTACCGTCCTTGCCTACATTAGGAAAACCACCTTAGGCAAATATTTCTCTAACAATCTAAATACTCTGAACTCTGCCACCACGGCCGATCTAAACAGCTACCTCAGAAAGTCGTAAATGGTTTCAGGAGTAAAGCCGGGATCAACATGCTTATATGTATATGATTCCGTATCTGGACTTCGTCAAACCCTTCTCCTGCATCTTTCCAAGCAGAGACCAGTGGGAGAAAAAAGAAATTTTTAACAAGCCAAAGGCCATCTACACGGATGACTCCAAGATGGACATAAGCACGGGTGCTGGTGTCTTCTCTGAGGAGTTTGGACTCAGCAGCTCAATAAGACTCCCTGACAAAAGTAGTGTTTTCCAGGCTGAGGTTCTTGCAGTGACCAGAGCTGCCCAATTGGCGTCAATGCTCATGGTATAATGGGAGCATATCACGATCTTCATAGACAGTCAGGCGGCTATAAAACCACTAGCTGCTACACGAATTATATTCAATCTTGTAAAGTGCTGTCGCGAGGAGCTGGGTTTCCGGCCACAGTGCTTTGCTAAGATATGAGACTGCTGACGAACTGGCATGGAAGGGACCAGCGTTAGCGGACGGTACAATAAAACCTCCACTCCATCCTCTGAAATAAACAGTAAGGCTAAGATCCTTAAGTGAAGCGAATAACAGGTGGAAAACACTAATCAACTGCGAAATTTCCAGAAGGCTATGGCCAGAATATAATAAAGGCTGAACGACAAAGCTTTTACATATGGACAGGAAATGTCTGTCATTACTGGTAGGATTATTCACAGGCCAGGGCTCAAATCACAGGGATCAAAGCACAGGCCAGGGATCAAATCCACAAAAGGTGCGTCTGACCGATGGATGGTCTATGCATAGGATGTGGAGAAAAGGAAGTAAATGAGGACACAGCCCATTTTCTTTGTCATTGCCCAAGCCTCTGTAAGAACATTGGGCAGATACCTCTTCAATAACATCAAGGAGTTATCCGATGGTTCTCTATCGGATCTGCTCAAGTTTGCAAGGACAGCCAACTGGCTGTCATCAGTATATAGAATCACGCAGTGGGAAGTAGTTGGTAAAACACATGGATACCATAACGGGTCTTCATAGACCTAAGTGAGATAAAGACGGTTTCATCATCTTCATCGGCCCGCTAACCTAACCTTATCTAAGCCGAAATCAACCCCCAGTACTCAGTAGTTTCACAATGGACATGCTTTCTTTTTGGTGTAAGTGCACCTCTCCTGGAGGACTACTCAAACTAATTAACTGATTTTATAGATTTTTCTGTGGAACATATCACTAAATGCAAGTTTAAAGTCTCATCACAGAAACTAAGGCAACCCATTCTCAGCAATTCACCACCATTCTTGAATCCTGGTTTGCCACCATGCCCAGAGACCAGGCAGAGTTTCACCTTGTACTGTATTCCAAGAATCTTGAGCTCTTCTCGATTTCTCTTGATTTGATTTCTTTAGCAGAAATTCTGAGAGTTAAGTGTCTCTGCCCAAGCAAGTCAAGCATTTTAGAATCTACTTGAGCCCCACGAATACATGCGTATCAAAACACTCAGCAAAATGCCTAACGCTTTCAGAAGGTCATTGTGATTGGAAAGATGACCATCTTTTCTCAGAAATGCCAGGCAAAACGATTACGAATTCGACCTCGAAAATACAACAAAGAGGGCATTAACGTCTGTGGTAAATCTGGTGGAAAATGAACTCGCTTCAAACAGTAACCCTTTCTCGACACCAGTCAATTTTAACGATGGCGGCAGACTATATGTATATGCAGATGAGGTTGTTAATCTATTTATGAAGTTCATATCCATCACCTTCCCATTCGAAAACGTCTAAGATGATTTTCGATTTATGTGAAATTGGTGTCTGGATTCGAAGAATCTTTTCCCACCGATTTCACCATTTCACGGTTAACTGAAGTGAAATTCCGTTCAACATTTGAATGAAACAGTTGTTAAGGTATTTACTTTTCAGCTTCCTAGAACTCACGGTTAAATTGTAACGAAAATTAAGTAAAAAAAAGTCAAGCCCTTTGGAATAATACGCTTCATGTTTCAACAAGCTTTGCCTACCACTCATTTCAGTTCAGATCAGGTTTGCTTATTTTTAAGAATTTTCATATGCAGAAAAATACTCTACGGCGGAAAACCTATAAATAGAACGTCGGTGTTACACTGAAAACCCATATCTACGTGAAACCTTCAACTACCTACAAGTCTTTCATTTTATTTTTGAATTAAATTTTTTTTTTGTAAACATCCTGTCGAATGTGGTTGATAGAAAGGATCCAATACTTCATGAAAACCTCAAAAAGCAAAAAAGGACTTTTAATATTTTAACTTTTCCTTTTATGTTGGTTTCACGGAAGCCCTTTAACGTGACCCCATTGCCAGGAATGCTGGACCTTGGGAGCGATGTTAATTTTTTTCCTACGAGGAGAATGTTTCGTAAAAAAAACGTTCTGTCTCGAGTGTGATGGCGGCAATGTGGGTTCTTTTTGTTCTACTGATGCTGCTAGAGCGTGCCTAAGTAATATCATTCCGGGAAAAATATTTATTTGAATAAGAGGAGTAATCTTTAATTTTAATGCTTCTCCATTTGAATTCAAAGTAGAAATTTGGAATTTATTACCGAAATGAGGACCCTTTCTTGTCTAATAAATCATGTTACGATACGATACGATGACGATGAAGTTTTCGGTCGTTTTATGTCGGGTTATGTCGTTTTTGACGTTTTATAAACTTAAGCGCTGGTTTGAGTTTCACGTTTTGTATTTCCCACTATTTACCACGTGCTTAGCCATGTTCTTTGCGTATATATAAGTATTTCGGGACACCTCTTCAGTTTCAAGATAAATACCACAAAAATCACCTATCTGAAATAGCTAAGATGGCTGCCTCCGTTCAGACAGGGACACACTTAGACCAGATTTGTCCCTTGTGATGCCACGAAAAATACCGGCTTACCGGCACCAGAGACCAAGAGTATAACGCCGAAAGCGTTGAGATTTGTGACCGTATCGGTAACGACCCTATGTATTGAACCACTTTGACCTGGAGCTAAAGTTTCTTATCCTTTAGATGTCGAGTTCGACTAGATCGTTAAGATCATCATAAAAGTATTCCCCATGGCCTAGGAATGAATCCGGAAAAACTGAAGTACAAGACTTCCCACGTCCAAAACTGAACGGTCAAACACTCTTATTATCTTCCAGTGCTAGAAACTTACGCACTGTCCTTGACCCGAAACAAAGCTGAAAATTAATCATCGAGCAGCGCATTACGAAGGCAAGCATAGCCATTTACGCCGGCAACGGTACTTTCGGTTAAAAATAAGAACTTCTGCCAAAAACGACCCTATGAGTGTACACAGCCGTTGTACACCCAATTGTCACTTAAGGCGCCATAGTATGGTGGCCCGCATTAAGGAAGAAATATAACACAGACAGAATTAAAAAAGTCCAAAGTATAGGCATCACAGGGGCGCTCAGATCGTGGCCAATGGACGCCCTTACTGTCATCCTACACCTACTAATACTTGACCTACATATGTACATACCAAAGAAATAGTATTATGCAGCGTAGTCTGGCTATAAGAATCTGGGTGCTGAACCACAAAGCCCTACGGTCAGAGTAAAGTCCTGGAACCAATACCAAACAAATTGGTCGTGTCCTTGATTGACTACATAACTCCCAAGCAGAGCAGACTGAAAAAAAGAAAAAGTGATTAAGGATTTTGATACGACGGTTCAAAAATGGACTGCGGAATTGGCGCAGACATTTTCTCTTTTCGACTTCCGAATATGCCAATGCCTTCTTAGGTGAGCTCCTTACTATTCGGGAAGCCTGCCGTGTGCTGAAAAATTCTCCAACACCCATCTACAATACTACTGTCTTCATTGACAGCCAAACTATAAAAGCTATTGATTCGGCCACTACATCTTTAAAATCGGTAAAGCAATGCCAGGAGGAATTAAACCAACTGGGGGTCCAGTGCAGGATCACTCTCACCTGGATCCTAGGCCATAGTAAAATTGACGGCAACGAAAGAGCCGATAACCTGACCAGGCGGGGATCAGGCCTTAACGACTCACTAGAGAAAGCTGTTTATATCCCACTAGGAGTCGTTAAGAGGAATATTCAACATCACTTTCTGAAGACGGCCAAACAGGCGTGGAATGGGCTTAACTGCGTCATATCGAGGAAGATCAGGCCCGATTACAACAAACAGAAAACGAACGAGCTACTAAGCAGATCAAGATCAGATATTGCAAGAATCGTAGTCGCTAGCACAGGCCACTGGTCAATTGGAGACCACGCAGCTAAGCTAGGTATCTCCCACAACACTTTCTGTCGTAGTTGCAAAGATAACAGCAAAAATGCATCACTTTCTGTGTAAATTTCGGGCCCTAGCGAGGATCAGGCAGTGCACTATAGGCAAACCCTTCTTCGACGACCTCAAAGACATTTCCAGGAAAAAGATTGATGAACTAATCCTTTTCCCTAATTCCACAGATTGGATTAAAATATCCTTGTCTATCAACACCCAGTGCTAATTGGGTTCCTTTAGAACCGCCACCTATACCTACCTACCATTCCCCAAGGGATTTCCTTCTCAATGTTGCTGTGTCAGGGCAGGTGCAAGGTATGTGGCTTGTAGTTTCACCTCCTCTTCGTCTCTACTCCTTCTACAGAAGTCACCTGTCTGAGTCCATGTCTGCCTATGTAACAATGTCCGGTGAGGGCCCTATTAGTGAACCTAAGTTTTTCCAGTTAGTGGATAAGAGTGTCTCCGTCTTTTTGAAGTCCAGCTTTGACCAGATTTGCTATTGTTCCACCTATTGTTTACCAGTTTACCAGTGGCATCGGTATCGAGGAGGAATATGATCAATTCGATAGGAGCGGATGGTTCGCCCTAGTTTTCGGGGAGATTCCGTCCTGCGCCTTCTTTTTCCAGCTCGTTCATTCTGCAGTTGCCTGGAACGTCCCCATGTCTTGGGACCCAGAACAGGATAACGTCGCATCTGTCTGCAATCTCGATAAGAGATCTGGGGCATTGCTTTACGAACTTTAATCTTAATATCGGCGATTCCAAGGCTATAGTACAATTTAATTGAAAGCCAAAATGCAGCTTCGCGGACTGCAATAATTTCCGCTTGAAACACATTACCTATACAGTAGTCCGGCAGTCATTTGGTAATAGCTATGTCAGAAGCGTTGGAGAAAATTCCCGCCCCCGTATCGCACACTCTTTTGGATCTGTCTGTGAATATTTCTATCGCGGAGTCGCTCTAAACTGCAACGGACTCCCAATCGCTTGTGCTAGGAATCCGAGGTCTGTATCTGATGTTAAAATCAATATGAGGCGCGTTAAAGTCCATTTTACTAGGAATAGTACTGTCATTCGGGGTACTAGAGTGGCCCCTTGTTGTGCTTACAGGTGGGAGGATTCCCTGAGCCTAAGTTCCGCTTTGGCTGTCATTAGATTCCCGAAATTGTCGAGAGGAAGCAGGTGGAGCATTGTCTCTAGTGTAGGGGTTGTTTTCAGGAAACCGGTTACGCAGATGGATGATAGCCTCTGTATCTTTTCAAGTAGGCTAAGACTAATTTTTTTCTCTAGTGCTGTTCACCAGACTAGTACTCCGTACATCAGGATCGGTCTCACTACTGCTGTATAAATTCAATGGACTACTTAAGGCTGAAGGCTCCATTTCGGGTCCAGAGCTTTCCGGCAAGAATAAAGGGTAATTGAGGCATTCCTTACACAGTTTTGTATATTCAGCTTCCAGCTAAGCTTCCTGTCAAGAATTTCCACTAGGTATCTGGCGTGTCTTTAAGTAGATATGTAGCTAAGGACCTGCCTTGGCCAAATCTTAATTTTAGCTTTTGTTGTTGGCACATTATTGGACCAAAATTGTACGTTTTCATATCTTCACTTTTTGAAATATATGTACAAATTTAACTAAACGAAAACTCTCTTAAAGGTTCAGAGCGTATGAGCGGGAAAAAAGTTAAATCTTCAAAAAAGTCTTAACCTTTGTTCCATTTAAGTCCTCGTGCCTAGTGGGTTATCTTTAGCCCAATCTACGAAAATCTTCTGCGGAATTTAAACTTATAGTGTATAACTTACTAAGAAAACATAGTAATTTTAAGGATCTGGATTGCTGCTAAGAAATTGTCGCGCTGCGTGAATATCCTGTCCTCGCCGACAGAAGAGTCAGAAATAATAAACGCCCTGATATGTATGCACCTGTCTGGGTCATCTGAAATCAGCGGCCTTTCGTAACATTCATCCCTTTTATTTTATAATTGTACTACCATTCGATATCACAGTCATAACTATGCCTGTCTCTTCGCCATCGACAACCTTATTTTTTTATTTTTAATATTTTAAATTTACTTTTCAGAAAATCTTTTCCAACATCAGCCTTGAATGTAGACTTTAACTACATATTATCACAACAATCGTTGACACACTGACTATGCCTTAGTCTTAGACTATACTCAAGTTACAATTTAACGACACCAAAGTGTCTCAACTCTTGGAACTGAGACCAACCATTATGACGAACATAGTTCGTTGCCATTAAATACTTTTTTCAAAGTCGAGTCGAGAATACATTTAAATTTGCATTGCTAAATAGAATTTTATAATACCGTTCCTAGTTCCAGCCAATAAATTCAGATTCACAACAAATTAATTCCTTGGATCCATTAAACTAACAGCGAGAACGTTAATTTATTCATTTAAGGATTTTCTTTGCATTGAGTGTACTTAACTCACAATACGGCAGCTTCAAGGCGTTTAGGGACAAATTAGCATCTGTTGTCTTAAGTTGCATTTTTGTTGTTTTTCGTAATTTGGAGCACTGGAGTTGAGATTTGAATTCCTATCAACTCCTGGAGTGTATTATGATTGAAGAGCAGACCACGGGAAAATTTTCGGCGTACTTAAGAAAGACGGAGGTTGCGTGGCTTAACTTGTCTGGCGAGGGTACTTCTTGCTTTGTCTCACTATTATACCATTTTCGCATTGTATGTACTTTAACCCTTATCTCACAGAAAAAGAGGGAAACGGGAACTTTGGTTATAACTAAGCCAAGGTATCCCTATAATTACATAAGAAGGTACATTTTCCCTTATCTCCCGTACAGGTGTGTCGCATTCCAATGCCACTCCTAACTTAGCATTGCTTTTTTTTATGAAACTTGAAGTCGAAAACACTGTTGTCTCTTTGAACGATAAAGACTGCCTCATCGGAGTGCGAGACCTTTTTTTTGTACCGAGTTTGGAAACAATTCACTGGAGCACTCAGACGCAGCTGGTCTCTTGTACTATTAAGGAGCAGGACCCACTTTGTACCCATTTAAGTGGCATTTTTTCAACTTTCGGAAAAAGCCGAAAGGGCGCTTCCAGTATCAGCACTAACCACATCAGCACCGAAAGTCTGCCACCTGATTCGAGCATGTATCGTCGCCCATTTCACAGGTCTCACTCGGCAAAGCCATGAGAATAATGCCGCTGATTTTTTCTAACGTTCCGGAGCGTTCGTTTAGTCTCCTTTCATCCTGGAGAGCCGTGCCACGTGCAATTCTGTTTGTAGAAAGCCCAACGTCAAAAGGACCCCTGGCCAAAGATGCAGAAAGACCAAACGCAGGTTCAGGTCCTGAGAAATCATCCTTTGAGCTCTGCATAGCAATTTCATCGTAAATATCATTTCCACACATCTCAGTGTGACCTGAGATCAAGACAGTAGTCAACGAGTGTAGCCCTGTGACGGAATTCGGAGAGCTTTTGCATTCTCTATTTTGGAACTGATTAAAGGGTTAGGCAAGACCTTAGGCGGACCATGGCTATCTTTACAACACAGTTTGTGACTGTTAGGATAACAAAAATATCTGCTTGGAAAACAGGGGCATGCTTGCCTAACGAATAGTGAAGTTAAGTTTTGTTGGTCTTTCCTCATTCCAATGCTGCTACCGCTCTTCTAAAACCCCACATAACAGCTATACAGGAACCATGGGTGTGTAAAAACCGCATCTGTGGTTTCGGAGGTGTTCGGGGGGTCACGGTACTCTGTGACAAGCCATATCCATGGAACTAGAGTCGTTGGATAAATGTCACACAAGGTCATCAAAACTCTAATACGGATAATACCAACGGCCGCCCCTTCTAAGACGATAGATTGCTTTGATAGTACAGTTCATGACATGAGTATCAAAGAGAGGTATGTAGATCAAGCAAAGCATCTAGGGCAGCACCAGGAATACTCGGAAAAGACTCCGTGCAGTCGAGACAAGCCGTTTTTTTTTCAAGTTTAGTGCAGTAGGCAGTCACGTACTTACGCGAAAGCCTCCTCCACCAAACAACCGACGCAAAAGCTAGAAATGGTCTTATCATAGCCGAATAGATCAATAGGATCTTTTTCGGTGATAAGCCCCATGTTTTGCCAAAAGTACCTTAAACTGTCAGAAAACTAAAGACACCTTTGATGTCTTCGAATTAACATGCTTTGCCCAAGGAAGTTTTTTCTCCAGGATCCTCTAGCACTGACTGAGTCAGATCTGGTCACACCCCACCTTCTCGAAAGGAGGACAACCTCAGCTTTCAGAAGATTGACGGAAAGCTCACTCCTAGTGCACCATTCATTGATCATGTCTTAAGCCATCTGTGCATTAGCACAGACATTCTTGAGACATGACCAAACAGAAAGTAGGGCAACATCATCTGAATATGCCTGAGTGTAGACGTTAGAAGAATTGCGAGCATGTTACATAGAGTCAACGACCATGCACCATAGCAGTGGAGACAGAAAGCCGCCTTGCGGGCATCCTCTCTTTACCCCTGCTGTAACATAGCGGCCACAGTCCGCATTCACAACCAAAGTTATATTCATCGACATTGGTCTGATCCACAAAACCAGAATCTCATCCACTCCGTGTTTTTCCTTTAGGAGAGGCGGAGAATGCATCATGCACCGTTAGGGGGATTGTTGCACTCACTTAAACTCCTCCTCTACCTTTGCTTCTATTCCCATTTTCCTGAGATGCTCGGTGAGTCTGCAATGGCCCGTTAGAAAGCCCGTTAGAATGCGAAGCTGGTTTTTGCTGGTACCTAGGCTCCTCCCTCGGTCGTAGTTCCCGAGGAGTTCCTTGGCTGCCTTAGTCCTGGGAATGTTTCCCATAGCATCTTTCTTTTGCACTCTTCCTCTTTTCTCAGAGTGGATTCGGTGTGGTCCCAACCCGTTAGCTCGGGTCCAACGAATGGTATTTCTGACCCTCGGCAACCCCATGGAACCGCTGTTTGCATTACTTCAGGGGGAAGAAGGGTGGAGGGTCCAATAGGGTTCCGGGATGATTCTTATAAGGTTATGTTTTCTTTGGTTCCACTTATCGTTACTCGAGATCATCATTCTAACGATGTTTTCCGGGGTGAAATTGCATGGCTTTTGCTGCCATCTGCTACAGGTGAAAAGGGTGTGGTTTGCGTTATCTACTAGGGAGTCGCCGCATCGGCAAGCTGGGCTCTCCACTTTTCCCATCTTATGGAGGTGTGCGTTCGATGTTCGGTTAGAAACTGGGTGATGTAGTAGTTTACTTCTCCATGTTTCCAAATCCGTTCATTCAGCAACGTTCCTAATCAGTCTTGCCATTCACCTTCCTCTAGTTTCAGGTGTCCATCGCTCTTCCCATTGTTGTTTGGTGAGCTCCTTTGCCTCTGCCGTTGCCACTTCCACTCCTGTTTCGGCTTTATGTTTGTGGACGAATTTTCTTTCACACATGCAGTCAAAGGTCGCAGACTAATTACTGTGGTCAGAACTTTTCCCCCTTTGAACAGAAACTCTTGATTTGATGATTGCCATAACGAGCAGCTTGAAAAGCCCCTCAATTCAAAAAAGACAGGAAAGCAAAAACTGTAAACACTGGACTACTTTCTGAAAAAAGAAAATCGTCTCGATAAAATCAAAATCCTTCCTATAATGCCGCTCGTGAACGTTGCGCACTAGCACAAACAAAAAGAAACCTTAAATCTCTCTTCTTGGTTTTGCCACGAGTCCTTTTAATTTTTTTCAATCTTTTGATATCCATTCGTGGTCTGATTGGAGAAACTCTCCTTTCTACCAAATCTATAGTATGAAGCCGATTCGATGAACTGAACAACCGTCAGGATAATCCCATTTTCCCCACAATTTCAGAATCCTTTAAGGTTTCTCTTAAGGATTATCTTATAGGCCTTTCCTTCATTTATTAAAGTCAAATTTGCAAAGCATTCGATAATTGTCAAAGATAATCTGTAACTGGCAAGTATGTAACTCAATTTCAACATTCCAGACTTCACAATAAGAACATGACAGGTGATTAACTTACGGTATACGTTTACAATTCAATTACACCATCTACTGTACCGTTTACATTTCACTTATGTACATATCCATGCATGATTCATTCCGACTTTAAAGCTCATCCAGTTGCATGTGGCAATGTACCAAAGGACAGGCTTCTGTTTCCTTGAGTGTCATTTGTTCGCCATCAATGGATAAATTTCGTAAAGGACACATTGATTCATTTTAAAGCCTGCGAGAGAGATGGGAACGCCCACACCGTTGTGCCGGGATGTGATTTCCTTAAATTTGTCAGTAGTTACTCACAAGGCCCGGAATGTAACGGATACGCAACATAAATTTTTCCACGAATTTTGAATTTCTTTTCCAATTTAGTTAATTGACCTGTTTTCAGGCACTGAAACTGATAAATTGTTATGATTAGCCAGTTTTATTACCTCTGATCCTTATATTTTATCATTTTACTTTAGCTTAGCATTTTTCATGTTTCACATTTGTTTCACAGTGTGTGTAGTCGTATGAAACAGGCGTTGTTTAATTTTTCAGACACTTTAAGCCAATAAAATATGTTCAGCGCATTAAGTTGGTCCTTGGAACTTGGAAAGTTGCTGTGAGAGAGAACTAGATTTTGCCTTGTAAAGTTGTAAATAAGATGATTTTTGTTTTTGTTTATTTCGAGGTCCTTCAATCTATTTAATGTGACCTCTGTAAAAATGATTTCATCAAATTAGCATGAAAAAATGGAGCAACAAGTCCGCCATTTTCATTTTTGATATTTAATGCTAGAATGTTCATGGCGACTTTAAATAGCAGAGGACTTAGTCTGGATTATCTTTCCAGAACAATTCCAAGTACGGACATGTTCTGCCCTATCCCCGAGGTTTTGACTATTTAGTACAGTATCGGAAGGCTATTTGAGGTCGAAATATTAGACTATGTCGACTGGTCTAATGCAGAACCCGTATCAGACTCAGGATGTTTGCTATGTTTTACCGACGGATCAAAAATGGCTTCCGAAGTGGATGCTGGCGTCTTTAGACCCAACACTTAAGTCTCGGTAACAATGGGGATGTGCCCAGCGACGTCTCTCGTCGTCGTGCAAACGTTAACGTTGTAAAACAATTTAAAAAGGCTCATCGTAAATTTTCGGCACCTCGCCATAGTTCCATGGCTTTCTACCCCAAGAAGCGATCAACCAGACATCGTGGTAAGGTCAAGGCCTTCTTTAAGGATGATCCTTCGAAACCAGTGCATCTAACATGCTTTGTTGGCTACAAGGCCGGTATAACCCACATTGATCGTGAGGCGGATCGTCCAGGATCAAAAGTCGACAAGAAGGAGGTCGTAAAAGCCGTAACCGCATTGGAGACTACACCAATGATTGTTGTCGGAGCTGTAGGCTACATCGAGACTCCATTTGGTCTGCGTGCTCTGGTCAATGATTGGGCCCAGCACTTGTCTGAAGAATGCCGGCGTCGTTTCTACAAGAACTGGTACACGAGCAAGAAGAAGGCTTTCAGCAAGGCCAGCAAAAAGTAGATCGATGATGTTGGCAAGAAGAGCATTGAAAATGTCTTCAGGAAGATGACCCGCTACTGCAGTCATCCGCATCATTGCTCATTCGCAGATCCGTTTGATCAAGCAACGCCAAAAGAAGACCCACATCATGGACATTCAATTGAACGGTGGCACCATTGACAAAGTCAAGTGGGTCAAGGAACACTTGGAACAAGCCGTCCAAGTGTCTAGCGTCGTTGGACAAGATGAAGTTATTGACTGCGTTGGCGTCACCAAGGATAAAGGTTTAAAGGGTGTGACCAGTCGTTGGCACGCCAAGAAGTTGCCCCGCAAGACGCACAAGGGTCGCTTGTATTGGAGCTTGGCATTCAAGTCGAGTGTCCTTCACAGTAGGACGTACTGGTCAGAAGTGCTACCATCATCGTAACGTGATCAACGGAGTAAGATTTTACTGACAAGAGCATTACACCAATGGGTGGCTTCCCTCATTACGGTGAAGTGAACAATTACTTTGTCATGCTCAAGGGATTGGATCCAAGAAACGTGTCATCACTCTGCGTAAATCGTAATATATCGTAAAATAATTGCATCAAGGAAGAGCAAGCTGCCACCACTGCTGCTAGTAAATGGTTTGCTTTTGGATTTCACTAAATTCCTTGTAAATATGTACAAGACTACATGCACAAAATATAACAAGCTATGTTCCAGGCTGAAATCCATGCTATTGAGATTTACACCAGGATAAATCTCGATGAAGGTATCAGGGCGCAAAAATACGCTTAAAGCATTGACATCCCACTTCGTGGAATTTATGTCAGTCAAGTCCTGCTACGATACCCTATAATCAATTGCCAGAAACAACAAGGTCAAGCTTGATTGGGTGCCAGGCCACCAGGGCTTTATAGGGAATGAAATTGCGTATGACTTGGCTAGGGCCTGTTTGGCTTCCGTGCTCTTGGGACCGTTACCCTTCTGTAGCGTTAATTGGGCTACCACCACAGCTTTGTTAAACAACTGGGAACACCAATATGCAAGAGACTTATAAAGCCCTTTTCCTACAACCATACCACTTGTGCGCCGGTTTGCTACCACACTTGAGTGTCGATGTACCTGTCTAAAGGGGCTGATTTTCAGATCCATCCTATGGAGTTAAGATAGGTCTTCAAAAAAAGGCTTTGCCAAGTGTGAGTTGACTGGATCTAGCTAGTGCCAGGCGAACGAAAAGTGAAACAGGGCTTCCTTTTTCCTATGAACCGCAGTGGGTGTTGTAGGAAATGCTTAGCTTGGAAGCGTATATACCAGTTGCCCATTGGCCAATGCTAATGCCAACAATTGTGGCTGTCTCTTGATTAGGTCGTGCTCCCTTCTTTATTGCTGTAGCTCCGGATTTAACATACTTTTCTAAACTGTTCCACCTTGAGTTGCCAATTAATGGAAAGTTCTGAAAGGTTTTGCCCTTAACTAGTCCTATTGGAGAGTACATTACCTCCGCGAGAGAACTACCAAGGGATGAGCTCTATCTGACTAGCTCGGCATTATTAGGCAATCTATTCTTGCAAAGAATAGCTGCCAAAGAATAGCTGCCAAATGGAGCGTTTGGCAGCTTAGTTATCAACAAATTTTGCTATATTGTTTGTAATTGTGGTGTTGACGCTAAATATGAGGAGTCTGGAAGGCAATATGATTTGAAGACGTTCAGTTTAGCTGAGTAGACATCTGATCCGACGAAAGTTTCCATCTCAAAGCCATCGGTGAAGATTAATACTTCATATTTTGGTAGTGAATGGCTATTTTTAAATTCAAACCAAAAAAAAAAGACGCAAACATTTATTAAAAGCTACTTTTACACTATATTTGCATTTCAATCAAGACAAAGATACGTAAAACAGTTAAAGAGCATAAATAGACCAGGTTAGCGGAGTATCTTAAACTACACAAACCGAAATAAACTTTTCTTATTGTGTCATAAATGGTATCACATCAAGTTAATGAACTATTAACGCGATACCCTAAATATTTCACCACATCAGCCGTAGGAATGGAAACTTTGTGCGACTTAAAATAGACTAAAGGTTTAAGAGGGATTAAGGTTCTATGTAGTTGTTTTGTCTTCATTAATTCAATCTTTAACTGAACCAACTGGGTATGGGAGATGCATAACTCAAAATATCATCCGCATATTTATGAATGTTGCAGTGTTGATACTGTGACAACTTATGCTTAACAGAAGGTATTACACACATTATTGCGATTGTGAGGGCAAATAACGCAAAGATGCCTTAAACACCGATGAAACTATTCCTTTAGAAACTTCAAGGAATTAGGTTCTGTTAACTCTTTTTTTTTACAATCCACTCGCGCTTCTAGGCGTTATAAATACCCTTATGATGTTTTCCACACATTGCGAGGGAGGTGCAGTGGTTCGAAACTTAGGTAGTATCAGGTTTCAATGACTTCCAAGGGTGGTGTCTAGATTAGCGGGGGACATTTGCGGTGTTTGTCATTGCTATAATTCACTGGCATTTTTTTCGCAACTCTTGGTGTCAGTCATAATCATTATCAACTAATCAACTCTTCAATGATATGTCTTTACAGTAGAGTCACTGTTGATCGATTTATTTATTTTTAAGAAATAAATGTTTTTCCGACATCGGGTTCAAGGACTTTCAGCGTGACAAGCGATGATGCTATAGACTACTACACCATGGCTACCCCCACCATAAGAAGATTTTAAAATTTTGCAGGTAAATAAAATGCTTCAGCGCTTAGGTTTTGCTGCCTTTGTGTTTTCCCACAGGGATCGCGATTGGCCCTTCTTGGTGCTCGGTCTTTCTAGTGAATGTTTCCTAGCCCTAACCTAATCTAAGCTGCAGTTTTATACTTTCTGTGGAAGGAAATTGTTAAACAAAGAAACCAAAAACTAGAGCCCTGCGGAACGCTTAATCTCTTACAGTGAGACTGTCTATGAACTGCCTTTGAACAGGAACAAGTTTTGTTTTGGCTGTGTTGACGTAAAGTCCGCAGTCATGGCATTATTCGCGTCTTACTTTCGCGACTCTAAGTAGGTAGGGTCAGATGACAGGCGAAGCTTGTGTAGATGTCGTTTTAGTCGGCAGTGGCCACTTAGGATGCCGGTTAGAATTCTAAGGCGGTTTCTGTTCAGATTTAAAAAGAAACTGGGATTTCTTTTGCGATACATTGGGGAAGAAGTGTTTGGTACATTTCTATCCTACACTTTCCATCCAAATTATGTTGGATTTGAGCAGGGATTGCTCCCTCATGAAGTTTTAAAAAATGGATTTGTTTGGATTTGAGGTGGCCTTTGTGAGCAGGGATCCAGTGTAGTATGACCAAGTTGTTTTTTCCCAGTTCTAGAAGGAATTTGACTGTCTCTAGGACTAGTTTCGATTTTATCGTGGCTGAGTTCAATGCTTTCAGTGCAGCTTGACTGTCAGAGAAGATAAAAATGGTTTTGCCACGGAAATTAGAGAGCAAGATTAAGCTTGTGCACTGATTTATGGCAAATATTTCTGCTTGGCGTATGTGCCTAGACTGACCGATATGTTAGTGCTAGACGACTCTCCGAATATTCCAGTCCCAGATTCACTGTCCATTTTAGAGCCATCATTCTTGGTCATGCTCTGAAGGACGGGGTTTGAATTTTTCCCAGTCGTCACTCGGGGGGATGACTACTGAGTAGTTTCGTTTGAAGCAGTCCCTTGGGAGAAGGTCATCCAACGGCATGCTGAACTTGCTGCTTTGAAGTAGGGAGGAAAGCATGTTAAGGTGACCGTGAGGGATATGTTTGGAGCTGATGTTGTTAAGGTGGAAGAGCCTGTGCAGGCTGAGTTTTGCCTCGATTTCTATGTATATGGAATTGAATTGGCGGTAAACCGACAATGACGTTAAGCGAAGCGGTGGGGGTGAAGCTCATGCAACCCGTTATGTAGATTTCAGCTAGGCGCTTAACCCGTTCCAGTTTCTTGGGTGTGGTGGCTTCATTTGTCTTTGACAACCAGACTACTGCCGCATAGGCCATAGTAGGTCTGACGACCAATGTGTAGATTTCGAGCATGATTTTGAGACTTAATCCCCAGTTGTTGCCACAGATGCGGCGACAAGTTCACAGTGGCTCATGTTCACAGTGGCTTTTCAAACCCTCTTGTTGGATGTTGGAAATTCGTTTTATATTATACATCGTGAAAACTTTGTTGAAGTTAAAAAACGAATCCAGGATGTTAATGAGGTCATACGGCTAAGCACCTATACCTGACTCCAACTGCGCTAGACGGTACCACGGTTTTGATGTGATCAAGCTGTAAAAAGTGTCGTATGTCTATCTTTCGCCGGTGATGCATTCAGCAGCTCTTTGAACTCTGCCTTTTAATGTTGTAACCTTTGCCCAACAAGGCCGATCAAACTATTACCCATAGGAAAGTATGATTCGTACCAGTATTGTGTACTTTCATAAAGGTTGTACTCCCCACAAATTTCGATTAAATCTCCCTCTGTAATTTTCCTTTAAAAATATTCAGCTTTATTCAGCAATTGTTCTTGTCGCGAACACATTCAAATCCACCTGTCTGTTCACTGAGGTGGATTGCACACTTTAAGCGGAAAGGACACTTTATTTGCTTCAATTTGAACAAAGGCTGCACAAAAGAATTATTTTTTATTCATAAGGTTTCATGTGTCGTTAAGGTCTATTAAATTTTCAAATGAAACAATAACACGTTCGTCAGCAAAATATATTAACGTGTACGTTTTGTGGAAATCCTTAGTAATTTCATATCCCGATTGTAATTATCCAACAACAAAGCTTCTTAACGTAAACAAATGTGTTTTTGTTGTTTTTAAAAAAAAACTCTGTTTGGCTTCACTGGGATTCTTGTTTTCTTTCCCTGATTTCATTAGTACTTTGGACACGAATATGGGCTTCACGATGAATATCCTTTTTATCAATTATTTTATTTTGATTGGATTCTTTTAGCTGATGGATTTATTTTTGTTATTATTGTTGGATGGAGGATTGATTCGGTTCATCATACGATTTCCAAGAATCATAAATCAGTACCAAAATATTTGTTGCTGTTTTTCCTCAAAGACGCAACTGATGTTTGTTTTCCAAACGTAATTAAAAGCGTAATCTGGGCGCCATGCTCACTCTTAAGTGAGCATTCTTTTTCGTCCTGTGCTTCTCTGGTAATCCAAGGGGGATTATGGGAGCGACGAGTGTGAAAGAATAAATGTGTGTTGACGAATAAATGAAAATTTGAGCATTTTTGTTCCCACGATTTTAGAAAAACTCTTTACATCTCTTCTCTAGCAAGTTTCTTTTATTAAATTGGTCAGTCCAAGTCATACTTTACTTGTAACATGTAAATGACTCTTCTAGCCAGTATTCCTTACGATTTCCTTCAGTAAGTGGCATACACGGCATACATTTAAGGGCCCTATAGAAACTTAAACCAATTTGAAGACCGTTAATCAAATGCTTTAACAGTTTGTCGTAATTCGGCCACTTGCTTTGTTCTTTCATCACTGCAGATTTTCATTCCGCTGCAGATTTTTTTTTTGTTTTTTTTAATCTATTGTTTCACCACTCGCCTTTGTTCAAAAACTAAATTTGTTATTGTCTGAAGGCAGCCATTTATAGCAGCAAAAAACATGCTTTACGTCAAAGTATGTTCAGTCGTCCTGAATTCGTGATGGAACAAATGTCGAAAACTAATAAAAATAAATTATTTTGAATGCAATTCGCGCAATTTTAGAGGATTTCTGATTGTCGGAAAATAAGTAAAACTTGTGAACTCGTTCAATGAATGCAATGAATAGAATTTATCTCAAAATATATTACGGAAGTCAAACGTGCGAACGTAAAATATGAGGAGAAATTTAAATTTAATTTAAAATATGAAATATGATGCAGTAAATCGATGTTTGCGTGGAATTAAATTTGAGCTGCCTTTGCCTTTGGCTCGTTACAGTCATGGGTAAAACTTTGGTAAATTTTAAGTGGACTAAAATTTGGTATTTTCTCTTTTCTATTCACTAAAAATCGTTCGTTGAACTAAAGAGAGAAAAATATGGAAACGAAAATTAATCTGCCGAAAAACTTACAGTGGTGGAAAAAATAATAGCGGCGCTACGTCTCCAAACATATTTCTTTATTTTCTCTGAAATTTCTTCCACTTCCACATTAACCTAAGACTGGAAGAAATAATAGGGGCAGCTGTTGAACATTGAACTTCATCGCTGTTATCACGATCAATTGATGAAAAAGATGTAATGATTTTGTAAAAAAAATATTCAGTGTTTTTTCTTGTTATTGAGTTTTCTGAAATTTTTTTTATTATACACAAGTAGGAATAAGCATTGGTCGGTTCGGGATAAAAAAGGGCTAAGTGTGTGAAATATCTATCCCTCAAGAGCCTTCCCCAAGCTTTGGAAGAGCTCTTACCTAATTCTTTTAAACACAAAGAGTCCTTAGAATGATATCGCCAACTACCGCCCCATTGCTTGGGCATACCCAAGGTCTTTGAAAACATTGTTTACGATACAATGTTCTTCCACTGCAGGCCCATTTTTTCTCCTCACCAGCACGGATTTCTTAAACGTAGGTCAACAACTATTAACATTAGCGCATTAGAGCATGGCAAAGAAGTTGATGTAATTGCCACCGCTAAAATCTCGCTTGCAATCATTTTTTTTAAACTCAAATCTCTTGGCTTTCAACCTGGTCTCATTGGGTGGATCAAATCCCACCTTGAAGAACGTCAATACCAAATCCTATTTAGATTGTCTGTTTCCGACACCATTAAAGCCACTTCCGGAGTCCCTCAAGGCAGCCATCTTGGTCCTCTCATATTTATTTTGGCTATAAATGACGTTGACAATATTATAAAAGATTCTTACTTATCCAGGACAAAGAATACACCCTAGCCGCGTTCTTAGACATTGAAGGAGCCTTCAACAATGTCAATACGGACGCGGTGCGAAGAGCTTTAGTAAACCTCAACCTTGATCACACTCTCATCTACTGGGTTATGAGCATGCTAGAGGAGAGACATATTAATACAGAATTAGGTGGAACTCAGTTAAAGGTTTACTTCTTTAGAGCCACACTACAGGGTGGGGTCGTATCCCCTCTGTTACGGGTTCTGGTCTTGAATGAAATACTACAACAATTGAAAAAAAAAAAAACGGAATTAAGGTCACAGCAAATGCGGATAATGTGGGCTTTCTAGCGACTGGCAAATTCCTACCAACTCTTAGTGAGAAAATAGAAGGGGCCCTTAAATTGTTGGACACATGAACCAAGAAATGTGGTTTGGCTGTAAATCCCCAACAAAATTGAGCCTGTACTGTTCACGAATAAGAGAAAGGTACCGCAATTCAAAATACCCTCAGGATCTCTGACAGTGCAAGATACTTGGGACTTGTGCTCGACAAAAAGCTAAAAGAAAACAGAATATAAATGAAAGAATTAATAAGGCCACGACAGCTTTCTACTCTTGCAGTAGAATATTCGGGAAAACTTTGGGACCATGCCCTAAAAACATCCTATGGATGTACACAGCTATTGTGGGGCCTACACTTACCTATGGCAGCGTTGTGTGGTGGCAAGCTGCTACAAAAACCAGCAATCTCAAGGTCATCACGAAAATACAAAGACTGGCATGCATAGCAGCTACTAGTGCCATGAGAACCACGCTAACAGCAGGACTTGAGGCTATTCTCAATCTGCTTCCATTAGACCTGTTTATACAGGAATCTGCTGCCAGAAGCGCCCTGAATTTCAGCTAAACGAATGGCTGAAGGTCAAGTACGACGGGAGATGCTCAGATTCTAGGCACAGCAGCGTTTTCCAGGCGCAGGTCCTAGCAGTGACACTTCTTCCAGGATACCGAAGAACTAAGGGATGTACCCATCAGGGACAACTGGAGGTTCATTAAGGCTTCAAAATGGTTTGAAAGCCCGGGGCAATATGAGAATACTTTGGGTACTGCTCCACGAGCAATGGGGTACCTTCCTCCGCAATAAATGGGCATCACAATGGGTCTCTACTGACCTGAGTGTGGCGCTACCTACCTAACCTATCCATGTACGCTGATGACATGAAAATCTTCAGGCACATATCCAATTCCGTTGACTCCCACCCGCTTCAAGTTGACTTGAACAACTTCTCAATCTGCTGCAAAAAGAGTCAACGTCGGCAAATGCCAAACTATTACCTATTCTCAAAAGCGTCTTCCACCTGCTCCCAGATCCTATTTTATCCGTGACGAGTTCGTTCCTTCCGTAACTTTACTGCGTGATTTGGGTGTTAATTGCGACAGAGATCTAAAGTTCCGCTGCCATATGGATAGGATTATCAACCGCACCAGCTCTGCGCTCGGTTTCGTGAAACGCTGATCAAAATAATTCTCGAATCCCTACGTCACGAAATCCTTCACTTCACATTTGTCAAAGCAATCCTTGAATATGCTGGTCAAGTCTGCTCCTGCTATCACGATACCTATTCCCTTTGAATAGAGCCTGTTCAGCGCAGGTTTATTTACTCTACTTGGTCCCCCATGGTCTGACAAATAAAATTTACCCCCTTAGGACTGTTTAAAATTAATTAACGTCGTACAGTCACTTGAAAAACGTCGATATCAATTTCAAAAATCAAAGTAACTGCCAATGGTTTCAATAAAGTTTATCTATACATTTTTTTTTATAAAACACAGCTGATGTGTAACATATACCTTTCAAACAAATACAGTCGGAAAGGGATAAGTGCACAACCCCTTTTGCTCGATTTTGTGTTCATTTATCCGTTTTATGCACTAATCCATAGGTGTATACCCTTACGAATTGGCAAGGGTTTTTTGAAGGCATTGCACTAAAACGGTTTTTGAACTAATCCGTTTCCGACTCATATTGTTTACTGTGAGTTGTATATACCTCTAGAAATATGTTTAATCTTCTTCCGGTTAATTTCGTTCCCTCTTCTTTAAATAATTTCATTTTATTCAAAAAAAAAAAAACATTCACCGCAGAGTTTTATAAATCGAAAAATTAGATGAAATATAATCATCTTCGTAGTACTCTGCAACCATAATCAGGCAACCCAAAGGTTAATCAACAACCGATTACAATTTTACGGGCAACAACTTCAAAGTTCGTTTAAAATTAATTTAAACGGATAGCCCTTATTGTTGCTGACCACATTGGCTGTGTGCTTATTCGCCCAAAAATCTAAAAATAAATCGGTGCTGCAGCTGAAAGAGGGTCAAGGCTCAGCTTTTCGTAACCATTTGTGTTGCACGTGTTACATGTTTTGCACGAGTGGATGGAATCTGATGAATCATCCGAACGGGGAATGGATACGAAGCTTGGCATGACAAATTACACTTTAGCAATGTTGCCACTGTCAGCCGTGAGATAGTCCTGTAAAACACTTCTTGGATGTTTTGGTGTGAGCCTAACCTCAACCGCAATACAAAATATTTCAGACGAATTATGATAATTTATGTTTGAAGATATTTTCATGCATTCCTATAGAGAGATCGCCCTAAACGTTAAAAATAAGAACTTCCCTGAAAACTTGCTTTAGTCGTTTGTGCACATGTCTCACAACGAAAGCTAAATTTCTAATCCCACAGGTCATAACACTTTTTTTTTTTTTTTTTAATTATAATTTTATTTTCTGCTTAATCCATGAAAGTCTAAACAAGGTCATAGACTAATAATTAACTATGACCTAAATGAAAGATCTCCTGGAACGTATCCTTCAGTATTTCCTACTCGTTAAGTTGGATTTATTTCTCGGGTTAGCCATGTTGCCGTCAGTCAATGTTTTGCTTTTGTTTCTGGGAATTGTGTACTGGCTTTTCTTTATGGAGACTTAAACTTTGTTGCTTATTGTAATTTCTCTTCTTTGCTTTCCTTCTGAGTGCCATCCAGAATTTATCCTTTGCGAGACGTTGTTAGTTTTATTCTTTCCTTACTGCATATGAAAATTAATTTAATCGAAGGTGTGCAATTTATTTTTTCAACTAAACGCTAAATAAAAAAATTAAAAAGCTATTGATTTTAAAATATGTTTTAATTATGTATCTGCCTCATGGCAGGTAACCTGACGAAGAGTCCCACTGTAGAATTAGACCAGTTACCTGATACTACCTGAGTTTCGAACCACTGCACCTCGCTCGCGCCCCTTAAAGCGAGAGTGGATTAAAAAAAAAAACCGATAAGGATGCTAAGGCCTTAAAATGATGCTACAGTCCGGGATGGACCTGGGCCTCAACCAACAAGCGTCTCCAGCCAGCTCAATCTTTATCCAGCTGCTTCCAGTTTCGCAAGCCACGTTGGTTGAGGTCCACTTCTACTTGCGTGCGTTACTTGAGTCGTGTTCTTCCCCTACTGCGCCGTCCCTCGGATGTCGATTCGAAGATTTTCCGGTTGGGAGCATTGGTCTCCGTCTGCTCTACATGACCCAGCCACCTCAGTCGTTGGACTTTCACGCTTCTGGCTAAGTCAATATCGCTGTAGAGCCCGTACAGTTCGTCTTTGCACCTCCTCCTCCACTCACCATCTATGCAGACGGGACCGAAAATCACCCGATGAATTTTCCTCTCGAAAAAGCCAAGTGCAATCTCATCCGCTTTTGACAGAGTCCATGACTCTGCGCCGTAGAGCAGGACTGGGAAGATTAAGGTCTTATACAGGATCACCTAAGTTGTTCGAGAGCGGGTTTTGCTACTCAATTGCCTTCTCAGCGCAAAGAAACAGCGATTGGCAAGAGTTATTCTTCGTTTAATCTCAGCGCTGGTGTCGTTGTCTGAGTTTATAGCGGAGCCTAGGTAGACAAAGTCGTTAACTACCTCAAAGTTATAGCTGTCTATAGTGACGTTCTGTCCGAGACGTCGTTGTTGAGTGTCCTTTCTCATTGACAGCATATACTTGGTCTTGCCCTCATTGACCGCTAAACCCACCTTCGCCTCCTCTATCTCAATATTCACGAACGCACCAGTGACATTTTGTCGATGTCACCCGCGTTTTGTTGTCTCTAGCGCGAATTGCTCGTGTGTTTCCTGTCAGCCTTTTTCCATATTTTGATTTTGTGCGCTGTCAGGTTAGTGCCGCGGAAATGTTGCCATGTTATGCTGTTTCTGCATATATACGCCTGTTATTGACAAGCGAAGCAATCGGTCAGGCAGTGCGTTCTCAGATGTCATTTGGGATTCCATCTGGCTCTACAGTTGTTCTATCCTCAACCTTGTTTATGGCCGCTACGAGTAGGACTTCACAATGCTATCTAGTAACGCAGGAGAGTTGTTTTTTTAGCAGTTGACATACTACAAACACATCAGTATTCTACCGCCTTTTCTTTTAATAAATTTGATAGATTGGACGTTTTTGGCACTCGCCTTTGTTTATTAATTCCATCCACATCCTGTTTGGCGATAAATTTTCGGGTGGGGTGGTTCTGAATACAGCCATTGAAAGATGGAATACAAGTTTGACCCTCCGACTTTTGTAGGTAAAACCATTTCGGTGATGCTCATGGTAGTAATTTTCTACTTTCTTGTGATGTGGCCGCAGTTGGTTCAGTTGGAATCACTCTGTAGTGCTTGTTGTGTTTTAATTTGTGTCATTCAGCCTGTTTCTGTCATTGAAACTTTGTTCTTGGACGTCGTCGTAAGGTGTTCGCTTTTCATCGCAAAGAAAATTATTTAACTGTTGTTACGTCAAAGACAGATGACAGCTTTAAAGTTTCTTTCATTTTTCAGTTGCTATTCCCATTTTCATATTTTCCATGTCACATTTCATTTTGTCTATCAGCCGCAATAACGTGTCGAATCCTCGCTAGGAAAACTGAGTGAAGTTTTTTTTTGTTCTAAATATTTCTTTAGTTTCATCGTCACGTCCTCTGTATGTGAGACATGAGTAGAAATATTGATACTATATTTTTTATTCAATATGTTACGGCCTTGTTGTACGGATAGGTTCGGTACCCCTAGTATCTTCCGAATTAAAAATAACTTTTCTTCTGAAAACTTCTTATGATATATTCGTTTTATTCTTATTCTCTCACTATGTGTCTAAAAATATTGGAAATGGTCGTAAAAAAAACTTTCAAACTTCCTGCAAGCTGGCTTGTTGCTCTCCCAGGACCACATTGTTTGGCGCGTCATAGTTTCCAAAACTGTTCTCCGTACTGCTGCGATGTTCGTGAATTGACAGCTGGAGAAAATGATTCGGGCTAAGAATCTCTTCTCTGTCAACGTTTAACGCGGAATCTATTATTCTTTTAAGTCGTTTGAGATTTTGTGGGGGGTTCGTCTGGTAGGCACTGGGTTTTCCTATAGAAACCTGATGCGCCTCCCCTCATGAATACAGAGCACTTTTTTGATTCAGTGTCAGGAGATACCTGATTTCTCAGGGTGAATGCCAGTGAGGTTTTCATTTTTCATTGTGAAAAATAGCTTTGCGTTTGAGGTTTCTTTACACTACAGAGTGAATCTAATTTCTGCGTTGTAGGGGTTTCTCCTAAACTACCGCATTTACTTGCATTTGGATGCCGACAAAAATCCGTCAAAATAAAATTCTTCGCATCTTCTGTCGATATTTGCATAGAAGTTGGTCATAAATAGTTGCAAGTCGTGTACGCAGCATGAAGCATACTTGTCCAGATATGTTCTGCACTGAATTTGGATCAGTATAGGATTTTCACTTGGCTCTTGAATTGTGTTTCACTAACCCTGTGTAAGGGTTTACGCCGGCTAAAGATGTTAGTGCGCTCTAGTGAGTCAAGTCTTTTGTTCAAAAATCAGATCCAATGATGGATGACTAAGTTATTCCCTTGCCTGCCGTGTTCCACCATAAGGTGGAAGAAATCACATCAACAGAAGAGCTGTTCCCAAACTGCACATTACACTGCGTGTTTTCCAGCATTACGCGGCACAGCTGGATCAGTTTTGTCGGGACCCTAAAGAAGCCCATCGTCATAAAGAGGTTAAGACGATTATTGCTATCATATGCGGCTTTTAAGGCGATAAAAATGTGATGAGTCTCGACTTGATATTCTTTTGTCTTTTCCAAGTTTTGTGAAGATTTGGTGTACAGCTCGGCCGGAGGCCATACTGGCACTTGACGAATAGTGTGTTGCAGAAAGCCTTCAGACGTTTGATAGGATCTTATATCCGACATTTAGCAGCGATATGCCTCGATAGTTGGTGCATGACATAGGATCGCCTTTTTTGTAGAAGGAGCTGATATTCCAGCTATCGGGTATACCTTCGTCCAGCCCAAGTCGGTAGATGATGTGCATGCACCCCACCAAAGCATCACCTTCGCTTTTAAAATGCTCTGCCTGTAAACCAACAAAGCTACGCAGTCGACATCGACGTTAGTAATCCCTTCTAATGTGCCGTCATAGAGGCTTTCACGGCAATTGAAGATCAGGCGAAACGAGTTGGTCTCGAAGTGATTGACGACAAATCCAAGTGCAAGTTGTCAACAAACAAAGAAGCTTCAGTCCGCCACCTAGGTCAAAACGTCACTGTTGACAAGAATAATCTCACATTTGTGAAGGAGTTTCTCGGAGTAAAGATCAACTCCACGAATGACACCTTAACGGAGATCCGGCGAAGAGTGAATGGCGAAGAAAATGGCTATTACTTCGGTTTGTCAAAACAAATGTGTTCGAAACTTCTAACTCGAAAGACGAAATGTATGCTCTACAAAGCCGAGCAGATATTGAACGCTTTCGAGAGAAAAACCCTGCCTCGGATATTTGGTCCGGTATGCGAGGAGGGTGAATGGAGGAGATGATACAACCGCGAACTCTATGAGATGTACCTAGATGTGGATTTAGTCTGGAAAACTTAAACACGTCGACTACATACACTGACTCGGCCACATCGAGCGAATGGACAATAATGCTCCAGCCAAGAGAATCTTCGAATCTGACCCCCTAGGTTTGAGACGACAAGAAAGACTGAACCTCCCTTTTAAAGACCAAGCTATCGCGGAGCACTTCCCCAGAACAACTGGAAACAGCGTTTTCGAGATCGAAGAGGATGGAAGGCTGCCCTGTCTCAGGCGGAGATCCTTCACGGGTCGGGTCCGTTAAGTAAGACGAGTCCCACACTGATTGGTGGAAAAAACTTCTGCTTGGAATATGGACGAGCGTTTGTTAAAGCCGACTGAGAGGTTTACACAAGACGATTCTCAAAAAATACTTGATTTTATTCTTTTCTGAATTTTAAATTCGTTTCTACAAGGTGGCGCAAAAGTTGCCACCCGATGTTCTTTGGCTCTAATTTTTTTCAATCATTTTTCATTCATTTTCAATGGGGGTCGCGGGTTTAGGGAGCTTAAGTGGGCACTCCATATTTCTCGATCATCCGCCATCGACTCTTAATCATCAGGGGCTATCCCCATACGGGTAGAGGTGAGATTTCGGACTTGGTCCAGCCATCTTATCCTGAGCCTACGCAGAGGACGCCTACCTGATGGCACGGATTCCATGGCACGTCTTGGAAGCTGAGTTGGGAACATGCGTTGAACGTGCCCAAACCATCGAAGTATGGACCTCTCCGTACGAAGAAGTAGCTGCTCGACATTGAGTGCCCCGCGTATTCTGGTGTTCCCAACCCGATCTCGACGAGTCACCCCAACAATTTTTTTATGAATGAAAATTTTGCTTTCGGTTAAGTGGCCACCGCCAGAATTGAAGACCATTCGAGTCCGATTTATGACATTTTCCATCACTCTTGCCAGAACTTCCAGCGATAGGTCCAAGATTCTGAGACTTGTTAACATAGACTCGTGACTTCAAAAAACCCCACAAAAAGAAGTCTGGAACGGTTCAGTCAGCCAATCTTGCCGGCCAGTACAAATCGCCAAAACGAGGGATTAGGCGACCCAGAAATGCATCCTTCAAAATGTCCATTGTCGAACGAGCTCTGTATGCGGTTGCTCGTCCTGTTTGAACCACATATCCTCTAGTTCCAATTCATAAATTTCCATCAATAAAAACTCGTTGATCATTGGTCTGCATTGCTCAGTAGTCACAGTAACCGTGTTACCGACGTTTTCAACCACAGCGGCGATATTCTCGTTGGAACGAGCACTACGAGGCCTTCCGGCGCCTTTCCGTCATGTGTTGTTCCAGTCTCTTCGAGGCGAGTGGCTATACGCCTAAGTGTTTGACCAGTTGGCATAGGACGGCCGGAAAATCTGCGCCGAAATCCACGGTGCGCCAACACCATCGACGAATTATTCCACAAAAAATTCGAAACAATTAGTCTGCGTTCTATTGGAGTATAGCGATTCAAGTCCTATTGACGTGCATTTTGTATCTGTTTACTTTACAAATGTCAAAGTAGAATTGACGTTTGCAAAATTATAGCATCTTCCGATAGGGTGATGACTTTGCGCCACCTTGTGCATACATATTTGTCAAAATAGTGGGCCTTATGGTTTGGTCGCTTTTCAGTTTCTCCTGGTTGGCATAATTATTTTTTTTTATAATCCACTCGAGCTCAAGGGCTTATGAATCCCCTTTTGCTGTCATTCACGTAGTGAGAGCGAGGTATAGTGGTTCGAAACTTCGGTAGTATTCGATTAAAATTGGGCCTGAGGGTGATGTCCAGACTAAGTAGTTTGTCACTGCTGTAATTCACGGTATTTTTTGAGAAGCATGCCATTTAGGATCAATAGCAGCAATGTTTGTGTAAGAGTAGTCGGGGTACATGAATAACTTTTGCCTGCCAAATACAGCGTTTGCGCTTAAGCCAACCAAAAAATCCTTGTAAATGACAGGGTTATCACTTCGACGTCTAAAGACGTAATATAATCAAATAAATTGGATTGGATAATTTGGACGTTTCACCATAACAAAAGCACTGACACAAGGGTCATAGAACCGCCCACAATCGAAACAAATCCATAACTCAGTAAGTTTGCCTAATTTACTCAAGACAGAGTTCGGCTAATAATAAACTCTTCAAACTTTGAAAGTTATATAAATAAATACATAGATTAAAATTATCCATCAGACAGAAGATTAGAAAGTATCTGCAAATGTAATACGTACAAAAGTTTTGTCCATCCAACTTTCCGAATGTGTAGGATAAGTCAAAACACTGAGGAAGTTTCATAAACTTCGTCACACACACACACGCGTTATGAATCGTTCGAGTTCTTTTGCTAATCACATATCAAATTACCTATTATTGACAACTAATTCCCGGTCATGGTTGATTAAATCTTTTTTTTTTACCTATCGTTGACATTTAACACAAGGACACCACAAACTGCCTTTGCTGTCCGATGTCCATGTGGGTAATTTGATATTAGCACGCAATTAAGGTTACGACACCCAACACACGAAGCAAAAGTATTTCATGAAATCCAATTTCAAATACAGAGCTCCATAACATTTTTCATTATCTTTTTCCAATAAGAGTCCTTCGATCGAAGGTGGAACTTAAAAGCAAAAAGCACGCCTTTCAGCTGTAATCAAGTTCAGATTCATCGATCGCAGCTAAGATTGGCGATTTGACACCCAATTTAAGGTTTATTATTTCTTCCGCTCAATGGCAAAGGTTACACGAGGCCATTGTGAGGGCGTCCATGCGAGCGTCCTGATTTATATTTACCTTAATTAAAAGCCACTTTAATCATCTGTTTGGTCAAGACATTCCAGACCAGAAAAATAGCGCATGGCTTTGTAAATACACATCGAAAAATTATTTTTCTTTTTATTTGATGTTTACGCGATTGGAAATTAATGCCCTTTAGTGTCACAACGTGTCCTTGGTCAGTCCGAGCATAAATTATATGGTATGTGGACATTTTGTAGTCAATCACTGTGACAGTGGGTAGTGATTTGCATTTAAATTACTTTTTTTTTTTTTTTCCTTCGAGCGATTGGATTGGTGGTTTTTTGAATAATTTTTAGATCTATTGACTTTGTGCTGTATGCTCAAACATTAATTAAACTTTTCATTAGAAAAAAAATCGATGCAGCGGAGATACATTTGAGAGTATATGCAAGGAAAATGCTGTGAAGCAGTGTCCTCAGAGGCAAATTGTCAACGTTATTTATGATTGAAGATAATTAAATTTTGTTTAAGCCGGTTCTGTAAGCAAAATCCATGACAGTGTCCTTAGTTTCTCATATTCTTTCACTAACTCACGTCCCTGCTTTTCGAACGTTCGAGAGAAACGGCAGCGTTTGAACCAAAAGAGTGAAGTTTAACGTTAAAATCAGCGCTGTCTTTTGGTCACTCAAGCGAAGTCCAAAACTCCAACCATCAAATATGAATAATAGGCGTGTTTTTTTGTAGGTAAATCTATATAGGCTAAGGAAATATTTTCCATGTTAATTACAACAACTAAGCCTGTATAGAATTACGAAATCTGGATAACTATCCAGCCTTAATTCCTGTGCTACCAAACTATTTTTTTCCAATTGTTATCGAAAAATGTTATCGAAATGATAAAAATGACATTACAGCCGTCATTTATAAGAAACAAATTGCCGAAGAGGCGCTTTACTTCTAACGATAAAAGGTAAAAGTTAAACAAATAAGATCTAATATTATTTTGTTACATTGTTTTAAATCTGCCCGTTCTATTTTTCTAAATAAAGAAAAGGAAAAAATTAATAGCTGAAGCGTAACAAATGTCATTACCCAAAGTGGTGCCAAACAGCGATGATAAAATTTCTTAGCCTTTATAGATTTATCAAAAAAACAGGCCTATTACTTGAACTTGTCTCCAGTTTTCGACATTCAGGGTTTCAAAGTGAAGGGTGAGTGTTATATCGGTGAGAACATACTACACAGATCTTGTCCTCCGTCTTAGTGATTTTAGCGTCTTTTGTTTAAAAGCGAATTTCATCACTCCCCATTGATACATTCGGTTGTCACCTTCTTTTTCGGGATTGACAGTGTTATAAAAATCAATTAAAGAAAAAGCTGGCGCGACCGCTCACGTTGAGCCAAGGCCTAGCTTCTCGCAATCATTCATGTGCGTGTTACATTTTTCGCACGAATGGAAAGGACTTACAAACCTAACATGGATGGGGCTTGAACCCAAGCTGGGTCGCACAGCAGTCCAACGCTTAGCCACGTCAACCAACAACTGCTGGGTCGCACAGCAGTCCAACGCTTAGCCACGTCAACCATATACGACAGTGTTATAAGGCGTGTGAAATATTTTTCAAAATTGAGGGTCAGGCGGCTGTTCAAGCACTTAGATGTGCCTTTTTGAAGAGACAGTAGTGCTTAAATCCTACCTTTGGAGTTTAGAAAATGGATTAGATCTTGTATCCCGAAATGTCAATAAGGTCTTCGAAGAATGGTTGGTTTAGTGCTCTTGCTACTGCCGGATATTTGCAGATGAAATGGGAGAGAGTTTCCTGCCCGTTTCCCCGCTTTTGCAGGAATTGTAAGTAAACGCTCCTGGCGAGATGTGCAACGTTGCCACGCGTGAGCCTTTTAGAGCAGCGCCCTGCGTAGCCAGTTCATCTGCACGTTGGTTTCCTTTTATGTCAGTGTGCCCTAGAATCTAAAGCAGTATGACCTAAGCCGTGCGCCCAAGCGGACAAGAACACTCCCCCACTGTTGCATCAGTTTGGATGATATGGTAGCCGAGTCAAAAGCTTTGATACACACTTGGCTGCCTATGAGGATAGCAATGTCATTAAGTTGAGTTTCGGGGTGATGTAGTCGATTGGAGATGTAACCATGCAGTTTGGTTATTTGTCCAGGATATTGCTCTGGCCGAATGGCCTTGCAGTTCAGCACCTAGATTCTTTGAGTCTGACTGCGCAGATTGGGGCCATATTTTTTTGTCTATAACTGTCGGGGCCGACCTCAATGCGCCCGTGGTGCCCATACTCACTTGTCTTTGGAGCCTTTTGAGTTTCGTAACAGACATAGAAGGCTACACATACTTTCCTGACTTTGTGTTCTACGTTTTGCTCCCAGTTAAGTTTTGGGTTAAGTTTTGATTTGCAGATACCTAGCGTTGAAGTATACTGTAAGTGGTTGACCATTAGGACGGGTAAGGGTGATGTCAGGTATTTTGGTTTTGGATGTGAATAGCATCAGTTCAGTTTTACTCAAGTTTATAACGGGGCTACAACTGTGTTTACTTTGAAGCCTCCATGAGTGAAACATCCCACACAAAATATCACAACGCCATCCGCATACGCGACCACTTTGAGCCTTTCTGTCTAGTCTTAGAAGAATTTTGTTCATGACCATTAGAGTAGAGGAGAAATTACGCCATCCGGCGTTTCTCTGTGGGCAAATGTGGTTAACTGTCTGTTACCCAATGTTGCCTGAATAATTCTTGTTCGGAGCGTAGAAACTATCCACTGAACAATCAATTCCTCTATGCCCAGCTCGATCAGAGATTCGTGAATAGCTTCAGTGCGTAGGTACGTTATTAAAAGCCTCCTCTATGTTTAAGAAGGACGGAAGGATATATGCGTTGCAATGGATAGATTTTTCAATCGTTCGAACCACCTCGTGGAGAGCATTTTCCGTGGATCTTCCCTTGAAGTGAGAGTGCGTGCTTCTAGAATGCCCCACATGTGGATGTCTAAGACGCGCTCTTTTGTTTTAAGTACAAAAAAGCTTAGACTAAGTGGCCTAAAATCCTTCAAGGACTTGTGCCCGCGTTTACCGACGCTAGCCATGACGTTGGTAGGTCTTGAGTTTAGTATGACGGGCAATATGCCGTCATGGCCCGGAGATTTCAACAAAGAGCAGCTGTTAATGGCCCACAAAATCTTCTCCTTACCTTGAATGTAAAAAATAAGTAAAGAGCGACTGTTCGGGATGAGCCAAGGCCTAGCTTTTCGCAACTGCGTGTGCGTGTGTGTGTTACATATTTCGCACGAATGGAAGGGACCTTCAATTTATTGCCGACTCCAAACGGTGAATTGAGAAGTTTTTTCATGATAAATAGTACTCCCGGAGGCTTGTCATTCTTCGACGAGAGGTGGTGCCGCGAAAAATGTTCGGTGGACATGCCTGAGGCTTGAACCCACTCCACTTAACGCATTAACCACTGAGCCATGACGACCGAGCCACCTTGAAGGTTAAGGCATTAAAAATAAATTACTGACGCGACAGTTCGAGATGAGCGAAGGCCCAGCTTCTCGCTTAAGTCAGTGACGTTTGTTCCTTCAATTGACTCACAGAATGTTTTCCAGAGTTTCTGTTCTGTTTATTTAAAGTGCTTCTTTCCCTCTAAGTAATTTATTCATGTTTCTGCGCATAATATTGCTCAATTATACAAATAACCCTCTTGGAGTTATTATCGTTGAGCAGTCGTCGTGGGTCAGTAGGTACACAGTGTATTGAGAGATCAATAAACTGACACAGATTACTTTCTTAGAGAAACAACCAAAAATTAGTCTGGGATATAAATTCAAAACCAAATTTTACGTCAGTAAGGATAAGAGTAGGCGTGGGAAATGTTTCCACCAATCACACTTCATATCCCATAACACATACCTATGCCTCCTACAAACTTGCATATTTAAATGTGAATATTCCAAGAGTCTCTCGATTTGGACAGTTTTCCTTGCTACAGCTGTTCAATCCATTAAGTTCTCGATACGAATAATAAATTGTCGACAAAGCCACCCAAAGACCGACGTGAATAACATAATAAAATAAATCTATTTTTACGTTAAAACGATTAATTCATGTGGTGTAGCCTACCGTCTATATGTGTAGACAGACCACTCCACATTTTTTTGAACAATCTAGAGTTCTGTCTAGAAAACACAGACACCGACCTTTTCTCCGTCTCTAGGACCTGTATAGGATGAGAAGGAAGGTAGCATCTCTATTGCGTTGCGAAATTCAACCGAAAATAATGATGACCAAACAGTATTATGTCGTATGAATCGCTGTAGTTTGACGTTTGTTTCTTAAATAGGCGCCTGATGTACTCTTCTTATGCATTAATTTACATTCGTTCCAATTGTTTAGGTTCAATTTGTACCGTTCAAGTCAACACGATTGTACCTTTATAGAGAAACACGGGTGAAACAATTCCTGGATCAGTTTAAAAATATTGATTTCTGTGCTGACTGTTGGCTTTTACATGTGAAATACACCCACTGGCGTTCACTACAAATAACAACTGCAATAACAACTGAAAAATTGGAATGTTTTCCTGGAACAATAGCCATGTTTTTGTTGAAATTTATGCTCAATTCAGTTATAATTTGCCCACACAGTA
The DNA here is from genome assembly GCA_917880715.2 of Matsumyia berberina. Taxonomy (NCBI): domain Eukaryota; kingdom Metazoa; phylum Arthropoda; class Insecta; order Diptera; family Syrphidae; genus Matsumyia; species Matsumyia berberina. The sequence continues at coordinate 40,254,975 of OU862870.1, forward strand.
AAAAAAACATCAATTAATTCGGTACGGTTAATCACTGTGTACAAATGTAATCGAATGCTAGTCAACAGATGGCTAAAAATAACGAGACTGAATTATTCCAATTATTTCTGGCTCTTCTTCAGGTTATTTTTTGTCGGATGTCCTTTCTTTTCCTGTCTAAGGTCTTCGAAAGAATCCTGCAAAATTAAATGCCCACCATGCATCTTTGCTCCTCAAATTGATTGACATGTAAGCAATCCGAATTTCGGAAAGGTCATAGTTGTATCACAGCGTTAGTAAAAGTCACAGAGGATATGCGATAAGCCCTAGACAATGACAGCACACATTTTCTAATTCTATTAGATTTCTCCAAGGCGTTCGATATAGTCAACCACTTTGGTTTGTGTGTTGCACTTCTTCGGCAGTTCAACTTTTCGTCTTGTGCTAAGAAGCTTCTGTTCTCCTACTTAACAGACCGCATGCAGGCAGTCGAGTTAAACAATGTACTGTCCGATCTTCTTCCAACCTCACGTGGTGTCCCACAAGGCTCTATCTTGGGTCCTCTTCTGTTCTTTATGTTAATGAATTACCGTCTCTAGTAAAACACTGTTCAATCCACATGTATGCCAATGACAAATGTATTTGAGTTGCCCACTCGATCGAACACGGAGTAAGTTGTCTTCACGAAGATCTCGAAAAAATTGCATCTTGGTCTGAGCAAAATGGTCTCTTATTAAATCCTAGAAATTCTATGTCGCATGTGATATCGAAAAAAAACTGTCGACCTTCTGCGATCCTGCATAATACCGACCTTAACCTGGAACAACCACATAAATGCAGTTGTGGGCAAAACATGTTTTTCGAACCTTGTGGGCAACACAATCCTCCAAACCCATAAGAGTGCATATGTTATTAGCAAGAACGCTATGCATTTTTGGTTGGTTTTGTGAGTGTCCTTAAGACTTACTTAGAACTCAAGCGGGTCCATTGTACCCATAGGGAGTCAAAGCAAGTGATAGGATTGCCTTATCTGGAAACCACCCAGAAAGGGATAGAAATCTCAGGAGTTTTCTAAAATCAGCGATAGGTAGGTCCTCCAGCCCACGGAAGAAGCTACTACCAAAAGTACGCAGTCTTCTGGTGGCCAGTGCGGGACATTCGCATAGCTGGTGCTGGATGGCTTCTATTTCCTCTTCGTCCCAGCAGCTTCTGCAGTAGTCATTGTAGGGTAATTCAAGACTCCGCGTGGACTCCTATTCCGCAGTGTACTGTGAGGACATCGGAGACGATTCGTATTTCCCTTTGACTAAGTTGTGGAATCCTTCTTATCGAAGGCTGGGCATAGTGATCTGGCTATTGCACATGTGTCCATGTGACACCAACGCGTATCAGCACTGATCATGATTTCCTCATCTATTTCTCCGTAAAGAGTGCTAGTGGCTGTCTTTGCAACTGGAATGGTATATGCGTATGCTAGTTCTGCACCCCTCCTGGCAAGTTTCTCCGCCCTCTCATTACTCGATATATCTTTATGGCATGATACCCAGCATAGGGTCACTTTGTTGGTCGTTGGTATATCGTTGAAATTTTGCCTACAGACAGATTTTACCTTACGAGCTTCGATTTTGTCGATGCTGACTGCAGAGACTTAATAGCCCCCGGCTGTCAACATATGCACTCCCACTCTGGTCTGTGGTTGTGAAATATACTCAAATTGTGACTCTGTAAGTAAAAGAAAACTCAATGTTGCATTAAATGGTATAATACGATATATTTTCCGTCTAAGAAGATATGAAAGGGTATCTTTGAACCCTTCCTAACCTTTGAAAACTTCCTCAAGTATCGTGTCGTAACTTTGCTTTCAAACATCCTCATAAGTTATTAGCCCCAATACCTGTATGAAAAGATTAGCGTGGTATCCTCGCAAAGGTCGCGAATGCTAATTCACCCGCGCCATGCTTCCCTGACTGTACCTGCTATATTGGATTAATTTGAGTCGACATATCGACTATTAAATGCTCCTGTGCCAGTGAGACAACGCTGCGGTCGAAGTACCGAAAATATCGCAGCCTTAAGTGCTTCAGTTCAAAATGAGCCAAATTAGTCGATTTCAGTCACAGTAATTGGGAATCTCCCAGTCCACATTGTGGAGAATTTTGGGTGAAAATTTTGGCCTACACCCTTACAAGATTAAATTAACTCAAGAACGGAAGCCTCTTGATCATTTGAAGCGCCGAAACTTCTCCGATTGGTCTCTGTAAAAGTTTGAAGAAAATCCCGAATTTCATCGAAAAATTATGTTCAGCGATGAGGCTCATTTTTGGCTTAATGGCTTCGTCAATAAGCAAAGTATGCATTATTGGACAGTAACAGACCCACATGTGCTTCAAGAGACTCCAATGCATCTACAAAGAGTGACCGTGTGGTGTGGATTTTATGCCGAAGGTGTGATTGGACCTTATTTTTTCGTCGATGAAAATGATCGCCATGTTACGGTCAATGGAGTTCGCTATCGTGCGACGTTGGAAGGCTATTTTTAGCCAGAATTTAATGGACTTGATATCAGTGATATGTGGTTCCAACAAGATGGTGCCGCATGTCACACAGTTGGTCGTGTAATCTCGAGAAATGATCCGGTCGAATGACCACCTGCTCATGCGATTTAACGTCATTTGCTTTCTTCTTATGGATTTACGTTAAGTCGTTGGTTTATGCCAATAAGCCAACAGCGTGAGAGGAGCTCAGGAACAATATCGAAGGCCAAATTGCCAACATTCCGGCCAATATGTGTAGAAGATTGGTGGAAAATTGACTCCAAAATATCGATCGCTGCAAACGTACTCGATGTGGTCATATGAACAAGATCGAGTTCCATATGTAAATTTAACATGTGTACTACACCTGGAATAAATTTCATCCCAAAATCTCAATTATTTTGTGTTTCATTTAAATACAAAATTGTTATGTTCTTATTGAAAAACCCATGATATAGAATCCCTTGCCACATTTCTACGTTCTTTGCTTCCATAAGCATAAACATTTACATATCCATATGTACAGTGGTACAAAAGCAAGCACTGTTAATACTACGATTTAAGTGCTTCACGGAAATGACAATGACCAGCCATCCATGGAAGGAAACGATTATTGCTCAGTATTCCGAAAATGTGATTGCAACAAGGAAGAAATAAATTTTATTCCATGTGTGTTGCTTTTGCTGTAATGTTCTGTCTTCAGCATACATTACCATGTAAATACCAAAATGGACTCACTCCTGAAAAGGAAAAAAAACCATTTCTGATGATGAACAGGTACCAATTAAATGTATCTTGCAAACAGAACCCGCAGTCCGGACAACTCCAGGTTTTTTTTTTGTTGAGGAATTAATGGATGTTAATTCTTCAAAATGTTTGGATTTTTACTTTATGCATTCAGAGTAAATTATTTCAATTTTATAAATTAAAGGATTTCACTCTCCAGAAATTCATTCAGAAATGTGGGATTGGATAAAGGAACTCCTAATTTCTATGAGTAACAGTTATAAGATTATCAACTTATAATGCTTCCGTGATGAAAAGCGGTTTAGAGCTAACCTAAGTGAGTTAAATTCGATTATGCTTTATCTCGAGTCTATTGTAAAGGGTTTTCCAATAGGGACGGGTAGATGTTAAAATTAAATAAAACGATATTAACGAATTTTTTGTTTTACTTGATGGCCTATCAATGAAATTATGTATGGAATATGGCATCGTTCAAATGGCCTCCGAGGCTTCGCTGGCTGGCGAGCATCTGAGAAGTCAAATTTTCGATGACTTTGGCGCATAGATTAGGCTGATTTTGATCGATGGCACAGGCTTTGTTGACTTTGAGAGCACTGGTCGTTCGCGGCTTATTGGCAACGACCTGCGACTTAAGAAAACCCCGCAAGAAAAAGTCTAACGGTGTCAAATCAGACGATCTCGGTGGTCAATTCACGTCGCCTCTGCGTAAGATAACCATGCCCTCAAATCGCTCCTGCCCATTATGGCATCAGCAGTGTGACACGTATCGCCGTCCTGTTGGAAGCACTTGTCGTTCACATGGATATCATTCAATTTGGGCCAAAAGAAATTGGTTGTCATCCATCAGTAGCGCTCTTCGTTGATGGTAATGGCAATGCCATCGTCGTTTTCGAAAGAGTACTGACCGATGATGCCGCCGGCCCACAATCCATATCAAGCAGTGACTTTCTGCGGATGCATTGCCACTTCGTTGAACTCGTCTGGATTGCCATTGTCCCAAATCCGGCAATTTCACTGGTTGAAGTACCCATTCATCCAAAAATGGACCTCGTCGCTGAAGATGATTTTTTTTTGCTTAAATCGGGATTAGCGAACACACGGCGTTGTCTATGGTCGTTTTCCTTCATTTCCTGGGTCAGTTGGATTTTGAAGGGATGTAGGCCCAAGTCCCGACGCAAAATTCGCCAAGTTGATGTCTGCGAAAGGCCGAGTTCTTGTGCTCGACGAGGAATTGACGGCCTCGGTTTCTCCTGTACACTCTCTCGAACAGCGGGAATGTTTTCGGCAGATCTTGCGTTTCGTTGACGTTCGGGTCGAAGCGAATTTCGCCACCAAACGTTGAATAGTCGACTGGGAAGAACGACCATGTTAACCGTAAAATGGGCGCAATGCGCGCATCGTTGCCACAACAGAAGACCCATTTTGATAATGAAGTTTTATTATTTCCTTAACGCCGTAACTTACTATGGTAATTTGTCTTTAGTGTCTGAAAAATAAGAATCGGAGAAAACTAACAACAACATGTCCGCCATGAACTGTCAAAATCTACCCGTTCCTATTGAAAAACCCTTTACATACCACTCGTTCGATGTGCTTTTTACCCTGACGGGACAACTCTGAGTTTTGCTTTGAATTTGCCGTGTCTTGTATTAGAAATGTTGCTAATTAATGAAAAGATTATCATATACATTTTGTTGTGGCCAGCCATGTAAAGGACATCGAAAGTATAACTCTGATTTCTGCTTCATTCTCTTTCTGTTAAGAAAAAATAGTATTTATTTTTGCAGCTGTCATACTGTCAACGCATGTTTAATGTGAAAACACATTACAAAAATGGGTAAAGTTGTTTTTATTCGAAACAATGCAACATCCGACACCGCAATAAACAAATTAATCAATAAGTTTGGAGAATCTGGGTCGATGGAGCACTTAGGAACACCCTTGGATAGTCCTACAGGCTATTTTGACGAAACCATAGCTGCAGTGAGACAGAGTGTAACCGAAAACCTCAATTTGTCATTGTGCACCGACAGTAATTATTCATCGTTGAAATTTAGACACAATTTTTCAGAAAGATTTGTATTTACATGCCTACAGGGCTCAATTAACGCAGGAACATTCTCATGGCCGTACGTTAGTCGGAATCGGGAACCATAAGCAGTTAATGGCGATTTTTTTTTGAAGAAAATGATATTTAGCGATAAAGAACGAAATTGTCCTACTTTATGTAAATAGCTGACGCGACAGCTGGGAATGAGCCAAGGCCTTGCTTCTCGCAAACATTCATATTGTGCGTGTTACATTTTTCTCACGAATGGAAAGGACCTGCCGTTGGGAGATATAATAAAGTGTATGCCAACAGTGCATCACATATCTGGGGCCTGAAATCTACCAACCTTTTAAATTTCTCACGTGATGTGAACTCTCAAGTTGCTTCAATTTGTGACCACAATTCTTCCCTATTTTCCTATCCACTGAAGGGGTATTTCTTCTTCAGCAAATGAATGTATTTCTTTTTTTTAATAGAGTGAAGTCAGAACTGAGATCATGTCAAAAATCTGTAAAAATGTTCCACATACCCCACAGTATTGTAGGTTTGGCGAGGTATAGACAGTTAGGCGGCGATTTAAGCCATCTTTTGGACAAAGAGTTGGTACAGAAATCTGCGGTCGGAGCTGTCTTCAAAATCACCCAAACAAATGACTGGAAGTCGAGCATCTAGTCAGACTTCCGAGTCAGAGGGGCGTTTTCCAAGCAAAGGACCTAGCAGTGCCAATTGTTGCCCATAAGACTGCGATGATAATAATACCACGCGATGATATCACCTTTTGCATCGACAGCCAGGGGACAATAAAAGGGATTTCTGCTAAATCAAAGCTTATCAAGAACTGTCACGAAGAGCTTAGTCTTTTTGGCATACAGCGTGGGGCGTAACTATATATGTAATAAGAAAGCCAATGGACCTGCCCTAGACCTAGAGCTCATCACTCAGCAAAAGTCTCACCATGTAAATTTAAACATGAAGAAGAGCAGTAATTCTCTCAGCAGATGGAGCTGCTCGAACACCTCCAAACGACAAGAAATGTATGGCCAATGTAGGACAGCAAAGCTGTTCCACTTTCGTAGGAGTGAGTGGAGTTAAGGCTAAGTGAGGATGGTCTTTGCAGGAGCAGGGACCATGAAAGGCAATGAGGACACAAACAACTTTCCCTGACCTTGTCCACGCATTGACATACCTATCAAGAACTTATGTATGGTGGTTTATAGAAGCTTCAAAGTGATTCAAAATCCAAGAACAATAGAAAACATTGTGCTTTAGGGATTGCTCCACGAGTAAGATATATTTCCCCCCCCATAGCCATCACAATCAGTCTATACATTACTGAGATTTATCCCTTCTCTCAACAACACTTGCATATATGCTCATATCTGCTGGAGGCACCCTTGAGAATTCGACACCTCTACGCCGTGATCTTATTCATATAGGAAAAGTTCCTCTACAGATGAAGTACTACAATTTCCGACTCAAACCTTGTGTAGTTGAAAGTTGCTTGCCTCCTAGTTCAATATTTACGGTGAGTAACTCACCTTTGTTGGATGCCGGGGCATGGAGACATTCCAGGGAACTGTAAAGCTGATGAACACACCAGGTATGAAACTACAGTGAACTAGTGGCCGCATTGGCTCAGTGGTTAGTGCGTTGGTATGCTGTGCCAGCGGCGTGGGTTCAAGCCTTAGCCATGTTCACCGAACATTCCTCGCGGCATAACCTCTCGTGGAAAATGATAGGCCTCCGGGAGTATAATTTGTCGCATTTTTATGCAAATTTGCAGAAGCGAGTGCAGTCAGAACTAGGACCACCTGAAAAATCTGTTAAAATGTCTCACATACGCCACAGCATGTATGTGCTTGTTGATTTGGTGTTTTGGCATGGTGTGGCTAAATCCAACCGGTGGAGTTTAGGTACAGGATTAGTTCTTCAATCCTTATTTCAGCTATCTCGCCGAGGTCCACAAAGAAAGGTTTACCCAAAGAACGTTGTCTGGTCCGCGCCAGGGCCGGACACCTGCAAGGGAAATTAAGTAGAGATTCTTTCTCATTAAAGTCCTTGCAGCTTCTGCAAAAGTTGTTGTGAGGAATACCAAACTTGACTGCATGGTCTCCAACTGGCCAATGGCCTGTAATAATGGCTATGATTCTGGTCTTGATTTGCCAAGTAGCTCTCGCTGTACCTTTTGGTTTTTGTATAAAGGTTTCGCTAACATCTGCTCTCAATAAATTGACATTCGACTTGTCAGACCATATGGTTGGTTCATGAATGCAAGGTTCGGGAGAATCTCTTCACATAGGCCGCCGTTTGGACTCGTTGTGTTCCGCTCTGTAGCATCTGTTGGAGAAGTTGTGGAGTAAGGGGAGATTTTTTATTGAAGGGTTAGCGGATAGAGAGTCGAATGGGGTTTACAGATCCGGGAAAAGTCCTGTATGTTCAGCGAACTCCAGGATTTTCTCGAAACTAAACTGCCTAGGAGAGCGTTGCCCGGGCAGAACGCGTCTTGCCAGACTTTTGTGTCTCAGGGCTCCTGTGGCGGGATAATCGCAGAGGTAATGCTCCAAGCTCTCCTTTTCCTCCTCACATCCCGGGCAAGTACTTGATTGCACCAGTCCCAGTCTGCGGATATGTACAGTACAGCCAAATACAAGTTTCTTTTTAAAAATGCAATAAAATGAACAAAATTAAATTACAACGTCGTTCAAGTGGCTACCTAAGCTGGCTTCAAAATAGCGCATTCTGTCACCCCAATTTTCCAAAACCTTGTTGATGGTTTCGGGCTGTATCTCATGGATTGCTTGGATGATATTGGCCTTAAGTGCTTAAATCATTTTCGGATTGTTGGCATAACATCGGTCCTTCACGGTTCCCCACAAAAAAAAAGTCCAAAGGGGTCAAATCGCAGCTCCGAGGCGGCCAATTGACATCGCCAAGACGGCTGATAACACGATTTGAGAATTGAGCTTCCCTAAAGCCCAAACTGCGAAGCGATAACCTTGTAAGCGAATAATCCGAGATCTTTATGCAGAATTCTCCTCAGGCTAGTGCGTGAAATGTTGAGCTGTTGAGATCGATGGCGAGTTGATGTTCGTGAATTGACTCTCACACTCTCGACTACAGCAGCCACATTCTCAACTGTGCGCACCGTACGACGACGGGGACCAGGAGTGTTGTCCACTAGCATAGGTACCAGTCTCACGAACTTTTTGCACAAACTTGCATACAGCAGTCGCTGTGGGTGCTTCATTTCGGCCAAAACTTCTTTTAAAAAAACGCACTGTTTGGGCTACACAGCACTCACTTTGGAAATAAGTTTTCAATATTTCGAGCGTAAAGCGACTCATTTCGTTCCGCGAAGGTATGATACTGAATTTCTGTCAAGATTTCGAGCGGGAAAAAGCTGTCAGTGTCAAAATAACCTATGATGAAAAAAAAACCACTAGATGGCCCACCCTGTATATTCAGGTTGATGTTTCCAGTGTCCAGGCCGACCATTAGTATTCGTTGTCTCCTGCCAAGATTAAGTGTTCTTCTTGCTAGACGACAGCAGGGTCGATCTATCATTGACTTGGTCGCTTTGCAGGGTGGTGTGAATGGAAACTGAGGCAGAGTGTTCACTCAACTTTTTGGAAAACACTCAATTTAAATTGAATAAAAATGAATTTCGTCAAATTTCAGAATTTACTTTCCTCAAAAGGGTTTGCCCAGATTGTTCCCTCAGTTTTTATTTTGTATACCGCTGTGGGTCGGGGTATTGTCCTTTCTCTTTCTCCTGTTCGAACTGGAGGATACCCCAAACTTGTGTCGCGTAACACACAACGGACCTTCACAGAGCTTAAACTTTATACTCGTCACTCCAAGCATTTTTGTTGACGCTTCCTGGTTGCCTAATTTAAAGAACAGTGCTATTCTCTCAATGTGCCAGTGCCAGTGAATATGACAGCATCTCCTCTCTCAAATATCAGAAAGATTATGATTTTCTGTTCTTATGAATTTTGGCAGGAAGTTTTCGGGCGTATTTTCGAACTACGAATTCTCGTAAGGAATGCAAACTTCATCTGGGGCTTTGTTCAAAGCACATCGGGTCGGTTTAAAAATGCTACGATTACGGTGAACAACTCGTGCAAATTTCTGTCGGTAATCCAGCGATTTACGTGGAACTGAATCAGTATAATGAGCTTTATGAGTTTTTTTTTTGAAATGGTCATGGGTAGTACATATCTACCAAATGCAATACATTCTGTACTGCTCATGAAAATTAAAAAAAAAAAACTCAAAAAGCTGGTTATGATGTTTCAATTCTAAGAGTGGTTAGGAGTGGTGGTATTTTTGTTTGCCGACAGAAAGTTGCACGAGAACTGTTTCACCGTAACCACCATAAATATTATTTCTCCTTCTACTCATTCAACTTCCTTTTCGGTACCGATTACAGAATTCTTCGGAAAAGAAAAGATTTAGTCAGTTTACAGCTGTCAAAAAGAAATTAACACTTCTTCGCTCTCAAGTCTGTTTAGAACTTTCCCAACAATCCATGGGAAAATGAGATGAAATATTCAGAAACATTCAAAACTACCTATCCAAACTTAATCCTCTTGACGTTATACTAAGAATTATGATTCTTAATTACCCATTTCCCGCAGTTCTGATGTCTAAAGTATAATCTTGTGCCCTAATATCCGTTCCAAGGATTTAAACATTTCAGATGCTCTCCGGCTTTTTTATCCGATCCGACAAATTTAACATTTCAGGGCCATAAATTCGATATAACATTGCAAGGAGACCGTAAACACATCCCAAGTCATCATTTATTTATGTTCATGTTACGTGTTAGGTCTAAGAGCTCGCCTTCACTGGAGAGATATAAATTGCCGACCAAGTGTCAAAAGGATATGCTTAAAAAACAATTACGATCCACAACTTTATTTTCACAGATTCTCCTTAAATTACGTCAGTCTATCCTGCGAGAGCCGCTAGTAGAGTAGGGTTGTGCGAATAACCATAAACTACTGAATGTCTACTGAATCGACTGCGCCAATTAGCTCCATGTGGTGATGAAAACGTTTCCACCCGGAGAATGAAGTCAAGACAAACTGACGTGTGTGCGTTAATCGAAAGCTCGTTTTTGCAATTTTCCGATTCGGCTACTAGTGGTAATTTATTTGACTTTGTGATGTACATTCCGGCATACGCATGTATGCGTTGGCAATGCCTAGCAATCCCAGGTAATTTATTGCACGTATTCGATGGACGCTTGAAATTGGAAACGACTTTGAGAGGGATTTTCCTAATCCCTAATCATGCCGTTTTCTTTAACGTTTGATGGGGGATAATACGTTAAAAATAATGTTTGTATGGCAGTTATTAAATGTTGTCACCCCCAGCAACGGATTACATGTGAACGTATGTATTCTCTGGGGTTAAATTCTTTCGAACACTGGATGGAATCAACAAACTTTGCATTTGAAGGTGAAATACCAGCAAGGGACTCCAAGCTAGTGAGTATACTCGTAGGTGTACTATTTATGGAATTCAATTGTAAGCCACTTAACCGGCACAACGGGAGCATTCCTATTTCTAGAAATAAAATCTTGTTGAATTATGCATTGCAAAATTCGAGTTGACTATTCGGGATATTATTTATTTATTTATTCAACTCGGTACATATTAAGTTTTGCCACTTATTTTCACCTTCTTAATTAAGGGTTTACGTTACCTTGACATTTTCCTTGTGCATTTGAGTATTTTCCTGCAGAGTCTCGGGCCAAATGTTAGCCCTTTCGATACTTTGATGCCAGATGACACACTTGATACTTTTAACGTTCATTTTCTCTCTGTAAGTTTTTTTTTTATTTCAAAATCTTGGGATATCTGTTCAAGCCTTTGAGGCAGAAATAAATGGGTTGCCGTTTGCCATCACACATCCATGTGCTTTATATTTCTCGTGGAAGAAAATTGTACAATTGAATAAGTATTTATTCGTGAGATATTTTTTTTTTTAATTTTTTTTTTTATTTATGTAGGTAATCGTCAAAATCAAAATTAAAGATAAATGGGCAAAAATGAAAAGAATAAAATAAACAAATACGTGGAATCTTTTCGATTTTACATAATTTTCCTTGAAATATGGCAACGTCTCCAAGAAGTACTTTAGAGCCAATTCTTAAAAAAAACTATTTTTCGATGTTGTTAGTGCTGGGTCCCAGGACACAGGGACGTTCAAGACAACTGCAGAGCGGACGAGCTGGCAAAAGAGGGTGCAGGAGAGCTTCTCCCCGAAAACCTGGGGGGACCCCCTGCGCCCATAGAATCGATCAAGTTCCTCCTTGACAGAGATGCCAAGAAACTAGCAAACCGCAGGTGGAACAACATCAGCACTTGTGTTCTGTCAAAACAAATCTGTCCCAAGCTGGATTTAAAGACAGACTTTTAACTACAAATCGGAAAAATCTAGGTTCACTGTCCTTACCGGACATTGCCTGATAGGCAGGCATGCACTTAGTTTGGGGGTCCCCTCCAACGATTTCTGCAGAAGCTGTAGGGACGAGGAGGAAGAGGAAACCACGACCCACTTACTTTGTACATGTTCTGCTCTTGCGACGCTTAAAAGAAGAACCCTCGGGGAATACTTCTATGATGATCTTAACGATCTAGCTGAACTCGACATCCAGAAGATAAGCAACTTCATCTCTGGGACGAAATGGTTCAAATCTTAGGGTTAACACCGCTACGGTTGCCCACTTTCTTTGTAGTTATGCCACATTTTCTGGTTCCCTGGTGCCGGTTTACTTCGTTGTGGTATCACAATGGGCCATTCTGGCCTAATTGTGTCCCTGCCTAAGCGGGGACAGCCACCTAACTTAACCTAACCTAACCTAGTAAAAATAAAATAAAAATAAAAAACTTTTACTTTTATAACAAAAAGACATACCGAAAGGGTTAAGACGGTCTGAATGTCTAGTAAGGTGCTGTGCCATCTACATTATAGATGGAAATAATATCGATTCGACATAAGTGATCGTGTCAGGTCGAAAAGTCGCGCCAGATTCTCAATTCGTACTGATAGAAACTTCTTTTGCAAGCGAGTCAAGGGCCAACCCTCGCCTGACTAACACATTTCCTTCAATTCCTCTCTGACCCATACGAGGGATAGGGAAGATCTGCATTGTTCTACCGGCTTAAAGGAGATCCTATTTGAGTTAAGGACTTTAATGACTGCTTGGCTATAGGAGAAGATTGTTTCACTTAGAGGTTGTTTCTTCATTAAGCACACGACAGGTCATATAGGTTGCCAGTATTTCAGCTTGAAAGATACTAGCGAAGTTCGGAAGTCTGTACGACCTTGATTTTTTCAGGGCTGTTGAATATATTCTCGAACCTACCCCGCCATCCATCCTTGGACCGACGGTTAAAGTTGATGTGTTATATTCTTTTCTGACCTTCCGTTGTTCCATTTCGGTCTTAATGGGATACGCATCGCAAAGTCTTTGCTAAAAGCAATCCAGAGGGCATTACAGTCTCCAGAAGTGACAGACCGACAGACCGACCAGCATCATTGATTCTGGTCGCGAATGAATATGCATACGGGCATGACCACAGTGCACCTGTGTTACCTTTGATATCAGTTCGCTTTAAGCGTCCCCGTCAGGCATGATTGTACTGCACCTGTGGTTTCGGTGCTAATGGTTCTCTGAATTCTGTTTAGCATACCTGGGAATAATGGATTGTTCAGTGCATTGAAAAAATAAATTCAATGCAAATAAAATGGTCCACTGGTATATGGTTAAAATGCGTGGGGCTGCATTGGCTGCCACTTGTTTGCCATTTACTATAATCTTGGGGCTGTAAGCGGAACTATGTGTCAAGAGCCGCTGAGGGAATAGTTCTGAGAGCTCGATTGAGGCATATACAGGCCGCTTTTTGTCCTCAGCTAAGACAATTTCGATGTACAGCTTGGCTAAAAGCCGTCCACCACACGATCACGCCATATACCTACGTATATCAGAGTTTTTTTTTTTTTTTTTGGGTACCCCATTGGTGGAACCAGTATGTAAATCTTGATATCTTGCAGCAATATAGAGCAATGATAGGTTTCAAGGATGTAAGGTTTAAGTATTGAGTTTTGTTTGTGAGTACAACGTTGGCACCATACTTTTGGGTGCGCAATTAAATTTAGTTCCGATTTTAGAGCTATGACTGCAAGCCACAGTCATGGGTCCATTTCGCAAATTAACAGAGAATATTCTGCAGATTCATAAGCATAGTAGGGTGTTTACCAACTTTTCCTTCCAGGATTAAACGTAGCTCGTAACTACTGATTCCAAAGATGAGAAAGCACATCGCCTTGTAGCTTTTACCTGCTGATAAGCCTCCAAACAACGTTGATAGATTGTTAGTGCTCCAATCGGTGCCGCGATTCTAGCATTTGAAAGCACATAAGGAATTGCCTCTGGTTGGAATGTCATCATAGAACATATCTTTACATTTGAGTGGATGGCAGTTTCGACCTACTTCCCTTTCCTCCTACTTTTTCGGATAGAAAGAACGAGATGTTTCCAGTTTTCAAAGACCAGGTCATTCCGAAACGATATCTATGGTACTGCGTCTATGATCTTGCTTTTGCCTGAATAGTCCAGTTGATACAGTCTGGACTCAATAAAAGCCCAACATTTCTTGATTGGGTTAATTCCAGTGAATTCCCTGTCTAATCCAGGCACGTACTCCTCTTAACTTTTTTTATTCATCATGGCTTCAATGTGTGGCATGGGACTGAGTCCTGCTGAAAAATTACTTTACCGCTCGCATCAACTTATTTAGCTCTACGGATAGTTTCCTCCAAGTCCAATAGACTTTTACCTACTCATCCTGTATTGATACAAGAGATCCTCTACCAGCATAGGAGAAGCAGCTCGAAAATACATACTTTTATAGGTGTTTGAGAATTTAATCAATATGGGCATTGGCCAGCTTGAAGCTTTTTATTGTCTTTTTTCCTAAACACTATCCCCGTACCTACCACAAAGTGTATCTCACCTAGGTTAGGTTAGGTTGAAGTGGCTGCCAGCTAAAGCCAACACACTTAGACCCATGAGGGGTCCGTTGTGATACCACAAGGATCTCGGAAAGATCTCCTGTCTACTCATTGAACCAATTGGAGCTTCATATGAAGCGTAGCAGCTACTAATATTGATGTTTATCAGGTTTGTACAGAAGAAGGCTTCTAAGTTGAGTTTTATTTTGCGGGAGAGAGCTCGGCTGGTGCAAAGAAGATGAAGAATAGTCTCCTCCTCCTTCTCGTCCATATAGTTTCTGCAGGAATCGTTTGCGTAAACGCCAAGTCTTATTGCATGCTTGCCTATTAGACAGTGTCCAATAATGACACCTATTATATAGAGCGACGAGTTCATCGGCCTTGCAGTTCACTGCTATGTCACTGTGCCCTGGCAGCCACAAAGGTGAATCTTAAACTGCTCCGCTATCTCTATAAAAGACGGCAGTCTTGAGTGCCGCTTGATTGTCCGAAAAGATGTGGATATCCGTGGCTCATATCACGTGTTTCTTCAGCCAAGATAAGACTTCTCTGATCGCCATGATTTCCACCTGGAACACGCTACAATGATTTGGAAGAAGGAACGCTAGGCTGAGATTAAGCCTGTCGGAGTAAACTCCACCACCTACCCCGCTGCTAGTTTTTGAACCGCCCGCCGGTGTAAAAGTGAATTGACTTGTCTTCTGAGTCCCAGAATGACCTGGGAGGGATGGTTATCTCGAAGTTCTTGTCAAAACTTAGTTTGCGTGTGGTATTGTCTATGTTTCTGGGAGAAATGTTGACATTTTTCAAAATGGGAGGCGTGGCAAAAATCTTTACAAGACCACTGTGAGGTTGCTTTGAGGCGGATGTCTGCACTAGCTGCCATTTGTCTACCGAAAATGTCTAGCCAGTGCTGCAGAGGGTGTCGTGCAAAGAGCTCCACTGATACACATGCAAGCTGTTCATTGGACTTTGCTTAGGTTATTGCTGTTAATGGCTATATCCAAGGCGGTCCGCCACACCCACACCATCCTAGTGAAGAGTACCAGCTCAGTTTTGTAGCCTTCAAACCCAAACCACACCGATCTGCCTATTTGGTTAGTTTGTCTAGAGCACTTGGAAGAGTTCTTTTAAGGTATCAAGGTACTTTCCCGAGACAGCTATAGCAACGTCGTCAGCATAAGCGATTACTTCGCAGCCCTCCGCTTCCAAGACTATCAATTGTCATTTACTACCAAATTCCAAAGAAGAGTGGACAGGACCCTGTACTGTGGAGTGCCTCTGCTGACAGATTTTCCAGCAGATGAGCCACTCAGCTTTGAGTTAATAATTCGACTGATGAGTAGAATGTTAATTAACTCGTAAAGTGTGCTATCTACCATCTGCCATGGTTGGCAGAAGCTAGGCCTTGACTCATACTGAGCTGTCGCGTCAGCTATTCTGCATTAGACCTGTCCAGACAGAAGAAAGCTCATAGACGCAGTAATTCAGCAATGGTTTCAACATAACTGGCTTTAAGAAAACTGCAAAAATCACATTGATTTCATGTCAGAAAGTTTTTAAAATTTCATTTAAATAAAGGAGGGAACATTTCTTCTTAAAATGAATAAGAGTTACAATGTTTCTATTTTTTTTATAACTAGGTCTTGTTCACATTACTTCGCACACTACTGTACTAGAACTATGAGGGCGACAATAATCCCTGGAACGCGTGTGCTTTGTAGATTTTTAAAAAAAGAAATTGCTGACAGTCATTTTGAAAACAAAGAAATAAAAGGGAATGAATTGAGTTCATTTATCATTTAAATAATCAAAACAAAAAATCAACCTTCGTACCTTTTGTATTGTTTCAAAAAAAGGAAAAAAAAAACTAGGAATCATGAACTATGTATTCGCCTGTGTATGACTATGAACTTTGCCTTTTTTGGTAGAACTACAGGAAAAAGAGCAAAAAATTACAACAGACCATCTGTCTGATGAACCAAAGACAAGGTTTTTCTTTTGAAATTACTTCAAGGATACGAAGAAAATTACCTTTTACATCTCGAATTCGATAACGCTTTAGTACAAGATAGCTTTGCGATGATTTTGCCATATTTCTGTACTTAATATTCCTGTGATGTCCTTTTCCTAGGAAACAACAGATTCTGGATGATGAGGGAGACGAAATAACTCTTTTTTTAGGCACAGTTTTGTGTATGCATTGGTTCATTAGACATGTGTGTGTATAAAATTGGACGACGGAAGGAATTTCAAAACCATCTATTTCTTTCAATAAACGAAAATCTTAGTACATAATTCGTAGTTCCGGTTTTGTATCGCAGCACAGCATTGCTACTTTAAGACGGCTTACTGCACAATCTATGCGAACAAGAAGGAATGACCAACTCAACCGAATGCTGTCGTACCTATGTTCATACTCCTATAGGCCCACTATTTTGGCTCCGATAGTCCATGACTCCTGAACAAATGTCAATTTCATTCTTTCTTGAGGAAGACGAGGTTGGCGCTGGTCGCCTTACAGTGATGAAGATTTTTTTGAATAAACTTTATGGCTGTTGCGACCTTCAATTCATCTTTACTGGATTGCCCCTACCATGGGTCTAATTTTTGTTGACTAGTGCTGTTTGCCTTGCAGCAGCTTCATTGACCTACTTCTATTACTTCTGGATGAGGTCCAGTCTCTTCATCACCCACAAGTCGACGTTTGCCAATGGAGCTTCGGTGTCGAAAATAATTGTTTTAAACCATTCATTTGTGGTGGTCTTATCGCGCTCTATAACTTTGAATGAACTGCCATGGCAGTGCAGTGGGAGCTTTTGCTTCGCTCCTTAAAGCGCCTGTACGTCTTTTTCCGTGTAGGGTGAGGATTTTCTTTTTTTGACGTTTAATCTGACATTTTAGACAGACTAGGACTTTGAACTTCGTTGACAAAGGAACAGCCCATTGCCCTATCTTGTTCTCCTCAGCAGCCGTTGGAATATTGGATTAACCCAAGCCATGACTTAGATTGGATCACTAATTGCCTCGTCTTAATGGGCCAGTAATCTGCACTCAACTCTAAAAGTTTAACTGTGTCCGGACGCGTTCTTTTTGTTAACTCTATTGTGAACTCCGAACGGCGAATTGAGAAGCTCTTTCATGATAAATTATGTATACTCCCGTAGGCTTGTCATTCCCCGACGAGAGGCGATACCGCAAAAAATGTTCGGTAGACATGGCTGGGGCTTAAACTCACGCCGCTTGCTTAGAAGTACAACGAACTAATCACTGAGCCACTGTGACCACCAGATGAAAGGTGGTGCCTCGAAAAATGTTATGTTAATGTGGCAGGGGCTTGAACCTACGCAGCTCATACAGCAATCGACCACCTTTGGTATCAGATATTCCAGTTAAAATAAAAACAAATTCAGTAGGACTTTTGTTAAGAGCGGGGCCATTCCTAGCTAATTCATAACCACTTCCATTGCCTTCAAAGTTCCTATGGACTGCGCCTTATAGCAGAACAAAGTGAAGCTGTTCACAGTTTAGACAGCTTTGCGGTAATGACCGGCGAGCTCGGAATGTTAGAACTTCTTGTGTCCCTAACAGTATCAACGTGCGTGCTCTGTCAAACTTTAGTTAATTTCACCTCTTCGTACACTGGTTGGTTTTGAAGGATTGTTCCATAAAAAGTCGCGTAATTTTCTTCAAGTATTCATAATGGACGATCCATTTTTTTAACACTTTAATCGAAAAATGCTCCAAAATGAGTTAACAGACCAAACATTTTGAAAACTCCTTAACTTACAAGTCAAGCTACCTCTCAATGTAGCAAGCTGCAGAGAGAAATGTCATTTGCTTGGGTCGACATAACACAAAATGGTTTTTTTTTTGCTCAACCACAGCGTTCCTAACCTCAAATTTATGTCAGAGAATTTCAGAAAAAAAATGTCACAAAATTCGAAGTATCTACGACACAAATCTAAATCGCAAAAGTCCTTTATCTATTTTCTTTTCAATGTATTACATAAATCTTTATCCTTGAATGGAACTTCTCTGATTCGTACAAAATCGGTGAAAATGTCTTTCTAATTGCATAGATGGATAAAGCTGAATGAATAAGAAATGTATTTTAACGATTTTATGTGCTTCTCTAAACGGGGTTAACTCGGATAAAAATAAAATGGTTATTGATTTGATAAAGGACAACAAATCAGAGCCTTAATTCACATCCCACTGATTTTGGTTGCCTTGAAGGAACACGTGAACCCATAATTTAAGACAAAGAGAAGATTAGATATGTAATGCAGTCCACCATTTCTTCACAAAACTCTTCTTAAAGTCTCTTATTCTATTTTTATTATTTAAGGCAATGCCGGTCTATTTTTCATTTATCTTGAGACCATCGGTTTAGGATGCAGTTTGATAGAAATTCCTTTACACAGACACATTTTTTGTTGATTTCATTCATCCACTTATCACATTTAAATTAGTGTCAAATTGTGTCAATGAACATTTAAATTTTGCACAAAAGATTATAAGGTACTATGTACTCACACAAAGTGTATATAAAACATTTTGAGAATAACAATGCAATTTAGTCTCCCTACCCTATACTTGACCCTTTGCAGAAAAAGCATCCGAGCATTTTTGCATCGCCCTGCTTACCGATATTTATTTTAATAACACAAAATCATTTGTGACAGCTGTTCAAAAGTATGATGCAAGTATTCAACACTTTGCATGAGAGGATTAAAGGCTAACAGAGAATTTAGTTTCTGCTTTCAATTTTATTCCTTCTTGCCCACAAGTATTTCTTCGTGACAGCGATTCTCAACTTCTTAATTTTTTTTTTTTTTTCACAAACTAAAGTTGCGTCGCATCGCACCATCCACAGTCAGTTTTTTTTAAAAGTTTTCTCTGCTGTTTCCTTCTATACCTTGGCCTTAAGTTTATCTGGTGTTTGGTGTTTTATACACCCCGTCAAAGTTTTGCATTTATTTCAAAGAAGAAGCATCCCGGTCGCGTTTTTTCTTTAATAGATTAACAATCTATTGTAAGGAAAATTATGACAAACCTTGAGTTCATCAAAACATTTATCCCAATTGAGTGTTCCTTCTCAGTAATTTTACACCCTAATAACGGCTAAACCTCTGTCTGGAATGCATTGCATGTTTCCGGCAGTCTTAGGGAAAATAATAGGCTCTATGTTATTTCGTTGGTAGGTTTAGACCCCTTTTCTAGGAATTTCGATGTATGCGTCTGAAATTTTATGCGGAAAGTGTTTCATTCGTTCTTGACTGCTGAAGCCGAGTTCCCACATTCGTTAACGAGTAACTCGTCATCGAAATATGAGGATTTGACATTACCGCTCCCAATGAAGTTAATCTATCATTCGATTACGAGTACCACTCACTCACTCGATATCGTCTAGTCTTTAAAAGCTTAAGTGAATGAACCTTACCGAACTATTTCCAGTTTGCTGTTAATCTGTGTATTTAACGATGAAATGTGTCCTTTGTCCAAAAGTCTTACATAAAACCCACCAAACCCAATGATGTTTACATACTCGTACGTGGAATAATGGACATACCTACACAAAATGACAACTTGAGTAAAATAGGCGAACCTGCCTGGGTTCAAGATTAACTCCGTCGAAACAAAATTTCTTAGCTTGAATTCTTCACAATTTCGAAAGTGTCTATATTTTGCAGATTAAAAAATCATAGGATAACAAGGCTTGAATATCTTGGGAGGAATGTATTGGCTCTGAACAGGCAGATTGTTTGGCGAGAAGTGGTTCTCGGCGCCCACTCGTTGGTCCTGAGCCCTATTTTAAGGTACCACGCAGGAGTATCCACTCCAAAGTAATACAATGGGAAGTTAAACAAAAGGGCCTGAGACAAGCGAAAAAGTTCATCAATCCCAACCAATACGGGGCAAGAAAACTACTTGAACTTAACAAGGCAGATCCAAGGACCCTAAAGGGCTACCTAAATGGACATTGTCCTCTAAGGTACAATCTGCATAAGATTATGTTATCAGTTTCAATCATGTTCCGACTCTGCGGAGAGCAAAAAGAGACACCTGACTGCTCCATCTAACACGGGATAGGATATGTCCAGTGAATACTTGGAACATGAAACCTAGACCGTTACTGAGGTTTATTAAGAGCCTAATTCGGCTTGTGGTTAACCACTAGGACAGCACAATAGATCTTACAGGTCGGAGTGCATCCGGAACTTAGCATCGTAACTTATTGGTCTATGGCGAACTAAATATTGGTGCCGCATTGGGATAGCAAAGGCGGCTTTTGGTATTTTGTCAAAAATCTGGAAGTCTTAACACCAAGCTGCGACTGTTCCACTTAAACGTGGATTAGTTACTATTATACACATATTTTGGTGCAACATCAGGAAAGCGACCTTTAGTTGACAAAAATTAACAACGAGTATTCTGGCCAAATCGTATTCCAAATAAGAAGCTATATGAATGAACGCGTTAAGAACGTTAAGACGGGATTATATAAAAACGTCCAGATTCCCCACAGAAGCAAAGATTATTTAGTCAGACAAGCAATTCAAAGGTTAAGAGCTCTACCACGCAATAAGCGGCAAAGCGGTAGAGTATATGCTCAGAAATGACGCTTGCCGCTCTACCGCTTTTCCGCTTGCCGCTCATTGCGTGGCAGGGACCTAAGACGGAAGAAGAGAGGATCGCAGAAAAATATGGTAAAGGTCTTTCGAAGATGAGTTAAGGCAATTGGGGAAAAGTAAAAAAAAACTGACGCACGTCACCAGAGACCGGAAGCAATGGCGCGTAGACATAGTAGATGCCTAACGCTGCCATTTTTGTTTGGGCCGAATGGGGGATTAATAACCCAATTTTAGAATCTCTGAATATCAATAGGGGAAATTTCAAGGGATACTTTTAATTTCGTTTATTTTGAAGAAAACATTTGGGAGAACTTACGGTTCCCGGGATGTCAAGATCTGATGATTGATTCTTGTATATATTTTAGAATTTTTTTTTGATATTTTGCTTAGTGTTCGATTCAGTATATTAAAAACTAATATATCGAAATATCAGAAGACTTCGTCACATTTGTCGCGCGTTGGTGACTTAAGGGGACTCGGTCTAGCGTTCGTGAATTTGAGGTATTTTTAGGATTTTTTTTTTGAAGGTGAAAATAATGAACAACGATATTTAAACTTTGTAGGCATATTATAACAGTTAAGAAACAACCTAAAAACATTTTTATAATAATTGAAAAAAAAATTTAAGTATTAAAAAAATGGCGCTGAAGATGACCCTCTTAAAAGAAAGTACCTGGTTGGCGGTTAAAATTTTGGCTCTATCACTCATCGGAAAAATAAAAATGGAATAGATTATTAATCTATATGAATATGGACAAAATGGCGCGCTTGTTCTTTTTTTCTACATACCGCCGGCCGTGCAGAAAAAAGTGGTGTCGAGATAAATGAATTTAAAATTTCAAGTTCATTCATGAGGCGGACCATTCGTTTGCTAGGCTGTAGAACCTAAACTTTTGTCAATATCATTACAGTATATTCTCGAAAGATTATACTTTCGAAATATTAAAAAAAAAAAATTAGATTTTTTGAAAATTCTAGACAAGCGGGGTTTACAGACGATGGAAATCGACCCGTGTAAACCTCTCACTGTCGTTTGTACTTGTCAAGTTTAATGAGTGCGTTCAAAAATTCTGTCAAAAAGGATAGTAATTCGTTTCAATCGATTGATATTTTAGTATTCCCCAGCGGTTGAGGGTTTTGGTCTGAAATAGGAAATTATTCCCCCGACCTGCGGATAGATGCCCTATATCGCATAAGGGGAAGAAAGTAACTAAGTCGGGAATTAGATATTAGTTGCCTTTTGAACTATTTGCAGACGCGGAATTAAAGTTCCTTTTTGAACCGCTGAACTGTCCTTATTCCTGTAGCGTTTTCGATAGGACTACTCTCACTACTTTTACAAGTTAATGAACACAATTATTAGAAATTTCAAGGACGCGATTTACCGGATTTATTACGTATAGTGCACAATTATTTTTTAAAATTGCATCGCTTATTTCTAGAAAAAATCTTTCCTTAAAATTCCTGATGATTTAGAGTCTATGCAGAAGATCTTCATAGTGGATAAGCGGGTCATTGATGACAGAATTTCAGTTCAGGAATAGTAACAAAAGAACAGCTTTGAAAACCATTAATGTTATCCTTTGTTGAATTCCTTTCTAAAGAAAATATTTGGTTGGCTTTATAACTTTTCAAAAATGTATGTAATTCAGTTGTAACCGGTGTTTTTTTGACAACTACCAATTGAAGTAAAAACAGAGACACTTTAAAATAGAATGAATTTTCTATTTGCCAGGTGAAGCAAACATTTTTTGTCACCGCTTTTCCTAAATCATAATCAGATGCCATGTCTCCTGTCCTGTAAAAAGCAACAAGGCCGCAGGTGTACCTAGAACCTACACACGGTTCAGATTCAACGTTCACCCATTTCCTTTGCTTTAAATTCATGCAACATAAATTATTTGATGCAAGGTTTTACTACGTGATGTGTCTCTTGAGTTGGGTTTGGAAAAGTCGCCCTGACGTCCTTTCAAAACAGATGTGTTTATTATTTTTGAGGACATGTCATTGTTGTTTTTAAAATCATGAAATCCTGACATGTACACCACCAGTGAACCCAACGACAAATTGAACTTAATAGACAAGCGGCATCAAGGAGGCTTATTTGCTGACTTTGCTTTTACATAAGTGCTTCCAGTTAGTGTTTCGATGATGAATATAAGAGGATTCATTTATTTTTTTGTCGAAAGAAAAAGTACCATCCATCAGAGAAAGTTTTTAAAAGTTTTAGGCAAATTGGCTGGTGGTTACCGCCTACTTGCTTCCAAATTTAATGCCAAAATAATTTTTTTTTTTTTTTTTTAAAAACGTCATAAATATTAATCAGCAAAATGTCATGGCAAAATCACTTTACCTTATACTCAAGTCGTATATCACAAATGGTTGAGTTTAGTTTTGAGTCATACTTCGGACTGGAGACAAACAGAAACGGCGTGCAATGCAGACAACCGACCAGAGTTAGTCCGACCAGTACAATCTTGGCCCTCTTGACGGTGCACATAGTCTGCCGCTTCAAGGGATACATCACAGCAATGAAACGTTCCACGGTAAATGCCACCACGAACCATACCGAACAGAAGCTGCACAAGCTGCTGAAGAACGTAAAGAACTGGCAAACGAACTCGCGATTGTAAAAGTGCACTTCCACGAAATTTAACCACTGGGCAAACAAGCCGAACAAAAAACAGGTATCACTAACAGCCAGGGCTGCCAAATAGAAACTGGACGAGAGTTTCTTCAGTTTAGTTTTGAAAAACACAAAGACCGAGAGTATGTTGCCAATGCTGCCGCTAAACACCAGGATTGGCGTGTAGTACAGGGACAGGTAGTCGCTGATTACTTCTGCCGTCGAAATGATCCTCGAGTAGGACTGCTGCTGCTGCTGCAGATCGACACTCAAAGTCCGGTTCGGACTCGAAAGGGTCCTATTAACCTCGGTTTGGTTGGTAATCCAATCTGTGTAGTCCATCATGTCGCGCGCGGGGTTTAATTAACTCCGTCGGAATGTTGGTGTTTATCGAATTCTTTGATCACTCAAAGGATAGCGGGGTACTGTTTTCATATTCACGACAAGCACCATAACACTCGAAATTTATTACGTTTTCTAAACGAAAACTCTGACGTTTTGGAGCACAACGAATTCCTGGCACTCTTGTCACAATCGCATGCACACACATTTCATTCTTTATTCGTTTTCAGCGAACATACACCTCGGTGCCTTTGTGTGCGCTCATCCTTCTTTGAAATTCAATATCGCTTCGGAGCGGTTAGGAATCTTTTCACTGCGACGAGAGAATCGCACGCTTATCAGATACAAATGCGAGTGGGTATTCCGATTCCGAGCAGAACATGACCGAGAACCGCCAGAGAACGTACTAAGATCCATGAATGAAAGTGTTTTATTTTAAATGAAATACTTGGCGCCGAATTCGGGGGATGTGTGCTCTGTGAGGAGAAAAGCTTTCGTTCCAGTGAGTTTTCCAGTCAACAGGAAGTTCGGGCAATTGTTGCCTCCTCTCAAAGGAAGTCCTCGCAGGTAGTATTTCCCCAAACTCAACGTCATGGGAGTAGAAAAACAGCAACAGGTTCCGGGTGGTAGCGCTATTGCAATGAAAAAAAAAAAAAACAGAAGCGCGGTCAAGGTCGAATTTGTTTACCAAAATCCAAATGCAATTTGCGTTCGCGTCAGAGATATTAAATCGCATTTGAGAAACAGAGAGAAGTTCCAACGAACACATGGCTAATGGATTCTAAAAATAAGACGTACTAAATATCGCGTATGACAGGAGGAAAATTTGAAATCTGTTTTACGAGACTTTTCCGCGGAGAGTACGTATACACGGTCCAATAATTTGTTTTGTTTATAAATATTGAAAGCGAATTTATTAGGGTAACCTGAATACATAACAATGATTTTTAGATTCGGATTTGGTTGTTTTGTTTCCCTTTTTCGAGTGGGTACTTCGGAATGAGTGTCTTCTCCGGAGACCTTTTGGTTTTTGCGCAAAAAAAAGGTCTTCTGGTGGCGGCTTACAATGGCCGAATATCATTTTACTAAAAGCGATATTTTTATTGACGGGTGCTGTGACCTTTTTTCATAATTGTTCTGAATGAGTTGGTTACTTAGGATTGATGAAAAGGTGGTAGCTGACCGGTAAATGTCAACATATCAAAAAATCCTTAGGAGGAGGTTACACCGAATTGTTATTTAATGCGGGAGGAAACCCAAATGTAGAAAGGTGGGGATAGAGGATAGATTTATTTTTGCGCAAGTAGGTCACTGACAAATGACGGTTTTCGTCATATCTGGTGGTCATGTGTTGTGTCCATTAATTAGCTCGACTATTTGTTAGTAAAGGAAGAGAATAGTGTCCTGGCGGGTAGTAAGGGTAGTTTTCATTCCTAAACGGGGAAGAGTAGTCAAAGGACCGCTGAGGACTATAGGCCCATCAGCCTATTCTCCTTCCTTCTCAAGACCCTTAGATATGCACATAAGGGATGCGATTGCGGATAAATACTTATCCAACTCTAATAATGCGTACATGAAGGGAAGATCTAAGGAAAGCGCCCTACACAGGGTGGTATACACTATCGAGAAATCGTTCCAAGTCAAAGAATTCATACTGGGTGCCTTCCACGACCTTTGAGGAGCCTTCAATAACGTGAGCACTGAAGCAATCATACTCAGCCTACACAGGGCCGACTAAGCGTCATTAAGACACTGGAAAGCAACGGCTTCGACGTATCGGCCTATGCTGACGACGTCTCCATTCTGATCTCAGAATTCACCACCACACTAAGCGAAAGGTTCAATCACGCACTACCATTGGTGAGCGGCTGGGCCAAAAAGCGAAGTCTAGGAGTTAATCCATTCAAAGCCGAGATTGTGCTATTTACTAGAAGAAGACCGATTCCACAGGCTGCATAAGGATAAGAGGATCGAAAAGATCAACACCCACAGCGGCACTTGAAACAATGCCGACGAGTTTACCCCATCCATGTTCGTCGGTTGTCTTAAAGCTTCGCAATGAGCATATTCAAGAATTTCTTTCTTCGTGGACTGAGCCGGAAGGAGCCTATTCTGGTATTCGTAACAAAACTTAGGCTCTGTGGAACCTGATGTCTGTCTGACGATGGCCTTTAGCACAATGCGACCTAAAAGATCTTTTGTGTAAAGCAAGTTCTCTTACAACTGAGGAAAGTTTTGAGCAAGATCGAGGTCATGGATATGCTTTTCCGAGCAGAGTCGGGACAAGTCCTATCAGCTTGTAAAGACAGTAGTTGAGTGCACAATGTCCAGTGAGGAAGTCTTTGAAAAGCTTAGCGTAACATTTATTTATAGCGAGAATTTCTTCTCTTAACTTGTTGTATAAGAGGTTCATTGACTGGATTGGCGAAGTCCTGGTGTAGAATTCCATTTGTTGAGTCTTTCATTGATCTCCGATGAATTGAGTTCCAGCTTGATGTGACTCGTAGGTAAACCACAGAAGGGAAATGAGACTATCAAAGCCGATTGAGCGCCTTGTCTGGCGAGCTCATCTGCGTTCTCATTGCCCTCAATTCTCTTGTGACCTGGAACCCAATAAATGGTGATCTTGTTGAAGAGAGCTAGTTGCTTAAGAGTGGTTAAGCAGTTCCAGGCAAGTTTGTAGTCAAAGCGAAAAGAGCTAAATGCTTTAATCGCTGCCTGACTGTCTGGAAAGATTAAGATCTGTTTTCTTCGGAGGTTGCGTCTGATGTACTCTGGAGCAGCCAAGAGAGACTGCTAGCCTGAAGTTCGTATCGTAGAAACCCGCACTGGTGCAGTGGTCCGTCGGTACGAATTGGGAGTTGTTAGTGAATGGTCTGTCATTACTCCATATGGTGAAGTTGAGGATAATAGGGTTGGACGGGTATAAGAAGTTGAACCTTGAGAAGTTCGTGATATAGATATTGGGAAGAATCAGTATCATAGTAAGCATCTTTAGGTCTCCTGTCGGTCGCCCGGTTTGGAGTTGTGAAGCTTCATCGCGCACGCTGCAGTCGAGCTTAAAATCTTAGTGTGTAAAGGAAGAAAATCTAAGAGCGCTTCCAAGGCTGTTGTCAAGCAGGTGCGCTATGCAGGTCCAACCCATCCTTTGTATTGTATTTGAGCCGAGGCCTGCTCCAATTTATTCCACCACACAAGTGATACATAGTTGATTATAGGGACTGTAATAGTGAGGTAGGTCCAGAGTACCAATTTTGGCCGCATAATCTCGAACAAACCCACAAGCCTGAGGTAGCTTTAGTGGGAATATTCCAAGTGAGCCGTTGGTCTACTCCTTAATACGTGACTTCCCCGCCATGGTCGCCGTGGCTCAGTGGTTAGTGCGTTGGACTGCTATGATAGCCTGCGTGGGTTCAAGCCCCAGTCATTTCCACCGAACATCTTTCGCGGCACCACCTCTCGTCGGGGAATGACAAGCCTACGGGAGTATAATCTGTCATGAAAGAGCTTCTCAATTCGCCGTTCGGGGTCGGCAATAAATTGTGCGAAAAATATGACAAGCACAACATGAATGGTTGCGAGAAGCTGGGCCTTGACTCATCCCGAGTTGTCGCGCCAGCTTTTTATTTATTTACTTGACTTCCCCTCAGAACGGGATTTGTACGCGGCTCAGCGATAGAGTTGAGAGATTTAAGAGGTTTAATCAAAAGTATGATGATCGTTTTAGTAGGATTAATACATAGCCCTTTAGATTGACACCACCTGCATGAGGTTGGGTTCAGTTTATGATTGCCTTTTATTGTGATGACTGGTTCATCAGCTTAACCTTGAGTTGGAAGGGCAGACTTGTTGAGGGCGTTTA
Organism: Matsumyia berberina; assembly: GCA_917880715.2. Lineage (NCBI taxonomy): Eukaryota > Metazoa > Arthropoda > Insecta > Diptera > Syrphidae > Matsumyia > Matsumyia berberina. The sequence continues at coordinate 40,282,781 of OU862870.1, forward strand.
ACAGCAGGTCGATGACGATAGACTATAGAGGAGGAACAAGAACTTCTCCTTGTGGGCAAACTTCGCTGACTTTAATGGATTCAGGTGATTTCCCTAGCTTAGCAGAAATCCTGCTCCTCAGCATTGAACGAATCCATCTAATGGTCGGGAGATCAATGCTTTTAGCATTGGAGGCTCTTTTTATAAAACCAAATGACGTGTTGTTAAAAGCTCCAGAAATGCGCTAAGAGCTAGTTCTTTACTCCTTAAGGTGCCCTTGATTTTTCCTATGAGCTGGTGTAGGGCTGTGACGGTAAATTGATTCTTTTTTAGTGGGTTCTTTCTAAGTATGGAATTACGGATGTGAAAATCAACGATTCTTTTTCATTATTTTTAGAAAGGCGGAGGTGTGGCTTATGGGCCTGAATGATTTTGGGCTCGAAAGGTAGGGCGCACTTGGTTAAGCTTAAAAGAGGCACCAGTCAGGGAGCACGCACTGAAGAAAAGTCCTATAAGCCCAACTTCTATTGCATGCTCCTTCCACATATCGCCCAAACCCCTAAGCCCCTTCCCACCGACAAAGCAACAACCCAGTGAGGGGTTTTTTTTTTTGCTGAAATCGGGGTCAGCTAACACACGGCGTTGTCTATGTCTATGGTCGCTTTCCTTCAATTCCTGAGTCAGTTGGATTTTGTAGGGATGTAGGCCCAAGTCCCGACGCAAAATTCGCCAAGTTGATGTCTGCGAAAGGCCGAGTTCTTGTGCTCGGCGCGGAATTGACTGCCTCGGGTTCTCCTGCACACCCTCACGAACAGCGGGAATGTTTTTGGCAGAACTTACGTTTCGTTGACGTACGTGTATTGGCTGTTTGTTTACTAAACCTGTTTGTTTACTAAGACGACAATGTAAACCATAAAATGGGCGCAATGCGCGCATCATTGCCACAACAAGTTTATTATTTGCTGGACGCTGTATCATGCCATGGTTATTTGTCTTTATTGTCTGAAAAATAATAATCGGGAAAACTGGGTTAGGTAGCTGTTCCTGCTTAGGTACGGACACGCTTAGACCAGATTGGCCCATTGTGATACCACAGTCAAGAAAACCGGCTTACTGACACCAGGGAACCAGAATATAAAGCACAAGTAAGATTTAAACCATTTCGTCCCAGAGATGAAGTTTCTTATCTTCTGGATGTCGAGTTCAGTAAGATCGGTAAGATCATCACAGAAAAATTCCCCGAAGGTTTTTCTTCTTAGCATCGCAAGAGCAGGACATGTACACAGTAGGTGCTTCGTAGTTTCCTCTTTCTCCTCGTCACTGCAGCTTCTACAGAAATCATTGGAGTGGATCCTCAGTCTAAGTGCATGTCTGCCTATCAGGCAATGTCCGGTAAGGATCCCTATCAGTGAACCTAGAATTTTCCGGTTTATGGATAAAAGTCTCTCTGTCTTCTTTAAATCCAGGTTAGGCCAGATTTGTTTTGATAAGAGGCAAGTGCTAATGTTGTTCCACCTGTGGCTTGCGAATTTCTTAGCATCCGTGTCAAGGAGGAACATTATCTATTCGATAGGCGTACGGGGCTCCCTCAGGTTTTCCGGGAGATTTCATCCTGCACCCTCTTTTGCTCGTCCGCGCTGCAGTTGGCTGGAACGTCCCTGTGTTATGTGACCCAGCACAGGGTTACGTCGAACCTATTTGTAATCTCGTTGAGAGATCTGCGGCATTGCTTTACCAACCTTGATCGTATTGTCGGCGATTCCAAGGCTTTAATAGCTGCCTGACTATCTAAGTACAGTACAATAGCGCTACAATCTAGCAATTAATTTGAAAGTCAACCCACAGCTTCGCAGACTGCCGTAATTTCCGCTTAAAACACACTACAGTGATTCGGCAGTCGCGTGGTGATGGCTAAGCCAGGGGGGAAAACTTACAACAGATAAAACAACATGGCCGCCATGAACTGTCAAAATGCGTGTTTCGTTTAATTTGACTGCTCCACAGTGCAGAGTTCCACCTGTATATATGCTCAGTCGGCTAAATGTTAAGTAAACCCATACATACAAACATACATACTTCTCTATCAGGTTATATGCATATCATGTTTCGCGACTGTGAGGCTTTAAATATTTGACGCCTTTCATTAATTCTTGTTTTTCCCTTTATGTAAACTAAAAATTAACTGCCTGACTGGTCGCTGAAAACTAAGCGGTTTATCCAAATAAATAATTTTGGTTATCTTCATACATTTCTAAATCCGAAATCCGATAAACAACCATTTCACAAAACCGACCTTTTTTGGACTACACTTTGGTAGTTCCGCTTAATATCCGGCACACCAATTGCTGGCTAATATCCCAGCATGGCATCAAATCACCCCACGATTAACAACCACAGCGATAACTCTGTAATCCGATTCTGTCACACCCTATGTCAAAATTATCCCCGGACCTAAGCCGAAAGGCAACCGCAGATTCCTTTCGGGAGGTTAGTCATGTTTTTGCATAAAGTGGAAGTCATCACTCATCCGCTCGAAATGTTTCAGCCAGCAATCAGCTTGACATAAAAAAGTTATGTATACAATTATGTTATTTTTATTTAAAAAAAAAAAATTAATTTTCTGGACATTTAACTTGAGTGCTGTTTCACAAATCGAAAGATAATTGCTGGTCCGAATTTAGACAGCGTCCAGTCGAAGGTACCCGGGTAATTCCGCAGAATTTATGTGTTGGTAATCCTGAAATAGAAAGCCAACGTGGCGGAAGGCTCCGATTAGAAGAACGCCATCGGTATTCTATTGTGGTTTCTTGAATGTGTCTAAGGGTAAACTTCCCGGAAGATGTCGTTTATATTTTTTTTTTGCCCGGAGATTCAGTAGTTGTCAGTGGGAGTGGAGTGAAGATTATTTTCGCAATTCGCAAGTTTTTCGAGGGACAAAAAAAAAATGGAAGACAAAAGTTCAATCTTTAAAAATAGAAGTTAATGAAAAACGTTTGGGGCGAAAAGCGACGGGGATGATCCAAATTTCTAAAACTTTCATCTAATTTACACATGTACGCACAACCTTCACTTTATTAATTTTATTTTTACCTTTTCACACCAAATCCACGAAAAAGACGTAGAAATGTAGGTCCAGGTGTGCTCTGCAACTTTATTCATAACGCGAACTTGGGGATAATATTATGCACACAGCGTGAGTTGGTGGAAATTGCAGGATATACGGAAAATGAGAGAAATACGGATGCTATTTGGTGTTAGCCATGTGTTGCGGATTATAATGAAAGTGTAGTACAGAGCTTTAGAGGATAACCACAAAAATTGAGGCACCCGAAAGAGGATAACCAAAAAAATTTAACACTTATGAAAACAACTTTGTCTATCTGCCTGTCTATGCCACAGAATTTTTTTTTTCAAAGACCATTCCGACACGGAATTGAAATTTGGTATATATACAATAGTAAGTAACAGCCCAAATACATAAGACTGTAATTCACGTCTTTCGTTTCGATAATTCATTTTTTTATTTATTGAAGTCGAGGTCTAGTTAAATCGCACTGCCGCACTCGGATCGGTTAGAGTGCATTGCGTCTCCCTTTCGCGTGTAAGGATACCTAACCTATCGGATAAAAAATGGTGGGATTCATTTTTGGTTTGTGGCCTCCCAAAACCGTCTAAAATCTAGAATGACTGCTTTGGATAAAGCAACAAACCGAAACATTTTGCAAGGATTCGTGCGCTAAGAGCAACTTCCACCCACGCCAACCTTTGAAATATTCTCTTGCACCTGATCGCTACTGCAAGGCCCTAGGAATAAGCCAGTCCTTTCCAATAAACGACGACTGCAGCGTCTTCCAACCCGAAATCAAAGCCTTCATCGAGGCCTCGAAAACTGTCCGAGATAGGGGCATCACCGCGAAGACAATCACGATCTATATCGACAGCCAGGCAGCCGTTAAGGCTCTGGAGTCCGCGATAACTAGGTCAAGGCTTGTAAAAATCTGTAAAGCATTTAGATCAGATATCAAGAGCCAATACGGTGACCCTATGTTGGGTACCAGGGTATGTGGATATCCCAGGTAACGAAAGAGCCGATGGATTGGCACGAAGGGGGGCAGCGCTGCATGCCTCACAGGCTCTCCCCTTTGCCAGAATTCCAATAAGCTTGTTAAAGAGGTATATTGATGACGAGGCCATAAGTCGAGCCAATGCACGGTGGATCCAGCTAGATACATATGCAACGGCTAAAAACTTATGGACAAGTTATAAACTCTATCTCTGGTCAAACTAAGTCGTCGTAAGGCGAGTATAGTCTCTGGCATCATTACTGGGCACTGTCCAATTAGTATTCATGCGGAACGCCTCGGTATAGATCACAACGACTATTGCAGAAGCTGCAGAGATGAGGAGGAGATCAAATCTGTCCGACACCAGCTGTGTGAATGTCCTGCCCTTGCCAGTAGAAGAATGAGGACTCTTGGTAGTTACTTCTTCACGAAACTGGAAGACTTGGGCGACATCGAGCTGAGGAACCTCCTGGGATTCATTTCTTTATCTGGGTGGTTTTAAATCAGCGGTTTCCAACCCCTTTTCTCTTTACAGGTCCCCGGAGTTAAATTGGAAGATGGGCACAATGGACCCATTGCTGGTCTAAGTGAGCAGTGACAATGTCACAAGGCACCCACTAACCTAACCTGCACCTGATCGGCTTAGATATAACTAACTGGTCATGGCTCAATTCTAAACCAACACACTAATATTTCTGAAAATACAGATTACACCATCTTTCATGTCGTTATCCCAACAGGAGATTTCTGTGAAAAGTTAAAACCACTTACGAAAGAAACCTTGGGCACAGACGGCTTTAAAACCAAAGATGGTGTGGTAGGTGGTTTTCCTCAATGATCCAAACCTGGAGATCTCCTTTCGCCTTCTAGAACATTGTAGCGTCTTCCAGGCGAAGATCATGGTGAGGTGGATATATTCTCGGGATAGTAGCCTTTTCACAGACAGCCAGGTCGCCATAGAGTACCTGAAATGAGTCTGTAACATCCAAAATGGTTCTAGATTCCAGCTCCTCTCTCATAGAGATGTCAGATACCCTCTGCTGGGTATCAAAAAACAGGGACATTCCAGGTGGTACTGCAATAGAGATTCTTTTTGCAAAAGAAAATCTCAGAGTGCCACTAGCTACATGCAACCAGAAATTGAATCTAGATGAAATCTGCAAAGCTAGTCTAAAGTCAAATGGCACCATCTGCCGAACTAACCGACAAATCTGGAACCGAATTACCGCGATCGATAAGGAGTGAGTGAGTGGCACGATCGATAAAATTCATTAAGAGCAGTAATGCCAAATCCTCTCATTTCAATGACGAGTAACTCGTTAGCGAGTGTGGTCATTCGGTCCCTGGCCTTTTTTGGACCAAGAGCGCTTGAAGAGATTAATTTCGCTCAGTAGACGGCATCTCGGAGCTACTATAGGTGTCATCACAGGATACTACCTCATAACCAGACATTCTACTCGCCTGGGAGTTTCTGCAAATGATTTCTCCAGACGCTGCAGAGACGAGGAAGAGGAGGAAACATTCCTCTCCTCTGTACCTGTCCTGCATGTTCTCGCAAGCCATCTCAGTGCCTTCTTTTTTGACAATTTTTGGCGATCCAGCACAACAAGATGTGGGAAACCTAGTTCGCTTTATTAAAAACTCCCACTGGTTACATAATTATGAGGGAGAATTGCTCCTAGATCCTGAGGCATCACAATGAACATACTACTGGTCAAAGTGCGTCAGCTATGCCGACAGGCTCTCTTACCTAACCTAACCTTAAATGTTTTTTTTTTTTGAGAGATGCTGGCTAAAGGTCGAGTTGGCTTGGTACGCTTGTTGGTTAAGGCCCAACTTCACCCCGGACTGTAGCTGAGAGGTGTACTCCTGGTCCTGCTGAGGCTTGGACACTCGCATGGGAAATGAGTTGTGTCTTCTTTTCAGTTGAACTGCCATTGGGTTGTGAGCTGGGGCCGAGTTACCACACTCGTTAACGAGTAGCTCGTCATCGAAATGTGAGGATTTGGCATTACCGCTCCCAATATGGTAAATCTATCATTCGTTCACGAGTACCATTCACTCACTCGTTATCGAGTGCCGTAATTCAGCCCCTGATATAGCAAATTTTGGGGAATCTGATTTTTTCAGCGCGAGGAGATCTCTTGTTTTTGTTTTTGTAAGGGTAAGGTATGTCTTCCATCTAAAATCGACCATATTTAGAAAATTGGGATCTATGTTAGTTAAGACTAAGTAGATGACTAGTGTATAGTTCAGTTCTGAACTAGCTAATTCGCTGACTCTCTCACTACTGGAAATATCTGTATTTCTTGGAGCCTAGCTAGAATGCTGGTTTCGGCATCTTGTTACTAGTTTTGACTTCGTCAGTCTGGGCCCTTACGTATCACTGTCTGGCTGTGTAAATATCTTTATCACTTTGTCGAGTTGTCAGCAGGGACAGTACTTTTGTGGTCGTCGAAGAAGGGTTTGTCTTTAGTGCGCTGCCTAATCCTCGCTAGGGCTGGACTTTTACACAGGAAATGATGCAGAGATTCTTTTTCGCTGTTATCTTTGCAACTACGGCAGAAAGTGTTGCGAGGGGATACCTAGCCTGGCTGCGTGGTCTCCTACTAGCCAATGGCCTGTGCTTGCGGCTACGATTCTTGCAATATCTTGTCGTGATATACTTAGTAGCTCGGTTGTTTTTTGTTTGTTGTAACTGGGCCAGATCTTCTTTGATATGACGCAGTTGTTAAGCCTATTCCACATATGGTTGGTCATCTTCAGAAAGTAATGTTGAATAGTGCTCTTAACAGCTCCTAGGTGGATATTAACAACTTCCGTTAAGGGCTGATCCACACCTGGCTCTTTAGTTGCCGTCAATTTTACTATGACCTGGAAACCATGTGAGAGTGACCCTGCACTGGAGCCCCAGCTGATATATTTCCTCCTGTCATTGCTTTACCAATTTTGAGGATGTAGTGGCCGAATCAATATCTTTGATAGCGACTTGGCTGTCAATGAAGACAGCAGTATTCTAGATGGGTATATGAGAATTTTTCAGCACACGGTAGACTTCCCTAATAGGAGCTCACCTTAAAAGACACTGGAAAATTCAGAAGTCGAAAGGATTTCGACAAATTAAGGTTTAGAAAGCTCTTGAATGTCTAGAAAAAAGGAGCTCAGTAGGAGGCTGGATCGACTGTTCAGCAGCTATTTCATTACATTTTGTCACCCCCAAGACCAAGAAAATTGTCTACAGCACTGCGAATCAATAGCTTCGCCTTAATGTATTTTCTGTTAAGCAAACCAAAAACTCAAAACTGTGCATTGTTAACATCTTTGACATTGTTGAAGGCCTCTTCAAGCTGAATTGAACATACACAGCTCAGTCGGACTCCTTGATCACAGCAGTGTATTTCAAACGGAGGTCCTGGCAGTGACAGAGGCAGCCAGTCTGGCATCAATGATGGCAATACCACGAGATGATTTCATCATTTCTATTGACAGTCAGGCGGCTATTAAAGCAATTTCTGCTACTTAAATAAAATCCAAGCTAGTTCGATGCTGTGGCGAAGAGCTTAAGATTCTTTGCTCGCAGCACAGCCTCACTCTCTGCTGGGTCCCTGGTCAAAGGGACTTAACCGGAAACGAGATGGCCGGCGAACTTGCAAGAAGAGGGCCTACAATGGACCGAAATCGGACACTGCAATGGATTAAGCCCCACTCTGTAATCTCAGAGACCTAGTGGAATGTAAGACCCTGACGACAGCCAACAGTAGGTAGAAGTCGCTTACCACCAGTGGTACATCAAGGAAACTTTGGCCAAAATACGAACATGCCGAAACCAACAAACTTTTGAAATATGACAGAAAATCGCTGTCAATGTTGGTGGATGCACTCATCGGCCACAATCGTCTAAGAAACCACATAATGAAATTCAAGCTAAACGATGGCAGGGGTAGGGGCTGTGGTGATGAAGAAATTCAATTCACTTCCTCTGCCACTGCCCAAGCCTATGTCACTTAAGAAACAGAACTATTAGAAAGACACTACTAGCAGAACATACAAGATCTATCTGATGTTCCACTAAACGATCTTTCCAAGTTTCTGACGATATCACGAGGTCTTGAGATCCAAGTCAACAACGGACAGTGAGGTAGAAGCCCGGTAGGAACCAATATGGACATCTCAATGGGCCCACAATGCCGTAGGTGTGATGGAGTCGAGTGTTTTCTCCCTCATCAACCCAGATACCTAACCTAACATATACTCTTTGCCTGTCATATTTGTTTGATATTGCGCAGGGCTGTTTCGACTTCTTTACCGTAAGTGTATATATGCTAAGCGGTGGATACGACCACACGGTCGAGCTTGTTTCGATGGCAGTAATCCACTGATTTTTCGAAAGTTTAAGATCGATAACGTGGCACTTTTAGGTCTGAAATCCATTATACTATTTTCAGAAATGGTGTATATGTATTAAGCTTGGTTTTCTACGAAATTAGAGGACAGATTCCATTTCTACCTGGAGATTTAAAGTCTTGTGTTACAATTCCTTTCGAGGTTAACTGATAAGTGTTCATCTCGGATTGTCTTCTGTTTCTTTATTCCAAATTTGATTTGAGGAAAGTACGAGTAAGTTTCTAGTAAAAATCTCAAACCTACAGTCCAGCAATAATATCCTATTCAATCAATTTGCTTCCAAAATTCGAAACAGTTCTTACTGGAAGAAACATTCTCAAAAGTTGTCATCCTTGTCAAGGGATCAATAACCTCGTTAAATATACTTATACAGAAGTCAAACTGAAATTGACGAAAACTTTTTAAGAACACCTCTACATATTTTCTTTATTCAACTTTCCACATGATTACCTTCAAGTTCAGTGCTCATGGCAGAGACCCTTACCTGAAGTTTCATAAATTTTTGAACGATATTTATCGTCCTGTTTGCTTTTATGACTTCATTAGCTTTTCGTTTTTAATTTTTGCGCCGCTAATTAGATTGGAATGTTTTGAAGAAAACCAAAACCAATTTCAAAATTGTTGCCATCGCAATTCACAGTTAATTGCTTGACTCTATTCAGTACGATTCAACAAAAGTTTTCATTTCACACACACATTTGCTTATCATTAGCAGCACATCTGTACTTGTAATTTGGTTCGGATGTCAAATATTTCCCTAGACGAAACTTGAGAGAAGTATTGCAGTGATTTTGTCGACATATTCGTGTAATTGGCTTTGTTAACGTTAGCGCACACTTATTACAAACAGCGTATCATTAGGGGCTGTAAGTGCCGAGCATAACAGCAATGTGTGGCTTTGTACCGTGACACCTATCGTGTCGGAAATTTGAATACCTAATATGTATTACATTCCCTTTTGGAATCAATTGCACTTGGTTTGCTCAGAGCTTAAGGAAGGAAGGAGGGAAGGAGGCTGCCCTACGAAGCGAAAAATCAATAAGAAATTATTGAAACAACCTGTTGACGCTGTTGATTTGTTTAAGATTAGCCTGACGAATTCTTTCGATTTAATGTAGCAAATTCATATTTCTGCAATGTTGGGATTGGAGATTTCTTCGGTCTTATATTCAACTATATTCAGCGTTTATGCATGAGTATGATTTATGTTCTTGATGTAGATAAGGCACAAGGTGTTCTGTTTTCACTGCTACATACAGCGGTGGAAAGCTAATTAGTTCATCTCCATGAAAAAATGAAAATTAGCCTTATTTTGTAACATGAAATTATTATAAGGCAAAAATTAATAAATATTTCACTATTCACCATATCCTAAATCACCCATAGGTTATAAAATGTCGCTGGTCTTTCCTCTTTAAATTCTACATTTTGAATATAAGGTCTTATTTCCGTTGGCATTTAAAAAGGTCATTGAAAGGTTATTCTCCAAAATACAATAAGCTGATTGTGAGTTGTGGCTAAATTAAAAACATAATAGTAATGATGGGACGGAAAAAGAGTTCAACTGATGGTGGTTGATATGGCAAATGTTTCAGGTTGAACCAAATATTAACCAAATTGGGCGTAACATAAATGGTTCATACAAGAAAGTACAAAATGCTTTGAAACATTTCAAAAGTGATGGAACCTTCGCCAACAAACAACGCTCCGGACCTGGGAAAACGATAAAATCAGGAAATTCAATAATAGTCCAACACGCCCTAAAGGATTCTTTTGCCACTTCATATTGGGCAAGAATTAGAGCTAGGATCGTCCAACAAAGCCTTTTTAGAGAGCAACGTTCGCGAATGCAAATGCCTAAAGAAAACAAAGGTGACGGCTATAAATAGGAAAAAGGAGTTGGCTTTCGCTAAAACCCATTTGGATTCTCCTGAATCGAATTGGAATAAAATACTCTGAAGAACGATGAATCCAAGTTCAATCTGATCTGATGGTAAATGCTACGTAAGACGGCCAAAAAACAAAGAACTGGGCTCCAAGTACACCAAGAAGACAGTGAAGTTCGGTGGAAGGAGTGTTATGGTGCGGGGAGTTTTTAGCCCAAATACTGTTGGACTATTAGTTCTTAATTATTTTCCAACAAGGCAACGCATCATGTTTCATGACCAGGTCCGCCAAAAAGTGGTTTGAACAAGAAAACATGAATTTGCCCTCTCAGAGCCCAGAAAATATTAGAAACTTGTGGGCAATTTTCAAGGGGCGTGTTATGACACTGAAACCGAGAAAGAGCTCGGGGGCGCCATCCAGGAAGAATGGAATTTTCTGTCAATACAGCTTTTTTGATAGGGTGTGCTAATTAGCTTGACCCTCCTGTATGTGGAATGGTGATAGGCTCTCTCCTAACATTCAGCCTCACAGAATGTAACCTACCACGGCAGACTCATAAGAAGCTCTACCAAAGAAACATCAAGGTTAATTGACCTTTTTTTATGACTTACGCGGTCTAAAGGGGTTCCGACTACCCTTAAACGAGAGCTCGGGCATTAAGAAAATTAGAGGAGAGACGAAGGGGATACCGATGTGCGTTGGTCTAAAATGCCTGCGGTTTACAGTGATGGGGAAATACAGAACCATACAGATTATTCGACATTCGCCTTGTACGGCTTATGAAAGAATCACGAATCCCGAACCTCTGAAACATTTTATCCTACTACTCTACGTCTAAGTATTTTATGGACCAGGACTAGCAGCTTTTTCATCGTTTTCAGGGACTTGTTTCAGTGACTTGTGAGGTTCACTGTGCTTATAACCTAGCTTGAGGATGAAAACCACATTAACTTCCCGACAAGCGAGATAAATAAAGCAATAAGGGGGGAGATGATATACTCAAAACTATTCTGAATGAGAGCCGGAAAGTCTTCATCTATCCCTGGCGCCGTGAATGGCTTAAATGAGCCAACTACCCATTCCACTTTGTCTCGCCTGAACAATTTTCCAGCGAGACTATTGGCTCGGCTACAATAACAATAATCAGCAGCCTTAAAGTTGCCATCAGGGTTGTCTGATTGTAAGGTTGAGCCTAGGAAGTGCCTCTCGTGTCCAGAATTTCCCTCCGGCTAGGATTAAAGTTGCCACCTGGTTTGAAAAGCAGCTCCAGCCCGTTTGAGTGCGCCTTTGAGAGAGCTTCTCACAGTTTTTGCTCCAAGACAGCTTGTTGGGTTTTTTCAACTCTAAGTCCTCCTTGGATCAGAGTTCTAGTGCCCTCTGCTTTATTAAAAAGCTTCCTTACTCTATTCCTGAGTTTTTCTAGTTGTTCGTTCCACCAAGACGCACCAATTTACTATATCCCGTCTTGAAAGATGATATAAATAACTCATTTAGTTGATACGGTACTTCATCCACGTCATTAAGAGACTGACGGGGAGTAGGGATCGTATCCTCTTTGACCGCGAGGTTTACCCAAAAGGAAGCCCAATTCGTGTATAGTATTGGCTTGTTTGACCACGCTCGTTGTGTTAAATTTGATGGTCAGCTAGCATAGTGATGGTTCCTGAGAACCCAATTAGCGCAGGAGAAACGCCGTTTTGTTACCACTAAAACTCGTTCAACCCTATTTGTGTTTGGATGACGTGGTCATATCCAGCTAGTGGAGTTTAGATACAGGATCAGTTCTCCGATCGTTTTTTCAGCTATCTCACTGAGATCCACGAGAAAGGGTTTGCCTAAGATGCGCTATTGGTCTTCGCCAAGGCCGGATACCTGCAGAGGAAGTAGAAGTAGAGATTCCCTTTCATTTATATCCTTGCAGAAGGTGTTATGAGGAATACCAACCATAACCGCATGGTCTCCAAACGGCCAGTGGCCTCTGATAATGGCTATAATTCTGGCAATATCTGGTCTTGATTTACCAAGTATCTCCTTTGAGTTAGGTGTATTGGAATAAGCCATGTTTTTCTCGAAATGGCGCAGCTGATCAGACCGTTCCATCTATGATTGGCAATCTAGAGGAAGTGAAGACAGTGCTCAGTGAAATATCAACACATTCCGCTAGAAAACTATTAAGGGCCGATCCTCTATTAGCCAGCTCGTCGCACGCTCATTGCTCTCATAATTGCTGTTAGCTGTGACCCAGATGAATGTAGTTATGGGGTGGGTACTTAATTGATTTATTTCATCCCGGTATTGCTCCACTAGTTTTGAGGATGTTGTAACCGCACCAATGGCTTTGGCTATCCGAAAAAATAGCGATGCTGTGATTGAGTGTTTGGAGATTATTGAGCAAGCGGCAGACTTGCCGAATGGCGAGAAGCTCCTCCTGGAAAACACTAGCAGAGTCTGAGAGACGAAAAGAGGTTTGATATATTTAGTTGGCCAGAGAAGATGCCTGTGCCGAATCCGCAGGGGTGTAATGTAGTCGGTCAAAGACCCGACCAAATCGCTTGGAGTTGTTTCAACGATCTTGCAGTGACCCTACGGTTCCGCAGTCCAGTATCCAGATTCGCTGAGTCGGATCGCGCTGCATAAAGCTGCATGTCTTTGATGTGAACTTTCAGGGGGATCAGGTCCAAGATCATACTTAGAGCGCCCGTAACACCAAATAAATGAGGTCTAGATCGATCAAACAAGTACCTCTTTTTGAATTGCATTGATGATTGTGAGTTTGTTAACTCTATTTACTCTATATGGCTAGAATCCGATTTTTACTAAACATTGACTCACATCGTTTATTGGTGTCGTTTTTGGCCGACTCCAAGAGATGCGCGTTGGCATCGCATCCAATGATGCCTTCTCCGACGGTCGTAGTACTCAATTAATTCCTATTTACAGAAGGAACTTGCTTGGCATCTGCGTGGAAGTAAACGAAGGCGCACACGGTCTCAATTCAATTCAATTCCGTACATAAGAAATCGATCCCCACATTGTTATCCTTTTAAACTGAGAGTCCCTGTATATCATCTAAACACAGATTGCCAGACAACTTTTTGACAGACATTTCATATTATTAGTGGCAAATCGCTTATTATGACCAGTCGCTTATAACGACCACTTTTCTGTCATTGCTTGGTTTGTTTATATTGCGAATACTTGTGGAGGGCAGTCGGATAAAGCGACCGCCGGTTATAACGACGGCATTTGCTCGGTCCCTTCACAGTCGTTATAAGCGACTTCCACTGTAATTATATCCCAGCTTTACCGGCCACGAGGCTTTGCTAATTAATTCGTGGGGTAGACGGCCATTGAGAGCACAATCTCGACTATTGCCCGACACTCTGAGCAGTCTGCAAAATTCCGATGCTGATGTGGGGAGTGGTGGTATCGTCGGCACTTTATCACCAAGAAGCCACTGTTGCTTTGAATGGCTTCAGATAGAAATTGAACACACAGACGTGCACCAAAATTATCTTGAAAATAAGATTTCATAAGGTGTGAGTACCTTTGTTAAGCACCAAAGGTATCATCAATCTTTCATAGAGCTGAAAGTGAAATTGCAGAAAGCATTCACCGCCATCCGACATGACCCCTTTTTCTTAAAATCTACTCAACATCAATTCATCAAAGGTCAAATTTAAATTCCACCCGCCCGCCATGCCGAACCGATACAGCGGCGGGACACAGATACAAAACTCGAGCGACGAACCGTTTCGATACATTTTTCCCTGCGAACTTTCTAAATTATTGCCAGTGGCTGCTATAAATATCTCTCGCATTTCCAGTTGATCGCTTGGAATAATAAAAGTTGTTATCTGTTCCAGGCAGCGACTGCTGTCCATATTTACTTTGCACGTCGTTAAAACAGAAATTGACGCTATGCCAGCAGAGCTAAGTGCTACTAACAATAATTCCGAACATTTCAACGTGTGAGTACCTCGCATTCTCAGTGTTACGTCCGAGTGATTGCTCGTGGCAATTATCCAAAAAATCGTGGAATTCCTGGTACAATGATTGGGCTTTACATGGCCTGCTGATGTGTTGTTGTGGCATAAAAAAAAAAAGTGGCAGTCAGACACCCCGCCTGTCAACACTTGCTTCAATGCCATGACCTAAATTAAACTTATGACTTCCTTTGTCTCCTTATGGGTATTTATTGTGCTTTGGAAGCACCCCGAGCCCATATGAGGCCTCAGGACTCAAACAAGAGCTATGACAAGGCATTATCGTAAACTCACTTTAATTGTATTTCGGCACGCCCGCGCCCTTTCAAATTTCATAATCGCGGCAATAATGACAACGCGAGGAATCAAATTCTGCGTGCGTGTGTGTTGTTTTCAAAAATTCCTTAAACACCCACCCATCAGCGAGTCGATAAATTACAATCCTCTTAGAACCTACTTTGCAAACGAAATTGTTTTCCTCGGTATTATCTTTCTTCTTCCAGCTAAAAATTTTAATACACGACATGCCAGGAGCATTTGGAGTTCCTGATTAAGAAAAGAAAATGAAAAAAAAAAACCGAAATGGCTGTCATTTCTGGGTGCTAATGCTCAAGCCTTGCGAGCGAAATAATTACATTAATCCTTTTTTTGTCTTCTTTTTCGTTTTGCCTGTGACTTTTCCTCGGTCCATTGAACTTAAGAGGAAAGTGGAGAATTTACGGATGATGTTATCCTGCACAGAACAATTGACGTTCGTTAAAGATTTCAATTGAAGATTATAGCTTTTGAGAGCCTAAAATAGATAAGGCTTGCTGGTTGAGGAAGCAAATATAAATCAGTGTGGTAAATCACTTTCTGGATATTTCCGTATAGTAAATAATCCGATTTACGTCAACGCTCTCAGATTAGAGGCGAAAAAGTTTTATTCGAAATCCCATAAACGCCTCCGTCATTTTATAGCGAACTAATTGAAATTGAGTACACATTTGGACCTGTGCAAGGATTATTTGATGAACTTCACTATCGAAAGAGGCATCTCTTGTGGACCTGACCTACTGTAAAGCATAAATAAGCGTTTCAGATGTAATAAAGAGAAGCGCTTAGGAGGAGAGGATGTGATCAACGGTTAGTCTCCACAGTTTTCACGGAAAACAATGTCACCGGCCTCGACTGTGCCCTACACATTTTTTCAGCTGACCTCAGTTCTGGCTTCACTCGCTTCTGCAAAGTATTAAACTTCGAACTTCGATCCTTTCATTTGCATCAAAATGCGACCCTTTCCGTCTAAGTACATCTCGTTCAGGATCGTTAAACCTAAAACACTGTGGCGTATGTGGAACATTTTAACAGATTTTTGAAGTGATCTCAGTTCTGACTTCTTGCCTCTGGTACTCATTAAGGACTCGAGGTAAATAGCTTATGGGACGAATTGTTAAACAGCACCCAGGCAAGGATGGTCATTTACGAGTTGTCGATGTAATGTTTGGAAGCCAAACCTTTACCCTCTCAATTCATCACTTGGTACCTCTATCTAATCGCTGAAACGTTGTTCCAAGGTTGGGGGGATTTTTGAAAATATTAAACAACAAGTATCTTAGGTTAGATAAGGTAAGTGGGTAGGCGAAAGAAAGAATCCATTTCGCCACACTCAGGTCAATTCAGACCTGAGAGTAGAGATGTTGAGCGTTGAGAGTAGAGAGATGTCTCTGTCTTAATATATTATTCGCTTAGTACAAGCATGGCAAAACTTAATTCTAAACTATAAACTAAAGACTAAGGACAGGGGAGGAGAGCTGATGTTTAGGAAGATAGGTTGCGCAGGGAATGTCTCAGGAGGGGGGGGCGGAACAGAGGGACTAATCGTAAACGGTGGGGATTAATGTTAAGGGAGATCTGTTGGCGAAGATGAGGGCAATCAATGGCTCCAGTTAATAACTGATGAACACATAGTATATCAGCCTCGTCGCGACGTATGTTTAAGGAATGCGTGCCTAACAATTTGAGTCTGTTCATGTAGCGGGGTAGATTAAAAGGGGCATCTTAGCTCAAACCACGCAAGGCAAAAGGTATGAATCTACGCTGAACAGCTTCGATTCTCTGAATATGAACTTGGTGGTAAGGTGAACAGACCTGACTGGCATATTCAAGGAGCGGTCTCACGAAGGTCATGTGAGACCTTCGTGCGACCTTAGTGACGTAGGGGTTAGAAAATTCTTTCGACCAACGTTTGATAAAGCCGCGTGCTGAGTTAGCTCTGTTAATTATGCTGTCGATGTGAGAGCGGAAGTTAAGTTCAGTGTCACAGGTGGTGCCCAGGTTGCGCATTGAAGTTACAGTGGGAACCAGCTCATTGTTAATCAAATAGGTCCTTTGAGGCAAGGGGAGGACGCTTACGAGAATAAGTGATGGATTGACATTTTTTCACATTAAGCTCTAAACGATTTTTTGGCTCCAAATGAAGAATGTGTTTAGGTCAGCCTGAAGTGAATGGGAATCGGCTATACATGAGATTTGACTTAAGATCCTCATATCGTCTGCGAAGATTTCAAGGTTAGACTGCATAGTGACAAGCTATACATAGTTTACAGTCAATATGAAGATTAGAGGTCCTAACTGGCTACCCTGTGGAACTCCTGAGGTCGCCTTGACTGGAATTGAAATATAATCTAAAACGAACTCTGTATTGGCGATCATTCAGGTAGGACTTGGCCCATTTGACAAACAATGGAGGAAAACCCAGAGCGTTAAGTTTAAGGAATACGATCTGGGGAAAGATTTTATCAAATGCTTTACTGAAGTCAGTAGCTACGACATCTACTTCTTTGCCATCCTCCAAGCCAGATCTTCTTTCGATCTATACAAGTATGTCGGTTCTAGCCCTATCGAATAAAGGCCATATCGTGCTTGTGGTTAAATTAGGTTTAAGGGCTGGCGGCTTGATGTCAGGCACCGCCTCACTCGCATCTTCAAGGATCCATTGGGTTCCCCGTTGTCGGACCTTCATTCATGTTCTTGTTGTGAAAAGAATGGATTATTTTTTTAATTGTTAATTAGCCCCCCCCTAAGCCACCCTGAATTCAGTATAAATTTTAGGAAGACCTTCGGCGCCATGGTTGATAGTTGGCCTGGGTCGCTAAAGAAGCAAGCGCCTAGGGTCTTCATTCTGGTTCTGCTGAGGCTTGGGCAGTCGCAGAGAAAGTCCGTCGTGTCCTCCTCCGCGTCTATATCGCCACATCCTGTGCAGAGGTCAGTCGTACCTAGTCGCATTCTCTTTGGACGGGCCGCCAGAATATTGTGACCTGTGAGGATGCTGTTACGCTGTTCGGCGTAAGTATTTCCTTTGTTTTTATTTTATTGAGTTTTGGCCACATCTTTCTTGATATGCGGCATGACGGAAGTGTGCTCCATCGCCAAGCCTCAAGAAGTCCAAGTAAATCTCTTGCTTTAGAACTTCTATAGGGGTCAGAACCGTGTGATCGACCATAATTTGGTTCAGTTCCGATCCCTTTCTTGGCAATTCATCGGCCTTTTCATTGCCATCGATGCCTCGGTGCCCCAGGACTCAGCAGAGTGATACATTATGTCTTGAGCCTAGGATCCTAAGCTCGCTCTGACAACTCTTTAGTACAAGTGATTTGAGTATTGTGGATGACACGCCTTTGATGATGGCCTGGCTTTCGTTGTATATATCGATGTTTCTTCTCGAGGTTACCAAGTTCTCTCTCGGTCTCGATTATCGATAGAACATCAGCTTGGAACACACTGGCGTGGTTTGGAAATTTTATCGACCGGGCAATGGCGGGTTCTTCTGAGAATATTGCAGAGCCTACCCCCTCATCCATTTTTGAACTGTCTGTCAAAATGGACGTATTGCCGGGTTTAAAGACCCTTCATTCGTCCCAACTTTCCCTTGGTGGAAAGAGAGTTTAGAAATTGAGTTCGAAGTCATGGTTTTTGAAGTCATCAGCTTTTGTTTCTAACCTCGGCCATCTAGTGATACTGGTGTGACCTATTTGGCCCTTTTTACAAAAGCTAGATGCTTGCAGTCGTAGGGCGCTTTTTGCTGGCACTTCGTTCGTGTACAGGTCGTGCTGTAGGAGTCGGAGTATCGTTTCGAGGGACGCTGTCGGAGTCGTTCTTATGGCGCTCGTTGTGCTGATGCATGCTAATTTTTGAATTTTTGTGGGTGTCTTAAGGTTTGCGACTTTTTCTTTCCTTGTTATTAGCCTCCCTTAAAGCTCTTTTCCCCGCTTCGAGCTTAAATGTGCAAGGCGGGATGTTCATCGAAGTGGCAGCTTGTTCCGAGTTTGTTGCCGATCCGTTTCTCGCCAGTTCGTCAGCATTCTCGTTACCTGGTATGCCCTCATGTCCTGAAACCCAGTAGAGCGTTACCTTGTGCTGTGTTCCAAGAACCTTGAGCTCTTTTCGACAGCACCTCACAAGCTTCGATTTGATTTCGATAGCAGAAATTGCCTTTATTGCTGTCTGGCTTTGGATGAAAAAGGTGATATTCTCTCGTGGTATTGTCTTCATCGCAGTCTCACGGGCGGCTAGTGTCACTGCTAGAACCTCCGCTTGGAAAACACTTCTGTGGTTCGGGAGGCGGGCGGACTTGGAGATGCCCAGCGTTTCGGAAAAGATACCTGCACCCACCCCATCGGTGTAGATAACTATGCAATGCGCTTTAGGCTTTTACCCGCTTTACCATTCCTCCCTGCTCGGGTACCTGCTTAAAAATGGTCTTGTGAAATCCAGGTATGGTGTTATGTAGTCGGTTGTGAATACATTGCCTTTTGCATTTGGTTTCCAGCAATCTGACTGGCTTATTCGTAACTGGCATTGTTGGCCGCCGAGGGTCGTTCAAAGATATCCACCAGAAGTAGGGTGAGGACAGCCTCAAGTCCTGCTGTTGGTGTTGTTCTGATTGCGCTGGTAGTTCCAATAAACTCCAGTCTTTGTACCTTCGTGATGGCCTTTAGGAATCAGATACCGGAGCACGATGAGTGTCGCGGTTAGGGTGATTCTTAGTGTTCCGTTAAGGCATATGCATGCTGATCTTTGCACTTTTCCCAATAGTTCACGATGTAAAGCTTTTTCTAAGGCCGTTCACCAGACGATCACACGTAGAGCCAGTGCGTAGTACGAGGTTGCAGTCCCCACTTCTTACCAATGGCTTTTCTGCAGTAGTACAGCGCTACAGCGGTTTTTTTTTAACACGTTCAAGAGTGTTGATTTTCCAGTTTAGTTTACTGTCCAGAATGAGACCCAGAAATTTGGCTTCATTAACAAAGCGGAGGCTGGTGCCGTTTAGAGAGGGCGAAACGATTGGAGGAATTTTATATTTCCTGGTAAAGAGGACTAGTTCGGTCTTCTCGAGATTAACTCCCCGACCACTTGTAGGTGCCCATCTTGAAAGGATTGAAAAGGCATTTTGAAGAAGTTCGCTAAGGGTGCCAAGGTCTGCAAAGCCTTAAAGTCAATAAATAGATGGTGGACATCAGCTTGATTCAACTTAAAGTTGAAGTTTGATCGATACTCGACTTTTCAGGTCAAAGACCCCACTAATAATGTCCACCGGCGTGTCCATATTTCACAATAATAAAACGAATTTATCTTTAGTCTTCAGAAATAAATCGAAAAATTTCTCATTTTTTAAAGCAATAAATTAAAAATAAAACGAAACTGCGTCCTTGTACGGGGCAGAGAGTTGCGACAAACATTCGTTACATGTACGTATGTAGAAGAATTTATATCATTTCAGTTCCTTAAGATCACACACATCAAATTGAAAGATAGAAAAAATTGTAAAAGATTTTACTGTCATATCTCAACGTAAATAAAATGTGTACTCGTACCTTTTTCTCAAATAGAATCAAATAACTCTGTTTTCAGCTTAATAACATTGAGGAGTATTTTTTTTATTGGTTTAAGTCACATGCATACATGTTTGTGTGTATCTCTATGAATGGTATTTCTTACAATTTTCGGCATAGCAGTAGGTTTTCATAAATACATATCTCCACTATGAAGTCTCCTGCTTTTCGTGTTTTTTTTTTTTTTCGAATGCCGGATGTCAATTTCCTGCTTCACTTTGCCCAAATATTTCAAAGAATCTGTATTATACCCTCTGCAGGCAACAGTCACCGACTTGATACAACGCATACAATATAAAAATGTATTGATACGTTTTTTTTTTAAATGAAATATTAAAGTGTCGAATACAGGACGTTATGAAACGAAATCCTATTTAATGCTGATATTATATTTTGCCAGACTAATGACGTCACTGTGTTCGTGTCGTGCATTTACATGAAGTTTAAGGTAAAGGGGTAAACTTTGGCAGCCTTTGTGATGGCTCAACTCCTAAAAACAGTTTTTTTAAAAAGAAAATAGTTACGTACAGGGTTTTTCAACAGGGACATATTAATTTTATATTTTAATACAAACGCACCCTTAAACTTTTTTTTATGACCTGTCAATGTCAAAACGTCAGTCAAGGTTTACATTTTTATCATAGTGAAGTTGGAAATAATAAAAAAATACTCTGAGTCGGTGGTCGCAACTTTAAGAGCGCTTCCTCAAATATTCGGTCGGAATAGTCGTCCAACTAGACAGGCTGTGCGTGCAATAGTGGATAAATTCGAGTCAACATATTCACTATTGAATGAAAAGTGATTGGACCGTATTTGTTTTTCGATGAAAATTATGTTACGGTCAATGGAGTTCGCTATCGTGCCATGTTGGAAGACTATTTTTGGCTAGAATTAGTTGGGCTTGGTATCAGTGATATGTTGTTCCAACAAGATGGTTCCACATGCCACACAGCTAGTCAAACAATTGATGTATTGAAGAAGAAGTTTGGTAATCGTGTAATCTCGAGAAATAGTCGGGTCGAATGGCGACCTCATGCGATTTAACGCCATTTGCTTTCTTTTTATAGATTTGCATTAAGTCGTTGGTTTATGCCAACAATCAAACAACGTTAGAGGAGGTCAGGAAGAATATCGAACGCGAAATTGCCAACATTCCGGCCGATATGTGTAAAAGAGTGTTGGAAAATTGACTCCAAAGAATCGATCGTTGCAAACGTGCTCGCGGTGGTCATATGAACGAGATTGAGTTCCATACTTAAATTTAACATGTGTACTACACATGGAATAAATTTCAGCCCGATATCTCAATTATTCTGTGTTTTATTTAAATTCAAAATTGTTATGTCCTTATGGGAAAACCCTATATGAACTAAGGACAGCCTAGAGATGCAAAATTCACAACGGCGTTGGTGCTTACCATCCCAACTTGTCAATGTGCACTCCATGTGCTTGCCAATAGCACCAGCTTCGGACCTCTACCACCTTTTTGAGTTCACACAAATGCTTGGTCAAATCCATATCCATGCGGGTTTAAAACAATCCTATCCAATGAATTCTAGGAAATATGGCACTTGTGCTGAACTTAAAAAGACAGAAACTCTTTAATAGCAGTATTTGTCAGTAAACGCAACAAAAAAAACTTTAAATAAAAAAAAAATACCGTCGGCTTAGTTTAGTAGTATTCGTACCCGATGACCAAACTCTAGCCCTTTCCTCTCCAGACTTCAGACTCTCTGTGGGATCTCCCGACTATGTTTCTTCCGAAAACTGAAACAAAATCTCAGCGTTTTCTGATTTCGGAAATTTAAGCCAGTAACCACTCTTTCCGAAAACCAAGTTGACCTTCTGCTAAAGCGATTAGTTTCCAAATAAAGTCGTACCACCGTTACCTTTTATGCAATAATGAATTTTTTCTAACGATCAACATTTGCTACACCTGAATAACTTATATACTTTTGCAGGAACACACGGAGTGAGTTATGAACGGTCTTATTGATAAAATATGGGCAACAAACGTGGTGGAGGTTATTTATAAACCCACCGGACCATAATGCCTTCGTGGGCTGCCTTAAGGATAACGTGTGTATGAAGAATGAAGGTTAATTAATATACCAAAGCCGTTCATGCACATGGGGTTATGGTGTTTTGGCAGGAGTTTCGCAAACTGGCTACCTATAATTGAGATTGTTTCGGAACTTTAAATTAAAGTTGAGTTGATATTTATGTGCACCTGTGTGGAGGCACGTGAGTTTAAAAGAACTTCCGGAGGTAATGCCCGGTTGTAGGTGGTGAAATCGTTTGGTTGGTGTAAATTCACGAGAAAGTACATAGACTCGTTTTTAAACCACTTTGGCATGTAAAGTGTTGGTCGGTTGAAGAAATAAGTTGAACCTGTAACATCAATTGCCTCAAGGGAGTAGCAGATGGAATAACCCAAGCTGGCACAATCTAATTAAGGTAGACATTACGATTCGATGAGGTATTTCAGTAAATACATGGACATGTACAGAACTTACCTGTGGCGGTCATGTAAATTGATAACAAACGCCACAGGAACGTCGTCGATATGTCAAATCAACAGGTGGGCTAAACCGATGCTTGAAAGTCGGAGAATCGCATCCACCTCTCACCGGGGGTGTCTGTGACGGTGACGATGACAATAAGCTGCCCAGCGTTCTCATGTGGTCGTTAGGGGGAAGGATGAAGTGCAACTGTGCTCTTTAAGAGGATTCTGACTGCAAAAATGTTTCGTCGTATTTTTGACGAAAAAGTACTCTCAATGATAAAACTGTTGGTTTCTCAGGTGAGAGAATTGTCTTAGACAAAAGACTGAACTCAAACTTGCAAATGAGTCAAGGCCTAGCTTCTCGCAATCATTTATGTTGCGTGTGTAACATTTCTCGCACGAATGGAAGGGACCTACAGTTTATTGCCGACTCCGAACGGCGAATTAAGAAGCTCTTTAATGACATATACTTCCGGAGTCTTGTCATTCCCCGACGAGAGGTGATGCTGCGAAAAAATGTTCGGTGGGCATGGCTGGGGCATGAACCCACGCCGCTCGCACAGCAGTCCAACGCACTAACCACTGAGCCACGGCGACCACTATCAAATAGAATATTTTACTGATGGATGCAAGACAGCATGTGGTACGGGAGCGGGAGTTTTCTCCAATGCACCTGACATCGTCATTGCCGAACGACTGCCGGATCACTGCACTGTGTTTCAAGTGGAAACTACGGCAGTCCGCGAAGCTGCGGCTTGGCTTTCAATTAAAGCGATAGATTGTAGCGCTATACCTAGATGGTCAGGCAGCTATTGAAGCCTTGGACATTACGATTAAGGTTGGTAAAGCAATGTCGGCTGGTCCGGAGCCGGCCAGAGCTGACAACATCTCGTGTTGTCCGTACTCTTTTAGGCGAGCGACTAAACGTCGTAGTGTTTACCCAGTTGGTGTCGAATGACCGGGAAATCTGCGCCGAAATTCACGCTGCGCCAACACCTCCGACGAATTATTATTATATTCCGCAAAAAAATCAAAACAATTATTCCATAGTATGTTTACTTTACAAATTTCAAAGTAGAATTGACATTTGCCGCCATTTGCAATAATTATAGCATCTTCTGATAGGATGATGACATTTGCGTCACCTTGTATAACCTGACCAATAACCGTCTAGATTCCGCTTACTGTTTTAATTTCCGTTTAACAATTTTCTCCTCGCGCTCTCGTATGTCACGGAACATAAGCAAATTTTCACAACAGGCTGTTCTATTTTAGTTCAAGTTTGTCTAAATCTATAACATGCAGCCTTTGTGTATGGTTTGTACACAGTGATAAAAATATTCATTTACAAAGTAAGAGAGCGTAAGGTTTTTCGAAACAATCTTACCGGCGTTCATTTTCATGCATACCAATGAATTCTGTCTAAGCAAACCTCAGGTAAGGCTAACGAGCCCTCAAAAAACCACTTTCAGCTATTAAATCTGGATAAGGTAACTGCAGGAGTTCGAATAATGCACCCCACCCATTTCACCACCCAAATTCTCCATCACTTTCCACTTCTTCCAGTCGACGTCACACAAAAGCTCTCTCTGACAAAGTATATTACTGGAAATCTGCGATTCGTGCCGCAGTAGTAAAAAGCCTTCAATACCGTACACACAGGCTCGTTGCTTCGTTTTCCTTAATTTCTTCTTCGAAATGCCGCCTACCGTTGACGTCGTTGAAGGCACGTTACATACATTTCTGTGTTGATAATGGCCACTTTCCTCAGAATCCAATTTAAAATGATTTCCTTTTTTTATTTCAGAAGATGAAAAGGCAGGCACTCTGGATATACTGCTAAGCAATGCTTACTGCCGTTCGCAGCGATTCCTTTCCAAGCAAATGGCCCAGCTTCGACCCGAATTGACTATGTCTATGTTTTCCGGTAAGTACACACAAAATGGATACGACTGTCATATCATGGTATCTATGGTCAATTTTGTTTTCTTCCATGAAATGCAGAGATTACCCATCGATTCCAAACGGCTAGGGAAGAGGTCCGTGCTCTGCTTCTGCAGTGTCTGTTGCCTTGGCTGCAAAATATGGAATTAGTTGCAACCACCGTCCCACCGGCAACGCCGTTGTCATACATCATGGTATGCTTACATAAATCGTTTTTGATGTGATGTGTAGTTTGTTGCTATATCTGTTGTCTTTTTGTTTTTCTTTCAATTTTAGTACTTTCCGGATTCTGGAACACGTGGTCGCCGAGAAGGAACTGGCTCCACAGAGGCTACAGAGATGATATTGAATAATCTTTTCTACATTACGGCAAAGGTAAGAAGGCTGCTACGTTTGAGTTTCCGGCTAAGCTTATATACATGCACAAGTATGTATGTATGTACATGTATGATGTATTCAAATCCAAATTCGTTAACATTCGGGTGATTGTAAGGGGTTTTGTCTTCCTTTTACGCTCTTAAGTAGCATTTCGGATTGGAACGTCAGACCGTAGACTCGTAGAAGAAGTTAATGGGGTAATAACAATTTTATACAGTTTACTTTTTGTCTTATTTCGATTATCGTTATCTTTTACGTCGATTTGAGTTTATGGCGTATCTTTTAGCCCCGGCGTATGTAAGGTGGATGTGTACAAGGGAAAAATTTGATTTAATTCTAACGCTGATTTTTTCCTTTACGGTAAACACTCATACCGCATTCATTTGAGTAAGAAGGTAAGCCCGCTTTAGAGTACAAGTATGTATGTATGTAAATATGTATTTATGTGGGCCTGTTTCATGATGCATAGATACTGTACATGCAAACATATTTCTTCTTTGATGTGCCTTTAAGGGTGACCGTGTTCTCCCGGGTTCGACACGCATTGTGACTGACTACGCTTCCTCCATTACTTCAGTGTGTTGTCACTTTACTTCGCCTCTATTGGGGCTTCAATTTTCTAGGACCTTGACGGATTTACATACATATGTCCTGTTCTGTCTCTTCACTTTCAGTACTTTTTGAATGTAGGGACACACTTGGTTCTAGTTTTCCTCACTCTTGCGCATTACCGTAACCATGTTGCCCGGTATGATTCCCCCTACCTTCGTTTTGTCTTGTCTCTCTGTTGTCCTCACTCTAGAACCCATATTGGGGTAAAGAGTTCGCTGATTTTCCCATCCTGTTTGAGTAGTCGTTAAACCACCCGTGTCTAGTAAGAAATTGAGTGATGTGGATATTTACTTGACCACATCTCTTTGGCACAATGTGCACCAATTGATGTTTACGATTAGCCTTGTAGTCCAGCTTCTCCAAGTTTCTTTGCTCCAGCTTTCTTGCCAGCTTCGCATCGTGATCTCATTGGTTTCCGCGTTGACGTTTTCTGTTGAACTTCTACCCAGATCCCATAGCCCTAGGTAGAGAAGAGTAGACAAGTGGCCGTAGATCAGTGGTAGGTGGGTAGGTAAGGTGGCTGTCCATGCGAGGCACAGACACACAAAGGTCAAAGAAGGCCCGTTGTGATGCTACTGGGATCTATAACCTATGAGTCACTCCAACTAATGAAACCATTTGGAGTTCTTAATAAAGCTGAGGATACCTTTGACTTCAGTAGAGTAATGGTTACATCATCATTTGTCACGCTAAAGATTCAGAGTTCAACTCCTGATGTCAAGAAACATTTATTTCTCCGGAAAAAAGATTACACCAACTCAACTACAAAGGCATAAACCCTACAGTAGCTGACATCATAAGTTTGGAAAAAACTACCGTCAATCATAAGCAATGGCAACAACACCAAACACACTTTTACCACACTTAGCCTGCACGCCCACAGCGGGGAACACGATGGATCCATGGAAATACGAATATGGCGGAACAGTTCTCTGCCTCCACTTCCTTGACCAAGCCTAATATTACATGAGTTTCGAGCCACTACACCAGAAACTCCTCTCAAGTTTGCCGTTAGTCTGCTTTTGATCTTTCCACCCCTTTTGGAAGCCAATTTGATCTGCTATGTTGTATCCAACCCCGGTCCAAAGTATTTTAAGAATTTGCTCGTAGTAAGCAAAACCATCTTCTTCTTCTCTGTTGCTAGGCTTAGTTCATGGTCCAGGAAGGAGGCTTGCTCTCTAACCAAATGCGTCGGGTGTATCCACGATGTTCTTCATTTTTGCTGCGTACTAACTATAGCTGGCGCAACAGCTCGGGATGAGCCAAGGCCTAGCTTCTCGCAACCATTCATGCTGTGCGTGTTACATTGATCGCACGAATGGAAGGGACCTACAATTTATTGCCGACTCCGAACGGCGAATTGAGAAGCTCTTTCAAGACAGATTATACTCCCGGAGGCTTGTCATTCCTCGAAGAGAGTGGTGCCGTAAAAAATGTTCAGTGGATATGGCTGGGGCTTGAGCCCACGTTTAAGCTGGGCGCGTCCTTCATTTCTAATGGTCGTAAGCTGGTTTCTCTACAGGACGTAGACAGATCATTCCTATGAGAAGGAAACGTAATTAAGCTTCTGAGGTTTACTCCCTAGCTTTAACTTAGCTACTCAACGGTCATCCGACCTATGAAAAGTCTCATCGTGAAACACTTCAACCTTTCATCTAATTCGTTCCTGAGTACACTGTTTCCAATTCTATGCCACGCCTTCTGGTATCCGGGAACACATTGTTATTGTAATGGATGTTTCGTCGACCTTGTTACCATGAGGTTGGTAGATGGAATTGAAAAATCCTCTTGGCTGGATTGTTTTTGTTGTGGGCGAGCTCGTTGTGGGCGAGCCACATCTTCTTAAAACATTTTTTAAAGCTCACAGTCATAGTTTGCGTAAACCAAGGCTAGTTACACGTATACAGTGGGAGAGTTTACAAAACGATGAGATACGGGAAAAGTTTGCACGGCAGGTATACGAAAGGTTTGAACGAATTTCAACTGTTCCGACAAATGTAAAGGAAGAATGACGGTTATTTTCAACAGCAGTCTCTGTAGGAGACGTTTGCGTAGTGAAGCGGCTCGGTGTAGCGGCTGGTGGTGAGAAAAGAACTTCGTGGTTTAAAACACCCGGAGTTCAAAGAGCCATCAGAGAGAAGAGAAGCCTTCAACGTGTGAAAACATTTGGGGGATTCAGCTTCTCGAAACCGCTACATGGAAGCGCGAAGTACTTGCAAACTGCCTGCTAAAGCAGCTAAGGAGTAGTCTTGAAAGGAGTTCGGCGAGAAGTTGGACCGTGATCACAGATCTTCAGGGCGCACTAGATAGGTTCGTAGCCGTTTGTGTTGAAGCTGGGATGAAGGTAAACGTGAACAAATCAGAGGTTATGGTAATTTCCCGAACACCTGTTCAATGCACTCTGCATGTTAGTGGAACTAAGCTATCGGTATTTAATTCAGCGTTTGTTTCGACCCTTACCTATGAACATGAGGTTTGGGTGATGACCGAAAGAAGAAGATCGCGGATACAAGCTGCCGAAATGAGATTTTCGTTGAATTGCTTTGGTGACTCGTCGAGATCGGGTAAGGAACACCAGAGTACGCGAGGCACTCAATGTCGAGCAGCTGCTTCTGCGAACGGAGAGGTCCATACTTCGATGATATGGGCACGTTAAACGCAGGCCCCCACCTCGGCTTCCAAGACGTACTATGGAATCCGTGCCGTCGTGTAGGCGTCCCCTAGGTAGGCCCAAGATGTGATGGTTGGACTAAGTCCGAAATCTCACTTCTACCCGTATGGGTATGGGACATGATTTGGAGTCGATGGTGGAAGATCGGGAAATGTGGAGTTTCCACTTAAGCTTCTTTAACCCGACACCCGCATAGTGGATAAGCGGACCATTGGAAAATGATGATGATGATATTATACCAATTAAATGCCTGCTTTGGCTTCTGCGGCATGTTTCTATCCTTTTTCTAAGCTTCCCAGCACTCCAGCATAATTGCGACTCTATTTATGCTGCATCTGTTCGGATGATGTTTTCCGATATCTTGTGGCTTGTGTGTGTTAACCTCCGATATGAAATGCAAATCCCACACCTCTTATTGAATCTCCTTTACACATTTAGTCTGTACATTGAACTCATCATTTCAGGCAGCCGCATATCTGCCGCTCTTTCCATCATTCTTATTTTCTTATATGAAATATCTATTTATAGAGTTAGTTGTTAGCAACGCATTTATTTGTGGCACAATGTTTTGGGTAGCACAAAATGGTTTCCTTGAAGAATAGTTAACTCTTAACTGCTTTGGCTAGGGGTGACTGGGTGAAAAAAGAATTTGATAGCAAGGTGGGGCAGAATATACAAGTTGATGCTTTGCTTTATTGACGAAAACATGTGTAAACATATTTTGAAAAGTATTATTTTTTTTATTAATTTCTTGGAAATTTACATGCCGCCTTGATTGGTATAGTTGACTCTTTTGTTGACACTTTCAACATTTCGATTGAAAGGAAATTGATTTGGACGACCATGACTCTTTTGACTCTGCGAATTGTTGACAACATTTGCTACCTTCATACTGTTTAATGTCGTCAGTCATTTCACTTCGATAGGACGAGATAAAGGATGGGCCAGACATTGTAGTTCCAAAGTATTTGTTTCCTTTTTTCTCTTAAAAAGAAAACGACAAATTACTTCTTAATAAGAAAAGCCTTAGTTCACTCACATACGGGCTAAGATGCCCACCTATTGTAACAGGAATAGGATGGGATGCGGAAGAGCTTTTCTTAACTCAGGCACTACGCTTTCTTTTGAATCCCATTATGTCATACCTTAGAGAGTCTAGAGTAGTTTCTTCACTCCAGAAAGGTTATAAAGTCGAGTATCTTCTTTGGACACGAGGGTTACTTTGCTGCCGAGACTCCGCTTTGTAAGGTGAATAAGATCAAGACAATCTGTGTGACTATAATGATACGATTCTTCACTCTCAAGACACAGTCTACAGAGAACATTTTTTGAAAGCTTCAGTCTATGTAGATGTTTTTTGAAAGGTAAGAACTGCGGATTGTACCATTATAATTTTTTCTACCGTGTCTTCTCTTCTGATAGTGTCGAGAACTGCCTTGCTCAACCCTTTAACCAGTTCCAAAATTGTGCGAGAACACAAAAACTCTGAATTCCGTCACAAGGTTGAACTCTTTGACTGTTTGTCTATGTCCCAGGTCACACTAGGAGATCTGGAAATGAGATCTCCGATTAGATTGCTAGACAAGGCTCAGTGGATGTTTTCTCAGGACCTGAAGCTGTGTTCGGTCTTTCCAGTTTTCGGTCAGGACTCGATTGACGATTGGGTTTCCCACAAACACAATTATGTGTGGCACGGCTCACCAGGATTCAGGTAGACTCAACGAGTGCTCCCGAACGTCTGTAAGATATCAGCGCCATTCTTGCTGTCACTCAGCAGAAGAGACTGTAGACAACTTATTAGCGTTCTAGTGGGACACTTCGCTTTTGCCAAGCATCTTAGTATTTTAGGCTTATGAGACACCACTGTCTGTGATGCCTGTGGAGAAGGCAACGATACTTCGGATCATTTCCTTTGCGATTGTTCTAACTTTGTTTAGATCAATCAGATTTTCGGTGTTGATGTGGTGAGTGCTGATACTGTAAGCGGCCTCATCACTGAAGCGCCTTTCTCCGAAAGTCGAGAAATTTCCTGTAAAATGGGGAAATACTGGGTCCTGCTTTCTGGTAGTGCAATGGATCATTTGCATCTGTGTATAGGCAAGAACAGCAACTTCGAGCATGTGTCATGGTGTGTTTTGCCAGGTTTTACTGAACTATAGGATAAATGTGGGCTTTTTATTGGGCTTTTAAAATGTGCTTGCCGAAGGGTTCAGGGCCTATAAATAGCGCCATCTTTTGCTAGTGATTCAACTCTCTCGTTACCAGTGAATCCACTGTGCACTGGAATCTAGTGAAGGACGACTAGATTGTTACTTATTTTCCTCGAATTGTTGCAGGTGCGATTGAGTCTCACAAAGACCACCTCTAAAAGTTCACGCAAGGTGGTTTTCTAAAATTTCCGGATCCAGTTTCTGTTTGGATCAATCCATATACTGCAGAGATTTTGTGTTTCTCCCAGTCTTCCCTAGGTGAGGTACTTATATGAGAAGTCTTTATTGAAGATGTATTTCGGTAGCCTGTCTTCTAGAATGATGCTGAATTCTGTATCTTGTTTCAGTGTTTCATTCAGGGATAGGTGTCATCCTTAGTTAGTTCTCGAACCATAGCGCTTCCTCCACTCTAACTGCTTTTAAAAATCGGAGTAGGTCATCCATTAGAATTTTAGTTTCTGAGAATTCGTAAGCTCTCAAGTGTGCCCTTATAATGGTTTCAAAGCCGGGAAAACATCCAAACGACAAAAAGTCTTACACACCGATATCGCTCCTGCCGATAATATCAAAGGTTTTTGAAAAACTTTTATTGAAACGGTTAAAACCGGTAATTGAAGAAAGACGTTTGATTCCTGATCATCAATTTGGGTTCAAAATCAAGCATTTCACAATTAACCAGGTTTATAGAATAACCAATGAAATTGAGAAGGCCATAGAAGAGAAAAAGATATGCTCTAGCGCTTTTCTTGACGTTTCTCAAGCCTTCAACAAGGTGTGGCACGAAGGCTTGGATTATAAACTGAGACAGGTACTTGCGGAAGAGTTGTACAAGATCTTAGAGTCGTACTTGCAGAATAGACTTTTCCGTGTCAAGGAGCCGAATACTCGGAATTCAAGGAAATCGCTGCGGGAGTTCCACAAGGAAGTGTTCTTGGTCCAGTCTTATTCTTGCTTTATACTCGAGATATACCCCAAGAGGAAGATACCTCCACGAAAAGGGGAGGTGTTTTTAGTGAGTAAGAATCTCACACTACCACGGGCACGTGCGGTAGATCCTCATGGTGTCTCATGAAAGATTTTCACCTACCCTCGTAAAAAAAAGAAAAAAAAAAGTGTGCCCTTAAAAAGGTGAGGAGGTAGCTGTAGAATCGGAAGTTTCTATTCTTCTCACGTTAGCTCGTTCGAATGCAAAACTTTTTTTTTATTCCTTCCCAACCAGGTCTTATATATGTTCCGCCCATAATTCCCAGGAATTTTGGTCACCTGCCTCAGTCCCAAAAGTTCTTTCCATAACGTTTTTTTTGCATTGTTTCTCTCTGAGGATTTTGGATCGAAATCGTTCGACGTAGAAATCGTTCGGTAGAGCCGATGAAGTTCAGCTTCTATTTATTTAAATATTTTCATTGACATTCAATAGTTGGCCTGGTTCTTAGGCAGTCTCACATGCAATTTCCAACTGAACTTTGGACTCATACTAGTCTTCTAATTGGTGATTTCGACGTGATTTCGTCTTAAACGGAAATGAGACAATCTCGTCTCTTGTCTACCAATAGACGGCCTAAACTATTCGGTTATTGCTTTCCAACTGCGATGGACTTTTACAAACATTGTTGTTTTGTTTGTTTCGTCTACTACAGATCGGTACGATTTTTAATTTAGTCATTAGTCACAAAAAGTCTTTCTTTTTTTTCGAAATTTCACATAAAAATTTGAGTGTTTAGACTTCACTACTTGCTAAGCAAACAAAAAAGACTGTCTGTCTGTGTGTTCTGCTGAAGTAAGAACTATTCCATCCGAATGGCTAATAGGTGCATTATTTACAACAGCCACACTGCGGTAAACAATAATCATTTCCCAGCAGACACCTTTTTGTAAACAAAAGAAACGAAAACAATGAAATAAAAGTGTTTAGAGCCACCCTTTTGCACGAGACGACTTTTTACAATGGAAAGTAGATTCTTAAATTCCGCAAACAACAGACGAAATTGCATACAAAATGAATAGCCAGAGTGGCATTTTTACAGTCAATAAAAAGTTTGCGCTTTTTAATCAATTTTTCAGTGTTTTTCACCTTCGAAGTCGTTGAAAAGGGTCACGTTGAGTCAAGGATACCTATCTACATAATATTTTTTATAATTCCCTTTATTTAGTTGAAATTAGTTTAGATTGGAAAATGTTGGTGAAATTTTTTAAATTAAAATGTTTATGTACATACGTATGTTCATACCAGCTTGTCACATAAAGTTTTTTAACAATCTGCTGTGATGGCGCTATAATTCAGGGTAGACCTCGATCTCAACCAATATTTGTCTCCGTCTAAGTAAATCCTTCAGTACCTCCAGTTTTGCTCCCCTATTTCTAGAGATTACTTTCCGTTTGTCAGATAGTTGACGGAATTCCATACATAACAAACCGCTCATTGCGTAATATTTTGACTGCCGGCAGTTTCGTGACATCAGGCCAGATCGGGTGATCAGCATTGTCCGCGAGCACAGATGTTTAACAGACATCGGTAGTTCTCAAACCCGTACCAGGGCGACATAAATTTCTTCGAAATGTCCAGGAACTGGCGTGAAAGTTCTAAGTGGACTTTGACAACCTTAATAGGATTTTGCTCTCCTTTTATAGACGACCGAAGAAATCACTGGACAAATATTTGAAATGGCCCGCTCAGTGTTGCGTGTAGTAATATTTGACCTTGTATAACGCTGGACCAAATCTACAACTTGGTCGTCAGACCTACCCTGACTTGTGCGTCAATAGTCTAATGACAGGCTAAGATTAATGACAGCCAAGAAACTAGAACGGGTTCAACGCCTACCTGAAATGTATGACGAAACTACTCCGAGCGAAGACTGGAAAAACCCCGTCCCT
The DNA here is from genome assembly GCA_917880715.2 of Matsumyia berberina. NCBI lineage: Eukaryota > Metazoa > Arthropoda > Insecta > Diptera > Syrphidae > Matsumyia > Matsumyia berberina. Next base: position 40,316,169 of record OU862870.1, read on the forward strand.
TAGAGCACGACCAAGTGTGGCTCAAAAATGGACAGTGGATCCGGGGCTAATATATTCAGAGAGTTGTCTAGCAGAAACATATCGGTTAGTCTAGTCATATACGCAAGGATCTTTCAGAGAGAAATACTGGCTATTAGTCAGGACACAAGCTTAAACTTGCGTTCTAACCTTTGTGTCAAAATCATCTTTATCTTCTCTGACAGTCAAACTGCCGCGAATCCACTGAAGTTATCATGATCATCATCTTCCAATGACCCGCTTATCCACTATGAGGGTCGCGGGTTTAGGGAGCTTAAAAGAACTCTCCACATTTCTCGATCGTCCACTATCAACTCCAAATAATCAGGGGCTATCCCCATACGAGTAGAGGTGAGATTTCGGACTTGGTCCAGTCATCCCATCCTAGGCCATTTCAAGGGACGCCTACCTGATAGTACGGATTCCATGGCACGTCTTGGAAATCGAGCTGGGGACATGCGTTAAACGTGCCCAAAGCATCGCAGTTTGGACCTCTCCGTTCGAAGAAGTAGCTGGTCGACATTAATTGCCTCACGTACTCTGGTGTTCCGAACCCGATCACAGCGAGTCACCCCAGCAATACAGAAGAAATCTCATTCCACTGAACTTAGCCACGATAAAGTCGAAACTAGTTCTAGAGACAGTCAAGCTGCTTTTTGAACTTGGACGGAGGAACCCGGTCATAAAATACTTCACTAAATAGCTGCACAGTGCACATACAGGCCAACGAAACAGCGGACAAACTGGCCAAGCTAGGTGCAACAACATCCATTGCTGGTTCCGAACCAGCCTGTGGTGTTAGCATATCCCTTTTCAAAATCCACACGAGGGAGGAAACTCGACTCTATCCTAAAAGAAATCCAGACTTCTTCTGAATCTGAGCAGAAACCACCTTAAACTTTTAACCCATATTAAGAGGCCGTGGCTCAGTGGTTAGTGCGTTGGACTGCTGTACGAGCAGCTTAGGTTCAAGCCCCAGCCAGGTCCACCGAACATTTTTCGCGGCACCACCTCTCGTCGCGGAATGACAAGCCTCCGGAAGTATAATCTGTCGTGAAAGAGCTTCTCAATTCACCGTTCGGAGTCGTTTCGTGCGAAAAATGTAACACGCACAACATGAATGGTTGCGAGAAGCTAGCTGTCGCGTCAGCTATTTATTTTTTTTATTACATATTATAGAGAGGCCACTGCGCACTAAAACGGCATCTACACAAACTTAACCTATCACCGGACCCTAGCTTTAGCTTTAGACTGTGCATGGAGTGCGATGAAAGCTCTCTCCACATCGTCACAAAATCTCCTGCCCTCGTTCATGTAAGAAAATGCACCCTAGGCAGTGAATTCGTCTCATTGCTTCACCCTGAGAAGCTGATTAGCTTTCTGACAGCCTCTGTAGCAGATAAACTACTCTACAACACTCGAAGTAGCCCAATAGGCCTCTATGTGAGACCACAGTGCTATAGCGAACCAACAGCTCCTAGCTAATAATAATCACGCTGGAGCTGGACAGATGCCAACGGATGCTATTGCATAAAAATATTGGCTTCTATGTAACTGTTTATTATAAACTTCGACATTTTGTGTGGTACAACCTAGTTTGTCAATTAGAGTGAGGAGCTTATTGGTCGAATACGAGAATATAAGAAATTCCCTGTTCCCTCACGAAGTCTACCATTCAAGGGAAGAGATAATGAAATTGTTTGTTTTTAATGCAAACTGTGTGGTTAACCTTTCGTACACTTCCTCCCACATTCGCCATCAAAGATATGAATGCGGAGTCCATTTTTAGCACGTCCTTGCATGTGGGTCAATGCTGCTGTTTGGTTTTTGTGGACAAATTGTGTTGTCGATGGTAATCAATGTATTCGCCCCATTGAGCTGCTGTGAATGGACACTCATCCGGATCAAATGGTGCTACATAAATTTTACTAAATCTGATTTTCTTCACTCGCCTATTTGATGATGCAGACTCCTTCCTTGGCCATTGGAGGAAATATTGTGGTCTTATCGTAAATCATCTTCGGTAGCCGAAAAGTTACCAAACGATGTATTGGACAAACTAAGAGTGGTGGAGTGAATCCCACTTCTGATGTCAGAGAATTATTTCCATTATTAACCTTCGCGTCAGTCATGTCAGGAAGGATCATAACACACGTAAATAAGTATCCTTTCGTTCAATCTAAAACTGGCTAAATACAATAGATATTTTTACTGACCGTCTGCTTGTTTTTGCTCGACTTCTGATTTCCTTCATTGCATGGCGCACTGATTCAATCTCTCGATGTTAAAATTGGGCATTTTGTGTGTTGGCGTGGGATCATCGAACTGGAGGAATATCCAGTTGCATGGTAGCTTCCATAACACTGTGATCCTGTGTCATAGGCAGGTTCCTTGTCTGTGTTCCAGACTTCAAATAGCGCGGCTGATGGGAAAATGATTAATTTGTTTGGAGCTTGCTCACTTGTCAGCCAACACTCAGGTGATTTCATCATATTTTGGTATTCAAATTCTTTTCTCCCCTTGTCACCCGTCGAGAGCTTCCTTGAAGCACAACACTAAGTGATGTTAGAACGTCGTAGTCTAGTCCAGAATCTGGCCTTCAAAATCCTGTCTTTCTGTGACTACCAGGACTCTGCTTGCCGTTTTCTGTATTAGGGGCCCTAAATGCGCACTGCAACCTATGAGGTCTATTGTGATGGCCCATATGGTTTAACCGGAGGTTATATTGAGGCTTTTGATAAATCCCAGTATAGCCTTGGGTTCAATTTTTCGAATTTCCACTGAGTTGACCGAGGCCCGCTTCAAGTGGAGTAATCTTTTTCCTGTGGCTCCTGGACCTACTCACAGAATATGTTCAGCGGTCTCTTTCTGTTCTCCACAGAGCCGGCAAATATCTGTATCTGATACTTTCATTTTATGCAGATAGTATTTGACTGGACAATGTCCTGTTAGATAGCCCGTTAAGGTTCTTAACTCGTCTTTGGTGAGATCAAGTAAGGTCTTGGGCTTGTATTGGTTGGGGTTGATGAACTTTTTCGCTTGTCTAAGGCCCCGGAGGTTGGCTCAGTAGTCGGCGTGTTTGTTGATCTCCCATTGTGTTGTCTTGGATTAGGCACTGTTGGGTGGTACCCCAAAACAGGGTTCGGCGACAATGACTGGGCGGCAAGCGCCTCTCCTTGCCAGGCGGTCAGCCTGTTCGTTACCCTCGAAGCCTTCATATACTAGGATCCAGGCTACGGTAACCTTATTTACCAATGCAAGGCTTTCGAGAAGGTTGAGACGGTCCCAGATAAGCTTGGACCCTACCGTATAGGATTTTAGAGCTAATAGTGCTGCCTGGCTGTCTGAGAAAAGATACGGGTTCCTCGGGTTCTTCTCCCCAGACATTCTCTTGCACACAATTCAATAGCGTGGACTTATGCTTGAAATACTGTAGGTGACTTTCCAAGCGCTGTCGCGGGATCATAAACTCCAGCACCTGTGCTGACGTTTTCTAGTTTTGAATCATCTGTATACCAGAATTGGGACTTTGGTAGTGTAGTAGGTCCTTAATTTCTCCATTCGCTGCGTGCGCCTATAACAACTTCAAAACTTCTGTACAAACGATATCCCTTGAGCATGGTATCTGGAATCTTAAGAATTGGGTCACGATGAATGTATTCAAGTATTCTCGGATGACCTGTAAGGTCTAGTATCTGAGGCAGTCTTAGAACCTTTTTGTACTGCCAGATGTAGCGGCGTTAGGTTAAGCCTTGCTCCTATAGCTGCCGTTGGGCACGTTTTCATAGGCCCGGTGATTCCTACCCAGGCTAAGCGATAGATTTTGCTCAGCTTTTCCTGCGTTGTGGTTTGTTTGTTTTACCGTACAGGCGTTGGCACATGAACATTGCTCTAGTCGCCTTGTTGGTAACCACGTTAAGGTGCGAGTTCCACGTAAGCGTGTTGTCAAGTATTACTCCAAGATACTTCCCTGGACAGATCAATAGGGATGTTTTCCATTTAAACTTGTTTAAGGTTTTGTTTCCTCTTTCTGGAAAAGGGTACAAGGACAGTTTTTTCCGGGATTCAGGCCAGGCCATTCATCCTACACCACCTTAAAGTTAGGTTTTGCATCAAATCTGATATGATATCGCGTGTTGTAGCCGGCAAAGGGCAGTCCCACTCCGAGTTCCCGTAGATTTCCGCATGATTTGCCAGAGTAAAGTAGTACGATCTTACGCGTTAGGAATTGTTATATACTCTCCCGTATCTAACCATCTGTCCAATCTAAAACAACTAAAATAGTAACTGTTGCGATATACTGGTATAAGCTGAAGCCTAGCTTCTGATTCCTATTCAGGTTATGCGTATATATGTAATTTTCTTTGCAAAAATGGAAGAAATGCTCCTAAGGAGCGAATCGAGAAGCTTTTTCATGACAAATTTTAATCTCGGAGGTTTGTCATTCTTTGAAGTGAGGTGCTGCCGCAAATATAATTCGGTGTATATTGCTGGGGATCGAACTTACGCAGTCCGCACGCACTAACCACTGAGCTGCGGTTAGTACTAATACATGTAGTTACTGGGTACCATCACGACGAGGTAAAGCATGCACTTGGCTACAAATTTGATTGTTACGCTAATGGCTCAAATCAGCAGTAAATAGTTTCCAGGTCAAGCGCAGCCAATTTCATTTGCCCTTTTAAAATCATAATCCCCCAAGAAAAGCAACTGAGATATCTGAGACTACTTCTAAACTGAAGGCCATAGAACAGGCAGCAATCATCTGGATTACCGGTCATAATCCAAGCAAACGAAAGGAACAAACTCGCCGGACGTAGTTCCCAATCAGCCTTTATTGGACCGAGTTAAGACAGGACTCTTTTCATGCTTTTTCTTTTATCACTGCAGAAAGGATGCAAAGTTCTTGACAGATTTCCTAAGAGGACGCTGCTCACTTAATTACCATTTCAGGAAACTGTGCAAAGTTCCCTCGGAACAAATCTCTCCCTGAAAGGTTACTTCAAATGAGCTTACAACATAAAGAGTGTAGAAGCTTACCTTTTGCAGTCACCCTTCCTTTTTTTTTTTTTTTTTCCTTATGCTCGTATATCGTTCTTTTCCTACTTTTCACTTAAAAAGGGGAAAGTAGTTTGGTTCGTTGCTTCCACTGCCAGTGGCAGAAAACGTCTGCCGTCAACCGCTGTCGATGATTTGCACAGTGGAGTGCTCCTTAGAATATGTTGTTTGGATACCTACTTCGAGGGTAACACTAATGGTGCTTCAAAGGTGGAGGGATACGTTTTGTTATTTTGCCAACTAAGGGGGTTGTTTTTTGCCAGATGACTTGTGCTCTTCCCTGTTTGGTTTACTTTCCCTTAGTGTTTTCGACAGAACAAAACGATTTCACTTGAAGTCGATTGTTTTTTCAAGAAGCTGTAGAGATATGTACTTATGTACATTCGACAATTACAGCATTGCCTAAGGCTCCGCGTAATGCAATAAAAATAATTTTACCTTTAGAATTTCTATACAGTAATTTTGGGTGGAGGTATTGGGGATTTATTTACCCCAGTGAGTGGCTACACTCATTTTTATTGTGTGAATCCCTACGTAGATTACAAGAAAAAGAATATCTTAGGAAAATTCTTGAACGAACATTTTAAATTCTTACATCACCACTTACTTACTTAAGATGGGGCTACAGTGGACCTGGGCCTTAATCATCAAGTCTCTCCAGCCAGCTCGATCTTTAGCCAGCAGCCTCCAGTTTCGCGTGCCACGTTAAGGTCCCATTCCACTTGCGTACGTCACCTGTCCCTCGGATGTGGATTCGAAGATTTTCCGGGCCAGAGCATTGGTGTCCATCCGCTCTACATGACCCAGCCACCTCAGTCGTTGGAGCTTCACTCTTCTGGTTAAATCGATGTCACTGTACAGCCCGTACAGTTCGTTGTTGTATCTCCTCCTCCACTCACCGTCTATGCAGACGGAACCGAAAATCACCCGAAGAATTTTCCTCTCGAAACAGCCAAGAACAACCTCATCCCATTTTGGCAGAATCCATGCCTCTGCACCCTAGAGCAGAACTGGGACGATTAAGGACTTATAAAGGGTCACCTTAGTTGTACGAGAGAGGGCTTTGCTACTCAATTGCCTTCTCAGCGCAAAGAAACAGCGATTGGCAAGAGTTATTCTTCGTTTAATCTCAGCGCTGGTGTCGTTGTCTGAGTTTATAGCGGAGCCAAGGTAGACAAAGTCCTTAACTACCTCAAAGTTATAGCTGTCTATAGTGACGTTCTGTCCGAGACGTCGGTGTTGGGGGTCCTTTCTTGTTGACAGCATATACTTGGTTTTGCCCTCATTGACCGCTAAACCCATCTTCGCCGCCTCCATCTCGATACTCACAAACGCATCAGTGACATCACGCTGCGTTCTTCCGATTATGTGAATATCGTCGGCGTATGCGAGTAATTGGACGGGCTTTTGAAAGATTGTGCCTCTGGTTTTGGCGCGTGAGTTTTGCACAACTCTTTCAAGAACGATGTTGAAGAAGTCGCATGACAGCGCGTCACCTTGATGAAGCAGCGTGCATTCTCCATCGTCATCCTGCACAGACGGACGAGTTAGGCAGGTATGCCAAAACTAGACATGGCTCTGTATAGCTTGTCTCTATAGACGCTGTCACGCGGCCTTAAAATCGATGAAGAGGTGGTGGGTATCGATTTGATGTTCCTGGGTTTTTTCCAATATCTGCCGCAGTGTGAATATTTGGACGATGGTGGACTTTCCTGCCCTGAAATCACACTGATATGGACCGATCAGGTTGTTCACGAACGGCTTCAGGTGTTCATACAACACGGCAGATAAGATCGTATAGGCGGTGTTAAGGAGACTGATGCCTCTATAGTTCCTTTCTTGAGGATGGGGCAAACAACGCTGAGGTTCCATTCATCGGGCATACTTTCCTCCGACCATATTTTACAGATGCGTTGGTACATACTCCTTAACAAGTCATTGCCTGCCGCTTTGAACAGCTCGGCAGCTAGGCTGTCAGCACCAGCAACTTTGCTAGCCTTGAGCTTCACTTTGTCCAGCTCGGGTGGACGGCATTGTTGATCTCCGTCGTCCTGTTTGAAAGGTTCATTCTGCCTGACAGTGGAATTTGATTCGTCGTCGCCGTGAAACAGTCTGGAGATGTAGTTCTTCCATATCTACAGCATCGGCTGCGATTTTACTACGATGTTCCCTTGTTCATCCTTGCAGGGTACGGCTCGGAGTCTGTAGCCTTTACAGGTATTTTTTACCCTTTGGTAAAACCTTCGAACCTCATTCCTGCTGTGGCATCTCTCTATTTCCTCAATCACGCGCTTCTCATGCTCCGTATTTTTCCTCCTGAGAAGTCGGTATTCGTCTCTTTTCTTCTGCTCGCATAGGTCGCGAGCAGCTCTAGTCCTTCGGTCCAGCGCCGCATTGTTTGTAATGTTGGCCCCTCAGAACGTTCGGATATCCATAATACTGAATGAGTGCCTTGCGTCAATCGCAATGTTGTCAATCTGGTTGACGGTTGATTGATGAGGAGATCTCCATGTTCCTTTTGTGAATATCAAGATGTGAGAACCGCGTACGAGCTACGACAACGTTCTGCCCTGCAGCAAAATCGATCAGCCTAAATCCTTTAACGTGTAGGCTGTGTTTTCCGAAGGTACTACCAAAGATGCCTCCTTTTACTAGCTTTGCGTTAAAATCGCCTAGGACAATCTTAATGTCATAGCTAGGGCACTGCTCGTATGTCTTGTCCAGGAGCTCGTAGAATCTGTCTTTGGTGTCGTCGTCTTTCTCCTCTGTGGGGGCATGCGCGCATATAAGGCGCGTTGGCGAATTTAGCCTTGATGCGGATCGTTATGACGCGTTCGCTCACAAACCTTAAGACTTCTTGCCTAAGTCTGCCTCCAACGAAGAAGCCATACCCAAGTTAGCGTTGGTTTTATTGTCGGTAGCAATCATCGTAATAAATATCCCAGTTTTTCTTCTCCTTATCACACATCAGGGCCCAGACTCACTTTACCTAAGCATTAACCTCAACCCAGTCGAGCCGCCAGTATTTCTCTCGATTATAACCTTACTCTTTGTTTATGTCCCTTTCAGGCCCGAGTTATGTATATGTAAGGTTCACAGACGAGAGGATACATTTATCTGTCGCCCTTCTAGCTGTATGGTAAATTTATCCTTGTTGCATTGTAAATCGTAGTAAAGTTTTATTGGCATGTCCCTGACAGGCTTATATGCACGTCTGATAAAGTTCGTTGTTTAACGGTAAAACTAAACTTTTTATGAAATGCCATGAGCCTTTAAAACGTGTGTTTATCATAATCTGCCTTCGTCTCTCCTCTAATTTCCCTAATCCTTGTGGTCTCGTTAAGCGTGCTAATTATTAATAAAAAAAAAATGTACTTGAAACAAGTAGTTCTAGATTAAGCGTGGGTTTAAAATTCAAATGATTTCAGTATTTCATTTTGAAGAGAATCAATGTTGCTCCATTACTGGCAAGAAACTGAAATCACCGTGAAATCTAATCAGAATCATTTCAACACAGGAATTCAATTCGTTTCGCAAGTCGACGTGTATAATCCGTTTAAGCAGACCCGGATTAACTATAAGATGTAGGTGTATAGGGCGCTTATTGCAAGAGGGCCATCAGACGTATTTAGAAAACATTTACATGCTTTTATCTTTATTTTAATTCAGAGTGGGCTTTGATCTTAACCAACAAGCTCCTTTAGTCAGCTCAAATATTAGCTAGACGCCTCCAGTGTCGTGCGCCAAGTTAGGTGAGGGTAGACTAGAAAATTCTCCGCCGAAATCCTGGTGTGCATCCGCTTTACATGTTGTACTCGTTGTATTTGAACTCTTCCGATTTAGTCGATGTTTCTAAAGAGCCCATGGAGCTATGTAAATAAAAAGCTAGTGCCACAGCTGTATGGCCAAGTCCTAGCTTCTCGTAACTATTTATTTTGTACGATATTACAGTGTTCGCACGAAGAGAAGCTTCTTCATGGCAAATTATACTGTGGGAGGTTTGTCATTCTCCGACGAGAGGTAATACTGCAAAAAATGTCTGATAGATATTTCTAGAGCTCGAACCTACGCAGCTCACACGGCAGTCCACCGTACTAACCAAATGCTTAGACGCCAAACCAGCAAACTCATTTTGTAAACGAAGAGGTACTGCCTGAACTTCGGTCAAGTAAGAAACCCATAGGATACACAGTTTCTCATAAAATACTTCGAGAAACTGTCCAAGGATCCAAAATCAGATTTGCAAAGGCGACCGAATGGTTGGTATCAAGAAACTTAACCACATAGTGGGAAAATGGATCATTAGTATCATAATAGGTCGGCGTAGGTCTAAAGGTGATTTAGAGGATGAAAATCTTCTTCTCAGAAGGATTGTTATCGTCTTCATCAACCCACTTATCTAAGCTAACCTACTTCTAAAGCTCTAGCACTGTCGTTGGCTCCTAAAGAGCTCATTCACCAACATCTCTTTTCCTAATTTTCTTTGTCCAATTTCGAAGGCTCTTTACTGACCTGGTGCCCCAAGTATCTACCTGTTAATATAGCTCTAGTTAACGTTTAGCTAAAATGTCCTTGCCTGTCATCGTATAACAGTCAAATTCAAAAATTTCTCTTACACCAGTTTACACAAATTACACAGGGCGCAATAAAAGTATACTCCGACCCTGTATCAAAAAAAAAAATAAAATAAACCAAGTCATTGAAAATTGAAAAGAAAATCCATAAATCAAAGAGTATCTGAGAAGGATTTTTGATTGTCGAGAAATTCAGTGCCTGACATATCGCCTCTTTTGTGTTAAATCTAAAGGGAAAAGATTTAAATATTAAGAACTACCAGCATAAGAAAAATGTTATGTAAGAAAGTTTCTCTTCAAATTCTTTAAACGAAATTCCTTGAAACCTTCCTGTTCCCAAGTGGCTCCCTCTTAAACATGTCTAACGTTGCTTCTGAATATTTAAAATGTCCTTACACATGTATGAACATTTGTATGTAAACCTTTTATGTGGAATTCTATAATTTTAAGATCTTACGACTATTTACTTTTCTTTGTTTAAATTGTGTGCTCACAAACATTCCAAATGTTGTTATAAATGAAAGTTTAAAGGATGCCGTTTGAGGCATTATCGACTTTTTATACCTAATTCTATCGAAAATCTTTACAGATTGTATTGTAGTTACTTAAGGTGTTCTCTGGAAGTCTTGTATAAGTTTGCAATTAGGTACCACTCCTTGTAGCGATTAAATCTCAGTTGTCATAATATATAGGCGTAGAAGTGTCCTACCCCTTTTTTCGAATAGTTTGCGTCATGAGAGTACATACTCATTCTCAAAGAAAAGTACACTTAGCATATTCGGAAATTACCAAGGATCTTGCATCCCAATTATCGCAAAGCATATCTCAAATCGGAAAAAGTTATACTAGTCGTGTAGTTATGTACGATGGACAAGTTGGAAAGGTGCAACGCGGTGATAAAGAGAAATGGTATGATGTAAGCGAGATTTAGCATAGAAATTACTGTCAATCCGAGCTGTCATTGCTCTCTTTGACGTTTATGTTTGGTGAATTACCACCAATAGATTCACGCTTGGACAACGCTATCAAATTATTCATTAATTCATTTATGTTCGAAATGGCCCGCTTAACCACTATGAGGGTCGCAGGATTAGGGTGCTTAAGTGGACTCTCCACATCTCTCGATCTTCCACTATCGACTCTAAAACATCAGGAGCTATCCCCATTCGGACGCCTAGTCGATGGCACGGATTCCATGGCACGTCTTGGAAGCCGAGTTGGGGACATGCGTTTAACGTGCCCAACCATCGAAGCATAGTGGACCTCACCGTTTGAAGAAGTAGCTGCTTTGCATTGAATGTCTCGCATATTCTGGTGTTTCTCACTCGGTCTCGACTCCAGCAATGAGATGTTATTCTTTCGGTCATTACCCAATTCTCATTACCATAGGTTAGAGTAGGAACAACCACTGAATTACAGACCGATAGCTTAGCTCCAGATTGACCAAGCTGTCTCATAATTGCTCCAGTTTAACCAATCTTACAGGATAACTCAGTATTGCTCCTTCAATCACTCGTGAATAAGAGCCCGAGAAACTTAAACTTCCCAACCTTGTTCAATGAGACTCCACTGTCCACTAACATGCAGAGTGCATTGAACAGGCATTCGGGAGATTACCATTACCTCTGATTTGTTCATCCCAGCTTCAACACAGACGGCGACGAACGTATCTGAACGTATTAGATCAGAAGTAAATAAATAGCTGACGCAACAGCCCGTGCTAGCCCAAGGGCTAGCTTCAACAACCGTTCATGTTATGTGTGTTGCATTTTTCAAGAATGAAAGGGACCTTCATTTTGCTGTCTACTCCGAACGACGAGTTAAGAAGCTTTTTTAGGACAAATTATACAAATGAGGGTCAAAATGTAGCTTGATTAAGTGTTTACAAGTTTCGACCAGTTGGTTGGGGCACCTACCTCCTCGTAGTGAACGAACAGATTCATTTGGTTGAATTTATCAGTCGTAAGCAACTTGTTTCCAGTTTCGACAACTATGGGTCTGTAAAACTTGGTCATTGTTAGGGAGATGTTCCCCCAACGGGTCTGAACTGACTTGAGTGTGGCGATACGGTTCTTCCTTTGGTATACCCACTAACCTCACCTAACCTAGGGAGAAGCAGAGAGTTCAGCATGCCGTTGGATGACTTTCTCCCAAGGTACTGCTTCAAACGAAATTACTCAGTAGTCATACCCCCCAGTGACGACTGGGAAAAATTCAAACCCCGTCCCTCAGAGCATGACCAAGTATGGTATACAGACGGCTCTAAAATGGACAGTGGATCTGGGGCTGGAATATTCGAAGAGTCACTCAGCACTAACCTATCGGTCAGTCTAGGCACGTACTCATCGATCTTCCAGGCAGAAATATTTGCCATAAACCAGTGCACAAGTTTAAGCTTGCTCTCTAACCCCCGTGGCAAAACCATTTTATCTTCTCTGACAGTCAAGCTGCCCTGAAAGCACTGAATTCAGCCACGATAAAATCAAAACTTGTTCTAGAGACAGTCAAATTGCTTCTAGAATTTGGAAAAAACAACTTGGTCATACTACACTGGATCCCTGCTCACAAAGGCTACGTCGGCAATGAAACAGCGGATTCACTGGCCAAGATAGGTGCGATCACCCCCCTCACTGGTCCTGAACCAGCCTGTGGAGTAAACAAAGCCATTTTTAAAAACTTCATGAGGGAGCAATCCCTGCTCAAATCCAACGCGATCTGGGTGGAAAGTATAGGACAGAAATGCACCAAACACTTCTTTCCCATGGTATCGTAAAAGAAATCCAAGTTTCTTTTAAAGCTAAGCAGGAACCACCTTCTTCTAACCGGCATCCTAAGTGGCCACTGCCGTCTAAAACGGCATCTTCACAAGCTTCGCCTGTCACCGGACCCTCCCTGTAGACTGTGCCTCGAGAGCGATGAAAGCTCTCTCCACATCGTCACAGAATGTTCCGCCTTCATCCATGTGAGAAAACGGACCCTAGGCAGTGAACTCGTTTCACCAACAGCGCTTGCCACGCTCCACCCAGAGAGGCTGATTCGCTTCCTGACATCCTCCGGATTGGACAAACTGCTCTAAACTCTTGAGAAAGCGCAATAGGCCTCTCTATAAGACCGCAGTACTAGATTGGACAAACCGCTCCCCACTAATAATAATAATAATAGGGAGGAGTTAAAACTTGTTGATATCAGCGGTTCTAGATTGCAGGAAGCTATGGTAGTGATTGAAGTTGTTGGAATCAAAGGCGATAGTGGAATCTAAGGAATGTGTGAGATCTGCTGCTGTGGTTGATTAATCAAAGGATCAGCTGACGATGAGGACGTCGTGGTTTGTAAATGAAAGTTTAACGTCGTAAAAGAAAGTCTTTCTCGATGAAATCTTGGAGTCGAAATTTGAGAACCATTTGCAAGCAGATCCTTTCTGTAACGGCACAGAATTGCGGAGCGGATCCACTCTCTGTTTTCACAATCACATTTAACGTAGAAGATGTTGGGTGGTTGTAACTAGGGGAAGAAATTGGCCGCTGTGTTCTCATCCTATGCTTCAGGATTTTGATCACAAAATTTGCTGTACTCCTCTGTTGTGAAAAGTTATTTACATTCTTTGGGCTGACGGAATTCTCTACGTTTTTGACATTTTTTTCATTTAACATCGGGAAATAATAAGAGAAACACTGATTGCTCTTTGATTGGTTCTGGATTGGGCTCAGTTTGAGTCATTTTCCTGGTTTTTCTTGGGGAAAGTTTAACTTTTTCGTGGATTGGGAATGGATTTTCGTTGCGATACTGCATTGGAAGAATCTATTAGACGACACTTTCGAAACATTGACTTGTTTATAACCTGTACGCCTTCGTATACTCAATGTCGTTTCCGTAGCCGAAGTAGAAGACGTTTTACTGGCATAGGTGGAGGAAGTTGAGGCAATGGCGGCTGGATAGGAGGTTAAAGAAGAGGTTTCAAAGTCCCAGGCGGAGGATGTTAAGACGATGGAGGCTACGACGAAGTGTAATTGGATGTTTCAAGGGTAAAGCTTGATGATTGCCGTTGGTTTGACTATCACTTTGACTTTGATACTGAAGGTGACCTGTTTTCGGCAATCTCTGGAGATTTGCTCTTCCTTCTTTTCCTCATTTTCTTTGTTTTTCTTTGCACCAGCTTCACATTTCCTCGTCCTATTTCTTTGTCTCTTCGACTTCTGTAAGTAAACGTCTCCTTCTTTTGGTAGGAACTTCCGCTTATCGACAAGCAATTGAGGCAATAGCATTGGTTGTAAGGCGACCTTGGCCTTCTTCCACAACACTGTCAACCGTGTTTTGGGTTCCTGATAGAAGTTCAAGCACTCGACAAACTGCTCGTATTCTCTGAATAACTCTAGGTCTTTGGTCTTTATGTACTCAATAGTTTTTTTTGATTATTTAAATTTTACTTCAACCCACAAATGAGTCATATTTGGGCAAAAGTTTTATTAACTCATCAAAGGCTGTATTGAGACGATCACGCTGGTCTTTTTCCTAAAAAAAAAAGGAGAGCCCGTGGCAGTCAATTCCGTGCCCCGCACAAGAACTCGGCCTTCCGCAGACACCAACTTGGCGAGTTTTGCGTCGGAACTGGAAGGAAAACGACCATAGACAACGCCGTGTGTTCGTTGACTAGGTTCTGGAGCAGTTATAAGCGGACCCCGATTTGAGCAAAAAAAAATCATCTTCAATAAGCAAAATTGACGGATTCGGGACGATGCCAATCCACACGTGCTTCACCAAGTGGCAATGCATCCGCAGAAAATTACTATTTGGTGTGAATTGTGTGCCGGCGGCATCATCGGTCCGTATTTCTTCGAAAACGACGATGGCATTGCCATCACTATCAACGGAGAGCGCTACCGATCGATGATAGCCAATTTCTTTTGCCCCAAATTGGATGATATGCATGTGAACGACATGTGGTTCCAACAGGACGGTGCAACGTACCACACAGCTGATGCCACAATGGACATTTTGGACGAGCGATTTAAGGACATGGTTATCTCACGCAGAGGCGACGTGAACTAGCCACCAAAAACGCACGATTTAACCCCGTTAGACTTTTTCTTGTGGGGTTTCCTTAAGTCTATCGCAGGAATATCCTATTGAATACTTTAAATTGCTTAGTACGTCACAATACGAAATATGATAGGTGAAGGTCTTGCCATTGCCGACACTTTAATTAAAATTCCATTTTCCTTTGTTAACAATTCAACCTAAAATTTGGGAATTGCACGGTTGTGTGTATGTCATAACAAAGGATAAGTGGAACTCCAATTATTCGTTCAATTAACCCCTTGGAAGTTCTCAAAATATGAAACTACAAAAGATTCTTTGTAGTCGCATAGAATTACAAGCAAATGTCAAACGCGGTTTCATATCTCGTGTTTCTTTTATTTTAAACATCATGCGAGTAAAAAGGATTCAAACAGATATACTCGCACATTTTAAGGTATTAAATAAATTAATGCGGTTTTGAAGGGAAGGATTATTTTTATCTGAAGATTTGTCTGCCGCTGAGGAACCCTTAACATGTTGGAGACTTGTTGGTTTTTGTACGACTCATCTGGTACATGTTTTTTTTATTTCATACAGGGACTTTGCTTATTGCGGAAGAGACTCTTTTTTGTGATATCACTTGGATCTATACTCTGAAAAACGCCACTCACTTTGTTGAAACCAATTGGAACTCTTGATGAAGTTGAGGATACTTTTGACGTCAGTATATTCGCACAAGTTGTCGAAGTGATAGGCTCCTAGATAGAGCTTTCGTCGTCGGAGGATCGTTTCTTCCTCCTCTTCGTCCCGGCAGGTCCTGCAAAAGTAATTTGAGAAGAGGCTCATCCTTTTGGCATGACGGTGCTAATGAGCGAACTTTTGAGCAAGATCACATTTTTAGATCAAGTGAGGTTTAGCATAGGCCAAATCTCCTTAAAATATGGCACGTGATACCACTCCTCCGTATTTGGTTTGTCTTGCTGGTCGCGTCGTACTTTAAGAGTAATTTACAAGTAGCGAGTGGTATACCCAAACTCCTCCAATCCGACAGAATGTCGAGGGTAATACCACGTTCGGCGAATTCATCGACCATACAGTTCCCTGGAGTATCCCTATGACCGGGAACCCATGATAGGTAAATGTCAAAATGTTTTGCCATCTCCATAGAGATGAGCGACAATCTGAAGCAGGATATCACATTATCCCTGAGTTCTCTACTGTTCAAACTAGCAGCTAAGGGTCTCTCGTCAAAATTCATTTCGCTCTTTATTGACGATATAAGTGAGTGTATTCCTGGGGGAATAACATTTGGAGACGTTGAAGTTAAAGTTCTGCTCTATGCGGATGATTTGGTCATCATGTCGGACAGTCCCAATACTCTTCAGCTTCAAATAAATAAACTTAAGGGATACTGTGACAAGTGGGATCTACAAATTAACGCGACGAAATCCAAAGTAATGATTTTTCAACCACAACGCAGCAGTGGTAGCCAGGGCTCTTGGACACTGGAGGGTGATAGTCTGGAGGTTGTAAATAAATTTAAGTATCTCGGTTTTGTCTTGAAACATAACCTTAACTCTATGAGTCATATCAGAGACAGAGCCTCAGCGGCAAAAACCGCAATCAATACTCTGTGGTCCAACTTCTTTTCTAAAAGATATGCTAGCCCATCGGCAAAATTTAGGGTCTTTAACGCTACCGTCAGAAGTTGCTTGTGTTACGCTAATGAGGTATACGGCTATCAACAGCAGGAGGAATTAGAAAAGCTACAAAGATATTTCTTCAAAAGGGTTTTTAGACTTCCACGAACAACACCAAACTACGCCGTTCATGTTGAATCTGGGTTACCTCACGTTTTCACCAGGAACCTAAAGGCCAACGCCGATTATCTAATTAAAGTAATGCATAGACCTAGCAGTAACTTTCAAAAGAGGATACTACTTACAGCTCTTCGTTGCAATTACTCACCATTTAGAGACTGGTATGAGTTGGCGGCTGCGAATAATGTTACATTTCAACTTGGCGAGAACAACTTAGGAGAGTGGAAAAACCTTTTCTACGATTGTGTATCAGCTATGGACCACAATCTATTCCAACAGTGCATCGATAGGGCAAGAGGTTCTCCTAGCAGATCAATCTACAGCTGCCTTCGTCATACAAACAATTATTTCAGAAATGAGTTTTCTGCGCTCGAAATGAGTTTGATTTTCAAGATCCGTACCGAAATCTTAGAATTGAATTTTAGACCACACAGGAATGACCTGAGTTCTAGGTGCTCACTTTGCAACCTTGGCCAGGACGAGAATGTGCTTCATTTTTTAGGTTTCTGTCCAATTTTACAAGAAATACGAAGACTATATTTTGTGAAAAGCTTTCTGACTTTTGAGGAATGTGTCCAAGTTCTTAATGGTGATAATGGCTGGAAAGTACTGATTCGTTTTGTCTCACATGCAATGAGTTTTCGAAATTTATACACAAACATATAACAAAGTGTTCCTTTGTCTTAATTTTTGTTTTAGCTAAACTAAAAGCCAGTTGTGTACCTACGTACTATATTATCTATATCGTCCCCCTTTTTTTTCTGCAAAACTAAAACATATTTATTACTATACATGCTTAGTTTTATCTCCTTTGTTTTAGCTAAACTAAAAGCTCATTTATATAATATAATTTCTCTCAAATCTTGAAATTTTAAATAGTAATGGCAGACGGCTTTTGAGCCTTGCTTAATTGTAAACATTATTATTACTAATTGTATATAAGTTAAATGAAAAATGAAAATAAAGAAGAATGAATGAATGAAAATGATTATCCCTGAGTCAGGATAAGGCTTCGTTGATCGCCATGATTTCTGCCTGCAAAACGCTACATTTGTCAGGTAGACGGAAGGGGATGTTCAGATTAAGCATATCAGAAAAAACACCACCCCTACTCCGTTCTCGGTTTTGGAACCGTCTGTAAAGAAATGAACGGGGTGATCGTCTTTAGCATCAACACTCTCCCATTCCTCTCGGAGTTCGGAAGTTGATGTTGAAATTCAGCTTGGACGGAGTGTAGTCGATGTTTTTCGGAATAAAAGTTAGGGGATCTGAGATCGAGGAGTGGCCAATATGGTAGTTTGACCATTGGGAGGGGGCTTTCAGTCTGATGGATGCGCTAGCACCTAACTGTTTGCCAAAAATATCTAGAGGATGTAGATGCAGTAGCATGTCAAGTGCCGCGGATGGGGTAGTTCTTAGTGCTCCGCTCATGCACGTACATGATGATCTTTGGACTTTCCCCAATACATTACGGTGTAAGGCTCTGTGTAAGCCCGTTCACCAGCCGATCACACCATTCTTCAGTATGGGTCTGACAACGGGCACGTAAAGCCAGTGCGTGATACGAGGTTGCAATCCCCACTTCTTACCAATGGCTGTTTTGCAGCAGTATAGCGCTGCAGTGGCTTTTTTAACGCGTTCAAT
Source organism: Matsumyia berberina (assembly GCA_917880715.2). Taxonomy (NCBI): domain Eukaryota; kingdom Metazoa; phylum Arthropoda; class Insecta; order Diptera; family Syrphidae; genus Matsumyia; species Matsumyia berberina. The sequence goes on from OU862870.1 coordinate 40,334,299, forward strand.
TGTATTGACTACTTTCCAATCTAATTAACTGTCCAGAATGAGACCCAGAAATGGGGTTTTGTTAGCAAAGCACAGGCGGGTGCCGTTTAGAGAAGGAAAGTCTATTAGAGGAATTTTGTACTTTCTGGTAAAGAGAGCTAGTTCGCTCGTTTAGAGGTTAACACCCGGACGGTTGGAAGAATAGAAAGGGCGTTTTGAAGAAGTTCACTAAGTGTGCTGGGTATTTACCGGAAACAGCTATGGCAATGAAACCACTTCACATCCAGCCCTTTCCAGGTCAAGCAGCAGCTTATTGACCGCTTCAATCTAGAGAACCGCAGCTCACGGATCTGCTGGCCGAGGCATTGCCCAGCTTGGTACAGGGTAGGTGGTAGTCTAGTAGCCTTTTCAGTGTTTTTAATCGGAAGGATGATATACTCTTACTTAGTTAAGTTAGTGGAGGTGGAACAGAGTGTCAATTATTAATATGGAGCCCGTTATTCCAGTTTTGCACTTCAAAATGTTTTAGATCGCTTTCTGCCTGAACGTGTCAGTTTAGCACCTGATATTTGAGGACTCTCTGAATAGTTAATGCCTATAATATTCGTCATCTGTACATGACACCAAGTCAAGTCCGTCATTGTATGATATCAGAATTTGTCTTTCGATACAGCCAATGGCAAAGGCGTTACTTACTCATATTCTCAGGTTGCAATGCTATGAGAGACTCTTATCCTTAATTTTCCCCATAAATTAATGGGGGAGTGGACAAAGTTGGGGGGTGAAGCTTCCCCAGGCAACTCTACCTTTTGATAGCTGTCTTTAATTTCGTACGCTATGTTAGCTAAGATCCTTTTCTAATCGCGTGTCTTGTCCTTTCATTGTCTTATTCCTATTTTACAGCAGAGGTCTCGGTGTTAATCTACCTCAGTTAAATCCGCTCAAGCCTTCAAACCCGAGTCCTGGCAGCCTTCTCCTGTCATAAATCAATGAGTCGTTCACAATTGTTATTGCAGTCACAAAAGTCTTATTTCCCTGATAAAATGGCAATGTCTCCGTTAAGCGTTGCGTTTTTGGTTGTATGTAGCATTTTTTGTTGATCCTAAGACAAGAGCACCGTTGGGTATAACACTATTTTATCGCGACATGTTATACTTTATTTCAAATGTTTTAACCGTTTAGTCAACAAAAGACAAAAATCATTTCACTCCATTGTGAATTATTAGTCTCCCTAACCTAACCGCCTTTCTTTTCTCTATTTCGAAATATGCATTTTGTATCGTATGACCTCTGTATCAAATGGATTGTAACATTTCTCTATATCGCATCGTTTACTTTCCGAATTGGAAATTGAGCGTCAAAAGTGACCCTTCATGTTATTCTTTGGAGTTTCTATTTGAATTACAATTTTTCAACTTGTTCTTTACTTTACAGTTTTCTGATTTGCATCCCCGAGATATTGAAGAACTTTGGGGCACTTTATGCCAGTTCTGGCCAAATAACCTGAAGGTTATCCTGCGGTACTTGGTCATAATGTCTGGAATGGCACCAACGGAACTCCTCCCCTATGTAAGTAATATCCTGTTTGTTTTTTTATTTAATTGCAAAACTTGAAGGTTCGATTTTAATTATCCGTTTACTTGTTTAAAAATAAAACTACTTAATTGTTTTCTGAATCTAATTGATTCTCATTATCGTTCACAGGCAAAACGTGTCGCTCTTTACCTTGCCAGGACTTGCGCCGATCGGCTATTGGACGAATTAATGGCGGAACTGCAAACAGTGGAAACACTTAATTGTTTAATTGAGCGAACGGAAACTCCTCCATTTTATCGACTAACGAGCATGAGGAAGGCATCAAGTCATTCAGATGGTAAGCTATTAGGGTCATGGCATTCAGGTAGGTTCATGCATTCTTATGTATAGTATACACGAGTATGTATGAATATTATTTTGAGTTAAAAGATCTGAACCCAACTGTTTTGCTAAACTGAAGCAGCATGGGTTTTCTAAATTCAATTTTCGTCGGATTTCCATGAATGTGTTATTGGTGGGGAGGGAGGTTTACCATTACATCGATATACATAAATGAACTTCTTAACTATCCCGACGTGATGTGCCCTACGGTCACATGTACATAATTGATCCTATTCTCGTTGACTTAAAGCCCAACTCTTCTTGCCTTCCCTCAAGTGCGGTTAATGTTAATTAAACGGATTGTTAATTGATTGATTGATGTCGATGTTATCTATGTATCCTTAAAAGATTTCTGAAAGAGAGTTTCTTCCGCGTTCGCTGTGCCTCAGTACGTGGTCGAAAGTTAAGGTTGGTTAAGTCTAATTAATTTTTCGTAGCTTCATATGTACATGGTGCACCATTTCTTTTTCAATGTCATGTACATATGTATTACGGTTATTTAACATTTCCCGAGATGTTGAGAACGGTCATCATTTTATAGAGTGGTACACGGCCTTGAGACAATGTTTGGTCAGACATGCGAATTCTGTGTTTTTGCGGATTATTCGATTCAGTTTTTCGGAATGCCTACCGTGGTAGAATTCTGGCATAATTCTCTTATTGGAGGTTTGACGTTGCCGTAGCTCATTGGTTAGTGCGTTGGACTGCTGACCGAGCGACGTGGATTCAAGCCTCTCCGGGCGTATATGTGTCATGAAAGAGCTTCTCGATTCGCCGTTTAGAGCCGGCAATAAATTTTTGGTCCTTTCCATTCATGCGAACAATAGAACACGAACAACGTGAATGGTTGCGAGAAGCTAGGCCTTGGTTCATTTTGAGATGTAGCCCTAGTTAATTTTTTTTTTACACGGCCTAGGATAGCGATTAAAAGGTAGTGTGCTTCGACATGAAATTCATTGGTCTACCCCAGGATATGTTTCAGTGTGAATATTTGGTCACTCGTCGATTTGTAAAACTGAAAGCCACTCAGATGAATGTGTTGCGAAGAGTCCTCAGGCATTCAAGCCCTATTCTGAATAGGGTTTGCGTAACATTAGGTAGAGATATGCTTCAATGATTTTTCTTCATCTTTAAATCGCCTTTCTTTTAGATAAAGCTTATATTCTTGTCCTCGGTCATGCACTTATCGATTTGATACATACACACGTACGGCCTACCAAAAAGTTATCAAAACCTTTGTGTTTCCGTTTTTGTACAGCTTTGCCGACCTATTCTCTTGCTTGTGGTGGGACTGCTTCCTTTTCCTTAAAAGATTTCATCCATTATCTTGAAGAACCTGCTTTATGAGTGCATTATATATACCTGCTGTTATCCTCATCTTTTAAATTCAATCAGAGGGGGAATTACCCGCGATCGGTAACGAATGAATGAGTGGAACTCGTGATCGAATGATCGATTAACTTTATTGGGAGCAGTAATGCCAAATCCTTACATTTCGATGACGAGTTACTCGTTAACGAGTGTGGTAATTCGGCCTTAGATATTCTGCCAAGTTTCGAATCGAGTCCTCCAGAGTCTTCGCACATCTCGGATGTTGTTTTCATCGAGTAAAAGTTGATCAACTTGGTTGACAGTTCGACCGTTTGATTGCTGTTTAAATGCCAGTATGAGGTAATCTGGTGCTACCTATAAGCTGCAAGATGCTGCAGTCGACTAGCCGTTTTGTTCTTGTTGTCCCAACTAACCCATCAAAGATGTTTTTTTTTTTTCTTAAATACTTTTTCTGGTAGGTCTTATAAAGTAGAGGTCGTGTTTCTTTGTATTTGCGTATTGCACATATTTTAGTTTTTATGTTGCCTCCGGAACATGCATCCAATTTCTTTCCATGTTATATTATAATCTTCCGAGGCTTCACGCGTACCTTCCAACCTGCAATCTACAATTCGGAGGACCATACTTGGACTATGGTTGTCCTTTGAACAGGAGAGTCTAGATATACCGATTAGGTTAGGTTAGGTAGAAACTGGAGGCAGCTGGCTAAAGATCGAGCTGGCTGGAGAGACTTGTTGGTTGAGGCCCAGGACCACCCCGGTCTGAAGCGCCACCTTAAGTAAGTAAGTAAGTAAGGTTTGGTAGATGGGTTGGAAGGGGAAAAAGCCTTCTGCGCTTCTCAGGTCAGTAGAGACCCATGGCGATGCCCATTTTTGGGAGGAAGGTAACCCCTGCTCGTGAAGCAGTAACCAAAGCATTCTCCTATTGGCCCAGGCTTTGGAACCATTTTGAAGCCTCAATGAACCTTCAGACGTCCCTGATAGGTACTTTGCTTAGTTCTTCGGTATCCTGGAAAAAGTTTCTTCCAAAGGATTTATGTCTGAGCTTGTAAAGAAAGTTGGTGGCAGAGAAAGTGGGTTGTGTCCTCATTGACATATGACCTGTAATTACTCGTACAAGGATGGAGAGGGTTTTCCTGTCCTTCTGAGAGAGAGTATTAGTTCTGCCACCGCTGTATCTTGTACCTCTGCCACCATCTCTCCTTTAGAAACACTAACCCAAGTTTCTTAAGTTCCAAATATGTTGAAAGGTCTCATGCAAGGTACTGGTCAACATCAAATTCATTTACTCCCAGCAGACTTTTTACTTTCTGTGGATTTTCGAGATCCATGGCAGAGTATCAGGTTCACAACGAGGTACGTTAGACTCAAACTGAAGTTTACTATCCCGTATTGACGGAGGTCAAAGAGTTTACCGCATACCTCAGCATGCGCTTATCGTTAGTTCACTATAAAATTTGTAGCTATCAATTCACCGCGAATAATTAACTAAAGACAAATATTAACTCCCTCCTTTTTTTCCTAGGTCAAGCGGCGGGAATAAACGATTCTCGTATACAGGACTTAGCAGTAGAAAAGGGAACTATTCACACTAAGCGACATAGTGGAGAAGATCCTATTAAAACAGGGTAAGTAGTAATTTATATCATTTCATCATGTACATACAATTTTTTACATAAAAAAATTAAACTGACTTAAGTTCCTTACTTAAGTGAAGCATTTCTGCCTGAGACTCTGTGGCCCTTCATCCTTTTCGATCCAGGGCTACCAGTTGATCGGGGCAAACATTCTGGTATCCACGATAATTTGAGCCTTGAAATATAGATTCAACCTCCCTGGTTGTCTCGTATCTGAGGGTTGTTATTCGAAGATTCTTTTTACTGGAACTTGTTGTCATGAGCTTTTCGAAATACATCTACGTCTCGGCGTTGCATCTGCTTTTTCGTTCGCCCTTCTCGCAAAGTAGTCGTAGTGCATATCATCCAGCAGTCGATGGCAAAGCCCAGTAGTAGCACTACACAAGCTCTTTGCATTATCATCTTTGTCCTTCAATGTGTACTTTGACGTAACACTATGGAAAATAATCTTAAGCCAACCGTAAGTATCATCTGCTCCAGCTAGAGACTACAGAAAGCGCAGGCACAGGATTAGCTCGCATCACGTTTACTTTCGTTCACCCATTCTTGTTTGATGATTTGGCACATACTCTCTACTGTGTGTAAATATCTGTGATGGCGACTTTATTGTACTTTAATTTGTAGCTATTACGAAAATCTCTCCGAAATGGAAGAGACTCGATTTTCAACTGGATTTCTCTCTGTTCTATGACTCTTTCTATTTGTTACGCTGCCTTTCTATCTTTTCTGTCACCTTTTTCAGTCATACTCCTCCTCAATTGCTTGGAGCCAGATATTTTTCCGTCGACCCACTCCTGACGTATTCTATTGCATATATTAGCAATGGATAGAGATGGAGCTGTAGCCCTTTCGAATTGGACTGCAATTTGCATAGTTTTATGGTTGTGACTATTGGTTCCTGCACCTAGATGTTCATTAGAAATACGATTGCGACAATTGTTGCCTTTTCTTGATAATAGAGGTCACTTTCCAAGTGTAACTTCCGTACAGTAGCACAGATTCAACATTGAAACGAAATATTTGTAGCTTGGTGTTTAGGCTAAATGGATTGCTTCTCCATACTTTGGACAGAATTCCAAACACGGACTCCAATTTACTGATTCGGTTGGCAGTATATTGTTCGGTTCCACCATCGGTTGAGACAATGTTTTAAAGATTTTGGTTTCTCAACCGATGGTCCAGCAACACAAACTTGAGCTGATAAGTTTGGTTTTGGCAATGTTAATTTTCAATCGCACACTGTTTGTCTCTCTCTCAACGCGGGGTAATAGACATAAATACGTATCACACATGTGTCCTTGAACTTGCCAATCAAGATAAATTGGTTGCACTTAAATTTTGCACTAACTAGTATCGACGACAAATAAAAGTCAAACTCGTCCTAATGTACATACATTCATATGTATGTACATAAAAGTGAATAACAATATTTAAAGTGAAATGCTGGAAAATAATTAAGTGGCTAAATGATGTTCAAGGGTGGTTAAACAAAAGACCAGTGTAGCCTGAAGAACCTTCGCTCAGTGCAATCTGTTGTTCCATAACTTGAGTAGGGAAATGTTCACCCTCGTCACATTCCAAAAGTTTGCTTTCTTTGTCCCCTCATTTTCTATTTTATTTATTTTTTTTTTTCCACTCCATTACATCTATCCTTGAAACTCTTCAATGCAATTGTTTGCTACGTGAGGGACTGGAGGGTTTAAATTGATTCGTTCCTTATAAAATCAAACGACAGTTCAAGAGTTGTTAATTAACGAACCATCCACGTCCCTTCGGGAAAACTCGGATTTAAATGAAACATCCGTGTAAATTAAAGCGAGCCCTCCTCACAAATTAAACAATTTGCTCTTTGCCCTTTGTTCTTTTCTGGTGTAGAAAAACAAATAGAAAGCTCCGGTCAATCTCAAGAGATTTTTAATTGTAATCATCTAGAAGTTAGTTTAGTTGTTTTCGTTTCTATTATGCAGAACCTGCAAATCAGATAGCGGAATTCGAGCGTTCACCCAATCGAGCCGGCCTCCAAGGGGAGCAGATAAGATCCGTGCTGCTTCGGGTCCTTCCATTATGCCTCGTCCAGAAGATATTCTCATCAATGATCCGGAGGTATATTGTTCATTATGATAATCTATTCTGGATTTTAATTATTATTGGAAATTATGTAACAGTTGCGGCAGGAAGAGAACGTCGAACTACGTTCAGAAGCACCGGCTGCACCTCATCCCCTCCCAATGCCAGAATATGGCGGTTATTTTGCACCTCTAACCGAGTTCCTGCCGGACGTTAGTTTGCCAATAAGTGGATTCCATCGGTCAGTAGTTGCCCTAATGAGTTTATTATCATTTTGTTTACAATGCATTTTTTTTTTTTCATTTAGGTGCAACGTGGCTGTTATGCTCCTCACCGACATTGTGGTCGACGGTATTCCCGGTGTAGACTGGACTCTCCATCTGCCGCTGATGTTGCATATTCTATTTCTGGGATTGGATCACACCCGAGTTATTGTGCGGGAGCACTGTAAACAATTGTGCATCAATTTACTGGTAAGCTTGTTGGATTTTTTTTATTTTAATTGAAATGTACTCCTTCGTTGTTTTTAAATAGATTGTGTTGGCAGAGCATAACGACCACTTGACAGTAGCCAGGATATTGCTGAATAGTGAGACAACGAAGCTGGAACTAGGGTTGTCCGTACCGTCTTTGCCTGTAATTAGTAACAATTTCACAGGTATGTTCTCCTTGCATTGTTAATTAATTAATTTATTTATTACAAACTCGGTATGTAAGACCATTTTTTTAGAGCAATTTTAAATGGTTAATATAATTATCAACAAGCATGTTTAGGATAAATGTCAGTAAGCAGTTATTTATGTTCTACAAAGATATTTCAGTGAATTTCTACATCTACATTGAAGTTAATTTCATTACAAAAAAAAAACTTTTCTTCGAAAGTCAATGCATTTGGTGTACCGTTTCTTTAGATTATCGATTACGTCTTGAAAGTGACTTTCTTCCAGATTCACGAAATAGCGGTTTACAGTTCGTGAGCAGACCATAATATTTTGATAGAAGTCTGTAAGCCAAGGGATTGTGAACTTCATTTCATTCGCCGATGTGGAGACTAGAGTCGATAAGATTTATCGATTAGATATCGTGCACAGGAAATAGGGGATGTCCGTGCACCGTTTGGAAGATTTTGTGAAAAGGCCTTTGCCCAAAGGCTTTCATAATTTAGTTGGCGCAATAGACCGTCTTTATTCACCGGAGTTAGCGACTTACCAGCAAATGTGTCAGTGATGTTTTGGTAGGGATCGTGCACTAAGTCATCAATCAAGTTTGGAACGATGAATGTCCAACGACTAGCTCAATTTTTGTTTATAATTAGTGTGGGTTAAATGGGTTATGACTAGAGATGGAAATAACTGTTCCTTCATTATAACGTTCCAGACGTTATCGTTACAAAAAAAAAAACGTTCCAAAATCACGTTATTTTGTAACGAAGTTACTCGTTCCGTCCAAGAGATTTCGTGTGAAATAACTTGGAAAGTTTAACGTTATTTTGTAAGTGCCTGTCCACATTGCTGCAGGAATGAAAGTGCTTTCCATGAACGCCGCGGCTACACAGAAAAAAAGCCTTCATTGGAATGAAAGCAATTTGACAATCAACCCTTCTCCTTCCCACTCAATGAAAATTGTCCTTTCTCTTTCCGACAGTCTTCCATTCCTACACCAATGTGGACAGGCACTAACGACGACTTTACTCGTTCTATGCAGAGAGTTCGTTCCAAATAACGTTATTTGAAACGCAATAGGAAAGTGGCTTTGGTGTGTTATCTAATTTTGGTTTGCGGCGTCATTTTGGTGTGCGGTGTGATTTTTGTTTTTGTAGTAACTTATTTCTATTCGCTCACTGGATGATGGGGATGATCTATATACATATATAAAAGGCTTTGTCCTGACTAACTGACTGACCAACTAACTGAATGACTGACTGACTGACTCAGAGATAGACGCACAGCCCAAGCCACTGGTGCTAGAAACTTGCAATTTTGGACAGTAGTTTCCTTTAATGGCGTAACCACCCACTAAGGGATTTTTCGAAACTCAGCTTTTACAGGGTGTTCAAGTTTGTATGAAAAAAAAAAATTTAATTGGATTTTGAAATTGAAATTTGTTGGATATATTCTAGAACAGAAATAATTAAACACGTGTTTTACTGTTTTTTAAAATTATAACTGTGGGCCAAAATACAGGGCATTAAAGTTTGTCCATTTATAGTAATGCGCACACATATGTATCGTTTCGTGATCGTGTGTTGTTTTTACTTTGCCCAGTTGTACAAGGGAAGTTTTTTTTTATTTTCTTTTTGTGCTGCTTTTCTGCACTCATCACGATACCTATATGTATATGTATGTATGTATTTAATGGAAATATTTTTTTGTTGTTGTTGGATTTACTTTAAATTTAACACAAATATTGAGATTTGATGCGCCATAAACACCAATAAGTTACAGGGACAGAGCTTGAAAGTGGTCAATGTAGATTTGAGGAATGACTGTTTTATCCCATAGCGCGCTCAGAGTCAATTCATCTGATAGGCTGGTCTTCCTCAAGCCAGAAAAAAAAACCAGAAAAGTTCTATAAAGGGACGCCTTAAAACACGGGGAAAGATATTGGGTATAATGTGATGTTTTTCCACGGGGACGTAGTCGCGGATATCAGCTAGTTTGTAATATACAGCGAGGGTACAACCGGCTCAGCGAGGATAGAATTTGCGATGGTTACCTAGATTTTTTTTGTGTATGGCGACATGTCGACATGTATGTACATACATACATATGTATGTATGTGCGTTTTTACATATTTTCGTTGTTGAAATCTTCACTTTTGTTTTTGCGTAGGGACAAAAGGAAAATCAGTGTGGTTCTGTAACGGAGGAATGAGTTATTGCACTATCGTATAACGTAACAGAAGGTTGATCTAAAATAACGTGACAAAATAACGGCCCACCTCTAATTATGACTACCTTAAGAGTAGAGAGAGCAAGGACATTCTAGATGTTAGAGGAGAGACGAAGGAGATACCGATGCAAGATGGTCTTAAATGTTTGTGGGTTTTAGTGATGGGAAAACACAGAGCTAAGTGATGTAAGAATCTCTATACCTTATTTACAAAAGCCAACTCCGTGTTTCGTTTCGACTATCAAGACATATCAGTGCTAGACTTTGCTAGAAAGATCCAGCTTATGAATAATTCAATTTAGTACATGCCAAGAGCTTCTTTGGGAACGAAGGATTTAGAAAAAAATTAATCCTAGACAAAATGACCATAGTGTAAAACTGTAAAATATTTATTTCTCCGTTCATTAAAAAAATATTTTTCCTAAAAGAAAAAATCCAAAATGCAATGCAATTTAGCGAGGACTGTCACATTTGCTTGTTTTGCTGAGATTGCATACTATGTCTCGTTTACTCAGCAGTCCAATGCATTAGATAAAATAAAAATCTAGAGTCCGAAAAACCTAAGAGGGATATTATGAGGGAAATGTATCTGAAACGAATAATAATTGAAATACACGTTACAACAGACATGCTTTGAATAACCGTTCAAACATTATATATTTTAGAGACAAATCAAGAGTTTGATAGCTATTTGTTCGGACCCTGCAATATACCAACTTTATCACTGCAACATGGTACTAATGCAACAAATCTTCAAATTAACCCAAACACATCTGAGAATTCTGAGGTTCCACTTATTATTGCCGATGAAAATGCCCCACCACAGCCAGGACCTACAATGCCCATAGCCCATGTCATAAAGAGTTTGTTAAAATTTTTGTCACAAGGGACTTGTCAACCCCTATGGAATTACGAAGATATAACCGCCAAGGGTATATAGCAAAGCAAACTAAATTTTTCATTTCCTACTTACACTTGTTTCCTCTAATCAGTTTGGTCCATCAAATCAGCAGAACAATTAACGTCTTTTCTGAAGCACATGGTAAAGGTGTTTTCGGATAGCTACACTCAAGCACGAATAGCAGAACGTTGGGCACAAACCGCATTACAGCTTGGATTGAGCTGTTCTTCACGACACTATGCTGGAAGATGTCTGCAAATATTCCGAGCTCTTAATGTTCCCATCAATTCGAGAATGCTGTCCGATATTCTGTCGCGCTTGGTCGAAACTGTAGCCGAGCAAGGCGAAGATATGCAGGGCTATGTAACTGAGCTTTTGCTGACCTTAGAAGCCGCAGTCGACAGTTTAGATTCAGATTTCAGGCCACTAGATGTAATGAAAGACATCTTCAAAAGCACGCCAAATCTGAACAACAAAGATGGTGGTCCGAATTCAGTTCTTGCCGGTAAGAAGTCACCATCAGGTGCTACGCCGCAATCGCCAAATTTTTCTATGCCAAGTCATGCCCGCAGCACTAGCTATTCAGTGTCATACTGCACACGTAAAGCTACAAATTCTCCATGTGACAAACAAGGTTTGTATTTTATAGTCAAAAACCAAATGCCTACATGCAGCACTGTAAATTATTTGTTTAGTTGAGCTACGAAACCGCGCCTCAGGAATAGATATGGAACGCAACGTTTCAAAATTCGGTTCGGCCCTCTCACGGTCGCGAAGTGCGCAAAGCTTGAAAATGCTTGGCGATACAGCGACCCAGGATGACAAGATGACCATACTGGCACAACTCTTCTGGCTATCTGTTTCATTGCTTGAGAGTGACTATGAACACGAATTTTTACTGGCCTTGCGACTGTTAACGCGTGTTTTGCATCGACTCCCGTTAGATCGTCCTGATGCGAGAGATAAAGTTGAAAAACTTCAACAGCAGTTAAAATGGACTGGGTATCCTGGCGTTCATGCCCTGCTACTCAAGGTAATTGTAAACATTCACATTATGTAACCACACCAATCCTATTTCCTTCCACAGGGTTGCACGCACACCACCACATACGAACCGACCGTAACACTTCTATCCCAGCTGGCTCCGCTTTTGAATTTGCCAGTTTGCGATCCAACTCAAAGTTGTGCTTTTCCAATGAACGTCATATCCCTCTTACCGTACATGCTGCTCCACTATGAAGATGCAAACGAGATATGTATACGAAGTGCGGAAAATATTGCTCAAGTTTCATCGGAGCTTGGAGCTAAATTGGAAAATTTGGGAACAGTGATGACTTTATACAGCAGAAAAACCTTTTGTAAAGAATCATTTCAATGGACAAAATGTGTCGTCAAATATCTCCATGATACATATGCACATATGGGACTGCACATGCTAGCCTTCCTCATTGAAGTACTCGAAAAAGCCCCGCAGCAGATTCAAGTTCCTGTCCTAAATGTCATCCATTGTATGCTTCATTATGTGGACCTATCAGCTCCTCAGGCCCAAACGATAAATGCGGATTTATTACGGGCGATTGGAAAATATCTTGATGTGAGTATCCATAACTTAAGCTATTTTAAATTAAAAAAAATTGAAGGTTAGGAGAAGATATTATCTCAATTTCACACGTTTTTGGCTAAAATTATTCTAATTTTGATGATAAGGAAATGCATGTTTGCATATGAATAAAGCAATTAATGTGTGATAGGCTGGATAAGGTTTGTGGGTCGATGAAAGCGTTAACTAACCTCTTCATGACACTTAGGTCTATGTGCACCCGTTGTTGTAGATAGATGATAGTTTGCCACGACAACGCTTCCTTATTCCTATCATTAGTAATGTTCTGAGCAGAGTCAAAGGGTAAATTAATGTCTAAAGCACTTTGCTCTCCTCCATTTCTTAACTTTGATTCTTTTCAAAGTGATGAGTAAAGTTAACCTTACACGTAAGTATTTGTGTTTGACAGGTGTCTATCCACGTATGTATATTGACAGGGAACACAAAGAAAGAGTTCATTTGGAAAGTTTATGCATTTTGATTTATTTCGGGATAAATTTATCTAAACAATATTCAGTTAAAACAGTAAAATATTTGTTCTCTTCTTCTCCTCATTAGACACCAAACTGGAAAGAATCATTGAAAATACTAAAGCTAATCGTAACCAGAAGCTCAAGCCTTCAAGTTGTGCCACCAAGCGAGGGAGGAAGCGGTGGACTGTCCTTCAGTTTTTATGGTGCATATCCAGACCCGGAAATGTTTTGTAAGAAGGAACTTGCCGGAAGAACGATGGAGTTTACATTCGATGTATCACAAACCCCACTCATTGGAAGACGAATCCTCTTAAAGTCTGAAGAATCATCCACTCATACAACGACCACTGTGATCAATTCATCATCGATTATATCCGTAGTGCAACAGGGTAAGAACGGGCAAGGAAACTATTCTCATCTACCGCATGTCGGCACTCCAAATTCTCCAAGGCGAAGTGCAAGTCTGTCGCCTGCAGACTCAGCACCATTAAGTGGATGGAAGCGTCCATGGATGTCACAGGGTCGAGTGCGAGAGTGTCTTGTTAACCTCCTAACAACATGTGGCCAAAGAGTGGGTCTGCCTAAGAGTCCTTCGGTAAGTAAACATTTTCATTTCATTTTCTTAGTCCCAGTGCATTCGTTGAATGCAGGAACCCCAGTCCGTTTTATTGCTGTCTTATAACCCCATCATCCGCCTGCATGCTCTCACCAAGTGTGAGACAGTCAGTCCTTATTTCTACACATCCTCGTTACTTTAAATTGTTGATAGAGATTCTTTTATTTTCTCATTTCGTTTCATGCTCGTCCTTTCCTCCCTTTAAATTGTTTTAGGATGATTTCATTAACTCTATATGCTCCAAGGTAATAATCCAAGTTACATTTCTTTCGTTTCTACTTTTAATTTCGATGTAGTGTATACGTATGTCGGCTTACTTGCCATAGGAAGAGTGTGTATGTTCAGCATCTGTCCATTTGTCCATTTGTTTTTTTTTTTTTTTTTTTTTTTTTTTTTTTTTTTTTTTTTTTTTTTTTTTTTTTTTTCTTGTCCTGGCCTGTGGTGCACGTCAAAGAATCTAAATATATATGAGAAGAGGGGGTGGCTTGTTTATCCACCATCTTTCATTCGCTTGTGTATCTTGGCTGCAATAAAAACCACTTGTGGCAGCTTATTTATTAAGTACCCATTCGTACTATAAGAAGGATAGGAGGATAGATGACTTTCTGTAGTAACAACTAATTCATTTAAGTATTTTTTTGTTTCAATGACATTCCAATGGAAGAATTCGTATGCGAAGCTGTGAGCGAAACGAAGTAGAATTGATGTTATCGTAATTCGTTATTTATTAATTAATTGTCTGTGTCAAGTAGCAAGAATTGTGGTTAAACTATATTAAGGGGTGCAGAAGCGCATTATCTAAAGCTTGTTTTCGTTTTCATTAAGAACACAGGAGTTGCAAATTGTTAAACAGTTTGAGGGGTTGGTGGTTGAAATAATGTGTGTGGATGATTAGATTTGTAAGTAGCCTGCAGTAACTGTAGTACTTACTTGGGTGACTGCAGTTCGAGGTGAACCTGGAACCAAATTACCACACTCGTTAACGAGTAACTCGTCATCAAAGCATGAGGATTTGACATTACCGCTCGCAATGAAGTTAATCGGTCATTCGATCACGAGTTCCACTCACTCACTTGTTAACGATTGCGATAATTCGGCTCCTGGTCGTTAACCAACCTTAGCTTACTGCCTCCAGTTGCATACTTCAAGTTGGTTGAAGTCCTTTTCCACTTGTGCGCGCCACCTTAAGCGAGGTCTTCCTCTACTGTGCTGTACATCCGGGTTAGAATCGAAGACTGCGACCCGGGCCATTTGTGTCCATTCGCTCAACGTGCCCCAGCCATTGAATTCTTGAATCTTCTTGACTAAGGCGATGTCGCTGTACAACTCGTAAAATTCATCCTTAAATCTTTTTCTGTAGAACGCCTCAACGCAAACAGGACCGAATATCTTACGAAGAATTTCTCTCTGAAAGCAACCAAGGATATCTTTATTCGCTTTTGAAAGAGTCCATGTTTCAGCGCCATAAAGCAGGACTTGTATATTCTCCTTAGTTTTTGGGGATATGGCCTTACTACTCAATTGCCTTCTTAGCCCAAAGAAACAACGAGTTATTCTTCGCTCAATTTCTGCGCTGGTGTTGTTGTCAGATGTGATAGCGGAGCCGAGGTAGACGAAGTCCCTTCCTACCTAGATGTTATAGCTGTCCACTGTGACCTTCTGTCGGGAATATCTGTGCTAAGTGTTCTTTCTTGTTGATAGCATATATCTGGTTTTCCCTTCATTGACCGCTAAACCCATCTTCGCCGCCTCCGTCTCAATATCCACGAACACGCCATTGACATCACTCTGCGTTCTTCCGATTATGTCGACATCATCAGAGTATGAGAGTAATTGGACGGGGTTTTGAAAAATTGTGCCTCTGGTGGTGAGGCGTGACCGACCTTGATGGAGCAGCGTGCATTCTTCATCATCACCCTGCAAAAAGGACCAAGTTTGGCAGGGATGCCAAAACTAAGCACTATGTAATTGCAAGTCTGAAAAATGGAGACACAAAAACGTGTTTTGGATGAATTTACGTAAACGTTCTTGTGCGCAGGTCGGCTTTAGTATTTTGTTTGTTTTAATGTACAAATATGTATGTATTTAATTTGTCTTGAGCTGGTTTCATCTCAACTACAAAATAAGTTATTCTATTTGGTTCGTAAACTATTTAGATATATAGAAAGTAAAACATTTTCGCACGGCAGCGCATTAAAGCCCCAGATCCTTGCAATTATTCGTGTTATGCGAATTACCCTTTCGCACGAGACTTACAATTCGCTTTGCCTTCCCTGAGCAGCCGATTGATTCGCTTCTCGTAGCGCATTATATTTTAAAGATGTCGCGGATAGGCTTATTATTTTGATACCTTGTGTCAGCTTGTTCTGGACTCCAATGTTGGGTTAGGTTAGGTTAAGGAGGCTGCCAAGCTAAAGCCAACACACTTTAGCCAATGATAGGTCCGTTGTAATACCAAGTGGATCTTGGATTTCCTTTGCCTACTCGTTGAACCAGTTGGAGCTTCTTATGAAGCGGTGGAGGCTTTTAACATCTGTATTGGCCAGATCTCCTAGATCGTTGTAAAAAAAGGCACCTAAGTGAAGGTACAAAAAATGTGGGTAATGGTTTCCTCTTCTTCTTCGTCCATACAGCTTCTACAGAAATAATTTAAGTAAACGCCAACCTCTATTGCATGCTTGCCTATTAGACAGTGTCCAGTGATGACAACTATACTACCACTGACATGTAATCTCTTGAGGAAAGTCAAATTGATTTTCAGATCCATCTGTCCAGTTAAGATTTGCCGTTCCGAGAACATCTCGCGTTATTTTGAGCTTACTTGTAGCGTTGGGTATGCCTAAGGTACCATATTCTGGTAAAATGGGCATCGGGCGAGTTCATCAAACACCTCCACCTACAACTTCTTTTGGATTAAGTTAACAGCGGCTTCCTGGGATCAATTTGTTCTTCACTATTTTCACTGACTAAGGTAGATTACTTCAAATTTATCCCTCTAATGCATATGCCCGTCTGCAGGCGGGCCAAATTTACAGCGACTTAAACTTGTTGTGCAAGGATTTTAATAGGCAAAATGTCTTCTACGGGCCTTCAAACATATTTACCACGCAAGTGTGTAAAATACCTCGACCGACAAGTCCAACAGTTTTGCTGTAGATATGATAGAGTGTCAACTTCCCGCGTGTCAATTTTCTTGCGTAAGTTTGATAGATTTTTTGATTTGTTCTTCGCCGGGACCAGTCCAATGCACTCTCCTTGTTTCTCAGCTTTTCCATCCATATATTTCATGTGCATCGTCACACTTTTCGCTAGCAACCAATACCAGAGAATCGCTTTTTGTATTGACTCCATATATTCACATCAATGCCAGTAAATCATTGCTTGTTTATTTGAATATTGTTTTCAAAAGAGAAAATCCTCGATTGCACGTTTATAAACAATTTTTAAAGCAAATCAAATGCATGTCCTTTACTTTTTAGACCTTTAGCATGACTTTTATATCAGGATCTGTCAAATCTAAGCAAAGTGTAAGATTTTTTTTATATATACGTACAAACCACTTTTGTAAATTTTGCTGTGCATATTCAATGAAACAAAAAAAGCAAAGAGTTTGAACGTTCACTTAAAATTGCTTTTTTTTTCACTTGGACAGGTTATATTCAGTCAGTCATCCGATCTCATGGAGCGACAGTCGTCAGCTGCATCTAGTACAGAAGAGACATCCGGACCACAGGGAGATTTAAGCAGTGGTTCCCGCAGAGATGACGGTCAGCCTGATTTTACAGTCTTTAAGGACTTCGATTTTCTGGAATACGAGGACAGTATAGCCGGAGAATCAACGGATAACTTCAATTGGGGCGTTCGTCGACGACCTCTGTTTGAAGGCGACAACGAGACAATAGGCGGCGGTGGATCAAAGGGACATTCGAACCTAGATGAAAGTTACAGCGACAAGACTCCCATATTAAGTAAGCGTAAGCGACTATTAGCGGACGACTCTTCGGATGAAGAAGTCGAATCTGAATCTCCTATGGATGAAGATCATCGACAACCGTTCCTTAAATTTCGAATGGGGCCACCTACATCGCTGAGTTTGAGAGAACGTCATCGGAGAAATTCTGTTTCACGCAGTGATACAAGTGGTTCCAGCGCCGGTGATTTGGGAGATATAACGCCATGTAATGCCTCGCCCCACTTGCCAGGTCTTATTCGCTTTGGTGCTCCAATACGCGACGAAGCTGAAGAAAATTGGCGCAAACAGCTCCAGTCAATGCTTGCCAATCAACCGTCCGCTCATGCTCCTGACTTGCTTCTGCAGCTGCATAAAATGATTAAAGAACTCATGGTTAAGTCCATCAGTATTACCAGAGAATCTAGAAAATTCTTTTCCGGCATTGGAGCGCAGTTGGGAAGTCAAATTTCCCAATTTACTGACTTACTAAGTTCCAAAGCAGATCCACCGATGGTTTGGTGTAGTCAGTCTCAGCCAACTACGCCGCGTCTCTTTGAGACCCTACGGTTTAATGTCTTGGAAATTCAGGAGCACTTGGAAACATTTTTCGATCGCAAGGATCAAGTTTTAGAAGTAAGTTGAATTTAACGTTTAAAGTGCTTAAATAAATAATAAATAAATAATTTCAGTGCCTTGATTCAGTCAAAACGTCTTGCAAGTTATCCTTGTTCACTGAAGTGGTTGATCATTCTGCACCAGAAGGTTCAAGCTCTGGCAGTTTTATGCCATTCGATCCAGCTACTGCAGAAATTGTCTTGGACCTAGGAAGAGCCCTGTACAAGTTGATGTTTCAATTGTTGCTCTTAATAGAGTCGAATCACAAAATTGCTTCAAATGTAGTAAATAACTTCCGCCACAATGAAAAGGTAAAAAAAAAATCAATATTTCGTCAACTTAAAGAAATGTTGATATGCTTAAATGTTTTAACTATACAGATGCTGGATATATCAGAGTTGTTCATTCTGGTTCGTGAGGCATTGATACGTTCCATAAACGAGTCTGAACAAGATGCATTGGATACTTCTACCTCAACGGAAGGGGATCACACACCAACTCCTTCGCCTGGGTTGCCGATGACAAGTGCAGAATTTGAAGTTACCCTACATGAATTAATGGACAACCAAAAGTGGTCGGACGCAATCGCACATGTGCGGCAGTACAAGAGAATGTCTCATTTGTCTGTATCCAATTCGAATTTATCGATATTTCCCTATACCAATTTGGACAATCGTCTAAGATATGAAGACGTTCTATTTATCCTTAATATCTATTCGCAAAGACTACTAAAGGATCGGACAGGTAAGTCAGATATGCGGCCGCTCCAAAGAACCTCGTTGATACACGATTATTTTTAATCTCCCTGCAGATGCTTTTATAATTTCTAAAACCAGTTCAGAACTCTTCGAAGTGTACGCAATTTTATCAGAAAATCTTTATCAAGTGTCCAGTGCTTTGACATCAATGGAAATTAATATGAAAAGTTTTTCTGGAATCTCGACAACGTCCAATCGCGAAGGAAGTGACATTGTTACCATTCTTTGAGAGGACGATCTTCACCTGTTACACACATAAAATTAGAAAGATACATAAAAATCATGCACAATTACAATTAATATGTTGTTTTATAAAATATTCAACTTAGAGTGTAAGAACACAGAAATCACGTTTTGTTTTTTTTAGCATTTAGACAATTTAGATACAGTAAAAACCAATAAAGAACCTTTAGATGTGAAGTGTTTTGTTTTTACTTTTCATTGATCATCATTGTGCGACCAAGCAAAGGGCAAATACTTCCCCATGAGCAGACTTGGCATACGACAGTAGACGAAATGGCTACTTCACTTAAAGCTACCTGTGGCCGATTAATTGCAAAGTTGAAAATCGAATACGATATCTCCCTTATTTTTGAAGCTCGACCCCGTGTAAGGGCTGCATTTCTTGGAAATTCCTCGCTCTACAGCTCCACTCTAGGAAGTTTTGCTCTGCGTCGAACGGTTTAGGAGCTACGGCCGGCGGGGCGAACCATGCGAGAAAACGTCCGCGTCCAAAATTTCACGAAACAGAACTGCCCATGTTGTAGATCATCCTTTTTCAGTTCTATTTTGCTCAAGGTTTTAGATCGCGACGGGCGTTTCGCCCTAAAACGCAGTGGGTTGGTTTCCACTGAAAAAACTGAAGAAATTGCTACTTCGCTCGAAGCGGATTTAGTGAAAAGTCGATATCTCCCTTATTTTTAAAGCTACGGGGTGGAGTAAGGGCTGCATTTCTTGGAAATTCTCCGCTTTACATCTCCTAGCTAGGAAATTTTTATCTGCGTCGAACGGTTTAGGCTGTGTTTATGTCGAACCGCATTCGCGTCGCGCAATGCGACAGCTTTTCGGGCGATCACAAACGACAAACGACATCGCTACTAGCGAAATCGCAAGCGATTGAGTGTTTATGGCAGAGCGATTTCGCTTAGTTTCATTCATGTTTTGACTGTGGTAAAGTAAACAACATGTAATCTACCCGTACTGCCCAGATATGGCTAACGAAGCGCAAACCCAACAATGATAAGACGAAGAAAACAGGCCTCGAATATTACTAAGCCAGAGCGACCTTCAGAGCCAGGCCAGAAGGTGGCAGCGTGTAAGCGTCTGGTGGTCGGGTTGTCCTGCTCAGCAGCCGGTCGAGTTTAACCCTAAACGGTTACGAGCTTTCTGGGAATGGTCCCGCACACCATTACGGGGGTCGAAAGGTGAATGCGTTATTCTCCGATGGTGCCATAATTGGTTTCTCGGTTTATCGACTTAGGATATAGAACGTTTCTTCGCTCACAGGAAAAGACCTTGAGCTTATAGAGGAGGCTACTAAATATCGACTAGATATAGTTGGTGGACTGTGGACCTTTTGGGTGGGTGGAAACTCTTCATGTCAGGAGTAGAATCTTCAATGTCTGCTCAGGCGGGAGTGGGGATATTCACAAGTTCCAGGCTGGCAGGCAGAGTACTGGAGTGGATACCATTGGGAGCGATGTTCGTGTTTTGAAAGGGGCTGAACTGTCAACTGATCACCACATCGTGTTGTACAAATTGTATCGATAAAGTACCTTTGCCGCCTCAAAGGAAGGAAGTTTAATATCATCGAAGGAGTCAAATCTAAAGATGGTATACTTCTTTTAGATGAGAAGGACATCTTGCGCAGATGGGGCGAGTACTATCGTATGAACAGTGAAACTTTTGTGTATCTCTTGGAAGCGATATCTTCGGAATGGCAAATATTCTACAAACAATGCCTTTCACGCACAAGTTCAATAAATTTTTCCATACCGTACGGAGCGATTCGCTAAACTGATTCAAAATATTTTGATTGTAGATTTTCGTCGCCCGCAATCTCTCGCAGTCGCTTAATTCGCTTTTCGCTAAATCGCTTCGCCATAAACACCTTCATATGTAGACATGTAATTAATCGCTAGTAACGAATCGCGTCACGCTTCGCCATAAACACAGCCTTAGAAGCTACGGCCCGGCAGAGCGAACCATGCCAGAAAAAAAAAAAAATATGTACACATGGGTAAAAGTGAAACCGAAAAGCGTTCCCATCCGAAAAAAAATAAACAAACTAAGTAATGCTGATAAGATGTCATTATGGTTTATTTAAGAAAAATAAATTTATAGATTTAAATTCAAATTATATTGGTTCAGTGGATAAGCATATACCGAAAATAATATTAAAATCCTAACGGGAAAACAAAGATAATTAAAGCGCTTGGCGGTATTAGTATTTTATAACATGTTTATAACTAGAAATTCTTTCTGGTCATCAGATTCCATATGTGAATTACTTTCCGCTAAAATTCATACCGGTGGAGAAGAGCAGCATTTTTTTATTCTTCTTGTTTTTCTTGCTTCCATTTGGATTCTCATTTTTCTTGTTATTATTCTGTTTCTGACTGATTGCTTCTGCTAAAACTTCACCCAGATTTGGTGGCGGACGAAACTCTTCTTCGCACTCATTTAAAGAGTCAGTTTCGCTGTATCGATCAGATGCCATCCTATGCCGAGTGGGAACTGATTCCTTTGCCCAAGTAAGTGTGCTTGGTGAACTTGTGTTTCCGCCTAAAGATGGCCAAAACTCCTCCTTTGATGACCCTACAGAGTTGGCCACTGATGAGTAAGTGTTACGTTTTGATGTGCTGGGTTGAATGGGTACGTCAATAGCTTCCGTGTAAAATTGATTCGGAGAAGCAGATAAAGTTTCCTCGAAACCACACTAAAAATTAATAGAAGTTAAAGAATTTTTAGAAATATATATAAAAATGCATAAAATGTGTAAAAAAGGATAAAACAACAAAATGGATTTGAATGAATTTGAAACACCTACGTATTCATGAAAAAAAATGAAAAGTATGCAATGCCTACCGTTGGAAATTCATGCGAGGAAGACAAGTCAATATTAGCCGTGCTTGAGAGAAGCTTTCCCATTTGTCTATCGTTGATCGCGTTTATTTGTATTTCGCGCCGTTTCTCTTCTCGGTCTCGCCTTAGCCGTGCCTTCTTACGCTGGAGAATATCATCTGATCCAAAAAGTTAACATGTTACATAAAACCACACTTTAATTGAGTAACAATCAACTTCACCTTGGAAAAGACACATAACATCCTCGGTGACTGTTGGTGGTTCCAATTGAACCTCAACTACCTGAAAATGACAAGTAAGCGGCAGATGTCCAAGACAGGTAAACTTTCTGCGGTGATCTTCATCCATCGAATGATGTTCTTTCTGGAGAATTTTTGCGTTAATAACCAACGGAGCTCGGTCAAGCGACCCATAACACGCCTGCAACATTTTCACATTCAAAGGATGGAGAAAAATGTTTTGGCCATCAACAGATTGATAGAAGTAGTAATATTTTATGTTCGGCTCGCCTTCTTCTATTGGCTTGATGATTTCACTTTCCTCATTTATGCCAGTTGGATTTTTTTCTTTCAAGTCACAATTTTCCATATTCGAAAGCAGTTTTTCAGTAATTGTTCGTTCCATACTCATGCCGAGTTCTTTGTTTATCTCAATTTTTCTCTCTTTGAGCAAATCGAATGCTTGTTGTGTAAAAACAAACTCGGGGCAACTGTCCTCATTACCACAGGATGTCAACTCCTGTTGCTCCCTCTCAATAATTGACAAAACGTCAGAGCTGTTGGCCACCAAGAATTTCGCAAATTTAGCTGTTTCGTCATTTGTTGAATATAAAGGAAGCTCTTCCCCGCCCGAATGCAAACTTGAATACTTTTCAATAAACAGTGAACCCTTTTTACGCTGCATCAAATGCAAGTTTATGTAATCTCCGACATTGAAATTTATCTGTTGAACAATCGTTGTGCTTTTCAAATCGTTGGTGTGTATTGCCTCATAGCATATGGGACATTTTCGCCATGTCTTATCTGTCAATGCTAGATAGTGAAGGATACAGGGCCAGCAGTACGCGTGACCACAACGAGTCATTTTGGCGGCCACCGGTGGATACAAGCAAATAGGACATTGTGGTTCCTCTGTCGTCTGAATATTTATCTGCTCTATCAAATCCCAATCGATGAGTGTATCAGGCGAAGACGATATCTTCGGTCTTGCCTTCCAGTTAACAACAAATTGAAAGCTAAAATAGTAAAAAGAAAATATTTAGTAATGACGTACATACTAGTAAATGGCGAAAAGATTGTGGATTGAACGTCAACCCGATAAAATCAAAATTAGTTCGCTTCATGGGGAATTAAAGAAACCTAAACTGGAATCTTAATACACAGGAAAGGGTTCGAAAGGCCCTCAATTCCGTTTTAGAGTGCAGGAAGGTTGCAAGAAAAAAATGGGGTCTCGAGCCAAGTATGATGCATTGGCTATACAGAGATCTACACTCACGAAATGAGCGCTTGTCTGGCGGAAGGCAACCAGAAATAAAACAACGCTAGCAGCAGTACAAAGATTTTATATTAAATTAAATAACGGCTGCTCTTCGCACAACAACCTCAGCTCTACAACCTTTCCTGCATTTGCTACCGCTAGACTTACAGATCAAACACCGCGCGGAGACTCACTAATCACTGTTCCATCCTAAATGAATATAACTTCAGCGTTCTGAAAATAACAGATGAGACGACTTCCGCCTTGGACTTCGAAACACCATACATCACGTTGTATCCCAAGAGAGAAGACTGGCAGAGAAATACTATCATCTCAGCAAATGAGATTGCGCTTTTTACGATACCAATGGAACGGGTTCTAGAGTCTACTCCCAAGGAGCAGACCTTAGAGTATCCATAATACTCCTGAACGCTGCCAGTGTATACCAAGCAGAGGTTCTAGCTGTGCTCATAGCTGCGGAATCACTATGGATGAATTCGATATCCGGAAGGTATATCGCCATTTACACTGACAGTCAGGCAACGCTTAAAGCGCTAGATTCAAACGCTGAAGGCATTGTGCGCGCAGAATCAAGTTAGACTTTGTTAGATACGTACCAGATCACCAGATTAGATTGAGGGAAGCGAAAGGACCTGCGAATTAGTCAGCCTGGGCGGAAAACACCCACACATGGAAGGGGGTAGCACTGTAGATCCTTTTTCATGTGTAGCTAAAGCAGAAATATAAAGAATAACTGTAAGGTAGACAAATCAGAAATGGTCTAGTACAAGAAGACCAAAGGTATCTAAGGCTCTATGATCTACGCTAGATCACAGAAGAAACAGAGATATTCTCAATTTAATCAGGGCACAGCTACAACTAATCTTCTTCGGCCACTGTCTTCTGAAGCAGTACGCAGATTAGGGCTCTCAGCTGGATGTTTCGCAGTTACTGGACATAACACACATAACATGTGAATGTCAGGGAATTGCCAAGACACGTATGAATAGAAGCGAATGGAAACTACAAAATCTGTAACGACGCCGAGGAGATCCCATCACACCTCCTTATGGACTGTGAACCACTGATTCACAAAAGAAGAGCACACTTGGGAGCGTATCAGTTCTCTTAATCGGATCCCCCATTGTTGGACCCAACACAGATACTCCGATTCCTCAGACAATGGAAGAAATAGAGGTTGACCCGCCAAAATTCTTAGATGTTCCTTAGGCTTTTTACATGGTTTGGCATGAAGCTTTACAATTCTTTATAAAGAGGCATGTAGGAACCTACTACCCTTAGCTATGACATAATTTTCGGAGTACGTTGTGGACAAGAAAACTCAAAAGTGAAGAAAAGCACGGCGTGTTTTTGTAAGAATATCCAGTCATCCAGTCCTATTGGCAATTCCGAGGGAAACAAGACTACGGTTCCGAACGGAAAAAGGAGACTGCAAGTTAGCCTGTTACGTTTCAAGCCCTCCATACGATGCAGAATGATTTACGGCCTTGAAAACTAAACTCAGTAAAGCAGAAAATTACCCAACTCCAGTACTGTAATGATTTAGTTAATTCGAAAGTTTGCCCCAAGTAACATTTTCTCGAGCAGATTTTTCAATAGCAGCTGTTTGCTTTTTATTTGACCTTTACGAACAAATATCTCGATTGAAAAGCAAATGTCCTTGAATTTTAGAAAAAGCTACGCTAAGTGAAAGCAAAATAATCAAATTGGCACATCGCCTGAACTGAAACTGAACGACATTGAGATCGTCTGAAAAGATCTTCCTACACATGTCACTGCCCCACGAAAGAATCACCAAATACGTAAAATATAAATTTTTCCCTCTACATGTCCTCATGTGGAATGTTATACTTACTTCGCCTGTAAGAACTGCTCCTTGTTGTATTTATGCTTCCTTACATTTGGACGACTATTGCCATGCCTACCGAAGACATTTAATCCACTATAGTTGTCAAATTCTCTGGGACCATAGTGAAAATTTAGTAGATGATTAAGATTCTGCTTCTTGCTGCCGGCTGCATAAACAGAATTCAGCTCATACTCAAAGTGGTCTGATCTACCACTACCCGATATTTCAAGAATGGAGCTTTCATCGTATGCTAGTCCGGTGCTGGCAGAAGGCACGTCTTCGAATGGTGAGTGGCCGCTTCCGATCCCAGAGGGACCACTGCGAGCCTTAGGCCTTTTGTCAACATTAGGTCGAGTTTTTGCTGGGCCAACCTTATTGTTGCGTTGACTGTCGTTCTTCGATGCCGAACAATTGGGATTTTCACGACGACGTGAATTTTTGGGCCAAGGTTTATTGGAATAAAGTTCTAAATAAAAAAAAAAATTTAGAAAAGAATATGGAATGGAAAATGTAATGTTACGTACCTGAACTCTTGCGTGAATCAGAAGACAGGGCCTTGCTGGAACCCTGTCGAGAATATTGTTGTTGTTTTTTGTCCATAACTTAGTTGGTTAAAATTAAAATCAAAAGAAATAAAACGCCTAGGGAAAATATAGACTGATGACGAAGCTAGTTCGTGGATTTTTCCTCCACATGGAGTTTTCACTTTTAATTCCTTGAGTTGATACATTTTATTGAGCCATGATTATTATTCACACACAATACAAAATTAATTCCTCTGTATTTGGTTAATAGATTTCTTAGCAAATACTTTGGAAAATATGGCAAAAACTTTAGAAATTTTATGGCGTTTTCACGCTTATCGACAAGTGGTGTCGATTTAATGAAAATTCCAAGATTTTCGTGAAAATTTAATGAAAAAAAACTGCGAAAAACCAGCCTCCGTAGCTGATAATAAATGGCGACGAACAACAAGGCAGGGAAAATAAATTCGGAACGGGTGTAATGAAACGGAATCGTGCATCACTATTATGTGGGTTTCCCATTAGTAAACGGTAATGCAGTGTCAGAGGAGCTACAATTTGCAGTCGCTGCGAAGCGATTTTTACAATCGTTGTGCTTTACGTAATTATTGCGTTAGAATGCTGCATACAACTGCATTACTTGTTTTTGAACAGCAACTCCAATCTGCTTTCACGAACTTGCTGTTTGTTAAGCCGAAGAAGCCAGTGCATTGATGTAGTAGCACTTGTCTCATCGTCTTCGTGTCATATATATATGGACCCTAGCTCGCGTTTGGTTTAAAGCCAAAGGCCCAGTGTTCTAGCGCAGCTCTATGCTAGCGGAGACACTGACCGAGCAACTTCATCGACGTAACTGCTTTTCGTAAATAAATTCTATCTCAATAGAAAAATCCTATAAGATATATGTTGAAGAATGAATTACAAAACCACTTCCTATTTCTACTAACTTGGACATTCATAGATCCATTCCTCCTCCCACGCATCTACCTTTGAAATCCCAAATTGTTTCGGAGGTTGAACTGCAATACCGACACGTTTCACTTTCTTTTTATTCCACTGTCTGACAGACAGCTTTTTAATGTCAGTCTGATTTAACATCAAAATAAATATTTGGAGCAGCAAAGTTAAAATACCTTTCTAAAAAAAGTCTACAGAAATGAGCTTCCATCATGCGAAAGCAAGACAACCGGAAACAATACGGACGGTTCAAAAAGATTTAACGTACACGACTGAGCTCACTGAAGACTTGTCGGATATTCTTCGCATGACCGGTCCCCGCAATTGGATAAAGTACAACAATATCTGCAAACTTATTGCCGAAATCGTATACCATGGATTTGCTTCTATAAATAACTTGCAAACACTTGGTGAGGAGTACACTGGCATAATCCAAATTGACTGCAATTACATGGCTGTCCCGTCGAAAGTGGTAAAAATAAGTTGACTGAGTTGACATACCACATTGGCAGCAAATAACTGATACTATTTACAGCTTCAACTGTCGGCTATAATACTTGAATTTGGCGGAGAAGCGATTTATATAAAGGTGCTTCAAAAGCTAGAAAGGGAGATTAATAGTAACGAAGAAATAGTTCCAGAAGCCAAGGAGCAATTAAAGAAACTCCTGCAGTTTATGAGAAATTCCACATCCTACGTTAAGGCTCTGCATAAGACAATATTTTATCTTAATTCAAACAAATACCAAATTTCGAAAAGGTTAACTGGCATAAACTATACTTTAATAAGACATTGGATGCAGCCTGACCACTCGTTGTATGGCTACAGAATTCTTGGATGGATGACTTGCCTTCAACTGGCTACAACACTGGCAGTAAATTTATTTGACGCGTGGAAGGAATCCCAGCGAAAGACAGCTGAAAATAAAAGCAGCACTCGAAAATTCACACGAGCTACAGGCAATAGCCATAGTGAGGCACCTCAGTGCATTTTGTGCTTAGAACCTCGGGTAAATACAAGCTTGACGTCATGTGGCCATCTGTTCTGTTGGCATTGCATACTGGAGTGGTTAGATGAACGCGATGAGTGCCCCTTATGTAGAGAGGCCGTTAAAAAATCAAATGTGATACAACTGCGGAATTATATTTAAATGTTTAAAACGTTTGTAATTATTTAATCGAAAATCGTTGTTTTGTATTTGTATTAAGTTTCGCATTTTTTATGGTATTTGGGTACATGTGTATGTGCATCTTTTAAATGATGTTTGTATATAATCTTGTTTATAACTTGTGGGGAAATAAATCTGACTGAATCGAAAAGAACTAACTATTTTCATATGAATATTACGTTCATGAGACTTTTAAACTTTTCGCTGCTTTTGGGCACAACGGAAAGGCTTAAATTTTTCATTTCGCATAAAATCAATTTGGAGAAATAATTACTCGCATATGCCGGCGGTATTGACATAATTGGAAGGACGCAACGTGATGTCACTGGCGCATTCGCTGGTAGCGGAAGCGGCGAAGATAGGTCATTGAGGTTAAGACCAAGTATATGCTCAACAAGAAAGGACACTTAGGCTATATTTATGTACGTCTCGGACAGAACACCACTGTAGACAGATATGTGTAACTTTGAGGTACAAACGAATAAAGAGATTAAACGAATAAAAACTCCTGCCAATCGCGGTTTCTTTAGGCTAAGAAGGCCAATGAATAGTAAAGCCCTCTCTCAAACAACTAAGCTGGTCCTTTACTATACCTTAATCGTCCCAGTCCTGCTCTAGGGCGCAGAAGTATAGATTCTGTCAAAAGCGGATGAGGATGCTCCTGGCTGTTTCAAGAGAAAAATTCTTCGGTTGATTTTCGGTCCCTTTTACATAGACGGTGAATGGAGGGAGAATTACAACGACGAGCTGTACGGAGAAATCGACTTAGTCAGAAAAGTGAAAGTCCAACGACAGAGTTGGCTGGGTCATATAGAGTAGATGGATTCCAATGCTCCGGGCCGGAAAATCTTCTATTCCACACCTGTAGGGCGCCGCAGTAAAGGAGAACTGCGACTTAGACGACGCACGCAAGTGAGAGAGCATCTAAGCCAACTTGGCGTGCGAAACTGGAGGCAACTGGCTAAAGATCGAGCTGGCTGGAGACGCTTATTGGTTGAGGCCCAGGTCCACTCCAAAACTGTAGCGCCAGTTTAAATAAGTAAGTGAAAATAAAAAAACGAAACGAATTCAATTTGCAAAAAAAAAAGGATTCAACTTGCGAAAATACTTATTAAAGAAAAAAAAAATTAAAGTAAAAGAGCGATCAACTGTAAACAAATGTAGTAAAGCCTTAATACAAAACGTAATGTCATCATAACGTGCGAGATGTCAATGAAACCTCAAATATTTTGACCAATTTTGACATCACTCCATTTTTGTTTAGAAATATATTTCTCAAAGCGAAATTCCTTTATCGTTTGTTTTGGAAAACATCAAAGTTAAATATAGTACAAACATGTCTAGTTATTATTTTGTTATAGTCGGGCATAATGATAATCCAATTTTTGAAATGGAATTTTCCAACGTTAGCAAAGAACTTAAAGTAACGAGTTGCTTAAACCTTATATTTTGCATTCATTTCTTAATTCTTTCAATATTAAATTACAGAAAGAAGACAATAGACATTTAAATCAATTTATTGCACATGCTGCTCTTGATTTAGTGGATGAGCACAAGTGGAAAACCCCAAACATGCATCTAAAGTCTATAGACAAATTTAACCAGTGGTTTGTTACCTCCTTTGTAAGCGCCAGCCAAATAAGATTCATCATAGTCCATGACAACAAGAACGACGAAGGTATAAAGAACTTCTTCAATGAAATGTATGAAACATATATCAAACATTCGATGAACTCCTTCTACAGAATCAACACTCCAATCAAGTCGCCTATGTTTGAGAAAAAAGCTCAACTTTTTGGCAGAAAATACTTGATTTCGTAGTTATAAGTTGTATGTACATAATATTACAGTGTTAAGTGTTCCAAAATAAAACTGGTTATTATTTTGTTAGGTTACATGGCTCGTTTATGTGCACCATGTTTTAATTATTCGTTTTTTCGACTACATCTTTGAAGTTAAACCTTTTTTTTAGAAAATCAAGCCTTACCTTTAGGTATGTTACACTTTAGGCACGCACGTACCAGTGTGGCTTCCGGCACAGGCAAATCGACTAAATACTAAATATTCACACTAAGGCAAATTCTGAATAAGGCCAATGACTTTCAGTTCGAAACACGCCACATCTTCATCAACTTTAAAGCCACCTTTGAGAGCATCCATCGCTTTGAGCTCTACAAGGCAATGACAGAATTCGGGATCACGAGAAAACCGGTCTGTCACGCTGGAAAACAGGTGGTGTACCGTGCAATTTGAGAATACCTCCTCAAATCTATACCAAATATGCACCGGATTTTGGCAAGGTGACACGCTGTCTTGTGATTTCTTCAATCCTGTGCTGGAGTAGATAGTGTGTAGGACTGACGGATGGCACTATCTTCTAAAAGGCTATCTAGCTGTTGGGCTACGTGGACGATATTGACATCATCGCACGCTCTCAGCGAGCCGATTAATAATCATTTGCGGTGATTGAAGAAAAGACGAAACAAGTTGGTCTTAAAATAAACGAGGACAAAACCAAGTACATGCTGTCGATAAACAAGGATTTATCTATCCACCCCTTGGGGTCATTATCGACAGCTATAACTTCGAGATAGTAAAGGAGTCCAACCAGTTCTGCTATATGGTGCCGAGTGCTGGACGATAAGCAGAAAAGGAGAGCAGATTTCGTTGAATTCTCGGTCTAATTTTAGAGGAGCACGGAGGAGATATAATCGCGAACCCTGTCAGCTGTCCCAAAATGTGAATGTAGTTCAGAAGGCCAAATCTCGTCGACTAGTCAATAACCACCAAATGAAGCTTACTTAAATATTGAATTCAGTTATCAAATGTTGCTAATGAAGAGTAAACGGCTAAAGACCCAAATGAAGACAGAATCTACTAGATAGAAGTTTAATCCTACTACAGTGAAATCTCTTATTGGCGGACACGCTGTTTAGCGGACAACACACACTAACGGACAAAATAAATTTAAATGGCTGGATTATATTATTTTCTATGGAAATCATTTTCTCAACAACGGAAAAATCTGTTTAGCGAACACCGACAGAACATTTCTTAATTTTTGAAAAAATTGTTTCCTTAACCCGGCGAGTGTGTGGCCGTGTATGACATACCCATCCTGTTACTTACATGTCTGTATTTTTAAGTGAAGTGAATTCCTTTTTTTTTTTTAAGTATTAGTACACAAATTCTTGAAATACTACTTTTGTTTGATTTGCAATTAATTATTACATACCCTAGTACAATAAAATAACATTTTTTAATTTTAATATTTATTGTAACAACATTTACAGACAATTTTGTATGTGGGTATGTCACACCCAGCCACATAGTCAATGTAACTTTTTTTCATCACATTCTCCCCTGGTTAAGCGGACATTGAGCCACAAAAAAAAAAATTGCAGTGAGTTTCGCGCTTCTGTACTTTTATTTGAAAAGTTTCAAACCACTGTACCTCGCTCGCGGTATGTGTATAACATTAAAAGGGTATCCATATCCCCTTGATCCGCGTGTGGATTATAAAAAAAAAAAGAACCTTCCGGCAAGCGCCGCAAGAGATAGGTGGATTTCTTATGTCATCTATTCTGATGGTGGGAGCAAAATGGCGGACAAAAATTTCCATTTTAAAAACGAATTTGTACTAATTACCTCGAGATTTGTAAGGATTTTCAATTTCAACGAAATCCAATCAATTTTGAAGAATTTCAAGATGGCGGATCCAAGATGGCGCCCAAATTGGTAGCAGGCGGATTCTGTTCACTGTTATCTACTATATTACTAAAAAATCAAAACCGGAAGTTGGGATTTATTTAAGTTGTGAATTGTACCGTTTGAGACATAAAAAGGGGCGTAACCCGTCCCCCTCTGGGCCGATTATGCCCATCTACGAACTTAGCCGAGGTATTCGGCATACGAATGTGTATACCAAATTTTATTCAAATCGGTTCATAATTGCGGCCTCAATCGTGTCCACAAGAATCCGTTATATTGCATATATATATATATATATAAAATTTTTAACGGAGTATGAGGTTAGTGTTTGGTATGATAGCGAAGACGAATGGCATTCAAATTTTTTGAAAGTCGCGTCATGAGGACCTCTGCAATAGGTGGTATTTCTATGAAATCCACCTAAAAAATGTCAGTCCCGCATCTGTCCGGTTATGAAAGATTTCACTGTATATCTACATCTGCATTGTTTAACCTCTAAAAAGATTTTTATAAAAAATTAAACAATTGAATTAAATTGTATCATGTACATATAGCTATACATACATCAAATGTTTTATTTCAATATTCAAGTAAATACACAGAACATTGCTGGATAATTGCTACGTTTCTATTACAAAAACATTTATGAATAAAAATAGAATAACAGAAAAAAAAAAATAAGAAATAATAATAAAATAATAATTCTTCTTAATAAGGAAAAATTCACAATCACAAAAAACTATAACATAAAATAATAGTATACACGGTCTACAAGCGGTGCGTCGAGAGCAGGATCCACAGCTCACATTGCCGTATTGAGAGCATCGACACTTAATGTTATGGTATACATAACACGACACCAAATTAATTCATTTTATTTCCTTTACACACAATTATATTGAATATGTATACATTTATATACTCGATTAGTAATATCATTCTTACTCTATAGCATTAATAAAAAAATTTGTTTTTCTTTTTTGATGTCGGTGTTTTCCTTTGAAAATTATCAATATCTGTTTTTAAGCTTATTATACACGCTCTGGTGTACGTTAATCGAGAGTGCTAGTTTAACAATCTTACGGGTATTTTATACTCTTGTTCTCTATGGTTCATGGGCTATTTGAATGTAGACTTACATTTCTGCACCTAGCCCAGAATTTCACAAAAATATGATCAAGCATCTTCAATCAGCAGATTGAAGAAGTTTTTTTTTTCTCTTTTTTTTGTGTTTTTTACCAGGATTCCATAAATTATATACAAATACATACTTATCTCTACGAAATCTACAAGGTCAATTAGAAAAATAAACAGTTTTATTTATTTGTATGTAATTAAACAGGTTTAACTACTAACTAGAACTTTATATTTACAGTGCAAGCATCGTGTGCTATGCAGTTAATGGGGTTTTCTTTTGACTCGTTTTCGAGTCACCAAATACTACTTAGATTTTTTATTAGCAGCAGTTCGCTTTTGTACAAGTCGATCCTTTAAAGTTTTGATAAGGTTCTCTATATCTTCTATGTTGTAGCTGAATATTAGCTTGCATTGTTTGGCTTGAATGTTGCCTTTGTTAAGATTCTTAAGGGCGTGCTGTAAACAGTAAATATTTCCTTCATCTGTTTTTACCATTGATATATAAAGGCTTGCTCGGCATAAATCGCATTCAGGTTGAGTGGGTGTGTTGGGCTGTTGTTTCTTTGACCTCGAAGTCTTTTCCGTCGGAATTTTTTCTGTCGAAGTTACACCGGCCGCCTGAAAATTTAAATGTGCATATTTTAGTTCATGATAATTAGGAAGTTTAAGCAAATTTAGAAGTATTCGATGAGTCGTATGTAACAAGACCACGAAATCGCGAGGAACCGGACCCGGATTTTACTGGGAAACCCTACAAAAACAGGAATCTTTTAGATTGCCGGAAACCTGTAGCGTCTTTCAAGTCGAGATCCTGGCAATAGAAAAAGCTGCAGGCTGCATAAGAGATTGTCACCTTCCCCCCTCGGAGGTCACCATCTTGGTTGACAGTCAGGCGGCTTTAAAATCGATAAAATCCAATATAACCAAATCAAAGGCAGTCAAGAAATGTCGAGACACGCTGATCGCCATAAGGCACCGTACTGTCAAACTCTGCTGGGTTCCTGGACATAAGCACATAGAAGGGAACGAAAGGCCGACGAATTGGCAAGATTGGGGTCGGCTATGAACATTAGCGTAGCAGACACATCTGTAATGCCACCGATAGGGATATTGCATGGGATAATAGATAGCATAATAGAGAAAGAACCCAACTCCTTCTGGCTAGCCAGAGAGGATTGCGCCACCTCTCGGACGCTATGGCCGAAATTAAATAAAGCTAGAACAAGGTGCCTTCTGGCATTGGACAGATCCTCTATCCGCATGCTCACTGGTGTTATCACAAAACACTGCGCAATCGGAGTCATGCTCCGCAAGTGGAGAATCGAGTCCAACGATTTATGCAGAAGCTGCGGAAATGAAGAGGAGGTAGAATCAATCCAACATCTGCTGTGCCACTGCCTGCAAGAACGACGACTACGCGCTTTAGGATCAAGGTTCTTTGCAAGCATAGCAGACCTACAGTTGACGGACCTGCTCCGATTCTTGAAGAGTACTAACTGGTTCACAAAATAGCCAACAAGGGTGTCCCGCGACCCATACCGCTATTCCCTTCTTCGAGTGGAAGTGATGAGGCCTATCCATCACACACCCTTCTAACCTAACCTAACCTAACTTCACAATCTTTTAAAAACTCGAGAGAAGGTTTACTCAATCCGAAATTGATTTCAATAAAATGTTAAAAGAACTGCTCGGTTGAAATGAAAATTTGCAAAGGATTTTGAAAGGATTTATATGGAGTCAGAAATTTGATTACTTAGACAGGATCTAATAACCGATATTAAAGAATTTAAGCAATAAAAGAAAATTACAGATAAGAAGACCGACGCGTATCATTTTCTTTAGCTTTTTCGACGAAACAATTAAAAGCATATACCAGAAATTGTTGACACTAGTTTAGCTGCACATATACTTGTATGTAGACTGTTGATTTTCACGTTTTCATTTAATATTCCAAGAAAACTACTATAAAGATCGGCGTTCCTTACCTTGAGCTGTTCTCTAGCCGCAACTTCCTTTTCAAACACCTCGTTGACCATTGGCAGCATTTGAGAGAGCACATCCGCGGAAACGCGCTGATCGGAAGCAAGGGCAAATAACAATTGCTCCAAGGAAAACATAGCTGGCTCACAACTGTCATGCATATCCTAAAAAAAAAAACGGGAAATATTCTCTTATTCTAAATTTTCAAAATCAATGTGTTACTCACCCTAAAATCATCTTTTCCCAGTTCAAGCCAAGAACTCGTAGCAAAGTAAACACTTTCCGAAACAACATATCCAGTGGCCACACTTGATGTGTAAGCTCTCGGAAAAATGACCACGAATTCCCCAGGTTTTTGCTCTATTCGGCACAAAGATACTCCACGATCGGTCAACATGTGAGGAGGCACCATAACTGTATCGCAAGGCAGCCAAATTGTTTTGTTTTGGCAATGCGTCGGGATAAGTGAAGTGAGAGCTGCTCGGAAGTTTGCACTCTGATCATCGGGAATACCGTACCATAATTTACTTGCACCATCATGTAAGTACTCAATCCAGGACAGTCCGTGCGGATCTCGGTACCAGCAGCATGCGCTGAATAGCATTCCCACATGTAACGTTGGCACTGTTACTCCCGTCACTGGACCCAGCGATCGAAGAACAGAACCAGCGTTATTTGTCAGAACTTTTAGATTCCACGGATGCTTTGCACATGCTGAACCTTTCGCCTTTGGTCCAGGTGCTGGAAATCCATATCCCCAGCCACTGGAATCAACTGATGCAGAATGGACACACACATGGCTATCACGAACAGCAACATGGCGCCAGAACTCTGCTTCTACCTCAGTCACAGACGGTACCGTATTCTTAAACCACAAAGCCATCGTATTCCGAGCAATTCGGAAAAACTGATTTAGCGCCATACTTCGACCTTTTATTATGCATTCCATGGATACTACGTCGACTTCTTCCTCAGACTCCTCGTCATCTTCGCTCGTAACGTCATCGTCCTCGTTACTTACACTTTCAGTGTTGACGAAACGATCAGCGTTTCGCCTGGCCCTAGCCTCGCGCTTCGCCCAGTCGGCTTCCACTTCATCGAACAGTTTTTGCCGTTCACTAGGCGACAATGTGTCATATGGGAGAAGATATTTACAGTAAATATTGTCGAGTTTAGTAGCGCGTTCCTGCGCTAACTTCGGAATGCACATTTCTTCAGCTACACGAGCCCATTTCTTTTTTTCGATGACCTCTTTGAGACCACCCAACTCTTGAACGGTATGATAGAGTCTAGGTAAGTCAACTTCCATACCACCGATCCACGGTGAGTGATTCATAACAATGCTTTGCGTAGCTAAATATTTTTTGATTGCAGTCAGTTCTTTAGCACTGGGGCCCCAGCGGTGCAACATTTTATGCACGAACTGATTGTACGCGGTAAAGCGCATATCGTCGGATATTCGACATTCTGGCTTAAAGCTCGCCGGTGGTATTATCTTACAAATGCCAAAGCGGGCAGCAATCGGTGTGATCCTATCAATAAATTCCATTGGATCCTGAAACTCTTTTTCGGTCGGGCGGAAAATGGGTGCTTCCACCATTTGCGTAGGATCGTCATGGCGAGGAAAAGCTGTATTATTGCACATTTTTATAGGAGCGTCATCCTTTATTTTCTTACTAGATTGACCACGAGATTTATTCGAACCAGAAAAGAGGGAGGAGTTGGAATTGACGCGTGTTAAAGCGCCTCCGCCAGCAGAAGCAGGTGGAGGATTTACTTGCGTTACGGCTGATTCCGTCGACTTAAATCTAGGTTGGACTGTACCAACGGGTACACTCTTCGAACTGCCCACTGCCACAGAGGAAGACGTTCCAGCCGTTGTATTCTGAGCATTAGATGTACTCTGCTGTGGAGCGGCAACTACACTGGGTCCTGCGCCTGCGCTGTTTGTCGGAGGTGTCACTGGCGCCACAACATTTGAATCCTTGTTATTTGTCATGGTGGCGGAATTGAGTAAATTTTTGACTATTTCCGAAACATTCATGGAATCCGGCAGCGGCTTTGAGTTCGATCCCATCTGTGACTTTGTCACTAAAGTCGCATGCATGACAACTTTCTGATTGGGACCCTCAGGTCCTTCTCGACCTAGTTTCACAGCGACGCCTTGGATGAGGTCCGATTTGCCTTCACCAGTACCTCCAACCCCAGCGCCTTGAAGTGGTATGTAGAATGTGTGTGTGTCAGAATCGGAATCTCTTAAATTAAATTCGTTAGGTTTTTCGGAAGCTTCTGCTGAATTGTTTTGCTCGGATTCAAGACTCACTTTGACAAGTTTACTATTTTCCTCGGGGCTAAGCGTTACAGATACGCTGGTCTGTGTTACGTTTCCCTCCTTTTTGTCTGCAGCATTCTTCTGCGACGGTGTATCCTGTTGGATTGTTTCTTCGGTGTGCGACTCGCGACGACTTTGCCTTCGGAATGGTTTTGAAATAGGCAATTTCGTATCATCCTCTTCTTTGTCAAAGGAATAAATACTTTTCTCGTTATCCGCCGAAAAGGCACCGGGGTAGGAGAACGGCGTCTTCTTCTTATGGCTTGTCGTTGAAGACTCCTTTAATTTGGAGTTGTATACTGTCGTTCGTTTCGGCGTCCTGCTAGCGCTTGCTGGCATTCCCCCTGATGCCACTTTATTTGATTGACCAGCTGTCGAACTGTTTTTACTTTCATCGACTTTTCTTTGCTGCCGTGGTGATGTAGTAGTGGCCGTTGAATTTGGCAGCTTCGCACCTTTTTGGGGTCCGCCCTCCTTTGGCAGTTTATCTTGCTGTTTCTTTGTTTCTTTTTCCTCCTTTGCTTTGTCAAGTTTATTTTTTTCTTTTGATTTGGCCGCCGCGTCGTTTTTTTTATTCACAGCTGATGCCTTTTGTGCCTGGTGCTCTTTGGCAACCTCTTTTATTTCTTTATTCGCTGCATCGGATGAGAAAGAGCACTCTTCCGGTCGCTGGTCGTCTTTGGGCACAACCACTGGAGTGGCTTTCAATGAAGGACCTTTGCCCGACCAGGCGCTTTCACTTTTGCCCAAGTCTCTGGTGGTCTTTGAAGAAGAGCTGAATGAAGTACTCTCTTTGTCATCTCGGGTAGGCGGAGGCGTAGTTGCATAAATATTCGGGCGCAGGTTATCATCGAAATCATCATCTAAATCGTCTTGGATTTCATCCGGATTCGAAGAACATTCGATTAACCATTTCTGGATTTGTTCATGTGTCATGTTTACTTTGGCTTTGCGCCGTTCCTTGCTGGAAAGCTGTTCGCCTAAATAGGACTCAGTTGGAACTACAGGGCCTAATACTGGCTTGTGAATTGACCCGCACTTGCCCAGTGTACACTTCGTGTTATCTGGACCAGAGCTTTGGGCCAGGCTGACGCTGGCAATTCCAAAAATTTTACCTGATTCCTCTTTGCTTGGCATTAGATTAGCGGCCAGAATGCTTCCTATTTCGTCTTTAAGCGGATCAGCTGATGCCGCATTTGGCGATGCTGTGGATGGCACAATAGGAATCTTTGCGTTTGACGTGCTTGGTGTTTTTGGCGTAGACATGTCGAATTTTACTGGCGACGGTGACGGAAAACTGCTACTTGGTCTCTGCAGGGTTGACAGGGAAGATGAACCATCGAGACAAACTATACGCCGATCTATATTCCGATCGAATTTTGGAGTGAGGAAGTTTGGATTGATTTTTGGTGACGGATATGCTTCTATTGGAGGCGGATATGTAGTTGGCGGTGTTTGATATTTAATAGTTGGTGTTAGTAAAGGAAGCGGTGGTTGAGATTGGGGAATTTTAACGACAGGCTGTCGTGGTACGAATGGAGAAGTGGACGTGGACAGAGGGGTTGGGATTTTTAGTTTGTCATCCAACTTAGTTATCTTTTCCGACTGAGGAGGATTCACATTAGAAGTTGGAACACTGCAGTGCAACGTAGGCGCTGGTGTTGTAAGTGGCAGAAGATTCAAAGTCTTAGGAGCTGGTTTCGGTTCTTCAACCTTATCAAATTTAGGAGTGGAGAGCTTTATTAGTGAAGGACCGTCTGATCTTTTTGAATGTTCCGAGTCCTTCTCACTATTCTTCGTAAGTTTTATAGCAAGCGGTTCATCGTCCGAGTCGCTAAAACTTTTTTCAAGTTTTCGTTTGGTTTCATTAACCTCTTCGTTCAGAAGGAAATCCTCGTCGTCTTCCTTTTCATCTCTGTTTTCTGCCTTTGGTTCCTCTCTCTTCCGTAACATTCCTTCTATTTGAGAGGGTTTTGTGGGCTTTTGTTTAGTATTTTTGGCTATTAAATTTTTGGGCGGACGACCCCTCCGTGCTGGTGCCTTTTCGTTTAACTTGGGAGACTGCTTCTCCTCGGGCTTGTGGACTTCTGTCGCGGCTGCCTGTTTGTTCAACTGCTTGTTTTGTTCGACGTTCTTTTTCAATTCTGTCTCCATTTTTTCCGTCTCTTTCACGTTCGGTAGGTCGGGAAAACTGTTCAGTGACAATTCACCATCGTCGAATTCGTCTTGCTGAAGCTTCTGACCGATGATTCCCATATAAA
Organism: Matsumyia berberina; assembly: GCA_917880715.2. Lineage (NCBI taxonomy): Eukaryota > Metazoa > Arthropoda > Insecta > Diptera > Syrphidae > Matsumyia > Matsumyia berberina. Next base: position 40,373,536 of record OU862870.1, read on the forward strand.
TTGTTGCAGCTTCTTTAGTTTTTCTCGTCGGTCGTACGCTTCGAGGTTCTTTTTCACCGACATCTGGAGTTTTGGCTGTCGGTGCTGTCTGGCCAGTTGCTGACTTCTTTTTCTGCCGCTGTGATGCAGTTGTTGGTGTCGTTTTGGGTTCATTTGCAGACAAACACTCTTTTTCCGCATCTGGTTTCTTTAATGAGTATTTTAAACTTTTCTCTGAGACAACACTTTGCTCTTCAGCAAACTTTTTCTTGGGCTTCCTTCCTGCATTCCTTTTTGTCTTTTCAGGTGAAACCTTCTCTTGTTGCTCCGTTTCTGGTGTCGTCACCTTACCGATTACTTCGAGCGATTCGTCTTCTTCTTGATCAATTTTAACTGAAGGTTTTTGACCTTTTCCATTTTCAGTTAATGGGGGGCTTGATAAGAAATCTTCGCACAACTCAGCAGTAGCAATGCCTTTAGCAAATGGCTTTTGTTGCTTCTTTGGGGACGATCTCTTTGCTGATCCTGATTTTGCATTTTTAAGCTTAATTGCTTTTGCAAGCGGCTGCTCGTCTTCTGAAGAGAAATCGAAAACATCCTTACCTAACGTATTTTCTTCGTCTTTGTCAGGAGCCATTGACATCGGCGGTTCTTTGATTTTCTTTTCATCGTTATCGTTTTTCTTTTCAGAATCTTCATTATTTTCCTCCTGCCGTATTACCTTAACGGGTTCAAAAAACGCACGCTGTCGTGTCATCCGTCCTGTTGGCTCGGGCGAGGGTACAAATATTGGAGCTTCTTTTTGACGCGGTCTTTTAATTGATTTTTCTTTGGCCTGCGGTACCTTGTTTGTTTGTGGGATTGATTCTGCCGCTGGTTTCTCAATCGGTTGACTTCGTACAGTTTCAGGAGTAGCTGTCGACCTTGTTTCCAATTTTTTCTTAGCCGAATTAACAGTCTTTCCCCGTTTGCCCTTCTGTTGGGGGGTTTTGTCTGTTTTCGCGATTTCCTGTCCACTATCAATTGACGCAGTTTCAACATCATTGTTTTCCGTTTCATTATCTTCGGGTTCTGCAAGCGCCTTGGTGACTTCTCTGTTTCGAATCGATCGACGATTCCCTTCAGTCGACTTGCTTTGTTTTTCCTTAGACTTTTCTGCAGGTCTGCCGCGCCGATTTCCCTCTGGTAATTGCTCAGCCCTTTTTCTCACTGCGAATGCTATGACTTTTGTTTCTTTAGCTTCATCGCTTTTCTTTCCAATCGATTTTTTGGCTTCAGATTTCTTTGCGCTCGCTGTTGATGTAGAACTTTCGTCTACAGCTGCACTCTTTTCCCTCTTTTTGTTGGTCGTCGATCTTGTAGATTTTTGAACGTTGGACTTTGTCGGAGTATCTTCATCTAGCTTCACTTTTTCATCCAAATCTACTAGGGATTCATCTTTCGAAGCTTGAGATGTATTTTGGTTTAGAAAATCCAAATGAGCTGGCAACGCCGATGTACCGCGAAAGCAAAGGAATGTTAAGAAGTCTTCAGTTTTCGGCCTTTTGTTGGGCAAAATTTCTGTGGGTGTAGATGTGTTTTCCAATGCAGAAGCGTTTCCCAATGATGTACTGCCTCCAGCAGCTGCAGATGAAGACGAAGCTAGTGCAGCACTATATGATGACGTTGGTGCACTTTGACCTTGGGCGAATTTTCTTTGTGCTTGCACCTTGGTCCTAGTAAAAAAAAAAATATTGGTACATATATTATTTTGTGTGGAATGTACACATAGAAAGAAAATATGGTTTGCTGCTAAAGTCATTATTCTAGGAGCCAGAGTGTGACAAAAAACGGAACATTGACCTATGGTTTTCAAACATGATTTAGGCAGGTTTGCTTCACGTTCCTATGGTTATTCTAAAAAAGAATGGCGTCAGGCTGGGAAACTAAAAGAGATGACTGGAAACTTTGATGTCAAGGCTGTCAATTGTTATTGAAATTGCAATATCTCGCTCAAACATAAGATGGAGAAAGCACGGTCCGACACAAAGTTGTTATTTTTCTAAATCACGTGTCAATTCTCTGCACAATGACAATTTTTATATCAAAAAAGAAATGAGAGTAAAAATGCAGTTTCTGACATTAATGTACATACATATGCGTGTCACATCAGAGTTATTCATGAAGAAGAGGATACTTTTCACGCCAAAACTTACTAATTTCGGTTCAAAATAAGTAGAGGATATTCTTTTTCTGTACATTAAGCTATCCTCATTTCTGCACGTGAAATATTCGAAACCTTAGCGGCCTGAAAGTAGCAGAGGACGTAGACGTTATGCAGACATCCGGAAATTGCGATGGGATAGGTTCAGTAAAAGAAGGATAAAAAACTGTGACATTTACTATGGAGATTGCTACAGACTTAGTTTTAATCTGAAGGTTGCGACACTTGGGTGAACATTTTACGGAAATTCGCATCAAACTGTCAGGCAAACTGACTCAAATTTGAAGGAAATGAGTTTCACTGGTGTAAAAACGTAGAGGTCCATACTTCGATGGTTTGGGCACGCCAAACGCATGTCCCCAACTCGGTTTCGAAGACGTGCCATGGAACCCGTGCCATCAAGTAGGCGTCTCCTAGGAAGGCCTAGAATGAGATGGCTGGACCAAGTTCGAAATCTCACCTTTAGTCGTATGGTGATAGCCCCTGATGATTTAGAGTCGATGGTGGAAGATCGGGAAATGTGGATAGTTCACTTAAGCTCCCTAAACCCGCGACCCTAACAGTGGAAAAGCGGGTCATGATGATGATGAATATTTAAAAAAAATTAATACACGTATCCGCTCCCGCTGTATTTGATACAATGTCCGAAGAACACGTGCTAAATAAGCAAACGTTCAATACACGTCTAGTCCCGAGTAAAGCTATGCACATTTTTAACAGCTGTGCGCCCGACGGAGGGTTAGTTAGAATACGTTGGTCTCCGAAAAATAGCTTTATCCCTTGAGGAAAGGAGAGGGTATAAGAAATGTTGTGACCAAAGTGTCATCCCAGAATAGTTCGATTTTCAAGGGCTTTCATTAGTTTTACCAACTCCCTCGTCCGATCAAAACTGAAACTTCGGTATCAAAAGTGGCTTCGGTGCGTGTAGCAGCAGGAAATGTGCCCCCATTGTTACAAAAACCCTGCAGACTTTTGTCAAACGCTGTCAAATATAGTATGAGTATTTTGGGAAAATTTTATTTTGGACATAAAACGTATTGATTATACGGCAAATTAGTAGCAATGAGTCGGCGGCACACTTCGGAAATGTGACAATTGCGAAGCAAACCCACGACGGAACAAGTAAACGTGGTACATGCCGAAAGGAGGTCAAGGCGATTGAGAAAAAGCGAATTTACATCGCCAGGAACCGGCACAGAACCTGGGCAGAAGCAATTACAGGAATGATGTTAGAACGTTGTGAAAAAAAAGAAAAATTTACATCACAATGATATCGCTACAGACGAAAGAAGAAAGAACCCTAGGCGTTCAAATGTGAATGGAGTCGGTTCAGCTGACTTACTTTTGCAGTACGCATGTCAAGTTTCCATCAATCTCCTCAACTTTAAGGTTTAATTTTAATAACTGAAGATAGCATTGTCTTTTCGAATCACTTAATTACACTGCGCTGCGAATACCATAAATACGTAAACATTTGGCGCGATAGCAGGTTAAGCCATAGTTTTTTACAACCACCTAATGCTATTAAGAGACACCTACAACTTTTAGTGCTGACTCCAAAGGACGGATTGGGAAGATTCTTCATCGCAAATTAATTCCAACTGAAAGGTGTGCCATGGAAAATATTAGCTTGTTTTTGTTAAGTTTCGATCACAAAACACAAAACAAGGCCTTTAAGGAAAATCGGAATTTAGACGGTGAATTGCAAACAGAAGTCATCGATAATTGTTGTGAAAGATGCCGAATTGATTTCCATCTTAACGTTTTTCTGACGTTTCGCTACATTCTCCCTGTTTTTCAACTGCATCATACTTCAGCATGTGCCAATAATATGAAGATTGCATGAAAAACAAGTGACATCGGCTAGGCGTCCCCTGGGTAGACCCAGGATGAAATGGTTAGACCAAGTCCGAAATCTCAACTTTATCTGTATGGGGATAGCCCCTGATGATTTAGAGTCGATGGCGGAAGATTGGGAGACTTAAGCACCCCAACCCAGCGACCGTAATAGTGGATAAGCGGGTCATGCAAATGACGATGATGATGATGATGAGGCTGCGACAGTTCGGTTAGACATCAATTCATTGGTTCACCAAAAGAGCTGCCGAAACGTAGACCAATCAGTTGAAGCAACAGAGAGCCTTATGAAAGTTCTACTAATGAACTTGATTTGTTTAGTCAATACCTAAGGTTAAAATAAATAAAAATATGGCGCGACAGCCCAGGTTGGACCGAAGCCTAGGTTCTCACAATTATCCTTGTTGCGTGTGTTACTTTTTTTCCACGAACGAAATGGATCTACACTGTTGCTTTGTTCAGGACAAATTATGTATTTTCATTTCCCGACGGAGTTTCTCATTTCCCGACGATAGGCGCATGATACAATCACACATTTCACACGAACATACATACATATGTTGAGTTGGACACTTGCATCTTGCGCAGGCTGTGATCATTTTTAAAGCTCTTGATACCCGCATACCCGAGTGGGTGGGTGGGAACCTGGGTACTTGGGTAGTTGTTGAGATGGGTATTACTCGGGTAAAATCAAGAGCACAAATCATTTTAGCACGCATTTAACAAATCGAACTTGATCCCTTTTCTCAACCTAATCGTCTGTAGTAATACGTTTCAGAAGCCACAACAAGAGTGATAACTACAAAAGTTGGTCAGACAAAAAACCTGCAGATTATGGAAACGGAAACTCAAACACCTGAGCACTTCATTTCTCGAGATAAGAATATTTTCTCCTTAAATTGATCCCATGAAAACGTAAAAATCATGCAACTCCATTCATTTCTATAAAACTGACCCACACTACAGGTATTCAGTTCTCTTAATTGCTAAAAGTCCTTTTCAAAACATTACTGAAAAAAAAACTTAAAGAAAGCAATGGCAAAATTGCTAGTGGGCGTTCTGTTGGGTGGCAGTACTAGTTGAATGGCAATAGCGGCTCATCCCATCCAGAAAAATTATTAAAAACAAATCGATACTGCAATCCACATTCAATCTTTCACTAATTTCACCTAGTCCTAGGACCTGTTTGCCTTGCGAAAACACAAATAAAAAAGAGAGACAAAATTATTATATGCCACTAAATTAAAGTGAGCACAGAGGTTATTTTGAGGAATTAAGGGATTACCAGTAATTTTTGTTTTTTTTTTTAATATCTATATTTAATATCTACAGTCCAGTTATGTGTATATGCGTACCCATGAACCCATCAGGTTGAATACACCCTAATAGAATACACTAATTATTGTAAAACGTAAAATGTCCTGTTTTTGCGACTACGAATGAATCAACTGGAATAGATAGGAATATTTTGCCTTTTGAATTTCAAACATTTAACCTCCTATCAGACACACCCTGAATGAATTTATGTTTTTAACCAAAATTATAATGTAAATCAGTAAAAATAAAGCTTTTACGAGCTATTTGTCCTACACCAAACGAGGATTGAAAGAAAAAAAATATTAAAACACCGCTCCGCGCTTATGACAAAGTTGCGACATTTTCGATGAGAAAAAATAGAATGCTGGTTGCCCAAGTTTAGTTGGGGGCGCTATACATTTGTTCTACTCTTTTTTTTTTCTTTTTTTTTTTGCAATAAGACTTTTTACCTTTTTGGCATTTCTGGTGACGATTCAATGAGCGGGGACTCCTTGCGCTTTCTCTTGGAGTCTTTGGAAACCACCATTTTGCTGGGATCTATATTCGAATGATCAAAATAAAAATATTTTCACTGCGGAAAACAACAAAAAAAAAAAAACCCGAACTTCAATTTTCCTGCAAATTTCTTTCCACTTCAGTTTTTCGTTTACATTATCACTTGAATTCACGCACTTATCCACTGAAATGTTACATATGCAGGTGTTGACCCATTTCGAAAAGAATTTGCTCAAGTCTGTAGGAAAATTTATTAGAATATTAAATGCAAAATCTAACATTTATTTTGGAAAATTTTAACACGACGACATCACATCACACGAATTTTTTTTCTATTCTTCGCCGCTATCGCTTTGCAAGTGAAACGGTGCTTTCCAAACTGTTCGTTGACAATGTTTGGTTACGTTCGTTAGGTATGCGAAAAATGCTATATACCTCAGTATAAGCTCTTGCGAAATGTGTTTAGTAAAAGTATTAAAATTAATTTACTAACAAAAAATAGTCGAATTCTATTAAGGAAGATGCTACGACATTAAAGCCTATGCGTGCTATGTTAATTATATTTTTAATTAATAATTTTAAAACAAATGAGAAATTAAGAAGTATTTATCAGAAATTAAGTTTTCCGAGGTTTGTCGTTGCATGGGGTGAAGTGGTTTTATTACCAAATTGCTTTCTGATTTGCTAAGATTCAAACTTGTCTTCTTTGACAAATAAAACGCTAGTTGGGGACTTTGTCTACCTAGGATTCACTCTAAAGAAAATCTAAATCATGCAAGAAGTCGTGTTGGTTATAACCGATCACTTTTAGATGATTCTTGGTTGACCTCCAGAGGCGGTAAGGAAAGAAGCAACAACGACATAGTTAGAACGACTTAGATGGCTGGAAGGTGTAAAACTAATGAGCATTAGCCCTACATGATGGTCTAGAAGAAAAACGCGACTCTGGTGAAGCGCACATATCGAAAAGGGTTTTTAGTCAACTTAGCTTGTGAGCGTCATCATAAGTAAACTCTTATATTATTTATTTGGTTTGGAATAAAAACAACAAGGAAAATGTTTGATTATACTGAATTAAAAATAATTGTACTTTTGCATAAAATTGATTGTTTGTATCAAAAATTTTATATGTAATTGAATCGAGTTTTGTAGCCACACTAGAAATACTCTCTGAATTCAACTTTTCTATGTTTTTTGCACATAACCAAAAAATATTGCAACCAGATACAAATCGAAAAGCAAATGTCATTTGGATTTGCTTTCTGTCAATTCATTTCGCATTTCGCACTGGAAACTTGTGTTCTCGATCCCCTGCAATTTAAAAGACTTTCTTAGTTTTCACTTAAAAATAATTTTAATATCGAAATAATGAGTGAAAACGCTGGTAACTGGTGCTTGATTGAAAGTGATCCAGGAGTATTTACTGAATTAATTCGCGAATTTGGTAGGTTTACTGCGAATGAAACTTGAAAATGCATCATAGCGCGTCTCCTAAAATTTACATTTATCCGAATTTATGTTTCCAGGTTGCGATGGTGTCCAAGTTGAGGAGATCTGGAGCTTGGATTCTGATTCCTTTAAGAACTTAGAACCCATACATGGGCTTATTTTCCTGTTCAAGTGGGTACAAGACGATGAACCAGCCGGTTCCATTGTTTCGGACAATAGAACGGAAAAGATCTTCTTTGCAAAACAAGTAATAAACAATGCATGTGCCACTCAAGCTATTTTAAGTATTCTGCTCAATTGCAATGGCGAGGACATTAAACTTGGAGATACATTAACCAATTTTAAGGTGAGTGCCTTTTAGATTTGTGACAAAGAAAATCCCCGAGGTCCATTTAAAATCTCGCAGGAAACTTACTATTCTTGATAATGAAGGTATGTTTAATTCATTTGCTGCGTTTATAGACATAATATCTGAAGCGTGGGATAGGAAAAAGTTTGCCAAAGTCAATCGTTCTTCGATACTTACGAGTTTTATTTGTCATCGAAAATCAATGGAGTTTTCATTTTTATTGAAAATGTATAGGTACTACCCTTGCGCATAAATACACCACAGCGATTAAAAAACATGCAATAATAAAAGGCAGGGAGAGTTGGTAATAATTAGAATAAAAAGAGACGGGCATCGGTTTAGGTGGTGTTTAATTAGGCCGTGCCTGGCACCTACATAAGGGTTATTCTATGGCAGTTCATGTGGCATTATCTATTACGGTAGAATGTTAAATATTAGCACTCGTAGTACCCCACACACAAATATAAACCTAAGACCTTCGGGAACAGTATTTCTGCAAACAATTTAAGCGCAAACAATTCAAAAGCAAAATCAACAAAAACCGCAATGTGCTATGCATAAAGCATTTCCGGACCGCCTTTCGCGATAAAATCCTTTTAAAAATAACAAGGTTCCTGGTAAATATAACAAATTGCTGGGATTCTCTCTTCAACATTTTAATTTTGGACTATTTCATTGCATTCTACTGCTGTTTGTCTTTCGTTTTGTAGTGTTTATATTTAACAGTCTTTAAAAACGTAAAAAATATAATGCAATTAACTTCTCCTCCTAGGAATTTTGCCAATGTTTTGACCCATACAACAAAGGTCTCACGTTGAGTAATGCATCTCAAATTCGCACCGTGCATAATTCCTTTGCTAGGCAAACTCTTTTCGAACTCGACTCCAAAAATCAAAATAAAGACGAAGATGTGTTCCACTTCATTGGTTACATTCCTATTGACGGTCGACTCTATGAATTGGACGGTTTGAAAGAGGGTCCCATCGACTTGGGAGCAGTGGGATCGACACAAAACTGGATAGATGTGGTTCGTCCCATTATCGAAAAGAGAATGCAGAAATATAGCGACGGAGAAATTCACTTCAATCTCATGGCTATTGTTTCGGACAGAAAAATGATTTATCAGAAGCAAATCGACAAATTGCTTAATGCAGATGACGATGCTATGGAAACCGATGACAAGCAAGTAGAAGTGGCCAGACTGCGATCATTGGTTGAAGATGAAATCGTTAAACGTAAACGTTACAAGGTAAGAATTCCAAGAAACGATATGCTGAACTTTTTCTAAACTTCTTTGTTTTCTTTTTAGATTGAAAACATACGGCGTAAGCATAATTATTTGCCATTTATTGTTGAACTTTTAAAGATGCTCGGTGAGCAGGGTCAATTAACTCCCCTATATGAGAAGGCAAAACAGCGTGCCCTGGAGAGAGAGACCTCAACTGTTGCTAAAACGAAATCATAAATGCATTTAGTTATAAAATTGTATTGCGTGAAATATCGATTCTTACCAATATTTTTTATTAAACGTTAAAATAGTTGAAAGTATCTGCTTTTTGATTTGTTTATCTACGAAACGAGCAGATTTTCAATTGCAGGTGTTCAGAAAATATTTAACGATTGTGAGCCAAAAGCACGGAATTTCGTATTTGTTAAACGAGGAACATCAAGAGGTAATTATAATGAATCTGTCTCACGGATAGATACATATGTGGGCTTGTTAGTCGGTTCTAACTTTGTGCCAAGGTCTAATCACCGGTTAGATAGTTAATCAACTTCCCCATTACCATCTACACCCAAATTACCTGGACTAAAGCGATGGGAAAACGGTTCCAGGGACGCCAATTCGTTTCGACACTGTTTTAACAGTTTGGAGAATATGGTTCGCGAAGCGCAAGCCCTAATGGCTACCTAACTGTCGTTATATGTAGTGATACGACAGTTTAGTGTTGAGTGCTACGAGATCTTCATGACCAGCGAAGTTCGGTGGCGACTGAAGTACCCACAGCGAATTTGGAAGTGAGCAATGTAGTACCATCTGTTGCGGTAACGAATCAGGAATGTCTTAGTGGCCATTATGTAAATGTGGCTATAGAACTTAAAGCTCATAAAAACACTTGTTTATTGATATTACTTTCTATTGACATGAATAAATATATTTTATAATTTGTTTGACACTTGTTTATTCTGCTTTTATTCATTATTTCTTTATATAATATATATATATATATATAATTTACAATGTTTTAATATAATAATCGTATTGTAAAGTAGGAATTACATGTTAATCATTTATTTGTTGCTGTTATTATTGTTAGTGTTGTTACTGCCATTTAATGCAATTACAACATTTTCAGTTTAATGATTTTTTTGTGGTTCTTGTGATTTTTCTATAATATAATAATTATAATAATAATATCTATAATTAAATATATAATGTATATATAGTTTTACCAGTATTTGATTTTTTCGGTTGCTCTTTTTACATAAAAATTGATTTAATTTCTCAATACTTAAAGAACTCTTTTTAATAAAAACAAAACCGCATTCAATAACCAAATAAGTCATGAAAAGATACATAATAACAAATTTTAATTTCAATTAGTATTTACGGTGAAATTTGAACGCTGACCTATGCTATACTTTCTACTATTTCACATGGTTTTAAAAGTAGTAGTAGCTATGTCCTAAACAAACTTAACTGAACAAGTGTATTCAACTACTGAACTAGGATGGGTATGTGTCCTCCGGATATCTTAAGCGGCCCTTACACGTTCATTAGATAATCAAGCATCGTGTACGTGTGGATTGACGCTACCCCTTACCCAAAAAACTCCTTAATGGCACTAACTCTACTGACGGTTTGATCCTGTCAATTCTGTATATGGTGTCGATGGGTAAATGAAAATAAAATAAGTATGCAGGACAGGTATGTCGATAACGACAGATTTCATGCATCCCAGTCAAAAGGGCTTTGAAGTCGTATAGCCAAACTTTCGACATTATCTTTGTTTATAATACACTCGCGCTTTAAGGTTACGAATATCCTTATGATGTAATTCCCACAGCTCGAGCGAGATGCAGTGGCTCGAAACTTATGTATAATTCTGACATTTCTGGCTTAATCAACTCTTCAAGCCATGAAACTCTACCGCCAGTGTTATGTCTTCGCAGTAGAGTCCACACCAGCTTTCAGGTCATCGATTTTATTTATTTTTTTGAGAAATAAATATTTTCATTGGGGTTATCGACTGTCGATCAAAAAGTGTTATTTTTGGGAGTCGATTGAAAATATTGGTATTATGAATGTCAATTGCAGTCGACATTTGTCGATTTGGCAATCGTTTATTGTGGTCGGGCCAAGACCTAGCTTTTCGCAACTATTCATGTTGTGCGTGTTACATTTTTTGCATGCATGGAAGGGACCTACAATTTATTGCCGACTCTGTATGGCGAATTGAGAATCTTTTTGACGGCAAGTGGTACTCTGGAGGTTTCTCATTCCACGAAAAGAGGTGATGTCGCAAAAAATGTTTCGTGGATATGGTTGGAACTTGAACATACGCAGCTACGCATTCAACAGCTGTCCAACGCACTAGCTACGGCTACGTTAAGAACTAAGCTGTCGCCATCGATTAGAGAATCGAAGAAAATAGAAGGCTGCATTAAGTAGTAATCGTTGGTAGCTAGTTCTAACGAACTGCCAGGAATCGTCGAGGAAGAGACTCCACATGAATGGCGAGAACTTTAATAAAATAAGTATTATCAGATATGTGTACCAGAGAGAGAAAAAGTGGACGTCTTCACATACACTTTCCTTGTGTAAACTAACGTACACAATTGAGTCTCGTTTGTACTTAATTTTGGGATATTTTCTAGTTTATCTAAACGTAATTGTAAAAAATAAAAATAATGTAAAAAAACATAAATAAAAAATTATTCTTGTAGATAAGTGATGTATTTCTTTCATTTTATAAATACTTTATTATTAATATAATATTTACATAAACTTTACTGTGATGTGCAAATGTATGCTGGATAAATATATCGTTTGCCATTGAGAAGCTTATATCAGTCAAAAACAAAACTTACATAAATATATAAAATAAAAAGAATTTATAAGGAGTGTTAATAATTATAAGCACTAAAAAGTTTTGATCAAAGAACATATAATAGACTTTAACAATGTAAAACAAAAATGTAGTTGTCTATCTTCAATAACGAATCAATAACATTTTTCTAACCTCCTAAAATTGTAAAAAATCTTTTATTTACTAATAACGATAAAATTTCGAGTGAATGTTTAAAGCCGGCTCACTTTGCATAATATATTGTACTTGCTTGCTTTATGAAATGCCTTGTATTATTTTTTATAACTTTCCGTGTCGGTTCCAATCTATACCTTGCCTTCGTACTGGCAGAAACTGGTATGTATACATTTCTTTACATTTCCTTTAAATACAAAGGAAGTTGAGTTCTGCGTAGAGTCTATAAACCGAATATATTTTTCTTGACAGTTATAATCTCGGAAAATATTGCCGCAGCTAAGAAAAATGTGACTGATCCGACCACTTCAATCTTTCACAGCAGGTGAGCCTACAGTACACTCAACGAATTTTGACAAAAGATCTCCATTTACAAATCTTAAGTGATGAAGCTCATTTTTAACTAAATGGTTACCTTAATTTACAAAAGCATCACATTTGGGCCGACAAAAATTCGAAACAGATTAAACACACATTCGATGTTAATTTTTTAGAACATTAGAGCTGTTTTTAAAAATTATTTGATGTTTTTTTTAGTTTGTTACACAGCTCATTTTACAATTTTAATAGAACTTAATCGTTTTAAATAAAAATTATTAATATTCTTCAGCTGAATTCGGCCATATGCGTGGAAGCGCCGAGTTTCGCAAAATTCAAAATTGTGTCAAATTGAGACAAATAGCCGATGAGAGTTAAAACACATCTATGCAACTGGAACTGTAATAACTGTTAATGGTTAACGTTATTTTGAGGAAGGAATTTTAAGGAATTTCGTATGGCCGCCAGTTTAAAACGAAAAAGGTCAATAAGCAAAAGAACATATCGAAGTCAATTTTTGAATAAATTAAGTGAAGTAATCAGCTCTACGTAGATAAAAAAAAACATTTTCATTTGGTCTTAACGGCATAAGTTTTGCTTTATTATTTATGCACAGAAACATTAACAAAAAATCAAAAACTGGATTTAGTATAAGCCAATGAACTTTATCTTAACAAAACTTCTGCAAGAAAATAGAAGGAAGAAGAGCGGTTGGGACACAAATGCAGACATGTCTGTCAAACGGCAATTGCTCAATGCTCGAAATAATTAGAGCAGTAAAAAACAAACGAACTAGGAAAATTACGATTTTCAAGGTCCGGAGCGGAGAGGAACATTAAAACCTCCAATTAAATGCTCCAACCCACGCTGCTCACACAGCAGTCGTACCCACTGACCTCTGACCCACGAGATACACAGAAAGTATATAGGAAATATTTAAAAAAAAAAAGACATTAGTTAACACGTTCGCGGACAAGACGACATATGCCGTCAAAGAATTTTAGATCTGTTATGACAAGACGGGATACCCCGACTAGAAATACATAATATGTACATACTCCAGCATTATTTGTCCTATTCCAAATCACAATCGCATTCTATATCGATTTTCATCATTTATAAAATATACATCGGATAAAATATCTCTAAAAATGTCGGAGATATGCGTGTGTCATTCTAGCGTTCCCCACCGAAAATCATGTGTCCGCGAACGTGTTAAAACCTTGCTACCCCAATAGCAGTAAACTATTTCAGACTGTTGAACGCGGCATTCCCGAATGTAATAAAGCAAGCGAATATGAATTCACATTTCAAGTTACAAGCAATGGTTTAAAAAATTTCATAAAGCAACAATTATTCGTCTACAAATAATTACTTAACTGAAAGTATAACAATTACTATGAAAAATAAAATGAAATCATTCGTACAGTGAGCAAGCTTCAAACAGCTTTTAATGGTAAACACAGTTCAATCTCACCGTAAACTCTTATCTAAATATTACGTTGTCAGTCAAATTTAGTATCCTGCAACCCTTTTGGTTATTGAATGCTCCACAGATAAAAAAAAAACCAAACATATTATAATAATAGAGTTCTTCATAACAAACAATTATTTAAATAATACAACGCAATAATAAAGTGCAAGTAATACAGTTCATTTAGTGCAGCAATAATTGAATTGCATTCTCTATAATAATATAGTTTAATTTATTTTCGTTTTTAAAACGAAAACATAATCTCCTTTGATGTATAATCATCGAAATCATACTCATATGTTTGTTGCACTGCTAAATATGTATATGATGAATAAAAGATAACAAATAAACGTATCAAGTTCAATGTGAATAATTAACTAAGGTTCTGGGCGATGGCAAATACAGATTGAAACTCATGTTAGTAACGAAAACGAAATTATCCTATTCTAAACATAATACAATGCAATTATCCTCAATAAAGTAACATGCAAACTCGAAAAAATGATTTAATACACAAAAAAAATAAATGTAAAAACAGAAAACACAACTTATATATGTATATGTGATATAAAATGCCATTATATGTATGTATTAATTTAAAAATTTAGAATAGTGATTGCGTTAGCGCTTAATGAACAATGTCATATTAAAAATAAAAATACTTTGCGCGCGCCTTTGAGGCCTCTTTACTCATGGTGTTAATGTTAAGTGAAGTGTTATGTTTGAATTTGATAATGGTATTGAGTGTATGACTTACGTAATGTAAAATAAATATTTGTGTTTTGTATGTATATTTTTGTTTTGTTTGTCATTTTGCTCGTATGATTCCTTACAATTTTATTTCTTTAGAACTTACAATTAGCATTAATTTCAAAGACACAACAGTTTCTGGTCCAGTCCCAGGAAATACTTTATGGGGCAACATATGGGCTACCCTTGCCAATTTAGCACATTGCAATCAAATCAACTTGATTATTGAACTCAATTGTTAAGATGCTAGACTTTCACGGTGCGCCTGTTTTGCAGCCTCAGTACTTTCTCTGTGCACTGTAAGTAGTTCAATTCATATTTTCACTTTTATTTAAAGCTAACAAGTTGATCAAGAGAGAGTATTGAGATGTTTACCTGCAGCATGCATACGATTGTATAAATTCTTCTTTTTTTTCTTAAGAATTACATCTAAATTGTAGCCGTCTGCTGTTATTCTGAAATTGAAAATTTAAAAATTGAAATTAGTATTATAAAAATCATCATAAGCAGCTTATAATATGGCGTTGTTTTTCATCATGTTATTAAATACAGCTAAAATGAATACAGGTCCACTAAGTATTCATTTCACTCATTAATTCATTCATTCATTGTCAATCATCCGGGTCAATCACAAGCGTCGCGGGTTTAGGGTGCTTAATCGGACCTTCCAAACGTCCCGATCTTTCGCCATCGACACTAAATCATTAGAAGCCATTCCTATACGGGTAGAGGTTTCGAGCTCACTCCAACCATCTTATACTGGATGGCAGGCAGCACTAATAGCCCATAGAGCGATGAACATTAAAATTAGAACAAAATTGAATTCAGAGCGACGTCGCTCTGTCGCTCAGAAAAATCGCTCATCGCTCAGCAACTACGTGGCCACAGCCCTACGATTCTATGTGTTTTAATTTTTTTGCGTCGCTCAATCGCTCATCGCTCAGTGCGTGGTCCTAGCCTAAGCAATAATTTGCCCAAAGTGAAAAAACCCACACAAACATCCGGTCTGGTGCCTCAAAAACAGCCCTTAAAATTTGTCAATAATATTGTTCGACGTTTAATCAGGGTTCAGAAATTTAAGACAAGCCAATGTCAATATTTCTTACTTTGAACTTCATTTGTTCTAAGCACAAAGGTTTACAATAATACAATTAATAGGAAAACCAAACAATTAGTAGCCGTAACCTGTTGAAATATCCTCTAACAAATGAAAGCTCTACCATAATTATTTATGACCCATACTCACTTCTCAATCCTGTTAAGACCTAGTACGTCCTTGAAAGCCAAGTATATCTTATTTAGTGTAAGGTTCGGTAGCCCCTGTCCCAAATATCGAACAAATTTAAGCTGTTCCGATTTGGGTAGCCCGCTCTCATGGAAATCCAAAAAGGCTCTGTGATCGGTGATCTTATATTCCTGTGGGCATAAATAAAATAATCATTTAAAAAAAAAAAAAACCAATCAAAGTGCGAAATTGAAATAAATTTTCTCAAAAAGTCGGCAAAAAGTCCATAAAAATAATTAAATTTAATTTTTAAAATGGATTCTGTTTGATTTCTTTGCTCACATTGCAAAATTTGATGAAATTTTCGATGACTATGTATTTTTCGTAATAGGTTACACTTTGATTGCTCTGAATACCGAACTGTTTAAGAAGTTCCTGCTTTTTAGGTGGCAAACGAGTAATGTGCGTACAGACACCATCTTCGATCCTATGGGTTTCGTGAACATCAAAATTCTCATATATCACTAATCGTTCTAATACTTTAGGCATTTCGGATTTCACAACAATTGTGCCGTTGTTATTACTGGGGAACTCTACACCATCATTTGATTGGCTCGCCGTTGTGAGACTTTTAAGATCTGCAAGAATACACGAAAAGGGAGAGATGTTTCGCTTAGATTTTGTTTTTTTGTGACAAATATCACTCATTTGATATTCTCAATCATTACTAGTACAAAGCAGTTTCATGCAAATTAAAATAGGGTTCAAAAATTGGAGGGGAACATGCGAAATAAATTGGGACAACAAATCTAAAAAAGACTACAAAATTAAACACAGTTCAAAGACGAATCAAAAAATAGCAATTTAGTAATTGAACAATTAAACTTAATTACTATTTTGTATTTACAAAGCTACAAAAATAATTTCTAAAAATGTTCGAAGCTCCGAAAATAGTTGTATTATTCATGTATATACACATTGTGTAGTTTGATTAGAAAATTCGAAAAAAAAAGAGAGTACACAAAATGATTTCTATTGTGACCGGGCCAGATCTTCCTTGAGATGACACAGTTGTTAAGTCTATTCCACGCTTGGTTGGCCGTATTTAGAAAGTGGTGTTGAATATTGATATGTATTAACAACTTCCGCTAGTCCTTAAGGGCTGATCCCCTCCTGGCCAGGTCATAGTCTCTTTCATTGTCGTCAATTTTACTATGGCCTGAGACCCAAGTAAGGGTGACAACAAACAAAAAACAAACGAGCTCCTAAGCAGATCAAGACCAGATATTGCAATAATCGTAGTCGCCAGCACCGGCCACTGGCCAATAGATTACGCAGCCAAACTAGATATCTTCCACAAGCCTTTCTGCCGTAGTTGCAAAGATAACAGCGAAAAAGAATCTCTGCATCATTTTCTGTCCGGCCCAAGCGAGGGTCAGGCAGAGCACTCTAGGCAAATCCTTTTTCGACGATTTCAAAGATATTTTCAGGAAAAAGATTGGTGAACTGATCCTGTTTTTTCATTCCACAGGTTGGATTTAAATATCTTCGTCTACCAACCTATAACGCCCACAAACAAACAGGTCAAATGAGTTGCGGTTTCAAAACGGTGCATCTCCACGCTAATTGGGTCTAAGGAACCCAATGCCATCTACCTATACAAAATGATTGTGTTTTTATCTTTTTGTATATGCGGATAAAACTGAATTTCAATTGCGCGAAGCCGAAACTCAAAAAAATCCTGGCTGGATTAAAATGTAAGTCGATTGAAGGCTGTAGGTTGGCCGCTGTGGCCCAATATTTAGGGCGTTGGACTGATGAGCGAGCTGCGCACCTTCGAGCCGCAACAACATCTCTCAGCATGCAATGATAAACTTTCGAATATCATTTGGCATAAAGACGTTTTCAATTCGTTGTTTGAAGAAGGCAATTAGTTGTAAGTCTTATTCGTGTGAAAAGTGTGACATGCACATCAAGAATGCATTGGCTCAACTCGGGCTATAGTAGCAGCCATTTATTTATTTTATTTTAAGGCCGTGCAATGGTATTTTCCTTAATATCCTGCCGGAATGACGGGAACTGAATATACCTCTCAATATGTAAGGAAAGTGGAAGGGAGAACTTGTGGCCAAATCTACAAACTTCAGATCTGGCCTAGGCTAGGTCAAAATTGTTTCAATTGTTTCCATTTTGATAAAGAACACAAGTTTTTTCAATTCGTCCTCTGAGTAGTATCAGATTAGTAGGAGTTCGTGTGGGTTTACAATGGACCTCTAGTCGTCTATTTGCGTCTGCATCCAGGTTAGTTGCTAACGGAAAGATTTCACCGATGGCAAACAATTTTGTTTACATGATCATTTTAGAAAGGTAAATACATGTGTATGTAAATACTCATTTATGCTATTCAGAACGCAAAACCCCAGAACACAAGCGATCGTAGCTTTTACCAAACTAACTCCTACTCTTTACTTCATGCAGTGAACCTCGGATGCATAGCACCTTGACAAAAGATAGGATTCCAAATCCTGGCTAACGACAGAAGCCGGCGGGCATATTTCCACACAGCCTCTTTCCCTCACATGCAGGCAACGCTAAAAGAACCCATAAAATAGAGCCAACGTTGCCGCGTATAGTTCCATTCAGGCCAAAATATTCAAAGACAACATCTTACATGAGCTACTAAGCCTTGTTCGGAGCTCAGATCCATAAAAATCAGTTTATCCGTCCACTTTTGTCCAATTGAAATTCTTGCGATCGACCAACTGCCTATCCGCAGGAAACATATGTAGTTATAGGAGAGTTTTCCAACCCTCGGACAAGAGCGAGGGTTTCTCTTCTTGAAATGGAAATACAATGTACAACCCAGGTGCAGTTCAAAAAATAGAAACTGCCGTCGCGCAGACATCGTTATCCTGATCCAGGCAATAAATTAGACAGGATAAAAACTACTGAAAAAACTCACTTATCATAATAGGGTGCGCATCCTAAGGTTTCAGATTCATCGAGAGAAATCTTTGCAAATTAAAGAGGCCCCGCGTGTAATCAACATTTCGGCTCTGTGCACATGCAATGGGACAAATGTCGACTCTAACCACCTCTTCGTTGTGAGTACAAGCTCTAGTCCACTGCTTTCCAAATAGAAAATTTATTTTGATGGGAAATTATGAAGCCGATAAGTGATTTTAAATTGAAGTCGAATAGCGGCTCTTGTTAGTTGATAACGGTTCTGGACATTTAAAAAAAAGCACTTAACAGCAAAAATAAATAAACAAAATCCGCAAGCATCCTTTTCTGCTGTCATACAATCATCGGCAATAATTGTGCCGGCTACTGTAGGTAGCTGAGTCCACGATCACCGAAATTTAACCTTTGGTATAACGATGAGGGCGCGGAAAGAAGTAGCAGGCAATGTACACATGAAAACGAAATAATGTAGAAAATCTTTCCACTGGCACGCTGAAAATGGTAAAAACCTTTAGGCAACACTTCGAGCAGCTGCTTAATAGAGAGCGAACAAGAGAGATAGAGAGAGAGAGAGAGAGCACGAGAGTGCACTTCACCATACAAAACAGTGCGACTTTTAAACTTTGTGCTGGAGCAGATTTGTCGGTGGGTATGTGTTACCACAAAAGGTGCTACCTTTCACAAGTCTGGATACGTAGACATCTTCATTGCGGGATCTCACCGAGTAGCTTCATAATAGCTTATGGCATTTCAGGAGAGTTAGCCTTAAAGTCAATGGGGGTAAGACTAAATATATCTTGCCTTTGTTTATACATGGCGCACTTTCACGGAATCGCCTTCTTTCTTGCCGCAAAGATAGAAGGGAGTCGCTTGTAAATTATAGATTCAAACAGGGAGTAATTGAGGTTAATGGTGGGACTAACCACAGGGCATATCAACCTCAATAAACACTGCATGGACCTGGACCTCACCGACCCAGCGATCTGTAGAAATTGCGAGGCAGAAGAAGATCTCGAACAGTTCCTATACGGGACCTGAAGCATTTCAAGGACAAAGAAATCGGTGACATCCTGGCCTTCACCAAAGAAACAGAAAGATTCGACACAGTAGTGAAAACCCCATAATTGTTTTCACTTTCTTTTCGATCCCCCCAAATGATCGTCCCAAACCTACTCTATCTCTAGAGTTCCGAAATTTTAAAGAGGGGAACACAACGGTTCTAACAGTGCTCTAAGTGAAAAGCTTACCATTCAATCTCATATACCTTACCATACCCTTATAGATCAGATAGAACAACTCATTTATTAAGTCTATTTTAGATGGCGTCAAACTCCTAATTCGAGGATCACCTCTATAGCCGACCGAGACAGCGAAGAGTTCCAGCGTGGAAGCCAAACGCAAAAAAAAACGAAGATAAAAAGAATAATAGAAAAAGAGACGAAACATAAGACGACAAGAAAAGACGAGATACCCTGAAACAGATTGAGAAGACGAGAAACAAGGAAACAACAAAGATCTAACGCAACAGGAAGAAACCAGAACAACAGAGAAACAAGACAGGAAGAACAGACGAACTGTGGCGGAAAGTGTTCCACCCCATCCCCGGAGATAGCCAGGATAGCCTCAAGCCCAGATAAGTAGTGATGTTGCGAGTGTAGTGATTCGTGATAGCCTTTTTAGTGGTCCACCCGTTTTTCGAGATACCGCCCCTTCGTGTGTTATCGTTGTTTGATAATTTTGCGGATAAGCCTTCGCCCCCCCTCGTTGTGTTAATCGTAGTATATTGCCGGCTACATCTACTGTCGCGACCCCGTTTTTAGTTCCGCAAGGGAATCCGGAACTCACCCGTTGGGGCCAGTTCCGTAGTTTTTACATTTATCTCTAACGTCAATTACGTCGATTTTCTATTACCTTTTGTATTAGTCATTGATTGTTATCCCCCCCACCCATGTGAGAAAAAAATATATTTAAATATTCATTTCCCCATCTGGGATACCTAGTGAACAATTTGTTTGTTTCGCAAGTTTTCACAGTTTCTTCCAAAAATCGTGTGGCGCTCTCAACCCCTTTCTTCTCTTTTCCCGAATCCGACTCAGCTGAGCAGCCGATGGTGCAGTAAGATCATTGCTGCTGGTGTTGGAAATTCGGTCGCGCGCATCTCCTATCTTCATTGTTGTTTACTTTCGCGCACCGTAATTTCGCAACAAATTGGCTTTACAAAGCGTTGATCTTACTTACACAGTTCTGCTCTATGTCCCCGAGTCTGAGTAGGGCAAATATTGAACTCTTTCGGAAGAAAATACTTGAAAATTAGATCCTGTGCAATAGATAGATTTAATTGCGAAGCGGAGGAGCTATTCAAGATGTACATTGGTTGAACGTGGAGTTTCAGAATCTACGAAGATGTAAATGAACTTTAAAGAATTCAACGAACGTTCATTATCAAGCAGAAGTGATTGGCACCGGCGATGCTTTGTCTAAAGACCTGAAAGGAAGACTTCGGCGTTACAGGCAGAAACTTTCACGAGTCAGGAATTCATTAAGTAGCTGGACTGCTGAATATTCTGACTCTTACATTCGAATAAATAAAATAAATAGGTGGCGCGACAGCTCGGGATGAGCCAAGGCCTAGCTTCACGCAACCATTCATGTTGTGCGTATTACATTTTTCACACGAATGGAAGGGACCTACAATTTATTGCCGATTCCGAGTCATAAAGCTCTTTCATGACAGATTATACTCCCGGAGGCCTGTCATTCCCCGAAGAGATGTGGTGCCGCGAAAAATGTTCGGTGTTCCTGGCTGGGGCTTGAGCCCACGCGCTTGGTCAATAGTCCAACGCACTAACCACTGAATCACGGCGACCATATTCGAATCCTGGCAAAATAAAAACTGAAAAGCTGCCTCGTCGCGCCGAACTCTTTATTTGTTATAACACGTTTTTTTTCTATAGTATGCGCATAAGTAAAAAGTAAGAACAGGGAATGAGTAAGTAAAACCAAATCTTTTTCGAAAATCGAAATAATTTTTATCTTATTTGCTCCTTGTTCTAAAACGACACCTAGACTACACTTAGCCAAACACTTCGTTGACGTTAATAGTATGACTCTTACGTACTGTCTGCTGAAAAGGGTTACAGATATGTAATTGTATCAGTATCTAAGAAAATGAATGAAATCAATACTCTTGGCAACTGTAGAAACCTATAAACTTAATCCACGTAAGAGAAATAAAAAATTTTAAAATTGGACATTCGTCCGATCAATACTTCACTGCTTCACATTGCTTTTATTTAAATTTTATCGAAATTATTTATTCTCAAGCAATTTAAAGCATTTCTATATATAGCCGATGATGATTCATTATATTCATCAACAGCAGAAATGTATGTATCTGTATCATACATTTGTATTCGTCCACAAAAACTGTATATTCTATTCTAATAGTATAAACAATTTCCGCTAAAATATTATCCTTCAACACAAATGATCTGTATCTCTCCTTGTTATATTCAGACATGAATGTATGTATTTTATTCGTTCTATGCAATATAAATGTTTGGGAAATAACATAACATACGAGTAATGTAAATATATGTATCATACTTATATTTTATTATTTTTTGACAGTTCTCTTGGATACTTAAATATAAAATTATTTAAAATAAAGCAC
Source organism: Matsumyia berberina (assembly GCA_917880715.2). Lineage (NCBI taxonomy): Eukaryota > Metazoa > Arthropoda > Insecta > Diptera > Syrphidae > Matsumyia > Matsumyia berberina. Next base: position 40,395,854 of record OU862870.1, read on the forward strand.
TATGCAGTGAAATAACTTGCTGAGGTGCTGATTGCTGCCGATAAATTCTTTATTGCACTAATCTGAGGGCTTTCACGATTGTGGTGTGTGGTTTGAAATTGGCGATTTAGGATTGCCTGCGTGAGAGAAAATAATTGCATTTCATATCATCTAGGTACTCAATGTATTGACAGCTTCTCTACTACACCACAACCATTTTGTTTTACTAGAAATTGACTACTCAATCATTGCTAACATCATTTAGGTTCTACAAAACACCGTATTTTCGACAAATGTGTCGATGGTTAAGTCTATTATTAGTATTATCACTAATTAAATTCGAAATATTTTCTTCGCTATATAAAATGCAAACTAATTTAAAATGTTGGATGTTGTACTTCGAATAAAATAAGGGATGAGAAGATGCCATTGATGGAGCGAAATAGTAAACCTAACTAATACGTGCGTAGGTGAGTTAGAGTGTCGTAAGTAGGTAGGGGTTCTGACAACACCCTTTTATTTTTTGGTCAAATTGTCATTATAATATCGTTCTGGGGTAGAATATTATAAAAACAATTAATGTTGGCAGAGCCCTTGATAGAAGTTCCAGCGTCCTTTCCAAAATAGTGCAGTATGAAATTTCTGACAAATGAGTGCCTGGGGTGTTGTCAGCGCCCCACCTACCCGCTTAAAGGTTACGAGTGTCAGATTAAAAAATGTTTTGAGTTCTAAACTATTGCATAACGGGAAAGTACATACAACTTTATTATGAAAATAAGTACATTGCAGTTGCATTCGGTAAAATTGAGTGACAGTAAGGTGAAAAACTTAATCCGTGTCAATTAAAACCACCAAGCTAAAGTTTTGCTGTGCGTTGTCCTCACATGTAGACGCAGAAGCGACCATTTGCTATCAACAAGAAGGGATGTCGAATCAAACAGAATATGGCAGTCACTTTGACGTAATAACGCACACGTCGCTTTTTTTTTATTCGAACGTGAAATATAATTTAACCTCTTTGGATTGTTGAGCCGTATATTAATATTTTTTGTTTAACCCACTCGCGCTCAAGGAGTTTGATGTGATTCACACAGCGCGAGCGAGGTTCAGCGGTTCAAAACTCAGGTAGTACTACCTTTCAATGGCGTCCGAAGGTAGTGTCCTGACTACCTGGAAGATTAGCGCTTGTAATTGCTATAACTCACGTCTTTCCTTTTTTAATCTCCTGATGTCATAATCATTAATTGCTCAATCAACTCTTCAAGACATGACCCTCTACTGCAAGTGTCACTCCTTTGCAGTAGGGTTTTATTTATATAAGAAATAAATATTTTCCGATATCAGGAAATGAACCCGAACTTTCAGCGTGATAAGGCACTCCTATTTATTCACTTAGCATTATTTGTACGTACAAACATATAATAAGAAGAATCATTCTCTGCAAAACACAGGCCAATCTCCACAGCTTCATTTCTGTAACGTAACGTAATAACCTTTTTACAAACAAAAGTCTTGTTTAAGATGCATCTTCACGTTGTTAAAGTAATTTATGCGTCAAGAATTATTCCTTTTAACGGTTTGTGTGAATTTTTTGGTGATGGCGCAGATTTTTATAACATTTTTTTATTGGTACTTTTACTAAATATATTTGACCTTACAAATTGCGTAGTTTTTACAGCGCTTTTAAATTTTAGCGAACGAATTGCCTAGATATTTCAATTATATATGTAGCTGCTCCCTTTTCAAATGTCTCGCGTTTACTTCCTCCCCCAGTTTCTTTGGAATAGCTCCTTGACCGATTTGTCGGCTTGGTTTTGTGGTAATAAGAAAGGTCATTAGAAGCTCATAAGACCAAAAATCAAAATAAAATAATAAAAATTATATTTGTTTTGCTTATTTACATTTATATTTCGTGTGAAGATTGCAGACTCATTAGTCTGTCGTCCTTTTTGCTAAAAATACTGGAACAATTGATCGACGTATACGTAAGAGACGTGATCGGCGATAGCGACATATAAAAATCACAACATTGTGTATATGAGAGGCATATCGGTAGATAGGGCCCTGCATGGGGTTGTATCGACGATGGAAAAATCTCTTCATCGCAAGGAATTTGCATACTCTTGGGGGGCTCCTCAACATCGAAAGCGCATTAGCAGCTTACGACAAGCTGAACTCAACACCGGTCTTTGCAATTGGATTGGACTGTTGCTCAAATCGGGCGTCATCAACTAGACATCGAGAAGCGTAAGCAGTAAGGAGAATGTCTGCGGGAGAACTTCTCAGGGTGGAGTCGTTTCTCCGCTAATATGGCTTCTTGTTGCGGACGAGATCTTGGAAATACTGACATCGTGACAGCCTATGCCGACGATGTGGTCATTCTGGTAGCAGGCAAATTCCACTCCTAAGTGAAAGGCTCAACTATGCACTACTACTGAGTAATACTTGGGCAAGTAGCAAACAGCTGGGATACAAGCCTACGAAGACAGAGATAGTGTTTTTCACCAAGAAGAGATAATGCCCTACTTTCAAGCCTCTAGAGATCTGGGGGTTCAGTTATACATGGGGCTTTAAACCGGCTATGGTGCATTGGGTGTACACGGCTGTTGTGCGACCCATTGTAACTTGTTTGGTAGAAGGTGTTTGAGAAGCAATAACTACTTTCAAAACTCATCCAGATTTAGAGGGCAGCATTTATACGGATGTTAGAATCAATTATAACAACGAACAGCGGCAATGGAAATTTCGTAGCAACACGTCGTCTTAAACTACTTTAACACTGAGGGAATGACGACAGTAGACACCAGCTCCGTACTGTCTCAATGGAAGAATGCTGACAAATCGAGAGAAACAAATCATATGGCAGACTCTGGCAATTGATAAGAGATTCAGTACCAGAATTAATGACAGAGATGGCTAGAGGAACCGCAAAATTACGAATAAAAAGGAACTGGCTTTCTAAACCGACGGTTCTAAGATGGACATTCGTACGGGAGCAGGGGTCTACTGCAAAGCTCTACAAATAAACTGCTCCGTTAGAATAAACGACGAATGCAGTTTGTTTTCAAGCCGAAATCACAGCCATTAAGGAGGCTTCGAAAACTTTTCGGGGGAGGATTATTACTGTCTACATCAAAAGCCAGGCAGTCGTTAAAGCTCTGGAGTCCGCGATAGTTAGACCGAGGCTAACAGAAATCTGCAAAAAGAATCTAGATGAGATATCGAGAAGCAATACGATGACCCTATGTTGGGTACTGGGGCACCTGGATATCCCAGGTAACGAAAGGGCTAACAAACGTGAACTGCATGCCGCACAGGCGAAGATTTCAACAAGCTCGTTGAAAAGGTACATACATAATATTGCAGATGAGTCAATCAGTCGAGCCAATACACGTTGCATTCAGCTAGACACATGTGCAAGGGCTAGAAATTTATGAACGGGTTATAATGAGAAGACATCTCTGTCTCTGGTCAAACTTAGTCGACGCAAGGGTCATCTCCGGCATCATTACTGGCCAGTGCGCCATTGGAACTCATGCAAAGCGCCGCGGTATACACCACAACGACTACTGCAGAGGTTGCAGGACGAAGAAGAAATTGAATCTACCAGTCACCTGCTGTTTGAATTACCCGGCAGAACAATGATGACTTCTAGAACATCGAACTGAGGCACCTCCTGAGATTCATATCCTTATCTGGAAGGTTTTAAATCAGCGGCTCTGTTTCTCTCTAGAGGTGGTAGAATTCTTAAATGGACACGTGAGCAGTGAAGAATGTCATGTACAAGTATATGCAGAAATAATGTATTCAAACTCCTTTTGTCTTGTTAGATAATAAGTTCTAAGTGATACTTTGCGGGAGTACAAAGAAGACCCGACGGTCTTGTTTGCTTTTGTCGCAGGTAACCTGCGGCAGATCTTTGAGAAAACGCCGGAACTTCAAATCGATACCCACAACCTTTTTATCGATTTTAAGACCGATTATGACAGCTTCTATAGTGACGAGCTATACAGTCCAATGTCTAGTTTTAGCATCCCTGCCAAACTCGTCCCTTTGTGCATGATGATGGAGAATTCACGCTGCTTCATAAAGGTCAGTAAAGACCTCACCGAGACCTTTGATGTCAAAAAACGTTTTAGACATGCGACTTCTTCAACATCGTTCTTGAAAGAATAGTGCAAAACTCACACGCCAATACCAGATGCACAATCTTTCAAAAGTCCGGCCAATTACTAGCATACGCCGACGACATTAACATAATCGGAAGAACGCAGCGTGATGTCGTGAGTGTTAAGATGGAGGGGGCGAAGATGAGTTTAGTGCTCAATGAGGACAAGACCAAGTATATGCTGTCAACTAGAAAAGACAACCAACATGGAAGTCTCCGACAGAACTTTACAATAAACAGTTATAACTTTGATGTAGTTAAGGAGTTTGTCTACCTAGGCTTCGCTATCAATTCAGACAACGACACCAGCGCTGAGATCAAACGAAGAATAACTCTTGCCAATCGCTGTTTCTTTGGGCTAAGTAGGCAATTGAGTAGCAAGGCCCCTTCTCGAATAAATAAAGTGACCCACTATAAGACCGAAATCGTCCCAGTCCTGCTCTACGGCGCAAAGGCATGAACTCTGTCAAAAGCAGATGAGGTTGCTCTTGGCTGTTTGTAGAGGAAAATTCTTCGGATGATTTTCGGTCCTGTCTGCATAAACCGTGAGTGGAGGAAGAGATACAATGACGAACTGTACGGGCTGTACAGCGACATTGGCTTAGCAAGAAGAGTGAAGGTCCAACGACTGAGGTGGCGGGGTCATGAAGAGCGGATGGACACCAATGCTCCGGCCCGGAAAATCTTCGAATCCACACCCGAGCGACGGCGAAAAAGACCGCGACTAAGCTGGCTGGAGACGCTTGTTGGTTGAAGCCCAGGTTCAGCCCGCACTATAGCGCCACCTTAAGTAAGTAAGACCTGTGTGTCTGAGTATTCAGTCTGGATTAGTTATATAGCTCGCGACTACTAAAATTGTTTTCTTAATAGAAGTCTCCTGAACAATAATAGAGAGGATCTTTTCTTGTGCAACGATATACTCTTTCCTGTGGAGATACTACCGACCCTGTCATGTATGACTCTGGTCTATTTAACTTTTTTAGGTCTTTAGCAATCGAGCCTGTCTCAATATAATTACATTTTACCATTTATTTCTTAAACGAGTGTAGGAGTCTCTAAATTTCCTTTCTATTTTACTTTCTACACCAAAACATATTGGCATAAATATCTCTTAACTTTATCTGTTTAATCGAAATTACTATTAAGAAATTATTCATGTAATCTACTGTTAACTAAGGATAAGACTGTTTATTAAAAATTATAAAGATAGAATTGAATAGGTAAAAAAAAGTCATTGTACATGTTTCGGATAAAACCAACGAAAGGAAAGTATAGCTAAACGGGAATTCTTCTATTTACACTAGCGGTTTCATTTTATTCTAGCAAGCCATGCGTGAGGGTTTTGTTTTAATATAAAAGTAGATAAACCGCAAACCTTATTAATGAAATACCATACAAAGTGCATGCAGAGAGTTTTTAACTCACCAGCTGTTGCTTTCGACAGGAATCGTTTGGTTTTGTCCAAAATATATTGCAAATTATATCCATCTTTCCCGTACCTGGAAGGTTGACAACAAAAAAAAATGTTAAAGGAGAAATTCGATTGTTTGTTAAAGGATAAAACCTACGTCTCAGTTCGCTTGGTGCAGAAGAGATTTTTGAAATTACTGTAAATGCAAAATAGTGTAAACGATGGCAACCCCTGGCCCAAGTATCTGGCAAATTTTATCTGTTCCGGCTTATTCATACCGCTCTGATTTAGAGCCAAAAACGGTCGATGATCAGTCACATCGTATTCCTGGAACAAATCGAGAAACCATAAATGAAAATGAATAAAATTAAAAAAGGCCACAAAGTTCACACTTAAGCCAAAAACGCATTTTCCACATGAGTACTTTAAAAATCAATATTTTGTGAACATGTATCGTTGCCACTCTCACATGAAATATGAAACATACAAATTTCATTCCATGTTTACATAATTCTCAAGACGTATGTATGTAGCAATGCTTAATGGCTTAAGGGTGTGGGAGGTGGGGTGTGAGATGTTTGGTGGTAGTAGGCAGGAGATGGGCAATAGAGTGGTAGGAGGGGGTGGCGATTATAAGTATATGTATTTGATTATGCATTCCATTTACACGTACTTGGCAGAATTTGATAAAGTTCTCCACCACTATCGATTTGTCGGCCAAAGTCATTTGTCCCGTGAACCGAACGCCTAGCTGTTTCAGAGTGTCCTTCTTCTTTACTGGTAGCTTGTTCATATGCTGAAAGATGCCCTCCTCGACCTTGTGTGCCGGATGAACGTCAAAGTTATCCTTAATACTAAAGTTTATCAACGGTTTGGAAGCATTGCTTTGATTATTATTGTTGTTCGAGTTGTCGCTGCCCGCTGACTCGGACGATATATTCGAGTTGCTGGCGTTGAGGTGTACTCCAGCGAAGGCGCCCATTGGGTCACAGGAAGACTCATTTGAATTGTTGCTAGTCTGGTGTTGTAGGTCGAACAAATTGTGCTTGGAATCGTGGTCGAAAGTATCGATGTCCAGCGAGGAACGGTTCAAAGGGGTTGCAGTGGCTGCAGCCGCGGCCAGAGGTGTACCAGTGCGATGGCTATGTGGTGTCATTGATGTACTATTATCTAAATCAATTAAATTACTATTAGAGCAAGGTGTTGCTGGGGTAGGCGAGGTGTTCGATTGTGCTTCTTCACCATAATCGCCAGTATGACGAAGATATTTCAGGAATTCAAACGAACCATCAAAGTGATGATGGTGATGATTGGAAGTGTTTTGTGGATGTGGTTGCTGCTGCGAGTGTGTGTTCTGATGCAGATGATGATGATGATTATTGTGATCCGTGGAAGCCCCAGCAGGTGTACTGCAGGGTGCTGTAGGTGTCTGAGAATTGTTCCATCGGGCTGTTGGTTGGTGGCTAAACGTATGCGGGGTAGATGGGACACTTTGCTGTGGGTGAACAGCATGCTGCTGCTGAACTTGATGGTAACCATGCTGATGTTGTTGGTGGCTTAAGCCGGAATATATTTGTGGATTCCCTGCGTGCTGTTGCTGATTTTCGCCGTTCACGTAAATCGAACTATCACCATTTACACTAACACCACTATTTATTCCGGAGCTGTTGCTATAGCTGCCGTTGCTGCTTCCACTACTACCAAATACTTGGAAATCGTCTAGCGACTGCACCTTGTTCTCACCATTGCTAAGATATTTTGCGAATTCCGATGGATCATTCAAGGAGTCGAGGAAAAACGAACTGAAATTGCTCGAAATACACGACATTTTCCTCCACTTGCTGGCTGTATTTCAAAGCAACATTAAAACGGATATTTATACGTTCACAAGAGAAAACACAGAGCACTAGGCGAAGTAAAGCAAAACCACAGCACAGCACAGCACAAGTAGGATAGGTGTATCCCTGCAGCAATTTTATTTATTTTTGGTCTTCAAGAAATTTCCCTTTTGCTGCTGGTGGAGAGAAATAGAAATCCACTCGTCGCCTTTCTTGATGACCTCTTCTTTCTTCCTTTTATGCGAGTAGCAGCAGGCAGGCAGGCAGCAGCACAGCAATATCAAGTTTTCCGATATATTTCTTGTTCCTTTTTGATCAACAATTTTTTGTTCGCTTTCTTTTTGATTGGTCTTTCTGCCCCCGGACTTATTTTATTTGTTGAATTTCATGAATAGAAATTTATTTAAAATTTAACCCCATATGCTTCTCTTTTTTGCTCTCTCAGATGCATCGTTGTTCGGTTCGCCTTGCAACACTCGCGTTCGCGTACCGAAATTTGATTTGTTTCTGTCGTTTCTTCTCCTTGCCGCTGCTGCTGCTGTTGTTCCTTTCCTTGTGTGGCACTGGCACTCGCACTAGCACTAGCACTCTTCTCTCTTCGTGGCTTCTTCTCCTTCTTTTCTTTGGCTTTTCTTCGCTTGGTGCTGCTTCCTTCCAAGTATTTTATCTTTCTCTTTGATTTTGCTTGAAAAATCTTCTTCGAAAAACTCTCCTTGCTGCTATCCGTGGGTTTACTTGTTTTGATATCTCGCTAATTCTCTTCGTGCTACAGGGGGTAATACTGTTTGGTTAACGTAATCATAATTCAATTTACACCTAATTTTTCAATTAATCTTAATTATGAACTTAATTAGGAAACAATCTGAGAGCAAAGCGAAAAACAGTTTATTTTCCACCACTCGTAGAAACGTCGCGCACATACACTGAAAGCGGTCAACTAAATTTTCTTTTACACATCCTCAGCGTGGCACGTCGGTGTGAATAAAGTCGAATGTCGAAATCAAGGGGAAACGAAACGCCAAAATCGACGGGGAAATGTACTGAGAATTTAAAATAGGGGTGTGACAACGTGCGAACATTTATGGGTTTACACAATTGTAATAGAGTGTCGTTCAGGTAAACAGTGGGACGATGGTAAATTTAAGAATTTCGACATAAAATGTTTGCATAAGATGACTTTTCGACTGCTTATTGCTATTTGAGCGAACAGCTAACCGTTAGGGTAACATTGCAAGTGCAAATGTTTTAGCGGTTCGCTGGGGTGTACCATTGCACGTTGGGATTGCAACCCAGAAACCATAAGAAACGGATTTCAATTCATGATCAGTTATGAGGTTGCCTCAATGTGGATGAGATTTTGGCAAAACTCCCCACTCTACAAACGCACAAACATAATTGATGCAACAAGAGTGGGCTCATATTTCCACAAGACGGAAAATACGTTGATTAGGCAACCGGATACGGATGAATCATGGCCAATGCAGGAGCAATTTCTTAACATGGAGTGCAGCTTTTTGTCCAGAATGTGAGTGTAGGGTACCAAGTCGAACAATCGAGCACATTGCCTCTTTTACGTTCATGGTTTACGTTTATAAGGCGACTACGAGTGGTATTCTGATTTTTGACTATACAAATTACTCAGTATGCAAATGAAAGGAAGGGGCGAACATTATATTCAATAACAACATCGGGATCTTGAAAAATTAAAATTAAAAGATGTAGGGAATACAATGGTTTATGCGGACGCAGTGTAACGGGGAAGTTATGTAAAGCAAAATGTCTGTGAAGTCACTATTTGGTTGTAGTCCATGATTTTAGGTCGGAAGTCATTCAAGTTTCACACCCTAATGGTTTGAAAATCACATAAATGCTCCAAAATGTCAACATAACACTAAAATACAGTCTGGTTGGAAATCTTTTTTTATATGGCTGGCCATGAATTTGAAACTTTTTAAGTTTGTCGAACTGGCGATTGGGAAATGGGAACCTATTAAACAACGAACACAATTTACAATTTTTGCGACGACATTTAAGGCTTAAGTAACTTCAGATATTTTTCCGTTTGTCTGTTTAGCAAGCCAGTTCTCCCCATATACGAATTCTTAACTCTGACAGCTAAGCCAACTTCAATAGTAAAATTGTTATTACCTGGAATGTCTTCCACCCAGTCATCGGAGACGTCAATTTTGTTGTACATTTTATATTTCTGTTTGCAAAGAATTTTGTAAAACAGATGCAGGATGAAGTTTGTAATCGATCACATAAGTAAATCCTCGGGTAGAATAGGGCATTTATTGCACCCAGAGACGGGAAGTTCATTCAAAACTCCGCTACTGATTCAGTGTACAAAGGTTAGACATATGCACATGTTGCCAAAAGTTGTTTACATATCTTCTTGTTCGTATAGGGAGGCAGTATTCCACATTTAAGCCATGAGGTCTTGGAATATATTACAAAAGATACCCAGATATTGCTTTTGTCCTTATCAACAATATCACACATGGCAGAGGCACTAAATGTCTTCAAAAAAGGAGTTTCCGCTTTTGTGGGATGTGCAAATTCGCCGAGCATCCTAACTGTCAGAGACGTGTGTGAAACAACACCAGCGGGTTCTAATGACAAGGATATTGTTCCACTATTTACACGACGCGGGAAAGAATCCCTGTCTCCTAAACAGTAAATATTTATTGGCTTCTCGTAAGGCAGAATGATTACGATTCTTTTCAGGTACATGGAACTGGTGGAGGCAATTTCTCCTGACGTTTACATAGGACTTTGCGATACCGATACGAATGAGGAAAGCTCCAAAAAGAGAGTCCAAAAATCGGTAGACAGAACAGAGGAATTCTTCAATTACTGCTACGAAAAGCACAAAAACTCGGCGAACCTTTCGAAGAAGTCAATATTCGGTGAGTCGCGCATATGCCAGGTCCAGTTGCATTCACTAAATAGAAAATTTCTTTTAGCTCCTATTGTTGGCGGCTACAACAAATTCGCCCGGACGTTGTCTATTAAGAACACAAATGAAAAGACAGACATTGCAGGTTTCCTGCTGGATGGTTTTCATACCAACGGGCTGAGTGCAACCAGAATAAATCAAGAATCTCTTGTCGATATTGTATCACACTGCGTGAATGAACTTGAAACTGAGAAACCAAAACTGATGGTGGGTGCATATACCCCGTTGGTGGTGGCGGAATTAATACGGCTGGGTGTTGATATATTTGATACTTCTTATGCCTACGTGGCCGCCGTCAATTTCAAGGCGCTTACATTTAACTTTGATTTATCGAAGCAGAAACCAAGTAAAGCTTTTGTGGATATAGTCGACGAAGGGTAAACACATTGTGATTGCGTTGTGTTGTCACTTAAACATACCTTTGCAGATTGAAAGAAGATTTCACTCCATTCCTCGAAGATTGCCAATGCACGGCGTGTAGACAGCATACAAAGGCGTACGTCCATCACTTGTACAACACAAGAGAGCTACTTGGACCAATACTTCTCATGATGTGAGTGCGACAAAGTTTGTTTTCACAAAAAAAGAAAAAATTGTTTTAATTCTTATTCTAGTCACAATATTCATCACTACATGGGGTTCTTCGAAGCAATCAGATCGGCCATTGCGAACGATTCATTGGCAGATCTTATTGATCTCCTGAAACTCCAAGGAACAGACGAAGCTGTGGACTATAGCATCAAAGAATTACCCAAGTTGATTAGGAAAACCGATGAAAAGAGAGCTATGTTCAAAGACATGGCAACGACGTAATGAAAGTGGATTGTGTTTTCAATTTTTCTATTAAAGACTAAAATTGTGCAAGACCATAGCCTATTGTTGATTTAAATATCTGTATATTGATTTGTAGACGTTTCCACTTTCTTCTTTGATCCTCTCAATAACTGCCTCTTCTGTGAGATTCTCGTACAGTGAGGTATCTATAAGAAAAACGATTGCATTTAGTACAAGTAGATGGAATAAGATAGCTGCCTTACCTCCCACGGGGATATAGCCGCTAAATTCGCAGAACGCCAAGTTGAATGCAGTCAAATCCTTGATTGTGCAGTGCTTCTCTCGAGCGTAGATAAATAGCTTAAGGGTCTTAAGCTTTTTCGTTCTATCGGGTGTAATAAATATGTTATGAGGGATATTCTGCTTGCAAAGGAACTCGATTAAGTCGTAAACTGATTTAACAAGTGACTTCCGATTGTTGTTATCTATTACAAAGCAAATAGCCTCAGTTGGCATTACTTTGTGCAAGCAATACACGCCTTCTTTGCCCAGAGGTTGTAGTGCCTAGGTAAATATTAAAAGTAATAATTATAAATTCCAATTAAGGCCAACTGAAGACCTACCGCATTGTCAATGTACAAGTCATGATCTATGTGCATCAGGTGAAGATGCAGGTGATTTACTGATGCCAGCGCTCCGGGACTATTATATCCAATGCGGAAATCCGGTTCGTTTATTGTTAGCAAAAACTGCAGGGAGAACTCTAAAGCTTTCTCGGTAATAAGCTGAGGTTGTGATTTTTCCACATCAGGACATATCAGGGAGTGATAGACAGTTAGTGGACTTTGGTTGACAATAAAAGTGACGACAGTGTCTTCGAATGGAATTTCCAAAAGCTTCTCACTTTGCTTTACTTTGGTAAAATTGAATTTATTCGGATCAAAGCTGGAATACAGTGATGGAATGACTTGAGGAATGCGCCGCAATTGGGATCGTTCGGGATTTAACTAGCAAAATCGGATAAACAAACAAAGGTATCAAATAAGCAATGAAATTTGAACAAATTGAGGTGAATAGTGATGAGCTTCAATGGAAAATCTCGATTCTCAACTGTTTGTGACATTCAAATTGCGTTGGTCAATAAGTGAATCCTAATTGGAATACAGTGTTCAGTTTAAGTCTTTAATGGGATTTGCTTGCATAATTTTTAAACTTTACACACCTCGGAGTAAAAGTGATATTTGCCTTCTAAGCATTTGCGGCTTTGCACATTTAAACCGTATCGAAATACACCAGGCTCCTGCTCCAGCTGTCTCCATTTTTCTTTTATTAAACTGAGATGAGTCCTTTTTGCCATAATAAAAGGGCACGAAGGTTATGAATACAGGAATAATTTTGACAGCAATAACAACAAAAATCAGCTGTAATTGAAGTGTCATTTGTCAATTAAAATCGGCGGAAGAAAACTTCGTTAGAAATTTTTAATCTTTCCGTTATATTCAAAATTAATTGAATTTCTTTAAGTGTGCAGTGCTTATTAGGGATTTCCAGACGGATAAGGACAATATTTAAAGAAATATTTTATACAAAATTGCTGTCCATGTCATCGAAAACGATAGAAAAGGCCGTCAAAGTCAAAACTTACTTCGTCGCCATCTATATGACAAGTATCATAGTGTATTTGCTACCTGCGAAACCAACCACTGACAGTGGACAGTGAAATTGGGACTCGAAGTGGAATCTATTCGAAAGGAAACATCGAGACTGTGTACTGTGTGCTATGCTAGTAGGAAAAACTATCAAAATGTCTTCACTTTAGTGCTGGAATGGGATAACCGCGACCTCGTGTATGTGGTTGTGATATAAGGTAGAGATGGTGATTATTTCAGAAATTGTACTCGTCTGAGATGACAGATGACTCTTAGCAATATTTAGTTTGCGTGATAGCTTGTAGAATGTAGAGGTAATTAACGCGCAGTCATTTATTATTGCTTGTGCTCGCGCGAAACCGAAAATAAAATTAAAATCGAGATAATTCTTTAAAATTGGGGATCCTGGAACTGGACAACCGCATGCATATTTCTGAGGAGTGCATTAAAAAGGTTTCTAATGACTTTTGTCCGTGTTTCGCGTGTCCGCGTCCGTGTTGCAAGTGCGATTGTGAATAATTCCACATTGTAAAGAATAGTGCCGTGAAATATTGCATTTAATCACAAGGGAGATTTGTTTTTAATTTTTGACGTGTAATAGGTAATATCTTAGCTGTCGGTATGCGGTATTTGGTGAACTAATTTCGTGAATGCGACGGAAATGTGTAACAGGAAGTCGGAAGAAGCGTGCGCCATTCAACCATAAATACGAGGATAGATGTGACACATCATTGGCGACTACTGTAAGTTTCGCTTAGTTTTCTTTTACACGAATTAGGCAATTGTCGATTCTAGTACTATTTCCTTCTATTTATGTAAGTCAACTTGTATCTGAATTAACCACATTTCAAAATAATATTATAATTTATAAATTTTATTGGGCTTTCTGGACCAACACGAGTTCAAAACGAATTTTAGCATGATTTTTGGTGGCTTGTCATAGTAAAAGAAGTCTTTCGAGGGTTGTCTTTCTTGGGCATCATAGAAAGTGGAAAGTGCCGTGCCCTCTACATTTAAGTCGCAAAATTCTCTGCTTAGGTCTGTTGTTCATAAAAGCTTTCTACTTAGGCGAGTAAATTCTGACCTGTCATAACTGGGGCCCAATTCTGCAAGCGTGAGTTTTTTTTGTGCCCAAAGAAAAAGTGTAAACAGATTTAAAAGGAGCCTGTGTTCACTTTTTTTTGGGGTACACGGTTAAACTCACGCTTGCGGAATTGAGCCCCTGATGGGCGAGTGATTTTGTTGAGTGCAAAGATTTTCTTTGTTTTCCCTTTATTTCGTTCTGTACAGAACTCTCTTGTTCCCGAGTTCTTAGACTTTTGAAGTTTTAGTGATAGCAGGACTAAGTAATCGGCTTTCATCTGGCATATAGCAGATCCCACTCAAGGGAGCTCATCCGCCTTTTCATTTGAATGGATGCCCTTACATATTTATCCAGAGTATAATTTGCACTAAGGGACGTTTCATGATATTGTGGCTGTTTCTTATGTGCTTGTAAATACATATGTAAGTTGGCACTATAGTCCGGGATGGACCTGGACCTGGACCTCAACCAACAATTGTCTCCACCCAGGTAGATCTAAACCAGCTCCCTCCAGTTTCGCACACCAAGTTGGTTGAGGTCCCCTTCCATTTCCGTGCGTCACCTAAGTCGCGGTCTTTCTCTACTGCGCCTTCCCTCGGGTGTGGATTCGAAGATTTTCCGAGACGGAGCATTGATGTACATCCACTCTGGATGACCTCAGTCGTTGGACCTTGACTTGTCTGGCTAAGTCGATGTCGCTGTACAGCCCGTACAGTTCGTCGTTGTGCCTCCTCGTCCATTCACCGTCTATGCAGACGGGACCAACTTTTTAATCTCGAAACAGCCAAGAGCAACCTCATCCGCTTTTGACAGAGTCCATTCCTCTGCGCCGTAGAGCAGGACTGGGACAATTAAGGTCTTAAAAAGGGTCACTTTAGTCTTTCGAGAGAGGGCTTTGCTACTCAATTGCCTTCATTACCCAAAGAAACAGCGATTGGCAAGAGTTATTCTTCGTTTGATCTCAGCCTTCATGTCGTTGTCTCAATTGATAGCGAGGTCTAGGTAGACAACGTCCTTAGCTACCTCAAAGTTATATTTGTCTACAGTGACGTCGGGGTGCAGTGTCCTTTTTTGTTGACAGTATATATATTGTCCGCTAAACCCATCTTCGCTGCTTCCGTCTCAATATTCACGAACGCGCCAGTGACATCACGCTGCGTTCTTCCAATTATGTCAATATCGTCCGCGTATGTGAGTAATTAGACGGACTTTTGAAAGATTGTGCCTCTGAGGTTTGGCGCGTGAGTTGTGCACCATTCTTTCAAGAACGATGTTGCCTTAAAGCGAATTTTGATTCGTCGTCGATAGTTTGCTGAAATAGTACGAGCAGCTCTGGTCCTTATGTGCAGCACCGCTTTGTCTACCTCTTGTTTTGATGCATCTGTTTCCTGGCACTCGTCGTCAAACCAGGGGTTTCGTTGCTATGGCCGAGTGACCATTTGTGAAAATGAGAGACTCGATTGGAAAATGATTTGGTGATCTCTTCCCATTGTAGCCATCCGACGTCGAATTTCCTCACAGTATTTCCTTGTCCCGTCGGTATTTGCTAAACACTTACTCCACGAATATCAAAATCGCTTACGGTTTGGACTGGAGGACTAAAAGTTTTAGCGGTCACAAAGCGGAATACAATAGACCAGCAGACTTCATAATGGCACACTTGACTGTCATGTTCTCTTATAGCCTACTGTTCTACCGCTTGAACAGCTAAGCTCTGACTATAACTCCACAATTTTTACAATTAAGCTACGATTGCATCCGGTTCTTAATTTTCCTGTAACAAGTCTGAAACTCTGCCTAAACCATACTGACTTACGTGACACTTCGCTGACGTCATTTAAATGAATAAAAACAAGAGATTACTCCAATTCTTTACAAAAGTGCAGGTTTTATTTTTAGAAACAGAATGAATATACAATTTTTAGGACTTTGGTAAGGTAGGAGGAGATAAAGGTTACAGTCCTTTTCGAATAATCACTCGCTGGTTATGCACATTTTTTGCTGTAGTTTTCATAAGAGCGTAAATAATTCCGGGATGTTAAAAGACTTTGCATTGGCTTAAGCGTGGATTAGAAACTGGTCTTCTAGCTTTTTCTTTGGGGTATAGGGATTATGGTCAGGATCTGCGTTCAGTCTGAAAAAAGTTTAAAATATTTCAATTCTACGGCATAAGATTTAGGTCAGCTGACCTCATTTTATTTATATCTATACTTACTTGTAGTAACTTGTAGCTTCAGCGCAATTAACATTGTACCACCAATCACAGGCGAACTCCTTTTGATTAAAAATGGTTCCATTTGTGCAAAGGAATTTTGCTCCTTGATGGCCTTCTCTGCCATCGTGACAAACGTGATAGGCCTAGAGGAGAGGAGTTAGGGAATTGTTCCAATCTTATCATTTTCCAACTAACCTGACATCCGGTTTCTACATTAGCATACATTCCAGGAACAGCTGGCACATCGCCGCAATTGAAGTTTGTGTGTGGTACTTCATGGAAGAGAGGGTAATCCACACCGGGCACACCTGGCACCTTACTCAAATCTTGCTTTTCCTCTTTTCTTTTTTCTTCGTAAGGCTTTTCGGGGTGAAATAAGCTGCCAAAAGTCTACAAGATTGGTTTTTTTTAAATTATTATGTTTAGAATAAAGTAGACAGTCCTACAAGGGGGCTGTGAAACTTCTCAACAGAAATATCAGGGGCTGAATAACCGCAATCGATAACGAGTAAGTGAGTGGAACTCGTGATCGAATGACCCATTAGTCTGTCGTCCTTTCTGTTGAAAATACTGGAACTATTTATCGACGCATACGTAAGAAACGTGATCAACGATAGTTACATATGTACCAAATTCACAATATGCGTGTATGAGAGGCAGATCGTTAGATACGACTCTCCATGGGGTAGTTTTGACGATAAAAAGATCTCTCCATCACAACTTCTGCGGCGTTTCTTGACATAGAGGATGCATTTAAGAACATAAGTGCCGCCGACGCGACTGTTAAGAGCTTGCAAAGAGCTCAGCTTAACACTACAATGTCATCAACTCGACATTGGGAAACGTAAGCAGTAAGAACAATGTCTGTAGGGAAACTCCTTAGGTTGGAGTCGTCTTTGCCTAATATGACTTCTTGTCTTGGAAATTCTCAGGGACAACGCTTTTAATGTGACAGTCCATGCCGACGATAACTATAAGTAAGGCAAATCAGAGATGGTCCAACATGAATTGGCATAGGATATCCAAGGCTCTATGGCCTGCTCTGGACCGCCGGAAAACAAGAGATATTCTTATTTAAGCAGGGCACAACTATAACTAGTCACTGGCATCTTGTCCGGCCATTGTCTTCTCAGGAAGCATGCTAAAAGATTAGGGCTCTAATCCATAGACGTCTGCAGATACTGCAACAACCTACATATACGCCGCTGAGGACATAACGCACATATTATGTGAATGTCAGAGAATTGCCAGGACACGCATGAAACTTCTTGGCAACTATTTCTTAGTAATCTAGAGGAGCTAGGCTATGATAGCTGCCAAAACATGGTAAAATTCTGTAGGGAAATCAAATGCTTTCAGGAAATGGTTTAGGTTTTGCCTTTTTGATTTTACAGGGATCGCGATGGGCCCACTATGGTGCCTAGTGTCTTATGCAAGCGCTGGCTGCATAACCCTACTCTACCTAACCTAACCTAAGCGAAAGCTCTACTATGACCCAGCAGTAAAGGGTTGGGAGTTAATCTTTCAAAAATTGAGATTGTCCTTTTCACCAAGAAGAGATTAATCCCTACTTTCAAGTTGAACTTAATCTTTTAGGGTCAGCATGCTTTCTTGGCGGTATTCTTGATTTTAAACTAAACTGGAATGGTCGCCGTGGCCCAGTGGTTAGTGTGTTGAACTGCTGTGCAAAGCTGCGCGAATTCAACCCCACCCGGGTCCACCGAAAATTGTTTGTGGCACCACCTCTCGTCGGGGAATGTCAAGCGTATTATTTGTCTCGAAAGACCTTTTCAATTTGCCGTTCGTAATCGCTAGTAAGTTGTATGTCCCTTCCATTTGTGCGGAAAATGCAACACGCGTAACATGAATGGTTGCGAGAAGGTGGGCCTTGGCTCATCCGAAATGTCGCGCCAGCTCTTTATTTTTTTTTAACTTAATAAAAAAGATTAAGACACTTACATTTATAAATTGCTAACAAAACTTTATTCTGAAAAAAGCTTCCAATCAGTGTTTTTCAATCTTTTTAGAATAACGACCCCCTTGAGCCCATAAAAAAACTCAGCGACCCCCTTTGAAAATTTAAAAAAAAAAACTGCAAACTTATTTTTTGTCGGGTTAGGAAATGCTACACTGCAGCACTCAGACGCAACTGGTTCATTGTACTACCAGAATGCAGGACCCAGTTTTTATCCATTTTACTGGAATTTTCTCGACATTCGAAGAAAGCCAATAAGTTTTCTAAAGTCTCTTCTGCTGCAAGAATGACGGCAAGAATGCTGCTGTTTGTAGAAAATCCAATCACCAATAGAGGAACCGTCCGTAGAGGTGAGAAACAATCCTTTGAGCCTTGTCTAGAAATCTCATCGGAGATCTTATTTCCAGAGATCCCAGTGCGACCGGACCCATACAAGAGTCAAAGAGTTCAGCCTTGCGACCGCAGCCTGGCTATCGCTACAAACGCAGATGCTCCGATTCTTTCACCTTTTCTTATCAATATAGTCCGTGGCCATTAGGTACAGTGAAGTCTAGTGTTGTCGGTTTCCACAAAGACACCAGCACCGGACCCATGAGTGGATTTGGAACCATCCGTGAAGTTCGACTGCAGCCCAGTCCATGCTCAGCCTCTTGCCGAAGTCGACTTTAAATTTGCCCAGCAGCTCAAGTTCTGGTGTCATTGCATCAGATGGCATATCCTAAAAACTAGGGTCGTAGGATAAGTGTCCCGCAAGGTCATCAAAACTCCAGTGCGGATGATATTAAAAGCCACCCCGTCTAAGACGATGGATTGCTTTGATAGTACTGCCCATGATATAAGTATCAAGGGGAGGAAGGTCAAGCAGAGCGTCGAGGGCAGAACCAGGCGTACTCAGAAAAGCTCCCGTCCGAGACAATCCGTTCTTTGAAGTACACTTATGTACACTGCCAGAAAACTGAGAGTGCCTTGGATGTTTTCGACTTGACATGCTTGCCCCAAAGAAGGACCAGGACCACTCCTAGATATTTGCCTTCATCGGAGGTCTGGATAGTGACGCCCTTTAGCACTTGCTGAGTCAGACCGGTCACAACTCTCCTTCTCGTAAAGAGAACAACCTCAGAATAACCATTCATCGACCATATCAAAAGCCGCCTGCTCGTTAGCACAGAGACAGATAGTCTAGGCATGACCGGAGTGAAACTATGGCAACATCATTCGCATATGAAGCAACAACATCATCATTTGTAACGGCGGGTGCCTTGTAAAACGTCGCATAGTAAGTGTGATTGTAGTTGTGTTCCCGTAGTAACACGATTTGGTTTATAGTTCGGCGTCAAGACGGTGCCTTGCCTGCACTCTGAACTTTATGTTTTTATTTTTTATTTTGAAGCTTGCTTGTGGGTCGCGACCCACTCTTTGAAAAACACTGAAGGGATGCCTCTATTATTTTTTCCATCATGCGTTCAAAATTAAAAAAAAAAAATCGAAATTCTAGAGTAAAGTAATTTGCTCCCTCCTTTCATTCAATTTTCATGAATGAAGTTTCGATGAAGTATTACAAAAACTCATGAATTTATTATCTAAACGATTTCCATAACCCACAGTCGCAGACATGAGATATTATATAATCGAATCCATACCAACGGCTCAGTTTCTCACTGGAACCGGTTCAAATGAGAATGATAGTAAAACCATACTAAGATTACCGTCTTGTTACACATTATGCAGCACAATGAAAAGAGTTCACTAATCTCATTCACTTTCAACCAGTTTGATATTATCGTACTCCCATTGGCTGTGATGCTTTATAAGCCCGGTGGCAATATTTGGCGGGATTTTTAGGTCAGAAGTGAATGTAAAGTATCTCTTTGTTTTTCTTAATTTGTGTCTTTTTTTTCGGCTGTGACTAAACGATTGTAAAGAGTTCTGTGGTTAGGTGAATGTGTCAATGTCCTTGAACTGTGAGTATTTTTCTTGTTAGCTGATCCTTTCGATCTTGGATGAACTTTGTTATAAATGTTTAAATTTGAGCCTGCAAGCTTTCAAATGCAAGTGAAAGGGCGTTGTACTTTCAAACACGGTTGATTAACTCTCTTACAAATTAGCACTTAGTTTCTTACTTACTTGAATTTCTACACACGCAACAAATCCAAATGTAAGGACAAATCCAAAAGCGATTAATAATCTAGATTCCATGATGATGCAAGTGAAGAAAAATGAAAAAAACGGGTAAACGCTTGTAATTCAAAACTATCGCGAACGCAAAGAAGTACGGTGGCCAACTGGTGCAGTGGAAAGACAACTTTGATGTCTAGCGACCAGGAGACATAGACTTCAGTGACAAGGAGGTGGAAATACGCAATGTGGGGGAAATGGGTGTGTGCTGGTGTACTTTTAGCTTTAAACTGTACCTATGGCCGTTTTGTTTTTATTCAAAAATTAACTAGATACTTTCACTTTTATTTGATGCATTGTCAACTCTTTTTACAATCGTGAAATGTGCATATGCATTAATGCAATTATTCTTCGTTATTAGTTTTTGTTATGAAGGTAGTTGGCCACATACCTCATGGTTAAGTGTGGCACCTAAAACTAGA
Source organism: Matsumyia berberina (assembly GCA_917880715.2). NCBI lineage: Eukaryota > Metazoa > Arthropoda > Insecta > Diptera > Syrphidae > Matsumyia > Matsumyia berberina. Next base: position 40,416,503 of record OU862870.1, read on the forward strand.
TACCGTGTTTGGCGAAAACGACGGTTGCATATAGGCGAAGTGCACGTGTGTAATTTGGATCAAATCGTAGTATTATTTTAGGTCTTTATTTTTTTTTTTCTCATTTTACCACTTTTTTACGTTTCTATGGCCCGAGATGTGAGTCATTGCGTGTTTCTGCAATTGAAAGTTAAATGCATAATTGAACGCTCACTTTTAAGCGTGAAATTTATGAGTTTATTGCTTTTGATTTTGAATTGAAAGTTATAGCGAAGAAGCTAATAGCATATTTAGTTCTCTTTAATCGGTACAAGGACAGTCCGTGCACGGTTTATAGTGCTGGCTGCTCTTATAGTGATCTCTTTAACTAGGAAAGTAAAAAATTCTACCTGAGCACACTTTTTTATAAGAAACTTGCCCTTATGGCTGACACTGCGACCTAAAAAGATCTTTTGTGCCAACGGTCCAATATTCGAACTACCTCCTTTATAAAGCTGGGTGTGCCATTAGTACCCGACCTTCTTAACTCCGCAAACGGTAACAAACCCCGGAGAAGATCCGTCCTCGTAGCCAGTGTAGTGCCGGGCATTTACAGAGAATGCGTTCTGCTCAGAGGTTTCCTCCTCTTCCAAACAGAACCGACACTCTGTATCTGAACAAAGGTTTAGTTTGTTGAGACGATATCTTAGTCCGTAATGACCGGTAAGGAAGCCCTCTAGCTTCCTCATGTTGTTCGTGTCAAGGTTTAGAATTTGCTTGTAGGAAAATGACTGGATAAGTCTCTTGGATTGCCTAAGCTTGGGGGCATGTTCCCAATGAGCTAGGCGAAGTTGGTGTTCCCAGTTATTTAACAAAGCTTTGGCTGTAGCCCAATTAGCGCCACAGAAGGGTTCCGAAACTAAGAGCGCGGAAGCTGAGCCAGCTCTCGCCAGTTCATTCACTGTTTCATTGGCTACAATGCCCTGGTAGTCGGACACCTAACTAAGTTTGACTGGCAAGTGCTGGTAAGGTGCAGCGCTTGACTGATCTGGATTCCATGAAGTGTGATGTCAATGCGTTAAACGCTGCCTGTCTATCTGAATAGAAAGGTACACCCCCGAGTTCAGACAGTGCCAAATATCACCAACCATCAGCACATGTTCTAGACAGAGAGCTTTTGTCGACAGAAAATATGCCGTAGGTTATAGATGCCACTGGCTGTGCACTACAATCGTAAGATAAAAAAAAAAAAAATAATAACTGGCGCGACAGCTCGGAATGAGCCAAGGCCTAGCTTCTCGCAACCATTCATGTTGTGCGTGTTGTATTGTTTGCACGAATGGAAGGGAACTACAATTTATTGCCGACTCCGAACGGCGAATTGAGAAGCTCTTTCATGACAGACAGACAGATACTCTCGGAGGCTTGTCATTCCCCGTCGAGAGGTGGTGCCGCGAAAAATGTTTGGTGTTCCTGGCTGGGGCATGAACGCACTCTGCTTGGTCAGCAGTCCAACGCACTAACCACTGAGCCACGGCGACCACACAATCGTAAGATATATCCTCATTTATGGCACAATTATTTGGTGACCGGCTTTGAAAAATCAAATCGACTTAAAAGTGTGCAAGGTAGCCCAACGAGGGCCATGACCTGGTACTACGGATGGGGTAAAAACATCCCCAAAAGCTGTGTTCCAAACAATGCTACACTTGCTGCCACGGGGGCGGAAATGCATCGTTACTCCCTCTGAATGCCTTCTGGGCTCTTGTGGTCCTCTACTTTTGCCACCTAAGCTATTTTGTCGGAAGGTAGGTGACCCACGAATAACCGGCTTAAGATTCAATTCACGCCGTGCGTTGGTGTCGCAGTTCGGACACGAAAGGGAAAACATAGAGTGATGACTCAGGCAGTTGACTTTACTGTTCAAGAGTCCAGCACACATAAAGGACAAAAATAAGGATCGCACTCTGAACCGCTGATGTTTGGGGGCGTTTTTGCTGTTAGAGGTAGACTTAGGTAAAATGTCTTGAGCTTCCAACGGTTGCTTCTACAAAATTCGCGCTTGGAGATTTCAATACCATGATCGGAAAGAAGAACATGTTTGTTGGGACCAACGAATAAGGACATAGTCTGCAATGATCTTCGGATTCATTTTCTCGACATTGCCGCGGAGGAAAAATATGCTACGATGCATCAATATTTATAAGGAAACTTAGAATAACTTGGAAGAAAGGTACTCCTTTCGTATAATCCATATTTGAACCGTCTGATGGGAAGGCATTAACTCGGATCATTACTTAGTTACATTATGGTGAGGAAGTTCATTCGAGTTTTCTAAGAGCTCTCGAGAAGTCCTCCAGGAGTATTAACAAGTGCAGAAGACCCGTGGCAACATTGCCACTGTCGCATGCCTCGACGAGCAAACGAGAGCCGCTCATCAGCCCTACGATGGGATGAAAAGCACTTACTCAGGTAGAAAAGGGGGGGTAAATAGCAATCTAAGATTTTGAAAAGAGTTTTAACACAAAACTGAACAGTAAAAGACAATGGAACGACGGAGTATATCAATTTGAGCACAACGATTCCTAGAGGAACTGCGAAGAGAGGAAGAGTTCAAAAGAAGAAGACTATGGGAAGTACTCCCATGACTAAGGCAGTCAAAGGATCTCCTCGGGAACTACGACCGAAGAAGGAGCAAGGCCCAGGTACCAGCAAAAACCAGGTTCGCATTCTAAAGGGCTTCCTAACGGGCCATTGCAGACTCAGGGAGCATCTCAATAAAATGGGAATAGAAGCAAAGGGATGCCGAGGAGACCCCGTCGCTCCTCCTTATAGACTGTGGAGCATTGATCCACAAAAGAAGAGCACACCTGGGAGCGTACACTTTCTCTGAAACCGATCTTCCATCGTTGGACCCAATCCAGATACTCCGATTTTTCAGAGTGATTGGATTGGAGGAGGTGCTTTAGATCGAGACTTATCAGCCAATATGAGTACGGGGAAGCACAATAGATGTATACAGGTCGCAGTGCATACACACACCCCTACTTTTAACATCCAACAACCCAACCCAACTTGGAATCTGCAATGAAAAAATGGAAATGTGAAATGGGAAAGTGGATTAGAAGTTGGTGCCGAATAAGAATAAGAAAACACAATTTCTGCGGTAGATTACACCTAAACTCTGCATCTAATCCAATGTAATGAGTTAAAATTTGGATCGTCGCAGACATAATACAGTTTGCAGAAATGGTCCTTCTTCAGCCCTGACAGCGTTTCCACTACCATGATCCCTTGTTCGTTCTTGTAGACTTCAGTTCGGACTTTGTGAATTTGACGAGTTCTTTCTTGCTTGCTTTACTTTCAATGAAGATTACAGTTCGGAGTGGATCATGACCTCAACTTACATATCCCTCCAGCCAGCTCAATCATCAGTTAGCTGCTTCCGCACACCGGTTGTGCGCGCCACCTAATGTAGAGTTTTTCTTGCTACGTTGCTACTCGACTCGGAGTGTTTTGACCAGATCGATGTCGCTTTATAACCCGTCAAGTTCATCGGTGAATCGACTCCTTCACAAGATTGATACAAACTGGATTGGATGTCACGCCGGCCGGCTCGTCGGTGCTGAGAGTCTATTTTCGTTGGCAGCATTTACTTCGATTTGCCCTAATTTACAGCCAAATCAATCTTTGCCGTTTCCATTTGAACGCTGGCAAACGCATCACTGATAGCTGGTTGCGGTCTTCCAATTATGCCAGCATCATCGGCATATGCAAGTTATAAAATGGATTTTCGAAAAATTTTACCTCTGATGTTGGCGTTTGAGTCACGTGTACTTGCTTCAAGTATGATGTTAAAGAGATCACAGCGTCACCTTCTCTGAAACATTTTCCCACATCCAAGGGTATGATGATGTCCTTGTCGATCTTGACGGAGCAGGAAGATCTATCCATTCTCGAAGTGCACAGGCTGATGTCGAAATTTGACACGGCTGCAACGTTTCTTTTTTATATTCGCTATCATGCGACGTCGGTCTGAGAAGTCACTGTTCGTCTCTTCGTTTTTGCTTATAGGCTTCGCGAGCTGCCTTAATCCTTCTATGCAGCGCAGGTCTATATGAATCTTGTTTCGCTACATATGGTTGCCAGATTTTTCGAAGAACCAGGAGTTTCATTGTGGTCGCCGAGAGAACTCGAACACATCAGAAGTTCACGACTTTTTTGACATTGTAGCCCCTATTGTCCAGTACTTGACAAAAAAGCGCTCTGTCATGGTAACTCAAACGTACTCATAGTATTCCATTCTGTGCTTGGAACATCGATGCCATCGTTTAATCGTTTTTGATTCAAATAAACTTCAGATAAACCGAGTACTTGTACTTCAGAAAGGGGAACGTACAAAATAAAGTTTTATATTTGCATACAAAACAACTTAACCTTTAGTTTAGACATCTTACTCTACAATGCGGTGACGTAACACCAGCATTTCATACTTAAAGTACAAGTGACGAGCACTGGCAATTTACACACACAGATACATACTGAAACGGACAAAAACAAATGATTGAATGTTGAAAGATATGAACTTGACCAAAAAGACAAGAAGCAAGAGTGTGCGCAGCGCTAGGTGCTTCAGTTCAGACTCCCATTCTTCTTCGATGATTTCTTGTCCAATTTGGATTTGTAAGTATCGCTCGGCCCGTCAAATTGGAAGCCATTGAATAAATTATCAAACTCGTTGAAGAGCTGCAAGCAAAAGGTGTAAAAAAAATTGTAAAATGTGGTGAAAAGTGGTAACTGTAATTGTGTGTTAAGTTGCACTCACATGTGAGGGTTCATAGTTTTGCTGGAACTGGTGCTCGGAAAGTGTGCTCAAGGGATCGTTCAGTAAGTTGAGAGCTTGTGGTGCTTGGGGCTTGATGATTTTGATTTTGTCCGATCCACTTTCGGAAGCTTTGCTGTATGGCGATAAGTAGAAAAATGCTGCAATTAGAGAATGTATTTGAAAAACTGTAGCGTTTTGGGTAGATTCCGTACATTTTTTCTTAGGCTGCAGTTTTGGCGAATTCAAAAGTGGGTTCTGTATCTGCAGCTGTCTGTACACTGGATAAGCTGGTATGCTAGACGGAGATCGTTCGGGATAGTTGTGAACCTGTGGAAATAAATATGTGGTTTCCACTGACGGCGGGGAGTCATAGTAAAATCGTCCTTCACTGGGAGTGTATCGTCCGTCAGAGCTTAGCGCCACCTTGTATACAGTTCGCATTTGCTTGTTGAGAAATGGGTATACCTAGGAGTGATATTGTTAATACTGAGGACGAATTGATGACTTTGCATACCTGTGGATTACGCTGCTCTAAAACTATTCCATCTGGTATCGCAATGCCTGCCTTTTGCAAATGATTTAAGAATAGACGATCTGTTTGGAACGCGGTGTCGGGAATCTTTCCACCGGCATGGGGAAGGACTTGTTCACGGTAGATTTGCCTCTTCTAAAAAGAAGAAGAAAAAAATCTGTGATTAAGTGTTTGGTAGTCAGAAAGATCTGAAGATCAAAAAAAAAACAAATGTAGTTCCGGTTCATACGTTTGCGTCTAAGTAAATTGAATTTCTATTAGGTTGGGCGAATTTATAACGCAACGACTTTTACTCAAAATGTCTTTGAAAATACTACTGGCAGGTAGGTAGGTACCTAGGTAGAGTTGGCGGTTCAGCAGAACACAATTAGCACTAAGATGTGCCTTGTTGTCACCACGACTCGTGTCACCTGGTTGACGATGTGTGTTGTTGAAGATGAGTGAGACAGCCTAGATACGGTCTATGGAGTTTAGAAGACGGATTAGATCTCGTATTACATTACCCGAGTTGTCGTTGAGGTCTTCAAAGAATAGTGCACGCAGTCTGGCCCTCGCAAGTGCTGGACATTTGCAGTTGAAGTGGGAGAGAGTTTCCTTCTCGTTTTCGTTTCCGTAGCTGCGGCAATGGGGGTTATATGCAATACCTAGTTTGTCCGCATGGTCTCCAATTGGCGATACCTGGACGGATCCCGTTTCCCATATCTTTCTTGGGTCAGTTGGTTAACCCCATCCATTCAAGGTTGCATTTATACAGGAAGTGTGATTGGATTTGTCCTTTAACTGCTCCTAGCGGAATTTGGACCCTTGCTGCGAATGAGTGTAGAGCTGAGTCCTGCCTGGCGAGTTCATGTGCACGCTCGTTTCCTTTCACTGTGCCCTGGAACTCAGAGCAATGGGACCTTGAACAGTTCCGTCACTCTTGCACCAGTTTGCAGGATATGGTAGCCGAGTCAATAGCTCTGATAACGGCTTGTCTACCTATAAGGATAGCAATGTTCTGTTTGTGCATTGTGTTCCACCCGAGTAGCGCACAATCCTCTCGGAGTGCCAGTAGTTTCGCCTGGAAGACGCTGGCAAAATCTGAGTAGACACCGGCACCCACGCCGAAGGTCATCCTTGATACGTTGGTTTAGATGACCGTGTCCAAGTTTCTCTTTCTTCTTTTCTGGTGGGTAGTCCCACGTGGTAGTTTTTTCTAAAGTTTCATTTGGGGTGATGTAGGCTGTTGGAGACGTGACCATGCCGCTTGGTCTGTGCAGTTCAGTTCGCATTTTAAAATCTCGTTTTCAAAATCTTGCATAACGAGATCTCGCATTACCAAAATCTCGCATTATCGAAATCTCGCAATTACAAAATCTCGCATTATCGAAATCTCGCAATATCAAAATTTCGCAAATCAAAATCTCGAAAATTCGCGCGAATTAATAAATATTTTATTTCAATGCGAGTTTCTAAATCTATATTAGCATCAAATAGTACTTGAGTGGCCCGCTTCGGGGGTTAACCCTTTTCTACGCCTGATTTAGCCGCTCAAGCGACTTCGTCGCTCCGCTAAGGGTATGTTAACAACTGTCAGGCAGGCGCCTAGAGCTAAAGTCTTAAAAAATTGCGTACAATGAGACATTCTTTGACTCATACACCAGACGTCCTTCGGCCTCACATGCAGGCGCTCAGGGGGCAACCATTTCAGCACTTAAGATTTATTTAATCTATCTATCGTTTTGTACTTTTCTTTAAGAGCGAAATTTTAATAATGCGAGATTTTCCTGTATTTGCGAGATTTCTATTTTTTTAAGCGAGATTTTGATAATGCGAGATTTTGTTATTAGAGATTTTGGTTTGTGGGCAATCGTACCGCTCCCACTTCAACTATTTCTATTTCATATTTAGTATTTCTTTCATATTTAGTAAGTTCAATTAATACTCATTAAAGTTAAAACGAAGAACAAAATTGAATATCACATGAAGGAAAACATTTAGCGCGCTCCTAACGCACTTTAATTCTAGCGGAAACCATCTTTTTGTACCAGGATAACAGATAATAGCTCCTTCCTCAGCAGCTGTTATCTGTCATTTTGGTACAAAAAGATGGATTCCGCTGGAGTTAAAAGTGTGTTAGGAATGCACCAATTATCTACATATTGCCAGCCATTGTTTATTAAAACATTTATTTATGTTTTAGTCTTTTACATCAATTTACAGTCAAGAATTGATAAGTAGGTCATCCAGTCCCCATTAGCCCGGCTTTGTCGGAATATACTTTTGAAGAGATTTGCCGCATATTCTCTCGGCGAAGACCTCCAAATTGCGCAAATTTCTCGTGACAATTTCTCGAATGTGTATACCAGTTTCTCGCGAAGCTTGAGTTTAATGAATTACTATACCGAATATCTCTTTTCACTGGCTACACAACTTGCTTCGATGTTTGGTACTGCTGTCAATTTGAAGGAATTACTCTTAATTTCTATCGCCATACCAAGGCGGTAAAAGACTTTTTTTTTTCGTAAATCTCGGCCATTCACGTTTTAGGTAACGAGAAACAGTCATGTCAACTTACCAAAAACTATAAATCTCAAACCATTATCAGTCAGGGGGTAAACTATGTATATCCTCGGAAAAATAACGGAGGGATCGACTTCCTGTAAAAGAAAACTATGGTACACCGGTGCCATAATTAATACCCTCATGCAGAAGGACAGGAAAACCCTCTTCAACCTTGTAGGAGTAACTACAGGTCATAATACTCTGCGCTATCACATGAAAAGCTAGGGCTAAGTGAGGATGACCTTTGCAGGCGTTGTGGAAGCGAGTTAATGAAGCACAACCCACTTTCTCTGTCACTGTTTAGGCCTCTGCCATCTCAGACATAAATCCTTTGGAAGACATTTTTTCCATGATCCCGAAGAACTAAGTGACGTACCTATAAATGAAACATGTAAATTCATTGAGGCTTCAAGGTGGTTCGAAATTCTGTGCCAATAGGAGAGTACTTTGGGGATTGCTCCACGAGCAAGGGGTACCTTCCCACCCAAATGAACATAACAATGAATCTTTACTGAACTGAGTGAGGAGCAGATTCAGCATTCAAATTAACTTGCATTTTCTGCGATGATAAATTGTATTGTTCAGTGAAGAAATTTTAAATACTCAAAAATTTACGTTTAAATTTAAGTATTGTGATATAATCTTGCCCTCTTATTTTACCACTGCCCGATTCATATTCAAGAAAACGGAAGAAGACCAAAAAAATAAAATTGTTCCATCGTCGCTAGCATTAGAAGTTAACAGGGTAGTATACAAAAAGGATGGAGTTTTGGTTTTGATCATTACCTGTCTGCGATGATAATGCATCGCGAAAAGTGATCTAAAAAAAAGAAGTAGCTGGCGCGACAGCTCGGGTGAGCCAAGGCCTAGCTTCTCGCAACCATTCATGTTGTGCGTATTACATATTTCGCATGAATGGAAGGGACCTACAATTTATTGGTAACTCCGAACGGCTAATTGAGAAGCTCTTTCATGACAAATTATACTCGCGGAGGCTTGCCATTCCCGACCAGAGGCGGTGCTGCAAATAATGTTCAGTGGACATGGATGTGGCTTGAACCTACGCAGCTTTCCACAGCAGTCCAACGCACTAACCACTGAGCCACAGCGACCACAAAAGTGATCTAGAAGGAAGAAGTTATGAGATGAATATAAAGTGTCAGTGCTTCGTATGAAAAATCCACGTATTTTGGTGTACGATATTCATGATAATTGGGAGAAAGAATCTCTCATGTCGGCAGTTAAAGAAAAACCATTTTAATGGTTCTTTAGACTTTTAAGTATATATGTACCACCTAAAACATAAATTCTGTGGAAAGCATCATTGAACCTCACTTTATGCTGGGCGGCTTACACTCCATGGAAATTGTTTTCACCAGTGAGCGCCACAATCTCCTGAGAAACCCCAATATCAGCAGAACGCTACTTATTGGCCGACTGGTGAGTTCAATAAAGTATCTCCTTTCCGACTGGAAGCGGAAGGCAAGAGCTAGCTGCGTCGCTGAGGAAATGGCAACAATGTTGGAGTGCTACACATGCAGGCAGATATACCTACAAGAAGGTGTATCTGAAGTTAGGATAAGCAGAAAACATGGAGAATAAAAATATCAACTCTAGAGAATATGTCCTCGATTCAAACAGAACCTGCAGCACGTGGGTGTTGTTAAACTTCTCGTTTTTTTTTTTGAAGAAAAAATAAGATTGGAGGGAATAAAATAAATAGTATACTTGGCTCTCAAACCGTAGCCAAAAAGATGCTAAAACCGACGAGTATGCTATGCAACCAAGTCAGCATTAAGCCGCATGCAAGTGGAGCTCAGACAAGCAGACGACAACTGCTTAGAAACGAAAAACCGGCGATGCGAAATAATAATGTTCTCCGATGTAGGGCGATGGTGTAAGCATCTGAACTTTGTAGAGGAGGTTAATTTTAGTGAGTAAGTGTACAAACAGAGTGGAGCGAAGAACAAAGCTGCGAAATTCCTCAGAGAAAAGAGCAAAGAGCACGAGAGGAGAGCAAGGGTGAAGGCTAACCATTTATTCCGAGAGCTACGAAAAGATCGCGTTAAGTTTCCAGAATATTTCCGAATGACCATAAGAACGCTCGATTATTTACTTGACAAAATTCAACACACCATGACCACGTCTAGCGAAAAATCAAGGCGATGAGAGCGGAGAAGTCAAACATGTTTGAAATCGCCGCTTTGCTCTCTCGTTGACGCTTCGCTCGACCTTCGAACGACGCTGCACTCTGTCTGCTAGCCTCTCACTACATATGTATGTTTGATTTCATCGATTTGCTCTTGCTCACTCTTCGCTCCATTCTGTTTGTATCCTAAGAATTTCACAATATCGTACAACCAGAAATCTGGTGCCTTCGCAAGGTTTTCTTTTCGTTTTATAAAAGAAATAAAAGCTAAAATTTCGCCGAGTGTACAACAACGTCTTTTTAAACCAATCGAACAGAATCCGCCTTGACCTGAAGCTTTTTAATTTAAAAACAAAAAGGGCAACAACCCGTGGTGAGCCAAGACTTCTCGCAATCATTCTGTTTGTATGTGTTACATTTTCGCAAATATTGTAGAACCCTTTGACTTATTGCCGATTCTTAATGGCGAATTGAGAAGCTTCTTCGTGGCAAACTATAAATCACGGCACCACGTTGAAAATAATTGTCGAGGAGCTCGTAAGAATACTTTTTGGTGGCGTAGGTTTGGTTTCTACGATAAGACTTTCGCTAACGGCTTTAAACTCTAAGACTTGTTGCCTTAGTCTGTCGCGTACTACAAATTCGAATTACTCCCTATAGTAATCGCCGAAATATACATGAAGAATATATGTATCTCATCGCACTTCATGGATGACGGTTAAGTCTATATTGAAGCAGTCTATGATCTCTGCCTATTTTTTGCCCACAAACGACATATTAAGAGTCCAAATATACTCCTGTGTGTACTCGCTTCGTAACGAGTAATTTTTTCTTTGCCGTGCAGTTACTCCGAAGGCACCTCCCCGTCCTGGTGGTTTAATATGCACGATGACACATCAGACTGGAAATCGGTTTCAGTTCGGCAAATAAAAGATGAAAACAATTTTGAGTTGACGCAAATGATTTTCAAAGTTAATTGATAAGTTCAAATAAAATTTGTTAACTTCGTTAATAACAGATTAACGATTATTGTGGCCAGCTTTGTGAGTTTGTAAACTAAATCGCATGGAAATGTCAAAGTTATTTGTTGTTCATCATTCTCTCTACATACCTGAACAGTCCTTTCTGTTGATCCCGTAACTGATACAATGGCTACCGAAATTATCAAGGCCCTCAATATCCTTAGTGCCATATTGTTAAACACAGATTAAAGTTTCAAATTAACAACGTCACTTAATGTAGTTATATGTACTTTCCAAGGGGAAGGCAGTTAACTATTCAATTGCTCAATTCCGAACGTAATGTCTTTCTTTCACCCGACACCTTCACTTTCTATTTCAGCCTTAATGATTGCGAAAAGACATTCAACCGCGGCAATTTATCAGTCTCTGGAACATTGGCCAAACGAAATAAATAAATCTTAACTCCAAGTCACCCACAAGAAGTTATTTCAACACACAATGTAAATCATTTAGGTTTCGGTTTCGGTTTCCTTTCGTTTTGTTAGTACCAGTGTACAGCAGGAAGACTATCGCGTAGGTAGCACACGTTTGCATCTATCTACGAAAATTAAAATCCGCAGATGAGTCGATTATCCACAACACGACGCCGCGATAGCAAGACAATAACTGAGCAAATATCGCGCAGATGGTAGCAGTTTGTGCAATGTCAAACTCCGGAGACGATGCTTCGGATCTATCCTAAGCCACCGGATCGATCCATCCGATTGGCATACCTGAGAATTGAGCAATGCCATCAGCATCACAATAACCACTCTAAAACAACACACATCACATGAGCACGCTAACAATGCTGGGCCCGCGATCGGAGCAAGGCAACACCATCCAAAGTGATGGCAAGTGGTAAGCGTTTAGATTCAACGGTCTTTGTTCATCTCAGGTGATCTGTCTGCAGGAAAATGTATGCAGATCTCCAGTTGTGACAGTCGATTCGGAATCAAATTCATTTCGGTTTACAGTGCATTGTGGTTGGGCGACATCAAAACGCGACCTTTTTCGCATCGAAACGTGTCACATTACGTGGTGTTATTTAATCGAATCAGTTTAGATAGCTTGGCATGCTGATGTATGCAAATCTCAAACAGGTCTGTAAGAAATTGTAAATCTTGCGGTGATTGCACCAAAATATGTCAACGCCATTTTTACAGTCTATTAATTGATAAATGATTTCAGTTTAACGACAGTAACTCAAGTTAGATTGAAAAGATGATGAAATTTGAATTTATTTCCAGTTTGCATCAGCCCTAGTAGAGCCTACACATGCTCCGCAGGTTTCTTTTTTTGGTATACATTTGTGTAGGGGGCTGGCGGCTACCTTTACGGTGTGAGTTACAGAAACCTTATCGATACGTTTAACCTTGTTTGCCATAAAAGAAAATAATGTCTGTCTTCAACGCATCGAACTTGAATGTATTTTAATGGTAAGAGCGGGACTCGGTGAATGGTTTGGATTTCAAATTTAAACATCTGATCCTTTTTTTCTATTTTTCGCTAGTATTGGTAGCACAAAACTTACTGTGGTCCTCCAGGACTCCAAACGGCGAATTGAGAAGCTCTTTCATGACAGATTGTACTCCCGGAGGTTTGTCATTCCCCGACTAGAGGTGATGCCGCGAAAAAGCCACACAGTCAGCCCAATGCGCTAACCGCTGAGCCACGGCAACCACAATATCACTGCAAGAGAGAATTTAAAAAAACCTATAGGTTAGGTTAGGTATAATCTAACGCTCAGTATATTCTAACGATAACAGGAGGGTCACTCACCCTTGAACAGAAGCTAAAGAGTAACCAATCTGATTTTATCGGTGGTTTCAATTTTGTCATCTCCAGTAGTACCTGCTAAGTTTATGAATCAGTAAGTCATGGTGGGCTGGAATGGAAGGTACATTTTCAGTAGCTACTTCCTTGTGGGACCAGCTCTAACAGATGACGACAAAACAGAACTTTCTGATAGTACCTCTTATAACAAAAATGACAACGACGGAGAAACAGATAAGACGGACCAACACAAGATAAGACAGACCAAACGAAAGTACCAGATGAACACTGATAGCACGTCACATGAATAGATATGCACTTTTTTAATGAAATACGTCAGTGAGAGTACGACGCCCTATAGATGGCGTCGCTCGGCATTCCAATCGCCTAGCCCATTTGACAGAAAAAGCGAGGAAAGTTGGGATGCTAAGAATTACGATGGCCGAATGAAGTCGTAGAGGAGGGGACAAGTCGACCTACAAAGGGACGATCGGCAAGAACCTCCGCCACACGTTGCTCTTATATTATCCCGAGCTATGATTCTTCACTTAATGCAAAAAGTTGGCAAAATGTTTGAGATCGAAATCCTTGCCGCTGCTTTACACTAATCGAATCATGCGACATATGGACATTTTGAAAATTGATTCTGGAGTGATTATCGGCATGTTTGGGTCCAACCCCAAAATCCTGAAACCACTTAGAAAACAAGTCCTTGCTTCTCAAGTTTAAAAACATGCATCCACAATAGTTATTCTTACCTTTATTAGGAAGGTTGTCCAACACATGGCAATAGATATTCTAGCTCGCAGTTTCCTCGCCATTGGTCGAAGATGCCATAACTTTAGAAAAGGGACAATAACAAATTCGGGAAAGCGTAATCATTTTAACAGCAAGGCGGAAAAACTTCGAATCCACCCTCGAGGGATGGCGTAGTAGAGGTAGAGGAAAACTGCAACTAGGTCGCGCACGCAAGTGGAAGGGGACTTTAACCAACTTGGCATGTGAAACTGCAGGTAGGTGGCCAAAGATCGAGCTCGTGGCCAAAGGAGACGCTTGCTGGTTGAGGCTCAAATCCACAAGATATATTCGTACTTAGACGAAAATTCGTGCATTTTGGTGCAAATGAAAGGATCCTTAGGTAGATGCCATGTTTGAAGTTTAAGAAGTGAGTGACTTCGGAACTGGTATCCTTGTCGTCGCCTTTGCTCAGTTATTAGGGCGTTGCTGAGCGAACTGCGTGTGGACATGGCTAAGTCTTAAAGCCATGTCCTTCGAAAATTTTTCGCGGCACAACCTCCCGTCGGGGAATAACAAGCCTCCAAGAGTACAATTTGTCATGGAAAAGCTTCTCGCCGTTCGGAGTTGGGAGTAAATTGGAAGTTCCCGCAATTCGTACCAAAAATGTAACACGTACAACATGAATGGTTGCGAGAAGATAGGCCTTGCCTCACTTCGAGCTGTCGCGCCAGCTATTTATTTTGTTTAGAAGCGAGTGAAGTAAGAACCGAGATCACCTCAAAAATCGGTTAAAATGTTTCATATACGCCTCAGTATTTTAGGTTTCCAATGGTAAATGCCATGTTTGAAGTTTTAAACTTTGCAGAAGCGAGTAAACCTAGAGCTGGGATCATCCGAAAAATGGTATGGGGCACAGTCGATGATCGAGCCGTTGTTTTGCATGAAAACTGTAAATTATAATTTTTTTTAACTAGTTTCTACACAAGTGTGACAATACGGTGAGACATTTAGTCTGCATCGTGTCAATTTCCATCGGGTCAACTGAGTTGCTCATAGTTCCTGCAAGTGGTGAGGCGCACTCACAAGATGGCGGGCGATGACTTCACGTTGATTTGCTTCAACCTGCCGATTTCGTTTTAATGATGAGTTTTTGGATTAGCTCGATTCGTCTTCAAGTGGCCCTCTACCAGTTCTCATCATAAGCGACGACATGAGAAAATGCTTTGACATAAAGGACACATTTATGATTTAGATTTCGATCAAATTTTTATTTTAATGTATTGTTTGGATCCTGCCATTATGAATGAAATATAATGTCATTCAAATGACCTCCACGGGACTTCTTACAGAACTCGATTCTGGCAATAATTTGACCATAACTTGACGAATATTCGTTTTCAACACTTTGACTAACGGCAGCCATATTTTCTGTATACCGTGCATTTCGGTGATGGATATGCCTAAAGAAATCTGTATCAGAGCCAGTCTTCTCGAATTTTTTTACTATCTTGCCTATAGTATGCTCAGATGAACGGTTATGTCGACCATAATCTGCTCATAATGCGCGAAATGAAGCTACTATGGAATCACTATTTTTGTAGTAAGTTTTCACAATTTTAACACGTTCTGCAATTGTAAGACCCTGTTCACACAGGAGCAACGGATTGGATTTTTTTTGACGTTTACAGGCGAGGGGGGAAGCGGAGAGATGACATGTTACGCCACTCCGGATTTTTAGATTTTTTAAAATTCTTGGATTTTTTTTGACGTTTGTAGATGTCAATCGGCAGTCACTCGACAAACGTGTAAAAAAAATTGTTTTCGTGAATAAAACAATGTGTCTTTTGGGCTAAAGGCTGATCGCATTTGTGTTATTTATTTAAATTGTTCTAAATTTCGTGAAATAAGCACGAAAATCAAATCAATTTGGTCGACACTGACAATAAATATTTCAAGAAAAGTCCGCGGAAGTGTTCAGACAGGACTATCAATCTGAACACGAAACGTCAAAAAAAATCCAATCCGTTGCTCCTGTGTGAACAGGGTCTAATACGTAAAATGGCAAACCTTAAACTAAACATATACAGTCTCGGGTGACAGTTCGGTTTGACGTATGTAATTGAAACAGAGATGTCAAATCCGGACCACGAATGCTATGTTTTAAATACTATTCCAATCTCACTGACTTGTAATAAATTGTTTTTTATTCGAGTGGACTCGTCGAGATCTTTTCAATGAGCAGTAAATCACGACCGTAGGACGTCTGAGTCAGAAATAATTATCTGTCAAAGATGCGAGTAGAGCGCTGATGTCATCCCCCTCCCTCTTCGCGAATAAGAGCCACGCCACTGTCTGCCTGACTGAAACTTCGTCTGAATAGTTTTTAAAATATAAGGATTATAAATTCTACTACATTCCGAGTTAAAAGAAATTTTCACATCTTGACATTGGTTTGGCTCAGGCCACAGTCAGAGCTTGCTAGTAGTATTCTATTCTCATCCAACTGCACAGTTAATTATTTACCCAATTCAAACAACTGATTAATAAATTATTAAGTGTTTTTTGAAAACCAAAGTAATCAATCGGAAACCACTTAAATGCGCACCCAAAGTGAAGCACACGCTTATTGACCAGTTCCTGCTTTCGATGGTATCCATAAACGTTGTTGGCAATTCAAAGCAAAACGGCCTCTAGGGTCACCTGAATTAGAGAATGTACAAATGAATTCAATAGATCTGCACCATGTCTATCTGCTACTCCACAGAAGAAGTACACTTTGGATAAGTTCATCTCGGAGGTGACCTTTGATTTTAATTAAGCCGATGAGGAATACTCAGGCCGCGTGAACAGGAAAAATAATTGAATTTCTTTCTCCTAATCACCGCCAAGGTTCGAATGGAAAGGTGTAAAATAAATCGAACACAGGTAATTGCTGTGTTGCGCAATGTCCGATCATTTTTTTGTTAGCAAACACATAACTGTTTGTTTATTGTAATTGTTAAATATTTTACAAGCGCCAGCTTAAAATGTATCTAAAGCACGTCTGGCTTTGGTTT
This sequence comes from Matsumyia berberina, assembly GCA_917880715.2. Classification (NCBI taxonomy): domain Eukaryota; kingdom Metazoa; phylum Arthropoda; class Insecta; order Diptera; family Syrphidae; genus Matsumyia; species Matsumyia berberina. The sequence goes on from OU862870.1 coordinate 40,433,082, forward strand.
ATGCCTTCGACTGGCCTTGACTTCGGTCGATTATTGCCAGTAAGATTGATTCCAACCACTTTGGAGTTCGATAGCCAACGCACATACATGTGTGTGTAGGTGCTTAAATTTTCAATAAACCATTGGCCGTCTCGAGGATGGGTAAATACCGAATCATAGAGAGATCAATGAATCAGAAGAAACGCAAATTATTTACAATTACTAATCAAAATGGATTTCGAAAGGCTTGATGGTGCGTAATTAATGACAGCTATTATGCTTAGGGAATGGACATTTATAAGTGATTACTAATTTGCGTAATAACGCGCCATTAAAACAGCTTGAGCCTCAAGAGGAAGTAAGTGATAGATTGGATGAAAGGCTCGATGCAAAGGTCTTATTCTTCGTCAAAAAATGCCTAAGTTCATGGACCAAATATTGGTTGTTTAGTTAATAGAACTTGCATCAGGGAATATGAGCTTTGGAGGGCACTCTTAGTGGCATGTGGATCTTTTTTTATTATGAGGCTAGGATCTCTACTAGGGCTAAGCGCAATCTAGTGCGGTTTTCAACTGAAGAATCTGGAGTGCCTATGCTGTTCTATACTCAGTTTTCTAAGGTTCCCCCTGTGCCTACAGTGAGGCGTCAACATGTTAGAATGTGAAGCCGGTTTTTGTTTAGGTTTAGGCAAATTTTGTTCTGGTTGTATTTTTCTAGAAGCTCCTTAGCCTGGCTTAAATGAGGAATCTTATGCCACTGCCAAACCCGTTTGTTCATTTTCTCTGTATACTCCTAATTCACAGAATGGTTCTTGTCCTAAGAATGACGTTTCCGAGCTGCTCAATGCTAAGCTATAGAGACCTAAGTATCCAACGTTCCGATGGTAGTCAAGAGAAAGAATTTCGTTGCCAGATAGATTGTTCGCTGATCAGTTTGCCAACTTGACGATCGGCTATATTAAGCATGTTGCAGGTAGTCCCGTCCAGACATGTGAGTTAAATAAATAAATAAATAGCTAGTGCGACAAATCGCCTAGCTTCTCGCAACCATTTATGTTGTGCATGTTAAATTTTTCACACGAATGGAAGGGACCTACAATTTATTGGCGACTCCGAACGGCAATTAAGAAGCTTTTTCAAGACAAATTATGCTCTCGGAGGCTTGTCATTTCCCGACGAGAGGTGATGCCGCAAAAAATGTTCGGTGGAGATGGCTGGGCCTTGAACCCACTCAGGCTTGCATAGCAGTCCAACGCACTAACCACTGAGCCGCGGCGAGTATTGTAAAAAATACTGAGTCCTGTGGAACAGCAGAGGCCAAATCGTTTATTTCTTGATCGTATAACTAGTCACGTATAAACGAGCATCCTGAGGCCATATCATCTCATTTTTACGTGACGAGTGATAATTGGCCCCAGTGATGATTTGGCCCCAGCATGAGTCAGGAAAGGGATAGAAGTAAATTCATTGCTCACTAAGAAGATCTTAAGAAGATTGCCATTCATTTAGAAACAATGTTACCGACATAACTTCCTTTAAGCTTGTTGACGGAAGCAAAGACTTTGGAGATATCCATTCATCCTGTCGATGCTTAGCTCTCATTTTTCAAACAGAAAAGCCATTAGATTTCCGTGGAACGTGATTACCTGAATCCATGTTGACGGTCACTGACGAGATGGTTCCTGTCAAGACATTAAGCCTTTGGATTCCTATTTCCATCTATCCTAAAAGATGACTGTAAAGTAAGGGGTAGACGGTAGGAGAAGATTGTGGGGACAACATCACTTGTTACGCCAAAGTTTTCAAGCTCAATTCTTGATGTCAAGAAATATTTATTTCTCAAAAAATTATTGGAATCCGACCAAGTGTGAAGGCTGATGTCAACTCTACTGCAAAGACTTGAACAGGTGACCGAAGTGAATAATGGTTATGACATTGGGAGGTAAGAAAAAAATGCCGAGTTGATCTAGAGGCCATCCTTGAAAGGCGCTGAAACCTATTTATTTCATGAGTTTCAAAACTTGCGCGATGTGAATAACATCATAAAGGTATTCGTAACTCCTTGAATGCAAGTGAATTTAAAAAAAAACGACGGGTTTGGTGAGGGTCGTCCTGTTCAGTTTGGTTGGTTGGTTGGTTTTGTGGATGTTCTAAAGATTTACTTAAACCTCAACCGGGCCCATTGTACTAATATAAAGTGTTCTCATGGGACTTTAACCAAGAAGTAGGGTTGGCTAATCTGCAAAGTGATAGAAATCAACGGAAGAAGCTACTACCAAGAGTACGGAGTCTTCTGGTGGCTAGTGCGGGATATTCGCACAGCAGATGATGGGCGGACTTTTTTTTCTCTTTGCCCCTGCAGCTTCTGCAGTAGTCATCATAGGCTAATCCTATCCCGTAGTGTCCTGTGAGGACACCGGAGATGATTCGTATTTTCTTTCAAGTAAGTTGTACGAGATTTTAGGGATTCTTCTTATCCAACGCTGGCCATAGTTATCTGGCACATGTGTTCTTATGACACAATCGCGTATTAGCCCTAATCATGGTTTCCTGATCTACTTCTCTGTATAATAGGCGTTCTTAGGTTAAGTTAGGCTAGTGGGCCGATGAAGATGATAAAACCCTCTTTATCCCACTTAGGTCTATGTAGATCCATTGTGGTACCCATGTGATTCTATATACTGATGACAGCCACTTGGCTGTCCTTGCAAACTTGAGTAGATCTGACAGTGATAGCTCCTCGATGTTATGGAAGAGGTATCTGCCTAATGTTCATTTTCTAATATTGCAGAGACTTTGACAATGACAGAGAAAGTGAGTCGTATCCTCATGCATCTCCCCGTCCCAGCAACGTCTGCATAGGTCACCCTGGGTCAGGTGCAGCTTTTTTGCATGGTGACTGAGCATGTTGTGGCCTGTAACGAATCGTAGTAGTAATGACAAGGATTTCCTGTTCATATGTAGGAGCTTGTTAACGTTGCTGTTTTCCAAGGCTCTCTGAACCACAAATATCTCGACATTATTGATGGCACCCTCAATGTCTAGGAATGCGGCGAGCGTGTGTTCTTTGTAATGGAGAGATGCAGAGAGAACTGTGCGACATCACGACGTCTTGCAGAGCGGTCTCCACACTTCTGCCCTTAGTATAGCCGTGCTGCGCCAAGGATATGTTCCTGTGGTCGAGCTTGCTGCGTATATGAGCGTCGATAACCTATTTGAAGGTCTTTGGGATGAAGGATGTTGGACTTATGGCTCTAAAGTCCTTCACTGTCGTACGACTAGGTTTAAGAGCCTTGGGTATTAGGGCAACCTTCAACTCCCTCCACTCTCTCGGAATGTGACCACATTTGAGACTGCCTAGAAAGATTCTTTGTAAGGCTTGTGCTTTCAGGTGCTTTGACTTTTGTAGCATGATTGGGGAAATCCCATTAATACCTGGTGATTTAAAGGGTTGGAATGAGTCAATTTCCCATAATATTCCCGCCTCAGAAACGATATCTGCCGGCACCATCACCTCGTTTTGCGGGTTAGCGTTCCCACATGGGTCATCAACCTGTCCTATCGTGCATCCCGGAAAATGTCCGTTAAGCAAAAATGCCATGAACTCAGAGCAGAATTGTTTCCAGTTCCCATTGGTGTCTTTCAGCTACCTTGGGACTGAAGGCTCCTTAGTGAAATGGGTGTCCCTGCAACCAAAAGGGTAACTATATGCATGATTTAGAACTGCACCCTGCAAGTTCGTCCGCCATATCTAATAAATTATCGTTAAACCATAAAAGATAGAAAGAGAAAAAACCAATAAATCTTATGAGCTATCACTAATGATCAGAGATAACCCCTGGTTTCGTACTTTTCCCACGTACAGCCAAATCACATAGTAGCTAATGTATCTTTTTGCCTTAAATCAAAAATGTTTGAGATTATTTTCGTGAGAGTATCGCTATGCGAATCTCACGAAATTCACGCATACAAATTAAGAGCGGTTAGACTCGTGATCACTTTCTCCAAGTTTGTTTCTTAACGCATGAAATATGCATTACAGAGCTTTTGCCGGTTTGTTTATTGCAAATCTGTATTAATATGTTTTTTGTTTTTGATTTATGCCAAAGCGGTTACGACGTTTTCATTAATCATTGCGTTTGATTGGACCGTAATAGATCGGTTATGGAATATGACCTTGTCCTGATTTTCGAACATACTCTTAATAAGAGTGGTTTCCTGTATAATCGAAAAGTCCGCACATAATTTTTGACTAGCTTGTGGGGTCTATATTTCTCGTATGTGAGGTATCTAGGTAGGTTGTTGGGTGTCCTATGCCATGCGTCATTGGTTCACGTAGACGTCTAATTGGGTTTATTGTCCCCATTACTTCTTACCTGTGAAAATTTGAAACGACGAGAAAAATGGTGTTGAGGAGCCACCTAGATTGTGATATGAACCTCAGAAGGCTCCTCAACTGAATATTGCTATGATTCCCTAGATCACAAAAGAAACGATTACCAACTTACCAAGACTCCGAAATCTTATGTTTGATGGACATTTACAGTTGTGGCAGATTTAATTTCCTCCTCATTGCTGCAGCGTCTACCGTTGTTGTACCGTTGCTGCAGTCATTTCCGACTCCAAATGACGATGGTTGAAGTCTAAAGTCTTGCATAAAACACCAGAAGTTGTACCGACCACTGGTTTGGATCCATCGCTGAAGAATGTTACATCTTCTGGTCCTGGTAATATCCCCATGCATTTATTCGTACTTTCCAGACATTTTTATATAAAATCTTCTGTCAAGCGTTGGAGTTGTCAACAAGGAGTTAGTTGTACTAAGCTTTAATTCCATCTGCTTCTAAGTGTAGATCTAGCAACTCTTAGTTATGAAATCTGTCCGGCGCAAGGCAACTTACATAAATTCTGTTGATTGTCGAACGAATTCTTAAAATCAACGAAAAGCAGGTAAAGTGAGGAAATGCACTTACGCACTTACTTAAGGTGGCGCTAAAGTCCGGGGTGGACCTGTGCTTCAACCAAAAAGCGTCTCCAGCCAGCTCGATCTTTAGCCAGCTGCCTGCAGTTTCGCACGCCAAGTTGGTTAAGGACTCTTTCCACTTGCGTGCGCCACCTGAGCCGCAATCCTCCTCTACTGCGCCGTCCTTCGAGTGTGGATTCCAAGATTTTCCGGGCCGGAGGATTAGTGTCCATCCGCTCTGCATGACCCAGCCACGTCAGTCGTTGGACCTTTAATCCTCTGGTGAAGTCAATGTCGCTGTACAGCTCGTACAGTTCGTCGTTGTTTCTCCTCCTTCATTCACCGTTTATACAGATGGGACCGAATAGCGCCCGAAAAATTTTCCTCTTGAAACAACTAAAAACAACATCATCTGCTTTTGACAGAGTCCAAGCGTCGGTGTTGAATGTCCTTTCTTGTTGACATTATATACTTCGTCTTGCCCTCATTGACCGCTAAACCCATCTTCGCCGATTCCTTACAATACTCACGAACGCTTAAGTGACATCATGCTGCCTTCTTCCGAGTATGTCTATATCGTCGGCCTATCCGGGTAATTGGAATTTTGAAAGATTGTGCGTGAATTTTTGACTATTCTTTCAAGAACGACGTTGAAAAAGTCACATGACAGCGCGTCGTCTTGTCTAAATCCTTTTGAGACATCGAAATTGAATTCTCCGTCATCCTGCAAAAACGAATGTATTTGGCAGGAATGCCAAAACTAGACATGGCTCTGTATAGCTCGTTTTATAGATGCTGTCATAGTCAGCCTTTAAAATCGATGAAAAGGTGGTGGGTATCGATTTGAAGTTCCTGGATTTTTTCCAAGATCTGCCGCAGTGTGAATATTTGGTCGATGGTGGACTTTCCTGGCCTGAAACCACACTGATATGGACCGATCAGGTTGTTGACGAACGGCTTCAGGCGCTCACACAACACGACAGATAAGATTTTGTAAGCGATGTTGAGAAGACTGATGCCTCTGTAGTTGGCGCACTTCAAAGGGTCTCCTATCTTGAGGAGGAGGGGAGATGCACTGTTCAATGATTTTTTTCGAATTTCGAACGCCTAATGTCCGGTGTGACCTACCTCTGTTTAGACCGAAAATTAGGCCCGGATGCACCACAGTCCAAGTTATATGCTCTTCGAAATCGTTCGATGCAATTGCAATCAAGTCAACCGGGGCTAGCATTTTTTCTTTAGTTTGCTCTGAACCACAGAGTGTTAATGTAGTCTGCACCGGAGGTCCGAAAGCAAACCAGAAACCTGCTCCTTGGGTCTCGTATTTATTTTTAGTTGTTCCTGTATTAGCTTAGGAAATACTGTAGATATTAGCTTAGCTATTCCAGATAGCACGCGAATACCTCTTCAATCTTCACACTGTGTAAGATTACCTTTCTTGGGGAGCTTGACTTCCGGAGAAAGTGGCTTTGAGGAGGATCACAGCCAGGTTATCACTTAATGACCCTTAACCGTAGCCGATGTATTACTTCGAATTCGCATCTATACGTGTGCAGTCCTCTGTGACAGCTCGCAGCTTGGTCTTTTAGGCATTCCTGGTCCATGGTATCGCCTGGATCATACTAATAACTGCCACATGCTCTGATAGATTTAAGTTATTGAGTAGGACCATGATAAAACCTTATAAAACAGGTAAACAGGAACTGCGGGTGTGGAATAAGAGCTTCTGTGGTTTCGGAGGTATTCGAGGTATCACGGTACTTTCTGTTGAACGAACTGAAAGCCCAAGAGCTTATCTAGTTGTATCGAACTTCCAATCAAGCTGTGGCTAGTATTTGGTGGCTGTTGCTATAATTTGCGAAAAGAAATGGGAATGGAAAATTTTCGTCGTTCTGTCAGCTTCCTTTACGTATGACTCGGTAAGGCCTCTGCGACCGAAAGTCATTGGCACTAGTCATGTCTTGTGATACTTGTGTTCAGAATACGGTCTGAGGAAACCAACAAAATACCGAAAATTTGCCTGGCGTTGATCGCAGTATGATGAATCTAGTCAAGAAGATTTTAATTTTCAAAATTATCTTGAGGCGACAGAAGCGTTGTGATAAATATGAAGGCGTACTTGCCCCACTTACGAAGTGTGTTTCCGTGAGTGTTGTCATTGTCGCGATATTTATCGACAGTAACACCATGAATGCACATTTACACCTCTGAGCATTCCTCCTATGTAGATTTGAACTTCGGAAATCTCATAGTAGCCCAGATAGCTATGTACTGCCGTTTTGTATAAATGCAAGGCTGTATATTATAAAACTTCATTCACAATTTAGTCATACAACTTGCTGATTTCTTTAATGGCGGCCGAGGATCCCAACACGAGCGCGAATGCACCAAAGCATATAATGAAGATATTCTTCCATATGATACAGTTAAAGGCGCCAAAGCCGTATTCAAAGCCCATAATTAATTCCAATATTACCTGGAAAACATGCTCAGGTACTTTAGTAAACCAAGTTAATCATAAAGACTCACACTCACAGGCATAACAAGACCCAGAATTGAAAAGCAAAAGGCGCCAATAAGACCCATGAATGGAGCAATTGAAGGTACACCAACTGCCACAGCAACAGCGGCTAACGTCAACGTGGTCCTAAAAGAGAAAAGACGAATTAGAAAAGTAAATTAAGAAAAAATTATTAAAAAAAAATGTGAAAGGGCTTTTCATAAGGGTCGTAGTTCGGATCAATAAATAACTTGAATTCATTGATCCAAGATTTGACGAAATAGCACCTACCAACCGCATTTACACCGGATCTTGCAACAACACAAAGATTAAATTAGTAATCAGAGCACTTAAGAAAAATAAAGCTGTAGGCGTAGATTCCTTTCCTGCCGAACTTCACTACGAAAGAAGAAGTCCTTATCACTTTAAGAGGTGTCGGAGTTCCGGAAGGAAAATAGAAACTTCTTCAGTCAAGCAGCACTTAAGGTCTTAAAGATCTAGATTAAATGTGGTCAGATAATGTTAAAGTATACTCAACCTCCATGACAGTCCCAAGCTGTCAAAGAAAGTAGGCCAAGCGATAGGCCAAACACAGCCGCCAATGAAAGCATGAAAATAAATTTTCAAGGTCACTCCTAAAAAACCAAATCAAACACCAAACGTGCGAGACGTCCTGTCTTTACCTAGGACAGGAGACACTGTATCCAAATAAGTCACATTGGCCCAGGGATGATATAATCAGAATAAACGTCATCATCATCATCATCAATTTCCAATGGCCTACTTATCCACTGAGGGTTGCAGGTTAAGGGTCCTTAAATGGACTTCCGATCTTCCGCCATCGACTCTAAATCATCAGGGGCTATCCCCATATGGGTAGAGGTGAGGTTTCGGACTTGGTCCAGCCATCTCATCCTGGACCTACCTAGAGGACGCCTACTTGATGGCATGGATTTCATGGCACGTCTCGGAAACCGAGTTGAGGACATGCGTTTAATGTGTCCAAACCATCGGAGTATGGATCTTTCTGTACGAAGAAGTACATTGAGTGCCTCACGTGACTCGTCGAGATCGGGTTAGAATAAACGTATTCAAATGAAAGCATAACTCCATTAAATAGTACACAGATGTTTCCAAAATACAAACAGATACCGGGGCAGCGGTAAAGCCCCTGGTAACATCACTCAGTGTCTTTACAGCAGAGGTGAATTCGATTGAAAAATGCCGGCAATTCAATCTCAATAAGAGTTATCGCGATACGTACTACGAGATAGCCAAGCTGAAATCAAGCTGCCTGGAGAAATAAAACGGATTTGACCAAAATAAAAGCCACCTTCTACTGGGTGCCAGGTCAAGTAAGAGCGAATAGAGATGCATTGGCGACAAAAAGGTCGGGGTCCCCATTCGTTGAACCAGAACCAGTTTGCAGGCTTGAAATGCATAGAATTGAGGAGGAATTGAAAAGAGAATGCAAAAGAAGGTTCTGGCTAAAACCCCTAGGACTAGACAGACGAATGACTTTATCGGGAATTATGGCTTGAAAAGGTGCAAGACGTTCTTAGACATCAATCAAAACTAGTTTCGCCTTCTAACAAACTTTTCAACGGAGAATAGAGGAGAATGGAAACTACAGATGCAGCCGAAGAGATCCCATTGCATATATTTAAGGACTGTGGGTTGGGTTAGGTTAGGTTAGGTTGGGGGGGAAATGCACATCAGCAATGTTTGCACGGACGCCATTTTGTCTCCCATATGACGTAGGCGACATATTTGAAGCTTCAGGCATTCGCAAAGCAGGCGTTGGATAGTTTCTATTTCCTCTGTATCTTGGCAGCTCTTGAAGTGGACTGGTGAATAAATACCTAATCTAGCGGCCATTGCACCTATCTCATAGTGCCCCCTCAGTACACCTGTTAGGATACTAGCTTCTTTTTTCTCCCATGCCAGTAGGCTTTTGGCGGACTAGGTGGTGTTGGTTAGTTCACATAGCTTGGTTCCAGTCAGCCTTTCTTAGTACACCGATAGGAATATTACCCGATGTGTAAATCTCTTCTGTGTTTAAAGAGGGTGGATTGGATAATTTGGAAAACCATCCAGAAAGGAATAGAAATCTTAGGAGTTTTCTAAAATCAAGAGTCCTCAGTCTTCTGGTGGCTATTATTTTTTAAAACAGGCGGAGAGCTGTAAAAGCCGTTGAGTGTTACTTTAACGTTTACTATAACCACGTATGCCTTCAACCCCTGACCGTCTTTCTCAGGTTGGACTCATGGTTTCTACCTTTGTGCAATCCGGCAAGTCGCAAATTAATAGTGGTTCCAGCGTCTCTTTTTGGGACTCCGTCCAGGGGCTCTTCTTTTTGAAAGACATTGGCATTTTCAATTTGTTTTTAAGAAGTTCCGACAATAACAGGATATCTTTAATAGCCCTGCAATTTTCACATTCCATCTAAGTTTATGTTTCTTCCCATTTGCATGTTTGATTTGGCACACTAGGTAGGTAGGTAGGACGTAGGCCAGGAAAGCCCTTTGTGGTACCACATGGATCTATACTCTGAACAGCGCCACTTAAATTATTGAAACTATTTGGAACCCTTGATGAAAATGAGGATACTTTTGACATCAGTATGTGATAGTTTGCCCAAGTTGTCGAAGTGATAGGTAGAGCTTGCTTCTTTGGGATAGGACAGGACAAGTGCAGAGGAAATGGAGGATCGTTTCTTCCTTCTCTTCGTCCCTGCAGCTCCTGCAGAAGTCCTTTGAGAAGAAGTCCATCCTTTTGGCATGAAGGCCAATGGGACAATGGCCAGTGAGAACACCAATAACGGTGGTAATGAGCGACCTATTAAGCAAGATAGATCGAGTGATATAGCGTGGGCCAAATCTCCTTGGAGGTGCGGCACGTGGTGCCGTTGCTTCATCTTTGGTTAGTCTTACTGATCGCGTCGTACTCTAAGAGAAGTTTACATGTAGCGAGTGGAATACCCAGATTCCTCCGTTCCGGAAGAACGTTTGGTGATTTCATTGGCCTTATAGTTCCCTAGAATTTCCATATGACCGGGTACTCAGCATAGGTAAATGTTAAAATGTTCTGCCATCTCTATGAGAGATGGGCGACAGTCTGAAGTAGCTTTTGATGTACATTTTACCGATTCCAGGGATTCTGTGGCAGCCTAGCTATCGGTAAAAATTGTAGTATCCCTGAAGGATATCACATTTTGCCTAAGCCATAAGGCTTCGTTAATCGCCATGATTTCCGCCTGAAAAACGCTACAGTGGTCCGGTAGACGGAAGGGGATGCCCATGTTAAGCATATAGGAGAAAACACCACCTCCCACTCCGTACTCGGTTTTGGAACCGTCGGTGTGGAGATGAACAGAATGGTCCCCTAGGTCAACCTGACCTAACTTACTTTTGGTCTCACAACTCCAAACTAGCTTAACTAACGAAAACCTGTGAAGGTTATATAGCCTTATAAACTGGTCAACAAGATGTGTGGGAACACACTGTTTGAAGAGAGAGAAAAAAAAAAACTAAACTTACCTGACAATATAATCACCCAACCGAGGCCTTGTTGAGAAGCTATCTTCCAAATAGTACCATCCGATTTCCAAACAAACTGTGAATTGAAGACCAAAAGTACCATACGTGGCCAAGGCAACCATCAGCAAAACAAGTTGAGCTGGCCTAAGTCAACAAAAAGTAAAATCAAAGTCATATCCACACTTGAAATTAAGAAACCAACGAATCTTACAATTCTTCAACTGGTAAATTCAAGGTAATAGTTTCTTCAGTATCAGGACCATATTTCCAGTAACCTAAGAGTCCAAGCGTTGCGCAAAATATCGCAATTCCCAACATTCCCTGGGCGAGTACACCAAAGACTCCAAGGAACTCCTTTGGTGCCTTCATACTGTTCTCCAACGGCAATATCATACCAATGCATTGCATAGCAAAAATAGCAATAGCAAAGTACGACGGCATCGTAGAAAGCACGTAGTACGCTCTCGTCTCAGCAGGTGGCAGGGAGTCCCTCACCGAGTAGTAACACGATCCGAAAACGGCACAGACCATGAAGAAGTTGGCTACCATCGACACAGGAGCCAATAACTTGAGATTGGGAATGAACACAAGCAAAAGACATGGAACAAACAAGGCTGCGATCAAAGGTCGATCGTCATATTTTTGGCCGGTCCAATGCTCTCCGACCTGAGAATGAAGTTAAATTACAATACAAATGCTGTTCGGTTAAATGGGTTGTGTAACTCCTCACTTGCTGTAAGTTTTTAGCGATTAAGACTGTGTAGACGCAAAGTGTGCCAAAGTATGTTAGGAACAAACCAAAAATAACAATGAATTTGATGAATCCAGCACAGCGTTGAAGGCTTTCCGGACCGTACTGAAAAGTCTTTTCTACTAATTCAGCGTAAGTGATTTTGGACCTCTGCTCCTTGTAATAAATATGGTGAGCACATTGTACCTGTAAAAGAGAAGAGAATGCTCATATGATGTGTTAGCAGTTTAAGTGGTGTCGTTATAAGCAACGTCAACTGTAGGCAAAAGTCGACTTAATTTGTCTTACAGAAGCTTCTCATTGAGCCATTCTGAGCTGTCGTAACACACACATCATGAACGATTGCGGAATGTTAACCCTCGATCTTCAGGACGGCAATGGCAAAGATCGATTCAACAGTCAACGAGGACAAAACAGAGTACATGTTCCCAACAGAGAAGGACGCCTGACTCGGACGGAACGTCACTATTGGCTCTGAGGTAGTTGGGAACTTTGTCTACGAAGAATTCTGATAATGACACACCAGTTCCAAATTAAAAGGGGAATCACTGTTGCCAACCGCTGTTTTCTTGGTCTAAGACTGTTACTAAAGTGACTCTATACAAGACACTCATTATTCCCGTCCTGTGGTATATTGTAGAAGCATGGGCTTTGTCAAAATCGGATGAAAGCGCACTTGGCATTTTCGAAAGTAACTTAAGAAACTTACCAAAACATATGCGCAATGTCCACAAATCAGGGCTGTAAAAAAAGTTGCCACGAATCCAAGAACAAGTCCGGAGTACATGAACGCTATTGGCATTGACAAAAGACCAGTTCCCAGCGACGCCTTAAGCAAATGCATGAGGGTTTCAGTGTTGCTAAGTTCAAATTAAAAACAAAACAAAATGTATGCATCAAATTTATGGACCAAATGCAAGCTATTGCTGAACTTACGTGGTTGCATACGGCATTGTAAGGCGTTCGACAAAAGGATCATATTCCTGCGGCTTGACTCTGGATGGATCCTCGATCATCTTGATTTCTCTAGAAGAGAAAGTTTGTGTGTGCTCTTAAAATTAATTAACTACTAGTCGATGCGAGAAGTAAACAAGATTTATCCGTGCGTGATGAGCTGCCTTGTTTGGGTACTTTATTACCCAGAGGAGAGCTGTTTTAAACAGATCGCAAGATCGAGCCTTAGGCAAAAAAAAGAAACAGAAAAAACAGAAACTCAGTTCGGTCGGCCTAATCTTGAGTAGGAAGGTTAAAAATAAAAACTTAACCCCAAAAAGAGTCAGTCCTTCTGAAAACAACATAAACCGTTTAAAACGACCTAAAACCGAACTGCTGTCGGTCAAAGATATGCAGTGGTTATTGCTTTGTACTACTGTGCGAACTGGGTAGGTTCGAGCTCAAGCAATATTCACCAAACATTCGCGGCACCACCCCTCGTCGGCGAATGACAAGCCTTCGAGAGTATGATTTGTCATGAAGAAGCTTCTCAATTCGTTGGTCCTTACCAAGATACTTGGTGTAACCCTAGACTTTCTATTCACATATGTAAGATAGTACCGTATCAAGGTTAAGCTCTTAATGTCCGTCCACTAATCCCAAAGGCAGAAGCTGTACAAGAACGATTTTTTGAAATAAAACTACTTAATCATTTAAACCCAAAGTCTCACTGAACACAGTTTCTAGGACGAACGACTTCTTAAGTGACAACTAAATTTAAAATTAAATTGTCATAAAAATACTTACTCTTTGACTTAATTTGAAAAAAAAAGACACTCCAGTTCCTCGGGCAGAGTTACATCTGCCTCAAGTCTATTCTATTTGATGCTTTGGCCCAAGCAAACTGAGAAGAAACAAAGCAATTTCGAATTAGGCTTTTGTTTTGCACAAACTACAATTCTGGAATTTCAACCGAGGGCTACTAAGTTTTCATGTTGCGAAATAAAATTAGAATAGTAACACGTTTATACTGTCTTGGATCTAAGAAGACTTATAAAGACCAACTTTCAAAACTAATCAACGTCCTCACGGGGCACTGCATCCTAGGCAGGCATGCTCAACCTCTGGGGATACCATGCAACGATTTTTGCAGGAGCTGCAGGGACGACAAGGAGGAAGAGTCCACTGCGCACTTCCTCTGCATGTGTTCCGCACTGGCCCATATCAGGAAAGCCACCCTAGGCCAACACTTCCACAACGATCTAAATGATCTGAACTCCGTCAGCATGGCCCATCTTAACAGCTACATAAGGAAATCTAAATGGATTCAGGAGTAAGCAGGGTATCCCAGTAGTGAGTGGCATCACAATGTACCTACTTTCTGGTCTAAGTGCACCTCCTCTCGGAGGACCACTTCTCACTAACTAACTAACTAACTAGCGTCTATAAGTACTTTAGCCTAGATTTATATGCTGCAAGCTTATGCGTTCTTAATTCCGAATTTATTTCGTACGATAACTCGTACTCGAACACAATTTTTTTAATGTCCGCAGCAATGCTTCGTCCACCTCAGGATGATGTCGATGATGTTGGTTTGGTCTTTGGAGACATTTAGTGACATCCTACCGGTACCTTGGAAGCAACGTTAAATACGACCCTGAAATTGATCCCGGAGCTATCTCTCTGGAGAACGCCATTATCTTGAAAAAAATGTTAATCACACGGCTGTCGCCAACTTGCCTTTGGTCATCTCAAGTTTGCCATAAGTCTGCTCAACGCTGTATTAATTTTTGTAGCCTTTTCGGGTGCAGACCTGAAAAGTATATATACATAAGTTTGTGTCCAGCCTCATTCTACTAGAGAACGCATTCACTGCATCTTTAGTAATTATTGTCTTCAGGCGTACCTGTAGTCCATGGTCTTGCATCCAGATATTGGATGCATCTCATGACCAGGGAACGAATTTTGTTGAGCTTTAAATTAAAAGAAGGGATTTTAACCATTATAATAGCCCTGTACCAGCATTTGGAGGTTTTTTTTTGACAAAAATCGTCTGCGATTGTCGTTCAAAATAACGAACGAGCCGAAGGATCTCATCTCGCATTGGCAAAGATGAGTGAAACTCTGTTTTAAAGACATCATTTCAGTAACTTCGATAATTGAAGGCAATCTGAAGTTTGCAGTGGCATTTCCCAAGTGATTTAAAGCTTTGTTCAATGATGCTGTTCCGAACAGTTCGGAACAGGAAATCTTGCACCTACCTTGAGGTAGAACAGAATTGTGAAAAGTGTCAAAGTCAGCTGTGGCTGTCAATTTGGTATATTTTCAGCGTTTTATTTCTTCAAATGACATTTTTCAATTTTTGATAATTATAGGCGTCTTTTTTTGGTAAACCTATATAGGCTAAGAAAAGTGTGCGTAAAAAAACGCCTATCGAGGCTAAGGAATTTTATCATCGCTGTTTGGCACCACTTTGTGTAATGACATTTGTTACGCTTCAGCAATTATTTTTTTCATTTTCTTTATTTAGAAAAATACATCGGGCAGATTTAAAACAATACAACAAAATAATATAAGATCTTATTTGTTTAACTTTGACCTTTTGTCGTTAGAAGTAAAGCTTCCTTCGGCAATTTTTTTCTTATAAATGACGGCTGTAATGTCATTTTTATCATTTCGATAACGTTTTTCGATAACAATTGGAAAAAAATAGTTTGGTAGCACAGTTTTTATTGCGGGTAAAGAATTAAGGCTGGATAGTTATCCAGATTTCTTAATTCTATACAGGCTTAGTTGTTAGTGTAATTAACATGGAAAATATTTTCTTAGCCTATATAGATTTACCAAAAAAACACGCCTTATGTATATGTTAGCTCTTCATGTGTTAGGGCTGTACTTTTCTGTTCTAAGTTAATCTGACGTTTTTTACAAATTTGTTCTGTTCTGGTTTCTTCTCATTGAACAAAGTTTATATCTTTGATGGTCTTGAGTTCTTCACTTGAAGAAAAAACGGCACCCTTTCGTTTTTTGCAATTTCTTCAAAATCTTTAAAATCTTTATGACCAGCCTTCCTAAATATTATGAATTCTTTTTCGTCTTCTGTGAATTTTTGGATATATGTATGTTCTGGGGTCAACTAAAAGTCTGTAGTATGTATGGAGAATATAAAAATATTTGGGAAAACACCCGGAGGCTTCGTCAGGCTAGAAGAGCAAAAAGACTCTTCAAATCCAACTGCAAAGTAAATGTAAATGCATTATTTCCTAAGAAAACTCTCAATTCCTGGAAAAAATCCTCATAACTTCTCTCGAGGGGAAATTTTGTAAATGAGATTGAATCCTTTAGGTCGCAGTGCCGAATTTCTCTGTCATTGACTGTGGCTCTGACTCGGACATTCCGTACTAACAGAAATCATTGATTGAGCGGTGGCGTATACGTAATATTTTTCTATCGAATGCAGAACAAGTGGTAAAATTGCCAATAAGCCATCATTGCATCAGCAATCGGATATTTAGATAACCGGAGTGATAAATTGCCACAGACTTTGATTGGTTGAAGTATTATTCGTTTCTGAATTGCATGATGGCATTCCACATTCGTCTTGTATGGCCACAGCAAACAGGAGCAACCAAATACAGGTTTAAGTGAAACTGGTAAGCATTCTCTGTTTAGCGACTGCGAGTATTACGTCTTCATAGCTGCCTTTAAAAATCTTTATTGTGAGAGACACTTGTCATTCGAAGTCGAATTTGACAAGGCTGCGAACTAACAACATGTGCTAGCTGCTGAACGGAGCTGCGCTTATTCCGAGATTTCACGAGAAATGTTCTCCAAGAATTTTTAAATTTTCAGCTTCGGTATTATTCTCTTCAAAATCTTCTCGATATTTCAATCCTGATTACGCGCATGCAGTCAAGCAGCATTAAATCCCCAAGGCTTAAGCCTGATTGACGTCAAATCAGAATTGCACCGCTTCAAGACACCCCGAGACCTTTGCGGTAGAAACAAAGTTTAAAGTAGCCTGGGCATGAGGATATTGTTGGCACATGACGCAAAACGTTACCGGATACGAAGTCAGTTTCTAGAATTGAGTTTTGGACAGCACCAGCGGTACTTTCTTTCACTCGCGGCCCCCCCCCTGCGCTATCACAGTTTAGCTCTCTGTCTCTGAGATAACTTTTCATCATCTGTAGTAGATATTTTGGTACGCGAAAAGTGTTCCCTAAAGCGTTTAGCATATGCTTCCATCTGACGGAGTGAAACGAGTTTCTTACGTCTAGAGTTGCCAGTATTAGGATTTTATTTGTGCTGGTTGCTGCGCTGGACCTCGTGAAGTGTTTGAACTTCTTCTACTGCTGCTATTGTTGAGTGCCGTTCAATGAAACCGTTTGGCTTAGCGAATAGCTTTCAAAACTGCAGCTGAAATTAGAGGCTTGAGCATCCTCTGTAAAAGTTTCCCTGCTGTGTCTAGCATACCTTTATGGGATTGCACGTCAGAAGCGCATCCGGGTTTTCTTTTCCGTTGCTAATTAACACCAGTCGTTACTCATTCCTGTAGGCAGTTTACGTTTACGTTTCAGACTTACCTTCTTATTTTAATTCACAAATTTATTATAAGACAAGCAACGTCTTTTTAAAAGTACAAAAGCCCGACACTAGTTAATTCAACCAAATTTCTGCTTTTTATCAATATTTTCATCGTACAATGCCAAGATATGTTTAAAAGACTTCTTCGATCCAAAAATAAGCGCAAACACCCCGAATGTTATAATGGCAATGTTCTTCCATAGAACCCAATAGTACATCCCAAACCCGTCCTCAAAGTCCATAATCGTTTCAATAACCACCTAAGAAAAGAAGTATCTCAATCATATGAAAAGAAAATGATTGAAAATTACCTACTTACGGGTATTATAAGTCCAAGAATGGAAAGGAAAAAGGCACCTAGAAGCCCTATGAATGGACCAATTGTGGGTACAGCAACTGCTACTACTACAGCAGCAATCACCAATATTGTTCTAGAAAAACAAGTATCATAGGCTAATAATTATAAATAATGATTGGGTTTAAACAAGAGGAGTTTGTCGAATTTCTTTTCCGTTTAATTAAACCTATTCTCACTATAAGTCCAATAACCCGGATAGGAGTTAGATTTTCAGCTTATTATGAAAATGTTTGAATAGCTAAGGAATAAGGAGTCTTTGGCTTAGTATCAAATGAGCGAAGTCTAAAGCGTGTGACCAATCAATTGCCGCGTCTGTTAACAAACGCTTGTAGCTTTTCTGTGACATTCGTTGTCATTTTCCACGTGCTGCCTCCATGCAACAGGACTGACTCTACATTTGAGCGGTGGTGTTTAAGAGAGCGATCAGATATGCCTGGAGAACTGAAGGCAGCGTGGTATAGAATGAAGCGTGGCACAAAATTGTGCAACTCCGCACTAACTGAGAACCAAGGACGGATCTGCCCATGACATTTAAAGTAATGTCAAAATAAGACTGGGCTAGTCGGCACCTATACGACAGAACGGGGGGTCTAAGTCCCAAAATGATACAATAGTTAGACTCGTAATAGTATATGCACCTGTCTTAGTGAGCAGCAGCACGGCTTTCGTAGCAACAGGTCCACTGGTGATTTGATATCTCACCGAGAAGTGGAACTAATCTATCCATCACTTTGGAGAAATTTAGATTGTGTTGTGCTTTCAATGCGTCCAAAACCCAATGATGTCTTCTGTCACTTAAGCGAAAACCAAACCTCCCACCATTGTCTATGAATGGTTCATGCATCGCTAAAACCGATAGACTTTCTATTCTCGGTATGTGTGTCAACGACAACCTGCGTTGGAATGAGCATATATTCGAAGTCGCCAAAAATGCTGCGAAATGTCGAGGTTTCCTCAAACGGTGCAGAATATACTTTGCGCCTTCTGATCTGGCCTCAATTTATGAGGCGTTCA
This sequence comes from Matsumyia berberina, assembly GCA_917880715.2. Lineage (NCBI taxonomy): Eukaryota > Metazoa > Arthropoda > Insecta > Diptera > Syrphidae > Matsumyia > Matsumyia berberina. The sequence continues at coordinate 40,451,705 of OU862870.1, forward strand.
TCCGCCCAAAGATCGAGTATAATGCTCATATCTCATCTGGTGCACCCAAAACCGTCTTGCACATTCCGTATAGGATCCAAAATCGTGCGTTATAACTTATTGAACACCGACGCAATCTTTCCTGTCTCTCACTGTTTTATCGATTCTTCCACAAACAGTGTTCTAATGAAATAGCCAGTTGCATTCCGCCCCTTCAATTCTTCACCCGCAATTTGCGTCACTTTTCAAATGCTCATCAATTTACCCTTAAGCCTAATTTCGAGCTTACAGTCAAATATAGAGATTCTTTCGCGAATGTGAAACAATCTACATAGCTCTGTGTTTTCTCGTCACTGCAACCCGCAGGCATTTAAGGCTAACGTGCATCGGTATCTTATCCATCTCTCCTCTAATTTCCCTAATGCCAGTGCTTTTGTTTGTCATAAGTTATGACTCATAACCCCTTTAGAACGCATAAATTATAAAAAAAAACGCCATAGTTTGATGCCCGAAAGTTTTTGAATGGATAATAACGAAGCTTGAGAAGCTATAGAGAATTGCCGGTCTCGGTATTGTCAGTGCTATGCACACCTCCCCTAATTCGGCTATAGAGTCTGTCATTGGGTTCTCACCTTTGCATATCTTCATTAGGAAGACCGCTGCCCGTTGTACTACAAAGCTGTAGCTAGAACACAAGGGTATAAATCAGGTAATCTTGTAGGAGACCTGAAAATACTTGACTCGATTCCAAGTACGGACATGCTCTGTATTATCCCCAACGTTATGGCCAGGGAATACTGTCTCAACAGGTTATTTGAGGTCAAAATATTAGACCATATCGACTGGTCTAATGGAAAACCGTTACCGGAAGCAGGATATCTAATATGGTTCACCGACTGATCGAAACGAAATTTGGAGTTGGTGCTGGCGTCTTTGAACCCAACACTATAGTCTCGGTACCACTGGGAATGTGCCTCAGCTCGTTTCAGGCTGAAATCCATGCCATTGAATTTTGCGCTAGGATAGACCTTGATAGAGGTTATAGGGGCGTCAAAATTCATATATACTCAGATAGTCAGGCAAAGCATTGACATCGCACTTTATTGAATCTAAATCAGTCAAGTGTTGCTACGACACCTTATCAGCACTTGCTTGGCACAACAAGGTTAAACTTGGTTGGGTGCCCACCCATCAATACATTGTAGGCCATGAAACTGTGAATAAGCTGGCTAGGACCGGCTCAACTTCCGCGCTCTAAGAACCGGGACCCTTCTGTGGTGCCAATTGGGCTACCGCCACAGCTTTGTTAAATAACTTGGAAGACCAACTTTGCCTAGCCCACTGGGAAAATATTCCCGTTCTTAATTCAAGAGACTTATCAAGCACTTTTTCTAAAAGGAAATTCTAAACTTTGACAGGAAAAACACGAGGAAGCTAGTGACCTTCCTCACTGACGATTGCGACCTGAGATACCATCTCAAAAAACTAAACCTTTGTTCAGATACAGAGTGTAGGTACTGTTTGGAAGAGAAGGAAACCTCTGAACACATTCTCTGTGAATGTTCGGCACTACACTAGCTACGAATTCTATAGGGAATTCTATTCGTTACCGAAGTTTAGGAAATCGTCTACTAATGACATTATCACCTTTAAAAGGCAGGTATCGCCAATATTAGGCTAATTATACCGACAACACAATAGATCTTTCTAGGTCACATAAGGGCAGGTTTCTTTTGAAAAAAAAAAAACACTAAAACCGATTTAAAAAAACGTCCAACCTGAATTTTTTTTATGAATAAACCAGTTTTTTGACTTACGTATCATTGGTGAACTCACCTTAAGGCATAATTAGCATATTCGGCATTGTCTGTGAACTGAGCCTTGATGGCGTCCCATGCAATTTCCCGACAAACAGTGAGTTGCAGTCCAAACGTACAATACACACCTATAGCGATCATAACGCTTACTAATTGGGCCGGCCTTTCAATGGACTAACATTAAACTCAACACAGTCACACTAAATTAATACTCACAATTCATCAACTGGTAAATTGAGTATAACATTATCATCTGTTTTAGGGCCATGACACAGATAGCCCATGTATCCAAATACCATGTGAACTACTGTAAGCCCTGCCATTGCTTGGACAAGTACACCATCCCATCCCAGAAAATGCGTTGGAGTTTGCATACAATTCTCCAGGGGCATAATAATGCCAATGGCTTGCATGGCAAAAATGGTTATCGAAAAGAAAACGGGCAAACCGGAAAACTTCATGTAGTTTCTCTCCCTATCAGCGGGCATATCGGCCAGAAAATAGTAGCACGCTATGAAAAGGCTGCACATCATAAAAATATTGGCCATCATTGACGTTGTGCCCAAGCTCTTAAGATTAGACGACCAAGAAAGGACTACCAATGGAATAAGTAATCCCACGATTATATAATTGATATCCACATCAGATTCGGCCCAGTGATTCCAAATCTAGGAGTTGAACTAAATTATTTCACTTTTATGAATTGGAGGTTAAGACTTACTTGCTGACAGTTCTCAGCTACAGTGACTGCATTCACGCAGCAAGCACCAAAGTATGTTATGAACAATCCAATGAGAATTAATAGTCGGAGAAATCCAGCAAAGATGTGAAGGCATTTCGGTCCGGCCAGAAATACTCGTTCTGTTACTTCTGCATAGCTCAGTTTGGACACGCGTTCTTTGTAATACAGCCTGTGTGCGCACTGTACCTTAAAAACGGAAAAAATTGAAACAATTAGCAGCCATCTATGTGTACCAGGATTTGCAAGGGGACTCTTAAGGGTTGACTCCTTTACGAAGTTTTTTTAACCTACGGGAACAATTTTCGCAGGTTTTTTTTTGTCGGGTTTGGAAACACTATACTGGAGCACTCAGACGCAACTGGTCCATTGTAATACCAGAAAGCAGGACGCAGTTTTTACCCATTTTACTGGAATTTCCTCGACTTTCAGAGAAAATCGAGAAGGCACTTCAATGATAAGGAACTTACAGTAGGCGTGTTTTTTTGAAACCTAACCAGCCAGGCTAGCAAAGTCAATTTTTATACGTAAAATAAATACAACAACCAGCTGGCTACAACTCTTGATTTTATCCCCAATCAAAAGCAACTGGCAAGGAATTTTACGATATCCCATGGCCAGGGGGCGCCGAAAGCGATGTTTTTCATTTATAGCGTTGGTATCACTGCCAAATTATTCTGTTTTTTTTGACATTTGACCGTCATCAGTGTTGCCACTAAGAAAAAAAATCCCGTATCAAATTTGCGTAGCAAAAGCGAAGCCATTGAAATTCCAGTGGAACTCCAGCCCGCATCCAGTCACATTTCAAACATATCCGAAGAAATATATATTGCCTGTGTAGGGTAAGGTAGAACAGTAACATAAGTTGGAGTCGTGGAAGTGAATAGTTTGAAATTACGTCCGTTTAATTTCTTTTTAATTTGTGATTGTGATTGTGAGGGGTCTAAAAACTACAAGATTCTTGTTAAAAGTTCATGTTTTAAAAAATCGTAGCAAAAATTAGGATATTAGGGAGAGTGCGTAGCAGCGTAGCAAATTTAACTTTTTTGGAAATCGGGTAGCAGTTTTGTTACGATCGTGGCAGCGCTGGCAGCGCTAGATGGTATAGGAACGAAATCATGCGTACCAACTTGACGGTATAAAAGATCGACTGGGTTTGGCTGGCTGGGAATCGTCTAAATGAACGACTGGCTAGCTAGGTTTTAAAAAAACATGCCTAGTATCAGCACTCACCACATCAGCACCGAAAATCTGCCACCTGATGCGAGCAAAGGCATGACCGTGCCAAACACCATTTTGTTCGTAGGAAACCCAATCGTCAATAGAGGCCCTGAAAGAGGACACGGGAAGACCAAACGCAGGTTCCTCTGAGCCTTGTCTAGCAAACTCATCGGAGATCTCGTTTCCAGAGATCCCAGTGAGACCTGCGACCCAGACAAGAGTCAAAGAGTTCAGTCTTGCGACCGATTTCAGGGAGTTCTTGCATTCTCGCACTATTTTGGAACTGATTAAAGGGGATAGCAAGGCCTTAAGCGCAGCCTGGCTATCGCTACAGACACAGATGCTTCGACCCTTCCATCTATTCTTAACAATATAGTCTGTGGCCATTATGATAGCTAAGATCTCTGCTTGAAAAACGGAGGTATGCTTACCCAACGAGTAGTGAAGTCTAGTTTTATTGATTTCCACAAAGACACCAGCACCGGACTCATGACTGGGCTTGGAGCCATCCGTGAAGTTTTCACTACAATGCAGGACAGGCTCAGACTCTGGCCGTAGGCAGTCCTGAATGCAAGGAAAGTCGACTTTAAATTAACACAGGGACCAAAGTTCTGGTGTCATTGCATTAGATGGCATATCCAAAGAACTAGGGTCGTAGGATAAGTGGAGCGCAAAGTCATCAAAACTCCAGTGCGGATGATACCAAAAGCCACCTCATATAAGACGATAGTTTGCTTTGATAGTACAGCCCATGATATAAGTATCAAAGGGAGGTAGGTCAAGCAGGTAGGTTAAGAGTAAAGCGAGGCGTACTCGGAAAAGATCCCGTTCATCCGAGACAAGCCGTTCATTAAAGTTTAGTACAGGAGGCAGTCACATACTAATGCGAAAGCCCCCTTCACCAAACAACCGACGCATAAGCTAGACACGGTCTTATCAAAGCCGTATAGATCCAAAGGATCTTATTCCGTGGTAAGCCCTACTTCTTGCCAAAAAGCACCCTTACATTGCCAAAAAACTGAGAATGCCTTGGATGTCTTTAACTCAACATGCTTTGCCCAAAGAAGTTTTTTTATCCAAGATCACTCCTAGATCTGGATAGTAACGCCCTTTAGCACTGGGTAAGTCAGACCGGTCACAACGCTCCTTCTCGTAAAGAGGACAACGCCTATTAGAACAGACAGTCTTCAGGCAAGAACCGACATAAAGTATGGCAACATCATCCGCATATGCCTCAGCGTAGACGTTAGAAGAATTGAGAGTATGCAACAGAGAGTCAACCAGCATGCACCATAGGAGTGGAGACAGAACGCCGCCTTGCGGACAGCCTCTGTTTACCCGTGCCGTAACATAGCATCCACAATCCGCATCTACAACCAAAGTTCAATACATCAACATTGCTCGGATCCACAGTACCAGGGTTTCATCCACCCCGTGTTGTCCAACATAGTCACACATACAGTCAAAGGTCGCATTATCTAAGCCACACTCTATGTCGATGAAGATGCCCATAGGATTTTCCACGCCGGTATGCATGCTGCATCTCCAAAAGTGGATGCACCCTCAAAGCAACCCTGCGCACGCGAATCCCGACTAGCCTTTCCATGCTTTTCAACAGAAAGGAGGACAAGCTTATAGGTGTGAAATGCTTAGCGAGAGAGTAGTCATCTTTACCAAGGCCACTCCAACCGTTCGCCAGGATGTAGAAATATAAGCCAATGCCAAACTCGCAATGAAGATTCTCTTCAGAATTGCGAGCAGTTGGTTTATACCCTGTTGCAGCAAGGCTTGGTATACTCCAACAGTTCCAGGCGATTCGAAGCTTCTAAATCATGCCACGGTATATTTGATTGCTTCGTCTGTTACCACGGCCGATGCAATATACCAGCTATGCTAAGTTTTCCGACTTAGATCAATCTCAGCCTGTATAAGCAGGCCAAGCTGTTAGCTGATTACTTAGAAAATGAGTTTCCAGCAGAAGACTGAAAGTCTCCACTTTCGTCTCAGTGAAGGTACCATCAGATTTTCTAATTGGTTTGCTCAAGCCTTGGTAGAAGAGACTATGACAGTGAGCTTTATTTTCCAGCCTTTCCAAACAGTCTTGAGCATCCCCATAAATATCCACAAGACAGGAGACCCCCTTGATTGCGGCAATTACGCGCATACTTAGTCTTCTTAGCATCGCATGGCTGACTTTTATTTGTCCCTATCAGTTTTTTTATAAAATCCTTTATACACTTACCAGAACATATGCACAATGTGTGCAAATTAATCCTGTCAAAAGCGTTGCCAAAACACCCAGATAAAGGCCTGAGAATAAAAACGCTATTGGCATCGATAGGATACCAGTTCCAAGTGCTGACTTGAATACATGTGAAAGGGTTTCTTCGTCACTAAGTTAAAGTTGTAGTTACAGTTAAAGTAATTCAAGTCGTTGGTCTCATTTAACTTACGTGATTGAATTTTGAAATGAAGGCCGGTCTCCAAATGGATCGAAATCATCTTCACTTGCTTCGTCACTTTCTGAATCGGATGACATTTTATTATCTGAAATAAAATGATCGGTAGATTTTTCTGAACAGAAGTTTCAATGTAAAGAGAATTTTTTTTCTGAACAAGCCCGTTCACTTTCCAAAGGGAAAGTCTTTAGCCTCCTCAAGGAGAACAACTTTAACAATAAGATCACGATCCCGATTCCGATCACCGAGGCTGTAAGTAAGCTTAGTCGGGATAAAGAACGAAGCAATAAATTATGCTGCTAAAAGTTCCGAGTCTGATAGAATAAGCCTTGCAATGTAAGAGCCAGCTGCTGTTATTGCTGAATTCACTGCAGACTTGACATTGACTTATTTACCAATAACCTGGCGATCAGTAAGAGTTGGTTAACAAGAGTTTCAAATGAGTCTGTCTCCATTTTTGCTGAAAGGCATGGGGACTGATTGATTTGCATACCCGCTGCATTGCTTTGCGACCCTTGTCTTTCAACATTTCAACAAGTTGGAAGAATTGGGTGCGCATCGGCATAGAGGCCGTTGACAGATGGACTGTAATCGCATGCTATAGTGAATGCTGATCTACCCCCTGCTTTACTTTTACTCAATAGTTTCAACATTTAAGGTTGTTGTAGGCGTAAGATGTTGCGGTGCTATCTGCTAGTTCTTCTTTACGAATCGGATGGGATTGATAAATGACTTACTGTGAATGAGCTTTCAGTTCTCTTATAAGCCGAAGTTGTTCTCCTCACTAGACTCGGACCAATACCTTTTTGTAGCTACAATCGCAAGGAAAGGCCAACACTGACCAAATATTCACACTACGGAAGATCTCGGTGTAAATCCATGAACTTCAAATCGATACCCACCACCTTTTCATCGATTTTAAGGCCGCGTGACAGCATCTATAGAGACGAACTATACAAAGCAATGTCTAGTTCTGGCATCCGTGCCAAACTCGTCCGCTTGTGCAGGATGATGATGAAGAATGCACGCTGATGCATCAAGGTCGGTCAAGACCTCACCGATACTTTTGATGTAAAAAAAGGATTTAGACAAGGTGACACGCTTTCATGCAACTTCTTGAACATCCTTCTTGAAAGAGTTGTGCAAAACTCACGCGCCAACACCAGAGGCATAATTTTTCAAAAGTCCGTCCAATTACTCGTATACGCCGACCATATTGACATATTTGCCGGAACGCAGTGTGATGTCACTGGCGCGCTCGTGAGTATTGAGACGGAGGTGGCGAAGATGGGTTTTGCGGTCAATGGGGGCACGATCAAGTATATGCGGCCAACAAGAAAGGACACTGCACACCGGCGTCACTGTAGACGGATAAGGACTTTGTTAAGGACTTTGTCTACCCAGGCTCCGCTATAAAATCAAACGACACCAGCGCCGAGATCAAACGAAGAATAACTCTTGTCAATCGCTGTTTAAGAAGGGCTTGAAAAGGGGATGAGGTTGTTTTTGGCTGTTTCAAGAGGAAAATTCTTTGGGTTATTTTTGGTCCCATCTGCATAGACGGTGAATGGAGGAGGAGATACAACGACGAACTGTATGGGCTCCACAGCGACAACTCGCTGTTTTCACAAAACTCACACGTTTTCCTTTCTCGACTCTGCCACAATATTGGAAGTTTGAAGATGAAAAATAAACCGAATCTAAGTGCAAGGCAACATTTTCTTCTTGTTAATGCAGCGTTGGCTGTCCAAAATTCAAAACTTAATTTATTCGAAAAGAATACGTCAGTTTCTGTTGATGTTTTTATAATTCGATCAAATCAAATAAGGATTGAAGTTTCCAATTTAAAAACTACATACGTACTTGAATTTTCAAATCACCCTAAAATGCTTAATTTTGAAACATGTCAGAAGCAGTTTCCTGGTTACAAACATTTCTCGATGCGTGTTAGTGAAAGAGTTCAGTTCCTTAGTTAAGGTTAGGTTAGGTTAGAAGAGTGTGTGATGGATAGGCCTCATCACTTCCACTCGGAGACCTGAAGGTCCATTGTAAGTACCCTTTAAATTTTGTGGGAATAGCAGTATAGTTCTCGGGACAGCCTAAGGACCTATCCTATTGTTGGCTGTTTTGTGAACCAATTAGTACTCTTTAAGAATCGGAGTAGGTCCGTTAACTGTTAGTCTATTACCTCTCCTATGCTTGCAAAGAACCTTGATCCTAAAGCGCGTAGACGTCGTTCTTGCAGGGCGGGGCAGTGGCACAGCAGATGTTGGACTGATTCTACCTCCTCTTCATCTCCGCAGCTTCTGCGTTAGACTCGATTCTCCACTTGCGAAGCATGACTCCGATGACGCAGTGTCCTGTGATAACTCCAGTGAGCATGCGGATAGAGGATCTGTCCATTGCCTGAAGGCACCTTGTTCTAGTTGTTCCTTAGTGGCTTCCTTTGGAGATCACTTTGAGATGATCAAAGATGCCCGTAATCTAGTTCTGGAGATTTCTCTAACTCGTTAGCCGAAATCGCCCAGATGATACATACATATGTACATATGTCTTCTGCTACTTCATAACTTGTTTCTCCATTGAACCATCCTGTGGTGGAATTTGGCGTTTGCTGGGTCAATAGAAATTGATGTTTTTTTTTTTTCGATTTAGGTAAGATTAGATACTTGGATCAATATTCATACATATATCCATTGTGATGCCCATGGAGGTGTGACTCCCATATTGTGTGAACCTATGAATTTTATCTTTACTATGAACCTATAGATTTTTAAGCCATTTCGAGGCTTTTAAAAATCTGCACAGGTAATTTACGGACCTATCGGAGAGAGCCTGAAAGAAATGTCTTCTCAGACTTAAACTTTAGAATGACAGAGTCCTGGCCAGTATCAGAGAATATGTGGAATATCCTCATGCGCTTCCTCACCACCCCAGCCTCTGCAGAGGTCATTTGCGCATGTGTTTAAATAAAACTTCTTGGCATGTTATGCCTATTAGAGCCGATAAAGATTTTCTGTTCCCTTACATGAACAGAATGGCCATAGTTTTCTTGTTATAACACAGATGTGTCGGCTTCCGAGACGTGCCATGGAATCCGTGCCATCGGGTAGACGTCCCCTGGGTAGGCCTAGGATGAGATGGCTGGACCAAATCCCTGATGTTTTAGAGATGTGGAGAGCCCACTTAAGCACCCTAACCCCGCGACCCTTATAGTAGATAAGCGGGTCATTGAAAATAATGATGATGATGATGAACACAGAAGTTGAGCGCATTCGATCTGGCATTTGCTATCGAAAGCATTTTATTTCTCACTTCATGTTTAAGGTTGTAAGCTGAGATCTTTATCGTATTGTCAGCCAGATCCGGGCTTAATGATGATCCTTTTCGTGCTGGTTCATTACCCCTTAAGGCCCAACCATAATGAACTTTAGTGGGATTAAGCTTATGTCAAAACCGAACGAAAAGCCCACTTAATTTCTGTCAAACGTTTAAGTTACCCATAATAGGCTTGAGCAAACTTTATTATCTGTCAAATAGTTTTCATTCATAAAAACATGTATTTTGTTCCACACTCGAAATTAAAATATTTAAAAAGTCGAATTCGGAAACTTCCACTGCCATGGTTATTTTTTAATTGTGTTTTTCGTTTTTTTTTTTATTTTTGTCTCAATTGTCAAATTTCCGTACGGAATATCCCATTTCATTGAGACATTCCGTACGCCCAGAAAAGTCAACGAAAACTTGACGAAAAAGTGAATAATCCCATTATGGGTATGGCATACTATTTGTATGTAATGGGACATTTCATTAAGCTGGCGTAAGCTCATATAAGTCTATTATGGTTAGGCCTTTACTTTGCCTATTGGGCTATGTGCCAAAAATCCGTAGCTCTTCGCGATAGCGACGCAGAAGCTTCGATTTTATCCCTGTGGCAGAATCGCTTTTATTGCCGCCTGACTGTCAATGAAAAAAGTAATATCATTGTCTAGCATGAATCAAAAAATTTTATAATATCGCCTTTATTGCAACTTGTTTAGCGGCTGTTGTCACTGCCAGAACCTCCGTTTGGAAACGGTGCTGTGATCTGGGAATCTGAATGACCTGGATAGTCATAGACAGATAGATAGAGCTTCGGAGAAGAATGCAGCCTCAACGCCCACATCCATCTTGGAGCCATCTGTGTAGCTGGATTCGGGATTAACGATTTAAGTGTGGGTTGTTTTTCACTCTTCTCTACTAGAAAAGGAGACTGAGAATGGCCTACAGAAGTGTAGGCAGGGTGTTGTGTAGTCTGTGCTTACAGCACTCTCTATGTGTTTTTGCAGGATCTGCGCATGGCCTAAAAGACTAGGTGTTCAGTTTTCAGTTTACCTTATGCGTAGAGCACTATTAGCAGCAGACTCCTGTACGAGGAGATTGAGTATGATACCTATTGCCGCCCAGAAGGTGGTTCTCATTGCCCCTTTTGTACCGATACAGGCCATTCCCTGAACTCTAGCCAGTGATTTAAGGTTGTTGTTCTTACATGGTGCCTGCCATAAAACTAGACAGCCGCAGGATAATTTTGGGACTAGGATGGCAGGTTTTACCAAATATCCGATTGCAGCTATAAATCGCTGTCATTGTTTGTTTTTGCCCTTTCCTTAATGTTGAAGCTCCAGTATAGTTAACTGTCTAGTACCACTCCTAGGTATTTGGCATAGTCGCAGAGTTTTGAGTGGAGTCCTTTCGATAGATGGGATCGATTTAAGCATGTTTTAAACACTCAATAGCCAAAGCTGCATTGGTAAGACAAGAACAAACTTGGACCAATGTTGCGTTGAACTTAGAAAAACGCGTGAGTCCTATCTGGATAACTCGCGCTAAGGTGTAGGAAGAGTAATCGTTATGTATTAAGTCGTGGGCGCGTAAAGGCTGCTCTCTTAGCCGCAAAATTTGGTTTTGAACACATTGTTTGTCCAGTCAACGTTAAGAATTTTTAGTCCGAATCAGGGTTATCTTCCTCTGACTTTGATAGAGTCCATGCTTCAGCACCGTATAGTAGAACTGGGATAACAAAGTTCTTATTACACAATTACCCTTTCAGCTAAAAAAAAAAAAACCATTCGCAAGGATATTCTTCGTTTAATTTCTAATGAGATGTCATTGTTGGAATAGCAGAATCAAGGTGAACAAAGTTTCTACTAGAGCTGTCCACAGGACGTTCTGTTTGATTCACTGATGTTGACTGCCACGTATTATTGCCAGACGTGCATACATATGTAGATCAAGTGGAGTGCATAGATACAGGCGCTGTCACTTTGAAAAATCTTCGGTTCTATTGTGGAAAGATAACACAGCAGAGTAAGACCAGACCACACCCCGGTGACGTTCATTGTTCAAAATGGACTTGTGTACAAAACTTCAGGTGGGTGGCTAGAAGAAGTTGGGTCAGTCCAGGTCCACCCCGGACTAAAGAGCTAGTAAATAAGTAAGTGGTCACCGTGGCTCAGTGGCTAGTGCGTTGGACTTCTGTGCGAGCGGCGTGGGTTCAAGCTCCAGCCATGTCCACTGAGCATTTGTAGCGACACCACCTCTCGTCGGGGAATGACAAGCCTGCGGGAGTTAAATTTGTCATGAAAGAGCTTCTCAATTCCACGTTCGAAATCGGCGATAAATTGTAATATGAATGGTTACAATAAGCTAGGCCTTGGCTCAGCTACGCCCGAGCTATAACGCGAGCTCCAGTAAGTCTACCTGTAAAAGATTTATCTTCGATGAAACAATACACAACTTTTCTTTTACTTAAGTGAGTTTTTTTTTATTTAAATCAGCTTTTTTTTTTGTAAAACGAAAATTTAAATTCGTAAAAATGTGGACAGTTAATAGCTCGGTGTTATGTTTATATTTTGGTTCTTAACAAATAAATGCAGCCACATTGCTTACAAAAATAGTTCTCTTATAAAAAACAACTATGCATTTTTTTCTTTCTAAATTGAATAATTGAATTGTTAAATAAATTACAAATGAAATTAATATTTTAAACGCAAGTCTACAGTCTATAGAACCCCGATGACTTTCTATGTTTTTGATACTATAACAAGGAAGTTGTACATAAGTTTTTATGTATGTATGTACATAGGAAAATTTTAAATTCAACTAAATACTCTACAGTTAACGCGTAACGTTTTCATTTAAATATTTGATGATTGGTATAGTTTCTTAAAAGACAATAGCACATTTGAAAACGTGAATTGTACATAAAATTGTTTAGAAGGTGCAAGGTAACATGCTGAGAGGCACTTACATACAACAATGTCCGACAGATATATCTACTGCAGATGGCTAATACTTCTAAAGGAACTACATTCATCGACATCTGCAATATGTCCTATATTCGTCTGTTATACAAATAAAATTTCAGTAAAAAAGTAAATCTCCACAAGAACTAATAATCAAGCGACGTGCACAGCAAGTCAGGCTGAGATCAGACCAAATGAGAGCGAGTTGTAAATGATTGTCTCATTGAATGTTGAATTTTGTATGATTAAAATTGCGCTAATTTTGCTATACCTTAAGTTATAAATTTTTGTTGGTAAATCCTTCAGAGCTTGACCCTGCAAACTTGATGTGAAGCACACAAACCCACCGGGAAAAAGAAAAAAGAGGCAGTATCGCGGAACCTTGTGGTGGCGACAAAATCCAGCAAATTACCAGTTGGTCTCAAGTCCGATACCAAAGTTTTGGATAACAACGAAGAAACCCTCCTCTTAACAGTAATAATATCTTTGATGGGGCATTTATGGACGGGAAACGTACCTATGTATGTGATTTAAGTCTCCGGAGCAAAATGGTTTAGTCTCCCTTATCCTAATTATTTTTGACTTTGCTTAAGAGGGAGAGAGGGAAAGGACGTCTTGAGCTACTGTAGGCTCGGTGCACTACGCTTCTCTGCACCATAAAGGCTACGCCTCTCTCAATAGACGTGTGGTTGCCTTGCATGTCACCTCTATACGTACCATTTCCAAAATGCGGTTCTGTACCAACGAGTGTACAACCAGCGGTATATAATTTTCTGAACTCAGTACTGATTGGTTGACTCCAATCGACCAAGTTTTTGGTAAACCGACTCTCGACTGAATTTTCTAACTAAGACAAGTTCTATAAGGGATGCGCCAATTTTTAAGTCAGAATCCCCAATCTTTTTACCGACTTTAGAGCTACATGGGAAAGTGTTCATGACTTAGAACCATAGATTCTATACCTCGATCAAACTGAACTAGGACCTTATTCTTTCCCACGTTTAAAAGATGCAGTGTACTGTCCAGCTTGGAGACATTTCCTTAGTACTTTTCTAAAAACTCCATTGATTTCATTTATGAAATGCACTGGCCTGTTACCTCCAAGATCTTGCAATGGTGCAAATAGTGTATAGGGCTGTCAACCCTCAATCCATTTCGCTACACAATTGTGTATTCCTATGTAGCCGTTGAAGAAATTTTAAAGAGGTAATCGAAGACAAAGCCAAATAGAGATGCATCAGCTCACTACTTAAGGCAAAAAGCCCCTAGAAAACAGCTTAACCCGATACTGTGACACTGCCCAGTATGTGAGAAAAGCGAATAAAAATAAAATAAATAGCTGGCGCGACAGCTCAGGATGAGCCAAGACCAAGCTTCTCGCAACCATTCATGCTGTGTGCGTTACATTCTTCGCGAATGGAAGGGACCTTCAGTTTATTGCCGACTCCTAACGGCGAATTGAGAAGCTCTTTCATGACAGATTATACTTCCGGAGGCTTGTCATTCCCCGACAAGGGGTGGGACATGGCTGGGGCTTGAACCCACGTCGCTCACTCAGCAGTTCAACACACTAACCACTGAGCCACGGCGACGATTCGATAGAAAAGCGAATAGAAGAAATATAGGGCCATATTCATAGATGTTTGACAAGTTCATACTAAGTCCTGAGACTCGAGATGTCCAGGAAGATGGCGTATCTGTTTTAAAAACCAAGCAATCGCGTTTGCCTTGATGCTTGGACAGCAGCGTGCTCAACTTTGAAGAAAATGGAAGACTTTGGTGTTCCGGGCAGAATGGAAGCCCTTGGACGAAATCAAATATTTTCTGTAATCCTAAATCCAGGTTTTTCTGTTCTTTACTGCAACCGGCTATAATTTTGATCCTACCGATAACTATACACCAAGTCGGCATGGCAATTGCTCATAGGCAAATTTGCACTCACTTCAAAGAAAAGAGAGTCCGAGGATTTACTGTCGTTTGATATCTTGTTTAATTTTCACTACTCTCTACTTAGGTACAATTCCTACAAAAAATCTACTACAATTCAAAGTATATACTTAGCGCATATCAACCAATGCTCAAGTAACATTTCCAACAACTCGCCTTGCAGTGCAAAGATTTAGCAATAATACTTGCTAGTTAATTATGAACATAAAAAATTATAAAAGTAATAAACAAAAAAAAATGTAATCTGTGGAGTTAAATAGTGAATGTCTTTTTCTTTTGTCAAATAATAAGGCATGGATTTGGTAACTCATTGTTTTTATGTATATAATGCCATAATATCTTTAATAGCACTCAACGAGCCAAATATGAGTGCAAATACTCCAAAGAAGAAAATTAAAACGTTCTTCCACAGAATCCAGTAGCATGCACCAAAGCCAGTTTCGAGAGCCATTATAGTTTCAATCGCAGCCTGAAAGGAAAAAAAAAAATAGAAAACATGTTGGTTATACAGATAATGGAATGAGATTTTCGTTATAACTTACCGGCATTATAAGACCAAGGATGGAGAAGCAGAAGGCACCAATAAGACCCATGAATGGGGCAATCGTAGGCACAGCAATTGCTAATACTACTGCAGCAACCACCAATACAGTCCTGGAATAAAAAAAAAATATTTTTTACAAAACTTCAATGGATTAGGCAGGGTAATGACCGAAAGAATAAGATTGCGAATGCATTGTGTTTGCTGGGGTTTGTTGGGTGCCAGTAACAGGGTGCCAGGTCACAGTAATATTTCAGGGAACTGTAAGGCTGATGAGCTCGCCAGATATGGAATAACTTTACCTATTGGGTCTGATAAGGGCACCTTAAGTATACAAATCGCTACTTGTAATTTTAGACTGAAGCTTTATGCTATGGAACGAACAAGTCTTAGTTGGACAAGTGGTACAACATGTTTAGCGACAAAGCAGATCTAAGACGCTCTAAGTACTTGACTTCTCTTAATAGATCGCATATCAGCACTATAATAGGTGTCAGTAGTGGATACTGTCTAATATGCAAGCATGCAACAAAGCTTGACGTTTACGCAAACGACTTGTGCAGAAGCTTCTTTGCACCTGTCCAGCTCTCCCCTGCAAAAGAAAACTCCACTTAACCGACCTAATAAACATCGATGTTAGTAACCTCCTACGTTAGGCTTATGGTATCACAACGGACCCCTCATAGGTCTAAGTGTGTTGGTTTTAACTGCGAGCCACTTCAACCTTATCTAACCTAATTGCTGGGGAGCTAGAGTTAGGAACACCAGAATACGCGGGGTTCTCAATCTCGAGTATCTACTTTTTCGAATGGAGAGGTCCATACCTCGATGGTTTGGGCACGTTAAACGCATGCCACCAACGTGCCATGAAATCCGTCGAGCTGAGGGACCTCCTGAGATTCATTTCTTTATCTAGGTGGTTTTAAATCAGCGGTTTCCAACCCCTTTTCTCGTTACAGGTTCCCGGAGTTAAATTGGAAGATGGGTACAATGGACCCTTTGTTGGGCTAAGTGAGCAGTGACATTGTCACAAGGCACCCATTAACCTAACCTAACGACTGGAAAAAATCTAAACCCCGTCCTTCAGAGCGTGACCAAGTATGGTATACGGACGACTATAAAATGGACAGTGGATCTGGGGCTGGATAATTCAGAGAGTCGTCTAGCACTAACATATCGTTTAGTCCAGGCATATACGCAACGATCTTCCAGGAAGAAATGTTTACCATTAATCAGTACTTTCTAATTTCCGTGGCAAAACACCTTTTATCTTCTCTGACAGTCAAGCTGCCCTGAAATCACTGAACCCAGCCCGGAAACCACTGAACTCAGCCACGAAAAAATCGAAACTAGTTACAGAGGCAGTCAAATTGCTTCTAGAACTGGGAAACAAACTATTTCGTCATACTACACTGGATCTCTGCTCAGAAAGGCCACATCGGCAATAAAACAACGGACTCACTGGCCACTGGTGCAACCAACCCCTCACTGGTCCTGAACCAGCCTTTACCAGGAGTAAACAAATCCTTTTTTCAAAAAAACTCCATGAGGCACCAATCCCTGCTCAAATCCAACACAATTTGGATGGGAAGTATAGGACAGAAATGTACCAAACACTTCTTTCCCATGGTATCGCAAAATAAATCCAAGTTTCTTTTAAATCTGAGCAGGAACCACCTTAGAATTCTAGCCGGCATCCTAAGTGGCCACTGCCTACTAAAACGGCATCTACACAAGCTTTGCCTGTTACCGGACCCTACCTGCAGACTGTGCTTGGAGAGCGATGAAAGCTCTCGTCACATCGTCACAGAATGTCCCGCCCTTAACCATGTGAGAAAGCGGACCCTAGACAGTGAACTCGTTTCACCAACGGCGCTTGCCACGCTCCACCCAAAGAGGCTGATTAGCCTCCGGACAGACAAACTGCTCTAAACATATAGGACAGCACAATTGCCCTCTATATGAAACCGCAGTGCTAGAGTGGACACAGATCCCCATTAATAATAAAAAGGCCAATGATGTTGTCATACTGGTATCTGATAAATTCCTTTTCATACACAGCGAAGGGCTAGGCAGTGATCTGATAACAAAAAAAAATTGTAAACTTAGCTGAAAAGAATTATTAAAGTCTACATGGCACTAGACAGTAGACACATTGAGAAAAGCATTAGGAAAAAACATGGTTGTTCAAATCAAAGGTTTTATACTGGCCATACACTGCGGTGGAAAGATCCATCCTAACCTACGGGTTAATTGTCTCGGTGAAAACACTTGAAAAGAACTGTTATCTTAAGAATGTCTGCAAGACCCAACAGCCAGGCTGTATGGCGGGTGATACAGCTAGATCGCTATAGATGGCTAGGATATGTAAAGCAGATGCAGACTCCGGCTCGAAAAATCTTTGAATCTATCCCGGGCATGAGGCGTGTAGAGACAAGTAGGAGAAAATAGCTCGGGATGAGCCAAGGCCTAGCTTTTCGCAACCATTCATGTTGTGCGTGTTAGATTATTCGCACGAATGAAAGGGTCCTACAATTTATTGCCGACTCCAAATGGCGAATTGAGAAGCTTTTTCATGACAGATTATGCTCCCGGAGGGTTGTCATTCCACGACGAGAGGCGGTGCCGCGAAAATGTTCGGGGGAGATGGCTGGGGCTTGAACCACTGAGCCACGGCGACCACGAAATGTATGCTACATATATTATTTTTTTGTAATCCAGTGAACGAATTGACAATTAACTTCAACATTAACTTAAACAAAGTACTTTATAGCCAAATCGATAGCTTTGTGGAAACGCATTCAAAATCGTAAGCAACACAAAAGAAAAGCAGTTAAAGTTTTTGACTCAACTTACCTTAAAACATAGTTAGCAACTCGGGGTCTTTTTGTGAAATTATCCTTGATACCGTCCCATGCGATTTCTAGGCAAACGGTGAACTGGAGTCCAAAAGTACAATACACCCCCAAGGCAATCAATACCTTTACAAGCTGTGCTGGCCTGAAATTGATAAAATTTAGCTTACATCCAGATGGAGCCCCGGATATACTTACAATTCATGAACCGGCAAGTTAAGGGTTATACTCTCCGCTGTATCTGCGCCGTAACGCAAGTAGCCCAGGAATCCAAGTAATGTGTAAATGATTGTAACTCCCGACATTCCCTGAGAGAGAACACCAAAAATCCCAACAAAGTGTGTGGGTGTCTTCATACTGTTCTCCAGCGGCATAATCACACCAATGGCTTCCATCGCAAAAATAGTTATGGCAAAGAACGCTGGTAAAGTTGAAAGCTGCACGTATTCTCTCTCCTGAACTGAAGGCAGTCCAATCGCCAAATAGTAGAATGTTATAGCCAGACCACATCCCATAAAGACATTGGCCACCATTGATACAGGCGCTAGGCTCTTTAGATTAGGAATCCACGTTAGCAGAACCAATGGAACCAGTAGTCCTGCAATCAGCAGCCGACCACTGATCGTTGCTCCTGTCCAATGTTCTAATACCTAAAAAATTCAAATAAATTACTTTGATTCAAGTCATTTTGCAGCATTCCAATGCTTACTTGTTGAAAATTCTTGGCTACAATAACGGCGTACACGGAGCAGGTGCCAAAGTACGTTAGGAACAGTCCAAAAAGGATCAAAAACTTGGAGAATCCAGCCAACTTTTGAACACATTTAGGGCCGGCTAGAAATGTTTTTTCTGATATTTCAGCAAAACTCATCTTGGACTTTTGTTCTTTGTAATATAATCTGTGTCCACATTTTACCTGTAAGAAAAGAAGTATAACATAATTATAAGTCGGGATCTATAGACGATTTAACAATAAAACTTGCAACAAGTGGAAGACAAAATATCCTTCCAGAGGCATTCGAACATTCGAATCAATATATAGCTAGGTTTTTTCTTACGTAGTTACTAACTTAGATGGCGCTCTATTTCATGGTGAATCTGGTTCTCACTCAATTAGCCCGGTTCTTAGTTAACTGCCTCCAGTTGCGTACGCCATGTTGGTTGAGGTCCCCTTCTACTTTTGCGCGCCTCATTCCTCACTATGATCCGAACAGAGATGTAGCACGAACCCAATCAGCCACAAATACTTGATAACGATCCTTTCCCCCTAATTCTAGAAGGCGTATCACACGCAAGGCAGTGAAACCTCCTGCAGAATGTCACTATTTTACACGCTCAAAATGAACGTTTGCGGAAAGCTAGATTGGGCCTCCTCGGGCTATCGAGGCAGCTATCATCATCATCATAATTTTCAAAGGACCCGCTTATCCACTATGAAGTCGCGGCTTTAGGGTGCTTAAGTGGAACCTCCACATCTATCGATCTTCCGCCTTCGACTTTAAGTTATCAGGGCCTATCTCCATACGGGTAGAGGTGAGATTTCGGACTTCCATCCTAGGCCTAACCAAGTGACGCCTACCTGATGGCACGTCTTGGAAGCCGAGTTAGGGGCTTGCATTGAACGTGCCCAAACCATCGGAGTATGAACCTTTCCGTACGAAGAAGTAGCTGCTCAACATTGAGTGCCTGGTGTATTCTGGTGTTCCTAACTCGATCTCAACGAATAACTCTAGCCATACAACGAAGAAATCTCATTTCGGCAACTTGTACCCGCGATCTTATTCTTTCGGGTATTATCCAAACCACATGACCATAGGTGAGGTTCGGAACAAACACTGAATAAATGGCCGATAGCCTAGCTCTTACGCCAAGTTTGGCCCTCCTGGCCGATAGGCCAAGCTGTCTCAAAATGCACACCTGGTGAAGTCCAACGCTCACAGTGAAAGGTGTCGACTTAACGCCGTTCACCTGAACACAGCTCTTGCGGTTGGTGTACAGAGATTGTATGGCCCTCAGAAAAGAACCGTCAATCCCGTACTACTGCTTTTACACTTCAGACTTTACCTCGAGCGATCCGGTCATATGCTTTCTCCAAATCCACAAAACACTGTAGATAGGTTTGGCCTTCTCAAGTACCATTCTGAGAGTGAACAGCTGATCAGTTGTGCTTCAACCTGATGACAGCCGCACTGCTCATCGCCCAACCAGGGTTCGACCAACGCTCTAGATTGTTCTTCCAACACCTTTGCGAAGACTTTTCCGAGGAGTCTTAAAGAGATAAACCCCAAAAAATTGGAGCAATCCCTCTTATCCCCTTTCTTAAAAAGAGGAACAATCACGCTAGTTTGCCTGTCGCTAGGTGTCTTGTCCGAGAGACCCATTTCCGGCCGGATTTCATCCACACCAGCAGATTTGCCGGCTTTGAGCGCTTTAATCGCCAAAGTACCCTTCTCTATGGTGGGACTATTCTCCGCTCTACTCAAAACCATGGGTCTATAGGCAGCTATTAATTTTTTTAAATTGACTTTCACAAGTTTGACAAGCAAACCTTATCAAAGCGTACTGAGAAAATGAGAATGAAAATGAGAGAGAACATACGTCGATTTCTAGTCTTCGAAACAGAAAATTGCACCTCGCCTGTAAACACCAAACAATCGTGGACAGAAACAATGCTTGATCTAGTCAACCACAAAGTGCACGAGATCGGAACGAATAGTGTTAAAAGCTGGGAAGTGAAGAAGAACAAAACGAAGTTGCTTGTGATCACAAATATTTCTTGTTACCACCACTTATGTACATCACTTGGTTCCCACATGATAAGTCGCACCCACAGGCCTTTATTTTCATAAATCAACACAACGCAAAAGTTTTATTAATTTTGCAATAAAAATTCAAAACTTAAGTGCTTGCTTAACACTGCTGTAAAATCAACCCAAGTGGTTAATAAAAGCAATTAGTAAAAGATTTACTACCTGACTCCTGTGGTTGAACCTTTAGACAGACTTTCTTATCGTTTACGGGTATCAAGTCGATGTTTTGATAAAACCGTGCGAAATAATGACAGACGGCGGGCGTTTCGTGGTAATGCGCCCTTATCTTCCAAATAACACTTTGGCGAAGTGGCAGATAACCAATGATAAAGGTTGTAGAATGGCTTTAGGAAGCAAATGACTCATAAACATATAAAGTGCATATGTAGATGGGTACAAGTAACATCTTCTACTGGAAGTTGCCTCGAAAAAGAGCTGCTTTGGCTGTAAGCCTCTGGTAAGGCCTACTATCACCCCACCTGCTGCATTTTGGAAATTTCTTTAAATGACGGAAAGGGAAATGGTTGAAAATCTGCTTCAAAAAACACGGTTTGCTTAGAGACTTATGTTTTCTAGGACAACGCCAAGATACTAAAATACATCATGACATTTAAAGAAATACAAAATCCGTCCAACTAAGTATGCATGCAGTTCAAAACCGTCACCTTCGGACTGGTTAAAGTGTAATGGTTCGAACTTTGGGAACGATGCCTTACTATCTTGCATTGAGCCAGCTTTCAAGAACATTGAAATCGACGTTATTAGACAGGCTCGAGGCTACGTAGATCTCTCACTTTCATTCTGGATGGAATGCATACTTAGACCAAAAAGAATTTCAACAGAAATGGGAAATTACCACGCTTTGAGCTCCAGAAGTACAACTCAATACTTCGAATCGTTGTTCCAAATAAAATTTTTAAGGAATCTAGGGTACAGTGGTTCATACGCTGATTGTTCTATAATGGATCGCATCGCTTTGTCGCATCACTGTGCGCGTAGCCTAAGAAATCCACAAAACATAAATCCACAAGACAGCCAGGCAGCGATTGAAGCCTTCTTATTCATAGTGACCAAGTTAAGACCAAACAGATGTTGATCTCCTTAGCAAACGACACAATGTCACAAACTGTAGGGTCCCGGGATAAAGACGTTTTTCTGGTAATGAAAACACCGCCGAACTAGCGAGAACAAATTCGAAACTGTGTAGGTAATGCACAAGTAAACTACTCAGTCCTAAGTCAAATGGAACTTCTAAAAGCTAGAAAAGACTAAAATTTCGCAAGAAAAATTGATTGATTGTTCGATGAAGACTACAGTCACATTTTAACAGCAGAAAACCAGAAAATAGTAAAAAACTTATGAAGAGTCTGCGGCGATGTAAATGCAGCTTGATCGGAAAGACACATTTTCAACAATTTTTCAATAAAGCCATCAAAATCTATCCTAAAATTCATTCTAAACCAAAAAATTAATCGCGCCTACACTTACAAAAGGGAAAAACAACCCTAACAACCCTAAGCCTAACCTTTCGAGGTCAGTCCACATAGGACGAAGGTCTAAATTCTGGACATATTATATTTTTAAAATGCGAAATAAATTAGGACGACAAAAAAAGTTTGATTCTTTTGCTAAAGTGCCAACTTGTATACGAGTAAGTTTGACAGAAGTGGTAGCAGAAAATTCGCCTAGAGGGCCTCCTTGAAGCTGAAAGAAGTAGAGGATAATACAGTGTAAGGAGGGACAATGAAATGTATGTCACATTTTGCGCAAACGCCGCTTGTACTGGGGTTCTGAATAATTTAGCTTGATGTCAAAGAGGCAGGTTTCCGCTTGATATCCTTGCTGTAGACCATATGTAACATGTAACCACTTCGTTACGGCGCCCACTTAAATCTCCTTCAAATCTTCTTTTCACCAACTTTAGGAAGGCCCTTGACGGTGTGAATCCGTAGGAGAGGCGCCTGGCATTCTATTGGTCATTTCGAAAACGCGCATAGCTATGCTATGTGCGATAGCAGTAAGAGTTAGCTTCTGTTTAATGACAAGGTATTCAAAAACTTTGAAGTCTAAAGTTGCTATGACATTGCTGCATGCTCTTGAGAGAGGAAAGCCGGAGAATATAGTCAACAATGGCACCTTATCACAAGTTTGTCTGGACGAAAGTGTAAGTGGACCACTGTCTGCGATGGTTTCTTCTCATTTATTACGTAGAATCTCCGAGTCTTAGGAATTTTATAAGGGAATTTTATTTTAAATGAACAGTTTTCTGAGGAACCTCTAGACGTCACAACAAAATTAAACAAGTAGCAACAAATTGGTCACACTTAATGACGCGAACAATATTCCGTTCCGCGAAATATGCCGTGTAATGGATTCCGCAAGCAGAGAGATTTCACAGAGCGTTTCAAATGTTCGAATGCTCTGATGTTGTCTATGTCGATAACAAAAAAAAATAAATTCCAAAACTTACCAGAATATATGCACAATGTGTGCAAATTAATGCTGTGAATATCGTTGTGAATATGCCCAGGAAAAGCCCAGCGTACATAAACGCAATCGGCATCGACAGGATACCAGTTCCAAGTGCTGCCTTCAGCAGATGTGTTAGCGTTTCGCTGTCACTAAAAGAAAAGAGGAAATCATTTGTATAGACACTTGATGAAAAATTGACAATAATTCCACTTACGTCGTTGCACTCTCCATTGTAAGGCGTTCCGCAAACGGATCAAAACCCTTACCGCCTCCCTGCTCTGTGTCAGCCATTCTGTACCTAAACGCAATGATATCGGAATTATTAAACAACCAAAGTCCGGCTTATATTGAACATCAAATCAGTGCGTCCACCTCACTAGACTAAGCTCAACTCAACTCAAATTCGGTGGAATAAAGACTTCCAAGTAGAAGCGTCCATGTCAGTGTGAAATTTGTCAAGTCAGTACTATCAAATTGTGCACTAAACGCATTTACTCCACCAATTTGCCCGTTGCATTGCATCAGAAAGGTCACTACTGAATGCGCTTCAAGAGAGCCACTGGCATTTCCAAAATGAAACTTGAAATGGGTTCAAAACAATTCCAAACTATTCTCAAGTTCCCATTTTGGATTCGAAACAAAACACTTGTTGTTTACATGTAAAATGGATTTTTCAATTTTGTGCTTGAAGATTTTGTTACTTTGAAACTCTAGCAGTTTTTTATATGCACTGGGTGGGTGAGAAATAGTGGGAAAGGTTTTTCAATTAAAGGTGAACAACCTGCACCGCTGAAAATGAAGGAGAATACTGAATGACTAACGTCGCAAACACGTAAAAACTCATGGAGCTACGCAGTAATCAGGGTTCATCCCAAAAAAAAGCAATGATAAGGAGACTCTGTCTGCTACAAAATTTTCAAATTTTGATACCGAAAAATTGGAACAAAGTCTTATAAATAAATTTGTTCGCAATTGTATATATGTACGTCAACCAGTGATAACAAGCCTGGCCGACAGGTTGACCATGCATCGGTCATGAATCACTTCAATGGGTTGTCGCCTTAACACTGCGGAGCCTAGAGTAGGTTAAAAGGGGGTCGTAAGAAGCAGAAGGATGATCTACGAAGATGATCCCTGAAAATAACCCAACCTTAGGTCAAAGCTTGGTGACCAAAATCCTTCATATACCATTTTCAAAGGCAAGAGATTGAGGTAATCGTGCTGACGGCTGGATGGGCAGTTTGTGGTTAATGAATGAATGAATAGCCGGCTCGAAGTGAGCGAAGGCCTAACTTCTCGCAACCATTCATATTGTGCGTGTTGGATTGTTCGCAAGAAGAATGGACAAATTGTGCTCTTGGAGGCTTGTCATTCCCCGACGAGAGGTGGTGCTACGAAAAATATTCGGTTTACACGGCTGGGCCTTAGACACTCGCAGCTTGCTCAACAGTCCAACGCACGAACCACTAAGTCACGGCGATGTTTGTGGTTAAAAACTGAAAAAAAAAAAAATAGTTTCCTCCAATGCCTGGACAAGTTTGGTTACATGAGTGTCCTATATTGGTACGTCGTCTTCGTCAAGGTGGACTTTTCTTCGGAGAAAACATCAAATGAAGTAGTTAAACAAGTTACCAGAGGTTGGCACTTCATCGATAGATAAACCGCTTACTTTCAGCCAGAAGACCATCATTTTTCCACTAAGCAAAGTTAGCACCAGATACAGAATTTCCACCGCTTGTTAACAATCCACTTCTTCAAACAACCAATCGATGACACCAGCCAAAAATTAAGTGAGCGATACTGCCCATAAAAACAGTTCGTTGTTAAAAAACTGGCGGTTCTGTGTCTCACACTTAAAAGATTGAAGGCATTCCTTAGTTGTGGAACATATAAGCGTGCAGCCTAAGGTCCCTAGAAAAGGAGACCCTCTGAACTGCGCCAACTATAGAGGCATCAGTCTTCTTAACATCGCTTACAAGATGTTATCTGCCGTGTTGCGTGAACGTCTGAAGCCTTTCGACAACAACCGTGTCGGACCATATCAGTGTGGCTTCAGACCAGGAAAGTCCACCATCGAACAAATATTCACACTGCGGCAGATCTTGGAAAAAACCCAGGAACTTCAAATCGATACCCACCACCTTTTCATCGATTTTAAGGCCGCGTATGACAGCACAGTACAGCTATACAGAGCCATGTCTGGTTTTAGTATCCTTGTCAAACTCGTCCGTCTGTGCAGGACGACGATGGAGAATGCACGCTGCTCCATCAAGGTCGGCCAAGACCTCATCGAG
Organism: Matsumyia berberina; assembly: GCA_917880715.2. NCBI lineage: Eukaryota > Metazoa > Arthropoda > Insecta > Diptera > Syrphidae > Matsumyia > Matsumyia berberina. The sequence goes on from OU862870.1 coordinate 40,477,123, forward strand.
ACCTTTGATGTCAAGAAAGGATTTAGACAAGGCGACACGCTGTCATGCAACTTCTTCAACATCGTTCTTGAAAGACTAGTGAAAAACTCACGCGCCAAAACCAGAGACACAACCTTTCAAAAGTCCGTCCAATTATTCGGATACGCCGATAATCCTGACATAATCGGGAGAACGCAGCACGATGTCACTGGCGCTTTCACGAGTATTGAGACGAAGGTGGGAAAGATGAGTTAAGCGGTCAATAAGGGCAAGACCAAGCATATGCTGTCAACAAGAAAGGACACTGCACCCCGAGGTCGCTGTAGACAGATATAACTTTGAAGTAGTTAAGGCTTTGTCTACCTAGGCTTCGCTATCAATTCAGGCAACGGCACCAGGGCTGAGATCAAACGAAGAATAACTCTTACCAATCGTTGTTTCTTTTTTTAGTGGTCGCGGTGGCTCAGTGGTTAGTGCGGATGGACACCAATGCTCCGGCCGTAAAAGGGGACCTTATTCAATTTGGCGTGCGAAACTGGAGGCAGCTGGCGAAAAACCCACTACCTAGAGAAGCTTGTTGGTTGAGGCACAGGTTCACCCCGGACTGTAAGCCCACCTTAAGTCAGTAACTAAGCAGCCTATGTAGGGATATACGCCTTTAGATGACATCTTTCATCACCTGGCGCCAGAAAAACAAGTAAAGTTACCAACTAAACTAGCTCCAGTGCTGAACAGGTGAGGCTTTTCATTAATATGGACAGACATCACCTCCATATTGCGCTGATAAATCAGCTTTTTACCAAAAGACCTAAAGCCCGCATTAGGCTGTTAAATATGAAGATAGTTGGAGGAATTTTCAGTGCCTGAACTCGATGTGGCCAATGGAGTCATAAAGGTGAAGGTGTCCAGTATCAGTAAAAAGAAACAAACGAAGTACATACATGAGTAATATTTCGGATTGGTCGCAGTAGGGTGATTTTACTCCACAGTAGAGCATTAGAGGTAGGTAGTAGAACATTGTTTCATTGCTGAGCAAGACGAGTGAATTAAGATATAAAACTGACGATAAAAAATGCCGTCAATAATACACCATGTAAATGGGGAAATTTGGTTTTTGTTTTAATGTGGCTCAACCTGCATCTGTCCCGTTCTAATGACAGCAGTAGTTGTCAACGTGGCCGCGACCCTAAATGCAAGTGTACAACAAGGTTTGATCTCTTTGCTTCTACGGATGGTTCTTACCCACCGGTTTCGCTTTTTAGGTTCTTAAGGTAGCACCAGGTAGGACCAGTTAGGACCATCATTTTACGTCAGACTTTGGATTTGCTGTTCATAAATATCCAATTTCTGAATTCCATCCACGGAATCGTGCAATCGAGCTTTAACGAACTCAGAACGATGCCCTTTAAAAAAAAGTTCTAGAAACTTTCTTTATCACTTTATCAATTTACAAACTTAACGAATAATGGAATGACATTACGAAACGATAATTATAGAACTTAGTACAGTTGCGCAACAAGACATGTTATCACCTCATGGCCGATCTTCAAATCTAATCAATCATTTGCTTCCATAATCCAACTCCATAACTGACCTCGACCAGGCGACCCTCACAACGTTAATCATACGTAATCACTATCTAACTACACGTATACATGTACATAGCTTTGTTTTTCAAAATCAACAGATCAGTGTGATGATTTGCAAAATTTCCACAAAAAAGGGAAACAAATTGCGTCGAATCCATTTTCCATAAAGCTTCTAAAAACTAATTTTACAACTAAGTTGCACACATGTTTACAAAGTTCTGGGTTATTCTAATCGTTAAAGTTGATGTTCGCCTTGATAGCAGCGAAGTCAAAAGAGGCTCGTATCTTTCGTTCTGACCCCCTTATCTGATGATTTTATTTTTGTAGGCCTGGTGTTTTGTCTTGCCTACGTATAATGAATTCCAAAAGCATCTAAAAACGAAGTTCTAAAAATAATACAGTTAGAGGGAAACATGATTTAGACGACAACCATTTTTTTCTTCCAAATTTAGAACACCACAAGCGATAAACAATTGTGTTTTGGAACAGATACAATAACACTTGAATATTTTAAGTACCCACATTCGAAAGAAGTTGACAAGAATATAACCTTAGAACTACCTACTCGTCTGGTGGCATGACATCGAGTCAAATGTTTTTGCAAAACGAAAGTACGTACATGGGTACGTATCATGTCTCGTCTTGGGACTTGGTATTCCTTTCAACAACGTGTTGTCTGTGTTACATACTTGTTGTCGTTCGGTAGCTACATTGCAAGCCACTTAAGCAGCAAAAAGAGGTTGGTTTGCGTCTCCAAATGCAGCATATATGTAGTTAGGCGAGATTGAGAGAGAGATAGAAAACGTGAATGCACCAGACTACACAACATAGTCTTTAGAGATACAACGTCCAATGGAGAGACTGTGGAGAGACGAATCAAATTGTAATGAATTCGAACATTCCTGGAAGCCGCAAATCAGATCAACTCTGGGTCAACGAAAAACAGGGTGAACAGAACTGAAGCTGAAAGTAAAGTCACAATAGCCAACTTTGAGCCTATCAATATCTCAGGTTCTAACGCTATTTCAGCTGTAGTATTGAGATGGGGTGCAGAAACCATTGACCCCAGGCTTAAGTTAGAGTTGAGCAGGGAATAGAGCCTTAAAGGAGGCTAACAACAGATGGGCCTCACTAAACACTTGTGCAACCACAAGGAAGATATGTCCAAAATTCGTTAAGGCTAGGCCCGAAAAACTTCTGCAAATCGACAGAAGATCCCTATGTACCCTTATAGGAGTGATCACAGGGCATAATACGCTGCGGTACCATTTGAAAAACCTTCGAATTACAGAAGAAGACCTTTGTAGGGAGGATACAATCCACATCCTCTGCCATTGCCCTAGCATCTGCCATCTAAGAAATAAGTTCCTCGGACGGCACTTTTTCGTGGGCATTGAAAAATCATCCGATGCACCGGTGGGCCAAATAATGAAATTCATCAAATCCACAGGGTGGTTTATATTACAGATGCAGTAAGTTGATCATGTTATACTAATATCTATACATACATATGGAGGTATGAAACTAACTATTGGGTAGCACTCTTACGGGTAGGGGATACTCTCTTCCCCCAACGGGTATCAGGTCTGAACCGACCTGAGTGTGGCGATATGGTTCTTCCTTTCCCCTGCCCACTAACCCTACCTAACCTAGTTAGTTAGAGTGGTCCTTTAAGAGAGGTATCTTTAGACCAAAGAGGAAGTAGGTAGATTGAGATACCACTGAGTATTGGGGTGTGATCCCGGCTTACTCCTGAAACCAGTTAGATTTCCTAACGTATTAGTTTAGATCGGCCGTGCTGGCGAAGTTTAGATCATTTGTTTACATATTCGCCTGAGGTTGTTTTCCTGACGTTGGGACACGTGCTGGAGAAGTGTACAGTAGGCCCTTCTTCCTACTAGTCTCTGCAGCTCCTGTAGAAATCGTTACATGGTATACCTTAATGTTTAGAATTTCTGCCTAGGATGCAGTGCCCCGTGATGACGTTGGTTAGTTTTGAAAGTAAAAAATAATAAATAGCTGACGCGACAGCTCGAGATGAGCCAAGGTCTAGCTTCTCACAACCATTCATGTTGTGCGTATTAAATTTTTTGCACGAATGGAAGGGATCTACAATTTATTGCCGATTCCGAATGGCGAATTGACAAGCTCTTTCATGACAGATTATACTCCCGGAGGCTTGTCATTTCCCGACGAGAGGTGATGCCGCGAAAAATGTTCGGTGGATTTTACTGGGCTTGACGGCAAAAGTTGCTCTCTTTTAAGTCGCATAAATGTTTCTGATTTCTTTTTTAGATCCAGTAAAGGCCAGATCAGTTTGGCGTTGTTGCAATAATTAAGGTGTAGCCATCTACGATTTGCTTACTACAGACCGTTGGTGTTAGTCAGGTGTTTAAAATATGACATAGGCACTTTGACATGGTCGAGCTCCTTGCCGTCTGTACATTGAAAGACTAGTGTCGCTAATTCGCCAGCCGCGCAGTTCCCTTGAGTGTCGCAGTGACCAGAAACTCAACAGAGTATGACGTTATACTGGTTAACAATCTCGTTTAGAGACACCCGGCAGCCCTCCACTGTCCTAGATGATATTGTGTTGGATACGAGGGATTTGATCACAGTCTAGCTGTCGATGCGTGATATTGGATTAGCCTTCAGCCAACCAACGAGTTGATTAATAGCTGTGATTTCGGCTTGGAAGATGCTTCAGTGGTTAAGGAGACTGAAGGAGTTTTGGATGTCCAGGTCTTTTGAAAAGACACCGGCACCGACTCCTTTGCCTGTTTTAGAGTCGTCCGCAAAGATAGAGATATTAAAGATGACTTTGCGCTGACAAGGCGCTTCTGTCGGGTTTTTGTTTGCGCGCCGTGAATTAACAGAAAACCAATGAAACTGAACCTTTTGGTCACGGGCGCTCATGAGTACAGACCTATTGGTTTCTGTAATGGGAGCGTTGTTTTCACCAAAATGGAAGCGTGGAAAAATGAGCTCATGTGGCGTTGGCCTAAATGTTACCGGAGAGTATCGTCGTATTCCAATCGAAAATGGACTGATTCCGCAAAGGAAATTAGGAGAGTTCACAATTTTTCCTGATGGTGGATGGCAGAGATACCACAGCTTGACACTTAAGTCTGAGGACCAAGACGTTAGTGTATCAAGCAGAGTCTGTCCATGCGCTTGATTACCTGCATACGAATCAGGTAAGACGAAGACAAGTCCTAAGACGAATGAGTCAGCATGACGCGAGTAACTCTACAATGGTGTATTGCCTTCAAGGCGCTGAAACCTTTGGTAAAATCTCGAGAAAATGAGGCTTGTAAAAGATAATGCCTACACGCTGAGTCTAAGGAAAGAGTGGCTAGCAGAGGAGATGATATTTTTAACGGATTTAAACACAGATGACTCGCTAAATGTCTTGAAACCATGAATCGCAGTCAGGAAAATCGAAGGGCTGTGTGATAATCCTGAGGTTCAACAAGATATCCAAATAGGTATCATCTCAGGTACAGATATCTTGAAAATAGGTTTATTTTTAAATATGTTGCTTAATCGTACCAGTTGTGCCGTACGGCATAAAGGCATGAGTTCTGTCAAAAGCGGATGAGGTCGCACTTAGCTGTTTTGAGAGGAAAATTCTTGGGGTGATTTTCGGTGAATGGAGGAGATACAACGACGAACTGTAAGGACTTTACAGCGATATCGACTTACCCAGAAGAGTTAAGGTCCAACGGCCTTGAAACCACCCCCGAGGGACGGCTCAGTAGAGAAAGGACTCCGGACTGTAGCTCTGCCTTAAATAATACACAAATATCGGTCAACGTACAAATTTCACTAAATAACACTTGTGAACAGAAAAGAATCGGTCAACATTTACAGAGACACTAATGAAATGTGAAACAACTTTCTCCCATTAATTGAACTGCAACTTCTTAATCAGACTTCCAAATAAATCAATTTAAAGAATTCAATTCAATTAATTCGCACATGTTTCGATTGCACACCGTCAAAACATTGAATGCAATTTATTAAATTTTTCTTCCCCAGTAAATCTTTACATACGAGTATGGTACTCGATGTACTTACAAAACGGCCTTAGCTTCTCAAGTCAAATTTAATTGAAAAATGTCACAAAATTTAACAAGCAACAAAGTTCAGAGTTCTTAATTATTAAATCTGAAAGCAAAGGCTATACATTTCAGCAATTTTCTTATTAACCTAATTGCTGAAGAAAAAATTTTTTTAATTACCTAAATTGACAATTAAACTATCTGATGCACGCACTGTTTATGATATATGATACAGGGTGGCGCAAAAATACTTTTTAACATTTAAATAAGATTTTATTCTTTTTGTTTTTAGTAAATTTACTTGTTATTTATGTTTTCGCCATAACTCCTAAAGTTGAGCTAATATTCTTTCTGTTTATGGAAGTAAGTATTTTCGATTTCCTTGAATCTAGCACAGGCTAGATTCGCTTTGTGGATCTGCAGGTGCTTATATTGTTCTACCTTTTTAATTGCGTTTCGTAAGTATTCAATCAGCCTGGTTATGGTTTATGGATTTTATAAGAGCGACCAACACTTCCTGGTTACCAGAAAAATATTGTTCGATTTTGCGAGTTCGCCTGTCTAACAGTTGTCCTCTGTAACCGGGGACCCGCCGTAGGGTAATATGACATCTAGTTTTCTCCATTTGACGGTTCTTCCAAGGCTTACATAGCCGCCTGGCTGTCTATGTAAATAGGGAGAGCTTTCCAATCTATTGTGAGATCCTGCTCGCTACTTCTCGAATTGGTAACCTCCTATTGAAATATACTACAGTGGTCCGGTAGACGGAGTGAGACGTTAAGGAAAAATGTATAACACAGCAAGGTAGATAGGTAGGTAGAGGTGGCGGTTCTAAAGAACCCCATAAGCGCCGGGATGCGCCGTTTTGAAACCACAACTCATTTGACCTGGTTGTTTGCGGGTTTTATAGGTTGATAGACGATAAGATGGTAAGGAACACCAGAGTACGCGGGGCACTTATTGTCGAGCAGCTACTTCTTCGAACGGAAAGGTCCATACTTCGATGTTTTGGGCACGTCAAACGCATGTTCCCAACTCGGTTTCCAAGATGTGCCATCAGGCGTCCCTTGAGATGGCTGGACCAAGGCCGAAATGTCACCTCTACTCGTATGGGGATAGCCCCTTATGATTTAGAGTCGATGGTGGAAGATCGGGAAATGTGGAGAGTCCACTTAAGCTCCCTAAACCCGCGACCCTCATAGCGGATAAGCGGGCCTTTGAAAGATGAGAGATGAGATGAGACGAAGATACTTAAATCCAAGCTGTGGAACTAAGGAATAGGACTAGTTCACCAATCTTTCTTGGAAATATCTTCGAGGTCATCGCAGAAGGGTTTGGCTAGAATATGCTGCTTGACCTTCACTAGGGCTGGACATTTACACAGAAAATGATGCAGAGGTTCCTTTTTGTTGTTATCTTTGCAACTACGGCAGAAAGTGTTGTGGGGATTACCTATCTTGGCTGCGCGGTCTCCTATTGGCCAGAAGCCTTGGCTAGCGGCTACGATTCTTGCAATATCTTCTCTTGATCTACTTAGAAGCTCGGTTGTTTTTTGTTTACCGGGCCAGATCTTCCTTGGTTGGCCGTCTCTAGAAACTGGTGTTTAATATGCTCTTAACGGCTCCTAGCGGGGTATTAATAACTTCCGCTAGTGATTCGGTAATGGCTGATCTCCGCCTAGCGAGGTCATTGCCTCTTTCGTTGCCGTCAATTTTACTATGGTCTGGGACTCAGGTGACAGTGACCCTGCACTGGCCCCCAGTTAGTTTAGTTCTTCCTGGCATTGCTTTACCATTTTTGAAGATGTAGTGGCGGAATCAGTAGCTTTGATAGTGACTTGGTTGTCAATGAAGATAGCGGTATTGTAGATAGGTGTTGGGTTCCCGAATAGCATGGAGCTCTGCTTGAAAGTATAGCTGTGTCAATCACGATTGATTCTATCTATTTGACTCGTTCACAGTAAAGTATTGGTGATTGTTTTCACTATTTGACCGAAATTGTCCAGATATATGTAGAATAAGCGCTGTATTCACTCTACACAATCAATACAATCTATCTGTCTCTATCCAATACTAAAATAAACGAAAGTCTTCTGATTGGAATTTTTGATTGCATAGAAATGAAGTGGACCAATTGTATATCTGGCATTGAACGGTTGAATGATTGACTGAAAAGACCGAATCATTTTTGAAACCAATACTTGAACGATTCGATCTTCAAATTTGAACTATTGGCACAGCTCTACTTAGAAGATTATAACGAAATTCGGAAGTCGAAATGATTTCGATAAGAAAAATCCTGCGCCAACTCCGCAGTCCATTTTTACACCAAACCAAACTGATTTTAGAATTTATGCAGAACGAAATAATTAGTCTATCGTCTTATTTTTCTTTTTCTTCAATTCTGGTTTTCCTATTATAACCTGGGCCCAAATCGTCTCTTCCGTGATCGTATAACTCGTCACGTAAAAACGATACGATTTGGCCCCAGAATCCTCGTTTTTACGTGACGAAATATGTGATCACGGAAGAGACAATTTGGCCCCTGTTTTCTGTAGCTTCTATAAAACTATTGAATTAAGCTAGTCACTCTTTTATATTGTATCTAACGAATTCAAAAATAAATGATAAAGTATAATAAAATAAAATTGTTTGCGCCACCCTGTACATGTTGAACATTATGAAAAAGGTACTCACACAATGACCGGCTTTTTGCCATCGGATGGAAGGAATTGCTCCATTTCTTGTGGCACGTTTTTGCCACCGCCATCCTAAAAAAAACAGAAAACGTTTGTGGTTATCACTCAATTTTTGTTGGAAGTACATACATAAGTATAAAATTAAAAAAAAAAAAAATATTCAACTTACGGATATGTTCACCATGTTGCTGATTTGATTTAAGTTTAATGCTCTAGAGAAAGAAAAGGAAAAAAAAATATATTTTAATAAATAATCAAGTTAATCACGTGTATATACTGCACATGTTGTTAAGTTAATTTAAAATTTAACCGACTAACCAATTTTATTGATATGTATATATATAAAAGACCCTCCCGGGTGACCTATTAAAAGTCAATTAAGCTATAGACGACAAATTGGCAGACTGTTTAACATTTGATTAAACAAAATTGTTTGGCTTCGGATAAAATGCCGATAACCTTCAAAAACCATCGCCACTAATATGAAGGGAATCAGTTTACGTCTACTAAAAGACGGCACGTGAATGCATATTGTGAGAATATGCTGTGGTTCACTTCATGAACACGGACAATTTTAGCTTAAGACATGTTGTACGCGTTGTCAAACTACGTTCTATTTACAATCCCAAGTCAATGCTAATTTGTACAAATATGCATCCAGCCAAAACCCACTATCAGTGATAATTTATAAAAAACAAAAATATTTACATTAATACTACGCGCCGAAATGTATGTACAAAGCGCTTCAAGATTACAAAGTTTCATTCAAAGGGACTAGAACCGATATTCCTTTACACAGGAGTGGGATGAAGCCTACTGAAGGCGGTGTATTGATTCGGATAGATAAGGAGACGTGCACACTTGCCATTAATATTAATTAAAATAAAATAAAATTAAACATGACCCACTTAGGCGGCGGCGTTATACCTATCAGCACTCACATAGCATTGAACGCCGCAACGAGAGCTCTCTCGCCAGCAGCGTGGTGGCGTGCAAAATGATTGTTTACGTGATCGAATATATGGATGTGCCGTGTGCCATGCGTTTATGTAAATATGTACTCGTATGTAAAAAGTGACAAATTAGATGGTGTGCTGAAGTATGAATGAGTGGTTGAGTTTTTTTTTTTTTTTTTTTATTTAATTAACACTTTTATCAACCGCAAGTGTTTGATTTAATAACTGCACTGGCTCGGCGTTAATGAAATTGGTATTCGTCGAATGTATAAATTACATGATATAAGCCGATCGGAGAGTCTATCTACTGCGTACTTTAGTATAAAGCTCGTATATAGTTATGGAAACCAGCACCGGCAGAGTTTTGGGGTAGATTGTGTTACCTCTTTACGAACCCGATTACACGTCTGCGGTTTCGGTGGTAGGTAATGCGTCCGTACATTTTTGGGGTACTAGAACAAGAGTGGAAAGTTTTGCAGCCTTTTTTTTTTTTGCATCAAATACAATTATAAACTTTTTTGAAATTTACACATGCATAGGTTTTGTCAAAACTAAGAGCACTTTCTCTTTACATCGAAAAAAGAATTCCTATCTTTTTTTGACACAGATACGTATGGCAGATCCTTGTTTTCCAGATTTCCTAGGATTTATGTAAGGTCACGTAGGATAGTTGATAGAACGTAAAATTTTACTACAAAGCCTTTCTAAGGTGGCACTACAGTTCGGGGTGAACCTAGGCCTCAACCAACAAGCCTCTCCAGTTAGCCCGGTCCTTAGCTAACTACCTCTAATTGCGCACTCCAAATTGGTTGAGGTCCCTTTCCACTTGTGCACGCCACCTAAGGCGAGGTCTTCCTCCACTGCGTTGTCCCTACGGGTTAGACTCGAAGAAAGTAGATGAAGCCAGTTGGCCCAAAATAAATATGTAGTTGACACGACAGTCCGGATAGGGGCGAGGACAAGCTTTTCGCAATTATGTATTCATGTTTGAGTATTGAATTTTTCGCATGAAGCGTCGTATTTGCCGACTCCGAATGGCGAATTGAGAAGCTTTTTCATGACAAACTATGGTTGGTCGGTTTTAGTGGTTGTATCAGGAAGAGGCCGCCCGATACTCAAATAGTGCTGAAATGCACCGATTTGTTAGCACAATTCTCGTGATGAGTGTGAACGGGTGTTGACAGACTAGGCTGTTGGTCTTAAATCAAACTTGGTGAGTTAAGGTAGAGTAGAATGTTAGGGATTTTCTTCCCTGAAAGTTCGCAGAGGTTGTCGAGGAAGGGTTTCTCCAGTGCCTTGAGAGGAAGTGTTCTAGCGTTTTCTTCTCGTTTGTGTCTTTGAAGCTACGGCAGTAGGGATTAAAAGGGATGCCAATATTGGCCGCATGGGTATCCACTGCCTTACAGATGGCGACAACGCGCGCAATGTCTTTTCGGGCTCTTCTAAGGAGGTCGGTCCTTTTCCTATGGTTGTATGTATGTATGTTGGCCAAGAGTTTGTGAATATTTGCGAAGCTAGCAAGGTTGTTCTATTTGTGTTGGGCTACTGAGCAGTAGTTTGGGTTGATTTTTCGCTTGAGAGCTCCTAATGAGATGTTAGATGTTCAAAGTTGGGTAATGTGTATGCACTGCGACCTGTAGAGATCTATTGTCCTCCCCCGAACTCGTATTGGTCGATAAGTCTCGACCTATAGCACCTTCTCCAATCCAGCAACTCTGAGGAATCGGAATATCTGAATTTGGTCCAACGATGGGAGATACGTTTCAGTGAAAATGTACGCTCCCAGGTGTGCTCTTCTTTTGTGGATCAATGCTCCACAGCCCATAAGGAGGTCTCCTCGGCATCACTGCAGAATCTGCAGTTTCCCTTCGCTTCTATTCCCATTTTCCTGAGATGCTCTCTGAGTCTGTAATGGCCCGTTAGGGATGAGAATTTCTCTTGTGAGTGAGTTTGCGGTCTCATCAGCCATTTCGTTTCCTTCGATGTCTCTGTGGCCAGGGACCCATACGAGTGGGCGAGCTCGATTCTACTCTGTGCTATGAATTTTGATAAGGTGATTGTAGAGACAAGAGCCTTGATGGCTGCCTGACTGTGGGAGAAAATTGCGACATGTCGTTTGGGGGTAATGTCGTTGTTGAGCGCACTACAGGCCTCGTAAACTATACTCTCGGGTGTTTGTCTTTCCCCGACGACAAGTGGTGCTAGCAGTTCACGGACAGTAATTTTGCTTTATCGTTAGCTTTCAGTTCGAAGTTAACAAGCCAACGTAACCAGTCCAAAGTAATTAGGAACCCAGAAGAGCAAAGCTATGTGGTGTGTTATTCACTATCAGTGCCATGAGCATTGTACTTCGATTTAAAGTTTGGAGTGCTGCCCACAATCCACACAAATTGAACTTTCCCTCATAGCTTGAAAGACTCAGCAGCAGTCGGATAGTCGGTATGAATTTTTGATGCCTCTATAAGGAAAGCCTAGATCTGTCTTCTTCTCTGTCTTATTAAAGGTGTCCGGTATGTGAAAACAGTTGAGGTGGCGCAGCTTCCAATTATTGTACTCTCTTATTCTGAGTGTTTCCTAGTCATTTAATAGCAATAGTTTCTAATGATTTGAAGTCAATGGCGGAAGATTCAAAGTCCATTGAATGACCCTAAACCCGCGATCCACATAATGGATAAGCGGGTAAATGGAAATGATTACTCTCATAAGCGGACACCGACGGTTCCGAGAAAATTGTACATTCATGAGAGGTGTCCGTAAGGAGAGAGTACACTGTATAGGATGATGATACTTAAATTCAAGAAGTATAGCATTCATCCAAATGACAGAAAATTCAAGACGTCTACTGGCAGATTTAGGATTTCAAATTGAATTCTTTAAGGAGCGGTGGGAGAAGGGAGTGTGTTTGGTTTGTCAATCATGTGGATTATTTACTAGGGATCTCGCCGGGGCATTTTAAGACCCGTGATTCTCGTATGATTGCTCGTTGAAAGTTTTGTTCGCAGTACAATATTCGTCGCTTCTGTGATGAACTAAGTAAAGATTTAATTCGAATTAGTTCCATGCTCTTGCACGGATGTAAGAATTTGGTCAGGGCATTGGCTTAATTTTAATTAACTTGCAAGACTTTGGTGTTAGTCTTGTGGAATATACAATGTCCTAATCAAATGTCAGGCAAAAATCCTTGTCGCTTGCCAGCATTAAGCTATTCACTGTCAACAGTCTAGGCTCTTAAAAGTAAGAAAGATATTGAAAACCTCAACTCAAAGCTCTTCTTTAGTGCTAGTCAGTATAAAGAAAACCACCAGTAGAATGAAAACAACACCAACAGCAGGATTCGAGGCTATCCTCAGTCTTCTCCTGGTGGACATCTTTGTACGAGCCTCGGCGGCAAGCCAATTGCAGTAGATCTTACAGAAATATCTCGGTAATATATCTACAACTGATTATACAACAGCAGCGACATTAGCCACCCGTGAGACTGCGATGACGGCAATATCACAAGAGAATATCACTTTTTTCACCCAAAGCCAGGCAGCGATAAAAGCAATTTCTGCTACAGAAATAAAATGGAGGCTTGTGAGGTGCTGTCGTGAAGTGGTCAAGTTTCTTGGATCACAGTAGAAGGTGACACTCTGCTGCATTCCTGGACATGAAGGCATACCAGTTAAAAACAATGCTGACGAACTGGCGAGAAAAGGCTCGGCAACAAGCTCGGAACAAGTTGACGCCTCGATAAACTTTCTGCCGTACACACTTAAGCTCGAAACGGGAAAAAGAGCCTTAAGAGAGGGTAATACCAGATGGATTTCTCTAAACATTTGTCTAACCACAAGGAAGATATGGCCTTTATTGGATAAGGCTAGAACCGACAGACTTCTCTAGTTCGACAGAAGATCCCCATCTACCCTTATAGAAGTGATTACAGGGCATAATAGGCTGCGGTATTATATGAAAAAACTTCGAATTACAAAAGAAGACCTCTGTATAGGTTGTGGTAATGAGGAAGTTCTTGAGGATACAACCCATTTTCTTTGCCACTGCCTAAGTCTTTACCACTTAAGAAATAAATTCCTAGGATGGCACTATCCGGTATACCGGCGAACCACATAATGAAATACATCACGAAGTTAGTCAAGTACATATGTATATGCTTTGTATACATAAATACATGCATATGTAACTATTGAATAACACTTTTACGGACAAGGGATACCATCTTACCCCCTATGGATATCACAATGGATCTGAGTTGACCTGAGTGTGGCGTATTAGGGATTCCCTCTCCTCTCTTTCGCCTGCCATACACCTAACCTAACCTAATATCAAGGGAAAACGTTGGTAAATTTAGGGTCAACATAGAGTCAATTGTGGGTCCTTAATTTATATAGCACTTGCAATAAAGGATACAAATTTGACTGATAGGTGCCGCTCAAGAGCTTGTTAGTAAATAGTTTATATATTTACATAATCCAATTAACTGTCGTTAACAAACGGCTTCATTTTTCAAGACTCAATGTGCTCTTAGCAATTACTGTGCTTCCTTCGTGAAATTCACTAGGGCAGCTATGTTGGTTTAATTATTTAATTAAACACAACTGTTGCTCAAATCGCGTGAGAAAAATGACTCCTTGACTAAGTGTTTAAGCTTTAGTCTGTTAATGAATACTAAATCAGCTGCAAGTGGAATGCCTACTCCGATATGTAAGACTAGAACTGTAGGTGTTGTCAGCACTTGATGAAAAGTTTATACGGATGTTAACTGGTTTCAAGTGAGAATGAGGTAAAACTCTGAACTCTTACACGAGCTAAAATGAGCTCAAAATAACCAAATCTGCGTTAAACATCAGAGAGGATAGTTTTGTTTGTATTCTTCGACGATAAAGGCTTTGTGGCAAAGGTTACTGCATTTGCTGCTGATACTTGGTAAATGCACAACGAGTACATGCAATGTATTTTAATAATAAAAAATGAAGTCAATTCGTCTTGATAATATAAGTGCTCACAGAAAAAAATTAAAGCCTTACTTCGTAGAGACTACTGCTGTATATTCTATAGAAGCTCGACCTACAGTCAGCATCATCAATGCTTTAAGACATAGACAAAAGATTGGCATTTCTTCGACAGCCGTTTATTTATCTCATCACACAACAGATACAAAAAAAGATAGACGTTGACGTGAAGGAAACGCTGATTCCTTACAAAGTTCAACACTGTAACTTCCTTGATAATATAATCATAAGCGATTAGCTTAGCTTATTTCGAACAGATTTGGGGGCTAATTACCGTAAATAAGTTGGCGGTAATTCGACGCAGCAGATAGCAACAAATTTGCAAAACTGAAAAAACACCGCTTCAATGTTTATTAACGAGTATGTAAAAACATGGGTGTCGTATTTCATATCAGAGAGCTCGTTGTAAAATACTACTAAGTCAACCTCCGACAGCTACTTGTTTTTTCATGGACCTACAGTATACTCATATTTTATTTAACTGCCCATTAAAATTAGTCACAAATCTTAAAACGCGAAAACTATATGTGAGTATATTTAAATTTAATTTTAGATGCAGTTAAAAATACATATTATGATAATACAATGTAATTTTTTGAACGTTAAAATAAGATAGGGTTAAGGCTTTTCTTGTTTTAAGGTAAACGATGAACTCGAATGAGTTTTCCATGGTCTGAAATTGTAATGCAGTCAGATTGTAGTCCACCTTATCCATGCAGAGTGCATTGGACAGGTGTTCTGGAAATTACCATTACCTCTGATTTGTTCACGTTTACCTTCATCCCAGCTTCAACACAGACGGCGACGAACCTATCTAGTGCGCGCTGAAGTTCAGTCTGGGTGGACGTGGATGACTAAGTCATCAGCAAATAGCAGATGACTTATCCTTAAGTCTCCCAATTCGAACCGTTCCTCACCAATGCTGCGCTGTAACATCCAATCCATATACACTATGAAAAGGAGAGGTGACAGAACGCACCCCTGGCGAAGTCCAACGCCCACAGTGAAAGGTGTCGACCTAACGCCGTTCATCCGAACACAGCTCTTACAGTTAGTGTACAGAGATTGAATGGCCCTCAGAAGCGAACCGTCAATCCCATACTTCTGCAATACACTCCAGAGTTTACCTCGAGGGACCCGATCATATGCTTCCTCCAAATCCACAAAACAACTGTAGATTGGTTTGGCATACTCCCAGGCCTTCTCAAGTACCAATCTGAGAGTGAACAGCTGGTCGGTTGTGCTTCTACCTGGATGAAAGCCGCACTGCTCATCGCCCAACCGGGACTCGACCACAGCTCTGGAACGCGTTTCCAACACCTTAGCAAAGACTTTTCCGGGGAGACTTAAAAGAGATATACCCCTATAATTGGAGCAATCCCTCTTAACCCCTTTTTTAAAAAGAGGAACAATCACCCCAGTTTGCCAATCGCTAGGTGTTTCACCGCATTCCCAGGCCACTTTAATGACGCGAGAGAGCCATTCGACTCCCTCTTTACCCAAAGCTTTGAGCATTTCTGGCCGGATTTCATCCACACCAGCAGTTTTGCCGAATTTTAGCGCTTTAATCGCCAAAGCCACCTCCTCTACGGTGGGACTAATCTCCGCCCTACTCAAAACCATGGGTCTGCCATCCTCAGTGCCCTATTCGGGATTGAGCAGCTCCGAAAAGTGCTCGCTCCATCTGCGCAAGATGTCCTTCTCATCGGAAAGAAGTACACCATCTTTGGATTTGACTCCTTCGATGATGTTACGTCCGATCTTTGAGTAAAACGATTTCAAATGACGACTGGTGCTACTCCGGTTCGGGGTTGAATATGTATGTATCTTGACCCAAAAGCTAAATGATAAACGACACAGTGCTGATCCTTTAATTTCGTTGATAGTCAAAATATTTTTAACAAAAAAAAAAACCTTTTACCGAATATGTGGTTCTGGTCTAGTCGTACCCTAAGGTAAAGAGTGAAGAAAATATAAACGCCAACTCTAGGAGCCGAATCAGGATCTTCGTTGTAGGTTATGTTAATGAGGTTTGACAGAAGAGAAAAAACCCTCTACGTTACACTTATGCCAAGCTATACCTACTTAGCATAATTTCAATTCCGAAGAAAGGTACCCCTTACTCGCGGCAAAACCCAATCCAATACATAATCTCTACTTCACTTGTGTATCAAGTATCAAACCATTGTGACGCTGTGAGGATGTCTTTCACGATTTTATCAATTGAAATGAGAGAAAGTATGAGGGAATTTTCCATTTTCTCTGATTCACCATTGACCTGGAATTCTTCTGAAATCCAGTTAAGGGGTGAAAAATGTATTCATTCCCAGGATGATTCATTGGGTTTACTAGGTCGACAGCTAACAAGTTTTTTTTTTTTTAAATGTCAGATAAAAGCTTTGCATTGGTTTCAAAATGTCAACTCCTTTGAAGGTTGAGAATGTTGCCATTATTTAAACCACACTTTTCAAGAACGATCTCTGAAGAACTGGTGTGCGACTACAATTCATGGTAAATGCCTACTGATAACACACAAACGGTGACTAAATTTTCGGTTTTTAAATGAGAAATCGCTATAGTATGGCACTGTGTTAAAGCTTGTAAACGTCACTATAGCCGTAGATTATATAAATAGATTAAGAGGAAACAACTCACAAGTTGAAAGTTTTTATTTAATTTGGTTATCACTCATGCGAGCAATATGTTTGTTCGTACATCTGTCAATCATAAAACAAAAGTCTAAAGATCAACCAACTCAACTGCGTTTTGACCTTTGTTTAGCGTAAGGGAGATAAGTAACTTAAGTCGGCTGTTATAATTCGAATAAGATTAGTTTTTTCATTCATTGAAAGAAAGAAACGCAAGTTTTGCGATTTAGATTGGAATATGTGTTTGTATGTATGAAGTTCCTGTGTATGGTTAATAGACACTCTTATTAAACTTCATCTTTGTGTCAGAGTAGACACCGTCAGGAAGCTTACACAGACTAAAATTATTTCCTGAGCAGTCAAGAGCTAAATGAAATTCGAGCCGCGTCACATCCAAAAAGATGGATACATGTGTCACATGTGAACGACCTTCTCGATAGCACTCATAGACATTGTCCCGATCATGGAACCGTAGAAAGGCCAATAGAGCCTAGGAAACCATGAATCGATTCTATGAATCCCAATAAGCACACACTGACAAAAATGCAAAGATGTCAAGATGCAGGTCAGGCCAACCCTTGTTGGTGACCCAAATGATCTCGAAAGGAATATAGTTGCTGATATATGTACAACTGCTTTGAATATCCCTAGCTGTATTGAAGGATAATAGCTGTTCTTTCCGGCAATGCCTTCAAACATACCCATTTCAACCAAGAAATCATGAAAGATTTGGTAGATTAATTTAGGTTAGGTAGGGGAGAAGAGATTTTATGGCTGACACTGCGACCTAGCAATATCTATTGTGTCTCCGGTCTACTTAGCCTAATATGTCTACTACCTTCCTATTGAAGGTGAGCATTTGATAAGTAGCCGAGCTTTCTAAACTCTGCCAACAAACAGAATTCCCTATGAAAGATCCGTCTAAGCAGCCAGTACCTCTGAGCCAGAACGTGCTCAGAGGTTTCCTCCTCTTCTTAACAGAACCGACACTTTGTATCTGAACAAAGTTTTAGTTTGTTGAGATGATATCTTCAGCCGCAATTACCGTTAAGGAAGCCCATCAGCTTCCTCATGTTGCTCCTATCAAGGTTTAGAATTTCCTTGTAAGAAAAGTTCTTGATAAGTCTCTTGGGTTACCTTGATAGACAGGCATGCACTCAGACTTGGGGTCCCCTTCCATGATGTCTGAAGATGCTACAGAGACGAGGAGGAAGAGGAGACTACGACCCACCTACTGTGTACATGTCCTGCTCTTGTGATCGACGCACGCTAAGAAGTAAAACCCTCGGGGAATACTTCTACGTTAATCTTGACGGTGAACTTGACATCCAGAAGATAAGAAACTTCATCTCTGGGACGAAGTAATTCAAATCTTAGGGTTAACACCATTACGGTTGCCCAGCTTCGATGTATTTGTGCTACATACTGTGGTTCCCTGGTGTCTGTAAGCCGGTTTCTTCATCGTGCTATCACAATGGGCCAATCTGGTCTTAGTGTGTCCCTGTCAAAGGGGAGGCAGCCAACTAACCTAACCTATCTAAGCAGGGGGACATTAGTTGTTCCCAGTTGATTAACAAAGCTGTGGGAGTAGCGCAATTAACGTCGCCGTAGGATTACGGTCCCAAAGGCTCTCAAGCGGAACCAGTCCTACCCAGGTCATCCGCAGTTCCATTGCCTACAATGCCCTAGTGGCCGGGCACCCAACTAAGCTTGACTTCCTTAACTTACAATATGCCCATACATATGTATGTATGCTATGCCGGTAAAGTTCTCAGCTTGCTTGTATGTCTGCTAAGCCTTCAAAGGTTTTCAGAACGAATGACGACAAGATTATGGGTCACAAGAGGCCCCTTCTTTGCAAATTTAGGTATAAATGCAACCTATGTTTACATATACGTTTCCATTTTATGCTAAATAGATTCCTTAGGATTTTTGTTACCCAACATTCAGCTGTGGAGAGGATGAGTCAATTGTGGAGAGGAATAGTCAAAGTCGACCGGTTGTCCAATTGACTAAAATTAGAACAGCGAACATTTACAATGATCTGTAGGATCAGGAGAGGAAACCAGATGTTCAACTGTCGGTCTGAGTAAATTTTCGTTCAAAGCAATTGTATGTATACATATGTCACCTGTAAACCACGGCTTAATTATGGGATTAAATAGCTATAAACAGTATAACGTGGGTACTAATGAGAGCTAGCAAAATAGAGTCGATTAACTCATTTCAACCTTAAACGACAATTACAGTTTGCAATTTAAATAATAGAAGTTTTTGAATCAGATTTGCATTTGAAAGTAAAATCCAATAAAAAAAAAAAGTGATAATATCTAGTGATAAATGCTTACGACATTTTTGAAACAAGATCGGTATAGTGAACCTAAAAAGTGAACACTGTTCTGTAATTAAGCAGAACATCCGCCTAGATACATACTCGTGTTCATGTACACGTGTGAACAAAGTGAAAATCACTTCACTAATATATACTGTCGCCTTTTATTAATCATCATTATTATAATCCCATTTACAATGATTGCGGATAAATTGGACCTTAATTCGAGTTTCTATTCATAGAAAATTTTAAGAGACAATCAACACTGATCAAGTTGAATTAGCTTAAATATAAAATTTCAGCTTTCGGGACTGTTCACCATCAAGTACGAGAAGAGACGACTTAAATGAGAATTTATTTGGATTTGCATGTACGAATGCGTATGGATGTAAAAATGTTTGTATGTAGCTGGTTGTACGTAGTGATGTGTGATTTTTCTTTAATTTGCACATAAGGCGATGTCCTTTAGTTAGGGGAAAACAAACTTAGTATTCATAACAAATAGTTAACCAAATTTTCAACACGCTATTTTATTGAATACGTCAACTGTACTGCAAAGGCATAACACTGGCAGTAGGGTATCATGGCTTGAAGAGTTGATCAAACTGACCATGAAAAAATTCCCGTGAATTATAGCAACGACAAACACCACAAATATCCCCAGCTTGTCTGGACACCACCCTCGGACGCCATTGACACCTAATACTATTCCTGTTTCGAACCACTGCAACACGTTCTCGCTCATCATTAAAAGGGTATTCATAATTCCTTGAAGCTTGAGTGAATCATAAAAAAAATAATGGGTATGAGATGCAATACATATTGACAAGGTCAACATCTGTTGCCTTTCCAGACACAGGGACTTAGAAGGAAATGAGAAGGCAGATAAACAATCTAGGAATTGGATCAGTTCCCCGGGGTAAAACTGACTCAGATGATAAAGTGCAGAGTAAGAAACGGGATAAAATGTTCATCCAGCGTTAAAGTGATTGAATATCGGGTGAAAACCAATACTCACATAAGTTTTCAATTTCGACCCCATTTTCCCCGGTATTTTTCATCCAGCGTGCGTTTGAAGTAAGAGATACCCCGATCTTACCCCGGGGAAAGATTGATCCAGTGTGTGCTGGCCCATTGTGAAAACCAATACTCACATAAGTTTTCAATTTCGACCCCATTTTCCCCGGTATTTTTCATCCAGCGTGCGTTTGAAGTAAGAGATACCCCGATCTTACCCCGGGGAAAGATTGATCCAGTGTGTGCTGGCCCATTGTCCTTATAGAAGAAGTGAAAAGGAACATCGACGTACGTAGATACATATTTACATATGCAGGTCAGTCTGTTCCGTCAAAAGCGGCTAGAAGAAAACGCAGCCATAACACATTCGCTGTGCGATTGTCAAATTATTCAATTTCACCCCCTCTGCCACTTGGGAAACTTTTTTTTTTACCGAAGAACTTGGAGATTTGGTGCTTTTAAGAATATAGTTGGGCAATATATGCACATATTGGTATCTGTTGTCAGCAGACACTTAAAAATTTGTAAGTCAATTGTTAAAAAAAATCGTTGAAGCAAATATGTATTTCTTCCAGTCGAACTGGCTGGAGACGCTTGTTGGTTAAGGCCCAGGTCCACCTCGGACTGTAGCGCTACCTTAAGTAAGTAAGTAATGTTTAAAATAAATTTGTATTAATTTGCAGCTTCAGTGTTTTTAAGTCTGTATATTTGATCTGTCAGGAGCTTAATGGGACAGCAATAGAATTTACGTCGGGATTTTGTTCACGCGAAAAACTTTAGTGGTTTTTTCGATAAATTCACAACAGTGTCTCCATAAGTTTTTTTTCGCAACTGTTATCTCTGTATATGGACCATCACATAATAAATAACTGCTTAACAGTTCCCTACTCTATCATTCTCAACCTGTTATAAGCTCCGCAATCTATGCGTTCCACCATAGTGGATGCTTTTTTCTCACTTGAGTTTCTTCCCTTGTTGACAGATTGGTTGTGTCGTCGACAGCTGTCATCGAGGTAAGATCCATGTCAGACAGTATCCAATGGAATTTCATGATTTCCCACCGAATCTTTCTCAATTTTCTCTTTGATATAAATAATAATTAGTTTCCAACAGTGAATAAGTAGGAAAGTCTTCTGAAATACACTTCAGTTTAGTAACTACCCAATTAATCCATCGCATTACAGTACATACATATGTGCATCAATCATTGAACTCCAAAAACCACTTATCAAGTTGTGTTACGTAATCATGCCCGTATGTGATCAGATCTGACTGTGCCCATTCATTTTACTGCATGAGATCAGAAATGATGAACAGCTGATCTTGCCTATAGAACGTTAGAATGTGTAGGCTGTAATACAAGTCACTTGCTCATTTGTTACAGGAACAACACTCAGCGTTATTTCACATAAATGATATTTCTGTGGACATTTGAATCGATTTTTCTTAAAATGTGTCTAGACCTGTGTCATCCACACTATTTACCGGAAGTCTGATGCCATCAATAAACAACTAATAATACATTTCTCGTCCCAATTTGATGAGGTAAGTAAACCCTATCGTGGATGCATTTTACGAACCCAATCGTTCTCTTACAAAATATATCTGGTGACGTCACTACTGCTGAGCTACGGCTTAATAGAAAACAACAACGCCCATTCATTTGATCGGCGTAGTAAGTGTTTGCTTGCACACGACCTTTTATTGCCACTGCTGCATGCAGCCATTCCAAGATGCTACACATAACTAAAAACAATACCAACAGCCTTTGGATCCCTGCTGGGCAGCAAGAAAACAACACCTGGCTTCTATAAGACAAAACAAAAAGGATCACCTTTCCCATTCCTTCATCGAATAACTTATCCTTTACCCTCACCAGCAGCCCACGCATCGTTCAGTGTTCATTCTGTTTCAGTACAATTTTATATGGACACGAGTGTTCGGTTCTCCTATACCTAGGTGCCAGCAGCTCTTTTCCCTTGCCCCTGACTGGGGTGAGTAACTGGAAACTGTTCGCCTCCATTAAATTTGTTACGCAGCTATAATCAGTCCAATACTGACAGGAGCAAGGGATGCAATATCCATATCCCTATAGATACCAAAAGAGCATGCCAAACGCATACTTCTCAAGCTATTGGACCCCCTAATCCCCAAATAAAACAGAGCTAGAGTCAGTAAGCTTTAACAAATTTGGTTGTGCGGTCATAGTAGTTTGTTGTAGATATGTTTGTTGCAGGTAGATGTGTACGGAATAGATGCACTATTTTTGAAAGTCCCTCAAAAAGGGATATTTATCCCGACGCAGTGGCGAAGGACTTCTGATGCAATAATCCAGACTGATGACAAAAAAAAAAAAATAAAACGTGTACAACGATTAAGGTGGCTTGGTCAGGTATGTATCTAGAGTAAATGAACACCATGGTGAGTGAGTGGAACTCGTGATCGAATGACCGATTGACTCTGTTGGGAGCGGTAATGCTAAATAACACATTTCGATGAAGAGTTACTCGTAATTCGATCCCAGGACGACTTCATTCTCGGTGATTTTAACTCAGCGTATGCAACTGACAGACTGGTGAGACTCATATAGATTTCTCTGTTCTGGGTTCAATGCTACAGTGAAATATAAAGCAGCTAACGAGCTGGCCAACGAAGTAGCCGATATGAGAATCATGCAAAGAGTATAGAAAGACCTGGAGATTAAAATCTACACAACAGTGACTGCTAGCATGCAGAGAGATAGACAAAATGGCGCAAGAGGGATTGCAGAACTGATTTAATTTTTAAATTCTACAGGATGACTCGAAATAGATACATACATACATATGTATAGGGTGGGTCATTTAAGCCTTCGGCATCTGGCAACCCTATAACTCTGACATCTGTTTTCAGATCGGCTTATGACAGCCCGCGTTCGAAGCGTCAGTACAAGCGAATTTGTTTTATGGAACAGTACATGCCATTACAACGCGCGGTTATCGTGCAGCTTTACATTCAAAACATGTTCTCAATTGTGAAAACTCAACGTCCGAATCGTGCAAAATATCGAGTGAGGCAATGGGACCGTAAATAAACCAAATTGTCGGTTCTACGCCAATGAAAACTTTCAAAAAATTCATGAAGAATCTTTTCACAGCCAACGCCTGGGCTGGAAGAAACATTGGACCGTTCTTCTTCGAAAACGATAATGGAGCAGCTGTAACCGTCAATGTAGAGCATTACTGGGCCCTCATGACGGATTTTTAAATGTCAATTCTGACTGATAACGCCAAAGACAACTTTTGGTTCCAACAGGACGGCGCACTATGGGCCCATGTTACGTTTCGCGTCTCAAAAATCTGTAACTTTTTTGTCTCTTGAAATAATTCTGTGAAATTTTGCCATATCATCTTGAATATATTGCTTATCAAATAATACAAGTTTTGAAAGTGAGAATATTTTTTATGAATATTTAAAAAAAAATTCAAATTTAAAAATGTTAGATTTGGCCTACCCAAAACTATTGAAAAAAATTAAACTTATTTCTGAACAATAATTATATAACAGTGTTTTAGAAATAAAAAAAATTAATTGTTTGTCTTCCAAGAGCCGTATAGGTCTTTGGAAGCTTTTCGAGTTCGCGCAACAACTCTTTGTGGATATCTGGAAAACGAAATAATGTACAATTATGCAGTTTTTACTTCCCACCTAGTTTTGTTTTATTTTTCATGAAACTTAGAGTTGATTCGATTTTGAGCTTAATTGGTATAGCGGATGCTGAGGAAATTAAAGAAATGTTTTCTATCAAGTTCGCGCAACAACTCTTTGTGGAACAATTGTTGCGGAAGTTGAAAAATGTTTATTTTATGCAAAAACAAAAATAAAAATAAATAATATTAAATCAACTCGATCGTTATCTGTGTGTTTTTATATGCCGCAAAATGTTATCTTCTTGATGTAAAGCAATACGAAGTGGGAAATATAGGAATAGCTCCCCAGTCGAATTTCTTTATTTTGCACTTTATGATGCGCTTATCGCTCATAAGCAGGTGGGGGGGCAGATCGTGGCAGAAAATTTGTTTTTGTCTTTTTAACAATATATTGAGGAATCAATTGCAGTATAAAAGTAAACAGCGGAAGGCAGCGGAAGTGTTTAAAACTTCTCTCGAAAATTAAAAACCGCAAAAAATGTATACGTTATTAATTAGATCAAAGTTATTAAATATGTCATTATCTTCAACTTTATTTTTAACAATTCGAATAGTTTATAGAACAAGGTTTCCAGCCATATTTAATACTGGTAAAGTTACATCTACAAATAGTTAAAAATAATTGGTTAAAAAATAACCTCACTAGGTTATTCAAAAACTGTGATCTCTAGCGCGCACTTTAGGTAGGGATTACTAATATTAGGGCTTAGGTCAAACATACAATTTGTATCGTAATATGTGTTTTGACTTTCCTTTCTCCATTTTCAAACAAATATAAGCTTCCACATTAATTTTGAAAAAAACATTTTTGAGACGCAAAACGTTACTTGGGCCCATAGTGTGGCGCCACAACTCATACAGCTCGACCCACGATCCTTTGTTCGACTGTCCGCCAAAATCACCCGACTTAACGCCTTCAGACTTCTTCCTGTGGGTTATTTGACGTTCAAAGTTTATGTCAACAACATACGACAGGAAATGTCAGCTATTCAGCCCGAAACACTTCGAACAGTGGTGGAAAATGCCGAAAAAAACGAGCACATTGTGCCATTCACTAAAAACACAGCCCAGCAATCAGGTCACGTGAGATGAGGAATCCAAATGTCGCACCTTTAATGCTAATTGGAATCTTTTTTTCCAACCACAGCAAAACTACGGGTAGTGAAAGTGAATCTTTTCGATTGAGATTTCGTTTTCGTCTTTTGTTTTGATCAAATCTTGAATAAGCAGTTCAGAAACAGCTCCATTGCGTTTCATTTGGCCTGTGTTTATTTTTGTTACTTCCATATGTGCTGCTGCATAAACTGGTATCAAATGTGCCTTAAAAGTATTAAGATACTACAGACACAACTTGTTTAAAAAAAAACCTTCTGCGATGCATGTCTCCATTGAATACAATAAATTCAGCAAGCTGCGTCGATCAATTAGTCGGGTCGTTGTATCCCAGCAAGATTGAGCGGATTGAAAGGAAAAACATCATTCATGACATTGTAGGTATAATGGATGTAGACACTACTAACATATATATTTAAATATCTAACTCTATGACGATGCATGGCAATGGCTTTAGTAAGTCTAATTTTAAAATACCAGTCTCTTCTCTACCCATGGGAATATTTTTCTTTTAAATTTCTTGGGTAAATTTTGTTGTTTCTATTTATATTGCGGTATCTTCTTGAATGGCATCTTCTTAACTAAAAATTCAAATACATTGCATCAGCCGCCACGTTTGTATACATGATACCATTCCAAACGAACTAGGTATGTACGCCTTTATATACATAAATAAATAAATAAATATACGAAAAACTTAATTCAGAAAACTACCCACGGATTGAGGATGTAGATTTACGAATAGCATGCGGTAGTTCAATGCTGAATTTTATTTAATTTTTTGGATTCACACCACAGATAAAACTAACCACAGCCACGCAATAATTGGCTTTGGCGCCCAAAAATAAATGCTCTACATCTATGGAAAGAAGATGCTGCACGTGATAATTTTAAAGGCATGTCCAATTGGTTGCTCTTTTTTTTCTCTTTAAACGCTTCTCTTACGTATTTGAATTAAAAGAGAGCAGGTTAGTATCAGCTTCACCTTCAAGAGCGTTACTTTTATTAATGCTGCAAATGTATCAAGCGCATAAACACATAATACTAGGACTTAGTCTTGCCAATGATGAAATGAAGAAAGTTACCTCAAGTAAAGGAAATATTGCACAATGCACACATGTGTATGTACAGGGTGGCCCAAAAACACTCAACCGACATTGTTTTGCTATATCTTTAAAATGAGACGAAATAATTTCATAATTATTTTTTAAATGTTTTTTTTTTGGACCTTTAAGTTTTTATTTATTACTTTTTGAAGATAATGGGTTGTGTGAATAAAAATTGAGGCAGAGTGTTCACTCAACTTTTTGGAAAAACACTTAATTTAAATCTAATAAAAATGAATTTCGTCAAGTTTCAAAAAACACTTTCCTTAAGAGGGTTTGCCCAGAGTGTTTTCTCAGTTTCTATTCACACCACCTAATATTGGTCAAGCAAGCACCACCATGGTTTATGACCATTTGGGCTATTTTTACCGCATTTTCAATCGTTTTGGCGAGAACTTCGGCCGATAAGTTCTCGCACTCTTGTCGAATATTCTCTTTGAGAACTTTCAAAGTCTTGTGGCTTGTTGTCATAGGCTTGTGACTTCAAGAAACCTCCAAGAAAGAAGTCTGCAGCGGTCAAATCAGGCGATCTTGCCAACCAGTGTAAATGGTCAAAAAAAAGACATTAGACGACCTGGAAACGCATCCTTCAAAATGCCATTTTCGCGAGAGCTGTGTGTGCGGTTGCACTGTCCTGTTGGAACCACAAGTCCTCCAGTCCGAATTCATCAATTTGAACTGCAATTGCAATGTCCAATTGTGTGGCACGTCGTCCATTTGCAAGAGTTATAGAATCTTCCGATAGGGTGATACATTTTGAGCTACCCTGCACGTACATATATGTACTTTGAATGCATAAAATCACATCGATTTATCCTGAGAGCTGAACCAAACGAATGACCAAAACAGCGCATTACGAAGAGTGAACCCACTCACCGGCTGGGGCGGTGATGGCGGCTGTTTTTTTAAATAGTCATGAGGTTTCATTCATTGACAGTCTTGGGAAAGCACTGCTCATTATTTGACAAGCTGAAGACTAAACTGGAAACCCAACGGTCCAGCTCTTCTAAAAACGCTTGTTATCGAAACTAAGCTAGTCCTAGGAGCCCATTGTTAACTTGCACAGAAAAAAATTGTTTATCCTTCACTCGATTCCAACTTAGAGTGAATTAACAGGGAAAAAAAAAATCTCATTCATTGGTAAAACATGGAGCACTAACACCTTTTCCTCGGCCTGAGCCTTTTTTGTCAAATGCCATTAAAGCCTGACAAGAATGTTCTTATTATGAACCTCGATAGGAACAATCTCAGAGTCATGTTATCTAAAAAGAAAACCCGTACACGAAACGATGCATAAAACTCGAAACTGCGTCAGTGCTAATGACACCCACGGAGTATAATCAGAGCCACCAATCCGTCGTGGTAGAGATATGACGTTGGTTATGTTTGTATGTATCTCACGGATGATTTCTCAAAAAAGATTGCTTACAACTTTTACCTGCGTTTTTCGTTGTTTTACAATCACAGTTCGGATGGATTCGGATACGAACGCATTGCCAACGAATTTCAGGCGGAACAGGAGGACACTAGCAGTTCTCTGATTCAGCACTTAGACCAATGAAGGGTCTGTTGTGATACCACAACGACCTCGGAAAGATCTCCTGTCTACTCATTGAACCAATTGGAACTTCTCATGAAGCGTAAGAGGCTACTACAATAACATAGTTGATTATTAGGTCGCCTAAGTTTTTATAGAAGAAGGCTTCTAAATGGACAGGTGCAAAGAAGATTGGGAATAGTCTCCTCCTCCTCGTCCATACAGCTTCTGCAGAAGTCATTTGCATAGACGTCAAACCTTGTTGCATGCTTGTCTATTAGACAGTGTCCAGTAATGACACCTATTATAGGCGATATGCGATCTTTTAAGAGAAATCAAATACTTAGAGCGTTTCAGATCCATTTTTGGCCAAATCTGCTTTGTCGCTAGTTATGTTGAACCACTTGTCCATCTAAGATTTGATCTTTCGATATCATTTAGCTTTAGTTTAACTTTACAAGTAGTGATTGATATACCTAAGGTGCCCTTATCAGGCCTATTAGGTAACGTTGTTCCTTATCTTGCGAGTTCATCAGCCTTGCAGTTCCCTGGAATGTCACAGTGTTCAGGCACCCAACAAAGGTGAATATTAAACTGCTCCGCCATCTCTATAAGAGACGATCAGCAGATCGGTTAGAGATTTTGAAGCGACGAATTCCAAGGACTTCAGTGCCGTATGACTGTCCGAAAAAATGCGGATATCCATAGCTGATATCACGTTTATCTTCAGCCAGGATAAGGCTTCTCTGATCTGACCATGATTTCCCCCTGGAACACACTACAATAATTTGGAAGACTGAACACTAGGCTAAGGTTAAGCCTGTCGGAGAAAACACGTTATTAGATTTTGAACCGTCGCATCGGTGTGAAAGTGAATCGACTTATGTATCTTCTGTGAATACATGGTTTTAGAATATCTTGGAAAGGATTGCTACCTTGAAGTTCTTATCAAATCTTAGTCTGGGTGTGGTGTAGTCTATGTTTCTGGGAGAAATTTTGAGATTTTTCAAAATGGAGGTCTGGCCAAAATCTTTACTAGACAACTGTGAGGTTGTTTTGAGGCAGATAGCTGCACAAGCTGCCATTTGTCTCCCGAAAATGTCGAGGGGTGATAGATAGAACAAACTGTCCAGTGCTATAGAGGGGTCGTGCGAAGAGCTCCACTGATACATATGCAAGCTGTTCGTTGAACTTTGCTTAGGTTATCGCGGTTTATGGTTATATCGAAGGGAGTGCACTACACCATCATCCCGTACGTTAGTATCGGTCTTATTACCGAAATATATATCAATGCGTTAAGCAGACACCATTTATTTGCGATGGCCTTTGTCCAAAAGAAAAGGGCTACTGTAGCTTTCTGTACTCTCTCTTGAAAGTTTGGTTTCCAGCTTAATTTCCTGTCCAAAATAAGACGCAAGAATCTTGCTTCGTTGGAGAGAGAAGATGTGAATAGCTCCCCCGCTTCCAATTTATCTATCAACATTCAAAAAACCTAGAAAAGGTTAACATTCAAACTGCAGGAAGAACAGGTGTGTGTTATAAAAAGACACAACGGCAACCCTAACAGTAACACAAGAATATTGAAAGCAAAGAGAACGTGCGTATAGTTCGTTGTGTTGTGTGGTAACAGATATCTATGTATCTTCCTATAGCACAGTGAAATGTATCTTTCTCTTCTTTGATCTCTTTATTGTACGATGTCCAATTTTAGAAAGATACTGTGTTGTACACGGAGTACTTACAAGTATTTGTATTGCATGTGCCCTCGCAGTTCGCACCCCAAAATTTTTTGTTAGTTTTTCTATTGAATTCTGTCGTTTCATAAATTACATGACGATAATTGAAAACAGACAACGACCATTTCCTATTGAATAGATAAGCAAGTTGTTCTTGCCCCGAAAATAATTATCACTGTTATTATAGATGCGTCATCATGTTTAGTTTAGATAGTGTTTCGCCGAATCAACACAGATGACGAAATACATGTTCATAGATACACCAAACACACTCGTGTATCGCTTGCAATGTCATGGCAAAAATTCGTCATGCTCACGCTAACACCGCCGCCGCCACATGGCGTTTCTTCATTTCTTCTTAGAATGCTTTCTCCCTGTTACCTTTATTCTTCTTTGGCCATCAAGCATTTTTTATTGAAATTTAGGGAGTTAATTTCATCAGCCATTTACCGGCGTCGTTGCTGCTTGTTCATTTCACACGGGTTTTTGTAAAATTGATGACGTACATGTATGTATGCATGTGTTACCCTCATGTCGTCATGGATACTTTTGTATGAGATGGAAAATTCGATTTTATTTTTAGGCAGCCATCCCCGGCAGATGACTAATATGCGGAAGCATGAGAAATTGATGGAATGGGTGGTATTGTGTGACTGTGCTTTCACTAGGGCGCAAGAGAGCCAAAACCGAAGTGCGTAGGTATGCAAGGAGAATGTAGCGTGGGTGTAAAATAACGAAAATTGCAAAAAATCCCATTTCTACAGACGTTTAGGATGTTGCGAATGAACATGAGCTACATTGTGTCAAAAATAAGGTGTGTAGTGTAGGTTTATGTAAAGTAAATTCTATAAGTAAGGGAGGTGCTAAATATCTACTAATCGCATCGATTTGTGAATCGTGACTTGACGGTGACTTGACAAAAAACCGTGTCAATTGGACTTATGAGTCATCGTTATTATCAGTGCTGTTACACGTGCAAAAACCTTCAAAATTACTACATTGTCGCCTTTTCCTTTTTGTCGTGTAGGTAGTCTCGAAAGCAAGAGTCATGATTATCTCTGCTTGACCTGTTTATTTGCATAGAAAATGTGGCACTTAACTAGATTTCAGAAAAACCTATATACCTACATCGGTATGTACCTTATCATAGAAAAGAAAAAAAATGCCAGCCTACGATTGAAAGAAGGGTGAGACACATACAAAAAAATCTTGCGCAGGACAGTCAGATGGGAATGTAGAATGTTTCGCAAAAAAAATTAAATTATAGACAAAAAACCCACACGGTGGTGTATAGGCTGTATAGGCGTCCTATTCATGGGGTGGCATTTACGTACGTACATATGTGCACCACGACCTTTAACTCATTTTAGCCTGTGTTTGCTGTGTTAAATGTTTTCTTGATTTTCTGGAAAATCTGTTGAAGTGGAGGACAACCAAACGGCAGAAATGCGAGTTAAAATTGTCATACGCAAGAGAGGGCATCTTTGGTAGAACTGTCTACAAGACACCACATCCGACAGTGGATGTGGGCGGATCGACCTTACTGCGGGGCAAAATGTTGTTGTAGCTTGTATGCGGTTCCCACATCTCGATATTCACTAAGGAACATGGAGATTTCCTGGTCAGTGAACCGGCAATCTGATTAACCACGTTGCGATCGTTTCACTTCTCCAGTATTATGGATGCCTCGGACTACAACCCTATTGTAGCCAAGGTACGGCTGCGGATATCCCGAATACGCCCAAGACAAGGAAATATTGTGAGGAAATTCGACGTCGGACGGTTTAAATCGCAGATCCTTTTTCGATGGAGTGACTCTCATTCTTTTAAGAGGTCCTATGCCGCAAGCATCTAATATTGAATACCAGTGGCACCTCTGACGTGCTGGGTTTCACTCAGCCACTGCAAGGAAATCGCTGGTTTAACGACAAGTGACGGCAAGCACATGTAACGAAACAAGGGGCATACAAAGCGGTGCTGCTCATAAGGGTTAGAGTTGCTCGCGAGCTCTATGAGCAGAAGAGAAGAGACGAATACCGATTTCTAGTGCGGTGAGGCTTCTTTAGGAATAACAATACTGGACACTGCTCCATCCTTAGTGAATATACCTTTGAGGTTCTAAAAATGACAGATAAGACGGCTTCCGTCATGGACTTTGATACACCATACCTCACGTTGTATCCTGAGAGGGAAGGAGGGAAGACTTGCGGAGAAACGCTGTCATCTCAGCGGGTCAAATTGCGGTATTCATGGATAACCACCAACAGAACGGGTTTCAGGATTTACTCCCAAGAGGCAGACCTCAAAGTATCCATAAGACTAAAAGCAGAGGTTCTGGCTGTTCTTATAGCTGCAGAATCACTAGGGATGAAATCGATATCTGGAAGGGATATCGCCATTTGCACTGACAGTCAGGCTGCTTAAATCGCATGTCATCAGATTTGCACTAGTCTCCAAATGTCGCGTAATGCTGACGGCATTGTGCGCGCAGAATAAAGTAAGAATTTGTTAGGTACCGGGTCAACGAACTGGCCAAGCTAGGTGGAGAACGGCAACACACAGAGGAGGGAACCACCGTGGATTTTCCTTCCTGTGTAGCTAAAGCAGAGCTATGCTTAGGGCACGGTAAATTAGAGATGGTCCAACATAAATGGGCATATGGCCTGCTCTGGAGAGCAGGAAAACCAGAGATATACTCAACTTAAGCAGGGCACAGCTACAAATAGTTGCTGACATCTTGTCCGGCCATTGTGTTCTCAGGAAGCATGCTAAAAAATTAGGGCTCTCAGTCACAGATGACTGCAAATACTGCTACGACCTATGTGCCGCTGAGGACATAACACACATAAGATGTGAATGTCACGGAATTGCCAGGTCACGTATGAAACTTCTCGGCTACTATTTCTTTAGTAATCTAGAGGAGCTAGGCTATGACAGCTCCAAAAACATGGTAAAATTTTGTAGGGAAATCAAATGCTTTCAGGAAATGGTTTAGGTTCTTCCATTTTGGTTTCACGGGGATTGCGATGGGACCACTATCTAATGCAACCGCTGGCTGCATGACCCTACTCTACCTAACCTAACCTAACACCGACTTCTCAGGAGGAAACCAAAAGAATGGCATTCATTTCCCTTAATTTCAGTCAAAAAAAGACAAGGTGGCTTGCAAAGTGTTTTTGAAAGACGTTGAAAACGAAGAGTTAATCTAGTGTTTTAAACGTGAATCTGTATTTACATAGCTGCAACTCTAAGGCCAAGGCCACGCAACGAGCGGTAAAGCGGCAGAGCGGCAAAATTAAAAGGTATGAAATCGTATGGTTGTGGCCACACAGTCGCTGAACGCCAAGCGTCATTTCTGAGCAAATTTTCTGCTGCTTTGCCACTTGCCGCTCATTGCGTGGCAGAGGCCTAAGAGGCACACACCGCTAAAGTATTTCTGCCAAACGTAGCCGATATAGTTTTCCAACTAGACTGACGTTACTCTAAAAAAAAACACCAATAACATGCTGGAAAACATGAATCGTACCACAATCAAAGAATTCACCGAGAGCTCGGGCTTCGAGTTCATATATCGCATCACAGCCAAGTAGTATACGGGTATTTCCCGCACTCAGTTCAAGTACAATTTGATACTTGCAGATTTGTACACAATTCTCAGAATTCATTTATGCAAATATTTGAATTTTGATAGTCAACTAAAAAGAGATAACTTGGCAGCATGGGGAGGGCGGAAATTTAATTGTCTGTTTACTAGTTACGTTACCTTCCTTTATTTAATCTTTTTATAAATATATATAAACGATACTGAAATGGAATGTTTACCATAAAACAGGAAAAAAAAAATCCAAGTCTAGTGAGATTAAAATTGCAACCAAATTAGTCTGAGACTGTGGAATTCGAAATTTAATTCCTCAAAGGTCGCCGCAATTAGCCTGCTTCCGAATTAAGTCATGTCTATACACACAAACATGTGTTTATGTGATCAGATTGCATGTGATTGCAATTATAAAGTAAATTTGATATCTTGCCGCAGAACAGAATTTGTATACCCAGACCCACATTAATCAAGGATATCCGGAACTTGTATAAATTTGAAACGACACTAAATTCATTCCATTGTCAACTTCAATTTGAGACCCTTGTATCAAGAAGCTGTCATTTTGTAGTCAACACATCATGTACGTATGTACGTACATATGTATGTATGTAGGAATATATCAAATGATTAAAGTGATGAGTTGACACTATTACTTACTGTTTTTTACTATTTCATCAGCCAAAGCAAATGTTTACTATTTTAACAGAAAATTCCTTGTAAAACAAGGCGAAACCGTTGTGAACGTCATATAGCACACGGTGTTGCACACGATGGACATAATTTTTTATCGAAATTCCACGCGGGCATTCCCACCAAGTAGATTACGAGTTGTATCACTTCGATAAAGTTGAATGTTTATCCAAAAAATTTGCAAATGCTCTCTATCTAATCTGAAATCACTACTTATAGTGGAGGAACCATTTACTGTACAAATGTGTAGTTGCATGATGGGTTTTGCAGAAATGCCAACGTGTACTGTACACACGTTTCACAGAAGATCATACCCAATGAATTAACACTAAAGAAACCTTCTCTTCATTTAGATAAGAAGTACAACTTTTTTTTTTTTCGGTGCATACGTTGACATTTGGCGCAGATACATGCGATACAATATCTTTACCTGTGTCGCTATAAAAGACACGCAACTAAGACGATGAAATACAAAAAAGAAAAAAATTTGAATCCCCGATATGTATGGCACGACTTAAAATAGCCCTCAGTGCAAATGAACTCTAAATAAAGAAGCGTAACGCGAAAAATCCAACGTTGTACGTTCTTTTCAAGAAGAAAAGCAAGAAAGCGCCACTGGTCACCGTCGCAGTCACAGGAACTCAACATGAATTGATTTTTAACAACCGTGACAATTAAAAGAAGAACATCGCTTTTTTCAGGTGCAATTTAGTTCGATAATCACTTTTTCATTTTGAAATATATTTGCGAAACTTAATAAAACTTACATGAGGTATATAACTTATAATTTTTTTTTTGGTTGGTTTTATAATATTTCGTATATTATATGAACGTAAGGGTAATTTTTGGAATCAATAATTAATTGCGGTTCCAAAGCGCGGCTTTCCCATTACCGATTGACACTTTAGCACAACACACGAGGCACGACGACCTTACCACTTCGACAAACCGACGCAAGTGAAATGCCTGAAACGCTGACAAACTCTTGAGTTTTATTTTTACTTTGGTCTCTTTTAACACATGTCTAACAGTCAGCCTAACACGAATTGTGAATTGGTGATAGTGCGCGCTCAGGCGTCGTTGCCATACGTGCAGGTTTGGTCTTAAATTACAAGTGTCTGAGTTATAGAAATTGACAAATATTTTCACACGATTGATACCAATTTATTGTCAGTATTTGGTTTTTCCATATGATGTGCATATTGTCAATTTTGTATTCGAACCATGTCAATTCTTGGTTACTTTCAATTTAATATTTTTTTAAGAGCAAAACTCTCTTAATATCGCCGAAGAGTTACTCTTTCTAGGTAAATGTTTTGATTTCTAATTTTATTATAAGACATTGTCATGTAGCTTATGGTATCCGTATTATAGATATAACAGACTGAATCATTTGGAAACTTTCTGTTAATAGGAAAAGCTTTATCACGTTCCCCAACCATAGAGAGTGTGATAATCTCAGAAAGTTTAACCCTATGATGGACTGAGATTCTCTACCAGTGTTGCTGTTGTTATTTTTTTTTGCTCGGGAAAGGTGGAAATCTTTTAAAGATTTTGGTGGATTTAGTGGGGTTTTTCCACCCACTAGATCCACCTTTCTTTGTGGGGAGGACTTCGTCGTTTTGTGCGCATCACGTTGTTTACTACAGCGATTTCTTTGCTTTCTCTCATTCGGGGCTCCACTTGTCTTTACTCTTTGGTATAGGAAATTACTTCCCTCCAGTAAATACCTAAGAACCCTTAGTGAACTTCTTTAAAACGCCCTTTCAATCCTCTTAAGATGTGCAGCTAAAAGTGGTTTGGGGGTCCTCTTCACAAGGAAGTATAAAACTCCTCCAATAGACCCCCCTTCTTTAAACGGGACCCGCTTGCGCTTTGCTAACGAAGCAAAATTTTTGGGTCTCATTCTGGACAGTAAGTTAGAATGGAAAGCGTTAAAAAAGTCACTGTAGAGCTATACTGCTGCAAAAAAAGCATTGGTAAGAAGTAGGGCCTGCAAGTTCGTACCATGCACTGGCTCTACGTGTCAATTATCAGACCTATACTTCTGTATGGTGTGACCGTCTGGTAGACGGCCTTAGAAAAAGCCTTACAGCGTAACTTATTGGGAAAAGAGCAAAGATCAGTATGCACATGCATTAGTGGAGCATTAATAACTACCTCATCCGAGACACTTGACGTGTTCCTACATCTATTTCCTTTAAAAAATTGTTGGCAAGCAGTCAGATGCTAGCGCAGCCGTCAGACTGAAGGCCACCTTTCAATGATCAAACAACCATGCTGGTTACTCCTCGATTTAATGGAGATCCCCTAACATTTATCCCAGAAAACACCGACTACACACAGTTTAAGATGAACTTCAAGCTCAATTTGCGGACATCAATTCCTTCCAGAGAGGAATGGGAAAGTGATGATGCCAGAAACGAGCACTCCATTTACTTCTATACCGACGGTTCCAAAATCCAGAGTGGAATGGAAGGAAGAGTTTTCTCCGAATTCCTTAACCTGACCATCTCCTTCCGTCTACCCGACAACTGTAGCGTTTTTCAGGCGGAAATTATGGCGATCAACAAAGCCTTATCCTGGTTTATGCATAATGTGGTATCCTTCAAGGACATCACAATTTTTACTTATAGCCAGGCTGCTACAAAATCTCTGGAACCAGTAACATACATATCTGTATTATACATCAAAAGCAACTTCAGATTGTCACTCATCATGGAGATGGCAGAAAATTTTAACATTCACCTATGTTGGATACCCGGTCATAGGGACCTTTTAGGGAACTGTAAGGCCGATGAACTCGCCAAACGTGACACAACTCTAGAGACACTACCAGGCCGGAGAAATTACTTATAGAGTACGACGCGATCAGCAAGACAAACCAAAGAGGGAGGAATAGAACCACATGCCGTACATTTAGAGAAACTTGGTGAATCCTAAACCTCACTCTTAAGGTTACTTCTTTAAAAGTCGCTCATCAGCATCGGCTCATCGGCCTTTATGGCAGAAGGATGGGCCACTTCTCAAATGATTTCTACAGGAGCTGCAGGGCAGAAGAGGAAGAAAAAATAATCCTCCATTTCCTTTGAATCTGTCCTGCTCTATCCCAAAGAAAGAAGCTCTATCTAGGAGGCTATCACTTCGACAACTTGGGCGAACTATCACATACTGACGTCAAAAGTATTCTCAGCTTCATTAAGAGTTCCAAATGCTTTCAATAAAGTGGTGGTACTTAGGATATAGATCCAAGTGGGATCACAAAGGTACGTGTGTCTGTGATTCTTATAGACAGCCACCCTACCTATCCAACCCACTGCATTTCAATTATCCTGTGCCATACTCTATTCCCTGAAGTTGGTGTTTCTTGGGCTTCTCTTCGCAGTGTTTCCCTTTGGGTTTGAAATTCCGAAAGCACAGGCAATGAAAAATTAATGCTCAACGCCTTCGAGATTATCGTGACAGAATGAAGAGGTGAAAAAGTCATCATGGTTAAAACAATCCGGGTATAATCGCAAGCAACCATGATTATGCTAACTTCTGCGTTACAAAGAAATTCACTTCCTCGTGGATGTGGTTGAAATGGTAGGTTAATTTCCTCTAAGGTAAAGTAAAAGGTTGTATCGTTGCTGTCATCCTTTCACTTTCAAACAATTGACTTCTTCTCTTCTGTCAGAATGCCAACCATTTTAATGCCAGCTTCGACACACACTGCCTGGTCCGACGTTGTATGGAAAACAATACTCACTCAAAGCGCACATAATCGATTTTTGGCGTCGAATCAATCATAACATTTGAAGGCTGCTTTAGATTCTATCTCATGTTTGATAGTTTCTCCTCGTTGTCAACCAGCACTTTAATAACATCATCAGTTGAGCGTGTCTTTCTGAAAAGCACTTCTTCAATAGAAATCTGTTACAGAAATCTGATGAAATCAGGACTTTATCCGCTGTGTTCAACTATTAAGAGCGCGAGAGGATGATTGACATCCTGGTGATTTATCTCCCTTGGGGTGTAATACAAGTCTTTGTCTTTTCGCATGCTGAGGTGTATACTACCTCTTTTAAGCAAGCATAGTAGATATCCACAAACATGTCTCGTCGAGCCTCAATTGCTTTAAGGAGGAAAGGCAGCACGCATTGGAAAAGCCATCTGACCCCGGCCTTAAAGCTACACGCTTCAGTTATCTTATTTAGGTGCCCCTATAGGGATTGGTTGGTCCTCTTTGTTCAGTGTCTCTAGTTGTCTCGGAAATAGGTCTTTGACTATGCTCAGCAACAGACCTGAGCAAGCTAAGGATAGTGCTTGTAAAGCTTGTTCACTGCCACCTGGTACGCTCGTCTCTAGGTGTTTTAACTGCTTTATTACATAATTCGATAAAACTCCTGCATTTGCTATATTAAATTGCCAATTCAATTGTTTCCGGGAAAATGTATACCGATGTCGTAGTTCGGTTGAGGTGCCTCTTCCTCTTGACCGTTGGCACAATCTTGCCCAGTGAAACTATGTGCGTAGTAGCGCAGTTTCATCGCAACAATAAGCCGGTGGATAATGGTAACTTGTTGTCCTCCTCACCATGTTGAATTTTCGATGTTCGAGTCCAATAGCCTATCGTTTGTGAACCTAAGGACTAAAGACTCTTCGTTTCGGGACTTTTTCTCTCGATGTATTGCTGGTTGGGCTTAATTTGTTTTTAATCTCATACAGGTTTGTTTGGTGTTCACTATATTTTTAGTAAGCGCTGACCCGATGTCTTTTGTCCCAGGATGTTGTTTCCAGCAGCAGAACATGTATTCATTACCGCGACTTATAAGGTTGCTAAAGCATGGTATTTGTTCTTGGAAAGCCCTATTTGACTCCAAATTTTCATATGCGAAACTGTGATTGATTTAAAAGAAACAGAGTTAGCTAATCTCAACAAACGGCTCTTATTAAAGACGTATTGTTGATAGAGAATGGCGAAAATCATAACAATTATGAACGTTTGGCGAAAGTGGGAAAATATCGGGAGAAAGTAGTGCTTAAAGATTCAGAGCAATTGTAGCGCTTAGAATGTGAAGTAAACCTTTTTTGTTACCTCAAAGACAAGGTAGATTTTGCGGTTGGATTACCTGAACCATGCACTAACTCATCTGCGTATGTCCGATGAATGGAACCTCAGCATTGTTTCCCTGATCCTCAAGAAAGGAGACCCTCTGAACTGCGCCTATTACAGAGGGATCCGTCTTCTTAACACTGCCTACACGATCTTATCTGCCGTGTTGTGTGAGCGCTTGAAGCTGTTCGTTAACAACCTGATCAGTCCATACCAGTGTGGCTTCAGGCCAGGAAAGTCCACCACCGACGAGATATTCACACTGCGGCAGATCTTGAAGAAAACCCAGGAACTACAAATTGATACCCACCACCTTTTCATCGTTTTTAAGGCCGCGTATGACAGCATGTATAGAGACGAGCTATACAGAGCCGTGTCTAGTTTTGGTATCCCTGCTAAACTCGTCCGGTTGTGCAGGACGACGATGGAAAATGCACGCTGCTCCATCAATGTCGGTCAAGACTTCACCGAGACCTTTGTTGTCAAAAAATGTTTTCGACAAGACGACGTGCTGTCATGCGTCTTTTTTAACATCGTTCTTGAAAGACTAGTGCAAAACTCACATACCAACACCAGAGACACAACCTTTCAAAAGTCCGTCCAATTATTCGGATACGCCGATGAACCATACATAATCGGGAAAACGCAGCACGATGTCACTGGCGCTTTCACGAGTATTGAGACGGAGGTGGGAAAGATGGGTGAAGCGGTCAATAAGGGCAAGACCAAGCATATGCTGTCAACAAGAAAGAACACCCAATACCGACTTCTCGGACAGAACGGCACTATAGACAGTTATAACTTTAAGGTAGTTAAGGACTTTGTCTACCTAGGTGTCGCTATCAATTCAGACAACGACACCAACGCTGACACTAAACGAAGAATAACTCTTGCCAATCGCTTTTCCTTCTAGCTAAGAAGGCAATTGATTAGCAAAGCCCTCTCTCAAACAACTAAAGCGACCCTTTATAAGACCTTAATCATCCTAGTCCCGCTCTACGATGCAGAGGCATGAACTTTGTCCAAAGTGGATGAGGTTGCTCTTGGCTGTTTCGAGAGGAAAATTCTTCGGGTGATTTTCGGTCCCGTCGGATAGACGGTAAGTGAAGGAGGACATACAATGATTAACTGTACCGGCTGCACAGCAACATCGACTAAGCCAGAAGAGTGAGGTGGCTGGGTCATGTAGAGCGGGTGGACATCAATGCTCCGGCCTGGAAAATCTTCGAATCCACACAACAGGGACGGCGCAGTAGAGGAAGACCGCGACTCAGGTGGCACACGCAAGTAGAGGGGGACTTTAACCAACTTGGCGTGCGAAGACAGCTGACTGGAGACGCTTATTGGTTGAGTCCCAGGTCCACCCCGGACCTTAAGTAAGTAAGTAAGTAAGTACTGTATTGTTTTTGTAGCAGAAATATAAAATTTATTTATAACTAGCTGAATAATACCCGGCGTTGCTCGGGCTATTACATCTCAATCGAGAAATCGACAACTTCTTCAAACAATTTATGAAAGACTTATCCTGATTATATAATATATCATAATCTCATCTTAAATCTGAATCGGAATTTTATATTCAACCCAATCGACTGTATTTTATTCTACCACTTTTGCAAATGTAATCAAATTCTTTAAGTCAAACCGAACCTCCTTTCACTCGAATTTCCCTCTAACTCGGATTTCTCTCTAACTCGAGTTTGTTCACCTATTGTCCCCTGTCAGTTTTCTTTCGAAAAGTCATCCTCCAAGTCAAATTCATTTTAAATCAGAAGTCCTTGGAATTTGAATACATTCGTTAAATAGATACATACATACATACATCCTTTGCCATAAATAAAATCAAAACAAACTGGCAATGTTATACCTACATCAAGCACACACAATCCCATACCCAGCCTGTCGAGTCGCGTCGGCGCGCTATTCCTTTATCTACCGAAAAAGAGAATCCATAAAAAAAATTGCCAGGAAAAATGTGTAGACAATTGCGCATATGCGTAGAAAAATGAATAATCCGGCTGGCTCAAAAAAAAGATGATGTGTCATCATAACAATACCAAAGTTCACTCGCCCACAAATGGAACGGGCAAACTGATCCAACTGCGCTATGACCTTTTCCCTCATTAACGCAATTAACATTAATTGAATTTGATAACCTGTGTATGCACATATGTACGTACATATGAAATGTAATAAATACATAAATACAAATGTACATATGTATGTTTATCCAATGTATGTATATATAGGTATCTACCGTACCAACCACCAAATCATTTCCCTGTACACACGAATAGATAGAAGCAAAGAACGAACAAACAAAAAAACAACAACAACACAGCAGAAAAGGAAATGAAAAACTACCCTTGTGAAACTGGGCAAAACAAAAACAACACGTACGCTCATCAACCGATGTGGCTCACGATCGAGAAAATATCTTTTCGTGTGCGGCAAGGAATTTCTTCTGACTTGCTCCACGTTTTTAACTGCTCGGCTCTTGAATAAGATAGCGTTATAAAACATAGCCTATTATATGACCCGATGTACAACCATTCTGTGTGCAAAATTTGAGGTTGATTGGTTAAGTAGTTTTCGCATAGGTAAAATCCAAACAAACAAACAAACAAACAAACAAATAAACAAACAAACAAACGGACAACGTTTCACTTTTATAATATTAGTAGTGATAGTGATAGTGATAGTGATAAAATCACACATAATATAATAACTGCGATCGAACTTTTATTTTACAATTTTGTATAATTTATCTCGAATATATTCTATTTGTTACTTCAATGTTAACTTAAAGGTCCACGCGAGATCGAGTTTATTTTTGTCCAGTATGTGTTTTCTCGGAAATTTAATATTTAAATAGGTTTTGTTCATTGTCCACTGAAATGTCAAAAAATAATTATTATTGACGTAACAAAATGGATCACCTTTCCAGTTCTTACCTTTATAAGAGTGTTTGGCATGCCAAGTAACACAATTTTAGTTGATGCATCTATAAACCGTCTTAGTGAGTACACATTTATTTCGTTTTTATCGTATGGATAATCCAAGACGATTGCATACACATCGGTGCCTCCAGATGGTCTGGATTTGCTTGTAAACCACACTCCAGGTGTAATGGTGTCATTTTGAAATAACCACGGCTTACTGTCGTAGATAGCTTCCCCATTCACACTCAGCCATTTACCCATGTCACGAAGTCTTTCCTCAAAGATTGGTTCAATCGTACCGTACTTGGTTGGTCCTATATTTACGAGGATATTGCCGCCACAGCTGACTGTAGTGACTAGTTCTAAGCATGATGAGATATAAAGATCATGATAAGAAATGCGTGTATACTGTATACATACATCTTTTTCTTACCTT
This sequence comes from Matsumyia berberina, assembly GCA_917880715.2. NCBI lineage: Eukaryota > Metazoa > Arthropoda > Insecta > Diptera > Syrphidae > Matsumyia > Matsumyia berberina. Next base: position 40,519,357 of record OU862870.1, read on the forward strand.
CAATGAGCTCCTTGGATGTCATATAGTCAGCAAGTGTGGTGTCAAATCTTTGGCCCCAACTCGTCTTGTCTAGTGTAAACGCATTTTCCCATTTGTGGTCTTGTAGTACTCCTTAAAAATAAAACACATTCATATGTATACACACATGTCATTAATATTCTATACACATATATAAAATACTTTGTCCTGACTGACTGACCCATAGATCGACATACAGCGCAAACCTGCCACAACTAGGGAGGAAAGGAATACTGCCCTGTCGTTGCTGTTGCTTTCTCAGGTACTGCAGCTTGATTAAAGATGACAGGACGGGTTACTCTACCTTCTCAAAGCTTCTCAGCCTAAGTCATTTTGAGTCTACATTTTATAACACATCTAAGCAGAGTGACTAGGTTCAGATGCTTTGAGAAGCCAAAGTTATAGCGTGGGATAAGTGTACCATGGGTGGTGGCTTCAGACAAACCATGGCAGTTGTGCCACGTGGGATACGACAAATGAAATGATAGCCTAATGCCAAAGACCTCTGCTTGAGAGTTAAAATACATGCGTGTGCATCGTCGACGTGATTTCTTGATATTGGTGATGGAAAGAGGAGCAAAGAATATATGTACCGAGTTACCCATGTGATGTTATGAAAGATCTGATTGGTTTGACTGACAGAATATGATGTACCTAAACATTCATCAGTTTGGAGTTCATGGCTGAGCTATTTCAGAGCTCTTTTGACTCAAATAAACGGCTTAGCCAACAGCATCAAGAATTTTTTGCTGTAGGAGTTGCCAACTAAAAATATGAAGTATGAATCTCAGGACTCGGAAATGAAACTTGAGGATACTGTACATTAACCTGTAGACCTGTTGTACACTTTCGATCCACCAGGAAACCCACCTCACATTCTCAGCCTCAAAGTTGTTGCCAATCTAAACCCTCCGAAACAGTACAGGTGAAGACTTTGTACCAACATGCAATCGAAGCCAGGATTTTCACAAATATCAATCAGGGAAAAACTGACTTCCTCTGATCCCATCAGACTTCCATTTTAAATTCAAATGTCTGCAATGTTCCGTTGAGTTTTTAATACGCCATAAACATCAATGACCTATAGGGACAGAGCTTGAAAGCGGACAGTGTGAATCTGAGGAGTGGCTATTTCTTCCATAGCGCGCTCAGAGTCAATTCACCCGACAGCCTGGTCATCCCCAAGCCAGAAAGAAAAACCAGGAATGTTGTTAACAGGGACGCCTTAAAGAGTTAATATGAGGAATTGAAAGTCTATACCTACTCATCAATGGTTTGAGACTCGGGAGAGGATATAGAGGGTATAATGTGACGTCTTTCCACGCGGACTTAGTCGCGGGTATCAGCTAATTAAAGATAAAATAGCTAAAAAGTAATAAAGCCGTCGATTCCTATAGATTGTGAATGGAATTTCCCTAAGTAATAGGCATGGTTGAGCACCAAATCATCTATCTGATGGTATGGAATCCAAGATTTGTGTACTTAGTGTAAACTGTGATTCCACTATTGCAAAACTCGACAAGAACGTGAAGCGAAAGTGGCAAAGAATACGGTAACAGCTGCAGCTAGGCAATTGATTCTTATTTCAATAAATAAATATTGTAGAATCTCCTATGACTTTAGCGGTCCATTTGTCAAATATTCACTCACCTTCCCTTCAGGATTTTCTCCAAAGTGACAGTATTCTTGTCAATTCAATGGCAATAAAGCCTTTGCTTATTACATCACAACCTCCAATGGAGGGGATAAATCAACTGCGCCTTATCAAGGAAGATATGGTCGACCTACGATACGATTAGAGCTAGAGATCTCCTAAGCAAAACCCGCCCAGATATTGCCAGAATGACGGCGATAACCACGGAGACCATGCGGCCAAACTAGGTATTCCATACAACCCTCATTGCCGCAGCTACGGAAATGAAAATGAGAGGGAAAGCCTCCTTCACTTCCCCTGCAAATCTCCGGTACTGGCAAGATCCAGACTGTGTGCACTAAACCAACCATTCTTCGATGACCTCAGTGATGTCTCGGATTAAGGGATTCCACAGGCTGGATCTAGGCACCCCCGGCTGTCTCACCCATCTCCAAGAACACACATCTTCAACTAGGTCACACGAGTCGTGGTATCAAAAAGGCACATCCTTTCAGTTGAACGGCCATCTCTATCTACCTACCTACATCACATGTCACCTCATTCAAGACTCGTGCCTTAGCGTCAATGGTTGCTATAAAATAGCCCAGTTTATGCGCGTACACTGTCTGTTCTTGCGCCTTCAACTGTCAGTGCTAGGTTTTCGACTAGGTTTTTCCTGTTTCCCTTGCAAAAAAACTTTTTCTGAGCTGCTGTTGCCGCTTGTGCCATTATCAAACAACGAAACAGGAACTAATCGGCGCAATCATCCAACAAAGAAAGTGGCAGTGAATTGATTACAAATTTCGAAAAGGCAAGAGCTCCATTAATGCCATTTGGAATGGATCAACCGAAAAATAGATGGATAGAAAAGAGTTGAAGATAGCTGAAACATGTGTCAGAAACCGTGCACGATAGCACGTAGGCGTAGCAAAGGCCTTAGGATCCACAAGTTGATGTCCTGACAAACATAAACATCGGTAACCTCCAACGCATCATAAGGATCTGCAATTAATTCTGGGAGTTTCATCCGGAAAACCTACATATATATGTACATATTGTGGTACAAAGAATCCTAGTCCAAGGCCAGGGCCTTGAGCAGCAAAATGAAAACGTATGAAATCGTATGGTTGTGGCCACGCAGTCGTTGAGCAGTAAGCGTCATTTCTAAGATTTTCTGCTGTTCTGCCGCTTGTCGCTCATTGCGTGGTAGGGGCCTAAGGTGTCTACATCCAGTCGCGGGCAGTCACTCTAACCTAACTCTTTTTTAATTTTTTTTTTTAAATTTAATTCAAAATTTATGTTTATTTACCCGGATTGTAACGGTCCGCACAAGTGTGAAAATCGCCATGAAGACAATGCGTACCAAGTCCCCATCTATCATTAGTAACTACGGAATCTCGAACTGGACTGTCATTATACAGCCTAAATTAAAAACATCATTTTCGCACAATAGTCCTTTGGAAATAATTTAAAATACAATACCAAGCAATAAATTCGGTTGAATTCCAGTAGGTAGACGGTGCTTCCAAATCACCGTCGGACCATATCACTTCCGGCCCGTATTGAGTAATCAGTTCGTGTAGTTCCGGCAGCACTTTATATTCCACATATTTCCTTTGCGAAAAGGAATCCACCTTATCTTCGATATAAAGACGATTGAACCACTCGAACAGGGAGTAGTACAGACCAAACCTCATGGAAGTCTTCTGGCGAATTGCAGTAGATAGTTCTCCTATCAATATATGAATGTTAGACAGATTACAAACTTATTTATTTGCACTAGGTACCAATAATATCAATTCCTGGACCCGTATCTTTGGCATTCCAACTGAATGAACGACTGGATGGCCATAGAGCAAACCCATCGTGATGCTTACTCGTCAGCACAACGTATCTATGAAAAACACACCATAAGCACAAGTATGAGTAGAGATATGGTGTGAATTTATCACCTCGCTCCACTGTCTTGAAAGAGAAGCGCCCATTGAGTGGCGTTGAATAGCTCCGCGGTGAAATCCCTTGCAAAATCCTGATACTCAAATCCTGGCTTGTAATATTTGCTCATAAAATTCACATAAGACGGGATTTTCTTTTCTGCAAAATTAATTTATCCATTGCGGTAATTGATTTTTTGATTTGATGTTTGCTGGCATACCTTTCCAGTATGTCCAAAACCACTCCGAACCATAACTGGGAACCGAGTAGACCCCCCAATGGATAAAAATCCCTACTTTGGCGTCATCATACCACTGCGGCAAAGGCCTTTTGTCTAAACTGTCCCATGTGGGCTCGTATTTTTCTCTAATTTTATTATCACACTTTGCGTCGGCACAATCAGAATTATACGCCGACAAAACGAGGCAACTTAAGTACAAAAACAAACCTGAGAAAATAATGACCGGCAAGCGAGCCATGACCATGATCACGAGAAGATTGAATTCAAACTAATCTAAGCGGCCGGGTAATTTAGAGAGTGAGTGAGAGTGGAACATCTGAGTGGGTTTACATCATTCTTATCTAATCCAGCTTGATCTCTAAGTGACGTTTTAAGCGATCTATTGTGTGTAGCAGTGTGTACAAGCATATAAAAATAGTGGGATGCAGGCAAGTCTTCATTTCTTAGCTTGACTTTGTATGTATGTTTGAAAATCAAAAATTATTGTTAATCTGTTCTTTTAGTGGTACAAATACGAGCCAAAGTCAACATTCTTCTTCTCTTCGGGTCGAGCTAGAATAAACAATTTTTGAAGTCGACCTCGGATTCTCTAAATGGGTTTACATCTAAAATAAAGACGCATGTCCAATAATAATTACTTTTGTTATCAATACTTACCACATCAACCCGAAACAACAGTGCCACCACCCTCTCCACATACATTGTCATTGTCATCCACTTTCAAATAGAGAGACGTTGAGGGGATATCTTACCCGTAGTTGGCCGTGGCCCGAAAGAAAGCTGTATTTGGAGTGTTTTTTTAGAAGTATTCCCCGAGGGTTTTCTTTCTTAAAGTGGCAAGATCGGGACAAGTGCACAGTAAGTTGGTAGTGGTTTCCTCCTCCTCTTCATCTCCACCGCTTCTACAGAAATCATTGATGGGGACCCCCAATCTGTGAGGACTCCTATAAGTGAACCTAAGTTTTTTCGGTTAGTGCATAAAAGTGCCTCCGTCTTTTTTAAATCCAGCTAGGGCCAGATATGTTTTGACAAGAGACAAGTACTGATGTTATTCCACCTATTACTTGCCAATTTCCTAGCATCGGTGTCAATAGGAGCAGAAGGTTCTCCCCGCTTCTCGGGGAGAAGCCATCCTGCATCCATCCATTTAGCTTCGCGGACTGCCGTAATTTCCGCTTGAAATACACTACAGTGATCCGGCAGTCGTTTGGCAATAGCAATATCAGGTGCGTTGGAGAAACTCCCGCCCCCGTACCACACGCTGTCTTGGACCCATCTTTGAATATTTCTATTGCGGAGTCAATCAGAACTGCATCGGACTCCCAAGTGCTACTACCAGGGATCCGAGTTCTGTATCTGACGTTAAAGTCAATATGAGGGACAATACTAGTACAGTCCGTTTTACTAGGGATAGGATTGTTACCATTCGGGATACTTGAGTGACCTGTTGTCGTACTGACCAGTTGGGAGGATTCCCTGAGCCTATGTGCCACTTTGGCCGCCGTTAGCTTCCCGAAGATATCGATTGGAAGCAGGTGAAGCATTGCCTCAAGAGCAGCCGTAGGGGGTTGTTCTTAGGGCACTTGTTATGCAGATGTTTCAAGTAAGCTAATGTTGATTTACCTGTCTAGTGCTGTCTACCAGACCAGTACCCCGTACATCAGGATCGGTCTTACTACTACCGTATAAATCCTATGGACTACTTTAGGCTGAAGGCCCCACTTCGGGCTCAGAGCTTTCTGGCAGGAGTATATGGTAATTGTGACTTTCCTTACGCGGTCCTGTATATTCAGCCTCCAATTGAGCTTTCTGTCAAGAATGACCCTCAGATATCTGGCAGGGTCTACAAATTTAACTTTCGTGTCTTTTAGCTTGGGAGGCGCGATATGTGGAACTTTGTGTCGCCTTGTGAAAAGGACAAGTTCGGTTTTTGAGGGATTACCCTCAAGGACTATCTTATTTGTCCACCATGCCAGTTTGTTAAGGGCAGATTCCATAAGGTCTCTTACTGTAGGGAGAAATTTACCAGAGATCGCTATTGCGATGTCAACAGCATATGCCGTGGTAACATACCCCGACCTATCTAATGTCATTAGCAGTCCGTTCACTACCATGAGCCAAAGTAGTGATGATAGTACTCCGTCTTGCACCCTAGCTTAGCATGAACAAGCCTGCCTTTTAGCATTTGCTCAATCCAATAGCAAAGGCAACTGTCAACCTTAAGATTACTTAGTGCGGCGAATATTGCCTCTGTTTTGACAATATTAAATGCTCCCTCAATATGGAGGAAGGATACCATCGCATATTTTTTGCTATGCAGAGATTTCTCAATGGTTCTCACCAGCGAGTGAAGAGGAGTCTCTATTGATTTCGCTTTACAATAGGCATGTCGACATTTCGATATGAGATCTTATTAGATATTAGATCTTATGTGGACATCAATCCTTCAAAAGAAAGGAGGATAAGCTGATCGGACGGAATGAGTACATGTTGCTTTACGTTCTATAATTTTAATTCGTTTTTGAATGTGGAGCTTGAACCTAACAGATGTTCTTCAGATGGAATCAACTGTCGTGTCTACGGTTCCAGTTAGGTCAAATTACTTAGTTTAGTCGTTTTATAGGCTGATTCGAAATATTCGGCGTTAGGATCAATTAAGGCTGATCCCAGGAGAACATTTAGGGATCTAGCACTCTTGGTTGGTAATTGCGTCGTTCAGGTAACTGCCCGACCACCATAAAAAAAAGTCTTCGGATAGGGATGACGAAACGGAGACGATCTTCGGTGGTGCACTTGAAATATTCGGATTCTTAATAGAAAGGTATTAAGCCGAACAATGAACAGAGGCTGTAATGCAGATTTAACCGCCATCCAGCAATTAGTAGGACGAAGAAAAGGAGGATAAGGAAGTGTGAAATTTGTTAGGGAGAATGCTGCAGAGACCAGAAGCAGCTCCTATTCGGATACGATATTGTCTGTCGCCACTTAGGTACGTTTTCGACATATGAATGAACGGTTTATGACAATAAGCACCCCTAAGGAATGTTCCTACGAGCTCCTGAATAAAATATATGAGTAATGTCCTAAAAGTGGTCGCCGTGGCTCAGTGGTTAGTGCGTTTGACTGCTGAGCGAGGGGAATGGGTTCAAGCCCCAACCATGTCCACCGAACATTTTTCGCGGCACCACATCTCGCCAGGGAACGCCACGCCTCCGAGAGTATAATTTGTCATGAAAGAGCTTCTCAATTCGCCATTCGGAGTCGCCAATAAATTGTAGGCCGTTTCCATTCGTGCGAAAAATGTAACACGCACATCTTGAGTGGTTGCGAGAAGCTTGCCGTTGGCTCATCCCGAGCTGTTGCGCCAGCTATGTGGTGGGTGATTTAAGTGTCAAAAATACATGAATCTGAAGAAAATATAGGAAAGGAGGCCATCTTTGGTTAAATTAGGAACATTGTGATCGAAGTAAGGTACAATATTCTGGATGCCTGAACCCTTCGAGCTGCCAACATCGACTTGGATCATTATCAGAACAGAACATGTGCCAAAGACCAGGGGCAAGACTGTCAACATGCCAGCAGAAACATTGCAAACGTTGCTACGACGAAACCCTTTGTTTGGAGATAAATGCCGCCAAGAACACTCGAGGCTTGCCCGCAAACTCTAGGAGCAAAAGCGTTCAGAAGAACATCGGCCTCTCCAAAAGGAGAAGGAGCTTAAGTGAGATTAGGTTAAGCTAAGTATAGAGGGTTATTCAGCCAGCGCTTGCATAAGACACTAGACAGTAGACACCATAGCGGGCCCATCGCGATTTCTATGATACCAAATTGGAGAAACTCAAACCATTTCCTGTAAGTATTTGACTTCTCTACAAAATTTTACCAAGTTTTTGCAGCTATCCTAACCTAGCTCCTCTAGATTACTGACGAAATAGTTGCCGAGAAGTTTCATGCGTGTCCTGGTAATTCCGTTACATTCACATGATATGTGTGTTATGTCCTCATGAGTCCATAAATCATTGCAGTACCTGCAAATATCTATAGCTGAGACCCCTCATCTTCAGAAGATAATGGCCAGACAAGATCCCAGTGACTAATTATAGCTGTGCCCTACTTAAGTTGAGAATATCTCTGGTTCTTGTACAGTCTAGCGCAAGCCGTAGAGCCTTGAATACCTTATGCCCTATTGTGTTAGATCATCTCTGATTTGCCATACGAAAGACTTCTCTTCAAATTCGAATAAATCCTAAGCCTGTTACTAAAGAAGTGAGATCCTTCGATCTTCGAAAAAATGTATTGAAAGATTTTTCTCCAGGAACAATGCACGGGTGTTTTTCCAAGAGAAAAAAAGGAACGTTTCCAGAATCAGGGTACCAATGCTCATACAGAAACCACTAAAATGAACCATACAATCTAAACGCTGATATCCAAAACCTCTGTCCACCTGATTAATGAAGCGTAGATCACATTATTCAAACTAAAATCTAACAACACTTTTAGATCGATGTTCTAGCAGCTGAAATATTTATTTAAATTTACAGGGTGCACGGTAGGAAGTTCTGATGCCGCCATATTCGCCATATATGAGTTTCACATTCCAGGTTCTCTTGAAAAGTTACCATCATTATCATCATTTTCAGGCGCGCTTGTCCGTGACTTAGGGTGCTTAAGTGTACTCTCCATACCTCTCGATCTTCTTCCATCGACTCTAAATCATCAGGAGATATCCCCATACGCGTAGAGCCATCTCATCTTGGTCCTACCCAGGGGACGCCTACCTCATGGCACGGATTCCATGGCACGTCTTGGAAACCCAGTTGAGGACGTTGCGTTTAACGTGTCCAAACCATCGAAATAAGGACCTCTCCGTTAGAAGAAGTAACGGCTCGACATTGAGTGCTTCGCATATTCTGGTGATCCTAACCCGATCTCGGCGAGTCACCCAAGCAATACAACGAAGAAGTCTCTTTTCGCCAGCTTGTATCCGCGATCTTATTCTTTCGGTCATTACCCAAACTTCATGAGGGTCGGAACAAACACTGAATTAAAGACCGATGGCAAGTTCGACCCTCCTGATACATTTTTAAATTGAAAATAAAAGTCACTCGCAGATTGTATTTTCTCTATTTCAGTCAAAAATAAATGCTCCTCCTGCCAATATTACACACATTTCTCATCCAGTTGAGATTTTAAAGGTCCAAGCGAAGTTAAGTTTATTTTTGTCCACTAAATGCTTTTCCGGAAACTTAATATGAACGGCGGTTTTATTTAATGTCCACTGAAATCAAAAAAAGCAAAGATTACGACCAAGAAAATCGAAAAACATTTCTTCTTACCTGAATGGAAGTGTTTGGCATGCCAAGCAAGACAATCTTAGTTGATCCATCAACGAAGCCTTTCAATGAGTACAAATCAATTTCGTTTTCATCGTATGGATAATCTAGGACGATTGCATAAATATTTGTGTCGACTGTTGTATACCACACTCCTGGTGTAACGGTGTCATTTTGAAATAACCACGGCTTACTGCCGTAGATAGCTTCGCCATTCGTATTCAGCCATTTACCCATGTCGCGAAGTCTTTCCTCAAAGATAGGTTGAATCGTACCGTACTTGGTTGGTCCTACATTTACGAGGATATTCCCGCCACAGCTGACTGTAGATACAAGCTCTAAAAGTGACCAAAATGATTAGATATGAATATGGCGATGTGAACCTAACATAACCTACCTTTAATGAGCTCCTTGGATGTCATATAGTCAGCAAGTTTAGTGTCAAATCTTTGTCCCCAACTGGATTTGTCGAGTGTGAATGCATTTTCCCATTTGTGATCTTGAAGTATTCCTGGAAATTACCACATTTCATTATTCACAGTATACACTGAACATATCCTTACACTGTAAAATATTGGGGAAAATGCAAAGATCAACATGCATAGCGTAGCACTAAGAACTATCCACTCCGTGGCAATTGACATGCTCTTACGTCTACATACATACGTCTCCTAAATATTTTTGTCAAGCGGACACCTGCTAGTGCAGCTATTAGATTAAAGGATCTTAGGTTCCCTAATATTTATCCCAAAAAACAACGAGTACAAACCGCGATTTTAGCGAGAGCGGAGTGGGAGGAAAGGAGACCACTTCAACTGCACCAACTACAGGGGTGGTTAGTCTCCTCAACTTCACGTACAAGATCTTATATGCGACACTGTTAGAACACCTAAAACCTTTCGTCAACAACCTGATGGGCCCCTGTAAGTCCGCTTTTAGGCCAGGAAAGTACATAACTGACCAAATTTTCACACTCCGGCAGATCCTGGAGAAAATCCAAGAAGTCCAAATCGATACCCACCACCTCTTTATCAGTTTTAGGGCCGCGTATGATAGCATCTATAGAGACGAGCTATACAGAGCCATGTCTAGTTTTGGCATCTCTGCCAAACTCGTTCGTCTATGGATGACGGTGAAGAATGCTCGCTGAGAATAAAAGTCCTGGTTTGTGCGGCTGAAGCATGGATTCTACCGAAAGCGGATGAAGATATTCTTGTTCGCTTTGCTCGGTTTGCATTCACGAGCTTTGGAGGAGCATATTGAACCATAAACTATACGAGCTATACAGTGATTTCGACCTAGTCAAAAACGTGCGCATTGAACATTTGAGATGGCTAGGATATGTAGAGGGAATTGACCTTAACGCTCTGGCACGCAGAATCTTCGAATCTAACCCGGAGGGACATCGAAGTAGAGGAAGACCTCGCCTACGGTGGCATGCGGAAGTAGAAGGGGACCTTGACCAATTTGACATGCACAACTGAAGGCAGTTACCTAAGGACCAGGCTAACTGGAGAGGGTTGTTGGTTGAGGCCTAGGTTGACCCCGAACTGTAGCGCCATCTAAGTAAGTAGGTCGGAGTGGGAGGAAGTGTTTTCTCTAAAATGCTTACTCTGAGCATGTCTTCCCCTACTACCTGAGTAATGTACTTTATTTAGGGTCGTTATCATGGCGATCAAAGAAACCTTAACTTCACAACTTTTTCCGATAGCCAGGCTGCTATTAAATCGCTGGAATCAGTAATAAACACCTCAAAAGCCACTTCAAATTGTCGCTCATTTTTCAAAGGAAATAGGGCCTCATGTCTAATGTCCAGAAAGATTTGGCCCTTGCTAAACCTCACTTGAGTCTTAGAGTCTGATCTTGATTATACGTAAACGTTCGCTTATTAGCACAGGCTTCCTGCTAGAAGGATGGGCCTTTTCTAAATCGACTTGAGGCCACCACAGCTAAGAAACTGAAACAGCTTCAGCGTCTAGCTAAAATCTGCATGACGGGTTGCCTGAGCTCCACCTCCATTGTTTCGGTTAACGCATTGTCGGTCTACCGCCAGTTTGAGTCCATGTGAAAATCGAGTCAAAACTCAGCCTGAACAGGCTCTTCCACCTAAACAACATCAGCTCCGAACATCCCCATGACGGTCACCTTAATAAGCTTTCCTCCCTGCTCCAAAGCAGCGAGTTCAGCATGCCGTTGGATGACATTCTCTCAAGGTACTGCTTCAAACGAAACTACTCGGTATCCATCCCCCCGATTGACGACTGGGAAAAATTCAAACCCCGTCCTTCAGAGCGTGACCAAGTATGGTATACGGAGGGCTATAAAATGGACGGTGGATCTGGGGCTAGAATATTCGCAGAGTCGTCTAGCATTTACATATTGGTCAGTCTAGGCGCATACTCATCGATCTTCCAGAGAGAAATATTTGCCATAAATCAGTGCAGAAGGTTCAACTTGCTCTCTAATTTCCTCGACAAAACCACTTTAATCTTCTCTGGCAGTCAAGCTGCCCTAAAAGCACTGCACTCACCCACGATAAAATCGAAACTTGTTCTAGAGACAGTCAAATTGCTTCTAGAATTTGGAAAAAACAACTTGGTCATACTACACTGGATCCCTGCTCACATGGGCCACACCGGCAATGAAACAGCGGACTCACTGGCCAAGAAAGGTGCAACGACCCCCCTCACTGGTCCTGAACCAGCCTGTGGAGATAACAAATCCATCTTCAAAAGCTTCATGACCTTGCTCAAATCCAATACACATTGGATGGAAAGTATAGGACAGAAATGTACCAAACACTTCTTTCCCATGGTATCGCAAAATAAATCCAAGTTTCTTTTAAATCTGAGCAGGAACCACCTTAGAATTCTAACCGGCATCCTAAGTGGCCACTGCGTGCTAAACCGGCATCTTCACAAGCTTGGCCTGTCAGCGGACCCTACCTGCAGGCTGTGCTTGGAGAGCGATTAAAGTTCTCTTCACATCGTCACAGAATGCTCCGCCTTTATCTATGTGAGAAAGCAGTGAACTCGTCTCACCAACGGCGCTTGCCACGATCCACCCAGAGAGGCTGATTAGCTTCCTGACATCCTCTGAAGCAGACAAACTGCTCTAAACATATGGGACAGCACAATAGGCCTCTTTATGAGAGCGAAGTGTTAGAGTGGACAAACCGCTCCCTACTAAAAGAAATAATAATAAATCGACTTCTGGGACGAAGAGGAGGAAAAAGCAATTGTTCATTCCCTCTGTACCTGTCCAGCCCTATCGTCGTCGGCTTAGCCACCATCATGAAAGTATAAAGACTGACGTGCTTTGGAACGTAGGACTATTCCCAATATTTGGCAGAAACCCCGAAAAGAGGCTGAAGGGTGTACTAATGAGTCACTGTGGTGGGTGTTCGAAACATAACGCGCTGTTTGTAAAAGTAACGATAAAATAGAGAGAGACAGGAAACATTTTGTCAATATTCAAGCGAGTTTATTGACCAGACCATACCATGTGTGACTATTTGATTATTCAATTTGGAAGCATCATTTCCGCTTAGCTCTTGTGTACAAATATGTAAACAAATTTTCAAATAAAAACGATCAACACTAATTGGTTTAAGAAATATTTACGTTCGTTAATCGTACAACAGATACATTTATGCACACACACTTGATAACATAATCGGAAGGATATTTACCAAAAAAATTACTTACCCGGATTGTATCGGTCGGAACACGTATGGAAATCACCATGAAGGCAATTTGTTGCGAGCCCCCATCTATCATTTGTTACCACAGTGTCTCGAACTGGGCTGTCGTTATATAGCCTGGATTACATACACTAATTTTGTATTATATTCCTTTGGACATGACTTAAAATATAATACCAAGCAATGAATTCGGTTGAATTCCAGTATGGTGGTGGTGCTTCCCAATCGCCGTCCGACCAAATCACTTCCGGCGCATACTGAGCAACAAGTTCATGTAGTTCCGGCATCATTTTATATTCCACATATTTATTTTGCAAAAATAAATGCAACTTGTCCTGGATATAAAGACGATTGAACCACTCGAACAGGGAGTAGTACAGACCAAACTTCATGGAAGTCTTCTGGCGAATGGCAGCAGATAGTTCTCCTGTCATAAAATGAACATTAAACAGATAACAAACTAATTTATTTGGACTAGGTACCAATAATATCAATTCCTGGACCCGTATCTTTGGCATTCCAACTGAATGAACGACTGGATGGCCATAGAGCAAACCCATCGTGATGCTTACTCGTCAGCACAACGTATCTATGAAAAACACACCATAAGCACAAGTATGAGTAGAGATATGGTGTGAATTTATCACCTCGCTCCACTGTCTTGAAAGAGAAGCGCCCATTGAGTGGCGTTGAATAGCTCCGCGGTGAAATCCCTTGCAAAATCTTGATACGTAAAACCCGGCTCGTAGTTTTGCTTCATAAAATTGACATAGGCTGGGACTTTTTGTCCTGAAATGTAATTCAACACTAGATAGGTCCTCTTGTTTTAAGAAATAAAACCCTTACCTTGCCAGTTTGTCCAAAACCACTCTGAACCGAAACTGGGAACAGAGTAGACCCCCCAGTGGATAAAAATCCCTACTTTGGCGTCATCATACCACTGCGGCAAAGGCCTTTTGTCTAAACTGTCCCATGTTGGTTCGTATCTCTGTCGAACTTCATTATCACTCTCTATGTCGGCGTAATCAAAATTATATTCCGACGAAACCACACAGCGTAAATACACAAACAAAACTGATAGAACAGCGACCGACAAACGAACCATGACCAGACCAAAAGAAGACTGAATTGAAACTAATCTAAGCGACCGGTCAATCGTAGGGCGTTTGAGAATAAAATATCTGAGTGAGTTTATGTGTTTATGTAGGTACATCAGATACATTCTCATTTAATTGCCCGTATTACTTGTTCTCCAAGTGGATGAGATGCAGCAAAATATGCACTTGTCGGTTGGACTTTTTGAATTCAAAAAATTGCTGAGTGTTCTTTTGGAATTCTTCTGTCTCAACAGATGTTGACTTGGATCATTTATACATAAATGTCTTCAAAGCCGGGAGTGGAGTGGGTGGTTGCATGTTTGCAGAAAGGGTCAATGTGGGCTATTCCTTTTGCCTCCTTGATCACTTTAGCGTAGCATATTATAAGCAAAAATAATGGCAATTAAGGAAGCTGAAGGATAAAATGTTATTTTATATCTGCTTTGGATATTAGCATTTTTAATTATAATGAAGAGAGTTTTGATGTCACAAGCCCCTGAATTCGTTTTCATATACTTCAAAGGTCACTTGAGATTGTCGCTCGTTTTTCATAAAGATGGCAGAACAATTCAACATTCGCCTTTGTAGACTGAGCGCTAGGCCACCCAGAAATTGCCAGAAATTGCATGGGTAACGAGCTCACAAGACATGGTATTCTCTTTACACTTTTTATAAACATATCCTTAGACTGGATGTAATTAGGAAAACCAACCAGACAGATCTGGTCTCAGTTAGATCAAAATCGACCCAATGGTTTAGTCCTGCTAAAAGGGACGCCTTGTCGATATATTTAGCTATGATACCCGGACAAATATTAGTTTCTGGAATGTGAGCAGTCTACTTAATGCGGCGGAATTCCAATTACTAGCATGTAACGCTGTCTTACTCTATTCTGGAATATCGCTTGGAAGTATGTATGTATGTGTGAAACCGTCTATTTTAAACAAGAGAAGCACGTAAAGGCCTCAAATCATGGAGGCCATCAAATGGTCGGATATTGATGGCCAGACTTCAAATAGGAGCAAAAAGATCACCATCATTTAGTGTTGTACACGCCAATGAAGCCGACGACTGAGGACGAAAAGGACAATTTCTATAAACTATGTGGTCGCCGTGGATCAGTGGTGAGTGCGTTGGACTGCTGAGCGTGCGGCGTGGGTTCAAGCCCGAGCCATGTCCACCGAATATTTTTCGCGGCACCACCTCTCGTCGGGAAATGACAAGCTTTTGTATTCGCCGTTTGGAGTCGGCAATAAATTGCAGGTTCCTTTCATTCGTGCCACGAATGCTACACGTACGACAGAAAAGGTTGCGAGAAGCTAGGCCTTAAGTTAGGTTAAGTATGGGGGAAATGCCCAGTCAAATGACTGAGCGTCCACGGTGGCCTACTGGTCCATTGTGTTCCCCTTTGTGCTGTGGTCCATGTTCCAACCTTCGGTTCTAGATGGGTGGTCTATCAAACCACCCTGTACTCTTAATGAAGTGGAGTATGCTCGTTATCGGTACTTCTGTTAGCTAGGCCTTGGCCCATCCTGAACTGTCGTGCCAGCTATTAATTTATTTAAGGTGCCGCCGACAATTCAACACCAAAATCAGTCGGGTTTCCACTAACCAGCAGCAAAGTTGAAACCAAATTTATTAGTCCATTTTTTGGGTAGGTTGTGTTTACCTTAGTTCTGTAACCGGGCGAAGGAACGGACACACATAGCTTGGAAAACCTAAGTATAACAGTTATAGATGCAACGGTTAGAAGTAGTATGAGAAAAGCCCATCACATTACTAGAAGATCGTACATAAATGCTGTGATTAAACAAGTCGACGAAACTGCAAGTAGGTGCGAAAGCAGGACTGTTAACAACATCGCTTAAGGGACGACAAACGATCACAACTCAAGTCACATTCTGGTTAAGAGTTGATTTTGGATAAGGGTCAGCTGAAGAGCGTTTTTTTTATTTGTCATTTTAAATCATATTGTGCCTCAAACTCAGCACTAGCTGCCCAAGGCACCTAATTCTCGAATATGCTCCACAGCGTCTAGTAACGATAAGATTATTGCTCCGATCAAGGCTCCAGAAGCATATAAAGCTGCAGGCCCTGATGGCATTTCTGCGGATATCAACAAAGTTTCGAAAACATCCAATGTTTTAGACTAGGTTTTAGTAACGACTTGAAATATCGAGGCTTTTCCTAGCTAGTGGAGGAAGGAAATGTTTGTCAAACATTTAACGAAAGGCAACGAAATGAGCGTGAGAACATTGGAGGATACATACATACACGTGGTGGATCCGCTTTCCTTGTTCTTCATATGCTTTTAAAAGGTTTTTAGCAGTAGAGAGTTCGTATGAAAGACCTTAGGCAAGAGCGACATTCCGTATAAATTGATAGCAATTATCAAAGCAGGCTACAAGATAGTTAAATCTCACATGCTGCACAGGGATAGCCTGCCCGGTAAGATTCAAAGAGCGATTTTCTAGAAGACTGCATTTACTATTACTAGTCCTTTTCCCTATCCACTGCTAAACTTGCTAAACAATCTCCAAACATCCGACCAAAATATTGCTATCTTTTCAGATAGCCAAGCTGCTATCAAAGCCATTGATGCGGTTACGATATCATCAAAGCTGGTAGAGCAATGCCGCCTTGAAATTAATCAACTGAGTACCCACTCCACAAATACACTCATCTGGATCCAGGTCATAGCAATTTCGAGGGCAATGAGCGTGCCGACGAGCTGGCCAGGAAACGATCGGCCCTTAACAGTTCACTTGCAGAAAGAGTCGATATTCCGCTGGGCACTGTTAAGGGCTTTGTACATCTACACTTCCTCCAGCTTGCAAATCAAAGATGGAATGGTCTGTCCAGCTGCGTCATCTCAAGAAAGACCTAGCCCAATTACAATAAAACTAAGTCAAGAGAGCTACTTGGCAAATCAAGACTAGATATTGCCAGAATGGTAGTCATTATTACGGGCCATTGGCCAGTAGGAGACCATGCGGTGAAGCTTGGTATTCCTCACAACAACTTCTGCAGAAGCTGCAAAGACTTTAATGAGAAAGAATCTCTACTTCACTTCCTCTGCAGGTGTCCGGCCCTGGCGAGAACCAGACAGCGCTTTTTGGGCAAACTCTTCTTCATCGACCTCGCCGAGATAGCTGAGAAAAGGATTGGAGAACTGATCCTGTATCTAAACTCCACCGGCTGGATATAGCCATCCTAAACCACCAAATCAACAACCATGTACCAATAAGGTTTAAACTAGTTTCGTGGTTACAAAACGGCGCACTCTAGCGCTAATTGGGCTCAAAAGAGCCGCCACTTTACCTACCGCTGTTTCAAGTTGTTCAATAGGACGTTAGCATTTGCAAAACATGGTCTCGTTTAAGCTTGACGGGAACATTTATCGTAGCCACCGTTCAACACTAGCACTGACTGCAATTCTTTACATAAATATCTTTTTGGTCACTTCCGGCTTCTATCTTGGCCTTGTCATCAGAGGCGGTATTCGTACTCTTGCAGATTAAGTGTCCCACGATTGACAGACTACTGCGACTGCAGTCTTCTTACGTCCCCTCATTGAAAATTAAAACAAAATTTTCTCACTTGAATGTATATAAAATGAATGTTTATTAATTGTAGAAAAAAAAAATTATTGGTATAAATATCCATGAACGTAAATACTAAAAGAGAAATGCAAAAACGTGCAGCAAAAGTTTTAAAAAAAATATTATACGTAAAATACTTTGACTGAATAACACTGATAAATGAGCTCTATGTAAAGTATGAGTAATTCAATATTAAACTGTTTAACTGTATCAACTGGTCTATTGCATGTTTAGTTATGTGTGTACTGTTTTATGGAACTTTAGTGTCAGAATTGTCTAAAGAATGAAGGTAGTTTGTATGGACGAGCTGATGATGATGAGGTGGCAGAGAATTGTTTCTATTTATCGCATTTTACTGCTGGGACCATTTGATGGTCTATTCCTTTGGATGTGGCTTCTGTTCTAGTTGCGCTTAGGGTTTCAAGAACTTTAACCGTCAGTTATGCTCGGGTGGTGTACGGAAGTTTTGAATCCAATCCGAAACGCGTAAGCGAAAGTACTCCGACTTGGTGAGCACCCAATCGCGGTACTGATGCGGAATGAATTCAATTAATCTCTCGGCTATTTCGGGGTTCTTAAACATTATTATGTATATGATAAGAATATTGATTGCTAATAGCATAAAAAATGTAAATATTGTCTTTAGAGCTGTACTAGATTTAGATCGTTGGATAGCACTGACAAATGCAGAGCTCCCTTCGACTTTTGATTTAGCCAACTTGGCGTTGGCATTTGGTTTTGGTGATGCGTTCTCCGCTTTGGTCTTTTTCGGCTTATTTTTGGGTTTCTTAGCCTTTTTTGATTTTTGAGCTTCTTGGTTCTTTGTTTCATCTCCGATGGCCTCTATTTGCGCTTCATTTTCTTGCTCTAGTTTTTCTTTGGCTTTTTCTACTTCCTCTTGCATTCGGGCCATGCATTTTACCTAAGACGAGAAATATGCTCGTCTGTTAGTAGTGTAATTAAAACATGTGTTTACAGCGTATTACCGTATTTTTTGCAGAGATGTTGCATTCCTTTGCTGTCAAGCATAGTCCGACTATTTTAGCCAACGCAGGTGTTAGCGGATTTGCTTTTAAGTCTAAATATCTATAACAAAGCAGAAATAATAAGTAAAAGGTTTTTGTAACGCAAGACAATGTTTTACCTCAAATTGGTCAAACTGCCAAAACTAAGCGGCAAATGCTCCAACTTATTATTGTACAAGTCCAAGTGTCTTAGGTTTTGGAGGTTTCCGAAGTCCTCGGGTAGGAATTTGATTTCATTCCTGCTGAGATCAAGCCTAGTTATATTGACTAATGTTGCAAAGTTTTTCTGGAAAGTGTCGTATAGCACATTAGGATGTTGAAAAAAAAAGCAGACAGCAAAATCTTACCCCCAATGACACCAACTTGTTGTTGGATAAATCCAAAATAGTTACGCGTTTAAATGAAGCCTGGAAATAGAGAAAATATATACATAACTTGTTCCATATTATTTTACATTGAAGTTTCAACTTCATTGTTAGATGCCAACTTCCGAGCTGACGACATTCTTAGCATATAATCTGTGGAATCGACACAGACATAGCGCACAAATATCCGCGCGCATCATGTTTGCCCGCGGCAAATTATATCATATGGCGCGCGAGCCAATTTTGGCACGACTTTTGATATAAAGCGGCAGCCGCGTGAGGCCTTCGATCCAGTCGACACAAACAGTCTTCGCCGACTGAAATATCTGCTGGCTCTTTGCCGCGCATTCGAACACTACAAACACTGAAATAACGTCCCTATTGCGCGCGAGCAAAACATTGAAAAAACCTTGGCGCGCACCAAAAATCCACAGCTATTGGATCGACGCGCGACATGTTCGAGCGTTCCAATGTTCGGGTTGCTGCGCTCTCCAATCAGGTATCCATTATGCGCGGCTGCTGCGCGCATCAATGTTCGAGTGTTTACCGCGCGTAGTCGATACCCAGCTTCACAGTTATTGGAACTTGGTTATTGACAGACACGTGAAGGCCGGGCAAAGAGATTGCAAGAGTCTCAGCAGTTAAGAATCCCCAATTCAAAGTCCAGTCGCGCGTAAAAGGAAATAAAGTTTAGTGTTGAAAGTTTAAGTCGCTGGTTACACTTAGCATCAACATCAACGTTTTAGAAATCCAAACTGAAGATGTAGCAAATCGTCTACATTGCCAATGGTTTCGTCCTTAACGCGCATGACGATTAGTTCAGAAGATGAAGGGAGCATTTTGCTACTTGGACGACACCGTGATGTTCTCAAATTCGAATGAGTAAAAGAGGAAAAAAGTTCTCGAATATGCTCTGGACTTTCTAGAAACTGAACACTTCCTAAAAGAATGGAACCGCGGATTAATCACTAAGCCTTTAAAGAAAGGAAACCTGGTGGAATGTGGAAACTGCGTCGAACATATTGATTACCTTGCGAATGCTAAAAACTTAAGCTTCTCGAATTCAAACATTCAATAAAAATTGCTGGACAGAAGGTCAAGGAAGTCTACTGCTTTAGAAAAACCCAAAGCTGGCACCAGACTGTTTGTTGGCGGCAAAATTGGCAAAACCGAAGTTGAGAATGTTTCGTTTCATTACAACATTGAGTCAGTACTTCTTAGCGGATGTTGTACATTGAACGTGAATATTTCTGTCACTCGTAATCTGCAAGCCTTCTACCTAAACCGGATACAATCACACGAGTGGTCAGAAACCAATACGACAGAGGTAAGATTGACCAAAAAATTATCATTGACTAAAGACCGTGGTCGCCGTGGGTCAGTGGTTAGTGCGTTGGACTGCTGACCGAGCAGCGTGGGTTCAGGAACACCGAACATTTTTTTCGCGGCACCACCTCTCGTCGGGGAATGACAAGCCTCCGGGAGTATAATCTGTCATGAAAGAGCTCCTCACATCGCCATTCGGAGTCGACAATAAAGTGTAGGTCCCTTCTATTCGTGCGAACAATACAAACACGAATGGTTGCGAGAAGCTACGCCTTGGCTCAACCCGAGCTGTCGCGCCAGCTATTATTATTATTAAAGACCGCAGAAGAGGAGAATGGACTTTCGCGTTACAAACACCAAAACTTCTTTCGAAGAAGTAATTTTGCGAATTTCTAATGAAACCCTTACCCATTGGTTTGTCAATGCTTTTATCTCTCTAGCCGGTATTATCGAACGCGACCTTTTTGCTTTGGAATAGTAAAATATTTAGTTAGCCGGTTCAGCTACAATTGATTCATCTAGAAAGTTGTGGATCTTTCCAATTAGATTTATCCGAGATAGAATTCGACAATCCATTTCTGCAATCTAAAAAAAATTGGTATAAACCAACTGAGTGAAAGAAAATGCAGCTCAAGTGCTTAAGTCTAGACACTTTATTCTTACAACCGGTGAACAGATAGTCCTTGAAAAGTTAACATAAAGCAAACCGCATTTCTTTGTAATTTACATCATTGCCAAGGACGCTCCATCAAGTTTGTAGGAACAACCCCTAAATTTATCCAGTTTCCATTGCACAAAGCAAATCAGTCACGTCAGCTACCCTAGTTGAATCGTTTACGTATGCTTATCCTTGAAACATTCATTTTCATTCACTACTAGACCTTTATGGGTTCTTTATGTTATTTGATATTTAGCTCTGTGAATATATGTACACTTAATTTACACCAATTAGTTTTTGGATGAACTCACTATATCTCTAACGGGGACTTCTGTGAGTTCCGATAGGCTTAAATCGATAGTGTTGTCCTCAACACGATCTTTAACATTCACTTTAACTTTTTCAGCTTTTGGCATTATTTTTGCTATTGAACACAGGATTTGGGAAGGCAGTGATAAGGAAATGATTTAAAGATTAGGGAGTGATTGAACTAACTGGATTGGGATTGTTTTTGTTTTTTGCTTTTGTTCTTTTAACGAGAAAAAAAAATTAATTGAAGGTCAAGGATTTGTTTGTTTATAGCAAAAAAAAAAAGGTATGTTTTCACGACAGTCGAGGTTGGCACTACTGGGTAAATACGTATGCAAATGTTTTGACAGATGAAGCAATACAGGCATGTTACTTGATGCCTCCACTTTGTACATTCATTTTATGCTACACTTTGGTAAAAAAAAACATTGAAATAAATACTTTGCCTTTATTTTATGTTAGATATACTTTGAGAAACACAGAATCGTTACGTACACCAATAGGAATAAATAAGACACATTTTCTTTCGACCATTATGCTTCATAAAGTCTATTTTACGAGAGAAATCATTTGTTCGGTACTTAATTCTTAGCCCCCGAAGGAGTCTGCATTTAATTCGGGTCCACGGATTCTACGTGTTTGCTAGTTATAACTATTGGTACTCGATTGTTAAAACATGTTACGTTAGATCCGGGATTTAACCATGATTTAGCTAAATCTTCACTAAATCCTGAAGATTTACCATACGATTTATACGTCCTAGATCTCGGTGGATCCACCTCACTTAAATCTAAATATTTTTCCGCTAAATCTCGGATTCATTTTTGGTGGAATCATAGCATAAGATGCACAAGTTAAAGTATCATATTCGGTTTTGTTTTCTGTAATCTTTTTATTCTTACTTCTACTTTTTCTTCTAATCTATTTCTTCTCAATATTTATTTAACCGCTGAATGTACTCATTTTTAGGTTACATGACAGGTGCATTCTTCATATGGTTTTGGTGGGTCTAGTTTTACCTGTCAATTTGTAGTTATTACCGCACGTGAAATTTAAATAACAAAAATTTGTAAATAATGGGAAAAATAAAGCAGAATCCGAAGAAATTCGTGGATAAAAAGCCAAGAAAAGTTCAAATGAAATTCAGAAAAAAGAAACAGCAAGAGGTGAGAAACATTTACTAATAAATTCTATATTCAAGTAGATTGAGTAAGCACTGTTTGTGCTGATAACGAGCAATAATTCTTTGAAAAGCTGCGAATTAAAGTCTAGGACGTAAGACGGATAGATTATTAGGATTTGTAATTACCACAGAAGCTGTAAAGACAAGTGCATTTCCTTTGTTACAGAGGAACGGAAATTAGCTAAGTGGACACAATTCTCAAATATAAATAAATACCCTGACTTAAACATACATAAAAGGACAACCTCGTCTTTGGTGTCACGCGCAAGTGCCATTTGATGCTTCATACGCCCTGCCAGTTGCAAGGACATTGATAAGCACCCTCCAGCAAAATGCATAAAGAAACCGTATTCATGACAGACCACAGTGCCCAGTCGTCAATAAGAGAAACTGCGAAAATCTTGTGAAACTTGGTCGGAAGGAAATATGAATCTTTTCAAGAGTTCTCACGCGCAACGAGTTGGGTTGTCCTACAATTACTACTGCAGAAGTTTGTCGAACCTAGAAGAAAAAAGAAACCGTACGAGACAATAAATGTCCCTCATCCACTAAAACGACTCAGTACTATTGGGAGTAGCGCGACTGCAGTGAAGTGTTTCGAAACTCAGGTTGTCTATCTTCAGTTCGGAGTTCTGTAGATTATGTCCACTTATGTTCAAGGCTTTCTTTCATTTTGCTG
Source organism: Matsumyia berberina (assembly GCA_917880715.2). Classification (NCBI taxonomy): domain Eukaryota; kingdom Metazoa; phylum Arthropoda; class Insecta; order Diptera; family Syrphidae; genus Matsumyia; species Matsumyia berberina. The sequence continues at coordinate 40,542,464 of OU862870.1, forward strand.
TGCTGAACTATGTCAAAGGTTTTTTCGCAATCTACGAAGCGTACAAAAACGTATTTGTTCGTCTCCAAGCTTCGCTGAACCAGAATGTTTAAACCGTGAGCATAGCACCATTAATTTTGTGCAAACTTCTCTTTGCAGTCTCGTGAGTGTAGAATAGGTTAACATCTGAGTTTTTTGAATTGATGCTGAATTTGAATTTGAATTGAACTCCACTAAGCCATGGCGACTTATAATGAAACACTGTTTTATTTTCTTTTAGGAAAAACCAAAGCCAGTAAAGCAAAACAAAGCTGCCGAACTGATCGAACAAAAGACTCAGGCCAAGCTGGAAAAGGAGCGCAGACTTCTGCAGTACAAAAGGAAGCGATTGGAGAAGACAAAGATCGTCAGTAAGAAGACATCAAAAGGTCAACCGCTCATGAAAAACCGAATAGAATACCTGCTAAAACAAATACAAGAGATGAAACGGAGTTAGCGCCCTAGTCTAGTTATTACAGTAGTCTTAAATAAATGCACTGTAAAGTTTTGAAAAATATCAATCAAAGTAGCTCGTTTCATTTAGTTTTTCTTTTATCGAGAAATAATTATCCAAATTTTTGCTCAACACAATATATATATATTCTTCTATTCCCACTTTATTAAACTTAAGAATCTTACCAACAAAATGGCTCAAAATTTCTTGTACATGTTCGAATTTGTTGTCGACGATCTCCTCATTACTCGACCAAATATGTGCGCACCCGAGGAGTACCCTACGTGCTGTGAATTAACATTTCGTTCGCACGTGTTCGTATCGATTTGCGATAGAGAATTTGGAGGTTGTATAGACACGGCTAGCAAAAGCGGAAAGTGTTGTCTGTTTTCGCTAGAGGCGCCGATTAAAAAAGACGACAAGTTGCAGCTGCATGTGTTTAAGAAGAGAACAGACAAGTGCAAGTTTCTGATCGGAGCTACCGAGATTCCTGTGTACAGAATCTTTGAGAAGGTAACTAGTGACTTCTACACGAGGAATCCGAATTGGGATGCCCACCTTAAGGATGAAAAAACGAATGCGAAGGGATCGTCTTCAAAAAAAGACGCCGATAAGTCGGTAATCGATAATGATTGTGGTGCAGATTCGGGCGCAACGGGTCGAAAGGAAGAACTCTGTCCAACCTACGAGCTAAATAAGAAGCTTTTAGCTTTGTCGAATATGAATGGGGGATTGCAAACGGGAAATATTGTTTTAATAATGCGGCTAGCGTGTATGGGACCTACCATCGTTTCACCATTCCCATTTGGAAATCAAGACAGCCCTCCAGTTTGTCCTAAGTTGAAGGTGCCTTGCAAAAAGGATGAAGTTAACGATGAAGTGCTTTGCAAACGATATTTCAGCTCTAATGCTGAAAGAGGTTGCCCTTGTTCTTCGTGTGAAGATGATTGCGCTAGAGGTAAGGATTGCTAACAATTTTTTTCGTCATAAAGTAATATGAGCCTGATAAAAGAGGCGTAAAGATAGAATGTAATAGGAGGTTGTATAACCCAGTGTCTTTGGATACCAATTGACACTCGAACATAGTCCAGCCGCTCCCCAAAGCAATTTTCGTTCATCCGCAAGTAACGACGGTAAGCGTCTTTGACCCCAAGTCGAAATTCGTCGTGAAGAAGCTTGAAAGCTCTACATGGTCGAACCCACTCCCAAGTATATTTCTCTTTTTTCTTTTCATCAGCGGTAATCAAAATAATAGCATAGATTGCAGCTAAACAGCCAAAAACTTCATCTTCACTGTCTGACATTTTTTTTTACAAATTATCATTTAAAATGTAACGAACGTACCTACGTGCTGTTTGAAAGCAAATGTTTTAATTCAAGCATATTTCACAACCAAGAAAAGAGATCATGGGTGAGCAGTGCTCTGTGGAAATATCACGCGGATGTCCAATACTGCCAGCCCAATTATGGTATAATCACCGTTTTAGGGAGGTAGTGATAGTCTAAAAAGGAATGTTCTTCAAATATTTGCAATATGTGCGGCGACAGGTGTCATGCCTATGACTTCCTGTTTGCTGCCGTGCCAAAATTTGGTTTAGAACCTATTTATATACATACAGAATTCTGCTTCGTCATCCATTGCAACATTCATTTTCAATGACATTCCAGCTGTCAACTCCTTCGACAAAGCCAATCTGCTTGCCGTACAGTTTGCAGGCACCTCAACGCTGCCTGATTGTACCCTGCCTCCACCTGTACTGGAGAGCGTCAAATTATCCATGGGACAAATCCGCTTTCGCTCTAGTACAGTTGCAGGAGTATTAAAAGGTCTTAACATTCACAAATCCGCTGGTCCAAATGGTATTCCACCCATAGTTCTGAAGAGGTGTTCTTCCACGCTGGCAAAACCACTGCGTAAGCTTTTTCATCTGTCCTACTCCTCTGGTCTCTTTCCGAATAGATGGAAAACTGCATTTGTCCAGCCCGTCCCTAAAAAAGGCAATTCTTCCTCTCCCTCTAATTACCGATCCATTGCACTAACGTCCCTTCTTTCCAAGGTCATGGAAACGTCAGCTTATGAAATATCTTGATGCACGAAAACTCAATGGCCGGCAGTACGGTTTTCGTAGCAACAGGTAGACTGGTGATTTGATGCATATCTCACCGAGAAGTGGAACCAATCTATCCATCATTTTGGTGAAAGTAAGATTGTTGCACTTGATATTTCAAAAGCATTTGACAGAAAATGCGTGCATATGGCATCGATGTATCTCTTTTTCAATGGGTTAGAAATTAACTTTGGAACCGATCAATTCAAGTTGTTTTGGATGGTTTGAAGTCTGAAATTCATCATATATGTAAATGCTGGTGTTTCCCAAGGCTCTGTTTTGTCTCCGGCTTTTTTTCTCATTTTTATAAATGATCTCTTGTCTGCAACTTCTAATCCAATCCATTCCTTCGCTGATGACAGTACCCTCAGCTTCTCATACTCGTTCCCTAACTCACGTCCTTGCTCTTCGGACGTAGAAGAGGAACGGCAACCTATGTTAAGCTCATTAAATTCCGACCTTGACAGCATAATAAAATGGGGTTTAACCAATAGAGTGGAATTGAATGCGTCCAAAACCCAATGCCGTCTTCTGTCACTTAAACGAAACACTAACCTCCAACCATTGTCCATGAATGGTACCTGCATCGCCGAAACCGAAAGACTTTCCATTCTCGGTATGTGTGTCAGTGACGACCTTCGTTGGAAGGACCACATATTCGAAATCGCCAAAAATGCTGCGAAATTTCTGGGTTTCCTTAAACAGTCCAAAAAATACTTTATCCCTTCTAAACTGGCTTCAATTTATAAGGCGCACATCCGCACAAACGCTCATATCTGGTCTGGTGCACCCAAAACCGTCTGGATAGAATCCAAAATCGCGCGTTAAAACTTATTGGTGACAGAGACATTGCGAAGTCAATGGACTCGCTCGAACATCGACGTAATGTCTCGTGTCTGTCACTGTTTTATCGTTTTTTCCACAAACAGTGCTCCAGCGAAATAGTCAGTTGCATTCTGTCCCTTCAACTCTTCACCCGCAATTCGCGGCACGCTTCGAATGTTAACCAGTTTACCCTTAAGCCTACGTTCGGACGTACAGTCAAATATAGAGATTCTTTCGCACATCACGTATGTGGAACAATCTGCATAGCTCTGTGTTTCCTCATCGCTACAACCCGCAAGCATTTAAAACCAACGTGCATCGGTATCTCCTTCGTCTCTCCCCTATTTTCCCTAATGCCCGTGCTCTCGTTTAAGGGTAGTCATAATCCCTTTAGTGCGCGCTTATTATAAAAAAATTCGACTGGGGAGCCAGTCCTATACTTCCCACCTCATATTATGTTATATCAATAACAGTGATATTGTTATTTATTTAATAATTAAAGAAAACATGCATAGAGAGCAGAAACTTCGAAGACACACTGTTTAATATTGTTCCGCAAAGAGTTGTTGCGCGAACTCGAAAAAAAAAAAAAAACGTTTAAATTTCCTCAGCATCCGCCAGACCGATTGTGCTCAAAATCTAATCAGCTCTAAGTTTTACGCTGACAAATAAAACAAAAAAAACCGCATGGTCCTACGTTGTTTCGTTCTCCAGATATCGTAGGAGGAAAATATGTCACACACACACACACACACACACACAGACATAATTTCGAAAATGGGTGCAAACGATTTCTAGTGTATAGTAATGTCAAGCCCTGTTCATATCTCGAAACTTTTTGATCGGACCGATTACAATACTTCCCTTACCAAGGTGGGAAGTAAAAATACAAATGTATACTAACCGGCGACTTTGTTTTATACTACGTGAAGATAGAATTAATTGGCAACATTTATGAATAATAAAAAATTGTACTATATTTGAAAGTTATTATCATTTAACCCAATAGCCTCGAAGAAATCCTGCAAACAATCAAATAATTGCGCTCGGTTTTTAAATGGTAACGGCAATGGAAATGGCGGCGGCCCGTCTAGAGGTTGTCCATGTCCAGATTGTGACGAAGAATGCGAACGAGGTATGTACTAAAAACAATTAAATTATTTTTAATAGAACGTACCCTTGAAGTATATCGTAAATTCATTATATGTACCTTCCAGGACATTTTAATGATATTTGCAAGGGCAATAGAGTTCCAAGAGACATTTTATGCTTTTCTGCATGCATTTGCGATACCATTTGTTGCTATACCTCGAGTGTTCCTGTTTTAAGCTGTCGTATTGGTTGAAAACCATAAAATTCAACTGCAGTGATTCAGTGATTGTGATTAGGAATTTGACGATAGCTAATGTAATGACATCGTCTGTTCGTCTGCGTAGGCAAGGGCCTTACCCCTTTTGTCCTTTACAATTTCGTTAACAAGTCATATCCACCATAGTGTTGATTGGACTCCTCTTTGTGGGGTTTTCCACGAGGCCAAGGCAAGTATTTGGCCGCCTCCCAGTCCTGAACTTCTGTGTCTCGATTTAAGTATGCATTCGAACCAGGTTGTGAGTAGGGGATTTATGTTGAGTTGGTCTTGTGCTTGTCTTATTGCATCTGAATTCCCATTGTAAGCTCCTTTTAAGCCCAAAAAGTGGGTTACTGTGAACTCCTTTTGGCAGAGCGATCTTTCAATTGCTGCTTCTACTTCATACAGAGCTGTCTCAACCGATCGCCCTTTTATGTAGACCTGCTGAGTTGGGGTGGTAGATTGCAGTGAATGTTCTATATGTACACATGTCTATCGACCTCTCTAGTTTTTTAAGAAGGAAAGAAGATGGGCTTAGGGGCCTAAAATAGTTGGGAGCCATGTAGCTGGGTTTGCCTGCTTTAGGTATGTAGATTACCCTGCCTTCTCTCCTCAGGAAATATCTGCAAGCCACGGGCTGATATAGTCTTTAAAGTTTCGTAGCAGGGAGAAGGAATCCACTGTCCACTCTATTCTTTTTTGATTCACAAGTTTACAGCTCAAGTTAATATTTGTGATGTCCATTTTGGCTTGGATTTTTGTCATGGTATGAGACTCTCTTATATTGGTTTGCTGAATTGATTGGCGTATTGATTTGTATGAAGGTTAGGTTAGGTTAATGGATGCCTTGTGACAATGTCACTCTCACTTAAATCAGCAATGGGTCCATTGTGCCCATCTTCCAATTGAACTCCGGGAACCTGTAAAGAGAAAAGGGTTGGAAACCGCTGATTTAAAACCACCCAGATAAATAAATGAATCTAAGGAGGTCCCTCAGCTCGATGTCAACCAAGTCCTCCAGTTCCGTGAAGAAGTAACTACCAAGATTCCTCATTCTTCTACTGGCGAGGGCAGGACATTCACACAGCAAGTGTCGGAAAGATTCCATCACCTCCTCATCCCTGCAGCTTCTGCAATAGTAGTTGTGATGTAAACCGAGGCGTTCCGCATGGATACCAATTGCACAGTGCCTAGTAATGGTGCCAGAGACTATCCTCGCCTCACGACGACTTAGTTTGACCAGAGACAGAGATCTCTTCTTATTATGACTTGTCCATAAGTTCCTAGCCTTTGCACATGTATCTAACTGGATCCACCGTGTACTGGCTTGACTTATGACCTCGTCATCGATATACCTTTTTAACAAGCTTATTGGAATTCTGGCAAAGGGGAGAGCCTGCGAGGCATGCAGCGCTGCCCCCCTTCGTTCCAATTCGTTACCTGGGATATCCATATGCCCTGGTACCCAACATAGGGTCACCGTATTGGCTCTCGATATCTCATCTAAATACTCTTTACAGATTTTTACAAGCCTTGACCTAGTTATCGCGGACTCCAGAGTCTTAAAGGCTGCCTGGCTATCGATACAGATTGTGATTGTCCTCGCGGTGATGCCCCTATCTCGGACAGTTTTCGAGGCCTCGATGATGGCTGTGATTTCGGCTTGAAAGACGCTGCAGTCGTCATTTATGTTAAAGGACTGGCTTATTCCTAGGGCCTTGCAGTAGATCCCGAAGACTGAACCAACATCCATCTTGGAACCGTCGGTGTAGAAGGCCAGTTCCTTTTTATTGGTAACTTTGTTGTTCCTCCAGTCATCTCTGTCCGGAATTCTGATATTAAATCTCCTGTCAAATTCCAGAGTCTGGATCATGTGATCTGTTTCTGTCGGTCTGTCGGCATTACCCCAACGAGACAGCACTGAGGCGTGACCGTAGGGAGCTGATTTCCACTGTCGGCTTTCTCTTAGTCTCAACTAAGTTTTACCTGCCGTGTTGCTGCAGTACAGATCAAACGGAACGAAACTTAGCATGGTTTCCATTGCCGCTGTTGGTGTTGTTCTCATTGATCCTAAGATTCCTATACAGGCTCCCCTCTGAATCTAAGTAAGGTTTGAAAGCTGATATTGCTTCTCAAGCACCTTCCACCAGACTAGTGAGCCATGTGTTAGAATGCGTCTGACAACCGCCGTGTACAGCCAGTGTACCACAGCCGGTTTGAACCCCCATGTACATATTACTGAACGCTTTTTTGCATGAGTAGAAGGCTACGCATGCCTTCTTGATGCGTTCATCGATGTTCTCCTTCCAATTTAGTTTGGAATCAAGAATAATGCCCAGGTAGCGCGCTGATCCCTCAAGGCTAAGTGCAACACCCCCGATCCTCGGAAGCTTGAAATCAGGGATTGATCTCTCCTTAGTGAAAAGCACAACCAAAGATGTACAATTCTTGTAGTTACTGCTGTACTATATAATAAAATGTACGCACTCGTTTTGAGTAAAAAAAAAATTACAAAGGAAAATAATGTTTCAAACGTCAAAATTTTCGCATTCCAAATAGAAAATAGAAACTAAAATCTTTCGCTTGCATACTAAATAAGTTCTTTGTTCGAGTAAATAAAATTTTGGAGTCATAAAATGTAAGTATTAGTGGTGTTTCGTTAATAAAAAGAAGAATGAGTTGAAGGTTAACCATAAATTAAGCGGAAATTCACAATGTCGCCAAGGAGAGGAATGCCGTAGAGTAAACTGGAATGAACAAGGCAATAAACGACGGCATCGATTAACGTTCCCTCACTAACTTCATGTTTAAATAAAAAAAAAAAAAGACGAAAAAATGTAAATAAATAGTAGGTACAACCAAATTCAGCAGAAGCCTTACGTAAAGAGGCTCTTGACTCGTAAAAAATCACACCACCACCGCTTTCCCTTTTCGTCTGTGCTTGCAATTGTATGAAAAAATGAACATTCGGCCTTCTTCATCCCGCCATGTGACAGTATTGCCACTGTCTTCTGGATTTAGTGCTGGTAAAGCAGGAAAATCCTACTAGTTAGACCATTCTTAGTTCCAAACTTCCGGCTACCTTTTGAATTATTGCATCCAGTTTGAGTTGAGGTTAGATAAAGTCGCAGAGGAAATTTATTTCAGTTGCCGGATGATGGACCTGTTTCTGTAAGCTGTAAATTGAGGGCGAGTTTTGTTGTGAAGTCGAGAACATCAGGATTCATCGACGCCTTTTTAATGGCGCTCGAGGTGAATCAGGGGCTCAATTAACAAGTGTTTTTAGTCTGTTCGTTCCTTTGCCATCTGTCCCCTCCCCAGTTGCATACATCGAGTTGGTTGAGTTCACACTCTACACGTACCTTCGAAAATGAAATCATATCTTCTCTGAAGTCCCTCAGGACAAGATGTAAGCATTCTTCACTCTTGAGCATCGGCTGGCGTTACACCCTAATCGGTTTATGCGTATATTTTGAACAAAGTTAACGTTACCGTATTGTGCTTAGAGTTTGTGGTTGAATTTTGTTCTTCAATGCACTTCGAACCATAAATCGAAGACAGAACTTTACCCTCGAAAGATTCCAAGTGCTTTTTCATCCTATTTTCTCAAGATTCTTGCTGCTGTCTGTTAAGTGCCCGACTAGGGTGATAAACGTTTTGCAGAGCGCCTTGGTTCTCCTTAATATGTCCTTGCTACAAAGTTGTCGCGTGAGCCCAAAGTAAGCGAGTGTTATTCTACGTTGAGTTTCTGTGCCTGAATCCATTTCCAGAGGTCTTGTCGTACCGGATCTGTTATTTCATTAGCTGCACGCGTTCTGTTTAGAGTACGAGCATTCCACGTTGAGATCCGTAGATCGTTCTTTATACTTTTGCTAAGATCTTACTTTCTCACTTAAGGTGACGCAGTCCAGGGTTGACCTAGACCTCAACCAACAAGCGTATCCAGCCAACTCGATCTTTAGCCAGCTGCTTCTAGTTTCGCAGGTCAAGTTGGTTAAGGTACGCTTCCAATTGGGTGCACCACCTCAATCGCGGTCTCTTCCTCTACTCAGCCGTCCCTCGGAGGTGGATTCGAAGTTTTTTCGGGCCGGAGCACTGGTGTCCATCAGCTCTACATGACCCAGCCACCTCAGTCGTTGGGCCTTTACTCTTCTGGCTAAGTCGATGTCGCTGTACACCCCGTACAGTTCGTCATTGTATCTCCTCCTCCATTCACCGTCTGTGCAGACGGGACCGGAAATCACCCGAAGGATTTTCCTCTCAAAACAGCCAAGAGTAACCTCATCCGCTTTGACAGAGTCCATGCCCTAGCACCGTAGAGTTGGAACTGGATGAATAAGGGCTTTTAGAGGTTCTCTTTAGTTGTTCGAGAGAGATCATTGCCATTGTAGCCCAAAGAAATAGCGATTACCAAGAGTTGTTCTTCGTTTGATCTCAGCGCTAGTGTCGTTGTCTGAATTTATAGCGGAGCCTAGGCAGACAAAGTCCTTAACTACCTCAAAGTGACGTTCTGTGCGAGACCTCAGTGTTGGGTGTCCTTTCTTGTTGACAGCATATACATACTTCGTCTTGCCTGCTAAATTCATCTTCGCCACCTCCGTCTCAATACTCATGAAAGCGCCAGTAACATAACGCTTCGTTCTTCCGATTACGTCAATATCCGCGGTGTATGTGAGTAATTGGACTTTAGAAAGATTGTGCCTGTGGTGTTGGCGCGTGAGTTTTGCACAACTCTTTCAAGAACGATGTTAAAGAAGTCGCGAGACAGTACGTCGCCTTGTCTAAAAGCTTTTTTGACATCAAAGGTCTTGACCGACCTTGATGGAGCAGCTTGCCATCTATCTGCAGCAGTGTGAATATTTGGTCGGTGATGGACTTTCCTGCTCTGAAGCTACACTGATGTGGACCGATCAGGTTGTTGACGAATGGCTTCAGGCGTTCACACAACATGACAGCTAAGAGCTTATAGGCGATGTTAAGAAGACTGATGCCTCTTTAGTTGACGCAGTTCAGAGGGTCTCCTTTCTTGAGGAGTATGCTAAGCTCATCAAAAGTTAAATTAGTCCATCTATCTGAGGCTCGGGATGGTTCCATCATTAGAAGTTTTTCATTTTGTGGTTGACAAGTGATGCTTAGTCCCCTACTTTTTGAACTCAGGTGACACCTTTTTCTAATCGGTCCCCTAGTGTCTGAGAAGATACATAGCTCAGGTGATACGGCAAATCGGCCCTATAAGCCCAACATACATCGTATGAGTTAAGGCGTGTAAAATGATTGAGTAAATTAAAAAAATGTGCGGGTCTACAAGAATACCCCATGTTTAGAAGCGAGTTTATAATTACATGTAGAGCGTTCTCGGCAGTTATATATTTTTTTCTCCTCTGGTCTTTTGTATGCGATTAGCTTAATTTATTTTGCTTTTTTTTATTTATACACAATGGATCACTGTTTTCATCCATATTTTATCGTTATAGCTAAGGCCAAGGCTCTTCAAAAATTGAAACATCTCGTGAAAAAGTATGGGCCACCGCAATAGTAAATAAAAAAAAACTTACACTAAACAAAAAATAGCAAAATTGTAATTTAAAAAAAAAAAAGCAAGGGTATGTTCTACATTTTAGATAATATTTTTTTATATGTACTAATATCTTATTTATTGCAGAGGAAAACAACGAAGACGATTGTTCGGAAATCGTTATGAAACCATGTGTTTTGTGTCCCTCACAGCCTGAGTATGGACCCGAGAGATATGACGAATTTGAAGCCAATTTGAATGGAAGTGGACTTACAATTCGTGTTTTAAAGGACAGCCATTTTGTTGAGGATATCTGTGACGTCGAAGGCGACGATCTGAGTGACACTTGTTCTATAGGCAATTCAGCTACGAAGAAAGGTCAACCTTACCTTTGTGACAATTTAAATGACTCTTTGGTTCGAAATCACATCGAACGCAGAACAGGAGGAAAAATTACTAATACCAAGGGTATCCCAATTATTCGAGGCAATATTAAGTACTCTGGAAACGATTCATGCTGTGGGGACGGTATAATCATGCCCCTCCTGAATAAATTGCCAGCAACTAAAGGTGTTGACACATATCGTAAGACACCAAACGACATAAGAAATTGTTGCTTCCAAGTCCAGCCAAATGATATAGATAATACATTACGTGGTATAAATGCGAACGCCAGGAAGAAAGGAATAGAGGTGAGTAGTGCAACAACTTTCAACAATTTAAACTGAAAGTCTGCTAGTTGGGCAATACATGAGCTCGTAGCGTTGATTGAAAATAATGGAAATTGGTTCACTTGTACGTGGAGGTAGGCACAATGTTGTGCAGAAAAAGTGCGAGATTAACTGCAAATTTTCTTGATAACTTCGGACCCCAATAGCGATCAGGGAGAGATTTTTGTGATCCACTTCATTGCACTCCACTGGCTGCACAATGCAGTTGGAGTTGCTGCATTTGTATGCTTTCCTTTATGGAGACGCCATAGACGATGCAATATAATCATTTGTAACACAAACTTTTATGGAAATTATGACGGAACATTTGTACAATCTTTTCCCGATATTTTACACAGGATCGGCACTTACATATGCCAGCTTGTTGAGATCATACATAGTTGAGTGTGCTATGTCCAGTGCTTTTGAATTGGGAGTTTATTTACTTCCTTTATTGGTCTCTAATTAGAAGCCAGCGGGTCTTTAAACATCTGGACCTGTTTTTTTATATATGTACTTCTCCCGGGGAATGTCAACCTAGCCAATATAAAAAATAAATATATGGCGCAACAGCTCAGAATGAGCCAAGGCCTAGCTTGTCGCAATTATTCATGTTGTGCGTGTTACATTTTTCGCACGAATGGAAGGGACCTACAATTTATTTCCGACTTCGAACGGCGATTTGAGAAGCTTTTTCATGACAAATTATACTCCCGGAGGCTTGTCATTCCCCGACGAGAGGTGGTATAGCGAAAAATGTTTGGTGGACATGGCTGGGGCTTGAACCCACGTCGCTCAGCAGTCCAACACATATAGCGCCCCGAAATGTTTGCCTACTTGAGAGTTATACATATTTGGGATGGCTTCCGATCCCGGAGCTTTGTTATTTTTATTTGATCGCATGTCTCAACCTATTCCCCTAGTAGCAATTGTAAAAGCGACCCCAACGCGTTCCAGAAGTCCTTTTATGTTTCCCACAACGCTTTTTCTTTTCAGCGTTTTAAGTTTTCGAGCTTAACATATGTATACATATGTACATAAGAATTGTAGTTGTGACTTCGACATGCAAAATGCTACAGCGACTAGGGCAACTAAAGGAGTTAAAAATTTCCAGGTTTTTTCAAAGGCCCCTGGCATTACATGAATGGTTGTGGGAAGATAGGCCTCTCCCAGCCTGGCATTTCGTCCGTGTGATTCTGTCGCAACCTTAGGGACGCGTTAGTTAATGTAATATAAATCCCTATTGGAGTGTTGTATAGTTTAAAGTGCAGCTTTTAAGGTTTTAGCCCATCCGTTTCCGATAACTTTTATGCTGGTTTCGTTTCAAAGCCAAAATTCGGCCTCCATATCTGAGCTGATCCTTATACGAAATCCGCAAGGTACTCGAATATGTTTGTACATATGAATGTAAGCATTTTTAGCTTTTCCAGGTAATAGGTCCATGTGGTATCACGAAGGGCCTACATTGGTCTGTATGTGCCTATGCTTTGCGCAGACAGGACCATACCTTCCTGGATTAAAGCCCATGTACAGCGTTGTATTTACATGTATATACTCGGTTATTTGTTTCAAATTATTTCCACCGAAGTGCTCAACTTGAGCATTGTAGCGTTTTTCAAGCGGAAATTATGGCGATCAACGAAGCCTTAACATTCACCTATGTTGAGAACGCGATCATAAGAACATTCTAGAGAATTGTAAGGCCAATGAACTCGTCAAACGTGGTGCTACTCTAGAGATCCTACCAGAACGGAGGAATCGGCCATTCCACTCGCTACATGTAAATTAATTTTAGAAAACAACGCGACCAGCAAGTCAAACCAAAGATGGAGGAATGGTACCACATGCCGCACCTCCAGAGAGATATAGCCTATGCTAAGCCTCACTCTAATGTGCCCCGCCAGGGGTATTTGCCGAGTAATTGAAGTTGAGATTCTCTGAATATACGAATGTGTCAACATGAATATAGTGATCGCTAAGCCTCGCTCGATCTAAAAGTCTCATCTTGCTTAGAAGATCGCTCATTGTGGCTGTCCCTCGCATAGAGAACCACCTTACCTACATAAGGAGTAAATTTTCTGAGGCGTAGGGCATGTTAAGCAGCTAATTGCGTTGGATTTTCGTAGAAACGTTTACATTTGTGATGTTTCCTGTAGATTGCCACCAAATCAGGTAGCCAAAGGTTAGGATAGACCTTAAAACAGCTGTGTACGCTGTGCTACATCCCAAATTGTGTCCATTAAAAGCAAAGAAGCGTTTTTTTTATTATTTCCCTTATTTTTTTTTACTTATTAAGATGAATAAAGCTAAGGAAACTGAGCACCGACTCGACTTAAAGGATAACAACTGCTCTTAGTTTTAACTGTGTCTCTGAACGGAGGGTTAAAAAACTTTTTCATGACAAATTATACTTTGGAGGTAGTGCCGTTAATGTTAACAAATGACAGTGTTCAAGCTGCAAGCGCCTACGGTTCCATGTTGAATTATTTCTTTAACTATCCAGGTAGTCCTCAGTTCAATACCAAACAATCCTACATTCACCTTTTGTTTCATCTAATGATATCTATGTTCATTCGCAGGTTTGTTACAAAACTTGTGATGATCCCGATACGGATGTCTTCTTAGTAAGGCTTGGGAAAAAAAAGGCTTCGCAAAATAAGAGAAATACAATAGAGATTGAGCTGCGAACGCCTAAAGAGCCAACATCCATGCGTGCACAAAAATGGACGAAGGAAACACAAGTCGATGAGGCCACCATCGATGCTGATATAAAGAAGAAGGGGGGCAAAGGCAAGGGAAAGAAAAAATGATTGACTTTTTTTTTAACAGTTACCCATAAGGCACTAAATAAAATTTCATATAACCAATCTTCGTGTCATTGAAATCTTTTTGACGATTTTTGTCGATTTTTGACGGTTTTTTGTAAAGCAGGCCTATGCTTTTTACTTTCGTCTTATCACCAGATAACTATCGTGCTACGCGATAGTAGTCCTAATGATTCTATAAAAAAGACCAAGCAATTGGCTACTGTCAGCTGAAAACAATCAAATGATTTGCCAGAGGATTTTTCAAAAGGGATGTGAAGCTTATAAAACAACAAATACGGCAACTTCAGTCGAAAATCCTGTATTCAATAGAGAAGCACGTACCAACACTGTTGGTACTTTTTTGTTCCCCGGCCTTAATGAAGCAATTTGAATTGAAAAAAAACCTTAGCTAGATTATTTTTATAACTTAGGCGACATGGCAGCATTTTTTGCACATAAAAAAGGGGAGAAAATAGATTGAAGAAATGAATATGATTTACATAATGCGAACAACAAATATGTATGTATAGCAGTTAATAGGCACCTCTTAGATGTAGCATTGACCTTGGAATATGATTTAGGCCTTCACTACGGCATCATTAACACACTGTTAATGAAATGATGTTAAGGACAAAAAAAAAGAAAATACTGTGTATAAAGCTTTATCCAATCAGTCGATTGATTTATAGCTTCAATTTGCGTTATATGGGTTTCTTCGAAGACCATTAGCAGATCACATCAATAAAACGCAGCTTCAATTTAACATGGAACATAAAAAAATAGATAAAAAAAGATAATAGAGGATTTCTTGTTTCAAAGCTTATATCTTATATGCATACATACATTCATACTCAGAACTGAACCTGAACAGAGTCTGTAGGAGGAGGAGGAACGTTTCCACAGCGCATAGCTCTGTTTTGGGTGTCTTCCGTTGATATTTATAAAATGATCTGATGTATGATCTGTCAAAACTGACATCTTTAAAAACGTCAATGTTTATGAGCGACAAGCTTTACTACTGTGCTTCAGCGACGAGAAATTCCAAAACGGTCCTGTTAACGTTGTTAGGGTTTTTGTATTAAAGTTGACGAAAATATTTCCCTTTCCCGACAAGAATGTCAAGTTTTCTTCTTTTGCATATGAACACAGCTGACATAGTCTTGAACATTATTTATAACGGACTAACTAATGCAGAGTATACGGGCTAGTAAAACAGTATATGGATTCCATTTAGCTCGCTCAACTGTAGACGACATAGGGGTATTTATTAGTTGCTGAACCAGTGCCAAAATCTATAGAAAACAAAAGATAGAAAGAAAGATCCAACCCTACTGCTCAGCCAAACAACTGATACTAAAAATGCGTTAATCACCGCAACATGAAAATGCATCCTATGAGCACTCGGAGCTTGACGAAGTATATGATTAACAAAGTGACGGAATACTTTAGAGAATGGGGATCTGGTCTATGGCATTGATGGCGGTTCGAAAGCGGTACAGGATTGGAGTAAGTCCCAATTTTCGTAGGATTTCAGATGACGATAAGAGAAGCGGTATCTATTAGCCCTACATAGATCGCTAAAAGCTGGGTGAGATAACTACGTGACAATGAGTGGTGTGAATAAAAACTGAGAGAATACTGTGGCAAACTCTCTTGAGGTAAGTGTTTTCTGAAACTTGACGAAATTAATTTTTATTCAATTTAAATTGAGTGTTTTTCCAAAAACTTGAGGGAACACTCTGCCTCAGCTTTTATTCACACCTCCCAGTGTCAGCCTCGTCCGAGTCCGACAACAGAAAGTCGTCTTCGTGTCCGTCAACATTGTGCAAAGGGAAACGCAGACAAAAAAGTTGCCTAAGAAACGGCGCTACAAAAAAGGACGAAAGCCGCTTGTCAGCTCTACGAGCAAAAAAGAAGACGCACCTAGAAAAAAAAAGAAGTACAGACAACGTGAGATAACAATGAGATCCGGTATTTCTATAAAACCTACCCTTCTGTATATAGAGGGCAACCGAAGATATCACTGCCCAAAGTCTGCAAAGAGAAAACCGAGAATACCAAAGAAAGGCTACTTCTGCATACTGTTAAACGGTCTGTCAGGCATTCTCTCTGAGTCTCAAAATGGAGAATATATACTGGGCTTAAATCATATAAACCGCTGTCCTGGACGGCCATAAGCTGAGCTTTTCAAAGCTACATGAGATGACTGGAACCTTAGCGCTATATAACCGACCCATAAGAATGGATCGTCCTATCTGCCCCAATTACAGTGGCATAAGTCTCCTGAATATCGCATAAAAGATCCTATCTTGTATAATGCTGAACCCCTTTAAACCATACCTCGATGGGCAATTACTAGTTCGGTTATAGGTCTCAAAGACTAAAGAGTACGAATTCGATATTCACCACATTCATCGATTTTAAGGCTGCTCATGATCATTTGCATTAGATGACTAGGTCCTAGGTGCAAATCAAATTTTTTTTTTGACTGCCATGACAAGCAAAAATGATAGCCACTACGAACAATTGAGATAAGAAAACAAAATGCTTGACAGCGTAAGATGAGCACCTAGTGAAGAAATTTATGTTGGCACCCGAGTGAATTTTCTCAAAATTGGTTTGGCTGCTTGGCAGTGTTGAGGAAATTAATGATGTTACAGGACTTTCGGAATGATGGACGGGATCGTTGAAACCGAAATGCGGAAGTGATCGAATCGCCAGTAGCTAGGTAGCGTAGTGTCAATACAAGCCGCTGACCTGCCGAAATGCTCGCACGGATATTCGTTTAATTTTTCGAAAAGGCGGAGTCAGAAAAGCAAGGAGATTGTAAAATTGTTGGGAATTCATACGCAAAAAATTGCGATACAATTCCGGCTCGTCAGCTCGCAAATCAATGGGCAATTTCACACACGATCCATCCTGCTGGCGGCGGGCCATCCGATCCTTCGTCCAAACACTACGGCATTTGTCTGGCAATTCTTCTTCATCCTCGCTGCTTTCCAGTAGGTATGCGGCCAAAATTGACGCAAGTGCCTCTTTTTGCTCCATTTCGATTTTTATTCTTCAATTGAAAAAAGTTCGGTCAAATGCTCTGGCAATGCCTGACAATTTATCTGCCGATTTTTCATCGTTAACAGAAACCTACCAATCGTGTGAACTGACAATTTTTTGTTTGAAAACGTTGTAAGAAAAAGCATTGCAAATTGTCAAAAGTTTGGACAAAATCTTACAAGCGTGTGAACTGACAATTTAACGTTGGAAGGTAATTTGTCATTGTCAGCTCATCGGTAGCTAATTGTCAGCACATTGGAAGACCTGACAAAATTGTAAGATCGTACAATCGTCTGAACGGAGCTTAATAAATAAATAACCTGGTTACGCAGACAGCATCATCATATACGGTGCAGAAGCATGGACTTCATCAAAATCGGATAACGTTTGGAATTTTCGAGATGAAAAAAAAACCTGCACGACAGCTCGGGATGAGCCAAGGCCTAGTTTCTCGCAAACATTCACTTTGTGCGTGTTACATTTTTCGCACGAATGGAAGGGATTTAGAATTCGAACGGCGAATTGAGAAGCTCTTTCATGACAAATGGTTCTCCCGGATTCTTGTCATTCCCCGACGAGAGGTGATACCGCGAAAAATGTTCGGTGGACATGGCTGAAGCTTGAACCCACGCCTCTCGGTCAGCAACGCATTAACCACTGAGCCACGAACTCCAGTAAAAAAAATGTGTAGAAAGATTGAAATTGCTGGGTTATGTAGAGCGGATGCACACTTACTCGACTACGCAGAAAACCTCATCTCCACTAGCGTGCGCAAGTAGAGGACGATCTTAACCAACTTAATGTACGTAACTGTTTGGAAAGGATCGCACTGGCTGGACAGGCTTTTTGATTGAGGTGCTGGTTCATTCCCAACAGTAGCGCCATCATAGGTAAGTAAGTAAACTGAAAAATACACCTGTAGAACGGCCGATGCAGCCAAAAATCATTTGTTGGACAACAATCTTTGATTGTTTAATTTTTTTTCTTTTCCCTTGAAATGGGTTAATATCCAAAAATATAACAATACCTCCACAAAACCGAAAGTGACGCTTGAACTCCATAAACCCTAATCAAAATTCGATTCATTAACATAACAACGACAACGCAGTTAGTCATTCTTTAGTTATACAGCCGAAGAACCGAAAGTGAGCTCACTCGGAGAAGCATTGACATTCGGCTGTCATAATATCGGCGATTCATTCTATCTGTAAGCTGCATCGACAGATGATTGTGAAAATCTCATTACTTGTCTATTCGCCTGACTAATTTAAGACCTTGCTCCCAGTTTGTCTAAGTGCATTCATTTTCTATAACCTCCACTTCATTGAATCAGGTGCATTTTCAATTTCATCATTCCACACACTTTCGGAAAGGTATGACGGTTTTTTTTTTCTGTAACAAAAGCTCAAAATAAAGCCCAATTGGTAGTCGTCGCGTTCGTTATGCTTTACAGAAAGTAGTTCGCTTTTCGGAATGCACCACCAGCAGCTGTCCATCGACGAAGATGCTGCATCAAGTCCCACAGATACAGTAAAGCGATATACACTACGGACTACACACAGTAATTGTTTACATTTGCGTAGCGATTGAGCATCGCTCGCCACTACGAGACCATTTCACCAACTTAGTGTTCCAACGGCTCTCTGACGTTCAACATGGTGAATGCTATCCAAACCGAAAACTTATAGTAGTGAAACGTCTCTGGTCAACTCCGAACGAAGTCTTTGCCAACACGCCAGCAGTTGGCTATTATAGAGAATCCATAGAGCTGCCGTTGTATTAGTAGTTGCGCTCGCGTCGTAGTTTAATTCGAGGTGCAGATGAGAAGTGGCTCGACAAACCGGACCACAAGTCCACACGAGAGATAAGTAAAACATTCCGATCGCGCATCCGCCACCAAGTGAAACGAAGCTTTACTCGGGGTGTCATGAGCTTTTTGGCACAAATATTTACCATAACTTGTACCGGCTAGTAGTGATAACCAAGATTTGTTTCATCGTTCTGTTGTTTTTTTTTTTAAAGTACGGCATCCATTAGATGCAGAATGAAATTAAAGAAACGAAAATTTATCCAATTATCACAATAGTTACGAGTATGTTTAAATTAGAAAGTGCACGAAGGACTTTCGGAGACACAGTTTGCGTATTCAATTTGCGTTAATATAAGACAAAGCCCGTCTTTCACTTATTTATTTATGGAAATTTGCCTAATCACAAGCACGCACTGACAGAGAAGATGGCGCGCGTGTTTATTTTCGGTGGTCTACTGCTGATGTGCATCGCGGAAGCCAATAGTGGCAGCAATTTGCGACACAAAAATGGTGAGTTTTTCGTTGTCTTTTATTTTTTTTCAGTGTTGGGGTGTTTATTTTAAACAGGATTTGTGTGTCGACACTTTTACAGAGATGTGTACCGGAGAAAATCCGGTTGAGCAATGTGCAGTGTTGTTGGATACGCAAGATATACATTCTCTGGGGCGCATTCAAGCGAGTTTTGTGGTGATACGAGCGGCGGCGGCCCTTATCCAGGGTTCACTGTACTGGTGAATGCCGCGTATGGGGCGGCCTAAACCGGTGAAGTGTTGCAATGTATCTCTGCACAGGGTGTAGCAAAATTTCAAGTTTTTCTCGAACCGTAGTTATGCTTTTTCGCACTTGAATGAACAGAAAGAGGAAAAAAAAGCAAAAGTATTAATCAAAACTCGTTAGCTCCGTCGGGCATAAGAGTGGACTTTCAAAATTTCTCCCAATAAGGCGCAGCGAAAAGAAAATCACTCACTAAGCCTCAAAAAAATAGAGAAAGAGTGTCGTGATAACTCGAATGTCATTGCTCTAGAGACAACCTACACACTAAGATGACTTTAATGATGTCTGTCTTTATATTTTTCGAATTTCAGGTTTTTTTTTTTTTTTCAAATTTTTACTAATCGCATATTGATTGTTTGTGGATTTGTTAGGTTGCTAAAAGTTCTTGACGCATGAATAAAATTATAACTAGGGATGGGATTTTTACACGTGTAGTTTGTTCATTGTTTTGCCTGGTTGGACATTTTGAAGAGGAATTCATTATGTTTTCAATCCTTTTGTCTTTTCATGCAGAGAGTTGAATTTTTTTCCTAAATTTTGATTTTGTGTAAGACAGACAGTTGCATTCTTTTTTTATGGCCCTTTCCGACTTAAACGATTTAATGATTTTTTTTTGCCGATTAATTATTCCACTTTTGAAATAAATTACAAAACACGACATTTGTCAAAGAGCCACCTCCGGGTACGTTATTCGATTTTATTTGGCTTGTTGCTTAAATAATTTGGTTGAATGTGAATGTGGTGTTTCAATTGTTACATTTTGTTGGTGATTGGCGTACTTTGAACTTTTAATTTTTGAGTGGATTATGAGGCCAAACTCCACAATTTGTACGACACACTTAGACCAGGTGAAATCTAAGCTACTCGTGGAATTATTTGGACTTTGTAATTTAAGGGTGTGTTTTTAAGGAGTGTACAGACTTTTAATAGAGATTGTTAGTAAGTCCACTGTCCTTGATAGATCCCCCCTGCTTTCGCCTAGGAAGAAGAACGCTTAATCTTGGCAGAAGACAACTAAGACTGATGGTCGGCCAGTACAGTGGACACATCAATCTGCATACCCACAGACTGGGACTGGTGCAATCAAGTACTTGGCCAGGGTGTGAGGAGGAGGAGGAGAGCATCGAACACTTTCTCTGCGATTGCGCGGCCACAGTAGCGCCTAGACACAAATGCCTGGAAAGACATGTTCTGTCCTCGATAAGCTCCTTGAACATACAGGACGTTTTTTGCATCTGTGAACCCCATCCGACTCTTTATCCGCTAACCTAAAACCCTTAATTTACTTACTTACTTAAGGTGGCGCTACAGACCGGGGTAGTCAAGGGCCTCAACCAACAAGCGTCACCAGCCAGCTCCATCTTTAGCCAGCTGCCTCTAATTTCGCACGCTAAGTTGGTTAAGGTCTCCTTCCACTTAGTTGCGGTCTTCATCTACTGCGGCGTCCTTCGGGGTTAGATTTGAAATCTACCGTCCTGGACCATTGGTCTCCATCCACTCTACATCACCCAACCACTTCAGTCGTTGGACCTTCACTCTTCTGGCTAAGTCGGTGTTGCTGTACAGCCCGTACAGTTCGCCATCGTATCTCCTCCTCCACTCAGCGTCTATGCAGATGGGATCGAAAATCACCCGAAGAAGAGCAGAACTGGGACGATTAAGGTCTTATATAGGGTCACTTTAGTCGTTCGAGAGAGGGCTTTGCTACTCAATTGCCTTCTAAGCCCAAAGAAACAACGATTGGCAAGAATAACTCTTTAATTAATTTCAGCGATGGTGTCGTTGTCTGAATTGATAGCGGAACCTAGGTAGACAAAGTCCTTAACTACCTTAAAGTTATAGCTGTCTATAATGATGTTCTGTTCGAGACTTCGGTGTTGAGCGCCCTTTCTTGTTGACAACATATACTTGGTCTTGCCCTCATTGACAGCTAAACCAATCTTCGCCACCTCCATCTCAATGCTCACGAACGCGCTAGTGACATCACGCTGCCTTCTTTCGATTATGCCAATATCGTCGGCATATACGAGTAATTGGACGGACTTTTGAAAGATTGTGCCTCTGTTGTTGGCGCGTGAGTTTTGAACAACTCTTTCAAGAACGACTTTGAAGAAGTCGCATGATAGCGCGTCGCCTTGCCTAAATCCTTTCTTGACATCAAAGGTTTCAGTGAGGTCTTGACCGACCTTGATGGAGCAGCGTGCATTCTCCATCGTCATCCTGCACAAACCGACGAGTTTGGCAGGGATGCCAAAACTAGACATGGCTCTGTTCGGCTGTCATCAAATTGACATTCAATACTTTACGCTTGAGGAATGCGCTTAAAACCTGGGAATTTATTTTCAAATCCGGGTTGTGTTAGGCAAACTTGTAGAGCACTTCCTGAATTTTATGATTTACTTACTATAATAGGCCATTGGTGCACTCTATTTGAAGAATTGTCAAAAGATTCAATAACGCACTTGAGACATCGTTCGTGGGTCTTCACTACATCCTTACAAGGTCTAATTGCTCGAAGAACTGTAGCCACTGGTATGCATTAAACAGTCAGAGATTGATTTGATCTCTTTTAGTGAGAACTTTTTTTTTTTAAATTTTTGACGTGAGACCAATTCTGAGGCTATTCAGCAGGACTGGCTTTAAGCCCCAGCAATATCCACCGAACATTTTTCACGGCATCACCTCTCGTCAGGGAATGACAATCCTCAGGGAGTACAATTTGTCATGGAAAACCTTGTCAATTCGCCGTTCGGATTTGGCAATAATTAGAAGGTTATTTTCAATCATACCAGACTTACTTATGATGGCGCTACAGTTCAGTGTGAACCAGGGCCTCAACCAATAAGGTCATCAAGCCATCTGCCTTCAGTTACGTACGCCGATTTGGTTGCGGTCACCCTCCACTTACGAAGGCCATCAAAGATGAGGCCGTCCTCTTCTGTGTAGTTCCATAGGAGTGTAATCGAAGATTCTTCGGACTGGAGCATTGGTGTTCATTCTAGTTCTAGCCATAGTAATAGCTGAACACGTATTATTTTGACAGTTCGTACAGTCGTATGTTTCGAACCTAGAACTTCACACTTCTACGTACATATATGAGCACGTTTGGACGGTCCTCAGTGTCTCAAGTAAGATTTCCGCCTATCCTTGTATGAAAACAACGGTGGTGTTATCGTTTCAGATACCCAAAAGAAATTTCTAAACCTAAGGCCATGATCGCCATGTGGTCTATTTGGTTGGAACTTCGTTGCCAGTGTAACGAAGCCCATTTGTTTTGAGATACTTTGCCCTCACGTTGCAAAAATCTACAGAGTGCTTATTATGACAGCGTAGGTGTAGGTGGAACTTAGCTAGAAATGTCATTGATCTGATCTTTAATTTACAGAATATTTTTAGACAGGAAATAATTAAAGAAACGTGTAAATTAAGTTAAAAATGAAAAGGATGAAAACAAAATAGAAGGTTTAGAAGCGCAGTTATAGTATTATTAGCATATTATAGTCCGAAGGTGATATATCAAATTAACAGATACAATAAATTCATGTTATCATGTTTCACGTTTTCATGACAAACGAAAGGAACTACAAATCACGAATTGCATGTTAAGTTGCATTTACCATTAACGAGAGCACCAGCTGATCATTATCTTAACTTCAATTTTCTTCGACTACTGACTTTGTCTTTAAAAATCCGGCCCATTTTAAATCAATTCTAAATGAATCGTAATAAATGATCAACTCACATCGAGGTCGTTTGGATTTTTAAAGTTTATTTGCTTCTTTTATGGTATCCTGTGAGGACATCACAATTTTTACCAATAGGCAGGTTGATATTGAACTCTTGGAATAAGTTACAACCACAGCAAAAACTACTTCAGATTGTCGTTCATATCTCGGTAAGATGGCTGAATAAATTTAACATTTTCGTATCCTGGGTACCAAATCATAGGTACATTCCGGGAAATTGTAAGGCCGATGAACTCGCTAAACGTGGAACTACTCTAGGTAGATAACTTGCTACGTATAAGAAAATGAGCTGATAATTATCAGCACCGTAATCGGTGTCCTTACTGGCTACTGTCTTATCCCATTGACCTTCATATCAGAATGATGAGCCTTTTCTCAAACAACTTCTCTAGGAGTTGTAGTGATGAAGAGGAGGAAGAAACAATCCTTCACTTCCTCTGTACCTATTCACCCCTATCCTCTATAATTTGGTTGGACTGTCACATACGAGTACTTACATTAAAAGCATCCTAATCTTCATTTAATGGCCCAAATGGTTCCAATGAAGGACCACCGGGTAATAAATCCATGTGATATCAAATAGGCCCTACCTTGACCTGTGTGTGTCTCAGCTTTGAACCACCAGAACACTATTTTTTCTTATTTGCTAAGATTTGACACTTTTAGTCCTAGAAGACCACTTTGGGACCATTTTGTTAAGATCTTTGCTATAGACCAGGCACCAAGAATTATCAAATTTAAGGAGCAACTTCCATCGTCAATTTCTATACGTCCACAAGTTCGTTTTCTTCGTCTGCATTGGAAGTCCATGTTTCTATTATATTGCCTCCGTTGGTGGTTAAATAACAGGTAACACCTAATTGGCTACGAAAGGTTATCCTTTTCGTTCTCAATCGCTTCTTTGGCCAATGCAAAACAATGAATGATGGTGATATTTCCTTTACTACTCTGGAGCCTTGCCATCAATATCTTGCCACTGTGAGCCGGTGTAGTCCTTAGCAACGTTTCTCTGTCTGTCTATCATTACCGTGCTTATAACTTAAGAACCCCTGATCCGATTAGATCCCAGGATACATTTTGAAATTTAAGGTCTAAGTAGCGGAATGGGGACGAGTGAAGCCTTATGGGTCAGCTAGTTTTCGAATATGACACTGATGCATGCTCTCAAAATAAGTATCGATCCTTCTCCGGATTCGTGTTGCCTTTCCGGAGTAAAGTAAAACAGTGCTTTTGGTTGGCGAATGGTGCTTATTTCACTCAGCCTAAAAATATCCATTTTGTACAGCGTAAATACTCATTCGGGTTAGTCTTTCTGAGAGGATCTTCATTCCGCGAGTCGAAGTTCCTAACGTCCTTGAATCTAATCATTATCCGTAGTCGGTAAGTGCGTATCCAAGGCACCTTGTCTAAGCTTGGAAACAATTTTTTATTTTAATTTTATTTACACAGGGAGAGTCTTGGTATAGTCAGGTACGTAGTGTGCATTAGGTTTCAGGGGCGTCCGAAGGTGTTGTCCAGAATAACTGGAGTGAATTTCTGGTTTGGTTGCCATTGCTGTAAGTTCGCAGTACTTTTTTTCAAAATTTCGAATGCAATCATAATTTATCAGTTCGTTCAAATTTTTAAGTCATATGACATATGTCACTCTACTATCGGACTGAGTTGACATCAGCTTCTGTAGCAGATGAACTTTTTTAACTTTATTTGTTTAATTTTTAGAAACAAATGTTTCTTGATATCACCACCTAAACCCGCAGTTTTCAGCGTGTCGAGCGATAATGTTAACCACTTCACCGAGATTTTCCCGTTGCACCCCCCCTTAGCTACAGATCAACCGACACTTACCCTGTTTCACGGCGCAGGAGTCTCGCTTTTTTCGCTTCGCAATAAAAAAAAATAAAATAAATAGCTGGCGCGACAGCTCGGGATGAGCCAAGGCCTAGCTTCTTGCAACTATTCATGTTGTGCGTGTTACATTTTCCGCACGAATACAAGGGACCTACAATTAATTTGCAACTCCGAACGGCAAATTGAGAAGCTTTTCCATGATTAATTATACTCCACGCGGTGTATACTCCACCTCCCGACGAGAGGTGGTGAAAAATGTTCGGTGGACATGGCTAGGGTTTGAACCCACTCAACTTGGACAGCAGTCCTATGCACTAACCACTGTTCCACAGCGACCACTTCGTAATTACTGAAGAACTTTTCAGATGGTGCCACGAGAAGTCTATAGTATAAGTATAAGTGATTCACAGAGCTAAAAAATATTCGGTGGCAGTGACTCTTTTTCGTTGCTACGCGAATAAACACCGCCATCCACTTTATAGACGACGCCTTCGTTTAAGGATTTGAACAGTCTGGTGACAGTCGAAGCTTCGAGATTGGGTCTGATAATGAATTGTGAAAACATCATAATGGGTCTTTGTAGGCTTAGGTTTCCTTACAAACGCGAACTGCCTTCGGAATTAAATTTCATTTAATTGATTGCCACGCTGTTAATGTAACATTACAAATGAAGACATTTTTTTGGCAATTTTTTTAAACTTTCCAGTGGCAACGCGGTTTCTGCCTACCCAAAAATATAGTCAAAAGCGGTCAGATACCTACCCAAAAGCAAGAAGACAAGAACATTTTTTTTTTAATCAACCAGATTTCTTTAAGTATTTCTTGTTCTGTTTTTAATCGAATATAAGACTGGTGAGCCGGCGCATAACTTTTATTTAATGTTTATAGATTGATGCCTATTATTAGAAAACATTAATGAATCTAGGGTATAAAATTAACAACGATACCCGAATGTATTAACCCAGGCGAAAGAGCATAGATAACTATCTAGATTTACTTGGATTAACCAAATCCATCCAGTCGTATCTTCTCCAACAGAACTCGGTCTTTCGACCTTGTAACGTATTGAATTTAAATCTTCTTTTACCGACTACGATAAAGAATTTTGTAGTTTTGATTTAGTTGAAATGAAACTGATATCCACATTCCACCAAGTGATCACTGGTCTTTTTAGTTTTGTATTACATTTTCCTGAAGAAAACATATTTAACATAAAATAAACTAGTTTAGGTTATTTTTAGGAAATCTTGTAGGAACTGCTTAATATATTAAAATCTTGTTGTACAAAAACAAGTTTCACGAATTTCATTAAATCAAAATCGAATATTGGCGTACTTTTAACCAAAAATTTCATTCGAAAGTTCAATAATCTCGTTAGATGAATCAAGCTCGACTACTTGGGCAGAAAACTGATAACAAATATATGTACCTTTTGCTAATTATGCAGAAGCACTTACTAATGAATTTTAAGTAGTACAAATCGTTTAATTAAGATATTGACAAATATCTCTTATAATTGGTGTTTCAAATGTTTGATTTATGTGGTTTCGAAAAATATTAAAATTTCAAAGTCATCCTTCCGCCCAAGCAGTCGATTTTGATTTTATAATGAACAATGCAAGCTTTAATTGTGATATATATTATGTAGTACATACTTATTATTAATGTAAATTTATGTTAAAAATGCATTCGAATATTTGTTAAATTAGATGTTTCGATTCCATCTGCCTTATAGGTCTAGTAGGCGTCGTGATTTCTTTTCCCGATTTAGAGAATGTCCTGAATTTGTCCCGACTTTTCCTACCTTATGTTTGATTTTTTATTCTATTTCGATAAAAAAATAGTTAGGTTAGGTTAGGTGGCTGTTCCCGCTCAGGCAGAGACACACTTAGGCCGGATTGGCCCATTATGGTAAAAAAAAACCGGCTTACCGGCACCAGCGAACTAGAAAATGTGGCATAACTACAATGAAGGTGGGCAACCGTAACGGTGTCAAACCTAAGATTTGAACCATTTCGTCCCAGAGATGAAGTTTCTTATTTTCTGGATGTCGAGTTCAGCTAGATCTTTAAGATTATCATAGAAATATTCCCCGAGGGTTCTTCTTCTAAGCATCGCAAGAGCAGGACATGTACATAGTAGATGGGTCGTGGTTTCCTCTTACTCCTCGTCCCTACAGCTTCTGCAGAAATCGTTGGAGGGGAACCCCAGTCTAAGTGCATGCCTGCCTATCAAGCAATGTCCAGTAAGGACCCCTATCAGTGAACCTAGATTTTTCGGGTTTGTAGATAAAAGTCTCTCCGTCTTCTTTAAATCCAGGTTAGGCCAGATTTGTTTTGACAGGAGATAAGTGCTGATGCGTTTCCACTTGTGGCTTTCCAGTTTCTCACCATCTGTGTCAAGGAGGAACTTGATCGATTCGATAGGCGCAGGGGGTCCCTCCAGGTTTTCGGGGAGATGCCGTTCTGCACAATCTTTTGTCAGCTCGTCCGCTCTGCAGTTGCCTCGAACGTCCCTGTGTCCTGGCACCCAGCACAGGGTTATGTTGCACCTATCTGCAATCTCGTTGAAAGATCTGCGGCATAGCTTTACCAACCTTGATCGTATTGTATAATACAAAAGCGCTACAAACTATCGCATTAATTGAAAGCCAAGCCGCAGCTTCGCAGACTACCGTAATTTCCGCTTGAAACACACTGCAGTGATTCGGCAGTCGCGTGGTGATGGCTAAGCCAGGTGCATTGGAGAAGACTCCAGCCCCTGTACCACCCGCTGTCTTGGATTCACTCGTGAATATTTCTAGCGCGGAATCGTTTAAAACTGTACCAGATTCCCAAGAGCTTCTGCTAGGAATCCAAGTCTTGTCACTTGAAACTTTGCAATATTTTACAAGAAGATCCAATTGATCAGACAACTATGTACTGAGGACACCTGAACACACGCTTAAAATGCCCTAAATCGATAAAAATGTTCCACATACGCCACAGTATTCAAGGTTTAGTGATCTCCGATGAGGTATACTTAGGCGAAAAGCCGCGCATTTGTATGCAGGGTGGCCATGGTGCAGTGATAAGCATTCATCACGCTGAAAGTGCGGGTTCAACTCTTGATGTCGGAAAAACATTTATTTCTCAAATAAATAAATTCGATCAACAGTGAAAGCTGATAGCGACTCTACTACGCAGGCATAACATTGGCAGTAGAGTGTCATGGCTTGAAGAGTTGATTGAGCTGGCACTGATTATGACATCAGGATATTCGATAAAATTCCTGTGAATTATAGCAACGATATACGGTGATTACACGCTGATTGAGCAATTGCATTGGACACAATTGTGTTTCCACAGTGTACTAGTCACCCATGTACTATTTTTCTGGTTAAATAATATGATACAACTAAAACCAAGAAAAAACAACAAAGACGAGATCCGTTTTGGAAGTGGCACAGCAAATTGGGGATGTTTGCTGTTTGGGGATTGACCTCGAATGGAACCTTTTAGTATGGAACGTGATTGCTCACCCCGATTTTTCAATTTGGTTTGTGAGTATCGCCTATTATCCCCATTCCACATTTTTCCATACAAAATGTTCGTTAATTAACTTGCTCAATCGGCGTGTAATCACCATTATAAACACCACAAATGTCCCCATTTAGCCTGGACACCACACTTGGATCACTTGCGCCAATGAAACCCATCACTACCCGAGTTTCAAACCTCTTTACCTCGCTCGCGGTGTGTGTATAACATTGAAAGCTTATTCATATCCCCTTGATTCGCATGTGGATTAAAAAAGAAAACTGAAAGGATCCATTGGAAAAATCGTGTTCGAGGATCTAAACTTTGCAGAAGCGTGTAAAATCAAAACTGAGATCACCTGAAAAATCGGTTAAAATGTTTCACATACGCTACAGTCTTCCAAGTTTAGCGATCCCCGATGCGTTTTGAAACTCGGGTACTTAGGTGAAAACGGGCGGATTTGTATGCAACTGAAGGGCTCCATTGGATAATATCATGTTCGAAGTAATAATAAAATGAAGCGAATGAAGTCAGAACTGAGATCACTTTAGAAACCGATAAAAATGTTCCACGTACGCCACAGTATTTTAGGTTTAGGCGATCCCTAATGAGATATACTTAGGTGAAAAGGGGCGTATTTGTATGCAACTGAAAGGATCGAAGACATGTGTGTAGTTTTATGTATTTCTGGGTGTTTATGATTGGGTGTTTAACGTGTCCCGATTTGTCTCGATTTGTGGGATCTGATGTTCCGATTTTTATAAAGTTTTATCTAGCATCTCTACTAGTTAGTCTTAAATTTCTTCAATGAGGCAATACTTTCAATATTGGCCATTTTTATGATACAATATTACCTCAAAGAGACCCTAGAGAAGAAGTTAAAGCAATACATACATAGCACGGAAAAAGATTGCGTGTAGATGTATTAGAACTTTTAAACTCATTATGACTAAGTTTCTATGAGCCTAAACTAAACGCAAACACACATACAATTATCCCTAATTGTGTTTTTCTCAAAGCTTGGGTTAGCGTGTTTCTGTACAGTGTACATACATAGCTTGGGTAACAATGCAATCGTCGTCTCTCTGGAATTTGTGGACGATCCATCGCCACATAGGTTAGGTTAGGTAGGTGGCTGCCTTGTGACCTTAGCCGCTGATTTATCTCAGGGGGTCTTTTAGCCCAATGTTACAAAAGTCCTCCAACTCCGGGAGGAAGTAACTGCCAAGAGTTTCATCCGAGTTTTCGACTAGGGCAGGACGTTCAAACAGCAGGTGACGGATAGAATTAAATTCCTTTTCGTCTCTGCAGCTTCGACAAAAGTCGATTCGTCCATTTGTTCAGAGCTGTTACTCATGCATCTAGCTGGACACAACTTATGACACCCATGATTTCGGGTTGGATGGTACTATAACAGTCGGTTATTCTGAAAAAGCGAAGAACTTTGCAGCTTATCCGGATCGCACGCCAACGTCCATCTGAAAAGCTTCGGCAGGTCCCTTTTTGTTGGTAACTTTTCGGTTTCTCCAGTCATTGCTAATGTCAAGGTTCTGGTTACCATGAAGCTGTTTTCTTATAAAATTTGTTATGAACGGAAACAATTATAGAGAACACTATTAATTTTGTAACAAATTAAATGTGCAAATGACAAATTCTGCCACCGGTCACCGCAAATACGGCCAAATGCAAATGTTTGTAACTCAAAATTATATAAACCACCAATTACAAGCATTCGCTCTGAATTTCCTCGCAATTAAAATCGCAGTTGATATGCTTATGTAAATGGAATAGATATAGCCCATACAACACAGATCAACATATGCGTAATGTGAATGCATTGCCTGGTCGGCTACATGACTTTGGCTTCCATAAGAGTGCAACGACTTCGCCAACAGAAACTATGCGGAAATTATTTTTTCGGATTGGTTACTGAAATTGCTATCGTTACCAGGACTGGTTTTGGCTTATGAAGTTGTATTCACATGTGCCTACGAAAAACGATTATTTACGATTGTTTAATGCAATGCAATGGAGAATGGTCAAATGGAATTAGTAATGAATTTACCCAGGGGCGTAGGCACGAAAGGAGGGGGGTGCTGGAGTGGGGTTTAGGGGTTCAAACCGCTCCCTTGGTGGTGAAAAAACAAATTAATAAATAATAAGCTGCAGGCAAGCCTCGAACTCCTGACCTTAAGGTCGTCGTGCTTATGCGTTGTGGCTGTCTGTCGCACCACCGCGCACATGATATAGGCGTTCAAAAGCTCATTGTTATAGGTAGCATTTTAAAGCCACGTTTAATGCATACTTAGCTACATTGGCCACTTTTTCAAAAAAAAATAGGAAAAGTGAAAATTTCATACACATGAGAGCGCTTTATGGTTTTCAGAGATTAGCTCTTTTTCATACAACGTATCTCCTAATTTATGTGCTGTGCTTATAACTTGTCTAAATTTCGTCGCCCTAAAACCTGCTTAAGGTCAACGACGAATGAGGATCTTCTAGATGGGCTTGCTTCCCTAAATATTAATTATAGGGTCATCCAACAAGAGCGTCATTTTTTTTTACCAAAAGCACGGCGTTGTGCCTAGTCTGCTGGCTTCAATTCTTGTCTCAATTGGACTTTATAAGCATGTAAGCCAAGATCTTTATGCAAAATGCAATGCAAAGTGGTTACGGATGGGCCCAATTCCTGCGATCGTCTAGAAATGGATGCAGCTGGGTTTTTAATCACATTATCAGCTACTGCCATAATAATTTTCAGCTGACCTTGCCGGACGATCACGAGTTGGAGTATTCACTATAGCTGTGCAAGAATGCGCTTGATGATGACCAACACAAGTACGAATTTCACAAAATGTTTTCGCTATATGTTCACCGTGTGAATTTTTACTATTTTAACATGTTATGCGAGTGTGTATCGATCCAGATTTAATAACCTCCTAGTTTTTACTTATCCAAAGTCATAACAATGCTAGTCGAATGTTAACAGTTCAATAATGGCGCGAAATTTAAAATGACACCTCTTGTTGAATGATCCTATACTTTGCCATGTAAAAGTGGACGTTGACACAGTAGTAACCCAATTTTTTTCATTACCTCGGCGGATAATGCTATTGAAAGAGCAATAAAGTGTTTTTATAAAATTAAGATTTACTTTATGAAGTTAAAAATATACTACGTGTTTCAATCACTTTTTTCGTCGTCTTTTCTGAGAAAATTTTTAGATCTTTAAAGACAGTTTCGCTAAAAAAAAAACCCCCATTAGCAAATCCTATCTACGCCCCTGACTTTACCATATTCCATAACCTTGAACGCTAAAGGATTCGAACAAGGCTATGTGTATTTTTTGCAATTTTAAAAATAAACTCAGTAGACAGCAGGAGACACGTATCTTTTTAAAAATTTATATAATGACACTCTTTCTCAAATTTTATTTAACACATCTAGATCGTCTGATAATGGGGCGTTTTCACTGTCCACTTGCTTAAAGCAAGAAAAAGTGATTTTCAGAAATTATAATTGCATAACTTTTCTTTCTGTTTTCTTTTGTATTGCAACGTAAAATGCTAATCAATTTTAGTTGAGAAAGCGTGAGCTCCTTAGATAAACATAATAAAAGTAAAAAAAAAGGTGCGGGACTTGACCATTTCACCATTTGTTCTCGTTGTTATTTTTAAATAAACATTAATTCAAACAATTTAAATAAACATAAGTCTTTATACATATGTATGTAGTGAGATTTACATCAAACCAAATGATAATACTAAAATTGCACGATGCTTTGGAGGCCTCAGAAGAGGAAGATGAGAGCTACAATGTAATAAAAAATTGTTTTCTTCTACTCAAAGAAAATTTAAACAAATTATCATACTGTGACTCCATTGATAGTGAGAACATTGAACTAGTAAATATACAAAACCACTTTGGACGGAAAATGATTAATTCCAACTTGTAGCACGGAACTTTTTCTTCATGACTTTACTACAATTCTGACAATTAGCTCGCGTGATACATGGAGCTCCGCATCCGTAAAAGGCAAATGGGGGTTTGATGGTGTTCTTTTTATTTTAAAGCATTCTTCATTCGCATGTAGTCGCTTTCTACAGTGTGTGCACCTTTTTTAATTTCTTTTTTCATTGATGAAATGATGAAATCCTTTTTCTCAACAGCCTTCACTTCTGGTGCTTTTCGTTCAGCAATTATCATTTCTGCTTCTCGATGAAGTTGCAGCAGCTTCGTAAAACAGTTCACAGCTTTATTTTTTGGGTCAGTA
Source organism: Matsumyia berberina (assembly GCA_917880715.2). NCBI lineage: Eukaryota > Metazoa > Arthropoda > Insecta > Diptera > Syrphidae > Matsumyia > Matsumyia berberina. The sequence goes on from OU862870.1 coordinate 40,575,269, forward strand.
AGCCATAGCCCATGTCTTTTTGCATTTCTTCTTTAATACAATCCACTTGGGAGTAAAATATGCATTTCTTGCACACAAAGCTGTCAATGGGCTCATTTTGGCTGCTGTTTTACGTCCGCAATGTCAATAAACATGCGCCAAGCTGGTTTGGAAGGTGCGAACACAGATCTGAGGAGTCGGAAGAGCTCTTCAAACGTGGTAACGTTTGCCCTTACTCCAAGCCACCATGATGCGGCATAATCTTCAAGCAGCATGGGTATGACCCTAATGGTATCTACGCCGATGATTTTCACAATCTCTTTAAGTAGCGGCAATGAACTTTTCTAGCCTGTTGGTATCCCGTTTTCCTCGGAACCGGGCCTTGCATGTCATAAACAATCCTGCGCCATAATTATTAACCGCAAGCGCCAAAATCAGCTGGTCGAACTGTTCGGGGGAACAATTCGCCATATTGTCCGATCGTTGTTTTAACTTTGTACTTTGTCTAGTCTCTGGCATAAATAGTACACAAGATGGACGCCCAAACCTTGCAAACCTTGATTTTAAACGTCTGATGATGATTTGAGTGATTTTAATACATAGGCACTCTATGACCTCAAATAAATCACATTGATTCAGTGCAGTTATAAGCTCTTACAATCCAACTGTACCAAATTGGACTGAATTACGATCCCAGCTAAAATATATAAAACAGTCTTGTACATGTAGAATTCAAAAGCCTGTATAAGACTATTAGATTTAAGCGGTTAGCTGCCTGACTGATGACATGAACATACATATTGCAATACTAGATGGGACCAGTCTGCTAGCATCTAGTGTCCTTTTTTTTTTTTGAAAACGCCAAGGAGGTGAGAATCTTACGAAGATACCAGTAGTCCGAATTATTGGCAGGCGCGATTCACATACCCGATCCTGTTTGGCAAACGGACTAGCCGGTATGTGCCTACGTACTAAACTATACCCCCTCATGACGCTTTAACCACTTTCCCCACGGAATTACTGTTCGGTACTACTTCGCGGGCCTGGTTGCCCATTTGGGGTATGTTCACCACCATTTCGATACTGTTGTTCCGATTATTCGCGTTGCCTTGCCGCTCTAGGGGCCTAAGGTCGCTAAGTATGCGCACGGCCACGTTACTTACGATATTCTAGTTGTCGGGATTCTGAAGCATATTGTTAGCAACGTTCTCGGGAGTGGGCCCTTCCCTGATTTCTGTTTCATATCTTGGGGCAAAAATACGTGTTCCGCCTTTTCACAACATTTTCGCAATGTGAACAGTCTTGACTGTGATAACTCCAGTGAGCATGCGGATAGAGGACCTGTCCAGTGGCAGAACGCACCTTGTTCTAGTTTTATTTAATTTCGGCCATTCCGTCGGAGAGGTGGCGCAATATTCTCTGGCTTACCAGAAGGAATTAGCTTCTTTCTCTATTATGCTGTCTATTCCTATTATCCCATACAATCTCCCTATTTGTGGCATTAAAGATGTGTCGGCTTCCCTAATGTTCATAGCCGACCCCAATCTTGCCAATTCATCAGCCATTTCGTTCCCTTCTAGCCCTTATGTCCAGGAACCCAGTAGAGTTTGACAGTAAGGTGCCTTATGGCGATCAGCGTGTCTCGACATTTCTTTACTGCCTTTGATTTGACTGGATTGGATTTTATCGATTTTTAAGTTGCTTGAATCTCAACAAAGATGGTAAAATCCGATGATTGATCACTGCTTGCCCGTCTTTGATAGCGAGTCCTTTTATTTGGGAATAATCTTTTAGAGCAACTGAAGTTATTCACGATTGTAAATGTTTTAAAGAGAAATACAAAATTAACCATTCAGTAATATTGGTATGTATAAAACCCCCAAGAACACAGGCTGCTTTGTAAAAAAAATCAGACATTGGGTCCCAAAAAGGAAAACACAATTGACTACATAGCTCCTCTGCAAGCACCCCCAAAAGTCCCATTCTATTTCTCTAACCCAAGTGTGCCCCGGTACTACTGTCGATGCTTTGTGAAATATCTGTTCTTTTCATTTCTAGTTCTCATTATTTTATTGCTACTAAAGCTAAAATTACACGGTTTGCAGTTTTGGCAAATTTCTGCCATTTTCTGTTTGCTGATGAAAGCAAACTGTGTAAACCTAAAACTTTTTCTACAAACGATTTGCGGTTTGCTAGTTTGCAGGCAGTCGGCAAACGTTTGCCGACACGTTTTCCACCAACCGTGTAAACGAGTTCAACCCGATTTCTGCAAACCGTTTGCAGTAGTTTGGACGTTTGAATTTTTGAAAAAACCAAAAAATCAAACGTTTTCAGTTTTTCGCAAACCAATTGACATTTGAACCCATTTTTATTTTAAACGGCTGCCATTACATACGTGATTATCCTATTGTTGTTGAGCTGTTGTGTTCTGTACATAAAATTGTTTTATTTTGTCGTGTTGTACTTTGCGGTAAATACGCTATGTGTGGGGTCACCAGACGCAGTAAATGCTAAAAGTGTTCATCCGTCATGCGAAAAAAGTTACGATGCAATTCCGGCTCGTAGTATTGGATTTCTTTGTATAATTTCGTACCGAAGCCATCGACTGGTCTTTTCAACAGCCAATTTTTCGTCCATACTCTTCGCTGTCGCTATCGGGTCGAATTCTGCAATTTGTAGTAGTCTTCGCTGTCACTCGATGAGTCGCACCACAACGTTATCACTGCAGCCCAAGCACAATCAATTTCCTCATCGTCTAAAGCCATTATAAAATAATATAATAATCGGAGAGAATACTCGCGATTCCTCCCGCGTGGAGGATGTCTCATTATACCCTATATCCATCCCCAGGTTTCAAGACATTGATGAGTATGTATAGACTCTCAATTCCTCTTATTAATTCTTTAAGGCCTCTCTGTGAACATCATTCTTGGTTTTTCTTTCTGACTGTCAGGTTAATTGGCTCTGAGCTCGCTATGGGAGAAACCGTCACTCCTCAGATCCACATTATCCGCTTTCAAACTCTGTCCATATACCTTACTTATGTTCATGGCGTATCAAAATTCAACAGAAAATTGGAGACGTTTGAACTCAAAGTGGTATTATGATGAGATCAGAGAAATCCGGGGAATGAAGACGGTTTTTCTCAGATTGACTCTGAAAATCCTGGCTTCGATAACGTGGTTCTACAAAGTTTTCACCTGCAGAGTCATAGCTGGTTTAATTTTACGAACCATGTTGTGCAGCGTTCACATAACAGAGAAATAATCATCTCTCAATAATCTGTCAATTTCAAGCGGATACAACTTCCTACAGCAAACCATGTGAACGAAAACCGCATGCAAACGGCGTGTGCAAACGTGCTCTACATTTTTCCTGCAAATTTGTGGAAAACCGTGTAAACTGCTTGCAAACAGTTTGCTGTCAGGTTTTCAATTTTTAGTTTGCAGAGGTTTGCAGATTGTTTTTTAAACTATTCGTTTGACAAAATTGGCTCACCGTGTGAATAAACGTTTGTAGTGACATTAAAAACTAAAAATTTGCCGCAGTTTTCTGCAAACCAAAGATGGCGGAAATTTTGCCAAAACTGCAAACCGTGTAATTCCAGCTTAAATAAACTTAGAGAACGTAAACATACAAAGTTTACGTCTTTTACTAGATTTTTTGTTTTTAATTGAGTCTTCTGCGACCACTTGAGATGGATACTTTGAATAAAGCAAAAGTCACGCTAATTAACCTTTTCAGTAGAAGAAGAATATGCACTTAGAATTCGTTTAATGGCACCTCTTTTTATTGTATCACTCCATTCGCGTCATTGATTAGTCGGTGGTAGCTTTGATGTACCTACTGGTATGCCATTGACATACAAATTTATGGTCGCATTAATTGCTTTGAGCTTTCTGACAACTAAAGATAGTTATGTTGAGTGCTGTAGTTAAACCTAATTAAACCCCAACATTTTATAACCTCATACAATGTTTGATCCTACCTGTAATGAGAAAGAATCAAGAGTGTAATATCTTAATGACACCACACCACTCTAGGCGTCCAAATATCTGAAAAGCCCGTCTTCTTATGGATGGAGATATAATTTTTTTTTTCTCAACTGACCTGCTGGTTTAAAACTTGCTGAACGCCATTTACACGAATCACACTTAATGCTAAGAATTCAGGATTTCACTTAGAATTTTTATAACAACCCTGTCAGTATTCTTGGAGGTTTGAATGCGGCTTCAGGCTATCACATCGAAGTCGTTTTTAATTTTCCTTTGGCCTTTAAAACTTGTTTGGCATGTCATTAAACAAATCTATTCTTAGACTTAGACATCCAATTAAATCAAAAATAAAAAAATTGCGAATAGCAGTTAATTATATAAAAGGATATAATTAGACATAATTATCTTATTCTTATGTGGGTCTTAATGATTTTCTTATGGTAGAATCGATTCATAACTTCATTGGATAACTTCAATGATACCATACATACATAAGACTCAGCCAAATATCTAGGCGTGATCCTGGGAAAAAAAATCTTCCTTGGGCAAGACGTGTCAAGTTGAAGACATCCAAGGCGCTTTCAGTTTTCTGATTATAATAAGACCTTTTCTAGCTTATGCATCGATTGTTTGATGGGTTGGCTTTCCAGTAAGCATGTCTGCGTTCTGAGCTAAACTTCAAAGAACGCCTTGTCTCGGCTGCGCGGGAGCTTTTCCGATTACGCCTGGTGCTGATCTAGATGCTCTGCTTGATCTATGTACCTCCTCTTGATATTTATATCATTGGCTGTACTATCAAAGCAGAGCATCGTCTTAGACGGGGCGGCTTTTGGTATCATCCGCACTGGAGTTTTGATGACCTTGCGTGACACTAATCCTACCACTCTAGTTCCATGAATATGCCGTCTGATGCAAGGACTTCGGTTGCTATGCAAAGTAAATTTGCTGGCGTTCAGAACTGGCTTCGTCCAGAGTCTAAGCAAGGACTGCGCGGTAGTCAAATCTTCACGGATGACTCCAAAACCAGTCATGGGTCCGGTGCTGGTGTCTTCGTGGAGGCCGAAAACACTAAACTTCACTACTCGTTAGACAATTATGCCTCTGTTTTCCAAGCACAGACTTTTGCTATCCTAATGGTCACGGATCGGAACATCTGCGCTTAATGTCTTGCTAAAGCCTTTAACCAGTTCCAAAATAGTTCGAGAATTTAAGATCTTTCTAAATTCTGTCGTAAGGCCGAACTCTTTGACTGTTGTCTGGGCCCTTGGTCACACTGGGATCTCTGGAAATGAGGAATCCGATGAGATAATTTTAGGGCCAAGTCAGGGCCTTCATTGGGTTTCCTATAAACATAATTGTGTTTCCTAGGATACAGGCAGACTAAACGAATGCTCCCGAACGTCTGTAAGAAATCAGCGGCAGAAGAGACTGTAGACAACTAGAATTGGCATTCTAACGGGACACTTTGCTTTTCCCAAGCATCTTAGTGTGTAAGGCTTAAGTTTCGCCTTTGTCGGCGACGCCTGTGAAGAGGGCAACGATACTTCGGATCGTTTTCTTTGCGATTGTCCTCCCTTTGCTCGCATCAGATGGCAGATTTTCGGTGCTGATGTGGTGAGTTTTGAGACTGTAACGTCCTTATCATTGAAGTGCCTTCTCGTCTTTCTTCGATAGTCACGAAAATTCCAGTAAAATGAGAAAAAAAACGGAGTCCTGTTTTATGGTAGTACAATGGATCAGTTGCGTCTGAGTGCTTCAGTAAAGAGTAATCAAAAGCAAAAGCAAAAAAAAAAATGTTGTCATTCCCTATTTGTGGCCCAACGCCCTTTTACATAAGTACAACTCGATTTCTAAGTCTAAGGCGTTAGATTTAGTTAAATTAATTCAAAGTGGTCCACAAAGATATCACAGGGATCTGAGTATCTCCACACAAACCTACCCGCTCAACTAATAGATCGCCAAGACTGTCGAAAAAACAGGCACCGTTCTCCTTCGAGTAGAGAGGGCTGGACAAGTACAGAGATGACGGAGAATCGTTTCCTCCTCCGCCTCAGCCATACAGCTTTGCCAAAAATCATTTGCGAGTGTACAGTGTCTTGTGATAAGACCCGCGAATAAGCAGCATTTTCGGTCGACATGGCTTAGTGTGTTGAACTGCTTTGGCCCTAGCGAAATCCACCGAAAATTTCTTCCGTCACGGAATGATGAACCTCCGAGAAGATAAGTTGTCTCGAAGAAGCTTCCTAATCTACAATTTCGATTCGACAGTAAACTGGAAGTCTTTTCGTTTGCACGTTTAGTCTAGTTTCAGTTTAGTAATCGTATGCCCCTGATTAGTCTGGAAAGATAATTTCCGGTTTATATTTTGGTTTTTAGGTCAGGTGACGAACCCGGTTGATAAGTTTGTCAGAAATCAGTTTTTCACCAAAATGCAATAGAATTTTCAAAATTGCTCTTGAATATTTCGCCCAGCTATTGTTGGCGAGCGGTTTATCCACTCTAGCACTGCGGTCTCATATACAGGGTTTTTCAATAGGGACGCTACAAAAGTAGAGCGACAGGGACAGCAAACGACGCCATATTTTTCTTGCGGTTTTTTGACATTTCTCTTCAGTAAGGTTTGCCATTTCATGATAGAAAGATATACGTGCCAACAGCGAGTCGAAATTATTAAAATTTACTACCGAAATTCGGAGTCAGTGGCCTCAACGTTAAGAGCGCTACGTCCAATTTATGGTCGTCATAATCGTCCTATCAGATCAACAATTGAGCGCCTAGTGGAAACATTTGAATCCACAGGCACAGTACAAAATGTTCCCGTGCCAGTGAGACAAAGAAGTGCCCGTAGTGTCGAGAATATTGCTGCCGCTGAGGCTTCAGTTGCAGAAAGCCCAAATGTGTCTTTCAAACGTCGTTCTCAAGCGTTGGGCATCTCTGTGACGTCGTTGTGGCGAATTTTGCAAAAAGATCTTGGCCTACATCCTTACAAGATTAAATTGACGCAAGAACTGAAGCCGCTTGACCACCAGAAGCGTCGTATGTTCGTGAATTGGGCTGAGCAACAACTTGAAAATGATTCGGATTTTCATCGAAAAATCATCTTCAGCGATGAGGCTCATTTCTGGCTGGATGGCTTCGTCAATAAACAAAATATGCGGTATTGGTCAGGCAGCAATCCACACGTACTCCATGAGTCATCATTGCATGCCGAAAAAATTACGGTTTGGTGTGGTTTATGGGCCGGCGGCGTCATTGGGCCGTACTTCTTCCGTGATGATCAAGACCGGCACGTTACTGTGAATGGGGATTGCTACCGTTCAATGATAATCGAATATTTTTGGCCCCAATTGGATGATATGGAGCGAATGTCACAATCAATTTATTGGAAACCAAGTTTGGAGAACGTGTTATCTCACGAAATGGTTCAGTCGCTTGGCCGCCTCGGTCGTGCGATTTGACGCCGTTAGACTATTTCCTGTGGGGCTACGTCAACAAGCCAGCGACGATTGATGAACTTCGTACGAATATCGAACGTGAAATTGCAGCAGTATCGGCCGATTTATGCTTGAAAACCGTCGAAAATTGGGTTCAGCGTCTGGACTTCTGCAAGCGTGCCCGTGGTGGCCATGCAAAAGAAATCGAGTTCCATACATAATGGGATCGAACGTACTTTCACAGGAATAGAGAATTTCATTGATATCCAAAACCGTTTTTGTTTTATTTAAAAAAACTTTTGTAGCGCTCTTATTGAAAAACCCTATAGAAGCCTATTGTGCGCTCCCATATGTTAAGAGCAGTTTGTCTGTTCCAGAGGCTGTCAGGAAGCTAATCAGCTTCTCTGGCAAGTGCCTCTAGTGAGCCGAATTCACTGTCTAGGGTCCGCTATCTGACATGAATGAGGGCGCGGCATCCTGTGACGACGTGGAGATAGCTTTCGTCGCTCTTCAAACATAGTCTGCAGGTAGGGTACAGCGACAGGCCAAACTTGTGTAGGTGCGGTTTTAGTCGTCAATGATCGCTTAGGATACCAGTTAGAATTATTAGGTGGTTCCTGCTTAGGTTTAAAAGAAACTTGGGTTTCTTTTGTGATAGATTGGGGAATAAGTGTTTGGTACATTTCTATCCTACGCTCCCATTTTCACAGTCTTTGTTTATTTAAAAATTTCATATAATTTGTGCAAAATTATATGTTCATATGCATACATACTTTTAATTGACGCAAGAGTACACGCACTTAATCAAACCGTTGGACAGTAAGGTTCCACACGAGTGGACATGCTCTCGGTTAAATTACCTTTTACATCCTTGTAATATCAATAATTTATTGATTGCACTCTTGATGATGTTGACGCGTTTTCACCTTCAATCGAGATTTCGATGACGGAAGTATAACGAGAAGATTACATCAACCTGTAGATACAAGAGCAATATTTTAACAATTTATATGGGTTGATAGTGGTAAAGTTTGATCGTCTCCACGGTTAAGTGAAAGTCAAAAAATAAACATTCTCCTCAGTTTGAGATCATTGCTTTCAAGTACAAGTTAACATTGAACTTGAAAGGTTTTTATTCGCAATTAACAGAGAGTGGATTTCTTATTACAGCATTAATATCTGTGCCATTGTTTTATTTATTCTCATTGCCACGGAGTAGTTTGAAGTATAATTAAGATCGGTGGAAGGTTTTTGTTTATTTTCCTCCCATCATAATCGAGCGTAAGACAATTAAAACCAGAATGCGAATAATTTATGTAAAAAAGCAATAAATCCATTTAAACACCTAATTCACTTAGCTGCTTAAGTGAGATATGGAAGTAGTGGTTCCTCCTTCTATAAGGGTGGGTCCATTCTCTTGGAATTGATAATCTTTCTTCCTTTCTTCATAATTCGTTAGTTCCACGTAGTTTTTTTTATATACAATTCTCGGAAAAGGTGTATAGAGGTCGGTCAAGACCTCACCGAGACCTTTGATGTCAAAAAAGGATTTAGACAAGCCGACGCGCTGTCATGCGACTTCTTCAACATCGTTCTTGAAAGAGTTGTGCAAAGCTCACACGAGAACCCCAGAGGCACAATCTTTCAAAAGTCCGTTTAATTACTCGCATACGCCGACGATATTGACATAATCGGAAGAACGCATTGTGATGTCACTGGTGCTTTCGTGAGTATTGAGACGGAAGCGGTGAAGATAAGTTCAGGGGTCAATGAAGGCAAGACCAACACGAAGGGACACCCAACACCGACGTCTCGGACAGAACGTCACTATAGGGAATTATAACTTTGAGGTAGTTAAGAACTTTGTCTACCTAGGCTTCGCTATCAATCCATATACTAGCGCTGAGATAAAACGAAGAACAACTCTTGCCAATCGCTGCTTATTTGGGTCAATAAGGCAATTGAGTAGCAAAGCCCTCTCTCGAACGACTAAGGTGACCCTTTATAAGACCTTAATCGCCCCCAGTCCTGCTCTACGGCGCAGAGGCTCTGTCAAAAGCGGATGAAGTTGCTCTTGGCTGTTTCGAGAGGAAAATTCTTCGGGTGATTTTCGGCCTCGTCTGCATTGGCGGTTAGTGGAGGAGGAGATACAACGACGAACTGTACGGGCTGTACAGCGACATAGACTTAGCGAGAAGAGGGAAGGTCCAACGATTGAGGTGGCTGGGTCATGTAGAGCAGATAGACACCAATGCTCCGGCCCGAAAAATCTTCGAATCCGCACCCGAGGGACGACGCAGTAAAAGAAGACTGCGACTCAGGTGGCACACGCAAAAGGAAGGGGCCTTAACCAACTTAGCGTGCGAAACTGGAGGCAGCTGGCTTAAGATCGGGCTGGCTAAAGATCAAGCTGACTGGAGACGGTTGTTGGTTGAGGCCCAGGTCCACCCCGGACTGTAGCGCCACCTAAGTAAGTAAGTAAGTATGTCCTTGCTTCGGCTTCTGCACTCTCTAGACCGGAACCCTTCTGTGGCGTTAATTGGGCTACCGCCACAGCTTTGCTAAACAACTGGGAACACTAACTTCGCCTAGCCCATTGGGAAAATGTCACCGGGCATAGGCAATCCAAGATAATTATAAAGCCCTTTTTTTACAAGAAATTTCTAAACCTTGTAAGGAACAACATGAGGAAGCTAGTGGGCTTCGTTACCGGCCATTGTGGCCTAAGATTTCATATCAACAAATTAAACCTTTGTTTAGATACAGAGTGTCGGTTCTGTTTGAAAGAGGACAAAACCTCTGAGCACGTGTTCTGCGAATGTCCGGTACTGTACTGGCTGCGTTGTGTAGACAGATCTTTCATAGGGAATTCTATTCGTTGGCGAAGTTTAGAAACTCGGCTACTAATGACATACTCACCTTCATTAGGAAGGTAGTAGACCTATTAAGCTAATTCTCGAGCGCCTGTTTAATGCATGTTAGTGGAGTCCCATTGAAACAGGTGGAGAAGTTAAAATATCTCGAGGTCCTGTTCGCGAGTGATGGAAGGAGCAATACTGAGATATCCTGTAGGATTGGTCAGGCTGGAGCCATTTTAAGACAGCTTGGTCAATCTGTTTTAAGGAGGGCTGAACTTGGCATTGGAGCTAAGCTATTGGTTTTCAATTTAGTGTTCACCTATGGTCATGAGATTTGGATAATGACCGAAAGAATAAGAACGCAGATACAAGCTGCCGAAATAAGATTTCTGGTAATTCGTCGAGATCGGCTTAGGAACACCCGAATCACGAGGTACTCAATGTCGAGCAGCTTTACATCGAACAGACAGGTTCATATTTCGATGGTTTGTTCGTGTTAAACGCGTGCTCCCAACTCGGCTGTCAAAGGGTGTTATGAAATCCGCCCCTAGATAGGCCCAGGATGAGATGGTTGGAACAATTCCGAAATCTCACCTTTACCTATATGGGGATATGTCCTGTTGGTTCATCGGTTTTGGCTTTCAGTCGCAGCTTGTTTAAGTTAATTTCATTTCATCGACATAGTTTGGAAAACATTCCAAAGGCTAGCTTCGCCTTGCTGATTGGACTGTTCTTGTTTGGTCCCACCAACTTCGTCATATTCTTGCTTATGTTTCTAATCACTATCCCTGTTTACCTTCGTCTGTTTTCGGAACTTTATTGTGCTTGCCACTGCTGCTTGATGCTTTTGTAGTCGCTGTTTTCATTCCTCTTTCTGCTTTATGTCCGAAGACGTACTTCCTCTTTGACACAAGAAGATCGATGTGGATCATCCCCAAAACGACGAAGTCGGTCCCACGTCTCTATATTGCGACCATCTGTTTCTCTTGCTTGAGTACATCGACCCAAAACTCACAGTCATCTAGGAGAATGGCGTGCGTGATCGACAATTTTTCTCCTCCTTCCCGTTGAGCCACTAACATCTATATTCGGCTCCCTCTTTGTTTGACCATTCATAAATACTGTCCAACTATACTTTACTTGAAAGCTCCGAGTGGTGTGTGGAGCTGAGAGTTTTATTGTTGACCATTTTGTCAGAAGTCCGAGACAAACAAGAAGCTGATGAGATGGCCATGAAGGAGATGGGTAGCACAAATAAGTAGCCTCGAATTAGAGACAGGCAACATCACTTCACAAAATGTAGCGAAAATTATGATCCCGAGCAACGATAGATGGAACCAAATAGGCTCGTTTATCAAGTCAGTGCTGCAAACAAAAAAGAGAGGAAGGCGAAAACTTACCCCAAAAATGAAATCGGAACCCTATTGATACAATACAAATAGCGGTCCCAGGGGCGTTGCCAAAAATATCAAAGGTAGAGGGGACGTTTAGTCAGTAGGAGTCTGACACATCACTTGAGTGTAACGACCTCCTGACGATGCATGATACGTCTCCGAAAGGCAAAAAACAAGACTTTATGTATATAAAGCTGCTGATGTAGAAGTACATACTCCTTTTTTCTAAACTCCATCCATCAAAAAGTCACAAGAGTCGTTGCAATAGCACAACGTAGCGCTAATTGAGTCTCGAGAGAGGCGCCTGAAGCAGACTATTCAATTAGCTAACCAATTCTGCACAGCCAGACTTGCTCTACTTGGACATTTAGCAAAACTGATTAACATGTGAGCTTCGCCAAGCGCTACACCAAAAATTCTGCCACGCCGTGCATTTGCAAAACTTGGTTTAAATGACTCTTGTCCTACGTGGGGGTAAGTTAATAGAAAAAAGCCGCTTACGGAAATTAGTGCTTTTCGTTGCATCAATTGATACAAGACTGATCTTGCAATTTTCATACAACAAACCTTTGACTTCTTGAATCTTAAATGTCTATTTTGAATCATAAAATACACAAAACTTCGATTTTATTTCCGTCCAACCCAGACTTGAACATTAATTCATAAATTCCAACGTCTGACGTCCGTCATACATATGTACATACGCTGTTAAGCAACAGAATAAAAAATGTTAATTTCAAGAGGATTGCGAATGACTAAACAGATGTCATACCAGTTTTAGTATTCAACATTCTTTAGACAAACTTTGGGAGTCTTTACGTCGACTTTAATTTATTTTATACATTTGTACGTAAGTATGAACGCGTGTTCCGTTACTGGGTGCTATTCAAGTTATGTAATTGCTAATCCGTTAGTTTTTGACTGATTGTGAGATTCTATATATTCGCCAATTATAAAAAAAATCATATTTTTCTGTCAAGAAGAAAGATGACCTCATCACTCTGATCAGATACTAGTTTAGATCTTTATGGAAACAAAGCCACCTTATGCAATAGCCTTGAACCAAGTTTTTTTGTTTTGATGACTTTTTTAAAATGTTGCAATGAGCGGTTTGTGTATTGGATTTACACTATAAGGGCTGCAGACAGGCGTGTACTAGCACCGTTGTCTTCAAGCTTAGATATACTGCGGGAAAGACCGAAGTTGTAGAGTCCATAATTAAAAGGTATTGAATTATTTAAAAAAAACAAGTTTTACTAATTCCTTTCTTTTTTTAGATCTCATCAACCGATTTCCCATTTTGAATCCAAATTCGGATCTAAATTTAGAATTTAGAATCAGTTTCTTGAACAGACAGAAGAGTGCTTATATAATTTCATCATGATTTTAATGACCATTGTCAGAATCTGGACATTCGTCCATAGTATCCCGAAAGCATTATTTTAATCACAAGCATTACAATAGTGGTCGCCGTGGCTTAGTGGTTAGTGCGTTGGAAGGCAGTATGAGCGGCCAAGCCATGTCTACTGATGATTTCTCGCGGCACCACCTCTCGTCAAGGCATGACAATCCTCCGAGAGTATAATTTGCCATGAAAAAGCTTCCATTCGTGCGAATAATGTAACGCGCACTACATGAATAGTTGCAAGAAGCTAGGCCTTGATTTATCCCGAGCTGTCGCGCCAGCTAAGTATGTATTACAATATGGCTTGAAGACGACTCTCTGCAATTTCGAAATTGCTGATATTCCTAAGCTCTACCAGGAATAGTTTGGCTTACTTGACAGGCCAGAAACTCCGCTTGGAAAACGTTGCTGAACCAGAAAGACCAATGTATTCGGAGAAGAATTCAGCCCTAATACACGTACTCATATAGATAGACACAGGATTATTGATCGTGGTTTGTTTACAGCTCTTCTTTACTCGAAAAATGATTGAGATTTACTTACTTGCTTAAGGTGGCGCTATAGACCGTGGTGGACCTGGGCCATAACCAACAAGCGTCGCCAGTGATCTCGATCTTTAGGCAGCTGTCTCCAGTTTCGTACGCCAAGTTGGTTGAGGTCCCCTTCCACTTGCGTGCGCCACCTGAGTCGCGGTCATCCTCTACTGCGCTGACCCTCGGGTGTGGATTCGAAGATTTTCCGAGCTGGAGCCACCTCAGTCGTTGGACCTTCACGCTTCTGGCTAAGTCGATGTCGCCGTACAGCCCGTACAGTTCGTCGTTGTATCTCCTCCTCCACTCCCCATCTATGCATACGGGACCAAAAATCACCTCTCGAAACAGCCAAGAACAACCTCATCCGCTTTAGACAGAGTCCATGCCTCTGCGCCGTAGAGCAGGACTGGGACGATTAAGGACTTATAGAGGGTCACCTTAGTTGTTCGAGAGAGGGCTTTGCTACTCAATTGCCTTCTTAGCCCAAAGAAACAGCGATTGGCAAGAGTTATTCTTCGTTTAATCTCAGCGCCGATGTCATTGTCTGAATTTATAGCGGAGCCTAGGTAGACAAAGTCCTTAACTACCTCAAAGTTATAGCTGTCTATAGTGACGTTCTGTCCGAGACGTTGCCTTGCCTAAATCCTTTCTTGACATCAAAGGTCTCGGTGAGATCTTGACCGACCTTGATCGAGCAGCGTGCATTCTCCATCGTCATCCTGCACAGACGGACGAGTTTGGCAAGGATGCCAAAACTAGACATAGCTCTGTATAGCTCGTCTCTATAGATGCTGTCATACGCGGCGTTAAATTCGATTAAAAGGTGATGGGTACCGATTTGAAGTTCCTGGGTTTTCTCCAAGATTTACCGCAGTGTGAATACTTGGTCGATGGTGGACTTTTCTGGCCTGAAGCCACACTGATATGGAGCGATCGGGTTGTTGACAACAGCTTCAGGCGTTCAGACAACACGGCAGATAAGATCTTGTAAGCGATGTTAAGAAGACTGATGCCTCTATAGTTGGCGCAGTTCAGAGGGTCTCCTTTCTTGAGGATCGGGCAAACAATGCTGAGTTTGTATTCATCGGACATACTTTCCTCCGACCATATTTTACAGATGAGTTAATACATGCTTCCTACCAAGTTATTACCCGCCGCTTTGAGCACCTCGGCAGCTAGGCCGCTTAGATATGGCTATCTTCACTTCATCCAGATCGGTTGGACGAATTTGTTAGTCTCCATCGTCCAGGTTGAAAAGTTCATTCCGCCTGACAGCGGAATATGATTCATCGTCGCCGCTAAAAAGTCTGCAGAAGTTTCTTCCATATCCTCAGCATCCACTGCGATTCTACTACGATGTTCCCTTGTTCATCCTTGCAGGCCTCGGTTCGGGCTCTGTAACCTTGACAGGTTCTTTTTACCCTTTGGTAAAACTTCCTAACCTCATTCCTAAAGCAGCATCTCTCTATTTCCTCGATCGCGCGCTTCTCATGTTCTTTCTTCTTCCTCCTGAGAAGCCGGTGTTCATCTCTCCTCTTCTGCTCGTAGAGCTCGAGAGTAGCTCTAGCTCTTCTGTGCAGCGCCGCTTTGTATGCCTCTTGTTTTGCTGCATGTGCTTGCCGGCACTCGTCGTTGTAGTGGCCGTGTGAAACCCAGCACGTCAGAGAGGGCATCTCTAATGGCTCTTTGGCAATGTTGTCACTGATCTTCAATACTAGATGCTGGGGGTATAGCACATCTTGAAAAATTGAGAGGGACTCGATCGGAATGTTAAAAATAAACACAGTTGTTGGCAATAACTTTTTTTTAGGACGGGCAGACCTGCAAAATTATCTTTTCTGAGCACAATGTATGTCTATGTGAGTAAAGAGAGCCTACTGTGAACAAGGACGCTAACCAAGTCCCTGCGAACCCAGTTGGTTAAATAGGACACGGTGTCCCACTCGATAGAAGGCTTTTGAAATATCTAATGGCAACGGCCCTTGCATCTTAAGAACTACATTTACGGACAAGAGAGCAAAAAGACATTCGACATTCCGCTACGAGTATCTTTTTGCTATTGACCCCAAATGAATGTCGAATATAATTCATTCGCTTCAAGGCTGCTCTAGAATCCCTCCGTTCTCTGCATGAAATATCAAATGAACATGGGAGTTGTTCTCCCTTTGTTTTATCTGAAGACATTAACTTTGATGTATTGTACACCCGATGGGACTTTGACAAGCTAGACAATGAACAACATTGGCAAAGATATTCAATTGTTTTACGAAAAGAAAATCTAGATGGCATTACTGCTGCTCGAAAGTTGAATTTAAGAAGAAAACTTTACATCTGATAGCGTAATGTTGTGCAACTGCATCCAGATCTAATGCAACATCTCCTCTCATTTCTGCGGCACCCACTTAGCACAGCAGTGATTATGCAAGATTCCAAGAAGTAGCATCAGATACTCCGAGCGTCAACAAGTAAGATAAAACGGCTCTTAGTTCGAATGGAAATAAACTTGCGTTCGTTTCCCCTTCTGTGCTGCATTTTGCTATTTATTACCAGAACGGTGTTGTACAAATAAATCACGAACTTTGCGATGCAACGTGCGAGACAGTAACTGATCTGCTTCCAAAGCAAATAACAGAGCGATGTCCGAAGATGCGACGCGTCAGCTGCTACCGTATACCCAACAATAGAGTCACTGGCTCGTGAGGCTGGCTTTCCTCATGACGTGGTCGTGGTCGCTATTTGGAAGTATGATTATGACTTGTACACATTGTCCATTACGAAATGGATGACTTTCTCCAAACGAGTGCAAGACACAACCGAGGCCACATAGTCCAAATTTCCGATAACATAACTTTACACTTTAAATCATAACACATGTAGATACTCATCAACGAATTGCGCTCAATTGCTTTTCCAGACCCGACACGAGTGAAGATATACTTTCACAAAACAGCGCGCACCTATAACCTCAGTTCAAAGTGTGCGCTATGCCTTGAATCGACCCCGGGTTGAAGTGCTCGAATTCGAATTTTAATTGCCCCATTAGCAGGTGTTTTTGGTGCAATTTTCAGCTCATCCATGAGATACTCAATTGATGTGTTTGAGGAGCATGTAATTCGTTCAAATATTTATCAAATTACGTGCGATTCGTTGCGATTGCCATGCACATTAATCATCGGTCTCAACGGTTTGGAGCAAAATGTCAAAAAATACTTTTGGCACCCACGTCGGCTGTAAGTACTGTAATTTACGGTAATCGTGCAGATTCGATGATCCGAACAAGTGCTCTTCGGAGTATGAATTAATATAATTATTGGAGCTCGGATTAAATCGGTTCGGTTTTCGCGGTGAAAGAAGGAAAAAAAATGTGTCAAGGATTGAAAGCGATGTTGGTTTATAGTTCTATTATGCAAGTTTTTTTTTTTTTGCACCGATTTATGAAAGCAAGAAGGCGGTACTTAAAGTTTTGGTAGGTTGTATCTCTTGTACGAGGTATGATTCATAAAAGGCTTGTTCAGCTAATTTGGGTAAAGTCCGTGCTTTCTTTTATTGTTACTTGTTGCATTCATGTTATTTGTTGAAACAAGTGTCAGAAAGTGAGTATGTAGTAACTTTCCATTTCTTAATCCGAAAAAGTACAAAAAAACAGTGACATTATGTTGGAAAGTAGAAACATTAACAACTTGTACTCAACGAGTCTTTGTTAAATTAATTGCGTTGCGTACATTGAAAATGTTGCAAATTTGGAGGTTATGATGAGCATTCAGTACACGACAAGTTAGTATTTACTACCAACGAGGAAATATTCCATTTGAGTTCGGAACAGAAGTAATTGGGCAAATGGATGGGGAGGAATTAGGAAGAAACCTTAAGGGGACCCGGTGGTCTAGTGCTCGTGAATTTGAGGTATTTTTAGGATTTTTTTCTGAAGGTGAAAATAATGAACAACTTTGTAGGCATATTACAACAGTTAAAAAGCAACCAAAAATTTTTTTTATAATAATTGAAAAAAAAATTTAAGTATTAAAAAAATGGCGCTGAAGATGAGCCTCTTAAAAAAAAAGTACCTGATTGGCGGGTAAAATTCTGGCTTTATCACTCATCGGAAAAATAAAAATGGAATAGATTATTAATCTATACGAGTGTCGCTATGGCCGGAACCAAAAGAAAAAAAAACTAAATTTTTTTGACAAAATGGCGCGCTCTTAAGGATTTTAATATCGAAATCAGGCTTTTTTCACTTGTTTTTTTACGTAAAAAATAAGAAGTTATTAAGCCATAGTAACATATAATAACATATTAAAATTTGAGATCATTCGGATGGATAGTTTTCTTTTTCTACATCCCGCCGTGCAGAAAAAAAAGGTTTCGAGATAAATACATTTAAAGTTTTAAGTATGCGTCCATTCATGAGGCGGGCCACTCGTTCGCTAGGCTGTAGAACCTAAACTATTGTCAATATCATTACAAAAATTTAACAGTATATTCTCGAAAGACTATACTTTCGAAACAGAAGGAGCAACTGCTGTCTTACTGGGGTTGATCGATTAGCCCCTCATAATTTTCCTTATAAAGGGTTTTTCAATAAGGACATACCAATTTTGTTTTATAATGAAACACAGAATAATTGAGAAATCGGGCTAAAATTTATTCCAGGTGTAGTACATATGTTAAATTTAAGTATAGAATTCGATCTCGTTCATATGACCACCGCGAGCACTTTTGCAGCGATCGATTCTTTGGAGAATATTTTCCACCACTCTTTCACGCATATCGACCAGAATGTTGGCAATTTCGCGTTCTTTATTGTTCCTGAGCTTCTCTAACGTTGTCGGCTTGTTGGCATATACCAACGTCTTAAAGTAAACCCATAAAAAGAAATCCAACGGCTTTAAACCACACGACCGAAGTGGCCATTCGTCCGGACCATTTCTCGAGATTACCGAACTTCCACTTTAATAGATCAGTTGTTTCACCAGCTATGTAGCATCTGGCTCCATTTTGTTGGAACCACATATCACTGATGTCAAGTCTATCCAATTTTTGTCAAAAATAGTCTTCTAACATATTACGATAGCGAACTCCATTGACCGTAACATGGCGATCATTTTCATCGACGAAAAAATATGGTCCAATCAACCCTCTGGCATAAAAGCTACACTCCACGGTCACTTTTTGTGGATGGAATAGAGTCTTTTGAAACACATGTAGGTTTTTTGCTGTCCAATAACGCATATTTTGCTTATTGAAAAATCTATTAAACCAAAAATGAGCTTCATCGCTGAAGATGATATTTCAATAAAATTCAGGATTTTTGTCAAACTTTTGCAGACCCCAATAGGAGAAGTTCCGGTACTTCAAATGATCAAAAGACTTCAGTTCTTTAATTAATTTGATCTTGTAAGGGTGTAGGCTAAGATCTTTTCCCAAAATTAGCCACAATGAGGACTGATAGTAATTTTTAATAATTTCCCAACGTAAACCTAGTAAACTTTGACTGACGTTTTGACATTGATAAATCATAAAAAAAATTTAAGGGTGCTATGTCTCTATTTAAAAATCCTGTAATATGAAGAATGCAACCCGTATACTGATTTTGACAATAAAAAAATCCATCTCTGAGTTCTATAGGGGACGACCCGGACTGTAGTGTCTTCCAAGCTGACATTTTTGCCGTTGATCGAGCATCAAGGACAATAGATGCTAGGAGACTGAGCCCATCTCGGATTACCATCCTCGATGACAGTCAAGCAGCTATCAAGGCACTAGACAATGTAAGCACCAAATCTAAAGCAGTGTGCAACTGTCGCAAAATCTATTTATATAAAACTCTTTGTCCTGACTGACTGACTGACTAACTGACTGACTGACTGACTGACTGACTGACTGACCCAGAGATAGGCGCACAGCCCAAACCGCTGGTGCTAGAAACTTGGAATTTTGACAGTAGTTTCCCTTTGTGGCGTAGACAGCCACTAAGAAGGGATTTTTTGAAACTCAGCTTTTACAGGGTGTTACAGGGTGTTCAAGTTTGTATGAAGAAAACAATTTAAATTGGATTTTGGAATTGAAATTTGGTGGGTATATTTCGGAACAGAAATAATTAAACACGTGTTTTACCGTTTTTCAAAATTATGATTGTGGGCCAAGATACACGGCGTTATAGTTTGGCTATTTATAGTAATGCGCAACCGTAGTCAGCGGCACATATCGTTTCGTGATCGTATGTTGTTTTTGTTTTGCCCAGTTGTAGAAGTTCTACATAATCCTACCTATTTGGCAAAAGTTTGTAGGAAATCATTTGCACATGTAAGTACATACAAATATTTGTGTGTATATTCTTGATCAATGTGTTGTCGGCTACAACTAAGGAGGAAAGCAATACTGCCGTTGCCAGAAATGTTGTTTACGGGGACGCCTTGAAGAATTATTATTAGAAATTGAAAATTTATACCTACTCATTAATGAGTTGAAACAGGGGGAAGGATATAGCGTATGTGATGTCTTTCCACGCGGGCGTAGTCGCAGGTATCGGCTAGTCTTAAATAAAAGAGGCGCTATCCACGAGATCAGCATCAGTGACATCGAGGGTAATGAAAAGTAGACAAATTGGCTTGCCTTAGGAAGAGAACACACCCAACATCGATAAACATCCATAGACCACAAAATGAGGGAACTAGTCAACACCTCTTGGTCCGGTAGAGGCGACTGCATTATGTTTCGCAGCTAATGGCAGAGATTTTACCAGACCAAATCAAAATGTCTCTTGGCAATGAATAAAAAAGAAACTAGTATCCGAATAGGATAGGACATTGTTTGCCATCGGCACTATGGCCACTAAACATGGCATCAACTCTCCAGCTGTCAAGATGCGGAAGAAACAGAAACCATTAGGAACTTACTCTGTGATTGTTCAAATCTCCAAAACCGCTGACTTCACCAGACGGGAAGCAGATTGTTGGGAGAACGAGGAAACTTAACAGAAGTACCAATAATAAACATACTCCACTTTATTAAGAGTACAGGCTGGTTCTGCGAAAGATCAGCCACCTAGAACTTGAGGCTAGAACAAGGATTACATCTCAAAGAGCGACATTTTTCGCGGTACCATCTCGAAAAGTATAATTTGCCATTAGGAAAGTTAAGGTTAGCGGGCCGATGAAGACGATGAGATCATCTTCATCTCACTTTGGTCTATTTACATAGGCCAGTTGTGATACCCATCTATTTTGCCAGCTACTTCCTAATGCAGGGTTCTTCGAGTACAGTATACTCTCTCATAAGCGGACACCGATGGTTCCGAAAAAATTGTCCGCTTATGAGAGGTGTCCGCTTATGAGAGGTGTCCGTAAGGAAAGAGTACAGTGTATATACCTGATGACAACCACCTGGTTGTGCTTACAAACTTGAGCAGATCCGACAGTGGACAATCGGATAGCTCCTCGATGTCATCGAAGAGATATCTGCCCAGAGTTCTTTTTCTAATATTGCAGAAACTTGACAATGACAAAAAATGTGGGTTGTGTCCTCATGCACTTCTCCGTCTCCGCATCCTCTGCATAGATCATCTTGGGTCAGGTGCAGCTTTTTTTACATGGTACCTGAGCATATTATGGTTTGCAATTACTCCTACAAGTAATAACAAGCATTTGCTTATGTAGGAGCTTGGATTTATTATATTCTGGTCTTAGCCTTCTAGGTGGTTAGTGTTTTCCATCTGTTATTCGCCACAGTTAAGGATCTTAACCTTACTATTTCTTTCACACGACGAAATTAAGGTTTAATTGTACCGTCCGCTGACTCTGATTCTAGAGCGAATCCCTTTCTGCCTAGTTCGTCGCCAGTCTCGTTTCCTGGCACAACACTGTGGACGGAGACCTAGCAGAGTTTTACACCATACTGCGTACCAAGAACATTCAGCTCTTCGCAACAGCACAAGCTTGGATCTAATTTAAGTCGCAGCTAATGCTATTATAGCCGCCTGGCTGTCTATAAGGATCGTGATATCCGCCCGTGATATCATGAGCATTGACGCCAATTGGGCAGCTGTGATCACTGCTGGAACCTTTGCCTGATAAACACTACTGTTGTCAGGGAGTCGTATTGAGGTGGTGGTCTTAGAAAAAATACCTTCACCCATGCCTTTGTCCATTTTGGAGCCATCCGTGTAGATTAGCTTTGTTTCGTTAAGACTTTCTTAATTTTTTCCACTGTTCTTTGCTTAGTAGGAGGGTTTGGCGAAGTCCAGATACGGAATCATGTAGTCAGAGTAATTTGCCATTTAGAAAAGCTTCTTAATTTGCCCATCACGGGCCAAGGCTTGACTCATGAACTCATATGTACAAAAGAACTGACTCTTCGTTAGAATAAAACAATCGCAGCATAGTTCCTAAGCTTGAAATGTATGCGACTCTTCCAGAAAGCAAGCACTTTTCGGAGTGTTGTTACATCCGCAAGCCACATCCAGCTCGGTGCCGTCAACGTTCGAAACAACGAAAGACAATGTTGTCAACTTTCTTAATCTGCTACTTAGCAATGGTTACTTGAAAGGCGACCTTCGTAATGCCTGCAGAATAATAGAAGGGGCCTACATATTTTTTTTTTTTTTTGTAAACATTCATAGTGAAGTACATATGTGTTCTTTTGTTATTTTCCCTTTTTTTTTGTATATAAAAAAAAGTTTTCTGATCAATCTGTAATTCGTATGAAACCTTGGAAGAATAAGATTTATTGGAAGAACTTGACGTATTCAGTTGTTTTGTGTATAAACAATGGATGAGATGCCAGAAATTGGGGAGTCGCAGTGCGTACGACCTTTAGAGATCTATTGTGTTTCCTCGAACTCGTGTTGGTCTACGAATTTCGACCTGTAGCACCTCCTCCAGTCCAATTGCTCTGAGGAATCGGAGTATCCGGTTTGGTTTCAACGATGAGAGATCCGTTTCAGAGAACTGGTACGCTCCCAAGTGTGCGCTTCTGCTGTGGATCAATGCTGCACATTCCATAAGGAGGTGTGACGGGGTCTCCTCGGCATCGCTGCAGAATCTGCGAGAGTTTCCATTCGCTTCTATTCCCAGTTTCCTTAGATGCTCTCTGAGGTTGCAATGGCCTATCAGGAAGCCTTGTAGAATCCTACTTTTTGAATGTACCTAGGCCTCGGTCCTCCTTTGGTCGTAGTTCCCGAGAAATTCCTTTGCCTGCCTTAGTCCTGCGAGTCCTTCCCGCAGCCTTTTTCTTTTGCATTCTTCCTCTCTTCGTAGTTCGTCTTGAATTCGATGTAGTCCCAGGCCGCAGAATAACTCTGGAGTCTAATCCAACGAATGAGGTCTCTGACACTTTCCTTGGCGATTCCCTTCACCTCATTTCCCTCTGTTCCCACATGATTTGGCACCCACCAGAGGCCAAGTCTATTTATCTTTCCAGACACTCGTGGACGTATAATTCGTTTAATTCATCACGTAAAGACGAGCAGTCTGCGGCCAAATCGTCTCATCTTTAAGTGACGAGTTATGCGATCACGGAAGGGACGCTCAGTTTGGATCTGATTTCATAGCAACTCAGTAACTTGATGGCAGCCTGGCTGTCTGATAGTAGCACGATGTTTTACTTGCGATACTTCCTATTGAGGCTGAATTGCGTACATATATCCTTGCTTGAAAGATACTGGCCGATGTTCCTATGAACTCCGACTCCCACCCCGGTAACCGTGCGTATTTTGGAAGCATGTCAGTGTGCTCTAATTGATATAGGTCATCGGTCTAGTTTCTTTTGCTGCTCAGTTTCGTGCTGAATTTCTATTCAACGCCGTATGTCTTGATTGCATCGTGCCTAGGCCAATCTAATAGTGAGACTGTTTTCTAGAGGGAGTCTGGCTCTTAACGTGCGATGCTTCTACCCGTCTCCACTACCTCCTTTATAATTTTTTTTGATTCTTTCCTTTCCTTTCCTTTCTAACATAATGTGAAGGGTCTAAGCCCCCGGACCTCTTTTATTGCAACTGTGGGACAGCTTCTTATTGCTGCTGTAGTGCAAGTGCACGCCGGTCTCTGCAGTTTTTCCAGGGCTTTCCTTGCTGTGCTCACCTTGCTTCGTCCTGTCCAGGCTTAACCATATGACGGGTCTAACCATCATGATGCACATCCACTTCAGCATTACTGGTTTACATCCCCAGGAGTTTCCTGAAATACGCCGGCATATCATGAGTGCCCGGGTGGCTTTACCCACTATCCACTCCATGTGGGCCTTCCATAGAAGAATGACTTACAGATCTATAGGTGCAGCTGCCTGGGAAGCTTTATCTATGTACGAGAACTTTGTTAATCCTTCATTTGACTCTCAATTGGTTCTGATCATGTAAAATAGCCTGGTGACAGTCGGTATTTGATGAATCGTGAGGTTTGACATTCTAGATGAATAGTAGTTGCTTCTCGCATTTAGTCATGGTGTGCTATTGCCAGACGTTGCTCGTAAGTTATTGATGGAATTCTTGCATATCTACATACACAACACCATCCCTATAAAAAAATTATTCTAATACGATTCACTTTAAACTTTGCAGGTGTTCAGCTGGATCAATCGGAGATCGAACGTCAAAATAGAATAACAAAGCAAATATTTGCGAATTACCTGGAACGACACTTGTTTCCATTTCGAAGAACTAATCAGAGAATACCAACCATAGAGGATATACTGCCCCGAACAGTTCTTGAACAGAAAACCCATCCGTTAGACTACATTCGTACAAATCGAAGACAAACACCGAATGCAAATGCATCCGACTACGATGAGAACCAAGATGACATTCAAGAAATATACGAGGGAGAAAAAGAACTCGAAGAGTTACTCGACGCCAGGGAGGCAGAGGACGAGTCTCTACAGAGTGTAGAGTCCGAGCAGTTCGATCAGTACTACCGCGACCTGTTTGACAGAGATCCGAGTGAAAATGAAGTTGATCATGGTGAGAAAGCGCATGCGCCACTTTAGATCCATAAGAGCGACAATAAAAAAATAAATTTTTTAATAATTAAGTGTCATCGTAAAATGGGGTAGGTACATGCAGATACTTTCAACAGAAAACCAGTTGATTGCGGTCTTACTGTGGTCGGTTGTTACAACACAGTCTATTTAGCGGTTAGGATTGTCAAGGTCACTTAAGGTGCACAGATCTTCGTTTCAACGAAGTGTACCGTTAATTAAATTCATTGTAGCGTCGATCTCATGATCTCATCAAAAATCAATTTTCTCGCACAAAGAGAAAGTCAAACAAATCCAAGGCACGGTTAAACGAATTTTATTTGCTGGCACGCAGGTAATTACGAAAATTTAACAGCGCAGCGCATGTAATGGTTACACGTTTGAAGTTCAAGTGCCAGATTATTTGCATTTATTTTGATTAAGCACCAACAACGCGACCACGGTGAAATCAAATTTATGTACGTCTAACACTTGAGAAATATGATTTGAACCAGAAAATGCTCTGCGATCGGGCCAACACCTTTGTTTGCAATCGTTTCTGTCTCGTTAACGCTTTAATGGGAAAATTTACTTGTGCACAAACTGGGAAGCAACAGCCTTGAAGATCTGCATAAGATTTCGTTTGTTTGCACACAGATTATGCAATCGAGATACTGGGCGCAAATATCTCATTGACAGTTTCGAAACCGTCACGCTTTGGTTCGAGAAAATTCCACTGAGGCTGTAGAATTTTGTTTGCACATGTAGTACGTTTACGTGTATCTGCACATAAACTTAGGTAGGTAAACTAATTAATTATTATTAAAATATGCACTAGGCGTGCATAATATTGCATTTTTATTCAAATTCAGCAGAAAAATCTTCTGTTTATCGATTGCGGCGCTTCTTGATTAACAAAAGATGTATTCCAGTTAACTGGTTGCTAAACACCGGTTTTAATTCGACTCAGTCTGTTATACTGTCTTGAGTTAAGTTGGATGCGATAAGTGCTTTACTGACATATCGGAAAATTGAATGATTTTATGAAGATTTTTAAACGTTTAAACGTTTTGGACGTTAGAGGCTAACAGGATTTTGGCAGTTAAGCCTGTGTTCTACACAGTAGAGCCGTAGATGCACTATTACCAGTAGAGATAGCTCTGGGAAATCGACGTATCTGGATATTTTCCAACGATGGGAGTCCTATTTCTGCGAGCTGGTAAGTTCCTTAGTGTGTTCTTCTTTTGTGAATCAGTCCTAGAAGGTCCAAAAAGGGGGATATGAGGAAGCCACCTCGACATCACTGCTACAGAATCTGCAGTTTCTTTAGTCATTTCCATCACCTTTAAGAAAACTCTTTTAAACGTATGGCTGGCACCTTTTCCTGCCATAAATCCTGAAAAGTTTTTTCGAATGCCTACATAAATTCTGAGAGTTTGTGAGGTTAGGTTAGGTTTGAGAGTTGCCTCATCATACTCAGGCAGACCCATTGTGATAACCATGATATTCCCTACTGCGGTTTTAAGTCTTTGGTGCCAACCATCTGGTCACCTTTGCAAACTGGAGAAGTTCTGATGGCGAACCATCGTCGATATGATCGAAAAAGTTTGTGTGATATCTTGGCATGTTGTGGCCAGTAAGTACTCCCACCAGCATTGACAGTGATCTCCGGTTTTTTTGTAAAATCTGGCAGGTTTTTGCCTTGTCATATTCTGGCCACAATCTTCTTGATACTTCACAGGTGTAAAGAGAATTCCACCTGTTATTTGCTTCTATTAAGGTTTTTTGTGCAATTTTCCTCCTTAGGTTGCAGAGTGCCATTCTGATCGTACAGTCCGCTTGCTCTCGGGCTAGGGTTGAACCCATTCTTGTCAGCTCGTCAGCCTTTTCATTACCTGGTACTCCGCTGTGACCAGGGACCCAGCAGAACTTAACATTGTGCTGCGTACCAAGATTCTTAAACTCTGCGCGATAACACTTCACAAGCTTCGACAAGCCTGACTGTCAATGTACTGGGAGTTTGTTGCATAAACTTTTTCTTTCACGTTCGTCATTTTTTCTCAATTCCTCTTGAATTATATGTGGCCGCATCTCACAGAATGGTTCTCGTTCGACAAAAGTGATTTCTGCTCTTGTCTATGCTAGTTCGTTGGCTATCTTATCTTCCTTCATACTTCTTCATAACCAGGCACCCAGTATTGAGTGACTGTTGTGTTTTGGCCAAGTCTGCTTATGCTCTGCAGAAAATCATGGGCCAGAACCCAAAACTGAATTGATGGCAGCCTGACTTTCTGATTTGTTAATTTTCTTCTACTGGATGATGTTCCCAAAGGTGCAAAGTATGTACTTGATTCTGGACCCACAACTCCGGTACCCGTAGGTGTTTTAGAAGCATCATATACCATTTGATAGCATTGTACTTGTATTGGTATATGTCATTGTTGTAGTATCTTTTTCTGCTCAGTTTTGTGGTAAATTTCCTTTCAAAGTCGTCCCACTCAATTATATCGCCTCTGTGTCAATCCCATAGTGATGCGCTCTTTGCGTGCAATGCTTTTCAGATATACGCTGATCTTTGTACGCATCATACATACTTGCCTGTGCATTAGGTGTTTCTTTCTTGCGAATGGTACCATCCCTTTTTTCTTGTAAGCTCATCTGCAACCTCATTTTTAGGAATTGCATTGTTCCCCGGTTCCCAGCATAAAGCTACTATATTGGCCTCTGTTAACCCATTTAGATACTCTTTGTAAAGATAACTCAACTTTGACTGAATTTTGCTGAGTACAGAGTTAATACCTACACGGACATATTAATTTTTGTATAAATACCAGTCGCTTCAATAATTTTAGTTACGTCGGCTTGGAATATGCTGCTATTGTAACTGACTCTTGCAAAAAACAGCTAATCTAATATCTCGTTTGGATCCATCGACATTGGAGGCTAGCTCTTCTGTCCCGGTTATTGTCCTGTGCGTATGGACTATCTTGACAAACCCAAGACTTGAAGGGAAGTAGTCTGTTGAAACATCACAGTCACCCTACCTGGGCGGTGTAAAGATACGTTTTAAAATCGCTAATGCCCACAGTCTTTAATCATTGAGTCTAGCTGCGTAACCCATGCAGCACCAAATGGCATTTTAATTAGCATGATATTGCTGCCATGTGTGTCCATCTTATGAAGCCTGTTATCACCTTTAATTGTTGTATTTTGTGTTGAGTTACTTAATCACGTCCGTTGCCTTTGCGTTGAGCCCGCTGCATATGTATGTACCTGAAATGTCCTTAACCACATATTGATCGTTTGCCAATACTCGGATGATCATGTAGTGTGCTCGAAACCCAAGTTCCAGCTGCCCCGAATCACCTGTTGCCACCGCCTCATGATCGATGAGAACAAAATATTCTTCTTCGCATAGCAATGGCTTGCGATGGCATCGGCCGTATCTGCTCTTCTGGTCTCGTAGCACCTGCTAGATATTCAGCAACGCCGCTTCTCTCTTCAGTCGCTTCCCCTCGTGGTTTCAGCTCTCTCCAGAACCAAGAGCAGTTTGTTGCCCAGGATGTCTCTCGTATTATACATACATACATGCAGCTTATGTGGACTTGCCGTCTTTGTTGAATTTTGGACCGTGTTATGTCCCAACTGGACTATTTTCAACCAGGCTGTCAAGATCGTTCGGTTGCAGTGCTCGACCTGACCATTCGCCCGAGGGGTATGCACCGCAGTCTTGATGTGTTGTTCGCGTACTCCATGGTCCTCGCAGTACTGTTCAAATACTTTCGCCGTGAATGCGGTGCCGTGATGTCCGTGACCATCCGTCTAGGCACCCTGAAGAACTCTGCGATCGCTTCTTTTTCTCAGAGATGATCCAGATGAATCGTGTCAAATGGCAGAGCTACTCGCTTAGTGTTGTGTAGATCTGCCTTCCCTCCTCTCCTTTTCGCATATACACACTCACGCACGCCCTGATATTTTCTCGGGTGAAGCCTCGTATCCTTGACAACCAGAATATCTTCTTCACTTAATCCAGCATCTTCTCCTCCGTCATGTTTCCTGATGGTTCAAAAACCAACAACGGAACGGGTTCCGGGATTTGCTCCCAAGAGGCAGACCTCAAAGTACGCATAAGACTCCCAGATACTTCTAGCGTATTTCAAGCAGAGGTTCTGGCTGTGTTCCTAGCTGCAGAATCACTAGGGATGAAATCGATATCTGAAAGGGATATCGCCATTTACATTGATCGTCAGGCCGCACTTCAAGCGCTAGAATCAAATGGCGTCAGATCTGCACTAGTCTCGAATTGTCGCGTAATGCTGAAGGCATTGTGTGCGCCGAATTGAGTATGACTTTGTTGGATGCCGGATCATTGTGAGTGGGAAATCATCGTGGATCCCCCTTCCTGTAAGTATGGCAAATTAGAAATGGTTCAACATAAATGGGAAAATGGTCTGCTCTGGATCGTAGGAAAACAAGAGATATTCTTAACTTAAGCAGGACACAGGTAAAATTAGTCGCTGACATTTTGTCCGGCCACTGTGTTCTCAGGAAGCGTCCTAAAAGATTAGGGCTCTCAGCCACAGATGTCTGCAAATACTGCTATGACCTATGTGCCCCTGAGGACATAACACACATATGAGGTGAATGTCAGGGAATTGCCAGGACACGCATGAAACTTCCCGACAAGTATTTCTTTAGTAATCTAGAGGAGCTAGGCTATGACAGCTTAAGAAACATGGTAAAATGTTGTAGAGAAATCACATGCTTTCAGGAAATGGTTTAGGATATGCTATTTTGGTTTCACAGGGATTGCGATGTGCCCACTATGGTGCATAACCCTACTCTACCTAACTTAACCTTACCTATGTATGCGGCACCACCTATTCGCCAAGATTAAAATCCTTCTGCAGCAACTTCTTCTTCCCTGTTGTCGCCGGTGAGTCTAGCCCCTTCACAATCTCCCGCAACTTTTTGTCTTGCCACTGCATTTTTATTTCTCCTGTCCTACTCACAAATAATCATTTTGTCAAATCCAACCATTGGGATCATCTTCTATTACGTCGCGTATTGTTTTTTTTTTTCGTTTTTTTGCCATTAAAATCAAAGTCCAAAAGATCCGGTGACTTTTTTGGACATTTGTTGAAATATTTCAGCAGCAACATTGTTTTCATTGTTCAACTAAAATAGACTCTATGCAGGATCGTATTTTATTAATTTTTATATGTCAATTTATATCTTCTAACAGAAAATAAAATAAATATATTAAAATAAAAAAAATATATTTTAGCAAGTGAAAACTGGTATTTTTCGTCTTTATTAGCTGCTTGGGATAATTTATTTTATTCATCTTTTTATGCCGTTGAAATTTTACATTTCATTCGCATTGTTGGGAAAATAATAATAATTTTCTAATTCATAGTCTGGGATAATAAGTTAATAGAAATTCAAATATTTTGGGAACACTAACAGCTGATGTGTTAATTTCACCTCGAGTGAAGAAATTAAAACAAATCAAAATGTTTTAGACGAACATTTTAAAATATCTTATTGTGGTGTTTTGTAAAATTCGTCGTTAAATTAGTGAAATAGATATGCAATGGACACAACTCTACATACTCCCGAAAAATTGCACCCAAAGGTACTTCTAGGCAGAGATAACGACTATAAAATAAGCTCTATCTTGGCTCGGGAGAGGTGGAATTTAAATGTTTTGTATTCTGTATTACAGGCCCTAAATGCACACTGCGACCTATAAGGTCTATTGTGGTGACCCGTATGGTTTAACCAGAGGTCATTTTGAGGCTTTAAATAAACTTCAGTATAGCCTTAGGTTCAATTTTCTGGATTTCCGCTGGGTTGACCGAGGCCCGCGTCAAGTGGAGTAGTCTTTTCATTGCGGCTCCTGGACATATGCACGGAATATGTTCAGCGGTCTCTTTTTATTCTCCACAGAGCCGACAAATATCGGTATCTGATAATTTTATTTTATGCAGATGGTATCTGAGTGGACAATGTCCTCCTAGATAGCCCGTCAAGGTTCTTAATTCGTCTCTGGTGAGATGAAGCAAGGTTAGGTTAGGTTAGGTTTGGTGGGAAGTGCACATTATTAGTGCTTGTACGGGGGCCATTCGGTTCATTGTGTTCCCCTTCTTTTAAACCCGTGGTGCCGTTACGAATTCTTTTTAACCATTGATTGCCCTGTTCTCGAACCAACCTGCGCTCTTGACGAAACGTATCATGTTCATTATTGGGATTTGCGCAAGGTCCTCAAGTTCTTTAAAAAGTCCAAGTAAAGTCTTGGCCTTGTGCGTATAGGTTGGTGTTAATGAACTTTTTCGCTTGGCTAAAGCCCTGGAAGTTGTCTCAGTAGTAAGCGTGTTTGTTGGTCTCCCATTGTGTTATCTTGGAGTAGGCACTGTTGGGTGGTACCTCAAAACAGGGTTCGAGACCAACGAGTGGGCGGCAAGGGCCTTTTCTCGCCAGGCAGTCAGCCCGCTTGTTACCCTCGAAGCCTTCATGGCCTGGGATCCAGACTACGGTAATCTTATTTACCGATGCAGGACTTTCGAGGACGTTGAGACAGTCCAGGCAAGCTTGGAACATACCGTATAGGATTTGAGGACTAATAGTGCTGCTTGGTTATCTGAAAAGATGTAGATTCGAGTTCCTTGGGTTCTTCTCCGCAGGCATTCTCTTGCACACGGTTCAAAAGCGTGGACTTTCGCTTGAAATAATGTTGGTGACTTTCCAAGCGCTGTCGCGCGTTGGAAACTGGGACTATAAACCCCAGCAGCAGTGCTGCCGCTTTTTAAATTTTGATCCATCTGTACACCAGGTTTGGGAATTTGGTACTGCTATAGAGCCTTTTTTCTCCATACCCCAAACTTCTGTAGAATCGAAGTTTCTTAGGCATGGTATCTGGAATCTTATGAATTAGGTCACGAGGAATGTGTTCTAGTATTCAAAGATGAACTGTAGAGTCACCGACTTTAAGGTCCAGTTTCTGAAGCAGCCTAAGAGAACTAAGCATAGCTCCTTTTTGTACTGCCAGATGTAGCGGCGTGAGGTTAAACATTGCTCCTATAGCTGATGTTGGACACGTGCTCATAGCTCCGGTGAATCTATGAAGGATATTAGAATTCTCACCATTCCATAAAATCCCTGAAAGTCTCTGAAGGATCAGAAACAGTTCTATATTGCAGCTCGTCTCTTCGAGACATTGCAAAACCAATTTATCATAATCCAGGAAACTGTAAAACCGATAAACTCAAAAGGCATGGTACTATGATACAATTCGAATGCTTCTAGTCGACTTGTTTTCCATTTTTGGACTACATTCACATCATGATACATCTCATAGAGTTCGCGGTTGTATCTTCTCCTCCATTCGCCCTCTTCGCATACGGGACCAAATATTCGACGAAAAATTTTTCTCTTGAAAGTGTTCAATACATGCTCTGCTTTCCTGCTTATCGTCCAGCACTCGGCACCGTAGAGTAGGACTGGCAGCATCAGAGTTTTGTAGAGCATGCATTTTGTCTTTCGAGTTTGGAGTTTTGAACTCATTTGTTTTGCCAAACCGAAGTAGCAGCGGTTTCCTAGGGTTATTCTTCGTCGGATCTCCACTAGGGTGTCATTCGTGGAGTTTATATTTACTCCAAGGTAGGTGAACTCCTTGACTACCTCAGAGTTATTGCTGTCAAAAGTGACGTTTTGTCCTAGGCGGTGGACAGATGAATCTTTGTTTGTTGACAGCATGTACTTGGTTTTGTCCTCATTTACTTTAAGACCAACTCATTCCGCCTGTTCTTTGATTGCCGTAAAAGCCTCTATTGCGGCACGCTGGGAGCGACCGATGATGTCGATGTCATCTACGTATCCCAGGAGCTGGACAGATTTATTAAAGATAGTGCCTTCCGTGTTAACACCTGCCCTGCGCACTATCTGTTCCAGCACTAGATTAAAGAAGTCACATGATAGCGCATCTCCTTGTCGAAATCCGGTACACGTTTGGAATAGTTCAGAAGAACTATTCTGATCTCAGGAAAATTCACCCCCACACTAAGCGAAAGACTCAATCACGCACTATCATTGGTGAGGGGCTGGACCACAAAGCAAGGTCTGGAAGTCAACCCATCCAAAACCGAGATTCTGCTCTTCACTAGCAGAAAAACGTTTCCACATTTCAAGAATCCATGTATGGACGGAATCGATCTGACTTGGAAGGACGGCAAAATACCTTGGCGTACTGGAAAGCCAACATCGAGAACCGCATTAAAAAGGCTTACATTGCCTTTTACGTAAAGGTCTGCAGACAAAATCTCAAGGATATCAAGTATATCAACAACCAACAATGTGACCCTATGCTGGGTACCGGACCACAGGGATATATCGGGACGAACTTGCCAGAAGGGGTGCAGAACTAGATCCTGCATATACCCTTCCGGTCGTGAAGACAACCATTAGCACTCTTTACGGCGATATAGATGAGGAAACTATGATCAGGGCTAATACGCGATGGTGACACATGGACACATGTGCAATAGCCAGATCACTATGGCCAGCCTTTGATAAGAAGAAGTCCACAACTTAGTCGAAGGGAAATATACGAATCGTCTCCGGTGACCTCACAGGACACTGCGGAAAAGGAATTCATGCGGAGGGGCTTGGAATGCCCTACAATAACGACGAAGAGGAAATAGAATCCATCCAGCAGCACCTGCTATGCGAATGTCCCTCACTGGCTACCAGAAGACTGCATACTCTTGGTAGTAGCTTCTTCCACAGTCTGGAGGACCTTAATATCGCTGGTTTTAGGAAACTCCTGCGATTTTTATCCCTTTCTGGGTGTTTTCCGGATTAGCCAACCCTATCGCTTGGTTTAACTCCCATGAGCATACGTTTTATGGGTGCAATGGACCCGCTTGAGGTCTAGGTAAGTCTTTAGGACACCCACTAAAGCAACCAACCAACCATTTCGGTGCCTTCAATCTTGACGACCTAGCACAACAAGATGTTGGTTCGCTTGATCAAAAGGTTCCACTGGTTACATGAATGGAAAGTGAAATTCCTCCTTAATTCCAATGTATCACAATGGACCGCCTACTACATCGGCGGCTATATAGCCGCACAGTAATGACCAATATTAATCGCCCTGCCACTAGTTTAGGTTTTATTTACTCAAAACTATAGTGCAAGTGTTTTGCTCCTTAACAAAGCATGTAGCTGCGATACCTGCATGTACACACTTGTTGACGTCAGAAGTTGGTCAAAACCTAAGTAGTGCGTCACTAGTTATTTCCGCAATTTACATATTTAAATTACAATTCAAGTTCATAACGCCAACGAACTAGAAAAGGCAAGGCTGTCGTGAATGCAATAAAAATAAAAATAAATATCTGCTACATGTCCACGAGCATGTGCAACTTAAGAATCAAATCAACGATGTGGCCTGTTAATAAATTTGCCTTTCATGTTTATTTACTTATTTGATTAAATATCTAACTGTTATTAAATCCCAGTCTTAAATTCACTCTTATGCACTCTACAAATCCGTTAGAGACATGCCAATTCTCGGCCAAATTAACACTTGTCTTCAGAGAACTTGTCTCTAACGAAAAAAGGTTCAACGACTGCACTTGAACTTTGCCTTTTTACCACTAGGTGACTTTGTTCTATGAAAAATGTTACCTTGGTTTCGTTCTTAATCAGACTGACAAATAAAACCAAAAACCTGAACTAGTGACGACAGCCATAAAAAAAAGTTGTTTTTTCGTTTAAATTGGTTCCGATGAATATCAGTTTTTTTTTTTTTTTTGTGGTTTTTTCAATTTTTATCAAAGCCGTAGTCTGAGGAAATGTAATTTACTCATTTACCAGTTTTGATTATGTAATGTGTTCACAAGACACGGCCGATTATTTTTTTTGCGAGAGAAAGAAGAATTTCGAAGAAAAATATTTTTAACAAAATAAATTCCAAGACGAGAGGAAGAGACAAAATGTTTACTTTCTCCTCTGCGTTAATTCTCGCAATCAAATTTTACCTGACAAATGACTATATTCGTTGGTTTTTTGGTTGGAAAGCCAACGCATTACATTATGTGTTACTTTTGAGTCAAAGTAATTAAATGGCGAACGGCTGTATCTACTTTCTTAATGAACTGCAAACATGTCATTAAGAAGTATTTGATGTGACTGGTTCGGGGTTAATTATACATAATTCCCTTACCTGTACTCACTTCCGATTTGTTCAGAGTTTTACCTTGGCAATGCAGCTCTCTTCGATCCTGTGTATATTGCTGCTAATTAGTCAGATACAGTCAAAATCGCTTACAACGAAATCGGTTATAACGACTTATCGATTTTAACGACCAAATTTTTAGGTCCAGGCTGTGCTCCCTTAACTAATCTTGATAACGGGTTTAGTGACCTTTCCCTTATAACGACCAAATTCATCGGTCCCTTAAAGGTCATTATAACCGATTTTGACTGTACATACTTTCTTACTTACTTAAGTCGTATCGCCTAGCGAACCAAATTGTTCTGAGCTCTGCAACGCATTTCGGTACTTTACAACTCATTCCTTAAGTCCTTAAGTTATCAAGTCCTGCTTAACTATTCTGGACCAAGTTTGCTTAGGGCAGTCGGCTCCTGTTTGATTTTGCATAAAATGTTTCGCAACGAAGTTGTTTTCGGGGCATAAAGTGTGTTCGGTTCATTGTCACTTCCCCCGGAGTATCTACGGGTTTCTGCGCCATTCTTTGGGTAATGTTTTCTTTCCAAATACATTTGGCCCCAATATTCGTACGTTAGCCCGAAGGAGACACTTAACGAAGGACTGGAGCCTCCGTATAACAGTGGTGGTTGTCATTGTCCATTGCACTTTTCGGCTTGGCTCGATTAGCACTGATGAAAAACCGTGGGCGAACCATTTGATTGATGTGTTTTCTCGCCACCAAACAACATATCTTGTCCACATCCCTACAATCTCGAAGCTCTCCGTAAACCACTCAATATAATCAACATCA
Organism: Matsumyia berberina; assembly: GCA_917880715.2. Lineage (NCBI taxonomy): Eukaryota > Metazoa > Arthropoda > Insecta > Diptera > Syrphidae > Matsumyia > Matsumyia berberina. The sequence continues at coordinate 40,610,844 of OU862870.1, forward strand.
GAAATTTAAAGGTAGCCGTCAAAAAACCAGATTTTGAAATTCACTTTAGTTAAGGTGCCTTGTGACATTCATCACTGCTCACTTAGACCAGCAATAGGGTCCATTGTACCCATTTTCTAAGTCTACCCCGGGAACCTCTGATTTAAAATCACCCAGGTAAGAATATGAATCTCAGGAGGTTTATTCAGCTCGATGTCAGTCAAGTCCTCCAGTTTCGTGAAGAAGTAACTACCAAGAGTCCTCATACTTCTACCGTCGAGGGGAGGACATTCACACAGCAGGTGACGGACTGATTTGATTTCATCCTCGTCCATACAACTTCTGCAATAGTCGTTATAATGTATGCCGTGGGGCTCCGCATGAGTTCGAATGGCGCAGTGCCCAGTAATGATCCAGGAGACTATCCTTACTTCGCGACGACTATGTTTGATCGGAGACAGAGGTATCCTCTCATTATAACCCGTCCATAAGTTTCTAGTCATTGCACATGTGTCTAGCTGGATCTAACGTGTATTGGGTCAACTGATGACCTCGTCTTCAATAAACCTTTTGAAATCATAGCAAAGAGGAGAGCCTGTGAGGAAAACAGCGCAGCTTCCCTTCGCGCAAATTCGTCAGCCTTTTCGTTACCTGGGATATCTATATGCCTTTGTACCCAACATAGGGTCACCGTATTGACTCTCGATATCTCATCTAGATGCTTTTTCCAGATTCCTACAAGCCTCGATCTAGTTTTTGCAGACTCCAGAGCCTTAACGGCCGCCTGGCTTGCGGTGTAGGCCGTAATTGCCTTTTTTTTTTGTCGGACGCTATACTGGAGCACTCAGACGCAACTAATCCATTGCACTACCAGAAAGCAGAACCCAGTTTTAACCCATTTTACTGGAATTTTCCCGACTTTCGGAGAAAGCCAAGAAGGCACTTCAATGATTGGGTGCCTTACAATATCAGCATTTACCATATCAACACCGAAAAACTGCCACCTGATCCGAGCAAAGGCAGGACAATCGTAAAGGAAATGATCCAAAATATCGTCGCCCTCTCCACAGGCGTCGCAGACAGTTGTGTCACTTAAGCCTAGCACACTAAGATGCTTGGCAAAAGCGAAGTGTCCCGTTAGAACGCCAATAAGTTGTCTACAGTTTCTTCTGCTGAGTGATAGCAAGAATGCCGCTGATTTCTTACAAACTTTCGGGAGCATTCGTTTAATCTGCCTGCATCTTGAAGAGCCGTGCCACATACAATTTTGTTCAAAGGAAACGCAATCGTCAATGGAGGCCCTGACCGAGGACGCGGGAAGACCCAACGCAGGTTCAGGTCCTGAGAAAATATCCTCTGAGCCTTGTTTAGCAATCTCATCATCCCTTGGGGTGATGATGGCTGTGCTTTTGGCCTGAAAGACACTGCAGGCTTATTTGAAATGATCATTAAATTAATCACTTTCACTCTTATATTACCCTTCAATCACAATTGTATCGCGTTAAATGATCAACGAATCAATTCGAAGCCAGGGGCGTAGATAGGATTTGCTTACGGGAGAGGTTTTAGCGAAATTTTCTTAAAAGATCAAAGAATCTTCTCGCAAAAGACTAGCAGGAAAAGAAGAAGTAGAAGAAGACAGGTTAGTGATGTGAAGACTCCAACTCGTGTTTGGCCGGTAAGGTCAGATGAAAATTATCACCACCAAAGTGAGCGTGTGAATAAAAACCCAGGTGTGTCCAATTCGAGATGATTACAGAAATTAAGCCTATTCGTAACCACTTTGCACCGCATTTAGCATGAAGACCTTGAACTACATGCTTATAAGGTCCAGTTGGGACAAGTATTGAAGCCTGAAGACCTCAGGCAACGCGGTTCTTTCCCAAAAAAAAATTACCTCTCTTGTTGGATGACCCAATATATTTAGAAAAGCAACCCCAGTTAGACGACCCTCATTCATCGTTGACCTTAAGTGTTAAGGCAACGCTGGATAGAAAACGACAAAAATTGTACAGCACATAAGTATGTGAAATTCTTACTTTTCGTACTTTTGTGAAAAAGTGGCCGATGTAGCCTTAAGTATGACCCTAAAATCCTACCGCCAACAATGAGCTTTTGCACCGCTTTAATCATGTGTTCGATTATACGACAGATAGCCACAGCGCGTAAGCACAACGATCTTATGATCGAGAGTTCGAACCTTACCTCCAGCTTAGAGTTTATTAATTTTCTTTTAGCCCCCAAAACGCTTCTTAGCAAACGCGAATTAATAAATTAATTGCAAGTGCTATAGAAAAAGTGGATTTAATTTTATATTTATATTTATTCAGCTTATTTATTTATTTATATTTTACTCAGCTATTTTCAAGTGGTTGCTATCTATTTCTGCAGTTAACCATGACACAGATAACATCAAAAGTTGTATCTTCAAAAGGTGTTCTATATCCGCCTAAGTGCCTACACAACCTTTGTGCATTAATGCGGGAAATTGGAATTCCGAACGCTTTTTGTGTAACTCATTAAGTGTTGCTTGCGTTTTTTTTAATTTAAAACCTTAAAACCTACTAGTTATGGAAATTTAACTGTTAACTTTATTAGTTATGTTTTAATGGAGAGAAATAAAAACTAAAAAACAGATAAAAGTAAAACCGAACATAAAAAGTCGTCGCGTAACATGTACTGCGAATTTAAAGAAACTATAGTGTTCCAACTTGATGTTTGGAGTATGAATTAAAAAACAGAAGTGGACGCAAGGAAGATCTTTCCTTTATTAAATGGATCCCCGGAGAGCTTTACTAATCCTTAGAATATGATATGCGCACACATTTTAATGCACTTTTCTGCATTTAAGAACAATACTGTCAAACTTGTAAAGCAGCTAACTCATGAATGGGACCACTAGCTCCTCATTAGTAGTAGTAAGTTAGTTTTTACAACTAACACTTGCAATGCAAATGCAATGCTGATAATTGAAGTTATCATCAGAATAACCTTGCTCCTAGTCACCTAGGAACATTTATAGCCTCCCCTTCTCAGCTCCCCTTCAGTTCTCTTCTTTTTTCTACGTCATTTCGTATGATGTGCCTGTCCATCTTGTACTTGAATTTTACGTCACCGCTTTACTTTTAGCTTGTTTTTTACCATCTACCCCAACTTGACCTGGTTTTCCTTGTATACTTTGTCAGACCATTTTAGAACTGCTTTGGATCGTAATGTATTTAGGGCTGCCAGTATTTTCCAATGGATTCTTTCATCATCAGAGAATCCCAAACCTAAAATACTGTGGCGTATGTGGAACATTTTAACCAATTTTTCAGGTGATCCCAGTTTTTACTTCACTCGCTTCCGCAAAGTTTAAACCCTCGAATGAAATGAACTGCTGAACTTTCTCAGCAATGACGGGTTCTATGTCCAAATATACGCTGATAATTGCGATCCTAATCAGAGGAAAATTTGAAGAAACAATCTCGGACCTCCTCCAGAGGTCACTCAACCTGTTCGCGGACTGGTGCAAGAAAGTTGGACTTAACGTCAACCCCAAAGAAAAGCACCAAAGTTGCCTTCACAAGGAGAAGCAATCTAAGTAAACTGCGAAAACCCACACTGTTCGGTGAAGCTCAAAAGAAGTACCTCATCATTGACGAAAAACTCAATTGGAATTCTCATCTCATGAAAACCATAGACAGAGCCAAGATCACCTTACGGATCAGCGAATTTCTCATTGGTAAGAGCTGGGGAATGAACCCAAAAATGTCACTATGGCTATGAACAACTTGGAATTACCATCAGGGATAAGTGTTTACCAAGATTTAACTTCAGCCAAAACTTTAAAGTTACATTCCCAGACCGTCATAATTGGGAACAGAGTAAACCCACATTTGCTAGCTATCCACATGTTTGGTACACAGATACGGTGTTAATACAAAAACATACATCCACGCAAGCATGGACAAATACAAATCCGCATTCCAAGCTGAAATCTTTGCTATAGAACTATGCATCAGAGAGAATACGAACAGATCTATGTATATCAAACAACAACATCAATAGTCTCTCTGACAGCAAAGCCGCACTTCTAACCATAAAGGCCTATGAAATAACATCGAAACTAGTATGAGCGGCTCTAATTGGAGGAAATCACAATAGGGCGCCGTGATAAGGTGAATCGGTTCCACCTCTACTTACAATCTAATCTAATGCCCGGCTTACTCCTGAAACCATTTAGATTTCCATAGGATGCAGTGCTCCTTAAGAACGTAGATGAGTTTTGAAAGTTGCTTTTTTTTAAGTCGTATTGATGCTTTTGATCTTTTTAGATCCAGGAGAGGCCAGATCAGCCTGCCATTGTTGCAATGATCGAAGTGTTGGCATCTACGATTTGCTTTCGACAGATCGTCGGTGTGAGTCAAGTGTTTAACAAACGACAAATGCGCTTTGACATGGTCGTCCTTCCTGCCGTTCGTGCATTGGGAGCCTTGTCTAGCTAATTCGTCAACCGCACAGTTCCCTTGAATGTCACAGTGACCAGGGACCCAACAGAGTGTGAGACTATACTGGTTAGCGATCTCGTTTAGAGACACGCTGCAGTTCTTCCCTAGATTTTAAAGTGTTGGATACGAGGGACCTGATCGCAGCCTGACTGTCGATGTAAATCGCAATATCAATATCAGTGACATTGGGTTAGCCTTCACCCAAGAGGCGGCTTGATTTATAGCTGTGACTTCGGCTTGGAAGACACTAAAATGGTTGGGGAGACTGACGGAGTGGTGGATGTCCAGGTCTACTGAAAAGACACTTGCACCGAATTTTTCGGCCGTCCGTAAAGATAGAGATGGACTCATTAAAGAGGACTTCACGCTGACTCCAGGCGCTTCTCTCTGGTAGGTTAACCGGTAGGTTAACACATCTTCATGTTACTTGATATTTTAATTTCTCAAATTTTGCGTTCGACGTACAAGAAAAGAAGAAAAAATCAAACATAAGGTCGAAAAAGTCACCTAAAAATCGGGACACAAATTGAAACGAAATTGTTGAAAGATCGATACTATTCCCGGATCCAAATAAATCTCGTCGCCATGACGCTCAAGCTTTGATGTTTTTTAATTCGATAGGCCGTTGTAATGTTTTTTAAAATTTGTATCCGACTTAAGCTCAGTCAAAGTAGTCTTACCCTTACTGAAATTGGAAAGCCGAATTCATTTTGATCATTAAGCAGTAAACCGTCTACGAGAGACCATGGGAGACGAAAGGAAACTCCCCCTTAAGGCAGCTTTAAATGGTTCATGTAGCTATGTGGATGAAATAACTCCGCAGCTGAGCAGAGAACCGACCCATCTGATGATTCCTTCACTGGTGAAGGCTTTTTCATGGAAGAGTGACGTATCATTACCATTAGGATCCCGCAGATATTATCGATGTGGTCGAAATTTTCAATCAACGTGAGTCGGGTTTCGATTGATTAAATGAACAGCAGGAACAAGTTATTATTTTTCAAGTTCTTCATTAATTGTGCGGTATAACCCGGGTTAATAAAAGCCATTAATCTCAAACTTCAGTATTTCTGATCACTCGATTGTAGTCCGATCTTGATCGCGACTAATAAATAGCCAAACCGACTTAAGTGACTTTGGTTTGAATGGATACCTATAGTCTTGATGAAATTTTAAACCATGTCATTGAAATGGAAGGCTTTACAAGTAAGGAAGGTACCTTTTGGTTAAAATTCAAAATAAGTTAACCCCTGACAGTTGATCGATGTATTACAAGACTGAGAATTACGGCAACATTGTCTTCTGTTCTTCCACGAGAAAAGACAGTTTTCAGGTTACACCAACAGCATTCATTAACACACAGCAGACCTAACCTGTGATTGCAACTTCATGTAAGATTGTGAATCGCCCTTGACATTCTCAGACCGCGTTATCCATGCACGAACATAACCCAAAAACTGCATTTAAATTCCCATTCTCAGTGTGAAGATCAGACAATTGCTCTGTGTTAGCATTCAATTAATTTGCGCTGCGGCCATAATTACCGTTGCGCAAAATTTGGCAAATTAATTGAAAGGAAAAAGCATTTGCTGCCACTAACAAACCTACAACTCAGAGCCACTTGTATCCGTACGCTTGTTGCTATCTCGAGATCAAGATAAACAAGAATAGCTTTGAGTAACTGTTTCGCAGCAAACAATCTCATCGTGCCACTTTGAGGTACGACTGTAGGTGTTTGATGTGTGTAATAGCCCAATATAGTCACCTCCGCGGCATTTTCTCGCGAATACCTGGCACACTCTGTGTTGACCTAGGCTTCAATCTTGTACGAGTGCTTCTGAGTGGATTCGCTTTCATTGAGAGCCAACATCTAGTCGTTTTCATTCGCGTTCGCAATCGAAATTCGATACGCGAGATCGTATATCAGTCACACGAATTTGCATCTCCCCCGCACACAGATACACGCCACAAGATATCACATATTGCGTAGAGCTCATGCAGAGCCCATGCGGACATACAAGCGAAGAGCTGCTAATAGCCGAAACTGACGTCAGATACAATATCTGCTGTGTGTACCGAGCAGCATCCATAGCAAGCAGCAGGTCTTCAGATTCACAAACCGGATTGCGAAGCTGTTTCTCATTTGCCAGCTATGTTGTGCTGGCCTTTGGGTGATCTGCTTGGCTAGTAGAGTATGGTACGTGGAGATAAGTCTGAAAGTGCCGCCAAGGCAACTGCCTTGCCTGGCCAGAGCCAGATGCAAAGCTGCTAATACTCATCTACCTACTGTCTCGCTTTGGCCGTTTTCTCTCGCTTCGTCGTACCCAAACCCAGTGCCGCGCCGCTCTCGAATCGCGGATGTCCCTCATGCCTACCTGCAGCCACAAGAAGTCAGTTCTTCGCTAGCGGTCAATTCAAGCGCACATGCCAACGTCAACTTTCGATTTCATATAACGACTTTCGGTTTCACTTTTCCGTTATAGTTTTGCTCTCTCGGTCGGGCTCCTCGATACATTTCGCTTTCATAGAGTGAGGTTACGGCCTGCAGTTGGAACTCTATCTGGATCCAGATCAAGCTAGGATCTCGCGGGAAGTGAAAATCTCATGAAAGTGCGCATTGTCGAACGGTTTTCGTAATACTGGTCGCTTCAGTTGACATATCTTGGATAAGAGAGAGAATTTTTTTTTTTTTTTTTTTTATTCATTTTCTTGATTTTAGTTTATATTTTGTTCGTTTTGTGCAATCGGGGTTCGGTCAAAATGCAGAAGTATCTGTTGGTGGCTGTGATATGTTTACAATTTATGCGAGGATACGCTGTAGCGCCCGCTACCAAAGCATCGGGACCCTTAGCCGTACCCACTGGAGGTAAACGATTGCGCAAGGGTATGACTTCGGTCCATGGGTGATGCATATTCCACAAAATGCACTTGGACACGAGACACACATGTAGTGGCATAAAAATATTTAACAATAGGGTGGGAGATTTAATTACGATAAAAATATATGAACGCTTCGCTTTCTCTTTAAACAAAGTCGATGACGATGGTGCGTTGTTATAATTGTTTTTTTTTTTTCTTCAAGTTTTGTTTGAGTTTCCGGTTTGATTGGTTGTCTTGGGACGGCGACAAAGTGTGCATACTGTGCAAGAGGCTGTTCAAATTTAATCTCTTTTCATTCATGTGATGCTTCTTGTGCAACTGCATATTTAAAAGATAGTTATTGCCGTCTCGGTGCAGATAGCGATACAATACACAAACATCAGGCCAAATCAAGTGGCGTAGAAACACAAAACGGAAAAACACGTTTTGAAATGCCACTTGGAATGCCGATTATTCAATGCGCTGCTTAATTATGTTTTTTACGGAATTAATATTAACATTAACATATGTATAAGCAGGAGGAGGCTTGTTCTGATTTTTTTATAAAAAATAATTCGGATTCGGATTATCGGTGTGAGGAATGTAACGTCTGGTGCAGTGAAAGTGATTTTAATAGAAAAAATACAAAGGGGACTTATCGGCTGATGGGCGTTTGTTGAGGACCACTTTGTGCATCGCAATTGTTTATGGCGATGGGTTCAAATCTGCTAAGAGTTTTTGACCTACATGTCATATAGCAGTTGACAATTTGATAGGCTAGGTATGGTGCAAGCATGTTATTCAGCTCAATGCCATATTGTTCACACTTCTTGCAGTCACTCTAGCAATGATTAATACCAAGTACTCAAAGTCAAAAGTGTAACTAATTGAAAATTGTCGTTAATGATGATGCACCGTACTGCAAAGCAGATTTGTTGTCAAGGATAAGCCCGCAGACGTTGATTTATGTTCGGGTTGGGACTAAAGTCATGGTTGCAGAGGGGCGCACTCGTTCTTACTCATTGCGAATTTTTTGTTTTCACGGCCTTGAAAGATTTTTAGACCTAGGGTGTAAGGATTGATTGTTGCAATTGCACGCTGATGAAAGAAAAATAATGTTTTGAAAATGTTTATAAAATGCATCTGTCTGTCTGTCTGTTTGTAGATTTATAACTAAAAGTCTATACCAATACTTTAGTTGATGTATCGAGCTCAGCTGAAGTTTAAAATGACTAGAGAGCAGCTTAGGAGTTTATAAATCGCATCTCATCTCTTTTATTACCTGAATTCAATAATTTTCTATGAGAAAAAAAGTCTCCTGATGATTTAGAGGGAATTAAACGGCTGGCCAAGTCCTGCAGGCCTACGCGCACCACCCCAATTGCTGCCTTGGACATCATATTTAGCCTACTCCCAATCCAAGAGTTCATTCGAATAAAAACAAGATGTCAAGATGGAGTTCTTCGCCATTACTTGATCTAAGAATATTTTATTTCTCTCAATAATATAAGACTTGAATCTTTTGCATGATCACCTAGTTCTATGCAAGAAGGTGATTTCTTTTTACTATTTTTTTCGGCTTTAAACCGATGAAAATACTTTAAGTTTCGATTTGTTTTCTGTGAGGTCGGGATGGATATAACGGAGATTCAAGACCTAAAACTATGCCGATATACAGAGAGAGGAAAACCAAAACATAACCTCATAAGAATCATACCGAAACATTATTGGGTATAAGGAAGACCAGCTCTGAAGTAAGACAAACAGCGGGGAGTTGCCGAGGATACCAAAGGTAGAGGGGAAGTTTAGTCTGTACGAGTCTGGCACACCAGCTGAGTGTAACAACCTCCCCGACGGAGGTAGAAGTGCTTATTCAAAGAATCCTCACGAGGGTCTACTAATCCCTTGTGTTCCCATTTGTTTTGCGGTCTTTGGTTTTAAGTGACTGGCTCTTTGTCGATCCAGGCTGTAATCTTCATAAAGTGGAGCTGTCAGGATGCGAAAGAGACAGAAACCAACAAGCACTTACTCTGCGAGTGTCCCAACCTCCAAAACCGCCGACTCCGACACATGGGAAATGGGCTGTTTGGAGAACTGAGTGACCTAACAGAAGTACCGATCACGAGCATACTCCACTTCTTTAAGAGTACAGGGTGGTTTGATAGGACACCCATCTAGTACCCAAGGTTGGAACATGGCCCACAACACAAAGGGGAACACAATGGACCCCAGTAGGCCCCTGTGAACGCTCAGTTATTGGACTGGGCACTTCCCCCATAACCTAACCTAACCTAACCTTCATAAAGTGGAGTATGCTCATTAGTTGTACTACAATTAAATTTTCTAATTCTCCAAACAGTCTCCTTTCCATATGTCGAAGTCAACAGTTTAAGAGATTTGGACACTCACAAAGTAAGTGATTTCCGTTTCTTCAACATCTTTTCAGCTCCTGGAGCAGTCAAAAGAGTTGATACCAGTCCAAGTTGCGCTCGATATCACTGAGTTCGAAAACCTAGCAGATGTCGCCTATTTTGTTCAGAATTCTGCCAAAATTGGGCACTGCCTTAGGCTGCAGTCACGTCTCAGTCTTATACGAGGGTAAGCTTGCTAACGCGTGTACGCTTGTAAATCTGCTTCCTGCCAGCATGAACACAAGCGTCAAACATGACCGAAACATTAATTAATCGGAGTTTTAATTTACAAGCGTTATCGTTATCGAATAATTAAAAAGACTAACTTGTACATATGTACATAACTATATGCCTACACATGTATATATGTATGTATGTATGTACGTCTGGACTTAAAGTACTGCTCTAGTCTTAATGTACCTCTTTTATGGTCATGTTTGGTCTGCGACACTATTCGTTAAGGAGTTTCATTGATGTGGTTTGGAGAAACCAGAAACATCAGAGGCGGCTAATGTTCCAACCACTGATTTAACGCTAATGTTCCAAGCCTAGTCTTTAAGATTTTATGCAGTCTGCAAAGTCTTTGATAGTGTTTTGCCATTGCAGACATACATGCACCAAAAATGTAAGAAATTCAATAGCTTTTCATGGAAGAGGAATATGTCTGAATTCATTTAATGCATAACCTTTGTTAAACTGACACCAATAGTCTCCGAACAGTGGTCCCCATGGTTCGGTGGTTAGGAACAAAGTTCGGAGTCGGCAATAAATTGTAGGTCCCTTTCATTCGTGCGAAAATGTAACACGCATAGCATGTGTGGTTGCGAGAAGCTATGCTGCTATTTTGTCTTTTTTTTAGTTTCGGAATTTTGCTAATATGTCTGTAATCTTTTAACTCGGAATCCTCTTGTGAACTGAAACCGAAATGAGAGGGATGTGGATGCAGATCCTTCAACTATGCCATTTGGCCAGTTAGCTATGGCAAAAACTGGTTCAAAGTTTGTCTAAATGCAAATTGACATTATGAGTTCAAGACTTCTTGCCAAAGTCTCCCTTTTAAGACAAATCTGCCTCCGTTTGCATCCTTTTCTTGTAACGCTCACTGTACCTAATAAATAAATAGCTGGCGCGACAGCTCGGGATGAGCCAAGGCCTAGCTTCTCGCAACCATTCGTGCTGTGCGTGTTACATTTTTCGCATGAATGGAAGGGACCTACAATTTATTGCCGACTCCGAACGGCGAGGTGAGAAGCTCTTTCATGATAAATTATACTCCCGGAGGCTTGTCATTCCCCGACGAGAGGTGGTGCCGCGAAAAATGTTTGCTGTTTTCCTGGCTGGGGCTTGAACCCACGCCGCTCGGTCAGCAGTCCAACGCACTAACCACTGAACCACGGCGCCCACACTCATTGTACCTAATAGATGTAGCAAATGTTCATCCTTACTTTACTTTCCTCATCCAATTCCGCCACTTCTTGGATATCAGTGGCGAAGGTGATTGTCAATATTAAGACAGCGAGCACTTCAGTTAAAGAAAATAAATAATCCCGGTACTTTTTACCCCATCTCTGAGCAGACATTTTGACTTGTCAAAAACACTACTTGTATTACTAGTCTCGGTACATTTGCTTTAACAGATCCGAGAGCTACACGTACAAGTGTAACCAGGCTCCATATATGCACATTGTTAATCACTATCACTACTTCACTACTAATATTATAAAAGTGAAACGTTGTCCGTTTCTTTGTTTGTTTGTTTGTTTGTTTGGATTTTACCTATGCGAAAACTACTAAACCAATCAACCTCAAATTTTGCACACAGAATGGTTGTACATCGGGTCATATAATAGGCTATGTTTTATAACGCTATCTTATTCAAGAGCCGAGCAGTTAACAAAAACGTGGAGCAAGTCAGAAGAAATTCCTTGCCGCACACGAAAAGATATTTTCTCGATCGTGAGCCACATCGGTTGATGAGCGTACGTGTTGTTTTTGTTTTGCCCAGTTTCACAAGGGTAGTTTTTCATTTCCTTTTCTGCTGTGTTGTTGTTGTTTTTTTTTGTTCGTTCTTTGCTTCTATCTATTCGTGTGTACAGGGTTATGATTTGGTGGTTGGTACGGTAGATACCTATATATACATACATTGGATATACATCTGTGCATTTGTATTTATGTACATATTTATTTATTACATTACATATGTATTAACATATGCACGTATGTACATACACAGGTTATCAAATTCAATTAACTCTGGAGAATTGAGTTAATGAGGGAAAAGGTCATAGCGCAGTTGGATCAGTTTGCCCGTTCCATTTGTGGGCGAGTGAACTTTGGTATTGTTATGATGACACATCATTTTTTTTCGAGCCAGCCGGATTATTCATTCTTTTACACATATGCGCAATTGGCTACAGATTTTTCGTGGCAATTTTTTTTATGGATTCTCTTTTTCGGTAGATAAAGGAATAGCGCGCCGACGCGACGCGACAGGCTGGGTATGGGATTGTGTGTGCTTGATGTAGATATAACATTGCCAGTTGCGGGAGGAGAATTTTTGTTTTGATTTTGTTTTTTGCAAAGGATGTATGTATGTATGTATGTATGTATCTATTTAACGAATGTATTCAAATTCCAAGGACTTTTGATTTAGAATGAATTTGACTTGGAGGATGACTTTTCGAAAGAAAACTGACGGGGGACAATAGGTGAACAAACTCGAGTAAGAGGGAAATTCGAGTTAGAGGGAAACTCGAGTTAGAGGGAAATTCGAGTTAGAGGAAAACTCGAGTTAGAGGGAAATTCGAGTTAGAGGGAAATTCGAATTAGAGGGAAATTCGTGTTAAAGAAGGTTCGGTTCGACTTAAAGAATTTGATTTCATTTGCGAAAGTGGCAGAATAAAATACAGTCGATTGGATTGAATATAAAATTCCGATTCAGATTTAAGATGAGATTATGATATTTTATATAATCATGATTAGTCTTTCATAAATTGTTTGAAGAAGATATCGATTTCTCAATTGAAATGTAATAACCCGAGCAACGCCGGGTATTAATCAGCTAGTTCAATATAAATTACCAGAAATTTGTAAGTCTCCATCTACTCTATGCAACTGACCACTGCGTGTTTTGCCATTACCAGAAATTTGTAAGTCTCCATCTACTCTATGCAACTGACCACTGCGTGTTTTGCCATTACGACATTATCTCCTATAACAAGCGTGTGATCCACCATTTTGGCTTGACACACTCAGGCCTACAAAAACATCCATCAACTAACAGTTGCACCAAAAAAAACCATTTGGAAGTGGTACTCCTTATTTCATACTCTTAAATGTTCTGAGTTAAAGTAGTAGATGGGTAGAGGTGGCGGTTCTAAAAGAACCTCATTAGCGCTGGGATGCGTCGTTTTGAAGCCACAATTCATTTGAACTGGTTGTTAGCGGGTGTTATAGGTTGATGGATGAAGATATTTAAATCCAATCTGTGAAGTTAAGTTCACCAATCCTTTTCTTGGAAATATCTCTGAGGTCGCTAGGGCCGGTCATTTACACAGGAAATGATGCAGAGATTCATTCTCGCTGTTATCTTTGCAACTACGGCAGAAAATGTTGTGGGGGATACCTAGCTTGGCTGCGTGGTCTCCTATTGGCCAGAGGCCTGTGTTAGCAGCTACAATTCTTGCAATATCTTGTCTTGATCTGCTTAGTAGCTCATTTGTCTTCTGTTTGTTATAACCGGGCCAGATCTGCCTTGATATGACGCAGTTGGTAAGCCTTGCCTATTCCACGCTTGGTTGGCCGTCTTCAGAAAGTGGTGCTGAATATTGCTCCCATTGAGTCGTTAAGGGCTGATCCCCGCCTGGCCAGTTCATCGACTTTTTTGTTGCCGTCAATTTTACTATGGCCTGGGACCTAGGTAATAGTGACCCTGCACTGGACCCCGAGCTGATTAAACTCCTCCTGACATTGCTTTACCAGCTTTGACGATGTAGTGACCGAATCAATAGCTTTGATAGCGGCTTGAATGTCAATGAAGATGGATGTTGGAGAATTTTTCAGCACACAGCATGCTTTCCGAATAGCAAGGAGCTTTGCTTGGAAGACACTGGCAGAATTTGGAAGTCGAAAGGATTTCGGCAAATTCAGTTCCCTGTGCCAAGTCCGCTGTCCATTTTCGAGCCGTCTATATAATCGTATCAAAATCCTTGATCACTTCTCCGTTTTTCCAGTCTGCCCTCGTTGGAAACCTAACTGAAAAACATGTCGTGAACTTTAACTTGGGAGTTAAGTAGTCAGTCGAGGACGCGACCACTTCATTTGGTATTGTTTTCAGGACTTTACTGTGACGGTAGGGTCTTATGGTCCAGCACCCGGATTCTCTGAGCCGTACTGCGCTGCACAGTACAAATGCTTTGATATGTAGGTCAAGTGGTAGTAGGTGTAGGATGACAGTAGGGGCGTCCGTTGGACATACTTGCCATTCTTTGAACTTTCTTTTTTAATTCTGTCAGTGTTATTTTTTTGACCTAATTCGGGCCATTAAACTATGGCGCCGTAAGTGAGTACTGGGCGTACAACGGCTGTACAAAGGGTCATTTTTGCCTGAAGTTCTCATTTTCTACCAATAATCCTCTTCCAGGCGTAAAAGGCTATGCTTCGTAAAGCGCTGGTCGATTTTTAGTTTTCAGTTAAGTTTAGGGTCGAGGACTGTGTCCGTGTACTTAGCACTGAAAAATAAGTGTTTGAGTGTTTGTCCGTTAAGTTTTAGGAGGGGGAAGTCTAATGCTCTGGTTTTGTACTAAAGAGCATCATTTCGGTTTTGCCCGGATTCACTCCTCGGCCTCAGCTACTAGCCCAACAGCTTACCGTATGAGTTGGCTTATCCATGAGTTGGCTTATCACCGAGAGAAACTTTCCTGACACTAGGATTACCACGTCATCCACGTACGCCACTACATTAACCCTTTCCCTGTCTAGTTCCAAGTCATAGTAGCAGTAGGTGCATTTCCGTCTAGTGACATGATTGATGTGATTCAATGATTGATTGGCGAACTTGAGTATCCCAGTTCAAGCCCAGTTTTTGAATAATAACTTGTTCAACAGCTCTGTGTATTTTTCAATTAAGCCAATATTCTCACCATATCGTTGTTGGTAAACTTATTCAAATCACAGCCCCAACGGCAGAACACAATAAAAATCAAGATTCTTAGGTAATTTGCTACTCGGAAGCCCCTATCTACATATATTGTTGGTTAATTAAAAGATATTGACACAACTTCAGTTCACAGACAAGTTCTATTTGTCTTAGGTAAGAAGGTAATTAAAATTAGGCACACGATGGATTTTCCATTCTCAAGCTATAATTGCTTTTTTTTTATTAACATTCCTTGAGAATAACTCTTTCTATCACAACCTTTAGAAGTTGTTGAGCAATCTTGGTTAATTATATAGTATAAGGCGGTACCTTGACCTTCAGGGTTAGCTGCCGCTTCCCACAGAATGCAAATGAATAAGAATACATTTTTATCGCTGGTTTTCAACCAGTTAACCCTTTCGAGAAGATTGATATTCATACTGGGTTAAGATGACTAGAGAGTTGAATTAATTTCATAAGTGAGAGGTTTCTTGTAGAACGAAAAACAAAGAGTAGAAAAAACGAACAGCTGCTCGTATAAACTAAATATGT
This sequence comes from Matsumyia berberina, assembly GCA_917880715.2. Classification (NCBI taxonomy): domain Eukaryota; kingdom Metazoa; phylum Arthropoda; class Insecta; order Diptera; family Syrphidae; genus Matsumyia; species Matsumyia berberina. The sequence goes on from OU862870.1 coordinate 40,626,272, forward strand.
AATTAATAAATAAAATAATAGACATATTTGGGTTTTCTGGTCGAATCTCTGTCTGTTTGTCAAGGCTTTTCCGTGCCCTGTGCAGCTTTTAAGCTAAGCGACCTTGAGGTGCTTGATTTCTATTTTTTTGTTCACTTTTGACCAAATAGTTGCCGTTCTTGTTTCCAACAATTTGATGACCCAATAAATTCACCGCTTGTTTTCAATCTTAAAAAAAAATTGCCTTCGATTTTGCTCATTGGCGAAGGCTACTTACTAAATAAATGTTCTCCCGATACGATCAATCTTCTTCGATCGAGGGCACGCCCTTCTTCTAGTTCTTCAGAACGCTCTGCCATCCGCTTTGGCTTGATCCTTTAAACGCAGGTTCGATGCACCTTGTCATCTCGGATCCGGGGGTTGAGATTTCTGATCTGCCCTTAATTTCTAAGGCGTTCATTCGCCCTAAACTCGAGTATAACGCTCATATCTGGTCTGGTGCATCCAAAACCGTCTTGCACATTCTGGATAGAATCGAAAATCATTGCGAAGTCCAGCGAAAGCGAAAGAGCCAGTTGCATTCCGCCCCTCCAATATTTTTAACCGCAATACGCGTCATGCTTTGATAGCACATCAGTTCACCCTTAAGCCAACCTTCGGACGTACAGTCAACTATAGCTATTCTTTCATAAGCCGTACAAAACGAATGCGGAACAATGTTCTTAGCTCTGTGTTTCTCCATCACTACAACCTACAAGCATTTAAGCCCAACGTACATCGGTATCTCCTTTTGCTCCAATCTAACTTCCCTAATGACCTTGCTTTCGTTTAAGGGTCATAATTCCTTTACTGCGCGCCTATTATAAAAAATAAAGTTATACTCTTGGACTCTTGGCTGAAGCATTACTGTCCGCTCACTTGATGTGCCTGGGTCACTGCAGTCGACGTGTTTTAGCTTTTTGGCTGCATCCACATCCCCATTTGCCCTCCTCGAATATGGGACCAAATATTCAAAGAGGGATTTTTCTCTGGAAAGTATTCAATATCTGCTCAGCTTTCCTGTTAACCGATATTGCCGGGGCTTGAACCTACGCCGCTTACTCAGCAATCCAACGCACTAACCTCTGAGCGATAATTAGTGCACAACTTCTTCTAAGGTTTCCCTACAATCCGGGGTGGACCTGGGCCTTAACCAAAAACGCGTCACCAGTCAGTTCGATCTTTAGCCGGCTGTATGCAGTTTCGCACGCCACCTGAGTTGCGATCTTCGTCTACTGTTCAACTGTTCTACAGGGTTTTTTCAATAAGAGCCCTACAAAAGTTTTTTTAAATAAAACAAAAACGGTTTTGGATATCAATGAAATTCTTTATTCCTGTGAAAGTACGTTCGATGCCATTATGTATGGAACTCGATTTCTTTTGCATGGCCACCACGGGCACGCTTGCAGAAGTCCAGACGCTGAACCCAATTTTCGACGGTTTTCAAGCATAAATCGGCCGATACTGCTGCAATTTCACGTTCGATATTCGTACGAAGTTCATCAATCGTCGCTGGCTTGTTGACGTAGCCCCACAGGAAATAGTCTAACGGCGTCAAATCGCACGACCGAGGCGGCCAAGCGACTGGACCATTTCGTGAGATAACACGTTCTCCAAACTTGGTTTCCAATAAATTGATTGTGACATTCGCTCCATATCATCCAATTGGGGCCAAAAATATTCGGTTATCATTGAACGGTAGCAATCCCCATTCACAGTAACGTGCCGGTCTTGATCATCACGGAAGAAGTACGGCCCAATGACGCCGCCGGCCCATAAACCACACCAAACCGTAATTTTTTCGGCATGCAATGATGACTCATGGAGTACGTGTGGGTTGCTGCCTGACCAATACCGCATATTTTGTTTATTGACGAAGCCATCCAGCCAGAAATTATGACGACCATAAATTGGACGTAGCGCTCTTAACGTTGAGGCCACTGACTTCGAATTTCGGTAGTAAATTTTAATAATTTCGACTCGTTGTTGGCTCGTATATCTTTCCATCATGAAATGGCAAACCTTACTGAAGAGAAATGTCAAAAAACCGCAAGAAAAATATGGCGTCGTTTGCTGTCCCTGTCGCTCTACTTTTGTAGCGTCCCTATTGAAAAACCCTTTACTATTCAAAGATTTTTCAGGCCGGAGCATTGGTGTCCATCCGATTCATATGACCCAGCTACCTCAGTCGTTGGAGCTTCACACATCTGGCTAAGTCAATGTCGCTGTACACCCCGTACAGTTCGTCATTGTATCTCCTCCTCCATTCACCGTCTGTGCAGACGGGACCGGAAATCACCCGAAGGATTTTCCTCTCGACAAAGTCCATAGCTCTGCGCCGTAGAGTAGGACTGCGACGATTAAAGTCTTATACAGGGTAACTTTAGTCGCTCGAGAGAAGGCTTTGCTACTCAATTGCCTTCTTAGCCCAAATAAGCAGCGATTGGCAAGAGCTATTCTTCATTTGATCTCAGCTCTGGTGTCGTTGTCTAAATTTATAGCGGAGTCTAGGTAGACAAAAGACTTAACTACCTCAAAGTTATATCTGTATGCAGTGACGTTTGGCCCGAGACGTCAGTTTGTAATGTCCTTTTCTGTTGACAGCATATACTTGGTCTTGCCCTCATTAACCGCTAAACCCATCTTCGCCGCCTCCGTCTCAATACTCACAAACGCACCAGTGACATCACGCTGCGTTCTTCCGATTATGTCAAAATCGTCGGCGTATGCGAGTAATTGGTCAATGGTGGACTGAAGCCGCACTGATAACGAGCGGTTATTGACGAACGGCTTTAGACGCTCACTTAACACACGATGTTAAGAAAACTGATGCCTCTGTAGTTGACGGAGTTTAGAGGGTCTTCTTCCTTGCTGATTAAAAATAGCTACAATTCTCTGTGCATTAATGACTTGGTTTCCTTTCCTAGTTCAAAGAGCCAGTGTTGCGGTCTTAAAGCCAGCTGACAGAGAACTGCAGGATGTAGTTCCCGTCGCGTAGCTCTTCAATTTTCTTGAACTGGGAGACTGTCCTCTTCTTCATAAATAGAATTATCTTCTCTTTTCTTTGGCTGGCTCGATACCAATCAAAACCCCAGCAGAACCGTGTTTCCTTTAACCTTGCGCCCAATTCCTGTCCCGCAGCTGACCATATTCCCCTCCCCACCGTCAACTACTCGAACTTCACCCGCTCACATGTTCTCAATCCCGCTCCCTTCACTACTACAGCCCCTTCCAGTACCTGCAATACTCCCAATACCTTTGTAACCCCCTCTCTACCCACTAGCATAGCACCCTCCACACCCGTCACTACCTCACTATCTAACTCTCCTCCATTTCTAGATCCACTGCTTCCCCCCACCGTAAAACTTACCAAACAATCTGCTGAACTCGGTGAAGATGGCCGCTATGTTCTTTCACGTCTAAGGGATCGCAGAATTTATGAAAATGTCCGTCTTTATCTCGCCTACCTGCATGATAAACCAGACTCCATCTGCATAGACGGGATAACCAAAACCAACGTCACTGTATCAATCCAACAAGAGGGCCTTCCAACCAATCCTGATGAGCTAAGAGAAATCTTTGTCCGCTACCACGAAACCTTTAACATCTCGGCATCTGATGTTGCAAACGATCTTTCCTCATTCGCCTCCCACGTTATCTCTAAACGGCTCTCCCACCTTCAACGAACGCGTACTAACTTTAATAGTTATTATCGCTCCTAACCACGATACGTCTAGCACTACAAACCCTATTACTACCTCTCCCAATTGCCAGTCCTTACCCACTCCTAAGCTATTGTCTCTCTATTACCAAAATGTCAGGGGATTACGCACCAAAACCTCTGACGTTTTCCTCAATTCTCAAAAGCTTCCCTTCGATATCTTTGCGCTTACTGAAACTAACTTATCTTCTAACTTTTTTGACCAGGAGTTATTTCCTTCCAACTTCAACATTTTTCGGGCTGATGGCGATCTGTTGGACGACTCCTCTGGTCGGGGTGTCTTACTGGCTGTAAACAATCGATTTGATTCCTCTCTTATTAATACCTCAAATAACACCTCCTTTGAGTTCATTTGTATCAAAATAATTGTTTCTCAGCGTAATCTCTACATTCTGTGCTGTTACATCCGCCCATCTCAACCCGTCCATGCCTACCAGCTGGCTGTTGATGCAGTCGACTCTTTGTTCGACGCCGCAGACCCTGATAATGACTTCATAGTCTTAGGTGACTTCAACCTCCCCCATCTGCAATGGGTCCCGTCAGAGGACGAATCTTCCTTCGTTGCGACCAACGCCACCTCCAAGAAAGAAATTCTTCTAACTGATAGCTTTTCAGACTCTGGCCTTTTTCAAATCAGTGGCATCACAAACAACCTTGGTAGACAACTGGACCTAATCTTCTCATCCAACGCCGAGAATTCGGGCGTTACCGCAAGTCATCATTTACTGTCCACGCTCGACCGCTTCCATCCCCCTTTGTCTTTCACCCTCTCATACGAACACGATATCCCCATAGACTCAGGATCACCCTACTGCTTTAACTTTCGCAAAGCAGACTTCCACAAACTCAATTACCTGATTACCAACTTGAACCTCACCGCGTTCTTAGCGAACAACCCCAATATTACCATTAACAATGCTGTTGCATTTTTTTACTCTGAAATTTACAATTGCTTCACCCAATCAGTCCCTTATATGCGTCAGAAAAACAGTTCCTCATCCCCACCCTGGTACAATAAAGAGCTACGTACACTCCGGAATAGTAGAAACAAACTATGGCAAACATACCTGAGGTCCAGGTCCGCGTCTGATTATTACAATTACCAGCAAGCTTATTCCCGTTTTTCCGTTCTCTGCGAATCCCTCTACCATGAATACCTCGATCGGATGCAATCTAGCTTAATCACCGATCCTAAGCGTTTTTACCATTTTATTAACGCAAAAAGGAAATCAGATGGCTATCCTTCCTCTCTTAAATTCTCAAATATCTCTTCGGCCGACCCTAAAATAATTGTTAACCTTTTTGCCAACTTTTTCAGTCAATCATTTTCCGACCAAGTATCTGATCCCGACCTAAACTATTTCAGTTATTTGAAAAACAGCTCCCAGACTTCCCTTGTCTCAATCGTAATAACCTCGGACATGGTGCACGAAAAGATTCACCGGCTCAAGGACGACTATTCCCCCGGTCCCGACGGGTTGCCTGCCATAGTTCTAAAAAAATGTGTGAATGCACTGTCCCAGCCCCTCACAGCTCTTTTCCAAGGGTCACTCACACAGTCAGTTTTCCCTAAACTGTGGAAGGACTCGTTTATTATCCCCATCCACAAGAAGGGTTTTAAAAACGAGATTTCCAATTACCGACCTATTGCCAAACTATCTTGCATCCCAAAGTTATTTGAAAGCATTGTCTATGACTCAATGTTCTTTCACTGCAAACCACTATTTTCCATCAAACAACACGGATTTTTAAAGGGTAGATCTACAACCACGAACCTTACCGAATTCGTATCTTCAGCATTGAATGCATTAGAAAACGGAAAAGAAGTTGACTTAGTAACAACCGACTTCAGTAAGGCTTTCGATAAAATCTCCCACCGTATTATAGACCTCAAACTCACGGCACTTGGCTTTCCACCCTCCTTTATTTATTGGATTAAATCCTACCTGGAGAAACGTCAATATAAAGCCCTCTTCAGATCAGCAGTTTCTGAACCGATCATCGCTACTTCCGGGGTTCCGCAAGGTAGTCATCTGGGCCCTTTGATCTTCGTTTTAACAATTAACGACGTAGATCATATCTTGAAAGATTCAGATCTATCTGTATACGCGGATGACATGAAAATTTTCAAAAAGATATCATCCCCATTAGACTCCTGCTCACTTCAACAAGATCTTAATAGATTCTCACTTTGGTGTAGAAAAAACTTCTTAGAGCTTAACATCAGTAAATGTAAAGCCATTACCTTCTCCCGCAAGCGCCTTTCCGTTCCTCCCAGATCATATTACTTTCACGATGAGCTGATACCCGCAGTCAACGTTGTTCGCGATCTCGGTGTTTTATGTGATAGCGAACTGAATTTTCGCTCACATATTGACCACATTATAAGGAAAGCCAATTCCACTCTTGGCTTCATAAAGCGCTGGTCAAAAGAATTCTCGGATCCTTACGTCACAAAATCCCTTTACACCACTTTTGTCAGACCCCTCCTTGAATACGCCAGCCAAGTTTGGTGTCCATATCATGCTACACACTCCCAGAGAATTGAAGCTGTCCAGCGTAGGTTCATACGTTTCGCTCTACGAGGTCTCTCCTGGACCGACACCTTTAATTTACCCCCCTACGAAGACAGACTGAAACTAATTAACCTTCAATCGCTTAAAGAACGTCGTGATGTTACCGATATACTTTTTGTTCACCAATTGTTAGCTGGCACCATCGACTCCCCCGCACTACTTCAAATGATCTCCCTAAACACAAATCCTCGTAACCTCAGGTCCGTACCCCTCTTTCATCTTGCTGCCCATCGGACCAATTATGGCCAATTCGAACCGCTGTCTAGAATGTTGCGCAAAGCCAATAGCGCGCAAAACTTCTTTGACTTTCATTCTACCAAATTCTCCATCAGAAGTTCGCTCCACCACTCATACCTCGACTCCTCTCCCCCTAATTAAACATTAGTTTTAAGTTCCAATTTGTTATTAGTTTAAGTTTTAGTGTTAAGTTCTTCTTGCTTGTATTAAGCTAAATAAATAAATAGATACACTACCTGCTTTGCCCTAGTTTTGCGCTACAGTGTTTGTTGGTGTTTTTTTTTTCCGTTAACTTTTCCGGCTTTTTTTGGAGACTGGCTAGCGCTGGCAACCTATGATGGTCCCGGGCACCAGTGGATATTCTAGCTCTAAATTTGCCGCTTTAAATGTTTTCGTATTCAGAGCACCGATTTGGTTCTGTGCGGCGAGTAGACCATTTGGAGAGGGTGTGTGCTTTTATTGGCGCAGACATTGTAACCTTAAACTTGTATCGTATCACAAAAGCTAGTTCTAAGGCAGGAGACAGTTTAAGTTCCTGATAAACATAAAAACATCCACTCTGGAAATATTTTTGAAGACTAACAGTCTAACAGGCAAGGACGCCCTTTCAGAAGATTTACCATCTAATTTTGTACACAGCCTCACAGTCACATTATCTTCCTCTGAGCAGAGTCGGTATTCAGTGTTTGAAATGAAGTTGATTACGAGGCAGTGGCCACAAAAAAAGGAAACCCACAAGACCCCTGCTATGCTTGCAGGTATTATTCGGATTTTTGTTATGAGAACGGATGACTTGAGTTAGTTTGAGGGGTGGAAGCGGAGTGAAGACTGATCGCTTATCCTTTTGCAGTTGGAATGTCGTGGTTTGAAAGTTTTACTGACATGATAGTTTCAGATTCTTCTGAATGAATTACAGAGTCTTCGGCCTCCTCTGTTCAAATTGACATCCGGTTGGGTTTGTGACTTTTCTACATTTGGATTTGCCTTGCGTATGAGAATAGTTGAAAGTTTAGGGTTAGCCGTCGCGCTTAGCATTGAGATTTGTCTTTTTATTACCGCGACTCCCGTGACCTGGTTGATGAAAAGTGGGAGAGTAAGATCCATTCTTAAGAGTTTACAAAGCAGATAAGTTCTCGTATATTTTTACCCGAGATGTCATTGAGTCAGATGTTAAACTGGCCCTTGCTAGTGCCACTGACGATCATTTGCAGAGGAAATGATCTCTTGCTGAACTTCGTAAGGAAAATATTTTTGAATTCAAATATCCTTAAACTTTCATCCACAGGAGCAACTAGGTTAGGTTAGGGAGATGGGTGCCTTGTGCCATTCGTCACTGCTCACTTAGATCACCAATAGGGTCCATTATGCCCATCTTCTAACTCTACCCCGGGAACCTTTAAGGATAAGGGGATCCGCTGATTTAAAACATCCTGATAAGAATGTGAATCTTAGGAGGTCCCTCTGCTCGATGTCACGCAAGTCCGTTAAGAAGTAACTAACAATAGTCAATGAGGGACAGGACAGATTCGATTTCTTTCTAGCCCCTACAACTTCTGCAGTAGTCGTTTTGATGTATACCGAGGCGCTACTCATGAGTTCCAAAGCCGCAGTGCCTAGTAATGATGCCGGGGGCTATCCTTGCTTCGCGCCGACTAAGTTTGACCAGAGACAGAGATCTCTTCTTACATATATTATAGTCCGTCCATAAATTTATACATCGAATTCCTTTAATCCTTTCCGCCTTTCCCTTTCCTTTTCTTCTTTTGCCGTTTCTAGGACCAATTTCTTCCATGAAAAGATCGTACTAACGCAGGTTAGACAGCTGCGTCGTCATTTCTTAAAGAAAAAAATATGACCCACGTATAACCAAAACTAACAAATGATCTCCTTAGCAAATACCGCACAGATATTGCACGAATTTTCCTAAATGAACTCTGGGCGGAACAAATTGTTGCCGGATAGATTTAAGGCCGATAGTTGTCTCAGCCCCACCCACACACATTCATCTAAATAAACAGATCGTGGTAGCCAAACGAGGCTATATACGAAGGTAGCTCTAATTGAGTCTCGGGCTAGTCGCTTGTAACAGCCATTTCATCTAACCCTTTCATCACGAAGTAATACCTGAGTTAGGGTCGGAAAAAATTACATTGCAGTCCAATTTTAGCAATTTTGTTTTGCTGTACGACTCGTTTAGTCCATGCATATTCGACAAAAGTCCCTTTGGACATTAATTAGTGTGTTCATTTGCGTAGATATATGGTGAAAGGATTTTATGAAACTGAATGTAGATACGACACTCAATCTTTCGCTAAGCATGTTTCACATGTAGTTTAGGCCGGTCAAAAACAGAAAACCCGATTTAGTTGGAAAGGACATTAAATATGATACATACAGCGCTTCATTCAAATGCTGACGACACGGCGTCACTTTCATTTTCAATTTACAAAATGCCCATTTGATTTTTCCGGATCGTGGCGAAAAACATGCCAAGAAAATAAAACAAGGCGTCGAAGTATGCCAAGGCCATTTTCGCTATAAAATTCCTCTTAAGCGTATTACTCTCGAAAGCACCTTGAAGTTGCAGTTAATGCAAGACAAAGACATTCCTGCAATCGTGTCTTTAGATTTGCATCCACTTATTGTTCTGCAATTGACCCACACGCCGTGAGTCAGGCTTGGTTACGAATAACATGATCTACTTCCTCCAGCCTCGTCGTGCATTTTTCTTATACAACCAGTCGACTGCAAGCGATTTGCTTTTGAATTGCAGTTCCTTGATCTCATCACGAACCATTACGAAAATTAAGTTTTTGTTTATAATAAATAATAAATCATTAATCGACTGAGGAATGTAGGCCATACTCATGCAACTTTTCTGCGTCACTGTGCGTTTAACCACTTTCTTGTTTTTTTTATGACTGTAGGTGCAAGTAGGAGTAAAAGACTTTTATGCAAATGTGGGCTCCTGGAGTTGCTTAAGATGATTACATAAGATTATTACAAGAAAAAATGTTGTAACCCGAAACATGTTAAGCGCGTTTAATCAGTCACACTTCCATCGTAAATACCTCATTTTTTGTAAGATTTTATGGTTCATCAGTAGAAGATAGACTTCACTCATAACAGTGAAGGCAGTTTTCTGAATTTTTAACAATTTTTAACTTCTTATTAGTTTCTATGAAGGATCACTTCGATGTCAGGAAACGGGCAAGCAATAGGTGGAACAACATCAGTACTTGTCTCTTGTCAAAGAAAATCTGGCTCAAGCTGGATTTAAAAAAGACGGGGGGACTTTTATTCTTACTTATTTACTTAAGGTGGCGCTACAGTCCAGCGTGGATCTGGGCCTTAACCAAAAAGCGTCTCCAGCTAGTTCGATTTTTAGCCAACTGCCTCCAGGAACCACTTATAACTGTCTATAGTGACATTCAGGGACTTTTATCCACTAATCGGAAACACTTAGGGTCCCTAATAGGAGTCCTCACCGGACACTGCTTGATAGGCATTGGGAGTCCCCTGCAATGATTTTTGTAAAAGCCGTAGAGATGAAGAGGAGGAGGAAACCACTAACCACCTACCGCGCACTTGTCCTGCTTTTGCAACATTAAGAAGGAAAATCCTCGGGCAATACTTATGTAATGATCTTAACGATCTAGCCCAACTCGACATCCAACAGATAAGGAACTTTGTCTCCGGGTCAATATATAGGGTTACTACCGATACGGTCACTCATCTCAGCGCACTTATACATTTGGTATCTGGTGATGGTAAGCCGGTATTTATCTAAATGTGTCCCTAATTGAACGAGGGCAGCCACATAACCTAACATAACCTATCCCTTTGTGCTCTTATACAGCTAGCCACTTACGGGGGCTTCAGAGTGTGAGAGAATGGAGTGAGGAAAATGTGTACGCTGCCAGAATGTTATCGTTCCATCACAACTTTCCGAAATACCTTGAGATGCAACCTTTTGAAATTCACTTCAATATTGGCATTGGGTGCCGAACTGCCTAACCTTTCGCAACATGGTTAACCAAAGAATTAGTTTCGTAAGGTAAAGCCGCCTGGCCGCAACAGGACACACTTAGACCAGAGTTATATCCATTTTGATGCCAATACCGGGCATACTATGAGCATCTGTGGAGACAGGAGCTTAAGAGAACTCGATGTAGGAGATGGGGAAGGGTGACTGAGATTCTCCAACAGAGCTGCCACAAAAAGGGTAACAGATCTACAGATACCTTGCCAGTGTACAGAGAAGGTAGTTGTTGTATTTAAACCTCGACTGTAGTCAAGCTGGTGGTGCAGTGTCATGACGCCTGCTTAGAGCTCTGGGTCTACGTATGTAATAAATAGATATTACCGGTGGTCTTAGTTTGGTGAGGAAAGGGAGTTTTCTGTTGTAGGTGAATGATGAAGTGACTGTCAAAGTACAAACCATGGGGTGTTAGCAAGAGGAGATAGATCTGAAAAAGGGTGGAGGCGTGAGCTACAAGAGTGGCTAATTCAGTAGAACTCTTATTTTACTAAGATATGAGGTAAGTTTTCTCTTTTCCCTCTTCCTTGCAACTTCTGCAGAATTCATTGAAAGGGATAGGAGTCCCTCTAACTATCAGACAGTGGCCAGTGATGACACCTGACTCCTGTGATGGAGCAGGAGTACCTTCTTCTCACTTTTCGATTTTCTCGAATCTAGCGCAGCCCAGATTTGATTTGTGGATCTTGCAGGTGCTTATAATATTTCGTCCTTTAGTCGCGTTTCTTAAACCATCCGTGAACAGGCCGTAGCTTGTGGTTTATATAGGAGGGATCAGTCAGTGCCTTGTTTAGTAGTTTGTCCGCCGGAATTTCTCTTTAGACGGGGATCCAGCACAGAATAATACGTCATCTGTCTGGAATTTCATTAAAAAATTCTCAGAATTATTTTACCAATTTGGATCTCATTGCTGACGCGTCTTGAACTGTTGTAGCTGCCTGGATGTCTATTTACAGGACCAAAACTTTCTCATCTAACCAAAACTTTCCTATCTAAAGAGAGCCGCCTCGCTGCTTTCCAAATTGCCGACACTACCGCATTGAAATATGCTACAGTGACAGAGTGAGACGTTAAGGACAAGTGCGGTATCTCAGGTGTTTTTATTTATCAGTTCACGGCCTCCCTAAACTATCTGAATTCCAGAATGGATTAAGAGATGGTTTTTGGTGACATTATTGACAATTGGCTCTGATTATTGAAAAAAAGTTTCGCGAGTATTTTCCTGAACTTGTTCCAACTTGGACACTCGAAAAGGAAGTGAATTTGGTCTTCTACTGTATTTAACATGCTTCAACATCTGCATACGCCTCCTGTTTTAAGATTTGTTCAGAAATGCATAATGTCAGCTTCTTCCATTTACTTATAATCGGCCATCTTTGTGAAGTTTTGTGATTATTGTGACTATTTGTGACTTTTCGAAGAAGAGACTAAATGGTTTAGCAGTTTATTGTTAGTCTCCAAACCTCTTCAAAGTTCGAACTACCAGAAACTCAACTAGATCCTGGGGTCCTGTAAAGTGAAACCTTGTGTCGTGTGTTGAGCAGGTTTATCTGTGGCTTTAATCGCTTCCTGGCTGTCTTTGGTTCATATAACTTCACGGACTTATCAGTAGAGACAGTTCTCGCTAGGCGTCAGTAAAAACTTAGACTTCAATTTGGCAAACACCGCCGTGGTTTAGAAGCAGTTTACACCGGGCTATTGCGGGATCGTCTGAAAATATTCCATATTCGGTGTTAGGCGGTGCCCGTCTGTGTCTGTGAATATTGATAGGCTCTGGGGTTTCTTGTATTTTCCTGGGGACAATTTTTTCAGAGCTAGAGGAAGGAGGATTTTGTTTAGAGGCTTTGTTAAGTCGATATTTGTCTCTAGTTTTGCCCAACAGTCTGTCAATTGGGTACTTGCCCTAGAGTTAGTTTCCTGAAAACCTAGAGCGACAAACGCAGCTAAAATTGTCACACACTATCGTAGCTATGGGGATGTGAACGAAAATTAGTCTTTCCGTCATATTAGCTGATGTCCTTGATAATCTTAATGGGGTCGTGTGCAGCGGATAGATGCTATGAGCGCTGATCAAATCTTGGTGTACGTACTGAAAAGCAGGTGGCGTGAGGTCCGGATTCAAAACGGTTCAGTTTAGCAGTATTCAATTGGTTAATCATCTCGCTAAGAAATGAGTGCCTTTACATCTCTGCCCCTAGCTCCAATTGAATAGTTTCGAATGGATCCCTTAAAACAATGGCTTAGCAAAAAATGTCACCAGTGTGCGCATGACCTAATTTTGTGACTAAATTAAATAAGAGTTCATTGACATAAACCATTTACCTCCAGAGACAAAAGCTTATTATCAGCTGGATTACCCCAGCCCGACGTTGTTTTGACACTTTTTTATATAACACCATCAAGCAGCCTTTGACAGGCCATTTTGAATAAAGTTTCACTTTTGCAGCTGTATTTTTCCAACGAAATAAACTTCAATATTATGTACATACTCACAAAGCAAATATGCATAATGACACCATACAACCTCCACACAATGAAGATTAAATGCAAAAAAATTTGAAATTTGAGATTATGCAAAAATGGCAAACATAAACTTTGTAGACAGAACATATTAATGAAACAAGAAACCGCGACAGAAATATAACATAAAAAAAAAAACTAGTTAACAACCTCAAGGTTACTTTAGTCAAAAGAAACAAAGTCTTGCGTCATTACGTAACTCATGTACGGAAATTCAATCATAAGCTTATACGAGGTTCTTTGCAAAGTAAACGATGCAGCTCTTCTAGTACTATGGTGGTTGTGGAGAGAAAATCTAAGCCCAGAGGATGAAACCTCTTCAATGCTATATACCTTAACGAGCAAAGGAATCGGCCTATTTTTCATTAAGGGTCACTACCTAGAAAATCTTTTGTATCAAAAATGCCAATTTTAGGCCGGGAAAGATCTTCCTGATGGACGTGAGAAAATACCCTGAGGAGGTTGATTTTTTAATCTAGCAAACGCTTTCTTACACAGATTTTTAATACAATTTTTGCACAGACCCTAAGTTCCAATTAATATACCTACGTATGCCTAACGGTCTCATATTCTCTTTTGATTTTATCTTTGCTGTTTCCAGGGATGAATAGCCCAAAGGCTCGGACACGTTAAAAAAGCGGAAGTGCATGTGAAGATTTGTCTAATAATCATTATGTAGTAGATTACCAATAAACAAGTTTAGATGTCAGACCGCAGGTTTTGCCATACGTGCGACTTCTCCCAAATATTTTTGATTAACCAGTTTCTCAGAGGAAAAAAAAAATAAATAGCTGACGAGACAGCTCGCGATGAGCCAAGGCCTTAGCTTCTCGCAACCATTCATGTTGTGCGTGTTACATTTTTCGCACGAATAGAAGGGACCGACTTCGAACGGCGAATTGAGAAGCTCTTTCATGACAGATTATTCCAGAGGCTTGTCATTCCCCGACGAGAAGTGGTGCCGCGAAAAATGTTCGGTGGACACGGCTGGGTCTTGAACCCACGGCGCTCACACAGCAGTCCAACGCGCTAACCACTGAGCCACGGCGACCAGCTGTCTGAGACAACTCTTAGATATTTAGCTTCGCCTGAGATCCCTAATTTTGTATCGTCGAAAGTAATAGAACATGGTTGGTATGGTAAAAGGAGGATAAATCACATAGGCTGCCATTTGGGCCCGTTGTGTTCTTCTCCGTTAAAAATTGTTTGAAGACAAAGAAGATTATGGGACGTTGGTATGTGGTTGGGTTGGTATGAAGGGTTGGACGGGAGGTAACAAGTCCGGAAAATGGTCTGTATATCTAGTGAACTGTAGGATTTTTTTCCCTTACTAAAATGTTTAAAAGAACTCCGCTCAGGGAGAAAATGTCTTCCCAAGTACTCCCTGTTGCTGAGTAGTTGCAGCACAAATACTCGAGGCTCTCTTCCTCCTCCTTGCATCATGGGCAATTGCAAGATGTCATCAGTCCCACTCTGCAGCCATTCTTGTTCAAATTGATAGGTCCGGTGTCCATACCGATCATTAGTCTTAGTTGTTTCCTACCAACATAAAGCGTCCTCCTTACTAGACACGAACAAGGACGCTCTATCATAGATTTGTCCGCTTTGCAATATTTCATGAAGTTTTGCAAAAGAGCTACTGTATACGATTTTTATAACGTTTAAGGCTACACCTACAGTTGCAACCGTTGAAGTATTTTTCTCCGCTAGTTCATCCGCAGGTACTCAGAGCAGGTTGATCTGAGAGAAGGTTGGAGGAGTTGCAATTGTTCTTTCAATTCCGAGTGCCATTAAAGCTGCCTGTCCTTCTAAGCAGATATTCGTTGGACGTTCGATACTAGTTACAGGGTATATTTTTTCTATATTATCCGCCACCAGCAAAATGAGCTTGATTATGCAAGTAAATTCACTGAACTTGCTTCGGTCTCAGACCCCAAGTTTTACCAAAAGTCCTACGGGTTAGCCCTTCCGACTTTCTGGCTTTTCTGATTCTGTTTTCAAGATTCCCTCTTCAAATTATTTGTTATCCAGGACGACCTCTTCGGTTTTTAGGTTCAGCCTTACATCCCGTAAAAACTGTCTTCGAAAGTCCTCTAGCTTGTGTCTTCTAGTGAAGTCATCAAACTCAGTATTCTAACATTTGTTCAAAACAACCAAGAACTGTCGAATATTTTAAAGCTTCGCAGCATAATTGAAACTATTTTTTTCAGATCCTGGCTACATCGACAAATAGAAAGACGTAAAGTCCAAGGCTATTTGCCTTTCTTCCAAAATCTAGCACTGTTTCACAAAACTTGCTGTAAAGCCGTCGTTATGCGCGATTAAGATGATCGCCTTAGACAATATGTATCACCAAAACCTCGTGACCAAAGGTTGTTAAACATTGAAGAACATATGGTACCTATGTAAGGCTTTATGACGGAAGGTAAATCAGAAGAGAATTAGGGAAATTATCAAACTGGATAGATCACAGTTAATAACAGTTTCGGAATCCTGTAGAGGTAGAGTCTTTTTCTTCGCAGGATACCCGCAAGGAGGCTAGAATTCAAAGGCTCGGATGGTTAGTTCAAGATATCGCACATAACTTATGCAAATGCGATAGTATAGATCAAAGGCGCATGAAATACTTAAGAAATTACTTCTTTAGCAACTTGGAGGAATCAGATTGGCTGTAAAAGCTATTTTTTCTAGACCGATCAAATCGAAGCTTGTGAGGTGTTGTTGGGAAGAGTTGAATGTTGTTTTCTAACAGCACAACGTGGAACTTTGCTGAGTCCCCGGTTTTAGCAGTATGCCAGACAATAAAGCAAGGACAAGCTAGCAGTGAAGAGATTAGCTCTCTATCAAGGATAAGCGGATGACTGTTATGGTTATTGGTCCATGGGGTTCCCATGAAACGCAATGGGCCCACTTTGGAATCTAATTTTGCTTCTAAACCTTCATTTAATCCTTTTAAAAATTGGCAACAGGTTTAATGTATTCTTTTCCGATGTGGAATGTTCTTTAGGAAGTATACGAATATGTTCAAGGCTTTACATTTCTACAACTTGAGGAATACACCGTGTTTCTTGTTATAGCAACAGGCTTCTATGATGCTACAGTGAGTGCTTCTTTAAGCAGCTTCGTAATTGCTACATTCCAACAGTACACTGATCCTCTTCCTTTGCATTCATGCAAATTATTCTGATCCACTGAAAATGATGTGAAATTTTCCAATCAGTATTACCAGAACACAGTTTTCGTTTTTTTATTTTAATTCACCGCCATCAATGACCTTTCGAATGTTTCTGTTAACCATTTGCTGAGCGTAGAAACATGCGAACAAGATCTGCGCGATAAACTTGTTTACCTACCCATATTTTCGCGAAATATTTTACTACACACATCGGTCGATAAAACATCTTCGAACACTGAGCTCTGGTATACATTATACGAGAGTTGTATCCTTGAACATGACCCTTTCACAAGCAAATTTATAGCCGTTCCAGTTTGTGTTTAATGACATTCCGATCGAGTGGAAAACGAGAAACGACACCTCTGCTGTACGACAGAAACCTTGCTTGCGGTAATCTTGTAACATGTAGCTGCCCAATATATATGCTCTACATAATTAATCAAAGACCTTAAACACTATAAGCTTGTCACGGGTTTCTAAAATAGAGACCAATGTCACCATGCATAATTTGAGTTAAATAGTTTGCTTATCAGAATCATCAATAGAAACGCTTGTAGACGCACATTTTTCATTTGCCATCTAGAGGTCGTGCTGCACACTATAGTGACTAATCTGTCAAAAAGCAAAAACCTGGTTTGTTACTGCACCACTTCCTATGACTAACTGCCACCCCAAACAGAAAACAAAAAAATGAACTAAATGTGTATATCCGTTCTCTCTTTTCTTACAGACTGCCCGAATTGTGTTGACGAAACGCAGTATTCGAACAAGTGGACAATGCCGTTACTAAAGCTGGGCGAGAAGCGCTACTATCTGGGGATCTTCTTCAAGGTAAGCAACATTCCGTGCAGTTTACTCGTATGCCAGCCATTATCATCGCCCATGAAAGCGGTTATTGTGTTGGCGGGAATGGACTTCGAGACGGGGAAGTTTTTTCTTCTTCTCCTTGCGGTTGCGTTGGTAACAAACATGTTATAAAAGCTCGATCGAACACACCTGTATCCAGCGACCGATTAATACATATTAAAATAAAAATTGTAGTGCAGTCCGATGAGTGGTTTTGTATATCCTAAAGTTCAGGGGCAATTCTGTCTGACGGTTTCGCAACATTATTAAAATTCTTTGCATGCTGGGGGAGTAAAACGGGGCGTGCATATTCTCACTTCTGCATCTCGCAGCGGTATATTGATAAATTCAATTTAAATTGATTTCAAGTAATTTTTTTGCTGGATTAGTGAAAAGGTTAAATCAACGACAATACGTAACGGCATGACTTGTTATATTCTACCAGTTTGTAGCTTCAACTATGAAGGTATGTTCATGATTTATGAATATGATAGGTGGAGTAGTATTAAACTTTGAAGGATCCCTACGTTTATTTTGGTGTGAAAAAGTCACTCATACTGACGGCTATAGCCAATGCAAACCAATTGTAAATTAATTATTTTTCGTTTTACGCCGATTTTTTTGATATTGTGTTTCCGGTTTAAAACTAAACATTTTTGTTTATGTACGCGCAAATTTTCTTATTAGATTTCCTTACTCCATTTTTGTTTCAATTGTATTACACAAGAATTTTGTAGCGAAATCAGTCAAATGACTCAACGATTCTTCGTTTAATGAGTTAACTTGAAATAACTGGTTAAGTTTCGGCAACTGTGGCTTCAATATGACTTTGTATAGCACGTTCCACTGAAAACGTTGCTGTTCTTGAAATTGCGATCGAACATTGGTCCCACGTATAGTAGTATATGGCGCATTTTTTATTTCGAATTTCGACATCCACACATGCGAGATTGAATTAACTTAAAAACTGCATTCTAGAGATTGGTTACAGGCAGCAGTTAAAAAATTAATTAATAAATGGCTGACGCTGCAGCCGATCATTAGCCAAGGTCTAGCATCTTGCAACCATTCGTGTTGTGCGTGTTACAATTTTCGCACGAATGGATGCGACCTTCAGTTTATAACCGACTCTTTGCGGCTAATAAAGAAGCTTCTTCATGACAAATTATACCCTCGATGGTTTGTCATTTCCGACGGGATGTGGGCATTATTGGAGCACGAGACTAAGCAGTTCGCACAGTAGTTCAACACACTCACCACTGACTACCAAGAGAATATTAAAGCTAATTTAATAATCATCATCATTCTCCAATGACCCGTGTATCCACTATCCAATCGCGGGTTCAGGGTGCTTAAGTTCAACCTCCCGTTTTTTAGCCATCGACTCTACATCATCTGAGGCTATTCCCATACGGGTAGAGGTGAGATTTCGGACTTTGTGCAAACGTCTCATCCTGGGCCTACCCAGGGGATGCCTTCCGGATAACACGGATTCCATGGCACGTCTTGGAAGCGGAGCTAAAGACTTGCTTTTAACGTACCGAAATCATTGAAGCATGGACCTCTCCATTCAGAGAAGTAAGTGCTCAATTTTGAGTACCTCGGGTATTCTATTGTTCCTAATCCTATCTCGGCTAGTTATCCCAGCAATACAAAGAAGATACCTCATTTCGGTAGCTTGCATCCGCGATCTTGTTCTTTTAATCATTACCTCATCAATGGTCATGAAATAGGTGAGGATCGGAAACAACATTAAATTTGAAGACTGCGACATCAAGTTCGGCCCTCCTGATAAAAAATTGACCCAGTTGTCTCCCAATTTCTCCAACCTGACCAATCCTACAGGATATCTCAGTATTACGCCGTTCACTCGAACACAGCCCTTACAGTTCGTGGGTTAATCCCATACTCATGCAGTACACTCCAGAGTTGACCTCAAGAAATCCGATCATATGCTTTCTCCAAGCCCACAAAAACAATTGTAGATAGGTTTGGCATACTCCCACTCCTTCTCAAGTACCATTCTAAGAGTGAATAGCTGGCCGGTTATGCTTCTACCTGGACGACAGCCGCACTGCTTCCAACCCCTTTGCAAAGACTTTTCCGAGAAGACTTAAAGGGATATCCCCCTACAATTGGAGCAGTCCCTCTTATTCCCTTAGAAAGAGGCACAATCAAGCCAGTTTGCCTGTCGCTAGGTGTTTTACCGCATTCCCAGGCCACTTTAATAACACGCGAGACCCATTTCTCTCCCTTTTCCTTCAAAATCTTGAGGATTTCCGGGCGGATTTTCCGACTTTTAGCGCTTTAATTGTCAAAGTCACCTCCTTTACGATGGGACTATTCTCTGTCCTCCTCAAAACCATGGGCCTGCCAGCCTTAGTGCCCTGTTCAGGATTGAGCAGCTCCGCCCCTTCTGCACAAGATCTCCTTTTTATTGGGAAAAAGTACACCATATTTGGATCTTATCCATACGAGGCACAGACATACAGAGGCCAAGGAAGGCCCGTTGTGATGCCACTGGGATCTATAACCTAGGTGCCACTCCAAGTAATGCAATCAATTGGAGCTATGCGATAATTCGCCCAAATAGTCGAAGTGACAGGCTCCTAGATAGAGCTTCCTTCTTTGGGATAGAGTAGGACAAATGCAGAGAAAATGGAGGATAATTTTCTCCTCCTCTTCGTCCCTGCAGCTCCTGCAAAAGTCATTTGCGAAGAGGCCCCTGCTTTTGACATGAAGGTCAATGGGACAGTGACCAGTGAGAACACCGATAATGTTACTTATGACCGACCTTTTAAGCAAGATGAGACTTTTAGATCGAATGAGGCCATATCTCTCTGGAAGTGCGGCATGTGGTACTGTTCCTCTTTTTTGGGTTTGTCTTGCTGATCGCGTCGTTGTCTAAGAATAATTTACTTGTAGGGAGTGGAATGCCCAGATTCCTCCGTTCTGGTGGGATCTCTAGAGTAGTACCACGTTTGGCGAGTTCATCGGCCTTACAATTCCCTGGAATGTCCCTTTAACCGGGTACCCAACATAAGTGACTGTTAAAATGTTCTGCCATCTCAGTGAGAGACGTGCCACAATCTAAGGTAGCTTTTGATGTATATGTTACTGATTCCAGAGATTTTATAGCAGCCTGGCTATCGGCATTAGGCCTTAGCCAGGATAAGGCTTCGTTGAGCGCCATAATTTCCATCTGAAAAACGCTACAATGATCTGGGAGATGGAAAGAGATGCTCAAGTTGAGCACTTCAGAGAAAACACCAGATCCCACTCCGTTCTCGGTTTAAGAACCCTCAGTGTAGAAGTGAACGGAGTGCTCGTCTTTGGCATCACCATTCTTCCACTCCACTCAGGCGGGGATTGACGTCCGGAAGTTGAGGTTGAAGTTAAACTTAGACGGTGTGTAGTCGGTGTTTCCCGGGATGAATGTAAAGAGATCCAAGATCGATGAGTGCCCAATATGGTTGTTTGGACATTAAGAGAAGGCCTTTAATCTGAGTGCTGCGCTAGCAGCTTACTGCTTGCCAAAAAAAAAAAAATGGCGCGGATAGGGTGGTTCTTAGTGCTCCGCTAATGCATATGCATGCTGACCTGTGCTCTTTTTTCTATAGGTTACGGTGTAAGGCTTTTTCTTAGGTCGTTAACCAGAGGATCACACCATACCGTAGACAACGGACACGTAAAGCCAGTGCGTATACGAGGTTGGAGGTCCCATTTTTTACCAATCGCTTTTCTGCACCAGTACAGCGCAACAGTAGCTTTTTTTTAACGCGTTCAGGAGTGTTGGCTTTCCAGTTTAGTTTACTGTCCAGAATGAGACCCAAAAATTTGGCTTCATTTACAAAGCGCAGGCTGGTGCCATTTAAAGAGGGCGGGTCGATTGGAGGAATTTTGTATTTCCCGGTGAAAAGGACTAGTTCAGTCTTCTCGGGATTAACTCCCAGGCTACTTTTAGCTGCCCATCTTGAAAGAATTGAAAGGACGTTTTGAAGTAGTTCACCAAGGGTGCTCGGGTATTTACCGGCAATCACTTCGCTTCCAGCCCTTGCCAGGTCGAGCAACAGTGCAATAACCGCCACAATTCAGAGAAAGGGGGACAGAACACCGCCTTGCGGCGTACCACAGCTCCCCAGTCATTTTAAAACGATGTAAATCCTCCTGCCACAGTCGTTATTGCTTTAACCCTGGACCCTGTGCGACGGTTGATAGAGCAGGACAACCGCTTGGCCCACAGAAATATTTATTCTTGATCCACGTCAAAACAATTTGACATCTGGGCATTTGAACGTTAACTAAGGTACATACAAATGTAAGTCTTGTACATGCTATGTTTCGTAGTTTCTGAAAGGTTAGCGCAATGTCTTCAGGTCCATATTTACCAAATCCAATTTGTTTAGGCAGGTATTTTGGAAAATTTCATTACAAACTAATAAATTTTAAAGCATTTCTTGTCAGACGTAAAAATTTAGGTAGCAACCCTTCTAGCTACAGTTGGACGTTGAATAAAAAATATAAAACTTAGTGTGACCTGTCTATTTTTTTTAATCAATTGATTCGTCTACAACTGTACGGGTCTGCTATATAAAGACAAGTAATTGAATCGTATCTGTTGAAAAATGAAAGGTTTGCAAATAGTGCATCAACTGAGAGCACGGTTTGTGATGTGAATGCTCTGACATTCAAATTAAGCGAGTTTTCAAAATCAGACTATGTAGGTGATTGATGTCATCAACATAGCTGGGTTCATTGCAGCGCTGCAGTCATGAAATGTCGATTAAAGAGAATGGCATCAAGAGTGCATATATCGATGGTCAACTTGATACGTATACTCGTACTCTGCTTAGTAAACTAAAGTAAAATGTAAAAGATCCAACAACTTACATTTGATGCGGGACTTCGTCGATTGACAAATGACAAGTTTCCGCTTGAGAGAAGACGACGGGGGAGACCTGGCTCCTATTGCACTTAAACTGATGTGTGGTCATCTTCAGTTGGACGATTTGAATATGGATTCCAAACCAAGCACCAAACCACAGCTTCTGATACAGGCCTTATAGTTTATGGTTATGTTTTACTAAGGCCACTATAGAGGTGGCAGTTCAACTGAACCCAATTAGCATTAAGATGTGTCCTTTTGTTACCACGACTCTTGTGACCTGGTTGATGATGTGTGTTGTTGAAGATGGGTGGGATAGCCAGGAGCGCCTAGACGCAGAAAACTTTAGAAAAGAGATTTAATCTCGCATCGCTTTACCCGAGATTTCATTGAGGTCATCGAAGAATGGTTGGTTTAGTGCATACAGTGTAGCTCTTGTTGATCCCGGACATTTGTAAAGGAAGTGGGAGAGAGTTTCATTCTCATATTCATTTCCGCAGCTGCGGCAGAAGGGTTGTATGGAATACCTAGTTTTGGGCATATGGTTTCCAAATTGGCCAATACGCCTTGCTTATAGCCATTTAAAATAAAAAAATGTGGCGCTACAGCTCGGCATGGGCCAAGACCTAGCTTCTGGAAGGGACCTACAATTTATTGCCAACTCCGAACGGCGAATTGAGAAGCTTTTTCATGACAGATTATACTCCCGAAGACTTGTCATTCCCCGTTGCAGTGGAAGTTGGGGCTTGAACCAACGCCACTCAGTCAGGAGTCCAACGCACTAACCACTGAGCCACGGCGACCACGGTTTTTCCATTATTTGCGCGATATCTGGGCGGGTTCTATTTAGAAGATCTTTTTTCCTAGTCTTGTCGAAGATCGGCCATATCTTCCTTGATATGGCTGCCATTGGTTAATCCCCTCCATTGGATGTTGGCCTTGTGCAGGAAGTGTGACTGGATTTTTTCTTTAACCGCTCCTATCGGGATTTGGACCCTTGCTGCAAGTGAGCCGTGTAGAGCTGAGCCTTGCATTGCGAGTTCATCTGCACGCTTGTTTCCTATTATGTCCTATTATGCCCTGAAATCCAGAGCAGTGTCCCTGAACCGTTCGCCCAAGAAGGTAGGCTCGTCCCGGCACTCTAGCACCAGTTTTAAGGATACGGTAACCGAGTCAAAAGTTTTGATGTCGGCTTGGCAATCTCTGAAGATAGCAATGTTTTGTTTTTGCATTGTGTCATGCCCGAGTTGCTTGTGCGCAGTGATATTTGGTAAAAAAAAAAAAAGCGCGCGTCAGAGGTTACATTCTCCGAGTTTTGTCATAGCTAGAACCACAGTCGGTTGATAAGTTCAGATAAGCCTAGAGTTCGTTTATTCAAATTTATGAGGTCATTCTGTAACAACATGGAAAGGGGTTTCATCAGTATAGTTTTCAGGTATGGTCCCTTCAACAATTTTTGCAGAAGCTGTAGAGACAAGCAGGAAAAAGAAACCATAACTTACCTTCCTTGCCAATGTCCAGCGCTATGGCACGGGATAAGACATCTAGATCATTATCAGTGCAATGATAGAAGAGATCTAAGTCCAACGCCCATTCGAAATCTCCTCTTTTTGGTCAATACATCAAACCTAGGCGAGTCTTAGGACCTAACCTGCCTACTCTACCGAATGGTATCCTGTGGTAGAACAATTGCTCTCTTTCGGTCTAAGAGTGTCAGCATCCAAGTACTATAACCACCTTAAGCTCATCCAATGACACTTTGAACACTTAAGCCTAAAACACACATCTGCATACGATTTAAAACATTAGTCTCCTTCAAAGACTGGATCATCCTGTTTTGTAATAGGCTCACATTAAACACTGATCGAGATTGGAGCACGTGGAAAATGAAATGTGCGTAATGATGGCTCTAACACTGGTTGTTTAAAACCGGTTTCCTAGATTCAAACGAATTCTATCGTTGTCCAAGCAACTGGAGATCAGGATGATAGCAGACATTTAATTTCAACTTAGCACTTACGATTTAAATCCATCACTACGCAATCAGGTATAGCCTCAGGTTAAATAGCTTGTCAAGGTCGCTGTATCACAGGTTCTTTCCGGAAGACACAATAAATACAGGAGTGCTCTTTACTATAGGAATACCAAAACATTCGTTAGAAGCAACCGGAAAGACCAATGAAAATTTGCCACAAGTTGTACAGAGAAGGATTTTTTTGAGAGGACATGTTTGCGGAATTGTGTCGAAAAATTTTATTTAGACAGGTTTCAACGGCACGCATTTTTTTGCAAATAATTTCACGCAAACACGATAGGCTAATTAAGTCGATAGCCTACTTAGGCCCCGGAGGCTAAACCAATCACATCAGTTTTTTTTTTTTTTTGGTCCGCAAGTAATTATGTCTAGCCAAACAAAGCTAAGAGATTCGCTTCAAAAGGTCATCATGGTGCTCAAATATCACACCTCTTATAATTTTTCCCTATTTATGTTAATTAATCAAAATTCATGTGGCATTTTGGCGAAATAGCTATCAATCAAAGTCGATAACGCAACAGGCTTCTAAAATCTAGACAGCTATGGATTTGGCATTAGCCATCTGTACTCCTTGCCGGGGAACAAGTTTTCGAATAAAGTCTCAGCTATTATGGCACGATCCGCTTGGATGTGAAACTAATTTCACTGAGTAATGTCGTTATGCAACTTTTCTTACCCCATTTATGACTGAAGGCTCGTTAGCAAATAGAAGCACATATGTTACAGTGTTATTGCAATCCAATTGCAACTAATTAATAAATCAGCGTATTTGTTACCGTCGACATTTTTATCATATCGTATTTAACTCGCAGAAGTAGGCGATTGGGTTGCGTTTCTGCAGCGGCTTTTACCAATTCTAATCAGTAATTGTATCATTGGATTGGTATTTGCAGGTGAAGTGGTACAGTGGAAATTGGACGTGCGTAGGAAATAAATTCGAGAAGAGGAGAGTGGATGCAAGTGTTGTGTTACCTCCTGTGGCAATAAAAGTAGTTGATCGGGCTTTTGTGATTTTTTTTTACCTTTTTATTAACACGCGGTATTTTAAGATGCTGACACAGAATCTGCAGAGGAAAAATTAAAAAAAAATGTTTGAAGGCAAGTGTGTGAAGATAGGAGTCGCGAAAAAATTTACGAAATTTCCAATGTAAAGAGTGATTCAGTAAGAGGTGTAGGATATGCATTTTACGTTCTATTCGTTTCGTACAATTGTACTGAATTTTTTTTCGACTTTTGTAATCTAATATATTGTAAAACTATGGAGCGGTTAACACTTAACAAATTTAATGAATGAATTAATAGCTGGCACGACAGCTCGGGATGAATCAAGGCCTAGCATCTCGCAACGCAATGTTGTGCATGTTAAATTTTTCGCAAGAATGGAAGGGACCTTAAATTTATTTCCGATTCCAATCGATGACTTGAGAAGCTATTTCATGACAAATTTTACTTCCGGAGGCTTATCATTCACCGACGAGAGGTGGTGCCGCGAAAAATGTTCGGTGGACATGACTGGGGCTTGAATCCACGCCGCTCGCTCAGCAGTCCAACGCACTAATCACTAATATTTTAAATAATATAGTAAAAAATTGCCTGGATTTTTTTTAAAGAAATCGCACGGAATTGAAAAGATATTCAGAAAAGTTTTAGGTACTTTTTGTGGTCTCCATTAAGCGATAAGAACTTAAGCATCTATCACCCAGAAAAGGAAAATTTAAATCTGCTCAGATAGTCAAGCACCACTTAAAGCCATCAGAACTCCAACATCCAAGACAAACTCAACTAGCTTGCCAGTCACAACGACGTCCGCCTTGTTGGGGTGCCGGGTCACGAAGGTGTCAGGCGATGAGGAGAAAGGCGACGAACTGGCAGGAAAAGGGGGGCACGTGATAGAACGAACCCCTGGAAACACAGTGGAAGTCGCACTAATAATAATTAAAACAGCAACCAACGAGAGGATGCAAAGGGATTTCGATGATCACTGGGGAAACCTGCCGACATGCAAAGTGGCTAGATCACTCGTAAAGAAACCAAGCAACAGAGAGCAATTAAGGCTGATGGTGGGACTCACCATAGAACACATTAGCCTCAACAATCACATGACTGAGCCTCGCTTACATGGAGACATGTAGGAACTACGAGGAAGAAGAAGAAGATCTCGAAAACTTCCTATGCCACTGCCTAACCCTAGTGAGAATGCGACAGAAAACCCCGGGGTCCACATGGATACCAGATCTAAGACACCTCAAGACGGCATTCTGGCCTTCACAAAATAAAGAGCAAGATTCGCCAGACCGTACTCCATAATTGTTTCCAACTTGCCTAGATCCCTCCCCACATATATGGGATTCTATCCCTGCAGCAGTTCCGATGATTAAACGAGGCCCGACTGAGGCTTAAGTGAAGAGCCTTCCGCTCACCCTCTTATACCATACTATAAGCGTATATTTCTTTTCTGTGGTATAAAGTAAAGTTAGCCACCACGCCTGTCTGTTTGAAAGCTTTAATCTCAAAGAGTTCTGAGCGGATTTTATTCTAGATTTATTCTAGATCACCAATAGATAGAGTGTCTTTTGTTGTTGCATATTAGCTGAGCGGTCACAGCTTATGTCAACAAAGTCGTACAAACAACCACTTGGGTGGTGTTTCTTGCGTATGCAGCCTAAATCGTTTGATGTAAGTCAAAAAATATACGATAGGCTCTTTGCTGACGTGTATCTGCATATACGTAATGGTAAATTTCCAACATATGATTGTCCTAAAATTTGTAGGACTTGATAGAAAAAGTTTAAGGTTTCTACTACGACCCATAATTCATTTCAGGAGAGAGCTATACTGTCTTGAAATAACGAGCGAGTCAACAAAGTGAGTGACTTGATGATGCCTAGGTTTGGTGCTCCGTCAAAAATGTACCATTCAGCTGATTCTGTCCTGGATAGAGAATGGCCGGTACATTGCCATCTTGCAAGTGTAATCAAGATTCAAAGAGTAGGCTGCATAGGGATAACAGATAATAGATAAGACCAACACCCAGAGCGGCACTTGGAACAATGCTGAACCTAATTGCTGGAGACATAAACTGTAGCAATACCGCGGCAAAAACAGCATTTAGACAAAGACAAATAGGTCTGTTCTAAGCCGATAAACTACCACGAATAAGAATACAGATACCGACTACATCATTCCAACCTCCGACTTTGATAGGAGATTTGATATAAAAATACCAAGAAGAGAGGACTATGATGAGGGTATAGTCTGCACTGAACAAGATTTATCCTTATACGCTGAAAATTCTAAAATCCAACGGATAGTTGCGTCGATTTCTTGAGGGTTCCGTCGATTCCTTCTTATCTCCTTTCGCTTATCTCCACTTCTTTGTTGAACGATTCCCAGTTTGTGTCCCCATTAACTGCGTTTTGCTCTCTTGATCCTTTATTTGAATTTTTTGAGTCCTGATTTAGAAGTTTCCTAATCAGAACGATCCCTTATAAACTGAAATAGTATTCCGAAGTAGAAATGTGATTGGCGCGCAAACAATTTCGTCATGAAGACATCTAGAATAGCGTTCATATTTTTCTCACTTAATTTAAAAAGAAATACGACCAGGATCTCCCAATCCTTGGAGCTCTTAAATTTTATTGGTGCAGCTTCGGACAAGTTTCAAGAGTTTCACTTAACGACTTTCTGTTCGTTGGTGCTTTGCTGTCAATGGTGGGACATCTGCATTTTTTGTGACTAAAAAGCTTCTTTTTGGATGACGTTAAGGCGAAGAATGCAAACAAGAAATTAACACTTAATTCCAGTCTCTACACTTCGTCTGCAATGGTAAACAAGTTATGTCCACAGAATTACGAGTATTTTGAAGGTAAATTCCGATGAGTTACACCAAGGATTCCGCTTAAATTTTTTTATTATACTGCATTTTTCAGGTTTTTTTTTGAAGATAATTAATTGTGCGAAATACGATCCACCACTTCTTGAAGCGTTTTCCTTGAGGGTACTCCTCTCATCGCTTCGTTAAATTGTTGCAGTGCTTCTTTACCGAGATAAATAATTTAATTCGCCATAATTTGCATAAAGATGGCTATTCGTTTCGTGCCAGAATGGTTTGGCGTAAAGTAAATTTCTTGCCGTTTATTTTAACCTTTGCGGTTATTTTTTGCTTCATAAGGCTTGGACTGCTATTTTTTGTGGTTTCTTGAATGTCCACATTTGTCTTACTTATAATGTACCCTGCTCCAAAAGGGGCAGGCAAACTAATAAGCAGGTCTTGCTTCATATTATTTTGACGTTGTTTTTGAATAATTTTAATATTTCATTGCATAATATTTTAATTCTGTTTTACTTACTTATGTACTTAGATTCAGCCCAAGGTGGTTTAGTTGGTCGAAATTGGGACGCCCTACTGAGTTAAGAACTCGTTTGAGTCAGGCGTACCACCTGAATCAAAGGCCTTCTTCATTGTGTAGTAGCTCAAGGGTAAATTTGATTCTGCTGACTAACTCGATGTCACTGAGGCAATACAGTTCGCTTTGATATACATTTTTTTGCCCATTCCCCGTCTATGTAAACACGACAATAGCGGGTGATCTATTTCTTCCACAAAACAATCAAAGGCAACCTCATCTCTTGACAACGTCCATGACTGTTCTTTTCCATTATATTATAGAATAACTTAAGTTATTCAAACAAGTTTTCCCAGCCTCTCAAGCCAAAAAAAAACACCGGTTGGCTAGACTTAGTTTTCGATTGATCTCTGTGCCTATGTGGTCAAAGTCTCTAACAAATTCAAAGTTGCATCTTTCTAGGGTGACTTTCTGTCTGAGACATTGATGTCGGGGTATTTTTTGCTAACAGCACGTGTGAATCATACTTTGTCTCGCCGTTTAATCCATCATGACACTTTTGTCTTAATACATACTAAAGACAAAGTGCTTCTGACATCATGCTGTATTCTTGGACTTTAGACAGATTGTTCCTCCACTGTTGGTATGTTAGTTTTGAACAATTCTTTCAAGAAAGACATTTAAAGTCTCGGTGCGGTTTTTGTCGACCTTAATTTTCATCCTTAGTTATCAAGTTAAAGTGATCCTTCAAGAAGAGGTACACTAAGACCAGAAAAGTATGTCCATTGTGATACCACTAAGTACTGGGGTTTGACCAATAATTTATATGCTAGCTGATACCCGCGACTACGTCCGCGTGGAAACACGTCACATTATACCCTATATCCTTCTCCGGGTTTCAAGCCATTGATGACTAGTTATAGATTTTCAATTCCTCATATTAATTCTTTAAGGCGTCCCTGTAAACAACATTCCTGGGTTTTCTTTCTGGCTCCAGGATGACCAGGCTGTCAAGTGAATTGACTCTAAGCGCGCTATGGGAGAAACAGTCACGCTTCAGATCCACATTGTCCGCGTTCAAGTTCTTTTCCTGTAGCTTATTGATGTTCATGGCATATCAAAACTCAACAGAAAATTGCAAACGTTTGAACTTAAAGTGTTAGTCTGATGGGTTCAGAGGAATGCGGGGGATGAAAACAGTTTTTCCCTGATTGGCATTTGTGAGAATCCTGGCTTCGATTGCGTGCTGGTACAAAGTCTTCATTTGCACAGGGTTTACATTGGGCAATAACTTTAAGGTTGAGGATATGAGGTGGATTTCCTGGTGGATAGAAAGTGTGCAATAACTCTACAGCATCTTACTTCCGAGTTTCAACAGTTACTGTTCGCCAGAACTGATATTCTAAGGAAATCAACAAAAAAACAGTTATTTTAAGGAAATTGCGCCTGGAAAGTAGGCGTGGCTATACATAATGTCAGGAATATTTGTAGAATAAATGAATACCTACTCGTTTGCTTAAGTAAGTTTTTTCGAGTTCCTTATAAAATTAATCAAAAAAATGCGTTTTTCAAAAAATGGGCGTGGCAGTGGGAGGATTTCGAAAATGTTTAGCCTATGTTCATTCCCTAGGCTTCAGTTATCTCCTTTCCAAATTTCATCGAAATCGGTTAAGCGGTTTAGCCGTGAAAACGTAGTGGACAGAGACACTTTCGCATAGATAAAGTGTGCAGTAGACTCTTGCTCCTCTTCAACTCTGCAGCTCCCGCAGAAACCATTGTATGCTATACCTTGAGGAAGTTATACCTCTACAGGTTGGCTAAGTCTCTTTCCTTATGCATTGGATACAAAATACTGAGATTCTATTGATGCTGTTGCGATTGTAGTCGTCCGACGTCAACCTTTCTCACAGCTGTCCCTTGACTTTGCGGTGTTCAGGTAACAGCAAGGTAGTGGTCTAAATTAATATTTGCCTCTCGAAAAGGTCGGATATCCTTTATTCTTGTTGACGATCGATTAATCGGAAGACCTTCATGTACCCTTATGAGTATTAAGATACAGGTTTCGGGTTCTTTCCGCATCAAAATTCGTAGTTTGTCAAATTTTGAAGAGTGGGGGCAAGATTCTCTCAGAGAGAAGTAAAATTACGAAAAAGTAATGGAACGCGTTAAACAAGAAAAGCTGCCCAAATTTTAAACGTCAAACGTCAAATCTTGGAAAAATATAAAGGAAAGAATTTTATGATTCACATTTGGAAAGTGTGGAAAACATTTATTCATTGTTCTAAAGATAGTTTGGTGTTTCAGAATTCTCCAATATCTGATAATTATAAAATGACAAACAGCTATTTGGCAGATCTGGCAGATTTGACAGTTTTCATAAAGCAGCCCAAAGAAATTTCTTGCACTAAAATTCGTAGCATGGGGAAATTTCTTACTCTCTCGTGAGCGCTGACTTTTACGAAAAACTACTAAATATTTGCGTACTCGAACAGGATTTCGTAAAAATTCGTAACTTTTCGTAATAATTCGCTGTTTTAGGAGGGTACGCGAACAGAACTAATGTTTCTCCCCACCACAATTTCGATGAACCTAAATCGTTTACCGGAGGGTACGTCCTTTAGGCTGTAGTTTCGGATAACATTACCAAAGATGCCCGATATTTCTAGTTTTGAGTTAAAATCTCCCAGGATAATTAAAATGCCATAGCTAGGACATGGTATGTTTTTTCCAAGATAACGTAGTTGCTGTCTTTCTGTTATCATCTGTTTTCTTTGTGGTGGCATACGTGCATACTGGGGTTATGTTAGCAAATTTAGCCTTGAATCGAATTGTTGTGAGACGCTGGTGGACATTCCAGTATAGGTTAGGTTAGGTTAGGTGGCTGCCCCCGCTCAGACAGGGACATACTTAGACCAAACCGACATCGAAGGGGACAACCTTAACGCTATTTATCCTAAGATTTGAACCATTTCGTTCCAGAGATGAAGTTTCTTATCTTCTGGATGTCGAGCTCAGCTAGATCGTTAAGATCTTTGTAGAAGTATTCCACGCGGGTTTTCCTTCTTAGCGTCTCAAGAGCAGAACGTTAACACAGAAGGTGGGTTGTAGTTGCTTCCTCCTTCTCGTCTCTGCAGCTTCTACAGGAATCAATGGAGGGGACCCCTAGTCTGAATGCATGTCTGTCTATCAAGCAAAGTCCGATAAGGACCCTTATTAGTGAATCCAGGTTTTTCCAGTTTGTGGTTAAAAGTCTCTTTAAATTCAGGTTAGACCAGATTTGTTTTGACAGGAGACAAGTGCTGATGTTGTTCCACCTATGGCTTGCTAGTTTCTTGGCATCCGTCTCAAGAAAGAATTTGATCGATTCGATAGGCGCAAGTGGTTGATCCAGGTTTTCGGCAAGATGCCGTCATGCACCCTCATTTGCCAGTTCGTCTGCTCTGCAGTTAGATTACATTGCCTCGTTGAGAGATCTGCGGCATTGTTTCACCAACCTTGATCGTATTGTCGGCGATTCTAAGGATTTAATAGCTGCCTGACCGTCTAGTCTTTGTATAGTACAATAGCACTACAATCTATCGCATTAATTGAAAGCGAACCCGCAGCTTCGCAGACGGCCGTGATTTCCGTTTGAAACACACTACAGTGATCCGGCAGTTGCGTGGTAATGGCTAAGCCACCGTACCACCCGCTGTCTGTGAATATTTCTAGCGTGGAAAAGTTCAAAACTGTATCGGACTCCCAAGAGCTTCTACTAGGAATACCAGTTTTGACGCTAAAGTCAGGTATAAGTTTACCTAAAATTGCAAAATTACGGCAATTGGCACTTATTTCCACACCTCAACTTGTCGTTTCACTTCAAATGTAATTCACAATGGAGACAGTTTGACTACTAGTCGAATATTTTACATTTTTCACTCGATCTCCCTTAATGTCTAGAAAATTCCCCAAGTTCACTCAGAAAGAAAGCCCAGTGGTCAACGATTTATTCATAATCTCATCATTCAAATCATGTTTCAAATATTAATGCAGGAATTAATTTCTAAAAATTTGCATACATATCATATATCATATTTTTTTAAAATATCTCTATGAATACAAATTGTATACATACTTATGATGAAACTAGTGATCTTTGGCAAGCATTCTTCTCGCAGTCGATTGAGGTAAACTAGTTCTAACTAATTAGTTTAACTAACTAAAGAAAAACGGTTTCGCTTTCACGGTAATTAGCACAGATGGTGAAAAGGTGTATACCGATGGAGGGAAATGAACTGAAAAATCCCCTTAAAATATTTCCAACTGATTGATTACCCAGTACTTAATGAAGTGTTAAGCCGAACCAATTAAATGTGTTTGTGCTAAATTGTCGTGATGTGTTGATTACTCACTGATTCAACCAGCGAACCCTAATGTCTGGCACTTTCACTTACTTCACGAGGTTATGCAAAAGCACTCAAATTTAAGTTTGCTGCTGGAAATTTTCTTAAAAAAAAATTTAGAATGAACCACTGTACACTGAGGAGCTTCAGGATGAGCAAAATTATTAAGCTGAGAAAGGCCGAAATACGGACAGGTCCTTGTTGATACTATTCTGGAATAGCCTCTGGTTAAATGTTTCTGATCCAAACTGCTCCTTTCATAACGCAGTAAGAGTTGTAGTAAAAATAGCTGGCGCGACAGCTTGGAAAGAGCCAAGGCCTAGCTTTTTGCAACCATTCATGTTGTGCGTGTTGTATTGTTCGCACGAATGGAAGGGACTTACGATTTATTACCGCTTCTGAACGGCGAATTGAGAAGCTCTTTCATGACAGATTGTACTCCCGAAGGCTTGTCATTCTCCGACGAGAGATGGTACCGCTGTTCGGTGGACACGAATGGGGCTTGAACGCACGCCACTCGCTCAACAGTCCAACGCACTAACCACTTAGCCATGGCGAGCACTAAGAGTTGTAGTACATTTGCAAACTTATAGGACATACGACAAACCATATACCAAACAGTGTCAAATGCTTTCTCTTCGACTCTAGAAAAGTTTCTACTCCTTTTCGTTGCAGACATAAGTATGTGGTCTACGGTGAAGTATCCCTGTCAGAAATCTGCTTGAGTTTTCCCAGAAGTCCATTTTCCTGCATCCATCACATTAAACGGTTTGCTTGATTTTGAAGTGTTTAAAAGCAAAGGTCCGTGGTAGTTAGAAAGTTCCGAGGAGTCGATTTTCTTGAAAATTGGGAAGATAATGGCTTGTTTGAAGCTGTGCGGTAGGTTTCCAGATTCTGTTGGGAATTCTGTTGTATCCGGAAGCTTCGCTGTACTTTGACAAGTGCTTCTTTAACGGATGATTTTGGATTCAAAATAGGGCCATAGGTTAGGTTAGGTTAGGTTAGAAGGGTGTGTGATGGATAGGCCTCATCACTTCCACTCGGAGATCTGAAGGTCCATTGTGAGTACCCTTTTAATTTTGTGGGAATACCAATATAGTTCTCGAGACAGCCTAAGGACCTATCCTATTGTTGGCTGTTTTGTGAACCAGTTAGTACTCTTTAAGAATCGGAGTAGGTCCGTTAACTGTAAGTCTGTAACCTCTACTATGCTTGCAAATAACCTTGATCCCAATGCGCGTAGACGTCGTTCTTGGAGGGTGGGGCATTGGCACAGCAGATGTTGGATTGTGTCTACCACCTCTTCATCTCTGCATAAATTATTGGACTCGATTCCTCACTTGCGGAGCATGACTCCGATGACGCAGTGTCCTCTGATAACTCCAAAGAGCATGCGGATAGAGGATCTGTCCAGTGCCAAAAGGTACCTTGTTCTAGTTTAATTTAATTTCGGCCATAGCGTCCGAGAGGTGGCGCAATCCTCTTTGGCTAGCCAGAAGGAGTTAGCTTCTTTCTCTATTATGCTCATGCAATCTCCCTATCGGTGGCATTACAAATCTGACTGCTTCGCTAATGTTTATAGTCGACCCCAATCTTGCCAATTCATCGGCCTTTTCATTCCCTTCTATGTCCTTATGTCCAGGAACCCAGCAGAGTTTGACAGTACGGTGCCTTATTGTGATCAGCGTGCCTCGACATTTCTTGACTGCCTTTGATTTGATTGTATTGGATTTTATCGATTTTAAGGCTGCCTAACTGTCAACGAAGATGGTGAACTCCGATGGGGGAAGGTGACAATCTCTTATGCAGCCTGCAGCTTTTTTTTTTACCAGGATCTCGGCTTGAACGCTTTAGGTTTCCGGCAATTTAAAAGATTCCTGTTTTTGTAGGGTTTCCGACCTCCGGTTCCTGTTTCCATATTTGAGCCGTCAGTGTAAATGGCGATTTCGCGGTCTTTGATTACATTGTTTGACTCCCATTCCTCTCGGGTTGGGAATAGAATAGGAAAATCAGTGTTAAAATCATTATAGGGGATGAGGTAGCCCGATGTGGCTGTGAGGCTTTCGGAGTTATATTTCTCACCCATTAACTTAATTTTGTCCAGTATTCTTGCGGCAGCGCTTTTTATGAACAGGTCTAGAAGGTGGAGATGAAGGATCATGTCCAGACCTGCTTGCGGTGAACTTCTTACTACTCCCGTTGTGCAAAGTGCAGCTAGCCGGTGTACTTTGTAGAGTTTATTAAGATAGCTCTTGGTCTCTGATGCACTCCACCATACTAAGCACACATAGGAGATGATAGGTCTTACAATTGCTGTCTATATCCAAAACAGGGCCATAGAAGATTCTCAAATTGGCTTTTCAATACTTGGACAATTGGGTAGGTAGGTAGGTGGGATGGTTGCCCAAGGTAGGCCCTTTGTGATTCCACATGAGTTTTTATCTTAAATTAGTTGGAACTCTTGATAAAGCTTATGATACTTTTAATGTGAGTTCTCTAATAGGCTCTTGATAGGTTCTTAGATAAAGCTTTCTTCTTTGGGATAGGTTTGAACAGGTACAGTGAAGGATTGCTTTTTGTTCCCCTTCGACCCTGGAACTCCTGCAGAAAGTTTTTGAGAAAAGGCCCCTTCTTCTACCATAAAAATAGATCAAGTGAGCAAATCTCTCTGGAGGTAGGGCATGTGGTTCCATTTCTTCATTTCTGGATTGCCTCGCTGTTTGTATCGTACTTTAAGAGTGGTATACCTCGATTCCGCCGTTCTTCTAGGAGGAGTGTCACATTTGGCAAGTTCGTCAGCCTTACAACCATAACTCGGACACGTAAAGTCAGTGTGTAGTACGAGGTTACCAACACCACTCTTACTAATACCTTTTTTGCAGCAGTAAAGTGCTAGAGTCTTGGCTTTCTAATTTAATTTTGTATAGGATTCCACCAAAGTTCCCACGTGGTTTACGGAGTAGGCAGGCCAACCACGTGCCTTCGTTTAGTTCTCCGGTAAGGTTGCAAAGATGGAGTCGAGTTCTTCGGTGCATAGGTATTCTAGGCAGAGATCGTTGCTATGGACAGATCTATTGGTTCTACAATGGTTTCTGAAAGCCCTCTGGTCTGGTGGATGGTCCAAGAGACTGAATTGAAGGTATCTGTGATGTGAAAAGGAGTTCTCCTCTAACACCCTCAGTCACTGACCAAGTCAGAAGCAGATTCGGAGACAAAGGTGATGTCCAAAACTTCTTGCCTATCGCGGATGACAAAGGTAGGAATGCTCCTCCTGTTATAGAATGCGAGGCTATGGCTTAACAGAAAATCGAAAAGTGACACATCTCAGTTGCTTAATGTCAGACCCTGTCCAATGATAAGGTTAGTTTTTCGTCTCATTGCTTTTACTTATTGCTCTCCTCAAATTGTCACAAGGAAGTGGTTTCACCTGGTCGCGAGGGTCCCATTAAGGGTTGAGACAAAGGTGGTTTTAGTTAGGGTTAAAGTCCCACACTTCCACTTTCGAAATCTTCCACCTTTCTTACAAAAAAAAGCCTGGTGCCGAGCAAGATACGCTTTAGCCAGTCAATAGTTCATGGTGTAAATCCTCTAATGCCTAAACCAGCATCCAGGCGGGCCGAATTTATAGCGATTTAAACGTGTTGTACAAGGATTTTAATAGGCCCTTCAAACATATTCACCACGCAGGTGTGTAGAATTCCTCGACCGAAAAGCCGCACCGTTTTGCTGCAGATGGGATTTGAATGTGAGAACTGAAGCAGTTCAGTTGTGCGAAGTATTTGAAAGATTCGAAAATTCAAGCATTAAGTTCCAGATGTTAAGATTGATCTTTGCAAGAATGCAGGACTTTGGTTTACCTTGGTTTCTTGTGATGAAGAGTTTGTAGTTGGGGTTTTTCGGTCCACCCTCTAGGTCTTTCACAGCCCAAGGCTCCTTAATCAGGATCAGATCTTCTCCGTTTTTTGTAAGGACAAATGTCGCTTTGAAATAATGGAGATTAAGTCCAAGTAAATGGAATAATGAAGGAAGTACACACTTGGACAATTAGCTGATTGTTCATTTTTGGAGAGACCCCACTAAACTAGTCTGCTTCCTGAATCAGCTGAATTACTGGAATAACATAGTTTCGTTTTTGAAATAGTCCGACTTTGTTAGCTTGCACAGTTGACAGTAGCATCACTGCATTGCATGTGCGCTTTTTTACTTTTAAACAGTCAACGCCTAACCGTTATTAGTAATTTGCCACTGACATGGAATCGGCAGTCTAATAATTCGACATTACTCAGCTTCTTTGCAGAATTTAAAAAGCTAAAACTAGAGTAATTCATCAACCTGTCAATTGGTTGTTGAAAAACCCAATTGGCTGTGTAAATTCAACGCGCACAAGCAAACTGACAAAACCATCATTTCGCACACACAAAAGGAATGGCGCCAAACAAAATGGTAGCGTGACGCTAGATCCACCCTGTGAGCATGTGCTTAGTTACAAGCTCTGTTTTCCGGTTCATCCACTCCCCAAGATATTTATCAAATTAAAATGCAAAACCAAAGCCTCACACAGGGAAGTCAAAGTGGTTTAGCACTAAGTCAGGTTAAGTTGTTTAGACAACAATATCTTACAGGTCTTCATCGGCATCAAATTTGCATTTTTTTTTATAGCCAAGCAGAACAAAGCCATGCTCCACCAGCGATTCACCTGATGTTTCTACCGTTTCGAATTGCATTGGTATTCATTAACAATTTCTAAGCCATAATATAACAAAAGCTTGGAAAGCACACCGTTCAACTGGTTATATAATATTGAAATGCTGAATTCCAAGTCGTAAACTAGTTTTTACCCAATTTGTGATAAGCAGGCGAAAAACACGTTGCATGTATTTTGTGGAACTGGTGGAGTTCAATGAATTTTGTCATAAGAAAGTTAAGCAGATTAGAATGATGTATCGTTGGACAAATACCCGAGTTTAACACAGCAAATAATGCATATGTATGCTGTGACCTGTTTTGTGAAAACAAAGTTCAGTACTTTTATATAACAAACTGGTGGGCGAGCCCCTGCTTCGACTTAAAGTCCGGTTTCTTCGTGGAGTAGTATCGATGATGTTAAGACCTCTCCATTACAAGGAATTTACTTTGGGAGTGTTTTTCAACATTGAAGGCTCCGAGACGTCTGCGCTAAGCCCAACTTAAAATGGACATGTCCAGCTGAATTGAGCTGAGTAGCGGATACTCTACTTGACGATGAGACACGCAAACAGGAACAAGAAAGTCTGTAGGGAAGCAACTCAGGGTGACTCCTCAATCGTTTACACCTAACATGACTCCGTGTGGTGGACGAGATTTCGGAAATACTGAAGGAAAACAACGTGACGGCCTACACTGTGTCCGTGGTCATTCTGATATCGGGGAAAATTTCTTT
Organism: Matsumyia berberina; assembly: GCA_917880715.2. Lineage (NCBI taxonomy): Eukaryota > Metazoa > Arthropoda > Insecta > Diptera > Syrphidae > Matsumyia > Matsumyia berberina. The sequence goes on from OU862870.1 coordinate 40,664,471, forward strand.
CCATCCCAAGGGAAAGAGTTAACCATGGTCTACCACTCGGCAATAATTGAGTTAGTGGCAGAGAGCTCATCGTAAATCGGAAGGAAATCATTAAGTATGGACGAACCGAAGTTCCTTCATTCATTTTCGAAATGGCTCGTTTATATGAGAGTCGCGGGATTAGGGTGTTTAAGTGGAGTCTTCACATTTCCCGATCTTCATCGAGAAATCGCCATCGACTTTAAAACATCAGAGGCTATCTATGGGTAGAAGTGAGATTTCGGACTTGGTCCAACCATCTCGTTCCTGGACCTTCACAGGGATGCCTGCCTGATAGCACGGATTCCTTGGCACGTCTTGGAACCCGAGTTGGGGGCACGCGTTTAACATGATTTCTCTGATTTCTTCACGTTTACCTTCTTCACAGCTTCAACACAGTCGGCGACGAACTTATCTAGTGCATGCTAAAGTTCGGTCTGGGTGGACGTAAGGATGGCCGAGTCATCAGTGAAAAGCAGATGACTTATTCTTAAGTCTCCCTATTCGAACCATTCCTCTCCACGGCTGCGCTGTATTATCCAATCCATATACACTATGAAAAGGAGAGGTGACAGAACGCACCGCTGGCAAAGTCCAACGCCCACAGTGAAATGTGTCGATTTAAAGCCGTTCACCCAAACACAGCTCTTGCAGTTAGTGTATGGAGATTGAATGCCCATCAGAAGAAAATCGTCAATCCCATACTCCTGCAATACACTCCAGAGTTTACCTCGAGAGACCCGATCATATGCTTTCTCCAAATCCACAAAACAACTGTAGATAGGTTTGGCATACTCCTAGGTCTGCTTAAGTACCATTCTGAGAGTGAATGGCTGGTTGGTTGTGCTTTTACTTGGACGAAAGCCGCACTGCTCATCGCCTAACCTGGACTCGACCACATGTCTGGAAAGCGCTTTCAGTACCTTGGCAAAGACTTTTCCAAGATATGCCCCTTTAATTGAAGCAATCCCTCTTATCCCGTTTCTTAAAAAGAGGAACAATCACCCAAGTTTGCCAATCGCTAGATGTTTCACTGCATTCCCAGCCAAACTCACATCCTCTACGGTGGGACTATTCTCCGCCCAGCTCAAAATCATGGGTCTGCAATCCTCAGTGCCCTGTTCGGGATTGAGCAACTCCAAAAAGTGCTCGCCCCATCTGCGCAAGATGTCCTTGTCATCGGAAAAAAGTACACCATCTTTGGACTTAACTTCTTCGAAGATATTAAACTTCCTTCCTCTAAGATGGCGGATGGTTTGCTAGAACACCTCGTTTGCAGATCTGTGATCACAGTCCAATTTCTCGTCGAACTCCTTACAGCACTGTTCCTTGGGTACCAGTTTGCAAGTTCTTTGCGCCGCCATGTACCGGTTGCGAGAAGCTGAAAGTGTATCCACACCTTGAAGGCTTTCTTCTTCTCTCTGATGACTTCTTGAACTCCGGGTGTTTTAAACCACGTAGTTCTTTTCTCCACACCGAGCCGCTTCACTCCTCAAACATCACCCGCAGAGGCAGGGACTGCTGTTGAAAGCAGCCGCCATTCTTTCTCTACATTTTTCTCGTCGTTCTGCGAACTCTCCCACCCCATACGTGTTACCAGCCTTAGTTTATGCTTTGGTAGTAAAGGTACTTTATCGTTGAGTTGAAGTTCCTTGTAAACTAAAAACGGTCACCACTATACCTATACCATGCTTTACAACTATCAGTGTAGTTAAGCAAAGCACAGAACCCCTTCAAATTTTTTTGTAAAAGCTTGATGGTCCTTGCTTTATCATACTCTGGCTAGAACCTTTTTGATACTTCACAGGTGGTCTAGTTTAGGTTAGATTGAAGTGGCTGCCAGCTAAAGCCAACACACTTAGACCCATGAGAGGTGCATTGTGATACCACAAAGATTTCGAAAAGATCCCCTGCCTACTCATTGAACCAATCGATGTATATCAGGTCGCCTAAGTTTGTATAGAACCAGGCTCCTAAGTGGAGTTTTCTTTTACGGGAGAGAGCTAGACAGGTGCAAAGAAGATGGATAATAGTCTCCTCCTCCTCCTCGTCCATGCAGCTTTTGCAGCAGTCGTTTGCGTAAACGCCTTGTTGCATGCTTGCCTATAAGGCAGTGTCCAGGAATGACACCTATTATAGTACTGATATGCGATCTATTAAGAGGAATTAAATACTTAGAGCGTCTCAGATCCAGCGTTGGCCAAATCTGCTTTGTCACTAGACATGTTGAACTACTTGTCTACCTAAGATTTTAGTTTTATTTTGCAAGTAGCGATTGGTACACGTAAGATGCCCTTATCAGGCCGAATAGGTAATATTGTTCCATATCTGGCGAGTTGATCAGCCTTGTAGTTCCCTGGAATGTCACTGTGCTCCGCCATCTCTATAAGAGACGATCGGCAGTCTAGGGCTATTATTGAATTTAAAGCGACTGATTCCAAGGACGCAGTGCCGCTTGACTGTCCGAAAAGATGCTGATATCCGTGGCTGATATCACTTTTTTCTTCACCCAAGATAAGACTTCTCTGATCCCCATGACTTCCGCCTGGAACACGCTACAATGATCTTGAAAACGGAACGCTAGGCTGAGAAAACACCACCATCCAAGTCGTTACTAGATATTGAGCCTTCGTCGGTGTAGAAGTGAATCGACTGAGAATACATCGTCCAAGAATGACCTTTGAGGGATGGTTACCTCGAAGTTTTTGTGATGGTGTCTTGTCATGATTCTTGGGTGTGGTGTCTATGTTTTTGGGTAAGACCCCTTTTTAGCTAATTTATCAGCTATCTCATTACATGTTACTCCGCTGTGCCATTTCACTTTGTTCTGTTTGCCAAAAACCCTAAGTTATTCGCATTTTACAAGCTTCGGTGGTATTTGCGTAGCAGCTATTGCCTTAGTAGATAGTAATATCTTTCCCTGGTATCGTTATCATTAGCAACAATGGGGCGGCTCTTGTTACTGCTAGTACCTTCATCATTATCATCATCATCTTCCAATGGCCCGCTTATCCACTATGAGGGTTTAGGGAGCTTAAGTGGACTCTCCACATTTGCCGATCTTCCGCCATCGACTCTAACACATCAGGGGTTATCCCCATACGGGTAGAGGTGACATTTCGGACTTAGTCCAGCCATCTCATCCTAGACCTACCCAGGAGACGTCTGCCCGATGGCACGAAATCCATGGCACGTCTTGGAAACCGAGTTGAGGACATGCGTTGGACATTCCCAAACCATCGAAAAACGGATGTCCAAGTACGGTACGGTTCAATCTCCAGTGTTTTGATAGGCTAATTCTAAGAAAACTCTTCGTTGCAGTCTTTTGCATGAAGGGATCTACAGACAGAAGGATGAGAATCGTTTCCATTCCCGCTAATGGGGGAATCCAGTGCATGGTTTTCTCTCTATGGCTCTTTTAAGCCTCTGAGGCTGGTGGTTTTGACGGCAGCGTGCCAATAGACCAGTCCTCCACCGAGTATTGGTCAGACGCTCGCGGAGTATATTCATAGGGTTATTCCGGATCTGGACCCGGAGAGTCTATAACAGATATAAAATGAGACCTGTACCTTTTTTGCTGTTTTATATTCAATTCAGGAGATTCGAGAAAAGAATCTTACCGATGAAGATATCACATCTGCAATTTCAATATACTTGGTTGACAAGGCGTCTTTTTTTGCTTTAGGAACGACTATTGCACAACATTTTTAAAAGAACCGTGCAACGGTGTGTGATTCATCACGACTACAATTTCGCCGAATAAAACTTAATTTGAGTACGTTAAACTTTTTAAAATTAGCACCACTTTCACACTTTTTTTGGAATAGCCATTTGCTTGTAGGTATATGTACAAAAATATTTACCAGATAATTAACTATACATAAAATTATTTTGATTAACATCGTATTAATTGATTTTACCAATTTCGTTTTCATTTTAGGCAAACTGGTTTAAGGCCACGCAGTATTGCAGATATCACGGCATGCACTTAGCAAGTATTGCATCGCAAGAAGAGAACGATAGACTTGAAAAATACATTAGAGATTTTGGTAAGAAAAAAAAAAAACAGCACCCTATACTCTTAGGCTACGCGCACAGTGATGCGATGCGAGAAGCAAAAAACATGCGATAAAAATTTTCACATGAATTTTTATCACTTCACTGTGCACATGTACATTGGAATACAAGTGAACAGTTTTAGCGCACGCTTCTCGCATCGCATCGCTTTATTGCTTCACTGTGTGTTCAGCCTAAGTTATTCTAAAGTGATTGAGCCGTAAAAATTTGAATGAGTACTTTAGTAGTAACCACATACGTCAACAACCTCATCGACATTTTAAGGAAATATATGTCTTATAAGCTGCCCTTCTCGTATAGAAACAGTGCTATTAAACACCAATTGGAGCTCAGGCACGCTAGGCTGATCACGGTCATTCCTACCTAATACCTAACTAAAAGGTCATCCATTTTGTGGTTCCGACAGTAAATTTAAATAAAACACATTTATGATTTAGATTTCGATCAAATTTTTATTTTAATATATTGTTTGGATCCTGCCATTATGAACGAAATATAATGTCATTCAAATGACCTTCACGGGACTTCTTGCAGGACTCGATTCTGGCAAGGTAATTTTCGATTACTTTTCGACACATATCGGACAATAACTCGACCATAACTTGACAAATATTCGTTTTCAACACTTTGATTAACGGCAGCCATATTTTCTGTAGACCGTGCACTTTGGTGAAGGATAGGCCTTAAGAAATTTGTTACAGACCCAGTCCCTTCGAATTTTTTCACAGTCTTGCCTATAAGACGCTCAGATGGACGGTTATGTCAACTATAATCTGCTCGCAATACGCGAAACATAGCTTCTATAGAATCGCTATTTTTGTAGTACAATTTTTACAATTTTAACACGTTCTGCAATTATTGTTAAACGTTACATATTGTAAAATGGCAAACCTTAAACTAAACATATACAGTCTCGTGTGACAGTTCGGTTTGACGTATGTAATTGAAACAGAGATGTCAAATCCGAACCACGAATTGGATGACCCTGTACATAGTCGGAATAATTTTGAACCGCATTTTCAAGGATTGAAGAACAAGATTTGTGTGGATGAATTTTTTTAGGGTAAATCCTCGAAGCGACACAAAATTTTATTTGGCTCAGTGGTTGGGTTAGTTAAGGTAGATGGGCGGGCGAGAGGAAAGAAGCTCTCTGTGCCACACTCACGTCAGTAGAGACCCATTGTGATGCCTAATTTTGGGGCGGAAGGTACCTCTTGCTCGTGGAGTACCCAAATCATTCTCCGATCGTCGAAGACTCGTAGATCGTCCTCACTTAGCCTCAGCTTTTTCATGTGATAACGCAGAGTATTATGACCTGTAATTACTCCTGCAAGAATTGAGAGCGTTTTCCTGTCCTTCTGCATGAGAGTATTAGTTCTGGCACCGTTGTACTTTGGCCATAGTTTTCTAGGTATCTTACAGCAGTCCAAAGAGCTCCATCTTTCATTCGCTTCCGCTAGTATCCTAATTCATGCTTCATAATTGAGTTCGCATGGCAGAACTTTCACTGACTTATCAGCCTGCTCCAGGTCTAGCGTAGATCCTTTCCTTGCCAATTCGGCAGCCTTCTCATTCCCTGATATGCCCTCATGTCCAGGGGCCCAGCATATTTTTTTAAGACCACTAAGCTCTTCGCGACAGCATTTCACAAGATTTGATTTTATTTCAATAGCAGAAATCGCTTTTAGTGCTCCCTGGCTGTTGATAAAAAAAGGTGATATCATCATACGCTGTCTCACGGACAGCAATTATCACTGCTAGGACCTCCGCCTGGAAAATGCTGCTATGGTCCGGGAGACTAACTGATTTAAAGATGTTAAGTTTGTCTGAGAATATGCCTGCACCCACGCCAATGTCCATTTTGGACCCATCAGTGTAGATGGGTTTGGTTCGCGGGTTTGGTATTGTTCCCCTTGTCTTTTCTTCTCTGCTTGGGTGGCTCAGTGGTTAGTGCTTTGGACTTTGGTCTGTGCGTTCAAGATCCAGCCATGGCCATTGAACATTTCCACCCGTTTTTAGAATATGGTTACTGAAACTGGGGCCTTGACGACGGCCTTAAACTGTCAGAGTATATTTCAAATGTGAGTTAGATGATTGCTGAGTACACAGAGGGCTCTGTGAGTTGTCAGCAGCTCCTTTTGAAAAACACTAACGAAGTTGGTTAGTCTTCCGGCTGGCAATTGGTGAGGTTTTCTATAGAACTGCAAGATGTGCTGTAATTCCTATCGCCCGACCCTTCGACTTCCTTGGAAGACTACGTGTGGCTTCCTCTTCCTTCACAGAAGTTTCTTCTCCCTTCGAGTTGCAGAGAATTCGTCCGATGTCGTGTTTATAGTGCAGCTATTTTTATCCCTTGGTCAACACTCGCGTTTATAAATTCAGCATGTCGAGTCCAGGCGCTTGGAGGTACAACAATCAGGAACAGTTCCCACCAAAATGTCACGTTTTCAGGAATTCGGCCAAATGTACCCCAGATTCATTAAAGTCAACAACATCTATTAGCCAAGTCACACTTGGAATGCATTGCCACGCTCGAAGTGTTCTTTAGATCACAACCTACAACTTCACAAGACCATTCCTGTCCTTTCTTTTCCTCAACCCTCCTTCGACTTGCAGTGGATACGTGTTAAATTAAAATTCCCTTTCAAAGTTTGACAAAGTTTGCGTGTGTATCCAGAGTGTCTCACTGCCTTTGCTGAATCACACAATCAGCCAATCAGCTTCGTGCCACACATCACCTATTCCTTGCAAATGCAACAGTTTAACGTATTCGTATCCAAAACACTGAGGTATTCGCTTAAAAGCATTCCTACTCCAATTAGGAGCATTTCCTAGTGCCGTATGCAAGTGTGTGCCTGTGCCGCTCAGTCACCGACATCTGAAACTGTTAAGGCTTATTTAACTTATGCATCGTACCTCCGTCCTGCTTAATACCTTTGCTTTGGCTTAACCGAACCAGCATTTTGTGGTTCACCCGGAAGTGCAAACAAAAGTCTCCATACTACGCTCCGCCATCTACAATGCACAATGCGCCGGCTTTTTACCCAGTGCATGGCATCAAAGTCTGTTTAAATGGTGGCAACTTAATTCCGTCATGTTTCTATTCGAATGGTGACGTGCTTTGCACATACGACTTGCCATGCAAAAACTGTCGCACAGATGTTGGTTTCAGATACAGATACCCAACTATGTGCTTGGAATCATGTTGCATTGTCTCTCACACGTGTGTGGGGGGGGGAGGGGGGTGAACTGTTCGCAGATAATTTCCTTTTAAACGGGTATTGACTCGCACTTGCGAAACTTTTCCTCTGCCTCTTAATTGTGGAAACATAATTCTTCAAGATTTTTTGTATGTTTTCTCCTTTCAGGTCTGGGACACGAGCACTTTTGGACTTCTGGAACGGATTTAGCCGATGAGGGTAACTTCTTCTGGATGGCCAATGGACGGCCAATAACATTCACAAATTGGAACGCGGGGGAACCAAATAACTTTCGCTACGAAAACGGAGAGGAGGAAAATTGTCTGGAGCTCTGGAATCGCGACGGCAAAGGCCTCAAATGGAACGATTCGCCCTGCAGTTTCGAGACATACTTTGTTTGCGAAGTACAACCAAATTAGAATAGAAGCGTTTAGCTTGTCCCCTGAAAGGCAAACGACTTTTCACTGCACACATTTTCACCGATGTATCTTTTGATATTAGTTATATGTATTTTCTTTTTATTGTTGTAGAACGTATAGCCTAGTTAGAAAAGGACTTTTCAAATTGCATTTTATTTGTTTACTGGAGCGCTGTGTGGAATGTCAAAGCACACGCAATCGAGTAGAATATGTAGGCCAGCGTCATTGTGGGATAGTCTGGGAGTTTCTCTTTGTATCCCTTTGTTTGAGGATCGAAATGGGGGAAGTACTGCCGTTATTTATATTTTAAGTATTGTACTCTTAAGCACAATGAAGGAGAGACGTTAGAAATAAAGTATTTGTGTAAGTCAAATGAACAAAGTTTTATTTTTATTTATTTTCCTTGTTAAGATGAAAGAGTTTAGATACGCATGAATTGAATGAATGAGAAGCAGCGAATCGACGGGAATATTAAAGTTGACATTGAACGCTTAAGCACACCTACAATCTTAGCGGGAAGCTCGACAAAGTGCGTTCAACAACCACAAACGTCAAAGAGATATCTGAAACCATCTTTGGGCTACTTACCTCCACCATGGTGAAATGATGAGTTCATTCAACAAAAGGTGACAGAAGATGCACACTATCCAAGGCTGCAGTACAAAATAATGACAACCAGAGATGAGAATCGGGCCGGAAGAAGGACGGGGAAGAAAATCCTGCGTAAAAAAAACATGATCTTTGAAGCCTTCCAACTCTAGAAGTTAAACAGTTTTGTGAGCACAGGAATTTTGTCAAACAAGTGGCAGCAGTCTTAAAACAGCAGGCTTCTCGAAACAGCCAGTGTAATGTAGTCATTGAGAAGCAGGGAGTTAGTGAATAGCAGTGTATTAAACAAGTTTTTTTACAGCAGCTGCTCCATGGGCATCAGATGGAGGGAGTGACAGAGTAAGAAAATAAACCATCCCACATCCAGTCAAAGAAGAAGCAGTTCTCTCGTCTAGTTCAGAGATTGGCGCAGCCATAAAGAAGCGAAGAATATATGTATGCCCAATGACTGGACTGGACATGTGTGGGGTACAATCGAGAACCGTGTCGCTACTTTGCATACAGTAAATTGTAACTTCAATTTCGCTCAAAGTTACCCCTAGTGGCGCTAGTAAGGTGCCCCCAACAGGCTTGCGGACGATGACTTGCACGCTAATATGCCTCATCCTGCCGATATCGGGCCGGCTCAAAGCCCTGGCACTTCCTCTAAAATTGAGCTGTATTCGTCATGAAGCGCCCTTTATTCAAGTATACATTTTTCGCTGTTTTGGACTATATTTTCTCTTTATTTACGCTCCGAGTTAAAAAACGGTTTCGCGTCAAAATCGGTCAATATGTTCCACATACGCCACAGTATTTTGAGTTTACGGAACCTTGACAAGATGTGCTTAGACGAAGAGGGACGCATTTCCATGCAAATAAGTTAGGTTAGGTTGAAGTGGCTGCCAGCGAAAGCCAACAAACTAAGACCCACTAGGGGTCCGCTGTGATTCCACGAAGATCTCAGAAAGATCTCCTGCCTACTCACTGAACCAATTGGAGCTTCTTATGAATCGTAGGAGGCTACTAACATCGATGTTTAGTTCGTATAGAAGAAGGCTCCCAAGTGGAGTTTCCTTTTGCGGGAGAGAGCTGGACCGGTGCAAAGAAGATGTAGGATAGTCTCCTCCTCCTCCTCGTCCACAAAGCTTCTGCAGAAGTCGTTTTCGTAAGCCTTGTTGCATGCTTACCTATTAGGCAGTGTTCAGGAATGTCACCTATTATAGTACTGATATGCGATTTATTAAGAGCGTTTCAGACCCAACATTGGCCAAACCTGCATTGTCACTAGACATGTTGTACCACTTGACCACCTAAGATTTGATCTTTCGATAGCATCTAGCTTTAGTTTAAGTTTGGAAGTAACGATTAGTATACCTAAGGTGCCTTTATCAGGCCGAAAAGGTAATGTTGTTCCATATCTGGCGAGTTCATCAGCCTTGCAGTTCCCTGGAATGTCACTGTGCCCTTACACCCGACAAAGGTGAATATTAAACTGCTCCGCCATCTCTATAAGAGACGATAGACAGTCTAGGGCTATTATTGAATTTAAAGCGACTGATTCTAAGGACTTCAGAGCCGCTTGACTTTTCGAAAAGATGCTGATATCCGTGGCTGTTATCACTTTTTTCTTCAGCCAAGATAAGACTTCTCTGATCACCATGACTTCCGCCTGGAACACGCTACAATGATTTAGAAGACGGAACGCTAGGCTGAGGTTAAGCCTGTCGGAGAAAACACCACCACCCACCTCGTTGCTAGTTTTTGAACCGTCGGTGTAGAAATGGATCGACTTGTCTTCTGAGAAACATCGCCCAGAATGACCTGGGAGGGATGGTTACCTGGAAGTTCTTGTCAAACCTTACCTTGGGTGTGATATAGTCTATGTTTCTAGGAGAAATTTTGACATTTTTCAAAATGGAGGCGTGGCCAAAATCTTTATTTGACCACTGTGAGGTTGCTTTGAGGCGGATGGCTGCACTAGCTGCCATTTGTCTGCCGAAAATGTTTAGGGGTGATAAGTGAAACAAAACGTCCAGTGCTGCAGACGGAGTCGTGCGACGGACTTGGACTTGGCTTAGGTTATCGCTGTTAATGGTTATATCCAAGGCAGTCCACCACATCATCACACCATACGTAAGTATGGGTCTTGCTACCGAAATATAGAGCCAATACGTTATGCGGGATTGCAGACCCGCGAGAGAAAATGTTGGTTTTCAGCTTAATTTCCTGTCTAAAATAAGACCCAAGTATTTTGCTTCGTTGGAGGAAGTTAAACTTGTACCACCAACGATAGGAGGGTCGATATATGGGATTTTATACTTCCAAGGTGAAGAGTACAACCTCAATTTTGTGGGGTTCACACCCAAACCACACCGAGCTGCCCATTTGTTTAGCTTGTTTAGAGCACTTTGGAGGAGTTGTTTTAAGGTATCAAGGGCCTTTCCTGAGATGGCTATCGTCATAAGCATAAGCGATTTTGCAGCCATAACCGCTTCCAGGATTAACAATAGTGCATTTACCACCAAATTCCAAAGAAGGGGGGACAGGACCCCACCCTGTGGAGAGCCTCTACTGACAGACCTTCTAGCAGATGAGCCACCCAGCTTTGAGCAAATAATTCGACTGGTGCGTAGAATGTAAATTTACTCGCAAAGTGTGCTATCATGACAGTGCATTTATGATCGCTGACGTTGTTAAAAGCGCCCTCTATATCCAGAAATGCTACCGTTGTGTACTCCTTGTGATGCAAGGAGTATTCGATTTTACGCACTAACATGTGCAAAGCCGTTTCCACTGATTTACCTTTGCAATATGCATGTTGAGCCGTAGACAGCAGATGTAACTCGATACTGTCGCGTAAATGGATATCAATCAATCGTTCAAGGGTTTTTAGAAGGAAATATGGGAGACTTATGGGTCTCAGGTTTTTTGGGATTACATGGGAGCATTTGCCAGCCTTGGGTATGAAAATCACTTAAGCTACTCTCCATGATTCTTGTATCTATACCAGATCCATACAACTTTTCAGAATCATCTCTAGCGAAGGTAGGATGGTATCCTATGACTTTAGTAGTTCGGCAGGTATAATGCCATCTGGCCCATCGCTCATACTATGTTTCTATTTTGTGGTGATAGAATTCGTTACCTTGTTGGTTCTAGAAAATATTCTTTTCGCGTATTTGAGGCGTAGCAACGAATAATGGTCAGCTTTCTTAGTCGAATCTGCCATTCACTAGAAGAAGGCAACTCAGACACATGCAACCGATCCTACTAAGTGGACTCACAATTGACCTTCAACAACAGGCCAAATATCTAGGTATAACACTGAATAGTAAACTTCTATGGAAGGCCCACATGGAATCGGTAGTGTGCAAAGGCACTCGAGCACTCATGATATGCAAGCATATCTCGGGAAAATCCTGGGGATGTAAACCAGCTTTGCTGAGGTGGATGTACATCATAATGGTCAGACCCGTCATAACATACGGAGCAGTAGCCTGGGCAGGACGAACCAAGCTAAGCACAGCAAAGAGAGCCCTGGAAAAACTGCAGAGATTGGCATGCATCTGCATCACAGGAGCAATGAGAAGCTGTCCCACCGCTGCAATAGAGGTGATTCTGGGGCTCACCCTCCTTCACATTGTCCTGGAAAGGGTCGCAAAGAAAATAATCCTAAGAATTGTTAAAGAAGGAGTGGGGAGGGGCAAAAGCATCGCAAGCAAAGAGCGAGACTCCCTCTTCAAAACAGTCCCACTATTAGACTGGCCTAGAGACGACACAATCAAGAAATACTGCTTTGAAAAGAATTTCAACACAGAACTGAGCAGTAAAAGAGAATGAAACTACGGGGTGTATCAATTCGAGCACAACACCATCAAATGGTACACCGACGGCTCCAAAACAAACACAGGCACCGGGGCGGGAGTATACGAGCCCCGCACTAAGTTCTCGGAGCCAATGGGAACATCGCCCAGCATTTTTCAAGCAGAGGTATACGTGATCGAAAGATGTGTACAAATAAGCAGCAATAGAAGATATTACGAGCAAAACATCGCGACTTTATCAGACAGCCAGGCTGCCATCAAGGCGCTGAGTTCCTACGAATTCAGATCCAAACTGGTCTACGAGTGTCTAGAAAAGATAAACAGACTTGGCCGGAACAATAAAGTCACCCTCTACTGGGTGCCAGGTCATGTAGGAAAAGAGGGAAATGAGGCAGCCGATGAACTGGCAAGGAAAGTGTCAGAAACACCATTCGTTGGACCCGAGCCATTCTGCGGGCTGGGACCGCACCGAATCGAAGAGGAACTGAGAAAAGGGGAAGAATGCAAAAGAACGATGCTATGGGAAACACTCCCAGGACTTAGACAGGCGAAGGAACTCCTCGGGAACTACGACCGAAGGAGGAGCAAGGCCTGCCTAGATACCAGCAAAAACCAGCTTCGAATTCTAACGGACTTCCTAACGGCCCATTGCAGACTCAGCGAGCATCTCAGGAAAATGGGAATAGAAGCAAATGGAAACTGCAGATTCTGCAGCGATGCCGAGGAGACTCCGCCACACCTCCTTATAGACTGTGGAGCATTAATCCACAAAAGAAGAGTACACCTGAGAGCGTACACTTTCCTTGAAATGAACCTCCCTTCGTTGGACCCAATCCAGTTACTCCGATTTCTCAGAGTGATTGGATTGGAAGAGGTTCTCTAGGTCGAGACGTATCGGCCAATGTGAGTACGAGGGAGCACAATATATCTAAACAGGTCGCAGTGCACCCACACAAACCCGGATTTCTAACATCTAGTCGAATCTGAAATCTGGCTGTCAATATCGGACCAATAAATGGTGACCATATGAAGATGTTGAGCGCTTATATGGACAGATTTTTAAAAGGAACCATTTACGGAGCTAAATTAGTCTATATTCTCTACGGAGCAGCCTTCAAGCAAAATATTTGCTTCAATACTTTTATTTTTTTGTCAAAAGTTTGAACTCTAGGGATCTACAGGCAGATGGATGGGCAACAGACTGAATCCAAAACGGCTCTAAAGAAGAAATTTAAGAATAAAGCCATAAAGCCGAAATGTTCTGATTAATGACTATTCCAGGCATCAGTTCATTATTTAGTTTTTAAGTTAAGAAAGATATGCGAACTTCCCTAGGCGAAGTATTAAGTACCCCACTTGCTATCTCTGCTTCGTCCTAACGATGTTGCTTTGAAAATAACCAAAATAGGAAATTGAATAGCTTGCCTACTCATTTGAGGAATTTCCACCGAAATTATTTCATACAAAGGCAAAAAAATAATCTCATTTGTAGCCCCATTCCGAACATAATACACCAACCAGCGATTCATGTCATTAAATAAATTACAATTTCAATGCCCAACATCTATTCTTTCAAACCCCCACGAACCATGAATGAAAGCAATGCCTAACACAACAATTTCAAAAGACCCACCATGAACTTTCTTACCAAGTTTAAAACGAACAGCCTATTTGCGTAAGAGACTTCAATGCGAAGAAAGAGAAACAATCACCTCTCGGACAAGTCCTAGTCCAAAACAGTCCTCAGCCTGCCAAACAAAACCACGTTTTCCACCGAAAACAAATCACGGAGTAGTTCCACACAACACAATCGCCTCGTGTGCGAAACACTCGTGCGTATGCGCACTCCGCCTCTAAGAGAATCCCACATTCCGAGTGGGAAAATTCAATTATAATTGGATTTTTCTCAGAAATGTGGGAAAAGCTCCAGGCGGCTTTGCTAAGAGAAATCCTGTCCTTAAGCGTGAACACCAAGTGTTCCACCTCCACAGTATCGGGAAAGCGCACCAGCCCTCAGTTTTTCACAGCTCACAGAACATTTCGGTCGGAGAGAATTTTTCACCGTGCCGTCGTTGTTACAAAAAGTGTACAGAGTGTATAGAGAATATTATTTTCCATTGAAATGAAATATGAAAAAATGTATTCAACACCGTGGTGATTGTCGAAGGCAGTGAAAGTAATCGAAAGGTGCGCTGAATGCCAGGATACTCCCGATTAATTGGATTGATTCCGTTGCAAAAAAAAAAAAGAAAAACCACCCTTAGGTGGAAAAAGTGAAAAATTGGAGCGTGAAAATATTGCTTCCTAATTGAATTCAAATGGGAAATCCCTTAATTTAAATTGAAAAATCTAGGGAAGTGGAAAACTCTGTTAATTGACGTGATTTCAAAGCAGTTTTTCATCCAATCCAATAGTTTTTTTCCAATCGATGACAGTCTAGCATTTCCTTAGCATATACTCGTATCCCCTCGCAAATTTGCAAAAAAAAAACGCACCCCCTTGGTGGAAATTAAAGTCGTCGTTCCTCCCTCCACCAAAAAAAAACCGTGAAAAAGACTTCTTTGTCTACCACCGAAACCACCTTTGCATTTACCCAATAAAAAAAGCTCAGTGCACAGTTGAAATTGAGCATGGTTGGCAATTGGCCCTTTAAAACGAAGGAAATCCTTTCCTTCGGCCTAAGGACATCCAAAGAGCAAAAAACGAACAAGAAACTGTCGCCTATTAAACGAAATAAAACCGAATGTCTCTGCACATTACATAAAAAGGATAAATAGGAAATTCCGCTTGTCGAAGCCCGCAAAAACAACACACTCCTTAAATTGGACGAACTTTTGCATGCGCAGTGACTCCTCCGAGGGATTTGTAAGAGCGCCCCTCCGCAAAGAGCACGCAAAGTGTCAAATGCCAACATAGCAAGTCGGCGCTGCCGTGCCTTGGGTAGGACTTATTACGCGAACTTTAATGTTTACTATTTTGCCATAAATTTGGCATTGACTGAAGACCCCTCCCCGCCCCCCACATGATGAGTGAAGTTAAGCGTTAATGTGAAACTCGCTGATATACATAGTTGTGTTGTAGTGACGTCCTCGTTACTCGGATATCGTCACAAGGACATGTGTTTTGTGTGCTCTCTTGTCGTGCGATTATCTGCTTTTGCAGACCTGTCAGTTTCTGGATTTTATTTGAGTTTGATATTGATTACGAGTACATTCATCGGAATTGGGTTATCCGTTTCGTATTTCTGCAAAATGTCGGCTTATCGCGCACTTGTGCTCGATTTCGAACGCCTCTACCTGGTCGTGTGGCCTTATTTTCATTTTATTTGCAGCGTTATGTTTGATTAGTGCTAAGAAGTAGGGCGGTGTACTTAATGAAGTTGTTGACCTAAAAACCAATAGCTTTAGTGCATTATGCCCACTTAGGCTTGGTATTTCGAAATTGGGGGGTGGAAACGAACTTTCGGTGGAGGGAGGGGACACCATTTCAATTTGGCATTTTGAATATTTATTGGAATCAGCTTGACGGAGAGGGACATGCACAAACTCGGCTGCATATGACGTTGAGTTGTTCATTTAAAATTTAAAAAAGAATTTTCTACATATACTCCACATTCAATAAGTTCGAATCTTGCCGAAGAGATATGCGGAAGATAATTCCGTGGTTATAAGCAACTGTGGGTCAATTTTGATGAAAAGCAGTAAATTTTCACAGATTCACTTAGAAGATGATGTTACAAACTGTAATGTGCCCCGCAAGGGGTGTTTGCCGAGTAATTGAACTTGAGTTTCTCTGAATATATGAATGTGTCAACTGTCCAGTTAAAGCTGGAAAACTTATAAGCTCCGTCCGTCAGAATAAAATAAATAAATAGTTGGTACGACTGCTCGGGATAAAACAAGGCCTAGCTTCTCGCAACCATTCATGTTATGCGTGTTAGATATTTCGCACGAATGGAAGGGACCTACAATTTATTGCCGACTCCGAACAGCGGATCGAGAAGCTCTTTCATGAGAAATTATACTCCCGAAGGCTTGTCATTTCCCGACGATAGGTGGTGCCGCGAAAAATGTTCGGTGGACATGGTTGGGGCCTGAACCCACGCCGCTCGGTCAGCAGTCCAGTGACGATCACCGTCCCTCAGAAAACGTTCTTATTTTCACTTGCGCGTACCACCTGAATCGCGGTGTTCCTCTACTTCGATGTGACTCTGAGGTAGATTTGAAGAAAGCTAGTGTTCATCCGCTAAAACGTACACCAGCCGCCTTAATAGTTATACATAGACTCCTTTGACTATATCAATGTCGCTGTACAGCCCACACAGTTCGATGAGATCATAGATCACCCGAAGGACTCTTCTCTAGAAGCAACCGAGAGCACCCTCATCCAACATCATCCACACCAACAATCTCTGTGAGGTCTTTCCGCGACCTTCATGCAGCAGGATGCATTCTTCCATTGTCATCCTGCAGAATCTGACCAGTTTAGCAGGGATGGCATAACTTGACAAGGCTCTGTATGGCTCGGCTATCGAAAATCGATTAAAAGGGGTGGATTTCGAGTGAACTTTCCTGGCCTAAAACCATCAGACCAATCAGATTGTTGACAAAGAGCCTTAGGCGTTCATACCATATTTTTTTTAAAAATGTCCGCTCCTATGAGGTTATGACTACCCTTAAAAGACAGCAGAGGCATTAGGGAAATTAGAGAAGAGACAATTCCGAAGCACATTGGTTTTAAATGTTTGGGGATTGTAGAGATGGGGAAATACCGAGCTATATAGCAGATAAGATCTTTTAGGCGATGTTGAGGCGACTTATACCGAGCTATGGTTGGCGTAGTTTAAATGTCTCCTTTCTGGAGGACGGGACAAATTACGCTAAAGGTTCAATCATTGTGCATGCCTTAGAAAAATATTATTTTTGCAAATAAGTTGGTGCATGTTCCTCACCAAGTCATCTCCCGGCTAAAGAGCTCGGCAGCTAGACCGTCAGCCTCAGGAGCTCTATTGGACTTAAGTCTAGATATGGACATCTGTGCTTCAGCTGAATAGGTACCACAGAATTGGTGGCAGTACAGCTCGGGATGAACCTGGGCCTCAACCAACAAGCCTCTCAAGTAACCCCGGTCATTAACTAACTGCTTCCAGGTGCGCCAGCCAAGTTCCATTCTACTTATGCGCGCCACCTTAGGCGAGGTCTTCCTCTACTGCGTTGTGCCTCCGGGTTAGATTCGAAGACTCTGCTTGCTGGAACGTGAGTGTCCATTCACTTTCTTGGCTAACTTCCTCCTGATTAAATGCTTCAATCTACCTGAAAACTTAATTTGATTCATCGTTGCAATCTGCAGAAATGGTCCTTCAAATTGCGTGCGATTCTAAAGAGTTTTCCATTCTAAAGAGATTTCCAATAGGGTAGATGATAAAATTGAATAAAACGAATTATGTGTGAGATATCAACGAATTTTTTGTTTTATTTAAAAGCCCCAGCAATGACATTTTGTGTGGAATATGACATCGTTCAAATGCCCGCGGCTTCGCTGAATTTGAGCGATGGCACGGATTATGTTGAACCCGAGGGCACTGGTAGTTTGCGGCGTATTGACATAGACCCTCGACTTAAGGAAATCCCACAAGAAAAAGTCTTACGGTGTCAAATCGCTCGATCTCGGTGGCCAGTTCACGTCGCCTCTGCGTGAGATAACCATGCCCTCGAATCGCTCGTGCAGAATCTCCATTGTGGCATCAACGATGTCCTTTTGGAACCACATGTTGTTCACATTCATATCATCCAATTTGGGCCAAAAGAATTTAGTTATCACCGATCGGTAACCCTCTCCGTTAATGGTGATATCAATGCTATCGTAGTATTCGAAGGGTCCGCCGGCCCACAATCCACACCAAACAGTGACTTTCTGCGGATGCATTGCCAATTGGTGGACCTCATATGGATTGGCATCGTCCCAAATCCGGCAATTTTGCTTGTTGACGTATCCGTTTATCCAAAAATGGGCCTCGTCGCTGAAGATGATTTTTTTTTTTTTGCTGAAATCGGCTTCCAACTGCTCTAGAACCCAGTCAGCGAACACAGACTCGACACTGTAAATTGCCATGGAGATTTGTCTTTAGTGTCTGAAAAATAAAAATCGGGAAAACTAACAACAAATCAAACAAAATGGCCGCCATAAACTGTCAAAATCTACCTGTCCCTATTGGAAGACCCTTTACGACTACGTTGCCTTGTTTAGTGAAATTTCCGATCCTTACTTCTATAGTAGCATCTGTCCATCGCGGCTCACAGTGTTCCTCACAGTGTTTGTGGTATATCTGCAATCATAAATTGGTTTCCACAAGTCAAAGTTTACCCCTCGAAACGTTTGAAAATCTATTACACTGGAGCAACGCCTTGCATCGATTGCAGTGTGGTCAATCTGGATGCCGATTGGTTAGGTCAGGAGCAGATGTTCACAAAGTAGTTCGATCTAATTGGAACTGTAGACGACACTGTTGATTCTGTTAAATTTCATTCACTGTCCTTCTCGAAGGAGAAGTACCAAGTAAGATAAGATTTTCGGTCTTTTTTAACAAGTCCGTCAATTCTGACAGACGTCAAATGCATGGATTCATCAACATCTCTAACAGGATTTGGCTTCCAGCTTTTCGATCGATGCTAATCCCCACCCAAGTGAATTTCTTAAAAAATTCACTTGGGTGGGGTTTTTTTCTTGTGAACAGACGAAAATCTTCAAAATACAATGGCAAGTCCATAAGAACCACCTAAATCACCTACTAAAAGCTCCCCCCAGGCATTTTCTTGTGGGAAAAAGATTAAAATAATCCATTCACTAAGCCGTTTCTTAATTTCTTTGCATTCGTTTTCCTTTCTGCACCAGGCGTGTTTAACAATGTTTTTTACACTATTTTATGTCCATATGTGTGTATGTGTTGTTGCTTGTATCGCAAGCACACTAGGCACTCGAGAGTTGATGTCTCCCTTTGTACCTGAAATGGTGACCAATTAAAAACACGAGTAAGTGGACCTCCTCACAGTACGAACAAGAAGAGGATGTCATTACTTAGCATTTTGGTTGTACACAAATAAACTTCTCTAAGTTAAGAACCTGTCCAACGTGCCCATTAGTTGGTTAAGATGCATTCATCGGCCACTAATTGACAAAAATCAGCACTGCTACCACTATTCGATGCTAGTCCCAATGGCCAAAAAACAGTCGTTTACTGTAAATCAAATTTCTCCAATTTTGGGTATTGAGCACGAGGGCAGCAAGCACTCATGAAGCTTTAACACTAGATTAGGTTAGGTAAATAGGCATCCTTGTTGACGGGGAGGCCAACAGCTCTATTTAGAAAAAAACATTGGAAATTTAAAAATGATTCAGAGGACCCTGCGTCTATTTCCCGTTCAGCATACGGTGTGAGGGCCTGTGGGGAATTCATGCGGGACCCGGTTATTATAAGTTCATCTCGGTTATCCTTTTCGGAGCCATCTGCGTGTCCCGATACAATAGAGCATCATCTTCTTGCCTGTTAAGGTCTCTTCTAGTTTTGGCAAACGAGTTTGGTTCTCACGCGTTTTTGGCTCCTTACTTAATATGTGCCAATATGATTCCATCGTGTAAAGAGTGCTGATCGGTGTCCATGCAACTGGCAGTAGATATGCAGAATCCAGTTCTGCAAGTTCATCCGCCATCTCACTTCCTTAAATAGACGCCTTACTATCAACACAGATGTCTGACAAAATTGTCATTTTTGATTAAAAGCAGCATTAATAGCCTTTCAGTCCTATAAGATAGGACCAAACCTCATCTGGGACCCTTTCAAAATTGTGTTCCCAAACGAGTTTACTGTAACCTGGATCCCTGGACACGAAGGTTTGGAAAACAATGAAGAACAGGATCTCGTTGGTCCTGATCCCTATTTTGGGGTACCGCCCAGTAGTATCCACTCGAAAATAACATAATGGGAAGCTGATAGGCTCGCTGAATATTGGGCACGACAAAAGGGACTGTGACAAGCGAAAAAGTTCATCAATCCCAACAAACACAGGGCAAAGAAACTACTTGAACTGAACACGGAAAATCTAGGGGGTCTAATGGGCTACCCAATTGGACATTCTCCACTAAGGTACCATTTGCGTAAGAGGTATCAGATACCGGCGTGTGCCAACTCTGCGTGGAGCAAAAAGAGACGCAGCAAAGGGCACTACTCTAACTAACTCAGGACAGGATATGTCCAGTGGATACTTGGAACATGGAACCTAAACCCTTATTAAGGTTTATTAAGAGCCTCAATTTGGCTTCTGGTTAACCACTAGGCTAGCACTATAGATCTTATAGGTCCCAGTGCATCCAGACCCTAGCATCGTACGAAGTTCTTATGACAGTATGTTTTGAAGGTGCAGAATTCTGATTCTCTAAATCCTACTGAGCTTTTGGATGTGTTTAATTCAATTGAACGATCAATAGCATTGCAATAGCATATTCAACGTTTTAGTGGAACATTATCGTAAGGCCCCTATTGTGGCGATTCAAGACATTTTTCCCAGTCTGCCAAGTACCTTAAGGTAATTTCCAACGACGTCAACCATTAATGGTGCCCCTTTTGACACCTGCATTTTCATATTTTGTCAAAATTTTTTAGCACATTTTCCTTTCTAAAGCGAATGTTATATAAGAAAATAAAAGAACCACCCTATAACACGCACATGTACTTATAGACTCGTACTTAGTACGTTGACAGAAATAGAAGCTACAAAAATATTTAATGGCTGAACGGATGCTAATTTTCCACTTTCAAATAAATAAATTAATTCTGTCAAATTTGACAGCAAAACTACTTTCTCACATAAAACTGAAATAAATATTTACGAAACAAAAATAATGCGTTTGTCGTTAAATTAAACGCCAAAATCAAGCGGACAATGTGTCACACAAGAAGTGTCCCAGCAAATCTTCCATGGATAGAAATTGGATGGCCTTAGCCTTCAATAAAATTGGCGCGATTAAGTATAAAAACATCCATGGGCATCTTAATACAGCTGCTCCTCTATTCGTCAATTCAATTCATAAAGCGCAAAACGACTAGATCGTGATCACCTTTGTACAGATGGAGCATGTGAATGTAATATTCCAACTACATTTGGTGCATGCGCTTGATCAAAATATCACCTAGATGTTTTAAAAGCTTCCAGCTGAATCAAGCTTAATAGCTGAACCAAATTCTTCTATAAAGGGTGTGGTGAAAGGGTTTCGTCATTGCTAGGTTTCTGCATTCCGCCACTAAGCAAATCTAAGCAAATTGTAGCATCAGCTGCCAAACAAGCAGACAAATCTGGCCTTGTATGGACCAAAAGCACTCCAAGGGACTAATTTCGCTAAGTAGACGGCATCTCGTCATTACTATAGGTGCCATCATAAAACACTGCCTCATAGGCAGGCATGCCACTTGCTTGGACGTTCCTCCAAAGGAGTTTTGCAGAATCTGCAGGGACGAGAAAGAGGAGGAGACGATCCTCAATCTTCTCTGCACCTGTCCTGCGCTCTCTCTCAAAAGACGGAACCATCTCAGAAACTTCTTTTTTGACAATCTTGGCCACCGAGCAGATGTAGGAAACCTTACTCACTTACTTAGGGTGGCGCTACAGTCCGGAGTGGAACTGGGCCTCAACCAACAAGCGTCTCTAGCCAGCTCGAGCTTTAGCCAAGTTGGTTGAGCCTTCCTCTTGCGTGTGTCACCTCGAAAGATTGTGCCTCCGGTGTTAGCGCTTCACTTTTACACAACCCTTTTAAGAACGATGTTAAAGAAGTCGCATGACAGCTCTTCGCCTTGTCAAAAACCTTTTTTGACATCAAAGGTCTCGGTGAGGTCTTGATCGACCTTGGTGGTCGTGCAGCGTGCATTATCTATCTTCATCCTGCATAAACGGACAAGTTTGGCAGGGATGACTAAACTAGATATGGCTCTGAATAGCTCGTCTCTATAGATGCCGTCATACGCGGCCTTAAAACCGATAAATAGGTGGTGGATATTGATCTGGAACTCTTCGACCTTCACCGGGACTAAGGTACTGGCCCGACTCCATGTTTGAACCTAGGAACGCTAGTCGATCGCAATGTGATCAACTCGGTTGGTTGTAGCTGAGTATGTTGCGATGTGGGCTTTTCGTGTCACAAATTATTATGTTTTGCCCCGCGTTTCTGGAGGTCATGTCGAGCAGGCTATGTATATCAATAGTACTGCCAAATCTGCCCATCTTTCTGATCGAAGCGTTTAAATCTTTAAGAAAAATGTTAACGGCATACCTCGGACATTGCTCATACGTTTTCACGAGGAGCTCTTAAAAACAATCCTGGCAAATTCTTTTCCCTCTGTAAAGTCCATAAATAAGGCTGATTTTGCGAACTTTGTGCGGATCGTCGTTACTCACTCAATTATGTGCCGACATTTTAAAACATTTTGCCCAAGGATAAGGCCCCGCGATGAGCGGCAAGCGGCCGAAAATATGCTCAGAAATGACGCTTGGCGCTCAACGACTGAGTGGACACAACCATACGATTTCATACGTTTTAATTTTGCCTCTTTGTCACTTGCCGCTCATTGCGTGGCAGGGGCCTAAGACAGCAAAATTGTATCCAAACAGTCGCTGTCTCTGCTCGTGGTAGCAGAGTGTTTTGAGGAAACCTGGTCTATTTCAACGCACTTTCTGAAGAGCAGTTGTATATGCTTTGTAGCGTTCTAGGATCTCTATCCGTTCATTTGAAGCCTGTTTAGAGTACAAACATTCCAAATTCATATCCTTATATCGTTGCCCTTCATAATTTTGATGTCATGTTTTACTATCGAGACTTTGACTCAGTCTTAAAAATTCGTTTGGAACTCTGTCCCCGATATATCGAAGGGTACGGCAAATTCTTAATGTTTGCCATGGCTCAGTGGTTAGTGCGTTAGACAACTGTGCGAGCGGCGTGGGTTCAAGCCCCAGCCATGTCTACCGACATCACCTCTCGTCGGAGAATGACAAGACTCCAGAAGTATAATCTGTCATGAAAGAGCTTCTCAATTCGCCGTTCGGAGTCGGCAATAAATTGTAGGTCCCCTCCATTTGTGCGAAAAATGTAACGCGCACAACATGAATGATTGCGAGAATCTTAGCCTTGGCTCACCCCGAGCTGTCGCGCCAGCTATTTATTTTTATTTTTTATGCCAAATTTGTTGGTCTGACTAACGCTCTGCAAATTTTTACTTTTAACACATTCCGCCATTAATATCATGTTCGTTTGCTGGATTGTCTGTGTTGCCTGGACACCTCAATAGTTTCCAAAACCATTCATATTTCAAACATTCACCTCGATTCTTGTCGTCGTTCACGAAAGAGACTACTTCCCCTTGTTTTGCTACCGTAATTGTGGTGCACAAACGTCAAACATTGTTTCTCTGTCTTCTTGTCATCCGACGAACGGTGACTGAATAAAAGCCTTTTTCACTTCTAAAGACCTTTCCTGCGGTTCAGACTGTTTTTTTGTTAAAAATCATTTGCTGAATGCCTCCATTTTTTCATTTGTTGGTTTTTGTTAGAATATCCTTTGATTAAAAAGAGTGTCCTCAGAAAACCGTTGACAGACGGGATAATCTTTCACCATAAATGCAGAATACCATACGAAAATACTTGTAGTTTACCCAAGTGCGAGATGATTCGTGTGTAAAATGAGTGCGGCAAAAGGAAGAGCTACATTGAGTGGTTGCCAATAAATCGCGCTGTGTAAATTCTAAGATTATTATGGGAGACTTGCAAGCAACGATTGAGTTTTCAGTGGAACTTTACAAATTTTACAATGTGGATTTGTTCCAAAGAGGGTGAGTGTGTAACTTTATGTTTTTTTTTCTTTACTAATATGTGTGCCATGCCTTAGACTTTTAAGATTTTCTTGCCAAATTGTCTGTGAAATGATATGACGAAAGTATCGCCATGACAAAGAAAGTTGCTAAAAATAAATTCTGTCGCGTGAGATTGTATTCTTCATTGGATTTTTTATTTTGATTAGCACATTTCATAAGCGGACATGAGAAAAAATCCATTTATATTTATATACTAAAGATAAAATGTTTTTAAAAGACGCAGAGTGTTTTGGCTAAGGCGACCTGTTTGAGATAAATACTTGTGGCAAATTGAAAAATAAGAAAAGAATATGTTTTCAACGTAAGCATTTGCTAAACGATTATTTGTGCTACATTGCTATTAAATAGAAATAATTATTTGGGGAAAAATGTTTCAGGTTTCAGAGGATATAATAAGTTAAAGTTACTTTGCTATCGCAGCTATGTTCACCCTGTGTCTGATATGATATGAGAGAGTTTAAAGTTCTCTCGCAAATTCCTTCCAGACCAAAGCCAGAGAATCAACTATGCGCTACTTCTGGTCAATACTTGGGCCAGCAGCAAAGGGCTGAGAGTCAATTCCACAAAGACAGAGGTTGTGCTTTTCGCTAAGAATATATCAATCCCTGATTTCAAACCTCCGAGGATCGGAGGTGTTGAACTTAATCAGGGCGCTACCTGGGAGTTGTTCTTGATTCCAAACGAAATTGGAAGGAGAACATCGATGAGCGCATCAAGAAGAATGCCAAGCCTTCTACTCATGCAAAAAAGCGTTCAGTAATACATGCGGTTTTAAACCGTCTTTGATACACTGGTTGTACACAGCGGTTGTGAAACCCATTCTAACATATGGCCCACTAGTCTGGTGGAAGCTCTTGAGAAGCTGTATCAGTTTTCAAACCTAACTAAGAATCAGAGGTCAGCATGTTTAGGAATCCTGGGATCGATGAGGACAACACCAACAGCGGCAATGGAAACTATCATAAGTTTCGTTCCGCTGGATCTATACTGTAGCAACACGGGAGCTAAAACTGCTTTGAGACTGAGAGAAGGAGGACAGCGGACACCAGCTCCCTATGGTCACGCCTCCGTACTGTCTCAATGGAAGAATGCCGAAAGATAGACAGAAACAGATCATATGATGCGATCTCTAGCAGTTGACAGGAGATTCAGTATCAGAATTCCTGACAGAGATGACTGGAGGAACTACAGAGTTACTAATAAAACGGAACTGGCTTTTTAAATCGATGCTTCTAAGATGGAAATAGGTACAGGTTCCGGGGTTTACTGCAAGGCCATAAGAGTAAACCACTCCTTTAGAAAAAACGACGACTGCAGTGTCTTTCAGACCACAATCACAGCCATCATCGAGACCTCGAAAACTGTCTACGAAAAGGGCATCACCGCAAGGACAATCACGGTCTACATCGCCGTTAAGATCGAGGCTTGTAGGAATCTCAATGACCCCATGTTGGATACCATGGCATATGAATATCTCGAAAGGGCTGACGAACTTGCACGAAGGGGACCCAACCCAACGTGTAACGGCTAGAAACTTATGAACGAGTTATAATAAGAAGAGATCTCTGTCCCTGGTCAAACTTAGTCGTCGCGAAGCAACGATAGTCTCCGGCATCATTACTGGGCACTACGCCATTAGCACTCATGGAAAGCGCCTCGGCATACATAGGGATGAGGAAGAAATCGAATCTGTCCGTCACCTGCTGTGTGAATGTCCTGCCCTCGATGGTAGAAGAATGAGGACTCTTGGTAGTCATTTCTTCATGGAACTGGAGGACTTGTGTGACATCGAGCTGAGGGACCTCCTCAGATTCATATCCTTATCTAAGTGGTTTTAAATAAGCAGCTCCCCTTCTCTTTACAGGTTCGCGGAGTAGAATTAAAATATGGCCACAATGGACCTTATTGGTGGTCTAAGTGAGCAGTGACGAATGTTACAAGGCAGTAGGCACCCATTTACCTAATCTACCTAACCTAAGGTTCACTCTCCTCCCATTTGACCATTGTGTCAAGAACTTTCAAATGTATATACAAAACTGCTAGAGGCATTTTGGAGCTCATCACTAGTTACTGGTGGAATCATTACCCGTCGTCCTTCTTGGTTTAGCTGCATAACATGCCGGCATTCTTCTTTAAATCGGGGGCTTCGTGGTGATGATCGGGTGAAACCCAACACATCAGATTATTCTTGGAGGAGGCGCTTGGGATATCCGCACCCATATTCGCTGCAATAAGGTAGTGTTCCAGTCCATTTCATCAGCTCAGAAAATTCGGACATCCGTGTCTTGCTTTGATCGCAATTTGATCTATTTAATTGACCCGTTGATGATCAGGAGACCCCCAAGTCTCCTTATGAATATTTCGATCACGAAATCGAGCGCTTACTAAAGTGACGATCCGCTCCGCAGCAAAATGAATTACCTAGTCTAAGTCCGTCTCTAGGTGTGGTGTCGTGTAAGCTGTGCTTACCAATTGTCCTGCCAAAGATATTGAAAGTGCCTTCAACAATGTCGAGACGTCTGCGGTTAAAAGAGCATTGAAAACAGCAATGTTAACAGCACTATTATAAATCTGTTCTACTCCCTGCTGAGTAATGGGCACATTAATGCCGAACTAGAACGAGTTCATTTAAAACTGACTGTCTCCTAGATGAACCCCACAAGGAGGCGTTATATTCCCCCTATTCTGGGTCCTTGTCAATAATGAACTACTAATGCATTTTAAAATACGGCGGTGTTAAGGTGATAGCTTACGCTGATGATGTTGTGTTGCTTCCAACTAGGCGTGTGGACACCGTCAGTCAGCTCATGATGGCGCCCTAAGCACGTGTAACGACTGGACAAAATAATGCGGCCTGGGGGTGAATGCACAGAGAACCGAATTGGTGCTCTCTACCAAAACAAGAATACTACCAGAGTTCACACTGTCCAACATTGAAGGAATACCCTTTAAACTATTTCACAGTGCAAAATACCTGGGACTTATTCTGGACAGAAAACTGAACTGGAAACTAAATATTAAAGAAGGAATCAAAAAGGCCTTGATCGCTTTCTACACCTGCAGTAGGATTTTTGAGAAGAACTGTGGACCTAAACCCAGTACAATCCTATGACTGTACTCTGCGATTGTTAGGCCAATATTAACGTATGGAGGTTTAGTCTGGTGGCAAGCTGCAACTAAAACCACTAACCTCAAAGCCTTGACCAAAATACAAAGACTAGCTTGCATTGGAACGACCAGTAGACCCAGACCAACTCTGACCCCAGGGTTGGAGACAATTCTCATATGGTATCCCTAGATCTCTACATGCAAGAATCTCCAGCAAAAAGCGCTCTAAGATTAGACCAGTCTGAACACTGAAAAGCGAGCTCATATGGACACGCCCATACATTGGACAAATATCCGGGCATAAGTCGCGACTCTGATTACGTGATACCGTATTTGGACTTCGTCGAACCTTTCTCCTGCATCTTTCCAAGCAGAGAACAGTGGGAAAACAAAGAAATTCTTAACGAGACAAAGTCCATCTACACGGATGGTTCCAAGTAATAGGCACGGGTGCTGGCGTTTTCTCTGAGAAGCTAAGATTCAGCATCTTAATAAGACTCCCTGACAACAGTAGTTTTTCCCAGGCAGAGCAATGACCAGAGCTGCCCAATTAGCGTCAAGGGAGGATATCACGATCTTCATAGGCAGCCAGGCGGCTATAAAAGCCCTAGCTGCTTCTCAAATCCAAGCTTGTAAAGTGCTGTCGCGAAAAGCTGAGGCTTCTTAGCACGCTGCATAATGTAAAACTCTGCTGGGTCCCCGGCCACAATGCTGACGAGCTAGCAAGGAAAAGATCGCCCCTAGAACCAGAGCTAGCAGACGGTACAATTAAACCTCCACTTCGCCATCTGAAAGAAATAATGAGGCTAAGATCCTTAACTGAGGCAAATAAGAGGTGGAAAACCCCAAGCAGCTGCGAAATTTCCAGAAGGCTATCGCCAGAATATAATAAAGGCAGAACGACCAAGCTCCTACCTATGGACAAGAAATCCTTGTCAATACTCGTAGGATTTATTACAGGCCAAAATATGATCAGGTACCATGCAAAAAAGCTGCACCTGATCGAGGACGACCTATGCGGAGGATGTGGGAACGAGCAGGTGCATTAGGACCCAACCCACTTTCACTGTCATTGCCCAAACCTCTGCAATATTTGAAAAAGAACATTGGGCAGATACCTCTTTGATAACATCGAGAAACTATCCAACGGATAAGCTGTCATCAGATATATAGAATCACGGAGTAAGAAGTACCTACATAAATCTAAATTCTTTTTTGACATCATAAGTCTCAGTGAGGTCCTGACCGATCTTAATGGAACAGCATACATTCTCTATCACCATCCTTCACCATGAAACGAGTGCGTCAAGAATCGCAGATCTAGATATTGCTCTGCATAGCTCGTGTCTACAAATGTTATCATACACGAACTTGAAATTGATGAAAAGGTGGTGGAACTCCTCTGTTTTTTTTCCAAGTTGAGAGTATTGGTTCGGTATGAACTTTTCTGGGCTAAAGCCACGCTTATATGGACCAACCAGGTTGCTGACAGAAGGCTTTAGAGATTTGGACCACGAATAAAATTTTGTAGGTGATATTAAGGCGACTTCTGTCCCTATAGTTGGCGCAATTTAAAGTGATTGGATTCCTTTCAATAATTTCCAATAAATTTCCACACTTTTCCGTAGTCATTTCATTTCGCCCGTCCTAGTATAAAACGTCTATACCTTGAATCTCACACAACAATGGTTTGCATTCTCCTGTACATGGAAATATGACCGCAAGTCTTGATACATTACCAATTTCTTTGTTTCTGCAAAATTTCCAGAAGGAGTATCCGTAAACCATCGATGACTTCATTGAAGCAAATTAATGCAACCGACATCTATAAAACATATCTTCACTACAGGCAAAGCAATAACGTTGATTCCCATTTAACTTTACAACTAAAATTGCATATTAGCAGCGCTTGAGCACCTTTGCTTTTCATATTTGAAGTTCCCTTCTAGATAATTTAATAAAATCAATTTTATTATGTCTTTGTTGATGCGCACAACACCACAGATTGCCTAAGGCATTGTACAAACTACCACCACAGATTGCCTAAGGCATTGTACAAACTAATTGGTGAATTTTAAGCTTTCAGCTTTGATACTCACGGCAGAGAATGAACCAATCGAAGTTGTGATAATCCCATGAGCTTTAAGGGATCCTTAATTGAAAAACTGAATCAAATCAAAGCGAAGGGTTTATTGATGACTGAAATTACCTTTCATTAAATTTAAGTACATGTTATAACTTTGAATAATAAAATTTGATAGATGTCACATGTGCACTGCATGCAAATGAATCAAAATGAATCTGTAGCCATTTCTTGCCTGATAAATATTAATTTTGGCATCCATTCAAAAATAAATATTTGCTGACAGTTTTTTTCTAATTTTATCGTTGCAACCGTCATGCATTTTCTCTTTTTTCTTTTAATTTGTTTCGCTCCGTTTGCATTTAAATGTTTAATATCTAATCTGATGACGAAATGAGATTAATCCGCGACCCCGAAATAGATTGCACGACAGATTCTTATCGAAACTGCACCCACGCTGGATTTTAATTTACACTCTTGATGTTTTAGACATGATATGTCAAAACACCATCTACCCAATAGGGAGGAATGGGGAACTCAGTTAAGCCACACCGCAGGGTGTGGTACCCCCATCCCCCTACCCTACTCTGTGTTCTGCAATGAAATTGGAAATTGGCATGACAAACGCATACATACATATGTGGAGTAGGTGAAGCTGCTAGTGACAGGTTAATTCATTTTAACTCTTAGCGAACAAAGGTGCTCTTAAAATGATGGACACCTGATCCAGGAAATGAAAACTCGCGGTGTAAACCAAGCTGGTAAAACACCGCGATATCAAACACCATGTGCTGGGAGAACACTCCTGTCAATCTCTAAGAGAGATCGATATCTGGATTAAAGTGATGCCAAATAACAAAGAGAAGCTTATAACGCGTAGAGAATGCGTCTAGAGGTTGGATCCCTTACAGAGTTGAAGGGAAATCAAATACATACCTCTCGCGACCCGACAAGCCGGAGACACCACTTTGTTATTTTAGCCCACTCAGTCATATTCAGGGCAAACGTATCAATTAGAGATTATTTATCAAAGCGTAAGAGATGTTTTAGAGGTGTTTGTATAGTCTGGTAGGACCATTCCTTTTATGCAAACAAAAAAATGAATTTTCTAAAGCTTCCTTTCTAAGCGATGAACACAATTGAAATTTAGAAGTGAACTTGTCAGGTATCCAATAAAGCGTCACCTTATCTTTCCTTTCATTTGTTAAATTTCTTCACAAGTTTGTTATGACGCTAAGGGAGTTAAGCGCTTTAAATGCATTTTGTTGTCCAAAATGTTATAGTTTTTTGTTTTCAGCCTGAGAAAATCTGGTAGATACTTTTGTCCTAGGGTTAGAAGAGGGTGGCCAAGGTGAAGTGGTAAGCAAAATCGATTGTGACGCTGAAAGTTTCAGATTCAGTTCCTGATGTCAAGAAACATTTATTTCTTCATCATCATCATCATTATCACTTCTAAGTTTCACCATCATCATCTTCCAATGGCACGTTTATCAAGTATGAGGGTCGCGTGTTTAGGGAACTTAAGCGGGGCTATCGCCATACAAGTAGAGGTGAGATTTCGGACTTGGTCCAGCCATCTCATCTTAGGCCTTCCCACAGGACACCTACCTTATAGCGCGAATTTCATGGCATGTCTTGGAAACCGAGTTGGGGACATGCTTTTAACGTGCCCAAACCATCGAAGTATGGACCTCTCCGTTCTTAGGAAATAAATAAATTCGATTGATTGCGAAAGCTGATGACAACTCTACAGCAAAGGCATAACATTGACAATAGAGTGATCACGGGTTAAACAGTGCATTGAGCTGATTCATGATGAGGACATCAAGAGATTGAGAAAAAATACCATGAATTGCAACAATACAATGAATGGCAACAATACAAGCAAAATTGCCTACAATTAGTCTGGACACAACCCTCGAACACTATTGAAACCTAACATCACCTAAATTTGGAACCACTGCACCTCACTCGCGCTGTGTGAATAACATCATAGGAGTATTTAAAACCCCTTGAGGGCAGCGCTGTCACTTTGCTACTTATATTACTGTTCTACCTTACCCTACACAAGCAGTATATATTTATTTCTTCAGATGTGTTTGAAATTGACTGGATTCGGACTGTAATCCCAATGCTTTTGCTTTTACTACGCAAATTTCATTTTGCTACGCAAATTTGATACGCAAATTTGCTACGGGAATTGTTTTCTTAGTAGCAGCACTGCTTGAGGGCGAGCATATCGTAACAAAAAAAAGTTCTTGATCCCAATATTCCTGCACCAACTCTTTGGTCAGTTATTGATGGAAATGTTTATAGGGATAACTATGACACATGTCTGTATGTACATCGTGTACATTTCCTTTCCCATTCCTTCTTTTGTCATTCGTAGGATCGTTTTGGTTGCGGAATCCTTAACCGAGAGATAGAAAGCTGCCAAGCCATCACAAATTAAATATTCAGATCACATCTAATCTAAGATAGTAGAAACAAACTCAACCTCAGAGATGGATACACTTCTAGCACCTTCTCAATTTATGCCTATCCCCTTTTTCTAATATATATCAATGACCTTCTCTGCCTTACTTGCAATCCATTCCATTCCATTCCATTTCATTACGAATGACAGAACGCTCATTCTTTAACGCCCGTATGACAAGGACCCCATGTCGTGCAGTCCTAGCGAATCAATTGAATTTTACTCTGGCATTGATGAAATTATGAATTGGGGTGCCAAAGGGCGTCGCTATCCATATCTCCAATAAAGCTAAATATCTAGGAGTGATCCTGGATAAAAATAATTTCTTTGGGCAAAGCATGTCAAGTCGATGACATCCACAGCGCTCTCAGTTTTCTCTCACCGAAAGAGGTCCTTTGGATCTATGCGGCTATGATAAGACCCTTTTCTAGCTTGTGCGTCGATTGTTCGGTGTATGGGACTGCCTACTGCACTAAACTTCAAAGAACAGCTTGTCTCAGCTGCACTGAAGCTTTTCCGAGTACGCCCGGCGCTACTTTAGATGCTCTGCTTGAACTACCTCCCCTTGATACTTATATCATAAGCCGGCTTTTGGTATCATCCGCACTGGATGAGCTTAGGCCACACTTATCCTACGACCCATGGATATGCCATCTGATAGAATGATACTAGAACTTCGGCTGCTGTGCAAATTTAAAGTCGAATTTTCCTTGCCTTCGGGACTGGTTTCGGCCAGTGTCTGAGCCTGGACTGGGCTGTAGTCGAGTCTTCACGGATGACTCCAAACCCAGTCATGAGTCCTGTGCTGATGTCTTCTTGGAAGCTGACATGCATGCCTCTGTTCTCTAAACATACATTTCTGTTATCCTTATGACGACGGACTATATAGATGGAACAGTGGAAGCATCTGCGCTTGTAGTGGTAGCCAGGCTGCATTTAAGGCCTTTCCCAATCATTTAACCAGTTCCAAAATAGTTCGAGAATGTAAGAACTCTCCGAATTCTGTCCCAAGGCTTAACTCTTTGACTCTTGTCTGGGTCCCAGGTCTGGTATCTCTAGAAATGAGATCTCCGATGATTTAGCTAGACAAGGCTCAGAGAATGTTTTCTCAAGGCTTGAACCTGCGTTGAGTCACCCCGCCTCTTTGGTCAGGGCCTTCATTGATGATTGGGTTTCTGCAGGATGCAGGCTGACTAAATGAATACTCTTGAACGTCTGTGGATATGAACGTCTGGATATTTCGCTTTTGGCAAGCATCTTAGTGTGTTAGGCTTAAGTGACACCACTGTCTGCGACGCATGTGGAGAGGACGACTATACTTCGTATCATTTTCTTTGCGATTGTCGTGCCTTTCCTCGGATGATGTGGCGAGTAGTGATAATACAAGCTCTTCTTCATTGAAGTGCCTTCTCGGGTTTCTCCGAAAGTCGGAAAAATTATATTAAAATGGTTAAAAACTGGGTCCTACTTTCTGGCTTTCATTTGCGTCTGAGTGCTTCAGCGTTTTCAAACCCGACAAAAAAAAGTTAAAAAAAAAAACAAAATCGAGCTCAGCACTGTTAAAATCCAGTCCTTCCTCCAAAGCAAGATACTACCGTAGTTTATTTTAAGGAATCACATGGTCTTTCAATGGCTCGTTGACACTGCTAAAGGCGGTGCTTGTTCTCTCAGCTCGGACACAATCCTTACTGCTGAAGAACATTCAAAAAAGTAAACAGCTTGCTGGCCACAAGGACATCTGCCTTATCGGATCACAACAAGATCACGGGAACCAGAACGTGGATAAACTAGCAAGAGACGTATTGAGCAAATAATTGAGGCAGAAGGCAATGATGGGTAGAAATTACAAAGAAAATGAAGAGGGGGGCTCTAACACTTTCTACCACAGCCCAGCCCAGATGACACTATGGTTGGGTAGATACTGTATCTCATGAATAAAGGAATCGCGTACATCCTGGCTTCCATTAAGAAGCAGGTAAATTCTTCCGACCTCGCATCAACTCCATAATTATTCCCGTTTCCCCTATATTCGGCCCAAATCCACTCTTTTATTATAGGGAAACAAACTGGGCCCGACTGAGGCTCGTTTGAGGCTCATATCACGGGGTGGACCTGCATTTCAACCATTAAACCTTCCACCACCTCTACTGCATTATTACTTCGGGGTAGACTTGAAAACGCTTTCCTCGAATTAAAGCTTTTAAAATGTCAAATTCATCACAAAAATCGAAGTTCTTTTAGTTTTTCTACACAACTTTCAGAATTTCTTAAAATAAAACGAATCTTCCTCCTTCTGTGTGCGCACTTAATGTCATTGTATGAAATATGTACGCTTAAACAACAATACTAATTGTTTTCTTCTTGTTTCCCTGTTTCTATTTTCAGACTGTACCAAGTTCGATGCTCTTTGCGAGTATCTCCCAGACTGCCGGTTCAAGTTGAGACAAGTATTCCCGAACAGGCCCATCAACAACCGCCACCCGTGCAACAACATCAGCCCACTGAGGAGCCGGATGAAGTGCAGCAAAATCTACCGCAAAATAATGTCCTCCCGGGATCTGCTTGTATAATTAATGGAGCCGGAGCATCACGAGTATTCCAAATACTGTATCGCAACGAGGAGGTTACCCTACGTGATGTTGTTCTCTTTCGAACGCACTTATTAGGTAAGCAAACTAGTAGTGGATGTGCCTTGCATCCAGACTGTGCTGCAATCGTCTAGGCTGAAGTTGTTTAGTATCTGTCGGTCATTGCTAACGGCCAGAGTTAATTTTAGAACGCCCCAAAGCTATTTTTTTATGGATTTGTTAAGAGTTATCAGCAGCATATACCAGAGGAAGTATCTAATGTCATTAGCCACCAGTTCCATTGACCTTAGCAACGTGCACTTGCAGGTGCATAATAGAAAAATCAAGGTGTACATCATAGTTTTTTTCCACACAGATTTTCTTTAGGTACGGGCGGTTCTTCTTTTTTTTTTGTCCTGTCACGTAATATCTTAGAAAGGTGCCAAGGTGGATATAATTAAGTTCTGTGCCCTTGTTGTGTGTAACAAATAATGAGTCTGACGACATAGTGCTTCTGGTTTTAATACAATTTTCTGGTGTCATCCCTACCAACAGGGAAACCAATTAAGTTTGCACGAGGTAATAATATGCTAATATACCGTTCTAAGCCTTAGCATAATTGTGTTTTGCTTTTATATTCGTAAATCATTCAAGGGACCTTGTCTAACAGAATAGGAGTAGGGAAAATAATGGATTTACATACGGGTAGCAGGTGAGAAGTGCATATGTGAAGTAGACATGTGTATCTGCTTGATAAAGAGATTATAAGTATCCTACGGTAGAAATAGATTAAAACAGCATTGAAGGACCCATTAATGAACGGGGCAAGCGTGATTATGATAAGCCGCCGAGGATCTGGAAAAAAAAATTAGATCTCTATTACAAGCTGTTATATGACTTAAAAGTGTCCCAAAAAGTTTTTTTTTTTTTTCATATGACGGAGGCGACATATTTGGAGCGTAGTACCATTCTCGATGACGATTTCAGCTTAAAATAAAACTCCGAGTCCCTTTTAGACCCGACCGCGTGAATTGAAATATTTCCAACTGGGTGATACCCGCGACTACGTCTCCGAGGAAAGACGTCACATTATACCCTATGCCTTCCCTGGATTTTATGATATGGATGAGTAGTATAGACTTTCAATTTCTCATATTAATTTTTTAACACCCCCTGTAAACAATATTCCTGTTTTTTTCTTTCTGGCTGGAGGATGACCAGACTGTCAATTAAACTCGGCAATGGGAGAAACACTCTCTCATCAGATCCACACAAGCCACTTTTAAACTCTGCCCTTGTTGATGGGCGAGGACTACCAAAAGAGAAATGGCAGACTCAAAGTGGTAGTCTGATGGGATCAGACGAACTTTGGGGATGAAGACGGTTTCTCCCCGATTGACGCCTGTGAAAAACTTGGCTTCCCTTAGGTTTTTGTCCAGAGCCTCCACCTGAAGCCTGGTGCCGTTACACAGTTGGAGAGTTTAGAGCTCCAAATTTGAGTTACAGGACATCAGGTGGTATTCCTGGTGGATCGAGAACTCTACAGGGTAATTCTCCAGCCGAAAGTTTTTGATGCTGTTGGCTGAGTCCTTTGTTCGAGTGACAATAGCTCTCTCCCATGAAACACAATCTACTCCATCGTGAAGAATGATAAGGTAAAGTCTGTCAGTCAAACTAATCGGATGTCCCGCATAACATCGTAAGGGTTACTGGGAAACTCTTCTAAAATCTTCCCTTTACCAATATCAAGTTAAAAGTTAGATAACATCTCTGCCCTCAAGCCACGTTCAAGGTGGACACGCATGTTAACTCTCAAGAAAAGGACTTTCACATGAGGCCGTAAAACGGATGACTTAAGTTCTAAACTTCAACTGCACACATCTCCTGTGGCAAAATCTGTCTAAAGTCAAAAGTCAAAAGCACTGTAACTCCACGCATACGTTGGTTTCGGCCCCTAATGTCCTGGAATGTCCTGTTTAGAGCTCCAATACCTTTTTTGTGACCCATAATGCGCTCATCCCGCACGATAACTTGGGCTTCTCGAACTACTTGCTCTGCTTAAAGATGTTACAAAGTGAAAACTCAGAATGATTCAGGAAAAGAGATAACTTGAAGGCAAAGTGAGCCGTCTTGCCTTCTTCAATTAAGGTAGCTGCAATACTTGAGGAAGCAACGGCAACAGCGAAATTCCCTCCCCCCTTTATTGTGGCAGATTGATATACTCGTATAATGTATATTATTTCTAAAAAACTTTTAAAAAATAGGTAGGTTTGCGCATTGTAGAGCATTTTTAAGTAAATCCGACTAAAAAAATTCGACTGGAGAGCCTGTCCTATACTTCCCACCGAACACAACGATAGATTTGAATTAATATTATTTATTGGATAATCAATTTAATGTCAAAGGAAACATTTCTTGAATTTGTTCGACAAATTGTCTCAGCATCCGCTAGACCGATTATGCTCAAAATCTAATCAGCTCTAAGTTTCATACTGATAAATAAAAGAAAAAAACCGCATGGTCCTACGTTGTTTTGTTCTCCAGATATCGAAGGCTGAAAATATGATCACACACATACACACGCACACACACAAAGACAGCATTTCGAAAATGGGTGCAAACGATTTCTAGAGTACAATAATGTCAAGCCCTGTTCATATCTCGAAACCAAGGTGGAAATAAAAATATTTAGCCCTATTCAAACTTTAACAACCCCTTTTACAATATAATATCATTTCCAGCCCCACCTGCGGTGTTGAACTCTGTGCTCCTGTTAAACTGATACAGGCTGACAGATTTTACAGATTTAAACAATTTCCGGTAGTAGACTAGTGTTTCTAACTGATGATTAGGTGTTGTCTGTCTGTGATTTCACTTACTTACTTATCTTGGCTCTACAGTTCGAGGTGGATCAGGGCCTTTCCAGCCAGCACGATCCTTAGCCATTTGCCTCCAGTTGAATTTGCTGAATTGGTTGGGGTTACGTTATCGAAAATGAGATCATCGTAGTTCTTTAATAACACGTATTTTTTTGGTCAGTGTATCTGTACAGATTGTATAGTTCATGGTCAAAATTTTTCGTCCATGATTCGTCGTTTCAAGTAGGAGCCTCATTTGAATGTAAAACTCTTGTGTCGATATTTCCGAGTTCGCTTTCATTCAATTTTGACAAAGTCCTTGATTCTGTACTATACAGAAGGACGGTGATGAAGAGGCTGTTGTATAGCGTTCTCGATAGCACCATTTAATTGCCTTATGAAAAAAATAAATAAATAGCTGGCGCGACAGCTCGGAATGAGCCATGGCCTAGCTTCTCGCAACCATTCATGTTGTGCCTGTAACATTTCTCGCACGAATGGAAGAGATCTTGCCGACTCCGAACGGCGAATTGAGAAGCTCTTTCATGACGAAAGGTGGTGCCGGTGGACATTACTGAAGCTTGAACCCCACGCAGCTCACATAGCAGTCCAACGCACTAACCACTAAGCCACGGCGATCACTGACAAGTCCATAATAAAAGTGATTGCAATCGCAATGGTTAAAATTCGCTGGTCTTATCCAGGACTTGTATAAGTGTGAAAGATTCAGGTGTGAAAGATGAAGGTTTACTGGTATGTGTCGATTAGTGTGTCACAGCCCCACCACAGCGCCATTTTGCAACCGCTTTAATGATAGATTTCACTATGCAGTCTACCGTGAACTATAAGTATTGGTAACTCTAAGGAACCACCACCGAGGACGAGATTTAGACACCTAAAACTTACATACATCCTACAAACTTTTCTTAGGGAAACAATTTTAAAAAAAACCCAGGTCGAAGGATTCTTAGGAAGGCTTTCCTACACCAATAAATCAGCCATAGGCATTGAAAGAACACATGTTGTGTTATCCCCGCTATGTTGTAATTGTCTATGAAAGAAAATGGCATCCTGCAACTGCGAAATGTCATCAAGAGGGCACTTCCTTAGACGCCAGTTATTATTATTAAAAATTACTACCATTAATGCAGTGACGCCATTCTTCCATAGTCAAACGGTTTTGATGAGAATGTCAAACATAACCATAGGTCAGTACAAATGCTACCCCATATGTAAATGACGCATCCTTGTAATCGATTAAAAGTTGATGAGATGGGGATATAAAGTTCAAAACTCTTTTTCCAATCTACTACTTTGTTGTTGGCTAATCGTTATTAAAGCTTTTTGAAATGAATCAAATTGTAGACAAAAGGTTTTTGCAAGAAGACATTGAGCTGATGTTCCGTGCTTGGCATAGGGTTTAATTTCTTAGGTCAAAACCGACGCAAAACGACATCGCTTAAAGTATAAATAATCGGATCTATCACGCTTCGATTGGTAAACAGCAAATGGGATAACGATTACCAAAATGAAATCAATCACTCCGAAATTATTCAATTATTTGACGTGATTAAGGATTAAGAATAAGCACCTTCATATGTAGGTCCACATAACGAAACACAGTACATACAAATGTATATGTAAATAAATAAAAAATAAATAGCTGGCGCGACAGCTCGCGATGAGTGCGTGCTACATTTTTCGCACGAATAGAAGGGTCCTACGATTTATTGCCGTCTCCGAACGGCGAATTGAGAAGCTCTTTCATAACAGATTATACTCTCGGAGGTCTGCCATTCCCTGCCGAGAGGTGGTGGCGCGAAAAATTGTCGGTGGACATGGCTGGCGCTTAAACCCACGCCGGTCGTGGTTCAACCAGTCCATTGCCCTAACCACTGAGTCACGGTGACACAAATGTGTATCATCGTCTAGGTTGAATGACTCGTTCTGCCTGACAGCAGTATGTTGCTCTTCGTCGGCGCTATTAGGTCCTTAAGAATCCATGCGTCTTGGATTACCCTACAATGACTACTGCTCGGACGAAGAGGAAAAAGAAACCAGCCAGCACCTGCTATGCGAATGTCCCGCACTGGCCACCAGAAGACTCTGTACTCTTGGTAGTAGCTTCTTCCATAGGCTGGAGGACCTTCATATCGCTGATTTTATGAAACTCCTGAGATTTCTATCCCTTTCTGGGTGGTTTCCACATTTGCCAACCCTACACCGTGGTTTGACTCCCATGAGAATACTTTTTATGGGCACAATAGACCCGCTGGAGGTCTAAGAAAGTCTTTAGGATAAAGTGGAGAAACAACTTTTCCTCAACAACGACTGCGACTCTCATAAAAAAGGTTTCCTTCTTCATCTCTACCGATGCCCGAGGATTCTGTAATGGCTTCTTTGATACCCTGACATGTTCTATTTACTTTTTGGAAAAACTTTGGTATTCCTGAAGAAAAGTCTCTCAATAGTTTTTTCTTTTGGAGAAGCCAGTCAGGCCCTGCCAAATTTCTGCAACACCCACCCATCAATTAAACCTTTTAAGTTAACACATTCGCCACATAGATACACAATTAAGAAAATGATATCTCACGTTGACGTCTAGACAAAAGACAATACATCCAATCCATCTATCTACGTCACCTACACGAATTCACAACAAAAGACAATTGAACAAAAGCCTTTCTTCTTATCGGACAATGTAAACGACTCGAAGAACAATTGTTATCTGACACACCTGTGTTCAACCGTTCATCACAAATAACTGCATTCAACCCCCTCGTCAGGCATCAATACTCTTTGCACATCATCGTATAATGAGCTTGAGGTATGGCAATGAATCCTCGAGAACACTTTTCATAAATATAGACATTTGAGGAATATTTAGCGCCCCTCTAACGGTACACTGACCTTAACGATGACGATGAGCGAGAGAACCTTTAGAAAAATTGCATCATTCCTTATTGTGTTTTTTTTTTTTTTCTTTTTTTTTTCCAGTTGACAGCCGGCACTTGAAGGAGTCTATTGAACGAGCTGAATTTTCCTTGCATCTGGAATTGTGGTTCGGTGAACAAAACAACGGCTCCAGCAGTCTCTCGCTGGCATCAACAAGGACGTTGCAATTAAACTTTCATCCTGCCCGGGGATTACACTACCACTTGCCTGTATTGTTCGATTATTTCCATTTGGCGGCAATCAGTCTAGGGATCCATGCAAGCCTGGTGGCCTTACATCAACCCTACATAAAGTAAGTACAGTTTCCGATTGTTATCTACGTCAACAGAACTTAATATAAACTCGTACATATGCATACATACATATTCTTTAATCATAAAACGCACACAACTTCTGACACGTGACTTATTTATAGTTTGCTCTCATTTTCCACATTGACATAATTTTAAAAGTGTACTTAACATGTGCAGTATGGCGATGCCTTCCTTTTGCATAGTTTCTCCCAATAAGGATCCGATGCGAGTGCTTTCGAACTAGGAGTGGCTGTCGAAGCGATTCTAACTTTCACGTGTTTGAACACGAAATGCAAACAGAGGTGGCATGTCCTGGACGCATTCGTGTAGAATTTATAACGCGTGCCTATCTTTTTCGTAACGAAATCCATATAGGGAACAAAATGTATTTTAGGAATTCCAGGAATGTTTAAACAGTTAAAATCGGTGAGGCACGCACACTAGTTGAAGTAGGCGCCTAGGATTGGGTATCGTGAGCAGCTTTTCGAAATCATTTGACTTTACTAAATGGATATCATTAAACTTTAATCCATTAAAAAAAATTTTCTTTGATAAATGCTTATTATTATGCAAGGCGTTACCAGGTTCACTGAAAGGGGGTTTGGAATCTTTTAAAAAAAAATGGGGAAGCTTCTATTCCCTGGCATTTCATAATCGGGTAGTCGTTCAGAGGGTATGAGATGTCGAACACGCCTGCGCACCAACTCAACCCCTTTTTAGCGCCCTCCAACTTATCCCTAATTGCTTTGATTCCTCCTCCATTGCCCTGTGCCAAGTTTGCTTAGGACGGTCAACTCTTCTGTCGAGTTAGGAGGATACCACTGCATGGCATATTTCTAAAGCAACAGAATGGTTTTTATTGCCGAACTTGAACGGCGAATCGAGAAGCTTCTTCATGGCAGATTATACTCTCGGAGGTCAGTCATTGCCTCCTGAGGGTTGGTGCAGCGATAAATATTTGCTTGATATTGCGGAGCTTGAACCTAGGCGGAGCTTGACGACAGTTAAATGCCACTTACCACTGGCCCACGCCAAACACACAATTATGGCGATGTCGTTGCATTATATTTCATAGCATTGGCCGCAGGAATGAGCCCTGTGGTACCACTTCTGTAGGTTAGGTTAGGTAGATGGGTTGGTGAGGGAAAAGAAGCCCTCTGCGCCACACTCAGGTCAGTAGAGACCCATTGTGATGCCCATTTTTTGGGGCGGAAGGTAGCCCTTGCTCGTGGAGCAGTACCCATAGCATTCTCCTATTGCCCCAGACTTTCGAACCATTTTGAAGCCTTTACCTCCAGATGTCCCTGATAGGTACATCCCTTAGTTCTTCGGTATCCTGGAAAAAGTGGCTTCCAAAGGATTCATGTCTGAGGTGGCAAAGACCTGGACAGTGGCAGAGGAAGTGGGTTGTGTTTTCATTGACATTCTCGTCTCCGCAATCCCTGCAAAGGTCTTCCTCACTTAGCCCTAACTCTTTCATCTGATAACGCAAAGTATTATGACCTGTAATTGCTCCTACAAGGAAGGAGAGGGTTTTCCTGTCCTTCTGCATGAGAGTTATGGCACCTTTGTACCTTGGCCATAGTTTTCTAGTTATTTTAGAGGAGTCCAAAGAGCTCCATCTTTCATTCGTTTCCGCTAGAATCGTAATCTATGGTTCATGTTTGAGTTTACATGGGAAACGTTCACTGACTGATCAGCCTGCTCCAGGTCTAGCGTAGATCTTTTCCTTGACAAATTAATCAGCCTTCTTATTCCCTGGTATGACCTCATGTCTAGGGACCCAGCATAATTGTTTAAGACAACTAAGCTCTTCACAAGGTTAGATTATATTTTAATAGCTTTTAGTGCTGCCTGGCTGTCGATAAAAAAGGTGATATCATCACGTGGTATTACCTTCATCGCAGTCTCATGGGCAGCAATTGTCACTGCTAGGACCTCCGCCTGGAAACTGCTTATATGGTCTGGGAGTCTAACTGATTTAAAGAGGCTAACCCACGCCAATGTCCATTTTGGACCCATCCGTATAGATGGGTTTAGTTTCGCGGATTTGGTATTGTTCCCCTTGTCTATTCTTTTCTTTTTGGGAATTAGCAAGAGAACGGTTTTTTGAAGTCTAGGTAGGGCACCTTATAATCAGTGATTGCTACCATTGCCCATATACTCCTGAGCATGAATCTGAGCATTCCCCATCGTGCTTGACCTTCAGCCTTTCGCTTGGCTGATTCTCAGGACACTTCTGGCCACAGATTCCTGTATAAATAGGTCTAGTGGAAGCAGGTTTAGAATAACCTCTTATCCTGCTGTTGGCGTGGTTCTCATGGCACTAGTAGCTGCTATGCATGACAGTCTCTGTATTTTCGTGATGGCCTTGAAGTTGGTGGTTTTAGTAGCAGCTTGCCGCCACACAACGCTCCCATAGCTAAGTAAAGGCCTCACAATAGACGTTTACATCCATAGAATGTTTTTAGGGCTTGGTCTCCAGGTTTTCCCGAATATTCTACTGCAAGAGTAGAAAGCTATCGTGACCTTCTTAACTCTTTCGTTTATATTCTATTTCCAATTCAACTTTTAGTCAACCTTTTGCTCTCTAGCAAAAAAAGAAGAAGCTGTAGATGGATAAACCATCTAATTTAGCTCAAATAAAGCCGACAAGGGGAACCTCCTGCTTTGATCATATCACCGAAAGAATTCACTGAAGATTGTTATATCCACACACCACACCTATATAGTTCACGAATGATGTGTGATAAGAAACTTTGAGATTAAGAAACACCACTTTACTTGCTTCTCGTTGATATGTACGATGGGCACCTTTTACTTCCGCTGATTACTACTTATACCCTCCATGGATTTAGGTCCCTTCGAGCATAATTTCACCGTGTGATCAACGCAATCAGACACTCAAGCTTTCGCAGCCCTTAACCATGTGTCCGAACTTCTTGTGTGTTCTTGTAACATTGAAGGGCGTTTTTGACATATTCGAAACGTAACACAACCTACATGTACCTTACTAGCTTGCCGTGACTAGATCTTTTACCTCGAAACTCGAAAAATATGCCAAGCCATGAAAACGGACATCATCAAAAATACAAATAGCTGGCGCAACAGCTCGGGATGAGCCAAGGCCTTGCTTCTCGCAACCATTCCTGTTGTGCGTGTTACATTTTTCACACAAATGGTATGGACCTACAATTTATTGCCGACTCTGAACGGCGAATTGAGAAGCTCTTTCATGACAGATTATATTTC
Source organism: Matsumyia berberina (assembly GCA_917880715.2). Classification (NCBI taxonomy): domain Eukaryota; kingdom Metazoa; phylum Arthropoda; class Insecta; order Diptera; family Syrphidae; genus Matsumyia; species Matsumyia berberina. The sequence goes on from OU862870.1 coordinate 40,708,103, forward strand.
CGGAGGCTTGTCATTCCCTGACGAGAGGTGGTGCAGCAAAAAAATGCTCGGTGAATATGGCTGGGGCTTGAACCCAAGCCGCTCGGTCAGCAGTCCAATACACTAACCACTGAACCACGACGACCAAATGTTACTATCCACTTTCTTCGACATTGCACCAACGGCTTGGATTTTGTGGATTTTCAAAATTGTCGAGGCTTAATAGAGCCCCTGGCTCTGCTCGCTAGAAGGAACGCTAAACGCAATATTGCCACTGGAACTCACGCCCAAATGTATCGAAAAGAACGGGAACGAGTAGATTTTGGTCTTTTAGACATTCCGCCTTTTCACTTTATTTAACCGAGACAGCAGCAAGGCAGATCGCACACTTGATGTCCATATTGGCTGAGTTATCACTTCTAGACCACTGGCCGCAAGAACTGGAAGCGGAACACTTTCTGCTTTCAATTCGGGCTCATGTGTCCTATTCCAGACCTTGTTCTTCCCTCGGATAAGTTACGACAGCATAAACCGTTATCACTACTGTTCACTGGATTCAGGCAGTGAACAACACCAGGTATTCCAGTAGACATACTAGGATTCACAATGATTAACTATTCCTCCAAAGTACCCGCCAAGTTACCACGACCTTTGGAGCCTGATCCTCCCTGGGCAACATTAGCCTTACCACTGGCATGGCACCAATGCGCCATTGAAAGACATCCCAACCAAAGAAAGCTCAACCGTAACTCTCAGTCGCAACAGCAAGTGATGTTTAAGCCTGCCAAGTTTGCTGGCGAACCAGCTGAAGTTAGTTCCAGCAGACTAGTCTGGCTTTTCACCCATCGCATTCTGTATTCTGTGTTCAGGGCCCTAAATGCGCACTGGGACCTGTGAGGTCGATTATGGTAACCCATATGGTTAAACCAGAGGATATATTGCGGTTTTTGATAAACCTCAGTATAGCCTTAGGTTTAATTTTCTGAGTTTCCACTGTATTGACCGAGCCCCACGTCAAGTAGAGTAGTCTTTTCCTTGCGGCTCTTGGACATACGCACAGAATATGTTCAGAAGTCTCTTTCTGTTCTCCACAGAGCCGGCAAATATCGATATCTCATACTTTCATTTTATGCAGATGGTATCTGAGTGGACAATGTCCTGTCAGATAGCCCGTTAAGGTTCTTAACTCGTCCTTAGTGAAATCAAGTAAAGTCTTGGCCTTGTATAGGTTGGAGTTGGTAATTTTTTTCGCTTGTGTAAGGCCCCGGAGGTAGGCCCAGTAGTCAACGTGTTTGTTGATAACCCATTGTGTAATCTTGGAGTAGACACTGTTGGGTGGTACCCCAAAACAGGGTTCGGGACCAACGAGTGGGCGGCAAGCGCCTCTTCTCGCCAGGCAGTCAGCCCGTTCGTTACCCTCGCAGCCTTTATGTCCTAGGATCCAGGCTAAGGTAACCTTATTTACCGATACAAGGCTTTCGAGGAGACTGAGACAGTTCCAGACAAGGTTGGACCCTACCGTATAGAATTTAGGTACTGTTAGTGCTGGCAGGCATTCAGGCATTCTCTTGCACATAATTCAATAACGTGGACTTCCGCTTGAAATACTATAGGTGACTTTCCAAGTGCTGTCGCGCCTTGGGAGCTGAGGCCATGAACCGATTGGTAGTGGGCCTTCATATCTCCATTCGCTGCGGGCACCTATAACAACTTCGAAACTTCTGTAGAAACGATATTGACCATGCTATCTGGAATCTTAAGAATTGAGTCACAATGAATGTATTCTAGTATTCTCAGATGACCTGTAAAGTCACCAACTTTAAGGTCCAGTATCTCACTCATCCCATACAAACTCTTCATCGGCATAGTCGGCTGCGCCTTACGAAGCTTCGTGCCAGTTTAGGCTACCTAGGTTTAAAAACATTTCTAAAGTTTAACAAATTGCCTTACGAAATACAATTAACAATGAAAATTATTCTATTGCTTATATGTATGTACTACGTGCGGGCTTTTATGTAAATGTACACAACCTTCTCTAAACCGTGCGTTATTTATGTAAAAAAAAAAACAAAAACTAACACACTTGAAGGAAAACACTTTACCATTATGTACAACTATGGTAAGCTCTCTGTTTAAATGATTTAGTTGCTTAGAATATGTTTTTGGTTCTACTAGAAGGCGTAGAGTAGTGTAATCAGCTAAAGCCACATTTATCAATTAAAATAGATTTTTGTTTCTTCTTAAGTTTGTGTATTTTTTGTTTCGCATTTAAATCTAAATTTACGCTTTATACATCACTCGTTCCAAGACGTAGTTAGACCGCTCGGTGTTAGTGTCTGCAACTGAATGACATTTGTATTGCTCTTCTTATTTTCAAGTGCACCGAAGAGCTCCAAGCCATGGATGGGTGGAGGGAAACTAAGTTGTCGGGGCAGTATGTCTCCAGGACCATTGGAAGCGGTTTTCTTTGGACCACAAGTTGTGGGGACGACTAAATGCAGCGGTGGAACTGCTGGCAGACTGCTACAATCACGGCAAATTCACCAGGAGATATGCTCGCTTCTTCTGGGATCAATAGAAACCCTGAAGTTGACGCTCAATGAATTTAGCACGGTGCTGACGCCGCATTTCAATAACCTCATAGGGTCTCCCCCGTTTAGGGAAAACGACACCGCGGATCGATTGCAGGAGATAACCGAACAAGCAAAGGTAATTGATACACATTATGACCTTGTTATCAACAGTGACTGACCAAATTTTACTTACAGCTGCACGATGGCGAGGAAGATTTTGCCATCCGGGCGAATTCTGACATTGCACAGTTGTGTGCAGAGTGTATAATGTTCTGGAGGCGGATTTTGCACGCTTCGACACAGGCATCGATTCACACGTTGCTGGCGAAGAAACACCACATACTCAGGGTTCGTCGGTTTGCAGAGGGATTTTTCGTTATGGAGAATCCCAGGCACTCAGCCGCTGGATGCTATGACAGTAACTACCAAAACTACGTTGCTATATGCGAAATGGCTAGGAGAAGTCGGTACATGCAGTCACTGCCACCGCTACCGGTTCACTGTACGCCGTTGGACGGCGATTCAAACTCACTGCCGCTAATATTCGAAGATCGTTACTTGGATCCTCCAAAGTTCTCCCGTCGACGAACTGGCAGTGATCCGCACTTGAATGCGCTCGACAATGTCCTGAACAAGACACAACTGCCACCTAAGTCGTGCAAAACAAATTCCATCAATAGTCTGAACGGCCGCAAGGACTGTTCGTGTGGAGTAAATTTTGAATACCACAAGCCACCGAACTACCTTGGGGTTCTCACGCCTCGTTTCGCATTGGGTGGCGAGATACTCCAGGCAAGTTTAACAATAACCCCGGCTGCTGCTTCCACAGCTCCACAGAACAACTTCAACCAACGAACTCTATCGCGGCATTCAGTTTCCACGCTGTTAGATGGCGTTGACTGTTCGCTCGATCACAGAAATGGCTACTGCATCATGGGCAGCGGAACTCTACCCGCCCGGCACAGCAAATCATTAGATCAACTCGATGGGACTGTTCACAGTACACCTTCGTTAAGGCAAAACTGCACACAACAATCCGACATGTCCTTTAACTACAACAGACAAGTCCAACTCAATGGAAACGCGCACATGGTAACACCCACTCCGCAGAACACCATCAACCGCAAGGGAAAGGTGCAGGCAGAAGATCTAATGCGAAATATAAACGAATTCCGTGAGAAATACAAAAAATCCGAAGATCCCTCAAGATGCCCTCAGCACTTCCTGAACGGCGACAACAGCTGCAGTAATGACCGAAACTGCAAGAACATTGGTGGCACTTTGAACAGATTTCCAGATACTTCGGCAAGGCCTGGGAAATTCGATTACCTTCATGAAATCAAGATGCTCAATCCGCCGAGACAACTCAACTCTTATTACAACTCATTACCAAAGAGCACAGGCCTTGGAGCGCCGCCCAGGAACTCTTATCCTCCGGTTCGGAGTAAAAAACATATGCCCTGCACCGCCAGTACTCCGCAAATTCCCGAAGGTCAAACAGAAATTCCCCGAAGCAGCTCATCGGTAACACTTAGGAACTCCAAAACAAGCACCGTGCAAAGCAATCCGTCGACTATCCCCCGATCAGTGGAGATCGCCAGAGTTCGTGTGTCCGATCTGAAGGAAATGATTAAGAATGGAACCCTGAAGAAGGACTCGAGTAGTTCGGAGAGCGATATTCCGACCAAAGTTCGAAGATCTCGTGAGCAAAAGATGCTCTCTTCGGCTAGCGTTCCCTTCAAGTTGGAGGCCTTAAACTCGGAGCAGAACTCTTGCGGATTTAGCGAAAGCTTACCAAATCTGGCACCTCCTCCACAGTTCGATACCTCTCCAATAAAAAAGAAAACAGTGAGCAGCTCGGCTTCGTCGCTTAGTGAGCAGAGTGGCTGGGTGTCAAGCAGGAGAAGTTCTGGGCCCTCCAGTCCAGAAACATTGACCAACGAGCAGCAGCAGGTTCATGTAAAAAAGGAAACAATGGTCAACGGGGAGCAGCTCAGACTTAAGTTGCAGAAATTATTGGACCAACAGCCGAACAGAGGTCAACGCCATGCGCGCCCCTCAAACGCCCCGTACAAACTCTTGAATGGTGATATTCCAGTGCACAGAAAGGTTTCAAGCGTAACAGTAAGAGCAAAGCCGGAGCGCAACAAGACCGAAATGGATCTAAGACGGCTAACGCGAAATCTAAATCGAAACGCCTCCGATGTGTCCACCACATTCAATGCGATCAAAGGGCCTTACCCGAGAGTTCATAGAGAATTCTCGTCAGCAAACAGGGAAACTGCCTCCAAGCGGCAGAGAGGAAGGTATGGCGAAAAATCAAAGTCCGACTTCGATTTGACAAGCCTAAAAGACAACCCATTCGAAAACGTAAGAGTACCACCGCCTCAACAGTTCCAAGACGATCTACTGCCACCCGATGAGTTCCGAGATCCACCGGCAAACTCCGAAGCAGTTAAAAGTAGCAGAAGTGAATGCGCCAAGCTAAAAGACTCCTTGGCCCCGCTATCAATGCATCCACCACCGGCTTTGAAGGAAATCTTCCAAAGCGCACCAGTCACACGGAAACCCATCGGAGCAATCGATAATCCTGTGTATCACATCTACGAGTCCCTGAAGCCCACACCATCGACTCTCAATAAGCCCGTACTGGGCTTATCACAGAGCATCGCCGAAATGAAAATACCAAAGGAGCACATGTTGAACGGCATCAACGGGCACGTCACCGCTGACGCCGAAGACGAAGACAAGGAAAACAACTGCCAATTCATTGAACGCAATGACAGTCAGAAGTGGAACCACAAGCACAACAAGCGAAAGTCACAGGAATCCACTCTCTCGCTGCTCGAGTTTGAAAAGTGTCGTGAGGAGTTCCGGAAGCAAATCAAGTACAACGGAGGCATTTACTCCGACTATCAAAAGCTAGCCTCTGAGCTGCCATACTTCTACATAAGCGACGAGTATCGAGCATTTTCGCCACACGGAATGCATTTAGTAATCTGCGTCCATGGATTGGACGGAAACTCTGCAGATTTGCGACTGGTACGGACCTACCTAGAACTGGGGTTGCCTGGCGTAAACCTTGAATTTCTTATGTCGGAACGGAACCAGGGTGATACCTTTTCAGATTTTGATACAATGACTGACAGGTTTGACAATTGTACACTCAGCTCACTTTCTTCCCTAACTGAACACTTCCTTTTAGATTGGTTGCTGAAATTCTTTACCATATCGAAACTTGTGGCCTAAACCCAACGAAGATATCGTTCGTTGCACATTCGTTAGGTACAATCATTGTCCGTTCTGCACTCTCACGTCCCCAGATGAGGCAACTATTGCCGCGACTCCATACATTCTTATCTCTATCTGGTCCGCATTTAGGAACGCTGTACAATTCCAGTGGACTTGTTAACATGGGTAAGATACTGTAAAGCATGGTTACCGCGGGAAAGGATGACTTTCCTTAAGCGGCACACCATGTTCATGAAATGCACAAATATTCGAACTAAAAGCCTCTTCCAAGCAGGAATGTGGTTCATGCAGAAGTGGAAGAAATCCGGATCTCTTTTGCAGCTCTGTCTGAGGGACACTTCGGATCTGCGAAATAGCTTTTTATATCGCCTTAGTCAACGTAGTACCTTACATCATTTTAAAAATATTTTATTATGTGGGTCCAGCCAGGATCGTTATGTTCCAGCACACTCAGCGAGACTTGAACTGTGCAAAGCAGCGATCCGTGATAATTCAAACTTAGGAACTGTTTACAGGTAAGCACAATTGTAAGAAATTTTACCGATACTCTGACCTTTAGAGACGCCCTTGCAACTTGTTTTTGCTAGAGACGTCAATTTTTAGACCAACGAACAGCACGTTTGCCATATGATTTCCAAAACTGCAACGATAAAGCGGGGGTTAAAAAAAAAAGTTTAAGTTTGTAGCCCGCATTACACAGGCTTCAACAATATGGCCTATTAGGGAAATGTAAAACTGTGCAGAAATCGGTGACCACGCTATTAAGGCCGACAAGGATCCACGATCCAACGGCAACCGTCCTAAGCCAGGGTTGAACAGCGACGCCGAGGGCTATAAATTGGGAATTTCGGATACCTGGGCGTCTCCGGTTTAAGTCTTAATTCTTTCCAATGGTAATGCGGAACTCTGCCATCGGTATCCTCCCTTCCCTAGCTACTCGTGGAAACCAAATCTCAAGCCCAAAAAATAAAACCAAAGCAGAGAAATGCTCCTCTAAGTGCATTCCCGATCTAAGTCGAACATAAAATCCACTTACTTCTTGGTGACATCGCTTCCATTTCTTCGCTTCAAGAGGAAGCCCTACTTTCTGACGCTGACACCCTCAAACCCTGTAGTGAGCCAATATCTGCTTATTATGAGCCAAGCAAACCGGTGCGGAAGTGTGGTTCCGCGCAAGAGATATAGGTTCACAGGGAAAGAGAGGGAAAGACCACTATGTACCGAATAAGAAGAATCGCTCCGATACCTTCATTGGCGGTCCCTCTTAAAAAAACAGAAATGACGACCGCTTCATCTCAGAGACTGGAGGTAACTTCTACCTTAGCCTTCAACTACAGCGAAGCCACCCCCTCCTTCAAAGACCTCCAATGGCGGCCCCGTCCTTAAGAAACCAGAAGTGCCTCCCGCTTCATGTCAGAGGCTGGAGGTAACTTTTACCTCAGCCTACAACTACAGCGAAGCCACCTCCCTCCTTCAAAGATGCTCTGGAGTGTTATAAAGTTGCGATCCTAGCCTCTAGCTTCCCGGACATTTTTTCTTACAAAGGAACAAATTGTAGCAATTCGAGGCGCAATCTTCGAATTAATCCTTCCTCAAGTGGATAGGCTCTTAAAACCAAAATTCCGCGGAGTTAATGCCACACCCGGCCGGCCTGTTTTCAACTGCCAAGATCTCTCGATAGCGATTGGGCTCACATTAAACCTTGGGAAAGTGCCATGCTGAAGGCTGTCGGACAGGATGAATTTCCTAGTGACCAAATTCTAGTTGAACAATTTCACGACAGCTGTTCGCTGAACAGCAAGAGGATGCAGACTGTAGTGAAAGTCCAGAATGAGGGCCTTTTCGTTTCTGAGTGAAGAGTCATTCGTCGAGAGAATGAATGGTGTGAATAAAAACTGAGGGAACACTCTAGAGAAACGCTCTTAAGGAAAGTGTTTTCTGAAACTCGACGAAATTAATTCAAATTGAGTGTTTTTCCAAAAATTTGAGTGAACACTCTGCCTTAGTTTTATTCAAACCTCTTAATGACCACAACTCAACGATTTTGCCTCAATACCAGGGGACTTCTCAATACCATTATCGCCCCAAAACTCAGCTGATGATTGCTCTTAACAGGAAGCCCTCCAAGAAATCCACCTCAGGAACCTTGAGGATTTCCTCCGGGTCACCAACTACCCTGCAGGCCGGGCACCCATCAGCTGCACGGCTGCCAGTGTTGCCTCTAAGCGGTAATAAACCTGGATTCTTAAGTTCAACACCCTCCTTAAGACCCCCAGGGTGTGGCGGACTTGTTCTTCAGAGCATCTAGCAATAACGCAAGTCTTTCTGCTTCAAAACTAAGCTTGACGTGCGCTGCAGTTGCACAGTCAAAAGCCTAAACTAAGGACTACGATGGCAGAGGTGATACCCAGTTGAAGCTTGTCAAAGTTCCTGAGGGAAACACCTCAACTCCAAAGTCCGAATGGACAACACTATGTATTAAAATTTGTCAGTTAAAACAACCAAACTCAAAACCAGCCGAATTACCGCAATCGATAACGAGTGAGTGAGTGGGACTCGTGACCGAATTAGGAGCGGTAATGCCAAATCCTCACATTTCGATGACGAGTTACTCGTTAACGAGTGTTGTAATTCGGCCCAGTTATCGAAAATACAAAAAACTAATTATTTTATGATGAGCTTATACAAAACGCTTAAATACATTTTTTATTAATTTTATTTCTACAGGGAAATGGTCCACAACATAATGGCACCAATTTTGGCTCGTCCTGAACTGACTCTTGCACGATTTGACGTACACCACGCCCTCCCACACACAGCAAATGCGCTCATCGGTAGAGCAGCCCATATTGCCGTGCTCGACTCGGAACTGTTTATTGAAAAATTTCTACTGATCGCCGGTTTGAAATACTTTAGCTAGCCGAAATACTCGTACTACTACATTATCACATTTGAATAATTCAAATCGTTTAAGCAGAAAATCATTGTTAAATTGTAAGCCCCCAAAGGAACGACTTTTGGTAGATAATCCAATCCAGATTTTTACTCCAATGGTTTTAGAGACAAAGTTTAAAAAAAAAGAGTCATTAATAGGAGATCTATTTCCCACTTATACTAACACAGTTTCGACAGATACATACATTCATTTAGATGAAAAACATTATAACAACAAAAAGAAATACTTTATATAAGTTTTTACAATGTTTGTTCTTAATAACTAAAAATGAAAATTCTTTACAGAGCTCTTTTCATTAATATTTAGGAACAATTGTAGAAACTGCAAAGTTTAGGTCCATAGGATAAACGAATAAATAAAAAATAAAAAAATAGTGTCAATTACAGTACCGCAATGGCGTAGATACAGTACAGATTGCAGTCAAAAATTATTTGCGAATCTTATTTGCATTTATTCTCGTTGCACTCGCTGAGTGAATAGCGAATAGATTTTGAAATTCTTCTCAGTCATTTCTGCTGAAGCCTGTTTAACTCCTTTCAATAAAAGTATACTGTGTAATAAAAATTAAGTGTTAACTATCCAAAACAACAAACTCATATATGTACATGTGTTACGGGTTGCAATAGATTATATTAAACGTTCCTGGATTTATTTTTGTGACAAGTTCAATTTGGTATCTTGAATAAGCTGACTGAGAAGTTATATGATTTCAAAACTCCAGATAGTGTTTTTGTGGCCAATCATCGAGTCAAATCATATAACTTCCTTAGATAGTCTGAAGTAGCTTTAAACATGTTCATTTTCTTTTTGCTCACTGAACAGACTGTTGCATAAATGAAATGATCTAAGTTTGGATTTGGTTACATTTATTGTATAAAAGTATTTAGAAATATTTATACCTATAGTAATTCAAATGAATTTACGACGAATAAAAATAAACTTGAAAGAAACGATGTGTAATCCTGCCCCTGATCTTCGAGAACCTTATTCAATTTTAGGAAGAGAATATTCCAAGTTAATTTTCCCTTGTAATGGCGATCTTAGGTAGGTAGGTAGAGGTGGCGGTTCTGAAAGAACCCAATTAGCGGCGGGATGCGCCTTTTTGATCCCACAACTCATTTGACCTGGTTGTTAGCGGTTGATGGATGAAAATGTTTAAATCTAACCTGTGGAGTTAAGTTCACCAATCCCTTTCTTGAAAATATTTTTGAGGTCGTCAAAGAAGGATTTGCCTAGAGTACGCTGCCTGACACTCGCTAGGACCGGGCATTTACACAGGAAATGATGCAGAGATTCTTTCCCGCTGTTAACCTCGCTGCTACGGCAGAACGTGTTGTGGGGGATACCTAGCTTGGCTGCGGGGTCCCCTATTTGCCAGTGGCATGTGCTAGCGGCTACAATTCTTGCGATGTCTTGTCTTGATCTGCTTAGTAGCTCCTTTGTTGTAACCGGCCCAGATTTTCCTTGATATGACGCAGTTGATAAGCCTATTCCACGCTTGGCTGACCGTCTTTAGAAAATGGTGTTGAATATTGCCCTTACCGGCTCCTAGCGGGATATTAAAAACTTCCGCAAGTGAGTCGTTAAGAGCTGATCCTCGCCTGGCCAGGTTGTCGGCTTTTTCGTTGCCGTCAATTTTACCTTAGGATCTTAAAAAAAAATAGCTGGCACAACAGCTTGGGATGAGCCAAGACCTAGTTTCTCGCAACCATTCATGTTGTGCATGTTGCATTTTTCGCAAGAATGGAAGAGATCTACAATTTATTGCCGACTCCAAACGGCGAATTGAGAAGCTCTTTCATGACGAGAGATGGTCACGCAGACTTGCACAGCAGTCCAACGCACTAACCACTGAGCCACGGCGACCTTAGGATCTTAGAACTTTAAGAACTTTTTTTCTTGTTAATTCAGGCCATATGCATGTGCTAAGTCACGGTCGTACTTATGCGAGGAAAAGTGACCTGAAAGTGTCAGCACAATTAGTGACTTTTGGTCTATCTGTTGTAAATTGGAGGAAGGATAACCAACATGATATATGTATGTAAAAAACAACTTTTTAAAACTTCAATTTACTGGTTCTCCAACTGGTAGAAAACATCTGAACCTAGGAATGAATCTTCTTCTTCTGATTCAGGCCGTCAAGGAAGAGCTCTCCTTGAATTTTATTTCGCATTGAAAAAACAAGAAAAAAACAAGACAAGGACTAACTTCGAGTGTAGGCTCATTTTTCTACCATGTCTCCCTAAAGAGTTCTAATAATAAACCTTTTGGCTACCCTACCCTTTCACCGTTTTGAATAACATTGCTCGATACAGTGTACAGTAATTCAGTATTACACGTTGAGGAAATTCTAGGTCCCTTCCATTCGTACGAAAAATATTGCACGCCTTGGAAGCCAAATTTGTTCATAATGTTCGTGACATACGGCCACCATAACTAGACAAAATTGAACGGACAAAATGAACACAAGAACACCCGCAGCGCCATAAATTTATCTTTTGCATAAAAAAAAATTTGTAGTCAGAAACTTATTTTTGTGTTCTTTTTAATTCGCGAATAGCTCAAGGTTCTTGGTTCAAAGCACAATGTAAGACCTTGCTGAGTACCCGGTCACAAAGGTGTATTCGGAAACGAATGCCGATGAACTGACAAGAGAAAGCTCAGCACTTGACCCAGAACAAGCTAATAAAATCTCGCCTTGAGATGCAGCCAACATCAAGTAAATTATGGTTAACAAAGGTAGAACATTCTATGTAGTGGCTGTGGCGATAAAGAAGGTGACATGTCGCAAAAATTGCCAAAAAAGAAGGCACCGTGATGGTTATAGAGGGAGGATTGTTTTTGATTTGATTTGAAAAGAGTTATTTTCACCTGCAGCCTCTGTAGAAATCATTTGTCGGTGTCCTGTGATGACACCTATATTAACTTCGAGATTCGAAATTAATCTCTGGTCTATTGTAGACCAAATTCGTCTGCTAGTTTGACAGGTACTGCTGACACTCCATGGCACGACGAGATTTTATTTATCAGAAAGAATCTGTATTGTAGTACACTGCTTGACGCCTACTACTGGTCGAGTGTGAAATGGCTCTAAGGCTGTGTTTATGGTGAAGCGATTCGCTACTAGCAATTAATTACATGTCTACATATGGAGGTGTTTATGGCGAGGGGATTTAGCGAAAAACGAATTGAGCGACAGCAAGCATCTCCGAGTGACTGCGGACGACGAGAATCTACAATCAAAATATTTTGAATCAGTTTAGCGAATCGCTCCATGGTACGAATCGCACGGTATGAATAAACTTATTGAACTTGTGTGTGAAAGGCATTGTTCGTGAAATATTCGCCTTTCTTTTGCTTCAATTCTATATAATAATTCTTCAATGTCCTCGAAAAAGTGTCGTCCGAGGAATCTATTTCTTAGATGGCAGAGACTAGGGCAATTGTACAGGAAGTGGGTTGTATTCTCGTGGACCTCCTCATCGCTACCCTACAAAGGTCTTCTTCTGCAATTCGAAGATTTTTCATATAGTACCGCAGCGTATTATGCCCTGTGATCACTCCTACAGGGGTAGATAGGGATCTTCTGTTGATCTGCATATCTTCCTTATGGCTGCACAAGTGTTTAAAGAGGTTCATCCGTTATTAGCCTCCCTAAAGACTCTATCCCTGCTTCAAGCTTAAGTGTGCAAGGCGGCATGTTCACCGAAGTCGCGGCTTGTTCCGAACTTGTTGCCGAGCCGTTTCTCGACAGTTATGTTAATACGATAGTACTCTTTAAATTTTTCCGGAAATTGTTGGTGACGGGGTTGCAAATGATGAAGATCTTTATGAGGTCTACGTTCTTCATTGATTAAATGGACTAAGTATCTTTTATTTATTTTCAATCATTTCAAATAAATTCTACGCAGTAAATAACTGCTCTCCAATAATAATAAAGGCCTTATTTTGGCGCACGTGTTGTTCACTTTACCACAGTCAAAACACGAATGAAACTAAGCGAAATCGTTCTGCCATAAATACTCTATAGCTTGCGATTTCGCTAGTATCAAACGCGAATACGCTTCGCCATAAACACAGCCTAAGTCTGAAGACTAGATGCAATATGCTTTCAGAAAATGTCAGATACATGGATCTCTGTACTTTACCTAAACTCTTTCAAGTTGCCACACAATTAGCATCCAGGATTAGTAGAAGTGAATTAACAACTAAGCTCTAGAGAAGGGAAGATAGAACACCATCTTGAGCAGTGACCTTGTAGACAAATCTTCTATCCGAAGCGTCACCTAGCTTAGTGCTAATAGTCCCACTAGTCAACATTAGTGGGTACCGCAATGGATCTACAATAATCTAACTGTGACGAGGAGAGAGTTTCTAACAGCTTCAACTCACTTATCTAACCTAACCTTCTTGGGGCTGCTGGACACTGGATAAATGAAAACTCTCGCAAAAAATTAAATAATTCAACATGTACTAAGTCAATACCTCCACTTTCCCGTTTCCTCTGATCGCAAATTCCATAGACTTCATAAGCTAAGTTTGAACCACTTATATTTAGCATCTGACAGATTTTATTTTATATGTTTTAGTTGACCTTTACCAGCTAGAGCACTTATTTTAAAATGTTAAAAGACTTAAAATTCGATTTCAAAATTAAATAGGAAAGCATAAAGCCCTAAATCAAAATACCAAGATCAAAATTGTAAGAAAAACCAACAAAAAATAAAATACTTTTATAAATTTTATATAAATAATTAAACTTTATAGAATGGAAGGAGGAGGATATATTATAGTAAAATGATAAAAAGCAAATGAACTGGAGCTGAGGATATTGGAAACGTAGGGAAATGTTATGTAAAGTAGATATTTATTATATTTTTTATGAAAAGGAGCTTATTTAGATCTAGATACTTATTCATATACAATATATACATAATTGCATTTCATTGAAATTAATGAGACATGATAAAAGATGGATGAACTCATCCCTAATATACATAATTTACTGTGTTCGTCTTCAGGTATGCACGTTTCAGCTCTTTCGAAAGAGGGTTTTAATTTTAATTTTATTTTTATTTATTTTTTTCAACGCGAGAACCGTTTGCATTTGAAAATACGTCCAAAAACTTGTCCACAAGAACACATGTTAAGGTTTTATTAATTTTATTGAATGTTTATCATGTGTACAAATACAAATATGTATAATTGAAAAGCTTGAATAATTCTCTTGACGTAATGTTATATTATAAAAGATAGAAAAAATAATAAAAAAAATACAGTAGCAGCAAAATTGTGATCTTTTAAAAAAAAAAACGTTGGTGTACGTAAAATTGTAAAGAAAAAAAAGGAACATTTTCAAGACGACTACTCGATCTATTTTATTCTCACACGAACAAGTTTATCACAAAAAGAAAAAAAAAAAAAATGTAAAATTCTTCAACGCATTTTGCCAATTTATTCAGCAGCAAAAAAACAAAGTCTTAAAAATAAAAAATCGAATTTTGTGAACTATCTTCACTCATGTAGGAAACTAAGAAGTAGCACAAAACAACTATTTAAATGTATTTCTTAGGTTCATTTTTGTTTATTTTGTTTATTTTTTGTTTTACTTTTTTTTTTTATAATTACTAATAAAAGGACTGTATACTGGCACTTTATTAAAATAAATGTACCTATACAAATGTTTCCTTTTTTAATGTAAACGCCCTTCCATATACTGCAGTTTGTAGATGAAAACAATTTCTAAAATGGTAAGCATATTCAGATCTTCTCCCAAATACATTCATATACAGATGTCATTAAACCCTGCGCCTTCAAAAGCGAGCTATGCAAAGTCAAGGGTCCACATATCCAAAAATGTGGAAGTCGATTAGTAAGTAAATTCTCTTATATTAAGGGCTCTGTACATCTACACTTCCTCCAGCTTGCAAATCAAAGATGGAATGGCCTGTCCAGCTGCGTCATCTCAAGAAAGACCTGGCCCAATTACAATCAAACTAAGTCAAGAGAGCTACTTGGCAAATCAAGACTAGATATTGCTAGAATCGTAGCCATTATTACGGGCCATTGGCCAGTAGGAGACCATGCGGTCAAGCTTCGTATTCCTCACAAAAATTTCTGCAGAAGCTGCAAAGACCTTAATGAGAAAGAATCTCTACTTCACTTCCTCTGCAGGTGTCCGGCCCTGGCGAGAACCAGACAGCGCTTTTTAGGCAAACTCTTCTTCATGGACCTCGCCGAGATAGCTGAGAAAAGGATTGGAGAAGTGATCCTGTATCTAAACTCCACCGGCTGGATATAGCCATCCTAAGCCACCAAATCAACAACCATGTTCCAATAAGGTTTAAACGAGTTTCGTGGTTACAAAACGGCGCACTCTAGCGCCAATTGGGCTCAAAAGAGCCGCCACTTTACCTACCTACCTAGAACCTAGCTGGAATTATAAGAGATCCTAACAACAGAGACCGTTTACAAGAAAAGCATACCAAAATAAATAAATAGTTGGCGGGACAGCTCAGGATGAGCCAAGGCCTAGCTTCTTGCAACCATTCATGTTGTGCGTGTTATATTTTTCGCCCGAATGGAAGGGACCTACAATTTATTGGCGACTCCGAACGGCGAATTTAGAGTGGCTTGAATCTACGCCGCTCGGTCAGCAGTCCAACGCACTAACCACTGAGCCACGACGACTCAAGAAAAACATAGGTCGGTCTAAAAATTAAACCACGTATGCAAAAATGTCAGCTTGGAATAAATTCCGCAGCGAATTTGGATCAAGCTCTGAACAAAATGGCCCCAAATGGGTTTGTAAGGTTTCGAGCACAAGCTGCGATTGACTTGGTTTAAGCCAGTATAGCAACAATTCGAATTCGTAAGTTTCTGCTTTAGGTCTTGGTAGTGGTCCCCACTAACTTCATGTAAATTCCTTATACATATGCACGCTGAAATTTCAAACGCAAACAGTCTAGTGGTTCTAGAAAAGATAACGTGGTTCAGTATTCCGCGTTACTGAAGCAATAAGCTAACGAAACTGACACTATACCCCGGATAAACTTTGATACCACGTTGATAACTTTTGCTACTTTACCCGAATTTAGATTGTTTTCCTAATAGTACATATGGACTTAGATTCTGGTTTCCTTGGACTCA
The DNA here is from genome assembly GCA_917880715.2 of Matsumyia berberina. Lineage (NCBI taxonomy): Eukaryota > Metazoa > Arthropoda > Insecta > Diptera > Syrphidae > Matsumyia > Matsumyia berberina. The sequence continues at coordinate 40,724,012 of OU862870.1, forward strand.
GGAAACGAAGCAACTTCAAACTAAACATCAGATACAACTTGACCGATAATTCATACGATATAAGTTGGATATTTCTGGATAAAGCGAATTGAGGTGATGCGAGAGAGTTCCAATCCCCAATACGCAACCTTGTACCATACCATTGGTGCACTGCGAAAATAACTGGCGCTGAAAGAACTTTCGAGTGATTTCAGCAGCAGGGAGGAGAGAACTAAAGTCTCTTTATTGTATAAAAGATGAGAGAAACGCAATAACATCAATGCGCTGGCCACCAAAGCAGTACAAGCAGCAGCAGGTGGGATAGCAGACCCATCTGATTAAAGCTTCAGCCAATACCCTATGAAAACCCTAACAGTGCTTTGTTAGTTCTGGATGAAGCCAACTTAAGCGATAGAAAGCGCATTTTGCTGTTTTTACTCAAAGGCCGATTGAAAATCATGCAGCAACAATTTCTCGATTACACCCCACAACTCCCAGTAAGGAGGATATGATTATAGTGTTCAAAGCACTGGAACACAACAAGCCGGTAGAACTTGACAGTAAACCTACATATACAGCATTTGCTGAGCTTCTGCACAAAGAGATGGCTTAGGATGCCGAGAGCTCTCCCGATGAGTGCAAGAAAAACAAAATGCTCGTCAAGCTCCCTAGAAAATATAATCTTATCTTCAACGTCTGGCAACAGAAGTGCAATCCAACCTTCAACTTTCAATAACTTACAGTCCAAAATTTGATAGTCCACTAAGCAATGACCAGCACAGCTGCATAGAAAGATCAAAGCTACGCGTGAACTTTAAAAGCAGAAAAGAAGAAACGACCATCGGATTCTCAGAACGAAAAAGAAAGAAATGGAACCTCAACCAATCAGGCAGCTAACGATCGGGTTTGATAACGCTTGTTGGTTGAAAGGCCACTCCGGACTTAAAAAGCATCATAAAAAAGTTATTAAATAAATAGTATTATGGCGCCGTACAGACCAGGACTTCAAAGCTTATTATTATTTTATTCGGCTTAAGTTATTCTTTAGGGTTCAAACGGCCATAGTGGATAGCAAAATTAATTTTTGATTAGACTTGTTTGTACTTAAATGAAATTAAAACTAAAAGCCCAAGCGAAGGCCAAGAAAAAATTAGAAAACGCTGTAAACGCCTTGAAAATATATGCCAAGAATACTTATTCAAACTTCCTTCGAAATTCGACACTCCAGCCCTATAAAAACCAAATATTTAAACGTTATTTGTGTCGCTCCATATATACTATTAAATAGCAGATTGTTTTAGCAGCACCTTTCGACCTACATAATTCCGACTTTTAAATCCTTATCCACAGTAAAAACACGAAAAAAAAGGTTCCAATCCACTGGTTATCCAGTAGCCCTGCCACCGATACTGTGATATGACAACGGTGGCTTATCGTGAACCGACCACTATTGATTTAATGTGTCACACAAATGTCAAAACCAAATACAGGAAAATAATCGAAATGGTGGTGAAGGAGCTATTATTTAATAAATTCTAATTTCCAGTTGATCAAGTGAAATATTTTCAATAATTTCATTTCGGGAGATGGCGTTAGCAAAACCACCAGCATTGCGTATTGGTCAATTAGATCTAAAGTGTCGCAAAGGCTGTGGATTTTACGGAAATGCACAATTCGACGGACTCTGTTCAAAGTGCTTCCGAGAGCGAAACGAAAAAAGAAAACAACGTAAATTAACTAATGTGGACCCAAGAAAAAAAATCGAATTAAAATTATTCTAATTATTTTCTTTCGTTTTTTTTGTAGAAAATCTTCTCACTACTTCAAAGATCGATTCCACCCTGCCAAAGTCGCAACCTGGACGTCTGTCTCCAAAAACCAGTCTGCTTCAAACACAGCTGTCACCAACACGACACACGAACCAAAATGAGCAGGGAACATCAAAGAAAAAGTTTTCTGTTTTCCAAAAAACTTTTCCTACACCCAAAAGTAAGTGCTTGATTAAAAGTTTAACATTAGCTTACTTGTTTCAACATTTTTAGTACAACACAAAGAAGAACAACGGCCGTATGTGCCCGATCCAACGGAAAGCCAATTCATATTGCAACTAAAGCAACTGCGAATTCCTGACGATGGGAAACGGAAGGTAAAGAATGAAATTCAGGGCTTGGACAATGCAATTCGCGCATACATGAACACCCAGAGCAAGAACATAGACGAGTTATCCGAAATAGTTCAAAATGCGTACACCAAACTCGCCGACATACTAAAATACGATCCCAGGTTTACAGTAAGCACTCCCGAAGGCCGTGAGGCCACAATTGACTTTTTCGAGAAGGTTGTTATGACCAAAAATCACAAGTAAATATTTTATTTTTTTTAAGATATTTTGAATGTGCCTCATCTTGTTGTCTAATAGGTTTTTATTTTCACCCTACTTCACTTCGGACGAGGAGAATGATGAAAAAATTCAGAAGCGCATTCGACAATTGAGTTGGATAACAGCGAAACACTTGGTCTGCAGCATTGACGAAGTTAACGCCGAATCAAGAGAACTCGTCTATAATGCTATAACTGGTGAGTTTATAAAATGAAGAATGATTACTCAGGAGATTATGGTTTCGATCGGATTAATTCTCAAGTATCGCACACACAAGTAGATTAGATTAGAGGCGGAAGTGCTTTGGCAGTTCAGACACTGCCATTCCTTTGTATGACTCAGAACAAAAATAATCAAATAGAGAATTATCTAAGATGCCAACTTTATGCAAAATATTTTCTTTCTTATACTTGGAGAAGTAAGGTAGTCGATCCCTCAGAGAGACCTATTGTGAAATTTTATATGGTTCTAGAGCAACTTGTCCACCGTGTTCATCTGCTTTTTAGAGTGAAGCCCATCAAGGGCATTCCGAGAGACAAGTTCAGTGTCTGGAGTATGTTTTCTCATATCTATGAGGGTAGCACAAGCTGTGACGATATGAAGAGAAGACCCGGAATTCTCTAAGCATAGTCGCAGGTAAGGTCTGGTGAGAAATGAAATCTGTAGAGGTGGTTTTTCAATAGGCAGTACCCACTAAGAAAACCGTTTAAGTTGGGTCCTATGCGATAGACTAGGAAATATCAAATAGGGTTGAGGCATCAATGTTGGCCGGTGAGCCCGCCACTCCGTTCCCAATGTGACCTTTGTATGCAGACTAAATCAACAGGCTTCTTGAGATAATCCAGTCCACCAATCGCGCAATCCAAGTTAGTTGGGGACCTCTTCTACTTGTCGCTCTTCAATGGAAGTTTCCGCCACCTTAGGCCAGGGCCACGCACTAAGCGACTGAGCGATAAAGCGACAAGTCTGAGCGACGAGCGGCCTTTTACTGAGCGACGTCGCTTGACCGAGTAGGGCCAGGGCCACGCACTGAGCGACTGAGCGATTGAGCGACAAGTCTGAGCGACGAGTGGCCTTTTACTGAGCGACGTCGCTCGACCGAGTAGTAGTGAAAATGTCGTTGTCGACAGCTGAAATTTAAATTTCCAAAATATTTGCTCCATTTTCACTTTATCGCTAAGCGACGAACTACAAAATTAGAACAAAATTGAATTCAGAGCGACGTCGCTCTGTCGCTCAAAAAAATCGCTCATACCTCAGCAACTACGTGGCCACAGCCCTACAATTCCATATGTTTTAATTTTTTTGCGTCGCTCAGGTGCTCATCGCTCAGTCGCTCAGTGCGGGGCCCAGGCCTTAGGCGTTTCCCCTCCGATTAAGAGGAAGCGTTTGTGTTCAGAGTCTCCTTAGTTACTCGGGACAGGCCCTTATATCTCAGTCGCTATCGCAGAAAATGACGAGAGTTATTCTTTGTTGGATTTTTGATGTAGTTGTCAGAAGTAAGAGCAGAGTCAATGTAAAAAAAAAATTCCTGACTTCTTCGTTGTGCCTGTAGAGGGCAAATTCTTGGATTTGGCCTCATCACTTCCAACCGCATTCTTTGTGCTTCAGGACGGTACGCGCAAGACATTAATAGCTCGGTGAGCTCTGAATATCGTCGGCATACGCAAGTAGTTGCAGGGAGTGATGTTAGCTTAAGAGTTTATATCCAAGGCATTATCCACTGAGTTACAGCGGATGTTGTTGGACTTTCATACATACATCTAACACACAGAATCAATTACAATATGATGATTTCTGTAAAATCTTTCACCGTAGGCTCACTATTGTTCTCAACTTGTTATTAATTCATTTTTTTCATTTAATTTCAGAACTAGTCGGAATAGATTCTTACTATTCGCCACAGGAGAAACTGGAATGCACTGTGCGTTGCTGTCGACATATCTTCGCGTTATTGAAACACGCTGTCGGAGGTCCTGCTAGCGCTGACGAATTTCTGCCAGCCCTTATATTTGTCGTGCTAAAAGCGAACCCAGTACGACTGCACAGCAACATCAATTTCATAACGCGTTTTAGTAACGCCTCGAGACTAATGAGTGGTGAAGGTGGTTATTACTTTACGAATTTAGTATGTAAACTCTGTTCTTTGTTTAATTAAATGATTACTCATAACCGTTTTTTTTTTTTACAGTGCTGTGCAATTTCTTTTATTGAAAATTTAAACGCTGAGAGCTTGGCAATGCCCAACGATGAATTCACCTTATTGATGTCTGGACAAAAAGCCTACAGCACTCCTTGGGAGAGTGCTCTGTTGGCTTGTGAAAGTCTTCACTTAATTTCGGAGAACATGAAGCGGATGGAGCTACTCAAGAAGAAAAATGCAAACATTCTGAACGGGATCACAAACCTAACAAAAGAAATTAGCGATTTTAAGGCAAGTTTTGCAATTCATAGTTTCCTTACAACTTTGGTTATTAGGTTAGGTTAGGTGAACGTCCAATCGGACTCACTGCAGGACAGATTTCTAAGTCTGTCCGTTCCGGACGCGGTCACTAGAATATGAGGCCGAATTACCACACTCGTTAACGAGAAACTCGTCATCGAAATGTAAGGATTTGGCATTACCGCTTCCAATGAAGTTTATGGATCATTCGATCACGAGCCCCACTCACTCACTCGTTATCGATTGCGATTGCGATAATTCGGACCCTGTTTGTGAAATCAAACTCCATTTTTCAGTGGATCGCTGCCTGCATCTTCTTTAAGCAATTTAAGGAAGAACGATCTTATAGCTGTATGTGTTTCTGTAAAACAAGCTGGGCAAGCAAAACCGATTCTTTTTCAAGCTACGACAAGAGAAGTTTGCAATAATTCCGAGTCTGTTGTTAATAGTCCTACGTGTGCAATAGTGTACTTAGGTGAACTCTGCTTGTGATTAATCCCTTGGCTTTTTTCTCGCCTCATGTGGACTAAGTTTTCTTTTTTTGATATGGTACAAGTAGCAACATTACACCACCACCATCACCACACCACACCACAATCGCAAAAGACATCAATTACTCGCTTTAATCATGATCTACGCTTCGTCCACGCGCGGACATTTCCCCGAGGGATGTAGGTTTTTCGTAAATAATAATAAAATCGCAACTTAAGAAGCCCGGACACATTGAAAAATCCCCTCGGACGGCCAAAAGAGGACAGTGTCCGGGGAAAAGAGGACGGAAGGAAAACCTACCCTAGCCTGACTAACTCATCAACCTGTGTTGCTTGGTAAGGGCCTATAACAAGATAACCACACCAGAGTCATTCAAAGCTCTTTGTTAAGTAGTCAACCTTCTAGTAGTGAACATTCGCACAGCAGGTGTCGGACGAATTTTATTTCCTCTTCGTTCCTGCAGCTTTTGCAGTAGTCGTAGGTTAACCCAAGACTTTCCGCGCGGTTTCGCACCGCGCATGTCCATGTAAGGACACTTGAAACAATTCATATCTACTTTTGATTAAATTTTACGAGATTTTAAGAATTCTGAAAGTGTACTAATAGTGTTTATTCTCTACCTTTTCAGATTGAAGTCATGCAAAAAGTTGAAGCTACTCTCAGTCGTGCTCCACTTACAGTTTTACCAATTAAAACACCATCTTTCCTTCTTAGTCAAATCCGGTCACACAATAATAGTGTAGACGCCAGCTCAACGCCTAAACTTGAATCAGATTCAATGCCTACAGGGCATTTTCAGACAAATCTTCTGGCATCAATTGACAATAATTCTCATTCAAAGGCCATATTAAAAAACCAATTACTTCCTATGCCCATTGCACCAATGAAACACGTTGATCTTGTGGAGCTTTCAAAAGATGACCAAGCCACGGCGGCAATGTCAACATTATCACTGAAGGACACAACCAAAGATCGTCTATCACCAGCCACGACATCGAGTTCCGCAATACCGCATAGCAATAGTACTGACTTGTTATTTGCTTCACCAATTTTTAACTACACACCCTTTGATACGGCATCCTTGGATGGTGCGGAAACGCCTGATGATTTGCTCACCACAACGACCACCGAATTTAAGGGTGGTCTGACGAACATTAACTATGACTTTGATTTATCGGACATTAGTGGCGAAAATAGTGTAGCAGAGGAAACCAAATTTGATTTGGAAGAATTCGATCCGCTTGTAAAGAAGACCGACAATGACCCCATCGTGGATAACGACTCGAAACCAAGGAGTTTACTCGAGAGTGATTCTCCCCCGAATGGGGTCCTTCTGCCATCACCGATTAAACCAACTGTGACCGACTATCGGGGTTTTTCTAATTTTAATATTCCATCAATATCGTGCAACACGGGAGATTTTAGTTCTATAAATTCAAAGTTAGATGACGTATCAACGAATGGCGAGGGAGGTTAAAATCGAATTGTTATTTATAAGAATGGTTATTTCTGTGTTATTTTTACCTAGAATTATTTTTCTGTCGAAATTAAAATTTATCTTAAAACCTGAGAACATAGTGAATAAAGCTGTTTAACTGCTAACAAATGGCGGCTATGTAGTTATTTTTTTATTACAGAAAGACAAGAACGACAAACGTAGTTACTATAGGTTCTTTCAGGTCAAAGACCCAAATATGCTTTAGGCTAATGCGTGGCTGAAGAATAACCCAGATTCTGGGTCAAAAATAATACAGAACAGGACGCCAGTGCAGTCCTTAAGGGTCAGAAAAGAAGCTTCGACTTCTGTTACAGCATTACAAAGGACTGCACACGTTAGAATGCGCATTCGCCTAGGGAATTCGACTAAGATCGAGGGATATTGACTTTAAGCCAGTTATTGATCGCTTTACTGTGATCCGCATAGACGAACCGCGCTGCTTCATTCGTGTCTCCATGCGATTGCAGATTCGTTTGAGAAAAATATAAAACCAACGCCTTCTACCAACTTTTAACTGACTGTGAATATGACAAGTTTTACGGATTATCACCAATTTCTAAAGCCTCATCTTCTTGTAAGAAGAAATTTTTGTAAGAAAATTTGTAAGAAAAATTTAGATTGAAAGTGATAAATGGAGTTAAATAGTTAGAATATGTTTCCAATTCTTATCAGAAGTGATTTTGCTGAAGATTAAGGGCACTTTACAAGCCTTATTTAAAAAAATCTGACCCGACAGCCAAATTGGCCAAACTTACATAGCTTCTTACCTCGATTCATATTGTGCTTGCTACGAATGGAAGGGACTTCCCATTTATTGACGACTCCGAACCACTAATTGAATAGCAGTCTCTTGATAATTTGTGCTCACGGAGACTGGTCTCAAATCAGCGGCATATCACTCAGCAAAACAACGCTCGAACCACTGATCGTATGCTGGATTAACTAGATTTACGCTTAACTTTAAATTCAGAATTAAATTAATGTTTAGTGTTTTTTTTTTTAAATATCGTTTTGAGTACAATCACTCTCTACTTAAGAACACCGCAACGGTATTGTCAATTTACTGTCATCATTACTGCCTTAACAAGATACAATGCTTCCGAAATCTGACAAGCAATTCCATTATGGCAATGACGTAAATGTCTTCTCAACTCCAGCTGACAATTGGCGATGACCAATTCACAGTGATTACAAGAAAGAGCTTAACGAATGGTTGGGCAGTCTACTGCAAATGTAAAGCAAGCAATAAAAAATGGTTATTAATTCCGATGAAAGGTACGTTTACGAAATTAATTAATTATATTCATAACTTTCAAAAGAAAAGTGTTTGTTTTGTAGAAAGTTTAATATACCCGCAATGAGACCGTATGGTTCTTTGCGATAACAGTAAATCAAGTCGGGAAGAAAATCGAAAAAGAGTGCTCTATTTGCAACTGTCATTGATTTAGTTCTATTTCTGAATTTGTTTTCGGATGATAATGCCTTTTTCAACATATATGCACATAAAAATTGCATTCTAATGTGTGTTACGCGTTCGACATTGTATTCTGCTTACGTCTGGTACAGTCAACAGAGTTCAATTGACAAGCGGAGCCCTCGCAAGCCTTAACCTTGAACCCTAGGAGTGATGCTTGTGACTCCTTTATCTTGCTTTTTTTTTCAACTTTTTGATTATATGTATTGCGTTTGTAATGCAAGAAATCCATCAGACTTCAATTTGCCACTGCAAATGTCCCTATTTCAGTCGGAACAACTAATTCAAGTGCATGCTATCTATGTCTGTCCTTTTTTTTATTTGTTTTTGAAGTTTGAAACTTGTTATTTTATCTTTTGGTTTTAGTGCAGCCCCCCAGCCAACATTTCACATCATCCGAGAGGTGTATGATAGCGGAAATGCCCACGAATCATTCGAAGCCGAACTGGACAAAGCGCTGGAAGCAAAAGTCGATTACATAATAATCGAACCAACTCGACTGGGAGATGAGACCAGCCGCTGGATAACCGTGGGCAATTGCTTACATAAGACAGCAGTGGTATCAGGATTGGCATCCATTATCTCAGGTATTGTTTGGCAGGACCGGCCCATTTTCAGCGCACCTATGTGTGCTGTTTCCGTATTTTGTACGGGTCTATACACAGTTTCGTGGAATTATGACCCTTGCTGTCAGTACCAGGTAAGTCCACCTCCCCCGCCTCCATTCGCTTAAATGACAAAAGTTTCTAAATATAGAAATATGTATTAGTTTACATGCGATTCCCTCATTACGATTTTCCCAAACCGTTTTCTAAAGATTTAACGTGGACATTTCGTTTTGTTTCAGGTGGAGAGCGATAGCGCGAAACTGTCAAAGCTACCACTGGCCGATGTATCTTCACCAGTAGTCTTAGGATATTCAGAAAACACTAAAACCAAGTACATCCATCGGGGAGTCACATTACTATCGGCAGCATTTTGTGCATGGCAAATTTATAAGGCCTACAAGTAGCTCAAAATAATATTTTACGATAAACATTTTTTGTCTCCATATTTGTTATTTGTAAGATAAGAGAAGGAACACATAGAATTAAAAGATTATGTTGCAGAACAACACGGCAGGTATACGTTTTACGTTATTTTTTTTTTGTTTTTTTTTCAACTTGATTTGCGATAACTTCAATCCTATTCCTACTGCCGACAACGTATTCTGGCGTAAGTTTTAACTATAATCTTTGGTTTGGAAATTTTTTGTTCACCAGTGTTTTGGTTTTGTTTTAATGTCAATTCAGATTCACTTGCAATGAAATTGTTAAAAGAAAACTGATAATTATTAGACTCCTGTTCCATGTTACATTGTTATTTGAATAAAATTGTAGATGCTCCATATTCGAATGGAAATAAAGTATTTTTAAAATAAGACGTGTTGTTTCGATTTTAATTATGAATTTTTTGTCACGTGTCCATATTCGCAAGTAATAAAAGACCGAGGTTGGAACCATTTTTATACTTAAAGCAGGAAAAGTTCCAAACTATTACCCTTTCTTCCTTCCTCTTGGACTTAAGAGTTTGCTCCAACCATGCTATTGTCGTCTTAGGTAAGTACAATGATAAGGATAAATAAGGAAACTTGTACAACACGCTCTCCTTCTGCTCTCCAAATGTCCAACAAGAAATGGACTGGGTATCAAGCCACACAGGACTATTTTGGTCCTATTTACTCGAAAATACAAGGTTCTTCAAATATTAGTAGGTAGATCCTTCATAAATGGTGCCAGTCTTATCTTTAAAAATAATGCAAAATACTTGGGCCCTGTTTTAGATAAATAGAAGGTAATCTCCTTGAATGCGGCAGGAAAACCAGTGTAACTCTCTGCTCTTGTAATAAGGGCTTTTGCTAGAAGCTGGAATATATAAACCCGTACCACACTTTAGCTGTTATCAGTCTTATTTTGTTGTATGGCGTGATCTTTTGGTGGCCAGCTCTTGAGAAGATGGTACATCTCAATCACATGGAACAAGCGCCAGCGGTGCACCAATTACCACTCACATTACAGCATTCGTTTCAAAAATTGCCCTAAAATATTTTCGTAAAGCACTCAACCAGATGGCTGCTCGTGCGGCCATTCGCTTCCTCACAATTGCCAAACACTTACACTTACTACATCCCTACAAAACTCAGATTTAAAAAAAAACATTCAAGCAACTATCTCCGAATGTACTGAGTGGGAAACGTTGCTAGCTCAGATTAATTTACAACTGATGAATTCAAAACTGAAAGTGGACTAAGTGAAAGTGTATTCTACGAAAGCTCAATCTGAGCATCTCCTTCCTCCTCCAAATCACTGAAGATTATGTTTCTTTTCAAACGAATTCTACAGGTGCTGCAAAAATCCAGAGGGCAAGGAGGAACCTTTTTTCATTTCCTTCGATCGTGTCAGAAAGAAGACTGGTCTACCTATCTGGGACTATCTTCTTCGATGATCTAGACGACCTAGTTAACATTTACATCAGTAGTATCCTCCCCTTTATAAAAGGCTCCGGTTGGTTTCAAGCTTTTCCTCTAACAGCAGCCGCGAAAATTGTAAATCCTTTGATTTTACAACGAACCTATGTATATCGATCTATATTCGTATCTATATTTATAGCCCGCCATACTAACTTACCTATGTACGTACATACATACATATGTATATCGCATAATAACAATAAGATTAATGTTTTGAAATAAGTGGTAGCACAACAACTGGGGTCGCATTACCACACTCGTTAACGAGTAACCTGTCATCGAAATGTGAGGATTTGGCATTACTGACAACCAATGAAGTTTATTGATCATTCGATCACGAGTTCCACTCACTCGCTCGTTATCGGTTGCGGAAATACGGCCCCTGGATTTTCATCTTTCCTAGATGAGTGAAAATAGAAAAAATAACCCAACGCCTTGACTAAACTTCCAAGTATTCTTTCCATCAAGGGAGAAAGGAAAAGGAATCCCATCTAACACCTCTTACTGCCCAACATTAGCTACATCAAGGTACAGCTTTCTAGGTTAATTCTACTTTGCCTGAGTGATCTACATACATAGGTACATATATGCAAATACACCTCAAGATGGTTTAGCTGACATCAAAGAAAATTTTCTTTAAATAAATCAAGGAGCTCATATCTTAGTAAAATGAAGGTTCGACTAAATCGGTGTTTCTCTCTTTTTTTCGCCACTTCTATCTGGGGTGAGTTCATAATTGTAAAAATACCGCAGCTCTGCATCAAAACAAAATTTGCTGCAAATTTGCAAAACAAAGGCAGTCCTTCGATGTTTATGAACGCAAGTGATACCAATACAGCTGCAGTAGTAATGCAGTATTTTTACATTTATGAACACCAAATTCTGCACAGTTGCGGTATTTTTACAATTATGAACTCACCCCTGCTCCCTCCTAGTGGGGTTCGACAAGGCTGCATTCTTTAACTAATCTTGTTTTTTTTTTTTTTATTAACAATGTGATAAGCACTGACTTGTCATTGAAAAGTGGAGGAATTAGAAGGACTCTTACATCTCAGCATCTCGATTACTGACGACGTATGCCTACAATCATAGAAAGCACAAAGTTTTCTATGTCATGGACCTTTTTGTCTCAACTGCCTCAACCTACGGAGGAACCGAACAAGGTATTTGGATTTTAAGGATTTGCCGGCATAGCTGTACTCTAACGAACATCTTTACAAGAAAACAGGTCGGATAACCTATAGGCACAACTATGCAACGACCAAAATCGGCTGTGGATTGATCATATATTTCGAAAGCCCGCAGCTCCATTGTTACCTATGCTATGCCATGGAATTTGCTAACCCCAGATGACGGGTCGACTTAGAAATACATACTTATGTATGTATGCGCAGAACAGTTGAAGAGTCACGGCAACTGTGGAAGAAATGAAGAGATTACTAGGTACGCTTAGGTACAATAGAGACCCTAGGATCCACAAGAACAAACAGGATATACATACATAAGTAATCAAGTAAAGTAAACTGGGCCAGAATCCATGTGTTTCTGATGACTTTCGTAAAAGAAGTGTATATACATGCTGCTGTCGGTGTAAGTTGCTGCTTAGAATACTGTCTTAGGCTTAGCAATTTACCATTCCAACAACATGTTTATGATAAGAAGGCGTTTCCCATACATCCTTCTTCGAATATCCCAAGATAAACTACAAGGTCATCTAATCTGGAACTGCATAATAGCCTATTTCTTCGGAAGCAATTGTTGCTTCCGAATATGGTATATCTCTCATTTGTCTCTCATCCATAAATCACAGAAACGTACCTGCTGTCGCCAAAAACACCCTTCAATTTTAATGGGTATGCATTGGTTAGCTGTACACCTTTGATCAGGTCGGTGAAACGCCATGGCAGGCGTATAGACAACGTAAACAAAAAAGTACAGTAGGTATAATTTCGATTACGGCACACATTCATGTTAACATGCATTATCTTATCATAGGAGGCAGGCATTCACTTCAGAGCGTCTACCGCCTGCACTAGTGTCGGGGTGCAATGTGCGCGTTCTACAATCGAAATCGATTCAAGAACTCAACTCAACTGTTGTGATCAGTTGAATTACCTCAACGAAGCTTCGCGCACGTCCTTCTTCGAAAGTGTTCTGCCGCTGAGCGTGTTTTCTTTTATTTGTAACGTTACTCAGCCTTGTTCCGAGATTAAAATATGAGCATCTCGTTCATCGGTTTCGCGGATCACAACTTTGTTGTAAGCGTGTGAAGTGTGGAGTAACTTGATGCGATTAGACGGGTCCATCACAAAGATTCGGATACTAGTTGGCATTTAACGATCAACCTGAGGAAATAAAAGGAAAACCAAAATAACCGTCAAAGCAGGAACTAGATGGAGATTATTGACAACATTTATTAAGACCGAAGTGTGACCACATCTATCTGCCCAAATTTTATCACTACAAACATCTACTATACAAAGCGGGATTTTTTCGGTGGATTCGCTACATCGAGCATAAGCTGCACACAATGAAAGGTAAGCGGTTTTTTATAGCCTGTCTAGGCTGTCAAAGACCAAAATATTTAAATAAGCGAAAACAGAAGTTGAACTCAGTGAAACATAGCCCATGTTTAGAAAACATCATAAGTGTTGGAATTTAGTCAAGAACATAAGAACGAGATTTGAATTCGTGCACAAAAAGCATCACAGAACGTTTGCTTTGTTTTGTTTTTTCTTGTAGGGAGTCTTATCTAAGTAACCAAGAGCATAAGGCACACACGCACTTTACAGTGCCTTAACTCTCTCCAACTCATGCTCAGTGATATTCATTTTTTTCAAGCCTTTAGTCACGTTTCTGCTCACTTTTCACGCTCTAAACTGTCACTTCTATACTGTGACGTGATGTGTGTTGTCGGAATGCAATTCTACCAGAAAAATCCTTTAAACTGTGCCAGGATATCTACATATCTACGAATGACTGAAACAATAGACACCCCGGCACTTATGTGTTTACTCTTCCTTTAAGGGCCTAAACATCTATCGCATACCTTCTTAATCGGATCTTGGTGATGAGCCTCAAAGTCCTCAGGTTTTCTTAACCATAGTGGCTCCTCTTCAACTGCCCTGCGTCTTGGGTAACCCACTCTTATTCCATAGTGTGTTAGTACTGGCATTCATTGCCATTCCAGAGCACGAGGTCGACACTTTAAAGAAAGTTGTTGTCACTTTTTAAGCTTTGGTTGGTTGGTTTAGTGGGTGTCCTAAAGACTTACTTAGACCTCAAGCGGGTCCATAGTACCCGTAAAAAGTGTACTCATGGGAGTCAAACCACGGGGAGGGTTGGCTCATCTGGAAACCACCCAGAATGGGATAGAAATCTCAGGAGTTTCCTAAAATCAGCGATATTAACGTCCTCCAGCCCATGGAAGAAGCTACTACCAAGAGTACGCAATCTTCTGGTGACCAGTGCGGGACATTCACATAACAGGTGTCGGACGGATTCTATTTCCTCTTCGTCCCTTCAGCTTCTGCAATAGTCGTTACAGGGTAATCCAAGACGCTCCGCATGGATATTACACTCATATAATAGAACCGCCTCCAAATTGAACGGAAACAATGAACCAAAAGTTACGTATTTTTTAAATTTTTTGGTCAATAATGCACACTTGTCAAGTTGGGGGATTTTTCGATTTTTCAGACCCATGTTTTGAGCGCTTCCGGCTGAGCCAAGGCCTAGCTTCTCACAACCATTCATGTTCTGTGTGTTACATTTTTCTCACGAATGGTAAGGACCTACATTTTACTGCAGACTCCGAATGGCGAAAAGTGAAGCTTTTTCATGACAAATGGTACTCTTAGAGGTTTGTCATTCCCCGACAGAAGGTGGTGTCGCGAAAAATGTTCGGTGAACATAACTGGTGCTTGAACCCACCCAGCTCGTACAGCCCAATGCACTAATCACTGAGCCACGTCGACAACAAATCGCCTAAGTTCGTGTCGAAAAAGGCTCCTAAGTGGAGTTTGCCTTAGCGGGAGAGAACTGGACAGGTGCAAAGAATATGGAGAATAGTCTCCTTCTCCTCTTCGCCTAGACAGCTTCTGAAGAAGTCATTGAAGTAGACTTTTGTTGCATGCTGAGAGGTGCTAACATCTATTAAAGTGCTAATATGCCACATGTTGTACCACTTGTCCACCTAAGATATTATGTCTTGTCTCGATAGCATCTAGCTTTCATATCTGGCGAGTTCATCAGCCTTACAGTTGCCTGGAATGTCACTGTGCCCTGGCACCCAACAAGGGTGAACATTAAACTTCTCCGCCATTTCTAAAAGAGATGATCGGCAATCTAAGTCTTTTACTTAATTTAAAGCGACTGATTTCAAGGACTTTCTTACCACTTAGCTGTTTTGAAAAAATGCGAATATCAAATGTTGACTAACATCGTCCAGATTGAACTGTCCATTCGCTGTTACACAGTCTACAGAAATGATGCTACCCCTGCGGTGGACTCTCCAATCTTAATAAAAGGCACTTGGAGCTACTTTGTCCACCTAACAGGAACTGTAGACGCCGGAGAATTATTTTGCTGCCGTCCGGATCCAAAGAGAATCCCTTTCGTTGTTTAGACAATGTGCTGACAAAGCTGATAGTTGCCTGGTTTAGCAGAGACAAAGTTAATAGTCGCGTTCAATATTCCGGGCAAATGGATTTATTTGCAGTCAAACAACAACAATTGACTAAATCCTTAGTCATTTTTCAGGCTGTCAGCCAATCAAAACTCGTAAATATGTAAACAAATCCATTTGCCCGGAATATTGAACGCGACCAATATGATTCACCTTATCCATTCCTTAACGATAATGTCACTCAGGGAGTGCCGGTGACGTTTTAGGTGATCAACTCATGTGGTTCCCCTTGAACTTTCAAAGCCTTTTGAATTTTGTCGTCTTAAATTAAACTCGAGATAGTAGAGGTGTTACTTCCCATTGATCGTCTCCTCTGGCAAATACGAATACTGAAGTATGAAAACGCAAATATGTAATCTCCGGCTTCCATATTTTATTCATCTTCATACCGACATTATACGGTGCAACGTTCTTAAAACGAACGACTACAGATTTTCTTAATGCATCCAAGTATCAAATTATAGCTCAACATACAGAGATACCAGATAAGAAATATTCAAAAGAGAATCAAAGTAAATATTTTATCATAGATAAGCAGAGTTGAGGTACAAAACTTGACACCTCAATCCAGAAGCAACTTAGTTTGATAAGCAGCAATGGACCCAAATAAATTTTTGTAAAATGCCTTTCGTTCTAACAAGCGAAAGTGTCACCGGATTGGTTTCGTATTTCGGCCAAACTAAGTCCGAATTTCTGTCATCAATAGCGTTCCTCTTTAACTTTGCATTCGGTTGGAATATTCTCAAGAAATTTAATCTTTCTCGTTCTAATAAAGCGGCACAGTCTTACGATTCGACTCCCGTTAGCAATGAATCCACCATTGTTATAACCATTGAAGCAGATGAAAAAACTCCACTTCTGGGAAGTTCTTGGAAGCAGAAATCAGCGTCAGGTAAGGTCGCACAGACCAATGGGCCAGAGGTTACAAAGTTCTGCGACTTCCGGGTGCTTGGCATAGCGGTGTTGTTGCTCGGAGGTTTCACCATTGCCACCTACCTCATGGTCATGGAGTGTAAGTAATCTATTGTTGTAATCAAAATTCAATGTTTATGGTTTTTTGGTTTATAGCTCGCCGTCCGTCAGTGAGCTTCGCATTGGATCTGGTAAATCGTGATGTGTGGACTCAGTCTGCCGTTCCCCTGGGAAAGCTACTCAGCGACAATGAGGTCTTGCACATACTAGTGGTACACACAGGCGGTGCAGCTTGCACTCAAATCGATACTTGTATGGATATTCTCAGGGATATGCAGGTAATTGGTACACGCTTATGCAATCGATTTGCAAATAAATCATGATTGTTTGACAAAGTCTCAAGGAACGACAAGCAGTGAGATGCACTTCAACTTCCTCATAGCCGGTGATGGTCAGACTTACGAAGCGCGCGGATGGAACCACGAGAGCGGACTCAATCTCCTACCACAGCAGTCGTCGTTGGTAATTGGATTCATTGGTAAGTTTTGTGCAATGACGTGTTGAACTCATCAAGCTCGGGCTCAGGCAGTCACAGAAAGCACGTTGCACAATCGACTCTCAAAGTGATTTTCTTCTGTCGTGCCCGGTTGGCTTCCGCGTTCCTACCCTTTCGCACAGTTTGAACAAAAAGTGAAATAAACAAATTTGCAGGTAATTACACCTCTGTCCCGCCGACCGAAGTGCAGTGCACCAGCGCTCTGTCGGTGATTAATGAGTCTGTGCGGAGGAAAAAACTCCACTCTTCCTACCAAGTGTTTGGCATTAGAAATCTGTCCATCTCCCATAATGACGGCGAGGCGCTGTTCAATCGCATCTCAAAGTGGCAGCGGTTCTATAACTTATTGCACGTCCTGTAAGCGTTTGTGTTTTGTCAAATAAATTTCGTGTGATTTTACGATATACATAATTGTCTTTTATTTTCTAAAGAAAGCTAAAGAAAAGATGGAATCAGGGATAAAAATGAACAATGGTAGGTTGCCTATCTTAATTTAGATGGTGAACTGGCTGAAATACTTGTATTTTTTTTAATTTAATTTTATCGCAGAATGTCAATCAATTTCTAATTTGCGGAAGCTGCCGGCAATGGATTCGAAGTGGGCAACAAAGTTTGTCCCATTCGTGTTGGATTTGTCTCCATTTCGGCTGGTAGTGATTCCCTGATCACTCAGTAGTTTAATGCGATCCAAGGATAGTAACGCGTCCCGTTTTTTAGCAAGTTCTAGTTTCCAGGAGTCGATCATTTCGCTCATTGGCACTCTGCCGCCAAGCTCCAGCGGTAGACAGTCTGTGTCTATGTTCTTGTGCAGCTCCTTTTCGTTGACGTAACAATTTAAACGATTCTTAATCTTTGTACTAACTCTCGTCTTGACGAAGTCGACCAGCCATTTAAGGGATGCTGGAACATTGACTATATGGATTTCTTTGTGTCGCAGCGGCAGGGACTGTTCGCCCCATTTGAAGACTCTGGCAAATTCGGTGGGATTCCAATTGGTCACATGCGTTGTTGTGACGCCAGAGAAGTCTCCAACGTGTGTTAAGCCTAGGATCTGATTTTCATGTTCCTCCATAAGGGTTTCATATGTTATAAAGTGTGCCTTTGCTTGCTCCTCGCTAGAAAATACTTTCGGATTGAAGTGCCTCGCATTGATTATTACGACACGACGGCCACATTTGTCGCGGATTGGTGATGTGAAAATGTAGCCAGCGGAAATGATTTCATTAAGTCTGGGCCCCAGAAAATCCAAGTCGTTTGTCATGTGCGGAAAAGTTTTGCGCAAGTTCAAATACTTTAGGAGAATCTGTTGAGCCATCGGCACGCTAAACTTCTTCACACGTAGAAATCGTAATACAAACAAGTCGTCCAATCGCATATCCTGTATATCTTCGTTTTTATCTATCCAATTTCTCAGTTGCTCCAGACACTGTTCTCGAGAGCATCTATCCTCACGAAGTTCTTTCTTTGCTATTTTCAACAAGGTTTCCGATAGCTGCGATTCGTTGAATTCACCACCAACTGCGTTGAAAATTTCCGGCCCGTTTACCGAGTTAGACGTGGTAACACGGGTTGACCCCATGTTCAAATCTGAAAGTTAAAAATAATCAAAAGTCATGAGTTATGCATAAAAAATTTTATTTTTAAAATGAGAGATGAGGGCTGCCTAAAAGACGACTAAGCAAAAAAAAAACAAATACAAATGACGAAATCATCGAAATATTACACTTCTATCCCCAGGTAAACCGTCTAAAAGGCAAATATGAACGCTAAAACCAAAGGCTCTATGTAATGTACTCTAAACACCCATTATTAAGAGCTAACAAAGATGTTTAAAGAGGAGTTCTACGCAAAAAATTAAACTGGAGCCTCAACATTAAAGAACATGCAAAGAAAGCAATGACTCCGTTTTACAGCTGAATTTGGATATTTGGTAAAACCTGGAGTCCTAGTCCCTGTGTCGTGTGACACAGCAGTAGTGAACCAAATATTGACATATGGCTGTGTAGTTTGGTGTCAGGCAACATGTAAGAACACTAACCTGAAACCACTGACTAGAGTTCAGAGAATGTCTTATTTCGGTACAATCGGTGCATGGTAGCCCCATGGCGGGGCTAGATACATACTCAATATTCTCCTCTTAGACCTATTCATACAGGGGTCTGTTGCTAATAGTGCTCTACGCACAAGGTAAACTGAAAATTGGATACCCAACCTATCAGGCCATGCAGAGATCCTGCAATAACACATAGGGAATGCTGTAAGCATGGAGTACACATTCTCAGTCTCCGCTTTCAGTCACAAGTGAATCGATAATTCCTGGTCCATCTACAAACATGACTCCAAGGTAGATACGGACGTTGGGCCTGAATTCTTCTCCGAACCTTTAGGACTATCTAAGTCAATCAGACTCCCGGATTACGGCAGCGTTTCCGAGGTTCTGGCAGTGACAACAGTCGCTCAACAAGCTTCAATGAAGGCGATACTACACGATGATATTTCCTTTTCCATTGACAGTCAAGCGGCTATAAAAGCGATTCCTATAACAGAATTAAATCGAATGTCGCTAAGAGCTACGCATTCTTGGCACACAGCACAATGTAAAACTTTACTGGGCTCTCGAGCATAGAGGTGTGCCAGCCAACGAAAAGGCTGATGAACTATTGTAGCACAAAAAGGATCATCCTTAAGCCCAGATCTGTTTGACAACGCGATCAAGATCCCGCCTTACAACCCTAAACATGAAGTGAGAAAAAAAACGCTTTTGATAGTGAATGTCAGATGAAATTAGCTCAACTCCTGTAGTATAACAAGAAAACTATGGCCTTTCTATAGCAGGAACAGAACCGAAAAGATTCTGCAAAGGAACAGAAAATCTTTAACGGTTCTAATAGGCATTATAACCAACTAAACGCAAACCAAAATTACCTCTGCAGAGGATACTCCACACTTTCTCTGCCACTGCCCATGGCTTTGTCTTCTAAGGTCTAAAATCCTAGGAAGACGTTTCTTTCAGGATCTCGAAGAACTCTCCGAAAGCTCCGTAAATGACCTGTGCAGATTTATTAACGTATCAAAATGGCATGAAAACCCATAAGTTCATAGTAGAGATAAAACTCATAGATTCACACAGTATGGGAGTCCCACCACCATGGACATCACAATGGATACAATCATGCAGACGATACCTTGTCCATTACAACTGCAAATGGGCAAAGGCCAAGAGAATGCATTTGTATAGACACACAAGCACTGTCCCAATCGTAGGATGCAACTATTATAAGTGGCGCAAAAATCTACAGGCCACTGAAATGTCAAAAAAAATCGATTTCATCATTCATCATCATTTTCCAATGACCCGCTTATCCACTAGAGGTGATATTTCGGATTTGTTCCAAGAATCTCATCCTGGGCCTACGTCTTTAAAGCAGAGTTTGGAGCATGCGTTTAACGTGCCGAAACCGTCGAAGCATGGATCTTTCCGTTCGAAGAAGTGTCTGCTCGACATTAAGTGCCCCGCGTATTCTGGTGTTTCCAACCCGATCTCGACGAGTCATCCCAGCAATACAATGAAGAAATCTCATCTCGGCAGCCTGTATCCACGATCTTATTTTGTTGATCATAACCCAAACCTCATGACCATAATGTGAGGGTCGGAACAAACCATAAATTAAAGACCGATAGCCTACTTGTTGTCGGCGTGGCTCATTGGTTAGTGCGTTGGACTGCTGACCGAGCGGCGTGGTTTCAAGCCCCAGCAATATCCACCGAATATTTTTCGCGGCACCACCTCTCGTCGGGAAATGACAAAAGCTCCGGAAGTATAATTTGTCGTGAAATAGCTTCTCGATTCACAATTCGGAGTCGGCAATAAATTGTAGGTCCCTTCCATTCGTGCGAAAAATGTAACACGCAAAAAATGAATGGTTGTGACTTGCAAGAAGCTAGTCCTTGACTCATCCCGAGCTGTCGGGCCAGCTATTTTTTTTAGCCTATTTTCTTGAAAAGCTTTATTCGGCTCACTAAAGTTGTCCGATGTGACGCCTTTATTGAGAATAATCAACAGCGTTAGCTACGAAGCACTATCTAGATCCTAAGAGGACAACACCCCCGCAAGTGTAAGAAATGCAGCCAATGACGAACAGAATGTTGTTCTTCCTCAGCTTCTACCAAATTCGTGATGCGGTATTACTACCTTTTTGAAAGAAGGGTATGTTGCATGAACATAGCGTGAAAACAGCGCCTTAGCGCATATTTCGTTGTTTGAACGTTGAAGCCAGACATTCGGTGAATATCCCGTCTTGCCCTATTTGATAAAGCCCTAACCCCTATAGGAGTGATCAGGGCATAATACATTTTCCGTAATCTTAATCAAACCGAAAGACTGTTCAAGATGACCACCACATCGTCGCACCTCAACTGGCTGATTATCTGTAACAAAAATGTATACTTGCTGAAGAAGCGAGATGTGAAGAAACCTTTCAGCACTAAACCAAATAACCTAACGAATGTTAGTTCGTACAAGTACAGCGATCTGGTGCACAAGAAAACCTTGGGAGTTGTCCCAGCCAAGAAGGGATTCAGAGTTGTGATGAAGAAGGGCAGGAACCAGAACCCCCCATCCAAGAACATCGTTCGTATGACCATGAAGGCTGGACCCAGGTGGTCACTGAAGAAGCTGAGGAACTTATTCACCGGCAGCAAGTACCGCTCAGATCTGAAACTGGCTCCCCTCCGCAAGGCGTCCTCTATATTGATATCACAGAAGTCAGTTCCAGGCAAGAAGGTTAAGAAACCAGAATAAGTTTTAGGGACAGAGGGAGTCAAAAAAAAAGATAAATTTACGGTGTCACATAAAGAAACTACGACTACGACGAAAAAGACCTCTGTTGAGGCTGCGACGACCATAGTCTACCACATTGCCACATTGCCAAACATAGAGGAACTATCCGGTAAACCGGTAAAGGAAATTATCAACCCCGTCAAACCACAGTACATATGTACGTAAGTATTCCTACGAGCAAATTTTTTCCCCAAATGAGTATGCCCATACCAACGGTTTTGTATTGATCCGAGTGTGGAATCTATATTAGCCATACCCACATAATTTCGATAATAATGACTATGACTCCTGCAGGAGTATTTCGTTTCTAGCAAAGATTACTACAGGGTGGCGCACGAATCGTGCTACAAAAACAAAGCGTAATAATTTTTTTTCTGTGTGAGTAATCGGCTTATTTTCATTTATTTGGTAGGTTACTATTTAGATTTATTAAAATGAATGCTTGGGATACCGAAAAGAGGATTTACACTTCCCCGTGTAGATGGACCATTATTGGGCTGGTAAACATGTTTGCCGAATTTGGAAGCTTCGCACGAAGACCGTACCATCGAAATCCCTATGTTCGGGTTCAAGACACAATCGGGGCTGTAGCATCGTCAGTTCAGGCAAATCCAAGCGTTTCGACTCGAAACTTATCTGCGCAAACTGGAGTTAGCAGACGGTCATTACAACGGATAATTCATGATGACTTAAACTTATTTCCGTACAAAGTCCAAATTACAAGCAAGTTAAACCCTCTGGATTTGCCTATTCGCCTGGAATTTTGGCAAAAAATGATTGAAATGGCCGAAGAAGACAACAGCTTGATAAATTGCTTGTTTATATCTGACGAGGGGCAGTTTAATCAAGGTGCATTGTGGGGCCATACTTCTCTGAAGAAAACGGTGTAACAGAAACTGTCAATGGGGACCTTTATTTAAAGATGTTAAAGGAGTTTTTTTTTACCCAGAACTACGCCGAAGGCCTATCCTTTTCAACAGCATTTGGTTCCAGCAAGATGGAGCAACTGTACACATAGCCAGACCGGTTATGGCGGAGCTCCAACGAAAATTCCCAAACAAATCCAGAAACTCCACTTTCCGCTGGCCCCTTAGGTCACCTGACCTGACTGCACCAGACTTTTTTTATGGGGTTATGTCATGCAAGAGGTGTACAAAACGAAACCAAGGAATTTGACTGATTTGAAGCAGTCCATTAAAACAATAATTTAGGCGATCCCCACTTCAACCCTAAAGGCCGCAATGAATAATTTTCCCATCAGGTGTCCTATATGCGTGTATGAGCATGGAGGTCATTTACGGTCTATCATCTTCAAAAACAATTAGATTGGTTACAAAAAAATTATTTGAATTTCTTATTGTAGCACAATTGGTGCGCCACCCTGTATATCAAAACCTCTAGTTAATTCAATTATAGACTACAAATTCGGAGGTATGACAACGGACCTCACTTGGTCTAAGTATGGACTAGTTACAACCACTCAAACCAAACCCACTTAACTCCAAATAACCCATTTTGACGCATCTAACTTCTTAAGTACACTAACGTGATTGTTATGAGAATAATCTACAGTTAAGTCATTTAGCTGAAGTCAGTGGGTTGTCTCACAGTTTTAACCAGTAACCCTGAACCAACGGTGATAATGGAAGATTCAATGACAGAAAAAGTGTCTATCCACAGTACGATACATAGAGAGGCAAAATGATTTCAAAATAATTGATGAAACCCCAAATTCCCCAGACACCAGCAGCAACAAATCTGTTTTATACCATCAAGGTTGAGCGCACCATAGGACTAGCCCTAGAGTAGGAGTACACACAACACAGTTTCTTTCTGCAAGAGTCGATGGCAACTCAACACAATGCTGGCAATCTTTGAGGTAGACTCTGTCGTGTATTTGCAGTTCGCTTTTTTTTTTTTGACGAGAGATAGAAAAATTACTTAATTTGACTCATAAAATTCATAGAAGAGCAAAGGGAAAGAGAGAAAAACCCGTTTGGACCAATGGAGTTATGTCTACCGAACATAACTTTGCTATTGCCTAACTTTCTTCTTGTTAATTTTTTTCCCTCCATCTTTTGCTAGTTCATGGTTTGGCTCTGTTTTTCTCGGCATTGGCTCGCCTCTGACATTTTATAGGCTACATACACGGTAGGGTTTTCATCGCAAAAAAAAAAAAAAAAACTACAGTCCATGGGAGTGTTCCTTGAATTTAGATCATTGGACCAACTGAATTGCATCACTAATCTAAAATTAGTATTTTCGGACTCATTAAAAAGCTGATCTATCATCCGATGAACCCAATTATTGAGAAACGTCTCTATTTTGCGGCAGACAATGAATTGTTGAAGATTTCATCCGTCGTCGTATGAAATTGTGCAAAATGCGAGTGATCTTGAACTAATTTAGGCCCACGATGCCCATTGTGACGTTTGTTTATTTTCTTTTTGATATGACTTCGTTCGATATGGTCTTTAGATTTTTTTTTTTTTTTTTTTAAATCCAATGTATGCACGAATGTGTACAGACATTTTATGCTGGTTAATGAAAAATGCACATTGTCACGACCAATGGGCATTGCGCCGCGGTTCTTGGGTAAGGTCATTTTTTTGTCATTAAACTTATTATGCCGACGAATGAAAAATTGCAAAAATGTTTTAGGTTGGACCTCTGAGCTATTTCATAATTACGTTTTAATCGGTCAACTTAATGTGTTAACTCATTAGAGTTGAGGTAAAATTAAATTACCGCGTAGCGCTAATTGTCACCAACTTTCGTCATACAATATTTAATTTTCAACGATTTTGAAATCCTTAAACAGGAAACTGCGAATAGTGGGTCAAGGTCTAAGTCATTTTCAGTCCAAAAAGTTTCTCAAGATTTTTTATCACACCACGAGTGAAGTTTCAAGGAGTTTTGAAATACATGCAGGTACAGTCGAAATAGGTTATAACGACACTAAAGAGATCGACTTGTTTGGGTGCTCAAGCGATAGGTTCTTGTTACCGATAAGTTTTAAGTTTTCTCTTTTTAGATTAATCAAATTTAGGGACCAAATCGTCTCTTTCGCTATCGCATAACTCGTCACGTAAAAGCGAGACAATTTGGCCCCAGAATGCTCATCTTTACGTGACGATTTATACGATCACGAAAGAGATGATTTGGCCCTTCAGGCTACGAATTTCACTGGAATCCCCACCTTAATGAAGAACGAACTCAAAAATAATTATTCACTACACGGAAAATGAATTAAAATGTCATCAAGGATTGTATTTGTCCAGACAGAACGACGGTTATGTTACAGTTTTAAAACACGTTAACCACACATTAATGTAATCGAATACAAATTATCTCAAAAAATCGAATAAATATATGTAAGTCGCTGTAAGCAATGTCCATTTAAATGACATTTACTCTCAATAATATCACAAAAGTATTATATGGACTTTGTCGAATATCCTATGTGTCGTTATAAGCGATTTTAACTGTATTCTATAAATCCTGACGTAGTTGACAGTTTAATATATCCTCGTTTTGACTGTATGCCCAAGATAAGAACGAGGTAGAATTTAGCGGTCACGATTCAGTACAAAATGAAGCAATTAAAACATTGCACTACAGCCTCAAATCGAATTCATAATGCACATTAAAAACAAAAAAACGTAAGGTACGTTACGAAAGTACCCGCTAATGAAACAAGTAAATATAAAATCCACATGCATGTAAAGGGTTAGTCAGCATATTCCACTCAAGCATCCAAGCTAATACTGTTTAAAAACTGTTTATACTCTTTGCCACTTTCCTTTCACACACCATGTATCTTATTTATGTAACGCTTGCAAATATTATTTGTCGTTATATTTTCATTACTTTTTTGTAACTATCACAAAAGTGTTATCCATTTACAAAATTGCCTCTGTTAGGCAATACACATCTATTTGATGTACATAAGTTTTATTTTATAAATCACACGTTTTGTTTTTTTTTTTTCTTTGGGGCAAATTTACCTACCTGAAGGGAGAGATAGTGTAATTCGTGGCACTGACTGGAAAATACTGTTGATGATATTGTTAATTTTGTGAGAAAGCGGTGCAGCTTACTTAATGAGTCAGCTAATAGTTGAGGCCGTTGCAGAAATGATTTTGAGAACGTGAACGTATCTTCGGAGGCTAACTACCGAACTGAACTGACGACCTGTGCGCGCGACCCAACGAATGAATTCAAAATGAATCAGCGAGCATTCAAATGCCACCTAATGTACAGTCCGTTAGCCGTGGTCAAGACTGAGTGTGGTTGTTTCTCTTTAAAGAAAAAAAAAAAAAAGAAAAAATTAACAATGGTCTGTTAATGCATTCGATAGGTTGTCTACTCATTTTTGACTCAAACTCTCAACGATATTGCACGAATGAAAGCTTTCGCTATTAGCGATGCGTTCGACGAAGAATTGACTTGAGACTAACACAGAGCGCCTGGGCATAAAACACTTCCTCTTTGGATGATGAAAACTTTCTGATGTTTATATTAACTGGGAATATTAAAGTCTATTTGGTTGCATACATAATTTGCATTAAGTGTTAGTGCGCCTGGTAGTACCGACAGTTTAGCAAATTATTTCACTCGAAGTACGATGTGTTGAAAGATTTTCATTATGCTAGCATAACGTTGCTACAATATAAGGTCATTGGGAAACATGTACAGATTTATGTTTCTACAGAATCTTTGATTTCAATTAAGTAATATTGAAGGGTGTAGGGTGTAGAAATACACGTACGTGTGGATAGGAAACCACATTTGCACTTTATGCGGTTAAGGCCTTTGGAAGACTTTCAAGCAGTCTATCTAAAAATGTGTTTTCCCTACTCCGTGATATGTACATGCATACATATGTACACCATAAGCTACTCAAAGGGGAGATGCTATGTGCATTTAAGTGGTAGACAAGCGTATCACTTAATTACTTAAAGTGGTAAGGTGGTGCTACAATCCAGCGTGGACCTGGGTTTCAACCAACAAGTGTCTCCAGCCCGCTCGATCTTTAGGCAGCTGCCTCCAGTTTCGCAAGACAAATTGGTTGAGGTCGTCTTCCACTTGCGTGCGTCACCTGAGTCGCGGTCTTCCTCTACTGCACCGTGCCTCGGGTCTGGATTCGAATATTTTTTGGGCCGGAGGATTGGTGTCCATCCGTTCTACATGACCCAGCCTCAGTTGTTGGACCTTCAATCTTCTGGCGAAGCTGATGTCGCTGTACAGCCCATACAGTTCGTCGTTGTATCTCCCCCTCCACTTACCAAAAAACAACCAAAGAA
Source organism: Matsumyia berberina (assembly GCA_917880715.2). Classification (NCBI taxonomy): domain Eukaryota; kingdom Metazoa; phylum Arthropoda; class Insecta; order Diptera; family Syrphidae; genus Matsumyia; species Matsumyia berberina. Next base: position 40,751,088 of record OU862870.1, read on the forward strand.
TTTTCTTCTCGAAACAGCCGAGAGCAACCTCATCCGCTACTGACAGAGTCCATGCCTCTGCGCCGTAACGCAGGACTGGGATGATTGAGGTCTTACAACGGATCACTTAAGTCCTTCGAGAGAGGACTTTGTTACTCAATTGCCTTCTTAGTCCAAAGAAACAGCTATTGGCAAGAGTTACTCTTTGTTTGATCTCAGCGCTGGTGTCGTTGTCTGAATTTATAGCGGTGTTGAGTGTCCATTTTTGTTGACAGCATATACTTCGTCTCGCCCTCATTGACCGCTAAACCCATCTTCGCCGCCTCCTTCTCAATATTCACGAACGCGCCAGTTCGATCGTGTTGAAGTGAGCAAAAATCTTTTGGGAACGATATTTATTTAAAAAGGTTCATATCATCCGCGTATAAAGATAGATCTGAGTCTTTCAGGATATACTCTATGCACGTCGTGTATTGTTACAATAAAGATCAATGGTCCCAGATGACTACTTTGCGGAACCCCGGAAGTGTCATTGATTGGTTCAGACACTGCAGTATGAAAATAAATTTATACTGACATTTCTCCAGATGGGATTTAATCCACGAGATAAAGGAGGATGGGTCGTGAGTTTAACGTATATCTATCCGTATTGAGAGATTTTGTCGAAAGCCTTGCTGAAATCGATGGTGACTACGTCAATTCCTTTGTCGTCTTTTAATGTATTCAGTGCTTTAGATATGAATTCGATTGTAGACCTTATCCATGTTGCCAAGTGGAAAATATTGGTTTGCATTGGAAAAAACATTGAGGCATTGCCATACCTTTAAATAGTTAAGGGATGCAAGATAGTTTGGCACTGAGTTGGTAGGTAGAAATATAATTTTTATAACTCTCTTGTGGATGGGGATAATAAATGAATCTTTCCACCCCACAGTTTAAGGGAAACCTACTGTGCTAGTGGCATTCTGAAAAGAGCTCGTCCAGCACTAGAACAATGGCAGGCAACCCGTTGGGACCTGGGGAATAGTCGTCCTTGAGTCGGTTAATCTTATCGACTATCATACCCGTGTTTATGTCGATTGAGACAAGGGAAGTTTGACTGCAGTTATTCAGATAACTAAAATAATTTATGTCGGATTTTGGTACACGACGAAAGAAGTTAGTAATAAGGTTAACAATTGTTTTAGGTTCTGCCGAAAATGTAGTTGATAGTTTTAGAGAAGAGGATAGCCGTCTGATTTTATTTTTATAAATAAAATAAATAGTTGGGGCGATACCTCGGAATGAGCCAAGGCCTAGCTTCTCGCAACCAATCATGTTGTGTGTGTTGTATTGTTTGCACGAATGGAAGGGACCTACAACTTATTGCCGACTCCGAACGGCGAAGTGAGAAGCTCTATCGTGACAGATTATACGCCCGGAGGTTTGTCATTCCTCGACGAGAGTTGGTGCCGCGAAAAATGTTCGGTATTCCTGGCTGGGGCTTGAACCTACGCCGCTCTGTCAGCAATCCAACGCACTAACCACCGACCCACGGCGATTTTATTTTTGCGTTTATTAAATTGGTAATATCACTTAAAATCAGCGATTGCATTCGGTCAAGATATTTAAGGTAAGGAGAACCGGGAATAAGCTTACTGGTAGTTGATATTCAGAGGAGGATCTGGATCTCAGGTATGTTTGCCATAGTTTGTTTCTACTTCCGAAGTATAAGTAGCTCTTTATTGTACCAGGGTGGGGATGTGGAACTGCTTTTCTGACGCATATAAGGGGGCCGATTGGGTCAAGAAGTTGTATACTACAGAATAGAAAAATGCAACAACGTGATGAATGGTTATATTTAAGTTGTTCGCTAAAAAGTGGTTGGGATTTATGTCATTGAGTTTATAGAAGCCTGCTTTGCGAAAATTTAAGCAATAGGATGTTTCTGAGTTTATGAAAATGGCATGACCGTATGAATAGGTAAAAGAAAGAGTGAACGGCAAATGATGACTTGCGGTAACATCAGACATCTCAACATTGGATGATTTGCACCTTCCAACAATTGATTTACACGCTTACATGCAAGCTACCGAAATGAGATTTTTCCATTGAATTCCTAGAATACGCGAGGCACTCAAGGTCGAGCAGCTACTTCTTCCAGTGGAACGGTCCATACTTCGATAGTTTTGACACGGTAAACGCATGCCCCCAACTTGAGCAATGAAATCACAGCCATCATGTCCAAAATCGCTCCTGTACCCGTTTAGATATAACTTCTGTTGATTTATAGTCGATAGATAATGATCGAGGTATAAAAGGTCGATTTAGGCACCCTAAACATGCAACCCTCATAGTGGATAAGCGGGCCATTGAAAATTATGATGATGATCTATTGGGTTGTCGGAAAAGTCATGTTTCTATGTTTTTCAAAGATTATTTATTTATATAAAGAACAGAAATCAATCAATAACATATTGACCGTTTTGTTCGATGACCTTTTGCCATCTTTAAGGTAAGTTGCATAATTCCTCGTTCATAGAAGGACCTGTGTTTGTCGGCGAAAAACTGAAGAAGGTGCTGTTTTACAGCCTCATCTGAATTGAACGTTTTTTCACGTAACGAGTTTTGAAGAGAACGAAACAAGTGGAAATCCGATGGCGCAAGGTCAGGTGAGTATGATGGGTGTGGCAACACATCCCATCCAAAGCCCAATAACTTTTGGCGGGTGGTTAAACTTGTGTGTGGTTTTGCATTGTCGTGATGGAACACAACTCTTTTACGATTAACGAGCACTGGACGTTTCTGGATGATGCATTCGTTCAAACTGTCCAACTGCCGACAGTAAACATCAGAATTGATGGTTTGATTCCTTGGTAGGAGCTCAAAAAACACGATGCCTTTAAAATCCCACCACACTGACAGCATAACCTTTCTCTGATGAATGTTGGCTTTCGCTCTCGTTTGAGGCGCTTTATCACGATGGGACCAAGACCGCTTGCGTACAACATTGCCGTAAACAATCCACTTCTCATCACCTGTTATCAGTCGCTTCAAAAAAGGATCGTTTTCCTGACGTCTAATGAGCATATCACAGATGTTTATGCGGTTCGTCAATTGGACCTCCTTGAGTTCATGAGGAACCCAAATATCGGGCTTGCTTACGTATCCCAGCTTCTTCAGGTGGTCATGAACGCTTGAATGATGGATGTTCAATGTCTCTGCAATCTCTCGTGTCGTGTAACGTGGGTTTGACTCGATCAGTGCCTTGATTTGGTCGTCGTCAACCTCGGTGGGCCTTCCTGATCGAGGAGCGTCATTGAGGTTAAAATCACCCGTGCCGAATTTTTGGAACCAGCGTTTACACTGACGTTTTTGTAGAGCATCGTCACCGTAAACTTGACGCAACTTTTCACAAGCTTCACTTGCATTCTTCCCTTTACGGAAATAAAAGAGTAAAATATGCCGAAAATGCACACTTTGGTCTTCCATATTTAAGCTGCTACAAAATCTTCAAAACACGATTAATCCCGATCAATTTTTTGTCAGAATTACGCTTAAACCGTTAACTGTCAAATGGCTTACCAATAATATAGAAGGGCTTAATCCATTACTTTAAAAAAATTAACAAACGCCATCTGTTCGAGAAATGACTTCATAACTTTTCCGACAACCTAATAGATACGCCTAGGACAAAGTTTCTTGGACGACATAAATAGGAAAGAAGAGAGCCTTATGTATGCAGAAAGAATATGTAGATGATCTTCGTTTTTTTTTTCGTGCACTACACTTTTAACGTATTGAGGGACATGTTCGATGGCCTTTTGGCGCTTAGGCTTTTGGTACCATGATTCATGATTGGATATTTAAATAATTCGCAGTGTTGGTGCTAGGCTACTGTTGAAGTCTCGCTACGGTCTTCGATACACGGTAGTCTTGCAATACAAACCAGCTACCCTTTAAAATGCTTTTTTAGCCAATTTCTACAGCAATTTTCTCGAAAGTTATAATTAAAAAGATTAAAGGTTTTTTTTTTAATTCTTAATTGAGTTACCTAGTTTATTGGTAAGTTTACAATATTTCATTGCACACTTATATTAATTGAATCAAAATAAAGCTAAGCTAAACTTAAGTTAAAAACTTCAAAATCCTGAGAAACTAATAAGTATACACAAAAACTTCATTATTGTAAGATTTCAAGCAGCTGGATGCCATTTTTACTATCTCGGTTTGCATCGGAATCGCCCCTTAAAACGGCTTCAATATTTTCCTCTGATTCCTATAAAAGAAAGAGGAAATATTTATTTAATGATATAAAAAAACAGGAGACGATTATACTTACACTAAATCCAAAACAGTCATCCATGCCTGCAGACCGATCTTTTGCGGATTTAATTATGTGCACTCCTTCATCGGTTAATTCTGGAAAAAAGAATTAATATTTTAATTTCTACAAGTTGGCCATAGCACTTTTTTAGACACCCTCCGCCAATCTATACCAAAAAAAAAAAGGCCTCATAGCGAGATGGGAAACAGGAAAAAAACGTCAATCATCGCTGGATGTTGCAGAACTTTAAGAAAATCAACTTTCAAACCTTTACATGTTGGCTGTACGGAGCAAAGAAAAGCGAAAAAGCAGAGTCAACATACAAGATGCCGTGCACAAGGACATGTCGGTATCTGCGTCCATACATTCGTTCATGTAGTGTTATTGCAAACGAAGAAGATGCCACAGCGAATTGGAGATGTGAGGGATCACGCTAACGAACAGTTGACTAACGTTAGCTTCCATCCGTGATCGTCGTTCCCTCAGTGGTTAGTGTGGTGAACAGCTAAATAAGCTTCAACAGGTTCATATTCCAGCGAAATCAACCATTGTTGTCCGTCGATCACAATTCTGTACCTACTTATCCCTTGGAGCTCTACAAAGCGATTACTAACAAATAACTCAACGTCGCGTTAGAAAACAGGCAATATATTGTGCAGCTGAGAACATTTCGAAGTTATAAGAGGCAAATAAATCATCATCATCATCATCTTCCAATGACTCGCTTATCCACTATGAGAGTCGCGGGTTTAGGGAGCTTAAGTGGACTCTCCACATTTGCCGATCTTCCACCATCAACTCTAACTTCCAAAATTTCAAGATAGGACAGATAAAGCATCAAAGAAACTAAGCCCTACCCCTACTATGGAGAGAAAATATGTATAGTATGACTTAGTATATCTAACTTACCGGAAATAATAAATTCGTCATTCAGTTCATGCTTAATCGTATGCGGCTTCTCTTGTTCCATGGATATATCATTATCATCGTCGCACTGGATGACTTCCACAACCATGTACTGCTGGCCGTCGATTCCTTCAACAGCGACGAGTTCCTTTTCTTCTTCCTTCTTTATAGTCACCGATGTAATTGTATTGATGCTATCATTATGACTGGTTGTGTTTTCCACATAAGCTTCCAATTCTTCATCATCTTCATCCTCCTCCTCGTCAAGCACTCTATGCACCTCCATAAGATTGTCCTCTTCAGCAATGTTGTACTCTTCCTCTTCGTCTTCATCCTCATCAATTCTACTCAATATTTCTATGGAATCGTCATCGATACTATTATCCAGTCGATTCATTCGACCTAATTTAAGCTGTAGCTTCTCCATATTTACTTTCGAATCAGGATCATGGGAGGCCATATGCCGCATAAGATTTCCTTTTCTACTGAAAGCACGTTTGCAATCGGGACAAGTGTGGGTCTTTTCTTGCGGCATTGGCGGCACATAATTCTTATTGTGGTAGAGGTTTACATGACGCCTGAGGAGCTGTTTCTGTCTAAACGATTGTTCACAGAACTTGCAATCGAATGGCTTTTGATCTGTATGAATCAACAGGTGAGAGTCCAAATGCCGCTGCGATATGGATGCATAGGGGCAAAGCTCGCATTTAAAACACTTTTCACCTTCATGGGTTTTTGAGTGGACTTTGTACGTATATCGATCCGGAAACATTTTTCCGCACCTTTTACAAGAAATAGGACGTTCAGAGGTGTGCAGCTTCTGAACATGGATCCTCAGATCAGTCTTGCGACCGCAAGTCGTTGGGCAAAGATGGCATTGAAATACAGGTTTGTCACCCACACTGTGTATCAATTTGTGCGCTTTCAGAGAATTTGACTGAGTGAATTTTGAATGACAAATGTCGCACTCATAAGGCTTCTCTCCGGTATGAGTTCGCATATGACGCTTGAGCTTGAAGGTATCCGGCGACGCATATGTACAGTGAGGGCATTGATAAGGACGCTCTCCTGTGTGACATCGAATGTGACGTTTTAGTTTACTTAACTCTACGCTAGCGTAATCACATTCGAAACATTTATGCGGTTTTTCATGAGTATGCTTGTAGCGAACATGACGTACTAATTCTCCAGAGGTAGTGAAGGTACTGACGCACCATTTGCAGCGATGTGGCTTGTTACCAGTGTGAGTGTTTGCATGGTTTTGAAGTGAGACGTTTGTCTTAAACCCGCGCTCACAGACGGGACATTTATGAGGACGTTCGTTGGAATGGCATTTCATGTGACGCGCAAGCAGGTACCTTTTACTAGTCACATACTCACAATGAGGGCACTGATGCGAGGAGTTGGTCTTGGACCTTAAACGCACAACTTTTGTTGATACAATTATACCAGACTTCGTTGACGAGCTTTCCTCGTTCTCATCGAATTCATATACTTCCTTAATATCAGTGTCAGCGTAATCATTTTCATTGTCTTTCTCATTCTCATTCTCATTGTCGTTGTCGTTATCGTCTTCGCTCGGCTCAGTTTTCTCTTTAACTTTCTCATCACTTAAAATGAACACGTAATCCGTGTCTTGTTCTTGCATCTTAGACTTTTTGGATGATTTATTTATTGCAGAACCAGAAGTGCTATCACGTTTACTTGATGATGGTTTAGTAATCGTCGGCAATACCTCCGTGTCACTGTCATCCAATATTTGGTGAATATTTTCCGGCGGATCAGTAGGGATTGGATCCGAGTCTTTGGTTGATTGATAGTAATAATTGCCCGCTTGGTCAACGAAGTATGTACCGGTCTCTTCGTCGTCATCATCCTCATCATCATCTTCTTCTTTACTTTGAATACTTACTACATCGGCTGCGTCCACAAGGCTTGCGCTAAGGCTTTGATTGCCTTCCTCTATTTCTTTATTAAATGTATCCAAGTAGGTCTGTAACTCATTGCTTTCGAGCTTAATTTGAATATCGGATAGTCGCGACATTATTTATTGCTGCAAGAAAATAGAGAAGTCATTAAATTAAAGTCGACTATTACGATTTAAAAGAGAAAAGTAGGGACATGACCCGAGATGGCTGCAAAATAAAAAAGGCCCGATTTTCTAGAAGTCTAGATCGCGAACAGGCTGTGTTTAAACTACTCCTAAAGGAAATTTGCCACATGTACCCGCATTGCGTCAAGGAATTCGGCAACCTAGGCTCTGCTATTGATTCTGTCAACATCAGAATAGACATTCAACGTCAATTTGTACTCGCTGGTCGCTTTACTTTGGGCTTATGAGGCATCTATGTAGTACGGCCCAAACTATATGAGCTGTACAGCGACATCGATCTAAACAAAACAGACGGTTATGAATGATGCTCATCAACAAGGAACTCCGCGGGGGAAACAAAAGGGAGCCAACCCAAATAGATACTTGCAACACACGAATCTGCATTGGCGTGGGAAGTGCTTTAAGATTCTAAAGGAGATTAAGAACCTAAGTTAGAGGCACTAAGACACAACCAACAGTATCAGATATGAAAATCTTGAACTTGAAGAAATGAAAGGAATAAGGTAACAAAACGTGGCTTATTACAATTGGCGAAAACGATGTTATGCCGAGAAGTTTCTTAGACATGTATGGGCATATACTCGGCGGAATAAGTAGGAGTATCTACAAGAGAACCAGGCTTTTGCAAACGCTCAAATAAGTAAGACTCCACCCTAGCCTCGATATCTGTGCGATGAACTGTGTCAAAACGTATCACCCACAGATATCATCTCATCAAACCAAGCCGATGAACTGAAGGCTATCCATGTGCTAGAGATTATAACACCAGATCGCATAAACTCGTTCTTTTTCTCAGGGATTTCAACTCTAATTATGGAATAGTTAAATTAACAAAATATATTTTAAAGACATACCAGCGAAAAAGGTAAACAAATAATTAAATTATTATTATTGAAAGACAGGGGGCTCCACACTGCACTAAAACACTTTGACGCTTTGGAAAATTATCACCGACTGGCGCTGCAGATGCTGCAAATGTTTGGCGGCCATTGAAATTTTTCACTAGTGCGATATTCAATCGATTTTTCTTTATACTTACGGGATGATAAAGTGTTTTTCTCTCACTCTACGCCGTCGTTGTAAATTAATAGAATTTATTAATAAATATTTTGAGTGCTTGCACGATTGCTGGTAATATTTTTTTTCAATAAATTGACATAATTCGGAAAATTCCCGATAGAGCGTGGATGGAAAATTTTTCTTAATCGCAGATAGCTGCGTGTTTTAAATAAAAGATGGCGTCATCTACTGAAACAATTCAAGGAAGCGGGTCAAAATACTGGGAATTTTGATGTCGCCAAAATGAAAGTTTAAATTTATTCAAGCTGAGCGCGGTAAAACTAAAATTTGTTAGCTTCAGTCTTTAGCAAGTAGCTTTTAAATTCATCATCATTTAACCAACAAATTTCGTTTTTCTTCTGCTTGCCGACCTACGACCAAGGATGTAGTTCTTTGGAGGTGACTCATTCCAGAGCTATGTCAGTTCTATAAGAAATTGGTTATCAAGAGTTTTGAGTCTTCTGTTTGCTAAGGCAACACATGCGCTAAACCGATGTCCGGCAGATGCATTTTTGTTTCATTACTTTCTGTAGATGTCCATGTAAATACCGAGGTGTCCTCATTAGAGTAATAGTGAAAATGTTAAATTTTCTTATTAATAATACCTATTGCCTAGAAAAATTGTATGCCCTGGAACTCAAAACAGAGGACGCCGTCACCCGTATCGATGTCGTTTTTGAATAAAGTGGCTGACCCAAAGCAAAGATAGCTACGAAAACTAGCACAACATCCGCCATACAATATAATAAAATAGTCGCTAAAAGTGATACCTAGTCCTTAACTCGCACATGTAAACTTACCCTTAAAGCCGTTCTTCAAAATACTGGGAATTCTCTTTTAATTCAAAATAAAATCACTGAATGCACGCATCAAAGTGACACCTTCAGTCGTGACATTTCGCATAAACATCTGTTTGCCGATTAAGTTGTTCGAGTTTCCCGCGTTGCATAAATGTGCGGCAGAATCTGAATTAGAAACGTATAATTCTTTATTTCCAGCACAGTGTATAACGTGAGAGTGACTGAAATCAGCCGTTTTTCAAAATTTTTACATAGTTGCCCGTAAGATACAAAACGAGTAAGTATTTCTTGAAACGTATACTTAACCTCAATTGTAAATCTTAATCTTGTCGCAATCTTGCGCAGTCTCAAAATGCCGCGAGTAACCAAAGTAGCTGTCAGAAGGAAGGCGTCTGCTACCACAAATAACAATGAAGAGGGTCCAATGAAAAAAATCCAACGCACAACATTTAATCTCGCGCTTCCAGCGATTAATTCAGTTACGGGCAAAGTGCTAGTGTGTGGTCAGGGTGATATGGGCCAACTTGGTCTCGGAGATGGTGATTCAGACATGGAACGCAAAAGGCCTGCTCTTGTTACCACACTCACAGATATTGTAGATGTTCGCGCCGGCGGAATGCATAATCTCTGCTTGGATAAGCAAGGAAAAATATATTCTTTCGGCTGCAACGACGAGGGAGCTTTGGGACGCGATAGCTCAGAAGAAGGCTCTGAGTTCATTCCTAAAATAATTGACTTGTCTGCAAAATGTCTTAAAATCTCGGCGGGTGATTCGCATTCTGCTTGCTTGTTGGATGACGGCAGGGTATTCGCATGGGGATCGTTCCGGGACTCACACGGAAATATGGGCCTTACACTGGAAGGAAACAAACGATTACCTGTCGAGGTTTTACCGGGCATCACATCGTGCGACATAGCATCAGGCGCAGATCATCTGGTCATACTAACTTGCTCCGGTAAAGTGTACACAATGGGCTGTGCGGAACAGGGGCAGCTCGGTCGCGTTTCTCTGCGCTCGGCTTCAGGCGAAAGTCGTCGTGGCAAAACAGAACTACTTCGCCCTGGGGTTGTTACAATCAAACGTGGAAAACCTATTGAAGCCATATGGGCCACCACATACTGCACATTCCTTAGGGAATCTGGTACCTCAATTATTTGGGCGTTCGGGCTAAACAACTACAAACAGTTGAACTACGCTAAAGAAGCCTCTGTCATTATCAATCCCATTGACACACGATTCGAGGATGTTAAAATAATTGCGGGCGGACAGCATCATACATTGGTGTTAAAAAACGATGGTTCGTGCTATGCTATTGGCCGCAAAGATTACGGCCGCTTGGGCTTAGGCAATGTACCAGAAGACGTGACCGAACTCAAATTGATCAAGACATTGAGTGGCAAGGAGATTGTGAGCGTGTCGCGTGGCGAAGCTCAGTCATTTGCAATAACTAAGGACGGACTACTATTTGCCTGGGGTATGGGGTCAAGTCTACAACTGGGGACTGGCGATGAGGACGATGCCCTCGAGCCTACGCTAATTTCAAGCAAGCAGACACAAGGAAAGAAGATCGTTCAAGCATATGGAGGAGGACAGCACAGTATTTTCCTGGTAGCAGACGAAAACCAATCAACTGATGCCAACGATTTGAAGAAAATCGAATTAACTAAGGGAGCATCTGCGGAAAAGAAGTCGCCGTCAGCTGTCGGCGAAGCAAAAACTGAGACTGAAACTGGAACGAATGGCAACGCGTCCGGCGTCGACGAAAAGGAGCAGACCAAGGAGGCAGCACCGGTCGCAAAAAAAGGCAGAAAGAAAAAGTAGGATCGCGGTAGCATTCACTTGGACTGTTTGACTTAAGTTTCTATTTATTACAAAACACATTTTCTCTTATTGTTTTATTTACTATTTTCTTTTTTTTTTTTTCAATGAATTACGTTTTTTTGTTATATGTCTGCAGTACGTATTGATAAAGTTAACGATTAGTTTACACCATTAAACGTGTAGTTGAAAAGTTGTTTTTGTAATGAACGCATTGTTTCTTTAAATAATAAAAAAGAATATTTTTTCCAAGTTGAATTTGCATCCGCATTGGGGTTTGTTTGGCACATCTGCCGTTCTGGTTTGCCGAAATAAAAACAAGATTTGCAGCTGCACCAGATGCTGGCCTCTCGTTACAGATTCGTTTTTGTTTCCTAAAATGTTAGAGGGTTACTTCGAACATTGCCTGGGTTTCATAGCAACAAGGATTGGTTTTGCGAATGTGATCGATTTGGGTAATCACTGGCGTAACTCGACGAAGAACTTGAAATATTCTTTTCAGAAATCATCGGCAGATGGAGGTACACCAATATGTTCGCTTTTTTTTTTAATGAGCCAAGAACTGAACAAAGAGGAATATTCAAAAAAAGCCAAAGCTAGCATCTCCAGCGGCCTTTAGTTAGATGAAGACATTATCGTTGTACTTGTAACTTAATCAAACTTCACAGCAATTTTTTTTCCTACAAGGTAGGTAAATAGAAATGTTTGATACCTGCCGTTCCTTAAAACCACGCGTGCTGGAAGGAGGTTTCATTTCAAATTCTTGGAATCATTCAGTAGCTCTGGCTCTTGCCAAACATTTGCACAGATATAAAAGAAAAGATTTGTTGATCGTTTTCATCACAACAACTTACAGCTTCCCTTACAGCTTCTATCGGAATGTAAATTTCTTTCGCACGATCTCTGAAGGATTGGTACAAGTTCGTTAGTCTATTTGTTATGATACCCTTTGTTGTATTGATTTTCTTATCTAACGCAGAGGAAGAATCGCAGTCGTTGCCGAGGACCTGGAAAGACTGCTTCTGCAAATTATGTAAAGGCGATAACAAATCCAATTGCGCTACCAGGCAGAGTGAACCGTTCGACCTTAGTCCCTCCACTTCCCCTGAATGAAGTGTCGACCATATCTTAACTAAGTTATTCAAAGGAGCGGGAGATGAATGGAGCCTCAGCAATGCTTGTCCGACTCTCAAGAAAGGCTTTATCTTTTATAATTTTTGGTTACATTATATGTACATACATATATTACAAAAAATCGGTTGAAATGGTCAAGAAAAGAAACCCGCCACTTTATACGTATATCGGAATAAGTCTCCTCAACATCGCCTACGAGATATGGTCTGCTACAGTGCGTGAACGCCTACAACCCTTTATCGATGATCTGATTGGTCCATATCAGTACGACTTTAAACCAACAAATATTCACACTAGAGCAGATCTTATAGAAAACACAGGATCTCGAAATCCTTTTTTCGATTTCAAGGCCGCGTATGTTAATTATTTATGTATATACACATAGGATTACAAACACATAGGAACAGACGAGTTATGCAAAAACATGTCTAGTTCTGCCATCGCTGCCAAACCTGCCCGATCTTGCGGGTTAACGATGGAAAATGGATGCTGCTTCGGCAATGGCAGTAAACACCCCACCGACCGCTTACTCACAACTCGCGACTATATTAAAAATATATTCGTTCGTAAAGCTACGATCAGACGATTTGCAAAACGTCCGCAAATCGTGTGATCATCAAATTTTTGTCCGCAAATGTTTTCACATCTGTCATTTGCCCACGATTTGCACACGTCATCCGCAAATCGTGTGATCACCCTTTTGGGACCATTTGCACACATTTGCTCACTTTTGGACATTTGCCCACTCTCATTTGCAGACTTCTGAGATTTGCTCATGTTGGTTTGAAGAAACATAGGCAAATTTTTTCCTGCAAATGCTGTGATACAATGTGAATTTTTTTCAAGCAATTCTCTAATATCTGCGCTACTGAATTGGACATCATCGAACTTTAATCACCAGAGTATTAAATTAATCATTTGATTAAATGGAATTCATTTTCTGACAAAAAGAAAAAAGAAATTAAAAATGATTCGCGACAGGAAAAGTACAAATCCATTGAATTTTTTGATTCATTTATATTTTTGCTATGTTCAGAAAATAGAAACAGGAAAAAAATAAAGTTTTGCTCAAAATCCTTCCTTGTCGCGCCGGCCAACCTAATCCTTTCTCCAGAAATTGCACTGCTTCGAAGCCAATTTTTACTATGATCATCCTGTTCGCCGCTGCTCTCAAACAAAAACAATACATACACAGCCAATCCCACGGACAATAAATGCCATGAAAAAATTTCCTGATATGTCATTTGCTCACATTTGCGCACACCCAAACATTTCCAGCTTTGGGACAAATTCGGCAAATCGTGTGATCGGCCTGCAAATTACATTTCTGCAAATAGGCATTTGCCGATGGTTTGCACACATTTGCTTATGAGGAAATTTTGCGCACATCTGCAAATCGTCTGATCGGAGCTTAAGTATTGAAATGGAAGCGGCCAAGATCATCGGTCAAGATAACGGTCATCGATGGCAAAACAAAGTAAGCGTGTACACGCTCTTGGACATAACTTCACCCTCAACAAACCTCCATATATGTATGGATAGCTTTGAGGTAGTTACAGACTTTATACACCTATGCTCCGCTGTAAATTCAGACAATGATCAGGAACTGTTACTAGAGCTGTGTCAATCACGATTGATTCGATCTTTTTGACCCGCTCACAGTAAAGTATTGGTGATTGCATTCACACAACTACAAACCAATCGTTCACAAAGTCAATACTTTTGCGTGACCGATTTGGTTCTTTCGACTAACCAGTTAAGAAAGAACGAAACAGAAATAGAATGAAAAAGAGGAACAACAAGAAAATATGAACCATTTGACCGAAATCGCTCAGCCGTATTCACTCTACACAATCAATACAATCTGTCTGTCTCTATCCAATACTAAAATTAACGAAAGTCTTCTGATTGGGATTTTTGATTGTATTGAATGAAATGAAGTTCTATATCTGTCATTGAACGATTGAATGATTGATTGGAAAGACCGAATCATTTTTGAAACCAATACTTGAACGATTCGATCTTCAAATTTGAACGATTGACACAGCTCTAACTGTTACTTCTTTTGAGAATAACTATATGTAGACGGGGCCTTCGAGAGGGTGGAGAAAAAAATGGAATCCTTGCGAGCCTGCGTTTTCTAAGCAGCCCAGAAATTCGGAGGAAAAACAATTCAATTAAAAATTATAATTTCAAATCGTCCCGTGACTCTCGACGGACCTGTATGAAAGCCTTTGATTATCGTGCTCAAATTAAAATTGTCTACTTTTATCTACAATGTGATCACTGATCAGTGGGTTGAAAACGCTGATAAATGCAAGGGAGACTATTCAATTTTTTTGAAAACAGTTGTTTTTCTCACTACCTCACGCATACATACATATGCATTTGTATTTAATATAACGAAACGAACATCATGAAATTGGGGATTTCCCGAAAAATGTGCAGTTAATGGTCGCGTTTGTGTTTTTAAGTACATGGCTGTATGTCTGGTCGAACGCACCAAATAGTGAGACTTGGCTAAAAAAACTATTAAACTTATAGCAAGTCATCAAAAATAAAAAGTTTTATGACTAAGTATGCATCCATTTTTCCTTTTAAGAACGTTTTATTTAGCTCATTTATGTTGTTAGTGGACCTTGTGTAGACAGTAAAATTACTAAACCTTCTTCGCTAGCATTTAACTTATCATTTTTTAATTGCACGTTTAATGAATGGGTTTCTGAACGCTGACTGCCATTGCGACGACAATTGAAAAGTTCTGAACCCACCCATAAGATATCAGTTGTCAAAGAATTTCAATGGAATTTTCTACACGGTCTTTGTTGTTCAACGTTACTAATTGTGCTTGCACCGATTTTTTTTTATTACAATAGTTCCGCTACGAAGCAGTAAAAGCAAGTCGAGTATAAATCAATAAATAATTATAAAAGCTTTTTTATTCTGCAAAGAAAAGAAACGCAATTCGCTTCTTATTAGGCCGATCTGCTTATTGGTTTGTCAGCATATTACAAAGAAAAATGAAATCACCCAAGAGTTTTTTCCTGCTCTTATTGGCCGGACTATTCATAACTGCGAATTGTGGAGGTATGACGTTGCAGCGATCATTTTACTGCATTTGCGCGTGCATATCTCATTTTGTGCTTTAATTTTTTTTTTTCTACGTAGTTGTGCCTCCTGTGGACAGCGAAACTGTTGTGGAAGGAGACTTAGCAACAGACAAAACACCGACTGTATCAATTGAGGCAGCGGGCACTGATGATGTGACAACCACTGTTACCCCAAGTACCGAACCAACAGTACCGACAACGCCTCCAACGAATAGCAGCACTATTCCGCCTCCGGACACTACAACAACATCATCAACTCCAGCTCCGTTGACCACTACACCTGTCCCTGATACGAACACAACTACAACTCCTGCACCAACAACTACAACCACAACTCTTGCACCGACAACCACGACTCCAACTCCTGCGCCGACAACCTCAACTCTAGCTCCAACAACGAGCACCACAGAAGTACCAAACAACTCGACAACCACTACGACAACACCAGCTCCTCCAGCACCGGTTCCTTGCCGCCGATTCGATGGACCGTCTTTCATTGGTGGCATTATCCTAACTCTAGGACTTCTTGCCATTTGCCTTGTGGCGTACAAGTTCTATAAAGCTCGAAACGAGCGCAACTACCACACGTTGTGAGCGGCTAGCTCAGAACTGTGTAGATAACCAAGAACAGAGGGAAGCTGTAAGCATTCGCTGATTTGTGAGACTGTTGGGCAGATGTAAATTAAAGAGCTCGTAAAAATATCTACAACTATTAAACTTAGAACGCAGTTGTTCCTTCCTTATTTTTATTTTATATTATTTGTTTGGTTTCACTATTGGATTTTATGCATACATCTCTCCTCCCAGTCGCAATTTTACAGTAATATTTATGATAAAAATATAAAAAACCCGCTTGTTATAAATACACACATTTTAATTGGCTATTTTGTACTAAAAGTATCATTTCCCGACCGTCAGTCGTCATATCACGTTTAATTAATCTTGTGTGTGCTTTAGCGGAAATATTTTTCTTTCGACATGAGATGAAAATGAATCCCTTATCTGTTGCAGCGAACATGCATTAATCCTCTACACTTGTAAACGGTAATTTAATAATAGAAAATGTATTTAAAACAGGTTAAAAAACAAAATCAGTCGCCCCTTGCTGTGCATTTACACCTTTGCTTCATCCATCGGAAATTTGTTATACCTCCCCAGTCTTTTATTTAATATTACTTTCCACTGTATTCAAAGATTTGCAATCTCATTTTTTTTATGATTTGTATTTGTTTAAGAATCAAATTTAATTTGAAATAAAGATTTCGCAGCAGAACTGTGTGTAAATGTGGATGTAATTTGATAAACATTTTTCCTTGTGGAGAATTTCTCTTGATAAACATGAGGTCAAAAGAAAAATACTTGGTTCAATCGTAGATAAGCAGAGTTGAAAGGAAATCAACGTTCATGTTTTGCGTAACCCCTTTCGGCTGTTGAACAATCAACAAGGGTAGGAGTTATGAAGCATGTACATATAAACATTTTCAACAATTAATTATTAATAGCACAAAGTGTTTTGTGTATTTCTGTCTGTTTTGGTCTGAACAACGTGTTATGGTTATTTAGAACACTTATACAATTAAAAGTCCAATATTTATCACATTTTGGCAGGCGCTGACAATGCTCCAGGAGTATTATTCATTCTGAATTCGACGTTTAGATTTAGCAATAAGAACGGAAAGAGCTTTAATTAGTGAGAAAAATATATAACAACCCGTATGGTTGTAAGAATCTAGATAAATACGGTCTGCACTGACAGTGAACGAGTTTTCTAGATGTAATCAACTGTGGTGTCAAAAATAAAGAAACCGGAACGGATGCAGCTCTTTATGTGAACTACTTCGACATATTAGGAGCCAACGTCGGGTTTATCAGGTGTGTGGGAAAAAATATGGTTGCGAGCCACTAGCAGCGCTCACGTCCCCGAATTTCCAACCCGTCTTCTAGGATTCTGTGGTCGCCGTGGGTCAGTGGTTAGTGCGTTGGACCGAGCGGCGTGGGTTCAAGTCAAAGCCAGGTACACCGAACATTTTTCGCGGCACCACCTCTCGTCGGGGAATGACAAGCCTCCGGGAGTATAATCTGTCATGAAAGAGCTTCTCAATTCGCCGTTCGAAGTCGGCATTCGTGCGTAAAATGAATGGTTGCGAGAAGCTAGGCCTTGGCTTATCCCGAGCTGTCGCGCCACCTATTTATTTATTTTTTTTTTTCTTCTAGGATTCTACAGGTCAAGATTAGATGTTAAGTGTACCATTCGTCTTTGTGTGCCCTTTTGGGACTAAGGTAATAAAACGAGAACAATACTCAAACTACGTTCACCAGTTTTCAACAAATAACCGCTCTGACGCAGCTTTCTAGGGTAAATACTATCTACTAGATAGCTTGACAGGCAGTGAGAAAATTGGCACCAGTCATGGGATTACTGGATTTGAGTCAAGGCAATGTGATTTTCAAAATGATAAGGGATATGATGCCGTCCCAACGTACAAATTAGGTCATTCCTTTGCACACGCCCTGAGCTTTCGAAAATGAGGAATGCCTGAGTAACCGACATTAAAATCAGCCCTTATTTTGACGAGATAACGACGAATATATTAGAAATCCAACACTGAATAAGTTTGCATCCATTTGAGACTCCATTTAGGAACACTCAACAGCGTTTGATCCAGTTTTGATTGCATTGATGGTGGTTTGAATGCTTTAAGTCATCTACAAACATCATAATTTCTGAACATCATACATGCGTAAAATTATAAACTTACTTACCTATACATATGTACACATGTTTATACCTCGTTTTACGTCATCTTATCTCTCGATTCGCGTTGTGAAAATGAACTCGTCTTCAGGATTTTTATTGTCCGTTACAATTTAAAATTTGTCTCATTTCAGCAGTTTAAAATTGAAATTTAGCAATCCGTGCATTCCTAACACACTTTATTTCTAGCGAAATCCATCTTTTTGTACCAGGATAAGGGATAATAGCTCTTCCCTCCAGAGCTGTTATCTGTCATTCTGGTACAAAAAGATGGTTTCCGCTAGAATTAAACAGTGTTAGGAACGCACCAAATGATAGCGTCTTTCTGAAATCGGGGATTCCCAGAATTTGTTTTCTCTTAACAGTTAAAAGAAATGGCAGGTCTGAAAATTAGTTTAAAACACGATTCACCTTCATATTTGGTAATTTTTTTTTTTATCAAAAATACATACATATTTCTTAAATAATGTTTGCATTTCCTAAATTTCAGTGCACGATCAAATCTGAGTTTGACAAATATCATGCTTCATGACGGGATGGATAAAAGTCCTATATGTATCGTTTTTCTTTGCAAACAGCAATCTGCGAGTGTTGATAGCAGTGCCAAGACGATTTCTTAAAGATACACATATGTAGCTGACCATCATAACCATCTGACAGCGTGTCAGTGTTGTGTTTCGGTCAGAGATTAGATAATAGCTAATCTCTGGTTTCGGTGTTCACAGGTATCATGGATTTTGTTTTATGATTCGTTGTTCACGAACTATTCACGTGACTGCTTGTTTCGTTCTACCAATGATGTCAATGCCATCTACATAACCAAGAAATTGCACTAATTTTAGTAAAATAATTATCAATGTGCTGACCTTGGAATTTCACATTATTATCTCCAAGTCCAAGTTGAAAGTCTCGGTGGTGTCTTTCTACATTCATATTATGATATGCAGCCACAATATCAATAAACAGATGGTGATTATTACTCTGGAGTACTTCAGCTTTTTGCAGGATTCGGCGTAACGGGAAGATTTGGTTGATTGTTGTTTTTTCCGACCTAAAACCGCGTTGATAATCCTCCATCAGTTCGTCGGCATTAGATTCCCGGCGTTTTAAACTTACGTCAGATAGAATAGGCCTTAATCTTTAATCATCTTTTAAGATCATTTCAAAAATCACCGTAATCTTCTTCAACACTCAACACTCTGTTTTCAGAGTTAAATCTAAGTTTTATAACAGTTTTATTTTATTATGCGTAAATAATTTAATAAATTTAAATAATTTGTATTGTACAAACATATGTGAATATAACGTCATCATATAATCAAACAAGGTACTTAGGTATGTAGAAGTGTGTTGTGCGACGACGTCGAGGTCGAGGTCAACGCTCACTGAACGTGTTGCGCCTTCCATATAAACGGTAATAATACTACCGCGCGTGACGAATCTCCATTCGCAAAGAAATATGAAATATGTACATGAACGTACATGCATACATACCTACATACTTCATATTTATGAAATCAATTATTTCATACATTAGGTGGATTTCGAAAAAAAGACTACTTATTTACAATTGAATGTAAGTATGTATGTATACAGAAGTTCACACGCAATTTTCGGCAAATTTTGCTCATAGGTACTATTTTTGATGAGGTGGGATGGACTTTTAAGTCACGAGACCAAAACAAATTAGTCAGTTAAGAATTTGGAACCAAGAAATAATCGGATTTGTCACGAAAACTTATTTCAATTGCCATTGCATACATATTATTCCATTGGAATTGTAGAAAACGGTGATAAGTGCCTAATCGTACACTTGTCGGAGTAGCCATATCTTTTATTGCCATGCGCAAAATGTTTTTTTGAAAAAGAAAAGAAAAAGAAAAAACGAAAACATTTATTATCAGTATAATATTTGCAGTTACTATGACTATGCAAGTTTATTATTCTTAAGTACGTGCAATATGCAACAATAAATAAATTATTGAAATAGCATTGTGCTGTAAAAATTCATCTACAGCACATGTAAGTATGTAGATATGTATGCATTAACATATTTGCGACATCAGCAAGATAACTAGCACTCAACTTATGAAGTGTTATTGTAGAGAGGAAGAGTGTAAGGATATTGCTTGCAAGACTTTGTGTTAACTAAACAGTCGTGGAATACGATAGTCAGTTTCAAGGAACGCAATGGGTACTAAAATCAAAATGCACTCTTTTGTTACCACAACTGACAAGACCTAGTTGATGAAATGTGCAGATCTGCCACATAGAAGTTCCTACAAATCGGGACATCTTACTTACTTACTTAAGGTGGCGCTACAGACCGGGGTGGTCCTGGGCCTCAAACAACAAGCGTCGCCAGCGATCTCGATCTTTTGCCAGCTGTCTCCAGTTTCGCATGCCAAGTTGATTGAGGTCCCCTTCCACTTGCGTGCGCCACCTGAGTCGCGGTCTTCCTCTACTGCGCTGACCCTCGGGTGTGGATTCGAAGATTTTCCGAGCTGGAGCATTGGTGTCCATCCGCTCTACATGACCCAGCCACCTCAGTCGTTGGACCTTCACTCTTCTGGCTAAGTCGATGTCGCCGTACAGCCCGTACAGTTCGTCGTTGTATCTCCTCCTCCACTCCCCGTCTATGCAGACGGGACCAAAAATCACCCGAAGAATTTTCCTCTCGAAGCAGCCAAGGGCAACCTCATCCGCTTTAGACAGAGTCCATGCCTCTGCGCCGTAGAGCAGGACTGAGACGATTAAGGACTTATAGAAGGTCACCTTAGTTGTTCGAGAGAGGGCTTTGCTACTCAATTGCCTTCTTAGCCCAAAGAAACAGCGATTGGCAAGAGTTATTCTTCGTTTAATCTCAGCGCCGATGTCATTGTCTGAATTTATAGCGGAGCCTAGGTAGACAAAGTCCTTAACTACCTCAAAGTTATAGCTGTCTATAGTGACGTTCTGTCCGAGACGTCGGTGTTGGGAGTCCGCTAAACCCATCTTCGCCGCCTCCGTCTCGATACTCAAAAACGCATCAGTGACATCACGCTGCGTTCTTCCGATTATGTCAATGTCATCGGCGTATCCGAGTAATTGGACGGACTTTTGGAAGATTGTGCCTCTGGTGTTGGCGCGTGAGTTTTGCACCACTCTTTCAAGAACGATGTTGAAGAAGTCGCATGACAGCGCGTCGCCTTGTCTAAATCCTTTTCTGACATCGGTGAGGTCTTGACCGACCTTGATGGAGCAGCGTGCATTTTCCATCGTCATCCTGCACAACCGGACGAGTTTGGCATGGATGCCAAAACTAGACATGGCTCTGCATAGCTCGTCTCTATAGATGCTGTCATACGCGGCCTTAAAATCGATGAGGAGGTGGTGGGTATCGATTTGAAGTTCCTGGGTTTTTTCTAAGATCTGCCGCAGTGTGAATATTTGGTCGATGGTGGACTTTCCTGGCCTGAATCCACACTGATATGGACCGGTTGTTGACGAACGGCTTTAAAAGCTCACACGATACGGCAGATAGGATCTTGTTAAGAAGACTGATGCCTCTGTAGTTGGCGCAGTTCAGAGGGTCTCCTTTCTTGAGGATCGGGCAAACAATGCTGAGGTTCCATTCATCGGGCATACTTTCTTCCGACCATATTTTACAGAGGAGTTGGTGCATGCTCCTTACCAAGTCATCGCCTGCTGCTTTGAACAGCTCGGCAGTTAGGCCGTCAGCCCCAGCAGCTTTGTTGGACTTAAGCTTCGATATGGCTGTCTTTACCTCGTCCAGGTCGGGTGGACGGAGTTGTTGGTCTTCGTCGTCCAGGTTGAATGGTTCATTCTGCCTGACAGCGGGATTTGATTCGTCGTCGCCGTTAAACAGTCTGCAGAAGTAGTTCTTCCATATCCTCAGCATCGACTGCGATTCTACTACGATGTTCCCTTGTTCATCCTTGCAGGCCTCGGTTCGGGCTCGGTAACCTTGACAGGTTCTTTTTACCCTTTGGTAAAACTTCCGAACCTCATTCCTGCTAACATAACATAACATCTTTTTATCTCCTCGATCGCGCGCTTCTCATGCTCTTTCTTTTTTCTCCTGAAAAGCTTGTGTTCGTCTCTCCTCTTCTGCCCGTAGAGCTCGCGGGCAGCTCTGGTCTTTCGGGACATCAGAGCCTAAAAATCGGAACAATTGGAAGTAATCGTATAATATTAAACACGCAATCAAGAAACACATAAAAACCCACACATACCTACCTTCGAACATGGCATTTTCCAGTTGATCCTTTCATTTGCATAAAAATGCGCCTCTTTCTGTCTAAGAATATCTCATCGGGGATTACTAAACCTAAAATACTTGGCATATGTGGAACATTTTAACCCTCGGCAATGGTTTAACCTAGAACACTGTGGCATATGTGAAACATTTTTACCGATTTTTTAAGTGTTCTCAGTATTTGAACTACATATTAGTTAGATACACATACACATGTATGTATTTGTCGGTTAAACTTATTTCGGAAGTACATAATTATCTGACCAATTAGATATTTCTTTAGAAAGCTGCTTCCAGTGTTTCAATTGGCAATCTGTTGTGGGTGGACCTAAATCCAATCTGTGGAGTTAAAAATAAATAAAAAGCTGTCGTGACAGCCCGCAGATGTCCAAGGCCTAGCTTGTTAAAATCATTCATGTGGTGTGTGTAACTTTTTTGGCACGAATGGAAGGGACCTACAATTTATTGCCGACTCGGAACGGGGAATTGAGAAGCTTCTTCGTGACAAATCCTATATCATTTCTTTAGATACATAGTTATAAATTACAGTAAAAGTCACTTATACCATCTTTACGTATTAGGACCAGTCGCTAATTACAACCACTTTTCTTTCATTGGTTGGTTCCTTTATGTTTCAAATCTGGAGGGCAGTCGAATACAAAGACTGCCGGTTAGATGTTAAAAGTCGCAGTATCTGGAGATTCATTTCAAGAAAAGTGTACGCTCCCAGGTGTACTCTTCTTTTGTAGATTAATGCTCCATAGTCCATAAGGAGGTGTGACGGAGTCTCCTCAGCATCGCTGCAGAATCTGCAGTTTCCGTTCGCTTCTATTCCTACTTTCCTGAGATGCTCCTTGAGTCTGTAATGGCCCGTTAGAAAGCTCGTTAGAATGCGAAGCTGGTTTTTGCTGGTACCTAGGCAGGCCTTGCTCCCCCTTCGATAGTAGTTCCCGAGAAGTTCCTTCGCCTGCCTTAGTCCTGGGAGTTTCGTATAGCATTCTTCTTTTGCACTCTTCCTCTCTTCTCAGTTCCTCTTGGATTCGGTGAGGCCCGCAGAATGGTTCGGGTCCAACAAATGGTGTTTCTGACCCTTTCATTGCCAGTTAATCGGCTGCCTCATTTCCCTCTATTCCTACATGACCTGGCACCCAGTAGAGGGTGACTTTATTGTTCCGGCCAAGTTTTTTTTTATCTTTTCTAGACACTCGTAGACCAGTTTAGATCTGAATTCGTAGGAACTCAGCGCCTTGATGGCAGCCTGGCTGTCTGATAAAATCGCGATGTTTTGCTCGTGATATCTTCTATTGAGGCTTATTTGTACACATCTTTCGATCGCGTATACCTCTGCTTGAAAA
Organism: Matsumyia berberina; assembly: GCA_917880715.2. Classification (NCBI taxonomy): domain Eukaryota; kingdom Metazoa; phylum Arthropoda; class Insecta; order Diptera; family Syrphidae; genus Matsumyia; species Matsumyia berberina. The sequence goes on from OU862870.1 coordinate 40,774,682, forward strand.
ATGCTGGGCGATGTTCCCATTGGCTCCGAAAACTTAGTGGAAATCGCTTATAACGACTGTGAAGGGACTAAGCAAATGCGAAATTTACGACTGCCGGTTAGAATTTCCGCATTTGCTTAGTCCCTTCACAGCTACTAGTTAGGGCACTCGTTAGGTGGCCGAGTGTCCTTTGAGAGCGCTTAAATGGGTAGTTAAGTCTATGTAAAGACTGTGTGAACATCCACAAAGCAAAACAAAACAATCAATACCCTACCGGATATTCAGTTTAACCTTACATTTGATGTTTATGCATATCTACTTAGCAAATAAACTACTTCCTATCCTATCCTATCCTATCCTATCCTACTCCTATCCTATCCTATCCTATCCTATCCTACTAATATTATAATCCTACTAATATTATAATTGTGAAAGTTTGGATGTTTGGATGTTTGTTACCACGTATCGCCTAAATGGCTAGACGGATTTACATAAAACTTCGTGAGTAATTAGTCTGTATTATTCAATTAACACATAGGCTTAATTTTTATTTCTAAAAATGCATGCTTTCTAAGGAAACAGCCATTTATTTGTGTCCATACAAAACCACTGACCTGCGCCATTCAGCCAGCAGCACATCGGATCGTTCGCAAATCGTGATCGTGTGTTGCTTCTGCTTAAGGGTGGTTTTTCCTTCTTTTTTTTTTTTGTTCGTGATCGTGTGTTGTTTTGGTTTTGCCCAGTCGTTTTTCATTCCTCTTTATTCTGCGTTGTTGTTTTTTTTTTTTTTGTTCGTGAGGAGATGGTGATGATTTGGCGGTTGGTATGGCAATTGTTTACTTTTTTCTCCTGGCATTTTTTTAGTGGAGTTATTTTTTTAGGTAGATATAAGAACAGCGCACCGATGTGACGCGTCAGCCTGTGTATGAGATTGTGTGTGTTTGATGTGTGTATAATATTGCAAGTTGGGAAAGGGTGATTTTTGTTTTTGTTTTCTTCTGTATTTAGAGAATGTATTCGAGTTAGGACTTTCGACTTAGAATTAATTCGACTTGGAGTATGACTTTTCGAAGGAAAACTGAAGGAAATGCAAAAATAGGATGAAAGAATTCGAGTTAGAGGGAAACTCGAATTAAAAAAGGTTCGACTTAGAGGGATTCGAGTGCATTGTGCAATGGCTTCTGTTGAAGACTCTGCACAGACACGTAATAAAAGCCAGCATTTTCGCAGGCGTCAAATAGGGAGAAAGCGTCTTCATCCCCCACATTCCCCTGATACCGCTTTGAATTCAAACGTTAAGGTATTCTACGCCATGACCATCAATAAAGCACAGGAGCAGAGTTTGAAAGTAGATGGTTGGATCTGAGGAGTGATTGTTTGTCTCATAGCGTACTCAGAATCAGTTCACCTGACGACCTGGTCATCCTAGAGCCAGAAAGAAAAGCCAGGAATGTTATTTACAAGGAGGTAATATGAGGAATTGGAAGTTTATACTTAATTCTCAACTTCCTGAAACCCGGGCAATCACATAGGGTATATTGTGACTTTTTTCCACGCGGACGTAGTCGCGGGTACCAGCTAGTAGCAAATAAACGGAAGATAAACTAAAATCTATTTTTCTAACTTTCATCCTCGAAAAATACCGATTAAACTGTATCCAGATCGGTTTTCGTTAAAAAATAATTTATTTGCTTGTTGTCACCCCTCCTCGACATACGATATGTAAAAGTTTCAAGTAGTCGCTTATGATTACAGTTGTAAGACGACGAACTTTCTCACTTTCCTCATGATAAGTTGTTTAACATATGTAAATATGCACATACGTATGTATGTACTCGTAGTATATAAAAATGACTAATAAGTAGTCCATCTGCATATCTGATTTTTTTTCCTGGTATTGTAGACAAAAGGTTTGGCCATAATCTATTCCGTTTTAGATATAATTCTATTGCTTTGAATACTTTGAAATCCTTGCATATCGCACTAAGTAGTTGGACACCCCTTCGTTTAGTAGCTATTACACTTAGATTAATCGAGCTCCACGATAGAAGCTGTGTCTCTCCTGGAACACAAAACGAAACTAGTTTTCAGCTCTCCTTTCCATATTAAAGCGTCGGGTAATAACAAAATTACATAATCGGAAACATTCTATGACCGCACCAAGTAATCTCTTCATTTTATTTCAATTAGACGAATGCAATTCAAAGCAAATATTATTGTCCAGAGTACTCACAGCGCGGAAAGAAATCTCGACAGCTGCAATTTAATCTTGAGCGCTTATTTAATTCAAGTTCGTTATCAATAAACATTTCAAGGACACACTAGAAATTTCAAATGAACTTCTTAGGGGGTGAAAAGCAACAAAACATCGTGTTTCGCACTATCACCGTGTGTATCGCGCATGCTTATGTTAATTTCAGATACAATGTGGTTTATCAGCAGAAAGCCTACTTGAAATTCAACAAAGCAATTGCTTAAAAAAATATACGCTTTTTATTATCTGTTAGAGACATACAATGTTTTACATTGTAAAAACGGAAAAGATCTAACAAAGAAAATGTGAAATACCTACATACTTTAACAATTTGTTTCTAAAATGAATAGCATTTATTCTAAGGGCTGCCTCGGTAGCTGCACGAATTCGTCAATGCTACGCACTGCGAGCATCGTTGACGGTTGTCGGCACTTGAATTTCTAGACCGTCCATGTCTTGAGTCAAGGTTATCTGGCAACCCAAACGCGATGTATCCGTTAGGTCATAGGCTAAGTCAAGCATATCGAGTTCTTCATCACTTGGTTTGTCGGGTAGTTTATTGAAGTCAGCAGGTTTGAATATCAAATGACAAGTTGAACAAGTGAGAGTTCCCTCACAAGCTCCAAATCCGTCCAAATCGATATTGTTGTTTACTACGACATCGAGAAGAGTGTCACCCACTTTCGCCTTGGTTGTAATTTTCTCTCCATTAGCTCGCAAAAACGTAACTTGAATCCTAGTGAGAAACTCTATGTTGGTTGTAAATTGAACGCATATTTTATTTGAAACTTACTCTGATTTATCTGGTTTAGGAACTGTAACTGACAACAATCTGGTGAAACTCGTAGCACTTGCGCAGGGTTTTGTAAGAAAAGTAGCTCTCGTGTACGGAGAAATAATTTTGAACGCTTTGGTGGAATGCAGTGCTGTGCGTAACATTGTGATGAAACAACGACTCAATTCTGTTTAATGTCAAATTATTAAGCGAAGTTGCGAACAGCTTTCTAAATTATATCTCACAAATAATACTTTAGGGCTAAAGGTTGGAAGTAGTCTGAAAGATAATTAATCGCTCATTCTGGCGTATCTGATTGCTAAATGATGACATCTTTAACGTCAAATTATATAATGCTAAAAAAAATTCTTCGCACAATGGCAGTAGCTCTCAAACTTTTTTAATTCAGTGCTGCAAAACTTTATAACAGTGGGCAACAAATATTTTTCCACGAGTAATCAAGCGAGTCGAGCTAAAAACTATCAGCTATTTATTAACTAATCTCTGAATCCAGTGGGCATCAATTATGATGTTTGAGGCGCGCCGAAATACTTATTCATTAAAACAAAATGTAAACTTACAGGTTTAAAATTTATAGTCTTTATTGGTATTATTCTATAAAGACTTGAATTGTTTGAAATTGATAAAATTCATTTATATTTATTCTCCATTTAGAAAGTATGTACGTATGTACGTTCGTTTTAGGTTTTTATGTTTATTTTTTTTATTTTCACAACACCTGCTAAGATATAAGCATTTAATGTGAAACTTTTAAATGGAGTCAATAGTTCAACAAACATTTTAATTGAACTAAATTAAACCCTCAACAATTATTGCATGCAAATTTTAAAGTTTGGAAGATCTTACTTTGGTTTTTTTTAAATCGGGTAAACCTGGAAGGCAACTGGAAGTTTGAGATTAACGTCCTTTTCTATTTATTTTTGACATAAACTTTTAAGAATTTCGTTTCTAGTCGCAACGCTATGCAAATATTGCCGAAAGCCGCTTCTTATTTATAAATAATGTGGATAATAACTCACAAACATTCAGGTAACCTCGTTTTATCAATTACAGTGCACATTAAGTAAACAATGTTTTAAATAGGGAACAAGTTCTACCTTATTTCTGAAGTAAAGAAGTACTTAGTGGGCCGTTTTGGTTCTGATGTAGTTCTTACGGACGATACATCTATAAGTCGTTCTCACGCTGTTTTCTACGTCACGGATACATTCCTTAAGCTAGAGGACTTAGGGTCCAAGTATGGAACTTACTACAATGAAAATATTGAAAGCAGAACAAAATTACCCAAAGGACAGCCAATACAACTTCACGAAGGAGATCGCCTTTTATTCGGGGCGCTTAAAAATGAATGGCAGATCTCCAAGTACAATATAACAAGCATGACTTCTTCAGTCAGTGGACCTCAATTAAATGAGCTAAAAAGTCTCCTGAATTCGTTGGGAGGAACAATTATATCCAAATGGGAACCAAGATGCTCGCATTTAACAATGTCGGAGATTACAATTACGATAAAAGTTTTGCATGCATTAATCGAAAAAATTCCCATTGTTTCCTGTGTATACTGGAAGGATTACCTCAAGAATTTGAGAGAGAAAAAGCCACCGCCGAAAGCAGCTCTCTATTTACCTGAAAGAAGCGCCTCCCTGTCTTCAGCCATCGATGTTGCAAAATTAAATTTTAATGACAAACGAAAAACATTGTTTGCTGGAAAAATATTTGTTTTTATGTCCAATAAACATAATGAAATGTATTCACCAATTGTGCTCAAGGCTGGCGGTGAGTGCAAAGATCTCAAAAATAATATTCATAAGTCGTACCTTCTGCAAAAAAATGTTGTAGTCGTAAAATATGTTCCATCAACCCAGTCACAGAGTTCTCAAGCAGTCAATACTATAACAGGTAAGCCAGATGTTAAAACTTTACTGATGTGCATAATATGTAAGTGTATGCACATGCATTTATTTTCCGATTAAGCATTCAAATCAAATAAATAGCTTTTCGCAATCAAACGTGTTAGGTTGCGTTTATGTAGGAGCTGCGATATGAAATTACTGCAGAGTTGAGAGCAAGGCTTGGGTCTCTGCTTTTATGTCAGATTTTCATCAACGGGGAAAGTATATGTTCTGTTTTTTGTAATTTATTAGGACATTTAGAAGTTTAGAAGAAACTGTGTGCCTGTGAGCAGTGCTCGAAAATAACTTAATCTTTTCGAAGGTTTTTGAATTACTCTCGCTTGCTGAGATTTTGAAATAAGATCACTTAATAACATGTTTGCATCACCATACTTTTCTCGCTCTTGAGAAAAAAATAAAACTCATTTACCATTGTCGCCTAGTTAACAAGCAGTGCATGCGGAATGCCGATCAGTGATTTGATTAGTCATTGGTAAACACTCGTCTAACAAAGTTATTCTATACTGATTATATACATATACATATGAAATGAAGACAACAATTGCATTCTATATCTTGCAGACTTTTAATTTATTCTCGACGAAAGAGGCTTTAGGTTGATCATTTCCTTTTATTTTTTATAAAAAAAAGTCAACAGAGGAGTGATATATTTGCAATTAAAAAATAGCTCTCAAGCGAAGAGCGAAAAGGTGAGTGTATGTAGATATATCTTAGAGCAAGACCTGAATGTCAGTGTCCAATGCAATAATTCTCAGTGAGAAACCAAATGAAAATAAAGGTTTAGAGTTATTTTCGAGTTCTGCTCTGAGTAATGATTGATTCCGAAGAAAGAAAAAATTATTTTATTGAAGGCACACCGATTGAAGCGCGCATTTTCAGTCTATTAATACTGAAAGGTATACATTTGGAGAATTTCACCATATTTAAAATAGTAACTTCTACTTTACCCCACAATTTGTCCAAAACAAATCTATTGCGATGATTCTTGTCTTTTTGGTCCCACAATGGAGGTTTGACAAAAATTTCACTAATTAAAATTTCAAACATCCATCCTCAATAAGAGTTGAGAAAATACATTGAATATCGATGCTTCTATCGTTACTCGTTCTTCAAAGCGCTCTAATATAAAAAGTTTTATGAAAGTCTATGCGTCGTTTTCTCCACATCGCTCTTAATGCTTACCCCAGCTCCAACATAACGCACCCTTACATCATTTGCACAAATGAGTGAAACAGATTTACAATTTATTGTCGACTACAAATATCGAATTGAGAAGCTTCTTCATGAATTATACTTTCGTAGGTTTGTCGCCTCCTGAGAGTTAGGCCCATTGCACACGGAGCAACTGGAAAAAAACTGAAAAGCGTTGTGAATTGGCAACTACAGTCAAAATCGGTTACAACGACCTTCAAGGGACCGATGAATTTGGTCGTTATAAGCGAAAGGTCACTATAACCGATAAAACCGATACGTCGTTATACACGATGTCGTTGTAAGCGATTTTGACTGTAGTTTGCTTTGAGTCATACCCTGTGTAATCAAATGGGACGCCGCACACGACACTACTGGTTGGAAACTCGTTTGCGATTCACAAAAATCAGTTTGTCGTCTAGTCGTCTGTTGATTTGCATGTCGGGATGCCTATTGATTTCAGTTTCTAGTTTGTCGAAGATGAGCGAACAACAGACCAACCTGTTGCTGGTGGGGGAGGTTGAAAAACATCCTATTTTGTACAATTACCACCTTCCCGGCTTTTCAAAGAAAAATGAAACAGAGAAGGCGTGGATAGAAATCGGAATTGTAATCACGGACTCCTAAATGCTGGTGTTTTGCTTCTGGATTGCAGGGCAAACGACTTTCTTAAGTTCCAAATAACTTTCTTTAGTCATTCTGCAGAATGCTTAAAATTTCGAATCAGAAACTGTTTAGCAGCAACAAAAAAACGTTTCTGAAAATTGTTTTCAAGGTATGGGTGTACCCAAAACCTTCTTACTATTTTTCTCCTCCTTCTGAGTTAGTACAACATGATGGTTTCATCATCGCTCGAGTCTTCCGAAGACTTTTCACGTCCGGTATCCAAGTCGACCATGAACGAACTAGAGATTTTTATTAGTGATGAGTTTCCTCGTGTGTGGAGTCAAGTCACCGTTGACTCCGTAACTGTTCTGTAACTCGAGTTGCCAACCAGTTTAGTTTTTTTTTCAGTTGCTCCGTGTGCATTGGGCTTTAGTGCCGCAAGACTTTCTTTGCGTTGCAAGAGCTCCTACTTCTTTTTGGAGTTTCCAAAACTGATCGATTCCATACACCATAGTTACGTTGCATTCCCAACACTAACGGAAACAACTGCGAGGTTAAAAAGTGGTGCAAATGCGGCTATATTCTAACATTGTCTTTCATTAATATAATCAAGGCTTCTGCTTGAACGGCTCTAAATCGACAAAATCTAAATCGCAGCTGACTTTTTTATCAATGTTTTAATTCAATTTGTTGGATAAATATTAATTATGGTTGTCTTTTTTCACAGAATACCTTGAAGCCAGTTCTCTTCGAGCTATACCCGAACATGAAATAGGCCTGGCGATCGTGTGTTGTACGACAGAAAAATACTGTAATCCGTCATACAGTCCAACTTCAAACATTCTACCCAACTCAGCAGGTATATCACCGAATATCGGTACATTGTTGGCAGAGAATACCCGTCCTCATAAATCACAGTATAACACATCCGAATTTCCCGTGGTTGAAATTCCTGATAGTGACGCTTTAACTGAGAAGGTAGTGCTTGGTAAGCCTGTACAGTCCGAAATATACGAGGATCAATCAGAGTCGGGTGTGATTTCCATTGAAAATTCGGAGGGGGCTGATGGATTGGACGAATTTTCACAGATCGCCGGATGTCATTTAGCAAATGAAAAGAAAAGAAAAAGACAAAATATCGAAGAACACGAAAAAGAGCTCCCAGTTTCGAAGAAAGTCAACGTTTTGGCCCAGAACAGTTTTAGTGGAAATCTATTTATGTCCTCCGATATGCCTTCAAATGAAAATGAAATACTTAGTTCAAGCGAGCACCCTGCATCTAAAAATACAAGAAAACAGCAATCTACTCTCAATGACTTTGACTTGCGACCGACTAAGAAAACCTCAATTTTAGCGAGTTCATCCACAACCTCGTTGAATACAGTTCCTGAAAAATGTGTACCACTTAAATCCGCAAAAAATCAGAAACCCGCAGACAACCCTCAAGTTCCTCAATCAAAGTCCAGATATTCAGGTTTCTTAGAAAAAAGTCAAATTGCCCATTCCCACCGGGATGCACAAGCCACTAATACAGATGAACAGCAAGAAACTAGACCAAGAACTGCCAAACGAGGCCGTATCGCTCGTATAACTGACAACGACAGCGACAATGAAGACGACATTTTCAACTTTGGTGAACCTTTGAAAAAATCAAAAGCATCGAATGACAATTCAGATGACGAATTATTCGGAGGCAAACCATCTGAGGATGAAGTTGATCGGGTAGAAACCCAACATGAGGAAATTCTAGCACCAACTCAGCGATTCATCCCGAACAAGAGGTTAAATCCAAAGGTAACAAGGCCCATAATTAACGTTTCACCAATGAAAGTCTCATCCGATGGTTGGCTATCAAAGTTAGATAAGTTAAAAATTAAATGCGATGAGGATGACGAATTAAAGAAAGAAAATGATGTGGACGATCCTAAGCACAACGAGTGGATAGAGTCAATAAAAGGAGGCTTTGAGGTGAGGGTGCGCAAAATGAATTTATCATCAAAGGGAAGTAATTCCTCAACAGCACAAGACTCGTCTGATTCGACGTTGAATACTAACAAAAAAAACTTCAAAGCATTTGTAAAGGTAATGAGTACATTTTCAGAGTATTTTTTATTTATCATTTAAGTTTCTGTATATAAACATTTTTGTTCTTGTTTGTTACAACCCCTACATTCTGATATGTTTGGTAACGATTCTATGTGCAAGGTTGCAAAATTAACCCCAAAATCGACTAAAGCGTGGTCACTGGTATCGGCGGCGTAGCTTTGACTGTGTAATACCATTCCCCATATCATGGAAATGTAGAATTTTATTTAATTCGACCCTCTTACCTTCTACGTTTGCATTCTCGCATCTGCCCAAGTTTGTAAGGACAACCAGGTGGATGTCATCAGATATAGAAACCACGCAGTAGGAAGTAGTTTGTAAAATACTTGGGAACCACAAGGCGTCTACATAGACCTAAGTGAGATGAAGAGGCTCTCAGCGTCTTCATTGGTTCTAACCTAACCTTGTTCAACACATTGATTAATGATAATCCAGAGGATCTAAGGCTGAAACCTGGTTGTTCGTTGAATGGGTCTTTTAGAAGTTTCTTCTTTCCTTCCTTAGTTCTAGTATTAGTGATTGCCTTGCTTTTCCTGCAGTTGCTGCTTCTTACTTGTAACTACAAGCCCCTCAACCAACAACCGTCTACAGCCAGCTAAGACATTAGATTTCCTTTTCCTTGTACAAACAGAGTGGAGCGGAGAGCAAAGCTGCGAAAATCCTCCGAACAAAGACCAAAGAGCACGAGAGGGTGAAGGCCAGCCAGAGTGAGGAGCAAAGAGCAAATTAGAAGCAAATAAGCAAGCCCTGACTTCGTACGGGCACAATTAAGTTATTTGATTATTGTTTTTTGGTATTACCCAAATCTCAGCGAAAAGCAAGTCTCACAATGTGACCGTTCTTCGCCACGGTTGCGCTGTAACATCCAATCCATGTACACAAAAAGCACCTCTGGCGAAGGCCAACGCTCGCACCTAAAATCAAAGCGATGATAGCGGAGAAATCAAACATGTTTGAAATCGCCGCTTTGGTCTCTTGTCGACGCTTTGCTCGACTTTCGAACGACGCTCCACTCTGTGCGCTACCCTTTCATTATACGTGTTTGATTTCATCGCTTTGCTCTTTGCTCTTGCTCACTCTCTGCTCCACTCTGTTTGAATATTGTCTTCTTAGTAGACAATATTTGGATATTCTTTTCTGTTCGTAGAGTTACCGAGCAGCCGTGGTATTTATTTTCAGCGTCGCTCGGTACCTCCACTGACTGCACGCGCTTTTATTGTGGTGCCCTAGAGGAAACCATTAAACCGGAGGTGGCATCATTTGTTTGTTTTTTTAAAAGGACTTGAGAGATTAAGAGAGACTCGATACAAAAAGGCTCTGTAGCTTGGTTCCCACAAGTTGATAGTAGTTCAGAATAACGATTAATTAATAGGCTTTGCTTGCGAATATCGAAACACCGTCTGGTGTTTGGGCAAGTTCGTAAACGTTTGACTAACAAAGATCTGCATTACTTGCGTTCATAAAACGAAATACAAATCAAACTTACAGGTGTGAAGACACGAGCAAAGCAGGCATGTGATTGGACTTTCGCAGATTACTGCGTTAACGATTTCAACCTTTCTTTCCGCCGCAAAGTCGATTAGTCTGCATCCATTATCGGAATTGGAGTCGTGCAGGCTATTCTTTCCGAAATTACTCCTTAAAATGCACTCTCTTCCGATGTCTTGTCCAAAAGCTCGTAGAAGTTGCCTTTTGTTTCATCGTCTTTCTCCTTTGTGGGGGCATATTCAGAATCATATTATTAAGACAAACATATTCATCACATTTTCCTTCTTTTTTTTTTTTTTATAGAAACGCAATTACAAACCACAAACGCTGATTGTTCGGACGGTTTCAATGATAGTTCCGCCAATACACTAGCAGATTATTTTGAAATAAATGTTAACCTCTTGTTTCTGTTCTTTTAAAATATAAATTATATTTTGCTTGTTATAAACTTTCTGAATACACTTAGAGCTTTCTTGTGATCATTTGCGATAATTTTTCTGTCCACTAACTTCTGTATTGCCAGCCACTCATGTTTAAGGATGTACTTAGTTGAGCATGAATTCAACGATTTTTCGCGTTCTTCAGTTTCTTTTTTAAAATATCGACGGATATCATCGATGTTGTGAATACGACTCAAATCGACTACAGGTTTTAGTGAATCTCTACTAATAGCCATTCCAATGTCGTCCGATTTTTGGCCTTTTAAGAGACTAGAAACTGCAGAAAACGGATTGGTCTGTACTGATTCTTTTTGCATGGTCAATGTGTTTTCATCGGTCGGGTTTGATTCTGTTTCAGTTGTGCTGCTTACCGAAGAGCCATCCAGTTGGTTGGGGAATTCAAATTTTTGAAAATGATTGCTCGAATCGATATGGGGGAAATACTTTCTAAATTTAATCAATTTTCCATACATGTCAGTGCAGGTATTTCCCAATTTGTTGGTTAGATCCCAAAGTTTAGCTATGACTGCCAAGAAAAGTGTGATGGTCTCCATAAAGAAATTATTTCTTAGCAATTTACTAAAGTAATCGGCAGATTCTAGGCAACATGTGGAAATTCGTCGATATAATTTATGAACCGAAATAATTCTTAGAAGAGTGTAGTCAAAACTATTTCTGGAAGGTATTTCATATGTTACTGAGGCGGCCAAGTTTTCTGGGAGGGTCTGGAAAAAGTTATTCAAAACTTTTTCCAAATCTACTTTGAGAAGACGACTTGTAGCTGTATTTAGTTTGCAAATGAATTGGAAGCCACTCATATTATGAAATGAGTTCTTTCGTCGCGCCATCAACCGTGAAAGTAATGCTGCATTATGCGCAAACTCATCCTGAAGGATATCATTCTGCGGAGACTTTCGATTTTGGAAAATTGTTCGAACTCGTTTAACTGCAAAATTATGAATTTAATGAAAGACACACGAAGGTAAGTAATTAAATTTACCAAAGGCAACATCTGCAACTCTTACAGTTATAAGCGGTGGTATTTTTAAATCGGCTTCATTCCAAATTGTGTCCATAATTCATAAATTTTTTTATTTCTAAGGCAGGCGGTAAATTAATAAATAAAAACAATGCACAGACATGTGCGATTTTGACATCTTGTACAAGAACTGTTCGCTTTTAAAAGAGGTTATACTTTTGGCATTATTAGATCTGTTCGGTGTAATATTTTCTCGAAATGAAGATCAGCTCTGTCTGTATCATCGAGTAAATCAAGAGCGATTGCCTAGTGCAAAGTTTTTGCTTATAAGTTTTGGGGGCGGGTGTAGTCACACCCTTCCAAAGTATGATAATTTAGAATCGCCTCAGAATTCAACCGGCTGGATCCGAGGATTTGAAGCAGTCTTAATGCTATTGCAAATCGACGCAGGGGCGACAATTGAGGTATTCTGGAAGGCCACTAGGTAAACACCACTACTACTGGGTCTCCAACTAAAGCTGTGGATGCCGATATGGCGTTGTATACATAAAACCTTAAAATGTACTTCAAACCTAAATGAAGAATCATCAAGAAAGGTATATGCTTACGAATACGCTTAGTATAGGGTTGGCCAATGAGCGTCTCCTGCTAGCTGGATCGTTGGTTAGCTACCTCCAGTCTCCGACGCTGAAGCGATTGAGGTCTCTTAGAGGTAGAGTAGAGTACTTACAGTATTGGTAATTCATATCACTATCATTTTGTAGCCTAATCATTATGTGCCCTGCCACAGGTCAAACAAACACTTATAACATCTTATAACTTGTGAGTTCTAGAGAGCACATGATTCTGGAAGTACCAATAAACTTTATTTAACATCAACACACTTAAAGCTTTTCATTACTTTTGGAACGGATAGTAATCCAAACCCGAATTATAATTATACTTTTTCTTTTGCTTTCGCTTTGCAATTTCAATCATCTTTTGAACGTCCTTTCTATAGGCGGGTGGTTTAAGTTCTTCATCAAGAGTACACTCGAATTCTTGTGGTTCTTCTACTTTGAAAATGTGTCTGCGGATTATATCGATATCTCTGCCAAATTCCTCTTTTAAATCGGCGATTTTAGTTGGTGGTGTATCAAACTCGATAGCAAAGTAACTTCCTTCTCTGTGGACCAGACCATGCTCACTTATTTTGTAAGGTAATGCTCGCGTTCCCAAATTTTCTAGTTTCCTGATGATGCCCCCTTTCTCGAATATGGATTCGGCTGTTCGTTTCAGAACCGACACGATTTCCGGCTACAAGTATAATTTACATAATTGTAAGATTTAAACTAAAATTTGACTGACTTACTCGACTCATGCGGCGTAGCAACAATGATAGTTCATAAGTTGGCATTTTTTATTTAACTTTTACTTGTAATAAAATATAAAATATCCACTTCGTAAAATTGCAAAACAAGAATGTTAACCTCAATCTAAATCTGTCAAAATGACAGTGCTGCCAGGTGCCCTAATAGTGGATAGAAAAAGTCAAATTAATTGCTGTCTTTAAAAGACTTTAAAATATGGGCAAGAATAGAATATCCCGACAAAATTTGATGATCAATTCTTGTAGATCTCAACGAAAGAAAAAAAAAAAAAAAAAAAAATAATAATCACATCGGCGATATGAAATTGAAACGAGCATAGCCTTTCGGGAAATCACATTTTTCCCTATAGTCCTTTTGTTACATACGATTTGTTGCCCCTACCCATTGTTTTAGTTTGTGGAAACGATACGTTTTCCCGGAAATCTGCACTTTGCCGGCATACATATCAACTTCTTTGGTAGGTGCTGATTAATGGAGTGGAAAATGCCTTAAGACTTTTACACACTACGCTGGACTGGATGTTGTATGTGACATAAACCATGGATGTCTGGGTAGAGCTTATAGCTCAGAGGCAAAATTGCATTATGCATCATCCGGTCCTCGCTTCCCGGTGTATCGGACTCCCAAATACTAATTTCTCCTCTTCTTTAGATTTCTGTCCGCCCGGAATCGCTTTCCCATTACTTATGGGTAGTGTCACTATTAAGACTCCTTCCTGTTTCTTGTTTTCAAATCCACTCGCGCTCCAGGGGTTTTGTTATGAATGCCCTTCAAACAACGCGAGCGAGATGCAGTGGTTCGAAACTCAGGTAGTATTCGGTTTCAATGGCGTCCGAGGTCGGTATCCACATAAACTGGGAACATTTGCCTCTTCTCTTTTTATATTTGAGTATTTTCTCGATATATGGAGGAGCACACAGGGTCGTCAGTATTCGTCGCCCTCAATATATTATTCAATATATTATTTGTCGCTCTTTTTGCCATCCACAGCACTCGAAGAAAGTATGATTTGCGTTGTCGTGAGGGAACTTAACATATTGACAGGCTGGGCTCTACACTTTCCACATCTTATGCCAAAAGATAAATAAGTTAGTAATTAACAAACGTGCTTCATCTCCGATCAATCTTTATTGTTACAGATAAGTCGCTCGGCCCTTCGTTTTTGCCAGCTTAAGTAAGTTTTTCTGGGAGTGCGTTGACCTATATTTAAACGTCGTACCAGACTATGGAGAAAAGTGATCTACATTAGAAGTTTTCACCTTCTAACAGAATAGACTTCTGTTTGCCATTAGTCGAAATTATTCGGTGACTAGCCTTGTCTCTAGATTCTTCACTTCTTCCTTTTTAGATATAAACTTAAAGTTAACTTGAAGCTCGACTAAAGTGGGGATTCGTCTTCTAGTAAGAAAAGTAAAATTTTCGCCTTCTCTGCTGCCAGGCTTAGGCCGTGTCTTCCATCCTGAATTTACTTTCTGTTTCATTTGTACAGCTGACAAGAAACGTGTCTTCGCACATCTGCATGTTAAAAATGTTATCGTAAAAAATGTTTCATAAATTTGGTACCCGGATTCAACCTTGAGCTGCTCCTGGTGAGTTTCTTTCTACGAAATCCTTTTGTTGTGTCATATATCACTTCTCTTCATCCGAGCTAGTACTAAAAACTGCATAAACGGTACTGGTACTCTGGAGGTGTTGTCTAAAGCGTTTAAGAATTCGCTTCACCTGCACGAAACTAAAGTTGCTAACACAATGATCCTTCTTAAGTTATAATTACTTTGCTAAAGCTTTTGAACTATCATAACCACCTCTTTCACTCCTCCTATGATGGTGTCTTCTAAGCTCCTGCTGCCTCTGGGGTTAGTCCCGTGCCCTCTGTGAGGCCGCAGAAAGTCGGAGTTTCAACATTCCAACATTCAACATAGGAGAGAAACAAATGTCGATAATTCTTATGAAAGAAAAATGTATTTATTCTTCAAAAGGAATCAACAGATAACCAGATATAATGTATCAAATACATAATTTATATAACATTTCAACGTTAAAAAGACACTACTATTCAAATTCTTTGTGTAAAAGGCCTTCCAAAAATACTTTCGTAAAGGTAATGTTTAGAACATTACATTTTAAATGTACACGATTTGTAAAGTTAGTATTAATACAAATAATGCGAGATTGCATTCTTTAGTTAGTTCATAAAATATAAATGCTTAATGGCACATTATTTGTTATCGAAATATTATTATTATTTTTAGTTGGTCTTTTGTTTTTAAATTACATTGTCTTCGCTATATGCAAGAAAAGTGTGCCAATGAAATAAGCATAGCGCAGTGGAATGGGGTAGAAAAATAAAATACAAAAAAAGAACTTATTTCTTACATACAATAATAATAATAAAAAAAAATATTATTAAACTTTAAATACATATTTTAGTGTCTTCACTTAAATTTTTTTTTCATATTTTCTTCTTAAACGGAATGCTAAGCGAATGTAAATTGTAATTTAAATAAGTACAAGGAAACCGTTTCTGAATTTACATATGCCTTGTGTTGCCAAAGTTGATACCACTTTGATTGGCACCCTTATTAGATCCATATTGGAGAGAGATGACATTTTGGCCAGCCTTGAGTTGTTCTTCACTGAAGTTACGAACGTTCTTGTCAGCCTCTTTAGGTCCAATCGATGGTTTGCCAAAGTTTGATGCCTATCGTTGGAAGCAGTTATTTAAAATCCAAATTGCAATGCAGCGTTTAGTTGATACTCACTTTTCTGCCCAATGACTGCAGACATATGACTACAGAGTTTAGATTCTGTCTCTCCCAGAGATCAACACTTTGGAATGTTTCCTGCGTTGGCACTCCGAAGTTCTTTGCCGATGCTAAGAAAGCTATATTGTTGGAAGAGACATTTGTTAATTATGCACTGTATTGCATTTGATTTAAAATTATTAACCTGAAATGTTTTCCATGCATTTGAAGGCCATTTTGCTTTCATTTATCTTCTTGACTGAGCCAGCTTGAATGCAGTTTGCGAGCTTGCATAAGAGAACTCCATCCTTCAAAACTTCAAAGAAGTTATCCATATCTCCAGAGGTGTTGATGGGCTCATCGGTAATAATCTTGATCCATTCTAGACATTCTTGAGCTAGTTCTTCGCTGTATTTGGAGTTAATCTGGAATGCAAACAAATGTGAGTTAAAAAAAATGCTAAGTGTGTTTAATTGTGTAAAAAATGGAAAACATGAATGACTGGTTCAACACACTCAGTGTAGTTCTGTAGCATGTCGGAGCCCTAAGAAAATATTTTACAAGCAATGACGAACCATTTCCTGTTAACCTAATCTGCTAAAATATGAAATTTAGAAGTCATAGCGAACACCAAAAGAATTTTTTGAATAAAACCCACAGAAGAATCAATCAACAGTGGGTACTTTGTAGGAGATAAACAAAAATAGCCGGCACTACAGCTGGGAATGGGCAAAGACCTAACTTCTTGCAACCATTTATGTTGTGCTTGTTTAATTTTTTGCACGAATGGAAGGGGCCTGGAATTTATTGTTGACTCCGAACGGCGAATTGAGAAACTTTTTCAAGACGAATTCTACTCTCGGCTTTTTGTCTTTCCTCAACGAAAGGTGGCGCTGCAAAAAATGTTCGGTGGCTATAGCTGGAGTAGAGTCACAGGGACCACTTTGTAGGAGACATTCTGACTCATGTGTTTGGAACTTACAATTATAAGAATTTTTCAAGCTGAGTGAGAGCCCTGAACAAAAACTTTGAAGTGGATAATAAACCAACAGCAGTACTCACCAAGTGTGAGTAAGGCCAATAGAGGAGACATTACCACTAACTCTATAACCTGTCAAAGTCATCAAAGTCTTTTAAAGCTACCCTCAAGTTTAAGACAAAAAGGCTGACTGATCCTCCTTTTTAAAGATCAAGTTAACGCGGCTCCTACAATGCTTGGTCTGAAGTAGACACTCTTCCCAGGTCGAGAGCCTGTTAAAGTGAAGTGGTTCCTTAAATAAATATTAATGAATACATACCAGACGAATGGCGTTGACATACGAGGAAAGTATGTCTTCTTAGAAATACTGTGATAATTTAAGCAAATAACTCTCCTCAATTCAATATTTGAAATATATATAAACCTTCATAAATGAAAAATTTTATCTTCATGTACGAGTATACATATGCGCTGGGATTTCATTTTTCGTGGTTGGTCTTATCTGGAGAAAAAAAAATTCCACTGCACATAAATAATTGGTAGATTTACGTTAGGCCAACTCAACCTTCAATCAAAAGTCAGAAATTTGCATATCTAACGAAAACATTTTCTGTGCAAATACGATAAGAGATAAGAATATTTCAACAGCGGACGTCCGCGGCTGAAACGAATGGATTACATCACTACGGTATGTGTGGCTTGGCTTTCTATCTTGGTTTCCTTTATATGGTTTTGTCATCTATCTACTGACCTACAAAATGTTAAATGATTGCTTCGTGAAATGTATCTTAAATAGATAAATGTTTGCACGCAATTGAATAGGAAAGCAAAGCCCACGAATGAAGATTTCCGAGCATACATTCTACGTAAGACTGTATTACTTATGCAATACGGGTAGACTTTCGTTATCAATGAACGACAATTTGCAAACTTTTGAATAGATTTCTATTTTTAGTGATTAATTTCCTTTTTTATACTGCCAGCCGCAGTTCTTAGATTGCAAAAAATTATTTATGTAACAATGAGTTGTTTGTATCCAAACAGATGGCTTGCAATTGACATTCTCTATTCAGCGAACAATCTTAATTATCCTTATATGGCTAGGTAATAGGCAGACAGGTCAGATTTTGGAACTTTATATGGAAATGTTAATAGATTCAAGATTTATTTGAACAAATATGGATAATTTGTCGCGCCAGATATATCGTGTTCCTATTTTATTTTATCGCCTAAGACGTGTTTGTGGAGAAACGATTTTTTATTTAGTTTTTATTTTCAAAGGCTGTTTCCATTATCACCGTATGCTGTGTTTGCGTGACTTTCCGACTAATTATTGTTTGTTATCGATTTTCTCACCAGAAATTCGTGTTAAACACCGAAAGTAAATTAAATTAAAACCCGATAGTGTTTAAATGTCGATTGATGTTTTATTATATTTTTTTTTTACATGCTGTTTGCTGATAAAAAAATAAAAGGGAAGTGCCACAAATATTTAAGATTTAGCTTGGGAAGATTTTATTTTTGCCATAACACAGCTGGTTAATGATAATTAATTTGTTAAGCTTTGGGGTATCTATAAGTTGCCTCCTTTTCTAAACAAAGTCCGTACTAATTATTTAATTATTATATATCGAATAGGAAGCCAAGGTGATTTGATAGCTTATTTTATTGAAATTAAATTGTTGCACTTGATATTTCGGATTTTCTTTTTAGCGAAGACAGGAAATGACAAATACATACGCTGAAGATGAGTGATAGCTTCTTGTTTTACCTTTTCTTGACAGTTTCCACAAAAGTCATTGATGTACATTGGAAGTATGCCCTTTCATCTCCAGCGTCTGTTTGTGCTCTTTGTCGATAGTAATCTTTTCATTTTTCTCAATTCCATCTTTTACCAAATTTGCCTATAACTCGCATATAACTGTCAGCTATTTTGAGTAAATGCGCTTTTGTAAATGCGTTTTTGAGATCCTGACTCCATGGGGAGGCTCATATGGCATACTGCTCTAAGCTATTTAACCATTTCATTTTCTCTGTGTTCATGGTGATTTAGAATTAAGTATTTCAAGAGCATTGAATCCCTGCGATCAGGAAGGCGTCCCCTGAGATAGGCCCAGGGTGAGATGGTTGGACCTAGTCTGAAATCTCACCTCTATCCGCATGAGGATAGCTCCTGATGTTTTTAAGTGACAGAAGATTGAGAGGTATGGAAAATCATTCTAAGCATCCTAAACCCGCGACCCTTATAGTGGAAAAGCGGGCCATTCAGAAAATGATGATGATGATGATGAAGAGCACTGACAGTCTACAGTAGTAAATAAGATTTCACCATAGCTCGGCCAAGAACTTTTAAAATAGTTCTGTATGCTGTATTAAGGGACCCTAAATGCGCAATCCACAAAAAAGGACACCCACTCAACTGCGCCAACTACAGGGGTATCAGCCTCCTCAACATCGCGTACAAATTTTATCTGCCACACTGTGTGAACGCCTGAAACCTCTTGTCAACAATCTGATTGGCCCCTATCAGTGCGGTTTTAGGCCAGGAAAGTCCACAATTGATCAAATGTTCACGCTTCGGCAGATCCTCGAAAAAACTCAAGAAGTTCAAATCGATACACAAGGCCGCCTATGACAGCATTTATAGAGACGAGCTGTATAGAGCCATGTCTAGTTTTGGCATCCCTGCTAAACTCGTCCGTCTGTGCAGGATGACGATTGAGAATGCACGCTGCTCCATCAAGGTCGGTCAAGACCTCACCGAAACCTTTGATGTCAAAAAAGGATTTAGGCAAGGCGACGCGCTGTCATGTGGTTTTTTCAATATCGAACTTAAACGAATTGTGCGAAACTCTCAAGCCAACACCGGAGGCACAATCTTTCATAAATCTGTTCAACTGCTTGCGTACGCTGACGATATTGACATTATAGGCAGAACGCAGCGAGCTGTCACCGGTGCTTTCGCGAGTATAGAGACAGAAGCGGCCAAAATAGGTTTAGCTGTCAACAAGAAGGGACACCTAACACCGGCGAATTGGACAGAACGTCACAGTTGATAGCTATAACTTCGACTTTGTCTACCTTGGCTCTGCTATTACCTCCGATAATGACACCACGTCGGAAATCAAACGAAGAATAAATCTTGCCAATCGCTGTTTGTTCGGGCTAAGAAGACAATTGAGTAGTAAGGCCCTATCCCGAAGAACTAAGGAGATTCTGTATAAGACCTTAATCATCCCAGTCCTGTTTTATGGCGCTGAAGCATGGACACTGTCGAAAGCGGATGAAGATATCCTTGGTTGCTTCGAGCGAAAAATTCTTCAGAAGATATTCGGTCCAGTATGCGATGACGAGCTTTGGAGGAGAAGATTTAATCACGAACTAAACGAGCTGTACAGCGAAATCGCCCTAGTCAAGAAGATACGTATCAATCGGCTAAGATGGCTGGGGCATGTAGAGCGAATGGACACCAACGCTCCGGCACGCAGAGTTAGTTCTTCCACATGTGTTAGAGGGCAAACATCTCATACAATGATTGATTGTTAAGATTTCTATCTGAAATATAAAAGACTGGTCACCCCGACCAGTCACAACATACTTAACATCCATCTTAGAATCATCAGTATAGCAGAAAAGACCTCAGTAACTTTCTTCAAACATGACAATGACGATAAAAATCCATTCAACCAATTGATGCTTACTGGCTTAAAAAGCTTAGAACGGACAAAAACTCAAGTCGGGAAGTACCATCACTGCCCCACCCCAACACTTAAACTTACGTTGCCGATCACAATTATTGTGTAAATGTTTGTATACGGTTCTTTTTCTAAGGTAAATCGATAATACCCCATAAAAATAGGTTTCAAGATCGTTGTATAGCCATGAAATTCGACTTAGTTCTTTTTTTTTACTGTCTCTTGTATGACAACATTTTCGCGAAGGAAAGTAAAAGCCGACACACTTTTTTGTATTCGCACGTCTAATAAATCCTTTACGTTTTATTGCGTTATAAAGCACACCCAATGAATTTTTGTATCTCCCTGTCGTCTTCATTGATGGACAACATTCTGGGTCATTGCTCACCCTTTACAATAGGGTAAAACAAACTATGCAAGCACGTAGTTATAGACTGTAACATTGCGTTTGGTCTAATAACCAATGTTATAAAATTGGGTCATATAAGCTCATAAAAAATATAAGCTCGTCACAATTGTCTGACATCATCACGCAGACTGTTGATTTGCTACAGCATGTGTGAACTGTGAATAGCGTTTTATCAATTATTTTCAATTACAACTGTTTTAGTTTACGGAGATAAATAAATAAACAAAGCTGTGAAATGTATGAACCTGACTGGGAGAAAACCATAAGTCATTTTCATCACCACAAACATCGTTAAAACGAAATATAGCTTGATATACCGGTGCTGCAATAAAACCAGACTACTAATTACAGATGTGATACAGAG
Source organism: Matsumyia berberina (assembly GCA_917880715.2). Lineage (NCBI taxonomy): Eukaryota > Metazoa > Arthropoda > Insecta > Diptera > Syrphidae > Matsumyia > Matsumyia berberina. Next base: position 40,795,995 of record OU862870.1, read on the forward strand.
GTGTGGACTTTCAGATATGAGGGGAGATGTTTGAGATCTAAATAAAAACAAAAGAAAAAATCCCATTAAAAGTTTTGACGGAATTTTCTCTTCGAGTTGCAATAAAAGCGGCTTAACATTTTGTCAACTCTCCAGGTAGACGTTTGGCCGACGTCTTCTTCGTACTTAATAGAACCGGATTTGTTAATCAGATATGCCACCCTATATTTTTCTTAGGTCAATTACGACAATTTTCCGACATTTTTTATTAGGCTTCCTTCCGATTCAAATAAGACTGAATGAATGTTTTTTACAAAGATGCTACAGGCCCTTCCATTGCCGTGGAACTTGTTAAGGCCCGATATCGATTTTTTATATCGTCAAGTTGGTACATGTGATTTCGTTCCATGACATCGGCTGTCAAACTGTCAAAGTATTCGGCATTAAACCAAATTTTTTTTTTTTAATTTGTTGTGAAAACCTTAATTTAGAGAATTTATTCAATGTATAATTTGAGGAAAGAGGTATGAAATCATAACATCTTCCATCTTCGTACTCGGACGCCGGTCAAATGTCAAGAGAACAGAACAATTTGGCAGTGATACCAACGCTATAAATGAAAAACATCGCTTTCGACGCCACCTGGTCATTGGATATCGTAAAATTCCTAGCCAGTTGCCCTTGACTGGGGATAAAATCAAGAATTGTAGCCAGCTGGTTGTTGTATTTGTTTTTCGTATAAAATTTGACTTTGCTAGCACTGGCTGGCTAGGTTTCAAAAAAACACGCCTAGTGTAACATCGTTCGTGAATGATGCTATCGAATCATTCCAGTTGCTTGGTTTTTCATAAACAGTCCAGGATGTGACGAACAACCGCCTGTTTACACTTCTAGAAGTCGAAAAATCATCAGACGTCAATACATGATAAAATGAACCCCGCAGATCAAAATGAAAGACCAAGCAGTTGAAAGTTAAAAAACCTTATAAACTACAAAATGCTCAACATTCTATGTATGACAGCAATAAGAGCACACTTATGTAGAGAAGCAATGAATTGCTATACCGTTGGATCTGCACAACGTTCAGAACTAAGAGCCATTGTTGGCCAGAAATCTCAGTCGGACATGGTTTAGGAGGGCAATTGTTCTACCGGTAAAACTTTATTAAACGCATCCGCGCTAGCTACAGAAACAACCTTTTGGAGCCTTTAGTGTTTCATTGAAACAGATACTAGAAGATATCCACAACAGATGCCTTAAGGAAGGATTATTCGTATTTCCAAACCAGTATATGAAACAAAAACTAGTCAAAAGGAAACAAACGAGTTAAGAAGAAATTTCGCAGTACTTTCATTAGCTCATTTCCCAAAACACATGGTCAGAGGGATAGACTCCAAGCTCTCTTTCTCCAATGCGCCACTGTGATCCAGAACCCAAGTAGGACGACACTGGTTATATTTGGAAAACCTGTTCAGTTTATCAAGAATAGTCTTTTGCTGATTGGTGTGAAATTTTAAGCGTCTGCAGTGCAGAGGCCTGCCTGTCATTCTCTAATAATTCAGTTAGCCACTTTGATTATGTTGAAAACTTCCATTTATAAGCCAGCTGTCAATTTGTATTTGATTTTATTATAAAAATATTCCATGAAATCATATCAGATATGATGCAAAATGCCCTGAATCTATCTTCGAGTTGGTGTAGGACGAAGGGCCTGACCATAAATCCCGGAAAAAACTGTTCTTGTACCCTTTTCCAGAAACGGGAACAACGAAGCAAAGTATCTTGGAGTAATACTTGACAAAACGCTTACCTGGAACTCGCACCTTAATATGGTTACAAACAAGGCAAAATGATTTATTGATCGTACAACGTCATAACGCGTAGGTGATCATCCTACGCGTCATTAGTGTGGTGGCCAAAAACCCTACAAACTACAATGCAGGAAAAGCTAAGCAAAATCTATGGCTTAGCCTGCGTAGGAATCACCGGGGCGATGAGAACGTGCCTAACGGTAGCTATAGGAGTAATGCTTATCTTCACGCCGCTACATCTGGCAGTACAAAAAGAAGCTATGCTTATTGCTCTAAGGCTGCCTCAGATACTGGACCTTAAAGTTCGGTGACTTTACAGGTCATCTAAGAATACTAGAATACATTCATCGTGACCCAATTCTTAAGATTCTAGATACCATGCTCAAGAGATATCGTTTCTACAGAATGTTCGAAGTTGTTAAAGGCGCCAGCAGCGAATGGAGAAATGAAGGCCCTACTACACTACCAAATTCCTAAATCTGGTATACAGATGGTTCAAAATTGGAAAACGGCAGCACAGGTGCTGTGATTTATGGTGCCAGCTTCCAACGCACGACAGCGCTTGAAAAGTCACCTACAGTATTTCAAGCGGAAGTCCACGCTATTAAATTGTGTGCAAGAGAATGCCTGCGGAGAAGAACCCGAGGAAAATCATCTACATCTTTTCAGACAGCTAAGCAGCACTATTAGCCCTTAAATTCTATAAGGTAGGGTCCAAGTTTGCCTGGGGCTGACTCAACTTCCTCGAAAACTTGCATCGGTAAATAAGGTTACCGTAGCTTGGATCCCAGGACATGAAAGCTTCGAGGGTAACGAACGGGGTGACTGCCTGGCGAAAAGAGGCTCTTGCCGCCAACTCGTTGGTCCCAAACCCTGTTTTGGGGTACCACCCAACAGTGCCTACTCCAAGATAATACAATGGGAGATCAACAACCACGTCGACTAACCTCCAGGGCCCAAGGGAGAAAGTTTATCAACCCCAATCTATACAAAGCCGAGACTTTACTTGATCTTACCAAAAACGAGTTAAGAACCTGAATGGGTTATCTAACAGGACATTGCCCACTCAGATACCATCTGCGTAAAAAGAAAGTATCAGAACAGAAATAGACTGCTGAACATATTTTGACATACATACATACATATGTCCAGGAGCCGAAAGTAAAAAATTACTTGGATTCGGAAAATTTAATCTAGGCTATACTGAGGTTTATCTAAAGCCTCAATTTAACCTATGGTTAAACCATACGGGCCATCACAATCCATTTCATAGGTCACAGTGCGCATTTAGGGCCTCTAATAACGAATACAGAGTTATAAAAATATTAAACCGCTCTTTTACATCTTGCAGTGCTAGAACCATCTGTGTGAAAGACTGTAGTAAAATCCTGGAGAAAATCGTCTGGCGTTTCCTTTTTAACCCTCTCGGGGAATCCCAATTAAACCCAGAACGGGCTGATAAAACAACAAATGTACGACCATGTATTATTAAACATGAAATAAGGAATAAAATCCAATCGATTGCAAACAACGGATGGAAAGCGTTCAGTTCCTCTGCTATAACAAAAAAAAAATCTGCACTCTATTAAAAAATCAGCTGTCTATTAACCAAGTAAATTCCCAAGCAAATCTATCTTTCCCCTGTACTTGCGTCATTAAAGGACACTCAAGCCTCATGAAACATTTTCTTAGAATGAGGTGTGCACTTTTTATCTATCTGGAGGTATCAGCTAAAAAAAAAACAACAAACTTCACCTGGAGTAGCAGTTCATTTAGATTTCTGTTCATTTCTGCAACGGCAGATAATTATGGCCACAGAGTAATGCCAGCTCCTATGCACGAAATGAGATTATGATGCAAAAGGAAATAAAAGAAAATTAAAAATGAGTAATATTCCATTTGAATCTATAAGCACATATAACTGAGCCGGCATTCATTTATTACCCGTTAGTTTGAGAAATTACAATCAAAAGAAAAAGTAGAACCGTTAGTGAAATTTATATTTCCTGAGCAGATATTTCTATGAAACCCGATCTGCGCCTGAGATAAGAACGATTGTGATCTCCTCTTGCCCTCAAATATAAAGTTCAAAATAAATTAATTGCAAAATACTTTTTCCACAAACAATTGATTCCTTTCCTTTTATATGTTAAAATCTTTTTTGCAAGCCATTCGCTCTTCAATTCTAATGTTTAATTTGTTAAAGCTTTTGTTAGTCAGAGGGTCATAAATTATGTATTCCGGAATACGGTAAGGAATACAAATTTTAAAATTATATATGTATTTCTACTGGCAGATTTATAAAAAAAAAACATTTTGGCAAGCGATTACTAATGAATCAAATTTTATCGAAAATGACGGAATATATTGAACTCATTAAGTGTGTGAGTAGTATTCCTATAAACGATGATCTAATGCTTTTTTTTATCGTATCGCCTCATCTCGAGATGTGATGAGTATCTGGAGGAAAGGCAAAATAGTTTTGTTGTATTCGCAGTTCTTCTTCACCCTCTTTTAAGTGAGAAACGTAATTTACATCGGTAACCTCCATGCATGGATTTGAAACTTGAATTTCAGGTAATGCTTCAACTTTCCCCTAATTTAAAAAATAAACACACACAATCGAACTCGTTTGTCATTACGGCACATTTCCGAGTCAACATCTTTTCCGTGTTATTTTAGATTGTAAACGAAAGTGAAACTTAAGGGTGCGTTATGAAAAATGTCCATAAAAAGGTGCTACCCTCCAAAATTGCATAAGAATTGATGTATTGATGTGTGTGTGTTGTCCATTTAAGTCAAATCGTTTTACATTCATCAATGTCTTTCAATACTTGGTTACACATGTCACATGTTTATGTATGCATGTATTTGAGTTTTCAATTTCAGAGCTATTCAATTTTATTTTAAGCAGACCCTGAAGCAAAATAATTGGAGCTAGGCGATTGGGCGTACAATCCAACGACTTCAATAGAAAAGCTGTCGAGTTAATGATAAATAAGAAACAACTAGGTAGTCAATCACCTACAGATTAGGAGGAGTAGGATTATGCAGCCAGCGCTTGCATAAGACACCATAGACACCATAGTGTTCCCATCGCAATCCTGTGAAATCGGAATTGACAAAAGTTAAAACAATTCCTGAAAGCATTCGATTTCCCTACAGAAATTTACCATGATTTTATAGCTATCATAACCTAGCTCCTTTAGATTAATAAAGAAATAGCTGCCAAGAAGTTTCAAGCGTGCCTTGGTAATTTCCTGACATTCATATAATATACGTGGTATCTTCTCAGCGGCGTATAGGTCGTTGCAGTACCTGCAAACATCTGTATCTGAAAGGCGTCATCTTTTAGCGTGCTTCCTCAGAAGACCCACGCCGCTCACATAGCAGTCCATCGCATTAACCACTGAGCCACGGCGACCATGCCATGTCCACCGAATATTTTTTCGCGAAACCACCTCTCTTTGGGGAATGACAAAACCTCCAAGAGTACCATTTGTCATGAAAAAGCTTCTCAATTCGCCGTTCGGTCCTTTCCATTTGTGTGAAATATGTAGCCCGCACTACATGAATGGTAGCGATAAGCTAAGCCTTGACTCATCCCGAGGTGTCGCGCCAGCTATTCATTCATTCATTCCTCAGAAGACAGTGGCCGGACAAGATGCCAGTGGCTAGTTGTAGCTGTGCTCTACTAAAATTGAGAATATCTTTGGTTCTTCTGCGGTCTATCGCAGGCCAGAGTGCCTTGGATAACAAGGATCTGTTGTTGGGGCCTTAGACAAGCGATAGTTGCCAGCTCTGTGAAGAAAAGAAATAGACCGCTGATCATATTCTATGCGTATGTCCAGAAGCCGCAAGGAAACGATTACTCCATTTGACGTTGGCCTCAGTCAGCCCAGCGATAATTCGGAAAATTGAACCTAAGTCTATACTGAGGTTTATCAAAAGCCTCAATATAACCTCTGGTTAAACCATATGGGCCACCACAATAGACCTCATAGGTCACAGTATGAGTTTAGGGCCCCTAATACAGAATACTATTGAGATTTCTACATTATGTACACAGAAAGAAGGACCTACAGTGTTCCGTATGTTGCTGTTCTCAGCCCAGTGTAGCCAGTTTGTTTCCCTCAATCTCGCAGTGACCTGTTACCCAAACAAAGTCTAACTTGATTCGTTGCGTATGTCTTCAGCATTACGCGACATTTCGAGACTTTTGCAGTTCTGAAACCAATCACCTACATACATACATACACACGTTCTATGCACTTAATCTGCCCAAAAAAGGCATTAAAGGGAGCTATCGATTGTAAGGGAGATGCCATGTATGCCAATTGAGACTGCAAAGCACGAAATGTCGACTATAATACTGTAACAGACTAACGAGTAATGGCGTAATCTAAGAACCTGCAACGGTCAAAGACAATCTTGGCCCCTGCTGAATTTGCGAACGACATTCGGTCTGCTTAAAATCAACAGGAACTGGCAGTTGCATACTGACTGTGCAAGTAGGCAAGCAATTTCCACCAACGAATGCTCCATGGACGAGGAAGACGAGAAAACTTTTTTTCATATTTTTTGCTGCTGCCCAGCACTATCCTCCTTAAGAAGAAAGATCCTGGGAAAATATAAAAAATATATGAAAACTTATTTAAAAATCCAAATGGGTTCCAGAGTAGCCATAACAACCGGTTGTAGTGGTGACGAAATGGACCGTGTTTCTGATCTTCCGCCGTGAATAGAGGACAGCCACAAAACCTAACATACTTTTCCCTATCGCGCTAAGGAAGAGAACACGGACATAAGGGTGTGGACTGTAGTCTAAGGAGATACCAATGTACATTGGTTTTATTAAACTACAGTGATAAGGAAGTACAGAGCTATATATAGAGGTGGCCACAGAATTAGAAGCGAGGAATCTTAACAAAACTTTTAGAATTCTGTGCATTCTATGAACCCCATGGCATTTCTTTAACACAGTTGTTTGTTAACTACTTTTACAACGTTTCGTACATGTACATACATGCATTTGCATAAAAGTCTTTATTAATAAAAATTTATTTGCAGTTGTGTTTTTGCTGGAAATAAACTTGTAAGTATCTAGGCAAAGTCAAGAATCCTTTCGTTGAGTACCAATTGTTTTTCTTCTTAAAAATGTTCATATTCACAATAAAAATAAATAAAAAGCCAGCGCGAGAGTTTGGGATGAGCCAAGGCCTAGCTTCTCGCAACCATTCATGTTGTGTGTGTTACATTTTTCGAACGGTTAATTTAGAAGCTCTTTCCGGAAGCTTGTCATTCCCCGACGAGGCTGGGACTTGAATCCAACCCCGCAGTCCATCGCACTAACCACTCAGCCACGGCGACCACCTATTCACAATATGGGTAAAAATAAGTCGCGCCCTCCATACCTTTTGGGGATTTATTGTTGAATGCTTTTCAAATGATAAGGACTCAATGAGCTCAGTTTCAGTGTTTCAGCGCTTGAATGCTTGAAGCAAATGGTGTATGGAGTACTCCAAGTAAACAACCCGGGCAATATAAAAACTTAAAACTAAAGCAGTAATCAAGAAAAATAACTCCACCCGAAAATTAGGTTTAATTGTAGAATTACTGAAGCGGATCCTATCCCAACCTCCAATGAAATAAAGGATATTATTGAACCCAAAATCACCGAGGAACTATAAACTAAAGCCACAAGTATGAGCATGGCCTACACGGAAGTATTTCATGCAACAAACCGCGCAAACTCGAGACCCGCATATCTAACTTTGATAGCTCCCTTGTCGATAAAAACAAGTCGTTCATTCTCTTGGACTGTGTGTAGGAATCCAACAGAATTTGATAGAATGGTTTTGTACGGGTGTTGAGTGGTTCACTGTTTGACAAGAATGGATTTTAAAGCCTTGAGCGATGATCAATGCTTCTCAGTCCACAGCAAAGACCGCAACCAGTCGAGTTTAATGTCACATTTCTGAATCCTGATCATGAAAATAAAAGTCTTGTTTCACTTTATGCTCGACAGATGGCAAAAGAGCGAATTAGTGGGATAAGCCAACAACCCACCACTGATGTCCTCCAAATGAAAGAATCATTCTTGAAAGCACTAAAGTTGTTCCACTTGAATGTTTACCAAAAAAAGCACATTATTTGAAAAGTCAAGTTGACATTTTGTGTCGCTGCGTGTGAAAGAGTTTCCATCACAATGACCTGTAACCTAGTACCGGTTATTCCGGATCAATTCTCGTGTGTATAATCGAAACTCATACCTCGACTAAAGTCAACCATAGCATTTGACGGTTGTAAGGTTTTACCACAAAATCATATGTATTTCTCAAAAATACGACGAATTTGCCTTTTGCCCAGTTTTGCTAGAATCTCAGGTTACACCACAGCAACAACTGTAACAATCAACACTAATAACGGATAAATATACAATGGTTCTTTTTTTTTTTTGGACAGAGTATACCATGCGTCAGTAACTCCAAGAGATAGGAAATTTCCGTTGCGCACCTAAGCAATAGCGTACACATATGCAGTTGTAATGTGAAACGTAAGCACGGAAGAAACAAAGAGTATAAAAGTAACCAAATCAACAACCACCCACGGTTGTTGCGACTGAGGAAGACAACTTGAAGATCTTTTTCTGAGATTTGTCGTTGCCGCCCGTTGCTAGCGGCACGATTTCCATTTTTATGCTATCTGTCTGTTAAGTGTTTATTTCTACCGCTTCATATGGCAAGTTTCCGTTATAATAATAAAGCAGAAAGACGATAAAGAATTGAAAGGTTTTCAACAAGACGTCTTAAGACAAATGGGTCGACCCCTACTCCAACGACAAATTGTCATGAAATTCTGTCGAGAGCAAATGTACATGCATGCATACACGCATGTTAACGGAAAAATCAAGGTCAAGAGCATTTCGACAACAAGTGATTGACTCACATATTCGTTTAGATTTCACGGACGGACACCATTTTATTCCACAAACGGCAACTTGTACTAGACTGTTTATGAAAACTTTGAAATTACCCATGCCTAGGTCATATATGGTGAAGATTTGAGTGTGTAGCGCGATGCTGCTTTCATATGAGAACTTTTATTTTGATGGCAAACAAAAACTGACCCAGATTTTGTTGGATGTACATACGTACACACGTAAGTATGTATGTACAACTACTCCCCTTTTTTTGGAGAGCTTTTAACGGCCGTTTACAGATTTAAATGGAAGTATCTACAGTCTACACTATGTGCTGACCTTGAAGTGGAAAAAATCACACAACTGAGAATTAATCCTAATTCCGCTAATTATGTAACGAAAATGAATGACAAAAGGGTGCTTACTCATTGTACATACATGGTGTATTGCATAATACAACAGTTATATGTTAAACTGAGTCATATCAGCCAGAGCTAGTCTGTGATGTAATCAACCGAGCATAGGGTCACCAATTAAACGAAAACCAACAAAACATTAAATTTATCATCTGCTTCACAAAAGCACGCATATGATGTCACAATCACAATGAAGTGAGGAAAATACCCGGAATTTTGTATTGGTTAGACGGAATCGCTTATGGGATCTTTGTTTGCCGTGAAGATATACGATACACACATAAGCGTTTACTTTTTATTTACAAAAAAAAACTTAAAAGAAATCGTCGATGAGACAAGGGAGAAGTGACAAGTGACTAGTATTCCCCAGAGTATTCGCGACTATCGAAGTTCATATTTCGATTTTCGATTAGCATTAACACAGTTATGTACTTAAATAATTAGTGGGGCGACAAGGCAGTTTTGAAGAGCAGCTGAAGGGTGTGTCCCACACAAAACTGGAAAATGGACGCCATTTTGAAACATTAAAACAAGATTAGCCAGATTTTACGAATGCCAATTTGACACATGAAAAATAAGTTACAGAACCCAATGGAATACTTACTGACTTAACTCTAATTTAACGCTCACAATCTAGGATCAATCATAGTTGATTCTCTCGCAATTAGACCATCACTCCAAGCAGAACAGCCCAATGTGACGACAGGAGGAGATTGCAAAATTGCAACAGAAATCTGTAATGTCACGGCCATTAAGACGGTCAGAAGCCTTTTCAAGTCGCCGGAAAAGACGTCATACTTAGGCTATTACTTCAACAATGAGCCGACTCTCTAAGCATAGTTTGGCCCTTGAACACATACCGGGTGCATGGCACAAAATAACTGTGAAATATTTTCTAAAGCCTCAGTTACAAACTCCTTTCGACCCATCAATCTTATGTTATTTATTCCAAAATTAATGAACAACTTAATTGACGGACACATCAGAGAAGAGGCATCTACTTTGCGATTGCATCAGTAAGTCTATCCCCTAATTTGATCTCTCGATATAAACAACTTAACATCGGTTTCTAAAAAACCTGGAGAATGGTCACACTGACTAGATTTGGGGACCAAGATCATTGGTTATGCTGACGATGTAGCAGTTGTCGTCAGCGGAAAATAGGAAGGCTTCGTTTCAAAAGTGTTGCAATATGCACTACGTGATATACATACAGCGATAGTGAACTAAGGAAGGCCCCTGTGTAAACTCCAAAGGACAGCTACTGTAACTTGTATCAAGAAAAAAAAAACTTTAATCTTCTCAGTCGCCCCTCCATCTTTGGCAAAACTATCCAATTCTTGCGAGAATCAAAGTATTTTGGGGTAATCCTGGATTCTGGTCTTTATATTGACCGGATAGTCGAAAGAGCCGCACGAGTACAAGAACTTTTGCTAGTTCTGTGGCAGAAACTGGGCACTAAGTACCAAAATTATCTTATCTTTTAACGCTGTCCTCGACTTTTTGTCAGTGCAAGGTGTACATATAAATCCAAACAGAACTTTGCCTGCGCAAGCTCTTTAACCTAATTGTTTAATTTGGAGTGGTTTGGAGAGGTGCACTTAGATCAAGAGCTTTCACGTAGATAACATCGGGTCTAAATCCCTGACGGTCATCTCTACAAAGCAGCGAATTCAGCATTTCATTGGACGACGTGCTTCCCAATTACTTCATGACTGGAAAAACTAAAACCCGTATTATATGGTATAGTCAGTCTTCACTAAATGAAGATAAGCTGGACTTTTGCCAAACACAATAGGAGTCATTGGCGCTAAATCTTTAAATTGTTGCTGCCATAGAAATTATACTAAACATCCTGCACCTAGCAGTACACCTCAAAGCAAGAAGATATGCAAGACACTCAGCCGCAACACTTTAGGCCCTCGCACATTTCCCTGAATGTTGAAACCAGTGCGAAGTTGGCTGCTAAGGATCCATACGTAATACGTCAATGGCTTCTATTCTATACATAATTCTCAATTTAATTTATTTAAATCAGTACCCATTAAAAAATGTTAATAAACTATTCCTTTTCTTCATACACAAATACATAAACAATAGATGTAATTACTTTTTCCAGTAAGTATCGAGACACCCTTTATATGCAGATACATTCCTCGATTATGCAAGTCAACTTGACAAGCCGAACACAATGAAATGTGAGTTAAAAACAATGTGTACTTGGGGTACTAACCAACACCTATCCTATTTGTTACGAATATAAATGGAAATGAACTATGTACGTGCGGTGAATTTTTATAGCATACATATGCCTTAAAGCAATGCAAGCCCGCTGACGCATTTATAAAATACATTCAATGGTTTAAGGTAGTGTGTTATTTTACTGCGGAAACACTAGCCCATCTAACTGTTGAAACGAACCCTTAATACGAATTCGTTCGGAAGTGTCTTACAAAAGTGTGAAGGCAGAAATTATTTAAGACTCTTATAGCAATCGATTTGTAGGTCATTAATCAATCAATTCTGTTATGTTTACAGGTTGTTTTGTCGCTTGTATGCCAACAAGACTCTATAAATAGACTTGAGAAGTCGAACTTAAATAACTAAACGAAAAAAAAAAAAATAAAAAATAAAAATAAAATGGTGGTTCGGGATGGTTCACCTTAAATACCATATAATTATTATAAGCCATTATCTGGTCGTTAAAATTTAAATGCTTTAAATACTAGAGAGTAAAGGCTGATACATATGTATTAAGACAATGGATCTGCCCATTTTGCTTTGTCTACTTTTACATACCTATGTAAGTAATCTCTTTTTTAATACCAATTGGTAAATGAAAACCTGAAGCGTCAGCAGGTAAAAGTGCACTGCCCCTGAGAGAATCAAAAGGCTCACTGTCAAATCTACTACATTTTCACGAGAACTAAATGAGGGAGTTCGGAAGGACTTGTTTGGAGGCATTTGCATTTCACAGTTCCCAAAAGGTAAGGTAAAGTCATGAGACAACTGTAATTTTCTTGGAATTTAATTTTTAATTCAATGAGTCCATCTCCATGCCTCTAAGCACTGTAAAACGTCTATACCCGCGTCTCTTCCAAAAACTTTTCGAATTCACCATTCCTGCAGTGTTTGCAGTCATTGAAGCGCCAGGCGAAAAATATCTATTCGAAAGGCTGCTATATAAAAAATAAATAGCTGGCGCGACAGCTCGAAATGAGCCAAGGCCTAGCTTCTCGCAACCATTCATGTTGTGCGTGTTGTATTGTTTGCACGAATGGAAGGCACCTACAATTTATTGCCGACTCCGAACGGCGAAGTGAGAAGCTCTTTCATGACAGATTTTACTCCCGGAGGCTTGTCATTCCCCGACGAGAGGTTGTGCCGCGAAAAATGTTTGGTGTTTTCCTGGCTGGGGCTTGGTCAGTAGTCCAACACACTAACCACTGAGCCACGGCGCCCCAAAGGCTGAAGTTAAACACAGTATCATTCACAGATATTGAAATTTTTATCGACCGCGGGACTTCTATCCAGGAGATCTCTGAAGAAATCACAACACATCGTCATACTATGCTAGGATTCACGACTGGTAACACTATTACGAGGAGAGGCTGAAAAGTTTTGAGCCTAAGTACCTTTAAGTGGCACTAGTGTCTCGCGTTGCATGCCACTAATTGCAAATACCCTTAGTAGTATAAATACCGAATTTCATGTCATTAACATCATTACGCTTTTAGTAATTAAACCGTTTACATCACCATGTCTGAGTCATTCGCGCATTGTCCGAAATTGGAGAACAACGCGTCCGCGCGAGTTGCAAGGCGTGCCTTGGTCAAGACAGGGTTTGAATATCAACCACACAGTCCACACAGCGATTACTTCCTGTTTTCTTATTTAAAGAAAAACCTCGGAGGACGAAGATTTTCGAGTGACGAAGAAATGAAGGCGGCAGTAGACGAGCATTTCGAAGGCAAAGATGCCGAATATTTGTTCACTAAGTTAAAAGCATTTTATGAAAAATGTAAAAAGTGGATTAAAGTAGAAGGAGATTACATAGAAAAATAAATTTTTTTATATATATCTATCACCATTTTTTAAACTTTTCAGCCTCTCCTCGTATGCTCTTTTCGAGTGTTGGTCTAGTAGTTTGAAACTTAGGTGATATTAGGTTTTACTGGCTTCCGAGGATGTACGAGTATTTTCTCTAAATCGCTTGACTTTTTAACATTAAGCAGGGATTTTGTCGCAGCCACCCGTGACGACCAAAGGTTCATGGTGAACCGGTCAACAAATGCATTGGCAGGTTGTATTTGGTGAGTGACTTTAGTCGCTGCCCAGCCAGTAGGTCTATAGGATCCATTAATTGCTGTATTGTTAGCATACAAGCAGGTCAATTTACGCCTACGTTAGTATCTATATCTGAAGCATTGGTATACCACATGAAACTTTGAACTTAGGCTAAACAGCTTAACAGCGGATCGTCAGTAGCCTAAATATCCCTGGTTGGCAGTCCAAAAGACCTACCAAGGCCTTTTGCTACAAGAAAACGTTAATCCTTGATAAGAAAGTCTTAGCTTCTCGCAAACGATCATGTTGTATGTGTTACATTTTGTGTACAAATGAATTTGCTTAAGATGTATTGGTCCAGGAACTAAACTAGGCAATCGTGGTCGACGGTGTATACCAGGATATCTTTTATATAAACACGATAATAACCTAAGGACCCATTTGTGCGAACAATACAAACACCTTGGCCTTGGCTCATCCTGAGCTGTCGCGCCAGCTATTTATTTTTATTTTAATAACCCAAGGAGCTATACTCTATTCAACCCCGTGTTCTTCTCCTTATCAACAACTTATTAGAATCCAACAACAAAACCTCTATTGTTTCGCCAACAATAGCTTCCTTATATCATCTTTCGCATACAGCATGCTCGTTAATTCGAATACATCTCACGTCCAAACATGCGTCCGATATTAAGATGAGGCATAAATATACATACATACATATGTATGTAAATAAACAATAAAGGACTTTAGGAGAAAACTAGAAAAATATACAAACATTTATGGCGATTTACTTGCTCCTTTCAATGTTAAGAATTACATTTAACTTCACAGTCGTTTAACCCTAGTATCGAAACTAAATAGGGAAATATTACGAATTAATTTTTTTACGTTTTCTTTTGTCCCTCTGTAGTCTGTAGATACTTCGTAAGAAGCGTCATCCGAATGACATTTCGCCGGAGAAGTCACGGTTAACCATTTATATGTGGATGAAATAATATTATGTATTTGGCCAAAAAGCCGGTTCTCCTCCGAAATGTAAATGCATTCACACGAGTATAATGCATGCTTAATTGAAAGTATGTCATTAAGTTGTATAAAAACAGAAAATTTGTGCTAATTTATCTGTATATGTAAATTTAACGTATTTTTTATGAATATTCCTCCAAAGAATATATTTGTGCGTAGATGTAGATACATATTTATGTATGTATGTGGGCTATACATTGCGGCCCAATTTAAAGTTCACCTTTCTACAAGGCCACGTTTACGTGAAGAGTTCAAGTTTGAAAAGCTTGCTTGTCAAAAAAAAAATACCTTTAATGTCCCGGAAGCTATTCGATAAGGAAGCAAAGGACTTTGTCTACTCAGTCGGTGCTATAAACTCAGAAAATGGCACAAAAATCAAGCGAATGTCGATTGTTGCTCCTTTGGTAAAAGAGGTTAATTAAGACAATAATCCTTCACAAGGTGATCTAGCTCTATGTTATCTAAGAACAAAGAAAATGCTATTGGCTGATTTGAAAGAAAAATTCTTTAAGTAATTTTCGGTCCTATAATAATGACTAGCATGTGCAAAAGTGCAACCCACTGCTGGGTTGGAAGCTATGCTAAATCTACTACCCCTACATTTTTACATAAGGAAGACTCGGCTCCCACCTTGGTAGTTCCGTCACGAAAGTAGTGTCTTCTCCAATGGGACTTGTCAAGGGCAATTCTATCCATTGCCAACTCTAAGTGTTAACAAACTTCAATTACAATTACAATTACAATTTACTTTATTGAGACAAGAAAAAAAATCAATACGATTATTGTTTGTACAAACGTTGTTATAATACGGCCGACTAAACATAATGTCTGGCTAAACAGATACAGGCAAATGTTTTTATACATTTATATCAGAATTCCAATTATATTTAATATTAAAAACGTATTAAGTGTATGCTTGCTCCCGGCATACATAATCAACATGGCTTCTTTGGGCACTTAAAAACTTAATAACTTAAAAACTAAAAAACTACAATAATGACTAGAAGGGGGAAAGGAAAAAAAAATAATAATAATAATTATAACAATAACATTTTTTATACATAAGGGTATAAACACATACAGAACAAAAGCAACAGTGTTTTTAAACAATGGTCTATGAACAGTATGAAACTCAAAAGAAATGTTACCCGCGTAAATTAAGCAGGGATGCTTTCTCGTAGAAAGGAACTAAAAGGCCTCTATTTGCATTTGGTCTTAACACGGATAAAGATCCAGCGTTTAATAAATTAAAAGGTGAGAGATAGTAGTGGTCATCTATAGTCTCATAAATATTCGAATCCAATAAAGATTTGACTGCCGAGTTAGGGTGATGTTTTATACGCTCCAATCTTTTTAACAACAGGTCAATTTGGTAAATCATTAGAGGAATAACTTTTGTTTCTTCGTATAGAATTTTATTTGAAAAAAATGTTTTATCTGGTTTTCTGAATTTTCCGCAACAAAATCTTAGTATCCGTCTTTCAAAGATCTGTAGTTCTTTGGCCGCAGTGGGTGAAATTGTGAACCACGTACAGAATCCGTATGTTAGAATAGGTCTAATTAATGTTTTGTAAATAAGTATTTTTGTATTCGCCGACATTTGCTTGGCCTGCAGTAAAGGTTTTAAAATGGCAGTTACCATTTTTGCTTTATTTAGGGCTTTTCTTGCATGTTTATTGAATATAAATCTTATATGAGCGTTTATGCCTAGATATTTCAATTCATTTCTCAAAGGAACATTTTCTCCATTTATTTCTAACTTAAGGGCTTTACTCTCTTTAACTGCAAGGTAATGTCCTCTCCCACTTGCATTTCTGAAGCAAGTTATACCACATTTTGCAATATTAATTTTTAGACCCCACTTAGTAAAGTAATCTATTAAAATTGGTAATTTTTCTATAATTTTGTTAAGGGCGTAGGATGGCCTTGGGTCACTTGCCAATATGAGAGTGTCATCTGCATACAAAATAGCACCGGGTTCGTCTAACATAGGACTTTGAAATGGAAAGTCGTGAATATAAATATTAAATAAGGTAGGACCAAGTATCGAACCTTGCGCTACCCCAGAGCGAACTGGGAAAAGCTCCGAATGCTCGGAGCCTATACAAATCGAACTACATCTATTTTTTAGAAAACTATATATAATGCGCGTAAGCCAAGTTGGACAATTAAGCCTAATAAGCTTAAAAATAAGGCCTTTATGCCATAGAGAGTCAAAAGCTTTTTCGAGATCTATATCTAAACATACAGTACATCTTTTATTTCTTAAGTTTTGGACAATTTTATTTTGTAATGTAAGTAATGCGTGTTCCGTAGAATGCCCCCTTTTAAAACCAAATTGGTTGTTTGGAATGACATGTGACTCCTCACAAAACTTATTCAATTGTTCAGCTAGTACCCGTTCAAATAGCTTTCCTATATTAGATAGTAAAGATATTGGTCGGAAGTCGGTTACATCTTTTGCATTTTTTTTCTTCGCTATAGGTAGTATCTTAGCTTGTTTCCAAATTGCAGGAAAGTAAGCATTATTAATGCAATGGTTAAATATTGACGATAAGACAATATCCAGAGAGTGAGGACATTTTCGCAAAATGAAATTAGAAATATGGTCGATGCCAGACGACCTTTTATTATTGAGGGCTATTCTAAAAAGATTAACAGCAGTCGGATTAGTAAACGGTGGTAAATTTGGGTTGGTTGCAGTGTTTAAATGGTTAAATGATGTAAGCGGTTGAATGAGCTGTGAATCAGAGAATTCATTTACTGCTGACAGAATTACAGTTTCATCATTGTGATCGATTGCTGGTTCTCTCTCTAAATAAACGAGAGAGTAGAAGTCTCTAAAAGCGTTTAGTTTATTTTGAGGACCCACCAGCTCCTGTCCGTTATGAACCAGAACATCCTTCAAGATATCAGTTCCGAAGTATTTTCTTCCTGTTATCTTGTCGATTTCCTTAAATGCATGAGGAGATGGCTTTATTTTTTGTAATCTCAACTTGAACGCAATGTTGGTGTCAATCTTAACCCTCTCTCTAATGATTTTACTAAGGCACTGAATTCTAGAGTTTAGTTGACGATATTCGTCATTAATTTGATTGAGATGACGATGATACAGTCTTTTTAGTTGTGTGAGCCAAATATTTCGTAATTTCAATAGCTTTTTAGTGCAATCCGAGATGTTTTGGTATTTTGAATTTTTAGTAACGCGAATAAGAGAATTAGCTTCCACACTAGAAGAAATTCGTTCATTTGTCTGAGATATCAATGCATCTATTTCTAAATTAGTTATGTTCCTTTCATTAGGAATATTAAGGAGCGAGACGCTGTTGTGGAGTCCAATTCTAAAAGCTTCCCAGTTGGTTTTTTCAAAACTAATGTATGTAGCTGGTAGTTGCAATAGAGGAAAAAAGTTCATGGTATTTAGTTCTAACAGAATTCCAAAGTGATCAGACGGTGTAGCAAATGTTGAGCAAATAGATGGGTTTGTCACATTATTTGCAAAGTTAAATGAGGAGGAAATCAAGAAAAAATCCAACACTGATGAGGATCTAGGAAACGTAGGACTGTTAGGAGCTACTAAATCCAGATTAAGAAACGGACCATTGTTAAACCACCTGTAAATTAGGTTCCCATTACTATTGTGGACAGTGGCTCCCCATGTTTGGTGACGCGCATTAAAGTCTCCCCCGATTAATGCCGCATCAAATGAATTTATAAGGGTATAAAATCTATCAAGTTCCGTGGATAGACGAAGCCCAGCATTAGAAGGGATGTATATACTTCCAATTAAAATTGTCCTTAAGGACCCAGTAGAATTACGTGAAGTTATAGTTACTAGACACACTGAAAAGACATCGCTAAGAAAGGAAACTGCGTTAAATTTGTAATTTTGTTTTAAAATGATTGCCGTACCTCTACCGGAATCATTTCGAATTACGTTATAGCCATCAAATGAGGGCTTATGCCTTGCGCCAAGTCTAGTTTCCGAAATGAAACAGATTTGAGGCTTATAGTTATTTAAGATATTAAAAAGCGCGAGTCTTCGCTCAATAGATATTATGGAGTTAAAATTTATCGACATTATATTCAATTTTTGGGGCTGCATTATACAACGATTGAAGCGACAAAGTCTAGATAAGCGAACATTTTCTCTTCTTTAGATTGCAGTTGCTTATACTTGGGCCAGAATTGTCTTATTTTGAGTAAGAGATCGTTAAAAGGGATATTGAAAAGATTATTTGCTTCATTTAAAAAATTATTTATATCGCTTGAATTATGGTTAATGTAGCTTGGAGAACTAATTTTTATGTTTGCACTTCTAGAGGAAATAGATTTCACCTTGTCGGCATATGAAATGTTTGCATTGGTAAATGTATTTACAGTATCTTGTACTGCAATTCTGTTTTTGCTGGCTATTTCCCTTGCCCGTTGAGTTAATGTTGCTCGTTTTTCTTTGTATTTAAGGTAAGCGGGACAACCTTGGTAACTGGCAGCGTGACCACTTGCATTGCAATTGATGCACTTTGGTATAGGAACATCTTGGTGGGATTCTTTGAGGACTTTGAAAGATGTGATACAAGATTCGGAATCATGAGAATCTCCACAAAGAACGCATCTACTATTGTAAGCGCAACATTCACCGGAATGCCCAAATCTCTGACAACGATAGCACCTCATAACCCCTTTATTGATCTTTTTTTCCCAATAGATTCGTTGATGGAGCAAATACCTAATATTAATAAGGTCTTTAGTGGACTCACCTATTTCTAGCTGTACAGTAAAAATATTTAATTTTATGTTCATTTCTTTAGATTTAGAGGTAACAAAAGGTGTAATTTTACTTATTTGGGTGTTAGGAGCTGCTGCTCTTACTGCTTTATTTATTACCTCTATTGGAGTATCGCCATCAAGACCTTTTAACAAGATAGAGACCTTTTTTGTTTCCTTAGGAGAAAATGAAAAGGCTCCTATACCTGTTCCACGTAACCGATCAATGATTAAAGCATGAACTTTTGCATCGTTAACATAGACCTTTGTTTTTCGATAACTCATATTAACCAACTTATGTTTTAAATCATGAACTTTACATTCTGTAGCGGCGAGTTTTATAACATCACTAATAAGGTTACAATTAGCACCAAAAATGAATATAGGTGGACAAAAAGGTAAATTATTGATACCATTCGGTGAAGCACTTGTATTTACGTTAGACATATTTATAGCTTGAATTTCGGGCCCAATGCTCTTAGACGCATTGGTGATTGGGTGATTCCCTGATGGTTCAGGCACTTGTTGGTCAATATCTGCTAATGGTGAAAATCTGTTATTGGACAAATTAATTTCGTTAGGTGAAGATGTTTCAGTAGCTAGGTTCCTTCTTCTTTTCCCCGCGTTAGATTGGTAATTACTTGCAGCTCGTTTAAGATTGCCGATGACAGTTGTCCACTCATTTGAACTAGAGCAGTTATTGTTTATATTCATACCTAGCACGTTGTTTCGATCATTTGAATTGATGTTCTCCTCATGTGTGTGCACAGCTGGTTCGAGGTCCATGACTGTGCATGAGCCTGCTGATGTTACAGCACTTTTATCTGGTATCTGCATACTGCTGGACATGTATAATGCGTTCTCCTCTAGATTCTTAGGTTTGCGAAGGTTCATGTCATTAAGAGAAACACGTACATCTGCATGCGTTTTTATTAAATCATTGTTTTTATTTCTCAGCAATAATGCCGGAATACCACTTTTGGCTTTTTCACCAATTTCCACTTTATTTTAGTTAAGAGTCACTATCTCAAAAAAGTATTATACGCAGAAGCCGCGAAAAGAGTTAGTATGGTAAGGCAGTATCGCCAATGAAAATCACAGAAAAAACACAATCCAGAAAAACGTGACTTCGAAAATTTCAATAAAATATTCAGCAATTAATAAAAATGCCGACTTGTTTAGTAGAAATTTCAAAGGCCACACCATTTATTTAATATCGTAAATACGATATAAGAGTCGTTAACAAACTTCAATAGAGCTCGAACTGAAACAGCGAAAATTGTTGCAATTAGCACTAGCCACTTAGCTGGGTATTCCCTTCAACAGCCACTCCTGCAGTTGTAACAATACACATACCGACAACTAGGATTGTTACTTAGGGACCGATGTCAACTCCGACTACATGTCCCCTATATCCGGCCTCAGAAAACCTTGGCGAACCCCCTTAATGGACATCGCAATTGGTCTACAAGGACCCAGGGATAGAGGGTTTGAATGTGAAGGAGATA
Organism: Matsumyia berberina; assembly: GCA_917880715.2. Taxonomy (NCBI): domain Eukaryota; kingdom Metazoa; phylum Arthropoda; class Insecta; order Diptera; family Syrphidae; genus Matsumyia; species Matsumyia berberina. The sequence goes on from OU862870.1 coordinate 40,816,714, forward strand.
TACAATATAATCCCGAATTTTACGGGCCGAAAAACATCGCCAGATTGATCCTGTCAAAATTTGATCACATCCTTTGTCAACATCTAATTTTTTACGAAAATATTTCTTTGGCATAAAAAGAGAAAAGTACTGGAAACATTAATAATAAACATAGGAGTGTGTGCATATTGTATGTAGTTTTGTTATTATCACAACCGTTTCCGTTGTGCGTGAGTTTCCGCACGAATAAAAGTGACATACAATTTTAATTGCTGAAACCGAACTTTTGTAAGTTTGTCATTTCCTGTTCAAAGGTGATGTCGTAAAGAAACACTGGTTTTTCCTGAGATTCGAATATGGAACCTAAGTACATACCTATGTATGTTATCTTTGTTGGAGGTAGTAGTATGAAGTATTCTTAATAGCGGATTAATTTAGCTATATCACAGACAGCAATGTTTTGCCATGGAAAGCGTTAGAAATCGTCAATGTTGCGGTGTCTGGAAATTACAAGAAATCACAGTCATGCTGCTTAAAATTGTGGGCAGCGAAAAGACGAACCCTACAGAAATAAAAAATGTCTCTAACATTCCTGGAGTATAAAGAAAGTATTATTTCGAGTAAGGGTGTAACCAAACAGAACATCAACCGTCAAATAGATATCCACCATCCGCCATTGCGACCAATAGTCGCGTTCGCCGATCCAGGTAAAGTGCTTCATATGTCGCCAATCGAATTCTATTGGCTGAGAGTGACAAAAGATGCTGCACTTTTTTTTGAGGTCGGGGACTAGATTCTTAGTCAAAAAATTCTTAATGTTTTACAGGTTATCTAGAAACGGGACCACGGCGAGAAAGTCACATAGAATCTGGTGAGTGACTTATATTTCTTCTCCGTTCCCGTAGTCTCTATAAAGAAGACTTATCCGTGCTGCGTGATGGCCTATCGCGCAATGCCCAGCTAGGATGCCGAAATAAGAACTGCTGTTCCTTGGAACTACATTTTATTACATTAATAGATCTCTTCTTGACGTATACTGACCATATCGATCTATTGTAGTTTGCGTATCTAACCTACACTAGCACTTATTGGCTCATTCGACAGATTCTATTTCTATTTCCATGTAAAGTGTGTCTCGATAAGGGCCTTTGAGGAATCCATGTCCCTTTACTCTTTTCTATTTCAAAGTTTTTCTTGAATGACAGAGGTTTTCACCCACCGAGAAGGTCATCATATTCGTGGAGGCCTAATTTTGCAAAGCAAGCCATTATGGGCGTCGAAGATGTCGAAACATGGCTAGAAGTGTTTGTAAAATAGATTACGTTAAAAAATAAGACTGAACCCGACCGTACAATTTTTTTAACAACCCTCGCACTTTAGTGTAAGTATCCGATGCCTCGTACTGATATAATCTACTTTCGGAATGATTGCCTGACTGGGCGATAGAGTTCCAAAGTCATCCGGAATCAGAGCTATTCAAAGAAGTCACATCTCATCAACCTTTCACAATATTTCAACCAACTCATGACAACACTAAATATAGAAAATTACCTAGATGCCGTTATCTGTGGAACATTATACGCAAGAAAGAAACGTATCAAAAACAATTTAAACGATAAGTCAATAAATCACAGATTATTTGTCAACGATCGTTAAGTATGATCTGGAAGGCAACGAGTGAACAGAGCAGACGACGATTATTTTTTTGCACAACTTTTGTATTGTTTGCATGCGGCTCTGGGTATTAATGCCCACTTCAATGCAAAGTAATTTTGCCATTTTTATAAATAAAAAACGAAAAAGTGTCGCCATAACGCTCCGAATCGCGATATTGAACAGATTGTGTTAATTTCCATTCCGTAGAAAAGGAGAACTTTTCGCTGATTAAGCAAATTGCCAATATCGCTGAGAACTCACTTGCACTTGTATTTAAAAATGCTGGACATTGTACTCTTGGTTACCAATAATATCTACATACATACAAATGGAGACATGCAAGTGAGATTTGAGGTTGATGTGCATTGCATTAATCCCTCAGAAGGTTTAGAAATTCCTTCCTTCAGAGACCCTGAGCTGAATGAGTAGAAGAACACAAAGGTTATAGGTATGTACATATTTTGCTCGTCAGCGAACAATCTTGAACTTAGTTGCGCAAAGTATAACCAATAGATCGTAGTGGTGGAGAAGGCTATGACACCATACAAAGTTAGCACTTTACATGTGTTTATCTATCATTCACACTAATGCGCGATCTACTCCTCGAGGAATATCTACGATAAAAAAAAAACTTAACAAACAAAATATACATTCCATATATGTACACGAATGAAAAATAAAACATTACTACCATGGAGAGAATTATTAAAGCGATGACATCATTCCCGGCTTCGCCCGTTCGTCGTCGTTCGGGTATTTCTCTTCCCCACTGTCGTCAACTTCAAGTGCCATGAATGGCTGTGCATACTACAGAGATGAGTATGCGTTAGCGTTCTGCTAATACTAAGCGGGTTTCTTGTTAGATGATACCTTTCAGCTCCACAACAAAGTTTTGGAAAATTTTGTGGTTTTTTTTGTTCCCCCATGCAGTTGATGGAATTGTGGATACATATACAGTAAAAGTGAAACGTGTGCGGAATGCAGCACACGTAAAATAAATCCAACGATTAGGGCTGTATTTCCTAGCCACTATCCAATTAGATTAATCCCTCCAATGGCGGGATGGTTGGATAGATGGATGGCTCACTCTTCGAGAGAATACACGAACACAATCCAATGCATTCGGCGGTTTGGCAGGTTTTTGAAAACCAGGTCGACCACTTGTGGTCATGCTTTTGTCATCGCACTTTATACGAATAAATTTGTAAAGAAAAAAAAAAAGGTAGGAAGGGTACTTTTGTCGGAAGGCGGTCCAAAAACACGTCCTGAGGCGCAAAAAAAAATTTATTTTTTTTTTTTGCTGAATTTGGCAGTACTTACTTTGCGTTGAGCTTCGGCAGCAAATCCAGACTTTGGGGCACGGTTGGTTGACATTTTGGTATTGAATTGGCGTTTGCGTTGGAACTTAAATAATTAAAAGTAAAAGAAAGATAGACTTATGAATTTTATCACAAAACACGTCCACGCGCAAAGAAAACTTAACACTGACTGGTTCTTGGCAATTGAAAATGTTTACCGCTGGTGGTGGAGCAACTGATTTCAAAAGCTGAACCTGAAAGTTGTGCTTTCCAGTCAAAGTCGATTTGGGTTCACAACATTTAAAAAAAAGAGCTTTTTACCTTTTTAATGTGTTAATCGTGGTGTCTCTTTTACGTGGTATTTCCCACACCGACTGTTGGAGATGTGCCAATGATGTTTAGTTTTTCTTCTGGTACAATAGAAAATCACCGCTTTTGTGATGGGTGAACAGAATTTTGAGTCGAAGCCAGATCGAGGTCATTGAGAGCCTCAGCATCATGCTTGTGATGATTGATTTATTGGTGCTGGTGATGTGAATTCCCTGCTGAAATGTTCTCATCTGCTGCAAACTATGGCAGGCAGCACAATATATGCTCAACAGTTTCTGGATCCTCCAAGCACAGTCGGAAGAAGGATTTATGGTAAGCTTCTTTTTGAATCTGGGGTTGATAACCTTTTAAGCTTTTTGAAAACCTGTTGCTAAGGTGAGAGCTTCGCTTCTTGTTGAACAGAGTCAAACTTTAGTTTTTTGTGGCTGGTGGATAAACCACAGAAGATAAATGGGCCTTTAAAAAACTGATGCGGAACTTTGTGGCCTCGTGTCCGGAAACCTAATAGATTGCTATTTTATTGTGGTCATACCTCGATTGCATAGCTTCGAGGTCATACTAGTTTGATATCCAGGCCATAGATGCCAGGTATCTAATTTTGATTCACCTGTATAGCACACTGTCAGAGTAAACTTAAAGGATAAGATTTGGTTTGGGAGAACTCTTCTCACCCCCCTCAGCGTGGCTTATTTTGAAGCTTACTGTGCCATTGCTACGGAGCTCATTCGGATGCAGATTTATCGTACACAGCAGACTAGAGCAACAAATCTTAAGTAAACTGCGAGTCTGTAAATGCGGAGGTTCCGCTTATGGGAAATGTTAATGGTTTTGAGCGCATACAAAGACGCATTTATAGGAATAGGGAGTACAGATCCAAAGTAAAATCCGAAAACATCTTTGTATATTTTTAACTTATTGCAATATAGGGAAACACCCCTAATCTTTTCAAAACAGTATAAAAATCAGAGAGGGACTATTTACCAACAAGTTTCTAGATAAGGGAGGGTGAGGTCAAATCTTTATTAAGTAATTAAGTAGACCGCCATAAGAACTTGTTGTGTTCTCCTCTACTATCTGTTGAGGAAAAAAGGTTATGGGAGAATGTAGGTGAAAGGTCGTTTCATATGTGGGGATGGAGAATTTGGTCGCGAATTCCAGGATTTTTCCGAAACTAAAATATCTATGCTGTATAGGGGTGGCAGGATCGATAAGATCGATATCAACAGCAGCCCTGGAGACGTTACTGAATCTGCTCTTACTAGAACTTCATTAAGAGTAAGGGAAGTTGGTGTCTGGACAAGAGTTCCTATGGCCATTCCTCTATCATAATCAGATACAAGATCTCGAGACCGCAGAATGGGAGATTCTCTGTCAGAATGGTGGTTGGTACAGGTGCTGGTAAGTACTGTGAGTCTCGAGATGTAAATCGATCTTTTACACTAGAGGGCAGCTGCAGTAATTTTCAGGCTGTAATTGCAGCAATAAGACAAGGTGTGAATTTGCACAAAGAAGAAAATATTTCAACAGCTGTCAAGCAGCTATAAAAGCGTTTAAATCAACTTCGATAAGATCCAAGCTCGTCAATAAAACTGAATGAAATATCAACAGACAATTAACAGAGGGCTACTGCTGGATGCCGGAACATATGGATGTCTCAGGTAACAAAACTGTGGATGAACTGGCCAGAAATGGGTCTGGTATGAACTCTTCACAGAGTTGTTGGTCCTTGTCGAGGCCAACACACCACCTAGCACACTATACAAGGAAATAGACGTAGAGCCCGTCGGAAAAGCTAACAAACGCTGATGTCAATTAGATACTTGCTCTACAGCCAGATTACTATGGCGTACCTTCGATAAGAAGAGGTCTATCAGTCTAGTAAAATTCAGCCGTAGGGAAGGTCGAAGCATCACTGGCATTATAACTGGGCACTGCTTAGTACGTTATCATGCAGCAAGTTTAGGTCTCCCATACAATGACTACTGTAGAAGTTGTTGAAATCGAATATATTTGCCATCTATTATGTGATTGTCCCGCACAAACCCTCAAATGGAACAGAGCAGAACAGGTAGGACTGGAAGACCTCCGAAATATTGAGCTTAGCAAACTCCTGAGATTCATCAATTTATCTGGGTGGTTTAATAAGCGGTTGACAAATTTCAGATTCCCAAGGTTGGGTGAATTCAAAAACGTCAAAAAAAAAACTGTGCAGTGTTCCGGCAACACAACAGACTTTGTGTTACTGTTGCACTGCTACATCACTGATGCTGTTGCACTGCGCGATTTATTTTGACATTTATGAATAGTTGTGTTGCAAAGCTATTCGCAATAGAAAACATGGAGAGTAGTCAAGTGTTTTGTGTTGAATAATATTATGGAAAAATTAAAGCCGAAATAAAGTTTCTTAATAAAAGATGTTTAGAGAAGGAAAAATAAAAAAGGAAGGGTGAAACAGTGATAAAAATGCTGGACGAGTTCAAAAGAAGACGTATTCCAAAAATAATAATTTACTACAGAATAATTTACTACAGTATTCCGATGATAAACATATTTTCAGTCATTTCACGATCACAAAAATAAATAATCAAATAAACATTATGTAAATAAAACATTAAAATTGTTATACAAATGGTACCTTTTACCCACTTTTCACATAATTATTGAATAGAAATGTTAATAATAATAGCTAACAAGAAAAACCTAAATCGCAACAAAACGAAGCAACAGCAAAACAACTGATTACTGTTTTGACGATTGGTTGCGTTGGTGTTGCAAAAAAAAAATGATTTGATCAGTACTGCCAACATGTTGCGTTTTTGAACTCTTTGCTTTTTTGTCGCTGCAACACAGCCGCAACACTGCATTATTGAATTCATCCTTTTTTGGAGAATTGGGCATAATGGACTCAATGTGGTCTAAATAAGCCGCTAACAAGCCTCTCCATATGTCTAATCTAACCTAAACCATCTAAGAGAACTCATCCAAAGCAGAAAATGTTTTTTCAGGTACTTGTATCTTGGTGCCTCTTTTGTGGGGCAGTCGAGTCGAGGCTTTCCTCATCTCGCGCATTCTGGACAAGCACTAGATATCACCAGTCCCAATTTGTAAGCATGCTTGTTCATGTTGATACAGACCGATCATCAATCTTCTTCTCTTTCAAAAAATTCAATGTCCCACCACCATCTATAGAAAAATTAGGCAGTTACTTTTTGTTTTATTTATTATAACTTTTTAAATACGTTTTTCATAATATGTAAGATTGGGGGAGTTATCATCATAATCATATATAATAGAGTTTTACATATGTTTTAACTTAGATACACATATTTTGATTATACATATTTCTTTATTAAATAACATAAAAGCAATTCTAATTACAATTACCCTTGCTTAAACAAATATGCTGTAACAATAATCTTATAAATAATTTGCAAAATAAAATGTATTTTTTTTTTTTTTGTTGTTGATTTTATGCATATAATGTACCATTTTATAATAATTGATGTGAGGAAAATACTTATGAAGAGAAAATCGTTTAGTGTTCCAATTTAATTAAACAAATATAAAAGGCATTTGGGTGTTGTAATTTTTAAATTTTATTTAAAAATGAAAACATTAAAAAAAAAAAAAAAACAAGAAAAAATGGGAAACTTAGTGCAGACAACATGAAAAAGTAATGTATGCAATTGTTTCATTAATATTTTTAAACAGTTAACAAATAAAACAGTGTATATAAATACATTATATATGATTATGCACTTTACACTAACTACATATATTTATGTACCTCGTCTGCGTCGTCATCGTCTATTTAACTAAGACAAATAAAACGTTTGTAATCATTTAGAACTTTAGAACTCATTCTAATAGAAACTGGCTAAATTGATTATATTGGTAAAAAGTGGCATTATTGTTTTTGTAATCAAGGCATTTCACTTCATTATGAATACTTGAATATATTTGTATGCGAATTTAGTGTGTACGCAGCATTAAGTGCAAGTGTTTTAGCAAGGTTTCTTTTCGTATATAAGTCTTAGAGAAGGTTTCGAAACGTACATTAATAATTCATCAGTATAGACGTATAATATTGCTCGCAAAGCATTTCTTCCTAAATCTGCCTACCGTTGAATATAATAACTAATTATAGGTATGTAGTACGTTATACGCATAGTTGTTGAATTTTCATGTTGCCCTTGTATAGTGTAGTTAACGAAAAAGTTACATTACGTTAATATATATATATTTATGCAATACATGTATGAATATGTGTAAAAAAAAAAAAAAAGCTATCAATTTATTATATTTAATCTCGTTCTTTTAGTGTTAAATTATTTCTCAGTTGTTGTAATTGCAGTTACTTTATGTAATGGAAATATTCAATCAATCAATAACGTGACAAAATCATATGTTTGTGCTCTGAATGCTTGAATATTGTAGCGGGTGTCTAATTCTCGCAGGACACTACACGCAACGCGGCTTCGCAATCACCATATCTATGTATGTATGTATCTTCTTTCTCGTCCTCTCTACGCACTAGAATATTTTTAATAGTAGTAATAATAATAGTAATAATTTATTGCGTACAATCGAAAAATATTTGTTAATTAGATTAGTGAGTAATAATATAAATATATTTGTTTTGTTTTTCTTTTTTTTTTTAATATAATGCGAAAATACATTAGATCATTCTTTTGTTGCCATCTTTCCTTGATCTTTTGCCTGTTGCCTGTTTGTAACTACGCTTTGTTAATTTAATACATTACTTTTTTTTCTCCACATCTTGAGGAGGTTTTATCATTAATTTAATTGTATTTATCTATATACTAATTTTTTAGCCTTAAGATCTAGTAACCATCATTTTTACGCACATCTTGAAAACATTCATTCCCCGTCGCTATAGTCCAAAATATGGTTTATTTGCTTAGACTCACAGCAACGAAATTTCTACAAAAAAAAAAAAGAAAAGAAAATGTTATAAAATAGAATTTAGAAAAAGAATGTAAGAATGTGTTAAACCAGTTGTGATTTGAGCAATGTTAGCTGTGTAGGTTCGACCCACATTTCAGCGGGCAATGCCAATAAGTATAAGAGTATGAAAAGGTTTCACTGTGAATATGGATTGGATGTTACAGCGCAGACGTTGTGAGGAACGATTTGAATTGGGAGACCTAAAAATGTCACGCACTAGGCCGGTAGCCATCTGTGTTGAAGCTGAGACAAAGGCAAACGTGAAAAAAATCAGAAAAAATCAGAATTTCTCGAACGCCTGTTTAATGCACTCTGCATGTTAGTGGAGTCCCGTGAAAACAAATGGAGACATTTAAGTATCTCGAGGTTCTATTCACCAGTGATGGAAGGAGCAATACTGAGGTATCCTGTACGATTAGTAAGTCTGGAACAATTTTTAGACAGCTTGGTCAATCTGTTATAAGGAGGACCGGTCTTGGCATCGGAGCTAAACTAAGAATGAGATCGCTGATACAAGCTGCCTAAGTGTACAAACAGAGTGGAGTAGAGAGCAAAGAGCAAAGCGATGAAATCAAACACGTGTATTGAAAGGGTAGCGCACAGAGTGGAACATCGATCGAAAGTCGAGCAAAGCGTCGACAAGAGAGCAAAACGGCGATTTCAAACATGTTTGATTTCTCAGCTATCATCGTTTTGATTTTAGGTGTATTTCTAGGCAATATCGCTTATTCCAGAGATCCACATGATGCGATTTTCAAAAAATTTGAATGCCATTTTTCTAGTTTAGCATCCCAAACTCCGTTAAAGTTACTGCGAGACGTTCAGTAGGTGTGATTGGGTTTGAGATGAAATTTGTCCACTTCTTCGTCAAATTGTGTTGAATTTTGGCAAGTAAATAATCGAACGTGTTTATAGTCATTCGAAAATATTCTTGAAACTTAACGCGATCTTCTCGTAGCTCTCGGAATAAATGGTGAAATTCACCGTGGACACCTCGCGATTGGTTAATTACATGAATTTCTTCACTTCTGTTTCCGCGTGTCAGGAAATACCACATATTTAAGGAGGGGTTTTTAGTAAAGTATACATTTCAAATATTAGGATCCATTCTTATTCACAAAAGAAAAATATTCAAATGGAAAACAACGAACTTTTGCTTGTTTGCTTCTACTTTGCTCGTTGCTATTTACTCCTCACTCTGGCTAGTCTTCATCCTTGCTCGCCTCTCGTGCTCTTTGCTCTTTGCTCGGGGAAATTTCGCAGCTTTGCTCTCAGCTCCACTCTGTTTGTACACTAAATGACATTACTTTGTTGTGTTGCTGGGGTAACTTGTCGAAATCGAGCTAGAAATACCAGAATACGCGAACAGCTATTTCTTCAAACGGAGAGTTTCATACTTGGATGGTTTGGACATGCTAAACGCATACCCCCAACTCGGTTTCCAAAACGTGCCATGGAATCCGTGCCATCAAGTAGGCGTACGCCCAGGAGGAGGTGGTTGGTTCAAGTCCGAAATGGGTATAGCCCCTGATGACTTAGAATCGATGGTGGAAGATCGGGAGATGTGTCTAACACGTGTTGTCGTCTCCGTTCTTCCACAAACAACGAAGCGAGAAACCCCCTACACCTAAGAACGAATATATTGGGTTATTTATATAAAGAACAGAAATCAATCAATAACATATTGACCGTTTTGTTCGATCTTTCAGTAAGTTGCATAATTCCTCGTTCTTAGAAGGACCTGTCTTTATCGGCGAAAAACTGAAGAAGGTGCTGTTTTACAGCCTCATCTGAATTGAACGTTTTTTCTCGAAACGAGTTTTGAAGAGAACGAAACTAGTGGAAGTCCGATGGCGCAAGGTCAGGTGAGTATGGTGGGTGTGGCAACACATCCCATCCAAAGCCCAATAACTTTTGGCGAGTGGTTAAACTTGTGTGTGGTCTTGCATTGTCGTGATGGAACACAACTCCTTTACGATTAACGAGCTCTGGATGTTTCTGGATGATGCATTCGTTCAAACTGTCCAACTGCCGACAGTAAACATCAGAATTGATGGTTTTATTCCTTGGTAGGAGCTCAAAAAACACGATGCCTTTAAAATCCCACCACACTGACAGCATAACCTTTCTCTGATGAATGTTGGCTTTCGTTCTCGTTTGAGGCGCTTTATCACGATGGGACCAAGACCGCTTGCGTACAACATTGCCGTAAACAATCCACTTCTCATCACCTGTTATCAGTCGCTTCAAAAAAGGATCGTTTTCCTGACGTCTAATGAGCATATCACAGATGTTTATGCGGTTCGTCAATTGGACCTCCTTGAGTTCATGAGGAACCCAAATATCGAGCTTGCTTACGTATCCCAGCTTCTTCAGGTGGTCATGACCGCTTGAATGATGGATGTTCAATGTCTCTGCAATCTCTCGTGTGTGTAACGTGGGTTTGACTCGATCAGTGCCTTGATTTGGTCGTCGTCAACCTCGGTGGGCCTTCCTGATCGAGGAGCGTCATTGAGGTTAAAATCAACCCGCGCTGAATTTTTGGAACCAGCGTTGACACTGACGTTTTTATAGAGCATCGTCACCGTAAACTTGAGGCAAGTTTTCACAAGCTTCACTTGCATTCTTCCCTTTACGGAAATAAAAGAGTAAAATATGCCGAAAATGCACACTTTGGTCTTCCATATTTAAGCTGCTACAAAATCTTCAAAACACGATTAATCTCGATCAATTTTTTTCAGAATTACGCTTAAACCGTTAACTGTCAAATGGCTTACCAATAATATAGATGGGCTTAATCCATTACTCTAAAAAAAATTAACAAACGCCATCTGTTCGAGAAATGCGTCATGACTTTTCCGACAACCCAATAAAATCTAACTGTACTGTCATCAGTGATTGAATTGAAGTGTAAACTCTTTCCAAGCGTCTTAGTTCTACCGAAGGGAATCAAGAATCTATTCAAAAATAGATTCATCAATACCACATGCACCGATTTGTAGAAAAAAGTCCTGCCCTGTGCTCAACAATTCTGTTTTGACCAAGTAATGGAGCATTTTATTCACCTCAGTTGGTCCTAAAGAAGCTTCAGCTGACGATTTGTCAAATCACTTAAATACAAAGATAATCGCAGAAGTGCCTAATTCGTCTAAAGAGAGTTTAACTTTAAAAAATTAAGAGCATACCTTTATTTTCGTGACTATCAGCATTGACTAGTGTAGTTGTAGTTGCCAATAAGCTATTGTTATTGTTAAAATTCACAGCATTGTTGATATCTTGTGACTCGATACTAAGATCAATTAGTTGATTCGTTGAGGACACATCTTGCAGAATATTTATGTCACTGAAAATAAACATAAAACACACGTCATTGCATGTAAATCTAACCTAATCATTAGTCTCTTTACTTTTTGTTATTAATATTCTCAATGTGACCATTTCCGTTCGCCACTGAGTTGTGAAGTAAATCTTCACTACTGGGGAAGTCGGATAATTTACCATTCGTTACGTCAACCAATTGATTTTGCTGTAGGTTTTGTAAATTCTTGGTGTTCTCATCAATGATCATAGCGGAAAAACTTTTCATTAATGCGCTCTCTTTGTCAATGACTGATTGCTCATACATGGCTTGGGAGTTTTGTGGCTCAACTGTGACGGCACTCTTGTCGTTTGAGGCCACAATGTTTTCCGTAGATTCTGATGGTGCTGTAGGTGTGGTGTTTGTTGTCGTAGTCGCTTCGGTTTGGCTTTTGTTGCCATCGTCAATTATGGTTTTGACTTCATTCACTGGTGTTTGTACTGGAGGGACTACTTTTTCAGCTTTGGAATTATCACTCTCCTAAAAAGAAGCATAATATAAAAAAAACAGAATACAGCACAGTTCTTTCTTAATTTGAATCAGGATAATATATGTAGCTACGATCAAAATAATTGGCAATATCCTCATGACTTGGAAGCCTAAACTCTGCCTTTTATATGGAAACAATAGAGAAAAGCACTTCTTCTACCAACAGAGTAAAACGGCCTCCTTTGCGTCGCGTCTCAGAATTAAATTTGTACCTTCATTGCGAACAAACCATTGCTTACCTTAACAGGAGTTGAATTGGGCGTATTTGCAGTTCCTGCCTTTCTGGTTCGAGACATAATCGCTTCTACACGTTTTCTTCTCTCTTCGCGTTCCTTTTCTTCGCGTTTCAAGCGCTCGGCTACCTCAATTTTTTGCTTTTCCGCTTCTTCTTTTGCTTTTTTCTCTGCTTCTTCACGTTCAACCTTCTGTTTTTCTTCTTCCTCACGTTTGAGTCGCTCCTCTTCTTCTCGTTTATTTACTTCCTAGAGTTAAACAAAATTTAACCACATTTTTTCAATATTAAAATGAGTTTTTTCTTACCTCAATTGCTTGTCGCAATCTCTCTTCTTCAGCCCTACGTTGTTCTTGAGCTAAACGAGTAGCTTCCTCTTCAAATTTACGCTCTCTTTCAGCTTCTTCTTCTTGACGTTTTATCTCAGCTAAGCGCTCAGCTTCCAGACGCTGACGTTCAAGCTCAGCTTGACGTTCAGCTTCCTCCCGGGCAAGCCTACGGCGTTCAGCTAGTGCTGCCTTTGCCTCCTCTTCTGTAGTGATTTTAGATTTGGCAATCATAGATGCTGACATATCGTTCAAATCTTGCTTATCAGACAAAAGTTGTACTTCACGCACAACCGAGCCCTCTTTGCTGTTATTAAGTTCTTTCTTGAACTCCTTCTCACTGCCTTGATCGGCTTTTTCTTCAGTAACTTCAGCTTCAATAGGATTGGAAATCACAGTTGTAATGTTCGATTTCGTTTCTGTGTCTACATCTGAAGGGGAACTGTCAACCGTAGGTTGTTGTTGTTCGGCTGCTTCTTCTGTTTTTACGGCATTGAGGGCATTCTTTTCGTCTTTTGTCTTCGGATTCTCAACTATCATCGACTGAGACATTTCTTTGGGTTTTTCCTTGAGTTTCTCCGAACTAGATGTATTGAACAATGAAGCTTTTGGAGTCTGTGCTTTCGGTTGAGCGACATCCTAGTAGAAATATAATTCGTTTTAAATTAAAAAAAAAAAAAGAAAAAAAATATATGAATACCTTCTTTGCAGAAGTTTTCCTTTCAACACTGGACACTCGTGATGACGACGTAGATGTTGTCATAAGACTCGAACGTTTTGGAGTCGTTTGAGTGCTATTCTTGCTTGGTGTTCTGTTCTTCTCCTTTTGTTTATTGATTTCTAAGTTAAAAATAATAAGGTAAAGTAATGGTAATCAGAATCACAGATAGGTAAATAAAATATTTTTTTCTTTAGTCTTTATTCGGTTAATGGGAAGTATCTAAATATGTGCTTGTGTCTATTACTCAACTGAACCAAATCTAGCAACCACCTTTAAAATTCTAAAAGGAATATTAGATGTACATTTGTAGCCTGCAACTGTAAGCATGGTCGAAAGGGAAGTACTATACAGCACTGAATCTATAGTTCTTTGGAAGCTAGTCAACCCTGTTGTTCCCGGTGATGATAAGAACAATTATTTCGAGCAACAATATTTGCTAGCATTTCTATGAAATAAAGGTGTAATGGATTTACACCAATCTAGGCCAACCTGAATGACTTGGAGAGACTTTCAACACGTTTTATGCAAACCATTAGCATAAATATTTTTAAAATTGGAATAACTGCACAATATACTAAAGCTGTTTAATAGCACTAAGCAGTACAGAGACTAGGGAACTGAAGTAGCGGGTGAGGTGCTACCCGGCAGTTTCCACTCTAAAATAACATAATGGGAAGCCGAAGGGCTTCCTGAAGGGCCTGAAGCAAGCAAAAACGTTCTTTATCGACCCCAAAAAAAACAGAACAAAAATAAAAAAACTTGAACTCAGCAAGGAATATTTAATGACGCTGTCACTCAGGTACTATCTGCAGATACAGCCATACGAGCATGTACTTATGTAAGCTCTGCGATGAATGAAGAAGACGGCATAACATATTCTTTGAGTGGGCCGCAAAGAAAATTTCTCTTTCTTAAACGGGTTGATTCCGTATAACATTCCGTATGTCACCCCTCCCAAACTAGAAGGCACGGAAATCCAATTTGTAGACCATGCCAGATACTTGGGGGTCATACTCGATAGGAAACTCAGCTGGAATCTGAATATTCAGGACCGTGCTAGGAAAGCCTCAATTGCCTTATACTCCTACCGGAAGGCTCTGGGCCCGAAATGGGGCCTGCACCCTAAAGTAGTCCATTGGATTTATACGGCGGTAGTGAGGCCGATCCTCATGTACGGTGTATTGGTCTGGTGGACAGCACTGGACATAAAGGCTAACAGCAGCCTGCTTGAAAAGGTACAAAAGGGATCATGCATCTGCATAACGGGTGCTTTAAGAACGACCCCCACGGCTGCACTAGAAGTAATGCTCCATCTGCTTCCCGTTGACATCTTTGGGAAGCTGATGGCAGCCAAAGCAGCATTAAGGCTCAGGGAATCCTCCCAGCTGATTAGCACAGCGATGGGCCACTCTAGGATTCTTAACGGCAACAATACTATTCCTATCAGAACGGACTACGTTGTTCGCTATATTGACTTCAACGTCAGGTACAAGACTCGGATTCCTAGCAGAAGCTCTTGGGACTCTGGTACAGTTTTAAACGATTCCGCATTAGAAATATTTACGGCGGGTGGTACGGGGGCTGGAGTCTTCTCAAATGCACCGGGCTTAGCCATGACCACGCGACTGCCGGATCACTGTAGTGTGTTTCAAGCGGAAATTACGGCAGTCTGCGAAGCTGCGGCTTGGCTTTCAATTAATGCGATAGATTGTAGCGCTATTGTACTATACATAGATAGTCAGGCAGCTATTAAAGCCTTGGAATCGCCGACAATACGATCAAGGTTGGTAAAGCAATGCCGCAGATCTCTTAACGAGATTGCAGATAGGTGCGACGTAACCCTGTGCTGGGTCCCAGGACACAGGGACGTTCCAGGCAACTGCAGAGCGGACGAGCTGGCAAAAGAGGGTGCGGGACGGCTTCTCCCCGAAAACCTGGGGGGACCCCCTGCGGCCATAGAATCGATCAAGTTCCTCCTTGACAGAGATGCCAAGAAACTGGCAAACCGCAGGTGGAACAACATCAGCACTTGTCTCCTGTCAAAACAAATCTGGCCCAAGCTGGACTTAAAGAAGACGGGGAGACTTTTATCTACTAATCGGAAAAATCTAGGTTCACTAGTAGGAGTCCTTACCGGACATTGCCTGATAGGCAGGCATGCACTTAGATTGGGGGTCCCCTCCAACGATTTCTGCAGAAGCTGTAGGGACGAGGAGGAAGAGGAAACCACGACCCACTTACTTTCTACATGTCCTGCTCTTGCGACGCTTAGAAGAAGAACCCTCGGGGAATACTTCTATGATGATCTTAACGATCTTGCTGAACTAGACATCCAAAGGATAAGCAACTTCATCTCTGGGACGAAATGGTTCAAATCTTAGGATTAACACCGCTACGGTTGCCCACTTCTGTTGTCGTTATGCCACATTTTCTGGTTCCCTGGTGCCGGTAAGCCGGTTTACTTCGTTGTGGTATCACAATGGGCCATTCTGGTCAAAGTGTGTCCCTGCCTAAGCGGGGACAGCCACCTAACCTAACCTAACCTAACCTAAACGGGTTGTGAATTTGGAACCTAATGCGTTGCTGAAATTTATCAAACGCCTGAATTTAGCTTCTAGCTAGTCACTGGGCTAGCAAAATAGGTCTTACACCTCAGATCTACAGGCTGTGCATGTGGGCCTCATCATCGTAATCGTAATGGTTCTCCATTCGTATATATATGTTTGAAACAATTGAACTTATTGCGGATCATACCATTTATAATAAAACAAAATAACATTAATAGCTGGCGTGACAGATCGGGATGAGTGAAAGTCTTGCTTCTCGCAACCATTCATGTTGTGCGTGTTACATTTGTCGCACGAATGGAAGGGAAGTACGATTTATTGCCGACTCTGAACGCTTTTCGTGACAAATTATACTCTCGGAGGCTTGTCATTCCCCGACTAGAGATGGTGCAGCGAAATATGTTTGGTGGATATGGTTAGGGCTTGATCACACGCAACCCTTACAGCAACCCAATGCTGTAGCCACGACGATCGACCAATCGAATGTTCTACCAAACCTTGACCTCAAATTGCGTATTTATGTTCGATTAGTCCTTCTCAATACAGTTCGCAAACATTCACAAAAGTTGATAAGATCAAGCTCCTTTAGGCTACTTACATATACATAGGTGTGTATAAATACGTATTTTTATAAAGTTACGTGTAAAGTGCTTTATGTACAGCATGAGAATGTAAAACAATAAACAAAACAATGAACTAGGCGCACAAATGTAGCCCATTAACTCTCAGAATATTTAGGACTTCTTAGCTTCACAAGATACGGAATAAAGACAAGACAAAACAAAAACAAAACTAAAGACAAACCATCAAGCGATACTCCTGTTCCTGCAATGCTAGCCGGTCTTGGCTTCCTTGGCGTGTTTGCAGAACGCCTATGTACGTATCCAGAAATAGACATAGTTGTGGATGTAGACATTGCACTTCCCGGTCTTGAAGTGTTGATGCTTCCGCCTGGTGTAACATCACCAGATCGAGAACCTGTCAAATTTTGAGAAAAAAATATTTAAACATTTCGCAGGCAATCAGTCGATAATATTGTGATTAGCCAACTCCGTATCTTGTCCATGGACCAATGTTAAATGATTTAAACAAAAATAAAAAAAATTTAAACTAAAAAAAAAAAAATTATAATTAACCACCACCTGCAAAAAATAAAACATAAGACCCACCAAATAAGGAAGAAAACGCAAATAAATAATCAACAAACAAAGAAAATCAATTGGAAATAATAATAATAAAAAAAAGAAATTAGCCACATGATAGATGTGTTAGTTGAGTGTTGTGCATTTCAAAAAAAGTTTATCTGCTCTGATTCCTGGACAGCTTAACCTAAGCATATAGCATTTCTACAGTGTATATATAGCGAGGATAGCCAACAAATTTATCTAGACTGAAAGATAAAGCAAATACGAGTATATCCAACGAAAAATTCAGCAAGCAGATGGATTTAAAAACAAAATAGACTGCTTCCCAAAAACAACGGAAAATATGAAAATCAAAATGAGTATACAAATGCATTAATCGATTGTTTGTATCCATTTTACTTGGAGTTTGTATTTTTTTTTTTTTTTATTCGATTGGATTAAATGGAAAGCACACACACCTGTTGTAACACTACTCTGGGTGGCATGTCTGTCATACTTTGAGTGGCGTGTTAGGTATTTTTTAGTTGCGGCAGCATGGCGAGCTGTTAGTTGAGTCATACTCTTGCAAGCATCCATTTTGCTCAATGGACGGAAGGTAGATCCAACTAAATCGATATGCTTCGAATGATTGTGCTTCGTGTGTCCAGACGATACTAAGTGGGTCATGCTGCGAGACATATTTTTACGGCTTCCGCTGCTGTAGTGGCTTCTCTTTGCTGCAGTGCTGGAAGAATCTAATGACTCAGTTTCCATTAACATCTCTAACTGATGCTGTCGTTCGCGTTCGATAATGGCGCGAATATGTTCGCCATTTCGACGAACTGGTTGCGCTAGCTGATCCAGACGATTCATCGAAAAAGCACGTCCTTTGGAAACAATCATATGCACACACACATACACGCATGTATTTACATTTGTTTTTAATTTTTTCAAGTTGTTTGTTGGCGACAGTAGAGCGTAGAGCGTAGGGCGTAGGGCAAAAAGTTTGCGTTGATTTTTGTTTACACAAAGTTGTTATGAATGAATGATAAATGAGGGAAATTTTTGTTTTAAATTATATAATATAAAATAAAATCACTAAAAACTAGGCAAGCCAAATTGCATTAAAAAATTCTAGCAAAAGCATTCCGAACAAATTATCTAGGTCATCATCGTAAATTGAAAATATAGGAGGTATGCGCCTCTTAAAGAATCTAACAGAGAACAAGTAATAATAGGTTGCTGATACTACGTCAGATTTTGTTTGTTTGTTTGAATCTTATTTATAATTTCACCTTTCTCAGTTATAGGACAAACGAAAATGTTCGATGTTGAGATATAGCTGAAGAAGGGGAAAGAGTGTGTTTTTGTTGAATAGCTTACCTGGCGTTCTGGGAGTGTTGCTTAAAGAAGATTTCGATCCGTAGTGAGTGTCCCTCGGGCTAGGGATTGTTGGCATAAGATCTGTTTTTCTCCTTGCCACACTTCGAAAAGCAATCTGTGCCGTATCGACGTTATCCTCTGTAATGTGGTTTTGCTTGTGTTATAGTATATTTTGTTCTTATTGTTTACGAGAAATTAATGTCAATGCTTAAAAACTTGTAAGAGCTTAAAAACCAAAGAAAAAAAAACTAGCTTCGTTAGATATGCATGCTTTTTAGACTGCGCTGTAGAATGCAAAACTGTATGTAGTTGATTGGAATCTTATGAATCGGACTGAAGTACTGATGTTCGAAGATGCAAATTGTAAAGAGAATGTATTCCAAAAGTTCTAAAAACAAAACACATAAAAAGGGGCCGTAAATGGTTAGCTTCAATTTCAATGCATGGTATCTGTTCAAACTTCTTTTGGTTGGCGTTTGATTTGTTTGCAAGAATGTGGCAAATTGTCTTCTTTGGCCTAAACTTACAGGCAAAAAATTCAAAATTTTGTCTCTTGGGATGATAGGGTGAAAGAGCTGGAGCTTTACTTAGTACCAGGGCTTCAAAAACAGCTGTGCTTAGGGGTCGATTTCTTGCGAGCTTTTAGGATAGCTACAAACCTTATCGGTGAACTGGATACCCTATTACCGGTGTACGCGGTAGATCAAGATACCGAGCAAGCACTCTTACCAGCGTAGGGAAAACAACTGGAGAGGATCAAGCTGCTGTTCCTCTCATTCGCGGCAGTGGGATTGGTTAAAACCTGCCTCCAAGAGCACATTATTAAGGTGGAAGACAACAAAATACTTATTAAACAGCGGCACTATCCAATCTCACTCGCCATTCAAAAACTCCTCTATGCTGGTCCTGGTTCGAATGTTGTCGTTAGGGATCATAGAGCTGAGTAACAGCTGGTGCTGGTGTGGAAACCGGGAAAAAAGAAAGACTATGCCGGGATTGAAGGAAGGTCAACCCTTCCTCACGTTGAAGATTTGCTTAGTAGGCTCCAAGACACTCGGTACATATCAGACATCGACTTCAAGAATGCGTTTTGGCAAATCCCTTTGGACCAAAAGTCAAGAGATAAGACGGCCCTCACAGTAATTCGACGACCACTATATCAGTTCGCAGCTATGCCATTTGGACTGTGTATCGCCGCTCAGAGAATGTGTAGGCTTATGGACAAAGTCATACCCTCTCGGTTAATAATCTTAAATACAAACTACGTCAGAAGGAATGGCTTTTACAATTTCAAAACTCAAGCAACAAATACAGCACTTTTATGTATGGATGTATGTGCAAATGGATTGGTAATAGAATGGCGAAAATTCGATTAATAACGTGAGGTAAGAACCTCAAGAGGCTTTCTAAAACTAGTCCAACCACTGGGCGATTGTGCAATAAATCATCAAGAACAAACTGGTTCACTTTATAAGGGGAAGCACTACTCCGATTTTAAGCTTTCGATATAAACCAAAAGGAACAGACAAAGGAAACATCCGTGACATTTTTTTAATACACATTTTATGTGGATATAGAAACTCCTCATTAGCAAATGTCTGCAAATCATCCGCAAATGCCAATTTGCAGAAATGTCATTTGCAGGCCGATCATACGATTTGCGGAATTTGTCCCAAAGCTGGATATTTTTGGGTGTGGGCAAATGTGCGCAAATGACATATCTGGACATTTTTTCAGAGCATTTATTGTCCGATCAGACGATTTGCCGACATATGCAAATTGCACGTTTGCAGACCCATTTGCAGAAACGTCATTTTTATTTATTTGGAGGGATCAAACAAGTCGAGATACCTTCGCAGTGGTATTGGCTGTGTATGTATTTGATTGAGAGCAGCAGCGAACATAATGACCATAGCAAATTGGCCTCGAAGCAGCGCAAATGCTGGAGAAAGGATTGGGTTGGCCGACAAGAAAGGATTTTGTACAAAATTTCGCGCGAATTGTGAGAAGAGGAGCTCGCATTTTATCACAACTTATTTCCTGTTTTTATTTTCTAAACATCATCATCATCATCATCATTTTCTAAATATAACAATAAAAATGAATAGAACAATTCAATGGTTTTGTTCTTTCGCTATCGCGAATCATTTTTATTTTCTTTTTGTCAGAAAATGAATTCCATTTAATCCAATGATTTATTTAATACTCTGATATTCTGGTGATTAAAGTTCGATGATGAATTGCTTGAAAAAAACCCACATTGTATGACAGCATTTGCGGGAAAAGAATTGCCATTTGCCTATGTTTCTTCAAAGCAACATCTGCAAATCTCAGAAGTCTGCAAATGAGAGTGGGCAAATGTCCAAAAGTCAGCAAATGTGTGCAAATGGTCCCAAAAGGGTGATCACACGATTTGCGGGTAACGTGTGCAAACGTTTACGGACGACGTCTGCAAATCATGAGCAAATGACATATGTGAAAACATTTGCGGACAAAAATTTGATGATCACACGATTTGCGGACGATTGAGACACGTTTTCCTGCAAAATTTCCACACATCTGCAAATCATCTGATCGAACTATCATTAGAACGGATGCATGGTCAACAGAATTATATTAATGAAACTTCAAAGGGTTGCTTACCTCGACATTACAAGGACACTGGCAACAAACTGTACAGCTGAACTAAAAGCCGTGCTAAATTTATTGTCGGTAGCTACAAACACCAAGGAAACAGTCGCAAAAAGTTATCCAATCATTACGTTTGTTCATTGTTTAAAATGTATGCCTAATCTAGACTTCAAATTGGCACTATCTACAGCCTTCCATCTCATTAGTCCTACAATAAATCACAAAATCCCTACCACTTTCACTGCACTCGATTTGCCAAAACCACATGTTAGAAATTCTCAAACTGGTGCTCCACTAATCAATGACCATTCTTTAGATTAAACACTTTATTTGTAGCAGGAACAACCAAAACGAGGGGTAGCTTCTAACAGGACACCAATTCAAAACCACTAACATGACGAATATCAGAGACATGAATTTAAAAAACAGGCTAAGTTACCACTTACATTGGTTTCAACTTCTGATGCAGTAAAAACCAAACAATTTCAACGAAAACGAAAAACAGATAAAATACCATTTCACATTGAAGCATAACACTTTTCGCCCTCTACATTACATGTGTAATCAAAAAATCAACTAAAAAACATATTGAAACTAATAGAATCAAATAAATTTACTTCTTAAGCTGTTCTGTTTTTTTTTATCATAAATCACAGCATAGACACATCACTCGTTGCACAAACATGCACACAAAATGTTTGAAACAAAACAAAAGTTATTTCACTCATGCACTTAGACGAAGATTAATTCATAAATAAAGATAATCATCACGATGCAGGCAAAAATAAATGGCAAAAACTTCTGATTATTGATTTTTTTTCGTTTCGATTAGTTTTGAAAAGAAAAGAAGTGTTTGGTGTTTTTTTGTTCTTACACACCACCCTCACCCTTGAACATATTTTTGGAATATTGCCTGCGCGAAGCAGAACATTGTGTTGTGGTAGTAGGGGGCTCGCCTATGTTTATTTCACTTCCAACAATGGACAAGTGGAACCTTTTGGGAGGCTCATCATTCGAATATCCCCAATTAAAAACTTCGTACATAGATGATGACTTACGACGATGATCTATATGTGGATAGGTAGTAGTAGTTGTAAAGTAAATTTGTTGTGTGCGTGCATGAAATAACATAACAATTAACACTTCATTCAAACAATATTACATTTTCTTTTCCTTTTTTTTTTTTTTTTTTTCTTTTCTTCATTTTGCTTGTAATACAACTAGTTTACATATATATTCTTTTTATTTCATGATCTCAATGAACTTTTTTTTTTTTTTTTATAAATAGAAAGTACATAAATGTTCCTTGTCAAACAAGTGAATTTGCAAATTTAACAAAAAAGAAAAACGTACTTGAAAAAAACATGAATTACCAAAAGAAAAGTTCAACAAAAGTGTGTAATTAAACGAAAGTAATGAAATCAAAATTCTGATAACTTGCTTGAGAACAACGTATGATTAGAGTATAAATAATATTGCCGTAAATTAAGTGATACCAAATGTTACTGATTCGCTTACCGTCATGTCGATCTGCTCCACTGGCCGATGTTGCTCGCTTTTTTGAACCGTCCGCAAGCTCCCTCTCGGAACTTCGACGGGAGAGTGATGCACCAGTATAAGCAACATTTGTTATAGATGTTGACCTATAATGTGTGTTGTGCGCAATGATCACAAGTAAATGAAAAAGAATAATAGAAAAAAAAAAAAAAAAGAGTACATGGTATGAGTATAAGTTGATGCGTTCATTATCATTGCTTTTGGAATTAGGAAAAAAAACGTGTGTATGACTCAGAAGAGAATGGAGAAAGAACTCAGAGGAGAAATATATGAAAAAGAATACCGTCGATGACCCCAATAAATGCTGGGCGAAACCGTTCCAAAATCTGCAGGCTCCAATAGACGAGGTGTTGATGAACCAAAAGCAAAGCCAATTGAATTTCTTTCGCGTTTCTTTGTCTCCAATCTGGCCTCTCTCTCCTAGTTGTGCAATGAAAGTAAAAGTGAATCATTAATGTACATATAACCCGTGCACAATTGTGTTTGTTAATCTATTCGATTTTTTTTTGCACTTTTTTGTTAAATCTGCCGATTTGTTAAATTTACCTGATTTTTTCTTAAGATATATTCCCGGCGCTCTTTTTCGGCTTCAATGATTGCTTTTTTTCGTTCCTCGACCTGTTGCCTTTTCTCGGTGTCGCGTAGCCTTATCTCTTCGATGCGACGTTTCCTTTCTTCTTCTTTTTGCTCGCGATATTTTTGTGCAGCTTCGGCTTGAGCTTTGAGCTCTTCAATTTTCTTTTGTCTTTCTTCATTTTGTCGCTCTCTTGCTAATCGCAGTTTTTCTTCACGGTCTCTGGCAACTGTGAACATACGGATAAAAAAAATTTAAAAAAAAAAAAAAACATTTTCTTTTTCGTTAGAGAACTATAGCAGTGTGAATTTTTAATTAGATAAGTTTTGTTTTCTTTTTAATGTGAGATGCTTGGATAGAGGAAGGAAGTGTAGAAATCAAATAAAAAAAAACGCAATTAAAGCTTAATTGTATGCGCGGTTTTTAACACTGTACAGTCCAGCTAGCACAGTTACAGGCTAAAGTTGGATTTTTTTTTTTTTTAGTTGTACGTATAAGGTTCTTTTCTTCTTTTTTTTTGGCTATTATTTGAATGTTATCAATTACAGCAACAAGTTAATTAAGCTACGCCCAGATACATAGAAGCGAAGGGTATCACTCCATCGAGCTATTCTAAACCTATTTACGCGTTTTTTTTACGTTAATCCAAAAACAGGGCAAAAGCGATTGACAGTAGCTATAAAAATATTTAATTCGCCAGAGAAAATCGTAGCTTGCAGAAAGTTGGCATAATTGCGATCATAATTTGTTAAACTAAACCGTCAGTTTTATGTATCTTTAGTTCAATTTATAGTATCATAGAACTAGATTCAGTAAGAGCTCGCACGATGATCTAATTATAGTAATTTCAAACATCTTTCAGAAGTGGGCCACAATTGCAAAAGACGCACTAAAAAATGTCTTTCTTACGATCTTGTTGTTTTGTCAATTTTCTGTATTTAAACAGGCAGCCGCTTCCACTTTCGGTGAACAAAGAAATACATATGTATGTCGTTAAAATATGAAATAAAACAGAAAGCTCTTTCAGAAAATGAAACATGCGCAGAGTGGGATATAAACAGAGCTTCTGCCACCATTTCTGCGACGTCTACAGAAACCCTCAAAACGGCAAAATTATCTTAAAGTAGCAAACAAATGAAAAGAGGTGGTCGCCGTAGCTCAGCTGTTAGTTCGTTGGACTGATGTGCGAGCTGCGTAGGTTCAAGAACCAGCGGCACCGCATCTTGTCGAGGATTGACAAATCTCCGAGAGGTTAATTTGTCATAAAAAAGCTTCTCAATTCGCCGTTCGGAGTCGGTAATACATTTTAGGTCCCTTGCATTAGTGCGAAAAAATGTAATATGCACAGCGAGAGTGGTTGGGAGAAGCCAAGCCTTGGCTCATCCCAAGCTGTCGCGCCAGCAATTTCTTTTTTTCTTTTAAATGAAATAAAACACAGAAGGAACATATGTATGTTAAAAAAGGTACATAAACGCTGAAGTACTAAGCCAAAAGGTATTTCCGTCTATCTATTCTGCCCCACAGTCCATCCCTTTTCGAAAAAAAAAATAAAATAAAATTCAACAAGAAGGGCTAGGAGGCTATAGAAAATGCTCACGAAGAAAAGAGAAGAAACTGCTCTAAGTAACGAAGACGGGAGAAGAAACTGCTCCAATTAACGACAGAGTTAACACATAAGAAAAGTTGTCTCTAAGAAAAGCGACATCGTTTCTTAAAGTGAAAAATGCGAAGAGGTAGCCTCAGATAACCCATAGTAATTTACCCCAGTTGATAAAAAAAACGCACATTCCTAAGCTCAGTTTTTAAAAGAAAAGAAAGATCTGTTAAATATAGAACACCTTTCGCAAGAGCGTCTCAGCACAGCTGAACAAAAATTGTGTCTTCGAAAAAAAAAAAGGAAAACACTTGTCACCGGGAAGGCAAGGAAAAGTGAATGAAAACACTGAGCCAGAACTTTCAGTTCAAGAGCAGAATCAACAAACACCTACAAACATCTGGGACGTTGTATCAGTGTCATAGGTTTGCTTTTCTCTATAAAAAATCGCGAGAAAAAGTACTCCGTGGAATTTTTGATCCTGTTAGTATGAAAATTGGGCCACATGAACACCAGCCTGATCACCGCCAATCCAAGAGGAAAAATGAAGGATAAGGTAGCCGCGAACTTTATAAGAAGTAAATGAAGTTCAAACAGCGAGAATAGTCGACTGATATGGTTCAGGCACACTGAATAAATTTACAACGCTCGGTAACATAGATCCAAAATAAGAATGGTTCAGAGAAACTCTTTGTCCCTTGTCATGCCGAATTGTTATTATAATTATTTAAGGCCGAGAAGATACACATATTTAACGCTCCAGCTAGGAGGATTTTTGAATCCCAACTACATTCATAAAACTCCTCAAAAGTCACCAAAAACTATAAAATATGTAAATAGAACTGCAAAGAAGGCAAAGAAAGAGTGCTGCTTTACATAAAAGGAGGAAAAGGAAATCTTTAGTAAAAAATTGTAGTTAACATTTGCGAATGGAGATTTGATTAGAAAGCTAAACTGCATATGTACAATTTTCATTAAGATGAAAAGACATTTACATATCTACTTCCAAAGCCTCTGCAATTGTTAAGTACAGATCCTCGACAGTACATTTTCTTGAATTGATTGATATTGGTGTCCTAGATTTCTACATACTGTATACACTCATCACATACTGTATACACAGAGCGCTTTTTTCTGTTCCATATGTCTTAAGAAAGCACTACGGCTGCTCAGACGCGAGCTTCGATGTTGGAAGTTAGAAATGTAAACGTGAATGTGAAAACCGTAAACGAATGTTGAGGAAGTCTGAGGGCATTCCGACAAGTTCATGCGCCAGAAATACTCCTACAGCGCATTGAGCGTAATCGATTTAACTACACTCGTAACCACGTTAACTTGGGAACCAATGAGTGCAAGAACATTATTTTCATGGACAAGTCAAGACTATCGTAAAGTGATCCAGATTTTCGCCAGCGTTACAGGATACAATGGATGATTTGCAATTTGTACCATAGGCTTTTGTGGTAATGGTCATATGTGTATAAGTATATTTGCGATTAATAGTGAGTAAGTGTTTTTATATTTCATAAAAGCGTGAAAAGCAAAACAGATTACTACAAACATATATGTATATACGAGTTCACAATAAATAAAGCAGAACATATTTAAGATATTTAATTACACACTGATTAAGTGTGAATAAATGTATGTAAATAAACAAAATAGGATATTGAAAGATTAATTAGTACTCATCACGAACTTAGTATTAATAATTAACAATGGCTCACTTTGCTGAGATGAGCTATGCAATAAAATCGTTGGAAAAACATGGCGACCTAGACCTCCCGCCGTCCACTGAATGTACACAACCAATATGGGGCCCATTCTAAGGCCTGATATTGTTGGTCTGACAGATTGGTTCTAGAATTTTCTGAAAAGCATACGTCATCGCCCAGTCAATCAAGCTTCTAAACCACGACGGTGTGTTCCAAGCGAAAGTTTAAGCTATAACTGAGAACTTTCGAGAACTGTTCTTACTAAAGGGTTTTTCAATAGGGACGCTACAAAAGTAGAGCGACAGGGACAGCAAACGCAGCCATATTTTTCTTGCGGTTTTTTGACATTTCTCTTCAGTAAGGTTTGCCATTTCATGATGGAAAGATATACGAGCCAACAACGAGTCGAAATTATTAAAATTTACTACCGAAATTCGGAGTCAGTGGCCTCAACGTTAAGAGCGCTACGTCCAATTTATGGTCGTCATAATTTCTGGCTGGATGGCTTCGTCAATAAACAAAATATGCGGTATTGGTCAGGCAGCAATCCACACTTACTCCATGAGTCATCATTGCATCCCGAAAAAATTACGGTTTGGTGTGGTTTATGGGCCGGCGGCGTCATTGGGCCGTACTTCTTCCGTGATGATCAAGACCGGCACGTTACTGTGAATGGGGATCGCTACCGTTCAATAGTAACCGAATATTTTTGGCCCCAATTGGATGATATGGACTTGGAGGACATGTGGTTCCAACAGGACGGCGCCACAAGCCACACAGCGAATGTCACAATCAATTTATTGGAAACCAAGTTTGGAGAACGTGTTATCTCACGAAATGGTCCAGTCGCTTGGCCGCCTCGGTCGTGCGATTTGACGCCGTTAGACTATTTCCTGTGGGGCTACGTCAAGTCTATGGTCTATGCCAACAAGCCAGCGACGATTGATGAACTTCGTACGAATATCGAACGTGAAATTGCAGCAGTATCGGCCGATTTATGCTTGAAAACCGTCGAAAATTGGGTTCAGCGTCTGGACTTCTGCAAGCGTGCCCGTGGTGGCCATGCAAAAGAAATCGAGTTCCATACATAATGGCATCGAACGTACTTTCACAGGAATAAAGAATTTCATTGATATCCAAAACCGTTTTTGTTTTATTTAAAAAAACTTTTGTAGGGCTCTTATTGAAAAACCCTGTACAATCCTCGCGCTAAAACATACAGCACCGGATGGCGCTTAAAGCCCTCTCATCTACAGTAACCAAATCAAAACTTATAATGAGATGCCGCAGGACATAAACGACTTCCAAGTAACGAGAGAGCTGAAGAACACACTCGTACAACATGTAGTCCTTATTGCAAACTTTTGACAACAGACACAACAGACTTCCCAATTCCAAACGGATGCAGCATTTTTGAAGCTGAGATAACTGGCATTTTACAGGCCGCGAAGTTAATAAAAAATGACAACATTGTCAGAGAAAACATTACTATCTATGTTGACAGCCAGGCGGCTATTAATTCTCTGCAGTCAGCATCGATAAAATCGAAACTCGTAAAGGTCTGCAGACAAAACCTCAACGATATATCAAAGACCAACAAGGTGACCCTATGCTGGGTACCGGGCCACAGTGATATATCAGGTAATGAGAGGGCGGATGAACTTGCTAGGGGGGGTGCAGATCCTGCATATACCTTTCCGATCGCGAAAACACCCATTAGCACTCTTTACGGGGATATTGATGAGGAAACCATGATCAGGGCTAATACGCGATGGTGTCACATGGAAACATGTGCAATAGCCAGATCACTATGGCCATTTTTCGATAAGAAGAAGTCCAAAAATCTCGTACAACTTAGTCGAAGGGAAATACGAATCGTCTCCGGTGTCCTCACAGGACTTTGCGGATTAGGAATCCATGCGGAGCGTTTTGGATTGCCCTACAACCACTATTGCAGAAGCTGCAGGGACGAAGAAGAAATAGAATCCGTACGACGCCTGCTATGTGAATGTCCCGCATTGGCCACCAGAAGATTGCATACTCTTGGTAGTAGCTTCTTCCATGGGCTGGAGGACCTTAATATCGCTGATTTTAGGAAACTCCTGAGATTTCTATCCCTTTCTGGGTGGTTTCCGGATAACCCAACCCTATCCCTTGGTTTGACTCCCATGAGTACACTTTTTATGGGTACATAGAACCCGCTTAAGGTCTAAGTAAGTCTTTAGGACAACCAACCATCATGCCGCCCCTCACGAAAGGCATAGACACACCATAGTAACCGGAAAACTAGAGACGTCATCTGGTACGTATCAGTACAGGTCCCAACTCACAGGCGTTCCACCTTAAAAGAATGCACCTACGCAGTACCCACCGAAAACCATACTAAAATTCACTTTGTATTCCAGATGGTTCAGCTTCAACTTTTAACTAATTCCACTCCTTTCATAGATACCTACGAAGATCCAAGTGAGAGGGCGCGGTTCACATCACCCCTTTCCCTACAACCTACCTACCTCCCATCATCTAAGACACAACTCCCAATTTATCGAACCCGAACTGATTTTTTTTAAAAAATTTACACGGATTTTAAAGTAATGAGCAACGGATGTTGTCATGTACCGGCAAGGAATTTCACCTGAATTGTACGACACATAAAAACACACACATAACGGTCGAGTTGAATTATTATTATAATATTTATTTTAATTTTTTTGCATAAAATAATTGGATACCTAATCAATTCAATGACAAAGAAAACATTTCTTTAATTTCCTCAGCATCCGCTGGACCAATTATGCTCAAAATCAGCTTTAAATTTCATGCTGACAAATATAACAAGAAAAAACTGCATGATCGTACGTTGTTTCGTTCTCCAGATATCGAAGGCAAACAAATTGATCTCCCACACATACATACACAAACACACAGACATCATTTCCTGATGAAATAACTTTATCGCTGTGCCTCTGCGATGAATAAGATGATAGCAGTGATGAAAGGAAAATTCCACTGTAAAAGCCCATCGCGAACCAACCCATACCAATTTGGATTTAGACTGGTATGATTGCCACATTATAGGGGTATATCTCTTTTAAGTCTTCCCGGAAAAGTCTTTGCAAAGGTGTTGGAAACGCGTTCCAGAGCTGTGGTCGAGTCCCGGTTGGGCGATGAGCAGTGCGGCTTTCGTCCAGGTAGAAGCACAACCGACCAGCTGTTCACTCTCAGAATGGTACTTGAGAAGGCCTGGGAGTATGCCCAACCTATCTACAGTTGTTTTGTGGATTTGGAGAAAGCATATGATCGGGTCCCTCGAGGTAAACTCTGGAGTCTATTGCAAGAGTACGGGATTGACGGTTCTCTTCTGAGGTCCATTCAATCTCTGCACACTAACTGTAAGAGCTGTGTTCGGGTGAACGGCGTTAAGTCGACACCTTTCACCGTGGGCGTTGGACTTCGCCAGGGGTGCGTTTTGTCACCTCTCCTTTTCATAGTGTATATGGATTGGATGTTACAGCGCAGCCTTGGTGAGGAACGTTTCGAATTGGGAGACTTTAGGATAAGTCATTTGCTTTTTGCTGATGACTTGGTCATCCTTACGTCCAGCCAGACCGAACTTCAGCGCGCACTAGATAGGTTCGTCGCCGTCTGTGTTGAAGCTGGGATGAAGGTAAACGTGAACAAATCAGAGGTAATGGTAATTTCCAGAACACCTGTTCAATGCACTCTGCATGTTAGTGGAGTTCCATTGAAACACGTGGAGAAGTTTAAGTATCTCGGGGTCCTATTCACGAGTGATGGTAGGAGCAATACTGAATTATCCTGTAGGATTGGTCAGGCTGGAGCAATTTTGAGACAGCTTGGTCAATCTGTTATCAGGAGGGCCGAACTTGGCATCGAAGCTAAGTTGTCGGTCTTTAATTCAGTGTTTGTTTCGACCCTCATCTATGGTCATGAGGTTTGGGTAATGGCCGAAAGAATAAGATCGCGAATACAAGCTGCCGAAATGAGATTTCTTCGTTGTATTGCTGGGGTGACTCGTCGAGATAGGAACACCAGGATACGCGAGGCACTCAATGTCGAGCAGCTACTTCCTCGAGCGGAGAGGTCCATACTTCGATGGTTTGGGCACGTCAAACGCATGTCCCCAACTCGGTTTCCAAGACGTGCCATGGAATTCGTGCCATCGGGTAGACTTCCCCTGGGTAGGCCTAGGATGAGATGGCTGGACCAAGTCCGAAATCTCACCTCTACCCGTATGGGGATAGCCCATAGATAGATGAGTTAGAGTCGATGGCGGAAGATCGGCAATTGTGGAGGGTCCACTTAAGCTCCCTAAACCCGCGACCCTCATAGTGGATAAGCGGGCCATTGGAAAATGATGATGATGATGAATGATGATGATTGCCACATGCCCGGAAATGATTGTATCTTCTGGGAAGTTGGCGGCACGACCAGTGGTGACCGAGCCCAAGGATGAAAGGTTGTGGGCAAAGCCAACCGTTAGCAAGGCCTATGCGTATTCAGCTTTACCCTGGTACAGGCGGCTCTGCCGGGGTGTACACTTTTTTTCGGCCATACTCGTAGGAACAAAATTAGTAACCAAAAAAAAAAAAACCCTTAACCCAACTTATCGTTGGCTACGGTCAGAGACACCCTAAATGCGGTCGCGGTCGAAGTAAAAAAAGCGCAGACATTAGAGGTCGGCGCGGTAGAAGAAAAGTAGAGAGATCTCTAAGAAAAAAATTACTCCAGGTTTGCTACGAAAACGGGAGTTCAAGACAGCACAGCATCTAAAATAGATCCTAATGGCAAAGGACTCTGTCACGTTAACAGAGAAAGAACGTGAGAGCCTTGCATGGGCGGAAAGTGTCATCGCAAAGGATAAGGTCACTAGACCTAAACCTGCTGAAAAAGCCCCATTAATGGTACCCCAAAAGAGGAAACGGCCAGCTTCGTTATAACCTACACAAAATAGGTATAATTCACGGAAATGGAATGTCGTCTTTGCTTGGTAAATGATGAAACTGAGGAACGCATGGCTCTATATGCAATACAGAGACAATATTTTTTAAGAGACATATGTTAGCTTAGGTTACGGTGGCAGACATGCAGACACACTTAGGCCAAAAGAGCTACATACACAGGCCGAGAGCGGCTAAGACCCAGTTTCTCGTTATAAGCTTTTCAATTCGCTATTCGGAATCAGCAAGAAATTGAACATGAATGGTTGCGAGAAGCTAGACATTTTACATTATATAAAGCGGCCCTTACACGGTCAATCAAATGACATCATGCATCGTGTAGGTGTGAATTGACGCTACCTCTTAGACAGTTCAATCGAATGACATTAAATTTTTAGTTTTCGTGAGTATTCGTGGTCGACGGGTTGTGCGATGAAACAAGACAATTGCATTTCATACATTGCTCTTGCAGTTTGCATAAAGAGGAAAAAGAAAAAAATGGCAAGGAAAAAGAGAATTCGGATGAAGGAGTGGTTAAAAAAAGGAGTCACACGAAACTCTTTTAAATCAATTGAAAGAATCTGCACGGGACGATTACAAAAAAATGTATGAGTATGGATAACTCCACTTATGAGAAATTGCTTAAAATAGTTTTTCCATTGATAATGAAAAATATACATTTATGCGTGAAACGATCGATAGATTTCAATGAATTCCAATATAAATGCTCGGTTTTCATCATCCCTTATTTTTCCGATTTAGACATGTTTGCTCTTCCGCGACACAAAACATAATGAAGCAATTAGGTCAATCCAGCCCTTACACACATCAAACATGGTTAGATTTTCGTCAATCAGACTTCATCGAATGTGTGTGACGCATACAGATGCATTTTCACAAACGCGTGTAAGTGATTGACGTCATTCGACTGACCGTGTAAGGGCTGCTTAACAGGAACAGCTCCACCCCTTAGACAAATTGAAGGAATGTATCTTGAGTTTGTTCGAAAATAAAATTAAATGGTTCTTCTTTGACAGGGCTGACGTTAGGCCAATTACTAAACGTTAACCTAACCCAAGCTATACTATAGATACAACATTATTTATGCCTATACCGTCCACCACAATAGACCTCATAGGTCGCAGTGCGCATTTAGAGCGCCTATAATTTAACACAGCTTCTTCAAAATGATATCGATAACGAACATCCACAACAAGAGGGATAATCCAACGCTGAAAAGTGCCTCTGGTAGCTGATCTCCTTATAGAGTTGTACTCGAGTGTGGAATTTATTGTGGCAAGCGCCGGCATCTTGCATATCCATTCACGTAGATAGGCCTTGTTCAACTCCCCGGCTATCTAGAGCACATTTGAAGACTTCACTCTATGCATTATTGAAGGCATCTTCTACGTCCAGAAATGCCATCAGTACAATTTTTTTCTTAATTTCTCCCACACTGTGTTTTGATGGGTCTGAAAGGTCTTGCTATAGCAAGACGCTGTCTCCTTGTCTTATGAATGAATATAACAATCGCTTTCCCGCAAACCACTTCCACAGTTGCCAGGAAGGAAGCTCATATGGTAAAGACTCTTCACCTCCACGGTAGAAGACTCACTGGTCCTACGCGGTGACCCTTACTTACTCGGTTCGGGGTAAACCTAGACCTCAACCAACAAGCCTCTCAAGTTAGCCCGGTCCTTAGCTAACTGCCTCCAGTTGCGGCACGCTTAATTGGTTGAGATCCCCTTCTACTTGTGCGGTGATCCCAAGCAATCGTATTCCAACACCTGTTGGTTGGATACTTGCCAAAGTGCGCGACAACAGACATCCCTAAAACAAATTATGTATTTAGTGACCCGCATCTGATTTGAATAAACCTGAGGGTAGCCGATGGAAGAGAAAGTTCTTTAGCTGCGATGGGAGTAATTTCATTCGGAAGCGTAAAGAGAAACAGCATCGTCAGGAGTGAAGGAAGTGAGTTGCTTACGCCTAATGTAGGTGAGGAGAAGGAGAACCATAGGCCATATCAGCATACCAAAATGATGTAGAAAAAATGTTTGGGCTAGAAGCAGAGGTCAAATCACTGTCTTATAAATTCCTAATTGAATGCAAGGGTTTTAATCAGATAACGATCAAGGATCCACTTTTCCAATTCGACAGAAAAGAAGGTTGCCCTAAGGAGACATGTCAACGAATTTTTAGGAGAAATTCAGACAATTGAAAATGCGTTGAAGAGAACTGAAACGTAACAAAACAAATGAAGTCCAACAAGATATTCACCAAAAAAAAACGATTATTTTATCTTCTAATTAATGCACTTAAGATAGGCTAGTGCAATTGTCAATCAGCTTTATTTATTTGATAAGCAAGCAATAATAGATTATCAAAATCGAATGTCAATTTTAGGTGTGTATTCACTTTATGCCACGTAAATAGAAGTAATGACATTGAGGACACAGATGGAGTTAGACATACGAGTACACACAGTCAACATCGCTTATAACGACATCGGTTATAACGACGTATCGGTTTTAATTTTTAGTTCTGAGCTCCATTAACTAATTTTGATATCGGTTATAGCGACCTTACGCTTATAACGACCAAATTCATCGGTCCCTTGCAGGTCGTTATAACCGATTTTGGCTGTACATATGTATGCACTAGCAAACATTATGCTGTCGTTGAACTTTTCAAGGTCGGATATCAATGTCACATCGTTCGTACACTTGGGATTGGTAAGCAAAACGTGTTTGATACCATTAAACGATTCCATCAAGAAAGTCATTTGGGCGACCAGCAAAGAAGGAGTAAACCCTTGAATGTCGAAAAATCGGCAGACAGAGCTTCCTTCGAAGTCCGAGTCAATCCATAAGGAAAAAAGCCTAACATTGCAGAATATGATGTCGATCTTATCATGAAATACAATCTTTACTTTTGCCTTTACAGGTTTAACAATTCACGACAGCTAATAAGATTAAACGATCGTGATCGCCGAGCTCACCGGAGAACAATATTTCAATGCAAAAGCAGAGCAGTCAAACAATAAACTGACACGGTAAGGGTGAGATTAGGTTCGAGTGGCAGACTAACTCAGTCCAGTATATTATGTTCATTGTGATGCCACAAGGATTTGGACTTGCACAATTCCCCAAAACTATCCACAGAACCAAACAGAGCGTTTTATAAAGTACTGGAAGCATCTGATATGGGATGGTCCACTGTCTCACCATACTGTCAGTTTGGCCACAACCATTAAATTGTTGCATCTACTATGCCCCGCAAACAGTGTTTGCACTTCAAGTCTATTAGTTAAACTATTTTAGCTAGCTAACTATTCCTCGGAGAAAAGTCTTTCTACGCCAAAAATAAATGTATTCAGTATACCACATGTCCAGGACAAAAAGCCATCGTTTATAAATAAAACTTCAATTGCGGATTTGTTTTACAGGAAAAACACCATTGGTTTTATGGCCCCATATGGTTAATGTCAACAGAAACAACATCTTGAAGCCGTTAATGCTTCTTTGGGCCAGAAGCCACTTTCCGAAAAAGATTGTTGGTTTCAAGAGGACTCAGGTCACCGAGATGACTTGGAGGGCAGTCTGGGCCTTTCTAGTGCTGGACATTTGCAGCTACAACAGTGGGGATTGTGTGATATACATATGTGTGTACTTCGTTTTGCCGCATGGTCTCCAATTACCCAACGCTGCGTAGTTATTGCCGCTATTCTGGCAATATCTGTCCGGGTTCTGTTTAGCAAATTTCTTGTCTTTGTCTTGCCGTAGCTACCCCACATCTTCCTTGATACAAAGCAATCAGTAAGCCACCTCAATTCCAGGTGTGGTCGCCGTGGGTCAGTGGTAAGTGCATTGGACTGCTGACCGAGTAGCGAGGATTCAAGCCCTAGGAATATCCACCGAACATTTTTCGCGGCACCACCTCTCGTCGGGGAATGACAAGCCTCTGGGAGTGTAATCTGTCATGAAAGAGCTTCTCAATTCGCCATTCGGAGTCGGCAATAAGTTATAGGTCCCTTCCATTCGTGCGAAACGTGTTACACGCACAACATGAATGGTTGTGAGAAGTTAGGCCTTGGCTTATCCCGAGCTGTCGCGCCAGCTACTTTCAATTGCTAGTTGGCCTTCTGCAGCATGAATAGATTTGCCCTTTAAGGGCTCCTAGCGGAATGTGGACCCTTGGCGTGAGTGAACCTTGAAGGCCTAAACCATGTCTGGCCAGTTCATCCGCACGCTCATTTTCCCTTATCATGTACTGCGGTATGGGTTCCGCGGTGTGTGGTCCTATATCGATCGCCCAGGAGGACAAGGTCGTTTCGGCACTCTTGCGCCAGTTTAGAGGATATTAACAAGTCGTCTTGGCTTGTGCGAAACGGCTAAAGGCACGCGATCCTTGCAGCAGGATTGGCATAAGATAGCCGTCGAAGAGCGGATGCTTGAATTTAATTTTGAATTTTTCTCTCATTTTTAGTTTATAGATTTACTTAGGGGTTGCAGTAGCT
Organism: Matsumyia berberina; assembly: GCA_917880715.2. NCBI lineage: Eukaryota > Metazoa > Arthropoda > Insecta > Diptera > Syrphidae > Matsumyia > Matsumyia berberina. The sequence goes on from OU862870.1 coordinate 40,852,696, forward strand.
CAGCGGATAGTGGACCGCTATGCGAGCTGCGTAGATTCACCAAGAAAACCTACGAGAGTATATTCGCCGTTCGGAGTCGGCCATAAGCTATAAATCCCTTCCATTCGTGCGAAAAATCTAAGATGCACAACATGAATTACTGCTTTGACTGATTATGAATTCTATTCACCATTTGACACTGTCACACCTTGCGTACTTTGTTTAAGATTTTTTCCATTTTATTTGCCTTTTCCTGATTCCCCAACTATTTATCGTCAATGACAAACTAATCGATCGCCAGAAATGCTATAGATCTTTCAAACACGAAGATGATGTTTTAACAGAACGCAAAGGGAGTTATGGTTGGACGAAAACATGTTTGAAATCTTATGTCACAAATCGACCAGGAAACACTTCTTAAAACTATAGGTCCGATCGTAAGAAAAATACAGCAAGCACAGCATGAATGATCGGAGAAGCAAAACCTTGGCTATCTATGCGAGCCGAGTATTTCTTTACAAATCAACCCCCAACCACATTTCGACACTTGAGGAGGATACCTCATCTTTATATCGTGCGCAGTCTTGGGCTGTAAATAACGGTGGACGACTTCGCAATTGTGGAGAGTCCACTTAAGCTCCCTAAACCCGCGACCCTCATAGTGGATAAGCGGGCCATTGGAAGATGATGATGATGATGAACGTGGCGTTATGTGATTTCTTTATTTTTGTACTGAAGCGTCCCGAAAGCCACTATCCCTCTCCAAATTTGCAAAACAATGTCGACAGCATTTAAAGTTTGATCGCAAGCAAAATGAACGAAAATATGTGAAGTTCGTATTTGTCTGGACAAACTGTCAATGTTAAGGAAACTCTTTGTCTACCTCGAAGCAAGTGAGAAACACTTTAGAGGCCTAACGAAGACTGATTCTAGGAAATTGCTAGACCATCGATTTGACGTGACTCAGTGGTTATTGCGTTGGACTGCTGGGCGAGCGAGCCTCCGGGAGTATAATTTGTCATGAAAGAGCGTCTCAATTCGCTGTCCGTAGTCGGCAGTCAATTGTAAATCCCTCTCATTCTTGCGAAATATCTAACACGTACAGCATGAATAGTTGCGTGAAGCTAGGCCTTGGCTCATCCCGAGGCATATAAGACCACAAATAGCACGTGGAACTCTCACTTACAGACGTTTTAAGATTTGTCAAGGAACAGTGTTGCCAAGCCAAAAAACCTTTGCGGCAGCCTAATCTAATCTATCCCACAAGAGGCCTACTGTCAATAAAAATTTAACTCCATCTAATTTATTTGTGCTTTCGACTTCGAAATGTCATCTACAAAAAGACAATTATTGGAATTGTTGGGTCGATATTTGCACTGTGAATTGCTTTCATTTTTCTTGAATGACAAATGGTACTATAAAATTAAATCTTTTTAAACGTAAATTTGGACCTAAATGAAACAAATTTCTCCATTTCACGGACTCACCCGAGACAAAATCGTTCACATTTATTTGCATCGTGAAAATGGGAGCGCTTAATTTGAAAAGGGCAGAGATCAAAAGATAATTGTGTATATGACCAACGAATAACAGAGTGAAATCGAAATTACCCAAGGTTTTTCAACTGGTTTCTTTTTCGTTATAATGGGTTGCATTTTACTTTTTTAAACTGTTCTACAAAGTACAATAATCCTATTTCTAGTGCTGCAATAGGTTTGTTGGAATACAAGCAAAATGTTAAATGGGGAGCTCATCTCAACCGGTGTCATACGGATAATGCGTTTCATCTTGACGATGCGATACGCAAACACTTGTTCACAAAAAGCCTGGCAAACCTGGAAAACACAAGCTGCAACCATCACTGCTTGTTTGAGGAACGAATGAATCTAAAGCTACGTTCAGACGATTGTAAGATCTTACAATATTGTCAGGTCTTCCAATGAAAAAATTGTCCCAAATGTCTTACAATCTTGTGAACTGACAATTTTTGTCTGACAACGTTGTAAGAAAAGCATTGTCAGGTCATTGTAATATCGCCATCTGCTAATTGTCAGCACATTGGAAGACCTGACAATATTGTAAGATCTTACAATCGTCTGAATGTAGCTTAAGAAACAGGAACTGGATCCGGAATTATTGGAAAGCCACTTGCGGTGAACACCTTAGCTTCATTCTCATCCATATTCCAGGCAGAGGTCTTTGTATCAGTGTGTGAGATTTAATCGAATCTCATATATTTAGAGGGGAACATGTAGTTCTAGAAATCCATACGGTACTGTATTAACTAGCAATGAACAAACTTGTCATTTTACTGAATATAAGACCTGACTCAGTAATGACGGACAGACACCTTTCAGCGGCCCTGAACTCAGGCAATGAAGCCTAAGACAACACACCGGAACAAGTACGATCCGAGCTCTCCACACCACCATAACAGAGCTCATCTTCATTGCGAATCCAGACAGGGACAGTCCTAACTTAACAGATGCAATGATTTTCATAAGCATATAAGACCCAGTGAACGTTTGTTGTGATGCCGCTGCAGCTTTGGGGTTTTTTTTTTTCGATCTATCAGCAAAGTTAGAAGACTACTGTCATCCGCAAGATTCGCAAGATTGTTGAGAAAGGGACCTAAAGTTTAAATTACTCTCAAAGGATTTTACCACCTCTTGAGGATTTTACCACCTCGTTAGTGAAAATGTTCAGTTGATTGATGGATATGCAATAAAGCCTACTGGCAATGGATAAAAAAGGATCTAGGATCCGAACAAGTGTACTGACCAAAGATCAATACACCAGATTACTGCCAGAGCTGCCGAGATTCGGAGGAAACAAAAACTTCCAAGCAATGGCTTTGCGAATGACCAAATTCTTAAATTCGTTAGAGAACTAGAGGACCTTGTGCAAGTTCAATTGTGGTGTAAAAACATTCCAGACAGTGGATAAATACATTAGAAACGTTACCACAAATAAACAGGTGAAACGCAAATGCGATATCCCTTGCAAGCACTCCCAGAGCGAACCGCCCACCTAACCTAACCTATAATTATACTCATAGTACACACATGAACATAGACATATGTATACGGAGGTACGTAAGCAAATTGCATTATAGTCTAATAAGGTCAACAACTTGTTTTCTGATGTTGCCCAGTGTTGTGACGACATGTCGACTCTTACATAGATATGCACATGTAATATAAGATACATATATCCTGCTGTTTAACGCCTGCAATACGGCACAGAGACATAGACTCTGCCAAACGCGGATGAGGTTGCTCTTGGCTTTTTCGATAGGGAAATTTTTCGGGTGATTTTCAGTCTATTCTGCATAGACGGTGAGCGGAAGAGGTAACGACGAACTGTATGGGCTGTGCAGCGATATCGGCTTAGCCAGAAGAAGGCTAGGTCATGTAGAGTGAATGGACACTAATGCTCCGACCAGGAAAATCTTCAAATCCACACTAGGGGGACGGTGCTTTAGAGGAGGACCGCGACTTGGGAGGCGCACGCAAATGGAAGGGGACCTCAGCCAACTTGGCGTGGGAAATTGGAGGCAGCTAACAAAAGATCGAGCTGGCTGGAGACGTTTGTAGCGCCGCCTTAAGTATAACGCCCGACGAGTTGAACTACCTCGCCATTTTGTTAAGAAAAGAGTGACAGTTTTCAGCTGATCGGCAGGTATACGTGTATCCAGGCAAAGCAGACAAAGATCTTTCGATTTAGCCCGTCAACAAAAAAAATCCCCTTTTAGCAAAATTGACTTATCTTCCGTTGCACCGAATCCATTTTCCGGAGTCTAGGTGAGTCAAAAAACTTCCTAAATTCTTCTGTAGCCCCTCTCATTTTTGTTTTTCAATTAATTTGCATTTCTTTGGACCAATTTCAATCAAGAGCATATTTCGCTTTCAAAGACGCTGATGGGAACTTTCACGCTTGTCCACTATTTACTGCAAAGTTCCTCTTCTTTGGAAACTTGTCAATATTAGTTAAGTATTTTCTTTCACCCTGTGAAAAGTGCGAATAAAATTGCTTATATAACATGTGCAAATATATGCGTAAAACACTTAAAGATGCAACCGTCCTAAAACGTCTTGATAAACCCAGCGAGTGCTCAATACAATTGTCGGGTGATAGCATGTGACTTATACTTCATTCGCATCACAGCGTTCTAAAAGCATTACAAACCGGCTTTAGTGTTTATGAGTAATAATTTGACAAATATGTTTAACTTGGCGCACTCATTAGAGACGCAAATCTTTGCCGGTCTATTGTTTGTATACTTAACCTTGAAGACTTATTTGTTTATTTAAAACCATGAATAGTGTGCTTTCACTACGCTGTTCTACTTCCGCTAATTGATGTCGTTGTTTGTACTCAAACGCACTGTATCATTTACGAAAACGACGACCTTCAGAAGGACATGTCGCATCTTACGTGTACTAATGTAACTAATTTAGTAATTTGTTAGTAAAAAAAAAAAAGAAAAAGAAGAAAACTATTGTCAAGTATGTACAGGTACACTTCTCACAATAAAACTTAAAATGCGAATTCAGTCGTGTACGATTCGCTTTATGCAAATAAAAATCAATTGAGATATTTCTTTCAATTTATAAAGTACGCAATCAGCTGCAAGTGCATGCGAACGGCTAAGATGTGTGGTGTACCTGGCACAGATAATATGTATACCTTGAATCGAATTGGAATCATCTCCAGTCTGAGCAAACCAATGCAGACTAGCTGGATTAGAACATTCCATGGCAGCTACTTATTTTTGGTTTCACATGTTCATAAGATAAAAAGAAATTTATGCAAGAATGGTAATTGAAATGACTAAGTCGCTTATCCTTTTTTTTTTTTTGGGAACAAAGTGACGAAAAATTTAAGTCACTCACCTTTTCTTTCTACGCTCCCTTCGCGGCTTCTATCAGCTGGAGCTGTATCTGGAATAAAAAGAATTCATATACGATTACACACACAAATTAACTCAAATAAGGCGAAGTAAAATTAAATTATTATTCATCTGCCCACCGAAGAAAGAAAGTACAATAACTTACGATTGCGAGATACAGACGGGCAGTCAATTCGACCAGACAACAGGCCAATGGATTTTTCTTCGTTAAAGAATTAAATGAAAATTTTAGTTTTGAACTATAAAAAAAATGACAAAAGCACAAAGAAAGATTGATGGAACACCTTGAAACGCAACGAACCCATCGCACAGAGAACTATCTCGCAATTTTCACCGACTTTGGTGCATGGTCGTGTCAAAGTATGCAAACTACGGAAAGAATGAATGTGGTGTCTGCGGTGCCAGCCCCTTCTTTCTTCGTTGCCTTTTCTTTGCTTTCAAGTCTCAATGACTTGTAATTGCCGAAAAACATGGACACACTGCCATCAATCGGGTTTTCGCGATTCTCCGCCTATTGAGTGATATGGAAAAATAATGGAAAACTAGCGATTAACACTATTAACTGCCAGCTAAGCGCAAAATATGCTTTTTTTTCATGATATAAATTATTTTTATACACCTATGTGAAAAAAAAACGCAAGCAGCACCAGAAGCAGAGCAGCAGAAAATACTTTTTTTTTTTTTTTTTTGAGAAATCTGTCAAGGCTGTTTTTCGATCGATTGTTTTCGGGCGATTTGTTTGAGGTACGCGTTTTATTTTTGCACAAATACGTTCGGCGAAGGTTGAATAAGGAATTTTGGATATTTTTGCACTGTTTTTTTTGCGTACCTGATTGACTATTTGTAGAAATTAATTGTTCGCCCCCAAGACTCGCCATATTTTCTCACTTTACATCAGTCACTTGGAATTTTTTTAGAACTATATGACGGAGGCACAAGAAAAATCAGCAGTGCAACACCCGAGTGCTAAAGATGGTGCCGGCGACAGTGACATCTATGAATGAGAGTATGCAGTGTTCGGTGTTAGATTTTATACCATTAATTGCGCTAATTACCATACTAATCAGGGTATTGACTTGACTCGAGTAAATTAATGCATTATTTAATTAAAACAAATAAATTAATTCACTGCTGTAAACATTTTTTGTTAAAAGGACTGTAGAACATCTAAGTACACCAGAAAAATTGTTAAAAAAATGGCCGTTATTCGATAACATGAGATGCCATTGACGGTGAAAAATGAAGTTAGGTAAATTCGTATTAGGCCCGCCAAGTATCTGTATTTTAACAAAAGTGTATAAAGATGCTTGTCCATAGGGCTTATAGCCTGAGACTGTACTAACTTAATCCCAAGGTCAAGGACATGTACCACTTCACAGCCACCGTTGATCGAAAGACAAGAGACTTCACAACGGGTATGTGGCCGATGCTCAGGTGGGAAGGTAGGAAAAGCGTACTTTTAGTAATGAAAATACAGCTGATAGCCTGTCTCGTTCAATCGGTCCCTTACTTACCGCTTTCCTTGCCTCATCCTAGGTCCTTTTCACCGTACGTGGGTCGTCTGAAACTCATTAACTTACAATAGTTGTTGGAAACCCGAAGATATGTATTTTTCATTATTTGTTAAACTCTAACAATTCACAGTGCTGAAGATCTTAACCCCTTTTTCTTCTTAGATCATACTGGATTAATAAAAGTGTTTTGGAGGCTGAGTCAAAAATTCTTTCACCTGCGACCGTCTGTAAAAACTGTTTACATTAAAAGTCGTTTCTGCATTTTTAAATTCAAAGCTTTATTTTTTCACAATTTGTTTTGCACTTACATATAGATACCCTACCTAAAGTATCAAACTTTGGTGCTCTGCACATTTTAGCAACGCCCATCTGGATGTCAGCCATGCAAATGCACTATAAATTAAATAGTTTCAAAAATCTAGTACATTTTCATCTGTCCAGTAGCTCTTTTGACATATGCATTGTAAATTCTACTGTCGGAAATTTTAAATTGGCGGTATAAGTAAAGTTGTTGTTTTGTGTTTATTTCGCTGTAATGCCTGCGCAACTTGAAAATAATTCAACAAGTGAAGAAATAAAAAGAAAACATTTGCCATGGTAAAATTCTTTTACATTCGCACATATTTTATGGATTCAACCACCCAATTTTTATAAATAGGATCGAGAAATACCGGCCTGCTAAGTTTGAAGAAATCGTGGGCAACGAGGACACAGTCAGCCGTTTGTCGGTTTTTGCCACACAGGGAAATGCCCCGAATATAATAATTGCTGTAAGTCTAGAGTCTGAATTCAAAGAGCACCTCAGTTATTTGTAATTTTTTTCGTTGTAGGGTCCACCGGGAGTGGGCAAGACAACAACTATTCAATGCCTTGCTCGTATTTTACTGGGCGAGAGCTACAAAGAAGCTGTGCTTGAGCTAAATGCATCAAATGAGCGAGGTATCGATGTTGTACGCAACAAAATAAAGATGTTCGCACAGCAGAAAGTCACATTGCCCCGAGGCAGGCATAAGATTATTATTCTAGATGAAGCCGACAGCATGACCGAAGGGGCACAACAGGCATTGAGGCGTACAATGGAAATATACAGTAACACCACCCGATTTGCTTTAGCTTGCAATACCAGTGAGAAAATTATTGAGCCCATTCAATCACGTTGTGCTATGCTGCGCTTCAGCAAGTTGTCAGACGCTCAAATTCTAGCCAAGTTAATTGAAGTGTGCCAAAAGGAGAATCTTACATTTGAAGAAGAGGGCCTGGAGGCGATTGTATTCACAGCACAGGGTGACATGCGACAAGCATTAAACAATCTTCAATCGACAGCAAATGGATTTGGCAACATCACAGGTCCAAATGTATTTAAAGTTTGTGACGAACCGCATCCCATGCTTATACAGGATATGCTTGAGCATTGTGTACAAAACGACATTCACAAGGCGTACAAGATTCTGGCAAAGTTATGGCGGTTGGGTTACGCTGCTGAAGATGTCATTGGGAACATATTTCGCGTATGCAAGCGCATGACGTTTGACGAGAAGATGAAGTTAGAGTTCATACGTGAAATTGGCATAACCCATATGAAAATCGTCGATGGATTGAACTCTTTGTTGCAGCTTACTGGATTGTTAGCCAAACTTTGTGCTATTTCAGAGAAGAGCTAGAATTAGATTTGTTTTGTTTTCGAAATACATTATTTTTAATTAATACGTCATAGTGGTGTTGTTCATTTCTTTAAGTTGGATTTGTTAAGGCTACCAGCAAGTTTGTAGTATGTATTCGAATTTTTATTAGAAAACAGAACAATAAGGTATCGGTCTTCTCCCATTTTAAAATACCGCGATCCTATATGTGGCTTTTAAGAACCACTAAGTGCATGTCGAAAGTATTGTGTAAACGATCTGCCACTTAGTAAGTAACACCTGCTGCCATGAATATGTGTGAACTAAAGTAAACCAACTTGTACTCCTTCGAAATCGAAGCACCATTGCTACGGCGATATTTTAAGCCGCGCTGTTGAGCAGGTGGTCCGCCCTAGTATTGCTGTCAAATTTAGAGGCCAATTGTGTTCTTCTGAGTGTTTATATGCTCCAGAGGCTGTCAGGAAATTAATCTGAGGGTGAAAAGTGGCAAGGTCGGTCGGTGAGACAAGTTCACTGCCTATAGTCCGATTCCTCACATGAATGAGGGCGGGGCGTTCTGTTACGAATTGAAGAAGCTTTTCACGCTCTTCCTGTAGAGTCTACAGATAGGGTTCGGTGACAGATTAAACTTGTGTATATGACGTTTTTGTCGGAAGTGGCCACTTGGGACAGCGATTAGAATTTTAAGATAGTTTTTGCTCAGATCCTGAAGAAACTTAGATTTCTTTTTGGATGAAGTGGCGTGAAAGTATTTGGTACATTTCTGCCCTATACTTACCATCCAAATTGCGTTAGATTTGAGCAGGGTTTCTTCCCACGTATGGATTTTGAAGTAAAAATTTGCTAACTTCACAGTCTGGTTCGGGACTACTTACACAAGCCTTTTTATGACACGCCTTTAAAATTAAGGAATCATTTGATCAGAGTCTATCCAAAAGGGAAAGCTTAGAACATCGTCAAGTAAAACGTAGGTAGAAAGCGAATAATGAATTATAGAAAACGAGAGACTGTGTTACTTTGGGTCATCTTATTTTCTTAAAAAATAAAATTAAAAAGTTTGGTTTGATTTATTTAAAGATCAGGAACAACCAATATGGTTTTGGTCAACATCAATTTTCGGCAAATCGTCTTTGTTCAACGTCACACGCTTTGTTTAAAAATATAACTTGCACAAAGTGCTAACATTGTATTAATTTCAGAAAGTATTTTTCTTGTACTGAAAACGTATAAAATTTAGTACAATCGCAGCACTCTGGCATTGCTAACAGAAACCATATGATCTCAATTCCACTCGGCAAGTGACAGCACCAAAAGCTCACTTTGAACAAATAAAGTTAACATTTGTTGCATCGGCCATCAGTAAATGAGCGAAATGTCGAATCGTCTGCTTCCGATTCCGATTTGTGTATCAGTTGAATTTTGTCTGTCCTATTGATTTCGTGTTTCTCTCCTTCATTTGATTTTTGTTTACGGAAATGAGTTTGCATGAAGTGTACATTGTATCGGCTGCTCGCACCCCAATAGGTACATACTTATCCAATATCATCCCATAACCTTCTGATAAATTTCACAAAAAATCGACATGGTTTCACCATTGCTAGGTTAGCAAATTAGCCGCATAAAGGAAAACCCCCGATTGATTACTTGTTTATGATAAAATTTGAAAAAGTTTCATCTGAAGCTGGTTTTTAACATTAAACTTTCTCCTCGCATAGGCAGTTTTAATGGCACACTTTCTAAGCTTAAGGCATCCGACTTGGGAAGTATTGTGATTAAAGAAGTACTCAAGCGATCGAACGTTCAGCCCAGTGATGTAACTGAAGTGATTATGGGCCAGGTGAGTGAGCAATTAGATAAACACAAGCAAAATGTATGCATGTAAATGAATATTTTCGTTTTTAGGCGTTGACTGCTGGACAAGGTCAAAATCCAGCAAGGCAAGCGTCAATCAAGGCTGGCCTGCCAGTAGATGTGCCCGCCTATTCCATTAATATGTTATGCGGATCAGGAATGAAGTAGGTGCGCTCAAACTTTATCTATGTACCAGTAAAGTGATGATTTTTCATTTACTAGGAGCGTGATTCTTGGTTACCAATCAATTCGAATTGGTGAATGTTTGATTGCAGTTTGTGGTGGACAGGAAAGTATGTCAATGACACCACATTTGATGCACATGCGACAGGGTATTAAAATGGGAGCAGGTACTTTCTTGGATTCTCTGCTCTACGATGGCCTCACAGATTCATTTTACGACATCCATATGGGTGTCACGGCGGAGAATGTAGCTAGTGAATACAGTATTAGTCGCCTTGAGCAAGATAAGCATGCGGTACAGTCTCAGAACCGTGCCGAGGCAGCACAGAAAAATGGATATTTTCTAAAGGAAATCGCTCCTGTCGAAATTGTCGAACGTAAGGGAACTGTAGTCTTCGACAAGGATGAGTACATCAAAGCAGATGCTAAGATAGAGTCAGCGCAAAAACTGAAACCGTGCTTTAAAGATGTGAGTATTGTTAAGGTATTTCTCTTGTCCGTCTGTAATGTGCATTTCTTCTACTACAAGCGCTTTTAATATTATGCGTCAGGTTTGAATAGATTGTCATATTTACAATCACTAATTTAGTGACTAATTCACCCATGCAACTGCTAAAGAAAGCGCCATATACATAAGTGAACATTTCTAAAAGCCCTTGGTCAATTTCACTTACTCAGTGAATGTTATTGTTCAGGTGTTTTTCTTGTCATCTACCCATTGTAGGTAGAATAAATGCCGGTTAAAAGAAAGAAAGCACCAACCAGAATATGTCCAATGGGAAGATCTGCATACATTCTCGGCATTGTAAAACTATTCCCAGGATAAATCTTTATCCAAACCCAAAGATGAAGTACAATCATATTTAACGTCTATCCTGTTCAAACATTGACTTCTACTCCGATTTGAGTCAATGGAGCACGAGAGAGATTGCCCCTTTCAGGGAGGACGGTGAAACACGACCTCGTCTGGTATACATCACACGTATGCGAAATGGAAACATGTCCCGACACATTTCCTTTTCAGTCAGCCTTACTTGTTCATAGTCTATGTCGAAGTTGCTACCAACTAATGTGAATCAACGCAAGTTTCATTTTTCAGACGAGGTAATCTGCCCTCGAAGTATGTCTGCGTATCACAATGGACCTACTTTCTGGTCTAAGTGTACCTCCTCTCGGAGGGCCACTCCTAACTAACTAACTATGTCTGCATATTCAACCTGCAGAACATCCTCCGAAAACCAAAAACCTTCCTTCGCATACAGAATGTTCAGTTCTCTTGATCAGAAGAGTAGATGTACAGGCTATCGCTGTGCATAATCCTCACTATTTAACCGAAATATAAATATTATTAGCATTCAACGTCTATTGCGCTTATTGTTCAATAGAAATCGCTAATCAGTTTGAACAATTGGAGGCAGTGTTCGAGCAGTGCACTTCATTTGCCAATGTTCCGGATGAGTAACAAAAACTTGCCACTTAAAATCTCAACAAACAACTTTTATCTTCAATCGCCTTTAACCTGAATTAAGGTTAATATGCAGTTTAAACTTTATCTTTAAAAAAAATCAGAGTTTTAATTGAGTAGACTTTGTCGTGGTTGGGGGCAATTATGTACTAATGGAGTTGGCTTCTGCTTAATCTCGGATATTAAATTGTTTAGATCCATAAACAAGAGCGGGCACTTTTTGGGTTTTTAGACAACACTTATGTATGTCATTGATTAATAATTTTTTTTTTATTAGAATGGCACTGTGACACCAGCGAATGCGTCCGGGATTAATGATTCTGCGTCAGCCGTGCTGTTAATGTCTGGTCAGGAAGTCGAAAAGCGCTCGTTAAAACCTCTGGGGAAAATAGTTGCTTGGTCTCAAACTGGCGTTGACCCCAGAATGATGGGGATAGGACCGGTTAGTGCAGTTAAAGCTGTTGTAAGTTAACTACATGATTTTGTTAACTCTAAGAAATTTATTACTACATGTGTACTTTTTTTTTAGTTGACCAAAGCCGGCTGGACTAAGGACGATGTAGATCTTTACGAATTAAATGAAGCATTTTCTGCACAAGCCCTTGCTGTACTTAAATGCCTCGAGATCGATGCAAGTAAAGTAAATATTAATGGTGGCGCTATTGCACTGGGTCATCCCATTGGTGCGTCGGGCAATCGGATTCTGGTGACACTGTTGCATAGTCTGGAACGTACCGGTGGAAAGAAGGGTGTCGCTAGTTTATGCATCGGAGGGGGCATGGGCATTGCTATGGCCGTCGAACGTATTTGAGCTTTTCAACAAAAGAAGAAACACAAAACAATATTTGTAGTGCCTCTATATGCTAAGGTTAATGTAAAACAATTTATTCATCTACATTACAATTATGTGCTATTTATTTGCATTTGCTACAAAAAGGGTATTTTGCTTTTCACTTATCACCCATTGTGTTTCTTATTTTTAGGTAAAATGCTGAGATAAATGTGCAGATAAACATTGCTTAAATGTTTTTTTTTCTTCAGCTTGAACTTAATTTTAACACGAAACTGGTGGAGATGGGTAGAAACCATTTTCGTTATTCATACAGTATTTGTGGTCAACAGGATTGGCGGCGGCGTGCTCTAACGTAGGAATACACATTCTAGAATATTTCGCTATAATATCTGTCCACAGGGTCGGATCTCCGTCTTCGAAGAAATACGAATTCCAATAACTTGAAGCAACCATTTCTTTAAATTCGAATTTGTTTGGATCATAACCATCATCGTCTGAAGATTCGGCAAGCATTTCCTCGCATATTGCAAGACTATCCATATTAGCGAGTGCTGCAGGAGCGTATACATCTTGAATCAGGTTATCTCCAACGTACAAAGGCCTAATTGCATCGGGTTTCTTGCCAATTTTATTGGCAAACACCTCAAGCAGTTGGTTCCAGTTCCCCATAGAGTAAACCGAATTCAGTTTGAGTTCATTGGTATTAATTACCGGATCAACCTCCCTGAAACCTTCTATTTTGTGAAACGGCCTTGACATGTTGAAAAAGCCGGGTTTTCTCGCAAAACATATCACAGCATCGAACAGTTCTTGCCAATTTTCACCAATCGCATACGAAGCAGTAAAATTTGCAAAGTCTATGTGCGAACCAGTCAATAGAAATATCACTTTGTTGGACGCTTTTAGCTCTTTCAACCACTTGATGACATTTGGGCTAGTTTTTAATAAATACCGATTGGGGTCACTTTTCAATTTTTCAAAATATTGGCTCTTGCCGTTGGCGAAGTTGTCTCTTGTGTAAATATTAATCAACGCTTCTAAGATATCTGGCCAGACTGTGTACGGCTGCCCTTGTTCGTCGTTATTCTTTCTTCTCATATCAACGTCATCGACTGCGCGTGCGAACACAAGACTTGCACTGATATCGAAGTAATCCAACAATGATCGCATTTTGTCTGCCAATGGTCCATTCCAAGCACACAAGGGCTCTTCAATAAATTGCGTTGTCACAGACCACTGTCTCTTTTCACCATAGACAGCTTCGATCTCTTGGTCATTCATAGCCCTTGTTCCATGATTGGCTTTCAAAATGCATCCGTTTTTGCAAAGTTTTAAAATATTTCCACGATCTGCATCCAAAAAAAGACCCTTTTGCAAGAAATCTTTGTCAGTGAAGTTATTCAATTGACACAGAAGTTGTTTTGAATAGCTTTTACACTCAACCAGATAACTACTTAGCAGTTCATATTCCAGGGGAACCATTTCCGTAAGGTTATACCTTAATACGGTACCGTCCAAATCGAATCCAATAACATCGTAATCGTTAAAGGAGAACACTTTCGAGTGCGGTCTCATGATTGTGCTTGCTGAATATCTGGACAGGTGCCTATAAGATGAATTGAAAAGGTTTAGTTTCTGTTTCTCGGTGGTATATATATTTTTAGGAACTGAATCTGGGAGACTACCGATTAATCGCCTTTGTGTACTGTCAGATTTTCTTTGTGACGCTTTTATATAGCTGTGAGACAGCTCGTTACGCAATTCCATCCATCGTAAACTGGGTGAAGGCAGGAGATAGAGTTTGTTTACATGCATGATGTACGGGAATTACACTGATTTTTATTATTTTATTGTACGCTTTGTGTACTTGGTTTGCATAGTTGACTGGGGTGCTTCGTTGAATCTAGCAGAAATTTTAATTTCTATTTTCTCAATTATTTTTGTTGAAGTTTTCCAAACGACGATATTGGTTACAACAGATACACAATTTTAACGTCATAAGCATCTTTGAAAATTTATAAACAAGTGTAAATTTTGATATCGCTGCGTTCATGTGGGCCAGTTATGAAGCAATTAATATAAAACTAGCAAGTAAAATGTCAAGTGAGTTCATAATCTTTGCATAAGGCTGGCAACAGACGATGGCCACAAACAAACGTCGGTTCAACGTTAACGATAAAATCGAAAGCAAAAGATAAAATATAAATAAACTCTGTGATAATGTTTTTATTATTGGAACAGAGGGAGTTCAAAGCTCAAGCGAGCCTGAGTCTCAGTATCGGATAAAGAAGAGGAAATTCTAGTGTATAGGGCGACTTAAAATTAGGTAACGTCCCGGCTGAACACGCTGAAGAAGCGGAAAGCAAAGCTATTTACAGAGTTAAGAAATAATTGGAAGAAGGTTACAACTCCCCTCAGCACCTGGTTAAAACTCAGGCACGCGAACCACGCCAAGAATCTTATATATTAATAATATAAGGGCTCGACTAAATCAATCACTATTGTGATGAGAGCAGACCGTAAGGGGTGCAGTTCTTCCGTGCCATATGGGATGGTAAACATATACTAAATATCTACAAGGTGTAATTAGTAATCAAGGATAAAATAATAATTTTTCTGTATGTGATTAGGTTTTTAATCAAATTTTATATTCTTCTTAGAAAATAGCAGGCCGACAATCATAATTTTGACGTCATATCGTTACAAGGTCTATTTTTGAAATTGATCAGTAATACACGAAACAAACATAAAGGTGTTTTACCTGAGTGAAACTGAAAAACTACTGCTTATTTACCCTATCCTTAATGACAAGTAATACCATTTTTGAGATTGGCCTCACTGTTGGAAAACCAACAACAGTTAAAATTGTTCCACCTTATTAAAAAGAAAAAAACTACAGCTTAGTTACCATATCACTAAAGACAAGAAATTATATTTTTGGATTGGCCTCACTGTTGAAAAACCTCAAATAAAAATTCTTTATCTGAGTGTAACTGTAAACTACTGCCCATTTACCCTATATTTAATGACAAGTAATTACACTTTTGAGATTAGCCTCACTGTGGGAAAACCAACAACAGTTAAAAATGTTCTACCTGAACCTGATTGCTAACCCTTTCACTAATGATAAGTTATTGCATTTTTAAGATTGGCTTCACTTTTGGAAAACGTCAGTTAGTTTAGTTACAGCCTGAGGCCTCTACGTTGTGTTATTTTTATCAACCACTGCGGTTATATACCAAACCCACATACAAATTTTTAACTGTTTGATTTATTTTAAAGAATTACTGCTTAATTACCCTAACGCTAGTGACAAGTCATTACATTTTTGAGTTGGACCCACTTTTGGAAAACTTCGGTTAGTTTAGTGTCAGCCTGAGCTCGCCACACGTTGTGTTATTTCTACCAACCGCTGCGGTTATATACCATACAAACAGAAAAACATTTTTCAGCCAAGTAAAATTGCAAAACTACTGCGTGTTTACCCTATCACTAGTGACAAGAAATTAAATTTTTGAGATTGGCTTCACTTTTAGTAAACGTCAGTTAGTTGTGTGACAGCCTGGGTTCGCCGCGTTGTTTTCTTTGCGATTAAAATTAAAATATAAATACAGGAGTATTGTTTAAATAAGGACTCTAAAATGTCCCAAACCATTGAAATCCCATTGCGGGACACCGATGAGGTATATTAAAGTGATTTTTAGTGCAAAATTGAATTCTAATAATAATTTATTTAAGGTAATTGAGGTGCATCCGGACCAGTTGCCAGAATGCCTAGAAGTTCTTGGAATTTTGCAACAAGAAAGATCGCAACTAAACACCTGGGTTAATGTGGCTGTGAGTATAATATTTTAATTTCTAATTAAGCAACCAATTCAGGAAGTTATTGTTTTTAGTTGGCGTATTATAAGCAAAAGAAAACGACTGATTTCATTCGTTTGTTGGAAGCGGCTAGAATGGAAGCGAATATTGACTATCGCGACTATGAAAAGGATCAAATGCGAGCTTACGATATGCTTGCTGCTCACTATGTGCAGGAAGCAAATCGGGAGAAAGCGAAAGATAAAAAGAGGGAACTATTCATGAAGGCTACAAATTTATATACAACGGCCGACAAAATTATCATGTACGACCAGGTATGTATCAATATTCTACTGAAAGTCTAGTGGTTTAACAGGAAAAAAATTTTAGAATCACTTGCTGGGAAGAGCATATTTTTGCTTGCTGGAAGGCGACAAAATGGAACAAGCAGATGCTCAATTTAATTTTGTATTGAATCAGTCACCCTCGAATATACCTTCGTTGCTTGGGAAGGCTTGCATTGCGTTTAACAAGAAGGACTACCGAGGTGCTTTGGCATTTTACAAAAAAGCATTGCGAACTAATCCTAACTGCCCGGCCAACGTAAGAATGGGAATGGGTCATTGTTTTCTGAAGATGAATAACCAGGATAAAGCCAAGTAAGTGCGAAAACATAATTTGGATTGTTGGTATCGGATGGAATTTGTGTTCACTTTTGAAGTGTGATAGCGTGCCTACTGTTGTTTCTAATGCCATTTTTTCCATTAAATTATTGTGGCCATTGACTCCTGACACGTTCCCTAGTAAATCCATAAGGGATTTCATAACGATTGGTGGCAGTTTTCTCGTAAAAGTAGATAAGTAGTAAGAAGAAGTAATAAGTAGTAAATACGCCTGGTGTAGAACATTTAAAACGCGGACTTTCAAAACAATATTACCAAGTCCCAAGATGTAGAGAGCTCTTTCTTTACCGGTTGTCTAGTGATGCTTACTTGAGTTAATGAGTTCGATCCAAATCTTTAACCCCACAACATTTGCTTCTCTCTCAACACCAGGCGTTTGGCGGAAGTCCATAATCCTAGGTTTTTCTGACGAAATAAATGAGACTTAGAGAAGTGCGGACACAGACTATCATTTGCACGAAACCGTTCTGATATCGACATAGAAGAGTTTTAGAAGCAGTTGAGTAAACACCATCGTGACTAACCCCAAAGATTTTTAACTGGAAGAGTAAGTTACCAACGACGAGCTTTACCAGAGCAATGATGTTTGTTCTTTCCACACCAAAGCAAAAGTCGCAGATACCATAGAGCGATGAAAAAAGTTTGAAGAAAGTGGTTGTTTGTAGAATTCGAACTTGAGGCATTATGCGCTGTAGTTTAACTTGCAATGGTACAGTATACGACGAATGGAGAAACTTTTTTATGACCAATTATACCCACGGAGGTTTGTCATTCGCCGACAAGAGGTTGCGGTGCGAAGAATGTATGGTGGATGTTGTTGCAGCTCACACAGCAATAAAAAAAATGAATGAGAAGCTTTTGTATGACAGATTATACTCCCGGAGGCTCGTCATTCCCCAGCGATAGGTGGTGCAGCGAAAAAATGTGAGGTGTCCTTGCCTGGGGCTTGAACCCACGCCGCTTAGTAAGCAGTCCAACGCACTAACCATTGAGCCACGGCGACCACTGCTCACACAGCAATCCAACGCATTAATCACTCTGAGTCACCCCTAAACCCCCAGTAAATTTACAACGCATACTTAGTGAGTTTTGACTCTGTATAATTTTACTATTCTGTGTTCAAGTCAAAAAGATCAGAGTTTACTTGGAAAGTCTAACGCAAACTTACTGATGGCCTAAATTATTTATTAGTTAAGAATATGAGAAGGTAAAATGCATTGCGTTCTCCAAGGAGAGTTAACAACTGCACGTAATTGCGGAAGAAAATATGTACCTGCATCATCTCTTGATACTGTTTAAAAGTTTAAGGTCCATCTTTCTCGAGAGAAGCCATACAAAATACTTCAGCTATAGACCGAAGCACTTTTCTATTTCATAAAAAATAGAATATGCAATATGTCTAGAGGGAATAATACTATTGCATCAGGGCAGGTTGTCTAAGCGTAGGAATTATTAGTGTTTTAGCGCGATTTACCTGATTGAGTCTAACCAACCAAACAAACTAAAACAGCTTTTAGCTATGACGAGGGTAGACTTTGTGCTCAACCTTACTCTCATGTAAATATTAATTTTTTAATTTGTTTAACGTTTTGCTTTCTAGGTTGGCATTTCAACGAGCGCTCGAGCTGGACCCAAATTGTGTAGGTGCCTTAATTGGCCTTGCTATATTGAAATTAAATCTGCATGAGCCGGATTCAAACAAGCTGGGAGTACAGATGCTTTCGAAAGCATACACAATCGATTCCACCAGCCCGATGGTTCTTAACCATCTCGCTAATCATTTCTTCTTTAAAAAGGATTACCAAAAGGTACAACATTTGGCATTGCATGCATTTCACAATACAGAAAATGAGGCCATGCGGGCAGAGAGTTGCTATCAATTAGCAAGATCATTTCACGCACAGAGGGACTATGATCAAGCTTTTCAGTACTATTACCAATCAACACAAATTGCACCGTCAAATTTCGTGTTGCCACACTATGGATTGGGCCAAATGTACATCTACCGGGGAGATACTGAAAATGTAAGTTCTACCAGAGTAAGACAATGATTTGTGTATTAATTTATGTTTATATGTTAGGCCGCTCAATGTTTTGAAAAAGTTCTCAAAGTTCAGCCGGGAAATTATGAAACAATGAAGATCTTAGGATCCCTGTATGCGAATTCAAATTCCCAGACGAAACGTGATATGGCGAAAACTCATTTGAAGAAAGTAACAGAACAATTTCCTGACGATGTCGAGGCATGGATTGAGTTAGCACAAATTTTAGAGCAACATGATTTGCATGCATCTCTGAGCGCTTACGGCACCGCTACGAGTATACTGAGTGACAAAGTTAAAGCAGATATTCCGGCAGAGATCCTGAATAACGTAGCAGCACTACACTATCGTTTAGCAAATTTGTTATTAGCAAAAGAAAAACTTCTAGAGGCCCTGGAAAGAGCCAACACAGAATCAACTAATGACCCACAATATTATGACTCGATATCTGTAACTATGAAGTACAACCTGGCGCGTTTGAACGAAGCTATGTGCTGTTTTGATGTCGCTGATAAGCTGTATAAAGATATTCTGAAGGAGCATCCGAACTACATTGATTGCTATTTACGCCTCGGATGTATGGCACGAGACAAAGGTTTGATTTTCGTAGCATCGGATTTCTTCAAAGACGCTCTTAACATAAACAATGATAATCCCGATGCACGGTAAGTTGTTACGACTTTTGTATGCTTAAACATTTTAGTGACGGTTGACTTTTTGATTTTAGTTCACTTCTTGGCAATCTTCATTTGGCGAAAATGCAGTTTATATTGGGGCAAAAGAATTTCGAAACGATTCTCAGAAATCCGGCAACATCCAACGATGCGTATTCGTTGATTGCTCTGGGGAATTTTTCATTGCAAAGTCTGCATCAGCCGTCGAAGGATAAGGAGAAGGAAAAGCGACATCAAGAGAAGGCTTTGGCCATTTACAAGCAGGTGAGTGAACCTTATTATCTGTAGTAATTTTCATGTCACCACATCTTTGCGCTTACATTCATCATCACACATTTATGCAAATTTTTCCTTTACAGGTCTTGCGCAACGATCCCCGAAACATTTGGGCGACAAACGGCATTGGCTCTGTTCTTGCTCATAAGGGTTGTATTATTGAAGCTCGGGACATTTTTGCACAGGTACGCGAAGCAACCGCTGACTTCTGTGACGTCTGGTTGAACATAGCGCACGTATATGTGGAGCAGAAGCAGTACATAAGTGCCATTCAAATGTACGAAAATTGCATGAAAAAATTCTACAAGCATCACAACGTTGAGGCAATGCAGTATCTAGCTAGAGCGCACTTACGAGCCAACAAATTAAAAGAAGCTAAAATGGTTTTACTCAAAGCCAGGCGAGTTGCACCACAAGATACGGTTAGTCAAGAATAACATTGACATTTGCAAAATTATCTAACAAAATTTGTTTGTGATTTTTCAAGGTTCTTCTTTTCAACATTGCTATTGTTCTACAAAGATTGGCTATGGCCATTCTGAAGGATGAGAAGTCAACTCTTCAGATTGTTTTGCAAGCCGTACATGAGTTGGGATTGGCTCACAAGTGAGTATACGCTACCAAAACCTCTTGAAATTATTCTAACATACTTTTTTTTATGTGTAAAGGTACTTCCAATATCTGTCGGTTCATGGTGACAAAACTCGTTACAACATAGAATTAGCAGGCGTAGAAGCTAATCAATGTCAAGATCTATTATCGCAAGCACAATACCATGTAACTCGGGCCCGGCGAATCGATGAGGAGGAAAAGACCTTGCGGCGCAAACAAGAGGAGGAGCGTTCGGCTTTCAAACGAAAGCAAGAAGAAGATCGTCGTCGAAAGGAGGAGGAAAAACACAAATCAAAGGAAGTTATGCTGCAAAAGCGTCAAGAGTATGTGGAGAAGACAAAGAATGCTTTGCTGTTCAGCGAGCCTCCGCCGGATAGGAAGAAAGGTAATGTGTATTGAAAAATACTCGACGACATGTTTTTAATTCATGAATTATCACATTCTAGGTGGTGGGCGTCATCGCAAAGATGAATACGTGTCTGATTCTGGAAGTGATCAGCCGAATGAAAACTCTGAGAGACCGAAGAAGAAAGCAAAAACTGAACGTAAGAAGGGAGCCGGCCGCAAACGCAGCGCTAAATCTGCCAGAGATAACGATGAAAGTGACAGCGATGCTCCTAAAGATAGCAAGCGTAGACGAAAGGGAGCTAAGCCAAAGGAGAAGAAAGAGAAGGGACCTAAGCCAGACAAACTAGGCTCAAAACAACGTCTCAAGATAGTTTCGAAAGCTACAATTTCTACCAGCGAATCGGACAGTGATCGTCAGAAAAATAAAAGTGCCAGCGACAGTGAGAGTGGTAGCGATAATGGAAGACGTGCTCGAAAACGCATTGTTTCGGAAGATGAAAAATCTGGTTCACGATCTGGCAGCGGCAGTCGTTCTAGATCTCGCAGTGCCAGCCGATCTGTTTCGAAGTCAAAATCCAGGTCACGGTCTCGATCTGGGTCTCGATCAGGTCGCAGTAAGTCCAGATCAGTTAGCGGCAGCCGCAGCAGAAGTCCATCTCGTTCGCGTTCAAAATCAAAAAGTGCTTCACGTTCACGATCGGGTTCACGGTCACGATCTAGGTCTGGTTCTGGGTCCAGATCAGCCTCCAAATCTCGATCCCGATCTAATTCGAAATCGAAATCACGTTCTCCTTCCCGCAGTAGATCAGGATCAAGATCAAGTAATTAAAACCAAGTGCGGCATTCGAGTATTGTTGCTTCTTTTACTTGTGTAATATTGTACTTTACTGATAATAACAAAATAAAAACATTGTATTGTTAAGAACCACACATATGTATCTTGTGGTTTCAACAAAAGCGAAATTTTAATACTTTGCCTTTGAACATTTGATGGAGGCCGTTGTACAAGTGTGTTTTCTGCTAGCAGATTGTCAATTGCAAAGCAGCAGTTAAGGGTCTTTGACGATGTGAAAAGTTTATTCATAAGAAATTATACTCTCGGGGGTCTTCTCATTGCCGGCGTTGAGGTGGTGCCGCGAATAATGTTTGGTTGATACTCGTAGTTCCTTGTCCTCAATCCTGCTTAAGCTTTTGGATGAGGGTAATGGCTTCTTCTCATTTCTTTCGGTAGAGAATCAACACCAGTTTGGAGCATCATTGCTAACAGGTGCGGACGCTTTTATCACTATAACGTTTCCGTTTTTAGAAAGTTGAAGTGAAGTGACGCCAGAAATCAGAATATTGACTTTCTTGAATGTGAGGATCCTCGATCCCATAGAAAATACTGTAATTCTTGGTGAGAGGCTCAAGAGTCTCACTTGGCTCCTCGGATTTGATGTATCTTCAATTTTGACGTATTGCCGTGATACAGTATGGCACTATGATGGGTAACAAATGTTTCTTTAACTTTCATTTCTCGCCGTTAATCCACAACGTTTTGGTCCAACAATCGGAAGATCTACTGTTTTTTGTAACCTCGTTAAAAATTTGGCTACCACTGATACGGGTTTCCTATGCTTTTTGGGGGTTTTGAAGGGTCATTTTGTGACCTGAGTCTGGTTGTTTTAGTAAGGGACCTCCTTTTCTTTTATCATCTCAGTTCAGCTCTCATTTTTCAAGAGACAATCCCGGATAAAGGTGGCCACACTTTTTTTCTTTGCCGCAATAGCCCTTGAACAATAGTCATTAGCATTACGTACATTTGGGTAGGATTCTAAAAAAAAAAACCTCAAATCTTTGGAATCGAGAGAGAGAGTTCTTATATTTAGTACTCTAATGTTTGTTTTAAGGTCACGTGAGAAATGCCAAAAAAAAAAATATTTGGGTTCTGTGTATGCCATCCCTGGTCAACAGTTAAACACAAAACAGCGTCACTGCACCGGCAGCTGGGTTGACGTGTGATAGAATCTTTAATCCAAGTTTTTTTTGCTCAGTGTTCACTGGATGTAATTAAATATTGTGAATGATAAATTGTTTATAAAAAAAAAAAACACTACACTTCTCAGCGAAAGGTAAACAACTTTATATAAAAAATGCAAGAGGCGTACGTTAACATTTGTGGTGCTCCCACTCACATAATGACATGGGGAAAATGGATAGAGGAATCTTTGGATGATGTTAAGGAAATCGCAATCTGCATAACCGGAAATCCTGGGCTACCTGGTTTCTATACAGAATTCATGGGAAATCTCTACAGACAGTTAAACTGTGAAATGCCGGTCTGGGTAATAGGTGCGTTCGTCACATGTTTGCACAATGTTTATTGATTATTTATCATTATTGCCGTTCAAAGGTCATCTTGGTCACGACGAACCACCGGCCACAAGTATTCGTGAGGTTCCTCCACTAAGTGGCAACGAATCGCTATTCGATCTTGATGGGCAAGTGAAGCATAAAATCGAATTCATTGAGAAATATGTTCCGGAAAACGTTAAAATTCATTTAATGGGCCACTCAATTGGAGCTTGGATGATTTTAGAACTTCTGAAGCAAGAGAATATAAAGAAGCGCTTGCAAAAATGTTATTTACTTTTTCCTACAGTAGAGCGTATGTTAGAATCTCAGAATGGTTGGATGTTTACCAATATTGCTCTGCCGGCGTATATTGTTCTTGGTTTCTTTGTAACATTTTTTTACCGGCTGCCGATGATTGTGAAGATATTTTGTCTTCACATTTACTTTTGGCTGTCTGCAATTCCAACTCATTTCATCGGCACTGGGCTGAAATATTCGAAACCATCAATTATGGAGAAAGTAGTTTTCCTCGCTAAAGATGAAATGGCTAAAGTACGTGGGTTGGATAGAGAACTTGTTAAGCAAAATGTGAGCTTGTTGAAATTTTATTATGGCACAACTGATGGATGGGTACCAGTGCGATATTATGAAGAATTAAAACGCGATATACCCGAGGTGGATGCTAGCATGGATACGAAGAAAATCGCACACGCCTTTGTTTTACGTTCATCAAGTCAGATGGGTTCTATTATTGCTGATTGGATTATGGAAAATAGAATTCAGAAGCTATAGGCAATGTGAATGTGTAGGTTTAATGATAAATAAATGATGTAATGGCGTTTGAATAATAAAATATTAGCACAGTCTGTCCTAAAGATAAAAATGATAAATTGGCGTTTAATTGAATTACAAAAAAAAAAAGATAAGCACACGATCTGAATGTGGTGTCTACCAAATAAGAAGTTGGGTGATGGAGAAAGGTAAAAAGTTTAGCGTTTGGAATTGAATTGAAGGGAAAAGAATTAATACATATTTTTTTAATAATAACCGTCGAATTTGAATTTTACTATCTGTAAGAAAATGGTAAAAACCGAATTGAAGATAGGCAGACTCGATTGGATGGTTGTTTTAACAATTTGAAGATAAGACGTAATCTCTGCAGTTGCTCATTCCGTTCAACAGCTTTCAGTCACTCCGTAGAGCTTTACAGTCTTCGATGGGATGTTGGTGTAGCGAAGTGTAAATGTAAGTGCGGTTAGCAGTCGACTTTTAGAATATTTCTTATTTCGATTCTGCCACGGAAGCCGAATCCGTTGCACGTTTGGCATAGAACACCATATCGTGATTTCTGCAGCATTATTTAATCCGTTTTCTTGGAATTTAGAATTTAGCTCGCACTTTGTAGTGCTCCAAACTATGAATATTCTAGCTTTCGACAAAAAGCGATAGTCTAACGGGCACCAGACCTCACCACAGTTCATTTCGATGATATTGTTGTCAACAAGGATATAGGATCACGCTTTTCTAGGTTGTAGCATATGAATTTGATTATATGGTTAGGTTAGGTTAATGGGTGCCTTGTGACATTGTCACTGGTTGCTTAAATCAGCAAAGGGTCCATTGTGCCCATCTTCCAATTTAACTCCGGGAACCTGTAAAGAGAAAAGGGTTGAAAACCGCTGATTTAATACCACCCAAATAAAGAAATTAATCTCAGGAGGCCCTCAGCTCTTCCAGTTCCGTGAAGAAGTAACTACCAAGAGTCCTCATTCTTCTACTGGCGAGGGCAGGACATGTTGCACATGTATCTAGCTGGATCCACCGTGCATTGGCTCGACTTATGGCCTCGTCATCAATATACCTTTTTAACAAGCTTATTGGAATTTTGGCAAAGGGGAGAGCCTGTGAGGCATGCAGCGCTGCCCCCTTCGTGCCAATTCATCAGCTCTTTCGTTACCTGAAATATCCATATGCCCTGGTACCCAACATAGGGTCACTGTATTTGCCCTCGATATCTCAGCATAGCTCTTTACAGATTTTTACAAGCCTTGACCTAGTTATCGCGGACTCCAGAGCCTTAACGGCTGAAGACGGCTGATTATATGGTTAATGTGTCGGTTTTTAAAAGTTATACTGGTCTCTTATCATATCACTCTTTTAGTTGCCCCTTTAGCTGCTCCTGAATGTGTTTCCAAACCATTTACCAACACGATGACAATTAAATTAAAACAAGTTTTTCTGCTATTATAATTTTGATTTCAGTCATTTAACAAGTTGCTTTATTTAGTAATATCAAAAATTATAAATATGTAGTTTCAACTCTGTCCGCGAATAAACAATAAAAAACTAGTAACCACACTAAGGCCGATTTGTTCAATTTAACAAATATATATACTATATATGTATATGTGTATGTTCATGTGCATAAAACATCTGACACAAGAATACCACAAGTTGTATTTTACACTATACTAAATCCCTGAGTCTGTTGTATTGCCTGCAGAAGCTTGAATTTTAGACGCTCCTTTGTTTTATAACGTGGCAAGTCCAACAAATTAAAGCACGTGTGAGCCACTGGCAGGAATCTTTCATCGTTGGTCGGTTGGATTATAATCTGAGAATGTGTTTACTATTGTAGTTTGCTAAGCAAAGAATAAGTATTAGACTTACCTGTATTTTACTCATGCCACCAATTGGAATACGATCACTGCCCGTCAAGTAGAGTAAAAATTTCTTCTTCTCCTCATTTGGCAGGTCATGGAACACTTCCCAAAACCAACGAATCTGTGAATGTTCAAATTTATATACATTACAATATTCAAACGGTATACTAACAGTTTCGTCTCCTGAGGTGTAACCATTTTTGTACTCTGTATTTGCTTCTAGGGCATGCCAGTCATAGTCTTCGTTCCCCACGACAACAGCCATAAGCTCGTGGGGCTTAAAAATTTGCAAAACCCTGCCCCAACACACCTGCAGGCATAACAAATTATGAGCAATGAGTAAATTTGTAGCACATAGCGCATAGACGTACCTTCATAAAACCTGTTTGAAACGCGTTAAATTTTGTTTCAACGGATTTGTTGAAAATAAAGTCCACATAGAGATCGACAAATTCACTCCTAAATAGATAAAATCAAAACAGAGTACGCTTGCATCAGTGTGTATCGCTTACTTATTCTCCTGAGTAACGGGGATCTTATCTCCCCCCGGTTTGAGCAATTCCACTTTTGATTCTCCGAATATTTCTCTAGTTATTTCGAAAGTCAAATCGAATACTTCCTTAAAGTCACTGTCCTGATAGTCTAAAATACTCTGCATAGAATTGGCTAATATCGGTGAAAGGTCACGCAAATCACTGAGATCTACAGGCTCGTTTAGCAGTTTCTTGTACAACGCCAATGGAAAAGGCAAGTTGATAATTGTAAAGTTGTATATGGCTAGACCACATATTATTCCAATAAGGAAGTACATATCGTCGGTTTCGAAGGAAACGTCTGAAAACCAGACAGCACGAGAATCTTCAAAGTCTTTGAACATTCCATATTTTGGATCAATTAAGTCTTTCAGTAGAAGCATGAAAAACTCTTTGCGAACACCACCAGCGTCCTCCGCTTCCTCGTCCTTAAATCTCACCTTTAAACGATAGAAAATGTAAATATAAAGTAATTTATTCGATACTAATTGATGAACAATAAAAATAAAAGATATTTTGCGTTAATGGGAATTCAAGCAATTTAAGTAGTTAGGCAGTGTCGTGAGTAGTTGGTTAAGTTGGGTTGGGTTACGGATCATAAAGACATACTGGTTAGTAGAGGCGATAAGCAACGCTTTGCGTCAGACCGTAAAATAACTAATTAAGCTACATTCTTGTTATTTTTTTCATTTGCTCGACATCGTAGTTTTAAAAACGTGCCGGCATCCTGTCGTGCTTCCATTTGTGTTTGTATTGAGTCTGTGCAAGCTATGCAAACACAAACTTTGAGATCTGACTCAGAGAACTGTAGCCAGCGGCTGGTTTTGTGACCCACTCGAAACATTCACTACATTGTTAAGTATTCACACAGATTCATATTCACTTCGATAAAATATCGATTATTCTCACATTTGGTTGCTAATGAACCTGAAACAATGTCACATTCCTTTGAATGAGGCATTACCATGAAGTGAATCATTTACTGTGTGAAGTGTAAACTCAGCTAACATTTGCGATTGGATGTGATACCTTTAAGGGGCAGTGAATGTTTCGAATCTTGCTCTGTATATAAAACAAATGAATAACATTTCAGCGAAAGGAAATTTGTTTGCGATAAGGTCTGTCTTAATAATTGTGCTGATTATAGTAAGTATCCTGAAAATTCTACACTTATTCAAATGAACTTTTTGAATCCATTCGAAGGCTTGTGAATCATTCATTCATGTGAATCATTCATTCATGACTGTTGTGAATACTTGGATTGAATGCACTTCGAGTGCGAGTTTACTATGCTTTCAAATATCCATGAGTGTGAATACCATGAGGATTCGAATTTTTATTAAAAAATAGCTGGCGCGACAGCTCGTGATTAGCCAAGGCCTAGCTTCTCGCAACTATTTCTGTTGGGCGTGCTACATTTTTCGCACGAATGGAAGGGACCTACAATTTATTGCCAATTCCGAACGGCGAATTGAAAAGCACTTCCATGATAAACTATACTCCCACAGGTTTGTCATTCTCCGACGAGAGGTGGTGCCGCGAAAAATGTTCGGTGGACATGGCTGGGGGCTGAGTCCACGCCGTTCGCCCGAATTTTAAAATATATCCTCAAACCTAGACAGAGAACATATCTGTAAGTCAAAACCAAAAGCATGTAAATCGGATCAGTGATTCTCGAGTTATAAGCGCACAACTGGATGGACGAACAGGCAGACAGACGTTGCGTTTTATAATATGTAAGGATAAGGAAATTAACTTCGCCAACATTTCTAGTATAATACACATTTGCTTGTTTCTTATGAGTATGGGAATATGAAACTTTGAGATAGTTAAGGACTTTGTCTACCTACTAGGTAGTACCTAGGCTCCGCCATAAATTCAGACAACGACACAAGCGCTGAGATCAAATGAAGAATAATTCCTGACAATCGCTGTTTCTTTGGGCTAAGAGGGCAATTGAGTAGCAAAGCCCCCTCCCGAACGACTAAAGTGACCCTTTATAAGACCTTAATGATCCCAGTCCTGCTCTGTGTAAAGGCTCGTGTTTTAGCAAGTGATTCACAACTGCTAATGAGTGGAATCACGCAGCTCTCTGATCTAATTTTCTGGCTGTCTGCTTCAATTTTTATATCCACGTAAAATGGTGTAGAAGAAACACATTTTACACTGCTTGGAAAAGTAGAGACTGCAACATCGGCAACTTCCAGTCAATGCTTCACTGTGGCTAAAAAATGGTCAGTTGATTTTGCTGAATACCCATCTTAGAATCAGATTTAGACGTAATCTCGTAAGAGCGCTAAAATTATTAAATTTTTCACGTTGTAACACTAAGGCCCAATACACACGGAGCAACTGAAAAACAACTAAACTGGTTGGCAACTCGGGTTACAAACCAGTTACGGACTCAGCGGTGACTTGACTCCACACACGAGGAAACTCATCACCAATCAAAATCTCTAGTTCGTGAAATGTCTTCGGAAGAGTCGAGAATGATAAAACCATCATGTTGTATTACTATTTCAGAAGTAGGAGAAGAATAGTAAGATGGTTTTGGGTACAGCGTCTGTATTGTGTATTGGGCCTTACAGGTAGTCTCGTAAGAGATTACACTGAGTGCAGTAAGACAGCCCTTAAATCATCAAACTTTACGCGCTGCAACACTAAGTTGCTTCGCTTGGGTGCACACACAAAAGGACATCGAAGGAAATGGATAATAAGACTGCATAGGGAATAAAACAAGGTATCAGGTGTACAGAAAATATCCACTTCTAGCATTTGTATACAATTTGTTGTCGTGGAAATTTACATATATCATATAAAGAGTCATAAGGCGCAGCTCATGTCGATGGATTAAGTACACACTGGTCGAAATAGGAGAAATAGAAGTATTTATCTACACAAGGACATCAGTCAGTTCCAGTTAAAGGAGCTTATTGCTTTCAAAACTGCTCGACGCGGGCTTAACCAAGAGAATACCCGAGACAGTGCTTATAAATACGCTTTTAGACATCGTATGCATACATCTCAGTAGTGAGAAATTGACAGGCCCTATAATTTCAAAGGGAAAATTTTGCTTCCGCTCCTAAGTAAGTAAATCTTCTCTGTTTTGGTGCAGAGTTAACAGAATTGCCTAGTCCTAGTCAATGTTATCACAACATTACAGTTAAGCACTTCATTTCTGGATTAAAAGTTACCTGCGAACTGTGTCAGTGAACTCACCTTAAGCGGTTTCTTTAAATCACCTTGACTGTACTGCATAATTTCACGTAATGTATCTTGAACTAAATTCTCACGGGTAACATTGAGTACAATAAATTGTGAGGCTTGCGGTGCCGCAAGGTTAAATAACGCAAAGAGACCCTATAGAAAAATAAAAAATAAAAACACATCTCAACAATTGTTTTCGCATCCTTTGCACACTTACAGAAGCAGCCGCGTTCTGCATTGCAGTATGCATTTGGAGAGCTTGATCCGTTTGCAAAAGTGTGGTTTTTACCATGGCGTCAAATAAAAATGGATAATTGCAAATGTTAAATGACAGTGACTGAAATAGATCAAACAAAATTACCGCAGAGATTCAATTTGATTAAGTAGGTGGCACAAGACGTACGTTCTTATCCATGTACCAGTTTATGTAGTCCTGTTGAATGTCAATATGGTCCATCAGATCAGGCAAGTGAAATATTTCATACGAAGCCTTTTCCGTTCGCTGGGAATGATTGATTCTGTGCAGAAACACAAGAAGGTTCAGAGCGCTCACAAGGTTCGGCTCATACGATACTGCCTGGGAACAAAAAAAAAAAAAAAAAAATCAGTTAAAGGCGCCCTTATACGGAAATCAATTCAAGTTACCCGTTTCTGAGATCCTGAGCCAAGTGATAGCTTGAAATTTATTATGTAACTAACGACGTTTTTATAATTCAAGACTATATGTTCAAAGTATTCGATGGGGGCTTCGGCCCACCACTGTGCGACAATCTTCTTTGGGATAGCCTTCAGCTCCATAACTGCCTTGCTGAATTGCGAATGCAATGTTGAATAGTTCTTCGAGTTGACAAACTCATGGAATAGAGGTAAAATCAAATAGATTCTAAGCGTTTCCACGTCGGGCGGCGAAGACGAAAGAGAACTGATAAGGTCTTTGACGATTGAGTTTAATATCTGGAGATTAAAAAAACACATGACTTTCGTAACACAAAAAAATTCCGCTATAACTCACTAATTGTTTCAAGCTTTCGTTTTCTATTTTCCTGAGATCTTCAAATGCTTCTGTTGCTTTCAACAGATCCACGCCATGGTGCTTCGACGTGCAACAAAAATGTAGATCATCGTCCAAGAGAAAAGACCCATTTAAACATTCTAGACTTTTGAATATGCACTCAACAACACCTAGGAGGTCTAAGTCAATGGGAGATTGCTGTTCTGCTCTTAGACAATCCTTGGCTAAGGCATTTGTGAATAAAAGGATCTGGGTTTCACTCCTGTCGAATGAAAATAAATAATTTGTTCAGCAAAAGATTGACAGAAATTACTTATATATTCGATAGTCAACCGCGGGAATTTTCTCCATGAAAAATTTCGTCGTTACCAGCGCATGGTCACCACCGGAAAAGATTTGTTTAATTGTCAGGGCATTCACCTCAGAGATATTGTTCGCCAATAGTGCAGAACCACTCGGAGAAACCTTTAAAAACCAACAAATGTTAACTCCTATCGTTTAAATAATTGCTGTCTCACCCATGGACCAAGCACAACTTGAGGCACTGAGGAGTTATTAGTTGATCGCGTACCTAATTGGCCTGAGCATCCTAATCCGAACCCATAGACTCTTCCCCTCGACGGAACCAATGCCAAAGTATGACGATGGCCACAAGCAATCTGAGTTATGGTACTTCCCATCAATTCCATAACCTTCTTCGGAAGCCCTTCGTTACAGTTGTTTCCATGCCCAAGCTGACCGTAAGTACCGGCACCACATGTGAACACACCACCATCATTTGTAAGAAACACAGAAAACTCTTCGCCGCACGCGATGTATCGTACACTTAGACTGCGCAATGTCCTCAACTGTGTTGGAAAGAGTCGTGGCTCCTCATCATTTAGACCGAGCTGCCCGCAGTTATTCTTACCCCAGCCAAAGACCGCTCCCGATTTTGATATAACAAACGAGTGGTTGGCTCCACATGCTATGAATCCAATAGGAATTCCCTTCAATGCAGTTATCAATTTCGGCGTAGCAGCATGTTTACTATCGGAATTCTCAATGCCCAGTTGTCCGTAAAAGTTCGAACCCCAGGCAAAGAGCTCTCCACCTTCATTGAAGAGATTTGTCAAATAAAATTGAGTGTATACTTCAAACAAGACTTACTATTGGCCAGAGCCAGGCAATGATTGTGTCCACATGATATTTGAACTATTTGCTTCGATATTAAATGTTTTAAGATTTTCGGAAATGTCTGTCGATTTTCACCTTCACCAAGACCCAGTTGGCCGTAGTCATCTGAACCCCAGCTAAACAAATGTCCCCATTCATCTAGGGCTACGGAGTGGTTAGCACCACAGCTTACCTGCTTTATTACATAGTTTTCTAGTACCGTTATTAATTCTGAAAGAAAATAAATGATTTTGTTATTTAGTCTTAGCTCTGGAAAATATTATTCTAAGAACTGGATGAAGTAGTGTTATGGAACATTAAAAGCATTACACGTGCTTAAGATTTAATTAGCTTACAGAACTACAAAAGGAAAGGGAGTTAATTCAGTATGGTGGCTAACATATATTCCATCACTTAGTTTAGACCAATAAGTAGGAAAAAACTTTCATAAAAGTACTAGACCTAGCCAAAATGAATGGTTGAGCTTGTTGAGATTGCCTATTACCAAAAATCTTATATTACCAAGATAGTGCACGCCATACAACATTTTTGTATGGTGGGGTTCTATAACACGACCCCAAGCTTTTCAATATCTTTTTGCTCTCAAAAGATCTTTCGTTAACAGAGCTTTATCGTAAATTCCATTTTCGCAAAATAAAAAAAGGGGGAGTCAAAAAGATGAACAGAAACTCGTTTTCAGCGTTACCATCAGCGTAAGAATATTTGGCATGTTCCGAAAAGTAGAATATTTATTTTTCACTTCAGTATGTTTCAATAAATATTTATGTTAGGGAGAGAACTAAAACAAGTAATGTTTAGCTGCAGTTAAATAAATACATTTTTGTAGCACTGACTGGTGGAAAATATTTTCGGCAGCGTTGATGTGGCAAGGGATGAATTTTGCTAAATCTTACGGTTGAACAATCTGAAAAAAAGTGAAAGAGCTTTCCTCTCTGTATAATGATCAGATCATATCCTGTCCTCGACTGCCCGCGTCTGTAAGAGCTTTATATTTTTCTTCAATTTTGAGTACCAGTTGCGCTATCTTGGTATTATATTATCATTGCTATTACGTAGTGTAATTGTCTTATGGTGTGACTTCTGCTCCTTTGTATGCAAGGGATTCATTTTAAATTTCATCGCAACCCGCAGTTTTTTTCTCTTCTTTGGTGACTTGATTCGAGTCGTTAAATCGCACGCTATACTCGTTTTAACCAGTCTGCTTTGATGATCACTATACATGAACGTGTTCTTTCTTTTATCATCATTCGCTACAGATTGGGTAACAGATTTGTTTTATATTATCCTGTACTGACTCCATAGAACCATATAATTTTGCTAAACACAAGACAAGTTTTAGGTACCAACTCTCTCTCTTTAGACAGATTTTGCCTAGATTAGATCAGAATAGATCGAATAGTTTAATGCGGCTGAAGACATCACAAACGAGGATGCTTTCAAGAGGCAAACCTACAGGCTTTCGTGTAAAGAGGCTGGGCTTCTTCTCAATTGATTTTCGCAGAATCATGGGAATAGTTTTGGATAAGTAGCCTATTTTGTTGTTAGTCTTCCTGAATCTGGATTGGGACAGCTTCTCTTATCTAACCTTCCATCGGTTTTAGGATTTTTTGTATAACTTGACAAGTAAATCTTTTGTTCATCGTTGTGTCCTACGTTTCATTTAAGTATACGATTCCTGTCTATACTGCGCTTAGCAATGGAATCCTTGTCATTTTCACCTCACATCGCTTTCTTTGAAAAACTGTACTGCCTCTGGACTTTGTTTCTATTCCACCACTTGTTGAATATTTGGATGCGGTGCGCAACTCACATGCAGGTAACGACTCACGTAAGGACAGAAACGATACCATTCTTCAAAAATTCGCAAAACATTAATCAGGCCGTTATACTACATGTATATACATATATACAGAAATGTACACATAAGGAATAGCAAGTCTTATTAGTAACAATGGAAACAGACACTCTTATGGAATATCGGATGCGTCTATAAACAATGAAAACACATAAGCAGCAAACATTCAACAGCATACAAACTTATGTCCGAATGTACAAGCAACTGCCAGTGAAGGCACATATTTCCATTTGAATTTTGTTTTAAAAGAATTTTTTGTTTTGAAACTGATATGAAGCAGGGAAAATCTAAAACTCTAACAAGCGCATTCACAGGAAGCCAAATGTGGTACATACTAAACAACGACATACGTGGCCTTTTGGTTGGCAACTCATGTCCTAATTGACCGCTATCGTTGTTACCGCAGGAAAAAACCTTCCCGTTTGCCGTCACAAATAATGTATGAGTTGCACCGCAAGCTGCTTGTACTATTTCCTGCTCTGGATTCCATGACATTTGTCTTGGAGTTGGCACCTAGAGAGAAAAATTAAAAAAAAAAAAAAATAATACAAAACAAAAAGCAATTCAGTGATCAAATACAAGGTCATTTAAAGCTCCCAGCTGTACTCACAAACTCATCCTCTATGCCACCCAATCCCAGTTCGCCGTGACTCGTGTTACCCCAACAGAATATTCCCATTTTCAGAGATGTGTGTGATTTCCAAGAGCGGAATGTAAGCCGCAGCCAAACTGATCACTGCATTCGAAGAATTTTCTGTTGTTTTCTAGAATAACGTTTACATACATATAACCGCACAACTTTTCAGACAAGTTGCCGAACTATGGACATCCAACTTAAGTTCGCTTCAGTTTAATTTGTAAAAGAATTGCGGCTAATTAGATTACAGTCAGAAGAATAAGAAATTGTTTAAAACAGCGAAAAATCAATTTGTTTTTGAAAACATCGATATTATTTCCCCGTTAGAAAGCCAGATAAATAATTAGAATTGAATTTTGTACAACTTCCCGTAAAAAATAATTGTTTTTCTGGAGTGCTTTTTGACAGCAATGACATTTCGAAGTTGTGCAATTTCGAAAGCAGTACTGCCAGTATCAGAATTTTTTGTGCAGATTACAAAAGCGAAAACGAAACTTTAATTTTTTAAATTCTTGTAATTTTTATTTCTTCTTGAGTAAGCTTTACAAAGAAGATTGTTCATTCTCGATTTAAGGGCGTCTACCAGCCATAAGTGGCTTCTCGAACGTCGAATTAGATTCTGCTAAAAATATGAGGGCTGTAAATGATTATAAACAAAATATATGCGTACACTGAGAGTAGACACATCACCGAGGTCGCGGCCAAAGCATTACGATTTCATGTGCCGTGTGACTTTGAAATAGTAAACGAATTTGCCTAACTATTTTTTTTTTGCTAAATTTAGTTTAATAATAAATTCTTACCGAATTTGCCATTTATTAATGGCAGCACCAAAGCAAATTTCCGAATGTTTATCTTTTGCATTCGATTAAAGGGGATCCCCGAATATGTCGTTTTGAACAATAGCATATGAAGAGATTGTAAATTTCTATTTACATAAAGCGGTGATCATATTTAAAAGGAAATGTATACTTTGCACACTTCGGGATTTTCTTATATTCCCTGCCCTTAAGTTTTAGGAAAACTTCTTCGTCGATACAGCATTCAGCGTAAGGAGGATTTTAACGGTTTCCGAGGCGCAAAGGTTTAAAATCGCCAGTTTGTAGATCTCGATGGAATAAGCACAAAATATAAAGTAAAAATTGATTATTCGCTTAGTTTATTAGTTATCGAGGTTTAAAAATTAATTTTTCCCATTGAAATTCCTTTGAAATTAATATATTTTGCCTTGGTACGAAAATAGTGTTGCATACATCAAGACGTAATCACTTCATCATACCATAGTTTTGTGGATTCCAAATATAGAGATTCTTTCATAAACCGTGCAACGCGAATGAGGAACAATCTACATATGTAGTTCTATCTGTACATGACTACAACCCGCAAACATTTAAAACAAAACCAACGTGCATCGGTATCTCCTTCGTCTCTGATCTAATTTCCCCAATGCCCGTAGTCTCGTTTTAAAGTAGTCATAACCCATTTAGCGAGCGTAAATTATTAAAAAACATTCGACTGGGGACCCAGTCCTATACTTCCCACCGCACATATAACGATCGAGTTGAATTAATATTATTTTTATTTTTGTTTTTTCATAACATAATTGGATAATCAATTTAATGTTAAAGATAACATTTCTTTAATTTCCCCTGCAATTGTTCGACAGAGAGTTGTTGCGCGAACTTGATAAAAAATATTTCTTCAATTTCCTCAGCATCCGCTAGACCGATTGTGCTCAAATTCTAATCAGCTCTAAGTTTCACGGTGACAAATAAAACGAAACTAGGTGGGAAGTAAAAACTGCATGATCGTACGTTGTTTCGTTCTTCAGATATCCACAAAGAGTTGTTGCGCGAACTCGAAAAGACATTTCTTAAATTAAAAATATTGTCACACACACACACACACACACATACATCATTTCGAAAAAGGTCTTTAACATTAATTTCACTTAGTGGAAGTGATTAGGCCTATCCATCACACACCCTTCTAACCTAACCTAACCTAGGTAGAATGGGAGGTTATTTCCGCCAGAATTCCGTTTTTCGAGTCTGCAATCCTTCTTTTATAATTCAAGACTATAAACGGATATTTCTCAATGTTTTCTTATTTCACATTACTAAACAATTCATTTTCATCCATTCTCCATGTTTCCAGCTGCCAAAGATCCTTTAAATCACGAAAAACTCGAAGAAATTCAAAACTTTTGCTTGTGACACAAAATCGGCGAAAAAATGCGTGCGTTTCATAAATGAATTCACTGCACTTTTCGTCAGTACGTGTGTCTTTTGGAATTATTTTTGAAAACTCAGTTTTTTGATGGGAAACTTGTTGGGAAACGATGCCAACAACTGTTCTTGCATGTAAACTGAAAGAATAAGCGTAATTGAAGTCATATTTCATAAGAAATTTGTAAAAAATTTAAAAATATGTGCGTCGTGATGTCATTACGAGATTATTTAAGAGTATTAAATGGCATAGGATATCCGTCGCTTCAGCGGATATGTATGCTGTTACAAAAAAAACAGGGGTGGTATGCTTGTATCTGAGGCGCTGTTCAGAGCACTTTTAGAGAACAATTCGGGGTGTATGATTTGAATTCGACCTCGTTTGCGAGAAAGTTCACCTCTCCCTCTTTATAATACTTTGCCTCTATAGCTCATGCTTTGGGCTGCCGAGTTATCTTATTTTTTTGAGTCTCGCTGGAACCCAGTTTAGCATAATTATCCTTTTGGACCAGTTCAGCTGGGTGAAGTAGACTCTCGGTTGCACGTGCAGTAGTTTCAAGTCTTAGGTTAGGTTGGCCAGTTAAGCCAATACACTTAGACCAATGATAGGTCCATTGTGATACCTCATTGGTCTCGAAAAATTTCTTTTGCCAACTCTTTCAACCAGTTGGAGCTTCTGATGAAGCGAAGGAGGCTCTTAACATCGGTATTGGTCAAATCACCTGGATTGTTGTAAAAGAAGGCACCTAAGTAAGTTTCCTTCTATTTTAAAGTGAGCTGGGCAGGTATAAAGGTGGTGAGGAATGGTTTCCTCCTCTTCTTCTTCCACATAGTTTCTACAGAAATCATTTGAGCAAGCGCCAACCCTTATTGCATGCTTCCCTATTAACCCTTGAGTGAAATTAAATCTTTAGACCGTTTTAGATCCAGTTTGGGCCAACCCTGTTTTTTCATTAGATGCGTTGTAGCACCTATGATTTGTCTTATCTTATCATCTCGCTTAATTTTGAGTTAACAGTTAGCATATCGCTAACTACGTATCGTAAGATACCATATTCTGGTAGAGCGGGCATTTTTGTCTTATATCTGGCGCGTTCAACAGCACCCAACAGAGGTGAATATTGAACTGCTCTACCATCCAGGTCTACTAGAGAATTTGTAGAGAATGATTCCAAGGACTTGATTAGTGCTTCGCTGTCCGGATATCACGTTTTGCTTTAGTCAAGATAAGACTACAATAATTTGGGAGACGGAAAGAAAGACTGAGATAAACCCTATCCTCTTCGTTGGTTCTATCGACGAAGAAGTGAACCGATTTGTCTTCTAAGAATGCACCCTCTTCCCAAAATAACCTGGAGGGGATGGTAAATTCGAAGTTTTGTCAAAATGCCGTTTGTGTATGGCGTAGTTCATGTTTTCTAAAGAGATTTTGAAACTATTTAGAGCGGAGGCGTGGCCAAATTCTTTACTGGACCACTATGAAATTGCTTTGAGACGAACGAAAGTTGAAACTGCAAGCAACACCTAACGTAGTAACATTGCCAGTTTTAACAACTACAAGGACAACTTCTCGTGCATTATTCTATATGAGTTGAGTTTGTAAATTGCTAGGTGACCCGTTAAACCAGAGTTAATAAAAAAAAGTTTTGTATTAAGGTTGTTTAATCAATAAATATTTTCAAAACCTCTGGTCGACGGTAATTTAGAATTTGAAACAAATTTTTTCATATAAAATATAAAAATCATGGAAGTTATGGAAGAGGGGAATTTAATGGACAGAGTTCCAATACTTTTGGAAAGAGATCTCCAGTATTATCAGGTACATTGAGTCCTGCAAGTCCTTGCATTTTAAAACATCATGGCATTGTAGGAGCATCAAAGTGTACTTCAAGAACCTGTGTGTCCAGGAGTTGTTGGAGGAAAGTTAGACTTTCCACGATATGCATCATTTGCTTCTATCAAAATTGTTATTTGGTAATATGTTTGCCGTCTAATGCATAAGTAAATAAAAGATTTAAACATACGTATAAATTGATGGTTCTATTAGGTGGGAAGAGGAGTTCTATGCAGCATATCGAAAACATTCTGGACTATTGCATACAGATGCCGACGCGGGAGCCGAAGAAGATGTAAGTCAGTGATATGAGTATTTACATATGAACGGAGTGAAGTTCTTGTACATAGATACGTATGTATATTATATACGTACATTTACAATAATTGTTCTAAATTGCTGCTCGTTTTCATGGAGATGGAAGAGCAATTCAACTTCTGCTAGGTATCAGGTCACAGGGATGTTACAGGGAACTGCAAAGCCGATGAACTCGGCAAGCATTTAGCATGATACTGCAATGAAGATCCTTCCTCAAAAAGAACTGACTGAAATTGAAGCAATCAGCAAGGCAAATTTAAGGAGGTCAAATGGCACCATCTGCCAAACTAGCAGACAAGTCTGGAGTTCCGTAGCCCATAAGCGCTTTAAGAGATAAATTACTCTAAGTATACGTATGTAGATGGCTTCTTGGAGCTACTATAGGTGTCGTCACAGGACGCTCCCTTAAAGGCAGATATGCCATTCGCCTAAGCGCTTCTGCAAATGATTTCTGTAGAAGCTCCTGGGACGAGGAAGGGGAGGAGAGGATCCTCCATCTACGTGTGCAGCGTTCTCTCGCATAAGACGTAACTATCTCGGTGCCTTCTTTTGACAGTCTTGGCCACCTAGTACAATATTGTCCACGATTAGGAAGGAGAATTCCTCCTAGATACTGAGGCATCACAGTCGACCTACTGCTGGTCTAAGTGCGCCAGCTATGCCGACAGCCCCTCTAGCCTAACCTAACCTATATGCATGCACATGCACCAGGATGGGACAAAAGTCACTTCCTGCGATATAATATTCCGAAATTAAACGCTTTCATTATTCGGATCTCTGTTGGGACCGTCTCAGTGTGCATAACACGCAATTCGCAGCTTATGCAAGAATATGTATCTCGCGCCCATGACTAGGAATACTGAATATAAAACAGGTAGAACGCATTTTTGTACTATTCGGGGACTAGGATTCAATAATTTAAACGTGAACAGCGTCCCCTACCACTTACAAGAAAAGAAAAGTCCTATTCAGCTTTTCAACACTTGACGTATCTTTTTTATCCTGACTATGAACTTTATACCCAACTACATTTCAAAGGTGGTCTCTGCGTCATCAGATATCTCTTTTAAGAAGGAAGTAGACTTCCTTATGAAGGCATAACAGTTCACCGAGAATCAGGTGGAACCGATGACGTCAATACATCTGCGCAACTAAGTAGTTGTACTGGTTTGTGAAAAAGTGCTTGATGTGGTTATCTCGGAATTTCGCATTGTTTTCTCCAGTACCAAGTTCAAGAAACCTCATGACAATGCATTGCCCTGTCTAAAACCTTTAGTCAGTAATTCCCGATGTATATGCTAAGTTGGTTGGCTTTAGTTTGAACAGGTAACTTCCAAGTTGCCTTGTAAATGTTAAGATGTTCTCCCCACTCTCTCACAAAACAAATCGAAGTTTCTTCTGAATATAAGCAGGAACCACCTTAAAATTCTAACCGGTATCCAAAGTGGCCACTGGCGATTAAAATGATACCTATACAAGTTTGACCTGTCACTGGACTCTACTAGCAGACTATGCTTGACGAGCGATGAAAGTGCACTTCACATCGTCACAGAATATTCATGTGAGAAAACGGACACTAGACAACGAGTTCGTCTCAGCGACCGCACTTGGCACGCTCCATACTGAGAAGCTGATTAACTTCTTGACAGTTTCTGGAACAGAGAAACTGCTCTTAAACAATTGGGATATCACAATAGGCCTCTATGTGAGACCGCAGTGCTAGAGCGGACCAACCGCTGCCCACTAACAATTAAATAAGTTACTATGTTTGGCAGTTTTCGGAAGTCGTGTCATGTTATGTCTTCCTATGCTCCTACCAAAGGTTTTGCTATCCAATTTTGGCGTTGAAATGTCCAAGGGCGATGTTAACGTCATATCCTGGACATAAAAGAGCTCATAGAAATAGTCTTCAGTGGTATTGCATACGCTATCATGTGATTTCTTCAATCTCGTGCTCGAACGCATAGATCTTGAACAACTCTATTCAGCTGGTGGGATACGCAGACGACATCGACATCAGCGATCAGTCACAGCGTACCATCTTATGGCCATTTACGGCAATCGAGAAGCAATCAATTGAAAAATGTAAATGAGCACAAAACCAAGGACATATTGTCAACAAACCAAAAAGGATCTGTTCACCACCTAAGACAAAACGTCACTGTTCACAATAGTAAATTTAAAGTATGTAGTTAAGGAGTTTGCTTAACTTGGAATAAATATAAACTCTAGTAGGGATTAGACGAAGACTTATTTTAGGAAACCGCTGCTACTTTCTTTTGGTTAAGCAAGTGGGTTCAAAACTCGGAAAACAACTTCCATGAACGACAAACATTGACTCTGCCAGTTCTGCCTAAAAGTAGACGATTAGCAAGAAAGCAGAGCAAGTATCTCAAAAATCTGCGAGGAGGGCGAATAGAGGAAAGATGCAACTAAGATGTGTACTAAGATGTGGACGTTGTCCGAAAAGACAAAACACTACACTGGCTCGGCCACATCGAGCGAATGGAAAATAATGCTCCATCCAAGAGATTCCTCGAGTTCCAGCCCCTAGGTTTGAGGCGACAATGTAGACCGCATCTCCATTTTAAATACTAGGTTATAGCAGATCCCAGAGCGCTTGGTATGGGAAATTGGAAGCATCGTGCCCAGACTGGTGTATCTCAGACAAATATCCTCTTAAGTAAGTAAGTAAGCAAGATAACTTCGATGCAATCGTGCCTTAATTCCTTCACGAGTTTGGTTACCACCACGATAGCTATTCTCATATATATGTACCTATATGTATGTATGTACTGGGGGACTTACTCTTGGGGCGTTAGTGTACATTAGCTACCACAGTACCCGATTTAGTATGTACAGACCATTTTTATATTCATAAATAAATCACGACTTACTTTTCAAGTATTTTGTATGAATTTTCCTAGACCACCATTGTTGTAGTGAAAAACTCCGACCCTGATAAATTTGTAAGCCTGGTAACAAAGTCAGCGGATCTTCTGATGGACCATCTTCACGTCCTAACACAGGAGTCATTGGACCATGCTGATCTCTCCGTATTGACGGCCACAATCGGTGCTGCTGCCTTGATTAAGAACTGTTTGAAAATTTATCTCGGTGCTGCGACAACAAAGCACTGTCCTCCAAGAGGCGATGACAAGGGTGGATCGCTTAAGGTAAACTGTCGCTGTCTCTAAAATCATCCAAAGGCATATGTTATTTCATTTATTTTGTTCGAATGAAGATATCGTACAAACAGTACTCCCAAATGGCAGAAGCGCTTGCCGAACGCCTTCTGGACCTGCACTGTCGGCTTCTTCTACTATACATCGTTCAAGATGCCGATTGTCTGTACTGGGAGGACACACAACCATTTTTTGAGTCAGAAAGAGGATCGTACACTATTCAAATGTGGTGGCACTACATGAGAGGAGCCAAAGACGATCTATGGAACTCGGTACCACCTAAAATGGCACAGCGTATTTTCGCCGGAATGCTTAATGAGACACTCAGTGTTTTAACAGTTCGTTACTCACATGTACACACTTTAATAATGTCTACTTAACGGATTTAATTTATGAGTCCTTTTCTCCATACAACAGATTGTAACCAGCACGGCTCGGTCTCAATTGCATTTGGTTGACATATGCAACTTGCTGTTCTGCGTTTCTGAACTTCTGCCTCATGTCAGCGAGAGTGGAGAGGCCTATGTTGGTGAGTCATTTTTATGGAGATGTGGTGGGAAAGTTATTCAGAATTTTATTTAAATCAAACAGGACTCCAGATTACCAACCAGAGCATCATTATACGGGACATTCATGCAAAGTGTCGAGAGCTCTTTTATTGTCTCCTGCTGCGCGGAGCACCTCTTGGGGTGTTATCAAAGGTTTTTATGACGAAACGAAGTACTTGTGAATACGAATATGTATTATAAAAAACATACCTGTGTGTCCCCTAGGTTTTTCGCAAGGGGCTGGAAAACATGGAAATGTTTTCATCGCGTCAGGGTTTGCCGAGTGCTTGGATTGTGTTTGTGTTGCCTAGATTATTCCCCAAGGATCACTCCAGTCAATGGGTCACAGAGTTTGGTGATTTGAATACAAACACTGCAATTGCATTGGAGTTAAAGGTTCTATTGGCTTTTCCTGCAGCGGATTGGTCATTCCTTGTCAAGGTAAGTAAGGAAAGGGAATCTTCTTTAAGCAAAACGCAAGTAGAATTAAGAAAAAAATGTCATGTCCCGCCGTGCAAACGTTCAATTTACACGACATCTTTGTAAATTTTTTAGTTTGTTTGGAGTGGCCCTCCAAAGAGATAAATTTGTATCAAAAGTAGGTCCATTGGGACACCAG
Source organism: Matsumyia berberina (assembly GCA_917880715.2). Classification (NCBI taxonomy): domain Eukaryota; kingdom Metazoa; phylum Arthropoda; class Insecta; order Diptera; family Syrphidae; genus Matsumyia; species Matsumyia berberina. The sequence goes on from OU862870.1 coordinate 40,895,618, forward strand.
TGCAAGCACAGGGTGACCTCAAAGTCTACTATTTAGATTTGCTTATGCAACAGTTCAGGCCGGCCATACCGGCAGTATTTAGATCAATTAGATTGTTGAAGAGATATTATTCTAAGGTGGCTTTCCTAATTTTTGCATGGGCGAGACGCAGGAAGTGCACTCTAGGCCTTTCCTCCATCTCATTTCTTCTGCTAAAACGTCACTACGTGTCGGAGTTGCGCATACTGCTGCGAAAGATCACACAGCTGCATCGACGTTCAACAGCATGGAGTTCATCAACGTACCTAATTTCTCGACTAAGAAACGCGAACTCTGAGCGAACAGCCTTGGAATCTCAGTTTCAGTTTAACCGAATTACCTCAGACTCGTCCAAATTTCATAGTGTGATTAGCAAGCTTGATCAAGACATCTTGTCTGTAGTTGAGGACATCTTGATTCACCTACCAGAGAAAGACAGCCATGGTGCAGTGGTTAGCATCATCGCTTGTCACGCTGAAAGTCCGGGTTCAACTGCTGATGTCGGAAAAACATTTATTTCTTAAAATAAATGAAAATCGGTCAATTGTGATGGGGACTCTACTGCGAAGGCATAATACTGGTGGTAGAGTGTCATGTCTTAAAGAGTTGGTTGAGCTGACACTGATATGACATCAGGAGATTCGAAAAAATTCCTGTGAATTATAGCAATGACAAACACCACAAACGTTCCCAGCTTGCCTGGACACCACCTTTGGACGGGCATGAAACCTACCATTACCTGAGTTTCAAACCACTGCACCTGGCTCGCGGTGTGGGCCTGCATATCCAATTGATCCGCGTGTGGATTATAAAAAAAAAATATCCTCCTGTTAACCAAACACTTCTAAATTATTTTTCAATTTTAGAAGACTAAACGTTTCGAAGGGCGTTCCATAAACCTATGTTTATGTAAAATGGTAGTTATGTGCATTCAAGAGGACACAAGCGTCCTCAACCAACCTCTGTCTACCAACTCCTACTCTCACCTCCACGAGGTGAACGCTGGGTGCCTAGTACCTCAACTGGAGATAGGGTGCAAATCCCTGTGGAAGGTTGTTGGTGGTAGCCGACGAGAGAGGGGGGGGGGAGGGTGTTCACACTAAGGCACTCTCCCTTGCATCTGGACGGCAGCGGAAGAACTCCCACGATGGAATCAACGGTGGCGTCTACAGTTCCAGTTAGGTCGAACTACTTAGTGAACACCTCATTCGGGCTACTTCGACGTAATCGGATTAAAGGCCAATGAGGACCGGATTACTCGGCCCCTTTAGTCCAAGGGGTTTAACAAAGGGCCTGGCCCTCCAGGTTGGGGGTTGTGCGTGGGGTTAACGGTTCCACCATTTAAAACAATTATTGTTACGAAGCATCCAACAGCCTCGGATAAGGAAGGATTTACTGTTGACGACCCGGCTAAACGAAAAAAGGACAACGACTTTCGGATCTGCACGTGGAATGTTCGGACCCTGAACAGACCGCGTGCAGCCGAACAATTAGCGGAGGCCCTAGACTGCTATAAAGCAGATATTACCGCCATCCAGGAAATGCGATGGGATGGGCCGGGCAAAAGGAGGATGAAAAACTGTGACATTTACTACGGTGACTGCTATAGAGAGCAAAAGCAGCATCTATTCGGATGCGGATTTGTTATAGGCGGCAGACTAAGGCAAGAAGTCTTGAGCTTTCGACATGTAAGTGAACGCCTTATAACAATTCGCATCAAGGCTAAATTCAAAAACATAAGCCTAATATGCGCTCACGCCCCGACAGAAGAAAGTGACGATGCTAGCAAGGAGGGTTTCTACGAGCTCCTCGACAAAACATACGAGCAATGCCCCAAGTATGACGTAAAAATCGTGTTAGGCGATTTTAACGCAAAGATAGGGAAGGAAGACCTCTTTGGTAACACGATCGGGAAACATAGCCTACATGAGGTCACGTCTGGAAACGGACTTAGGCTAATTGATTTTGCTTCGGGGCGTAATGTCACTATAGCTAGTACACGATTTCCACACCTCAATATCCACAAGGGCACATGACGGTCTCCTGATCAACGCACCGTCAACCAAATTGATCATGTTGCAGTCATGTTGCCGAAAACCAGTGGAAACGCTGCCAACAAGCCATCAAGGAAGCCGCAACTGATGTGCTGGGTTTCAAAAGGCCACCACCAAGAAACCCCTGGTTTGACGAAGAATGCCGGCAAGTGCACGCAGCATAACAAGATGCATACAAAGCGGCGCTGCAAAAGAAGACTAGGGCTGCTCGCGAGCTCTACGAGCAGAAGAGACGGGAAGAACACCAGCTTTTCCGCAAGAAAAAGAAAGAGCACGAGAAATACATGATCAAGAGCATAGAGAGGTGTTACTCCAGAAATGATGTTCGGAAGTTTTATGTAATGACTCTTGCGCCATCATGTATTTCTCTCACATCCAATATGTACAGAATAAGCTCTGGTTCGTGTCTAAGGAATCCGACATTATTTGCTTCTTCACTTCCAGAGGCAATGAGCGTCCTTAAATTACAGCAACCAATCTTTAAGCAGAAGCAAAAAATTGTTAACCTGTGATCACTTCTTATCCGAGGCTTAATACCGGTTTCGAAAGCAGCATTTACTTCGGTTACGTAGAGTACTAACCCGTTTTACCCCATCTACTATTAGATATTGGCTGTTTTAACGTCCCTAATTGTCCAAGGACCACCATTAGAGATTAGAGCAAGCACTTGATTACCAACTTGAGTGTTGTGCTACCTCGACAATAATTTATTTCATTCGACAAGGTGTTCTCTTCAGGAGCCTAACCAAATATACTTCGTTTGCCATTGAAGGTGCAATTATGTATGTATGCCCTAACTTCTTTGCAATTTTAGGTTTTACTGATGCGAGATGCCAAGTTATCGTCAATAATTCTACGACACTTAATAGAATACCTACCATCGAGGGAGAATTTCAAAAATGTAGCCAAGAACTCTTTTATCGAAGCGAAAACCTCTGAAAAGTGTGGAGCATTCCTTTGCCGCAGAGAGTGCTTTGATGCCGCCCAACTGATTGCTGCGGAAGTTGGTATGTAATTCTGATTTAATTTCAACGACAATAATTCATTTTACACATATAACCAGACCCAGTTGGACAGACAAACAGTCAGATTGTCCTCTCGCTGACGTACATCCTGGTTGCAATTGGTAAGTCAGTTGACATCAAAACATGCCTCATAAATGCCTTAGAGAACGGTCCACCGAACTGGTGCGATTGCCTTGACAAACGTCAGGTGAGAGGGTGAAACATATTCCCCACAAAATATTATATTGTAACCCATGAGTGTATATACACATCTGTAAGGTTTGGAATCAAAAACGTCCACCGTGGTTGGAAGCCATCATGCACTTGGTCTATCCAGTCCTCGATTGCATTGTTGAGATGTTAATAAATGTGGTCGAAACTGGAGCGAGCATGTACCAAGCAATGTCACTGGCCTTAACATATATATCGGAGATGTGGGAATGCATACCGGAAGGACTGTATAAAGTCACAGTTCTGTTACAGGACATCATTTCAGTTGCAACAAAGCCTTTAAGTATGCCCATCGTAGTTGCATTTGAAGCGTCTATTTCAAAGGGTTTCCTCTTTTAAGGTGAGTCGGTGCTGCTGCAAGTTGTCTTTGCTGCTCTGTATACGGAATTGATTAAAAAGGCAGATGAGTTCGAGAAGGGTGGGTGTCATTGTGTATGTTTTCCCTTGTAAATGACGTGTGTAATGTGATGAGTTGTTTGCAGAGAAAGACGGTGTTAAAGCAACGATGTGCTACTCCCTATCGGAGGCCATTTGCTCAATCGACGAGGACGATAAGCACACAGAACAAATAGAGCTGTTTCTGACGCAGGCAAAGGATTGTACTTTTAACGTCGCTGACTTTTTGTCGGAGGCCGGGCTGAGTGGTGCGAGTACGGTGAAAGTTGACGATATTGACGAAAGATGTGCATACAGTCCACCGGTAAACTATCCATTGGAACTCGATGTGGGCGCTGCGGATTGCATTGCAGCCGTCTTGGCGAGTGATATTCTTACATCGAATATTGGAAAGCAGTCATTAAAGGTGGGTTTTGTCATGTTATTTTTAGACTTATGACGTAGAAAACTAAAATTCCTTGAAATTATAAAATCGATGAGGATTAGAACATTGCTCGTACGTTCTATTTTAAAATTTGTGAGTGTGATCCTTGTTTTCTCTTCTGTGGGAATCAGTTTTCAAATAGTGGTTGCTTCTGTAGTAAGTTTGCGCAGTTTTTGATCTTTGCCCATCTTTTCCCATCGCATTTCTTGGAGAGTGGTGATATCATAGAAATGTTAAGCGGTATGTGGTCTATCAAAAAGCAAAACATTCCATAAACATATGTATGTACATATAGTCAATCCGAAAATCTTACCTGATTGGGCTGGACGGGGATGTGAAATTCATGCTGGAGGGCATAAAGTCCGCGATGCAGATGCCCGGATTCGAAAGAAGCCGTACCACTGTCAGGATCTCTAGATGCCCTGTCAGGTCGTCCTGCCTAAAGTTGTGTAAAAGATGAAGCTTAATGGCGCATGCTGCAGTCGAGCTTATAATCCAAGTATGTAAAGGTGGGATGCCTAAAAGGGCTTCCAAAGCTGTTGTCTGGCAGGTGCCCATAGCGCCTGTGATGCCGGTGCAGGTAAGCCTTTGTATTTTTTTGAAGAGTATTTTGAGCCGAAGCTTGCTTCAATTTGCTTGTGATGCATGGCAAATATGAAAGCGGTGATTCGGAAGTGCTGCGATACGCACTATCTGATATGCAGAAATGGTGTAGCAAAGAAGGCCTCTCTGTAAGGCATCTATAGTTTCTTTTACCAAAAGAAGAAACCTAAGTCTTCTAGATCGCCCCTCTACCTTCGGCGAAAACATTCAGTTCTTGCAAAAGTAAAGTTCCTTGGGGTAATCCTGGACAGTAAATTGTCCTGGAACCCCCAAATCAATAGGACCAAAATCATGCTCCAAATCTACACCTTGGTCGTCAGACCTACTCTGGCCTATGCGGCAATAGTCTGATGGACAAACACAAATGAGGCCACCACAGCCAAGAAACTGGAACGGGTTCAGCGCCTAGATGAAAGAAATCTGCATGACGGGACGCCTGGTTGCCTGCGCCCAACCCCCCGCGCCTCGCTTAACGCCATTGTCGTTTGAACGCCAGTTCGAGTCCGTGTAGAAATGCAGACAAAACTAAGCCTGCACAGGCTCTTCCACCTAAACAAAATCAGCTCCGAATATGCCCCTAACGGTCACCTTAACCTGCTTTCCTCCCTACTCCAAAGCAGTGAGTTTAGCATGCCGTTGGATGACATTCTCCAAAGGTACTGCTTCAAACGAAACTACTCAGTAGTCATCCCCCCGAATGACGACTGGGAAACAATGCAAACCCACTTCTTCAGATCATGACCAAGTATAGTATATGGTCGGCTCTAAAATGGACAGTGGATCTGGGGCTGGAATATTCGGAGAGTCGTCTAGCAATAACATATCGGTCAGTCTAGGCACAGTACTCATCGTTCTTCGAGGCAGAAATATTTGCTATAAATCAGTGCACAAACCTAAAATCGCTCTCTAATTTCCGTGGCGAAACCATCTTTATCTTCTCTGACAGTCAAGCTGCCTTGAAAGCACTAGATTCAGCCACGATAAATTCGAAACTAGTACTAGAGACAGTCAAATTGCTTCTTGAACTGAGGTAAAACAACTTGGTCATACTACACTGGATCCCCTGCTCACAAGGGTCACACCGGCAGTGAAACAGCGGACGCACTGGCCAAAATAGATGCAAACACGCCACTCACTGGTCCTGAACCAGCCTGTGGAGTAAACAAATCCATCTTTTAAAACTTCATGAGGGTGCAAACCCTGCTCAAATCCAACACAATTTGGAGGGGAAGTGTAGGACAGAAATGTATTAAACACTTCTTCCCCAGTCTATCGCAAAAGAAATCCAAGTTTGTTCTAAATCTGAGCCAGAATAATCTTATAATTCTAACGGGTATCTTAAGCGGCCACTGTCGACTAAAATGCCACCTACACAAGTTTGGCCTGTCACCGGCTCTCTCCACATCATCACAGAGTGCCCTGCCCTCATTCATTTGAGAAAGCGGAACCTTGGTAGTGAACAAAAGTGAAGCATAGTTGATTGTGAGACTATGATAGTAACGTAGGTCGAGAGTATCATATTTGGGGTCAGGCCCCACTTCTTCCTGAATAGTCTCGAACAGACCCACAAGCCTAAGGTAGCTTCAGTTGTAATGTTCTTCAAATTTGGATTTCAGGTGAGTCTTTCGTCTAGAATTGCTTCTAGATATTTGACTTCCCTTGAGAATGGAATTTGTATGCCATTCAGCGATAGAATTGGGAGATTTAGTATTCTCTTATTGGTGAAAAGGAAAATTGTCATTTTAGTAGTTTTAACACTTAGCCCTTCAAATTGATACCACCGTCAAACAGTTTTTAGTTTAATTTGAATGAGGTTGGTTTGGGTCGTTTCGTGATTGCCTCTGATTGTGGTAGTGTATCCGTAGTATGTATGTAGAATGAAAACACACTTCATCAGCCTAGAAGATCAATCAGCGATTGAGCGGTGGCGTATACTTAACATTTTTTATCGAACGCAGAAGGAGATGTAATATTGTCAACAAATTTACAGGATTTCCTTAAGGCTCTGTTGTGGGAGGTGAGTGCCATTTGATATTGACTACAGGAATTGAAGCGCTTAGCGGTGTTGCATACCCTCTTAAGCTTTGTCTTGAGAGAGCTGAGGTCTTTGTTCGACCATGGAATAGCCCTGTTTATGAAACGTTTGTTGATTATGTTGCTTCTTTCGTAGGCAGATGTGATTTGTGAATTAAGCTGTAGACGCACCTGATATAGTTTTCAATAGTTGGAAGAGTAGGTTTCCTTGCACATCTGAGGAGCTTGCACCAGACGGCAGTCAGTGTTGGTATTGGTTGGTTTGGTTACCCTGTTACTGATGAGCTGGCAACGCTGAACGTTTAGGTCGAACCTTATATGGGAGTGGTCCGAGAGGGAGACTTTGCCGACACCTGTTAGATCATTCATTACTGAATCTCTTGGTTGTTTCGGAACTAAATTGTTTCCTCTTAATAGTGATCGCCGTGACTCAGTGGTTAGTATGTTGGACTGCGAGCTGGATAGATTCGAGCCTTCGCAATATCCACAGAAGTAGCTGGTGCAGTGACAGCTCGGGGTGAGCCAAGACTTAGCTTCGCGCATCCATTTATGTTGTGATTGTTTCATTTTTCGCATGAATGGAAGGGACCTACCATTTATTCTCGACTCCTAAAGGCAAATTGAAGTTTTTCATGATAAATAGTACTCTCGGAGGTTTGCCTCTTTCCCGACGAGAGGTTGTACTTCGAAAAATGTTCGGTGGACATGGCTGGAGCATTGAAGTGAAATCGGAATTATTTCGTCAGGTGACGAATCACAGTTCTTTTTTTTCTTATCCGTCGATATGTTAAAAGTTTGCTTGAGAAGCTGTTCAAGCTTAGATTTTGTCAATGTTGACTGCACAGCTACTTGACTGTCAACGTAAATAGGTGGTGTTAGTTTTCGTAACAAAGTTTTTCATTTTTAATCGATCAGTTCTGCTTTTGAAATGCAGTCTACACTTTAAATCTTGATTATACTTGTAAGATGGCATTTACTCTCAAGACCTTTCCACTCGACCATTGTATGTAAGGATGGGGCGTGCTATTGCAGTGAACAGCCGGAATACATACTTTACATTCGTGAATCGATGTGTAAGTTCCTGAATGTCTGAATCGACCACTTTTTGCATCCATAGCCTCTGTGGCCTTTAGTTTCTTTATGAGCCGCAGTGCAGTCTGCTCCCGCCGTCGTGCAGTTAGTATTATCGTAAAGGGAAGAAAGTCGATCTATTCCAGGTTCCCCAACTTCGTTTTTGCTTTTCGTCATTCCCGTTTGCATGACTAACTTCCAACAGTGAAGCTCGTGACTTCAAGGCTAAATAAATAAATAAATAGCTGGCGCGACAGCTCAAGGTGAATCAAGGCCTAGCTTCTCGCAACGATTCATGTTGTGCGTGTTGTATTGTTCCCACGAATGGAAGGGATCTACAATTTATTGCCGACTCTGAACGGCGAATTGAGAAGCTTCTTCATGAGGCTTTTTCTCTGAGGCTTGTCATTCCCCGACAAGAGATGGTGCTGCGAAAAACGTTCGGTGGACACGGCTGAGACTTGAACCCACGCGACTTGCTCAGCAGTCCAACGCACTAACCACTGAGCTACGGCGACCGCGGCCTTCAAGGCTTTCGTATTTTTTTACGACATCTGTACGTGTAGCTTCGGTAGACAAGATTCCGCTGAGTCTTGTGGCTCTAGAACCAAAGATTTCAGACAATTCCTGACGGAATTAGTATAGAAACCGTCATGACTTGAAAGTGGACTCATCTTACCTACAATGTCCTCCAGAGAGTATTTACATAGAAAGACTGGCCATTACCGTTATTTCAGTTTTCTCACAAGTTCAGTTTGGCTTTAAACACTTTCATCGAAATACTTTCTGCGCGAATCGATTGTTTGGCATTGGTCCACTCGTAAACTCGACGTGTCCTTATGTGGGAAGCTTTCTAATCAAATAACGTACGCCGTTCATTGTTACATGCGAATATATGTAGAACGTGATGTTTAAGTACATTTGGAAGCAAGAACAAGATAACGAAAGCAATAGGCTGGGTGTAATTTTCGTTTATGTTTCCCTCACAAGTAGCCACAAGTAAACATCCTCGTTTTTTCTTCCGCCTGCAGGTGCTGTATAGCTATCTAAAGAACAATAAGGACTGGCTATTCGAAAAACTTGAAGTTACCGACAGTGAGCCGAGTGATTTCGAAGCCATCAAAGGTCAAAACATAAAAGAAACGAAACCATCAATTTTAAAATCGATGTTCTACATCGGACACACTCCATTCGATCAGGTGAGCCCAACCCCACATTTCAACGCCCACATCAATTGTTAAATGGATAAATTCACATCATTGCAGCTATTGACCGGATCGCTGAAAATAGACTACTCCATGTGGCTACAAACGCCCATTTCCTTAAATCCCGAACGAACGAGGTTGCACATTGAACGTCGTTGTGATTTTCAAGCGGAAGCTAAACTTTCAGTGCCCGAAGTAGCTATGGTAGCCGCAATAACAAAAATCCTAAAAACGAAAAAGGATAATGAACCTTGAGTCTCATTTGGCAACTTGACATAAATACTGGCATTACCAAGTGGTGATGCTGAAGCACACTCCCGCACAGGATGTAGGTACGCAGTTTATTGGAGAATCAAACACGAATACAAAAAAATACGCATACGCCCGGTTGGCTTTAATTAATGAGAAGACGTAACGTTAAGACGAGATGCTTGAATGCTTTTCTTTCTAATTTGACGATTGCGAGGGGGCGATTGCAAGGCTCGTCAGCACACTCTGGATTGAATAGGCATTTTTTTTTACACTCGTTATTCATTTTCATGTTCTCTTCGTGATAGATCTTTGTATGCGTATGAGTGTGAATGTTTTTATTTTTTTTTTTTTCCTTTCTCCCTCTCTATTGCAATAAAGAAAACACTATAAGCAGCCAGGACTTACTCACTTCTATAATGGGACTAAAAAATTTAACATATGTGCACATATGTACAAGTGTATTCTTCTTGGCTCTGCAGGCACGCGTGTGTGTAGGGCTATGTTTGGAACACGAGCTATAAGCAGACAAACAAGCAATTTGGTAACGTAACACTTTGCAAGAGATTTACAAGTGGTGAAGCGGGATTTGTATATGTTAATCCAGCTTTTAGTTAGCTTAAGCGGATAATGTAAATCGCTGATCTTACCTGGTTATAATGTGAAGAATTTTCAATGGACCAGTGGGAGGAAGAAGGCCACACGATGACGTTGCTATAGCCATCTCGGGAAAGCACCTTCAAAAAGGACTCCTCCAAAGTGCTCTAAGCAAGCTAACCAAATGGGCAGCTCAGTGTGGCTTGGTACTCCCAAGAGCTGGTATTCTTCACTAGGAAGTATAAGATCCCATATATCGACCCTCCTACCATTGGTGGTACAAGTTTTTAAGCTGGAAACCAAACATTCAAGAGAGAGTAAAGAAAGCTACGGCAGCCCTTTTCTATTGCAAAAAGGCCATCGGAAATAAATGGTGTCTGCAACCTCGCATAACGCATTGGCTCTTTATTTCTGTAATAAGACCGATACTTACATATGTACGGGGTGATGGTGTGGTGGACCGCTTTGGATATAGCCATTAACAGCGACAACCTGAGCAAAGTCCAACCAACAGCTTGCATGTGTATCAGCGGAGCTCTTCTTTTATCACCCTTCGACATTTCGGCAGATAACTGGCAACTAGTGCAGCCATTCGTCTAGTAAAGATTTTGGCCACGCTTTCATTTTGAAAAAATGTCAAAATTTGCCCCAGAGCCTACACCACACCCAAGCTAAATTTTGACAAGAACTTTGAAGTAATCATCCCTCCCAGGTTTCACTGGGACGATGTATTCTCAGAAGACAAGTCGATCCACTTCTACACCGATGACGGCTCAAAAACTTGCAACGGGGTGGGTGGTGGTGTTTTCTCCGACAGGCTTATCCTCAGCCTAGCGTTCCGTCTTCCAAATCATTGTAGCGTGTTCCAGGCGGAAATCATGGCGATCAGAGACGTCTTATCTTGGCTGAAGAAAAACTTGATATCAGCCGCATCTTTTCGGACAGTCAAGCGGCACTGAAGTCCTTGGAATCAGTCGCTTTAAATTCAGTAATAGCCGTAGACTGCCGATCGTCTCGTCAGGCACAGTGACATTCCAGCGACAGTGAAATTCCAGGGAACTGCAAGGCTGATGAACTCACCAGATATGGAACAACATTACCTATTGGGCCTGATAAGGGCACTTTAGGTACATATACTTCTACTGCTACTTGCAAACTTAAACTAAAGCAAGATGCTATCGAAAGATCAAATTTTAGGTGGAGAAGTCGTTCAACTTTCTAGTGACAAAGCAGATTTGGCCAAAGCTGGATCTGAAACGCTGTAAGTATTTGATTTCTCTTAATAGATCGCATATTAGCAAGCATGCTACTAGGCTTGGCATTTACGCAAACGACTTCTGCAGAAGTCCAGCTGCACCTGTCCAGCTCTCTCCCGCAAAAGAAAACTCCACTTAGAAGCCTTGTTCTATACAAAATTAGATGACCTGGTTATGTTAGTAGCCTCCTACGCTTCATAAGGAGCTCCAATTGGTCCAATGAGTAGCCAGGAGATCTTTCCGAGATCCTTGTGGTATCACAACGGGACTAAGTGTGTTGGCTTTAGCTGACAGCCACTTCAACCTAATCTCACCTTACCTGTGCTATGTAGACACACAAGGAGTTCACTCTAAATTATTTGAGAAAGTTCTAAAAATAATTAAATAGCTGGCGCAACAGCTCGGGATAAACCGAAGTCCAGCTTCTCGCAACCATTTCTGTTGTGCGTGTTATATTTTTATCAAATGGAAGGGACCTACAATTTATTGCCGACTCTGAATGTCTTTTTCATAACAAATTATACTCTTGGAGGCTAGTCATTGCTCAATGAGAGGTGGTGCCGCGAACTCACACAGCAGTCCAATTCACTAACCACTGAGCCACGACGATCACTTTTTTGACAGAGTCCTAAACAATAGAATATATGGTCTGTTAGAACAATGATAATAACAAGGCAAGATTGAAATTTGTGTTTAATGTTATGATGGATTGGAAATACTTACTTATGTCCTGAGGGGAACTACTACGCCTTTACGCCATCGTGTGCGGTTTCTGGTAGCTGGCACTATGTCTCAGCTCTCTCCAACTTTTTTTTCCAACTTTCGAGACTCCTCCTCAACTGTTCAGCACCACGTTTTTCTTGGTCGGCGTACTCTTCTGCTATCTTGGGTAAGCTGGTTCCATAGCATAGCCTAGTTAACAATAGAGCTGTCGCCTTGTCGAGATGGGTGACCAATCTGCCACTTTCGTTGTTGGATGGTTGAATTGGAAATGAAAATAATCTATATCTGAAGACGTACTACAAGATGTCCTTATGGAAGGTGATGTATGAATTCGAATATTTTTTTTTTTTTTTTTTTTTTCATAAACTCTTTGGAGTTTATGCGTAACTGATGACAGATGAATAAGCCTTACATATAGTTTTGTAGGATTTACTTCCTTCAGGCTTCAGGTCAAAATAAAACAAATAATTTTTACGACGTTTCGTCCATGCCTATGGACTGAAGGAAGCAAATCCTACAAAACTATATAAATCAAAGAGGTCACACAAAAAACTTCAGATTTCTAAGCCTTACACAGGTCCTTTGCATTTATCAGTGGAAGCAACCCATGGAGAAGTAATTTCCTGTGCTTTGGAGTTAGTTAGAAGTGGCCCTTTAAGAGGAGGTGCACTTAGACCAGAAAGTAGGTCCATTGTGATGCCACTGAGTACTGGTGTATCTTTGCTTACTCCTGAAACCATTTAGATTTCCTAACGAAGCTGTTAAGATCGGTCGTGCTGGCGGAGTTCAGATCATCTAGATCGTTAAAGAAGTATTGGCCTAGGGTGGCTTTCCTGATGTGGGCAGTGCGGGACACGTGTAGAGGAAGTATGCAGTGGACGCCTCCTGCTTATCGCCTCTGCAGCTTTTGCAGAAATCGTTACATGCTATCCCCAGCCGTTGAGCATGCCTGCCTAGGATGCAGTGCCCCGTCTGCTTTGTTTTAAGTCGTATTAATGCTTTTGATCTTTTCAGATCCAGGATAGGCCAGATCAGATTGTCATTGTTGCAATAATCGAGGTGTTGCCATCTACGATTTGCTTTCGACAGAGCGTCGGTGTGAGTCAAGTGTTTAACAAACCACATAGGCGCTTTGACATGGTCGAGCTTCCTGACATTCCTACACTGTGAGCATATTCTAGCTTATTCGTCAGCCGCACAGGCTTGAATGTCGCAGTGACCAGGGACCCAACGACGTTATACGTTATACTGGTTAGTGATCTCGTTTAGAGACACGCGGCAGTCCTTCACTAAATAAATAGATAAATAGCTGGCGCAACAGCTCGGGATGAGCCAAGGCCTAGCTTCTCGTAACCATTCATGTTGTGCGTGTTACATTTTTCTCAGGAATGGAAGGGACCTACAATTTATTGCCGACTCCGAACGGCGAATTGAGAAGCTCAAACATGACAGAGGCTTGTCATTCCCCGACGAGAGGTGGTGTTCGGTGTACCTGGCTGAACCTACGTCGTTCGGTCAGCAGTCCAACGCACTAACCACTGAGGCACGGCGATTTTATTGTGTTGGATACGAGGGACTTGATCGTAGTCTGGCTGTCGATGTAAATCGCAATAACCCTGCGTGATATTGGGTTAGTCTTCAGCCAGGCGGCGGCTTGATTTATAGCTGTGACTTCGGCTTGAAAGACACTGCAGTGGTTGGGCAGACTGACGGAGTGGTGAATGTCCAGGTCTTCTGAAAAGATACCGGCACCGACGCCTTCGGCTGTTTTAGAGCCGGCCGTAAAGATAGAGATGGACTCACTAAAGAGGACTTCGCGCTGACTCCAGGCTTCTCTGTCCGGTAGCTTGTGCTTATAGCCCATGTTAAAGTCATTTTCGGTGGCCAGCGTGTCTGTTGGTATGGGAAGGCTGCGGTGAGTTGATAGTATATCCCACATATTTCTCACACCATTGGTAGGTATCTCTCAGTCTTAAAGCTGCGTTAGTGGTCTGCTGCATCCCATAGATATCTATTTGCAGTTAGAAGTTCCGCAGAGGAAAATATGATTTGCAAAGAGCACACCTAAAAGTCTAGAGGACTATTCAGGCCATGAACACAAACCACTACCTTGTGTCTAATTCAGTGTTTGGTTAAAGTTTTGACCGATTTGCTTGACCTCTAAAACGTATCCAATACCCGCAGTATCCTAAAGTTGGTAATCGCTCTTAAACACTACAAATACAGGCCCCTTGACAAATTAACAGTGCTTTGCCCGATTAATTTTATTTCCATTTCATTCTTGTTGAAGTGAAAATGAAAACAATTGCTCGGCACATAGCGTTTAGCATAATTCCATACTTATGCCTAAGGCGGGGGTTTACTTGAAATTCCTGTGCTCATCTAAATATGTATCCTTAATACAATTTCCTTTTCCTTTCCCCAAAACAAGTGCATTTTGTAGACCCACCTCCCCGTGAATACTGATGAATTACACCTGTTTTGCTTAGTCGACTAAACAGATACATATAACACCAAGTGAAACTTTCCCATGCAATGTGGACAAGTAACGGCCCAGAGTAAGGCACAACGAAATGAGTCCTGCTCACGCTGCCGATTCAAAGGCAAAAAAAAAAAAAGGAAAACTCAGATTTATCCTCTTCTCTTTGGCGCGCCGGAAAACACGAAGCTTTTCTTCACAACACAAACGAGAGATGCGCATTGTGCGAGAACGAGATACAGTGTGCGAGTATCTAACATACCAGTGCCAGCAATAAAATTGTTGAGCTACTATGGACCATTCTGGCCAAGTGGAAATCATTCGCTTTCCGGCTTCGGAAAGGCCAATATGGTTCGGCGAAGTCGCTTGAGTTTCGTGTCAGTCCCTTCGAACGCAGTGTGCCTGTTCCGCCAACGACAACGGTTTTAATTCCCCATTGTGTCGCGCGTTATTAGTTGTGTGCTCGTAAATTATCCAAACGGAGATAAAGCGAAATAGAATCGCAAAACTGTGCAATTATCCTCCATCCTTGCATGTCTAATGTAACGTATGATACCATGCTAAAATGAATGAGTTCAAAGTGTACACAGTGCGAGACGACGAACCTACATCAAGAGGGTATCACTATTGTTACAGAAAAGGACGTACCATTCATTTGGAGTGGATTTTTATGTAGTACATCACCAGGAGTCGTTGCCAAAAAATAAGAAAAAATAAACTTGATTTATATTCAACGCATGGTACCGAATGTCGGTAGCTTATGATGAAAACTACAAATATATGCGAATTACAAGTTGGACGGCATACAACAAATAACAAAAATATATCCTCGGAGGGACGCGGTGTCCTCTGAATTCTTGGCTATTGGTTTCGGATGTCGTCGAAAACGACACAA
Organism: Matsumyia berberina; assembly: GCA_917880715.2. Taxonomy (NCBI): domain Eukaryota; kingdom Metazoa; phylum Arthropoda; class Insecta; order Diptera; family Syrphidae; genus Matsumyia; species Matsumyia berberina. The sequence goes on from OU862870.1 coordinate 40,910,857, forward strand.
ACTTTGACTTGGATATCGTCGGAGTTGTTCAACTGCTCTCGGTGCTGCTGTCGTCGTTGTCTGGTGCGGGAAACATATTGACTTGGGGGTTTCTTGCTTTTTTCTGCTGATAATTCAAATTATTCAGTTTCGTGTCTGTGTGTGTGGGACGCAGGGTGCAACTTGCTTGGGAAATAACATAAGAATATTCTGGTCAGTAGTTAAGGATAATAAAATGAACCAAATAAATCGGAGACGCCGCCAAACTGCAGAGCCCTGTGATTGCCTGAGACCTGTGATACGATTCTGGGGTATAATAACTGCTGTAGGTAAGTGCTGTAAGATTTATCAAGCTTTCATCGGGCCCTGTGGGTGGGTGCAATGATATGTGAAATGATATGGGGAGAGGGCAGCGTTGCTTTCCGCTTTTCTGTGTCCTGGGAGGATGTGGGAATACTTAAATGGGTGTTTCAATATTCATTCGTGTCAGTCTCGAAGGGGGCTCATTATGTAAAGCTGTTGAGGTTGATTCTACTGATTGTAATGGTGATTTATTTTTACTCTGCGCAATAAATAAATAATTTTTTTTTTTTCCAATACTACCGCCTGTAAGCATGGTGTAAAAATAACAGATTATCCTTATCGTAGTCGTTAATTATGCATAGGAATGAGTAGTGTATTTGCATGTCATCCTCCTGTTGAAGGTGCAATGGGCGGTGGACAGGAGTTTTTTATTTGTGAAAATTTGGGGATATTAAGTAAAACTAATACCTTCTGAGCTTGTTGCACTGGTATTTCTTCGTTTTTTTTTTATTCCTTCCGACTGTCTTACTAACTTTAAGTCGCGCTAAGGTATGGGGTGGACCTGGACCTGCAGTTAGCTCGATCTTTAGCCAAAAGCCTCACCTTCCACTTGCGTGTGTAACCCGAATCGCGGTCTTCTTCTACTGCGCCGTCCCTTGAGGGTAAATTTGAAACTTTTCCGGGCCGGAGCATTGGTGTCCATCCGCTCTACATGACCCAGCCACCTCAGTCACCTTCACTCTTCTGGCTAAGTCGATGTCGCTGTACAGCCCGTAAAGTTCGTCATTGTATCTCATATTAATCATACTTCACACAGTATAAAAGAAAAGTGTTTTAAACGAGTTTTTTCGACGCACAGTGCATTTTAGTTAGAACCTCAGCTTCTGGAAGAACCACTTGTTCTTTCCCTCCTTGTACGTGGATTCAAACTTCACTCGTGTTTGGAAACGAGGGGGGGTTAACGGGGTCCTTCAAATCCCTTGTTGCCTCCTTAGTTGTCAACTTGTCGAAACTGATATCGTTCACAACGTATCTGGTGGGCATCAAGTGATTGTCTTCAACTTGGCTTTACCCATCTTCTTGGTCACTTTTCTTGGGTATCTGTCAATACCAGCCACCAAAGCGTGACCGAATTGCTTTTCAGCATTGCCATCGTCGTAGGTCTTGACAATGATGGAGTTACGACCAGCGTATCGTCCACTGAGGACGATAACGATTTTCCCCTGCTTCATAATTTTCTTCATGTTGGCGAGGTCCTATGGCTGACCGGATATAGAGACCTTCTCCATTCACCGTCTATACAAACGGTACCGAAAAGCATTCGAAGAATCTTCCTCTCAAAACAGCCATGAGCGACCTAATCCGCTTTCGACAGAGTCCATGACTCTGCGCCGTAGAGCTGAACTGGGATGATTAAGGTCTTATACAGTGTCACTTTAGTTGTCGGAAAGACGGCTGTGCTATTCAATTGCCTTTTAACCCCAAACAAACAGCAATTGGCAAGATTCTTCGTTTGACCTCAGTGCTGCTGGTGCCGTTGTCTCAATTCTTAGCGGAGCTTAGGTAGACAAGGTCTCTTAGTATCTCAATATTAAATATATCTGTCTACAGTGACATTCTGTCCGAGACGTCGGTGTTGAGTGTCCTTTCTTGTTGACAGTATGTACTTCGTCTTGCCCTCAATGACCGCTAAAGCCATCTTTAGCGCTTCCAACTCAAAACTCGCGAACGCGCCAGTGACATAACGCTCAGTTCTTCCGATTATGTCAATATCGTCGGCGTATCCGAGTAATTGGACGGACTTTTGAAAGATTGTGCCTCTAATGTTGGCGCGTGAGTTTTGCACAACTTTTTCAAGAATGATGTTAAGAAAGTAGCATGTCGCGCGTCTAAATCCTTATTTGAAATCAAAGGTCTCGGTGAGGTTTTGACCGACCTTGATGGAGCAGCGTGTATTCTCCATCGTTATCCTGCACAAACGGACGAGTTTTGCAGGGATGCCTAAACTAGACATTGCTCTGTATAGCTCGTCATACGCGGCCCTAAAATCGATGAAAAGGTGATGCGTATCAATTTCAAGTTCCTGGGTTTTCTCCAAGATCTGCCGTAGTGTAAATATTTGGTCGATGGTGGACTTTCCTCGCCTAAAGCCACACGAATTTGGGCCGATCAGGTTGTTGACGAACGGCTTCAGGCGTTCACACAACAAGAAAACTTATACCTCTGTAGTTGGCGCAGTTCAGAGGGTCTCCTTTCCGACTTTCAATTGTAAAATTGTATTCATGACTTAAAAAAGATTACGTGCAGTTTAAGAGCCCGGTCGTTCCAGTAGGATACTAAGGAAAATACCAAGTCCGGCGAGGTCGTCTGCCATGCAGATCCCTCGAATGACTCTTTTATCGAGCATCCACCAAAGGTTGATGTTCAATCGTTCTAACATCTCTATGAGGGATGGGCAATTATCAAGATTGACCTTAAAACTAAGTAAGAACAATCCGTTCTGTTCTTTCTTTGCGGTTTACTTGTCTGTGGAAATGCAAGGCAGTACTACATTTTGACCTGAACAAGCTACAGTGATCGCAAAGGCAGAGTGCTCATATTGAACCCTTTAAGGGAGACACCACCTCTCGCTTAAATTTTGGAACTTACGGACTGTAATAACTAAAGAATTTAAGGATTTTAAGTTGACTTCTTCAAATTGAAATTAACGCTAGAGGCGCTTTTACGCAAAAAGCTAAACATTTTCCATTTTACGATGAAATAAAAATACATTTGTCAACTTTGTCCTTCTGGCTGAACAGAAAATTATGAACTAACATCATGCTCCATGCTTAATCAAAAGGATCAAAGAGGACCATTAGAAAACAACTTTCATTTCCATTCCCGTCGATTCTAAAACTGGAAAAGCAATTAAAACCGTCGGTACAATCAATTTTAGAACAAATTTTGTACCAAAACAAATGAAACCATTTCACCAATGAATTCATGTAGTCAAGCCATATGTATGTATGTATGTCAATTTGTCCTAGGTGTATATATGCTTACATTACCTTCCCAGAACTTAATTTGTTTCACGTGACAACGGTTTCGTGGCGTGATTAGCTTCCGTGTCAGCTTTCTTTTTTTTTTGTTAATAAACGTGATACAAAAGTACAAGTACAAGTAAAAAAAAAAAATCTATTTGACAAAGTTGGTTTGCTGAATCATGATGATACAGGATGGAAAAAGAAAGGAATTGGAAATTCGAAACCGCTATCCATATTGAAAGTTTCGTTAAGCAATAACGAACAACCTCTCGGCACAAAACATCCATAAAACATGAGATGAATACCAAAATACGAAACCAATACAATAACGCTCTGGCTTACGTATCAATTGCATGCGCAACAACTGCTGCCATTCTCTGGTGGTATCCTACGGGAATGAAACTATGCCAAGAGTGTGCTCCTCTGGGGAGTCAGGTTACAAATAATTTCAATATAACCCCAAGTTGTAGTCGGTATTTTTTTTTTTTTAGTTCAGTTAGAAGAGGAATAAGTTTATCTGAGGTAATGGCTTCTTGGTTTATAGACATAACACTGTATTGCTGGAAGAGGGGATATTATTTAAGTACGTAAGGACTGTTCCAATAAAGAAATTGGAATTTTAAATTCGGGGTTATTTCGGAACTGCCAAAACCTAGATCAGCTATGTTTTAAAAGTGTCATTTTGACAGATGGGAAATTAATAATGGAGTATTAAGGAGGTTACCTTAATTAATGCGATTGAGCACTTCTAACTTTGGAAATTTCCTGAATTCAAAGGTCTGTACCAATAAACCACAAATGGTTCAAGGCCTTAAGAATATTTGCGAACATATTTTGAATTGAAATCAATGATGAGAAGGTCATTTAACAGTTAGAGTTAAGAACTATCATTATAGACAGAAACTGTGAATCAACTGAAGAAAGACTATCAAGTTTTACTGGGTTTACATTGAAGTACTTCTTGCCCTGCAGAAACTTGGCACGTTTAAAGATGAACTTGTAGTCGTTTCTGATTCATCTGAAGAGGCTTCTGTTTTCCTAAGGAGGTGTTTCCTGTCATGACAATAGAGCTTTGTATTTTTTTCCGGGCGGAATTTGCTGTAATGATGACTTCAATCGAACAGCTTCATTGACTTGAAATGAAGGTATTTATTGAATGCAATCGGTGGATTCTAGTGACTTCAAAGGACTTTAATGAGTGCAGAGCAATCAAAACGGTTGCCTTCTTTATGGGTTGAACATTTTGATTGCTGAAAATGATATGGTCATGACTTCAAAATGAAACGGTGACCCACTTTACTGTATTAGGGGCCCTAAATGCACACTGTGACCTATGAAGTGGATTGTGGTGGCCTGTATGGTTTAACCAGAGGCTTTAAATAAATCTCAGTATAGCCTTAGGTTCAATTTTCCGGATTTCCGCTGGTTTAACCGAGGCCCGCGTCAAGTGGAGTAGTCTTTTCCTTGCGGCTCCTGGACATGCGCACAAAATATGTTCAGCGGTCTCTTTTTGTTCTCCACAGAGCCGACAAATATCTGTATCTGATACTTTCATTTTATGCAGATGGTATCTGAGTGGACAATGTCCTGTCAGATAGCCTGCTAAGGTTCTTAACTCGCGTTTGGTGAGATCAAGTAAAGTCTTGGCCTTGTATAGGTTGGGGTTGATAAACTTTTTTGCTTGTCTAAGGCCCCGGAGGTTGGCCCAGTAGTCAGCGTGTTTGTTGATCTCCCATTGTGTTATCTTGGAGTAGGGACTGTTGGGTGGTACCCCAAAATAGGGTTCGGGACCAACGAGTGGGCGGCAAGCGCCTCTTCTCGCCAGGCAGTCAACCCTCGAAGCCTTCATGTCCTGGGATCCAAGCTAAGGTGACCTTATTTACCGATGCAAGGCTTTCGAGGAGGTTAAGACAGTTCCAGACAAGCTTGGAGCCTACCGTATAGGATTTAAGGGCTAACAGTGCTGCTTGACTGTCTGAAAAGATGTAGATGCGGGTTCCTTAAGTTCTTCTCCGCAGGCATTCTTATGCACACAATTCAAAAGCGTGAACTTCCGCTTGAAATACTGTAGGTGACTTTCCAAGCGCAGTCGCGCGTTGGAAGCTGGGACCATAAACCCCAGCACCTGTGCTGCCGTTTTCCAATTTTGAACCATCTGTATACCAGATTTGGCAATTTGGTAGTGTAGTAGGGCCTTCATTTCTCCATTCGTTGCGGGCGCTTATAACAACTTCGAAACTTCTGTAGAAACGATATCTCTTGTCATTCCCCGACGAGAGGTGGTGCCGCGAAAAATGTTTGGTGTTTTCCTAGCTGGGGCTTGAACCCACGCCGCTTGGTCAGCAGTCCAACGCACTAACCACTGAGCCACGGCGCCCACAGAAGTGATTGCAGGTCATAATATTTTGCGATGTCACATGAAAAAACTAAAGCTAAGTGAAGATGACCCATGCGGGGACACCCTACTTTTTATGCCACTTTTTAAGCCTCTGCATTCTCAGACATAAATTCATTGTAAGACACATCTTTCAGGATACCGAAGAACTAAGCCGTGGCTTAGGTTCTCCAGGAAGGTCCCCGGGTGGTGGATAGGGGGAGCCGCAGCACCACACAGCGAAAGGACTTTATCGCTGTGCTTCTGCGGTGAATGAGATGATAGCAGTGATGAAGGGACAATTCTACTGTAAAAGCCCGTCGCGAACCAACCCATACCGGCTTGGACTTGGACGGGTATGACTGCCATATTCTCAGAAATGATTGCATCTTCTGGGACGTTGGCGGCACAAAGTCTAAGTTCAATGAGGAAAGCCCAACTCCAGTGGTGGTGTGAGCAGACCGTGCCCAAGGATGAAAGGTTGGGGGCAAAGCCAACAGCTAACGAGCTGATTTTAGGAAACTCTTGAGATTTCTATCCCTTCCTGGGTGGTTTCCGGATTAGCCAACCCTATCCCTTGGTTTGACTCCCATGAATATACTTTTTATGGGTACAATGGAACTGCTTGAGGTCTAAGTAAGTCTTTAGGACACTCACTAAACCAACCAGCAGAGGGGCCATACTAACATTAGCGGAAGGTTCTCTCTCCTTTTTCTAACCCATCTACGTAACCTAACCTACCCAAAAAAAATGTCCGGAGGAAAACCTTGTTGACTGAGGCAAACCATATGGTGGTAAGGTCTGTCTAGCAACGTGCATTTGCTATATACTATGTCCGTAAACTACTCCGAACTGCCTTTGAACTTTTTCTTTATCTGCCGATAGTATCTGCGATACTGTTTTCATACATTTTCGTCAAGGATCGGAGAATTGAGTAAGCTATAACCTCAAAAAGCTCTCAAAACTTCTACATACTCGTATTTAGCAGCTTCTTCTAAGGTTCATTCAAGTCGAGCGCCCTTCAGGTATGTGGTTTGTATAAAACTATTCACAATTTTCAGGTCAGAGAAGGGTTTTTAGAACTTGCAGTTTAAATAGAAATAGACGAAGGTGATAACATTTAGTGGTATTTGATTGTACACTCACTTCCCAGTGTATTTTTTGTCTTCACTCCCAATCAAGGTTTGATATCCTTCCCGTCGTCTTTCTTTCGACCCTGTCGTTCTTCCAAACCAGATATAGTGAAACCTCAGACCACAAAGAGAAGAGTTTGGACAGCGAGAGATGAGCTACCGCACCGTGTCGGAATTGCTGATGAAAATGTAACCACCATTTCCCGTAAAATTATGCCTGGTCACTGTCCTTCTCTTACGTGCTGATATATTTACTTCATATACTTTATGCAGTTGTTGTACTCAGGGTTGATTTGTATTGAAGGTACGTGATGAGACTGGGTTATATGGCACCATCTAGCGGTTGTCCAGCTCCATATTGTGGACTTTAAAAATGTAGACGCCGTTAGTTGGAAAAGGAAATATTTGTCGTTTCTGCGGGTGTTTGTTTTGGTGTCCTTGAGAAAAGGCTAGGGGAACCACTTGGTGCTGCAGGGCGAGTTGTGTTATGAAATTTTTATTATAATTTTCAACGCACCCATTTATTAGTATACTACTAGAGAAGATTTAAAAAAACACAGAGCCGACTGTAACTTAGAAACTATGAACCCAATTTTAATTATTTGTTTGTGAAGAGTGTTGGTTTGGGAGGGTCAAGTTTAATCCTCATCACGTAGGCCACCGTTGGAGATAACTAAGGTTATGGAAGAGTGTAGATGAAAGGTGATCTGATATGTGGCGATGGAGAGGTGGGTCGAAGGGTTACAGGTCCGGAAAACTTCCTGTATACCTAATCAAACCATCTCCGCCATCTTTCAGTTAAGTAATATTAAATCACTATGGTCGTTTTCGTCATACTGTCCGCTCTCAATGGTCTCAATTGATATTTTGCTGCTTCTCAATTGATATTTTGCTGGTTCTAGCTCCTTTAGCGTCAGCCGGACATTGCAGTCGGTCTTTAAAGTCGTGTTTATATTGCAATGCAATCTCTCTCAATAGCTGTGGCTGCGTTTTCGAGAAATGATCAAAGTCGACGCATTTGTAATCGAAATTGTTTTTGACGAATAAGATTCAAATCGAAGCTTTTTTCCACAAAGAAAACACTCGTTTAACTGGTTCGCTCGTTGCAGGTGGGTAAAGAACGAACTCAACTAGACGGCAGAAATCTATATAGGGCACATGAACAGCTTTCATATGCCGGAAGGCCTTAATTCAGCCTTCTTCCGATGCCAAGGTGTTTGGAAGATTCGATAGAACGTCTAAGAGAACTCTAGTCAGGTAGAACATGTCTTTCAAGTTATTTTCTAGCACTTCTCTTACAGGCCAGTTACAAAGGCAATCTCAAGGCTTTCTTCCCCTTCCTCGCATTCGACGCAAGTGCTAGACTAGCCCCAGTCTGTAGGGTTGTTGTGGTTAATATGTCCAATCACTTGTGTTAGTTGCTTCACACCAAGTTAAGGCGTCCTCCTCGCTGGGTAGGATCTTAAGTTTTTCTCGCATTTCCAGTTTCGAGTTGGTTCTTACGTATGCGAGTAACATTGAGGCTGCCTGACTTTCTGACCAGATACTCATAAGTGTTGACACGATAGATTCCGTTTCTGTACTAAGAAGTAGTTCTGCGCCCTTTAGTATCGCAAAGATGTCTGTCTGAAATACAATCGCGAATTGTTCTAGATCAGCGGTTCCCAATCTTTTTTGTCCGCGGAGCACTACGTGGTTCATATGTCATTTTTTTGCAGTTGTAGTAAAGACAAGAAAAATAATTGATAGCTGTTGGTACATACCAACGAGCTGATTTCTTGCTTTCACGGCGATAGATCCAAAAGTGGCAGTAATGAACAAAATATAAACTAAACGCAAGGAATACGATGCTAAGGCTCGGACGTACTGCGACCTGTAGGATCTATTGGGCTAGTTTAGTGATTAACCAGAAGCTAAATTGAGGCTCTTAGATGGAGCTGTCCTTTTTTTAGGACCTCTGGGCACTCACAAGGAACATGTTCTGCTGTATATTTTTGCTAATCGCAGAGTCGGCACAATTTGTTAAAGTTTATGAACTTTTGCGATTGCTTCAGGCCTTTTTGTTGTGTCCAAATCTCAGCAGCATGTGCATACTACCGAGTGGCACAGCAAAATAGGGTTCAGGACCAACGAGAGTTCGCCAAACGCCTCTTCTCGCTAGACGGTCAGCCCATTCATTACCTTCGAAGTCTTCGTATTCAGAGATCCACGCAACAGTGACCTTATTTGCGGACACAAGGTCTTCGAGAAGGTTGAAACAGCCCCAGATGAGCTTTGACCCTATCGTATAGGATTTAAGGGCCAATAGTCGTGTCTGGCTTTCTGAAAAAATAAATATGCGCGTACCCTTTACCGTTTGAAAGATGTCTAGTGATTTTCGAAGTGTTGCTGCACACTGAAATTTCAGACCATAGACCCCACCCCCGGTATTACGATTTTCCAATTTGGAGCCATTTGTGGACCAGATTTGCGAATTAGACAAGTTAACTAGAACTTTACTTTTCCATTTGTGCGGTCACCTATGACCACTTCGAACTTTTTGGAAAAACGAAATCTTCTGAGCATTTCATCTGGGATTTTGAGAATTGGATCACTTTAGGTGTGTTCTAGGTCCTCAGATGGCCTGTAAGGTCACTGGCTGTGAATTCCGATATCTGGGGTAGCCCTGCAGCACTCACGCACGAAAACCATTTATAGATTAACTGAACTGCACTACGATTCGTTTTCTATCTATTGCAACGTTAAAAAGATACACATATCATTGACAGCAATTGCAATAGAACTGTGATCGTTTCAAGTGGACATCGTTACAACTAGAACCCTACACTACGACTTGATACTTTTTGACTTTCGACTGATTGCCTACAACTGTTGCAATTTCAAATAAGCCCTTGTTGGCTATTTGTTTATATTGATTTCTTGTTAAAAGAACAATTCGCATTCGATTGCTGCGAACAAAATGGTGAAAGTTCCAAGATTATTGAGAAAGCTCAAGTTTACTAGTCTGATGGGATTTTGATAATTTTTCATTCTGCGAAGCACTTGGATATCCTTCGCGGAGCACGGTTTGGGTTCTAGATGAATAGTCACATTCAGAGTTGGCTTTCATTAGTTAACCCCTACCCGTATAGAAGAGTGTAAGAAGGGTATTTCGGTTTACAAAATTTAAATTTCAAGAAAAAACACCCGAAACTCTCTAAAATGGTTATTTTTCAATGTCTGTTCTTGAATTTTTTTAACCGGGTATACATACATATATAGTTATTATTGCCTAAGTATAACTCAGACAAATTTTGATTTAAATCAAAGCAAACAAAATGATCTTTGTCCGAGCGCAAACAGTTAAATGTTTTCAAATTTGCGTCAAAACGTTTAATGCAAAAAAAACTTCATTCAGAAATTACATAATTCAATTTAATATCATCTGACATTTGACATTTACATCGGCGCGCTATTAATGTCATATTGTTTCATCTTAGTATGCCGTACATGAAGGCTTAAAGAGCTAATCGTACATTATTCAAATTAAGTATATCAATTTACATAATACACTCATTGTCTAGAATTAAGATGCGAGCGCTTCAAAGACTATTGTATTTCGATGCAAAAACAATCTCATTAACTTGTTAACACCTTTGTTTAATAGCCTCTTTGATATGTTAACAGCTTTCTTCATTATAATAATGAAGCGATGATTCTTATCTCAATCACTTTTGATAGGTTATAAGTTCAATATAATGCTCATGGTATTTAGTAGCATATTACGCAGATAAGCAAGCACCATTAAACCGACATAAAAGAAACTATTAAACAAATATGAACGTAAATAATGGATGTCTTGACGCGTTTAATGATACTTTGTCCAAGTGGGTTAAGTAGATTATTGTTTTAACTCCACGTGGTGGGTCTTGTAGAACAATATGCATGCAGGTCAGTGATTGTCAAGTAGTATAATGTTGGTTTAGAAATGCATCATAACATCTGAAGTTCTAATGCGCTTTTGAAATCGACACAACACTTCGGGTAAGGATTAATAGAAATTGACGAGAATATTCTCCAATGACCTGAAAGGATCTCTTTCGACTCCTTAAAAAAACAAATTATTCGAACCAAGAACCAGTTAAACCGTAGCTTAAGTAGAAATGGAGATGCAAGAGTGTTAAAGGAGTTAATTCCGAAAGCCTCACAGTGACATCGGACTACCTGACCCTCAATTATGATTTTAACACTGATTTTCCTATGCTATTCCCAACTCGAAAGACTGGGAGTCAAACAATGTAATCAAAGACCACGAAATCCCGATTTATACTGACGGATTAGAAATGGAAACAGGAACAGGAGCCGGATTCTACGCGGCAAATCCTACAAAAACAGAAATCTTTTAAATTGGCAGAAACTTGTAGAGTAGAATAGAACAAGCTGCAGACTGCCTAAGAAATTGCCACCTTCACACATCGGATTTTACTATAAAATCTATTACAATCAAATCAGAGGCAGTCAAGAAATGTCAAGACACGCTGATCACTGAAGGCACCATACTGTCAAACTCTGCTGGGTTCCCGGACATAAGAACAAAGAAGGGAACGACAAAGCTGATGAATTGGCCAGATAGTGGTCGAAGCAGACACATCTAAGTATAATGACACCAATAGGGAGATTGCATGGTTTGATGGACAGCATAATAGAGATAGAAGCTAACTCCTCTTGGTTAGCCAGAGAGGATTGCGTCACCTGTTGGACGCTTTGGCCGTTTTTTAATAAAGCTAGAACAAGATGCCTTCTGGCACTGGACAGATTCTCTATCTGCATGATCACTGGAGTTATTACAGGACACTGCGCCATCGATTCATGCTTCGCAAGTGGAGAATCTAGTCCAACCATTTATGCAGAATCGTTGAATTCGATTTATGTAGAATTGTTGGATTCGATTCTCCACTTGAGGAGCATGACTCCGATGTGAAGATGAAGAAGAGGTAGAATACATTCAACATCTGCTGTGCCACTGCCCCGCTCTGCAAGAACGACGTCTATGCGCGTTAAAATCAAGGTTTTTTGTAAGTATGCCAGAGGTAATAGGTAACGAGGGAGGTAACGGAGTTACTCGGATTCTTAAAGAGTACTAACTGGTTCACAAAACAGCCAAAAATAGAATAGGTCCTTGGTCCTAGGGTACCCTCAATGGACCTTCAGGTCTCCGAGTGGATGTTATGAGGCCTATCCATCACATACCCTTCGAAACCTAACCTAACCTAAAGGAGTGCCAAATTGAGCTAAGAATATAAATTGATTTTCGCAAAAGTACAGATGAAAAGGGTAGCCAAACTGACTACAAGAAGGTTAGAATTTTTAACAGCTCTAAGTCTGAAACTAAAAGCCGAATAAGCCGCAAACTTCAAAGTGCAAGTCCTGCCAAATCCACGCTTCTAGGAACTTGGAAGAAAGTACTGGAATATTGTCTTAAAAAATTTTTATTTGCACCTCAAAGATAAGACAGTGCGAATCATCTTCTCCGTGTTCTCTGTTGCTAGCCTCAGTCCACAGTCTTGCATTCAGGACTTGGCGTGGCTTATGACTTAGCTCGACTGACTTTGGGCGTTTTCGGTGTCTCGCGAGGTGTTTGGTGTATTATCTGCCTACCCAACCCACCTACGTATTTTTGGCCATCTTCATTCTCAGGCCGCTGCCACGCAATGAGCGGCACGCGGAACGCGGCAAAACGGCAGAGCGGCAGAAAATATGCTCAGAAATGACGCTTGCCACTCAACGACGGCGTGGCCACAGCCATACGATTTCATACGTTTCAATTTTGTCGCTTGCCGGTCATTGCGTGGCCTTGGCCTCATCATATTCTACAGGTCGGTTTCAAGGATTGAGCCTGGCGTTACACCAGCTCTAATATCATTTTTACGATGTTCTTTGGTGGTATCATGTGTAAGCTTTTTGTCGAAATGTTTTGGTATGCCGAAACTGTTTTTTATGGCGCAGAGTTAAAGGCGTTGCCAGCATAACGATTTATGAAGTGTGGCTACTGCGCTTGTCGTTTAACCACCTACTGATCTTATTGTCAAGTGTCCTTTTCCAAATTCGACTTAGTGAATATGCCGCCTGCTCACTCTAGTCAAACTGCTATGACTGCTATGACGCCGATGAGATATTCGGCCTTGAATGAGATAAGGAGGGTAGAATTCTTAAAAGTTAAAGTAGATAAAACATGTCTCAATAGTTTCCGTGAGATTCACCTTTGGTGCAAGCATTCTACCAAGTTCTTACAATTTTATAGCTTCTTGATAGCTGTGCCGACTTCTTCCAAACTAAAGGGTTTCCAATAGGGACAGGTAGATGTAAAAATTGAATAAAACAGGTTTCGTGTGAGATATCATCGAATTTTTTATTTTATTTGAAAGGCCTATCAATGACATTATGTGTGGAGAATGGCATCGTTCAAATGGCCGCCGCGGCTTCGCTGGGTGGCGCGCATCCGAGAGGTTTAATTTTCGACGATTCTGGCGCATCAGGCTGAATTTGAGCGATGACACGGGTTATGTTGGTTATGTTTGAAGGTTATTGGCATAGACCTGCGACTTAAGGAAAACCCACTAGAAAAAGTCTAACGGAATTATATCCCATGATCTCGGTGGCCAGTTCACATTGCCTCTGCGTGAGATAACCATGCCCTCAAATCGCTCGTAAAGAATGTCCATGGGGTCAGCTGTGTGGCACGTAGCGCCATCTTGTTGGAAACACATGTCGTTCACATGCATATCATCGAAATAGTGCTCTCCGTTGATGGTGATGGCAATGCCATCATCGTTTTCGAAGAAGTATGAACCGATATTGCCGCCGGCCTTCTGCGGTGGACCTCGCGTGGTTTGGCATCGTCACAAATCCGGCAATTTTGCTTGTTGACGTACCCGTTCATCCAAAAATGGGCCTCGCCGCTGAAGATGACCCTTCAGCAGTTGGATTTTGTACGGATTTAGGCTTAAGTTCTGACGCAAAATTCGTGAAGTTGATATATGCGAAAGGCCGGGTTCTTGTGCGCGGCACGGAATTGACTGCCTCTGGTTTTCCAGTACAGATCTTGCGTTTCGTTGACGTACGGGTGTTGGCTGATAGTTCACTGCACCGGTCGACTCGAATTTGGGCACCAAACTTTGAATAGTAGACTGGGACGGAAGACCATGTAAACCGTAAAATGGACACAACGCATGCATTGTTGCCACAACAGAACACCCATTTTGGTCCTTAGTGTCTGAAAAATAAAAATCGGAATAATTAACAACAGATAAAACAATCTGGCCGCGGTGAACTGTCAAAATCTACCCGTTCCTATTGGAGAACATTTTAGAAGGAATACCACTTTTCCCATCTCACGTTCAGAAGCAGTTAAAAAGGACTCGTGCTTATGTAAACACTGTTCGTCTTATTATTTCGAAAATTCTGTTTCATAGAATCGCTCATGGTTGCAATTACGAGACTCTTTGATATTTTTGAGTTGAGAAAGCACATTGGCTAGGAACACATCGCAGGGTTTTTCTGTCTTCTAATCTTCTGGCTCGATACTCTTCTCTGCCACTTCTGTTTTATTCTGTAGCATGAGATTTCCTCGGCAGTCAGTGTCTGGTAGTCAACGGATTCTTAATATGACATCCATTGCCCATGGGGTTTTGTGATTGGTAATAGGATAGTTGAGAGTTTCTTGCCCAAGCGCTTACTGTTGTTCTCTTATATTCTTCAAGCTGTTCTTAGCGCGCTTGGTATGGTATGGTATATGAGGGTGAGAGGAAGGAGGCCCGACCCTACGCCTCAGTCGGGCCCATTGTGTTCCCCGCTTTTAATCGTCGGAACTGCAGGGATAGATTTGGTTTGGGACGTACATACATACATATGTTAGGAGAGACCTAGGGAAGGTGGAAACAATTATGAAGTTAACACTAGGGTACGTATGATCTGGCGTATCTTCCTGTTTCTTTGATGAAAACCAGCATGCCGCCGGTTCCTTTGTCATTGAGATGTTCCAAATCCGGTATCTTCTGTCGCATTCTCGCTAGGCCTGGTCATTGGCATAGGAAGTGTACGAGGTCTTCACCTTCTTCTTAGCAGTTCCTACATGTCTGTGTCAGCGAAGCCCATTCTATGCATGTGTTTGTTGAGGTTAATGTGTCCTGTGATGAGTCCCACCATCACCCTCAATTACTCTCTGCTTGAACTAAGAGCCTTCCTGGTAAGCAGGTTGCTTGATTTATTTATAGGTGATCTATCTAGCCACTTTACACGTCGGGAGGTTTGCCCTGCGATCCTCGAAATCCCTTTGCATCCTCTCGTTTGTTGCTGTTTTAATTACTCTAAATGCGACTTCCACTGTGTTTTTAGCGACTTTCACTGTGTTTTAGCGGTTCGTTCGTGCTTAATCGCTCAACGTTAAGTTTATTTTCCGAAGTAGATCGCAGTTCATTTTGAACGGACGAATGTCAACTTTTTAATGGACCACGAACCAAACATGGTCAAAGTCGGTCAAGTAGTTGGATGCTTACGTTCTATCACCGGTCATTGAGAAAGTGAAGTTGGGTTGGTGCGTGGATTAGGTTGAAAGCAAAATCTTGTGTTACTTAGTACGAGGTCCTACAAATTCGGATGTCAATACCTGTTGCCCTGGGTGATTTTATTTTTGACTCACCTATTCATAGGGTTCGTTTAAAAAATAAAAATAAATCTTCCTCTATAGTTTCTTCCGGTTTCTTCCGTAGGGAGAAGCTACTGTCGAAAAATATTTAAATTTAATTTAAAATGTGGATTGTTCCTGTCAAACAAAATAATTGCTGAAAACTTTCAACGGCAAGCCTGCGGGTGGTTTTATCCTCGAACAGAATATAAAGGATCAGACTTAAGGCGTTAACATGTACTTACGTGTGTGCCTGTGCAGTGTAGTCGTTGCTCATTACGGAAACTTCCCAAAAGAAACCTAATTTTTGATTCTAAAAGTTCGTTAGGCGATGACTTCTAAAGCCCTCGACCGTACGGACTGCGCAAAAGTTTTTTATCTCCTAATTCTTCGTACAATTTGTTCTTCGTCAACAATTTATCTGTGTGTGGTGTGGTGTACATGACGCAAACACTAAATCCAACGGAATGGTGCTTAAAGCATCTACTAGGGTGTATTGAATGCCGTAGCTTATGGTTTATATCTCTGAAATGGCAGTCTGTGTGTATTTATGAGGTGACTACTTTGCTGGGAACGATTATTTAACCCAATGGTGGTGAGGACAGGCTTTCACGACACGTACTACATTATGTCTAATAAATTTTCACAGAAAAAGTTAAATCGTAAAGTCGCCCATAGACGATGAGGTGTTGTGCAATATTAATCAGTTGAAATGAAATGATTGTCGATAGCAATGAGATCAAAAGGCTTTGGTTTTCTAGGAGAAGTGGTCTTTTCAAACTATTCTCCGAATACAGATACGGTGGAGGCCACTTCAGAATGGTCAATGAAAACGTGGAATGTGGAATGAAACGTTGAATTTCTATCTGATATGCAATTTTCGATACTTCAAAGCGTTCTTTGGTCGTATTGAGGTAATATTTGACAGGAAAGAACGTTCTCTTAGAGGTGGCGATTGTTCGGGCAATCCAACTTTGAGCTTGATTGTGGACGCATAATATGGGCGCTGTATGCAAATCGAAGTTTCCCACACAGCAGAGGTATTTTATGCCTTTCAATGGAGCACATATTGATCTATTTTAAGCGTAAGCTACCGGGGTGATATATCTGTGCTTTTTAACGAATGATGTCGAGAAACTAGCAGCTTTACACTGGACTTGATCAACGACTCGTGTACTGAAAAAGAGCTTACCTTCCCGAAACTACGATTGTTCTGTCTACGAGAAGGGAAAAATTGACAGGAGTGGCGTATTTAGAACTTAAAGGCATTATAGTCCAAGACGGTTCCAAAACCTAAAATGGTCAAAGAGGAGGTGTTTTCTCCGATGATTTTAACCTTAATCTCTTCTTTCACCTTTCAGAGCATTGTAGCGTCTTGCAGATGAAAATTATGGCGAAATTATGGGGTCTGGGCTGAGATGAAATGCGTCTACTTGGGTCATAAGCATAAAAGGTCATCCCAAAAAGTCCGTGGAATTGGTCTCTGTAATATTCAACTGAGGTTGTCCTCTTTACGAGAAGGAAGGTTGTGACTTGTCTGACTCAGCTAGTTCTAGAGGGCGTCACTATCCAGAGATGCGATGAAGCCAAATATATAGGAGTGATCTTGGATAAAAAACTTTTTTGGACAAAGCATGTTGAGTCAAAGACATCCAAAGCGCTCTCATTTTTCTGGCAGTGTAAGGATGCTTTTGGCAAGACATGAGGCTTATCACCGAATAAGGTCCTTTGAATCCATACGGCTATGATAAGACCGTTTCTAGCCTATGCATCGGTTGTTTGGTGGAGGGGGCTTTCGCGTAAATATGTGACTGCCTACTGCACTTAATTTCAAAAACTGGCTTGTGAGTACGCCTGGCTCTGGTCTGGACACTCTGCTTGACCTACCTCCCCTTGATACTTATATCATCGGCTGTACTATCAAAGCAATCTATCATCTTAGACAGGGTGCCTTTTGTATCATCCTCATTGGAGTTTTGATGACCTTGCCCGACACTTATCCTAAGACCTTAGTTCCATGGATATGCCCGTCTGATGGAATGACACCAGAACTTCGGTTGCTGTGCAAATTTAAAGTCGACTTTCCTCGCCTTCAGCACTGCCTGCGGCCAGAGTCTGAGCCTAGACGGGGCTGTAGTCGAATCTTCACGGGTGGCTCCAAAACCAGCCATGGGTCCGGTGCTGGTGTCTTTGTGGAGTTCGATAACACCAGATTTGACAACTCATTCCTATCATAATGGCCACAGACTGTATTGTTAAGAATAGGTAGGGTCGGTGCATTTGCTTCTGGAGCGATAGCAAGGCTGCACTTAAGGCCTTGCTCAACCAAAATAGTGCGAGAATGCAAGAACTCTCTGAATTCGGTCGCAAGGCTGAACTCGTTGACTGTTGTCTGGGTTCCAGGTCACGCTGGGATCTCTGACTCAGAGGATGTTTTCTAAGGACCTGAACCTGCGTTGGGTCTTCCTGCGTCCTCGGTTATGGCATCCATTGACGTTTCGGTTTTCTACAAACACAATTGTATGTGGAACGGCTCTCCAGAATAAAGGCAGACTAATCGAATATTCTCGGCACTTTTGCTGGCATTCAGCAGAAGAAACTGTAGGCAACTTATTGGCGTTCTAAAAGGCCACTTCGCTTTTGCCAAGCATCTTAGTGTGTTAGTGTGGAGTGGGCGACGATACTTCGGATGCCAGATTTTCGGTGCTGATGTGGTGCGTGCTGATACTGTAAGATCGTCATTATTGAAGTGCCTTCTTGGCTTTTTCCGAAAGTCGAAAAAATGTCAATAAAATGGGTAAAAACCGGGTCCTGCTTTCTGGTTACGTCTGATTGCTCTAGTATAGCGTTTCCGAACCCGACAAAAAAAAATAGCAAAAATAGTTTTGGACTGCCGCTCGTTTGTCGTATAGAAAGCAGAGCAATTTAACATACACCTCTGCTGGGAACATAGCGACCTTCCAGGGAACTGCAAGGCCGATGAACTCGCTAAGCTTGGTACTGCAATACAGATTCGTCCTGATAAACTGAATCCAGGAGTTCTACTAGCTACGTCCAAACTAAGAGCTGGATGTAATCAGTGAAACCAGTCTATAGTGGTCAAATGGTACTATCTGCCAAACTGTTGGACAAATTTGGCCTGCAATAGATCAAAAGCGTTCAAAAAGAAGTCAGTGTCAGTATAGGCGTCTTTGCAGGACAGTGCGTCATAGGCATCCATAACATTCAACTGGGCCTTTCTGCAAATAACTTCTGCAAAAGCTACAGGGACGAAGAAGAAGAAACAATTCCATATTTTCTCCAGTGCTTCCTCGGGAAAAGACATAATCATCTCGGTGCCTTCGTTTATGACAATCACAATACCAACCAGATGATGGTGTCCTACTTCGCTTTATCAAGAACTCCTACTGACAGATTCAACGAATAGAAAGAGGAATAGGTCCCAGACCACAACGGACCTAACCTAACCTCGTCCAAAACGGTCTTTCTATAGTTACAATGGACCTAGTTTTTCTGGCTCCGTTCTAGATGCATTGACCAGCTTTTATTGATATTTACATATATCCGGTGAAGTTTCGTCCAAAAGGAAGCGACTTTTGCAATCAGTTGTATGGTAGTTTTGATCCATTTAAACTTGCCTCTAGGAAACCCTTGAAGGAATGCCACCAGAACTCGACTTTACTTGTTCTTAGAACTGATTCTGGTGGGAATTTGTGTCTGAAAAATAATGTAGTTGAATTTTTCTGATGGATAGGTAGGTAGGTGTGGTTTCTTTCTGTGCGAAGTACAGACTCGTCTTAAGAGGATAGAGGTTGTCTTGAAGAAGATCACTAAGAGTGCTTGGGTATTTGCCGGAGACAGCTATCGCAACATCTTTGCATACAGCCCTTTCCAGATCGAGCAGCAGCCAATTAGCCGCTACAATCCAGAGAAAGGGGGACAGAACACCACCTTGTGACGTACCGCAGGTTATGGATCTGCGGACCTAGGCATTGTCCAGCTTGGTACTAATTATTCTGCCTGTGAGCAGTTTTTCAATTAAAAGTCTGAGCGAGGCATCTACTCTCAGGGTCATGAGTGCATCGGTGATCGCCTCTGATTTGACGTTATTGAAGGCGCCTTAGATGTCCTAAAAAAATGGAGAGCTCTTCAACCCTAAGTGATTTTTCGATGGTATGTACCAATGAGTGCAAAGCAGTTTCAACCCTGACGGGTACCAAGTGAATGTAGGATCTGGTGCTAGAGTGTTGGTTGAAAAAGTCAAACAATAGCCGACACTGCTAATTAGGCTATGAACTGCTTTTTGGAGAGCAGGTGGAGGAGATGATGTACTTATCTGCAGAAGATGTTCCGACAGTCACAATGAGATTGCAGAAAATAAAATTTTCCATGAGGGTTGGAGCTAGGACCGCAGAGGTAAAGATTTGTTAGATCCGCGTCAGCTTATCGTTATAAAATCACGTGGCTCCCCAAGATGCTGGCAGGCCAATCAAATGCTTCCTGAATTCTTGCAGAAAAGCTTGCTGTCACAATGTGTTGTGAAGTATTTGCTTTGTCAAATCTTTGACGCTGACCTGGTTTGTCTTGACAATCTTAGGATTAATCAGGCAGACAGCTCCTCAGGGGCCCCCTCCCCTACAAGAATTATGACCGTTTACAATGAAACTCATTTCCTTACTCCCCAACACAATCATTTTTAGTTGTACATCACGCATGGTTTCACACATTTTGACTTACACGACTAAGTGTTCTGTAACAAATCTTCTCGTCTATGGAGTGCTTAAGGATGTTACCCAAATTGCGTCCCTTCGACCAAGGATTTTATGGGTATGACGACAACTATTAGACAATCCATATTTTATACTTGCCCAGAGATATGCTTTGCATCATTTTATGTTCCATAAAATGGGCTTTGCATGAGGACACAGTAAGATGAAGTTTTTCTTCGGATTACTCCGTATGTGGAGGGCTTTTTGTTTTAATTCAACCATAACTCAAACTCATAGTACGTTCAGGGTTAGCACTCTCGACAAGGGTTATAAGTAATTGTAGGAACAATAACAATAAAACAAACCCTAAACTTAAGTGAAAAGGCAAAACCCTAAACTTTTGATAAAGTAATTTTGTGGTGGCGATTAATTCATTTTTTTTTCCTTAATATTCATTATAAATAAGTCAGCGGGAGAATGGCATTCAGAATTTAAAGGGACTGTTTAATAAATTAATTTAAAAGCAATAAAACTCACAAGACTGTGATGATTTACAAGCATTGATTACTGGGAACCATTGGCGACAGATAGTAAGCGAAATGAAGTGTCATCTTGTGTCATTTTTTTGAGGCACGGAATCGCTTTCTTCTTTAGAAACAAAAATAATTTGTGAAGACAGTCAGTAGGACGAAGGACGAGGATGGCTTCTACTTGAATTTAGAGAATAAAAGTGTAAAGTAGAAAGATTTAGAGAGTACCTGGCTCAATCGAATGCGAATAATCAAGATAAATTTACATCACAAAAAGGTAGCTTGTGCCAACCTTATTTTTCCAGAAAGAAAGAAGAGATCGGTTTAAGGATAAGAAACAATAAATCTCTACAGGTTATTGTACCCTAAGAGTCTAACAGCGGGTGGAAGGTCATAGCGCATACAGGCGAAGTGAGTTTATAAAATCAGCTCTGCATAAAGCAGATGTGACGTAACCCGATGCTCGATGTAAGGACATAGGGATGTTCCACGCAACTGCAGGGCGATCGACATGGCAAAAGAAGGTGCAGGACGGCATTTCCTTGATAACTTGGGAGAACCTTCTGCCCCTATCTAACCGACCAAATTCTTCCTTAGGTAGAATAACAGCAGTACTTGTCTCTTGTCAAAACAAATCTGGCCCAAGCTGGATAGGATTCCTCACTGGACACGGCTTGATAGGCAGACGTGCACTCAGACAGATTGGGGATCCCTTCCAGTGATCTCTGTAGAAGCGGAGGAAACCACTACTGTGGTCTTTTTCTGTCCTTGCAACATTAAGAAGGAAATTCCTTGGGGAATACTGGTGTGATGATCTAAACTATCTAGCCGAACTTGACATCCAAAAGGTAAGAACCTTCATATCCGAGTCAAAGTGGTTCAATACATAGAGTTACTACCGATACGGTCACTCATCTCAGTGCACTTGACGTTATACTCTTGGTCTCTGGTATTGTTAAGCCGGTATCTATCGCGGTAACAGAACGGACCAATCTGGTCTAAGTGTGTCCTTGCTTAAACGGGGGCAATTACATAGCCCAAGCAAGCTAATTAATTGTCGAAGACTGTGCTGGGTGCTTATACACTATGTGGAGAATGAACTTGGCGATGAATTGACAAGATCATTCTTTTGACGTTTGTAATAAAATTTCCGAATGACGAACTTACTTACTTAAGGTGGCGCTACAGACCGGGGTTAACCTGGGCCTCAATCAACAAGCATCTCCAGCCAGCTCGATCTTTAGCTAGCTGCCTCCAGTCTCGCACGCCAATTTAAGGTCCCCTTCTACTTGCGTGCGCCACCTGAGTCAAAGTCTTTCTCTACTGCCTCGTCCCTCGGGTGTGGATTCGAAGATTTTTCAGGCGGGAGCATTGGTGTCCATCCGCTCAACATGAGCCAGCGTCCTCAGTAGTTTGATTGAAGAACAAATATTATTATTTACTCAGATTGGCACTTAGCTCTTATCAATGGAAATACACCACAGACACTTTTTTGTCCAGCTTTGAAGTTTTGACGTTTTATCCGAGTCGTCGGTGTTGAGTGTCCCTTTTCTAAACTCATTAACCCGCGGCAAGCTAGAGTAAGGTTCTAAGGCGTTGAATCCACACAGCAGCCTGATGTATGTAGCCCCAATGTAGCCCAAAACAAAACAAAGGCATCGTGTGAGTAGTATTAAGTCAGAAAAAAGAAGAAAAGAAACCCCTGCCTAGAAAGAAGAGGGAATATGCTGTCTCCCAGGTCAAGAAAATAGAAAATGGCGCTACAGGAGCAACATCCGACAGTTCTATAAAAGGGCCAAGCAATTGACAGCTGTGTTCAAGGCCAAAAAGTAGGATTTTTGAAAAAGTGAAGGGTACCTAATTATCAATCAACAATACAGTGCAGTGTTATACGGCAAGAAGAGCCCACACCTCCAGTCAACAAAGACGTAATTCCCCGTCCCAGTATAGAAGAGGTTGGCCCAGCTGTCAAAAAGCTGAAGAACTAGGTTGCCGCCTCTTAAGGGCGATTGCTTCAATCATCACCCAAGTGTGGGTGGGGGAAAATATGCCTGATGACTTGAATATGAGCCCCACATGCCCCATCTAAAAGCAAGGTGATCCTATATCTTGAACCAAATCCTTTTGAACGGTCTCAGAGAATGTTGATATCCTTTTGTAGCACACGATTGGGTAAGTACAAGTGTGGCTTCTGGCTCGACGGAATCAACGAAAGACCAAATCTTCAAATCCTCACCCTGCAAAAGTTCAACGAGTTTTAAGTCGAGTCTCACCACCTTTTCAGCGAACTGATTCCGGAAAAAATTGGGGCCGAATTACCACTCTCGTCAACGAGTAACTTGTCATCGAAATGTCAGGATTTGGCATTACCGCTCAGAATGAAGTTGATCGGACATTCGATCACGAGTTCCACTCACTCACTCGTCATCGATTGCGGTATTTCGGCCCCTGATTCAGTTGTGCTGCGACGTTCTGGATAACACGCGATGAAGTCTGCAGTTTCCACACAGAACTGAACTTTTCTGAATGTTTTTGGACTTAGGCAAGCTAATGCTGAATGGTAGCTGTTAACACGAAAGGCACTATCTTCAACAAATCTGACAAACGAATAGTAGTATGTATTCCAAGCCTTTTTGGGCTTAACAGCCAGAGAACTGCACATACAATCTGTTTGTTCTGATTCGCACGTCCTTTAAGAAAGCAAATTTATTCCCAGCAAATTCATTAGCTTGCAATTTGAACCACTCTCTTTGAGTCCTTATAACTTCTCCTTGTGATAATAAGTCCACACTGCAACCAACCGACAATACAACAATCAACATTTAGCAACTACCACGAGCCTTTCAATAAGCAGTGCTGTTTAAAAATTATGTAACTACTCGTACGTATACGTACCCGTTTCTCGTTGAAGTAATTTTAAATTCTCCCTTTGTTTTCGTCCTGATTTCCAAACAAAACGCATCGTGAAGCCCGTTTATACGTTCTCGCTTGCCAGTGGGAATAATTACGTACATGGCAAGAATCATGTGCTTGTTGTATGAGAAACAACGGTAAGGAAACTCTACAAAAAAAAAAAAAAACTGTACTATAACTTTTCCCGGCACAAGAAATACTCCCATTAAAACACAGACAGGCGTTTGTTTCCTTTTTATTTTTTTAGCCGTTTCGCGGTTTGATTTTGTAGGCAGAAAATCTTTATCTTCTGCCGCAAACGACCCCTTAGAGTTTAACTACTTTTCAAGAAACATTTTAAGCTCCATGGTTTCGTTGTACTTAACGAGAGGGTGGTTAACAGAAGCTGCTTAGGGAATTAAAAGTGACATGGAAAATCGGTTAGGTACTTTCAACTTGCGTAGCAAATATATTTTGAGAAGACGATATTCCACGATTTTGAAGTCTTAAACTTTGCTAAGCCTTCAATTTAACCATTTGAAAAAAATCAAGGGAAATCCGCTTGAGAAGTGGGTTAAATTTTAGGAAGTCATGGCTGATTTTTAATTGGTAACTGACGTTTAGAACGTGTACTTATTGACTTTTGAAATTATTTGCTGGATAGAGGGTAACTGTGACAGTTTATTAAGTTAAGAACGTTTGGAGGTAGGTCGCGGGTGAAAGAGCCTCTTATGCTAATATGCTTATTAGCTAGCTAGTTCAATGGAATATGTAGCGCCGGCCGAAAGGATTAGGGGAAATGGGGTTAAGTGGGCTGTTAACTCACTCTTTCCATTCAAATTGGCAGGATTTTCCTAATATCGTAAGAATAAATGGAGAGATGGATTGCAGCCACCCTGTGAGATTTTTGCATTGGCAACGTATCAAAGGCCTGGCAAGAGCTTAAGGTTGTATTCATGGCAAACCCAGCCATAGCTGCTGCTTCCCACAATATCATACACAAAATGAAATCTTCACATTAACCTCGATAATAGGAATCTTCTTACACCTTTAGGATTGCCATCAGAAATTTATTAAAATTAGAAGTTCATAATCCCGGACACACTATAAAAATTGTAATTAGGCTGCCCTCTACCGGAAACACATGCGAGCGAAACATCTCTCACTTGCATCGATCACTATCTTCGCCTCGTGTGGGCGTGACTATGCAACTTCTTTAAAACCCCGAAGACATTTGAAAAATCTCTCCGGACGTCCTTAGACGTCCTTCAAAAGAAGACAGTGTCCGGGGAAAGGAG
The DNA here is from genome assembly GCA_917880715.2 of Matsumyia berberina. Classification (NCBI taxonomy): domain Eukaryota; kingdom Metazoa; phylum Arthropoda; class Insecta; order Diptera; family Syrphidae; genus Matsumyia; species Matsumyia berberina. The sequence goes on from OU862870.1 coordinate 40,935,763, forward strand.
GACGGATGGCCAGACTATACACAATCAGCTCTATATCATACCTTAGGTACATTCTGCAGACTGTGTCTTGAGACCAAAGAAACCTTTATTCATATTCTCAACGATTGCCCGAGTCTCTCCCGCTTCAGGAAGCCCATTTTCGGTTATACAATATCCAGAGAAGACACTCAACTTTTAACAGTCTCTGAAGTATAGAAACTATTCTAAGCTCTCCTGAATATAATCTTGTCTGATCCTGTCTTAAATGTGGTTTAAAGCCGAACATTGATCTTCCAACTAAACTTGGAATCTAAGATTGCCCCTAGATACCCTGGCTAAGTTGATATGTTTAGATTTACCACGGCAATGTTTGGCTGTTTGAATGCCTGGATTCATGTTTTTCAAGTGAAAAGTACGATATCTGCTTTTGAATGGTTAACTCGGAGATCACCACATCAAGCCAGCTATTCACTACAAGCTACAAGCCGTTCACTGAGTGTTTTATGGTCGTTGTGGCTCAGTGGTTTGGGCATTGGATTGCTATGCGAGCTGCGTACCATCTTTGAGCCATGGCGCTATAGTCCGGGGTGGACCTGGGCCTCAATCAACAAACGCCTCCAGTCACTTAGATTTTTAGCCAGTGAATTTTCCTCTCGAAACAGCCGGAAAGCAACCTCATCCGCTTTTGACAGAGTCCATGACTCTGCGCCATAGAACAGGACTAGGACGATTAAGGTTTTATACAGGGTCACTTAAGTCGTTCGAGAGAGGGCTTTGCTACTCCATTGCCTTCTTAGCTCAAAGAAGCAGCGATTGGCAAGAGAGTTATTCTTCGTTTGATCTCAGCGCTGGTGTCATTGTCTGAACTGATAGCGGAGCCTAGATCGACAAGGTCCCTAATTACCTCTATCTGTCTACAGTGACATTCTGTCCGAGACGCGAGACGTGTTGAATGTCCTTTCTTGTAAACTGGATATATGTATGTACTTGGTCTTGCCCTCAATGACCGCTCAACTCATCTTTAGCGCTTCCATCTCAAAACTCGCGAACGCGCCAGTGACATCACGCTGCGTTCTTCCAATTATGTCAATATCGTCCGCATATCCGAGTAATTGGACGGACTTTTGAAAGAATGTGCCTCTGATGTTGGCGCGTGAGTTTTCTACTTACATCTCTTTAGAGTATGATGTTGAAGAAGTCCCATGGCAGCGCGTCGCCTTGTCTAAATCCTTTTTTGAAATCAAAGGCCTCGGTGAGGTATTTACCGACCTTGATGGTGTAGCGTGCATTCTCCATCGTCATCCTGCACAAACAGACGAGTTTGGCAGTGATGCCAAAACTAGACATGGCTCTGTATCGCTCATCTTTATAGATGCCATCATACGCGGCCTTAAAATCGGTGTAAAGGTGGTGGGTGGGTTGAAGTTCCTGGGTTTTCTCCAAGATCTGCCGTAGTCTGAATATTTGGTCGATGGTGAACCTTTCTGGCTTGAGGCCACACTGATAAGGTTATTGAGGAACGGCTTCAGAGGCTTACACAACACGGCAGATAAGATTTTGTGTACCTACGCGATGTTAAGAAGACTGATGTCTCTGTGGTTGGCGCAATTCAAAGGGTCTCCTTTCTTGAGGACCGGGCAACCAGTGATAAGGTTCCATTTATCGGACATTCTTTCCTCCGACCTTATTTTACAGACGCGTTAGTGCATGCCCCTTACTAAATCATCGCCTGCGCTTTGAACAGCTGGGCAACTACGCCGTCCCCACCAGCAGCTTTGTTGGATTTAAGATTAGATATGGCTATATTCACTTCTTCCAGGTCCGGTGGACGGAATTGTTTGTTTTCATCGTCCAGGTTGAATAACAAAACAAAATTGCAACGAAAATTATTTCTCAAAGTCTATGAGTTCGTTTTGCAGGAGCTCAACAACAACCTAAAAATATTAAAATTAAATAGAACCGATAGAAGCGATAAGGAAGAACTTTTTTTTTTTTGCCCAACTTCGAGGACAAGAATGGTGGCCCTCGAAAAATACTTTTTCAACGATTTAGACGAACTGTCAACAAAGACACGAAACACCATTCTGATTGGATTTCAGATGCTTTAGAGAGTCCTTGAATCAACAATAAGTCCCATCTCGATTTTTAACAGACTTTGGATCTCATGAAAAGAGAACAAAATTGATCCAAGACAATTCCAGTGAGGGGTCACGTTTTTATCACACTGCGAGTGCTACAATCTAACCTAACCTATGTAACCTTTGTACATAGAAGTTATTATGGCTTGATAATAATCTACATGTAGGTGATGACAAGACATAAACTCTGTGTAAAAGCATGTAAAAGCAGAGCTATAAAAATTGAATTATCCTCCACATCATCAAGCCAACCTTCCTGTCAACCTACGCCAAAAAAAAAAACAGTAAATCAAAGACGACTGCCTGTAACTTATGACATCGATTAAAATTGTACCATGAAACTGAGAGGTCGACTCCCTATAACAAACAAAATGCATAAAATCAATTCTGTCTGACTTAAGTCTGAAAATATTGTCGACAACTATAAATATCACGAGTGATCCTATACAGACATTTAAGGTCAAGACATTGACTTTAAGCACTAGTCTAACATCACTGGAAGAAACACACTCTGTAAAGCCAACCTCTAACCCTGTAATGAATCTCTACGTTTTGTATTCGGACTGCTCAAGTTCAACTCAGAGTTCAAAGATAAATAGACACCCCACTCCCGCCGCAAAAAAAGAAAAAGCTGCCTTAATGACGGCACTTACACAAGTACATACATACTTCGCAATACAGCATCCCATCTGATCAACATAGATACATTCACTTTGAGAGGATTAGGTAAATGGCTTCGCTTCGAAAGACCGTATCAACGTCATAAACACGTAGCGAGCACACGCAGCAATCAACAACTCAGGCACATGTGCATTAATCAATTCTCTGCCACAGGCCACTAAATTAAGGTGCAACTGTAATCAATTAGTGATTGCACTTCAAGTGTAATCTGCTGTGGTGCTTCATTAGGCATACAAATCATCTTGTTTATTTATGCCCCTAGAAGTGGGCTGTCGCATTTGCATCGAAGGCCGAAAATGGACTCTTGGGATTAATGATATGCTGGATATGCAGACTTGGACTCTGTAATTTATATTTAATACACCCATGAGTGTCCTTTTAGGCTTAGGACCTCGATGCGGTCTTGACGAAACACCATTATTAAATATGCTTGTGTGCTTTAAACGAATGTGTGTAATGTACATATGTATGTATGTACTTCATGTGGATGCCCTTGAGAATTTTAGGACAAAGGCTACAATACATATACAGTGTTTTGATTCAATTACTGAAAGTAATGTGTTAAGCATGTAATAAATCGGAATGGTTTTGTTTTTTGCGGTTAAAAAACTAAAAGGGTATAAGTTATTTAATCAAAGAGATGGCCTTGTATTTACCATGTTGAGGGTTGTAAGGGTTGAGGGTGGCTACTTTCAGCTCTGAACTAATCAGTGAGATTTTCTTACCTCTTTTGTGGTCGCTCTTTGGAGGCAACCTACTCAAAAAGTTAAACCAGGTTATTCGTTAGGTTAAGCAAATCACAAAGCACCCTGTGACATTCGTCGCTGCTCACTTAGACCAGCAAAGGGTCCATTGTGCCCATCTGTACAGAATAGGGGAGCCGCTGATTTAAAGGATATGAATCTCAGGAGATCCTTCAGCTCGATGTCATGCAAGTCCTGCAGTTTTATGAAGAAGTGACTACCAAGAGTCCTCATTCTTCTACGGGCGAGGGCAAGACATTCACACAGCAGATGTCGGACGGATTCGGTTTCTTCCTCGTCCTTACAACTTCTTCAATAGTCGTTTTGATGGATGCCGAGTCGCTCTGCATGAATACCAATGGCACAGTGTCCAATAATTATGGCGGAGACTATCCTTACTTCGCGACGACTAAGTTTAACCAGAGACAGAAATCTGTTCTCATTATAACTCGTCCATAAGTTTCCAGCCGTTGCACATGTGTCTAGTTGGATCCACCGCGTATTGGCTCGACTTATGGCTTCGTCTTCAATATACTTTTTCAACGAGCTTATTGGAATTCTCTGTGAGGCATGCACCGCTGCTCCCCTTCGTTCAAGTTCATCAGACCTTTGGTACCCAACATAGGGTCACCGTATTGGTTGTTGATATCTCATCTAGATGCTTTTTCCAGATTCCTACAAGCCTCGATCTAGTTATCACAGACTCCAGAGCCTTAAGGGCTGCCTGGCTGTCGATATAGACTGTGATTGTCCTTGCGGTGATACCCTTATCGCGGACAGTTTTCGAGGTCTCGATGAAGGCTGTGATTTCGGCCTGAAAGACACTGCAGTCTTCGTTTATTCTAAAGGAGTCATTTACTCCTAGGGCCTTGCAGTATACCCCGGAACCTGTACCAATGTCCTATGAACCATCGGTATAGAAAGCCAGTTGCGTTTTATTGATAACTTTGTGGTTCCTTCAGTCATCTCTGTCAGGAATTCTGATATTGAGTCTCCTGTCAAATGCTAAAATCTGGATCATATGATCTGTTTCTGTCAATCTGTCGGCATTTCCCCTTCGAGCTGGTGTCCTTCTCTCTGTCTCAAGGCAGTTTAAGCTGCCGTGTTGCAATACAGATCCAGCGGAATGAAACTTAGGAAGATTTCCAGTGCCGCTGTTGGCAATATTCTCGTTGATCCCAGGACCCCTATACAGACTGCCGTCTAAATCTTAGTTAGGTTTGGAAGCTGATATTGCTTTTCAAGCACCTTCCACCAGACTAGTGAGCCTGATTATTCGTTACTCTTATGTTTATGTGATCATATACAGTGACTTTTAACAAGTTTCTTACTGTCTTTCGATCAACCCTTGAAAAACTATCTCCGTACACAAAGAAGCGTCCATGACACAGAAATCAAAAGAGGTCGATTATCTGCGAGTTGACTTTAGACAAAAAACTAAACTGGAGCACGAACATCAAAAGCTAAACTCCTATGGCAACCAAAGCCATGTGATCACGCTGTCGCATGTGTGGTAAGACTTGTGGTTTCACTCAAAAAGTCGGACCAGTCTCCCATGCGACTTCATAACTTGCTGTGGTGTAGGGTCAACCATTCTGGGAAAGCAATCCACAGATAAGACCTGAAACAAGTGCGCAGAGAACTTCACCAACAACTGCGTTTCAACTTATGCTTCATACTGCAATTTTGTTGAAATATCTAGGCAATATATCCACCATTTATAAGCACTTACCTGAACAAGGAGAAATGGAAAAGCGGGTAAATGGCAAACGCGCAATCTATAGCTGTCTATACCGATGGGTCAAAAATGGATACTGGTGGGTGCGGGGATCTTTTCCAAACGGCTGGGTAAAAACAATTTCTGCTAACGAAATAAAATCGAAGCTTGTGAGTTGCTGTCGAGAAGAGCTTAAGATTCTTGGAACACAGCACAAGGTGACCCTCTGCTGGGTCCCTGGATATGAGGGCATACCAGGAAATGATAATGCTGACGAACTAGCGAGAATCGGCTCGGCAACAAGCTCGGAACAAATTGATGCTTTGGTGAACATCCCAACTTGCACACTTAAGCCTGAGCGAGGAAAATAACCTTAAGGGAGGCAAATAAAAGGTGGACCTTTCTAGACACTTGTGTAACCACAAAAAAAATATGATCTTTACTGAATCAGGCTAGTATCGACAGACTCCTGCAGATCGACAGAAGATCCCTTTCTACCCTTATAGGAGTGATCACATGGTGTGATAAGGGGGTGTGGCAATGAGAAAGTCTACGAGGACACTACCTACTTCCTTTGCCACTGACCAAGACTCTACCATCGAAGAAATAATTTCCTCGGACGACACTCTTTTCAGAACATTGACGAATTACCCGATTCACCGGTGGATCAAATAATGAAATTCGCAGTAAGCTGGTCATGTTCTACTGATAACTATTGGGTAGCGTTTCTGCGAGTAGGGAACACCTCTCTTCCCTCAACAGGTATCACAAAGGTCTGAATTGACCTGAGTGTGGCGAAATTAATTCTCCCTTTCGCCTGCCCAGTTACCTAACCTATGCTTCATTTACTTCCAAAAGCAGCGTAGGACATAATAGAATTCTAATGCTACTTTGCAGCGAACAAACTGAACTAAAATTATCCATCCTGAGAGCATCCACCATTTTTTCAGTCTCCTTACCCACAGTAGCGTCTTTCAGGCCGAAGCCACAGCTGTATATCAGGCCGCTGCAATGCTTGCTTAAGATCATCCCAATATCATGTTCAGGTTTTAGATCACAACGAAGTCCATGGGAAATCTGCATCTGACGGAGTACCCAGACAAGGATCTCAAGATACCAGTAGTAGGTATATCGATTGTATAAAGGCACCTTTGTTATTTAATGCATTCGACATCCACGATTGCTCTGTCAAAAGCTTATCATAGATGGTAGTAACATCTCAATTACTGCAGCAACGTCATCCTCGATACTAAAAGGTCGAAAACGTAACTTTTATTATTTTTGGGCCTATTGAACGGATGTATACATATATCTAAAATTATTCTTTCCAGAACCTAATCGTCCCAAAAACAAGACGCAAATTATGCAAAATTCTTAGAAAAGTCGTAACAAATCGAACTTATTAAAGAAAACACAAGGTATCAACATTTTTCCACTTAACTCAAACTAACTCCTTCGTATGCCTTTCCTTACGTTGTCCTATCTTACGAAAGCAATGGTGTACATACCGTATCCCAATTAGATATTACTTTCCTAATATGATGTCCTTTCAGTGGTCACACAAGGGCAAAGACAAAACCACATAATACATACGCATGGATGTACATAGAAATATATACATACATATGTACATAGGTATGTGGATGTTTATTTCTCATCAGAAGAGGAGGAGTACGCAAACAGTTGACGAATTCACAGTGAACCACAAGTAGTTCCAGCTTCTAGTTAAAAACTGAATACAAAATGATGTTGAAGGGTGAACGACAACATGTCTGCATAAATTAAAGGATCAACGAACTATAAAAGACTTTCATGCGACTTGTGTCGGATTAGAAATGTAAAAATATGACATAAAGAGAATGTAACTAATCTCGTAGACAAGTTGTTATTTAATGCAAAAACTATTAAGCGACGATTACAGCCAACAACATACATAAATATAGAAGTCATAGCTGCCCGAATCACTCGAAAATACTGGCGACATAAGAATAAGAATATCTGCAATCCGCCTGCGATACTACAAGAGTCTGGAAAACTGCCGTCAGCCATCATCAGTAAATTTCTTTCAACAAATCAAATAAATAGCTGACCGACAGCTCAGGATGGGAACGCCTAGCTTCTAACAACTATTCTTCTTGTGGGTGTTACATTTTTTAACCAAAGAATCTACATTTTATTGCGGACTCCGGACGGCGAATTGAGAAGCTTTTTGATCACAAATTAAACTCTTTGAGGGTTCTTGCTGACGAGAAGTAGTGCCGCGAAAAATATTCCTTGTCAATCTCTGTGGAAGAACTACTTCTGCACACTGCTTAAGGGCGACGACGAATCAAATCCCGATGTCAGGCAGAATGAACCATTCAACTTCAGCTGCTGGAGCTGATTGCCTAGCTGCCGAGCTGTTCAAAGCGGCAGACTATGACTTGATTAGGAGCATGCACCAACTCATCTGGAAAATATGGTCGGAGGAAAGTATGCCCGATGAATGGAACCTCAGCATTGTTTGCCCAGTCTTCTTAACATCGCTTACAATATCTTATCTGCCATGTTGTGTGAGCGTCTAAAGCCTTTCGTCAACAACCTGATCGGTCCATATCAGTGTGGCTTCAGACCAGGAAAGTCCACCATCGACCAAATATTCACACTGCGGCAGATCTTGGAGAAAACCCAGGAACTTCAAGTCGATACGCACCACTTTTTCCTCGATTATAAGGCCGCGTATGATAGCATCTATAGAGACAATGTCTTGTTTTGGCATCTTTGCCAAACTCGTCTGTTTGTGCAGGATGAAGATGGAGAATGCACGCTACCCCATCAAAGTCGGTCAAGACCTCACCAAGACCTTTGATTTCAGAAAGATTAAGACAATGCGACGCGCTGTCATGCGACCTCTTCAACATCATACTCTAAAGAGTTGTGGAAAACTCACACGCCAACACCAGAGGCACAATTTTTCAAAAGTCCGTCCAACTACTCGCACACACAGACATAATTGGAAGAACGTAGCGTGATGTCACTGGCGCGTTCGTGGGTATTGAGACGGAGGCCGCGAAGAAAGGTTTAGGGGTCAATGAGGGCAAAACGAAGTATATGCTGTTAACAAGACAGGACCCTCAACACCAATGTCTGGGACAAAATGTCACTGTAGACAGATAGAGGTAATTAGGGACTTTGACGACCTAGGCTCCGCTATCAGTTCAGACAACGACACCAGTACAGCGCTGGGATCAAACGAAGAATAACTCTTGCTAATCGCTGCTTCTTTGGGCTAAGAAGGCAATTGAGTTGGAAAGCCATCTCTTGAAGGACTAAAGTGACCCTGTATAAGACCTTAATCGTCCTAGTCCTACTATACGGCGCACAAGCATGGACTCTGTCAAAAGCGGATAAGGTTGCTCTTGGCTTTTTCGAGAAGAAAATTCTTTGGGTGATTTTCGGTCCCATCTGCAAAGGCGGTGAATGGAGGAGGAGATACAACGACGAACGTATCGGCTGTAAAGCGACATCGACTTAGCTAGAACAGTGAAGCTCCAATGACTGAGGTCGCTGGATCATGCAGAGCGGATGGACTCAAATGCTCCGGCCCGCAAAATCTTCGAATTCACACCTGAGGGATGGCCCCGTTTCTTGGCGCCAAGAAGGCAATTGAGTAATGAAGACATTTCTTAAAGACCTTCATCATCCCAGATCTGCTTAGGCAGAGGTATGAACATTCTCAAGTCGGTTGCTTCAAGAGAAAGGTACTTCGAATGATGTTTGGTTCTATCTGCATTGACGGTGAGTGGAGGAGAGAATACATCGGTGAACTGTATCGCCTTAAGGGCGACATCGACCCAGTCAGAAAAGTCTACATATAACGACTAAAATGGCTGGGACATGTAGAGCAGTTACCAACGGCTCGGTCCGAAGAATCGTTACATGTACTCCGGAGGGATGATGCAGTAGAGTAAAACAGCGAGTTAGGTGAAACCCTTAAGTGGTAAGGAACCTCAATCAACTTGGCGTGTGGAGGGTAGGTGGGTAGGTAGAGGTGGCGGTTCTAAGAACCCGTGTGAAACTGGATTTAATTATCTAACGATGGAGTAACTTCTTGGTTAGGGCGTCCATCTCGGACTGTTCAAAAAAGGATGTTGTGCGGTCTGTAGAGTTTTGCATACTTGCTAGATGATATTCGGGAAAACATAGCTGGAAGCAATGCCACCAACTTTAAGGATGACAAGGACGACTTCAGGTCTCAGGTAGCTGCGACTGTATACGTCTTTGAAAGCTCTTCAGAACAAATGATGATAAGCATATTGATCTTTGGTCTCTGACAATGATATGGCTAAGTTACATAAACTTAACCTCATGCCAGGTCCTTGCTACATGTTCCTGTTCCATGTCATGCTTATGGTCTTTATATGGCATCCATGCCAGTAGATTTATATAGAGAAAAAAAGTTGGTATCCCACGTAATCATTACGGGTGGTGTTACGTACCTAGTAGCACTCTAGTTTCAAATAAGTCTGTAGGAGGAGCTTTTATGTGCCACGGCCAAATTTAGTCCAGTTGCCATTATAATTGATTAGAGAGCCTTTGGTTACTAGTAGCACTGTTGATATCTTTGGGAAGCTAGTGGCAGTCAAAGCAGCATTAAGGCTCAGAGAATCCTCCCAGCTGATCAGCATAGCAATGGGCCACTCTAGGATCCTCAAGAGCAACCACACTATTCCTAGGAAAACGGACTACGTTGTCTCCTAAATTGATTTCAACGTTAGGTACAAAACTCGGATTCCAGGCAAAAGTTCTTGGGGATCTGGTACAGTTTTGAGCTATTCCGCGCTAGAAATATTCACAGATAGATCCAAGACAGCGGGTGGTACGGAGGCTGGAGTTTTCTCCAACACATATGGTTTAGCCATTACAACGCGACTGCCACCGTATTGCGATAGGTTGTAGCGGCCTAACCTGGATTTAAAGAAGACAGAGATTTTTATCCACAAACCGGAAAAATCTAGGTTCACTAATAGAAGTCCTTACCGGACATTGCTTGACAGGCAGACATGTACTTAGACTGGGGGTCCCCTCCAATGATTTCTGTAGAAGCTGCAGAGATGAGGAGGAAGAGGAAACTACGATTCATCATGTTCTGCTCTTGCGACGCAAAGAATACCCTCGGGGAATACTTCAATGATGATCTTAACGATCTTGCTGAACTAGACATCCAAAGGATAAGCAACTTCATCTCTGGGACGAAATGGTTCAAATCTTAGGATTAACACCGCTACGGTTGCCCACTTCTGTTGTCGTTATGCCACATTTTCTGGTTCCCTGGTGCCGGTAAGCCGGTTTTCTTCGCTGTGGTATCACAACAGGCCAATCTGCTCTAAATGTGTCCCTGCCTGAGCGGGGGCAGCCACCTAACCTACTGGTAGATACCGCTTAGTGGTGCCTCTATTTCTTTGTAAAAGACTAGCCATGTACAGCGTTTAGCTCGCTGAACATTTTCTCTGATTGGATTTATACATACATAGATGTCCCAGTCCGGCTATACAGTGTGCTAGAAAACAGAGCAAATATTTAACGCTTTCACTTTGGATAGAAAAATCCTTCGTCGAATATTTGATCCCGTAGAGCGAATGAAGAAAAATATACATACATATGTACATATAACCTCCAACTCTGTGAGATGTGACGGAGCCTAAAAGTCGACTTCACGGGCTTCGCCACAACCAATAATGTTTCAGCCAATAGGATCTTATAATCACAGCCTCCATATTCAAAAAGACAAGGAAGGTGCCACATAGACTTGGGCCTTGGCCTAGAGAACTGAAAGTACCATACCTGGAATCAATAAGGGTAAAAGGCTTACAGGTCTCAGGCAAAGACGATCCACAGAAGTAAAGCAATAGCATCCAATTCGCCTTCGATAAAGATCGCTTCATTGTCTAGGAGGAGCGTGAATTATGACAGTCACTCCTCAGCGAATCCTAAACGGCAAGTAATAGCCGACAAATTAAACTAAAATAGCACCGACAATTAGTTTGTATAACTCAAACACAAACACACTTTTGCAACGCAGGCATTGAACAAATATGAAATTAACTTTGTATCGGGTCATGAAATCTTAACGAAATCTATCCTCGAGCCAATCACATAACACAATGCTCTGGTTCATAAATCACTATATTATCCTTATCCCAATCATCCTAATCCTACACAAGCCCCCGAGACAGCAGAGCATCTATTGTATGTTAAGTAAAAGTAAAACAAAGTCCATAACATCCTGCCGTCTCAGCCATAATCCAATCCAATCGACTAGAATGGTTTTTTTTTTAAGAACGAAAAATGATTTCTATGTACAAAGCATCTTTAATAAGTGAAAAGTAAAACAAAGTCGATAACATCCTCCTGCCTCCTGCCTCCTCCTAATCCGATCCAATTTACCAGATAGTTGTTGGGTTTTTCCTTTTTTTTTTTTGTATCCAAAACAAAAATGATTTCTCTGCTGTTTTCGCTACAGTTGACTTGCTTCGGAGTAACCCGTAATAGATGTGTAAAATGAATGGCCTGGGACGCTGGTAAACAACTTAATTTAGTGGAAGAATTTCGAAAAATTAATTGTGAAGGCTCTGATGGAAGAGCAGTAGCAGTAGCGGGGGTAGGTAAAGTAGTAATTTCTTACACTTCGTACACACTGCCTTAAAAGTCTTTCCCCTGATTGCTGCGGTCTATAGCACAATTCATTATTCTGTTAATGTGCTGAGCTAAATGAGCAGATCCGAGTCCCGTTTCCTCCTTACTGTCATCTACTCGGTATTCATCCGTGGCAAACATTAGTAGAGCTCTTGAAAGGACAGAAAAAAAAAAAGAAATCCTTGCCTGCCTACATTTTCCGCACTTCGAAGGAAGACTTATGTACTCGTTCGTGTGTACATATGTACATGCACTTAGCAACGTCATACCCTTGCAACAGGATTCAAGTAGACACTACATTGCACATCCTAATTTTTCAACATGCTCTTCGCTTTGTTTAGTGGCGCCACAAATCCCAGGATCCCCCCTAGTGTGGGGGTTTCTTTTTTTTTTTTTGCGGGGGACCGAGCTTTGTGTGCTCGTTGGCTATCGATTTTTGCGGCATTCAATAAGTTTAATAAATTGTTTCAATTCGCGCACACTGCCATTGTCAGGGGGGAGGGAGGCTGGCCTGACATGAAGTTAGATCCTCGGATGTGGCAGGGGCGAGGACCTCGTTTGAATTTTGATATCTGCTTTAATTTCCTTAATTGGTCGCTCTGCTGGTTGAATGAATATTACAACTTACTACGCTTCCGACGAGAGACAGAGTCTTGATCCTTCGCTGTAATAACATTATTTTGCATGAATTGAACACTTTACAGAGAAAACTTGTAACTTTGGCTAAACGATTGTTATTTTCGGTATCGTTGCAGTAATTTGCGGAGTCGGAGTGGATGTTTTCGTACACGGCCATACGTCGGGCGTCTTCATACTGTGAGTATACTGGGGTCCTTGTTGTGTCATGGAAATATAATGATTTGTTTGTACTTTCAGGCTGGGATCTGTTTTGGTGCTGATATTTGAAATTAAGTGGGTTATAACCCTGTTTCTGCAGCTACTATTTGCGAGGTAAATGCTTCGGAATGAACAATGTGTAAATAAATTATTTGATATTCACCTGAGTTGAATACGGCCAAAGGCCACGACGTCACCTGAGGAGGCATTAAGAAGTTTTCTCGACAGAGCAGAGCGTGCTCCAAGGCTGAGAAGTTTTTATTTAATGAAAACAAATTGTCACAGCTTGACTATATGCAGGTGTATTGGTATTTATAATTCTAGGACGGAAGACTTTTAATGAATTTTGAATTTGAGTTTCATTAGAAGATGAGTGCACGAGTTCGTGAAAAGGATTTTTCCATTCTGAGGAAGAATAAAAGAGTTTTATGCACAAAGGACTGTGTCAGTTTTAAGAAAACTTTGTTTGAACACAGATAACGTCCCAGACTTACCTTAAGATTTTTCTCGAATCAGCTTTGTTTAGGTTTCTTTTTGGATAAGAAATTATCCACTGGGTCGCTTGGTAATGTTTTTCTGTGACATTCTGCTAAAAAAAAACTTTTAGCAGGTTTTTGGTGATACATTTTAATTAGCAGCCACCTAAGGCTTCCGTTGAACTCATTTAAAAGACTCTAAAGGCACTGGCCTAGGTTAGGATAAGTTAAGGGGGTGACAGCTTGATGTTAGGCACCACCTCACTCGGATCTTCACGAATCCATTGTGTTCCCCGTTGTGGGACTTACATTCATATACCTCTTGGGACAATAATGGAAAGAAAGCGTTCTTTGGTCGTATTGAGGTAAAATTTGAGAGGGAAGAATGTTCTCTTTTAAGTGGCGATGGTTCCGGCAATCCAATTTTGACTTAAGCATGCAAGTCGAAGTTTCCCACAAAGAAGAGGTGGTTTATGTCTTTTGATGCAGCACACATTAGTCTACTCTAAGCGTTACGCTACCGAGGTGATATAGCTAGCAACTGGCAGCTTTACCCTGGACCTGATCAACGACTTGTGTAGTAGAAAACGACTTACCTTCTTGAAACTAAAGGCATTATAGCCCTGGTAAGTTTAGCTTAAAGGTGTAGCGGCTTGATGTTAGACGTCGCCCCATATTTGGGCAGTGCCAAATAGCTAGGACTCATCCTGGACAGAAAGCTTCTATCGGGAAAACATTGCCGAACGCGCCAGGAAATTCCTGGTAGCACTCTATTCATGGAAAAGAGCCCTAGGCTCCAGAAGGGGCCTTCAGCCGAAAATCATGCACTGCCTATATACGGTAGTTGTGGGACCGACTCTAACGTATGGCATAATAGTTTGATGGCCGGTTCTGGAAAAGCAGACCAGCATCAAACGTCACACTCTGTTGGGTCCCTGGTCACTGTGATATTCAAGGGAACTGTGCGGCTGGCAAATTAGCTAGAATAAGCTTCCAATGTACAGACGGCAGGAAGCTCGACCATGTCAAAGCGTCTATTTCGTTTGTTAAACACCTGACCCACACCGACGCTCTGTCGAAAGCAAACCGTAGATGGCAACATCTCGACTATTGTAATAATGTCAGGCTAATCTGGCCTGTCCTGGATCTGAAAAGATCGAAAGCATTAATACGACTAAAAAGAGACCAGCTCTCAAAACTCACCAACGTCCTCACGGGGCACTGCATCCTAGGAAGGCATGCTCAATGCCTGGGGATAGCATGCAAAGATTTCTGAGGAGCTGCAGGGATGAGGAAGAGGAGGAGTCCACCGCACACTTCCTCTGCACGTGTCCCGCACTGGCCCCAGGAAGGTAACCCTGGGCCAATACTTTTTTAACGATTTTAATGATCTGAACTCCGCCAGCATGGCCGACCTTAACAGCTACGTTAGGAAATTCAAATGGTTTCAGGAGTATGCAGGGTACCCCAGTACTCAGTTGCATCACAATGGACCTACTTTCTGGTCTAAGTGTACCTCCTCTCGGAGGGCCATTTCTAACTAACTAACTAACTAATTAGCTCCCCTAAGCCACTCTGAATTCTGTATTTTAGGATGGCCTTGGGTGGCATGGTGGATAGTTGGCCTGGGTCACTAAAGTTGTAAGTGGCTCGGGTCGTCTTTCTGGTTCTGCTGAGGCTTGGGCAGTCGCAGAGAAAGTGCCTCGTGCCCTCCTCCGCGTCTATATCGCCACATCCTCTGCAGAGGTCAGTCGTATTTAGTCGCATTCTCCTCAGATGGACCGCCAGGAGGTTGAGGCCTGTGAGGATGCTGATCACTAAAGCTAAATCCGATCTTTTCAGCGTAAGTATTTCCTTTGTTTTTTTTTAATTGGGTTTTGGCCACATCTTTCTTGATATGCTTGATATTCCCGAGCCTACCCCCTTATCCATTCCTGAACCATCGGTGAAAATGGATGTGATCGCGGGCTTAATGACCCTTCCTTCGCCTCAACTTGCCCTTGCTGGAAAGAGAGCTTGGAAATAGAGTTCGAAGTCAGGGTATGGCATCATGAAAACAGTTTTTGTTTCTAGCCGCGCCCATCTAGAGATTCTGGTGTGACCTATTCGGCCCTTTTTACAAAAGCTAGATTCTTGCAGTCGTAGGGCGCTTTTTGCTGCCACTTCTTTAGTGTATAGGTCAGGCACTTGCCTAGATACCGACTTTTCCGTTAGATCGAATCACGGGGAACCAAGAGTATACTAAAGTATTCGTTCGATTATCTTCGATGTTATTATAGATGTTAGATGCAATTTGAACTTTAAAGTGTTTTCCTGATCTCTTGTACGCCGATGAGATTCTCGATCTCCTTTTATAGATCAGTGTTCCACAGTATCCATCGATACAAAATCTAAGACATTCATTCTCCTCTATTTTCAATTCTTTTAGATGTTCCCAGAGTCTCCAATGACCCGTTTCTATTTTTAATTGATGCCTGGGCAAACCTTGAATCTAATGGAGAACCCGTATTAGACTCAAGAAGTTTGGTATGGTTTACCGATGGATCAAAAATGGCTTGCGGAGTGGGTGCTGGCATCTTTGGAGCCAACACCAAAGTCTCGGTAATGATGGGAATGTGCCCCAAAGTGTTTCAGGCTGAAATCCATGCTATTGAGATTTTCGCCAGGATAAACCTCGATAAAGGTATTAAGGGCGCAAAAATACTTATCTATTTAGATAGTCAGGCAGGGCTTAAAGCATTGACATCATTTCGTGGAATCTATGTCAGTCAAGTCCTGCTACGATGCCCTACAATCACTTGTCAGACACAACTTGGAGGCAATGAAACTGCGGATAAGCTGGCTAGGGCCGATTCGGCTTCCGCCCTCTTGTAACTGAAAACCCTTCTGTGGCGTTAATTGGGCTACCGCCACAGATTTGTTAAACAACTGGGAACACCAACTTCGCCTAGTCCATTGGAAAAATGTCCCTGGGCTTAGACAATCCAAGAGCCGTTTTCTTACAAGGAAATTCTATACCTTGACAGGAACATCATAAGGAAGTTAGTGGGTTTCCTTACCGGCCATTGTGGCCTAAGATATGATCTCAACAAACAAACTAAACCTTTGTTCCGATACAGAGTATCGGTTCTGATTGGGAAAGAAAGAAAGATCTGAGCACGTTCTCTGTGAATGTCCGGCATTATACTGGCTACGTGGATGGGTCTTTCCTAGGGAATTCTGTTTGTTAGTGGTGTTAAGAACCTCGGCTATTAATGACATATTAACCTTCATTACGAAGGTAGTAGATTTATAGGCTAAGTAGACCGGAGAATAATAGATCTTGTTAGGTCGCAGTGTCAGCCAAAAAAAAGTCTTGAACCTCCTTTGCTCATAATTTTCGTACGTTTTTTCGCCTTCTTTCGTCCTGACAATTGTTTCCATAACCTTCTTCTTCTACATTCTTCCACTTCTCGCAAATGGTCTTGAATTCTATGCATTTCCAGGCCACAAAATGGTTCTGGTCCAACGAATAGGGTCTCTGACACTTTGCTCATCAGTTTTCTTTATCCACTCGCGTTCAAGGTACGCCTTTGATGTAATTTACACAGCGCGAGCGAGGTGCAGTGGTTCAAAACTTAGGTAGAATTAGGTTTCAATGGCTTCCAAAGGTGGTGTCCAGACTAACTGGGAACTTTTGTGGTGTTTGTCGTTGCTAAAATGGTATTTTTGATCGAATGATCATTACCATTTCAATTAACTCTTCAACCATACTCCTAGATAATTATTTTCACTTAATTGTTCAAAATTAACGAAAAAATACAAACTGATATTTATTCCAAATTTATTGCAGCGACAGTTACTCAGAGTGCGTTCAATGTTGGAGCATTTGCAAGTTAGCTGGAGGCTGGCGATTGGCACCCTTCTATGTGGCCTTTGGAGCAGGATTGATGCTTTGGCCAAATAATTTATGGCTTAGTTATGTAGCGGGTATTTTATTAATGGTGTTGGCCTCGTTAAGGTTTTGCACACTTTTTCGCTTTAGTAATAAGATTAAGGACGAAGGACTTTTACCACAATGTGAATTTGAAAAGTAAGTACTTACACTTGTAAATTTTTTTTGTTTGAAATAAAAAGTTAAATGGATTTAAATGGATATTTTATTTCACAGAGTTGATGGTTTCTCTGACATAGCTGACGATGTTATGCAGGAAGTGTGTCAAAGTTTGGAAGATGAAGAACCTATTGATGATGTTTGCTAACTGCAGATTTGTATAAAAATGATTTTTTTTTGTACAAAGTTATCGATTATCAGATATTTTTATACCATTTAAACGACAATAAAAACGTATAGAATTTAATATGATGTTAAGAAGAACTTAGTGTTTTTATTTAACCTTTGTACGTACATACATAAATATCTGTTCCTTGTCGCATGTTTTGTATTCAAGGAGAACAATTGTATAAGTGCGTGATGATAGCAGTGCAGTGCAGAGAATGATGCTCAGAATGATGTAAGAAGAGCTCAAATGTACTTGTAGGAGAAAAAAAGGCTTTTCTTTAGAAAACTTATAAACGGTGTTAAGCAGGGATTCCATTCATGGTTCTGACATGAGAGGGACGATGCGTACATATGAATGTGGAAAGGAAAGGGCATTTGGAGCAACGCCAACCAACAATATCCTCACCGAATCTGGATTTCCTTCCATCAAAACTAGAGCCAAAAAAATCTACAAATCTTTTAAGAGAAAAAAAAACGACCTAAATACCTGCCCTCAATATACATATGTATACATACATATGTGCTTCTTATAAAACGTAGAAGGCTACTGAAATCAATGTTAATTAGGTCGCCCAAGTTTGTAAAGAAGAAAGTGGAGTTTCCTTTTGCGGGAGAGAGCTGGACAGGTGCAAGGAAGATGGAGAATCGTCTCCTCCTCCTCCTCGTCCATACAGCTTCTACAGAAGTCATTTAGACAGTGTCCAGTAATGACACCTATTATAGTGCTAATATGCAATCTATTAAGAGAAATCAAATACTTAGAGCGTTTCAGATCCAGCTTGGGCCAAATCTGCTTTGTCGCTAGACCTGTTATACCACTTGTCCACCTAAGATTTGTTCTTTCGATAGCATCTAGCTTTAATTTGAGTTTGCACATAGCGATCGGTATACCTAAGCTGCCCTTATCAGGCCCAATAGGTAATGTTGTTCCATATCTGGCGAGTTCATCAGCCTTGCAGTTCCTTGGAATGTCACTGTGCCCTGGCACCCAACAAAGGTAGATATTGAACTGCTCCGCCATCTCTATAAGAGACGATCGGCAATCTAGGGCTGTATACATATGTAGTACTAATGAGAGATAAAATAGGTGTGTTTTTTTTTAAACCTAGCCAGCCAGTAGTTGCTAGCAAAGTCAAATTTTATACGTTAAATAAATACAAATGATTTTATTCCCAGTCAAAAGCAACTGGCTAGGAATTTTACGCTGTCCCATAGCTAGGGGGCGCCGAAAGTGAAATTTTTCATTAATAGCGTTGGTATCACTGTCAAATTGTTCTGTTTTCTTGACATTTGACCGGCGTCTGAGTACGAAGATGGAAGATGTTATGATTTCATACCTCTTTTTGTAAATTATCCATTATCCCTAAATTATGGTTTTCACAACAAATTAAAAAAAAAAACAATTTGGTTTAATGCCGAATACTGTGACAGTTTGACAGCCGATGTCACAGGAACGAAATCACACGTACCAACTTGACGGTATAAAAAATCGACTGGGTTTGGCTGGGTGGGAATCGTCTAAATGAACGACTGGCTAGCTAATGAATAAGACACAAAGAATTGCCTTATTAGTTACTGTGAGCAAAGAGTGAAGCTACGGTCCTTACAGATTTCCTCACTGCACATTTTGTACTCAACTACCATCTTAACCAGTATATTTTGTATATTTTGTGTGAATGGCGTCATAGCTCATCGCAGATTAAAACACTTTGGTGGGGGATTCCCTATCTAAGGTTAAGTCCAACAAAGCTGCTGGTTCTGACGGCCTAGCTGCCGAGCTGTTCAAAGCGGTAAGCGATGATTTGGTAAGGAACATGCACATGTACGAACTCATCTGTAAAATATGGTCCGAGGAAAGTATACCCGATGAATGGAACGTCAGCATTATTTGCCCGGTTTCTTAAGAAAGGAGACTCTCTGAACTGCAGCAACTACAGAGGCATCAGTCATCTTAACATCGCCTACAAGATCTTATTTGCCTTGTTGTGTGAACGCCTGAAGTCGTTCAGGCCAGGAAATTCTATCATCGACCAAATATGCACGCTGAGGCAAATCTTGCAGAAAACCTAGGAATTTCTAATCGATACCTACCACTTTTTTATCGATTTTAAGGCCGCGTATGACAGCAGTTATAGAGAGGAGCTATACAGAGCCATGTGTAGAATGGAGAATGCATGATGCTTCATCAAGGTCGGTCAAGACCTCGTCGAGACCTTAGATGTCAAAAAGATTTAGACAAGGCGACGCGCTGTCATGTGACTTCTTCAACATCGTTCTTGAAAGAGTTGTGCAAAACTCACGGTACATTCTTTCAAAAGTCCATCCAATTACTAGGATACTCTGACGATATTGACATAATCGACTGACTGGAAAGAACGTAGCCTGATGTCACTGGCGCTTTCGTGGGTATTGAGACGGATGCGGCGAAGATCAATGAGGGCAAGACAAAGTATATACTGTCAACAAGAAAGGACACCCAACACCGAAGTCTCAGACAGAACGTCACTGTAGACAGATAGACAGAGTTAAGGGGTAGTTGGGACCTTGTCGACCAAGGCTCTGCTATCATTTCAGACAACGAAACTAGCGTTGAGATCAACTGAATAATAACTCTTGCCAATCGCTGCGTCCTTGGGCTAAGAAAGCAGTTGAAATCCAAAGCCCCCTCTCGATCAAATAAAGCCCCTTTATGAGGCCTTAATTATTGCAGTCCTGCTCTACGGCGCAGAGGAATAGACTCTGTCAAAAGCGGATGAAGTTGAGGTCTTGGGTGTTTCGAGAGGAAAATTCTTTGGGTGATTTTCGGTCCCAGCTGCATAGACGGTGAGTGGAGGAGGAGATAAAACGACGAACTGTAAGGACTGTACAGCGACATCGACTTAGCAAGAAGAGTGAAGGCTGGGTCATGTAGAGACGACAGAGGACAGAGAAAATCTTCAAATCCCCACCCGAGGGACGCCGCAGTATTGCATGCTCCACCTCGACACAGGTGGAGCACGCAAGTAGAAGGCTAACTTCACCAATTTGGCGTGCGAAACTGGAGGAAGCTGGCTAAAGATCGAGACGCTGGAGACGCTTGTTGGTTGAGGCCAAGGTCCATCCCGGACTGTAGCGCCACCTTAAGTAAGTAAGTAAGTAGCTTAACAAACTGAATAACAAACTAACACTTTGCCACATGAACAAACTACGACTAACAGAAAAATACTGTTCTAGAGGATGCGGCGGCACAGCAGTTCATAGAGATATAGTCCACTTTTTTTGGTACTGCACAGGCCCCTACTAACTGAGAAATTAATTCTTAAACACTTCTTTCAGGGAATAGAAGAACTGTCCGATAAACTAGTGAACGACGTTATCAACTTAATAAAGTCTACAAGATGGTTTGTGTCCCAATCACAACAAGTAATATTTCAAACGCAGAACAATGGTTCCGCATTTACCTTAGTGTGGAGTAGATGTCTCCTCCCCTATCTATAAAGCCACATATGTATCTTACATTGATAGACAGTTTGATCAACGATTAGAAGTTGAGCGGCGATTCCTATGGGATAGTGACGAAGAATTATCGAGCCATTCAGGGGCAGAACAATTGGTGTCCAAGATTTCGCAGAAATTACTCGTACATTTGCCATCCTTATCTGCCTTTTGTGGGCGCCGTGGCTCAGTGGTTAGTGCGTTGGACTGCTGACCGAGCGGCGTGGGTTGAAGCCCCAGCCATGTCCACCTAACATTTTTCGCGGCACCACCTCTCGTCGGGGAATGACAGGCCTCCGGGAGTATAATCTGTCATGAAAGAGCTTCTCAATTCGCCGTTCGGAGTCGGCAA
Organism: Matsumyia berberina; assembly: GCA_917880715.2. Lineage (NCBI taxonomy): Eukaryota > Metazoa > Arthropoda > Insecta > Diptera > Syrphidae > Matsumyia > Matsumyia berberina. Next base: position 40,957,096 of record OU862870.1, read on the forward strand.
TTAATTGTAGGTCCGTTCCATTCATGCGAAAAATGTAACACGCACAACATGAATAGTTGCGAGCTGTCGCGCCAGCTATTTATTTATTTGTCTGCCTGCGATTTGAAAATAATAGAAAAATCTGTGTGGAATTGTATTTCTTGAGCAGGAATTTTTATATTACACATATCTACATACAATCACAATGGCATCTGATCCCAATACAAGGTGCGATAAAGAATGCACTCTCTGTAATGACCGGATCTGTCAACAAAACACAATTTACAACCAATGAAAGGAAGTAAAACACCAGGGTGAGTCTATTCGTGGTTCATTATGCAACCTGGAGAAATACATCTCCTTGAAGATATTCCAAGTCGAGGACAGAATGGTAAAGCACTATCGACAAATTAAAAACAAGGTGTCTCTTCTCAATCAAAGGGTTAGTGTGCTTGAAGAGGGCATAGACAAAACACAATTGAACGAACAGCAACTAAGGAACATTGCTAAGGATGTCATTCCTGTTCGTTTTCAATTACTTTTGTCACTCGTTGGGCCGTCTACCACCAATTCTTCGATCAATATTTCGCACCATCATTATAATGAAATATAATTCCACGCACGAAGAAGGTCTCGTTATAAAACTAATGGTAGACAAATCTGTCCTACGGACGTGTGACTAGATTCCGATAAACCTATTGATTGTCACCGATGTCTTATCCCTGATACCTGGATCAGTCAGCATGTAATACTGAAATCTAAATAGAAATAAACATGTCAACTCTATTGAAATGTTGTTGTAATTTTATTTAATTTCCAAATCACCATTGTCTCAACTAGCACATAACAATCTTTAGATATACATAATTACATATTGTTTGTTTCAAACAATTCCACTGCAAGCATTTGCCAATGCCAATGTTTATTCTTAGTTTTGTTTATACAATTTCAGTCTAACTTTGTTTCACTTTTGCATACAGACAAAATATATTTTTTAAATATATTCGCATGTAAGTTAAAAAAAATATATATGCTTTTAAAAAATAATTTTAATTCATATTTTCCAGTAAGGGATTTTTCAAATATTTTTTTCAAGTTTCGTAACACTTAAGAACTAGACTTTTAGAAAGTCAGATTATCGCGTATCGTAGGATATATTATTTTATTTATAGTTAACAATTTTTTTGATTTTGTTTCCATAGTGAACACCAGTAGTGAGGTATTGTGGTTATTTAAACGTCTGTTTTGTTTTTGTGTGTTGCAGTTTATTTGGTTAATCAGTGGGTTGTTTCGTTAAAATCCCTGAAGTTTTTATTTCTCTTTCCGGTCTTAAATTTAATTTGGTATTTCACTTAAAATATAGTAACAAATTGATTTTTTTATTTTATTATTATTATTTGGTTTAAATTTTTACTACCTAATATTATATTCACTTGGATATTTTTATTTTGTGCTGGAAATTAAAAAAAGTATATATAAAGTAATAGGATATGAGACATTCAACAACAAAACATTTATTTTGAAACACAACATCATATTTTTAAAGCTTTTTTGTTTAAATTTAACTTTGATATTGTATATGATGTGATGATACCACTAATAAAATAGAAAAATTTAAAAAAAACATTAGTTGCTTGAAATGTATGTACTAAATTAATTATTTATGAATAATAACTAGCATTGAGTGCATATGTACGTCTCCATTAACCATTCTAAGGCTCCATAGATATCACTTACATCCTTCACAACCAAAAAAAAAAATTCTAAAAAGTTGTTGATGAGCTCTGGTAGTTCTACATAGAACTAGATCTTGGCTTGTGAAATACAAATATGTATATCTTACCTATAACAAATGTTGTCAGAATCACTAACCACAGTTGGTCGGATTAAATTTCCGATCTAAGCCGGATCACAATCACTAGTCGGACAGAAAAGACTGCTTATTAACACTCAAGTATTTAGGTGTCATTCTAAAATCAGAATGTTGTACCATAAGCAGCCCGTGTATAGGCTGGGCCATCTCTCAAATTATTTTTGCACAAGCCGTTTGGACTAAAAAAATGAGGAAACGATCCTCCTGGTTGGCCCTCTCCCCTTGAAGAAGGATTTACCTAGAACCCAGGGGCCGAATTACCACACTCGTTAACGAGTAACTCGTTATGTGAGGATTTGACATTACGAAGTAAATCGGTCATTCGATCAGGAGTTCCACTCATTCACTCGTTATCGATTGCGGTAATTCGGCCCCAGGTTCTTCGACAATCTTGGTAAACTGACTGAAATGATCATAAACGAAGCTCTTCACACTTTATTGGTAGACATTCCGATAGGAGCTCTTAACACTCTCACTTTCTAAAATAAACTGAATACCTGAATAGACTCAATAATTGCGTACCTAGAAAAACTTGGCCAGTTGTAATAGATACAAAAATCAGGTTTAAGATACATAAATAAATAGCTGGCGTGTCGCGCCATGAGATGAGCCAAGCCCTAGCTTCTCGCAACGAAATGCGAAAGTGTCTCTGTTTGCTACGTTTTCACGGCTAAGCCGTTGAACCGATTTCGATGAAATTTGGTACGGAGATAACTGAAGCCTAGTGAATGAACATAGGCTAAACATTTTCAAAATTATCCCACCGCCACGCCCATCGTCGAAAAACGCATTTTTTTGAGTAATTTTACAAGGAACTCGAAAAAACTTACTTAAGCAGACGTGTAGGTATTCATTTACTCTATAAATAATCCTGATATTATGTATAGCCCCGCCTACTTTCTAGGGCACTTTCCTTAATATAACGGTTTTTTGTCGATTTTCTTAGAAACTCGGAAGTAAAACTCGAGGATGCTGTACATTTATAAACCTGTAGAGTTAGTGCACACTTTCTATCCATCAGTTAACCCATCTCACATCCTCCACTTTAAAGTTGTCGCCCAACTTAAACCCTCCGAAAGTGTGCAGGTGAAGACCTTGTACAAGCACGCAATCGAAGCCAGGATTTTCACAAATGTCAATCAGGGAAAAACTGTCTTCATCGCCAGCATTCCTCTGATGCCATCAGACTACCACTTTGAGTTCAAACGTCTGATGAACATCAATAAGATACAGGGAAAGAGCTTGAACGCCAACAATGTGGATCTGAAGAGTGACTGTTTTCTCCATACCGCACTCAGAGTCAATTCACCTGACAGTCTGGTTATGCCGGAGCCAGAAAGAAAACCCAGGAATGTTGTTTACAGGGACGCCTTAAAGAATTAATATGAGGAATTGAAAGTCTATACCTACTCATCAATGGCTTGAAACCCGGGGAAGTATATAGGGTTTAATATGACGCCTTTCCACGCGGACGTAGTTGCGGGTATCAGCTAGTATTATATATAATTTTATAATTTTTGCACGAATGGAAGGGACCTATGATTTATTGCCGACTCCGAACGGCGAATTGAGAAGCTCTTTCGCGACAGATTATACTGCCGGAGGCTTGTCATTCCCCGACGAGAGATGGTGCAGCGAAAAATGTTTGGTGGATATGGCTGGGGCTTGAACAACGGCGCTTCGGTCAGCAGTCCAACGCACCAACCACTGAGCCATGGTGGCCCCTAAAGATGCTAATACGGAAATCTCTGAATTTTTCACTTTGTAGTTTCGTGGTTCTATTGAAAAACACATAACGTGCATCAGTCATACCTTTGCCGAAGACCTCAAAGAGATATAAATTTCTTTAATTCCTCAGATTGAAACGTAACCTTCTCAACGTTTCTCAATACCCAGGTCGAACGCAGTGTAATATCAAAATGGCGCACCTTGGTCTAAATTGTAGGACACTGCCTGATAAGCCATATGATAAGTCATATGCACAGAAATAGGTCTCTTTTCAAACGACTTCCTCTTCATCTCTCCGGCAGAGAGTATGTACTCTTCTTCGATGATCTAGAAGACTTAGCTATCTTTCACCTCAGTAGTAAAAATAGTAGATCCCGTGGGATTAACCTTACCTAGTCCTATTTGGACATGGGTTGTACGGATATACCACTTCCACCTACATACATAAGCTTCCATCTTCAGCATAGTTAGGCGGCATCAGCAACCATTTATGTCCGAAGAGAGCTTATAAAGGGTATTGGGACAGCTATGTGACATTAACATTTTCACAGTCGAAAGGACAATTAAGTCCTTAGAATGGCTTTCAGTTATTGTACTTCGTTTTGCCTTTTCCAAACAATCGACTGCTTAAAGGGATACTATGCGGTTCACAACTCATTCGAGCGGAAAGGGGTTCGCCGTCTTATTTCTTCCATCCTTAAAGCCGTTCTCTTTTCTTTGTTTTTTTCAGCAGAATCGTTAGTTTTCATCTGAATTTTCCGATATTATAAATAGCTGTCACCGTGCCTCAGGGGATAGTGCTATGGACTGGGGCGACCTGCGTGGGTTCAAATTCCAGTCATATCGACCGAACATTTTCCACGGCATCACCTCTCGTCGGGGAATGACAAATCTCCAAAAATTTGTCATGAAAAAGCAAGAATATGCTTCACCACCTCGGCAGCCAAAACGACGTCCGCATCTCATGATTACCGGAATATGTTGGTGTAGAAAGCGAGAAAAGCGAGAAAACAGGCGATATGATAATAGAATGGGGAGGAACAACGATGCGAATCACAGACCTCGCAGTCAATAAGACAGCAGAGCAGACCTGACGACTTGTAGAACTATGTTCTTCGAAAAACAAACGATGTGATGCAAAAAGCAGAATTGAAATTTTGAATAAACACTTGCTCTCTCACTGTTCAGCTACTGCAAGACATCCAAGAATATCTATGCGGATATCAGGCTTAACGCACCTAGATAGCAAAGTGATTAGTGATATATTGAAGTTTGTCTTGAAATCGAAAATACATTAAAATTTTCCCGACCGTAAGAATAATCAGTATCCAACAATTCAAAGCTTCTCCAATAGTTCTTTCACTTAAATCACAAGGCCCGCAAATCAGTGCGTTCCCTCAAATTTTCTTTTCTGACACGAGAAATTAAAATTTACATTTCTTGTTTGTGGTCGAAAAATGTTATCCCCCAAGCGTTGTAAACAAATTGGGCACAGTGGACTGTTAGTGAATTAAGTGATCCCTTTATGTCTCTGTCAACAAGGGCTCCTAACCTAATCATGCCAATGTACCGTCGTTGAAACCCTAATACTGGAGGAACAATGCGAAGCCATAAAAATTAAAAGTGAAACCATAAAACGATGAAAAATACATACTTAACCAAAAACCAAAATTGCAATTTAAAATAAAGTATCTTTTAGATAGAAATCAATTATATGTTATCTTATAAGTAAGACAACATGCTACATTATAAATTTAAATAAAACAATGTTCTAAAAATTTTTTGATTTTTATTTGTAAAAACAAAAAAGGGGTAAACGTTATTTTACTTTTATAAAATGTTTATAATAATAATTGTGGTAAAATAGTTTCATAATAGTGACTATCAAATAAAACAATAATAATAAGATAAAAACAAAATAAAAAAAATAAAAATAAAAATAAAACTAACACACTACTTATATATTACATAAAAACAAATTAAATAAAACAATTGTATCATAATATTATAAAAAATGTTTAAAAGAAAAAGAAATATTTAAAAAAAAAAAAAGATTAAAAATAAAAACAAACAAAAAGGTGTATAACAAATAAGCAAACAGACTTTAAATGAATATCTACAAGCTCTTCAATTGCGATACAGAGGATTAATCTTAGGTAGATAGGATAAAATGTAATTATTTATATATATTTTTTTTTTCACTTTCTATATTTAAACATTTTCGAGTTGTTTTTTTTTTTTTTATAGCCATTGGTGTTTAGAGAAAATGTTGAATATCTTATAACAGCAAACGTTTTGTTAGGCGATATGGTTATAAGTAATAGAAACATAGATGACTTAAATGTCATGTTTCAGGGGCATACTTGACATCGATAATTTTGATCGAAGCTAGAATTTTATCTGAAGTTTGGGCAGGTTGGCTTCAGCTTCAAAGGGTTGCAGTAAAATGTAGAAACTTTGAGAGTTCTAAAGCGACAATTGACATGATACCAGTTTAAATTGTTAGTACAGATCACAAGTGTCCATCAAATTGGTAAGTTCTGCAAGGCGCTACATATCAAATTTTGAAGAGAAAATCTAATTTTCCATAAGTAGGCTCATGCTTCCTTAGAGCGCTAAGATTTTTGTTCGTTAGAAAGCAAGAATTTGTTTATCAGAAAAGCGCTGGTTAGCCCTTACACAGCCATTTAGCACTAAGTTAATTTTGAGTCCATAAGAAAGTGGGATAGGTCAAGTTGTTCTCATGCCACACACACTTGTGTTAAAACTTAAGGATAATGTATCTAAAATAATTTAGTAGTGATGCTTGCAAGCAGTATCATCATCATCATCATCATGGATTTCATACAACTAATAACTAGTTTTCATTAAAATTTAATCTTTGGGATACGATATCAAATATCGATTTGCTCAGGATCCAGTTCCAGGCAAATTTCTCTCATCATTGTGAATCATCACTTAGATACTAAATAGGTTTTTGTATATTATGTATGCATAACGTAGTAATGTGTTTGTTAGTTTTATCTTGAAAGTGGTCTACACTTGCACTAGGAACAGCAGAGTTGTGGTCGGTCTGCTTTAGCCTGCTCCCATTCCTGACTCAGGATGATTGCGATAAACAAAATGAATTTAAAGAATAGTTTAATAGTAGAAGCTACAGTCCGTGGATTAATAGAATCCACACCATGTTTCTCCAGCCGCTGGACTCATTATGGCGCAATCGTTGTTGGAGTGATGGGAGGGTATCACTGATGGCAACGGTGTGAGGCTGGCCGGCGTGGTGGCCGGCAGACACTGGAAGCAGTAATTCGCTCCAAAATTATTATCCCAGAATTGTTGACCCTTGCATTGGAAGCGTACGGCGAACTCCAAACGCTGTCCTACATGCAGAGAGTTGCCAAACAATATAAAGGTAAACTTGTCAGAGAAGCCATCACATGAGTTCTCCACGTATGTGGCTTGAAGGTCAGCATACGTACGCCAGCTGTCGATTGTGTACCGGATGTGAACTGATTTGTGGAAATCCAAATTCCTGACTCTTACCGAACCGGATATGGTTTGGTTGACGTGATCTGACACAGCCGCGTTATCCAATGACACTTGTTTGTCGCGCACCAGGTCAAGGAATGTTGGCAGACCACCGGGCTGCTGGAACAATGGCATTAGTAGTTTGTCTGACTTTGGTCCCAGTTGTACTGGTGGTTCAGACTCCATTATTTCCAAGTCTTCGAACGCTGATTTGGGTATGGTCGGTATTTCGTCGAGGAAGGTCTTAACGTCGGCCAGATCCAGACCTAAGACGTCGGCAAAGCGGACAATCTTTTTGCGCCCCGGTGTTCCTGGCGGTGTTTTTCCTGTTTTCAGTGACGAACAGCGTCGTACCCGCTGTGGCCTGCAATCGTCCTCATCGTCAGTGTCCAGCACTGAAGTGATTTTGCCGCGATCGGTCTGTGTCGCCTCCTTTGGAGGAGTTGGCGGACTTTCGGGCTCAATGATACTGCATAATATTTCAGTGTCGCCGGGGAGATTCTGAATTTCCTGAATTTCCTCCTCCGTAAGAGGTAGATCATCTTCCTCAAGCTTAAGTTCTTCCTTAAATTCACAAACGTCCACATCTTCATCTTGTGGTATTTCAATGTGCAGTTTAGCTTCATGATTCTCATCATTACTACTGTGACCGTTGTGAGTGGAGCTTAGAATATCGCTTTGCTCCTGAAGTTCGCTCAAGACCAAATCTTGTGTTTCAATTGAGTTCTCAATTTCAGTCACTGCTTCGGTTTCACTGCTGTCCTGTGACGGCGGTAGTGATTCACTTTCGCTGCTATCGACCTGTATCTGAATCTGTGGAAGTTGCAGTTCATTTTCTGTACCGTCGTGATTACTGTGACCGTTCGTAAGACTGTGTTCTGGTGATTCACTGATGTCATTGATTTTTAATGCCTTCACGTATCCTGCAATACCGCTCAGGCGAGGCTGTTGAAGGTGTATTTGTGTCGAATCGGCACTCTCGGATGTTTCTGGATCGTAGTACGGTCCGTCAGACGAGGAACTGTGACTGCTCGCAACGGACGTACAGGCATAGCCAGACTCAGTCGCTGAGTTATGTGGTGTGTTCGAGGCGGATTCAATTAGTCGCAGGTATTCACATTCATCAACCGGACTTCCAGGACTCTCGAGCTCACAGTCGAAATCAAAGAAGGAATCAGATTCATGCCTCAACGGTTGCAGATCGGTCACGGTCTGTCCCGGTTCCTGTGATGTTATCCATGTGTTCGAGGTGCCCCCATTAATGATGGGCTCCTCTTCTTGTGATGTGATGTCCTCATTCTAATCAAATAAAATTCAATTAGTACAAAGAGAAAAGCCAAAAAAAAAAGATGATAAATTTACTTGTGATCCAAGTGTTCGTAGCTTTGATTGCAGTCTTCTCGCGAAAGCCTCAGCACGTCCTCGGCATGATGACATACCTATGGTTGGTATAATAGATATTAAGCCGCACGGCCGTTCAGGAGTCGCACCTTGTGTCAGCGGAATATCGCCGGGTCCGTTCATTTACGTCAGCCTTAGCAATATGAAGAAATGTCTGCAAAATAAAAGTAGGGAAATCAAATTTAAATAATTTCTCAAATTAATAAACAACAATCTTTGCGGGACTACAAATTAAACCAATTCGCCCCAAAACGACACTAATAGAGAGATTCTTGCTATTTTTCTCCGTATTCCCATACGATGGGGGTATTTTCGTCACATGTAAGCAAAAAGTGTGCGTAAACGGCGACCACAGATTTGCACAAGAAAACATTTTAGCCAATTTAAAGCCCCACACATTGAAATAAATTAATTTTAGATGATTTTTTATGATTATTCGTTTTTTCTCTGACATGGGCGACGTGATTTCTGAAGGCGACTAGAATGGTCCATCTCTCTACCAGAGTCTAGCTAAAAGGAAAAAAAAAATCGCTTTGATTTGCGTAGGAATCGCTAAAGGATGATTTATACACGCTCCAATGGCGAACTAATTTGCAAAGATTTTCTGTTCGATGGTATATTTTTTTGTGCTGACAGACCGTACCTAATTGATTGTGGAAGTCATCTTGCCACCACGGGTCTGCAGAAATGTCAAGCTTATAGGACCGAGTGTCGTAATCGTTTAGCGTTAAAAAGTCAACCAGAACAAGTTACGCAGTAAGATTGCGGACATTGTTTTAAAATTAATTTTCGCTTTTATGGACAAGTGAATCATAAAGCCATTCCGTATCGCGGACGCAATATTAATCCTAAAAATTTATTTACTTAAGATAAAATATTTTCCTCATGCTGTTTTCTGTTGGAATTTTAGGTGAATTTCTTTTCGATAGTGAATAAGTGCCAAATGTGTAGTAATTCGAAGTCCGAATTGTTTGGCTATGTTGCTTTCTAATGTTCTTTTCAGGAAAGCAGCCATGACATCATTGTTTACCTATCCGTCGTTGGAATTGGTTTTGTCGGTTTTATTTCAGTTGGCATTAGTGCGAGGATGTGTGTCAAAATTTGTTTACTACAGTCTATGCAAAAAAAAAGGTTTGAACATCAAATTACTCGAAAATAGAAACACAATTTACTTAATTAAAACATAAGTAATCACACGCTCCAAAAGTTAGACAATCACCCCGCTGCTGTGGTGCTTATAGTGAATTGACTGGGAACATTAACTGAAGCTGAACACTGAGACGTGTGTAAGCATCAGGGTACACGCTCGGGCTTAGTCATCAAAGTGTTTACCTTAGTGCGTTGAACTGTTGTTGATGCTGGATAGCTTTACAACACAGCAATATCAAGGCAGCATAACCACTCAGCGGGGAATGGCAAACATCCGAGTATATTTTTCATTAAGAGAAGCTTCTCAATTCGCCCTTCCAAGTCCCTTCCATTTGTTCTTGGCCCATCTTAAGCTGTCGCGCCAGTACTTAAGGATGTTCGGCTAAACGACGCATCTCAAAAGTGATAACAAGTAGCCTTGAAGACGGCAAACTAATCAGTGGTCATGGTTGGTTTAGTGGGTGTCCTAAAGACTAACTTAAACCTAAAGCGGGCCCCTTGCACCCATAAAAAGTATAGTCATGGGAGTCAAACCAAGAGATAGGGTTGGCTAATCCGGAAACCACCCAGAAAGGGATAGAAATCTCAGGAGTTTCCTAAAATCAGCGATATTAAGGTCCTCCAGCCCATGGAAGAAGTTAGTACCAAGAGAACCCAATCTTCTGGTGGCCAGTGCGGGACATTCGCATAGCAGGTGCTGAACAGATCATATTTCTTCTTTGTACCTGCAGCTTCTGCCGTAGTCGTTGTAGGGCAATCCAAGACGCTCCGCATGGATTCCTATTCCGCAGTATCTTGTGAGGACACCGGAGACGGTTCGTATTTCCCTTCGACTAAGTTGTACGAGATTTTTGGAATTCTTCTTATCGAAGGCTGGCCATAGTGATCTGGCTTTTGCACATATGTCCATGTGACACCATCGGGTATTAGCTCTGATCATGGTTTTTTCATCTACATCCCCGTAAAGAGTACTTATGGATGTCTTCGCGACCGGAAGGCTATACGCAGGATCTAGTTCTGCACCCTCCCTAGCAAGTTCATCCGCCCTCTAATTACTTGATATATCCCTGTGGCCCGATACCCGGCATAGGGTCACCTTGTTGGTCGTTGATATATCGTTGAGATTTGGTTTGCAGACCTTTACCAGCTTTGATTTTGTCGATGCTGACTGCAGACTTTATAGCCGCCTGGCTATCAGCATAGATAGTAATGTTCTCTCTGACAATGTTGTCTTTTTTCATTAGCTTCGCGGCCTGTAAAATGGCAGTTATCTCGGCTTGAAAAACGCTGCATCCAATTTTGAAGAATTGGTTTACCCCTCTGGATTCATAGAAGATACCGGCACCAGTACCAGTAACCATTTTGGATCCGTCGGTGTAGAAGGATACCTCTTCTTCAGTGCATATTGTACCATCATCCCAGTCCTTTCTTCCTCGAAGTCTGGGGTTGGAATGATGTAGTCGGTGTCTATGTTCTCCTTCGTGGTATTGCATCGGGTTAGAACGAAGCCGTGACAATTTGTCCAGAGACCTGCTTCCCTTAGTCAGAGTGTCATTTTCGCCGCCCTGCTACTACAATAAATGTCCACTGGAAGTAGATTCAGCATTGTTTCAAGTGCCGTTGTGGGTGTTGATCTTATCGAGCCTGCTCCTTGAATCCTGGTTACACTTGTAAGATTGCATATCCTCTCAAGTGCCTTCCACCAAACACTCGAGTCGAATTTTAGGATGGGTCGTACCACAGCAGTGTACGGCCAGTATACAACTTTCGGCTTAACGCCCCATGTGTTACCAAACATCTTTCTACATGCGTAAAAGGCAATGTAAGGCTTTTTAATGCGGTTCTCGATGTTCGCTTTCCAGCTCCGTTTTGAGTCTATCAGTGGTCATTATACGAGTATATTCGGACAAATCATCACCCCGTACGTTGACAATTCACTTGCTAGGGAAACTCTGCGATACCTTATTGAAGTATCAACAGCAAGACTAGCCAGAAAGTATAATCATTGCCATTTTGGCCTGCGGGCATTTAGTCAAGCGTTCATTATTAGCCCATATCATATTCCTTCGATACATGTGTAACCAGAGACTTGGAATTCAATTGAGATCCATTTTAGTTATTGAATTTTTAAAGTCATTCTATGGCTCGGTTTGGTTCATGTACCTCATTACTCTTTGCTTGTCTTATTTGTTCAAGATATTTCTACTTTGCCCCTGACCCCCACCCAAGTTGAACAGCGCAACAAGTGCTAACAGCCTGGTTTGGTATACAGTGAAATCTCCCTTAGGTGGACAGTGGCGGTGCCAACACTTTCGTCCGCCCAAGGAAGTTGTCGGTCGAAGGGAAGAAAAAATGTTTAATGTTTTATAGGATTGTTTAGGAAAATATGTCCATTTTAGGGAGCTGTCTACCTAAGAAAGCTGTCCGCAATGTAAGATTTCACTGTACTGAGGTTTCTATTTCCAGGCTGAGATGGTGAGCTAGAAAGAAGATCCTTTTCAAAGGTAGCTACTCCTACTCTACAATCTGTCGGTAACCTTTATTATTTCCTTAATCTCGATCTCGATTTCCGCAAGTGTCGTGTCAGGATTGACAACTTGACATAATGTTAGACGGCAGGATTCCTAACATCAGTTTGATCGCAATTACAAATGAAAGAGCTGATTACTTGTGCGAAAAAGGCTTTTATTCGTAAATTGTTCAAATTTGAGGATAAAACTATGTGTACCCTTCACTTGTCTAGAAATCACCTTAATTTGAAGAACACTTTGCCTACATTTCAATGAGAGGAAAGCCCTTTCCCTAGTTAAATTTAGTAAAAGTTGGAAGAGTTGCCACGAGTCGTTTCTGGGGTCTCGCACAGGCTTTGCCAATCTGCAAGATTGACCGTTGAATTGGTTAGTCTGTGGCAGTTTTCGTACATGGTGTCGTGTACATTACTTATCTATACTGTTGATTCTATCCAAACACTCCTTGCTGATTCGAATTATAACGATTTAACTAAGAGTACAAAGTTCCCCTTTCTAGTAAGACGTCTTTGAGGAAATATGACCAACTTAGTTATGATTCAGTTTTATGAGCAGTATCAGCTCATAGAGGCAATTTTTTCTGGAGTATACAACTCGATAGGTCCTTATCACTTCCTTTTCGTTAGACCGATACTCACATTCGGAGGCCTGGTTTAGTGGCACGCTGCGATCGAAACCGCTGGCCTCAAAGATATGACCAAGAGCGGGGATGTAGGTAATTCTTAACCTCTTGCCTCTAGACCTCTACATGCAGGAGACTGCAGCCAAGCGATCAAATCCGTATGGACATGTCGAGATACTTAGCAATCATCTGAGCGTCAATGTCAGCTCGGATTACACCCTGCTCATGTGTCTTCCCAAGCAGGGAACAGTGGCAAAATAACGAAGTGTTGAATGAGTCCAAATCCATCTACACAGATGGTTCAAAAATGGATATAGGCATAGGAGCAGCTCTTTTCTCAGAACAATTAGGACTTAGCAGCTCCATAAGACTCCCGGATGACGGCAGCGTTTTCCAAGCGGAGGTCCTAGGAGTGACAAAAGGCCCCAAACTAGTCTCAATGCTTACAATATCACGGGAGGATATTACGATTTACATTTGCAGCCAGATAGTCATAAAAGCAAAAGCTGCTAGGCAGATAACATCGAAGCTTGTGAGGTGTTGTCGCGGACAGCTTAAGGTTCTTGGCACGCAGCTCTGCTGGGTTCCTGGTCATAGCGGAATAGCAGGTAATGAAAAATCTGACGAACTGGCAAGAATGGGTTCAATCCTTGCCTGAGAGCAAGCGGAATGTACGGTCAGACCGCCACTCTGCAACCTAAGGGCGAAAATTGCACAGAACACCTTAATAGAAGCAAAAAACAGGTGGAAATCTCTAACCACCTGTGAAGTATCAGGACTGTGTTGTGGGCAGAACATAACAGGGCAAACACCTGCCAAATTTTACAAAATGACAGGTGATCACTGTCAATGCTGGTGGGAGTACTTACTGGCCACAACATGCTAAGATATCAAGCATAGAAATTGCGCCTGAATGATGATAATACATGGGGGGATGCGGTGACGAGGAGCTCCATTTTCTCTGTCACTGCCCATACCTCTGTCAGATAAGAAATATAACCCTAGGGAAATTTTTCTTATCGACGAACTAGCTGATGGTTCGCCATCAGATCTTTTCCAATTTGCAAGGGCGACCGGATGGTTGCCACCAAGGAATTAAAACCGCAGTAGGAAATATCATGGGTATCACAATGGGTCTACATGGACCTAAGTGTGATGAGGTAACCCTCATCAGGCCGCAAACCTGACCTAACCTATCAGTTCCTTTTAAGCCAAAAGTCTGTCATTGATAAAATATTGACATAACGCAGAATCTAGATATCCACCAAGGGCTATAAAATTGTATATGTCCACATTGGTTTAGGAATGAAAGACTGTCGGAGAGAGAAAGGACGGTTTTCATTGAGTGGGAAAGAGAAGGGTTAATTGCACCGAAAATCCATTCCCAACATAGATCTCGGCATGGGCATGAATGCTCCTTTGTCATTAGGTTTCGTTTTTGTAAGAAATCTCCCTCCTGCGAGAAAATTTCCTCCGTACGAACCTTCCGCTTCGACCGCGTGTTGTGTTTAAAATTTCAGCATTCCCTTATTGTCAAATTGCTTTTATTCCAATGAAGCCTTTTCTTGTGTATAGCCATGGCGTTCATAGGAACCACTTTCATTCATGAGCCAAGTGGACAGGCACTTTGATTGCGTTTAAAGGGAGTTTAAATTTTGATATTCCTTGGAAATTTGTTCGCCTGCGCTCGTTGTACCTTCAACGTCAAAAAAGTCGTTTCATGTCAAAAATCATCTACGATTTATTACATGTGCCAGTGACGTCGGCATCATATAATATTATCGCAATTTACTATTTGAATTGAAGTGTCTGCTCTTACTTTGTCGTTTAAAAAAAGAACCACCGTATTAATAAAAATAAAAATTGAATCGATTTCTATCAACGTTGATTTGACACCCTTTTCTATATACAAGGAATACAAATAAAGTCTTTATCTTCTAATAATTTTGCAAGCGCCTAGTTATCACACCAATCTGTATGGGACACGCCTAGTCTGCAAATGGAAAATTACGGCGTTTGCTGCACCTGATAACATTCTTGAAGTGACAGAAAAAAAAAAACAAAAACTAAAGTCACCAAAATATTTAGTCCATGCATAATGTGTATGTATGTATGTATGTATGACATGAAAACATCTTTAGTTTCCAATGGCCCGCTTATCAACTATGAAGATCGTGGATTTCAGGGTGGTGAAAGTGGACCCTCATACCTTTCGATCTTCCACCACAAACTCTAAAACATTAGAAAATATCGCCATATAGGTAGAGGTGAGATTTTGGACTTGGTCTAACCATCTCATCCGGATTCCATGGCACCTCCTCAAAGTCGAGTTGGGGGCATGCGTTTAACATGCCCAAGCAAGGCACGGACGTTTCCATTCGAAGAAGCAGCTGCTCGACATTGTGTGCCTGGCGTATTCGGATGTTCCTTACTCAATCTTGACGAGTTACACCAGCAATACAACGAGGAAATCATATTTCAGCAGCTTGTAATCGCGATCGTGGAAAAGGTCTTTTAACTCGGAATGTATAGGAGCCGGTTCGGGATCTGAGTGCAGCGCAAATGTCAGTAATTTAAAATTCTTTTATTTTAAAAACTATAACAGATATCGAAAAGCTAATAAAATGTGTGGATAAAGCACAGATGAAGAACTCACTTTCAGTGAGCCAGATAGTAGGTGTGGCCCTTGGGCGTGAAGGGGTAGGGGAATGACATCAGCGCTCAGTTCGAGTGATTTTGCCTCTTCATTTATTTTTAATGGTCCGCTTATCCACAATGACGGTCGCGGGTTTAGGGTGCTTAAGTGGACTCTCCACATCTCCCGATCTTCCGCCATCGACTCTAAATCATCAGGGGCTATCCCGGGTGGAGGTGAGATCTCGGACTGGGTCCAGCCATCTCATCCTGGGCCTACCCAGAGGACGCCTACCTGATGACAGATAATTATGTCTGACCGAGTGCTCATTGAACAAGTTTATTCGAAAAAATAACCATTTAGACTTTCGAGTAAGTTAGTGAGACTGGAATAGCATTTGGAACATTTTTTCGGTGCAAATGTCATAACATTTTACTATGTGCTTGTATATGAAGAGAAAATATTTAATGCAAAATAGGGCAAACGTATACTACTTCAAGATGAATCCTGCAAGCCTTTAGAGCGAATATTGGCAGGTCGAAATAAAGCAGCGCACAAGTCATCGTCCATCATTTGCCAGGTGATCTCAAATCTGACTTCACTCAGTTCTGCAAAGTTTTAAATTTCGAACGTGGTATTTACCAAAGAATTTCTCCATTTGCATAAAAATGCGCCACTTTTCGTCGAAGTATATTTCATCGTGTATCGCTAAAACCTAGAATACTGTGGCGTATGTGGAATATTTCAGGTGATCTCGATTCTGGTTTCAGTCGCTTCTGCAAAGTTTTAAACTTCGAACAGCGAATTTTCCAATGTAATAAGGAGTTCTACAAGGCATAAAGTAAGTTTCGACACTAAAACCACATTCACACAGCCGCTACTTCTGCTTGTGGTTGAAATCTTAATCAGAGCTAATACGCGATGATGCCATATGGATACGTGTGCAATAGCCAGATCACTATGGAGAGTCTTTAATAAGAAGAAATCTAAGAAAATTGTGGAACTTAGCTGTAATATGAATCCTTTCAAGCGTCTTTACAGGACGTTGCGCGGAAAGAACTCGGAATGGAACGACATGGGTTACCCTACAACGGCTACTACAGCGACATCTCGGACAGAACGTCACTATAGACAGTTATAACTTTGAGGTCGTTAAGGACTTTGTCTACCTAGGCTCCGCTATAAATTCAGAGAACAACACTAGCGCTGAGGTTAAACGAAGAATAACTCTTGCCAATCACTATTTCTTTGGACTAAGAAGGCCATTGAGTAGCAAAGCTCTCTCCCTCTAAAGTGACTCTTTATAAGACCTTAAGCATGCCAGTCCTGCTCTACGGCGCGGCGCAGAGGAATGGACTCTGTCAAAAGCGGATGAGGTCGTCTTCGCTGTTTCGAATGGAAAATTCTTCGGGTGATTTTCGGTCCCGTATGCATAGATGGTGAGTGGAGGAGGAGATACAACGACGAACTGTACGGGCTGTACAGCGACATCGGCTTAGCCAGCGACCGAGGTGGCTGGGTCATAACACTATTGCTCCGGCCCGGAAAATCGTCGAATGCACACTTTTGGGAAGCGGCGCAGTAGAGGAACACCGCGATTTAGGTGGCGCACATAAATGGAAGGGGACCTCAACCAACTTGCCGTGCAAAACTGGAGGCAGCTGGCTAAAGATCGAGCTGGCTGTAGACGCTTGTTGATTGAGGCCCAGCTCTACCCCGGACTGTAGCGTCACTTTAAGAAAGTAAGTAAGTAAGCCACTAGAAGACTGAGATAATAGCCTTTATTTGAGCTGGAGGTCTTTCATATGTATTGCTGATTTCCGGAAACTCCTGAGGTTCCTAATTTCCTAATTTACAATAGGACACTTGAGACACCTTAAAAGGGAACCGCCTAAATGTATGCAGATGACAATGGAGTGTTAGGTGAAAATGGATATTGAAATAACAGTGAATGAAAGACTTTACCTACAGTGACTCGATCGAAATGCCGACAAATCTTTAGTTGACGTTAAGCATTCCTCCGACGTATGGCCGATTGTTTTATGGAATAAACTTTTGCCTCCCTGGTGCTTTCACTTAAATTCGGAGGTCCCTATGTGTACTTACAAAGGTCCCCTACCTCAAGCATCGGAATTGTCTTTCCGAATTATTAAAAACTAGCTGAATAATACCCGGCGTTGCTCGGGGTTATTACATTTCAATCCAGAAATCGACATCTTCTTCAAACAATTTATGAAAGACTTATCCTGATTATATAATATATCATAATCTCATCTTAAATCTAAATCGGAATTTTATATTCAACCCAATCGACTGTATTTTATTCTGCCACTTTTGCAAATGTAATCAAATTCTTTAAGTCGAACCGAACCTCCTTTAACTCGAATTTCCCTCTAACTCGAGTTTGTTCACCTATTGTCCCCTGTCAGTTTTCTTCCGAAAAGTCATCCTCCAAGTCAAATTCATTCTAAATCAGAAGTCCTTGGAATTTGAATACATTCGTTAAATAGATACATACATACATACATACATACATACATCCTTTGCAAAAAATAAAATCAAAACAAAAAATTCCCCTCCCGCAATTGGCAATGTTATACCTACATCAAGCACACACAATCCCATACCCAGCCTGTCGCGTCGCGTCGGCGCGCTATTCCTTTATCTACCGAAAAAGAGAATCCATAAAAAAAATTGTGAGGAAAAATGTGTAGACAATTGCGCATATGGGTAAAAAAATGAATAATCCGGCTGGCTCGAAAAAAAGATGATGTGTCATCATAACAATACCAAAGTTCACTCACCCACAAATGGAACGGGCAAATTGATCCAACTGCGCTATGACCTTTTCCCTCATTAACTCAATTCTCCAGAGTTCATTGAATTTGATAACCTGTGTATGCACATATGACGTACATATGTTAATACATATGTAATGTAATAAATATATAAATACAAATGTACAGATGTATATCCAATGTTTGTATGTATATATAGGTATCTACCGTACCAACCACCAAATCATTACCCTGTACACACGAATAGATAGAAGCAAAGAACGAACAAAAAAAAAAACAACAACAACACAGCAGAAAAGGAAATGAAAAACTACCCTTGTGAAACTGGGAAAAACAAAAACAACACGTACGCTCATCAACCGATGTGGCTCACGATCGAGAAAATATCTTTTCGTGTGCGGCAAGGAATTTCTTCTGACTTGCTCCACGTTTTTGTTAACTGCTTGGCTCTTGAATAAGATAGCGTTATAAAACATAGCCTATTATATGACCCGATGTACAACCATTCTGTGTGCAAAATTTGAGGTTGATTGGTTTAGTAGTTTTCGCATAGGTAAAATCCAAACAAACAAACAAACAAACAAACAAACGGACAACGTTTCACTTTTATAATATTAGTAGTGAAGTAGTGATATACTCCAACAACTTCGATGTCTTCGATGAACTTATTTAAAGAAGGTTTTTTAGTTCCTGAGGACGATCCACCAATAGTTGGCCTTCCCCCAAATACAATTGCAAATAGTTCGACTCTTTACGAGAATGTGTCCTGACGTAATTTAAAATCTCCTCAATTTGCGCTGTCGCTCAGCATAACTGACATCGGCATCTGCAATGATTGTCTTGAGAGTGATGACGATAGTACGACACTGTGGAGCACCATCTCTGCGACGTTCACAATAGATTCGTCGCTGACCTGAGCACTTCATCCATGAAGTACCTCTTCCAGAGACGGGAAATCAACAGTAAAATTCGTTTGAGACACTTCATCCAGTGACTGCTATTTTAATGCGATAATCTCGATCTGGTTTATTGTCAAGTTTGCCGATTGATCGGCGAACAACTTATTTCTATTTTCTGATTTGAATAAAAATTAAAAAAATTAGAAATGATTCAAAGTGATCCACCCACAGTTCTGCTTTGCTCATCAGAAAGAAATGTTTGCGTCTCAAAATTCAAAATAAAAATAAAATTTAAAACATTGAAACAGAAAAGGCACACAGCTGGGATTGGATCACAAACAATCAATTTCATCGGTCCACATGGATTCTTTTGTTGCCAACAATTTATTTTATTTAAACAAAACACTAAAGTGTAGCACTGCGTCACACTCACTTGCTCATATGAGATTTAAAAAAAAAGAAAAAAATTCAAGTCCTGTGGAGAGCAAAAGAGTCAAAATAAAAACAAAGCGAGAGTCAGTAGAAGAACTGGAATAAATCAAATTCGTAACATCGATTCTGGCAGGTTCATTCAACCTTCGGATGTAGCTTTGAATCATCAACAAGACAAGGTCGTCTTGTCAGTTTGAATCGGGTGCGATGATTCCCTCTTGTGTAGCGTGGAAAGATGCAGAGCAAGTCTTTTTCACTCTGAGATGAGCATTGGTGAATTTTCGATTCCGGACATCACAGGCCATATGATATCGTCGAAGGAGGTGTACATATCTAAAGAGTGTGGTTGAACCCGAATCAACATTTGAAGAGAGACGCGGAGGAGGAGAACGGACAAAGCTTTGACGAAAGCGAAAGCCAGGCCGGCATGTTGAATCCCCTACCGTGGTCAAACACAGAATGAAGACCTCCACCTTGTTTGGGTACCGAGTCACAAAAGTATCAAGGGAAACGGGAGGCCTGACGAACTGGTAAGAGAAGGAGAAGGAAGCAATCTCCTCACCAAAACGGTTCTTGGATCAAGCAGAGAGCAATTGGGGCTGATGGTGGGACTATTCACAGGATACATTGGTTGGTTGGTTGGTTTATTGGTCGTCGTGGGTCGGTGGTTAGTGCGTTGGACTGCTGACCGAGCGGCGTGGGTTCAAGCCCCACTCAGGAAAACACCAAAAATTTATCGCGGCACCACCTCTCGTCGGGGAATGACAAGCCTCCGGGAGTATAATCTGTCATGAAAAAGCTTCTCACCTCGCCGTTCGGAGTCGGAAATAAATTGTAGGTCCCTTCCATTCGTGCAAACAATACAACACGCACAACATGAATGGTTGCGAGAAGCTAGGCCTTGGCTTATTCCGAGCTGTCGCGCCAGCTATTTATTTATTTATTTAAAGACTTACTTAGACCCTAAGCGGGTCCATTGCACCCATAAAAAGTATACTCATGGGAGTCTAACCGAGGGTAAGGATTGGCTAATCTGGAAACCACCCAGAAAGGGATAGATATCTTAGGAGTTTCCTAAATCAGCGATATGAACGTCCTCGAGCCCATGGAAGAAGCTATTACCAAGAATACGCAATTTCCTGGTGGCTAGTGTGGGGCATTTCCGTAGCAGCTGCTGGACGGATTCTATTTCCTCTTCGTCCCTGCAACATCTTCAGTAGTCAGATGCTCCGCCGATATATTATATTCATAGACATCCGAAGCATCAATTTGGAAGTACTGAGAGGAAGAAGAAGAGGACCTCGCACACATCCTATGCCACTGCTTATTCTTAGCAAGAAGACCCTGGGGCCTAGGGCCTATATGAATATTAAACCTGAAGTATCTCATGCAATCGGTGGTATGTTGCCTTTCCTCAAATAAACAGGATGATTCGCCAGATCACATGCCCATAAGTTTCCATTTCGTATTCAAGGACTTTTCAATAGAGACATAACAAATTTGTATTTTAATAAGAACCCACCCTTAATCATTTTTTATGATCTGTTAATGTCAGAACGGCAGCCAAGGTTTACATTTTTATTATGGTGAAGTTCACGAACGACGCGACGTTCGGAATTGTTAAAAATTACTACCGACAATCTGAGTCGGTGGTCGCAACTTTAAGAGTGCTTACTCCAGTCCAGTCGGTAATCGTGTAATCTGCCTCTTTGCTCATGCGTTATGAGGGAACTTATTTACGTTACCTAGCATTCTTGTCAAAGGTTCGTGCAGATCAAACTCCGTACGGTGGTAGGGGGAGGCGAAACAGAGGGACTGATCTTAAACGGTGAGGATTGGTGTTAAGGTAGACATTTTGAAGCAGAAGAGGGCAATCAATCGTTCCACTAAGTAACTGATGTACAACAATTTGAGTCGGTTTGCGTAGGGACGTAAGTTAAGTGGGTCATCCCAGCCCAGACCACACTAAGCAAAACGTATGAATCTACGCTGTACAGCTTCTATTCTCTGAATGTGGACTTGATGGTAGGGTGCTCAGGCTGGCATATTCAAGAAGCGGTCTGACGAAGGTCGTCTATAGGGATTTGATGACATAAGGGCCCGAAAATTCTTTCGACCACCGCTTGATAAATCCGAGTGCTGGGTTAGCTCTGCTGATTATGATGTTAATGTGAGAGCGGAAATTGAGTTCAGTGTCACAGATGACGGTCAGATCACGTATTGAGGAAACAGTGGAAACAAGCTCATTGTTAATATAATAGGACCTGCGTGGCAGGGAAGGGCGTTTACGAGATTGGATTGACATTACGTTAAGACCACGTTAAGACCTAAGAAATTTTTCGCATCAAACGAAGAATATATTACGATTAGACTGTAGTGAATGGGAATCAGCAATATCAGAAATTCGTCTAGAAATTCTCATATCATCTTCGTAGATTTCGAGGTCAGATTGGGTAATGACAAGCTTTATGTCGTTAATAGTCAATATGAAGATCAGAGGACCAAAGTGGCTACCCTGTGGGACCCCTGAGGTAGCTTTAATCGGGTTTGGAATGCAAAATCTAAAAATAACTCTGTAGTGGCGACCTTTTAGATAAGCTTTAACCCTTTTAACGAACAAGTGCGGAAAACCGAAAGCTTTAAATTTAAAAAGTTCGATCTGATGAGAGATTTTGTCAAAGGCTTTGCTGAAGTCGGTAGCTAGGGCGTCAACTTCCTTTACATTTTCCAGAGCCATTGATGTGCTTGATACAAATTCAGTAAGGTCAGTGGTTGTGGACCTGCATTTTGAGAACCCATGCCGCTTGGGGGAGAAGAGTGATTTGCAGTAAAAGAATACTGAGCTTAGGTATGCATGAGAGTTTGGCAATAGGTCTGTAGTTTGAAATGTTACTTTTCCAGCCCTAAAGATGAGAATAATGAAAGAATCTTTCCATACCTGTAGAAAAGTACTGCGTGCGATTGATAGCTAAAAAAGATTAGCAAGGGGTTGGGACAATTTAGAAGGACATTTTTTTAAAACAATGACGGGAAGGCCATCTGGTCCGGAAGAGTAGTCGTCCTGCAGGAGGTTAATCTTGTCAGCCACTGATGAGGTGCTTATAATAATGTAAGTTAGGGAGGTTTGAGTGCGGCCGTTCATATAACAGAAGTATTTAAGATCGAGCTCGACGTTGTCGTTAGAGAACGCTTGGCTAATCAGCAAAGAGTTTTGTGTATTACGATCGGCGGAAGAGCTGTTTGAGCATTTTAAAGTGGAAGGGTAGCATGTGTACTACACCTGAAAAAGATTTCAGCCCGATATCTCAATTACTCTGTTTTTTTTTAAATACAAAATTATTATTGTTATGTATTGAAAAACCCTATACATGAGATAGCAAGCTATAGTCGGTGTTTTCTGGAATAAATTGCAAATTGAATTCAAGAATTGTGAAGTATCTGCCACCCCAATGTCACGGCATTTTATTGTACAGCTACAGGAATAAGAATCCATTTTGACAAGATATTTCTTATCGTAACACAAAGTTTGAGCAAAATCTCGAGGTCAAATCTCACTAAACCAATGCTTGTCGTAAATTACTCAATCATTTGTAGCAATGTACGATGGAAATCCTGCCAAATTTTCCACTGTGTCGATCGAATCCCTCATAAAATCTAATCGCTGTTGTGGTGTCTTTTCTATGTACTACTTGCATAAAATAAGTATATTTGTCTATAAAATCTATTTTCGAATTGTTTACTAAATAGATACAATTTTGTTGGGAAGACGAAGATATGACGTCGATTAATTAGCTCTCACTCATTCCATGTGCTCGTATGTCATAGTGAAAAAAAATTCATTTCCGTTTGACGAACAGCCTGAAAGATATATGTACCTGATCCCACCAAACTTCTCACAATTGATTTCCCTTAAGCATTTCCTCTACGTATTGCCAAACGGATATTGTTCAGCTTAAGGGTCATGACTGTTTGTATGCTTTCGTAATGTCACATACGGCATTGAACGAGGGTTGGTATTCGATTCGATCCGATTGATGCCAAATTAAAAATAAAAGAAATTCTGATAGGAATTCTGTTTCGATTGCAGGTTAATTGCGATGCAAACCACTCGCGGTAGGTGGTGAGAAGTTCAGTTGGGAGATTTTACCATCTGTTTATGCAACTGGTATATGTAGAGCGTGAGCTCCGCACGTGATTGTCTCAATGATCCTGTGAAGGCAAACGTTTGCATTGGCTTTTTCTTTTTAAATGCATTTTCGTTCAGAAACTTTGTTTCGACACTTTATGGTTCAATTAAATAGAATTGAGTGACGTGTGACGTTATTAGATGTCAGATCTTGTGTATTAAATGTACTTAATGGCGTCTGCTGTGTCATTTACGTAGGCATTCCGTATGTAAGAATCCAACAACAGAGTTTACGATAGTCTGACACCGCAGGCATCGAGAAAGACCTCCATCTATTTAAAACTTTAGGTACTTCTGGGTTTAAAATGTTTGCCACGTTGCTGTTTAGAATCATCAAAGTTTAGAATCATGAAAATAGCAACAGCCACCGTTTTAGAAGTAGTCCGGAATAGATGAAGAGTGGACATGGAAATGACACGAGGTCACCACTTTACAATAACTCCTTCATCTCGAAGATCCCATGCCAACAAATGGAATCCCAGGTACAACATCAACAGACTGAAGCATTCCGCAGTGTATAGACAATCCACGAACCACTTTTTCCAAGGAGTGAAAACAGTCAGCAACTCAATAACCATCTCTGGGTACTCCTAGGAGCACGGTAGAGCTCGATTCGATCGTTGAAACTCATACCCGGACAATTTCGCAATTTCAGTGACCCGCCCACGTGGTAAGGAAAAACCACATTGGTGGTATGCGTCGCTTAGTGCCCTAAGGAAAAGCTGCAGACAAAATTTTAGTAAAGCCAAAAGGTTCAAAAATGTGGTTGACTAGGACTGTTACAAAGAATCTCTTGCGATATACAAAAAATCATTGAGGAGGGAACAACGTAACGCCTCTGAAGCCTCGCGAGTCCGGAAAATCCTCTCCACCAACCCCTAAATATATATGTAGCTACCTAAGGAATTCAGAAGGACAGTGGACATCCTCCAGTGAGAAGATAGTAGACCCGCATCTATGTAGATACCCATTTACCTGGCAGCTCATTAGTTGCACCGCGTAACCCGGAATACCTAACGAGCAGCCCGTCATGCAAATACTCTGACAATATTATCACACACAGCAAGATCCGGTGGGCCATAAGAGGCTTCAAGCCATTTAAGTCTCCATGGCCGGATGGCATTATTTCTGCCGCAATTTAGCTGTCTTTGGATATAATCCTCCCCTGGCTAGACATTATCCTTAAAAACCGCCTATACCTTGTCCACATTCCTAGGAGGTAGGCTGAAGTTGAAGTCGTCTTGATACCCAAGGCAGGCAAGACCTCACAGATTAATCCCAAGGATCTGCGTCCCATTAGCCTATCATCCTTCCTGTCAAAAACACTGGAAGGCTACTAGGCTCCCACCTACGCTGTAGCATAGATACCAAACTTCTGTCATGATTACGACGTGATCAACAGGACAAACCAAAGATGGAGGAATGGTATGACGTGCTGTACCTTCAAGAAGATCGGTCCTACGGTAAATCTCACTCGATCTAAAAATTTAATTTTGTTCAAGAAGTTGCTCAGTAGCACCGTCATTGGTGTTTTCACTGGTCGCTGTCACATTGGCCTTCATGCCAAAAGGGTGGGCCTCTTCTCAAAAGACTTAAGCAGGAGCTACAGGGCCGGAGAGGTGGCAAAAATTATCCTCCATTTCCTTTGCACTTATCCTGCCCCTTTCCAACGTAGGAAGGAGCCTATCACTTCGACAACTTGGACGAACTGACGCATACTGACGTCAAAAGTATCCTCATCTTCATCAAGAATTCCAATTGGTTTCAATAAAGTGAGTGACGATTTCAGAGTATAGATCCAAGTGGTATCACAAATGGCCTTCTTGGCCTACGCCAAAGGGTCACCCTATCTACCTACCTAAAGCCATTGTTATGCTGTAAAGATGGTTTTCATTTTTTATACTGAAAGTGGATCGCAGGAAAGACATTTGCGATTGGCTTTCGGAAGATAGCTGGATGAATAGCGAAAATCGAAAACAGCTAAAAGCTTACATTGCAGTAGGAACCAAGCTAGACCCTCTATATTATATGAAAATGAGAGAAGTGCAGTGCAGTGCGAGATGTGACAGGCACAATGCACTTCAATGCGCTGGCCACTGAAATAGAAGAAGTAGCAAGCAGGCGCGATATGAAAACGGTCTACAGAATCACTAAAGGGCTTATAGGTGGTCAAGCTCCAGCCAACACCCAATGAGAGACGAAGGCGTGTGAGCTCGAGAAAACTGCAAACGTACGCTGGTAGACCTTGTAACATTTCAATGATATTCCTGATCTGGCTGTTTCTCTAACGAACATTTGTACCAGGGAATAAGTCACGAATCAATTAGCCAACGACGAAAGTGGATTGTTCATATAGTACATTCCGAAAAGGCCACAGCTCCATAGCTAACATATAAAAATTTGAACCCTACCAACTAAATGGAGGACATTTCCGAATATCAGAAAAGGCAAAATTATTAGGATGTAAACACATATAAATACAAGACAACAATTGAAGATGGAAAGATAAAGATATATACATATGCCATATTAAAACTAGTCCATCCTGACATTACCTCAGAATTAAACAGAGATGAATTACTTGGAATTACCATCGCAGACAACTGTCTACCAAGATTTAACTTCAGCCAAAACTTTAAAGTCACATTCCCAAACCGTCATAATTGGGAACAGAATAAACCCACATTTGCTAGCGATCCACATGTATGGTACACAGATGGATCAAAAACAGATGAAGGAGTAGGGGCTGGTGTATACGGTGTTAACATAAAAACATACATCCACGCAAGTATGGACAAGTATAACTCCGTATTCCAAGCGGAAATCTTTGCCATAGAACTTTGCATCAGAGAAAATATAAACAGATCAATATCAAACAAGAACATCTATGTTCTCTCTGACAGCAAAGCCGCTCTTCTAGCCATAAAGGCCTATGAAATAACATCAAAACTAGTATGGGACTGCGTACAACTGCTTACAGCATTAGCCAGCTCAAACAGAGTTCATCTCATTTGGGTTCCAGGGCACAGCGGCCATGTAGGCAATGAAATAGCAGACTTACTAGCCAGAAAAGGATCCGCATCAAAATTCATGATGCCAAGACCATTCTGTGGTTAACCAATTAGCACTGGAAAGTGCTCCATTAAAACCTGGCTGAAAAACAGGGCTCACCATTATTGGACGAATACTGAAGGTAACAGGCAAGCCAAAATGTTCATGCCAAGCATCTCCCATACCAGAACGAAACAACTCCTAGAACTAACCAGGAGTCAGGTTCGAATGGTTACAGGCTTCCTTACGGCACACTGTCTAGTCAAAAAACACCTAATGACTATGGGAATTGTACAAGACAACACATGCAGAATGTGCAACGAAGACGAAGAAACAGCAGAACACATCTTGTGTCACTGTAACTGTCTAATCAGAACACGTCATCGTCATTTAGGCAAATTCTATCTGGAAACGGAGGATATGTCTGCCAGCTCACTCAAAGACATCTCTGGATTCATCTCGAATTCAGGCATTATGAGCGAGCTCTAAATGGAGGAAATCACAATAGGCCCATAGGCGGCCGCAGTGATAAGGTGACTCGATCCCACCTCTACTTACAATCTAATCTAATCTATGCCATATTAGAGAGAATGAAAAAAGCGTCGATTGTAGTTTACGGGTGCAGTAGAATGTAGGCAAAGGAAGGGGCCCAAACCAACATGCCTAGTTTGACAGCTACGAAAATCACGAACGCAAACATTTTTACGAAGATTCAGTGACTGGTTTTTCACCGACCTTTTATTTATTTATTCAAAGTATACCTCGAAACGCTTCCCTGTCGAGCTCAAGTCGCTAACTACTCCGTTGGAATTTGAGATAAAACAGATTAAGGCCGATAACTTCGTCCTGTTGCCACCAGAACTTAAAGTCCAACATAGCCTTGTAATTCCAAGAAATGGTGTATGATGACATGGCGCACATCAAGGATGAGGAATAAATATAAGAAAAACCAAAGAAAGTTTCGAACTTACAAGAAAGCACTCATTACTCCTACCCACCACTACATGGTGGCGGTCCACAACGGGCTTATGTCGAGGATGAGTCGATGTAGATGCAGAGAAGGCCACATTTTCTTCTGTGTGAGTACTCCAGCCTCAGCAGAAGTGGAAAGACAGCCGTCGGAGAACGCTTTTCCAATTATCTGGGACAATTTTCGAAGCCGCTGAAGACGCTGCTGAAGAAGCTGAAGACGATCCTAAAATTCGTTCTAAACTTGGGTTGGTTTATGGAGGCAAATCAAACTGTATAATACCTGTGCTCACTAATTTCAAGTGTCTCATACCGGGGAGAACCCAATGGATGCATTGAGAACCAAGTGTGGCTGTACTTCTAATGCGCAGCCACCTCTAAAAACTAGCTTAGGTTTTTATTTTCACTCTAAGTGGAAGATATCCTTTTACATGAATTTTAATCAGCTCGAGAAGGGGCAAGATCTCGTTATTTATTTAGTGCGTGCTGTGCCTATTTTCGCAAGAACGAGATTATGTATAAAATTTATAAAATATTTGATAAATATTGCTTGAGCTCGAACCTACGTAGCTCGCACAGCAGTTCAACACACAAACCAATGAGCTAAAGCCACCATTTTCAACTGACTGTCTAGATAAAGATTTTACGGAAATTCTAGAATGAAAAAATGCAACACCATCAAATTATTAAAATTCCTGTCACCTTAATCCACGTCCTTTGCCTTTTTTGTTGAATCCAGGCCCTTTTTAGCATATAATACGTTTCATGTGCTTTCATTACATAAATGAATTTCCCCTGTTTTCGTTGCAGAACAATCCCAAGGACTTCATAGTACTGTAGGTATCAACTTTCGAATACGAAGATGTTATTGACGATACACAGAATAACAGGCAAAACTATTTATAATGGATAGGAGTCTCTCTTCCTCACTCCTGGGATTGATTGGAAATCCATTAAACAAACGCAAAATTGAAGTATACACTCTTAACTGAACGAAGGAGTGAACAAAAACACAAAGGCTTCTGTCGGAAACGAAAACATAGAAATGGAAAATAAAATAGCACTTCACTTTTTCATTATATCTCAAAAGGAAGTTACAAGGACTTCATATTTACAACCTGAATAAAAGTTTTTAATTATAACAAACACGCAAACAAAAAGTGTCACGCGATTCTTTTACTCTTTTCCAATACGAGCATGCATGTGTATTTGATAGATACTTTAAAATAAATAAAAATGGAGAATGATAATCTGGATGATGCCATCAGTGCTTATTTTTCTAATAAGGTTCGATTTACAGGGTCTGTAGCAAAAAATAAGAGCTTTATCTTAATTATAAAATGATGAATTAAGTTGTTTGAAAGGAGGGTGTGATTGTGGCATTTTTGTAAGATAAGGATGATTATGCCAATTTATGATTGCATCGTTGAATAAAGCAAGTCATTCGTTTTAAAACTTACGTTTTCCGACCACCCCACAGGACTTCAAATTTAATAAAATAATAAAAAAAAATGTTTTTAACCATAAATCATCCATCGTGTTGAAACAACACCTCACCCGGATCAAGGTTATCCATATTTTCAAAGAAGGGTGGCTGCGCTCAGATGGATGATTATGTGCGTCATTCAAACCATGAAGTTGTCTATAAGTTTCACGAATCGACGACCGATTTTCAAAATACATTTCAATAATTTGATGCCGTTGTACAAGTTTGAATCTATTTATGAAGATAAGCCCGACTGCATTAATGTCAAAAGGAGCGAGCAGAATGACAGCTCGGTTTGACAGTTAACCTTGTAATAAATTCTCTCCAAGGAAAAAAAAATTACATTCTCTACAAACTAAACGACTTAAGATCGTGTTAGACAACACGGTGCCTCAGAATGAGGAAGACTTGGCGGCATTAAAACTTAGTGAAAGGTTTTTCACTAGGGACATAGGGACAGCTATTCACTCTCCGAATGACCTGGGAGTATGCCAAACCTATCCACAGTTGTGGATTTGGAGAAAGCATATGATCGGGTCCCTCGAGGTAAACTTTGGAGTGTGCTGTAGTATTGTCGGAAAGGTCATGACGCATTGTTTTTCAAAGATTTATTTATTTATATAAAGAACAGAAATCAATCAATAACATATTGCCCGTTTTGTTCGATGACCTTTTGCCATCTTTCAGTAAGTTGCATAATTCCTCGTTCATTGAAGGACCTGTGTTTGTCGGCGAAAAACTGAAGAAGGTGCTGTTTTACAGCCTCATCTGAATTGAACGTTTTTTCACGAAACGAGTTTTGAAGAGAACGAAACAACTGGAAGTCCGATGGCGCAAGGTCAGGTGCGTATGGTGGGTGTGGCAACACATCCCATCCAAAGCCCAATAACTTTTGGCGGGTGGTTAAACTTGTGTGTGGTTTTGCATTGTCGTAATGGAACACAACTCCTTTACGATTAACGAGCACTGGACGTTTCTGGATGATGCATTCGTTCAAACTGTCCAACTGCCGACAGTAAACATCAGAATTGATGGTTTGATTCCTTGGTAGGAGCTCAAAAAACACGATGCCTTTAAAATCCCACCACACTGACAGCATAACCTTTCTCTGATGAATGTTGGCTTTCGCTCTCGTTTGAGGCGCTTTATCACGATAGGACCAAGACCGCTTGCGTACAACATTGCCGTAAACAATCCACTTCTCATCCCCTGTTATAAGTCGCTTCAAAAAAGGATCGCTTTCCCGACGTCTAATGAGCATATCACAGATGTTTATGCGGTTCGTCAATTGGACCTCCTTGAGTTCATGAGCAACCCAAATATCGAGCTTTCTTACGTATCCCAACTTCTTCAGGTGGTCATGAACGCTTGAATGATGGATGTTCAATGTCTCTGCAATCTCTTGTGTCGTGTAACGTGGGTTTGACTCGATCAGTGCCTTGATTTGGTCGTCGTCAACCTCGGTGGGCATTCCTGACCGAAGAGCGTCATTGAGGTTAAAATC
Organism: Matsumyia berberina; assembly: GCA_917880715.2. Classification (NCBI taxonomy): domain Eukaryota; kingdom Metazoa; phylum Arthropoda; class Insecta; order Diptera; family Syrphidae; genus Matsumyia; species Matsumyia berberina. The sequence goes on from OU862870.1 coordinate 40,987,864, forward strand.
AGCCCGCGCTGAATTTTTGGAACCAGCGTTGACACTGACGTTTTTGTAGAGCAGCGTCACCGTAGGCTTGACTCAACTTTTCACAAGCTTCACTTGCATTCTTCCTTTGCACACTTTGGTCTTCCATATGTAAGCTGCTACAAAATCTTCAAAACACGATCAATCCGATCAATTTTTTTCAGAGATTCGCATAAACCGTTAATCTATAACTTAAAAAAAATTAACAAACGCCATCTGTTCGAGAAACGGACGGACTGACGGTGACGGTTCTCTTTTGAGGCCCATTTGATTTCTACGCACAAATTGTAAGAGCTGTGTTCGGGTGAATGACATTAAATCGACACCTTTCACCGTGGGCGTTGGACTTCGCCAGGGGTGCTTTCTGTCACCTGTCCTTTTCATTTTGTGTATGGACCGGATGTTACAGCGCAGCCGTGGGGAGAAATCGTTCGATTGGAAGACTGGTAGGATAAATCATCTTCTTTTCACGCAGACCGAACTTTAGCACGCACTAGATAGGTTCGTCGCCATCTGTGTTGAAGCTGGGATGAGAGTAAACATGAACAAATGGTCATTTCCCGAACGCCGAACGAGAAGTTTAAGTATCTCGAGGTCCTATTCACCAGTGATGGAAGGAGCAATACTGAGTTGTCCTGTAAAATTGGTTAGACTGGAGCAATGTTGAGACAGCTTGGTCAATCTGTTATCAGGAGGACCGAACTTGGCATCGGAGCTAAGCTATCGGTCTTCAATTAAGTGTTTTTTTCCGACCCTCACCTTATGAGTATTGGGCAACGACTGAAAGGTTAAGATCGAGGTTACAAGCTGCCGAAATGAGATTTCTTCGTTGCATTGCTGGAGTAACTCGTCGCTATCGAGAATACGCGAGACACACCATGTCGAGCAGCTAATTTCTCCAACGGAGAGCTCCATACTTCGATGATTCGGGCACGTTAAACGCATGCCCCCAACTCGGTTTCCAACATGTGCCGCGGTATCCGTGCTATCAGTTAGACGGCCCCTGACTACCCAGGATGAGATGGTTGGATCAAGTCAGAAATCTCTCCTCTACCCATATGGGGATAGCTCCAGATGCTTTAAAGTCGATGGTGGGAGACCGGGAGGTGTGGAGAGTCCATTTAAGCACCCTAATCCCGCGACCCTCATAGCGGATAAGCGGATCATTCCGAAAATGTATTTATGTATGTACAAACGCACCCTTAAACATTGTCAATGTCAAAACGTCAGCCAAGGTTTACATTTTTATCATGGCGAAGTTAACGAACGAACAAAGTTTGTAAAATATTATTCTTACCGAAATTATGAGTCGGTGGCCGTAACCTTAAAAAGCATTTATTCCAATGTTATGTCCTTGTTGAAAAATCCTATATAAGGTATTTCAAAATATTCGGAACTCAGGTCTGTAAGGTAACTTTGAAATTGCGTCAGGGCCTTAAGGAAAGATTGTGACGGAAGAATAATTATTGCTATCAACAGTAGCGCCTGCCCCTTTCTATAGAAGTCTTCTTCGATTTCCTGTATGGAGGTTTCGAAACCAACTCAGAGTTGATGTCAAACTTAAACTTAGCGAATTGAATGTCAAAATCGAAACGAAAAGCATTTTTGGCAGATTAGTCAGAGAGTTTAGTCTTTACAGCGCGACATACATAACACTCACTTGCTTTGCGACATTTTCTTACAAATGAATTTACTTTGGCTTTTTCCAGAGAAACAAACCGGCGGAAAAATTTAACACGTGCTTCCCGATGGCTCACGTGCATCAAATATTCTCGATGTGCGTACTTTCAAGAGATAAATTTCGACTTTAACTATTGCTCGACTGTCCACTGAAAAGAATCTATAGCGCTGACTGAAAAGGAAACTCAACGGCATGAGCATAAGCACATTGAGAATATTCAGATACTCTGGAAAGTCTTCACTTTTTCATCAGCAATTAGAGTCACCAACGACTTCTAAGTTGGATAGCATTGACCACTTTAGCATCTGCTTACATAACAGGCAACTGACCTATAGAGAGTCTCTGACTGAGATTCAGCAGCCATCCTACATTTTCAATCCCGGGTTTGCAGTTCGCCAGATCAAGATCTATGGCATCCGTTCAGTCAGTTGTTGGGCTTGCCCAGTCTTCTTTCATCTGGAAGCTGTATTTCGAAGATATTCTTGGGTAAAGCATTATCGTTCATTCATTCGTTGTAGCCGAGTCAGAGATGTGTTTTTGAACTTCATCCACATCTGGATACAACGCGGTTGTGGCTTCTCCACTGATCGAACTTCCGACACATGGGATCAAAATTCGACAAAGAGTTTTTCTCTCAAAAGTGTCAATATTTTCCCTGCTTTCTTACTAATCGTCCTGATGCATGAAATTAACATTTCCCTTGAGTATCTATGTATGTTACTCCTTAACGACTTTGATGTTTTTTTAGACAGTGGACAGATGCCTCAGGGCCAATCCGTTTTGTCTTTTCCGATTTATGTCCATGTCGACTGCGTATCCCAACAGATGAACAGACTTCTTGAAGAAAGTGCCTCCTATGATAAGCTTTAAAAAGTGAGCACACCCACACTTCGATAAACATCCCTATTGGTGTATTAAAGGCTAACGTTGCCCACAAGATGAGAGAGCTAATCAACACCTCTTGTTCCGCCAGAGGCGACTGCATTATATCCCGCAGCTTATGGCAGAGAATAGACCAGAACAAAACAAAATGTCTTCTGGCTATGAATAAAAAAGATAGTCGCACCCTAATAGCTGTGTACTGACGGGACATTGTGCCATAGGCACCATGGCCAGCAGACTCGGCATCAAATCCCCAGACTACTGCAGGAGATGTCAGGATGCTGAAGAGGCGGAGACTATCAAGCACTTACTCTGTGAATGTCCCAATCTCCAAAACTGCCGACTCCGATACATGGGAAACGGGCTGTTTGGAGAACTGGGAACCTTACAGAAGTACCAATATGGAACATACTTCATTTTATTAAGAGTAAAGAGTGGTTTTGGGATACACCACCCATCTAGAACCTAAGGTTGGAATATGGACCACAACACAATGGGGAACACAATAGACAGTAGGACCCCGTGGATGTACAGTCATTAGACTGGGCACTTCCCCCATAACCTAACCTAACACCTGCCCTACGCCTTATCTTTTCCGATATGAAACTGAGGAAACCAGATTATAGTGTGTCTACTTGCCGAAATGCGGTATATGTCTGAAAAAGCTATCAGCTACACAAGGAAAAACCTGTGGTACGATGATGAATGCACTCTACTATAAAATGCAACACGAACGAACGCGAGTATCAAGCCAGGAGCCGCTCGTTAATGAGTAACTCGTCATCGAAATATGAGGATTTGGGGCTACCGCTCCCAACGAGGTCAATCGATCACGAGTCCCACTCACTCACTCGTTATCGATTGCGATATTTTGGCCTCAGAATCTTTGTAATATGATACTAATGCAAACATATTTGCCGATTTCATATGTGGATATTTATAAGGACCCCTTCCATCAATAAAAAGTCGACAAAACTCTAAAGAAGTTAAAAAATGGTAACCATAGAATCAGATCTGATTTGAAAGTAACTAGAGGTGAAGTTGCCTTGACGAAAAAAAAAAAATGCGGAATATCAAGATCCTGTTCAGCGTGTTGTAAGCACGTTATAAGCTATGCGAATAGACAACAGTGCTGGAGCCGTCGCCGGAAATGTCTTAAGCTCGAGACGATTAAGAAAATGTTAAATTCAATTCAATTGTAAAAATCAAACCAAAAACGTCTTGATGCCTGGTTTACGGAACTAAGATAAACGTAATTGTGACCCATGAGTCTGATAGCGATGCCTTAGTCAAAGGCTCTTCAGGGTCAGAGTCCGCTAAAGCAAAATAATTTGTTTATTTCTATCATGTGCGATATACTCGTACAATCCTGAGAAAAAATCTAGTCACTTGACCATTTCGTAAACGACAGATCCAATGATTCGTCTGACTTTTGCGTTTCGATGATAAAAATTGGAAAATTCCACAGCGCTGCAAAATAAAATTCGTTTGCTTTTGTTGTCGGGACCCTCTTCGCTTTCCGCGTTTACCATGATTTCACACAACAAAAAAATAAAATTTATATTCTTTTTATAAATAAAACCATTATATCTGAGGCCATTTAAAATAAATTTATATTTATCTATTTAGAGAGGCCCACATTTTAAGTGGGCGTCCGAAATATATTTTAATAATACACTTGTATTCATACGATTTGGGATGCCATAGTGTGTGGACTGTCGCTCTTGCATATCGCATTATTCATTTTTTTAAATTTAAATTTTGTTTAACAAAAAAGAAGAAGCAGGAACGTAAAGGAGGAAAAGAAATTTCTTCGCAAAACATTCTGTAGTGCAAAGTCTTTAAATTAATCTTCACTCTAGCGGAGGAACTTTTTGAAAAGTGCGCGTGTCTATTACGTCCACACAAGCGAATGATGAAAGATCTGTTCCTGAGCGAAGAAGTTTCATAATCATGTGACAATATGGTTCTTAGAAGAATTTTCTATATTGGCTCCAAGTAACTGAAAGTCATTGTGAGTCGAACGAGGTACGCACATTGAAAACAAACGTGGTTTTGTCGATTATGTGACATTGAAGGGTTTACGACAATTAAGATGGCGTGTTTTGTTAAAGATTTTCTTAATTATTTCAGAATTTCAAAATATACCGTATTTAGTTTTAAAGGGCGGGCGCCTCAATGAAACCTTTTAATCTCTGATATTTAAATGGAATTAATTTGAAAACGTCTACCGGATGATGCATTACTGTGAGTTCAGCTAGAGACAATGATTAAGTGGTAAGACAATAAACCAATTTCCAAAACAGCTTTCACTTTGTTTTGTATCATAGTATCGCAGTTTAAACTACCAACCGGTCGCCGTAGCTCAGTGGTTAGTGCGATTAACTAAGTGAGTCAATAGAATTGAGTCCGGCAATTAGCTAACAATATTTCAGGGCGATGGAAGAGCAAAAGCGGAAGAAATCAGTGCCACCAACAATTCATCGGAAGTAAATCTCTTTCGAACCCATAATAATATACGCGGCCACAGTTTGGTCGCCAAAAGCACTTGAACGATAAACGGCAATGAAGCTTGAGAAGCTTCAAAGAATTGCCTGTCTCGGTATTACAGCGCCTGCCCTACTTCAGCCTCGACGTAGTGACCAGGGAGTACAGTTTCAGAAGGTTATTTGAGGCAGAAATATTAGATTGTGACGACTGGTCTAATGGAGAACCCGAATCAGACGCAGGATGTTTGGCAGGGTTGTAAAAGAATGCATTCATTTAGGAATGCACTCTTTAAAAATCTTTCAATGAATTCAGTTTTAAGATTGCATTCATTGAATTCATTTTGAGACTTCAAGAAAAAGAGTGCAATCACCATTCATTTACCATTGAAAAGATTGCATTCATTTCCTCTACCATTCAATTGAATGCACTCATTGAATGCACTCACTTAAAAATTCATGAATTCTTTTACACTCATTTGCATTCTTTGCACTCTTTTGCATTCTTTGCATTCTTTCGCACTCTTCCATTCTTTTGCACTCTTTTGCATTCTTTTACAACCCTGATGTTTGGTATGATTAACCGACGGATCAAAAATGGCTTCCGAAGTGGGTTGAGATCTGCGTCAGGATAAACCTCCATAAAGGTATTAGGGGCGCAAAAATACATATCTATTCAGATAGTCAGGCAGCGCTTAAAGCACTAACGGAATCTTTGTCAGTCAAGTCCTGCTACGATACCCTATGATCACTTGTCAGGCACAACAAGGTCAAGCTTGGTTGGATTCCCGGTCACCAGGGCATTGTAGGCAATGAAACTACGGATGAGCTGGCTAGGGCCGCTTAGGCTTCTCCCCTCTTGGGAACGGAACCCTTTGGGCCATTGCCACAGCTTTGTTAAACAACCGGGAATACCAACTTTGCCTAGCACATTGGAAAAAATGTCCCAAGGCTTAAAAAATCCAAGAGACTTATAAAGCCCTTTTCTTACAAGGAAATTCTAAACCTTGACATGGAACAACATGAGGAAGCTTCCTTACCGACCATTGTGGTATCAGTTCTGTTTGGAAGAGGAGGAAACCTCTGAGCACGTTCTTTGTGAATGTCCGGCACTGTACTGGCTGTGTAGACGGATCTTTCATAGTGAATTCTATTTATTGGGGGAGGTTAGAAACTCGGCTACTAATGACATACTCACCTTCATTAGGAAGATAGTAGACCTAAGAGGCTGAGTAGACCGGAGACACAATAGATCTTGCTAGGTCGCAGTGTCAGTTATAAGGGTTTTCGAAGGAAATGCTTTTATTTGCAGCTTACGAGTCAGATGAGGCGGATTAATGGAAACGGCTATGCCATAAAATCGAAGCAAAGGCTGCCGTTAAATTACCGCTCCTTAGTGAAGATGTAGTCAAACTGGTTAAGGCAAACCCCTATACTGGACTTCAAACTAAAACAATTCGATCGCGATGCTGATAAATCCAACATGTTTGAACATATCCCGTTTCTACACGAAGCAGTCGACTGTAATGGAGGAAAACTTCCTCGCAACTAAAACAGACAATTCGTTTTTCAAATACCTTGCACATACTAAAGAATTTAAGGCCAAAGATTAACGTTGTTTCTATTTGTGTTTATGCCTTACTACGCGGGAGACCTTGCAAAGAGAGGATCAACAAGTATTTTTTTCAATGGGGACATAGCAATTTTTTATTTTAATACAAACACCCCCTTAAACTCTTTTTTTTTATGATTCGTCAGTGTCAAAACGTCAAGGCTTACATTTTTATTAGGGTGAAGTTCACGAACGATTACTACCGAAATTCTGAGTTGGTGGCCGCAACGTTAAGAACGCTTACTCCAATCGGTAGTCTCGAGAAATGGTCCGGTCGCTCATGCGATTTAACGCCGTTGGATTCTTTATGGGGTTACGTTAAGTCTTTGTTTTATGCCAACAAGCCAACAACAGAGGAACAATATCGAACGCGAAATAGCTAATTACCGTTCCGGGCGATATGTGTGGAAGAGTGGTGCAAAATTGGTTCCAAAGAATCGATCGCTGCAAACGTGCTCGCGTGGTCATATGAGCGAGATCGAATTCCGTATTTAAATTTAACATGTGTACTACACCTGGAATAAATTTCAGTCCGATATCTCTATTTTTCTGTGTTTTATTTAAATACAAAATTGTTATGTCCTTATCGAAAAACCCTATTTATGTCATTTTGAAATCTGTCTCATAGTCTAAAAGACAGTAATGCACGGCACGAAGCACAAATGAGGCAAAGTAAGTACATATATATATGCATAGCTTGATGCGACAAGAATCAACGCTCTATATCGATAGCCAAACTACTCTGAAACTAATTAAGAATCTCTAAAGATGACCGACTACCTATGGAATCAACCAACTTTAGGATTCAGCTAAATGGGGAGATGCCCAGATGTGCATGCCTCTTGCCATGTGTGAAATACTAGGTACTTAATCTACATATGTAGCTACTACCAACAAAGGTAACAATAAAATGAAGTTGGCTTCTGATGCATTCATTTTACCAACGTGGTTGTCCACTCGGTATATAATCGCTAACCATCCTACATGTCGCTAAAAAATACCAAGAACTAGGTAACTCGATCTATATAGTTCACGTGTTAGTTCTGGCATAATCACAGTATTTTCTTTCCTTTACTAGCGGTTATCGTTGAAAATAAAAATGCAATATAGATTTATTGGTGTATAATATTGTTACTTGGAAAAATATTTAAAATTCTAAAAAAAAGATCGAATCTAGGAAGGCGAAAACCCAGATACCTACATATAAAAATGAAAAAAATTGAGATCTTGCATTCAGGTGATAATATGTATTTGACAACAAAAATATTAAAAGACGAACATATTTATTTATGACAGTAAGTACATGTATGAACATATGTATGATTTATGTAAATATCGCTATATATTTTCAAAAAAAAGGATAATAAAGTGTATTTACCTATTATACAGCAACACGAAGACATTAACGAAACATAATTACAGATTTATTGTTTCAGGAAAATTTGTGCAGCTGGAAAGATAAAAAATATGCAAAACAAATTTAGTTAGCTAATTAACACTCTTGTGAGAATTTTTATTTTTAATTTTAAATGCAATTAAACCTTTGTCCTATACATAACTAGCAATGCCTGCCTTTGCAAAACTATTGCCTGGTTAAAACAGATTTCGAATATTTGCTCATCAAGACGTTATTTTTTGGCATTTAACCAATTCCCCAATTTTTCGGGCGTGAATTATGTGGGGTTGACTGAAACGAGCAACAAGGACTTTCGGACATTTTAAACAGATAAATAAAAATGGAAAAAAAGAGTGCTCAGAAGGTAGGGAAAGAGAGAATAGTTGAATGAAAAAATGATAAAGACGATTAACATTGTTGAGCAATAGCTAGAGCTATAGAACTTTGGCAGCACCGATTAAATAAACTGCAAAAAAGTGACAGCAATTGCGCTGCAAATGTAATCTGCGAAACTGAAAAAAAAATCTCCGACCAAGGCAACATTGCAAAACTCATAGGCGATTATTCGATGAGATCAGCAGAACGGAAAGCCAGCCTTTTCAAAATGGTAAGAACTCACCTGATTTACAGAAATTCTTCTCATGAGCCTGTTCACACAGGAGTGACGGACTGGATTTTTTTTTTTTTACGTTTACAGGCGAGGGAGGAAGCGGACGTTACGTTAATCCGGATTTTTAGATTTTTTAAATTTCTTGGATTTTTTTGACGTTTGTAGATGTCAATCGGTAGTCACTTAACAAAGGTATAAAATAAATTGTTTTTGTGAAAAAAATTATGCGTCTTCTGGTGACAGATCGCATTTGAGTTATTTATTTAAATTGCTTTAAACTTTGTGAAAAAAGTACGAAAATCACATCTATTTGATCGAGACTGACAATAAATATGTATGTCAAAAAAGTCCGCGAATGTGTTCAAACAGGACTATAATTTTGAACATATCTGCACAGCCTCCGTCTTGCAAATGTATGTAAATGTCACTTTCAATCTTCAGCTTCATCAAACTCCATCTAAAGCATTGCAAAATGAATGATTGACTTGGTGAAGGAGACCGCCTATAAATGGAATTGAGTAGTCTTTCCATATAAAAAGCAAATGTGCGAACACTATTTACTGATAGCCAAAGAGCGCAGAATCATAGTGTTGGTTAAACATCGATAGTTTTCATTTTTGATAGTAGCAAAAAATGATATTATCGATAGTTTTTTCTAAATTTTTTGTGTGCTGCCCTTAATATGTTTAGGGTCATTCAACAAGAGGTGTCATTTTATATTTCACGCCATTATTAAACTGTCAGCATTCAACTATCATTGCGATGACTTTTGATAAGTAAAAACTGAGAAATTATTAAATATGGATCGATAAACACGCGCACAATATATTGAAATAGTGAAAATTCACTAAAAAACGTTGAATATATAACGAAAACGTTACGTAAAGTTCGTACTGCTTTTAGTCATCATCAAACGCCTTCTCGCACAGCTATAGTGAACTTGATCGATCAATTTTAATTTGATGTGACGCCCCCAACTCGTGTTTGTCCGGCAGGGTCAGCTAAAAATTGTAGCCGCCTTAGCTGAGAGTGTGACTGAAAACACAGGTGTGTCCATTTCGAGACGATTACAGGAATTGCGCCTATCCGCAACCACTTTGCAACGCAGTTTGCGTCCCGCAGACCACGCACAACGCCGTACTCTCGTTGATTGGATGGTATTGATTTAAAATGGCACCTCTTGTTGGATGAGTCTATATTAAGTTAATGAAATAAATAATAAAGCATTTTTATGGTCATTATCTCGCCATCTTTGGAGGAAATTTGTTCAGAAGGAAACTTGCTGGAATGCATAATTTTTTGGCGACTGCACTATTAATCGTTTTTTAGTTCTGATGTCTGATGCATTGTAACAGCTGCTGGATCTTTGTGCATAAGTGACCTGAAGTTTTTCTCTCTCCGTACGAAGAAGTAACATGTCCTCAACTCGGTTTCCAAGACGTGCCATGGATTCCATGCCATGGAATCCAGGATGAGATGGCTGGACCAAGTCCGAAATCTCACCTCTACCCGTATGGTGATAGCCCCTGATGATTTTTTTTTCATTGAAAATGAATGAACGAATGAATGACTTAAATGATGGTGCTAACCTTCTTCGTATAAACAAAGCTAGTTCTGTTTTCTGAGGGTTAACGTTTACGTTATTTATCTTCGTTGAGTTAGTCGGCGAATGTAATAGTTCTAAGATGGTGGATGGGTTACGTAAGGTATACCTATGGGTGCCACTGTTTATAGGCGTGTCAACGGCCCACTCAAAGCACATAGAGTTCATTGAACTAGTAAGTCTCAATAGTTGCCAAGCTCCATATTTCGCAGGTCCTATAGTCCTTAAAAAAACCATTGTCAAGGGCTACGTTTCTTTTCAGTGCTAGAGGAAAGTCACATAGTAGTTGGCGGATAATTTCGATTCCTAGAAGAGAGCTGCTGGGTAACAGCTTACCCTTTGTTTCCACGACTTAGTGGTTGGCATATGTTGGCATGTATCAGTTCAACGCATTTTAAAAAAGCAAACAAACCAGAAACCATATATGTATATAATGTATGCATGCGTCATTTTGATTTGAATTACATATGTAGACTAGCTGATGTCCGCGACTACGTTCGCGTGGAAAGACGTCACATTGTAGACTTTCAATTCCTCACATTAACTCTGCCAGACCTCCCTGTAAACAACATTGCTGGTTTTTCTTTCTAGCTCGAGGATGACTAGGCTATCAGGTCAATTGACTCTGAGGCCGCTAAGGGACAAAAAGTCATTCCTCAGATTCACACTATCCACTTCTTCAGCAGAAAATTATTGGTGCTGTCGGCTGAGTCGTTTATTTGAGTGAAAATAGCTCTTTCCCTCACTCATGAAACGCAATCACCTCTAGCATGATGAATAGTGAATAAGAGGATTTCGACATTAGGCTATCAGATTGATTACTTGAGACAGGCGTTCACTTCATTTGCTGTTTTCTCCGTGGCACAACAGGCTTGGTCGGTCTGAAGCCACCACCCAAAAGCACTGTCGCAGCATCGTATTTCGATACTCAATACCTTTCTATGAGTAAAATTTCAGCTTTCTAGGTCCAAGGGTTCCGGTTGGGCGTTGATGAGTCAGTGAGTGAGTCAGGACTTTTCTTTTTATATATTGAGATTGGTTTACAGTGTAATACGCTTTCATATTTTTTGCCAATCGATTGCTTACAAAACAACTTGACTCCTTAAACAGCAGACATTATACCATTTGGTCCACTTACTTAGGTGGCGCTACAGTTCGGAGTGAACCTTGGCCTAAATTAATAACTGGTGCGACAGCTCGGAATGAGCCAAGACATAGCTAGTCGAAACCATTCATTTTGTGCGTGTTACATATTTTGCACGAATGATAGGGACCTAGAACTGATTGCCGACTCCGAACGACCACATACCATTTGGTTTAATATATCATTAAAACGTTTGCCATTTTATTACAAATTTAAATGTTTACCTAACGCAGTGAAACCTAGAATTAAGAAGAATTTCGGTATCTCAGAAAATATGACGGCAAATGTGGAATAATCTGGCAAATATTTAGACAGAGAAAGGATCGCGAGCTCAAAACGAACGCCAGAAGCGAATGGATTAAGAAACAGCAAATTTTAAACGATGACGCCTTATCTCGAGTGAAGGTAAGAATATTAAAGAGAACACGTCCTTGACAATACAAAATGTCAAAAGTCCATAAATCCCAATCCCTGCGCTTGATTTGAAAATATATGTACTATCTCAACTTTCTTAAACAAAATTTGTAAACAAATATTCTGTTGACATCAAACAGAGTACTCCGTATGACCATTTTTAATTATTTATTTGCATAATACTGTTTAAAAAGTGCTGTTATCAATATTTACACGATTTGTTTGTAAACTGAAACGTAAGGCAGGATTGCAATCCAAAGGTTCCTGAACTAATAATCTCTGTTAATTATGGTAAACAAATTGCGATAATTTAACAATTAGCACTTGTCTAGCTAAAAGTTGCCAATGAGCAATCAATTCCGACTCGGAATTGAGTTATAATGAATGCATCGCCGAGCAGTACACATATCTATTCCCAGGTTACATAACAACGAGCCCCCCTGGATATGACCAGTGGCCACATTGTGACTAATCACAATCATTACGTGGGAACAGGCAATTAGAAAAGCGTGCGAGCACATGCGGAACCCAGCGCCAGTTGTTGATAACTCCCAAAGCGAGCACACATTTACAAATTGCCAAAAAAACAATTAACATGCGCATCGCTTCATTGAGCATGAATTATTAAAAAAAAAACCCAAAAGATACCAAACTATCACTTAAAACGTAGTTCCCTGGCTGCGAGAAAAAAAAAAACGCCAATTTAAAAATATATGAACAGCGAGCGACAAAATAGACCTCTAATTGCCATCAAACTTCTGCTTCAATATGAAATTATGATCGACACAAGTTAACGCTAAACGAAAAGAAGCTGAAAGTAAAAGTCTGCGCTAGAACCACAATCCCGTATCACTGGGCCGGCGGCTCCTCGGGAAGGCCATTGAATTAATTTCAATCAATTGAATCCAATTAAGAGGGTGGGCACCTAAGTCCGAACAGCAAATCATTTTAGGCGAAACGAATTCGTGAACCGAAAAACGTATGTTACAGCATCGCGAAAATTTTCCATCTTCAAACCAAAAACTAGATGCATCCGTAGGCATGCCTTGCCATCCTTCCAATTAGTGAGCTTAATTAACTAATTATCGTTCGGCGTGCACTTGGTTTGAGTGATAAACAGATTAATCGTCACGGTGGCGTTTTGTTCAAGGAACAGGGTGTGCATTCATCAATTGTTACACAATTTTTTTTTTCTTTTATTTTTAAACATGTATCGCGTTTCCGACTCGCAGGGAGATATTATTTACACCGGGATTCGAATAAAATTGCGAATTATTTATTGACTTTGCCACAAGTTATGGGCTTGTTTCGGATGCGGGCACGCTCGGGTACCACACGTAAGTGGAAAGTGTGTCTGTGGGTAATGTAATACTGTTATTGAATAATTTATTGCAAAAAGGTCACCGAGTACGTTTGGCTGGCATCCATTGAATTTTAACGTGCTTAGTGAATTGGGACGGTGATTTGTGGGATTACAACAGGTGACATTCAAAGCGAAGTGTCTGTCCTGCCTTCATTTTTTTTTTTGAAGATGTATCATTGAAATTTGTTTTACTGGAAATAAACAAACGTATGCATACTTTCATCATACTTTGACCTCCTATGGGTGTTGATCTCCACCTTTTAATGTGCGTCTCTGCTTTCACTGAGCCCGAGAACTTAAAAGGAACTTATCATAATTAGGACCCATTTAGGAACACGCAGATTGAAGCCGTATTTATTCGTTTTTAAGCGCTTTTAACCGGCCTCTGTGCTTCCTTGAGAGAGAAGTAAATGCTTTCGTTGAAATGATAAGGGGCCTGATTTTATTTCAAATCGAAGTCTGTTTAGACACGTTAAAAAAGTCTGCAAACATTACAGCCGGCCAAATGTCTGCGAGGTATAAAGGGACTTCGTCTACCTTGGCTCTGCTATTACCTCCGATAATAATACCTCATCGCTGTTCCTTCGGCCTAAGAAGGCAATTGAGTAGTAAGGCGCTATCTCGAACAACTAAGGATACTTTATATAAGTCCTTGATCATCCCAGTCCTGCTATATGGCGCTGAGGCATGGACTCTATCGAAAGTGGATGAAGATATCCTTGGTTGCTTCGAGAGAAAAATTCTTCGTATGATATTCGGTTCCGTTTGCGTTGATGGGTTCTGGAGGAGAAGATTCAACGATGAACTTTACGAGTTATACAGCGACATTGCCCTAGTCAAGAAGATCCGTATCCATCGGCTCAGAGGGTTGCGGCATGTAGAGCTAGCTTTGGCTAGCAGTCTTCAGGTCTAACCCGGAGTGACAATACAGTAGAGGAAGACCTCGTCTAAGGTGGGGCACACAAATAGAAGGTGATCTCAACCAATGGCTAGTCAAATAGGGGTGAAACTTTTGGGTTTTTCGTCACAAGAATTAAAAACTCTGCTCTTATCTAGAAGGATGAGAATATTGCAGACTCTAATGAGCTAATCAGATTTCACCTTACCAGATCTCATCTATTCTGACCCGTGTTCGATATTCTTTAGCACAAACACATTTTCGAACACGTTCAGCAGCTCGAGTCCGTAAAGATCTGAATGGCTACAAATCTTCCAGGAACGGATGCAGTTTCTTCCCTTGCTTTGAATGGGTGTTTTTTTCTATCCATACAGGTTCTGCAAAAATTCTTCCATCCTTCTTACTTTACAGACATCTTAGCGAATAGATAAACACTTGCGCATGTGTTCAGAAAATTTTGAAAAAATTCGATAAAAATTTCCCGTCTAACAACCGACCCATAACCTTTACGTCAGTGCTCCCTAACGTCACGGAAAGCATTGTCGCCACCACTGTATAGGGTTTTCCAATAGGGACGCTACAAAAGTAGAGCGACAGGGACAGCAAACGACGCCATATTTTTCTTGCGGTTTTTTGACATTTCTCTTCAGTAAGGTTTGCCATTTCATGATGGAAAGATATACGAGCCAACAACGAGTCGAAATTATTAAAATTTACTACCGAAATTCGGAGTCAGTGGCCTCAACGTTAAGAGCGCTACGTCCAATTTATGGTCGTCATAATCGTCCTAGCATATCAACAATTGAGCGTCTAGTGGAAAAATTTGAATCCACAGGCACAGTACAAAATGTTCCCGTGCCAGTGAGACAAAGAAGTGCCCGTAGTGTCGAGAATATTGCTGCCGCTGAGGATTCAGTTGCAGAAAGCCCAAATGTGTCTCTCACACGTCGTTCTCAAGCGTTGGGCATCTCTGTGACGTCGTTGTGGCGAATTTTGCGAAAAGATCTTGGCCTACATCCTTACAAGATTAAATTGACGCAAGAACTGAAGCCGCTTGACCACCAGAAGCGTCGTATGTTTGTGAATTGGGCTGAACTTGAAAATGATTCGGATTTTCATCGAAAAATCATCTTCAGCGATGTGGCTCATTTCTGGCTGGATGGCTTCGTCAATAAACAAAATATGCGGTATTGGTCAGGCAGCAATCCACACGTACTCCATGAGTCATCATTGCATCCCGAAAAAATTACGGTTTGGTGTGGTTTATGGGCCGGCGGCGTCATTGGGCCGTACTTCTTCCGTGATGATCAAGACCGGCACGTTACTGTGAATGGGGATCGCTACCGTTCAATGATAACCTAATATTTTTGGCCCCAATTGGATGATATGGACTTGGAGGACATGTGGTTCCAACAGGACGGCGCCACAACCCACACAGCGAATGTCACAATCAATTTATTGGAAACCAACTTTCGAGAACGTGTTATCTCACGAAATGGTCCAGTCGCTTGGCCGCCTCGGTCGTGCGATTTGACGCCGTTAGACTATTTCTTGTGGGGCTACGTCAAGTCTATGCTCTATGCCAACAAGCCAGCGACGATTGATGAACTTCGTACGAATATCGAACGTGAAATTGCAGCAGTATCGGCAGATTTATGCTTGAAAACCGTCGAAAATTGGGTTCAGCGTCTGGACTTCTGCAAGCGTGCCCATGGTGGCCATGCAAAAGAAATCGAGTTTCATACATAATGGCATCGAACGTACTTTCACAGGAATAAAGAATTTCATTGATATCCAAAACCGTTTTTGTTTTATTTAAAAAAACTTTTGTAGCGCTCTTATTGCAAAACCCTGTATTTTGAAAGAAAGCATTTTTTTAATGACCGGTTTTAGGCAACAACGTTCCATTGTGGACCTAATGGTCTTTGAAACATGGACCCAACGCCTTTATCGAAACGGTGATTGCAGAGTAGTCGCTATTGCTATTTGCAAATCTTCAAGTTTCTTTCCTCTTCTTTTCGCAATTAAGCGCATTCCTTTGCAGATGATAGCGCCTTTGGCTTCACTTATTCTTTAGTGGCGTTACGAGAAGAACCCTTGTCATCGAGTGTTAGCACAAATGAATATTAACTAGACCAAAACATAGACTTGCGAATTAACGTAGACATGCAGGAGCATAGAGTCAGGCACAACTCATGGCACGGGCCGGGGAGTATCCATAAAGGATTTTTCACCTACATTTGTACCTCCATATCAAAAAAAAAAGAAAAAAAGAAGACCTAAACATAGAGTTGAGCTTAACGCTGTCAAACCCCTCTGCTGTCTTCTGTCCCAAAAGTGGGATACTAAATATTAACGAAACTGATAATCGAAGGGCCTATCAATACTAGACGTACCAGGCCATTAGATCAGCAAGAATAAAAGTGGACGAGTATTTGCTATCAACAATGACGATTGTAAACAAATTTCATCAAAAGTGGGACCTCTCTGATAACCCCAGAGTTTTACTAAATATTTTTCGCAAACAGAAAGAATTGAGTTTTTATTAAACGTTTACAGGTAATGAACGCTTTAGGTGGTCATTCGTGTCTTAGGGCCCTGAAACACCATGAGCGGCAAGGCGGCAGAGCGGCAAGCGTATTTTCTGAGCAAATTTTCTCCTGCTCTGCCGTCTTGCCGCGACTGCGTGGCAGGGGCCTTAGCTGGATACATATCTATACAGAAACAACTGAAGATGTACAGCATGTTGCATTTCTTCACTCCTAGAAAGCATTTCTTCCTGCTACCAGAAGGAAATACCACTTTGTGAGGAAACTCGAAGAGACCCGAGAAGATAGATATAATGAATCAAATGATTTATGCTCAATAAAGTTGGAATGCAATTTGTAATACTGTAGCTACCATGCCAAAGGGGACAGTGCACGCGATAAAGAAGAGCATAGGAGCGGAATGTATACAGAAATGCATTGCTACTTCTGCGCAGTGTCCCCTAAATAAACTGAAAGGCGAACTCACGACAAATGTTGGGCTCATAGGGACTAATTTTGTAATTTGAGGTGTTTCAGGAAGTAGATTTTGCGATTAAGGGTCATCGACTTTACCGCGGGGTAAAACATGGAAATGAGTGTCGACAAGGCAACTTGGAAGTCATATGATCAAACTTCCGCCTACAAAATTTATCACGTGTTGATTGCCGGAACACACTCCTCCACTGAATTGGATGTTTGAACGGTCCTAGATGCAAAAGTCGATTTGGACCATTACCTGATTGAAGCAAAATATGAATGCGAATGGTCAGTCACATCACGACCAGAAACTGTGAGGAAATTCAACGGTGTAAGGCCGGATAACATATTAAATCTAGACAGTTGTGATATCGCCATGGACTTACTCTAGACTATGTGAGCCGCCTCCATAACCTAAACTAGCGTATGGCTGCAATCGCAACCAATCACAATGGCCTTTGCCAATCGAGTAACAATAACAAGCGCAGAAAAGGAGAGGCGGAACTGCTAGCAAGCCATCATCTAGTTTGATGCCGAATGCACAAAAGAAAAGGAGAGACGCAATGGCACATATGTAAGTACTCAGACGTAAAAAAAGAAGCATAAGAAGCCTGAGATCGAGGAGATGCAGAGATGTCTAGGCAGGAAATACAAAGATCCGGAATTTTTATAAAAGGGTTGAGAGGGCAACCCAAGGTTTAACTACCCAAACGGAAATATCTTAGTGGAGAAGCAGTTAATAAATAAATAGTAGATGCGACAGTGTTTTGCCGTGACTCAGCGGGCGTTAGACTGCTGTGTGCGCTGCATGGACCAGCTATGTTTACCGAACAGTTTTCGTCGCACAATCTCTCTTCGTGAAATGACAAACCTCCAAGAGTACCTTTTGTCATGAAAAAGCTTCTTCGGAGCCAGCAAAAAATTGTAGGTCCCTTCCATTCGTGCGAAAATCGTCTTGGCTCTTTCCAAGTTGTCGCGGTGGCTGTTCATTTTTTGTTGACGCGATAAGACCAGGTAGGGCGAGCCTACCAAGTAAGGTAAGATTAAGATGGCTGCCTGCACTTGGATGCGGACACACTTAACCCAGAGGAGGTTCATTGTAATACCGCAGGATTTGTCACAGAATAGAATAGAGAATAGTCTTCTCCTTTTCTTTATTCTTACTACTTCTGTAGAAATCTTTAGTACGGTGAAAATGGCACTAATTTGCGATCGCATTAGCAGGATCTAGCCATTGGATGGATTTTGATCTAGACCTAGGCGTAAATTATCCAAGGCTTGAATCATATGTTACCCAGGCACAGATAGGGTAAGAAGTGAGCTGATCAAGACTGCAGGACAATTTTTGGTAGGTCACATCCACAAATTTTTAAGATGGCTAGGCAATAAAATCGGATGAACATCACTGCTCGAGTCCAAAAAATTATCGATTTGACCCCTGAAGGTTCAAGCAAAAGAGGACGAGTAGAGGCTGACCTCCATTTCAAAAAAGACTTGCCCCAATTATAATAAAACTAAGTCAAGACGGCTACTTGGCAAATCAAGACCAGTTATTGCCAGAATCGTAGCCATTATTACAACCCATTGGCCAGCTGAAGACCACAACTTTTGCAGAAGCTGCGAGGACTTTAATGAGAAAGAATCTCTACTTCATTTCCTCTGCAGGTGTCCGGTTCTGACGAGGACCAGACAGCGTTCTTTGGGCAAACCTTTCTTTGTGGACCTCGACGATAACTAATCCTGTATCTGAACTCCATGGGCTGGATTTAGCCACACTATCCCAAAACACCAAATCAACAACCACATACAAATAAAGTTAAACGATTTTCGTGGTTTCAAAACGGCGCACCTTAGCGCTAATTGGGTTCCAAAGAGTCGCCACTTTACCTACATACCTAGAGCCTGACCTCAACCCAGTAGGTAGAAAGTGGATGGCTACGAATCGACCAGTATTTACCATCATAAGCTCATATACAAGGACAACAGAAAGCTCAATGTCGCGTACAGTATCCACACAAACTTGATTATTCGCATCACGTCGCCCCAATCTGTGGATGTTTCATAAAAAAAAAATTGTTTTGCAAGTGACATAAATGCTTGATTGAAATAGAGATCACCATAGAGATAGATCGCGCTGTACATGCATCCATTGGAATAAATTAACTAGTCCCATTGCCAGCAGTACTGAGCACTTCCCACTTTCAAAGTCATGGCCGCAGTTGTTTGTATGAAATAACGTGTCTGCCGGCACGCAAAAAACTGTTTACGTTTCTGACACTTGCACTAATCGCATACAAATACAGAAATTACTTAACACTCGACGTGTGCATGTAACAACATTAAACAAAATTCGATAATAATCGTATGAGTAATAAGCTCGTCGTGCCTTGATGCAGCGCTAGGAGTGGTGTACACAGTGTGCCACACAACGAAAATTTGAATGGAATTACACTGAAACGGTTGAACGCGATAGATACAAGTCAAGTGGACGAGTGATAAATGATGATAGAACATGTATCTCGCCATACAAACCCGTTCGGTGTTCAACAGGCCAGCCTGCACCGCCGGATTACCAAGGTCAAGCTCGCAAATCACGTATCTACAATTTTATGGATTTCGATTTGGCGCTATTATTCCTCTGCTCGGCGAAACTGTGCCAAAAAAAAATCCAAAACCCAGATATGACTGCTTAGATAGTGCTTATCAGGACAAACACCGAATCAGTTTGCAAACTGTTCCCGCCGCGTCTGATAACGCGCGTAGTCCAGTGAAAGTATTTCCCTGCTCATGGGTATTAAACTAATTATCCACTATCTACGTAGGGGTATATAAAAGGTTGCTAATCAAACAAGAATAATTTATTAATGTGACACTAACCGCTGTTCGGATGCTGCTGGAGACGATTGCCGCTGAGCTGATAAGACCAACAGGCAATTATTTAGTGATGTTTAAGTTTTGGGTTGACCTGATAAAAGAAGAGCATCGGGCATAGGCACATGGCACGCGATCAAATATTTGCACTGTGTATATATGTATGTGTGAGTGTGCATATACATATTCTGAATCAATGTAGCATGCGAAGATTAGTCAAAGCGCAAAAGTGCACACATCGTTGGGAAAATTTCCACGTGAATGACGCTCGGCGAGTTCAACCAACTTGTGGATGCATTGGGCCGGGCCACCGAATGCAGTCGCCTCGTATAGACACCTTTATGGGCAGTCAATGCGTGGGTGGGATGCAATTTATTTGCATTTGACGCGGTGTTCTGCTCCAGAATGCTTTTGCCTGTGAAGTTGGGGGCCGGTCATTGTACGTTCATTGTTCAATTGCAATTAATTATTGTGCAACGATTGGAACGTTTGAATGTTCTTGAGTTTCAATTGTTTGATGTATGGCAGCGACCGGCATAGACGTTACATTACTGCGGCTGAACGCACAGGGGGCTTGGCCAATGTGTGGAATATTCAATTTGCAAATGAATTGAGTGTTTCAGCGAAAGTAAACTTCCGCATACGTACGGCTAAATGTACATAATTGCTTGCAAAATTTCCTCTGAATGAATTTAAATGATTCTGTCACAATGGCAAGGAGAATTTATTGCTTTTGTCTTAAGTTGTAACTTTATCCATACTTTATGGATGAAATGACACTCCTCGTCGTCTTTTCAATCCAAGGACTTACCCAGTAACGGCCAAATAATGTGACAACTAATGGAAGGGAAATGGTAAAATTCACAGAGAACATTTCTCATTGAAAAGCATCGTCTTCATTCTTGTGGATAAAAAATGACTAAATGACTTGAAATGGATCATTCCACGAGCTATAATTACCAAGCTACAAATGGTACTACTGCGAGAGTTTACTTAAGGCACTCACACCCACTTTGCGGAATCTAGGTCAGTCAAGTGCTAGTATGAGTCCTTACACTTGGCAGGCACAATAAGGTCAAATTTGGGTAGATACCTGGCCGTTAGAGCATTATAGACAGTAAATTTGTGAATGAACTGGCAAGGGCCGCCTTAGCCTCCGCGGTCTTAGGACCAGAATCCTTTTATGGTGTTAATCGGGCTTCCGCCACAGCGTCGCTTAGTGACTGAAACATCAACTTCCTTTGGGGAAAATGTGCTCGAAGACTTATCAAGCTCTTTTCTTACAAAAGAATTCCTAACCTTGACAAGAAGAACATAAGGAAGCTTCCTTAAGGGCCATGACGGCCTGAGATACCATTTCAGCAAACTAAAAAATTTTTTTTTTGCTGGAGCACTCAGGCGCAGCTTGTCCATTGTAGTACTAGAAAGGAAGACCCAGTTTTTACCCATTTTATTGGAATTTGCTCGAGTTCGGAGAAAGTCGAGAAGGCACTTCAATGATGAGAAGCTTATAGTATCAGCATTCCGAAAAACTGCCACCTGATCCCAGCAAAGGCAGGACAATCGCAAAGGAAATGATCCGAAGTCTCTTCGCCCTCTCCACAGGCGTCACAGACAGTTGTGTCACTTAAGCCTAACACATTAAGATGCAGATAAGTTATCTACAGTCTCTCATGCTAAGTGATAGCAAGAATGCCGCTGATTTCTTCCAAAGTTCGGGAGCATTCGTGTAGTCTGCCTGCATCCAGAATAGCCGTGCCACACACAATTGTGTTCATAGGAAACCCAATCGCCAACGGAGGCTCTGACCGAGGACGTGGGAAGACCCAACGCAGGGCCCTGACAAGAGTCAAAGAGTTCACCCTTGCGACCGAATTCAGAGAGTTCTTGCGTTCTCGCACTATTTTGGAACTGGTTAAAGGGCTGAGCAAGGCCTTAAGAGCATCCTGGCTATTGCTAGAGACGCAGGTGCTCTGACCCCTCCACTTATTCTCAACAACATACTCCGTTGCCATTAGGATAGCAAAGGTCTCTCCTTGAAAAACAGACGCATGCTTGCCCAACGAGTAGTGAAGTCTAGTGTTATGGACCTCCACGAAGACACCAGCACCGGACCCATGACTGGTTTTGGAGCCATCCGTGAAGATTAAACCTTTGTTCACATTTTACCTCCGAGCACATTTCCTGTGAATGCCGGGTAGTATACTGGTAAAGAAGATGCATTTTCTTATAAGGAATTCAGTTTACTAACAGAGTTTAGGAACTGGACTACTAATGATATTTTCACTTTCATAAGGGAGGTTTGAGATCTACTAGGCTAATTGTACCAGTAATACAATACATCTTCCTACCTAGGTTAGGTTAGGTGGCTGTCTCCGTTTAAGCAGGGACACACTTAGACTAGATTGGCCCATTGTGATACGACCTAACCAAGGTAGGAAAATAAGCGTGCATCGGATAGGCATTGGGACATATAATTTCTATACCGACGCATTGAAAAAGGACATGTGTCCTATGACTTGTGAGTTACAAACTTCCAAATTAGTCAGTATCTTCTGAGTTCTCGGCATTAATGGATTATAAAAGCAGCTGAACTGGCAAGATAAAGATGAGCATAAAATGTAGAAATTGCCACTGTCAATATTTTTGCATTTCATTTGCCTTGGAGGAACAACATTGCCTCCATATTTTCCAATCAGTATTCTATAGACTCATTTTCATGTGAACACTTGGTATGTTTTCTAAATTCGTCGTCAACTGAGTCGAATAATATATGTAGTACGTATAAAGAAGACGTCACCGAGCAACCATCCGACAGAAGCGTACGCACAAGAGTGTCATTCTGTCTGTTCGGTGACTTGGTTCGCATACGAGCTTTGAATTACAGTGAGAAATGCTGGCATGTTGCAATGCCAATAATGAAAGCCAGGAAGCTACAAAAGACAGCATCTTACAGAAGAACCATAATCTCTCTACTTTCTGACCCTTTGGATTTATGAAGGTCGATGACTATGACGACGGCATTGCGAGTGATAATGGGAGCTAGCTCACACGTGGTACTTAAAATGAGAACAGAGCTTTAAGAAGCTTTTTATAGTTAAGTACTGAAGTACTGGCTGTACTGAAAATGAATCACAACGATAAGTTCCAGGAAACCGTTGAATGTCCTAAGGCGTATGCCCAGAGCTCTCGTCGAGCTTTTTACAGCGCAGTAAAAAAAATGTATGCACGACCTTAAATGAGTCCTGGGGCCGAATTACCTCACTCGTTAACGAGTAACTCGTCATCGAAATGTGAGGATTTGCCATTACCGCTCCCAATAATGTTAATCTATCATTCGTTCACGAGTACCATTCATTCACTCGTTATCGATTGCAGTAATTCGGCTCCTGACTCAGAAATGTTAAAACTTTCTCTTCATGTCATATAATAGGTAAATATCACCAAATACAGTGTACTCTCTCATAAGCGGACACCGACAGTTCCGAGAAAATTGTCCGCTTATGAGAGGTGTCCATAAGGAGGGAGTACACTTTACTGGATAATATTAGGAAAATATTTATAATAATAGTATCGAGATGTGCATTCATATGTATGTGTGGGTTGTGATCGAATAAAATTTTACAATTCAAAAGCTGCTTCTGCTTTATTCGGCAGAGCACCTCCTCTTCAGGTTGAAATTTTAGAAATCGATGCAATTTTTATTTATTGTGGGAATCTTCCTTAAGCTATCTGGCAGTGGGAAATATGTAGATAGGTCTCATATTCCAACTGGAATCCGAACATTAAAGAAAAAGTTAATAAGGAATCAGTCGCCCTCTACAATTGCCCAGAATAACCCTTCAAATCTACTCCGTGATCGTCAGACCACCATTAACTTATGGAGCACCCACATTTTAAGAAAATATCTAAGCATCAATATGAACTCCGACTACACTTAGCTTTCGAAAAACCTTTTTCCTATGTCTCCGACAAGTGAACAGTGAAAGATTAACGAAACGTGTAATGAGAATTTTGGACCTTTCTGCACGAATGGCTGAAATATGGACTTTGATGAAAGAGTAGGTCTCTACTACGGCTAATTGGCATCAATGCTAACAATATCACGGGAGAATAATAAAATCTACAATGACAGCCAGGCAGCTAGATTGTGAAAGGGATTGTTGCTACCCAAACCTCGTCTAAGTTTGTGAAGTGTTATTAAGTATCATTAAGAGCTGAAGGTTCTTGGCACACAGTACAGTGTGAAACTCTGCTATATTCCTGGTAACAACGCTGGGTTAGATAATACAACAGTTAACGAAGGGATCGACTCTAGACCGGGGGCAACCGTATAGTCCAATCAGACCTTCGATCTGCTTCCTTAGGACCATGATTATCCGAAAATGCTTAACGGAAGCAAATAACAAGTTGAACTAATTAACCACCTGCGAAATTTCAAGGATACTTTGCCCTAAACGTTCCAAAGTAAGAACCAGTAGGTTTATACCAAAAAGTAGGAAATACGTGTTAAGGTTGATAGGGCTACTTAGTGGCCACGACGACACCTACTAAGGCTAAGCGCTGACTTAAACTCAACTCATTTTCCCGGTCAAGTAAGAAATAAGTCCCTGGGTAAGGTAGGTAGGTAGGTAAGGTGGCTGTCAACGCGAGGCACATACCCGTTGTAATGCCACTCCAACTAATGAATCCATTTGGTGCTCCAAATACATTTGACTTCAGTATGTGATAATTCGCGTCGAAGTGATAGGCTCCTAGATAGAGCTTCATTCTCTGGGATACGATAGGACAAGTGCAGAGAAAATGGAGAATTGTTTTCTCCTTCTCTTCGTCCCTGCAGCTTCTGCAAAAGTCATTTCCGAAAAGGCCCCTCCTTTTGACATGAAGGCCAATGGGACAGTGACCAGTGAGAACACCGATAACGCAAGATGAGACCTTTAGATCGAGTGAGGCTTATCATAGGCCATATCTCTCTGGAGGTGCGGCATGTGGTACCGTTCCTCCATCTTTGGTTTGTCTTGCTGATCGCGTCGTACTCTAAGCACTTCGGAGAAAACACCATCTCCCAATCCGTTCTCGGTTTTAGAACCGTCGGTATAGAAGTGCTCGTCTATGGCATCATCCACTCTGGAGGGAATTGACGTCAAGAAGTTGAGGTTGAAGTCAATTTAGACGGTGTGTAGTCGATAATTTTTGGGATGAATGTTAAGGGATCCAAGATCGAGGAGTGGCCAATATGGTCGTTTGACCATTCAGAGGAGGCCCTCAGTCTGAGGACTGCGCTAGCACCTGACTGCTTGCCAAAAATATCCAAGGGAATCAGATGTAGGAGCACGTCGAGTGCCGCGGATGGGGTGGTTCTTAGTGCTCCGCTAATGCATATGCATATGTATAAGACTTTTTCGAAGGCCGTCCACCAGACGATCACACCATACAGAAGTTGCAGGCCCCATTTTTTACCAATGGCTCTTCTGCAGCAGTACAGTGGCTACAATGGCTTTGTTAACGCCTTCAAGAGTGTTGGCTTTCCAGTTTAGTTCACTGTTCAAAATAAGACCAAGAAATTTGGCTTCACTAACAAAACGCAGGCTGGTGCCGTTCATAGAGGGCGGTGAAGAAAACTAGTCTTGAAAAAGTTCACTAAGGGTGCCCGGTTATTTTCTGGAGGCAGCAACCTCAACATCGTCTGCTTCCTGGGTAAATACTAATTTTATCACAATAAAGAACTGTCTGATGGCCTTCTATCAGATCTACTCAACGTTGGAAGGGCGACTGGATGATTGGCAACTAAAAACGCAGCCACGTAGTAGCGAACACACAATGGGTCCACATAGACATAAGTGGAATGAAGAGGTAATCTAACATCGTCTTCATCAAACCACAAATCTAAGCTAAATTACGGCGACTTGCTGCTACTTATCCAACTTCGATTCAGTAAAAGGTTTAAAGCCACAAGTAATAAACTATCGGTCTGGGTTTGCAAAGTGCACACTGATGCCTAAGACGTCTCTACTCATAGTCTTAGAACCATCTGAAAATATTATACAATTTTGTTTTGTTGTGTTACTGCATTCGTCTACCAATCTTCTCTTCCAGGTTACGTTCTGATTGTACTGCCAGATACAAATTCGTTAAGAATTCACGCTAATACAAGCTTGGTATTTTATCTGCAAATCAAGCAAATCAAGGTGTTTCTAAGGGAGTTGTCCGTAGAGCACCCGTAATGGAGGCAATGGCAGTTCTCTCCACAAATTTTTCTGTACTCATTTATCGTGACGTATATCCAGTGCATCAGTTGACAAAGCAACTGATCTTGGATCTCTGTTAAGGTGTTGAAAAATGTACCCTGGACAATAACTTCAACATCGTATTCAGACGCAGTGACCCGTGGAACGCACTTGCTTGAGAACAACCAACTGCCAGAACAGTAGGAAGATGACTCCACCATTAGAAAAGTGCCACTGGTAACCGATTTCGTTATCGAGTTATGCCTCAGTGTGGAATTAATGTCCCAATCATCTTTCAGATCCAATAAGTGATGCTTAGCTCAACTTCCTGGACTATCTAGACCCCATTTGATGGTTTTGCGATCTATAGTTTAAGAGGCACCATCAAATTCCTTGTGATGAAGGCTTGCTTCAATTTTCCCCACTATATCTACAACAATCTCGTATCCACTAATTTTGACATCAACGTGATTAGTAATGAAAGATCGAAATTTATATGACATTCCGACCAAAGCATATGTGCAGTCTTAGACGTTAACACCACCACTGTCAATTAACTCAATCCTATTGATTTATTGCAATAAACCTACATATGTCGGAGTAATAATCCATTCGCCAGGGAATATTTATATTTTTCTCGTTTTTTCGTTTCATGCAACAGATAACGATGTGTTTACTTAAATATTTTCCATCCACTGATAGCACACACTCGTACGTACATACCAATTTTACATGCGTTGATCGATGATTTTTATTTTTATTTTTTTTCACACACTTAACTATAACTTATACAAATTATGTATATTTAAATAAAATTTATTTACTTCAACCGGACCACTACTATGTTGCTTGACATTTTCTGATAAGCAGAGGAAAAAAAAAAAATTTCAAACTCGCCTGACAGGACGCCAATATACCGCGAATCAATGCATCCGTTTTAAAGCCGAAAATGCACTAAAATATTCCTCTGCTATACAAGTGCGGACCGAAAAAAAAAAAAAACAGCGACAACGAATGCCAAGATCGAAGTACGAATAGTAAAGAGAGGCGAGACTGCCGTTTCGTCGCACCGATTGCAAAAATATACATAGTAGCAGATACAACCGTATCATTAAGTGCTGTGCGATGAAACAGAAAGATAGATATTGCCCTGCAGAAAAGTAAGATATCTGCTGGTATTCCAAGAGAAACCAAAAAGGTATCTTGGTATTTCAACAGTCTGACCAGCCTTCGACAAGAAATCTAGTTAAAGCAAGTCATACGTAGCTAAAAAGTCAGTTTCATTCAGTCAAACGAGTGTATTCGCCGAGAGATAGGGAGAGATACCAGTGCAGATGTAGATACATTTACATTGCAATAAAATTTTCAAAATTTATTTTTAGAAGATTGTTTTGTATTTTCATTCTTTCGGGTATATGTACATACATACGTGCATGTATCTTTTTTTATACGCTTGGTTTTAATTTTTTTTTCTATTTTGTAAAAATTCGCAACCGAGAAAGAGCTGTAGTGGTGGTGTGGAGACAGTTTGATCGAATTAATACTACGCGATAGGAAATTATTGGACACATAAGTACCTCGTTTCTTTCCTTTTTACCTTTGATTTGAATTTTGTTTTGCTGTTTTTTTTGTTTTATTTGGCATCACCGTACTTGTGGGAGTGGGTTGTTATAGTTCAACACGTGTATTAAATTGTTTGAAAACACGAAAATGAATGGGGGCGGTCGCCACCTTATGTAAGAGTCTTATGAAAATAGGTTTTACAATCATTTTTGAAACATTTCCGTTCACTGTCAAATTTCGAGGGTTAGTCAGGACTCAACATTGAAATGTTTTACTGAGTACTTTCTGGACACGTCCAAATTCTGTGGCTATTACAAAAAAGAAAAACACTATTTACCTTCCAAATTTTATAACTCATACACATATACAATTTTATTTGACCATAAAAAAAGAACATCAAATATATATACATATGTATGTTGTTTATCCAAGCGGAGGCTACTATGTATGTATATCATTTTGAATGCATACAATACAACAGTTTTGTATTTTATCCTTTTTTTCTTTATATACTTAACTCAACATAGGCGTGGATTTATACAATTTTTGTTTCTAATTTAATTATAGTTTGATATCTTTTCTAAGACTTAATTTTTTATATTAATTTACCAATCGTGCGGGAGGACACGGAATCAAAGTTATGCATACATACGGTTGGTTAAGTTGAGTTGTTTCCTTCACAGCTACAAATACATAGATCAGTGCAGACGCATATGCGTGTAGAGTGTAAGACCGTTGGGGATTCAGACACAACGGTCTAAGATGGTGCCAAATATGTAAGACTAAGAGGAAGAGCAAACGAGACTCTGATGGGTCTCTATACTTGCAGCAGATTATTTGGGAAAAAACTTAACCCAAAATTGATCCACAAGAAAGGAGACTACCTCAAATGTCTTCTAAATGTCGCACTTAAGATCTTATCTGACATAGTGTGTGAACGCTTGAAACCCTTCGTTAGCAACTTAATCGGTTCCTATCAGTGTGGTTCTAGGTTAGGAAAGCCCACAATCGATCAAATTTTCACACTTTTGCAGGTCCTGGGGAAAACCCAGGAAGTTCAAATCGATACCCACCACCTCTTCATCGATTTTAAGCCCGCGTATAACGAGCTATACAGAGCCATGTCTAGTTTTGACAACCCCGGATAACGCACGCTGACACAAAAAGGTCTGTTAAGACCTCACCGAGACCTTGGATGTCAAAAAAGGATTAAGACAAGGCGACGCGATGTGATGCGACTTCTTCAACATCGTTCTTGAAAGAAAAGTGCAAAACTCACGCGCCAACAATAGAGGTACAATCATTCAAAAGTTCCTTCAAATAGGCGTGATATCACAGGGGCATTCGTGCGTATTGAGACGGAAGGGGCGAAGATGGGTTAAGCGGTCAATCAGGGCAAGATGAAGTATATGCTGTCATCAAGAATGTACACCCAACATCGACATATTGGACAGAACGTCACAATGGACAGCTATAATTTCGATGTAGTAAGGGACCAAGTATACATCGACTCCGCTATCACATACGACAAGAACACCAGCGCAGAAATCAAGCGAAGAATAACTCTTGCCAATCGCTGCTTCTTCGTTCTAAGAAGGCAATTGAGGACCTTGATCTTCCCAGTCCAGCTTTATGGCGCTGAAGCATGGACTCTATCGAAAGCGGATGAGGATGTCCTTGGTTGCCTCGAGCGAAAAAATCTTCGAAAGGTATTCGGTCCCTTTTGCATTGACGGGTTCTGGAGGAAAAGATTCAACGATGAATCGCTCTAGTTGATAAGATACGAATCTATCGGCTGATATGGCTGGGGCATGTAGATCGAATGGATAAAAACGCTCCGGCTCGCAGAGTCTTAGAGGACAACGCAGTAGAGTAAGAGCTCGCCTAAGATGGCGCACACAAGTGGAAGGGGGCGTGAACCAACTTAGAGTGCGCAACTGGAGGCAGTTAGCTAAGGACCGGGCTAACTGGAGAGGCTTGTTGGTTGAGGCTCAGGTTCACCCCGAACTGTAGCGTAAATAAACCTAAAATCATCTTTTAGTCCTATACCGCTTTGCTTAAACCAACTTTTTCGTTCTTCTTATTCTTGTCCCTTAAGCCTGTTAGACAAGGTGGCCCTCAATCTTCCTTATGCATTTGAGAATATCACCTGTCGAAGTGTTTCTAATGTTCTCAGAGATCAGGGTGTCCTTGAGGAAAACTCGCGTCCTAATGTAACAAAGAGCTACACACTCACAGAGTAAAGGTTTTGTTGTTTTGTCTTCCTCTAGGCAGGGTCAACATTCGGTTTCCTGGGCAAAACCACTCTTGTGTAGATGATATCTCAGGCAACAGTGTCCAGAAGGAAGCTCGCGAGACTTTGAGTATCGCTCATATTGTTTTTTAAGTTTTTATTCATAGGGCAGACTAGCCTTTTCGTTTGACTTATTCTTTGAACATTATCCCAATAGGATAACTGGTTGTGGTTTTCGCATCTGTCTCATATAGATCTAAACGCCGCAGAAGGGTTCCGAACCTATGTATGTATGTATGTACATTTCAGAGGAAACCCTTCTGGTTAATTTATCAGCGATTCCATTACTTTCGATGGCTCTGCGTCTTGGCACCCACCAGCAAAAAAAAAAATAAATAGCTGGCGCGACAGCTCGGAATGAGCCAAGACCTAGCTTCTCGCGACCATTCATGTTGTGCGTGTTGTATTGTTTGCACGAATGGAAGGGACCTACAATTTATTGCCGACTCCGAACGGCGAAGTGAGAAGCTCTTTCATGACAAATTATACTCCCGGAGGCTTGTCATTCCCCGACGAGAGGTGGTGCCGCGAAAAATGTTTGGTGTTCCTGGCTGGGGCTTGAACCCACGCCGCTTGGTCAGCAGTCCAACGCATTAACCACTGAACCACGGTGCTTGACTATATTTTGCGTAGATAGTCTTGGAGATCATTGAAGATATGAGCCCACCATCCATGTGTTTTTTTACTAAGGTAGTGAAAGTTAAGTGCTTTAAACGCTGTTTGGTTGCACCTTTGATGTAGAGATTGATATTGGCACTCGTTTTAATGGTAAAAGGGTTTGAAGACACTGGCATACATTGGAAGTGCCTTCGAGACTTTGTGGTTGGGGCAAAACACATCCATCCAAACATACTCAAGCATAGAGCCATTGGTATACAGCACTCGTCCTTTGATATTCAGCAGAAGATCGCCGGTTTCCCAAGCCGAGCGAGACAGGATCGCCATTTGAGCATGAAGGATGATACCGTGCTAATCATCCCTATCTCGGAAAAGTCGGAAACAATTGACATAATTTTAAGTGAACTAGGTCTGAACTTGGGCGCCTGTAAGAATAATTAGGTTAAGTACGAGTATGTCCAGAGTTTGATTCTCAGTCTGTTGAAAGCTAGAACCTCTTCAAACAATTCTACGATTACAAGAAGAAGAAGAAACATTGAGGCTAAATACTTTGGGGCCTTCGACTTAAAAGTAAATCTGACGTATTAGGCCCCTGCCAAGCAATGAGCGGCAAGCGGCGAACAGACCGGCAGAAAATTTGCTCAGAAATGACGCTTGCCGCTCAACGACTGACCACAACAATACGATTTCCTACGTTTTATTTTTGGCGCTTTGACGCTTGCCGTGGCAGGGGCTTTAGTCTTCTTTTATAAGATTTCGAAAATTGTTAAGACTAGTTATCACAGAGATTAAACTGCAAGTGAATTTTGATTGATGTGGGCATTGGAACGTAGAAGGTAAATAAGCCATGAAGTATTCAAGCTTCCGAACGCAGGTTAGAGTAAAACCTGTGAATACATTTTTTGAACCAGCAAAGGACTTCTTTACCAACGATTGGCACCTCAGTTTTTCAAAGGGCGACACACTCACATAGGGATCAGCAGTTCCATCCGCCTCTAGGCAAAGTCGGCATTCAGTTTCTTAAATTGTTTATTTTGCTTAGGTGATATTTAAGTCGGTTGTAGCCGGAAAGGAAACCCCTGATAAATTAAAGGGACTGATAGGTCTGTGTTGCCTATTTGTCTAAGATTTGGTAAGTTAAATGTCCATAAGAGCACTTGAGTCCTCAATATAGAAATTAAACTTGGTAAGCCACTGTCACGAATCTCTGAATGGATTATTGAATGAGTGAACTTTGGCGGCTTTGTGCTGGTTCAGATAACATAGCGACCCTTGATTGTAGAGTCACCGACAGAGACGGACAGGTACAAAGTTTCACTACAATGGGTCACCACAAACAAGACAGACATGACCCTAACTGGTGAAAGTTGGCGGAGTATATCCACATTCATACTCTGGTCGGGGTATCAAAAGAGCAATGTGTGTTGGGAAAATATGCCTCGAAGCTTATCCTTATCGTGAAAGAAAATTGTGGAAGAATTCGTGTTCTTAAATCTTCTCGAATGGTAATCGAAGTGAGAAGTAATCGAAACAGACTGATAGAACAGTGTTAAAATAAATCTGCCGGCTTCCTAGTTTCTAGTCATAAACGCGGACAAAAGCAACTGATCACCTTCCTTCTTTGAAACACTAAAATCGTATACGAGTGCTGTGTTGAAAAATCACTAGTACGGCTTATAAATCACGAGATCTCTGGTAACAAAATGGCACACTACAGCGCTAATTGCAATGCTCGGGCGTACCAGTCTGAAACCGTCACTTAATCCAAGACTATAAGGAAACATCGCGCTGATAGAGTAAATACGTATTCAGCACTTGAGACAAATCCCGTGGTATAGCACCAATCAACATAAATATTCTGCCTTTTGGAGGTTTGTTATTCATCAACAGAGGGTGCATAGTCCCGAACCAGGTGACAATTAGTGTATGTGTACCCAATTAGAGGTAACTGGTTAAAAAAAAAAAAGTAGTACTCCCTGAAGAGAACTGTCACCTGACTATAGTTGATTGCGTAAACACAAGATAGTTAACCTTCAAAAGACAAATGAAGTCATGAAGACAAAAAGTGGTCCACAAGTAGACAAATGACGTTCAAAGTTACTCCTAACTATGTATGAGACTTACTTTTTCCATAAAAGTGAACCAAATTTAATGGAGTACCTGTTGTTATCCAGAATCATAAAATTATACTTCCGTCAGTTTAGAGCTTCAAAGATAATCCTGATGACAGCAAATTGACATGTCTTCATAAATTTATACAAAAAAAATAATAATTACGCGTGACAAGAGGAAACACTCTCCAATAGTCCTTGATTGACACAAATACAAATTTGAAGTCACTAATCCGGGTAAAGTGCTTCATGTCAGATGTTGTCAAGGCAAACTTTCATCAACATTGATTAGAATTTAGCAAAGTTTATGTACACTTTTCCGTCAACTTGAATCGAAACACTTTCATTTCCAAATCCCTGTGACATTCACATCTTCCTACTAAAATTAGATGAAAAAAAAACATTGAAATGTCAAACAGCTGCTTGCCACGCATGTTCACCAGAACAGTTACCCACCATTCGTGACTTTATGTAATTGGGTACACCTCCAAAACACGAGCTGGCACTTCTTCTAATACATATTCAAGGACTCAGAGTGTTCTGGCAGAGTTATTGTGGGTCAACACCAGGAGTTCCCGCTTTTTTTCTGCCTCCTCCCTTTCGGTTGCTGTTAACCGCTTTACAGTTTCAATTCGATTATGTAACATTATTGATACCAAATTAATTATCTGTTTCGAGGCTTCTTTTGGGCTCTGTGTGTGCGTGTGTTTGGAATCGAAAAAGGAGCATAATAAACCCGCTCCTTGATATGAGATGACGATAGTATCAATGTCGCTGTGTCGTGTGTACTTTGGTACCTTCTGGCGCAGTAAAAATAGACCGACTTCTGGGAGCTGTCTCCGAGGCGGACATTTAAAAAAAAAAAGAAAGGAAAATAACTTACTTACTTGCTTTGTTCAGCTCGACAGATGAAACTGCGATATCCTTATGCAATTTATGACCACAATTTGGTTGTTCCCAGTCAAACTCAGCAGACAGTATTGGCTCTTTGGAGCAATTTTTTTTTTTTTTTTGGCAATTTTCGCACACCACAAGCACACGCTCACATAGTAAACGCAGACGATTAGAGTATTCCGATGCACAGATATGATGAGTACGATTATTTCTCGAATACGATAAAGTTCACATAGCCGGAGTAAGTTCCACAAAAATAAAACTCAAAAATTTCAAAAGCGAACAAAATATAAACACCGCAAATAATATTAGGTGTGTGTAGTGCAGACTGTAGAGGATGTCAGGCCAATTCAGAAGTTCGAAAATGTAAGCATTCTTCTCTTTTCCATCCGTCGCGCAGTAAGAGTGTCATTCAAGGGCATTGCAAGGTCGTCGGCACAAGTTTATATTTTCACACACACGCGGGGTAGGCAAAGAAAAAAAAAAAAAACCGAAAGCAGTGAAGAAAGAAGGAGAACGACGACGAAGAATATCAACAAATGTTGGCAATTAATTTATATTTTCACAGAAAAAAAAAAAACAAAAAACTTTAGTTGACGAAAACAAATGTGTGTAGGTATTGTGGATGCAGTTAGAATGTGTAGATTGTTTCGGTTTCACAGCACGCGGTGTGTCCAGCACTTGGAGTCCTTTTGCGAGTCGTCGTCTTGTCGATTGGACATCGCCTGCATTAGATGCGGCACTAGATAGAGCAGCAGCGGCCAATTGGGTGTACTGTCGGTGTGCAGTGTTTTCTTGTGATTGAGAGAGAGTAGTATCTGCTGTTAGAGAACTTTGTCTCTCGCAATGTCGGGCAGCCCAAAACAAACTGAAAAATGTATCTGATATTATATGATTTTAAGAATTCGGCGAAAGCGCTTGGGCACTTTCCACCGCTGCCGCGCGCCGCCACCCGTCATAGACAATTACGAGCATGCTTTGAAAAGCTGCTCTAAGTGTCATAGAAATCGCGCAGCGATAACTCTGCGCAAACACTGTGTGTCATGGGAGGAGCTTTTTTGCTTCGTTTTCTGTAGTCTACCTTTCATCGGTATTCGGTGTTTTGTTGTTTCTGTTTGTGAGAGACCGGCTTTTTGCACTGCTGCACAGCTGAGCGAGTCAAACAAACACTATGTTATCGCGCTGAGTGCGTTCGCGTTGTACCGGCACTGGTACTAGTATTGCCATGTGGGTAGTGAAAATGTTTTTTTTTTTTTCTTTTTCAAACTGAGATTAGAGAATAACATATGGCGCCTTGAAAAAAATGTGCCACAGGTGCTAAAAATATATACGCAACCGGTTTATGTAAAAATTTGTGTCTTCACATGAAGAAGTGTTCAGCTGATCGCTAGTAGGTATAGAAAAATTGTTGGAAGCTGTACAAGGAACATTGTTTTATCGCAAATGTGGATACACACAACAATCCACCGAGATAAATCATCGTGGAGGAGTTTATGTCTGATACGACAGAGGCTTGGGAAGTGGGACTTGCCCTCATTGACTTCCTGGTCTCCGCAGCCTATCCAAAGCTGCGTCATCGTTACCTAGCCTGGACTTTTTCATGTGATACCGCAGATTAAGGGACAAATCCACTCCGACTTCCTACCGAAGGCCAACCTCCAATGGAGGAGATTAACCAACTGCGCCATAACCACGAAGAGTATTCCATACAACACCCACAGCCGCAGTTGCGGAAATGAATATGAGAGGGAAACTCTCGTCCATTTCCTCTGCAAATATCCGGCACTTGCAAAAGCCAGACTGCGTGCACTGAACCAACCATTCTTCGACGACGTCAGCGACATCTCGGGTAAAAGGATACAAGATCTAATTCGATTTTTAAATTCCACATGTTGGATCTAGGCACTCCTGGCTGTCTCACACATTTTCAACAACACGTCATCAACCAGGTCATACGAGTCGTGGTAACAAAAAGGCACATCCTAGTGCTAATTGGGTTCAGTCGAACCGCTACGTCTACCTACCTAGCGATCGCAGATTATTATGCCTTGCAATCATTCCTACTAGGGTGGAAAAGATCTTCCTGTCCCTTGGCATCAGTCTATTAGTCGGTGTTTTACGGATGCTTAAACAGCTTCATTTCCTGCTTGCTTTCTGCTTCGTGTGTTGAAGTTTTCACGGTGAGAGATTTACTGAATGATCAGCTGGTGAACCTTCATATAGCAGATTCATTTTTTGCCAGTTCATCAGCTTTTTCATTCCCTGGTATGGCCTCGTGTCCAGGGATCCAGCATAGTGATGTGACCCGAGTACGAATGGATTCGAGTACGAGTGCACTCGAATGTAAAAAATTCGAACTCGAGTACGAGTTAAAAATAAATTACTCGAGTCACTCAAATAAAAGTCAACTCCTATCCTGGCTTTCCTTTAAAAAGATTGTATCATCGCGTGGTGTTGCTATCATCTTAGCCTTAGGTGCAGCAATTGTCACTGTTAAGACTTTCGCCTGAAAAACACTAGGCTAAGACGCCTGCACCTACACCAACGGCCATCTTGGACTTGGATACATCAGTGCAGATGGGTTTGATTTGATTACTTGGCATTGTGCCATTTACCAACACTACAAGAGAATGGTCTTTTAAAATTTGGATAGGGCACTGTGTATGTAATGATTCCTACATTACGCACGTACAGAGTTACTTAAGATCTTGGTATATTCCGTCGTGCTCGCCATTGTTTCGGGTGATTCTCAGGGAAGTTCTGATCGCAGATTCCTTTATAAAAAGTTCTATTGTTGGTTAGATTCTCATAGCACTTGTAACTGGAATGCATGACTGTCTTTCTTTTTTTTGTGATGGTATTACGGTTAGTGGCTATGCTACCAGCTTCCTGCCTAGACCTCACATGTACGTACATCAATTGAATATTTTAAGGACCTGGTCCGCAGGTTTTCCTGCATATTCTATTGAAGGAGTAGAAAACTATCGTCGCTTTCTTAATTCTTTCGTTGATTTCCTGTTTCCAGTTTAACTTTTTGTCAAACACAAGTTCCCGTATTGTCAGAGACTCTGAGGGGATTGGGCCCAACAGAGGGCATTTTGATGTATGGTTTTTTGTCTCTTATTGGATAAGAGTACCTGTTCAGTTTATCGCCAGTCCCGGTCTGTGTCTAACATCTCTAGGGCTCCTTCTATTTACTCACTGAGAGCTGGAAGGCATGTTTCGGCATGCTAGCAGCATCACAGCACGGAATACAGAAGACGGTCAAGCACGCTGTAACCAAGTTATGATGCAAGAGGCAAGACCATGGACTAAACAACAGTTCTGCTGATCACGAGGCAGATTCCCACTTTCTCTGAGGTGCTGGAGAAAATAACCGCTAAAGAAGCAGTAAAGTACTTAAAGCTGGACCCAAATTTCGCATTTGTCCGAAAGGACTGCAAGAGCAATAGGAAGGTCCAAGGGCGACACGTAGGTAAAAACTACTTACGACGCATTCTACCTTTTATACAGCTGTAAGATCTGGGCTATTGCGCTTCGCTAAGAAAAAAATAGAACAGCAAAGAGAAGCTCTGCGTTTAATGACCACCTACCGAGCAGTGTCAGATGCAGCCGTTCTCGCTGTCTTAATACCCATCGATCTTTAAGCGTCAAAGAGGAAGAACCTCTATGAGAGAGAAGAGAGTGATCTTGCATCGAAAAAGTACTGAAGCGGAAGAAAATAGACAAGGACAGAAGTTTACGGTTTAGGGTTATAAAATATTGGAACGATAAAAAATGACACCACCCTGAGATAACGCAAGCAGTTCTGGGGTTGATTTTCCAGAAAATGGAGAGGTTTTATTCGGTCAGATACTGACAAAAAGGGGGCACATAGACACTCCTGAAGCTCCTGATCCAACATTCGTTTTCACACAGGTCTGCAGAAATAGTTCTTCCATATTCTCAGCACCGCCTGCCACTCTACTATTACTTCCGTTTATTTGTCTTTACAGACTCCAGTTTGATTTCGAGTCACATTAAGCTGTTTTACTAGATCGTAATACTCTGCGCTGTTAAATAACAAAGCTAAGGCTAAGTGAGGATGTTGTCTGCAGTCGGATACAAGAAAGTTATTAAAGATATAACCTACTTTCCCTGCCACTTTCCAAGCTTATGCCATCTGAGACAAATGTAAATCCTTTGGAAGACACTTCCTTCAGGCTACCAAAGAACTAAGCGACGTTTGAACATACCTGTCAAGGACATTTGTTCATTAAGGCTTCAAGGTGGTTTGAAAGCCTGGGGTAACAGGAGAGAGCAAGGGGTACCTTCCTCCCAAATAGTCATCACATCACATCTGTTGATCTAAGCGTAGTGCAGAAGAGAAATTTTTTAAACTGAAGATGACTTAAACAGTTTTGTCTAGGATATACATGCCAAGAATCGATCGAGAATAAGGACTCCCACTACAGCAGAGCCAGGTGGTCTGGAAAAACTGCGGTACAGCGTCGTAGACTATTTTTTGGATTCCTGTGAAAATAGCAGTAACACAATTAATGCATGGGAGGTGTCTTTTAGTGACAATACATGCTGGACTAATAGAAAACCAACAGTGCTTATAAGTTTGCTATCCTAAGACATGATCTGTTGATCATTAAGGCATACCCAATACTCTAGCCAAACCCTCTTGGAGGAAGTGTTTTCTGAAACTTGGTGAAACTCGAGTGAGTGATTTATCCAAAAAGTTGAGTAAACAATCTGCCTTAGTTTTTCTTTAACATTTTTTTTTTCTAATTGAGTCGCCATCATTTTGGAGGTTATTGCGAGCCATCGGATGAAAATTTCACAGCAGTGAAGATTTGTGATACTGCCAATTCCAAACTGTCAACGCAGAGTGAGCCAGTCAAGAAATAAAACAATATACGATTTTTTTTTTATAATTTAGATTTATGTTGATATCAGACTTCTAGTTGACCACAATTCCTTAGCAACAAACTTGTGTGCTACGGTATAAAAATAAACAAATAATTTGTAAATTTAAAATTAATTTGGTGTTAGTCATTTTGAATATATTTAATTTTTTTTTTTTTTTCATTGCTAGAATTGATAATTTATTTAAATTTTTGTTTGTCGTTGCTTCGTGATTTGTTTGCATTTTTATTTAAAAATTCAAAGCCGCTTTAAATTGAATTGTTTTTAATAAAAAAATTCGAATAAGACGGTGTAAGATAAACAAATAAATAAATTGCTGCTGTGAGACTCCCGGATGGGCCAAGGCCTAGCTTCTCACAACCATTCATGTTGTGCGTGTTAGCTTTTTTCACGAATAGAAGAGACCTACAATTTATTGTCGACTCCGAACGGCGAATTGAGAAGCTTTTCCTGACGAATTATACTCTCAGATGTTTGTCAATTCCCGACGAGAGGTGGTGCCGCTGAGTGTGTTTATTGCGCTAGAACTTTCGCAGCTCGTCAAGCAGTCCAACGCACTATTTACTGACCCATGGTGATCAGATAGATGGGTTCGCAAAGGGAGAGAGAAGCCTGTGCGCCACACTCAGCTCAGCAGAGACCCATTGTGATCCCCATTTGGGGGATGCCTTGCACGTGGATCAATCTCGGCGGAACTTTAACTGAGTGATAAGATTGCTCATTAGCGTTCTCATTCACTGGTATGCCTTCCCGTTCAGTATATAGTACATTCTGGATGGCAAGAGTGCAAGCTTCGTTTTTACCTCGATAGCCGAAATCGCTTTTAGCGCTGCCTGGCCGTCAATGAAAAAGGATATATGATCACGTGGTATTATCTTCATCGCAGTCCAACGGGTATCTTTGTCACTGCATAGACCTCATCCTGGAAAACGTGGCTATGGTCCGGTAGTCTAACTGATTCAAAAAGACTAAGTTTGTCAGAAAATATATCTGCACCTAGGCCAATGTTCATTTTGAACCCATCAGTATAGATAGCCTTTGTTTGCCTGTTTGATATTGTCCAATTATCCATTCCTCGCTGCTTGCGATTGGACAAAGGAATGGTGCTTGGAAGTCTAGGTATGGAACTGTCTAGTCACTGGTTGCTACATTGCTCAAGTATTTTTTTTTTATAATCCACACGCGGAGCAAAGGGTTATGAATGCCCTTTTAGTGTTATACATACACCGCGAGCGAGGTGCAATGGTTTGAAACTCAGGCAGTGATGGGTGCCATTGGCGTCCAAGGATGAGGTCCAGGCTAGTTGGGGACATTTGTGTTGTTTGTCATTGCTATAATTCACAGGAATTTTTTTGAATCTCATGATGTCATATAATTAGTGTCAGCTCAATCAACTCTTCAAGCCACTACACTCTACTGCCAGTGTTATGCCTAAGCGGTAGAGTTGCCATCAGCTTTCACAGTTAATCGATTTTATTTATTTGAGAAATAAATATTTTTCCGACATCAGGAGTTGAACCCGGACTTTCAGCATGACAAGCGATGATGCTAACCGCTGCACCATTACTTAGAATCAGGGTAGGTCCCGTCGTGCTTGACTTCCAGTCATCCGTTTTAATAATTTTCAAGACACGTCTGACCTCTGCTTCCTGTATAAATAGGTTTAAATGAAGCAGGTTGAGAATAGCGTCTGGTTGGAGTGCGTCTCATGGCACTTGTAGCGGCAATGAACGCTAATCTCTGTATTTTTGTGATGGCCTTGAGGTTGGTAATTTTGCTAGCAGCTTGCCGCCACATAACGCTGCCTACGATAGCCATGTATTCTTCTATGTTGCATTGTTGTTTTTTTAAGAGTGGAAAACTCCCAGCGAGTGCTTCTACAAAGACCTCAGCCAGACTCGAAATTTGCAAAATCAAGAGCGTTTTTCCTTGCTGGGTTAGATTAGAATCTTCTCTTTAAAAGTAAGTGATTCATCGTGCAAAAGTTTTTGGTGCTGGTAATCCGGCGATGGTCCTACAATGGACCTACATTTTAGTCTAAGTGTGTTCCTAAGGGCAGACATCAACCTAACCTTGCCTAAGTAACAAAGGTGGTGTCTCACCAAGCGACAAATGGATGGGCCCTTGTCTATGTAAGGGCCCATCCATAAGGTAAAAATATTAAAGAAACAATGACAGTAAAATCTATTCAAAGATGTGACATACTCTCTCTGTTCTACACAATCGTACGTTCAAGACACAATATTATTCCGGAGTAAAACTGCTCAGCAACACTCTTGTATCTTGTGTCTTTTGCGTCATATTTGTACTACCTCCACATAAGCTTCCAAAGACGTCACAAAAAAGATTATATTGTTGCGAGTGAATAACATTAAAATTTTACTCAGATGGCTGGAATCAGCTGTGTGATGCGATAGAAGTCTCATGCCACAGTAGCCGCATTTAAGCTCCGTTCAATCAATGTGTGCATGTGTTCAATCTACACATATGAATGTATTTGAAAAGTTTAGTCAGCTGTTCGCTTTTTGCTTGTGGTTTTTGACGTACAATAGTATCTAATGGGTTTTCAAAAATTTGTGGAAATATGTAAAGATCGCTACGTAAGTTAATTAAATACAATTATTGTTATCTATGTACATATGTTGCTTTAGATACCCAATTATGGTTGATACAATAGTTCTTTGCATGTATCTAGATAAAATTGTATCTTTAATCTTTGTTTTTGTTGTTTACTCATCTGGTTCTAGATCTTTCCTTGTCTATGTTTAATTTTGGATGCTTATATCAAGCTAATAATAAAAATAGTATTCAGAAAAAAAAAAAATAAAATAAATTAGAATTTCTAAATAAACCCCATGAATGAAATTAAAATATGTAAATAAACTAAAATACGGGATAGGGAAATTCTGAGGTGTTTGACAAACATAAGATGTCTACCTAAGCGTACACATTTTGTAACACATAAGACAAAAGTGTTTACAATTCAAAATTACATAACTTACGCGTGTATATGTATGTGGTGGTAATAGTAAAAGCTCTCTGTTTACAGGCAGAGAGATACACAAAGGACAACATTTTTTAGGATTTGTAGGTCATCGTTAGGACAGAATTATGCGTAGTAGATATCGGGAGAACTTTCACTTTATGGACATGGAGTCTGCGCACGTCAGCACCGGAGAAATGGTGCACGGAGATGGGAAATGTTGTGCCGGTATTGGAAATGTGGAAAGGGAGCACTCTGCCACCGGAAATAAATTTGTCATGCTACTACGTCCCTTAAATGTCATTGAACTATACATGTGTATGTTCGTATGTATACAACTGTGTGACTAACGATGTGCTGTTTGTTCACAATAAACAGTAGTTTGGATGGACTCGTTTCAGAAATTAAATTAATGATGCTGTAAGGTTATTCACAGTCTTATGTGGATAATGATAATAATAATGGTAAAATTAGGTTGGAACGTGTAGAGTCGAGTCCGCTTATATCGAACTTCTAAAGGGCAAGGTTCACCAATCCATTTCTCGAAAATATCCTTGAGGTCCTCGAAGAAGGGTTTGTCTAGAGCGCGCTGTCTGGCCCTCGCGAGGACCAGACATTAACGCAGGAAGTGAAGCAGAGATTATTTTTTGCTGTTATCTTTGCAACTACGGCAGAAAGTGTTGTGGGGGTTACCCAGCTTGGCTGCGTGGTCTCCTATTGGCCGGTGCCCTGTGATAGCGGCTATGGTGCTTGCAATGTTTGTTGTCACTGGACCAGATCTTCCTTGATCTTAACAGTTGCTAAGGCTATTCCACGCTTGGCCGTCTTTAGAAAGTGGTGTCGAATATTACGGGTTCTAGCAGGATATTAACAACTTCCACTAGTGAATCGTTAAGGGCTGATCCTCGCCTGGATAAGTCATCGGCTCTTTCGTTGTCGTAAATTTTACTATGACCTTGGACCCAGATGAGAGTGACCCTGAATTGGACCACCAGTTGGTTTAGTTCCTCCTGGCATTGCTTTACCCGTTTTAAGGATGTAGTCGCCGAATCAATAGCTTTGATATTGAGTATTGTAGATTGGATAGTAA
This sequence comes from Matsumyia berberina, assembly GCA_917880715.2. Classification (NCBI taxonomy): domain Eukaryota; kingdom Metazoa; phylum Arthropoda; class Insecta; order Diptera; family Syrphidae; genus Matsumyia; species Matsumyia berberina. The sequence goes on from OU862870.1 coordinate 41,030,540, forward strand.
GCAGCTCTGCTTGAAACACACTAGCAAAATTCGAAAGTCGAAAGGATTTTGACAATACACGTACATATATGAAGAAGTAGTTGACATCAACATCTGCGACAAGAGCATGGACTCTTGCGCATTTCGGTACATTTGCCTCTCTGAAATTTTCATAGCCACTCAAGAGGTCAACTGCACTTACATACGCGCATTCAATCAGAGGCTGTCTTCAAGCAGACACATAACCGTCATAATATCGCCCTTGTGATCTGCGGTGACTCGAAAAATCGACATCATCGCCAAATCCAAATCCAAACACACTAGCGAAAGTACGGTGTTGTGCGTGGTCTGCTGAATTAAATTCTTGTGTCAACTGGACATTGTAAGGATGTAGGCCAAAATCTTTATGCAAAATGTGGTCCCAAGCCCAATTCCTGTAATCGTCTCGAAAGGGACACAGCTGGGTTTTCAGCGGCGATAATATTCAGCTGACCTTCATCATCATCATCATCATCATCATTTTCCAATGCCCCGCTTATCTACTACGAAGATTTAAAGCCATCTACCTGAACACAGCTCTAACAGTTAGAGTATAGAGATTGAAATGCCCTCAGCAGACAACCGACAGTCTCATATTAATGCAGCACACTCCAGAGTTTATCTCGAGGGACCCGATCATGTGCTTTCTCCAAATACACAAAACAACTGTTTGATTTTCTCCTAACCAAAGGCTGGAACTTCTGGAATACAAACCTATTCGTGTTAAATATTTCATCGTAAGAAATAGATCTTAGAAAAAAAAACAACAAGACTTCCAAATCGATGCCCACCACCTCTTTATCGATTTCAAGGCTGCGTATGACAGTATTTACAGAGACGAGCTATACAGAGCAATCTCTAGTCTTGGCGTCCTTGCCAAACTCGGTCGATTGTGTAAGATGACTATGGACAACGTACAACTAGGCCAGAAGGCCGTCGGGACCAGCAGCCTTGTTGGATTTTACTTTGGATACTGCCATCCACACTATCATCGTCTAGGTGAAATGGTTTGTTCTACTTCACAGAAGCAGTTCTTTTTCCCAATTCTTAGCACAGACTGTTACTCTACTATGAGGTTACCTTCTTCATCTTTACAGTTAGAAACCAATCTAACGCTTTGTATCGTAACAACCCTATCGACAATTTTGTAAACAGTTTTTCTATGAACTCTCGATTCTTTTTAAACACCAATTTGCGAATCAGGATCATTTATCACGCGAAGAATAATGGCAATTTCTTTTTTTAAGATTTGAATCTGCTTCATCTTCTGCTCTCTTTTCATGACCACCACCCAAAAAAATAATTTGCCAACATTAATGTCGGAAGCAAAAATAAATCAAAAACTACTGTGTTCGTATGGTTTAAGAAGCTCTGATAGAAATTGAAAATGAGTTGCATACTTTTGAATAAATCAAAATAAAACTGACGCTCGCCCATTGCATACTTTTCGTATAATTGTTCTAATTAATATTTTGAGACGAGAAAAATACCAAATTTTATGATGCAAAGTAGTATTGACATACATAGCTTCTTTAGGAACTGTAGAATGTACAACTTATTGCCGCTTTAACGTCGAACATCTCGCCAGTACATGCTTAAAATGGTTTCATTGTGAAATTCTCCCTGTGACTCGTCTCTTGGAAGGCGACATTGACAGTCTCAATTTTTCTGAGAACTCAAGCAGGACAATGAACTGCCCATAAAAGAAGCGATAATAAAAAGAAAAGATAAAACAAAGAAAAATTTGTCAATGGAAGGAAACCTTACTGTTGAGGTTAGTTTAGGTTGAAGAGGCTGTCAGATAAAGCCAACACACTTAGACACATGAGGAGTCCGTGAAGATATCACAAGGATCTCGGAAACATCCTGACCAATATACTCAAAATGTGGCCTTACACAGGGCCTCTGCACCTAGATAAGGCGTGGGATGTCGATAGCTTTTACGATGAGTGGAAGAAAGTAATGTTAATCAAGTTCTCGTAAATCCGAAAACAACAATCAAGCGAGGAATATCTCTTGCCAGTCGGTGCTTCTTCAGGCTATCTTCAGCCCTATCCTAAAAAACTAAGGAGGCTCTCGATCATCGCCCTAGTCAAGAAGATACTAATCCATCGGCTGAGATGGCTAGGACATGTAGAGCTAATGGAGATTAACGCTTCGTCACGCAGAGTCCTCAAGTCTAACCCGGAGGGACAACGCAGTAGAGGGAGACCTCGCCTAAGATGACGCGCACAAGTGGAAGGGAATCTCAACCAACTTGGAGTGCGCAACTGGTAGCAATTAGGTAAGGACCGGGCCAACTGGAGAGGTTTTGTTGGTTGAGGCCTGGGTTCATCCCAAACTATAGTGCCAATATTGGAGAGGTTTCTGCTTGCCGCCTTCAGTAAGCAAGAAAATTAAAGAAAAACTGAGAAATACACGTCGAACAATGGCTTTCATTCTGGATCCTCCTGTATCAAACACATGCACCTCTACTGGATCATCATTATGCAGTGCGTGGAATACTTTGGCCCTTCACTTAGTATTGATTTATCGGAATGCCTTTCGATAGCGTCGACAGAGAACTTATCAAGTGGAATAGCTAATAGAAGAAAGATTCAAAACCGAATTTAAAATGGATCCGAAGATGCTGTATCCTATTGCATTTAACCGTTTTTATATGTAAGCAAATAAATATTATAGAGGCAACTTCCAATGGATCAAGTTGTCACGTCCTGCACGGAAGAAGGCTCTTAGATAGTTCGACAAGGCTGCGTTGTTTTACCGCGTAAGGCTGAAGATTTGGTAAAATCGTCAGGTAAGTAATCTTTTTTGGGAGTAACCTCTTTTGGGAGTATTGTCACGTCGGAATCGGCAAAGCAAAATCTGCATTTGGAAGGTTGTCCAAAACATGACGAAGCGATGCATTCGGCTTAAACACGGGCGTTTAAAGGAGCTTGCATTTCTTTAAAGGTAACACCAGAGCCTGGGTATCATATACACCCATTCGGACCTGATCAGAGTAGATTCTGAGGCACATCACAAGAGCAATGGCCTCAATAAACAACCTGATCTTCAGGGCCTCACTACCAGACCCCACGTATCATGTTGATACTCATTGTTGATTCAGTCGAGAAACATAGTGCCCGCATAGGGTCAGTAAGTTTACTTTACCATTTTTTGTTTTCACCAAGAAGCACAACCATCTAAAGTCGGCAAAGTGAGATAAGAACGAATACGCGATATACCTACATACATACATTATGTATATCACACATCACGTAACGTACAGTGAATCATTTGAACCGACTGCAATGATTTCTAGTGAGTCACAACGTTCTTGGCTCGATGCAATGACTAACGTCTTTTGTCTTCAGTTTTGTTCTTCATTTTATTGAAAAATGATCAAATCGAAAGTGAAACAGTATAAACGTGAGAATAGATAAATTTCTAATGGACCATTCTAGAGTACGTGCATATTTTCAATTAACGTACGTCAAACATGGCATGGATATTAGATATACGAATGTGGCATTGGCATTAGATAGACGAATGCATACGTGTTAAATCGCACATCACGGACAATACTACAATGTATCGATTCTGGGCTGGGTTATTTGAATCAATCGCGCCTACCTATTATTTCTTGTGAAGCGCAACGTTTTTATTCATTTCAGTCATTTCATTGCCAGTCTAAAGTGCATATTTTCTAGGACAATTCGCGTTGCGAGAAAAAAAAATCGTTGCGGCAAAAAAAGAAAGAAAGAAAGAACTGAACTGAAAGAATTGGACAAACAGATGCAGAAAATAAAACATAAGTTTTGGGTGGACCCATTTCTTCAATCGAATTACACAATTTGGAAGAATATTTATTGAAAAAAACTCAAAGGTCAAACTTAAAATGACAGCCCATAGAATACTATTCATAGAATGATATGCGCTAAGCAATAAAATAGAATGCAATTTTTCATAGAATACTAATTGTGGAATGCCATTGAGCATTCTATGAAAATTGCTCGTGGAGACACCGGGTACAGGATGATCAAATAAGAGCTTCCTGAATTTTTTTTTTTTTAAATAAAATGCATGAAAGTCAATCAAATAATCGAAAATTGGGTTGTTAGTTTGGTTTCTGACAATTAATATTGGATAATAATCTCATGTAAATGTTGTCCGCAACTAGCCCTCAGATGGTCCATTCTTTAGTCCTATTTTTGAGCACTCTCTCGAGCATATCGTCGGGTAGGGGTTGGATTAGACGATCCGCGCGGCTTTGTTTGCACCCTTTTTGCAATTAAGGTCTGGCCATAGGCAATATATGCCAACTATTTTAAACCAAAAGCACGTACATTGGTTCAGTGGCTTTGCTTTTTGTAATTTTAAGAAACTTTCAACGTAGATATTAGAAGAATATCTGTGAAATATCTACGTATTTACACAGTTACAAGTTTTTGAAAAAGTGTATATAGATTTGATGTCATAGAAAATCAAACCAATTCTAACCAAGTTGATAACCAGTTGGTGAATTTTTTCCCGAATTAATTGTTATTTTAAAAAAATTAATCCGCCGCTAAGTATCTTCAACATAGTGGAGCAATTCGCGTCCTCCACTATCGCCACACAGCACAAAACAACACTTTTCTCGAAGTTTTTGCTCCGGGTTCGTTAAATCATTAAAAGGTCTATTCAGTGTAACTAAACGTCAAATGTTGCAATCGTCTACCCATTTCAGAAAAAAATTTTAATGTTGGCAATACTTATTGCAGATTTGACATTTCTCAGTTGTATGAAGCGGCACACAATTATTGAAATATCCAACACTGACTGCCATCTTTCTTTTCGCGCTGCATAGCAAAGGCACTAACCCAAGTGAGTAAGAGGGATGCATAGTTAAAGATTTTCTTATTTGCTACTGCCTGAAAAATATCACAGTGATGTCATAAGGGTTTTCAAGAATTGTTTGGCGCATCTGACGTGGGTGTTTGTTTACCCTATTACAACACGATGTCGATTTGTGTCAAAGAAAATAAGGTGGCGAGTGTTTAGTTTATTATTTCTGTGAAATATCGCTTTCGTATTGCCTTCGATTGATTGTTTTAACACAAAGAATTTACTTCTCAAAATGTACAGATTATTTGCAGCTGCATGTTTGAATAATTTAGTATTTAAAGTGGTTCAGTTTGCATCGAGCTGCAGGTTCAAGTGGTTCTTAAATAGTCGTCGTTTACGTGCATAAAATTAGTAAAGTGAGTATCGTTGAATTAAAAAATAATTGCAACACAGTTATTTAACCATTTTCAAATTTTATTTCGTGTGTTCAAAGATAATCCGAATTATGTCTGTTCTTCTGTGGTTAAGTTCTTCGCTAATTTTCGGTTACTCTTGTTGGGAAGTTGAAATGTTGTATTTACCCAAAACTGTCTTTCTCTGAACTTTGTGAATTCCTTTACCTTGATTATCTCACCCGAATGCAATCTAACCTGATTTCTAATCCTAAGCGTTTCTTCCACTTCATAAACGCTAAAAGGAAATCTGATAGCTATCCATCCACTTTAAACTTTCTTAATACATCGTCAGCAGACCCTAAGATTGTTGCAAACTTGTTTGCTCATTTCTTTAGCCAATCGTTTACCGACCAAGTCTCGGATCCAGATTACGACTACTTTTCTTATATGAACAACTGCGCCCATACGTCTTTAGCCTCTATTCATATAACCTTGCCACTGGTTAAAGAGAAGATAAATAAACTAAAGGACGACTACTCCCCCGGTCCCGATGGCTTACCGGCCATAGTCTTAAAAAAATGTGCAAACTACCTGGCCCAACCCCTCACTGCCCTTTTCCAAAAATCTATCTCACAGGGGATTTTTCCTCAATTGTGGAAAAACTCATATATTATCCCCATCCACAAAAATGGTCGTAAGAACGAAGTATCTAACTACCGCCCCATCGCCAACTGTCTTGTATACCCAAGCTCTTCGAAAGCATTGTCTACGACTCAATGTTTTTCCACTGCAAGTCCATCTTTTCCCCAAACCAACACGGCTTTCTTAAGGGTAGGTCAACAACCACTAACCTAACCGAATTCGTTTCAGGTACTCTGTGCGCCTTAGAAGAAGGCAAAGAAGTCGACGTTGTTACCAACGACTTCAGCAAGGCGTTCGACAAAATCTCGCACAGTATAATCCTTCTAAAACTTAAGGCTCTTGGTTTTCCACCACGGTTTATAACATGGATCAAATCGTACTTGGAAAACCGCCAGTACAAAATCCTCTTTAGATCTTCCGTGTCTGACCCTATTAAAGCCACCTCAGGAGTCCCCCAAGGTAGCCATCTTGGTCCATTGATCTTCATCTTGACAATTAATGATGTCGATTGTATCATCAAAGACTCCTTTATATCTGTTTATGCTGACGACATGAAAATTTACAGGCACATATCATCTCCCGCTGACCCCCGGTCACTTCAAGATGACTTAAACAGATTTTCAACCTGGTGCCAAAAAAACTGTTTGCAGCTTAATGTGAGTAAATGCCAAGCTATCACATACTCCCGTAAGCGCTTCCCACCACCTCCCAGACTATACTTTATCTGCAATGAACCTGTGCCCCTAGTCACCTCATTACGTGACTTGGGTGTTATCTGCGATCGGGAACTCAATTTTCGGTCCCACATTGATAGCATTATTCGTAGAGCCAACTCTGCGCTCGGTTTTGTAAAGCGTTGGTCCAAGGAGTTTTCAAACCCGTATGCCACGAAATCCCTGTATATCACTTTCGTAAGGCCTCTGCTTGAATACGCTAGCCAAGTATGGTCCCCTCATTATGATATCCATATCAAGAGAATTGAAGCCGTTCAGCGCAGGTTCATTCGCTTTGCCCTACGTGGTCTTCCCTGGGTAGACACCCACAACCTGCCACCCTATAGAGACCGCTTGAAACTGATCAACCTGGAATCTCTTGAAAAACGTCGCGATGTTGCCGATGTTCTATTCGTTCATCAGCTATTAGCCGGCAACATAGATTGTCCATCGTTGCTTCAAATAATTTCTCTTAACACCAATCCCCGCAACCTCAGGTCTGTTCCCCTCTTTCGTCTTGTCCCCCACCGTACCAACTATGGTTTGCATGAGCCCATGTCCAGAATGCTACATAAAGCGAATAACATGCATGATGACGCTTTCAATTTCCACTGCAGCAGAATAACACTGCGAAATGCCCTTTACACCCCCTCTACCTCCTCTTAACCCACTCTCATCTACCCTTCCATCTCTTTTCATAGTCTTAAGCTTTTAATTGTTAGTTAATAAGAAAAAAAAAAAAAAAACTGTACAACTTCCTGCCCTTACCTTAACTGCCTGTTTTTCTTAGATTTAAGTACCAGCTTGTATTAAGTTGATAAATAAATAAATAAATAAATAAATAAATAAATAAATAAATAAATATTTTCTTAGACTCTTCGAAACATGTTCCTAGTCCTAATTTATTTGAAATTAAAGCAAACTATCTAGTAAATAAACTAAACACTGGAAACCAGGATTGTTTAAATTTAAAAAAAAAAAACAAATATGAAACTCGAAACTACACATTGTCGAAACTGACGCATGTACACTACACTTCATAAGTTTCAGTCCGGCAATAAGTTCTATAAAAGGACGGCGTTATTAGCTTTGTTCAAAAGCGGAAAAAATAAAATAAAATAAAAGAACAAATGTGTGAAAAAATTTCAGAGCAAATGCAACAAAAGATTACAATCATACCTACATATATAATGTATGTTCATAAGATTGAAACACTTTATTTGTCGGTTTTATCGGTTTAATTACTAAGTGGGTCTAGGTGCAAATTGCCCTTTTCTGAGTTAATTTAAATTTGCGTCACGTTTAGCTTAAAAAAGAGAACAGCTGACGAAAAGATAAAGTGCTGAAAACCAATAAAATTTCAACCACAGTTGATTTTGACATTTTTCAGAAGTGTTTCGAACTAAAGGTTCAAAATTTCCTTTTCCAAACTGTTCGAAACAGCCTTATTGGACACAAAACAGATCAGTTTCAGGCAGAAATTTTATTTGGTTTTCCTTTTTCATCACTGTTAATCTTTCTATTGAAGTAGGCAATTTATTGTAGATCCACTGTGTTCCCTCTTGTGGCATTTGTTGATGGTTAGTTTTACAGCCTACTTAAACCATCTCAGCTTCAATTGGATTTTAGGATAATTCGCTTAGGTTTTTGGAAAAGTGTGCGCCAGGTTTCGCAAGTGTTTCGTCAGAAACACCAGCCGCTGAACAAGTGTGTCGTATTTTCTTTGGCATCTACGTATGTCGCCACAGTTCTCGCAGAGGTCAGTTCTGCTCAGATATATGTACACAGATTGCCAATAGATTGCGGCCTGTGAGGATGCTTATCGCTTAGTAAGTATTTTCATCTTTTTTTCATTTATTTTCATTGTTACTCGTATCTTGCGGCTACATTTTCTGTGATATGCGGTATGATGTGAGTAAATTCCATCACTAATTCGTAGATTTTAAAAAAAGTTCATGCTTACGTTTCTCTATGGGGATTAGAGCTATAAAAAGAGCAAATTTAGTTACAATATATTGATTAGCAAGAAGAAGTTGTTACTCATTTTTAAATTTTTGCGTGTCGTTGAGGGCACTCAAATATAACCAAAGTTCGATAGACTGCTAGTATCGATCATGGTGTAATGAATAAATATGTAAAGATCACAGTTAAAGTGTCTTTAGGACAACAGGGTCTCAGCGCATCTGTGATGCCTATACTTGCCGTTCTCTGGACTTTTTGAATTCTTTCGATATCCATGTAGAAGTTTGGGAGCTAAAAACTATTTCAATTTATGTAATTATGTAAAATGTCAACAGAGTTCGGAAGACGCCAATAAGTACAAATTTGATCATTCCGCGTAGTGGGAATACTTGTCACTTTATTAAGGTTAAGTAAGGCAATGGGGAGCCCGCTCTGTGTATAAATAGGTAAAGATCGGGATTTCCCATAATGGTGGATGAAAGTGCTCGCACAGCTCAGGGATTGTATTGTTGAGATGGAGAATAAGGATAGACAGATAGGCAATTAGGAACAAATGAAGAGTGTGTCGGCAATTAGGGATAATAGCAATAATAATTAGAACTGTAGCACTGGTCTGCAAATCATCCGCGAATTTGCAGAAAATGTAATTTGAAGGCCAATCACACGATTTGCAGAGGTTGTCCCAAAGCTGCAAATTTTTGCGTATTTACAAATGTCCGCAAATAGAATATTTGCTGAAACGTCTTTTTCACTTTTATTTATTTGGAGAGGTGAAACAACTCGAGATATCCTCGCAGTAGTATTGGCTGCTTATGTGTTTGGGAGAAGCAGCGAAGAGGACAATGAAAGCGAAGAAGACGATCAAAGCGGAGAGGATGATGTAAGCGAATTACTGACGAAGCATGGCACACGTTCGAGCATGGCACACATGTGAGAAGAAGGGCCTTGATTATATAAACATTTGCGGACAAATTTGTCATTTGCACATGTTTCTTCAAAGCAACATCTGCAAATATCTCAATTCCGCAAATGCGTGTGCACAAATGTCAAAAAGTCAGCAAATGGTCCCAAAAGGGTGATCACGCGATTTTGCGTATGACGTGTGCAAACGTTTGCGGACAACGGCTGCAAATCGTGCACAAATGACGTATGTGAAAATATTTGCTGACAAAATGCCGCCCTACTTCTACGCAGTGATGCCAGATTTTTTTGGTGAAATTCCCCATTTTTTGGGAAATTTTTGAAAATGTGTTCCCTATTCCATGTCCGATTTTTCCCCCATTTCAATTCCTGGTAAAAAATGTAAAAAGGATCAATTAAAATATAAAAATAAGTTTCTTCTGTTTTATCAATACACTTATCAATCAGCCAACCCAAAGGGTTAAAGTCAGTGATGCAGCGCCTTAAACGTTGTAATTCTTTTTCCTTCAGTTTTTATTTGGAAGCTAATTACGCGAGTTCTATTTTTTACTATGTAAAATTAATTAATTTGCACGCAATTCGTTTTTCCCCATTTTAAGAGCACTTTTCCCCATTTTCCCCATTAAGTGAAAAATTCCCCAAAATGGGGAAAAATCCCCACACCTGACATCGCTGCTTCTGCGTCCCAGTTCCAACCTTCTGTTCGACCTAAATCAGTCGAACCTTAATTCATGCGTCGATTGTATGATGCAACCTTTACTACAGCAAGAAAAAAAATATCAAACACAATACAATACTGAATTTCTGGGAAGCTAAGCTACATTCAGGTTCGCTATCGCATTTTCAATTTTTCACTCCAGTGTGCTGTGATTGATTTATGTATATGAAGATAAGAGTTGCGAACAGAAACAATACACATTCACAGCTGTTAATTTGATGGCAATGGCCACAAAGCACAGAGCAGCACACGATCGGAAGAATTGAATTGGATTTTGTTTATACAAATCGTTCAAACTTCGAAGTTCGAAATAAAATCAGCCGATTGGACATTTGTTACTTTTTTTTCCTTCGGCGTGCGATATCTATGTAAACTATACTATCTGTGATTCTACCAACTTTAAAAAAAAAGCCAAATTAAGTATATACAGTCACATACTCAGGCTGTCACCACGCGACTGTGGTTTGGTGCGCTGTTCCTGTATCTGTTCCATTGAAAAAAAAATGCAAGGAACAAAATGTAAATAATTGTGCATGAGCGTAGAGAAAAGATTATTAATCTATCTAACTCAGAAAGATGTTGTTTCATCATGAGTCATGACAATGCTAAAGTTCGTTCGCCCGCAAATGGAACGGTCAAACTGATCGAACCGATCACTGATTTGTGCAGTAGTTTTCTTGAATGAAAAATCCAAATAAATAGACGGACAACGATTCATTTTTATAATATTCGTAGGATAGGATGGGATGGGGTAAGGTCTGGCTTTCACAATTCTTCAAATTACCAGATAACTGAATCATCCGCTAAGTCGCATGGTTGTTGCTTTGTCCATTTTACAACAGTCAGTATGTACACCTACACTTCGCTCCGTTCCAAATTCAAGGCAAATAAGAGTTGGAAAGTTCAGTGAAGTTCGAATGAAAATGACGATGTCGTCGTACTCAGGGACAGACGATGATGAAAATAGCTTTCTTTTTACGAATAGTCTGCAGATGAAGGTGGTCGATTTATGTCGTCTCGAGATCTTTTTTGGAGTGTGTTCTCCTTTTTTGGCAAACTAATGGTATTTTTTTTAATTTTGTGGAAGTTGCTGGCTTTGCTAACTTTGCTGCTCCAGTTGGAGTTTCTTTTGACTCAACTGTCTTAGTTGTTGTTTGTGTTATTTCTTTGTTAGTTGCTTTTTTTCTTTTCTTTTGTCGAAAATTACGTTCGCAGAGAGGTTGACAATTTATTCCAGGTTAAGTTTGGATTTAAAATCAGCAACGTCTTTCCATAGTTCACACACCATTGAGAGAAAAGAAATCCTTACAGAAATACAATTGTTGCATCTTGAGGATAGACCATTAGTGCTTTGACTCTGCTTTTTGTATAGGATAGACGTACGTATACCTCCGAGTGGCTTTATATTCATAAATAAGCCTAATCGCAAGCGTCCTAACTTCGCGCAGTCATTTCCTTCTTTTTCCTTCCGGTAATACAAAATACATACATACTAACTAATGACTTAATTTTGTTGTATTAACTTTGCAACAACAAATAAACAAACAAACAAACAAACAATTTTTTACTTTAATTTTTAGATGGAGTATTCCGATGAAATTCATGGGAATATAACAATTCCGGCATACATTGAACAAATTATTATGACACCAGTTTTCCAAAGACTTAAGAAGATCCAACAGCTTGATATTGCGACCATTAAAGATCCGGAAGCAAATCATACTCGTTATGAACATTGCATTGGGTAAAATATAGTTCAAATATAAAATTGCATTTACGCTATATTATTGATTAAATTACAGAACCTATTACTTGGCGACAAAGGCAATGGAGGGCCTTGAGAAAAATACCAAAAATCTGCATATACCTGATTTTTATAAGAAAGCTGTAGAAGTGAGTATTCATTTTATTAGTACTGTCAAAATCGCTTACAATGACATCGGTTATAACGACGTATTGGTTTTAACGACCAAACTTTTAGGTCGCAGCTGAACTCCATTAATTAATCTGATATTGGTTATAGCGACCTTTCGCTTATAACAACCAAATTCGTGGGTCCCTTGAAGGTCGTTATAAGCGATTTTAACTGTAATTAGTTGTTGGATTGGAAAGCTAGGGCAATCACATACATTTTCCTCTCACATTGAATGTATGTACATATATGTTTATAGCTACATATAATAACGCATAGATACTCCACTAAATCCAAACGATATTTCTTTACCACTGTCTTCTGCTTTGTAAATTGTAGGTAATCACTCATGGCTTTATCAGTTTTGTGTGGTTTTGCATTAGTAGTATATTCATTTTTCAATCGTTTTGAGTTTTGAAGATAAGGGCAGGGTTTGTAAAACACTAGGTAAAACAAATGGCGATACCACTAACCACAAGCGTTAACCGTTTAACTCACCTTAAGACTTAAATTAAATCTTTTCTTAAAGTACGTATAAAAGGGATATAATTCTACAACTCCGGTTAAGATGTATGTACTTTCTGACTATGTATGTACGGGTTGGTATCTTAAGTGTGTACATTTTTTTTTCCAAGTCGAGAATAAGGCTGTGTTTATGGCGAAGCGTATTCGCGTCGCACGACACGACGCGATTCGCTGCTAGCGATTAATTACATGCCTACTTATGGAGGTTTTTATGGCGAAGCGATTTAGCGAAAAGCGAATTGAGCGACAGCAAGCGATGGCGAGCGACTGCGGGAGTTATGGGTTGTGATTCCATATGTTTGAAAAAAAATTATTTTTATTGTTTTCAGCTTCGTTACAAAAATGGAACTAACTCTAAACTTAAGCTCAATCTACAATATCACCTAACTTTGCAAAGGTGATTGTATCCAACGGAAATGTCGCAGACGCTGACTAATGAATTTCGGATCACCTTTGCAATTCACAAGAATTTAAATTGTGCATTATGCACTCTGGGAATTAATTGCTTGAAAATAAATGCTGATTGTGCTGGCTCGTGTTGTATGTCGGCTGGGATATTATGTTGAAGTGGTATGGTGTTTGTATGTTGTTGTGGGATGTTGGTAACTCCTTCCCCCTAGGTTTAAAGCGTGGGCCAGGAAGCGTTACGGTGGCTGGGATGAAGCGTTGAATCTTAAACAGTTTTGTGTGAAGATGCAGGAATAAGATGAATAAAGGTACCAATGAAATTACTGTTAGTAGGATGAAGGTATCTCTCTGCTTTGTCTCCCGAGTTAAAACTCTTATTTGTTCATTTTGTGAAAATTTAAAATCGTTTAATTTGTTTATATTAAGAGTTTGCTTTATATATATTGGAGAAATATGGCTGTATGAGGCTGGAAAGATATGTGTCTTATCTTAATATGTGTTTGTTTTATGTCCGTAAGTAATCCCGGTAATGTATATTTCGCAGTTTTCGAAGTAAATTAGAACTGAGCCACTGAGAGTTTGCTGGAGCTTGTTGCATGTTGAATTAACGATAGTTGGAATAGCGTTGATTATCAGGATGTAATTGTTTCCTAGTTGGGTGATTGATGTGGTCTCGCCGACGTCGTTGATTACGTTGGTTCTTCATTATTCTGCCAATACATGTGGACTTATTTGTTTTTTCTTGGTGAAATGATTGCTTGCAAATGAAAGTATTTTCTATTTTGGGGCATTTTGAGTCAAAATATTGACTACTATTTTCATTAAACAACATAAATGGTTTTACAATGATTTCTCTTGTTTTGTTTATTGGTAAGGGTACTAGGTGAAAGAATGAAAAGTTTTCTTGTGATAGGATAGGGATGCGGATGTTAAAAATTATCTTAGAGCCATTGTAGTATGCTTGGAGTTCTAGCATTTCGTATAGATGTTCTATCGATTTTATTTCTATTGATTTGTTACAACTTTCTTGAATAAGTGAGATTTCTTCCGGATTAAGTATCACTTTTGGTATAATGTTAACCTTTGCCAAAACAATTGCTTCAGATATGTCGCGTATGTGGTTTGTTAAAAGATCTATGTTGTAGTTGAACTGATTAAGGTATTGAATATGGGTTATAGTATCAGCATTATTGCGGATTAAGTTAGCTGATCGATTATGGGAATATTCAATAAATTGCTTTATGATTTCTTGCTGGCTGTTAATATGGTTTGTAATGTTACTAAATCTTTCAATCATTTGTGTATTTAATTTTGACTTTGTAGATATTTCGCTTAAAAGGTATTCTTGGTTATTGTTAAATGTTTCTATTTGCTTATTTAAGGTCGCTGCGTCTTCTGCGTTCATGTTGCCTGTAATAAATTTGATGGCAGTGCCAAGTCCGTCAACGAGTCCTCTTTTCTGTCTAACAATTGGCATAAGAAGCTCAATTTTGTTACGGAGGTCATTAAGTTTATGTGAAGTTGTTTCTAGAGACGTTTTGAGATCTTTCAGTTTGTGAAAATTTGATAGGGTTTGTTCAAGGTTTTCAATGTTCGTAATGTATTCTTCTATGTTAATTATATGGATGATATTGTAATACGTGTTAATTGTCTTCGCCGTTCCTAGTTGAATTGGGAGTATTCCTTCTAATTTCGAAAGGTCGCGAACTTCTAATTTTTGAACGTTCGTCCAGGCAAACCTAGTAGAGGTGATTTAAAGAACTTTTAGGAAACTAGTTTCTTTTTCTTCTTAATTCTAGACTTATGAAATTTCCTATTATCTACTGTTAAAATCGTTACTTTATGGTTTTTCTTAACTTTATGTTTGGAGAATCTTGGTGTTAACTTATTACGTCTGCATTCTTTCCTATATATTATATCGTTAGAGCTTACGTCTTCCGGTTCTTCCTTATCTATATTAAGTTTTTCTATTCGTTTACTTGTGGATTGTTCTAATATATCTTTTATTTTAAGAAAGAGTTCCTCTTGAAATTTAGTGAGCTTGGTTATATGTATATTCATGTTCGTTGTTATAGTTTAGGTCTTTGTTAAATTTAAATGTGCGGCCGTAAAAGAGTTCGTAAGGTGTGTGTTTTGTGGCCGAATGTATTGCGTTATTGTAGGTAAATATAGTTTCCGAGAAAATATCATCGTGGTCTATTTCTGTCTTATTTTCTTTGGCTGTTGCTAGAATTATTCGATAGATTTCCGTGAGTGTAGAGTGTAGACGTTCGACAGGGGAGTTACTACTCGTTTGTTGGAAAGAGGTAACGTGACAGTGAATTTGATAACGTCTACAGAAGTCTTTAAAAAATGTTAGAAGTGAATTCGGAGCCTTGGTCGCAGACAATTTTATGTGGAATGCCGTGTAGGCTAATATAGTTTTTTAGGGATTTAAGAATAGTTATGCTATTTCGGGAGGGTACTGTATAGCCTGCAGCAAATTTCGAAAATTTGTCTAGAATAGTAAGGATATGTTTGCCGTTAATTGTGTATATATCGATGTGGAGAATGTCGAGAGGTTTTAAAGGGGTTTCAGGTTTTTCGTATTTTACTTTTTGTGGGTTCCTGTCATATTTTAAGAGTTGGCATTTGTCACAATTGTTAATAGTCTCAGTTATCTTGGTTTTCATATAGGGGAAATAGTGTGTTCTTTTGAGGTGGAGAAGAGTTTCTTCGATTCCTCTGTGGTTATAGTTTATGTGATAGTCTCTTATAAGTTGTTCTTGTTGTTCAGGTTGTTTTACATCAGTTAGTAGCTCTACGCAACGAATTAAGCGGAGTGCTTTGTTATTTGAGAAAAATTTTGAATAAACAGATTGGATTATACGGAACGTTTCGTCGTCGGTAAAAATAGCGTTTAGTTTTTTTGGTGATATAAACTTTTTAAAGATGTCTGTAATTACGTTTTCGTCAAAATTTGGGTATTGTATCGTTCTCCGTTGTTTGTTTTTAAATACATTTTCAAGATTTATGGAGGGATTTCTTCCCGATTTTTGAAGGATTACCTGAAGGTTAAACTCATTTAGAGGTCTTTCGGAAATGTGTATGCCGTCATTTAGATTTTCGGTTGCGGAGTGAATAGTCGAATCGCTCGTGCCTTGAACTGAGAGAGTATCATTTACATTTATGTCAATGTTTTGAGATATAATGGGGTTATCTATTTTTATTCTACTGAGGGCATCAGCGTTTGTATTTGCTTTCCCTTTCTTGTAGACTATCTCATAGTCATATTCTTCTAGTTTTAGGCGCCAACGGAGTAGTTTTGAATTTGCGTCCTTTAAGTTCATGATCCATGTTAGAGGCCTGTGGTCCGTAATGATCTTAAATTTGCGACCATAGAGATATGGTCTGAAATATCTAGTAGCCCAGACTATGGCTAATAATTCTTTTTCTATTGTGGAGTAGTTAATCTCCGAAGTGGTTAGGGTTCTACTGGCGTAGCAAACGGGTTTGTCGCTTCCTATTGGACCTTGTGACAATATTGCACCAATCGCGAAATTTCTTGCATCTGTCGTTAAATTGAAGGGTTTCGTGAAGTCGGGGTATTGAAGTATAGGGTCATTAGATAGGATGCTTTTACACGTTTCAAAAGTTTGTACATATTTTTCGTTTAGTTCTATTTTGCGGTCCTTTTTTAAACATTCAGTGAGCGGTTTAACAAATTTTGCAAAATCTTTAATGAACTTTCGGTAGTATCCGAGAAGTCCTAAGAAACCTCTGATTTCTTTTTGCGTTTTGGGAAGGGGAAATTTCGTTATTGCGTGGATTTTATCCGGGTTAGGCTTGACACCTTCGGTCGAAACTATGTGACCTAGGAAACTAATTTCTTTTCGGAGGAAGTCAGATTTGTCAAGTTGAACTTTAAGGTTTGATTCTCTGAGTTTCTTAAAGACTTTTTTCAAATTTTCTAAGTGTTCTTGAAGGGAAGTAGAGAAGATGATTATGTCATCCAAGTAAACAAGACAACATGTTCCTATGAGGTCTCCAAGAATTATGTCCATAACCCTTTGAAAGGTAGACGGGGCATTTTTAAGGCCAAAGGGCATACGTAGCCATTCGTAATGTCCGCCGTCGACAGAAAATGCTGTTTTTGGTGGAAACCGCTAGCAAGATCAAGGGTTGAGAAATACATACATTTTCCTAATTTATCGAGAATCTCTGTTATGTTCGGTAAGGGATATTTATCGGCAATCGTTATTTCGTTTAGCTTCCGGTAATCAATGACTAAGCGCCATTTTTGTTTACCGCTAGCGTCCAGTTTTTTAGGAACAATCCAGAAAGGAGAGCTCCAGGGCGAGTGACTGTGGCGGCTAATGCCTTGTTCCAACATTTTATTTACTTGTTTCCGAATTTCGTCTTTATGAAAGTAGGGGTAACGATATGTTTTTGTGAAAATGGGGACGTCATTATACTCTGTCCCACAAAAATTGTCAGTACAGGGAAGATAGGACGTTTGCATCTCACTCTGGTGGCAAGAGCTTACACAAATCTGTCACTCTTTAAAGCTCTTTCAGGGCTACCGTAGTATACATGACAAATCGCCAGAAATCGGAGAGTAACAACCGTATGGTTACCATCTGCTGATTTAAAAACAAAATAATTTGTTGACGAAAAAAAAAATAATTGTTTACAAAATGAACACCGACTCGATATTGGTGAAATTTTAGTATTTTGTAGAAGGAATTTTTGATTCATCGCAATATCACTATAATGCACCTAATCTAATAAATATGATTAGTTATAGAACTGTTACTGAATTGAATGTTTCAAAATCCCGCGCGAATACACCTTTATTACAAAGCACAAAAACCGAAAAAAAATTTAACCGCGTTTAAACGGGTTTCCCAGAACAACAAGAAAGTGAAAAAAACCAAAATTAAGCGGCAACACCCTCGCATACTCAAATGTTCTCAAAACCACAAAATTTCAAAGCTCTTTGACAAAATCCACAGAAAAAGCTGCAACGATTTGCGTTGACTGGATAATGGTAACTCTGTTTCGATGTACATATTTTCAGCACATACAACGAGAGTTGATGACGACAACACGATCATTCTGCCCTCAGCTGTGTGGCAGACTGGTTATGGTGGGATGTACTCGAGTTTTTCGAGAATTACACAAACAAAATCTGTGTAAGTCAGTGGTTTGGTTTGTATTTCGGTGGCAATTTCTCTCATTGAGTGCCCGGAAAACATCTACCGGCACCAGTGTTTGAAAAAAAGCTCCCCCATAAGGTCTGTACTGACAATTTTTGTGGGACAGAGTATAGTTGTGCGGATCCTATGTTTTACATTGTTCGCAAATGTTAATACTTGACCATCTTTAAAGAATATTTCTTCGAATTCTTTACAAAGCTTAGTGAGACCTTTCTTTTCTTCTGAATTAAGGTGGGATATTCTTAAAAGTTCTGTAATACCGGATTCTGTGGGAGGTTTGTCATAATTGATATTAACTTCGAAAAATTTTGAAGAAGAGTAAGGTGTTACCTTAAGTGGTTGTTCAATTAAAAAGATTTGTTCATCAGAGGAGCGGTTGAGAATTTCTACCGGACAGTACCAATCTTTAGCCTTGTATATTCCTTCGGGAATTACCAGGTTGGATTGAATGATTGTTTGTTTAATATAAACATCGCCGTTTCTGCTGTCTACAGGGACTTTCGCTATTATTTTTGTATTTTGTGGGACAAAGTGTTTCCCTGAACTAAAATTTGGTTTGAACAAAAGTGGTATCATTGTGTTTTTTGTTATTAGTGTCTTGTTTTCCAAGTCGATTTTCGCGGAGATTTGCGAAAGGATGTCTAAACCTATTAGGCCATCGAAATATTCGTGGAATTTAAATAAGAGGAAACTAAAATGTCCAGGTTGATAAAATTCGCTAAAAGCGGGAATTGAAACTTTTTCATTAAGCTGGTGGTTGTTTAAAATTGTGGATATGTCGATTGGAGTGCATTTTTCAGGTTCAATGTGACAAGTAAACTCGGGGTTAATAAACGAAGCTGATGCTCCAGTATCGATTAAGAATTTTAGAGGGCGACCGAAAGGGGATGAAATATGAATATACGGTAGGGTGGAACCGTGTTTATTGACGTCTATGTATCCAACTGCGTTGTTGGGGCATGTAACTGAAAATTTGAATTATCTAGTTCTTGCATAGCCTGAAGTGCTTCTTGATCTGGTTCTTCAAGGTTTTGGTCATTAGGGTCATAGTAATATTGGTCTAAATCGGGTAAATAAGGTTGGTGGTTTAAAGTATCCTGCGTTTCTATGTTGTGTACTTCTTCAATAAAGTAGCGAGGTGTGTTGCTCTGTCTAGTTTGGCTTGTCTGCTTTGATTTGTCGGTTGTCGTAAGTGTGAATGTCCTGAGCCTAATATCATTGGTTCGGGAGTGGTAATGGACGGGGGTTGTATTGTGGGACATGTGGTTGATAATAGTTGGGGTTGTGTGCATTTTGTGGTTGTTGATAGGTTGGATTATTCTTTGTGTTGAAGGAGTTAAAATGAGTGGGTCTTGGATTGGACATGTTAAATCTAGGGTTTGGCAC
This sequence comes from Matsumyia berberina, assembly GCA_917880715.2. Classification (NCBI taxonomy): domain Eukaryota; kingdom Metazoa; phylum Arthropoda; class Insecta; order Diptera; family Syrphidae; genus Matsumyia; species Matsumyia berberina. The sequence goes on from OU862870.1 coordinate 41,050,147, forward strand.
ATTTTGTGGAGGGTTGTAGACGTTTTGATGCGGTGTAGAAAAATTATTAGGCCTATAATTTTGGTTACTGTAGTTAGGTTTCACAAAGCGTTGTGTATTGGTAGGAAATCTGTTATTGGTGGGAAATCTATTATTAGCTGGTCTATACTGATTTTGAGGAAGGTAGTTATGTTTCATGTAAAACATATTTTGCTCCTGAATACAAAATGATAAGGCGGTAGCGAGGGAAGTTGGCTTAGTTGCTCTAATGCTTGAGCCAAGAGGTTCCTTAAGCCCAGAAAGGAATGTGTTTAGACACATTTCTGCGAACAAATCCTTTTTTGCTTTTATTACGTTAGGGTTGGTTTCGTGAATTAAAACATTGTTGTTCATTGTGGCTTGAATTTCAACAACTTCGCTATGAAATTCTTCCACAGTTTTAGAACCTTGTTTTAGTAGATGAAGGTCTCGGATCAGGGATGTTTCATTCCGTTTATCGGAATAATGCAAGACTAAGTTGTTCTTAATGTCAGACCATGATAACGAGGTTCCGTACATATTAAGAACTTCGCTAGCGTTCCCTTCTATTTTGTTTCAAATTGCTCTCATAATAGTTTGGCAATAAGGAGTGCCATCAATACCTCGTAGGTGAAGTAGTATTTCCTCGACATTGTTGATAAAGTCATACAGGAGACGGGGATTTCCGTCAAAGCGCGGTAAGTCTTTAACTGCATCAGGGATGCGAAGAGACTCAAAAATTTCACGGGTGTTTACACAGGGAATATCTAAATTTGCGGGATTCATTTTGACTGATTCAAGAGTTAGGGTATTGAATTCGTGGGGTGTATGTTCGTTATAAACAGGGACTGGAATAAAATAAGAGCTACTTGTAGTGGCTTCACTTTGGACTGCTTCCGGAATAGAACTAAGGCTTCTAAAGGGTGGTTACATTTTAAGGGCCGATGTTGATTTTGAATAAAACACAAATTATTTAGGAAATTATTGTCATTTCTTTTTATTATGATAATATTGGTATGGTTCAATTATGTATGGAATAAAATATCGGCCAAATGGCCGCCGCAACCTCGGCGGCACACCTCCATCCGATGGTCCAAATTTTCGATGACGCTGAAGCATAATTAAGGTTCTATGCCGTTAATGTGCCGAATTATCTCATCCTTTAGCTCTTGAATTGTTGCTGGCTTATCGACGTACACCTTTTCTTTCAAATAACCCCAAAGAAAAAAATCCAACGGTGTCAAATCACATGATCTTGGCGGCCAATTGACATCGCCACCACGTGAGATAACACGGCCATTGAATTTTGCGCGCAAAAGAGCCATTGTTTCGTTAGCTGTGTGGCAAGTGGCACCGTCCTGTTGAAACCACATATCGTCCACATTCATATCTTCCAATTCGGACCATAAAAAGTTCGTTATCATTTGACGATAGCGAACACCATTCACAGTAATTGCCTGACCGGCCTCATTTTGGAAAAAATACGGCCGCCAAACAGTCACCAAACAGTCACTCTTTGTGGGTGCATTGGTTTTTCGACAATCACTCTTGGATTATCATTCGCCCAAATGCGGCAAATCTGCTTATTGACGAATCCACTGAGGTGAAAATGTGCCTCATCACTGAAGGTGATTTTCTTCGAAAATTGATCATCCACTGTTGCCATTTCTTGCCACCATTCTGACCATTGACGACGCTTGAAATGGTCAAGAGGCTTTAGTTCTTGAGTCAATTGCACCTTGTAAGCGTGCAAATGCAAGTCTTTATGCATAATGTTCATCAAAGACGAGCGTGAGAGGTGCAATTGTTGGGCACGACGACGAGTTGAGGTGGACGGCTCTTCAGCCACACTATCGCGAACAGCAGCAATATTTTCTGCAGTACGAGCTGTACGAGCATGCACTGGTGTTTTCACATCTCCTACAGACCCGGTTTGCTCAAATTTTTGCACGATTTTTCCGATTGTACGCACATTTGGACGATTAAATTGACCGAAAAAATCACGAAGTGCACGATATGCATTTTGATTTGAACGCCCATTTTCATAATAAGCCTGAATAACTTTAACGCGTTGCTCGATTGTGTATCTTTCCATGGTTCAAATTGAGTTAGTTTGAAATTGAGAAATGACAAATGAAATGCAGAAAAAAACTTGACGTTTAGGTGTGGTTCACATTCAACATCGGCCCTTAAAATTTAACCACCCTTTAAAAAATCTTGGAAGTTTGGGGTAAGGTAAGGGTGTCTTTTTATTGGGTTTTTTTTATCAGAAGGCATTAAGTGAAAGGAGTGGAGAATTGGTTAAATAATATTTTATAGTGTATCTAAGGCTACGAATAGTTAAATAAATTCAATGAAATTTGCATAGGTAGGTATACGACTTTGCAATAATATTTAATTGTTACTTAGAATAAAAAAATTGTTTACTAAAAATATTTCTTCTGGTTTCGCACTTGATATGTTTAGACAAAATTTTCCATTTAACTTCTTTTTCAAATTTAATTTATTTTATATCTATCATTTTTCTTTTACATAGTTACTTCTTCTTTTTCAACACTTCATTTCTTTATTAACTTCTCTTTTTATCTTTTCAAATTTAATTTACTTCATATCTATAATTTTTCTTTTAATTACTTCTTCTTTTTCAACACTACACCAATATTTTAACTCAAATTACATACGAAAATATTAAAAAAAATTGCTTTCATTTTCCAGTTTTCCAATGTTCCTTTGGGTGTACTTGTCCGTTTGTTTTCCAGTGTCCTCCTGGGTATAATTCCTTCGATATTCCTTCGAATGTGCGTTGTTGATGTTTTCCAATGTCCTCTTGGAAGTGGTTGTTCCAATATTCCTTTGGATGTGCGTCGTTGATGTTGTCCAATATTCCCTTTGGATGTTGGTTCTCGATTCGTTAAAAGTTAACACTTACTGAGTAGATATTAATCGCGTTTTAATATTTTCGGTAAACCGCCGTAAATGTACTACACGTATTAATTAATTACTCATTGAATCGAACTACCAGACTGCGCCAGTTATGGGTTGTGATTCCATATGTTTGAAAAAAAATTATTTTTATTGTTTTCAGCTTCGTTACAAAAATGGAACTAACTCTAAACTTAAGCTCAATCTACAATATCACCTAACTTTGCAAAGGTGATTGTATCCAAAGGAAATGTCGCAGACGCTGACTAATGAATTTCGGATCACCTTTGCAATTCACAAGAATTGAAATTGTGCATTATGCACTCTGGGAATTAATTGCTTGAAAATAAATGCTGATTGTGCTGGCTCGTGTTGTATGTCGGCTGGGATATTATGTTGTTGTGGTATGGTGTTTGTATGTTGTTGTGGGATGTTGGTAACTCGGGCGACAAGAATCTACAATCAAAATATTTTGAATCAGTTTAGCGATTCGCTCCGTGCGGTATGGATATATTTATTGAACTTGTGCGGCAAAGGTATTGTTTGTGGAATATTCGCCATTCCGAAGATATCGCATACAACATGCATACTCAAAAGTTTCGCTGTTCATACGATAGTACTCGCCCCATCTGTGCAAGATGTCCTTCTCATCGGAAAGAAGTACATCATCTTTGGATTTGACTCTTTCGATGATATTGAACTTCCTTCGTCTGAGGCGGTGGATGTTCTCCTACCGTATACATGTCACCAGCCTTGGTTTACGCTTTGGTAGGAAAGGCACTTCTTTCGACCCCCGTTATGGTTTGCGGGACCATTGCCAGAAAGCTCATAACCGTTTAGGGTGAAACCCGGCCAGCTGCTGAGCGGGACAAGCCGACCACCAGACGCTCATATGCTGCCACCTTCTAGGCCTGGCTTTGAAGGAGGTTCTGGCTTGGCAATATTCGATCCCAATTTTCTTCGCCTTGTCATTGTTGGGTTTGCGCTTCGTTGGCCATATCTGGGCAGTACGGGTAGATTAATATTCAGCTACCCCACCCGTACTTCCCAGACATTTTGCCCAATCCTCACCACGAGGAGGTCAGCTCTTAACTGCTCTCTAATAACAATAAAAGCATTATTTTAGCGCGCATGTTGTTTACTTTACCACACTCAAAACAAGAATGAAACTTAGCGAAATCGCTCTGCCATAAACACTCAATCGCTTGCGATTTCGCTAGTACGCGAATACGCTTCGCCATAAACACAGCCTAAAGCTTCAAAGTGTTTTTTTCGGAAATCGTATTTTTAGACTTAAGCGGTTATCGCTTGTGGCCGCAGTGTTATCATCGTTACATTTATAAATGATTTTGTCAATTGTGGGAAATTGATAAAAAGTTGTAGCTTTGAGTTAGTCATTTGTTCGAGTGTATTGTTATAGAATTGTCCCAATATTTTGTATCTCACATTAGTCTGTGCACGACCACCGCACAATACGTCGTTTAGAGTTTCAATGGCCTCCGGTTCATTGCAGTTTCTGCATCTGTCCGTCAAGACTTATCCTAATCGATTTCAGAAACATAGTGCTGTATAGTTGGATAGGTAAGGTTAGGTTAGGTACGGTTAGGTTAGGTGGCTGCCCCGCTCAGACAGGGACACACTTAGACCAGATTGGCCCATTGTAATACCACAGTGAAAAAACCGGCTTATCGCCACCAGGGAACCCGAGTATGTAGGACAAGTGCATCTAAGGTGGTAACGGTGTTAACCCTAAGATTTGAATCATTTCGTCCCAGAGATTAAGTTTCTTATCTTCTGGATGTCGAGTTCAGGTAGATCGTTAAAATCCCCGAGGGTTTTTCTTCTTAGCGTCGCAAGAGCAGGACATGTACATAGTAGATGAGTCGTAGTTTCCTCTTTCTCCTCGTCTCTGCAGCTTCTACAGAAATCATTGGAGGGGACCCCCAAGCTAAGTGCATGTCTGTCTATTAAGCAATGTCCGGTAAGGCCCCTTCCGAGTGAACCTAGATTTTTCCAGTTTGTAGATAAAAGCCTCTCCGTCTTCTTTAAATCCAGGTTAGGCCAGATTTGTTTTGACAGGAGACAAGTGCTGATGTTGTTCCACCTATGGCTTGCCAGTTTCTTGGCATCTGTGTCAAGGAGGAACTTGAACGATTCGATAGGCGCAGGGGGTTGCCGCAGGTTTTCGGGGAGATGCCGTCATGTACCCTCTTTTGCCAGTTCGTCCGCTCTGCAGTTGCCTGGAACGTCCCTGTGTCCTGGTACCCAGTACAAGTACAGTCTGCAATCTCGTTGAGAGATCTTCGGCATTGCTTCACCAACCTGATTATGTATAGTACAAAAGCGCTACAATCTATCGCATTAATTGAAAGCCAAGCCGCAGCTTCGCAGACTGCCGTGATTTCCGCTTAAAACACACTACAGTGATCCGGCAGTTGGAGAAGACTCCAGTCCCCGTACTACCCGTTGTCTTGGATCCGTCTGTGAACATTTCTAGCGCGGAATCGCTCAAAACTGTACCAGACTCCCAAGAGCTTCTGAGAAGCTCAATAGACTCCGGGTTCATTTGACTTCCCGGCCTTGATGATCTTCCCATTGTGCGTAGGAAGGTCTGGATTCTGTATCCCTATGAGCTACAGTGTGTTCTTCGGTATACACTCTCAACAGATCCAGTGTTATGTGTCTTCGTTCCGCGAGCGAGCTGTCAAGATGTCAAGAGTTAAACCTCGCCAGCTAATTCATTAGCCATTTCGTCAGCCCCTATGTCCTGCGACTCAGGTTACTTAGATTTACAAGTTCTTTCTGGTATTGTTTTGCTTATTTATGGGATGTGATTACAGGAGCTATGACTTTAATGGCCGCTCGGCTGTCCATGTATGTTGCAACATTTCGTTTAGGTGTTAGGTGGTGTGAAAATCGCTAGCGTTTTCCCCTGGTTTAGCAGACAACAGAAGTAAAAAGTACAATTGAATATTTACCCGGAATAGGGGTCAGAAACTAGTCTAGACTTTGACTGTCAACGTCGGGAATGCGTTTCGATCTTTGTGTTTCTAAGGATGTCATATGCACATGCCCTTGCCCGACTGGTCCATCTTTGCTTAATGGTCACTATATTTTCAGATAGCCGCTTTACTGCATGATGTTGGTCATGGTCCGTTTTCTCACATGTGGGAGTTCGTTTGCGACGGCACTTATCACGTAAGATTATAATATATGCATGCCTCTTGATACATTGCAATTATAACTATGCGATTTCATTCAGCATGAGGAAAATTCGAAAGCGTGTATTGACGGAATATTCAAAGCCTGCCATCAGCCATGGATGGGAGATAGGAGACAGTACGCAATAGAGCTCATCAAGTCATTAATACTGGGTAAGCCCGATTGTCTAAGAGATCAAGAATACCGTTTTCTATTTGACGTGAGTGTACTCGTATCTTATTCTTTCTTTTTTTGCCTTCTAATGAATAATTTTAACAGATTGTGCACAACGCAAAATGCGGCTTGGACGTAGATAAATGGGATTATTTGAAACGTGACTACCAACGCATTAAGCACAAGATTCCAGAGGTGGACATGAGCTTCGATGATATTTTCATGGGTATTCTGGAAAATAAATTAAAACGTATACATTTTTGTGAAGTAAAAGTTCTTACATTTCAGAGGCACGCGCTAGTGAAGATCGTGCTCATATTGAGTATCGTTATTGTGATTTTCGTAAGATTTACGATTTGTATCACGCTAGAGCTATTTTTCACATATACTTTTATAAAATACCTTTAAATACCTGCTTGGAACAGATATGCAAATACATAATCCATACGAGCCGGAATACGTTGAAAAGAATAGATGGGTAAATTTCTGATACTAAAAATTCAAAACTCAAATTATTGCGTCTGATTTCAGAATTGATGTCCTGAATGTACGAAGTGAAGACATAAATGCATTTCTCAAGCTTAACGAAGAGGAGATCTGGAGAATCCTTAGAAGTCTCGACTCGCCGGACGAAATTGTACGGCTTGTTAATTGTTTCGAAAAAGGCAATATCATTGAGATACATCCTGCTAAGGATGAAGAAAAGGTATGTTAAGTTTAGTTAAGTTATAGATGGTCGTTGTAGCGTCTTCCCAGTTCTGTACTGTATGTACTTCCTCTCTGTCGCCATGAGATTAATGGAAATTACTCCTGTGAACACGAAAACAGCTGATTTAGACACATTTCGGTAGAAGGTGGGTATCCGCTGTTTCATTGTAATTTGTATTCTATATTTGTCTCCGCTAAGCGCATGAGCCCAGATCCAACAGCCATAGAAAAAGAGAATGGAAAATGTCATAAGTAGCTCTCGCTTACTTGCCTTTGGTCCTTTTACGTTTGATATTAGTCTGCTCAATGCTGTTTTGATCTTTTCTGCCTTTTCGGATGCAAACAGCCTTAGGTGGTTATTGCCTAGGAATCATCCTTTTAAGGCGGCTATCCACAGGCATGCAAAAATGCGCATGCAAAACTGCCTGTGGAATTTTAAAATTTGTGTATCTAGTGAAAGATAGTCCGCTTAGAAATTACAGCTTTTGATGTTTGCATAACGATTTTTCTGATAGACTGGGGAGACACAGTGCACAAGAGTTTAAGGTCTGCATACAAGTTAAAATAAAAGAAATTCAATGTCAAACAAAGGCGTTGCATAGAAGTAATCGCATACCTCAGTTGCAAAAAACATGTGTCACAATACATCCTTAAGAAGTTTCTGTAATCCTATCCACTGGTTAGTTCGTTTTTGCCGCCATGTTTTCACCAAGTAGGAGTGTTTTCTGTTTCTTGAAACACCTCAAAACTCTTTTCACAAATAAGGTGTGGTAACTGCGTGAAAAGTCGGGAGTTCAATATGCTTTGTTTTTATTTAATTGGCAGTGCTTAACGCTATAGAGAGGACAACCAACTAACTCATTGCGGAGTGTAAAACCTTGATTGTACTTCTAGAGCGCAATGATAGTGTTTCCATTTTCCCATTACTACACAATACTACATAAGGAAAGCACATGCATTCATGCTAGTGAATAGCAAAATAAATTAGCGCAAAAACTTGCACAAACCGTAAAAATGTGCATTCTTACATGCCTTTGAATAACAACCTTTAGACAGCAGGACTGTCTCCTTCTCGGTTGCTGGGTTTAGTCCATAGTCTTGCATCCAGGATTCAATGCATCTTATAGCATGGTATACAACTTTGGGGTTGTACCAAAACCAGCAATAGAAATATTTTACAAACCTTTCAAAATAAGTCGCTCAGAACAATCGTTAATGCGCCGTGGTACATTAGAAACGACGATATCCATAGAGATCTCGGTCTAGCCACCGTCGAAGATGAAATAACAAATTTTGCACGCAAACTCCGTGTTCGCCTTCATGGACATTGCAATAACGCCGTACTCCAAATTCTGGACGTGACAAACCTTGTGCGCCGACTACAAAGAACGAAACCGTTCGATTTAGCGCAATAAGGAATAACCGCTTATAATGACGGTATTAGTAGGTGCTTTTACTGGAAAGCTACCTACACAACGCGAATTTTTATTGCGAAAGTTAAACTACTTGATAAGGCTCTTTTGTACTTAGTCGTAGTCAACACGAAAAGGGGAGGTGTTTTTAGTGAGTAAGAATCTCACACTACCATGAGCACGTGCGGTAGATCCTCATGGTGTCTCATGAAAGATTTTCACCTACCCTCGTAAAAAAAAAAAAAAAAAAAAAAAAAAATCTTATAGCATGGTTACGCTGTCTTTGGGCATCTGCAAAACCACAGCTTCACCGCTAACGAGGTCTTTCTATGGTATCAAAAATTAGCTAATATTTCATCACTTTTACAAACATACGAAAAGGTAGGTATTCCCCATTATACATATTGTTGAGGGCTCTTTTCTAGATGCATATAGTTATACGACTATATATTTGCTAAAGTTTGCGGTTTGTTGAATGATTTGCATCTATTGCGTCTCTACTTTTTACTCAGGTAGCTCTACAGTGAATAGGTACCGTCTTCTAATTTCGGCTATACCGTTTATCCGCCAGAAGACTGGTCCCCTCTACACTAAGGATGAATGACGTTACTGTTGCAAAGTTGTGAGAAAGGTTAAGTAGATCATTTTTTGTCTTAGGTTCAATTTTTTCTCGCTTTTTCGCACTGTTAATATTTTTTTCAAGATGTGTTTTCCAGATAAGCCCAGTGATTTTTTTTTTGCAGTAAATAATTAGCGTATACTGTACATAGATATATGTATGTACTGTACGTGGGTTTATGTTTGGAAGATTAATTGATCTCATTCTTCCGACGGAAACTATGTGGACTAAAATGAAGCCCTTCTACTTAATTTAAGGTTGTTAATGGTGTTCTCAAGGTTGCAGCTGATGATCATGACCAGGCCATCTGCATCTGGCTGCTGTTCGATGACTATCTACCAGAACTTACATTGTGGTAAACGACTTGCTTAGTTTGGCTATAGTATAGTCATGCTTTTGCTTTAGTGGAGTTGTCCATTCTTTTAGCGGTAGCTGCTTTTTGAATGGAGGAGTGGGATGTATGCCAATATCATTAAAACACAGAGTGCCTACATACTCGTAATTGTTTTGTATTTGGCTCGTTAGACAAGCATAAGTTCAATGTAGACGCAAATACTGGTTATCGTGTTCAAAATTTCGCTTTGTACATACATACATCCACATATACAGTATATTCTGCATACAAAAACTTTTGATAAAATTTAGTTATTTTTTTCAGGATGTACCTGAATACTTAAAAGTTAAAACTAAAGTAAAATATGCAGGAGAAGAACTGCGGGATAAAAAAATCCATTTTTATGGAGATCAATCGTAAGTCAGATACAAACAATTTTATGGCAGTTAATATATGTTTTTTTTATTTCAGTGAGAGACCATCGTTTAAACAACAAACGGGCTTCCACGAATCTGTTTCATACTTTCGAGTAATTTCATAGACATAGAGCAATAGTTGGTGTTTATTTATCATTTTTTTTGTGTTTTTTTTTTTTTTTGTTGCAATCCCTAAATGTTATTTAATATATTAAATCAAAGATATTCTAATATTTAATGTATACATATGTATAATTGACAAGTATATTTTTATACCTATATTTATAGATGTAGTATATAAAAACATACATATGTACTTACCTTTTACGTTTTACACCATTGTTTTGTTGGAAGAATGTAATTTATGTTTTCGTTAATTTAACTGTGTTTCTATTCATATTAGTTTTTAAATAAATAATTTAATTGACTGTGCTTTTTTTTAAAAGTATAGTCTAATGAAGAAACGCTGTCTTTTGTAAACATTTTACTAACTGAAAAAGGGCGGTAAAAAACAAACGAGGCTTTGGACAGCTTTATCGGCAAACATTTATGTTATACTCTGTCCCACAAAAATTGTCAGTACAGACCATGGGAGAGAAATTGCCACTGAAATACAATCCAAACCACAGACTTACAGAGATTTTGTGTGTGTAATTCTCCCAAAATTAGAGTACATCCCATCATAACCAGTCTGCCACACATCTGAGGGCAGAATGATCGTGTTGTCGCTTGTCGTCATCAACTCTCGCGGTGTGTGCTGAAAATATGTACATCGAAACAGAGTTATCGTTATCCAGTCAACGCAAATCGTTGCAGCTTTTTCTGTGGATTTTGTCAAAGAGCTTTGAAATTTTGTGGTTTTGAGAACAAATAAATGAATTTGAGAACGTGAGGGTGTTGCCGCTTAATTTTTGGTTTTTTTCATTTCCTTGTTGTTCTGGGAAACGCGGTAAAATGCGGTTACATTTTTTTCGGTGTTTGTACTTTGTAATGAAGGTTTTTTCGCGCGGGAATTTGAAACTTTCAATTCAGTCACACTTCTACAGGGTTTTGCAATAAGAGCGCTACAAAAGTTTTCTTAAATAAAACAAAAACGGTTTTGGATATCAATGAAATTCTTTATTCCTGTGAAAGTACGTTCGATGCCATTATGTATGGAACTCGATTTCTTTTGCATGGCCACCACGGGCACGCTTGCAGAAGTCCAGACGCTGAACCCAATTTTCGACGGTTTTCAAGCATAAATCGGCCGATACTGCTGCCATTTCACGTTCGATATTCGTACGAAGTTCATCAATCGTCGCTAACTTATTGGCATAGACCATAGACTTGACGTAGCCCCACAGGAAATAGTCTAACGGCGTCAAATCGCACGACCTAGGCGGCCAAGCGACTGGACCATTTCGTGAGATAACACGTTCTCCAAACTTGGTTTCCAATAAATTGATTGTGACATTCGCTGTGTGGCTTGTGGCGCCATCCTGTTGGAACCACATGTCCTCCAAGTCCATATCATCCAATTGGGGCCAAAAATATTCGGTTATCATTGAACGGTAGCGATCCCCATTCACAGTAACATGCCGGTCTTGATCATCACGGAAGAAGTACGGCCCAATGACACCGTAATTTTTTCGGGATGCAATGATGACTCATGGAGTACGTGTGGATTGCTGCCTGACCAATACCGCATATTTTGTTTATTGACGAAGCCATCCAGCCAGAAATGAGCCTCATCGCTGAAGATGATTTTTCGATGAAAATCCGAATCATTTTCAAGTTGTTGCTCAGCCCAATTCACGAACATACGACGCTTCTGGTGGTCAAGCGGCTTCAGTTCTTGCGTCAATTTAATCTTGTAAGGATGTAGGCCAAGATCTTTTCGCAAAATTCGCCACAACGACGTCACAGAGATGCCCAACGCTTGAGAACGACGTGTGAGAGACACATTTGGGCTTTCTGCAACTGAAGCCTCAGCGGCAGCAATATTCTCGACACTACGGGCACTTCTTTGTCTCACTGGCACGGGAACATTTTGTACTGTGCCTGTGGATTCAAATTTGTGATATTGTGATACATCAAAATACTTGAAAAAATGTCTTCTACAAAATATTAAAATTTCACCAATATCGAGTCGGTGTTAATTTTACAAACAGTTATTTTTTTTTTCCTCAACGAATTGTTTTGATTTTAAATCAGTAGATGGTAACCATACGGTTGTTACTCTCCGATTTCTGGCGATTTGTCATGCATACTACGGTAACCCTGAAAGAGCTTTAAAGAGTGACAGATTTATGTAAGGTCTTGCAACCAGAGTGAGAGGCAAACGTCCTATCTTCCCTGTACTGACAATTTTTGTGGGACAGAGTATAGTAGGTCCTATCTCCAATCCACGATGTGCAAGCTGTGCATTTCCATGGTAAGGCAAATTTAGAATTGCCTCCATAAAACTGGGGCAAAATAACCACCCTCGTTAACGAGTAACTTGTCTTCGAAATGTGAGGATTTGGCATTACCGCTCCCAATGAAGTTAATCGGTCATTCGATGACGAGTTATACTCACTCGTTGTCGATTGCGGTAATTGGGTCCCAGGGTTAGTTTTGGATGGTTGGTGGGCCGGCAATCCGCCACCGGAGAAGCAATTTGAGTTACGAACCGGCGAACAAGGCTTTAACTCTACTGCAAGTTCTTAAAACGTCAGATTCCTGTCGTTTAAAAAAGGAATTTATGTGATACAAGGTTGACATCAAGAGATTGAGTGAAATAAGGTGGTTCGATACGACCGGCCTATGTCATCGACGAACAACACGGGCTTGTTCGATTTTGAGAAACGTTTCAAAAGCAAATCTGGTGTAGAATTGTTTCTAACCTTAAAAACATGCCAAAGCCGCATATTCTGGAAGCATTTTCCTGTTCAAATTTCGGAGCAGATGAAGTGAAGTAATAATCACACTGCGTTACGTCCCGACTGGAGGTAATTTAACGCCTACAGACGTATGTACTTCATTGTTCACAACTGGAACTAGATAAGACCAGGGCCGGACTTAGAGGGTCAGGGCCCCTAGGCACTTGGCATTTGGGACCCCCTCCATCAATTTGTACAGGGAACAGAAACAGTCAGCAGCGCCACCGTGTCGGCATCCATAGAAGAGCAATGTTAAGATGGTACATACATACGTTGGAAACTGTTTTTGGCTGCGGTTAAACGTAAAGAAATCATAGCACGTGACCGTTTGAATAAAAGAGCCACCGCAGCTTAAGTTTCGCACTGCATTCTCCCATGCAGGTGAGAGAAATCCAGTGTAGACTGAACAAATTGCAAGCAGAGATGACGGTAAGACCATTTAGAGGATTACTAGAGGGGTGAGATGTAGTTCAGCTTGGATCAACAGCCAGTTATGAGTCTGAGTGGCTCTGTGCAAGCTAAGAACCTAAAAATAACACTGAATGAGCCTTTTGATACTTAATTTCCGAATACGCATAAAAAATTGGTGGCGCGACAGCTTGTAGTGATCCTAAGCAGAGTTTCTCACAATCATAATAAAAAAGGAGACATATTTTGACAAAAAAAAAAAAAAAACACCTGCGACTGTAAAGATCGAATTGAATTCTTTAAAAATAACTTCACGCTAAATAGAGGCGCTCCTGTCCAGTATTTAACGTAGCCCGTATTGAAGTCAGTTTCAGTGGGCTTCAGTACAACTGAGTTTTGAAGGCAGTGAACTCTGGTTTTTGCGCACATCATTGAAAGCTGGATCCTTTCAGTTGCATACAAATGCGCCTCTTTTCGTCTAAGTAATCTCATCGGGGATAGCTAAACCTCGAATACTGTCGCGTATGTGGAATATTTTTTCCCGGTTTCCGAGGTGATCTGAGGGATCCTTTCAGTGGCATATAAGTGCGCCTTTTTTCATCTTAGTATGCCTCACCGGAGATCACAAACTCGAGAGTACTGTGGTGTATGTAAAAAGTTTTTACCGATTTCTGAGGTGATCTCAGGTCTGACTTTACTCGCTTCTCGCAAAGTTCAAGACTTCGACCATGGCTTTATCCAATCGGCATCTTTTCCATTCATTGAAATAATTTCCCCTCAAATTAACAGTATAAAGTTTATTTTTTAGTTTTAACAAATTAAATACAGCTTATGAATAATACTTATCAGTTTGTGAAAATATCAAATGCTATAACAAATACCCTAAGGAAATTAAATTAACATAATTGAAAAAATAATTTAGTGATCACAATTTCGTATAGTTTCATAATGTCCTATATCATTCTATGTATGCATCTCATAATGAAGTCGTTTTACTTTACAATGGTTTGTTGATGTAATTCAATTAGTTGATGGGCAGGCTTATCTGAATAAGTAGCGCGCTTGTGTTTAACACGTTCGATGTGGTTTCTCATTTAGGTCGCTCGCATCATAAGTAAAAAAAATATCTGCACATCCATTAAATGAAAATTCTTATAAACTAACTTTTTGTGTATAAATACAATATCCAAAAAAAATGCTACTAAAATAAAAATGTACATTGCCACAGGCAGGCAGTCATTATGGAGTCGCTATAATTTTTTGTGGAAGATGAGCGGCCAGGTATTGTTTGTGGAGTCTCTGGCGACAAAATTGATAGAATTCAATTTCGTTGGTAAAGTTCTTCCTTACAATGTCCTTGACTCGTTCGCTTACGGGCGGTTTAAAATTGTTTTTATTAATTTTCATTAAGTACTCTGCGCTGGCTGTGGAAAGGCAAACTTTTAAATAAATGCCAAGCTATCTGGGGGCTTTGACTTACTTTCGTAGATTTCACGGACGCCTTGAAAGAATCTCGGTATGTACTTTTCAAAAACTGAAAGTGTCGTGTTCATATCTTCTAAAACCCCAACCACCGAGTATTGGCTTTCCACTGCATATTTGGCTTTTTCGAGAGCACCGACAGTATTAAACGGGCTGTTGAATAAACATTTAAAACAATTTACATGTACATACATACAGTCTGTAAATAAAAATTGTTTATAAGACTCACGTGCATTCATAATCGTGTCCACAGAAGAACAAGCTTTGTCGCCTGTGATCTCCAATTCCTTCAACTGTGACTCCTTGTGTGTATGTGCACTCTTGATCGCCGGATAAAACGCACGTTTCAAAATCCTTCTTCAGCCATGATGGATGTGGCAACGGCAGATCCGGGAATGCAGCTTTTCTCTCGACAAAGTACCACGGTGCTCGAACATAGTAGAACCAGCTGATTACCCGTTCCACAGGATCTCGTACCACGTTTATATAAATCGGTGTGGGTAAACTAAATTTAGTAAAGTTCGTATAACAAACGTGTTTAATAAAAACTGATGGCTCTGGCAGATCACTAATGATTTCGGCTAGCTCTTGTTGTTGGTCATCCGCTAGACGGATAGTTTCGACTTTTTGTACTGCATCACGATGGAATTGAAAATTGTTATGTTCCGACAACCGGCGCATCAGCTCCATGAATGTCTGACTTCCAACTTTCGGAACGCGGTTGAAAAACACGAGATCCATTTGAGCTTTTCGTGTATTATTGAGGTCCCTGACGTTAAGTGACTGCATCTATACATACATAATTGTGGGATTAAGATTTAATTTGATAAGCATTACAAAAGAAAATTATAAAAAGTTTACCTGGTACGATGTAGTGCTGGTGATTGATATTTCAAGTTCCTAAATTGTGTTGGTACTAATCAAACTTTGTGTGCCTAAATGAATGTCGATGTCAGTGTTAAGATCTCTTCTTCTTCTTTTTGAAGAACTTACTTGGATCATAGAAATCACACCCTACACGTTGAGTAAGATAAAGGTCAAGGCAGACATTGTTTAAAGGGCTAGTGGAAGTAGTTAACAATATTTCAAAAAGCAAATGTTTACAATTCTGCTTTTTTGGGATCAATAATGCGGATAAATTTACTGTAAGGACGTAAGAGTAGTCTTTTATTTGCGGCCCTGGGTGTTTAAATCGACGACGCTACGAGGGCGCACCAACCTTCTTGCCAAAATAACAACCCATTTAGTACGTTCGAAACCTTTGTGTCCTAGAATCTAGGCCACAGTAATGCTGTTTGATGACGGAAGGGCTGCGAAGAGATTGAGACAGGCCCAGACGAGCTTTGGCCCTATCATGTAGGATTTAAGCGTTCTTAGTGTGACGTGACTGTCTGAATATACAGGGGGGCTATTTAAACCTTCGGCATCTGGCAACCCTATAACTTTGACTTACATATGTTTTCAGATCGGCTTATGACAGCCCGCGTTTGAAGCGTCAGTCCAAGCGAGTTTGTACCATGGAACAGTACACGCTACCACAATGCGATGTTATCGTGCAGCTTTACATTCAAAACATGTTCACAATTGTGAAAACGCATCGTGCAAAATATTGAGTTAGGAAGGCGCCTTCAGATCACATCATCAGGTGTTTACACCAACAATTTATTGCCACCGGCAGTCTTGGTAATGTCAGTCATCAAATCCGACGTAAATAAATAAAATTGACGGTTCTAGGCCAATGAAAACTCTCAATTATTTCACGAAGAACCTCTTTACAACCAACGCGTGACTGTTTGGGGAGTAAATTGCGCGGAAAGAATCATTGGACCGTTCTTCTCCGAAGACGATGCTGAAGCAGCCGTAACGGTCAATGAAGAGCGTTATCGGGTCCTGATGCCAATTCTGATTGGTAATGCCATGGACATCTTTTGGTTCCAACAGGATGGCGCCACAGCTCATACAGCCTGAGCCACAATCGCTTTATTGAGTCCTTTGTTCCTCGGACGCCTATTTTCGAAAAATGGTGATTTTGACTGGTCTCCGTGATCACACGACTTAACGCATCCAGACTTCTTCCTGTGTGGTTATTTGATGTCCAAAGCTTATATCAACAAGCCACGGATCCTAGAAGCTTTGAAAGATAATATACGACAGGAAATGGCCGATATTCAGCCCGACACACTTCGAAAAGTGATGGGAAATGCCGAAAAACGAGCACAGTGCGCCATTTGCTCTGGCGGCGACCACTTTCGCGATATCATATTCAAAAAGTGATCAGAACAAATTTTGTAAGATAAACGGAATATGACTTCACACCAAATATTTTGTGTTTTTTTGTTAAATTATTACCAAAAAACATCCCGAAAGTGTTGTAAGTATCGAGTGAAAGTGACGGATTTTTCAAGCGTCTTGCTAAGCGCACTCGGTGGGAAAGCAGACTCCCCTTTATGTACATGAACCCTTATGTCTTTGATTAACGGCGCAAATAAGGTCGGTCTCAATGTGCAACCTTGCCTCACTCCTAATGTGGTTCGAATTTTGAACAGCTCTGCCAAACATGAGCCACATGCCCATACCATCCAGGTTGTCAATTAATCTATCATGATCCACCCTATCAAATCGAAAAAAAAACAGTTCCTAGAGTTTTTCACCTCGTCTGAGAAAAAAATCGACTACGCTTCTATAAAGGTGGTTAGTGCGTTGGACTGCTGTGCGGGTTTCGTAGTAGTGTCCAACAAATATTTGGAGCTCTATCTTTCGTCGGTAAATGACAAACTTCTGAGAGAATAATTTGTTTCAAAAAATCTTCTCAATTCGCCGTTCGGAGTCGATAATAAATTGTAGGTTCTTCCTTCGTGCCAAAATTCAAGATCTTATAGGGAAGTATCCTTTATGTTCTGATAAGTGATTCAGAATCAAAATACGGGTTCTTGGTCTTATCTTTTATTGGATTGAGTTTAGTTTTTCTTATAGAATTATGGAACTACACATGTACTTCGGTATTTGGTATTAATGTAGACTTGATATCTTTTGCCGGTCTCCAAACAAAAGGTCTAGATGGACATAGGGACAATAAAATGACCCTGTAAGGGTTTCAGTTTTTACAATTTGATGTATGGAAGCCTAAAAAGAAGTTTTATTATCGATTTTTCAGGAGTAGGCCTAAAAATCTTTTAAAACGCCACTCCTAGTCTGAAATAAATAAAGATGTCCGCAACAAACTAAAATAAACAAAAGGGTTTTCCAATAGGGAAGGGTAGATGTTAAAATTGAATAAAACAAGTTGGGTGGGAGATATCAACGAGTTTTTGTTTTATTTGAAAGATAGGGCTTTCAAATAACATTATGTGTGGAATATGACATCGTTCAAATGATCGCCGCAGCTTCGCTGGGTGGCTCGCATCCGAGAGGTCCAATATTCGATGATTTTGGCGCATAGATCACGCTGAATTTGGGCGATGGCACGGGTTATGTTGACTTTGAAGGCACTGGTCATTTGCAGCTTATTGGCATAGACTTTCGACTTAAGGAAAACCCACAAGAAAAAGTTTAACGGGGTGGCAAGTTCACGTCGCCTCTGCGTGAGGTAACCATGCTCACATGCTGGCACGAAGCGTCCTCCTGTTGGAATCGCATGTCGTTCACATGCATATCATTCAACTTGGGCTAAAAGAAATTGGTTATCGTCGATCGGTAGCGCTCTCCGTTTATAGTGATGGCAATGCCATCGTCGTTTTCGAAAAAGTACGGACCGATGATGCCGCTGGCCCACAATCCACACCAAACAGTGACTTTCTGCAGATTCATTGCCACTTGTTGGACCTCGTGTGGATTGTCATTGTCCCAAATCCGTCAATTTTGTTTGTTGACGTACCCGTTCATCCAAAAATGGGCCTCTCGCTGAAGATGATTTTTTTTTTTGCTGAAATCGGGATCCGCTTCCAACTGCTCCGGAACCCAGTCAACACGTGTTGCTCGACGCTGTAACTTGCTATTGTGATCTGTCTTTAGTGGCTGAAAAATAAAAATCGGGAAAACTAACAACATGGTCGCAATGAACTGTCAAAATCTACCCGTTTCTACTGGAAAACCCTATAAAAGTGGCTTAGGACCATAGACGTATCTTTCTGACATTTTGGAAAAAGAAAAACGACCCAATCAATCAATCCTCAATCTTTCTCTATTTATTGGTCTCCGAGTGAAAGTGATGAGACCTATCCATCACACACCCTTCATAACCTAACCTAACTTAACCTTCTCTATTTATTTCTATCTCTGTGGTAAGAAGTTCACATTAAGTTCTTTCATATGAACAGATATGTACTGTTTGTAAAGCCTCTGTTTGCAAAAGTGGTAAAAATCATACTCCTGAGTGAAGTTTCTTCTTAGCAGATCCTTAACGTCTTCGTCGATTTTCGGTTTTCGTGTGTTCTTGTTCTGATTTGTAATTTGATCATGGTGTACTAAAAAAAAACACAAAATTTATCACTGACTCAATGCCTGATTTTGGATCTTACTGTCAAATAAAAACTTCGCACCCCGAAAGTAACGTGGAATAAATTTTTCCAATACGGTCAGGGTAATATTGACGTCTTCCCAGCTTCCAACAACAGCATAGTGTCTTTCAACATTCTGTTTGGCAATTTGCATTGCCGCTGCCGAGTTGAAGGGTCTATAGGAATCACGGATATAGATTTAATGGTTGATCAATTCAAAACCTTACAAGCATTCCCGTTGATGACCACAGAAGAACAACGATTGCCGCCTGTAGTCGCCGTACAAATCTTTGATCGAATACTGCTCGTAAACACACTCAGGATCTCCGGTTCGCACACATTTATTGAAATCCTTTTTGAACCACTTCGGACCCCTCACCGGTGCAACTGGGTGTTTTTTAAAAAATATTGCATTCTTGTGTGCGCCACGGATGTAGAAAAACCAACTGATCACGCGCTCCACAGGATCACGCACCAAGTTCATGTAGATCGGATGGTCTAGGTTGAATTTCGTGAAATTTACGTAGTTGGCGTGCTCAATGTAAACAGTTTCATCGTCCAGACTTGTGATTAACTTTGCTTTTTGTTCTTCGATGAGGGGGTTTAAGCCCGACGGTGGCTTTTCCTTGGCCACTTGATAGTCGTTCAGTTTGGCGAGAAGCTTAATTAACTCCATCATGGACTCACTGCCAACTTTAGCTACGCGATTGAAGAACAGTAGTTTGTCGTTGGCGTGTCTTGTGTTGTTAAGTTTGTCTGAACTTAAGTATGAGATCTATAAAATATCGAAGGAGTCTTTAGTCCACTATTTAGCAGTAATGTGAGCAAGCAAAGCCAAAATAATGAATCCGTGAGATTATATGCATTTGAGACTTGAGATGCAATTAGAAGCACATAAAATTTAAAAAGGCATAACAGTGTGAGCCATTTAGAGGCCTGGCAAGTCCAAAACGAAAGGTAAAAGCTGAAGATGAATTTACTCGAGACGATCCTAGCGACGAAGTAAGTTTTTAATTGCTCATGTGCAGCTGATCGGAACCCTAGACTGGTGCAAAGCAGATGTCGTTCTGAGAAGAGCGCGAAAGAAGGTGCGAAGCTACGATATATACTGCTGCGCCTTTGTGGGTAGATGAAGATTAAGGTTAGGTGGCTATCCCTCGTTCAGGGCAGAACACGATCCATTAGAGCCGGATGTTACGACCACTCTAGAAACCATTTGGATTTTAGGATTAATTTTGATTTCTAATTGATATCCTTGTAGTTCTTCAAAGAAATATTTTCCCAGGGCTTGCCGTGGCTTAGTGGTTAGTGCGTCGGACTGATGAGCAAGCTACGTAGGTTCAAGCCTCAATCTCTATCGGGAAATGATAAGCCTCCGAGAGGACAATTTGTTGTGAAAAAGTTTCTCAATTTGCCGTTCGGAGTCGGCAATAAATTGTAGGCTCCTTCCGTTGATGGTGCGAAAAATGATACACGCACAAGATGAGTGGTTGTGAGAAGCTAGGCCTTGTCTTACCTTGAGATGTCGCGCATCCTCATTGTGGAGTAAATCGGTAATGTATTTCAGTACTCCTTCTGTACAAATGCTTTCTGCTGATTTTGAGGAGACTAAACGATTTGCACAAATTTAAGTGAAGCCAAGTTTGTCCAGCATCGTTGCAGGGTGTACGATTAAGCCATCTCCCGTTACTCTGTCGAGAGACCAATACTGAAGGTAACAGGCAAGCCAAAATGTTCATGCCAAACATCTCCCTTACCAGAACGAAACAACTCCGAGGACTGACCAGGAGTCAGGTTCGAATGGTTACAGGCTTCCTAACGGGACACTGTCCAGTCAAAAAACACCTAATGACTATGGGAATAGTACAAGACAACACAAGCAGAATGTGCAACGAGGACGAAGAATCAGCAGAACACATCTTGTGTCACTGTAAATGTCTAATCAGAACACGTCATCGTCATTTAGGCAAATTCTACTTGGAAACAGAGGATATGTCTGCCAGCTCACTCAAAGACATCTCTGGATTCATCTCGAATTCAGGGTTCATGAGCGAGCTCTAAATAATGGAAATTACAATAGGCCCATAGGCGGCCGTAGTGATAAGGTGACTCGATCCCACCTCTACTTACAATCTAATCTAATCTACTCTCAAGTCAAGTACCGTGGTGAAGGTGGTTTGCAGGCCACCAAGAGTGCGGTAGTGGCCTCCTTGGTACGCCCTTGTGTGAAAGTCGAAATGTTGGTTTACAGGTTCAGAACTGATTTTTACTACAAGAGTCATTTTTAATTTTAGAAGTGCTGTACACATTAAAGTACTCATTTTAGCCTGAAAACCCTAAATAACAACTTGGGTACTTCCTCGAACTTTAACTTGGTCAGATAATCACATGCAGGTTGATTTTAAAAAAAAAGGTTCAAGCTTCCTTTATCCTCTTCTAATTATTTAAAAACTTTATAGCTATATATTGTTTGTACAATCTTTGTTTACAAAATCGATAGAAATCATATTCGTGTGTAAAATTCTTCCTGACCATCTCCTTAACATCGTCGTAGATCTTTGGCTTGCGTTTGTTTTTATTCCGATTTGTTATATCATCCTTGTGCACTGCAACAATTACAAATCATATATTTTGAATTCTACAAAAAATTCAAAGTGGCCTACAATCATAGAGAAACCTGGCGCCGTAAAAATACCTCGGGATGTATTTTTCCAGCACAGCCAGTGTTATATTTGTATCCTCCCATGATCCCACAACAGCGAATTCCTTCTCCACATTCCTCTTGGCTATCTGAACAGCTGTCGGCGAATTAAATGGCCTGCAAAAATTCGTTCCTCTTATAAAACAAAACCATTTCATGAAATTGGTAAACAAATTAAAAATTACAAGCAATCCGCTGTGTGCCCACAGAAAAACAGTGACTGCCTTCGGTAATCCCCTGAGGTGTCTATCACAGAATAAGGTACATACTGACACTCGGGATCACCACTCCGTACGCACGTGTTATAGTCCTTCTTGAACCACCTGGCTGGATTGACTTTCTTGTCGGGGAATTTTTGAAATTCCACAGCATTCTTGTGTGCTCCTCGTATATAAAAAAACCAACTAATGACGCGTTCTACAGGATCTCTAACCAGATTTACGTAAATCGGTCGTGGTAGGTTGAACTTTGTAAAATTTATATAGTTCACATGCTCGATGTACACGGATGCCGGACCGAGTTCCACCAATGTACTGGCCACTTCTTCTTGCTGCTTTGGAGTTCTAACGCGTGGCGTTACTTTGCGAACTACGTTTCGTTGAACATTAAGATCATTTAGTTTGGCCAGGTGGGAAAACAATTCCATAAGCGATTCACTGCCAACTTTGGCAGCACGGTTGAAGAACACCGCATCGATCTCGGCCTTCGGGGTGTTGTTTAGATCAGATGCACGCATTGTTTCAAGCTGAGAAAAAAATAATGACCATCACGAATTGTGTTTCTCATGTGATAGGGAAGAACTAGTACTTACAAGCGAAAGGAAAGATTTAAGCAAAAGACAGCTTTCGGTAAGAAGCAGATATTTTGAGGAAAAAGGTTAAGAAGACCAAGTTGAATTGAAAAGAAAAAAAAAACTATTTGTTTTGTTTAGATTTATTTAACTTTGTCGGTTTCTTTTAACAGACTTTTGTCGAAATCCATTATTTCATCAAGTTTCGTGGCTAAATATTGTTTATGTAGCCTCTGACGGCAAAACTGATAGAACTCAATTTCGCGGGTGAAATTTTTCCGAACCATGTCTTTGATTTCTTCACTGATGTGTGGTTTCATTGGGTTGCCATTACTCTTTTCTTCATTGAGACCCACTAAAATTGAATAAAATAACGGTAAGTTCTCTTTTACGTTTTTGGAAAACAATGAATTGGAGCTCAGTCGATACTCGTTTGTTTGCTTATTTTTTTGTATCAAGCTGATCGGGATAATCCTCATTGGATTGCCGATGAACCAGCTGAATAGGTTCGCTGATATGGTGAGAAATTATCTTCACGATTAGCCTTTTCACATGACATTCAATTACATTCAAAGATTTTGCAGAAAGCTTAAGAAAATCGTAAATATACGTAAGATACTTAAGTCTCTCTTATTAAAAAGTCGCACAAGACTCAGCATCAGCCTCTTAGATGGAACAAGGCATTAGGCAAAAAGAAAGAGGAAGTTAAGATCCTGTGTAACAGGATGAATTTAATAGGGGATGACGTAACCTAGGAAAAATGCTGAAAGAAAGATAATTAGGCAAACGAAGAGGAAGTCTATGACTCGATTGTAGATACTACGTTGGAAAGATTCCACAAAATACTCACGAAGAGCGATGGGACTTGGCCTGAAAGCAGTCAAGAAGTGTTGGAAATCCTAATGAAAACTCATTTCGCGCGGTGTAAAAATTCGTTAGACAGAGTCATGAAAAGACAAACAGGTGACGTAGGTCCGCCGCTAACTGATGATCCTCAGTTGGAAGAGGCTATATTGCTTTTTGCAATGTTCAAGTCGCCTGGACTATAAAAAGTTCTGGATAAAGTCAGACACAGACTAAGGGCAAGGCCACGCAATGAGCAACAAAGCGGCAGAGCGGCAAAATTAAAAAGTATGAAATCGTATGGTTGTGGCCACGCAGTCATTGAGCGGCAAGCGTCATTTCTGAGCATATTTTCTACCGCTCTGCCGCTTTGCCGCTCATTGCGTGGCATAGGCCTTAGGGCAATCTACACGCATTACTTTAAACATATAACATTCATATCTAGGGCAGGAAGGCAGAAAAATACTTTAGGCCTATCAATCTCTCGTCTTGTTTTCCCAACACCCGAGTAGGACCTTGATGCTCATATTAGAAGTAAGGTATTGAAGGTGCCTTTAAAATTGTAAAGAGTGGATCTATAGTCCTCGAAAACTGTTCACCAGAACTATTATCAGTTATTTGTAAACTTTTCTCTATGTGCTACATGAAAAAGACTTTCCTCATTTTATGGAATGCGGTCCGCGTTCAATCAGTTCCTTTTTTTAAAATCCATTCGCGCTCAAGAGGTTATGACTTCTGAATATCCAGATGCTATTCAAACAGAGCGAGTGAGGCGCAGTGGTTCGAAACTCAGGTGATTGGTTTTAATGCCGTATGAGGATGGTGTTCAGACCAAATTTATGATGTTTCACAGTTCACGGTATTTTTTTCTAACCCCCTGATGTTATCATCGTTATCAGTTTGATCAACTTAAAGTCACTCTACTGTCAGTATTAGTTGAACCCGAAACCTTTAGCGTGACAAGCGATGATGCTAACCACTGTACCCTGGCCACATCAATTTCTTTTAAAAATTGAAATGGTCCGCGATCACCACTTTACGTGAGCTTACAATGGGTATTCATTACAAAGCTATGCTAGGAATATTTTTGTTTTGAGGAATTTGTGTAGATTTAATATTATATTTGTTAGGCGGTCGCCGTGGCTCATTAGTTAGTTCGTTGGACTTCTATGCGAGTGGCGTAGGCCCAGCCATTTCCACTGAACATAATTTTTTACGACACCACCTCTCGTCGGGGAATGACAAGCCTCCGGGAGTACAATTTATCATGAAAAAGGTTCTCAATTCGCCGTTTGGAGTCGGCAATAATTTGCAGGTCCCTTCTATTTGCGAGAAAAATGTAACACACACAACATGAATGGTTGCGAGAAGCTAGGCCTTGGCTCATCCCGAGCTATCCCGCCAGCTTTTTATTTATTTTAGGTGATGCATTGGCTAGATTTTAGTTTACCCAAAGGCTGCAGTCATTTTTGACGTAGATCAGAGGAAATCAGCAGTGTTGCGACACCTTGAACGCAGTAAGAAAATGTATCTGTCCCCGGTGTAGGAAAGGTTGGTGTCTACACATAAGTTCTTGAAGATATGAACATAAGTACTGGCATACATATATACATACATTCTCATTCCACGCACACTCATAGGGGGGATAGAGGGCAGAATTATTTTTAATGCTCAGTATCAACTCAAGACCAATGCATTTGCTAAACAAGTTTAGGAAATCGTGTATAGACGTGACAGCAGAATCATCCATACAATTATTCTTGGGGCATTAGCAAGTAGGGGGTCAGACCTCCCTTTTGGTTACTAGTTTTGCAATGCAGATTGTATTTTTTTAGAATCAAAAGGATTTCCATTCATTGGTTCAAACAAGAGAATGAGTTTTTCTAAAACATGTGGCTAATGAAAATTAATAAAAAATTTGAAATAGGCTCTACAACACTTTGAGGTTCTGGAAATCATCTTTTTTTTTTTCGCTTAGTAAAAGCTTTTAGAAATAAGACGGCAGGACTTGACGGAATTCCTATCAAGTTCAAAAATTCGCCGACAACTTCGGCGTATCTTCTTTACCCACTATATAATATAAAGACTTTTCCAATAAGTGGAGAAGAAGGATCGTAAATCTTAACAAGAAGCGTATTGGGGTGTTTCGCTTGCTTCTTCTTCGACTTTCTCCATTGGCATTGGCATAAGTCCTTGGACATGGGTTCTTTTCCTTTAATTTTCTCCTTCTGCTATCTTTTTGTCCGGTCGTGGTCTGACTTAGGGAATTAGGGGCTTTCGTTTTTATTAGATAGCTTTCTCTTTTTACTTGACACGAGATT
Organism: Matsumyia berberina; assembly: GCA_917880715.2. Lineage (NCBI taxonomy): Eukaryota > Metazoa > Arthropoda > Insecta > Diptera > Syrphidae > Matsumyia > Matsumyia berberina. The sequence continues at coordinate 41,075,874 of OU862870.1, forward strand.
TTGTGTTCTGAGCAGGTGGGGTTAGTAAGAACCACCCCCTTTCGACGAGTTGAGTCGAGCAACTGCAAGTATGCTGCCATCCTCTTCACCTGCACCGAAAATGCCTCCCTGCCCCAATCCTGACCCGCAACAATGGGGTAGAGTGGATGGGGTTTATTTTGAACGTATGTATAAAGTGGTCCGACAGCAGTAATATTTTAAATGACAGAATTAGTAATCCAATCCATGGATGGATTGGATGTTACAGCGCAGCCTTGATGAGGAACGTTTCGAATTGGGAGACTTAAGGATAAGTCATCTGCTTTTTGCTGATGACTTGGTCATCCTTACGTCCACCCAGACCGAACTTCAGCGCGCACTAGATAGGTTCGTCGCCGTCTGTGTTGAAACTGGGATGAAGGTAAACGTGAACAAATCAGAGGTAATGGTAATTTCCAGAACACCTGTTCAATGCACTCTGCATCTAAGTGGAGTCCCATTGAAACAGGTGGAGAAGTTTTAGTATCTCAGGGTCCTATTCACGAGCGATGGTAGGAGCCATACTGAGTTATCCTGTAGGATTGGTCAGGCTAGAGCAATTTTGAGACAGCTTGGTCAATCGGTTATCAGGAGGGCCGAACTTGGCATCGAAGCTAAGTTGTCGGTCTTTAATTCAGTGTTTGTTCCGACCCTCACCTATGGTCATGAGGTTTGGGTAATGACCGAAAGAATAAGATCGCGGATACAAGCTGCGAAAATGAGATTTCTTCGTTGTATTGCTGGGGTGACTCGACGAGATCGGGTTAGGAACACCAGAGTACGCGAGGCACTCAATGTCGAGCAGTTACTTCTTCGAACGGCGAGATCATTACTTCGATGGTTTGGGTACGTCAAACGCATGTCCCCAACTCGGTTTCCAAGACGTGCTATGGAATCCGTGCCATCGGGTAGGCGTCCCCTGGGCAGGCCTAGGATGAGATGGCTGGACCAAGTCCGAAATCTCACCTCTACCCGTATGGGGATAGCCCCTAATGGGTTAGAGTCGATGGCGGAAGATCAGGAAATGTGGAGAGTCCACTTAAGCTCCCTAAACCCGCGACCCTCATAGTGGATAAGTGCGCCATTGGAAGATGATGATGATGAGAATTAGTAATTGGATATGGTTTCCTGTTTCCCATTGAGAAGTTGACATAAGAATGGATCTTATCAAAAATATTTTATGTAAAAAAATGTAGCCAAGTCTCGCAACTCTTTCAGTCTTAAAAAGTTATAACAGCGCATAAAGGGCCAAGACTATTCCTCCTAGGAAATCTAATACATACTTTCATGGTCAGACCACTCAAGGCCAAGGTCACGCAATGAGCGCCAAGCGGCAGAGCGGCAAAATTAAAACGTATGAAATTCTATGGTTGTGGCCACACAGTTGTTGAGCGGCAAGCGTCATTTCTGCTCATTGCGTGGCAGACACCTTAGTTAAAAAAATCTCGTAACCTGACCATTTACGCATGTATTCCAAAAGCTAGGTGATTAAAACCCCTCCTGAAAATTTGAAATCTGACGTAGAACCCAGACTGAAGTTATGAAGACTCAAACATACGCCGAGTCGCTTCATGAAAAGGTACAGTAGCGTCTCTTTTAGAAATCGACTTGGCAGGGTAAGTGCTTCCAGTTATGTGTGATGTCAGCGTCACATGAATATTTTATTTTTGTATAATATATGCGTATGTACTTATACATTCGCTGATAGCATAAAATATTTTCTTTTTGGTAGAATTTTTCCAGCACTAGTTTAGAATCACACGATATCTTCTCGACTGGAAAATCAGCATCGTTCCACTCGATAATGGATGTGATAGTCTGTCCAAAAAGTAGTCGATTGAGATACGTCGGCCTAGTGATTTACGTTCAAGAAAAGCGAAGGGGGCGTAATAGGCAAAAAAAGGCACCAGTCACGATTTTTCTTTTTGTTTACCACTCTACGCCATAAATAACGTGAAGAAACAAAACGAAAAAACGTTAAATCGAGATTCGCAATTTTGCACAGTTACTAAGGCTGAGGCTGCCACCGTTGCATGCAATTTCCCGGAAATTAGACACCCTCTCTCTAAAATGAGATTTGACCTGAGTGGGAAAATATTTTCGCAGATTGTCTGAAATTACAGCCCAATTTGTGGGTAGTCTTTTTGCATTTCTTAAAAACTATAAGAATATTTGTTAGACGAAGCGCAAAGTGTACCTATGCCTTTTCGGCTTTTAAATACATCGTACACGACTCTAAATGACTTTATAAGTGAGCGCAAGACGTTAAAGTTGAAGGTAATAAAGTTGAAGGTATTTAGAGCTCTAAATGAAGCTATTTTGACGTCAGCATGTGACAGTTCGTCCAAGTTTTTGAAGAGTTAGGCTTCTAGATGGAGCTTCTTTTTTTAGGATAATGCTATGGATTAATATGTCAGTAGGGCGTCGCATCCTCACCAAAGGGTCACTTATTTGGTGGCTCACGATGATCAAAGCTTACAGCATAACCAAACTAGGCGGAGTCCAAAGAGTTATAAGCACAGGCATTACCAGAGCGTTCCGTTCGTGCCCAACGAGTGCGCTAACTATTCTTTTGTACCTTCCCCCCTCGACGTACATGTAAAATGAATGGCAGCGCCGGCAGACTCAGATACACAACTTGAGAAGCGGATTGAAAATGGACTGTGCAGTCAGTGCAAGGATTCACTTTGAAGTTATCGAGGCTTCCTTAGTATTTTTCATGTGGAGATGTTGGCTATTCAAGATGCTTGCCTCGAGCTCAAAAACCACTTAAATCGTGAATGAAAGAACTGAATATATGATACCTAGATAGCCAAGTAGCCAAAAAGACCGCAGCTTCTGTGATCACATTCTCCAAAGTAGTGGAAAACGGTTTTAAAGAACTTTCAAATTTGCCAGCCCAGTTCTTTGTCACTTTAATTTGGATCTCAAGATGAACTGGCCAGGTGAAGCTAAATTCTTTACCGCCTTCTTGTGGAATGGGCCACATTTCAGTGGGAGCTGATAAGGGAAGATTATCCGTAAAAATGGCTTACCAAATATGAATACAGCTTGATAGGTTTATCATGATTCTTATACAACAAAACTAGAAAGAGCAAGAGACACATTTGTCGGCTTGTAGCATTTTGCACGGGTCATTGGATTATCGGTAACCTCCCGGAGCTGCAAAAATGTAAACGGGACAGAAACCCTTGATTACTTCCTCCATTAATGCCTGGCGCTCACTAGAATTAAGTATCTCATATTAGGCAAACCCTTGTCCAACAACATCAACGATCTTTGGGAAAAAAATATCTCTGATCGCTGATATCTTTGGGTTTAGTCAGACGAGCCTGATAACCGCTACTCCTACCTATCCTCTCAAGCTCTGAATCGTCAAGATAATAGAGTATTTCCTCAAAGTTCTTAATTTTTCAAAGAAAGCGATTACTGCTGTCATCATCTGTGCTCTCGTCCTGCCTCATTTCCATGTCGGAATTCTTGTAGTAGTGAAATGGATCCACCTTGGATTTAAGAGCGACATACGAACATAGCTTACTTGCCCATGTTGATTGGAAGCCGGTGAACTCAGCCATTAGGAAGCCAAGTCTTGGGCATCCAAAGCTTTACCATAATTCAAAGATGACGTGCAAACAATTTCGAGTAGAACTGAGCTCCCGTAAATGTCTATCTAATTCGCTTACTATAATATAATTGTGGTGCTCCCTTGAAATACCTCGGTATGTACTTGTCCAATACTGCCAGTGTGACATTTGTATCTTCCCAGGTCCCGACTACGGCGTACTCCCTCTCAACATTCCGTTTCGCAATTTGCAATGGCATTTTTGCATTGAACGGCCTTTAAAACATTTAATCCTTCATTTAATTAGCTACAAAAACAAATTCACTCACATGCATCGTTTTGTATTTTGACCACAGAAGAACAAAGTCTGTCTCCTGTGATCGCCTACCCTTTCCAGCGGCGCTCCTTCAATGTATGTGCACACCTTTTGTCGCTCTCTGACACACTGATCAAAGTCCAGATTCACCCACGTGGGATGGGGCATATCCTTGTTCCTACTCTTTCTTTGCGGCACGAATACCCATGGTGAGCGGATGTAGTAGAACCAGCTTATCACTCTTTCAACTGGATCCCGAACCATGTTTATGTATATCGGACGAGGCTGCTCGTATTTGGTAAAATTCATATAGTTCACATGACTGACAAACGCAATAGGTTCCTGCAAATTGGCGATATTGTCCACCCATTCCTCTTCGGCTTCCTCGTCGAGGTTTACTTCAACTCCGCCCTTTTGCGGGTCAACACTAATCTCGTAGTTGTGCACTTTTGCGAGTTTTTTCATCAGTTCAATCAATTGGACGCTTCCGGTTTTGGGAACGCGATTGAAAACGAGTATATCCATTTCGGCTCGTTTTGTGTTGTTCAAATCGTTGGCTTTCAAGTCAAAAATCTGGTTTTGGAAATTTCAAATTATCGATGCTTATTCATGTGTATCATACATAATGTACGTGTGGGTTTTAAGAAAAAGTGACACAAGCGTAGAAAGATTAACGGAAACGAGAGATTTTGTGATTCATGAATTTATAAGCTATTGCCCCGAATACTGCGAATTATTTGAATTTCAAGACATTACACATTAGAAAACGTAGTTATAACTGTATCCAGAAAAGCATTGAGTCCTCTGTACAGTTTTTCAAAAACCAAACTCTGTCTACCAACTCCTACTTTCACTTCCACTCTGTGAACACTGGATGCCTAGAATACAACTTATTTCAAAGTTTGTGCGGGGAGCCAACGAGTGTTCTTGATAAGCCCGTCCTTTTTGGATTTCCAAATGTATGGCATTCCACAGTTCTACATTCCACACTTTCGCAGGCTACTATGACATATGTGGAGGGGATCTGGCCTACTAAGTTGGGGGATGTGCCCTCAGGATAATGTAACAACCACGAACGAGAACCACTGGGTACAACGCTAAAACAAGTCTCGTATATGGACGAACTTACTTTTCGTGACCCCAAAGAATAACGGATGGATATCCACGTGGAATGTTTGGTTTCTTGTCTTGTTGTATCCAAAGCTGCGGATATACCGAATACCGCAAAAAAACAAGGACATATATACATATGTACATCTGAGAAAGTTTTATGACGGGTGGCTACAACGGAAAGAGCCTCAAGTATTGAAGACCAGTGGCAACACTCCTTAAAAGTCATCAGAGATGCAGTTTCTAACCTGCTGGGTTTTTCTTGGCCACCACAATAAAACTTCTATTGTTCGCGCTTCAGGGGGTTATGAGCACTCTTTTGATGTTATTCACAAAGCGCGAGTGAGGTGCAGTGGTTTGCAACTCAGATAGTATTGGGTGTCAATGGCATCCGAGGATGGTGTCGAGACTAGTTGAAGATATTTGTGGTGTTTGTCATTGCTATAATTCACAGTATATTCTTTGAATCTCCTGGTGCCATAATCATTTTTAATTCAATCAATTCTTCAAGCTATAACACTGTAGGTCAGTGTTATGCCATTGGAGTAGAGCCGACATCAGCTTTCACAGTTGATCGATTTATTTATTTTTGGGAAAAAAATGTTGTTCTAGGAGTTCAAATCGGACTTTTAGCGTGACAAGCGATGATGTGAACCACTACACAATGGCCACGGCAAGGTAGTGAAACAGGAGGCATACAAAGCTGCAGTGTATAGAAGAACTGGAGCTGTTCGCGAGCTTGACAAGCAGAAAAAAAAGTAACGAATAGCAGCAAAAAGTGCGCGAACGAGAAATAGCGATGCTACTACAAGGCTCGAAAGTATAACCAAGGGGTAAAAAGAATATGACAAGTCCACAAAGCTTGAACCGAAGGGTACAAGGACGAAAAAGGTAACATAGTTGTATGTATTGTCGTTATCTATGCTGAGAATTTTAAAGGGCCACTTTTGCAGGCGAAGATGTATCAAATTGTGCTTAAAGAATTATTCAGCCTGGACGATATTAGTCAACAAGTTAAGTCCAATAAAGCTTCTGGAGCTGACGGTCTAGTTGCCAAACTGTTTAAAGCAACTAAAGAGGACTTGGTATGGAACATACACCAACTCATTTGCAAAATGTGGTCGAGCAGAGCATGCCCGAAGAATGGAAACTCGATTCTCAGGAAACGGACCGTTTAAATTGCACCAACTGTAGACGTATAAGTCTCTTCAACAACTCCTACGAGATCTTAATACCCAAAGGCCTTGTCAACAGCCTGATTGGTCCATGGTAATTTGTGGCTTTACGGCAGGAGAGTCCACCACCGACAAAATATTCACGTTACGGCAGATTTTGAAAAAAACTCAGCAATTTCAAATCGATCTCCTTTTCAAGGCTGCTTATGACGGCACAATGACGGCCTTAGCATCGTATTCGTATGACAGCTTCTACAGAGACGATCTACACATACAGAGCAATGTTCTGTTTTGGCATGTTTGCCAAACTCGTTTGATTGTACAGGATGACGATAATTGACGTTCCTCTATCAAGATTGGTAAAGACCTCACTCAAACCTTTGATGGCAAAAATAAATTTAAGCAAGGTGACGCCTTGTCATACGATCGTTCTTGAAAGAATTTTGCAGAAATCAGATACCAACCCATTCAAAATCATTCGAAGGTCCGTTCCAGAACTCACAAACGTTGACCGGTGGGCGATGTGATGTTAATATCGCGTATGTCAGACTGGAACCGCGAATATGTCAAAGTAAACTACTTGTGGTCAATCAATAGGATACCCAACACCTACATATGTATGTATATCGCAGACAGAACGTTACTATAGGCAGATATAGCCTTGAGGTAATTTCTTCTAGCAAGTGTTCTCTATGCGGTAATTAGAAAAGAGTTTAAGAGAGCTGAGACAAATCCTTCATTTTGTAGCAATAGGGAAGGTGCTATTACCCCCAAGAGGAAGCAGCACATAGCTCAGTTAACGACTTTAGTGGTGAGATTAAACGAGGGATAACGTTTGCCAACTACTGTTCCTTTGCGCAAAGAAAGCAATGACAAGAAATGCTCTTTCTCAGCTAAAGTGTCCATAATCATTCATCATTTTCCAATAGCCCGCTATCCACTTTGAGGGTCGCAGGTTTAGGGTGCTTAAGTGGACCCTCCACATTTTTGATCTTCCGACAGCTAAATATTCAGAGGCCATCCCCATACGGGTAGAGGTGACTTGGTCCTAGCATCTCATCCTGGTCCTTGCCCAGGGGATGTCTACCTGATGGCATGGATTCCATGGCACGTCTTGGAAGTTGAGTTGGGTGCATGCGTTTAAACACTGAAGTGTCCAGTGTCGTAAAAGTCCCAAATCATAATTTTTCTGCAGACGGTATCGACGGTTCTGTTAAGAGTAAACATCTTCAGGTGATTTTTGATCCCGTCTGCATAGGTGGTTAATGGAGAAGGAGATGCAATGCCGAAATGTATGGGCTTTTCAGAAGACAAGCTCAAATACATCAAATAAGATAAGATGGCTGATCAATATAGAGTTGGTGCTGCTAGTTCTTCGGCCCAGAAGGGGAAGACGGGACGCGCAAATGGGGAGGGGCCACAACCAATTAAGCTTGTAAAACTGAGATCAGCTAGTTAAGGATCAAGCTGGCTGGAAAGGCTTTTCTAGCGCTAAATAAAAAAGTAAGTTAAACTCTCCACAAAATTGAACAGCAGGTGTCATTTTTAATCAATAGCACCCAATCAACGAAAGCGTGGTCTGCTGGCTTCAAATCTTGTGTCAACTCGACATTATAAGCATGTAGGCCAAGATCTTTATTCAAAATGCGGTGCAAAGTGGTTGCAGATAGGCGCAATTCCTGTGATCGTCTCGAAATGGACACATCTGGGTTATCAGTCACACTCTCAGTTACGGCGATATTTTCAGCTGACCTTGCCGGAGTAGCACGAGTGGGAGTCTTCACATCACTACCCTATCCGAGACGTTCAAATTTATCGATTAAATTCACTATAGCTATGCGAGGAGACACTTTATGATGACTAAAAGCAGTACGAACTTTGTGAAACGTTTTCGCGATATTTTCACCATTTTTGTAGTGACTTCACTATTTTAACACATTGTGCTAGTATGTATCTATAACCTCCTAGTTTTTATTTATCAAGAGTCATCGCAATGATATCTGAGTGTTGACAGTTCAACAATGACGCGAAATTCAAAATGACATCTCTTGTTGAATGTCCCGATACTACGCAAGCTCCTTTAGATAGGATAATGGCGTCTGTCTTTTTTTGGTAAATATTTACTGATGCTCTTGTCCCAATTACATAGGAATGAATGTACATAACTATTACATCAGACGGCTTATATCGTCATTATCACGAGAAATGTCAACCAAATGCCTAAATCAAACCACTTCGCTTGGGCCCAGTTCTAGAGTAAGAGTTTTTTCCTTCTTCTTCCTATTTGATTGCAATTTCGTCTTACAATCCCTTATTTCAGCTGCTGCTCCTGTAACACGTTGGAATAAATTGGTACGACATGCCGAAGAAACGATGAATTTATTGCGATCGAGACTGAATTCTTGCACGAGTCTGTGGATTCAATATCTTGCGATTTGACATAGTTGGATTATTTTCTTTGCGGCTACACAGGTTTAAGCCAACAATTTGCAAGCAATTCACTACCTCAAATGGGATATTCGATGTCTTGTTTGTAACCACATTTTATGCTCAATTGTCGTTGAAAATTGAAACAATGTGGCTGCAGACTTTGGCCGATGGCTTCCAGTTCAGAGAATCAACATTGTGATCGCCGCCGTAAATAAATGTGATTCCGCGTACCGCCTTATGCGACTCCAGTTGCGTATGTGACTTTCTAAAGAAAATCAGGCAAAACAAGTTAATCAAACCAAAAGTGTTGTGATGATATTCCAAATATGCACTGAGCCATGTGGATATTTTCTCTTGGTGTCAAACTAATTAATCAGAGGTACAACCATAACCGTGTGTGTAGAAATCTATTTCAGTTGATCCAGATTAAAGAAATTTCTGCAGATCGATTGGTAGCTACATTTTTGCCGGTTGTTGGAGTTCAAGTGAGTTATTCATTGCGTCCAACATTGGAAAAGTCACATGTTTGGCTTTACTAATGTGGAAAAAAACATCTTTGGCAGTGGTAGGAATCTACAATCTCGACCTTACTACCAAAGCCAGAAGCAACCTACCGCTCTTGGGTAGGTAAGGCGGTTGGCCAAGGCTAAGGAAGGCCCTTTGTGATGCCACTGGGATCTATACCCTAGGTGTCACTCCAACTAATGAAACCATTTCGAGCTCTTAGTGAAGTTGAGGATACTTTTGACATTAATATGCGATAATGCGCCCAATTTTTTTTTGAAGTGATAGGCTCCTAGACAGAGCTTCCTTCTTTGGGATAGGGCAGGGCAAGTGCAGATGAAATAAAGGATCGTTTATTCCTGCTCTTAGTCCCTACAACTCCTACAAAAGCAATTTGAGTAGTGGCCCATCCTTCTGACATGAAGGCCGATGGGACAATGGCCAGTAAGAACATCGAAAACGGTGCTGATGAGCGACCTTTTAAGCAATATCAGGCTTCTGGATCGAGTGAGGTTTAGCACTCTGGAGGTATGGCATGTGGTACCGTTCCTCAATCTTTGGATTGTCTTGCTGGTCGCTTCGTACTCTAAGAGTAGTTTACATTTAGCGAGTGGAATACCCAGATTCCTCCGTTTTGGTAGGATCTCTACTGTATTACTGTATTAGGGGCCCTATGCGACCAATGAGGTCTATTGTGGTGGCCATATGGTTTAACCAGAGGTTATATTGACGCTTTTGATAAACCTCAGTATAGCCTTAGGTTCAATTTTCCGGATTTCCGCTGGGTTGACTGATGCCCGCGTGAAGTGGAGTAGTCTTTTGCTTGCGGCTCCTTGACATACGCACAAAATATGTTCAGCGGTCTCTTTTTGTTCTCCACAGAGCCGACATATATCAGTATCTTTCATTTTATGCAGATGGTATCTGAGTGGACAATGTCCTGTCAGATAGCCCGTTAAGGTTCTTAACTCGTCTTTGGTGAGATCAAGTAAAGTCTTAGCCTTGTATAGGTTGGGGTTGATAAACTTTTTCGCTTGTCTAAGGCCCCGGAGATTGGCGCAGTAGTCAGCGTGTTTGTTGATTTCCCAGAGTAGGCACCGTTGCGTGCCTGGGATCAAGGCTAAGGTGACCTTATTTACTGATGCAAGGCTTTCGAGGAGGTTGAGACAGTCCCAGACAAGCTTGGACCCTACCGTATAGGATTTCAGGGCTAACAGTGCAAGGTAGGATCTCTAACGTGGTACCACATTTGGCGAGTTCTTTGGCCTTACAATTCTCTGGATTGTCCCTATACTCGGGTACACAGTATAAGTGAATGTTAAACTGTTCTGCTATCTTCATGAGAGGCGGGCGACAATCTGTCTAGCTTTTAAAGTACATATACATGTGTTACTGATTCCAGAGACTATAGCAGTCTGGGTATCGGTAAAAATTGTGATGTGCTTATGCCTAAGCCTGAAAAATGTAACAATGGTCGGGGAGACGGAAGGAGATGCTCAAGTTGAGCAATTCGGAGAAAAAACCACCTCCCACTCCGTTCTCGGTTTTAGAACCGTCGCGACGGTATAGAGATCAACGGAGCGCTCGTCTCTGGCGTTATCATTCCCCCACTCCACTCTTAAGGTGTTTACCGGGATGAATGTTAAGGGATCCAAGATCGAAGAGTGGTCTACCGCTCTTAAGAGATCGTCCTGTGAGGTTTTCTTGACATTCTAATATACTGCATCGAATTCCTCTATGAGCTAAGAACAAGGGCATCGATTTTTTAAGCACAACTCGAGGACAATCTAAATGAGTTTTAAATTTTTAAAAAGGCGGGTCTTACTGTCAGTGTGAATTCTAAAAATCCCTCGCCGTATTTTTTGTACAGGTCACAAAATAGGTCGCTGTGGCTCAGTAGTAAGTGCGTTGTATTGCAGGCGTGGGTTTAAGCCCCAGACGTGTCCACCGACCAATTTTTTCGCGGCACCACCTCTCGTCGGGGAGTGACAAGCCCCCGTGAGTAAGAGCTTCTCAATTCGCCGTTTGGAGTCGGTAATAAATTGTAGGTCACGGCCATTCATGCAAAAAATGTAACACGTTCAACATTTATGGTTGCGAGAAGCTAGGCCTTGGCTCAACCCAAGCTGTCGTGTCAGCTGATAGAACTCGGCTGATGGCTTGTGAAAAGTATGAACGCTCTCAGAGGTTTGAATTCAAAAAATTTAATCATTTTCAATGTAAAAAGAAAACACTTGCATCCGTTTAATTTAACAATACACTACATGCCAGGCGGGATATTCTTGATCTTAACTATCGAACACAACTCAGAGAATTATTCCAGAAGCGAATCCTTCCTAAGAGCATAGTACTGCTTGTACAGCCGCTGCTTACAAAACCTGTAAAACTCGTATTCATTGGTGAAGTTCTTACGAACTATTGCCTTGATGTCCTCTCCGATGTGGGCCTTCCAAGTGTTTTTGTTTTGAATATTTTTCACCAATCCATCTTCATCTGTTGAACAAATCATGTAAATGTGTATATTCTACCTCAAATCTCATTAATTACTGTGGTACGTGGCTAGGGCTCCTTTAAAAAAACGCGGCACATAGTGCTCCAGCACTGTAAGGGTTACATTTACGTCTTCCCAAGATCCAACCACTGCATATTCACTTTCGACATTTCTCTTGGCCAACTGAAGGGCTCCCTCGCTGTTGAAAGGCCTACAAATACATGTGTGCATCGATTACAATCACGTCCGGACTTCAACGCTGTAAACTTACTCGCAGACGGGGTCGTGTCCACAGAAAAACAAGGATTGTCTCCTATGATCAAATACATCAGTTAAAAATCCCGCACCTTGTGTGTACAGACACTCCACGTTGCCCGATGTGACACACTGGCCATAGTTTTTCTTATACCAAGCGGGCTTTTTGAATCCATTGTTGGCCTTGTACATCAACACAGCTGTCCACGGTGCACGTCTGTAGTAAAACCAACTAATGACCCTCTCGACGGGATCTCTTACCAGATTAACGTATATCGGCTTGGGTAAGTTGTACTTCGTGAAGTTTATATAATTGACGTGCTTAGAATATGAAGCTGCTTCGGGCATCTCATCGATTTGTGTGGCCGTACTCAGTTGCTCTAGTTCGTTTAAGCGCGAAAAAACTTGAGCGGAAAACGGAGCACGACTAGTGCTGTAGTGATTGTCTTTGCCGAGAAGACGAATTAATTCGATGAGTTGTTCGCTGCCAACTTTCGGTACTCGGTTGAAAAAAAGGAACTCACGCTTAGCCATTCTGGTATTGTTCAGTTTGAAGGCGCTCAATGCATCAAGCTAAGGGTAATAGAAACATACATTGCAGATACAAGTTTGCTTGGGAAAAGATTCACTTCATGCCTAGCAAAGCAAAAGCACTCAAAGACACAAAAAAGAAAATTAGTTCAGATAGAGAGTACAGGGAAAGATATGAGTTTTACTGAGAACTACTGCGAAAGGAGACACACATTTTCGAAAACAAACAAACGACGCTTTTAGTTACAAATGGACTTAAAATGAGAAAGAACCAGCCATTGGTCGGCTCCCTGTGTAATGAGTCGCAATTTTCTGGAACGAAATCAAATTAAGTGCGAGGCAATAATGTGTCAACCGCCGAGCTTATCTGGGGGATTTTTAGTCGTCATAAATAAAGGAGGACCTCCAGTTGACAACCTTGCCTTCAGTCGCTGTTTCAGATAGTATGGTCTTGGAAAAGAGATGGTGGGAGATAAGTCCCTAAGGTAGCTTATGTTTGTTACTGACTTTAACCGGCCTCTTGCACTAGGGTTTTTTTTTTTCAGTGGAATTGGTCCTTCAGATTAGGGGTTTACAGGACTCGATCATCACCACAAAGTTCCATACAGTCAAATTCTACTGGGTTCTGTGACATAAGGACGTAGAATGGAACGAAAAAGCTGATGAATTGGCAAGATTGGGGTCAGCTATGAACTTCAGCGATGCGTACACATCTGTAATGCCACCGATAGGGAGATTGGAAAGGACAATAGGCAATAGAGAAAGAAACTAATTCCTCATGGTTAGCTAGAGAGGATTGTGCCACCTTTCGGACGCTATGGCCGAAATTAAATAAAACCAAAACAGATTCTCAGATTCTCTATTCGCACACTCACTGTAATTATAACATGTCACTGCGCGATCAGGACCATGCTTCGCAAGTGGAGAATCAAATCCAACGAGAAGCTGCGGAGATGAGGAAGAAGTAGAATCAATCCAACATCTGGTTCGTAACTGCCCCGCTCTGCAAGAACGACGTCTGCAAAAACAGCGCATTAGGATCAAGGTTCTTTGCAAGCACACCAGAGGTCACAAACTTACAGTCAACCGATCTACTCTAATCCATAAAGAGCACTAAATGGTTAACAAAATAGCCAACAATAGGATAAGTCCTTAGGTTGTCCCGGGAGCCATATTACACAATAGACCTCCAGGTCTCCGAGTGAACGTGGGGTTTACGGTATACCCTTGTTATGTCTCTCATAACTATGAGAGAGACATTAGCCTCGGATGCCAATGAATATCCTCATTTAAGATCACAACGGACTATCACTTAAGAGTATGGACCTGGAATGTGCTCACGCTGTACGCTCTGGTGTTACTCAAAAACTTTAATCTGTCCTCTGTGGTTCAAGACAAATATAACCACGATTCAGGAGGTACTATCCACACAATGAAAACTAGCTGCTGTATAGAGAACAGCCAGTGTCGCCATTATGGGTGTTCTACGCACAAATCCAACGGCAGCACTGAAAATGTTTCTCCATCTCCTATTTACAGACAAAATATCAGGCATGACTTCTCTCAGGCTCGCAAATTTGAGCTGCTTCTAGGACGAGAGGGTGGAACACTGCTCTGTACTCTCTGACTTAATAACCAGAAATCCTCCTAGTACAGATAACATCCTTCCTGTACTAGATTTTGATACGCGATATACAATCACACATCCTGAAAGTGAGGAATGACAAAGGTTTGCAAAAAGACAGCAGAAGTAGATAGTCATATACACAGACGGCTCTAAAATCCTAAACGGGTTCTGGCATCTACTATCTCAAGCCAGAGCTGAAAATATTTATAATTCTTTCGGATACATGCAGTGTGTTCCAGATATAGGTTCTAGCCCTGCTCAAAGCTGCAGGACAACTGGAGTTGAAAGCGGTATTCGACCGGAACATTCCCATCTACATCGATAGTCAGACCGCACTCAAAGCGCTAGAATCGAACGCCATCCTGGACATTGCGACAAGAGACGAGGGAAAACTACCTTAAAACAACGCTGTTATCGTCAAACCGCTGTCCTGCATGGTTAAGGCCAGAGCTTGAAAATAACTCTCAACCTTTATTTTCATTTGGTTTCTCAGTGAGAGATATTGCATTGAGCATCGACATTTAGGTCTTGCTCCGAGATATATTTATATATACTCATCTTTCCGCTCTTCGCTTGAGAGTTATTTTTTTATTTCAAATATATCACTCCTCTGTTGACTTTTTTTATAAAAATTAAATGGAAATGATCAACCTAAAACCTCTTTCGTCGAGAATAAATCAAAAGTCTTCAATGTATAGAATACAATTGTTGTGTTCATTTCACATATATTATCAGTATAGAAGAACTTTCTTAGACAACTATTTACTGATGACTAATCAAATCACTAATCGGCAATTCCGATGCACTGCTTGCTAACTAAGCGACAATGATAAAGGAGATTTATTTTTTTCTCTCAGTGATATCTGTCATTGATTGACCAGAACCTAAAAAAAAGTAAAGTAAAGGTTTCTCTCCGACCAAGAGCGAAAAACGTACGGTGATGCAAATCGGTCATTAAGTGAGCTTATTTCAAAATCTTAACAACAGAGAGTAATTTAAAAACCTTTGAAAAGGTTGAGAGTTATTTTCGAGCTCTGGTTAAGGCGAACCTAAAACACAACATAAACAGACAAGTTGACAACAGTGATCAAATATAAGAGAACATAGGGTATCTGAAGCCTTATGCCCGGGATTAGATAAAGAAAAGACGAGGGACATTCTTAAGCTAGAAAGGTCACAGCTAAGAATAACCGTAAGAAGTATATCCCGGCATTGCCTTCTTAGAAAGGACGCTAGGAGGCTAGTTGCCATTGTATTGACACACGTCGTACTCGAAGACTTTATAGAGAGGAGGCATGAGTAAGAGTCTTTCCGAGTCTTTCCGCGTGACAGGAACAATATCCGGCAGTTCTATAGAAATGCCAAGCAACTGGTAACTGGCTTGAAGTAGGGTCGCTAGTAATGCTTTAAGCAGTTGCTGAGAGTGTTGTGCTCATGTTGAGAGTGTTAGGGTAAAACGAGCATCTGCCTCCATATATTGCCATTTGGAAACAATTCTTGTGACCTCTTCTTAACACGTACCGGATCCCGACAAGAAGATTTTTTTTTATACATAATGGACACGCCCGAAAGGGCCTTAAACGTCAGCGACAGCTGGAGTAGAGTAGAAGATAGAAGCCAGTATCTTAAACAAATCTTTCTGTCTGAAGACGAAATTGACATAATCGGTCAATCGCAACATGCCGCTATTAAGGGTTTAACAGTAATTGAAGAAGAGATGAAGCGAATTGGCCTTGAGGTAAAAAAGCCAAAGAAAGAAGGAACTGTCTTGCGTCTAGAATGATACGTCACTGTTGACAAATTGTAACCTCGCAATAGTAGAAGTTTAACTATTTCGAAGAAACCATGACACGTTAATGGAAATTTGTCAAAAGACCCTGCCCATGTAATTCCGTTGTATGGTACCGAATGCAAGGCATATGTTAAAAACCTTCGAAATAATAATCCGTCGAATACACTGACTCGGCCATTTTGTGCTATTGGACAATATAGCTCCAGTCAAAGGGATCTCTGTTTCAAGGAGTCAAATGGTCACTTTCGTGATCGCATAACTCGTTACGCAGAACGAGAGGATTCGGACCCAGAATGCTTGTTTTAACGTGAAATGTTATACAATCACGGAAGAGACCTTTTGACCCCAGATTCGAAAAAAAAAAAAAACAGAATTTCAATTTTAAGGACCACGTATTCGCGATGCCAGCGTCATTTTTTGTTTTTGGAGAAAGCAGCGTGCCTAAGATCGAAGAGGATGGAAGAATTGTGTGTCTCAGGCAAAGGCCTTTCACGGACCCATTACATTTTTCAAAAATCTAAACCCGTTTTTTTCTCAGTGAAAAATTAGAAAAAACTGTTTATACTTTCAATCGAATGACTGCCTTTGGATAGTAGGAAACTAGCGGCTCTATTCAGTGATTTTTGTAAAAGCTGTAGAAATGAGTAGGTAGAAGAATGTTCAACCCACTTCCTCTGCCAGTGCCCAGCACTATCTCACAGAAGAAGATTTCGCGCTCACTATCACTTCCACGACAATAGTGACCTAAGCCAAACCCCAATTCGAAAAACCCCAATTCGAAGCTCCTGTCCTTTATCAAGAAATCTAAAGACTACCTGTAAAATTCT
This sequence comes from Matsumyia berberina, assembly GCA_917880715.2. Taxonomy (NCBI): domain Eukaryota; kingdom Metazoa; phylum Arthropoda; class Insecta; order Diptera; family Syrphidae; genus Matsumyia; species Matsumyia berberina. Next base: position 41,092,512 of record OU862870.1, read on the forward strand.
CCCTCAGAAAGAATTCCACAAGTATCACAATGGGTCTTGAGCCTAACTGAGTCCTCTAGGGAAACCTATCTTACCTCACCTTACCTAAGCCTTTTGTCGAGGCATTTTAAAGTCCTAACAGAGAGGTTTGCTTTACTCTTAGACAGACTCTAATTTAATCATTGAAGTCTGTTGTTTTAATAAGGTGCATTTGATAAGGTTCGATTTTGATTCTTAAAAAAGTCATCAGCGAAAATATCTTTAAGTGGTCAGCTTCGTAGTAAGTATTTTTTTTGAATAAACCTCTGCGTAATGAAAACCCGATCGAAGAATAGAAGTATTGTACATACGTATATAATAAAATAAAACTCCATAATATTCAACAAAATCAAAGCTTATTGGAGCAGTCGGTAGGTGGTAGTTCTCTGACAAAAAATGACATGTTGAACACAGCTTCTTTCGCAGAAATCGATGGCTGTCAGTTTTAAAAAAGAAGTCAGATTCTATGCCTAAGATTGGAAAAAGGCTGAGTTCACTAAATTATTTTAAAAACTTTGTTGTACTTAAATATATTTTTCTTTTATTTGTTCGAAAAGGCTTTGTGTTTGCCGAATTCCGCAGTCATCATTCAACTTCCGGTAGCAGCATGTAATCATCTTCTCCTCCAACTTCAGAGTTTATTGCAGCATACTGTCGGTAAAGCCTCTGTTTGCAAAATTCGTAAAATTCAATTTCTCTTGTAAAGTTTTTGCTCAATATTTGACGAACTTCAGGGCTGACGGATTTCTTCACCTTGTTCTTATTGATACTCGAGAGTTTGTCTTGTCCCACTGAAAAAATTCAAATCGACGGTTTTACTTTCTCCGGATTGAACTGTGACTTACGGTAATAGGCAACTTTCGCATTTTTAAAAAATCGTGGTATATACGCTTCGAAAACAGCAAGTGTTATGTTTGGATCTTCCCAGGTGCCCACCACAGCATATTCCTGTTCCACAGTTCGCTTGGCTTGCTGGAGAGCATCTTCCGAGTTAAATGGCCTTAATAACACATGCATTGACTTAACATCTCCTAAGAAAGTCTGGTTATTACTTACAAACACTTTGACCTATTTTGTCCACAGAAAAACAACGTCTGTCTTCGATGATCCCCAACGCGGTTGTTTATCTCACCCTGGTTGAATTGGCAGTGAACGTTGTTGGTTTTGACGCAAGTGTCTAGATCCATGTCCATGAATTCTTGATCCGGAAGGAGTGGAGCACGGTCACCCAACTTTATTTGAAGGTCCTTGTAGTACCAATCTGCCCGAATGTAGTAGTGCCAGCTGATAATTCTTTCAATTGGATCTCGCACCAGATTAATGTAAATCGGTTTCGGTAGCCTTAGGTTCGTGAAATTCAAGTACGCCACGTGCTGACTGTACACATATGGTGGAGGTCGGGAGTAGACTACCTCGGTGGCGAGTTTTTCCTGCTGCAATGGACCAAGCAGAACAGTTTCATGCGGTTTGCCTTGATCTCGTGTTGCGAGGAAGTTATTGATTTTTCCAAGTCGTTTCAGTAACTCCATTAGGGACTGACTGCCTACTTTAGCTACGCGATTGAACATCACAACTCCAATCTCTGCCTTTTTCGTGTTATTCAAAGGGTCCGCCTTGTCTAGGGATCTCTTTTGGAATTTCTGTGGGTTTAACGGGGAGGTGATCGCCAATCAGAATGAGTTTGTTTTAAGCTTGAGAAAAACCATTGATAGATACCACTCCAAAAGCCACTTGCTTCGGTGAGATTGGGATCCACTTTTTATGGACTTGAAAGACATGACTTAATGTACAAATGGAGACAGGGAGTAAGATTTCCTTTTGATGAGTGTCAATCATTTTCAAAGAGAAAAGTCTGGCGTCAGTAATAAAAATAAATGTAAATCTTCATGAATGTAAGCAAACCTTTAATCGTTTTAGCCTTGAAATGCTTTAAGCAGTGATGGTATGAGCCCGGTGTAAGACTTTGGACTGCAATGTATTATTATCTGTTGGAATGTTGAATTGTGATAATTGAATTTCCAGTTGCACTTAGCTAGCACCAGCAGAGCTTTGTTTTTTTTTAAATTGATTGTAAGTTTAAGCATTAGCATTTAAGCATAAAGTTGTTGGCAGGTAGTTTTTTGTTTTATATTGATCGAAAGAAAAAAATCAATTTTATGTAAATAAAATAAATTATTATGACTAAGGTTATAGCTTAAAGAAAACTGAAGTATTTGATGAAAAATTGTGATGGGTCACAGGGACATTCCGGCCAACCATTCCCGAGAAGACGTGTTCGGAAGGTTGGCATTTGCATTGAATCGCCCACAAGATTTTACCAACCATCCTTTGTGTATCTACTCTGACCTCCATGTGGTGAACTAAAAGTGTCTAGTTTCTTAACTCGAGATTAGGTATCAACCTCCTTAGAAGATTGTTGATAGTAGCTAAGGAGAGAGGTAGGAGAAGTTTTCACTAAAACACTCCTTCTTGAAGCCGGAAGATGGCGTTTGCAGTTCCAGTTAGGTCAAACTTTATGGTAAACACCTTGTAGGGGGTACGCCGACAAATTCGAGGCTCAGGACTACAACGAGTGATTTATGCGGTAAAGACCTAGCCGTTCAGATTGGGGTTATACCGTCGGTGAACTGCTCTGTCCCGAAAAATGTTTCATACTACGAGGCTTCTTAGGAAGGATGGCTTTCAAGAGAGTAAATAGAGGCCTCTTCAAATCTTCACTCGAGGGACGGTGCAATGGAGGAAAACCGCGACTTAGGTGGCGCACCAATTTGGCGTACAAAACTGGAGGCAGCTGCCTAAAGACTAAGCTGGCTGGAGCCGCTTGTTGATTGAGGTCCAGGCCAACCCCGGACTATAGCGCCACCTTAAGTAAGTAAGTAAATAGAGGCCTCTGATTAAAAGTATTCGATAATGAATACCTTATGGTGTACAAAAAAAAAGAAGAGAATTGAAAAAAGCCAAACAGTTTTCCTGGAAACAATTTCGCAGCAATTGCGACACGATGGAGGTTTCCAGATTGCGATTGACTCTGTGCAAAAATGTAGCTATCCCCGCTTAGGACGGACTTTCAAGTACAGATTGGGAATGACTTACCTTCTTGAGAGAAGTAAGCTTCGAACCCTATTATTTGCCTAAACCGGGCTGAATTTTTCCTGCGGATCTGCAGTAGAAGATATTATTCTCCCTTGAATGGTAATCATTCACAGAAACATACTATGGTGGGTTAAAACTTACATTCTCATGTTCATTTATATTCAGACGGGATTAAATAAATAAATAAATAGCTGGCGCTACAGCTCGGAATGAGCCAAGGCCTAGCTTCTCGCAACAATTCATGTTGTGCGTTTTGTATTGTTTGCACGAATGGCAGGGACCTACAATTTATTGCCGACTCCGAACGGCGAAGTGAGAAGCTTTTCATGACAGATTATACTCCCGGAGGCTTGTCATTCCCCGACGAGAGCTAGTGCCGCGAAAAATGTTCGGTTTTCCTGGCTGGGGCTTGAACCCACGCCGCTTGGTCAGCAGTTCAACGCAGTAACTCAGACGAGATTACTTAAGCTTAATTAAAAGGATAACACCACAGCTCAGAGATCTGTTTCCCTCTAGCGGGAGTCCGCTTACCTTTCTTCGGGAAAACAGTACTTAATAAACTACGAGTGTTGAGCGAGAACCCATTTTCGGGTTTTAAACGAACTCCATTCTATGAAGGTGTTAAGATCGATAAAAAGACAAAATTCCAACAAGTAACCCTTTAACACTTTATGATACAAGGCTTACTCTCTCCAATGAGGCCAAATTTTTAAATATCGTATTTAATGATAAGAGCTGCAGAACTACCATTCTACCAGAGACGGTTGTGGTTGACGTGGTTCAGTGGTAAGTGCGTGGGACAGGTGAGCGAGCTGTGTAGGTTCAAGCCCCAGCCATGTCTACTGAAGATACCTATACCGCGTACATTTCTTCTCTATATTTTCGGTAAAAATTGTGAAGAGTCGCCTTTGAAGCCACAAGAATCACATGAATATCATGATACCACAGCCATCGTTAACGCATTTAATACAGAGTTGCGACTGACTTTTTTGTTGAATGCCGAGTAAACCGAGTCCCTGGATGCCGTACCGAAAAATCAGAGAAGGGCCAAAGGACCAACTTATTCGTCTATTCAATTATGAAGACAAAACATAATATTCAGTAGTTTTTTGGGGACTAGGCCCTAAAATGGTTCTCGAGCATAATCAGACCATATGCTGTTTATGGTCCGATTGGACGTGTAGGTGGCGTTTAACTCACTCAAGGCAGTCTTCATATGTATGTAAGTGGACCTCAGCACTGGGACAGGGAGTGCGATTCGCGATTTGTCTAACTTCACCCCCTTCTAAAATTATTAAATAGAGAATGAAGTTAGGAAGAAGTTGACTTTGGGCGCTGTTTAGTGAGCAGCAGACGGCTGGCAGAGGTACACCGCAAGGCGGAGTACTCTCACCATTACTTTAGCCGACAGTAGTAAACGGATTGTTAACGACGTTAGATATGAGATACGCTAACGACATTGCAATAGCAATCATTGGTGAATTCCTCCCCACATTAAGACCCCTTATGGAATCTGACCTTAACAAATTCGCAAGGTGAACGCAGAAGGTATACCTCGAGGATAATCCCTCTCAAACCAACCTCGTTATTTGCAAGACACTATAAAGTTCCGTATTTCATCCCTCCTAAATTAGAAGGCACAGAAATCCAATTAGTAGACCATGCGAGATACCTGGGTGTCATAGGAAACTCAGCTGGGGACTCAATATTCAAGACAGAAAGCTTCAATTTCTATATATTCCTGTCGGAAAGCGCTGGGTCCGAAATGGGGCCTGTAGTAGTCCACTGGATATATATGGGGGCGGTGAGGTCAATTCTTATGTACGAAGTGTTGGTCTAGTGGATAGCACTGGGCAAACAAGCAACAATAGCCTCCTTGAAAAGATGTAAAGGCTATCATGCATCTGCATAACGGGTGCGTTGAGAACACTGCTGACAAATGACGAGGCAAGCTAATGGCAGTCAAAGCAGCAGCTTGTCAGCACAGCAACAGGCCACTCTAGGATCGTCAAGGGCAGCAGTACTATTCCTAGTAAAATGGTCTACGTTGTCCCCCATATTGACTTTAACGTCAGTTAGAAAACCCGATTTCCCAGCAGAAGCTCTTGGGGTCTAGCGCAGTTTTAAGCGAAGCTCCGGTAGATTTATTTCCAGACGACTGGTAAAGTAATGCCGCAGGTCTCTTAATGAGATTGCACAGATGCGACGTAACTCTGTACTGAGTACCAGGACATAGTAAGGTTCCAGGCAACTGCAGGGCGGACGAGTTGACAAAAGAAGGCGCGGATGGGATCTTCCCGGAAAACGTGAGGGAATTGCTCCTCGATGCAGATGCCAGGAAACTGGTAAACCGTAGGTGGAACAATATCAGCACTTGTCTCTTGTCCAAACATTTTTGGCCCAAGCTGGACTTAAAAATAACGGAAAGAATTTTATCCACTAACCGGAGAAAACTTGGGTTCACTAACAGGATGTCCTCACCTGGCACTGCTTGATAGGCAGACATGCGCTCAGATTAGGGGTCACCTCTAATGATTTGTAGAGATGAAGAGGAAGAGAAAACTAAAATCCACCTACTCTGGACATGCCCTGCCCTTATAATGTTAAAAGGAAAACGCTCGGGGAATACTTCTATGATGATTTTAACGATCCAGTCGAACTCGACATCCAAAAGATAAGAAACGTTCATCCGGTAAGCCGGTGTTTTTCGTGGTACCATAATGGGCCAATCTGGTGTAAGTGTGTCTCTGTTTGAACGGTGTAGCCACCTAGCTTAATCTAACCTGATCTAACATAGGAAGAAGTTGGAAAGCTCCTTAACTCCGCTTCAAGCGTACTCTGCCCTGTATACTTGACATCACATGTTTGAAATTAGTCTCATGCAAAGTTTTGTCTCAGGAACACACAGGAACACACATAAAGGTCTCTGAAGAGTGAGCTCTGCGGAGCTGGAATATATTCACAAAAAGTCGAATGGATTAGTCTATCTCTATCGGTTTCACATGCATCTGAGACAAAAAATCCATTTGCATTTGGCTTGATAGCCAACTTTTGTGAGAGATGTTTTAAATGGGTTGAACCGTCTCTAGTTTGACGTTTCTAGCCAGCTAAGGATCGAGGAGTTAATATCCTCAGCCAGCAGCATGGGCAAGCAAATGAAAACTTCAAAATATCTACATACGTAGGTATCAGCGTTCAGTTTAATTTGTAAATAGTTCCGCAACGTCCGTGTTTCACAAAATGTAAATTTAACTAAAAACTACAAATAAATGCATATATGTAAGGATGGCATTCACTGGGCACAGGCACCACGCACAGCCACTACTCCAAGCGGGTCGCAATGTACTGCTTAAACAATCTCTGCTTGCAGAACTGATAGAATTCGATTTCGTTTGTCAGATTTCGGCTAAGTAAGTCCCGCACTTCTTGCGTGACCGGCGGCCTCGACGTGTTCTTGTTAATCTTGCTCAGAGCGTTCTGACTTTCTGTGGAAAGAGGCAAGTGCAGTGATGGTCTAAGAGAATTAAACAACACCAACGACTTACTGTGATAGACTTCGGTTGCATTTTTGAAAAACCTCGGTATGTACTTTTCCAAAACAGCGAGCGTGATGTTAGTATCATCCCATGAGCCCACCACAGCGTAGTCCTTTTCAACGGTTCTTTTTGCCAGTTGCATGGCGTGGTATGAGTTAAAGGGTCTATATTGCGGAATGATGAGTGGGAGAGAATGCATATTGGGGGGTGGATAGGTACTCACAGGCATATACTATCATCCTGTCCACAGAAGAACAACATCTGACGTCGATGATCTCCCAGAAACTTTCTGGTGTCCTGTTCGTATATGCATTCCGGGTCGTTTGCACGTAGGCAGGTTGCAAAGTCCTTCTTCAACCATTCAACCGTGGGCAGTTGAATTTCGGGAAAGTGTTTCTTCCGGTCGGCAATGTACCATGGAGCCCGAATGTAATAGAACCAGCTGACGATTCGCTCAACCGGGTCCCGAACTAGGTTTATGTAAATCGGCTTCGGATAGTCCAAACGAGTGAAATTGATGTAGGCAATGTGTTTGGAGTACGCGGCTGGCTCCTTGAGCTCCATAATTTCGTCGGCCACTTCGAACTCCTTATTTCCTGTGACCAGAATCGCTTCCAGCACCTTGGGCTTGTCCCGCTGCGATGTATATCCATGGATCTCGGCAAGGCGTTTCATTAGTTCCATCAGACTTTGACTACCGACCTTAGGCACGCGATTAAAGAACAGGATGTCAACTTCCGCCTTACGAGTGTTGTTCAACGAATCAGCGATAAGGGAGTGAATCTGTTTTTAAAAAGAGTTCAGTTCAGATGTGTGTCAGTGTTTGGTGGACTGTGTGTGGCTTTTCGATTTTGAATTTGGTCGGAGACTTGAAGCTCAGGCGGATATGTTGAACTAGTAACCCTTCTTAGGAAAGTCATTTACAAAACATGTACACAGAATTATTCCTTAACTATCATGCTACGCATTGTGGGTGATACTTACCTGTGGGCCAACGCACAGGCATGTCCTGTTTGCAAAGAAGCACTACACATTTATTTGACAAAACACACGAATACAACATAGTTTCACAAATGATTGGACATAGACACATGAACTTGGACTGGTGGTCACGCTTACGCAACATTTAGACAAATTTTCAAGACCGGCTTAGGTTTCCCTGTGCAGCTATACTTGTCTTGTCTTCAAATAGTTCTCAATTCGTAGAGCAATCTTGTTATAAATAGTTGAAAGAAAGGTAGTCACCTCTTTGGTTGAAGGAAGACAAGAAACAAAGCCGACAGCAGCCTCTAGGATAGGTTAAGTGTAGATAAGCAGTAGTATCAGTTGATGACATGTAAACGTAGATCGTTGCGATGGTAAAGATGAATGTGAATGGTCGATATGAATTTTTATTTTTTTTTATTTAAAATGAAAATAATTTTTAAGATAGTTACATATGTATGTCAGACGACGCTTAGGTAGGAGGATGTAAGCAGTAGGAGAAATGAAATATCAATCACCAGCGAAGAATCGGCTACCAGTGCAACATTTCCTCATATGCTTTAGACCAATGTTTGAATGATTTCAATGAATTCCCACAATAAAATGTAAGAGATGTGAATGTGAATAAAGACACATACCTGTCCCGTGCTCTTGAGGTATTGGTAAGTTCCATGCAGCGTATTGATGTCATTCGGATGACCTGGAAATAATAAAAAAAAAGATTATTGTCGAGTAACTCAGTAGGGAAATACATTCTGATAAGCACTTTTGATAATATCCATATGGTTCCCGTTGACAAATAGTAGGGTGAACAACTGAGGTTCGTGAAAGGTATAAAACCGATAAACGGTCTAAAAAGGAGAAGCAGTAAGTCTATTCGTACCGTGTAAGCTAGAGGTCAATAAAATATAGTTTATTCTACTTTTTTCATCTATACTTTTTTTTTTGTTTTCCACTAGCGATTTAGGGGGTTATCAATACCCTTTTGGTGTTATTCACACACAGTGAGCGAGGTGTAGTGGTTTGGAACTCTGGTAATATGAGGTTTTAATGGCATCCGTCTAGACTAACCGGAGATATGTATGGTGCTTGTCATTGCTATAATTCACGGGAATGTGGAAACGTAGGGCGAGATAGTTATCTTAACTTACCTAATGTACTTTTTAGCAACAACAATGACTAACGACTCAGAGCGAGAGTGGCACTTTGTCTTTAGCTTAGCTTCTCGCAATCATTCATAGGGTGCATATTACTTATGTCGCACGAATAAGAACGACCTACAACTTATTCCCGATTCCGAGCAGATGTTTGTCATTCCCCGACAAGAGATGGCGCTGCGAAAAATGTCCGGTGGATACCACTGGGGCTTAAACCTACGCAGTTTAACTTTGTCTTAACGATTTTAACTGTAAATTAACGTTCTGGCCCTCTAGAAAAGAATAATCTTGTCGTTCACGACACTGTCAGACGACAACGATGATGATTTCAAATCAACACTTGAAATACAGGGTCCTTTAGCAGACCGACTTGACAGAGGGCTATCTCATTGAGTGCGATAGGAACGGGTTAGGTTGAAGTGACAGTCTGCACGAGACACCAGTGTAGGTCTATTGTGATACCACAAGGATCTGGTAGTTTACAAAAAAACCTCAGGGCTGTCTTGGGCGTATAATAAAGCACTGAAGATACCTAATATTTACTCCTATGTTTGCCAGTTTCTCAAGGTTGTCAAAGAAGTTGGTTCGTAGGCGTATTTAATTTCGACTGGAGAAAGTCAGACTAATGTAGAGAAAGTAAAGAATATGTTTTTCCTACGCAGCTGCAGACCCAGCCTATTGGCTGATATCCAGTGTTTCTATTGTTGTCAAACCTTTGTCCACTTGCAAATTTTATCCAAAGCTTGTTGAAGCTTTACAGTTGCTGATTTCACTGAATTTTCCGTTGCCAGAATAGCCGTAGTGTCCGCGAACGAATCGCGAGGTACAACAGTGCTTTTTTCTTGAGGTATGTTTCGAGTATAAAGCAAAAACAAAACTGGACCAAGAACACTTCCTTGTGGAACTCCGGCAGTGATTTCCTTCCGAGTATTCAACTCCGTGCTTAACACAGAAAAGTCTGTTCTCCAGGTAGAACTCTAAAATCTTGTACAACTCTTCCGGAAGTACCTGTCTTAGTCTATACTTCAAGCCTTCAGCCACACATTGTCGAAGGCTTTAGAAATGTATAGAAAAGCGGTAGAACATATCTTCTATCGTCTTCTCAGTTTCATTGGTTATTCTACAAATAAATCTGGTCAATTTGGGAATGCTTGATTCTGAACCCGAATTGATAATCAGAAACCAAACCAGTGATGCCACCTACTATTGTACTGATGTGTTTCACTTTTCTGCATGATAAGGCAGTTGGAGCGTTAATTTATCAGGAATTCCTCTCCTCAGCGAGGCAAAGATAAATTCTCTGTTTAAGGCGTTAGAAACCTTCTCCAAATGGATGAATAGCAGTTGAAGTGGCGAACGATATTCAACATATTGGTCAATGATAATCCAGAGAGTGTTCATATGATCACATTCGAAGCAGGAATATTGAGAGCAGAAATGTGCTCGTTCGGCATCGAGCGTGTTTTCTAGATGTGGCTTTCTTCGATCAAGAACTACTTTAGCTATTACTTTGGCTACTGCAGGCAGCACAGAAATATCTCTCCAGTTTTCAGAAAGAGAGATAACTTTTTTGAAGGAGCTTGGCGACTATTCCCTATTCTATTTGATTTATCCATCGGAAAAGCTCTCGGTCTCACAATTCTTGTCTAAACACGTCCCCAAAAGATCGGCAGATGTTGATTGCCAATTGATTATCGTGAAGTCCTACTGCCGTTTCAGTGTTTTAATTGTCGTAGTGATCTCCTCCTGACTGGGTAATTGTCGCTTAGGGCGTCTCTTACTGGTTTGGATGCAAATTATTGGGAAATAGACTTCTTTCTATACCATTTAGGATGCAATAGATGGCCCATCAAACAACAAATTGTTGTCAATGGCCCGCTGACTTAAAATGCGAGTAACAGACTATCGGTTCATAGTTACAACTGGCGAATGATAGATGACTTTCCTACTTAGTGCGATATGTGGATTGTATGCGAAAAAACTGCGAGACAGAGCATAATACTGCAACATGTCTAAGGCTGTGACTGCACTGTAGCTAGCCTATCTTCAGTGACGAGTCGAAGATGGAGAAAGGAAACAGAAGGGAAGTGTTTCCAGGCAAATGTGCCATGAACGACTACTGCAATATGCCAAAAGCTAAAATTATTGTGGATGATCACAGACCGTTCTGCCATTGGAAATGCCACCGATGGAAATTACCAACGGTTTGAACAATCAAGTCAAATCCAAAGTACTATACTCGAACCTCACTAAATGAAAGTGAGTAAATAAATGCCTTACGGCATTAAGAGCAGCAGCACACTAAACAGTTTTGATGTGCCGCATTCCTGGACACTTTAAAGTTGGAGGGAATGGTAAACCAGATGAACTGGTCAAGTAAAGCTTGAACATGAATACTGGCTGCCTTTAACCTAAGCAAGTGCTTCGTAGCACTAGTCACTCGCCACTGAGACACAATTACAACTCACCAGTGGTTATGTCATAACCGGCAGTTTGTGGTTAGTGATCGATATGAATAGACCAACGACCTTATTGTCACTCGGAAGAAGTTCCATTCGAACGCTTGTCGGTGTAGAAACTGCGTATCTACTGAACAAATTAAGTAAGGTGTGGCAAGTCCTGCCTTATCACCTCTACAACATTTTAGAGTCATGTTTTGCAAATAGAATCCTTCGTGTTAAACACGGAAAAAAATATTCAGAATTTAAGTAGTACTGCAAGGAAGTACTCGTGACATTCCGCAGGAAGAAGGCACCACATTAGCTATGATGACGACACTGTCATCTTGGCAACTGGTAGAACGATCAAAGATACATTACATAAGGTAAACGAATAGACGAGTACTTGGCAAATCGTGCTTAATGAAACCAAAGTTGAACTTAACTGAATAAGTTGCCTAGCTTTACAATCTCGGTCGCAAGCGAGGGTAAGTATCTCGGAACGACACTTGAAAAAGAAAAGAAAAGAAACAAAACTCATTCGCTTAAGTAGGTTGTACATACATAGATGGAGAATGCTTAAGGTAGGAGAACCCACCATCGAGACCTTCAAAACCACTTGACCCTTTGCACATGACAACGCACTATCAGGTAGCCACTTTAACCACAGCGAAAACAGTGCGAAATCGGATTTTCTCAGCGTGCAGTCGCCCGGTAAAAGTGATGCGATCTCGAAACATCACATACGCTCTCAACCTAAGCGTCCAGTCACTAACGTCATCGCAAAAAACAGCACCCAACGAGAAGATACAAAGATCACTGGGCAAACCCCTCGACGTGCAGAGTAGCTAGATCACTCGTAAAGAAACCAAGCAACCTGTTCAGGAAGGCCCTAGGTTCAATCAGAGAGCAATTAAGGTTGATGGTGGTGGCATTCATCCCAACACATGACTGGGCCTCGCCGACACATAGCCATGTAGGAAGAAGAGGAACATCTCGAACACCTTCTATGCCACTGCCTAGCTCTAGCGAGAAAGCGACAGAAGACCCTGAGATTCATGTGGATACCGGATCTGAGACATCTCAAGAACAAAGGAATCGCCGGCATCTGGCCTTCACTAAAGAAACAGAAAGATTCGCCAGAACTTACGTACACTAGTGTCGACTCCATAATTGTTTCCACCTTCCCTAGAACCCTTTCAACATACGTCCTAAATCAAGCCAACCCCTACAGTTTTGACGATTAAAGGAGAGGAAAACAACGTGGTAGTCATGGCTCAGTGGTTAGTGAGTTGGACTGCTGACCAAGCGGCGTGGATTCAAGCCTCAGCCAGGAAAAACGCCAAACATTTTTTCGCGGCACCACCTCTCGTCGGGGAATGACAAGCCTCCGGGAGTATAAGAGCCTCTCACTTCGCCGTTCGGAATCGGCAATAAATTGTAGATCCCTTCCATTCCATTCGCAAACAATACAACACGCACTACATGAATTGTTGCGAGAAGCTAGGCCTTGGCTGATCCCGAGCTGTCGCGCCAGCTACAATATTTTTTTTTTTTTATTTCCCGAAAAATTATTTACAACTGTCTCTCTGACATCTAGTAAATTCTTATAATAATGTGTACATGGGAATAATATTGATTTTGGACCATTGTCCTGCAAATCACCGTTCGTATCAAAAGGAGGCATAGGTGAGTTCTAATTCACCCGGAGCGTTGGGGGTTTTGTTCACTCCGAGCGCCCCTAGTCGCTCGTTGTTGTCGCCTTTTTCGAATACTTAATGGTGCGGGATATTTATGCATAATTTTATAATGAATATCTTTACACTAACATAACTACATACATTGAAACACAGTTTAATTAACAGAATAATACGAGAGAGAAACATAAATTTTGTTTGAAAATTTTACATTAATGAACTTATAGATCTTAAGACTAACATAATAGCGCCAGCTATTACTTAATTAATTTTGATGTGCAGGTAGGTGTAAAAATTCTTTATAGATACTCTCCAGCCCGTGCCATGTCATGTGCCCGACTCTATACTCATGCATATATACGGTTCGTCCCCTATAGCATCGCCAGTCTAGGAATTCCTTCATAGAGGCAGGTTTGACATTTTGTCGTCTCTTTTTCGTTAAATTTATGTTTATGTTCGTTAAATAAGGTTTAAGAGTAGCTTGTATTAAGCCGAATAAATGGAGTCTTTCATGCCCCACCAAAATTAAATTTTTCAATTGCCAGAGTTAGCAGTTTCCTTGTTTTTCGCTGCTCTTTCTTCTCTTCACTGTTGCTACATTATTCTTGTGAAAACTTCACTGGCAATCACCCAACCTTCGCGCTTTGTTAGTATAAATGTGGTCAGGCTGCTTGGGGTCAATTGGCCTCCAATTTTTGTTTCTAATTCCCATCCCATCATGATGTAAGATTGATGGTGTGTCGTTATACCCATATTGGGGCCGCATACATGAGTATGCACTTGCTTACGGTCGCTAGAAGATAGCCGTCTTCAGCTGCATGGTTTCGGGAGTAGACTTGAGATCAACTGCAGCTCAATGGTATCCAAATGGACCTACCTCTGGTCTAAGCGCACATCTGTCTAAAGGACCACTCCAAACTCAGGTCACCCTCTCGATAAAACGTCGCCGGGGTATCTTAATTGTCGCTTGAAAGTCTCTTTTCCAATAAGTCTACTCGAACTCCAGAGACCAACTTGGCTTACTTACTTAAGGTGGCGCTACAGTCCGGGTCGGATCTGGGCCTCAACGAACAAGCGTCTCCAGCCAAGTCGAACTATAGTCAGCTGCCTTCTGTTTCGCATGTGAAATTGGTCCCCTTCCACATGCGTTGCACCATTTGAGTCGCTGTTCTACCGCGCCCTCCCTCGGGGGTGGATTTGCAGATCTTCCGAGCCGGAGCATCAGTGTCCACCTGTTCCTCATGACGCAGCCACCTCGGTCGACCGAACAGTTCGTAGTTGTAAAAACTAGCCACTATCTCCAAAAATGAATTTATGGACTTATCCACCGTAATGCGTACCAATCCCAAAATTTAAATATAATTCAAATGCTTTGGTCCACCACAATCTTTCCATTTCTTTACAACATCCGACTTTAATAACCTGTATCCAAACAGGTTCATTTACTACGCCACAATCGCAAACGAAACATGCAAATTATTATTCCGTTCTCTTGCCCGCAGGTCGAAGCTCCAAAGTTTACAAGCGCATTGCCGTTTAAGATAAACAACATTCACAGAAACTCGCCTGTATTTTGGGTCTGCATCCGAAAGCAGGAACCGCAGGCGATAATTAATAATAGCTATTGTTATTCCCAATCCGTTCATTTGTTACGCACTTTCAAACAGATAAGACTTCGGCTGCAGATGCGTTTCCTATCGTTTCCCATGTCCAAGCAGACTCCAGACACAATGCAGCCCAATACGGCGATCAGCTGGCTGGCTTTATTTGTTTAAACGAACAATCAACTCCTTTCACTTTCCGCAATTAAAAGATACATCATTTCTCAGAATCTACTGCACACAATTAATCAAGATGCACTAATCCGGGCCAACAATATTTCTCATTAAATAGACAAAAATAAGCGAAGATTTTCAATTAAACTTAGCCGCTGCCGGTAGACATGAAAAGACGAATAAATTGTTCGCATGTAACCCGGAAACGCCTTAAAAGAAAGTTTTTGCATGACGCGAAAGAGATTGTTTTATAAACGGAATTTCCTTGCACCCTTTAACCGGTGCAGTAACTTTCATTCGCGCGACAAAACCAGATCTGAATTGGTAACAACTGATACCAGATTGTTTTTTTTTAGCTATTTCTTGACCAAGTGCATCTCTTTATGGTCATGTGGTGCAGCACCTGTCTATGGTAGCACTTTCGTTCGTCAATTAAGGAGTAAATGCACTTAATAATTGAATCGATAAGCGTAACGGAAAATCATTATTACGGACAATGGTTTCAGGATTTAAGGCTGAAAGTTTTCACTTTGGATTTCTATCGGAGAGAGGAGGGGAAGGAGTTGAACATGTGAACGGTTTGAGCAAACCGGTGTGTAGAGAAAAAATTGCTGTGCGATGTAGACAAACAAATGTCTAGTTGGGATCAACCAAACAAGAATTGAGTGTACAAAACTGCTTCCATTGAATCTGAAAATGAAGACAGTTTTTATTCCAATTTATTTGAATCTAATGCCTATGTACACAGGTTAATCGTATTTCTACTTACTTATGATGGAGCTACAATCCGGGGTTAAAACCACTCATCTAAATCGTTTTAAACAAGGTGGCGCAAAAGTCATCACCCTAGCGGAAGATGCTATAATTTTTGCATATGGCGGCAAATGTCAATTCTACTTTGACATTTGTGAAGTAAACAGATACAAAGTGCATGTCAACAAGACATGAATCGCTATACTCCTAAGGAACGCGGAATAATTGTTTCGATTTTTTTACGGAATAATTCGTCGGTGGTGTTGTCGCAGCGTGATTTTCGGCGCAGATTTTCCGATCGTCCGACACCAACTGGGCAAACATTTCGACGTTTAGCCGCTCGCCTAGAAAAGTATGGGACAACACGAGGTATGCCCGGCCCCGGAGCAGCCGTTCTGCTGAGAATATCGCAGCTGTGGCAGAAGACGTCGCAGAGAAGCCCGGAGTATCGACCAGACGACGTGCCTCGCAACTGGGTATCAAACGGAGGTCTTTACAGAGAATTTTGGTGAAAGACTGTAGAATGTTCCCTTACAAAGTGCAGACAGTGCACTGCACGAGCCACAACCGAAATTCTGAGGGCTGCATTTCCGGGTCGCCTAATCTCTCGTTTTGGCAATTTGCACTGGCCGGCAAGATCGCCTGATTTAACCGTTCCAAACTTCTTTTTGTGAGGTTTTTTGAAGTCACGAGTCTATGTCAACAAGCCTCAGACTCTTGAAGCCCTCACAGAGAATATCCGTCAAGAATGCGAGGATCTGTCGCCGAAAGTTCTATTAAAAGTGATGGAAAATGACATAAATCGGGCCCGAATGGTCATCAATTCTAGCGGCGGCCACTTAGCCGATATCATTTTCTCGACTTAATGGAAAAAAATTTAAGACGTCAAATAAACATAATAGAAAAGCAGAATCAAACTTTTTCATTCATAAAAAAAAATACAGCCAAAGAACATCGGGTGACAACTTTGACGTCACACTATATCTACTCTACGCATCCAAGTCGACGTCACTTTACAGTTCTTCCAGTTCGTGATTGGATCTTCTTCTCCATAAATCATCAACGCAAGTAGGAACGTTGGTCGAACGTAGAATTTTCCATTTGCAAAATCCAAGTGCTCTTTCATCCGATTTTGACAAAACCTGTGTTACTGCATCATTCAGTAGGACAGGGGATGATAAGGATCTTATCTACGTTTTCTTGGTTCTTTTCGATAGAGCTTTGATAAATTTTTGTCTGCTAAGAATATAGCAACAGCGAATGGCAAGCGTTATTTTATGTTGAATTGTTGCCCTGATGTCGTTGGCAGAATTGACAGTATAGCTCAGGCAAATGAACTCGCCCGCTACCACATGACTCGAGCTCGGCTACGGAATCCGTGCCATCAGGTAAACGTCCGATAGGTAGGCCCAGGATGGGATTGTTGGACTAAGTCCGAAATTTCACCTCTATTCGTGAGCCCCTGATGATTTAGAGTCGATGGCGGAAGATCGGGAGATGTGGAGAGTCCACTTAAGCACCCTTAACCAGCGACCTTCATAGTGGATAAGCGGGCCATTGGCAAATGGATGATGGTGATGAAGTTTCTATGTTGACTCTAATGTTTCCATTTCATCATTGACATAAGTGACACAAGGCGATTTTGTTCGTAGGTATCTGTCACTTGGTGATGTCACGTTTCATACAGGCGAAACAAAGCATTCATTTTAAAATGCAGTTTGGTCATTATTACAAGAAACTACAATATTAATCTCGATTGTTTCATCCATCCTGAAAATGAACAAACACGAACCCAGGTAAAGTAAAAGTAGTAAAAGTTGTAAGAAAGTGCAAATGAGAATGCATATTCACCATAACCTACGAGTCTCATGTCTCAGGCGCACGCCATTGTACTCATAATATTTCGTCACAGTGAAGGTGAATCGAATAAACACCTGCCCCAAACGTTTGTCGCATTCACCCCCCATTCACCAGTTGGATTTCGAAAGGCGCCTTGCCGCAAACAAAATGACTTGATTGCGGGTTTTCACGCAGAGTTTAATCGGTCCAAACTGCACAAGGCAACCGATCCACTTCCTACTGCAGCCACTGCAATTTGCTTAGAGATATCATTGGCATGATGATAGCATGCCAGGCCTCGACCTTAATGTTGCCGCTCGGTAAATTATTCCAACAGCAGTGGTCAGCCCATTGTTTGAAGGTTGATTTCTGAAAATAACGTCGATGGAATATGACGAAAAACCGACCGTGCAACCCAAAGACAAAGCCCCTGGCACGAAAACACTTCAATCAACTTAATCACCAGCACACCACCGCGCCGCTTGCGGATACTCTTGCATTCTTCCAGCAACCGAGGACGGAAGACGGGCGTTCTCATTACACGAGTACCCACTTCTTGGCGAACTACAAAAAGAAATCGTTCAATCGTGCGGAAATCCATTCCATTCGTTATCGCCTCCCCCTACTACATAGATGCCCCCCATTGTTGTTAATTCATCAGCCTACACACCTGTCTATCATATTTCCTTTTGTTTCGATTGATTCCAAGTTGCACCGCATCACAATATATCGTAGATACGAGTAGGTTTTTGTTTCCCCTCGTATTGGGAGGAGCCGTGCGTCGTCATCGTTAGCACGGTGTGAATGGATGATGGATACTTGAGGCAGCGCGCTGTGCGATTAGATCTGGATGCTGTAGCCCGAATTTTTTATCTGTTTTCATTAAATTTGAGTTGATTTTAATGGATGTGTATTCTGCGCAGAATTTAACGATGCTTGTTTTGTGTCTGTTAAGGGTGTCAAGTACGGGAATAAATCACAATTTCCTTTGTTTGATAGGTTTTGTGTACTCGCAGTGGGTTCTTGCTCCATTATAATGAATTGTTGACCTGGTTTATTGTCTGTGCTTAACAGATACATTATTGAGCGCAAAGGAACATTATGTAAATGACATTTGAGACTACAAAGGAGCGTATTTAAGCCCTTTTGATGCTAGTTTAGAGGATATCGTAAACGGCGGAAAGTGACGTTAATTCACCGGAGCGAGTTTGGCAGTAGAAAAAAAAAATGTATTTCACTCGATTTGACAGGCTTCACAGTTGGTCCTTTGAGTGAACAAGCAAAGGATCAGGAGGTGATTTTCGAATGCACAAGACAAAATTAATTTCTCTGAACATAAGTTGGTTGCATGTGTCGAGTGTTATGTTATAAACGCTGCAGGGATCATTTTCAGTGTTTTTTTTTTTCGGTTAAGCAATACAAAAGCTTGAACTGGTTGACTTTAGAAAGCGAAAGTTTCAATGCAGGACTGATACAAATTCGTGGTCGAGTCATCTTCAGAATGAACTTTCAACGCAGGTAGGACCATAAACTTAAGTTTCTTTGCGAAGATTCTAAGTTGCAACATCTATGGTTCTGCACAATACAGCAGGACGGGGATGGTGAAGGTCATACGAAGCATCAGTTCTTGCTAAATAATTGTCTCTTAATGCCAACACGAGAGCGAATTGTGAGTGTTATTTTGCGTTAAATCCCTGCGCTGCTGCTTGTAGCATTTCTATGCCTAGGTAGATGAACTTATTTATAGCTATCCATCGTCAGAAATCGCTGCGTTTACAACCATCCCAACAGATTCGGGTTCAATATTCACTAGGGCTCCAATAAATTTTCACGTCGTTCTACCGACATGATTCCGAGGGCACCGTCTTTGACCAACTTAATATATCAAAGCTTTTTCGTCTCCCAGAGTCTGCTAGTGTTTTCCAGGCGGAGCTTCTCGCGATTCGTGAAGTCTGCCGCTTGCTGAACAATCTCCAAACATCCAATCACAACATAGTTATTTTTTTGGATAGCCAAGCCGCTATCAAAACCATTGATGCGGTTCCCACATCCTCAAAACTAGTAGGGCAATGCCGGCTTGAAATCAATCAATTAAGTACCCACTCTATATATACAGTCTTCTGGGACCCAGGTCATCGCAATCATGAGGCCAATGAGCATGCCGACGAGCTGGCTAAGAAAGGGTCGGCTCTTAAAAGTTCTCTAGCGGAAAGTCTCAATATTTCACTGGGCACTGTTAAGGGCTATATACATCTTTACTAAATCCCGCTGGCCAATCATAGGTGTACGGCCTGACCAACTGCGCCATTTCGAGAAAGACATGGTTTCATTACAATAAACCTTAGTCAAAACAGCTACTTGGTAAATCAAGACCAGATATTGCCAGAATTGTTACTAGGCCACTGGCCGGTTGAAGACCAAGCAGTCAAGCTTGGTAATTCTCACAATACCTTCTGCAGAAGCTGGAAGGATATAATGAAATCTCTAATTCACTTTCTCTGCAGGTTTCCGGCCCTAGCGAGGAGCAAACAGCGCACTTTAGGCAAATTCTTCCTAGTGGATCTCAGCGAGATAGTTGAAAAAAGCGTCGGAGATCTGATCCTGTATCTGAACTCTATTGGCTGGATTTAACCACTTTATCCTAACACAACCAAACACCACTCACATATTTACAAATAAGTTTGAACGAGTTTTCGTGGTAACAAAATGGCGCCCGCCTTGCGCTGATTGCGTTCCTAGGAACCGCCCCTCTATCTACCTACCAATACCGATGATGTCAATGTCGGTAGCGTCTATTACGACCTTAACGGTGACACGTAGTCACCTGCTTAAGCAAATGAGTATTGCACGAAACACTCTATCATGTGGCTTAAAATCGAAAAAAAGATAGAGGGTACACTTTGGCCTTCTCCATGTAAGGTGAAGATTCGGTCTAAAACTGCACTCGTACACCTATGGTTTAAGGTGCTTCAGCATTACACCAGATAATGTTTTGTTTTGTCTTTGAGTTGCTTGCCGTAACGCCTCCGCATATTTTCGATCTCACCTAAATGCGTCTAGACTATATACGGCATATTCCAGAATGTTTTCATACGCTGGAGATCGAAGAAGTAGCGAAAAACTACTATAAGCCAGAGTGGTGAGCCAGAATGCTTTGCACATCTACTATCTAGGTAAACGTTTCAAGTAAAGAAGAACCGGAAGAAGATGAACAGCGTCTACCAATTAACCGGACTTATATGTATGCCTTTGGTACTTTATCAGGTGAAGTAGCGTAGGTATTCGCAGTTGCGAAAGCTAGAATTTCGGAACCGTGGAAGTAAGAAAGCAAGAAAGAGCTTCGTCGCTACAGAGATGATAACAACGTTGGAACGCCACCTATAGCCAATAGGGGGTTCACATTGTTTGACATATGTATGTACATATGTTTGTATATAGGTAGAGTTGTCATCAGAAATTTAAAGAAACTGTGTTCATAATCCTGGACATGGTGAAGAGAGAAGTGAAGATCCACACACTGGATTCAGGAGTTATTTTCGGTTTTTTCTGTGGAGGATTCTCGCACTCGCATCCTTCGTGATCTATGCTTCGTGGGCGACTATTTCATCATTCTATGTGCCTGTCCACATTGGCGCAAGTCGTGCCAATGAACGCCGTGGCTACACATTAAAAAAGGCTTCGTTGGAATGAAAGCAATTTAGCAGATGGGGAATGCTGATTTTTAAACACAACATGTCGTTAGAGCGGAAGGTTCGTACGGAGGAAATTTGTTCCAAATATTTTCTGCGCTCATGCAGCTATTGGAGTTGCACACTGTTCATACCAAATGAAGACTTGTGACAAAAACGGAACTTACTACTTACTTAAGGTGGCGCTACAGTCCAGGGTGGGCCTGGGCCTCAACCAACAAGCGTCGCCAAGAGCAACCTCATCCGCTTTAGACAGAGTCCATGCCTCTGCGAAACAGAAGCATTTCTCTGACAAAAATGGAACGCAATGACGAATAAACATTCCTGCCCACGCCGAGAATTATGTTGGAAACGGATTTTCGGTGCAATCAAACCTTCTCTCTTCCACTCGTTAAAAATAATCCTTTCTCTCTCGGACAGTCTTTTCTTTCTGCGCAAAGGAAGACAGGTAAGTTTTCAGTAAATTATAATAAGATCGCAACTTCTTAGAATCTTCGGAAACATTTAAAAATTACTCCCGGACGTCCCCGATCGTCCTTCAAAAGAGGATAGTATCCGGCGAAAAGAGGACGGATAGCAATCCCATATACGAAGACTAAGATCACGGGGGATATATATATGTACATACAGAGCGTCAACACAAAATCAAGAAAGGGTCCAAAAGAGTTTTAAAGAAAAGTCTCACACGCCAGACGAAAGTCCAGAAATTTGACTTCAACTACAACAGGTTCAATAATATGAGGCAGGAGTAGCTTTATTTTTTTGGCTGTTACTGTATTAGCGGCCCTAAATGCGCACTGCGACCTATAAGGTCTATTGTGGTTGCCCGTATGGTTAACTAGAGGTTATATTGAGGCTTTTGACAAACCTCAGTATAGCCCTAGGTTAAATTTTCCGAATATCCGCTCGGTTGGCCGAGGCCCGCGTTAAGTGGAGTAATCTTTTCCTTGCGGCTTCTGGACATACGCACAAAATACGTTCAGCGGCGTCTTTCTATTCCCTACAGAGCCGGCAAATATCTGTATCTGATGCGATCATTTTATGCAGATGGTATCTGAGTGGATGATGTCCTGTCAGATAGGCCGTTAAGGTTCTTAACTCGTTTTTGGTGAAATCAAGTATAGTCGTGGCCTTGTATAGGTTGGGGTTGATAAACTTTTTTGCTTGTCTAAGGCCCCGGAGGTTGGCCCAGTAGT
The DNA here is from genome assembly GCA_917880715.2 of Matsumyia berberina. NCBI lineage: Eukaryota > Metazoa > Arthropoda > Insecta > Diptera > Syrphidae > Matsumyia > Matsumyia berberina. The sequence goes on from OU862870.1 coordinate 41,114,687, forward strand.
CAGCGTGTTTGTTGATCTCTCATTGTATTATCTTAGAGTAATCACTGTTGCGTGGTATCCCAAAACAGGGTTCGGGACCAACGAGTGAGGGGCAAGCGCCTCTTCTCGCCAGGCAGTCAGCCCGTTCGTTACCCTCGAAGCCTTCATGTCCTGCGATCCCAGGCTAAGGTAACCTTATCTACCGATGCAAGGCTTTCGAGGAGGTTGAGACAGTCGCAGACAAGCTTGGACCCTACCGTATAGGATTTAAGGGCTAACAGTGCTGCTTGACTGTCTGACAAGATGTAGATGCGTGTTCCTTGGGTTGATCCTTTTGATGTTATTCACACACCGTGAGCGAGGTGCAGTGGTTTGACACTCTGGTAGTATAAGCTTTCAATGGCGTCCGAGGGTGGTGTATAGGCTAGCTAGGGACATTTGTAGTATCTGTCATTTCTCTAATATAATCCTTATCAGCACAATGAAATCTTCAAGCTATGGAACTCTACTGCCAAGGTTATGCCATGTGAGACTATTATACATATGTCTTAATTCTAATTTCTAAGTTTTAATGTAAATAAAGTGGAGGCTCTTCATACGATTTTTTTAAAAAGCCGTTTTAGATATTTAATATAACACATGTGACGAAGTGATAAGACATTAGTCTCCGAATATCCCTTCCGAGAATTCACACTCATTTTCGATTCAAGCACAGAAAACACAAGTCAATAAACGACACTGGATCAATTAAGGAGGTTCTAGTAGTCAATACACTGTCAACTGATCCCCCATATAGTCGAAACCAATAACAGCAATAATGAAACACAGGAACAAGTACCTACACGTAAGTAGAAAGTATGTTTGTAATATCAACCCAGGGCTCATTGCCAGATACTCATTCATAAAATTTCACTTTGTACGAGTTCGCCTTTTAACAACACTGAGAGGCATGAAAGGGAATTAGTAGCAATTTCAGCACAAAAAAATTAAAAATAAAAAAAATCAATGAAACACACTTTTCCGCGCAATCAATGCGAAAGGGCCCGGAACGCAATTGCAATTGAAAATGTTTTACTTTTAATGGCGGCGAGCATATTCCGGTTTTATGTGTACATCCTTCTCAGCCACAATGACAGCGGCTTCCTCATGCATTTTCAATGACTTGCAATTGAAATTAAACAGTTGTTGTTGTAAAATTGCAAATCGAAATGATGTGCGCCTGCGATGATGTGGAAAAAAGTGTGTTAAGTCAGCATTCGGAATCGATTGTTTGGAAAAATTACACTTTAAGCTGTTTGTCAGCTGTGGAAGCTAATGGATCGGTGTATGCCATCGTATTACCAAATGATGGCTTTAGTTTAAATTTTGAATGATTTTGGAGATTTCAATATCAAAAAGGATGTCAAGTGGATTAGTTTGTTGGCAATGTTCTGATATTGGAAAACTATTTCGGATTCCTGGGGATTATGCATTTCGAAAACTGACAAGGGGAGTATCCTCTGTTTTTCGTGATGTCTCTTTGGTTGGATGACAGATGACGATTAAGAGTTATTATCCTTTGATTCGGTAATCAGACTTAAGACATGTTTAATTCCGAGAATTACAAAGTCGACGCTAAACAAAGTGCAGTTCACTATCGTAGATGACACCCAAATCACGTGCTGAATGAGAATGCAAGCCCATCGCAAGAGAAGTAGACTCTGTGAGGTGGTTACGCGAATAAGTGATGGAAAATGTTGACATTAAGTTCTACACTACAACAGATGGAGAACCTATTCAAGTCGTGTCGTACGAAAGGCTTGAATCGGTGGAAGATGTTGGATATTATGCATAGGTGGTGAGGGTGCACACCCTTATCTGTAATTAATCGAAGAGAGTCTCGAATTATAGCACCTCCTGGAATTCAATTGTCCTCAGGAATCAGAGAATCTATTTGCGATACAAAAGGAAAATAGATACTCTGATTCCTGGCAACACCATCCGTTCCCTACAGTGTAAAATATCTGGGACTCGTGCTCGATAAGAAGTTCAATTGGAAGATGTTCAGCAGAATGAAAGAATTAAAAAAGCCACGATAGCCTTCTACTCATGCAACAGAATATTCGAGAAAACCTGAAGACCAAACCCAAGAACTATCCTGTGGATGTAAACGCTTGCAGTAAGACCAGTATCGACCTTTGGCAGTCTTTTTGGTGGCAAGTCGTTATTAAAATCGCCTCGCCAACCTACAGGCTATCAAGAAGCTACACGGTCTGGGGTGCATTGGAACCACCAGTGCAATGAGAACATCGCCAACAGCAAGACTCGAGGTATCCTCAACCTGCTCCCGATGGAAGTCTTTGTACAAGCTTTTGCTGCCATCAGTGCATTACGAATAAGCTGGCTAGATTGTTGGTAACCAAATGCAATCTGCCATAAATATCAAGGCAATGTATCCCCAACCGATTATACAACGCCAAACCTAGATTTCACAAGACCATTTATAAGCATCTGTTTGCCCGATCCTCAAGAAAGGAGACAGTCTGAACTGCGCCAACTACAGAAAACATCAGTCTTCTTAACATCGTTACAAGATATTATCTGCCGTGTTGTGTGAGTGCATAAAGCCGTTTGTCAACAACCTGGTCAGTCCATATCAGTGTGGTTTCAGGCCAGGAAAGTCCACCATTGACCAAATATTCACACTGCGGCAGATCTTGGAGAAAACCCAGGAACTTCAAATCGATACCCACCACCTCCTTATCGATTTTAAGGCCGCGTATGACAGCATCTATAGTGACGAGCTATACAGAGCCATGTCTAACTTTGGCATCCTTGCCAAACTCGTCCGTCTGTGCAGGATGACGATTGAGAATGCACGCTGCTCCATCAAGGTCGGTCAAGACGATGATGTCAAAAAAGGATTTAGCCAAGGCGACGCGCTGTCATGCGATTTCTTCAACATTGTTCTTGAAAGAATAGTGCAAACCTCAAGCGGCAACACCAGAGACATAATCTTTCAAAAGTCCGTCCAATTACTCGCATACGCCGACGATATTGACACAATCGGAAAAACGCGCGTTCGTGAGTACTGAGACGGAGGCGGCGAAGATGGGTTTAGCGGTCAATGAGGGCAAGACCAAGTATATGCCGTCAACATGAAAGGACACCCAACACCGACGTCGCGGACAGAACGTCACAGTAGACAGATATAACTTCGAGGTAGTTAAGGACTTTGTCTACCTAGGCTCCGCTATAAACTCAGACAATGACACCAGTGCTGAGATTAAACGAAGAATAACTCTTGCCAATTGCTGTTTCTTTGGGCTAATAAGGCAATTGAGTAGAAAAGCCCTCTCTCAAACAACTAAGGTGACCCTTTCTAAGTCCTTAATCGTCCCAGTCCTGCTCTACGGCGCAGAGCCATGGACTTTGTTAAAAGTGGATGAGGTCGCTCTTGGCTGTTTCGAGAGGAAAATTCTTCTTGTGATTTTCGGTCCCGTCTGCATAGACTGTGAATGGAGGAAGAGATACAATTTCGAACTGTATGGGCTGTACGGCGGCATCGACCTAGCCAGAAGAGTAAAGCTCCAACGACTGAGGTGGCTGGGTCATGTATAGCGGATGAACAGCAATGCTCCGACCCGGAAAATCTTCGAATCCACACCCGAGGGACGGCGCAAAAGAGGAAGACCGCGACTCAGGTGGCGCACGCACGTGGGAAGGGACCTCAAGCAACTTGGCGTGCGAAACTGGAGGCAGCTGGCTAAAGATCGAGCTGGCTGGAGAGACTTGTTGGTTGAGGCCCAGGACCACACCGGACTGTAGACTGTAGAAGTTAGTAAGTAAGTAAGTAAAACAACGCGAGAATGCAAAAACTCTGACGATTGCGTTTTCTACGAACACATTTGTGTGTAGCACATCTCCAGGAAGCAAGCAGACTAACCGAATGCTACCGAATGTCTGTAAGAAATCAGCGGCATTCTTGTTGTCACTCAGCAGAAGAGACTGTAGTCAATTTATTGGCGTTCTAACGGGATACTTCGCTTTTGTCAAGCATCTTAGTGTCTGCGACGTCTGTGGAGAGGGCGATCTCTCTGCTTGGATCAGGTGGCAGATTTTCGCGCTACAAGGTGGTCATCATTGAAATGCCTTCTCGGCTTTCTCCGAAAGTCGAGGAAATTCCAGTAAAATGGCTTAAAACTGGGTTCTGCTCTCTTGTACTACAATGGATTATTTACGTGTTTCTAAACACGACAATAAAAGAAAATCCTGTCTCTCTGTATCAAATTTCGTCACAGAATAGTGCCCTTTCATCAGCATCATTATCATCATCAATATCCACTATGAGGATCGCGGGTTAAGGGAGCTTAAGTGGACCCTCCAACCACAAAGTTACCGATAAAAAGAAACTGGCCTTCTACACCGATGATTCTTAGATGGTACAGGTGCCGGAGTCTACTGTAAGGCCCTACGAATAAACCACTCCTTTGGACGACTCTCTTATGTCAACCAAAGTTCTTCTATCCGTATAACTAATTGGAGATTTTGAACAAGATTGAGGCCGTGGAGTAACATCAGGATCAAGTAGTCACTTCACCCTATTACCATTTTTTGTGAGGGTTGATAATGAACGAGGCCTTCCACTACTAAGAAAGAAAAAGCTCTCTGGGAGATTGTATGTTGAAACACTATACCAGGAGTGGGGATCCGGTCCTCCTTGAGTTTGTTTGTCTTATTAACCACTGCTGACATAGTTAAATCCATAACCAGGGAGGTTTGTACAAAGTTTTTCGTGTAGCAGAAATAATTAACAAGCACACTTCACGCTTATCGCCAAATCGATCAGCGGTTACGATGCACCGAGTCCAAAACCTCTCTCATCTACATGCTAACCGCCTCATTTTGTTAATTATTGCGGAACGAATCAGAAACTGTAGGTAAGCGGCAGATGGTAATTGCACTGTAATTGAGGTAAATGGATTGAAAACTATTACGTGTCCTCCTAGAAAAGAGTTAACACACTAAAATGTTCGAAACTACGATTGACAATCGCGAGATATCTTCGACACGACTAGTTGTGTGGTGGCAATTATTTGCTTTGATTCACAACTGAGACACATTGGACACGGTCTTGTTTTCATGTAATACTTTGCGTCGTGCGACGAAGAAAGTGGAGAATGTGGATGTAGCAACGACGACGCGACGACTGGCTTTCACACTGCACTGCATAATTCTGGAAGGAACCTGTTCCGGTTCGATTTGGTTGGAAGGCAAATCAGTCGCGGGTAAGTCAGTGAAGCTTATTATTAGCTTTGAAAGAGAGTATCTCAGAACCGATTGTTGGCGGAAAAAATTAACCTCACGGCTGAAATCGAATTTTAAGCGAAACTGACGAAGCGTGAAATTCAATTGGACGACCCATTCAACCGAGAAGTTGCCCCGGTATCCAGTTCAGCTTTGTTGCCCAAAGATATTTGTGGTCGATAAAGAGATCATTGTAGATCCATACTGTTATTTTCATCCAAACACTCCAGCTATTGAGATACTAATTAACACATATGCACAGTGGAAGATACTCAGCATAATGAATTCCATTATATTCCCATTATATTCACATTGCCAAGATCATGTCACTGGTAAGTGATCTTGACAATGCACGTACTTCAGAGATTCATTTGCTGGCGATGCACAGCCACACCGCAAAGAGCTCGCACATAGCGTCGTGTTTTCATTTGAAACTTCCATTCGTGATGCAGGGGGACTGTAACGATGACGGGTACACAATGCTCGGCAGATTCATTCATCCACAGCCAATGGGCCTTGTGTAAGCGCTGGCTGGGGTAATGGCTTGTGCTGCTGCAGGCTATCGCAGGTCGAATGGCTCTGCTTACTGGACAAATTGGTTTTAGTATTCATCTGCTCGTGACCCGAATGGATCGTCTGCAAAGCAGATGGCTCTTTGCCATGTGGAAGATGTTCCACTCACGAGATTATAGCATTATCTAACATTGAACTTGGACTTGGATGGAACATACGAGCGTCTGCTTTCAGCAGGTTTATGAGGCTTACAGGAAATTTATGGAGTGCAAATAACTTTGCTTGACGATTTGTTTCCGAGATAATTACTCAAGCATAGATTTGTGGTAATAGGCTGACGTTAGCTAATGAATGTCATTCTTATGCTGCTTAATAAACCGGAAGCAAGTTTGCTCTTGGTTTTGATGTGAAGTGGTGTGAATAAGGTTCATGATTCCAGCCATGAACTGCCCTACTAGCTGGGATCTACATATAAGTTTTGCCTCTAAAGCAGGTAGGTAGAGTTGCGGTTCCTGAGAGAACCCAATTAGCGGTAGGGTGTGCCGTTTTTGTTGTCTGACTCTAGACCAACATTCCTTGTCTCAGCTATCAAGTGTTTAGCTATTATGCTTGGGCGAATAAATTGACTTTGTGCCCATGTTCTCAGAGATTAATACGAAGTTGAACGAGGAGCTAGAGGCGGAATTTAAGAAGGAAATCGATACAACGACTGGTGTTTTCTTGATTTAAAACAGCTTCCTTTGAGTAGAACATGATTGCCGTGTATTCCAAGTCGAAATCACTCCAAGCTGCAGGGATAGCTAGGAACAATAACACGATTTGGATGGATACATATAACTACACACACTAACAACCAGGAAATCATCAAAGCTGTTAAGGTTGTAAAATTCAAGCCGTGTGCGAAGATTATCTAAATAGGATAGCAATGACCAATGTGGTCTCAATATGCTGGGTACCACTGGCGACACAAGAATTCTCTCAAATTCCTTCACTTAGGTGAGGTTAGGTTGAAGTGGCTGCCAGCTAAAGACACCAACTTTGGACTTATGATTGATCCGCTGTGATACCACATGGATCTTTGAAATTTCACCTTTCATTTTGGCCAGATCGCCTGAACGTTGTAAGCACCTTAGGTTAGGTTAGGTTAGAAGGGTGTGTGATGGATAGGCCTTATCACTTCCACTAGGAGACCCAAAGGTCCATTGTGAGTACCCTTTTAATTTTGTGGGAATAGCGGTATGGTTCTCGGGACAGCCTAAGGACCTATCCCTATAAGCACCTTAGTGCGTTTTCTTCTATGAAAGAGAGCAAGGCAGGTGTAAAGAAGGTGGCGGACAGTTTCCTTCTCTTCAATCTAAAGCTACTTGTGGCTGTTCGAAAAATGCAGATATCTAAGGCGGATATCTCGGTTTTCTTAAGCTAATATAAGACTGCCTTTATCGCTATTATTTCCGCTTGGAACATGCTAGAATGATTTGGGAGATGGAAAGTGAGGCTGAGATCAAACTTATCAGAGAAAACACCTTCACCTACTTCTTAGTTGGTTTTTAGTCCATCGCGGTCGATGTAGAAGTGAACCGACTTGTATTCTAATAATACCTCTTCCTCTCAGAAAGACCTGGAGAGGATGGTGACTTCAAAGTTTTTGTGAAAATTTAGTTTGGGTATTTCGTACTCTTTGGAGATTTTAAAACTATTCAGAACGGAGGCGTTGGTAAATTCTTTACCGGACCACTGTGTTCATCATCATTTTCTTATGACCCACTATGAGTGTCGCGTGTTTAGGGTGCTTAAGTGGAACCTCTTCATCCCCCGATGTTCCGCTATCAACTATTAATCATCAGCGGCTATCCCCATACGGGTAGAGGCGACTTGATCCAACCATCTCATCCTCGGCCCAACCAGAGGACAGCTACCTGTTGGCACGAATTCCATGGCACGTCTTAAAAGCCAAGTTAGGGACATGTATTTAACGTGGATAAACCATCGAAACGTGGACCTTTCCGTTTAAAGAAGTTGCTCCAGCCTGACCAATTCTACAGGATAACTCAGTATTGCCATCACTCGTGAAAAGGACCCCGAGATACATAAACTTTTATCTGTTTCAATGGGACTTTACTAACATGCATTGAACAGGCGTTCGGGAAATTACCATAACCTCTGATTTGTTCACATTTACCTTCATCCCAGCCTCAACAGAGACGGCTACGAACGACTAGTGTGCTATCAACTTCGGTCTGGGCGGACACCAGGATGACCAAGTCATCAGCGAAAATCACATGAATTGTCCTTAAATCGCCCAACTCGAACCGTTCCTCACCACGGCTTAGTCGTAACATCATGAAAAGAAGAGGTGACAAAATGCACCCATTTGCCTGCCAAAGATGTCAATAGGTGTCAAATAAAGCGAAAAGTCTTGCGAAGTGCACCACGTGTGCCCAAATAAGCTGATCTTTGGACTTTGCTTAACTTATCGCGGTTTATAGCTCACTCCAGGTGATTCCACCAGACGATCGGTCCTCACTATAGAGCCGGGTGGCAAACCCCACTTATTATCGATAGTCTTTTGCAAGAGAAAACTGTAGTCTTTTTAACTCCTTCTTGGATGTTAAAGTTTCCTATCCAAAATAAGACTAACATTTTTTGATTCAATGGAGAAAATTAAGCTTTCACTTTGTTTCGGAAACACGGAAAGTGGGTTACAACAGAACCCTTTAAAAAGTTTTGAAAAAGTTACGTTGTTCTGAATTCTCTTTAACGAGAGCACCGGTATTAGGCAAGTTTTTTTTTTGTCGGGTTTGGAAATGCTATACTGGAGCACTCAGACGCAACTGGTCCATTGTACTACCAGAAAGCAGGGCCCAGTTTTTATCCATTTTACCGAAATTCCCCCGAATTTTGGAGGAAGCCGAAAAGGCTCTTCAATGATAAGGAGCTTACAGTGTCAGTAGTCACCCTGTCAGCACTGAAAATTTGCCACCCGATCCAAGCAAAGGCAGGACAATGATCCTAAGTATCGTCACCCTCTCTACAGGCGTTGGAGACAGTGATGTCACTTAGGCCTTACACACTAAGATGCATGGGAAAAACAAAGTGTTCTGTTTGAATGTCAGTAAGTTTTCTACAGTCTCATCTGCTGAATGACAGCAAGAATGCCGCTGATTTCTTACAGACGTTCGGGAGCATTCCTTTAGTCAGTCTGCATCCTGGAGATCCGTGCCATACACAATTCTGTTTGTAGAGAACCCAATCGTCATTGGATGCTCTGACCGAGGACCCGGGAAGACCCAAATGAGGTTCAGGTTCTGAGAAATCATCCTCTGGGCCTTGTCTTTTTTTTTCTTTAGGAGAGGAGGAGAATGCATCATGCATCGTCGGGTGGGTTGTTACAATCCCCCTCTACCTTTGGCATCCTCCACAACCCCCCTAGGACCGTTGTTTGCATTACTTCAGGGGAGGGTGAGGTCTTTCTTATGCCTAATAGGGTTCCGGTATGATTTTTATGGAGCTTTGCTTTCATTTTCCTCCCATTTATTTCATCGCAGCACGAAGTCGATAAAGAAGGCTATGTGGTTCCACCTGTCGTTGCTCGAGGAAGAAGCTTTTACTATAAGCTGAAGGACACTTGATATTAACGTCAAGTTCCCCTTGTTTATCAGCCCAATAGACCCGTCTGTATATGTTACCAAAGATCATATAATATTTTGTGGTTTTTGATGTAACGAATTCATAAAGCCATGAGAAAAAAACGAACATCGAAAAGGAAAGTGACGTGTTTTTCTGTGCAAATCGACCTGCTGTGTAAAAAGATGACAAGTACAGTGACTCTGTGTCAAGCTTTCAACACTAATTAAATATTTTTAAACACGTTGATGACAATTCCGTCTCTAGTTACATCCACTTGACGTCATTAACATCACGACAGAGGTAATACGCAGGTAATATGAAACGAGTATCACAAATTTCTACTTACCGGAGTCACCTGCACTGGCATGATGGTCTCCTGTCAGGCCGAGAGCTGAAAATTCTGAGGGCTGCAGCTTCACCTCCATCTCACGAAGACGGGTATTCAAATTTTTTGTATGCATAAACAGAAAGAACGTGCAAGAGATTGCAATTAAGGCGATGAGTTCAACGGACCTGAAACGAAACAAAACATTCAAAGACTGAAGCTCTACAAAATATAAGAAATAAATAAATAAACTGTTGAAAGACGATGTATACATGAAGAAGATAAGATGTCCAACGGAGGGAATTTCCTCTTGATTTGCTTACAACATCATTACATTAGCAATTGTGCTCCCATCGGGCCATTGGGGACGTTGTTATGCGATATCTACATCATGTTAAATTGAAATTTTAACTTTAATTTGAGTTGGAAGTGAAAAGCCGACACATTTGTTTAATTCCAAGCACATTAGCCTAGGTATTCCAGGTGGAAAACCACTGAGAATGAATGACCCAGTGGCAAGAATCTCATAAGGAGTAAGTGCTTCTTTCGGAGCGGTAAGCCAGCCAGTAGAAATGCAAATGAGTTGCCAAGATATACATACGTATACATACCGACACACTCATGAACTCTAGGTTGTTGCTTTTTATGGTCCTTGGAAAGTAATTTAACTTGACTGACGGGCAGCAGTGAGAAACAAATAAGTGTAATTATTTCAAACTTTTTGCGCCTAGCTGTGGCCGAAGTTGGTTTACGGTTCCTTTTAAAATAAAGTAGCTTTCTCGTGAAGTTATTCGTCTTAGATCATCTGGTGATGTTTGTTTGTCGGGAGTATGTATGATTTTGCCTTGAACGCTTTAGAATGCTGACTGAAACGTGTGAGCAGATTTTTAAAGAAATCGAATTAAAGGTTTTAGTTTTTTTTTTGATGTGAATAGGTGAAGATCTTTATAGAAGCTATTAGGACCGGCATAGTATTGTGAGTTAAATTTTTCTTGTCGACAGCAATTAAGTTTTCAAGACGTTTTCGAGTAAAATCCCCTGCTGATGCCGTCATTGCATCCTTCATGTGGTTTTGTACGGCGTCGTTGCAATGACCATGACGACAAACATGGAGTTGCCAGGCAAAGTTTCTTATTTCTTCTTTGATGGGAGCTATTCTATGGACATGATAGTTTCGATTTCTACATCTTATTTAGGCAGCCGTTAAAGCTTTGGAGTCCGCGATAACTAGGTCAAGGCTTGTAAAAATCTGTAAAGAGCATCTTAATAGATGAGATATCGAGAGCCAATACGATGACCCTATGCTGGGTACCAGGGCATATGGATATCCCAGGTAACGAAAGAGCTGATGAATTGGCACGAAGGGGGGCAGCGCTGCATGCCACACAGGCTCTCCCCTTTGCCAGAATTCAAATAAGCCTGTTAAAAAGGTATATCGATTACCAGGCCATAAGTCGAGCCAATAAACGGTGGATACAGGTAGGCACATGTGCAACGGCTAGAAACTTATGGACGAGTTATAATAGGAAGAGATCTCTGTCTCTGGTCAAACAAAGTTGTCGTTAGGCGAGGATAGTCTCCGGCATCATTACTGGGCACTGTGCAATTGGTATTCATGCGGAACGCCTCGGTATACATCACAACGACTATTGGAGAAGCTGCAGGGATGAGGAGGAGATCGAATCTGTCCGACACCTGCTGTGTGAATGTCCTGCTCCCGCCAGTAGAAGAATGAGGACTCTTGGTAGTTACTTCTTCACGGAACTGGAGGCCTTGGGCCACATCAAGCTGAGGGACCTCCTGAGATTCATTTCTTTATCTGGGTGGTTTTAAATCAGCGGTTTCCCCCTTTCTCTTTACAGGTTCCCGGAGTAAAATTAGAAGATGGGCACAATGGAGCCTTTCCTGGTCTAAGTGAGCAGTGATAATGTCACAAGACACCCATTAACCTAACCTAACCTACATCTTGTTTATACAGTCGGTCAAAGAAATCCCTACTTTTTATTCCGAGGATTTAGTTTACACAATGACGGACAATGCCTTTTAGGTTAGGTTAGTTCACCTAAGATGTAGAAACACTTAGATCAGAGTAAGTCCACTGTGATCTCATAGGATCTGTCAATAATGCATATCCACAATATGGAATAATTGAGTCAACAAGAGCGGAGGACTCCTAACGTCAAGTTTCTTTATATTGCCGAGATTATCAAAGAGAGGTACTCCAAAATGAAACAGTGTTCTTTTGAACAGGGCTTGACAGGTGCAGAGTAAGTGGAGAATTGGCTCGTCCTCTTCCACATGCCTATAGCTTCTGCAGAAATCATTGGAAAAAAAGGCGTAGCCTCCACCAGCACTTGAATGACCTACCATTAATAGCCTTTCGAAACTGTACTCCCTGGCTATAACGTCGGGGATGGTGCAAAACAACAAGATTACCTGATTTATATTTGTGTTCTAGCCGCAGCTTTTTGGCACGACGGTCAACGGTCTTCCTAGTGAAAACATGTACGGGTGTGAGTCCGAAGACAGCCTCTATGACTGAAGTAGGGCAGGTGCGTATAGCACCTGTAATACCGAGACAAGGAATTTTTTGTACCAGTTGATAGTTACATGTAGCGAGTTAAATAGCCAGTTCTTGTCGTCCCTGCAGGATGTTTAAGGTTGTACCATGTCTTGTGTGTTCGTCAGCCATAGAGATTGCTGGAATGTCTTTGTGGCCTAACACCCAGCATAGGTGAATGCTGAATTGTTCTACCATCTCTACAAGACACGAGCGACAATCTAGAGCGACCTTCGAAGTAGGTGAGGACGATTCCTGGAACTTAATTGCAGCTTGGCCGTCCGCGAAGACGCTAATATCCAACGGAGATATTACATTGCATTTCAGTCAGGAATCGCCATTATTTCCGGAAATAGATGCTCATGTTGAGTTATTTGGTAAATACACCCTAGGCACTTCCGGTTTTGGAGCTTTCTCCATAGAAGTGAACTGAATCAGCATCTATGACAGCAGCAGTTTTCCACTCATTACGGGTAGGAATGGTTGCACAGAAGTTTTTAGTCACAACTGAGTTTCGAAGCAGTGTAAGTGATGTTTTCGGAAGTGAAGATTTGTTCGGAAAGAATAGAAGAGTGACCAGTTTAGTAGCTAGACCACCATGAAGGGGCTTTTAAATAAATGGCTGCACTGCCAGCCTTATGTTTACCGAAAACATCTAGGGGCAACAGGCGACACAGTATGTTTATTACTGCTAAGGAAGTCGTTTTGAGTGCACGGCTTAGACACATTTATGCGGACCCTCACACTTTTTCTAAAAGAATGGCTTTTTCAAGGGCCGGCCGCCATACGATCACGCCGTGTAGTGAAACAGGTCTGACAATGGACACGTTGAGCCAGACTGCAATAAGAGGCTGAAAGTCTCAGCTTTTAAAAATTGCCTTCTTGCAGGAGTTGGGAGATACATTAGTGTTGCAACGCTTTTTGATAGGTTGATTTTCCAATTCAGTTTTTCGTTTAAAATAAGTCCCAGGTATTTTTTTCATGATACTCCCGAAGGTTTGTCATTCCTCGACGAGAGGCGGTGCCGCAAAAAATGATTGGTGGATATTGCTTGGGCTTGATCCCTTCGCAACTCACACAGCAGTCCAACGAACTCAATACTGAGTTTCAAAACTTGACCGCCGAAAAAATGCTCAAGATCTACAAAAACAGCTCGTTTACCGTCGATATAAATGAGGTTTAGATCCTTCAAGAGGACAAAGATCCTAAACATCGGATCAAGTTGTATAGCCTGTGGAAAGAGGCATTCGGTACTGTCACGTTGGATTGGTCGTGTCAGTCACTGGATGCAAAGAACGTGTAGTCATTCATCAAGTACAAGCTCCACGGGAAAAGGAACAGCTGTCACGAGAAATTCGGGCAATTCGGTTGTTGTTATCGAAGGAAAACGCGCCCAATCTCCTCGAAAGTATGGTCTGGCGATGCCAGGTGGTCATTGACGCTAATGGGGATTTTCATTGAAGTACCAATCCATTCATATTAAGGGTCAGTTGTAGATTCGGTCTCATTAAGAACAATGATTCAAATTGTTGTCCACTCGCAAATTGTATCTTAAGTTTAAAATTGCTGACTAAACTGACTTCTCTGTTTCTAGCGTAGTCGTATCGTCCACAAACGTGACTATAATGGTGTCCTCATCTTAAGATATGTCTCGAGTGTGAAGTATCGTACAAATAAATCTGGACCAAGAACTCTTTCTGGCGAAAATTCTGCCACCATCACCTTGAACTCTGAAAATTCTGCTCCGTGGTTCAGAGGCGTTGAGAAAACCGATGAGGAGAGGAATGTCTGGGGAGCTTGAGGTAATCACATCCACTCTATTGGCTCAAGCAAATTTATGTAGCGATGTCCCAGGTAAGTGTGTGTACGAACTCCTGGTCTTAGATGCCAAGGTGCTCAAGTTTTCATTCTAAAGTCTATGTAGTCACGAATTCACAAATCAAATTGAGAGTTGATGGGTTTAACGCATCTGTAATCTGCAGTTTCGAGTCTTCAAATCTTATGCGCAATGTTCATCTATCCTACCTATGTTTACCGAAATAGATGTTACAAATTCCTATGAAATAGTGTGCAACAAACGTTTAACAATCTTGCTGTGCAACGTCTACTAGACCCACTAATGATTTTCCACATTCACAGGATAATAGTCTCAGTAATGATATACCGCTCTTTGACCACATAAATTCCGATTAAATGTTCACTTAATTAGGCAGTTTGAAGATAACACAATCGAAGACACACATATACACTTCTCAAGTGCTTATGACAATGCCGATACTCGCAATGTGATGACGGTAATAGTGAAATAATTTTCAAAATTCCTCACCGACCCGTAGTGAACATGCAAATGTGCACACATCATTACCATGTGTTCATGCTTCCCAAATCGATATCTCCTTCTGCACACGCACACACAGAGCCATCGCTGCACAACATGTTGCGCTTAGCAAGACAATTTAAAGCATTTCCAGGTCGTTATCGAACCAAGCAACAGCCCCAGCCACTGACTGGTTACAGAGCCAAAACTCAACTTGTCGGCCATTATTTGAGTTTATTATTGTGGAACGAGTACGGTATTAACATAAAAAGCAATTATCTACCGTTTAAACATCACTTCGAGCACACCAATTAAAAGTTATGCAATTAATCTTTGGAATTTCGTATCGTTTCTCAACCGATGATATCGCAAGAGACACAAATACAAAGGACTTACGTCCTATGGCCAGGAATTCTTTCGCCTAAATCGCTTGAATTGCTCACGTCCAACTACAGATCAACTTTGCTGCAGACGTCAGCAGAACTTTTACGTTCTTTGTCCACCACCACATGTGAGGTCTGCTCACCCGAAAATGGACAAAACCGAAAGTGAGGAAATTGCCCATTTGACACGAGTGCAATGAGCTACGGCTAGCTTCCGATAAATTATCGGAATTAACGCCTCGTTCACAGTTGTTAGAGTGTCTATAATTAAAAATTAAGACTTCCTCCGACAAGAGTTTGACGCACCCCAATCATGGGCCGTTGACCCTCCAACCAATTTAAATTGTAAATCTCGAATGAACGCGAATCTCCACACTCGTTCGGAGCCAAGAAACTATCGAGATACGGATTTTTGAACCTGGTTGTATTGATTGACCTCTTGGACGGTCATCGTTCCACGTCCGTGTTAAGTAATAGTCCCAAACACACACATACGCCAGTGAGGTTGTTATGGCGAATATCTGTTCAAGTATTTGCCATCGTTCACTTGTGTCGCCGGCCCTAGGGCATTCTCCAAAGGTGAAGAACTTTGTTAAACAGAATAAAACCCTCGATGACATAACAAAAAAGATTTTTATTAGATATTGCCTGAGGGTATTTGAGTTGTTGGTTCCATGTTGTTGCTGTCACTTTGTTGAAGATGAATGGTTTCCTAATGAGAATATGTTTGGATTTTTCCTTTCGGTTCTTCTTTTGACGATAGGTAGATGCCGGGCTTTCAGACTATCTCTGTGCGAATTAATATTTTCCTCATAATTTAAATCAAATAATAATTTTTGTTAAATTGCCCAAAGGAATAGAATTAAAAAAAAATAAAAATTCCACGTTAAATTATTATTGCTCCCACGTGGAGAGCAGGCAGTAGGAGAACTTCGGATTCCAGTCTCAGCAGGAAATTTATTAATGACTCAACCAAGGACAGTTTGATGTTTGGAATATCAACTATCTGGAGAAGGAGAAAATCTATGCGAAAAATATGTAAATTAGGCGTCAAAGCTGGAATAATGTCTAGTTTCTAGATTCAAACGAACTGTTCGTGGGAATTATCTGGAGGCAAGGTTAGGATAGGCCTAAAGTAGTCCACTGGATACATATATACGGCGGTGGTGAAGCCGATTCTTATGTATGGAGTATTGGTCTGGTGGACAGCACTGGACAAAAAAATCAACAGCAGCCTGCTTGAAAAAGTACAAAGTGGATCCTGCATCTGCATAACGGGTGCTTTGAAAACTTCCCCACTGGAGGAAATGCTCCATCTGCTTCTTGTTGAGATCCTTGGGGAGCTAATGGCAGTCAAAGCAGCATTAAGGGTCAGAGAATCCTCCCAGCTGATCAGCACAGCAATTAGCCACTATAAAATTCTCAAGGCCAACCAAACTATTCGGACAACGTTATCCCCTATATTGACTTCAACGTCAGGTATAAGACTCGAATTCCAAGCACAAGCTCTTGGGAATCTGGTACAGTTTTGAACAATTCCGCGCTAGAAATATTCAGATGGATCCAAGACAGCGGGTGGTATGGAGGCTGATGTCTTCTCCAACTCGCCTGGCTTAGCCGTTACCACGTGATTGCCAGATCACTGTAGCGTGTTTCAAACAGAAATCACGGCAGTCTGCGAAGCTGCGGCTTGACTTTCGACTAACGCGATAAATTGTATCGCTATTGTACTCTACATAGTCAGGCAGCTATTATAACCTTGGAATCGCCGACAAGGTTGGTAAAGCATGTGCTGGGTCCCAGGACACAGGAACGTTCCAGGGAACTGAAGACCGGACGAGCTGTCAAAAGAGGGTGCACGACGGCTTCTCCCCGAAAACCTGGGGGAACCCCCTGCGCCTATCGAATCGATCAAGTTCCTCCTTGAGACAGATGCCAAGAAACTGGCAACCCATAGGAGGAACAACATCAGCAGTTGTCTTTTGTCAAAATGAATATGGCCTAACCTGGATTTAAAGAAGACGGAGAGGCTTTTATCCACAAACCGAAAAAATCTAGGTTCACTAGTACGGGTCCTTACCGGACATTGCTTGATAGGCAGGCATGCACTTAGATTATCACAATGGATCTACAAAGACCTAAGTGTGATGAGGCAGCCCTCATCAGCCCACTAACCTATGCACTTAGATTGGGGGTCGACTCCAATGATTTCTGTGCAAGCTGCAGGGCCGAGGAGGAAGAGGAAACTACGATCTACTGTGTCAACTAAAGTTCACAGAATTTTGATTCAACGATGCAATTGCTGGACAAGCCTTCGGGAGTATAATCTGTCATGAAAGAGCTTTTCAATTCGCCGTTCGGAGTCGGCAATAAATCGTCTGTCCCTTCCATTCGTGCGAAATGAATGGTTGCGAGAAGCTAGGCCTTGGCTCATCCCAAGCTGTCGCGCCAGCTATTTATTTATTTTTTATATGTTGCACGCAGTGCGATCTTGAGTTTGGAATATGTTCAAGAAGTCCTTGATTTTCTTTACGTCTTCAATGGAATCGAGACTATCACAATTATCGGTGCTCATTGATGCCGTCTTACTAAAATTGGATTTGTGACGTGAACTAGTTTGTGCCGCAATATTATCGGACACAGTCGATCTGGCTTCGGAGAAACGATCTTCTGCGATAAGTCGTCAGCTTGTGTTTGGCACGGGCAACGCTTGGGTGGACATATTGGCCGAAGAACCACAATTTAAGACATCGTCTTTGCCAAAACTGTGGCGAAGTAATTCCATGTCCAAGACTTCGTCGATCTCCTATACTGTAAAATCATCGCGATCTACAACGTCATTCTTAAAGTCTATTGAACGGTTATCATAGTCTATCAGGTCACTTGGCATAAATTGCACGTACGTTTGGAGCTGCATCAGAAGGTGGTATTGCAGCATCCACAGAAACATTTCAGCGAGAATCCTCTGATGGGCAGGTTGTTGAAGGGGGGTGGTCAAGTGCCCTATTGAAGTTGGTAACGAAAAGTAGCTTATCACTTCGACTATCGACCAAATGCGATTTCGTATGGAGAAGAGCATCTGGGGCGATAGCATACACGTTTCTTTCGCATTACGGGTAGATAAGGGTGGCTTTCGGCTAGTAGACTAGGTGACCAACCAATTTGTTGACATGATCGATATGGAGGTCTGCATTGATTTGGAGACTCTTCAGCGGATTGTAAACTTCGAAAAACAACAATAGCATACTGGCTCCAGAAAGGGGAACGCAATCCAGTAACTCGCCGAAATCTACCAACAGCAAGTGGCTATACCCACTTGGCAGGGGCACACTTAGACCCAATCCAAGTCCAGCGTGATATCACGTGGATAATTAGATTACCAGCACCGGGCACCCTGTACGATGGCTTTTCTCGTTTAAAGGATGAAGATTTTATATCGATTCTGGTTAGGTGGGGGAGGTTTTCGTAGAAGTACTCTCCTAGGGTCTTTCTTTACTCTCTTGATTGGGCAGGACAGGCGCATAGAAGGTGGGTCAACAAAAGTTTCTGCTAGGAATTCTGGTCTTATATTTAACATTAAAGTCAATGTAAGAGATAAGAGTAATCCGTTTAACTGGGAATTCTATTCTTGCCAAGAAGTACCCTGGATTGACCCGTATAAGCATTGACCAACTGCCAGGAAAGTTTACCGCCGACCAAAAATTCACACTGCGGCAGATTTTGGCTCACTGCTCCATCGTGGTCGGTCAAGACCTCACCGAGACCTTTGATGTCAAAAAAGGATTTAGACAAGGCGACTCGCTGTCATGCGACTTCTTCAACATCGTTCTTGAAAGAGTTTTGCAAAACTCACGCGTCAACACCAGAGGCACAATCTTTCAAAAGTCCGTCCAATTACTCGGATACGCCGATGACATTGACATAATCGGAAGAACGCAGCATGATGTCACTGGTGCGTTTGTGAGTATCGAGACGAAGGCGTCGAAGATGGGTTTAGCGGTGAATGAGGGCAAGACGAAGTATATGCTATCAGCAAGAAAGGACACCCAACACCGACGTCTTAGACACAACGTCACAATAAACAGTTATAATTTCGAGGTAGTTATGGACTTTGTCTACCTAGGCTTCGCTATAAATTCAGACAACGAAACCAGTGCTGAAATTAAATGAAGAATAACTCTTGTCAATCGCTGATTCTTTGGGCTGAGAAGGCAATTGAGTAGCAAAGCCCTCTCTCGAACGACTAAAGTGACCCTTTATAAGACCTTAATAGCCCCGGTCCTGATCTACGGCACAGAAGCATGGACTCTGATGAGGTTACTCTTTTTAGGGTGATTTTCGGTCCCGTCTGCATAGACAGGCTGTAAATTGACATCAACTCACCCAAAAGGGAGAAGGTCCAACGACTGAGGTGGCTGGGTCATGTAGGGTGGATGGCTACCAATGCTCCGTCCCAGAAAATCTTCAAACCCACATCCGAGGGATGGCGCAGTAGAGGAAGACTGCGACTTTGGTGGTGCATGCAAGTGGAAGGGGAACTTAATCAACTTAGCGTGTGAAACTGGAGGCGGCTGGTTAAGATCGAGCTAGCTAGAGAAGCTTGTTAGTTGAGGCCCAGGTCCACCTCAGACTGCAGCGCCACCTTAAGTAAGTAAGTAAGCAAAGGTTTCTTCACCAAACAAAAACGTACTAATGTCCTCATTTCCAGGAGGGAGAGAACAAACTGATTGCAGATACGAATTAATAAAGTAAATACGATACATTTACAAGAAACACTTAGTCCGAAACATTTATAAATCAAAACACACATAGCATAGCATGACATTATTTGAATAGTTGTTAACTTTTCCGAGGAGCGTCTGCTGAAATTCATCCATTCCAATTGAAACTGTGCCAAGAACAAATGAAATTGGCGGAAGTTTTCTTGTTAAATGAGCAACCGGAGAATTATGAATCCCTCTACAAATCCCAACTTGGACTTCTTTGTGTTAAACGTCTGTGAATATTATATATGACCACTGCACTAATCCGCGCAGAAAATATGTCCTACAAGTGAGGGGAGACTCCTTTTGAACTTGTAAAAGTTACATCCTCTCTGAACGCTGGACGATTTTCATTTTATTTTTTTTTTTTTTTTCAATTTCAACTTGCGACATCGAGATATAAATGTAGTTTTATGATAACAATTGTTTAAGAAGAAATGCAGTTGCACAGGAAAATAGAAAACGATCCAAGCGGATGATTTTTTGCGCACCTGATGAATCTTGGAAAAGTTTAAACGATAAAAGCTACCTTGCAGATGTAGGAAAACCATCTTGGCTCTGTCTTTGGATGTTGGGAAAACGGGTGAGTGAAATACTTTTCACTGAAAAATTACATTTGTTTCTCTGTTTTTTTTTTTTTTTTGTTACTTTTATGCATACTGCATTCGTCTTGTAACAATGTAGCCAATCTGTCACGGCTTCTGCACTGTGTCTTAGATGTGCAAACATATAAATTGAATCAAGTGGGATCATTCGCCGCGCTTTCTTTATTTGGATATCTACATACATATATGCATATGTGGAAAATTACTCAGGGCATCCGAAGAGGAGCACCCAGCGGGGTGAGAAATCACATCAATCTTGTGATTTTTGAGTAAAAAAATAGTGACAAAGTGTAAGTGTTGAGTTTTACAAATAAAGAAGAATGAAGACTGAGTGCGTTTTTACCCTAAATGAAGTTCCATTCAAAAATGTAATCCATTCGCTTTTACCAGTAACTTGCTCGTATACAGATGGTGGACATTTCAACTTAATCGAAAATGCGCTGGAAAAGGATTGTATTGATGCCAAAGCTGACCCTTCATATTTTTTTGTTGCATCCAAATTCGGAACTTGATCAATAATAATAAGAAACTATGAAGCTTCTTGCAGATTTCGTTCTTTCTTGCTCCTCTTTATTTCTTAGCTCTTCTTTAAAGTTATGGGGCCCTAGCTCACTAAGGGATTCTGGTCCTATGGTTTGTCGGGCTGACTCTTTTCTTTGTCAGTTAATCTCTTTGGCCTGGTACCCAGTAAAGGGTAACTTTATTAATTTGTCTTTTCAAGACAGCAAAGACTGAGCTTCCAGGTCTCCAGTAGGCTAAGAAACTCCTCGGAAAATACAAACGAAAGAGGTATACCACCTGCATTAGCATTACCAAGAAGGAGCTACTTGTACTCACAGGATTCCTAACGGGCCATTGCGAACTATTAGTAGACAAGACTAGGTCTGGAAGATTTTGGGAATCGCAGATTCTTCGATGAAGATGAAACCCAAATACATCTTCTTAAGGACTGTGCGGCACTTATTCACAACAGAAGAATTGATCTAGGAACATATCTTTGTACTATCTGACGATCATCCACCCTGGCTAAACTCTTTGGAGCTTTTAATGAAGCTAAAGATACTTTGACCGACAGTATGTGACAGTTCGCTTCGTTCTTTGGGATAAGGCTGGAAAGATACAAAGAAGGTCGTAGATTTTTTCTTTCTCCTTTTGCGTCTTTACAACTCATGCAAAACTTCTTTGATAAAAGGCCCATCCTTCCGGCATGAAGGCCAAAGGGACAATAGCCGGTGAGGAGACCAATGACGTTGCTGAAGAGCGATTTTTTAAACAAGATCAAATTTTTAGATTTTTGTCGTTGCCTCCCTTGTAGTACTATATGATGAGAACGCATCGAACTCTAGTCCGGAGTCAGGCCGTCAAAATCCTGTCCCCATTAGGTTAACAGGAAATAAGTCTTCTGCCTGCTGTTGGCGTAAGTAGCAGTTCTGCTCCAGATTATCATAAATTTCCAAAAAAGGTTCGCCAAAGTATAGCAGCGCAATGTTACCGGATGGAGATATGTAGGTACCCTGCCTCATCCTACCACCTCATTTCGCTTAGTAGCATGAACACTTTCTGGAGGTGTAGAAATCTGGCTCTCTGCAGTCCCGTCCTATTTGATCTGAATGTTTGATTCGTAATGGTTTCAGCGCTGCTTTTGGATGTACTATTCGATATCCAAGCTCCAACTGCAATACAAAATTCTAATTAGAAAAATTCTATTTAGAAGACTGTAACGAAAGGTTCTAAGTCGATAGTTTAGTATTTCGCAGGTGCAAGTTCAAGACTTTCATGAGGAGAGTTCAGTTCTAAAAACCCCTTGGCCTTGCTGTGTTCTAATCTTGCATTTGGTCACAGGTATTTGATATATATTGTCAATATTTCTCATCTAAAGCGTTCAGATGGAGTTTCTTCCAAGAGACAGTAGTCCACCACTTGCCAAAACTTCTGGCTATGCCGTAGCTACTGGTGTGTTTCCATTGTTTCTCAGCCAATTTCAATGTGATGCGGTTTATGGAGCACTAACTCCTGCTGTCTGTCTATCAGTACTAAATCCGAGACTTTCGGGGCAAGTTCATCGCTTTTTCTGATCCCTTCCAACTCAATGTATCCAAAAATACACAAACACATTTTTATTCACTTAAATTTAAGTGTATCGCTTTGAGTGCTCCTCAGTTGTCCACGTAGACATTAATTTTTATTGCTGATAATTTCAATGCAGGCAAGAGCGTGGCTCTCTTAACAGCATAAATCACAGCTTGAAAGACACGGCGGTAGGTAACTGGTCAGTCGTGAGCATAATTTATGCTGCTTCTGCACGTTCAAGAGGCAACATCTTAACACTTATCTTGTACTGTGTTTAAGACGTGAAGTCTGACTCGTCCAAAATATACTACTATCGACTAACAAGTCAACTACATAAAATTATGGGATCAATAATAAATCCCAAACAACAGGGTATCCCTTTCAAAAGGTACCTACTAACTCCTGTCGGCAATAAATCGCTTAATTTCTGAGCACGTAACTTATACTTTCTATGCACTCGTTACTTACAGCGAATCGGATATTTTCCGTGTAAAACTCCCAATTAGTTTTATTTTTTTAAACAAAGTTTATGTAACATTTCGTGAATGTCATTATTTTTTTTATCCGCTCTTATAATACTTCGCCTTATTTTAATTACCCACATTCGAATCGAAAAAAGTAAGTGGTCCTTTCTAATTTTAAGTGCGGTTTGAAAAAACTTAATCGGAAGCAGCCATTTGTAATGCTGTAAACCGTCAAAATCCATTTGTTCGGATGTGTTTGCCTGTGGCAGGTGATGTCAGTTTCTGCTCTCTGCTCAGTTTTTAGTGGCACTGCTACTCTCGCAAGGGTAATATAAGTTTTACAGTTCGTTGTCCAGTGAATGCCCTTAAGCAAATGCGCTCTCTGCAGTATGTTTCCACTAAACATTAAATCATAACTGCATTGATGTTGGCGGATGTTAATGGTGGAACGATGCACTTGCTGCAAAATATTAAATTACACTCGAAATGGACATTTTTCTTATAAAATTTTAAAGTTTTATGTGTAATATTTATAAAATATTTCTTGAGAGCAATGTAGATATAGATTGGTTAAAAGGCAGAATGTGTAGACTGTAGAGTCATAAATGTAAACTGGAAACATTCGGGTGTTGGTGAGATTAGAATTTTTAACGACAGTGCGATTCTAAGTTTTATTCTTCAACAACTTATTACACAAAACTGTGCGATTTATTAAAATTTGTAAAATTAAACACTCTCGTGGCATTTTGAAAGCTCTTCTGTTCGTTACGCGCCTTTCTTCCGCATTTTTAAAGAAATACGGTCCGATGATACCGCCTGTCCATAGACTGCACCAAACAATGCATTTTTCCGGATGCATTGGTAGCTTTTATGTCGCTTTTGACTGTTCATCAGCCCAATTACGACAATTTTGTTTGTTGATGTATCTATTAAGACAAAAATGAGCCTCGACGCTGAGCACTGACTTTGGAAATAAATTTCCACAATTTGTAAACGTTGATCAGACGTAAGTCTATTCATGATGAAATACCGATGAATCTTAAACAGAAATGTCACATGAACTTGCCATTTATCCCGCGTGCTATTCCCAAGAATCCCTATTAACAAAAGTACCTCGTATTGGATCACCGTTTAGGAACGTTTCTGGCAGTTTCCAGGGCGGACGAACTGGCAAAATTAAGGGCAGGACGGCATATCCTCGTAAACCTTGGAGAATTCCTCTCGATATCCGTCCCAGAAACCTGTCAAACAATAGGTGGAACAATATCAGCACTTGTCTCTTGTCAAAACAAATCTGGCCAAAGCTGGATTTAAAAAAGACGCAAAGACTTTTATTTAAAATCAGTAAATAGCTGGCGCGACAGCTCGGGATGAGTCAAGACCTAGCTTTTCGCTTCATGCTGTGCGTGTAACATTTTTCGCACAAATGGAAGGGACCTACAATTTATTGCCGATTTTGAACGGCTAATTGAGAGGCTCTTTCATGACAGATTATACTCCCGGAGGCTTGTCATTCCCCGACGAGAGGTGGTACCGGGAAAAATGTTCGGTGGATATGGCTGGAGCTTGAACCCACGCCGCTCGGTAAGCAGTCCAACGCACGAGCCATTTCCCAGAAAAACGTACGTTCACTAAGAGAGATTCTCACCGGATATTTCTTGATAGGCAGATATGCACCAGGTTGGGGGTCTCCTCCAATGATTTCTGTAGAAGCTGTATAGACAAAGAGGTGGAGGAAATTACAACCCACCTACAATGCACTTGCCCTACTCTTGCAACACTAACTCTCGGGGAATATTTCTATGATGATTTTAACGATCTAGACGAAGTCGACATCCAAAAGAAGAGAAACTTTATCTTCGGGCCAAAGTGGTTCAGTAGACAGGGTGGCTACCGATAGGGCCACCCATATCAACGCACTCAGCGTTATACTCTCTGTTCATTGTGCTGGTCACCCTGTATTTTTCTCGTGGTATCGCAATGGACCAAACTGGTCTAAGTGTATTCCTGTCTGAACGGAGCAGCCACCTAAGTAACCTAACCTTATACTTCTGCAGAATGTATTTGCCAAAAGATGCGTTATGCACTATTAACTGTCCAGTTGTTTTCAGAATTCAGTCTTAATATCACCACAGTGAGGTTCATCTTCCCTCTGCTTTTCGAATGTATTATTGAGTGTTTCATAGAATATTTGAAATGTTTGTGCATCCCATCGCTAGTGTGGTAATAACCTCAATCACTTATAGAAGCCAAAGAACAGAACAGAACAGAACAGCCAAAGACAATTCCCTATCTCCGAAGTGCTCTCCAGAATTTGTTCAATCCACCAGCAGAGGAAATTGTAAATCTTTAGGTTCAAAGTAAATTCGTTTACTCTTTGCAGTGTAGTTTCAATTTCCTACAATTTAATGCAAGTTTGGTTACACTTGTCAGAGACAGTCCTGTTTATTTCTTCCGGTATATCACTGCACTTCAATTAAAATCTACTCCAAATCAGATTCATCATGTGAGGTCACACGAACAAACGATCAATTTGTAGAGAACTTTTTGGTTAGGTGCAATCTTCCATTCCAATTATTAACCCATATATTAAATTAATGCATCATCAACAGCTTAGGACATGGCTGAGCATACTCCTGAAACAAAATAAATCCTAATTGCAGATCCATTCCCAAGTATTCCCCGTCTTTCCTATCTCATCGTCTAGTTATAAGTTATGTTCGTATAACCAAGCACGTAGTCGCTTTAATTATTATTGGCCTAGTTTGGGGCCGAGGCGAGATACATGCCTATTTTTATGTACACCCAGGAGAGGCCCAGAGGTTACTAGATACTATTCTCTTTTATTGCTCTTATATGGGTGTTTTTAACACCAAACATAAGGGGGGGAGGGCGAAGTCGTATTAGAAATTAATCCCAGCCACTGGCACACAAGCTTCGTTGTAGATACCTGTATCTGTAAATCTGTATCAAATAAATATGATTTATCTTTTACGACCCGGAACATATTTAAGTGCAAGATTTATGCCGAAGCACCGCGTGCGAGCACCAAATGCTTATCACGTCATTATTGTGATATATTCCCATCAAATCGGAGTTACGCTCATTTGAAATAAACTCGGTGAGTGTGCTCTGCAGCGGCAGTCTGCACCCGGCCATTTACACAAAAATTAAATAATAATAATTTTGCAATAAAGAGTATTCGGCTGATGAAGCGAAAGCGAATTGTATCCGTCGGATTCGTCTGTAATGTGTTCTGCGGGCGCTGGAGATACTCGTGAAATACGTGATTCATCACAATTGGGTGAAATTTATTTGGGGAGTATTTTCTTCCCGGAAATCCTCTTGTGTGTTGCTTAACATCGAAAAGGATTTCGGATGGAATGCGACGAAAATTGGAAACACATATGGAAGATTAATGATGTAAACGCTCGGGAAAGCTCTGTCGTACCGCCAGCCGTCCAGTCGTTCCCACCGTTCGTTCGCGTCGTAAAGAATGTCAAGGTATCAATTAATTTTTTTTTTTCTCGTTTCGGTTCTTGTCCTTTGGCTCTCGGTTTGACCGTCCCGAACCATGGTTATTATACTTAAGTTGTAATATCGAGAGAGGGAATCAGGAATGGCTAATTGAATTATTCGCAGTTTCACCCTGGGAATGAGGACGACATGGGCGACAGAAAATATGAGTGTGTCCCGAGAAAGAAGCAATTAATTACAAGATTGTTGAAATACTCGAAATACCCGAGTCCAGAGTGCCTACTTAACTTACCCGAGTGATTGATTTATTTGCGTTAATAGTGTTAATTGTCATGTTAGGTTGGAACTTATTAATAGTTGATGTCCAGAAGGTAGAGATTTTTCCTCTTTTTTTTTGTGCACGGAAGACAGAAGTAATTTATTTGTCACTTCAACCGAGATGTGTACGAGTTACTCCCAACTACATGTTGAGTGAATGTGTATTTACTTTCTCGTGAAGCTTAATACGAAACAAAAAAAAAAAAAAAACTGAAGTCGTCGTTGTGGAAGAAGATCCATTCACCTTAGCAGGCTGACACTTTTATCCAGCCACCATGACACAATGTTAACGTAGCGAAATGTGGGCGTCTTGGTTTTTCGCTAACTGAAAGTCAGGGCGAGAGAGACAGGAAAGCAATCATATTAAGATACTTTGTCAATGAACATGAATATTCTGCTGGTAATAATCGTAAAATTAAAAGCACGATTTTGTTCGCCGGCCTTCGCTTGCGGAGGTGTGCAAATTTTATAGTCCATGTAACATTGATTTTATTGCACGGCATGAATTATGGATGCAGATAGATTTTAGTTAGCGGAGAAACTCAATTGTTTTCTTTGAACTGATGAAGTGAATTTAATTAATTGATTATTTTTGGCACTTTGCAGGCGAAAGTACATATATTTCCATTTGGATAAATCGAAAATGTACCTACACCGCAAAACGTGTTAGATTTCTACGAAAAAGTATAAAGATTACCATGCAACGACCAGCCGCTACAGCAACAGAGAAATTGAAGTGACTTGTATTACATTTCAACTAACAATGAAGGATTGATGTTGTGGGAAAAAAAGTGCATCCAGAGATTTTCTTCAAAAAGTAGGAACTTGATACGCTAATCGGAATTTCAAAAGCAGAAAAGACGGGAGGGTGTGGATTTTTAAATGCATGAACCAGTAAGTTCGGAGCCTAGCTTAGGTAAATACGGAGATTCAAGAATATGTCCGAATCAACACGTTTTTTTCTAGCTCTACTTTGGATGAAAAGGAGTTGAGTTTCAACTCTGACTCAATCGCACCTATTCCCAATGCCTTTTTTCGTCTACAGGAACATTGGAGTATATTTCAAGTAGACGTATCGGCAATTCAGGAAGCAGCGAGTAGGCTCTCTTGATTTTCTATAGGTGGGAAAGCTATCGTCCTATACAAAGACAGACAGGCAGCTATAAATACCCTGGAAGGGCCAACAATTAGATCGAAGTTGGTAGAGCAATGCCGAGAATCCCTGAAGGACACATGTCATATTAGGTTCTTTATTCTGGGTGTTCGGGCATAGGTTAGGTAGGTGGGTTGGTGAGGAGAAAGAAGCCCTCTGTAGTCTGTACCAAACTCAAGTCAGTAGGGACCCATTGTAATGTTCATTTTTGAAGGGAAAGGTACCCCTTGCTCGTGGAGCAGTACCCAAAGAATTATTCTATTGCCCCAGGCTTTCGAACCATTTTGAAGCCTTAATGAAGTTTTAGATGCCCCTTAGTTCTTCGGTATCCTTTAAAAAGTGCATTCCAAAGGATTTTCTTAGGTGGCAAAGACCTTGGAAGTGGTAAAGGAAGTGGGTTGTGTCTTTATTGACTTCCTCGTCTACGCAATACCTGCAAACCTCGTTCTCACTAAAATCCCTAAAATCGCTTTTAGTGGTGCCGGGCTTTCGATGAAAAAGGTGATGTCATCACATGGTATTACCTTCATCAGAGTATCACGGGCAGTAATTTTCACTGCTAGGACCTGTGCCTGGAAAACGCTGCTATGGTCCGGGAGTCTAATTAAGTAAAAAAAAAAAAAAATGTTCATTTTAAACCCATTAGTATAGATGGCTTTGGTTCGCGGGTTTGATATTGTTCCCCCTTGTCTTTTATTCTCTGCTTCGGAATGAGCAAGAGAACGGTCTTTTGAAGTCTGGGTAGGGCACCGTATAATCAGTGGTTGCTACATTGCCCATGTAGCCCGTGTATAATCTAAGCATGCCCCGTCATGCTTGACCTCCAGCCATTCGATTGGCAGATTCCTGTATAAATAAGTCTAGTGGAAGCTGGTTGAGAATACCTTCTAATCCTGCTGTTGGCGTGGTTCTCATGTCACTAGTAGCTGCTATGCATGCCAGTCTCTGTATTGTCGTGATGGAATTGAGGTTGGTGGTTTTAGTTGCAGCTTTGCGCCACACAACGCTCCCATAGGTAAGTATAGGCCTCACAATAGCCATGTACATTCATAGGATGTTTTTAGGGATTGGCTCCCAGATTTTCCCGAATATTCTACTGCAAGAGTAGAAAGCTATCATAGCCTTCTTAATTCTTTCATTTATATTCTGGTTCCCGTTCAACTTTACAGTGATCCTTAGGCAGAGGGTATTTTAAATTGCTTCTTCGGTCATACTGACATTTCGAGAAACTGTTAGGACAAACCAGCAAAACGAGGCTGATACAGGGAGATACAGGCCGCTCCTATTCAACTATAAAAAACCGCCTCTTCACGGACGCTTGAAGAATCGCGAATAGAAGGTAAAACAATGTAAGCACCTCCAGATCTACAAAGCAAATCTAGCCTGTGCTAGACTCTAAGAAATCGGAAATACATAAGCTTCGTCATAGGAGGCATTAAAGGCTTCTGTCTAGGATGACCTCTGATAGGCAGACCTCTGAGAGGCAGACATCCAATCCGAATGGGAGTTATCTCCAAAGGCATCTGTGGAAGCTGTGGAGATGAAGAGGAAAAGAAAACCAAACTTCAGACAGATCATGCAAATCATCGAAAAAGCATTCGCCGATAATGTTGGACAAGTACCTGAAAGGTAAAAAAAAAAAAATAAAAAAAATTTTCTGCCAAATATCGACTTAAGCTGCTGCCATGCAATGAGTGGCAGAGAATGATGCTCTGAAACGACGCTTGCCGCTCAACAACTGCATGGCCACAGCCATAAGATTTCATACGCTTTAATTTTGCCAATCCGCCTCTTGGCGCTAATTGCATGGCCTTGGCTTTAGGCAGCATTGGCAAATTTGTCTGTAAATCAAAATGGTTCAAATTATATTCATTATAAATTGCCAAGAAGCTCATATCTCGGTTTTATAAGGGTGTCTGAGTCACTCTTGAAATGCACCCTGGCACCTCCCTCCTTCACGCCTCCACAAAACTCCGACTTTAACCTCTCTTTTAACGAGGTTTGCACTGAAACAGTTACCTCATCTTCACCTACAGCAGCAAACCCTCTTCCTCCATCTAACAAAGACCTCCGGCAATAGCTATTTATAGACCCACATTTCCAAACAGGACACATCTCTCAGCAGTAGCAATGGATTGATTGATTGATTCCTTTCCTACTCCTGACACTTCACTACCAGCCTGAATACAGTCAAGGATTAATTGTATCCATTATCTTTTCTGTACACTGCGAACCATTGATCTGTAACTCATTTTATACTAGCTATGGCAGAAAGCCACCTAGGGTTCGATTGCAGTCAGTCACTCTAGCCTACCTCTTAAGAGGTATCTCGAGGTGCCTCAAGACTCTGTAACTGTAATATTTACTATGGCGAGCATAAGCATGAAATTTTTGGATCCAAAAAGTGTCTAGCATCCGACAGGTTAGTTTTACGACAATTCGCATCAAGGCTAAATTCGAAAAAAATCAGCCTGATATGCGTTCACTGTTCCACAGGCGACAAGGACGATGTCGTCAAATTTTGTGTGATTTACATAGTGAAGAATGAACAACCATCTTCAGTAAGTCCGGTCCTTAGATTCTAGTTGTGCATGCCAAGTAAGCTGATGTCCCTTCCTGCCTGCGCGCGCTGCCTTTTGCGAAATCTTCCTCTATTGCCTTTTCCGTTTGCGTTATATTCGAAGACTCTGCGTACCGGAGCGTTGGTGTCCATTTGCAATACATGCTCAGTGGACATGGCTGGGACTTGAACCCACCCAGCTCGCACAGCAGTCCATAGCACTAACCACTAACCCACGGCAACTACGGCGATGAGATGTCATTATAGCAGAGCCAAGGTAGACAAAGTTCGTTACTACCTCGAAGTTAAAGCCGTCCAATGTGACGTTCTGTTGATGGAAAATGTTTAGTTTGTCCTTGTTACCCGCTAAACCCATTTTGTCTGCTTCCGTCTCTACGACAGCACGTTTTTGACATCGAATATCAGTTCCTCACGACGTTAAGATTGTGGTAGAGGGGACAAATTTGGCAGGACAGTTGACCAGCATCGCATAAACGTACCACGTCTGGAAACAGACTTACGCCCATTGATTTTGCTGCGGGGCAGAACGTGACAAGAGCAAACAATGGGACTACTGATCAAGCGATCAACCAAATTGATCACAACCTTTGACACAAGACGCGCCTTTAGATCTCTGGATGTCAAAACCTTCCGAGTTCGGAGTTACCAACATTGACTGGAATTACAATCTTGTTGCAGCAAAGGAACAAAAACAAATATTCCAAGCACCGAAACAAATAACAATTACTGTGAGAAAATACAACGCCGATAGGCTGCAACTGCAAGATACAGTCGAAGAAACCGTCCCTCTGGACAGCCGCGTGTTCTATTGTAATAACCCTTCAACTCAAAGGTACCACTCGATGTTCCTAGACTCCGCGATCAACTCTAAAATCGATACCTTCCCAGAATCCAAGCTAAGAATCACTTTTACCAATCGGAAATTCTTTGAGCTAAGAAGGAGCTCTCTCATGGAGTCATGGAGCTCTCTCATGAACAGTCAACAACATGAGACCCTTGTCATATCAGTCTTAAAAGTTTGAGTGCAGTCTAAGGTGGGTAAAAATGCTGTTTTAAAATGTTGTTTTAAAAGATGTTCCGAGTCCCTTCCTATCTTCCTTGCTTTGATAGAGTTTGGAGGAAAACAAGCAGTACAGAGACATTGAACTGATCGTCTGAGTTGGCATGCTAAATACATGGACACGGAAAGTCTTCTTATTCACCCCCAGGGCCAAACTCATCTAAGATGGCGCGCCAAGGCGGGATGAGGCAGTTAGCTTAATATAGGGTTCAACAGCGAGACTTGATGAACTTCAGAATTTAGTGCCATCACATCAGTCATCCGAAAATAACTGTCTAATTCTGCGGAAACGTGTGCTTTCTAATGATCAGTCTTCTCTGACAACTTGCTCCTCTGATTGCTACCTTGCAACGCAATTAAGTTATCAAAAACCTTTGAGTACTAATTAAGATCTGTAGCGCATAAACTGTGTGCTTATGTGGCCAGTCTGCATGTCCAGAGATCGACTTTGGTAACACGAAAGATTCGCTTTCACTCTTCGCCAAAAGCGGAAAGAAACTTAACGTTAAAGTTTCGATTTCGGTGCAGTGGTACACAACACATATACTCTTGTGCTACAGTTACAGTGTGACAAGCTCACAGCTAGTAACTTTAAACGCAAAACGCGTTGGATGTGTTTCCGCAAAATAAATACAAAAGAAAGAATGGAAGGAGACTGGTATGGACGGTCCACTGACTGCATGCGGAAACTTACAATTCGTAACAGATTAATCTTTCAGCAAGTCCAGATACGCGACTACGAAGTGCCTTTAGTGGAGCGAAAGTGAGTGTGATTTCATTTCACATTCGGTTTCTTGGTCACAATTCACTTTTGAATCTGGAGGCCCAAAGGCGAAAAACGGAATAAAAAAAAAAAAAAAGCAAAAACAACGCCTTGGTTCTGCAGCACTGCCCAAAATGATGCCTCACTTTGTGGTAACGAATGTGGTCATCGCCAGTGAGAGTTGTTGGACAGTAGGTAAGGTAAGGTACTGCCTGATGTGTGCATGATGTACATGGCAGATATGAACTATGTGTATCTCAAAGATAGGGAAGCCCAGGTCCATAAATATTTGATATGTCTGGGTCATGTGGGTGCATGCGAAAGTGTTTGTCTTTATTTTTATTTGCTTTAAATGGGGTAAAATGGTTGGAAGATATTTATGTGCCGTGAGGTTATTTGTGTAACAACTTACACAGCTCACTTTGGGAAGGGAAATTTTAATATTTATTGTTTCATTATACACAGTTCTGGGTGCGTGTGTGTGTGTGAGTGTAGTGAACCAGGGATGTGTTTTCATAATTAAAGTCATCATTTTCGGGCAATTTAAGTTTAAAACAATCGAGATTGAGTAATGATCTGTGTAAGGCAACAACATAAACGGTGTTAGCACAGTAGGCTATAAATTTGACCTACATGAGCATATTTGTGCATACCTACGGCTGAATGTGAGGAGCTTAATAAATCTTGAGAACTCAAGAGTTTTGAAGAGTGTGTAGATAGGAGCATATAATCGACTTTGGATATTTGTTTAGGTGTGGAGATTCAGAAGGAAGAGTATTCCAGGAAATCCAACATTTCCCAACATTTGTACTTATACACAACAGAATACTTGTGCCATTTTCCTAGTTTGTAAGAGGGAAGGAAGATTAAGAGATATAGACTTTGTAGGAGAAGATTTCATCCCGGCAGGCCCCCTCTATCCTAGAGTGGTATTCTATAGTCTTGACTAAGTAATCCCAAATAGAAGGCAAAATGTTGTGGCCTCGGTCATCTGCGTTAATAGTGATGCTAGTTCGAATTGAAGATTATTTCTTTAGAATGGTACCCACAACCAATATTCACAGGAAAGAGAAAGAAACTTATCTCTAGAAAGTGCTTCTGGTTACCGATTTAATATTCGCAGCCCAGCAGCCTTCATAACTAGTTGAATATTTCTTGTCCAACCACTCGAGAGATTGTAGCGACGTTGGTCTTTGAGACTTTTCCACGGTTATCTACTTTGCCCGGTGTATTAAGGAAAGGAGGCAAAATGTGTGGTAGCCGTGGCTCAGTAGTTAGTGCGTTGGACTGCTGTTCAAACCTGCGTGGGTTCAAGCTCCAGACATGTCAACCGAACATTTCTCGCGGCACCACCTCTCGTCGGGGAATGACAAGCCTCCGGGTGTATAATCTGTCATGAAAGAGCTTCTCAATTCGCCTTTCGGAGTCGGTAATAAATTGTAGGTCTTTACCATTCATGCGAAAAATGTAACACGGACAACATGAATGGTAGCGAGAAGCTAAGCCTTGGCTCATTCGAAGCTGTCGCGCCAGCTATTTATTTATTTTAGGCAAAATGTTAATTTTAATTGGACAATAAGCTTTGCTTTGGGGGACTTCCTCAGTTACTTGTCACTGAAACGTGTGCCTACTGTTAAAGAGGTTTTGACTAGATCAGTCATGGGGTCTCCTCAGACACAACGACCCGAAACGAGATGTTGATGAGGTTAGGTTAGGTTAGAGAGCCAATGAAGACGATGAAATCCTCTTCATCTCACTTACATAGGTCTATGTAGACCCGTTATAGGAGGATAAGAGTGTCAAAAAAAGAAAAAGAACAACGACAGAGGAGACTGTTCACTATTATAGGGTCATTCGACAAGATGTGTCATTTTAAATTTTGCCCCATTGTTGAACTGTCAGCATTCAACTATCAATGCGATGACTTTTGATAAGCAAAAACTAGGAGATTATCGATAAATACTCGCACAAAAACGGTGAAAATATTTTGGAAATGTTTCGTAAAGTTCGTAATGCTTTTGGTCATCAAAAAGTGCCTCCCCGCACAGCTCTTATGAATTTATTCGATAAATTTGAAAGTCCCGGACAGGTTAGTGATGTAAAGACTCCATCTCGTGTTCGTCTGGCAAGGTCACCATAGCTGAGAGAGTGACTGAAAACCCAGGTATTCGGGACGATCACAGGAATGGGGCCTATCCGGAACCATTTTGCACCCTTTTTTGCATAAAGATCTTGGCCTACATGCTTACACGGATCAGTTGGCACAAGAATTGAAGCCAGCAGACCGCGCATAACGCCGATGACGCCTGAATTGATTAATTTTTATGAACGTTTTCAACTTTTTTTGGAATAATATCTTTTCCTAGATCACTTTCAACATACGGGAAGGTGGAAACAATTATGGAGGCGACACTAGTGTACGTGTGGTTTGCCGAATTCTCCAATTTCTTTGGTGAAGGCCAGAATGCCGCCGTTTCCTTTGTCCTTGAGATGTTTCAGGTCCGGTATCCACATGGACCGCAGGGTCTTCTATCAAAAAAGCTAACAAACAAGAATGCAGAGCTGCAAAAACAGAGGGAGTTGCATTGACAAGTATTCAAACAGCAACTGACGAGGTTGCCAGAAAAGGTTTTAATTACAGCCTGGCTCTTAAGGATTGAAGTGGCTGCCAGCTAAAGTCAGCACACTTTGACCAATAATAGGACCGTGGTGGGTTTTCTTTTATGGCAGAGCGCAGGGCAGGTGCATTGAAAATGGGGAATAGTTTCCTCCTCTTTACCAATCATCCAGTTTCTGCAGAAATCGTTTAAGAAGACGCCAAGTCTTGTTGCATGCTTGTCTATTAGACAGTGTCCATTGATGACACCTATAGTGGCGCTGAAATGCAATATTTTGAAGTTAATCAAATCCTCAGAGCTCTTCAGATAAAGCTTGAGCCAAATCTGTTCTGTCGGTAGACACATTGTACCACCTGTCCTCCTAAGATATGTCCTTTCCAGAGCATCTCGCTTAATTTTGAGTTCTCATGTAGCGACAGGTATGCCTAAGGTACCACATTCAAGTAGAATGGGCATTTTTGCTCCATATATGGCGAGTTCATCAGCCTTACAGTTCCCTGGAACTTCCCTACGCCCCGAGACCCAATAGAGGTAAATATTGAACTGCTCTCTCATCTCTTTGAAAAACAAACGGCAATCTAAGGCTACTAGTGAATTTATAGAGAATGATTCCAAGGACTTGATTCCAGCTTGGCTGTTCGAAAACGTTTTTCTAAAGTCAAGACTTTCTTAATCGCCAATATTTCTACTTGGAACACGTTACAATGATTTGGGAGACGGAAAGTGATGCCAGATTGTAGATTGTACATATGTAGAGGTGGGACTGAATCACCTTATCACTGTGGCCACCGATAGGTCTATTGTGATTTCCTTCAATTAGAGCGCGCTCACGTGAGAAGCTCTTTCATGACAGATTATACTCCCGGAGGCTTGTCATTCTTCGACGAGTGGTGGTGCCGCGAAAAATGTTCGGTGTTCTTGGCTGGGGCTTGAACCTACGCCGTTTGATCAGCAGCCCAATGCACTAACCACTGAGCCACGGCGACCTGGATGCGAAG
Organism: Matsumyia berberina; assembly: GCA_917880715.2. Lineage (NCBI taxonomy): Eukaryota > Metazoa > Arthropoda > Insecta > Diptera > Syrphidae > Matsumyia > Matsumyia berberina. The sequence continues at coordinate 41,150,547 of OU862870.1, forward strand.
GTGATTTTAAATTTTCGGTCCAAATTTAGTTTGGGTATGGTGTAGTCTATGTTTTTTGGGAATGGAGTTCAAAATGGAAGCGTGGCCAAATTCTTTACCGGATCACTGTGAGATCGGTTTGAGACGAACAGCCGTACTGGCAACCATTTGCCTGCCAAAGATGTCAATGGGTTTCAAATGAAACGAAGTGTCATCCGAAGTGCACCACTTATGCACAAACAAACTTTGCTTATTTTATCGCGATTTATGATTTTATCCAGGACATTCAGACGACACGGTATGTGAGTATCGGTTCTATGACCGTAGTGTAAAGCAGGATTGCAAACTACTCTTATTCCCGATAGCCTTCTACAAGTAAGAAGTGCTTCTGTAGCTATTCTAACCCGTTCTTTGATGCTAAGTTTCCAGCTTAGGTTCCCATCCTAAATTAAGTCCAAATATTATACGTTATGGGAGAAAACTAAGCTCATATCTGCCATTCAGAGAGGGAGGATAGACAAATGGAATTTTTATGTTTTTTGTTGAGAAGAGTACCAGTTCAGTTTTGTGGAGGTTCACCCAAACCACATTGAACCGCCCATCTGGTTAGATTGCTTCTGTAGCTTAAGTGTTTTCCTTTCTATTATTTTTGCCTGAAGCTTTTTTCAAAGATAACAGAGGAAATCAAGTTCACAGCCGAAAATCGTGGCTAGGCGATTTAACTTCTGCGTGCCTTTTGAAGAAGTATCTGCTGCTTTTCTTTAAAAAAAAAAAAAAAAAACGGAGTGAGTCGCTAATGATGGGTAAAACCTAACCTGCACGCTTCTTCCTGCTTCCTATAAAACATCTCCGAAAATAGTCCCACCAAATGCCGCATATTTTCCAGGCGTTGCAACACTTCTTAACTGGCACTTCTTAGTTTAGCCCAAAAAAATAAACACTGCTTTATCCTTGTCGCTATTGATCTCGTAAGGGGTTAACTTAAATTTTTCTTTTTAACATCATCTCCGAGTTTACCACACACAAAATCAGTCCACAGCACGTAATTGAGCATCATCGTGTTACATATTTTCCATCAAACATAATTGCCAAACCGTATCTGTGTAGTGGCTGCGCAAAGAGAGCTCTCTAACATAATTTGAATTCTCCCCATCACTCATCCTCTAATTACCCAACTATGAACATTCTAAGAAAGCTCGGCAACTCATTAAAACTTCTTCTGCCGAAGTAATGCGATAACCCCTACATTTTGGAGCAAACACCACTCACTTCATGTGTGTATACGCACCACCATACCTCGTAGCAAAACTGTTCTTAGTACATCATGCTATCATCTTCCTTATCGCGGTGCAATCATCACCAAATGTACTAAAGTAATGAGATCAATCTGCACATAACCTCCAGCAAGGTCTGGTTGTGGCTTCTGGCGACTCTGTAGGTGTTGCTGCTGCACCAAAATCGCATCTTCTCAGTGAGAATGGAAAAGTGGCATGGCAGCTCGCCACCACGAGAGCAATTGTAGTACCGTTCGTAAGCTGGTTAGAGCTCCATGAATACATTAAACGCACCACCTAGTGGTCTCGACACAAAACGCTACACCTCTCGACCATGTCTCCTCCAATCTTACGAAAGTGTGTCATAGACAAAGAACGGGTTCTGTAAATATTCCTTTGGGATTAGTTGTCGTTATTCTCCTTCTGCCGTCGATGCCATGTTGACACCAACCGGTATCACCGAATGCAATATGAAACTCTCTGCCGAAGATCAAGGCAAGCTTACTGTACGTACGCGAATTCACTTTTCCGTCTTACGGTGGAACAGACAACGTCGTCGTCTTGGCATTGGATAGGTTCCCACACTTTTATCAAAGTTCTAAATGAAAAGAGAGCGCATCTCGTATTTAAGTTTCGCTGTAGGTAGGTACACTTTCCGATACGTGGGGGCACGAACTGCAAGTTGCACAACAATTCTTTAATTATTAGTATCATGTTATGCATGTCGTGGAGTTGGTGGGTTGTCAAAGGTAAGCCAGTGCATTTTAATAAAATGCTACTTGTAACTTTGCTTGTTTACACACTTGTAATTAGGGTTCGGAAAACAAACAGGTAACTTGTGTTGAAAGTTAGATCGAGAGAATTGCTCCCTCATATCTGCACTTACTGAGGTGAGCTCTCGAATGGAGGTCACAAGCCGTATTTGTCGGTTGGGTTTGTATGCCAACATCTGGGACAAACATTTGTCGGTTTGTTGTTGTGGATGTAAGCAGTACTTAAGAAATATTTCATAACTGTTTGGGATGCAATTTTATGCACAGCGACGGAGATGTAAATAATGGCATAGCATTTCAACGGTGACTTAACCATGTTACAGTGGGCATGGTGTGCAGTAATGCTATCCTTTTAGATTAAGTTACTGGTTGTGGTACATTTTGTTTTAGTAAGTTTTCTATAGCAACTTCGAAAAGGAATGGGAAAACAGATGTCGACTTTGTGACTGCTAAACGCATTGGAGGGCGGAGGGAGGATAACAGCGAGAAAGAATCACTGCATCATTTGCTATGTAAATGTGTGGCCCTAGTGAGAGTCAGGCAGTGCACTCTAGGCAAACCATTCTTCGACGACCTCAAAGATATTTCCAGGAAAAAGATTGGTGAACTAATCCTGCTCCTTAATTCCACAGGTTGAACTTAAATATCTTCGTCTATCAACCTATAACGCTCACAAACAACCAAGTCAAGCTGTGGTTTCAAAACAACACATCCCAGCGCTAGTTGAGTTCTTTATGAGTTCTACGCGCACAGTGATGCGATAAAGCGATGCGATGCGAGAAGCGAGAAGCATGCGATAAAACTTTTCACATGAATTCTTATCGCTTCACTGTGCCCACTGACTCAATGCTTGATTTTGGATCTTAAAAAAATAAATAGCTGGCGCGACAGCTCGGAATAAGCCAAAGCCTAGCTTCTCGCAACCATTCATGTTGAGCGGGTTACATATTTCGCACGAATGGAAGGGACCTACAATTTATTGTCGACTCCGAACGGCGAATTGAGAAGCTCTTTCATGACAGATTATACTCCCGGAGGCTTGTCATTCCCCGACGAGAGATAGTGGCGTGAGAAATGTTCGGTGTTCCTGGCTGGGCCTTGAACCCACGCCAAAACCACGATTTTGGATCTTACTGTCGAATAAAAACTTCGCACACCGAAAGTAACGTGGAAAAAAATTTTCCAATACCGTCAGGGTAACCTTGGCGTCTTCCCAGCTTCTAACGACAGCATAACGTCTTTCAACATTCTGTTTGGCAATTTGTATTGCCGCTGGCGAGTTGAAGGCTTTATAGGACCCCGACTGTTTATAAATCTGAATGAACCTTAAATTGAACCTAATTATGAAGAAGACTGAAGCAACAATTATAACACAAATGTGAGTGTATAACTTGGTTCTAGATCTGCATAAGGGTTATTTTATACTTCCAATGCACCTCCATGACTTACAACTAAACTTCGATTATCTGGATAGACCTAGTTGAGAATTTGTCTCCTTCGAAGCTTCTGTGGAGCCTTTTATGTCCTCACAAAAGTTTATTGGAGTCATGAATCAAAAATTAGTAAGAACTGTCTACGCTTTTCCTTGCCTTTTTTTCAACCAGCCAATCATTGAATTTTTAATCAAAAACATGGAAGACCGCCTACACCATGTAACACCATCTAACCGCATGTTTGAGAATAATCCTTAGACAAGGAATGAGGTAGATGGTTATTACAATCTTAGACTCGACGCTATATCTCGAATTCATGTTGCAATAGCCACCGAAAGATGCGCCACCAGACAGTCCACACGAATATGTCATTAAAAAAAATTTAATTACCAATGCATGCATGGTGGTCAACAGACAATCACCTGGCAGGGGGCTTCAGGGGCTTGTATTAGATCAACTGCTTATGCCAACTTTAAAGTTGCTCTAAGAAGTTGTTTCGTAGAAATGTGCAACGCAGGTTAAGAGACCACCATTTGTCCTGTGTCAAAAAAGAATCGTTACAAAATTGTTCTCATGAATAATAAACCCAACGAAATGAACGCTCAACGCAAGATGCATGAAAGTGATTGTTGAAACGGCAGAATAGAAATCACAGTGCCATAAAATAAATTATGGCCCTTGGAGTAGAGTAAGGTGTCCGGCGATCCTTGGAGGGAGGCGTTCTTCAGTACTGAGGACTTGAAGATTGTTTGATTTTCTTATGATGTTGTTATTGCTCTTAAACTGTTTAGGAAGGTTTAACAGATTGCAGACGCAACTATGTATAGGAATTGTCCGTTGCTGATGGATATACTTCCATATGTACGTACATATATACCGACGGCATTTACTACCTTCAAGAAAGAAGACCCTCTGAACTGCGTGAACTACAGGGACATCAGTCTTCTTAACATCGCCTACAACATCACATCTGCCGTGTTGTGTGAACGTCTGAAACCATTCATCAACAACCTGATCGGTCCATATCAGTGTGGATTGAGGCCAGAAAACTCCACCATCGACCAAATATTCACACTGCAGCATTTCAAATCGATACCCATCACATTTCCATCGATTGTAAGGCCGCATATAACAGCATCTATCTCTCTAGTTTTGGAATCTCTGTCAAATTCGTCCAGAATGACAATGGAGAATTCACGCTGCTCCATCAAGGTCGGTCAAGGCTTAACCGAGACCTGTGATGTCAAAAAAATATTTAGACAAGGTGACGCGCTGTCATGCAACTTCTTTCACATCGTTCTTGGAAGAACAGAGCAAAACTCATGCGCCAACACCAAAGCCACAATCCTTCAAAAATCCGCCCAATTACTGGCATACGCGGACACCAGCTTTGAGATCAAACAAAGAATAACGTCTTTCAATCTATGGGTCGTCTGCGTCTTTCTTCTATGGGTAAAGAAGGCAATTGGGTAGTAAAGCCCTCTCATGAACGACTAACGTTACCCCTTATAAGACCTAAATCGTCCCAGTCCTGCTCTATATGCCCAGCGGCATGGACTCTGTCAAGGGGGGATGAGGTTGCTCTTGGCGGAGAGAGAAAAATTCTTCGGACGATTTTCGGTCCCATGCATAAACGGCGAGTGGAGGAGGATATAAAGGGTCTTTCAATAGGGACGCTACAAAAGTAGAGCGACAGGGACAGCAAAGACGCCATATTTTTCTTGCGGTTTTTTGACATTTCTCTTCAGTAAGGTTTGCCATTTTATGATGGAAAGATATACGAGCCAACAACGAGTCGAAATTATTTAAATTTACTACCGAAATTCGGAGTCAGTGGCCTCAACGTTAAAAGCGCTACGTCCAATTTATGGTCGTCATAATTTCTGGCTGGATGGCTTCGTCAATAAACAAAATATGCGGTATTGGTCAGGCAGCAATCCACACGTACTCCATGAGTCATCATTGCATCCCGAAAAAATTACGGTTTGGTGTGGTTTATGGGCCGGCGGCGTCGTTGGGCCGTACTTCTTCCGTGATGATCAAGACCGGCACGTTACTGTGAATGGGGATCGCTACCGTTCAATGATAACCGAATATTTTTGGCCCCAATTGGCTGATATGGACTTGGAGGACATGTGGTTCCAACAGGACGGCGCCACAAGCCACACAGCGAATGTCACAATCAATTTATTGGAAACCAAGTTTGGAGAACGTGTTATCTCACGAAATGGTCCAGTCGCTTGGCCGCCTCGGTCGTGCGATTTGACGCCGTTAGACTATTTCCTGTGAGGCTACGTCAAGTCTATGGTCTATGCCAACAAGCCAGCGACGATTGATGAACTTCGTGCGAATATCGAACGTGAAATTGCAGCAGTATCGGCCGATTTATGCTTGAAAACCGTCGAAAATTGGGTTCAGCGTCTGGACTTCTGCAAGCGTGCCCGTGGTGGCCATGCAAAAGAAATCGGGTTCCATACATAATGGCATCGAACGTACTTTCACAGAAATAAAGAATTTCATTGGAGACGCTTGTTGGTTGAGGTCCAGGTCCACTCCGGACTGTAGCGTCGCCTTAAGTAAGTAAGTAAGCGGCCATTGTACCAATCGTCCAGGTAAAGCGAGTTCAAAGTCAAACAAAGCCTGTGGCAGGGGTAGCCTTCACCCGCCTCTTGAGAACCTCCTACCATATCATATTTAGCTTCTAGGCTGACATGTCGACGTTAATATTCAATATCACTGCGGTTTCCGACCTAAAATTTTGGCAATCGATCGGAGGAGGAATGCATTTATGGCATTTCGCTGGATATGACTGGGGATTGAACTCCAGTAGGTCGCACAGCAGTCTAATGCGCTAACTACTGGGCCATGGCGAATATGAATTTCTTAACTCTTATGAAAAACATAGTTTGACAAGTTCCACAGTCTAATCCGGTGTCTGTCTTCAGTTGCAAGACTATCAAACAGTAAGGATAAATTATACATACTCGTATGTCCTGTATATAAGCATTTTGTTATGCCCGTAATATTTTTCGTGCCAAGAATAGAATTAAGAACGCATGCAAGTATGGGAGAACTTCAAAGAGCATTTTTGCACACTTTGAGTTTGAAGCTCATTGATTTATTTCGGAGAAGTTGAAAAAAAAGCATAATTTCGTTTGTGCTCGTCATCCGCCAACTCACATGGAAAATTAATTTTCCGTCATGTTCCGTCTGAAGTTTAAACTCAACTACGGAGCAGAATCAAATAAACGTCATTCTTCATTTGGCGGCTTGAATTTGATCAACCTTATTATGCCAGTTAGTTACACAAATGTGTTCGTGTGACCTTCTTGTTTGACATGGTATGTTTCCATTTGATATTTTCGAAATACCAATTTTCAAGTGCGCAATTGGGTTGGCTTAAATTTGTTCTGTAAACTATTGGATTGGGTTGGTAAATAGAAGTCTGGCCACTATTTTGACAGGTGTTTTCTTTTCTATATTTGACTATGATGCTGAATAATCGGGAAGGGAAAGTTCTTAACAAGCGGTGTTGACACTATGTTACAATGCTTCAATAGGTAGCTATAGGAAACGGTCCAATTTGAACAGCAGATCAAGAAGCTTTTAGTGACACTTTCGGAGTTCTGTCATTGTCTGGCGGAAGGTGGTACCAGGAAAAACACTTGTTCTACGTTCGTCAGCATGCGTACATGAAAATAGTTGAACTTAAGAACTGTGGTTCACGTGGCTTGGTGCGTTGGACTGCTTTGCGAGTTTCGAGCAGCAGTACTATCCACAGAACAGCTCTTATCGGGGAAAGATCCGAATATATAAAAGCTTCTCAACTTGTCGGTCGGATTCGGTAATTAATTGCAGATCCTTCATTCGTGAAAAATGCAACATGTACAGCATGAATGGTTCTAAAAAGCTGGATTTTCCGGGCTACCGTGCCAAGTACAAGTATCCTGGCCAAACTGTATCTCAAATGGGAAAATGTATGGGAGACCCGGTCAAGAACGTGTAGATAGGATTATAAAAAGACATAAGTGAAAAAGGTTCAGTCACATGCTTCGGAAAGGCGGCGATTGCATGGCAAGCCAACCCATGCCATAGATCCTACCCATCCAAGCTGAAGAATAGTCGGTGGCCCAAGAAAAACATGACACAGAACTGACGAGCAGCAAGAGTATTGGGGAAAAGCTGAAAACAGTAATCGCCAGGAACTGAATCCGATGGTGTGTAGGCTCCACTTAGATAAAATCAGTGAGGTTGTTTGACTTGATACCTCTGAAGTATATTATGTTGGTTGGTTAATAAGCTTGGAGGGTCTTTGTTTGAGACAGAATAGTTTTGTTCTCATAATTGAGGTTCGATTTTCCTTGTCATCTTGAACTTGGAGACTGTGACTCAAAGATCCTCTTGACAGGAGGATCACTGTCCATTGGCAATTTAGTAGTAAAGCTCTTTCTCGAACGATCAAGGCCACGTTTTATAAGACCTTCATCATCCCAGCCCTGCTCTATGGCGCACAGACATGAATTCTGTCAAAAGCGGATAATTATGCTGTTGGCTCTTTCGAGAGGAAAATTCTTCACCGTCTGCATAGACGGTGAATGGAGAAGGAGATACAACAACGAACTTTACGGGCTATACGGGGACATCGACTTAGCCAGAATAATGAAGGCCCAACGACTGAGGTGGCTGGGTCATGTAGGGCGAATGGACACCAATGCTTCTACCAATGCTTCCTCCTTTTAAAGAGGGATTGCTCCAATTAAAGGGGTTTATCTCTTGTAAGTCTCCCTGAAAAGTACTTGCAAAGGCACTGAATCGCGTTCCAAATTCAGAGCTGTGGCCGAGTCCAGTTTGGGTGATGAGCAGTGCGGCTTTCATTCAGGTAGACGCACAACCGACCAGCTAATCAACCTCAGAATGGTACTTGAGAAGGCCTGGAAGTAGGCCAAACTTATCAACAGTTGTTTTGTGGATTTGGAGAAAGATACATTTTGGAGTGCATTGCAGGAGTATGGGATTGACGGTTCTCTTCTGAGGGCCATTCAATCTCTATACACTAACTGTAAGAGCTGTGTTCGGGTGAACGGCAATAAATCGACACCTTTCACCGTGGGCGTTGGACTTCGCCAGGGGTGCATTCTGTCACCTCTAATTTTCACTGATGACATGGTCATCCTTACGTCCTCCCAGACCGAACTTCAGCGCGCACTAGATAGGTTCGTCGACGTCTGTGTTGAAGCTGGGATAAAGGGAAACGCGAACAAATCAGAGGTTATGGTCATCTTCCAAATGCCTGTTCAATGCACCCTGCATGCTAGTGGAGTCCACTTGAAACGGGTGGAGAAGTTTAAGTACCTCGAGGTCTTATACTTCAATGGTTTGGCCACGTTAAACGCATGTCCCAACTCGGTTTCCGTGCCATGGAATCCGTGCCATCAAGTAGGCGTCCCCTGGTTAGGCCGAGGAAGAGATGGTTGGATCAAGTTCAAAATCTCACCTCTTCCCGTATGGGGATAGCACTTGATGATTAAGAGTCGATGGCGAAAGATCGATCTACTTAAGCTCTCTAAACCCGTGACTCTCATAGTGGATAAGCGGACCGTTGGAAAATGATGAATGAATGATGTTAGCATGTCACATTGCGTCTTTGGCATGCAAACTTTCGGCGTGGCCTGTTTCAAAAAAGTATAGAATAGGAGGAGTAGACAATTGTTTTTCTATCACATATGCCGAGTGAAGTCTTTTCATAAGAAGCCACTCTGAACTGAATAATTAAGACCGCTGAGGTATGGTTCTGGTAAAATTAAGATACAGTTGCTGAACAACTTCTAAGTACAGAGCCCCATTGCGTACCTTTGTGTATTCTACTTCCCACAGTTGACAACATCCCAAAAGGATGGTGGCTCTTTTCTGTAGGATCTATGTAACATGTTTATCATGACTTTGTATCATTAAAAAAAACCAAAGGTATAATGAGACCTTACAAAGAACATGATTACATAAGCACCACCATACACACATCTGCAAATGCATAAATTCTACATACATAAGCAGTCATGCAATAATTATACTTGTAATTTGATAAAAGTATCTCATTGATAAGTCAAGTAGCCATCGTCTGATTTTAAATGAAATTCAAACCTTCGTCTGTGCAATGTGTACACTCAACGAATTCTAATATCAATTAACGGTCACAAATCAAAGAAAAGAGCTTTAATTGGTTTAACATCGTTATATAAGATAATTAACACATTATTTATCTTTTTCGCTCAACTTATTTGCATTTAATGGGTCCAATTAATTTGCGTGAAGCCAAACACATTTAATGAATGCCGCCAAAGTCAAAGAAAATCCCCATTTGTCAACAATGCTTGTGAATTCTTGTGCGTTCCTAAGTAAAGTGTATGGAATTATAAAAGTATGGGTTTCATGTAATTTAATTTTTTTTTTTCCCCTCTTCTCTGCTCCAGATACATAGATACAGTCATGTGCTGCAAATTACCCAGCAGAGTTTGGCATGACAGGCAACCATTGCCAAGTCACACACAACGCCGAGGCAACTCTTTCGCACAAGTGAAAGCATCGTTTTAGATAATTAGCACCCCGAAATTGTGTTTTTTTTTTTTTGTTTACATTGGGTAGCTAGGTAGCTACTATTTTCACTAATCTGCCGGATCATACGTTCTCTTTTCATTTTCTTACCGTTCACAATCAGAAAGCATAGGATTTTGATGATTTCACCTAAACACTGACCAAACATGAAGTCAACTCCGTAGGAACTGTGTAGCAGAAATTCATTCGTGTTTGGTCGAGTATCTATTCATCAAACACATGCGACTCAAATTATAATAAACTGAAAACTGATCTGATGCTCGTAGTTAAGTTTAATTTTGATAATTTGTGAACTCTTTCTTATAGGTAGGTGTTTGTTTTGGAAAAAAGCTGTGTTTTCCCATGAGACAAATACTTCCTTCTTACGTAAAGTGGTTAAACTGTTTATAGGGTTTCGTTGAACACAATTGAATTTATTTTATCGTGAGACATTTAGTTAACTTAATGAAAAATGTCACTTGTCGAATAGTTCAGAACTCCTAAATTGTTTGTCAACGAACCTTGAAAACCTCATTTTTAAAATGAAAAATTAAAAAAAAAAACAGGACAAACGATGTCTTACCTTATTAAATAAAAATGTAACCTGTTAAGCCTCATACTCAGATGACAAGAAAGACAGAGTATCCGGCATCACTTGATCCAATCATTGATCAAACCATAGAGCTGCCGAGCGAAAATATTCTGACTATTATTGCGGATCAGATTGCTGACTTAAGGACCAGCTCACGGAAGGCTGTCCAAATAGTAATGGTAGAAGTCATGTGGTTTTACCTGTCGAGGACGTTATCTTACACAGGCTTCTTTGGGCAGGGCATCAGGGGCCGAATTACCACACACGTTAACGAGTAACTCGTCATCGAAGTGTGAGGATTTGACATTACCGCTCCCAATGAGGTTATTCTATCATTCGATCACGAGTTCTACTCACTCACTCGTTATCGATTGCGGTAATTCAAGAGAGGAGAGAGGAGGTCACCACAGACTATCCTTTCGGTGTTGTGTCCATTAATCCGGATGACAAAGTATGTAGTTCTTTCGACTAGAAGCGCTACTTGGCAAGCAAGTTTCAGTGATTCCGAAAACAAGAATCAGAATAAGGGCAATGCTGCCAAATCGAATCATTATTTTTTTTTCCAGAGAACTGTCGGCGTCTGTTACTGTGGTTAAAGGGAGGACTCTCTCCTCAGCTGCTGGTCTTAAGATATTAACAACTTTTAAGTCAATCTTCACAGATGAGGCTATAACGCTATCAGCTATGGTGATGACCTAGAAACTGTCTTAAGCAATAAACATTACATGATCGTGTTCAGCGTCATGCAGCGCGCTTTACTTAAGGTTTTAGATGGGTGCAAAAAAGGAGGACTTTCCATTCATCCTTGTAAGACTGTACAAGCGGCTTTTGCGAATAGAACATTTAAAAAAGGTATCACTTGAGTCTGTTCAAACGAGCTTTGTCGGTTTTGTCTTAGGTTAGGTGTGATAGGTGTCCCAAAGGTACTCATTTCGGCTCAAGGTCTAGGTCTCTGCAATCAAAGGAAATGCGCACCTACCTCACGTCAACACCAAAACATGCCATCGAGCTTTCAGTCAAAAAAAAAATTTTAAGAGGACCACGGCTGCAAATTGTGCTAAGAAACTGCAGCTAGAACACAACTATACACCAGATAATGTCGTGGGAATCATGAAAATACCTCACTCAAGTTCTAGGCTTGTACTACGGCCAAAATCACTGTTTCGAAGGGATATTTGAAAAATAAATATTGATGTAGAAGTCTGCGTTTGTGAGAAACCTTGATAAAGGTTAATGACGCAATAAAATTTATTTTTTATATCATGAAGCACTATAGAGATTTATCTGTCCACCGCCTCGGGCAAAACGTCGCTATAACTTCGAGGTAGCAAAAGAGTTCACTTATCTCGGAGTAAACGTAAAACCCACGAGTGACATCTTAGTGGAGATCCGCCGAAAATCGTTGCTACTTCGGTTTAGCGAAATAGCTGGGGTCGAAGCTCCCAACACGAAAGATAAAGGTGATGCTCTATAGGACTCTAATTCTGCCAGTATATAGTGCCGAGGGCTGGACAATAACCAAGAAAGCAGTGTGCCTTCGAAAAAAAATATCTTGAGGAGGAGATATAATCCCGAACTCTTTGAACTGTACCAAGATGTGGATGTAGTTCAGAAGCCCAAATCTTGTCGACTACATTAGATCGGACACATTGCGGGAATGGAAAACAACACTCCAGGCAAGAGAATCGCAGCTCTAAGGTTTGAGATGACCAAAAAGAACGAACCTATAGTATAAGGGCTAAACTATCGCGGATGCCAGAGTGCTTGGCCTGACAAACTGGCAGCAATAAGCCTTGGATCGAAGACGATGGAGAACTGCAGTGTCTCTGGTAGAGACTCCTCATGAACCGGAAACCCATAAAGCACTAACGTCTCATTCAGTGGAACCTTAGACAGTCAAGTGCTGCCCGATGGCTAACAATCACTTGCCAGACACAAAAAGGTCAAACTTGGTCTGGCGCCTGGCCGGGAATTGAAACCAATTCCCTATCCCTTAACCTAGATAAATAATCTATTAGGAAGCAGTGAAGAGGCCCAGTTTACAAGTCATTTCGAGCTGAGATACCATCCTAACAAGGTCTATGTTCAGATACAGAGTGATGGTTCGATCTGGACGAGGGTCCATGGGGCAGGGTTTATTAAATAAATTTCGTCTTACGACATCTCGGCATATGCATTGACTTTTACTCTCTCCAGGTGTTTCTGGGGTGACCATGTCTGCGGTTGCACTGTGCACCTTATGGCTGTTTCGACGATGCAGTTTTGCATTTGATAGTGTGTCCGATCCATCGGTTTTTAATTTTTTTTTTTCCAAAATGTCTCTTCGAATGGGGTCTCGGTGTGTTTTGAGTAGTAGATTGTCGTTGCGAATGTTGTTTGACCACAATATGCCGATTAATTGGTATAAAGTGCAAACAATTTGTAATTTCCTTGCCGCGGCTTGACCTACTCCCCAAGTGACGCATCCAGAGAGTTAGATTGGTTTAGCGCAGGTGATATAAATTTGAGTTTCTGTTGGTTGCGATAGACTATTAAGCTTCCAAATAGTTTTGACACTACACATGGCAACACATGGCGTTTTTTATTCAGTTTTGACGACATTATATGATTGGTGACTTTTCGGTGTGATACAGCCTGGGTAACAGAAGGAATCGAAAGTTGGACATCGCGGTCTGATGACGAAGAGTGTATTAGCCTATCCTAAAGTTGGATCTAATTACATTGAACGAGAGGGGTTTGATATGCTTAATCCCCATCGAGAAAATGATCAACTGCCCAAACTAACAGTTATGACAGAACATAACTTAGAAGACACTGCATGGAAAGTCGATGGAAGAGTCATTCGCCACACTAGTATGGAAGGAGAAAAAAAAAATGAATAGCTGGCGCGACAGCTCGGCCTAGCTTCTCGCAACCATTCATGTTGTGCGTGTTACATATTTCGCACAAATGGAAGGGATCTACAGTTTATTGCCGACTCCGACAGATTATACTCCCGGAGGCTTGTCATTCCCCGACAAGAGGTGGTGCCGCGAAAAATGTTCGGTGTTCCTGGCTGGGGCTTGAATCCACGCCGCTCGGTCAGCAGTCCAACGCACTAACCACCGACCCACGGCAACCATGGAAGTAGAAGCAATCGGTTAAAACCATCATAAATCTCACTGTTAAGCTTCTGGCAAAACTTATGTAAGTACGAAGGTAGATTAGATGTGGATGTTCAAAGAACTCAATCAGCTCAAAGGTGCCAAGTCAACAAGGACCAGTAAGGTAGGAGCCCGGAAGGAGCCGGGATCAACCCCCATTGGCGTCACAAGGACCTATGTAAGTGTGATGAGGTCGAGTGCTTTCGCCCTCATCAACCCAGATACCTAATCTAACCTAAGACGGTGTTTTGATTCCACAACTCATGTGACTTCACGTCTTTATGAGTGTGGGCGTAAATATGATCCAGGGGTCCTCAGATCAGCTGCCTGATTTCCTAACATGAGATCGCTTTACGGTTGCCTAACTATAGTCGGAGCTGGACCTTTGCAGAGGTATGAGAGTTTCTTTCTCGTTAATGTCCTTGCAACTTACGACAATGCGAATTGTGGGGGATACCACGCATCTCCTCACCAGTTCAACAGTGCGCAATTCTGGCGATATCTGGACGGGTCCTACGTAGCTCTTTGATCCTGTTACTGCTATAGGCTGGCAAAATTGCTCTGGATATCCAATAACTAAGAAAAATGTTGCAGGATTTCATACATATTGTTATGCAAAAGCAATCGCATTTGAAGTGGAGTGCAGGCGCTTCCTCAAAACATCAATCAATCACTTTGGAGCGTTCTACGTTCAATCAAAGCGACATATGTATGAAAGTATCTGTGATCTTTAATTAGGTGACCACATCATTCCATTTTATCTTTTGTTTCAATCTCCATTAGTAAAGCTGTCTCAGCATGCTCAACAAAGTTTCACCGTTATGCAACTTCGAACCCGGTATTTATCTGGTCATTTCAAAATCCTAAAACTTATGCGGGTAATGACTAGTCCATCGGATGTATATCATGGACCGCATACTGACAACCAAAAAAGAAAAGTTGAGGCAGGGATTCATGGAACCCTCAGCAAGTTGTCAGTCCCAGTTGATGTGTAACCTGCTGCCATTTATGAATCCAAGATTGATGCTATAGAATTCAGTGCTGGTAAGTTGATTCACAATCTTCCAATCTCTAGATGAATTTCAAATCGAGGGTTGACGTAACTTTAAAAATGTATCAGTTTGTGAAACAAGAAAGACCGCTCCAACTTCTTTCATCAGGCAAACGTGATGGAAATTTCAAAGTTGCCAAGCCTTTTAAAATGTGGGAATCTCCGGAGGAAACAAAACAAAATAAATTAGAAAGTTAGTGACCAGATTGAAATGGAATCGAATGCCCAATCTCCCACCTAAACCATTGAAATGTGTCAAACATTAATGCTGTCTCCGGTCAGCAACCAGCTGTCAAACTGTTCCGCAGAATAGATCGGGTGTCCAAGTAGATTCCTTCCCATTAGAGGATTTTCCCACTTTCCAAACGCAAACTGATTTATTGCAACAGATAGAAAATATCGTTCATGGGTCTTTAACTTTAGAAAACACTTTATGGTGTCGATCGCGGTTTTAGAGAGGGAGTTTTCCATAGCTACACATTTCCCATAATTTGCTCTGGACAACCTGAATGATTTTATCGCTCCACTGATGGAACACGTTCAAACGGTGAAAGACCTAAATTGACAACCGATCATAAACCAGGAGGCTATCGCCTTCAGCCCGACGTTTACGAACCAACTTTTTTTTTTTTAAATTAATACCATACCCAGCTGGGCAGAATGAGAAAGTCCACGGCGCGAGTCGAAAAATTCCGCCCCAGTGCTACATGACTTTGTGCGGCAGTGGCCATAAATTGAGACTACACTAACGCGCAACGTAACCCGAAGCAGTCATCAGCCTCAAAATAACATCCCAGCATGCTGCAGTCCGCGCATAGCAATCTTTCACATCAGCTCCATAACAGCTCCAAAGCCATAAAAAAAAAAAAAAAGAACACACGCACAAAACAAACACATCACGCTAACCAATTAATACATAAACCTATTAAACAAGAAACTAGATCAAAGCCTGGCCACTTGCACAATCTGCACAAATTCAGAGAGAATCTGTCTCGAGCCATAAGCGACCTGGTCGCGGCCGCCACTTTAGTATGCGGAGCACATCCATATTCGTGGATTATCATCATCTACAATGGGTTTTCATTCTTCTTTCTCTCTCTCGGTTCTTTTTCTTCGATTAAACGCAAGCTGCTGGGAACTCTGGACTGGACAGTGGACAGCCTTCCCTAGTGCAGCTCAACTCATACCGGTTTTCAATTAGATCAACTCATAGCATAAATTCTTCGATTAACCGGTGCACAAAACACGTCATTGAATCCGATAAACTATCTTCAAGCTCTGTGGTGAAGCTAAGAGTTCCCATTGGATGTACAGCACATGTGCATAACCCATTCTCCGCGGTGGCACATATTACGCGCTGGCAATTGAAATTAGAATACTCGCATCTGCGGATAGACTCACCTCTTGGGATAAGGTATCCGTCGGTAGCGAAACACATTCTCGACATCTCGAATTTTCATTTTCAAAGAGTTTTTGTCCGCGAGTACACTCATACGAAATGCACAAGATCCGCAAAATCACCACTGACACGAATCTAATTACGAGTAAGTGCACAGTTGCAAGACGACACACGACACACACACGTTTTCAACCGACGAGCGCTTCGCACAAACTAAACAGCGATGATCCTCGGAGTCGAAAATTTTTCCCGAAAAGCACGTCTTGAGCGATTGACTATCGCGTACCAACTGATTGTTTCGACTATAGTTTGACCGCCTTTTGGATTGTGGCTATGGCTTACCTAGTGCTTTACAATACGGATGACAAGACATGGATGGAGCAGCGCGAAGCGCGCCGCTTACGGACAGATACACGGTGGCAAGGCAACAACAACGCATATGGAAGTGAACGAACTTCACATTAACCGTGGCGCACCTGGCAAACGTGTGTGCCTGTGGATGTGGATGGCTGAGAAGAAAGGCAGAAGTGTAGATACTCCAACCGCGCTGCCGGTACATCGGTTGTGCCTGAGGTACGATGCCGGTTTCAAAGTGGTGCAAATTTGTTATTTAAGCGACGGCGATGGCTGGTTCGGTGAAATGTGAAATTGAACAGAACCCACATTCGAACCGGGTTCGAATCAAACACGGAAGACGTAAAAGGCGAAGACCCACCAAGCGCCACTGGGTGCCGCTCATTGGATTTGCCAAATTTGTTTATGTGTAGCGATTTTTGAAAGCCGAAACTGGAGGTGAAAAGCGTAAAATAGGGCTGCACAAAGGATACTAATGAACTTAAGAGATCAACTATCGCGATTCCCCTTTCGACTGACATCGCAATTTACTTTTGTGGATAAACTGGTGTTTGAAAACCAATTTACCGTGGGTGCATAAGCCGCGCTACGAATACCGTAGTAAGTCACACAAATTTGAATCTTCATCTGTTGACTTACTACAGTCGTTATGGTTTTATGATTTTGTGAACTTTTTTGTCTTCCAGCGGAGAGATTGTTGTGGCAGGAGGTATGAGTAGCAGCTGGGTATGGAACGTTTCTTTCTTCAGGATGGTGATGTGGTTATCCAATAGTTTTCTTCTCTTAATTTTTTCCCCCATTGGTGCATGAAGCGGAGAAGCGTTCGTTCGTAATATTTGTTACGCATTTCGTTATTGACTGTTTGAAATTGCTTTTAAGTGAGGTATTTCGATTTGACTGCAGAATGCTCGCTTTAAGTTATATCGAATAGGTTTGTTTTTGCGGCAAATTGCGTTATATGTACATGTGCACATAAGTGCACGAACAAGTTACCGGCATATCTGTGCATTTGTTGATATAATCGTTGAATGACTTCGCACGTAAGACTACTTAGGGCATCACTTCCCTCGCGTGGCAGTCACCTTGACGTTTTAATGCGTGGGATTAGGTTTCAAAGAAATGACATCGGAAGTAAAATCTGTCACTACTGCAGAAATGATAGACAAACTCGGATTCAGTTCGAGGTATGACAGTTGACAGTGATGACAAATACCTTTAAGTTTGCAGGAAATCCTCTGAACTGGAAGTATTTACATAGTTTATGGAAAGTCAGACCAACTTTAGAAGGATCGTTATAAAAAAAGATGGATAATACATAAAACCATTAAATACTCACTAGGGTAAAATTCCAGTTCCAAAGTCAGAGTAGACAGTGAATAGTGGCAAACAATTAACTGGTATAAAAGCAAGGCACGGAAGTTGGTATAAAGCTGCAGCTAGAACAATAGTATAGATCAGGTAAACTTGTGGGTCATCTGAAAATATTTTACTCAATTCCAAGTACTGACATGTTCTGCACTATCCTTAACGTTATGGCCAAGGTGTACAGCTTTGGAAGACTATTTGAGGTAGACATCTAAGACCGTGTCAACTGGTCTAATGGAGAACCCGTATCAGAACCAGGATGTTTGGTAGCCATGGTTTACCGACGGATCACAAATGGCTCCGGAGTAGGTGCTGGCGTCTATGGACCCAAAATTAAAGTCTCAGTAACAATGGGGATGTGCTTGTTTCAGGTCGAAATCCATGATATTCAGATCTAAGCGAGGATAAACCTCGATAATAATACATATTTATTCAGATAGTTAGGCAACGCTTGAAGCATTCAGTCAAGTGCTGCTACAATACCCTACTTTCACTTACCACGCACAACAAGGTCAAGCTTGGTTGGGTGCCCGGCCACCAGGGCATTGCAGGCAATGAAACTGCGGGTTTAATGGCTAGGGCCGGTTTGGCTTCCATGATCTTGGGACTGGAACCTTTGTTAAACAGCTGGGAACACAAACTTCACCTAGCCCATTGAAAAAATGTCCACAGACAGGAGTCCAAGAGACTTAGAAGCCCTTTTCCTACAAGGAAATTCTAAACCTTGATAGGAACAACATTAGGAAGCGAGTGGGTATATGAGAAAATAGGTTGTTTATAAAAGTGACGGTGCTGCTGGTAAGGATGTCAGGATGTTGAAAGTTTACCCAAGTCGTTGAAGAAAAAGTATTAAAGATCTATACCAAGGCTGCGGCGATATATTCGCAAAGGGGAATACAGCTCATGTTCTCAATGATTGTCCAAATTTTAGCAAGAGCAAGAAGATGGCCATGATTGAAAGAAATTGTTCGTACTGATTAAAGCATAGAATAGGGCTGTGAATATGATTGGCATTGGGGCTAAACATCCGCCGCCGCACAGTGAGGCAGGAACCACTAGAAGCTGATGTTTTTTTTTAAATGCTCTGAATGTCCCCAAAGTGTGTTTTTGTCGCAAAAGACAAGCTTGAGGATTGTTTATCAACACTATTATCCCACAATAATGATGGGTTTACTCAGTCCGTCCCTCCAAAGTATTGTTATCAAACCTGACTTGTTCAAAAGTTATCTTTATATCAGTCCAGGCCCTGGGTGTATCAGCCTCTCTAGATACTCGCCAAAATGTAATCAGCATCTTTAAAGGTCTTTGTGCCGAGAAAAAACCATTGACTCCCGGTGTTTTATATGATTCCAAACTGAATCACTCACTCCAACTTATTTTAAAAGATCTACGGTCGTGCAGTTTTGTACAAAGCCTGTAAATTGGCAGTGAGTAGCGTACGGTAGGAGAATTGAGTGTCAGATCCAGTTTGAGTTTACCCACGAACCATTAAGGTGAATTAAGAAGCACAGTATTCACAGCTCGCAATCAATCTACAATAGTTGTACTATTAATCTTCTCGCAAAAAAAAAAAAAAAAAATTAACGATATGCCTTTTCTCTTGATCCTTTCTGGCAGCCTCAAGGTGACCTTGCAGGCCTACCAGTCGATGTCGAGCACAGCGAATCCAAATACTTATAATTCGTTCCTGGTTTTGGCACAAAGAGTATTCAACCAGGTGGTTTGCAAATGTACCAGTACAAACAATTTATTAAAGTTATCTTCCCAAACCATTGACTTTCATCAATTTCATAATTTTCCTAGCCAATCCCTTGATTTATTTAAATTCCCACCACTTAAAAAAATAATTGGTATAACAATTACCGTCGACAATGATCATTGCGAAAACTGCTTAACCTTGACTACATTATCGGCATCAATGTAACATTTATCTGTCATTTGGTGAAAATCGAAATTGAATTACACAGCAGCCAATTTATTTGTTCAACTATTTCACCAAAAATCGGGTAAATATTGGTAAAATTTATATTTTTCTTTGCAATAAATATTTATTGAATACTTAGCCGTTTAATCGATGTAAACGCATCAAATAAATTCTACAGATTGCTTAATTGAGATCAAAGTTATGAATGCTTTAGCTTCCATAGGTGTCTAATTGAAATCTTAACATTTTTAGTTTTATCGTTTGTTTTACATATGTAAAATAACTGAAAATCAATTAAGCATTCAATTTTACACAGAAATGTGTAATTTTAACACTTTCGCGATCCGTATTTTTGCTACGATTAGTGTTTAAAATGTTCATGACATTTTTTTCAGGTTTTTTGTCGGCCATTTGATGAAACGTAGAATAACCGTAATGTGAGACTTACGGGGTGAATTTCAAAGTCCACGTCTCGGAGAGGCATTCACATATGCACAAAATTGATGTAAAGGAGATTTCACGTTGCCAAATCGTTCGAATTTATCAAATTCGTTCCACTCGTGGAATTTCTCGTGGGAGTGCTTTTCTCTACCCATTGCAATGGGTTTTTCCGTCGGGAATATTCGGTGATTCAATCCAAACTTGATTGCAAAGTCCGTGAGTCATAAGGAGATTCGGCTCAAGTTCTTTCCTTTCCAAGATCGTCGCGAGTGCTTGGTTGGACTTCAACTACACTTACTTTCTTTGTGCTTTATCGGGTAAAATCGTCACGAATGTTTGATTGGAATCCCTTTTTCGACCTTTTCTGTCTTTTGTATCGTTCTTCTGAAACTGTCCATCGCGTTCTTCTCTACTTTTCGAGTGATTTATCGGCTAAGATCGTCGCGAGTGTTTGAGGGAAATCCTTTCTGTAATTTCTGTCGATTGTGATCGGTGGCAATGTGAAAATTTGCTCGGCCAGTGCGTGTATCCCGTATTTTCCATGTGCTCGTCGCGAGTGTTTCATTGAAATCTTTTCTGTGACCCTTTCTGTCTTTTCTTCTGTTTATGGTCGTCAATCTAATCGAAATTACCGATCGGTATCAAGGATTTGGCTCAAGTTCTTTCCGCTCTGCATCGTATAGTGCCCATCGCGTTCCGACCTACTTTTCAGCTAAGATCGTCACGAGTATTTGATGAAAATCCTTTCAGCCTTTTCTATCGGTTGTGATCGATAGTTTAATCAAAATTTGCGACATCTCAGAAAAATCCAAGTGCGTGTACATACATTTTTTTTCTGTGCTTCATCGAGTAAAATTGTCGCGAGTATTTCATTTAAATCCTTTCTGCAGCCCTTTCTGTCTTTTCTTTCGTTTTTCTGAATCGTATAATGCCCATCGCGTTCTTTCCGTCGGGAATGTTTAACCAAAAATCTGTCTCTGACCCTTTCCGGCTTTTCTATCGGTTGTGCGCGGGTGTTTTGTGTGATCCTGCAGTTTGCTTACATCAGCTTCACCAAAAATATCAAGAAAGCATCAATCTTTGAACAGAAGTCAACTATAAGAAGCAAATTGTTTCTCGGGTGAGTCAATTTCCTTTCACACATTCATACATACATATACGTATTTAGATTGTTCAATATATTTTGCTACATTTGAATAGGGGGTTTTGTGCATTCTTTTATTTCATATATTTATTACTAACTTTTTAATACATTGCCTGATCGGGTAGGCGTACCTTGCGATGATAAGCGCGCGTTACTGATGTCGTCTGCCGCGTTTCATATTGCAATTTATTTAGTTGTACCTAGAAGGGTGGTAGGTTCTACTCGCCACTCATTTAATAACCATATCAAGGGGGGGTCCCGAATAAGAAAATATTTGGCCATCTTGAAACTTTCGCCATATTGAATTTATGATGACGTCTATACGCTATATCTTTATTCTGATTTCAACTTATTTCTCGGCCAAATTTCTATAAAATCGGTTTAGCTGTTTTCAAAATTTTCTCTTTTTAAAAAAGAGGATAGGAGGGATGGTCGAACTAAGTCTCCCCGGCAAAGTTTTTGCTAAAGTGTTAGAAGCGTGTTCCAGAGCTGTGGTCGAGTCCAGGTTGGACGATGAGCAGTGCGGCTTTCGTCCAGGTAGAAGCACAACTGACTCGCTACTCACTCTCAGGATGGTACAGAAGGTCTGGGTGGGAGTATGCCAAACCTTTCAACAGTTGTTTCGTGGATTTGGAGAAAGTATATGATCGGGTCTCTCGGGTGTACTGCAGAAGTATGGGACTGGCGGTTCTCTTCTGAGGGCCATTCAATCTCTATACGCTAACTGTAAGAGCTGTGTTTGGGTGGACGGCTTTAAATCGACACCATTTTCACTTCGTCAGGGGTGCGTTTTATCACCTCTCCTTTTCATTGTGTATATGGATTGGATGTTAAAGCGCAGCCGTTGCGAGGAATAGTTCAAATTGGGAGACTTAAGGATAAGTCATTTCTAATGGGTTGGTCATCCTTGGGTCCACCCAGACCGAACTTCAGCGCGCACTATACAGGTTCGTCAAAGTCTGTGTTGTAATTGTAATGAAGCGAAACGTGAACAAATCAGAAGTAATGGTACTTTCCCGAACGCTTGTTCAATGTTAGTTGAGTCCCTGTTGTGGAGAAGTTTAAGGATTTCGGGGTCTTATTCACGAGTGATGGAAGGAGCCATACTGTAGGATTGGTCAGGTTGGATAAATTTTGAGACAGCTTGGTTAATCTGTTATCAGGAGGGTTGAACTTAGCATCGGAGCTAAGCTATCGGTTTTAAATTTAGTGTTTGTTCCGAACCCCACCTAGGGTCATGAGGTTTGGGTAATGACCGAAAGAATAAGATCGCGGATACAAGCTGGCGAAATGAGATTTTTTCGTTGCATTGCTGGGGGAACTTGTCGAGATCGAGTTAGGAACACCAGAATACGCAAGGAACTCGAGCAGCTACTTCTTCGAACGGAGAGGTCTATACTTCGATGGTTTGGGCACGTTAAACGCATGCCCCCAACTCGGCTACCAAGACGTGCCATGGAATCCGTACCATCAGGTAGGTTATCCCCGGGGTAGACCCAGGATGAGATGGTTGGACTAAGTCCGAAATCTCTCCACTATCCGTATCGGGATAGCCCCTGATGACTTAGAGTCGATGGCGGAAGATCGGGAGATGTGGAGAGTCCACTTAAGCATCCTAAGTGGACCCTCATAGTCGTTTCATTTGAAAATTAATAAATGAATGAACCTCTTACACACAAACAAACTCTCAAATTCGTTCAATTTATTTCTTTTAGGCCGCATTGTTCGGTATGGAGGTTCACTCGCTTCCTCATGTTGTTCATCTCAAAGTTTGGAATTTCCTTGTAGGAAAAAGCCTGGGGACGTTTTCCCAGCGGCAGCGGTTTTCCTAGTGAAGATATGAAGGGGTGAGAGCTACATGACAGCCTCTATGGCTGGAGTGGGACAGTTTCGCATAGCACCTGTAATACTGTAATGGCTGTATAGATCTAACTATCGAAATGCACAACAAATGTATCATTTTGGTACTAAGACCAGGCCGTAAAAACGCCGAGTAGTCCGTAAGGCCAAGATCAGTCGCGAAATTGATATGTGCATTCCAATGTAAGCGTCTGTCTAGGACAGCGCCGAGGAACTTCAGCTCGCTGGAATAGCTTACAGCGGTGCCTTTGACGATGATAGGTCCGGGATTTACCAATCTTCTTTTCGTAAAAGGCACTAGAACAGTCTTGCAAGGATTGATGGGGAGTCCTTCAATGTTGCACCAATCTAGAACTTGCAGTAGACCACTCTGCATGACATTAGAGTGCCCAACGCATTAACCACAGCCACGATTCCGCATTGCATACAAATATAACGTTGTAAGTAAAGAAAAATCAACAGAGTCTGATGGAATAGGGAAACCAATATAATCGCTTGAAAAAGGGACGAATGACCTCAACTGATATCGAGGATGGGACCACGCCTGTGCATAGTGAAATCGATTTACACATCAAACAGGTACTTGCATATAGAGAGTGGGCTAATGGTACATATTGCAGCGCTTGAGGACATAAACCATCTGATATTTACTCGTAAATGCCTACGATTATTCCATTTGAAAGCGAAAATTTATAAAATAATCTTGGCAAACGACTTATACCGGAAGACACCATCACACGACACATGTGCAAGCGTCATACGAAAAGTGGAATTTAGTCGACTGTAAGACGGTTATCAGGCAACACTTCAGGTTCATGGTTCCCCATCCGAACTCTTTTCCTGTCTTATTCAACGTTCCTCTTTTACTACTCGCAATTTATTGGTGTGTTTGGAGACCTCAACATCGAGGGAACTTATTGTCTACTTCCACGTTGCCGACTCCAAGTTGAGTTCAAAAAGTCAAATCAATCCATTCAAGTCTGGTGTATTATTAATCGAAAACCGGAATGAAGTCATTGTAATAATAAAAAATAAAATTGTTATATTCATAGATAATATCCCTGCTGAGCTCTTCTAGGTACTACATCCACTACGGTGACGATATCTTTCCGCTCGTGATTTACAATCTAAAAATCGAAGCTGGCAGAGTAGGGCTCAAGTTACATATACGAGCCTTTCTAGCTCGATCGCTCAATTAAATATTGTTGGACTGGAGACCGAGGAACTCGACAGCTTATTTTATTTAAAAAGAATGGTCTCGGTCAAGGAGAGCACAGAATTGGATGTTGACAGCAGAATTGATTCACTTTCCAAAATCTAAAACAAAAACTGTGTCCTCGCGATGTCCCCTACTGCACCGTCCCTCGGGTTTGGATTCGAAGACTTTCTGGGCCAGAGCATTGCTGGTCATCCGCTTCATATGACTCAGCCACCTCAGTTGGTGGACCTTCACTCTTCTGGCTTAGTCGATGTCGCTGTACAGCCTGTCTATGCAGATGGGACCGAAAATCACCCTAAGAATTTTTTCCTCGGAACAACCAAGAGCAAACTCGTCTGCTTTTGACAGAGTCCATGCATCGCCGCCTTAGAGCAGGACTGAGATGATTAAGGTCTTATACAGGGTCACATTAGTCGTTCGGCAAAGGGCTTTGCTACTCAATTGCCTTCTTAGCTTAAAGAAACAGTGACTGGCAAGCATTATTCTTCGTCTGGTCTCAGTGCTGGTGTCGTTGTCCGAATTGATAGCGGAGCCTAGGTAGACAAAGTCCTTGGTATGGTATGGTTTATGAGGGTGAGCGGAAGGCTCTTCACTTAGGCCTCTTTCGGGCCCGTTGTGTTCCCCTCCTTAAATCCTCGAAACTTCAGGATAGATTTGGCTTGGGACATATGTTGGGAGGGATCTAGAAAAGGTGAAAACAATAGCGAGGCTCATTCTATGCATGTGTTTATTGAGGTTAAGGTGTCCTGTGATAAGTTCTACCATCAGTCTCATTTGCTGTATACTGGAACTTAGAGCCTTCCTGGTGAGCAGGTTGCTAGGTTTACCCACGAGTGATCTAGCCCTTTTGCACGTTAGTCGAACCTCGAAATCCCTTTGCGTCCTCTCGTTGGTTGCTGTTTTAATTATTGTTAGTGCGACTCCCACTGTGTTCTCAGCGGCTCGTTCTATTTTGTGCGCCCCTTCCCTTGCCAGTTCATCGGCTTTCTCGTTCCCCGTGACACCTTCGTGACCCGGTACCCACACAAGGCGGACGTCGTTATGCCTGGCAAGCCTATTGAGTTTGTCTTTGCATTCACTGACCAGATGAGATCTGGATGTTGGATTTGCGATGGCTTTAAGTGCTGCTTGACTATCCGAGCAGATTTCTACTTTCCTACTTTGGAGACAAAGTCCTTTACTACCTCAAAGTTATAACTGTCTATAGTGACGTTCTGTCCGAGACGTCGGTGTAGAAATCGATGAAAATGTAGTGATTATCGATTTGTAGTTCCTGGGCCTTCTCCAAGTGTGAATATTTGCCTGAATTCACACTGATATGGACCGATCAGGTTGTTGACGAACGGCTTCAGGCGTTCACACAACGTGGCAGATAAGATCTTGTTAAGAAGACTTATGCCTCTTAGTGCAGTTGGTGCAGTTCAGAGGGTCTCCTGTCTTAAGGATCGGGCAAACAATGCTGAGGTTCCGTTCATCGGA
Organism: Matsumyia berberina; assembly: GCA_917880715.2. NCBI lineage: Eukaryota > Metazoa > Arthropoda > Insecta > Diptera > Syrphidae > Matsumyia > Matsumyia berberina. Next base: position 41,176,565 of record OU862870.1, read on the forward strand.
AGGTAGACGTCTTAGAGAATCTGTGGTCAAAATTAAAGTTTTGTGGGTCTGAACTGTTCGCTGCCATTGGCATCGTTTGAAACGAGGCAAAGTGCAAACGAGGTAAACCGCAGATAAGCCAAAGTGGCTTTTAAAGGTTCTGCTGGCCTCACGCGCAGAAGTCTTAGATGGATTCTAGCGCCAGCTACTGGGCATGGAAACTTCAGAAGATGGGACTGATGAAAGATGACAAGAGGACGAAGAGATAGCGGGGCAAAAACTGTCCCAATGTCTAGCTTTGGGAGCAGAAGGTGGAAGATTTTTGGCTGTCCTTGAATGTAAACTCAAGGTGCCTACTACTATGTTGTGTTTGATTTTACGTCATTTGGCGGTAATTTATCTCTCTCATACAAACACTTGACCATTTTGTCCAAATCAAGGTGAGAAGTAATTACAGCTTAAAGAAATACATATGTTATTTCCAGAATGGATACACCGATAAGCGACCTGTTTTTTCTGCTTTTGTTTGTGTTGCAATAAAAGACACAACTCAGTACAGAGTGCTTACATCGCATTTTGATGATACAAGAGAGGATGTTCGCATTCACTCCTCAAAAACATGCAGAATTCACTTGTCTGGTATCAGAAACTATTTACATCTCGGATATTTTGTTTTTTTTAAACGTCACGAACTCATCGTGAGAGAAAAGCGATTTCAATGCTTAACCTTAAACAAAAATATTTCTTTGATGAATATGCTTTCGTATCTGGTCAATTGTCACACTGAAAACTAAAAGTGCTGAGCCTGCAGTTAGTGATGGGAACTATCGAATGAATTGGACTATCGATAGTTAGTAACTGAATGATTTCAACTATCGAATAGTTTTATTCATTCATTCATTCATACAATTTTGCTCGAGGGGGGGGTTGAATGGAAAAAAAAAAAAAAATCGGGAATTACATTTAACCTTGGTTGAACCTTGTATCAAAAGTGATTTTGATTTTAATTTACTCATCATTAAAACCATATTTCGTGACTTTGTTTGCTTTTCGTCCTTTTCGTTTTGAACATAAATTTGTAAAGCTTCCAACAGAGGTCTCCCGTATAGCGGAAACTTCATAATCCTATCTTTGTATCATTTCTGATACACGTATCATTTCATTTGGACAGCTTTCGACACAGTCATGTTTACTCATATGCTGGCCATTATTCAAATGAGTTCGTGTTTTTTTTGTGTTGCACATTTGTTCCGATATTTTTGCACAATTTTCTTTAAAAAATGTGATAACACAGCAGTGTACCCATACCTCAAGAACTGCTTTTTCTAGATCCTTATATACAATGCTTTCAACTTATGACAGTGTTGATTTTGACGATTATTGTCCCTTTGGCTCTTTATTCCGATTACAAACGTCAGAGTTAAAGACTCGGAAGACGACATAAACACCCAACAAGCGCGGAAGATGTGTGATGATTGCTACCATTTAGGCATAAACAAAAGTAAACAAACCTCTTTCATTGCAGTACATAAAAGCAATAGACAAATTTTGATCGAGACATTTAACTCAGAACTCGAAAGTATCAAATTCTGCAGAGCAACTACTAATGAAACAAGTAATATTTAAACAATTAATACAGAACAAAAAAAAACCCCTTTCACCTGGTTTGAAAAAAAAAATAACGGCTCACGAAAAACTCCAATCGGAAAAACTGAAAATTACTAACAATAATTTCAATCCACGATTTTAAATAACTTCGGTTAAACAATAAACAACAGAGCGCTTTCAGTTAAAACTAAAATCTTTTTTAAAAAAGTGAATATACACGACAACTCTGTTTAATACAACCGAAGATTATTCACTCCAATGTAAAAATAAGTATTCAAATAGTACGATAGTCCAAAGTCCAAACGAGTGAAAAAAAAGTCGAATAAACTATCGGAGTATCCAAGTGAAAAAAAAGTCGAGGAAAAAGTCGAATAAACTATCGGAGTATCCATAGTGAAACATTTGAATGTTTTTTTTATTCGATTGCTTTGAGTGAATGATTTTTGAAAAATAGTAACTGAATGATTTTTTATTCGATTGCTTTGAATGAATGATTTTTGAAAAATAGTAACTGAATGATTTTTATTCGATTGCTTTGAATGAATGATTTTTGAAAAATAGTAACTGAACGATTTTTTGGCAGCTATCGAATAAATGAATATTTTGCAACTATCGAATATATCGATTGTTTTTATTCGATAGTTCCCAACACTATGCAGACGTCGAATTGTCTTTTTTTATGCAGTATGTTGTAGAATCGCACTCGGGATGACAAAAGAGGGGTTGCATGTCATTGGATTGTACGAGTGTCTGCTTACATATACAGGGTTTTGCAATAAGAGCGCTGCAAAAGTTTTTTTAAATAAACCAAAAACGGTTTTGGATATCAATGAAATTCTTTATTTCTGTGAAAGTACGTTCGATGCCATTATGTATGGAACTCGATTTCTTTTGCATAGCCACCACGGGCACGCTTGCAGAAGTCCAGACGCTGAACCCAATTTTCGACGGTTTTCAAGCATAAATCGGCCGATACTGCTGCAATTTCACAAGAAACGGCGTCAAATCGCACGACCGAGGCGGCCAAGCGACTGGACCATTTCGTGAGATAACACGTTCTCCAAACTTGGTTTCCAATAAATTGATTGTGACATTCGCTGTGTGGCTTGTGGCGCCGTCCTGTTGGAACCACATGTCCTCCAAGTCCATATCATCCAATTGGGGCCAAAAATATTCGGTTATCATTGAACGGTAGCGATCCCCATTCACAGTAACGTGCCGGTCTTGGTCATCACGGAAGAAGTACGGCCCAATGACGCCGCCGGCCCATAAACCACACCAAACCGTAATTTTTTCGGGATGCAATGATGACTCATGGAGTACGTGTGGATTGCTGCCTGACCAATACCGCATATTTTGTTTATTGACGAAGCCATCCAGCCAGAAATGAGCCTCATCGCTGAAGATGATTTTTCGATGAAAATCCGAATCATTTTCAAGTTGTTGCTCAGCCCAATTCACGAACATACGACGCTTCTGGTGGTCAAGCGGCTCCAGTTCTTGCGTCAATTTAATTTTGTAAGGATGTAGGCCAAGATCTTTTCGCAAAATTCGCCACAACGACGTCACAGAGATGCCCAACGCTTGAGAACGACGTGTGAGAGACACATTTGGGCTTTCTGCAACTGAAGCCTCAGCGGCAGCAATATTCTCGACACTACGGGCACTTCTTTGTCTCACTGGCACGGGAACATTTTGTACTGTGCCTGTGGATTCAAATTTTTCCACTAGACGCTCAATTGTTGATCTGCTAGGACGATTATGACAACCATAAATTGGACGTAGCGCTCTTAACGTTGAGGCCACTGACTCCGAATTTCGGTAGTAAATTTTAATAATTTCGACTCGTTGTTGGCTCGTATATCTTTCCATCATGAAATGTCAAAAAACCGCAAGAAAAATATGGCGTCGTTTGCTGTCCCTGTCGCTCTACTTTTGTAGCGTCCCTATTGAAAAACCCTTTATTAGCACGTGTAACGTTTGCAAATTGGCGAACTGTATTCTGAATTCTGTATTAGGAGCCCTAAATACGCACTATGAGGTCTATTGTGTTGGCCCGTATGGCTTGAGGCTTTTGATAAACCTCAGTATAGCCAAAGGTTCGATTTTCCGAATTTCCGCTGGGTTGACCGAGGCCCGCGTCAAGTGGAGTTATATTTTCCTTCCGGCTCCTGAAAATATCCGAGCCGGCAAATATTAGTATCTGATAATTTTATTTTAAGCAGATGGTGTCTAGGCCGTTGGTCGATATCCTTTTAAGGTTGCTAACCCTTCTTTGGTGAGATCAAGCAAATTCTTGGCCTTGTAAAGGTTGGGGTTGATGAACTTTTTCGCTTGTCTGGCCCAGTAGTCAGAGTGTTTGATGATTTCCCATTGTGTTTGGGACCAATGAGTGGGCGGCAAGCGGCTCTTCTTGCCAGCCCCGTTCATTACCCTCGACGTCTTCATGTTCTGCGATTCAGGCTGCGGTGACCTTATTTAAAAATAAATAAATAGCTGGCGCAACAGCTCGGGATGAGCCAAGGCCTAGCTTCCCGCAACCATTTACATATGTTGTGCTTGTTACATATTTCGCACAAATGAAAGGGACCTACAGTTTATTGCCGACTCCGAAGGGCGAAGTGCGAAGCTCTTTCATGACAGATTATACTCCCTGAGGAGGCTTGTCATTACCCGACGAGAGGTTGTGCCGCGAAAAATGTTCGGTGTTCCTGGCTAGTGCTTGAACTCTCGCCGCTCGGTCAGCAGTCCAACGTACTAACCACCGACCCCAGCGACCACGGTGACCTTATTTACCGATGCAGAGTTTTCGAGGAGGTTGAGAAAGTCCCATACAAGTTTGAACCCTACCGTATAGTATTCAAGGGCTAATAGTGCTGCTTGGTTGTCTGAAAAGATGTTGATGCGGGTTCTTTGGGTTCTTCTACACAGCCAATGGCTTAGGTTAGGTTAGGTATCTAGGGAGAAAGCACTCGACCTCATCACACTTAGGTCCTTGTGGACCCATTGTGATGCCCATGGGGGTTGGTTCCCTCTCTATCGGGCTTCTACCTTACTGCTCGTTGTTGACTTGGGTCTCCAGCCATCGTGATGTCCTCAGGAACCTGGAAATATCGTTAATTGGAACATCAGATAGTTCTTGTGTGTCCTGGTAATAATGTCTTCTTAATGTTCTGTTTCTCAAGTGATATAGGCTTAGGCAATGAGGCAAATGAGGAGTATCCTCTTGAGGTTCTTCGTCACCGCAGCTCCTGCATATATTGTCATCGTTGAGTTTAAATTTCATTGTATGTTTTTTTAGAAGGTTGTGGCCAGGGGGTGTAACTACCAACATTGACAACGATTTTCTGTCATGTTTCAAAAGCTCGTTGATTCTGGCTTTGTCGTACTTTGGCCAAAGTTTTCTTGATATAACACAGGTGGTAAGCGACTCCTACATTCCACTCGCTTTCTGAGATTACAGAGTGGGGGCTTAACTCATTGCAGTGCTCGGTTTTGGTCCATTGTACACCCTATTCTTGCAAGCTCATCGGCCATCTCGTTTTCGGTACCCAGCAGAGAGTAGCACTGTGCTGTGAGCCAAGAAGCTCTTCGCGACAGCGTTGAACTAGCTTGGACTTTATTTCGGTAACAGAAACAGAAACAGCACTTTGATAGCCGCCTGACTGTCAATAAAAATGGTGATATCATCTCGTGGTGTTGCCATCATTAATACCATATTGGCTGCCTCTGTCACTGCTAGAACCGCCACTTGAAATACACTGCTGTGATCAGGAAGACTGATTGAGCTGCGTATGTTCAGTTGTTCGGAGACTATGCCGGCACCTGTTCCTATATCCATCTTTGACCCATCTGTGTAGATAGATATAGATCTATTTCTTCTTGTTCATTGTTTTCCCATTCTTCTCTGCATGGGAAAGTACAGGAGATTGGTTTTTCGACATGTAATCACGTAATTACGTCTCCACCTACAAGCTTTTTCAGAATTTGTTCATGCCCTTCTGGATTTGAGTTCCAGCCTTGCGTTTGGCAGGCAATGTCTTGCACACAGTTCAGTAGCGTGGACTTCTACCTGAAATACTATTCGTGACTTTCCAAGCGCTGTCATATTGGAAACTGGGACCATAGACCCTAGCAGCTGTGCTGTCGTTTTCCAATCTTGAGCCGTCTGTATACCAGATTTGAGAATTTGGTAGTTTTATTGGGCTTCATTTCTCTATTCGCTGTGGTCGCCTAATTCGAAACTTCTGTAGAATCGAAATCTCTTGAGCATGGTATCTCTAATTATAAAAATTGGGTCACGATGAATGTACTCTAGTATTTTCAGATGACCTGTCAAGTACCGACTTTAAGGTCCAGTATCTGAGGCAGCCTGAGAGCACTTAGAGCACTTCTTTATGTTCCATTGCTCCTATAGCTGCCGTTGGGCACGTTCTCATAGCCCCGGTGATTCCTACACAGGCTAAGCCTTAACTTTGCTCACCCTTTCCTGGGATGTGGCCACCATCTTGGGTTTCAGTCTACAAGCTTTGTTGTACAGTCGTTGGCACATGAATATTGCCCGAGTCGCCTTGTTGATAACCATGTTTAGGTGCGAGTTCCAGGTAAGCGTTTTGTCAAGTATTACCCCAAGATACTTTGTTTCGCTGAACAGATCAATAGGAATGTTTTCCAGTCAAACTTTTATGAGTTTGGGTTTCCTCTTTTTGGAATAGGGTACAAAAAGAGTTTTTTTTTCAGGATTTATATTCAGGCCATTGGTCATACACCACTTTGAAGCTAGGTGGGGAATTGTAAACATGATAAAAATAAACAAAAATGTGCCAAAATAGATTTAATTACATATTTTGAGATGCAAATCGGCTTTAAAATAAGCTTCTTGCTATATTTTACCAACCGTTTCAAACAGATTATAAGATAGACAGTTTACACGCGAATTCGCCAAAGGCCATTTGACGTCAATCCCCGCATTAGTTAAGTAAATCCATTTTCACCACTTACACCACTCCATGTGGCCTCACGTAGGAGTATTCGCAAAGAAAACGGTCAAAATAACTTGTGTCCTTATGACTTTTAACCTTTTAATTTACACAGTGTAAGGAACATTTTGTTTCTTCAGAGAGAATAAGAAGTTAATTTTAATTGGAAAACATGTTTTCGAGTAACTACGTTTCACTGTTTGACTGTTCATTTAACGATTCTTTATTGAAAGTTTTTTTCTCCTCAGCTTCCCTGCGGGCGATATTATTTGCGTTAGGAATGGTTGAAATTGAAAATTCAGTAATAACCCTTTTTCAATGTTTTGGATTCCGTTCTGAGGCGAAAGCCTTTCATGCTGGTTGTAAGAAGAGCAGAATTCAATAGTAACCTGTTCAGCATGTCTGTGTATATTTATTGCAATCCTTTGTCGACATTTTTCTTGCATAGTTCAATTTATGTAACTATGCACACGAGTATTAGGGTGGTCCTTATTTGTAAAATGGGGAATTTTTTTCGAGCACCCATTTTTACTTCCCACCTAGTTTTTGTTCCTTTTCATCTAAAAACATCGTGCCTTTTTTTTTATTTTATTTTTTGATCTCGTCGACACGTTCCGCACTGACCTTAACGTTTACAAAGCACCGATGCACATGGAGGATGGAAAACTGCGATGTATACTACGGCGATTGCTACCGACAACAAAAGCAGCGCTTATTTGGATGTGGATTTGTCGTTGGAGCCAGACTTAGGCAAGAAGTCTTAAGCTTCAGGTATGTAAGCGAACGCCTTACGACAATCCGCATCAAGGTTAAATTCGCCAACATTAGCCTGATATGCGCGCATGCCCCCACAGAGGAGAAAGACGACGACACCAAAGACAGGTTCTACGAGCTCTTGGACAAGACATACGAGCAGTGCCCTAGCTATGATATTAAGATTGTCCTGGGCGATTTTAACGCAAAGCTAGGAAGAGAGGGCATCTTTGATAGTACTGTCGGAAAGCACAGCCTACACGACACCACCTCCGATAACGGATTTAGGCTGGTCGACTTTGCTGCGGGGCGGAACGTTGTCGTAGCTAGTACGCGGTTCCCACATCTCGATATCCACAAAGGAACATGGAGATCTCCTGATCAATCAACCGTCAACCAGATTGACCACATTGCGATCGACGCAAGGCACTTCTCCAGTATCATGGATGTCCGAACATTCCGAGGGGCCAACATTGACTCGGACCACTACCTTGTTGTAGCCAAGGTACGACTGCGGATATCCCGAACACCGCCAAGACAAGGGAATACTGTGAGGAAATTTGACGTCGGACGGCTGCAATCGCAAGAGATCACCAAATCCTTTTCCGATCGAGTCTCTCTCAATCTTTCAAGAGGTCCTATGCCGCCAGCATCAAGTATTGAAGACCAGTGGCAACATTGCCAAAAAGCGATCAGAGATGCCGCCTCTGATGTGCTGGGTTTCACACGGCCACCACAGCGAAATCCCTGGTTTGACGACGAGTGCCGGCAAGCACATGCAGCGAAACAAGAGGCTTACAAAGCGGCGCTGCATAGAAAGACCAGAGCTGCCCGCGAGCTCTACGGGCAGAAGAGAAGAGACGAACACAAGCTTTTCAGAAGGAAAAAGAAAGAGCATGAGAAGCGCGCGATCGAGGAGATAGAGGGATGTTAAAGCAGGAATGAGGTTCGGAAGTTTTACCAAAGGGTAAAAAGAACCTGTCAAGGTTACAGAGCCCGAACCGAGGCCTGCAGGGATGAACAAGGGAACATCGTAGTAGAATCGCAGTCGATGCTGAGGATATGGAAGAACTACTTCTGCAGACTGTTTAACGGCGACGAAGAATCAAATCCCGCTGTCAGGCAGAATGAACCATTCAACCTGGACGACGAAGACCAACAATTTCGTCCACCCGACCTGGACGAGGTGAAGAAAGCCATTTCGAAGCTTAAGTCCAACAAAGCTGCTGGGGCTGACGGCCTAACTGCCGAGCTGTTCAAAGCAGCAGGTAAGGAGCATGCACCAACTCATCTGTAAAATATGGTTGGAAGAAAGTATGCCCGATGAATGGAACCTCAGCATTGCTTGCCCGATCCTCAAGAAAGGAGACCCTCTGAACTGCGCCAACTACAGAGGCATCAGTCTTCTTAACATCGCTTACAAGATCTTATCAGCCGTGTTGTGTGAACGCCTGAAGCCGTTCGTCAACAACCTGATCGGTCCATATCAGTGTGGTTTCAGGTCAGGAAAGTCCACCATCGACCAAATATTCACACTGCGGCAGATCTTGGAAAAAACCCAGGAACTTCAAATCGATACCCACCACCTCTTCATCGATTTTAAGGCCGCGTATGACAGCATCTATAGAGACGAGCTATACAGAGCCATGTCTAGTTTTGGCATCCCTGCCAAACTCGTCCGTCTGTGCAGGATGACGATGGAGAATGCACGCTGCTCCATCAAGGTCGGTCAAGACCTCACCGAGACCTTTGATGTCAAAAAAGGATTTAGACAAGGCGACGCGATGTTATGCGCGTGAGTTGTGCAAAACTCACGCGCCAACACCAGAGGCACAATCTTTCAAAAGTCCGTCCAATTACTCGCATATGCCGACGATATTGACATAATCGGAAGAACGCAGCATGATGTCACTGGTGCGTTTGTGAGTATCGAGACGGAGGCGGCGAAGATGGGTTTAGCGGTCAATGAGGGCAAGACGAAGTATATGCTGTCAACAAGAAAGGACACCCAACACCGACGTCTCGGACAGAACGTCACTATAGACAGCTATAACTTTGAAGTAGTTAAGGACTTTGTCTACCTAGGCTCCGCTATAAATTCAGGCAATGACACCGGCGCTGAGATTAAACGAAGAATAACTCTTGCCAATCGCTGTTTCTTTGGGCTAAGAAGGCAATTGAGTAGCAAAGCCCTCTCTCGAACAACTAAGGTGACCCTTTATAAGTCTTTAATCGTCCCAGTCCTGCTCTACGGCGCAGAGGCATGGACTCTATCTAAAGCGGATGAAGTTGCTCTTGGCTGTTTCGAGAGGAAAATTCTTCGGGTGATTTTTGGTCCCGTCTGCATAGACGGGGAGTGGAGGAGGAAATACAACGACGAACTGTACGGGCTGTACAGCGACATCGACTTAGCCAGAAGAGTGAAGGTCTAACGACTGAGGTGGCTGGGTCATGTAAAGCGGATGGACACCAATGCTCCAGCTCGGAAAATCTTCGAATCCACACCCGAGGGTCAGCGCAGTAGAGGAAGACCGCGACTCAGGTGGCGCACGCAAGTGGAAGGGGACCTCAACCAACTTGGCGTGCGAAACTGGAGGCAGCTGGCTAAAGATCGAGCTGGCTTGAGAGACTTGTTGGTTGAGGCCCAGGACCACGCCGGTCTGTAGCGCCACCTTAAGTAAGTAAGATGCACATGGAGATTACTCCGTTTGCACCTGTACGTATGACTCTTTTGTTAAAAAGTTTTTTTTTATTAGCTTAAAGCAAGTGTATATTTCGGTGTCAAATTATTAATTAATTAATTATTATGTGACATTCTGTCAATGAAAAGATGGAATATCGCAGTCAGTTTAATTAGTAGATAGGTAGAGGTGGCGGTTCGATAGAACCCAATTGGCACTAAAATTTACCATTTTCTTACCACGAGCCTCGTGATCTAGTTGATGATATGTTCTGTGAAAGGTAGGTGAGATAACCGGGAATGCCTGAATCCAACCTGTGTGGGGCTCTTGCTAATAGGGACATTTGCGTAGGAAGTTGGAGAGTTTCCTTTTCGTTTTCGATTCTACAGCTGCGACCTAAGCCACATCTTCCATACACTTGATTACCCTCTTCCATTGCAGGTTGTCCCTCTGCAGGAACTGTGAGTTAATTTGTACTTTAATCGCTTCTAGCGGGATATGGACCTTTACTGCGAGTGAGTCGTGTAGAGCTGGGTCAATATTGCTGTGGCCATAGTTCCTTGCAGTCCAGCACCCAAATTCTTGGAGTCTGACTGTGCTGCATAGTTCGTTATTTTTTTATGTAAGTAAGGGTATCCTTCCGGACAGACCTTTTGAGTTTCCTTTTGCTCAACATACCCGTGACTCGGTGGTTAGAATTGGATGCCCTATGGCTGTGTACATCCACGATGTTATCTATGCTAATTCTGTGTTCTATGTTATGCCTCGAGTTAAGTTTTGGGTCAAGTAAAATACCCAGATACCTAGCGCTGGAGTGTACTGTGAGTGGTTGACCGTTAAGACGAGGAAGGGTGAAGTCACGTATTTTAGTTCAGTTCAATTTTGCTCGGGTTTACACCAAGACCACCGCTAGCAGACCAGGTGCTTAACTTGTCTAGAACAGCCTCTATGGTTTTAATTACCATGGAGGGACATATCCCTGTCACTAGTATCACCACGTCATCCGAATAGGCGTTTACTTTGACCGTTTCTCTATCCAGCTGCAAAAGAATTTTGTTCATGAGCATTAGCCAGAGTAGAGGAGAAATAACTCTGTGGGAGAATTTGGTTAAGTTGATCTAGCATGCCAGCTCATTTAGCTACACTTTCACCGTAACTCTAGGTCCCTTGATTAATCAAAAGCTTCTACAGGGGACTTTTCCAAACGGCTTTTTTCAAAATACAGATAAAGTGCAGTCATCACGAAAATCTACAAAGGATTACAGTTTCTAAAGGTGTTTTCAAGCCAACGGAATATTTTCTTTAGAAATGATCTGAGCAGTTTCTCCAACTTCTCATATCTTGCAACTTGTACTCGTAGAATTTGAACTTGACACTTGATAGGAGACACTTCCACGTGCAATTCAATTCCGTTTAAGCTTTTTTGAGTTTTTCTTTAAGATGACTTGTGTTCTTATTCAGCGATTAGCATGCATTAGCACTACCAGCGCCATAAGAACGACCGCGGCAGCAGCCTGCGAAATTATTCTTTCACACCCAAACCAGCAAAAATCGCCCTGGGTTATGACTGGAACTTTTAAAAAAGGGCCAAATACTTCATATAGTGTGAGATACTGGTATCGCAAGATGGACGAAGCTGTATGCAAAAACTGATTATATAACGCCATACCCTGACTTCCAACCCAACTTTCTTTCGGAGAACTCCGATGCTATGAAAACACAAAGACCACGAAGAGCATTTTCTAGGCAGGACAAGAGCGATGCTCATTGATAAATAGAACAATTGTTAATTACCTTTTTTCTAACTTCGTTTAGAACTCACTATGGAAATTATGTGTATCTTTCCCTTCTACTTTCTTAAATACAAGAAAAATTACATTAATTTTGAAACAACTGGCTTCTTTAGGAATTCCCCAGTAGCAACTTTGAAAAACTTATAAGTAATACGATCTTTTTCTGATCGACCGTCTTTTGGTTCGACAGTTAAATCACTTATTTAAGGTGGCATTACAGTCCGGAGTTGACGCTGACCTCAACCAACAAGCCTCTCCAGCCAGCTCAATCTTTAACCAGCTGCCTCCAGTTTCGCATGCAAAGTTGATCTTCCTCTACTGCGCCGTTCGTCGTTTGTGGATTCGAAGATTTTCCCGGCCGGAGCATTGGTGTCTATCTACTCTACTTGACCCTGTCGTTGGACCTTCACTCTTCTGACTAAGCCGATGTCGCTGTATAGCCAGTAAAATTCGTCATTGTATCTCCTCCTTCATTCACGGTCTATGAAGACGGGAAATCACCGAAAATCACCCGAAGAATTTTCCGACCTCATCCGCTTTCGACAAAGTCCATGCCTCAACGCCGTACAGCGCGACTGGGACGATTAAGATCTTATAAAGGGTCACTTTGGTTGTGCTAGAGAGGGCTTTTGTTATTCAATCTTGCTTTCTTAGCCCAAAGAAACAGCGATTGGGAAGAGTAATTCTTCGTTTGATCTCAGCGCTTGTGTCATTGTCTGAATTGATAGTTCAACAGTTGGTTCTTTGTATAAAATCCCAGCTGCCTTAATTGTTCGCATCTTGTTCGTGTAGGGTTCTATCACCAGTGCATTCTGTCGTTACTTGGACTCACTCCTTTTTTTTGGCTGGCACCTGCTTATTTGTTTGGGACTGGTGCCACTCAAACTGTGACAGCACTCAAGCACGCTATCTGTCAAAACTTTAACTTCCATTTCAGTTCTCATACAGCGAAGACACAGCTGAGGTACAGGAGGGGAGAAGATTTACTAAAGCAGCGTGTCGTGCATATGTAAGTTCTTAGCCGATAACTGTCTTAATAAAGCATCTAGAAACATGGGTTCGTTAAGAATCACCTCCAGCTGCTGCTCAATAGAAAGAGATACGGAGAGATAGGGCAAGAAGTGGGCCCAAATCCGACTGAACTCGAAATCACAATTCTTTTCATTCGTAAGATATTTCCAGGAAAGTGCTCGAGCTCAAGTCCCCAATTCATTTCACTTGTCTTCAGTTCTTAAGAGCCTACTCATGGTACACCTGAGAACTATTTTTGGCCTCATTTTTTCAAGATAATAGATACATGCATACATAGGCACGAATTGACATAACGAATTTGCATCAGATAAAAAAAAAAATATGTTTTGGATTTGACCTAGACCGACAATGAGTTGGGATGAGTCAAAATCTCGCACCTTTCTTCGATCACTTTTACTGATTTTCACCGAAGTGCTAATGAAAGTATTAAATGAGTTTCCATTCATCGTTAAGTACTTTACCCGTATGAGTGTGTGTGTTTGCGCTTTCAAAGTGTAAACATTATTGACAGTTATGTTGACTGCCAGAGACAATGTGTGATTATAGCTACGTCACGGTGAGACCTGACCCCCGTTGCGTCTGCCCTAATCAATAAACGAAATCGGTGAGTTCAATTAAAGAATTGCACACATACTCGTAAACCGATGAAGATTGGGGCAGCTCTGATTTCATAACCGATTTGTTTCACTTTTGTCCGTTTTATTGAAAAGATTACGACATGACTGTGGCTCCAACTTGAATGGTCGACCAGTGTATTGTTGTCAGGTGGCGGCAAGCGCACGAAAAGACCCACAAAAATAAGTCATTACAATGGCACATACATACATACGTACTCTTCTTATCGTTCGGTGATCATGGAGTGCTGGGTTGCGGTTACACTTAACTAATAGTTCGCCTCATGTCACGGGATGCCAGAGATTGATGCGTCAATTACGAACCATTCTCCAGCCGCGGGCGATAAATAATTTACCTTCTCCTCAAATAAGCAAATTTATGCATAAGAGTGGAGATTTTTCGTTTTTTTTTCTTCTTTGATTTTGGATGAATTGTTGTAGTTGATAGTTCGTTTTTACCGTAGTCGTATCGGCGAGACTTGCGTCGATGGTGAAATGCCCATAAAACTGGTTTTCGTTGAGATGGGGTTCAACGACACTTTGAGTTGACTAGAATCGGTTGAGCTTACGTTCTTCAGATATGTTTAAGATTTAGATGAGAACTTTTTTTTTATCTTCAGTTTGTGTCTGTGTGCCATCCACAGTGAATGAGATTATGGAAAACACGGAAATTTAAGCTTTAAAAATCAAATTAATAAATAAGATAAGCATCGGCACAGTTTTTGTTAATTGCCTTCCAAGACCGTAAAAACAGCGATTGGCAACAGTGGTTGGTCTTTTAATTTTTACGCAGCTGTTATTCTTAGCCAAAGTAGGCTTCCGACGGGTTGGCTTGTCTTGTCGGGGCGGAAGGGCTTGTAGTAAGTCTATGGAACATGTGGAAGGCGTAAACAACAGGGGGCCGGTTCAAGACCACCCCCTGAATGGTTACAGTCGCCCAAATGTTCCTGGACCGAAACTAAGAGCAACCCAACCTTGAAATCAAGGTGCCGGGAGTAAACCCAATTCCAAATCCCACTTTTAAAGCCAAAGTGTTGGGGCACCCGTGCTGCATGGCCAGTAAATACAGGGTTTTTCAATAAGAGCCCTACAAAAGTTTTTTTAAATAAAACAAAAACGGTTTTGGATATCAATGAAATTTTTTATTCGTGTGAAAGTACGTTCGATGCCATTATGTATAGAACCCGATTTCTTTTGCATGGCCACCACGGGCACGCTTGCAGAAGTCCAGACGCTGAACCCAATTTTCGACGGTTTTCAAGCATAAATCGGCCGATACTGCTGCAATTTCACGTTCGATATTCGCACGAAGTTCATCAATCGTCGCTGGCTTGTTGGCATAGAGCATAGACTTGACGTAGCCTCACAGGAAATAGTCTAACGGCGTCAAATCGCACGACCGAGGCGGCCAAGCGACTGGACCATTTCGTGAGATAACACGTTCTCCAAACTTGGTTTCCAATAAATTGATTGTGACATTCGCTGTGTGGCTTGTGGCGCCGTCCTGTTGGAACCACATGTCCTCTAAGTCCATATCATCCATTTGGGGCCAAAAATATTCGGTTATCATTGAACGGTAGCGATCCCCATTCACAGTAACGTGCCGGTCTTGGTCATCACGGAAGAAGTACGGCCCAATGACGCCGCCGGCCCATAAACCACACCAAACCGTAATTTTTTCGGGATGCAATGATGACTCATGGAGTACGTGTGGATTGCTGCCTGACCAATACCGCATATTTTGTTTATTGACGAAGCCATCCAGCCAGAAATGAGCCTCATCGCTGCAGATGATTTTTCGATGAAAATCCGAATCATTTTCAAGTTGTTGCTCAGCCCAATTCACGAACATACGACGCTTCTGGTGGTCAAGCGGCTTCAGTTCTTGCGTCAATTTAATCTTGTAAGGATGTAGGCCAAGATCTTTTCGCAAAATTCGCCACAACGACGTCACAGAGATGCCCAACGCTTGAGAACGACGTGTGAGAGACACATTTGGCTTTCTGCAACTGAAGCCTCAGCGGCAGCAATATTCTCGACACTACGGGCACTTCTTTGTCTCACTGGCACGGGAACATTTTGTACTGTGCCTGTGGATTCAAATTTTTCCACTAGACGCTCAATTGTTGATCTGCTAGGACGATTATGACGACCATAAATTGGACGTAGCGCTCTTAACGTTGAGCCCACTGACTCCGAATTTCGGTAGTAAATTTTAATAATTTCGACTCGTTGTTGGCTCGTATATCTTTCCATCATGAAATGTCAAAAAACCGCAAGAAAAATATGGCGTCGTTTGCTGTCCCTGTCGCTCTACTTTTGTAGCGTCCCTATTGCAAAACCCTTTACTTGGTTTTGCCCTCATTGACCGCTAAACCCATCTTCGACACCTCCGTCTCGATACTCACGAACGCACCAGTGACATCACGTTGCGTTCTTCCGATTATGTCAATATCGTCTGCGTATGCGAGTAATTGGAGGGAATTTTGAAAGATTGTGCCTCTGGTGTTGGCGCGTGAGTTTTGCACAACTCACGCGCATAACATCGCGTCGCCTTGTCTAAATCCTTTTTTGACATCAAAGGTCTCGGTGAGATCTTGACCGACCTTGCTGGAGGAGCATGCAGTCTTCACCGTCATCCTGAACAACCGGAAGAGTTTGGCAGGCATGCCAAAACTAGACATGGCTCTGTAAAGCTCGTCTCTATAGATGCTGTCATACGCGGTCTTAAAATCGATGAAGAAGTGGTGGGTATATTTGGTCTATATTTGGAATATTTGGTCGATGGTGGACTTTTCTGGCCTGAAGCCCCACTGGTATGGACCGATCAGGTTGTTCACGAATGACTTCAGGCGCTCACACAACACGGCAGATAAGATCTTGTTAAGAAGACTAATGCCTCTGAAGTTGGCGCAGTTCAGAAGGTCTCCTTTCTTGAAGTTCGGGCAAACGATGCTGAGGTTCTATTCATCAGGCATACTTTCATCCGATCATATTGTACAGATAAGTTGGTGCATGCTCCTTACAAAGTCATCGCCTGCCGCTTTGAACAGCTTTGTTGTCTAAGGCTTAGATATGGCTATCTTCACATCATCGAGATCATGTGGACGGAATTGTTGGTCTTCGTCGTCCAGGTTGAACGTTTTATTCTGCCTGACAACGGGATTTGATTCGTCGTCGTCGTTAAACAGTCTGCAGAAGTAGTTCTTCCATATACTCAACATCGACTGCGAAGGTGTAATTACAGGTCATAATACTCTGCGCTACATAATAGCTAAGGCTTAGTGAGGACGACGTTTGCAGGTGCTTCGGAGGCGACGAAGTTAGTGAAGAATCAACACATTTTCGCTGCCGCTGCCCAGGCATTTGCTACCTCAGACATAAATCACTTTTCCAGGATACCGAAGAACTAGCTGACGTACCTATTAGGGACATCTGGAGATTCATTAAGGCTTGCAGGTGGTTCAAAACCCTTAGGCATTAGGAGAGTGCTTTAGGGACTGCTCCACCAGCAAGGGGTGCTTTTCCCTCAGATGACCAACAAAATGGGTCTCTACTGATCTGAGTGTGACGATGAGGGTTGTCTCTCCCCTCGCCAACATGGGGTTGAGCAAGCATTCTCTATTGGGATGAGAATCCTTTGATTAAAGACAGCCCCTCGATTCTAGAGAAAATGAGTGGTGTGAATGAAGTTTTCTGAAACTTGACGAAACTCATTTTCATTCAACTCAATTTGAGTGTTATTTCTAAAATGTTGAGGGAACACTCAGTTTTTATTCACACCACCAAAATATCTCCTATTCGAAACTTTTTACTCTTTGTATCGACTGCCCATCACCTGAGCTGATGTAGAGGAGTCACTTTCAAGTAACGAAACTTTATCTTATAGTTTCAAACCGACGCACTGCGGTGTAATATGAAAAAAGAAAATTATATAATGAAAACAGAATATAAAAGTCGAAGAACTAATTTATTTATTTAAACCAGAACATCGGTGCAAATATTCCACCCATCGCGGGCTTAAAAGTGTACTCGTACCTGTCACACGCCACCGCATTTAAATATTTATAATTCTCGAATTTTTTTTTTTTTGTGACATTTTCAAAAAGGAACTCTGGAGTGAAAAGTTTTTCCTTGACAAATGTTACTCGACAATAGTGACGGTTGCTGGTAATACTTCGCAAAGCTATTCACCCTTAACACACTTTGTTGTGTAAATCAAACAAGTGCCCGCCGGGTGCTTCATGAACTTCATCGTTGGAATTACCGCTGACGAGGGGCCACCGGAAAACACAATCAAAACAAAATGTGAAACGGTCAAGCGATAACAAAACGAGACACCGCACTTTTCACCTTTCCACAACACGACTGACCCCTCGTTATACTTTCCGTTCATATTTGCTTGTGCAGAATTCCATGTAAATATGTACCGCGAGTAGTTATGAGTGCGGCAACTGTTGTCACGCGAAACAGGGGGCTACTACATGTGTAAATTTGCCAATTTGTACAAACGACAATGTTTACATTTATAACATTTCGATTTTTGTTTTTTTTTTTTTTTATTTTAAAAAATTCCGCTGAAGCGGAAAAATGTCATTTGAAGTCCTCCGCATAAGCACTGCGTCGGCACATAATTTAATTTTTAATTACGCACTAAAATGAAACAAATTTGAATTCGACGAGGCGTGGTAATGCTCGTCTAGAATATTTTTTTTAATAAATGGAAATGTGTTCGGTGGCCCTAGAGAGTTAAATTCGTACTCAGATTGTAGGCAAGTTTGAGGGGGTGGCAATGTGGTGTATCGTGATGCCTCACACGGATCTCCATGGATACATTGTGGTCCTCGTTGTGGAATTTTTATGAGTATCGACCAGATGTTAGGTTGTTAGGCTAGGTATACAAAAACACATTTGAACTTGAGCGTAAGTCTTGAGGGATTCCTCGTGACATCGTCAAAGAGGTAGCCGTGACTCGCAAAGAGAGCTCGTGGTAAGGTGACAAAAAATACGCATCAACAATAACTGCAGAGTAAAACAAGAGCAGTGCGAGATGTGTATCGAGCTGGAAGAAAAGAGGAGGAGAACAATTTTAGCAAACGCAGTTTTCCAGCTCAAGGAAATCAAAGAGTCCCGCGGTCAATAGGAAGGCCAAGTAATTGGCTTCAAAATAGTAAAGTTAACCTAGTTTCCAATGTTTAGGGAATTGAAGATGTGTTTAAGCAGCACCTTCAACGTTGGGCGAATAACAAAGGGGCGCACGAAGTGGATAATTTAATTCCCAGTATAGGGAGGTTGGCGTAGCTATCATAAAGCTGAAGAACAACAAGGCCGCCAGCTTTGATGCAGTATACTAGTAGAGCTTTTGAAAATACGGACATGGCGTTTCGGTAGGGCGCAAGCGCCAAATCATCAACTGAATATGGGTGAAAGGAAGTTTGCCTTAGATATCAGCTCCATATGCGCCATCACCAAGATAGGCGATCCTATTTTTTTCTTAAGAACTGCTCTTACAGCTGATACTGCGACCTAGCAAGATCTATTGTGTCTCTGGTCTACTTAGCCTAATAGGTCTACTACCTTCCTTATGAAGGTGAGTATGCCATTAGTAGCCGACAATCTAAACTCCACCAACGAACAGAATTCCCTATCAAAGATCCGTTTGCGTAGCCAGTATAGTGTCGGACATTCAAAGAGAATGTGCTCAGAGGCATTCTTCCTCTTCCTCACATAACCGACACTCTGTATCTGAATAAAGGTTTAGTTTGTTGAGATATCCAAGGCCGCAATTGCCGGTACGGATGCCCACTGGCTGTTGTTCCTGTCGAGGTTTAGAATTTCCTTGTAGGAAAAGGGCTTAATAAGTCTCTTGGATTCCCTAAACCCCAAGACATTTTTCCAATGAGCTAGGCGAAGTTGCCCAAAGGGTTCCGGTCCCAAGAGGGCGGAAGCCCAACCAGCCCTAGTCAGCTCATCGGCAGTTTCATTTCCTAATGCCTTGGTGGCCGGGCACCCAACCAAGCTTGACCTTGTTGTGCCTGGCAAGTGATATTAGGGTATCGTAGCAGCACTTGACTGATCTAAATTCCACGAACTGTGATATCAATGCTTAACTATCTGAATAGATATGAATTTTTGCGCTCTTAATTCCTTTATCAAAGTTTATCTTCGATATTATGGATTTCAGCCTAGAACACGTTGGGCACATCCCAACTGAGACCTTAGTGTTGGGTCCAAAGATGCCAGCACCTACTCCTGACCATAACGTCGGGGATAGTGCAGAACATTTCCATACTTGGTATTGAGTGAAGTATTTTCAGCTGACCCACAAGATTACCTGATTTATACTTGTGTTGCAGCTTTGTAGCACAAAGAGCAGCAGTCTTTATAGTGAAGATACGAAAGGAGGAGAGTTCGATGACAGCTTCTATGGCTGAAATAGGGCAGGTTCGCCTGTAATATCGATACAGGCAATTATTAAGGCGATCCTTTGTATGTCTTACCCCAACTAGACGGACATGTTGCAAATAAGGTCATATACGATCAATTGAAAAGACAAACGAATATCACCTCTACCCGTATGGGGATGGCCAAAGATGATTTAAAATCGATGACGGAAGATCGGTGGTTATGCGGGGTATTAGAAAATGATGATAATGATGATGAACGAATTTCAAGTCGAGATTTATCACCCTTTCATTTACGAGTACTTCAAAAGCCGCATATGATAGCATTCATCGTATTTAGCTCTATAGGGCGATGGCTGAATTCGGGATTCCGGTAGGACTCTTTCTCTTGTGCCCTAGTGGCACTGGAAAATGGCCGATGCAATGTGCAATTTTAAACAGCTCTTCTTAGAAAGGAGATGCGTTATCATCGGATTTCTTCACTCTCGTCCTGGAACAGATCGTGCACAGAACTTACACAGAAGACACTATCTATCAAATCCATCCAGCTGGCGAGATAAGCAAACATAAGCGATATTGTAGGTCACTCTAAGAAGGCCGTCCAATAGGGCTTTTTGACAATCAAATAACAGACAAGAGTTGGTTCTGAAAACCTCGAACTACATATATGAGGTGTATGCAGGTGTATGCAGGCCAAAAAGCTCAAACAAGTTATCTAAACTCTCTCCGTCACATCGAGGGTATAGACAATAATGTTCCGGCTAACAGGATCTTCGAATCACACCCTCCATGGTAGAGACGATAAGAAGCACTTAACTTCTGTTTTAAGAACCAAGTTTGGGCGGATGCCAGAGAGGTTGGTCTGAAAAATCAAAAATGTGCACGGGTTGCCCTGGAGAGGTTAAAGTGCGCTTTGTATCAAACCCTCCACGAATCTAAACATATTCAGCTACGTTTGGTAAATCAGGATTCGAAGGAGTAAATACAGTGACGATCTATCCGGCGACATTAACAGCGTTTTCGAAGTTAGATCTTCCTACGACACCAACGCTTTGACCCAGTCCTCGAATCAAACACGAAAGGACAACACAGTAGCGACAAGTAGAAGACCCCAGCCAAAAAAAAAAAACTAGGATTGATTCTAGTGGCACAAAATGTATTTTCTTAAGAATTGACATGATATATTCAGACCAGCCTTTAGAATCCTCGCTTCGCCGATTTTCCAACCTAGAGATACACATTATTAAGTTATGCACATCAGTTTGAATATATAGGAAAATATAAAATTACCTTTTTAAATTAAACATCACTATACCATCGCTCTAAGTATGAAGACAATACATGTCAAACATAATACGCATATTACCACAGCTGTTCGAAACATTTCCAGATTGTCCATATCGTCCTTTTCGAGAAGAACTTGACGTATTTGACGTATGAGTATCCCAATGCTTGCTTATAAATTGCAATGCAAAAATGAAACTACTGAGATACAAAGTTTGATTGACTTCATAACAAAATGAAAAAAACATCGAAATAGTCCTGTTATCGTTCACGGGCTTTAGATTAACTTACATATTTTCGTACTTCAAATCAATTCGTCCTTGGTGTCCTTAACCTTCTTCTATTCTTCTCTGTCTGCGGCTGTATGAGTCAGGTTTTTAGCTGGGACGCTGCTTCAACTGAGACTGATATTCTCCGTGTTATTTTTGGCGTATCAACTCGACTTGTTTCCTGGGGATTCCATTCCAAGGACCTCTACGCGATATTATCATTCGGTTTCCCTATAGTGTGGGCGAACCAGCACCATTTATATTGTCATATATCGACTTCTATGCTGGACTTACGTACTACGGAGATGATTCCAACGGACGTATGTATACTGTTTTAATGTTCTTTACCGTACTGCCATCAGACTATGCAAAGCTTCCTAAACATTTAAACCGCGAGAACTGGTTCAAGGCTTAGCTAATTGCAACGATTCATGTTATGCGTGTTATATTTTTCGCATCGCATAGAAGGGACCTGCAATTTGTAGCCGCCGACTCCGAACGAATTATCTGTTATTGCCTGCCGAACGGTGGTGCTGTGAAAAATGTTATTATTGCGCAGCTCGCACAGCTGTCCAACGCACTTACCACTGACCATACTCGTATGCGTTATGTTGGATTGCTGTCTAGAAAGTGCATGATTGTAGCATGAATTAATCTCATGTGAGTACCTTGTGGCTATTTCCTAGAAGGCCACATTTTTTTGGCCTTTCTATCTGGCTGCCGTACCAAATTCTGTGGTTACTTCCATATGAATTGGTAAAGGAGTTGTTACTGTATGAACTCGTATAAGTTGTTTCAAAAAAGTTTCGTTTCGTAGATCTATTTATGATCCAGAACATACTAGATAGACTAGAGTAGATTAGACTACTAATTTGACTTCATGGCTCTATGCTCAATGATGTAACCGTTTGGTCGCTGAGAGAACTGATTTCGTAAGACTCGGCTATAAACAAGAGTTTTGGTGGAGAGGTTTCCCATTTTTTATTTATTGCAAGTGGATCTCCTCCTCTTAGTACTTCTTATAGAATTGAAAATTCTTTTATATGTAAAGGGTTTTGCAATAAAGACGCTACAAAAGTAGAGCGACAGGGACAGCAAACGACGCCATATTTTTCTTGCGTTTTTTTGACATTTCTCTTCAGTAAGGTTTGCCATTTCATTATGGAAAGATATACGAGCCAACAATGAGTCGGAATTATTTAAATTTACTACCGAAATTCGGAGTCAGTGGCCTCAACGTTAAGAGCGCTACGTCCAATTTATGGTTGTCATAATCATCCTAGCAGATCAACAATTGAGCGTCTAGTGGAAAAATTTGAATCCACAGGCACAGTACAAAATGTTCCCGTGCCAGTGAGACAAAGAAGTGCCCGTAGTGTCGAGAATATTGCTGCCGCTGAGGCTTCAGTTGCAGAAAGCCCAAATGTGTCTCTCACACGTCGTTCTCAAGCGTTGGGCATCTCTGTGACGTCGTTGTGGCGAATTTTGCGAAAAGATCTTGGCCTACATCCTTACAAGATTAAATTGACGCAAGAACTGAAGCCGCTTGACCACCAGAAGCGTCGTATGTTCGTGAATTGGGCTGAGCAACAACTTGAAAATGATTCGGATTTTCATCGAAAAATCATCTTCAGCGATGAGGCTCATTTCTGGCTGGATGGCTTCGTCAATAAACAAAATATGCGGTATTGGTCAGGCAGCAATCCACACGTACTCCATGAGTCATCATTGCATCCCGAAAAAATTACGGTTTGGTGTGGTTTATGGGCCGGCGGCGTCATTGGGCCGTACTTCTTCCGTGATGATCAAGACCGGCACGTTACTGTGAATGGGGATCGCTACCGTTCAATGATAACCGAATATTTTTGGCCCCAATTGGATGATATGGACTTGGAGGACATGTGGTTCCAACAGGACGGCGCCACAAGCCACACAGCGAATGTCACAATCAATTTATTGGAAACCAAGTTTGGAGAACGTGTTATCTCACGAAATGGTCCAGTCGCTTGGCCGCCTCGGTCGTGCGATTTGACGCCGTTAGACTATTTCCTGTGGGGCTACGTCAAGTTTATGGTCTATGCCAACAAGCCAGCGACGATTGATGAACTTCGTACGAATATCGAACGTAAAATTGCAGCAGTACCGTCGAAAATTGGGTTCAGCGTCTGGACTTATGCAAGCGTGCCCGTGGTGGCCATGCAAAAGAAATCGAGTTCCATACATAATGGCATCGAACGTACTTTCACAGGAATAAAGAATTTCATTGATATCCAAAACCGTTTTTGTTTTATTGTAGCACTCTTATTGCAAAACCCTGTATAAGGCTTTTTCTTTTTTCATAGGATCAGTCTTCTTTTCGTTGTTTTTCAAATTGAACTCACACCAGATTCCATGCTTAAGCAGACGGCTAAAATTAAGGTTTTGAAGAACTTTCCAGTACTACCCAAAGTCCCTTCTCTTTGCTTCTCTTCTTCTCGTGTTTTCTGATTTTGCAGGGTAGAATACGGTTCCCTTCACTCTAAGTTAAGATTTCATAAACACTGTTCTAATAGCGTAAGTTAAACCAGTTATATGTAGTACTTGCTTTCGTTTTTAAAAACTGACGCGTAAATCCTTTGACTTTCATTGGATTTAGAGACGTTTGAAGATTTTTTCCTCGGACGTGGGCATTGTAGTCGCCACAGTTCAGTGGTTAGGGAGTTGAACTACTGTGCAAGCGGCGTGGATTCAGCTCCCAGGAATATCTGACCAACTGTGCTACCTCTCGTCGTGGAATGATAAACTTCCGAGAGTTCAATTTGCCAGAAAAAAGCATCAATCAGAGCCAATAATTAATTAATTTCGTCTAAAAAATGTAACACACACAACATGAATGGTTGCGAGAAACTAGGCCTTGGCGTTGATTTTCACTTCAAAGTCTTAGATTTTATTGTTCGGTTTTATAATGTACTGTATGTATTCTAGACGGATTTGATAGTCTCTCCTTTTTTGTTCAAACTTTTTGGGAAAGTGGAAATCATATACAGTAGCGTGGAATTCTTATCCAATAAAATCATCTCCCACGTTACGCATTTATTTTCTCGTGGGACTACCGTCAAGTATTGTGCTGCTCACGCCTTTCCGCATACAACATCTCGTTGTTTCTCTGCCGATTATGGCGGTGGCGCTGTTCCTTAAAAATTAAATATATTAAAGGCGCATGGTCAGCCCCCTAGGCCTACCGTTCGTCTGCCCGATGGCACGAATTCCATGGCACGTCTTGGAAACCGAGTTGGGGACATGCGTTTGACGTGCCCAAACCATCGAAGTATGGACCTCTCCGTTCGAAGAAGAACTTGCTCGACATTGAGTGCCTCGCGTTCTCTGGTGCTCCTTTCCCGATCTCGCCGAGTCACCCCAGCAATAGAACGAAGAAATTTTATTTCGGCAGCTTTTACCCGTGATCTTATTCTTTCGGTCATTACCCAAAACCTCATGACCATAGGTGAGGCTCGGAACAAACACTGAATTAAAGACCGACAACTAGGCTTCGATGCCAAGTTCGGCCCTCCTGATAACAGATTGACCAAGCTGTCTCAAAATTGCTCCAGTCTGACCAATCCTACAGGATAACTCAGTATTGGTCCTACCATCACTCATGAATAGGACCCCGCGATACTTAAACTTCTCCACCTGTTTCAATGCGACTCCACTAACATGCAGAGTGCAATGAACAGGTGTTCTGGAAATTACCATTACCTTTGCTGCGTTCACGTTTACCTTCATCCTACCTTCAACACAGACGGCGACGAACCTATCTAGTGTGCGCTGAAGTTCGGTCTAGGTGGACGTAAGGATTACCAAGTCATCAGCAAAAAGCAGATGACTTATCGTTAAAGCTCCCAATACGAACCGTTCCTTACCAAGGCCGCGCTTTAACATCCAATCCATAAACACAATGAAAAGGAGAGGTGACAAAATTCAGCCCTGGCGACGCCCACAGTGGAAGGTGTCGATTTAATGCAGAGAACCGTCAATTCCATACTCCTGCGGTAAACTCAAGAGTTTACCTCGAGGAATCGAATTATACAGTTTCTCCAAAATCACAAAACAGCTGTAGATAGGTTTGGCATATTCCCATGCCTTCTTAAGTACTATTTTGATAGTAAATAACTGGTCGGTTGTGCTTCTACCTGGATGAAAGCCGAACTGCTCATCGCCCAACCTGGACTCGACCATAGCTCTGGAACGCGCTTCCAACACCTTTGCAAAGACTTTCCCCGGGGAGACTTAAAAGAGATATACCCCTATAATTGGAGCAATCCCCCTTATCCCCTTTCTTAAAAAGAGGAACAATCACCCCAGTTTGCCAATCGCTAGGTGTTTCACCGCATTCCCAGGCTACTTCAATGACACGAGAGAGCTATTCCACTCCCTCTTTACCCAAAGCTTTGAGCATTTCTGGCCGGATTTCATCCACACCAGCAGATTTGCCGACTTTTTGCTCTTTAATCGCCAAAGTCAGCTCCTCTATGGTGGGACTATTCTCCGCCTTACTCAAAACCATGGGTCTGCCATCCTCAGTGCCCTGTTCGAGATTGAGCAGCTCCGAAAAGTGCTCGCTCCATCTGCGCTAGATCTCCTTCTCATCGGAGAGAAGTACACCTTCCATCTGAAATTTCTCTAGATTTAAAGATTTTTCTGGGCGGTTGTTTTCCTTGGATTCGGTTGAGACTGGCCAAATTCGCTCCTGCTTGTTTTGAAAGAACAGTCCTTCGAATCTACATAGACGGAAAATAGAGGAGAAGATTCTGCGGCAATGTACGGTCTGCACAGTCAGACGATTCCAAATGCAACGACTAATATGGTTGGGACATATAGAGCGTCTTAGTAGAGAAAGATTCGAAGAACACCTAGAAATGGAAAGAGGCTTCAATTAGTTTGGCGAGAGAAACTGGAGGCAGCTAGTTAACGCCCAAGCTTATTGAAGAGGCTTATTAGTTGAGATAGTCGGCAGGGTGAAAAGTGTTATCTCTTTTTTATTCCTTAAGAGCACTCGTTCGTTTTCTTGTAGGTTTACTCCCAAGTCACATTGTTTTACTCAAATGACAAGTGTGTTCAGGGCTCTTTACAAAAGTTCGCTAAAAGTGCTAAGAAACCTATCCGTTGCAAGCTTAATCTCCAACTTAGATATACATCAAATGAATACGCGTCAAGTATTTGTATACCTCACTGTTGATTGTTTCTCCAGACATTTTTCCTATCTCCTCCTGAAAATATGCAACGTCTTTGAAAAATTCAACAAAATTAATCTACTACATTCCACCTTGTAACGAAAACCACACTCAGCTAAAAAAAAAATAAACGACATATTTTTAATTTTTATATAATTTATTAATTTTTTGTTTTTACTATTTGATTCAGTGCATCATTTCATAAAATAATAAATATAGTTCCGTTTTTTTTTACCTTAGGTTTTTTTTTTCTTTCTTAAATACATTTCATGTATAAATTGAATTAAAGTGAAATGCCCGTTTAAATCAATACAAAATTCTACTTTATTATTTACATACAAGTTGTTAGAGTAATTACTACACAACTTAACAATAGAATAAATTAACCCTGGAGCAAACAAAAACAATAGTGTCCTCTTATTTAACTTGAAGTTTAAAATCAAATTAAATTGTGTAAAATATTTTCGGTTTTTGCCTCGTCGATGGTTTACATTTTATATGCGGCAGTTTCTTGTCTTGAATTTTTAGTTAAAACACAATGCATATGTTAAGAATACTGTCAACTTTGAGATCTTTCGGATTGGCAGTGAAATTTTGATTTTATTTATTTTTTTTTTAAGAAAATTAAGGACAAGTAAATTATATAGCACGCGATTTTAAACAGAAGCTTTACCATGAACCGGCAGTGTGTGATTGTTTATCGTCTTAAATTAAATTCATTTCGTTTTTATTTTACTTGGCACCATTTGGCATGTTTCTCTTTGACCAATATTCCTTTTTTTTCGATATAAAAATAATGCGGGATGTTTAAACATTATGGAAACGGGGGGGGGGGGGGGGGTGGGAAACAAAAGATGAAAATTCTTCGATTTGCCTTTACGACTTGAAAGACATTTTGTGGTTTTGTTTATTGTTTCTTGCAAAGCAAACGCTGTTTATGACGTACAAATTGATGGGAATACGAAGTGTTGGAGAGGAAGCACTAAGAAATATTGTGCCGTGGTAGCACTAGATGTGGAGAATGCGTTGTATTCTGTGAATAGGAAGCATACGATGCTTTGTTTACGTCTAGAGCATGCACACATGTACTGTACATATAGAAATAAATAAATAGTTGGCGCGACAGCGCGGGGTGTGCCAAAGCCTAGTTTTTCGCAATTATTCAAGCCACTTGTGAATTAAGATAAGGACTAGCTAATCTGAAGGTGGTAAAAGTATGTCTTAGTGTCACACAACACTGCCTCATAGGCAGATATGCTTTCCTTGAAATAATTTCTACGAGAGAGGTGGAGACGATGCTTCATCTTCTCTGTACTTGTCCTGCGCTCTCTCGCAAAAGACGTAACTACTTCGGCGCCTTCCTTCTTTTTTGACAATTTTGGTAATCTAGCGCAACAAGATGTTGGTAAACGGTAAACCTAGTTCGCTTAGGAGGGGGCCTTTCTTCTAAATCCTGAGGTATCACAATGGACCTGGTGCTGACCTAAGTGCCTTCCTAAACATACTTCAGCAAAATCTGTACAAATTAGCCCCCTTCAACGCTTTAAGGATCCTACTTGGTATATTTCTAGGCTGGAGGGCTGATTTCGAACTCCAAGTGCGGTTCGTGAGTGGGAAAATCGGCAATCGACAATCTTGTTGCACCAAATACTTGAGAAGGCTTCAGAATAAGCTACCACCTGCTTATCTACGGCTTTTAGACAATTCATCAGTAGTTTGGTCTTAAACCAACATCTTCTACAACAGGACAACATATGAGGCCCATACAGTTGTAGGTTCACTCTCACTGAATACAATGTAGAATTGAGACAATTGAAATGGGCTGCTTGGAGAAAATGCTGTGACGCCTTGTACCATCTAGTCAAAGAGATAGAAAAGGCGCACCGCTCCAAAAAAAAAACATAGCTCTGATAATACCTGCTACGACTTGATAGCAAGGGCAATCAGTAGTAGATGAATCGAAGACTCGACCAATCAATGGATAAGGGCTATGTCGGAAAGTCGTATAATAACTTCTTCTTCAGGAGGAGTGTCAGTAACCGCACTAAGAGGATGGCCCCAAGGGAGAGTTATTTCTCCTCTTCTGTTGCCTTTAGTCATTGACAACCTTTTAGTCAACCTCTACAGATTGGGCTACAATGCAGATGACATACCATTTATTATAAGTGGTAAACATGACATGCCGATCGCCAACGTCATGCAGAGTGCTTTGATACATGATTTGGAACGGTGCAACATTGACGGACTCTCCATCAAACCTTACAAGACTGTTCTAGCGCCTTTTACGAAAAGAAGATTGATCAATCTCGGATCTATTAGCGTCGAAGGCACCATTGCAGGCTATTTAAAATGATGGTGATGATGATGATGATCCCACAATAGAAGCGCAACTGACATGCTTTGAGCATAACTTTGATTAGCGTTGTCATCAGTAGATTTAAATCTGGCATAGTCACATTGGCTATCGTGAAGCTGTACAATACTGTTTCACTGTCGAATGTCTAAGATTCAGTCGTAGGTTTTTATTCCTTGTAACATCAGTTAACTGATCAATTTCTAGTGCCATCTTTGCTTTTATACCGTGAAACTAGAGAGGTCGCTGGATAGTTTATCAGTCACCTCGTATCCTTCAATGTCCCTTTGATCTGAGACTTATAACTTGGTTGTTCAGGAACGACTCTCTAGATGTATAAGTTCGGTTTTACAATATGTTACTAGCTTTGAGAAGAGGGAAGATTTTGATGGCGTTCTGGGTACCGGAGAAGATTGCAATACTATCTTTTGTTAGTGAGCGGCCTTGCCCATCTTCTATGGATTTGGGCATCAATTTCAAAATTAGGATGACGCTGCACTTCTTCCGATGCTTATTGCCCATTAACCGATTGCAAGGAGATATCTTCTACGATATTGGATTCTAATTCTAATTCTAGTTTATCCCAAAAAAGAATTAGGCAGAAGGATCAGGTCAAAAAACAAAGGCAACACGTTACAGAAAAGTTCTTTGAAGCGCTATAAAAAAAATTGTCAGTTTATCGAAACGCGTGGATCTAGTTTTCACCTCTTCAAAGCAAAGTGAACACGTCGAACCTTTCCTGTTGTTTTATTGAAATTTCAAAGTTTTTTTTTAAGGAAAAGGCCGTTTCCACCCTTAAAGCTGACAGTGGACATCAGAGAAGTCGAAGGAGATTTCTATTCACATTTGTATTAAATGCTTGTGGGTGTAATAATGAGAAAATGTACCTACATCGTTTCACTTGAGACTTCTACAGGAAAAGGATTCTGAATTTAAACCATAAAAACTCCATTTTGTCATTTTATCCGCAGGACCGTCGGGACGCCCTTGCTTTGCGAGAAATTGTAAATTAAATTATAGTAACCTTCCTTTTACCTATTTCATAGTTTTGTTTAGTTCTAGATATAATCTATAAAATAAAAAATAATAGGTAATTAAAAAAATAACAAACATCACCTGTTTTTCACTTATATTATAAGTATGTATGTATGTATGTATATAATAATTGTATAAAGTGCGTTTCTAAAACCGATTAAATTTACAATCTTATTTCTAAAGCGTTACTTACGTGATTGAGTCTGCGTATGACTTTCATACCAGTGTTCAACGATTCACCCTTACGCCATTAAAGTCATCTAAATTTGGTAGTAATTCAATATTTTCCTAAAGTTACATATAAATTTATATGTTTTTTTTTTTTTTTTGGATTTTTGCTTACTTTTTTCCATTCTAAACGAATTTACATAATCCATTACCTAGGTAGGAATTGTTTTATTTTATATGTTTTTTTTTTTCCTTTTTGGAGTACGTTTTTTTTATAGTTCCCTATGGTATTATCAAATTAATTAGTTCTTATGCTAGGGTTTCTACGGGTTTGAATTTTTATTTTTTTATTTTTTAATCCAAATTGCGCTTTGGTTATAATATTTTGCGTTAATTTTTCTTTTAAACAATTATCTGCATTCATTCCGAAACTATTTTTAATGAATTTTGTGTTTAATTATAATTTTTTCTTTCTTTTAATTTAACATAGTATGTATTTGTTTTAAATAAAACAAAGGAAAATGAATGTATTTATTTACATTGTGCAATTAATTTTGTTTATTTGTTATACAGTAGGGCCCAGTTGTAGGTAATTTATGTAATTATAATTTAATTATATTATTTCTGTATGGTTTATTGATTTTGATAGTAAGTTTTCAACATACAAAGGTGCTTTATATAGCAAATTCAAGGGATATGGGTTACAGCAGGTGGTTGACTAAAAAATCCAAATCTTACCTTGTGTTTATTTCATTAATAAAAACTTATAAGTTTCCAATTGAATTTGAAAGTCGTAGCAAAAGCTGTGCTTACT
Organism: Matsumyia berberina; assembly: GCA_917880715.2. Classification (NCBI taxonomy): domain Eukaryota; kingdom Metazoa; phylum Arthropoda; class Insecta; order Diptera; family Syrphidae; genus Matsumyia; species Matsumyia berberina. Next base: position 41,207,544 of record OU862870.1, read on the forward strand.
TAGAAGCAGGAACACAAACAAAAATATGCGGCAGCGATTCATTTTTTTTAAATAGCAGTTTGTTGGGTAAAAAGACTGGCGGATGAGAGTAAACAAGTCACTTCTTCATAATTATAAATATGAACAGGTGATTTTATCCTAGGGACGTGCACTATTTTTGGGGTGAACGGATCATTGAGGTATCAGACCTATAAGTACATATGTACATATCACCAGATATCTTTCAAGGATGGGCCACATTTAGTTCTTAAAAATAAATAGAATCGATGAACTGTCAAAGCCGATGCCGACTCTACGATGAAATTCAAGAAACAACTGGACACCTATTGTGCGTTTGCCTCATCACCGCCGCAGCTCAAAGTGAGCCAAGGTCTTGCTTCTTGCAACAATTCATGTTTTGCGTGTTGTATTTTTCGCACGAATGGAAGGGAGAACATACACTCTGCATGTAAGTGTACTCCCATTGAAGCAGGTGAAAGTTGAAGTATCTCGGGGTCGTATTTACGAGTGGTGGAAGGAGCAATTGATTTATCCTGTAGGATTGGTAAGGCTGGAGCAATATTGAGACAACTTGGTCAATCTGTGATCAGGAGGGCCAAATTTGTCATCGGTCTTCATTTCAGTGATTGTTCCGACCCTCACGTATGGTCATGAGATTTGGGTAATGACCGAAAGAATAAGGTCGCGGATACAAGCTGCCGAAATGAGATTTCTTCGTTGAATTGCTGGACTTACTCGCCTGGACCTAGTTGGGCACACCAGAATACGGGGAATTCAATGTCGAGCAGCTACTTCTTCGAATAGAAAGGTTCATACGTCTATGGTTTGGGGACGTTAAACGCATGCTCCCAACTCAGCCTCCAAGACATGCCATTAGGTAGGCGTCCCCTGGGTAAGCCCAGGATGAGATAATTGGACCAATTCCGGAATCTCACCTTTACCAGTATGGGGATATACCCTTATGATCTAGAGTTGATGGCAAAATACCGGTGGATGTGGAAAGTCCACTTAAGCAATCTAAACCCGTGACCCTTTTAGGGAGCTACAAATGATTGCCGACTCCGAACTGCGACTTGAGAAGCTTTTTCGCGACAAATAACAATTCAAGGCACTAACCACTGAGCCACGGCAACTTCGATAGGGAGTACAGCTACCCAGCCTTAGTCAACCAATCTTCCACTATCACAATCCGAAGGTTTCAACGCGACCAATTCTAATTGGCACAAAGATTTTTTGGTCAAAATTCTCTTTGAACTCAGTCGGTATAGGTGAGCCTAATTCTGATAGCCTCGAGACAAGTGCATTTCGGTTAAGTTCAAACAGATAGCAACTCTAATATAATTTTTGTCCTGTAATAGTACTGGCACACTGAACTACGTCCTCCAAGTATGAACTTTTTCTTGGCTGGTTGGTTTAGTGGGTGTCCTAAAGACTTACTTAGACCTCAAGCGGGTCCATTGTACCCATAAAAAGTATACCCAAGGGAGTCAAACCAAGGGATAGGGTTGGCTAATCCGAAAATCACCCAGAAAGGGATAGAAATCTCAGTAGTTTCCTGAAATTAGCGATATAATGATCCTCCACGGAAGAAGCTACTGGCAAGAGTACGCAATCTTCTGGTGGCCAGTGCGGGATATTTGCATAGCAGGTGCTGGATGGATTTTATTTCCCCTTCGTCCCTGTAGTTTCTGCAATAGTCATTGTAGGACAATTGAAGACGCTCCGCATGGATTCCTGTTAGGAGACCGGAGACAATTCGTATTTCCCTTCGACTAAGTTGTACGAGATTTTTCGAATTCTTCTTATCGAAGGCCGTCCTCACTGGCTATTGCACATGTGTTCATGTGACACCATCGCGTATTAGCCCTGATCATGGTTTCCTCATTTATATCCCCGTAAACAGTGCTAATGAGTGTCTTCGCGACCGGAAGGGAATATGCAGGATCTAGTTCTGCACCCCTCCTGGCAAGTTCATCCGCCCTCTCATTAGCTGATCTATCTCTGTGGCCCGGTCTTTCAGACCTTACCCACTACCATTAGCTTCAAATGTAATTTCTACCAATTGATGGTCGCGTCAATGTGTATCCAAAACTTTCTCCGCTTAAATATCAACAACATATTGAAAATCCCCTAGTTAAGGCACTTTTTGTTCAAGTTTTGAGTGCCTTACATTAGACCTTGTTGAATTTATAATCCACTAGCAATACCTTCCATCATTTTGCATAAAAGCTTCTCGATTTAGTGAATCACAAACACTTACCACCAAAGTAAAATCGATTAGAACATCCATAGAAGAGCACTGACGTTAATTCATCTACTTAATCCATTAAATCGCAATTAGATGTATTTCCTATAGCACACCACCCATTGAGTAGCCCACCCTTGTTCCTTCGCAGCATGTCGTTAAAACTTTCCATGACTTCTTAATGTGTTTTAAGCCGCGCTGTTACAAGGCTCGCACCATGCCAAAGTACAAACGAACAAAAATAAAAAGAGAAACTTTAAAAGTTAAATTACACAACAGAACCTATGCGATAAATTTTAAAACGTAAATACGATCGGATTAAGAGGCTGTAACCATAAACCCCTGCTCAAGTGTAGTGTTGAAAACCCTTTTTGTTTTTTTTTTTTTGTTTTTCTTTCGCGCGAGATATGATAATCCCCGATAAACTTAAAGTGGATAGTCACTATTATTTTTTCCCTTTAAACTGGTAGGACAATACAATTTTATCACATTTTGTCAAGATACTTATCGGGCGGGATAAGTAGTGTTGAAAAAAAAAGAATTACCCACAACGGAGGCCGTTTATAACCGGCGACAAACTACTGGACAACTTTACATTTATACTCCACTAAAAAACTAACCAAAACGGTGTGTCTTATGTATGTATGTGGTTCATTTATAACAATTTTATGTGAAATTTCATCACAACACTCTCGAGATTTCATAGAACTGTACTATCAATTACATGCGCTTAGTTTTACATTTATACAATTGCATATCATTTGTATTTTTCTCATTTTATTTTCGAAGGTACCTAATTTACAATAGTTTTTCTCCTCTGAACTCGTTCTGTCTGTCTCTCACACTTAGCTACAAATTATAAAGAAATAAATTTGTATCCCACTCTAGTGGCGGTATGGAAGGATCATTAGGTTTAGGTTTACAAAAACACTCCTTAGGTGAAAAAAAAAAAAACAAATTGTATGTAAAAATAATCACTTTTTGGAAATGTTTCTTTTTTGAATTTAAGGCAGTGATTGTATCATCAAAGAGATTTTCATCATCGTCAACTTGTCCTTGGATCTTATCTTCGGTTTTTTTCTTTTTAGAAAAACAGTAAACAATTTCAAAAAAAAATTAATAGCAAAGAATACAATTTTAAAAAGAAACTTAAGAGTAAGTCCTTTAAGTTTAATAATTGATGTAATATTAGTTAAAACATTTATACAACATATCACACAGTGGTCTCCCGGTCGACGTGTATGTACTCGACGGGCTGCAGCCCGTGTCAGGAGGCCGGATCGATGAATAGTGAGTCCTTTTTGATGTCCTTTTTCAGTGTTCCGTTGAGAATTGTTTTTTGAACAACGGATTTTTTACGTTTTCGCACTAAACCAAATATGCAGAATATTAAACAGGCGGTTATAGCCGCCGCTATGCAACCGAGAGCGGCGAACACACCACCGGGTAATTCCAGGAGCTTACGTGCAGTTCCACATTCCTCTTCGGATTCGTCGAAGCCCGAGGGGCAATTCGTGTGACCTTGGGGAAAAAAAAAGATGAGAACAAATGTATGAATTCAATGATTGCATGGACAGCAATAAAAGTATGACAATTCACGTGACGTGAGACTGTTTAACAGAAATAATTGTATATGACCCCCGAATGAGTTGTTCAAAGGGGAGGCAATATTGTTTCAATACGTATATTGACAATAAGTTCATATTTTTACTCTGGTTTGTTTCCGCATGAAATTGAATAGTATCGGAACCTCACAGCTACTGAATTATTAAGTGCTGAATATCCGCTCAAGTTTATTTGGATGGTACATCATAGGCGCTTCAATGGTATGTGAATTCAGGAGAATAGATGGCTCCATACTCCAAAAACGTGAAGTTTTTATGGTGAGAATTGACAAAGGATTAAAAGAACGCAACAAAATCAAATTGAAATTTATGGGGATGGCTTTAAAATTACCAATGGAACATGTTCCGGTGTACAGATACTGAGCTCGATCTTTAGTCAGCTGGCTCCAGTTTCGCACGCTAATTTTGTGAACCTGAGTCGCGGTCTTCCTTTACTGCGTCGACCCTTGGTTGTGGATTCTAAGATTTTCCGGACCGGAGCATTGGTGTACATACGCTCCACTTGACTCAGCCAACTCAGTCGTTGGGCCTTCATTCTTCTGGATATGTCGATGTCGCTGTACAGCCTGTATAGTTTGTCATTGTATCTCCTCCTCCACTCAAGGTCTATACAAACGGGACTGAAAATCATCCGAAGAATTTTTCTCTTGAAACAGCCAAGGCAACCTCATCCGCTTTTGATAGAGTCCATACCTCTGCGCCATAGAGCAGGCTTGGGACGATTAAGGTCTTATACAGGGTCACCTTAGCTGTTCGAGAGAGGACTTTGCTACTCAATTGCCTTCTCAGCCCAAAGAAGCAGCGATTGACAAGAGTTATTCTTTATTTAATCTCAGCGCTTGTTTCTTTGTCTGAATTGATAGCGAAGCCTAGGTAAACAAAGTCCTTAATTACCTCAAAGTAATAGCTGTCTATAGTGACGTTCTGTTGCTCGATCTGGCAATAGATGGATGCGAAGTGATTGCTGATGATGTTGCGATAGCTCTCTCCGGTAAATACCCAAGTACACTTAGTGAACTTTTTTAAAACGCCCCTTCTATCCTTTCAATATGTGCAGCTAAAAGCGGTCTCGGTGTCAACACCGAAAAGCCCGAAGTAGTCCCCTTCACCAGGAAGTACAAAATTCTTCCAATAGACCCTCCTTCTCCAAAAGGCACTCGCCTATGCTTTGCTAACACGGCCAAAGTTCTGGGTATCATTCTGGACAGTTGAACGCGGTAATAAAGCTCCTGCAGAGCTATACTGCTGCAAAAAAGTCGTTGGTAAGAAGTGGGGACTGCAGCCTTGTACCACGTACTAACTTTACGTATCCGATGTCAAACCTATACTCATGTATAGTGTGGTGGATGCCCTTAGACAGAGCCATACACCGTAACTTGAAAAGTTGTGAAAAGAACTACCCCATCCGCAGCACTTGACGTGCTCCTACATCTACTTCCTCTAGATATTTTTGGCAAACAGTCAGATCTGAAAGCCTCCTCCGAATGGTCAAACAACCATATTGGCCACTCTTCAATCTCAGATCTCCTAACTACACAGCCCTTGATTACACACTGAGATTTCAGATTTCAAAACATTTGCGTGTAGTAAGCTATGTATTCAGCTGACTGCAGCAGCCTCCATCGGCAACCGATTTTTTTTGCCAGCTGAGAGTCTAAACGAATTTAAAGTCATTTTAAACGCCAACGGAAAAAAATGCTTCAACAACATTATTTTTTTTTTATTTTCACATGAATTGCTTTAAGAAGATACAGCGTCAACCAGCTGCAATTGCAAGAGACCGTCAGAATCTTACCGCGTATTTCGACGCTTGCAAGCTTCTATGCCGCTAGTATCAAATGTCGAAGACCAGTGGCAACATGCTGTCAGAAAGAACGCAACTAATATGCTGGGTTTCACTCGACTGCCACCACAAAGCACTTGATTTCACGAAACATGCCGAAAAGCAGATGTGGTAGAAGGAAATCATAAGAGACGAGGTTTTACCAAAACGAAGAAAGAATTTGTCAGCCGTGGAATTGAGGAAGGAAACCGTGCAGTAAAATCACATTCGGTGCTGAGAATGTGCAGAAACTATTCCTGCACACTGTATAATGGCCACGAAAACCAAGATCCCGCTATTAAGCAGAACGAACCATTCACCTTACACGATGAGAACCTAAACAAGCTCCATCTGATCAAAACAAAGTCTGGATGGTAATATCAAAAATAAAATCTATCAAGGCTGCTTGACGTGTTGTCTAACCGGCCGAGGACTTGAGAAAGTATAGGCCACCTACTTGTTTCCAACTGTGTAAACCCCTGAATCGTTAGATTTTGGATGCCGAATTATCGTTTAGATCATCATAGAAGGATTCCCCGAGGGTTGTCCTCCTTAATGTCGCAAGGGCAGGACTCGTGCACAGTAGGTTGGTTGTAGTTTCCTATTTCTCTTGTTTCTGCAGCTTCTACAGAAATCATTGTAGGGGATCCCCAATTTGAGTGCATATCTGTCTATCAAGCAGTGTCCGGTGAGGACTCCTATTAGTGAACCTAAGTTTTTCCGGTTGGTGGAAAAAAGTTTCTCAGTCTTTTTAAAATCCAGGTCAAGGCAGATATGTTTTGACAAGAGACAAGTACAGATGTTATTTCACCTATTGTTTGCCAGTTTCCTGGCATCGGTTTCAAGGGAAATTTGATCAGTTCGATAGGGGCAGAAGGTTATCTCAGGTTATTGGGGAGATACCGTCCTGCGCCTTCACTTGCCAGCTCGTACGCCCTATGTCCTGGGACCCAGCACAGAGTTACGTCTTAATCTCTTTAAGAGATCGGCGGCATTGCTTTACCAACCTTGATCGTAGTGTCGGCGATCTCAAGGCTTTTTTAACTGCCTGGCTGTCTATATATAGTACAATAGCTCTGTAATCTATTGCGTTAATTGAAACCCAAGCCGCTGCTTCGAAGACTGCCGTAATTTCATAGTCGTTTGGCTATGGCTATATCAGATGCGTTAGAGAAAACCCCTGCTCCCGTATCACACCCTGTCTTGGATCCGTTTGTGAATATTTCTATTGCGAAGTCGCTCAAAACTGCACCGGCGCTTCTGTTAGGAATCCGAGTTCTGTATCTGACATTAAAGTCAATATGAAAGACAATACAGTCCGTTTTACTAGAGATAGTATTATTGCCATTTAGGATACAAGAGTGGCCTCTTGTCATGCTGATTATTTGTTAAGATTCCCTAAGCCTAAGTGCCGCTTTAGCTTCAATTAGCTTTTCGAAAATTTCTACAGGTAGCAGGTGAAGCATTGCCTCTAGTGCAGCCGCAGGGCTTGCTTTTAGGGCATCCCTTATGCAGATGCATGATAGACTCTGTACTCTTTCAAGCAATTTTGTCAAACTCACGTTTAACCATTAAAAAAATAAAGTGTAGATAAATTATCAGTTGCATTGCATACATGACCCCCCAAATTATTTTAGAACTGCAGGGAAATAGCCTTACTACAATCAATTTGAATCAGATAATCGAAAAATAAGACAATAAGCTAATAGCTAGTTAGGTAAGGTGTACCCCTCTTCCAATGGCAACCCGAGGTTTATAATTCAGTAACAAAATAACACCTGATGATGGCCATAGACCTGAATAGAGTGTCAAAAGTTTTCCTCGATTTATTCATCATTTCAGAACACTTGAAATATTTGCTTTATACCATCATTCTCCGAACACTTAATTAAAATCTTTTGCAAAAAAAAATATCAAGCCTTTTGGTATACTTTGGCACAAAAGAAGTGGACGCTGGTATAAATTCTAAGAGAGGTACTATCCCAGCTAAGAGCTATCACATTACATTTCGTGTGCGATATCTTCTGAATTGGATCCGCTTAACACAAATATAGAAAAATATATAGAACCTACGTACATACAATATCGCCTTGAAGGTAAGTTAAACCTTCATCTTAGCAAAACTCCTCCTTCGTAGAATTCCCTTCAAGGACGTGAAGTAATTTATTCCTTTGAAAGTAAAATACGTGTTTACTAATACTCCGATATGAATCAATATTTCATATTGAACTGAAGACCAACAAATATAGGTTGATACGACAGGGGGAATAAAATTTGTGCTCTTTGCAGGCATACAGGACAAGACCTTTGAAACTATCTTTGTGAAACTTTCTTTCCGGAAGAATTTTTTTCAGCACCTGCCAAGAGTGTTTTATGGTTCGCATGGTCTTGCGACAGTTAAAATACGCCAAGAAATTTAAAATCAAACCTCTTTATGAAAAGTCGTCTACTTGTTTACAAAAGACAGATCCTTTATGCATGTAGAAACGTGTCCAGTGATTTCCAGTCAAAAATACTTAACACTGTTCTGACCTAGTTAGAAAGTGTACACGAGTCTGATTCAGTGGTAGGATATTTACAGTCAGATGAGACGAGAATAAGACACTGGAGCAAGCAATCAAAGAGCACGAAGACGATTTTTATAATCAGATGCCGAAACAAATCTCCTTTGCGTTTTTTTTTTCGCTTGTCTTCACTAGTCGCTTCAATCAAAGATGCCTTGCAGTTAGTCGCTGGCCTCAATCTTCCATATCAACGTAAACCTTTGTTTGAATCATATTTTGTCAATTATCTGGGTTTATACGCCCTAGAATGTTTGTTCAGACACCCAGCTAACGCTTAAAGCAATGACGTCCCACTCAGTGGTATCTAAGTCAACAAACGATACTTTATAGTCGCTCTCCAGGCAGGCACAGGGTAAAGCTTGGTTGGGTGCCTGGACACCGAATAATTCTCGTATCTGCGGCTTAGTTTCTGCATTTTTTATACCACAAACCTTCTGTGGCGCTAATTAAGCCACTAAATGTAGCTCATGGTGCAGTGGTTAGCATAATCGCTTGTCCGGGTTCAACTCTTGATGTCGGAAAACATCTATTTCTTGAAAATAAATAAGTCGATCAACTATGGGAGCTGATGCTGACTATACTGCAAAGGCATAACACTGGTAGTAGAATGTCATGGATTGAGGTAGGTCCGTAGGTAAAGGTGGCGGTTCGATTGAACCCAATTAGCACTAGGTTGTGCCTTTTTATTACCACAACTCGTGTGACCTGGTTGATGATGCGTGTTGTTATATGTGAGACAGCCGAGAGTGCCTAGAACCAATCTGTGGAAATTAAAAACGAATTAGATCTTGTTACCGTTACCTGGCCCGGTCAGCCGCATGCTCGTTTCCTGTTATATCGCTGTGCCCTGGAACCCAGAGCAGTGTGACCCTGAACCGTTCGCCTAAGCAGGCAAGCTCATTTCTGCACTCTAGGACCAGTTTGGAGGATTTGGTAGCCGAGTCAATGACCTTGATAGCGGCTTGGCTATCTATGAGGATAGCAATGCTTTGTCTGTGTAATCTGTCACGCCCGAGTTGCGTGCAAGTCTTTCGGATTGCCAGTAGTTCCACCTGGAAGACGCTGGCGAAATCCGTCAGGCGATATGATCTTGCTATTTTTTGTGATTCCGAGTAGACACCGGTAACCACACCGCAGTTAATGTTTGATCCGTCGGTGTAGATGACCGTGTCGAAGTTCTTTACCACTTTGTTTTTCGTCCACTGTGCTCTGGTGGGGAATCCTACGTGGAAGTTTTTCCTAAAGTTAAGTTTGGGTCTGATGTAGTCGGTTGGAAGCGCTACCATGCCATTTGGTAGCGAGTCTAGGATGTTGCTGTAGTCTTAGGGCTTGTAGCCCTTGCTCAGCGCAGGCCACCATACTAGCGAGTTGTTGTTGAAAATCGGACGCACTACAACTGTGCACATCCACAAGGTCATCTTTGGTTGAAGTCCCCACTTGTTTTCAAAGGTTTTACTGTAGGCATAGAATGCTATACATGCCTTCGTTACTCTGTGTTCAATGTTTTGCTTCCAGTTAAGCTTTGGGTCAGGCATGAAACCCAGATACCTAGCGCTGGAGGATAGTGTGAGTGGTAGACCATTAAGACGGGGAAGGGTGAAGTCAGGTATTTTGGTTTTGGTGGTGAATAACGTCAGTTCAGTTTTGCTCGGGTTTACACCAAGGCCACACCCTGTGTCCCAGGTGTTTACCTTGTCTAGAGCTGCCTCCATGATTTCACTTATCACAGAGGGAATCATCCCTGACACTGGTATCACCACGTCGTCCGCATACGTGACCACCGTGACCCTTTCTCTGTCTATTCTTACGATAATTTTGTTCATAACCATTAGCCAGAGTAGAGGTGAAATCACGCCACCCTGTTGCGTTCCTCTGTGGAGGAACTCTTGTTCTGAGTATGGAGACTATCCATTGACTAATAAATTCCTCTATGCCCAGCTCGATCAGAGATTCATGAATAGCTTCAGTGTGTACGTTATTAAAGGCTCCCTCTACATCCAGGAAGGAGGCTAGTGTATATTCTTTGTAATGTATAGATTTTTCCATTGTTTCCACTACCTCATGGAGGACCGTTGCTGTGATATGGATAGCGATGATTCTTCTAGAATGCTTCACATGTGGATGTCTAAGATGCGCTCCAAGGTTTTAAATACAAAGGAGGTTGCTTGATATTGCCGTCAGAACTTTGCGAGCTGACACCTATGTTTTTGCTTATATAGAGACAAAGGCGGCGAAATGGCGAATAAAGGCAAAACCAAGTGGACACTGTCTAATAGGGAAACATACAACAAGGCTTCGCGTCTTCTCAAACGACTTCTTCATGAGCTAAATGGGCGAAGGGAAGTGATGGATTAAGGAGATTGCTATGACAAATTATAATATCGGACGCTTGTCGTTGCCTGATATGCCAAGTGGTTCCTGTTTCTTCATGGAAGAAAAACATCCATAACTATAGATGTCTCGGTAGATTAACCATCTAACAACGTTCCATGTACAAAAAACGGTCCACTGGCCATCGCTTCAATAAAAAAAAAAAAAACTGTAATAGGCGTCCTTCAGGCCACCACATCCGCCTGCCGTTCGCCTTTGCTACATTGTGACCGAAAACGGAATCTAATTACAATTAGTTCAGTGGTCCTTTTCAAGTCAATTTGTAATTCACCCAACGATTAAGCCAAAAAAAAAGTGCACCTCCCTTCGTTGCTTAACCGCAATGGAGTCCCTTTGCGGGTTCATCCATTCCTTTCAATTCGTTTGTATAGCGACGGGGCAAAGAAAAAAACGCGGCTTGCCGCAAACGGAATTCAGAAAAAGATATCTGTCCTTTAGAGGAGGATTGGCGTCAATTTCGTCTCTTCTCAGACTTCGCACGTACCAAAGCCACTCATCGCTATACCGCAACACCACTAAAAACCTCCGGGGACTCCAAACCCGGGAGAGTGCAATAAAAATTAGGCACTTCAGCCCTCCCCCCGTCCTTTCTCAAGATCATGGCGGGGCGAGCGAAGTATTGCAATTGGTGATGGTTGGTGCAGCAGCAGCAGTAAGCGATAAAAAGAAATGAAAATTCATCTTCATCCGGAAGACAAATTTACTTGTCCTTGCTCTGCATAAAGACGCGAGGCGGCGCGGCGGCACCAGTGCCTGGGCGACTCCTTGCAACGGGCGGATGTGCAAACAATTTTGTATTTTTTTTTTTTAATTTTTTGTTTCCTTCTTATATTGTGTAGTGCACCTATACCTACAGACTTACATTTGGAAGGTACGGTAAATGCTTATAAATTATGTAATCGAGTGCACTGAATGAAAAATTACAGTGGCAAGCGAAAAAACGGTAACAATAATACAATGCACTTACCATCACACCACAAGTTTGCAGCAATGCATGCATCAATTTCAGGACATTTGTATTCGCAATCCGATTCCTTTGGATACAGTCCAAATTCGCCGAGCGTGTCATTCCCCGTTGACGAAGTGTTGCCTTGCAGGTCCAGTTGCTGCAGGAGCGCCGTTCGTGTGCGGTGTATCTCCAGCCATGTGAACGCTATGTCGCCGGGTTCTTTAAGAATTGGTTCCAGCACGAGACTTACAGGTCTGTTGTGGGTAATGCGGTGGAAATAAAAAAAATAAAAAAAAAATTGTAAGAAATGTACTTTGGAATTATGCATAGAATTTGGCTAGAATATATTTAATGAAATGCATGCATGTAGCTACGTATAATGATTGCCAGATGGTATTAAGATTATCTTGCTTCCTTTGTGGTTGGATTATTTTTTTTTATGAAACTTCAGTTTTCTAAGGAAATCCTTTTCGAAGCTGAGGAGGGGATGCAAACGCTGTTTGAACATTGTCTGAAGAGACAAATGAGATGTTTGAAATGCAGAGTTAAGAACAACTACACAACACAAGATTAATAGGACTTTGCAAGTTGAAATCTGCAAGGTGGCATTCTACCCTAAACATTAAGCTTTCTATTAGGGCCGCTCAACGAAAAACAAATGCTCTGTGCGGGGACTTCCAAGAACGAAGGAACGATGTTTCTCTTAACTGGCTCAAAATCATTCTAAACAAAGATTGGCCCTTATACCAAGGAAACCAGAAAAAATTTAGCCGTGCAAAGATTGGCTTGCATATGCATGACAGGACCAATATCCCACAGAGCCAATGAAATTGATCCACGACCTACCAACTCATGGTATTCTTCAGTAGAAGATACAAGCTAGTGACTTCCGATCACCGATTGTTTAACTGAGCCAAAAAAAATAAAGTGAAATACCTTGGGGTTATTCTTGACAGCAAGCTTACTTGGAGAAGGAATCTGGAGAACAGAACCACAGAAGCCAGAAGGGCGCATATGTCATGCCGGAAGGCTTTTGGCAAAACGTGGGGTATGAAACCAAGGCAAGTCCAATGGATTTACACTTGCATATTCAGATCAATTTTACTCTATGGAGTGTTTGTCTCGTGCCCGATGGTGGAGAAAAAGTACGCCCTCACTTTACTAACTAACAGGCAACGTATGCCCTGCCTGGAAATAACTGGCTCACAAGCCAGCACCCCCAAGGCAGCCATGAAAACAATCCTGAATTTACTACCTATGGGGCTAGAAGTGAAAGAGATAGCTGGGTTGGCTGCTCTAAGGCTCGAGACCCTAATCCACTTTAACGGCCGAACCTTAATGGAACATAGGACTATCTGGAAGGAAGTAACTTACCTTTCCAATATAGGTCATACTGTCAGATTTCCCATATGAAAGGAGTGACAACAGGGCATTGTCATCCCCTCCGAGGGAGGTACAATAATATATACGGATGGATCTCACATCGGAGAATCGGGGATGGGGGTCTACTGCCGAACGCCACCTCTCGATTTTGCTATTCCATCTGGAATTATTCGTGACTGTGTTCCAGGCAAAGATTTTCGCGATAGGAGAGCCTCGAGCACTTTCTCTGCGATTGCCCCGCCACAGGGGCGCTAAGACACAAAAGCCTGGGAAGACATGTTTTGCCTGGGGTTAAATCCTCGAGAAAATTTTGGACTCTCTATCCGCTAAACTATAACCCTTCACTTATACCCCCCTTACTTCACATCTTCTCCAACAAATGCTACAGAGGGAAACACAACGGGCCCAAACGTTGGCCTACGTGACGAGGTTCTTCCAAACCTCACCCTCCTAAACCAAACAACCAACCTACCACCTCGTAATCGACAGATCAACTAGGCAGACTACATCCTATATAATCGGATCCATAGAATGTCCAGAATAAAGAGAAAAAGAGCAAAAATCCAGGGGCCTTCGAATGTAAATTGTTTGGTGGTTGTTCAGCCTCGGTGAACCAACCCGAGTTCGTGATGAATTTTTGCTTGGAGAAGTCGTTCAAATTTTTTAAAACAATCTTCGCCGAGTGCCGTTTTAAATCGTACTTTGTTTAGGACTGGAAGTTATCCTTAACCTTCGACCAGTCCATTCTTATATACAGAAAGAAGCCATGACGAACGCCTTCGAAATTCGAAATTATTTCATCTAGACATTGCCCTGGAATTAAGCAGAGATGAACTACTCGGAATTACCATCACGGACAACTGTGTGCCAAAACTTAGACACATTCTCAGACACAGTGGCCATATAGGCAATGAAAGAGCAGAGAAGAGGAATCGCATCGAGCTTTATGATGCCAAGACCATTCTGTACACATAAATAGCTGGGACGTCAACCCGAGATGAGTCAAGGCCTAGTTTCTCACAACGTGTCTTGGTACGAATAGAAGGGACTTGCAGTTCGAACGGTGAATTACTGAACAAAAACTGAAGGTAACAGACATTTTCCAAATCAGAACGAAACAAGTCCTAGGACTAACAAGGACTCAAACTCGAAAGTCACAGGGCTCCTTACTGGACACTGAAGTTACAAAAAAGCACCTCATGGCTATGGGAATAGCTCAAGATAACATAAGCAGGATATGCAACGAGGACAAAGAATCACCAGAACACATTTTGAGTCACAGTATCTGTGTACGTCATCGTCGACAAAAGAGGAAAGGTAACCATCATTCATTGTTACGGAAAAACGAAGCCGCCTGCGTCTGACAAAGAAAAGGAACATTTTTATAACCAACAAGTTGAACACGTCATCGGTGGACGTAATAATAACGATGAAAGCTTACTCAAAAATCAGAGACACTCATCAGCATTGTGTCACAGGACATTGAGTAGTACGTGGTTGTCTGGCAGATACGGGTGGAGACCGGACGAAGAGCGACTCATTCCAGTGATTCATGCAGATGGTAGAAGAGTGCCTGAGTCGCATGAAGGTGATAGTTCAGCATAGCGTGCGCCGTGACAGACGAAGTACGCAACCGCCCAGGCTAAACAACCTGAAGCAGCTGCAAGAAGGTGTGGCAGCAGGACTACAATTTTCAGAATTACTACGCGTAAAGAGCTGATGTTGGCTTAAAATCGACACAGCATACTGTGGCTGTGGCTAACAGTGCTGCTATATACAACCAGAAAATTATTTTAGGGTTTGGTCCCCACCTGCCGAAGTTCAAGCTCAAGCAAGTTCCTCGAAGCCGCATTAACTGACTGCTTAGTAAACTAACTGCGTGTAGATCAGCCTCACGGTTTGAAGACACAATGATTGCGTAGGCAAGAAAACGTGATACAGTACGGTCGAATAGAAGTAACATCGTCCTAGGATAAAGCTGAAGAAAAATAAGTCACAAAGCTAGGAATCGAAAACGATGGCATGTAGACGTTATTGTCGCCTAAAGACCTGTTAGTGGACACAGGACATAAACATCTCATTCCAAGACTTCACAAGTTAGAAATAACAACAAGAGGAGGAGACGAATACTGCCTCCTGAATGTCCTGCAGCATGGCACTGCAAAAGGCATCAAACAGCATCAAGATAATCACTTCTGACGGAAAGGTGGTTGTTTGAGTTTTCGATGTCAATCGCAGTCACTTGCGAAAGCTTTGAAACGATAAATCTCATTTTGTTTCTAAAAGGATACCTACTGTCTGCGAATGGAAAAGTACCTACTCTCGCAACGGTTTGAGCCAGAAATGTGTGTGTGCTCAAGGCACCAGCTAATTGAAATACTATTTTCTGTGAAAGGTAAATACGTATCACTGCTAGTTGGATTTCACTTTGGCAACCCATATTTGTCCAATTAACCTTCCTCCAGTCCAGTGCAGTTGTGTGTAATTGGTCAACCAGCTTTCGTAGAATTTTAAAATTAATGTCCACGACTGCCCCAGGTAACAAGTGCAGCTACTGTACTCCATGCTAATGGAGCAGGAAGAATTTCAGCATAATGAAGAATGAACACGGATAAAGAAAGCCGAAACCTCATGCAACAACACATAATCGTGTTGTTTGCCCTCTGTATCCCTCAGTGCCAATAAAGTACGTACACACATCCTGCCAAATTGCCACCAACATGACAGACAAAATCGAATCTCATTTATTAGGACATCACCTGAAGGATTGAAACAAGTTTAAGACTGCTGCATGTACCGACTAACACAAGCTAGGAAAACATCGGCAAACAACCTCCATGGAGAGAGAACAACCAAAGGATACTCGATATCATGAAATTTTATTGTGATCTAAGTCTCCCCACAGGACATGGGAAAGTATGATACTTACTTATTGGTGAATAGCGGTTGACCATTGGCCCAGTCCTCCGAGAATATGTGCAGGGAGGTTGGCCGAGGACCGCTCTGCGCTGGACATATAACCCGCATAACTTTTAATGGTCGGCCGGAGTAAATCATCAGTCGATTCTTGGTGTGGCATCGCATCGCATCCTCTGATGTCGGATCGACGGGCAAATACGAACCCCAGGTCTGAACAAATAGACTACGCTCCAGCTGCTGTCCTTCGATATACCACGACAGGCCTTCACAGCTAGAGTCCTGTGACTTGAGTGGATATTTGATTTCGTCCTCCCCGCCGGAGCCTTTCAGTTTTAAGCGTTTGCGGCACTCGGGCACCCGCTTGAACTCGTACGACGCAAAGAAGTACACATCGGCAAAGTCCTCCGATATATTGAGGCGGGTGACTGTGAATGTCAATTCCATAATTCTCGAATTCGATATAAATGTTAGCGGGGCATTGTAAAGGGCGCTGGTGTTATCGCAGAAACAGCCAAGCGGTATCTTCACATCCCGGAATGGTACATCGTACAGCTTCAGCTCGGTTATTCGGCCGTCCGGGTCAATTTGATTGCATTTCGGCCGTCCGGTGTGCAGGTCAGAGTCCGTCGTACACGCTGTCCCCTCACCAAACGACACATTGTGCAGCACCAGTTTAACACGCTCCGATACACCAGCCTCGAATCTGTAGAGGCACGTTAGGTTCTTTGCCCCGCCACGGCCGTAGAGAAAGACGTTACGTGGCACTTGAACGTTACCCTTCCGTTTGCGAAATATCCTCGAGCACAGAGGCGGAACGGGGTCCTCGCCCCGTCGTCCTGGCCACAGCTCGCCACCCTGCTCGGTGTCGACAAACTCGTAGTTGAGCGAGAACGTGGCTGGGAACAGTGCAGTGCCGGTGTGGGTGTGGAATTCAATTTTCTGGAAATAGAGTCAAGAGAAAACGTAAAATTAGAGAAAGCGGTAAAAATTGAAGACTGCACACATGAGGAACGGAAAAGAAAATTTATTTACTGTGTTGCCTGGTACATCACAGAATAAACCAAAGGGATACGAGACTATACATATATTTGCAGGTACAAGTGGGCCTTGTGTATAACATCTAGCTGCGGTAAGTGGCAGCAGGAGGGCAAGGAGCTAAAGCGAGAACGTAAACATTAATTTCCCTAAGGATCGAATATTTGTCGGTTGACTGCAGTTTTCAAGGATGGTTGCTGGGGGTTTTAATTAAATTATTTTTATTTTTTGCTGTATTTCCCTGCTTTTTTTTTACACTTTGTGAGTTCCTCGTTTTGAGTAGCGAGATAGAGCCATCACTCGTTGTGAGGTGCATTGCCAGCGTCAAGTGTTTAAATTTGACATTAGCACGTCGCACAAGTGGCAGGAAATAAAATAACAACTTTGAAATGTCCACAAGCGGACGCAGGGAAATAAATAAAAATGGCGTGTACCCATTGCACACAGGCACGGTCAAGAGGGTGTAACTCTTTGTTAGTTTATGCCGGCGAAATAAATTCAAATTTGCCGTGCAAATATAGGATACGTAGTTTATTTCATTAACTGTCAAGGAGTAAACAGAGTTAGAATTGCAAGTATATGGGTTTATGTATTTATGGAAAAAATTGCAGTGAGTGGATGGAGTTTTCTGAAAATAATGGTTGAGGAAGTCACTTTTACAGTCTGTCCGTTGCGTAATTATTAAATTTTTAATAAACTTCTGTGCCCAAGAACTTGGGGCAAATATTTCAGTTTTGTAACCATGACAAGATTGTAGTTACATAGCTTTTAGCTTAAGGGTCCACAAAAAATATTGCGTTGACAGTACATTGCAGGATTAAAACAAAAAAACGGTAACCTCAGTCAGATAGGACATCAATATCCCATTTGAAAACCAAAAAAGCGGCTGGACCTGACAGATTACCGGCCGACTTGGTAGAGGGGATGAAATAAGTTAGGCTGGCTAAGTTGGCTGTCCTGGCAGGACCGGAACAAACTTAGAGTAGAGTAGAGTGAGAGAGAGGAGTGTATAGAGGCGTGATGAAATAACTGTTTCAGTCGAACTACCGCAGAAGTTAGTGTGTTCAAAATTATTAAAAATTGCGTTAAACGGTGTAAGTTTAGGCCAGAAGATTTCACAACCGACAAGATTTTCAAAACTCAGTAGATCTACAAGAAAATCTACGAAGCCCAAAATAGTACCAACCACTGAAATAACGGTTGTCTGTGACACAATGTTAAGAGTTATGTAGAATAATGCTTGGTTGTGGTTTCCTTGCCAAACTCGTATGCCTGTGCAGAATGGCGATGAATACGTGTTGCGTCATCAAATTCGTCAAAAAAGGACATGAGACATTCCTTACTTAAGGTGGCACTACAGCCAGGAGTGAACCTGGGCCTTAACCAAGAAATTGTGATGCGAATCGAGTTGAAGCTCCGCTAGCTCGGTCTTGAGTCATCCAAGTTGGTTAAGGTCCCCTTCCACTTGCGTGTGCTACCTGAGTCGCGGTATTCTTCTACTGCGGCATCCCTCGGGCGTGGATTCCAAAATTTGCCGGGCCAGAGCATCGGTGTACATCCGCTCTACATGACCCAGTCCTTCACTCTTCTGGATAAATCGATGTCGCTGTACAGCTCGTACAGTTCTTCATTGTATCTCCTCCTCCACTCACCGTCTATGCAGACCGAAGCGAAGAATTTTCCTCTCGAAACAGCCAAGGGCAACCTCATCTGCTTTTGACAGAGTCTATGCCTCTGCGCCATAGAGCAGAACTGGGACGATTAAGGTCTCATACAGGGTCACTTTAGTTGTTCGAGAGAGGGCTTTGCCACTCAGTTGCCTTCTTAGCCCAAAGAAGCAGCGACTGCCAAGAGTTATTCTTCGTCTGGTCTCAGCACTAGTGTCGATGTCTGAATTGACGGCGGAGTCTAGGTAGACAAAGTCCTGAACTACCTCAAAGTCCAGAGGTCCACAGTGATGTCGGTGTTGAGTGTCCTTTCTTGTTGACAGCATACGGTTTGTCTTGCCGTCATTGATCGCTAAACCTATGTTCGTCGCCTCCGACTCAATACTCACTAACGCGCAAGTGACATCACGCTGCGTTCTCCGATTATATCAATATCGTCGGCGTAGCCGAGTAATTGGATGGACTTTTGGAAGATTGTGTCTCTGGTGTTGGCTCGTAAATTTTGCACAACTCTTTCAAGAACGATGTTGAAGAAGTCGCATGACAGCGCATCGCCTCGTCTTAATCCTTTTTTGATATCAAAGGTTTCGATGAAGTCTTGACCGACCATGATGGAGCAGCGTGCATCTTCCATCGTCATCCTGCACAAACCTACGAGTTTGGCAGGGATGCCAAAACTAGACATGGCTCCGTATAGTTCGTATCTGTGGATGCTGTAATAAGTGGCCTTAAAATCGATGAAAAGGTGGTGGATATTGATATAAAGGTGCTGAGCGTTTCCAAGATCTGCCGCAGTGTGAATATTTGATCGATGGGGGACCTTCATGGCCTGAAGCCACACTGATAAGGACCCCAATCAGCTTGTTGACGTTCACACAATACGGCAGATAAGATCTTGTAGGCGATGTTAAGAAGACTAATGCCTCTGTAGTTGGCGCAGTTCAGAGGTTCTCCTTTCTTGAGGATCGCGCCTTTAAATATGCTTCATCTATTGGTTGTGTGCTGGCGAGAATGCGTTGATAACCTGATAGATGAGCAGCGACGTCAGAATAGTGTAAATCGTAGTGCAGATGAACATTAAAATGTATTCGGTGGATATCGTCTTACAGAAAGACTAGAGATGACATGAGAATATGGCAAACGCTGCCAATGGTCACACTGGCTAGTGACATGAATAAGAAGACGATTTTGAGGATTGGATATCCACCTAACCCAGTTCCTTACAGAACATGGGTGCTTACGATCGTACCTACACACATACGATGATAGTCTCTGTTACTCGTGTTCACGAACTGCAAAAGCACTGAAAACGTGATTTACCAATGCCGATGGTTTACGGGGGCTATGAAAAATCTAAGGAGAAAAGTCGGCGAGCCACAACTCTCGAAAATATAATTGGTGAGATGCTAAGGCCTTGGAATTACGCATATACAAAAAAGATTGAGGAGATAATTTAAGAGGAAAAGCGAAGCAGAACAGGCAAGAAATACCTTAGCTCCTCTGTGAAGAATTGCTTCTACATTGGTCATGAGGCACTATGGTGGTGGTTCTACACTCTTACAAATTTTGCAAAGTGAGTTACTAAGCAAAGCACATTACAACAGCGGCCTTAAGACGTATAAAACGAGAAGGGGAAGATTGAGGAGCCCCAACTGAACAACTAGCCTTCCGAAATAACGAAAAATTGCAAAGAAGGTGCTACCGGCGGCAGTAAAAATCCTGCACGGGTTCAGATCCGTCTTGTAAAGATTTCCACCTTCAAGTAGTCATTTTACGTAAAGAGCTTGAGATGGTACAACATCGTACCTCCTTAGCAGCAATACCCATGATTTAATATATCCCCCAGTCTTGTGTCGGACCAGCTTCGTATAGACTTTTCAAATGGTATGCATCGAATGTCTTTGGCTTATGTTTATGAATGAAAACATGATTATCTTATACATCTGCAAGAGATTTCAATTTTGGTAGAACAACATATTCACATCGTTAGGACTTATTACAGAAATTCATGTTCTATAGAAGAAAAACACCATTTGCCAACAATATTCGTAACAGACAAAAGAAATCCCAGTATAATGCATAAATTCGAGGAAATTGAGTCTGTCAAAGATGTACGAAAGGCTGTGTCTGCTCGTTTATGTCCCGCGGTTCATGTACGCTACAGCAAAAAATGCTGATCCCACACCGCTTACAGCTGTTTTGCATTACCAAAACCACTATTTTTGACCAAAATTAAGGAGTAGGTTTGGACAGAATCAATGGATATGAACTTTGGCAAAGGATAAAAGTAAAAACGTCAGTGAAGAAGATATCCAAACGTACACATCTCTCTCAAGTTTACTTTGGCCAATGAAAAAAACTGAAAGGGCTTCCTAGAAATACAGAAAAGTCTTGGGCAAGACATGGTTTAAAACCCAAAAACAGTTCAATGGATACATATACATATGTATGTACCTACAATAATTGGCAATCCTCTTTGGTGACCAGCCTTGAAGAACACATTTATGTATCCTTGAAGGATGTTTGTACTTGAACTAATTAAACAAGAAACCATGATTGGATTTAAGCAAACGGACGACTTTGACGTCGCAGGTTAAGTTGAGTGGCTGCCCTCGTTCAGATAGTGACACACTTAGACCAGATTGGCCGGCATACCAGCAACAGAAACTAGATAATGTAGCACAAAGTGCTTCCACTATGACCCGAAGATAAAGTTCTTATCTTTCGGATGTTGAATTCGGCTAAATCGTTAAGATCGAAGTATCCGTCATGGCTTTTCCTTCTTAATGTTGCAAGGCCAGGACAGGTTTACAGTGGGTGGGTTGTACTTTCCTCCTCCTCTTCGTCTCTACGGCTTCTACAGAAATTCTTGGAGTGGACCACTAATCTGAGTGCATGTCTGCCTATCAAGCAATGTCCGGTAATAACCCCTATCAGTGAACCTAGATTTTTTCGGTTAGTGGTTAAAAGTCTCTCCATCTTTTTTAAACCCAGGTTAGGCCAGATTTGATTTGATAAGAAACAAGTGCTGATGTTGTCAGTATCAAGAAGAAACTGAATCGATTCCATAGGAGCAGAAGGTTTTCCCAAATCTTCTCATCTGCTCTGCAGTTGTGTGGATCATCCTTGTGTCCAGAGAATGTCGTAGGCAGCTCTGCAATAACTTACAGGTAGAACTAACGATTCACTAAGATCCCCTAGTCACCAAGCAGAAGTTCTTTCCATTTGAAGGTAGCTGCAGTTTTCCTCATTCAAAAAAAGGAAGAAAATGAAATCTGCCATCACAAATTCAACATCCAGATCTTTTCTCGTCAAATATTATATTGCAAAAATAAACTCAACCTGCTTGCCAGCCATATCTACGTCCACTTTGTCTGGGTACAAAGGCTAGCTTGCATTGGAACGACCAGTGCACTGAGACTTAATCTATACATGCAAGAATCTGCATCAAAGAACGCTCTGAGATTAGAACAGTCTGAACTCTGGAGAGCGAGCTCATATGGACACGCCCAGATATTGCACAAATATCCGGGTACAAGTATCGAATCTGATTACATGATTCCGTACCTGGACTTCATCAAACCCTTCTCTTACATCTTTCCAAGCAGAGAACAGTGGGAGAACCAAGAAGTTCCTATTGAGACAAAGTCCATCTTCACGGATGGCTCCAAAATAGATATAGGCACGGGTGCTGGTATCTTCTCGGAGGAGCTAGGACTCAGCAGCTCAATAAGACTCCCTGGCAATAGCAGTGTTTTCCAGGCATTCTAGTAATGACCGATGCTGCCTGATTGACGTCAATGGCCACGGTATCACGGGAGGATATCACGATCTTCATAGACAGTCAGGCGGCTATAAAAGCACTAACTGCTACATAAATTACATCTAAGCTTGTAAGGTGCTGTTGCGAAGAGCTGAGTGTTCTTGCCACGTAGCATAATGTTAAACTCTGCGGGGTTCCTGGCCACAGTGGTGTGCCAGGAAACGAGACTGCTGAAGAACTGACTGGAATAGATCAGGTCTGGAACCAGAGCTGGCGGACGGTACAATTAAAAATCCACTTCGTTATCTGAAGGAAGTAATAGGACTAAGATCCTTAACCAAGGCGAAAAAAAACACTAGCCATCTGCGAAGTCTCCAGAAGGTGCTGGCCAGAATATAATAAAAGCAGAACGAACATATGGACAAGAAATCCCTGTCATTACTAGTACGATTAATTACAGACCACAATATGCTCAGGTATCATGCAAAAAAGCTGCACCTGACCGGGGAACACCTTTACAGAAGATTCGGGAACGAGGAGGTGCATGAGGACACGAAGCACTTGCTCTGTCCATTGCCCAAGCTTCTGTTATATTAGAAAAAGAACACTGGGCAGATACCTCTTCGGTAACATCGTGGAGTTATCCGAGGGTTCACCGTCGTGTGAACTCAAGTTCGCAAGGAAACCCAGGTGGCTGTCATCAGGCATATAAAATCACGCAGTGGGAAGTAGCCGGTAAAATACATGGGTAGCACAAGAGATGAAGAGGATTTCATTGTCTTTATCGATCCGCTAACCTAAACTAACCTTACGTGCATTGAACAGGCGTTCGGGAAATGACCATAACTTCTGATTTGTTCACGTTGTAGTTCGTTAAAGGCTAGAATTTAAAAGCGACTCTGGCAACACTGCCAGCAGAACTTAGATATTTTATCAAGAGCTAGAGAGCCACTCGAAAGATTATAGGGAAGATATCATCAGGTTGTTGTACTTTTTACAGTGCATTTTGCAAACTGTCCATTCTAGTTCGCGCGAGCGGCGTGGGTTCAAGTCCCAGCCATGTCCGCCAAACTTTTTTCGCCGCACCACCTTTCGTCTGCTTGATTTTGTCTATCCGGTGTTTGGTGAAAAAATGAACAATGATAGAAACAGAGTCTTTTGGCAGTATGTTGGCATCTTTGCTAATTGAATCCCCTAGGGCCATCATTCTGGACTATTAGAAACTTTGAAAACCTCTTGGAGGTTCTGCACCTACGTAGGCAATAAAATGAGGTTTAAAACTAATATAAAACATAAACCTTGCCGCGCATAACATATATACAACTTAGAAATACATAAATATGTTTGGAGATATCTAGCTTCCTGGAAGAAACTCCCTGCACAAGATTACGCCTTTTCAGTTATAAACTTCCTTGATCTTCTTTTTTCAATTTAAGTGCCAGTCTATTACAACTGGCATGGAGAGAGGATTTAACACCTACTCGCAAAAATCGAATAAAGCAAGTTTATGCCCGGAATTTCAGCAGGTGGCTAATTTCTGAAGCTATCGCAGGACGCAGCGCAAGCACTTACACCAGCATAAAGGGTTTCGGTAAGTTTAATAACTTCCGCTTTTATAAGTCCGACACAGTAATAAACTTTAAAAGATTAAATACTTGTAATTTAAAAATGCGGAAGTGGAAAACATAAATTGGCCAATACGTACACACGTAGTATACGACGACATCCTTGAATAATTTATTTCGCTTCTCCCAAACAAACTGTTACTTAATCAGATAACTTCAACGGAACAAAGCAGCGACAAGGGAAAAAATCAACAATTAAATCGCCATAAACAACAACATCAAATTACAATTTTACGAGCATTTATTTTTCAATTAATTCGCAGCAAAGAGGCAGTGGCAGTGGCTCTTCTGCTGCCACTGGTGCAGGAGAAGATTAAGTTTCGCAGTTGTACCCAACCAGACGATGGCACAGCAACGGAAAACATTTTTAATTATTTGTTTTTCCTGCATTCAGTTGCCGAAGAGCGAATTTGTGGATTCAGGATATTAGAATGGGCAAATAGAAGTAATACCCGCGCTCGCAAAATCCTTTTCTTCGTGTTCTACAAGCCGTTGTTCGTTCGTTGCTTCTGGAAAAGAATCTCCAGCGTTAATTGTCGACTTCAGCGGAATATTTTCTTGAGCAAATTATGCGTAGACTTCTCTCTGCCAAGGACCAAAATCCGCTGTGGAAGGATGAGAATTGTGAAAATTAACAGAACAGATGACGAATGATAGTTAAAACACATGGCCAATGGAGTTGCAAGTTTTTGCAGCTCTAGGCAAACTGGGATTATTCACGAAGGCGATAACTTATTCCTCAGGGCTTTCGACTGCCTTTTTAAATTTTACGAAGTTTTAACAAGCCGTGTTGCTTTTAATTACAGATCGGATACATAAAACGAACAATGCGGACGGAGAGTTTATCTCCATTCTCGGAAGAGTCAGTTCCGAAAATGATGTGAAAATTGGTGATAGTTAACTTCCCCGGTAGCCAATGCTAATAAAGCCGAATAAAGGGTCCCATAAAGTGTCTTCAAAAGAATATCCTCTTTCTCAGTGCAGTCAGGCGTTGGACCAGTATTCTGTTTACATTCACTGTCGGGTATTATCTCCACCTCTCTGTGGGGTTATGTTCGCAATTGTGTTGACTTGGTCATTGCAGCTACCGCAGGGAATTTCACTTTCTCACACGATGGGCAATGACTGAGTGTATATATTTATTTTTTTATTTTTTTATTTCGTGGGTGAAGCAGTTGTCAGTGCTGTGAGGGTGTACCGACCACAGCCGCTTGTAATTTCAGTACAAAGTAGGACCTACACAACACAGCTCTGTCTGGTAGCAGCGGCGGAAGGATGTTTGTTTGTGTCTTTTTTTTCCTTATCAGGGTGACAATGACTTCAGACACTTCAATCACCCAACCAAGCATGCTGGCTAAGAGACCAAGCTAATCAGGCTACAAAGAGACGTTCGGGTTATGCAAACTACCCCTTTGCTTGAATTGCTACCACAAGACTTATCCTTGAAAACAATTAATGACTTAACTTTCGTCTGAATAATCCTATTTGTTCCTGATGTCTATTGACGAAATGCCTTCTATCATGTTTGGCAGGAGTTAACAAATTAAATTCCTTGACACTTCCAAAGCGGAAACTTCAGAATAAGATTTCTTCTATGTACAGATATTGTAGCACTGCAATCGGTAATTGGATGACAAGGCAAACAATTCTTCCACTTTAAATAAATTCCAAAGGGAAGCTCCTACCATAATCGACTTAGTTTACTCGAAAACTCTTGGCGCGTCGTGGCTTAGTGGTTAGTGCACTGGACTGCTAAGCGAGCTGCGTGGGTTCAAGTTTCAGTCATGGCTACCGAACATTTTTTACCAGATTATAGGTAGAGGTGGGACCGAGTCACCTTATCACTGCGGCCGCCAATGGGCCTATTGTGATTTCCTCCATTTAGAGCTCGCTCATGATGCCTGAATTCGAGATGAATCCAGAGATGTCTTTGAGTGAGCTGGCAGACATATCCTCCGTTTCCAGGTAGTATTTGCCTAAATGACGATGACGTGTTTGACTAGACAGTTACAGTGACACAAGATGTGTTCTGCTGATTCTTCGTCTTCGTTGCACATTCTGCATGTGTTGTCTTGTACTATTCCCATAGTCATGAGGTGTTTTTTGACTAGACAGTGTCCCGTTAGGAAGCCTGTAACCATTCGAACCTGACTCCTGGTTAGTCCTAGGAGTTGTTTCGTTCTGGTATGAGAGATGTTTGGCATGAACATTTTGGCTTGTCTGTTACCTTCAGTATTCGTCCAATAATGGTGAGCTCTGTTTTTCAGCCAAGTTTTAATGGAGCACTTTGCAGTACTAATTGGTAAACCACAGAATGGTCTTGGCATCATGAATTTTGATGCGGATCCTTTTCTGGCTAGTATGTCTGCTATTTCATTGCCTACGTGGCCGCTGTGCCCTGGAACCCAAATGAGATAAACTCTGTTTGAGCTGTAAGCATTTGTACGCAATCCCATACTAGTTTCGATGTTATTTCATAGGCCTTTATGGCTAAAAAGCGGCTTTGCTGTCAGAGAGAATAAAGATGTTCTTGTTTGATATAGATTTGTTTATATTTTCTCTGATGCAAAGTTCTATGGCAAAGATTTCCGCTTGGAATACGGAGTTATACTTGTCCATACTTGCGTGGATGTATGTTTTTGTGTTAACACCGTATACACCAGCCCCCACTCCTTCATCTGTTTTTGATCCACCTGTGTACCAAACATGTGGATCGCTAGCAAATTTGGGTTTATTCTGTTCCCAATTATGACGGTTTGGGAATGTGACTTTAAAGTTTTGGCTGAAGTTAAATCTTGGTAGACAGTTGTCTGCGATGGTAATTCCAAGTAATTCATCTCTGCTTAATTCTAAGGTAATGTCAGGATGGATTAGTTTGGAGTTAGCGTCATCTTCAGATATGAGCATAAATGCTTTAATCACGGCTTCTTTTTGTATCTGAAGATGGAGCGGTGGAAGGTTAAGGATAACTTCTAGCGCTGCAGTAGGAGTTGTTTTCATAGCACCCGTAATGCATACACAAGCTAGTCTTTGGAGTTTGTTGAGCCTGTCTTGCGTGGTCCTTTGTTTGGTTTTTTGCCACCATACAGGTGCTGCATAGGTGATAGTTGGTCTAGTTATAGCTGTATAGAGCCATAGCGACATTTTTGGATTCATTCCCCAGCTCTTACCAATGAGACTGATCCTGGCTCTGTCTATGGTTTTCGTGAGATGAGAGTTCCAATTGAGTTTTTTGTCTAGGGTGAGGCCCAGGTATTTTACTTCTTTTGAGAACTCTATTGCTTCACCAAAAAGAGTGGGTTTTCGCAGTTTGCTTAGATTCCTTCTATTTGTGAAGGCAACTACGGTGCTTTTTTTGGGGTTGACATTTAGTCCAACTTTCTTGCACCAGTCATCGACCAGGTTGAGTGCCCTCTGGAGGAGGTCCGAGATCGTTTCTTCGAACTTAACTCTGATTAGGATCGCAATGTCATCAGCGTATCCTTGGACATAAAAACCGCCATTGCTGAGTAAATTCAGCAGTTCATTTACTACGATGGACCACAACAGGGGGGAGAGGACACCACTCTGGGGGCACCCTTTCGCAGCCATGACTCTGATTTTGTCGCTGCCTAGTGAGGCGTTGATATTCCTGCCGGTAAGCATGTTTCTTATCCAATTGCATGTAGTATTGTCTACTCCTGTGCTTTGGATGCATCTGTATATCTGTGCATGTTCAGTGTTGTCGAAAGCCCCTTCGATGACAAGGAAGCAGCCCACCGCGATCTCTTTGTCTCTTAAGGATTTGTCAATCCTTTTAATGAGTGGCTGAAGAGCGTGCGTAGTCGATTTTCCGGGCTGATAGGCATATTGGTTTTTATGAAGTGGATTCCTTTTAAGAGGACCATCCCTGATATGTCTATTAACTATTTTTTCCATCGTTTTTAGGAAAAATTAAGTGAGGCTTATTGGTCGGTATGACTTCGGCTGGTCTGTAGGTCTTCGACCTGCTTTAGGTATAAATTTTACAGACCTCCAAGAGTACCAGGTGTTATGAAAAAGCTTCTCAGTTCTCCGTTCGGAGTCGGCAATAAATTTGCAACATGAATGTTTGCGAGAAGCTAGGCCTTGGCTTGTCCTGAGTCGTCTCGCCAGCTTTTTATTTATTTTTTGAAACTCGAGAAAGATGACCTGTACAACCACAATCTGCACTGATGGTCAGGTTCTAAAGTGGGCGATTAAGGTTCTCCCGATCACTCAAGGATTGTCCTAGATTGCATGAAAAATTAAACCTCCGAGTGGTAATTGTGAGTACCTACCGGTAATTATAAAAAAAAGTTTGTCCATAAATAAGTATAATAATTGATTATTATCGTGACTGAGCGCTGAGGTAAACAATTTCCTCACAATCCTTCCGACTCCTTGCATATTTCATTTCGTTCATTTGAATTAAAAGTTGACCAACTGTACCCCTTGATGGATTAACGGAGTAACGTTAATTTCTGTTGCATTTTATTTTTTTTTCCCGGAACGGTGTTCACTTATGCTTGTAATGAATTTTGACGGGCCGTTGGACTTCATCGCGTAAAATGCTTTCCATTATCCATTATATTGAAATCGCGATTGCTGCTAATTTTAATTCTACCTGCGATTACAATTCTGGATTTTAGGAACTGGACAGATAATGGTCGAGAAAGTATTATATATGCATGTGCATTATGTTCAGATTTTTGCTGATGTAAATAATTTAACTCAACTTATAAATAAATCCACAAGCCTTCCAGACTTTGCCACCAACGCCAATACTCGTCGGCTAATTGTCTTATATCCGCTAAATTATCGTTCTCTAACAGCGTACCTACATAAGTTTAAAGAATACACCCACACCTCCACCCATAACAGCATAGATACGTTCCACCAAATGAGGAGGAACGTATAGCGAGGTATGAGTGTAGTTTCAGAACGAGAAAGCCAGTTGGGCCAGGTTAGGTTAGGTTAGATAGATGGGTTGGCGAGAGGAGAAAAGCCCCCAGCTCCACACTCAGTAAAGACCCATTTTGATGCCCATTTATTAGGGGGGGAAAGTATCCCTTGCTCGTGGAGCAGGATCCAAAGCATTCTACTATTGCCCCAGGCTTGCGAACCATTTTGAAGCCTTTATGAATCTCCAGATGTCCCTGATGGGTACGTCTCTTAGTTCTTCGGTATCCTGGAAAAAGTCCCTTCCAAAGGATCTATGTCTGAGGTGGCCGAGACCTGGGCAGTGGCAGAGGAAGTGGGTTGTATCATCATTGACTTTCTCGTCTCCACAACCCCTACAGAGGTCGTTAAGCCAGCTAGCCCAACTTGAATATTTTTTTTTGGCACTTACCTTGGAACCTGGCTCGGGATTGCTCGGGATGCTATTGATTTTACAGAATTTGTTCTGAGCCAGTAGCGCAATAATCGAGTTTATAACCAAGCGGATGCCTTCTTTCCTAGTGTGGTCACTTACATATGCAGGCTAGAACTGCAAGTGCGGACAATCAAGTGCTAGATTAGGTAACATGGGTTAGCTCTTGGCGTTCATCAAATTGAAATTACAATTGAAACTTATATCGTGCCTCGGATATGGACTAATAGTTTGTTGACTTGGGTTAGGTACCCTATCCGGATAAAGATTGGATTTTGGAATTTTGAAATCCTTCTTGACTTTGGCAAACCCAGCTCTTAAAACTACAGTCTTGATGTCTAGAAACTAAGCGAGATAAGGTTGTTCACTTAAGCGTAGCACTGTCTTACTCTATCCTGGTAAATACTCCGGAAGTGCACACTACTCTTATGTTGGCTTGCTTTTTACATTGAATGCACGTAAAAGCCTCATATCCTTGAAGTCTTGCAATGGCTTGATATTGTGAGAAAGGTGACAATTATGTTGCATTACGCGTCAACGAATACAGTGATTGAAGAACAGAAAAACCATCTCTAGAACCTAAATTTAAATGCCAATGTTGGCAATGAAAACGAAGCACTTAGGAAGCGAAGTTTCAATAAAACAAACCATTTAGCAATCAGCTGCAGGTTAAGGGATCACCATCTTATAGTATCATCGCCTAGCAACTACAGCCGTCCGAAAGAGCGTAATGTTCCGAAGAGACATTTCTAACACATTTAGGGACCTTCTTGCTCAGGAAATAGAAACAATTTGTAGCATTGGAATACCACGAACAATTTTTTTCGAAAAATATCCTTAGTTTAGTGCAGACAGGTTCGTCAGTAAACTACGTGCAAGACGCTGCAACGAAGAATGCTCTCAGAATCAGCCAGTCAAAACAGTGAAGACCAAATCCATATGGAAAGGCTAAGATACTATGCAACCATCTGGGCGCTAATGTCAACTCGAACTACACTGTCCCGTACTTGAACTTTGAGAGAAACTTTTCATGGGTCTTTCTAACCAGAGAACAGTGGGAAGACGACGAAGTGTTAAACGAGTCCAAACCCGACATAGGCATAGAAGCAGGTGTTTTCTCCGAGGATTTAGGACTTAGTAGCTCCATAAGACTCCCGGATTACAGCAGTGATTTCCAAGTGGGAAGTTCTTGAACTTTGAGAGACCCTCTTCATGGGTCTTTCTAACCAGAGAACAGTGGGAAGACGACGAAGTGTCAAACGAGTCCAAACCCGACATAGGCATAGAAGCAGGTGTTTTCTCCGAGGATTTAGGAGTTAGTAGCTCCATAAGACTCCTGGATTACAGCAGTGATTTCCAAGTGGAGGTCCTAGCAGTCATAAGAGCCGTCCAACTAGCCGTCAATGCTAAAAATCAAGGGAAGATATAACGATTAACAACCAGGATTTCATAAAAGAAATACCTGCTATGCAGATAACTTCGAAGCTTATACAGTGTTCTAGCAAAGAGCTCTTGACACGCAGCACTATGTTGAACTCTGTTGGGTCTCTGGTCACGGGTAATGAAAAATCAGATGAACTACCAGGTAAGAGTTTAACTCTAGACCGAGAGCAAGCGGAGTCCACTCTGCAATCAAAGCGCAAAAGTTTGCACAAAATACCTTAATGGAAGGGTGGAAATCACTAACCACAGAAAATGCTGCTAGGCAGGCTTACTGGCTACGATATGCTAAGATATCAAGAGAAGTTCAGAGTTGAGTGCGTCCTTGCTAAACAAGAAAGCAGTTGCGACCGTAGATACAAAGACCTGAACAACCAGTGAAAAGTTAAAGTGAAATCATGCTAAAAAGACTAAGGAAGCTCTTAAAACTTTAACGAACCATGTTGTGTATGGTATTCCCCAAAATTCTAACGACCTGTCCGATGCCCAGAAATCACGAAAACGAATCACTTCCTTCAGTAGACCATAGAGACCAGGGATTAGAGCGCTCAAAAGTAATAAGGGGGTCGAATTAAAAGGTATTCCTCCCGAATTAAAAAAATCTCGCCAACAATTAACGGAGACTTGCTGCACGTTGGTAACCGAATCCTTTCCAAAACAAGTAGAGGAATCAAATGATTATCAAGGTTCAGAAGAAAGGCAATCTAACTACATGTTAAAATTGAAGGGGTATAAGGCTTTCGATATTGTTAGCAGGTAGTCCATTTTTCATGCCTTGGTTTATCTTAAGAGCAGCGTGAAGGCGTAAATGTCACAAAAGTAGGTTGTCATAAGAATTAAATATTCAAAGTGATATCTGACAAGTCTTTATACTAAATCCATTTTTATTTCTGGTGGTGACCAGTGATAATGCTCAATGGACATACACCAAATGACCACCGGTGTGGTGAGAGAGATGAGCCTTGTGGAGCTAAAGATTAACTAAGCCTAAGAAAAAACTTCTTAGCCTCTTCAACATCGTAGCTCTGCGAATTTCAGCTGTTTCACAAATTTGTTGGTCTAAGAGGCATCTTATCGGAAGTTCTCCAAACTACTGTGAAGATTTTTGCATGTTCTTGAGGAAGTAACGAATAAACAATTAGAGGTGCATATGAAAGATAGGCCTAGGATGAGATGGCCGAAATCTCACCTCTACCTGTATGGGGATGGCCCCTGATGATTTAGAGTCGATGAGTCGATAGGGTCGCTAACCCCGCGACCCTCATAGTGGATAAGCGGGTCATTGAAAATGATGATGATGTTATGAAGGATTTGGAAATATCTTACGATATTTGACCCAACGAAGCTTTAGATATCTCAAACTACTGAATTTTTTCTGCCTACAATGAAGTTTAATGGGTTAATTGTGTCTAAGATTCTAAGTAGAAATTACTCCCGATGAACCATCAGAATGTTTAAAACGAAAAAGTTGAATACAGTGCTGGAGAGAACAATTTTCCCTACACTCTCTACACTACCCTTTTCTAATTTCTCCAAATCGTTTTCTTCTTATGCGAAGAAGTAAAAGGCCATGGAACCCTTTTTTTTCATTTGTTTTTTATGACAGCTATTATGAAGCATTTGGGAATCGGGACTAGTTTCGAATGAATGTCAAATGTCTGACAGCTGCCTGGACTAACGCAACAGTGTCCCATTTTTGATAAAAAATAAAGTTTAATAATAAGATTCGTATAAAATGAACCATTTTGTCGCTGAAATCCCTGCCAATAAGACTCATTCTTCTATCACATCGCTGTGTTATTAGTTATTACTAAATTGACTGTGCTTATTGAAATTGTAGGAGGTGACAACTATAAGTATCGATTTGTTGAACTGATGCAGTCAGCCGCGAATAAAGTATTATGCTACATGCATATTGTAGGTAATCTATATCCTTATCATTCTTTACATATTATAAAACACAACGTCTCACTGTCTGCCTGTCTGTTAGTGCGCTTATAACTCGAGAACACTTAATCCAATTTACCTGCTTTTGGTTTACGTTTATAGACCTTTTTTCTCGTCAAGTTTTAGTATATTTATTTTGAAATTCGAGGTCTAAGTAGAAAAACGGTGAGCGAGGCCGGGCGGGTTAGCTGGAATAAGTGCGAAATACCACTGACTCACTCCTGACGACATTTTTAGAACTATAGAACCTATGAGATTGAAATTTGGCAGGTAGGTTCCTTTTACGGGGTTGTAAAAGCTTGTATAGGGGAAACTTAACACAAACTTGAAATTTAACACAAATATTCTACAATACATAACTTTATGTTGCAAAAGTTTGTAGGAAATAATATATATTGTTGAACAATCTGTTGCTGGTTACAATTAGGGGCGGAAGCAATATCTCCGGTGTCGTTGATTCCTCAGGTATTGGAGCAAGGCGGCTCACTCCTTCAAACGGAGTTGCATGACTGAGATGTTTCAAGAATCTTAAGTTATTATGTGGGATGAGTGCACCATGATTGGGATTTTAGCACTATGCTCCAGGTTATTAAGGGTCGCAAACAAGTTATTTGTGGAGTTAGAGTGTTTTTGACACAGGGGACACGGGCAGATGAAGACTAGACCTGTCTCAAGTTATCCGTCTTTTGGCCTAATATTAAAGTTCTGTCCTTAAGAGTTAAAATGCATGTCGACCTTCAACATGACTTGAGGGCAGAGGGAGTTTTCAAAATAAGGAAGGAAGAATATTTCAAGTAACATTTGCGATATTATGGGAGATCCGATTAGTTTGACTGACAGAAATTATTCCAACAATCATGAAGTTGAAGGGAAAGACCTACTCTCGTTCCAACAAACGACTCAGCTTACAGCATCAACAATTTTCTGCTGAAGAAGTTGCTAACTGAAGTATGCATTTGTGGATTCGGTAACGAAAGTCAAGGATGCTGTAGGTTTTTGGACACTTTCGATCCACCAGGAATACCATTTTATGTCGTGCATCAAGTTGGAGCGCTTAATCTTCTCAACTTTTCAATTATGTAATGGCACCAGGGTTCAGCGAAGGCTCTGTACCAAAAGAGGTAATAAAGCCAAGATTTTCACAGACCTCAATGAGGGAGAAACTGTCTTCTTCTCACGAATTCCTTTGATCCCGTTGAACTTTGAGTTTAAACGTTTGCAATTTCCGGATAAAGTTTGCTACACCATCGTCATCAATAAGGCAAAGGGATACAGTTTGAAATTGGCTGGTTTGGGTCTGATGAGTGACTTGTTCTTCCACAGCCAGTTGTATCTGGCGGCGTGCTCAGAGTCAGTTTACTTAGCAGACTTGTCATCTTCTAGCCAGAATAAAAAACCAGAAATGTTGTTAACATTGTTGTACACAATGGGAGAAAAGCAAACAGGCAAATTACTGGGTCAATCTCCAGGGCAAATGAAAAAGTTCATCAACTCCAACCTAGACAAAACCAGACTTTACTTGATCTCAACAGAGATGGGTTAATAACCATAACGGGCTTTCTTACGTGACATTGTCCACTCAGATACCGTCTGCTTGAAATAAAATTATCAGATACTGATATTTGCCGGCTCTGTGGAGAACAGAAAGAGACCGGTGGTCATAATCCACTTGAGGCGGACCTTGGTCAAACCAGGAGAAATTTGGAAAATCGAACCTAAGGCTATACTCAGTTTTGTCAAGGCTGGAGTCTTCTCCAAAGTACCTGGCTTAGCCATCTCCCTGCGACTGCCGGATCACTATAGCGTGTTTCCAGCGGAAATTACGGAAGTCTGCGAATCTGGCTTTCAATTAATGCGAAAGATTGTAGCGCTATTGTAGTATACATAGACAGTCAGGCTGCTATTAAAGCCTTGGAATCGCCGGTAATACGATCAAGGTTGGTAAAGCTCTCAATCGAGATTGCAGATAGGTGCGACGTGACCCTGTGCTAGGTCCTAGGACACAGGGACGTTCCAGTATAAACTTGTCTCCTGTCAAAACAAATCAGGCCTAAGAGAACCTTTTTTCCACAAACCGTCTAAAGTGTCCCTGTCTGAGCGGGGACAGCCACCTAACCTAACCTAATTCAAAGTGAAGATGACGTTAGTTATATACAGCCATGACTAGCTTTGGGATTTTTCTTTTATAATCGCGCTTCAATGTCTTATGAATACGATTTTGATGGTATTCACAACGCAGCGCGAGTGACGTGCACTGGTTCGAAACTCAGGTAGTATTACCTTTCAATGGCGACCGAGGGTGATGTCTAGACTAGCTGGGGATAAATGTGGTGTTTGTCATTGGTATAATTCAGGGGGACTTTTTCAAATCTTCTGATGTCATTATCACCGTCACCTCAATCAGCTCTTCAAGCCGTGCCACTCTTCTGGCAGTATTATGCTTTTGCAGTAGAGTCGACACCAGCTTTTACAGTTGATCGATTTTATTTATTGTTAAGAAATAAATGTTTGTCGACATCAGGAGTTGAAACCGGACTTTCAGCGGGTGACAAATGATGTCGCTAACTAAAACACCATGGCCAACCTTAATGTTAGGCAGTGGCTCAAATAACGCCACAGAAGATTTTTGGTATAAAAACCGCAGAACTTAAGCCGCAGACACTAGAATTCTTCGGTGGCCAGTCACCCACCCAAGCTTTACCCTGTGTCTGTCTAGAGAGCCATTGTAAAGCATCGTTACAGCACTTGTCTGACTGAGAACAGGAAGAAATAAATGTTTCCCAACATCTGGAATTGAACCCGGACTTTCAGCGGGTGTCAAGTGATGTTCGTAACCACTACACAACGGTTGTCGATCAACTCGCTCGATTTAGGCTTTTTCAAACAAGTAATGAGCAATAGAATAATGTAACTCATCCATAAATCATTAAAACATTAACTAAGGTCGTAGTCTGGTCTCATTAAACCAATAAATTCATATACAACTGTCCAGTCGAAGTGGCTATCAACTCCACTCAATAGTCTTCCCTTCAGTTTACTTTAAAGCAACAATTTCCCATTAACTTTATTGCCATCATCATACTGATATGTGCGTAAAATACATGAACCCTCTGCCAATTTTTTAAAAAGCGCTGAACAGCATTAATTTCCTTTAGAGGATATCTTCATTCATCTTTTTCATCTTCTAGTATATTCTCCAACCACCCTCGAGTGTATGTATGTATGTACCTCACAATTTTATACATTGCCACAAATAACGGTTTTTCATTTCACTAGTTACATAAAATATGGCCACCACGCGCCATGACTAATCAAACGTCCGTCTTCTTCCTCTTTGTCGTCATGTAAAGCTGCTCGAGAGGATATCGTAAAAATTAACTTTCCGTCAAATGAATACTTCCACCGACCCAACTCAACTCGGTTGTCGAAATCTAACCCTTCAGCTACGCAACCAATCCAATTCGAGTCAGTGCTTAAGGAAACCATTCGGCATATCGAAAACCTACTCTACTCCCTGCACAATCCATTGATTTGGGCGATAAAAAAAAAAAAAAAAAAGGGAACCAACGAATGAATGTATTACACACACGATATTAGGTTATTTTTTCTTATAAATTGGTACTTTCGAAAGAGTAGAATCCGCAAAATCAAAATATCATATAAAAGCAAATTGAGCAGCGGATTCTCCGATTATGTCAGGTCCATTGCGTCGTCCCATCAGAGGTTAGCCAGGGAAGGGTTGTAAAAACCAGAAAACAGGGCACAGGCCCCGATCGGAGCCATCAGAAACACATGAACGATGTCCGCCGCAAATTGCACTCACAATAATGCGATACAGCCAAATGGTCAATTATTAAATAAAGTGGTAGTTGGTACTGGACCAGTGACCATGTTTTGTTCTAAATCCTATCAGAGCATAGGCAGCCCAGCCGTCCATGAAAAAAGGGACCACCACGCGGCCCATGATGATGATGATGATGATGACGATGCGATGGTGATGGCCGCTAGTGGAAGCCTTCACTCAAACGCAAAACCAAAACGATATAAATCAAAGGATTTGCGTTATTAAGTGGTTAGATGCCAACAAACACAGAGCAAACAACCACACGCGACCGTCATGCACAAATATGAAATGAATAAAATGGCTCACCAAGTCCCTTCCGGCACTGACGTAGCTCTCCAGTGGGCTGCACGGTCGGAGTTTATGTCCTCCGATGCTTGTTATGGCAGTGTGATCGCATAATTTTGGTGTTTCGTAGTCATAAATTTCCAGCATAAGCCGTCGTTTGTTTTTTCCAATGCCGCCACTGCTGGAGCTTGCCACCGATGTCCCACTGGTGCCAACACCAGCAGTAGCGCCGCCACTGCCACCCAGCACCGCTACTCCTCCACCGCCCGCCTTGTCCGCCCCCGCTGCATCTTTGAAGTTCTTATCGAACCGAGTGTTGGCGATGTAGTTGAAGCTCTCCTTGACGCTTGTCAGGCCATTGCCTGTGGCCGCCCCACCACCCGGAAACTTCTGCTGCTGCAAGTAACCGCCGTACTTGTTCTCTTGGTTGAAAATGCTCGACTGGGTTGGGCCGTAGATGTATGTGTCGACCGGGTTCCAGGCATTATCTATGTTGACACGGATGTTCTTGCCGAACTTTGGATTCTGCGAGCTGTAGTAATAGCTGCCGTAATTATTTGTTTGGTTAACGACATTGTTGTTGTTATTGTTACTGTTGCTGCTAATGCCCTGATATTTGCCTTGCTGGGAGGTCGACGAATGGGGCGGCAGTGTGGTCGTTGTTGTCATCTTTATCGGTACATATGTCCCATAACTGTCCCACATTCGCAGTCTTGTTATCCATGGGGGCAGATCGGCCTATATATGTATCGCCGGACCAGCAACAAAGAACGCCGCGACAGAGTACATGAAAGGAGAACAAAAAAAAAAAAATAAAAAAACGAGAATAAATAAACAAGGCAACGTTTTGTTATTGTTGAAATTATTATATTTTGTGTCGCATTGTTGGCTTGTACATTAGATACTTTATTTTTTGCGTTTTGTATCTCATTTCACAATTCACACATTATCTCACACCATGCGCCAGAGTCGCACCAGAGGAGTTGGCTCTTACTCAAGTGACAGGCGATCACAATACACCAAACAAAACTAACAACTTTCCACAGCACACAATGCCAAAGTTGTGCCACAAAGAAAACTGAACAGAAACGGAAAAATACAAATAAAAAACTGAAAATGTTACGGAACAGAATAAAAGCATGGATTGCATGCAGCACAAGCTTTTTGCCACATAATGCAGGCACACAGCATACAGAACACAATGTCGTTGGTACATGCCGGGGGGAGGGGGGAGGGGGATGATGAATGGGGCTGGAGGTAACTCACCCTTCCTAGTGTGTTGTTATCGTGTATTGCTTGCTGGAGTATTTGCAGATTGTAACTTGTAAATGATAACCAAATCAGGTCGCCAGGATACCCATGGAAGTGGTAGGTGCACGTTGTATTCGGCGGAAGTGTATGACGGGGACTCACAATCCGACCCATCCTGCCGCGACGAGAAAATAGCACATCATCTGTGGACAAAAAAAAAAAAGGAAACAAGAACATGAATAGTAAATGAAAAGTCGAGATTTCGCAGATCATACATAAGTGGAAAAGTTTCGCAATACTTTATTCTTCTGGGCGGGCACAGCCCCACTCGGATGAGAATGCGAATGCGAATGCAGATTCAATTGAAGCTTTGTACTTTGCAATTAACATGGCGTAATAAAGTATCTACAATGTGTTGTGGTCCTTTGTTGCAACAGTTGTTGCATTCTTTAAATTTAACAGTTTAATGAAATTAATGTGGTTTGTGCTGAGCGTGTAATTATTGGGGCAACCATTTGCGGAGTAAGTGGGTGTGCTTGTGCTGCCGATGGGGAGCTCAGATATACATAAGTATGTCATAGCAATGTGTGCAGTGGCAATAAAGGATAATATACGAAATCTAGTAAACAATTCAAGGCATTCGAGCTTTTAGGCGAAATATTAGGGACACTGTTTTGGGTTACCACTTGTATTTGGTGGAAGAGGTGATTTGGAGTATGTTTAGATACGTAGCCACATGGAGGTTCAACCTTTGCACCAACTGTCTTCTCTAAGTGTTAAGTTAAGTTAGGTTTGAAAGGGTTTGCGCAGGAAAGCGTTCACAAAACACCAGGCTCCATATGGGCCCATTGTGATCCTTGCAGAAGTTTCTTTAAAATTCGTACGCCATGAATTTCCTCGAAGCATTTGATTTTCCTGTTAAACCTGACGAGTTTTATGTAGTCTGTGCAGCTGTTACCGTAGACGTCACTGCCTAAATGTTTCATTCTGGTGGGAGCTATTCCTTGGAATTTACATTGTATGTGGGTAATGTCTTTTGCAACGTAGATGTCGTTACAGTATCTAGCCTCCCAATCTTTTGGCCTACTTTTCAGTAGGCAGTGTCCCGATAGAAAGCCTATTTGTATCTGCTTTCCGATGATTTTTAAAACAGTTCTGACCATAAAGCTTAAGGTACGTTTTTCAATGATTGTCTTGCGGACGGATAATGCGACCCTATCTTTAGCCGTTCGCCGATTATTGTTTTAGTCCCACAATTACCAGACAACCAGTATAGTCTGACGCGACTCTGTGCGCATAATGACTGATCTTGTTGCTTTTTTACGATACAATACGATACTAAGGTCCGAATGCACTGAAAGCTGTAAGAGCCATTATAGGCCAGCATAATGGCTCTTACAGTGGTTACCAAAGGCCAAATTTAGTTTTGAACTAAAATAAAAAAAATAAATTGCTGACGCGACAGCTCGGGATGAGCAAAGGCCTAGCTTCTCGCAACCATTCATGTTGTGCGTGTTAAATTTTTCGCTTGAATGGAAGGGACCTACAATTTAGCAAATTGAGAAGCTCTTTCATGACAGATTATACTCCCGCAGGCTTGTCAATCCGCGACGAGAGGTGTTATCGCGGAAAATGTTCCGTGAATATGGCTGAGGTTTGAACCCACGCCGCTCGGTCCAACGCACTATCCACTGAGCCACGACAACCACAGGCCAAATTAAGGCTCTTAATAAACATAAATAATGCTTTGGGTTCCATTTTTCAAGTATCCACTGGGTATATTCTGTCCCGTGTTACATGGAGTAGTATTTTCTTTATGTCTCTAAGGCACTCGCAGAGAACATGTTCAGCAGTCTTTTTTGTTCTCCGCAGAGTTGGCATATGTCTGTATCTGATAACTTCATTTTCATCTTCAGATGGTACCTCAGCGAAAAATCTCCACTTATAATAGGTAGCCTTGTGGAGTTAGATCTTCGTTTTTAAGTTCAAGTAGTTTCTGTGCCCTATTTTTGTTGGAGTTCATGAACTTTCTCGGTTTTTTCAGGCCCTTTTGCTGTGTCCATAATTCAGTGAGCTTATCAGATTCCCATTGCGTTATTTGGGAGTGGATATTACTGTTCGGTATCTCAAAATTAAGTTCACGACCAACGAGTGGGCACCCAGTGCGTCTTCTCGCCACACATTCTTCTGCCCATTCATTAACTTCACCTTCATCTTCAGAGTCCAGACTGCAGTAACCTTGTTTACGGGTGCAAGGTTTTAGAGGAGGTTTAAACAGCCTCAGACGAGCTTTGACCCTGTCATATAAGATTTAAGGGCCATAAGTGCTCCTGACTATCCGGAAATATAAATATGGGGGTACCCTTTATTTTCCTCCGCAGACATTTTGCGTGAACCTCCGCTTGAAAGATGTCTGTTGATCTTTCAAGCTCTTCTGTATTCCGGAATTCGGGATCACAAACATAAGCTCCAATATTGCAATTGCAGATTTGACAAGGTAACGAGACGTTTATTTTTGCATTCCTGGAAGTCACCTACGACCACCTCGAACTTTCTGGAGAACCAATATCTTCTGAATATTTTAAAATTGGATCGCTTTGGATGTTTTCCAGGATCCTGAGATGGCCTTTAAGGTCATCGCCTTTGAACTCCGGTCCCCGGGATAGCCCCAGAGCACTCAGCATAATGAGGTGCAGTGGAGTCTAATCATTGCCGCTATGGCTGCCGTCGGGCATGTTTTCAGTCGGATTAATTGTTCTTGGGTTTTCGTTTGCAGAGTTTTTTGCCACCATGCCATGGATGCACAGATGACCATTGGTTTGATGATGGGCAGTAAATCATTTTGGGTTTCAGTCTGCATGTCTTACCGTATGGGGCCTGGCACATGAACATTGCCCTAGTCGCCTTACTGGTAACCTTGTTGAGGTAAGAACTCCACTTAGGCGTTTTGTCGAGAATTACTCTGAGATACTTTGGTTCAACGGATAAATTGACAGGGATATTTATCAGTGGGATCGTACTTTCGCTTCCTGAAAAAGGGTACAAGGAAAGTTTTACTCGGACTGGTGGTTAGGCCCTTCGTCCTGCACTAATTTGAAGTCAGGTTAAGGGCATACTGGATCATATCCGATATAGTGTCTTCGAATTTGTCTACAATGCTTATGACGACATTATCAACATATCCTAGTTCTCTTAAATCGGATGTGGCTAACAGTGCTAGGAGTGGATGTGGCTAACAGTGCCAGGGTCCATAGGAGGGGAGATAGCACACCTCCCTGCGGGCATCGTGTCGTGGCTCCTTTCCTTTCCTTTCTCTTTTTCTTCCTTTCGGAGCTTATCTTGTGCGTAGATTATTGGTAGACTGCCTTTTTGGTGAAATTCCAGTAATCTGCTCAATATTTGAATTTAAATGAGTTGTCATCGGAATTACTTTGGTATTGATACCGAATCTCATGGAGAAATATCAATTCCCGTTGATGAATTGTGATCCTTTTTTTATAATCTTGCTCAAAGGACTATATTATGTTATTTATACACCGCGAGGGCAGGTGCAGTAGTATGAAGGTTAGATTAAGGTGTTACGGTGTCCGTATTAAGATACAATTCGACCAGAGTAGACACATTGTTTTCCCACAGGATTTGCCACTAATCCGTAGCTACACTAAGGACTAACTGCACCATCCAGAGCTATTTATGAAGCGAAGGATAATTCTGACATACATTTTTCTCAATATCGCCGAGGTCATCGGAGAAGGAATCCCGCAAATGGAGCGATCTTCTTTTGGACAGGGCTGTACTGGTGCACTGGAAGTGGAGAATCCTCCTCCTCCTCCTTCTTCCCTCCTCCTTCTTCCCTACAGCTTCTGCAAAAATCATTAGAGAAGAGGCCTAGACTGTTGACTTCAAGGCTTATAGGACAATATCCAGTGATACCGATAATGGTGATAAGCTGGGAACACTTTAGCAAGACCAAATCATTGGATCGATTCTCATCTATTATGGCACAGACCTGTCTGGAAATTTTGGCCTGTCGTGCTTCTTCCCACCTGCAGTTGGTTTTCTCAGTGGCATACCCATTTCCCGTCGTTCGGGCAGGATATTTAAGGTTATATGAAGTCTTGCGAGTTCGTCAACCATACAGTTTCTTAGTATCTCCCTGTCATCTGGCAGCCAGCATAGGTAAATGTTTAATCAATGGACAAACCAAAGTGACTTTGACACTAAGTAAGGGCGAATCCAGGGCCTTAATTACCGCTTGGCTGTCCGTGAAGATGCTGGTATCCAAGGCAGGACAACGCGTCTTTAGAATTTTGAAAAAATCAATTTTTTTTTTGCATCAAAGTAAAATATTTCTCACTTATTCTATACACAATTGTCCTCCGGTTGAGCGAAGGAATTTTTTTTTGGACGATAAGTTTTTTTTTATAGCCGAAAATGCGAGCGAAATTGTAGTCGAATTAAGAATTTTGATTTTCATCATCCGCCATTTTGTGAAAGCTCAAAATTTTTCAAATCCCTTCGTTCAACCGGAGCATTATGTAATTAACTAATGATCCCTATTGTTTTTTTTGAATTCGCATGATCCAGTGACGAGCAGCAGTGATCACCGCAAAACACTTTTTTTTTTTTGGACCCCTATCAAATTTGCTGTATCTCATTTATTTTTTAATATTTTGCCATACAATTTTTTTAATAG
Organism: Matsumyia berberina; assembly: GCA_917880715.2. Classification (NCBI taxonomy): domain Eukaryota; kingdom Metazoa; phylum Arthropoda; class Insecta; order Diptera; family Syrphidae; genus Matsumyia; species Matsumyia berberina. The sequence continues at coordinate 41,250,366 of OU862870.1, forward strand.
TTTCTATAAATACATATCCTTCATGTGAAAAAACATTTGTTATTAATTATTTTAATGCGACGCCACAAAAAAATCCTAAAAAAGAGCCTTTTTTGGCAGTCCCAACTGGGTCTACCCCCTTAAAAGAGAGTCTATGTCAGCATAAGTTCACCACTCTTTGTGAGTAGCAATGGTTGCACGGAAGTTTTATTCAAAGCTGAGTTTCGAAGGGCTGTCATCAATGTTTTCGGAAGTGAAGTTTTTTTCGAAAAGAATAGAGGAGTGTTCAGTTTGGTAGCTAGACCACAACGAAGAGGCTCTGAGCGAATGACTGCACTGGCCGCCGTCTAAAAAAATTAAAATAAATAGCTGGCGTGACAGCTCGGAATGAGAAAAGGCCTAGTTTCTCGCAACTATTCATGTTGTACGTGTTACATTTTTCGCACGATTTGGAGAGTCCACTTAAGCTCCATAAACCCGCGACCCTCATAGTGGATAAGTGGGCTATTTGGAAGATGATGATGATGATGTTGGAAGGGTACTACAATTTATTGACGAATCCAAACGGCGAATTAAGAAGCTCTCATGACAAATTATACTCCCGGAGGCTTGTCATTCCCCGACGAGTGGTGGTGCCCCGAAAAATGTTCTGTGGACATTGCTGGGGCTTAAACCCGCGCCACAGTCCAACGCACTAACGCACTAACCACTGATCCACGTCGACCACTGGCCGCCATCAATTTGACAAAAATATCTAGGGGCATCAGGTGGTGGTTTAAAACTCAGGTGATATTAGTTTACAGTGTCCAAGAGTGGAAATAATTTTTATTGTTGTTGTCATTGCTTAAAATTCGCAGTATTTTTTACCGATCTTCTCATGCCAACATCGTTAATCAGTCCGATCAACACTTCAAGCACTATGACCGCTCTACAACTAGTGTAATGCCTTTGCATGCCTTGTGTTGTGATCAGCTTACCCAGTTGATCGACTTTATTTATATTCTTAGAAATAAATTTTTTTTTTTGCCTTCATAAATTGACACCTTCCAGCAGGTCTTCCTTACAAAAACTTCCCAATTCACTTATGTAAAAAAATGTTACGATTTTTGTGTGAATATCATGATGATCAAAAGAAGTTTTTGTGCGAGTCTCCTAGCTAAGTAGGCCAGAGAGCACTTCAGTTAGGCAAAGTTGTCCTTCGATGGGAAAGAATTTCATTCCGGAGATAATTATGAATGTAGATTGAGATGTTTATAGATAATTGAATGATTAGGGCTGGTGATGACAATCCTTCCCCGAAATGATTTTCCTGCTTAATTCTGGGTGCTCGTCAATTTCTTATTCCTCCTTCAGTTGCTTGAGACGATGACTGAGAAAGCAGTGTCCAGAGGAACACTGTCAGAAGATAACCATCCAATTGGTTGTGAAATCCTTATGTATCAAAACATGGTGTTGGTTCAGTATGGAGTTACGTGGAAGTTAGCACGTTACAGCGTCTCTAGCAAGGAAGTGTTAACTGAGATTTCACGTCGAAGACTAGGCGACACTATCCGTTCAAAATCTTGTAAACAAATATTTCACCAAAGTAAATTATTCCGTTGCGGAGTGAGATGATGTTTAAAGTAATCGTTAAGGTCTACAAGGACTCATGTATACATATGTGTACCCCAGCAAATGCAAGAACAAAAGGCCTTCAGTGAGAAACAATGTAAATGTCGTTGATCTCGATTCTTTTTTCAATTCCCTTTCCAAAAGTCCAATTACCATGATATCATCTAGGCATCCTCTTTGACAGTAATTAATGGAAGTTCGTACAGACAAGGATATGGCTTTGGGCCTCGTAGACGTCACAGTGAAAACAACAAAGCCCAAGTTTTTTTTTTTAATTTTCCAATATTTCCACAAAAGAATTTTGCAACATTTCCGCAATTCTCTTGTGTCAAAGTGCAATGCGTCGTTAATATCGATTATGAAAAAAAATGAAGAAAAAGAAAACATTTGATAACGCGCTCGTTTCTTCCGCAAACCGCTGAATAATACATGTTTCGTACATTTCCCACAGTTCTCAATATCCTGTCGTCGCAGAACGGTTTTTCATTGTCAGCTCGAGGGATTTCAAGCCAACTGTCAAGAAATAATTTTGCCGAGTGAAATATTTTCACTTTAATCCACCCCAAAGGATTTCAATTTGTCGATAACCTGTCACGATTTGAAATGTGATAAAATCAGCGAACTAACGCTGCTAACCAACCGCCTCTCCGTATCTCCGTAGGTTGTCTATTTTTTTTTGAAGTCACCTCAAATAACATGTGCGCCCGACATATGAAATGTGCCACACATCGCATTTTGCGCGTTGCCTTGGCGTGTCGCTGCTTAGATTAATTCAAGCCGCCCAGCCACTGTCAGTTGTGATCCGCTTCAGGTCGTCCTCGTGTAAATTTCTCGCGTTACCATCCATAATGCAATAGAGAATCAATACCACGCTACGTTAGCGTGTGTGTACGTAACTAATGGCACACTGCGCTCTGGGGTGTGTATCTAATCCCAAAACACCTACGAATCTTGATCGCTCGCATTGAGTTTCAACCGAGACTAATGTTATAATTCAATCGAAGATATATCATCTCCGACCAGAGCACGGTATACCATGGAAACCAGTACAGCCATGCATGTATGCATGTGTGTCGTATCTAGTGGAGGCATCCGGATGGCCCACCGGACCATTCTTCATACTTTCACGTGTGATATGGAGCATTTCCGGCTGGAAAAGCAGCTGAGGCGAAAAATGGCGTTGTCCACCGAAACGAATATGAATTTATTGAAGTTCGGCCACAAGGCGGCCAGGGCTACAACTAATCAAGATAAGATTTCGCGTTATAGACCGCATTCAAAGCGAATTAATCCGCCTCGAAAATTTATGGCTCGGGATGGAATATTGGAATTGCCAATGAGTCAGTCGCCTTTGCGGTAGTTGATAGGTAAGCCCTACAGGCGATTTTTTATTGGCATTTCTGACGTTTGTATTGTTTTTCCTCAGTTTTTCTTTTTGTTGCTCTGTGGATTGGGCAAACAAAACACACTTTGGTGCTTTTATTTATCGACCGGCTATAACTGAAGCTGGAGGAATATTATTTTGCTGTACTCGAACTCGATAAACAAAAGTTTTCAATGAGTTGTGTTTCTTTTTTTGTGGGGAAAGTACATCTAAACCAACGTCCTCATATTAATTCGAACCGCCGCCGCCGTCCCGGATGGGACTGTACAAGAGAAACAATGGCTTCGAACCTATACCCATGGGGCGTGTTGACTGCGGCAGGACGACGACGACGGATGTGGAAGCTCCGTCGTATGGCGGGGGATTTCTGTCCGGATGAGCTACGGAGCTCATAAATAAATCATATCAATAATCATGTTTGGAATTATATCGAATGTCAGTCGGAAGCTGGAAATGAGTTTTAGGTTTCATGCATCCCTAGGTACATTCTACGGTACTCGCATTTGTTTGTGTCTCGTTTATTTTTTTGTTTATTGTTTCTATGTACCGAGTTGTTTGCTTTGTTGTGTTTAAATTAAGCGACAAACGTCAACAATTTAATTCGAGAGTGTTTCGCAACGACAGTCTGGCGCTCGGTATTTATCTGCTAAATGATTGAATTGATTTAAAATTCAGTTTGAATTAATACTAAATTGAAGCCATGAATAAATTAATGAAAACATAAATAATTGTGTTCGCGCACGGTGAACTGTGTTATCGGCGACAGTTTATTTAATTGAATTATGTTAATGTACGCATATGCACTAAGTAAAATATTTAATTAATTTTCCTACGTTTATGGAAATTCATCTATTTGTTTCATAAACAATTCATGTCCCAAATACTGTGCAGACTGCAGGATTTAACTGTGTGGTATCTAAAGGATCTGGTAAAAGCCACTGGATTTGGTGAACTTGCATTTGGCATCATCAATTGTATCTGGTTCGTAAAGACAGAGATGTCTATTGGTGGGAAATTCTCTGTCATTGACTATGACTGTAGCTCGGACATTTAGTATTAACAAAAATGGGGTATACGTAACATTTTTTTTATCAAGCGCGGAAGATGTGGTAATATGGTGGCGTATACGCAACATTTTTTTCCCGAACTCAGAAGAAGTGGTAATATTGCCAACAAGGCATCCTTGTTGCCGAATTTCTCTCACATTAACTGAGACTGTGGACAATCAGTACTAGGTTAGGTTAGGTTGGCGGGCCGATGAAGACGATAAAATCGTAAAATGCCTGATGAAAGCCACCCGGCTCTTCTTGTGTACTTGAGTAGATCCGACAGTGAACGATCGGATAACTCCTCGATGTTATCGAAGAGGTATCTGCACAGTGTTCTTTTTCGAATATTGCAGAGGCTTGGGCAATGGCAAAGTAAGTGAGTCGTCTCCTCATGCATATCCCATCCCCGCATCCTCTGCAAAGGTTTTCCCCGGTCAGGTGCAGCTTTTTTGCATGATACCTGTGCCACAACATGGCCTGCAATTAATCCTCACAGTAATGACAGGGATCTCCTGTCCATATTAGGAGCCCCTTCGTTCTGCTTGTATTATATTCTGGCCATAACGTTCTGGAGACTTCGCAGGTGGTTTGTGTTTTCCACCTGTTATTCGCCCCTGTTAAGAACCTTAGCCTTATAATTTCCTTCAAATGACGAAGTGGAGGTTTAATTGTACCATCCGCTAGCTCTGGTTCCAGGGCTGATGCCTTCCTAGCCAGTTCGTCAGCAGTCTCGTTTCTTAACACACAACAGTGGCCAGGGACCCAAAAGAGTTTTACATTATGCTATGTGGCAAACACCCTCAGCTCTTCGCGACAGCACTTTACAAGCTTGGATGTAATTTGAGTAGCATCTTGTGCTTTTATAGCCGCCTGGCTATCTTTGAAGATCGTGATATCCTCCCGTGATACCGTGGCCATTGACGCCAATCGGGCAGCTCTGTTCACTGCTAGAACCTCTGCCTGGAAAACTCTACTGTTGTCAGGGAGTTTTATTGAGTCGTAGCTCCTCAGAGAAGACACCAGCACCCGTGCCTATGTCCATCTTGGAGCCATCCATGAAGATGGACTTTCTCTCAACAGGAATTTCTTTGTTCTCCCACTGTTCTCTGCTTAGATAGATGCAAGAGAAGGGATTGATGAAGTCCGATACTCGTACCCGGATATTTGTGCAATATCTGGGCGTGTCCATATGAGAAAATCAGTACTAACAAGATCCTAGCGAAGGCGTATAAGCAACATTTTTTACCGAATCCAGAGAAGTGGTAACATGGTCAACAGGGCATTGTTGCTGCCGAATTTCTCTGTCATTGACTGTCTCAACTGCTTTACCTGTTTGCTTTAGACGTTTATCGATATTTCCATTCTTGGTATCTTTTGGTAGTGCATTGTAAAAATGCGGTTTCTCCTATTTCCTTGGTCGGGGTATCTTCAAGTCAAGTTAATTTTTTTTTGCCAAAGAAGCTAAATTTTTAAATTAAAATCTATCGTAGACATGGACATTCATTTGTAGAATACAATATGTACAAAGTGAATGGTTGCTGGTTTTTGAGAGAAGGATAGCGCTTTTTACCTCAGTTTTGTCAATTAGAGTTCCTTTCAAAGAATCGTTGGAGAAGGTTTGTTTAGCGGTGATTGGGAAACTGTTCAATAACTATTTGTTTGCGCGTGAGGTTTGGAAAAACTTTCTGTGTTTTCGGCAAACTCCAGTATGTCACCGTAGTCTTAGATGTAGTTTTGCAGTAGTTGGACAGTGACAGAGCAAGATCAGTGTCAGGTACTTAAATTCTCTGTGTGAGTTTGTTAAGACTTATGTTCACCATTGATCTCAGTTGCACGGTGCTATATCTCATCGCTTTTTTGTGAAGTCATGAGTTGTGCCCAGCATTTAGAAAAATCCCAGCTGATTCTGTCATTCTAGTCTTAAACGTTTGTTGTAGAGTTTTACCTCATCGGAAAATAGAGCATTGCTCCAAAACCTGTAGACTCATGGAGAATTATGCAGAACAGAAGGAGAAGCATACAATCCGAAACAGGATATTGTTGGTATATGTCAGCTGCTGTGGTGCTGATACAATGATAATTAGTACTTAAACTTGACAATTTTAAAGGACAATCTTTCTGTTTAAGCAAGACAATGATCCAAACTATATCGCACTTAGGGTTCGATTGGGGTTGCTTTACCGTAGGAAAACGCTTCCAACTTCACTTCAAAATTTTGGCTTGAAGCTCATAGAGCAACTGTGGGACACATTGGAACAAAAATTGAAAAAGTGTGGCACAGTATTACCAGTAAACATTACAAAAAATTGGTACATTCAATGCCAAAAAGACTGCAGACTGTATTCCAAATAAAAGGCTTCTCAACAAAACATAAATTTTTTTAGGAATTAACTTGAAACACTTTTGTGGAATCGATATTCGGTGTTTCAACGTTATAAAGGCATTTTTTTGTATAACAAGGATGAAAATTGAACCAAAAATTTGACGTGAAAACGTCTTTTAACTGGGAATGTATAGAAAACGGTTTTGAGTGCAACGCAAATGCTAGTAATTTGAAATCCTTATATTTTGAAACTATGACAGCTATCGGAATGCTAATAGAATGTATCAATAGAAAACAGATGAAACATTACTTTCAGACAGTAGGCGTGGCCCGTATGCGCGGAGAGTGAGGGGAATGACATCAGAGCTCGATTTGAGTGGTTTCGCAACTTTGTCAGACAATAATTTCTGACTAAGTCGTCGCACGGTCGCAATTGACTGCTCATTGGAATGGTCGCAACGAGTTCGCAACAAGATAGGTAAAGTAAGGTAAAGAGGGAAGTGCCCAGTCAGTGACTGTGCGTCCAAGGGGGCCTACTTGTCCAATGTGTTCCACTTTATTTATGGTCCATGTTCCAACCTTGGGTTCTAGATGTTTGGTCTATCGCAATACCAACCTGTACTCTTAGAAAGGGGGTTTTGGTCGTTATTGGTGCTTATGTTAGGTTTCCCAGTTTTCCAAAGAGCCTGTTTCCCAGGTGTCGGAGTCGGTGGTTTTGGAGATTGGGACAGTCACAGAGTAAGTGCCTGATTGTTTCCGTTCTTTCCGCATCCTGACAGCTCCTGCAGTAGTCTGAGGAGTTAATGCTGAGTCTGGTGGCCATGGTGCCTATGGCACAACGTCCCGTCAGTAAAACTATTAGGATGCCAGGAGTAATATTTTTTTTTTTTGGCGATTCTCTGCCATAAGCTGCGGGATATAATGCACTCGCCTCTGACCCATCATAAGGTGTTACAACGATAGAGATGTGTATCTATGTGTGGGTGTGCTCACTTTCTAAAGTGAATCCTTGCCGACCTAGCATCACATTCGAGAAACTCAGTTGACCCTATGGAAATTGACGAAATCTAAATTCCCAACGATGACTTAAATTTAGAGCCCATCAGAGATCTTAAATAAGTGGCTTCGGACTTATTTTTGAATTTTTGTTAAAGTATTTTCCACGGATTTTGCCAAAGACATGTCGCGAATTCGACGTATTCTTCTAAATACGAGTGGATAACACAGTGCAGACTAATCGTCACACCGTATTGTAACATTTGTGTTGTAATTAGTTACAAAAACTACTTTACATTGACAAATTTTATGCAATTCTAATCTAGAGATTCAATTTATTAAAAAAATATTAAAATTTTAGGTTTTTAAAGTTTTTTTCTTAAATCACATGTTTAATTTCTTAAATCACTTAAACTTGTTGGTTAGGCTAGGTTAAGTAATATAGGTTTCAAGGCCCATTGTGATACCTATAGAATTCCTCCTGACGCAGAACACTGTATATGGTCGATTATTCTGATTACAGACGCAGTTCTCCAGTTTTTTTTTTCTTACAGATGAGTTTTCATCTCATATCAAATCGTCTCCTGCTGGGTTCATAAATTCATATTCTCATGTCAGTTGCCTGACAACCGGAATATGATATATTCGGCAACCACTCGTGTTGCAACACAAAATTGGCTATGATTGCATGCACATACCTTTTTTTAATCAAATGCAAATGGATACTCTTTTCTATCCATTAGTCTCCTATTACTTGCAAATAAATATTAACTGACGTGAGTCCACGCATACGTAAATCAAGAAGGAATTCCATATTTCGCACCACTTCCGGTGCAGGTAAATGAACTTAATTTAATTTATCAAGTCCACGAAACAAAATGCCACTGTTGTTGCAATAAAAGAGCGATTGCTGCGTAATGTATGTTTTGCCAGGCTAATTGAAATAAATTAAATGTTGAATACAATTTCCCATTAGATGGATTACATTTGAGTTTTGCTTTTAAATGCCGGTGAACAATTGGGGGGATTCATAGGATTTGCACTGCAGTGAGAACACAGGAATTAGGCCTGATGCACACTGCAAAATATTATCATGATATTTGTGCTTGCCCAACGGGGGTTGGGGTGGGTATAACATTTAAGTTATTTTAGAAATGAGTCAGCTCATGTGTATGATGCTACGGCAAATGCATCCAGGCAGGATTGTTCTGTTCGAACTGAACATTTATTTTGAATGCATAACTTAATGAATGGAGGAATGAGGTTTAATTGGAATGGCATTATGAAAATATGTACTTTAACTTTGAAATGGACATTCTGAATATGCAGTTGTGAGATAGATCTTCCTGATGTGACTGCAGATATTCAGAGTAAATCAATGTTTGAATTATTGTTTTACCACTATGTCATGTGACATTTTGGACAGGCGGGTTGGTTCTGGACAATAACTAAATCAGAAACACATTAAAACGATGGTAGTGGTTTAAGTTGAAGTACAGCTATCCACCCTGATGAAATATGATTTATGAGCCTTTTGGTTAATTCGTTGTTTGGGAAAGTTAAGGCTTGAGTGCCTCCTTGCATAGTGATCTTAAAAAAAAACTAATCTCATTCTGATCACTTAGCGCCGATAAGTGAGAAAATTTACAATCATGGTATCCGGGTTAAGGATAAAACGAAGTATATGCTGTCAACGAGAAAAGGCGCTCTCAACAGACTAAACGTCCATGCACATCAGCGCACGGCCCGTCAAGTGTTTGAGTGCAGTGAGGAAAGACTTCCGGTTTCGCGCGCAATTGGAGGGTGACCTCAACCAAATCGGAATGCGAAATTGAAGGGAGCTAGCTAAGCACCAAGCTTGAGGCCATGGTTCACTCCGGAAAACTTGATTATCCAAGAAATTTCCTTTGTGTCTGACATTGACATAGTATGTGTGTTATGTCTTCAGCGGCTCATAGATCATTGCAGTACCTCCTAAACTCTGTAGCTGAGAGCCCTAATCTTTTAGCGTGGCCGGCCAAGATGCCAGTGACTAGTAGCTGTGACTTACTGAAATTGAGAATAGCTCTGATTCTTCTGCTGTCTAACGCAGTTCATGGATACTTTGGTACCTTGTATCGTCTGATAACCCTTACTAGTGGTAATTCTTTAGATTTCTGCTTTAGCTACACAGAAAGGAGGATCTACTGAGGCCTTCTCTTCCATGTGTAGTTGTTCTCCGCCCAGCCTGGCCTGTTCGTCGGCCTTTTCGTTTCCCGCAATGTCATATGGTCTACCTTGGTTCTGCGTGAATAGTGGCTTCAGTATTAGGCGGAATTTCGAGACTAGTGCAGATCTGGCGACATTTGATTTTAGCGTTTTAAGTGCAGCTTGTCTACTGTGAAAACTGGTATCGGCTCTGCACCAAAGGCATAACACTGGCAGTAGGGTGTTATGGCTTGAAGAGTTGATTGAGCTGACCATAATTATGACCGCAGGAGATTCGAAAAAATGCCCGTGAATTATAGCAATGACAAACACCACAAATATCCCTAGCTAGTCTGGACACCACCCTCTGACCTACCTACCTGAGTTTCGAACCACTGCACCTCGCTCGCGCTGTGTGAAGCTCACGTGAAGTACAAAAAAGAAGCTATGAGCACAGCCAGAACCTCTGCTTGGAATAACACTGAACGTATCCGGGAGTCTTATGGATATTTTGAGGTTTGCCTCTTGGTAATAGATCTCAAAACGTGAAGACTGCAATGAGATAGTAGCGTTTCTTTGCCCGTCCTTCCTCTGAGGATACAGCGTAGCGTACTGTGTATCGAAATCAAAGAAGAAAGCCGTCTCATATTATTTTTAGAACGCCGAAGTTATATACATTTTATTCCTAAAGAAGCCTAAATAAGTGAGCCTTAGCTTGGTATTTTATCTGTAAGTCACTAGTTAATACAAAAATGTTTTCAAAGCTCTCGGGGGTGTTGTGGGAAAAGCATCCGTGATGGATATACTGGCAGTTTTTTGTACCGTTGCTGGCTTACTTAGCGTTGTTTTCTTTCTGGTTGCCTTCCACAAGACAAGCACTCCACACATGAGTACGAGTTTAACAGAAATAGGAAGATCTGGCCCGGTTACATCGTCGCGGGTTTAGGGAGCTTAAGTGGACTCTCCAGCCATTCGGACTTGGTCCAGCCATCTCATCCTTGGCCTTCCCAGGGGACACCTACCAAATAGCACGGATTCCATGGCACGTCTGGAAAACTGAATTGGTGACAAGCGCTTGACGTATCGAAACCATCGAAGTATGGTACGAGTGCCTCGCGTACACTGGTGTTCCTAACGCGATCTCGGCGAGTCATCCCAGTAGTACAACGAAGAAACAAGAAATCTCCCCCTCATGCAGCTGACCTCCTCGCGGTGGGGGGCGGGCAACATGTTTGAGAAGTGCGGGTGAAATAGCTAATAGTTTATCTACCCGTACTGACCAGATATGGCTAACGAAGCTCAAACCCCGATGATGACGAAACGAAAGAAACTAGCCTCGGTTATTGCTAAGCCTGCTGAGTCAGGGCACCTTTCGGAGCCAGGCCTAGGGGGTGGCAGCTTGCGAGCATCTGGTGGTCGGTTTATCCCACTCGGCAGCCGGCCGGGTTAAACCCGAAACGGTTACGAACTTCCCAGCAATGGTCTCGCAAACCATTACGAGGGTCAAAGGGGAGATGCGCTATGCTCCGATGGGGGCATAAGTAGACTTTCGGCCCGGTGGAAGGGACTTATAATGTATTGCCGACTCCGAACGATGAATTGAAAAGCTCTTTCATACCAAACTATACTCCCGGAGTCTTGTTTTTCCCCGATGAAAGGTGGTGATATTCAGTGGCATGGCTGGGGGTTGCACTCACGCCACATTTGTTGTGTATTAAAAGTAACTCTGAGGATCGATGTTCAATTTTTTTTAGTCGAATGAGGTGTCATACAAGGATGTCGTAAGAAATTATCTTTAAAAATGATTCCCTTTAGGAAATATTATCTTAGAATGCGTTAATGTCTTAATCTTAGCAAGAGACATTTTTGGTATTGCTTCGTTGTTCTGGGAGAAATATCGATTAGTGATGCGATTTGCGCTATCGCCTTGGTTATCGATTAACAACTCATCGATCCATCAGCAACTTTTCAGCCTAAAAGCCGGCATTGAATGTAAAAATCTCAAAGAAACTCCATCAAAATATTAAGTAAGCGAAAGCTTAAAAAGACTACATGTCTTCAAGATCCTTATCGTCGATTTGAGACCAAAAAAATTTCGTTTACATTTTGCTATAGCGATGAGAATTGATTGTGACGGTTACACCTTCCTCATTTTCGAAGATGTATGGACCAATGACACCACCAGACCAAATTGTACACCATACAGCGACTTTTTGTGAATGCAATGCTCTGAAAATTTTTGTGAAAATTCGTCATCCAAACTCTGATTTTCAAGCAGCCAATCGGCTTATTTTCTACGCATTCCGTGGTCAGCTGGCTTCTATTCTTGAGTGAGTTTAACTTTGTAAGGGTGTATGTAGGTGCAAATCCAAATGCAAAATACGCCATAATGTGCCGTAAGACAAGCTCAAATGCTGGGCTCGCCGTGAAATGTAAAATGACAAACCTTAAATTAAACATATACAGCCTCTAGTAACAGGTTGGGTTGACGTATGTAATTGAAACAGAGATGTCAAATCCAGACCGCAAATTGGATGACCCTATATTTTAATTGAATAAAAAATAAAAGAAATTTCACAAAGCTGCTTGTGAAGCCTTTTACGAGTGAGTATATTTAAGCTTTTGAATTTAAATCCACTCAATAAAAATTATAACAAAGTTTCTTCCGATACACTCGCAACGGGATGCAGTATTCCATTCCCATTATTATCGAACAATCACCGAATAATTTAATTTAACGAATTCAATCGATTCGCTCAAAAGCAGCATTAAATTAATCTCACAGAGGAGACACATTTATGCAAAATAATGACTTTCACGATAACAATTATCTGACACTTAAATGTCTAAATATACATCACTTGCAGGCCGACGAAACACGGAGTGTTGGTAAAACAAAGCCAACAATATTGGACTCCTTTACAGAAGACCGCAAATCTGGTGACGGAGTTTTATTCGCAAAACTTAATTGAACCGGTGGCAGTGCGCTCACGGACACGTAATAATTGCACGGCTTCCGCCATTCACGTGGATGCACTTCGCATTCAGGACCCAGGCCCGGCGCTGTGTTCCATTGTGACATCCTGATCAATATTTCGCAGAGAATACAGTGCACTTCTATACATATTGTGAATTATTAATGAAGACTTCATTTAAATGCGATTGCATGCAATCGTAATCAAAATCAGTTCGGTCCCAGATTTGCGGATCCTGTACATTTGGACTACATAAGCCGGAATACAAATTCCAGTATGCAAATGACCGACCATTGTTCTTCTTCGGCTGTGTGTTTACTTTGCATTTTGATTATTGTGTATTTGTGTTACTATTTAAACAGGAGCTCGAGTCGGGAAGGTCTGATTTGCAGGAACATTGAACTGCTAAATGACGTGTTATGGTGGCGGACGCAATTCGAGAGATAAACCTCATTATGGGTAAATTAACCAGTAACGTTTGGGAATCGTAATTAAGTGTAATTGATTCCTGAGACTGTATAAATTGAAATACGCTGTCAGGGGGAGAAATTATGTACAACAATGTCCTTGGTTGCTCGGTGAGATGAACTACAATAGAGTTTTGCATTTGACACTGGTCCTGGGTGATTAGGCAATGTCAGATTGAGGCTTTGTTAGATTTTCACTGTGTACGATGGACTTCGCCAGGGGTGCGTTTTATCACCTCTCCTTTTCATTGTGTATATGAACTGGATGTTACAGCGTAGACTTGTCTATCCCGGGGTCCAGTTTCGTAGCCGTTTGTGTTGAAGCTGGGGTGAGGGGAAACCTGAACAAATTAAAAGTAATGGTTATTTCCCGAACGCCTGTTCAAGGCACTCTGCATGTCAGTGGAGTCCCACTGAAACGGGCGGCGAAGTTTAAGTACCTCCGGGTCCTACTCACGAGTGATGGAAGGAGCAATACTGACTTATCCTGATGCAATTTTGAAACAACTTGGTCAATCTGTCATCAGAAGGCCCGAACCTGACAGCGGAATAAGCTGTCGGTCCTTAATTCACTGTTTGTTTCGACTTATAGTCATGGTGTTTGGGTAATGACCGAATGAGTAGGAAAGCGGATACAAGCTGCCAAAATGTGACTTTTTTCGTTATATTGCTAGGGTGACTTGCTGACATCAGGTTAGGAACACCAGAATACGAGGAACTCAATGTCGAACATCTATTTCTTCGAACGGAGTGGTTCATACTTCGATGGTTCGGGCACCTTAAACACATGCCATCAACTCGGCTTCTGAGACCATGGAATCTGTGACATCAGGCAGGGGGTCCAGGATGAGATGGTCCGAAGTCGGAAATCTCACCTCTATAGGATAGCCTCTAATGATTTCTAGTCGATGGCGGAAGATTGGGAGATGTGGAGGGTGCACTTAAGCACCTTAAACCTTCGACACTTATAGTCGATAAGCGGGTCATTGGAAAATGATGGTGATGATAAAGCAGCAATCGATCAGAGGCTCACGTTGAGCACATGCTACATCTATTAAGGTCTGGTAGGTTAAACGCCATTTTGAAATGGTCGGGCAAAGATTATTGAAGAACCAGAAACAAGTCATTGACATTTCCCATATAAATAGTGCATTGTATGCTCTGCCCTGTGAAATCCTTTCTTTTTTTTTTTTGTAATTCACTTGCACTCGAGGGGTAGTGAATACTTATAGGATGCTTCCCGTCTGGAGGAAAAATCATTGCTTGATTTTATTCAACAAAGGAATGAAGGCCTTTGGCAGTCTTGCCCACAAAAAATAGAAAAAATAAATACGGCTGGCGCGACAGTCAGCAGTGAACCACGCATGTTGTTTGTGTTGCATTTTTCACAAAAGTGGAGGGAATCTTAGATTTGTTGACGATTTCGAACAGCCGGCGACTTGAAAAATGTCCTTGCTGGGACTTCAATTTACGCTACGCGCAAAGCCTTTCAACGCACCAATTACGGCAATAATGTTCGTTGGCATCAGAATGGTTTTAATAGATATCAAGAGCACTAGGGATCCAGTATAATCTAAAGCTTTAGTAATAGTGCTGACACTTACACTAAGTATTCGTAAAGGACACCGTTACAGTTTTGGTTATATTGCCGACTCCAAAAAGCGAATTGAGTAGTTTTTTCATGACAAATTATACTCTCGGAGGTTCGTCTTTTCCTGACGAGAGGTGGTGCTGTAAAAATTGTTCGGTGCACATGGGTGGGACTCGAACCTATGTAGCTCGCATTTTTTTTGGCGTGGTGCCGTACACTATCGTATCGTAGGTGTATCCAAATCATTAGCCTTAAGCCAGCTACTTTGCTTAATATGTTGAACATCTCGCCGTTCTCGTACGGTTTGATCATTAAGCAAGTAAATGATTCCGGTTCGATTCTCTCACCGGAAATTTTGGAAATCAAGCCCGAGGATTTGCGTTCCAAGTTTCAAGCTGGCGTCGGCAATTTGGCTGCTGTCTGTTTGCAAATTGGATACCCAACAATTGCTTCGATGCCACACAGCGTCGCCGATGGTTTCAGGAACCTTTTGGCTATCGCTGATACAACCGAGGTTGAGTTCAAGAAAGCCACCACCATCAAGAAGGATCCTAGCCTGGTGCTGGCCCAGCCGCCGCCGCCACGCAGACTGTTAAGAAGGAATCCGAAAAGGAAGAGGACGATGACATGGGTTTCGGTCTCTTCAATTAAACGTAAAGAGAGAAGGTAGGCAGATTCTGCCGGTTTGAAGGAACCACACATAAAAGCCTTTTAATGATGACGAGCTTGTGGAATTTTGCTTTTTATCGCCATTCTTTGGTAGTCCATCTGAATAAGAGTTTGACTTGTGGGACGTTGGTTAATGTCACACGTACAATGTGATAAAGCGTTTTCTTATAACACATTCGACAATATGCGTCGAAGGGAATGTTTAGTAGCCGCGGGAGTCCGGTTTTGGATTTCTATTATACTACATAGCCATTTCAACTGTTTTACTTGTGACCTTAGAAATGAAGTGCAAGAGTTTCTTTTCTTTCACAGCTCCTTCCGGAATATAAACCGTCACAAAGAAGCTTCGCAGAATTGATGCACGTCTGGTCCTTTTTCTAGCCCTGCTCACTTCCCTCTTTGTTGCTGTTACTCGGAACGCAAAGAAGAGCAATCAAGAGATGACATCCCAATAGGATTTCTTCATTGTTTCACGAGAGGATGACGAAACCGAACCTTAAGCCTAATGGTATGGGATGGTATATGAGGGTGAACAGAAGGCTCTTCACTAAGATCCCAGCTGGGCCCATTGTGTTTGTAGGTTTGGTTTAGGACGTATGTTGGGAGCGATCTAGGAAAAGTGGAAACAATTATGGAGTATGGTCTTTCTGTCTGTTTCTTTGGTGAAGGCTAGGATGCCACCGATTCCTTTGTCCTTGAGATGCTGCAGGTCAGGTATTCACATGGATCCCAGGGTCTTCTATCGCGTTCTTGCTAGAGCTAGTGGAATAGGAAGTGCTTGAGATCTTCTTCCTTTTTCTCGCAGCTCGCACATGTGTCTGTGTTAGCGAGGCTCAGTCTATGCATGTGTTTGTTGAGGTTAATGTGTCCTATGATGAGTCCCGCCATCAGACTCAATTGCTCTCTGCTTGAACCTTAAGCCTTGAAATTGACTTGATTTTTATAAATGTACAAGCCTCTTGAATTGCCAATTTCTCCGCGTTAAAGATGCTAAATGAATCCGGAAGTTGATACGAATTTAACGTATTCAGTCCTTATGGGAAAACTGCGATTTGTTTTCGCAGTTCGACGAAGTTTTCTATGAAGTTCAGCTGGGGTTCAGCTGGGCTATCAGCTATGCCAATAGAAATAGTTTCTTTTTGTCCTTGTCTCAGCTGATTAATTTCGTCTTGTCGATAATTATATTGTCAAAAGTCGAGTCTTCTATTAATCAAATACGAGAATAGATACACTGTTCGTAATCGTATTCCAGCCAAATAATTAGACCGACAATGTCAACAGAAAGTAGAAATTATAACGTTCTAGCATCAATAAGCACCTTATCGAACTCAATATTGCGAAATATTTAATCAAGCTAAACATGCCTAACGCTCATTTTATCATTGCCCATAACGACGTACTCATTAAGTAAATTCGTTCAACCTCTCGTGCACTTAGCGTAACACAGATAGGATTCCCGACCCGAAAACTTCTCGCTTCGACAAAGGAAGGATACTAATTGATATATTAATCAAGCTTAATGCAAATATGAATTAATTGTGCAAATAAGTTGAACATGAAGCAGCGCCTTCGCCGAAGGCACTTTTTTGTCTTCTTCGTCTTAATTCCCATAATGGGCATCCCACCCTTCGATGTGTCGGGCCATTTAAAAATTCACCCACAGAGAGAAAGAGAGAGCCAGAGTTTTGAACAAACTCTAACCCGGTGTTTCGAATTATCGGTGAGGTAGGAGCACCAGATACGAGTAGTTAAATTAAAATCTACCCCAAAGATCAGCGTTGTCGTTCGCGATAGACGAAGAAGAGCAGGAGGAGTAGGAGCACGCAAAGGACCATGTCAACAGCGACAACTCGGAAGGAAAAGAAGGCAAAGCAGAACAAGGTGATGGCGGCGGCGGTGGCGGCGTTCCGTATCGTAACTCATTTAAATGGTTTTTCGTTAGCTTCCAGCGGCTGCGAAATGAGTTTTTAATTAAATCTCCTCGGCGGGCCAACGAGCCGCGATGGGCCAGACCAGGACGAAAAAAAAAAAAATAAAATCATCATCAAATAAATAAATAAATAAATTAAATATAATTGTGGTAAATTATCCCGGTTCAATGGCGCGGCTGGTTTTAATTGTCCCACGAGATGGGTTCGCTTAGAGCTGACTTTTGCCATTTAAGCCCATTGACGTCGTGTCGTCGTCGTCGTCGTCTCAATCACGGTTGCGGTCTTCACGGTGCGCTTCCTTGTGTACCCACACGAAAAGTCTACATTGGTTCAATATCTACACAACGAGTCCGTCTGTATCTACCCACAGGGTGCAAATTGGGTTGGCGCTCCGTTCAGGGGGTGGGTAATTGCCAATTCCTCGTTGCCTCATCGTTTTAACCCCGAAATTTTCTCACCGCAGCCATTTTACGGGCGAAGCAACAAACAAAAAAGGGCTTGCGACTTTTTCACAGCTTTAGGGGATGATGGATGAGCAAGCGTTAGATTGCGGTCAGGATATGAGAGAGGTAAAACGGTAATTTGATATTAATTACATTTTTTTAAATGTCGGAACCATTATAATTCCTTTATTACAGTGCGGTTAATGCGAGAATGTATGTATGTACCTACACACCGGTCTCAGGCTCATAGCGACCATCAGGAGCAGCGAGCGATAGGAGAGAGAGTGTGGGTCAGGGCTAAATGTGGGATTAACTGCAATTACAAGTTTCAGTGTGTGTCGTTATAATAAAATATTAATCAGCCACGATGCTGGGTCGAGGTGGTTTGTAAATTACGCAGTTATTCAGTAGCCTATGCAAGCAGTGGCGACCGCACATGGTGGAGGTAAATAAACACTTGCCTTTTCCAAACCATATGGCGGGTATATTTCATGAATGTGCCATTTTTTACTACCCTCATACTCGACCTCGGGCAGGCATGTGTACAATAAAGCACTGTTAATGCAGCACGGCTTGTTGTAGTTGTTTTGGTTATTTAATGTGTCTGAGGAGTCTTGGGGGAGTAACTGGTGCAAACTACTGAAATGACCTTGAGCTTAACCATCACCTCGTTTATTACTACATTAATGTTGTAAGCATTGGTTACGTGACAGTTGTAAGACATTTCTGATTTCTGCAAGCCTTCTTCCCGCACCTAGACTTCAGAAGTGGTATAGATACTTTTAGTTTCATTCGGATAACACCTTCAAACGGCTTCGTGTTTTTTTGAGTGAAATAGAACTCACATAGCGAAGACCAAAGTACCACCAACGTACTTCTTCGAATAAACTGCCTAAATCTGACACAACCACCGGAAAGGTGTATTGTGCCATGGGGCATTGTTTAACCCGAAGGACATTCTACCCTCGTGCTCAAGGGGTTATGAATACTTTTCTGATGTATTTTACACAAGGCGAGTGACGAGCAGTGGTTCGACATCCAGGGGGCATTAGGTTTCGGTGGTATTTGGGGGTGGTTCCGAAACTACCTGGGGACATTTGTGGTGTTTCCCATTGCTTATAATTGAGGGCATTTTTTCCCAACCTCCTGCCATCATCATCATAGTTCGATCGACTTTTCATGTTATCACCACTCTAATGCCCATGCAATGCCTTTGCAGTAGAGTCGACAACAGATTTCACAGTTCATCGATTCCTTTTTTAAGAAACAAATGTTTCTTGACATTACAAGTTGACCCTTGAATGTACAGGGTGACAATAATAACATACATACATATGTGCCCATAGTTTGGAGGCCAAAAGTACTCGAAAGAACGACAGCAATGAAGCCTGAGAAGCTATAAAGAATTGCCTTTCTCTTTATTTTTTTTTGATGGGCACCTGCCTCTTTCAGCCATATAGGCTGCCATCGGGCCTTCACTCCTTCATATCTATGAAGACCGCTGACCGCTGTGCTACAAAGCTGCAGCTAGAATACAAGTATAAATCAGGCAATCTTGTCGGTCTTCTGAAAATACTTCATTCAATTCCAAGTATGGGCGTGAACTGCTCAGTACCTGACATTATGACCATGGAGTAGAGTTTTAGAAGGATATTTAAGGTAAAAACATTAGAATGTGACGACTGGTCTAATGGAGCACCCGTGTCAGACCCAGGATGTTTGGTATGGTTTACCAACGGATCAAGAATGGCTTCCAAAGTAGATGCTGGGGTCTTTGGACTCAACACTAAAGTCTTGGTAACAATGGGGATGTGCCCCGGCATGTTCCAGACTGAAAACCATGCTATTGAGATCTGCGCCAGGATAAACCCTGATAAAGGTATTAGAGGCGCGAAAACAAAAAATCTATTCAGATAGTCAGACAGCGCTTAAGGTATTAACATCTCACTTTGTGGAATCTAGGTTAGTCAAGTGCTGCTAGGATACTCTGCAATCACTTGCCAGGCACAAAAAAGTAAAACTTTGTAGGATGCCCTCCCACCAGGTCATTGGAGCCAATAAAATGTGCATGAGCTGGGTAGGGTCGGTTCGGCTTCCATGCTCTTGGGACCGGGACCCTTCTGTGGCGTTCATTGGGCTACCGCCACAGCTTTGTTAAAGAACCGGGAACACCAACTTCCCCTAGCCCATTGAGAAAATGTATCGGGCTTAGGCAACCCCAAAAGCTCTTTTTAACAAGGAAACTCTAAACATCATAACCGGCCATTGTGGCCTAAGATATCATCTCAACAAACTAAACCTTTGCTCAGATACAGAGTGTCCGGTCTATTTGGAAGAGGAAGAAACTTTCGACCAGATTCTGGCTACGCAGACGAATCTTTCATAGGAAATTCTCTTCGTTAGCGGAGTTTGGAAACTCGGCTACTAACGAAATACTCACCTTCATTAGGAAGGTAATAGACCTACAAGGCTAAGTAGACTGGAGACACAATAGATCTTGCAAGGTGGCAGTGCCAGCAATAAGACAGGTTAACAAAAAAATAAAAACGCATGGTTCCAAACTCAGGAAGTATTTGGCTTAGGTTAGCGGGCCGATGAAAACGATAAAATCCTCTTTATCTCACTTAGGTCTATGTAGACCCGTTGTGTTAAAGTGTTTCGCTTCCTTAGCGTCCGTGGGCTCCAAATTGACTGGAGACATATGCGAGGTTTGTCATTGTTTATGAGGTCATGGTGTTTTGCTTCGGTCTTCTGATGTCGTCATTATCAGTTCGGTTAACGGTTTAAACAACGACCGCTCTACTGCCAGTGTTATGTCCTCACTGTGGAGTTGGAAATAGTAGCTCATTTGCGTAATTTTAATACAAAAGTTATTTGGGGGCACAATTGTAGACCAAAGTCAGGGTTTAGATAGGGCAGATAGGATAGGGCAAGGCAAGTGTAGAGAAAATGGAGAATCGTTTCCTCCTCCTCTTCGTCCCTGCAGCTCCTGCAAAAGTCATTTGCGAAGAGCCCAATCCTTTTGGCATGAAGGCCAATAGGACAGTGACCAGTGAGAACACCGATAACGGTGCTAATGAGCGACCTATTGAGCAAGATGAGTCTTTTAGGTCGAGTGCAACACTAACATTCAGGTCACCTGAGTTATGGCTTAAAGCGATAATTAGGTTTTAGTATCAGTAATGCTGAAAGTACCACTTCCACACCACTGGATCCACCATTTTTGACGGTTACTCCTAGGGAAGAAAGGTTCAAACTAATCGGCGCTTTTTATAAAGCCGAGGATACTACTGACGTTACTCTTACATATGTAGATGATCGACGAAGAGAGCGTCTAGATGGAACAGTCTGGTTTTCAACAGGGCCGGACTGGAACAGGGGCAATGGGAAATAATTTCCTCCCTTCCTTTATATCTACAGCTCCTGCAGAAGTCGTTTGAAAGGAGACGTGGCGTTTAGCCCTATAAGACAGTGTCCTGTGAGGAAACCTATTATGGAGCTGTGACACGTCATGCTTGTCCTCCATATCGTTTGGTCTTATTTGGACCATCTGGCTTAATTAAATATGTGCACGTAGCGAGAGCCATACCCAATTCCAATGGTTTCGGTGGTACTCGCAGAGTAGTACCATGTCTGGCGAGTTCGGCATGTGTCTGAGCTTCGCCATCTCCTCGAAAGATGAGCGGCAATTTCGGCCGACCTTCGAAGTTAACGAACACGATTCCAGGAACTTAATTGCCGCTTGCCTCTCCGTGAAAATGCTAATACTCACAACAGATTTAAGCCAGCAAAGTGCTCCTTTAATCGACATAATTTCCGCCTGAAATACGTTACAATGGAACGAGGTGCTCAAGATGAGCTTTTCGCAGAAAATACCTCTACCTAAGCCTACCAAAATAAATCTCTCGAATGTTAATTTCGAATCCCTTTAAGAAGGGTTTCACCGATACTATATGTATGCATATACAAGGAACATCACACCAAACTCTTTCGATGTCCTTTACAATGCGAAACACAGAGATTCCCTCTACCTTTCGGTGAACTTCATCGAAGTTTAGAAGGTGAAATCATTTGCTGACAGTTCCGGATGGATGTCCTAAAGACAACAACAATGGCGACCCATACAAATACATATGGGGGCAGCAGTTAATAACATAACAAGGCACCCACGTCCACAGACTTCAATGTCAATCACAGAAAATTTAATCCTCCTACCGTGAATCATTTTGGGTACAAGTTATTTTTTTCCTTCATCCCAGTTACCAGCTTTGGAAATTCTTTAAAAAGTTAAAACGAATACGCCTTTGTACAAATTCCACTCTGTACTTGTTAACCCATTAGTGAATAAAAATGTTCTCAATGCATCTGATGTAAGAGTACATAGTCAGGATCATTGGCAAATCTGTAAACTTGAAAAATAAAGTTTTCTCCGTTCAGTTTTTTATGTGCACTTTTTCCTCGAGAAATAATAGCCATGTACTCTCAACTTTTAGCATTTACAAGCCCTTTGACTGACTAACGATTGACGTACTATGAAACTAACAACATTAAGAAAATTTTATCAACTTTTTTGCTAACAACTTTCAGACGTTATCACCCTAATTCGCCCTTTTCTTTTCGCGTTTCTACCAACTTCCAAGTCATTTAAGCCACCGCAACTATTCGTGGTGCGTGTCGCACGTTAGGAAGGTGCTGACAATTTTTATTGGCCAATCCGAACAGCGAATTGGCAAGATTCTCGTGACAATGGTTTGTCATTGTCTGCCAACAGGTGGTGTGGAAACTCTTGCTGGAACTCAGAACAATAGATTCATTGTTATTTGATGATGATCCACTTTTTTCAGTGAGGAATGGGAATTTATTCTATACCGTGCCTGCGCCCATAGCGGAGAAAGAGCTCTTGGACAAGACATACGCGCAGTGCCCTAGCTATGTCGGATTGTCCTAGGCGATTTTAACGCAAAGCTAGGAAGAGACGGCATCTTTGGTAGTACAGCCAAAACGACACCACTTCTGATAACGGATTTAGGCTGATCGACTTTGCTGTGGGGCTTAAATGATTATGGCTTGAATGAACCTATCTCCCGTATGCTACGACAGATTAACGCGAACCTTACCATCTTTGATTTCAACCATACATCCCCTTACCTGAAGTCCCTTCTGCTTCACCACCACATCTAATTTTAAGTTTTAGTTTTAAGATTTCTGTTTAACTTTAGATTAAGAATGAATAGCTTGTAATAAGCCAAATAAATGGGGTCTCTCGTCTCCACCAAAATTAAAAATTAAATTGAAACGGTGTCGGAGCTAATACGCGGTTCCCACATCTTGATATTCACAAAGGAACATGGAGATCTCCTGATCAATCAATTGTAACTAAATTGACCGACCACATTGCGATCGACGCACTCCTCAGTTTTATGAATGTCCGAAGGTTCGAAGGGGTCAGCATTGACTTGTACCAAGGAAGGGCCGCGGATATCCCGAACACCACCAAGACAAGGAAATACTGTGAGGAAGTTTGACGTCGGACGGCTGCAATCGCAAAAGATCATCAAATCCTTTTCCGATCGAGTCTCTCTCAATCTCACAAGAGGTCCTATGTCGCCAGCATCAAGTATTGAAGATCAGTGGCAGAGATGCCGCCTCTGATGTGCTATGCTACCATAACGAAATCCCTGGTTTGACGACGAGTCCCGGGTATCACATGCAGCGAAACAAGAGGCATACAAAGCGGCGCTGCATAGAAGGGCCAGTGCTGCTCGCAAGCTCTACGAGACGAAGAGGAGAGAAGAACACCGGCCTTCAGGAGGAGTAAGAAGGAGCATGAGAAGCGCGCGATCGAGGAAATAGAGAGATGTTACTGCAGGAATGAGGTTCGGAAGTTTTACCAAAGGGTGAAAACAATTTGGCAGGGCTACAGAGCCCGAACCGAAGCCTGCAAGGATGAACAAGGAAACATCGTAGTAGAATCGCAGTCGATGCTGAGAATATGGATGAACTACTTCTGCAGACTGTTTAACGGCGAGGACGAATCAAATACTGCTGTCAGGCAGAAAGAACCATTCAACCTGGACGACGAAGACCAACAATTCCGTCCACCCGACCTGGACGAGGTGAAGAAAGCCATTTCGAAGCTTAAGTCCAACAAAGCTGCTGGGGCTGACGGCCTAGCTACCGAGCTGTTCATCGCCGAGCTGGCAATGACTTGGTAAGGAGCATGCACCTACTCATCTATAAAATATGCTCGGAGGAAAGTATGCCCGATAAATGGAGCCTGAGCATTGTTTGCCCAATCCTCAAGAAAGGAGACTCTCTGAACTGCGCCAACAACAGAGGGATCAGTCTTCTTAACATCGCTTACAAAACTTATCTGCCGTGTTGTGTGAGCGCCTGAAGCCGTTCGTCAACAACCTGATCGGTCCATATCAGTGTGGCTTCAGGCCCGGAAAGTCCAGCACCGACCAAATATTTACACTGCGGCAGATCTTGGAAAAAAACCCAGGAACTTCAAATCAATACCCACCACCTCTTCATCGATTTTAAGGCCGCGTATGAGACGAGATTTACAAATCAATGTCTGGTGTTGCCCTCCCAGATCACGATGAAGAATGCACGCTGCTCCATTAAGTTTGGTCAAGACCTCACCGAGACCTTTGATGTCAAAAAAGGATTTAGACGCGCTGTTATGCGACTTCTTCAACATCGTTCTTGAAAGAGTTGTGCAAAACTCACGCGCCAACACCAGAGGCACAATCTTTCAAAAGTCCGTCCAATTACTCGCATACGCCGACGATATTGACATAATCGGAAGAACGCAGCGTTATGTCACTGGCGCGTTCATGAGCATTGAGATGGAGGCGGAGAAGATGAGTTTGACGGTTAATGAGGGCAAGCCGAAGTATATGTTGTCAACAAGAAAGGACACTCAACACTTCTCGGACAGAATGTCACTGCAGACAGATATAACTTCGAGGTAGTTAAAGACTTTGTCTAACTAGGCTCCACTATAAATTCAAACAACGACACCAGCGCAGAGATCGAACGAAGAATAATTCTTGCCAATCGCTGTTGCTTTAAGCTTTGAAGGCAATTGAGTAGCGAAGCCCTCTCCTGAACGACTTAAGTGCCCCCGTATAAGACCTAAATCGTTCCAGTCCTGCTCTATGGCGCAGAGGCAGAGAGCGGATGAGGATGCTATTGACTCTTTCGTGAGGAAAATTCTTCGGGTGATTTTCGGTCGAGTCTGCACAGACGGTGAGTGGAGGAGGAGATACAACGACGAACTTTATGGGCTGTACAGCGATATCGGCTTAGTCAGAAAACGACTGAGTCACGGAGAGCGGATGGACACCAATGCTCCGGCCCGGTAAATCTTTGAATCCACACCCGAAGGTTGGCGCAGTAGAGGAAGACCGCGACTCAGGTTAACCAACTTAGCGTGCGAAACTGGAGGCAGCTGGCTAAAGATCGAGCTGGCTGGAGACGCTTGTTGGTTGAAGCGCAGGTCCACCGCGGACTGTAGCGCCACCTTGTAAGTAAGTACATCGCCGCCGGTCCCATTAAACCAAACTATAAACGCTATTCGTGAAAGTGCGCGTAAAGTACAAGTTTTTCAATTAGGAGTCGAATTGGTCGCCGTGGCTCAGTGGTTAGTGCGTTGGACTGCTGACCAAGCGGCGTGGGTTCGAGCCACAGCCAGGAAACATTTTTCGCGAAAGAGCTTCTCAATTCGCCGTTCGGAGTCGACAATAAATTGTAGGTCCCTTCCATTCGTGCAAACAATACAACACGCACAACATCAATGGTTGTGAGAAGCAAGGCCTTGGCTCATTCCGAGCTGTCGCGCCGGCTATTTATTTTTTTAAGTCGAATTAGAAGTTTCACATACAGCGGCAAACCCTTTAGTTTGCTTGTGGAGCTCAGTATCTAATCTTCTTTTTCCGTATTTTCTGCAACGAAGCGCATTTTGCGTTAAATGGTTTTGTATTCGAGGAAAACTGCTTCATTTGTGGTGGTTACCATCCACAGAGAAAGTTACACACCACATTGTATATGTAACATCCCAGCAAAACACCGATAAAGTATTACATTGCAATCATCCATGAGATCAGTCTCCTTCTCCACTTATTTTCCCAAGATGAAATGCTATTTGAATTATTCACACCACTCACCTGGATTTGATGCGTTTATATGAAATTCGCAGATATTCTTCGTCCCTTGGGCAAAGTCATACGAATCCGAGTCAGTGAAAAGAATATCCACGTCCAATTCGAAACCCCGGTTGGGAATTCCCTGCTGCAGTGGCGCAGAAAAAGGGCTCGAATGGAATGCCACCAGCATCTCAGGACCCCTGAAATGATAAGAGATCATAAAACAAAATTAAATTACTTCAGTCAATTTTCGGTATCACACCAGCCTCATGAGTTAATATGAAGATCTAAAAAAAAAAAAAAATTATTTAAGTGACCGCATTGTACACGAAGCCAATTTCCGAATAAAGTAGCTCCGGGCTAGCAATGGACGGAGATACAAAGGCAGGCAGGATAGGAGGAAAGAAGGGGTCTATGAAATTTGCGCCCTTATATTTTTCACCCTCAACGAGAGGCATCCCTTCGGGTCATGGAATGACCCGAAACGAAGGAGCAAAACAAAAGGACAAACAATTGGAAGAGAAAGTTTTTCCTCTCTACTTTTACCATTCGTTTGTTTTTTTTCCTTTTTTTTCATTTTCATAGAACAAAAAATAGAAAGAATTCTCCTGAGTAATCTTTCTGTTTGCATTTATGTCAGTTTTCCTCGGAATACGAGAGTTATATTAATATGTTTGTGTGCTCGGGAATATAGTATGTACATACATATAGTATAGTCGCGTATTTGAGGATAACGCGCCTCCGGCTACGATAGTCCTCAGCTGCAGAAAGCTGAAGTAAACGAATATATTTATGCGATGAGCAGATTTGTCTTTTCTTTTCGAAGCCAAAATAAAGAACACAAAGAACAGCAAATACCGTGGAGTGAGTATCGCCGGGTACAGATGGATAGATGAGCGCGCGAATGCCGAATAGCGCAAACAACAAACTTTGGCTTAGTCCACATGAATCCAAAGCAGAGAAAATTCCTCCATCTACTTCCAGTCGTCTTTGCGTTTAATCTCAAGCCATTTGATGCTAATTTCCCTAATTGCTTAACGCAATCCACTTAGCCATGGGAATTGTAAATTTCCGTCTTTATCCTTTATCATTATTGGTATCGTTCTCATCCTCGATTCCTGTGGCTGGCTTTGGCTTCGCTTTAAGGATTCACCCGTATACCTATAAAAAAGAGAATAAGACTGGGAATGGTTTTGTTTTCTTCTGCTCGAGATGAGTTCGTTAGTGGAAGAATGCAAAAGTTGGGGCAGCACAAAAAGAGAAAAACCTGATCATATCCACAATTACTGAAAAGATTGATTATCGTTAATTGAAAACGAAATTGCAGACATCGTATTTAGATGTTGGAGAAAACAAAAAGTTTCCTCTGCAACTTCATTTGGCAGCAATAAAGTTGAAGATGTTTTGTTTACTGATAGCGGAATCAAGTGATGAAGCTGTTAATGAATTATGTAAATTGATGGGGAAGTGTAAGGGAGGTAGAAGGTTGTCGAACTTACGCTGTTGAATAAAGGCCAACATTCTGAGATGTTTTGTTTTACAATGGTGCAACAGCTGGCTTAACTTAATCGCGAACGAATAGTGACGAGCTATCAAATTCAATAAATAGAAATCAGTGAAAATATAGGGTTTTCCAATATGGACGGGTAGATTTTGACAGTTCGTGGCGGCCATGTTATTTTATCTGTTGTTAGTTTTCCCGACAAATCACCATGGCATGTTATAGCGTCGAGCAAAACGTGCAAATAATAAAACTGGATCAGTTGGAAGCGGACTCCGATTTCAGAAAAAAATCATCTTCAGCGACAAGGCCCATTTTTGGATGAACAGGTACGTCAACAAGCTAAATTGCTGGATTTGGGACGATGCCAATCCACACGAGATTGTGGTCGTCGTGGGTCGGTGGTTAGTGCGTTGGACTGCTGACCGAGCGGCGTGGGTTCAAGCCCCAGCCAGGAAAACACCAAAAAATTTTCGCGGCACCACCTCTCGTCGGGGAATGACAAGCCTCCGGGAGTATAATCTGTCATGAAAAAGCTTCTCACCTCGCCGTTCGGAGTCGGCAATAAATTGTAGGTCCCTTCCATTCGTGCAAACAATACAACACGCACAACATGAATGGTTGCGAGAAACTAGGCCTTGGCTCATTCCGAGCTGTCGCGCCAGCTATTTATTTATTTATTTTTTCAATCCACACGAGGTTCACCAAGTGGCAATGCATCCGCAGAAAGTCACTGATTAGTGCGGATTGTGGGCCGGGGGCATCATCGGTCCGTATTTCTTTGAAAACGACGATGGCATTGCCATCACCATCATTGGAGAGTGCTACAGATCAATGATAACCAATTTCTTTTGGCCCAAATTGAATGAATGTGGCGCTACGTGCCACACATCTGATGCCATAATGGTCTTTCTGCACGAGCGATTTGAGGGCATGGTTATCTCACGCAAAGGAGACGTGAACTGTCCACCGAGATCGTGCGATTTGACCCCGTTGGACTTTTTCTAGTGAGGTTTTCTTAAATCGCAAACGACCAGTACCCTTAAAGTCGACACAATCCTTGCCATCATTCAAATTCAGCCTGATCTATGCGCCAAAGTTATCGAAAATTGGACCATTTGGATGCGCGCCACCTAGCGAAGCCGCGGCGGCCATTTGAACGATGTCATATTCCACACACACGCGTATAATGTCATTGTTAGGACTTTCAAATAAAGCAAAAAATACGTTAATATCTCACACACAACTTGTTTTATTCAATTATAACATCTACTCGTCCCTATTGGAAAACCCCATGTGTGAGGAATTCCTTGTAGAAGATCCGTCTTCGTAGCCGGTATAGTACCAGACATTCGCAAAGAATGTGCTCGGAGGTTTTTTCCTCTTCCAGACAGAACCGGCACTCTGTATCTGAACAAAGGTTTAGTTTGTTAAAATGGTATTTAAGGTCGCAATGGCCATCGATGAAGCTTATGTTTTACCTGTCAAGGTATAGAATTTCCTAGTAGGAAAAGGGCTTTATAAGCCTCTTGAATTACCTGGGCCCAAGTGACATTTTCCAAGTAAGCTAGGCGAAGTTGGATTTCCCAGTTGTTTAACAAATCTGTGGCTATAGCCCAATTTTAACTTCGCAGAAGGGTTCCGATTCAAAGAGCATGGAATCTGAGAAAGTACATATTTGCAGATTCATTGCATATAATACCTTTGTGATCAGGTATGTTGTAGAAACCTTTCTTAATCTATATATATAGCTGGCGCGACAGCTCGGGATGAGCCAAGGCCTAGTTTCTCGCAACCATTCATGTTGTGCGTGTTACATATTTCGCACAAATGGAAGGGACCTATAGTTTATTGCCGACTACGAACGGCGAAGTGAGAAGCTCTTTCATGACAGATTATACTCTCGGAGGCCTGTCATTCCCCGGCGAGAGGTGGTGCCGCGAAAAATGTTCGGTGTTCCTGGCTGGGGCTTGAACCCACGCCGCTCGGTCAGCAGTCAAACGCAATAACCACCGATCCACGGCGACCTTTTTAATATAAGGAAGTTTAATTTAGCACGTGGTCGCCTTGTCTTATTGCCGTCGTTGGACTGCTGACCGACGTAACAGAATGTCAAATGCAGCAAAGTTAAAAAAATATTTTTTGCGGCACCACCGAAGCTGTAAGAAGCTTCTCAATTTTCTGTACGTAGTCGGCAATAAGTTCTAGATTTCTTTCCAGCCTTATTTTTCATCACAGTAGCTCACACAGCCAACAATTTGTGTTACAATTTTGCACGAATGCACGAAACGCACTAACCACACACTCTGTAAGGCGGGCAGCCTCCTATTGTGCTCATTGTGGTGGTCCTTTCCATATTACATTCACCGACTTTTCTATGCAAACTATTTTGATCCAAAATATTATCAAGGCAACCAATCCGTCCTTTAAGCGTCGAGCAGAACAAAATCTTTTCGATAACTATTCCATATTCGAAGGGAAAAACAGAACCTCGAGGGGCCATCAACGTTGGACCTTATTTAGTATACGGATGGATTCAAAATGGAAACAGGAATTAGATTTTGAGTTTTTATTGATTCACCTTGTACGAACTACTCAATCAGCCTTGGCAAGTTATTAACAATATTCCAGGTAGGGATCTTTGGTTTCAATCAATGTGTCAGACTAAATCGTAATTCCAATATCTCGACGAAAACTACTACCATTTGAGACAGTCAAGCTACCTAAAAGGCTCTCGGGTCGCATTTTATCAAAGCCTTATTAGTTTTGGAGACTCATACAGTACTCAGTGAACTGGCAGGGAACAATTTACATATGTACATATGTATGTACACCCGCTCAAAGTGACTGCATGGTGTGCTGTTTACGCTGGAGGTGTCATCGGGCCTTATTTTTTCGAAAACGCCACGGGCCAAATGACTACTATGCACGGCGAGCGCTATAGAGCCATGCTCAACGACTTTCTCCTTCCTCAATTGGATGAATGGGGACAAAAGTAAATGTGGTTCCAACAGGATTAAGCAACGGCGCATATTGCACGGGCCACAACTGAAATTCTGAGGGCTGCACTTCCGGGTCGCCTAATTTCTCGTTTTGGCGATATGCACTGTCCGAGAAGATCGCCTGATTTAACTGTTCCAGACTTCTTTTTGTGGGGTTTTTTGAAGTCACGAGTCTATGTCAACAAGCCTCAGACTCTTAAAGCCCTCAAAGAGAATATCCGTCAAGAACGCGAGGACATATCCCCGGAAGTTCTTGCAAGAGTGATGGAAAATGCCATAAATCGGGCCTGAATGGTCACCAATTCTGGCGGGGCCCACTTAGCTGATATCATTTTTTCGACTTAATGGGAAAAAAATTTAAAACATCAAATAAACATAATCCAAAAGCAGAACCGATTTATTCATTCATAAACAAAATTACAACTAAAGAACATCGGGTGACAACTTTTGCGTCAGCATAGCGTCCTGAGATGTTTATTGACTCTTCTGTAGATTGAACTCCGAATATACTCCTCCTGGTAGCGCGTCACAATCTTTGTTTCTTCTATAACAAAAATAATTTTGGTAGAGGCATGCTCATGTACTCGTAATGTGTATGGATACGATCGGCGCATGTAGGATGTCTGGTCCGTTTTTAGAGATTATTACCTTGAACACTTCGGAGGATATACGTCGGTAGTGTCTGTAGAAGAAGCATAAGTTTGCTTCTTGTCTACGGAGATTTGAAGGTAGTAAAGGATTAGCTGAATTTTGCTGATGCTGATTTTCCTATGTTGGAAATGTAGTCGTGTCATGTGACGTTAAAATTGACGGTAAATCCGAGGTAATGCATGCTTTCCTTGGGTTAAATCACTTGGCACTTGTGGTACAGTAAACATACTCTTTTTGAAAAATACTATGAACTGCGTTATCTTAGTCTTTGGCCTTTTTTTTCATTAGGAGTGATATAAGGGTGCTGTCGCCGACGAAGCTATAAATTTTGCTTTTTGTGGTACCTAAAAGCTCGTCGATAAGAAGAAGAAACAGAGTTGGAGAGAGTATAGATCCTTGAGATACTTCCGATACATTGGCGACTAAAGTTTCTATTCATCTGTCTTTGAGAAAACCAGCTGCAAAGCTGTTGTGGCTACTAAGAGGTTGACCCCAGACTCCATCAAAAGTTTTTGAGGCATTCAACCCGACGACGAAGGTTCGTGATTTCCTCCCTATATTGTTTGATGGCTGATGTCCAAAGGTGGGTTACGTAACTTAACAGGTCACGGGTTATACGACGGCTGCGGAAGCTATTATATTTTGTCGGTCGTGAATTAGCCCGTGGCCTTCTGAGTATTCGCATATCTCGATGCTGGTGGTCTTTTCCATAAAGTGGACAAAAAAAAGAGGTAAAAATTTAAAAAAGAGCTGGTGATAGTTCTGGTGCACAGATTCTGAGGTTCATGGCTGGTATTCTGTTATTCTCTCGTGGAAATTTGTTTTTGCGGTTTCGACTGTTTAATTAGATTGCGGACACGACTTGTTTGCAATTTTTATTTGTGGTCGATTTTGTAATACATGGCTTTATTCCACTGAAAATTATTTCACGCTTTGATGTCGTTGATCCGACAACAAACATTAGCCCATGGAAACGACGCAACAAAATCTCAGAGGTTATCCCAATTAGTTAGTTTGTGTTGACAGATGAACGGTGGTCTTTTTGTCGGCGTTGGTAATGCGTGAAGTGGTTATATTAGGACATAGTTCGAATCTCCTAAAGGCGCAGTGACAGTTCCCATCTGCGTTGACGGTTCATGGATGAGAAGACTTAACCACGAACTATACGAACTGAACAGCGACACCGACCTGGTCAAAAAGATACATGTTCAACGATTAAGATGGCTAGGGTATGTAGAGCGGACTAACACCAATGTTCCAGCCCAAAGACCCCTCGACTCCATCCCTGAGGGACTACGCAGAAGAGGACGACCTAATCTCCGAAGACTTGTGGAGGATAACCTCAACCAACCCGGCGTACGCAACTAGAGAC
Source organism: Matsumyia berberina (assembly GCA_917880715.2). Lineage (NCBI taxonomy): Eukaryota > Metazoa > Arthropoda > Insecta > Diptera > Syrphidae > Matsumyia > Matsumyia berberina. The sequence goes on from OU862870.1 coordinate 41,282,650, forward strand.
AGCGATAGTGCTGGCTGAAGGGGTTTGTTGGTCAAGGCTCTAGTTCACCACTAATTATAGCGCCATCTAATGTTTAAGACCAAAAATGATATATTTGACTTGTTCGATGGCGTGGGACTTCAGGTGGCGTGGGTAATTGTTAAGAGAGATCGTTTGGAGCAAAGTATTGCCGCGCTGAATAGCCTTTATTCGAAGGGAATGTGTATCGTGATAGCGAGACCAGACTTGCTGACACATTCAAGTATTGGTCTGGAAAATGTAAAGAAGAGGGTTTCGTGACATAGGGTTTCGGGAATTCTTTCGACCAGCGTTTCATGAAACCGAGAGCAGAGTTGGCTCGGCGGATAATGTTATCCATATAGGAGGGGAAATAAAGTACTCTGTCGCAGAAAACACCCAAGTCGCACAGTTAAGTTACTGAAGGAACGGACAAATAAAATAGGATCTGGGAGCAGGTGGAAAACGCTTTCGAGAATAAGTAATAGTTTGACAATTGGTGTAGTTGAGCTCATGAAAATTCATTCTTTTGGCACCAAGTTGACAAGTTGTTCAGGTCAATAGTTGGAAGACTGCTACCAACAACCAAAGCGTGTACATAAGCAGCGAATCCTGTTTAACAACATTTTCTTACAACCATTTGATTGTTGTGCTTTTCATTTTTTTTTTTTTCAAGAGGTTTCATTATTAGGTGTTTTTGGAAGGAAGGGGCCTTATTTAATTATTTTAATTTTTTCAGGCAGTTTTTTTCTTGTTTATCAGCTTTCGTATTTTTACCCATATCCAATAATATTCTAACACATTCTGAAGATATCTATCGCTTGTTGCATTTTCTGGTATATTTCCACTCGAAAACAAGTTCGAACATATTAATGTCTGTGTTCTTTAAACCAATATTTAAATTTTTTTTTATAAATCATTTGAACTATTTTACCTTTTCATTCTTCATCAAGTTTAGTAGTCAGAATAAATAAGGCTTAGCACAAAACCATGATTTACGATTCTCCAAACACCAACCCCTAATTATTATTATTTTTCTTTAAATTGATTTCGCAGGTACTTATGCATAAATTTAAGTTTAAAACAGAAAACCAAAGCTCCAGTCATTTAACCTTTTTTTAATAGCCGGACAGTCATTAATTTCTATTTAAAAAAAAAAACTGTAACAATAAAACCTAACCACACAAAAAAAGAAGCAATTTAATGATTTGAAGTTACCACCAACCAGCCAACTTCTCCTACTCCATTTTCCACCCAAAAAAAAAAAGCAACGTAACTTCCTCTCATCCATTATTGGGTTAAACTTCACCAGAAGACAACTTGAATTCCCAATTTAAATTGCAAATTTGTTAAATAAGGATTTTGCGAATTTATAATTATTTGTGCAAACTTTATTTATAATGATGGGAAAGTTTTTCCCGCTCCAGCGCCCAACTTCATGTCTTGTACGTCTTCAACAATTTTTGTTAATTATACCGAAGGTGCATTGTTGTTGGCTTTAACTTTGAATACTCCTCGAAAGTAATTCCTCTCTTATGACATTCCAAGTTCTTTACGATAGTCATCAATAAACTTTGTGAGGAATTAGTGCTACGGTGCAAGTTCGTTCGGGGAGAAAAATGAATGAATGCCTTCAAAGGGGAACGAAATCGCTGATAAGTTTTTGAATGACAAATGAACTGTCGGTAAATGACGTTGGGACTTTTAAAATTGGTATCACCGTTAAAATAGAAGTTACCCGGAGCAGAAATGAAGGCGTTTAAATAAAGTGTATGTAATTGTTTTTTTTTTTTTTTTTCAAAACTTTAAAGATTTAAGCGATTTTTGTTTTAAAACTTTTTCTTTTGGATCCTTAAGTCGAATGGAGTAGTTATAGTTAGTGACTACAACTTATATGATAAACTTGGTTGGGAATGGAACAATTAAGGGGTTAAATGTCGTACTAATGTTGAAGAGATATTTGAAACCATCGTCCGAAATGTCGGAGCCACCGCTGGAGATGAACTTGTATGATATTTTACAGAAAAGTGCTTATTGTAGGTATTCGCAAATTAGTTTCCGTCGAGTAGTACAGTCCTAAGCTAATGAAGGGTTCCATGATGACAGAAGGTTATATCAAAAGATATGTCTTATGTCTGAGACACGATTGCCTACTTTCAAACGATGAGCAATGACTTGAGCCTGAATCGTAATGATTTCACCGAGATCTTTGATTTCAAAGACAAGGTGATAGGTTTTCTGTGGCAAGAATTGTATAACAGGAGAAAGGAGATACATAGGCCAAGAATAAGAAGAACATAGAAAAAAAAACGACCAAAAAGAACGAGAGACCCGAAGGAACCCAATAAAAAAAAAAGCGATAGGTACGACGGATGGTTACTTTACGTATATGGGTTCCCTTGCTGACATAATTGTTAGCGCCTCTCTTAGACCACATAGAGGTCATTGTACTCAATGCTCCAAAAATCCTGGGAACCTTAAATTTGGCAACTGCTGATGGTTGGTTGGTTGGCTTAGTAGGGTGCGGCTCTGAAGAACCACTTGCCACTGTTCGGACCCGTTGGGTTCCCCTCTGTAGCATCTGTTGTAGAAGAAGTGTGATAAGGAGGGTGTAAGTGAAGGGTTATGGTTCAACCGCTAATTAAACCACCCAGATAAATTAATGAATCTCAGGAAATTGCTAAATTCAATGTTTCGGAGGCCCTTTAGTCTTAAAAGGAAGTCATTGCCAAGGGCTCTGTTCCTTTTGGGGGCTAGTGCGGGACAATCAGATAATAGGTGGCAATTTTTCCTTCGTCCCTACAACTTTTACGGTAGGCATTGTATGGGAGACCTAACCTTGTATGATTACCTACTAAGCAGGGCCCAGTTACAATGTCAGTGATGGCTCGAAGTTTCTTACGGCTGAATTTTACTCTTCTCATCGAAGGCAGGCCATACCGATCTATAGCGCATGTAACTAATTGACACTGGTATTTATTAGTTTTTCCTTAAAACCGTGGCTCAGTGGTGACTGTGTTGATGTGCGAGCTGCGTAGGTTTGAGCCCCAACAATATCCACACAACATATTTTGCAGCATCCTCTCTCGTCAAGAAATGACAAACATGCGAGACTATAACTTGTCATGTTCTTAATTCGCCGTACGGGGTCGGCAATAAATTATAGGTCTCTTCCATTCTTGTGAAAAAAATTTGTGACTGCCTTCTTCACTGAACTACAAATTACAGCCTTTCCAGGCTGCTCTTCGATTACATCTGCCGCTGCTCTCGATGCTCTGCTTTATTTACCTGCTCTTTATACTTATATCATGGGCTGTATTATCAAAGCAATTTTTCGTCGACTTTCCTTGCATTCAGTACTAACTACCGTCAGAGTCAAAGCCTGGACTGGGCTGTAGTCCAATTTCTGCGGGTGGGACAAAAACCAGTCATGCTGGTGTCTTCGTTGAGGCCGACAGTATTAGACTTCATTCCTCGTTAGGAAAGTATGCCGAAGATGTATGCTTTCCTAATGGCTAAGGATTACCTTATAAAGAATAAGGGAAGGGTTAAGATCACCGGCGTCAGTCGCGATAGTCGGGCTGGTCTTATGCCCTTGCTCAACCCGTTAAATAGTTCCAAAATAGTTAGAAAATGCGAGGAATGTGAACTCTGTGACCCTTAACTAGAGCACACTGGGATCTCTGAAAATGCTATGTCTCATGCGATTGATAGATATGGCTCGGAGGATGATTTTTCAGGATCTGAACCTACGTTGTGTCTTTCCACGTAGTAAGTCAGGGCCTCCATTTGCCATTGGTTTTGGGTATGGCATGGCTTTTCAGGACAACATATGGTCCTGAAGGTCTGCAGGAAATCATATGCTTTCTCCCTGTCTCTTAGTCAACTCAATGTGCTAAGCTCAAGCGACAGTGTTTTTCGTGACGCTAGTGGGTATTTACTCGGATTAGGTGACAGATCTTCGGTGTGGTAAATGCTGATACTGTAAGCTCCTCATCATTGAAGTGGTTTCTCGGTTTTTTTTTAGTCGAGAATATTTCAGTAAAATTGTCAAAACTCGGTCCTGCTTACACCCAATGGAGCAGTTGCGCTTGAACGCTCCAGGGGAGTGTTTTCTTACCAGACAAGTGCGACGGACAATAACCAGAAAAGGATCCAGAACTATTTTGTGGAGGCTAGGCAGTGTGAAGCAGTATTGCAAACAACTTTCAGCGATAAATTCCTCAAACCGAAATCTGTGTGAATCTATAAAATATGACGTGTATCATGAAGCGCACAAGAGATTTCTGAGAGAAGCCAAAGCCAAAACCTTGGAGATCTACACAAATTGTTCCAAAACCGAAAATAATGTGGACGAGGTGTTTTCACCGATGATCTAAATCACGAGATTTCCTTTGGCCTTCTAGACCACAGAAGCGTCTTCCATCCAAAGATCATGGTGATGAAGGAGTCCCTGTCTTGGCTGAGGTGGAATGTAATATCTACTAGGGATATTGGCATTTTCACAGACAACTAGACCGCCATTAAGCCGCTAGAATCAGTCTATGTAACATCAAAAATAGTTCTAGATTGGCCCCAGCCAGGAAAACACCAAACATTTTTCGCGACACCACCTCTCATCGGGGAATGACAAGCCTCCGGGAGTATAATTTGTCATGAAAGAGCTTCTCACCTCGCCGTTCGGAGGCGGCAATAAATTGTAGGTCCCTTCCATTCATGTGAAAAATGTAACACGCACAGCATGAATGGTTGCGAGAAGCTAGGCTTTGGCTCATCCCGAGCTGTCGCGCCATCTATTTTTTTTTTTTTTTAAACGGCATCTCGGAGCTACTATACGTGTCATCACAGGGCGCCGGCCGCCTCATAGGCAGACATTCTACTCGCCTGGGCGTTCATGGAAATGATTTCTGCAGAAACTACAGGGACGACGAAGAGACGATCCTCCATCTCCTCTGTACCTTTTGTTTTGACAATCTTGGCGACATAGCACAACAAGATGTCGAAAACCTAGTTCGCTTTATTAAAAGCTTCTACTGGTTCCACGATGAGGAAAAAGAATTTCTCATAGATTCAGCATGAGACATGACAATGGACCTACTGTTGGTCCAAGTGCGTCAGCTATGTATGTCGACAGCCTCTCTAACTTAACCTTACCTATCACCAAGCGCATACATCTGCTTTAACATAACCAATGTCCTGTAAGTTTTTAATGGAAATACAATAGACGTTTTGCTTTTCTTGTCTGAACACGTCGAGCATGGTCCGAACAGAGCGTGCTCAGGGCTCAGAGCGCTCTGATTTGTTTAAGAAACACACACTTGACCAGTTCGTATCATTACTCGTTAGCTGTCAAACCACAATGCAAAGTGTTTATTCTCTCTCTCGCTCCTCTCTTTTTCTCTTCTATTAATTTGACGTTAGTTGTGCTCAACTTTTTACTTCGAATGCTCGGTCAATTTAGTACGGGCTCGTAGATGGAGCTCCGAGCAGGCTCTGAATGAAAAAAGAAACACAAACTGAGAGCTCTAATGTGTCTGAGCTAAATAAGAAACACGAATCTTTTTTTTAATACTAAGGCTCTGCCTTATACCATTAGAAATAAGAGTCTTATCAACTGACCGAAACTCCTTCAACTGTGCTCTTTTACTTCTTTGAATCATAAGGTACATATAACAAACTTTTGTGCCGTGAAAATAATTTTTTTAAAAAAAACTTCCAACTCCCGAAAACTTTTCATTTGGGACCTAATCAATTATTTAAACCAGAAGAGACTAAAAGGTTAGATGCCTGTAATATTTATGAAAAAAAAAAATGTCTTGTGAAAAATCAGTCGCTTGGAGTGAAAATTGTATTAAATACAAGTTGTGTTGTTTTGTGAAAACAAAAGAATATTTACTCTTAGAGAAGTTTTACCATTACGAACTTCATCTACAGCAACTTTATTTGTATGTACATTCTGAAGCACTGTTGGAAATTTTCATATGCCCAAGATAAATTCCATCGTTTGCCTCGCTTTGTTTGTTTACCCAATCAAATCAGATTTTCTCAATCTGAAAGATAAACAATATTTCAACCATCCCAGCTGAATTAAATCAAAGCGTATTAAATGGAAAAAAAAAAGAGTAACTACAAGTTCCGGCAATCTTTAGCCATAACGTAAACGAAATAGCCTAACTTGCGTTCACAAATTTCAACTAGCTCAATATTTGAATCTTTCGTCGACAAACTGATTAGTCCCCTTAGGAGTGGGGTTTCAGACATTAGAAAGAATGGATAATCCGTGAAAATTTATGACAGGCCTCGTTGACATCATAGATGTATCGGGGGGTAGATATGCCATAGTTAGGTCATGCACAGCAAATGAACTCTAACGATTCTGGGTTTTAAATTAATCCGAGGAGAAGTAGATCGAAGCAAAGGAAATGGAGATAATAAATCCACGTTTTCTGGAATAAAAAAAAAGGAGAAATAAAATGGGTTGAACTTTGCAAATTTTTTTTATGTTCTTCAACACTTTGAACTGTGTCCTTTAAAGTTTATGAAAACTTACTGATGGAGACAAAAAAAAAATCATAATGGCGGAGAAAAATGTTCTCTTTGCATTTTTATGGCTAAGAGACCAATTGTCTCTGTATGACGGTAGAGTACAGGAGTAATGTGGCAGGCAGTTTAGAAGAAGAGGCGGTTCAGTTGGAACTCAATTAATGCTAAGATTCACGGTTTTAAAACCACAATTTTTGTTGGTTTTGGATATTGGTAGGTGATAAACGAAGAAAACAGTTAGTAAACAAAGATACTCCTACTTAAATGCAATCCATGAAGTTGAGAAACATATTAGTTCTCCAAACCTTTTCGTGAGTTTACCTAGAATGCGTTGTCGGAGCCTTATTAGGGCTGTGGATTTGCAAAGGGAGTGGAAAAGAGATTCCTCTTCGCCGTTATCCTTGCAATTACGACAAAATAGTCATCACGGATGCTTAGTTGCTTGATTTCTTATTGGCTTATGGCCTGTACTAGTTGCTACGATTCTTACAATATCTGCTCTTGATAGGTTCAGTTACTCATCAATTTTTTGTTTGTTACAACTAGGGCAAGTATTTTTTTATAGAGCGCTGTTAGTAAGCCTATTCCTCTCTTTGCTGGACAGCATTTAAAAAAAAAAGGAGAAAGTTGTCTTTAACAATTCCCAGTGAAATATTGACTATTTCTGCTAGAGTGCCAATAAGGGCTGGCACACACCTGGCAAGTTATTCAGCTGTTTGTTACCCTCGATTTCCTGCGACTAGTGTTACCAAATAAAACTTAAAAATCCGGACGTTAGAGCCCAAAAGTTGGGACAAATCGGCATATAGTCATAAAATGTTAAATACTCAATTAAGGAACGCATAAAAGCACACACATACCTACCCTCGAACATGGCAGTATCTAAAGGATCCTTTCAGTTTCATTCAAATGCAACATTCAAAATCATCAGGGATCGCTAAACCTAGAATACTGTGGCGCATGTGGAACATTTTTACCGATTTCTGCAGTGATCTCAGTGCTGACTTCATTCGCTTCTACAAAGTTTAATACTTCAAACATGACCTTAGCCAATGGATCCTTTCAGTTGCCTACAAATGCGAGGCCTTTTCGTTTAAGTATGTCTCATCGAGGACCGCAAAACCTAGAATACTGTGGCGTATCTGGAATATTTTAACAGATTTTTTTCAGGTGTCCTCAGTAGTAGAACTGCACATAACATACATTTGTTGGAAGTATGTACATAATTGTTTGATCAATTGGATCATTTTTTTTTAGCGAAGCCGAGCGAGGTACAGTTGTTTGAAACTCAGGTATCGTTAGGTTTCATTGGCGTCCAAGGATGGTGTCTAGGCTAGCTGGGGACATTTGTGGTGTTTTGTCATTGCTATATAATTCACATAATCAGTGTCAGCTCACTCTTTAAGCCATGACACTCTACTGCCAGTGTTATGCCTTCGACATAAGCTTGCAAAGTTGATCGATTTTATTTATTTAAAAATCTGCTCCAATGTTTCAATTGGCAACCTGTGTTTTTTCTGTAGCAGGCAAAGAAATAGAAAACAGTGGCAATTTCGTATTGTGGTTAAGGTTTAATTTTTGTATTTCTACAGTTTTCAATCGAAGTAGAATAAAAAAGAAAAAATCACACATCATTGGGACATTTTCTAAATCGGGACAGAGTTGACAAATCGGAACTGTCCCGCTAAAATCGGAGCGTTCGTCTTCTTCCTGTGACCCTGTACAAACGGCCAATTTTTACAGATCTTTCTGGCATTACTTTACCAGTTTTGAGCATATAATGGTCAATAGCAGTGTTTTAAATGGGTGTTGGAAAAATTTTTAGCAAAGAGCTCTGCTCAGCATATACACGCCGTTCAGGCAAAAGGATTTCGATATTTTCAGGTTGTATATGTACGAAGATCAATGCATAAATGCCGCGGTCAACTTTTGAGCCGTCTGTACTTTCGGAAATAAGGGCGCGTGGATACCACTTCAGGTTTAAGGAAGATGTTTTACGAATTAAATTTATTCGCAATTTTTGTATGGATCGGTACTAGCCAAAAAATGTTCTTTTACATATATTGTACCCATGACGCGGACTACCAACTAGCAGAACTATTTTGTTCTAAAGTGATGTCCTCTCAGCCTAAAAAATGCAGAGATTTCGCTAGCTTACTAGCATCGGTCTAGCCTTCTCAAAAAAGATGTCTTATTATGCCCTTTCCTCAATATCTTGCTAAGCCTTTAAGGGTCCCAATAATTTGGGAGTTGTCCATCTAAGTTTATTTTTTGGTTTTTAAATGGACTCCTTGTAGGTCTTCCAGAATTCCATCTTTGCCCTCTGAGTTTGGACAGATCTTCAGTCCACCACATAGGGAGTTTTTTCTTGCTATACCTAATTTCCCATGAGTTTTACAGGCACATTGCTTGTTTGAATAAATCTTTGCGTCTAGTTCCGGTATCGAATTTTTTTTTTAAGTGGTACGTTCATCGTAAGAAAAGTCTATTTTCTGAAGTGTTGTTAAGTCGAACTGGAGTACATAATCGTTTGTCTACCACGCTTTTGAAATTTTTGTTTAATAGTGATCGAGGTTGAAAATAGTAGTGTTAGGACTACTAAATCTGCTCGTACTACACCCAGACTAAAAAGGAAAAGCTTCCACTAAGAATAATGAACCCATGGGTATCATTCTTGGTGAGAGCTCTTAGTTCGATTTGCTTTCTCCGCAGCTTTATTAAGATGGTTGCACTTTCTTCTTGATAAGCCAAAAACGGACGTTAATAACTAGTGATATCCTCACGGATGTTGGCAATTTTCTGATGAACAAACGTCGATCAGATGTATTTTGTTGCGATCGACCTCAAAAACACATATACAGGTTTTTGCAATAAGAGCACTACAAAAGTTTTTTTAAATAAAATAAAAACGGTTTTGGATATCAATGAAATTCTTTATTCCTGTGAAAATACGTTCGATGCCATTATGTATGAAACTCGATTTCTTTTGCATGGCCACCACGGGCACGCTTGCAGAAGTCCAGACGCTGAACCCAATTTTCGACGGTTTTCAAACATAAATCGGCCGATACTGCTGCAATTTCACGTTCGATATTCGTACGAAGTTCATTAATCGTCGCTGGATTGTTGGCATAGACCAAAGACTTGACGTAGCCCCACAGGAAATAGTCTAACGGCGTCAAATCGCACGACCGAGGCGGCCAAGCGATGATGACTCATGGAGTACGTGTGGATTGCTACCTGACCAATACCGCATATTTTGTTTATTGACGAAGCCATCCAGCCAGAAATGAGCCTCATCGCTGAAGATGATTTTTCGATTAATATCCGAATCATTTTCAAGTTGTTGCTCAGCCCAATTCACGAATATACGACGCTTCTGGTGGTCAAGCGGCTTCAGTTCTTGCGTCAATTTAATCTTGTAAGGATGTAGGCCAAGATCTTTTCGCAAAATTCGCCACAACGACGTCACAGAGATGCCCAACGCTTGAGAACGACGTGTGAGAGACACATTTGGGCTTTCTGCAACTGAAGCCTCAGCGGCAGCAATATTCTCGACACTACGGGCACTTCTTTGTCTCACTGGCACGGGAACATTTTGTACTGTGCCTGTGGATTCAAATTTTTCCACTAGACGCTCAATTGTTGATCTGCTAGGACGATTATGACGACCATAAATTGGACGTAGCGCTCTTAACGTTGACTCCGAATTTCGGTAGTAAATTTTAATAATTTCGACTCGTTGTTGGCTCGTATATCTTTCCATCATGAAATGGCAAAACTTACTGAAGAGAAATGTCATAAAACCGCAAGAAAAATATGGCGTCGTTTGCTGTCCCTGTCGCTCTACTTTTGTAGCGTCCCTATTGAAAAACCCTTTACATATACGGGGTTTTTAAATAGAGACATAACTATTTTGTATTTTAGTTAAAACGCACCCTTAAACTTTTTTTGTGTTCTGTAAATATCGAAACGTCAGTCAAGGTTTACATTTTTATCATTGTGAAGTTCACGAACGAGCAACGTTTGAAAATTATTAAAAATAAATCCTGAGTCGGCGGTTGCAACTTTATGAATGCTTCCTCCAATTTTCGCCCGTAATAATCGTCCCAGCAGACAGGCTGTGCGTGCTATAAGTGGATAAATTCGAGTCACCATATTCACCATTGAATTTCTCTCTACCATGAGACAACGAAGTAAAATATCGCAGCCCTAAGTCCTTCAGTGGTCGGCGTGGGTCAGTGGTTAGTGCGTTTGACTGCTGATCGAGCGGCATGGGTTCAAGCCCCAGCCAGGTACATCGAACATTTTTCACGGCACCACCTCTCGTCGGGGAATGACAAGCCTCCGGGAGTATAATCTGTCATGAAAGATTGCAAAAATTGTACATCCCTTCAAAATCAAATTAACTCAAAAAACGAAGCCTCATGATAATTTGAAGCACTGAAATTTCTCCGATTGGGCTCTGCAAAAGTTTGAAGAAAGTTATGAATTTAATCGTTTTGTCTTGTATTAGTCCAATGCATGATATTTGATCACCGAGTATTCAGAGCAGCCAACATCAAGAGTAGTAAAGACAAATTGGCGATAAGAGAGTGAGAAAAGCACTTCTGCGGACTATGTCCTTCAATTTTTCTTTGACAGTTGTGAGTTTTAGATCCCAAACCATCATCGTACTCAAGTCCTAGAAAATACAAAAGCATTTCAAATGAATACCAATTCTTCCAGAAGTAAGTGACGAACGGTATAGAATAAGGTAACGTTCGTTCCTTCCGAAAACCTAATTCATTCTAAATCACTTAAACAGAGCTCTAACGGCACTTTAATTTGTCCACACTTATGCGTGAATGAGTGATGATCATACGGGAAGGACATCTTTTAAAATGGGTTTTCTTCATTATCATAAATTTAAAACGTACGAATAAATTAACAATAAAAAAAAAGTGTTTTTCTCAGTAAAATTAATCGTAAATAAGATTTTAGTAGATTTTGTGTTTGGGTGCTGGAAACTACAGTAAATAAGATTTTTACTGCCGACTTTAGTTACCATAAAATTCCACTTGTTCGTGGCGGGAGTAAGGTAATACAAACGACACACATGGAGAAAGGAATAATTCCTGAGTATACTTCAAATGTCCTTACACGCTGTTCACATTAAATATACACATTAAAAGTGATATCCTTCCCCCATGGAACCGGGTCTCAATGGGTTAAGTGATTACATCTTGAGTTGTATAAATTCCAAATTCAATTGGGAATTCAATCTAACGTTCTTCCTTTCGCACTTATGAATGTAGAGACAAAACTAATGCAACAATTTCTATTACGCTCCCCTGGGGTTAATATCTTTGGAGATTTCACCATAAAAGTCCTTAAATTTTTAATTCCCATTTTTGACATATGTACGACTGTACCGATTTCGGCTTCGAACAAATAGAACTCCGTAGTTCTCCAAATGGGCTACTAATTAAGCCGAGCTGCAGTAGGAGTAAAATGTGCCTAATACACCATCGATGCCGCAAACTACTCAATTTGCGCATTCATTCTGCCCAAAGCGAACCGAGAGCTGGCACGTTTCCGGTACGGACTCATCATTGTTTGCGAGCTGGAAAAGCACAAAATCACCGCAGTATGATGACAATATTCAATTTCAGGAATTATAATCACATTGGGAGTTTTGTGTGCCTTGTCCTGGCATGTTACATGCAAGACTTGGAGTTCGTGTTTTCAAATTTGAATTATCGATTTGATTTGTGGGCTGCACAAACTTTTGAATAGACTGTGGACAGTCCTATGCCGATGCTGTCAGGGCAAACTGTTCTTAGGAATTTATTTCGAATTGTCAGAATTACAATTTACCGAGTGTGTGTATGCATGGATGGTGCAGCTTTTCTAAAGGATCGCTTTTGTCTCTTATTGTGATTACTATTGCATTTTGGGAATTCATTCAACTCAGTGGTTTATGGGGTTATGATTCCTTTTTTTGTCGGAAGGCGGTTGCGATGAGGTTGGTAATCGAAATTTCTTATCGTAATTAAATGTAATTTACTTGCCGCTTGAAGAAAATTGACGTGTATAACTCCCTCCAATGTTTAGTTGGATTAAATACTGCGGTTAACTTAAAAAAGCCGAGGGAGGAAAATGTTGGGTCGGATGGAAATTGATGAATAAGAAGGGCCTGTCTAAGTCAGATGTTTGTCGCGTTTATGCAGAGCAAAAGGAGACAGGAAGGCAGGGTGGTAGGCAAGGTGGCTGTCCACGCGAGACACAGACGCACGTAGGTAGGCCCTTTGTGGTACCACTAGGATCTATACACTAAAGTGCTACTCCACCTATCGAAACCATTTGGAGCTTAGAAGCTGAGGATGCTTTTGACGACTGTATGGATAGTTCGCGCAAATTGTCGAAGTGATACACTCCTAGATAGAGTTTCCTACTTTAGGATAAGTCATGACATGTAAAAAAGAAATGGAGGATTGTTTCTTCCTCCTTCTCGTCCCTGCAGTTCATATAAAAGCAATTTCAGAAGAGGTCCATCCTTCTGGCATGAAGTGGCCAGTGAGAACACTAAGTCTGAAATCTCTCCTCTACCCCTATGGGATATCTCCTGAGGATGTTAAGTTGATGGCGGAAAATCAAAAGTTATGGAGAGTCCACTTAAGCAGTCTAAAGCTGCGACCGGACAGTCCATTTGAGCTCCCGATAGTGGATGAAAATAATGGTGAAAGCAGGACATTAAGTTCTTTTGCGAATTTATGTCGCAGTGAAGTAACCAACGACGCGACGACGAATCAAATTCCGCTGTCAGCCAGAATGAACCATTCAATCTGGACGATGAAAACCAACAATTCCGTCCACTCGATCTGGACGAGGTCCAACAAAGCTGCTGGAGCTGACGGCCTAGTTGGTGAGCTGTTCAAAGCGGCTGGCGATGACTTGGTAAGGAGCATGCATCAACTCATCTGTAAAATATGGTCGGAGGAACGTATGCCCGATGAATGGAACCTCAGCATCGATCCTCAAGAAAGGAGACCTGCGCCAGCTACAGAGGCATCAGTCTTCACCTCACTCATCACCTTTTCATCGATTTTAAGGCCACGAATGACAGCATCTATAGAGACAAGCTTTTGGTATCCCTGCCAAACTCGTCCATTTGTGCAGGATTACGATGGAGAATGCACGCTGCTCCATCGAGGTCGGTCAAGACCTCACTGAGACCTTTAATGTGAAAAAAGGATTTAGACAAGGCGACGCAGTGTCATGCGACTTCTTCAACATCGTTCTTGAAACAGTGGTGCAAAACTCAATACCAGAGGCACAATCTTTTAAAAGTCCGTCCAATTATTAGCATACGCCGACGAAGGAACGCAGCGTGATGTCACTGACGCGTTTGTGAGTATTGGGACGGAGGCGGCAAAGATGTATTCAACGGTCAATGAGAAGAAGACCAAGTATATGCTGTCAACAAGAAAGGACACTCAATACCGACGTCGTGGACAGAACGTCAATGTGGACCGATACTTTGATGGAGTTAAGTACTTTATCTGCCTTGACTCCACCGTCAATTCAGACAACGCCACCAGCCCTGAGATCAAACGAAGAATAACTCTTGCCAATCGCTGTTTCTTTGGGCTAAGAAGGCAATCGAGTAGTAAAGCCCTCTCCCAAACGACCAAAGTGACTCTTTGTAAGACCTTAAACGTCCCAATCCTGCGTTATGGCGCATAGAAATGCTCTCTGTCAAAAGTGGATGAGGTTGTGGTTGAATTTTTCGAGAGTAAAATTCCTCGGGTAATTTTCTTTCCCGTCTGCATAAACGGTGAGTGGAGAGGAAGATACAACGACGATGTGTACGGGCTGTACAGCTACGTCGGCTTAGCCAGAAGAGTGAAGGTTCAACGACTGAGGTGGCTGGATCATGCAAATGCGGATGGACAGCAATGCTTCGGCCCAGAAGTGGAAGAGGACCCTAACCAACTTGGCGTGCGAAACTGAAGGCAGCTGGCTACAGATTGAGTTGCCTGAAGACGCTTGTTGGTTGGGGCCCAGGTCTACCCGGACTGAAGCGCCACCTTAAGTAAGTGAGTAAAAAGTTACCAAACGATATTTCATGTCCCCAGTTCACGGTAAGAAATGACCAACCTTAACTTCCTTCTGTTGTTGTTTGAATGGGGCTTACAACCAGTTTGGTTGCAAGAAGTTGGGTAATTTGTTCTGCTTCACACGGTCTGTAAAAATATTTGCGTTTATATGGCTACTTGTGCACGTACAGCCAATTCGCAAACATTGTGATTAAACCTCCCCTTCTAGCTTTGACCTATAGCGTATGAATATGGTGCACTTTACATGTCTGACAGACAAAACCATTTTTTTATACAGCAGAGATTAATCCAAAGCTTTAGATGGAGTGTGACAATTCGAATTTGAATTAATATTAAATATTTACTTAATAAATATTTCAGGTCATCCAAGCAATTAACCTCACGACGACAGAAATGACTTTTTGTACGAAAAAGTTACACAAATGCTAGCCAATTGTACAGCATTAATAAATCAAAAACACAAATCGAGATTTTTCCATCAATCATTTTGGAACAGTTGCGATGTCCATGTCAAATCACTTGCTAAAAGTTTCCCAAGATAGGGGGGACCAGTCCTCCATTGAACTTTACTTGTTTGTAACACGATTTCGCTTTTTTTGTTTTACATTTTTTTTTTTTCCTTTATTTGCAGGAAGTTTTTAATTTTATAAAATTCCTCATTCAATTCTGAATTTCTATACATTTCTGATGGATGGCTGCTGAATAGACGCTGAATAACTCATCTACAAAAAAAATTAGTAAATTAAAATTAAATCGATTTCCGTTCCGTTTTTTTATTAATTTTTGTTGAGCACTTTAAACGATTTGAAATTATTGCTTAAATCTCCGCTATTGTAGACAATAATTTATTTTTCTTCGTTTTCGATGAACGTGTTAATCATTTGAATGAGTGTATCTTGTTAGTTGCTTTGGTCGTATTCATAGATTCCATGCCAATGACCGTTTCGACTGTCAGAGATGATATGTTACTTCCAGCTGCTCAAAGAAGTTAATCTGCGTTATTTCGTCACATTCAGGCTGGGATGCACTATTAAAATTTAACTGAGTTTGTCACATCCTCGTCTGTAGGTGGGTGGGTAGGTCATCAAGCTGGAGAGCCTAAAATCCAATAAGCGCATTTGGTGAACCTTGCGAACTTTGGATGTTGTCAACCGGTCTTTAGTGTGGATTTTGGGGAAAAACAGCATATCAGAAATTTTTTCCTTTGCCTAGTCTCTTTCGCATCCTGACAGCTCCTGCAGTAGTCTGGGGTGTCGATGCCGAGTCTGTTGGCCATGGTACCTATGGCACAATGTCTCGTCAGTACACCTACTAGGATGCGAGCATATTTTTTATTCATAGCCGGACATTTACATTTTTGACAAGACATTTTGTTTTGTTTTGGTCTATTCTCTGCCATAAGCTGCGGGATATAATGGATTCGCCTCTGGCGGAACATGAGGTGTTTATAATCTCTCTCATCGTTACCGTTACCTTTCAGTACATCGATAGGGATGTTTATCAATATTTGGGTATGCGTGTACTCTCTTTTCAAAGCTGATCCCTGCCGAGCAAGTTCGTTTGCTTTCTCATTGCCCTCGATATCGCGGTGTCCGGAGACCCCGCAGAAGTTAGCCTCGTGGTGATGCCTATTTTATTTAGGATTTTGCAACAGGTAGACACCGCTTTCGATTTAGTGCTGGGCCTTGAAAGCTGCTCGACTATCCATGAGGATGGTGATCCTAGTTCGGCTCAGTCTCCTATCGTCTATTGTTCTTGCTGCTCTATCAATGGCGAAAATTTCAGCTTGGAATGCACTACAGTCATCCGGGAGTCTGTATGAATCGTTTACATTTAACGAACTACTGTACACCCCTGCTCCAGTTCCTTTCTCCATCTTAGAACCATTAGTGTAGATTTGGATAGCTTGGACTCCCGTTAGGGTGTTGGCTTCGCAATATTGTCTGCTGGGTATAAGAGTGGAGTAGTTTTTGTCGAAGTCTAAGTATGGTGTGAAGTAGTTTGTTTTCCTTTCGAGATCATCATGTCCATATATGTAGGTAAAGTATCGTCCCATGACCGTAGGAGCTGTGCTCACATGAGCCGGACTCTCTTAGCTGAGTGCTGCTTTTGCCGCTGTGCTCTTTACGAAGTGGTCTAGTGGGGGTAAAGTGTAGCAAGTGTAAGAAATGTTGACTCTTCACAGGTTCTAGTGAAATTAACTCGTTCCGCGATAGAGCTCTCAAGAGTTAAACATTGTCTGGCCAATTCATCGACCTATTCGTTAATCACTTATGCCCCTATCTCCTGGAGCCCAGGTTAGAGTTACAGAGAACCGATTGTCCAGATCCCACGCTCCTTCGAAAATTGTTGTGTCATGTAAACCAATGTGGTTCCAAGGGCTATTGCTTAAATGGCCGATTGGCTGTCTGTTTATATTGCAATTTTTCAATAACAAGTTTAGTTGATTTAAAGCATGTTACCGGTTTCTTATAGGAAAGGCTGGCGAAATTTAATAGCCTCAGCAATTTTAGTACCTCCACAGTGAATAACCGAATTGATTCCACTCTTCACCTTTCATCTGCATGCAAAGATTGAGATGTCAAAGTTTTGTCTCCCCTCTCCGCTTTCTCATTCCATTCTGATTATAGGCCTGCTAGACGTACTGGTTTTGACGAGACGAGACGATTTTAATGAAGTTTTATTTGGCAGTCCTAGCTTTTTGGAAAGTTTAGTCTTGGAGTGAAATAGTCAGTTTAGTTCGTAACCACTTCTTGCTTTATCGAGTTAAGAATGTTTCCAGGGCTGTGTCTTGTGGCTGTTGATCATTCAAATCATTCGAGTTTTATAGCTCTGTATGTTTCCATTTATTTAGCACGCAGCTCCAGTAGAAAAAGGGGCAAGTTAACAGTAAGCGCATTCGTTCGGCAGCGACGCAACGCTGTGGTAAGGCTCATGCTTACAGTTCTTTTTTCTCGGCTAAGTTTATTCTTGTTGCTTGCTTTGGTCATTGAGGGCCGTCGGATCAATGACCCGTAAGTGAGGATGGGAAGTGCTACTGCTGTGTACGTCTATATCACTATTTTCGGAGGAAGTTCCCACTTTTGCAAAGGATTCTGTTCTCACATCGGCACTGGCCCGATTGTTCCGAGAGGGAAATTCAAAAACATGGACTTTTGTTTGGAAAACAAGATACGAGTATGGGTCATTGATTCTAAACTAAATCTATGACATGCGAGAATACTGGACAAAATTAAGTTAATGGGCGAGAAATACAACTCTGGAAGCCTCACAGCCACATCGGACTACCTGATCCCCTATAATGATTTTAACACTGATTTTCCTATTCTATTCCCAACCCTCGAGGACTGGGAGTCAAACAATGTAATCAAAGACCACGAAATCGCGATTTACATTGCGATTTACATTGACCGGTGCCAGATTTTACTCGGACACCCTACAAAAACAGGAATCTTTCAGATTGCCGGAAACCTGTAGCGTCTTCCAAGCTGAGATCCTGGCAATAGAAAAAGCTGCAGGCTGCCTAAGAAATTGTCTCCTTCCCTCATAGGAGTTCACCATCTTTGTTGACAGTCAAGCAGCATTAAAATCGATAAAATCCATCAAATCAACCAATCATCAAAATCAAAGGCATTCAAGAAATGTCGCGACACGCTGGGTTCCCCGACATAAGTACATAGAAGGGAACGAAGAGGTCGATGAATTGACAAGATTGGAGTCGGCCATGAACATTAGCAAAGCCGACACATCTGTAATGCCACCGATAGGGAGATTGCTTGGGATAATAGACAACATAATAGAGAAAGAATCTAACTCCTTCTAGTTAGCCAGCGAGGATTACGCCACCTCTCGGACGCTATGGCCGAAATTAAATAAAACTAGAACAAGGTGCCTTCTGGCACTGGCAGATCCTCTATCCGCATGATAACTGGAGTGATCACAGGACACTGCGCCAACGGAGTCATGCTCCGCAAGTGGAGAATCGAGTCCAACGATTTATGCAGAAGCTGCGGAGATGAAGAGGCGGTAGAATCAATCAAAACGCTGCAAGAACGATGCTTACGCGCATTAGATCAAGATTCTTTCCAAGCATAGTAGAGATAACAGACCTACAGTTCTACTGGTTCACAACACACCCAACAATAGGATAGGTCCTTAGGCTGACCCGAGAACCATACTACTATTCCAACAGTGATGGAAGCTGGAAGACGGAAGGTGGCTTTAAGATTATTTTTATTTCGTCCGTGGTCTATATTGGTGGTCGTAGTTTTTTTTGGCAACGTGGCAATGTGAATATGCCGCAGTAAGGAAAATCGACTGCAGTCACTAGCAGCAGTGCCAGTCCGAACCACATCAGAAATGTCTCCCGAGTGGGACAAACCGATATGTTAAAGTAATCTGCCCCGGGTTAGCTTAGACTTGGGTAAGAAGAAATGGATGTGTAAATAGACGCGGATATATATAGCTTAAATTGCAATCTTCTATTTACTCATCTTGTTTTTCTTTACTTTTCAATGTCCCATCGTTTTCTACCCGTCAGCACTCAGCAGTCTGTTGGAAGTTCTTTGGTCGATTTAAATTTTTAGACGGATACAAATAAAACAGGTGATATCAACCTGAGTGGAGACATGAATAATCCTCGTCCCACTCGGTAAGCAGTGCAATCACTTACACTGACGGCCGGTGTGTCGAGTTCCATTGTGTCGAGTCGTAGATCGTATTAATCTCGTTTAAGTGGAAACATTACATCAAGTGAATAGACAACAGAGTTTACGTTGAGATGAATAAATAGGAACAGCAGATAAGGATTTCTGAAAAATATTTTCTTACCACTGTAGCTCTCCACTCTCACCCTTAAGCCAACATAAGAGGGACATTTTCGGGGTCAAAGCTAAATGTATTTATAATAGGGTAGGTGTGGTAAAACATAATGAACGCAAATTTATGATAATAACATATTCCCCTATGAACCATTTTGGGCGAAATATGTTCCTATGGTGATTACTAATGGTCTTGTCAGAAATGTTCTTTGTTCCCCTACACTACAACATACTCTAACGATTCAAGGAGTCTTGGCTTTGAATACTGTGACTAAAGCGTTGACAATTTGGTCTTCCGACAAAAATCTTTAATTAATTTTCAAGATAAAATGTGCACATAACTGGATCAATCAATGTTCGTAACCAAATGTGTGCCAGTTAATTGCTTTTCCAATCAAATAGGTGGATATTAATGGGTTATTCTGTTGCTTATACGCGTGTTTACAAAGTAAAATAACACATATTTAACATACATACATGTATGTACATTCCAACGCACTAACGCGTGATTAAATATGCCTAATATCTAATAATCATTAGGTTACATTATCGATTGCAAGAAATATGATAGGCTATGAAAGGAAGGTGCAAGTATTGGTAAACGGGATGATATCAGGTTTCTGGTTTGCTAGGCAAAACCATCTGTTTTCAGTTGTAGTAATTATGACGAAAGGAAACTGCGTATAGTTCACATTGGTAGAAATAGTACTCTTCCTCTATACATTTTGAAGGGAGTAAAAACGTAAGAAAAAATCAGTTATTCATTTGTTTTCAATGTGAGCTTACGTCCTGGACCGCATCGAATCCAAGAGGAACTGAGAAGAAAGGAAGAGTGCAAAAAAAGAATGTTATGGGAAACATTCCCAGGACTTAGGCAGGCAAAGGAACTCCTCGGGAGTTTCGACCGAAGGAGGTGCAAGACCCGCATAAGTACCAGCAAAAACCAGCTTCGCATTCTAGCGGGCCATCAGACTCAGGGAGCATCTCAAGAAAATGGGAATAGAAGCAAATGGAAACTGCAGATTCTGCAGCGATGCCGAGGAGACTCCGTCACACCTCCTTATGGACTGTGGAGCATTGATCCACAAAAGAAGAGCACACCTGGGAGCGTACACTTTTTTTGAAATGGATCTCCCGTAGTTGGACCCAATCCAGATACTCCAATTTATCAGAGTGATTGGATTGGAGGAGGTTCTTAAGGTCGCGACGTATCGGCCAATATGAGCATGGAGGAGCACAATAGATCTATACAGGTCGCAGTGCAAAGTCAATACAAAGTCCAACTTTTAACATCTAACATCTACGTCCTGGAAGGAGTTCGGCGGGAAATTCGACTGTGTTCACAGATTTAGTACCATTGACGGAGCCAAATCCAAAGATGGTGTACATCTTTCCGATGAGAGCGACATCCTGCGCAGATGGGGCGAGCACTTTTCGGATCTGCTCAATCCCGAACAGGGCACTGAGGATGGCTAACCCATGGTTTTGAGTAGGGCGGAGAATAGTCCCACCGTAGCGGAGGTGACTTTGGCGATTAAAGCGCTAATAGTCGGTAAATCTGCTGGTGTGGATTGAATCCGGCCGGAAATGCTCAAGGCATTGGTAAAGAGGGAGTGAAATGGCTCTCTCGTGTCATTAAGTGACTTGTGAATGTGGTAAAACACCTTACTTACTTGCTTAAGGTGGCGCTACAGTCCGTGGTGGATCTGAGCCTCAACCGACAAGCGTCTCCAGCCAGTTCGATTTTTAGCCAGCTGCCTCCAGTTTCGCACGCCAAGTTAGTTGAGGTCCCCTTCTACTTGCGTGCACCACCTGGTTCGCGGTCTTTCTTTACTGCGCCGTCGATCGGGTGCGGATTCGAAGATTTTTAAACACCTAGCGACTGGCAAACTGCGGTGATTAGAGGGAGTCTCCTCGGAAAAGTCTTCGCAAACGTGTTGTAAGTGCATTCCAGAGCTGTGGTCAAGTCCAGGTAGAAGCACAACCGACTCTATTTACTCTCAGAATGGTACTTGAGAAGAGTATCTTGTTGAGTAGTCTAACGCAATCGTTATTGACCCACATTTTTCCTAAATTACCTCAAAAATTCAATAAAAGGAGTAAGTTTCACGGAGTTTCAATTGACTTCAATACCGACATATGCATGGAGATGTACACACATATGCCATTGAACAAGGACAGCATTTGCGGCACGTTGATTTGAGAAAATTGTAGTTTTGCGTTTGTTAACGAAAGATAAAGTTTACGTTTTTAACGATTACAGCCAAACATGGAGTTCTGAAAACTTTAAGTGGAGTATATGACATATACAGCCTGGGTATTTGCTGAAAATCCTATATTCACTGCGTGCGGAAATCGAGATTCTAAAAAACAGTATAAAAAACAAACAACTTTTGATAAAGTATTTCTTGAGTGTGTTCAAAAAAATTCAGGACCTTTTTTTGAACTACGTGACGTATTGCTAATCGATTTATGTACTTCTTGCGTGAACGCTTTAAAAACAGTGAAATGTAACCAGTGTTGTCGTGGAAAGATAATTCAAGGACTTCGTCCTTGAAAAAAATGGGATAATTGTACATATGTTATGATTTGGTCTTCCTGGCTTGACCAAATCTATCTGCAGTTGGATTTAAATTTGTGGATTTGGAAAAAATCCGAGGTAAACTCTGGAGTATGCTGCATTAGGATAGGACTGACACATCTCTTTTGAGGGGTATTCAATCTCTAAACACTAACTGGTAGAGCTGTGTTCGGGTGAATGGCGTTAAATTAACACCTTTCGTTGTGGGCATTGGACGTCACCAGCGGTGCGTTCTGTCACCTCTCCTTTTCATTTCGTATATGGACTGGATGTTACAGCGCGGCTATGGGGCGGAAGGGTTCGAATTGGGGGACCTAAGGATAAATCATCTTCTTTTCGTTGATGACTTGGTCATCCTGGGGTCCACCCATACCGAACTTCAGCGCGCCTTAGACAGGTTCGTCGCCGTCTGTGTTTTAGCTGGGATGAAGGGAAATGTGAACAGATCAGAAGTAATGGTACTTTTCCGAATTCCTGATCAATGTAAGTGGAGTCCCATTAAAACAGGTGGAGAAGTTTAAGTATCTCGGGGTCTTATTCACGAGTGATGGTAGGAGCAATACTGAATTATCCCGTAGAATTGGTCAGGCTGGAGTAATTTTAACTTGCTCAATCTGTTATCAGGAGGGCTGAACTTGGCATCGGGGTTAAGCTATCGCTCTTCAATTCAGTGTTTATTTCAACCCTCAGCTATGGTAATGAGGTTTGGGTCATGACTGAAAGAATAAGATCGCGGGAACCAGCTGCTGAAATGAGATTTCTTCGTTGTATTGTTGAGGTAACTCGCCGAGATCAGATTAGGAACACCAGAATACGGGAGGCATTCAATGTCGAGCAGCTACTTCTTCAAACGGTGATGTCCATGCTTCGATAATTTAGGTACGTTAAAGACATGCCCTCCTAGCTCGGCTTCCAAGACGTGCCCTGGGTAGGCCCAGGATGAGATGGTTGGACCAACTTTTAAATTGTCACCGCTCTACCCGTATGAAGATATCACCTGATGATTTAGAATCGATGGCGGAAGATCAGGAGGTATGTGGGCAAATAATCTTCATATTAGATAAGAGGGCCTGTTAAGAACTTCAGAAACGTCCTTACATAGGACAACCTTAATTCCATTCAAGTGCAGAATTTTTAAGAAAGGTATTCTTAGATGGTGTAACTGGCGTTAGTGTGTTAGTTTGCCATCTACTTATGCAGCGGGGCTCCTGTTGAATGCACTTTCATGACGATATTATTGATGGCCAGCATCACCCTAAGGAGTGCTTCTGGCAAACGATGATGCATATCAATGTTCGTTGTGACCAGCGTCTTGTGTAACTATTTAGTTTTTCCTTCCTCAATTTCCTAGCTTTCTGCAATATATTCGATAGCTTGTTGTTCTATATGATATGTACATATGTGTAGCCAAGAGCAAAGTCCTTGTGTCCTTATGTCAACCCTCCACACTGCGTCGTGTAGAGCAGTTTCGAAAAAAGCGTCGAATAGTGTCTCGGGTGTTTTCAGACCAAAAATGATTGGAGAGTAGAGATTTATCTAGGTTTAGAAAAGTGTGTAATGAACCGAGATAACATCACTTTCACTCTGAGGCCCAAAAGATCCATTGTGATTGCCCCTATATCTTGCGAGAGAAAAAAACTCAATTTGCAGTGAAATAACCAGTCCTGCAACACTCCGGCTTGAGAGCCAGTTGGTGATTGATGTGAAATGTAGTCTAAATATTTTGACTTAAGCTCTATTTTGTGTGTTAATTCTCAAGCCCCAGGACTATCTCGAAATTGTAAGATACGTATCTTTAAATTATCAGTGTCAGCCATTAGCCATGGCTATGGATCTCTACGTAAACACGGAGATTAATCATATTCTTGGTGTCATATTCTTCTTACAGCACTTTTAGCCGCACTGCACGTCATCTTTCTTACTCTTCCAAATTCAGTTACTCTGGAGTTTCTAGGTTTCTAGGACTCTTTTATGACTTTGGTATTATAAGAGTGAATGTTTACCACAACCGATTTAACCTTCCACACCTGGTGATCGTAGCTATATCCAATGTTGTATAATACATTCGTAACGTATTAAATTTTTATTCAAGTTATGCGACTATGTGCCTGGAACTCACACCTACAATATCTACCCATTAGTTCGTTAACAAATTTTTTTTTTTCCCAGATCAACATAATTTAACCTAAAGCATCTTTCTCCTGATCCCACGCACCCAAAATTATCATTCCAAAGCCTCTTCAATTAGTAATCAAGCACCTGAGCGCTCAATAAATATTCTCTTGTTCAATATGAATTTTTAATGTCAACATTCTCATCTCCCATAAAGAAAAAAAAAAAAAAAACTTTTTAATTGAATCACCATTGAGTAGTTTCCAATGGATGAACGTATAAACCACCGATGAATGAGATGAGTTTTTTTTCGGAAGCAATTGAACGCTTTTTAATGCTCATAAATTGGGGTCACAAAATGACAACGTTTATTCCTGTCAAACAAGGCTACCACCGGGTGGCAGAGATTTCAATCCAGTACACGTTATCCTGCCACTGCCCCTGCCCCTGCCCGCATCCGCAACCCATGCCGCAGCTTGATGTTGTGGGGAACGGAAGAGAAATTGATTTCCTGACTTTAACCGAAACATCTGGAACACAGTGCTATTGAATTAATTTCCCGGCCATGACATCAAATGCGGGCGCTCAATTGAGTTTACAGAAATCCCAATCCCAATCCCGATCCTGATGGGCTACGAGGTGTTGGATTTTAATTCGTGCCGCACTCCGACTCAATGTGGCCAGTTGGCATCAGGCAAAAAAAAAAAAAAAAAAACTTCAAATAAAATTCCTTCGCTGATTGGTGCTTTACCAGAGAGGAGCATGTGCTATTTGCGCTTAATTGCTCGCGCTCGCTTTTGGCTTATCCGAAACTACAGAGTTCGGGATTTAGAATAGACCTCGGCTGCAGTTTGCACTACGCGGATGCGGGATTGGACATTGGACACTTTGGCGATGGAAAATTATTTACGAATTAAATGAAACGGAATGGGGTGGTGGTTCGTTCCGCTCTAATCCCTCACAAATCGCTGAAATAACTGTGCCACACAGCCATGCAATGCACTGCTGCTCAATTAAGTGGTGAGATTTGCTGGGCACGATGTTGTCCGCTTAATGTCTCGAAACTAAGCACTCTAGCGTATACGCAACGCATTTGCCACGAATCGACTACTCCGAGTGTGACCTCGTAACGTGGCATTACATAATACGTAGGTAATAACTCAGTAAGAACATGGCTGCTTATGTCGCTACTAACACGACATTGAGAGATAGTATTCAATAATTTCCGCCGAACAAGCATTCGCCGGTTCATTTCGGTCATTTATTTGGTGCCTCATTTCGGGGAGTGAATGTATCTTCGAAGGAATGTTTTCAGAGGCGCCACATGAAAACAGTTACATTTTATGTGGGTGAACATTTCATCTGTGCTTCTTGCCGCCACCGACGACGCCGCTGCCACCGGAGAGGAAGAAATAACTGATGCGCTCGCTCCTTGAAAAGTGTTAAAAAAGGAAAGACTCGTACTTAGCATAATGTTTATGCCCTAAATGAACTTCCTTCCCTACACACACACACACAGACACGCGAAGGCAGCCCGAGCGACTCTCGTTCCCAAGGATGCTATCGAATTTACATTTTTATGTCATACAAGTACTCATAAATTTCGCTCTGTGGTATGTTTTTACAGATACTTTTTATGGCAAGTCGTACATAGTTTTAAATGAACTCGGATTTGCATAGGTAATGCCGGAGCGGATGCGACATATAGAGAGCTGGGTGTAGAGCTCCCTCCGGGCGATGTATATCGCATTTTTAGGATTCCATTCCACAAAGAGGTACAACGAGAAGAGAAATGTCAGGTATTACACATAGCATATTGCAAATATCTCCAAGTGCCTCTGAGAGCGCTACAAATGGCTTGTTCCGTCAAAGACATGTGTTCCTAAGCAGGTGTTTCATTTCTTTTCTTTCTTTTTGGGTAAATTTATAATTTTGCTAAAGCAGCCGTTTTGTTTTATTGCCTTTTGATGGCCAAACGAATGATCGGCAGACTGAGTAGAATTAAACGGCGACAGTCGCATCTTGACAAACATCCTGCTCCCTTTTAATGGAATCCTCAATGAGTGGCAAATTGCTTTTTAGGTGAGTAAGTGTTCTCAAAACAGTTTATGATTCGGCATCCTTTTGCTCGGTGTAAAAGGTTTCCAGGGACAATCAACAAAGTTGTAAGGGCCGTTGTTTTATTATCAACTAAGAGATACGAATTGTCTTACACAGTCTTTTGTGATTAACTGAGTTTATATTGAAACACTCATTTAGCCTTTTTCCATCCAAGGGAAGCCTTGAACAAAGTCCTATTATTGTACGTTGTTTCGTCGTCTGGGAAGTGTAGACACTACAAGCTTTTCTTTGCAATTAAAGATATGGTCCGGCTACTACCGACTACATCACTCCAACCTCAGACTTCGATAGGAAATTTGGTATCAAAAGAGAGGACTAGGATGAGAGTATAAGCTGCATTAAAGAAGAATAGAATTTTACACCAATGGATCCAAAATAGTTACTGGTACTGGTGTCGGTATCTTCTCTGAATCTAGTGGGGTAAATCAATCCTTCAAAGTTGAAGACGGATGCAACATTTTTCAAGCCGAGATAACTGCCATTATACAGGCCGCAAAGCTAATCAAAAACGACAACATTGTCAGGGAAACTATAACCAACTATGCTGACAGCAAGGCGGTTATCAAGTCTCTGCAGTCAGCGTCGATAAAACGTTATATGGGACCCTATGCTGGGTACAAAGTCACAAAGATATATCACAAAACTAAATAAATTGTTGCGAGAAGCTAGGCCTATCGCGCCAACTATTTATAAGATTACTGTGGCCAGCTTTCGATAAGAAGAATTCCAAAAATCTCGTACAATTTAGTCGAAAGGAAATACGAATCATCTTCGGTGTCCTTACAGGGCACTTTGGAATAGGAATCCATGCGGAGTGTCTTGGATTACCCTAGATTGACTACTGCAGAAGCTACAGGGACGAAGAGGAAATAGAATCCATCCAGCACCTGTTATGCGAATATCCCGCACTGGCGACCAGAAGATTGCGTACTCTCCTAAGATTTCTATCACTTTCTGGGCGGTGTCCAGGTTAGCCAACCCTACCCCTTACTACCAAATAATGTTTAATCACATCAATATTCGCAAGGATATATGGTGGTCTCCTGAATGTTAATTGATCACACTGAGATAAACGCCTGTAGTATTCTTGAAGCCCAAGCCTTTAACATTGACTCGGATCACTATATTGTTGCAGTCAAGGTACAAATGCAGATATTTCAACCGCAACACCAAATAAGAATTAGTGAGAATACAAAGTAAACAAGCTACAATTACAGGAGACCACAAGAAACCTTCGAGGAACGCGTGTTCGAAAATCGTTCAAGAACTCCTACATCGTCAGCATCAAGTGACGAAGAAAAGTAGAAACTCTGTCAGCTTTCCATCAAAAATGCCGCAACTGATATACGGGCTTTAACCCGATGGCTCACAAGAAAGCTCCAGTTTGACGAAGAATGCTGCCGAGCATATTCAATCAAACAAGAGGCAAGAGGGTGCAAAGAAGGATAATTGCTGTTCACGAGCTCTACTAACATATCAGAGCGCTTCTCCAAAAGTTTGAGAAAGAGTACGAGAACCACATCCTTATACTTTAGGGACAATGTAAGGAAGTTTTGCAAAGTTAAATAGCATGTGTCAAGGTAGCAAAGCCCGTACAGAAACCTGTGCTGCTTCAAACTCACTACTCAGTAGTCATCACACCAAGTGATAAAAGAACCCTTGTTGTAGAGTCACAGACAGTGTTATAAACTGGAGCTGATATAGGAAATAAGTATTCAAGCCATTTGTTCAGCAGGCATCGATAGAGGATCTTCGTCAAACGACTAAACATTAAAACTTAAACGCGCCTAGTTTGCCGAACTTTGCCAGGTTATAAAAAAAACGAAAAATTAAAAAAATATGATTCTGTTACTAGTTTCAAGAAAAATTGTCCAAAAAGCCCTAATCAATCTTTTTGAGCTTATAAATGCTTCGCTGCGTTCCAAGACATAACCGATATCGCTACAGTCAATAACATCAAAAGCATTTGAAAAATGATCGTCGCCGTGGCTTAGTGGTTGATGCGTTCGAATGCTGTGCGAGCTGCGTTTGTTAGAGCCTCAGCAATATTCACTGAACATTTTTCGCGACACCACCTATCATCGGGGATTGACAAACATCCAAAAGTATTATATGTCAATATTCGTCGTCAGGTGGGGATCCTCTAGGTATACTCAAGATGGGTTGGATGGTCCAAGTTTGAAATCCCTCCTCTACCCGTATGCGGATGTTTTAGAGTCGATGGCAGAAAATCGAGAGGCATAGAGGGTTCACTTAAGCACTCTAAACACGTGAGTGGAAGCCTTTTGAAAATGATGATGATGTGATCGGCGTTCGGAATCGGCAATAAATTCTCCATTCTATTCGTGCGAAAAATGTTATAACATGAACAGGCCGTAGCGTCAAAAATTTATTTATTTTTTATTTGTATTTATTTTTAACTTGTCGCACCTCCTATAATTAGTTATGGGGAGCTTATGCTCCCTAATTCTCGTATGGGTCCCAGATCACAGAGGCATCGAAGAGAAGGAAATTGCTGATGAGTAAATCAGGCAATGGTCAGCCCATAATAGTTCACTCCCAAGAGAATTCCTTATCCCATTATTAGCTGTCAAGGGAAGAATCAATCTACGACCTACCTTTCTGTAGTAAATTATAAATGGAACAAGCTTATTAACTGCGCCATATCCAAGAAGACTTGACCAAAATACAACCATAAAAAAATAACCCCCTCAGAAGAACGCGCAGAAACACTGCGCGCGTAGTGGCTATCTGTATGGGTCACTGGGCAGTACATACTCATGCAGCAAGGCATCCCTTTGAATCCCTACTGCTGTAGCTGCAAAGATAAAAACGAGAAGAAAACCACAGAACACTTGCTAAAGCAAAACTCAAGGCGCTGGGGATACCCCTTCTCAACATCCTCAAGGAACGCAGAAGAAAATTCCTAACATTTTGGTCTTCTTACACTTCACAGGTTGGATTTGAGACCAACAGCCATTATCTGTTGACACCCGTCCACATTGATCTAACAAAAACCGGTCACGAGAACTATGGTAACAAAACGGTGCAGTTCAGCACTAATTGATTATCGGTCGCTTTTGCCCGATACAAGAACCTAAACCAACCAACCATAACTGGTCATTGAAGAAAGACGTTTAGTCACCAATCATCAATTTCGCTTCAAACTGCTGGAGGTCCGCAAGGAAATGTTCTCTGTCCAATCGTATTTTAACCTTAAATTTAAGATATATGTACCCCAAGGAGAAGAAACCATGGTAGCCATAGACCAATTGTGAATGGTCCGTGGTACGTAAAGCACAATTCTACGATTAAAATAACAAACTTTGCTCGCAAGCTATGTGTTTCTTAACACAAATATGAAGATGTTACCCAACTTCCACGCAAGACCTAATATCCAATCCAGTCAACTTTAAGCCATGTGAATATCTGAAACGATTATCATGCTATGCGCACCTGTCCCAATTCAGCCATAGAGTCTGTCATCGGTCTTTCACCCCTTCAAATTTTCACTAGGGAGACCGCTGCCCGTTGTGCTATAAAACTGCAGCTGGGTTATCTTGTGGAACAACTGAAAATACTTCACTCAATTCCAAGTACAGGCATGCTCTGCACTGTCCCCGACGTTGTGGCCAGGGAGTACAGTTTCGGAAGGCTTCTTGAGGTAGAAATATGACACCGTTTCGACTGGTCTAATGGAGAACCAGTATCAGACCCTGGATGCTTGGTATGGTCTACCGACTGATTAAAACTGACTTCCGGTGTCTTTGGACTCAAAACTTAAGTCCCGGTAACGCGGAAGTGCCCCAGCGTGTTCCAGGTTAAAATCCATGCTAATGAGATCTGCGCCAGAATAAACAAATGTTCAGATACAGAGTGTCGGTTCGGTTTGGAAGAGTAAGAAACCTCTGAGCACATTCTCTGTGAGTGTCCGGCACTATACTGGCTACGCAGATGGATCTTTCATAGGGAATTGTGGTCGTTAGCGGAGTTTAGAAGCTCAGCTACTAATGACATACTCACTCTCATTATGGAGGTAGTAGACCTAAGAGGCGCACTGTGCAATTGGTATTCATGCGACTATTGCAGAAGCTGCAGGGATGAGGAGGAGATCGAATCTGTCCGACAACTGCTGTGTGAATGTCCTGCCCTCGCCAGCAGAAAAATGAGGACTCTTGGTAGTTACTTCTTCTCAGAACTGGAGGACTTGGGAGACATCGAGCTGAGGGACCTCCTAAGATTCATTTCTTTATCTGGGTGGTTTTAAATTAGCGGTTTCCAACTATTTTCTCTTTACAGGTTCCCGGAGTTAAATTGGAAGATGAGCACAATGGACCGTTTGCTAGTCTAAGCAGTGACAATGTCACAAGGCACCCATTAACCTAACCTAACCTAGACCTAAGAGGCTACGTAAACCGGAGACACAATAGATCCTGCTAGGTCGCAGTGTCAGCCATAAAAAGAAATATGATACCAATTGGCGTTTTTTTTTTCTGTTTGTCAGACCAATTCTATGCCAATTCTATACTTAATGTCAAATCATTGAAAAGATCAATAGATTTGAGCTTAAAACCTATTATTTTCATTGACTTTATAACTGTGTATAGCACTCAGTTTGAAATACTTCCTCGGAGGTACTCCAAACATTCAGAAACGATACTTAATGTTATTCGATGATTTGAATCACATTTTAAAGCAGATAATAAGCATAAAACAAAATTTTAAAAAATCTGGGAACCATAAAGAAAAAACCGTTTTACAAGTCATGTAATCGGAGGAGAACATATGCCCACGAAATTCCTTTCCAAACGTTTTAGTTCCCAACAGTCATCTTGGAGTTTCTTTAAGTCCAGCGCCCCAAAGTCGGACGACAATAAAATATAGTTTAGACCATTAAACTCATTCAGTGATTGTCCGAATTCAATTGAATAGTGACACAGTGATCGTTTTAAGACAGAAAATATAAAAAGATTTTATTACAAAACGAACAAGTCTGCCATACATTGTTTCCACGTATAAGTATTTTATGGTTCAGTTGTCATCTCGAATAGCCATACCTATATTAAATTTCTTCGGTACTCATGTTGGCTTATCCTTTTGTGGACAAAATTCCCAGAGCAATGGTGAAAACCTAATCAAAATTGGTTAAGTGATTCTCTAGGCACACAAACACAAAGTCGTTTTACGTTTTATTAGATAAGGATTAGGATTAGAGTAGAGAGGCACACAAGAGACTTGGGTCCATGTTTAAGTTGAGAAAGAGTCAACAATTTATGTGTTTGAAAAATGTATTAAGTTTTACTACCTCTGTTTGTTAAATTTATTTAGTTTTAGTCATTATTGTGTTCAGCCTTAGTTTACTCGTGAAAGATAAAGCAGACAATATTTTATCGATGTAATCGCCATCATTAGCAAAGTCTTTTGCCATTACTAAAAACACACCCGGCTATTCAGCAAAATCCAACACAATTCTATAACAATTCATCCGCTTTAATTAAATTAATCTCACATCCGGTCTCTACTGTCGAAAAGATTCATAACTTTGATCATTACACTAATCCATGTAGCAAACAAAGTTTTCCGATCAATAACTCATAAATATCGCCCCCATTCCGGTAATTTATTCTGGTCAGGGGGCACATCTGTTGAACTAATAAAAAAATGCTCTATCGGAACGGAAAAAAAAAAAAAAAAAAAATCTCATCTACACACGGGATGAATATTTTTTTTTTCCTCAATATTTTTGCCACGCAAACAAATTATAAGTAAATTGATTTTTCCTCCACCTGAAAAGATAACAAACACCAATAGTAATAAATAATTGTGCTGCCTCTCTGATGAAGCTCCGGATCCGGGCCTCTTCTAATGACAGGCCACCAACAACGACCGCAGAAGAAATGGCAATTCACCAAGTGGTTTGTGCGGGAATCATTGTGCAAACTAAAAAGGCAATTTTAATCGTTTTCGTTATGAAAATTTTATGATTAAACAACATCTTTCGGTGTACAAAGTGGGAGCGGTGCCCGGCGGTAAATTGTGAACACGCGGCAGGAAAAATTGAAAAGAATACACGGACATCGTTAATGGAAAGTTATACAAAAAAGGATCAAGGAGTCGTCGTTTTCATTATTTTTTCATTCGTCTTTTTTTTTTTTTTTTCCTTATTAAGTTTCATTATAAGTAAATTTTTGTTCCATTTACTCTGGCTCTAGAGCTTCGCTTTCGCTTAACACTAACACGCTCGAGGCGATATCATTCATAGACTTATCCTTGGAAATAATAGGTTTTTTTTTTTTTTTTGGCAATAGATGACTTTTACATGAGCTAGGGCAGAGTATAAATTATTTATATTTCATCTCATTACTATGAAAGAATTTCGTTCGCTTTTAGCTCAGTTATGACTACAGGCCATTATTCGTTATAGCAACTCCAACTCGTTGTATAATTTCTAACTTCGGTGCTGTATGTTTAAGAGCAGTTATTCACACTCCGGCTGTGAATACAATACGTCATATTTGCTCGTGGAAAATGCCACAACAAAATACTTTTATGATGATTTAAACGATCTAGCTGAACTCGATACCCAAAAGATAAGGAACTTGATCTCCGGGTCAAAGTTGTTCAATACTACCGATGCGGTCACTCATCTCAACGCAATCGGCGTTATAGGTACTCTTGGTCTCCGGTGTTTGTAGGGCGGGATTTATAGTGGTATTAAAATGTACCAATCTGGTCTAAGTGTGTCTCTGCTTGAGCGGAGCTGCCTAATCTATTCTGGCAGCCATAAAGTCTCGAAGCTAAATTTTATTTGCTCTTTCGATTATCAGATGTGCAACTATGAACATTCATTTTTAGGAAAATAAATTAAAAATTCCAAGAAAAAAATAATCTTTAGCCCCGAAAGAATGGCGTAAGCCTTAAAAGAGTCTTCAACTTTATGTTGCTAATGACACCTAGTATGTCAAAGACGCAACTACCAAAATTCTTTAATCTTTGGTTGATAAACCTGAACAGTAGCAAAAAAAAAAACACGGACTCGGCTATGGTGATACTATCGCGGAGAATAGTCATTCTCCATAAAGAGGTGGTGGCCCTCGGTTGATATTGACGGGATCGAACCAACGCAGTTCGCACCATGGCACTCATTACTGAAATACGGAAACCAACCCATCGAAACTGTCTGTTAAACACAGTTGATGGTTAGGTCAGATTAAGAAAGGCAGTGAGCGTAAGTCCAACGCACTTACCCCAGTATACGGTCTATTGTGATACGTATACCTCGTGGATTAGGAGGAGTTCCTTTTCCTATTCGTAGAAAAATTGCTACTCAGCAGGAGACGACATGGACTTTATGATGACCTGGCTGTCTCTGAAGATGGTCACATCCCGAGTAGACTTGATATTTCATTCCATGCGAGTTATTTTCAGGGCACCAGTAAAATTCTCTGCACTCTCCTTATACTGTTCTCTCCTTATACTGTTTTGCTCAAAATTATTCACCAGACGATGATGACGAAGTAATAGAACTATAGAGTCAGTGAGTTATACGGTTATCAGGCTAATTTTTTGGATATCTGGCTTCTATCCAGATACAGATACGTATTTAACTTTGTCTTTGAGGACTTAGCTGGTACCGTTTAGATGGGGAAGAGGAGTATCGTGCTACCTGGTTGGGTTTTGAGTGACTTAACAATAATGTCAAACCCATCAGCAGCTCGTTCGAGATATGCTGGAGACAAAAGCTGGTTTGTAGCCTTCTCTTTACAAGATTAGTAAGCGTAAATTAAAACAAAGTTCCAGAGAAGGGGATATATTGAACACCATAGTGTGGCCTGCCCCTTGTAACAAACATTCTGTCAGAAGCGTCACTTGTTGATAACCCTACAAGTCAGTATTAAATTGATCAACTCGCTGATTGTTCTTTATACGTTTGGGTATATGTAGCAAGCAAGTAATACAAGCGCGAGGTTCAATGTTTTACTAATTTATCAAAAAAGTAACGCAACGTGAGTTCATTACTCCAAAAGATACAGTCTGCAGTTGAAGATCAGCTTCTCTCTTTTGACTGCAGAGGAGTCTAGTTACATTTCTTTGGACACTTTCAACATTCCTTCTCTTATAAAACTCACGCTAAAAAAGGCGTTATGATTACACTTAAACGAGACACGGGCATGAGGGTAATTAGAGGAGAGACGAAGGAGATACCGATGCACGTTGGTCTTAAATGCTGGCGTGTTGTAGTGATGCCAAAACACGGACTTGTATCTTGTGGAATGAGGCTCCAAGTTCTTCGATTCGGTTTACTAGGTGCTTGTTGGTCGTCTAAAGGCCACTCTTATACTAAGTGGAGCATTGCACAACATAGCCTTACTCTATAACCCGTTCCTTATCAATTGGTGCAAATCCAGTTTCAATGTCAACATTTCGGGTCTTACTAAGAACAAACAAGGTTTTTGCTACCTAGCCAGTATTATATCGGCCAGTGACAAACGCAAATATCGAACTCTCTCAAAGAACAAAGCCAGGTCCAATAACAAATTAAATCCAGAAAGGAAACTGGGCAGGCCACATGGATCCAGAATGTCACATCAGAGCTGCAAGCATTTAGTCGGAGTTGGAACGGTTTAAATTATTTGCAAAGGTTATATAATCATATGAAGAAGTTTCTAAGTTCGCCGTTCGTAGTCGCCGATAAATTGTCGATCTCTTTCATTTGTGCCGAAAATGTAACACGAGCAACATGAATGTTTGCGAATTTGCGCCTTTTACAAGATATTAAAAAATATATATTCATAAGTTTTATTTTGCCTGAAGTTGAGTTTATCATATGTTTTCGTGTCCTAGTCGCCAATACCTGTCATTTAATACCCATATCGATGGTAGTCCTGAATAACAAAATAATTGGCTATCTTGAAGCTTTCGTCACATTGAGTTTATGATGACGTCACATACACTATGTGCTTCGCCAGATTTCATATAAGCTCTCTGCCAAATTTCACCAAAGTCGGTTCTATAGTTTTCGAGATCGCCTCTTTCACACAAACAAATTTTCTTTCTTTATAACATTATTATAGATGATCCTACTAAGAATTCAAGGACTTAATAAATACACTACCTCACAAAATTGAGCATACACCCTTCATAAAAACATATTTTTGCTTTTTGCATATTTTCGTAAACGTTAAAAACTTCAATTTTATTAACAAAAAATCTCGTCTAGTCAAGGACATGTCTACAGATAAGAACGCAAAATTCAAAACAAGAAAAAAGTCTTTTGGGGTTAAAAGCAGCAAAAAAGTGAATTTTCGATAAGTGTATGCCCAGTTTTGTGAGGTACTGTATATTTAAGTATTCAAAGAAAAATATTTGTACTATAATCGCTAAAGTAAGAAGTTTAATAATAATAATATCGTACAAGAGCAAAGAATGAATCAAAATGGGTCCAAAAATGGTTGAGCAAAAAGGCTTCTAAAAAAATTTATGAAAATAATAATGATGAATTTGAAAATTATTTGCGAAAGGATCATAAAATCTCAATTAATTTGTAAGAAGATATATATAAGAATTTAGAAAAGAATACAAAAATGCGACGGGCCGAGTATTTTAACGATCTATCGGTACAGTGAGTGCAAAGCATGACCTGTCTGCCAATCTTTTTACAATCGATAACGATCCTTTTCGAGTACATTAAAATTCGGTGCATACCTACATACGTGCAATATATAACAAATCAAATTAATCGCATTACTCTGCCGATAAATAGCTTGCGATGGGTGATAAATTTGCTGGTCTATCGGGGTCTATTGTTATTCCATCGAATAGTGTCCAAATTAATCCTGATTATAATTAATTTCTATGAAAAGTGAACAAAAGGTGTTAAGCGTGTTTTTCAAAATAATTATTTCATAACATCAAATTCACTGCAAATATGGATATATATCTACTTATATAACGTTTACCAAGCTTTTGCACCATCGAATCAATCCAATAATCAAACACCTACCCAAGCATCAGTACCACATATTCATTTAATTACACTTCGGCACGCTTTTCATGCACCTTTCTCTATGTCAAGCACGTGAGCATCCGCAATTAATATCTTTTACATTATTAAATACACCTGCGTTTGGTTACTCTGTTTCACAAATAGCAACCTAGTATTCTTTTGGCAGACATAATTGATTTTCCTTTGAAATTTTCATTGCCCGTAAATCGCTACAGAGCAAGCACCGTAACTTGTTTTATGTTAGCATGGTGAAGTTGTTTCTCCTACACCTCGTATAACACTTGCAGTAGCTGGAATGGTGCCTACCCCCGGCACCTAATCCGAAATTCAGGTGAAGTAAGCTTTTACCGCATTCAAACATCGGTGAATGGATGCAACTTTGCAACAAGGAATAGAACACGAAACTCTCGGGAATATAAAGCGATACCCACCACCACTACTCGCCCGTACATAATAACTTTGAATTTCGAGGTTAAGGGTCGTTCGGTATAGGAAGAGGCGCCTTGCCACCATCGTCACAAGTGTATGTACATCGATGCATTTAAGTGCACCGCATTATTTTTATGGATAAAACCTAAGACTCCATTTCACGGAGAACTACTGGGACCACACGTGAGCCCATCTATATGGAGTAGGAAATGGAATCGGTCGGGCACTCGAGCATGGGGGTGCAGATACTGACAAAGGGGGTTTATTGAAACATTATAGAGTTCTAAGTTCAGAGTATTCAGTACATGTGAGCAAGAGGACTACGTACCGGGATACGACTTTAGGTAACCAATCACCGCCGCAGTATTTTGCCAGGACTGGATCATTAGTCGAACTTCCATCGTAGAATATCAAGTGGTCTCGTTCTCCGGTGCAATCCGACCAGGCACGTATGGACCGGGATGTTTTGTTGAAACTCGCTATTGACCTGAAATGCGTTCAAAATTAAATTACACGTTAAAAAGGAGGGGGTTTACAAGATTTGTATGTATAATGTTGCACGTGGGTTACATTGAATGTGTTTCAAAATAATTAAATGTGGTACAGGGATTTAGGGAAGGAAAATGTGTGCTATTGGTGTTTCGGGTATCAACGACATTTGTGGGGAAAGCATTCAACGACACTGATTGGAAGTCTTTTGTAAATGGGTAGATGTATTGAATGTCTTTTGTAAATGGGTGGATGTATAATATTTATCTAAGAACAAAATTAAAATACAAGACTAGACATTTTGTTGTTGCGAACAATTCAATCAAAAATTGACTGATGGCAGCAGTAACGTTCAAACAGTACAACTAAGAGGAAATCACGGCAAAGGTTGGTGTTTGAATTATGACCGCAAAAAGTTCCTTTCAAGTGGATAATATCCACATGTGCAAGATCTTTAGCAGGGAATCGTAGAGAAGAAGGACAATAGTCCTGAAAAAAAATTCTCAGGACCAGCCATCACGATGGAAAAAGTTTATCGTTGCATCGACATAATTTCTAATGGCCACCTTCTCGTTTTTTTCGTCAGTTGGAAAGAGTTGTAGGTGCAACAATTGATTGCTTGAACTCAGGACCTTAATTATTACGATCATTTTTGCTTTGCATGTAAGATTCGTGTCGTTGTTGTGTTGTGGCAATAAAGGAGTCAATTCTCATATTGCGATCGTACGTGCATTACATAGGGCGTGTTATTGAGGATGGACTTATGAACTTTACGGATGTTGTCAGATGATGAAGTCATCCTCCTACTTCTAGTAAAACAGGCGACGAACCGATATGGACTGATGAGCGAGCTGCGTCGGTTCAAGCCGCAGCCGTATCCACCGAACATTTTTCGCAGCACCATTTCATGTCGGGAAATGACAACCCTCCAAGAGTACCATTTGTCATGACAAAGCTTCTCAATTCGCCGGTCAGAGTCCGTCATTCGTGCGAAAAATGTACCATGTACAACATGAATGGTTTCGAGAAGCTAGGTCTTGGTTCATCCCAAGCTGTCGCGCCAGCTATTTGTTTTATTCATCCCAAATCAATTGTGTGCTGTAAAAAATGTTCTCGAATCGTCGCGTCTTCGAGAGAAAGACGTAGTGCATGCCATTCTGAGGCTACGAACGAAATCATCTGAGAGCTCGCATTGCAGCTACTCCAATGGGATTGAGAAGCAAAGTGTAGCACAGGGCAAGCGCTGGTTACTAGGGCAGAGGGTGTTTCTCTTAAATTGTCTGAAAGGGAAAAACACTTAGGTCTCACACTCGAAGCAGAAGTTGAATTTTAAGGAAAGGGTACCTAAAAAAGGGCATCTGTCGGCTTCTTCTCTGTTGGATCCAGACCAAGAATAACCTTATGGATGTACTCAGCTATCGTTAGACCTAAACTCATATACGAAGGGCTGGTCTGGTGGCTAGTTGCCACCATAACCGCATACCTCAAATATTTCACCAAAAAACTGAGAGTAGCATTCACTGGAACAACCAGCCCGATAAGAACAACACCAACAGCGTGGACGGAAGTAATTCTTAACCTTTTCCCTTTAGACCTCTACATGCAGGAGGCTGCAGCAAAGAGTGCTCTCAGAATATACTAATCTAAACACTGGAGATCGAATCGGTATGGACATGCCAAGACAGTTAGCAGTCAACTGGTTGCCAATGTCGACTCGGATTACCCTGTCCCTTTTTAGACCCCTTTGAGGGTCTTTCCTAGCAGAAAATAGTGACAAAGCAAAGAAGTGTTGAACGAGTCCAAATTCATCTATGCTGATGGCTCAAAAATGGACGTAGGCATAGAAGCAGATCTTTTCTTCAAGGAGTTAGGAATTAGCAGCTCCATCAAACTCCCGGATCACAGCAGCGTTTTCCAAGCGAATGTCCGAATAGTGACAAAAGTCGCCCAACTACTGTCAACGCTAACAATATCACGGGAGGATACTAGGATAAACATTGACAGCTAGGCTGCCAGAAAAGCAATAGCTCCTACGCAGATAACATCGAGGTTTGTGATGTGTTGTCGCGAAAGCTTAGGGTTCTTGGCACGTAGCACAATGTTAAACTCTGCTGAGTTCCTGGTCATAGCGGGGTACTAGGTAATGGAAAAACTGATGAAGTAGCAAAAATGGGTTCAGCCCTAAACAGAAAGCAAGCGGGCGGACAAAGGACAAAAATTGCACAGTAAATCACTAACCACCCGTGAAGTATCAAGAAGATTGTGGCTAGGATATGATAAAGCAAAACCAGCAAGATTTTACTTAAGGACACGAATACGCTGTCAATTCTTACAGGGGAGTCTACTGGTCACGAAACGCTACGTTATCACACACCAAAATATAACGATATATTGAGGGGATGCGATGACGAAGAGGCGTCTTTTAATATTTGAGGCATTTAAAGAACATTTGAACCAAGTTAGCCCTGAAGTTAATGAGTACAAAATCCAGAACATACTGTCAAGAAACAGAAAGGCAATGACCTACCGTCCAGGAAAAAATGTCATTGGTGACAACAGTAACTTAAGCAGCCTACTCTTACTGAGAGTAAACATGAATACCACAAACCACATGGGTTCAAATCTCCTGCCTCTAAAGACGAAAATCTTACCCTGTTATATTAAATGATGCCATGTGTTGGACGATAAGAAGAAAATGTGGGCAGCTTTTGAACAGAGAAAAATGTTTCGTCGAATATTTGGTCCGAGGAGGCCAAATGGAGGAGAAGATAAGACGTGGATGTAGTCAAAATAATCCAAATTACGTCGACTACAATTGACTGAACCAAACCGAGTTCCATCCAAAATGATAATTAAATCTCAGTGCCCAGGTTCAGGATGAGAAAGAAGACCGAACCTCCATTTTAAGGAACAGTGCGCGTGCAGGTGTTAGAGGGCTTGATCTACAAAACTTGAAAAAATTGAAGAAGATAGTAAGCTGCTTTGGTTTAGGCGGAGACTCTTAAAGAAGTATCGAGTACGTAAGTATTTGCATGCTGCTTGAGGTAACGAAGGTAATAGCATAAAATAGTGAACGCGAATATGAGGGCACAACTCGATGCTTAACAAGCAGTTTTCCACTCAAAGTCCGCTTCCTGTGTCAACCACTGCGTGAAACCGTCCGTCGATTTTGAGGCGACGATCGATAGTATAAACAGAGAATTAGTTTTCCAGACGAATTCAAAAACCAAAGTGGGATTCGGTAAGATTGCATTTCTTCACCGCGCACAATTTTCATTGGGAAATAGAGGAGTTTAATGACCTCTGACACCTCAACTTAAACATCTTGACTTTACTGACGAGGTATGCCAACTATCACGTAGGATTATGGGTCCCTGCCAACGAATACCTTAACTGGTGGTGTCGCAGGAGACAAACAGGAGACACAGCAAGGTGGAGGCGCATGGAGTAGGGCATAATTTATGGCACGGGCCGGATAGTATATATAAAAGCTGCGCCTGCGCATCAAAAAAAAAAAAATTATTGTCCTGGCGTGAGGTTGAAGCTGCTTAAGAACATTAAGCAAACTCATCAGCTAAAATTAACAGCGCTGGACAACTGGTTGACAAAGTAGAAAATAAAGTCTCGACCGATGGAGTAATGGAATGAAACATTGCCAGGAGAATCAACAAAAAAAATGCTGATGATTCGACAAATATCAACGGAAAGCAATTTGCTTACATACCAAGCCATTGTTCCAGGGATTATTCCATTCGAATGTTAATTCCGTGGTGTTATGTGGATGCAACAAGCGACCTCCATTATCACGAGAAACCTCCAAGCGTATGCTAATAAGTGCCAATGAATTACCTTAAGGCCTAATCACATCTTCACGGAACATGTTTACCAGACAACCACTCAACGACGGAAGTAGCAATGGAGTGGTCGCACATTTTGAAAAGACGGCAGCTCCCGTGCTAATTAGGCAATGCAACGGAATCCACTTACCCAAAATCGCAGAAGAGTGGGTCGAGCGAGAAATACATGGCGCAGAACAGTTGAGGAGGAGTCACGCCAACTGGGTCAGAGTTGGAAAGAGCTGGGATATATTGCCAGAAGCCGTACACGATGGCGCGTAGGCGTAGTACAGTATCTGCAACTCACAAGGGAAATAGGTATTTTTAACCTTCTTAATTATCGGTTAGTTCCTATTATCGCATTTCGTTTGTGTTAGCGCTTCTTGTTTCCTGTTTAATCGCTTTACATCTTACATTCAGATGAAGTCGAAAGGTTCTTCTTCGCCTCAGCCTTCAGTGTTCAACTGACGGAAGATACATGATGCCTTCTGCATTTGAAAGTTTTTTTGTAAATGATTATCCTTTTGCAACAACATACACTTAAGGGATATTGCATTCCACCAATAAACAAGGGACATTGAAGGAATAGTAAAATAAGAAAATAATACGTGTAAAACAAAATCAAAGAAAGAAAATAACCAACTGACCTTTTTACTAAAGCTTTATGTTGATTCTCTTGACTAACAGATATCATTGCATGTTTGCATGTAGGAACTTCTTTTTGGCGAACCGTCCAGTAACAAGTGACATTTCTTGGATACATTCCAGGATAATTGGGGCTCTGCAGACGGCACTTCTTCCGATAGCACTCGTCGAATTGTCTCGTACAATATGTGCCCGGTGTAACACGTCCCAGCTCCAGCAGTTTATCCGGCAGTCCGTATCTATAATTTAAACAGAAGAAAAATATTATCGCACAGCGAACGAGAATAAGAAAAAAATGGAAATCTCCACACAATGAGCAATTTCAATTCAGTGGATATTTCCCCTGAAAATGCAACGGAATTTCCCCCAAAATAAAAAAAAAAACAAGGAAATGTGGAAAAAGAGGAAAAATATTTAAGGAAAAACTGCCCCGTTTCCCATGTCCCACTTACCGAACTACGGCGTCGGACTGACTTATAAATTTGTATCTTATATTAAATTCAAAAGGCTTCTCGTCCTGTATGTTCCTCGGCGGATGGAATACCTGTTGTGGATAGAAGAAGGAGAAAAAAAATAAATTTATTTACCACTCGCAGAACACCTTTGCATTGTGCATTATTTTGAATTGAAGGAAATGTGTTAGAGACACAGATGCACATAGCACAGCCATCTAGTGGGAGGATGTTTGAGGTTGGTGTGGGTGTCTATTAAAAAAGGATGTCAGCATTTTAGAGGACTCTTAATGAAAGACGTGCATCTAAAATGCGATGTGTATTGGGGCAGAGAGCACACCTTTGCTGACATTTTTTGATACGGTGGAGGTGTCCTAGTTTAGTGAGGCTAAGGAGCTGAAGTATGAATGGGTAAGGAACGACAATGTGTCAAATGTCTTTAGAATGCAGCAACACTAAGATTCGTTCTTGTTATTTACCCCATGCGCATGGAGAGTACAATTGTGAGCAGCAAAGTCAACAACAATGAACAGAAACACTGAGAATAACAAAAACAATGGGGAAACAATTAACAAAATGCATTTGGAAGGGGTTTGAGGGTTGAATGTCCTCCATTTTTGCAGTGCGGATTTGCATTGCTCTAAATTTATATCTCCCTCTGGCGTTTTCAAATTGAAAATGGAAAATTTGCGATTGTCGGACAGAAAGCATTTTGGATTTTCGGAGCAATGTGTCACACCGACTTAAGGACGATGCTGACTATTCCATAAAGGCGACGAAGTTATGCGAAAACTCTGCAAGCATACAGGTGCACAACCCATAAAATTGCACAAGGTAAGAGCTATATTGACTGCAACAAATTTGCACATATATGTACTCGGTGGTAGACTTGTGAATTATGTATGCCAATAGAATGGCCTGGCAACAAGGATATCAATACTTGGGAATGATACATACGTAAGGGAAAGTCGCAGGGAAATGAAATGAGAGTTTTAACGACAATGCTCATAACTGCAGGTACTTTGAAAGCACTCCATTGAAATGAACAATTAAGTTTGTCTTTTGTTGGCACACATTCAGCCCAACCATGACGATGTGTGCTCGTTCTACATAGAGGCTTTACTCTCCTGTTGTTTCATGCAGACAATAGAAAGTAAATGATACATAAAATCATGTTTACATTTTCTTACAAAATAATATACACATGTGTGGATTGGTAAGACAACTCTTAAGAATAATCTTTGCAATTAAATCGTCGTCCGGCTTGAAGTCTTTAGACATTTATTTCATTTATTTATTTTTAAACAATCTTCTCTTGTGTAAGGCAAGTTTGTAATGATGGGACATGCCTGGAGATTAAGGACTTGTAAAAATTTCATTTGGGAATAAATTCAATCCTGAAAGAGAGATTTTCGTGATAAAGCGATTAAGCCCTGTAGACTACCTGCGGTGGGCCCCTTAAGAAAATGTCATATCCCCAACACAAGGTGTCAAACAATGGGTGCTGAAGTTTGATTTGTAAAATCAACAGGGCATTACCAACGGAGCTTTCCAGATACCTCTGTTTGTAAAAAATACCCTTCCACACCTCAGGGGCTATTCTGTGGTCGACCTCAAGACTCCCATAAAAAAAATTATAATAATAATACTACCGAACGGAAAGGAGTTAAGTGTACCCAATCAACTCTTCAAAATCCATCCCAGAGAAGCACAATGGTAAAGAGATAATCGACAAAAATGGCCTTAGTTTTGAAGTTGTCAAATCATCAAAAGCAAGCAACCCTTGTTCTAGTCTAAGGAATGTTATAACCCCTTTGAGTTAGGTTAGGTTGAAGCGTCTGCCAGCTAAAGCCAACACACTAAAACCCATGAGGGGTCCGTTGTGATACCACTAGGATCTCAAAAAAGATCTCCTGCCTACTCATTGAAACCAATTGGAGCTTCTTATGTTAATCTGGTCGCTTAAGTTTGTAAATAATAAAGCTCCCAAGTGGAGTTTCCTTTTGCGGGAGAGAGCTGGACAGGTGTAAAGAAGATGGAGAATAATCTCTTCTTCCTCCGCGTCTTTGCAGCTTCTGCATGTCGTTTGCGTTATCGCCAAGCCTTGTTGTATTCTTGCCTGTTAGACAGTGTCCAGCAATGACATCTATTATAGTGCTAATATGCGATCTAGCAAGAGAAATCAAACACTTAGAGCATTTCAGATCCAGCTTTGACCAAATCTGTCCACCTAAGATTTGTTCTTTTTTTAACATCTTGCTTTAGTTTAAGTTTGCAAGTAGCGATTGGTGCCTTTATCAGGCCCAATAGGTAATGTTGTTCCATATCTGGCGAGTTCATCAGCCTTGCAGTGTCCTGGAATGTCACTGTACCCTGGCACCCAACCAAGGTGAATATTGAACTACTCCGCGATCTATATAAGAGACGATCGGCAATCTAGGGCTATTAGCGAATTCAAAGGGACTGGTTCCAAAGACTTCAGTGCCGCTTGGCTGTCCGAAAAGACATTTTTCTTCAGCCGAGATAACACTTCTCTGATCGCGATAATTTCCGCCTGGAACACGCTACAATGATTTGGAAGACGGAACCATAGGCTGAGGTTAAGCCTGTCGGAGAAAACACCACCACCCACCCCATTGCTAGTTTTTGAACAGTCGGTG
This sequence comes from Matsumyia berberina, assembly GCA_917880715.2. Classification (NCBI taxonomy): domain Eukaryota; kingdom Metazoa; phylum Arthropoda; class Insecta; order Diptera; family Syrphidae; genus Matsumyia; species Matsumyia berberina. The sequence goes on from OU862870.1 coordinate 41,327,443, forward strand.
TAGAAATGGATCGACTTGTCTTCTGATAGTGCATCGCCCCAAAATGACCGGGGAGGGATGGTTACCTCGAAGTTCTTATCAAACCTTAGCTTGGGTGTGATATAGTCTGTGTTTCTAGGAGAAAATTTGACATTTTTCAAAATGGAGGCATGGCCAAAATCTTTACTAGACCACTGTGAGGTTGCTTTGAGGCGGATGGCTGCACTAGTTGCCAAAATGTCTAAGACTAAGTGAGGAAGAACGAGGAAGTTAATGACGAAACAACTCACACTTCCAGGATACCGAAGAACTTAGTGATGTGCCTGTTAAGCATATCTATATTAAGGCTTCAAGGCGTATCGAAACCCTGGGGCAATAAGAGAGTGCTTTGGGGGCAGCTGCATGAGCAAGCGATATCTTCATCGCCACATGGGCAACACAGTGGGTCTCTACTGATCTAAGTGTGACGCAGAGGGTTCTCTCATCCCTCGCCAACCCATCTACTATAGGTATCATCACTGGACCCTATCTAAAAGGCAAGCATGCAACAAGGTGTGGCGAGTTATCAAATGATTTCTGTAGAAGCTGCATGGATGAAGAATAAAAGGAAACTATCCCCTGCTCTCTCTAAAAACTCACTAAGGTGCTCCTTTCTACAAAGATTAAGGCGATCTAACCAAAACAGAAAATGTTCACCTTCGCTTCGTAAGAAGCTCCAAGTGGTTTAATAAATGGGTAAAGAAGACATTTCTAGGATCCAAGTGGAATCACAATGGAACTATCATTGATTCAAGTGTGCTGGCTTTAGCTGGCAGCCCCGCCCCTAATCTACTAAGTGAGTATCCTACACTCGACCTAACTTCTTCTCAGAACTTGCACTTATCTGGGGGGTTTAGATAGAAGTCGAAAAGTTTCGCAAGTTTTTTTTTAACATATTGGTGCTCAAAGTGGCGCGTTGGCATCTTCGTGAAAAAGCGTACAAATTTGTACTCTCAGAAATTGATTGCCAAAAAGTAGGTTCAAAAAAAAAAAACTTTTGATTGTTTTGCAGAGTCTCAGCAAAACAACCAAAAGTTACCAATACAGCATCACCTGTAACCAATAATCAATATATTAATCACTGGACTCTTGGGACCAGAACCAGCTGGTATGCATCTCAGATAGTCAGCTAATAGCAGTTGAATCAACATTGACTTCAGTTGAATCATGACTTCGACATAATAGAGTTTTCTGCAGAAGCAATTTTGACAGATACTTACAGAATTTTTTCTGAAAGAGAATTCTACCCTTAGAACTGTTAAGAGTTGTTGATAAAGGATAGGAGCTTATGAATGGGGGTTAAGCTCAGATAACTATTGTCATTGAAGTGATAGTGACCGAGAAGTCGTCTTCTGCTGTAAGAGAATGCCGGACAATGACAAAGAAGGTGAGTTGTGGTTTCCTCTTCCAGCCAGCTGAATCCAGTTTTGCACGCCAAGTTGGTTGAGGTCCCCTTCCACTTGCGTGCGCCACCTGAGTCGCGGTCTTCCTCTACTGCGCTGACCCTCGGGTGTAGATTCGAAGATTTCTCATCTCTACAGCTTCTTAAAAAAAATCATTGAAGAGGGCCCCTTAGTCTCCTGGCGTGCTGTCCTATTAGGTAACGGCCTGTAATGGTGCGAATTTGTGTTTTGTTGGGAGCAATCAGATCCCTTGACTTTTACTCATCTATTTCAGGCCAAATAAGTCTGGTGGAATTCCACGTAGGACCGTTTTGCCACCTAAAATTCATTTCTGGAGCTGTTTGGTATACCCATGCCTTTGGTGTCATAGGAGATTTCTAGGGTAGTCTCAGTTACAGCTCAAAATATACTGTCAGTGTCTGCTCACTTGCACCACCTTCAATATTTGAAAGCCAAACTCATTGAATATTTAATTCGAATGAACTAGACTTGCACAACAACAACGTGGACAGAATATGGGCTACTCATCTTAATCCTGGGCCGAATGGCATATTTACGTAATTTTGCAAAAGTTGGAATTCTTGTTCATTACCAACCGATGGCTACACAGAATCGAGTTTGAAAAATCAAAGTGAAATCATTAATTGTGAACCTTTAAGCTTTTATTACCGCGGCTATGGTAGTCCACACCTGGTTGTCAAAATCTCTCACATTTTCCAACCGCAAAATCCATTTCAGTGAAGCACAACCGCAGTGTCATCGCCCACACTTGCAGTGTTGCCAACTCACTCCCACCCAGCACACATGTCCATTCGACGATTATAGTTGCATCAGCAGAGCATCATCAAGGAATTTTCATTGAACACAACTGTGTACTGAATGTCGGTGCAGATGGAGTGCAAGAAGATTTAAACAGCTGTAAAGCTTCCCAAAGGTTGTTCAACAATTCGTGTGAAGTGTACAAAGCAGCTGCAAGATAAAAGAAAAATCCAACACAACCCATACAAAATAACATACTCGTTAGGATGTACAGCCTTTTGCGCTGGACAACAGCAAAAACTTGGTGAACAAACATGTTATCCTTATCCTTTTTTCGTCGTCCCCAGTGAGGTGTCCAGCAATGAATTAGAAAATTATTGTGCGGTCTAGAGCACCCACACAATTCCTTGCAATAGTGGGTTGGCTAAAAGTCATACACATTACGTTAGAGAAGATACGCACAGCGAGCAGTATGGGTATGACTCCTCCGCAGAACCATTTATGCTTAGAAGCATCCTGGATCTCCGGTTTCCCCTAGCAGAGAAACCTCTAAAACTTCATTGCAATGGAGCAAAATCGGTACTCATGTTCATAGCCAAACAAAGCCTCGCTTCGTCGTGAGTTAGTCCATTCTCCATTCGCTGTTGCCGGCCGACATTTTTGAGTGCCTATATCAATGTCTATGCTGCAACACGCCCCCACTCTCAACAAACAATACACCTCATAATCTTTCCTTGAAAATCTCACAAACGTGCCGAAACAACTAGCAGGCTGACACACATAGCACTCGCCAGGAACGGGCGCCCTCCTTGATTTGCTTTTGCAACGAAAACGAGCCGAAAACAAGCGCTTGGCCATGATTTCAGAGAAGAGTGCAATCATCGCCAGGACATACATACTCGTACACGCTCACAAGCATGTGTGCATGGCAACGATATGACGTTGAATAGCACGTAAACTGGTGGCCACGCAAATCCAAGTGTATTTATTTCGATCTTCCATTAGGTGGAATGTGCACGTCAGGAGCATTCTCGTTTGGTATTATGACACTCAAAGCGAAGGTGTCCTTTTTTCGAATTCAGCGTGCTGTAGTGTACGAGTAGTGGCACAGGTGGGCTTACATGCGTGTACATGAAACGTTTTGTGTTGAAATTCGTGAGCTCTGGTTTACAACGGAATTTTTAACAAACACTGATGGGAGCTGCATACGACTGGTATTTATCTTTGGAGAGGCATAGCCGCCGGTTGGGGAATTTCGGATGAAAGGCTGATGGGAGTGCCAACGAGTTTCTATAAAATTGAGTCTAGTGTCATCAATCAACACATCAGATGCCACAGTCAGAATTCATGAGTGTTCCTTACTGGTAAAGATAATAGCTCGCGTCACAACTGATTGTCTGTCTCTATGGGCTTTCGGCCGGGATTTCGAGATTTAGGGTTTTTCTTTTGAAAATTCTAAAATTGTTTACCAGCTACGTTGTGTGTGCACGTTAATTTGCATGCACATCCCTCCATCCATGTTGACAAAGTAAGCTCTCCTTAATTTGATTTGGGGGGAAATGTTTCGAACTTCTAAGGGCTTATCATCAAATTGGCTTTGTACGTAAATCTAACTCCCTTAGCTGGATGAGATGGATACTAGGGAATGTGTGCAAACGAGGCACGTTGCGGTTCCTTTAGAAAGGGGATTTCCAAAAGCACGGCCCGTGTGTTAGTCCGTCTAATTCAGGTGGTTAACGTTTACATACTTAAATGCTTGGACTTCAAACTTCTGGATAGAATGTTATCGTACCACATGAAATGTAGTAGTTGTAGTACATAGTAGTATTTTTTATTGGCTTTAGGTAAAGTGTTTACAAAAGTGTTTAAAAATAATTAAATAGCTGGCGCGACAGCTCGGGATGAGCCAAGGCCTAGCTTCTCGCAACCTTTCAGGACCTACAATTTATTGCCGACTACGGGCAGCGAATAGAGGAATTCTTTCAAGACAGATTGTACTCCCGCAGGCTTGTCATTGAGATGGTGCCGCGAAAAATGTTCGGTGGATATGGCTGGGACTTGAACCTACACCGCTCGATCAGCAGTGCAACGCACTAACCACTGAGTCACAGCGACCACAAAAGTGTTTACACAAACGAAATATCAGTCTACTGGCAGAGATGAGGTGTCGGGCTTGGTCGAACCATCTCATCCAAGACCTACCCAAGGAACGCCTACGTGATGACATGGATTCCATCGCACGTCTTGGAAGCCGAATTGGGGCAAGCGTTAAACATGCCCTTTCTATCCTCTACCTTTACCTGTATGGGAATATCTCCTGATGATTTAGAGCCGATGGCGGAAGATCGGGAGATGAGGAGAGTCCATTTAAGCACGCTAACCCCGCGACCCTCATAGTGGATAAGCGGGCCATTGGAAATTATGATGATAGATTGTACTAGAAGGCTAGCCATAGTCATCTGGCCATTGCACATACGTCCATATGATACCATCATGTATTAGCTTTGATCATGGTGTTCTCATCTATTTCTCTGTAAAGAGTGGTAATGGGTGTCCTTTCAACCGAAAGGGTAAATGTAGGATCTACCTTGGTTCTGCACCATTTCTAGCAAGTTCGTCCGCCATTTCACTTCCTGATATATATTTGTGGCCTGATACCCAGCATAGGGTCACCTTGGTGGGCGTTGTTTATATTTTGTTGAGGGTTTGTCTGCAATGCTTTACAAGCTTCGATTTTGTCGATGTTCACTGCAGAGACTTGATAGCCGCCTTGCTATCAACATAGATGGTAATATTCCGACAATTTTGTCGTTTTGGATTAGCCCTACAGTCTACAGAATCACGATTATCTCTGATTAAAGGCTGCAGCCGAATCTGATTTTGAAGGATTGGTTTACCACTCTGGATTCACAGAAGTATCCATTTGGATCCGTTGACATATAAAGCTACTTTTTCTTTAGTGCAGACTATACCCTCAGAACTTCTCGAAAACTATGATCGGAAGAGATCCAAGAACCATCTCGGCATAACTAAAATTAGCTACGCAGCATGAAGCAGTGGTTAGGCCTCTAGGGAAAGCGAAGATGGAGTTCTTTGGATTTCCGTAAAATAACAAGAAAACTATGGGCACAGCAGTGCCAGAGCTTGGTCGTACAGGAAGACAGGAAAACCCTCTCCATCCTTGTAGAAGTGATAACAGGTCATAATAATCACATGAAAAAGCTAAGACTAGGTTAGGTTGAAGTGGCTGCCAGCTAAAGCCAACACACTTAGACCCATGAGGGGTTCGTTGTACCACAAGGATCTCGGAAAGATCTCTTGCCTATTCATTGAACCAATTGGAGCTTCTTATGAAGCTTAAGGGGCTACTGACATCGATGTTTATCAGGTCGCCTAAGTTTGTATGAAAAAAGGCTCCTAAGCGGAGTATTCTTTTGCGGGAGAGAGCTGGACAGGTGCTCGTCCATACAGCTTCTGCAGAAGCAATTTGCGTAAATGGCAAGCCTTGTTTCATGCTTACCTATCAGACAGCGTCCTGTAATGACACCGCTAATGACAGTGCTAATATCTGATCCACTAAGAGAAATCAAATTCTTAGAGCATTCCAGATCCAGCTTTGGCCAAATCTGCTTTGTCGCTAGACCTGTTGTACCACTTGTCCACCTAAGATTTGTTCTTTTTTTAGCACCCTGCTTTAGTTTAAGTTAACAAGAAGCGATTGGTATACCTAAGGTGCCCTTATCAATCCCAATAGGTAATGTTGTTCCATATCTGGCGAGTTCATCAGCTTTGCAGTTCCCTGGAGTGTCACTGTGCCCTGGCACCCAACAAAGATGACTATTAAACTGGTCCGCCATCTATATAAGAGTCTATCGGCAGTCTAGGGTTATAAGTGAATTTAAAAAGACTGATTCCAACGACTTCAGTGCCGCTTGACAGTCCGAAAAGCCGAGGTAAGACTTCTCTGATCGCCATGATCTCCGCCTGGAACACGCTACAGTGATTTGGAAGACGTAATGCTAGGCTGAGGTTGTCGGAGTAAACACCACCACCCACCCCATTGCTAGTTTTTGAACAGTCGGTGTAGAAATGGATCGACTTGTCTTCTGATAGTGCATCGCCCCAAAATGACCGGGGAGGGATGGTTACCTCGAAGTTCTTATCAAACCTTAGCTTGGGTGTGATATAGTCTGTGTTTCTAGGAGAAAATTTGACATTTTTCAAAATGGAGGCATGGCCAAAATCTTTACTAGACCACTGTGAGGTTGCTTTGAGGCGGATGGCTGCACTAGTTGCCAAAATGTCTAAGACTAAGTGAGGAAGAACGAGGAAGTTAATGACGAAACAACTCACACTTCCAGGATACCGAAGAACTTAGTGATGTGCCTGTTAAGCATATCTATATTAAGGCTTCAAGGCGTATCGAAACCCTGGGGCAATAAGAGAGTGCTTTGGGGGCAGCTGCATAAGCAAGCGATATCTTCATCGCCACATGGGCAACACAGTGGGTCTCTACTGATCTAAGTGTGACGCAGAGGGTTCTCTCATCCCTCGCCAACCCATCTACCTAACCTAAGCTAGGCATTCTATCGAGTTTTCTAATCGGTCATTGCAGACTCAAGTAACATCACAAAAAACTGAAAAAAGAGGAGAATATAAACCGCACTAGCGTCACAATATTCCCACAAATAACCTCTGTAGCAAGGGGCTAATTACCACCACAACCTCAAAAATAACTCAAGCGTTACTGAATAAAAGTCCAAATTTATCTATTTAAAATTCCATACTAAATATTTGTAAATATTCATCATCAATATATTAATGACAAATATCTATGCCAACGCTAACGAAAAAGCATCATACGAGTATACACGACATTCTATAAAAAAGCATTTGATTGTCAGCGACAAATATTGCCCAAATATATTCAAACAATTTTTTGCTACCAAACAATATTTATTTTTTTTTCAACCGTTTTATTGTGGAAATCCAATCACGAACAAAGTCACTTTTTGTAGACTTCTGTAGTGGGTATTTAAATATTTTTCCAATTTCCCTTAACCATCACGAATCATTGTTTGTGCACGCCCGGGCTCTGGTGAAACAATGCAGGCCCTGTGGTCAGCAAATACCCTGCCAATGGCTGAACCAACTACCTATTCCAAAACCTGAAATAAAACCGAACATAACCTCAGGAAAAATTACACGATGCTCTGACCCACCGCAATGTACACACGCCCAATGCACCTGCCGTTCGCTTCAACGACATATCTTCCTCGTCCTGCAAAACAATAAAATACACACATGCACCCATAGAGACACAGCCATACAGCGCAAACGGCTGCTAATTCCCTCCGAAACGTTTGTTCCAAAACAGCAACGAACGAGCATGGACCCCGAAGCCATTGTCGTTCAAATTAAGAAAAAGGATATTTGAATTGTACGCGAACACGGGCTTACATAAAGGATCGCTACTGGTGGTGAATTCTGTCGAAGCCGACATATTGATGGTGCTCCTCGCCACTTGGGTGCTTCATTACGTAGTCATGAACGGGGCGATAGTTTTGGGTTATTATTTGCCAAACAAGTGTAGGCGATGTTTAATTTTGAATAAGGTAGGGCGTTTCGGAGAGTCTTTCACCCCATTCTTCAACCCAGGAGAGCAAGCGTTTTTGTTGTTGTTGCCAGTAAAAGGTCTCGGACAGCATATTCCTGATGCGAAATACTCATTATTTGCCAGATGAATTTATGAGCGTGTACCGAATGGGTTGGGTCGACCTACACACGCAAACTGTCCATTGTAGTTCCGATATTTATGGAGACTTTTTAATAATAAATTTTACCCCCCATGTAGCAAGCATTAAAAATACAAGCTTCACGACTACAAGGACATCACTCTCAGTTTAATATTTAACAGCTGCGCGCATATTTTTCAGTCTCAATGGTGGTGTGCCCGTGTATCGGGGAGTGCCTCGATTATAAATATCTCACCTTTACGGATGCTGTCACAGTTGACGTTTCGCTGAAGTACAACTGTGGTCCAGTGGCCTTGCCGCACCATGAGCCTCCTGTAAAAGGTCGCCCGAGCTCGCTCAGCTGAAAAGGAAGAAAAGGAAAAAATTAATAAAAACAAAAGGCGTAAATGTGGGTTAAACTGTTCGGCTATTTTGCCGCTTCCTTTGACTATTAACATTTTGTTTTTGTCTTTCGAATCAATAAAAATATACAAGTAACGAATAAAAACACTCGGACACACACGCAGCGGAAATAATAAAATTGAGAGAAATGAATTTCGCGCGAATTGAAGTTTATTTTCATGCGCTGCGGAGGCGGGATTAATTTTTAATTGCTATCGCATAAATGTGGAATGGTTTTGTCTTTTTGGCAAAAGTTTATTTTTTTCTTTATATTTCTCTGGCTTAGTATTGAAATTGAAATGAACTGAAACTGTTTTAGTATCTATAGAGTATTTTTTGTGTGTAGTTCCAGAAATGTTGTTTTCACATGCAAGGGGTTTCTTTGCAGCTTCCTTAAATTTATTTTAGTTGTAGATCGCTTTAAATTTTGAGGAAAAATGTAGGACTTCAAAAATGTACTCCTTTTCTTATTTTTAATTTATTTTTTCTGTTTAAAATATTGTTTTACCAGCTGATACCCGCGACTACGTTCACGTAAAAAGACGTCACATTCAACAGTAAGTATAGACTTCAGTTCTGACTCTGGAGTACGTCTCAGATCAATCTCTGTCCCTGTCCCTGTGCCTTATTGATGGTCATGGCGTAGGAAACTTTAACGGGAAATTCCAAACATTTGAACTTGTAAGTCCAATGGATAGTCCAATGGGATAAAAGGAATTCGGACATGAAAACGGTTTCTCAATGATTGACGCCTATATGAATCTTGGCTTGCACACCTTCGGATGGTTAAGATTGCTCAACAGCATTATTGAAGCGCAAATTTTGAGGTAGAGGACATGAGGTTGTATTCTTGATGGATCGAGAGTTTGCAAGAACACTAAAGGGTAATGTGCAACAGCATCCCCGACTATCATTTCCGAGTCCACAAATTCATACATGCTCAGTTGACAGCTTCTTAAGCAGAAAGTTGTTGATGGTTTTGGCTGAGTCGTTTGTTGGAATGAGAATAACTCTTTCCCACAGCCATAAAGCGCAATCCACTCCAACCTGACGAAGGTTACGGTCAGTTTAGCTAATCAGATATCCCATGACACTGCAAGGATGACTAACTTACTTAACGTGGCGCTGCACCTAGGGGTGGACCTGGGCCTTGATCAAGAAGCATCTCCAGTTTCACACTCCAAGTTGGTAAAGGTCCTCTTTCGCTTACGTGCGCCACCTAAGTTGCGGTCTTCCTATACTGCGCCGTCCTTCAAGTGTGGATTCGAAGATTTTCCAGGCCGGAGTATTGGTGTCCACCCGTTTCTAATGATCCAGCCACTTCAGTCGCTAGACCTTCACTCTTCTGGCTAAGTCGATGTCGCAGTGCAGCTCGTACGGTCCGTCGTTGTATCTCCTCCTCCATTCACCGTCTATGTAGACGGGACCGAAAATCACCTGAAGAATTTTCCTCTCGAAACAGCCAAGAACAACCGCATCCACTTTTCACAGAGTCCATGGCTCTGCCCCATACAGGAGGTCAGGGACGATTAAGGTCTTATACAGGGTGACTTTAGTTGTTCTCGCTACTTGGCGAGAGTTATTCTTCGTTTGACCTCAGCGCTGGTGTCGTTGTCTGAATTTATAGCGGAGCCTAGGTAGACAAAGTCCTTAGCTACCTCAAAGATATAACTGTCCATTGTGACGTTCTATCCGAAACATCGGTCTTGAGTCTCCTTTCTTGTTGCCAGCATATACTTCGTCTTGCCCTAATTGGCCGCTAAATCCATCTTCGCCGCATTCGTCTCAATGCTCACGAACTCTCCAGTGACATCACGCTGCTTTTCTTCCGATTACGTCAATATCGTCGGCTTATGCGAGTAATTGGACGGACGTTTGAAAGATTATGCCTCTGGTGTTGGCGCTTGAGTTTTACACTATTCTTTAAAAAATAATGTTGAAGAAGTCGCATGATAGCGCGTCGCCTTGTCTAAATCATTTTTTGACCTCAAAGGCCCCGGTGAGGTCTTGACCGACATTGATGGAGCAGCGTGCATTTTCCATCGTCGTCCTACATAAACGGACGAGTTTGGCAGGGATACCAAATCTAGACATGGCTCTGCATAGCCCGTTTCTATAGATGCTGTCATACGCAGCCTTAAAATCGATGAAAAGGTGGTGGATATCGATTTGAAGTTCCTGAGTTTTTTCCAAAATCTGCCGCAGCGTGAAAATTTGTCCTGGCCTTAAGCCAAACTTATACAGTCCAATCAGCTTGTTGATAGGAGTTCACAGAACACGGCAGATAAGATCTTGTAAGCAATGTTAAGAAGACTGAAGCCTCTGTAGTTGGCTCAGTTCAGAGGGTCTCCTTTCTTGAGGATCAGGCAAATAATGGTGAGGTTCCATTTATCGCGCATACTTTCCTCCGACCATATTTTACAAATGAATTGTTGCATGCTCCTTACTAATTCAGCTCACAACAGCTCAGCAGCTAGGCCGTCAGCTCTAGCGGCTTTGTTGTACTTAAGCTTCGATATGGCTATCTTCAGTTCGATCAGGTCGGGTGGACGGAATTGTTGGTCTTCGCCGTCTTGAATTGGTTGAATCGCAAGGGTTACTCAGAATATTCATGATTTCCTCCTCTTTCTCCTTGAGGACTTAACTTCATCTGTACGTGTCCCCCGTGGAAAGGTCTGGCTGAAGTCAAAAGCCCAAAAGTATTGTTACTCCACCCAATAGTTGGTTGTGGCCCCTAATGTCCCGCTTAGATTCCCGATACCTTTCTTGTAAGCCGTGGTACACTCATCCCACACGATAATTTTGGGTTCTCGAAGCATATGAGCCATGTCACTCTGTGCTAGCTATGTTACAAAAGGCAGAGTCAGAAACATCCAGCTACCGCCACAGCTTTGTTAGACAACTGGGAACAGCAACTTCGCGTAGCCCATTGGAAAAAGGTGCCTGGTCTGAGGCAATCCAAGAGACTTATCAAGCCCTTTTCTTACAATTATATTCTAAACCTTGACAGGAACAAAATGAGAAAGCTAGCGGGCTTCCTCACCGGCTATTGCGTCCTAAGATATCGTCTCCACTAACTAAACCTTTGTTCAGATACAGAGTATCGGTTCTGTTTGGAAAAGGAAGAAACCTCTGAGCACATTGTCTGTGAATGTTCAGCACTATAGCAGATGGATCTTTCATAGGGAATTCTGTTCGTTACCGGAGTTTAGAAACTCATCTGCTAATGACTTCATAAGCAATGTAGTTGACCTATTGGCCTAAGTAGACCGGAGACAAAATAGATCTTGCTAGGTCGTAGTGTAGTCATAAAGGCATTTCCTTTAAAAAAAAACTGGGCTGACTTCACGAAGGACCTGATTAAATGCATAAGATAGTATGGGGAAGGCCGATCATGAATAATATAAGAACTAGAATCACACTGAATACATGATCCCAGGTGGTACGGTGCACTGAGCAGCTCTTCCCTTAATGTGACCTAGTTTAAAACTGTTGTCGTATCTTTATTGATACCTAAGCTACCATAAAATCTCCAGAATCGACCTCTTATTCAACATCAAAGGTCGCCGCTTTGGTTTGTGACCGGTCTCCATTTCAAAGCTTCCATTCTTCAAACAAACATCGCTTTTCATCTACTCCTCTATCAAAAACACAAGACAGAAATAATCCCTTTAAAAAAAAAGGTTCGAAAATATAATCGCCAAAACGGCCGATGTATCGACATCTGCTTTAATATTCTTTTCACTTTCAAACCTTTTTTTTTTTGGAATAGTAAAGAATTGTGATAAGGGCTGCCTGTGCCTCAAGTGCACTCCAGGTCGATGGAAAATATTTCCATAAAACAACCGCACAAACGGGGGAAACCCTCCTGGTCGCCGGTGGCCAATGATGAATAAAATTACGAGCCAATCATATACCAAGTGTCCACTCGAATTACGTATTCATTTTTCAATAATAAAGTTGAGATAAAATCCTAAATTGGTTATGCCCTTTATAAGAAGGATAATGCCCCCATTAATGCTCCACCAAGTTTAGTCCGCACAAAGGACAGCATCAGTCTCTGTAAATAGCTCAACTTCTCCTCTCTCCTCTCTGTACTCGAGTTACTTTGCATAACTCCTACTCCACTGAGCAGCCATGGCATGGCAATGGCGACATACTTGCATGGCATGAACTTACATAAAAATAAGTAGCTACACGATGACCGTAGAGATACACATCCACGGCCACGTAACACGACCGGGGTAACTATTCCATCTACAAAGGAGCAGATTGCCCAAAGTGATGGTACGGTCGAGATCTTCGAGGTAAAATTTTAGCCGTGGTAGAACAGTAGCAATTTTATTAACAACTCTCGGCAATAACGACGACGGTCAATGCACACAGCATCGCATCCAGCGTCACAGTGTCGGTTCCTGTTTTACACCGTGTCGTCGTCGCCATCTTAGCACACAAGCAAACACAAAAATAATATCGCTTCGGCAAATAAAACGAAGCAACTGAAGTTCCAATTGATTAAGTTCTGGTTAATGGAATGTTTGCATGGTATTCGTTTGCATGGACTGCACGAGCTGCCATGTCATGTGCGGATAGCCTGCTGCCTAAGGATTACGAATCGATTCATATTAAATGCTTTGCTCATGGCCTGAATATTTCTTTCCCTTGGAAGCGGATTTTCAGTTCAGGTCACCACCGCACCCACCACCGTCCCGACATCCAGCAGGTGAAAGTCGGTATTTATTGCTCGAAGGGTGTATTTTTAGAATGCATTGGTTCGGGTCGATGTAAGTCGACGTGCATGGGAATGGGAAGGCTTCGCAAAATTAGGCAATTCAGGATTGTTTATAGGTAGCTCCAGAACGAATCGACTTTAAATAACTCTTACGACTCTCGGATTCCCTTCCTAGCTATGTATTTGCCTACAAGCGACCTGAAGTTGGGTAAAGATTTCGACATTTGAGTGTGTTGGCAAAGTTGATCCGAAATTTATAAGTCAGTTCTGATAACATGCATCCGAAAGATGCATGATTGGGATTTACCTGTAAACAGGGCCAAGTTATGCAATGCTTGCACATCAGCAAGGCATATTTCGGTAAATCCAACGCATAGAGATTCTAACTAACAAGAGTTGTGTTAGTGTGTGTGTGTGTGTGTGTGTAGGCCCTTTTTGAAATTCAGCAAATTTCGGAAATTCTTCGAGTTGTCGGTTACTGGGAGTAGTTGTTGATTTCATTTGAGTTTCGCAGATATGAAATTTTCAGATGCAAACTTTCGGACGATTACGGATTTTCAAATTCTATTTGTGTTGTATGTATTAGGTGAAGTCTGTTGGTTTACCCATTGCAATTTACTTGCGAGTGTTTATCGATGGATTGGGTCTAACATTTGACTCTTTTGATGCATTCTGGGCAAAGTTCTGCGGGGTGCATTCCGAGTAATTTGGTTTTATGTGGTTACGCTTTCCCATTGAAATTTCCAAATGTTGATGTTTTTGTGGCCAGCGAACTTTATTGGTATTGGTAGGTACTCGTTGTTTATTCATGGAACTGCATTTCATAGACATGAGCTTCTGTAACTAATGCATGAGTGAGTTACGTTTAAGGTTTGCATTTTTATAGTTGGAATCACTGGTGTGTCATTACTTTTGGACTGTTTGACGCATAAATATGAAAATTGCAGGCAGGTGGAATTGAGGGGAATAATATAATAGAAGATAGTACGCCTTTGCGTTAAAGTAAATATGCCTATCGCAAGATCGAATCGAATGAAAGTGCTATGCAACATCTGGTAACACTGATCGTTTTATGGAAGCGAATCGCCTTTTGTACATTTTTAGATATTGAGGGTGCTTTCCACAGCACTGGCTATGATTTAATCGCAAAAGCTCTTGGCCCGCAGAGCTTGGAAGTTGGAAAATTACAATCACCTCTAAAGCGATCTTACTGACAGCTGCACAGAATGTGGTGTGCTTTCCCCTCAATTACGGTAAATTATCATTGTCATTATGGTAAATTTTCATTCTAAGCTCAGCAACCTTAGCTACAACGACATTGAGAAGCATTAGAACAACATTTACGAAAATTTGGAAAAAGGACCAAGTCATCTTGTCTCTGACTGTAGTGCCTACAAATTAATCTTAATGAGACCGTTTTAGTACAATTTAATAGAAAAAGGAAACTGAACTGGCAGAGTTACATTGCTGGAGCTCAAACCTACGTAGCTCATACAGCAGTCGAATGCACTAACGACTGATCCAAAGCAATCACCTTTTCTAAGCGAAATAGAGTCAAACTTTTTGGGTATCAGAACATAGGAGCACTAAAGGAAAAAAATTGCTGACCAACTAACCAGGAGAGGTTCTGCTATACCGAGTTTCCCGATTCAGCGTTTAAAAAAAAAGGTCGGGGGCCTTCTAGTCTAATGGAATCTCGACAAGATCTTAAAGGTCGCGGTGTTTTTTTTTTTCTTTGAAAACCAAGAGCGGTATACTCGTTAAACGCTAGGTACTGTAGTCAGACCTATCTTAACCTATGGCTCGATTGGCTAATGGCAGGCTGCATGGGTTGACAGGAGCGATGAGCGCAAGTTAGACAGCCAAAACTGCTATAAGACTTAGGGCAGCTGGTCTCTGGATAACAAGCCGGTCTTCTGAACAAAAACTTAATTGTAATGTGCACATCAATTTCTAGAGCATCTAGATGCATGACCTCAAAATCTGAAAGCGAACTTCTAAATCTAGATCGGCAAAATCTCAGCGTTCTTCAACTTTTTCCCAATTGCGGCAACTCTTCGTCAACTGTTATGCGCCATAATTTTCTCTGTCGACCCATTCTTCTGCCATCTTGAGCAAGTAGATCCTATTACAAGGCTTAGTAAGCACTGGAGTTGTCGCCTTTTCGAAACATATGACCAATCCAATACCACTTTCTTCGTTATAGTTTTTGACTCATTCTGTGGTAAAGATGTTCATTATACATACAGCTAGACCAGATAAAGGTCGTCGTGGCTCAATGTTTAATGCGTTCGACTGCAGATTGAGGGTGGGTGGCCCAGCCATAACCACTGAACATTTTTCGCGGCACCACCTTTCGTGGGGGAATCACAAGCTTCCGGGAGTATAATACATAAATTGTAGGACTCTTCTATTCAAGCGAAAATTGTAACACGCACAACATGAATGGTTGCGAGAAGCTATTTATTTATTTATTTATTTTTTAGACCAAATAATCAATAAGATGTTCAGCACGGTTTCTACATTGGCCCGGAACAGTCGTAGCTTAGTGCTTAAGCTAATTGCATGGCTTCACCATATGTCGGTCACTATTCCAAACACTGGCATCGTTTTATCGATTTGTCTGGTACGATCTTGTTTGATTCTATCATCGCTAGAGGCAATACTATCTATTTAAAGCTCTTTACTTTTTCTCGGTTTATGCAGCTGGTTCAAAGATCTTGCCATCGCTTGAGTAAATCTTCATACACAACTAACAGGGAGCCACCTAGGGCTTTCATCGGATGTTGGCTTAATCTTGGACCACGTGATTCCGTGATTCCTGATTCATTAGACTGTTCTGCTATTGCATTGATATAATTGCTCTCGTCACACGATAAGCTGTGCTTTTGTCATCATCATGCTATAAAGGGCTCTAGCCCACTTCTACTTACTGTTGCTACAATGGGTTCGTCGAATCCTTTCCAGGTATTTTTCGAAAGCCATGTCTTCCTAGCGGTTTATCGAAAATCTTTTCATTTTTGTAGGTACACCCAGGTTTTAAACTGGGATGTGCATGGAGCTTCTGAAGGTATCCACCACTTTCGCGAAGGGTAGTTATTCGTGCGTTGGCATAGGATCGTTGAACTGTAGCTCTACGCAGTTGATGGTGATCTTGTCCCGTTCTGATGTCGAAAGACCACTTCTTAAACGTTTGCTTATGACAAAATGGTCAATTTGATTGGAAGTTGGTTGCCTGCCAGTTGACACCTCGCTGACTCTCTGACAGTTCTTGTGCTCTGTCCCTATAATAGTGGAGAATTCTACAAATAATTCGCCATGGTCATTATTTGCCCAATTCGTTCCTCCCAACAACATGTCTAAGTCCTTCTTTGTCACTACATACCTTGGTATTCATAGATCACCATGACAATGTCTGAATTCGACGGTGTGTTGAAGGTGACGTGGTAATAGAAGATGCCACTTTCATTATCAAACCCGAGCTCGGTAAGTTCGTATAACGGGAACACGTCGTATGTACATCAGTCTGGAATCTGGCTGCCAGGAAATTAGGCCTCTACGTGCTGTTGGCATCATTCTGATTATAGATTCCCGTGGATTTGCGGATGGTTGACCAGAGTAAAGAAGTTCAGTACAACGCATTGGTTCTCTTCCGCATCCAACGGTCTCATATTGTATAATTTCTCACTCAAGTTATGGGAATCATGCGCTTTAAGGACCTTAACTCCCTAAGTCAAAAAGGACCCGTACATTCCAAAAATTAAGCATAGTCCACAGGTTCAATAGCCAAAAGTCGTCAAAGTGTGGACAATCCTAATTGTAGGCGTATTCTCGGTTTTGCTGACACACGTTAACGATTCTAGAACCAACCACTTGACACTTGGCTACGAACTTGATTGTTGCATTACTGGGATCAAATTACCACACTCATTAACGAGTAACTCGGCATCGAAATGTCATAATTTGGCATTACCGTTTCCATTGAGGTTAATCGATCAGTCGATCACGAGTTACACTCATCACTCGTTATCGATTGCGGTGATTCGGCCCCTGGTTTTTACCAAGATTTGATCAGTCAATACCTAGTGTTGTATCATTCGTCAGGCCCAAGACGACGGCCATTTGCAATTTTTAGCCGAAAATAAAACAGTTTTGTTCGGCCCAATATTCTGGTGGTTGGTTTGAGTGATTGTATCAGGCAGGGAGCGCCCGATACTCAAATAGTACTGAAATGCACCGTTTTGTTACCACAGTTCTCGTGACCGGTTTGTTAGATAAGTGTGGACAGACCATCGCTGTTAGTCTTAAATCCAACCTATGGAGTGAAGGTAAAGTAGAATGTTAGGGATTTTCTTCTCTGAAAGTTTGTCGAGTTTGTCGAGAAACAGTTGAGCTTGAGCCTTGAGCTTTGCTATGGCAAGTGGCGGGTACTTACAGAGGAAGTGCCTAGGGTTTCCCTTTCTTTTTGTGTCTTTGGAGCTACGGAAGTCGCGATTAAAAGGGGTACCAAGCTCGACCGTATGGGTACCTACTGCCTGGTGAACCGCACAGATAGCGACAACGCGCGCGATGTCTGTTCGGGTTGTTTTCTTATAGCCAAGTCCTTCCTGAATATGGCGCAACTGGTAGCTAGTAGCTTGTTCCATTTGTATTTGGCTACAGAAAGGTAGTGCAGGTTCATTTTTCCCTTAACAGGTCCTAATGGGATGATAACTTCTCTTACTAGTGAGCTGTTAAGGGCCGACCGCTGCCTGGCAAGCTCATCAACCATTTCGTTCCCTTCGACGCCTCTGTAACCTGGGATCCATACAAGAGTTCGGATAAGCTCTCCAGGCGGGCAAACTCGATTCTGCCTTGTGCTACCAGCCTTGATGAGATGATTGTGGAGACAAGAGTTTTGATGGCTGCCTGGCTATCGAAAAAATTGCAACTTCGTCGTCGTAGATTGCGAGTATTTCGGCTTGAAATACCCTGGCGAAGTTCGGGAGTCTGTATGATCTTAATATCTTCTAGGGTGCATTCCATTTTCGAACCGTTCGTGAAAATTGACGTGTCGTAGTCTTTTACGACCTCTCCGCTGTTCCATTCCGCTTTTGAAGGAATATGCACGGCGAAGTCTTTGCTGACCGTAATGCGTAGGTTCAGCCCAATATTCTAGTAAAGGGAACTTTGTTTGGAAGTTAAGGCCACTTTGTGTTTAAAACGACTTCAAACTGGCGAAAGTTTGGCCACTTGCTTGGAATTTAGTTTGCTGGAGGATCTAAAAAATGAATTCCGAGTTTACTGGTCAAATGTTTACTCTCAGTGAATCCTTATCGTAAGAAAACAACAAAATTTAGCGAGTGTCCTTAGTCCACCTCCATCAACTGCCCCACCGTAAATTTCTATTTGTAAATCTCTTATGGTTGTACACACTCAGACGTTTATAGTTTGTCCCTTCAAAAGGACTTTCCACAACAAGGAATATCGAATGGAAAACTATTACGGATAATCCTAAACGAGCTTAATTAATGTTATTGCTTTCTTTCAATTTGGATCCGTCCTACAGTCTGCTCGTACCTTTGGGCAGAAAGTCCGCTTTGTTTCTCAAACTATTCGTTTGTCTCCCCCGTCCAAATCCGCCAGGATCAATGTTATTAACTAAATACGTACGAATATTTTCATGAAAGAGGAAAAACTCAGTATAATCCCTCGCGTATAATCGCCTACAACATACGGACGTTGTACATACGAGTATAACATAATCGCAACTCAAAGGAACGGGGGTAAGTGAGGAACAGACGAGAGTACTTTTGGAGTTTGAAGAGTTCCGTTCGCTTTGTTCTTTCGCTACACAGGATACACGCTTGAGAATTACAATAGTTGAAAGTTTGATGCGTGAATATATTTCATCCTCTTCTCCTCACTCTGAGAAGAAAAACTCATAACAATTTCTTTTGGTGGCACAAATGCACACTTGCACATGTGTGTGTTGTACATTACATGGGTGTAACATGTATTTTGTAATATTTACTGCACTTTATTCCAAGATATTGCATTGGGTCTCACAACTGGATACTTTCGCGCAGATAACACGCAGCAATAATGTGCTAGAACGTACAAAGATAATGGCTTTACGGCCGTCGTCGTTTGAACATCCTCGGATCAAGTGTAGGCGGACGAGAGCAAATATCCTTTTTCGGTTGGAAACTATCTTGGAAGTAGAAAATAAATTTGTTTTAGTTCGCTTTGACCCGAAAAGAGATTTTGTTTTTTTTTTTTCATCCTAAAATCGATGAAATCCAGTGTGAGTATCCTTGGATGAGGAGCGGAAAAACACTGTTGGCTTTCATCTCTTTCGTACACAGTCACCGTTGGCGCTGGCAAACACAAAACCAAACGTTTCAAGCCATAAATGTGTGTGTGTGTGTGTGTTTGTAGATCCCACATCTTCTTCACTTGACACGATTTCCGCAATTTATTTGGGGCTGAGAAATTCGACGTTTCGACCGAAGGGTGGGCGGCCGCCCGAGTGGGTTGTGG
This sequence comes from Matsumyia berberina, assembly GCA_917880715.2. Classification (NCBI taxonomy): domain Eukaryota; kingdom Metazoa; phylum Arthropoda; class Insecta; order Diptera; family Syrphidae; genus Matsumyia; species Matsumyia berberina. The sequence goes on from OU862870.1 coordinate 41,347,014, forward strand.
TGATATAAAAATGAATAATTTATATAAATGCTCACATAAATGTCAATGGCAGGCAATGGTTCGGACATGTAGGACAACGAACATCACTCTGCGAGAACACAAAAACAGCATTTACAGTTTCATAAGTTATGAAATAATAATTGTGAATTTTCCAGCAGTGGTCAGACGCATTTAAATCAGGGACGGGGAAGCGTCAGTCGTTCCGGGCGATAACATTACTTTTGCTGGTACTATTTCATGGGAAACATGTTCCGTCCATAACGCTGGAATATCAGACGATTTTTTGTAAAATATCGTTCGATGTTGGTAGCACCAGCAACAGCGATTGGAATCACATAGGAGTAATTTAAGCTCAATAAATTGTGCAAGGACGATTAAAAAGGCGCGAACAAAAAAAAAAATCGAATTAAAAATTGACTTTGAGTAAATTGTCCTCAGTGGGCGCAGTGTTGAACCTGTGCAGCCTGTTTTTGAATGGATTCTGGTGTAGTTTGTGTGTTTTTATTGCATTTTTGACTCTGCACTCCAATTTTATCGGACAAGGCTTTGGAAAAAAGCATATTTCGATAGATTTTAAAGCAAAACAAATATCTCAAGACGTGGTCAATTTAGGACACCAAAAAGACCAGATAGCGTCTACCACTCTCTTGTCATTTAACCAAATCCTGGGAACATTTGATGATTTGTCTAGTAATGTAAACCACCCAAACTCAACGGTACTCCTCTGAACTTCTGTGACAGTGCCAGACAGTGTCTAGACAGGACGCTTCTGTGGAGAGATAATATTGCCGAACGTGCCAGGAAATCCCTGGTAGTACTCTTCTCATGCAAAAGAGTACCAGATAGAAAATCATGAACTGGCTCTATACTGTGGATGCAAGACCGATGGCCGGTTGCTAGAAGGGCAAACCACCACTAAAGTTTTTGAGAAAGTCCAACGTATGGCTTGCCTCAGCATTACTGGTGCACTTAGAACTTCTCCTTCAGCTGCCATTCAAACCATGCCCTTTATTGCTGGCAGATACCTATGGCATGCAACAGGTTACCTACGCGGTCCTAAGACTGAGAGAAACCCATCAATGGTGAGAGAAAAATGTGGGACATTCCAGAATACCATCAATTCACAGCAGCCTTCCCAAATCAACAGATACGCTGCCCACCGAAATCGACTTCAAGTACAAAAAACCTGACAGAAGCGCTGGAGTCAACGCAATGTCTTCCTTAATGAGTCTATTTTCATCTTTACTGACGGCTGGACATCCACCACTCCTTCAGTCTTCCCAACCACTGTAGTGTCTTTCAAGCCGAAGTCTCAGCTATTAATCAAGCCGCCGCTTGGCTGAAGGCTAACCGAAGATCACACACGGATAATGCGATCTTCCCCAACAGCCAGGCTGAGATCAGGTTGTGCCGCGTTTCTTAAAACGAGGTCGCTAACTAGTATAGCGTAACACTCTGTTAGATCCCTGGCCTCTGCGACATTCAAGGGAACTGTGCGTCTGGATTAGGCTCTCTCAATGTACAGACGGCAGAAAGCTCGAGCATGTCAAAGCGCCTATGTCGTTTGTTAAATACTAGACTAACACCGATGCTCTGTCAATTATTGCAACAATCTCAGGCTGATTTGACCTGTCCTAGATATGCAAAGATCAAAAGCATCAATACGATTTAAAACACTTTTAAAACTAATAAACGTCCTTACGAAGAACTGCATCCTAGGCAGGCATGCTCAACGCCTGGGTATAGCATGTAACGATTTCTGCTGGAGCTACAGAAATGACGAGGAGGAAGAGTGCACATTTCTTCTGGACGTGTCCCGCCCTTGCCAACATTAGGAAAGTCACCCTAGGCCAATACGATCTGAATGATCTGAACTCCGCCAGTACGGCCAATCTCAACAGCTACGTTAGGAAATCTGGATGGTTTCAGGAGTAAGCAGGAATCAAACTTCAGTGGCATCACAATGCACCTACTTTTCTGGTCTAAGGTCCCCCTCTTTTTGGAGGACCACTCTAACTCGGACGCGTTCGGATTGCTTTGTCTTCTGACAGAGTCTGCCAACAAATTTTCAGATTTTGTCGCATGTCATGACACGATTTTTTGAGTTGTTTTGGTCCCTTGTGTATTGATAGGACGAACTTACAACCTCTAGGTACAACAATATCGACATGAGGTCGTGCGAATAGTTATCAGTGCTCCGTCACAGAAAGAATTCGAATTCAAATCAGAAAACCAGCGTGGTAAAGGAAGGCCTTACCTACTGTGGAGCGTGCCTCAAGCAATTAAATGTGCGGAACTGAATTGAGCTAGGTCAGCATCGAGATGCTTTGAAAGACTTATGGGTTAACTATAGCTATGGGATCATATCTGATCCGTTTTTATTGTTGCAGCTGCGACAAAGCGCGTTGAATTGGATGACTTCTTTGGACACGTTTGCTCCTATAGAAGTGTACTAATTGCCACGATCCTTGCAATGTCTGTGCGAGTCCTATAGATCCTTGCGTTTTGGACCAATTGCAGTTGGGCTCCATCTGCCTTAATATGAAACCATTCTCTGAAAGAAAGCGTGAGAGGATTCTTGCCTTGACAGCTCCTAACGGGTTGTAAACAGACTTCGCGAGGGATATATCAGAAGCTGAACCTTGCTTTGCTAGCTCATTGGCATGTTCGTTTCCGTCTATCCTACTGTTTCCCGACACCTTATGCCCCTAATGAAGTGAGTTTCTCCTTGCACTGTTCCATGTTCGATGCCAAAGCAGCTTGGCTATCAACAAGGATGACAATGTTTTGGATGGATGCAGGATTGGCTTGCAATAGGCCTGGTAGGGTAGTTGGTTACAGTCGTTGCCAAATCCCTAGATTTAGAATGTTGGTTGGTCGGTTTACCATACCAACACCCTGTTCCTCTTTATCTAACCGTGACGCACGCTGAAATATTTTTAATGTCAAGGTCAAGTGGTATGAGGTGCAGTAGAACATTCAGAGCTTCCTCAGGAGAGGACCGCATACCTCCCATAGGGCATATAGCCGCAGTTTTTTGCATTTTCTTTGATTGTACTCATTTCTTATAGTAGGTCACTATGAGAGGATAGGGCGTACCTCTGCGGTACAGATTCATACGACCATCTTCGGTCGAAGTTCCCACTTTTACTGCAGACGTAAAAGGCTTCATAGGCTTTTTTCACTCGCTGCTCTATATTAAGCTACCCGTTAAGTTTTGAATCGAATACAACACCTAGGCACCTCGTCCTGTAGAAGAAATTACTTGGCTATTTAGCTGTGGAGGCGTGAAGGCCGGCATTCTAGTTTTATTTATGATTCGGCCGTAGCGTCCGAGTGAAGGCCCAATCCTCTCTGACTAACCAGAAAGAGTTAGCTTCTTTCTGTATTATGCTGTCTATTATCCCATGGAATCTCCCTATCGGTAGAATTACAGATTGTCGGCTTCGCTAACGTTCATAGCCGACCCCAATCTTGCCAATTCATCGGCCTTTTCGTTCCCTTTAATGTCATTATGTACAGGAACCCAGCAGAGTTTGACAGTATGGTGCCTTATGGTGATCAGAGTGTCTCGACATTTTTTGACTGCTATGCGGGACGTGGGTTAGTAATAAACACCAGCTGGTACATTGTAGACGTTATTATCTCATATTAATTTCAGCTTGATTCTTCCAGCCGTTCCTAAGAATAAGGTTCTCGATGGGTGGACAGACAGACAGACAACAAAGTGAGGCTTTGTTTTTTTTTATCGTAAAGTATGGAGCCGTAGAAAGTGGATCATGGTCGTGCTTTGACGCATAATATCCTTTTAGAGAATTTTGAGTTCAATATCAGTTCATAGCCTCTGCGCTTCAAAGTTAAGACCATCGACTGATTTACTTTCTCTCCTTGAAGTTGTCTAAGGCCACCGTGGTATTCGCAATTCAACTCAATAAAAATGTTAAAGCGTAGAAGCACTGAGTCCTGACGAGCACTAAGACTCAATAATTATCCTTCTATATGCATATATGTATGTACATCTTTCCAAATTTCCCCCGATAACCTAGGTTTAGTTGAATTCAATTTATAACCCGAATTTATTAAAACTCTGCTAGAAAGGCTAATCTTTACTTCCTGCTTTGCACACACGTCGCGTCTATTTATTCCCTTGTCATGCATAGATAGAACCGCTTTGCCCAACCACAGCCAGCGGCTATAGCACCCGCACGGAATATGTACGTGAATCCCTTTCATATGTATTTTTTTGGGACAAACATTTCATACAAATTGAAGATTAAAATAACACGTAAGCCATAGAGCAAAAAACAGTATATTTCATCGCAGATGCATTTCCTTTCCGCAGCAACATGGTCTGTCAAAATGTCCGCGGAAAATCATACATTACAAAAAAAAAGAAAACAAAAATAACATACACACGCGTGCAATTTATGTACGTACCTGCATAAATCCTTCGGGACAACCAGGGAGCTCACCCGATGGACTGAAATTGGAATCGAATCCATCAATATCCGAGTCGACCAGGCCCTCGTCGAAACGTCCCACTGTAAACCCGTCGAATATAATCTGCAAATGCAAAAGAGACACACACACACAGGCGATTGTATATATATTTGTAAGTTTACACATTTGTTGCTATAAAATGTAAGGCATTTTAGAATGTTTATCGAAAGAGGTTAAAGCTTTGCATAGTTGGTGGTTGTTAGGCGGTTGATTGGTTCCTTTAATGGCGGAATGGGCTAAACGCTCGGCGATATCCATGTGGATGCATGGGCATGACTCGACTGGCACGTTTGAGTGTGCAAAATTGTGTGTTTTTTACCTGTTTTTTTTTTTTTAATAGGATCACACGGATCAGGTGAGAGGAGGAAGGCTGGTCCGCAGTATTATTCCCCCGTAGCTGACGATTCAATTTCACGACGCGCCGAGGGCGTAATGCCAGCTCTCCAGTTCCGCTCGCATTAGAAAAGCCGCTGGTATTTCTATAAAATATGCCGGGAATATCGGAAAAACCATCGACTCTTATCCCGCCGTAATGGATATTTCATTTAATTCGAAGCCGATATTCCAGAGTATCGACCCAGAGCGCGGCGCGGTGCACCGTGCCGTGACATCGCCTGACAATGAAAGCAATTCGATGAAATAATCGGCTTCAATGTATCTAAATTGTTTCATTTCACTGAGAGAATTTTAAACTATCTCGGATTTGCATTCGTTATTCGAAGTATAATTGAAACTGATTGTGATTACTTGGCCGTCAGCTTCACATGTGCAGCCCCCTCGTGCAGTTCGCTTATCCGAATGAAATGCGAATGACATCATTAAAGTGAAACATTCTCGAGAAGTACACTTTAAAGTGCCACACAATTTATCTACAAATATCTCATATAACGCCACAATCATTGCCGTCTCGAATGCCGCCATTACACGTAGGACCAACCACTTAGGGTCTTGCACCTTTAAAAGGTTTCGTCTGGTAGAGGTCCACAACCCTTCAACAAGGTAAACATCATTATGAGGGTAAACATCCTTGATGTTTAGCATAGAAAAAGCTTTCAATAAAATTGTGTGCTGACATGTTGTGTCCCACCTGAGTGTGTCTTCGTGTGGACCTTTCCTCTCAAGGTTAGCAATCGAGGTTCTTTTGCCAAAGAAATGACTGTTTACGAACGAACAAAGTGGAAATTATGGGAGAGAATTTTTGAAATGGCGTCATAAGTCGACGAAGGCATAGCCTCTTTGGAGTAAAAAAAATTGAAGTATGGCGAGAAACTCCACTGATGTGAGTGTACTCTTGTGTGTGAGTAAGAAAAAAGGGTTCCACAACAACCCAATCCTCTCATTCCACTCACGTACGCAGAATTAACACAAAAGTGGACGTAAAAAGGAGACATTAATACGTTGAGGGGCGCAGGTGAAAGGTAAAACTGCGACAGTACTTTAGGACAAAGTTAGTAAGGCTTCCAAATTGCAAATATTCGCTGGGTAAACAACAGTTCACATGAAGAACCATTGAAGTCCTTTAAGGTTCGTCGACTTAAAGAATATATAAAATTACTTACTCACCATTGAGTGACTAAATAAAAATGTGTATGTAACGTAGTGGTTGCCGTGGCTCAGTGGTAAGCACATTGAAATGCTGTGCGAGCTGCGTGGGTTGAAACCCCGCGCATGGGTCCTAAACGACAAAAGCGACCCGATTATGGACTTCGCCAATACCACCCACCTAGTCAAACAGAGCTGCCACACAAGTATTACGCTGTCATCTGATAGGCAGTGAACATCCACCCAAATCAATCAGGCGACCACCGTTCTGTTACAGCTTTTAAAAGTTTAGCAGTCGAAATAATCAGCAGCTCAGCAAAAGACAGCAGCTCAGGAAAAAGTCACAGCACATGGGTTTCGAATTAAAGAGCGCATTTCACCAGATCGGTTGAGAAGGCTTAATTTGGAGTCCAAACTCGAAACCCAATACTGTGTTAATGCACAAGGTAGGCAGGATGGCTGTCCATGCAGAGACACGTACGCGTACGACACGTACAAATTTACTGCAGCTCTTAACTAAGCTAAGCATACCTTTAACGTCAGTATGTGACAGTTCGTTGAAATTGTTGAAGTGATGGACTCTTAAAAAGAGCTTCCTTCTTTGGGAGAGGACCGGACATGTACAGAGAAGGTGGAAAATCGTTTCTTTCTCCTTTTCGTCTCTACACCTCTAGCAAAAGTCATTTCAGAAAAGGCATATTTTTCTGTTATAAAGGCCAATGGGCCAATGAGCGATGAGAATACCGATGACGGCGCTGATGATCGACCTTATAAGCAAGACCTCGTTCTTAGATCGAATACGGTTTAACATAGGTCAAAACTCTCTGTATCTTTGGTTTGTCTTTCTGATCGCATCTGATCTTACTGATCGCATTGCACTCTAAGAGTAATTTGTATTTAGCCAATCGAATATCCGGATTTCGCTGTTCTGGTAAGATCTCTAGAGTAGTGCTACTTTTGGCGAGTTTATCACCCATAGAATTATCTGGCATGTCCCTATCCCCGTCATAGGTGAATATTGAAAACTTCTTCCATTTCCGTGTGAAATGCATGTTGCGGATTTCAGAGATTTTATAGCAATCTGACTGTCGATAAAAATTGTGGTGTCCTTGGAGGATATCACGTTGTATCGTAACCAGGATAAAGCTTCGTTGATCGTCATAATGTCCGCCACAAAAACGTTATGGTGGTCAGGTAGATGAAAGGACATCCTCAGTTTGAGCATTTCGGAGAAAAACCCTTCTCCTACTCCACTTTTGGTCTTGAAGTGAATGGAGTATTGTTATCTGGCGTTATCAGTCATTACTCTTCCACTCTTTCTGGAAGAGATTAGACGGTAAGGAGTGGATGCTTCCCAGAGGGGAATCTAAGATCGAGAAGGGGCCAGTAAGGCCATTGAAAGGTGATCTTCAGTCTGATTGCGCTACCATCTGACTGCTTGCTAAATGTCTAAGGGGAGTAGATGTAGGAGCACGTCAAGGGCCGCGGATGGAAGAGTTCTTAGAACAATAAATTGCTTGGGGAGACTTTGAATAAGACCGTCCACGAGACTATACAACATATAAAGAATTACAGCATAATTATTATTATAATTATTAGGATGCCTTCACAACATTACCCGACCAAGAGTTTGAACGGTTCCGTCCTTATTTGAGGATTAGCTCAGCTCAGCCGATAAATAGAGTACGATGTTCTCAAGCTAGAATGATTCTTCTGGCAGCACAAAGATTGAAACAGGGTATAGAACTTTAAGGAAACTAAGCGCTTTACAGGAAAGCGGAATAAGTTATCTAAAAGGGGAAATGGGATGTAATGTGGAACCCCGCGAGTTATTTGCATTCTTTTTCCAGTAGCCAAACCAGTGGCTAAGATAACTTCTTTGCTCGGCATTTTCCTCCGGCTCCACTTCACCAGGTTTTTATCAACTTCAAGGAGGGTTTCAAAAGCTTGAATAGATACTCAATTTGTTTTGCCCTGTGAACAAGGAAAATTTTGGGAAAAGCTCCTATGTGGTTGACACGAAGGTGGTAAGTGTTGCATTCTAAATGATGTCAGTAGTTTTTGATGTCCAAGGCAGGGAAGAACAAGGCTGCATGGATGGTTGCTGTAGTGGGTGTGCAATTGCTTTGTGCCTTTGTACCCATAAAAAGCATACTCATGGGAGTCAAACCAAGGGATAGGGTTGGCTAATCCGGAAACCACCCAAAAAGGGGGAGAAACCTAAGGAGTTTCCTAAAATCTGCGAAGTTGAGGTCCTCCACCCTATGGAAGAAGCTACTACCAAGAGTACGCAATCTTCTGGTGGCCAGTGCGGGACATTCGCATAGCAGGTGCTGGATAGATTCTATTTCCTCTTCGTCCCTGCAGTTTCTGCAATAGTCATTGTAGGGTAATCCAAGACGCTCCGCATGGGTTTATATTCCGCAATGTCCTGTGAGGACACCGTAGACGATTCGTATATCCCTTTGACTGTACTAGATTTTTGGAATTCTTATCGAAGGCTGGCCACAGTGATCTGGCTATTGCATATGTGTTCATGTGAAACAATCACGTATTAGCCCTAATCATAGTTTCCTCATCTATTTCCCCGTAAAGACTGCTAATAGGTGTCTTCGCGACCGGAAAGGTATATGCAGGATCTAGTTTTGCACCTCTCCTGGCAAGTTCGTCCGCCCTCTCATTACCTGATATATCCCTGTGGCAAGGTACCCAGCATAGCGTCACCTTGTTGGTCGTTGATATATCGTCGAGATTTTGTCTGCAGACCTTTACGAGCTTCGATTTTGTCGATGCTGACTGCAGAGACTTTATAGCCGCATGGCTGTCAACATAGGCAGAAATGTTTTCTCTGACAATGTTATCATTTTTTATTAGCTTCGCGGCCTGTAAAATGGCACCTATCTCGGCTTGAAATGATTGGTCTACCCCTCTGGATTCACAGAAGTTACCGGCACAAGTACCAGCGTAAATTTTGCATCCGTCGGTGTAGAAAGCTAGCTCTTCTTCAGTGCATACTAGGGGGCATACAAGGGCTGCATACTGTCGCCACTGCTTTTCCTGGTGAAGGAAAGCCTGATACGAAGGTGCTAAGTGTTGCATTCTAAACGATGTCAGTAGGTTTTGATGATACAGGTCCAAATTAGAACTAATTAGGAACTAACAGACATCACAATACAGAGAAAAAGTGGCAGTGGATCGGACACACCTTACGGTCCAAAGACAAGTCGACAATGCAGTATGTCATGCAATGGAATTCAGACATCCTTACAAGTAGAAGACTGAGTCGCCGCGGCACAGTACTATTAAGGAGGCATTGATGTCACTAGATATGAGCTGGAGGAAGCACTAAGGCGTCGATCTCCTCACAAGATGGCGCGCAGGCATTGTTGATGACACAAGAAAAACTTCAAGAAAGTTAATAAGTTTGAATGTTATGACCGAGTTTGATTGACATAAGCTCCGAGCACTGCATTTTATGGAATTTATCTGTGGATACATGTAGTTCCAATGCTACGTCATGTCGGGGACATAGGCTTTCAGGTTCAAAAAAACTAAGAAGCCTAGGGATCGAATCGTTTTGCAGATTCAAAAACTAATTGACAGAAACATGCCAGTTGAAATTTCAATTCCATTTGTCTTTGAATCAACACAGTCTACGAATTAAATTAAAAAAAAAATTGCAAATCTATGCCAAAATCTTGAAGCACAAAACGACGAAACAAAGAAATCATTTTCTAACGGATGCCACCACCAATTTCTGAGCACCAACATTGTCCTTTGCAAATTTAATTATAGGATAAAACAAATATTTTCCAACCCAAAAGGAGGAGAAAAAAAAATTAACAAGAATACTTCGGTTTGAGCAAGAAAAAATGTTTTAATTGTAGGAAATGACTTTTTGTTATTTTAAACGCATAAACGAAAGACACTGCTGGACTTGGGCCTTCCGTGTGCCAGCAGCACCCAACGGAATGCTTTGACAATCACAGTTGCTAAAGCATTCGGAAAAAAAAAAGAAATATTGCACAACAAAAACTTCCTTATACACTCTAATTAACGCTATGCTGGATTTTACCCTTAAATGTGGCTTATTATGGCCCGGAGGGTGTCGCCAGCAAGCCCCTTTGATAAAAAGCTCTTCTGGATCCACGGCAGCAAGTGAGCACAAAGAATGCGGGGAAATACAAGCATAATGATTTATAAATGCGTCCAGGGAAAGAAGAAACAGAAAAAGAAAAATTTCTTCTTGCAGGTCCTACTCTTGCTCCTGCTCGTGCTCCTTTGCCATCGACCGGGATAGAGCGAGCGGGAGGAATATATTGTTTCGTACATGATTAATGGAAGGCTAAAAGTTGCCATGACTTTGGCAAAGATTTCTCAGTGCTCCTTAGCCTCCCAACATACGATTACCCACTCTGCCATAAATGCATGCACACAACACAACCTGGCTAGGATTCGGATTTCCACAGGCGGATGTTGTGTCTTCTTTTTTTCCCCGTAAAATCAATTTTAAGTCTCTCTTCTTCCAGAGAGTCTATTTATCTTATTAAAGACAGAGTTGGTCGTATGAAATTAATGAAAAGAGGGTCGAACTTCAGATTTCCATTCAAAATAAATTGTTTTTGTTCTGGCATCGCCAGCAGCAATTTTGGTTGCTGGTGCCTAACTGCCTACCACACCCCTGCTCCCGCTGCCGCCATCACCGCACAGCCTTTAATAGAGCCGCAAAAGATTGTTTTCACTGGGGGATAATTCGGTGGAGATTTTCATAATTGAATTTTTCATAAACGTGTGATCGCTCATAAGCCGCTGATACCCGGGTGCTTAGAACTTTTTTTGACATTTTAATGGAAGCGAACGGCCCCGACTCTAATTGAACGCGCAAAAGTACTCGCTTCTTGGATTTTTATGTTTCAGTTGATGGCTGCGAGGAGCAACCCGAAAATATGTTTCCTTTTGCGGCAAATTGAAAGCAATAACGGATGTAAATTAGACATAATCTGCATCAATTAATACCAGAGGATGTGTGAGTGAATTAAAATTCATACGAAATAACTTGGAATTTCGGGTTCATCAACTGAGTATATGCGTTCTGTTGTTTTAATGTATGCAAATGTGGAATTGCGGAAGCTGTGCCCGGGTACTTAGGCGTGACTTGCTGGGGGACCATTTCAAATGGCTGTATTCGTTTTTCAATTATTCTCTAGCCTGGTATGTGCTGTATTGTCTTCATCCATTTGCTTGCTGTTGGTTAACATTTGGTTGATGTAATTAAAATTGGAGGCGACAACGACATGTTGTGAGCGAATGTACTAAGAATGACTTCTGTAACCATTTTTGGATTTTATTGTGGAGGGCAATTTCTTTAATTTTCTTTTAAACGTATTGTTTGAAGTCGTTATGAAGGCAAAGGGTTCAAAATGATAAGACAGTGGAAGGGGCAGTTCAACTTGAGAACAGTCATTACTGTACGATAACCAGATCCATGATAGACATGACAGCAAACACAATGCCAAAGGATGCCTGAGTTTTAGATCGTTGGTTGGACTACTAGCCACGTTTATTTATTCAGTTTCGTATAAACTGCTTTGTCAAAAGCTTCTACTGGTTTCACGATAAGGAAGGAGAATTCCTTCCAAATCCTGAGGGATCGCAATGGACCTACTACTGATTTAAGTCCTTTCTTACTTTACTTGACCATGCCTCAGCAAAATCTGTACAAATTAGCCTCCTCCTTGGGGACCAATCCCTAAAAACATCTTAGGGATGTATACGGCTATTGTGAGGCCTATACTTACCTATGGCAGCGTTGTGTGGTGGCAAGCTGCTACAAAAACCACCAACCTCAAGGCCATTACGAAAATACAAAGACTGGCATGCATAGCAGCTACTAGTGCCATGAGAACCACGCCAAAAGCAGGACTTGAGGTTATTCTCAACCTGCCTCCGTTAGACCTGTTTATACAGGAATCTGCGGCCAGAAGTGCCCTTAGGATCAGCCAAACGAATGGCTGGCGGTCAAGTATGACGGGGCATGCTCAGATTCTAAGCAAATACATGAGCAATGTAGTAACCAAGGACTATATGGTGCCCTATCTAGACTTTAAAGTACCATTCTCTTGCTCATTACCAAGCAGAGAAGAGTGGAAAAGGGGAACAATACCAAACCCGCGAACCAAAGCCATCTACACTGATGGATCCAAAATGGAAATTGGCGTGGGAGCAGGTATATTCTCAGACAAACTTAGCCTCTTCAAATCAGTCAGACTCCCGAACCACAGCAGCGTTTTCCAGGCGGAGGTCCTAGCAGTGACAACCGCTGCTGTAATGATATCACCTTTTTCATCGACAGCCAGGCAGCACTTGAAGCGATTTCTGCTACTGAAATAAAATCGAAGCTTGTGAAGTGTTGTCGCGAAGAGCTCAGTGCTCTTGCCACACAGCATGAGGTAAAATTATGTTGGGTCCCTGGACATGAGAGCATACCAGGGAATGAGAAGGCTGATGAATTGGCAAGGAAGGGATCTACGCTAGACCTGGAGCATACTGATCAATCAGTGAAAATCCCGCCATGTAAACTCAAACATGAAGCGGAGATCAAGACTCTAACGGAAGCGAATGAAAGATGGAGTTCTTTTCACTCCTGTAAGATAACTAGAAAATTATGGCCAAGATACAATGGTGGCAGAACTAATACACTGATGCAGAGGGACAGGAAAACCCTCTCCATCCTTGTAGGAGTAATTACAGGTCATAATACTCTGCGTTATCATATGAAAAAGTTAAGGCTCGGTGAAGACGACCTTTGTAGGGGTTGTGGAGACGAGGAAGTTAATGAGAATACAACCCACTTCTTCTGCCACTGCCTAGGTCTCTGCCACCTCAGAAATATATCCTTCGGAAGGCACTTCTTCCAAGATACTGAAGAATTAAGGGATTACCCATCGGGGACATCTGGAGGTTCATTAAGGCTTCAAAATGGTTCGAAAGCCCGGGGCAATAGGAGAATGCTTTGGGTAATGCTCCACGAGCAAGGGGTACCTTCCTCCCCCAATAAATGGGCATCACAATGGGTCTCTACTGACCTGAGTGTGGCGCTGGTGGCTTCTTTCCCCTCGCCAACAGATCTACCTAACCTAACCTAGCCTCCTCCAACGGTTTTAAGATTCTACTTGGTAGGTTTCTAGGTTGGAGGGCGGATTTCGGCAAATGGACAAATCCACAATCGACAACCTTGTTGCACCAAATGCTTGAAAGAACTTAAGACTCTACAAACCTTAGACCAAATTATCGTCTACAACAAGACAACATATGAAGCCCACAAAGCTGACGTCCGTAACATTTGCACCACAGGTTTTGGAATAACAGATACGACGACTGTGGTATTTTTCGATCACAAAGCGCTCACGGATGTGCAATTGATACAATATCGCTTGGTTTTTCCATTAATATTCATTAACTTTGAATCACGTTTACATCAGTAGATTTACATCTGGCATAGTCACATTGGCCCTACTTTGGCGATTAAAGCGCTAAAAGTCGGCAAATCTACCGGTGTGGATGAAATCTGGCCGGAAATGCTCAATGCCGTGCAGGAAGAGAGAGTGAAATGGCTCTCGCGTGTCATTAAAGTGGTCTGGGAATGAGGTAACTTGGAAACAAGGGTGATCGTTTTTCATTGGACTTTGCTAGGGATGTGTTTTGTCACCTCTCCTTTTCATAGTGTTCATGGATATGGATTGGCAGCTACAGCGCAGCCGTGGCAAGGAACGGTTCGAATTGGGAGACTTAAGGATAAGGCATCTGCTTTTCGCCGATTACTGGGTCATCCTTACGTCCACCCAGACCGAACGAAGTTCAGCGCGCACTAGATACGTTCGTCGCCGTCTGTGTTGAAGGTAAATGTGAACAAATCAGAGGTAATGGTAATTTCTCGAACACTTGTTCAATGCACTCTCTATATTAATGGAGTCCCATTGAAACAGGTGGAGAAGTTTGAGTATCTCGGGGTCCTATTCACGAGTGATGGAGGGAGCAATACCGAGATATCCTCTACGATTGATCAGGCTGGAGCAATTTTGAGAGAGCTTGATGAATCTGTTATCAGGAGGGCTCAACTTGGCATCGGAGCTAAGCTATCGGTCTTAAATTGAGTTTTTGTTCCTATCCTAACCTATAGTCATGAAATTTGGCTAATGATCCAAAGAATAAGATCGCAAATAACAGCTGCCGAAATGAGATTTCTTCGTTGTATTGCTGGAGCAACTCGTCGGGATAGAGTTCAAAACACCAGACTTGACTTCCAAGACGTACCATGGAATCCATGCCATTTAGGTAGGCGTCCGTTAGGTAGGCCCAAAATGAGGTGGTTTTACCAAGTTCAGAATCTCACCTGTACCCGTATGGGGATGATGATGATTCAAAGTCGATGGTGGGAGATAGTGTAAATAACAATTTGACTTCAGAATCAGAAACACCGATTTGCGAATGCACCAAATGACATAATAAAAAGGAAGACCTTCAGCACTTTACAAGGTTTGATTTTACTTATGGAGCAGAAATTGCTTTTGTTGCTTCCTGGCTGTCGATGAAAAAGATGATATCAACGCCCTAACGTAGTTTCACGGCCATAAATTGTCCCTTCTAGAAAATTCGTCTGGAAAACACCACTGTGATCCAGGGTCTGACTGATTCAAATAGATTAAATTTGGTAGTAAAACTGCATGCAATGTCCATCTTGGATCCATCAGAATAGGTACATAGGTTGCTTTGGTTTGCTGTGGTAGGCCTGTCAGACATTCTCGATTTTTTAACCAAGTCCTGATTTCTGTCGCCCGATTTAAAGAATTTTCCGATTTTGACCCGACTTTTTTTTTGCATTATGTTCGATTCTTCAAAGTCTTAAATATTGCAGAAGCGAGTGAAGTCAGAACTGAAATCACCTCGGAAATCGATAAAAATGTTCCGCATAAGCCACCCTATTCTTGGTTTAGCGATCCGCGATGAGATATACTCAGACGAAAAGAGGTTCATTTTCATACAGTTGGTGAATCTGTTCCACTGGAAAATGTCATATTCGTGATTTTATCTATTACTTCACTGAGTGTTCATAAAATGTTATTATGGTCATTTTTATGTATCCCGATCATTGGGCCTCGAACCCATGTAGATCGTACAACAGTCCAACGCATTAAACACTGAGCTCCGGCGACCACGATTTAGCTACTTAGAATCGAAAATGAAAGTTATTCGGCAAGCACCCTCTTCTATTGATTCCATTCTATCTAAGAGGTCTGTAGATATAATTCAAACAACACAAAGTTCAGTTGCAAAATTGATGTTCTATAGAGTATTACAGATTCCACATTTGGGAATCACCATCGAATTGTTTTTCACTCAGAAACTCAATAATTAGAGTTTTGGACAGCTGCTGCGCGAGATGCGTAGGTTCAAACTCCAGCAATATCAGTCAAATCGGCAATGAAAAGTCTCTAAATATAATTCGTCATGACGCAGTTTTTTTTTTCTTCGTTGTTCGGAGTTGGCCTTCCATTAGTGCAAAAAAGGCGTTTTCCCATCTTGTTGTTTGTTTATTTTTTTACTTTTTATCCAGCGAATGTCGTTCTTCGTCGGTAATAAAATACGACATTATCGACCATTTCTGTGGACCTAAGGCAATGAGAATTGTTTCCGTATTTAAACTTGTGAAGACAGGGCTAAGGAATATTTAACCTATTGCTTAGATAACCGAGATTCCAGTGCGCAAAAGCGGTTGGACTGGCACCAACCATTTTCCAAGGGGCGGTTTATGAAGTCGAACTAAATATGTTTCTATATGCATGGGAATGCTTGCAGAAGAAAATAAAGGAAACCCGCATATACATCCTTTCGGACAGCCTGAAAGCACTAAAGGGCCTTAATTCTAACACTATAGGGCCAAGCTCGTATGTGACTGTCTAAATCTCCTTGAAGACTGTATGTCCACAAGCGGAGTTACTGTGCTAAAAATCCCAGGACACAAGGATTTTGAAGGTAATAAACGGCACTTGGCGACCATTCTTTAATTCTGAACCCCTATTTGGGATGTCACTCTGCAGTATCCACTTCAAAATAACACATCGGAAAGCCGAAGGACTTTAATACTGGACAAATCTAAAGGCCTTGAGGCAAGCAAAAAAAAATTACTTGAACTGAGAGAGGAATATTTTAAGGACCCTGACGGGCTTTTTAACTGAATACAGTCCATTGATACCATTAGCATAAGATGAATGATCAGATACAGCTATGTGCCAAATGCATATCTTTTCCGCTTTTTTTTTAGAAGAAGATCGATTGGTACCATCATATACTTCGTTGTAAGATTGTTTGTGTACGCTGCAACTTACTTTCAAGGTCGATTCTGTCTTTCTTCTAATGAGATATACATTTACCCCTTTATTGTCGTATGTACTTCAGGGATATATATACGAAGAAATCAATGTGCACCATACATATACCCTGAGCAATGAATGTACATATGTTGCTCATAGTTCCTACAGACATTTCCTTCATACAAATCGTTTGACGAAATAATCCTCAAATGGTGCATAATCATTTTATATTAAGATTTAAATGTTACCGAAATGGAATTCAATAATTAATTTTAATTACCGTAATAGCGTCAACATTGGTTCATACACTCAACTACAGAAATTACGTTTATTTCTCTGTACAGGAAGTTATGGCAAACATTCACGTTTAAGCATAAAATTGGTTGTGTTAGTTTCCAAAAAACCAAATCCATTTTAATTTTGCTCTATAATGCTTCCGCTTTCAGGATAAATAAATCATTCCACTAGGGATGTGCTGGAGCTCCCATCCAACTGATCAATTTGTGAAACTTTTCGTAACCAAATTAAGGAAGAAGGACACGTATTTTGCTTTAATACACCTGTTTAGGTGGTCGCCGTGGCTCAGTGGTTCAGCCATGACCACTGAACATTTTTCGCCACAATACCTCTCGTCGTGGAATGACAAGCCTCCGGGAGTATAATCTGTCATGAAAGAGCTTCTCACTTGCGAGAAGCTAGGCCTTGTCTCATCCCGAGCTGTCGCATCAGCTATTTATTTTTGTTTAAGTTGATAACTAGGTCACCACCAAAGGAGTACATATGAGGCTGTGAGAGCCAGAGTGGTGTAATCCCAATGATTTTATATTGGAGTTGCACCACTCTTGTTTTCACAGTCTCATATAAGAGTTTGTAAAACTTTGCCAAAGAAAGAGATTACATCTGTGATTCGAGCTCTAATCACTTAGCCAAGATTAGGATTAAAATTGTTGGTAGAGATGGGATCGTGTCACATTATTACTGCGACCACAGATGGGCCTATTGTGATTTCGTCCATTTAGAGCTCACTCATGATGGCTGAATTCGAGATGAATCCAGAGATGTCTTTGGCCGAGCACGTAGATATATCCTCCGTTTCAAGGTAGAATTTGCCTAAAGGACGATGACATGTTCTGATTAAACAGTTACGGTTACCAAAATTCTGCTAGTTCTTCGTCTTTAACAACAGTTTTCTTGTACTATTCCCATAGTCATTAGGTGTTTTTTGACTCGACAGTGTCTTGTTACCATTGGAACCTCCAGTCCTAGGAGTTGTATCGTTCTTGTATGGGAGGTGTTTGTCATGAACATTTTGGCTTGTCTGTTACCTTCAGTGCTCGTGAGCTCTGTTATTTAGCCATCTTTTAATGGAGCATTTTGCAGTCCTGATTGGTAATCCACAGAATGGTCTTGGCATCATGAAGTTTGATGCGGATCTTTTTCTTCATTGTAAGCCAGCTATTTCATTACCTACATAGTCGCTGTGTCCTGACACCCAAATGAGATTAACTCTGTTTGTGCTGGCTATCTTCACTTAGCCAATAGTTGCCTTGCTATTTTTGTAAGCTTTATATATCTGAATACTGAATATAGCGCCATTGTTCTACAGTAATCTTACTAATCTAACGATAAAAAAAAAAAAAACTTGAGAAAGGCAGCTTATGCATATCCTTCAGAGAAAAACCTTGGCAACACACAAATCTCCATTTCAAGGAATCGAGGAATACACTTTGAAGTAGCCTTAGCTAATTTCCTTTTTCTTTACTTAATCTTAAAGTCCCTTCCGCACAGTAACCTAATCCCTAATTTATCTCAACAAGTTCCCGATAGAAAAGGTCAACATGGGTTCAAATTTGTGTGTTTAAGGATATATTCTCGATTAGTTGATATGACTTAGAAAATAAATTCCCATCTTAACGAAACCACTTGATCCATATATAATTCAAATGGATCCAAAAGTAGAATATAAATTCAGGCTGGTGCCCACATTTTATAAATTTACCAATAAAGCCATCAGTGGAAGAACAACACGGATAAATACACCATATTTGATGGCAACAATAAAATTAATGAAAACGTCCCTTTTTTTTTTTTTTTTTTCTTCCGTTGATCCTTCTTAAACATTTTCCGAACCGTCCGACTTTGGCCATCGCAATGACGCATAACCCAATTTGAAATTCAAATGCTCATGTCCTTAGGCCAATAGAAATAAATGGTCAGACATTTGATCCCCCTCGCCGCCACCAACTGACAAGCAGTGGTGTGTCAAGGGTTTTGACCTATCCTCGAAATGTCGTCTAGCAAATACAATTCCATCAGCTATCGAGGAAGATAGAAGAAAAGAAAGAAAAAAAAAATCGACGACGAAATTGAAACGGAAGAGAAGAAAACGAAAGAAAACCTCGAGCAGCATTTTTACGGGCGCTGTTCGCTCGAAAGAATTTTCAACAGTCGGTATTCGATTACTAGTCAAGAGATCTGTATCCTGCGGTGGACTTGCCCCAAATCTCTAACAAATGTTATTAGGACCACAGCTGGTAACCGCATGCATAAGCTCATTCTCGTCTCAAATACGAATTTGCCTTTGGAATTCACCGCACCGGAGCGTGAACGAATGTGCATGATGAGCGATGAAAGAGGCAGAAGATTTGCCACATGCCCGATGCTACATATATATGTACATATGTGCGCCACATCTAACCGACATCAATGGGCTCACATCGTCAAAAACAGAATTTAGAAGCACATCTTTCTGATCCGCATTTTGGCACACTCAGGAACTCAAAATACACACAGATACATGGATACGTTCACACCCTGAGTCTGGTGTTCACTTTAGGCGTTTCTTGCATGCACGCCTTCCGAATGAAGCACACATGCTGCCCCTCTATCTTCTATCTTCACGTGGGCTGTAGAGTAAATCGCACGGATGGATGACTGAGTGAATGATGGCAGAGAGCAAAATATTTCAAAGGACCAAATTTGGCCACCAGCAATATTGGAATAAAAACAGGAGATTTCTGTTGAAACTCCTTCGGGAATGAACAAAAGAGGAAGCCTCTGCCCTTATAGCGGAGATAAGCCCCAACAGGCACTTCATAAGTTCTGAGCTAACCTCTTTCCATTCCCGCCGAAGAAAGCCAACCAAAGGAGTAATACATCATCCATGTGTGTGTGTGTGCGAGAGTATATCACGTGTGGAATGAGCTTTCTGCCGAATCGACAAATTTCTTTCCTTCATCTCTGGAGGAAAGCTGTCGTAAACTTTTATCGAAACATCATTTGTATCTGGAATTACGTTTATATACCTACTTACACAGGATGACAAACATGTGTACACTGATGATTCAGGAAACCTCGCCGGACAACCGAGAGCGTGAGTGCCATATATCACATTAGGCCATAAATTACTTTTGGTCAAGCACTTTCCCCGAGATCATCCTAAAATAAGTTTTATTGACTTTCGGACGTTTCTGGTCCTTCTTTTGGTCATGTAATACGACATAACACTATAAATTATGTCGTTAATAATTTTGTTTCAACGCTTACATGTGAACGCTTAGATGGGGCATTCGGCGAATCACGCTTTTAATCAGTTCTTGGGGTCGGCAAGGATGAATGCTTTAGGTGTTGACGACCCTCTTATGTGGCTGATAAACAAGAATCATTTACATCTGCCACTTACAAGATAGGGACATTCAGGATTTTGTGATTGATTCCGTTTATTTTTATACGAAGTCCTGGTTGTGTGAAAACAGTGAACAATTCAAGGAGTTGCAGACCTTGACATGAAGCAACGATTTGAAAAGGCAAAGACTGGATAGTTCACAAGACCTTATCCTGTGCTTGAATATTGGTACACACATAAGGACGACGTCTTATAAATTTGATTACAAACTAGTGATGAAGAAATGAAAAGGACACAGAGGAGATATGTATCACCATAAGGACCGCAAGAATATACAACTCATAACTAAAGGAAAGGATAATTCAACTGCCTAGAGGCTACTTAGAGCCGATGAAAGAATTTTAATTCAGCCATAGATAACTGCGAGCAAGGTCGCGATGTCATATTTTTCCCGAAGACTGTCGCCGAGAGGAGTTGTCCAGAAACTATCAGACGAGGAAGCACACATTTAGAGTGTACTAGGAAGTGATTTGGGGCAGCAAGGTGACGGAACGACGAAGGTTTTCCATTCTCAATTTCGTAGACCACAGCTCCAGCAGTATAATTCTGGCCACCGAATTGTCCAAGGTTGATCATGAAGTTCTGTACACCTAAACAAGATCTAGGTCTTTCAGATAGTCCATCATAGAGTATTGTGACACCACGGATGTCCATATTCCACACCCACGATTCTCATATAGCCTTTATGGACTACGTAAGGTCTCCTACTTAGAAGAGCTGTAGCAGCCTTGGAACGGTGCAAATAAATTTGAGTATAGACCATTGATATAAACACGGGGTTCTATCCGATTTTCTCATTTAGTTAGGATTAAATTGAAAATGGGTCCTTGCAATGTGCAGGAATGGACGCATATCATCCGTAGATTTTATTACATCGACGAAGCACTTGTCTAAGCCCACAATAAGAGAAGAACCTTCCTCGTTCTTGCTCTTCTTGTGGAAAAAGATTGACCATCTACTACTGTCGAAGCATGGATTCCGCAGAAGTAGTGGCACCAATACTCCCGACTCAAAAAAGTGGCGTCGTATTTTCGGCACCAATTTGCCTAGTCATTGAAGGGTTGGCTGCGAGGAGCACTTCACCACAAGGATTCCCTTCTTCATCATACAGCCCTCCATCTGAATGCAACCATCTCCTGCCGTCAGCTCTCATGGGTGATCCTTGCAGGACTTGCACTCCGCACCAGTCATTCTGCAGCCATCGCCAGCTGCTAATCGTCAAAAAGCAAACAACAGCTTTTGTCACCCGTCAGATTTGGGTTATTTGCTGCAGTCAATTTGCGGTGCACTGGGTTATTGAACCAGCCACCAGTTGATTTTTCGTCAGAAGGTTATGCATCCTTTCGCCCGAAGCGCTTTTGCCAGCGATCTTGTCTGTTTCAGACAATCTCTCTCCTCTAGTACCGGAATTTTAAGAGGCCACATCATCAGCTTCACTTGGACCTTGTGCATAGATAACTCCATACGTGAGTGAACTCTCAGCAGAAGTATGCGCATTAATTTAACACAGGCTTCGTTCACTAGATGCCTGACCCAGACCCCGTGTCTTCCACTGTGACTTGTTTGAGCTCGAAGTGCTATTGGCAGGGTCAAACCCGAGCAGTGGGTTTTTTTTTCGTCGGGTTTGGAAACACTTTACTGGAGCACTCAGGCGCAACTGGTACATTATACTACAAGAAAGCACGACTCAGTTTCACTGGAACTTTCTCTACTTTCGGAGAAAGCCGAAAAGGCGCTTAAATGACGAGGTGGTTGCAGAATCAGCACTCACCACATCAGCACCCAGAAAACTGCCATCTAATCAAAGGGCAGGGAAATCGCAAAGGAAATGATCCGAAGTATCGCCGCCCTCTCTACAGGAGTCGCGGACAGTGGTGTCACTTAAGATGCTTGGCAAAAGCCAATAAGCTGTCAAAAGTCTCTTCTACTGAGCGACAGGAAGGATGCCGCTGATGTTGTAAACCATTCATTCAGTCTGCCTGCATCCTGGAGAGCCATGCCACTCACAGTTGTGTTTTTAGAAACCTAATCGTCAATGGGGAAGAAGAGGCCGAAAGACCAAACGCAGGTTTAGGTCCTGAGGTCTGAGCCTTGTCTAGTAATCTCATAGAAGATCTCATTTCCAAAGATCCCAGTGTGACCTAGGTCCCAGACAAGAGTCAATGAGTTCAGCCTTGCCACCGAATTCAGAGAGTTCTTGCATTCTTGAACTATTTTGGAACTGGTTATAGGGTTGAGCAAGGCCTTAAGCGCAGCCTGGCTATCGCTACAGATGCAGATGCTTCGACGCATTCCACCTATTCTTAACAATATTGTTTGCGGCCATTAGGATAGCAAAGGTATCTGCTTGCAAAACAGAGGCATACTTTCCTAACGAGTAGTGAAGTCTGATGTGACCTCCTCGAAGACACCAGCACCGAACCCATGACTGGTTCTGGAGCCATTCGTAAAGGTTCGACTGCAACCCAGTCCAGGCTTAGACTCTGACCGAAGCCGAAGTGAAGGTGTCATTGCATCAGACGGCATCCAAGGAGCCAGGGTCGTAAGATAAATGTCGCGCAAGATCATCAAAACGCCCCGTCTAAGACGAAAGATTGTTTTGATAGTACATCCCATGATATAAAAATTAAAGGGAGATGGATCAAGCAGAGTATCTAGAGCAGCGCCACGCGTACTCGGCAAAGTTAGATTTGAGAAGGAGATTGGTTCTAGTTAACGTACCTTCCACTGACTTAATTCTTTCCCCCTTCGACACCAAAAGCGGACTGCGATTGGCGCTTGCTTGATCACTCAGCCTTCGGAAAGCATCGCTAATTCGAATTTAGTTAAAAAGACTGAATTTGCTAAGCCAGACAGAACGGGGATACCAGAAATACAGTCTGATAAGAGCTTGGTAGGCAAGATTGTGGGGAGAACGTCGCTGATTCTTTTACTTCTCAACATGAAATACTTTGCTCTGCTGAGGAAGAAAAAGTTGTTGGCTTTACAACGAAAGAAGTGAATCAAGTGGATCATCGAGCTCGAAGCTTGCGACCTCTCAACAAAAATAATCCAAAAAAATTAAAGAACACGTCGACACAGCATCATCCTGCATCAATATCATCAACGTTGTGGGAATTTTTTTAAAGTCAACTCGTGAAGCTCGAAGAATGCTCGCCAAAAATAGACTTAACCCAAATTTTAAGTGACTGTTCACAAAAAAAAAAAAACGAATGGCTTAGAAAAAACGGTATCACTTACAAAAAAATAGAAAAATCCTTAGCGCCGTATGCTCCTCGAACAGTGGTAGGGTCCAAACAATTCAAAGTTAGAATAACGATTTTTCAAAAATGGCTGTGTATTGCTAATAAAATTGTTCAACAAGGGTAATAAAATATAAACCCACTTCGGCGTTCTACTTCGGATGCCGATAATGAGCTCGATGGAATGAGGTTCCTAATCTGAGAAAAACGCCATACCTTCGGCAAGGCAAACATCTCCACCAGGCCCATTAAAATTCAAAATACTCTGCTCCCTATTGAGTGTGTATTTGCAACATAAACTGTATTTAAAATATTAAATTGACAATTTCGGGCGACAGCCCTTCAAAATTGATACGAGTATATCCTTCAGAACCAATTTTCAGCGCGTTGACTTAAACACGTTTGCCGCGCCTTAATAACGACCTTAAGGCATATTATTATCTATTCATCAGAAACATATAATAAATTCCGCATGACATCGATGTCTTCTTTCCTTTCAACCGAACGGCCCTCCGGCCCTCCGATCCTTCGGCTCTCTCATTGCTCGCCGCTTTCTATCAAATCAATTATCTTCAAATATAAATTGACATTTCAGAGTCATCCCCCATTTTTGCAAACAATCTGGATACGCAAACAACAACGGAGCGTTGAAATATGAAACATAAACTTTTCTTTTTGCCCTCGTTCCAACGTATACACGATATGAGTATGTATCTCTGTATGTACATCTCTAAATTGTTGGTATATCTTCATCCGACTTTTTCAGCGGGTGAGCCAGGAAAAGAAGGAATAAAAATGAAACTGTCATGAGAGGGCTGAGGTGTATCAGCCGCGTATGCTTATCGCAGAATGATATAAAGTTCCTCTTGAATTTCCAGCATGGAAATTTCCACCCCCCACCTCACTCAAGCGAACAGCATACGTTAGTCCTCACATGTGTGGCATTGTGAGAACCCAAGCCGCTTTCCTGGTATCAGTATGCTCTTTTCGCATCTCAACTCAATCTCTGTTCCTCTGGCCTCCATTTTTCTTTGTCAGTCCTGTATCTGCTGGTCCCCATCAAACATCACTCGTTATCCCCTAAATCTAGATACTGTCTATTCTGTGTGGGTTGTGACAAGCCACCCCCACCCGGACCGGGCACACCATGTCAAGAGTGTCTACGTGACATGGTGACGAAAGAGCAGCGAAGACTGACACGAAACCTCTTTTTGCTCTGCTCATCCCGCTACGGAATATGCGATTCTATGCGATTTTAGTACTCTTCCGCTGGGAATCATGGTAATGTGCTGCGGCACGGTTTTGCTTTCGGCCGAAAACATTGTGAAACATTTTAATGTCGAATGTAGTACGTGTGGACGACACACGTCCCCACTTAAACGCCATTTTTCCAGCAATATACACGATTACGCCAACTCCTTCGAGAGTGTTATGCAGCATTTAAAGAGAAACAAAAACAACTTACACACACAGGGCTGGAGCGGGCGAACGACCTGAAGCTGGTTGCAGGCATGGAGAATTCATTTATTTCAGGTGGTTTCCAGTCTGAAATAAGCACTCTTACAAGTGGCAATATCAACGCTCTCCTCCGAGTGCCTACACAGGGACACCCTTGACACTACCTCTCGAAGAAGACTCAACAGCTGCAGGCCGCCGTGCCCGCGATTGCGTCTGACAAACGGCAGAGGGATAAGTTAAGTTAATGCTATTTACATTGTACCAGGGACGTTGAAATCACTTAAGAGCTGGAAATTTAGCATTTGGGCACCTACACGGTGACGTTGCGGCATGAGAAATGTGCGGTGAGGCGCAGAGATGTGTGCGGCATATGGCCTGGCAAGACGCGATGACAGTACAAGCATTTTGCAAACAATATGCAACTCCGCTTGTGAAAGGTCCTTGGGTGCGATTGTGCTTCGGACACGGCGAAATGTACTTGAATTGAATGGTTCACAATTTGCTTTTGTGTATGGGTGTGTGTGTGTGTTAGACAATGAAAGGCTCTGTGCTATCTAGTGCAGAATATTCAAAATATCGCAAAAGGATGCGGCGAGAAATTCCTGCACAAGTGCGAGAGCTATCATCGTGGTGCAGCGCCGTGGTGTAGAGCGCCCTTAAAACAATGTGCGGCTTATTACCTGAACAATGTCTCCTTGATCATGTCCGGATGCTGTGAATGTCAAGTGGCATAGAAAAGGCAGCTTATTCCATTGTGGCGTCGGAACTTTTATAGAGTATGTCCTCCCCACGTCCCCGTAGTACGTTCGATTGCAAACTGAAATGAGAAAAAAATGAAACAAAGTTACAACAGCGAAAAGGATAGAAATTATTTTACGTTAGTGGTGATGAGAAATGATTGACGCGGTAGCTTAGTGTTAAACAGAGTTATGACATTAAAGGAAATGGCAGCAGCAGTAGATGAGGAAACTAAAAAGACAAGAAAAACTAAAAAAGAAAACCAACGTCGAAGGGCATGGAAAAGAGGACTCCGTAGCTTTTCTATAATCGTGCGACGAGTCTTCCATCTTTTAAGCAATATTACCAATTGGAATATATTATCATCAGAAAAACAGAGTAACAGCTTCAGGTTAGTAAAGACATTGAGAAGTCAATCAGGGTTTTAAAAAGGAGCCATGATCCTGTTCAGATTTTAAAAAGGCAGCGGAAACTTGTAATGTGGTTCAAGGAGTTACACGCACTTAAAAGTATCCACAACCGGTATTTTTTGAGACACACTACCGTCAAGGATTAGAAAGAAGGAAATTGTGCTTTTTACCAAGAGAAAAATCAATTCCCGCTTTTGAAATAACAAACTCTGACAGGGTAAATCTTATCGCGTAGCTAGGCTTCTATTTCTTGCAATTGAAGAATCCTAGATACTGAAGTTTGTAAAACGAAGTTCGGCACAAAGGGTTATATCTCTCTCTGACTGCTCTTTCAGAGTTGGAATTAATTTCTTGCAACGTTTGCTAAACGCAGATGCAGATCGAAAATGCAGTGCATCCTGGATAAACAGAAAGGTAAACCAACGACCAGGGGCAAGAAAGAAAACTTTATTAACGATGGAACTTTCACGTTTTCCCCTGCCAGCGTGGTGGGTGTTAGAGGTAGGTAGGTAGGTATACGGCTCTTTAAAACCCAATTAGAACTAGGGTGTGCCATTTTATAACCACGAAACTCATTCCATCTTATTTGCATGTGGTTGTTGATTTGGTGTTTAGGGATGGAGATCCACGAAGAAAGGTTTGCCCAAAGAACGCTGCCTGGTGCTCGCCAGGGCCACCTGCAAAGAAAATGAAGTAGAGATTCTTACTCCTTCTTATCCTTGCAGCTTCGCGAAAAGTTGTTGTGAGGAATACCAAGCTCGACTGCATGGTCTCCATCTAGCCAATGGCCTGTAATAATGGCTACGATTCTGGCAATATCTGGTCTTGATTTGCGAAGTAGCTCTCGCGACTTAGTTTTATTGGCCAAGTCTTTCTTGAGATGGTGGAACTGGACAGGCCGTTCCATCTAGAGAAAGTGTAGATATAGAAAGCCCTTAACAGTGCCCAGCGGAATATCGACACTTTCCCCTAGAGAACTGTTAAAGGCCGATTCTTTTCTGACCAGATCGTCGACACACTCATTGCTCTAGTGATTGCTATGACCTGGTATGCAGTTGAGTGTAATTGTGGAGTGGGTATTCAGTTGATTAATTTCAAGCCAGCATTGATCTACCTGTTTTGATGATATGGTAACCGCATCAATGGCTTTGATAGCTGCTTGGCTGTCTGAGAAAATAGCGATATTTTGGTTGGATGTTTGGAGATTGTTCAGCAAGCGGAAGGCCTCGCGAATCGCGAGAAGCTCAGCCGGAAAACACTAGCAGAGTCCGGAAGACGAAGAGAAGATACCTGCGCCGACTCCGCAATCCATCTTTTACCCGTCCGTGTATATACCAATATCAGTTGATAACGTTTCCATTCTCCTCTGGTAGGAAATTTAACAAGGAATAATTTTCTAAAATTGAGGGTGGGTGTTATGTAATCGGTCGAAGACCCGACCAAATCTCATGGAATAGTTTCCAGGATCTTACAGTGACCATACAGCTTTGCAGTCCAGAACCCGGATTCCCTGAGGCAGACCAAAGGTCAAGGGTATTGATGCTCTAAGTGTGCAGGATCACACTTGAGCATCAGTAGAACAAGATCTGAGTGCTCCTGTAACAACTACACACGCTGATCTCTGCACTTTCTTGAACTTATCGATGTTTGTATCTTTTACTCAGGGCAGACCGCCAGACGATCGTACCATAAGTTAGAATTGGACGCACAACGGCAGGTTACATCCACAGGGTCATCTTTGGTTAAGTCCCCATTTTATGCCCAATGTTTTATTGCAGGCATAGAATGCTACTCTTGCTTTCTTTACCCGTTGTTCTATATTGAGCTTCTAGCTCAGTTTCGGGTCTAGTATTGTGCCTAAGTATTTTGCGCTGGGGCTTAGTGAAAGTGGCTGACCATTTAGTTTGGGTGTGGTGAATTCCGGAACCATGGTTTTAGTGGTAAATAGCATCTTTTCGGTGTTATTCAGATTTACGAGCAGTGAAAAGAAAATCCTCTACACCTATCTCGGGGAGAGCCTTTTGAATAACTTCAGTATGGATGTTGTTAAATGTTCCTTCTATGTCAAGAAAGGTAGCAAGAGTGTATTCGTTGTAGTTGAGAGTTTTTTCCACGTGCGGACCACTTCATGAAGAGCAGTCTCAGAAGACCGACCCTTGAGGTAAGGGTGCTGAGATTTCGACAGTGGAGGGTACTTCAGGGTTTCACGAATGTGAAAATCTAGGATTAGTTCTAGAGTCTTTAGTACAAAAGAGGACAGGCTTATAGGTCTATAATCCCCCGTGGATTTATGGCCCCGCCGGCCCACCTTTGGAATAAAGACAACTTTAACACATCTCCAAGAAGAGGAGATATGGTTTAGATTAACGCAGCCCCTATAAATTGGTAGAAGCCAGGGAATTGCTATAACGCTGTCTGGGCCAGGTGATTTATAGAGAAACTGTTAATCGACCACGAGATTTTATCCCCTGTGATAATGTTTGTGATCTGATTCCATGCTGCCGGGGGTATTCTAACGGAACTGACTTATTCGGCGCTATCGTCACAGCAGCCTGAAAGTGTGTGCTCATAAGAAATTGCAGTGACTCTGCAGTAGAGACTGTCCAATTTCCGTCAGTTAGAGGTAGACATAGGCAAAAATTCTTTAGCTTACACCACATACATAAGTGAAAGGATAATCACGATCCGTGACCAGTAACCAAATTTGCAAAATCAGCCTCATTTCTGCTCGCGCCCCGAAAGAGGAGAAAAATGATTCCATCAAAGTGTTCGCTTCTCAAGAAAACCTAAGAGTAATTTCCTAGATAGGACGTTTAGATCGTCCTTGGAAATTTCAGCACCAAAAAGGGGTTCAAGGACGTTCGCGGTAAAACCATGGGAAGATATTGTAGGCTGCACGACACGACTGCAGGCTGCAGGACACTTAAGTATCTATACATTCACAAGATGACTTTGAGGTCAAGTTACCAACCAACCAAATTGATCACGATACGATCGACTGTAGACTCTCCTCCAGTGTATTGGGTGTTCGAAGACCAGCATAGGTCACAAGACCTTAGTAATATCACGACCAGAACCATCATTGCGAGGAAGTTTAACTTTAAGAGGCTGCAATCGCAAGCAAAAGCCGAATTTCTCTAGACCTAGTACTTGGAAGCATACATGCTAGATTTCACCCTTTCATCGCTTAAGGTGAAAGACGGAAAGACTATTTGGCTACATCCTATCCTATCCTATCCTACTTCCTATCCTACTAATCCTACTAATATTATAATTGTGGAAGTTTGGATGTTTGGATGTTTGGATGTTTGTTACCACGTATCGCCTAAACGGCTAGACGGATTTACATAAAATTTCGTGAGTAATTAGTCTGTATTATTCAATTAACACATAGGCTTAATTTTTATTTCTAAAAATGCATGCTTTCTAAGGAAACAGCCATTTATTTGTGTCCATAGAAAACCACTGACCTGCGCCATTCAGCCAGCAGCACATCGAATCGTTCGCAAATCGTGATCGTGTGTTGCTTCTGCTTAAGGGTGGTTTTTCCTTCTTTTTTTTTGTTGCTTTTTTATTTCTCTCTTTGCCTCTAAATGATCGTTGCCTCTTAATGATCGTTTTCAATAAAGTGAGACACATCGGTTCGTGATTGTGTGTTGTTTTTGTTTTGCCCAGTAGTTTTTCATTCCTTTTATTCCGCGTTGTTTTTTTTTGTGTGTGAGGAGAGGGTGATGATTTGCTGGTTGGTATGGCAATTGTTTACTTTTCTCTCCGGGCATTTTTTTAATGGAATCTTTTTTTTTAGGTAGATATAAGAACAACGCACCGATATGTCGCGTCAGACTATGTATGAGATTGTGTGTGTTTGATGTGTGTATAATATTGCAAGTTGGAAAAGGGTGATTTTTGTTTTTGTTTTCTTCTGTATTTAGAGAATGTATTCGAGTTAGGACTTTCGACTTAGAATAAATTCGACTTGGAGTATGACCTTTCGAAGGAAAACTGAAGGAAATGCAAAAATAGAGTGAAAGAATTCGTTAGAGGGAAATTCGAATTAAAAGAGGTTCGACTTAGAGGGATTAGAGTGCATTGTGCAATGGCTTCTGTTGAAGACTCTGCACAGACACGTAATCGAAGCCAGCATTTTCGCAGTCGTCAAATAGGGAGAAACCGTATTCATTTCCCACATTCTCCTGATACCGCTTTGAATTCAAACGTCTGCAATTTTCCGCTAAGGTTTTCTACGCCATGACCATCAATAAAGCACAGGAGCAAAGTTTGAAAGTAGATGGTTGGATCTGAGGAGTGATTGTTTGTCTCATAGCGTGCTCAGAATCAGTTCACCTGACGACCTGGTCATCCTAGAGCCAGAAAGAAAAACCAGGAATGTTATTTACAAGCAGGTGATATGAGGAATTGAAAGTCAATACTTAATTATCAACTTCCTGAAACCCGGGAAATCACATAGGGTATAATGTGACTTTTTTCCACGCGGACGTAGTCGCGGGTACCAGCTAGTAAGGAAATATATGCGGTTTAGATTATCAAAACAATCAATCACCTCCGTAATGGAACGAAATTGGACTAGGTGTTGAGCTGTTCAATACTCAAGGAAAGGGCTTGGTAGAGTACAGACCCTAACTCAGTACGACGAAAGCATGCCCGATGATTAGAACTTTGTCGCTGATCAATAAAAAACACAACTCATGCGGCAATTACAAAGGCGTCCTGTAATCCTTCTCTACCCGTGTAAAGTCAAAAGACCAGGTCAAGTAGAACGAAGCAAATAGTCTCTGGAGTCTTCATGAGCATTGGGTCAGTAGATACTAAAATGGGTCTGGAACATGGTGCCTATGAATACCGAAACATAACAACAATAATTCGGCCAAAAGGTTACGAGATTGGACTTCAAAAAAGTGGAGATAATCGTATACTAAGGCCCTCTGAAACTGAAGGCCGCTTGCTGTTGGTGGAGGCTCAGGTCTACCTCGGACTGTAGCACCACCGTAAGTGAGTAAGTAAGGCTCTCCTATATATTCTGACGACGACATCAGTGCGGATATTTAACGTAGAACAACTGTTACGATCTTTGCAAGGCTATATCAAGAAGAAGTAACGTACACTCATCATCCTCGTCAATCTAAATCGGATAAATGTGTACACTTGGAATTTCAGGGAGTCGACGTTCGATTTATAGCACCAGCTGCTTTGAGGGTTCATAAACGATAAGATTTTTCAACGGATTATACGAGTTGTACAACAACACTGACCTGGTGAAAAAGGTGGGGCTGCTTCGGTTAATATGACTAGGCAGATGAAAGAACATTCATATTCCAGCCCAAAGAATAAGCCATTCTACCAGATTAGGAAAACTTCATCTCGTATCTCATGCGCAAGTGAAGGGTGATCTCAACCGACATGTTGGTCGCAAATGGAAAGATCTGGCTTAGGATAGCTATGGCTAGAGGTGGGTCGTTATTTTGATAACGTTATTTTGTCACGTTATTTTAGAGAAACGTTGTATTACGTTATACGATAGTAAAATAACTCGTTCCTCCGCTACATAACTACACTGATTTTCCGTTTGTCAGAATTTCCCCTTTCTCTCTACGCAAAAACAAAAGTGAGGATTACAACAACGAAAATATTTTAAAACGCACATATGTACATGAGTTCATACATACATATATGTCGTCATGCACAAAAAAATCTCCACAGCATAAGCATTGCAAATGCCATCCTCGCTGTGATGGCTGCACCCTCGCCATATATTACAAATCAACCCCATCATCCAGAGAGCGAATAGAAATAAATAACTACAAAAACAAAAATCACACCGCACACCAAAATGACGAAACAAGC
Source organism: Matsumyia berberina (assembly GCA_917880715.2). Lineage (NCBI taxonomy): Eukaryota > Metazoa > Arthropoda > Insecta > Diptera > Syrphidae > Matsumyia > Matsumyia berberina. The sequence goes on from OU862870.1 coordinate 41,378,821, forward strand.
AAAAATCACATAACACACCAAAACCACTTCCCTACTACGTTCCAAATAACGTTTCAAGTTATTTGGAACGAATTCTCTTGGATAGAACGTGTAAAGTCGTCGTTATAAAATAACGTTCCAAAATAACGTAAAGTTATTTCACACGAAGTTTCTTGGGCGGAACGAATAACTCTGTTACAAAATAACGTGATTTTGGAACGTTATTTTTTTGGAAGGATAACGTGTGGAACGTTATCATGAAGGAACGGTTATTTTCATCACTAGCTATGGCTGGAGATACTTGTTGATTATGGGCTTCGTTCAATAAGCAAAAAGGCTTGCGGCAGTTTGTTCTTAATTTGTTTTTCTTTTTTTTTTTGTTTCGGTTAATAAATACATATATAGCCGGCGCGACAGCTCGGGGTGAGCCAAGGCCTAGCTTCTCGCAACCATTCATGTTTTGCGTGTTACATTTACATACATGGAAGGGACATACAATTTATTGCTTGAAGACTTGTCATTCCCCAACGAGAGGTGGTGCCGCTAAAAATGTTCGGTGGACATGGCTGGGGCTTGAACCCAAGGCGTTCGCGCAGCAGTCCAATGCACTAACCACTGAGCCACGGCGATGTAGTCGACTTAAATCTTCCAATTCAATATCTGAGCACAAAACTTAGCTTCAACTGTGTGACAGCCTCACTTTCAGGCCTAATTTTGACCAGAAAGGGCGACAGCTCAACAGTGAAATGAGTTTCATTAGCAAGGAGTTGGACGATCAAAAAATACAGAAGGAAAATAAATGACAGCAGCAGGAGCGGGCTAAGGAATTTCGATAGAAACCGTGCGGAATGGTTGCAGTTAAAAATGATTGTAGCCCTGAGACAATTTTTCTTCTCGATTTATCGATCATTCTTCCCAAGTAGCTGTCATGAAACACACCTCAACAACATTGCCACGCGAGATGTGGTTTTACACTGAGTTTCGCCTGCAGCTTGTACCCTCTGCACTCCCACTCCAAAATAAAAGTAACACTCCTGCCAAATGCTACCAAATCACATTTACCCTACACTCATCGACAAAAAAACCCTCGCACAATTTTTCTTTTTAATTTTTCCGTAAAACTTTGATATTTTTATTGAACAATGAATTTTTTTTTACTTGTTTGTTTTTGTACTTATAATTACGATAATTTAAAACGAAACTAAAATATATTCTTTGGAATTCAAACGTACAGTTATTAAATTTTTGGGTAAATAGGAAAAAAACACAGATTTGGTTACTTTGAAAGGCTGAACAATTCATTTAAATCTTAATACAAACTAGGGTAATTGTGAAAAAAACGTAAATAAATACTAAAAGTAACTCAAACAAAATAAAATAAAATAAAAATATAAATAATTTATTAAACGATTAACCTAATATTTAGTTATTCCGCCCTTCTTCCTTATAACGTCATTAATTCTTTGGGGCATTGAATTAAAAAGTTTTTCAAAATAACTGACGCTTAAGTCTTGATGCCAGACCTCTTTTATAACCTCTTCAAGTTCACGGAGGGATTTTGGCCTTCTGGCTCTAACTTTTTTGCCCATATAATGCCAACAATTCTCTATTGGGTTGAGATCTGGACTATTTCCAGGCCATGGAAGGGACAAAATACCCAATGAATTCTTGAAATCTTGGACCTAGAAGAAAGAGAAGATAGGCAAATCTGGTAAAAAAGCTTGTTGAAGTTAATGCCCCTAACAGAAACATACCGATTTTGCTCTATGAGCGGGAGCAGAATCGTCTTGAAATATGACGTCCCCGCAGTGTTCAGACAGTTGGTTCAATGTGGGAATAACGCCATTTTCAATTATTTTTTGATATTCTATTGCATTAACCGATGTCTTGAGCATTATAATTTCGCCCACACCAAACCCTGTGGTTGCACCCCATACCATTATGTAGGGGGAATGCTTGACGGTGGGCAAAACACATTCGTCAGAATAGCGTTCTCCTTTTCTTCGTCGAACTACCGCATTACCGTCTGGTCCAAACAAATTAAATTTGGACTCATCCGAAAAAACAACTTGTCCCCAATCGGCTGGGGTCCAGTTTTTGTAGGTTTTTGCCCTCTCAAGCCTTTGTTTTCTCATTCTTGGCGTAAAGAGAGGTTTTTTCGCAGGGCGCCTAGCTTCTAGACCCATATTTTTTAACAATCTCTGGACAGTTCGGTCGCTAATTTCTTTACCAGTTTGTTGCTTAAACGTACTATTTATTTCGCCAGCATGTCTAAATCTGTCTTTTACAGAAATTCGCTGGATTAGCCGCTGTTCCCTGAGAGACGTCTTCTTGGGTCTACCGCTTCCAACTTTTCGCGTAATGGAGCCTTCTGAACTATAATTTTTCAAAACATTTCGAACACTCCATTCGTTAGTTCCTACTCGACGAGCTATTTCACGGTTTGACAGGTTTTCCTTATTTAAAACAATTATATGGGCCTTTTCCTCTAGAGTCAAAACCATTGCAATTCTATTAAAAAAGTTACTTTTTTGCAATTACAACATAAAAAAAGAAAAAAAATTAAAGTAATAACTTACCGATAATCTTAGTACTTCTTCACTTAATACACAAGGTAATAAACTAAATGACAACCAAACATTTACAATTATCTTGCAATAATGGGAATATTTCAGATTTTTATAATTGAAAATAAATGAAAAGTTAGTGCGAGGGTTTTTTTGTCCATGGGTGTACTTGCAAATGCAAATTAAGTTAATTATCAAATTAAGTACCTCGGGGCTGGTGAAACACTTCGCAGGAAACTCTTTTCCAATAAATAAATTAACACCTACCAGTCTTACATCAAAAATTCGACATCCCACGCCATTTGCACAGATTCAACTGCATGCCATAACTACTATGCCAATCGCTCGAAAAATTTTATTCAAAAAAAAAGTGTCTGCCTTGCTCTGAATTCGGTTCATGTTAAACGCGTTCTTTCTCCTCTCATAAGCCCTTGTGGCAGGCACACTTACATTTTTAACTTACACTGAACGAAAATTAAAGGAACATCATTACCTTTCTTTGCGTAATCCCGTAATATACCGTTCCACTAAAATTACTTCAATTTGCATTCATTACGAAGGAAGCCACCAGCACAGAAAAAAAAAATTAAGTGTTCCTTCATCTCTCTGGTAGCGAGAACAAGCCCCAATCACCTCTTAATACCTCCATATTCCTCGATTTAACCACGAAGCATGTACGAAATATTTAATGAAATTTTACAAAGACGTAGAGCGTGTATCCAACCGCAAGCTTCAAATCTGCTTAATTTGAATATCGAGCATAAATTACAAGCTCATTACGCAGACCCTACGCGGAGGGCTAAGGCATTTTATTTCCTTATAGACAGTCAATGTCCTTAAATGGAGTCCTTACTTCCATTATAACCCACTCTACCTCTAAACACAATGGCTGGGTTTCACGACTTGTCTTAAGACAATGGACGGGTGGTGGGGGTGGGGACACTCTTTCATTCTTACGAGTACTCGTACTCGTACACACCCCGTCGCGCCCAGCGCTGTGAAAGTGAAAAGCTGCAATTTGTATTGGCACGCAGCAACGGCCCGTCGGCAGTAAATAAACATATTCATAGCGAATGCTGGCTCGTCCTTTCTAAATTTGTTCAATCATCCCTTTAATTTGTTAATTTCACCCATCAGAAGGATGTGCTCTGTGTGTAATCATCATAGCCCACCACCCACTACTACCCGCAACAGTAGCATTTTTCATTTCCTTAAAATGTAGAATGAATATTATGTATGTTTGTATGCTTGTTTGTATGTATATATTTGGTTTGTGTTACCACATACTCACCGGTACAATATTTTGGCTCGTCGCTGGCATCCTCGCAGTCGTCCTTTCCGTCGCAGTACTTATCCAAGGGCACACACACACTGCTGCCGCGACAGGGAAACTCCGAGACTCTGCAAGCGTTTCCGATTTTGATTGCCAGCAATACCAGAACCAGGGTTGAGCAAGTAATTCTCGCAAAAGAAATCATCTGGAAATGTGAAAAGATAGGAGATGAGTGAAGGTGCCTCGCTCACGGTCGGTGGTGGCTGGGGATGCTTTAGTGAATGAAATGTCAAACGATGGTAATGAAAAGAAAACGTTGTATGTCATTTTTCCGTATCTGAACTGCGAGTGTGGGATGTGGGTTTCAAAAATTTTCTCCATCGACAATGAGCGGATAAAATTGCTTTCAAGTTACCTGAGTTTTTTTTTTTTTTGTTGTTGTTCTGTTTCTTTCTACCTCACTTTGGCGGATGAAAATAGGGATGAGGAGTAAAATGCATCTGAAATTACATATTTTGTGTGTCGACGTCGAGAGAGTTGCTGAGATGAACGAGACGTTTGGCAGATAATAAAAATTGCACCCGCAGCCGAAAATGTTGTCTCTCTGCACAAGTTGCTGGTAATTTATTTGCTATTGGATTTTCATGAGTTCATTTGGAAGCAACTTAAATTGAATTGCAGTTATTTGAACCCATTTATGATTGATATTGTCTAGTTTACAATTGCTCAGTGTACTCGTATGGATTTCGAGGGGTCTCAGGTCATAAATTGCAATTTAGTTGACTTTTTGCGAAGGTACATACACACAGACCTATGTACATACAAGGGAATTGTCAGAATTCATTAAATTCTTTTGAAGCCAAGTCATACGTTAGGTGGATACAGCTGTGTTGCATTGTCGAAAGCATAGAAAGACAAGTTGAGAAAGATCCTGAACAGACTTGTTTGCGATGTCTTTCGCTGCCATACGGTTATAGTTGGTTACTTTAAAGAATGAAGCAGTTCCCTGAGCAACCGAAGAGACAACTCAATCCTGGAAGCATTGTCCTTGTTAAATATTGTTTTGATCAATAAAAGCAGCAGGAGCAATCTCCCAAAGTGTAACTGTTGCTATGGTCTATGTAAGCAGTGAAGTTGCACCCCATGGAGTGCTTGTTAACACACTTCAGGTGCAGTGATAATTTCATTAAGATGTAGCATACATATATCCAACAAGTTTCAGGGAATTTGGTAAAGACACAAAAGCACTCTCAACCAAATGACTAGATTTTCTACACAACAGAGTCTTAATATTGGGAGAAGGTTAGGTTAGGTTAGAGAGGCTGTCGACATAGCCGACGCACTTTGAGCAGCAGTAGAGCGATTGTAATTCCTCAGGATCTATGAGGAGTTATCATTCCAAATCATGGAACCAGAGGGAGCTTTTAATAAAGCGAACTAAGTTTCCGACATCTTGTTGTGCTAGGTTGCCAAGATTATCGTACAGACGGGACTGTAAAGCGAAATCTACTTAGCTAAAAGAGTGAAGCTCCAACGACTGAGGTGGCTGGGTCATGTAGAGCGGATGGACACCAATCCTTCGGCCCGGAAAATCTTCGAATCTACACCCGGAAGACAGCCCACAGCTCACGCAAGTGAAAGGTGACCTTAACCAACTTGGCGTACGAAACTGGAGGCAGCTGGCTAAAGATCGAGCTGGCTGGAGACGCTTGTTGGTTGAGGCCCAGGTTCACCCCCGACTGTAGCGCCACCTTAAGTAAGTAAATAAGAGACGGTTTCATCTTTTGCGTGAGAACGCGGAACCGGTACAGAGGAGATGGAGGAACGTCTCCTCCTCTTCCACGTCCCTGCAGCTTCTGCAGAAATCATTTGCAGGAACGCCCAAGCGAGTGGCATGTCTGCCTATGAGGCAGTGTCCTGTGATGACACCTGAAGTAGCTCCGAGATGGCATCTACTTAGCAAAATTAATATCTTGGAGCGCTTGTGTTCTACTGAAGACCAGATTTGACTGCTAGTTTGACAGGTGGTGCCATTTGACCAGATTGGTTTTGCTGATTGCATCTGCCTTTAATTTCAATTTGCTTCTAGCTATTGGCACTCCGAGGTTCTCTTTTTTATGAAGAATCTGTATTGTAGTACCATTTTTGGCAAGTTTATCGGCTTTGCAGTTTCCTGGAATATGTCTGTGTCCTGGTACCTAGTAGAGGATTATGTTGAATTGGTCTGCCATCTCTACAAGGGACGAGCGGCAATATAGACATTTTTTTGACGTCACAGAGACTAGTTCCAGAAACTTGATGACGGCCTGGCTGGCTGTGAAAATGCTTGTATCCCTTGTAGATACAATCAAACATTCCAACTCAGCCGAGACTGGGCTTATTTTATCGTCATGATCTCCGCCTAAAAGGCGCTACAATGCTCTGGAAGGCGAAAGGAGTTCTCGAGGATTAGATTATCGGAGAAAACATCTCCTCCACACCATCTTTATGAACCGTCTGTGTAGATCTCCAGGGTTTCCTTCGTACTGGGAAAAAGACGGAATTAGAAAGTTTTGGCTTAAGCTGTCGAGGGTTTTTAAAAATTGCTCGTCTTTAGTTCTCCCCGAGGGAAACGGTTAATTGTGTGGGTAGACATTTTGCTCTTTTTTTCTGATTTGGTTCACAAGAGCACTCAAAAGCAACTGGTCCATTGTACTACCAGGAAGCAGAAATCAGTTTTTGTCCATTTTAAGGCGTTAAATATCAGCACTCAGCACATCAGCACCAAAGATCTGTCACCTGATTCGTGCAAAGGCAATCGCAAAGGATATGATCCGAAATATTGTCGCCCTCTTCACAAGCGTCGTAAACTGAAGTGTCACTTAAGCAAGGTGTTCCGTTAGAACGCCAATTAGTTGTCTACACCCTCTTCTAGCCGCAGATTTCTTACAAACATTCGGGAACATTTAATTTAGTCTGTCTGCATCCTGGAGAGCCGTGCCGCGCAAAGGTGTGTTTGTAGGAAACCCATTCGCCAATGAAGGCTTTGACCGAAAACGTGGGAACACCTAACGCAGGTTCAGAAATTACGCTCTGAGGTGATTGTCTTGGAATCTCATCGGAGATGTAATTTCCAGAAATTCTAAATAACCTGGAGCTATGGCAAGGGTAAAAGAATTCAGCCTTGCGACTGAATTTAGAGAGTTCTTGCATTCTCGAACTATGGGTTTAAGGGTTGAGCAAGGCCTTAAGTGCAGCCTGGCTATTGCGACAAATGCAGATGCTCGGACCGCGCCATCTATTATTCGGGTAGACATAGGATATGGGAAGTGTGTTCTGTATTTTGTATTACTGGCCCTAAATGAGCACTATGAGGTCTTTTGTGGTGGTTATTTTGAGGCTTTTGATAAACCTCAGTATAGCCTTACATTCAATTTTCCGAATTTTCACTGGGTTGACCGAGGCCGGCGTCAAGTGGAGTAGTCTTTTTCTTGCGCTCTAGACACACGCACAGGGAAGTGTATTTGTTGATTACGCTCTTATATAAATAAGTAAATAGCTGGCGCGACAGCTCGGGATGAGACAAGGCCTACCTTCTCGCAACCATTCATGTTTTGCATGATTGTATTGTTTCCACGAATGGAAGGGACCTACAATTTATTGCCGACTCCGAAGGGCAAATTGAGAAGCTCTTTCATGACAGATTATACTCCCGGAGGCTTGTCATTCCCCGACGAGAGGTGATGCCGCGAAAAAGGTTCGGTGCTCCTGACTGGGGATTGAACCCACGCCGCTCGGTCAGCAGTCCAACGTTGCATTTCTTTTTAACTCGAACTCGCTCAGGCATCTAACGCAGATCCAGGACGACCACTCATAATAATAGCGTTAGCATATTTTAAACAATTTTCGAACTCTCGACGCTTAACTGATTTCTGCAATTGTGCTGTAGGACTATTTCCACAATGTTTATCCTATGCTACCTCATATTTCAACGGTGTTTTGTCTGTTTTGCAACAAGTTTAAAAAAAAGAGTAAGTAATATCCTGAAATATGGCAATAATAGCGCTGTGGCAAAGCAATACATGGTCCGTCCACACAACCGTCTGCAAATTAAATTCGATGAAATTAATTGGATTTTCGAGGTATATTTTCGCATCCATGATCAGGGCTTAATTTTGTAAAAGCTCTTGTCGGAATAAATTCTGAAAGCAGGCATGAAAAAAAAAAAATTAATTCCATTCAATGGAAATGTTCGATATATAAAAGCTGCCATGAGGTAGGAAAATATTACAACTTTTGCATCACATTTTAAAATGAGGGTATGGTTGATGAATTTTTAAGTGGTGAACGACAAATTTTTTCTTGGGCAAAAACATCAGCCAGATTCAAAAAAAAAAAAAAAAAAACGAAGAAAGGTCACCACCATACGCTCTGACGATATAACTTACTACAGACGAAATATATGATTTCTATAACCAATAAAGCGCCCCAATATAAACATCGTTATTATCATGGACGTGCTCAATGCCAAGGTAAATAATGACAACGAAGCGCTTCGACGAGAAATGGTAAAACATGGCCTTGTCATCAGAAATGGTAACGGAGATCGGTTTGGGGATTTCTGTAATACCAATCGATTTTTCATTGACGGCGCTTATATACGCAAATAGAGGGCATTTCATAGAGCTATTTAAGGGTAAACAGGGTTAGGAAGCAGTGCTGCCACGACATCTGAAAGCTCCCATTGCAATCGCTGAACAAAACTTGATTAATCGAATCTAATCAGTTTTCACAAAGTATTTATTATACTACAGAATTAATTAACTGATTGTCGATGTAAATGGGGATGGCCTTGTTGAATATCGATTACCGCCGTACAGTATTACAGCCGCTTTGAATATGACCTGAACCTTTGATTTGAGAGACCCTATCACCACTGGATCTGGGGTTTATATTAAATCTTGTGCCATCCGATCGAATTTCGCATCGTCGACAAGATCTCATCTACTGTATTTTGTAAAGGTCTTTACTTAGCATTCTTGACAGAGAATCATGTTGATCGTACTCTGTTGGTCGTATCCCCTTAAGGTCTTAATTGGCAGCCACAATAGCCTTCTTCTCAAGCGGCAGAATATTTGGGTAAACCTGGCAGCCAAATCCGAAAATATTCTGTGGCTCCACACGTCTATAGTTAGACCTATAGGTAGGTGGCTAGAAGTAGCGGTTCAACAAACCCATTTATCATGTTCATTTTTATTGCCACAACTGATGTGTGTTGTTGATGAAAAGGGGAGAGCAAGACAGCCGGGAGCACATAAATCCATTAATGTGGAGTTCAAAAACCATATTAGATCACCTATCTTTTTACGCGAGATGTGGTTGACCGCTCGAGGTCCAGCCCTTGTTAGTGCCGGACGTTTGCAGAAGTAATGGAACGAGTTTCTCTCTCGTTTTTGTTTCGAGAGCCGCGACAAAAGGGTTTATGTGGAATAACTCATACGGCAGCATGGTGTCCAATTGGTCAATGCCTAGTATTTAGTTATCGCCGCCTTTATGGCAATATATGTCCGGGTTCTGTTTATGAGACCTCTTTTTGGTTTGACTTGTCGTAGCTGAGCCACATACCTCTAGATATGACGCAGTTAGTTAGCTTCTTTCATTAGAGGTTCTGCCTTCTGTAGGAGAAATGAGTGCACTTTAGCTGCTTCTAGCGGGACGTGGGCTCTTCGCACAAGTGAGTAGTGAAGAGCTAAACCTTGCCTGACCAGTTCATGTGCACGTTTATTTCCTTTTATGTTCGTAAGAACCTTGGCTGACCTTCAGCAAAACCACCAACGTAATGGCCATCATAAAAGTACAAAGACTCGTGTGCATTGGGATCACCAGTGCATTGAGAACAACACCAACAGCATGGTTTGGGGTCATCCTAAGCCTACTTCCAGCTATTAGATGAAACCAGTCAGATAGCTGGATATCAAGGTCATAGTATGATCCTGCAGACATTTCTAGGCACAGTATGTTCAAATCTATTACCGATTATACATACAAAACCATACCCAGATTTATCAACAACATTTTCCAGGTCCAATATCAATGAAGCAATCCAAAGCTGTCTACAGCGATGGATCCAAAATAAGAACTGCTGTGGGTTTGGGTATGTTTTCCGAACCGCTGGGCATACCCATTTCCAAATCAGTTCACCTTTGGAGCTCCAGCAGTGCTTTGCTGATCAAGGTCCTAGTAGTCACTTAAGCCCCCATGAGACTGCGATGCTGTCAATTCCAGAAGAGAATATCACCTTTTTCATCGAAAACAATTTATGCTATTTCTTAACTCGCTTATCTGTCGCACACTCTTATCACTGAGTGACAGCGGCCACCAAACAAATACCCTGTTGCACCTACAGTTTGGGGTCCAAAATCATTTTTGGAGTTAAAGACTGTATATTGTGTTGTTCTTTTGCCTGTCATTGACTGACTGGTCGTCGGTTGTGACATAGGAATCCTTTGCTAATCATTGCGCTATGAAACGAGACCGCAAGATGAGAGGTCCCTAGCATGTACTCTGGGTTTTTAAAGCCCTCAACTAAAGTCAACCTAAGGATATCTGATCGTGCGAAATACCTGGGAATCATACTCAATAGGAAACATAACTGAAAACTTAATGTCAATAAAGGGTTTAAAAAGGTAGCGACTGCATTCTACGCATGCAACCGGATCTTCGGCAGAAAGTGGGGACGGCCGTCGTGGATGTATACGGCAATCGTGAGATCAATACTCACGTATGGCAACATAGTCTGCTGGCGGGCTGGAGACAAAGCAACCAATCTTAAATGACAAAAATAAAAAGACTAGCATGCACAGGAACAACTAGGGTGATGAGAATTACACCAACAGCAGGGCTGAAAAAAATTCTCAACGTGCTACCGCTAGGCCTGTACATGCAGAAGTCTGCCGCTAACAGTGCCTTGAGGATAAGCCAACCACATAGTTGGAACTCAAACCTCGAAGTGCGTGGAAAGATTCTGAAAAAGCCGTAAGCAGTGATCAAACGTCGCCATACCTCGACTTCGAAGAACTATTCTCCTGCACTTTCCTAAGCAGAGAAGAATAGGAAATCAATGAACCAACGAGAAATAGCTCCATATCCATCTACATGGAAGGGTCAAAGACGGGTACAGGAACAGGTGCAGGTATGGTCTCCGAAGAACTAAACATACACAGCTCAATCAGACTTCCTGATCGCAGCAGTGTCTTTTTAGCTTTTAAGGTAGCCAGTATATGTAGTATTAATTATGGCAATATGACGCGATGATATCACCATTTTTATTGACAGTCAGGCGGCTGTTAAAGCAATTTCTGCAAGCTAGTTCGATGCTGTCGCTTGGCTCGCAGGACAATATTATTCTCTGTTGGCTCCTTGGCCACAAGGACATAAAATAAAATGAGGTAGCTACCGAACTTGCAAGAAAAGGGTCTGCAATGGACTACAATCGAGCACTGCAATGGGTTCAGCCCCCACTCTGTAATCTTATAGAGCTAGTTGAATGTAAGGTTCTGACGATACCCGGCAGTAGCTGGAAGTCGTTTACAACTTCTGATATATAAAGGAAACTTTGGCCAAAATACGAAAAAGCCAGATCCAACAAACTTTTAAAAAATGACAGGAAGTCGTTGTAAATGTTGGTAGGCGCACTCATTGGCCACAACCTTATAACAAACAACACAACGAAATTTAAGCTGAATGATGACAGTACATGCAGGGGCTGAATGAGACGAAGAGGCTCAAGAGGATACTCCTCATTTCCCCTTCCACTGCCCAAGCCTATGCCACTTGAGAAACAGAAAATAAGGAAGGCGCTACTACCAGGTCATACAAGAACTATATGCTGTTCCACTAAATGATCTTTCCAGGATTCTAAGGACATCACGATGGCTGAAAACCCAAATCACAGTAAGGTTGAAGCCCGGTAGGAATCGAAATCAACCCCATGGGCCTCACAAAGTGTCCACAAGGACCTAAGTGTGATGACGCCAAGCGCTTTCTCTCTCATCAACCCAGATAACCAACCTAACTATTTTTCAGATTCTTCCTATTGTGCATAGAGGAATTCGCCGTGATGAGGCGAATGAGGTCTTCTATCAGAAAATTTCATTTCGGAACAAAACAACCTTGGTCGTGCGAGCGTTCCCTTCTGAGCCCCCAGGAATGACCGAACTGCAGTTCTAAATGATATTTTACATATCTAAATCATTCCCAAGCGAAGAAAGCGAAATAAACAAATCCCAGACGCTTGAGAAGTTGCGTACATGCAGATGCTCCTTATCCTTCAAATGATTCTGCGATTAGGCTAAAGAAACCACCCTCCAGGCATTTCACAAAAACCACTTGTACGGTGTAAGACAAAACAATTATCTTTTATTTGAAATAGTCGACTACCTTTCTTTATTACTTTCTCCTTTTTTTTTTTTGAGACAAATTTATGTACGTCTCTCTGTCTATCTGCAAAACCCAAAACGAATTTGCATTTATAAATATCCCATCGAGCAGCGACACAAGGGTCATCCGTGGAATTCCCTCTCTTCATCAATCTGAGCCTCGGTCGCTGATAGTCCCTGTGCGGATTTGCTGCAAATCCGCGGCAGAACGTCTCATTATTTCGATCATCCCTGCCCGAAGATGTCCCCGCGGGTAAAGTGCCCATCTCGCCGCATTTCGTCCTATTCTTTAATTTATCGCAAAATAAAAGCACTAATTTCCACAGATTTTCCTCTCGAACGTTTTCCTTATGCAAATTTTCCGGAATTCTCTGCTGCGTCTTCTTCGTCGCAGCCAAGGTATAGGGCGTACGTACGTCTCTGCGTTTTGTGTTGCCTCCGAACTGGCCAGCCCACCTCTAACACTGTTGTTATCTTGGCCAGATTTGTCCTTTGAGAGAGATGTGGGAGCCAACACCACCCATTCTTCCTGCAGCAATAACAGGAACTAGGTGCGATAAGAGGGGGAATTATTTTAAATAATAGAAAACAAATGGCGAGATGGGTGCAGATAAAGTTTATTTTGTCTCTTTTGGGGTAGATTGCGGAATTACGGGGGTCAGAATTGCTGTGACGGAACCCGGCGGAGAGGTTGTTGAAATTAGTGTGGTTCTATGCGTTGGAATGGGAGTTGTTGGTGGCACACCGTATTCATGGCGGTGCAAATGTTGTAAGCTTAACAGTTAGGGTTTTTTTTTTTTTAATAAACAAAATACCAGATGATTTCGTATGCAAATTTATTACGAACAGAAATTCCAATTCCGCTTGGGACGAATGGATTTTTTTTTGGCTTCGTCAATGGAGTCTCTGCTTAGGTGTCGGTCGTCGGCGTTTGCGGATGCGAAGTGGGAAAGATTTGTTTGACTAAGGACAGGGTGGGAGTGTGTGTTGCGTTCATTACTTCGGGTAATGAAGAAGGTTATCGCAAATTTAATTACTTGCCGGGTTGGTTTCACAATTAGGAACTTTTGATGTCAAAACTTTTAAATTTGTTCCTGGTTTATGGAAATTTGCACTCTGATTTGCAATTTTCAATTTATTACTATTAACCGGACGAAGGGGGTGGGCGCTGTAATTAAATTACTTTTCTGGGTCGTTGTGCAGGCCGTCGACTGTAGTCTGTGTCTATGGAGATTCTTAGGGAATGATAAAGTTTTTGGTGTTATTATTAATTCATTAGACCGGATGACGTAGTGTAGACAGACACATACTTATATGCGTAGTAGGAGTGGAACAGAATATTATATTTTCCATCGTAAAGAAAATACAGGAAGTTTTTGCATCATAATATTGCAAATGGAAATAAGTTCAGGCGCCGGTTATAAAGGGTTTTTCAATAGGGACTCTACAAAAGTAGAGCAACAGGGACAGCAAACGACGCCATATTTTTCTTGCGGTTTTTTGACATTTCTCTTCAGTAAGGTTTACCATTTCATGATGGAAAGATATACGAGCCAACAACGAGTCGAAATTATTAAAATTTACTACCGAAATTCGGAGTCAGTGGCCTCAACGTTAAGAGCGCTACGTCCAATTTATGGTCGTCATAATTTCTGGCTGGATGGCTTCGTCAATAAACAAAATATGCGGTATTGGTCAGGCAGCAATCCACACGTACTCCATGAGTCATCATTGCATCCCGAAAAAATTACGGTTTGGTGTGGTTTATGGGCCGGCGGCGTCGTTGGGCCGTACTTCTTCCGTGATGATCAAGATCGGCACGTTACTGTGGATGGGGATCGCTACCGTTCAATGATAACCGAATATTTTTGGCCCCAATTGGCTGATATGGACTTGGAGGACATGTGGTTCCAACAGGACGGCGCCACAAGCCACACAGCGAATGTCACAATCAATTTATTGGAAACCAAGTTTGGAGAACGTGTTATCTCACGAAATGGTCCAGTCGCTTGGCCGCCTCGGTCGTGCGATTTGACGCCGTTAGACTATTTCCTGTGGGGCTACGTCAAGTCTATGGTCTATGCCAACAAGCCAGCGACGATTGATGAACTTGGTACGAATATCGAACGTGAAATTGCAGCAGTATCGGCCGATTTATGCTTGAAAACCGTCGAAAATTGGGTTCAGCGTCTGGACTTCTGCAAGCGTGCCCGCGGTGGCCATGCAAAAGAAATCGAGTTCCATACATAATGGATACGTACTTTCACAGGAATAAAGAATTTCATTGATATCCAAAACCGTTTTTGTTTTATTTAAAAAAACTTTTGTAGGGCTCTTATTGAAAAACCCTGTATAAGCAACAGTCTTTGTTTTGTTTAAATTCTTCGTCTCATGCTTATTGACGGCACAGATTTCGGTTTAAAATCATTCAACAGTTTTATAAAGATGGCTTATAAGACTTGCATAGAAAAGCAATAACTTCCAATCGTGCAAAAGGGAGAACATTTATTGGTGAGCAATTAACGGATAAAAAGTAACGACACAGCCAAACTTAGACTTTTACGATATCCATGGAAAAAATATCCTGCAGCAGATAGCTGCATTGCCAAACAGATCTACTGAGGCTTTAGACTTGAACTTGCAGAGCGCGTCAACTTTATTATACTGAGGAGTAACCAAATGTTAGATTCGCAGTATTTTCGGGTGACGACTGCTGCTTTGGAAGTCTTTAGAGTTAACTTGTCCTTTAGCACACTGGTGCCGCTTTTTTTTTTAGACAGATCTCTACTTTTGTTAAATATTTTAAATTCGCCCACAACCAGGGTTCTCGTCTATTTTTAAAAATTTGTCTGGGATTCGAACCGGACTTGGCAAAAAGAGCGAACTGATAATACTAAAAATCGGTCACAATGCTTTAAAGAAGGAAACGAAAGGAGTAGTTAGGTAGGTAAGGTAGAGGTGGCGGTTCAACTGAACCCAGTTAGCACTAGGATATGCAATTTTATTATCGCGCCTCGTGTGACCTAGTTGATGATGTGTGTTGTTGAAGATGAATGAGACAGGGGGGAGTGCCTAGATCCATCCTGTGGAGTTTAGAAAGCGGATTAGATAACTTATCACTTCACCCGAGATGTGGCTGAGGTCATTCAAGAATGGTTAGTTTAGTGCACACAGTCTGGCTCTTGCAAGTGCTGGATATTTGCAGAGGAAATGAAAGGGAGTTTCCTTCTCATTTTCGTTTCCAGTAGGGGTTGTATGGAATACCTAGTTTGGCCGCATGGTCTCCAATTGGACAGTGATCGTGGTAATCCCCGTTATTCTGGCGATATCGTAGGTTGGTCATATCTTCGTTGATATGGCGCAGTTCGTTGAAATGTGAAAATGTGGGGAAATGTGAGTGGATTTGTCCTAAACCGCTCCTAGTGGGGTGTGAATCCTTGCCGCAAGTGAGCCGTGTAGAGCTGAGCCCTGTCTGCCAAGCTGATTCCTTTCATATCACTGTGCCGTGGAACCCAGAGCAATGTGACTCTAAACCGTTCGCACAAGCGGGCAAGCTGGTTCGGCACTCTAGCACCAGTTTGGAGGACATGAGAGCCGAGTCAAAAGCTTTGATAGTGGCTTGGCTAAAAAATCACCTAATCGTAATTTATTACATTGACCCGCCCGTCATGTGAAAGGCTTAACCTATATCAGACAATTCAGGGTTGCGGAACCTAATCCGTGTGAAATATCAGACCGCCATATGAGTATGGCGACGTTTTGTTTGTGCATTATGTCACGCCCGAGTTCCGTGCAAGCATCGCGGATTACCAGTAGTTCGGCCGGATTACCAGTAGATGACCGTGTCAAAGTTACCACTTCGTTTTTCTTCCACTATGCTCTGCTCTGGTGGGGAATCGCGCGTGGAAGTTTTTCCTGAAGCTTTATTTGGTGTGGTGTAGTCGATTGGAAATGTGACCATGCCATTTGGTAACGTATCCAGGATGTTGCTGTTGCCGTAGAGCCGTGCGGTCCTGCACTCAGATTCTTTGAGTCTGACTGCGCCGCATACTGCTGTATCTTTCGTATGTAGGTCAAGAGACAGAAGAGGTTGAAGCACAGTAAGGGCATCCATTGGAGCAAACCTCAGTTTCCCCGTGGTGCCTATACTCGCCATTTTTTGGACTTTGATTTCATTCTCTCATGAATGTGAACTTTGGCACGCTGCCCCATCCACCGGCATTCATGAGTCCCCCATGTCGAGAATGGCATTCATAAGTGATCGTGTATACCCAGATTTATACATATATCCGTGAATTTTACAATTTTCACTTAAAAGGCGTAAAAGCATTTTAAGTGGTGGAAGGAGATTCTTACACTAGACATTGAAGACGACTCTATCACCAATGATGATAAAAATTAAGGCAGTACCTCATACATAACTTATTTGATCGAATTTCAAAAACGTTTGGTAAACTTTGCGGGGCATTGTATAGCTTTTTTTTGTTACCGTGGTAATCGTTGTTTGAAATGAATCGGTAGAAAGACGTTGGACTGAAATTGGTAATCATCCTTCAGTTCACTTTGTATAAGTATCCCCATTCCCCAGCACTAAAATCAGGACTGCAGTGGAACTCCTTCGCAAACCCGTTTAAATAATTTTTGCTTCTAAACTCTTTCACATTAACAACATATTCTTTCCCAAATTTGGGTGCCTGCTACAATTTAACAGAATCCTCACCCAACACACAAAACTTGGATGAATTCCAAGACTTTAGTCAATGAATTGTTAAATTCTACTTCTCCCTCCACCCTGTCCTCATTGGCAGTGACAACTCGATTAACTTTATCTTTTCATTTTATTTCACATTAATTATTATTTTACAATGTACTTAATGGATTGAGTTCATTATAGAAAGGAATGCTTAGCGCTTAGGACTCCAAATGTCTAAATGGGTGAACAAAGGTAACAGAACTTGACAGAAGAGAATGTAGGTGCGTTTCATTAGATGATATTTGTCACTCATTTGTCATTTGTCACTTATACCTTTTTCAACTGGAAAAATTGTATTTTTTGTAATTTTATGTACAACCAGCAAAGGGAAAGTACTACTTGAAAGGATCTTACAACAAAATTCGCTGCCTTCACCTCTTTTTTCTTTACCTGTTCCCGTCTTCATCTTCTTGACTTGTGCAACTCGCCAAGCGTATTCCAAAAATATATCACTTATATTTTTCAAGACCCGATTCGGTTGAGAATTTTACGAATTTTCATTGATGCCATTGTCATTGTTGCTAAGAAAATGAAAGAAGCTTTAGAACGTCTTGATGAGTTTTGATGAATTTGGCAACTTCGCATATCATTTGAGACGTTAGACCAGCATTTGGGTTGGAAGAGATCTCCGAACTAGGGATTCGTTGGAAATTGAAGAACTTCTTGAACGATATGCTCTTTTGGTCCCCTAATTATTGAACCGTAGCATCTAAGTCGGGTTTCATTTAATTTTTCTTTTTGTGTATAAATTTTAAGCTACCCCCCACGTGGATGTTCCCTAAGTTGTCCATCGTTGTCACACCTACTTGGCTTTTCAGCTCATTGGTGGTCACAACATTGTTCGCGAGCTTCATTTGTCGTCCAGCATTATGCATCAAATAGCTCTTCTGGCCTTAGAACTGTCTTTTATACTTTTCCTTCCTTAAAAGCCCCTCACTAGTCATGATTCAATCCTGTAGTTCTAATTGACGTCTATTGACGCATCTTGACCCGAAAACGCTATGAAAGTCGGATTTGTTGTCGAATGACCGCCACATGGTTTAGCCGGGCTCTTCAATGCTGTGAAATATCTCAAGTTACTCACTTGTAATGGGAATCAGTTTTCAGGAACGTCTCGGCGCGGCGTGTCGATGGTTGAATGGTAAGGGGTAATGCGCACTGCGACCTGAAAAAAGATTTATCTTGCCCCTACAGGAGACACCTGATTCGTCTAAAGAATCTCTACCATCTTTGCATCTTCATAACAAAACGCCAATTAAAGAGGATGAGCGCACAGCCTGAACTAGGCTTCCACACTTACGGATTAAAGACGGATACTGGTACTGACGCTGGTATTTTCTGTTAATCCAATGGGGTAAGTCATTCCTTTAAAATCGAAAATGACTGTAGGGTCTTGCAAGGTGAGATAATCGCCATTTTAAAGGCCTAAAAACTAATCAAAAATGACAAAAATGTCAAAGAAATGATCACCATTAGGCGGGCATTACGACTCTACAGCCAGTTGTCCCCAGTAAGTTTAGACGCTACCTGCAAATGCCATGGAATTCCGGTATCACCGAACCACTGCAGCACACTAAAGCGGTGTGAATATTTCCATAAAGGTATTTTTAACCTTTTGAGCGGAAGTGGATTATTAAAAGGATCTCCAGCAGAGACTTTTAGCCTTACTCTCAATTTTGTGTTATATTGCTATCCTTCAGCGGAACCCCTACCCAGTTTATGAAGGTGTTGTTGGTGTTGAAGTTTTTTTTTCCCATATCTGCTCTGACATTGCTGAAAGCTTCTTCAATGCTTCATCAAACGCAAGAGTACATTTCTTATCATTTGGTGATTTTTCCGCCCACGATTTGAAGTACTGTGCCAGTGAGAGGTCTTCGGGTCGTGTTTTGGTTGCCCATGGCATAGTTATTTCTTTGATAAATTCTATTGTTTTGTGGTCAAATAGGATTCGTTTTTCAACATGTCTCACTGACTAGTTTTAAGTGTGTCGGAGCTGCAGGCCAGCGATACGTTTATTGTAAACATCGCTTCCTGATTATCGTGCTTCTTTCGTATCACACCTTTCACAGTTAAAATAGATTTGTTTTGATTTATTCATTTGCCAAATCATGCGCAACAAGGTCAAACTTGGTTAGGTGCCCGACCACCAGCCCATTGTAGGCAATGGAACTACGGATGAATTGACTAGGGCCGGTTCGGCTTTCGCACTCTTGGGTCCGGAACTCTTCTGTGGCATTAATGAGGCTGTCGCCACAGCTTTGTTACACAACTGAGAACACCAACTTCACGTAGCCCATTAGGTAAATGTCACCGGGCTTAGGCAATCCAACAGCCTTATCAATTCTAAATCTTGACAGAAACATCGTGAGGAAGCTAGTGGGCTTCCTCACCGGGCCTTGCGGCGTATGATATCGTCTCAACAAACAAAACCTTTGTTCAGATACAGAGTACTGTTCTGCTTGGAAGAGGAAGAAACCTCTGAGCACATTCTCTGTGAATGTCCGGCAATATACTGGCTACGCACATGGATCTTTCATAGAGAATTCTGTCCGTTAGCGGAGCTCAACTACTTATGACACATTCACCTTCATAAGGAACCTATAATGCTAAGTAGATTGGTAGACAGTCACATGGGCAGGCTGTCATAACATTCTTTGGGTTTGCTTGAGCCCTAATTAAAAAATTTTTCTGAAGGAAAAGATAAATGGATTCTTCGCCAAAATGGAGAAAATGCGCTGTCAAACGCAATTAGTGAAACACTAGCTACAAAAATTAAATAAAAATCTTTCAATCTTATTAAATATCGCTCAAAATAGGCCTCACGGGTCTCTTATTCTTTATTCACCCCAGAATAAATCCTCAGGCAAAAATAAACAAACAACACCTACTTTGAGCTAGAAAATGATACTTAAAATTTCAAATTCAAAAGTGCTGCAGACCGAAAAGAATAATACAGCATCTGTTCAATACGTCCAGCCAAATTTTATTCTTCCATCCCTCGGCAATAAATTATAATCTTGGGAACATGTTCAGTATGTGCACCCTGTGGAATTTTACCGTCAGACATATCGAGCGGCTGTCCTTCATAACAATGGATGCCCTTTTGACATGCCAATGTGGGCGAATAATAGGCACACAACCAAAACCGAAACCCAGATCGTTGAATAATTCGTCTGGGACAAGGGTCAGATATATTTATGCAGCATTCACTTATCAGGCATTCATATACCAATATCTCCCTCTTTGAACGCATTCTGATAGCAGCGTTTGCCTGAAACCACATGTGGGCTCTAATCCCAACACGTTCTGGCACCTACAAGTCACGTAACGTGATTTTGTAGAGCTCGCTAATGAAAGTTATCGCTTGGCCCGCGGCGTTTTCGAAAAAAAGTTTGTAATGACCTTCATGGGACAAATGTCAGTTCGAACACTAACTTCTTCGACCAATGCGTAGGGAGTGTTTTCCCTGTTGACATAGACGAAGAATTGGAAATAATGTTTTCCTCAGGAGGAAGCTCAATAACACTTGTGTGAGGAATCGCATTAAAAGTACGTTTCATACCGTGAGACACAACTTCGGCTTGCTTGTATGCATTTTGGTGGGTGTACACGATTGAAGTCTTCAATTGCCGAAACACGTAACGCATAAAGTTTATTGATAATATCCATAGCCATAAAGAGGATGTGAGGATCAAAGATTGTCTAGAGCCCCTCGGGAAAGAGATTAGATTCGCGAAGAACTACTCATAGAATAACATCTATGAAATCGAATACTAAGGCATTGCCAACCCTGAACGGTGGATTGAGATCCTTTTTCATGGGAAATTATACTTTCGGGGGTTTTGTCATTCCCCAACGAGAGATGGTGCAGCCAGAAATGTTCGGTGGGCATAGCTGGAGTTCGAACCTACTCAGCTCGCAACAGTTCAATGCACTTATCAGTAAGTTACGACAAACGTTTCAGAAAAGTGGAGTTAAAAACTCGACAAAAGTTAGAAGCCTTATGTTCTGATAAGCATTCCCTTATCTTATTTTCTTGGAAAACTTTAAAGTCTTATGCCTCAGGGCTCAAGTGTACAGAGAGGGCTGCACTGCGGCGTCTAGTTATCTCTTTGGCGGATGAGAATTGAATAGTTTTATGCCTGTCTGCATTAACCATCCCGGCTTGTGCGAAAAATTTGAAATTGACATCGCAACGTCTCTGTCACCAATAAGTTTTAACGCGCGATTTTTGGTTCTATCCAGAACGTGTAAGACGGTTTTGAGTGCACGAGAGCAGATATAAACGTTATATTCGAGCTTTGGACGAATGAACGCCTTATAAATTGAGACCAAACCCAGACATTTCGCAACATTTTCGACGACTTCGAATATACATATATGGTTGTTCCAACGAAGGCTGTCACTGACACAGATACCGAGAATAGAAAATCTTTCGGTTTCGGCGAAGCAAGTACCATTCATGAACAATGGTTGGATGTTTAGATTTCGCTTGACTGACAGAAGACACCATTAGGTTTTGGACGTATTAAATTCCACTTTATTGGATGAAACCAAATTTATTGTGTTGTCAAGGTCGGCATTTAATGAGCTTATGATACGTTGACGTTGCTCTTCTACGTTTGAAGAGCAAGGACGTGAGTTAGGGAACGAATATGAGAAGCTGAGGGTACTCTCATCAGCGAAGGGATCGATTGGATTAGAAGTCGCAGACAAGAGATCGTTTATAAAAATGAGAAAGAGAGTTGGAAACAAAAGAGAGCCTTGGGGAACACCAGCATTTATATGGTGAATAAGCAGACTTGAAGGGTCCGAAAGGTAATTTCTAATCCATTGAAGAAGAGATACATCGATCCATATGCACGCATCTTCGATGAAAAAGTTTGATGCCAAGCTCTGTCAAATGCTTTTGAAATATCAAGCGCAACAATCTTACTTGCACTAAAGTGATCGATTGATTCGTTCCACTTTTCAGTGAAATATGCCATCAAAATCACCAGTGATCTGTTTCTATAAAAACCGTGCTGCCGTTCATTAAGGAGTTTTCGTGAATCGAGATATTTCATAAGTTGACGATTTATCAGCGTTTCCATGACCTTTGGAAGAAATGGACGTTAGTCCTATGAGTTGGAGGGAGAAGAACATTCGCCTTTTCTAGAGACGGGCTAGAGAAATGCAGTTTTCCTGCTCGGAAAGCGACCGCAGGAATTAAACAGATGGAAAAGCTTACCCAGTGGTTTTGTCAGGAAGAACACCTCTTCAGAACTATAGGTGGAATACCATCTGGACCAGCGAGCTGGCAACTGTACAAGAGCGATAGCGGATTTGCCCCATGGAGAATTCGACGCTTTCGAGTACAGGTGGAGCCAGGCCACCATCTGGGAGCATTGAGCTGGCTGCGAAATGTGCGACAAAGTACAAAGTGGCCTTGTCAAGGGAGTTGACAGCTGGAATGTCATTGTAAATGTTGTGTAAATGAATGACTAGGCAGAATTTTTTTAGGTTTTTGACGAATGACCAAAAATGTTTACTATCCTTGGGACATTAAAGTATTTTTCGGCTCAATTTTTGGTCATGGGATACTTCGAATGTGGGCATTGCTGTTAGTTTTGGCTTGAAATACACTACGGTCCACACATAGCCTCGCATAGCCTGTGCTGTGGAATATACTTGTAACTGACTGAATTTGTAATAATGTGGAGATAGACATACGATAATGGGAGAGACGATTTGACCCCAGTCTGTAAATACATATCAAGTCTAATTTCTACTGAGCATGAGTCCAGCAGTTGATCGGACATAGCTTGTTATACATATCTCGGGAAGACTTTGCACCCTTTCGTTCTATGTTCGTCCACAAGAGTTGGTCTTATAAGACTAGTATACGAATTTTCTATATATCCAACGAAATCAAGTCACCCTGTGTATGAGGTAAATATATCTGTATGCGAGTTCCAAGCCAATTGCTTCTTAAAAGAATTGTTGTATTGTTTCCTCACATAAACAAGAGCGAATAAGCCGGTTATGCTTCCTTTTCGTAAAAGGCTGTCGTTTTAGGGATTACAGACGAGGAATGACAGAAAAAAGGTTCTGCATATTTTATTTAGATTTTATAGCCACAACAAATCGTTCGTTTTCATTTCATCGACGCTGTATCGCAATAAGGTATTTATATATGTATGTAGGTCAAACGAAAACACTAATAGGAAAAACATGTTCAGTTTTACCAAAAGTTATCAGAGCTAGTATTTTCAAACCAGGAGCTGGATTCTCTAAGGTCTATGATATGAGATTTACACTATAGCTTTTTTTTTTTGTTGGCAAATTATCCTCTTGGGCTGTTCGTAAGCCAATTTATTGTGCGAAATCGATTACATTGACTCTCAATACAATTACAATGCCCATCTGCGAGGGCTAAAATCATTGTTTCAGGCATTCGACTGTTTTTATTCGCTCGTCGATTGGAGCGATAAAAATTAATTTCAATCGAAATAAATAAAATTTACGAGCAGCTCCACATTTGAGGCAAACAACTCAAACAGTCACCAGTGATGGAGGGTGTATCCGTCCAATCCAATTCGAATCTATCCCCACAAACCCCCGGTTATCCCGTTTAAATAAGTACACACGCTTTTGAAAGCGTGGACCGACGGAAACCCATGTTATTTATAGAAACCTAAAATGCCCATTTCCACACTGCCACAGAGAGAGAGTGAGAGAGAATGGCGTGAAATAGGCGATTCCAACAGAATCATTCGGTGCCTTTGTGAAACAACATATTTTGTGTTTTTCCTACCAAGCTGGGCGGAGGAAGCTGTGCCAGCTTTGGAGGAGGGAAGCTGTATACTTAGGAGGATACTGCAAACCCATTAACAGAGCCATAGAACTAAAGTGCTAAAAAGTGTTCAAAGATTCATAAGACTGGAAAATTGCCGATAAAAAAAGGACTGCGAGTGTGACGACAAGAGGAAAACGTAAAAGTGTTGCGGAAGCCATTGTAATTTGCGTTTATGGGTCCCGTCAGCGAACATGCTCCCGAAATCCGCTTTTGTTTAGCCTACATGTGCACGTGTAAATGGATCAGTTTTGCATCTAGGGATGGAAGTATTTTTTTCAATCAAAGGAAAATTCCAGTCCATTGGGATTGTGCTGCACTGTGCCGTGTACCGTGTCGAGTCGAGCTCGTACCACAAGAAACGAGGCACTTGTGAAGGAACCACATTCACACTATCCACCCGGATTCTCCCTCCCCCTCCTTTGGCAACTATTCCGTGGAGACACTTAATCGTGATAGGTTTTCCTCTCATTACATATTGATAGCGCGGGTACATTTCGTATGCTGTGCACGTGCCTAATGAGCTACATGTCCTTGCTGTGTAGAGTATTTTTCAGAGCGCCCTCCAACTCTCTAGAGAGCGGACTTTTAACAGTTCGTTGTGCCTAGTTTTATAACCGACACCCACCATCACGAACGACTGCGATTGAAACCGTAGAATAGAGAGCAATTTACTTACCCCACCACCCATGATAACAATTTTCGCAGAAACGAAAGAGGGGACACAGCGTTGCAGGAACACACACTAAGCCGCCGGGAATGATTCACCTTACACCGAGCCCCGACCCCGAGCCCAGACACGGTGGTGATGTAAACCATTGGCATGTTCCTGAGACACTCCGAGCGATATCCCCGCTCGATTGCTATTCAATTTCAAAATGTAAGATTCCGATGATGTGAAAAGACACGTTCCTGTAGCCAAATTCCTTGCACCCGAACCTGACGTAAATGGCGGACTGTTTACCCGGGTGTCGGGTATCGAAGGGCGAGATATTTTATTTACTGAAATAAAAGGAAAAACACACTACGCCCAAAATGAAAAAAAAGGAAAAAAAAAAAAAATTTAAAATTCGAGGACTTTTAGGAAGCGAAAAATGTGAAAATGTGATCTCGAAATACCAAGTGCTTTATTTGTTTCAATAATCTTAAACGTGCCGGCGCATAACTTGGCGTGTGGGCGTGTGTGCTCGGCGAGGCGCGAGCTTGGGCGTGGGACTGCTTCCTTGCGGTGGTGGTGTTGATGTTTACATCCGTCTAAGTCAGAAATGTTGGAATAGTAGAATCAAAGAGCTTAAATTGTTGCCGCGGGCTCTCGTCGATGGAAAGGATCTGACGTTCGAGGTTCTACCCTACCCTGATGGGCTTAAGCGTGAAGTTAGGTAAAACGTTCGCTTCCGCAAGCGGCTTATGTTCCTTTCGGCGCACATACGTACCCGCTCGTGTACGTTGCCTTCTGATAGGCGTTGCGGTGCCGGAGAAGTTTGATTGCGCGAGCTTTCGCAAATCTTTGTTTTCTGATGGATTTTCGCACTGTAGATGGCAGGTTCTGTGTGCTACATGCACAGGAGATGAATTGTTGTCAATAAATCACCAAGGGATTTGAATTCCAAACAATTTATTTCCAATTGCCGGGGGGTATGTACTCGGCATGTGCGGCTCGTTTCTCAATTGTACAATCAGATTAAATGTTAAATCGTGGAAGCATTGCCTCCGCGCGATTGTAAATACTTGAAGGGTTGTATGATCGCATTAGACATGTGTTATGCACAGCTTTTTGCCCTCTGGATATATTCAGTGTGAGATAATTGCTTGATGCGTGGGTTCCAAGGGAAACAGATCAGCGGATAGTAGAGAAAAACCATTGTCATAACAGTTTTAATATGACGAGTGTTCACTGAGTACATAATTTTACCCTTGGTACAGCCACAACTGAACTGCATGACATATTTTCTCTGCGAGTGTCCAACATCATACTAAGCCACCATAAATCGGCCTAAAATTCATGTTGAATATTAAGTGGTTTAGGGGGACCTTGAATAAATAACTTGCTCCACCTGTTTTCCTGTTTATTCATCTCACAGCACATAAAAGAGGAAAACAATGGATCTGAGGCGATCTGAGTGGAGCGACATGGTTTTATTGCGTGGCCACCCCTATAACCTAATCTATCCTAGTGTGGCCCAGATATGTAGATTTTTGAATTTGAAAACGCCTTCACCAAGCATGTACAAGTGTCACTTTCTTCTAATCCTTAGAAAAAGCCCTACACCGTAACCTATCGGGAAAAGTGCAAAGATCAGCTTGCATATGCATTAGCGAAACATTAAGAACCACCCCATCTGCGGCACTTGACGTGCTCCTATATCTGATTCCCTCGGATATTTTTGGCAAGCAATCAGCTGCTAGCGCAGTCTGAAGGCCTCCTCGCAATGGTCAAACAACCATATTGGCCACTCCTCGATCTTTGATCCCTTAACATTCATCCCGGAGAACACCGACTATACACCGTCAAAGTTGAACTTCAACCTCAACTTTCGGACGTCAATCCCCTCCCGAGTGGAGTGGGGAATGGTGATGCCATGGACGAGCGCTCCGTTCGCTTCTACACCCACGGTTCCAAAACCGAGAACGAAGTGGGTGGTGGTGTTTTCTCCGAAGTGCTCAACTTGAGCATCTCCTTCCCTCTCCCTGGCTATTGTAGCGTTTTTCAGGCGCAAATTATGGCGATTAACGAAACTTTATCCTGTCATGGGGATAATGTGGTATCCTGCAAGGACATCACAATTTATACCGATAGCCAGGCTGCTATAAAATCTCTGGAATCAGTAGCATATACATTAAAAGCTACCTCAGATTGTCGTTCGTCTCTCACTAAGATGGCAGGACATTTTAACATTCACCTATGCTGGGTCCCCGGTCATAGGGACATTCCAGGGAGTTGTAAGGCCGACGAACTCGCCAAACGTGGTACTACTCTAGATATCCTACCAGAACGGAGGAATCTGGATATTCCACTCGCTACATGTAAATTACTCTTGGAGTACGACGCGATCAGCAAGATACCAAAGATAGAGGAACGGCACCACATGCCTCAATCGATCTAAAAATCTCCTTTTGCTCAATAGGTCGCTCATTAGCATCGTTATTGGAGTCCTCACCGGGCACTGTCCTATTGGCCTCATGCCAAAAAGATGGACCTCTTCGCCAATGACTTTTGCAGAAACTGCAAGGACGAAGAGGCGGAGGAAACGATTCTCCGTTTTCTCTGCACTTGCCCTGCCCTGTTCAAAAGAAGGAAACTCTATCTAGGAGCCTACCACTTCGACAATCTGGGCGAATTATCACATACTGATATAAAAAGTATCCTCAGCTTATCAAGAGCTCCAAAAAGTTTCATTAGCTGGAGTGGCACCTAAGGTATAGGTCCCAGTGGTATCACAAAAGGCCTTCGTTGGCCTACGTGTCTCTGTGTCTTGCATGGACAGCCACCTTACCTACTTACCTAGCCTCACACTTTGGCAGACTTGACTGAGATGTCAAGAGTATGAGTTGCTATAGTTTACAGGTACAAGGAACCAACAACTAGCTGTCAACCACAATATCAATAGCTCAAAGGGCAGATACGGGCATTCAAGAGGTCATACGTGTCCGCAGATTTTCCAAAACTAACATTTGTCTACCAGTAGCGCTTACAAGCCCCGGATAATGATAGTACTCCTCTGGAGGGCCCTGGTATACCAAATAAGGACAATAATCTTCGGTTCTGTGTGGAATGGTTGAACCTTTACGAGAAGCCATACTTAATCGTCATCAAGGATGCAATGTTACAAAACGATTTAGATAAATTCATCTGATATCTTGAACATCATACTCCAAAGAATTGTGTGAAATTCTTGAGCTTAAATCAGAGACACAATCGTTCTGTATCCGTGCAACTTCTTGAGTATGCCGACAATATTGATTTGATAGGCAGCGCTCAACGAGCTCTCATCGTATTCGGAACAACTTTGTCGTTTCAGGTGAAGAATTCGTCCTCGATTGCGTTGCCATACTTTGAAAACAGAGATTCAACCACAAATTATTGTGTGAGGCGGTTAGGACATGCGGGGTGAATTGACACGAACGCTCCTGCATATAGAGTCTTCAAATCCATCCCGGAAGCACAACAAAGCAGAAAAAATCCCCGTATAAGCTGGTGTGCACATAGAGAAGAGTACCTCAACCAACTTAGAGTACACGACTGGAAGCCGGTCTGCCAGAAGCTTGCTTACCCAAAAGCTTTACCGCTATTTGGGCAAGTTAGCCCTAAAGAATATTTTTCATTCAACAGACGAGGTGTTGGGAGCTATCGTGCTGTGAATCGATTGAAGGTAGGTGACTACCCTTAAACTACAGCCTTGACTTTAGGGAGATTATGCTTGTATTGGGCTCGAAGAAATTAAGGAAAGACAAGCGAAGTTTTGATGAGCATTGAATTTGAATGCCTGGGGGTTATAGTCTTAAGGAAACACGGAACTATGCAGACCATCTAGAATCGTGTTAATTACTTTTAGTAACAGCTAGGCGTTAGGTTTGGTTAAGTTGAAGTGACTGCCAGCTAAAGCCAACACACTTAGACCCATGAGGAGTCCGTTGTGATACCACAAGGATTTCGAAAATGTCAGGAGCGTAGGAGGCTACTAACATCGGTGTTTATCTGGTCGTCTAAGTTTGTATAGAAGAAGACTCCTAAGTGGAGTTTTCTTTTGCGGGAGAGAGCTGGATCGTTGCAAAGAAGATGGAGCATAGTCTCCTCCTCCTCCTCGTCCATGCCTTCGATTATGAATTGCGCTGCGAGGGATGTGAGTCGAAAGGATAGGGATTAACCGCTTTTGCTAGAATTAATATTATTAGTGGGGAGCGGTTGTTCCACTCTACCACTGCGGTCTCACATGGAGGCCTTTTGTGCTGTCCCATATCTTTTTAGAGCAGTTTGTCTATGTCAAATGCTGTCATGAATCTAATCCGCTTCTCAGGGTGTAGCGTGGCAAGTGCGGTTGGCGAGATGAGTTCACTACCTATGGTCTGCTTTCTCACATGAATGAGTGCAAGGCATTCTATGACGATGTGGAGAGAGCTTTTACCACATAGTCTGCAGGTAAGGCCCGATGACAGACTAAGCATGGGTAAATGCCGTTTGGAATTTTAAGGTGGTTCCTGTTCAGATTCAGACGAAACTTGGATTTCTTTTGGGTTGGATTGGAGAAAAAGTATTTGGTACATTTCTGTCTTATACTTCCCATCCAAGTTACATTGGATTTGACCAGGGTTTGTTCCCTCATGTAGCTTTTGAAAATGGATTTGTGAAATTGTCACTTGGAACTTTTTGCGAACAACCCTTAGAGATCGGACGGACTAAAAGAAGAAGAGGAACAAATGTAGTTTACTTCCTGTAAAGTTATCTGACCAACACACTCTCGGCTGAAATTAAGAATTTCATAACAGATGGCAAAGGATTTCACAACCAGACGGATGACGCACCCTGATTTCACCCAGTGACATCACAATATACGTACTTCAGTCTAAATGTAACTAACCTAGGGCTACTTGAACCAACAATCGTGCCCTGAATAAATGAGAATGCAAAGCAACAGTCTCCCGTACCTCACAGATCAGTAGTCCGGAAATGATTTAGAACACCCACTTGGAGCTGTTCCATCATAATGGTCTCATTTCGAAGGGGCCCTACCCCAAAAAAGCCTCCCTCTTTCTGGATTCGTTAAAAATAATCAAAACAATATACACCAAACTGCCTACAAGTCTTCGTTATTGTCACCATACTCCAGAAGCACTACAACTCTTCTGCTTGTTAACATATTGATCGTAAACTTGACTAATGAACCGCAATACCAAGGGGAAAGAGTTCAAAAACTTCTCCCCTCCGTCCCATGCGCTGCCATTCCAATCAATTTCAGGGACACATTACGATGTTCCAAGAAGAAAGAATTAACTTCAATCTGTGGGACTTCATCAGCATCGAAGTCTTTTGTTATTTGTAATTTCCCCAAACAGCAGCGTGCCAGCCTTGTATATCACAAAATGAAAGGAAATCATTTCGATACTCTAGGCACGTCCTTAGGAAGACAACACTACAACAACGCCATCCAAAACGATTCAGCATAAATAAAATACGGGACCTATCCCCGTATAGTGGTGGTATTGCTTTTTCATTTTCAGTTTGGTCAGGTTTCAGGAACCGATCCAACAAAACGGAAACCCACTCTAATTCGGAATTCATGGCTCCATTTGCATTTTTGATTACAAGAACGAAAATCAAACATACAAAACTTTTCGGATGGCCTCCAAAAAAAAAAAAACAAAAACAACAAAAAAAATCCCCAAAAATAATGTGTAGAAAGTAAAACAACCCCTCTTAGCAAGCGCCGCCGTCGCCACCATTTTCCATTGGCATTACATTTATGTTTACCCAAGTTGCGTTGGAAACCTTTTTGGATTAGGAATCCAATTCCAGCGCTTTCCTTAGAAATCCCTGAAAATTCTAATTCCTCAAGTTTAAATGAAAAAGTGGGGTGAAAATTTGTTACCTCTGCTCTGCCATGGGTCAATCGCCCGGCTCGTTTGATATGGGATTTGCGCACACCCGGATGTGAATTTAGATTTGTTTACGAATGAGGCGACCGACCGACGACGACGCTCCGAATAGAATAATGAGAAATAAAAAATAAATCCTTGAAATGGGATGCGTTCCGACAGGGAGCATGGGAATGACAACAATTGATTATTCTCTTGCACGCGTTCGATTTTAAAGAGCCGGTCCTTCATTCCTTGGCACGTTTAAAGCTGCAACGAACTCTAAGGCTTCAGTCAGAACTAGGGTTTCCTATTTGCCCTACATGTTTCGGTTTCGAAGGACCCCCTGCAAAAATCTGCCCTCGTTCCGCTTAGCAAATAGCATGGTATACGTACAACTATTTTCACCCAAGATGATTGATAACAGCCTTCAACACGAAACGAGAGTCTATGGACATAACAACCAATGACCTACAATGATGTTGGCAAATTTCCCTCTCAGCTCAATTGGATGATTTATGTCTGTCCTTTCACACTTGTACCGTTGCCATTAGTTGCATGGAGAGTGTGTGGAGGAATTTAGGCACTTGCTCCTTTTCACGTCGTTTCGTAATTTAGAAAACAGGTATATTTATTATTTCGGACTCTCTTTGATGTCTCGGGCTGGTGAAATATTGTGAATTGATTTGTTTGTCGAATGAAATTGTTTCGTTTTTTGACACAATATCGACTGGGTGTGTGTGTGTTCCAAGAATTTATGCTGAATACACGTGGCTTTGTTACCTGTGTACGCAAAGAAGAGCATTTAGCTAGTCATGGGATACGTAAGTGAAGAAAAAAAGTTCACACCTCAAGAGATGACATAGCAAATACGTCACAAAAGTAGTCTCCATGGATGTGAAACGCATCGTCACGCAGTGCCTTCCGGAAACGTTGGTCAAAAGACGTGCATTGGGCGTATGTGGCCTACTAACCACGTCACCTGAGCCCTCTTCTCGTAAAACAAGACGGTTAGGGACCCAAAACACGTCGTGCATGGGCGTCACTTACCGGAAGGAAATTATGAAAATATTTATCAAAGGAGCTTCGGAGGGAAAGACTGATCTAGATATTGGCGACCCAAGCAAATGTATTAAGGACACCAAAAAGGTCTGCAGGGGAACTCCTCAGGAGTGGACGAGATCTTGGTATCACTCAGAGACAATGGCTTCAATGTGACGGCCTATGCCGACGATGTGGTCATTTTGGTAGCAGGCAAATTCCTTCCAGTCCTAAGCGAGAGGCTCAACTATGCGCTATTACTAGTCAATACTTGGGCCAGCAGCAAAGAGCTGGGAGTCAATCCCACAAAGACAGAGGTTGTGCTTTTCACTAAGAAGAGATCAATCCCTGATATCAAACCTCCGAGGATCGGGGGTGTTGAACTTAGCCTTGCGGGATCAGCGCGCTACCTAGGCGTTATTCTTGATACCAAACTTAATTGAAAGGAGAACATCGATGAGCGCATCAAGAAGGCATGCGTAGCCTTCTACTCATTCAAAAAAAATCAATAACACATGGGGTTTCAAACCGGCTGTGGAACACTGGCTGTACACTGCGGTTGTGAGACCCGTTCAAACATATGGCTCACTAGTCTGGTATAAGGTAGAAGGAAGATTCAGAGGGCAGCTTGTATAGGAATCTTAGAATCAATGAGAACAACACCAACAGCGGCAATGGAAACCATGCTTAGTTTCGTTCCGCTGGATCTGTACTGCAGTACACGGCAGCTAAGACTGCCTTGAGACTAAGAGAGAGCCGACAGTGGACATCAGCTCATTACGGCCACGCCTCAGTACTGTCTCAATGGGAGAATACCGACAGATCGACGAAAAAAGATCACATGATCCATATTCTGGCATTTGACAGGAGATTTAATATCAGAATTGCCGACAGAGATGACTGGAGGAATCACCAAGTTACCAATAAAACGGAACTGGCTTTCTACAGCGATGGTTCTAAGGTGGATATTGGTACAGGTTCCGACGACTGCAGTGTCTTTCAAGCCGAAGTCACAGCTATTATCGAGGACTCGAAAGTTGTCCGAGATAAGGTATCACCGCAAGGACAATCACAATCTATATCGACAGCCAGGCAGCCGCTAGGGCTCTGGAGTCCGCGATAACTAGGTCTAGGCTTGTAAAAATCTGTAAAGAGCATCTAGATGAGATATCGAGAGCCAATACGGTGACCCTATGTTGGGTACCAGGGTATATGGATATCGCAGGTAACGAAAGAGCTGATGAATTGGCACTGCGTGTCTCATTAAAAATGTATATCGATGACGAGGACATAAGTCGAGCCAATACACGGTGGATCTAGCTAGACAAATGTGCAACGGCGAGAATCTTATGGACGGGTTACATCTACAAGGGATCTCTTTGTCTAGTTTAACTTAGTCAACGCAAGGTAAGGGTCGTCTCCGGCATCATTATTGGGCTCTGCGCCACTGATACTCATGCGGAACGCCTCCCAACATCTGGTGACTGAAGCAGAGTTTCAGGAAAGACGAATAAATTGAATCTGTCCACCACTTGGTGTGTAAATCTCCTCCCCTCGCCGGCAGACAAATGAGGACAGTTGGCAGTTCATGGAACTGGAGGACTTGCATAAGATTAAACTGAAGGACCTCTTGACGTTCATATCCTTATCTGTGTCATTTTAAATCAGCGATTTTTTTTCACTTTCTAGTCTCGTGAGGTAATATTCTTGAAATGCGCACAATGGACCCTTTTACTGGCCTACGTTAGCGGGGCCGAATGTCACAAGGCACTCATTTACCTTACCCAACCGATGGCCCTGTAGTGTTTCAAGTGAAGGTTACTACAACTTAACCACCCGATGGTATGGGAGCTTTCTAGTAAAAATTTGTCAGTCAGGATGGCAGAACCATGGTTTTGAGTAGAGGGGATAATAGTCCCACCGTAAAGGAGGTGACTTTGGTGAATAAAGCGCTAAAAGTCGGCAAATCTGCTGGTGTAGATGAAATCCGACCAGAAATACTCATTAAAGTGGCCTGCGAATGCGATGGCAAAATGGGGTTATTGTTCCTCTTTTTAGAAAAAGGCATACGAGGGATTGTTCCAATTGTAGGGGTATATCTCCCTTTAGTGTTCCAGGAAAAGTATTTGCTAAGGTGGTGGAAACGCGTTTGAGAGCTGTGGTCAAGTCCAGGTTGGGCGATGAGCAGTGCGGCTATCGTTCAGGTAGAAGCACAACCGACAAGCTATTCACTCTCAAAATGGTACTTGAGAAGGCCATACCTATCGACAATTGTCGACTTGAAGAAATCATATGATCAGGGCCCTCGAGGTAAAGTCTGGAGTGTACTCCAGGATTATGGGATTGACGGTTCTCTTCTGAGGGCCATTCAATATCTATACACAAACAGTAAGAGCTGTGTTCGGATGAAAATCGTTAAGTCAACACCTTTCACTGTGGGTGTTGAACTTCGCCAGTTATGCGTTCTGTCACCTCTCCTTTTCATTGTGCATATGTATTGGATGTTACAGAGAAGCCGTGGTGTGGAACGTTTCAAATTGGGAGGCTTAAGGACAAGTCATCTCCTCTTCGCTGATGACTTAGTCATCCTGACAGGTTTGTAGCCATCTGTGTTGAAGCTGGGGTGAGGGTATACGTGAACAAGCTGCCTAAATGGGATTTCTTCGTTGCTTTGCAGGGCTAACTTATCGAGATCGGGTTAGGAACACCAGCAGCTACTTCTTCGAACGGAGAAGTCCATATTTCGATGGTTTGGGCTGTACTCGTATAGGGATTGCTCCTGATGATTTAGACTCATTGGCGGAAGGTCGGAAGATGTGGAGGGTCTACTTAACCGCCCTAAACCCGCCTCATAGTGGATAGTGGGCTATTGGAAAATTATGATGATAATGATGATGATAATAACAAAATACGAGCAAATTCGTATGTGACTTGCAAATACGACTTGCATACTTATTATTATTATTAGTGGGGAGCGGTTTGTCCACTCTAGCACTGCGGTCTCATAAAGAGGCCTATTGTGCTTTCCCGAGAGTTTAGAGCAGTTTGTCTACTCCAGAGGATGTCAGGAAGCTAATCAGCCTCTCTGGGTGGAGCGTGGCAAGCGCCGTTGGTGAAACGAGTTCACTGCCTAGGGTCCGTTTTCTCACATGGATAAGGGCGGGACATTCTGTGACGATGTGGAGAGAGCTTTCATCGCTCTCCAGGCACAGTCTGCAAGTAGGGTCCGGTGACAGGCCAAGCTTGTGAAGATGCCGTTTTAGACGGCAGTGGCCACTTAGGATGCCGGTTATAATTCTAAGGTGGTTCCTGCTTAGCTTTAAAAGAAACTTGGATTTCTTTTGCGATACTATGGGAAAGAAGTATTTGGTACATTTCTGTCCTATACTTTCCATCCAGATCGCGTTAGATTTGAGCAGGGATTGCTCCCTCATGAAGTTTTTAAAAATGGTTTCGTTTACTCCACAGGCTGGTTCAGGACCAGTGAGGGGGCGGTCGCACCTATCTTGGCCAGTGAATCGGCTGTTTCATTGCCGGCGCAGCCTTTGTGAGCAGGGATCCAATGTAGTATGACCAAGTTGTTTTTTCCCAATTCTAGAAGCAATTTGACTGCCTCTAGAACTAGTTTTGATTTTATCGTGGCTGAATTCAGTGCTTTCAGGGCAGCTTGACTGTCAGAGAAGATAAAAATGGTTTTGCCACGTGGGTTAGAGAGCAAGCTTAAACTTGTGCACTGGTTTATGGCAAATATTTCTGCCTGGAAGATCGATGAGTACGTGCCTAGACTGACCGATAGGTTAGTGCTAAGTGACTCTCCGAATATTCCAGCCCCAGCTTGCATACTTAGAGTGAATATTACAGAAATAATTGTGAAATGTGTAATTCTGTCGAATAGAATGGTGACAAAGGAAAAAAAATCGGGAAATACATGATACATGTATTGAGACTCTGAAAGGACTGAGGAGTGGTTTTAGTGAGTATAACTCCCAGACAAACCCATTATGAGATAAAGTTTCAGAACCGAACACTGTACCGAAAAGAGGCACTAAGTTTCCTCTTAGCCTAAACGAACTTCAACTAAATAACTTGTCAAAGTCTTCCAACTAAACATAATCAAATCATGTTAACTTCCACTTATCACATCTTATCCCATTTTGACAAAATTCGCTGTAACTTTTCAGCCATTCGTTAGCATTTGTAATTGATCTCATTAAAATCGAAAGAGACAACCCATCACCTTGTGTAGAACTAGTTGAATGTGAATATAACCACAAGTCGTCAAATCACCAAAAGAGAAATGGCGATGATAATTAAAAGGAAAAAAAAAAAATAAGCACCCTACAAACCCACAAACAGTTCATCAGTTCCAAGTTGATGAAATTAATCTTCGCGGGTAAAAGCACTCGACCTTATGACACCGAAAATACAAATGCACTTACCTCTTTTCCAGATGAATCCTTAACGCTCCAGTAATTAAACCCTTCGTTCCCCAGTGCCGGTTTGAATGCGCGCTCTACAGCTGTCGAGTTGCACAGCGCAACGCGTCTCAACGCTCCCCACCTGTTTACTTTTTCCTGTAATCCTCTGCCCCACCACTAGGTAACCGCATTTTTGTCATTAAAAAGTTACACGGCCACTCCACAACACTGCTCGCTGAATACGGATACAGCGCTCACTGTGGCGTATGTGCATCCTATGAATCGTATTATTATCTCGACAGCAGTCCTATCTTATGCCCTTCCTCTCGCTCTGTTCGCTACTTGCTCCAATCTAAGCTTCGAGTCCGGGTACTGAACTGCAAGAAAAGAGGCACAGAAAATACGCTAAATTAATAGAGAACCCTTGCAAGAGAAAGAGAGAGGTTGTGGCAAGCGCGGAACACTAAAATAGGTAATATCTCGACTGCATTCGCTGCCGCTGTTATTTTTCCTCCAATTTTTTTTTGTGCACAAGTGTGTGTCACACACATCCGGAAATCGTCCTAGCAAAGCCAGGTAGAAAGTTATAACTTGCGTCGCATCCAAAATGTGGACAGTTATCGTAAGTTTCACGGTTCACAGAGGACGAAGCCAGAAGCGGAGGTTTTGTCTTTCCGCTCTGCGCCGGGTTAGTTGCCTTGAGTAAATAACGACTTGCCTCGGCAATGAATCTGGGAAAAGGATTCTGCCTTTGCTAACCCTTGCAACGTGGCAAAATTGCACGACGGAGCGAAAATTCCGCGACAGGGGCGACTCCAATTGTGTACTCGAATCTTTGTATGTATTTACATGGTGGCGCAACAAATATTTGAAAGTTTTTCCACCTTCCTCTCACTGGGATGCTAATTTTTATTTCGTGTATTGTGTCATCTTTCCCTTTTTTTATTTCTTTTCCTCTTCTTTTCATTTGTGTTGCACAGCGAGAGAAAAAAAAAACGAAGGAGAAGAAATTCAAAGCGTTTCCCTTAATTAAGATTTTTCATGGGAAACAGCATGTAACTAGGACATGAAGA
This sequence comes from Matsumyia berberina, assembly GCA_917880715.2. Lineage (NCBI taxonomy): Eukaryota > Metazoa > Arthropoda > Insecta > Diptera > Syrphidae > Matsumyia > Matsumyia berberina. Next base: position 41,415,747 of record OU862870.1, read on the forward strand.
AGGGAAATACCCGCGTCTCCTTTTTTTCCCCACAAACCGCTATTTACCTGAATTCTTCCGGTTGCCAAGCTGAAACATTTATTAAACTTTCAGGAAACAATAAAAAAAAAAAAAAAACGTAAGCCCCTAAGGGCCAAGGTATTTCCCATGATGAAATTGTATCGTTATCGTAGCAAGACCCATCCAATATTGTGCCTAATAAAAAAATCAGGATAAGACCGCGGGATTAACAGAAAAAGAAAAAAAAAATTAAAACAAACTTGTCAAGCAACCTGGAGTTTGACTTTACCATTTTGACATTTTTTTTATTTTTCTTAGTTTAATTATTTTATTTAGTCTGTATTGACAAAAGGGCAAGTGGGCAATATTGTAAATGAGAGCACCCGTCTAAGAAAGGGAGCAGAAAAGGTCATTGAAATGAAACGGGGGCGGGATGATTGGTGGTCGTATACTTTGACCAGAAAATTAACATTCTTATGTCACTGTGAGAGACGACGGTGTTGCTTCAACCTGTCGCAAGAACCATCTTAACGATTAAGAGGCGGCAGGTTGTAACATTGAGATATCGCCTGCCATCAAGTTCTAACTTCGTAATCAGCTTGAGTACTGTGTGGGTATTACGTACATAAATTTCAATGTAGTATTCGTGTAAAGCGGAGTCTGGAGAGTAAAACTGGTTCATTTATATGGGAAGCTTAATTTTCTAACCAGAAGACTAGGAAGTGCCTTGATTGGGAGTGTCGTTTTATAGTTCTCAATGCTTCACGAGGTATTCACGAAATTACCACCGTTTTGATGCAATATCTCCCAAAGTGAAAGGTGGAAGGTGGAGTTTTTTAGCTAATTGCAACAATTAAAGGGCATTACCGCAATTTGTGATACTGAATATACCCTAATGAGACTATGCATGTATATACATGTGTTCATTGAGTAATCTGCATTAGGTAGTGGAAAGACGGTTCAAGAACTGGGATAGGGGTATACGGACCGAGGACTCGACACTCGGAATCCCTAGGAATCTTTTCCAACATCTTTTAAGTCGGAGTCTACGCAATGTGATAGATCCGTTTAATTCAACCTCAACAGAAAGCATCATGGAAAAGTATCGCTGTACTGTCTTACAGCCAGGGAGCCATCAATACACAATGGTCCCATGAAATGAAATCAAACACGGTATGGAGAAAATTAATTTATTGGGATAAAATAATAAAAATACCCTGCACTGAGTACCAGGCTACGCTGGTAGGTAACAAGAGGGCAGATAAACTAACAAGGAAAGAGCCAAAAAGACAACAAACAAGATCAGAAATCTTTTGTGGGCTAAGACCCCACAACTTAAGGGAAAACGTAAGAGAAAAGGAGTAGCAAAAAAGCGCAGAGTTAAGGACTGAACTCTTTGGTCTCCGGCAGTCTGGGAAACACCTCGGGAACTAAAACCAAAAGAGATACACCACCTGCATCATCACGACCAAGAAGAAGCTGCGTGTAGTCACATTATTTTTAAAGGGTCAATGCAGACTGAATAAGCATATGACTAGACCAGATCTAGAAGATAATGGGAACTGCAGATTCTGCGATGAAGATGAGGAAAACCCAATACATTTTCTTAAGGACTGTACGGCACTAATTTACAGCATAAGGACCCATCTAGGAACGTATCTACTATCTGACAAAGATCTACTCTCACAAGTCCACTTTGTTCCAATTTGTCAGAGCCATTGTATTGGAGGATAGGTTCTAACTCTAGTAAACATTGACTGGAATCCCCAGGGCAGGTAGGCACAATAGAATATCCTGGTCGCAGTGGTATTTACACCTCTCGTATACAGTCTTCAATATTGAGTGAGCAAAAAAAAAACCTACGTTCACTCCGCAGATAATGTACGAATATCGACAGCCTGAAAGCCATAAACCAAAGAAATAGTCTGGGAAAATATAAAGTCGAAAAGTCGCAATATATGTACATACTATTTAGCTGGTACCCGCGACTACGTCCGCGTGGAAAAAGTCAAATTATACCCTATGTGAATGCCCGGGTTTCAGGAAGTTGATAATTAGGTATAGACTTTCAGTTCTTCATATTACCTCCTTCTAAATAACATCCCTGGTTTTTCTTTCTGACTCTAGGATGACCAGGTCGTCAGGTGAACTGTATGCTATGAGACAAACAATTACTCCTCAGATCCAACCATCTACTTTCAAACTCTGCTCCTGTGCTTTATTGATGGTCATGGCGTAGAAAACCTTAACGGAAAATTGCAGACGTTTGAATTCAAAGCGGTATCAGGGGAATGGGGGGGATGAAGACAGTTTCTCCCTATTTGACGCCTGCGAAAATGCTGGCTTCGATTACGTGTCTGTGCAGAGTCTTCAACAGAAGCCATTGCACAATGCACTCAAATCCATCTAAGTCGAACCTTTTTAATTCGAATTTCCCTCTAACTCGAATTTTTTCATCCTATTTTTGCATTTCCTTCAGTTTTCCTTCGAAAAGTCATACTCCTAGTCGAATTAATTCTAAGTCGAAAGTCCTAACTCAAATACATTCTTTAAATACAGAAGAAAACAAAAATCACCCTTTCGCAACTTGCAATATTATACACACATCAAACGCACACAATCTCATACACAGCCTGATGCGTCATATCGGTGCGCTGTTCTTATATCTACCTAAAAAAAAAGATTCCAATAAAAAAATGCTAGGAGGGAAAAGTAAACAATTGCCATACCAAAAAAAACAACAACGCAGAATAAAAAGGAATGAAAAACGACTGGGCAAAACAAAAACAACACACGATCACGAACCGATGTGTCTCATTTTTATTGAAAACGATCATTAAGAGGCAACGATCATTTAGAGGCAAAGAGAGAAATAAAAAAAGCAACAAAAAAAGAAGGAAAAACCACCCTGAGGCAACACACGATCACGATTTGCGAACGATCCGATGTGCTGCTGGCTGAATGGCGCAGTTTTAAAAATAGAAATTTAGCCTATGTCTTAAGTCAGGATACAGAATATCTGCTCACAAAGTTTCATGCAAATCCGTTTAGCCGTTTAGGCGATACGTTGGAACAAATATCCAAACATCCAAACATCTAAACATCTAAACATCCAAACTTTCACAATTATAATATTAGTAGGATAGGATAGGATAGGATAGGATAGGATAGGATAGGAAGTAGGATATATGCGTGTACATAATGTTAAAGCAAGGAGAATGAAAAAGGTGGACGTAGATTAAAAAGCCAGGAAACAGCGACTACGCCCTTTGTTTCCACAATATCCATCGAGTCTGAAGCAACTCTTGAACTAAAACGATCTTTAAATTAAAGGGTGACCAAAACCCCATGCTATCGCGAAACTCGGAAAGCTCGGAACGACTTAGGTTGGAAGATTTTTCGGGCCGGACCCAATCTCAGACGGTTCAGATATCCTAGCCATTTAGGTCGTTGTATTTGAATTCTTCCAGTAAGGTATCGTTGTACAGGCCATGCAGTTCGTGCTCGTATCATTTTATCCACTCGGCGTCAGGCAGAAGGTACCAAAGAAAAAACCAAAGAACGTTTCTTAAGAAACAACAGAGGGTGGCTTTATATTCTTTTAACAAGGTAAATGCCTGTGCGGGTCAAGGTGATTAGGATTTTGCATAAAATCACAACTTTTGACCAAGTCCTCGCTTCCGCAGCTATGGACTAGGACAAGGGTGATTAGGGTTGCCTTTGGTGTTGGCGTGAAAGTTCTATTCAATTATTTAGAGAAAAAAAGAATGACTGGGGCGACAGCTTGAGGTGGTCTGAGGCGGTCGGAGCCACTCATGTTCTGCATGTTTTGCACGAATCAAAGCACGCCCTTCAGTTTATTGCCGACTCCGAACTTCGAATCTCAAGAATCTTTTTCATCGCAAATCATACTCTCTGCGGTTTATCAGTGCCCGTTGAGAGATGGTGCCGCGAGAAATGTTTGGTTGGGACTCCAGCACTGTTTACACTGAGGCACGTTCTTTTAAGAACGATGTTAAAGAAACCGTATAGGCTTATATACTCATAAATCCCCTTCTCAGATTAAAGGTCTAGGTGAGGTTTATAACCAACTTGATAGAGCGGCGTGCATCCATTGTCTTCTTGCCCAATCGGACAGGTTTGTCACGAATGCAAAAACCCCTTTGTAAACACGTCTCTTGAAATCGAAAAAAAGTGCTCGAAATGGATCTGCCGCTATGTGATTATTTTATCGGTGGGACATTTTTCTGGTCTTAACCCAGACTGAAGGGGAGGATACTTCCGATGTCAATTATCTCAATTTCGCAGAGGTCATCGAAGGGAGTTACCCGCCAGATAGAGCAGTCTTCTTTTGGACAGGTGCAGAGGAAGTGGAGAATGGGCTGCATCAATCCATTTGCCATTTGTTTGGAGTCGTTCTAAGTGCGCTTTGCACTTTCCCTAAAAGATTAAGGTGTATAGCTTTTTTCTGAGCTGAATACCCCAGTTTCTACCGATTGCCTTTTTGCAAGAGCTCTTCGAACGCGTTCTCGTAGGTTGGCTTTCCAGTTCAGCTTTTTGTATTTAGCATTATCAGTTCATATTATCAGTGAAGATAAGACTGATGTCATTAATAGTCGGATGATCTACGTGAGGAATCTTATATTTCCTGAAGGCTCATTTGTAGAAAGGGTTATGAAGAAAGTCTCTTAAGTTGTTGGAGTATTTCACTGAGGTAGAGAAAGCTATATCGTCTGCATTGTCAATCACTTTACAACCAGTTCTTTCTAATGCGACGGGAAGCTCGTTTACTTCTAGATTCCAGAGTAAGGTAAAGTGTAAAGCTGCCTTCTTTGGGATAGGGCAGGACAAGTGCAGAGGAAACGGAGGATCATTTCTTCCTCCTCTTCGTCCCTGCAGCTCCTACAGAAGACATTTGAGAAGAGGCCCATCCTCCTGGCACAAAGCCCAATGGGACAATGGCCGGTAAGATTAAATTTTTAAATCGAGCATAGGTCAGAGCACCCTGGAGGTACAGCAGGTGGTACCATTCGTCAATCTTTGGTTTGTCTTATTGATCTCGTCGTAATCAAAGAGAAGGCCACGTGTAGCGAGTGAAATACCCAAATTCTTTGCTCCTGCAGGATGTCCAGAGTAGTCCCACGTTTGGAAAGTTCATCGGCCTTACAGTTCCCTGGAACCTCCCTATGAGCGGGTACCTAGCATAGGTCAATGCTAAAATGTTCTGCACATCTTCAGAGATGATTTTTTGATGTATATGTTACCGATTTCAGGGATTTTATTATTTTATTTATCTTGGCTATCGGTAAAAATTGTACTGCAGCTAACGCGTCTATAATTCTGCCAGCGGTTTGACTCGAAGTTCTGAAATGCGTTAGTAACTGCTTTTGGACTTAAGTTGTTAAATGTTTCTTTAATGTCAAGAAAGACTAACGTGGTGTACTTCTTGAGTGCAAGGCCATCTCAGCCGACAATACGCACGTTGGAACCCCGAAAGTTGATAATGGATTGTAGATGGATTGCATACCAATCAATCTCTCCAAGGTTGCATCTAGCAAGCACTACAATGTCATCTGCGTACGCAGTGACTTTTACCACCTGCAAGTTTCATCAGCAGTTCATTATCAGCTCAGATTCGGAGTAGAGAGTATGTAACAACTCCTTGCAGCTAACAAAAAATAATATCGTGTCTCAGGTACAGACTCTCTATATACGAACCTACATACACACCTACACATGAATGTTCGCATGAATTCACCCTATCAACTTACAAGTACAGAAACATGCATACAAAATTGCAGATACATATCCTTCACATTCATTGCGTCCTACTTGGAGTGTCACCTATCAAAGGTCGCCTTCGATTAAGGTTTCTGCTTTTTTTTTTCTACGTGTGAGTTGTTATTCGTAAATAAACAGAGCAATGAACTTTCGTCTGTCCCTTTTGTATTTCCACAGGACCAAATGACCTCTTTTGGGACAAGTCGACGTTTAGTTTTATTATGCGATCCGAGTGTAAGCTCGCTAAATAAGTGAATTGTGTAAAATTACGCTGATAAATGACAACAAATTAAGGTCTACATGACACGTAGTCGTTACATATTTCAGAAAAGGACTTAAGGGCAGAACGGGCATAAGCGCCCTTTATTTATCGCAGCCAATATATAAAAGGCATCATAACTTTGCAGCGACTTTGGCATTCTGCTCGTGTATTGATTTAAGGGTGTTGTGTACAACACTCGACATAGTTCTATTATCGATCGCAATGCGAAATGACCCTCACACGGTTTATGCCGTGTTCCCAATATAGGCTGTGTGTCTAAGTATACCCACTTGACACAAATAGGACACATGCTCTGAGGTTTATTTGATGATGATTGAAGTAGGACTGGAAATATAATACCAGTCATTGAACTGGTAAGGCTGAGAGTCACCTCGTGATTAGGTCTGTGTCCATTCTAAATGGATATTCAGAAAAGGTAGCATTAACAATGCACGTTTTACGTTGGATACGACGACCTTTCCGGAGATTAAAAATATCTTTTTCTAATGAGGGATTATTCCAGCTTCAGATATAGAATAAACAAATGTAGATATGATGTAGTTATTTCGCTGTCTAATCTGAAGTGGAACTGGCATTATCTGTGAGAGGGGGTATGGTGTGCTCTCGTGTGCCCTCTACTGATATCTTGGTGAGGTTGGTTCCTTCATTAGAGCTCTTCTAGTACTAAAAATACTCACCTGGAGAAGAATCGACGAGGGAAAAGAGTTGAAAGCTCGCATTGCATCTCATCCAGCAGCAGGGAGAAGCGAGCTAGAGTACCAATATCACATAAAGATGAGAGAAGTGCAGTGTAGCGTGCAACGAAACAAGTGTAATCATATCAATGTGCTGGATACTGCAATAGCAGAAACGTCAATAGAAGCACTAGAGAGCTTATAAGTGGTCAAAGGTCCATCCAGCACCCGGTGAAAGCCATAGATAGTTCTCTGCTAACTATCGGATGAGAACCAACTCAATGAGCATTTTGCTACGGTTTTAAACCATGTATTCCCCAGTGATTTGCACCTAAATCAGGTTGATCCGCGCGAAGCAACAACTACCCGAATATGCACCACAATTCCCAGTAATGATGAGATCACTACGGCGATCAAAGCATTGAAAAACAACAAGGCGGTACGACTTGACGGTATACCTGCGGAACAACAATTTCTAGTGAAATTCTGCACCCAATTGTAGAAAAGGCGTGGAAAGGCTTTCGGCTTCCCGATGACTGGAAGAAAGAAATGATCGCCAAGCTCCCCAAGAAAGGTAATCTTATGCAGTGCGAAAACTGAAGAGGTATTTGTTAGGTTCCTGCAGTAGCCAAGGTAATAGCTTAAGTATTTCTTGAGCTAATTAAGGAAGAACTGGGAAACACAACAGATGTCGAGTAAGCAAGTTTCCGCTCTAGATCCTCCTGTGTCGACCACATCAACGCCCTGCAATCATCATTGAGCAGTGCGTTGAATACTGTTCGCCCCATCATCTGCTGTTCATCGATTTCGAGAAGGCATTCGACAGTGGCAACAGAGAATTTATCTGGGTGCCTTGCGCAGGAGATATATCCCTGAGAAATGAATAGCTATTATTAGGTCAAGTTATGAAGGATCAAGGTGGCACATTTAGCACGGAGGAATGTTGTCAGAGGAATTCGAGATCCCAAAGTTGCATTTTTTTACCAATATTGTTTTTTACTCCCCTGTCAGTGAGCAATTCGATAGACTCTTACATCTCAACTCATACGTCTTGACTACGCTGACAATATATGTATGTCTATTATCACATAGGATCATGGAACCCCACGAAATGACAGTGGGTGTTGAGAGAAAGGCAAACGTCACGGGGTTGAAGATAAACACAGCTAAAATCAAGGTCAGCACCCTTGGAGCGATTCATCATCTCAAGTTAGTATCGCTGGCAACCGGTAGAGAAAGTAGAGTGTACTCAATATCTTGGGAGTATTATCTTGACCGATGGTAGAACCGAACAAGGTATTGCCAGTCAAATCGGCAGAGCGAGGTCTGCGTTTGGAATGTTTTCCAAAATATGACGAAGCAATATTATCAGCTTAAACGCTAAACTGCGACGTTCCGCTCCAATGTGGAATCCTTGCAGCACTTAAAAAGTGACCCCTACGAAACATTTTGAGGATTTTCTGGCCTAACAGTATTTCTAACGAACGTCTTTACCAAAGAGAGGGTCAGAAACTTATAGTAACAACCATACAACGAAGAAAGTGGCAGTGGATTGGTCACACATTTTAAATAGTCGACAGGTAGCTACGCTATGCAATGGAGTCGCTCGGTGCAGAACAATTAAGCAGGAGTCTTGGCAATTGGGAAAGAGTTCTAGAGAACTGAGGGATATTGCCAGAAACCGCACAAGGCGGTACGTAGGTGTAGTATAGGCCCTTGGACATTGGCACTCTCTTCAGTTCAGTTTCTCTAAGAAATCTGAGTATGACAAGCGGGTGCAAAGAGGGCATTATTTTACTCATTTATGGGTCAACTTTAAGGTTCTAGAATTTCACTGGTCTGGTTTCACGAATTCCTTTACATTTGGTATGAAGATAACTCAGACAAGTATCATATTGTACCCTGAAATGAGCTGGTACTAGAAGCACAACCGACCAATTATTCACTCTCGGAAGGGTACTTGCGAAGGTCTGGGAGTATGCCAAACCTAGGTGGACATGTTGTACAACATATCTAGTGACAAAGCAGATTTGACCAAAGCTGGATCTGACATGCCCTAAGTATTTTATCTCACTTAATATACCGCATATTAGCACTGTAATAGGTGTCATAACTGGACACTGTCAAATAGGTAAGCTGGCAACAAGGCTTAGCATGTATGAAAACGACTTCTGCAGAAGCTGTATGAACGAGGAGGAGAAGAAGACACCTGTCCAGCTCTATCCCGCAAAAGAAAACTCCACCTAAGAGCCTTCTTGTATACAAACTTAGGTGACCTGATAACCATCTATGTAAGTACATAGCCTTCTACGCATCATAACAAGCTCCAATTTTTTCAAAGAGTAGGGTGGAGATCTTTCCGAGACTCCTCATGGGTCTAAGTGTGTTGGCTTTAGCTGGCAGACACTGCACCCTAACTTATTCCAAACCTATCGACAGTTCTTTTGTAGATTTGGAGATAGAATATAATCCCCTCGAGGTAAACTCTGGAGTGTACTGCAGGAATATGGGATTGACGGTTCTCTTCTAAGGGCCATTCAATCTCTGCACACTCACTGTAAGAGCTGTCTTTGGGTGAATGGCGTTAAATCGACATCTGTCACTTCGCCAGTGGTCCGTTTTATCATCTCTCCTTTTTACTTTGTGTATGGATTGGATGTTACAACGCAGCTGTGGCGTGGAACAGTTCGAATTGGGAGACTTAAGGATAAGCCATCTGCTTTTCGCGGATGACTTGGTCATCCTGGGGTCCATCAAAACCGAACTTCAGCGCGTTCCTGACTGGTACGTAGCCGTCTGCGTTGAAGCTGGAATGAAGTTAAATGTGAACAAACCAAAGGTAATGATAATTTTCCGAACGCCTGTTCAAAGCACTCTGCATGTTAGTGAAGTCCCATTGAAACAGATGGAGAAGTTTAAGTATCTGGCGGTCCTAGTCACGTGCAATGGAAGGAGCAATACTGACTTATCCTTTAGAATTAGTCAGGCTGGAGCAATTTTAAGACAGCTTGGTAAGTCTGTGAACTGTCTAAGCTGTTGGTGTTTCTTCCGACTCTTATTCATGAAGTTTGGGTAATGACCGAAAGAATATTTTTTTGTTCTGTTGCAGGGTAGCTCGTCAACAACGAATTAGGAACACCAGAATACGCGAGGCACACAATGTCGAGCAGCCACTTCTTCGAACGGAGACGTCCATACTTAGATGGTTTGGACACGTTTAATGCATGTCTCCAACTCGCTTTCCAAGACATCCCATGAAATCCGTGTCATCAGGTAGGCGTCCACTGGGTAGGCCCAGGATGACATTGATGGACCAAGTCCGAAATTTCTCCTCCACCCATACGGGAATAGCCCTTGATGATTTAGAGTCGGTGGAGGAAGATCGAGAGATGTGGAGAGTTCACTTAAGCACCCTAAGCCCTTGACCCTTATAGTGGATAAGCGGGCCATTAGAAAATTATGATGATGATGATAAGCTGGTACCTATGTGACTTCTGGGTTCGGGGAATTTTTTCCTCGACTCAAGTGCTCCTTCTTCAGTACTTTCGTCAGGTCTTAACCTATCTGCGTAGCTCCTGATTGTATCTAAATGGTTGCCAAGTCTGTTGATAGTAAAGTTCGTGGTCCTTTTACTTTAATGGTTCATGGAGATATTTTTTTTCCTAATAATATCGTCCCTAAAAAAATGGAATAGCTGGCGCGACAGCCCGAAAAGGCCAATGAGTAGCTTCTTACAACGATTCGTATTGAGCTTGTTGCATTTTGCGCACGAATGCAAGAGACCTACAATTTATTGCCGATTACGAACAGTGAATTGAGAAACTTTTTCATGACAATTTGTACTCTCAGAAGTCTGTCATTCCCCGATGAGAAGTGGTGCCGCGATAAATGTTCGATGGGCATAACAAAGGCTCGAACTAACGCAGCTTGGACAGTAGTCCCGGCGGGCATGGCGTTTTAAATAGGTTCAGAGATAATAGCCAGTAAAACTGCTGTGAAGTATCGGGTATGACCCTCGACTCCAAACTCACCCACTGGCATTAGATAAAGTGCTCATCGGAGAGAGCTGCGAAAGTCACCACATTACTCAGTAGACTCATGGCAAACATAGGTGGTCCCACTGCAAGCAGGAGAAGACTTCTTAACTGGATCACGCCACTCTCCTGTATGGCTGCGAAATCGAGATCTTGGCCAAGGCCCATAAGAAGGACAAAGAGATGGCAGCAGTACAGAGACGCGAAACCCTCCGCGTTGCAAACTCTTACCGCACGGTGTCGGAATCACCCTTTCTAGTAGTGGCGGGAGTAACTCCCATCGGTTTCCTTGCGGCAGAGGGAAAATTCGCCACATCACCCAGTTTCTAACCGGACATGGAAACTTTAACGCGTACTTCCATTAGATGGGAAAAGTGGGGTGCCCAGCTTGCCGATACGCGACTCCCTAGAAAATGATGCAAACCACACCTTTTTCAACTATAGCAGGCTTATGATTTCGAGCAACGACAGGTGAAACCAAATAGTGCGTGCTACGAGGAAAAAAGAGGGAGGAAAACGAAAGCATAACCTCATAAAAATCATACCGGAAGCCTATTGGGCATAAGAAAGACCAGCGGTCCCAGGGAGGTTGCCGAGGATACCAAAGGTAGAGGGGGAATTTAGTCAGTAGTACATGATGCATTCTCCGCCTCTCCTAAAAAAAAAACAATGTATTAACAACTGAGCCATGGCAATCGACCGACTGACGAATGTCGTCTGTTAAAAGCGGTAGTCTTCTGAGAAGTACATTCCCCTAATCTCTCTGTCAGATGCAGAACTACCACCATGGTTCAACATGTTTTCATCGCTGTGGCTCAGTACTTGGACTGCTGTTGAAACTGCGAAGGTTCGAGTCCCATCAATATTCACGGCGCTTCAAAATAAAACACCTTTTGACTGCTTTATCTGGTCATTGGCCTTGCCAAAGATATTACCGTCATTGTTTACTCCCTACCAAGCTCTGATTCAAGAACCGAATCCTTCAAAAAATCTTCCAAATTTGTATGTGGATGTGTGATATGAATTTACAAAAGAGAGCAAATCAATAGAGTCCTGCGACATGGGGATTATAATCTCCATTGTTCATCATCAATCAAACATCAAGTTTTAAAAGTTTTACATTGACCTACAACTTTGGTACCACGTGCTACTTAGCGTCGAATTAAAAAGCAAATTATTTGCTCAATGCTTGGAAAACTTTGTTCTTGAGAACTTTTTCTTGTGGAATTTTTGTTTTTTTTTTATATTTTATTCACCACAAACTTATTCGGGACACGGCAGAGATGAATGTCGCAGAGAGAAAATCCACGGTAACTTTAATCAAAGACCGAGAAGCCCAATGGAATTGGATTCGGCGAGATTGGATTTTGAATTAATTTAAGCAACACGAAATGACTTATCACGTATGCAGTAGTGCTTTGATCGTTGCACGAGTACTAGTTAACCACGATAGCGGTGCCCTGACGAAACAAATCAAAATCAAAATTTTTGAAGCGTTTCGTAGCACTGTGCGAGCGAGCGAGCGAACTCACTTCAATTAGGATTTATCTGCGCGATGGTCCTTGTTCCTTCTTCGTTATTTCACTTCCACTTCCACTGTCACAGTCGTTGTTCGTTTTATTTTCACTTGAAAATGGTTTTTATGCTAATTCTGCCAAACACTTCATTCACTGTGCACAGCCGAGCAGGATAAAATGGCTTTCTTTGGGTTCGCGCCTCTCGAAATCACGAAAATGACGCTAGAAGGGAATACGAAATTAGGAATGTTTGCAGCCTCAACCATATGAGTGCTACGTCACAGCACCGTTTCATGTGTGTAATCGTGAAATATTTCATTTCTTCCAAAACTTGCAAATCCTTGTGTGGCGCGAGAAAATTGCTGGCTTTATCCTTTATTCTATTTCTCGAAACAGTTTCTGTTTTTTTTTTGCTTTTGCAGTAGAGCACGACAGTATGTAATCAGAATGTATCCTTTGGCTGCGGCCGGGAGCGTCGATTTAGTTTTAGCGTGCACGTTGACGAGACACACATGTGCTCGCAACTATACGTCATTCTGCACTATTCTCATTAAAACACAAGGATAAGCCGGAGCAGATGACGTAATTATATGGTTTCGAGACACAGGTGAAACGGAATTGGAAAAGTTGCTGAAAACCCCCGGTGACAGAGTGTCACTTTGTAGTCCTGGCAGAGTGTTATTGCTAAAGTTAGTGTCACAGTTAATTGGAGTGGAGTTTTATAATTTTTACGGAGAAAGTTAATCAATAAAAGAAACGAGTGGGTATGATGTGCAGTGCAAATTGAAACAAAGCATGCAATCTGCAGTGCGTGCAGGAATGATTGCTTTGCCCTGTTCTTGTTGCTAAAAAACTACATTACGTTACCTATACATACATAGGCACTAACATATGATGGATAATTGTTGGCTGTGATTAGCAACTAAGGTACAAATTATTCGCGACTTGTTTTTAATCAGAATGCAGATGAAAATGTACGTTCTCTTATGTCCACTGTATGTATTTTTACAAGTGTATGTGCGCTGGCTATTTGTTGTTTAAAAAAACTGCAAGGAACTAACCTCGAAGCCATTTGTTTCCACGAGTGAGCCGGTAAGAAAAAGGTCAATCCTCAGCAGCGCCGGTTATGCTGGGAAAAGGCACTAATCTGTCAATCCTTGTGAAAGGACATTTGTAGACCACTGGGTAGATACCTGGAAGTCACATTAGATATGTAGGACACTCAGCTGGAGGCTGAATATTCAGGACCGTGCAAGGAAAGGCTCAACTGCCCTATATTCCTGTCGGAAAGCTCTGGGCCCGAAATCAGACTCAAGATAGTCCACTTGATATAAAAGTATATACCACGCTAATGAGGCCGATATGTATGCAGTACTTGTCTGGTGAACAGCACTAGACAAGAAATGCAACAGTAGCTTGCTTGAAAAGATATAACTTGAGAACAACCCCCACTGCTGTACGGGGGACAATGCTCCATTTGCTTCCTGTTGATATTTTTGAGAAGAAAATGGAAGTTCAACGAGCATTAAGGCTCAGAGAATCCTCCGAGCTGATCAGCACAGCAACGGGTCACTCTAGAATCCTCGAGGGCAACAGTACTATCCCTAGTTAAACGGACTACGTTGTCCCCCATATTTACTTCAACGTCAGTTACAATATTTGGATTCCAAGCAGAAGTTCTTAAGAGTCTGGTAAAATTTTGAGTGAATCTGCGTTAGAAATACTTCCAGACGGATCTAGAATAGCATGTGGTACTGGGCAGGATTATTCTCCAACGCGTTTGGCTAGGCCATTACAATACCACTGCCGGTTCAATGTAGTGTGCGGAAATTACGGCAGTCCGCAAAACTGCGGCTTGGCTTTTAATTAACTCGATAGATTGTGGCGCTATTGTATAACACTACACATACATAGTCAGGCAGTTATTAAAGCCTTGGCATCGCACGACAGTACGATCAAAGTTGGTAAAGTAATGCCGCAGATCTCTTAACGAGATTGCCGACAGATGCGATGTAACCGTGTGCTTGGTCCCTGGATAAAGGGACGTTCCAGGTAACTGCAGAGCAGACGAGCTGCCAAAAGAGGGTGCATAACAGCATTTCCCCGAAAACCTGGAAAAACTCCCTGTGCCTATCGAATCGATCAAGTACCTCCTTGACACAGATGCCAAGAAATTGGCAAGCCACGGGTGGAACAATATCAGCACTTGTTTCCTGTCAAATCTGGCCTAACCTGGATTTAAAGAAGACGGATAGACTCTTATCCACAAGCCGGAAAAATCTAGATTCACTGATAAGGGTCCTTACAGGACATTGCTTTATAGGCAGACATCCACTTAGACTGTAGAAGCTGCAGAGACGAGGAGGAAGAGGAAACCACGACCCACCTACTATGTACATGTCCTGCTCTTGCAACGCTAAGAAGAAAAACCCTTGGGAAATACGAATGATGATCTTAACGATCTAGCAGAACTCGCTTCCAGAAGATAAGAAACTTCATCTCTGGGATGAAATGGTTCAAATCTTACGGTTAACATCGTTACGGTTGCCCACATTCGTTGTACTTTTGCTACATATTCTGGTTCCCTGGTGCCGGTAAGCCGGTTTTCTTCACCATGGTATCACAATGGGCCAATCTGGTCTAAGTGTGTCCCTGTCTGAGCGGGGACAGCCACCTTACCTAACCTAACCTTGGTCAAAGCTGTGATCCTTCAACCATTATAGCGTTTTAAACCCGCAATTTCGTTGGAACGATATACGCCTTATATCTTTTTGATCAGACGGTGAAAGACAAACTCCATGAATTTCCTGTTCTTGTAGGCACATCGACCCGAGTACAGAGAAGTAGACAATTATAGTCGCACTCTTTTGTAAAAAGTCTTTGCATCATTTTCATGAAGGTCTGTACGATTTAAGCAGCGGATTGGGGGTTGAAGATAAAATTAACTTATCTGTAGCTTGTATAGGGTCATTCGACAGAAGGTGTCATTTTAAAATTCACATCATTGTTGAACTGTCAACATTCAGCTATCATGGTGATAACTAGGAGTTTATTAAATATGGATCGATACAAAATCGCACAACATGTAAAAATAGTGAAAATTCACTACGAAAACGGTGAAAATACCGTGGAAACGTTTCGTATTGCTTTTGGCCATCAAGAACGGCCTTCTCGCCCAGCTACAGTGAATTTAATCGATAAATTTGAACTTTTTGAACAGGTTAGTGATGTAAAGACTGAAGGGCTGAAAATATCGCCCCGTAGCTGAGAGTATGACTGAGAACCCAGATGTGTCCATCCATATCCGCAACCACCTTTTGTATAAATATCTTGGCCTTCATGCTTATAAGGTTCAGTTGACACAATAATTGAAGCCAGCAGACCACGCACAAGGCATGATCTTTATGAAGGGTCTTATGCGGCTACTGCTTCTCTCAGTTCTTCGTTGTATTATGTTCCAACGACCTCATATTGTCCCAAATCTTCGTGAATTTAATATATTTTAAAGCCGGACTGGCTCTTTTCCAAGCTCATCATTCACAGCACAGGTGTTTTCATGACAAGCGTTCAATACTTTAAAGAAATTGTCACCCACAAGCTTCAGTCTTTCATGAAAAGACATGAGATCAGGTCAAGAACCAACAGACATTAAAACCGTGAAATCAACTTCCCCTGTCTGACAGAAGAGTGGGCTGGCTAAAAAAACACGACACAGAGTACCTAGTCGAAAAGAATTTTCAAACCTTGGAAAAGTTGATATTTATTTATTTTTCTCTTTTTTTTTTTTTGTGTGTTTCGTGCAACCAATTTCAACTGGCACATGCAAGCAAAGGTGTCAGTACGAAGTACGTGTCGTGTGTAAATCAACGCGTGAACATTCTGCTGTCAACAAATTTTTAAACTTTTTCGCCGATTTCGAGTTGGAAGAACTTGTTCTCAATTTTAATCCGACGTTTCACCCGAAACACCACTGGCAATGCCACAGTTACTCTGTTAAAATTGTCAATTCGTAGAAAAGATACACAACTACCTCCAAAGTGAGTGGTTAAGCTACGATTCAATGACTGAATTATCTGTCCATTGGCAATTTATTTTGAATTAAGATTGCAATGGTGGTGTTAATTTAGAGAAAATAAATCTTTTCTTTCACAAAATTGTCTCAGCCAATTGGGTCGAAAAGTTTAGTAAGACGTGACGACAAAGTTTTGAAGCAATTACTTTATGTGCATTCAAAATACAAAATTCGAAATCTGAAGAGCATTTTTGAAAGGAAAAGCTGACTTCGAAATCGACTACATAATTTCAATTGGTAGGACATTTTAATTGCCTAGTCATACAAATAAACTCGTAACTTTTGTGTAATCTAAAAGCCACAGGCAGATTGCATGTACCCGGGCAAATATTAAGCTTCGTAAATACAGCCCTCGAGGTATGTACATACATATGTATGTGCAAACCTAGATATGTACTCCTATGTAGGTATACAGTCTTTAACCATAAATACTTTATTAATTCTCTCTAGCGTTACATTTTTACTTCCCACGTAATCATTTTCATCCAGAGTTTAGAAGAACCTTACGCTCCTTAATGGGCTACCTACTGGAATGATGATGAAATAAGAGCGCATAACATACAAAATTGCATGTTTACTTTGCATGAGGTAAAGGCTTATGTTTAATCTTATTTTGCCAGGACCTGCAGAAGATACATATATGTATGTACAATGAATTTTCACACAAGCAGAACTGTTTGCTGGAGTAGGGATGTATAAGTGTACCTGTGTTTAAATACATTAGGTAATATATTATACAAAAATTAATATTGAGTCCAAATTAAAGTAGAAGGGGTTCGATCCCATGACCACAAGAGATCATGTCTCTTGGCCACTTTTGCATTTTTGGTAATGTACTGTAATGACTGGTTTGTCTCAGTGGAGCCAATGTCTTTTATTAAATATCTTTCAAGGCTCTCCAGCTGATGCTCTGCATCTGGTCTTGGATACCGAACTGCTGTGAGGCACAGTTACATAAAGAAAAACGGTATGTGAATGAACTGACTAGGCAGGGAACAGCTGTATACGGTTTACTCGCGGCAAGGGTCCAGATTTCACCAACCTCTATTGGTAGAGGCTAACCAACTGCATCATATAAATACAAAGACAAAGACAATCGATCTCTTAAACTAAAAACGGGCAGATAGTGTCAGAACAGCGGCGATAACTAGGGTTCATTTAAAAACCATACAGCTGAATTAGGTATACCAGACTCTGCAAAAGTGCTGCCTTATCAAACCACCCTGTACTCTTAATGAAGTGGAGTATGCTCGTTATCGGTACTTCTGTTAGGTTACACAGTTCTCCAAACGCCCTGTTTCCCATGTATCGGAGTCGGCGGTTTTGGAGCTTGGGACACTCACAGAGTAAGTGCTTGATGGTTTCTGTCTCTTCCGCATCCTGACAGCTCCTGCAGTAGTCTGGGGAGTGGTAAAATGTGGTAACAGAAAGGCGCAACTTAAAGCTAATTGAGTTCCTTCAACCGCCACTTCTACCTAAAGTGAGGAAATCCAAACACCCTTGGCGGAGGTACCATATTAAAGCGGCAAAAGGCTCTAAGACTTCTATGCCTCAGCATTACCGGCGACATGCACACCTGGTTTAACGCCACTCCATCTTTCTCAAAAAGAAAGATGGTAATCCACAGCATGCTAAGTCTTTTTCAAACAGGAAAGATGAATCACACAGATCGTATGGATCAAGTAAATCTTCTTTCTAGAATATGTAAGAGAGCTTCACACAATTTGGGTGGTAAGCGACCGCCTGCCTAAACTTTGGAAGGTCCTAAATGCGCACTGCGACCTATGGGGTATATTGTGGTGGTGTATATGGTTTAACCAGAGGTTATATTCAGGCTTTTGATAAACCTCAGTCTAGCCTTAGGTTCAATTTGCGGAATTTCCGCATCAAGTGGAGTAGTCCTTTCCCTTCGGCTCCTGGACATGCGTACAGAATATGTTCAGCGATCTCTTTCCGTTCTCCTCAGAGTCGGCAAATATCGGTGTCTGATACTTTTATTTCATGCAGATGGTATCTGAGTGGACAATGTCCTGCCTATTAAGGTTCTTAACTCGTCTTTAGTGAGATCAAGTAAATTTTTAGCCTTGTATAGGTTGGGGTTGATGAATTTCTTCGCTTGTCTAAGGCCCCGGAAGTTGACCCAGTGGTCAGCGGGTTTGTCGTTCTCCCATTGTGTTATCTTGGTGTAGGCAGTTGGGTGGTACCCTAAAATAGGGTTTGGGACCAATGAGTGGGCGACAAGCGCCTCTTCTCGCCAGGCAGTCAGCCCGTTCGTTACCCTCGAAACTTTCTTGTCCTGGGATCCCGGCTACGGTAACCTTATTTACCGATGCAAGGCTTTCGAGGAGGTTCAGACATAGGATTTAAGGGCTAACAGTGCTGCTTGACTGCCTGAAAAGATGTAGATGCGGGTTTCTCGGGTTTTTCTCCGCAGGTATTCTCTTGCACACAATTCAATAGGGTGGAGTTCCGCTTGAAATATTGTAGGTGAATTTCCAAGCGCTGTCGCCCCTTGGGAGCATAAACTCCAGCACCTGTGCTGACGTTTTCCAATTTTGAGCCATCTGTATACCAGATATAAAACTTAACTTCTGATCTTTAACATTACAAGTGGAATAAGGATGGATATCACTCTAAGTAGTTTTTTTTCCGGACTAAACACCACAATCTTCCTATGAATGGAAAAAAGTCCCAGTCCCATTTCAGGCAGAAATCATTCTTGATTCTGGAATGAAAGGTATTCCCATTCACAGTTACACACATAAGAGTATAAGGCACAAACCTGATTGAAACTAAATCAGTCCTGTACTACTTTAATACTGTTCAAGGCCTCTTCTGTAGAAACAAAGTGGTTGCCTATGCTGGGTGTAAGGGTGCTGTTGGTAATGAGATATACGGCGAACTGGCTAGAAAGCGTTCGATTAAGTCCTGAACCGTTCTATAACATCTCGAACTCAGCAATCAAACAATTAAGAATTGGGAGAACAACATGTGTATATCCTCTTGGAAATATAAACAGGAGTTTAGTCAGGCTAAACGAGCTATAAACCACTTCCATAGCATCAGAAAACAGGTGGAATTTCTAAAGGAACACCGCCAGCTTCGTTCTCACCTAGGTACATACACAAAATAGGTATAATTTTTGAGATTGAATGACGTCTTGCTTGAAAGATGATGAAACTACAGAGTACATATCATGCGAATGCATGGAGACAAAATTTCCGAGACACTATTTCCCAAGAGAAACCTTTATCGCTGTAAAAATCCACAAAATCCTCAACAGAGAGATTCTTAATTTTAATAAATAGAATTGAACCTCTTCTGGTTTTTTTTTTTTTTAAATGATTGGTTTAAGGTCACAGTGCCGTCGGGATTGTGGATTGCTTCAAGCATCTGTACACAAGTAAAGGCATCTTTGTTCTAAATTTTTTCGTTACTCACATATTCTTCATTCTTGTCATGTCATCATGGAAAATAATCAACTTCTCTGAGTACTGAAATGAATCTAATGGCCTGAGAAAAGCTTCATCCTTCCCGATAGCAAAAAGCTGCAAGAGCTTAACACAGAAGATTCAAGGTTCTTAACCGGCTATTTGACAGAACATTGTCTACTTAGATATCAGGTTGCCAAATAAAATCCCATAAAATTCGGGACACCAGATCCCAAAAATCGGGATACATCGGGACATTTAGAAAAATTCTTAATTCGCTTTGATTAGAACTCGTTTTAAATCCTTTCTGTCGCATAAAAATGCTCCACTTTTCCTCGAAGTATGTTTATCTCACCGGTGTTTGTTAAACCTAAAATACTGTGGCGTATGTGGAACATTTTACTTAAACTATGTTTTTGCTGGTAACAATTTAAGATGGATGTCATATGAGTCACATGCCTGTTGCATTTGGAGAAAGCAGAATGAGATACCAGAGTATATTCGATGCGCCTGCTATTCGACAGTTGGAAACAAGTATATTCGTAGGCTACAATGAGTCCAGCGGAAATTTGGAACATGAAGCTGAGAGACATACTTAGGGGCTCTCGGCTAAATACAAGGCCAGCTCAATAGATTTGTAAGGTCACAGCGCATACAGTGCCTGTTCCCTAATAATAATAATATCAATATGTAGGGCTATGTCAAACTTTAGACAACGAAAACGGCGGTAATATTAAAATAAGCAAAACTTCTGCAAATCCCTGTTTCGGTTGCCTAAAAAAAACAATCAACAAAACAAGTACCAAACTCTCATCCAGTAACCAAAGTGATTTTATGCAGAACCTTAATTATTCTAGATCTGCTCTATGGCGCAGAGGTATGGACTTTGTTAGAAGATTAAGGGTTAAGTCGTCTTGGATATTTTGAGAGCAAAATCTATCTGCACGTTGAGTGGAGGAAAGGATACAACGACAAACTATAAGGAATGTTCCGTGATATCGTCGTATGTAGGTGCAAATACAACTAGTAAGATGGTTGGGATATGTAGAGCATCAGGACTTTAACACAAAGAATCTTCGAATCATCCTCAGAGGAACGGGGCTGTAAAGAAATAGTACGACCCATACGGTGCTCAAGCCAGGATGAATTGCGACCTGTAAGGCACGATTCATGTTTTGCCCGTTTTTGGGAAGGGACCTCGAATAAATTGGTGTACAGAGCAGATAGATAGCAGTCGAGCTGTTTTGTTGTTTCATTTGCATGTCCACACCGCATTATAACTCCGACATGCAGATGAGAAGCGAAGAAATACACTTTGGGATCGATTCCAAGAAGAACACTTGGTTGTTGTGCGTGTTAAGTATTTCGCACTAAGGAAGCTACAATTTATTTCGAAATGGGAAACTTCATTACGACAAGTTATACATACTTTCGAAGGAGAGGTGGTGCCGTGAAAAGATTTTAACGGATATTGCCGCCTCGAGCCCGCTAGCACACTAATAAAACGCACTGAGCTACGACAACCAGGCCTATTGTCATATCCGTTTTTTGTCTATCGCACCGTTTCTAATACGGTCATTCATTGTCTGATATTTTTATACAATATCCTGCACTTTTGACGAAAACCTATAATGAGATTTGCGCGAGATCCTTTAGTTCTTCAAAAACATAGTTTGTTCCCTATATACCAGAGGTACCGCCTATATGGGCTCTTGCAGACCAAGTGTTGTTCTTTCTACTGTGTCATGGCAACCACTGCAGTAGTCAGATGACAATAGACAGCCTATCATGCAATATCCTGTCAGGGCGTCCATTAGAATACTAGTGTCTACTTCTCAATTGCTGGAAGGCTATTGTTATTCTATCGTGTGTTGGCCGGAGGCTGCGAGATATAACGCAGCTATCTCTGGTGGACTAAGGGGCATTGGTTAATTGTTTACCTTGCAGACAGATAGAGGAAATTGTTGTTCCGTTTATCACCAACACGTACATATCTTGTATCAAGATAAGGCCCATGTACGATTCGATTTATTCTTCACATCTAGCGTGGCCTACTTTCCTCTTGATTTGCAGCCCATATCTAGTATGGAATTCTGACAAATCACGTTACACTAGTTGAGATTAAGTTCTACGGTCGGATAAATCATATTTGAAAGCCATTCGCCAGTAAATCCGTCGGGCTGGTTTCAAAGTCTATCCACCATCAGCTTTCTGTGGTCCAGTAAAAGTTGCACTGGTGTCTACGCTGCATTAAAGGTCGATATTTTACCAAAAATCACATTATTTACTGCATGTCACGGTTTGAATTATCCCGGTAGCTAAACTTTGAACTTTTCGCTGACTGTAAAATTGTTGTCGACAATTCACATTGCATTTATACAACGGAAATACTTGTGCACCTGGCCCGATAAAAGAAATCAATATTTTCAACAATGACGACCGGTTCCAATAAAATGATGTTTTTTGTGCGGTTTGTATTTGCTAACAAAAAAATTTGTAGGGGATAGGAGAAACAACATGGATGCGAATTTGTTCATGTTTTGGCTAAAACAGGATTCGAAAATTCTTTTTATTTTCATTAAACTACTTATGTACACACAAATGTACATTTTATTCGGCGCTGGTTGTGGGATGCAACAAAACCATGTAAATTTTGAAAATTTAGTTTTTTAAACTAATAAATTACATCTCATTATAAAGCTTGTAAAGTCGCGGTTGAAAATACATTCGAAACAGTAGCCCTAGAAAGTAACATATGTCGATTTATCGTGATGCCGATGCTAAGACCTAAATAGTCAAATACATAGTTTTAAGTTTAGACCTTTTGGGCATAGTAACGTTATCAATATTGTTGATATTATTACAGACAAATATTAATACAAAAACCCTATTTGACCAAAATTTCTTACTTAAGATTCCCTCTAGAGAGTATTAGACGCAGCGTAATCCTGATAAAGTCAACATTCTCAGACGGCTCGAAATAGAGTAAATGCTTAGGCGCTGAAGTTTACAAACTAAAATCGAAAATTGCTTGAAACTGCCAGGTTAGGTTAGCGGGCCAATGAAGATGATGAAATTCTCTTCATCTCACTAAGATAGTGTCTACGTAGACAGGTTGTGGTAAAAACTTCCAGATATAATACGTAGAATATTTCAGGCAGAACTTCTGAGTTGAGCTTCAAAAAGCCGCAGAAAATCTGCATCAATATTTACATCGATAGTCAGGCGGTGCTAAAAGGACTCAAAACTTTCACCATTAAATCGAAAACAGTTCTCAGCTGCTACATTTTACTGTAAGAGCTCAACAGAAGCAACACAAATTACTTATACTTGGTTCCTGGACATCAGGGTTATCGTGGGAAATGAAAAAGCAGATAAACAGGCTAAACAAGGAGAAGAAGTTACTTCAGCGCCGGAGAACATCGCAGCACCTATCCAGCACTATTTCTTTGAAATCGATGCTTCTTGCAAAATAACAAAAACATTCTAGTCTAGCTACAACGACCATAAACTTAAATACATTCTGACGCTATCTAGAGTGGAATGTGACATACCTCTGGGCATAATCACCGGACACTGTCTTATCGGATGTCACGCACGGAGATAAGGATTTGTTTCGACGGCCATATGCAAAAACTGCAATGAACCGGAGGCCATTGACACATCAAAGCACCTATTGTGCGATTGTTCTACACTGGCTAAGAGTTTTCGGACAGTTCTATGTCAAAACACTCAAAGAAGTGGCTAACTAGACGTTTTCATCAGTTTTGCACAATGAAGGAAATCATTTGATCTAAACACATGAAACGTTGATAACTGTGGAGAGTTGTGGTATCGCTATGGACCTACACTGATCTAACCACCCTAACCTAGCCTAGCCTAACGACATTACCACCGCATTTGCATCCCAAATGAGAACTCATACAAGATTTGAATCAAGAGGGTCATCATCATCAGAATTTTTCAATGGCCCGCTTATCCAATATGAAGATCGCGGTTTTAGGGTGCTTAAGTGGACTATCCACATCTTCCGATCTTCCGCCATCGACTTTAAATCATCAAGGGCTATCCCAATATAGCTAGAGGTGAGATTACGGACTTGATCCAGCCCTCTCATCCTGGGCCTAAGACGAATGGGACGAATTCTATGGCACGTCTTGGAAGCCGTGTTGGGAACATGCGTTTAACGTGCCCAAAGCCTCGAAGTATGGAACTCTTCATTCGAACGAGTAGCTGTTCGACTTTGAGTACCTCGCGTATTCTGGTGTTCTTAACCCGATCTCAATGAGTCACTCCAATAATAAAATGTCTTCCAATAGGGATTTCCGAATTTTGACAGTTGATAGCGGCCATATTGTTGAAGTTACATTTGTCAAATTGGCTGTCATCTATTCAGTCTGTTTTGCCAAATCACCATGGATGGACATAGCGTTCAACAACACGTACAAATAATAAAATTGTTTTATCAAAATGGGTGTTCTGTTCGGGCAACGTTCCGCCCATTTTATGGTCGCCATAATCGTCCTTCCGAGAGGACTATTCGCAGTATGATGGATAACTTTGAGGCCACTGGTTCAGTAAACGATCAACCGCACGTTGACGAAACACAAGATCTGCCGAAAACATCGCCGCTGTCCGTGAGAGTGTGCAGAAGAATCCGAGGCAGTCGATTTCACGTCGCTCACAAGAATTCGGCCTTTCGCAGACCTCAACTTGATGAATTTTGCTTCGTGACTTGGGCCTGCACCCGTACAAAATTCAACTGGCCCAAGAGCTGAAGGTAAACGACCATAGACAACGACGTGTGTTCGCTGAATGGGCTCTGAAGCAGTTGGAAATTGACCATTTCTGGATGAATGGGTACATCAACAAACAAAATTGTCAAATTTGGAACGATACCAATCCACATCCGGAAAAGGCCACTGCTTGGTGTCATCGGTCCATATTTATTTGAGAACGACGTTGGCCAGGCCATCACAGTCAACGGCGAGCGCTATAGGTCGATGATTACCAACTTCATGTGGTTTCAACAGAACGGCGTTACGTGCCACACCTCTCACGCCACATTGGAAATTCTGCACGACTGATTCGAGGGCATGGTCATCTCACGTGAAGGTGATGTGAACTGGCCCCCGAGATCGTGCGATTTGACCCCGCAGGTCTATGCGAATAAGCCACAAACCACGGCGGCCCTCAAAGCCAACATAACCCATGCCATCGTTCAAATTCAGCCTGATATATGCGCCAGAGTCATGGAAAATTAGACATTTCGGATGCGCGCCACCCAGAGAAGCCGAATCGAACATTTGAACGATGTTATATTCTATACATAATGGCATCGATACACTTTGTTTTATTTCAATTTAAAGATAGGAAGCGCTTAATGAAAGACCATTTACAACGAAGAAATCTCATTTCGGCAGCTTGTATCCGCGATCTTATTCTTTCTAAGTGGGTGTCGGAACAAACACACAATCACGAGGCTACTAAAAATAAATAAATAAATGGCTGGCACGACAGCTCAGAATGACCCAAGGCCTAGCTTCTCAGAACCATTCAATTTGTACGTGTTACATTTTTCGCACGAATGAGAGGAACATACAATTTAGTGCCGAATACGAATGGCGAATTAAGAAGGTCTTTGAAGACAGATTATACTCCCGGAGGCTTGACATTCCCCGACGAGAGGAGGTGCCGCGAAAAATGTTCAGTGGACATACATAGCTGGGGCTTGAACCCACACCGCTCGCACAGCAGTCCAACACGCTAACCATTGAGCCATGGGGACCTTGATAAACACTCCAAATCTTTGAGATTTTGGCAGGCTTTTTGCACAAAACCTTCACTAATTTCGAAACCCCAAGACGCGTTCTGAATCAGATAACAAATTTACATTGGGGTCTATACTACGCCTGCTGAAATTCCTAAACTTAAAATATTTTTTTCTCAAAATTTCTAATAAGCGAATGGAAATCCCGGAAAATACAAGGAAAAATTGTTATAACAACCAACGCAAGTTGAAGAAATTACAGTGAAATCTCCCATTGCAGTCAGCTCCCTTAAACGGACATATTTTCCTACACAAACTTAAAAATCATTAAAAATCTTTTCTTCCCTTTGACGGCCAAAAATTATGGCACCGCCGTTTTCCGCCTAAGAGAGTTTCACTGTATTGCAGCTGAGATACAACACTGATCTAAAACTAAACAATTAGCTTAGTACCGGATCACATCTTCAGTACAAAGTCTTCACTCCAAAAAGCATCAAGAACCTCAACCATCCATTTTCAGTCTGTGCAGTAAAACGTAAACGAGATGAAGATTGATAAACAAGAAAACTACTCCACTCATTGGTTCTGTTACATGACAACAATTCTCAAGTTTATTCCCAGTCTCCAGATCTTACATGAGAAAATGAAGCATTTCCCCAAAAACAGACACAAAAGCTTCGGAAACACACAATCATCACAATCAGTCCCCTGAAGTATTTTGTGTTACATGTGGAGTGTCCTGACCAAAGCACATCGCCAGAGTCCATTGACACAAAACCTGACTACTGATTCAATGTCAATCGTGAACTGCATACGAAATAACCACAAAAGGTGCTCCAGATGGACTACATGAATTTCATACACGTATACCACAAAAGATAAACACGCAACAAATGCACTCAAGTCGATGCATTTCAATTAAAGGCTTTTTAATAAAAAAAAAAAAAAGGACACTGCAGCACTTAACAACGTTTAACCCTTTAGTCCCTGGTCATTCCAGATCACTGGCGGACGTTTTTATTTACATACAATTGCGCCGGTTAGTTCCGGTCTCGAAATCGCATATTCACGCTGATTTTACATCGCCCTCAAGTCCATATTGTGGAGTTGGTACATTATTATTGTTCTCGGAAAAGCGGAACGACCTACAAATTCGGCACACACACAGTCTCAACTCAAGCGTAACGACGAAAACCAATTATTTAAGGAACGAAAACAAAAAACAAAAACAAGGAATACACGCTGCGAAAGCTTCGTCCTTCCAGTCTGGCAATTTATGCCTGTTTACACCCCCGCTTTTCTTTTCATCAGGCAAACAGAACAATTGAAATGGTAGGGCCATTCGCGAAAACGACAAACATTAATTCGGTTACTTAAAGGAGGGGTAGGTAGTAGGTTGTAAAGAACCTTGTGTTCCGCCGACTTGCGGCTCAGAAATGTCTTTTTAACAACACAAAGTAAAATCGTTATCCTTACGTCATTCCGATTCCGATTTTGACGTTTACAGCATATGTATTCCAAAGACGTTGCGGGCGACTGAGATCCTTTGCCAGAGTTATCCTTTGGTACAATCACAAATCTATTTTCGCGAGTTTTCACTTTGTGTACTATGAGGGATGATTTCTTCTTATTTTTTTTCTTTTTACACCAAATTCACATCACACAATCACGTACGCGCATCGATTTTGGAGCAAGGATAGCACAGAGGAAAGAAATTTAATTTATTTTCGTAGTAAATTCTGGCACAAAATTTTTGTGTATTCTCTGGCGAATGTAACTTTTACCTAAATAATTTAACTTCGAGCCATAAATAACTGGCTAACGCGATGAATCCGCGCGATAGTCCCGAACCGAGTTTATGGCGAACCGTAGACACTCGAATGTCGAATCTTTTTTTTTTAGTTTTCTGTCAAACTTGTGTCAGACATCACTGGTGACATTTAACATTCGATTTTGGAATGTTTTTGTTGTTGTCTAACTGATTTTGGAGAGTTTTAAACAAATTCTTTTCTAAGCGATATTTGTGTCCGAACTACTTCACAGTTCACGGCCTTGTTCGAACTAAAAGAGATTACTCTTCCAGAATCGAGGTCCTGGGAATGAGCTTGTCAACGGAAAGCTTCAATTGTTTTGTGCTACTGCGCGGAATTCCTTTGGACGATGAACTCAGCCATATGACAAGTGTAATGGAAAGTGGAAAGCTTTTTTGCATTCCATTCAGCCTATCCTGTGAACAGGCTTTGTTTTTGGAATTTTTTTTTTCCTCCTTTACGGAGGGTCGTGGCGGGGTGGTTTTAAAGCATTTCTAAATGTCACGTGGAAATTCCGACGGTTAAGCAAATACGTCCTCATACAAAAACACTACCACCCAATGCGAGGAGAGTGCATCTGTGTATTTGTACACCAATGTTGAAAATCGTAAAAGCCCTCTCGTAGGAATAAAACGGTTATCTACTCCAGTCGAGTGCTGCGAGGATTGGCATACTTTTTTGGTGCAATGCAAAAACAAAAAAAAAAAAAATATATAAAATTGTGGATTTTCCAAGTTATGATTTCTATAACGACGTCGACGATAGTCGGCCCAATGTTGAAAGGATTTTGTCATTGTGTAGGTGGCACTAGACTTGATTAGACGTCTGTATGATTAACTGGAGCACGATAAGAAACTAGGGAATAGTATGCTTGTTGTAGATAAAAGTGTAAGCTGGGATTTTCCCTGTGTCAATGGATTAAAGTTTGTGTAAGGTGAAAACTTGGAATTCGCAATTCCCTCCGCGCGTTATGATGTCCCCATAGAATGTCCTTATTAATAGAGCGGAATTCACTCTAGTTTTTGCGGCGTGGCGGGGCAAAAGTCCCGAGATTTGATGAATTTGTCGTTGATTTATGAAACAATGGCATTTTATTTGCTTTTTTTTTGTACTTAGCAGCCGGCGCGCGGTTTTGGGAGATAAACCGTAAATGAGTATAAAAATCATAAATCAAGCGAAGAGAAAGAAGCGAAGTTGGTGTAGGTTTTGGTTTGTTTTGTAAAATTCTCTGGCGAAAGAGTTTTGTTATCTTTTAAATGACCATTTGTCACTTTTTTCGCAGGAAAGCCATTGTTCTTTAACTGCAGGATAACTATAAAGGATTCATAATAAGTATTTCTGTACTTTGGTGTTTTTTGTTTCCATTTCCAGTAGTGGACCGTTTTAAGCCATTTTTATCATTAGAATAGAGTTGGCACTGACTGGCGCCAGTCTTTTAACTCGGACTTCGTATCAATTGTACTTGTGTAGTAACCTTTGGATACTGGTTGCTTGACTTATAAGCACGAGCGTTGACCAAGGAACAAAATTAACACCACAATGGCGCGACGAAAATAGCTCCTTATTTTAAGGAGCTTGTAGAAGAGATGGTAGCGGAAAAGTTTCATAAGGGGCTAACCGGCAGTCCTTACATCTCCGAAGTGTGCTACTGACATCAATGAAGTGCAATAGGAAAGGCTGACCTAAAAGAGGCTGAAAACCTACGGCATTTATTATCACCAACAAAAGCGAAGTATAGCCACCATTGCCGGAGAAATATGAAAACACCAAAGAAAGGGTCTACGGGCTTTTGGACAAACCATAGATACGAACAATGCCCTTATTTGACATTCGAATCACAGCCACCAGACTAGGTTCTAAAGGAAAACAGAAGATCCCTTTAAAGAACCAAGCTATCGCAGTATAAGCAAATGCTAGAAGGGCGCTGTGTCAAAGAAAGTAAGTAAGCAGGTTACATTCGTTAAGGTTAAGGTGGTTGCCAGCCACAGTTGGATCAATGATTTTTTTGTCGGGTTTGAAAACGCTATACTGAAGCACTCAGACGTAACTGGTCTATTATACTACCACAAAGCAGGACCCAGTTTGACTAAAATTTCCTCGACATACGGAGAAAGCCAAAAAAGCCGAAAAAGCGCTTCAATGATGCGACCCCACAGTATCAGCACTCACCACATCAGCATCGAAAAACTACCTGTTAATCTGTCAGAGCAAAGGCAGGACAATCGCAGGGATATGATCCGAAGTATAGTTGTCATATCCACAGGCGTAGCAGACAGTGGTGTCATTTAAGCCTAACACATTAAGATGCTCGACAAAAGCGAAGTATCTCGTTAGAACGCCAATAAGTTGCCTGCAGTCCCTTCTGCTGAGCGATAGCCAGAATGCCGCTGATTTCTTACAGACGTTCTATGGCATTCGTTTAGTCTGCCTATATTCTGGAGAGCCGTGCCACACACAATTGTGTTTGAAGAAAACCCAATCGTCAATGGTGGCTCTGATCGAGGACGCGGCAAGACCCAACGAAGGTTCAGCTCCGGAGAAAACATCCTCAGAACCTTATCCATCAATCTCATCGGAGATCTCATTTCCAGATATTTTAGTATGACCTGGGACCCAGATAAGACTTAAAGAGTTCAGCCTTGCGTCCGAATTCAGGGAGTTAAAGGCTTGGGCACAAGGGCTTCAGTGCAGCTTGACTATAGCTACAGATGCAAATGCTTCGACCCATCTATCTGTTCTAAACAATATAGTCCATGGCCATTAGAATAGGAAAGGTATCTGCTTGGAAAACAGAGACATGCTTGCGTAAGGAGTAGTGGACTCTAGTGTAGTTGATCGCCACGAAGACGCCAGCACCGGATCTGACACGTTCTGGCCCCATCCGTGAAGATTCGGTCGAAGCCCTGTCCAGGCTCAGACTCAGGCAAAAGATTACGATAGATTCCTTTGATAGTACAGCCAATGATAAAAGTATCAAAGTAAGGTAGATCAAGCAGGTCTTCGAGAGCACCGCCTGGCGTGCTCGAAAAAACTCCCATGCAGCCAAAACAAGCCGTTCTTTGAAGATTAGTGCAGAAAGCAATCACATACTTACGCGGAAGCCCCCTTCACCAAACTACCGATGCATAAGCGAGAAACGGTCTCATCATACCCGTATAGATCCAAAGGACGGTTTCGGTAATAAGCCCCAGGTCTTGCCAAAAGCACCCTTACTAAACAACTGAGAGCGCCTTAGATGTCTTCGACTTGGCATGCTTTGCCCAAAGAAGTTTTTTTTTATCCAGGATCACTCCTAGACATTTTGCTTATTCGATGATCTGGATAGTGACGCCCTTTAGCACTGGCTGGGGCAGAACGGTCACAAACCTCGTTCTCGTAAAGAGGACAACCTCGATTTTTTAAGGATTGACCGAAAGCCCACTCCTAGTCGTTTAAACTTACATAGAAACATTTACCAACTTTGAATATGAAAACCACTTTAAATTCTCTCCGTTCCGGCAGAATAAAGACCAAATCTAGACAGCTCTGTAACATTGTTCCTAAGTCCCTAAGTTATTGTTAAAAATAAATGAACGCCTGTAGGTTACACAAAATGGCTGATTTTTATAATATCAAGATTCTCAAACGCTTAAAATTGATCCTCTTAAAAAAAACTTTTACGGACATTAATTACAGTATGTGGTGGCAACAAATCGATGTTTCGAAGTGAGCACATCCGCCTATGATAGTTCAGCAAGCGGCATTCAACGCTTCTGACCTGGTTGGTCGGACAAATCCTAAGGCCTTCCAAAATATTGGAAACACATAAAAAAAAAAAAAAATTGACAACAAAAAAATTTGTAGTGTTAGGGTTTAAACGCTTGACAATTTTATTTCTTTGATACAAAAAGTAATTAACACTGGACAATGATTTGTTAATTTTTAAAATCCACAAAGTCCCCCTCAACACGCCGCCGCAGGACCGTACTCTTCAAAAGTTAAAATCCAACTGAAATATCCTCAACATGCGGAGAGCATGCATAAAAAGGAAAACGAAAATCATGGTCGCGACGGCGTGTGAGCAGACGGCTGGTACAATCGGCAAATGTGCAGATGGCATGCTACAAGGACTTAAATGAATTTGTCTGCAACGAACAGTCACGTAGGCTACTCAAGGATTGCCGGGTTGAAGGATCAGAACGAATCTGGCTGCAACGACGAGCGAGCAATCACGTAGACCACTCAAGGGTTGCCGGATTGCTACAAATTGAACTTGAATGAAGATTTCAGTTTATAAACCAACGGCCACGAAGAATTCTTTCCTTGGATGGCGAAACAGATTTGAATTCAAATTTCCGTGAAGTAATCTGCTCCGACGCTGAGTGCAGTCCATTTTACTTTGAGCAAGTTTAAACCTCTTATTGTAAACTTTCGGTTAGAAAGCTGTGCTGCGTTAGATTCTTATTTCCTGAAAAATAATATGAATGGCCAGTAATTGCAATTGACATATTTAGTAAAGTTCTCACCACCGGATGAGGTAGGATGAACTTTAAGGGTTAAAACGACAAAGACTTTTAAATTTGATTTTTCTCGCTTTGAACTTTGTTAAAAGCCCTTGCACTTGGTCAACTTTTTTTGAATTCATTGGATTATTTTGAGACATGGTCAAATAAATAACTGATGCGACAGCATCTACGCAGTCATTCACGTTGGGTGTATATTATTTTTCGCACGAATGGAAGAGGTCTTTAATTTTTCTTCCCCGACTCCGAACGACGAATTGAAAAGTTTCTTCATGAAAGGTGGTGCCGCGAAAAATGTAAGGTTGATATTATTGAAGTTGGAACCCATGCAACCTGCACTGCAGGCAGTATCCTCCGAACCACGGTACCACCCCAAAATTCAAAGATGAAGAAATCTTTAGTAGAATAATAGTACCACATTCCGTTGCTGGACTTTATCCTAACTACTTACATGCTCAGTGAACGGGCTCCCGACCCATGAAGAGTCTCTGCCTGAAATACCAAGACTTTAACGTAAAATGTAATAAATAAATATTTACACCGGACAGGAATGCATTGGGAATATTATCATTAAAGATAAATACTCTGACGGGCTTGAGACAGATGACGGATACCAAAGGACTTCTGTCGCAACTACATGAACGAGAAGGAATAGGAAAAAGCTGCCCACTTGTCCAGAAATCAAATTAATTTCCAGCCCAATGGATTTACCTGGATCTCAGTGGATTTTTTTTTTTAAGGCACTAAGCTTCACGGTCCTGCTTTATGGCGCTGAAGTATGGACTCTATTCCAAGCGGATGATGATATTTTTAGTTGCTTCGAGAGAAAAACTCTTCGTAAGACATTCGGTCCCATTAGCGTTGACGGGCTCTGGAGGATAAGATTCAACAATGAACTCTACAAGTTGTATAGAAATATCGCCCTAATCAAGAAGATACATACAAATCCATCGGCTGAGATGGCGAATGGACACAAATGTTCCGGCTCGCAGAGTCTTTGAGTCTAACCCGGAGGTAGAAGACAGTAGAGGCAGACCTCGTCCCCGCACAAGTGGAAGGGGAGCTCAACCAACTTGAAATGCGCAACTGGAGGGAGTTTAATAACGATCGGGCTAATTGGAAAGTCCTGTTGGTTGAGGCCCAGGTTCAACCCGAACATGAAGCGGGGATCAAGATTCTAGCGGAAGCGAATGAAAGATGGAGTTCTTTGGACTCCTGTAAGATAACTAGAAGCCCGGGGCAATAGGAGAATGCTTTGGGTAATGCTCCACGAGCAAGGGGTACCTCCCCCCCCCCAATAAATGGGCATCATAATGGGTCTCTACTGACCTGAGTGTGGCGCTGGGGGCTTCTTTCCCCTCGCCAACCCATCTACCTAACCTAACCTAACCTCACCCCGAACTGTAGCGTCACCTAACTATGGAAGTTTTGATGTTATGCACAAAGCGCGAGCGAGGTGTAGTGGTTCGAAACTCAGATAGTATTACCTTTCAATGGCATCAGAGAGCAGTGTCTAGACTAACCGGAAACATTTGTGGTGTTTGTCTTTGCTATAATTCAAGGTATTTTTTAGAATCTCGTGATGTAATAATCATAATCAGCTCAACCAACTTTTCAAGCCATGACGCTCCTACTGCCAGTGTTACCCAATATAACTTTCTTATTAAAACCATAATACCCTAACGAAATTACACTTTATGAAATGAACAAATGTGTTCCCATTTTCCTACTCCATTCTCAACTCCTTTTTTGCGAAAGACACAATAAGATTTTAATTTGTACAAGTATTCCATTGACAGACAACATTCAACTTTGTCGTCCTTTTTAACTTGAGTTGGTAATATTGTTCCAAATTGCAATTATTTCGAGTAAAAATAATTGTTAAATTTTACGTTTCTTCTCGTGAAAGGACATGGATTCTTTAGCACACCTCCTTTGGCTTACACGACATCAATCCAACGAATGTCTAAACTCGCCGTAGTCATAAAACTTCGCAACACAAATTGCATTTTCTCTGATTTCATGTAAGCTGCATACATTCATATGCATATGTTCTCAAATTTTTTACATTTTCTTTTCGTTTTCGTTTTCGTTTTCGGTTTTTTTTTTTTTTTCATTAAACTAGAAATTGCAATTTGAAAACTTATTTCCATTTCCATCCTCCAACTTGAAATTCACTGGGTACCTGCACTCATCCGCACGCCATCAGCACATGGAGGCAAACAGGGAAAAGACTCAGAAACTTGTGGTATTTCCATGTAGGTATGTTAAAAGTATGAATCCCTGTGTCCTCCTACATGCTTTTTACACGGTTCTCCTGTAAACGAAAAGTGACAAAAAAAAAAGAATTCAATTTGTATTGTGCTCCGCTAACAAAATGCAAATTTCCACAAACCATCGGCAATCAGAACAGGAGTAGGAGTACAGGTGTGAATGCAAATGTAATTTAAATAATATTTCACACAAATTTTTAAGGACAACTGATTTATTTAGAAGTGAAGTGAGAGCTGGACTAGAGCATGGCTATCCAAAATCACAACCAAGGACATGCTATGTATTTTCTTTTTTTTTTTTTGAAATGTTGGTCTTGTCCATCAGGACGAGGATTACTGAATAGGTGTTGCGCTAATTACGTGTCTCAGTCATACGAGCTTGAGAGATTAGAGTGTGGAATGGAGGCTTCTGCGAATGGGACTTTGAGTTGAGTCGCCTAGTGCAATATTCTCTTATGGCCACATTCTGAAAATGGACGCCACATCATCACTCTGGGTCCTGTTTTCGTGGGCCATCGGTTGACTATTATGCTCTGTAGTGAGTTTGTATGTTTTTTCAGTTCATTAGGTATCCATGGTAGGCAGCCTTTAAAGCCGCGGGATCGCCGATAATACGATCAAGGTTAATAAAGCAATGCCTCAGAACTCTTAACGAGATTGCAGAGAGGTGTGACGTAATGCTATGTTTGGTCCCAAGACACAGGGACCTTCCAGGAAACTGCAGAGCAGACGAGCTGGCAAACGAGGGTGCAGGACGGCATCTCCCCGAAAACCGGGGGGAACCCCTTGCGGCTATCGAATCGATCAAGTTTCTTCTCGACACAGATGCCAAGAAACTGGCAAACCACAGGTGGAACAACATCAGCACTTGTCTCCTGTCAAAACAGTTTTGGCCTAACCTGGATTTAGAGAAGACGGAGAGACTTTTATCCACAAACCGGAAAAATCTAGGTTCACTGATAGGGATCCTTACCGGCCATTGCTTGAAAGGCTGGCATGCACTTAGACTGGGGTCTCCTCCAATAATTTCTGTAGAAGCTGCAGGGACGAGGAGGAAGAGGAAACTACGACTGACCTACTGTGTAGACGCCCTGCTCTTGCGACGCTTAGAAGAAGAACCCTCGGAAAATACTTCTATGATGATCTTAACGATCTAGCTGAACTCGACATCCAGAAGATAAGATCTCTGGGACGAAAATGGTTCAAATCTTACGGTTGCCCACTTTCGTTGTGCTTATGCTACATATTCTGGTTCCCTGATGCCGGTTAGCCGGTTTTGCTCACTGTGGTATCACAATGGGCCGGTATGGTCTAAGTGTGTCCCTGCCCGAATGGGGCACCCACCTAACCTAACCTATGTGCCCTTTGTCAATTTCTTTACAGTAGAAAATGGATCACATATCAACTCTCCTGTATCCATGTGGATACCAAGAGTGACCAATGGATTTTGCCTTTCACCATGTCGCTTTCTTTCTGATGCCTCAAGTTGGGTACGTCAATAATGTTGCTTTTCAACACCAACATTATAGTGTTGCAGTTGACACCTAACTATGTATGCACTCCCCAGGATTTCGAAAATGGACATTACTTTGTTCCACCTCAATTTCGAATTGACAGTGTGGATGAATAATTCACACCTGTCAAAAATAGACGTGCAACTCAACAATAACTCTTAGGGCTACATCAACATATTCGCTTGCGGTGCTGAATCGCATAGCACACGAAAGGATCGCCCGTCATTGCCAAACCCATGTAAAGGACATGTATGTACGAACCATACTGCAATGGCTTGTGCTATTTAAAATTTATAACCAAAACACATCATTCACTTTCATATTCCCTGTCATTCACTTTCATTTCGTTCACTGTTGTTCCTTTCACCCTCTTGATCGTGAATGTGATTTCCGTTCGATGCCGCACCAGTTCACCGCGGAATAAATGTCAGCAATGTCTAGAAATAATAAAAGGACTTTGAAATATGTTAATGAAAACCGGAGCTCTTGTTTTTTTCACTCCGGGGCCCAGTGTTCGAAAAATGCCTGATTCAACGAACTCCAAGCTAAAAAATAGTCCAATATTTTTCTTAGTGATTTTTACCCAAAAAAAAAAGGTTTTGAAAATCCGGTGTTGTATAGCAAAGTGAAATATTTAATGCAAAACAAATATGTGCAACCGGTCATCCATCATTTAAGGTTGAGTGGCGCGATAAATATTTCAGAATCTAAAATTCAGAAGGCACTAGCGTTGGCAAGGAAGGGTTTTCGGTTTGTTCAGGGAAGCTACTTCTTATTATTCTAGCGCAATTGGTCGAACTGTTTACATTTTTAAAATATTATTGTGAAAATATTTAGAAGCGTGAAAATGAAGTAGAAATGTATACTAACGGGAAAACAAAAACATTTTTTATTGTGACTGATTTATGGCTTTGTTCAAAAAACATCAAAACCACTGTTTTTAGAGTTCTAAAATCTGCGATATGCAATAAATCATGTAGGTGGTGTGAGACCATGAAAATCATAACCTGATTTAGATGATGCTAGTATGACGCTGAGGTGTATTATCTTTAGATAAACTTACATTGAATTTACATAAAATCTGAGAGATTTCTGCTTAGTCGAATGCGCACACTCGACCACCACATTGAAACCCCTGGTTCAATAAATAAATCCCTGGAGGGACGAATGGGAGCTGCTCGCAATCTTACTTCGCACAGATTTTCTCGAAACTCTGTTTTCGAAATCGGTAGTCATGATTTCTCAAAAGTTATGAACCGATCTTGTTGAAATTTTGCGCACTTATTCAAAATAATATCCTCTAGAACCTGAACGTAGGATATCGCTTTTATAACAATTATTTTTTTTGTTTACAACTCCGCCAAAAATTCTAATTTCAAGTTTTTGTTTTTTACTTCATTCAAGTTCAAGCTTTATATATCTACAAACAAAAAAAAAATTGGTTCTGTCATTTCGGATGAACCAGTCATGAGTTATACTGACTACGCCGGGAGAACTTTTTTTTTTTTCAAGGTCAAGGAAAATGAGGTCCCAAAGGCTGAATTTTCCAAATTTTTAAATAAAAATTTCACAAAGTACTTCTTAAATATGTATGTTTGATATAGTAAATTGTTTCTATGAAATATTTCATTTGACATATTTAAAAAAAAGTAATGGCGAATGGGCAAAAGGAGACAAAGAGAAAGCAGACTTATTTGCCGAGCACTGTGAAGAATCGTTTAAGCCATTTCCCGGGCAAGCATTAATAGAAACTCTTAATAATACTATTATGACTCCAGACAACTTTAAAATAAGAAGCGTGTCATTAGCCGAACTTTGTGAGGTAATAAGAAATTTAAAAAATAACAAGGCTCCTGGATATGACCTAATAACCGGACAGGTCCTCAAGGAATTGCCAAAGAAAGCTTTAATAAAACTTATTTACCTTATAAATGCTTCGTTAAGACTATTATACGTTCCAAGGCAATGGAAAGTCGCCGAAGTTATAATGGTTTCAAAGCCGAGAAAACCGCCAAACGACAAAAAGTCGTACAG
This sequence comes from Matsumyia berberina, assembly GCA_917880715.2. Classification (NCBI taxonomy): domain Eukaryota; kingdom Metazoa; phylum Arthropoda; class Insecta; order Diptera; family Syrphidae; genus Matsumyia; species Matsumyia berberina. The sequence goes on from OU862870.1 coordinate 41,453,443, forward strand.
ACCGATATCGCTCCTACCGATAATGTCAAAGGTATTCGAAAAACTCTTATTAAAACGTTTAAAATCGGTAATTGAAGAAAGACGTTTGATTCTTGATCATCAATTCGGGTTCAGAATCAAGCATTCCACAATTGACCAGGTTTATAGAATATCCAACGAAATTGAGAAGACCATAGAAGAGAAAAAGATATGTTCTAGTGCTTTTCTTGACGTTTCTCAAGCCTTCGACAAGGTGTGGCACGAAGGCTTGATTTATAAACTAAGACAGGTACTTCCGGAAGAGTTGTACAAGATCTTAGAGTCGTACTTGGAGAACAGACTTTTCCGTGTCAAGCACGGAGCCGAATACTCGGAATTCAAGGAAATCGCTGCCGGTGTTCCACAAGGAAGTGTTCTTGGTCCAGTCTTGTTCTTGCTCTATACTCGAGATATACCGCAGGAAGAAGGCACCGTTGTTGCTACGTTCGCGGATGATACGGCTATTCTGGCAACAGAAAATTCAGTTTAGTCAGCAGCTGTGAAGCTTCAACGCGCTTTGGATAAAATATGCGAGTGGACAAAGGTTTGGCGTATTGTTCTCAACGAAACCAAATCTACATATGTTAACTTTACGTACAAGAAAATAAACAACTTACCAGTCTTCATTAACTCGGTACAAATACCGTATGCAAACGAAGCAAAATATCTAGGAATGACACTAGATGCGAAACTCAAATGGAAGCCGCACGTTAAAAAGAAACGCGACGAGCTCGAAATTAGATTTAGAGAAATGTATTGGCTGCTTGGAAGATATTCCAAATTAAGCATGTATAACAAATTGCTCTTATATAAGCAAGTCTTAAAACCTGTATGGACGTATGGTATACAACTTTGGGGTTGTACCAAAACCAGCAATAGAAACATTTTACAAACCTTTCAAAATAAGGTGCTAAGAACAATCGTTAATGCGCCGTGGTACATTAGAAACGACGATATCCATAGAGACCTTGGTTTAGCTACCGTCGAAGATGAAATAACAAATTTTGTTCGCAAACTCCGTGTTCGCCTTCATAAACATTGCAATAACGCCGTACTCCAAATTCTGGACGTGACAAACCTTGTGCGCCGACTACAAAGAATGAAACCGTTCGATTTAGCGCAATAAGGAATAGCCGCTTATAATGACGGTATTAGTAGGTGCTTTTACTGGAAAGCTACCTGCACAACTGTCGAAAGTTAAACTACTTGATAAGGCTTTTTTATGTACTTAGTCGTAGTCAACACGAAAAAGGGAGGTGTTTTTAGTGAGTAAGAATCTTACACTACCATGAGCACGTGCGGTAAATCCTCATGGTGTCTCATGAAAGATTTTCACCTACCCTCGTAAAAAAAAAAAAAAATATTTAAAAAAAAACGGTAAAATTACGCTTTTTTTGAGCCCTCGAAACCCACCTAACCCCTTAAGGTGTTATGAATACCCTTTTCATGTTATTCACACAGCGTGAGTAAGGTGAAGTAATTCAAAACTTAGGTCGTATTAGGTTTTCAATGGCGTCAGGGTAGTGTCCATAATAGCTGGGGTCATTTGTGGTGTTTGTCATTGCTAAAATACACGGCCATTTTTCGAACCTCCTGATATCATTATCATTGTCAACTCAAACCATTCTTCAACCCATGACACTCTACTGGCAGTGTTATGACTTTGCATAGAGTCGATATCAGCTTTCGGAGTTGATCGATTTATTTATTTTCAAGAAATAAATGTTTTTCCGACATAAAGAGTTGAACCCAGCGTGATAAGCTATGATGCTAACCACTGCACCATCGCCACCTCTAAGGTTACGCGCACAGTTATGCGAGAAAGCGATGCGATGCGAGAAGCGAGAATCATGCAAAAAACTTTTCACATGAATATCTGCATTGTGCGCACGTACATAAGAATACAAGTGAAGAGTTTTAGCGCACGCTTCTCGCTTCTCTCATCGTACGCTTTATCGCTTCACTGTGTGTGCAGCCTAACTTGCCCAAAGTTACCTGCTGGCTGCATACGTTAATCGTTAGACCCATACTTCTCTGAAGAGAAGACTTCTAAGGCACTATTACATCAATGATTGCAGTCAACTGGGTCAAACTCTTATTTGTAATCTCCTCTCCTTCATCAACAATTCTAAATGATCTTACGGTTAGAATTCCCCGGAAATCTCTAGGTATGACAATGTGCCTTGACTATAAGTAACCGAACCTAACACTGAGATCAAACCATTTTGCTTGTCTCAAATCGCCAAGACGGTTCTTCGTTCACTTTCTTTCATTGTAAAAAACCTTTCCTGTTTCAATGAGGAGTAGGTTGAGCAGAGATATTTTGTAGTCACTATTCACGAATTATGGAATGAGTAATACTGAGTTATCCCGTAGGATTGGTCAGGCTGGAACTCTGTGATCAGGATTCAAGTTAATGAGATTGAGACGATTTTCATAGGGCAGAAGTGTAAAATGGTCGTTCCAGGGCAGACCCCGAAGAGCAAAACGAAGACAACGGAGTTGGATGCTCGTTTTATGGATACGATGATATGGGGACCATACTTGACTTGCGTAAACTTGAAATAAAAGCTAAGCTATCGGCTTTTAATTCAGTGTTTGGTTCGACCCTCATCCATGGTCATGAGATTTGGTTGGGAAGTGACCGAAAAAAAAAGATCGTCGGTACAAGCTGCCGAAATAAGGTTTCTTCGTTGTATTGCTCGGGTAGCTCGTCAAGTAAGGCACAACAGAATACAAGAGACACTCAATCTGGAGTAACTACTTCTTCGAAAGGAGAGGTCCATACATTAAACGCAGCCCTCCAATTCGGCTTCCAGGATGTGCCGTGGAATCCGTGCCATCAGGTAGGCGTCCTTTGGGTAGGCTCAGGATAAGATGGTTGGACGAAATCCGAAATCTCATCTCTACCTGTATGGGGAACCGATGATTTAGATTATGATTTATTATAGAACCGATGGCGGAAGATTGGGAGATGTGGAGGGTACACTATAGCCTTCTAAACCCGATGCTGAGAAAATAAGCAGATGACGTTAGAAGAGCTGGTTGGTCAAAGAAATACAAAGGGAAATAAAAAAAAGTCCAAACACTCACCTTTTCCCGAATGGAGATAGCTTCTGGTGATTTAAAGTCGATAGACCGGGAGGTATGGAGGGTTCACTTAAGCACCCTATCAACCACCCTGTATAGAAGAATGCTGAAGGTTAGGACAAAGACAAAAGTTACTATACTATCCAGACTATCCTATCCAGTTACTATAATGTGGCAGACTTTAATTTTGAAGTAGTGCATTTCGTCTGTTTTTACATAGCTTTAAGAGCAAAGGTTGCATGTTAAATAAGACAGTGATGTTGCTGAGTTCTTCTATTTTGCAAAGCTCGAAATTTTGTCCCATAAATATGTTGAAAGACTAATTATCATAAAGGGCTACATATGTATCTTAAGAAATTTCAGAATAATTGGGTCTCAGTGCCTGGCGTCAAATTAATTAAAATTTAACATCGTCAAAAGCCCGGGGCGAATTGGTGAATTTCTTGACGTTTTCTGAGACATTTGTCTGGAATAACCCCTGGGGCAATATTTAAGAAAAAACCTTTGAAAAAAAATAGTTTACTGACCCTGTTTTACTGTCAGTCCCCTCAGAGCCAACGACTTTGGTCGCTAAATGTCACCAAACATCGGCTCCTTCATTCTCTACAAAAATTCTGGTCGCAGATGCTTTTATCTTATCTCTAATCTTTTCCCAGAATAACAAGGTGAACTTTTTAAACGATACCTTGTCGGTATGCATACATGTTTATAATCGACTCCGTTTATTCGAAAAATTCCGAGAATATTATTCCAGTTAAAAGAGTTTTACACTTATCCTCAAGTACTGATAAATTGAAAGGAATTTCACTTATCCACTCTGATAAGCGTAGGATATGAATTAATAATCGGATTTCGTTTCCATATCAAATGAAATCAGAATCAGTTAAGGCGGGAAACACGTGCTAATGCAATTAACCCAAAAGTCTTTTCCAATCATTTTAACGATACACAATTTTATTTTTTTGTGAATTTTTGTTTTTATTGGCTTAAATTTTGTATGTGGATTTAATTTAATTGCTCGGAAACAATTAACGACCATATTTGACCATTATTCAGTTAAACGCGTTTATGTTTACGTATATACATAACTAATTTACAGCTTCGCATATTTGTTTGAAGCACTAGCATTCACACTTCAAAAGTACTTTATTAACTTTCACTTTAAATGATCAGAGAATCAAGACTGAGCTGAAAATTAATAACTTACTACAGCTACAGTCAGGGGTGGACCTGGGCCTCAACCAAAAAGCGTCTCCAGTCCGCTTGATCTTTAACTATCTGCCTTCAGTTGGTTAAGGCCCCTTTCACTTGCGTGTGCCACCAGATTCGCGGTCTTCCTCTACTGCGCCCTCCCTCGGGTGTGGATTCGAAGATTTTCCTAACCGGAGCATTGGTGGCCATCCACTCTACACGACTCAGCCACCTTAGTCGTTGGACCTTTACTCTTCTGACTAAGTTGATGTCGCTGTACAGCACGTACAGTTCGTCGTTGTATCTCCTCCTCCACTCACCGTCTATGCAGACGGGACCAAAAATCACCCAAAGAATTTTCCTCCAGAAACAGCCAAGAGCAACCTCATCCGCTTTTGATAAAGTTCATGCGTCGTGGAAAAGGACTTGGACAATTAAGGCCTTATAAAGGGTCACTTTAGTGGTTCGAGAGAGGGCTTTGCTACTCAATGGCTTCTTAGCCCAAAGAAGCAGCGATTGGCAAGAGTTATCTCTCGTTTGATTTCAGCGCTGGTGTCGTTGTCCGAATTGATAGCGGAGCCTCGTGCTAAACTATCTCAATGTTACATCTGCCTACAGTGAAGTTCTATGCGAGACGTCTGTGTTGAGTGTCCTTTCTTGTTGAGAGCACATATTTCGTCTTGCCCTCATTGACCGCTAAACTCATCTTCGCCGCCTCCTTCTCAATGCTCACAAACGCACGAGTGACATCACGCTGCGTTCTTCCGATTATGTCAATATCGTCGGCGTATCCGAGTAATTGGACAGACACTCGAACGATTGTGTCTCTAATGTTGGCGCGTGATTTTTGGACAACTCTTTCAAGAACGATGTTGAGCAAGTCGCATGACAGCACGCCGCCTTGTCTAAATCCCTTTTTGACATCAAAGGTCTCGGTAAGGTCTTGACCGACCTTGATTGAGCAGCTCGTATTCTCCACCGTCAACATGCACAAATTAACGAGTTTCGTAGGGATTCCAATACTAGACATGTCCCTGTATAGCTCGTCTCTATAAAGGCTGTCATAAGCGGCCTTAAAATCGGTGAAGACGTATTGGGTATCGATTTGAAGTTCCCAGGTTTTCTCCAAGATCTGCCGCAGTGTGTTAATATTTGGTCGGTGGTGGACTTTCCTGGCCTGAAGGCACACTGATATGAACCGCTCAGGTTGTTGACTAATGGCTTCACATGTTCACGCAAAACGACAGATCTTGTAGGCGATGTTAAGAAGACTGATGCCTCTATAGTTACATACTAATTGGATTGGAAGGGACAAAATCTGACAACCAGCCAACGTGCCCAAGAATGACATGTGCACTGAGGTCTACACCGCAGCATCGTTAGCCACAATGCTGAACCTTCTTTCTTTGCATTGACGCTAGGTTCAAGAGAAATCAGGAGCACAAGCCAACCAGGATTCGGCTTATGGAAACACGAGGTTCTATGGTGTCATGTGTACTTAGCTTGACAGATACAAAGGAGCGTATTTTACAGACTACGTCATTCTAAACTTGGCTGTAAAGAACAATAGTCTACTTTTGAATAAATGGTGTTTCCCTAAGCTCTGCTACTTTTGCGATATCGAAAGGCAGTCAAATGTGAGAAATTTTTCGGGTTGAAGATGACCTTTATATTCAGTATGCTCTGGGAAATCACCGTGGAATGACTTGCACCCCAAACATCGCTTTCAAGTAATATTTAGGTTCCCAAAGAGAGCTTTCTTCTTTGCGATAACACTAGGCAGGTACAGGGAAGTGGATAATTGCTTTTTCTTACATTTCGTCCCTGCAACTCGTGCAGAGGTCGTTTAAAAGAAGGCCTTTCCTTCTGGCATGAGGGCTAACCAGATACTAGGAACACCGATGAAGATACTGATAAGATCGGACTTCTAGATCGAGTGAGGTTTGGCATGGGACAAATCCTTTTGAAGGTACAGAATGTATAATAATTCACTTCCCTCAAACTGTGGTTTTTCTTGCTGATCATATCGTACTCTAAGAGTAACTTAAACATTATTAAACGGGATTGGTACTCCCAGATTTTGCCATTCTAGTGGAATATTTATAGTAGTCCCACATTTGGCTGGCGAGCTCATCGGCCTGGATTGTTCCGCGCGGCGAATTAAGTAGACTTTTCAAGACAAATTGTAAATACAGGGTTTTTCAATAAGAGCGCTACAAAAGTTTTTTTTAAATAAAACAAAAACGGTTTTGGATATCAATGAAATTCTTTATTCCTGTGAAAGTACGTTCAATGCCATTATGTATGGAACTCGATTTCTTTTGCATGGCCACCACAGGCACGCTTGCAGAAGTCCAGACGCTGAACCCAATTTTCGACGGTTTTCAAGCATAAATCGGCCTATACTGCTGCAATTTCACGTTCGATATTCGTACGAAGTTCATCAATCGTCGCTGGCTTGTTGGCATAGACCATAGACTTGACGTAGCCCCACAGGAAATAGTCTAACGGCGTCAAATCGCACGACCGAGGCGGCCAAGCGACTGGACCATTTCGTGAGATAACACGTTCTCCAAACTTGGTTTCCAATAAATTGATTGTGACATTCGCTGTGTGGCTTGTGGCGCCGTCCTGTTGGATCCACATGTCCTCCAAGTCCATATCATCCAATTGGGGCCAAAAATATTGGGTTATCATTGAACGGTAGCGATCCCCATTCACAGTAACGTGCCGGTCTTGATCATCACGGAAGAAGTACGGCCCAATGACGCCGCCGGCCCATAAACCACACCAAACCGTAATTTTTTCGGGATGCAATGATGACTCATGGAGTACGTGTGGATTGCTGCCTGACCAATACCGCATATTTTGTTTATTGACGAAGCCATCCAGCCAGAAATGAGCCTCATCGCTGAAGATAATTTTTCGATGAAAATCCGAATCATTTTCAAGTTGTTGCTCAGCCCAATTCACGAACATACGACGCTTCTGGTGGTCAAGCGGCTTCAGTTATTGCGTCAATTTAATCTTGTAAGGATGTAGGCCAAGATCTTTTCGCAAAATTCGCCACAACGACGTCACAGAGATGCCCAACGCTTGAGAACGACGTGTGAGAGACACATTTGGGCTTTCTGCAACTGAAGCCTCAGCGGCAGCAATATTCTCGACACTACGGGCACTTCTTTGTCTCACTGGCACGGGAACATTTTGTACTGTGCCTGTGGATTCAAATTTTTCCACTAGACGCTTCATTGTTGATCTGCTAGGACGATTATGACGATCATAAATTGGACGTAGCGCTCTCAACGTTGAGGCCACTGACTCCGAATTTCGGTAGTAAATTTTAATAATTTCGACTCGTTGTTGGCTCGTATATCTTTCCATCATGAAATGGCAAACCTTACTGAAGACAAATGTCAAAAAACCGCAAGAAAAATATGGCGTCGTTTGCTGTCCCTGTCGCTCTACTTTTGTAGCGTCCCTATTGAAAAACCCTTTACATGGCTGGGGTTTGAATCCATGCAGCTTGCTCAGCAGTCTAACCCATTAACCACTGAGCCATGGCGACCGAACCCAGCATAGGTGAATGTTGAATTGTTTTGCCATTTCAATGAGACAATTTGAAGTGGATTTTGATGTGATTGTTACTCATTCCAGGAATTTCATGGCCGCCTGGCTACCCGCACAAATTGCGATGTCCTTCAAGGGTACCACATTGTATCTTCTTCAGCCAGTTTTAGTTTTTCACAGAAAACGACTCCTGCCACTCCGCCTTCGAGTACTCCGCCAGGGAGTACTCGTTCCTGGTGTCATCACTTTCCCACTCTTCTCTGTTGGGGATTGTTGTCTGAAAGTTGAGGTTGAAGTTCAACTTAGGCGGTCCGTAGTCGGTGTTTTTCGGGATGAACCAGTGACCAATGGTGGAATAACCAATATGGCAGGTTGACTAAGCCTTCTTAGCTTAGCTGGAAAGGTGGAATAGCTGGAAAAAAATCAAATGGTAAAACAGAAAAATCTTCAGAAGCATGTAGGCTCAGCGAAACCTCCAATCGACCCTAGCTGTATAAAGGGAAAACATAGTTCTGAGATGACTTTTAGATTTGCTCGTAATTACATATTTTTAACAAATAAAAAAGTTGAAAGTGGCATAGCTGTAGATTATCCTACAGAGTGCCTCCGCTGTAACTCTTGCAGATTTTAGAATTCATAATATCATAAAAAAAATTTTGACATGGGACTCGAACCTACGCAGCTCGTGCAGCAGTGCAACGCATTATCTTCTAAGGCACGGCTTTTGATTAGCTTGGAAGAAATTTTCCTGACACTAGAATAGTGACGTTGATTTTTGCCACCTTTATTCGAAAGCCATCGTCCATAGATTTAGATAGGTTGTCACTTATGTATGAGTAAAGTCTCATGATGATGCTTTTGAACACTTTTTAACTTCCCACCTAGGTAGGTAGGGGAAGCACTGCAATCGGTTCGAACAAGAGATTTTAACAGGGCTTGACATTACGTGTGTGTGAATGTGATCACATTTTCCGTCTTCGATACCTGAAGAACTAAACAATGTAGGACCATGCGGTTTTTTTGGTTTATTTGCCATGAATGAATCTTAGAGCTGATTAGATTTTGAGCATAATCGATCTAGCGGATGTTGAGGAAATCTAAGAAGTGTTTTTTATCAAGTTCGCGCAACAACTCTTTGTGGAACAATTGCTGAGGAAATTGAAGAAATTTTGTATCCAACTATTTAATGCAAAAAAAATAAATAAATAATTAAAATTAATTCAATTCGACCCATGTGTGTTTGGTGGGAAGTATAGGACTGGTTCCCCAGTCGAATTTTTTTTGATTGATTTATGCCTAGGACGTGTGTACATAGTCCCTGAATGCACGGATAGATAGATAGACGGATAGATTGAACAGAAGCTCGCTTTAGCGCGGACTCCCCATTCACTGCAACCGCTAATGCTGAGCTGCTGAAAAGCTCTGCCGTCCACTCAATCTAATCGAATCCCCCCTTAGCGTGCAAAATAACAGATCTCCGATCATTGGTTGTTATTTCTACACCAGAAAACCAATTTAATTTCTTTTCTCTTTTAAACACTCTCGTCAGTTTAATTCGAAACAACCGAAACTTTCTCCCCTCTCTCAGTTGTTATCATTGCAATTTCTCCATTTACGATGTTACACCACAACTGAATAAAAATCACTTTAAATTGAGTTTTAAATTAAATGCTTGGCTAAAGTGCTGTGTATGTTTACGGAACGATGTATTTCAGAAGTAGATCGGCTTATGCCAAAGAGGACTTTTTCGCCCATAATATACACATTAAGTGATGGCAAACGGAAGCAAACCATCAAAGAGCACCGATACTATCGCTGAAATGGCTTTGGATAAACTTCTACCCTCAGGGTAGTTGCAATCGCAGTCTCTTCAACCAGTACCACAGCGAGTCAGTCAGAAGGAAAATTTTTAATGGACTTAATTTAAAAATGCACTTTTCCCGAAGTGTGACCTGAGAACTTAATTGCAATTCTACGTAAAGTATCGGATGGAAAGGAAATCCGATTGATGAATGTGGATTTGCCGCAAAAAAAAAAATCACAGATTTATCGGAAACAAAAATAAAGTGCACAGTTCAGAAGTTTTACAAAAGTTCGTAGCGCCAGTGAGTAGGGGCTGTTCCTTGGTTTTATTTATTTGTAATTGTAATTGAATTTGGCTGGCAGTTTATAATTTCTTTTAATTTATTATTTTTGCTTCTTAATTGAAATTTAGTAAATTTTTATGGTCTTCTAGGATTGGAGAAATTCGTTTAGCAATTTATTTGACGTAATTTCGTTATGAGTTCTGAAATTTAAAAAATAAATAGGTGGCTCCACAGCTCGGAATGAGTCTTAGCTTTTCGTAATCATTCATGTTGAGCGTTTCACATTTTCTTCGCAAGAATGGAAGGCATTACATTAAATAAATTTCCAACTCCGAACGCCGAATAGAGAAGCTTTTCCGTGACAAATTATACTCTCGGAGGTTTGTCATTTTGGCAGCTTGTATCCGCGATCTTATTCTTTCGGTCATTACCCAAACCTCATGACCATAGGTGAGGGTCGAAACAAATACTGATCGTGGATTCAAGCTGCCGAAATGCAATTTCTTCCTCGTATTGCTGGGGTAACTCGTCGAGATCGAGTTAGGAACACTAGAATACGCGAGGCACTCAAAGTCGAGCAGCTACTTCTTCGAACAAAGGGGTCCATACTTTGATGGTTTGGACACGTTAAATGCATGCCCCCAATTCGGGTTCCAAGACGTGCCATCAGGCAGCCCTCCCAGGGTAGGTACAGGATGAGATGGCTGGACCAAGTCCGAAATCTCACCTCTACCCGTATCCGTATAGCCCCTGATGATTAAGAGTCGATGGCGGAAGATCGGAAAATATGGAGAGTCCACTTAAGCTCCCTAAACCCGCTACCCTCATAGTGGATAAACGGGCCTTTGAAAATGAATGAATGAGTGAAGGTTTGTCGTTTCCCTACGAATGGTGGTGCCGCGAAATAAGTCGGTGGATATGGCTGGGGCTTGAACCTACGCAGTTTGCTCAGCAGTCCAACTAACCACTGAGCTACGGCTATTTTCGACGATCATACCTGAAAAAAGTTGCTTTCATGATTGTGAGGATCCTCCTTGACTCCCAAAATGCCAAAATAGAAATATAAAGCGAGTCCATGCGATATAAGCTCGACTTCTTGGCACTCACTGAAATAAGGTAATTCGATTAAATGGATTCAAACAACTACAACTCTTTAAGTCCGATTGTGAAAGTCCTCCGAAAGTATGCCCTAATCTGGATAATAATGGCCAGACTTCAAAAAAGGTAAACAAAATTTAGAAGTCGCCGTCTAAGAAAGAAAAGGTAAATTTATATTTTCGACTGGGTGTCGCGCAGAATTCCACAATAAATGGCGTCAAGGTTATAGTGTTAGGTGACTTCAATGCCAAGGTAGGAAATTATAACATAAGTTGGGTTTCCAATAAACGGCACCAAGTTCCAACTTAAGCCCCTGAAGGACTTCCTCACTGGACACTGTTTTATTAACCTTCAAATATGTACCGACTCGATCGAGAAACTGCAGAGCAGAGATTTTTAGAATAAGAATAAGAAGTCCACTTCACCAAATGCACCAACAGAGGGCCTTGACTCCACTTTTGCATACTTCTGCACCTTTAGCCACTAGTCCTACACAAAAAATGCATCGTTGATATTGTAGAGCGCAGTAGGACTCAGAGAATCTGGGCGCTGGATTCTAAAGCTGTACGACCCCAAAAACGTCCATCTGTACTTTCCTATCTTCTCGATCTCATCGCGACCATGGGCGATGACTTGTTTGGACGCATGTGTTTCTTCAAACCAGTGACATGTACTGATTCCCATGACCTTGCAATATCTGGGCGAGTCCTCTCTGGTAAATCTGTGTTCTAGATCAATTGTAGTTGGGCCACATCATCCTCGATATGATACGATTCCACAGCTCGTGCCATCTGATAGAAAGTGTGAGGGGATCCTTTCCTTGACGGCTCATAATAGGATGTGAACACACCTCGCGAGACATCTATCAAGGAATGAATTTCGTCTCGGCAGCTTGTCAGCCTGATCGTGCTTATCTATGACCCGACACCCAGATGCACCCAGATGACTTTGAATCGATGCACTATTTAAATGATTTCCTCTTTGCACTGTTCCGTCAACTTGGAAATTATCAAACTCAGTATTCCCTTTAACCACAGCAGGGTAAGAGTAAGCGCGCCAAGAAACCTATTCTTTGGAAACTCATTATCGAGGAAACATGGGGCGGATGATCACAAAGTTACTCAGGGATCTGGCTGTCGAAATACTGTCAAAAGACAAGTAGACAAAAGCAGAAGTCGCACTCCAAATTCCCTTGGATTTTTGGATGGATTGCCAGAGTAGAGTGGCACAGTGCTACGCGTCTCGGGTAGACCTGGGCCTCAACCAACAAGCAGCTCCAGCCAGCTCGATCTTAAGCCACCTGCCTCCAGTTTTGCACGCCAAGTTGGTTAAGGTCCCCTTCCACTTGCGTGTGCTACCTGCGTCGTGATCTTTTTTTATAGCACCGTCCCTCGGGTGTAGATTCGAAGATTTTCCGGGAGGAGATTTGATGACTATCCGGTCTACATGACCCAACCACCTCACTCTTCTGGCTAAGCCGATGTCACTGAACAGCCCGTACAGTTCGTCGTTGTACCTCCTCCTACACTCACCATTTATGCAGACGGGACCGAAAATCACCCAAGGAATTTTCCTCTCGAAACAGCCAACAGCAACCTCATCCACTTTTGACAGAGTCCATGCCTCTGCGCCGTAGAACAGAACTGGGACGATTAAGGTCGTATACAAGGTTACAGTTCGAGAGAGGGCTTTGCTACTCAATTGCCTTCTTAGCTCAAAGAAACAGCGATTGGCAGGAGTTATTCTTCGTTAGATCTCGACGCCGGTATCATTGTCTGAACTTATAGCGGGGCCTAGGTAAATACCTCAAAGTTATAACTGTCTATTTTGACGTTCTGTTGGGTGTCCTTTCTTGTTGACCGCTAAACCATCTTCGCCGCCTCCGTGACATCACGCTACGTTTTTCCGATTATGTCAATATCATCGGCGTATGCGAGTAATTGGACGGACTTTTGAAAGATTTTGCCTCTGGTGTTGGCACTTGAATTTTGCACCATTCTTTCAAGAACGATGTTGAAGAAATCGCATGACAGCGCCTCACCTTGTCTAAGCAGCGTGCATTCTCCATCGTCATCCTGCACAAACAGACGAGTTTGGCAAGGATGTTAAAACTAGACATTGCTCTCTATAGCTCGTCTCTATAGATGCTGTTATACGCGGCCTTAAAATCGATAAAGAGGTGGTGGGTATCGATTTGAAGTTCCTGAAATCTGCCGCAATGTGAATAGTTGGTCGATGGTGGAAACTCCTGGTCTGAAGCCACTCTGATACGGACCGATCAGATTGTTGACGAACGGCTTTAGGCGTTCACACAACACGGCAGAGACTGGTCTCTCTGTAGTTGACGCAGTTCAGAGTGTCTCCTTTCTTGAGGATCGGGCAAACAGTGTTACCCGTTAGGGATTATTGATCTCGCGCATCTAGCCACCTCACTTTAGTCAGTCCAAAAATGCCCAATGTACAGCGCATGAATTCTCGCTCAAGTTGAAGGAATCTAGGATTGTAATTTCTTTCGCATCTTGAATTGAGAAGCGTCATATTGTTAGTTACCGGGCACCACCACAAAGAGGTAAGCCAAGCAACATTTCTTTGGACTAGGTTGTCGCGCTACTGACTCAAACTAAGTTTTAACCAGTAAATCGTAACCTCGACAGACTCTTAGATATTTGTAGTGGGTGAAAATCCCACACTCATATCGGACTCAGTTTTATCTTGAAAAGATTCTCAACATCCAGGGGAAAAAAAGACCATCAAGCTACAGTGTTATACACTTCAGTTGGTTAAATATTTCCATGTAGATCTTCTTAGAGTAGAGCTCTAGCACTTAAGTGTCACTTTGGAGTTGGCTCGCTTCTTGTTTTAATCGCTCCTCCAACAAATAAAGAGGAAAAAAAAATCTAAACGAGAAGATCTAAATATTAAAATAAGAGTATTATTATAAAATGTAAGAAGATTACAAAACACTGTGTCGTCTAAATGTTCGCTGGACGGCAAAAGCAAAACGTAATACATTTTTAACACAAAGCCAACAAAAGTCGCCTACTTCAACTAGGACAACTGCAACGAACCGGACAGGGACAATTGTCCCTCAAAACTTGAATTATTTTTGCACTCCATCTACGTTCTGTTCCCACGCTTTGTTTTCCGCTGCCCTCATTCGAGTGGACCTTCAATTCTCCTGCATATTTAATTTGAAGCTCTTCAAAAACAAAAGTTACAATTCACAGATTAAACATACAAATTCGGACGAACTCCTAGAAAAGAATCCTTGTCCTGTTTCGGTAGTAAAATCCCCTCTACACTCGAATGTGTGTAATGTCGCAACACTACAATGTGGAGATTTTTGATTTCGAAGTGGATACGGGATTTCCAGGTGTCATTGCATGTGTCAGTTTCACGTCCGAAACGAGAAGCCGTCAAGGGGAGGGAACACGGTGCCGTTCTTTGTATTGGATGGAGTATGTTCGGATGACCCAGAGTGTGACATTTGAATTGCTTAGGCAGGATTTAAGGTGTGAATTGCAAAAGGTGTCTCATGCAATATACATATATCATGTACAATTTAGATTTCTTTTCACCAAGCATAAAACAGTTCCAGAGATTGGTTTATCTTTTCCAAACAATTTAATACTAATGAATATAAAGCCAATAATGCCGAATATCCTTCGGTATGTAAGCTAATTTCGGCATAATCCGATCAAAGTGGCGACAGGGGAGAAGGAAAGCATCTTGAAAAAGAAATTCGCTTAGAAGTAGGCACATATCCACTCATTGTTCGGGTGGTAAATGACAAAACCGCTTGTACGGTATTTTGGGCGGAAAAGCAAAACTCACCGTGTATCCCTTAATGCGAGGGGTTTGTTTCCTGAGAGGATGTGGTGCCATTGGCGGTGGGTAATCTGCTCGAAAGTGAAGTTTTGCTTTTTAGAATTTCCTTCTTTTTTTCTTCTTCTTCTTTTTCTTGTTTCTGGTGTTTTGCTCGAGGTTGCTAGTATGTATCTGAACGAAAAGGATGTTTCCTTTATTTTTTCCCGAGTTTTCTTTTCCGCGCCGTAATGGAAAACTTCTTCTACGTATTCTTGATTAAATTACTTGAAGGAAAGTGTTCAGGCGGCAAATTGAGGATTTTACATTTTCAAGTTGAGAGAAATTAAAAATGAACAAGGAAATGATGGTGCGTGGCGTGGTGATTTTCCTTTCGGATGTATTGTGCATTATGTGTGCTCGTAATTGCTAACTTGTGAAACCTTAAAACAATTTGTAGCATGTTTTGTGGTTTGGTGAGATAAGGCGGGTGTACTTTGTTGATTGCATTTATCTTGACTACCTACCCCCTGTCTTTAATGAAGTGTGTCTTGAATAGACTTTACCAGTAAATAAGAACATGGACCGAAAGAGAAGAGGTGACTGGTATTTTTTTCTCATAGTGGCTTCAGCTGTTTACTTAGTTGGTTGAAGATTTTTATAAATTTTCTAATTTTATCAACCTCCAATCCGATTTGAAGCCCCACACAGAAGCCCCTACTTGTCGAAAAACTTAAGATCTAACCTTAGTAATTGAGTTCACCAACTAATGTTACCCAAAGTGCTACAACATTCTAGAATCTGTTTTATGAATGAAATTGATGGTGTTCCGTACCTAGAGACTTTTATCAACAAGCTGGTGATGATGAGGCGAGTTGACGGCATCATCATCATCATCATTTTCAATGACCCGCTTATCCACTATGAGGGTCGCGGGTTTCCCGATCTTTCAACATCGAAATCATCAGGAGCTATTCCCATACGGGTAGAGGCGAGATTTCAGACTTGGTCCAACCATCTCATCCTAGGCCTACCCAGGGGACGCCTACCCGATGGCACTGATTCCATGATACGTCTTGGAAGCGGTCTCGGTGGACGTAAGGATGACCAAGTCATCAGCGAAAAGCAGATGACTTATCCTTAAGTCTACCAATTCGAACTGGGTTGTAACACCCAATCCATAAACACAATGAAAAGGAGAGGTGACAGAACGCACCCCTGGCGAAGTCCAACGCCCACAGTGAAAGGTGTCGACTGAACGCCGTTCATCCGAACACAGCTCTTACAGTTAGTGTACAGAGATTGAATGGCCCTCATAAGAGAACCGTCAATCTCATACTCCTACCGTACACTCCAGAGTTTACCTCGAGGGACCCGGTTGACGGCATCAATTTTTATTTTATTTTAACTGCCAACACACATATGAAGTGACATACTACACTCGGGATACCAAAACCATGCAATTATCTAGCGCCGAAGCTGTACCCAATACATAAATCTCTATGCTGACAAGTAGTAGTATTTATTTAGACGAGTGATAGAAGGCCATGTCTAGGTTTGACATCCCTGCCAGACTCGAAAATGCTTTGCTGTCAAAAAACGATTTACACAAGGTGCCGCGCGGTCATTGCTTACTTATGAATTGTTTAAACCAGGGGTGGCCATGGTGTAATGGTAAGAATTATCGTTTGTCATGCTAAATGTCCGGGTTCAACTCCTGATGCCAAAAAACATTTATTTCTTAAAAAAAAAAAATAAAAAATTAAACTACGACTACATAACGCCTTGAAGTGCGAGTGGATTATATAAAAAAAAACCATCAAGGCAGTACCAGACACACAATCTTTCTGTGCAACTACTAACGCATACTGACTATGTTGATATCATCGGCAGAATTAAGTGAGCTGTCACGAGTTTGCTCGCTGGTATAGAGATGTATAGAGATTCGCAGTAAGATAGTTTTGAGGCGCACAAGTAGTACACAATCTACCTTTTCGCGTTTATTAATATCAACATACAAATGCTGTTTGGAGGAAAGTTGACTATTTTACTTCGATCGAAAGATGTTCTTTTTCGAAAATCGAGTCGCAAATGCAGACTAATTTCGCACATGACTCAGTGGTTAATGCGTGTGTTAGCCATGTCCACGGAAAGTTTTTCGCGGTACCACCTATCATCTGAGAATGACAAACCTACAAGAGTACAATTTTTGATGAAAAAGCTTCTCAAATCCCCCGGAGTCGGGAATAACTTGCAGGTCATTTCTATTCGACGAAAAATAAAGCACTCACATGATAAATGCAAGGAGCAAGGCTTTTGTTAAGCCCGACCTGCCGAATGTGGATTAATTTCACACTGGCAGTGGGAAATCCTGCAGTGATTCCCAGCAGGGGAATGAGGTTTTGGGTAAATGCCTTCCATTCAACCACATTTTCGTGTTAAGCAATTTCCCACTGCTACATTCGAGAAGTGGAATAATTTCCCACTTGTGGTGAAATAAATTCCCAAATTTCCGTGAAGTTATTTCCCTGCACCTTAAAGGTGTGCAATAGATCGAAATCACATTACCTTCACTCGGAGACCCAAAAGGTCTGTTGTGATCCCCGTTTATTTTGCGGCAAAAGAGAACAAATTTTGCAATGAAAGAACCTAGCCTGTAGCATTTCGGTTCCAGAACCACTTGATGCGCCTTATAAATGCTGCTCAATAAGTCCAATATATACAATATTAGAGTCTACTATATCTTATCTGCGATGATTGTAAAGAGCCTTGAACACAGTGAAGTTAGTCGGGAACCCAGCAGATTTGGACTTTGTAGTGTCTGCTGGTGCATCGCGATCTTTCTCAACTAGGTTTGATTTGACAGTGTTGGTTTATGGTGTCGTTAGAGCAGCTTTGCTGTAGATATACGAAGATGGTTGCATCCGACGGGGGGGATGTGGCCTTTTAATTGCGAGGATTTCGGCTTAACACTGCCACTACAAGCATAAGGTAGCCTGAAGGATTTTTTTTTTTTTCAAGTAGAAACTAGCTCCTGTTCCTATATTCATTTTTTGAACCATTAGCCAATATCATGGTCTCCTGATCGCTGATTACACTTTCCGACTCCTTGACTCGCGGCTGGTGAGTAGGATAATAGGATTCCGAAATAAAGAGTTTAAGGTCTTTAGAATTGCCGCATGTCCGTAGGTAGACTTTGACGAGCTAACACGTCAACATTGTTTTTGTCTAAGTTGATGGTAAGAAAGATGGTTGGAGGGTTAATAATTTTGAATCAGTCACTGTGAGAAAGCTAGCTCGTCATCCGAGCTTATAAGTCCCTCATCCGATTCCTCTCAGCTTAGCATTCGATTATCAAAGCATGAGTTAGGGACGATGTGACTGTTACAACATGCTCTAGGCCCCTGGGTCAAAAGAAGGTTGCAATCGAACGTAACAATTTGGAAAAACAATTTTTTTTTTTTTTTGAGAATTTTCTTAATTTATTTAAATAAAATTAAAACTAATAGAAAACTTAAACATATAAAAGTAAACGATTAGGAGATGATATTGAATATCGAATCTAATGGGTCTAAGGAGTTCTCTCGCTAACAGCTTCATTAGTAATCACCACTTGAATGTCGAACTTGTGAGCGAAGGACAAAATTGTTTAAAGGAAAACTCTATTGTTTGATTTTGGTCGACGATTTATCTTCGGTTCGGACTAAAGTAGGTGACATTATATCATGTGGAGAAGGTCATCCGCTTGGTCTGTCTCTATTGTCTATGCACGGTGATGCTTGTGCTTGCAATCCGGAGAGGAGCGCTTAAACGCTTTCTCATTGATAATCCATTGAAGTAGTAGCACTCGTGAGACAATGACAAATCTTCGCATTTATCTTCACAGGAATCGGTGATATATTTCAAGATTCAAGATGTTAAAAGCGGAAGCTCACTTCATGACATAATATATTGATTTCTTTTAAAGCAGATAAGAGATTACAATTGAAATCTGAGTTCGTACAAGGACATTAATACCAGGAACGACGACAGCGAGGTATTTAGTTTGTTTGTCTAGTGCACGAGGAGCGTAGTGCAAATCGGACGATTGTAGCCACGTTGATACACACGCAGCATTGCCTTCTATCCAATGTTTGCATGTGGGCAAACTTTGGCTCTACATGCAAATGCAATGTAACCGCCCTTTGACAAGCATTGGCATCAGCTGCATGGAGCCACCTAATCGATTGCTAATCCCGACTGGAATCTTGTTTCAATTACCTATGTACATTAGTTAATTATTTCTTCATTGATTCGGAAGCAATTCGCCGAGCATGCACCCAGCCAATCATCAATCAAGGTGATTTGTTTTATCTCAACCTGTCAATGATATCACTTCAGTTAGGATGTGTGGCGTAATCAATCACACGCTCGTTGGATTTTGTCAAGTGTGGAAAAAGGATTTATTCCCAGCAGTGCTCGCTCACGTGTATGCGCTTGTCTGTGCTTGTGGGTAGCACATGTAGCATTAATAGCTGTTCAGGGATGCGACAAAAATAGCAACAAGAACCTGCGTTAAATTTTACGTACATTACATACGTGTTGGTATCTGTATCGATTGGTGAAATTAAAAATATTGAACAAGAGGCTGCTCAATCAAAATAACACCGGTATGGGAGCGAACGGAACGTAGATGCTCCTTTGATTGGCGTTAACTTCCGATTCAGTGAGACGTTATCGGAGTTCAATATGAAATTTACTATCTGAAAAATTGTGTCGAAAGATGTGACAAGTACGTGTGAAAAGCTCTGCCCTAACAAGCGAACATCTCCAGGGTGAAACGTTTTATTTTTCATTCAAGTCGGCACAAATTTACAAAGCGTGCAAACACGTCCTGTTCGCTTTTGCTAATAAATGGAAAAGGATGGCAGGAGTGGGGAACAACTCCCGGCGGCGGTCGGTGATGCGAGCGTACGATGTCTCACAATAATATTTAACTGAATTTTCCTGTGAAAAGAACTTGGGTTTTAACCGAAGTAATGTGAAGAATCTAAGGAAGAGGAAGATCGCAGTCGTAATGCAACTGCCACATCGATGATATCGAGAGCACCTCTTGCAGATCCGATTGATGTTATCGCTTTTTATGAAAGGAATTTTTTTTTATGACTCGGCAGTACAAGCTTGTCCGCAATACCCAGCTGTAGTCTTTTAAATGAGTCATCTTACGATTTACCTCAACCGCCAGGTTTATGTGGCGAAGTACTTAATTTAGTCTCTTTGCAAGAGCAACCAACATCTTTGGTGGAAATTGCCAAGTTTATTTCAACGAAACCTATTACTGTATTAACACTACAGACCATGCAAAGATGGAGGAAGGGGGCTGAACGAAAAAGCTTCTAACGCTCGCCGTCCGCAACGCATTGCAAGCACATCTTGGAAGATTTTTCTAAATGTGTGCGGGTATCTACTACAAAAGATGGTACAGAAGAGATACCACAACCTTTTGGTTTGCAGACGACATCGCATCGTATGTAAGGATACCATTGGAACTCTTTAAAGTTCAAGTGATGTCCGACTGGAAATACCTAGCACAACTCTTTGCTAATTGTCAGAGTTAAGGACCTGGGCGAGGGCAGTAGGTCAAAATTCTGTAATTGTTTAGCCTACAGCAGCGGTGCCTTCCTTTTGGATGCAGGTAACCTGATTACATGGGTGGTGCAAGCGTTCCATTACAGTAAACTGTATTTAAGAATGCAAGGTAGACTGTAGAATATCTTTCGAAAAGGTGCCGGCATTGACGCTACAGTCCGGGGTGGACCTGGGCCTCAACCAACAATCTCTCCAGTCTCCAGCCAGCTCGATCTTTAGCCAGCTGCATTCAGTTTTGCACGCCAAGTTGGTTAAGTTCCCCTTCCACTTGTGCGCACCACCTAAATCGCGGTCTTCCTCTACTGCACCGTGCCTAGGGTGTGGATTCGAAGTTTTTCCGGGCCGGAGCATTGGTGTCCATCCGCTCTACATAACCCAGCCACCTCAGTCATTGGACCTTCACTCTTCTGGCTAAGCCGATGTCGCTGTACAGCCCGTACAGTTCATCGCTGTATCTCCTCTTCCACTCACCTATGCAGATGGGAACGAAAATCACCCGAAGAATTTTCCTCTCGAAACAGCCAAGAGCAACCTTATCTGCTTTTGATAGAGTCCATGCCTCTGCAACTTCAACTCATAGGGTCGTTACCGCTACGGTCCCCCATCTTAACGCACTCTGCGTTACACTCCTGGTTCCTGGTGCTGGTAAGCTAGTATCTTTCTCGTGGTACCACAGTGGACCAATCTGATCTAAGTGTGTCCCTGTCTGAACGGGGCCAGCCGCCTAATCTAATTCTGGCGGAGCGAAACATTATCGTAGCTTATACGCTGTTTCTGCATCTTGATATTCATAGACACGGAAATCTTTTGATCAAATTACTGCCAAACAGGTTGACCATATTGCGATACTGTAATTATCTCGACAAATATTCTCTGTAACCACGGTACTGTTGATACAGCAAAGCTATGTATCGCCGAAAAACTTAGGTGACCGTATATAAGACGCTTATCGTCTCAGTTCTATTGTGTAGCATTGACTTTGTCAATAGAGCATGAGGTGCATGAGGAACGGAGTTCAAATACAATGACTAAGATAGCTGAGATATCTATATACATGTAGGGAAAACAGAGCATTTGGCAACGCCACCCAACGAAGAAAACAACGAAGGAAGAATTGTAAAAAAGGAGACCGGACCAACGATCGCCAAGTAATTACTCGCGCTCTTGACCGCCAACCATCGAAGGAGACACACCAGCCAGCACATCCCACCCAGCGCCGTATTCGTGTAAAATTCAATAATTAAAACTTACTTCAATAATTAAACTTAATCTATTAAAAGCTACATATGTTATAACTAAACTTAAACTGAATTAAACATTTTATAACGTTGAATGTGTTTTTGATTCTACATACATATGTTTGCAGAACAGATGCTTTCCAGTGCTACGAACTACAAATCTTGAAACCTACTCAGGAGGGATATACACCGATCGTCAGACCTTTAGTCACCTACGGCGCTGTAGCATGATGGAAAGCAACTGAGAAGTCTACATATCTCACAAACCTCACAAAGGTACAGAGACTAGCTTGGCTAGGAGTAACAGGACCTATGAGATCAACACCCCAATTGGGTTTAGATATTATGTTGAATTTAACCCCACTAGACCACTTCCTAAAGAGCACAGTGGCAAAAGCAACACTAAGTCTAAGAGAGTCCGGCTCACGGAAGCACAGCTCCTACGGTCACGGGGCGATACTTCACCTATACAGACATGGTGATCCCGAAAGGAAAGCGGACTACATCACACCACACTTAGACTTCGACAAAAACTAATCCACCCTTATACCCAAAAGACAAGATTGGGAAGCCAATACCCTAACGGGAGAGCAAGCTATTCAAATCTACACTGATGCTTCTAAGATGGAGAAAGGTACTAGTGCAGAGGTGTACCGAAGTTCGTTAAATAAAAACGATTCATACAGACTCCCGGATGACTGTAGTGTCTTCCAAGCTCAAATTTTCGTAATTGATAGAGCAGCAAGGACAATAGATAATAGGAGACTGAACCCAACTAAGATCATTATCCTCGTCGACAGTCAAGCAGCTATCAACCCTCTAGATATTGCCAGCACAAAATCAAAAGCGGTGTCTGCTTGTCGTAAAATCCTAAATAAAATAGGCGTCACCCACGAGGTCAACATCTGCTGGGTCCCCGGACACAGCGATTCCGAGGGCAACCACAAAACAGACGAACTTGCTCGGGAGGGATCAGCTTTGGAAAGACAGAACACCCACACATCGATAAATATTCCTATCGGTGTACTGCAAGGTAACGTCGACCACAAGATGGGGGAGCTAATCAACACCGTTTGATCCGCCAGAGGCGACAAATGGGAAATAGGCTGTTTGAAGAACTGAGTGATCTAACAGAAGTACTCATTACGAGCATACTCCAAGTCATTAAGAGTACAGGGTGGTTTGACAGATCATCCATCTAGAACCCAAGGCTGAAACATGGCCCACGGCACAAAGGGGAACACAATGGACCAGTAGGCCCCCGTGGATGCTCAGTGATTGGACTGGGTACTTCCCCCATAACCTAACCTAGCTTAACATACCCAGGAGGGATAACTCAGAAGAGGAAGACTGCGATTTCAGTGCAAAGGGCTAAGTTTCACCCCAGACTGTATGTAATAAAAGTTTTAAACGTTAATTTACAAATTAATGTTGTATTGCAAGCAGTGGTGTCCCATGAACAATAAATCAAGCACATTTCTTTAGCTCTTCTTAACGTGAAGGACAACAGGTTTTGTTTTCTTTTAGTACAAGGTTTTCTCCTTTCACTCGTTACAGGTCTGTTTACACTGGGGCTAACCTATCACTGATTGGTAGCTCAAACTAGGTCCTCGAGGTATAAATAAGGATAATCTTACGCAGACTTTTCGTAACCTAAATTCAATTTAATTTACATTCTTTAATTGATCAATCAATTAATTAATTTAATTTTATTCAATTTAAACGATTTTTTTTTTGTTCGAAAACAGCATTTGTAAAGATCATGTGAGGGGTGAAATAATTCTGTGGTTAGGTGGTGTCAAAAAGGTGTTTATGTAAATTTATATCCCACCAGTGCATTATGACAATTGACTGCTATCAAAATATATATGTAAAGTGGCACCAATAGATGCGAAAATGACATTTTTCATATTTTAATGTATAAAACTACAATCCATCGCTTTAATGAATTAATTGATATAAACCACGAACCAGACATGAAGTGATTTTATTAATTGGAATGGAGAGCCTAATTGAAAATTACGCTTCTGATTTAAGCATTACAAAACGTATGGTTGAAAGCCTGCCTATGACAATACGGTGAAAAAGTATTTCAGTAAACTGACCTGTCACTACCTGCAGTCGATTAACTCATAGAGTTTATCAGCTGGATGCGAACACTATTTTTTTAACCCTTTTGTTCCATGTGTTAAAAAAATATTCGACATGGTATTTTTTTTCTTCTCCTAATAATACATTTTGCTTTGTTTTCAACGAAACTAAGTACATAATTGGAAATGATAAAAATTAAATTTTTTGTTTTAGAGTTTGGACAGCTTTATTTTGCGGATGAAGATTGAGTCAGTGAGTTTTCTTCTTTCGTTGTCATAATTTAGATTTCCTTCGCAAATTTCATATTTTGTTGAAATTTTTTTGTGCAACTTTTTGTTTTTAATTGAAAACGATGACGTATACAAAAAGCAATATCACGCGCATTAGTAAAATATGCAAATGGCAATGATGTGTTTAAATGGCGGACATGAGTGCCACAACCATTGATAGTTTTCACAAAAACAATCTTTGTCTACCAACTACTTTGACCTCCGACCCCGTGAACATCGGGTTCGTAGCCTTAATACAAATTTCCTTTTTGGAAAATCCTTAGTGGTAGCTAGCAACAGAGGGGAAGGGTTTCCACTAAGATCCACTCCTCTTTTGATTGGAATAGAAGTGAAAGAATTCTCCAGGTGGATTCAAAGGTGGCCTCTACAATTCTAGTTGAATTGAAATCCTATGTGAACTTAGGCAAGAAGTCTTAAGCTTCCAACACTTGAGCGTGTAACGCTGCTCCTGAGCTCTACGATCAAAATTGACGGAAAGACTGTCGGTTTCTCCAAAAAAGGAGAAAAATTAGCACAAGAAGGTAAAAAAAACAAATTTTCGCTGTCAAGCAAAACGAAGCAGTTAACCCACTCCAATTGATTTCTGAAATTCGGTCAAAATAGTTTACCTCTGGTACCAATGGAGTGTGAACATACATATGTATGTAGTTGTCCCGATCCGCAAAAATTGGACCATCGCGGCCACATCCATTGCTATCCCCAGCATCATATGCAAGATCCTTTCTTGGCATCGCTGCCAACCACTCATGTCTCTGCAGGATGTTCGGTGTTCAATCACCAAAAAGTTATTTAGCCAAACTCTCAACCCAATACCAGTGGCACAATCTTCCAAAACAACTGGTATACGCCGACGATATTGATATCATCGGCAGAACTCAGTGAGCTGTTACACCAGTGCGTTTGGAAGTATAGAGACGGAAGCAGCCAAAAACTTCCGACAATGATCGAGATACACAGTGGCAACGATTAGTCAAAAAAAAAAAACTAGGAAAAGTCTTCGAATTAAATCTGTTTCGACAAACCTGTTAAGAAAGACCTCTTCTAATGTATCACGCACTAATGTATCGCGCACTTAATCAACTAAATATGCGCAACTGGAGACAGTTTTCTTAGGACCTTGCCAACCGGAGAAGCTTGTAAGTTAAGACACAGGTCCACCCCGAATTTTAGCACCACCTAAACCTTGCTAGAATTCTGTAACAAAAATAAATCTATTAAAGGCAAGCTTGTGCAGGATGACTAGCCTCTGTGGCCTATCTGGTCGAAAGTTAGAATACTCTATTTTCGTGGTGTATTCCCTTGAGTTCTTTGACTTCTTACGTCGTAATGTCTGTAAGAACGACAAACTAGTCTCCTGTTGGCCTTCGGTAATTCACTGGTTGAAGATTTGGCGTAAGTGGAGGCAAATCGCTGTTTCGTGGATGACGTAACGTTCAATCAGCATCACCATTTTATTTATCCTTAAACAACGATAAGTCGTACTATGGCTATGCTTCTTGTTCTAAATACTAAATACCTAACACCACCAGACACACATAGGCCCTTTGTGATAACACTAGGATCTATACCCTAAGTGCCTTTCACTTTATTGAGACCATTTGGAGCTCCTGATAAAGCAAAGGATATTTTTCACATCATTATATGATAATTCGCTTAAATTGTCGAAGTGATAGGCTCCTAGATAGAGCTTCCTTTTTTGGGATAGGGCAGGACAGGTACAGAAGAGATAAAGGATAGTTTCTTCCTCCTCCTCGTCCCTTCAGCTCCCGCAAAAGTCATTTGAGAAGAGGCCCATCCTTCTGGCATGAGGGCCGATGGGGTAGTGGCCAATGAGAACACCGATAAAGGTGCTGATGAGCGAACTTTCAAGCAAGATCAGACTTTTAGACCGAGTGGAGTCAAGCAAGATCAGACTTTTAGACCGAGTGGGGTTTAGCATACGCGAGCATTGATGCGAGCCAGGTTGGGCCACGGAGGCAACTTCGGTACAGGTGAGGAGGACGGAGCACGCTTGCGGTTGCTCAGCTCAGCTCGTCGAACGGGGGGTGGTTCTTGTCCACCCCACCTTGTACCACCTGCTCAGTACACAAAAAAATCGTGCCATGATTAAAGCTCTCTGGAGGTATGACATATGGTACCATTCCTTCATCTTTGGTTTGTTTTGCTAATCGCGTCGTACTCTTAGATTAATTAACAGGTAGCGAGTGGAATACCCAAATTCCTCCGTTCTGGTGGGATCTTTAGAGAAGTACCACGCTTAGCGAGTTCATCGGCCTTGCAGTTCCTTGGACCGGATACCCAACGTAGGTGAATGTTGAAATATTCTGCTATCTCCATAAAAGACGAGCGACTATTTAAGGTAGCTTTTGATGCATACATATGTAACTGATTCCAGACATTTTAAAGCAGTCTCGGCATCGGTAAAAATTGTGATGTCTGTGCAGGATAATATATTATGCCTAAGCCGGGATAAGGTATTTAAGAGCAAGGCACCAGATACTAGCAAGAAATATTGTCCATCTAATCGTAGTAAGGTTATGCTAAGTATTTCGACCTTTAGTGTGAAAATCATCCGTTCTGTTTTTACAGTACTAATGTGTGAAATTACAGCCGAAGTTTACTCCTCTCTCAGGGCTCCTTCTACGATTTATCTCAAAAGAGAACCTTCCTGGTACTAGAATCATGACGTCTTCGCCTTGCGCAAGCATTTTAAACCTTCCTCGTCTAGCCTCGACAACAATCAGCAAGAGTTCACCAATTTGATGTCCTACACGTACGTGTGGTCCCATTTGGGATCATGGGATTATTACTCTTAAAGGAGCTACGAATTAACACAAACATATTTCCATTAATTTTTCAAGCATCGATTGGGTCTCTTTGAAACACTTAAATACCTACATGATTGCCGCCACCCAGGAAATAATATTTTATTGGCATTTATTACCCACCTGTTGGGTCCCTAAAATTCAATTGTAGATACCGATGTGCCAATATACAGAGAGGTATAAAAATTAATTGCTTGTAAGCCAAATTCACTTGTTTTATATACGATCATCCAACAAGAGGACTCATTTTTTCTTAGCGAAAGTACAGTGTTGTGCTTGGTCTGCTGGCTTCAATTCTTGTTTCAGCTGGACCTTTTAAGCATGTAAGCCAAAATTTGTATGCAAAATGCGGTGCAAAGTGGCTGCGGATAGGCCCAATTCCTGTGATCATCTTGAAATGGACACACCTGGGTTTTTAGTCACACTGAATACACTGTTGCCACCTTCTAAGACATAGAAGGCGCTTTAAACAACGTCCACACTGAAGCTATGCGGGAATCTCTCACCGAGTTAGGGATAGAGGAGTCTATGAGTTAATGGATAGTATCCATGCTAAGTACCCGAATTATTCAGGCAAACCTAGGATCTAGTAGCTTGACCAAGTTCGTAAAAAGAGGGACTCTCCAGGGCGGAGTCTCTACTATGGGTCTTGGTGATGAATAAAATCTTGATGCGACTAGACACGGAAAGGTTTAAGGTAGTGGCGTACGCGGATGACGCAGTAATCTTAGTGTCAGGAAAGTTTCTCTCGGCGATAAGCCAACTCATGGAGAGCGCTATGGACAAGGTAAGCTCTTGGGCCATCAGCTGTGGCCTAGGGTTGAATCCGGACAAAACCGAAATGATGCTCTATAGTACCAAAACCAAAGTACAAAACTTCCCATGCCTCAAACTGAACGGTCAACCACTCACATTATCTTCCAGTGCTAAGTACTCGGACATAGTCCTCGACCCTTAGCTTAGCTGGAAATTTAATATCGAGCATCGCGTTAGGAAGGCAACCATAGCCTTTTATGCCTCCAACAGAACCTTCGGTAAAAAATGGGGACTTCAGCCAAAAATTACCCTATGGATGTACACAGCCGTTGTACGTCCAATTCTCACTTACGGCGCCATAGTCTGGTGGCCCGCTTTAAGTAAAAAATATAAAACTGAATATGTCGAAATCCTTTCGACTTCCGAATTTTGCCAGTGTCTTCCAGGCAGAGCTCCTTGCCATCCGGGAAGCCTGCCGTGTGCTGAAAAATTCTCCAACGCCCATGTTCAACACAGCCATCTCAAACTACATCCTCAAAGCTGATGGAGCAATGCCAGGAAGAGCTAAATCAGCTGGGAGTCCAGTGCAGGGTCACTCTCACCTGGGTGCCAGGTCATAGTAAAATTGACGGCAACGAAAAAGCCAACGACCTGGCCAGTCGGGGACCAGCACTTATCGACTCACTGGCGGAAGTTGTTAATATCCCGCTAGGAGCCGTTAAGGGCAATATTCAACACCACATTCTGAAAACGGCCAACCAAGTGTGGAATAGACTTAGCAACTCCCCCATATCAAGAAAGACCTTGCCCTGTTACAACAAACAGAAAACAAACGAGGTACTAGGCAGACCAAGACAAGATATTGCGAGAATCGTAGCCGTTAGTACGGGCTACTGGCCAGTGGGTGACCACGCAGCTAAGCTAGGTATTCCCCACAACACTTTTTACCGCAGTTGCAAGGGTAACAGCGAAAAATAATCCCTGCATCATTCCTGTGTAAGTGTCCGGCCCTAGCTAGGGTCAGACAGCCCACTCTGGGCAAACCGTTCTTCGACGACCTCAAAGACATTTCCAGGAGAAAGATATGTGTTCGTCTATCAACCTATAACGTCCACAAACAACCAGGCAAAATGAGTTGTGGTAACAAAACGGCGCATCCAGAGCTAATTGGGTTCTAAGAACCGCCACCTTTTACTTATCAAAAGTTATTGCAATGAAAGTTGAATGTTGACAGTTCAAGAATGGCGGGAAATTTAAAATGACACCTCTTGTTGAATGAACCTGTACAAAATGCTCGTTCATCGGTGGCCAACAGATATTTCGGTCAGCATCACTGTTACCTTTTTGGCAAATTAAACTAAAATTCTTTCAGTATATATGTATAAGTCCCGCATATAGACACAAACAGAAATGCTTCTTGCTTCACTATCCATTTCAGTGGTAATGGCAGTAGAATTCTTTCACGGAAACCAACTAATCATGTCTGCACGCGTTGAGGTACTTAGTCCTAAAAAAAACTGAGAAAACACTAATAACGTCCTGTGAACAGTTGCAAAATTACGATAAACGTGAAAGGCTATACATCGATTAAGTTTTAATTTTTATTCAGCACCCCGAACGATACATAATTTGTACAACCAGACTGTAGTATTTTTAACACTACATACTTGTAGCTACTATAAGCACTATCCTTAAATTTTTTTTTTAAATGGATAGGTTAAAAGGTTTTCGTAAGCCCTTTTCTCAATTAAATATTTAATATTCCATTACTCCAGCATCTCCTCGTAAAACCAAATGAAACAGAAGGGAAAGAAAAACGTTGCCTCTTCAGAAATTTTCATATCTGCTGATGTATCAAAAAGTGAAACATCTTTATGGCACCCAATTAGGAAACTCTTTTCTGCGAACTACCGCCAAAATTTGATACTCTGCCTTATCGGTTGGGAAACGTTTAACCATTAGTGACGAACGCATATACGTACACAAGTGTAATGTGATGCGGAAGATAAGACCATTCCAACCATACGAACTCGGTTGTACTCAAGCCGAACGCGATTTGACGGAGGAAAAAAAAATTCAGGAGGATATATCTCTTCTCGGGGTTCGTCTTGATTGAAAATTTATTCCTTGAACCGAACCGAAGGCAATCATTTATTCTGCTCCAGTGCACGTAATCGAAATCTAAAATTCGATAGAATCTCGGCGTATCGAACATTTTTTCGGAGAACGTTTAACTTCCGGCGAAAACCACTGAGGGTGAACGGGCCGCTCTTCGGCGTAGAGAAAGTTGTGAATACGGTGTATGAACCTATTAAAGCGGTGTTAAGTAGTTAAGAACCCGTGAGGTAATCGTTGCTTTTCAAGCGAAATATAATTTTTATTGATGCCTTTGATGGATGTCTGACGTTGTAAGTGCATGGCATGCATATTGCAAGTGGCATTATACATATGTATATATTTGAGTCACTGCAGCAAGAGAAGTCTTGCTTGGTGAGTTACAGTTGTCGATTTTGGGATTTTGATCGAAGTTGGCATATCCAATGTGTGCTCGTACTGAAGTTGGTCTTAACTTCGCGCCATTGCAGCACTCCAGCCTAAGGATTCGTCACTTTAGCCCACCTAACTTAACACAAAACCGGGTTCAGCGGCGCCGTTTTCCAGTTTTCATGGGTAGTCTTTGCGAGAACCATTGGTAGATTTCTCTTTGTAAGTTTGCTTTGTTGGAGCTTGAACAGTTTTAAGGAAATATTCGTACTTTTCGTGTTAAAAGTTTTATCACTTGAAGTACAAAAAGTCGACTCATTCTTTTCTCCTGTCAAAGCCTATTGGTATGCCATTCAATGACACGGTGTCGAGTTATGATACCTTCTATTGTGCTGATGTGCTTAATCTTTTAGACGATAAAGCTATTGGAGTGTTCAGGATCCAGCTCAGACCAGAACTGTAAAGTAAAGAGTTACGTGTGTCAATCGGTGATGTCAATCGCATTTATACTGAGGTATTGCTTGCAAGTAGCGAAAAGCATGTCCAGATTCTGCTTCGTCAGTAAAATCGATAAAGTTGTGCCATGCCTGGTGAGTTCGTCAGCCATCTCGAATGTCCCTATTCCCATCTTGTTAAGAGGCAACCAACGACTTAAAGCGATTCTTGTCAGTGAAAATGGTGATATTACGCACATTGTGCTTCAACCACAAACGTCCTTGACAATGGTTAGAGGGTAGGTCTGCCAGACATCGAAATTTTGGCGGGACAGTCCCGATTAAGAGTGGTCGCCGTGACTCAGTGGTTAGTGCGTTGGACTGCTAACTGAGCGGCTAACTAAGCCCCAGCCATATCCATCGAACATTTTTCGCCGCAGCAAGTATCGTCGAGGAATGACAAGCCTCCGGGAGTATAATTTGTCATGAAAGAGCTTCTCAATTCACCGTTCGGAGTCGGCAATAAATTGTAGGTCCCTTCCATTCGTGCAAACAATACAACACGCACAACATGAATGGTTGCGAGAAGCTAGGCCTTGGCTTATCGAGCTATTTATTTATTTTTTTAGTCCCGAATTAGAGAATGTCAGTATTTGGCCCCGACTTATGTTCTATTGTCTTTTTTTTGCATTCTACTGCGATTGAGATAAAAAAAAGATTCACTGGTCAGAGAATTATGTACTTCCGAAATAAGTTTAACCGAAAAATATATGTTCAAGTACTGAACACCTAAAAAATCGGTAGGAATGTTCAACATATGTACGTCACAGTATTCTGACTTTAGCGTTTCCTGAAGTATACTTAGACGAAAATTGACGAATTTCTATGGAACTGAAAGAACCATTGCGTGTGTTTTTACATGTTCCTTGGTTGCATGTTTAAATTTTTTGACAACTTCTAAATGTCCCGACTTGTCCCGATTTTTGGGCTCTGATGTTCCGAGTTTTATGTACTTTTATCTAGAAACCCCAATAGGGAGTCGAAAATAGATACTAGCGTTTTGGTTTTCGGTGAGAACTGATGGCTCGTACATTGCAATACTTCGCCAACCCATCGATAGGACCTGCGATTTATTTGGATTCCTTAGTAACTGACTTTTAAGCAGAAATCTTGTCACTTAGTGATGATTTATTTTTCAACATGCAGTAAGCATGAAAATTAAATTCTATTCGAACAATCAAGCAAATCTTAAGGGTATAGAACCAACATCCAGATCACATCTGATCAAAGAATGTAGAAACCAATTTCACTTACTGGGTATCGTGCCACAAAGGCGTCACGGGCGTGCACGATAGAGCAAACCGCTGAATTCACATTAGCAGTCGCACTTATTAAAACAACACCAGCGAGAAGTTTCAAAGCGATTTTGAAGATCACTGGGCAAACCCATCGTGTCAAAAAGATGTCTCGTAATGAAACCAAACCCTATTCTCAGTTAATACCTTACTCTGTTATCTGATGGCATTCTTGGATTATGCAATCTCCTCCAATTTGGGTTCCTTTAGGATTAAGGTGTTTGAAGCACTTCACCAAACGTGAAGGGAAGCTCTCCTTTCCTTTCTGTTTTGCACCAAAATTACTAAATCTGGTGCGATTAAGGGCACCGCATTCACCTAGATCCTGTGTAGAAAGATCTTCATCCTCATGACAGAATCTACAGAAGTTTGCCTGAGCGAATTTTGGTAAGATACCCACATAAGTATGTATATCCCAGATAATGATGCATAAATACAATTTAATAAAGGTCCGTTATGTCTTTCTGGTTCCACAGGGTTTTCCAATAGATTTTGCCAGTTAATGGCGGGCATGCTGTTTTATCTGTTGTAAGTTTTCCCGATTTTAGGTGGATTTCATAGAAATATTAGGTGGATTTCATAGAAATACCACCTATTGCAGAGGTCCTCATGACGCGACTTTAAAAAATTTTGAATGCCATTCGTCTTCGCTATGATAGTAAACACTAACCTCATACTCCGTTAAAAATTTTATATATATATATATATATATATATGTATATGCAATATAACGGATTCTTGTGGACACGATTGAGGGCGCAATTATGAACCGATTTTAATAAAATTTGGTATACACGTTCGTATGCCGAATACCTCGGCTAAGTTCGTAGATGGGCATAATCGGTCCAGAGGGGGGCGGGTTACGCCCCTTTTTATGTCTCAAACGGTACAATTCACAACTCAAATAAATCCCAACCTCCGGTTTTGATTTTTTAGTAATATAGTAGATAACAGTGAACAGAATCCGCCTGCGCCATCTTGGATCCGCCATCTTGAAATTCTTCAAAATTGATTGGATTTCGTTGAAATTGAAAATCCTTACAAATTTCGAGGTAATTAGTACAAATTCGTTATTAGAGTGGAAATTTTTGTCCGCCATTTTGTTCCCACCATCAGAATAGATGACATAAGAAATCCACCTACCTCTTGCGGCGCTTGCCGGAAGGTTCTTTTTATTTTTCAGACACTAAAGACAAATCACCATGGCAAGTTACAGCGTCGAGCAACACGTGCAAATAATGAAACTGGAGCAGTTGGAGATCGTGCGATTTAACCTCGTTAGACTTTTTCTTGTGAAGTTTTCTTAAGTCGCAGGTCTATGCCAATTAGCCGCAAGCAACCAGTAGCCTCAAAGTCAACTTAACCCGTGCCATCACTCAAATTCAGCCTGATCTATGCGCCAGAGTCATCGAAAATTTGACCTCTCGCATGCGCGCCACCCAGCGAAGCCATTTGAACGATGGCATACTCCATACATAATGTCATTGATAGGCCGAAAGGCCAAACAATTCGTTGACATCTCACACACAACTTGTTTCATTCAATTTTATCATCTACCCGTCCCTATTGGAAAACCCTATACAATTTAAAAGCCGTCGCTAGCTGCTTCAATGCTCTCCAAGACGTATTAGATGCAAAATCTGTTGGGTACCAGGAGATAGAGGTAAAAAGGGTATATAGGTGCCGAACCTATCTGTGGTATGCCAAGTCCTTCGCTTAGAATATTTTTAGATACACAGGAAATATTCATGTTTTTGTTCTTTCGGGATAACATTCAGCTGCATAAAAATAATCAAATCGGAGTCAAGAAACGAAATAACCTCAGACAACATAACTACGTAAACAAATGGTGGACACTAAAGAAGGTTAGTGAAGAAACAGCTGCGATGTTAGGATAAACTAACCGAAATGGAAATTCAAAAATACAACTCACCTTGTGATATATAGTCGAGAGCTTCTATTCACAAGTAGCTCTGTCAAAGCTTTTCTTGATCGGAGGACATTTTTATTTAAATTGTTAATTTTGCCGACGGCATGTTTTCAGTTTTTCTGTCGTTTTGTAATTTTTCTTTCTTGTACGCATGTACAATCACATTCTTTCACATGATTTAACCAAAACCGAACGCGCATCGCTAACAAAGGGGTAATGGCAAATTGCACATTCTCAGGGGAAAACAAACACTCCGGTAGGGGCATGCGCACAGGAGAGAGCGGAACAAGGGCAATGGCAGGGATTTTACACTTTCAGAAACTGCAAAACCAGGCTATACACTTACGCACAAAAAAACACCAAATGAAAGAAACAGATCGCAATTCTTTGCTAGACACTCAGAAGGAAAATAATGGGCTGAGCAAGGAGAGAGAAATTACACTTTACACTTTTTTTCACAGTAAGAAAATACCACACTCGCACAATACACACACAAAACACTCGAAACTTCTCTTGGCAAAAATTTACAAAAACAAAGCTTAACACACGCGCTCACGTGAAAAAGCATCGAATTTACAAAACCAAGAAACATTTGCATAGAAAATGCGATGCAACAACACTTTTCTTCAGATCAACATCGCACACAAAAGGGGAAAAGGGTGTAGAGACATTTATTTTCTAAGAGAGCTTGGACGAAGCGACGCAGATTCACAGTAAAAACAATTTCCGGCCCGGACCGAAACGGAACGATCACGCATTCGACTTATTCCGCGCACTGCTAACTACTAACTAAGCTACCACTTACCTTGAAGGTTACCGCGACACTGTGCGAATGACTGCCTAGAACTCGCATATATAGGATGGTGGACCGCATGCTGCTTCCTCTTTCCCTCCTATAGGCAATGTACAGCAAGTTCATTAAACTACTGGCAAAGCTAACTTTTCGCACACAACGTAATCACTTTTTAGTTTTCATCCAAATTTGTTAGACTAGACAGTTGTAGGTCATAGCCCTGATTAGAAAGAAAACTCGGCAAAACAGTCCTCTAACCAGGAGAGACTTCGAATTCAAGTCTACAAGTTTGGGACAACAAGCAAGACCAAGAATCCAAAGCAAATATGGATTTTGTTTGCCACCAATTTTTTTAAGAACAAATTTTGGTTTTACATTTTATTGGTAAGAGTCAACCGGGATACATTGTCTACGGTAACGACGGTAGTGGGCAAAAAACACTAAGAGAGATGACACTCATAAGGATGTGCAATTACGAATGCAAACAAACGAATAATGCGACATTTATTTCGTATCGAATTAAATGCCATTTAAGTCGTTTGTACTTAATTGCCGATCAAGGACAAAATACTGAAAATGCAATTTGTTTGTAAATTATTTTCCGAATCTTCAGTTTCCCAAGAAGAAGGGAGAATTTGTCTGACGATAATAGGATTCGTTTACAATTGTTTATCTCCGAGATGACAAAGATGCAGGTAAAATACATTTCTTACACTGGTGTTGACAGTGTTAGCTCAATTAACTTCAATGCAAAGTGCGCCATTTGAGTCGCGATTTTCCCCTACTACGTCGATCTCCGGTTATGGATTTGAAGATTTTCCATGTCGGAGAATCACTGACCATCCGCTCTGTATGATTCAGCCACCTCAGTCGTTTAATCTTCACCGGCATCGACTTAACCAGAAGAGTGGCTTTGTTGATGTCGTTGATGGATCATCCATCGTCGTCATGCATAAACCGACGATATTGCCAAGGATGTCAACACCAAATATTTCCCTGTTTAGCTCGTCTCTATAATGCTGTCATACGCGGCCTTAAAACGATGAACAGGTTGCGGGGATTGATTTGAAGCTTCTAAGTTTTTTCCAAGATCTGCCGTAGTGTAAATATTTGTTCAATGATCGACTGTTCTGGCCTAACGGTGGTTGCCGAACGGCTTTAGGCATTCACACAACACTTGCACTGTTCCAACAGGGTAGAGGATATTATATTCGATGCCAGGCTATCTATTAGACATAGATACGTACTTGATACACTATTGTTGACATTCGTCAAAGTTTCAATTTTAACCAAAGAAAAAAAAACCCAACCTTGATCTGGTTGATAAACAATTTTGTTATTAAAGCTCTTTGCAATCACTTGATGCAGAGTTTATTGAAAAAGTTTTAAAATTCTTGGTGACCTCTTCTAGCTTAGGTAAACTTACCTTTCAGAAACCGTTGTTTGTATAATTTGTATGCTATCATTCATCTTTTATGTAACCTTATCCAACTTTACCCACAGAGCTAGACGTCTGTCCAGTTCGCGTTTATTTTTCAAAGAAAAACTACTATGCTCAGCTTTTCCCGAGCCTGAATTCAGTTTCAACTTAATAAGAATTCTCACAACTCGCACCAACATCGAAATAACACAATCAGTTACCAAAAGAACTAAACTTTTTCCAAAAAGTCCTCCCAATTTAAGTTTACGATCACTCTGGAAGCATTTTCGTCGGCAGAGAATATAAATGCAAACATCTTAAATTTTCATCTGACGCAGACAGAATAAATAAATTACACAAGTGAAGGGTGGTACAGCCAGAGCGTTCGCAGAAAAGTTGATTTCGAAGCAATTACCGGAGCAGCAACCACTCTTCTAATACAGAAACAAGACGTGAAACAATTTTTAAAATGAACGTAATGCAAACATCCGCTGTTGCTGTGGAAAAGTATTCTTAAAATAACTGCAGTGTCTTGACCCAGGGAAAAATCTCTAAATTAACAACAGAAACTTTAAGTGAATAGATGAACAAAAATGAGAGTGAAATGTGTTGAAGTTTTCACTGAAACTACATTCAAAGCTTGAGAAGCACTGGGTGCTGTATGCGAAATAAAATGGAAGTAGATACTTAGTTGGTAGTTGGGGACTAATAAAGATGTTAATTCAATATAGATTTGCAACCATTAGCATGCATGTCAACAAGTAAGGCGGTTAGTTTGTTTGACACTCATCTCCGAATACATAAAACAGCTGATTTAAAATATATAGCCAACTCCGAACGGCGAATTGAGAAGCTTTTTCATAATTTCATTCTTGAACGTTAGTCATTACTCAATGAAGGGTGGTGCCGCGAGAAATATTCGGTTAATATTGCTTGGGCTGGAGCAGTGGAGCCTACACAGCTCGCACAATTAAACAATTCACTAATTTACCACTGCGATCCACTGACCCGATAAAAGTTGCACCAATCCCATATGCAAGAGAACAAGAATACCACTTTGGACTAGCTCAAATTAGCCTCCGAAAGCAATTGGAACCGGTAGCAAAAAGTTCTATTAAGCCACAATGCCACACGAGCTTATTTTTTCCCGAATATACAGACAAAGGTGTGCAGTAGACTCTTTCTCCTCGTCGTCTCTGCAGCTCCTGCAGAAGTTGTTACACGCTATACCTTGCGAGGACATTGATTAGTTTTGAAAGTTGGTATCTTTTAAGTCGAATTAATACTTTTGATTTTTTCAGATCCAGGACAGGCCAGATGTTGCAATAATCGAGGTGTTCCCATCTACAGTTTGCTTTCGACAGAGCGTTGCTGTAAGTCGAGCATTGTGTCGTCTGTACATTGAGAGCCTTGTTTGGTTAAGTGACCAGGGATCCAACAGAGTGTGACGCTATACTGGATAGCGATCTCGTTGAGAGACATGCGGCAGTCCTTCACTCCCCTAGATTTTATAGTGTTGGATACGAGGAACCTGTTCGCAGCCTGACTGTCAATGTAATCGCAATATCTGTGCGTGATATTGGGTTAGCTTTCAAGCAAGTGTCGCCTTGATGTATACCTGTGACTTCGGCTTGGAAGAGGTTACAGTGGTTGGGGAGACTGAAGAAGTGGTGGGTGTCAAGGTCTTCTGGAATAACACCGGCACCGAGTCCCCCAACTTTCTTGAAGCCGTCCCTAAAGTCAGAGATAGACTTATTGAGGAAGATAATGCGCTGACTCCAAGCGCTTTTGTCAGGTATTTTGTGCTTGTAGCCCATGTTGAAGTAGTTTTAGGTGGGCAGCGTTTCTGTTGATTTGTTAAGGCTGCGATGAGTTGATAAGATTTTGGAACAACCCACATTTTTCTCACACCATTGGTGGGTTTCTCTTAATTTTAGGGAACGCGGCCTGCCTCTTAAGAAGAAAAAGAAGTCAAAGTGGTCGCGCGGATTATTTTATCCAGTGATTTCCCTCTATGGCGCGCAAACTGTAGAACGTCGTGAGGGGTTTCGTTGGTATATCAGCATGAATTAACCCTTTCAAAATCTGGGTGAGTTTTACACATTATGAGACTTTTCAGTTCAACTATGAAGACTGATCATCATTATGTTCCGTTGAGCTCGTGTGGCAACGACAAAGTTTCTACCAAGACATTTTAAAGCCCTTATGGCATTGGCCTTTAGGGTGGTTATCTATAAATATGCGTAAGTTGATATATCGGGGAGGGGAACATAATTCAGCTCCAGTTCTGGCGGCCCATGCAGAGGGTAAGAGTAAACCTGAGTCCCAGAATCGCCTGATAATGAAAAGAAGAAAATGTATTCACTCTGTTGCTGAGTAAGCCCAAGAAGCTGCAAAACTTAAGGCAAAACTT
Organism: Matsumyia berberina; assembly: GCA_917880715.2. NCBI lineage: Eukaryota > Metazoa > Arthropoda > Insecta > Diptera > Syrphidae > Matsumyia > Matsumyia berberina. The sequence goes on from OU862870.1 coordinate 41,491,958, forward strand.
TTTGTGTTGCTGTGAAATTCAAATCGCTTAGAGCTGCCGAACTATTTATCAACTGAAAAAGGAGTGGCTATTGTACCTTAATTTCATCACGTTTATCGTTTACGGATCCTGCCAAAAAGAATGGATTATTTACCCACAAGTTTAAAGATAGAAGGAGAATGGAGTAGGAAGAAACAACTTTTAAACAACTTCAAAAGCGTTTAAGAAAAATACGCTTTTTTAAGAAAAACAACACCAGTTAAAGAACGATTCGGCGAAGCCGAAAAAATGAACAAAATGGCACGTTGGTAAACAAAATAACCACGTGTCCTTTTACATCTTTCTTTTGGGCCTTCTCCGAATTGATTTGTCTGCCTGATTAGAACGTGCAGAAATCTCAATTACCTTGAGTTTGAGATGACATTTTTTTTTTCAATTCAAAGTGAATATTTAACGCGTGGCTCAAAAACAATCACATCAATAAAAAATGCAAGATTCTGTTTTTCATAACGTCCGTGATTAATCCAAATAATCAGCAAAATTCAACGTCAGTCGTTATCCACCCCTACAACAACAAAAAAAAAGGGTAACAGGAGAAAGCTTTAAGAGGGTCAATGAGCCCTTTAATGATTTTCGGGTCTAGCTTTAAAGTAAAATCGTTCATCACTTTGTTAATAAATTTTAAGAAATCCCACACGAGAACGCGTAGGCGATTGACGCCCTAAGACCCGCAAAGGGACGAGGGACGTTTATAAGTAAGCAAGCAACTTTGTTAATAATTCATTAACACCCAGCTTGGCATATTGCTTACAGTTACTCGCTGTTTTTTTTTTTTTTTACCAGTTATGCGTCTATTTCGAAGATTTCATTTTATACACATAAGTATGTACGCAGTAATTATGTTGAATTGATTCTTGATCTTGAAGACGAATCTTTTTACACTTCGTGCCGTATCACTTCGATGACTTTTTTCCATAACTCCCTTGACAGGGTAGGCTCTCACCCACTATGCCAGGTAAATGGTTTCAAGAATCTTCGTTATCGCTCTCTGGATCCATCTAATATTAATCGAATCTCCTGAATATTTTAGCATTCGTAGCAGTACGCTAGTTCTTCAATTGGCCAAAGCTTTTTCGGCTTCGTCCTAGATATTTGGCAATATCGGGAAAGCGAAAGAATGTATCATTTAGCTGGGGAATAATAACTCGTGAAATTTCTTCTATACAAGGGCATTTCTCTTTTTAAGTGATTCACATCTAGGCCAAAGCTGCTCGTCCAAATTTCAGTCTATTTTAAGCATCATCATCATTCATCATTTTCCAATGGCCTCCTTTTGAGTGCTTAAGTGGCCCTTCTACATCTCCCCATCTTCAGCCATCGACTCTGAATCATCAGGGGCTATCTCCATGCGGGTAGAGGTGAGATTTCGGACTTGGTCCAGCCATCTCATTCTGGGACTACCCTGGGGACGCCTACCTGATGGCACGGATTCCATGGCACGTCTTGGAAGACTAGTTGAGGGTATGAGTTTAACGTGTCCAAATATGGACCTCTCCACTCGAAGAAAAAGCTGCTCTACATTGAATCCCTCGCATATTCTGATGTTCCTAACCCGATTTAGACGAATTAGCCCATCAATTCAACGAATAAGTCTTATTTCGGCTGCTTGTATTCGCAATCTTATTCTTTCGGTCATTGCCCAAACCTTATGACAAAAGGTGAGGGTTGGAACAAACACTGAATTGAATACCGATAGCTTAGCTCCGATGCCAAGATCGGCCTCCCTGATCGCAGACTGACCAAACTGTCTTAAAATTGATCCAGCCTGACCAATCCTACAGGATTACTCAGTATTGCACCTTCCACCTCTCGTGAATAGGGCCACGAGATACTTAAACTTATTCACCTGTTGCAATAGGACTCCACTAACATGCAGAGTGCATTCAACAGGCATTCGGGAAATGAGCTTCAACACAGACGGCGACCAACCTATCTAGTGTGCGCTGAAGTTCGGTCTGGGTAGACGTAAGTATGACCAAGTCATCAGCGAGAAGCCGATGATTTATCCTTAAGTCCCCCAATTCAGACCGTTTCTCGCCTTTTAACCAAATTGAAGTGAATTTACAAATGTCTGACGCAATTTACTCGACATAGAAATGTCAACATAACGCAACCACAAGTAGTTTGTTAAATACGAGATTTTACAGAAATTTAAATAGAGGAGCTGTACCTCAAGAAGGCTTCGTGGTTGATGTGCTTCCAAAAAGGCGTTGCAAATGTTTGAGTTTTTTAGAGCTTTGATGATCAGGGCGTATTTTTTCAATAGGCTCCATTATCCAGACCATTTCACCAGATTTGCCCCTTTGATAGTAGTGCATCGATATATGTAGATTGCAGTCTAGTGTGTCTTTCACATGATGGTAGAGAATTGTTCACAGGGTTTTTAATTAAAAGAATATTTAAACTTTAAATTGGCCTACTTTGGGTACAAAAATACCTTCACCTCAGTCCAGTCGCTGGGTATATACAGAATGTTCTTTACCGAGAGCCAAACTGCCTCTCATCCAACAGAATTTTCTTAACATCTTGGAAACCCTTTGAAGTTATACAGGAAAAAAAAACCACCAGATTCTTGTAAGCATTAATTCCAACGATTCTAAATTCTACTCCGGTGACAAATATCCCTTTCCTAGACACGAGTGGAATAAACAGAACTTTAATATTTTTTTAAGGAACGGAATTTAAAGAAATAACATTGCCTTGAAAAAACAAGTGGGAATTGATAATAAACACTACAGTTTTTATAACTTCTCCAGTAAACAGTATTCACGCCGTATATCTTCCAAAAGACTACAATGAATCAGTTATCATTAACGCAGTAATACCTGGAAAAAAATATCTTTTATCATTCATCTACGTATGACAGAATGTCTTGTGCATGTTATGTAGTACATCGAGAGCAATGAGAAAATATATTGTACACTCATACAACAAAGTGTCCTTTTTAAACTCATCCTTAAGCAACAGCGAGCGCAGAATGATAGACTGACATCCAACATATTTAAACTTTGCCACTACCTTCCGAGAGTTATTTGCCTAACGTCGCGCCACACAGATAACGACTCCTTTCCATGTTTCCTATCGCTCACAGCCAGCGTCAGCGTTCGTGTTGAACATTTTAAATCGCCCGTGCTCGCAGGCATCCGTTTATCGTAGATCAAACTGGCAGACAACTTATTTTCGCACAAAACGTTGACGTATTCATTACAAGTATTTTCTGCGAGGACCTCTTTTCAGCTTTGACACAGCAAAGGAATACAAGAACGGCACGAGTATGTTTAATGACGACCTTACCTGAAATTGTAGGATGTGATATGTCTGCTAGTAAACAATGAGCCAAGGCTTATTGCACAGGCAACTTTAAATGTTGAAGTGAAGTAACATTAGGCTTAAGAGCGAGTCAGGTAAATGGATACTCAAAGAAAAAACATCAATTTTCCCTCAGTGGCATTCATTCAACTTTCTTTGGCAGCGATAAAGAATTTCTGCTATGACAATCTTATGCACTGTTGACACACAAAGGTCTCGGTATATGTGGAAGGCTTGGCTGAGCACTTGTAAAATAAGCGAGAAATGCAGGGGCGTTCTCCCTGTGTGGATTGTGGCCTTTTACGTCCTTATGCCACACTTCCGTTGACTTCTCTTGAAATTACAATCCAAAGATCATTTACCTCAGTGTTTGACGTTTCTATTTCTTATTTTTTATGGAAAGCCTTAAAACTCTCTATTGTTATCAGCTGTATGTCTACATGCACTTATAAATCCTTTGAGAGCTAGTGCGAGAAATTAGCCATTTTCCCTAAAAACGCACACTCTTGGAAATAATTGATGATTTCTGTGATTTATGAGTCCACTCGAAGCATTGTTGAATGTTATCATTGCAGAATAATGTACTTCTTATGTAAATGACATTAATCTTTAAAAGATTTTAGTTTCGGAATGAAAAATCACAGCAAAAAAGTTTATAAAAAGTGAACGATATTGTTAACCACCCAAGGGATGGTGCAGTAGAGAAAGACCGCAACTCAGGTGGCGCACGCAATTTAATAAGTATCGGTGCATTTGCACACCGATGTAGATGCTTTTGGTACTGCTCATATTCTTCTCTCTGAAAGTCAGTTACTACAGAAGGAGACTCTAACCTAAAAGAGTGTCAGTGTAAATAATACTCCACGGATCCCACCTGAGTTTCTCCAGCCATCCCCCGAAATACGTAGCACAACAACTTTTGTTCAAGCCCCTATTCTCTGAATTCCCAAGGACAAGACATGTTGTGAACAAATCCTATGATCGTCAGACAAATTCTCCCTTCTTCTTGGGAAACTGAAGATTCGGAAAATAATTTACAAACAAATGGCATTTTCAGTATTTTGTCCTTGATCGGCAATTAAGTACAAACGACTTAAATCGCATTTAATTCGATACGAAATAAATGTCGCATTATTCGTTTGTTTGTATTCGTAGTTGCACATCCCTATGAGTGTCATCTTTCTGTGTTTTTTGCCCACTGCCGTCTTTACCGTAAGCAATGTATCCCGGTTGCCACCGATGCGGAATAGAGTCCCAGTTTAATGAACTTGCTGTACATTCCCTGTAGGAGGGAAAGAGGAAGCAGCATGCGGTCCACCATCCTATATATGCGAGTTCTAGGCAGTCATTCGCACAGTGTCGCGGTAACCTTCAAGGTAAGTGGTAGCTTAGTTAGTAGTTAGCAGTGCGCGGAATAAGTCGAATGCGTGATCGTTCCGTTTCGGTCCGGGCCGGAAATTGTTTTTACTGTGAATCTGCGTCGCTTCGTCCAAGCTCTCTTAGAAAATAAATGTCTCTACACCCTTTTCCCCTTTTGTGTGCGATGTTGATCTGAAGAAAAGTGTTGTTGCATCGCATTTTCTATGCAAATGTTTCTTGGTTTTGTAAATTCGATGCTTTTTCACGTGAGCGCGTGTGTTAAGCTTTGTTTTTGTAAATTTTTGCCAAGAGAAGTTTCGAGTGTTTTGTGTGTGTATTGTGCGAGTGTGGTATTTTCTTACTGTGAAAAAAAGTGTAAAGTGTAATTTCTCTCTCCTTGCTCAGCCCATTATTTTCCTTCTGAGTGTCTAGCAAAGAATTGCGATCTGTTTCTTTCATTTGGTGTTTTTTTGTGCGTAAGTGTATAGCCTGGTTTTGCAGTTTCTGAAAGTGTAAAATCCCTGCCATTGCCCTTGTTCCGCTCTCTCCTGTGCGCATGCCCCTACCGGAGTGTTTGTTTTCCCCTGAGAATGTGCAATTTGCCATTACCCCTTTGTTAGCGATGCGCGTTCGGTTTTGGTTAAATCATGTGAAAGAATGTGATTGTACATGCGTACAAGAAAGAAAAATTACAAAACGACAGAAAAACTGAAAACATGCCGTCGGCAAAATTAACAATTTAAATAAAAATGTCCTCCGATCAAGAAAAGCTTTGACAGAGCTACTTGTGAATAGAAGCTCTCGACTATATATCACAAGGTGAGTTGTATTTTTGAATTTCCATTTCGGTTAGTTTATCCTAACATCGCAGCTGTTTCTTCACTAACCTTCTTTAGTGTCCACCATTTGTTTACGTAGTTATGTTGTCTGAGGTTATTTCGTTTCTTGACTCCGATTTGATTATTTTTATGCAGCTGAATGTTATCCCGAAAGAACAAAAACATGAATCTTTCCTGTGTATCTAAAAATATTCTAAACGCTAGACTTGGGATACTACAGAAAGGTTCGGCACCTTTACACCCTTTTTACCTCTATCTCCTGGTAACCAACAGATTTTGCCTCTAATACGTCTTGGAGAGCACTGAAGCAGCTAGGCTTTTAAATTGCATAGAGTTTTCCAATAGGGACGGGTAGATGATAAAATTGAATGAAACAAGTTGTGTGTGAGATGTCAACGAATTGTTTGGCCTTTCGGCCTATCAATGACATTATGTATGGAGTATGCCATCGTTCAAATGGCTTCGCTGGATGGCCCGCATCCCAGAGTTCCGATGTTGACTTTGAGGGCACTGGTCGCTTGCGGCTTATTGGCATACCTGCGGCTTAAGGAAACCCCACAAGAAAAAGTCTAACGGGGTCAAATCGCAGGATCTCGGTGGCCAGTTCACGTGTCCTCTGTGAGATAACCATGTCCTAAAATCGCTCGTGCAGAATTTCCATTGTGGCATCAGCTGTGTGGGACGTAGCGCCTTCCTGTTGGAAACACATGTCGTTCACATCTCATTTGGGCCAAAAGAAATTGATTTTCATCGATCGGTTGATGATGCTGGCAATGCCATCGTCGTTTTCGAAGAAGTACGGACCGATTATGGCGCCGGCCCACGATCCACACCAAACAGTGACTTTCTGCGCATGCATGGCCATTTGATGGACATCGTATGGATTGGCATCGTCTCAACTCCGGAAATTTTGCTTGTTGACGTACCCGTCCACCCAAAAATGGGCCTCGTCGAAGTCGAGGTATGGTGACATGTAATCACTGCTTACGTCTCCACCTACCAGTTTTTCCAGAATTTGTGCATTCCCTTCTGGGTTTGAGTTCCAGCAATGCGTTTGGCTTATTCTCAAGGCATTCTTAGCGGCAGACGCTTGCATGTACAAGTATAGTGGACCACTATTAGTGGTGGTATGTTGGGAATTGTTTTGAGCTCTGCTGTCGGCGTTGTTCTCATCGCGCTGGTTGTGCCCATGCATGCTAGTCTTTGTGTGGAAGTTGTTTTGATAATTAGGTCATACCCTGGGGCATTCTTTGTCTTGAGTTTTGTCTTAATTTCTTTTCTAACTTCAGACACAGAGACTGGGGGAATATCTTCGTATTCTGGCTGCGTGCATCGCAGGTCATATCACATTGACTTGTTCCGAAAGTTTGGAAAAAAATAGCCAGGTTACCCTCTAGTCTACTTGATAGGTTGGACGCTTACTGCACCGCGTATTAACACTTTTTCGGCAGAGGTGCGTTATCGAATAAGTTCTTTTAGACCCTCGATAGGAGGGACATATTGATGTCAGAAAATGCTTAAGCTACGATTAACGTCATGGGAAAATAAGCCAATTCGCTGTCAATGCACCGTCATCGGTCAACTTGTCAATGTATAAAACCGTAACGATCACACGAAGGACGCGATACCGTCAATGTTGTCGCAAAATGCGATGACAGGTAATCCTTGTCAGCGTATTGCCACCTAAGAGGCACAGTACAAAATCCTGCCGCCCGCACGTTGGGACACAGTCAACGCGTTGACAAGCTGTCTGAAAAAGCCCGTCAGCGTGTCTTAACATCATTGACACGGTGATTAGGTAGGTAGGTAAGGGTGCTGTCCATGCGAGGCACGAACACACGTAGGCCAGGGAAGGCCCTTTGTGATACCACTGGGATCTACCCTAGGTGCCACTGCGGCTAATAAAACCATTTGGAGCTCTTGATAAAGCTGAGGATACTTTTGATATCAGTATGTGATAGTTCGCCCAGATTGTCGAAGTAGTAGACTCCTAAATAGAGCTTCCTTCTTTGGGACAGGGCAGGACAAGTGCAGAGAAAATGGAGGATCATCTCCTCCTCCTCTTCGTCCCTGCAGCTCCTGCAAAAGTCATTGGCGAAGAGGCCCATCCTTTTGGCATGAAGGCCAATAGGACAGTGAGAACACCAATAACGGTGCTAATGAGCGACCTATTAAGCAAGATGAGACTTTTAGATCGAGTGAGGCTTTACAGAGGCCATAACTCTCTGGAAATGCGGCATGTGGTGCCGTTTCTCCATCTTTGGTTTGTCTTGCTGATCGCGTCGTACTCTAAGAGTAATTTACATGTAGCGAGTGGAATACCTAGATTCCTCCGTTCTGGTAGGATCTCTAGAGTAGTACCACGTTTGGCGAGTTCGTCGGCCTTACAATTCCCTGGAATGTCCCTATGACCGGGTACCCAGCATAGGTCAGTGTTAAAATGTTCTGCCATCTCAATGAGAGACGAGCGACAATCTGAGGTAGCTTTTGATGTATATGTTACTGATTCCAGAGATTTTATAGCAGCCTGGCTGTCGGTATAAATTGTGATATCCCTGCAGGATATCACATTATGCCTAAGCCAGGATAAGGCTTCGTTGATCGCCATAATTTTCGCCTGAAAAACGCTACAATGGTCGGGGAGACGGAAGGAGATGGTCAAATTAAGCACTTCGGAGAAAACACCACCACCCACTCCGTTCTCGATTTTGGAACCGTCAGTGTAGAAGTGAACGGAGTGCTCGTCTATGACATCATCATTGACACGGTGATTACACGGTCAACAAAAATAGTCAGCGCGTGGACTCAAAAACTCAGTGCAGGTGTCAACGTAGCCGTTTTAAGTTGACAATCATACGAGTTGACCACTTTGGGGCAAATTCTGAGGTCAGAGGGTCAGCGCGTTGACGGTTTTCGTTGACCGTTTAGTCGTAGTTTTATCTTTCTTATTTAGGCCTTAACAGCTTGTTGGTCAAAAAGGTCAGCATTTATTTTGGAACTTTTAACGGTAATAAAACCTCTCCTAAAATTGCCAATCAAACATTAGGAAGACTTGGTCCAACTACATAGGTACAACACCTACCGTAGCCATAAGGATAAAACGTTAAAAATTGCACCCCCTTCTCTCTAAAATTCTAAAGACAAGACAGGTGCTTAAAATAATCGATCCATCTAAACCAATCGACGCGAATATATGAAAAGTCTTGCATCCTTCTTCAGATGTTTACATCGTCAAATGACTTTCCCTTACTTCCTGTCAATTTCTTAATTGAAGAACGTAAAAAAGAATCGCTGATGTCTGACGGTGATAACAACTCAAACTCAAGGCGCTTCCGGTGATAATTTCGTTCACGTCGTCCTCAGAGCATTCATTCCTCCTCTCCCATTTTCGCGTCCAATACAATAGACAATGCAATTAATTACACAAATGCTTTTGCGAATTAGACACTCGATTTGCCATTTTTATTTGAATTAATCAAACCTTTTTCGTTTTACTATCTGATTCTCCTTACACCCTTGAGTGGATAATTTCGCAATAACACAAGACGTCCATGTATCCTCGCAGGCTTAATCGGAACCCAATTTTCATTAATCCTTTTGTCAAAATGTTTTCTCGCTGAGATTTCTGATGCTGACAACGGTGGTGGTGGGTCCTGCAGCCACTCGACGGAGTTCCTTTGCCATCATTTGATCACTGTCTCTTATTTTGATGAAAGAGTTTCATTAGCATTTTATTGCATTCTCCGTTTCGGTGAGGAGCCTCTCTCACTCTGTCGATTCCATTCCGAATGCCAAGCTTCAAAAGCTGGCATAATTTAGGTTTTTCTTTTGCGTCAAATACAGTTTGTGTCAAAGGCTTTGCTTCATTTCGGATTCTGCAAATTCATGCAATTTCGGTTTTATATGAATTTTCAATCGAACGGCGCGGCGCTTTGGAGCGGCTTTTCCATTTTCTTTTTTTTACGCTCTCGGAAGGAAAGCAAATAAACATAACCTGGGGAGTAATATTTGTTAAAGGGGAAACGGTTTCGGTGGCAAATCCAATAACTAATTGCATTCTGTGGAACATCGCTCGGGTGGCAGGCAGCGAAACATTAACCACAAAATTTCTATGCATGAAATTCCAAGCGGGGGATTAGGTCCTGACGTTTTGATTCAACTTTGCAGGGTCGCTTAGCATGTGTGTTAAATAAATTAAACCCCACCCGACATTGAGGGAAGATGGAGCATGAGTATGACATGAAACTCCAAACTAAAAGTTCCATTAATTAAAGCAGCTTACAAGCATGTAAAATTCAAAAGAATTAATAACTAAGTTGAAATACTCAGACTCGCAGGAGGAGAAGATACGTACGATTCGGGCATTTGCCATGCCTTGGATTCGTGTACACAACAAATGTAGTAAGCTACAGATTATTGTTATCCTAAATAATTAGAGGAGCAATTTAAATTTTAAACAAGCTTGCGTCTGTCGAAAAACACCAAATTAATGGGATTTTAATTGGAAGTTGGCAATTCTGGGAAGATACATGTTATGAGTTGTTTTCCGAATACGGATTTCAAAGTTCTAATCTACAAATTTGGAGTATGCAGGGATCTGTGGCTGAGAACTTGTTATTAATTGTGTGAACTTATGACTGCAATGCATGCTTGTTGACTGTTTGTGTAAATTTGTATTGTAATCAACCCATGACGAAATGCCTAACCGCGGTGCCGTGGGGAATACTGGATGGAGGCAGAGGTGGTTTTATCTAGGGTCAAAGTCCCACACTCCCTATATGCGCACTGCGATCTATGTATGAGGTCTATTGTGGTGGCCCATATGGTTTAACCAGAGCTTTTATTGAGACTTTTGATAAACTTCAGTACGCTGGGTTGACCGAGGCCCCTGGACATACGCACAGAATATGTTCAGTAATCTCTTTCTGTTCTCCACAAAGCCGGCAAATATCGGTATCTGATGCTTTCATTTTATGCAGATGGTATCTGAGTGGTCAATGTCCTCTTAGATAGGCCGTTAAGGTTCTTAACTTGTCTTTGGTGAGATAAAGTATAGTCTTGGCCTTGTATAGGTTGGGGTTGATAAACTTTTTCGCTTGTCTAAGGCCCCGGAGCTTGGCCCAGTAGTCAGCGTGTTTGTTGATATCCCATTGTGTTATCTTAGAGTTGTTGGGTGAGGGCCGTGACATAAGGCCATATTTCAAAATATGGCCTCATGACGCTCTCTCAAAGTGACATGAAGCTATACCTCGAAATATGGATTTATGTCGCATTGAGAAAACGTCATAAGGCCATATTTTGAAGCCTTTTGTCATTTTGAGCCTTATGTCACTTTGAGAGACCGTCATAAGGCCGAATTTTGAAATATGGCCTTATGTCACGGCACCGTTGGGTGGTAACCCAAAACAGGTTTCGGGACCAACGAGTGGGCGGCAAACGCCTCTTCTCGCCAGGCAGTCAGCCCGTTCGTTACCCTCGAAGCCTTCATGTCCTGGGATCTAGGCTAAGGTACCTTTATTTACCGATGCAAGGCTTTCTAGTAGGTTGCGACAGTCCCAGACAGGCTTGGACCCTACCGTTTAGGATTTATGGGCAAAGATGTAGATGCGGGTTCCTTTGGTTCTTCTCCGCAAGCATTCTCTTGCACACAATTCAATAGCGTGGACTTCCACTTGAAATACTGTAGGTGACTTTCCAAGCGCTGTCACGCGTTGGAAACTGGGACCATAAACCCCAACACCTGTGCTGCCGTTTTCCAATTTTGAACCACCTGTATACCAGATTTGAGAATTTGATAGTGTAGTAAGGTCTTCGTTTCTCCATTCGGTGCGGGCGCCTATAACAACTTCGAAGGTATCTGGAATCTTAAGAATTAGATCACGAGGAATGTGTTCTAGTATTCTCAGATAACCTGCAAAGTCGCCGATTTTAAGGTCCAGTATCTGAGGCAGCTTTGCTATAAATTCAGACAACGACACCAGCACTGTTTCTTTGGGCTAATACGGCAATTGAGTAGTAAAGCTCTCTCTCGAACGCATAAGGTAACCCTGTATAAGACCTTTATTGTCCCAGTCCTGCTCTACGGCGCAGAGGCATTGACTCTGTCAAAAGCGGATGAGGTTGATCTCGGCTGTTTCGAGAGGAAAATTCTTCGGGTGATTTTCGATCCCATCTGCATAGACGATGAGGAGGAGATACAATTATGAACTGCACAGGCTGTTCAGCGACATCGATTTAGCCAGAAGAGTGAAGCTCCCACAACTGAGGTGGCTGATGGACACCAATGCTCTGACCCGAAAAATGTTCGAATCTACTCCCGAGGGACGGCGCAGCGACTCAGGTGGCGCACGTAAGTGCCAACTTGGCGGAGGCATCTGATTAAAGATCAGACTGGCTTAAGACGCTTGTTGGTTGAGACCCATGTCCACCCCGGACTGTATTTACCTTAAGTAAATAAGTACAGTGAGCCCTGGTCCTTACCTAAGTGCCTCTAAGTGCGCGCTACAAGTACGTTAAGGCTCCTTCTACTTGTGTACACCACCTTAAGCGATATCATCCTCTACTGTGTTGTATCTTGAAATAACATTCGAAGGCTCTGCAAGTTGAAAAGTTGGTTTCCATTCGCTTTGCATGTAATGACTTTCTTAAACGTGTACCGCAACATTTTGTGACTAAATGTACAGTGGGAGTAGCTCATGGTCGAACCTCCTCTTCTAAAGCTCTCCAACGAAAAAGTGACCGAATATTGGTCGAAAACCATTTTGTTTAAAACAACCGCCTTTGTTATCAATTTCATGCTTCAGCGCCGAAGGATATATAGAGTCCTATTTGGGACAGGTCTTACTACTCAGTCGAGGTCTCAGAACAAAGAAAGAGCGATTGGCCAGAGTTAGGTTAGGTTAGAAAGGCTTTCGGCCTAGTCGACGCATTTAGACCAGTAGTAGGTCAATTGCGATACCTCACGATCTAGGAGAAGTTCTCCTTACTGATCATGGCGCATGTGGGAGCTCGTAATAAAGCGACTTAGGTTTCCGACACCTTGTTGTGCTAAGGTAGTCAAAAAAGAAAAATCAGCTAGACGGTTGCGTCTTTTCGGAGAAAGTAGAAACGCCCAGCCGAGTGGCATGTCTACCTATGAGGCAGTGTTTTGTGATGACACCTATAGTAGCTCCGAGATGCTGTATACTTATCAAAATTAGTCCCTTGGAACGCTTTTGGTTTATTGAAAGCAAAATTTGTCTGCTAGTTTGGCAGATGGTGATCACCCCAGATTTGCTTTGCTGATTGCATTCAGCTTTAGTTTCTGTTTCCAAACAGCTAGTGGCACTCCGAGATTCTCTTTTTCAGGAGGAATCTGTAGTATAGTTCCATTGTTGACGAGTTCACCGGCCTTGTACTTCCCTGGAATGTTCCTGTATCCTGGTACCGAGCAGCGGAGAATGTTGAATTGCTCTGCTATATCTTGAACAGACGAGAGGCAATCTAAGTATTTTTGATTTTACAGAGACTCGTTCCAGGGGCTTTATAGCGACCTGCCTGTCTGTGAAAATGGTAATATCCCGCGTAGATATTCCATTCCACCTAAGCTAAGACTGGGCTAAAGAAACCATGATCTCCGCCTGGAAGACGTTACAAAGCTCTTGAGCTCTTAATTATTGGAGAAAACACCCCTCTCACATTCCCACATCATCTTTGGTTTTAGAACCGCCTGTGTGTATAACGAAGAATTCTTTCGTAGATGGTGCTGACTTCTCCCAAGAATCTCTTGTGAAAATAGCACAAGAGTTAGTCACTCCTCATTTGATATCTGATTAGATGTCGTGGGAAGACAAAATCCATTATAGTCACGAAGTTAGACCCTGATGTGGTGTTGGATGTCCATTTTGGTCGCTTCTGTCTCTATAGTCGAGACAACTCGTTGAGTTTACAGTGAAGAAGTAGATTAAACAATGAACAACAAATCCATCGACTGATTGGAACAAGCAGAGCGAATAGAAATCGACGCTCCGGCCTGGAAAATCCTCGATACCAACACCGGAAGATCGCTTTTTTTAAAAAGTAAATCCTGCTTGTGGTGTTGCGCACAAGTTGAGAGGGACTTCAACCAATTTGACGTGCTGAAGGTAGCTAGCTAAAGACCGAGTTGGCTAGAGAGACTTATTGGTTTGGGGTTAGGTTCACCCCGACTTGAACGGCAGTGAAATGTAAAGAAAGCCTGCAGTCCTCCATGACAAAAAGGTGCAAGTGAGCGTTTCGGGTGGGACACAGGAGATGTCTGTGTATAAGTAGTTTTCATTTGAGAATGTTGCATAAATACTTCGCTTTTACCTTCGTTCGTTTGTTCATCGTTACTTGTTGACTTAAGTGAAAACTAAAAATTCCAACCCAACAGCAGCGTCCTAAAAAGACAATAAGTACCGGGCACTGCAGTAGCTTCAGTTATAATACGTGTCCTCTGAAGTCACCACCTTTGGGTCCATCTGACCTGGAAGACCGTAAACAAAATCTTTTATGTTAGCGTTTGCGATTCACTGAAAGTTTTACTCACAACTGCAAAATATCCCATTTCAGACGTTGGATTCTTTTGTGTTGTTTGTTGCAGGAATACTTTAGCTGCTCAAATTAAATAACGAAGTCCACTATAGAATCGCAAAGAAAGAATGTTGTAGCTCCTCAGAGAACAAGAATGCAAAAACAAATTGGTAAATATTTGCGAATCGGACCGTTGGCATTCTACACATCACAAGCTACTCGAACAATAAAATTGTAAATTTGCCCTCAATTCTTTCACAAGTTTCATTTTTCGCATTCTACTTTTATGTCTCCATATACCTACCCCGTTCCACGATTGGCCTTAATTCTCTGTTTGTTTAGTTTTCTTCTGTGCACACATGCATACCCCACTATGGCTGACACACGTATGTATAGGTCTATGTGTATCCTTGTGGAGAAAGTTAAAAATCCTGAATTCCTCAACTCAACTGGGGATATACCTTCATCCGCTTGTATGGCGCTACAGTTGTGTATTTTTGAACGTTTTTCATCTCGATGCCTCCTTGCTGCGCACCGTCTGCCGCTGCCCCTGGCTAGATACGCTCTGGAACAAAAAAAAAAACTTGGAATCCATTTGATCTTCGTCCAAAGCAAACATTCGATGCTGCGATAATATAATTTTCTTTTATGATATTTGACAGAATTTTAAGTGAATAGTTAGGTCCTTTTTCCATTCTTTTCTGGTTCCGTTCTATCCATGTTGGCAGTGGCAGATACGGAAGGAGCATTTCCATATACACATCCCCTTTTACCGCTGTCACGGCCAACAAACACACCGAAAGCATACACTTTATCCACCGAACAAACACCTAAAAAGCTAGAATCCTTATTGAAATAGAAAATTGAGAACATCCGTGACGCCAATATGCCGGAGGACTTTTCGCCAATACTCCCAATCCAATGTGCCGGGTACATTGTTTAGATGAGTTCGGATGGTTCTATTAGCGTGGTCTTTGAGAGCAGCGCAAAAGGTAAGAGTTGTCGTTTGAAAAATAAAAAAACGGGAAAAAAAAACCCATAGGAAGCTCCTTCGTATTACAAACTTTTCTCTTTTCGGGGATGTTTTTGTTTGTTCGGTGTCTGTTGTCGGTTTTAGCCTCACAATTAAGTTTCAGGCCGACCGAGATAACCTGCAAACCACTTAGGGTCATTGCGATACTTTTTTGTTCTCCTTTGAGTGCACAAACGTGCTGGTAGATGGTAAATGGATTTCAAATTCTGTTTGCACACCTCATGGACTACGATGAGTGGAATTTGGGTGCTTGTTTTTGGAGACAGCCAATGGTGTTTTTATTGGTTAGCTGGCATTAATTATTTACTTTGATTCGGTTTTCGGGTCGAAAATTACGCATAGATGCTTTTTAAGGTCTGGCTGTGATCCAAAGTCGTCTTAAACTTTACCTTCCGGCTGCCAAAATTCACTAAAAGCATTTTAACGTAAATCTCGCACTGCACTGAAAGCATTCCCAAGTGTGAGAGCCTACGGATGTGAAACAAGCCGTCTTTTCCTTGACCCAACAAATTGGTTAAATATTGCATGACACTCTTGTCTGTAGCGCATGCTACCGAAAGTGAATTTGATTCACACGGTCGATTTACCTTCGAAGCCGAAAATAGCAAAAAGTATATATGCAGTGCAACAGCTCTTTCGAGGAAGACACATGCTCCATTTCTTATTGCAAAATAGTTGCTAGAATCCGATCAATGAACATGTCAGAATGTGTCTGCCAACGAGAACCGTTTTTAATAAAATAAATTATGAAAGTTATCGAGGTTTTACGTAAGTACTCTGCCAGAATTTGAAAACTGAGTCAAGGTCTCGAAAAGCGATTTTGGAGGATGAATTTTTAATGGGACAAGGGCAGTACTCATATCCATGAGGAGGGTTATTGAGGTCTTACCAGCCCTTTATCAAAGGAGTGTTAGGGAAGGATCTGGCTCTATTAGTGGAAGGTTGGCATGGAGAGATGGGAATGCGTCGCCTCCATGATTGAGGATAGGCAGTCGAAACTGTTCTATATGGAGCTGAAGAAGTTACTTTGAGGCTCATGAAATGCACCCAACCTGCCGGAATCCCAGAGGTGACCGATGCTATGACTAAGGGAATTGCGACAGCCATTAAAAATAGTGAAAATCAACCTACACTATAGTTCAGTCGCCTTCAACAACTTGTGGCAGGACCGGGCGTTAATGAACTCATAATGAAAAAAACATAAATAACTGCCGCGAGAGCTCGAGGTGAGTCAAGGCCTAGCTCCTTGCTTAGATTAGAATAGGGTTATGCAGCCAGCGCTTGCATAAGACACTGGGCACCATAGTGGGCCCATCGCGTTCTCGGTGATACCAAAAAGGTAAAACCTACACAATTTCCTGAAAGCATTTGATAGCCTTGCTCCTATAGATTACTTAAAAAATAGTTGCCGAGAAGTTTCATGCGAGTCCTGGCAATTCCTTGACATTCACATAACATGTGTTATGTCCTCAGCGGCGCATAGGTTGTTGCAGTATCTGCAAACAACTGTGGGTGACAGCCATAATATTTTAGCGTGCTTCCGGAGAAGACAGTGGCTGGACAAGATGCAAGTGACTGATTGTAGTTATGCCCTACTTAAGTGGAGAATGTTTCTTGTTTTCCTGTGATCCAAAGCAGGCCCTAGAGCCTTGGATACCCTATGCTTATGTTGGACCATCCCTGATTTGCCTAAATTACAGTTACACAGAAAGAAGGATCCACGGTGGCTCCCCCCTCCGTGTGTTGCCGCTCTCCACCTAGCCTGGCCAATTCGTCGGCCTTTTCGTTTCCCTCAAGGTCACAATGACCCGGCACCCAACAAAGTGTTACTCGATTCTGCGTACCCAATGCCTTTAGCATTACGCGACATTTCGAGACTAGTGCAGATCTGACAACATTTGATTCTGGCGCTTTAAGGGCGGCCTGACTATCAATGGCGATATCGATTTCATGCCTAGTGATACCGCAGCTTTAAGCACAGCCAGAACCTTTGCTTGGAATACGCTAGAAGTATCTGGGAGTCTTATGGATACTTTGAGGTCTGTCTCTTCGGAGTAAATCCCGGAACCCGTTCCGTTGGCGGTTTTTGAACCATCCGTGAAAACTGCAATCTCATCCTCCGAGATGACAGCGTTTCTCTGCCAGTCTTCCCTGCCAGTCTTCCCTCTCAGGATACGACGTGATGTATGGTGTATCGAAGTACATGACGGAAGTCGTCTCATCTGTTGTTTTTAGAACGTCGGGTTGACGTTCAAACCACAATCTTTTGCCCATTTACTCAAGGTTGCTAAGCCACCCTCCACAATGTTGCTGATTTTGTTTAGAAATGTTCCCTCTACAATTATGACTATGTAATCGGCATAGGCAAAGACGTTTATTCCTTTAGAGCAAAGTTACTTCAGGATTCCGTCTATAACTAAGATTCACAGTAGAAGCGAGGTGACTCCGCACTGTGGAGTGCCTCTGGTTACAGATTTCCTTATTGAACTTTGTTTTATACCGAGCTGATATTTCTTGAGACAAGCATGTTACTTAACCAATTAGCCATTTCTTCTACGTTATTAAACGCGCCTTCAATGTCAAGGAAGGCTGCAAGAGTATATTCCTTATGACAAAGGCTCTTTTCTGTCTTCCCTACCACTTCATGCAGAGCTGTCTCTACTGATTTCCCTTTCATATACGCGTGTTGAGCTTTGTTCTCGCTCTGTTCTTATTTTGTTTCTGACGTGTATGTCAAGAAGCCTTTACAGAGTCTTAAGTAGAAATGACGATAGACCAATTGGTCTGAAGTGTGGCTAATTTTCCCTGCTTTAGGGATGAAGGCCACCTTCACTTCTCTCCAATCCGAGGCAATATATCCGTTCCTAAGACAGAACTTAAAGATTTGCCAGATTCTTAGCTTCTTGCATTCATGTTAAACTATGCTACAGAAGACTGCGTACTCTTCCATGGGCTGGAGGACCTTAATATCGCTGATTTTAGGAAACTCCTGAGGTTTCTATCCCTTTCTGGGTGGTTTCCGGATTAGCCAATCCTATCCCTTGGTTTGACGCCCATGAGTACACTTTTTATGAGTACAATGAATCCGATTGAGGTCTAAGTAAGTCTTTAAGACACCCACTAAACCAACCAACTAAAGTATCACATATATTTTAGCTGTCCGAGAAACTGTGGTGTAGCTTAGGTACTAGGTGCAGTAGGCACTAGCGCTATTGGCAGCAATGAAAGCATATAGAGGTATCACCGACTGCACCGATCGAAGTTGGTAAAGAACATCGCGGATCCCTGAATGAAATTGCTGACAGATGCGACTTTCCCCTTCCAAGGTTTCAGAACACAGGGATGTTCCAGGCAATCGCAGAACAGGCGAGCTTACAGAGGAGTGCACAGGTCAGAACCTCTATGAAAATAAAGAGGAATCATCTGGCTCTATAGAAATGATAAAGTTTCGCGTTGACTCTGAAGCCAATCAACCGACACTTATTCTGTTTTGTGGGGCATTCATCTTTCGGCATTCGTCCTCTTTATTTCTCAGTTTTAGGAAAAAAAACCCAAAGATGCCGGTGCAAAGAAGCATTAAGTAGAGCTTGATCTGGGAGTTACATCAAACAGACTCCTTCTCGTTATTTCTCGTTAGGCAGTGCAATCTCATATACTTATTCTTCTTCTTCGTCAGTCCCCACTTGCTGTTAAGCGTCGGGGTAACCTTTGGATATCCATCGTCTAAAATTAAATCAATGCTGGCTCTCCCTTTTCATCTCTGCTAGAGTTTTACCCTTCATCCTTCCCACAACTTGTATACAATTTTCCCAAGTTCTCTCGGTACAGTATCTTCTGTTCTTTTTTCCAGACCCTGTTTGGCTTTGCTTGACTCGTCCATCTGTTGCCGATGTCCGAACCATTTTAGCTATCTCCCCTCGATTTCTTGTATAATCGACTTCTTCTGCCCTACTCCAGAACGTATTCCTTCATTTCTGACCCTATCTCTGCTGGTTTTTCCTACGACACTTCATACACAATTGATCCTGTAAAATAAATATTCTGTACAAAGTATTCTCCAATCCTGTCTTGAAATTCATGCGGCGTTGGATGCGTTTCACGCTGGTTGTGAACTGACTGATCTTTGGCTGTACTCTGTCATACTGCTTCCATCGCTGCTTCACTGCCCACAATCCGATAAGAGGCTCCTCCTCTAAAAATTGCAATTGATTTGCAATTATTAATGGTTCCCATGTTTCTAGTGGAAGATATTCTGACCTTATGAAAAGGTGGGCAGCCGGTTGTATCGGAGCCAGAATTCGTATTCACCGTCTTCTAAGCAAAAACGGCATACAATCTCCTGACTTCACCAGTCTTATAGCCAATAGGACACACACTCTTTTCAGAAGTTTTTGTTGAATTCATTGATGAGTTCACGATGTTACAGAACAGCTCAGGGCCCGTAAACGACTCAGCCAAACCCTTTTTAGCCAGTTCATTGGCTCTCTCATTTCCAGCAATACCCTTATGCCTAGGCACCCACTAAAGTTTAACTTTGTTCCCACGGGAAAGAGCTTGAAGTGCATTGAAGCAGTGTAGGGCTTATTGGGAGTCAATTTACTGCTGGCCATCAGTATATGGATACGCATTCTTGAATGACATGGATTTGCCTGAAATGTAAAACCAATAGTTTGTATTCAATCCCAATCGAATCGATTGCATATTTCCTGGCGTTTTCGGGTCTAATAGGTAGCCGAATAGGTCTACTACCTTCCTTATGCAGGTGAGTTAGTCTTACAGTAGTCGAGTTTCTAAACTCCGCTAACGCACAGAATTCCCTATCCAATCCGTCTGCGCTGGACATTCAAAGAGAATGTTCTCAGAGGATTCCCCCCTTTCTAAAGAGAACCGACACGCTGTATCTGAACAAAGGTTTAGTTTGTTAAGACGATATCTTAGGCCGGTATGGAAGCCCACTAGCTTTCTCATGTTGTTCCTTTCGAGGTTTAGAATTTTCCCCTAGGAAAAGGGCTTAATAAGTCCCTTGGACTACCTAAGCCCGGGGACATTGGGCTAGGCGAAGTTGGTGTTCCCAGTTGTTTAACAAAGCTATGGCGGTAGCCTAATGATCGCCACAAAAGGATTCTACTCCCAAGAGCGCGGAAGCCGAACCGGCCCTAGGCAGCTCATCCGCAGTTTCATTGCCGGGCACCCAACAAAGCCTGGCCTTGTTGTGTCTGCCAAGTGATTGGAGGGTATCTTAGCAGCACCTTGACTGATCTAGACTCCACGAAGTGCCACGAAGTGGGATGTCAATGCTTTAAGCGCTGCCTGACTATCCGAATAGATATGTATTTTTGGGCCGCTAATAAATAGCTTTATCGAGGTTTATCCTGGCGCAGATCTCAATAGCATGGATTTCAGCCTGAAACATGCTGGGGCACATGCCCATTGTCATCGAGACTTTGGTGTTGGGTCCAAAGATGCCACCACTACTCCGGGAGCCATTTTTAATCCGTTGGTAAACTATACCAAACATTAGTCTGTTATGGGTTCTTCATTAGACCAGTCGACCCGGTCTTAAATTTTGACCTCAAATAGCCTCCGAAACTGTACTCGCTGCCCGTAACGTCGGGGATAGTGCAGAAGATGTCCGTACTTGGAATTGAGTGAAATATTTTCAAGTGACGCACAGGATTACCTGATTGATACTTGTGCTATGCAGCTTTATAGCACAACGGGCAGCGGTCTACCAAGCGAAGATATGTAGGGGTGAGAGCCCGATAACTTGACTGAATACTGAGTCAGTCAACTCTTTGTAGCTTCTCAAGCTTCATTGCTCCAGATACTCTTTGGACCCTTCTAACTCAATTATTACGTTTTTCTCGTCTAAATAGTTCGGAAATTATTGAAGAAACTCTGCCATACCCGCTCGTGAGACATACAACAGTAAAGCAAAACTATAGATGCACATGCTCCTTCAAAACACGTTCGAGTGCTGTAAGAGCATCAAATGTTTTTTTTTTTTTGTATTTCTATTGAAGAAGGTGCAACCGTTTCATAACCTAACCTACATCTATCTACTTCAAATCCAAAACCAAACACGTGAGAACTACTTCCGGAAACGATTCCCTTTTCCTCGCTCCATCTACGGCACAACGATTGGAAATCCATGACAAATGTTGCTTTCAATTTTACCTTTGCCACCATTCTTCCTTACGAAGTGCAAATAAATTGATTTTTATTAGTTCAATTCAATGTACCGGATGAAGTTTTATTTTTTATTGTATTCCTTCAATCAAAAAAACACATACACACAGAGACAAAAACGCAAGAACAATGCGAAACTCGTACACAATTCAATAGAAAAACTTATTGCAGGTCTAACCGTAGGAGAAAGTAAGTGAACCGAATGCATTCCTGCCACTTCGAATTAATTTCGGTACAGAAGAGATGTCCTGCCATTATAAGTGTACCGAACTCTCAGTGCTCCTGTTGTTAAGTCCACCGTGAGGGACAGTATAACGGATGATATCCCACCCATACAGCTATATCCATGTGTATTCCGATGTAATACTTCGTTGTGCACTTTTCGTATTTTTTTTTGGTCCTCTCTTCGTTGCACTGTACCTAACTAACTTCATGAAATTTCAAACTAGAAGTCCTGGGGGGGACTTTGGCAAAACTTTTGTAATTATTACGAACGTTGGACTTTTTCAGTAGCTCCGCTCTCGGATATGTTGGTGGACAACTTCTACTGGTACTTGATCACCTGCAATAGAACTCGGTGTGGCATCGGTCTCAAGGAGCAGTGAATTTCGTTCGCTTATTTGTTTTAACAATTTCGGATATAAAATAAAAAGGCGAACTTTTGGTCAATTAAGCGTGTCAAAAGCGTGAGCTCAAACAAAGGACTTTGTGCGGGAAAACTCCAAGAAGCTGTCTGCACAACTTTTGAACTCACATAACCAGGTAATTTTCTTGATGCACAAATGTAAGCAGGACATAGTAGGGCAATTTACATGGGAAGTTTTCTCTGAATTGCTCTCTTTAGCAAGTCAATTGAGAGGGAGGGGTTACACTTGTAAATTGGAGTCTTAATTTCAAAAGTTCATATTTGCTCGGATGTAGTTAGTTAATCGTAGGACACAAGTTATAGTTGAATTTTGTCTAGAGAACGTTTCCAAATGTGTCCTTTATTTTAGTGTAGTTCCTGGGTTATCTCTTTTCTCCGCTTTGATTGGTTAAATAGAAATATCACAAAAAGCTAAAATACCAAGTCTATCCGCCTGAAAGCAACCTCACAGTGGTCTAGTGAAGATTTTTGATTTTGTCAAAATTCGAAGTCGAGGATATCCGCATCTTTTCGGGCGGTCAAGTGGCAATAAAGTCTTTGGAATCAGTCGCTTTAAATTCACTAAGAGCCCTTGGCGTCTACACAAACGACTTCTGCAGAAGCTGTATGGACGAGTAGGTGAGGGAGACTATTCTCTATCTTCTTTGCACCTGTCCAGCTCTCTCCCGGAAAAGATAACTTCACTTAGAAGCCTTTTTCTACACCAACCTGATAAATACCGATGTTAGTAACTTTCTACGCTTCATAAGAAGCTCCAGTTGCTTCAATGACTAGTAGATCTTTCCGAGATCCATGTGATATCACAACGAATCCCTCACGGGTCTAAGTATGTTGGCTTTGGGCTTAAGCTGCTAGCCACGTCAACTTAACCTAACCTAAGGCTAACTTCAAACATTTCCGACTTACATATGCATGAGACTTAATCATCAGTCCTTAACACAAAAAAAACACTCTTTTCTGCCCAGTTAAAGCATTGAGGGCAAAGAGTTGCTTATGAGGTCAACAGCCGAGCAAAATTTATACGCCCAAGCTGAACTCATGGGAGTTTTTGTTAAGCCAGCGAATCCATTGGCTCTTCTAAGAACAAGAAGTCAAAAAATCTCGATCTTTTACATTAAAATGGGTCCAGCTATCTCGAAATTGTTCTAGAACGAGCTGAAGAAGTCCCAGAGGTTTCAATTGGTGTGCTGGAGTGCTCTTACCTTGATTAAGGCATTTGGATGCGTAAAGCATCGCCATTGACATAAATGACAACGCTTGCTGCATCCTTGAGAGAAATAACGTTTAGCTTCTTCTCCTTAAAAATGCAATGAAGCAACACTGTATCAATACTCCCAGAAATCCTCACTTGTTCAACCGTAATACACCAACCCAAAGCTTAGTGGGACATCTGCTTGCAGATCTATCAGAAGAGGTGCAGCACAAGGGGGTTTCTTCTCCCCTCTCCTCTTTGGAATATGGGAGTCAGACAACCACCTTAATAGTTTAAAAAAACTTGGGCAAATCGCTTTAAATAAGCTATGAAACTCGATGGCCAGTTGTTGTGTTTTTAGTGTGCCTTTACAAAACTGAGCCAGAAAATATGAAATTCCTTTTACTTACTTAGGGGGTGGACCTGGCCTCAAAAGCATAAACTTAACCTTTTCCAAAAAAAGGCAAAATATTTAACTACAGCGACATTTTTGTCTGTCAAAAGTGTTGGGACTTACAGCCTCTACATCTGTGTTGTAGGACCGATACTCATATAGAGCCATCAACGATCAACTTGTTTGTCCATAAACAGAACCCTTCGAACGACCCCCCGACAAGTATGCAGTTGTAGAGTTGACGGGTGTACTGCAACCCAGAGAGGATCTATTGCGTCCCCATATTGGAACACCTACTCCGGTCAAACTGTTTTGATGAACCAGAGCATACTGTGTGAATCCAGGTAGATCATCCTCTGATAAGATATAGGCCCACAGGTGGTTCCTTCTTTTGTGAATCAAGTCTTTACATTTCATGAGAAGGTATGCTGGTGCTGCTTTAAGATGCCTGCAGAGTTTGCAGTGTCCATCTTATTCTCTATTACATTTTTTTGAGTTTGTACAATAGTAACCTGTCAGAATGCGAAATTTTTTTGGCAAGTTTTGCTCCTCTTCTGGTTGTTTTTCCCCAGAAGTAAGATTTTATTCCAGTGTCTGGCTCATTTGTTAATTTCGTCGTTCCTTGGCTCCTCCCATAGTTTGCGTGGTCCTCATCTAGAGAATTTGATCTCAGTCAGCAAAACGTGCCATAACTAAAAATTGTCTAATGGCTCGAATAACTTGTGCTTTTCATAACAAGTTGCGGATGAACTCCGGTCAGAAATGCCGAAGGCATTGGGTATGCGGTAAAACATCTAGCGACTGGAAAACTAGGGTGATTGTTCCTCTTTGTAAGAAAGGGGACAAGAGGGATTGCTCCAATTATAGGAGTATATCTCTCCCCGGAAAAGTCTTTGCTAAGGTGTTGGAAGCGCATTCCAGAGCCGTGGTCGAGTCCAGGCTGGGCGATAAGCAGTGTAGAAGCACAACCGACCAGCTATTCACTCTGAGAATGGTACTTGAGAAGGTCTGGGAGTATACCAAACCTACCTACAGTTGTTTTGTGGCTTTGGAGAAAGCATATGATCGGGTTCTTCCAGGTAAACTGTGCAGTGTACTGCAGGAGAATGTGATTGACGGTTCTCTTCTAAGGGCCATTCAATTTCTACACATTAACTGTAAGAACTGTGTTCGGGTAAACGGCATTAAGTCGACATCTTTCACCGGGGGGGTTGGACTTCGCCAGAGGTGCTTTCTGTCACCTTCCTGAACGCCTGTTCAATGCGTTCTGCATGTTAGTGGAGTCCCATTGAAACAGGTGGAGAAGTTTGAGTATCTCGGGGCCCTATTTACGAGTGATGGAAGGAGCAATACTGAGTTATCCTCCAGGATTGGTCAAGCTGGAGCAATCTTGAGACAGCTTGGTCACTTTGTGAATAGGAGGGCCAAACTTGGCATCGGAGCTAGGCTTTCGGTCCGACCTTTACCTATCGCGGGTACAAGCTGGCGAAATGAGATTTCTTCGTTGTATTGCTTTGGTAACTCGTCGATATCGAGTTAGAAATACCAAAATACACGAGGCTTTTAATGTCGAACAGCTTCTTTTTTGAAGGGAGAAGTCCATACTTTGATGGTTTGGATATAGAATCCGTGCCATCAGGTCCGCTATGTAGGCCTGGGATGAGATGATTAACTTACTTACTTACTTAAGGTGGCGCTATAGTCCGTGGTGAACCTGGGCTTCAACCAACAAGAGTCTTAAGCCAGTTCGATCTTTGGCCAGCTGCCTCCAATTTCGCACGCCAAGATGGTTAAGGTCCATTTCCACTTTCGTGCGCCACCTGAGTCGGGGTCGTCCTCTACTGCGCCGTCCCTCGGGTGTGGATTCGAAGATTTTCCAGATAGTTAAACCAAGTCCAAAATCTCATCTGTACCCGTATGGAGACAGTTCCTTATGATTTAGAGTCGATGGCGGAAGATGGGGAGATCTGGAGAATCCACTTAAGCACCCTAACCCCGCGACCCTCATAGTGGATAAACGGGTCATTGGATGATTCATAATGATGATGTAAATGTTTATGAGACACCCCAAAGATAATGAAAGCAACCCTAGAACATAAACAAAAAATGCTCGATGCTACGAAAGAAGTGTACACGCGCGAAAGTGCGCATCACTAGTGGGCGATATTAGAATGAAAAACTTCGGGATTGTAGGTTTTTAAAGTTAAGCACGTAAAGCCTCTTTCAGTAAAATTCAAAAATAATTTAAGTAAGCAGTTTGACTTTATGCCCTACTACTTCTTGGAAATGGCGATAGAAAAATTACTGCAGCCTCAACGAACCTTTGCATATAAATCTTAACAAAGCAATTGCAGCTTCTAGGAGTCCAACTTAGTCTAAGAAGTTTAACAGATTGTGTGGAGTTTTTTATTGGCTTTAGGAGCATCATTTCTGTACAGATGCATCTGATGTCTGCTGTGTTGTACGGGAAACCCCACGGTGGAGTTACAATTGTGACAAAATCGACAAATTTCATAATCTCATATTTTCTTGCGTTTATCTTCATTTTATCACTGCTTTTCAAACTGTTATTTATAGCTCTCATGTATACGAGCTAAGGGTAGAAAAGTCAATTACAAAAAAAAATATACACATCATCCTCGAGGTTTTCCTAATAAAATCCAGGCGGGATTATCATTGTCGACGCTTAGTACTTTCACAATAAAATTTTATGAACTTGAACCCAGTAAAGATGTGAATTTCTTCTCGTTACTAGGCGCCTTGTCAATGGTGCTTCATTCAAAATAAATCTGTCTGCCTCTTTCATTAATTTTAATCCAATTCACTTTGGAAAAAAAATGAAAAACAAAATACAGCCAATTATCCCTCTTAAACAAATTGCGCTGCGAAAAAACAAAAAAAAAGAACCTTCCGGCAAGCGCCGCAAGAGATAGGTGGATTTCTTATGTCATCTATTCTGATGGTAGAAACAAAATGGCGGACAAAAATTTCCACTTTAAAAACGAATTTGTACTAATTACCTCAAGATTTATAAGGATTTTCAATTTAAACGAAATCCGATCAATTTTGAAGAATTTCAAGATGGCGGATCCAAGATGGCGCCCAAATTGGTAGCAGGCGGATTCTGTTCACTGTTATCTACTATAGTACTAAAAAATCAAAACCGGAAGTTGGGATTTATTTGAGTTGTAAATTGTACCGTTTGAGACATAAAAAGGGGCGTAACCCGCCCCCCTCTGGACCGATTATGCCCATCTACGAATTTAGCCGAGGTATTCGGCATACGAACGTGTATACCAAATTTTATTCAAATCGGTTCATAATTGCGGCCTCAATCGTGTCCACAAGAATCCGTTATATTGCATATATATATATAAAATTGTTAACGGAGTATGAGGTTAGTGTTAACTATAATAGCGAAGACGAATGGCATTCAAATTTTTTGAAAGTCGCGTCATGAGGACCTCTGCAATAGGTGGTATTTCTATGAAATCCACCTAAAAACACTCCAAAGTGACTATTTGAAATTATGAAAAACATATCAGCATGAAATTTTGAGGCTACGATTTTGCCCCTCTGCCCGCACATCGTTATCGTTATGTCTGTATTGTGTTGTTACTACAGTACCTGCCGAACAGCTGTTCGACGCCATTAGAGGGTTTTATTCATCGTCATTCACGACCTTGTTCCACGATTTCATTGTGGCAGTGGCAATACTCCTTCCTCTATATCCCATTCCGCATTCCAGGCCCCGGGATTAAGTCTGGCGCATGCACGATTTCAATAACGTTCAACAGAACCGAGCGAAGTTTGTAAAAAAGCTCAAAGCTGAATTCGCAAACTTTCGATTGTCCTGCAGAATGCATTCCCCAAACCACTCGACTGGAAACGGTTTGCGTTTAACTCTCTTTCATTCCATTCAGCACGGCACGCTTCCACTTTGGCACGGTGATATCATTCCAAAGCTCTGGAATGGTTGACACAGCGCCACCTCATAAAAATGCACCCGCAGCCGCCACAGATGAGAGTGAACTTTATGTTGCACTTTAATGATTTGTTTGTGTATGTGGTGCGTTGCTGTTAAAGCTGAACTCTAAATTTAACGATTCCGCAAAATGATACCCCCAGCAAGGACTTGAACAAATTTGTGCATGTTGATACTGTACACGTTCAATTATTAGAGGTTAGTCGGCGGCAGTAGAACCCATTGCTCATTTATGTGGGCAAGGGGACCACCACCACATGCGATCCGAAGCTCGTAGAATTCGTCCCCCGCCTGCCTGCCGTGCTCATGTTGTAGAAGGAAACATTGAGCACATCATTATTTATCCCTCTCTGTTGGAGCACTGATTGTTGAGATGGTTTTTGGTTTTATTGATTTGTATGTGTGTGTGTGTGTGAGAGATACATGGAGCCGGCAGGATGAGCTGTAACATTTTATCTGTGCGCTCCAATGTAATGCAATGGAGGTAGGCTGCTTGTTAAGTGAATTTGCGTTCGTTGACATTTGCCATGGTTCAGTTTATAATTATTACCCATATTAGGAGCCGTGTGTGTTGTGCTATTAAAATGGACCATCAAACAGGACGTGGAGGTGTATAATTATGCAATCCTGCCTTCGTTCGGAAAGTGGGTACTCATTAAATGCAAAATTGAACAGAAAAGAGTAAAGCACTTTCATCCTCGCAGAAACGAATTGAATGGAATGGGGGAGGCGATGGATTAATTGTAATTACTTTACAGTAAAACTTATTATGGCGGTTTTTCTTGTTAAATATGGATGAGTACATTGATGAGAGTATTGTGTATTGGCTCAATTTAGGACAAATTAGATACTAACTACGGAAAGATCACCTGGGGAACTGAAAAGAGGGAACATTTGTGGAGTCAAGCTAACCATTCAATATTCAATTGACGTTCAAAAATGTTCAATGGTTTTCAGCGAATCTGCGATGGTGGAAGAGTAAATAGGCCTTGAATGTGTTATAAAGGTTTGCTTTCAAGTCAAAGATTTGTCATCATTGCAAACCTAATACTTATACAATTTTTATCAGAAAACTGTTTTTTAGGGAGCTGAGACGTATACAATCTTATGGTCTAACCTAAAACAGGCAGCAACCTTAAGGGTTTAACGTCCTCACAACCCTGAACCCATCCATCTGACGTTGTTGGTCGCCGTAGCTCAGTGGTTAGTGGGTTGGACTGCTGTGCGAGTTCAAGTACCAACCGTGTCAATCGAACATTTTTCGCAGCACCACCTTTCGTCGGGAAGTGAGAAGCCTCCGAGAGTATAATATGTCATGAAAGAGCATCTCAATTCGCCGTTCGGAGGCGGAATAAATTGGTGGGTCCCTTCCATTCGCGTGAAAAATTAACACGCACACCATGAATGGTTGTGAGAAGCTTTTTTTTATTTTTTTTATCCATTTTATTTTTTTTATTTTTTTTCCGACCAAATCACCATTTTTCTTCTTTTAGCTGAATTTTTTAAATTTTGAATTTTGAAGCTCTAAAAATAACTCTTGACGCTTTTACTGGTTAGCAGTTGAATTTTTTGCACCTGATAATTAGGTTATAACGAAAATATATTAATTTAAGAATCTGGTGCTTAACTAATTATTCTAAGGGAGCTGTGTGATTAAACAATTTTTTTGTTTTGCGAGACGTTGAGTACGACGTTCTTGAATTCTTCTTTCCGGTGAGCTCACTGGGACCTTTAGATTAATATCACAAGCCCGCTTGATCTTATTGTCCTAAAACAGGCTGAGTGGAAAAAAGAGATTCAATTAATAGCAAATTTTTGACATCGTGACATACCTTCTGCCTGATCAAAAGTGGAAAATATAGCCAGTTTGGGTCTATTACTTGAACTTTTAACAAGCAGTCCCTTTCAGCGGCTTGGCGCCTTCCTTTGAATCGAGCTATGCAGCGGAGGGGGGATAAAAATACCCTCCACAGCAAACTAACCTTTCTTTCCTTTTGATGGCGCTAAAGTTCGGGATGATCATGGTCAAGCAATACCTAAACTAAAGGCACTGAAGTCATACATCTTTGGTAGGCAAAGTGGCGGCTCTTTTAAGCCCAATTGGCGCTTGTGTGCGCCGTTTTCTAAGCACGAGCCAATGACCTGTGAGATGACCCAACCTGACAAAACGTTCAATCTATGATTGGCAAGCTGGGGAGGCAAGTGCCCAGCCGAATATCGACACTTTTCGCAAGAGATATGTTAACGGCCGATCCTTTCCTGGCCAGCTCGTCGGCACGCTCATTGCCCTCGTTACTGCTATGACCTGGGATCCAGATGAGGGTAATTGTGGAGTGGTTACTTAGTTGATTAATTTCAAGACGGCATTGCTCTACCAGTTTTGAAGATATGGTAACCGCATCAATGGGCTTCAACCAACAAGCGTCTCTTTAACCAGCTGCCTCCGGTTTCGCATGCCAAGTTGGTTTAGATTCCCCTTCCACTTGCGTGCGCCACCTGTGTCGCGGTTTCCTCTACTACGCTGTCTCTCGGGTGTCGATTCGAAGATTTTACGGGCCGAAGCATTGGTGTCCATCCGCTCTAGATGCTGGGTCACCACATTCGTTGTGCAATTTGTCATTGTATATTCTCCTCCACTCACCGTCTATGCAGACGGCACCGAAAATCACCAGAAGGATTTTCCTCTCGAAACAGCCAAGAGCGACCTTATCCACTTTTGACAGAGTCCATGCCTCTGAGCCGTAAATCAGACCTGGGATGATTAAGGTCTTATAAAGGGTCACTTTAGTCGTTCGAGAGAGGGCTTTGATACTCAATTGCCTTCATATCCTAAAGAAACAGCGATTGGCAAGAGTTATTCTTCGCTTGACCTCAGCGCTGATGTCGTCTGAATTTATAGCGGAGCCTAGGTAGACAAAGTTCTTAACTACCTCAATGTTATAACTGTCTATAGCGACGTTCTGTCCCTTGACGTCGGTGTTGGGTGTCCTTTCTTGTTGACCGCTAAACGCATCTTTGCCGCGTCCATCTCAATATTCACGAACGCGCGTTGACATCACGCTGCGTTCTTCCGATTATGTCAATATCGTCGGCGCATGCGAGTAATTGGACGGACTTTTGAAAGATTGTGCCTCTGGTGTTGGCGCGTGAGTTTTGCACAACTCTTTCAAAAACGATGTTGAAGAAGTCGCATGACAGCGAGTCGCCTTGACTAAATCCTTTTTTGACATCAAAGGTCTCGGTGAGGTCTTCACCGATCTTGCAGCGTGCATTTTCTATCGTCATCCTGCACAAATGGACTGGACATGGACATGGCTCTATATAGCTCGTCTCTATAGATGCTATCATACGCGGCCTTGAAATCGATGAAAAGGTGGTGAGTATCGATTTGAAGTTCCTGGGTTTTTTCCAAGATCTTCCGCAGTGTGAATATTTGGTCGATGGTTGACTTTCGTGGCCTGAAGTCTGCCAACCATTAGTTGAAAAATCAAAGAGAACAACTAAAATTTGAACACTGAAGGGAAATGATTACAACCAGACTGTCAACCAGATGGCCGATTAGTTTCTCGTCGGTAACTGGCTTAATGTGAAGAACTTTAAAAGTGCAATTTGTCATTAATTGGATGTTCGACCCGATATTCATGTTCACATTTGTTACTTTTGCATACATATTCACAAAATTATTTAGCACACATGCGTCAAACGAGTGTTCAAACGATGTAATATACACACACACAGCATGTTTATATTCTTTTAAAAGCTGTAGCACTCACCACGAAAAATTTTAACAAACTATTTTTGTTCTTTATTTACTCCTTTTTAAAATGTAATAATAATAAGCCCCTGTTTGCCGGTAGCAAACTTCCAAAGTTGTACGTTTTCTAAAAAAAAATATCAGAGTCATCGACAAAGCGTACAACCATGTCTCAACTTAACCGTTTATGTAGCAATATTTGGGGACCTAATGAGCCAAAAAATTGCAAAGTTTTCAGTCTATCACGCATCGGCAATTTCTCCCTTCCAACCTAGTCTAGGACGAAGGATAGTTGTTGCATGGCCCTTTTGAAATGTTAAGTCATAACGATGATGCAATAATACTAGTGTCTTTTTATTTTTCATTGCGTTGTCTTAATGACGTCGGATTTCGTTTAAAATCCTTTAATAAGAGTAATAATTTCTAATTTTGATGATCACGTTACTACCCTGCATTTTATTCACTTAATTTACCGACGAAAATTTGTAAAAAAGTCATTGATATGCTGATTTTTTCAAAAAAAAAAGTTACCATTCCTTTCAAAGTACTCGAATGGACTAATATTTTATGACCAATCAAACGATTACAGTCTTAGAATGTAACGATGATTTTTCATCACTAGGACGAACACTAACTGCGTTGAATTCGAATGAACCCGAAGTGTTTCTTTTCAAAGTTAACGGTCTGCCAAATTGTTCTTAACCAAATAAACATGCAGTTGTTACACTTAAAGGTGTCACAGATTCCTGTGCCGAATGGGAAGCCCGCGTTCCGATGGAGTCCCGAAGTGGTCGAGCAGTTCTTTGAAATATCCATTGCTGTGCCGTCGTACCAGGCAATCGCACTGCATAGTTTCTGTCGTGCGCTGAGTTGTCCCATCCAAGTGCTCAAGGATTTCATCCAGATTATGCGACTGGAAATGATGCCAGAACTCGCCCGGGGCAGTCTTAAGTGGACAATGCAATTGTGTATGCGTCAGGGCTACCGATGAGTCCAAATGAGGGACCCAACTGTAGTTTTGAACAAAAAAAAACCAAAAGGCTAACTAAGTGGTTTCTCTGCACAAAGTGCATGTGACTATATCTCTGAAGACTCACACTAGTTGCCACATTCTTTTATTTTCTTAGACTCATGTTATAAATTGAATTGAATTTACTACTCTCCAAATTAATTGTTAAGAACTACACTAAATTTAAATCAGATTTGACAAGTACAAGGTGGCGCAAAAGCTTTCACCCGATTGGCTGTAATTTTTATGAATGAAAAACTTTGGTTCTGGTTTTGGGTTATGTTTATTTGATGTCTTAAATTTTTTCCATTAAGTCAAGAAAATGATATATAATGATAGTGGCCGTCGCCCGAATTGATGACCATTCGGGTCTGATTTATGGCATTTTCGATCACTCTTGCCAGAATTTCCGGCGATAGGTCCTCGCATTCTTGACGATAATTCTCTTTGAGGGCCTCAACAGTCAGAGGCTTGTAGACATAGACTCTTGACTTCAAAAAAACCTACAAAAAGAAGTCTAGAATGGTTAAATCAGGCGATCTTGGGGGCCAGTGCCAATCGTCAAAACGAGAGATTAGGCGACCCGGAGATACAGCCCTCAGAATTTCGGTTGTGGCTCGTGGGGTATGCGCCGTTGCACCATCCTGTTGAAACCACATGTTCTCCAGTCCCAATTCATCTGTAAAGACCGCCGATTGCTGCCGTCGTCGATACTTCGGCGTCCACTGCGACTTCTTCAGCCACTGCTACGATATTCTCAGCAGAACGTCTGCTCCGGGGCAGGCCAGAGCTGACAACATCTCGTGTTGTCCCATACTCTTCTTGGCGAGCGGGTAAACGTCGTAGTGTTTGACCAGTTGATGTCGAACGACCGGGAGATACAGCCGAAATTCACGCTAGCCCTACACCATCGACGAATTATTCCGCAAAAAATCGAAACTCATGTCTTGTTGACGTATATTTTGTATCACCTTGTATGAGGTGATTACACCGTCAGTCTTGTGAGTTTCAGTGCATTGAATGACCAAACGTAAGTGCAGACAGGGTTTAAGTGCGATTAATTGTCAAAGCAGTTTGGAAAAATTAATCTTCAGGATAAATCCCTTCCAAGTGTTTTTATTTTCAAGCTCGCAATAAATCTAGG
Source organism: Matsumyia berberina (assembly GCA_917880715.2). NCBI lineage: Eukaryota > Metazoa > Arthropoda > Insecta > Diptera > Syrphidae > Matsumyia > Matsumyia berberina. The sequence goes on from OU862870.1 coordinate 41,525,382, forward strand.
ATAACTTACAGGCCATCGCATATCCAATGAATGGTCGGCTTTGAACAAAAATAACCAAGGTCACCTTAAAAACGGATAAGTGATGATGAACCCCTTGAGGATTTTGTCTTTTAATAGAACACGTCAACAGACTTACATAGCGTTACAGAATGCAAGCGTGAGGGGATTGCATGGATATACCGTGACGAAATGGTACAATGGTAGGGTGTGCTTCTTCCTTTCATAAGATAACTGATCGTTATTGTAATTTCTGCTTATAGTACTCCCTTTTTACCAGACATCTGATGTAATCTTTTACAACAATAGCTCTCCTTGCTTTTTGCTCAATATGGCCTTTGACTTACAATTTTACGCGGTTCATATTTATTTCAAAATAAACAACCTCGTGGATTTTGTAACAAAAGAAATATTTCAAAACCATGGTGACTTGATGTTGTGTTTTTCGGGTTTTTTTTTATCAATTTTAAATTAGTTCCATCATCAGCAGTAAAAAAAAATGCTAAGATACCATTAAAGCTATTAAGTGCAGAACGGGGTATCTATTGGTGACGCTGAATAATTTCTAATTTGCTGAAAGAAAACAAACAATTTTAGGGAAATTACAAGGCACTGCTGTCCTTCCGGGAATCTTAATTTCTAATAAATTTCTTAAAGCGGTGTGCGAAATATTTCTTGTGTGTTATAAAAATTGATTATTATAAACGTTTTTGTAAAAAATTTTTTAAATTTTTTATCTTGCCTACGACGCAGTGTCCTTAAGCTTATTCGCTCTACGAGTTAGTAGTATGATGGTATGTGGTAAAGAGAATTTCAACAGTCGTGGAAGTCTCTAATTAGCCGCATGAGAATTATGCCCTTCAATACAATTTAACAGAAAAAAACATTCAAGCTCGTCATTTGTTAAGACAAAATTGCAAAAATTCGGCGGAAACAAAATCAATCAGTTCGATTCATCGACAGAACCACGGCCATTACCGATAGTCAGCAATTGTTTGGAGAAATCTTCGGCAAATACATCGTTTAGCAATGCAACTCGCATGTTTGTCATCAGCTGAAGTTTCTTCGTAACGCGCCACAGAGTCGATGATTTGATGCAAGCGTTTATTTCATCGGTAGCGGTCGATCTTGGAATGACTGGTAGTGTTTGGCGGAAATCGCCAGACAGTAGAATTATTGCGCCTCCAAAGCATAGTTCCATTGAGTGCTTCCAATGGGCGTTTGTGCGCCATTGTGCATTCAAACGGAATGGCCGCATATAGCCCCACCTGTTGAGAATTTTCCGACTTTTCTTTTTTCCTAAATCTTCAATTGCTACGCGAACTACTATGAACAAACCCGCAGGGGGAAGTATCCAATTTGGGCCAGTCCTTTTCAAGTTTTAAGCATCCGAACAAACCATGATCCATTTGTATGATCCCTAAACACTTGTACGTAGAGACATTTTCAATCATTGTTATACAGTTGTCGTTGCTTTGTAGCTGATTAGTTCCCAGTTGTAACTCAAGAAAACTATGAGCATTTCTTAGGCCTGTGTTTTTGAATTTTCTTGGTATAATATTTGGTCTTCTTAAAGTTGTAGTATTTCAGCTCCTGAACTTACAAACTTTCTTATGCCCTCCTTCCTTTAGCACGTACTGTGGCATCTACAACACCTAAGCGCCATCGCAAACATAGACCTGCTAGACGTCCCGATTTTGGCGGGACTATCCCTATTTTTGTCTTTACCAAAGAAACAGGACGATTCGCCAGACCACACGCACAACTTCAGAATTGTTTTCACCGTCCTTAGACCCCTCCCAACATATGTACGTTTCAAACCATGAAATAGACTCAGGCGAAAAGGGTCGCATTTGTATGGAAATGGAAGGATCCATTGTATAGTCCCGTATTCGAAGTATTAAACTTCGCAGCAGCCAATTAAGTCAGAACAGAGATCACCTCAAAAATCTGTGAAAATCGGTTTGTGCTGTGAGGTCTCGGTTTTAATAGAATTTTCCGTATACAGTGTCTGGCAATTTGTCGTTTCACCTCTTTCCAACTTATTCCCAATGGCCGCAACTCCTTCTCAACTGTTCCGCTTCATATGTTTATCATATGAAAGTCAAGCTCCTTTTAAACGATTTCTACGAAAGGATTTATAGTACTGAGAAAGCTATTTTTATCAAGGGACTTGATTGACGAAGGTCAATTTGAATACAAGTTTAAATTGTATTCCTCAGTCACTTTTTTTCTTCCCGAGTGGAATCTCACACATATCCACTTGGATGCATGCATCACAGATTTTTGTTTATTAATTCATGACATGTCTCTTGTAAACAACAAAGGCCACGAAAGGCAAAGGCAAAGGCAAGAAAATCAATGCTTCTGTACGATAGGTATTGTGTTTAAGGTATTTTATTGCAACGACGACGATATACCTAATCAAGACAGAAGGGACTACACCAAGGCTAATTGGAATACACTGACCCGACATACTCGTGGATACACATATTGATTGATTTTTGAATGCGACAGTTCCCAATAAAAGAAGCTTTCCTGATTTAAAAATTTATGGGAACATATTTTGATAAACACGTGATAAATTGACTCTGTCCGGTAGCAGTTGCTCTACGTAAGCCTTTAGATGGTGAAGAGCTAGGAGTAGAGAGTTCACTTTACCAGGATCAATTGATTCTATATGAGTTGATGGCTCTAATGCGGAACATGAAAGTGCTACAATATTTTTTAAATTGTATACTTGCTTCCATTAAAAATATGAAACTCGGCAAATATCCCAAGGCAAGGCACACTCCAAAAAAACCAAGAAGACAAAAATAAGTGATTTCCAGTGAGAGCATCAAGAATCTTGTTCTTATATCAGACAAATCCCAGACCTGAAGACACAACCTCGAAAAATAAACTATCAAAGCTGAAGAGCCTTCTAGATATACTGGAAAGCTTTCGGTAAGGCATAGGGTCTAGTCTACAACCGAAACAAGTTTACGGGGATATACAATTGCATCATCAATCCAATTGACTTAGTGGTATGGTGATCAACCCTAAAGAACCAATGTGCAAGAGAAAAGTTCAACCAAACACAATGAATGGCTTGCCTGTGAATCACAGGTCGCCCAAGCTTTGACACCAACGGCCGCTTTAAAAGTGATTCTTAACATCCAACCAGTACACCTCGAAGCAAGGATACTGGCAGGACCCTCAGCCGCAAGACTGAAGGCCCTTGGATATTTCAACACGACATCCAATATAGGGTGTCGAAAAATTATTAAAGAGATCAGAACGATCACACCACTCATCAACCATCAGGGCGATTTTGACAACAACCAAATCAGCTTTGTCAACAATTTTAAAACAGAATTTCCTTCGAAAGATTCTTGGGTCTGAACCAACAAAACAAGAAACTATGACGGAATGACATTATTCATGGACGGGTCCAACATCGCAGGCAACTCTGGGGTTGGAATATACTGCAGCAACCCACAAGTAAAACTCGCAATTCCCCTAGAACCGTTCGTCAATTGTTCCAAGCAGAAGTCCTTCATTGTGAAGTGAGCTGCAGTTCTTCTGGAACACCACCACCAAAGTAGGAAGATAGAAATCTGCTCGAATAGTTAAGCAGCACTTGAAGCCATCACAAACCAAACATCCCGACCTTATCTGGTCAGGGCATTTAAAAAAAAGGCAACCTGCTTACCAGCCACAACGAAGTTCGCCTTATCTTTGTACCGAGTCCCAAGGGGAATGAGAAAGCCGACGAACTGGTAAGAGAAGAAACCTCTGAAAACATTATGGGAGTCGCACTGCCAATAATCGAAACAGCAGCCTACAAAAAGATGCAAATGGATTTTGAAGATCACTGGGCAAACTTTTCGACGTGCAAAGCGACTTGATCACTCACAAAGAATCCAAGCCGCCTGCTGACTAGAAAGGTTCTAGGTTCAAGCAAGGAGCTCTTGAGGTTAATGGTGGGACTAACTACAGGACACATCAACGAAAGAATGCAGAAGATCTCGAACTCTTCCTATGCCACTGCCCAGCCATAGCAAGAACGCAACAGAAGACCCTGCGATCCTTGTAGATACCGGACTGAAGGTGTTTAAGAACAAATGGATCGGTGACCTACTGACCTTCACTAAAGACACAGGAAGATTCGCCAGAACAACTTCATAATTGATTCCACTTTCCCATAGGTCCCTCCCAATTTTCGTTCCAAAACCTACCATGTCCCTACAGGTCCAAAATTTTAATAAGGGGAACACAGGCCTAAATGATTGGCCTTCCGCTCACCCGAGATCTCGTTTAGGTTTTCAAAGAAGTCCATTTTTGAGCCCTACGTCAGTGTAGATGGTACCGTCAGAGTCCTCAGCAGAAGTCGCTGATAGACTTCTTCGTGGTACCATCGTGTGTTAAAAGGATGGTTTGTGATGTTCGTGTTGTGAGAGGGGCTGAACTGCTGTGCAAATTGTATCTCAACGATGAAGTACCTTTTTTACCAAAGCTGATGACTCGTATACGGTGGGAGAGTCTGCAGAACGATGAGATAAGGGAGGAGTTTGCACGGCATTTATCCGAGAGGTTTGAACAAATTCCAACTGTTCCGTCAAATGTAGAGGAAGAATGGCGGTTGTTTTCAACAGCAGTCATTGCCTCTGCAGGAGATGTTTGCGGAGTGAAGCGGCTCGGTGTGGCGGCTGGTGTTGGGAAAAGAAGGGCGTGTGTGGTTTAAAAACCTCGAAGTTCAAGAACCCATCAGAGGATGAAGAAAGCCTTCAACACTTGGGGGACTCAACTTTTCGCAACCGGTTCATGGAGGCGCGAAGAACTTGCAAACTGACTATTAAAGGAGCCAAGGAGCAGTCCTGAAAGGAGTTCGGGGAGAAATTGGCCCGTGATCACAGATCTGCAAACAAGATGTGCTGGCAGACCATCCGCCGTCTCAGAGGAAGGAAGTTGAATATCATCGAAGGAGTTAAATCCAAAGACGGTATACTTCTTTCTGATGAGAAAGACATCTTGCGCGGATGCGGCGAGCACTTTTCGGAGCTGCTCAATCCCGAACAGGGCACTGAGGATGGCAGACCCATAGTTTTGAGTAGGGCGGAAAATAGTCCCACCGTAGAGGAGGTGATTTTGGCGATTAAGGCGCTAAAATTCAGCAAATCTGCTGGTGTGGATGAAATTCGGTCAGAACTGCTAAAGGCTTTGGGGGAAGAGGGAGTGAAATGGCTCTCTCGTGCCAGTAAAATGGCCTGGGAATGCGGTGAAACACCTAAGCGACTGACAAATCGGGATGACTGTTCCTCTTTTTAAGAAAGGGGATAAGAGGGATTGCTCCAATTATTATGCATGGTGGAGTCCCATTGAAACACCTCGAGAAGTTTTAATATCTCGGGGTCCTATTCACTAGTGATGGTAGGAGCAATACTGAGTTATCCTGCAGAGTTGGTCAGGCTGGACCAATTTTGAGACAGCTTGGTCAATATGTCAATCAGGAGTGCTGATGTTGGCATCGGAGCTAAGCTATCGGTCTTCAATTCGGTGTTTGTTCCGACCCTCACCTATGGTCATGGGGTTTGGGTAGTGACCGAAAGAATAAGATCACAGACACAGCTGCCGAAATGAGATTTCTTCGTTGTATTGCTCGTCGAAATCGAGTTAGGAATACCAGAATACACGAGGCACTCAATGTCGAGCAGCTACTTTTTCGAACGTGGAGGTCCATATGTCAGTGGTTTGGAAACGTTAATCGCATGATCCCAATTCGGATAGGCGTCCGCTAGGTAGGCCCAGGATGATATGGTTGGACCAAGTCCGAAAACTCACAACTACCCGTATGGGGATAACCCCTGATGACTTAGAGTCGATGGCGGAATATCGGGAGATGCAGAGGGTCCGTGACCCTCATAGTAGATAAACGGGCCATAGGAAAATGATGATTATGATGATGGAAACAGTTTTCTATGTAAATTCATCAAAACTCATTTTGACTCCCCCTAACCTTCATCTATTTTACATTCAAACGTTTACCGGCTACGTTGCTAAGGAAAGGTACCTTTTTACCTTAAAAGAGAAACGTGAATTTCTTTTGAATAGCACACTGAAGTTCAGAAATGTCTCACTAAACTCAGTCTATAGATACTCGCTGAGTTAAATTTATCTTATCTTATATTTGAAGTGAAATTCGGAGGAAACATAAATGTGAGTAAATCATAAAAATCAGGGCTTAATCAGGCATTCACTATAATTCAGATATATCCAACGATTGTGTTGGTACACTTTGTATACTTTAAACGAACAAAATCCCAAGAGGATACGCTGTGAAAGGACAGCTTAATATAGACACAAGCTCCCATCTGCTAAAGAACTATGTACATACACATGTATCCGTAGAAAACAAAAAAAAAATCAGAGGAAAAGAGAGCACCGAGTGGAAGCTATAAATTTTTCACTCCTTATGTGACTCTTTGAGGACAATATATTTACTTGACTAGAAGACGACAACGACGACTACCGACGACATCATCAACATGCCCATATCGCCGTGCCGCTGCTGCCTCACAAAGGACCAGCAGTGTGATATGCGCACTGGGCAGGGGAAAATGTTTGCTCGAAGCCTGCAGAGCGCCGGGACGTTGACGGCGACAAGAACTTGCCATTTCACCGATTCACAAGAAAATTTAAATTTTCCAAAAAACATATTTTTTTAGCACTCCATTTCTCCCTCATATACACAAACACACACACACACACGTATAACATATGAGTTCTGCAACTCATGGGCGTGAAGGATTTAGCCACTTGAACAAACCCATACGAGCAGCGAGTCAAGCTGGGTCGAGTTTAGATATAAATTATTGCTCCCACTTAAATAAAGCGAACGTAAGTATTTATTAAACGAACTCATATTTCTCAGCTGCTGTCGTCGCCGACGATATTGTCGTCCAAATGTCGAATGGGGTGGCGTCCCGCACCCAGTATTCCCAAACGGAACGGACGGGGTGAAATATTTTGTAAAAAGAACCTCATGCAACGGGCCAATGCATTTGTCTTTAACTCGCTTCTTCAAATGTGTCCTGCCGCCTGCTTTGTGACAGATTTCGCATTGCGGTTTACTATAAACTATGCTGGGCTTGATTTTCTCCTTTTTTCCATCTATGGCAGCGTTCTTGTCGAAGCGAAAAAATGAAACGATGCGTTCCGGCCACCATGGCGTGTGCTTGCCAAAAAGAATTCAACCCTTATTGACGTTAGATGTGAGTACATGAAATGGATATTGGCATATAATGGCGTTTCGATACCTCGGGACCTTACAATGAATTGCGCTGTCACTGTTATTACAATGACGCTGCCGCCAAACGACAGTATCAATTTTCATGTTAAATGAGCGTAACTGCACGTTAGGTGTACGTGCAAGTACCTTAAGGTTACACGCCGAAGCTGGTAATGGAAGAAGACATTAGCCGTATTTTGTAATCACCAGGGATCTGGGTAGCATCCAGAGGCTTCAGATTTTCGATAAAGTTCAAACATTCTGTTTAATTTGTGGGTTAAGCAAACGTATCTAAGCCTTTTTATGTTTTTGTGATTACTTGTGATTTCCAATTGGTGAACGAATTACCACGAGGTTGTACGAACATCTTCTGTGGCAAATTTTTTGTTGGTGCTAATACCAAAGATGCATGTTTGTCTCCATCCCTTGGAAGGCTTCTCATCTGTTTTCCCTTACATAGAACAGTTTTGTGTAGATTAACATAAAAAACACAAACACCGCACAACACATTGACTTCCAGTTCTTAGCTACATAGCACCACCGATAGCCTCAAGGACTTATTTGAGAAAAAGCAAAACTAGCGGACAATCCGCTCTTGCTAGTACATAACGAAATCTCCTCCCTTAATCGTTGTACGAAACTGGAGTCTAGAAAATCAACCGTCTAGACGGGAGCGACACTAGTTGAAATGACCTTGGTGTGAATGACGTTTGGCAATCGCAGTGGAATAAAAGCCTCATAACTAGCCTAATTTCAACTGACAACCCTATGACATCTCTCTTTGAATTTAACTTGCCACTGGTTACGCCTAAACCGCTCACGTTCTAATTGTAGGGTTTCTACTGACATGTTGCACAAGTGGAGTGTTTCAAGTTCACCGAGCTGTGATTGTGGAACAGAATGACAAACAATCAGCCACAGAATTCCCACGAAAGTTGTATTCCGGAAACTTTTTTGGTTTTGAAGTATCTTTGCTGTACAAAATTCACACGGTAAATAGAAATTGGTAGGAGAATGACAACCCTCCGGGAGTATAATCTGTCATGAAAGAGCTTCTCAATTCGGAGTCGGTAATAAATTGTAGGTCCCTTCCATTTATATGGAAAATTAAACACGCACAACATGAATGGTTGCCAGAAGCTAAGCCTTGGCTTATCCCGATTTTTCGCGGCAGCTGTATAGAAATTGTCGACGACCTTACGTTGCTAAAGCAGACATGCGAGTCCCCAAATTGTCGTTAAAACTAATACTATCTGATTTATAGGAGCTGTGTTAATCTGAACCATGCCTCCTCTACTTCGTTTGTACTAAAAACTCTAGAACACATCCTAGACTTCCACAGCCGTGAAAACCTAAAGAGCCCTCCACTGTCAAAATCGCTTACCTCAGGAATCGGTCTACTGAGACGGCTCTTCATGAGATGGTGCGTACGGTGAAAAATACTCTCCACTACAAAGAATACATTATTGCTACCTTTCTTGACATCGAAGGAGTCTTTAACAACATCCATACTAAAGTTATTTAAGAGGCTCTCACCGACCTAAGTGTTGAGGGTTTTCTTAATCAATAGATAGTTTCCATGCTAAAGACTCGAATCATTCAGGCAACACTAGGCAACATCAGTGTATATAAGACGGTCTGTAGAGCCACCCTACAATGAGGGGTTGTCTCCCCTTTGCTATGGCTTATGGCAACAAATAAAATTTTATTGCATCTTGATAGGGAGGGGTATAAGGTGGTTGCGTACGGCGATAATGTGGTCATACTAGTATGAGGAAAGTTCCTCCCCACGATAAGTTGACTCATAGACGGTGCTCTGGATAAGGTACACTCATGGGCCACGAGCAGTAACTTTCAGAATAAGACCGAAATGATGTTATTTACCACTAGAACCAAGGTTCCAGAATTCACCCCTCCCCCGAAACTTGACGGTCAGCCACTTTCATAAAGTCCTAGTGCAAAATACCTCGACACAATACTAGTCCCGAAACTTTCATAGTTGGAAGCTCAATATAGAACAGCGGGTAAAGGACGCAAGTGTTGCGTTCTATAGACTCCAGCCGAAAATGACCCTATGGATGTACACTGTCGTTGTACGTTCTCACTTATGACGTTATCGTCTGGTGGTCTGTCTTAAGTAAGAAATACAATATCGGCAAGTAAAAAAAAGTACATAAATAGATGTAGATGTTACAGGAGCCTTGAGATCCTGTCCCACGAATGTTCTAAGTGTGACCCTGGACCTGATTCCCCAGTAACTTAAATTCAAAGACACAGCTACGTGCAGCGCGGTTCAAGTCATGTATTCTGGGTGCTAGACTACTAAGCCATACAGTCACTGCCAAATACTGGAAACAACTCCGAGCGATTTGGTCGGGTCTTCAACCGACTACATTATACCCCACCCTAAATTTTAGGAAATTGTTCCTTAAATTTCTCACTAGAAAACAATGAAAAAACGGAAGCCTTATCAATAACTATGATTTTGGCATATAAACGAATGGACTGTGGAGTCGTCGCATGCATCTTCTCTAAAAATTAATATCTGGCGCGACACCTCGGGATTAGCAATTTATTACTACATTACACAACACTACTACTACTTACTACAATTTATTGCCGACTCCAAATGGCGAATTGAGAAGCTCTTGCATGACAGATTATACTCCCGGAGGCTTGTCATTCCCCGATGAGAGGTGGTGCCGCGTAAAATGTTGGGTGGACATGGCTGTGACTTGAACCAACGCCGCTCGGTCAACCTGACCAATCCTCCTTCCATCAGTCGTGAATTAGACCCTGAGATACTTAAACTTGTCCACCTGTTTCAATGGGACTTCGCTAACATGCAGAGAGAAATCATCGTTAAATTTGATTTGTTCACGTTTGCCCTCATCCCAGCTTTAACACAGACGGCGACGAAAATGGCAAGTGCGCGCTGAAATTCGGTCTGGGTGGAGCCCAGGATGACCAAGTCATCAGCGAAAACCAGATGACTTATCCTTAAGTCTCTCAATTCGAACCGTTCTGCGCCACGGCTGCGCTGTCATATCCAATCCATATAGGTACACAATGAAAAAGAGAAGTGAACGAACGCACACCTGACGAAGACCAACGCTCACTGTGAAAGGTGTTGACTAAACGCCGTTTACCCGAACACAGCTCTTACAGTTAGTGTATAGAAATTAAATGGCTCTCAGAAAAGAACCGTCAATACTCCTGCAGTACACTCTACAGTTTACTTTCTCCAAATCCACAAAACAACTGTAGATAGGTTTGGTATACTTCCACACCTTCTCAAGTATCATTCTGAGAATCAGTAGCTGGTCGATTATGCTTCTACCTGGACGAAAGTCGCGCTGCTCATTGCCCAAACCTAGACTCGACCATAACTCTGGAACTCGCTTCCCATACTTTAGAAAAACAGCGATAATGAAAGTGTTAAATAAAATGAATGGTATTACATGTAAGTGTTACAATTCACACTTTTTTCACCGAATAGTTCTGCGAAGTCCCTTTCGAGAATATCTTTTGTTGCATTTCATCGGTGAGATGTCATGCTACCCAGAAGCTTAGCTATTTAACAGCACCCACACTATTAACTGGATTACCATTAATTGTGAAAAAAATGCACACCACCTTGTCAAGGATTAGCTTCAATTTATTACCGTGTGACCAATAAGATATGCCTCCCTTCATCGTATCAATGCAATCATTCATTAATATTTTTTCCGTAAAAGTTGTATATATAATTTTTGGTTGGTTCAGTGTAAGGTTTCACTGACTGGTACCATTCCAAAGTTATTATGAGTCCTTTCCATAGGCGTATTGTCACCAAAAGATGATCTTCGATTTTGCTTGTAAAAATATGTCCGAGAATCTTAATGTCCCTTATGACCAATAAATCTTTTCGAATATTGTTCCAGGTTGTATCTTGTATGCAATGGCGTTGGTAAAACTACAACGCAGTCGAATTATACGAGCCACAACTGTTGAATAAAAATCTTTGCTATCGTTGTGGAGTTAACGATGCCAAGCAGATCAAACATGTGTGCAATTTCTGACAAAGCAATACTCTTTGTAAATCACTTGGTTGTTTGTAGTGTTGAGTTGATGAATAAGGCCTAATGTCCTTTTTTAGATATCGGGTCTATCCTCCGATGGAATATATTTTCGGAGTCGCTGTACTTTCGTAAACTGTTGCACATAAGGAATTTTTGGAAGGCTGTTTCTAAACAGATAAATTGTCATCCATGTAGAAGTTATTTTGGTGTACACTACTCATTGATAACTGCACCAGACAGCGTGCTGCCAATTTGAACGTCAATATGAAATTATTGATTCTATCGTATCCATGTCACGTTATCTTTTTTACTGCGCGAGAATTTATTTGAATTTAACATCTTTTTGTGGACACTTTACGAAAGCCCTTTTTTGCTGTCTTAAGCTTTTTCCGTGGAGCTTTTTACGTTGTTGGGTCCTGTTTTAATACAAAACCCACAATCCTGACGGACAAAGCCAATTTCCATTTTTAAGCTCCGCGAGACGTCTCTATATACAGCGAGTGACAGTTTATGGTGGTTTTTAGTTTTAAGTTTTTAGTGGATATGTTTATAACCAAGGTGTTGCGCTACTTATACAAAGCAAAGTGAATTCTGTTGACTTCAGTCAAGACTGGAAGACACCTATTCTGAATTAATAATTTCGAAATATAGAGACTTCAATCTTGACCGACTTAACTCTACCTTGAAGGCGAAGTCTGGGTTAGTTATCCGCGATAGTTCAGTAGTTGTGGGTAATTAGAGTAGCAGTTCCTAAGAACCCAATTAGTACATCTTTTTGTGTGAGAGTGTTGATTGGTTGTGTTGGCATAAAATGGTCAAATCCAGCCAGTTGAGTTCAGATACAGGATCAGTTCTCCGATACTTTTTTCAGCTACCGCGCTAGGACCAGACACATGCAGAGGAAATGAAGTAGAGATTATTTTTGATTCATATCCCTGCAGATTCTGCAGAAGGTGTTGTGAGGAGTACCAAGCTTGATTGCACGGTCACATACCAGTCTGTGATAATGGGTTCAATTCTGCCAATAACTGGTCTTGATTTACCAAGTAGCTCTTTTGACTTCATTTTGCTGTAATTGGGCTATGGCTTTCTTGAAATGGCGCACCTGGTCAGGCCGTTCCACTTATGAGCTGCAAGCTGGAGAAAGTGAAGATGTAAATATCGACATTTTCCCCTAGAGAACTGTTAAGGGCCGATTCTCTCGTAGCCAGGTCGTCGCCACGCTCAATACCCTCATGATTCCTGCATCCTGGACTCAGATGAAAGTAGTTATGAAGTGGGTACTTAACTGGTTGATCTCAAGCCGGCATATCTCTTCCAGTTTCGAGAATGTAGTAACCACATCAATGGCGTTGATACCAGCTTGGCTATCCGAAAAAATATCGATGCTGTGATTGGATGTTTGGAGATTGTTCAGCAAGCAGCTGGCTTCTCGAGTCGCGCCTGGAAAACACTAGTAGAGTCTGGGAGAAGAAAAGACTTCGATATATTTAGTTGGTTAGAAAAGTGGTTGCCGTGGTTAGTGCGTTGGACTGTTGTACGGGCGGTATGGGTTCAAGCCCCAGCCATGTCCACCGAACATTTTTCGCGGCACCACTTCTTGTCGAGGAATGACAAGCCTCCCGGAGTATTATCTGTCATGAAAGAGCTTCTCAATTCGCCATTCGGAGTCGGCAGTAAATTGTAGGTCCTGTTACATTGCTCATCAACGCGTAACTCATTCAGGTTATGTTCTTTGCATACATACTATGAATGTACATCCTACATTTTGTGCTCAGTCTTACATAAATAAAAAAAATAATCATAAATATAAATGTGCTTATTGTACCCTACTCGCAATAAATTAAAGTCAACTTTATAAGGTAAACAAAACGAGTGTACATATTTAAATATACTCGTGTCGTACATTGATCTCCTTTTTGTTCGAATTTAAATAACAACGACACATTTAATCTGAGAAATCAAGGCACGTGTTAACCTCGTGAGAGGAAGTAATTATCATAATAAATACGAGGAAATGAACGAATTAAGTAAATATTGAAAACATTGCAAGATTTATTAAACTCTTAGAGTGATGGTAGCAGCTATCTATTCCAGTCGACCAGACTGGAACAAACATCACGAGACTTGAGCGAGTAAAATCCATGATAACAGAACCTAACTCATGCCACATTCAGTTTTATGATTCATTGGCAATTTATAAAACCAGCGAATGTCTTCTTCGTTATTCTTATCAAATAATTAATTAGAACTATTTTAACCCAAATACGTATATGCATACTTTGGAGGTCTACAACAATTGGAAACTATAAAAAAAAAATATATAACCGATTTTAAAAATAGGACTTCATTTATTTCGACCATTTCGCTAAACAGAAATCCCAATTTATTTTTTTGAAAATTATATAATTAAAATGCAAAAAAAAAAAAACATTTTTTGATAAATATCAACTAAACTATTTAAAAAAGAGAAAAAAAATTTCAATTATCTAAGGACCACTGGGTGGTGGTTCCGTAAACGTTGGATCCTTCGCACTGCAGGAATTTAGAGATTCTTGTGTAGGTACTACATCTTTGGCTAATTCAAGCAATTTGTCCAAAGGACACTTTGTATCACAGCCAGGAATTGTTAATGGTATAGCCTCTGCCTTGGGATTGTTACGTAAAAATATCTAAAAAAAAATTCGTTAACCAGTGGTCATAGGAAGATTTCAACGGTAACAATACCTCCACATGGTATTCACCAGTTTTCTTATTTTTGTGCAACTCAAAGAGAGCCATGATCGAATACCGTGGCATCTGCCTCTCCCAAATTTTGAGAGCCGATAAAATGTTGACGAGCGAAGTGTCATGCCCGGTGTAGATGAATAGCTTTCGGTCCTTTGGCTTCAATTCATTGGAACGCTTTGCCTTCATCTCATCAAACATTTTCTTCAAGAATGGACCTGAAATTGATCAGCCAAATTAACAATTGAATCTTGAGATGAGAAAGGACGGGCTATACCTGCTTTGATTTTTTGCATTTCAGGTGTATACACATTATAGATGTAGCTCTGTTCAGCCAGGAACTGCATTTTATCGGGATAGTATTTGTTAGTCCATTCCGGAAGGGTTAAGCCGAATTCTTTCTGCAAGTAGCCGTTTTTATATGATTTTCTTAAATGAGAGGGACTCTGGTACTAACCTCAGCTAGTAATGTGGTGTAAACCGACTGTACGTCTTCTGCGGTGGTAATATTCAGTCCAGTAATTTCAGTTAGTTCCTTAAAAAGACTCTCGTACTGGCTCAGTTCTTCCTTGACTTCAGGTAGTTGGAGAACTTCCTTCAGAGCTTCGTGATACCTTGGGCATGGCGTACGTACCAAAAGAAGCTGCAAGTCAAATTAAAGTTAAAAATTCAAGACAAAGCTTATAAGCTTTTCATACATTATCTTCTTCCAGTGGCTGCGATATGATTGGTATTGGTTGCCAATTATACCTAGAGTTCCACTCCATTGGGGTATTTTTTGGTGGCCATAGACTTGCCAATACCGTGGCCATTGACATATAAGTCCTTGTTACACCAGTTGTTTGGGCGTGGACATACTACAAAATATACCTGCAATTACCGAAATGACCAAAACGAGTGAAAATGCCTTACATCTGGGACGTAAAGTGACCCCAAGTAGCCGCTGTAGCGCTTTCTAAGCCACGATCCGATGTTGAAAAGCTCCCGTTTTCCATTCTACAAAGCAAAAGTTCAAAACTGGTTTCGCTTGCATGCAAACCATGGCTACTTACATTGGTTATGTGACCCCAGCCGTAGGGGAAAAACTTCTCGTCGACATGCGGGTCGTTTGGATAAGTATCTGCTGGTGTTCTCGGGCCATGTCTGAAAATCTGTAACAAACAAGTTTAAGTCATTTGCGGTTGTGCACACTCCGGGGCTAATTGCGAAGCTTAAAACTGTAATCGTTCACAAAGATAATGAGCACTTAATGAGGCATTAAACACTCTTATCAGTGCACATGGCAAAAGTTATACAGGTCGCAAGACATCTCGTTGAAATATAAAAATAATTTCGTACAGATCGAATTGATATGGTAAGTGTATTGATTTATTCCATTTCTGACGGCCACCAAGGTCAAGTTTACATTAGTATTAATCAGTTAACAGACCACGCGATGATAAAAAAGTTTTCTTTTAAAAAATGTCAACAAACCAGTGTCACAACTGGTCAGAGCATGGTCAGAGCGTTCAATGTTAACTGAAATTAGCTAGAATGTAAGTCTCTTAATTAATACAAAACAGGTTGATGTCGGAAGTCTGGTTTTGCTGTTAAATATAAATTCTTGCTGAGAATAACTTTACATGCCAATTTGTCGGCTCTCGTGAGGGATATTTTGAATTAGCAGTTCCGAACTAAAGACCGGCTTTGATAGGAATTCCTAACATCGTTGGCAATGATTAAGTAAGTTGTTATTTGTTATACAGTATGTCGTAAAATTAAATTAATTGTATAAGCAAATGAGCGGGGTTTTTTCTTAAGTAATGATAGGAAGAACGTGAAGGGAGAGGAAACACCAGCTAATGAACCTACAGGGTGCATATACTAGTAGATTTTGCCGCCGGTTTTGTATGAGACTTGTAGTCTGCTGTAACTAGAAAGTCTGTAGCTACTAAACACTTTTTCAAGTCAATTATTGGTCTTTCGAATTGATTGGTCTTTCAAATTTAACAATTCACTGGGAATTTACTCCTCAACAAAAGGGAAATTACTCCACTTTTCAAATGTGGCACTTTTCAAATTGGCAGTGGGAAATTGTTCCACACGAAAATTTGGTGGAGTAGTTTCCCACGTAAAATGTGATGGGAATTTACTCCACCACTAGTGGGAAATTACTTCACTTTTCGAATGTGGCAGTGGGAAATCGCTTAACACGAAAATTTGGTTGAATGGAAGGCATTTACCCCAAACCTAAATTTTGGAACAGCATTTGTAAAACAAACAGTGGAATATGTATAGGGGGCAGGACACCCCTGCGACCTCTCTGCTGGTGATCACTGTAGGATTTGGAGTAGGTGCGAAGTTTTGCTGGTGATTTAAAGATACTTTGCATATACCCAACTTCGCACCTACTCCAAATCCTACAGTGATCCCAAGGAAGGGGTTGCACTGTTTATGCATTGTGGACTTATAAATGTAAGTTACTATAGCCATCAAATAGCAAAAAATGAAGTAAATCGACCTGTATATAAGTACGTTTGTGTATTCTATTTTCTGTGATTAGAGGATTCCAAGAATGAAGTAATTTTTCTGTCCATTCTAAGTGGGAAATTACTCCACGTCTGAAATGTGAAGTAATTTCCCACAAGAAAGTGGTTTCCACTGCCAGTGGGAAATCACTCCACATTCGAAAAGTGGAGTAAAGTGGAGTAATTTCCCACTTGTGGTGGAGTAAATTCCCAGATAGAGCAAATTCCCGTGGAGTTATTTCCCTGCATCTTCATTGTGTCAAGCATTTTTGAATGTCCTCTACGATTATTAAAAATAATCGCTAGAGCCTGGTGCCGGAAAACATTGATACTGTACGATCTTAGTGGAACATTCACAAACACAACTTTAAGGAAGGACTTGAATTCTTACGTATTTCTGCCAGACAAGAAAATTATAGTAAACTGCAAGCCGACGTACATAACTTATGTCGATCTCGCATGCCATTCTCCTGTAGGGCTACAAGATCTGGACCGATACACTTGGGCAAAAAAAGTATAGGGAGCAGTTGGCAGCAGTACAGAAACGTGAAGCCCTTTCTGAGACAAGCTCCTACCTTACGGTTTTGACATCACCCGTCCACGTAGCAGCGGGAGTGACTACCATCGATCTCTAAGCGCCAGCGGGGAATATAAAACTTTAAAATTAGAAACAGCGACAGCAGAGGCGAAAAAGCTCACCAAGGTAAAGTGGAAAGTGAAAGTAGAAGGAGATGGACGGCGAGACAATAACGGAATGGACGGAGTGGAAACATGGCGAAGTGAATTACTAAATCATCCAGTTTCTAAACAAACATGACGACTCTAATGCGAACCTTCATAAAACGGGAAAATTATGCAGCTCGGTTTGCCGGTACGGCGAGTCTACAATAGATGCAAGCCATACCTTTTTCACCTGTTGAAGATGGGCAGCAGAACAAGAACAAGATTGGAAGAGACCGGCAACATCATTCCAGAAAATGTAATGATCTCGGGCAGTGGCAGATAAAAACAGGTGCCGAATTACCACACTCGTTAACGAGTAACTCGTCATCGAAATGTGAGCATTTGGCATTATCGCTTCTAATGGAGTTTATGAATCATTCGATCACAAGTCCCACTCACTCACTCGTTATCGACTTGGGCCCCAGATAGGCTCCTTAATCGACCCGGTGCTACAAAGAAAAATGAGAGATGAAGACAAAAACAGTAATTTAATCAGCGTTTCCAGAAGACGGGCGGACTCCGAGTCTCCTAACTGAACTGAAAAGATTTGATTTTGAACAAAAGACAAGAGAGGGAAGGAGCAGTACTGAGTTATCTTGTAGATTTGGTCAGACTGGTTCAATTTTGAGACAGCTTCGTCAATCTTTTATTAGGAGGCCCGACCTAGGCTCCGCTATTAATTCAGACAACGACACCAACACTGAGATTAAACGAAGAATAACTCTTGCCAATCGCTGTTTCTTTGGGCTAAGAAGGAATTTGAGTAGCAAAGCCCTCTCTCGAACAACTAAGGTGACCCTGAATAAGACCTTAATCGTCCCAATCCTGCTCTACGGCGCATAGGCATGGACTCTGTCAAATGCGGATGAGGTTGTTCTTGGCTGTTTCGAGAGGAAAATTCTTCAGGTGATTTTCGGTACCGTCTGCAAAGACGGTGAATGGAGGAGGAGGTACAACGACGAACTGTACAGCCACATCGACTTAGAAGAGTTAAGATCCAGCGACTGAGTGGCATGTAGATCGGATGGATACCAATGCTCCGAGGGACCTCGCAAGCGGAAAGGGACCTCAAAACACTTAGAGTGCGAAACTGGAGGCAGCTGGTTGAAGACCGAGCTAGCTGGATACTTGTTGTTGGTTGAGGCCCAGTTTCACCCCAGACTGTAGCGCCACCTTAAGTAAGTAAGTAAGAACTTGGTATCGCAGATAAGCTATCGGTCCTTAATTCAGTGTTTGCTCCGACCCTCATCTATGGCGATGAAGTAATGGTAATGACCAAAAGAATAAGATCGCGGATACAAGCTGCCAATATGAGATTTCTTCGGTGTATTGCGATGGTCGCCGTGGCTCAGTGGTTAGTGCTTTGGATTGCTGTGTGACTGGTGTGGGTTCAAGTCTCAGCCATGTCCACCGAAGATTTTTCGCAGCACCACCTCTCGTCGGGGAATAACAAGCCTCCGGGAGTATAATCTGTCATGAAAGAGCTTCTCACTTCGCCGTTCGAAGTCGGCAATAAATTGTAGGTCCCTTCCATTCGTGCAAACAATACAACGCGCACAACATCAATGGTTGCGAGAAGCTAGGCCTTGGCTCATTCCGAGGATGATTCGTCACTATTGGGTTATTAACACCAAAATACGCGAGGCACTCAATGTCGACCAGCTACTTCTTCGAACGAGATCCATAGTTCGATGGTTTGGGCGCGTTAAACACATGCCTCCAACTCGGCTTCCAAGAAGTGCCATGGAATCTGTGCCATCACGTAGCCGTCCCCTGGTTAGGCCCATTATGAGATGGTTGGATAAAATCCGTAATCTCACCTCTACCCGTATGGGGATACTCCCTGGTAATTTAGAGTTGATGGCGAAAGATCGGGAGATGTGGAGAGTCCACTAAAGTACTGTAAACCTGCGACCCACATAGTGGATAAGCGGGCCATTTGAAAATTATGATAATGCTGATGAGACGATCTAAAGCTTCATCTACATATGACCAGCCTATAGTCGCCATTACTCAGTGGTTAGTGTGTTAGACTACCGGGCAAACTGACACAAGTTCAAGCCCAGCTAAATCAACCAACTATTTGTCGCATCACTATCTTTTGGCAAACCTCTGAGAGTTCGTGTCGTTCGGTGTCGGCAATGAATTGTATCCGTTCGTTCAAAAAATCTAATACGCACAACCTAAATGCGAGAAGCTATGCCTTAGCCCACCTCGGGCTAACGCGCCATCGTTTCTCTTAATTTTTAAAGAAATTTACCGATGATGGCCGAGGCCATCTTCTTTGGAATCTTGTATCATCGCAAGTTGATCGTTAATATTCGCAAAATATTCTTTAGGATGTCGAGAGTGTTTTTGTTCGATTCGGTCAGCTTCTTACATATGCACATACATTCGTACATGTGCCATTAACGAGGAAGGGCTCTTTTTAGATCGCAAGTACGAGAAAATGTTATAAAACATATTGTTCGTTGGAAACAAAAAAATTAGCAGATTTCCGTCAATATTTCCTACTTCAAAGCAAAGGGTACGAAGAATAGATTTTATTAAGTCAGAAAGGCAGCCAGTTACTGTGAAGACAGTGTAAAACTTGCAATTGTAGAACTAGCAACGATAACAGATGTACACGTGACAGATCCTCCGGCTCTTAAAGGAATCAGCCCCCAAATAGAGAAGGGAAGGCGTGCTCATATAAGTGAATTTTAATTGTAAAGCAAAATTCTCTCCAGCGTTTACAAGAAGAGGGCTGCAATGAGGACACTATAAACAGTTCGTGCCCCGATTGGAAGTGAAGAATTTCATGAGCACATTTCTAACATCGCAAAATCAGTATCCGCGTAACTCTTTAATTACTGAATCGTCGTCGACTAGTAGCGAATCTTTATGCCAAATATAACCACGGTAGATCGTCCGAAGGACTCCTTAAAAATTCGGTATTCGAACGTCCGACCAACCCGCATGAGCCTTCCGTCTTTACGACTGTTAAAACCTGTCTCTACAAAATTCCTTTTGCAGTAGAATTGGCAAACAATGAGACGCATTACCAGGAGAAATATTAAAGGACTTTTTCACGAGCAGAATCAGCGAGATTTTTTTTATAAAAAATTTTCTCGGAAAATGAGAGAATTTAAAACCTTTATACAGTGTACTCTCTCATAAGCGGACACCGATGGTTCCGAGAAAATTGTCCGTTTATGAGAGGTGTCCGTAAGGAGAGAGTACACTGTATAAAGGTTTTAAATTCTCTCATTTTCCGAGAAAATTTTTTATAAAAAAAATCTCACTTATCAAAAGACCCGCCGAATGAAGCTAAGACCGCTGTTATATTTCAGAAATTTTCATTATTTCAATTCAACACCCTGTACGAGTGACAGCTTGGTGAAAAACACATTTTATAGTTCAACATTACAACCGTTTGCAATAAACTTTAGCGCGACCTATCTTGCCAACAATTTGATCTTTGGAGTTTGAGTTTCCATTCCCTTGCCGTTATCAGCATCTGTATCAGGTTCGTCGTGCATGAATGCCACTTTGATTGGTTACGCTGCAACGTGAATTAATAACAGTTTGTTGCGATTTACTTCATCTGGATTAATCTCGCCGCAACTAGACAAGTTCAAGTACGACAGGGGCAAGTAGTTGCCGATAAAAACAAACTTAATTACAACTTTGCTTAATGAGGTGTTGAATTACCTTGTTCCGCAAGTAATTCTAGTCTGATTACGGTGATTCAATTCGCACACACATCACACAATAACATTGAAAATTGTAAAAAAAAAAAAAAAAACCGCGTATCGATTCAGTTTAAGGAATGCAGTGACTACCGGGCCAATAATACTGGCAGCTCGGGAGCTTTCAATGCCGCAAGTGAACTAAACGCAATGAAACACCACACGATCGCGCACTCTTATCACACTGTTGACATTAAAAGTTTCTGCTGCCGCCCCCTACCCCGGCCGTTCTGTCCCCGGCTATTACCAATTAAAAGCGAACAACGATTTTTGTGCTCTCATTCCGGCCTCGATTAAGTAGTAGAGTTCTTTTGGTGGATGTGTTCCCGAGCTATTGTGCTATTGTGTCGCTTAATTGGTCAATTGAAAAATGCGTTTTTGTGAAGTTGGCTTACCACATGAAGCAGCTCGATCGCCGTATCCGAGGAGGAATTGTCAGTAGCGCCCTGCAGGCGTCGCTCTCCGCGCAGCGCAGTCGAATAGACGGTGGTGCCGAATAGACAAAGGATAAAGAGACTAATTGCGAGTATGCCGCCCGTCATGGCTAGTCGATGCTTTTTCGTGTTGTGCGATCGTGGCATGTCAAATTCAATGTTTATATTTATAAGCTTCGATGAGGCTGTGAAAATTTTGTTTGTATTTTTCTGTGTTTTCTTTTTTTTCAAAGCAGACGAAATTAAAAATTATCATCTAACACCGGTTTTCATGAATAATTTGCGTCTAAATTTAATTAATTGTACGTTTGTGGTGCCCTGCCCCGCCCGCCCGATGTTTGTTATATAAACAGATAACCAGATAAAAGACCAGACTGAGGCAATTAGAAGAATTTGACCTGCAAAGTGGTTCTTGAATTTTCGCCTACAACTTGTCTCGGGCACTCGAGTTCACTACACGTTGTACGGCACGGTCGACTTATCGTGCTTTGTGCTTTTCCGCATTCTGATATCTACGATTAGAGAGATTGTGCGGTACCCGAATTGCACATTACACCTTTCGTTCAATTAGAAAAGAATCCGTAGACGAGCTTCGGGCTCGCTGAATACATTTGAATAATTATCCCAGCCGATGAGATGATTTAGTGGGACCTTGTGCTAAAAGTGCGCCAGACGCCAGACGAACGGAAAATATTTACATCGAACCCGTATTCTTTATGGTTTGGGGAAGATACATTTTTGTTTTGTTTTCGAATACGTCGCTAATCGGGTTATCATTTTGTTTATCAGATTTTTTTTATAGGTAGAGATAGGGTTTATCTATTGGAAACGTTTTGTATGACTTAGTTGCTTGGAAGACTGTACCGGTTCGGTTGTAAAAGCTGCAGCAAAGTTCAGGGTTAATTTTGAAGTCGACATTGATGGGGGATCAGAAGTGACATAATGCTAGCACAAGGTTGTTACAGAACCGAATGCAGCATTTATTGTCGGTGCTTCTTTGAAATGTGCTAGTCTGCCTTCAGACGTAGTGTATACGTAATGAGAGGTAGTATCAGCCCTTACGACTGTCAATGTAGCTTATAAACCCTAAAGCCTATAATTGAGTGATCAACTTGTCATTTATTGTTATGGTAGATAAATTTAAATTTTGCTTTGTCGAAATATGACGATTTAATTCGTTGTATGCCACATTTGTAAAAAAGATTACTTTCTTGCCTGAGTTTAAAACGTCACTTGTCTCTTAAATAAACATTGTAAAGGGTTGTGGAAATGGGAATGACAGAAATGTAAACATAACTAAAACAATGACAGCAGAGATAAACATAAAAATACGAAAATAAGTGTAAGGTTAGATCTACAACGTCAACCAATTCATATTTATAGGGTCATCCAACAAGAGGTGTCATTTTAAATCAATAGAAAAACGCAAAATTTTTGTGAACAGTTGTGATATTTTTATTTTAATCAAAAACACAAACTTTGAGGTTAGTAATGGAATACAGGATCTACCAAATGTTCTCCTCGGCTCTGCCTACAAATGGTCATTCATTTGATGAACATTTTCATCACATTTTCGCATAATTGCGGCTGTACTTCGCGAATAACAGCTCTGAAATTTTCTTTTACTGCTTGAATCGTTGGTGGAGCATTGGCAGTGGACTTTATCTCCAACATAGCCCCAAAGAAAAAAGTCGAATTGTGTTAAATTATACCGATCTTGACGTCTCCATTTGGAGGCATTATTTCATATATGGTGTGTGGCATGTATCACCGTCCTGCTGAAAATAAACTATGTGCACGTCCATCGCATCAATTTCTGGCCAAAAAAGTCAGTCAACATCGTTCGGTAACGCAATCCATTCACTGAAACGGTCGCATCGAATGACAACTTTTTTACTTAAGTGGAGATAGGCCTCAACCAACAAGTCTTTCCAGCCAGCTACATCCAGTTTCGCACGCCAAGTTGGTTGATGTCCCCTTCCACTTGAGTACGCCACCTGAGTCGCAGTCTTCGTCTACTGCGCCGTCCCTCGGGTGTGGAATCGAAGATTTTGCAGGTCGGGGCATAGGTGTCCATGTGCTTTTCATGATCCAGCCACTTCAGTCCTTGGACCTTCACTCTTCTGACTAAGTCGATGTTGCTGTACAGCCCGTACAGTTCGTCGTTGTATCTTCTCCATTCACCGTTTATGCAGACGGGATCGAAAATCACCCGAAGAATATTCCTCTCAAAACAGGCAAGAGCAACCTCATCCACTTTTGACAGGGTCCATGCCTCTGCGCCATAGATCAGAACTGGGCAGGAAAGGGTCACTCTAGTTGTTCGAGAGAGGGCTTTGCTACTCAAATCCTTTCTTAGCCCAAAGAAATAATGTTTGGCAAGAGTTGTTCTTCGTTTTTTTCTCAGCGCTGGTGTCGTTGTCTGAATTTATAGCGGAGCTTAGATAGACAAAGTCCTTAACTACCTCCGTCTATTGTGACGTTCTGTCCGAGACGTCGGTGTTGGGTGTCCTTCCCTGTTGACAGCATATACTTTGTCTTGCCCTCATTGACAACTAAACCGATCGTAGCCACCTCCGTCTCAATACTCACGAACGTACCAATGACATCACGCTGCGTTCTTCCGATTATGTCAATATCGTCGGCGTATGAGAGTAATTGGACGGACTGAGTTTTGCTCAACTCTTTCATGAACGACGTTGGAGAAATTGCATGACAGCGCGTCGCCTTATCTTAATTCTTTTTTTTAAATCAAAGGTCTCGGTGAGGCCTTGACC
The DNA here is from genome assembly GCA_917880715.2 of Matsumyia berberina. NCBI lineage: Eukaryota > Metazoa > Arthropoda > Insecta > Diptera > Syrphidae > Matsumyia > Matsumyia berberina. The sequence continues at coordinate 41,549,609 of OU862870.1, forward strand.
GACCTTAATGGATCAGCCTGCATTCTCCATCCCTGCACAAACGGACGAGTTTGGCAGGGATGCCAAAACTAGACATTGCTCTGTATAGCTCGTCTCTACAGATACTGTCATACGCGACCTTAAAATTGATGAAAAAGTGGTAGGTATCGATTTGAAGTTCCTGGGTTTTTCCCAAGATCTGCCGCAGTGCGAATATTTTGTCGATGGTGGACTTTTCTGACCTGAAGCCACACTGATATGGATCGATCAGGTTGTTGACGAACGGCTTCAGGCGCTCACACAATACGGCAGATAAGATCTTGTAAGCGATGTTAAGAAGACTGATGACTGATGACTGTAGTTGGTCCCCTTTCTTGAGGATCTTTTTACCCTTTGGTAAAACTTCCGAACCTGATTCCTGCAGTAACGTCTCTCTATTTCCTCGATCGAGCGCTTCTCAAACTCTTTCTTTTTCCTTCTGAAAAACCGGTGTTCGTTTCTTCTCTTCTGCTCGTAGAGCTAGCGAGTAGCTCTGGTCCATCAGCGCAGACCCAATGACACCGCCAACCCAAAAATCGCCTCAAAATGTCACTCGTTGTGGAGGGAGAGGTTGTTCCACTTTTTCCCTTAGGTTTTCGGTCCCTAGATGCCACAGTTTTGTTTGTTTACGTAACCAGAAAAATGGAACTAAATGTTATCACTCAGCGATCGAACGTCGTTCTGCGTGGTGTGCTGGCTTCAATTTCTATGCCAACTGGACCTTATAAGCATGTAGGCCAAGATTTTTATGCAAAATCCGATGCAAAGTGGCTGCGGACAGTCCCACTTCCTATGATCGGCTCGGAATTGAGATATCTGGGTTCTTAGTCACACTTTTAGCTTCGGCGGCGATAGTTTCAGCTGTTCTTGTAGAGTTGGAGACTTCACATCACTTACCTGTGCGAGACGCTCAAATTTATCAATTATTTTCACCGTAGGTGTACGAGAAGGCGTTTGATGATGACCAAAATCAGTACGAACTTTACGAAATTTATCTGCAATATTTTTACCGGGAGATTTTTAACTATTTCAACAGGAGTGTGTTTCGATCCATATTTAAAAACCTCCTACTTTTTACTTATCAAAATTCATCACAATGATAGTTGAATGTTGACAGTTCAACAGTGGTGCAAAATTTTGTTGGATTACCCTATATATTCGATCTACCAACACAATAATTAATCCAAAATATTACCCTTTATAAACCTGTCCGGCTGGATGCATCCACTTACGCAGTAAGTTTTTTGGTGGGAAGGGGAAGGGGGGATGGAATTCAAAATATTATCCACTTGATGTCTAGAAAGACGGGATCTGCGAGCACTCGAAGGATTTTTCTTCCAATTTTATTCACTCTGCACCATAGAGCATTGTTAGGATACCTAGGCTCTTCTACAGAATTACTCTAGTTGTCTAAAAGAGAACGTTGCTACCAGTCAGTTACCTTCTTTACCAAAAGAAGCAGCGGCTGGTAAGAGTCATATTTTCTTTTAAATCCATTTTTTTTTTTTGTGTTGGTGACTGAGCTTGAAAGAGAGCCTCTACTCTAACCACTTTAAAGTAGACATTTCTTCCTTGTTGACAGCATACGACGAACAGCTCTACGTGAAACCAATATTCGTAACGATTGCGCGGTTTTTGCAGGAAAGGAAAAAGTCGCTTAAGAACGGCGAACCTTCTTCAGGACAAATTAACCTTTCGGAGGTTTGTCATTCCCCGACGGGAGGACATGCAGTAAATGTTTGGTAGAAATTATTGGAATTCGAGCTGACCCAGTTCGCACAGCAGTCAAAGAGTCCAACTGCATCTGTCCTGTACGGCTTGATGCGGTTGTGTGTGTTTTGTCCCCTTTTTACTTCCCACTTGCATGGGAGAAGTATTGCAATCGGTCCAAACAAAATGTTTCGAGATTCTAACAGGGCTTCACAAGGCAACCATTTTCGAAATTATTTGTGTGTTTTTTTTCTTCTTCGATATCTAAAGAACAAAACAACGTACGATCATGCGGTTTAGTTTTATTTGTCAAAATGTATGTAACTAAGATCTGATTACATTTTGAGCATAATCGGTCCAGCGGATGCCAGGAGTTGAATGAATTAAATTTCAAGTCCTAAGAGCAGATTGCCATCATTTTCTTTATCCATACACCATTTAATCAGAAATATCTTTAACTGGTTGTTATGTCAAACACATCTCAATAAAAAAATGTTGTTTGGAAATTTTCATCATACAGTTATTTGCAATCAGACAAAGCTAAACTGTCTTTCATCGGAAACAGATAGGGTACTATGCAATCTGTTCCAAATCGCTTGCAAAATTGCTGTATTGTTCAAAATCTAACTGGCGGTTATACCCACAATCCATGCCGTATTTTTAATTGCAACTTGACAGTGTTCCAAAAAATAAAACGGAGTGTATCCATGTACTAACAAAATTTATTGCGGTTCTGCAGTAAAACCGTCCTCGGCGGAGTGATTCACAAGATTTGTTGTCAATCGATATCAGCAATGAAATTGCCCACTGTTTGTCTGTGCCAGAGCGCAATTCCAAATCCAAATCCGCATCAAGAGTTTCCCCAAGGAATCTCTTTAATCCAAAACTCCTCGCCCTAAACGGTTACATACTTAGGACAAAATGTTCAAAGTAATTGTTTTCACCACCACTGCAGAGATTAGAAATTCGCACATTATGCAAAATCGACTACATTTTGTATATACACTGCTCAGGAGTAAGCACACTGATGTGGTTCCAAAAGGACCCACTACGGAAGGTAAGGAAAAAAGTCTCGTATCTCATTGAGAGGCAAATGCATCCCCCTTTACCATGGCTTGCATTTTGCTCGAACGATAAGCGATAAATCCCCGTTTGCCACAGAAAGTACTCAAGCAAATTCATTACAGCATTAATTTCTGCAGAGTACCTATTTCGTACAAAAAAAAAGATGAACTTCACATCGCACCGACCAGGTCCGCTCGACCATTGGGCCGAATGGGAGTCGGGGTCGTCATTTTTATCCCTATTTCTTGTTGGTATCAATAAACGAAGTCTATTCACTTTCCACTTCGGTTGAAGTAGCAAACACAATGGAGTTACCTGGATCCAAAATACACACATACCCAGTTGAGTTTAGTTATTCTTGTGTATAAGGGGGAGGCAAAAAAAAAATACGCTTTCGGTTCGCAGGACACAGATCGGACAGTAATAATTGGATTACTCTCAAGGGATGCATTTCAATGGGAGCATAACAGCCAGCCAGTAAAACATCCATATTACTCGTACAAGCGTATCGTCCATCTCCATCGTTTTGGTTGTTTTATTCCTATTTCGAAATTTATTGCTAATTTTATTTTGTATTATTTGCTTATAAAAACTTACTGAAGAGAGTATAAAAAGCTGCCATCTTTTATGAGGAATTCAATGAAATATTACTCAAGAATATACATAAGCTCGATATGTTTTTATTCGATTTTAAAACTTATCTTTCAACAAAACCGACCGCTGGCTGCATCTTTTGGATGCAAGCAAATTTTTTTCCTGATCGGTAAGGGGTACTCAAATATTAAGAAGAGAAATAGACCAGCAACTGCTGATTTCAATACAACAACCGTTGTAAAAAGTGACATGATAAAAAAAAAATTCGACTGGAGAGCCAGTCCTATACTTCCCACCTCTGATTGTGTTACATCAAAAACAGCAATATTATTATTTATTCCATAATTAAAGAAAACATTCATCGAAGGCGAAACATTTGAATACACACTGTTTAATTGTGCCATAAAGAGTTGTGGTGCGAACTTGATAGAAAACATTTCTTCAATTTCCTCAGCATCCGCTGCACCGATTATGCTCAAAATCTAATCAGCTCTAAGTTTCATGCTGACAAATAAAACGAAAAAAAATCGCATGGTCCTGCGTTGTTTGGTTCTCCAGAAACCGAAGGCGAAAAATTTGATCATGGACACACACACGTACATCATTTCAAAAATGGGTGCAAGCGAAGTAAAGTAAAAAAAGCAATTGAAATGTTTTCATGGTTTGATGTTTCCATTATTTCTTTAAGGGCAAGGTAGTGGCAATGTCAACTCCTATTGGGTGTTAGGAAATAAGACAGGATCATAACTTTTCAGTCTAAAACTGAGCTGGAAAGCCAATATCGAGAACCGCATGTAAAAAGTTGTTCGGTAACACATGGGGCTTTGAGCCGAAAGTGGTACACTGGCTGTACACTGGCTGTGGTACGACCCATCCTAACATACGAGTCAACGATGACGACTTATAGCTATTGTACCCACACAAAGATTAGTTTGTGGAATGTCAGCACGCCTCGAGACCCAGACAGCATTTCGTCTGAAGAAAACTAGCGCGATAATTTCAGGATCTCGGAAATGTTGATGCATACATAGATCTTTTTGATATAAGTTTCAGCTGGAACTTTATTAGTTTGCTCTTTCTGTGTAGTCCGACTATAAAAGACTAGCAAGAGACGCTGAAGGGAGTTGATTGCATCACAGTATTGTCCAATGTACGTGATATAGCTGCACAATATAAATGCATACATAGTGTGTATAAGATGCCTCTTACTCGTATAAAGACATATCATAACTCTGTCATAGCCACGCGCTAGTTTATTTAATAAAAAGAAAACAACAAGAAAATTTAATTTTAAGTAACTAAATGAAAACATTTAAATTAGATTTCGAAGAAATATTATATAAGCCCTGCTAATTCGTTTTAAAAACTTGTAATATAATTATTACACGTCAATATAATTATTACACCAAACCTCGAAGCTCACTTCCAGGAAAACTGTAATCAATCCGCTTATGTGAACTTTTTACAACCTAACTTACGTCAAAAGCACACAATTAGCAATAAAATCTAAAACATTAACACCACACTAAAAGAATTAATAGGTTAAGCGTGCTATGAAAATGAGTCAGACCCGTGTTCGCGTTGCTTACAAAAAATGTTGCTGACTATCATGTAAAAAAAAAAAAACTTAAATATACTTTCCATACATATATATATACATATGAGATTTCCTCTTACACAGAAACAAACCTCATTTCCCAATGACCCGCTGAGAGTCGCGGGTTTGGGGTGCTTAAGTGGACTCTCCACATATCCCGATTTTCCACCATCGACTCTTAATTATCAAGGGCTATCCCCATACGGGTAGTGGTGAGATTTTGAACTTGGTCCAGCCATCTCATCCTGGGCCTACCTGATGGCACGGATGCCATGGCACGTCTTGGAAGCCGAATTGGGGACATGACTCTAACGTGTCCAAGCCATCGAAGTGTGGACCTCTACGTTCGAAGAAGTAGCTGCTCGACATTGAGTACCTTACGTATTCTGGTGCTCCTTACTCGATCTCAAGGAGTTACCCAAGCTATGGAACGAAGAAATCTCATTTCGGCAGCTTGTATCCGCGATCATATTCTTTCGGTCATTACTCAAACCTCATCGCCATAGAAGAAGGTCGGAACAAACACTGAATTAAATACCGATAGCTTTGCTCCGATGCCAAGTCCTTTCCTCCTGATAACAAATTGACCAAGCTATCTCAGAATTGGTAGTCCCACAGAACATTCAGTATTGCTCCTTCCATCACTCGTGAATAGGACCCCAAGATAGTTAAACTTCTCCACCTGTTTCAATAGGACTCCACTAGCATGCAGAGTGTATTGAACAGGCGTTCGGGAAATGACCATACTTCTGATTTGTTCACGCTTACCCTCATCACAGTTTTAACACAGACGGCTATGAACCTGTCAAGTGAGTGCTGAAGTTCGGTCTGGATGGACGCCAGGATGAACAAATCATTATCCTTATGTCTTCCAATTCGAACTGGGCTGTAGCATCCAATCCATATATACAATGAAAAGAAGAGGTGACAGAACGCACCACTGGCGAAATCCAACGCCCACAGTCAAAGGCGTCGATTTAACGCCGTTCACCCGAACACAGCTCTGTTAGTGTATAGAGATTGAATGGCCATCAGAAGAGAACCGTCAATCCCATACTCCAGAGTTTATCTCAATGGACCCGATCATATGCTTTTTTCAAGTTCACAACTGTAAATAGGTTTTGTCATACTCCCAGGCCTTCTCAAGTTCCATTCTGACAATAAATATCTGTCATTTGTGGTTCTAGCTGGACGAAAGCCTTACTGCTCGTCGTCCAACCTAGACTCAACTACAGCACTGAAACGCTCTTCCAACACTTTTGGGAAAACCTTTCCGGAGAGAGATAAATAAAAACAAAAAATAACAGATTCTACAGCTCCAGGTGAGCCAAGGCCTAGTTTCTCGAAAGCATTCATGTTGTGCTTGTTGCATTTTTCGCACGAATGGAAGGGATCTACAAATTATTTCCGACTCCGAACGACGAATTGAGAAGCTTTTTCATAACAAATTGTATTTTCGCAGGCTTGCTATTCCCTGACGAGAGGTGGTGCCGCGAAAAATGTTGGGTGGACATTGCTGGAGCTTAAACCCACATAGCTTGCACAGCAGTCTAACCCACTTACCACCGAGCTATGTCGAACAAGACAGACTTGGCGTCAATTAAGTAAGCGCAAATGACATTTTAGGATATCTGAACCCTAGTCGGTGTACTAAAAGACCATTTTGCAGTTGATAGACGCGTGGTGTCAGCTGCACAAGTAAGTGGAAGGGGGCCTTAACCAACTTTGCGTGCGAAACTGGAGGCAGCTGGCAAAAGATCGAGCTGGCTAGAAGCGCTTGTTGTAGAAAAATTACAGGATTTTTCCAAAAGGTTTACCAATAAAGTGCGTTTCCAACAATTGAAATGATTTCATTAGAAGCACTTAAATACTGACCGCGACAGGTGAAATGGGACAAATGAAGATAGATAGATAGATATTTATTTCGTACAATAATTTACAAAAGGTTTGTTACCGCACATTTTACATTCCAGAGATATGATATACCTATATCTTTCTACTGCAACATTATCATTCTTTTCCTGAGGTTTGAGTTAAACCTCCAATTTAACAAAAAAAAAAAAAAAAAATAAATAAATAAATAAATAAAAAAAAAAAAAAATAAATAAAAAAATAAATAAATAAATAGAATAAAATTAAATAAATAAATAAGAGTAAAGTTAAATAAAAAAAAAAAAATTTAATTAAAGTAAAGAAGTTAATAGATAAGCAACAGATAACAAATAATAAATAATGAATATTAAATAATAATAAATAACGAAGAGCAAATAATACATAATAAGTAAAAAATAATACTAAATAACAAAAACAAGAAATGAATAAATAAATAACAATCGAATTGAGAAAACCAAAATAAATAATAAATTAAATTAAATAATAAATAAAACCAAAAAATAATAAATAAAATAAATAGGCAAACTAATAATTAATAAACTAAGAAAGATAAATTAAATAACAAGTAACAAATAATAAATAAATAAAGGTTTTTTTTTTTTACCAATAATTAATTAAAATACGTTTTAGGCATTTAATTGGTTGATAAGAGGATTGTCCAGATACAGCTGCTCATAAATTTGGTCGTCAACCTTTGGATTCTATCGGAGATCATTTCAACATTCGCCTTACTATGTACATCTAAAGTAGAGTGATGCCAAGGAAGATTCAACATCATTTTCAAGATTTTGTTTTGTGATATTTGAAGTTCCTTTATATGACATTTTGCACAATTTCCCCATACCTGGCACCCATACAGAAGTATTGCTTGAAAAATGACTTTGTGAATAATTATTTTATTCTCAATTGATAATGAGGACTTTCTATTAATGAATGGGTATAACAATTTGATAGCAATGCTTATTTTTTTAAGTGTTCTGGAAGTGTGTTTCTTAAAAGTCAGTTTAGTGTCAAGATACATTCCTAAATATTTAACCGAAGGTTCCCATCTTATTTCCACCCCGTTAACCCGAAGCTGATCGCTAGGAAGAAAGCAAGTTTTCCTTTTTCGAGAGAAAAAAATGGCTTGCATCTTCTCTGAATTAAGCTTAATTTTCCAGGTTTTGTAATAATTATTTAATACCTCAATTGCATTTTTTAAATTCCTCTCAATATTGAGAGCAAATTCATGCGATGAAAGTATTGCTGTGTCATCAGCAAGCTATATCGCATTCAGAAAGGTGAGGGAAATCTGATGTGTACAGGTTATATAGCACCGGTCCGAGTACTGACCCTTGGGGAACTCCCGACTGAGGATGTATTAGGTCGGATGGACTACAATTAACATAAACACTAAAGCGACGGCTTGATAAGTAACTTTGGACAATTTTGCACAAATAAGGACAGAAGTTAAAGTTTATCATTTTGTAGACAAGACCATTATGCCACACGGAATCAAATGCTTTTTCAATATCCAGCAATACCATGCCTGTGGAGTTTCCTAAATTGCGATTATTTTTAATGTGGTTGCAAATTCTGAGTACTTGATGGGACGTGCTATGGTGGGGCCTGAAACCGAATTGTTTATTAGGGTATATATTCCGGTCGCAGACAGTTTTCAAAATTTTTTCTTTAAGAATTTTTTCATAGATTTTGCTGACATTACTTAATAAACTAATTGGTCGATAACTTCCAGGGTCTTCCGGGGGTTTGCCTGCTTTTATTATCGGTACCACTTTAGCTTTTTTCCAAGTTTCAGGAAAATATTGCATTTTAAGGCATGCATTTATAACATATGTTAAAAATTTCAGGCCAATTTTGGGAAGTTGCTTAAGGTATACATTTCTTATATTATCAAGGCCACCTGTTTTCCTTACCTTTAAGTTATCAACAATTATTTGGATATAATTTTCTGTTACAAAGGCATTGGGAGGCGTTTCAATAATGGCCGAGTTAAAAGACTGAAGCGTGCTATTTACCAGGGCGTTTGTAGCTTAATCCCCCAGATTCTGAGACACTGTATGGTTTTCAGCAAACTTTGCAGCAAGCGCGTTAGCTTTTTCCACATCTGTATAGAATGTGCTGGCAGTATTTTTAAGACAAGGTATTTGCCTGTTTCGGTTTTTGATCACTTTTATTATGTTCCAGAAGGGTTTAGCTCCTTTATCCAAGGCACTAATTTTCTGGTTCCACTTTGCGTTGCGTTGTTGTTGGATGTGTTTACTGATCAACATATTTAAATGTAGAACCAGATTCCGGGACGCAGGCTGGCGATATCTTTGCCAATTTCTCCTTTGCATGTTTCTCAATCTAATAAGTTCCAAAATGCGCAAAGAAATTTTGGAGCAGAAGTTCTTTTTAACTACTTTTGGAACACAAACGTCTGCGGAACTCAATATATTGTCTGAAAACTGTTTAGCAATGAAGTCAACATCATCCTTACTTGAGATGTTTTCAAGATTTGTGGAGACGTTTCGCAGCTTCATTTTCATTTCCAATCGAAAATGCGCCCAGTTTGCATTTTTTAGGTCTAGGAAATATTGATCGCTGAAACCGAAACACTCTATTCTCGGTAAGTGTGTCAATGACAACTTTCGTTCCAACGACCACATATTCGAAATTGCCAAACATGTTGCGAAATATCTAGGTTTCCTCAAAAGGTGTAAAAAATACTTTACCCCTTCTGATTATTCGCCCAAAGCGCGAGTATAACGCTCGTATCTGGTCTGGTGCACCCAAAATTGTCTTGCACATTCAGGATAGAATCCAAAATTGCGCGTTAAGACTTATTGGTGACAGGGACATTGCGAAGTCAATAGACTCGCCTGGACACCAACGAAATGTTTCCTGTCTCTTGCTGATTTATCGTTTTTTCCACAAACACTGCTCCAGCGAAATAGCCTTCAATACTTCACCCCCAATTCGCGCCACCCTTGGAATGCTCATCAGTTTACCTTTTAGCCTAGTTTCGGGCGTACAGTCAAACATAGAAATTCTTTCATACGCATGTGGAACAATCTTCATAGCTCTGTGTCTCCCCATCACTACAACCCGCAGACATTTAAAACCAAAGTGCATCGGTATCTCCCTCGTCACTCCTCTAATTTTTTCAATACCCGTGCTCTCATTTAAGGTTGGTTGTAACCCCTTTAGCATGTAAATGATAAAAACAAAAAAATTAATGGAACTTCGGAATACCTTCAACAAACTTCAGGCTTCAAACACGATAATATGAAGATGATTCATATGAACCTACTTCTGCTTTTAAACTGCGGTTTCGCCTATTCCTAACTAGGTCTCGAAAAATACATCTTTGTAGTTCAACACAGATTAGATTCATTGAAACATATCAAAATTATTTAAAATGCTAATGCAATGAATCGAAGACAGTGTTACTCAAGAAAAATTACCGCTAAGCAATTCCATGATATTATTAGTGAAACAACGTAAGAGGTACGAGTATTTCCTAATAACTCCCCGGAAAAGAAATTGTGAAAAAGGGTTCTTAATACCTCAGCAAAGTGGTTTATTATGTAAACTAAATAAACATTTCTTTTTGTTTCGAAGACCTTTTTCTGATACCCTAACTTAAGCAAAATTATAGGCTCTTTCCAGCGTCCCCGGTTGCCACCCGTTCAAGCTGCTCCAATAACCAATTCAAAGCAATCCCTTTACCCCCGATAGTTCGCTCAGGCATGGAAAGAGTATCAATCATGAGCGCTTTCATATTTTGCTCTGAATAATACTTCCTGAATTTTTCCCCAATAAGCTGAGAACAGAAAGGAAGAGGATGAGTAAGGACGAACCATGGTATAGATATCCTCTTTGTGGCGGCTCGTACTTATGTTTGTGTAGGGGTAAACCCCTCTGTGATAATATTAAAGTCATTTTGCGTTGCAAATTTTATGAGGGCTACCTGTTTCCCACTCGGAACAGGAAGAATTCTGGTACACTATCAAGCTTTGTAAAAATTACATTAGTACTTTGCACAGGATGTGCGCCATCCATATTGAAAAGTGCAGGAAAGCGCCGACAAAGAAACCCATTTACTTCATGCTATTGAATGCGTGACTGAAATTCTAAAGCTCCGCTGGAACGCAATAACTCATTCCGAATGCCGAGTTTCGTTTTCCAGTCGATTCGACAATTTATGGATCGGACAGTGCGTTCCGACATTTATCGCGTAACAACCACTGACAACAGTGATTCAAATCGAATCTCCTATATAATTTGATACCATACCGCCGAGGATTAAGAGTGTGCAGGCAAAAAAAGCAAAATAGCAAAGATATGTATGCCGGGGAACGATGGACGCAAATCATTTTCCTCTCGGGCAAGTCCCTAAATCAAAAAGTCGCAAAAATTCCCATACAATATCGATCATCCTTCAGTGACCCAAGCGAAGCATAAGATGGGAAACGAGCGTTCAAGCACACCAAGGGATGCCACAAAGAGGTGGTGTACATTATGAAAATCCAAAGATTTCCCAAAACGGAAAGGGCGACCGCGTCGACCCGCGCCATTCAAAACGTTTTCTCTTCTTTTTTTTTTCTTATTTTCGCCCTCGTTCCCTTCATTTCCATAAAATTGTGTTCAAAGTATGCATAGAGAGCGTGGCGTGGGGACGGCGCTAGGCGCATTTATTCTTTGTTGTTATTACTATCATGAGGAGGATACACACATCTAATAGGCACTCATTTGAAACGTGGTGGAAGGAAGCATGCAGCGCCCTAAACGACCAATGACGACGACGACGAGCCCTACAAAAAGGAAAGATTTATGTTTTTTGAATTTTCAAGTGAGCTTACTTGTGTTTCCTTTTTCCTTGTTTTTTTTTCGTGCGGTAGCCTAAGAGGTGTGAGGCAAAATGAGGAGCCATGAATATTTTAACAAAATAAAATATACATAAATCAAATTGCAATGATATACTTGAATGAGAAATATACGTTGGCAGGACTGGGCAGACAGGTGAGAGCGCCAGGGAGTGACGCTTTGTGCTGGGGACATATTGCGGTCTGACTATGTTGATTGGCTGTGTTTGTAATGAATTGAGAGCTTTTTGCGGATTTGACTATAAAATACGTTTGAAATCACTGTGGGAGATAAAATATAGATGGCTGAGTGAAATGATGAATTTCCCATGTCCTCGAAGTTTTTTTTTGAAATCCTTCGAAATTAAAAAAAAAAATTAAATAAATTCCAGTGATGGTCATTGAACAGTGCTCAAAACTTTATTGCTTTTAGCTCCTTAAAAGCTTATACATGTCAGGCTTTAATACCAATCCGACGAACCGTTGCATACTTTTAGATACTTTTAATTACTTACGAGATTTTCATTACTGATGCATATTTGCGAGCGGTGTGGGTTCATGCCCCGGCTATGTCCACCGAACATTTTTCGCGGCACCTCCTCTCGTCGAGGAATGTCAAGCCGCCGGGAGTATAATCTGTCATGAAAGACCTTCTCAACTCACCGTTCGGAGTCGGCAATAAATTGTAGGTCCCTACCATTCGTGCGAAAAATGTAACATGCACAGCATGAATGGTTGCGAGAAGCTAGGCCTTGGCTCATCCCGAGCTGTCGCGCCAGCTATTTTTAGAAGCGATAATTTTGCTTATTAACATATCCAAAGAGATGGAAATGGGCCTCGTCGCTCATGATGATTTTCGATGAAAAGTTGTCTCCCTCGTAGTCGTGATTCAGGATGGCTTGAGCGTACGTTAAATATTAGATGTTAGAAGTTGGGATGTGTATGTGCACTGCGACCTATTTAGATCTATTGTGCTCCCTCGTACTCATATTGGCCGATACGTCTCGACCTAGAGAACCTCCTCCAATCCAATCATTCTGAGAAATCTGAGTATCTGGATTAGTTCCAAAGATGGGAGATCCATTTCAAAGAAAATGTACACTCCACAGTCCATAAGGAGGTGTGACGGAGTCTCCTCGACATGGCCCATTTTCCTGAGATGCTCCCTGAGTCTGCAATGGCCCTTTAGCGTACGTTACACGCGCTTGGCATTCAACAGCTAACAGCTGATGCACTGACCGCTAATTGATACCCAATTGCATGGCACGTCGTCTGGTCGATACTCCGGGGTCCTCTGCGACATCTTCAGCCACAGCTGCGATATTCTCAGCAGAAAGGCTGCTCGTTAGTGTCGGACGACCGGGAAATCTGCACCGAAATTCAAGCTGCGCCAACACCATCAACTTCCAAGACTACTGCAGGAGCTGGCAGAATACGGAAGAAACGAAAACCATCAGGCATTTACTCTGTGAGTATCCTTATGTTCAAAACCGCCAACTCCGACACATGCGAAACAGGCTGTTTGGAGAACTAGGAAACTTTATAGAAGTACCAATAACGAACATACTCCACTTGATTAAGAGTACAGGTTGGTTTTGCGATCCCAATTTTAGGACAACTCAAAGAGGACCAAAATGAACCAGTAGGCCCTCGCTTCCTCCATAACACAATCTAGCCTAAGTTTGCTATATTAACCGAATTATGCAATCGACTTTAAATAGTTATAGAGAATTCGACCTGTATAATCACTTGAATTTGTTTATAAAAGAGAGGAGAATGGGAGTTTTGTCTTCGTCACTGTTATCATTAAAGTGGTAGCGACCTAAAAGTCTTTTCCTGCTATGAGACAACTCTGGACAGCCACAGAAGGTGAGTTGTGGTTCCTATTTCCTCCTCATCTCTACAGCATTTACAAAAATCGTTGAAGAGAGCCTATAGAATACCTATCTACATATGTACATCCATACATACATACATACAAACATATGTACTGGTATGCCACCTGGCGAAATGTTCCTTTGAGGTATTTTCCTAATTGCTATGCAGCATATCTTATAGCATTTTCATCTATAACTCATTCATATGAACCGTCTCTGAACTTAAACGATATCACACATCTGTTGTATGTTGACAAAAGGTTTTCCTGAAGCACGAGCGCCAAAGTTGTGATTTATTTTATTAGGGGTTCAGGACAAAACACGCCTCAATGATTTTAACCACTTTCAAAACTATTACGAAACGTTTGAATATGAATTCCTATTTTGATTTGTTTGACTGGAACTTGAAGTTGCTGGAATTAATAGATAAAATCTTTATGCTATGCAAACTAGGCTTCAGTGGTAATGTTATGAAGAAGATTTTGGTAAAAGGAATTAGAAGCAGCTCTGTCTAAACTTAGTAAGAGTAAGACTTTGATGACGATGCACAAATAAATATTCAAATAAAAGGAAAAGAATATTCGATAGTTCGTTGGCAGCCAAGGGGTAGCTTCTTGCAACTGTGTGCGTGTTATATTTTCCAGATGAACGGAAGTTGACCTTTTATTGCCGAATCCGAATGGCGGATGGCGAAGGTTTGTAAATGGTTGTGCCGTCTGGTTGTGTGTGTCTGGTTTCGCTGCTATTCAAATGTTAGTGTGCTCACTTCGATTTTATTGTTCATCACGTTTTCTTTCTGAAACGTAATTAACATTAGGGGACTGTCTAATACGACCCATACAGAATGCAGTCGTTGAAAAGCCGTCAAGATTCTGGTATCTGCGATCGGAAATTTAGTCTTCCTTGACATCTAGGAGGGCTAGCTAAAAACGTGCTAAAAACAGCTAATGGAAACAAAATCCATGAGGAAGGTCCATGATATTGCCAAAATACACTAAATATTTGGAAAAGGTCCAGTTAGGTGTTTTTTTTTTAAGAACCCGCCCTTATGGCTGACACTGCGACCTAGCAAGATCTATTGTGTCCCGGTCTACTTAGCCTAATCGGTTTTCTAACTTCCTAATGAAGGTGAGCATGTCATCAGTAGCCGAGTTTCTAAACTGCGCTGACGAACAGAATTCCTAATAAGATCCATCTGCGTAAGCAGAATAGTGCCGGACATTCACAAAGAATGTGCTTCCTCTTCCTCTTCCAAACAAGTCCAACCAAAACCAACCAGATACAGAGTATCTGAACAAAAGTTTAATTTGTTGAGATGATATCTTAGGCCGCAATGGCCGGTGAGGAAGCTTCCTCATGTTGTTTCCGTCAAGATTACGTATTTCCTTGAAGGAAAAGGGTTTGAAAAGTCTCTTGGATTGCCTAAGCCCAGGAACATTTTCCCAAAGGGCTAGGTGAAATTGGTGTTCCCAGTTGATTAACAAAGCTGCGGCGGTAGCTCAATTAACTCCACGGAAGACTTCCGGTCCCAAGAGCGTAGAAGCCGAACCGGCCATAGCCAGCTTATCCGGAGTTTCATTACCTACAATGCCATGGTTGCGGGCACTCAACCAAGCTTGACCTTGTTGTGTCTGGCAAGTGGTTGTAGGATGTCGTAGGAGGACTCGACTGACATGGATTCCACAAAGTTGGATGTCAATGCCTTAAGCGTTGCCTGACTATCTGAATAGATTTTTGCGCCCCTAATACCTTTATTGAGGTTTATCCTGGCACAGATTTCAATATCATAGATTTCAGCATGGAAAACGCTAGGACATATCAATGTTACTGAGACTTTAGTGTTGGGTCCAAGGATGCTAGCACCCGCTCCGGAAGCCAATTTTTATCCGTCAGTAAACCATATAAAACATCCTGAGTCGGACACGGGTTCTCCATTATACCAGTCGACACGGTCTAATATTTCTACCTCAAATAAACTTCCGCAACCGTACTCCCTGGCCATGACGTCGGGAATAGTGCAAAACATGTCCGTACTTGGAACTGAGTGAAGTATTTTCAGATGACCCACAAGATTACCTGATTTATACTTCTGTTCTAGCTGCAGCTTTATAGCACAACAGACAGCGGTCTTCCTAGTGAAAATATGTAGGGGTTGTAATTTCGATGACAGCCTCTATGGCTGAAGTAGCCAGGTGCGCATAACATCTTTAAGGTACCTGACCACCTTAGAAGGCAAAAAAATACTACATTTTCAAAAATAATTTTCTCAGACCCTGTATAAGATATTACAATGATTTCTTTTTTAAAGTTTTATTTGAAACTTATAGAATACAAAACTAATTGAATTTTTTTTAATTTCATATTTTAACATCTATCCAGGAGGCGCCAAAGTCGTGGCCTCAAAAAAATGGTGTCCCATGGCGGACAGTTTATCTCAGGATTGGTAAATCTGAAACTAAAACAAAAAACGTCATCTTCAAAAGAAAAGTCCCTTACGTGACAATTTACCACATTTTGCCAAAAAATCTCAAAAAAAAAAGAAAAATTGCGGATGTTTCTTTGTTAAAAAAAAATGTTATAAATAATTTTTTTTGTCAAAATGTGGTAAATTGGCATACAAAATATTTCAGCGAAGAAAACAAGACCAAATTCATTGAAATCGGCCGAGTAGTTTCGGAGATAATCTGTCCGCCATTTGAAAAAAAGTAGTTTCGAGAAAAACGCGTTTAAAGTTTTTACTCTCTACTACTCGAACAAGCACAGAGAATAGCACTTTCACTCATTTCACACTGTTAGAATTCGAATTTTGAAAAATTTTTTGGAGATGATTTTTAAAAGTATAAGGATTAAGAAAATGTAAAAAATAAAAAATCGATTTTTTGAAATTTATAAGGTGGTCAGGTACCTTAATACAGTGTACTCTCTCCTTACGGACATCTCTCATAAGCGGACAATTTTCTCGGAACCGTCGCGACGGTGTCCGCTTAAGAGAGTGTACACTGTACCATTAACGTCGTTCGTTCAAGTACTTTTGGCCATCAGACTATGGCCGCGTATGTTATTATGGGTCTAACTATCGAAATGTACAACGGATGTATCATTTTGGTACTTAGACCCCAAGTTCTTCCGTATTGGTGAGCAGTGACGAATGTCACAAGGCATTCATTTACCTAACTTAACCTGCGTTGCTTTTGGTTGATTTACCTTTTACATGAATCTGTTATTTTCTCTTCACTTTTAAACAAAGTCAAACGCATATTTTCTTTGAATTCAGTTTATGACACATTCTCCACTCAATTTGTTTGCTCGGTAACTTTTTAACGAAATTCTCCTGTGATGTGTTTTATAAAATTGAAACTTTAACACAGCTATTTATGTACATTTAAGAACATTTATGAATAAAGAAAATAGTTTCATAAAAAATGAGGTAAAACAAATTTAAATAATGAGTGGCAAAACTCAGTTTGCTTAACTCGATTGTAAAGGCTGAAAGTTTTTCCGCGCTTGTTGTATAGTGGTAAAGATTATGTGAAAAACGTGGCAACAAATTTTTGTTTTTTTTTTTTTCTGAATTCATGCAGCCCCGTTGAACCGTGGATTGAGGTGTGTGGTGTGTTCAACAAATTGTTCTTGACACGAAGGTTAAAACAGTTTTTTGTTATGTTAACAATTATTAATAAACTCACAGTACATTTTCACAGGTGTTTTGTAAATAACCATCGCAATGGGATTACTTTTTAGGAAAACATGTAGATTGTAACGCTGTAGATTGCTTGCTGATAATATAAAGCTATGTACATATGTGGTATGGACATTTGCATTTGTTTTTAAAACAGTCGCCCTTCCCGAAAATACAGTCTTCGCTATAGTTGGAGGGCATGAGGAGGCGGTGTATGATGTGGTTTTTCACATTCCTATAAACATTAGCAAATGGAGTGAAACGATAAAGAAAACAACCCGACACAACAACTGTAAACCAATAATAATGAACAATGGTATGCATATGTTAGCGCATTTGCTGGTTATCCTTCTGTTATAAGTTTAATACTGACCGGGCAGCGTGGATTCAAGCGCCAGTCATGTCCACCGAACATTTTTCGCGGCACCACCTCTCATCGGGGAATGACAAGCCGCCGGGAGTATAATCTGTCACGAAAGCGCTTCTCACTTCGCCGTTCGAAGTCGGCAATAATTTGTAGGTCCCTTCCATTCGGGGATCAACAATTTTTATTTCCTTACAACTTCCTGCGGTCGTATTATCGCGATGGATAACGAGAGAGTGAGTGGCACTCGTGATCGAATCATCCATAAAATTCTTGAGGAGTGGTAATGCCAAATCCTGACATTTCGATGACGAGTTACTCGTCAATTTGTGTGGTAATTCGGTCCCTGGTTTCTTTTACATCACTTCTTCTTTTCGAGCTGGAAGAGATATGTGTAAGGCTGCGGTTATGTAGCAAGCGAGTAATACAAGCGCGAGCTCGCTCTAGCTTGAGCATGTAAGCTGTTCGATTAGAATTGAGCTAGATAAAGCTTCAGTTCTTGTTTGGTTCCAGTAAAGTGCTCAACGTGCCTCTATATTTTATTTTTAAAAGTGAAAAAATGTCGTATCTGTCCTATAACCGAATTGTGGTGTCAATTGGATGAATATTACCACTTCCGCAAAATGCTTAACGAAGAAGAAACATTTTTTTTTCTCTATCACCGAATGACTCCTTGCCCCTTCCATCATCATCGGTTGAATATTACATTATTTTGTTCACATATCCCATAGACAATGTCGTTTCTTTGCTTCTTCCTACAATTTGGTATAGTCATCCTTCGGTTGCTATGAATTTTCGACTAAGCTCGCGCTTACAAATGAAATTCAGCTTACTGCAGAAACTTTTAAAGCGCGTGCTGAAGAGAGACAAAATGCACTTAATTTTAAAGAACGAGCTCGCGCTTGCTAGCGCTTGTATTACTCGCTTGCTACATAACAACAGCCTAATGCCGAAATCATCAATTGTCCCATGAAACCTTGAAAGCCACCGAAATATAACCTATCTATGGTATGGGACTCAAGTAAGAAATCCTTCTGCTTCACTAGACTAATGTGTATTCTAAAATGCATGAAAACCCTGATTGACAGACACATAAGAGAAAACGTACTCTGTTAGTCTCTGTTAACGAAAATGCCTTGTCACCTGTCTAAACATTGAAGGAGAATTCATACATCACATGAATCCACTAAACGTGTTCCATATGAATATCTCATTAACAAAAAGCAAGTGGATTGTGTCCATCCCGATACACAGCGACTCTTATAACTCCAGACAGCTTACTTAGTTCTGTTAAGCTGGCCTTGTTTCTTCTTCTTCGAGTTCCCCTCCGTTACGGAGTTTGGCAATCATCAAGGTAAGTGTTTCTCTATTTTTTACTCCTCTGTATATTTCTGTGGAGTAAAAAACAAAGAAACACTGATCCTGCTACCGAAACTCAGGCGCCTTACAAACCTTCTGAGAATCCTGAAATACATTCAAAGCGATCCATTCCGCTTTTCCAGTCAGTTCAAGGTGGTCATATTCGACCTTAGACGAATGACAAAGTAGAGGTCTCCCTACGTTACCAAATTCGCAAATCTGATACACAGATGTCCTTAAAATTCCAGCGTGCTCTTGGAAAGGCACCAAATATTCATCAAGCGAAGGTTCTCGCAATTGAACCTGAAAAAATGCATCCTTCCATCCATATACAGATCCCACTACTTAAGTCTTATACCCAACAGATCCTCGGGGAATAGTTGTACTCCTTTCCAATTCATGAGCATTAGTCGCCGTCTGTTTCTCCTCTTACTCTAGCTGCATGCTTCAATTGTTTAAGGATGTAGTCTGAAGGTTTGGTTTTGAAAAATCGATTTTTTTTTTGTAGTTTTTTGTACAATGTATTTTGAAAGTGCAATGCATGAAGAATATACCGTAGAAATTTCGAATCGAAATATTAAGAAAGTTATGAAATTTCGAAGAATCGCGATTTTTGATATTTTTTTTTTTCACAAGTTCGTAATTAATTTATTTTTTTAATGCCTTAAATCTGCTACCTGGGATAATGACAAACTTACAAAAGAATAATCTGCTTGATTTTTTTGTTTCGGATTACCTGGACCGGAGCTACTGCCTGGGCCAGTCACATGCCTTTTTTTAGGTGTCCACTTTGGCCATATTAAGCACTATTTAAATTTTGTAAAATTAACTTTTTTTTTTTGTGAAGTTAATGATGTCAATAATAACATATAAAGAATTTGAAATGATTGGATTTTATTTTGTAGTAAAAAAAATTCCTGAAATATCCTTGTAAAAAGTACAAAACCTCCAGACTACACCCTTAAATGAAAAAAATGGATTTGCCTGAATTATCCTGTAGGATTGGTCAGACTTGAGCACTTTTGAGACAGCTTGGTCAATCTGTTATCAGGAGGGCTGAACTTGGCATCGGAGCTAAGCTATCGGTCTTGAATCGGTTTGTTCCGACCCTCACCTATGGGCATGAGATAATGGTAAATTTTGAAGAATATGATCGCGGATACAAGGTGCCGAAATGAGGTTTCTTCGTGGGAGACTCGTCTAGATCGAGTTAGGAATACCAGAATACGCGAGGTACTCAACCTAGGTTCTTTGAACCTAGAAGTCCATACTTCGATGGTTTGGGCACGTTAAACGCATGTCCCCAACTCGGCTTCCAAGACGTGGCATGGAATCCGTGCCATCAGGGAGGCGTCCAGTGTGTAGCCACAGGATGATATGGTTGGACCAAGTCCGAAATCTCATCCTATCCGTAAGGGAATAGCCCCTGATGATTTAGAGTCGATGGCGGAAGATCGCGCGGTGTGGAGAACCCACTTTTATTAGATTGGATTATTTATTGACTTTTAATATATAATAAAAATATATAAATATGTACAAGTTACATGTGTTCAAATTCTTTTTTTTTTTTTGTTTGGCCTAGGTCCGTCTACCAGATTGACAATTATAGATGATTGAAAAATATTTAAATTCATAAATGCAAAAAGGTGTAAAATACATATAAAGGGTACGCTACAAAAGTGCAATAGGGACGCTACAAAAGTAGAGCGACAGGGACAGCAAACGACGCCATATTTTTCTTGCGGTTTTTTGCCATTTCTCTTCAGTAAGGTTTACCATTTCATTATGGAAAGATATACGAGCCAACAACGAGTCGAAATTATTAAAATTTACTACCGAAATTCGGAGTCAGTGGCCTCAATGTTAAGAGCGCTACGTCCAATTTATGGTCGTCATAATTTCTATACATAATGGCATCGAACGTACTTTCACAGGAATAAAGAATTTCATTGATATCCAAAACCGTTTTTGTTTTATTTAAAAAAGCTTTTGTAGCACTCTTATTGAAAAACCCTGTACTTATTGGAAATGCATCTACGCCAAACCGAAGATATTGCTCGCTTAGCCTCGGCTACTTTAGTCTCAAAGTGTCTTTTCATATTCAGGTTTGCAGAGATCAGAATGCTAAGCTATTTGTATTCACGTACAATATCGATGAGTTCCCCTTCATATCTCCTTTTTTCAAATCGTGAGTACCTACCGCCATCACTTCTGAAGATCATCATCTTAGACTTTTCCAGGTTAACAAAAAGGTTCCAGGTCCTGCAGTATTCTCCAAGTCTGTTGATCATTAATTGCATTTCATCTACTGTGTCGGCAAGGAAGACAATATCATCTGCGTACATAAGTGCCGGTACCCTTGTTCGGCTGAACTCGATTCTGCCCTTTACCGCTTCCGTTATGTAATTAATACGAATCCACTTAAGCACCCTAAACCCGCGACCCTCATAATGGATTAGCGGGTCATTGGAAAATGATGATGAAATAGTTTTGGCCAGGTTTCCAATCAAATACCCCTATGTACGACAGCAGTATTGGCTTGTGACACAGAAACCACACGAAAAACCTTTCTTCTTCTTCTTAAAGTTCCTCTCCGCTTCGGAGGTTGGAAATGATCGTTTTTATATATTGTTTATTGGTGACACCCTTATTATTTCAGAGGTCGAGAGATTGAGCCACTCCGGTAAATTTGACATCCATGACAGCCTTTGCCTCCCAACCGCTCTTCTTCCTCCTATCTTTGGAGTAGTTTGTATTTGTTATTGGTAAGACGTTGCCTAGGTCCAGGCTAGATAAAACCCTAACCGCCCATTATATCCCGAATTTCCTTTCAACTACTGAGAATCCTTGAATCCGGAGTCGAGTACTGTGCCCAACAGAAAGATTTATCTACATTTTCCTTTATCACATTGGTATTCTCGTACCTTGACGATTTCGAAACCCTATGGCTTGTCATCTGCCATCAGATGTACGGAAAATCATTGGCTGAGAATTGACATCGTCGGAATTTGAGATAAATAACAAATTAAAATTTAATTTAAAAATGAAAACATACCCAGCAGGGAGATCAACATTTTAACAACCAAAGTCCTGTTTTTAAACTTCTCACTTACGCACACTTAAACGAGCAAAGACAGAATAATAATAATCATTAAAATTAAGTTCATCCAATTAAGATATTTTAATCTTTTATCCGATCCGAAATATTCCCATTAAGTCCTGTGAATTTAATAATAATTGTCCTCTGAGTGTCGGAGTCGGACTGAAGTGCCCACTGCCAGTCCGAATATGGGGAACGGATGTTCCGCATGAACTCCAACTTTGAAACTACATATGTCCGCATGCATGTTAAGCTACCCTCTCTTGTGCGTCCCGCATGCATATGCATACATCCGTATACTCGGATGTTGTCATGGCATGGCGAATTTTGAAATATACCTCGGTTTACGAACTGTGAAGTAATTACACTGTCGACGCGTCGACTTATTGTGTTTTTATTAGGTGTTTACACACCGAACTGTTGACCGTTTCGAATTCATGTTTTTCGTCCAAATAACTCGGCGAGTAATTGAATTTTCAGACTCGCCCGCCACCTCCCCGGGGGCAGTGTGGGGGCAAATAAATGCGCCGAGCGGCCATTCCTGTGTTTACAGCATTTTGAACTGGCAAATACCGCTCCGAATGCAATTAGGATGCTTAGGGATGCGACAGGCATAAGCGTCGGTGAAGTGCATAATTTCGACCGACCCGGGCGCATTTTAATCGGCGGGGGAATGCATTCTGATTGCTTGATTGGGTCCGAATGATTAATCAGACCGGTTAAATAATAACAATAATTTATTCGTCAGCTAAGCATAATAATTAGTTTTGCGGGCGGTGTGCAAAATGCAACTGTTTGGCTGCTCCAGATACGAATTAATGTTTTCCATTATGTGTGGTGGGGGCTGTAATCGTAGTAGCGGCGGCGGTGGTGATTATTTTGAAGAGTTTAATTAAATTGGCCAGCGAGGTTTCGACCATGGCACGCTGCACTGAGCAGCAATTTCAAATTTCAATCGGATCCATGAATGGACAATTATTGCTGAAATCCATTGCATTCTACCGTAATGTCGTTCGTTTTCCTCGTCTCGTCTATGGTGGCTGTATCCTGTATCCTGTGTGTCGGTGGGAGCATTTCAATTTTATATTTCGAGCGTTTTTTTTTTTTTTTTGTTCCCTTTCAGGTTTTCATTCGTCCGCCAGTATGCAGTAAATATGAAATGGAACTGCATTTATTACACGTTAATTAAAGAAAATTCTCCCTTCCATTGAAATTGAACTGAAGTCGAAGTTGTGGAGGAGGGAAAGCGTGGTCTTTGCGAGCAGCACTGTGTTTTGTGGGACGCAAGGGCATTGAGCTAGAAATGTCAATTCAGGCAAAATGGCCGCTTTCGTTTAGTTGGATAGAAAAGTTTATGATGGCGCACAGGAGTTCATGAACGGAGGTTATTCTTCTTCAAATTGAAGCAATAAGGGGTTTGGGGTGAGATATATATCTACACACAACTAAAGGCACAAGTTGCAGGTGCCTAAGTACATACAGAGGATAAGTGGGTGAGGAGAGGCTACCTGTAGTTAGATTAATTTGCGCCATCTGGAGGAAGGCAATTATTTATCCTAAGCGAAGCTAATTAATCTTCTTTTCTTACCTTTACCGGCCGGCGTCAGAAACAATAACAGCAAAACGAAGGCATAAACAGTGCACTTAATGAGAATATTTCATCAAACGTTATTCTTGCAAAAAAAAAAAAATAAAAATAAATTAAAAGAAAGTCAGTCTCAATTGTTTTCATTTACTTGTTCGACGTGAACATCTATGAGGGATTAAATAATAATCTTCTAATTAGCTATTGTAGTCTGAGATTATAATAGCTGTTGTAATTCAATTGTTTAATTGACTTTATTGAAGGAGTTAACTGATGCTTTGCTAAGTAGATGATAATCACATCGATAGGTACGGTTTAGGTTCTACAAATAAAAATCAAAGAAAAATTGCCAAGTATCATCATCATCATCATTTTCAATGACCCGCTTATCCAGGGTCCTTAAGTAGATCCTTCACATCTTCTGATTTTTCGCCATCGACTCTAAGTCATCAGGGGCTATTCCCATACGGGTAGAGGTGTGATTTCGGACTTAGTCTAAACATCTCATCCTAGGAGACGCCTCCCCGATTGCACGGATTCCGTGGGACGTCTTGGAAGCCGCATGCTGCATGTTGAGTCGACAACAGCTCGGTTTATTGATCGATTTATTTTATTTTTTAACAAATAAGTGTTTCTCCGACATCAAGAGTTGAACCCGTACTTTCAGCGTGACAAGCGATGATGCAAACTGCTGCACCATGGCCACCCCATACTTCTTGAGCCAGCAGGGTCCTCAATCGATTACCTCGAGTTGCATTGGCCGAATTGGTTTAGGTCACCAAAGATGAGTTCTTCCTCTTCTCCGTAATATTTTAGGAATTAATTAGAAGATTTTTTAAGCTACAGCATTGGTGTTTATCCGCTCTATATGATCTAGTCTCTTAGTTAGGTCAATTTGGCTGCACAGCCCTTATACTTTTCATCTAAATCTTCTTCTCAATGTACAGTCAGCCTAAGTAGGACCGTAGACATAAACGCATGTACAATTTTTCTCTTGAAAATTCAAAGTGTGATTCTAGTTCACGCACATTTTGCACCTATACGCAGGAAGTTAGAAGTGGCTGCCTGAATAGTCTAGCCAGAGGTACAGGTGAGGCTTGTGCGCCGTTTTGATACCACAACTCACGTGACCAGGGTTTCAGCATTTTTTGACGGAAATTTCTGAAAGATTTTTAAATAAGCCTTTTGAAAGGGTGAGGTGCCTGCCTCTTACTAGTGCCGGGCAGTCACAGAGGAAGTAAAACAGAGTTTCCTTTTCCTGTGTATTGTTACATTTACGGCAGTAGGTGTTAAAGGCTGCCTAACTTGGCAGCGTAATTGCCAATTGGTCAATGTCCAGTGCTAATTGTTGTTTCGGTTGGTCTTCTAGTGATAAGGTCATTTGTCCTACTTTTGTTCTAGGTGAGCTATATCTTTTTGGCTTCGACACAGTTTTCTTATTTATTTTACCTGGAATTGACAGTTGATGCTGGAAGGTTTTGCTCTTGACTAGTCCCACCAATAACAAGCCGATTGCCTTGTAAAAATCTATACCTAAAGCTTTTGACTCAAATCTGGAATTAAAAAATCCAGAAAATGTCCTTTTTGTCCAGTGAACTCCAAGCATAAGACTTTACATGTATGCAAATGCCATGGGACACCAAAATCCAACAATTGGTTACGAACTTGATTGTAACGTTACGGTGGTAAACCAAGTATTGATTGATCAGTAATTTTCCGTTCAATTGTAGCCCGTTCTCCATTGTTTATCTACCATACCAGCAACCATTTTTCTTGTTTGCATTGCACACACCGATATTATTATTTCAAATTTCTGTGTGTAGTTTGGCCTCCTTCTCATTGAACTGTTTTCACTTCAAAAATGATTTTTGCAGAAAATCCTTGAGTTCCTTTCAGTTTTTTTTTCAGCAGATCCAATTTCTTAAAACTTTTTTGTCACTTTTTCTCCTTAATTCGTGAGATTTGTTACGTTGTCGTTGGTTTCGTCGTTTATTCGGGCATTAAAGGGTTAAGAAAACAAAAAACTTTTTTGAAACCAAAACACTTGATTAATCACTTAAAATTAATAATAATTTGCGTTGGAATAATGGCAATCTTACTCTTCAAATGACGAATGATGACCACCTTGACCTTCTTTCACAAGCCCATATATTTCTGTTCCTGCCTGTCTTATGAGTGTGCGGTAAAAATCTTTTTGAGGTGAATTCTAGTATTCCTAGGTTTCCAGGACTGTAAGTCCACAAAATAACTTGGCCCTTTTCAAATGGTCGAATGGCCTAGATACCGAAAATGATGCTCCTTCTTGGTTTGTTGTCCAGGAAGACATATTTGAAAATGTACGCAAGTAAAGGCTTTGAATGACAAAGAACAGGAACAAACACAGAATCCAATGCATTTGCAAGAGAAAAAACAACAACAAAATATGAGCCCCATTCGGTTTCTGTTTCTGTTCTTTTATCATTTAACGCCTTAAGCCTGTGAATCCTATTTTTGGCGACGTTTATTTTGATTTTCAGTTCCATTGCAGGTCCACGATTCGATGTGGTCGACGCAGAACGCCTCAGATCGGCAACCGTTCAAGTTTTTTTTAAAGCTTTCAAGAGTTAACCTAGAACCTCCAGTTCTCACACTCTGTTAAATTGCCTTTCTCTGGAAGTTTAATGACCATTCCGTTCCTTAATTCGACAAAGGTATTGGTTTCGTTAGTCTAAACTAAAAGCGGATGCATAAGGTTATCGATTTATCCACGAATCCTTGTAGAACTCGACAGTCATCATCATCATTTTTCAATGGCCCGCTTTTCCATTATGAGGGTCGAAGGTTTAGGGTGCTTAAGTGGACTTTTCACATCCCCCGATTTGCCGCCATCGACTCTAAATCATCAGGGGCTATTCCCATACGGGTAGAGGTGAGATTTAGGACTTGGTTCGACCATCTCATCCTGAGGCTACCCAGTGGGTAGTGGGTGATGACACGGATTATTGGAAGCCGAGTTGGTGACATGCGCTTAACGTGTCCAAGCCATCGAAGTGTAGATCTCTACGTTCGAAGAAGTAGCTGCTCGATATTGAGTACCTCATGTATTCTGGTGTTCCTAACCCGATCTCGGCGAGCCACCCAAGCAATACAACGAAGAAATCTCATTTCGGCAGCTTGTATCCGCGATCTTATTCTTTCGGTGATAACCCAAACCTCATGACCATAAGCAAGGCTCGGAACAAACACTGAATTGAAGACTGATAACTTAGCTCCGATGACAAGTTCAACCCTGCTGATAACCGATTGACCAAGCTGTCTCAAAATTGCTCCAGTCTGACCAATCCTACAGGATAACTCAATATTGCTCTTTCCATCACTCGTGAATAGGGCCTCGTGATACTTAAATTTCTCCACCTGTTTCAATGGGACTCCACTAGCAAGCAGAGTGCGTTCAACAAGCGTTCGGGAAATGACCATTACTTATGATTTTTTCACGCTTACCCTCATCCCAGTTTTAACACAGACGGCTATGAACCTGTCAGAAGTTCGCGCTGAAGTTGGGTGGCCGTCGGGATGACCTAGTCATCAGCGAAAAGCAGATGACTTGTCCTTAAGTCTCCGAATTCGAACTCTTTCTCGCCATGGCTGCGCCGCAATATCCTATCTATAAACACAGTGAAGGGGAGGGGAGCTTTAATTGCTATCGATGTGTATGTTAATTTTTGAGGATAGTTCTGTTGAGGCCTCGGTTATCGCTAGAACTTCTGCTTATCCTGGTTTGGAAGGTTTATCGACCGAGCAATGGCGGGTTCTTCTAAGTAGCTTCCTGAGCCATTGTCCATTTGTCCATTTTTGAACTAACGGTGAAAGTGAATGTTTTTTCGGGATGAATGACCCTTCCTTCGACCCAATTTTTTCTTGATGGAAAGAGAGCTTAGAACTCGACTTGCTCTAGATGTTTGCAGTCGCAAGGCGCTTTTTGCTGTCAATTGTTTCTTGTATAGGAGGAGTGAAAGTATCATTTCGAGGACTGCTCTTGGGGTTGTTCTTATGGCGCTGGTTGTGCTGATGCATGCTAATTCCTGCATTAGCTCTTTAGTAGCTATAAGACACAGCTTCATACCCTGTTCAATGCCATTCTCTATACTTTCTTTAGGCTTTTTTTCGCTATAGCTCAACAAAAAACCCTGTCTTAAGCGACACATGAGTCTTTTTCTGCACAACAGTCTTCGCTGGATTGAGGTTAAAGCCCACCGAATAGCCTATTCTCGTGTTGCTTTAATACGCACTGCTGGCGAAGTCCAACGTCCACGGTGAAATGTGTCGATCTAACGCCGTTCACATGAACGCAGCTTTTACAGTCTGTGTATAGAGATTAAGTGGCCATAAGAAGAGAACCGTCAATCCCTGCAGTACACTCCAGGCCTTCGGAAGTATCTACCATTCTGTGAATAGCTTTTCGGTTTGTGCTTCTACCTAGATAGTCATCCACCTTATTTCACTGAGTCCCAAGCATGAACCCACTTTTCAATTATCCAGGTACGATTGTTAAAAGTGGTTAGCATATGACTTTCTTATATATACGAGGCATAGTTTTTTCAGAGACATGATGACACCCTTTGTTCTTAGAACAGGTTGTATGCTCCCAGGATTTGCAATATAAGCCTATTTCCATATAGACTGACACATGAAGTTAAGAGGAACCACCACGAGGAGGTAAAGCAAGCACTTGGCTACGAACTTGGTTGTATAACGGTCGGTTAATAGACCAATCGTTGCTTGATATCGCCGGTAAAAATCCTGTCACCTTGGCATCACTAGTAAAACATAAATCAAAAAATTACATCGATACCAATGGAAGATATTAAATTGAAAGGCACGCCAGGGAAATAAAGTTTGATGAAGTTTGTCTTTCATATCCTCAAGCTATCAGCATTAAATTGATTAAAATTCATCAGTAACCTGTAGTTCCATGATGCTAGACTCTGCCAGCTTTACAAGATTGAAGCACTGTCAAACTGTCCCCTGAGGCTCTGTTTCTTTCTGCATACGTATTCCTTCCAACTTGTCACACCGTGATTAATTGGCAGAGGCAGAAACTTGTATTTATCCCATATCCTTTATTTCCAAAGGACACTCGTGATTCAAATATGTATTATAATGCCATTCACTGTTGAATTATTCGAAAGGGGTAACATGAGTTATACATTATATTCCCTATCCTTTGTGCTGAACCTTACACTCAGAGGAAGAACGGGCGGTAAGTATCCCTAAAAGAATGCCGCTCATAGCTAAAGCCAGCCTCCGTAGGCGATGCGCGTGTGGCATAAAGAGGACGCTCGTTTAATGACTGCTTTTACTCTAATATTCCATTATATCCCTTCATCTTACTGGCGCACAAGAGTCATCTTGGCGCTCGACCGAACGTCATGTGGGGGTAATAGCCATCCTAAATTTTGAGCTTAACATCATGCGGAGCAAGTATTATGACATTAGGTGTGCGCGCAATGTGTGTGTGTGCCTGAGCGTGTGTTCAGTGTACCTCTCCGCCTGTGAGAGATAGTAATTAACCTAATTTAGTATAATACGTAATTTTATTTTCTTAATTAGGGCGTACTTTTCGCTGTTGTTGTTATTTTTGTTGTTGTCGTCGTTGTGTTTTTGTGTTTACACTACAACAGCCTTCGGTGAAGGATGTTTGCACTGTGTGTAGATATGATACTTTGCAAGCGTTCACATTGTTCGGACTTAATGCTCGGTAAGTGGGGGCACGACAACGTGGGATACGTTCACTCTTTTGGAGCGCGCGTATCTTTGTGCCATAAAGGGAGTGCAGCCGGGTAACATGGAACATCACTTTTGCAAATATTTGAACATGAATTATGTTTTAATGCGACGGAGGCGATACTTTGTTTACCATTTGATAAACATGCGTGGTGATGGTCGATTATGGAAGGTCTTTAGCTAAGGCTTTGCTAATAGTTGCCATTTTTATTTAATGGTGATGCTAGAAGCGTGTTTTGAAACAGAAGTCGCACAACACAAAACGATGCTTAGTGGAAGTGTCCCGGCGGACGGTGTCCTGACCTGTTGATATTAAAAGCAGCAAATTAGGCAACAGCACATGCTACAACAGTGCCATTGTTTTTTTACCTGGCACTCATATAGTGGCTTCTGTGGAACGACTCTTAATACCTACGTCTCCTGGTATTATACGTGGTTAAAAGATGAAGCTATTAGATGGCGAACATGCTCTTTTCTAAGATTGTTTTTCGACATTGGTTGTCGATATCCTTTGTCCCTTTTTCTCACTCTTAATTTCGTTTTGAAGTATTTTTTAATTAGAAGTGCTTCATGTGAAATCTTAATGATCAGCAAGTAGTTTTCATTTTTAATTAGCAGTGGATGATTGAAAATGATTAAATTCAATTGTCCTTTGCAGTTTTAGAAGCTCTTAAGGGGGGGTGCAACTGCAAACGCATCTTCACTTTGACGTAAAAAAAAGAAAAAATAGCTTGCGCGACAGCTCGGGATGAGCCAAGGCCTAGCTTCTCGCAACCATTCATGCTGTGCGTGTCACTTTTTTTGCACGAATGGAAGGGAGGCTTGTAATTCCCCGACGAGAGGTGGTGCCGCGAAAAATGTTTGGTTTTTTCCTGGCTGGGGCTCGAACCCACGCAGCTCGGTCAGCAATCCAACGCACTAATCATTGAGCCACGGCGCCCACGGCTCACTTTGACGTAGTGGCCTTTATATTCACGGAAGTATGAACCAACGACAAGCTTTGGGCTCACGTGACCTACTAATCGTGTCATCTGAGTTATATTTTAAGGAAGTAGGGGACAAAGCAAAAGCGGCTACAACGAACCGATTAGGAACCGTTCTCACTTGTTTTGTTTATGAGAGGTTGAAGACAAAAAAGAAGAACTACTTAATGATCCAAATCGTGCGTCGGCTTGAATTGATGACGGACGATGGGAAACTCTCTAGTTATTGGTTCAATTGCTGTAAAAACCCCAACAAACCTATGTTCGTTCTCTAAATAGACCGCGTTCAACTAACAAATTATTGGAGATCCTCTAACGCTATAAAACGTACATATCACCTCTTAAGGAAGTGCATAGATATGGACCAAGAAACAAGTACGTAAGTGAGGACGATCCGCATCAAAGCTCAATTTAGTTATATCAGCGACGGAGCCTTATTTGTGCTTACGTCCCCTAAGAAGAGAAAGGCAATTCCAATAAATATTGTATCTTTGTGCTCCTCTAGAAAACCTACGACCAATCCTGGAAGAATTCAACGATAATACTGGAAAGGAATATATTTTTGGCAGAACCAACAAACGATATAACCTTTGCGACACAACTTTCGGAATTGACGCGTCTTAGCATCCACAAGGCAAGTGTAATCAAAACACCGCAATCAACAGAAGATATTGCTCCAGTGTATTGGAACATTCCGAGGTGCAAACATCAACTTAAAGAGCAAAGGTACGGATACAAACATCCAGTATCCCTAACATTGATGAATGGAATAGCAGAAATCACAGAGAGGTAAACTACTACCTAACGCAATTCCTATCAGGGCATGGATGCTTTCGGGAGTACCTTTAGAAGTACCAGCATGTGGATGACCCATTCTGCAAACACTGTGAAGGAATGGTTTCCTCCTCTTCTTCGTCCATACAGCCTCAACAAAAATCATTTGAGTAAACGGCAACCTTTGTTGCATGCTTAACTACTGCCCAGTGATGGCACCTATAAAAGCGCTGCTACGCAATCTCTTGAAGGAAATTATATCCTTAGGGCGCTTCAGATCTAGCTTTGGCCAAATCCGTTTTGTTGCTAGACACGTTGTACCAACTGTCAACCTAAGATTTTTTCTTACGAGAGCATCTCGCTTAATTTTGAGTTTACATGTAGCGATGGTACGCCTAAGACACCATCTTTTGGTAAAATCGGCGCTGTTGTTCCATCAACCTTACAGTTCCCTGGAATATCCCTATGCCACGGCACCCAACAAAGGTGAATAGTGAACTGCTCAAGGGCTACTAGTGAATTTGTTGAGAAAGATTCCAAGGACTCGATTACTGCTTGACTATCCGAAAGGATAGGAATATCTGAGGCGGATATCACGTTTTTCTTTTCTCAAGAACCACCACTACTTTAACAATCGCAAAAACGTTTGCCAAATGAGTTATCCTGCAAAAACAATCGAAAAACAGCAGTACCAGCACTGTCCGCGTGCCATCAGAAGAGCACAAGCGGCTTTCAAATTGCTATGATACGAATAGGAGAGAATTCATGCGTCAGAAGACTGTCATCAAAATAAAATTAGGAAGTCTGTGCCTTCAGTACCTTTAGTTTGAAGGAATAGCGCCGCAAGGAGCAACAGCAGGAGGCGAAAAGCATGAACCAAATACGTAAAACTGAGGCCTTCCTCACAATTCAGTGCTTGACGACGGTATTTCTAAGAAAAAATGGTAAAGTGAAAGGTGATTTAAAGTGAGTGAAAAACTTCTAGCTTTTATCTCAAATACAGGGTGGACCAAAAGTTTCTTTCCTATGTAAAAAATTAATAACTCTTTTATTTATAGATTTTTTTTTTTGTTTTAGACATAAGGCTTGGGTGATTTTGGATGGAGCACTAGACGATCGCACAGCGAACAGAAATTGTTAAATTACTTTTTGAAAATAACCAGTCAATAATTTGTACTCAACGTGCCTACCGGCAAACGGAAAACGACTTTTGGGCCACCCTGTACTTCGCCGAAAATCCTTCGATTCTGGTAGTAGAATATTCTATTCAAAGGAGAAGCACAAAGCTAACACAATTTCTGATACTAGGAAATGTCATCGATATTTCTGAGGATTGTGCTTCCTGTACTAACCATCGGTTTTTTCCAAGGCTGCTTGATTAAACTGCAAAAGCAAGGACTTCCCTGTCCAACAAAGCGATTAATTTAACAAAGTACGCATTGAAGTCACAATCATCAAAGTTTATCTAACAGTGATATGCATATGCATTTGCAACAGTTCTCCACAATCACAAAACACATTATGGCCGCAATGAAAATAACCCAAATATCAGTTTAACGAGTTCGAGTCTTAGCCTTGAACATGACCTAAGGTATTCGTCCTCGTTCATACAAATAATGTGCACATATGTATAATATGTACATGTTTTACTCATTAATGTATCACCTTCATGGAATAAACCCAAGGGCTCCTCCTCAACACGTGTGCTTGCTAATATGCGAGAGAGGCGTACGCGCAAATAAATCCACGTTATCGTGTTTTAATTTATGATTCTTTTCCCTGGAATTTTGAAAATCTCGGCAGATCCATAAATCAACCAATTAAAGTTTCCTAGCTTACTAACGAGCTCTGCAGATCCAAATGAAAAGAGTAAATCCCATCAAGTCCATGAATCTTTGTCATTTGGATGAAAGGATTTCCATGTTAAGTTTTGTTCTCATTGTAGCGATGTTCATATGCATGGGGATGTATGGGTGCCATAAATTTGCAATCATTTTATGTCCTTTGGCCCCAGTCCTTTTGGCCTCTGTACTTTTGACATTTCGTACGTAACTGCTGAAAAAGTCCTTTCAAATGAAGGGAATAATTTGATTTTGGTGACATTCGTCTGGAGTTTAGTTTTTATTATGTTCACCTTGATGTTGATGATGTTAAACACATTCAAAAAATACATACATATATACAGATGTGTTATATAGTAACAGAGATGCTAGAAGGTTGTCTTTTCAACTAGGATGTCAGACATGGGGGAGACAGTTCTTGCAAACTGGGTCAGGAGCAACGAACTGGATGAGAAAATCTTTTCATTATGCTGGGATGCACATATGTACTTATGTGCATGTGAAAAGCGTAATTCAGCTGAGATGGGAGGATAATTGGGAAAAGTAAATTCAACAAGCGGAAATTGTATTACAGTGAATAATTTAAAACTGAAGCAGTCTAAGGCAATCTGGTCTTTTGTAAGGACTTTGCTGGGTGTTTCTTTTACAACCGCCTCACGGCTAAAATGTTGCAACATTGCAGAACTGGCTAATAAAAATCCGGATTAACTGATAAGACAATATCCCCTCACATTTGCTTTAAACTACCCAAAACGTTATCGTGAGTCGTAATAAATCGCTAGCGTATGAACTTGTGATCCCTCCTGCGAGTTTAATTCTGCACCGATTTCAGGGATTTCAACTCTAATCGATAGCTTATCAACTCAATATGGAACATCAGCATTAAAGGTTTTAAGTGAGCGAGGAGGGGTGTTGAATATGTATGAAGGGAACGCTCTTTCTGTATAAAGAATTTTTCAATAAGGACATAACAATTTAATATTTAATTGAGATATTGAGCTGAAATCTATTCCAAGTGTAATACACATGTTATACGTTAGAAATCGGGGTATGTGTGTGTGCACTGCGACTTGTTTAGATCTATTGTGCTCCCCCGTACACATATTGGCCGATACGTCTCGACCTAGAAATACACATGTTAGATTTAAGTATGGAATTCGATTTCGATGGAATGGGACCTCAGCATTGTTTGCCCGATCCTCAAAAAAGATGACCCTCTAAACTGCGCCAGCTACAGAGGCATCAGTCTTCTTAACATCGCTTACAAGATCTTATCTACCATGTTGTGTGAATGTCTTAAGCCGTTCGTCAATAACCTGATCGGTCCATATCAGTGTGGCTTCAGGCCAGGACAGTCCACCATCGACCAGATATTCACACTGCGGAAGAAACCCCAGGAACTTCAAATGGATAGCCACCGCCCTTTCATCGATTTTAAGGCCGCTAAGAGAGCAATATCGAGTTTTGGCATCCCTACCAAACTCGTTCGTTTGTGCAGGATGACGATGGAGAATGCACGCTGCTCCATCATGGTTGGTCAAGACCTCATCGACACCTTTGATGTCAAAAATGGATTTAGACGAGGCGACCCGCTGTTAGGCGACTTCCTCAACATCGTTCTTGAAAGAATCGTGCAAAACTCACGCACCACGATATCGACATCATCGGAAGAACACAACGTGATGTCACTGGTGCGTTCGTGAGTATTGAGATGGAAACTGAGAAGATATGTTTAGCGATCAATGACGGTCAAACAAAGAATATGCTTTCAACAAGAAAGGACACCCAACACTGACGTCTCGGACAGAACTTCGCTGTAAATAGATGTAACGTTGAGGTAGTTAAGGACTTTGTCTACCTAGACTCCGCTATAAATTCAGACAACGACACCACCCAGCGCTGAGATCAAACGAAGTATAACTCTTACCAATCGCTGTTTCTTTGTGCTAAGAAAGCAATTGTGTAGCAAAGCCCTGTCTCGAACAACTAAAGTGACACTGTATAAGACCTTCATCGTCCCAGTCCTGCTCTACGGTGCAGAGGTATGGACTCTAAAAAAGCGGATGAGGTTGCCCTTGGCTGTTTCGAGAGGAAAATTCTTCGGGTGATTTTTGGTCCCGTCTGCATAAACGATGAGTGGAGGAGGAGATACAACAACGAACTGTATGGTCTGTACAGTGGCATCAAAATAGACAGAAGAGTGGAGATCCAACGGCTGAGGTGGCTGGGTCATGTAAAGCGGGTGGACACCAATGCTCAAGCCCGGAAAATTATCGAATCCACACCCGAAGAACGGGGCAGTAGCACACAACGGGGCACTTTAACCAACCTGGAGTGCGAAACTGGAGGCAGCTAGCTTTAGACGCTTGTTGGTTGAGGCCCAGGTCCACCCTGGACTGTATCGGCACCTTAGTAAGTAATAAGATTTTGTTCACATGACCACCACGTTTGCAGCGATCGATTTTTTGGAGGCAACGGCGTGGAATCAACTGATTTGGCTCAGTTTGAACAGACGCTCAGTGGAACAGGAACTTTCAACAGTTAATATGTTCGAAATTGGAAGGAATTGTGCACTTAAAGTTCCGACCAGCGACTGTTTAGATAGCAGGTGACGAATTTATTAATTATTTATACTCAACTTCAGCAAAATGATATATCATTGCAAGAAAACATTCAAGAGCTTAGGAATATGCGAAAACACCCCATGCCTCTTGGAAGTATCAATATCATTCGCAAACATTGTAAGGCGTTACACTTTCGAGTTGAGAAAGTGTTTATTGCCACAATCGTTACCACCGTCCGTATCTTTGACGAACGCAACGTCACGTAACTACAGAAGTAGTATTTGATCATATAACGTTGCACTCTGTCTTGAATGTCTTGAATGACGTCTTTCTCCACGGACGTAGTCGCGGTGGTCAACTAGTTTAAAACTATTAATAACACATTCCTTTAAATAATCTACATTTTATTTGTTCCAAAAATCATCATCAGAAAGTCAAAAAACCGGATGTGATTTACGATCTTTACCCGAACACACTACATCTTCTCTACCCCGCCTGTGTTGGTGGGGAGTAAAAATTGTCAACAAACTCTTTTTTTTTTAACAAATTCCCACTGCTACGGGAAATTCCCTTTCTTTTTACATCTCATTTGCTAAAATTGGGTGAGTGTGAGAGCCGCCAAAGGGATCTATACTACAGAAATATTATAAGTATATGACTTCAGGATTTTATTTAAAGACATAAAAAAAACTTCTATAATTTAATTCATTAATTTATTCTTGAATGTATACGTTCGTGGTTACAGTTAAGAAAAAGAAATAACAAATCATAAATTATCGGTTAACCTGTTTGATGCAAACGAAAATATTTAAAGAAGCAGAACACTTAACAGATACAGTCTGCATGTGACGTATGTTTCAACTAAACTGTTCATATGTCAATTTGCATAATATTTACCACATATGATATTTTATGACAGATTGTATTCTTCTACAACTCTGTTTATGCACAGGGTGGCGATTGTACATATTTATTTTCCCTTTAAAGAGACATGTCTTCGCTGATTTATCCGAGCCAAAACAATGGCTAGAAACATGATAACTGGAATACATCTTTCTTTTGTAACGGGTTGACTCATTCGAATTCAACGCTTAAAGCCTTCAAGATGTAATAAGGGGGTCAATGTTTGTATGAAAAGAATTACTCGCGCCTATAATCTGTAACGTTGTCAGACCATCAACGCATCAGGTTCAACACGCAAATCCACAAAGACTACGCACTGGAACATGTATCGGAACCTTGTACCTTAAAATCTAGATAATGCTTGTTAAATCGGTAGGGATAGGACCTCAGCCAGCGCATCGAATGAATGATGGGTTAGTAACTTTCTAACAAACGTACGGTTCCCTTGTGGAACGATCAACTTACTCAACGTACGGTGGGACGAATATAGGTTCGCTCTCACGGAATAGAATCTAGAATTAAGGCGATCGAAACGAGCTTACTTACTTACTTAAGGTGGCGCTACAGACCGGCGTGGTCCTGGGCCTCAACCAACAAGCATCGCCAGCGATCTCGATCTTTTGCCAGCTGTCTCCAGTTTCGCACACCAAGTTGGTTCAGGTCCCCTTCCACTTGCGTGCGCCACCTGAGTCGCGGTCTTCCTCTACTGCGCTGACCCTCGGGTGTGGATTCGAAGATTTTCCGAGCTGGAGCATTGGTGTCCATCCGCTCTACATGACCCAGCCACCTCAGTCGTTGGACCTTCACTCTTCTGGCTAAGCCGATGTCGCTGTACAGCCCGTACAGTTCGTCGTTGTATCTCCTCCTCCACTCACCGTCTATGCAGACTAGACCGAAAATCACCCGAAGAATTTTCCTCACGAAAGAGTCAAGAGCATCCTCATCCGCTTTCTGCCTCTGCGCCATAGAGCAGGACTGGGAAGATTAAGGACTTATAAAGGGTCACCTTAGTTGTTCGAGAGATTGCCTTCTTAGCCCAAAGAAACAACGATTGGCAAGAGTTATTCTTCGTTTAATCTCAGCGCCGATGTCATTGTTTGAATTTACGAAACGAGCTGCTTGAAGGAAATATTGTGAAAATATTCCTGGGATGCCAGTAGTCACACGTCTCCAAAAAGCGCTCCATAAAGATCATTCGAGTTGAGTAGATTTAAAGAAAAAAGCTGACGGTAACCTTTCTTAAAATGCACTTTCCAGGCTCTTCTATTGGCGAATATTACACAAACCGATCGCAATTGCACTCATAGTCTGCATTTTCAGAAGAGTATATAGCTTAAGAGGCATAATCTTGGTCTCGAAGGTTTAATCCATAAATAATACACCGATTGTACATTTCGATAGTTATAGGTCTAGTATATGCGACTAAGACTTTGTGAACCGATAACGACACTGAAGCATGCGAAGCTATGCTGGTGTTATGAGCACATGTCCCACTTGATCAATAGGGGTTGCAAACGGTTTCTCACATCTACATATCTTTATTAAGAAAACCGCTGCCCCTTTAACTATTAAGGTGCAGCTAGAACACAAGTATAGATAAATTTACCTTGTGGGAGATTTAAACATTTTTGACTCAATTCCAAGTCAAACGGGCGGCATCTATTGGATCACTACAGCGAGTGTGAAAATAATTCCCAATCTCCATCTGGTGGCTTTAGACCTACATCCAAAAATCTATAGGTGAAAGCCCTCAAAACACTTGAGAGCGAACTCGTGCGTTCCAAAAAAATTAGGAAAATATCTGAACTCCAGTGTCAACTCCGACTAAACTGTTCTGTATTTGGACTTTTAAAACCGCCCTCGTGTGTCTTTCTAACGAGAAAACAGTAGGCGTAGTCTATAATGAGTCTAAATCCATCTATATCTAAACTAATGGCTCATGAATGGACGAAGACGTAGAAACTGATCCCTTCACTTAGAAACTAGAACTGAGCAGCTCAATAAGACTCTCTGATCACAGTAACGATTCCCAGGCGGAGATTCTAGCAGTAATAATAGGCAGCAATGCTAGGTTATGTTAGGTTAGAGGGGTGGTGGCTTGATGTTAGACGCCGCCCCACTCGGATCTTCAAATATCCATTGTGTTCCCCGTTGTGGGTTGTGGGTGGAATAGGTTACTTTTTGTTCGGTAGTTACCCTCCCTAAGCCACCCTGAATCAAATATGAACTTTTGGGATAGCCTGAGTCCCTAAATAAGTAAGCGCCTAGGGTCCTCTTTTTGATTCTGCTAAGGCTTGGGCAGTCGCAGAGAAAGGGCGTCAAGGCCTCCTCTGCGTCTATATCAGCACATTTTCTGCAGGGATTGATCGTGCTAAGTCGCATTCTGCTTAGATGAGCCGCTAGTGGGTTGTGGCCTGTGAGGACACTGATCACTAAAGCTAAATGCAATATGCTCAACGTAAGTATTTCCCCTGTTTTCCAGTTTAGTTTCGATTGCGAATTAATCAGACTTGTGATTGCCATCGATGCATCTGTGCCTCGGGACCCAACAGAGTGATATACTATGTCTTGAGCTTAGGATCCCAATTGAGAAAATTCTGGAGCCTACTCCCTCAATCAATTTTTAAGTCCCAACTTACCCTTGCTGGAAAGAGTTTGAAAATTGAGTTCGAAGTCACGGTATGGCGTTATATGATCAAATTTGGTTTTCAGCGGCATCAATGGTAATCTTATCCATGTGTCTTTGCACCCAACAAAGTTCAGTTTTCAGTTTTATTTTGCGTATCCTACACCTCTGGTGGCGGTGGCTCAGTGGATTGCTGACCGAGCGGCGTGGGTTCAAGCCCCAGCCCAGGCCACCGAACATTTTTCGCGGCGCCACCCTTCGTCAGGGAATGACAAGCCTCCGGGAGTATAATCTGTCATGAGAGAGCTTCTCATATCGCCGTTCGGAGTCGGCAATAATTTGTAGGTCCCTTCCATTCGTGCAAAAAATGTAAAATGCATAATATGAATGGTTACGAGAAGCTAGGCCTTGGCTCATCCCGAACAGTCGCGCCAGCTATTTTTTTAATTTTATTATCTTACACATCTTGACGGGCTTGAACTTTAACGAAGTTGATTCTAACGCTTCTATAGCTGCTTGACTATCAACATAGATACTGATTGTCTTGCCCAAAAATAATTTCGTCTATAATCACATCCACTGCACCCTCTAGTCTCCAGGGCATATACCTAGTCCAACCTCCATTTTGGATCCGTCGGTGTAGATAGCCAGTTTATCTTCCTCATCCTTAATTTTTTACTTTCTGCTAGGAATCCTCTTAGAATGCTAGGAGTGGAATGATGTAATCCGTTCTCTTCTGGGGTTTCAAGATGTTGTATCATTTAAGAATAGGGGCATGCCCATAGGGACTCATTGTCCAATGACATAATGCAGTTTTGACTGCCGAGATTGTGCAATGTATTGTATCTAGTGGGAGCAGATTTAGTATCGAAAACGATAGAAAATGCGTGTCAATGTTTGTAGAGCTACTTAATGGCCACATCATGTCAAGAAGACAGACACAGCCCATTTTCTCCGCCACTGCCCAAGCCTCTGTCAAGTAAGAAGTTCGACCCTGGGTACATTCTACTTTGGTCACATAGAAACTAAATAGTAGGAAAAATGAAACTCAGGCACCACAGTGCGTTCACAGTGACCTAAGTGTGATGAAGAGTTTGTGATCAACCGGCAAACCAAACCTTACCTCCTTAAAGCCAAAAGAAACCATTAATTCCTTTTTTCCAAAGATAAGTCTCTTAATGAACAGCAATTTTGACTAACACTCTCCAGAGCGCGCTTATGAACCACATTGCTTCCCAAATTACACCACGATAAGGAAAAAAAACCAGCAATTCTCGCATCCATCTCTGGAGGTTCTTAATCCACCCTATGAAGTGGCTTCGCCATCAATCTCTTCCATTTAAATTCATGGTACAGAACTTTTTTTCATAATTCATTTCGTGCCGTGTTATCTCTGGTTGCAACTTTTACAGATGTCCAATTACATGCACCATAACGTTCAAGGACCGCGACGCTCCGTTTTTTTTTTTCTCCACTTTTTTGTGTATCGTTTGGCCAACAAACAAAACGTGAACCCTATTCTACCGCTTTGTTTCGCAAAATTTTGTGTAATTTATTGCCAGGACTTGAAGTCGGTTAAACACAATTGCAACACTATCGCTCCAGTTTTTAATGTCGCAGCAAGGGGAGGATAATGTGTGCGCGCTATAGTGCTGCGCGTGCCACATTGCCTTGTGTAAACTGCACGGAGTTGTTGGTCCATTGAGGCACTTCCTCCACTCTCCCAAAGCCATCATCAGACGTAACGATGCGTCTGCCTCCCCTGCACGGGACTTTAGGTGGAGGAAAGCAGCGAGCATTTTAAATTCCGTCCTGCGAAAAGGACTTATTTATGAGGTTGGCGTGAACCAGTAAAAATGAAATTTTCGTTGTGGTTTCGGTGTGCCACTGATGCAGAAGGAGAACTCCAGACTCGCATCTAAACGTTGAACCCACCGGACTCGAAATTTGCATTGAGCTCCGCTCCTGTCATCGGGTGCGGGGGAGTTGGCACGCCCAGACAACGAAGTTCGCGGTGACAACCGGCATCAGAAAGTTTATGATGATTTTGTTGTGTGCTGTGTTTTATGATGGAACATAATTGATTTCGGTGTGCGAGAGTCGCAAGGTGACGGTGACGGCGGCGTGGTCTGGCATGGATGGTTCGATACATTATGTTTTGTTTGACAATTGCCATTTTGTCTGGTGTGAAAATATCTGTTGTGTTATTATTGCCAAATTGGAAAAGTTTCTCCAGTAGCTGGAGTGGTGGGGTGGGCGGGGGACGGGGGTTCTGCTTCTTTTTTCTGAGAGGTCAGGCCGGAATTGGTATTTCTATTAAGCCCTTTGCTTCCGGCAGCTGCTCCTGAAACTTTTAACTTTTTGTTGTTTGGCTTCTTGAATTTTGGAAAATTTCAGATAGATAAATCACTTGCAGTAAATGGCAATCTTCGGAGGGAATTTTGTAATTTTCCCATTTCGAGTTGAGTTTTTGGGGCGAATATAAACTTTTCGAACATTGTATGAGGTCAAAGGAGCAGGCAAAGCAAGCGAGAGAGCGGGAGTCTTAGGGAATGTAGTGCGAAGTTTTTCATGACACATTTGTTCGAATGAGGTTTGATTGTCTGATTGCTGTGCTCTCGATTAAAATCCTTAAGTTTTGACTCGAAATTGGACGTTTATTGGACACTTGGGAGTTAATAGATAATGCTGGTGCTTATTCTTATGGTCTATCATGTGTGACTGAGAGCTGCAGAAAAGAATCTCGGAACCCAGAAGTGACTTGGTGGTGTTCTGACGTATGTGTGTTATATGTCCTCAGGCAGATGTACAAATAAAAGGGGATGGACACACAATTTAAAAACATAATTTCAGTTGTTATTGGTCGATTAAGGTATCTACATGCCTAGTCATCATTGCTAGCACAAACCTAGGCGTCTAGAGAATGATTTTTTCATCGATTGTAGATCGATTTAGTGTCTTACTCTTTGAGTTTTGATTAAATGGAACGATTTTATCTTAACAAGTCGAATTACAAAATAATTAGAAGGGATTCGACCCGCTAAGAAGTGGTGCCATGAAAAATCACCCTTGGCAAATCTGTAAAAGATGCGTAGATACACCCTTTTTGTTTCATCTGAGCAATGCTAAACAAATTTCAAGTAAGTGCCTCATTGCACACCGCGACAACTGTAACGTATTTCGGGCGGATATCATGGTGATCAATCAGGCCTTATACTGGCTGAGATAGAATGTATCCTTTAAGGACGTCTCAATTTTTAACGAAAGCTAGGCCGCTAAAAAATCCCTGGAATCAGTAACATATACATCAAAGGCTACTTCAGATTGTCGCTCGACTCTCATGGAGATGGCAGAAGATTTGTATATTCACCTGTGCTGGGTTATATTCATAGGGACAATTCAAGGAATGGTAAGGCCGATGAATTCGCCAAACGTGATACTGCTCTAGATATCCTACCTGAACGGCAGAATCTGGATATTCCACTCGCTACATGTAAATTACTCTTGGAGTATGACGCGATCAGCAAAACAAACCAAAGGTGGAGGAATTGGACTACATGGCGCACCTTTCAGAAGATCATTTGATCTAAAATTTTGATTTCGCTAAAAAGGTCGCTCATCATCACTGTTATCGGTGTTCTTACCGGCCACGGTCCTATCGACTTTTTTTCCCAAAAGGAAACGCCTTTTGCAGAAATTGGAGGGAGAAAAATTAAGGATGAAACAAACC
Organism: Matsumyia berberina; assembly: GCA_917880715.2. Classification (NCBI taxonomy): domain Eukaryota; kingdom Metazoa; phylum Arthropoda; class Insecta; order Diptera; family Syrphidae; genus Matsumyia; species Matsumyia berberina. The sequence continues at coordinate 41,592,484 of OU862870.1, forward strand.
TCCATTTCCTCTGTACCTGTCCTGCCCTATCCAAAATAAGAAAATTCTGTCTAGGAGCCTACCACTTCGATAACTTGGGCCAACTGTCACATACCGACGTAAGACATATCCTCAGCTTCATTAAGAGTTCCAAATGGTTCTAATAAACTGAAAACCGAGTCCAAGTGGTAGTAGAAAGTATCACAAAGGGCCTGCCTTGGCTGTCTGTGGTTGCATGGACAGCCACCCTACATATTATACCACCATATTGCACACCCCGCGGGAGTATACTTTATTATCGACAAGCACACAAGTCTTGTTTTTATTTTTTTTTGAAAGAGGAGATATCATTCTCTTGTCACCATGACACCACCTGTCAATTTAAAAAAAAAGATTATATTGTCCTCTTAATTTGCCTTCGAACAAAGGCTTGTCTCTCCGTCAGTTGAACTGTACGTATTATGTTTGTCCAAATGTACATATATACGTTACGGGTCGCAATTCTTGACCAATTGGCTTTATTATTATTTCTGTCGATTCAGAAACTATCAGAACGGAAGCCAATTAGTTTTCAGAATAACTGGTCACATAGTTTAATTTTTGTAAATAATTGTCGGAACTTAACTCGTCTATACCCGTGGTCGACAACTATATCTGACGTTTTTATGCATTTTTTTAATCAAATTATTATTTGATTGGGTATTTCCTCATTTACTTTAACCTCTTAAATACAAGTTTCTTATGGGTAACAAAAGGTTTTTGTTCTAAAAATGTATAGTTAATCACCCATAGAGTAAAGATAGTGGCGGCTTTACTCCATGGCCCCTCAGCCGAGGGATTTTTTTTGTACAATGGACCTGGTCCTCCATGTTGGGGGTTATGCGCAGGTGTAACTGCCCTGCCATGGAAAAAATTAATAGTTACGAAGCAACAACAAGCCTCGAATACGGTGGATTCACTGATGACAACCCGTGCAAACGAATTCCGGATCTTCACGTGGAATGTTAGGTCCCGCGATCGAACGCCTCATTACAGTCCGCATCAAGGCTTAATTCGCCAGCATAAGCCTGATATGCGCGCATGCCCCATAGAGGGGAAAGACGACGACACCACGAGCTCTTGGACAAGATATATGAGCAGTGCCCTAGCTATGACATTAAAATTGTCCTAGGCGACCAAGCATCAAGTATTAAAGACCAGTGGCAACATTGCCAAAAAGCGATCAGAGATACCGCCTCTGATGTGCTGGGTTTCACACGGCCACCACAACGAAATCCCTGGTTTGACGACGAGTGCCTGCAAGCACATGCAGCGAAACAAGAGGCATACAAAGCGGCGCTGCATAGAAAGACCAGAGCTGCCCGCGAGCTCTACGGGCAGAAGAGAAGAGACGAACACAAGCTTTTCAGAAGGAAAAAGAAAGAGCATGAGAAGCGCGCGATCGAGGAGATAGAGGGATGTTATAGCAGGAATGAGGTTCGGAAGTTTTACCAAAGGGTAAAAAGAAGGTCAAGGTTACAGAGCCCGAACCGAGGCCTGCAGGGATGAACAAGGGAACATCGTAGTAGAATCGCAGTCGATGCTGAGGATATGGAAGAACTACTTCTGCAGACTGTTTAACGGCGACGAAGAATCAAATTCCGCTGTCAGGCAGAACAAGATCTTATCTGCCGTGTTGTGTGAACGCCTGAAGCCGTTCGTCAACAACGTGATCGGTCCTTAGGAAAGTCCACCATCGACCAAATATTCACACTGCGGCAGATCTTGGAAAAAACCCAGGAACTTCAAATCGATACCCACCACCTCTTCATCGATTTTAAGGCCGCGTATGACAGCATCTATAGAGACGAGCTATACAGAGCCATGTCTAGTTTTGGCATCCCTGCCAAACCCGTCCGTCTGTGCAGGATGACGATGAAGAATGCACGCTTCTCCATTAAGGTCGGTCAAGACCTAAGCGAGACCTTTGATTTCGAAAAAGAATTAAGATAAGGCGACGCGCTGTCATGCGACTTCTTAAGCATCGTTCTTGAAAAAGTTGTGCAAAACTCACGCGCCAACACTAAAGGCACAATATTTCAAAAGTTCGTCCAATTACTCGCATACGCAGACGATATTGACATAATCGGAAGAACACAGCACGATGTCATGGAGGCATTCGTGAGTATTGTGAGGGAGGCGACGAAGATGGTTTTAGCGGTAAATGAGGGCAAGACCAAGTATATGCTGTCAACAAGAAAGGACGACCAACACCGACCTCTCGGACAGAACGTCATCATACACAGCTATAACTTTGAGGTAGTTAAGGACTTTGTTTACCTAGGCTCCGCTATCAATTCAGACAACGACAGTAGCGCTGAGTTCAAACGAAGATTAACTCTTGCCAAACGTTGTTTCTTTGGGATAAGAAGGTAATTGAGTAGTTAAGCCCTCTCCCGAACAACTCAGGTGACCCTTTATAAGACCTTAATCGTAGAGGCATGAAATCTGTCAAAAGCGGATGAGGTTACTCTTGGCTGTTTCGAGAGGAAAATTCTTCGGGCGATTTTCGGTTCCATCTGCATAGACGGTGCTTGGAGATATAACGACGAACTTTATGGGCTGTACAGCAACATCGGCTTCACCAGAAGAGTGAAAGTCCAACGACTGAGGTGGCTGGGTCATGTAAAGCTGATGGACACCAATGCTCCGGCTCGGAAAATCTTCGAATCCACACCCGAGGGGCGGCGCAGTAGAGCAAGACCGCGACTCAGATGCCGCACGCAAGTAGAAGGGGACCTTTAGAAACTTCGCATGCAAAACTGGAGGCAGCTGGCTAAAGATTGAGCTTCCTGGAGAGTCTTGTTGTTGGAGGTCCAGGTTACTTCGTTAGCTATGACCATCACCGCAGGATGCAGAATGTGCAACGAAGACGAAGAAACAGCAGAACACATCTTGTGTCACTGTAACTGTCTAATCAGAACACGTCATCGTCATTTAGGCAAATTCTATCTGGAAACGGAGGATATATCTGCCAGCTCACTCAAAGACATCTCTAGATTCATCTCGAATTCAGGCATCATGAGCGAGCTCTAAATGGAGGAAATCACAATAGGCCCATAGGCGGCCGCAGTGATAAGGCGACTCGATCCCACCTCTACTTACAGTCTAATCTAATCTAATCTGGAGGTCCAGGTCTACCCCGGACTGTAGTAAGTAAGTAAGAGTAGACAAGCTTAAAGAATCTTTCATCTGAAATAACAGTCCTTTCAGCGATAGAAATGTAACGTCTTTTCGCACTAGGAATTATAACCCTCGAGCCTATGCACTCTCTCCACTTAGTTAGTCTTGCTATTTAAAGATTAACTTGAAGATATCTGAATTTATCATCCCGAGGAAATTGAAAACCTGCAAAACCAAGGCCATGGCGACGGCTTTAACTTAAAAATAACTAAGCAGGCCATTTATCTATGCGTAAACCAAGATGTGCTTGCAATGTAAGAGATGTTGAAATGAATTGTTTTCAGAAACTACTTGGCAACTTAAAGCCAACAGCATATGGTGTACATTCGATTTCCTTAAGGAGTAACCAGAAGACTACGTACCTTTATTAGTTTGCACTTCCTTCAATGTATACCTCGCCATCTAACACGAATGCCGAAAAGCAAATTGAGCATTATGTGTATTTGGAACGGACTTAAGCTTTTCGATTTACAAGCAGCTCCATTTGCGGAATTTTCTAATTGAAAGGAAATAAATCCGAAATGCAATCAACCTTGCAGAGTACCTACTTCTTTTCAATTCCATCCAGCCATAATATGATCAAATGGATTCCTTATAAGAAATTCTTTGCGCTTTGCATTTCTCTACGTATCAGTCAATATAAAAATTTCAAACTCAAATCTCAAAAGGATACGCAAATAAAAACCAGAAACCCGCACTGGACCAGTGGAGCCACACACATGTGCATGTACACACGCCAAGGATTAACATTATGCGGATTGGAATTTACTTGAGTGAATGGCAGCACTAAAACAAAACCAAATGCACTCACTCGTTCTAAATGGATGAACATAAAACTCGTATAAAAGACTCTGAGGATCGGAATATTTTAGCTGCTTTATGACGTTGCAATCCAGTGGAAACATATTTATTTGTGTATGGTAATTCCAGGGAACATACATGCAGGATAAACATCTTTTATTTGTGACGTTGATTGCTGTTTCTCTTGGCAAGCAAAAACCCCGCGTACTCAACGAACGAACGAGTTACCTTTGTAGTTTTGCCGTAATGCAATCGAAATTCCTGAAGAATCCAAATGATTCGAAACTCTAGAATCCGAAACGTGTTTAGAGCGAATAATCGTGCACTTGCAACAATCTGCCAGTTAAAGTGAAAATCTCACTTTCGTACTCGAGAGCAGGAATTTACGAGGTTACGTATACGCCACCACCCTCAGCAGCTCTCAGCTCTGAGGTACACTCTCGATGACTCGACGAATTTCAACGCATATCTCGGGGTGAAATATTAAAGTTTCAGTCGTCTTTCAATGCGCCCCGCACTCCATCCAGGGCCAGGAATTCCTTAACGAACAGTGCTACGTACAGTGGTGTGTACGATAAAACAGTGTACGAAACGGTACTGCTTCTCTTGGTGTAATTCACCATCAGTGATGAAACTCGACAGTTATGTGCTCAGAATTTTATGGAATGTCGCACTTAGTGAAATTTGTTTGTTTTGCTCTGTAATAACCCGACGGCAGTTGGTACAAGAAAAGTTTTAGTGTTGGAATTCTTGTAAACATTGTCATTCCATATAAACCGGGTTATTTCAACACCCCTGGGTAGAGTGGAATTTATTTCATCAGTTTGTCCGACAAACGATAACTCACTCAGTGTAAGTGACTTCTCTAATGAGTGTCCTTCCGACATCAGATGTCATGATTCAGGTTTAGTAGCCATGGCTGTTGGGCGGACATTGTTTTCTAATCGAAGAAGATTATTTAGAACGAACATTCCATTAATTATCGGTTGAGTGGGATGGTGGGGGAGGCACAATACATGTGCATGTGTTGTAGTTAAATGGTATCTAATTTGCTTAATATTTTTTTACTCTGCTATGGTATTTATCGGTCAAGAATCGTGGTCGCCGTGGCTCAGTGGTGAGTGCGTTGGACTGCTGAGCGAGCAAGCCACAGCCGTGGCCACGCGGCACCACCTCTCGTCGAGGAATGACAAGCCGCCGGGAGTGTAATCTGTCATGAAAGAGCTTCTCAATTCACCGTTCGGAGTCGGCAATAAATTGTAGGTCCCTTCCATTCGTATGAAAAATGTAAGGTGCAGAACACGAATGGTTGCGAGAAGCTAGGCCTTAGCTCATTCCGAGCTGTCGCGCCAGCAATTTTTTTTTTTATGGTATTTATCGTGAAGAAAGCTCTCAACTAAAACTTTCCTTTGAAAAGCGGGACTGTCCCTGCAGTAGTTCAAAAATAAGCTAAACCTTTTTTGAAAAAAGCTATTCGTTCAAAATATTGATCAGCCATAGCAAAGACAGGTAATATTACGCATTGCGAAAACTGGATATAAGTAATTCTTGAGTTAATTTAGGATGAGCTTTTGTCTTACTTCTGGTATAATGGTTTGGTGGCCGGTTCTAGAAAAGCAAACCGGCATTAAAGTTCTCGAGAATGTCCACCGTGTGGCTTACCATTACTGGAGCGCTAAGGACTTCTCCTACAGCTGCCCTTCTAACCATGCTCCACTTATTGCTATGGCATGTAGCAGGGCACTAACGCAGGGCAATGTCCTCTTTAATGAGTCTTTCTCCATCTTTACGAACCGAGGGAGTCAGTGTCGATGTTTTTTCAGAAGACGTTGACTGGACCACTTGTATAAGTTAGTCTTGTTGGGATAGTCCCAGCTGAGTGTGCACGACTCATCAGCGCGCGAATATTGCTGACGATTTTCCGCCTTGTCGCAAGGCTACTGTAGTGTCTTCCAAGCCGAAGTCACAGCTATTCATCAAGCCGTCGCTTGGCTGCGAAAATATAGCGATCTACATTGGCAGCCAGGCTGCGATCAGGTCCCTTGTATCCAACACAATAAAATCTAGGGCAGCGAAGGAAAGCCGCCTGTCTCTAAACGAGATTGCTTATCAGTATAACCTCACACTCAGTCACTGCTCACTGCGAAATTTAAGGGAACTGTGCGACTGACGAATTGGTTAGGCTAGGCTCTCAATGTATAGACGGCAGGAAGCTCGACCATGTCAAAGTGCCTATGTCGTTTGTTAAACACCTGACTTACACTAACGCTCTGTCAAAAGGAAATTGTAGATGCCAACACCCCGATTATTGAATTTGAAAAGATCCAAAGGATTAGAACGACATGAAAGAGACCAACTTTCAAAACTAATCAACGTCCTTACGAGGCACTGAATCCTGGGCTGGCATACTCAACGCCTGGGTATAGTAATGTAAAGATTTCTGCAGAAGCTGCAGAGACGAGGAGGAGGAAGAGTCCAGCGCACATTTCCTCTGTACGTGTCCCGCCCTTGCCACCATCAGGAAAGCCACCTTAGACAAATACTTCTTTAACGATCTAACACTATCCACATCTCCCATGAAGCAAAAATCTAGGAGCATTTCTGGTTAAAAAAAAATACTCTTTGGGCAAAGTATGTCAAGTCAAAGACATCTGAAGTGCTATCAGTTCTCTAGCAGTGTAAGGCCCCTGCCACATAATGAGCGGCAAGCGACAAGTTCCAAAGCGCCAGAGTAGCGGAAATAATGCTCAGAAATGACGCTCGCTGCTCAAACCACTGCGTGGCCAAAACCATACGACTTCACACGTTTTAATTTTACCGCTCTGCCGATTTGCCGCTCAGAGTGCTTTTGGAAAGGCATGGCCTTATCAACGAAAAGGTCATTTGGATCAGTACGGCTATGATAAGGCCGTTTCCAACTCATGCGTCAGTTGTTGGTTGAAGGGTCTTTCGCATAAGTATACGACTGCTTTCTGCACTAAACTTCAAAGAACGGCTTGTCTCAGTTGAGACAGGGCTTTTCGGGGTACTCCTGGCACTGTTCTAGATGCTTTCCTTGATCTACCTCGCCTTGATACTTATATCATGGGCTGTAATATCAAAGCAATCTAAGACGGGGCAGCTGTTGATATCATCCGCACTGGAGTTTTGACGACCTTGCGCCACGCTTATCCTACGACCCTAGTTTCATGAATGTGAAAATTTAAAGTGGGCTTTCCTTATTTTCAGGACTAGCCAAAGTCTAAGCCTGGAATAGGCTGCAGTCGAGTCTTCACGGATGGCTCCAAAACTAGTCATGGGACCGGTACTGGTCCCTTCTTGAAGACGGACAACACAAGACTTCACTACTCGTGTTTTCAAAGCAGAGACCTTTACTATCCTAATAGCATCTCCGTCGGTAGCGATAGCCAGGTTGCGCTTAAGGCTTTACACAACCCTTTAACCAGTCCCAAGAAAAAAAAAACGATAACCAGCAACTCTCTGAATTTGGTCGCAAGGCTGAAATCTTTGGCCCTTGTCTGAGTCCCAGGTCACACTGGATCTTTGGAAATGAGATCTCCGATGAGTTTGCTAGACAAGGCTCAGAGGATGTTTTCTTAGGACCTGAGACTGCGTTGGGTCTTCCTGCGTCCTCGGTCAGGGCCTCCATTGACGATTAGGTTTCCTACAAATACAATTGTATGTGGCATGGCTTCCAGGATAAAAGCAGACTAAACGAATGCGTCCCGAAATCAGCGGCATTCTTGCTGTCACTCAGCAGAAGATACTGTAGATAACTTTGTGGCATTCTAACGGGACACTTCGCTTTTGCCAAACTTCTTCATGTGTTTATGGGTTAAGTGACACCACTATCTGCGACGCCTGTGGATCATATCCTTTGCGATTGACCTGCCTTTGCTCAAATCAGATGGGAGATTTTTAATCCTGATACTGTAAGCTTCTTATAAATAAAGCTCGGCTTTCTCCGAAAATAAAGGAAATTACAATAAAATGGGTTAGAACTGGGTCCAGCTATCTGGTAGCCCAATGAACCAATTACGTCTGCTCCAGTATAGGGTTTCCAAATCCGACAAAAAAGAGAAGCCCACTTGACTTGGAGGATAGGCCTACATTCACAAGAGCCCCTAGCCAAGGGCGCCATAATAGGCCTATCTATATCGAAGTGCTACCTACACCCTCATACACAATCTATGCACGTCGACAACATCCACGACGAGGATTAATAATGCAATTGGTTTTTTCAAGAGAACAGACCTTCGAGTGATATTTGGTCCCGTCTTCATAGGTTCATTCTGGAGAAGAAGATAGAACGACAAACTGTATACAGCGACATTGACCTTAACAGAAAAGTCAAAGCGTTTCAGCTCGAACAATCTTCGAGTTTACCTCGGAGGGAGATGGCACAGAAGAGGGAACCCCAGCACAAGTGAAAAGGAATCTAAACCAAGTTTTGGTATAAGCTTGCATCATAGCCAGCAATTCTAATTGGTCTGCTCTATGAAACCGTGGCATAACCTTAAGAGGAAGGAGGCATATGTGAACGACGTCGAAGTGTCAGGAATACACCAACAGATACTCGTATCACAGCTTGTTGACCCAATTCACATCATACACTGAAAACTGTGAATGAGGTAGGGCAGCAGTTTTACATCAAAAACTTTTTTTAAATTTATTGGATGAACTATTCTCCTGTCAACAGCTAACTCCTTCAAAGACATAACAGTAGGTAGACCATGCCAAAGGTAATTTAATTAAAACAAATTGTTTCCTGAAATAATAATTCACATCCGCTTGTTTCCAGCGCATATTTCCAAACTCTTAACCTACCTTGACTTTGTGCTTATTATACCTCAAAGTGCTTACCCATATGAGAGTGCAGTACCCCCCCACCCGATGGCTTTCCTTCTCACCGACTGGATGAATACAAAATAAAACATAAGAAAAAAATAATAATTAAAGGGCACCCCGAAAGCGTCCTGCATTTTCTGGGCGCGCTGGTGAAAAACACACCGCATCACTGTAATTAGTGCTTTCTAGCCAACCCTTAACTGCTCTTCAATATTTAAAATTAAATTTCCCGTTGCAGAGAGAAGCCCTCCACTACCATCCGCAAGAGCTGACCAATTTTTACTTCAGAACGAACCATGCCGGACCCTCTCGCTCGGTTCGTTGTTTTATTATTTTTCTTCTCGTCGTCCTTCCTTTTTTTATGCAATTCGTTTGCTTTGAAACAAGGACAAAACGGTTGGTTAAGCCATACACTGGTAGCAGTGGTCGCCATTCAAGACAGCAGTCCGACATCCTATCGGAGAGAGAGCGACCGGAATAGGAACTCTTTTGGAAAAACAAACCTTATGCTGAGCAAACTTGACCGGAAATTCAAACAGGAAGAACAGAGTTCTTCAAAAGTTTTGCAAGGATGTCCAGGAGAGTTTTTTTATTCCTCCATTTGACCCTCTCCAGAGCTGCCCTCTCCATCTGCTCCATCCGTTCTTATGGTGAGCCTTACACGAGAAGATACCATTTTTCCTCACATACAATTGTATACAACATGCCATTTTGGGAGTGTTTCCAGCATGTTTTCTTATGTTCGAAGAGTTAAATAAAATATGGGAGCAAAAAAATGGTAAATCAAAGGATTCGGTTTATTATTTTTAAATGGCAAAAGGATGAAGGTTTCTGCAGACAGGACTTGCTTTTTCGTTTTTGCCCCACGACACATCCACAAAGCCACATACCCGTACAAGTGTGAGATTTTGCACTCGTGTTCATGAGGACAACACCGCCTGCTGTCCTAAGGTTTAGTCACTGCATCAGTGTCGTGTCGGGTGTGCTCTAATAGAGACATTGATCCTTTCAAATTTTCACACACAAACAAGCTTAAGCCAAAGTTTCGGTCAACAAAAAAGCGTGCTTCTCGTTTAAGTGTTAGCTTGATAGAGAGAAGCACTATCGTGTTAGTTCATGCCTGCCAATGAATGTGTCAAACCCAGCGCCTGTGAAAGGTCCTTTACAATTTCAAAATTTTTGACAGGCTTGGTTTTTTTTTTTTTTTTTGAATGCAGATACATGGAGTTTTTAATCGCGGTAGTTAAGAGGTGTTCGGAACATGTGGAAGGAAATCGATTGGTGGGCTGTATTCGGGGTTTGATGGTTGGCGATGGCAGTGGGACATGTTTGAAAATTTCCACTGCGGATAAGAATTAATTGAGTGTTGACTTGTGAACATTGGTTTTTTTATTTTTTGGTAAATTCTTTTTTATTAGATGATAGTTTGCTTTAGTTCGTTTATGACACCTTAAAAAATGTTTGAAGAAAGCCTGTATCGTGCTTTAACCTCCGCACTCGGGAAGGTGCGATGTGTACGGTGTCCTTATTTCGTTACTTCTTTGGCCGTATGGCACCTTGTATTGATAAGTCGTTTAAAAATGCATACTAATAAGTTTTAATTTGTATGTATTGGGTTTTTTATATATTTTTGTATTCTACGTATTCGCCCACCCTTTCATTTAATACCCATATCTAGGGAAGGCCTGAATAAAAAAAATTCGACTGGGGAGCCAGTCCTACACTTCCCACCTCATATTGCGTTATATCAAAAACAGTAATATTATTTGTTATTTAATAATTAAAGAAAGCATTCATCGAAAGCAGAAAATTCGAATAAACACTGTTTAATTATTCCACAAAGAGTTGTTGCGCGAACTTGATAGAAAACATTTCTTCAATTTCCTCAGCATCTGTTACACCGATTGTGCTCAGAATCTTATCAGCTCTAAGTTTCACGCTGACAAATAAAACAGAAAAAACCGTATGGTCCTACGTTGTTTCGTTTTCCAGATATCAAAAGCGAAAAACACACGTTTCGTTTTCCAGATATCATTTCGAAAATGGGTGTAAACGATTTCTAGTGTATAGTAATGTGAAGCCCTGTTCATATCTCGAAACATTTGGTTCGGACCGATTGAAATTCTTCTCCTACCTAGGTGGGAAGTAAAAATGGAGGTACAGTTAGATTCCCCAAACGAGAGGAGTGGGAATGGCAACAGGGCATCCTCTCCGAGGGAGGGACTGTAATATATACAGATAATTCCCATATCTACGGAGAATCGAAGGCTGGAAACAGTTTATTACTATGTTGCAGATTTACGAGATACTCAGGGGCACTGAACTCCTATTTAATATGGTAACCTTCGGTGACAGTATTTATATTCGCTCAGACAGTCAAGCTGCCTTAATGGCACTTACAAACCCAAGAACCAACTCGAAGTTGGTAAGGGACTGCAAAGAAAAACTCAATACTTTGGCAACCTCTGTCCAGGTCAACTTGCTCTGGGTACTGGCTCACTGGAACATACCTCGGAACGAAACTGCGTATCACCACAACGACAAACGTGGGGCTGGCCCTATAGTTTATTAAAACCGCTTTTAGCGGCTTTTTTGCTAAACGCCACGAGACTTGCAAACCTCCAAAGCGGCCAAATCGATTAGAAAGCGCCCCTGCTGTCGACTAGCAAGGAGAACGCTCAATCCTGGCAAGAGGCAACTTAGACTGATGGTCTTCCTGTAAACTGGACACAACAAACATACGCACAGACTGGGACTGGTGCAATGCCCGGGATGTTAGGAGTAAGAGCAGATACTTGAGCACTTCCTCTGCGATTGCTCCGCCACAGGGGACCTAAGACAGGGGGCTGGTAAGACATGCTCGCTCCGGTCTAAGCTCTCTTATTTAGGCAATTTAGTTTCGAGAAAATCCTGGAATTTGCTGGACAAACAGGACGTTTCTCGGATCTATTAACCACATCCGACTCCCTATCCGCTAACCTATAGCCCTTCACTTACACCCAACCCTCCCCTCCCGACCTTACACGACTTCTTCACCAATAGATACTACAGAGGGGAACACAACGGGCCCAAACGCTGGCTTACTGGACGATGTTCTTCCGAACGAACTTCACCCACCTATACCTACCAACCAACCATTTGGAGATGCTCAATTCAAATGAGTAGACACCTGATCCGACGCCGACTTCCATCTTAAAACCGTCGGTAAAGATTGTTACTTGATACTTTGGAAGTGGTGAGCTATTCTTCCATTCCATCTTGGACGGGAGGCGGACTTGAATATTTTTCTTGAAATCAAGTTGCGGCGGCATGGAGTCAGTTGTGGCCGAGGCTAGAGCCTTTGGAAACAGGTCCAATGCCTTGCTGTGACGAACAAAGTCCAGAATCTCTGAGTCTTACTACGCTACAGGGGACGATGTATATTCAATATGCAAGTTACGGAGCAGAATGGTTGGGAGCACGTTCAATGCTTCGGTCGGGCTTGATCGCATGGCGCCAGTGCTGCCAATTCGACTTGATCTTTGGATTTTACTAAGTTTAGCGATGTTTTTTGATTTACTTAAGCCGAATGAACCGTTAAATAGTGCCTCACTTCTTTTTGAAGTCCCAATTGAAGTCATTTAAAACATATGTGAAACATTTTTTGGGTACGACTTCAAGGAATGCATGACTGCGTTCTTTGACCGCCCTGCACTATAGTCACAAGCATACCTACTCTTTACTTGGTTTTGTGTTCTTGATTATAAGAGAATAACTACTATGAGACAAACGCTTACATATGCCGAAACAGAACTGGTGGTTATTTGGATCCACAGTATCCCTTTTAAAAGAGTTATGACGCAGTTGTAACTACTCTTTTCGTGCTTGACATCGGCCTTCATCGCCAGAAACAAAGTGACATATGCATCATAAATTGTCAAAACAAAATACTAGCGACAAACTTACTTGTTTACAATTTATTAAACCGTTTCACGATGTCAGTTGCACTCACTCGTTGATCAAAGTTCTCGAAGCATTCGACGTGAAATCTGTGAATCTCGCAATATCAGACCTCTGGCTGTGCTAACAGCTTAATTGAATCTAACGGATGAATGCACTTTAATTACTGGCAGGCGACAATGTCATCGCGCTCTCACCTACTTAACATAATTATAAAACAGGAAATTAAATGTCTTAATTTCTATTCAAATTTCCTGTACCCATTACATTGGCGAACGCCTTGCCTTGCAAAGCCAGCACATAGTGAAACAGATTCACACACACTCACACTTCATACGTGCATCCAGTCGAATCTACATTTCGTGATTCTAATTAAAGTTTTCCGGTAAACTTATGCACTCACACCCGCCATCAAAGGGGACCTTATGCATGGCTTCCGAGTAACTGCGAGCCAAGAGCATACATATCTGCTGAATTGCTAATGCGTGAAGGGGGAATCAAAAGTTCTAGATAATTTGCTAAAAGCAATTTAAACTTTTTGTCTGCGATTTGTACGATTTGTGCGATTTGCCTGTCATCGATTGTTTCAAAGAGCTCGTATTTGTGATTAACTTAGGGCGGATTAGGAACAATATCTGAATTTGTAAATTATTTGAGCGCAAAGTGTGAGATGTCCCCGATGTTCGGGAGATTTACATGTCCCTAGAGCTGGGAGGCTTACATACTTTTCCCGCAGTTAAATGGGATATTTAATGTGATTTATTGCAGCCCGAGTAAGAACAGCGATTTGACAGAGTATAAAATGTGCATCCTCTGTACGACGGGGTTAGTGGTAGGCAACTATGTAATTTATAGATGAATATCACTGGATAATACCAGCATAAATTAGGTTTAATAAATGAATATACAGAGCAGTGGTTTTAAGGCTGTAATGGTTTTTGGAGCAAGGAGGCAAAATAAGGAATTTTTTTAGTTCAAATACATGTAGTTAATTGGGTCAGGCATGTTAAAGCCTTTCTGGCTTGCTATAATGTTACTCACCTACAAGCGTAGAATATATGTAGTTACATACATGTGTATGTGTTTATGAACAGAGCTGATGATATTCTTTCGGTTTTAATTGCTCGCTATTTAATCATTCTGTATATCACAGTCTCCACCGATTAGAAAAGCAACGCTGAGTGGGCAAAAGCGAACAAAAAAATGGCGGATTTATTTGCCGGGCGCAGTTTAAGTCATTTGCATTCCACTCATACAGCAGAATATTTGGGAGAACCTGGCGACCAGATTCTTGTGAGGCCTTTACTTACCTTTAACAGCGTTGTGTGGTGGCAGGCTGCGAGCAAAACCGCCAACCCCAAAGCCATGACGACAATATAGAGATTGGCGTGCATATCAGCTGCAAGTGTCATGAGAATCACGCCAACTACAGGACACATCCTTTTTCCATTAGCCCTGTTTATACAGGAATCTGCGGGCAAAAGTGCCCTAAGAATCAGTCAAATGGTGGGCTGATGCAGTGCTCCGTGAGGACGTTGATGAGTTTTAAAAGCTCGTCTCTTTTGAGTCGTGTTAATGCTTTTGATCTTTTCAGATCCAGGACAGGCCAAATTAGCCTGGCATTGTTGCAATAATCAAGGTGTTGCCATCTACGGTTTGTTTTCGACAGAGCGTCGGTGCGGGTCAAGTGTTTAACAAACGACATGGACGCTTTGACATAGTCGAGCTTCCTGCCGTTCGTACATTGGGAGCCTTTTCTAGCTAATTCGTTAGCCGCACAGTTCCCCTGAATGTCACAGTGACCATGGACCCAATAGAGTGTAACGTTATACTGATTAGCGATCTCGTTTAGAGACACGCAGCCTTGCTGTCAATGTAGATCGAAACACGGTGCCTTACCTTAACTTCAAAGGACCATCCTCCTGTTTATTCTTAAGCAGGAGGGAATGGATAAATGAAACAATATCAAGCGCGCAAACCAAAGCCATCTATACTCATGGATTCAATATGGAAATTCGCAGGTGCAGGTATGTTTTCTGACAAACTTAGCCGTTCAAAATCAGTTAGACTCCCGAACCACAGCGGCGTTTTCCAGGCCGAAGTCCTAGCAGTGACAATTGCTACCATGAGACTGCGATGAAGTTAATGCCACGTGATGATTTCACCTTTTTCATTGACAGCCAGGCAGCACTAAAACCGATTTCGACTATCTAGGTAAAAACGAAGCTTGCGGTCTTGCCACATAGCATGAGGTTAAACTACGCTGGGTCACATGACAGAAAGGCATAACAGGGAATAAGAATGCTGATGAATTGACAACGAAAGGATCTGCGATAGCCCTAGAGCAAGCTGATCACGCAGTAAAAGTTCTGCAGTGTAAACTTTAACATGAGGCAGGGGTAAGGTCTCTAGCGAAAGCTAATAGAAGACCTCTCTGGACTCCCCCAAAATAGCGAGAAAACTATGGCCAAAGTGCAACGATGACTGAACTAATACTCTCATGCAGAATGGCAGGAAAACTGTTTCCATCCTTGTAGGACTGATTACAGGTCATAATACTCTGCGCCAACATGTGAAAAAGCTAACACTATGAGAGGAGGACCTTTGCAGGGGTGGGATCTTTGAGGAGACGAGAAAGTTAATGAGGCCATAACCCACTTCAAAATGGGTTAAAACCATGGGGCAATAGGAGACTGCTCCACAAGCATTGGCATCACAATCGGTCTCCACTGATCTGAGTGTGACGCAAAGGGTTCCTTCTATTATAGTGAACGCATCTACCTAACATAACTTGCGCCATTTGGCGGACACTTTGGGTTTCTTTAAGTTCACGCCGTAACGCAAAAGATTCTCCCTTCTTCTGGATGACAGTTCTACACTTCGAACTTAATTTTGTTGGCTTTGAGATTTTGTTTTGGCTTTATGCGGTTGCAGCATTGTCAGATTGTTATTTTTTTACATATATTTTTTTTATATAGTCCACACGCGTATCAGGGGAATGTGAATACCCCTTTGATGCTGTTCCCATAGCGCGAGCGAGGTGAAGTGATTCGAAACTCAGGTAATATTACGTTTCACTGGCGTCCGGCGGTGTCCATACTAGCTGAGGAAGTGCATTCTTTCGTAATTCTGCCAATCGATATTGGCTTGACATTCGCTGTCTTTGAGAATCGACGATTGGACCAGCATCAGAAGCCTTTGCCAGCTTTTACCATAAGTCTGCTGAGTGGTGTCATGGGTTCTCGAAACCATCAATGTTGTGTTTGTTTACTTTTTCACACGAAAGTAAGGGACCTACAGTTTTTATTCTGTCTCCGAAACACGAATTGAAAGTTTTCTTAGCAAGTTAAGCTCTGAGAGATTTGTACTGTCATGAAAATATTTCAATTGATATTGCTGTGCTGAAACCTTCGCAGCCCGTTCACCAATTGGGCAACGATAACCACTGACTTATCTTGTCAGTCCCTTCTGTGCTGCAAACTACAATCTGCCATCTATGTGGATATGCACTCGTCTCATGACTTGATTAAGTCTTCTCGGTCCATGTTAATTGTACCTTGCAGAAATGACTGACATCTGTATATCAGAAAGGGGATTTTTTATGTACCGCCATTCGAAGAATTTCATCATAGGAAATGTTCCTCAGACCAGGTCTCATTCGGAATCAGTAATAAATTGTAAGTCCCTCCTATTTATGCGAAAAATGTTGCCAGCAGCTTAATCTTGGTCCTACACGGGCTGTCGCTTTAGCTTTTTTTTTAGGTCCCAATCTTATGATCCGCTCTGCGTAGGCATTGATGACCTTTTTGTGTAATGCAGCTCCCAGTCTTTGAGATAGTCCTTCTCCGTTATTTATCTCTTATACTTGGTGAATTAAAGGCATTTCTCAGATCGAGAACCGCTTAACTGGGGCTAAAGTTCGGGGTGGACCTGGGTCTCAGCCAACAAGCGTCTCCAGCCAGCTCGGTCTTAACCCAGGTGCCTCCTGTTTCACACACCAAAATCTTTGAGGTCCCCTTCCACTTATGCATGTACGCTATCTAAGTCGCAGTCTTCCTCTACTAGACGTCTCTCGGGGGTGGACTCGAAGATTTTCCGGGTCGGAGCATTGGTATCCATCCAATCTACGTGACCCAGCCTTCTCAGTCGCTGGATCCTTACTCGTCTGAGTCGGTGTCTCTGTACAGCCCATACAGTTCATCCTTGTGTTTCACCATTCACTCACCGTCAATGTAGACGGAACCGAAGACCACCAAAAGAAGTTTTCTCTGGAAACAGCCAAGAGCAACCTCATCCGTTTTTGACAGAGTCCATGCCTCTACGCCATAGAGCAGGACTGGGACGATTAAGGTCCCATAAAGGGTCACTTTAGTTGTTAGAGGGAGGACCTTGCTACTCAGTTGCCTTCTTAGCCCAAAGAAACATCGATTGATCAGAGTTATCTCAGCGCTGGTGTCGTTGTCTCCATTGATATCCGACCTTAGGTAGACAAAGTTATATCTGTTTACATTGACGTTCTGTCAGAGACGTTGGTGTTGCCTGTCTTCGAGAGCTGGTAAAAGACAATTTTCCTTGATCGTGGATGGTGTTTACCATTTACCCGATTGCATCTATTATGCAGTGGCCTCTTCTTGTTGTTACTCCAATACCCCACCTGTTCTTTTGACTGTTTCCGGAAATCCCGGCAGATTTTTTTCTGCCGAGTACAATGTACTCTGATGTCTGTACGGTGATGCGGAGGGCAAATCTCCTTTTTCCTTACTGATCAGTCCTGCCGTAATGTCTTCCAGCTCTGGCTGGAAGCAATCATTTTCAACACTTCCACGAGTTGAAGAGATTTCCTATTCCATAGAGTTCATCAGTTGGATGTGGGTATGCTGGATCCAGGATAAAGGCGCTGTAGCCAGCCATAGGTCAACAAAGCCCTTATGATGACAAATTTTGTCTCACAAGATCAAGATCCAAACTGTCTACTGGTAATAAAAGCACGGGGTTAGAACACAGCGCATGTTTTTAAGACCTGCAGTCTATCCTGTCGGGGAGTGATAGGTCTATGATCAGAAGGCCAGTTACATATGAATAAAAACATTGGACATGGTGTGACTTGATTTCCAGCTTATGCAATGAAAACAGCCAGGACCTTTTCGCATTCCACGGTACTGTCACGTACTATTTGGTTATGTCAAATCCAGCTTTCGAGTGCAAGGATCTATGCATTTATACAGATTGCGAATGCACGCAAAACACTTTCTGTTTATATTATATTTTCAAGCCCATATCTTCCGGTCTTCATCAGATAAGAGTATGACGCCCCAGAGAGCCTTATTTTGGTTGAAATCACCAGAATAGATGCCATCCGGATCAGTCCAAAAAGACGGAAATTCTAGTACAATTCAAGCAAAGTTTCAACTGAGTTTGAATACCTAACCTAAAGTGGAACTGTTTTAGTAACTCCTCAGAACAACAAACTGTAACAGAATGAAAAGAGCTATTAACTGTCCTGATGCAATTAACTTACTCTTTTCCACAATGTGAGCTCCTGTTCACAGATGCCCGCACTTATTTACATAACTTTGGTTTGAAATACAATTAAAAATTCAGTGAAAATTTTTTCATTTAAGAGCAGTTAAAGTCTGCCTAGCGTGTGACCCCCATCAACCAGTGGAGCTAAGAATGTCTTCTGCCGAGAGCCAAGCATTTCATTTTATACACTTGCTTTGCGCCCACTTCAAGTCTTCTCATGCATTATTTCGAATGCAAACCCATGTTAGATGTGGAACGTTAGAGGATTCATAACGCGTTAAGGCTGCGCACAGTTTTCCAGCCAGCATCAAGTTTTAATTTGAAATTTTTCATCTGACTTTTGCCAAATCAAGTGGCCGAAAGGAGAGCAGCGCAACGGAGGGATTAGCTCTGAGGGCATTCTGTTTGATGGAAAGAAAGTTGTAGCTATAAGCACTCGCGATTATAAACGCCAGAGACAAAAACAACTTGTGTATGCGTCCTTCCTTTTGGTGCTGTCAAGGGTTTGTTCCATTTTTTTTGTTTCAAACTCATAGTGTTATAATGGGGCTATGCAAGATGCTGCGGGTGTGACCCATTTTCAGCAAACGCTACTCAAATTAGCAAATGTTACATATGCATTGAAATCCAAGGACGCATGGCAGCGTGGCAGCATGTACGGACAGAGCTTGGGGCCAAAAGACTTTCGGAATTCTTATATTTTTTCCTTAGTGCATTTTCGCCAGCATTTCAGTTTGTTTTCCATTTTTTGTTCGTCGGTTTAGACAAAAAGAAGGCTGAACTGACGAAAGTTTAACCCTTCGGATGCTTATTAAAAATGAAGTTTCACAGTGCAATTAAAACATGAGGGTTATGAGTTGGGAAATTAGTTTGAATTTCAAAATTATGCCGGCTTGTGGTACGGTACTTGAACTCAGCTTTAAATCATTTTCCCGTCTTATTACACATCAGGAACAAGATGAAACCACATCTACACAATGTGAGTGGGAGTATGGAACACTGTTTAATGTGCAAACTATAGGATAAACACTTGTGCACATGAGACATAGAGGATGTAACAAGGATTGTGCAGAGGCTGTGCAAGAACCACAACTCAAGTCAGACGATTGTCAAAACGCTTTTGTTATATCAAAATGATCATTTCGAGAAGAGTTCTCATGATTTCAGGAAGTAAATCTGTTGTAATTATTTGCTGATAAGAGATGAATATTTACGAAGGGATACGTATTACCGCTGAACTGAGGCAATCGCTCCGAATGATGAGAATTATAACGCTGAAGATCCTCCATTGTGTTTCACTGAAACAAGTGCTGTTCTAGTGCCTTTTACGAAACGAAGATTATTCAATCTCGGACCTATTATCGTTAAAGGCTAGGTTATTGCAACAAGGTAAAGTACCTCGGCGTTGTCTTGACAGACGCTTAAATTGGAACGCACATATCAAGTTTGTGGTTGATCCTTCCACAGCACGATCGGCGTCTCTTCGGCAGAACTTGGGGTCTTAGTCCCAAAATGACATTGGTTGTACATTTCGATAGTTAGACCCAAAATATTATTATATTATTAGGTGGCGCTACAGTTCGGGGTGAACCTGGACCTCAACCAACAAGCCTCTCCAGTCAATCCTTAGCTAACTTATTCCAGTTGCGCACGGCAAGTTGGTTGAAGTTCCCTTCCACTTGTGTGCGCCACCTTAGGCGAGGTCTTCCTCAACTGCGTTGTCCTTCTGGGTTAAATTCGAAGACTCTGTGGGCCGAAGCATTGGTGTCTATTTGCTGTACATGTCCTAGGCATATAAAACGTCCAGTGCTCAGTTTTTTTTATTAGATTAATGTCGCTGTACGGCTCGTATAGTTCCTGATTAAATCTTCTTCTTCAAAGCCCTTCAACACATACGGGACCGCATATCTTCCGAAGAATATTTCACTCGAAACGACTAAGAATATCTTCATCAGCCTTCGATACTGCCCATGCTTCAGCGCTATAAAGTAAAACTGGGAAAATTAACGTCTTATATATGTAGAGTGGCCTTAGTTTTTCGGGATAGGACCTTATTACTCGCGGCAATAGTTTGGTGGCCAATGAATTTAAACGAACGACGACAATGAAGTTTGAGCAGCTACAAAGAGTTGCCTGTCTCGGTATTGTCTACCCCACTTCAGCTACAAAGGCTGTCAACGTCCCCTTCATATCTTCACTAGAAAGACTGCTGCCCGCTTTGCTATAAAGCTGCAGCTAGAAAACAAGTTGTCTGAAAATACTTTACTCAATTCCAAGTACGGATATGTTCTGCTCTATTCCCGACGTTATGGACAAGGCATACAGTTTCAAAAGGCTATTTGAGGTGGAAATATTAAACCGTGTCGACTGGTCCAATGGAGAACCCGTATCAGTTTACCGATAAATCAAAAATTATTTCCGGAGTAGGTGCTGGCGTCTTTGGACCCAACACTTAAGTCCCGGTCATAATTGGGATGTGCCCCAGCGTGTTCCAGGCTAAAATCCATCTGCGCCAGGACCAAACCTCGGTAAAGCTGTTAGGGGCGCAAAAATACATATGGCAGCGCTTAAAACATTGACATCCCACATCATACAACACTAGCTAGGCACAACAAGGTCAAGCTTGGTTGAGTGCCCGGCAATAAAACTGCTGGCTAGGGCCGGTACGGCTTTTGCGCTCTTGGAACTGGAAGCTTTGTTAAACAACTGGGAACAGCAATTTCGCTTTGCCCATAGGGAAAATGTCCCCGGGCTTAGGCAATCCAAGAGACTTATCAAGCCCTTTTCCTACAAAGAAATTCTAAAGCTTGAAGCCTAAGATATCATCTCAACAAACTAAACCTCTGTTCAGATAGAGAGTGTCGGTTCTGTTTGAAAGAGGAAGAAACCTCTGAGCACATTCTCTATGAATGTCCGGCACTATACTGGCTACACAGAAAGTGTGGAGGGCCAATGAAATGAAATGTAAATGAGGGCTCTATGTAAATGAAGGAAATAACTGGCGCGACCGTGCGGGATGAGCCTAGCTTCTCGCTTCCATTCATGTTGTGCGTGTTTGTATTGTTCACACGAATGGAAGGGACCTACAATTTATTGCCGACTCCGAACGGCGAATTGAGAAGCTCTTTCATGACAAATTATACTCCCGGAGGCTTGTCATTCCCCGACGAGAGGTGGTGCCGCGAAAAATGTTCGGTGTACCTGGCTGGGGGTTAAACCCAATAAGTATCCAATAAGAGCCTTGTTTAAGAATTTACATGGCAATAGGTCCACCTGCTTAAAACATCGAGTGGCAATGAAGACGTCGGTAGTGTTGAAAGAACGTTCTCTATTGCTATCCTACACACCCAAGGTTTGGAGGAATATAAAAACTACTCCATCTAAATTTATATCGATGAAAAGTTGATGAGTATCGGCCTGGAACCTCTATGGTATTGACAGCTGGGGCGGTCTTCTTTCTTATGGATAGAGCAAATGATACCAATTTTTCAGGAGTTAAACCTTCAACGTGACAAACGATAATGTTAACCACTACACTACAACCAATCCCTGCGAGTAAAAATAAGAACTGATCCCAAGTTCTACGAAAAGATCACGAGGTTTTAAAATAGAAAAAAAAAAGTGAAGAAAAGGCATTCCATCGAAGTAAGTGTGAGGTGTTGCTGGACTGGAGAGACTTATTGGTTGAGTCCACCGCGGACTGAAGAGTCATGTGCAGTTTGATAATGGAAATGGTTTCATCTCCGTTCGAGCTTGTTTGAAGCGTTTGCTTTTTCCTATTTCTATTATAAACGTTTGAGCCCAAAGAATCTGAAAAGGTTTGGTGTAGTTAGCGATAAGGTTAGGTTAGGTTTACAGGTTGATGATTGGTGCCAACCATCCGATCGCCCTTGCAAATTTGAGAAGTTCGTCGATATGATCGAAGAAGAATTTGCCTAGGCTTCTGTTTCTTATCTGACGGAGGTATGGGCAGTGGCAGAGAAAATTAGCTGTGTCCTCATAGACTTCCTCACCACCGCATCCCCTGCATATATCATCATCATTCAGATGTAATTTCTTTGTGTAGCATGTTATGGCCAGTAAGTACTCCCACCAGTATTGACAGTGATTTCCTTTCTTTTTGTAAAATATGGCAGGTTGTTGCCTTGTCATATTCTGGCCACAACCTTCTTGATACTTCACAGGTGGTTAGAAATGTTCACCTGTTATTTGCCTCTATTAGAGTTTTCCGTGCAATTTTCGCCCTTAGGTTGCAGAGTGGCGGTCTGACCGTACAGTCCACTTGTTCTCGGGCTAGGATTGAACCCATTCTTGCCAGTTCATCAACTTTTTCATTACCTCGTACTCCGCCATGACCAGGGACCCAGCAGAGATTAACATTGTACTGCGTGTCAAGAACCTTAAGTTCTTCGCGACACCACTACACAAGCTTCGATTTTATCTACGTAGCAGCTATTCCTTTTTTGGTAGCCTGTCTGTCAATGTAAATCGTAATATCATCCTGTTATATTGGAAGCATTGAAACGAGTTGGACGGCTTTTGTCACTGCTAGGACTTCCGCTTAGAAAACGCTGTTGTGATCCAGGAGTCTTTCGGAGCTAAGTCCTAATTGTTCTGAAAAAAGACCTACTACTATGCATTGCCTACATCCATTTTTGAACCATCTGCGTAGATGGATTTGGCCTCATTTAACATTTTGCCACTGTTCCCTACTTGGGAAGACCCATGAGAAGTGTTTCTCAAAGTCCAGTACAGTGTAATCTGAGTTGACATTGATGCCCAGATGATTGCTAAGTATCTCGGCGTGACCATACGAATTTGGTCTCCAGTGTTTAGATTAGCTGATTCGGAGAGCACTTCGCTGAAGTCTTCTGCATGTATAGGTCGAGAGGCAAAAGTTATATTTATAGCGAGCGATAAAGATGCAAACAGTTGTACATATCAGATTATTGGAACATGGTCTAGGAAGTTTCTATCCCAAAATATTCTTTGTAAATCACAGTACAGAAATTCTTAATATAATATTCTTCCATCCAAAAATGTTTTTATAAACATGTGCCTGTAGTAGTACATGTACATCTCTGTAGAAACTGAGCCAAGAAAAACAAACAATGTAATAAATGTCTTCTACAAAGTACTTACTTGCAACCACCAGTTACCATGCCACTTCTCGAATGGAAGCTTTTTTTTTTGGATGTGCGATAAAATAAATTTCATTTAAATCTGTTAAGCTGGTCCAAACTTGTGGGCCTAGAGATTTATTTTTTATTTCGTATAAAGTAGTTTTAAAAGCATTCAAGCGCGTTTCTATACGTTAGAGGTTGAATGTAAGTGTGCATATGTATGCATACGTTTTTGTATCACCTTGAAGAAAAATTCATGAAAGCCCCAAGGGCTTTACGGATTCAAATGTCCGGTCATTCGCATTGTAAAATCTACAAAAATTCAATTGGCAATTCCACCAATAAACTTAATTTTACACAACTAGTCACACAAAATACACCTCTGGAGTGAAGACAAGTTGTAGATGAGAATATTGCATCAAAAGGTTCCGAAACCGAGACAGTATGCAACGACGGTCTAAAAAAGCTAGGTAACTGACTGACCTATGTAGGAGGTGTTTAGAGAAGGAAAGAGCGCCTGTATCAAAATATCAACCAGAAATGCAGAATTAGAGAGAATGTAATTGCATTTGTAGGGACGAGCTATGCTGCCGAACTCGCCCATTTGTGCAAGATGACAATAGTGAATGCTCGCTACTCAATGAAGGTCAAAAACGCTTTCATCGAGATCTTTGACACCAAAAAAGGACTTAAACAAAGTGGCGTCCTATCATGTGACATGTTTAACATCATACCCAAGCGAATTCCATGAAAGTTTCAAGCCAGCACCTAAGGGACGGTACTGATACTAACTAACGTAGGTGACGCTACCGTTCAGGGTGAACCTGGACCTCAATTAACAAGCCTCTCCAGTTAGTCCTTAGCTAACTTATTCCAGTTGCGCACGCCAAGTTGGTTGAGGTTCCCTTCCACTTGTGTGCGCCACCGTAGGCGAGGTCTTCTTCAACTGCGTTGTCCCTCCGGGCTAGATTCGAAGACTCTGCGTGCCGAAGCATTGGTGTCTATTTGCTTTACATGTCCTAGGCATATCAAACGTCCAGTGCTCAGTTTTTTTTTACCATATCGATGTCGCTGTACGACTCGTATATGTAGTTCCTGATTAAATCTTCTTCTTCAAAGCCCGCATACGGGACGGAATATCTTCCGAAGAATATTTCACTGGAAACGACTAAGAATATCTTCATCAGCCTTCGATATTGTCCATGCTTCAGCGCTATAAAGTAAAACTGGGAAAATTAACGTCTTATATATGTAGAGTGGCCTTAGTTTTTCGGAATAGGACCTTATTACTCAATTGCCTTCTCAGCCCAAAGAAACAGCATTGGCGAGAGTTATTCTTTGTTTGATTTCCAACGAGATATTATTATCAGAGCTAATAGCAGAGCCAAGATAGACAAAGTCCATTACTACCTCGAAGTTATAGCGATCAACTGTGACGTTCTGTCCGATTCGTCGGTGTTGGGTGTCCCTTCTTGTTGACAGCAAATACTTAATTTTACCTTCGTTTACCGCTTAACCCATTTTTGCCAATTCTGTCTCTATACTCGCGAAAGCACCGATGACTTCTCGTTACGTTCTGCTATGATGTCAATATCGTCGGCGTACGCAAGTAGTTGGACAGGTTTATAGAAGACTGTGCCTCTGGTGCTTACTTGAGAGTTTCTAACAATTCAGTATACTGATATCATCGGTAAAATTCAGCGAGCTTTCACCGGTGCGTTCGAAATTATAGGGACCGAAGGGAAGAAACCAAAACCAAATATTTCCAGTCAACAAAAAGGGTCACCCAACATCGACAATTCGAACAAGATGTCTCTGTGGACAGCTATAACTTCGATAACCACATCTAATCTGTGTCGTCGTGCCTAAGAGGTAAGTGTATTGGACTATTGTGCAAGCTGCGTGGGTTCAACCCCCAGCCATACCCACCAAACATTTTTCGCGGCGCCACCCCCCATTGGAGAATAACAAATCTCCAGGAGTATGCATACATAATTTGTCATGAAAAGGCCTCTCAATTCCTCGATTGAAGTCGGCATTGTAGGTCCCTTTCATTCGTGGTAACACGCACAACATAAATGGTTGGGAGAAGCTAGACTTTGGCTCATACCGATCTGTTGCGCCAGCTTTCTAATTTATTCTTTAATATTCCAGACGGAATACCTATACATGGTATTAAAACAAAGACCTGGTAATCATATACATTGGGTCGGACATATAAAATGTGTAAGTAACAGTGTTCCAGACAGAATTATTTTTCAATTCTAATCAGTAAAGACGTCGCAAATGACTGCAGACCAAAAGTTCGTATTGAAGTCGAAAAATGACGAGAAGGAAGGGCTGCAGTGTAAAGTAATTATCTTAAAGAAAGTTACCAGCATTTTCTTTGATCGAGTTTCCAAATGTACGTAGTTAATTAAGTTGATGCAAGGACTTTGATGTTTGTATGTAATTGGCATTCAGCTAAGTCACATAGCAATTCCAAACCGTAAACGGAGCTTTTTAGACTCGCCTGGTAAATACGTAAATAAGAACAATAGTTTACAGCTGCTAAGACTATGCATCCACTCAAGTCAAAGAAGGAAAGAAGAAATTTGTAATAATAAAAAAGAAAATGAGAATTCTGTGTTGTTTCCGCCCGGGTTCGAACCGGGGACCTTGTGCGTGTGAAGCACACGTGATAACCACTACACTACGGAAACTTGTTGGAGAGAGTGATTTAATATAATGTTTTCACATTTGGCAATATTGCGTATCTACCTATGTATGTGTACAAATATCAAATTTTAAAAATTCGGAAATCAACAAAACAATTAGATTAAATCATAAAACTAGAACCAACTCAAGGACGAATACTCGTTTGCCCTCGATTGGTCTCCATAGTTTGAGGAAATGAATAACCTAAATAGTAGATATCCGTATGCATAACTTTCAATTCTTTAACTTTTAGTCTCCTAGGGACTCTGACCTCAATTCTGGAACGACTCGTATATCATTTTCATTTACTATCCCTATTATCAAACGAGAGGAGAGCGAAGTAGGCATCCTACAATCAGCTCATTGCTAAACTTTTACGCATATACAATCTCATTGAAAGCATTGTAAAATAGTACGTACCTGTAGAAGCATTACATAGTATGTCATATGATTTTACAAACAAAGGGCTTTTATTTTTGAAGCACTTCGACATAATATTTTATTCAAATGAATGTACTTTCAAGCAAATAAGCCAGTTTAACAATTTAAAAATTATAATTATTGATATATGGTTTCATTAAGTACCTGCCTATATTTTGAAGCAGACTAAAATTAGCTAAGCTTATGTAGCCTGGGCATAAGAGTATTGCAGATAATGACGATCTGACTAGAATAGTTTCGAATTATTGCTTTATTGGCCTTGAGGCATTCTATAATATGCCCAACTCAGCATTCTATGCAACAGTTAAAAGTTTGGAAAACGTCCAAGGGCTAGAAGACCAAAAGACAATTCCACAACAAATCCGAAAAATCTTTGCACTACGAAAAGAATGAACTCCGGAGTACATAATATGTAAATGCACGGATGTATGCGCGATGAGCAGGCCGAAAAGCCTAGGGAAATCGTAAAAATTTCCACAAGAGAGATGCCGCAGTCGCAGTGATGAATTAACTGTGACTGTACTGTAACTCGAACATTCAGTACTAAGAAAAATCATCGATCGAGCGGTGGCGTATACGTAAAATTTTTGTCGAAAGCAGAAGACGTGGTAATATTGCCAAGAAGGCTTTTTTTTTTGTCGGGTTTGGAAACGCTATACTGGAACACTCAGACGCAACTGGTCCATTGTACTATCAGAAAGCAGGACCCACTTTTTACTCATTTTACTGGAATTTCCACGACGAGAAGGCAATTATGAGGAACTTACAATATGAGCAATCATCATCACCGAAAAACTGCTACCTGATCCGAGCAAAGTCAGGATAGTCGCAACGGAAATGATCCGAAGTATCGTCGTCCTCTCTACAGGCGTCGTAGACAGTTGTGTCACTTAAGCCTAACACACTAAGATGCTCGGAAAAAGCGAAGTGTCCCGTTAGAACGCCAATAAGTTGTCTACAGTCTGTTCTGCGCCAATAAGTTGCCCACAGAACGTTCTTACAAACGTTCGGAAGCATTCGTTTAGTCTCTCTGTATCCTGAAGAGCCGTGCCAAACACAATTGTGTTCGTATTAAACCCAATCGTCAATGGAGGCTCAGACCGAGGACGCGGGAAGACCCAACGCAGGTTCAGGTATTGAGAAAACATCCCCTGAGCCTTGTCTAGCAATCTTATGGAGATCTAATTTCTTGAGATCCCAGTGTGACCTCAGACCCAGTCAAGAGTCAAAGAGTTCACCCTTGCGACCGAATTCAGAGAGTTCTTGCATTCTAGCACTATTTTGGAACTGACTAAAGGGTTGAGCAAGGACTTGAGCGCAGCCTGGCTATCGCTACAGACGCAGATGCTTTGACCCTGCCACCTATTCTTAACAATATAGTCTGTGGCCATTAGGATTGCAAAGCTCTCTACTTGAAAAACAGAGGCATGCTTGCCCAACGAGTAGTGTTATCGACCTCCACCAAGACACCAGAACCGGACTCATGACTAGTTTTGGAGCCATCCGTGAAGGTTCGACAACAGCCCTGTCCAGGCTCAGACTCTGACCGAAGCCAGTCCTGAATGCACGGAAAGTCGACTTTAAATTTGCACAGCAACCGAAGTTCTAGTGTCATTGCATCAAATGTCCATGGAACTAGGGTCATAGGATATAGGATAAGTGTCATCAAAACTCCAGTGCGGATGATACCAAAAGCCGTCCTTATCTACTTGAAACAGTACCATCATTAACTTTTTTAGTGAACTGTGAAATTATCGACACTTTTTGTAAACCCAGTCTTGTGTTTTTTCACCTCTGTTCGAGCAGTAACTTCTGAATTTGAAAATAAGGAATATCTTGTGAAACACCCTTTACAGAACCACAAAACCATGTAGGCTATCAAGCGGGCAATCAAACATATTCTCACAAAATTGCTACATAACCAATTAAGTGATACAGTTTGGTGAAATGTATCTTTTCCTTGATGTTCCATTTCATCTCTGGAGATTGAAATGAATATCGGTTGAGTATGGCTTAACCAACACTCTCTCCGATTCGAATGTGCAAATCCAAAAATCTCATCCTGAAACAAATTGATACACAGTACGGCCACGAACACACCACGAGCACCCGAAATGGGTGCTACTATGAATAAAATATATCTTAATTTACATTCGATTTGGATACTTGACAGCCGACCGACCTACATTTCGGGATGACCGACCGCCCGCCCGGTATCAATTTATTGTTTGGGTGGCAGCTTTGGCCCGACGTTACGCAAATACACGTTCCCACATAAGCCTTTCACCTTTTATCACCCATGTGCGTGGTGCTTATTGGTGAATTTTTGTGTGCGGATGTGTGTCTGTGGTATGGAAAAAGATCAAGGGGATAACGTGTACGCACACAGATAAAGTGAAAAGGGATTACGGTCGGAGTTTTCAGTTTTCAATTTGCAACCAAATGGTCAACAATTTATTCGGAGCAATTTAAATTTGTGTGACCCCAAGGCACCACAGCAACACATGTTTGCAGTTGTTGCTACTGCGACTGCTCCTGCTTCTGTTCCTGTTCCTGCTCCTAGGCCCGTGTGCATAAATATTATTGAGTTAAATGGAATTTGTGAAATATAGTGAAGAAATTCTCGATAAAATGCAACAAAGATGCCTGTCTATGGTGGGTCCTCTGTACACAGAACCCCTTTGATCTGCAGATGCATTCTTCTTTTCGAAAAGCGCACAAATTACATTGTGCGCGGGCATCTGAATGTGTTAGTGAGTATCTTTTGGGAACTGGGGCTCGAATTTAGGAGAGTATTTTCAATTCAATTTATTTATTTCATTTTATTTATTTGGCTGCTGTTGTGGAACGGCTTGGGAGTGAAACTCTTGTAGTTTCAATTGAGTTCCTTTCTTTGAATGGTCGAGGGAGGATGCATGCTATACTAATGCTTTGGCGCGTCATTATCTATATTCGATGAAGTGGAATGTTGCAGTTGCCTCTGCTTGTGCTGTAGCAGGTAAGATAACGATTTATATCAGTCCTGTACAAGTATATCGTGCAGAAACTGTACTCCAAGTATCAGAATGGAATACAAAGACTTTGGTGTTGTCCTCCATAAAGTTGGGTTATTACTCACTTCGATCTTGGGATTTCAAAAGGTTCTCATTTATCTTCCCGCACTACGGTTGTTGGCATTTGTTTAATTATACTTAACGTTTGTTTAAGATTTTACAGCAATATTTAGATTTAGTAGCAAATCTAAGCGATTTGTTGTGTGTTCAGAGACCTCCTGTTGAATTCAAAAAAGGAACATTTTTGGATGTCATGCGATGTTAGTCACTCCTCACATAGATCAAAGGTATCCATATTTTTAAATTAACCCCGAAACTTTAAAAGAAAGAAAGGCCTTTTGATTTAGAACCTCTCAACTAGGAATAGGAATCTCAGTGTCTCTAGACTCAACGTTATACAAGTCCTCCAGCTTGGTGAAGAAGTAACTACCTTCTACCAAAAGGAGAAACATAAATCTTCTCATTCACCCCTCCATCTATGGAAAAACTATTCAGTTCTCGCAAGAAGTAAAGTACCTTAGAGTATTTCCGTACAGTAAATTGTCCGTCGGAAAACCCATACGCGATCTGTCGCCGCATCTGTGTGAACAACTGGGGACTTAGTCCTAAAATCATGCTTCAAATTTACACCTTGATCGTCAGACCTACCCTGATTTATGCGGCAATAGTCTGATGGACAAAGACAAATGAGGACACCACAGCCAATGTTTAGCTGAAATCTGCATGACGAGTTGCCTGCGCTCCAACCCCCCTACGTCCCGCTTTGCTTAACATTATTATCGGTCTACCGCCAGTTGGAGTCCACATAGAAATGCAGGCAAAACTCAGTCTGGACAGGCTTTTCCACCTAAACAACATCAGCTCTGAACTTCCACCCGACGGTTCCCCCATGCTTTCCTCCGTACTCCAAGGCATGAATGACACTTTTCCAAGGTACTGCTTCAAACGAAACTACTCAGAAGACAGCTCCCCGAGTGACGACTGCAAAAAGTTCAAACCCCGTCCGTCAGAGCACGACCAAGTGTGGTACACGGACGACTCTAAAATGAAATGTGGAACTGGGACTGGAATGTTCGGAGAGTCGTCTAGTACTAACATATCGGTTAGTCTAGGCATATACTCATTGATCTTCCAGGTAGAAATATTTGCAATTAATCAGTGCATATGCTTCAATTTGCTCACTAATTACCGTGGTAAAACCATTTTTATCTTCTTTTATAGTCAAGCTCTGAAAGCACTGCACTCAGCCAGGATAAAATCGAAACTAGTCCTAGAGACAGTTAAATTGCTTCTAGAACTAGGAAAAAACAACTTAGTGATACTTTACTGGATCCCCGCTCACAAGGACCATATCGGTAATGAAACAGCGAGCTCACTGGCCAAGATAGGTGCAACAACCTCTCTCACTAGTAAGCAAATTCATTTTTAAAAGCTACATGAGGAAACAAACCCCGGTCAAATCCAACGCAACTTGGATGTGAAGTATAGGACAGAAATGTACCAAATATTTTTTCCCAAATCTAACCCAAAAGAAATCTAAGTTTCATGTGAATCTGAACAGGAACCACCTTAAAACTCTAACCGATATCCTAAGTGGCCACTGAAACAGCATTTACACAAGTTTGGCCTATCACAGGACCCTACCTGCAGACTATGCTTGGAGAGCGCTGAAAGCTCCCTGCATATCCTTGAAATAAGAAAACGGACCCTAGTCAGTAAGTTCGTCTCACCAACCGCACCGGCCACGCTCCACCCTGAGAAGCTGATTGGCTTTTTGACCGTCTCTGGAACAGACAAACTGCTCTAGGAACATATGGGACAGCACAATAGGCCTCTATGTAAGACTGCAGTGCTCAAGCGGACCAACCACTCCCCACGAGGCATCGTTCTTCTGTCGGCGAGGGAATGACATTTGAGCAGCAGGTGACCGACAGATAGAACTTTTTATGTGTTTGTTGTTATGAAGAGCAAGAAGTTCCATATTTAAACATACGGCGATGATTATACGCACGTCATTAGAAGCTGCTCAACTATCGATGCCAGTTGAAATTGCGTGTCCAACGATATCGTGTCACGAATATTTTTTACAGAAGAGATAAAAATCGTGATATCAACTAAGATGCTGCAATGGAGGTTTATTGTAACAAAAAGCAGAACACCGGCTGCCGTACTTACGTCGATCTTAGTGTCATAAGTATAGAACGCATGTTCCTACTTCTTCGTGGCTTGCTGATTCAGGAATACTGATAGTGAATCTCCTGTCACAGGAGCCATGTGATGTGTTATTTTCGACCTGTTTACAGTGTCTAATCGATATACCGAGGCTTGGCCGAAGGAAGCTGATGAATACAATCTTCTCAGCTTCATGGAAATTAAAGCCTGCCTGCTTCTGCAGTATAGATGAAGTGAAATAATCAAGAATTTTTTCTATTGCCATGATAAACGTAGTAATTTTACCATGATTCTGGTGCAAGTTTCCTCTGGATATTTGAAAAGTTAAAAAGCTAGTATTGCTTCTCAAGTACCTCACCCCATACTAGCCAAGCCATTCACATATTTGAATAAAATGGTTCTTAAAACAAATTAATAAACATTTGTATAAAGTTTAAAGCATCCTCAGTAGCATATACTTCTCCAACTCTATCATAATTACTTCAATTACTTTGTTTGAGCCCTCACCAGGGTTGTTTCCCCTTAAACCAGTTCAAACGTGAGGATGAGAAAGGTAGTAGTGCAATAAAGATAACTACTTAGTGTAAAACTTTTTTAATCTGAAGTCACCGAATTTTTAAACTTTCTCTCATTTCCTACATCCGGTAGAAGAAAAAAGCTCCTTTAATAATAGACCATTCAGTAATAAAAAAGGTCGATGTTTTTTCTCACAAATCAACGATTTAAAGATAAAAATATAATTAAAAATAAATAGCTGGCGCAACAGCTCGGGATGCGCCAAGGCCTAGCTTCTCTCATTCATGTTGTGCGTGTTACATTTTCCACACGAACGGAAGGGACCTACAATTTATTGGCGACTTTGAACGGCGATTTGAGAAGCTCTTTCATGGCAGATTATTCCCCGACGAGAGGGGGTGCCGCGAAAAATGTTTGGTGGATATGGCTGGGGCTTGAAACCAAACCGCTTGATCAGCAGTCCAACGCACTAACCACGGAGCCACAGCGACTACTAAATTTAATATTAAATTTAAAAGAAAAATTAATATTTACAATAACTTGTGCTATACATTTGCTATATATATTTTTTTTTTTTTTTCAATGCATAATATCTTCCTTCGTATATCTATAGTACCACTGTCACTTGTGCCAAATGAGATGGTTTCATTGAAAATTCAAATGAGTAGCCATGCTAAATCATTCAGCATACGTTCATACACTTATGTATTTGCATAACTATCTCATTATGTTGAAATGAAAATAAAATGAAACCAAATACGACCAAATTCAATTGAATGTATAAACAGAATTTAACTGTCAGATCAAGAAAAATATGACATTTTCTACCAAGTGCACAATTTAATGAATTAGAGAATACAAATACATTTGTATGTATGTATCAACAAAAATACATTAGAGTAGAAATAATTTTTTATCGATATCTGTAGAGGTTCCACAAAAGTTTGGGGTTGACCCAACCATCGTAATTCAATGATAACACCTTAAAATTGACCTTCTGAAACCTTTTTGACTTAAAATAGAATGTTGAACGGGGGTAGAGACAAGAATTTGAAGGCTGTACCATCGATTTTCATTCTCTTTTACGTCCAAGAGGTGAATACATATATGGATTGTGTTGCGCTTAACCTTGAAAGAACTAATATATTTAAACAAACAAAAAACAAGGTTAAGTCAATAAGGGGTAGGAAACATTTAACAGAAACACCAGGCACCAAGCTGAGCCCATCGCGACCCCTGGAACCTACAAAAGCACCAAAACCTAAGCGCTCATTCCTTGAAGCATTTTATTTCCCCGCAAAATTTTAATATTCAAATTTTGAATATTTACATGGTTAATAGAACTTAATTCATCCAAGCTCCTAAAATGTGGCTTTTACGCTATGACCTCACAATCGCATAGAATGTTTGTAATATCTTCTTATATGCATAAATCGTCTCAGTATCTACACGCGTCCAATTCTGTGAGCTCCAGTCTCATAGCGTGCTTACGTAAAAGGCAATTCCCTACAGCTATTCCTAGATTTGGTCTTTCTAGCTTAAGAATTTCCCTCGTCGTTTTCTTATCTTACCCGACCATAAAGCTTATGAGAGAACCCTGTATTCTCTCATTCATGTTTATGCTGCCAACGAGGTTCACGTTAACCGCACAGGATGGCGATTGGACGATTACAGCGTCGCCTTGAGGTCGTTCTCCCCCGTTTCTTGCTAGTTGTTGCAGATTATTACCCTCTATATCGCAATGTCCAGGCACCCAGCATTACATTGTGCGACAATCCACAACTAGTCTGGATGGAATGACGTTTGATTCTAGCCCTTTGAGTGCGTCCTGCCTATCGAGGTAGATGGCAATGTACCGCCCTTGCTCTGCAGCTTTGAGCACGGCTAGAACTTTTGCCTGTAACACACTGCATATATGTATATCCGGAAGTTTAATAGATATTTTCAGTTCTGGCTCGAGGCAGTAGAAACCAGAATCCGTCTCAACAAAAACAAAAACGTTAAGATAATTAACTCGTAAAATAATCGTAATGTAGTCAAGTTGTTATGACGAAAAATACCAAACAACGAATTGTTCGATAGTAAAGCTAAAGGGGAAGCAGAACGTGCACCTCTACAGAGTACAAACATGGTTATAATGAATTTTTCAATAATACATGAATGCAAAAAAAATTAAACCAATTTTAACTGAAGTACATAAGTATGTACCAGCAGAACATATATGCCCATATGTATAAGGTCATCCAAACTTTGAACTGTCTAGATTCAACTATCATTCCGATGACTTTTGATAAGTCAATACTAAGAGGTCATTAAATGTGGATCGATACACACTAGCACAACGTGTTGAAGAGTGAAAATTCACAAGGTAAAAATATCGTAGAATCATTTCGTAAAGTTCGTACTGCTTTTGGTCATCATCAAGCGCATTCTCGCACAGCTATTGTGAATATATTCACCGTTGCTGAGAGTGTGGCTGAAAACCTAGGTTTGTCCATTTCGAGATTATCACAGGAGTTGGGCCTAGTCGTAGCCACTTTGCACCGCATTTTTCAGAAAAATCTTGGACTTCATACATACCTATAAGGTCCAGTTAACAAAAGAATTGAAGCCAGCAGACCGCGCAGAACAAAGTACTTTCGCTATTGTGATTTTTGACACAAAATTATTCTGAGTGATGAGGCTCATTTCCATTTGTCTGGGTACGTAAACAATCAAAACTGTCGCATCTGGGGCTCCGAAAACCCTAGAGAAATAGTGGACCAACCTCTCCATCCACAACTAGCGGTGTTTCAGTAAATAGATGCGTTGCCGAACTTTGTTGACTGACTTTTTTGGCCTGAAATTAAAGCTATGGACATTTACGAAGTTTTTTTCTTAAGCAGGATGACCTCACATGTCACACATGGTGAAACAATGGCTTCTTAGCGTGACAAATTTCATGTTGGATGACTGTGCATACATACATATTTATGATAGCTTGGTTCGAAAGTATCTCAGGCCGCAATGGGGTATAAGAAAGACTTTTAGCTTCCGTGTGCTTTACTTGACTACTTGTCTGATTTTCGACGAAAAATTGTGCTAGATAATTTTTTTAGATAAACCAAGCCGCAAGATATGGGCTATTTAATGTTTGTGTTCCCAACGGTTACACAACTCTATGGCGACCAGTCTGTTGACGCCATTCGAGATTTCTGGTCTTAAGAACTCGAAAACTGAGCCGACCCTAGCCAGAGTCAGTAAGAAAAGTATGATCCGTGGCTCAGTAGTTAGCGCGTTGAACTGCCAAACCCTAGGCATGTCCACCAAGCATTTTTCGCGGCATCACCTCTCGTCGCAGAATGACAAGCCTCTGGGAGTATAATTTGCCATGAAAAAGCTTCTCAATTCGCCGTTCGGAGTCGGCAATAAATTGTAGGTCCCCTCCATTCGTGCGAAATATGTCATACGCGAGAAGCTAGGCCTTGGCTCATCCGGAGCTGTCGCGTCAGCTATTTATTTTATTTTATTTTTTTGTCGGCGCTTATTTATCAGAACTTTTTGATTTTTTGACTAAAGTACATATTACATACCTGAACGTTTTTAGTGAAATAAATCGAATGAGTTTTTCTTAAAACTAATACACTAGTACTTCTGCCAATTTTAAACGAATCAATCCTAATCGCTTACTAAGATACTCAGCATTTTTCTTAAATACTAATACAGTACTAGGAATCCCATTTTGTATTTACAATTGCGCAGCCAAGTCAAAGGACATGCTCGTACTCGAATCGACATAAATCCAACTCAAATGAACTTTATGTTTTCGCACAGTGAAGCAACGTACCAAACATTTGTCAGAATACTCGTAAAATTTTAATAAAATAAATTTTATGTTTCGTTTAAATAATGGAGTACCTACACACAAAGCGTTGCCCGAATAATTTTACGTTTAAAATGGAAACGAATTATGACAGACTCTGCGTCTAATGTGAACCAACATGAGACGCAATTTCACACTAGTCATCTGAATTCGTTTTATTCGCCCCACAATTTCGGACCACCCGCACCATAAAGGATCTTTATCGACTATGAATATGGCAGTAAGGCCCATAAAATTATAGTAAAAGTATAATAGAACGTTTAAGTGTCAGCGATTCAATGGAACGAGTGCTATTGTGGGTTGTGATCCCCAGGAAAGGCCATCGCCTGGAAAATTGTACTCAATTGCTGGGCATAAATTACCTTATCGAAATCCTTCATTGTGTCGGCTTTATGTTTGTGAATGTAAATTGTCTGCCCATTCACCCCTTCCGTGATAAAATATCGATCCGACCGCCGCCGCTGACACCCGCCGCCGCCGTCTGAGAATATTTAAAGCGCGCACAACTTCATGTGAAACTGTATTGAGTTCCGGGTGGCGGACTCCGACTCCACAGCTTTGTTCACTAATTGATTGATTTTCAGCAAGTGCAATTTGCGAAATCTGTTCAGTTTCCTGTTGACCTGATTGATGTTTATTCATATCCAGCATCCGACAACGACGAAGGCGACAACGACAACGACAACGACGACGACACATCCACATCAATGGGAACCAAATTGCAGAGCGAAGGCTCCAATCATCAGCGTCGAGGCGCATAAATGTTTACCTACAGGTATTCAGAGGTAAACGAATTTAACGAGTGGAATCGATTGATTTTTGTTTGCTAAATTATGTAAAATCATAAATACGAATGCTGGAGTTTATTATAATGCAAATATATAAACACACGCGCTCCGATAGGTGGCGCGCCACCCCACGCCGAGGAGATAAAAACGCAAATAACATCTGATTTTGTTTACAGCGCTCTCGAATTGACTTGTTTAACTTTGCAATAAATCACTTGGAATTAGATTGGCCAGGAGGCACGGATTAAAATGTGTCAGTGACTCCAAAATCACTTAAAATGTGTCGGTAATTGAAAAATCACTTCAAATTATATAAAATTTCAATGATGAGTTTATTAGTCGGGACTTTCCTCTCATGACTTCATGGGTTGAAAAGGGTTCTACGGGTGTATTTTATGGGTTAATACGGGTGAAGAGGCGTCACAGGGTTTGTTTTGATGTCATTAAATAGCTGATGAGTATCGATTTTGCGACGCCTGTGGTCTTTTCCTGCTCAAATAAATGCACATACGAGTATATTTAAGGCCGCAGGATACTCATGGACTATGTCTAGCAAATAAGTGATGCGAATCGACATCGTTAGGTTAGGTGGCTGCCCCGGTTCATGCCGGGATACCACGATAAATACCGGCTTACCATCATCAGAGACCAAGAGTATAACGCCGAATGCGTTGAGATGAGTGACCGTATCGGTAGGAACCCTATAAATTTCCTTATCTTTTGGATGTCGAGTTCGGCTAAATCGTTTAGATCATCATAGAAGTATTCCCCGAGAGTTTTCCTTCTTCAGGGCAGGACAAGTGCACATTAGAAGGTTAGTGGATACATCCTCCTCTTCATCTCTACAGCTTCTACAGAAATCACTAGAGCGGACCTCTAATCCGAGTGCATGTCTGCCTATCAAGCAGTGTCCAGTAAGGACTCCTAAATTTTGAACCTAAATTTTTCCGGTTAGTGGATAAAAGTCTCTCCATCTGTTTTAAATCCAGCTTGAGCCACATGTTGTCCAAGCTATTACTTGCCAGTTTCCTGGCATTACTAGCGAGGAGAAATTTGATCGATTCGCTAGCAACAGATGGTTCCCTTAGGTTTTCGGGGAGGCCGTGCTGTGCCTTCTTTTGCCAGCTCGTTCGCCCTGCAGTTGCCTGGATTTTCCCTATGTCCTGGGACCCAGCACAGAGTTACGTCGCATCTGTCTGCAATCTCGTTAAGAGATCTGCGGCATTACTTAACCAACCTTGATCGTATTGTCGGCGATTCCAAGACTTTCAGAGCTGCCTGACTACCTATGTATAGTACAAAAGCGCTACAGTCTATCAAGTTAATTGATAGCCAAGCTACTGCTTTATGGGCTGCCGTAATTTCCGCTTGAAGCACACTACAGTGATATGGCGTTCGTTTGCCAATGGCTATGTTTGGAAAAAACTCCCGCCACCGTACCACACGCTGTCTTCGATCCGTCTGTGAATATTTCTATATTTCAAAACTGCACAGAGCTCCCAAACGCTTCTGCTAAGAATCAGAATCAGATCTGCATCTGACGTTAAAGCCAATATTTGGGTAATATGGTCCGTTGTAGTAGGAACAGTCTTGCTGCCATTCAGGATACTAGAGTGTCCCATTGTCCTGATAACCAGTTGGGAGGATTACCTGAGCCTAAGTGCAACTTGGGCTTCCCGAAAAAATCAATAGGTGAAGCATTGCCTCTAGTGCAGCCGTAGGTGTTGTTCTTAGGGCACCCGTTATGCCGATGCGTGATAGCCTCTGTACTCTTTCAAGTAGGCTAATAGTAATTTTTTTGTTTAGTCCTGTCCACCAGACCAGTACCCCGTACATTAATATCGGTCTCAATACCGCCATATAAATCAATGGATTACTTCGGGCCCAAAATATAGGGCAATTGAAGCTTTTCTTAAGTGGTCTTGTATATTCAGCCTCCAACTAAGCTTCCTGTCAAGAATGACGCCCAGATAACTGGCATGGTCTACAAATTGAAGATCCGTATTTTTATCTTATGAAGCCTGATATGTGAACTTTTGTGTCGTCTTGTAAAAAGGACAAGTTCAGTTTTTGAGGGATTAACCTCAAGGCCTACCTTAAGTGATCACCATGCCAGTTTATCAAGGGCAAATTCCATTAGGTCTCTTTTTGTAGGGAGAAATTTACCCGAGATCGCTATTGCGATATGCCGTGGTAACATACTGCTCCCTATCTAATGTTACTAGCAGTCCGTTCACTACCGTAAACCAAAGTAGTGGTGAAAGTTCTTTGCCTTGCAGTGTACCTCTGCAACCCATTCGGCTCATTGAGCAGCACCCTAGCTCAGCATGGATAAGCTTGCCTTTAAGCATTTGCTCCATCCATGCTATTGGCAACTATCAACTTTCAAATTACGGAGTGCATCGGAGATTGCCTCTGTTTTGGTGTTATTGAATCGACATCGTTTCATTGTTTTCAAAACCTTTTATTGTTTTCAAAACATTTAACTGCATCTGTCAGATGGGCTTTGGGTTCTCGTGGTGCATCAGGATATAAGGAACCATCTTACCTCAGGAAAGCAGAGAAAACGGAAAAAGCGACAACTAGCCGGAGTAGAGAGAACGGCCAGAGTCACCGTTACCGCAGCGGCGCTGGAGACGTTTCTTCATTTTCCTTAGCCAGACTTGTAAATAGAATACCAAGTTGAAGTCCGTGCAGTGGAGTAAGGCACTGTGGGGGGCATGTGGGACACTGTTCTGTTCTCAATATCTCTTAAGTACAGATGGTATATTTCCTGTGCTAAATTTTTATACTTCAGACACAATAACACTCCCCATAAGGAAGAATCAACAGAGGGATGCTGTAAAACAAGAAAAATGAAGTCCAAAATATATGGATGGTTCGAAAGTCTTAGACGGAAAGCCCTCTGGTGTTTAAGGAATGAATTCAAAACTTAAAGATTCATACATAGTGCTTTCCATGCAGAGGTTTTAACTTAAACCTGCGGCGCGGCGGTGTGGTCGCCTTATCTCATTAGACTGCTGGGCGACCTGCATGGGTTCAAGCCCCAGCAATGTACACCGAACATTTTTCGCATCATCATCTCTCGTCGGAAAATGACAAAAAAAAATTAAAATGACAAACCTCCTCTTTTAAGTTCGCCTTTCGGAGTCGGCAATAACTTTAGGTTACTTCGAATCGTGTGAAAAAAATAGCACGCAGAACATGAATGGTTTCGAGAAGTTTGTGGTCGGTTGCGATTGCAGTCGTTTAAAGCTGAATTTTACTACAGTGGTTCTGCTATATGCTGCAAGAATGAAATGATCCGATTCGATCTTTGCGTTCGATTTAGTGGAAGAGCGTCTGCCGTCGAAAGCAACGTGATCAATTTGGTTGGTGGTAATTTTATCAGGTGACTTGCAAGTTGCCGTGTAAATGTTAAGAAGTGGACCTTTCGTATTGGACAGTAGTACGTTTTGCCCGGGGTGAACTCGATGAGACTGAATCTGTTCTCGGACGTCGTGTGATGATCCCTTAGTCTAGGGTTTACAACTGTGTGTTACACTCCGATTAAGAAGGGAATTTACGTGCCAACAAAAGATATGTTTACCTAAGAAAGTGAATACTATCTTTTTGACGAACATTGGTCCAAAACTTCCGCGGAATTTAAAAGATTGTCAATTTTTCCACTTATGTTAATAAAAAAAAATCAATAAATAGGCAAAATTAGTGATATAACCGGTGATTCGTCAAGGGAATTTACTGCCATAAAAAAAACCTTTTGATTGTTTCTAGCATTCGAACCGGAACCCAAGTTTGCCAGTATGCTCGACAGTCGAAAGCACTACCCTCTTGAACTACGTCAACCCACATAATAATATTACCTCACCAAATCGTGTAAAGAGGGTTGAAGTCGCAAGGCATTACAATTTGTTTTCCCCTTACAACTTTGCGAACATTTTCTAATGGGAATGACGGTTGGTCTCTAGGGAAGGCGTAAGTTATGGCAAAAAGAATTTCTTACAAATCACTATTCTAGGAGAACTTGACCTTGAATGTCAACTATGTACCTTAAGATGGGAAAATAAATTTATGTGATTTTTTATTAGACTGAGTAATGTGTCGTCAAATGAACTTACAAACATATGTATGTATGTATGTACATATGTACATGTGGCTGAGTATGAGCAGGTTTTCATAGATGTTATGGCAATAACTAGATATTTTTAAATGGATGAAGATTCATCAAATTTTTGTAATCACGCAATACCAATCCTTACTTACCTACTTACTTACTTTAGTTGGCTCTACAGTCCGGGGCGAACCTAGGCCTCCACCGGCAAGCGTTTCTAGCCAGCTGCCTTCAGTTTCACATGCTAAGTTGGTTGAGGTCCTCTTCCACTTGCTTGTGGCTTTTGAGTCGCGGTCTTCTTCTACTGCGCCGTCCCTCGGGTGTGGATTCGAAGATTTTCCGAACCGGATCGTTTTTGTCCACACTCCTTACGTGAACCAACCATCTCAATTGTGGAACGTTTACTCTTCTGGCTAAATCGATGTCGCTGTACAGACCGTTCAGTTCGCCGTTGTATCTCGTCCTCCATTCACCGTCTATGCAGACGGGACCGAAAATCGCCCGAAGAATTTCCTCTGGAAACAGCCAAGAGCACCGTCATCTGCTTTTGACAGAGTTCATGCCTCTGCGCCTTAGAGCAGGACTGGGACGATTAAGGTCTTAAAAAGGGTTCATCGGTCGAGCAACTTTTTTCAGTCAAATAGAGAGGAAGTTGTCATATTGCTGTCAAATCGTCATTGACTGTGACTGTGACTCGAACGTTCAGACCTAAAAAAAATCATTGATCGAGCGGTGGCGTATACGTAACATTTTTGTCGAATGCGGAAGCCGCGGTAATATTGCCAACAAGGCGTCATTGCTGCCGAATTTCCCTGTCATTGACTTTGAATGTGACTCGAACGCTCAGTACTAACAAAAATCATTAATCGAGCGGTGGTGTATACGTAACATTTTTGTCGAATGCAGAAGAAGTGGTAATATTGCCAACACGGGATCATTGCTACATTATACAGCAACAGGTAAGATTCTACTTTACGACTTCAACTTCGTGCTGCAGAAAGCCATCTACAATCAAGTCAATGCTCAGAGCACATTCAAAGACTCTGCTACTTTTAGAAATCCAAAATTTTAAAACACAGAAATATTGTAATAGACTTGTTCCTCGTTGGTAGAAATGTGCAGTTTAAGCTGAAATATGCGTATTTAAAATAGAAGCCAAAAATTCATAATACCTCTCTCGTCAACCGAGTAAAAAAGTCATGAATATTCAAGAGTCTGTTTACACACTTTTTTTTTCCAATTTATCTGCATGAGTACGATAAATATTGCCATCAAATATTTTGTTAGAAAAGTTTACCGAGAAGAACTTTAAATGTAAATTAATTATTCACATCACACCTATTACGTACTGACAGCCACCTTTACACAGATTCCACATAACCTAATAGTGACACCATCGCCGTTACAAACTTTGAAAAGCCTATTTGGGTCTGAAACCTAAAACATACGATGCCAGTCGACATTCCCAAGTGGCCAAGTAAGCACATTATCAACATTCATGACTCCATGATGACAATCCTTCACAGCTTATCTACTTAGCCTCATACAACATAATATCTGCTTGAATGGAGCCCACATGGACTACACATTCACACCATTGTGCCTACATGTGCTTACATGAAACAACTTCAAAACCTATTCCGTTGGACTCTCCATTCCCTTTCAAATGCATAAATAAAGACAAAACCACTCTTAACCAACGACAAACTTCACCCAAATTTTTCATTAAATATGCTAAAAGTAAGTGCAAAGTACCTCCGGCTTAAGTAAAATACGAGAAAACGACACCCATGCACGCAGCACTGAAAGCGGAGGAAACTTTGAAGTTTCCAGCTCCTGACAATTTATTCAAAAGGGGCCAACTTTTATTCATAAATATTTTAAGCTTGTCCATGCCGACTGCGATTTATGTGAAAATTATATTCTGTCAAGATTTAAATGCACATTTCTCGCATTCACCGTGACCACTGATGAGAAAGAAACCATGCATCTCCGCTTGGTCGGCGCTTGCCTTTGGCCTTTGCAGTCAACTTACCAGTCCTTTTCCACCGCCGACAAGAAACCAAATCCTTTAGCCAGGGTTCACTAAAATGCGATAATTTAATTTCAGCCACTGGATCTTGTTTTCCCTTTATCCACTGGGGGCGTGTGTGTGTGCCATTTTAATTTCCTTTCGGCAGGCATGACCTTAAAGCTTTTTAATCCCTAACTTTACTATCTAAAAGCTGTAAAATTAGCTTTGAAAAATCTACAGTCAAGTAGCATCTGAAGATTACTCTCCACTTAGTTTTCCCTTATTTTCATTTTAAAGAAAATACCGGTCGTCCTTCGCATTCATCTGCTCTGGGAATACTGCCGGCAACAGAGGACAAAGATGGACAGAAAAGTTTCGCCAACTCAGGGCAGTGAATGAAAAGTGAGAAGCGAAAAAAGGAAAAAAAGGAAAATCTATGGAGGAAAAAACAAACTCCGAGCACAATCTTGAAGAATTAAAGAATCGAACTTTTAATGCTTTCAACTTCTTCAATTTTGCGTTAATTTTTGAAGTTCGTTTTAATAAAAAGTTTTCTAGGTGAAACCGGACTAAATCCGCTGGGTGCGCTACTTTGTCTTGGTCGTCGCTTCGTGAAGGAGCTACAATTAGACGGTTGATGTAACTTTCTCCGGGTTAGTTAGTGGTGAGTACCTTTCCTCCACACCGAACGAAAGGACATCCGAACAATAACTCATTAACGGCGACTTGTCTATGTGCCGATGAAAACGGAACAAGTCGATTCCTACTGAAAATCCACAGCTGCATCGATGTATTTGTGGCAAAAACATGTTGATGTAGGAGTAGGAGTCGA
The DNA here is from genome assembly GCA_917880715.2 of Matsumyia berberina. NCBI lineage: Eukaryota > Metazoa > Arthropoda > Insecta > Diptera > Syrphidae > Matsumyia > Matsumyia berberina. The sequence continues at coordinate 41,636,405 of OU862870.1, forward strand.
ATGTAATAACAAAACAACCATCATCTCGGTACCAGTAGTGGTGGAACCACCGAACACAAAATGCATTTTGCTTCAATAAACTTCTATCTTCAACATATCCTGATCCTTCAATACGGTTGGGTAATTTTTCAGGAAAAGAAAATCGGTTATGGAAGGATATAAGTTCAAGCTAACCAACTCGTTATGCTCTCCTTCGTAGTAGTAAACCTTAAATTTGTTTGTTCAGTGAGGGATGAAAACGATAAATTTTCTTGAGGTGTCGTATAACGTTCATTTCGATAGTGGGGATAGTCAAACAAAAAAAAAAAGGAACTTCCCACACCCTCTCTCTCTCAAGAACTCTGTGTTATTTACTCTCTGTATCGGTGAATTGTACCATACGAAACTGAAGTGTCATCGAGCGTTAAATAAATACATCTATCGATTATAGTCAATGACTCTATTGATGTGTTTGCCTTTTGAGGTTTCGGTCTAATTAATAGCCTGGCACTGAACGAGGTCCTTAATGAAAATGAATCAATGGAGTTGTGCCGGGTTCCCTTTTTCGTTTACCGAGCATGTTATGAATGACTCGGCTGTTTACGTCTACCGCACAATATATTAGTTTTAATCTAAAGTATGACACATGGAAACAGTGGAGTAAAGTAAATACCCATGAGGTTTGCCTGGACGGATACCATCGCATAATCCGTATTAAAATCCACACAGCCCTTTTCCAAAGTTCATCGGCTTCTCTTACTGTTTGAACTGGTTTTGAAGACACTTTGCCAGGCCAAATAAGCGCATGTGTGCAGGTTTGAAAGGTCACAGCTCGTAACTAGCTCGTCGATAAACACTTTGGAATACTATAGGGTTTTCCAATAGGGACGGGTAGACATTAAAATTGAATAAAACAAGTTGTGTGTGAGATATCAACGAAATTTTTGGTTTTATTTGAAAGGCTTATCAATGACATTATGTGTCGAATATGACAACATTTAAATGGCTTCGCTTATTGGTCCGCATCCGAGAGGACAAATTTTCGATGACTATGCCGCATAGATCAGGCTGAATTTGAGCGATGGCACGGGTTATGTTGACTTTGAGGGCACTGGTCTTTTGCGGCTTATTGGCATAGACCTGCGGCTTAAGGAAACCCCACCGATGATGCCGTCGGCACACAATCCGCATCAAACAGTGACATTCTGCGGATGCATTGCCACTTGATGGACCTCGTGTGGATTTGCATCGTCTCAAATCCGGCACTTTTGCGTGTTGACGTACCGTGTTGACGTACCCGTTCATCAATCGGGGTCCACATCTAACTGCTCCAGAACCCAGTCAGCGAACACACGGCGTTGTCTATGGTTTTTTTCCTTCACCTCCTGGGTATACGGATGTATGTAGGCCCAAGTCCAGACGCATAATTCGCCTAGTTGATTTCTGCGAAAGGCCGAATTTTTGTGCGCGGAGCGGAATTGACTGCGGCGATGTTTTCGGCAGATCTTGCGTTTCGTTGACGTGCAGATGTTAGCTAAATGTTCACTGAACCGGTCGACTGGAATTTGACCACCAAACGTTGAATAGTAGACTGAGAAGGACAACCAACGCAACGCGTGCATCGTTGCCACAGCAGTACACCCATTTTGATAATGAAGTTTTATTATTTGCACGTGTTGCTCGGCGCTGTAACTTGCCATGGTGATTTGTATTTAGCGTCTGAAAAATAAAAATCTGGAAAACCAACAACAGATAAAACAACATGGCCGCCATGAAGTGTCAAAATCTACTCGTCCCTATTGGAAAACCCTTTACTAAAGGGTAATTCAACAGGGGATGTCATTTAATTTTTGCGTAGTCTGATGGATTCCATTCTGGTGTCATCATGTTGTTATAGGCATGTAGGCCAAGATCCTTATGCAAAATGCGGTGCAAAGCGGTTGCGGATAGGCCCAATTCCTGTGTTCGTTTCGAAATGGACGCATCTGCCTTTTCAGCTACGTCGGAGATATTTTTAGCTGACCTTGCCGAGTTGGAGTCTACACATCACTCACCTGTCCGAGGCGTTTAAATTTATGTATTAAACTCATTCCAGCTGTGCGAGAAAACACTTGATGATGACCAAAAATAATTCAAACTTTTCGAAATAGTTTTGCGATTTTTTCCCCCCGTGAATTTTCACTATTTCAACACGTTGTGCGAGTATCCATATTTAATAACCTCCTATTGTTTACTTATCAAAAATCATCACAATGATAGTTGAATGTTGACAGTTCAACAATGGCGCGAAATTTGAAATGACACCTCTTGTTGGATGTCCCCACATTAAGACACATCGTTCAAGCACACGGTCAAGCAACTCTGTCTAACTCATCTCCAATTGCATAGATTCGTTCTCAATTGTCCTGTACAAAGTGTGGTTAGGGCGACTCACTCTTCTTTCAGATTGGGTATGTCGATTCAGAATTCATTGCATGGCATATTCAGCAACGGTAATTTGTTCACGTTCATCCATTGCCACTGTTTTCGCCACATTGTAATATCAGTTCATTCGGCCGGGATACCATGATTCGACTTGAAGATCCTGAGAATATTGCGAAGACATCTGTTGCCGAGGATATCTGCAACCTTCTAGTGACCATAATAGCCACTTTCCAAGGAGCCCTGTGATTGGAGAAAAATCGTTTTTTTTGTGTAGACTTTTCTTTATTTCTGACAACACTCCGAATGCAGGACTTGCTTTTCCACGTTTACTAGTATCCTACATGCAGCAAAGACAGTGCCATCTTAACTTTCTTGTCGTTCCGGTCGTTCAGCTATCCTAACTTGAGTAGTGGAATTATTTGAATTATTCAGAAATTCTGTCTGAGGCTTGTTTATCACTAAGTCGTCTTTATCTTCATCTGCTTATACATTTTGGGACATTTAGTGCATGTCCAAGAATAGGTAGAAGGGTCGAAGCATCTGCTACTGTAGCAATAGCCAGGCTGCGCTTGCTCAACCCTTTAATCAGTTCCAAAATAGTGCGAGAATGCAAGAACTCTGTGAATTCGGTCGTTGACTCTTGTCTGGGTCCCAGGTCACACTGGAATCTCTCGAAATTAGATCTCCAATGAGTTTGGTGGACATGGCTTAGAGAATGTTTTTTCAGGATCTGAACCTGCGATAGGTCTTCCCGCGTCCTCGGTCAGAGCCACCATTGACGATTGGGTTTCCTACGAACACAATTGTGTGTGACACGGCTCTCCAGGATGCAAGCGACATTCTTGCTTCCACTCAACAGAAGAGAATGTAGACAACTTATTGGCGTTCTATCTGGACACTTCGTTTTTGCCAAGCTTCTTCATGTGCTTATAGCTTAAGTGACACTACTATTTGCGACGCCTGTGACGGCGAGGATACTTCGGATAGTTTCCTTTGCGATTGTCCTGCCTCTGCTCGGATCAGGTGACATATTTTCGGTGCTGATGTTGTGAGTGCTGATCATCATTGAAATGCCTTCTCGGCTTTCTCCTGAAGTCGAGGAAATTCCGATAAAATGGCTAAAAACTGGGTCCTGCTTTGTGGTAGTATAATGGAACAATTGCATCTGACTACCCCAGTATAGCGTTTCCAAACCCGACAAAAGAAAAAAAAGCATGTCCAATACATCGTCCGCTTAGTTCAAGAACTGGAGGTAAGCTCATACCTATAGCTGCATACCTATAGCTTCATGACATTAACTATCCTCATACATAGCTTTAAGGCTTATGCCACACGAGCTCCTTTTTCAGGGCTTCCTTTTGGTCGCCCGCCGTGGTTATATAGAAAATCAATAAAACTGTGCCCACAAGCGCCCGCGATCAAAAAGGAGTCAGTATGGTCGTGTAGTGTATGTAAACTCATGGCATGAGACCAAGAAGAAGCGCGCAACAAGGAGCTCGTATGACATTGTCCTAATAGTGGCCAGAGACACATGTGTATACCGAATGCCTTACTCTATAATGATCCACATGATGTTTATTTGCATAATGTAGAGTAACCTCTGTACAACCTCTGCTTCTTCAGTAACCACTGCAAGAAAGAAGCAAAACCCCCTCCAGTTGTCACACTCTATTATGTCAGGTTTTTTGAAAACTTAGCACCATTGCGATAAAATTTCACCTTCCCGTGCCTTTTTTCACATACGGCATCATGTCCAACTACTTTGTCATTCTTGAGGACTTTCATGATCTCAGAAATGTTGTGAAGTGTCCAAAAAAACAGCCGTCCAACCTATACCAAACATTTTTTGACAACACTTTACACAGCTACCCTCGAAGAGCTGTTTATTGTTTCAACTTCTGTGACTAACAGGTGCCGGAATTGACGGCACTCTCTTAAATTCTATAGTCTCCTGATGGTTTCTTCCACATCCTGACAGCTCCTGCATTAGTCTGGGGACTTGATGCCGGGTCTGGTGGACATAGTGCCTATGGGACAACGTCCCGTCAGTACACCTATTAGGATGCGAGTATCTTTTTTGTTCATACCCAGGAGACATTTTGTCTTCCTCTGGTCCATTCTCTGTCATAAGCTGGGGGATATATTGCAGTCGCTTCTGACGGGCCAAGAGGTGTTGTTTAGTTCTCTCATCTTATAGTCGACATTACCTTTCAGTTCACCGGTATGTAAGTGTACTCACCTTTGAAATCGGATCCTTTCCGAGCCGGTTCGTCTGCTTTTTCGTTACCTTCCAGACGCTGACCTCGTGGATAACGCCTATTATGTTAAGGATTTCGTTACAGTTGGACACTGCATTAGATTTGGTGCTAATATTGTCTAAAGCCTTGATAGCTGCTAGGGTTCAGTCTCCTAGCACCTATCGTCCAAGCTGCACTATCAATGGCGAACATTTCAGCTTAGAATACATTATAGTCATCCGGGAGTCTGAAAGAATCTTTTATATTCAATGAACTACTAAACACCTCTGCTCCAGTACCTTCCTCCATCTAAGAACCATCAGTATGGACCTATTTATTTATTTATTACTAGCCGATACCCGCGACTACGCCCGCGTGGAAATACGTCACATTATACCATATATCCTTCCCCGCGTTTCAAGCCGTTAATGAGTAGGAATAAACTTTCAATTTCTCATATTAATTTTTCAAGGCATCCCCGTAAACAACATTCCTGGCAACGGCAGTATTTCTTTCCCCCCTAGTTGTAGCCCACAACGCAAGATCAAGAATATACACACAAATATACATGTGTATGTACCTACATGTGTAAATGCTTTCCTGCCAAATAAGTAGAATTATGTATCGTAGAACATTTGTGTTCAAGTAAATGCGACTACAACAAAAAATATTTCCATCAAATACATACGTACATGAATAGATACCATGCTGAGTGAAGAAAATCAGCACAAAGAAAAATGAAAAAAACTACCCTTTTCCAACTGGGCAAAACAAAAACAACGCACGATCACGAAACGATATGTGCCGCTGACTACGGTCGCGCATTACTATAAATAGCAAAACTTTGACGGCCTGTATCTTGGCCCACAGTCATAATTTTGAAAAACGGTAAAACACGTGTTTGATTATTTCTGTTCTAGAATATACCCACCAAATTTCAATTCCATAGTCCAATTTAAAGTTTTTTTTTTCATACAAACTTGAACACTCTGTAACACCCTGTAAAAGCTAAGTTTCGAAAAATCCCTTCTTAGTGGGTGTCTACGCCACAAAAGGAAACTACTGACCGAATTCCAAGTTTCTAGCACCAGCGGTTTGGGCTGTGCGCCTATCTCTGGGTCAGTCAGTCAGTCAGTCAGTCAGTCAGTCAGGACAAAGAGTTTTATATATATAGATAGATTAGTGGGGAGCGGTTTGTCCACTCTAGCACTGCGGTTTCATATAGAGGCCTATTTCACTGTCCCATATGCTTAGAGCAGTTTGTCTACTCCAGAGAATATCAGGAAGCTAATCAGCCTCTCTGGGTAGAGCATGGCATGCGCCTTTGGTGAGACGAATTCAGTGCCTAGGGTCCGCTTTCTCACATGAATTCGGACGGGATATTCTGTGAAGAGAGCTTTCATCGCTCTCCAAACACAGTCTGCAGGTAGGGTCTGGTGACAGGCCGAGCTTGTGTAGATGCCATTTTAGGCTGTGATTATGTAGCAAGCGAGTAATACAAGCGCAAGCAAGCGCGAGCTCTCTTCACCTCGCGCTTTTAAATTTTCTGCAGTGAGTTGAATTTCATTTGCAAGCGCGAACTTAGTCGAAAATTCATACCAACCGAAGGTGGATTGTGCGAAATTGTAGGGCGAAGCAAAGAAACGGCGTTGTCTGTGGGACATGTGAATAAAATAATGTAGCGATGACGGTGGAAGGGGCAAGGAGTCATTCGGGGATAGTGGAAAAAATGTTTTTCTTCTTCCTTAAGCATTTTGCGGAAGTGGTGATATTTGCCTAATTAACACCACAATTTCGTTATAGGACAGATACGACTTTTTTTCTGTTTTAAAAATAAAAAATAGCGACACGTTGTGCACTATGACACTAGATGCGAAACTAAAATGGAAGCCGCACGTTAAAAAGAAACGCGACGAGCTCGAAATTAGATTTAGAGAAATGTATTGGCTGCTTGGAAGATATTCCAAATTAAGCATGTATAACAAATTGCTCTTATATAAGCAAGTCTTAAAACCTGTATGGACGTATGGTATACAACTTTGGGGTTGTACCAAAACCAGCAATAGAAATATTTTACAAACCTTTCAAAATAAGGTGCTTAGAACAATCGTTAATGCGCCGTGGTACATTAGAAACGACGATATCCATAGAGACCTCGGTTTAGCTACCGTCGAAGATGAAATAACAAATTTTGCACGCAAACTCCGTGTTCGCCTTCAGGGACATTGCAATAACGCCGTACTCCAAATTCTGGACGTGACAAACCTTGTGCGCCGACTACAAAGAACGAAACCGTTCGATTTAGCGCAATAAGGGATAACCGCTTATAATGACGGTATTAGTAGGTGCTTTTACTGGAAAGCTACCTGCACAACGCGAACTTTTATTGTCGAAAGCTAAACTACTTGATAAGGCTTTTTTATGTACTTAGTCGTAGTCAACACGAAAAGGGGAGGTGTTTTTAGTGAGTAAGAATCTCACACTACCATGAGCACGTGCGGTAGATCCTCATGGTGTCTCATGAAAGATTTTCACCTACCCTCGCAAAAAAACGTTGTGCACTTTACTGGAACCAAACAATAACTGAAGCTGTAACTAGCTCAATTCTAATTGAACAGCTAACAAGTTCAAGCTAGCGCGAGATCGCCTTACACATTGCAAGTGCGAGCTCGCGCTTGTATAACTCGTCTGCTACATAACCGCAGCCTTAGTCGGCACTGGCCACTTATGATACCGGCTAAGGTAATTTCTGCTTAGATTTAATATAAGCTTGTATTTTTTTTGCGATACATTGGGGAAGAAGTGTTTGGTTCATTTCTGTCCTACACTTTCCATCCAAATTGTATTGGATTTGAGCAGGGATTGGAACAGTATGGCCTTGGAAAGCTTGTTCTTCTGTCAGGGTGTTAGCTTGCCAATTTTGTCTGCTAGTGGAGTAGATTTTATCGAAGTCTATGTATGGTTTGATATAGTCCGTTTTCCTGTCAAGATAGATGAAAATCCGTACAGATTAAGTATGGACCCGTGACCGTAGAAGCTGTGCCTCCCCAATAGGTTCGCCCTGCCAAGAAGATCCTATAAACATAGTGTGATAGTTAAAGCTTATGACTTCCTTCTTGGATGAGATAACTATTGAGCAGTATTTGGATGTCATCTTGTGTCATGCATAATGCCATATCGTACTCCAATGCTAAGGCTAAGTGCTCTTGTAGTCTCGTTCAACCAACCACAGATAGCATCAGCGTGATTATCAGCAGGTTTTGGGTTTTACACCTAAATAATTACTGCAGAGTCGGCTCTTTTGATTTAACTACTCGAAAAAAGTACAAACTACGCCCAACAAAAAACCTTAATTAAACGTTTTAATTAATTCACATTTCTAAAAAAAAAAAAAAAAACATGTAGTGCACACCACAACATCGCAAAGGAATGGTTTTCCAACATCATTTGCATTTGTTTGTCCTTGAAATCACCCTGGTGCAGCCCGGTGTGCCTGAAACCTGCCGATAGTGGTGTGCAACGTCAAATGAATATCGTTTCTATTAAACTGCTAACCATAAAGCAAAAGCTTTCCGCTTAAAGCAAAGCTAGGCAAATCCTCGATAATTTACACTTTGCAGTGATTTAATGAATTTAAGGCGACCTTATGGAAATACCAACTAAATTAAAATACGTACTACATCGTACAGTTGAAGCTCTATTCATCGACCAGTTAAGTAGGTCGCCATAACATATTGCATAATGAAATTCCTGATTAAATTGCTCATGTATGTAATGCCGTGGAATATTTTCGCAGACAATTACGTTTCGCAATTATAAAGCGAAAACATTTAGCGGGGCTCTAATTTAAAACGTGCAAACTTCTGGGGAACGACGAACGCTCTATTTGTGAGCGTTTTCGGTGGTCAGCTTCATTAAAATGTGGGCCCAAGCCGCAGCGCACAACAACGGTCGATTTTAAACTTTGTTCCATTAAAACTAGTGCCGGGCTGCCGGGATTTTTGGACCGTATCCAGCGAAATGCCGTGATGAATGGTTGCGGTTTAGCAAATTTCAACATTCAGTAATTTCAATTCAGCTTTTGAAATCATTAACGCTGAATTGATTATATTTTCTGCGCAAACACATTTAGTCGCCTCAATACCGGATTTACACACATATACACACACATTCTATTGCCTCATAATTTACTGGTCGAATTAACAGGACAAAGTTGAAGTAAGGGTCAAATTGAATGCGTTCATTCCAATGCACCTATTAGGGAAGTGCGAATAAACAGGATTAAACGGTTTGAATTGAGAGCAATGACCCTACGATCCTAGGCGAGTTGAAATTGCGATTAGAGTTTTATCGGCAACAGTTTGAAAAAGATGTGTGATAACTAGTAGGATGTCCTTTGTTGCACTGGACATCCTGTTTGGTTTCCTCCCATCAATGTTACTGGTAAGCAGAATGCAGAAAGCCATCAGAGATGCCTCCTCTGGCCTGCTGGATTTCACTCGGCCGCCGTAATGAAATCCCTGGTTTGACGACGAATGCCGGCAAACGCATGCAGCGAAACAGGAGGCTTACAAAGCGGCGCTGCATAGAAAGACCAGAGCTGCTCGCGAGCTCTACGGGCAGAAGAGGAGAGACGAACACAAGCTTTTCAGGAGGAAAAAGAAAACACATGAGAAGCGCTCGATAGAGGAAATAGAGAGATTGTCACTGCAGGAATGAGGCTCGGAAGTTTTACCAAAGGCTAAAAAGAACCTGTCAAGGCTACAGAGCCCGAACCGAAGTTTGCAAGGATGAACATGGTAACATCGTAGTAGAAACGCAGTCGATGCTGAGGATATGGAAGAATTACTTCTGCAGACTGTTAAACGAATCAACGACGACGAATCAAATCGCGCTGCCAGGCAGAATGAACCATTCAACCTGGATGACGAAGACCAACAATTTCATCCACCGGACCTGACGAGGTGAAGATAGCCATATCTAAGCTTAAGTTCAATAAAGCTGCTGGTGCTGACGGCCTAGCTGCCGAACAGCATTCGATGACTTGGTAAGGAGCTTGCACCAACTGATCTCTAAAATATGGTTGGAGGAAAGTATGTCCGATGAATGTTCCTCAAGAAAGCAGACCCTCTGAACTGCGCTAACTACAGAGGCATCAGTCTTCTTAACATCGCTTGCAAGATCTTATATGCCGTGTTGTGTGAGCGCCTGAAACCGTTCGTCAACAACGTGATCGGTGAATATCAGGAGAGAAGCCACCATGCACCAAATATTCACACTTTGACAGATCTTGGAGAAAACCCAGGACCTTAAATCGATTCCCACCAACATTTCATCGATTTTAAGGCCGCGTATGACAGCATCTATAGAGACGAGCTATACAGGGCCATGTCTAGTTTTGGTATCCCTGCCAAACTCGGCCGTCTATGGCGGATGACGATGGAGAATGCACGCTGCTCCATCAAGGTCGGTCAAGACCTCACCGAGACCTCTGATGTCAAAAAAGGAATTTAGAAAGGGCGACGCGCTGTAATGCGACGTCTACAATATCGTTCTTGAAAGAATAGTGCATAACTCACGCATCAACACCAGGGGCACAATATTTCAAAAGTCCATCCAATCACTCAGATACGCCGACGATATTCACATAATCGGAAGAACGCAGCGTGATGTCACTGGTGCGTTTGTGAGTATCGAGACGGAGGCGGCGAAGATGGGTTTAGCGGTCAATGAGGGCAAGACGAAGTATATGCTGTCAACAAGAAAGGACTCCCAACACCGACGTCTCGGACAGAACGTCACAATAGACAGTTATAACTTTGAGGTAGTTAAGGACTTTGTCTACCTAGGCTCCGCTATAAATTCTGGCAATGACACCGGCGCTGAGATTAAACGAAGAATAACTCTTGCCAATCGCTGTTTCTTTGGGCTAAGAAGGCAATTGAGTAGCAAAGCCCTCTCTCGAACAACTAAGGTGACCCTTTATAAGTCCTTTATCGTCCCAGTCCTACTCTAACGCGTAGAGGCATGAACTCTGTCAAAAGCAGATGAGGTTGTTCTTAGGTGTTTCGAGATAAAAATTCTTCGGGTGATGATCGGTCCCGTCTGCATAAACGGTGAGTGGAGGAGGAGATACAACGACGAACTGTACAGCGATCTCGACTTAGCCAAGAGTGAAGCTCCAGCGACTGTTGTGGCTGGGTCATGTAAAGTGGATGGACACCAATGTTCCGACCCGAAAATCTTTAAATCTACACCCAAAGGTCGACGCAGTAGAGGAAGACCGCGACTCAGGTGGCACATGCAAGTGGATGGGGACGTTAACCGACTTAGTGTGCGAAACTGGAGGCAGCTGGCTTGTACTTGTAAAGGTATTCCCGAAAGCATCCACGCCCCGATAGGAATTGTGTTAGGTTGTAGTTCATCTCTCTGTGTTTTCTACAAGTCCATTCATCAATGTTGGGGATCAGTTTATATGTCCATCGCACCTTCGTTGTGATGTTCTCTCTATGTTGCCATTCTGCTTTCATAGCTTTCGTGCTTGTTCGTCTGTCGTCGGGCTCGTTTTTGCGCAGTGCCGCATCCTTTTTCGCTTCTAAATCGGTAGGCGGGCGGCCTTAAATTGCCCTTATAGCATCCGCTGACATAGTTCTAAAGGCGCAGCATACCTTTAGAGATGCAATCCTGCGCACCTAGTTCATCCTTCTGATGTACGACTTATGTTGCCCATATCAGGGCCGGGCTGACTGGAGCCCATATCGAGGCCGCATACCAGAGCATGGAAGAGTTAACATGGGTGTTCTCCTTCAACGGGACTTGAGGGCAATTTTGGATGGGTAGATTTTGGAAGAGGAGGAAAGACCTTATATTCCGAGCAATCCTCTCGATGTTATGGAAGATGTGGTTACTTTGACTCACAGTATTCATCACGTTGGAGTGAATTGCGCTTAAAGTTGAGGAAAAAAACTACTAACACTAAAAAAAATGACTCAGCCAACAGCGTCAACAACTGTCTGCTGAAGACGCTGCCAACTAAGCATGTGAAGTTAGGTTAGCGTAGATAAATGGGTGCTTTGTGGCATTGTCACTGCTCACTTAAACCAACAAAGGCTCGATTGTGCCCATCTTCTAATTTTATCCCAGAAACCTGTAAAGAGAAAGGGAACCGCTGATTTAAAACCATGGAGATAAGGATATCAATCTCAGTGGGTCCCTCAGCTCGTCTAATCCTCCAGTTCCCTAAAGAAATAACTACCAAGAGTCCTCAGGCAGGATATTCACATAGCAGGTGACGCACAGATTCGGCTTTTTCTTCGTCCCTACGTCTTCTGCAATAGTCGTTGCGATGTTTACCGAGGCGCATGCGTACTGCCCAGTAATGATACCGGAGACTATCCTCACTTCATGACGACTTAGTTTGACCAGAGACATCTCTTCTTATTATAACTCGTCCATAAGTTTATAGCCGTTACACATGTGTCTAGCTGAATCCACCGTGCTCGACTTATGGCCTAGTCATCGATATACCTTTTCAACAAGCTTATTGGAATTCTAGCAAGGGGAGAGCCTGTGAGACATGTAGCGCTTCCCCCCTTTGTGCCAATTCATCAGCTTTTTCGTTACCTGGCATATCCATATGCCCTGGTACCTAACATAGGGTCACCGTATTGGCTCTCGATATCTCACCTAGATGCTGTTTGAAGATACTAGCCTTGATCTAGTTATCGCAGACTCCAGAGCCTTAACGGCTGCCTGGCTGTCGATATAGATTATGATTGTCCTTGCGGTGATACCCCTAGTCTCTAGGCAGTTTTACCTGCCGTGTTGCTATAGTACAGATCTAACGGAACGAAATTTAGCATGGTTTTCATTGGTGCTGTTGGTGTTATTCTCATTGATCCCAGAATTTCTATACAGACTGCCCTCTGAATCTTGGCGAGGTTTGAAAGCTGATATTGCTTCTCAAACACCTTCCACCAACTAGTGAGCTATATTTTGGAATGGGTCTCACAACCGCCGTGTACAGTGTACCACGGCCGGTTTGAGATCCCATTGTATTACTGAACGCTTTTTTGCGTGAATAGAAGGCTACGCACTCCTTCTTGATGCGCTCATCGATGTTCTCCTTCCAGTTTAGTTTGGAAGCAAGAATAACGCCCAGGTAACGCTCTGATCCCACAAGGTTAGGTTGAACACCCCCGATCCTCGAAGGTTTGAAATCAGGGATTGAGCATGTGAAGTAAAAGTCTGTGTACTTTAGAGAGTCGAAGATGCTGCAGGTACATTACCCTGTGAAGTTCGTAACTGCCCGCTAGGAATACCACCACCCGTACCTTAAAAATGAGGCTCTAAACCCTCCAACAGTGCAATGCCACCAGTCTTCCACCCGAAGAGGCGTCCACCTCAGCCCAAAGAAAGAGTCGGGCATCCGCCAAAAAAGGATTGTGCTCGTTGGTTGACATAAAATAATCTCTATATATAAAAATGAATTGCTGTGCGTTAGTCCCGCTTAAACTCGAGGAAGGGGTCAACCGATTTGGATGATTCTTTTTTTGTTTTGTCCGTATTGTTTGAGGGTTGGTTTAGGAAAAACGAAAATTCAGAAAAACCCAAAGAAAAAGCCGGAAAATCGAAAAAATCGAAATTTGCGTTTTTTATGGGAATTTTGTATGGGAATGCACTAAACACCACGAATGAGAATTGTATTTCGACAATGAGCATCACTACAATGAGCACGGGCTAATCTCGAGAACCACTGAACGGATTTGGCTGCGGTTTTCACTGTTATGATCTGCATTTCTCGGGGAAGGATAAAACGGAATAGAACTGCTCTGTTACTAATAAGAGCTGAGCATTCAAGGTTTAAGTAGCAGAAAGTGGATTAAGCCCAAATTTATGTTACAAAATTATTTTAACACTGCTCCAACTCAATAATGGCTAATTGGATTTAAAAACGGAAGAATATGTTTTTATTAAATTCCTGTACGATTAATTTGAGCTATAAATCATCCTTCTGTGTTATCCTGAAGCTGAGCTATGCTCAAAACAATTCATGAAATCATCGCCAACAATTTTCCATCAGTGGAGACCGCAGCCAACAGCCATGCAGCAGTGGGTAACACATCGGTTCGTGATCGTATGTTGTTTTTGTTTTGTCCAGTTGTACAAGGGTAGTAATATGTATATGTATTGGATCCGTAGCTGAGGGAGATTTTTTTTTTTTTAATAGAAGTACGTAGGAAAGGAATGCGTATTGTGATAACGATCGGTACCGTACATTTGCGCACGTAGAGCGGGAACGGAGAAGAGAAACTTTCAGTAGCGTAGATCAGGATTTACGCAAAAAATCCTTTTCACATTGGACCGAGATCACAGATTTGCAAAGAAGAAGTTCTGACCATCCGTCGTCTTTTTTTTGGATGAGATGGATATGTTGCGCAGATGTGGTGAGCACTTTTTGGAGATGCTCAATGCCAAACAGGGATTGGATGTCAGACTGAGTAGGGCGGAGAATAGTCCCATTGTAGAGCAGGTGACTTTGGCGATCAAATGTCCTGATGTTTATTAAATCTGGCCAGAAATGCACAAGTCCTTGGGGGAAGAGGGAGTAAAATGTATCTCTCATTAGAGCGGCATGGGAATGCAGTAAAATAACTAGCGACAATCAAGCTTTGGTGATTGTGCTCTTTTTAAGAAAAGGGGGATAGAGTGGTTGCTCTATTTTTAAGTCTCGAAGTAAACTCTGGAGTGTACTGCAGGAGTATGGGATTGGCGGTTCTCATTTCAAGCCCATTCGATCTATACACACGAACTTTAGGAGATGTGCTCGGATGAATGGCGTTACAAAAACATCTTTCAATTGGAGCCCAACCGTGGCGAGGAACTGTACGCATTGTGAGACTAAAGGATAAGCCATATGCTTTTCGCTGATGACTTACTTCGAACCATCTGGACCGATCTTCAGCGACCGCTTGATGGCTAAATATTCGTCTGTGTTGAAGCTGGATAAACGTGAACAAATCGGAAGTAATCATAATGTCTGGAATGCCTGTTCAGAAGTTTAAGTATTTCTGGGTCATATTCCAGAGAGATGGAAAGAGCAATATTAAGTTATCCTATGGGATTGGTCAGGCTGCAACAATTTTGTGTGTTTGATCCGACCCTCACCTATGGTCATGAGATTTGGGTAATGACCGAAAGAATAAGCTGCAGAACTGAGATTTCTTCGAGGTATTCGTTTGTTCTCTCGAGTTAAGAACATCAGAATGTACAAGGAACTTAATGTCGAGCAACTACCTATTCGAACGGAACTGTACATTCTTCAATGGCTTCAACTTGGGTTCCAAGATTCTTTATTCTACCCGTACGAAGTCGGGGCGGGCCACTAGTTTAAAATGAAATACAAGCCGATTTCAAACAAAAAATACAACTTAAGCATCGCCACACACCATCTGCTTGATTTATAATCAGATTTACTTTCCATATCAAGTGTTCCAAGAAAAAGGGGGAAAAAGAAAAATCCTTTCCACAATTCATCAACATCCTATTTAGAGTCCCGAAACGATTATCGATTATATAGTGATTGACGATTGAGGACTTGTGCAAATGAGAAGGAAGTGAAAAACCGGAAGCAGTTTCCTGCTATTGATATTCGTACACTAGACGGTTGACGCCGCTGATTGATGGCTACCAGATAAGCAATTACAAAATAATTAACCGACATTTCTCATCATCCCTCTGCTATCAGGAGAGCTGTTTCCGGTTTTTTTTCTCATTTCACTGTAGTAAACGGACTGTCAAATGTCAAAAGCGTAATTAAATGGTCAACTGGGTTAACGTAAGCATAGGCAACAGTTTCAATTTGTTGAAGTGTTAAGTGTCTATTGGACGGACATTATGTGGGCAAATAGTTTAACCCCAAAATGGGCAATGAAATGTGTTCATAGTTTTTTCTCATGTAACAATTTTTCTGCCTTCGTTTGCATGCTTTGTGAGCTTTCTAGGACAAGGGTGAAAAAAAGTTACGCTATACGATTACATTCATATTGGTGGTAATTCCTTTCTTCTTAACTCAAGCGTAACACTCATACGAGTATGTATGTACGCTCACTGGTTTATATAAATTTATCGACGTCAAAGTTATGCTTTAAAGTTGAACGATGAACAAAAAGAATTGGTTAGGAGTTGTCAAACAAAGCTACCATCGGTGTGCTAGGATTAGGTAAGGTTAGGTAACTGTGTTAGGCGAAGAGATTCATCAGTCCCTTGGAAGTCGTTATAGCCGATTTTGACTGTATTTAGGGGATACTTCTACGATTTATTTAGGTCACAACTTCCAAATACAACAGCACTATTCAGAAGGCTGGTGTAAGTATACAGAGATGAAGACACAACTCACAACTCAATGCAAGTGTCCAAGCCTTAGTTGGAAGAAACCATCAGTTTACAGAAAACCTTATTTCAACTGTCGCTAAAGTCATCAGAATCCATATTAAAATTCATTCAGGGTCATCATCAATATTCATCATTTTCCAATGGCCCGCTTATGCACAATGAGGATGGCGGACTAAAAGCGCTTAAGTGGACCCTCCACATCTTCCGATCTTCCGCCATCGACTGTAAAACATCAGGGGCAACCCCATCAAGTGAGATTTCGGACTTGGTCCAGCCATCTCATTCTGGGCCTACACTGGGGACATCTAGCTGACGGCACGAATTCTATGGCACGTCTTGGAAGCCGAGTTGGGGGCATGCGTTTAACGTGCCGAAACCATCGAAGTATGGACCTCTTCGTTCGAAGAAGTAGATGCTCAAGATTGAGTGGCTCACGTATTTTGGTGTTTCTAACCCGATCTCGGCGAGTCAGCCCAGCAATACAACGAAGAAATCTCATTCTGGCAGCTTGTATCCGCGACCATATTCTTTCGGGCATTACCCAAACCTCATGACCATAGGTGAGGATCGGGACAAAAACCGAATTGAAGACCGATAGCTTAGTTCCTCCTGACCAAAATTGTTCAGCCTGACCAATCCCACAGGATAACTTTGTATTGCTCCTTCCATCACTCGTGAATAGGGCCCCGTGATACTTAAACTTCTCCACCTGTTTCAATGGGACTCCACTAACATGCAGAGTGCATTGAACAGGCATTCGAGAAATTACCATTACCTTTGATTTGTTCACGTATACCATCATCCCAGCTTCTACACAGACGACGACAAACCTATCTAGTGCTCGCTGAAGTTCGGTCTGGGTGGACCCGAGGATGATTAAGTCATCAGCGAAAAGCAGATGACTTGAAGCAATCCATGTAATTGAAGCAATCCAGCTCTTATCCGCTTTCATAAAAAGTGGAACAATCACCCCAGTTTGCCAGACACTAGGTGTTTTACCACATTCCTAGGCCTCTTTAATGACACAACAGAGCCATTTCACTTCCTGTTCCCCTAAGGCCTTGAGTATATCCGGTCATATTTTGTCCGTACCAGCAGATTTGCCAAGTTTAATCTCCAAAATCACCTCATCTACTGTGCGAATATTCTCCGCCCTACTCAAAACCTTGAATCTGCCATCTCCAGTGCCATCCTTATTCAGGATTGCAAACAAATTTTCTTTCATAGGCATCCGAACAGACATGAGCGGAACACAATAAATCCAAAGCGATCCTTTGGAGATGACACGGGTTTTACTGCACCTACATCTCGACAATCCAATGTAACCTGACTCCATTTTTGTCGCACGCACTGAGAGCAATTTCTCGAACTTTATTTAAATTATAAGCAACAAACGTAAATGTCATTCATTTGACGAATAATAAGTAAACTTAGTGAGGAAAGAAAATTTTACACAATTTTGGATCAAAAGTTTTAAAAGTGTGTGGAATGCAAAGTACAGAGCGCCTCAAACTGTGTGGTATTATTGGCTTGGAACTCGGTTAGTATGCGAAAGAGGTTCTGTACTTGACTACAAAAAAAGACTACTTCGGTTCGATTCCAACAGAGGGATTTGATTTGTACTGCTGATTAAAATATTTTTAGTCAGTTGCCTGACTTTTGTCACTTATTTCATTAACTTTGCATAAAATAATTAGTCAGTTTTAATTAGACCTGCATTGTTGGATTAATAATTTATTTGGTCTGAGTAAGGGCTACAGTTTATTATAATCAGTTCAGTGGTTTTGAAGTTACAGCAGATTTTGTGTTTCTAATTCAATTTTCATTTTCAACCAATAAGTAGTAGGTAGTACTATCTTCAGGTGGGTGGGGTAGGTTCGTTATACGCCTTAGGTGCATTGAAAACCATAGGGTCATGAAACTGGCAGCAAGTGGTTTCCCAACCTTTGCTCAAGGACACCCAGACAGGAGAAAATATATAACAGCAGCATTTTAACATACGTAGTTTTCCAGCGAACGCTGGCTTTCTTTTTGAAATCCACAGTACAGAGCAATCCTCCTCAAACGACCCTCCTGCCTTTCTCTGGACTGTGAAAATCTGATAATTTTGCAGAAACTCTTCTGTCTGTATCGAGCGAATGAAAAGGAGAATACTGTCAAAACTTGCCGTGCTCTGAGAAGAAGGTCTGGAGTGGATGGCCAATCAAATAGAAACGAGTATTACCACCTCCGGCTGCTTCTGCATGAAGTTCGAGTTCAAAACTTGAACAGTGTCTTCCAATTCACTCTCTGAGGCTCAACTTGCTACGAATGTATATGTCTACTACCCTTTCGAAGTCTTTCAGGACGAAAGAACTAAGACAAATTGGTCAAAAGTCCTTAATAAATAAATAAATAGCTGGCGCGACAGCTCGGGATGAGCCAAGGCCTAGCACTCGCAACCATTCATGCTGTGTGTGTTACATTTTCGCATAATGGAAGGGACCTACAATTTATTGCCGGCTCCGAACGGCGAAGTGAGAAGCTCTTTCATGACAGATTATACTCCCGGAGGCTTGTCATTCCCCGACGAGAGGTGGTGCTTTGTTTGGTGTTTTCCTGGCTGAGGGTTATACCCACGCCGCTTGGTAGGCAGTCCAACGCACTAACCACTGAACCACGGCGCCCACGATCTAAAGTCCTTAGCGGTAAATATTTCAAGCCTTAATGGTGGCTGCAATTTCGGCTTAAAAGACACTACAGTCGTCTTTATTTCTAAAGAAGCGGTTTATTCCTAGGGCTTTGCAGCATATCCCGGCTCAAGCACCAATGTCCATCTTAGAACGGTCGGTGTAGAAGGCCAGTTCCTTTTTGCTGGTGACTTTGTAGTTCCTCCAGTCATCTCTGTCAGGAATTCTAAAATTGAGTCTCCTGTCAAATGCCAGAGTCTGAGTCATATGATCACCTGAAGTGGACCAATTTTCTCTCTGCCATTCAGAATCTTAGGTTAGGTTAGGTTAGTGGGCAGGCGAAAGGAAGAACCATTCGCCACACTCAGGTCAATTCAGACCCATTGTGATACCCATTGGGGGAAGAGAGTGTCCCTTACCCGTAAGAAACGCTACCCAATAGTTAGTTCAATACATCCCTAATAATATAAAACAAAGTGAATATTTCTTTGCAAGGACCTTCACAGCAAACGGCTGAACGGATTTTGATAATTTTTTTTTGTTGATTAGGTTTTGATAAGGAGCAGGTTCGTACATACAAAAATATTTGACTTTGTGTGTGAAAGACAATAATTTAACTTTGAACCCAAAAAACCAAAAAAAGGAAGCTCATCCTTCGTCTATTTCAGGTAAATTAATTTCAGTTTATAGAGCTTTAAAATACGCATCTTATAAATCCAAAATTATATTTCTATGTGCTCTAAAAGCTCAGCAATATTAACAATATCTTTGCATAATTTTTTTTTTATTAATTTGAATTGATCAAGATTTTCCAATCAACCTTAGTGGTGTTTTCTTCTCTTTGTTTTCTTTCGAGGTCTATTCGTCATTTTTTAAGAGAGCAAGAGCTTATTTTTTCTCTTTTTTCCTATAACTAAGTTCTTGAAGCGAATGGATTTGTGTCTGCACAAGCGTAACCGTAAGATTTTGTCAGTGGGTAGGTTTTTTTTTCAGTTGTGTACATTATGTACAGGTTTGTGTTTACACACATAGTAGCATTAACCTTCGCATTCATGCAACATTTTTTTTTTACCTAAACGCATAGTATCTTCCCGGGTAGATAAAAAATTTCCATACATTTTTACTGCAAGAAATGTGCGTAATAAATGATGTACCTTGCACTGAATTTATGTACCTAAATGAATTTAGTTTGGTTTGAGAATTTGTTGTTAAAGGCTTAAATTAAATATGAATAGAGGTAGAAATTTTGAATTTCTTTCGGCGGCGGCTGTTGTCAGGTAGGTTTTTTTCATGATACCTATGACGGTATGAGATTCACGAGAATGTATTTATGTACTCTACTGCTGTGTGTTTGGCGTATAGTGAATTTTTCTCCGGATTAGTTTGACTTATGAAGAAAGCAAGAATATTTTCGGAATATGCTGGCTGTCGAATCTGATTCTGATGAAGCCGGGCCTGACCCAAGCGAAAGTGCTGACAGCAACGAAGAATATTTTCCTGATCAGGAATATGCGAATGTGGATGCTGAAATAGGCGAAAAGATAAATCCAAAACTGAATAGTGACTGTGAATCTGATGATGAGAATGAGAGTGATCATGATGAACAAACGGCCACCTCTAACGAAACTTTGTTTACCAGCAAAGATGGTACAAAATGGTATAAGCAAAATACTGCTTTCGCCCATAGTGGGGCGCCTAATATAATTCGTGAATCGTCGTTAATGGGGCCTTACCCCATCTTTCGCCAGTAGACATGAATGAAAAATATAAGATTACGTAAGGGTGCCAGATGGGTTATTTTTCTACTGGATGTATAAACATTTTGCATATATATTATTGTTCAAAATTCAATTTTCTCAATTATCGTTTTTAAGCATCTTAAAGCCCGTCTGGCACCCTTTCAGACCTGGCCAAAATGTCTGGCAGTGGTAAAATATGACAAGTTATTAGATCAACTTCTCATATATAAAAATTTAGCCTTGGTCATATGACGTAACCGGGTCCCTTTTTTTGACAACTTTACCCCTCCACCCGCTCCAAACGCACCAGCAGAATACTGCCAGACGTCGATTTTTTGATCATTAGCTCCACTTTAACAAAAAAATATATAAATTTCCTTGGCACAAATGACGTAAACAAAACGTTCACCAGCTCTCCGACTATAGGTAGTTGCGAAAAAAAAATCAATTTTTTATGACCAATCGGCGTAATCTTATATTTTTCATTCATGGCCAGTAGATACAGTTTTTTGTATTATGAGCCCATCCATTAGAGACCAAAATTGTAGGTTTTGCAACAAAAAAACAGAGTTCTTTATCTCTTTTTCGTGCAACCATGTCTGTCAACCGACACCAAAACATATTACGCTTTATTAGTTTTGATAGCCAGTTTATAATAGCCATTTGCCAGTTCGAAGATAAGGCACAAGATAAGGAAATCATCAACTCGAATCTGAGAGCCTATTTCAGTCCTTTTGAGAACATAACTCTGGACGAGAAAAACCAGCAAAATATGGTATAAAGATTTGGTGGGCTTACGATGCCTCAACGAATGGGCAAATTTACACGGGAAAAGTAGAAATTCTGCGAGCGGATTGTGAAGGACATAGTTGCTCCTTACAAAAATACCGATGATTTCCTTCAAACTATGTTAGGAAAAGTAATTAACATTCACATAGATTCCTATATCTATCCCGGTAGATACCACTAACTTACATACGTTAAAAGACAAACAAGAAGAAAAATTGTGAAGAATTGCTCTAAAACCTTCTTTTTTTTTGCATTTTCTGCAATGGTTCAAAAATTTGTTAACTGAGTGGAAAGCGCTTCCAGATTTGATGAAAACTCGCTGAGTTATTAGCAAATGAAAATTAAATTGTCTACCCGGGTAGATACTATGAATGCGAAGGTTAAATTCAGGGCAGGTATAGGTGTAGTAATGTAGAGGCGTCTGTCGTATTCGTGTAATCGTGTCCATTACAATAAATTTAATTAATGTGACAGGCAGGCGAAGCAAGGCGAGCACGGGCCAGCTAGTATATAATATTAGTAGAACCTGATCAACTTACTGCGTCTGTGATACAAACCACCCTGTGGATCTGATGAATCTCATTATTTGGTCCACCGGTGTATCTGATAATTCTTCAATGTCCTCGAAAAAGTGCCGTCCGAGGAACTTATTTCTTAGATGGCAGATACTAGGGCAGTGGCAGAGGAAGTGGGTTGTATCCTCATGGACCTCCTCGTCGCCCCACCCCCTGCAAAGGTCTTTTTCTGTAATACGAAGCTTTTTCATATGGTACCGCAGCGTATTGTGCCCTGTGATGACTCCTTTAAGGGTGCTAAGGGATCTTCTGTCGATCTGCAGAAGTCTGTCGGTCCTAGCCTTAACGAATTTTGGCCATATCTTCCTTGTGGTTGCACAAGTGTTTAGAGAGGTCCATCTGTTATTAGCCTCCCTTAAGGCTCTCTTCCCTGCTTCAAGCTTAAGCGTGCAAGGCGGGATGTTCACTGAAGTTTCGGCTTGTTCCGGGCTTGTTGCCGAACCGTTTCTCGCTACTTCGTCAGCGTTCTCGTTTCCTGGTATTCCCTCATGTCCAGGGACCCAGCAGAGTGTCACCTTGTGTGAATCTTAGTCCAGAATATTCCTTCGCAGTTCCTCCCTTATCTTGATTCCTCGTGCCAGCGTTTGAATGTCCGTGTTAGTTACGTGATTTAAGCTCTAAGCTTAAGCACTAACGTTTCCGTCTCTACCCATCAAAGAATACATAACGATAGCTTTGCTCAACATAGGAATGCAAGTGTCTATAAACCGCGTTCGTAAAAAATATTTTCCTTTAAAGGGTCGGCATCATGTTGGAAGATTTCTTCGCCATCTTTTCCTCGCTTCCAACTTAAATTAATTTTGTGCATGAATTATGCACCTCAACTTCAAGTGATCCGAATGCATGGACAAGCATTTGGACATGTTTAGCATTCGTGCCATGAGCATGTTAATCAAATTCCCCATAACTCAATTAAGAAATTAGTGAAGCGCATCTAATCACATTCGAGTCGAATACATCCGTTCTCACGGAAAGGCGTTTTCATCGTTAAGAAACTGCAAGAGGCATTAAGCCTTCGTTCGATTACATTTCCACTACCTGAGCTAGTGTTTGAAAAAAGTCTGTTCGCCCAATTTACGTCTGTTACCAATAATCGTTTTCTGTTGTCTGTGGAATGAAAAACATAGTATGCTTGAATAGCCAGCGAAGGTGGCAAGAACAAGCGATACATTTCGACACAAATGCTTCACTGGTTTGCTATATAAGTTCGACGAGAACTTGAAGTCGATATCAGTTCCCGTTGATTCGTACTATTTAGTTGAAATGAGTTCAATAATAAGTCTCGTCGTCCTTTGCCTTATAGGAGTAGTTTCCGCGGGATATCTTCACGGAGGCCTGGGTTATTCTGTGGTGACAAAACATGAAGCACCTCGTCATGGCAACTACATAGTACAGGGGGCATCCAGTCTGGGGTTGTCGGGAAAATATTACGAACCCAAGTACGAGCCAATGAGTTATCCCAAGTACAGCTTTGACTACGGCGTGAAGGATGCACACACTGGCGATCAGAAGAGTCAATGGGAGCAACGTGATGGTGATCGTGTTAAGGGTAAGTTTTGATCAATTCCTCGTCGATTTTTTTATTGCAATTTGCTTGGATCAGGCGGATATACCCTCAAGGAAGCTGATGGCACCACTAGGATTGTTGAATATACAGCAGATGACCACTCTGGATTCAATGCCGTTGTGAAGAGTATTGGACATCCTTCTTATCCCCAAGTGTACAAGAAGGAGAGCTATGGACAGGTTGGTCTTGGAGGATATGGAGAGGGCTTGATTGGCTATTCTGGAGGAGCATATGATCAAGGGCATGGTTTAGCTAGCAGCTACGTCAATGTAAAGCAACATATTTAAGTCGACGAAATATTTAATAACTAGACAAAATTCTCTATAGCTGAATACAGTTAAATAAACATAATTTGCCTAATGCAACAAATAAGAAAAAATAGTTTGTGTGTTGCATGTTAAATGACAACTCAGTCACTCTCTCCACTTCTAGTTGTCTGTCTGTGGTCGCCGTGAGTAGTGCGTTGGAGTGCTGTGTAAGACCCAGTCATGTCCACCGAACATGACGGCATGACGGATCAAAATTGCTTCCGGAGTAGGTGCTGGTGTCTTTGGACCCAACACTTAAGTCTCGGTAAAATTGGGGATATTCCAGGCTGAAATCAATGCTGTTGAGATCTGCGCCAGGATAAATCCCGATAAAGGAATTCAAATAAACAAATAGCTGGCGCGACAGCTCGAGGTGAGCAAAGGCCTAGCTTCTCGCAACCATTCATGTTGTGTGTATTGTATTGTATGGAAGGTACCTACTGTTTATTGCTGACTGCGAACGGCGGATTGAGAAGCTCTTTCATGACAAATTACACTCCCGCAGGTTTACCATGCTCCGGCGAGAGGTGTTGCAGTGAAAAATGTTCGGTGGACGCGGTTAGGGCTTAAAACCACACAGTTAGCTTAGCAGTCCAAAACATTAACCACTGAGTCAGGGCGATAAAGGTATTAGAAGCGTAAAAATATTTATTTATTCAAGCAATCAAGTACCGCTTCAACCATTGATATTTCACATCAGTCAAGTGCTGCTACGATAACCTAAAAGAACTTGCAAGGCACAACAAGGTCAAACTTGGTTGGGTGCCCGCTCACCAGAGCATTCTAGGCAATAAAACTGCTGGCCGGTTCGACCGGAACCCTTCTGTGACGTTAATTTGGCCATCGCCATAGCTTTGTTAATCAACTTGGAGCACCATCTTCGCCTAGCACATTGGGAACATGTCCCCGGGCTAGGAAATCCAAGAAACTTTTCAAGCCCTTTTCCTACAAGGAAATTCTAAACCTTGACAGGAACTACATGAGGAAGCTAGTGAGCTTCCTTACCGGCCATTGCAGATTAAGATATCATTTCAACAAACTACACCTTTGTTTAGAGACAGAGTGTCGGTTCTGTTTGAAGGAGGAAGAAACCTCTAAGCACATTCTCTTTGAATATCCGGCATTATACTGGCTACGCAGACGGATCTTTCACAGGGAATTGCGTTCGTTAGCAGAGTATTGACATACTCACGTTCATTACGAAGGTAGTAGACCTATGTATAAGGCTAAGTACGCCGGATACACAATAGATCTTGCTAGGTCGCAGTATCGGCCATAAAGGATGGTTCTTGAAAGGTCCATGAATCTAATAAAATTTGTGTGCAGGAAAATTCGTACAGTTGTGGGCGGAGAACCTGGCGGAGCAATGCTCGTTAGGTATACACGTAAAGCAGCTAAATGTTCCATACAACGATTAGGTTTTGTGGAAGCCTTAGGAACCAGGAAGAGATTGAATTTATCCGCCGCCTCCTGTGCTGTGCTGTCCTGCACTAGCCTTTCTTCTGAGAACTACAGGTTATACAATATTAAGCTTAACAAGCTCCTAAAGTTAATTTATTTATCTGGTAAATTTAGAAAGAAGAAAAGTAGCAACAGAGTACATATGTATGTATATTATTTGTACCCTTATGATATAAACGTGCTTGTGTTTTACTTTGTTTCTGCAATGATGATATGATGACGGGAAATTTTCTTTTTTAATTACTATGAAGCTGCAACTCATGGTAGCAGCAACATTTTTCTATTTTTCTTGGGGGTCAATGGCAGCACCTGGTGTGGGCAAACTTGTGGCCATAGATGGAATTATGGATAAAGGGAAATATCTGAACATATTGCGAGTTGATTATCACTCTTTCGCAGTTTCTATATTTGAATAATTACTGTTGTTTCTTCTTATTTACTTTATTTATGTTTTACACGAACCATGCTGGCGGGGTCAACATTTTACACTTTCTTTACTTGTGCATGGAGATCTTTACGACTGTTATGGATCGACCCAACTAAAATAAATTAAGTGGGGTGACAGTAGTCTTAACGAATTAGATCGTAAAGCTAAGACTCCACGATTGACGTAATTAGGTCAACAGGACGTCAACACGTTGATGTGCTCTGATGACGCAAAGAATTGACTACGGTATGATACCCGGTTGGCGATATTTTGCCAAGTTTCAGTTATATCAACGAAAAAATTGGTTACATCAACCATCATCAACATCATTGACTCGCCATGCTCCACGGGTGCTGGTTTTTTGCATAAATACAGGGTTTTTCAATTTTGTGCTTTATTACAAACCCACCCTTCAACTTTTTTTATGATCTGTCAATGTCAAAACGTCAGTCAGGGTTGACGTTTCATCAACATTATCATGATGAATTTCACGAACAAGCAGCATTTGGAAAATTACCGAAATTCTGGGTCGATGGT
This sequence comes from Matsumyia berberina, assembly GCA_917880715.2. Classification (NCBI taxonomy): domain Eukaryota; kingdom Metazoa; phylum Arthropoda; class Insecta; order Diptera; family Syrphidae; genus Matsumyia; species Matsumyia berberina. The sequence goes on from OU862870.1 coordinate 41,662,511, forward strand.
CGCAACTTTAAAAACGCGTACACCAATCGGTAATCGTGTAATCTCAAGAAATTGGCCCGGTCGAATGGCCTTCTTGCTTATGGGATTTAAAGCCGTTAGATTTCTTTTTCTGGGGTTACGTCATGTCGTTGGTTTATGCTAACAAGCCAACAACGTTACAGGATCTCAGAAACAATATCGAACGGGAAATTTTCAACGTTCCGACCGATATGTGTGGAAGAGTGGTGGACAATTGGCTTCAAAGAATCAATCGTTGCAAACGTCGTAGTGGTGTTCATATGAACAAGATCGAATTCCACACTTAAATCTAACATGTGTTCTACACTTGGAATCAATTTTAGCCCGATATCTCAAGTATTCTGTGTTTTATTTGAATACAAAATTGTTATGTCCTTATTAAAACACTTTGAACATTGACGTTTATTATTTGACATAAATTTCGTTTCAGTATTTTGGCTCGAACTAAAATATGAATCTGCGAAAAAGGAAAATTGCTCATGATGAGCAGCGCGGTCGGACTTATTTTCATCCAACAGAAGGTAAGTGCCAGAAGGTTGGTCCGCACTCTATTAGATCATAACACAGCGACAATTGTTCGTTTGGAGCGTTTTGAATGTGAATCTCGATTTGGTAGTCGTTGTATGCATATGTAGCTTGTCCTGAAGCAGTCTTGCAAAAATCTGCTTTAGTGCGCTTGTATGCCGTCTTGACATTCCTTAACTTTGCGGCGATTGCCGAACTTTTCCATTTTTCTGCGTAACACCAATATGCGAAGTTGGGAAATTTACACCTACCGACTGCTCCTCCCCGCTCACCCCAACGACTGCACCCTATGGAATAACGACAGACCAGTCACTACATACCAATCGATGTGGTATACAGACGGATCATAAACCTTATACGGCACTGGTAAGGCGATCTGCGGCCACAATTTAAGGTTACCAGTCTCACTTGGGTGCTCCACATCTTTATTTCAGGCAAAGGTTTATGCTATGCCAAATAAACTGGACACTCAGCCACCATCTTAACATGCTGAAGAGCTTTCTTGACACAGAAGATCTTTTTGGTTGCAGTTTTTTTACCGATCATCGTTAGTTAGACATGAGGACTAAAGACCCTCGGAAAAGGTGCCTTCAGGCTCAATCCTCAAATAAAAACTAATAACATCTACTGTCGAAATATGTCAATAAATATAAAATCATATGCAAAGTGCGCCGGCAGACATAAGGGAATTCAGTTTCCCAATTTAACAGAGCCGCTGTAAGGATGTAAGACTGAGATTGCCACCTGAAGTCTTTCGAACAAAACGAAAAATGCCAAATTTACATAAAAATATACAAATTGTGTGGCAGATTTGATTTTTTTATTTAACTCGCGCTTAAGGAGTTATGAATACCCTCGTAGGCAGATAACTAAGGACCGTGCTGGCTGGAAGAGTCAGTTGGTTGAAGTCTCTGTTCACTTAGACCAGCAATTGTGCCGATTTTACAATTCTACCCCAGGAGCCTGTAAAGAGAAAGGGAGCAGCTGATTTAAAACCACCTAGATAAGGATATCAATCTCAGGAGGTCTCTCAGTTCGATCTTACGACAGTCCTCCAGTTCCGTAAAGAAATAACTGCCAAGAGTCCTCATTCTTCTACCGTCAAGGGCAGGCCATTCACACAGCAGGTGACAGACAGATTAGGCTTTTTCTTCATCCCTACGACTTCTGCAATAGTCGTTGTGATGTATACAGAGGCGCTCCGCATGAGTTAGGTACTGCGCAGTGCCAAGTAATGATGCCGAAAACTATTTTTGCTTCGCGCCGACATAGTTTGACCAGAAACAGAGATTTCTTCCTATTATAACCATAAGTCTTTGCCGTTGTACATGTGTCTAGCTGAACCAAACTTGTATTGGCTCCACTGATGGCGTCGTCTTTAATATACCTTTTAACGAGCTTATTGGAATCCTCGCATAAAAGAGCAAATGACGTGCAAGTTCGTCAGCCGTTTCATTACCTGGGATAACCACATGCCCTGTTTCCCAACAAAGGGTCACCGTATTGGCTCTCAATATCTCATCTATATACTTTTTGCAGATTTCTACAAGGCTCAATCGAGCCTTAACAGTTGCCTGGATGTCGGCAGTAATTGTCCTTTCGGTAATATCCTTTTCGCGGATAGTTTTTGAGGCCTCAATGATGGCCGTGATTTCGGCTTGAAAGACAGCGTAGTCGTCGTTTATTCAGAAGAAGTGTTTGACTCCTAGGGCCTTGCAGTAGACCCCGGCACCTGTACCAATTTCAATCTTAGAATCATCGATGTAGAGGGCTAGTTCCTTTTTATTGGTAATTTTTTGGTTCCTCCATAGAGTCTTGATATGACCTGTTTCTATCGATCTGTTGGCCTTCTTCAATCGAGACAGTACGGAGGCCTGACCGTAGGGAGCTGGTGTCCACTGTCGTCCTTCTTTCAGTCTCAAAGTAGTTTTAGCTGTCGTATTTCTGCATGGTTTCCATTGCCGTTGTTGGTGTTGTTCTCATTGATCCCATGATTCCTATACAGGCTGCCATCTGAATCTTAATAAGGTTTGAAAGTTAAAATTAGGTCATAACACTCTGCGTTATCATATGAAAAAGCTAAGGCTAAGTGAAGACGACCTTTGTAGGGGTTGCGGAGACGCAGAAGTCAATGAGGACCCAACCTACTTCCTCTGCCACTGCCCAGGTCTCTGCCACCTCAGACATAGATCGTTTGGAAGGTACTTCTTTCAGGACACTGAAGAACTAAGAGACGTACCCATCAGGGACATCTGGAGGTTCATTAAAGCTTCAAAATGGTTCGGAACCTGGGGCAATAGTAGAATGCTTTAGGTACTGCTCCGCGGGCAAGGGGTACCTTCCCCCCCAATTAATTGGCATCACAATGGGTCTCTACTGACCTGAATGTGGCGCTGGGGCTTCTCTCCCCTCGCCAACCCATCTACCTAACCTAACCTAACCTAAGGTTTGAAAGTTGATATTGCTTCTCAAGCACCTTCCACCAGACTAGTGAGCCTAGGTTTGAATGCGTCTCACAACCGCCGTGTAGAGCTAGGATACCATAGCCGGTTTAAACCCCATGTATTACTGCATATTGCACATGCCTTCTCGATGCGCTCATTGATGATTTTACTCCAGTTCAGTTTGGAATCAAGAGAACGCTCAGGTAGCTTGGTGATTCCAAAAGATTAAGCTAAATACTCCTGATCTTCGGAGGCTTAAAGTCTTAGTGAAAAGCAAAGTCCTGGTTTACATCAAACTGTAGCGCCATCATAAGTTAAGTTAAGTAATTTATTGCATGTAGATCGTGTTAATTGACTTATGATATCAGTCAATGTCAATGCTCACATAATTCTTTTCGTAATCTCCTAAGGTCAGACTCAGTAATTGATGTAATGCCTTTGCAGTGCCTATAGTTGACATCACCTAACGCAGTAGATCGACCGTTTTTTCTTGAGAAATAAATCTTTCCTGACATGAGGAGTTAAATCCGGAACATTTACCGTGACAGGTAGTAATGGTAATAGTCTCCTGAATATTTTTTCAGGCTCATAGCCGTCACCCTACTATGCATTACTCTATTCCGCCTACGCATGTTAACCTTTCGACTTCCATTACTGCAAAAACAGAGCTGCCCATAGATTGCGACTTAATCATGAATACATGTACTCGTATGTATGGATCAAAACTTGTCCTTCAATCAACAACCACAGACCTTGCAATCGTTAAACTAATTTAAAACTAAGACAAGGTATAAGTAAGTCGATGTTAAAAAACCGTTCAGGGAATCTGGTCGACTTACTTTACATATACTGTGTATCAAACAATAGTCTTAACCTACTAAGTTCATCGATTGAAAAAGAAAATCATACAATGAAAACCACTCATTATTGTCACTACAGGTTTCGTAATTATCCACTAAAGCAATCAACGACAAAAACACACCAACGTGTTTTTTTCCTCCGCCACTATATATGTATGTACATTTCTAGTAGCCAACAAAATCCATCAAAACAAAATTTAAAACAATTTCCTTTTCTCCCATAATCAAGCAAATGTATCGAAGAAATCCACTGCAGCTTAGGAAAGCAGCTAAGCGCACACGTCCCACCTTTCGTAAATTTCCCGACAACTACTTTCAATTTTAGGAACAAGCTCGCTTTCAATGTCAAAGTTATTTAATGTTTTCGCAGTGGCCATGTATTTACGTTTACGTTTCAATAAACACACAACGCACTCATCCACATTTATGCTAAAAAAAAAAAGCGCAGTTTCCACGCTTAATTGTTTGACACACGCTACGACTACGACGTTTTCCCCATTCGGATGAGGTTTTGCGGAAAAACTTGTCTTTTGACTTTTCTTTTCACACTCTCCGTCAGCTTCAGCTTGTGAATCGAACATTTGACAGTGGAAAGATGCGATGCCACCTCCGACCAAAACACCACCAAACCGGATGAATTTATCCGAATAAGTGGAAAAAAGAAACCGGCACTCACGATGGATGCTCACATGCCAAGCGACAGCACAGGAAACTCGTCTCGGTATCGGGTCTCATCTGAAATACTGGCTGTTCACTATATATAGAGGCGCATTGGTCTATGGCAAATCTAATTACTGACTTGTCCTTGAAATGTGAACATAGCCCAGACCAGTGCCAGTGAATTGTAAAAATAAGTGGAAAATACCAAATAAAGTGAAAATTTGTTGTCAAAACTGCAAAATTGTGATAAAATACTCAAGGATACAGGAAAATACCGATTCGCTTTCGAGGATTTACTTGTGAAACAAGGAGAATGCTGTTTTTCGTAAGTGTTAACTTTGATTCGCTGCTTTCTTCTGCAAGAGAAAGCCAACAAGTTGTGGCAACTTTCTCTTGTACTTTTCCAAAGGATTTTGACACAACCTTCATCCATGGGCTCTTTGAATTGTAAACTAGTGTGAAGCATTCGAAAGGAGATGTTTTCCAAAATAGAAGAACGGAATTGCAAGCTATAAAGCTATTTTACTTGCCAAACCTCCATTTGCTATTCAACATTTTTATGGCGAACTTAAGCCAGCACTGTGATCTGAAGTTGAAGTGAACCTGGAGTGAACTAAACCTCTTTAATGATAAAGTCTTACAGAATATCCCTAATAGCCTGGAATACGATCTCCTACTCTACTCAATTGCCTTCTCAGCTCAAAGAGTCTGCAAATCGCAAGTCATTCTTCTTCTTTTTTCTGACAAGATGTTGATAGCAAACCCAAGGGCGGTAGGTAGGTATAGTGGCGGTTCCTGAGAACCCAATTAGCACAAGAAGTGCGCCGTTTTGTTACCACGAAGACTCGTTTAAATCTATTAGTGTGTAAGTGTTGATTGGTTCTTGAGTTCAGATACAGGATCAGTTCTCCGACCCTTATTTCCAACTAACTTGCTGAGATCCACGAGGAAGGGTTTGGCTAAGGTTCGCTGTCTGATCCTCACTTGCGCCGCTCACTTGCAGGGGAAATGAAGTGGAGATTCTTTTTCATTAATATCCTTGCAGCTTCTACAGACGGTGTTGTGAGTGGTACCAAGCTTGACCGCATGGTCTTCAACCGGCTAGTAGCCTGTGATAGGTTAAGTTAGGTGGCTGTCCCCGCTCAAGCAGGGATACACTCAGACCAGATTGGCCCATTGTGATACTACAGTGAAGAAAACCGACTTACCGGCACCAGGGAACCAGAAAATGTAGCATTAGTTCAACGAATGTGGGCAACCGTAATGGTGTTAACCCGAAGATTTGAACCATTTCATCCCAGAGATGAAGTTTTTTATGTTGTGAGTATCGAGATCGGTTCGATCGTTAAGATCATCATACAAGTATTCCCCGAGGGTTTTTCTTCTTACCGTCTCAAGAGCAGGACATGTGGTGGGTCGTAGTCTCCTCTTCGTCCTCGCTTCTGCAGAAATCATTGGAGGGGACCCCCTGTCTAAGTGCATGTCTGCCTATCAATGTCCAGTAAGGACCCCTATCACTGAACCTAGATTTTTTCCGGTTTGTGGATAAAAGTCTCTCCGTCTTCTTTAAATCTAGGTTAGGCCAGATTTGTTTTGACAGGAGACAAGTGCTGATGTTGTTCTACCTGTGGTCAGTTTCTTGGTATCTGTGTCAAGAACGAACATGATCGTGGCCTGTGATAATGGCTACAATTCTGGCAATATCTGGTCTTGATTTAGAGCTAATTGGATCTTTTAACTCAGGTTAGATGTAATTAGGCCATGTCTTTCTCGAAATGGCGCAGCTGGTCAGGGCGTTCCACCTACGATTGGCAAGCTGGAGGAAGTGAAGAGGTATATAGCCCTTAACAGTGCCCAGCGGAATATCGACACTTTCCCCTTGCGAACTGTTAAGAGCCGATACTCCCCTAGCCAGCCTGTCGGCACGGTCATTGCCCTCATGATTGCTTTGACCTGGGATCCAGATGAGTGTAGTTATGGAGTGGATACTAAATTGATTGATTTCAAGCCGGGATTACTCTACCAGTTTTGAAGATGTGGCAACCGCATCAATAGCTTTGATAGCGCCTTGGCTATCCAAAAAAAATAGTGATGTTTTGATTGTATGTTAAGAGATTGTTCCGCAAGCTCCTTAAGTCTGGGAGACAAAAAGACTTCGATATATTTAGTTGGTCAGAGAAGATGCCTGGGCCGACTGCACAGTCCATCTTCAAGCCGTCCGTGTATATGCCAATATCATAGTCATTGATAACGCTTTCGTTCTTCCATTCTTATCTAATGGAACCTAAAGTAGACTGCCTTGGAATTGTATATTTCCACTGTAACGTTCTTTCCGATCCATCGATGTTGGGCTTTCTTCTTGTTGACAACTAGTACTTGGTCATACTAATGTTAAAACTAATTTTGATTGGTTTCTTATACTCAGGATTGCACTGGTTCTGGCGACGATACCAATATCGTCCAAGTACCTAGGACGTAGTTGTCTTGTAAGTTTCACACAATTCGTTCAAGAATTATCGCTGACAACGCATCGCCGTGCCTGAATCTTTTTTGACATCAAGGGTTTCAATGAGTTTTACATCGACCTCAATGGAAAAGTGTGCATTCTCAGAGTGACGAGATTGGCTGGGAAACCAAAACCAGATATGGCCCTGTATAGATCTTCTCTAGCCTCAGAATTGACCTTAGAATCGATGAAGATACGGTGGGTATTCTTTATGACTTTTGGCTCCGAAAAGAGAAATCGTTTTGAATCATTAGCTTAGGTTTCCGTCACTCACTGATTGGCTCACTGGACATTGTGCATTCAACTACCATTCTAACCAGTTGGTAGTCTGCCGATTCTGCTTGGAAGACTAAGAAATTGCAGAGCATATCTTATGCGAATGTCCTACCATAGCTCGCTGTAGACTTAAACACTTTGGCAGGGGATTCACCTCTCTAGAAGCAATCAAACATGCATCCGGAAGTACTTTCCTGAGGTTCTTCCATGACCTCGAATTCGCTTAACACAAAAAAAGTTTTAGATCGTAGTGTAATGTCGTTTGGTTACACGAATATACGAATAGGTGCCTTCCGGCCCAATCCGCGAAAAAACCAATTCTTGAACATTCAATATTTCTATAGCCTTTCACTTAGGTTATGTATAAGGTTTCGTGTTGGCTGTCTTGATTTTTTTATGATCGTAGAATATCTAGTGCACGCATCACAATGGCCTTATTTGTTGTGTTAGATTAGGTTATGGCCTCTGTCTCCTCCTGAATGCAGACACACTTCGAGCAATAAAGATGTCATAGGAACTTCGGCTAACGCAGAATTTTTCAGAAAACCAGCTGGACCAAGTTCTTAATGAAGCAGCTGGTACTACTAATTTCAACATTCGTCATGTAAATATTCCTACAGTTGGCCTTTTACAAAAAGATCAAAAAAAGCATATCCTTCACAGTAAGCATCGAAATGCAACTCCTTCTGTAATGGATCTAGAGGTTAACCTATCGATCGGTTGGGTCTCTCTGTTAAACTGTACACCAGAGCACACAAAATATCGACCTCGAATCGACATATGGTCCAATAGGGAGAGCTCCTTTTTTTTCACTATTCACGAACATTGAGGATGAGGAAGCCGAATTTTGGGCCTCGCCATCGGTTTTAAGAAGACCTAGCTCTCTTGCAAAACGGCCATCGGAAATAAATGGGGTCTGCAACCCCCTATAACGCATTGGCTCTATGTTTCGGTAATAAGACCGATACATACGTAAAGAGTGATGGTTTGGTAGACAGCCTTCAATATATCAAACCGCGATAGTTTAAAAAAAGTCCAACGAACAGCTTGCATGTGCATCAGCGAAGCTTTTCGCACGATTACCTCTGCAGCACTGGACATTCTGTTTCATCTATCACCGCTCGACATTTCCGGCAATCAAATGGCGGCTAGTTTACCCATCCGCCTCAAAGCAACCTCACAGTGGTCTAGTAAAGACTTTGACCACGCCTTCATTTTGAAAAATGTCAAAATTTCTCCCAGAAACATAGACTATAGGTAAACCACACCCAAGCTAAGTTTTTTGCAAGAACTTCGAGGTATTCATCCCTCCCAGGTCATTCTGCGACGATGTATTCTCAAAAGACAAGTCGATTCACTTTTACCCCGACCGACCGACGCTTCAAAAACTAGCGACGGGGTAGGTGGTGGTGCTTTCTTCGACAGGCTTAACTTCATCCTAGCGTTCCGTCTTTCAAATCACTGAAGCGTGTTTCAGGCGGAAATCATGGCGATCAGAGAAGTCTTATCTTGACTGATATCAGCCACGGATGTCCGTATCTTTTTGGACATTCAAGCAGAAATAAGGTCCTAGAATTACTGACTTTTAATACGGTAATAGCCCTAGATTACCGATCGTCTTTTATAGAGATGGCAGAGGAGTTTAATATTCACCTTTCTTGAGTGACAGTGCACAGTGACATTCCAGGGAACTGTAAGCCTGATGAATTGGCCAGATATGGAACAGCACCTTAGGTATATCAAACGCTACTTGTAAACCTAAACCAAAGCTAGATGCTATCGAAAAAACGAATCTTAGGTGGATAGGTGGCACAATACCGCTAACGACAAAGCAGATTTGACCAACGCTGGGTCTGAAATGCTCTAAGTATTGGATTTCTTTTAATATATCGCATATTACCAATGTAATAGATGTAATTACTGGACTCTGTGTAATAGGCAAGCAAGGTTACACAAACGACTTATGCAGAAGCTGTATGGACAAGGAGGAGGAGGAGACTATTCTCCATCTTCTTTGCACCTGTCCAGCTCTCTCCCGCAAAAGAAAACTTCACTGAGGATAGGTTAGGTAGATGGGTTGGCGAGGGGAGAGAAGCTCTCAGGGGAGAGAAGCCCTTAGGACCAGACTCAGATCAGTAGTAGAGACCCATTTCTGAAAGGGAAAGTTCCCCTTGCTCGTGGACCAGTACCGTATTGCCTTAGATTTTTGAACCATTTTGAAGCCTAAATGAAGCCCTAGATGTTCCTGATATGTACGTCTTTTAGTTCTTCGGTATCCTGGAAAAAGTGCCTTCCAAAGGATTAATGTCTGTGGTGGGACAGATCTGGGCAGTGGCAGAGGAAGTAGATTGGGTCCTCATTGACTTCTGCGTCTCCGCAACTCCTACAAATGTCGTCTTCACTTAGCCTTAGTTTTATCATGTGATAACGCAGAGTATTATGACCTGTAATTACTCCTACAAGGGCGGAGAGTGTTTTCCCGTCCTTCTGAATGAGAGTATTAGTTCTGGCCACCGTTGTACCTTGTCCATAGTTTTTTTTAGTTATTTTACAGGAGTCCAAAGAGCTCCATCTTTCATTTGCTGCCGCTAGAATCCTGATCCATGCTTCATGTTTGAGTTTACATGGCGGGACTTTCACTGACTGATCCGCCTGCTCCAGGTCTAACTCCACTTAGGAGCCTTCTGCTACACCAACTTGGGCGACCTGATAAAAACCGATGTTAGTAGTCTCCTACGCTTCATAAGAAGGTTTAATGACTGGGCAGGGGATCTTTCCGAGATCCTAGTGGTATCACAATGGACCACTCATGGGTCTAAGTGTGTTGACTTTAGCTGGCACCCACTTCAACCTAACCTAACCTTACCTTGGTCTCAGTAATTGACGCAGATGAGCCGATATAATTTTTTGTGAATTGAGCAACTCATGCAATGTTTTCTCAATCATCGAATCGATGTATGTACCTTGTGAACTGAAGAGCTGAGCTCCTAGGCCGCCTAGGTCTGTGGCATTACATCGTTTGGATTTGATCAAATATTTTTTCAACTCTAGACCGCCAAAACAATTTTCAGTCGTATTCTACCTATAAAAGGTCAGGTTCCTAACTGGCTTCCCATTACAAGAGGTCTTTCATTCCGATATATTTGAAAGTTCTAAGCACTGCCTTTGACATTTTTACATATGTACTCGTATTTAACCGATCTCTGAAGTAGTTCAGTTGAACCCAACGCACCCGGTACATGTTGTGCCGATCCAGTTCCTCGTGCTAAACTGAAATATGTGAAAGGTATCGACTAAGAGTAAAGTCATTGACACTTCGCCCAAAAAGATTTACGATTGGCTTCAATAGACACATGGGTAACGTATTCAAATTTATTCGATTGCAAAAGACCAACAAAAATAAAAGTCCCGCACATTCTAGCGTTGTACAATTTAATTAATATAAACATGCTGTACTACAAGTCACAGCTGCTATAGGGGCCGCTGCGTAAACGCACTCAGCAACATCGCACTCGCAGCCCGCGCACGCATACACGTCCAGGAGTAGTGCCCATGCCCACCACTTGGCCAAAGACCAAACTCGAAACAAATTACACGTCGGATCTTTGATCATTTACAAGTATCACTGCGGAGACCAACCCAGCTTCTGGTTTTACTCTTTCAGCTCTTAAGCCAATTGAGAGACACAATTCCTTCGAGATTGTCTCTAGATACTTTTTTTTTTTTTTATTAAATAATAATTATGTAGTATTTCTCGGGTGGTAGTTGCAAGCCAACCGATATATTGACAGCGAGTGGTTATGAAATAAATTGTCTTCTGATTTTGAATGTCCACTTGGAAAACATTTGCGTTGGGCATGGGGTTTTAGTCGACAGCGACGGTGACTAGGAAAAATTTACGCAAGGTAAAGCGTAACAGCTGGCAAAGACACACCAACCATTACGAGGCTGTAGGAAGCAAAAGTAGTCCGTATTTTATTGGGATAATTTATTCAGCACCGCGGACTAGTGGATGAATGGGCAACATGTGTCTGACATGCTCACTCATCCTGCCGCTGCAAGACGTACTCATTTCTCAGATTGTTTAGATGCGAATTCAGGTTAAATGCGAAAACTTAAATCAATTATTTAGTCGGTGGACTTAATTGACATCTACAGCATGTCAGTGTGCCTATTAGGCGACCGCATATAAATAATCCGCAGCGGGTTTGACGCAAATCGTTCAAATAGTCCTCTAAGTCAAGTCGGGCGAAGTAAGCTGTTTGACTTTAGAAGTGCACGCGAATAAGCTTTTTTTCTTGATTTTTAATTTTTTGTTTGAAAACTCGAATTGTATAGCTATTCACTCAATACCAAGACTAATTTATTCATACACCAAGAATTTTTAAAATTAAAAAGTCTATTAGATTGTTTTTTATGTTTTGAAAAATTAAATTATTAAACGATTTCTTGATATGCAACTTATTTAATGGGGATTATGTTACCTCTGGTTAGGATTAGGTTAGGATGTTTAAGGAGCCTTTTTGCTTGCGTACTTAATATAAAGAGAGGTCCTCTCTTACTGCATTGAATTTGAAGACCAGAGTATCGATGCCATTTCTTCCTACATGTCAGCCATCTCAATCGTTATACGTTGTATTTTCTTTCCTTTTTTTTCACGAATTCAATCGATTTAGTAGTTTTTGCAGCCATCATGCTGCAATACTTGGACTTCAAAGCCTCTGTGTGCATCCTTGCGTTCAAATATTCAGCTTATTGATCTGTATTGTGAGTCAGGATTAGGCCACGGGGGCAACTCTGAGCATGTTGTTGGCAAAGGTTGGCCAGCCCACCCTTGATGCCTTTCGGCGCAGCCAATGGCTATCTCTCTGGCCGATTCTGTAGAAGATAGCCCCTTGGCTGTGCCGAAAGGCATCAAGGGTGGGCTGGCCAACCTTTGCCAACAACATCTGGCATGCTTCAAGTTCTTGACGAACCTTTGCCTCGGAGAGACATGGAAAGGTTATGGTGCGCGTAGGGTTAAGTTAGGCTAGTGTTAAGATAGGTTAGGCGTAGTTGTAGGGCTCTAGCTTTAAGTATTAGATTAGTTTAGGTTTAGCTTAGGTTAAGTCACGTTAGTTCCGCGGGTCTCATTTTCGTCTTTCTCCAGGGCATTGGCACAGGTCCTTGAACATAGATTCTTTTCGTTTCATCTTTCGTCTTCTATTATCTTTTTGATCCGTTCGTGGTCTGACTTAGAGAATTAGGGACTTTCTTTTCTACCAGCTAGTTTTTTTCTTTACTTGGCACGAGATTTTGTGTGTTGAGCAGGTGGTGCAAGGTTGGGTTGACAAGAACCACCCCGTTCCGACGAGTTGAGCCGAGAAACCGCAAACGTGCCGTCGTCCACCTGCACCGAAGTTGCCCCCGTGGCCTAATCCTGACTCGCAACAAGTGGTATCACTTAAGTTTAAACCACTAAGGTGCCTGGCAAAAGCAAAGTGACCCATTAGAATGCCAATAAGTTGCCTACAGTCTCTTCTACTAAGTGACAGCAACTGAATCAGAAAAAATGCCGCTGATTTCTTACAGATGTTCGGGAGCATTCATTTAATCTGCCTGCATCCCGGAGAGCCATGACTATTGCGTTCGTAAGACACCCAATGGAGTCAGTGGAGGCCGGGAAGATCCAACGCAGGTTCAGGTCCTGACAAATCATCCTCTGAGTCGTGTCTATCAATTTCATCGGAGATCTTATTGACTGTAAGAATTGCCAACTTTAAACAGGAAGTACGAAATTTACTCAAATGTTAACCGGCAAATAATGAAATTTAGTCGTACCATCAACTGCGATTGTAGATGCGAATACATAGGTTAGGTTAGGCTAGGTAGAGTAGGGTTATGCAGCCAGCGCTTGGATAAGACACTTAGCACCATAGTGGTCCCATCCCAATCCCTGTGAAACCAAATTTTCGAAACCTGAACCATTTCCTGATAGCATTTGATTTACAGAATTTTATCATGTTGTTATAGCTAGCATACCCTAGTTCCTTTAGATTAATAAAGAAATAGTTGCAGAGAAGTTGCATGCTGTCTTTGCAATTCCCTGACATTCGCATAATATGTGTGTTATCTTCTCAGCGGCGCACAGGTCGTTGCAGTACCTGCAAATATCTGTGGCTGAAAGCCCTTATCTTTTAGGTGGCTTCCTTAGAAGACGACGGCCGAACAAGATGCCAGTAACTTATTGTAGCTATACCTTGCTTAGGCATGTAGGAAAATCTCTTGTTTTTCTGCGTTCATAGAGCCTTGGAAACTACATATGTGACGTCTTGTATTAGACCATCTCTTATTGTCTTACACATTTTAAAGTCCATTCCTCTGCTTTACCGGACTGGTAAAAGGAAAGTGCTTAGTGTGATTTTTAAATTTTTTAATTAAAAGACAGCACACAAACTTTGGCATTGGCATGTGAGTTCTGCGCTCAAGTCCTGAGACTTCAAAAGTGAGGTTCTTTCTTGAACTTCTTTCGATGTTCTTCTTCTACGAATTATTTTTGTCACAACGCATGTTATTTTGATTTGATCTTATCCGTTTAAGACAATTTTTTGTTTTCAAATTCTATACCACCTACTCGGTTGAAAAGGCTTCCTGAAAAAATGTCATTATAAGTTACAATTATTATGCTAAGACGTTCTTACTGTGTAAATTCATCAATAAAATATCTAAGCCTTCTAATAAATTTTTTTTACAGATACGACCAGATTACTTTAGCTGCAAACTTCTCGCATTATTGATTTACGTTCTGCCTAACAAAGTTTCACTAGCTGAAGAAGAATTACTGGAATATGCTCCTGATTACGTAAGTTTTTTTGTTCTTATACCGGTGTAGGTAGCAATATCTTTCTACAATAATTGTTATGGTAGACGAAATAAAAAAAAATATTACAAACCGTCTTGACTCTTAACTTACCTTGTCTTTATCTGGAGCTTTAAATTAACTACAAGGTGACGCCTGTCTTCTAGAGGAGAGAGTGGCACATTCCTAAGGTCAGGTTTTGATTTTCATTTTTGTATGAAAAACTAAAAACAATTTGTGTATAGACGTCCTAGGAATCTTTAAATTTTATCGCATTTTCCTTTCACAATCGATAAGTTAAAACTAGTGAAAGTGAAGGTGCACTTACGACGTTACTTTACTTTAATCTAGCGAGACAGTCTGAAGTGGACCTTGGCCTCAACCAACCAGTGTTTTCAGTCAGACCGATCCTTAGCTAGCTAGTTCCAATAGCGTGCTTCAAGTTGGACGTCCTTGCTTTACTGTCATGTTCGTCTCGGTTTGATTCGGAGACTCTTTGGGAGCTTTGATGTCAATTCACTCTACATCCGTCAGCTATCTAAATCGATAGATTCGAATTCACCTGTTTAGGTCGATGTCCCGGTAAAGCTCATAAAATTCGTCGTTAAATATTCTCCTCTACTCTTCATCAATACATACGAGACTAGAAATCAGAAAATAAAGTCTTCATCTTCCAATAATAATGTCCATGCTCCTGGACCATTAAACAAGACTGGTTTTTTTTAAATTTTTACTTCGTCATCATCGTGATTTTCCACATCCACATCTCTCGATCTTCCACTCTAAATTATCAGGGGCTAGAAGTGAGATTTCGGACTTGGTCCAACCATCTAGGTCTACCCAGGGGACGCCTACCTGATGACATGAATTCCATGGCATGTCTTGAAAGCGTTTTAAGTGCCCAAACCATCGAAGTATGGAAGTCTCCCTTCGAAGAAGTAGCTCCTCGACATTGATTACCTCGCGTATTCTGATGTTCCCTACCCGATTTCGACGAGTCACCCCAGTAATACAACGGAGAAATTTCATTTCGGCAGCTTTTATCCAATGTATGCTTGATTATTCTGAATAAATAAAGTTGTGCTTCTTAAATTTTTTTCGTACAACTGGAAGGAACCGACCATAGGATTCCGAATTGCGAATTGTGAGCTTCTTCATGACAAATTATATCCTCGAAAAATTATCATTCTCCGAAGAGAGGTGGTACTACAAAAAATGTTTGGTGGACACTGCTGGGGTCGAACCTACGAAGTACGCACCAATCGCTAGTCCACGGCCACAGCTAAGTGTTCCCAAAAAATACCCCCAGTCCTCAGTGCAACAATGTATCAACTTTACAGAGAAGTGGATTGTACCATCGTTAGACCAAGGCCATGCATTGAGGGGTAAAGCGGCTAAGCAACGCTGCTCTGCCACTCAGAAATGACACTTTTCACTTGACGACTGCGTGGCCACAACCATACAATTTTATTTGCCCCTCTACCGCTTATTTCGTGGTCGTGGCCTTGTCCTTCAGCTTTGCCTGCCGACTTAAAAATTCACATCGGCATCTGCATGGTGGGTCAGTACATCACTGACGTCGTCGTGTGTAGCCATAACCTAGTTCAAATCTATCCACATCGAACCAGAGGTACAGGCAGGGTTCACGACCAAGAAGTCCCCGAAGTCTTCGGCAAAACTATAATTGGATCAGCAGCTGCTAAGCCATCAATATCAGAGTCCACTGCTTCTATGAAGAAGAAAGTACCAGAGTTGGGTGCCGCCGACGAAGCCCTTTCATGCTATGTCCAAGATTTTAAACGAATCCAATGAAGACGAGAGTGGTCGCCGTGGCTCAGTGTTTGGTGCGTTGGACCACTGACCGAGAGGCGTCGGTTCAAGCCCCAGCCAGGAAGACCGAACATTTTTGGCGGCACCACCTCTCGTCGGGGAATGGCAAACCTCCGGAAGTATTACCTGTGATGAAAAAGCTCCTCAATTCGCCGTTCGGAGTCGGCAATAAATTGTAGGTCCTTTTCATTTCATTTGCTTAGC
This sequence comes from Matsumyia berberina, assembly GCA_917880715.2. NCBI lineage: Eukaryota > Metazoa > Arthropoda > Insecta > Diptera > Syrphidae > Matsumyia > Matsumyia berberina. Next base: position 41,678,672 of record OU862870.1, read on the forward strand.
AATCAAATCTCCAGCGCTAGCCTTGATACTCACTAAAGGAACAACACATATGTACCTTCCAAGTGACATATGTTAAGGCAAAAAAAAACCTGAAATCTACGCCTTGGGAGATTATAATATTTTTAAAAGAAGACAACGAGTTTACCGGGTTCGAAAATCACCTTGGTATGTAGTTGACTCAATCGAGTGCATTTCAGGAACCTTGGGACCTTTTCCTACCGCCACCATCCAACAAACGAGCTGTCATTCGTTGACACATTTTTTTTTTTTTAATTATTTTCAGGATCTCAAGGTATCTGTTACGTTGCCGCGCAATGACAGCAGTCAATGAAATACGCGTATGTTGGCGCCTGCAATTATGTTCAACAGCAAGCCACCGCACGTTTATCGAGTGCAATATGATTTATATTCCAATTTTGCCATCGTAACAGTTCGCATTGATGCATTAGCAGTCCAAACACGTTTTCGCTGCCCCAAATCGCAGTATTTATTCAAATATTGATTTATTCCAGTGCAACAAATTATCTTTCCCGCTGTTGAGTACGAAAATTGCACAAATTACAAATTTGTTCTGCCAAACAATTCTGGGCCGAATTCAGTACTCACACAGATAACTACTTGGCCTCCGGCTGTCCTACCCAGAAAAACGCATTTTCAAAATTTTCTCAATCAATAAATCTCCGATTTTGGTTCGCACTATGTCGCAGGCACCAGTGCGAATGAGTGGTCCGTGCCGATCGAGCCCCATGATACTCAACCTTGAGAGATCAACATTTCGATTACTATTGTTAGGTTTGTTGCATAAAGTGAGTCACTTTGGACCAAGTATGGTTGCAAGGCACACACCAAAGCCAGTCACTAATTAACAGGTCGGGGAATCGTTTAGCGACGCAGACGTACTAAGACCCAGCGGCTAGTGCTGGTCCAATCCCTAGTTTTAATCGATCGACTAATCAATTTCGGATAAATCAATTTAGTCGCCTGAGCTGGATACCGAAACGTGCATCTGACAAGCGACAATTATTCAGCCATCACAGACTCGAGAAGCCGACCGCAAACGCCTTTATAGATCGATGCACTGCTGTGCTTAAGCCATCGTTTGACAAACTGGCAGGGCGACAGAATCGTGATGAATTTTATTTCTTGACGATCGTGAATTTCTTATTCGCAGTAAGTAGGTAGGTAGAGATTTATTGTGAACAACATGTCTTTGTCTTCGACGTCCAGTCGGACGCTTAATTAGAGTTGGAGATTTAAATTGGTGCAGTAAGTCCCTGCAATTTGGTGGATGGATCCGCATCTAAAAAAACGAGCTCAACAACATCAAAAAAACCCATTCGATCGTGTTAGCACAATTAGATTGGCATACAAACGACACTCAATTAGATGCTTCATTCGTTCAGGCCCTGGCGCAAAAGTTGTCAGCTGATGTTCTTTGGCTGCAATTTTTTTTATGAATGAAAAACTTTGGTTCTGCTTTTGGATTATGTTTATTTGATGTCTTAAATTTGTTTCCATTAAGTCGAGAAAATGATATCGGCTAAGTGGCCGCCGCCAGAATTGATGACCATTCGGACCCGATTTATGGCATTTTCCATCACTCTTGCCAGAACTTCCCGCGATAGGTCCTCGCACTCTTCACGGATATTCTTTTTGAGGGCTTCAAGAGTCTAAGGCTTATTTAAATAAACTCGTGACTTCAAAAAACCCCACAAAAAGAAGTCTGGAACGGTTAAATCAGGCGATCTTGCCGGCCAGTGCAAATCGCCAAAACGAGATACTAAGCGACCCGGAAATGCAGCCCTCAGAATTTCGGTTGTGGCTTGTGCAGTATGCGCCGTTGCTCCATCTTGTTGGAACCACATGTTCTCCAGTCCCAATTCATCCAATTCAGGAAGGAGAAAGTCGTTGAGCTCTGTAGCGGGGTCCTCTGCGACATCTTCAGCCACAGCTGCGATATTCTCACCAGAACCAGGGGCCGCCCAGACCTGACAGCATATCGTGTTGCCCCATACTCTTCTAGGCGAGCGGCTAAACGTCGAAATGTTTTCCCAGTTGGTGTCGGACGACCGGGAAATCTGCGCCGACATTCACGCTGCGCCAAACACCACCGAAGAATTATTTCGCAAACAAATCAAGACAATTATTTCGCGTTCTTTAGGAGTATAGCGATTCATATCTTGTTGACGTATATTTTGTATATGTTTACTTCATTTGCAAAAATTATAGCATCTTCCGATAGGATGATGACTTTTACGCCACCTTGTATTCGCCAATAATTCACAAACCCAACCGCAGCTTACTACAGGGTCGGCATTGCCAGTAAAATCAAGCAAAATCTTCAGCCCTGTTAAGTTTAAATGGGCAGTGGACTCGTTCAAATTTAAAGCCCCAGATTGATGACGGTATATTTCCGGCACTTTTACAAAAGGCAATAGATTGCATTATGCTGGCAATGATCGCCTTATTTAAAGCAAGTTACAACTGAGGATACATCCCATTGACTTGGAGACAGGTAAATGTGATTTTCATTCCCAAACCAGGCAATAGGCCAGGCGAGCTGGCTAAATCTTACACACCTATCAGTCTTACATCTTTTATCTTGAAAACTATGGAAAGACTATTAGATGTCCATATCAAATGCCGGCTAGATATGTCTACCCTTCTGTACTCGAGTCAAAATGCGTACAGGAAAGGCGGCCTTCACCACCTAGTCAAAGAAATAAAAAAGGCGCACCGCTCCAAGGAAATAGACCTACATATGCGCCTTCCCAGACATCGAGGGCCCTTTCGATAATACCGACTACGACTCGATAGCAAGACTAATCAGTAGTAAAGGCCAATCAATGGATAAGGTCCTCCTCTTCTTCAGGATGAGTCTCAGTGTTTGCAACCGCAGTAAAAGGATGGCCCCAAGGGAGAGTTCTCTCTCCTATTTTGTGGTCTTTAGTCATAGACAATCTTTTAGTCAATCTCCACAGATTGGGCTACAAAACTATTGGTTATGCTGATGACCTAGCGATCATTATAAGTGACCTGACATGATGATCTCCAACGTCAAGCAGAGTGCTTTACTAAATGTTGTAGAATGGTACAACATTGAAGGACTCTCCATCAATCCTTCCAAGACTGTTTTAGTTTACGAAAAGAATATTGGTCAACCCATCATCGTCAAAAGAACTACTAGGCTATTCCGATAAGGAGAAGTACTTCGGCGTCGCCTTTGACAGACGCTCAAAATGGAATGCAAATACATATGTATCAAGTTCGCGGCTGATCGTGCTACTAGAGTCTTAGTCCCAAAATGATACATTGGTTGTATATTTCGATAGTTAGACCCATGACAACATATCCGGACATAGTTTGGTACCCAAAAGTACTTAAACGAATGACGGCAAGGAAGCTTGAGAAGCTCTCGGTATTGCGGAACACCGCTGCCCGTTGTGATATAAATATATAGAACACAAGTCGTCTGAAAATCCTTCACTCAATTCCAAGTACGGATATGTTCTCCACTATTCCTGACGTTATGGAAGTTTCGGAAGGGTATTTGAGGTTCCGCGCTCTTGGGACTGGAACCCTTCTGTGGCGTTAATTGGGCTACACCCACAGCTTTGTTAAACAGTTGGGAACGTCAACTTCGTCTAGCCCATTGGAAAAAAGTCTCCGGGCTTAGGCAAAGCCGTTTGTCTGCAAGCAAATTCTAAACCTTAACAGAAACAACATAAGAAAGCTATTGGGCTTCCTTACTGGCTATTGCGGCTTACAGCGAACCGATGCAGGGTGTCGGTCGAGAAGCTTTTCTGCACTGGGCATTATATATGTATGTAGCAGAACTGTCAGGATTATCGTTTTGTGGGGCATACATTTCGTCTTCCGAGTTCCTAGGGTCGGCCTTCGCCGGATCTCCACCAAGATTTCATTTTTGTCCAAAGCTAAGGGCGCCATCTCCAGAAATATATGTCGCTTCGAGGATTTAAAAATGTTGTGACGCTCTCCAAAGAGTTTACCCTTTGCTTTACGAGCTTCCACCTTATTATTTAAACCCTATTTGAAGTAACATCCTTACAGCGGTGTGGATAAAATCACTGATAATGCAATATATTTCCATGCGTCAAAGTTGATTCTACCCATTTTCTGTATTTAACCTCCAAATTCAAAGCAAAGCCTAAAACTCCATAGAGGGATACTGAGCCGCTGCCGCTGAATGGCTCTGACAAGCCCCCAGATACGTGATACCCAAAAGCAGATATAGCACCACTCACATTCGCTGATCAATACATACGACGAAGATATTATATCCTAGCGCACAACGACGCTTTGGTTCGTTTATGCAATAAACCCGAACTGCTGCCTCACACTGTTGGCACAAGTGAGTGAATCAATATCGTCCAGATCGATTCGCAGCGGGAATTTTGATAGATCGTACTCTGCGATAAGTTAAAGAGATAAACCGACTATCGAATGTCTATCGACCATAAATTAAATTGGGAGTTTCTACAGTAAAACACATGCTAAGGTGGCCGAAAAAGCAATTCAGAGCTGCAAACTAAAGCGATTTTATTATTCTTTGTCCCTGGAAACGTCATGTCCATAAATTTGCCAGTATTTTGAGGTAAACTGCAGCCCAGTTGATATTTTGGCAAGCCCAACACTAAGCCCACACCTACATACATTGCGGCGTGGTGCGGTCATAGGGGCCGTACGCAGCGCTCTTGTTATTAACAAAAGGTGACGGACGGAAAATTATTTTATTTTCCATGAAACTCGTTCCAAATCCATTGAAAGATAGCTAATGGGTCGTCGGCATTCACGACGTTCGTTGTCGTTGCCGCAGTCAGGTTGTTGTACAATAACCTAGCATTTGGGGTTTGGTGCTATTACTTTACAGTACGGTGCCTTTGCGTGTACGCATAGAGAAGTTCCTTTCACTCTATGACGATAACGCCTCATTTCAGTCGATCTATAAACGAATGGGCGATATGCGCTCATGTAGCATGTCCTTTCTCACGAATGTAAGTGGTATCCCCACGTTTTGGTTACTGGTTATTCGGAATCACGTATCCACTTACTAACATGAAAGTTTGAAAAGTGCAAATGGATGAAGATTATGTAAGTAATCCACGCCTCAAGATCCTCAAGATAGGACATCCTCTGATCTGCGCCAACTACAGAGGCATCAGTTTCCTTAAAATCGCCTACAAGATCTTATCTGCAGTGTTGTGTGAACCCCTGCAGCCGTTCGTCAACAACCTCATCGGTCCATATCTGTGTGGCTTTAGGCCAGGAAAGACCACCATCGACCAAATATTCACACTGCGGCAGATCTTGGCGAGAAACCCAGGATCTCCAAATCGATACTCACCACCTTTTCATCGAATTTAAAGCCTCGTATGACAGCATCTTTAGAGACGTGCCATACAGAGCCATGTTTAGTTTTGGTATCCCTGCCAAACTCGTCCGTTTGTGGAGGATGACGATGGAGAATGCACGCTGCTTCATCAAGGTCGGTCAAGACCTCAGCGAGACCTTTGATGTCAAAAAAGGATTTAGACAAGGCGACGCGCTGTCATGCAACTTCTTCAACATCGTTCTTGAAAGAGTTGTGCAAAACTCACGCGCCAACACCAGAGGCACAATCTTTCAAAAGTCCGTCCAATTACTCGGATACGCCGATGACATTGACATAATCGGAAGAACGCAGCGTGATGTCACTGGTGCGTTTGTGAGTATCGAGACGGAGGCGGCGAAGATGGGTTTAGCGGTCAATGAGCGGATAAGGGTGCTCTTGGTTGTTTCGAGAGGAACATTTTTCGGGTGATTTTCGGTACCATCTACAAACATATGTATTTAGTCGAGGAGAAGATATAACGACGAACTATACGGGCTGTACAGCGACCTCGATTTAGCCAGAAGAGTGAAGCTCCAACGACTAAGGTGGCTGTATCATGTAGAGTGGATGGACACCAATGCTCCAGTTCGGAAAATCATCGAATCCACACCCGAGGGACGACGTAGTAGAAGAAGACCGCTACTCAGGTGGCGCACGCAAGTGGAAGAAGACCTTGGCCTGCGAAACTAGAGGCTGTTGGCTAAAGATCGAGCTGGCTGGAGACACTCGTTGGATGGGGCCCAGGTCCATTCCGGACACCAGCGGCACCGTATTCAGATTTAACTGAGAAAGAATAAAAAGTCGTCAGTAGTACCATTCTTGGTGAATTCATCGCTTTTCCAGTTCCCTGGAATGTCCCTGTGTCCTGATATCCAGCAGAGGAGTAAGCTGAATTACTCTGCCATCTCTACGAGAGACAAGGGGCTATTTTTGATGTTTCGCAGACTGATTCCAGAGACTTGCTTGACTATCTGTTAAAATGCTAATATCCCGACTAAATAGTACATTCTACCTTAGCCAAGATAGTGCTTGTTTTATCGCCATGATCTCTGCCTGGCAGACGCTACAGTGTTCTGGAAAGGAGGTCTTGAGGTTTAAATTATCGGAGAAAACACCTCCTCCGACTAGGTTTGCAAACCGGTTTCTTTTTCCCGGGCACTGTCCTCTTTTGAAGGGCGTCAGGGGACGTTCGGGGAATTTTTAAGCCGTGTCCGGAGTAGTAAGGGGGATTCTACTGTTATTTGCTGGAAACCTACCTCCATCACGTGACGAAATAGGTTGCGTGCAGATATATTGCGTGCATATATCGTGACTGATGCGAGTGCGCTTGAGGGCACTGAGTAACACCATTGCATAGTCCCCACCCCGCTTGATTTCAATATTAATAGTGTACCTTGCTTTATGGATGCAATGTCTGAGGTTTTAGGTTCATGTCTTCTAGTTCTGTAAAATTACTGATGGCAACCCCACCTCCCACAGCCTCTTTGGTTTTAGAACTGTGTGTGTAAATCTCTGAACATTCTTGGATTCTTTCGAGGTGCTTCCGACTTCTCCCAGAAATCTTTTGTAGGCATAGCGAATCATGAATCATTTGTCATGAGAACGGGCCACATAGCCATAGATATCTTAATAAGACCAAGAGGAAGTGTACAAGTCACACCTCGAGTGTTTATTTTATGATCCACGACCTCTTGATTAAATCTGTCATGAAAACTGCATACACGTTTTACCTAGTTTCCGATATCTGACTCTGCCTAAAGCTGGACAACTGCAGATGAAATAAAATACTGTATAATTCCGCTCTCATTGTTAGAGCTGCGACAATCCGCGTTAAATGGGATGCCTAGTTTGAACGCGTATTGACCTGTAGTAGTTGCCTCGATCCTTGCAATGTCTGTGGGAGTCATGTTTTGTAGATGCTGTGTTTTAGACCAATTGTAGTTGAACCATATCTGTCTTGATATGACACAATTTTGTAGCCCGTCCCTTCTGATGTTAGACTTGACAGAAACTGAGAGGATTCTTCCCTTGACGGCTCCCAAAAGGATGTGAACACTCTTCGCGAGCGATCTATCAAGGGGTGAGTCCTCATCTCGCCAACTCATCAGCCCGGTCGTGCCCCTATATGTTATTGTGCCTCGGCACTCAGAGGAGACTGATCTTGAAACAATGCCCTAGTGAAGCGAGTTTCTCTTTGTATTGTTCCACCAGCAAATAATACGCTGCTAATTTAAAAAAAAAAAAAAATGTCCAAGTTTTTATGACGCCATGAAATGTGGGTCTGTTACTGACGACTTTTTATCTATAAATCTGAAATCAGATTCTTCCTGAAAAAGAGAATCTCTGAGGCCCACCAGCTACAGGCAAACCAAAATTTAAGCTGAATGCAATCCGCAAAGCAAATTTGTGTTGGTCAAATGGCACCGCCTGCCAAACTAGCGGTCAAATTTGGCCTTCAATAAACCAAAAGCGTTCCAAGTTTCGCTAAGTAATCGTTCCGCGCTCGCTCGCAACAGACGCAATCACCAAAGTGTCCTTTTTTGACAATCTTAACGACCTATCAGAACAAGATGTCGGAAACCTGATTCGCTCTATGAAAATCTCGCTCCACTCGTTCCATGATTAGAAAGGAGAATTTCTCCTACATTCTGAGGCTTCATAATGGACCTTCTCCTAGTCTAAGTGCGCGGGTATACCGCGTCTCCCTAACCTAACCTTACCTAGGATAGCCACAATGGACTTGTCAGTGGAAGGCCACCTTACCCAGCCCAATCTTGATATAATCACACGTGCTCCAACTATAATCCGCAAGCTGTTTATATTGTCGAATCAAAAGCCTTTTTGTTTAATTTTAAGCACCGTTTCAAGGAATTCTTGCTGGTTACCGTGCTTCATTGGTTAGGGCGTTGGACTGCTCAGGTTATCCACTGAAAAAACGTTCATGGCCCCAGCTGTCGTTGGGGAATGACAAGCCTCCAAGAGTATAATAGGTCAGCAGTAAATTTTTGGTCTCTTTCATCATCATCATCATCATCATCTTCCAATGGCCCGCTTATCCACTATGAGGGTCGCGGGTTTAGGGAGCTTAAGTGGACTCTCCACATTTGCCGATCTTCCGCCATCGACTCTAACTCATCAGGGGCAATCCCCATACGGGTAGAGGTGAGATTTCGGACTTGGTCCAGCCATCTCAACCTAGGCCTGCCCAGGGGACGCGTACCCGATGGCACGAATTCCATGGCACGTCTTGGAAACCGAGTTGGGGACATGCGTTTGACGTGCCCAAACCATCGAAGTATGGACCTCTCCGTCCGAAGAAGTAGCTGCTCGACATTGAGTGCCTCTCGTACTCTGGTGTTCCTAACCCGATCTCGTCGAGTCACCCCAGCAATACAACGAAGAAATCTCATTTCGGCAGCTTGTATCCGCGATCTTATTCTTTCGGTCATTACCCAAACCTCATGACCATAGGTGAGGGTCGGAACAAACACTGAATTAAAGACCGACAACTTAGCTTCGATGCCAAGTTCGGCCCTCCTGATAACAGATTGACCAAGCTGTCTCAAAATTGCTCCAGCCTGACCAATCCTACAGGATAACTCAGTATTGCTCCTACCATCACTCGTGAATAGGACCCCGAGATACTTAAACTTCTCCACCTGTTTTAATGGGACTCCACTAACATGCAGAGTGCATTGAACAGGTGTTCTTGAAATTACCATTACCTCTGATTTGTCCACGTTTACCTTCATCCCAGTTTCAACACAGACGGCGACGAACCTGTCTAGTGCCCGCTGAAGTTCGGTCTGGGTGGACGTAAGGATGACCAAGTCATCAGCAAAAAGCAGATGACTTATCCTTAAGTCTCCCAATTCGAAACGTTCCTCACCAAGGCTGCGCTGTAACATCCAATCCATATACACTATGAAAAGGAGAGGTGACAGAACGCACCCCTGGCGAAGTCCAACGCCCACAGTGAAAGGTGTCGACTTAACGCCGTTCACCCGAACACAGCTCTTACAGTTAGTGTACAGAGATTGAATGGCCCTCAGAAGAGAACCGTCAATCCCGTACTCCTGCAATACACTCCAGAGTTTACCTCGAGGGACCCGATCATATGCTTTCTCCAAATCCACAAAACAACTGTAGATAGGTTTGGCATACTCCCAGGCCTTCTCAAGTACCATTCTGAGAGTGAACAGCTGGTCGGTTGTGCTTCTACCTGGACGAAAGCCGCACTGCTCATCGCCCAACCGGGACTCGACCACAGCTCTGGAACGCGTTTCCAACACCTTTGCAAATACTTTTCCGGGGAGACTTAAAAGAGATATACCCCTATAATTGGAGCAATCCCTCTTATCCCCTTTTTTAAAAAGAGGAACAATCACCCCAGTTTGCCAATCACTAGGTGTTTCACCGCATTCCCAGGCCACTTTAATGACACGAGAGAGCCATTCCACTCCCTCTTTACCCAAAGCCTTGAGCATTTCTGGCCGGATTTCATCCACACCAGCAGATTTGCCGACTTTTAGCGTTTTAATCGCCAAAGTCACCTCCTCTACGGTGGGACTATTCTCCGCCCTACTCAAAACCATGGGTCTGCCATCCTCAGTGCCCTGTTCGGGATTGAGCAACTCCGAAAAGTGCTCGCTCCATCTGCGCAAGATGTCCTTCTCATCGGAAAGAAGTACACCATCTTTGGATTTGACTCCTTCGATGATATTAAACTTCCTTCCTCTGAGACGGCGGATGGTCTGCCAGAACACCTTGTTTGCAGATCTGTGATCACAGTCCAATTTCTCACCGAACTCCTTCCAAGACTGCTCCTTAGCTGCTTTAACAGCCAGCTTGCAAGTTCTTCGCGCCTCCATGTACCGGTTCCGAGAAGCTGAATCCCCCAAGTGTATCCACACCTTGAAGACTTCCTTCTTCTCTCTGATGGCTTCTTGAACTCCGGGTGTTTTAAACCACGCAGTTCTTTTCTCACCACCAGCCGCCACACCGAGCCGCTTCACTCCGCAAACACCTCCTGCAGAGGCAATGACTGCTGTTGAAAACAACCGCCATTCTTCCTCTACATTTGTCGGAACAGTTGAAATTTGTTCAAACCTTTCGGATACCTGTCGTGCAAACTCCTCCCGTATCTCATCGTTCTGTAAACTCTCCCACCGTATGCGTGTCACCAGCCTTGGTTTACGCTTTGGTAGGACAGGTACTTTATCGTTGAGATACAAATTGCACAACACGAGGTGATGATCAGTTGACAGTTCAGCCCCTCTCACAACACGAACGTCACAAACCATCCTTTTAACACACGATGGTACCACAAAGAAGTCTATCAGCGATTTCTGCTGAAGACTCTGACGGTACCATGTGTATTTATGGATGTTTTTGTGCGGAAAGAAGGTGTTCATAATGGACATGCCATTTGCACAGCAAAAGTCCAACAACTTCTCTCCGTTCGCATTCTGATCCGGGTCGCCGTTCCTCCCAATCACACTTCCCCATGTCATTACGTCCACACCCACGTGAGCATTGAAGTCCCCCATCAGGACATAAGAATCCATATCTGCCACCTGTTCTAAGGCGGCATCTACTTCATCCAAGAAAGCTGCATACTCCGACTCCAGATTCGGCGCATATACCTGCACCAGAGCCAGAGTTGACCTTTCAAGCTTAAGCTTTAAAATCGCAACTCTCCCTCCCAATGGTATCCACTCCAGTACTCTGCCTGCCAGCCTGGGACTCGTGAGTATCCCCACTCCCGCCTGAGCAGACATTGAAGGTGCTACTCCTGACATGAAGAGTTTCCACCCATCCGAAAGGTCCACAGTTCTAAAACCCCTTTGCTTTGTTGAGGAGATACCAACTATATCTAGTCGATATTTAGTAGCCTCCCCAATGAGCTCAAGGTCTTTTCCTGTGAGCGAAGAAATGTTCCACGTGCCTATCCTAAGTCGATGCCGTTGTCGAAAAACCGAAAGTCCACTTATGCCCCCCTCGGGGCATAGCGCATCTCCCCTTTGACCCCCGTAATGGTTTGCGAGACCATTGCCGGGAAGCTCGTAGCCGTTTCGGGTTGAACCCGGCCGGCTGCCGAGCGGGACAAGCCGACCACCAGACGCTCGCATGCTGCCACCCTCTAGGCCTGGCTCCGAAGGGCGCCCTGGCATAGCAGGCTTGGCAATATCCGAGGCCATGTGTCTCCGTCTTGTCATCATTGGGGGGTTGCGCTTCGTTAGCCATATCTGGGCAGTACGGGTAGCTCAACTATAGCTACTCTACCCGCACTTCCCAGACATGTTGTCCGCCCCCCACCGCGAGGAGGTCAGCTGCACGAGGGGGCGGTCTCTTTCATTCGTGAGAAAATTATAATAAACTAGGCTTTGGCGAATCTCGCTTATTTATTCGTCTCTTCTTCTTCGTATACCTATTGATCCTCTTCATTTGCATGATCGACTTCTCCTTCCCAATTTATTTGGAAAAAATTTAAAAATTTACCATAGTCTTTTCATACCGACTGATGTTTTGTTGGTTTTATTCATGTCTTCCACTTAATAATTCAAAGTAAGGACACAAAGCCGTGATTTGCAACCGCAACACTTACCATCATTCCTTTCAGAGAGAAAACATAAGCTCCCGCCGCCGAACGTAGCCTAAGGCTAGGACCACGCACGTCGCTCTGTCGCTCAGAAAAATCGCTTAACGCTTAGTAACTACGTGGCCACAGCCCTACAATTCCATATGTTCTAATTTGTTTGCGTCGCTCAGGTGCTCGTCGCTCAATCGCTTATCGCCCAGTCGCTCAGTGCGTGGCCCTAGCCTAATTCAAAATTTTCCAATCTCTGTACTTTTTCTAGTCAAATATCGGTCCTAGCATTGATTCAATAGCAGTGCGTTACCACAGTATTTAAGCGACATCCCATAAGACATTTCAGTAATAATAGATTTTCATCTTTTCTAGGACCACCCAGGGTATGCGTTCAGCTATGGAGTGAAAGACCTGCATACAGGAGATGTTAAGTCACAATGGGAGTCTCGGGAAGGTGACACAATCAAAGGACAATACAGTGTCCTAGAGCCGGATGGATCCATACGAACAGTACACTACACTGCCGACTCCAAAAATGGATTCAATGCAATTGTGAAGACAGTTGGAGCCAACTCGCACCCCATAACTGATTCACCCCACTCTGAACAAGAAAAAAATGATGACACGTCTCAATCGAAAATAAATCACTACAGCAAGGATCAGGAGCACATTGTCCTCAGTTCAAACTTAAAACCAGTTAAAAAGCCTGTCGAGGACCTAACGCACTCACATCCAGATATTCCAAGTCTAATTGAACTGCGTCCTCAGGCTAGAATAAAGCAGGTCTCAATGGAAATGGCTGTGCCAGGCATGAATGAAAGGTTGAAAGCTGCTAGAGAGGAGTTCCTCCCAAACATTGAAAACGAGTACGGTTTCCAGCCTAAACCTGTACCATACGACACAGATGAGAGCGATTGGAAAGCAATGAGTGTGATGGCCGAAGAATCAGTACCCCAACATCACTACCAGCAATCATATCAAAATGACAAATTGTTCTTTCAGGAGCGCAAACAACAGAAGCCAAAGAACCATCCTGAACTGCACCCAAAGATGCCGATGAACCTACATACAGACTTCATATCATCCAAGCCAGTACCACTACAAACTCTCTATGGGGAGAGTATTAAAAATGGACACAGTGGCGTCAAAAAGGGAATTTTTACAACCCCAGGACTTAAGCACTACTCCACATACCCAAAGCAACACTACAACAAAGGACATCGTCCTCACAACGACTATGCCAACTATTTCCAACGGAAGCCAAAGGCCTACAGAAATGCAGAATCCGGTGGTCCATTAACATTCCCCCATAATGACGATGAACAGGACGTGGCTTCGGCTAGAATTGTGCAATCTATGATCAAGAAGGACAATAAGAAACATATGGCACCCAGCTATGCGAGATTCGAAGCGGACACGTACAAAAGGACACAATAAGTTTGGTTTAGGCTTTATTTTCTATTGTATTCCTATGAAAGGTGTAATTTTATAATAGTTCTTCCTATTTATTAACAAATTTTGTGTTCTTTTAGTGCAAAAATAATACTTAGATTGGTCTTAGCAAAGCAACAAAAATTATATGGCAATTTGATGTTTGTAAAGGAATGGACCGCATTCAAAAGACGTAACTAGGATGACGGCTTAACGTGAAGAATTTAACTTTCTTATTCTACGGAGTTGCCATCCAGATATTATTTTTGCCTACGACATGAATCTCAGCTTTGTTGCACGGGTGTGTTAAGAGCACTCTTATTTATTGAATTCCTCACCAAAATTATGTTTCTGACTTTAAATTAAAAGAAAAATAAAATATGTAGATCTCTTACGTAAAACGTTTGCGTCTTGGCATTTTTCATTAGAAGTTCTTGTTTCTTTTAAGAAGAGCTAGCTGGATGGATGGACTATGGACCGCTGATTCAAGTCCAGAAACAAGAAAAAATCTTTCATGACACTGATCGACCTGCAAAGCTTTAAGAGTACAACTTGTCATAGGATTTTTATACAGCCAATGAATTTAAAAAAGTCACTTTGTTCACGATGGACCAACAAACTTCAGAATATCTTTTTCAAAAAATAAATAAATATCTGGCGCGACAGCACGGGATGAGTCAAGGCCTAGCTTCTCGCAACCATTCATGCTATGCGTGTTACATTTTTTGCACAAATGGAAGGGACCTACAATTTATTGCCGGCTCTGAACGGCGAATTGAGAAGCTTTTTCATGACAAATTATACTCCCAAAGGGTTGTCATTCTCCAACGAGATGTGTTACCGCGTAAAATGTGCGGCGGTCATGGCTGGGGCCGCCCACACAGCCACGATGACGACACAATACGTGTCATGGCGAAGAGAAAATCATGGAACAACTGCGTTACAATCGTATCAACTACTAAAGCATCTCATTTGGTGAAAGCCATGGCGCCCTGGCTAAAGCAGCATCGCCAAAATCATTCGTTAAAGGGAGTAACGAAAGCTGAACCGCTCAAGGTAGTGCCAGACGTTCTGAGGAATTGAGCATTTCGACCGCTGTCCTAAGATCATCGTCATCATCATTTTGCAATGACCCGCCTATCCACGGTCGCGAGTTTAGGGAGCTTAAGTAAACTTTCCACATTTCCCGATCTTCCGCCATCGACTCTTAATCATCAGGAGCTATCCCCATACGGGAATAGATGAAATTTCGGACTTGGTCCAATCATTCTGGGCCTACCCAGGGGACGCCTACCTGATGGCACGGAAACAAGTTTGGTCTTCCTGATCACAAACTGAATAAGCAATCTCAAAATTGTTCTAGCCTGACCAATCTTACAAGATAACTCAGTACTGCTCCTTTCATCACTCCTGTATAGGACCCCGAGATACTTAAACTTCTCCACCTGTTTCAATGGAATTTCACTAACATGCAGAGTGCACTGAATATTGGACTAAGATACCAAACGTTAAGCAAAAACGACTACATTGGATCGTACAGCGGGACTAGCTATGGATTCCAAAGGTGAAATTCCCAAAAAAACTAGCCAACTACTAGGGAGTAAGTTTGGGACGATAGTTAGGAGTGATCTAGGAAAAAGTGGAGACAATTATGGAGTTGTCACCAGTGTAGGTGATCTGAAGAATATTCCTGTTTCTTTGGTGAAGACCAGTATATCACCATATATCCTTCGTCATTGAGATGCTTCAGTTCCGGTATTCACATAGATTCCAAAGCCTTCTGTCGCGTTATGGCTAGTGCTGAGCAGTCGCATAGGATGAATTCGGGATCTGCTCCTTTCTTCTAGCAATTTCTACAGATCTCTGCGTCAATGAGGCTGAGGTTGATATGTATTATGTCCTGTATTGGTCCCACCATTAGCCTCAATAGCTTCCTGCTTTTTTAATGAGCAGGTTACTTGTTTTCTTTATGAGTGATCTAGCCACATTCCACGACAAGATGTTTGCCCTGTGATCTTCGAAATCCCTTTGCTTCTTTTCGTTGGTTGATGAGTTTTCAGCGGTTCATTCTATCGCATGCGCTCCTTCGCCTGCCAGTTCGTCGGCTTTCTCATTCCTCCTGACATCTTCGTAATCCGGTACCCAGGCAAGGCGTAATTCGCTATGGCTGGCAAGCAGGTTGAGTTTGTTTTTACATTCCCCGACCAGATCAGATCTGAATGTTGGATTTGTGATGGCTTTAAGTGCTGCTTGACTATCCGAACAGAATTCTATTTTCCTACTTTGGGTGTTCTCCAGTTCCCCTCAAAATGGCAGGGACGTCTGCTTTTAAGAATGTGACAAGGGTTCTAGTCGAATCGGTTTCTTGTTTCGTTGGTTCAGCCAGTGATGGTAGAAAAGTCAGAGAAAATTTTCATATCGTTGTATAAGTAAACTTAAGGATCAAGGTTTCGTGGCCTTTCTGCTTAAGATAGGCGACCCTAAAGCGGTAACTTAACAGCAGGTACGCAAAAAAGGAATACAATTGCTTATGTCCTCGCTCCCCTTGTGTCTACTAAGGTACCACAGGATGTGTTATTAACACTTCGAACATGGCATTATCCAATAGATCCTTTCAGTTGCATGCAAGTGCACCACTTTTTGTCTGAATCTACATATCTAATCGGGGAGTGCTAAACCTATAAGACTGTGGCGTATGTGCAACATTCTAACAAATTTTTCTGGTGTTTCAGTATGCGAAAAAAATATGCGTCTCCAAATATCAAAAGGCGAGTCATTCGGCGAGTCTTTACATCAACCAAAAACAACTTGGCTTAAGTTTATGGAGAAATTGCATTAATAATTTGAATTGAATCACATAATTCGATCGAGTATATGTGAACGAAATGTTTGCCATACTAAACTAAAGCCTTTGCATCGTATTGCTATTTCACTGCAACCAATCAATCAGCTTGAGGCTGTGTTTTGTCTGTATGTCCAGCCTTACATATGTCCACGAATGTGCGCATAACAGAATAATAGCCTCTGGCAGCGTCACCCTAATTTCACAGTTTTCTATTTATTCAACTTAAAATGGCCAAAACCACACGATTTTTAAGCAAATTTTGTTAGAATTTTAATTTTTTGATTGCTGTCACATTGTTGTCTTACCAAATCCAACACCATACCTGACATAGAAATCACATTGATGAACTTCACTGCGAATCCTTCTAAGCAATATTGCTTGCACTTTTCCATGACCTTAAAACTCACCACGATTTACAAACAACGAAAATGCCGGCCTATTTGTATCCATCGACGGCAAATGATTGAACTTGTCAGCGAGCCTATTACTCTGTGTATCTCTTTGGCTAAATGCTTTTTGATGAAATGCTCAATCACAGCACAAAGAGTTGGTCATTACCGCGGGTAATTTATTGACACATAAAGTGTATACAAGTGAACAAGGCTGAACAATCAGCTTTATGGTATAGATCGCCGGCGAATTGCAGTGCCACTGCCCACAACGCCCATATCTTTAGGTTGAATTGGGTATGAACAAATTTTATTTATCTGTATCTACTCGTTTGGTTCGGTGAGAAAATCCAGTCGAGCGGAAAGTACTTACATTGGAGAATTATCTGTGTTTCTACGGTGTTAGGCGTGAAAACGCTTGAGGCGTTGCTTAGCAAGATAAATGACAGGAGGCCGCTTTGCACGTAATTAATATCTAAATATAAGGACATGATTGATATTATTGAATCAGTGGTGCAAAATTAATCTAATTACTGCAATTAAACAATATATAAACATATATGAAACTTTTATTAGTGGAGTTCAAATTTTTTTTGCAAAACTTTTACGTGTAGTTAGGTGTGACGGGGTGAGTCTATTGCCTTACATCTACGCGAGCTCCAATTATCAAGTCATATAGACTCTCTATGTAACATTACACATTTTTTTCAACCTAATACCCACAGATTTTTTCGGCAAACAGATGGTCATCCGTTAACAAACCTCCTCGCAGTAGTCTAGCTATCAAACTGGCCAAATTGTAGGTCCCTTCCATTCATGTGAAAAAATGTAGCACGCACATCATGAATAGTTGCGAGAAGCTAGGCCTTGGCTCATCCCGAGCTGTCGCGCCAGCTATTTATTTATTTTTTTTTTTAGATTTCGGTTATACAGAAAGTTTGAGGTGGTCATTGATCATATGTACATAGGTGATCATTACAAATGAAAAGGTTTCGTTACCTAACTACATCCGCAAATCAGGTACACAGATAGTTTCAAATTGAAAAATGGCAGCACTGAAGCTGGGGTCTATGGCCTCAAAGCGTACGGAATTGTGCACGAGAATGCCTGCGGAGAACTTACATGAATCCGCATCTATAACTTTTCGAAAAACACTAAGGCCGTTAAAGCTCAAATTTCGTCTGAAACTGTCTCGTCTCGTGCGGCTTTGTGTCTACAAGAAAGATTGCTGCAGTCTGGATGCCAGGACACGAAGGTAGTGAACGTGTAAACTGTCTGGCGAAAAGAGGCACTTTCCACTCACTCGTTGGTTCTGAACTCTATTTTGAGGTGCCACCCAGCTAAGGTTGCTGTCGGAAATGTAAGGAAAGTAGAAATCATTGACATTAAACCCCAAACATTGCATCCATAACTCCGGACAAATTTAAAATCACTCCAGGCGCCTTTCAAAAGAGGACAGTGTCCGGCGAAAGAAGGACAGATGGCAAGCCTACACCCAGTTCAAAATAATCAGACGAACAAAAATAGGGAAACAATATTCATCTAGGCTATCTAGCTTGACACTGTTTACTTAGGTACCATCTTCGTGAATTCATTCCTTTTCCCAATAATCTTAGTAAGTGCGAGTATGTACATTAGAAGTATCCTCCTTTCCAATTGATTCAATTAGTTCTTGGAGTAATTCTTGATTAAGTCTAGCAGAAACTACTGTAGTCAAAACTGAGATCACCTCAAAAATCAGTGAAAATATTCCACATACGGCACAGTATTCTAGGTTAAGGAATCCCCAATGAGATGTACTTAAACGAAAAGGGATCCATTGGGTAATCCCATGTTCAAAGTATGGAAGCGAATGAAGTCAGAAGTAGCACCAAACAAATTTGCAGATCTGTAAGCTGCAGTACGCCTCTAGGCGGTGTTCTGTTCCCGTTTCTCTCGATGGTGTTAATAAACTACTGCTCAACCTGGTAAGAGCAGGATGTGTAGTGATTGCTTATGCACATGATTTTGCGATTGCCGTCTCCAGTAAATACCCAAGCACCCTTAGTGAACTTCTTCAAATATGCCGAGTCTGGTGGCTAAACTTGCTATGGCACAATGTCCTGTCAATACATCTATTAGGGTGCGAGTTTCTTTTTTGTTCATAGCCAGGAGACCTTTTGCCTTGCTCTGGTCGATTCTCTGCTATTAGCTGTGGAGTATAATGCAGTCGCCTCTGAAGGACCAAGATTTGTTGATTTATTCTCTCCACACCAAAAGGGATGTTTATCTACATGTGTGTGCCCTCTTTTCCTAAAGAGAAAGATATGCATATTAAAGTTTTAGGAAAAGTGCAAAGATCAGTGCGCATATGCATTCACGGAAAACTGGTTGCGAGTGCCCAAGGGCCTCAAAGAGAAGACTACTCCATCTAACACGGGATTCGCCCAATAGATACTTGGAACTAGTTAATCACTAGGACAGCACCAGGCTTTAGCATCCTATCGTATTAGTGGAGCACTAAGAACTATACCCTGCTCCTACATCTCTTTTTTATAGTCAGTATGATTTTGGTATATAACTAGGGAATCAAAGATGGTATGGGACTACTACTGGATACCAGGCTACTCTGGGATCGAAGGAAACGTGAGAGAGTATGAACTAGAAGGACGAGAACTCTTCTATTGACTAGGACTAAACAACTCAAGGGAATAGCTAAGGTGAAAGAAGGAGCAAGAAAGAAAAAGGGTATGGACCAAGCTCTCTGATCTCCGGTAGGCTAAGAATTTCCACGAAAATGCTATATGTACTCAGAGGCTCCAAAATAAATAAGGATATGAGCGCACTAGCGCTACAAGATAACTGGAACTGCAGATTGGAAGATGACGATGAAGAAACCCCAATACACAATTTTAAAGACTATGCGGTACTTACTTACAGCAGAAGGCATCACCTAGGCACATATCTACTATCTAGAGAATAAGTTCTTTCTTATCTTACTTACTTCTACCCCTAGAAAAGGAGAGCACAATAGATCCTGGTCGCAGTATTAGCAGTATTAACCCCTTGCTTACAATCTTCAATTTCCTAGGGTTCCCACGCAGTACACAAGGGAATATCACAAGAACTTTCTTTTAAATGAGTGAGGCCTTTTAGAGGTAGGCTGGTGACAGCTGACAATTATGTCGGTAATTTAGGTCCGAATTCAATTTTTTATGTGACACCACTTACTAGTTCACGACAAACAAGATTAGATTATACGTGCTTGTTAATATTCTGAGTATTTTAATAGATTTACTTTCTTATGCGGCTTTAGACGAAGAAATTTTTTTCATACATTTGTGCATCTTTCACCAGAATTTGAGATATATTAAGGATACAATTTTAAAAAGCATAACATAAACAACATAATAAAGCTCAATCTATCTGAATGCCTTTAAACGAAAAACAAA
The DNA here is from genome assembly GCA_917880715.2 of Matsumyia berberina. Taxonomy (NCBI): domain Eukaryota; kingdom Metazoa; phylum Arthropoda; class Insecta; order Diptera; family Syrphidae; genus Matsumyia; species Matsumyia berberina. The sequence continues at coordinate 41,698,752 of OU862870.1, forward strand.
AGGAATGCCAAACAAAATTATGTACGTACACGCCTAAAGAGCCACTAAAGGTTAAAGTCGTGAACTAAATTAAAGTGGTTAGTCTGACACTAACTATTGAAAAAGATTCTATTGAACCATCACTTACTAGACACTTGGCATACATTTATGTATGTACATGCATATGTCTATGAACACTCAATGAGCATTATTGGGTTGGGTTAAATATTAATCCAATATTTCCCCTGAAGCAAAGTGCGAGTTTTATTAACTTTCAACAGTGCTTTGACTCTTAAATTGTCTTTTAACGCATATACATGTGTACATACATATAAAATCGCCGCTCCCAGTCCCCATGGATCTATTTTCAACAAATCGTGGCAATACTTCATGAATTCTTGGCTCACTGAGACTTGAAGCAATTGTGAATTTTGTAAAATGTTTTTTTTTTGTATTGAATAACTATTTTTCCTAGAAGGTTTAGATAGCTTTAACATTGCCTAAATATGACTTCTCCAAAGAACTGAACATACACAGCTCAATCAGACTTCCTGATCACAGCACTGTTTTTAAGCGGAGGTCCTGGCAATGACTGAGGCCGCCAGTATGAGAGTCAGGCGGGTATTAAAGCAAATCCAAACTATTTCGACGCTGTCGCGAAAGGCTTAAGGTTCTTGGCTCGCGGCACAGTATTTCTCTCTGCTGAGTCCCTGGTCACAAGGACATAACCGAAAATGAGATAGCCGAGGAACTTGCAAGAAAAGGGTCTACAATGGACCAAAATCGAGCTCTGCAACGAATTAAGACCCCACTATGTAATCTCAAAGAGCGAGTGGAGTGTAAGTCCCTGACGACAGCCAACAGTAGGTGGAATTCACCTGTGGTATATCAAGGCAACTTTACCTTGTTGACAAAACCAAAACCAACAAACATTTGAAATATGACAGGAAGTCGCTGTCAACGTTAATGGCTGGCCGCAACCTTCTTAGAAACCACACAATGAAATTTAAACTAAGAAAGAGGCCCAAGAGGATACTCCTCACTTCCTATGTCACTTAAGAAACAGAACATTAGGAAGAGACTACTACCATGACATACAAGAACTATCTGATATTCCACTAAACGATCTTTCAGGTTTCTGAGGACATCACGGTGGCTGGAGACTCAAGTCCCAATGAGCAGTAAGGTAGAAGGCCGGTAGAAACCGGCATAAACCCCCATGAGCATTACAATGGGTCCACAAGGACCAAAGTGTGATGAAATCTAGTGCTTTCTCCATCATCAACCCAGATACCAAACCTAAAAATGACGTTAACATCGGTTTCGGTAATTCGAGTGCTCACGAGGACATTCAGAAAGCCGTTGCGGCATGCACACGTTTTCCCATACCTTGATATTCCAAAGAGGTCCTGGAAGTACCGTGATCAACGAATTTTCGACCGAATTGTGAAGATGTGTTCGACCCAATGCATTCCACTAATAATCTGAATGTCTTGCCATTTCGAGGACCCACTACTGTCACGAATAGGGGTTTTCCAAACCTCGCGAAACTAGAACCTTTTTCGATCTGGAATCATGGTTTTTTAAGGAGTTAAGATAACATCTGCTCAAATCAGCTTCAACAACATCTGCTTGCAGCTTCAAATAATATAATGGTCGGCGTGGCTCAGTGGTAAGTGCGTTGGGCTGGCGAGATAGCGGCATGGCTTCAAGACCCAGTCATGTCAACTAAACATTTTGTGCTGCACCACCTCTCGTCGGAGAATGACAATATGTAATGAAAGAGCTTCTCAATACGCCGTTCGGAGTCGGCAATAAATTATAGGTACCTTCCATTCGTGCGAAAAATGTAACACGCACAACATGAATGGTTGCGAGAAGATAGGTCTTGGTTCATCTAGAGCTGTCGGGCAATTTATTTATTTATTTATTTAAATAATATAATTAATACAATTTTTCTGCGAAGCCTGGGTATGTAACGTCTGCAACGAATCAAATTTGACCATTTTACTAATTAAACCTAAACTTCATATAATGCAGGCAGACACATTGGTCTCTTGAGGTAGGTACGAGGTTATAAATACAACAATATTCCAGATCTTTAGTCATAGATCAACAGATTCGTAGTCTTAATTTGTTCAACGACCACGTAAGTCTATTAATCTTAATTGAGCGGTCTCGCACTTAAGTGTCCAAGTATTTATACTTTGCAAAGACCACCTGTCAATAGTAAATTATACTCTGTACCTCTTACCGAGGTGAAAATTACACGGCAATTACACGTTTCTTATCAACGGACTGTTTTGCATTCAAGAACGTACCGTCATTACGCTTTTTGTCACAGAATCAAATAACCGACATTGACTCACTTCTCTTTTTTTTTTCTTCATATTCCTCCGATCAAATGTCTATATTCACAAATTGCTCCAGTCATACGCTTTGTAGTCTTACGCGCAGCCAATTAAAAATAAAAAATCCGTACGCATAATAATTTATGATAATAAATTTCATATTTCTCCCACGGGTCTTGCAGAACTAGCTCAGTCGGTTCTAAAAAGAAAAAATTGTTTGAGGTGAACCCAAACATTGAACCGAACATGTGAATGTATCTCGAATGCATGGTTCAAGAAACAAATCTGGACGACAGCACACGCTCTTTGGGTATGGGTGAGGCGACATTTATTAACACGATTAAAAAAAAAGTGGCCGTCCCGCTGCTCGTGCGCCGTATACGTATAACTACAGCTTAAGCTGTACAGCATCAGATGTGGGAATCAAATTTGCTCATGGTGATTCACATTTGTCAGTACAGGCAGATCCGGTTGAGAGATTTTATCAGCTTGCTAAACTTTGAAGAAACGCGATATTCTGACGTTTATTAAACGTCTGCCATATGAGGCAAATGATCGAGCACGACGAATGAGTAACGAATTGGTTTACCTAATTGAAGTTGATTTTAAAAAATCATTGAAGGCACATTTTTGTGTGGTTTTGCATATTCAGCCGACACCCTGCTGTCTGTGAATTAAACCACGGGTACATAAATATGTGCGTATCCTTCATAATGTGCACAGGACAAACGTATGACGAGCAACCCCTATAATGTCGACTCAAGAAGATGGAAACCTTAGGAGGAAGACGAGTGTTGCTTTCAATGCACCTTTGTTTTGAATTCAAACAGGTCTACTGACTCTACTGTTTTTATCTATAGGGTTTTCAATAAAATTCAAGATTCAAGATTTTCCTCAAACTTTTGCAGAGCCCAATCGAAGAAGTTTTGGCTCTTCAAGAAACTTCAGTTCATTGACAGATAATAAAAAAAACTTAAGGGTGCGTTTATTTTAAAATACAAAATGAGGTATTTATTTAACAACTTTGTATTATTAGCTTGTGAAGTCATAGACTCCATCGTGTAGTAGCGCAGAGTAAAGTAGCCCAGCCCAGTGAGTGTTCACATTATATGTGGGGGACATTTAGAAAGAATCATAATATGTAAAACACGAAATCAATCATATACATATCTACCCTTGAACATGGGATTATGCAATGAATCCTTAAAGTTGCATGGAAGTGCGCCACTTTTCATCTGAATTTATCTTTTCGGGGATCGCTAAACCTACTACATACTGTGGCGTATGTGGACCATTTTTGCCGGTTTTTGAGGTGATCTCGGTTTTGCTGTTAGTTGTTCTGCCTTTGAGAAGATTTTCAAAGAAAAGTCTGAGGGTGGATTCCACTCTCAGGTTAAAGAGTGATTGCTTCTGTCTTGACGCTCTGGAAGGCTCTTTTAATGTCCGTAAAAGCAACCACAGTGAACTTTTGGACAGTAAGTGATTTTTCTATGGTGTGTGAGTGTAAAGCAGTTTCAACAGATCTGCCTTTGTAGTTCCAGGGTTTCAATTGAGACGATGATAGATTGATAGGACTGAGATCCTTAGAGTTAACATGTGAGTTACTTCCCGCCTAAAATATGAAGACGACTTCTACGTTCTGAAGTGGAACATCCTCAGTCCAACCCTGGGAAAACATAAATTGTACATGTACATATATGAACACGCCCGAGCGCCCTTTGTTAATCATCTTAGGGGTGCTTTGTCGTCATCGATTTTGTTACAAATTTTGGTCAATTCTTTTGCGATGGTTTGCTCGATGTTTTTAGTCTTTGCGGAGTTTTCTTATCTACGAAGGTAATTTTGTGTATTTCCCGTCCCGAATTTATCGAAATTGTTGTCATCTTCTAAGATAACCGAGAAGTGTTGAAGACATGGCGTGGAACTTAGTGCCTCATCACTGCGGCCTCTTGGGTTCCTGTTAAGTACTCGTATCCTCTTCTTCAGAGCTCATCCATAAGTCGGAGTAAGTGATGAATCCAGGTTTGTCTTTAGGTCAGCCGACTGTTATGTCTTCTGTCTCAAGTAATGATTGCCCAGGAAACGATGACTTATTCTTATGTGGCAATTACAGTGGCAACATGTTTTTTGCTGATTCTTTGCCGTCGTTGCATATCCTGCATGTGTTGTCCTGTGTTGTTCAAATAGTCTTGAGACGTTTTTAATTTGGCTGTCCCCAGTTATAAAGCTAGTGGCTATATATTCAAATCTGACTTCTTGTTTATTGAAGAACTTGTTTCCTGAATCCTAAGCCTCTGTTAACCATAATGGCTAAACCCTTTTTGGATGCATGGATATGAAGTCATCAAAAATAAAGGGACGATGGATGGGCTTCTATTCAGCATATGGTGATCGAGGTATTGATCCAGATTAGGTAAGGTTTGCGGGCTGATGAGGGTTGTCTCATCATACTCATGTCCATGTAGACGTGGTGTGATACCCATGATATTCCCTACTGCGGGTTTAATTCCTTGGTGCCAACCATCCTTGCCGCCTTGCAATTTTTAGAACCATCAGCTAGTTCGTTGATATGATCGAAGAAGAATTTGCCTAGGGTTCTGTTTTTTATCAGGAAGAAGTATGTTCAGTAACAGAGAAAATGGGCTGTGTCCTCATGGATCTCCTCATCACCGCATACTCTGCCTATATTGTCGTCATTCAGGCGTAATTTCCTTGTGTGATATTTTGTGGGCAGTAAGTACTCCACCAGCATTGACAGTGATCTCCCTTGTTTTTCTTCTAAGTCTGACAGGTTTTTGCTTTGTCATATTCTGGCCACAACCTTCTTGATACTTCCCAGGTTATTAGAGATTTCCACCTGTCATTTGTTTCTTTAAAGGTTTTTTGTGCAATTCCGCCTTTAGCTTACAGAGTGGCGGTCTAACCGTAGAGTCCGCTTGCTCTCGGGATAGTGTTGAACCCATTCTAGCCAGTTTGTCAGCTAGTAATCCGCTATGACCAGGGACCCATTAACATTGCGCTGCGTGTTAAGAACCTTAAGCTCTTTGCGACAATACTTCACAAGCTTCGATGTTATCAAGTATTGATCCGAAGGTTACTACCAACGTGTGTTCATTTTTGACCGCAAAAGGACTGCAACTAAATGTCGTTTCAGTGTCAGATTTTTTGTTACCTCACTGCAGCAAATGCGTGTGAAATATTGAGCTCACTTACGAGTTACATAATTGCACTAATTAACAAATAATTAATCGTTCAACAGTGCAGTGCCGCTTTCAATGATACACTAAAAATTGCCCACACATATCCACACACTCCAAGAAAAGACAAATAAGGAAGGCCGGCTAAAAAAATTATTAAGAAAGCAATTATTTACAATTAATCAATTCTATGCCCTTTAAGGCAAAACATGAGAACAGCAACATTGTAGTCGATTTTGCCTCCAACATCTCAGAGATGTGCCAATTGGCCCCGTGTGTTTATCTTTAATCGGCGATCGGGGCACAAATGCACTTTTGCTTTTACACCGGGCATTCGAGGCCTATGGGCTTCCGTAAGCCATCGACTTCAATTTGGAATTGAAAAATAGATCCATAATCACACCGTGCTACCAGTGCGAACTGGGGCCAATCGGAGTACTTTCACTTAGGAGCCACAATTGCTATTTGCAGAATACGGACAAGTCTTTTATAATGCGTCTCGAATGGGGAGGCCAATGAAGCGGTTACTTAAGCATGCAGCCGAACATCAACGTCTGTGAGGATTGCGAGTTAGTGTTTCCGCGAAATGAAATGTTATGACAGTGTGACGGAAAATTTGATGAAACTGTTGCAGATCTTTAATTAACGTGCCATGGATCGGGCCAATTTCAAGTCGTGTGTCCACCAAATACGTCCAAGAGAAATGTTGGGATTACCCGTATTCATTACGTTATACATTCTACGAATGTTATGAGTTGTCAATTAAAATTATAAAATTGTTGACAAATTTTTATTCAAAAAAGGGGATAAATCACAATCGGAATTTTAGCATTCGACAGCTTAAACAGAAAATGTATGTTCATGTACAGTTGCATATAGGGAAACTATAAAGCGCGCTTCTTGCTCCAAGCAACAATAAATACAAGTTTAATAATAATTCTGTCACTTTGTGTCCTAAAAATGGTTTACAGCCAAAACAAAGAAGCCAAATAAGAATAAAAGCTCAGTCGGTGCAGAGAACATGAAAATATAAGGTTGAGGGTGATGCTAATTTTAGTCCTGCTTCCCCTTGTGAATCATAAAACCTCTACTAAGCGCCAATGCACCATTGTGTTGGGTTCCTGTCAACATGTCTCATCTTTCTCTAAGCTCTTATCTTCACAGCCACTTCATCAAAGCTAGTTGCACAATGCAGAACCAAACTCGCCCGCCTGGGGTACTTATCTTCCCTAACTCGTATGGGTCCCAGGTCATAGAGACATAGAAGGGAACGAAATGGATCATGAGCTTCCCAGGCAAGACTGTCGCTCATCTCTCATGGAGATGGCAGAACATTTTAACATTCACCTATGCTAGGTACCTGGTGCATTCCAAGAAACTGTAAGGTCGATGAACTCGCCAAACGTGGTGCTACTCAAGACATCCTTCCGGAACGAAGGAATCTGGGTATTCCAATCGCTACACGTAAACTTCTCTTAGAGTATGACGCGATCAGTAAGACAAACCAAAGCTGGAGGAATGGTACCACGTGCCGAACCTCCAGGGAGATCTGGCCTATGCTAAGTCTCACTTGATCTAATCCTGCTCAATAGGTCGCTCATTGGCACCGTTATCGGTGATCTCATTGGCCACTGCCCCATTGGCCTTCATGCCTGAAAGATGGGCCTCTTCTCTAATGACTTCTGCAGGAGCTGCAGGGACGAAGAGGAGGAAGAAACGATTCTCCATTTCCTGTGCTCTTGTCCTGCCCTGTCCCAAAGAAGAAAGCTCTATCTGGGAGCCTATCACTTCGACAACTTGGGCTAACTATCACATACTGACGTCAAAGGTATCCTCAGCTTCATCAAGAGCTCCAAATAGTTTCAATAGAGTGAGTGGCGCTTTTCAGGGTATAGATCCATGTAATATCACAAAGGGCGTTCCTAGCCTAAGTGTGTCTGTACTTCGCACAAACAGCCACTCCAACTACCTACCTACCCACCTTGCCAGGCAAGGGTCCGCCCTTGACAGCTAACTCGCAATAGAAGTTCCCATCCCATTAGGAGCCGCCAAGGGAAGAATCAACCTACACTGCCTTTCAGTAGCCAAGCACAAATGGAACAACCTTAGATTCCTTTTCGTAGTCAGACAAGAGGTTCATTAGGGAGTTACGCTACGCTGTGCAAGGTACTCTAGTCCGGAATCTAGCCGTCAAAATCACATTTCTTTGCGGCTGCAAAGAAATTAAGCCTCCGCGTGCTATAAGCGAAAACACCTACTCCAGATATCTCTGGATGTCAGGATGATTTTCCAGAACACAGTAGTCTAGTGTCGCGCGTAGGATATTGGTTCTGGCCCGCATCTTGCTGAGCTCCAAAATGTCCAACTTTTCTTGCTTAAGTTGTGGGAATCACTCGCTTTGAGGTTTTCCGCTCTCTGAGCCGACAGCAAATATATTAGCCCCATGTTTCATTAACGGAATGCTTACCCACGTTACCTATTCCAGACACGCTAGATTGTTGGCGCTTCCAAATTCACCCTGGACGCACTTAACTACGAACTTGCATGTTGCGTCACTGAACGATCAGTAGTTACCCGACCTACATGCACACTTACAGGATTTAAAATGTTTGATGTGGTTTATCTTTCTGATAGGTCGTCTTTCCATATACATAATTGCGGATAGCAAAACCTTCTAAAAAGTTGCAGAGACCATGTGAGATAAATTAATGATTTCCTCAAACGATGCCTTAGTGGATTATTGGAAAATCACCGATACCAACACCATTTATCTAAATTAAGTTGTTAATGTGAATTTCTGGTAGTATGTTGCCTCAAAATGTCAGCCCATATGATTGAGTGGCACTCGCGAAACATTGGTTCCAACTTGTCAGCGTAGTGACTATTTCAAGCAACTTACACCGTCCTCCTCACCGTTTTAATGCCTATAAGTTAGTTTGTCTCCAAACACTACAATCTCTATGTCGATTTAGTTTGAACTAAAATCAGCTATCCAATCATTTAACAAAAAAAGTAAAAAACCAACGAAATCAAAAATAAACCACCAAAGACCAAGTGCTAATCTAGACATTGCGGTTGACTTTGTATACCCTAGTTCATAGGGTATAGTTAGTTCTATCTACGATTTGTAACAAAATGAAAAAAAAGAGAGTGTGTACATAAAGTGATGTCCGTCGCACGCAAAGTAATTTGATTGAGCAAAACCTTATGGCGAAAAAAGCAGAGAGGTACCTGTTACTTAAATCCAATCCCTAACGCATGATACCTTCACCTTAGAAAAAGCATCTGTGAAATTTATAGTAGTATTTTTCAAATCCCCTATTGTCAGCGTACAAGGTGGGCCAAACCATATCACCCTATAGGAAAATGATATAATTTTTGCAAATGGCGGCAACTGTCAATTTTGTTTCGATATTTGTGAAGGAAATAGATGCAGAAAACTCGTCGACAAGCCATGGAACGCTATACTCCCCAAGATCGCTGAATACTAGCTCCTTTTTTTTTACGAAATAATTCATCAGTGATTTTGGCGCAACTAAAATTTCGGCACAGATTTTCCGGCCATCCTACGCCAACTGGTCAAACACTAATGCGTTTAGCCGCTCGTCTCGAAGAGACTGGAACGACACGTGACAGAAGAGGCACCGGAAAACCACGTAGTACTCGTTCCAACGAGAACATCGCCGCTGTGGCTGAAGATGTTACGGATGAGCTGTCAACGTCGACCAAACGACATGCCACGCTATTGGGCAATACACGTTCGTCTCTGCAGCCGCAAACTGATGAATTACGACTGAAGGACATGTGGTTCAAGAGGTCGGTACAACCGCAAACACAGCTCGCACGACAATGTACATTTTGAAGAATGCCTTTCCGGATCGGCTAATATCTCGTTATGGCGATTTACGCTGGCCGGCAAGATCGCCCAATTTGACCGCTCCTGACTTCTTTGGATTTTTTTGAAGTCACGGGTCTATGAAAATTTCCAAGAACTTATCGCCCGAAGTTCTCGCCAAAACGATTGAAAATACGGCAAAAAGCGCCCAAATGGTCATCATCCTTGACGGATATCATCTTCAAAAAGTAATGGATAAAAACTTAACTTCTTACTCCAAGTAAGAATTTATAAAAAAAATTATGAAATTATGTCGTTTCATTTTAAAGATATAGCAAAAAAACTTCGGGTGAGTATTTTTGGGGCACCCTGTATTAAATTTAAATGACAACTTGTTTTAAAATCTGTTCTTGCAACTTAAGTCTCAAACAATGTCATAACTCAGTGTTATTCTAATACAGCGCCTACACATTCACGAGGTAAGGTATCATCTTCTCCGGTCGAGTTGAATTGTAGCTATTTTGTGTGTTTTTCTAAGGCATCCACGCATGTTCTGTCGCAAAGGAAACCACTATTTCTATAAAACGGTCACTTTAAAAGGCAATTAGTGCGTAACTTATTAATCATTGGTCTCAAGTGGACTGTGGTGGTTAATGCATGGACGTGCAGATAACTTGTTTATAATGACTTACAAAAATTAAAAAAAAAAATTACAGATATAGTCTCCGCTAGAAAGGTTGGGCTTAGTCTGAAAATGTTGCTGTTCAACGTTCACCTCGTAAGTCGTGACCTAACTTTTATACTGATAAAGCATAACCGATATTTTTTATTCTATATCAGTCAGTGTTTTGGGATTAGAGTAAAACTTTATCAAGTCATGATATCTAAAAAGTTAATTGTAATACGATTAAGCTCAGTTATCGAATGAAAATGACAAGAGGCTAAAACGCCTTAAAATTCTATGGTAGGTAAATAGAAGTGGCACCTAATTTGCACTTTCATGCGCCTTTTTGTTACTTCAACTAACTTGACCTAGTTGATGATGGAAAGAGGGAGTCAATGACAGATGGGAGTACCTAAATCCATAATTTAACATAAGGACCTAGAAAGGAACGAAGAAGCTGATGAATTCGCAAGATTGGGGTCGGCTATGAACATCAGCGAAGCGAACACATTTGTAATGCCACCGATAGGGAGATTGCATGGGATAATATGTAGAGAAAGAAGCTAATTCCTCTTGGTTAGCCAAAGAGTATTGAGCCACCTCTCGGACGTTGTGGCCGAAATTACTTAAAACCAAAAAAAGGTGCATTCTGGCACTGGACAGATTATCTATCCGGACACTCACTGGAGTTATCACAGGACACTGAACTATCAGAATCATGCCCCGCAAGTGGAGAATCAATTCCAACGATTTATGCAGAAGCTGCGGAGATGATAAGTAGAATCAATGCAACATCTGTTGTGGCTCTGCAAGAACGACGTCAACCCGCACTAGGATAAAGGTTCTTTGCAAGCACAGCAGAGATAACAGACTTACAGTTAACAGACCTATTCAGATTCATAAAGAGCACTAATTGGTTCACAAAACAGCCATATCGCCAACCATATTGCCAGTTGACCTCCAGTTCTCCGAGTGAACGTGATAATGTCCATCCATCACACACCCTACGTAACCTAACCTAACCTAACTCAATCCATCCTGTTAAGTTAAGAAAGAAAATTAGATCTCGTATATTTTTACCATAGATGTCGTTGAGGTCGTCGGCAAATGGTTTTATCGAGCTTGGGCAATTTGGCCCTAGCTTAGGGCGGGCATTTGCAGAGAAAACGAGAATGAGTTTCCTCCTCGTTTGCGATTTTGCAGCTTCGGCAGTGTAGTATACCTTATTGGCCGCATGGTTTCCACTTGTTCGTCTGTCCGAGTTCTGTTTAAGACAGGGCACTATCATCCCCTCCGAGGGAGGGACTGTAATATATACTGATGAATTCCACATCAACGGAGAATCGGGCGCAGGGGTCTACTGCCGAACGCCAGCTCTCAATCTTGCTCTCCATCTGGAATAGTTTGTGACAGTGTTCCTGTCAGAGATTTTCGCAATACTCAGTGGCACCGATCTCCTATTTAATACGGTAACCCTCGGTGCAAGTATTTATGTTATATTCGCTCAGACAGTCAAGCTGCCTTAATGGCACTTCCAACCCCACGAACCAACTTCCAGTTGGTAAGGGGATGCAAAGAAACCCTCAATACCCTAGCAACCTCTGACCAAGTCAACGTGCTCTGGGTACCGGGTCACTGCAACATACCTGGGAGCGAAGCTGCAGATGAACTGGCTAGAAAGGGGGCAGAAGACGGGGATATCACCATAACTAAAACCATAGAGGTGGCCCTAAAGGTTATTAAAACCGCTTTTAGCTAAATGCCACTAGACTTCCTGGAAAAACTTGTAAATCTGCAAAGCGGCCAAATCCATGACAGAGCACCCCTGCTGTCGTTTTGCAAAGAGAACGCTTACTCTTGGGCGGAAGGCAACTAAGACTGATGGTTGGCTTGTATACTCTACACATTAACCTCAATAAACATACCCGCAGGAGGAAGAAGAGACCCTCGAATACTTCCTCTGCGATTGCCCTAATACAGGGGCGCTTAGACACAAAAGCTTGGGAAGACATGTTCTGCACAGCTAAGCTCAACAAAATTCTGGAGTTCGTTGGACACACAGGACGTTGCTCGGATGTGTAAACCCCATTGGTCTCTCTATCCGCTAACCTATAACCCTTCACCTACACCCGCTAACTTCACTGCTTCTCCAACAGGTTCTACAGAGGACACCCAAATGATGGCCTAGGTGACGAAGATCTCGAGGTTTTAACCAAGCAACCACCAAGCAATCGCCAATGTATGTAAGCTCGTTCCGGCAATCTTGCATCAATTTGTAGGATATGCCAGCGGAGTCAATGCTGTCCTCTGAACTCTTGTAAGTTTAGTTGAGTTGTAGCCTTTGCTCATCGCAAACCATCACAGTAGTGAACTGTAGGTGAGAATTGGGCGCACTATGGCTGTGTACATTCATTAAGTTATCTTTTTGATTAATTTCCAGTTGAGTTTGGGGTCTAGTAGAACGCCCCTAGCTCTGTCGAATAATGTAAGCAATCGACCATTCAGTCCGGGAAGAGTTATTTCGGGTTTTTTCGATTCGAATTTCAGCCCTTTACATAAAGCAGCGCTACATACATTTGTACCGACACTTCGGTTTTGGATTTAAAGACGCCTCCAACTTCAACTTCGTGTTCTATTATATTTTTGATCCATCGATGAACCAGATTAGACTTTGTCTGTTCAGCAAAAGTTCTCCATTAGAACAGTTTGGACTGTCTACTATTTTCACATTTAATAACTTTTCAGAACAATGGTATCTTCAGCGACTGTAAAAAATATATTCCTTCTTGGAATTTCGTCAAATCTTGCAAAGTGTTCCACAAAATTGCCTGGTTTACCCTTGTGTTCAAGTTGCATTTTTCTAGAAAATCTAACAGCCGCGTTCCTACTGAAGATACATGCATGTATAGATAGGTAAAAACCTGATAACAGCCTCTAGCGCTAAAGTGGAGCAAATGGACATAATGCCTATGATATTAAGTCAAGGATTTCTCTATAACTTCCCAAGATTTATCGTCGTTGTTCTTCGAACACCAAACTATGAGCTCCATATGTGATTATGGGCTTCACTATCATAAACTACAACTAGAGTGTTATTATGGAACTGAGATTCCAAGTAAACGTATGTGACAATCGATCGGACACAACCTTCCGAAAGGCGACGATTGCAAAGGCAGCAAAGCATGCTAACTCACGATGGAACAAGAATGTGTTGCCCAAAACGACGCCGGACGAAGAGTAAGGCCAATTGGTAAAAGCTTGAGAGAAGTGTCGTACATTAGCATGAAGCTGCTGCAACCGGGGAGTCTCGGAAACCAGAACCCCTCTACCGCGGACCGCATATGGTGGCTCAAGTGTTGCAGAATGACCGCTGAACCAGCGAAAATTCAGTACCGTGATGAATGCGGAGAAACTGAAGCCATGGTGTGAGTTACCCGACAGCGGTCTCGCGGATTCCGACGATGATATTGACAACTCGTCCGCTAGTGAAAATGACGGCGCGGGCGCGAGGGCTTCCGAAGCTGTGCCCAGTGGCGAAAATCCATCCGACGATCGTGAGGGTGCGATAATTTGAGGATGGCCGAGCTGTTAAGCAAGCGGTTAATTACCGCACAGAAGCTACGCGGGGGCTGTCGTAATACCCACCCGTGGGGGTGCATATTGAACTTAATAAAGCGTTATCCAAGAAGAGTCTTTTCTTTTTTTTTTTTTCTCGCTCCGCTCTACATAATTAAGGAAGAGTTTATAGGCATCTCCTGAAACCCCAAATAGTGGCCTATAGGTGTGGACCCCTAACCATACAATGACTTATGTGAGTACATGAGTAAGGACTTCGTCTACCTAGGTCTTACATTTCAGTCGGATAAAGACGTCACCATTTAATTCAAACTACAAATCACCTCAAATCGCAGCCCTAAAAAGTAGAGTCTTGCTTAACGGCGCAAAAGCCCGATCTTTGTCTGAGACAGGAGAAAAGCAGTTGGTTGCTTTGGAAAACAAAACTTGAAGTAATTTTTGGTTCCCTTTGAGTTAAAAGATGAGGTGAAGGGGTGTCTCAAATGCAAAAGACAATATTCTGTTCAACTGGCTATAATTGAACTTCGCTCATTTTTTTTTTTCCATTAATACAACTTTAGATCATGAAAAACACAAACAATTTATTAAGACAAAAAGTAAAAACCTTTCGAACTCCGCTGCTCAGGTAAATTTTATTGAATATCAAGTCGAGTGAGTTGATAACGTGGAAGCATTTCCCCGATCCTCGATGGTACCGAACCTAATATGACGTCGCACTCATGCTGTCTGACTTGCTAACAAAATTCTAACACTTTTCAAGGAATTCACACGCCACAGATAAGAATACTAGTTAACACTCAATTAGCGCAGCAAATAACTTATTCCTTAAGGAAAGGCGCGGCAATTATCTCTCGAGTGCAATTAAAATTACATGTTTGCAGATTCTTTATCCAATAACATTCCAGAAACCAAAATGGAAATGGCCAAACCAAAAACCCAAATACCAAAGTGCTCGAGTAACTTCCAATGATAGCAGAAGCCTTACGAACGCGTCAACGCACTCCAAATTGTGATGGTCAGTCATCGCATCGATCCCCGTACGCATGATGTAAGTTATTTGGTTACTTACACATTTATAAGCCAGAGTTTGACAGCAAACTTGGAAAATGCGTGCCAACTTGAGCTGGACGCAGGTATGCGATTAACCTAACCGCAAGAAGTATACTTCAGCAGTCCATGCGGAGAGCAAGAGAATTCGGTTAGTTTTTCTCGTTTTTTTCTGGCTTTGAGGACACCTCACTGTGACCAGGCTGGGCGAGTAAGTTGTCGCCACAATTCGGGTTTAGGAGATACTCCGGTGCGAGTATATGATTTTGCAACGAAAGTGAAAGGTGAGAGAAGGAATATCCACCTCAAGAAGGCATTGAGTCGTTTTTTCGGTGGGTATCTGTACTGGTTGCCAGCGAAGCCAAGACCGACATTCGTTCGTATTCACGGCTTAATACGCACCGATGAGAGACCTATGAAATGGGAATTGTATCTGGGAGTGCGAATGAAGTTAAACGAACTCACGATGAATACCTGAATTATTTGTATTGAGTTTAATTACACCGAACGTTAATTGAACGAGAAGTATGCGCGCTTGGGTTTAGTGATACCGGTCAGCAAGTCGCATAAGTAATCTACTAACGTGCGTAGACATGTGGGTATAAAAAATTTGCAAGCCTTAGCATGGATTGTTTATGTAATTTTAGGGACCAATAACTCTATGCATAACTAGAATGGGTGCATAAATTATTTTTATTTCTTTACAGAGTTTTTTATTCGTTTAAAAACCTGTAATTTAATAAGAAGAACTAGCAGGGTAGCATCCTCGACAGCTGTATTGTGTCATTTTGTTACCTCTCATGGTCTTCCGGTAAGGCGGGGCCTTACTGTAGCCGTGACAGGCTACTATGACCTGGAAAAACATCGAGAGATGGGCTTTCAGATGCAAGCGTTACAGGGCGTATTAGTAGGATTGCCATCAGAAATTTAATCCAACTAGAATTCATGAACGTAAAACCCTGGACATTAGGCCCATAACCAGGGACAGACTAGAAATATTGAAGTTTATCAGGAAGGGGGAGGGAGGTTTCTTGTATTCTTTGTGGAGAATTAAGCATTGGTGGCACTCATTACTCTTAATCGCAAATACATTCGTGCGAAAGCTATCAATTGTTCTCTTACTTGCATCGGTCACGATCTATGTTTCGTCTGCGCGAGACCATTAACAATAAAATCACACCTTCTCAAAAACCCCACACACATTTCTCAAAAATCACCCTGGACGTCCGCGGACGCTTTTTAAAAGAGGACAGTGTCAGGGGAAAATAGAACGAATGACAAGCCTACGTATTAGCAAGCTGAGAGGTTACGTTGCGTATGCACTGCGCTCCAGATTGCACGGTAGTGTCAAATTCTTACCAACCAAACCTTACCTCTGATAGCAAAGACACGAACCCGGTGAGATCACCGCCATGTATACTTCTTTGAGCAGGTTTTCCGATTTGCACAGCGATTGTCTGGGATTACAGCAATCTTTTCTAACTTTCGACTTCGATTTGTATTCAAGTTAAAAATGTTCTAGCCGCGTCCCAATTTGTCGCCGATTTGACCATCTCTGCTGTTAAATTTGGAGCATTGCTTTTCATTCGTTTTTTTTTTTTTTCATGGAACCTTGAGCAGTTAAAAACGACAAGTTCCTATCCCGTGGGTTAGTTGCATGCCTACTCGTTCCTACTCTTCTATGGAGTACCTCATCGTTGTTGCGACATTCTTAGAGACAATATCCTCTTTTGTCTTTTTAGTTCCTTAGCTCCAATGATTTCCGTTCTTCCTTTCTGAACTCTAGGTAGTATGTCTATGGGTATTTTACCAGATCAAAGCGTACGCCGCCTCATCCGAAATTGTTCTACAGACCTCCATGTGCGGTTAGTCTATAGACGCTGTTCATCCGCGACCGATTGCTCTTAAATTTTAACACACCCGCCTAGATAGGAGTAGCGTAGAGTATTGTTAAGCTTAAAAATCCAGCCAGTAGTAGTCTCCTAATGCTTCTTGGGCTGCCGCGCCTTGTCTCTCTTATTTTGCGACTGCTTATTAGGCTACGCGCACAGTGATGCGATAAAGCGATGCGGTGTGAGAAGCGAGAAGTGAGAAGCATGCGATAAAACTTTTCACATGAATTCTTATCGCTTCACTGTGCGCACGTACATAAGAATACAAGTAAACAGTTTTAGCGCTGGCTTCTCGTTTCTCGCATCGCATCGCTTTATCGCTTCACTGTGTGTGCAGCCTAAGCATTGGCTCCATCTTCTGTCCTGCTAAGCTTTCCTGGGTAATTTAACATATTTTTTTTTGTGATTTTTTATCAGCTGAAGTGTGGGGCCCACTTTTTATAACAAAAAAAAAAATGACAAACATTTTTCATATTTGCATTCGAGTGAAATTGCACGAGTCCAGTATCTTTATTGCTAATCTGTCATCCTCCATATCCGCTCAAAAAACGTGGTATCTTATAGCGCCTTCTGCTCTAAGTCTTTTTTTAGATTGTAGATTGTAAGTAGAGGTGGGACCGAGTTACCTTATCACTACGGCCGCCGAAGCGCCTATTGTGATTTTCTCCAATTAGAGCTCGCTCATGATGCCTGAATTCGAGATGAATCCAGAGATGTCTTTGAGTGAACTGGCAGATATATCCTCTGTTTCCAGGTAGAATTTGCCGAAATGACGATGACATGTTCTGATTAGACAGTTACAGTAAAAAAAAATGTGTTCTGTTGATTCTTCGTCTTCGTTGCACATTCTGCATGTGTTGTCTGTTACTATTCCCATAGTCGTTATGTGTTTTTTGACTAGACACTGTCCCGTTAGGAAGCCTGTAACCATTCGAACCTGACTCCTGGTTAAGGAGTTGCTTCTTTCTGGTATGGAAGATATTTGGCATCAACATTTTGGCTTACCTGTTCCCTTCAGAATTCGTCCAGTAATAGTGAGCTCTATTTTTCAGCCAGGTTTTAATAAAGCACTTTGCAGTGCTGATTGATAAACCACAGAATGGTCTTGGCATCATGAACTTTGATGCGGATTATTTTCTGGCTAGTAAGTCTGCTATTTCATTGCTTACGTGGCCGTTGTACCCTGGCACCCAAATGAGATGAACTCTGCTTGAGCTGGCTAATACTGTAAACCGTTGTACGCAATCCCATACTAGTTTCGATGTTATTTCATAAGCTGGTGTTAACAGCTGGTTGCTTTGGAATTCCATAAGTGTCAAAATATAAATACATACGTTAATTTTTTTGCCAGGTTGTTCCTTCTGGGTTTCTTGCGCATAGGATTTGAATAGTCCCGTGTGAACCCCTTGGCCCATTGCGAGAAAATGTTTATTGGATATGGCTGGGGCTTGAACCTAACGCACTAACCACTGAGCCACGGCGACACACTGGTATTACAATTGATAATTCAAAACGAAAAAATTAACAATGTTCATTCATGTTGTCGCCGAGATCTAAAGTGAAAAATCTGATCATCTTCGACGAACACAAATGTAGTGGATTTCCACTGACATGCCTTAACCTACCTCAATTATTCACTCCACACACAACAAGACTGCTAACACAGCAAATAACAAAACAAAACAAAACATACGAGGCATGCATAAGACGTGTCATACGTTGACCCGTGCTATGAATGAATCATATGACACGAAATATGTTTTACATTGACTGTAATATTAGATGATCAGAATTGTACGATCGCGAATTGAAATGCTAAAAGTCACGAGTTAAGTTTGTATGTAAAGGGAATGTTTAGTAAAATAAATTCTGATTAATTTTAAATACTATCAAGATGTTTCTCTTATGGCTTTTTAGCCCTGCGTAATTCGAAGACTCTGACAGAAAGCTATGGCGTTTACACCCTGGCTTGTTAGGGTACACAGAGAGGGAAGTAAATCCTTTTTATCCTGTCACACCCATTAGGCTGCCAGATCCTTCACACAATAATCTTTTATATGGCGATCCTGCTAGGAGACTCTGCCAACATTTCCCTTTACACAAGTGGCTTTTTTTCTTCCCAGTTCCTGAGGATTTGGGATTTGTGAACACTCTGGCCAGCATAGGACGGCTTACAATTTTCTCCAACCTAAACCATGCTTAGGTTAGGTTAGATTACGTAGGGTGTGTGATAGATAGGCCTCATTTCTTTCACTCGGAGACCAGGAGGTCCATTGCGAGTACACAAAGTGGTTCGAGGGACAACCTAAGGACCTATCCTATTGTTGGCGGTTTTGTGAGCCAGTTAATCCTCTTTAAGAATCTGAGTAGGTCTGTTAACTGTAAGTCTGTTACCTCTGCTATGCTTGCAAAGAACCTTTATCATAATGAGGGTAGACGTCGTTCTTGGAGAGCGGGGCAGTGACACAGCAGATGTTGGATTGATTTTACCTCTTCTTTATCCCCGCAGCTTCTGCATAAATCGTTCGATTCGATTCCCCACTTGTGGGGCATGACTCCGATAGCGCAATGTCCTATAATAGCGTGAGCATGCGGATAGAGAATCTGTCCAGTGCCAGAAGGCAGAAGGCAGAAGGCACCTTGTTTATTTCATTTCGGCCATACTGTCAGAGAGGTAGCGCAACCCTCTCTGACTAGCCAGAAGGAGTTAGCTTCTTTCTCTATTATGCTGTCTATTATCCCATGCAATCTCCCTATAGGGTGGCATTACAGATGAGTCTGCTTCGCTAATGTTCATAGCCGACCCCAATCTAGCCAATTCCTCAGCTTTTTCGTTCTCTTCTATGTCCTTATGTCCAAGAATTCAGCAGAGTTTGACTGCATAGTGCCTTATGGTAATCAGCGTGTCTCGACATTTCTTGCCTGCCTTTGATTTGATTGTAATGAATTTTGTATCGATTTTAAAGCTGCTTGACTGTCAACGAAGATGGTAATATCCGATGGGGGAAGGTGAGAATCTCATATGCAGTCTGCAACTTTTTCTATGGCTAGTATCTCGGCTTAGAAGACCCTGCACTAGAACCTGAACCATCATAAATTTGTTGTTCACATTTCCCAGCTGGCGTTGTGATTGGAACATGCTTTCCATCCAACGCCCCCATAGGGAAAAACTCCATTTCATCCCAAATGCTCCAGTAGCACTTGTCCATTCCATAAAATTTTTCGACCTATGAGAACTCGTGAAAACTCCGCATTACTACTTGAAAAAGATTGGTTTCCTCGGAAAGAAAATTCGTTGAATTGTGTACATTGCTCGAGGGTAAGGTGACAAAAAAGATGAAATATAATTAGTTGTTGTCACTGAGAATTCCTTTAATTTCTGCACGTCTTTCACAGTGTTTGGGTTAAAAAAAATCGACTGGGGAGCCACTCCTATACTTCCCACCTCATATTGTGTTATATGAAAAACATTAATATTATTATTTATTTAGTAATTAAATAAAACATTCATCGAGGCGAAAAATTTGAATTCACACTGCTTAATTGTTAAACAAAGAGTTGTGGCGCGAACTTGATAGAAAACATTTCTTCAATTTCCTCAGCATTTGTTGGCCCGATTTAACTTAAACTCTAATCAGCTTTAAGTTTCGCGCGGACAAACAAAACAAAAAAAAAACGCATGATCTTGCGTTGTTTCGTTCTCAAGATATTGAAGGCGAAAAATATAATCACACACAGCGCACACACACACGCTAGACATCATTTCGAAAATGCGTGCAAACGATTTCTAATGTATAGTAATCTCAACCCCGTTCATGTTTTGAAACATTTTGTTCTGACCGATTATAATATGTACTTCCCCAATCTAGATGAGAAGTAGAAATCTTTACGTCCATGGAAGAATAAAATATATTTTCTTGGTAGGTCTTTTTGTTGACTTTTTAACTCTGCATATTGCGATAACCATCCTCACTGACATCCCTGCCACCATAAATAGGAACTATCCATAAATTGGAGGTGACATCGCCTTAACAACATTATAAAATCTAAACTGAGTCCAAACATTGCCCTGGTTTTGAACAATACTCTCTGGTTTCAAAAGAAGAAGTGAAAGATCCAATACTTATCCTCCCCACTGCAAACGGCTGTGTTCCTAAAAAAATAAAATATTGCGATCAAGATGTCTTGTTGTATCATAAAACTTAGAGGTCTCAACACCTTAACCTCATCAGGTTCTATTAATGCAAAGCAAACACTATTTATATTTTTGTATACACGTTGCACACATTTTCGTCTAAAGCCTTGCCCAAGTGGCTCAAGCGATAACGTTTGTATCGATCGTTATTCGTTACCAATCCCATTTCAAATGGGCGGTAAATCTTAAAGATAGATTTACCCTGACATTTCTAAACAATCTCGCATAGATCCGAAAATGGAGAATATTCCGAACTAGAGTAGTTCACATCGAGATGAATTAAATAAATTCGATTTTATCACAACTAAAGTGCGTTCGCTAACAAGAGTTCATTGTTGAATTTTACTTGGAACCACATGCAGCAACAGGAGTGCCACCGCAGACAATAAACAAAATAAAGTTGTATCTCCACAAAAGGAGCACATCACGCAACTCCCATTCTCACATGAGTCAATCGAAGGCCTTCAGTTAATCAGGGATATGCACGAAGTCTCGCACGGTCATGAATGCGAGCAACGACCACAATGCGTGTAATGTGTCAATTCTTAAATATTCGAGAGTTATATTTGCATGAAGGTCGTATGGACCAAACATCTTGATAATTTATTTAGCATTCCAACAGTAGTTCCTTGCGATTCGAAGTGCTGTATTTATGGGGGCAATGGGATTGCCCTTCGACGCCATTCGTTGTGACCACGCAATGGACTGAAGTTTCAACTTTTTTTTTTTCAACCGTTTTTCGATTTTTTTTTTGTAGATACCTACGTGTTCTTTGGGAAACCGAGTACGATTTGTGTAAGCTGATTAATTGCGACAAGGCTGAGATGGTTGTATGTCGTTAATCTAACCCAGAATTAAGTATCGAATAAGAAATCCGCCAAATGGGCGTAAGACGATTGAAAATGAGCGTAATAAAAGTATTTGTCATGTAAGAGCAGGGTTCTTGGTTAAGTGGCGGCGTTGAATTTCGTTTGTGAACGGATCGGATTTCTAGTAAGACAATACGCACTTAATTGATTTTAAAAAATATGACTGTGCTCAAGACATTTTCAAGATAAATGCATATACCTATGTATGCTCCTTCAAGCGGAGACATTAGGCGAATACTTAAGCTGAATCACCTCCTTTAGTCCAATAGCAACAATTGCGGGAATAGATTTTTATTTTAACCCTTCAGTTGTTCTGAAGTTCCTTCGAATTGAATATGCAGTCCCGACTTTTCTCTGTGTTAAATTGTCTGATATGTTCTGTAAGTCCACAAAGAGTCATTTCAAAACTTAATTTGTGCACATTGATGCTTCTTACAACGCTACCAATTACGTGCTCATAAATATGTAGTACTCTATAAGCTCATTTTTAAAAATTCACTGCCTACCCCATTTCCTTCGACTTCTACCGAGCCTGTAGAGAATTTTTCATTTTGATCCAAACCTCCTTTTTTACTCTCCTGTCCCCTACGACGGTCAAGAAACAAGACCCTCTGAACTGGGTCAACTACAGAGGCATCAGTTTCCTAAACATTCCCTACAAGATTTTATCTGCCCTATTGTGTGAACGCCTGAAGCCGTTCATCAACAACCTGATCAGTCTATATCAGTGTGGATTTAGACCCGAAAAGTCTACCAACGACCAAATATTCACACTGCGGCAGATCTGGGAGAAAACCCAGGAACTTTAAATCGATACTCACCACCTTTTCGTCGATTTTAATGCCGCGTATGACAGCATCCATTGAAACTAGCTATAGAGAAAAATGTCTAGTTTTTGGCATCCCTGCCAAACTCGTCCGTTTGTACAGGATGACGATGTAGAATGCACGCTGCTCCATCAAGGTCGGTCAAGACCTCACCGAGACATTATCGGGAGGACGCAACGTGGTGTCACTGGAAGATGGGTTTAGCGAACAATGAGAGCAAGACCAAGTATATGATGTCAACAAGAAAGGACATTCAACACCGACGTCTTGTACAGAACGTCACTATAAACAGAACTAACTTAGGTAGTTAAGGGGTTTGTCTACCTAAGCTAAGTATTGACTGTGAGATATGTATAACGACGTACTGCTGCATCGACTTAGCCAGAAGAGTGAAGATTCAACGAATGAGCTGGCTGGGTCATGTAGAGCAGATGGACATCAATGTTCCAGCTCGGAAAATCTTCGAATCCACCCACGGTAGGGAAAGACCGTGACTTAGGTGGCGCACGTAACTGGAAGGAAACCTTAACCAACCGAGCGTGCGAAACTGGAGGTAGCTGGCTAAAGATCAAACTGACTGGAGACGCTTGTTAGTGACACTCAGGTCCATCCCGGACTATAACGCCACCTACTAAGTTAGTAAGAGTTAGTAAGTGATACATCTGGTTAAGCATTCTTCGCAGAGGATGAAATGGCATCGTTTCGAGTTGGCGCTGACCTTGATTAGTGCATGTAAGGTATCAAAGACGAAACTATTGTGATCGTTTGTAGTCACACACGGTTGGCCCTTTGCCAAAGGCATAATAAGCACAATTGCAGTACTCGCATTCAAAGGTATACATACGTCTTACGTATTTAAGTTGCCCGAGATAGAACGCCGTATCTTTAGAAACATCATCCGCGAAATTATGTTCTTAAGTACCTTAGGTACTATTAGAAAGCAGTGGACCCAATACGGAGACCAGTGGCACGGTGGCCAAGAATCCCGCTGTACCAAGAATAATAACAGCCATCCTGCCAACATTTTGACCCTATTATGCGGGCTCCGTTGATTTCACCGAAGCTCAGTGTGTGTGACTATTTCGCAGTGTCTGAATCTTTACTGCGAGAAGTATCCAGAGTAAAGACTTGTTGATACATGAGATCAATGCTTTTTAGGCAGCTTGTCTGTTTGATATGAATGCAGTGTCTCTACAGCTATTATTTCTGCCAAGGTTGAGCTAATATACGAAAGGTAGCTAAGGATCGAGCACCATGGATAAATAATGATCGGAGGCGTTTGTAGAGTACTACTACCGCCGATCATCCTAATAGACTTTTGGAATACGTGTGAAGAAACTCGGTGTATGCCGCAATAAAAGCTCCATAAGGGTCATCCAACAAGAGGTGTCATTTTTTTAGCAAAATTACGGCATTGTGCCTGGTCTGCTGGCTTCAATTCTTGCGTCAACTGGACCTTATAATCATGTAGACCAATATCTTTATGCAAAATGCGGAGCAAAGTGGTTGGGGACAGGTGAATTTCCTATAATCATCTTGAAATGAACGCACCTGGTTTTTAGTCACACTCTCAACTACGGCTAACCTTGCCGGACTAAAACGAGTTCGAGGATTTACATCACTAACGACACGTTCAAATTTATCGATTAAATTCCATACAGCTGTTCGAGAAGACGCTTGATGATGACCAAAAGCAGTACAAGCTTTACGGAACCGTTTCGCAATATTTTCACCGTTTTTGTAGTGAATTTCCAGCCATTATCCGTGAATACTTGCATCGCTGAAACCGAAAGACTTTGGATATGCTCGGTATGTTTGCTATTGACAAACTTCGTTTAAACCAGCACGTATTCAAAGTCACGTGTCTAAGTTTCCAAATAAAATACTTCGACCTTTTCTGATCTGACCTCAATCTATAAGGCGTTCATTCGCCCAAATTTGAATTACAATTCTCATATCTGGTCTGATGCACTGAAAACCGTCTTGCACATTATATAAAAAATGTAATTGACATGGTTAAAACTTTTTTAAAAAATGTTTCCTGTCTCTCGTTTTGTCCACAAACAGTGCTCCACGGAAATAGCCTGTTTGATTCCGTCCTTTAACACTTCACCCGCAATACATATGTATGTATGTCGTACGGTTCCAATGCTCATCATTTCACCCTTAAGCCCACTTTCGTTGTAGGAATTTTTTCAAAGAACAATGTCTGTACATATGCATGTCCGTAGCTCTGGGTTTACGCCTCAGAACAACCCGCTAGGATTTATGTAAAACCAATGTATGTACATACATATGTATGTATGTAAACATGTGTGTAGATCGAAATCTCCTTTTTCTATCTTCCAAAGCCTCTGGCTTTAGTTTGAGTGCAGGTATAACCCCTTTATGCACAAAATTTGAATGTGAATGTCCCGCTCTAGACAGCAAATAATGGTGGTCTCTTAAATTTACATTCATACTATGCCAGGATAGCTAAAAATGTATCTACACCCAACAAAAAATAAATTTATCCGAAACCCACAGCTTATTCCATTTTCTCTCTATTTTTTTTAGAACTGTATCCAAACGTCTTAACTGCAGAACAGTGCATTCAAAACGTGTTCAAAGACATGTCGATAATTTTTCAAAATGTCACGCTCGAATCTAAACAAACCAAACGCTGACATAATCAACAAAAGTGCATTCATTTTTCCCTCGAATTTATTGTGTAAGCCTACCGCATTTTATTTGCTTAAATTAACGGGACAATTTATCAAACGCCAGTCATTCGCACGAACTGCACTACACTTTTCATAATTAAAAACAGCAAAAAAAAAAAAAATGGAGAGCGTGGAACCCAACAAGATCACCAATAATAATAAAATCCAATTTTAATTTTCCAGTCTTCTAACAAATTTTATTTAATTGCTTTGGATATATCATAAATACACGCAATGCGTCTTAAATTCCACGATAGATAGCCGCAAGCTAAGACAAGTGAGCAACCACCGCCAAGCCGCGCGCTATATCCTGCGGTACCATGCGAAAATATTTCATAGCCGCAGCTTTGCTCCACTTACATATGCACTAATCTCGCGACAACGGCCCGCCTTTAGCCCCAGCAGCGGTGTGCGCAGTGCCCAATATGCGATACCCATGCACGCACGACGATAGTAACTAATTTCAATATGGTAATAATTTTATTTCGGTCTATCTGAGAACACCAACAACAGAACAGCGACAAAAAAAAAACGCACACGCCAAAAATAAAAATAAAAAAAAAGAACGCACGGATTTTCGAACACCTTTTTCAACTTTGGATAAATTTTCGGCTTCAGATACGCGCGAAGTGCAAATGGTGAGCTGGCTGCAAGGCTTTGATATGGTAAGTAAAAGCGTTTAACGCATGCAGTACCCGACGGAGCCAATGGATCACCTGGGCAAAAAAAAAATCATTTTCGTTGTTGAGTATCTGCGAGCAATTTGATTCCATTTGCTCATTTTGTGGCACAGATGTTTGGCATGATGAAGGTGGGGCTGCTGCTGGGTGCACAGCAGCCACAGCAGTTTTGATACATTAAAGCTGCAACCTGAGAAAATAAATACCAATCGACAAGTAGTAAAATAAAGACACATATGTATCTACATAGTCGTACCTGTGCCGAACGATCTCTCGATGGTTCTTCGCGCGATAGTACGCTGCTGGTGCCAGTGGTAGATCATTTCTTTCTTTCGGTCGTTTTATGATTTGCCGGAGCAGAGTTGTTGCACCGAAAACGGGGCAGCATTTCATACGTTTACTCTATATCGGTTTCGATTGACCGTATATAAACGACTATAGGGCTAGGCCGGCCATCAGTATCTCGTGGTGCTCTACTTTTAGTGGAGCTCGATATAAAATTTATCTACCTGGTTAAGTGTAATAGTTGCGTGCCGTCAGAGCCAACTAAACCAACGAGGACAACGACAAAAAAAATAAAAATTTAACGGACTATAAAGGATTATTGCACGGTTTCGTTCTGGAAATTGTTACATAATCTGAGTGAATATTTGAAAGTGAAAACCGAGAAGCCCAAGCGAAATCGAAAAAAAGGATAAACGAGGATACGTCGTAATTCCGATCGTAGTCTACGGGTTGTGTGCGTGTGTGACATAATAGAGTGTGAAAATGAAGGTGAGTTGGAAGGACACAAATTAAAATATCACAGAGAACTTTAAATCGAAAAAAAAGTGCAAAGGAATTCAATTGGAAAATGTATAAAGAAAATTTTATAAAATATTTCAAAGTGGGTGAGCATTCGTCAGAAAGGAATATGCTTTGCGTGAAAATTCATATGGATAAATAATTATTGATGGTCCAGCAAAACTTACGTCAAAGTTTTACTTAAATTTTAAAATATTTGGTAGTTGGTGTTAAAAATTTGGCAAACTTAGAGATTTTTTTTTTTAAATCTTTCACCTATCGCTTGGAATACAGTCTAGTGCCAGAGTAGTTGACAAATTTTAATTATTCCTTTCAAAAGCACAACTCGCTTATTCATAGGCCCGACATTTTTTCTAATTTCAATTAGAATCTCGCAGTCTCTCTAATTGAGTTTAAACTTGATTTATAGACACACCTCTGGCATTAGCGGCTACGCCCTATTTTAGACTTTGGGGTTTAGGAAAGTGTTTAATCCATGAAATAGAAATCTATATTTCACAAACAAAGTTATAACACAGAACACCCACATAATATGTATGTAAGAGCTTGTGTAAGGTTTGGCAACACTTTTAAGAAAAAGTGCCAATGTCAATGATTTTGTGAATTTTACCCATGTAGCTTAAAAAATATAGTCAAAGACTTTATGTCAAAACGAATCCTGACATAATACTTAACATTATTACATTTATTTTTAAGGAGCTCTTAATGGACCTACTCAGTTTTCTTAAAGAGTACTAACTGGTTCACAAAACAGCCAACAATAGGATAGGTCCTTAGGTTGTCTTGGGAACCATATTGCTATTCCCACAACATTAATAGAGTACTCACAATGGACCTTCGATTCTTCGCGTGAAAGTGATAAGTCTTATCCATCACACATCCTTCGAAACCTAATCTAACCTAACCTAAGGAGCTCTTTCAAATAAATAGCTTGGGCGACAGCCCGAGAGGCCTAAGGTCTAGCAACCATTCATGTTGTGCATATAGATATATGTAATAGTTTAGGCCCGAATATAAGTAGAAGGATCGTAAAGTTTTTAAAATTGACTCAGAATGGCGAATTGAGAAGCTTTTTCATGGCATATTTTACTCCTGGAGATTTGTCATTGCTCGTGAAGAGATTGTGCCATGAAAAATATTTGGTTGATTGCCAAAAGCGAATCCGTTTCGGCGCATTTAAGGGTCCCAACTCACTAGGCACTGAACTACGGCGACCGCGGAGTAGCTCTTCATCGTCATCATCATTTTCCAATGACCCGCCTATCCACGGTCGCGGGTTTAGAGAACTTAAGCACAGGCTCTCCACATTTCCCTATCTTCCGCCATCGACTGTTAATCGCCAGAAACTATCCCCATATGAAGAGAGGTGAGATTTCGGACTTGGTCCAACCATCTCGTCTCAGACGTTCGGGAAATTACCATTACCTCTGATTTGTTCACGTTTACCTTCATCCCAGCCTCAACGCAAACGGCGATGAACTTATCTAGTGCGCGCTAAAATTAGGTCTGGGTGGACGTAAGGAGCTCTTTTCTTTTATTAATTGTAGCAGGCAGGAGCACCTATCGCAGACAACACAAGCTATATTTTGCAAGATCTCTTGATCGTTAGATCGGCATGATTTGATTCTGGTGCAATCAAAGTCTACGTAAGCTTGGTTAGTTTGTTACTATAAATAGCTACGGACAGAGTGTTTGCTTTTGATTGATAGAACTAACCGTATAAATCAGTTTAACACAGAAAGAAAAGCTCTGTGACTTATCTGGTACACTTACCAATTGTGATTAACAAAAACTACTTCAAACAAATGGTGAAAAATTCGGTTTATTTCATTTCACCAAATTCCTCAGTTTTAAATATATACATATGTATGCAGATACATATGTATGTAGGTATTGGCAGGCGTTTCTTACTAGTAAAAAAAGGTGGATGAACGTTTCGTCGAACAATTTTATTAATGACTGCTATGGTATGAAAATTACACAAATATATGTGAAGATGTACATACTAATACATTATTTAAAACGTAAAATAATCATGTTGGGAAACCAAGAGGGGTTATATTTTAGATTATTTGAATGACCTTGAAATGTATTCAAGGATATAACCAAACTTAACTTTCTAAAGGCATCAATTTAGCAAACATGTTCTACTCTTGTGAATTCCTACATACAAATGTATGTACATTTGTGTTTGATTAAGGCCAAACATTGCTTTCGAAACCTTCCACATTGTTGAAGGCGTATGCTAAGTGTAGCTATCGTTGTACGTAGCCTTTAAAAATATATTTATTTTTAATAAATTATAAGCAGTTTTCATTCACCTTTTTACCTACATACGCATGTATGTATATATTTATATATACAGTGGATTCCGCTTTATTGAACCGCTGGATAATCAGGACAGCCGCTTAACTAGGACAAATCTGTGTCCCAATTAAGCGGAATCCACTTATAGTGGCTGGTAGTCGCTATATACATACATAACTGGTGACTTCGACGTGATATTAGTGGTGCCTCTATGCGGGTATCACTAACTTCGCGCAAGTCGAGACAGAGGCTGTTTACCCAGATCCAGATACCTTGCAAAGCAACGAGGAAATGAATTCGAAGAAAATACTCATCAAGAGGACTGAAGCCATTAAGATGCCAGACCCATTGAACGCATCCATACTTGGGCTGTTTAACCAAGTACGCAAAGAACTCAAACAAGGAAGCGGGGCGATCCGAAATTTTGAAGAGCGAGCAATTCGAAACGAAGCCTCTTAAGTCTGCGCTAGTAGCAGTTTAAACAATGCTAAAAATTAGGTTCATTTACTGATGAATTTCGAAGGAGGGAGAAGTGTTAAGGGCATTTGGTGATTAAGTGATTAATCCACCGAGGCCAAGCAAATTCTTGATGTTGAAGGAACGTTTGCCTCGAAGTTCTTCTCCAATACCTAAGTCCCAAATATGTCGAGATCTAAAAGCGGAAGACTACTTTGGAGCCAACACAAATTTAAGCACACATGAAGCCCGTCACTTCTTGACGGCGTGGCACAGTGACGTCTTTTTTCTATATCTATCAATCTATAAACGTTTTCCGCAAGGATATAAGCGTTTCAAAAAGAGCAACTTCTAAACGCCCAAGCTTTTATGATTTAGCCGAAGTAAATGTACTGACACCGAAGACTACAAGCTGTGCCACTATAAGAGTGCCCACATTGAAGAAAGTCGAAAAACTAAAGTTTCCGCTGTGTGAATTTTGTGGTCGCATACGGCAGCAAAAACCAATTTGTCCATTGAGATTTCACATGGTGTTTAACTGTCATTAATGTCACTCAAGCAATCGTCGGTGCTGGCTTTTACACCGCTATGACTTAACTCATCGACTTAATGGTAAAATGGTTTTCGACGTCACCAACAAACTAAGAAAAGAAGGATATGGACCTAAAGAAGGTGGACTTAACCAACCCATTCGCTGACATCTTAGCAAACTTCATCAACATCACTCTTGAATCCTTCAACGTTGCTGCACTTCGTCCAACAGCATTCGAGGGCATCCTGTTGCTGATCGAGCGCGTCGTCTAGCAGGCGACAAACTTAAAGCACCTAAGGACATACGAAGATATTATGTGATTATGAATCTCCACACATTCTGAGTGAGCATCAAGATTATACTTTGTCGAGAAGAAAACTGGAGGTTGGCAATGACTATCGTTAGTTGAATAAGGTTCCAGTTCGTGGCAGGTATTCTTTACCACCCCGTACCTAGTTTTCCTTTAAGCTGGCAGCAGGAAAGATCTTCTTCACACTCAATCTGCAGAGAACGTATCACCAAATCCATCTTGCACCCGAAGATCGACCTAAAACAGCCGTTATTACACCTTTTGGCTTGCACAAACTCTGGACTCTATGCTACGAGGTTTGGAATTCTGCACTCAAAAAGGTTCTTATGAGATCGAGCATCAAGATCGTTTGACCATCGTTCTTAAAATACTTCAGAAGTTTTGTTGGACCATAGCCAAGTGTTACTTTGAGAATCTAAGAGAAGTTAGCTCGGGTTTATTGTTTTCCACTATATCATCGACGCGAAGCATTAGTAAACTATTCAAAACCAGACAATATGCATAGCTCAGAAATTTCACATAGTCGTAGGAGTAGGTCTCTTTGAAAAACCAGAACAAAGAAGCTCAATAAGACTCCCTAGTAACAATAGCATTTCCCAGGCGGTGGTCCTAGCAGTGACAATCTTGAAACGATTGACTTGGCAGGGCAAGTTTTACCACTGTCCGACCATCATTTAACCAGAACTTCTGTTATTCGTTCCATTCACATCTAGCTAATATCGGCTGCAGAGACGATTTCTTGAAACTTCCTTCAAACGCATGTGTATCCATTTCGCGCAAGTCTTCTTAGGCGTTTTTATCTTTATAAATCTCAGCTATGAATATCAGAGAAGATCAGCTTAATGTACATAGGAACTAGCCTCGGAAATATGACCTCTCAAATTTTTGTAAATACAAGTCGATGATGTTGTACTTTACAATCGTTGTACACCTTTGAAAGGCCTTGCCCCTGAACTTCTTGTGATGCTTCAGGCAATTCTTACAGACTGCACAATACTTAACTTATTTCTATTTTAAGCCGGGCTTCCACGATTACTCATGAATGACATTCCGGGAATGAGTGCGAACTTCATAAATGTTTGAATTCACCGGCATTCATGATTGCGCTCATCCCGGGAATGACATTCATGAATGATCGTCGATGCCTTGATCTTGCAACTATCTACTAATTTCTGACTTTGATGAAAATTAGATTTCCAAAACTGTCAATTGGAAATTGCTTGCTTCAATACTGCTTGTGGCGCAGACATCTGTTTTAAATCAGCATAAAGTTTAAGAGCTTCTTGATAGTCTTGATTTTCTTTATCCCTATTTTTGCTTAGATAAGATGCCAACGCCTGGTCTACATAATACATACTGCAGAGCACTCATTCCTCCATACCGACTCAGAATGGCGAAGAACCCGACTCAGGTCGCACACGCAGGTCAATGAGGTCCTTAACAAACTTGGCGTGCGAAACTGAAGACAGCTGGTTAAAGATCAAATTGGCTGGAGACGCTTGTTGTTTGAGGCCTAGGTCCACCTCGGTCTGTAGTGCCACCTTAAATAAGTATGAAGGGTGACTGGAAGTTTGTTATTCCCCGACAAGAGGTGGTGCCGCGAAAATTGTTCGTCAGGAATAAAGAATTACCTTTTGATGTGTTAAGCATGTAATTTTCGCCCATGAATGAATGAATAGCTGGCGCGACAGCTCGGGATGAGCCAAGGCCTAGCTTCTCGCATAGCAAGGAGACTATGATTTTTTATGCCGAAGAGTTCAAGAGTCCGAAGAACTGGCTGAAGACATTGAAGTTCGATTTAGGAAGGCTAGTGATAACTTGGGGAGGGCCTGTCTGTTGGTGAAATTGACCAGCGTACGATTCATTTGGCAATGTACATGGGTCTTGTGGAGAAAACAAAATATACTCTATTCCTTCTTTTTTGGATCCAATCGTTTAAAGCAATAGTGGAAGCACTTCCGATATTGAGTGTTTGGAATGATTGCTTTTTACCAAACATGCCGTCGTCATCCATTTCTGCCATGAAGGGGCCGTTGTAGATCTTAGGCTGCCTTGTATGTCATTAACAACGTTCCCATTTTCCCTTCCAGGCCCTTTGCTTCTGGCGTTAGGTCTTAACGCCCAAAGCAATAACGCCCAAATCAGATATAACATAACGCCAAAAAAAATCAGTGAATAACTTATTGTTGTAAAAATGGCGTCAATTTGGGCGATATTACATTGAGTTTGGCCGTTAAGTCCTTTTTTTGGTGCGGTTTGACGGGAAAAAGCGTTATAATGCTCAAATAAAGTCTTACAGTCCAAAAAAGTGGATACAACACCCAAATGTCCATAAATTTGTTAAAAGAAATAAATTGTAACACAGGTGTCGAAACATTTTCTCACGAATATAAGGAATTTACCCCAAATTTAAATTTTGAACAGCATTTGTATAACAAACCCTGGAATATCTATGCGGGGCATGCTGCACCAGTGACACCTCCCCTGCTTGGGGTCACTGTTTTAAATCCATGCGAAACATGGATATAAGGCATCTTTGCATACACCCAACCGTGCATTGATGTTATGTCCTTTTTTGGGATGTAAGACCTTATTTGGGCATTATAACATTTTTCAAATTGGGCGTTATTGCCTTCGGCGTTGAGTTCTAGTGAGGTTTTTACGCGCCATTTTCCTGTTCCAGCCGTTTTTTTTTTTGTAATTTAGTATCCAAACGGAATGTCAAATTTGTGTCATATGAGCATTTGCTCCCGCATCTCTAGCTAAGTTCTTCTTGAATTTTCGGTTTTTTCGATTCTCACAACAGGTTTTACTCTAAGCTCTAAACAAGACATCAGAGATAAAAATCAAAAACGCGAATATGAATCCGTATCCGAGATGTTAAAATTCTTTAAAATGGTTACCTACATTTGTACATATATTTGAATACGACCGCTTCGATGATTTTTCCTCTAAAAAACAAAACTCCATTGACCTTTTCAAATCTCTTATTTTAATTTTTTTTTTTTTTTTTGCAACAGAAATTCATCACACTTCTGTGCGCTCTCAGCCTGACGGTAGCCAGTCCCGCACAGCTTCCCGACTGTATTCATGGACATCAGGGCTACTCATATCCAGCGCCAGAAGTGAAATTTTCGGTTGGTCCGGCAGTAAGTTCCATCAAAGTCTCACCGGCAGTTTCAACGTATTCGGAAGGTGGCAGCCTTAATTATGCTTCAGTGGGTGCATCCGGAAGCAGTTTTGAGTCATCGGATGAATATTCAGGTTACTCTTCTGGCGGCTCTGTCAACATTGAAGGTCTTATTCCAGGAATTAAAACAGCATCATATTCACCGGCCGTTACGTACGCTAAAGCGGCTGGCATCACTTATGCTGATCAATCACCTGCATCAAAATATGCCGCAGTAGTTCCTTCGGGTATTGCTGTGTCGAATTACGTAGCACCTGCTGTCAGTAGAACTATTTACTCAACTCCAGCGGTAGCAAAGATCTCTGCCGGTCCAGCGTATATAGCTCCTGCCGCAGGCCCTGTATACTTACCGCCTCCAATCACGAAGATCTCAACTGGTCCAGCATATGTGTCGTCAGCGATTACAAAATATTCATCGCCTGCTATAACAAGTATTCCCTCCGGGCCGGCATACGTTGCTCCTGCGATTGCAAAAATTTCCGGCGCTTATCTACCACCAGCTCCAGCTATCTACTCACAGCCATCCGCAGTCGTCGCCAAGGTGGGATATGCAGCTCCAGCACTAACGAAGTACTCATCTGCGGGTGACGTATCAACATCTTACATCTCCACTCCCGTTGTGTCTAAACTAGTGGCGCCAGTAGCAAAGGTAGCGACATACTCATCGCCAGGCTATTCATACTCTCAAGCAACTCCGGCGGTCTCTAAGATTGCGACATACACTTCACCAGCGATTTCCTACGGTCCAAGCCTGGCTAAGGTAGCTACCTACACTTCGCCTGGGTATTCATTTGGAAGCGCCTCGCCAGCGGTTGCCAAAGTAGCCACCTACTCCTCACCAGCTTACTCCTATTCTCAGACAGGACCAGCCATATCCAAGGTGGCTACTTACTCCTCGCCAGGCTACTCATTCGGTCTTACTAGTCCCGGAATTTCAAAGGTTTCCACATACTCCTCACCGGCAATTGGTAAGATTGCCTATTCATCTGCCGCCGATGTATCACACCAATACCTTTCAGGTGGAGCTAATTTGGCCGTTTCATCATACGCACCAGCAATCTCATATTCCGCACCGGCCGTGGCCAAGGTCTCAACGTATGCAACTCCGGCCTCCTACTCGTATGCAGCACAACCAATTATAACAAAGTACGCACAGTCTGCCTCACCCTTGCAGGCATATTCGTACGCTCCGGCGGTATCTTCTTCTTATGTATCTGGAGCGTCGAAACTTGCCTACGCTACGCCAGCAGTGGCGAAAATTGGATATGGTGCTTCAGCGCTGGGTTACTCCTCGGCTGGTGCAGTATCTCATCAATATGTGTCAGCTCCAGCTAAAGTAGCCACGTACTCAGCGCCCGTTGCAACTTACTCCACTCCAGCATTGGCAAAGGTGGCATCATATGCCGCTCCATCTTTGTCTTATTCGTCAGCTCCGGTCGTATCCACTCAGTACGTATCAGCACCGGCTAAGGTTGCATACGCTGCTCCTGCTATAGCCACCTACTCGGCTCCGGCTGTTACGAAGGTAGCTTCCTATGGGGCACCGGCAATCGCCACTCAGTACGTTTCGGCTCCAGCTAAAATCGGTTATGCCGCGCCAGCTTTAGTGAAGGCATCGTACGCTGCCCCTGCAGTCACCTACTCATCAGCGCCAGCTGTTTCTTCACAGTACATATCCACACCAGCAAAGATTGCAACTTACGCAGCTCCAGCTTTAACCAAGGTAGCTTCATATGCAGCCCCCGCGATCGCTACCCAGTACGTTTCAACGGGAACCAAGATCGGTTACGCTGGACCAGCTATATCAAAGATAGGATCGTATGGTGTATCGGCTCCAGCGGTAAGTACACAGTACATATCAACACCAGCCAAGGTAGCATATGCTGCCCCGGCCATTGCTACCTACTCCTCACCTGCAGTTACAAAAGTTGCATCATATGCTGCCCCAGTTGTATCGACTCAGTATGTTTCGGCACCAACAAAGATCGGTTACGCTGCTCCGGCCATAGCCAAAGTAGCGTCATATGCCGCCCCATCTGTTACCTACTCATCAGCTCCTGCAGTGTCCTCACAGTACATATCAACACCAGCCAAGGTTGCAGCGTATGCCGCTCCAGCTATAGCAAGCGTAGGATCGTACGCTGCTCCTGCGATAGCTAGCCAATACATCTCAACAGCATCAAAAATAGGCTACGTTGCTCCGGCTGTCGCCAAAGTGGCGACTTATTCAACAGCACCCGCTGTATCCACTCAATACATATCTGCACCTACTAAGATTGGTTATGTTGCTCCAGCTGTGGCCAACATCGCAACATATTCTGCTCCAACGATAACCAAAGTGGCGTCTCTTGCTGCTCCAACACTTTCGTATTCATCGGCGCCAGTAGTTTCAACGCAATATGTTTCCGCGCCGTCGAAAGTAACGTTAGGCGTTCCAGCTATCGGTAAAATTGCAACAGTCAATACTCAATATGTATCGGCTCCCGCCAGAATTGCCTCTTATTCAGGTTCAATTGCAACTCATTCCTCGGCGCCCGCAGTCTCAACGCAATACATTTCAGCACCATTAAGATCAACGTCATATGCAGGCACAGGTATCGGAAAGATAGCAACTTACACTTCCCCAGCTTTAAGCGGATACCTGACTGGATCATCAATCACAAAAGTTGGAAGCTACGCTTCTCCTGCTTTAGCCACCTATACAACGGGACCTGCAATATCTAAGCTTTCCACATACTCGTCGCCAGGCATAGCAACATATTCAGCGGGCCCTGTAGTGTCCAAGGTTTCAACATATTCATCGCCGGCTATAGCAACATATTCAACGGGACCTGCATTGTCTAAACTTTCCACCTACTCATCTTCAGGCCTAGCAGGCTATTCAGTTGGTTCTGGCTTATCCAAGATTTCCACGTATTCATCACCGGCCATAGCAACTTTACCTGCCGTGGCCAAAGTTGCAACTTACTCTACACCAGCACTGGCTTCCTACTCTACTGGACCTGCAGTAGCCAAGGTAGCCACATACTCTTCGCCAGGATTGGCATCGTATTCCACTGGAGGTGTAGTGTCTAAACTTTCCTCGTATTCATCAGGCTATTCAACTGGAGCTGGCTTATCTAAACTTTCGACGTATTCATCACCAGGCATAGCAACCTACTCAACTGTACCGGCAGTGGCCAAGGTTGCCACACTTTCGAGGCCAATAGTAGCTGCTTACTCCACCGGGCCCGCCATTTCGAAGATTGCGGCATACGGCGGTCCAGGTATTGCAACATATCAATCCGGTGCTACTATCTCGAAGGCTGGTGGTTATGCTGTTTCGACCGGACATGGTATCGGATTGGGAATTGGGGGTATTGGTACAATTGCAGCCCCAGGCATTGCTTACCAGTCTGGTTTATCTCTAGGAAAGGTTGCAGGCTACTCAGCCCCAGCTACGGTTTCATACCACGGACGCCCGCTCATTGGTAAACTGGCATCACCAGCACTTGGAATTGCCAAAGTGGCAACCTATTCAACTGGACCAGCGATTGGAGCATTGCACGCCGGTCTAACGGGAATTGGTGGTTATCCAGTTGGTGCTATCGGACTTTCAGGAGGTTCGATTGGAAAATATGGTGCCATCAGCTTGGGACACTCTTCCGTTTCACCATCTATTACGTATCACGGTGCCTTAGCTCAAGCGGCCGGTCGAGGCGGCATAGGCCTTGGTCAGGCTCTAGGTACAAATGCTCATGGAGGTGCAAATGCTTATGGAGGTGCATTCTACAGATATGCTCCAGCAGCGCCAGCGGTTGCTACCTACGCTGCCGCACCAGCATCATATGTGAAAGCAGTTCCCACCACAGTTGTCAAGCCAGTAATTGCGAAACACTTAGAGTACTACGTAAGTATGCAAGAATTTGTTGAAAATAACTTGAACTAAATTTGTAGACATCCAACAGAGGACACTATTCTTAGGTGATCTGGCCTTCAACTAACAACTCCAGTCAGCTTGATTCTTACAATACGTTTTTAAACAAATTTTCCTCTTCAGTTTTATGCAGGGCCTCTGTAGGTTGGTATCCCTGTACAGCTCATTCTGCTCAGTTGCGGTAATACAGTTAACGATATTAATCTCAGGCCAATTTTATGTAGATCTTCTCGCTCTTTAAAGAACCAAGAGTCCTCAGTCTTCTGGTGGTTAGGGCAGGACATTCTCAAAGCCAATGCCTGACAAATACCTTTTTTTTTAAACCTACGTTCCTTGCAATATCGACCTAACTTAAGTCCTCGTATTTATTTCAATATCTCGTTTCATCACAGCTTGCAGAATTTTGCTTGTCCTGATTTGACTCAAAAGCCTCCAAGCTTGTGATGTTGCTTAGAAAAACGCTACAATCTCTGTTAACAATAAATGAACTTTTTAGATTGCGTTGTAGACACAGACTCCGGATATACTCGTCTTAGAAACCATCACTTTAGAAGGTTAACTTAAAAATTTGTCCTGTATCCTTGTCGATTTTTTCGAAAATTGTAAATTGAGTCTCCTGCCAAGAACTAGATCGAGACGAAGTGAAAGCGTAGCCTCATGTCATTGATGACAGTCCTGATATAAGCCTGGACTGCTTAAAAGACAGCATTTCTTCTTCAAGGCCTTCCACTCAACAGTCAAACCATATATAGATTAGGTTGGAAGAGTTTTATGGGTTAAAAATAAATAAATAGCTGGCGCGACAGCTCAGGATGAGCTAAGGCCTGGCTTCTCGCAACCATTCATGTTTATTGCACGAATGGAAGGGTCCTAGAATTTATTGCCGACTCCGAACGACGAATTGAGAAGCTCTTTCATAACAGATTATACTGCCGGAGGCTTGTCATTCCCCGACGGGAGGTGGTGCCGCGTAA
This sequence comes from Matsumyia berberina, assembly GCA_917880715.2. Taxonomy (NCBI): domain Eukaryota; kingdom Metazoa; phylum Arthropoda; class Insecta; order Diptera; family Syrphidae; genus Matsumyia; species Matsumyia berberina. The sequence continues at coordinate 41,737,055 of OU862870.1, forward strand.
AATGTTCGGTGGATATGGCTGGGGCTTGAACCCACGCCGCTCGGTCAGCAGTCCAACGCACTAACCACTGCGCCATGGAGGCCATGAGTTAATGAGGATTATTTTTTATCCTTAGTTAGCCTTGGAGCAGAGATATCGACCTTTACCTAGGCTTCAGTTGAGCCCGACGATATTCCCCTGGAACTGTTTTGTAATGTTGTATAGGGGTGAGCGGGGTTTTGTAGGGAAGAGAATTGGTGGTTGGAAAGATTGCAAAAATCTGATATCCATATGGATCCCAGACTTTTGCAGATTTCAGCAAGTCAGCTAGTCTAAATCTTTTTGAGAGCTTGTTGACTTCCGTCTGGAAGTATGATGAGTTGTGAGCAGAATACTCCTACCACGTTGAAGCCGTCCTTGTATTCCTCTATGTTGCCCTTGTAACCAGAGACCAAGCAGAGTTTCATGTTGTTCAGTGTGCCAAAATCTTCAGCTCTTCGTGAAAAACTTCTTAAGCTTGAGAACCCAAAGACCTATTGCAAGCGTTGCATTTTTCCGCATGCGTTCAAGTGCTCTTATTTTCCAATAGCTTCCCGTCCAGCGGTCGATAAAGATAAGCTGACTCCTGTTTTGTTTTAATGGATTGACCTGTAAAATGACGTGCTGCTTCATAAATATCATAAGCTCTGTTTTAACCGAATTAATACCTAAGACAAATTCGATGGACCACTTGACTACTTTAACGAGAGCTGATTCCATCATATCTTCCATCAATTACAATGGCTATGTCGTCTCTTCTTCTTCCCGGGTTAGGAGTGTATCATTGATAGGCTTGAAGTCTTTGGGTCTTTCTAAGAGGCTTATCCAATTTTTCGGAACAAAAACGAGTTTTACGTTCCACTTTTACAAAATTCTCAACGATAGCCAAGCAGCCGTAAAACCGGACTTGTCGAAGATGGCTAACGTGTACACTTAGTAATTTGGCCTAATCGTTTAACGCCACGGTTTATCTCGTCTAAACAAGTTGGAGGAACACCAGATTAGATTTGTAGTGATGAATACTCAAAACTGTCGAAATGTGCCTTCATCTTTTGCTCTACTTTTGCTTAATCTCCGTGAGGTAAAAATACAGGGTTTTTCAATAAGGACACAAAAATGAAATTCAGGATTGTCTTTAAACTTTTGCAGAGCCCAATCGGTGAAATTTCGGCGCTTCAATTGATCAAGAGACCTCGTTTCTTGAGTTAATTTGATCTTGTAAGGGTGTAGGCCAAGATTTTTACGCAAAATTCGCCACAATGTGGACTGAGAGATTTTCAATTCATGTGAATGGCATGGAATCGAACATTCAATAGTGAATATGTTGACTCGGATTCATCCACTATAGCCTGTCTGGTGGGACGATTATTACGACCGAAATTTGGAGTAAGTACTTCTAAAGTTGCGTCCACCGACTCAGAATTTCGGTAGTAATTTTCAATAATTTTCAAACGTTGCTCGTTAATGAATTTCACCATAACAAAAGCATAAACCTTAACTGACGTTTTGACATTGACAAATCATAAAATATTTCCCTATTTAAAAACTGTGTATAATATTCTTTTTCACGCAACATTCCATAGAAGACCAGGCAAAGCTTCTAAGAACCATCCCTGCAGTCAGTATTATATTTTTCGCACGTATAGAGAGGTCTACAGATATTTTTCAATTCATGAAAATTTGTAGTTCACTACCGAAAACTGAGACCGTGACTCAAACCTGGGCCTAAGTTGGTCAGTTTGGTCTCTGTTTTTTTATGAATGGACTATTCTTCAGTCGGTATCCATTATCATTTTTGTTTAGATTGGCTTTTTGGTGGTAACCCGATGTATTATACATAAAAGCACTGACTTCACGTTTGGGCGTAAAAATCAAACCAATTAGCATTTACTAATGCACACAATTTGTTCTGTACAATAGAAAGTATGTAGCTACAATATGTATCAACGTCATACACTGATACTTAAGACAATTTTCATTAAAAAATCCATTCGACGTTGCGATATCCACCTACGAGGCCATGATTTCAGAGCGCTGTATGTTGTCATTCACCTTGACATTGAAATTCAACTTGACGATAAGGTTGTAATTAAGCGTGTTATGCTCCTAAGATCCGCGACGAATGCGAGCAACTTTTCTGAATCTACAGAGGATATTTTTGTTCGAAATTTCTACTGGAATTGCATTGCCTCTTGCTTACTATAGGTGGCACTATCACCAGCAATGCAATTAAGGTTTTGCAGTGCACCATCTTGTTCGGAGAAGCTAATTCACAAGAAACCTCTATTTATCACTAATTGTTATGCAAAACATCTACTTAGATCGATTAACTCTTCTGTCTGGGTGGATTCTAATGCATGGTAAGGTGCAGCCAATCCACTGCTATTTTGTCCTCCGTATAGTGGTGTAGACTCATTCTTTGGCAAAGCTGTTTGTTGGAGGTATGACTCGGCCAAAAAATTCCTAATAAGATCCAAAGGTATCCTTTAGGAATGGCAGCTCCTGATCTTTTTCTGATACGATGAGGGCAAGTGACCTTTTAATTACTTAACTGGGTACTGATAGGAAATCCAATTATTTGTAAGCTCTTTACGGATGTTCTAAATAGTCGTTCTGTCATACATGGTTTCATGGCTTTTTCAGCCTTTATACAGGGTTTTTCAATAAGAGCGCTACAAAAGTTTTTTTTAAATAAAACAAAAACGGTTTTGGATATTAATGAAATTCTTTATTCCTGTGAAAGAACGTTCGATGCCATTATGTATGGAACTCGATTTCTTTTGCATGGCCACCACGGGCACGCTTGCAGAAGTCCAGACGCTGAACCCAATTTTCGACGGTTTTCAAGCATAAATCGGCCGATACTGCTGCAATTTCACGTTCGATATTCGTACGAAGTTCATCAATCGTCGCTGGCTTGTTGGCATAGACCATAGACTTGACGTAGCCCCACAGGAAATAGTCTAACGGCGTCAAATCGCACGACCGAGGCGGCCAAGCGACTGGACCATTTCGTGAGATAACACGTTCTCCAAACTTGGTTTCCAATAAATTGATTGTGACATTCGCTGTGTGGCTTTTGGCGCCGTCCTGTTGGAACCACATGTCCTCCAAGTCCATATCATCCAATTGGGGCCAAAAATATTCGGTTATTATTGAACGGTAGCAATCCCCATTCACAGTAACGTGCCGGTCGTGATCATCACGGAAGAAGTACGGCCCAATGACGCCGCCGGCCCATAAACCACACCAAACCGTAATTTTTTCGGGATGCAATGATGACTCATGGAGTACATGTGGATTGCGGCCTGACCAATACCGCATATTTTGTTTATTGACGAAGCCATCCAGCCAGAAATTATGACGACCATAAATTGGACGTAGCGCTCTTAACGTTGAGGCCACTGACTCCGAATTTCGGTAGTAAATTTTAATAATTTCGACTCGTTGTTGGCTCGTATATCTTTCCATCATGAAATGGCAAACCTTACTGAAGAGAAATGTCGATAAACCGCAAGAAAAATATGGCGTCGTTTGCTGTCCCTGTCGCTCTATTTTTGTAGCGTCCCTATTGAAAAACCCTTTACGTGTTACTTCCTTCTGCTCCGTCGTTATAATTTGAGCGTATAAGCTCACCGTTTCGTCTTTAGGTGTCTGTATTAGCTTTTCTGTCCTTTGCCGATGAAGATACATACACACATATGTACATACATGGTATGTATCATCATTATCATCATCATCATTTTCAATGACCCGCTTATTCACTATGAGGGTCGCAAGGTTAGGGTGCTTAAGTGGACCTTTTTCATCTCCGGATTTTTCCCCATTGACTCTAAATCATCAGGGGCTATCTTCATACGGGTAGAGGTGAGATTACGGATTTGGTCCAACCATCTTATCGTAGGCCTACCCAAGGGCACGGATTTCATGGCACGTCTTGGAAACCGAGTTGAGGACAAAGCCGCTGATTGATTCTGTTAAATGCAGAGTCCTGGAATTGTTGGGACTCAGGGAGATCACGGAGCTTGTTGCGGTTGTTCTTGGTTAGTCTGAACAGGCTGAAATGGTTTATTTCGAAGAATACAGTACGAAGGCATATCAAACTAACATATGTGTCATTCCGATATTGGCCCCAAATCTTAATTTGGACATACAGGGTTTTTCAATAAGAGCCCTACAAAAGTTTTTTTAAATAAAACAAAAACGGTTTTGGATATCAATGAAATTCTTTATTCTTGTGAAAGTACGTTCGATGCCATTATGTATGGAACTCGATTTCTTTTGCATGGCCACCGCGGGCACGCTTGCAGAAGTCCAGACGCTGAACCCAATTTTCGACGGTTTTCAAGCATAAATCGGCCGATACTGCTGCAATTTCACGTTCGATATTCGTACGAAGTTCATCAATCGTCGCTGGCTTGTTGGCATACACCATAGACTTGACGTAGCCCCACAGGAAATAGTCTAACGGCGTCAAATCGCACGACCGAGGCGGCCAAGCGACTGGACCATTTCGTGAGATAACACGTTCTCCAAACTTGGTTTCCAATAAATTGATTGTGACATTCGCTGTGTGGCTTTTGGCGCCGTCCTGTTGGAACCACATGTCCTCCAAGTCCATATCATCCAATTGGGGCCAAAAATATTCGGTTATCATTGAACGGTAGCGATCCCCATTCACAGTAACGTGCCGGTCTTGATCATCACGGAAGAAGTACGGCCCAATGACGCCGCCGGCCCATAAACCACACCAAACCGTAATTTTTTCGGGATGCAATGATGACTCATGGAGTACGTGTGGATTGCTGCCTGACCAATACCGCATATTTTGTTTATTGACGAAGCCATCCAGCCAGAAATTACGACGACCATAAATTGGACGTAGCGCTCTTAACGTTGAGGCCACTGACTCCGAATTTCGGTAGTAAATTTTAATAATTTCGACTCGTTGTTGGCTCGTATATCTTTCTATCATGAAATGGCAATCCTTACTGAAGAGAAATGTCAAAAAACCGCAAGAAAAATATGGCGTCGTTTGCTGTCCCTGTCGCTCTACTTTTGTAGCGTCCCTATTGAAAAACCCTTTATAACCGAAATTGAGTCGTGGACTTATCCCAAACCTCATGTCATCGTGTATCACAATAGTTTACAGAACATTTTTTTCTAAATATCTACATATGCCAAAGTGGCTCTCCTTCGGTTTAGCGGTCTAGCAGGTCACCTCTACATAGTAAGCTGTTTTCAAATTTTCGAATGTCCTAGGGTAAGACGATAGAAAACTTTTGATCAAGTCAACCATGATTAGTGTCCTTTGTCGCCCTTCAAATATGGAATTGGTTAAAAGCCGACTTTATTTCTTAGTGCCAAAGTTTTTCTTAAAAAAATTCAACAAATTAATATCTATTCCCAGAACGATCATCCAAGGTATGCATTCGAATATGGCGTAAACGACCCCCACACCGGTGACATCAAACACCAAAAGGAAGAACGCGACGGCGACGTAGTGAGAGGCGAATATTCCCTGGTGGAGCCCGACGGCAATGTACGCACCGTAAAATACTACGCCGATTGGGAAACAGGATTCCATGCCGAAGTGATAAACAGCCGAGATGCGAAAGTTATTGCCAAACGTACCGCGAAAAGGTCTTAAGCATGAGAATCTCTCACTTCCGATGCATTAACTTGAACGCAATTATTTGTTTGTTTTTAATCAATGTAATTAAAAAAGAAAAGAAAAAGAACAAAAAATATATATGGAGTTTAAAAGAAAACACATGCATATCAGATCAAAAGGTATATAGAATAATTTTCGCATCTCATTTTCACTTTTGTCACCAACTTTTATTACATCATCGTGTATTGCTCATTAAAATATTTGTAATAAAATGTAAATAATATTTATTTTAAAAATGAAAAAAGAAAACAAAACGACAACCGACAAACTGCCAATCTTGTATTAAACACAAAAGAAATTAGTTTGAACATGTGTACTTACGGGGCATATGTATTTCGAATATGTATTTTCTACAAATGCATTTTGAAACAAAAAGAAAAATTATATTATTGTTAATATTAATATTTTTATTTGTGATAAAAGTGTCATATGTCATAATTTTGTAAAGGAGAAAACGCGACACAATAAATTAAAACATAAAAGTATTTGAGTTTTTTTTTTTTTTGGTCCAAACAGCAACTCGAGAAATAAATGGTTTGGTTAGAATTACTGACGACCTAAGGTAAGCAGACTAATCAAGAAGATTGATATATGTTATCTACATTTCACTCAAGTAGGTTGCCCTCGAAGAAGAAGAAGGGTACAAAGTAAATTTCGTCCATAATATCAAAAATAGAGCTGCTCTCACAGTTAATAACCTTAGATACCAACTGTGTCACAAAATTACAGAGGACCAGCAGCACAAGTTCGAGAACGCAGTTCAATGATCCAACTGTTAGGAATTTGAAAACACAGGTTCAGCACTTTACTGGCAGATGCTTAATTTCCGACAACCGACACAGTTCTTCGGACTAAGATTAAGTTTAATCCAGGAAAGGATCGGCCTTAACAGTTCACTTGCAGAAAGAGTCGATATTCCGCTGGGCACTGTTAAGGGCTTTGTACATTTTCATTTAAACTCCACCGGCTGACTATAGCTATCCTAAGCCACCAAATCAACAACCACAAACTAATAAGGTTTAAACGAGTTTCGTAGTTACAAAACGGCACTAATTGGGCTCTAAAGAGCCGCCACTTTACCTACCTACAGAGGTTGCCCCATGTACACTGCTTTAATAAATAAAATTAAAGCACTAACAAGTAAATACTTAAACGAATTGCCAATAATCGCTAGAAGGCTCTGCTACAAACTACTGTCGCAAGGCATAATAAAAAAATCTAAGTAAGGGAGCTCAACAAATACAACTCCAGACTCCAGAGCTTTGTCAATCTCTCATGCAGAAAGACACAAAAACCCTCTGTATTCTTGTAGGAATAATTATAGGTCATAGTACTCTGCGCTATCACATAAAAAAGCTAAGGCTAAGTGAGGACGCCCTTTGCATGGGTTGGGGAGACGTGGAAGTTAATGATGACACAACCGACTTCCTCTGCCACTGGTCAGGTCTTTGCCACCTCAGAAATCCTTTGGAAGACACTTTTCCAGGATACCGAAGAACTAACTGACGAACCTACATATCAGGGACATCTGGAGGTTAACTCTGGCGTCAAGAAGGTGTGAAATCCTGAAGGAATAGGAGGGTGCTACGGGTATTACTCCCCCCCTCGAAATGGGACTCTGAGTGTGACGCAGAGGGCTCTCTCTCCCCTCGCCAACCGATCTACCTCAGTCAGTCACCTTAATAATGCAGAACCATGATGAAGTTACGTCAGGTTGAAATGGTTGTCAGTTAAAGGCAACATACTTAGACCACTCATAGGACCACGTAAATTTTGGAAATTTTCTTTCCAATTAGTTGAACCAATTGCCTAATGAAGCGAATTAGGCTAGAGGAGAATGAAATAAACATACCGCTTAAATTATTATAAAAGAATGGTCCTAAGTGAAGTTTCCTCCTGCGGAAGAGAGCTGGGCAGCTGATAAGAAGGTAGAGTCAAGTCATTTGAGTATACCGTATACGCCAACCCTAGAAAACCAAAGTAGGCGCACCACACTGTCTTTTGGATCTAAAACTAAAGATGTATTCGGTCGAAGTCCCATTAGTTCGCAGTCTGGTACTGGTTAAAGGTTAAAATTCTATCGCATTGGAACATCGTTATAAAGAAAGCGAGTAAGGCAGCTATTAGAACCCTCACAAGCAGAACCAAATAAACGAAAGGCTGCCATGTACCTCGTTACTAGATAATTGGAAAGTATAACATCACCAGTTGTTATACCATTCCGGCGAATTGAGAAACAATAACTATTCTGCTCTGCATCCTTCGAAATCTTGTCGGTATAGTTTTTGTAGTCGCCGTAGCTCTTCGGATTAGACGATATGATCTACACGCCTCTACTTAGTGATAACAAAGTAGATCTACTTTGGGTTTAAATGCATCTCGCTGAGGATTGCTTTAAATCAATCAGGCCCGCGAATAGTTGAATTTCTCGTTCTCATCATTCTCATTTTCCAATGACCCGCTTATACACTATGAGGTTTGTGGGTTTAGGCTGCTTAAGTGGACCTTCCACATCTCTCGATCTTCCGCCATCGACTCTAAATCATCAGGCGCTATCCCCATATGGGTGGAGATGAGATTTCGGACTTGGTCCAACCATCCCATCCTGGATCTACCCAGGGGACGTCTTGGAAACCGAGTTGGGGGCATGCGTTTAACGTGTCCAAGCTATCGAAGTATGGACCTCTCCGTTCGAAGAAGTTGCTGCTCGACATTGAGTTCCTTTCGTATTCTGGTATTCCTAACTCGATCTTAACAAGTTACCCCAGCAATGCAACGAATAAATCTCATTTCGGTAGCGTGTATCCGCGATCTTATTCTTTCGGTCATTGCCCAAACGTCATGACCGTAGGTGAGGATCGGGACAAACACTGATTTGAAGACCGATAGCTTAGGCCCATGTTCAGCCCTCTTGATAACATGTTGACCAAGTTGTCTCAAAGTTGCTTCAGCCTGATCAATCCTACAGGATAACTTAGTATTGCCTCTTCCATCACTCGTGGATAGGAGGTAGAGATAATTAAGCTTTTCCACCTGTTTCAACAGACGTTCGGAAAATTGCCATTAACTCTGATTTGTTCACGTTTGCCCTCATCCCAGCTTCAACAAAGACGGCGACGAACCTGAGTGGACGTGAGGATGATTAAGTCATCCGTCTCACTTAAGTCATAAGTCTCTCAATTCGAACTCGCCACCGCTCCATAATCCATAAACATAATGAAAAGGAGAGGTGGCAGAACGCACCCCTGGCGAAGTCCAACGCCAACGAAAGGTGTCGATTCAACGCCGTTCTCCCAAACATTGCTTTTACAGTTTGTGTACAAAGATTGAATGGCCCACAGAGAGAGAATCATCAATCCCATCCTCCTGCAGTACACTCCACAGTTTACCTCGAAGGACCCGATCATATCCTTCCTCTAAATCCACAAAACAACTGTAGATAGGTATGGTATACTGCCAGGCCTTCTCACGTACCATTCTGAGAGCGAATAGCTGGTCGGTTGTGCTTTTACCTGGACGAAAGCCGTACTGCTCATCGCCAAAGTTGAATTTAACGAAGAAGAAACCGAAAAAAAGATTTTTTTGAAAATCCTATGTAGACCCTATGGCGCTGAAGCAGTTAAAGATATTCAAAAAATTCTTTGTAAGGTATTCACTTGCGTTTGCGTTAACGCGCTTCGAAGAAGGAGATTTACTCACCCAGAGGGACAATGCAGTAATGCAATACTCTGCCTAAGGTGACGCACACAAGTAGAAACGGACCTCAACCAACTTGGAGTGTGCAACTAAAGGCTTGTTGGCTAAGGTCCAGGTTTACTCCGAACTATAGCTCCACCTTCAGTAAGAATCGTGTTGATTTGCGACTTTCGTACTATTTTCTATTATTTTTTTTTTTTTTTTTTAAGGAGACCCAATATAGCAGATAGTAGAGGGCATTGCCTACAATTGACAACCAGTGTGTTCGCAGCTAAATATTAGTTGGTAAATGTTTCTATTATTTGTAAATAAAAACATATTTCCTGCAACAAATCGGAGTACATATTGGATGGTATGGTAAGGCATATTGGGGTGAACGGAAGGCTCTTCGCTTAGACTTCAGTCGGGCTCGTTGTGTTCTCCTCTTTTGAATTCCGAAACTGTACAGATGGAGTAGGTTTGGGACGGATGTTGGCAGGGATCTAAGGGAACAATTATCGAGTTGACACTATTGATCTGGCCAATCTTCCTGTTTGTCTTATGAAGGCCGGGATCTCACCGATTCCTTTGTCCTTGGATAGGACAGATGTGTATTATATTATTTTTACAACGTGACAGTATATTTCATGTCAAGTCAACTTGGCTAACATTGGATAAATACCTATTAATGTCCACCCTCCTACTTTGGGTAGAGGTCGTCACGTCACGTTACAGTCTCAACTCAAAGTGTGTAGGCTCGAAACCATGGCCCGTAAATTTTACTATTAAGTGCATTTGACTTGATAATAAAAACGAGAACAAGTCAGGCATCACGCTACAAAACTGAAGCAGACACTTTTTTACTTCACTCTCAAGTCTCAGTGCAGCCAATTACGTAATTGAAATCGTCATTGATTTCAGAAAATAAATTTGATTTTCTCGAAGGTAAACCGATTTGCACAGACGCGACTTCGAGAAAAATCATTTGCGTGGTGGTGCCTATGTGAGTAAGTAACACGAAGCGCGACAAGTTTTATCCATATGGGAAAGAGTGCAATTATCTTTGCCTGCAAATAAATTTTTTTTTTTTTTTTTGAGGAAAAATAAATTTATGCGTGATATAGGCTTAAATTCTGGTTCATGGTGCAGAGGAAAATGCAAATGCTCGCAAGCATGCACTAAATGGGCGTAAGTTACGAACGAAATTGAATATTTATGGGACGTGATATGCAGTCCTCGGTGCTCAATCTGGTTTTGTCACCGAATTGAGTGACTAATTAACGTTGTGTAACTCCTGAAAGGTGATGTGTCGGTGTGTGTCGAATGCAGATCATGATAGGAAGTTAGTTTAGGAATTTTTCTAGGCTTATAAAACACGTTGCCTTATTAATGATCATGAGGAACTTAATAGCTTTGCGTACTGCTCAACACACTTTATACATATTATGACACCTCAATTATGTGCAAATGAGATTAGAAGGTTGAATAGTTTGTGTAATGCTTCTACTTTTATTCTTGTATTTCTATTTATATCTCAAGCTTGTTAGAGGTTAAAGGAAAATTAAGGAAAAAGAATAGGTAAGGCTCTACCGAGCTGATCATTAACTCCATAATAAAGAGAGCTATGTGAACCTATTCCCTGAAAAACCTTTGCAATTGCTCTGAAAAATCTGGGAAATTTGGAATGGTTAGTGCTAACTTACTTACTTAAAGTCCGGTGTGGACCTAGGCCTCAACCAACAAGCGTCTCCAGCCAGCTCGATCTTTAGCTACCTCCAGTTTCGGACGCCAAGTTGGTTGAGGTCCCTTTACACTTACGTGCGCCATCTGAGTCGCAGTCTTCCTCTACTGCGCCATCCCTCGGGGGTGGATTCGAAGATTTTCAAAGCTAAAGCATTGATGTCCATCCGCTCTACATGCAAACTCAGTCGTTAGACTTTCACTCTTTTAGCTTAGCCGATGTCCCTCTAAAGCCCGTTCAGATCGCTTTTCTATCCAGTCCTCCATTTATCGTCTATGCAGTCGGGACCGAAAATCACCCAAACAATTTTTTTCTCAAAACATCTGTCTTTGACAGAGTCCATGCCTCTGAGTCATAGATCAGAACAGAGATGATTAAGATATTATAAATGTTCGCTTCAGTTGTTAGAGAGAGGGCCTTCTGTTCGTTTGATGATTCAATAGTTATAAGGAATGATTTCAGGTAATATTATAATGTATTATACATACACATGTACCTAAGTATACTATTGTGTCAAAATAAAAAGTGGTTAGTGCGTTTGACTGCTGCGGAGTTCAAGCCACAGCGGCACCACCTCTCGTCGGGGAATGAAAAGACTCCGAGAGTATAATTTGTCATGAAATAGCTTCTCAATTCACCGTTCGGAGTCGGGTAGATCCCTTTCAATTCGTGCGAAAAATGTAAAAGGTACAACATGAATGGTTGCGAGAAGCTTATCCCGAGCTGCCGCGCCAGCTATTTATTTATTTATTTTTCATCTCATCATCATCATCTTCCAATGGCCCACTTATCCACTATGAGGGTCGCGGGTTTATGGAGCTTAAGTGGACTCCCTACATTTACCGATCTTCCGCCGATCGACTCTAACTCATCAGGGGCTATCCCCATAAGGGTAGAGGTGAGATTTAGGACTTGGTCCAGCCATCTCATCCTAGGCCTACCCAGGGGACATCTGCCCGATGGCACAAACAGAGCTGCCCTCTAGATTTCTTTGAACTTTTTAACCGAGATTCCTTGTGTCCAGAGTATTGTGGAAATCTCTAAAGTAAATCTCCAACGCTCGATCGAAAACCCGCAAAATAGGTGGCTGGCTTACCTAGTGATTCTCTCTGACTTTCACGAGCTAGAAATGATCAGCGTGATATCAGACTCGATGTTCAAATCGTTGTAATTTGAAAGAAGATTTCAAGGCAAAACCCGGCTTCGCTTGGCCTGAGAAATCGGCGACTCTCTGCTGTATTTCAAAGGATGAGTGTGGTATACTGGTGGCACTTACGTGGATTCTGGTCTTGATGGAACCCATTAATCTAAGAAAAATTAAGTCTGGATCATGTTTGTTCGTGGGCAGTTAGGAAGCAGCTGGAAGCAGCTGAAGAAAACAGGCGTAGACGTGAAGAAGCACCTAACCAAAGCCAAATAAAAATATCGATCGGATTTCGGCTGTGTATGTACCTCCATATATGTATGTATGTATGTATTCAGGGATTACTCTCGATTCTCAATTATCTTACATTTTTTTATTGAACCTTCACTCTGAACGAATAAAAAAAAACATGCCAGATGCGAACATATCCCCAATTAAAGAGGAAAATCGCACTTCCCTCCTGGTTAGGTGTGTATGTACATGCATGATGGAGATGCTCTTGTTTACGATTGTCTTAAGGTGCTTGATGCACCCGAAGGTTTATGCAATTACAAAACAAAACTTCAAGGTAAACCGGTCGCTCAATGCATGCGAGATGATCCGTACGCCATCAAGTTACCCTCTCACTTGGAAAGATGTTAACCACACAATAAAAACTTCTTCTCCATGCTACCATAAACAGGGTGTTTATCCATATAAATAACCGGTTGAATGTCTGACATACTTCCGATGGCATTGAAAATATTGAATTTCTGGGACACGCTATGTGTGTCATTGAGCTACAGCCTGCATGGAAGGTACGCAACCCTATGCAGGGATACACATATCACGTTCTACCAAAGCACAAAATTCAATAAATTGCAGTCATGGCCAATAAAGGGTGAAGAGTATTGGACGGACTACAATGTTGGAGGTAGGATTACATTCAAAAAAGGACTGGGTAGGTTGGTACTTTCAATTTTGGAAAAAAAAGAAAGAGATGGAAAATGTGCATTCATATGTGTATTACTGGGTTATTAATTTTATGTTACCAGTTAAGAAGTGTTTTGAGACCATGATTACGCTCCTGAGTATCCGAAATTACATCCACATCACGAATCAATGCCTCACTTTGAGGACATATGGTCATAAGTATGTACGTACAAACATAAGTATGCAGAGCTTCTTTTTCATCCACTGTACTGTATCAATATGTATGCACATGACTCTATTATAGACTCAAAGGATGATATAACTTTTGTTATGTGTAAAACGTTTTGTTATCATGAATAACTGATATCAAAGGATTAATGCTGGACGCACTTTTTCACAATTAAGGAATTTGGCAACTGGACCTGCCCAGGGCTCAATTTTGTCCTCCTTCTCTTCTGTCTGTTCATCAATGACCTGCCTCAGGCGTGCTCAAACTATTCCACATGCCTGTATACATAGGTGTGTATGTGATGCACATGTATATTCGGACGATGTTCAGAGGATGTTTTCTCAAGACCTGAATCTGCTTTGGGTCTTCCCGCGTCCTCTGCCATGGCCTTCATTGACAATTGGGTTTGCTACAAACACAATTGTGTGTGGCATGGCTCTCCAAACTAAACGAATGCTCTCGAACGTCTCTAAGAAATAAGCGGCATTCTTGCTGTCACTCAGCAGAAGAGACTGCAGACAACTTATTAGTGTTCTATCGGGACACTTTGCTTCTGCCAAATATCTTAGTGTGTTAGGCTTAAGACACCACTGTCTGCGACTCCTGCGAAGCGCGACGATACTCCGGATCATTTCCTTTGAGATTGTCCTGCCTTTGCTTTGATCAGGTGATAGATTTTCTGTGCTGATGTGGTGAGTGTTGATATTGTAAGTTCATAATTAAAGTGCCTTCTCGGCTTTCTCCGAAAGTCGAGTAAATTCCAGTAAAATGGATATAAACTGGGCCCTGCTTCCGAAAAGTCTCAGCACCGACAGAGAGAATTAATACCGATTTACCTATCCAACATTCGTGTTCGATTCGTAGACAGCATAACCAACCTTAGATTTCAACCATATTGATCTCTTTCAGCGAAGGATCATATCTTTCTGTCTTGTGTAGGTCATACATTTCAATTAATAAAAGATACTTTTATTTTAATTCTTCCGTATGTTCTCGCTAAACCCACTCAATACCGTTCAGGTGTTGAAATTACCTCTAAACAGGATATTCACGTTTATACATTAGACATTCTCATACTTACTCATGAAATGCTGAAACAAAAAGCCCTCTAGCAGAATAATTGATGTCTGTGCAGGACGCTGATTCGAAAAACCACCAGCTTACGTAGAGTATACATACATACATACATATGTACATACATTTTTTTTTTTTTTTTTATGCGCAGATAGGTGTGAAAATCCCTAATGGATACTCTTTGGCCCGTGCCATGAGTGATGCCCGACTCCATGCTCCTGCATGTCTAAGTGCTAAAAAAAACTCCTCCTTCTTGCTCTGTCTCCTGGTTTGTTCACTGCGTCACCGCCAGTCAAGGCATTCCTTCGCAGGGGCAGGTTTGACATTTCGTCGTCTCCTTCTCAACTGCCAGAGCTTCTTGCGTTCTCGCTGCTCTTTCCTCTATTCGCTGTTGCTGCATTATGCTTGTGATAACTTCACTTGCATTCTCCCAGCCTTCGCGCGTTTCCAGCATATGTATATCTGCTTAGGCCTCTTGGGGTGAATTGAGCTCCAATTGCTCTCTCAAGGATAGTTCTAGCACGCGTGTAGTTTTCGCACTCCATCAGCACATGCTCGGCGTTCTGGGGTTTCCCTTCACAGTGTTGGCAGAATGGGTCATCCACATGCTTATACTTGTAAAGGTACTCCCGAAAGCATCCATGCCCTGATAGGAATTGCGTAAGGTGGTAGTTTACCTCTCCGTGCTTTTTACTAGTCCACTCATCAATGTTGGGGATCAGTTTATACGTCCATCGCCCCTTCGTTGTGATGTTCCACCTATTTTGCCATTCCGCTTTAATAGCCTCCAAGGCCGTTAGTCTGCCGTCAGGCTCGCCTTCGCGCAGTGCCGCAGCCTTCTTCGCTTCTAGATCGATAGGCATACGGCCTGAGATTACACTTATAGCATCCGCTGACACAGTTCTAAAGGCGCAGCATACCCTTAGGGATGCAATCCTATGCGCCGAGTTCATCCCTCTGATGTACGACTTATGGTGCGCCTCTGACGCCCATATCGGGGCCGCATACAGGAGCATGGACTTGCTCACGGTCGTCAAAAGGTTTTTGACCAGCTGCCTTGGTCCTCCAATGTTTGGCATGGGCCTGCATAGCGCTGCTACATATGTACATACATAAATATAATTCAGTGTTTGTTCCGACCCTCACCTATGGTCATGAGGTTTGGGCCATGACCGAAACAATAAGATCGGTGGGGTAACTCGTCGAGATCGAGTTAAGAACAGCAGAATACGCGAGGCACTAAATATCGAGCAGCTACTTCTTCGAGCGGAAAGGTCCATACTTCGATGATTTAGGCACGTTCAACGCATGTCCCCAACTCGAGACGTGCCATGAAATCCGTGCCATCGGTAAGGCGTCTCCTGAGTAGGCCTAGGATGAGATGGCTGGAACAAGTCCGAAATCTCACCTCTACCCGTACGAGCATAGCCCCTGATGATTTAGTGTCGATGGCAAAAGATCGAGAGATGTGGAGGGTCGACTTAAGCACCTTCACCCCGCGACCCTCATACTGGATAAGCGGGTCATTGAATATGTATGTATGTATGTATGTATAATATACGTACAAATGTTATTTAGATTAAATCATGCACTTTGAATGATTCCATCAGGTTACGGTTGAAGTCACTAAAATTTTTTAGACGCGTGAGAGTAAAATTTTAAAATCACAATGAAAAATGCGGCGGAAACAGAACAAACGGAAGTGGGAACTAAAGTTTAGTTAAGAACAATTATAAGTATTGCATAGTTTTATGCAATATAAATATAAACTGGGATAAAACAATTTTCTATTGTATACTCTTGGGCACTTGATGCAGAGCTAATTTTCAATGATGTTCTGGATGCATGGTAGTGCATCCCCAAGTCGAAGGAGAAGTTCCTTTTTTCAACTTTTAGCAATCGATTTTTTTAAGTGAATCTTCTTACAGGTAACGCATCACTTTAAAGATTAAAACCTTCGTATGTGCGTTAATGTCTTGGGGGAAAATGTTCACCAATCTGACGATGCTTCTTACCTGAATTGCATCTCCTCTTCCTTTTACACAAAATATTTGGCATTTACAATAAATTCAACCAGCCTGCTCTTTGCCATATGTTCAATCCGAGTGCATAGACACGCGTCAACCTTTAGTCTAAGGAGTGCGTTGGTAATCAGTTTAGTTTTTACATTATTAAATGCTTCTTCGATATCAAGAAACAATACCAAGGTGTATTCTTTGTTAACGAATGATATCTCAATGTTGTCTTCATCGAATATCCTTTGCGATACACCACATTAGAATAATAAGTCTCGAAGATCTAAACGATCTGAACACTGCCAGTTTGACCGACCTCGATTGTTACGTTAGGGAATATAAATGGTTTTAGTAGATTTGCGGTTTACTCCATCGCTCAGTTGAATTGCAATAGATCTACTTTTGGTCAAAGTGTACTTAGCCAAACTAAACCACTATTCTCTCTGCTACTCTGGAAATACAGATCTCGATGATTTCAATCTTCTGATCCACATGGATAAAAACTTTAGTCCCTTCATGAGTTTGAACTGTCGCTGGCTATTTTTATCGGCGAATATCGTCGGTTTTTTTATTGCTACTTTTCCAGACGCTTAAGGCCAGGGCCACGTTTTACAGAATTACTGAGCGATTGAGCGACGAGCACCTGAACGACTGTGTAAATCCTCCGTAATCTTAGTTGTGTGCATTTCAAAACATTCAAATAATAAAAAACGAAACGTTAAATATTTTGTCTTATATTTTCAGTTGGTAAAATACAAATATTTCATCTTTTACTATAAAAACTTAGTGAGCAGTTTTGGCGGCCAACCTCTTGTCGCGCTCCTCGGAAATGCTCAGTTTAACACCCTTGCCCTTAGGCAGCGAGATGTATGGCTTGTTACCCTTGCCGATGATGAAAACGTTGGACAATCTTGTGGCGAACACATGGCCTTGGGTGTCCTTAACGTGGACAATATCGAAGGAGCCTGGATGTCTCTCACGGTTGACGACGGTACCAACACGTCCCAAATTTCTACCTCCGGTGATCATGCACAAATTTCCTAAAAAGAAACGAATACATTTATTACACGAGACGCTCAATGGAACAACACATCTGCACAAAATAGATAAAATGATTGTAATGCACGAAAAGTGTTACTGAATTTGCCACAACGTTCAAGACATTCAGTGACCGTCGATACAAAATTTGATCTCGGCTTCCTTTTGAACCACAAAATGAGGATTTTGCATTAAACATGGTCTTCGACAAGCCCGGAACAACAGCAAACGACAAACCTTCGCTTACCTGAATCAAATTTGATGTAGTCGGTAACTTTTCCAGTAACAATGTCAACTTGGACAGTATCGTTGGCCTTGACCAATGGATCGGGATAGCGAATAGTCCTGCCGTCGTGTGTAACGAGGAATGGAACTCCCTTGGTACCCAACTGGGTCTTGCGGACCTTGCACAACTTGTACTGTAATAAAAAGAAAAGATTATATTAAGTGAAGGGAATATCAAGCAAGTTAGCGCTGCAGAAATAGGCGCATAGGTTATTGTTATTGAACGTAAGTGTTACTGATTCCGTCACAAAAAATCAAGACAGTCAGTGACCGTCGAAACAAAGATTGCTCTTGGCTTACTTTTGAACCACAAAATTACTAAATTCACATTAAACATGGTCTTCGATCAAGCCAGATGAGGATTCTATGAAGATTAGCGCTGATGACTTACCTTAGCTTCCTCGGCAGAGATGCGGTGGATGGTGAAACGTCCCTTGACATCATAGACCAAACGGAAGTATTCACCAGTCTTCTCAATGGTGATAACATCTTAAAAGCGGGCAAACGTTAGTGATCAGTGTGTAGAGGCAGAAACAAAACAACTTACCCATAAATCCAGCGGGGAATGTTGGATCCGTGCGTACCTTTCCGTCGACTTTGATGAGACGCTGCATAACAATTTTTGTTACTTCGGCTCCAGTCAGGGCGTACTTTAGACGATTTCTCAAGAAAATCATCAGGGGCAATGATTCCCTCAATTTGTGTGGACCGGTTGATGGACGAGGGGCAAAGACTCCCCCCAATTTGTCCAACATCCATGCTTTTGGTGCTGCTAAACGCTTCAAATGTTTTTTAGGTCCTCGCGCCTAAAATACAAATATCCAAGCAATTATTAGCGCACTCGTCGTTTTCATCACAAGACAAAGGGTTAATGTTAAAAATTCGTTTAATATTCTCGTTCTTTTCATTCGTTCCCGGCGAATAATAACAATCATTTTAACAGCCGATTTTTCATACACATTTACCGGCGAGATGAAGAAATAATTATATTTTCTACATTATCAAATAATTGTGCTCAAATATGAGCAAATTTTAATTTATTAAGATCACTATTAATACACGATGAAAACGAATTTTTACAGAAACTCAGCAAAACACTCACCATCTTGGAGACTTTAAAAAAAGGAAAGGAAGATGGCCGGATGTTGTATTACCGAAAGATTTTTGACACTTCGATGCGGTTCGTTCAGAGCGAGATTTTCGAAATACAATTTAATGCAATGCGCGCCAACTGGTGGTGAGCACGATTTAATTAAAGGTGATAACATATTTTTTTGTAGATTAGAGAGATATGTTTAATTACAAAATGTATACAAACAACAAATATTCTACAGGAAAATAAATGAAATTAATTTAAATACATTCATATGAATTGACATTAGATCAGCGATACAACCATTTTTTTATTTCACTTAATAATAATAAAGTTTTCTACCAGTCTTTGCGTCACGTCTTGTAGGGAACCTCGTTGATGAAAGTGTGGATGAGGTTTTTGACTGGCGGGGGTTACGGTACTTACGTATACCAAGTGTGTGGATTTGAAAGGAGGATATTTCAAAAATATTTTCTCCCAAAAGGTAGTTAAGATCGATGAAGGTGCAATGCCTAGTTTAAGCGAAATTCGGCCCATGAATAAGTGGTGAAAAGTTCCTGCCTCGTACATATCTTTCACGCCTCGTGTCATTAGGGAATTTTAGATAGCTTCTTTGTGGAAGTTATTAAAAGCGCCACACCAAGTGATTCGATAAAACTGCCGTGAATTATACAAAAACAAACACCACAAACGTCTCCAGCTAGAATAGACACCACGGACGCCTAAGTTTCGGACCGAATATCACTACAAGGGTACATATTCACATATAACCCCTTGAAGCGCGAGTGGATTATAAAAAAAGGATAATTTATTCATTCATACTAGTTCATACCTCCTGAGAGGTAGGTCAGAGCGAGGTCTAAAGTTTATAATCTGAAAGAGAAGAACGCTGTCAGGGTTAAGGGATTTATATGGAAAGAAAACCTTTAATGATCATGAGATCTTTTCTTTGCTGGACTCTGTTATGACAGAATATGATCTCGAAGTATCCTTCCAAAGCAAGAAGTGGGTCTGAGGTAAGAGATCTAAGAATTGTGCAGTGGAATCTATGCTTATACCGTCCCATCTTTTCAGTTAAATAACGCTGGTCAGTCTTCTGAGGTTGGGAAGGCCTTTGTTCCATCAGGGAGAGACTTTAGAAAAATTTATCAACTTGGAAAAGGTTTATCCAGCCATAAAGAAGTTGAATTCCAACATAAAGCTGCCAGTTCGTCTGGCTTACCAGCGGAACTTTTCAAAAATGAACGTAACGTGTATGGACTAGGTTAGGTTAGAAGGGCGTGTGATGGATAGGCCTCATCTCTTCGACTCGGTGACCTGTTGGTCCATTGTGAGTACCCTTTTAATTTTGTGGGAATAGCAGTGTGGTTCTCGGGACCGCCTAAGGACCTATCCTATTGTTGGCTGTTTTGTGAACCAGTTTGTACTCTTTAAGAATCGGAGTAGGTCCGTTAACTGTAAGTTTGTTACCTCTGCTATGCTTGCAAAGAACCTTGATCCTAATGCGCGTAGACGTTGTTCTTGCAGGGCGGGGCAGTGGCACAGCAGATGTTGGATTGATTCTACCTTCTCTTCATTTCCGCAGCTTCTGCATAAATCGTTGGACTCGATTCTCCACTTGCGGAGCCTGACTCCGATGGCGCAGTGTTCTGTGATAACTCCAGTGAGCATGCGGATAGAAGATCTGTCCAGTGCCAGAAGGCACCTTGTTCTAGTTTTAAACGTGTATAGACTAAGTCCCCAACCCAGTATGGGTAGACGAAAGTGCTTGGTGACTGGAATTATCAAGTCTGTATACATATACGATCCCTTTTTTTCCCCAAGTGTGTCCAGAGATCTTCTAAGTTCTTCAATTCCACCGCGAATTTGGTGGGTGAAAGACGATATTTTGCTGCTGCGGTTGACAAAGCTATAGATTTAGTCTAACAGACTTATAAAATTGGTGGAAATTTTAAAACAGCGGCGAAGTTGTTTTATTTCTTTATTTTTATTTCATTCAAATTAAACTCTTTTGCTATAATTATCTTTACACAATCTTATTGAAATGTTTATTTCTTATTGTGTACTTAATTTTTATATATTTTGTTTTATTTAATGAATAGTCCTTAGTGTCTTACGTGTCCTCTTCGTTATTTAATAGATAATTTAATATAATTTATAAAATTGTAAAGTGCTACTATATCGAAACATAAAGGTGGAAAAAAAAAAAAAAAAAAAAAAACATCAACGTACGAATAGTCTAGATCAAATTAATAGTAAAATATTAATCGTTCTTTTTCTTTTCTCTTTTTATTGGGAATTCTGGAAGGAGGTTGTACAGTACAAGTATAATGGTAGAAAGGAAGAAAAATGATGTTAAAAAGAAAGAAACCTCTACATAAAGAACTTAAAGATGAATAAAGCGCATCGAAGTACACAAACAATTCTAAATATCTTAACGGCAGAATGCGTGTTAGATGGAAATTAAGGGTCAAGTCGGTAGCCGGATGGAAAAAAAACTCTAGTCCTGCTTTTTCATTGATTTCAGTGCTCGTTCGCGAAGCTGTTTCTCAAGATCTTCATTCACAACAGCTGGTTCGTCATCGTCGCTGCTCGAACTGTTGTCAGCCTTTTTGCTCTTCTTTTTGTGTTTCTTATGCTTCTTGCTTTTTTTGCTGTGTTTTTTGTGTTTCTTGTGTTTTTTCTTCTTTGCCTCGGCCTCAGAGTAAGAGGAGCTCTCGTCTTCGGATTCATGACGAGACTTCTTGACCTTCTTTCGCTTCTTCTTGGGCTGATCAGAGTCTGACGAATCATCGTTAGCAGTCGTTACGGGCTTCTGTGGCTTTTTAGATACGGAGAGTGCTCTCTTACGTGCCACTGTTCGATCGTTTTTATTCACACTGCGCTCATTGTCATCAGTGTCTGAATCGGATTTTTTCGACTTTTCCTTTTTCTCAGGCAATCGTGCTCGTTTGTTAACATCTGTTTGTTCTCGACTCTCGGTTGAGATTTTCGCTTTTTGAGGTTCTACAGGTTTCTCTGGTTTTCGCTCCATTTCAACGTCCTTACGAGATTTAGTTGCAACAATAGCCTTGGACTGCTTTTCATTGCTACTTTTTTCGTCACTCGAGGAAGATTGCCCTCGACGAGATCTTTTTCCTTTGCGTTCCTGCGGTTGCTCTGGTTCGCTATCTTCACTGTCAGAGCTGTCAGATGAACTCGATTCACTGTTGGGTTTAGACTTCTTTGCAGTTGACTTTGCAGGAGCAACGGTTGCCGCAAGCACTTTTTGCGCAATTGTGATTGGTTTATCTTTTACCTTCTCCCTTTCGTGGGGTTTGAGGAATGGGGACGGGGTCCTTGAAAGACTGGTACTGTACTTATCTCGTGGAACAGGCTTGCGAGATGGAATTAGTACTGGTTTTACATGTTCAATGACAACAGGAGCAGGTGCACGCTCTTCTTCCACCTTTTTAGGTCGGGAGATATCATCTTTTCTATCCTTTAACTGCTCAGTGGAACGGTCTACGCTGCGATCTTTTCGCACTGGACTAGGCTTTCGATCGAAACCAGACTTCACTTTCTTTTCCGGGCTGTCCTTGCACGGTATGCGATCAGAACTGTTGCTATGTTTTCTAACCAAACTTATCTCTTGCCTAGCATGTTTCATTGGACTTTCGCGTTTTTCGATGCTTCTTGTTCGAACCGGTGCTGCATTTCCCATTTCATCGTCCCAGTTTGGACTCTCAGAACGCAGCTTGGTTGGTTGTGGTGCTTCCCATCGATCATCATTACGAACAATTTTAACAGGCATTGGTTTCGGCATTTGCCGGGGTATAGATCGACGAAAACTGCCGCGTCTCCCTGGTGATATTGGTCTGCTTTCTCGCGATGGCATACGCTGCAGAGGAGATGGACGACGATCACGTGAAGGTGGACGTCCATCACGAGATGAACGTGGGGGAGAAGGACGTCGTTCACGCGACATGCGGCGCGTTAGTGAAGGTCGTCGCGGAGATACTCGCAGCGGTGACGGTCGTCTGCGTTCTCTTGATACATTTATTGGTGACGACATTCGTCGATCTCTTGAAGATCGAATAATTGGAGAACGACGATCTCGGGATCTTCTCTGGATTGGCGAAGGTGATGGCCGACGTAGCATTGGCGATACTTTCCTTTCGCGGTACGGCGATGATCTCCGATCTCGTATTGGTGAGAACTTGCGATCCCGTGATTGTCGTCTTGGTGGAGATCGGCGATCGTACGGAGAACGACGGTCCCGTGGGGACATATTTCGACGCATACGCTCACGGCTCATAGTACGACGTCGGTTACCGCCGCCACGACCACGACCACCACCACGACCTCGATTGTTTGGAGTACGTCGGCGGTTGAATCTGAAAAAAAAAATCCAAAATAGAAGTTAGAATTTGTTAAGGGAAAATTATCTTTCGCCTTTCGCTTTGCATCAGTGAAATTGAGTGGAATATTAGAAAAAATAACGCTGAGTGTTTGATTTATCTTTTCTTGGCAAAGAAACTTGTCCACTGAGAAAGTGAAAACCCGGTTCGAAGCTTGAGAAATGAGCCGTCGGTATATACTAACAGGCTTAGGTGACTATAGCGATATTGATTGAAAGAGCGTAACTATGCACATTTATAGAAGTCGGCAGTTGCGCTCCCACCAAAACTATATACACAACGAAACAGTCAATTAGTTGTAGTGGCGTTGACTGTGTCAATTTAAGCAAATCGCCTTTAATTGGCCAAACAGTTTTTTTCAAACAAAGGAGATGCACTTGATCACTTGGCGATACATTGGATGATAAGAACTATAAAGTTTCGCCAAATACGTAAGGATTTGTAGAGCATTTACCTTCTTGGAGATCTAGAACGCCTCATCGGCGACCTGGAACGGTTTCTTGATCTGGACCTAACGCGGGATCGAGATCGTCTACGCGATCGTGAACGTTGACGCATGGGTGAGCGAGAACGATTTCGACCACCACCACCACCCCCGCCACGAGGTGGACTACGACCTCGTGGGGACCTGCGCCCTTGATCAAAACGCCTAATTTCCTGCCGCCTTGGCGGAGCTTTATCCAATGAGCTGCTTGAGGATGACTCCCGGTTGTTTCTGTACTGCCGTTTCTTTTGCACGCTGTTCTGATTTTTACGAATTTCAAAGTCGTCCTTTCCATTTGCTGGTGATAGAGATAAGCTTGTTTCCGAACGTGATCGACGGGATTTCTTGCGGCCTACGGATGACGCTGACGACGAGGACGAGGAACTTGATGAACGAGATTTTCCCTTCTTAACCGCGGATCTATGCAAAGTATGGAAAAATTGGTTATTAGGGTAAGCGTTATTAATAAATTGTTTATGTTATAACTTACCTTGATCTGGAGCGCCGCTTGTTTGGTAAAGGCTTGCGATTCCTAGAATGTGTTGACGAGTGTGAACCAGAGCTTCTTGAACGGCTCTTATCGTTCCGCTTTGTCGCACTTGCTAAATCCAAAAGCTTGGCTTGAACTTTAGTCAATTTTTTCGATCCATCGGCGTCATGTCCATTGAGTGATATATCAGTTGGTTTAGGTGAAGCAGATAATTCCTTTCTCTTAACTGGTGATTTTGATTTAGACTTTCGCTCCGGTGCACGATAGTCAGGTCGAGAGCCATCCCGCTTGGCCCTCGATGTTGAACGTGAACGCCGTCGGTTTGATGACTGTGCCTGCTGCAATGGTTTGCGATCCCTGGAGCGACTGCGCCTCCTTCTCTCCGGTGATCGGTGACGCGATCTAGAACGCCGTCTGTCCCTTGTTGAGTCCCAACGCCTTGGGGAACGTTCTCTGGATGATTTCTTTGGCGGTGACCTATCTCTTGACTTTGGACGTGGAGAGCGTGCACGATCCCTCGTTGGGGACTTGGAGCGTTCTCTGACTATTGCAGCTGTTGTGGAGGATGACGTCTTTCCACCACCACCACCACCACCACCAGTATCTACAGTAGCAGTAGTAGAATTACTACCTAAATTATTTGCCTCAGGCGATTTAGATCTAGATTTAGCTTTCAAGTGTGATCTAACCTGTTCAATAGCGCTATGATTATGCGGCAACTGATTAATTGAAGACAACTCGTTAGATCGCTCTCGTCGTCTACTCTCGCTGAAGTCGCGATCCCTTTCGCCCGAACGATCACGTTTCGAAGTGGAGTTTATATGCTGTTCTTCCTCCCGTTTGAGTATTTCCTCCTTTTTCTGGTTGATAAATTCGGCTGGTATCCCGCTTTCGCTTTCTTGGGCTGACAAAAGCAACGCCCATAGTTCGTCCATAAACTGTCGTGCATTACGGCCGTTAAGAAATCCCGTCATGTTGATTTGCATTTTCTTCGGACACGGAAATTTCTCCTCCTCCAACTGATTGTAAACAAACTCAACCACCACATCGTCTTCGATGTGAAGGATATCGGTGATTTTTTTGCTAATCCATGGCCGAAGAACGTCCAACTTTACTTTGGACATGTCAACTCGCTTGCTAAGACAATCTCCGAACTTCATTTGCTTCATTAGTTTTTTCTCCTTATCGCTGAAGCGAGTGTCCTGCTGCTGGTTAGTCCCCTAGAATGTATATAGAAATATTAGTACAAAGAAATAAGTAAATTTAAAAATTTATACCAACATTTAAACACTTTTATAAACATAGTTCATAGTTCACTTACGGCAATTGCCTGTACAAAATCGTATCAGTTCTCAGTTCAGAAACGACATACTATATACGTAGTGCATGCAATTATTTTGTATGTGCCTATAAACAATTCTTACATGGCTACACAGACGGATCTCTCTTGGGGGATTGTTCGTTATCGAAGCTTAGAAACTCGGCTACTAATGACATACTCACCTTTATTAGGAAGACACTAGACCTATTAGGCTAAGTTGACCCGAGACACAATAGATCTTGCTAGGTGGCAGTGTCAGCCATAAAAAAAAATAAAAAATTCTTAGGACAATGGCATATATCCTAGGTTATGTGAGGCAAACCAATTGTGTATTGTTTGCCGTTTTAACATTATTAATGTTTTTATTCGGTGAAGAAACAAGTTTACTAAACAACTCTACCTGCCAGAGTCTTCGGCAATAAGAAAGGTAACCACAACCGACATTTGACTCCGCATAGGGCATACATTGCTTACACATAAACACCTCATTACCAAGAACGTTTTTCCTCAGTGTTACCTCTGCGATTCCAACCACACTACGGACTATCCATCTATAGCCGAAAGCTCTGGTGGCTAGTGCTATTTTAATAATACACACACATTTTGAGAGGAGGGCGTCGGAGTTGCATTCTGTCGCCACTGTTCTTCAACATGTACTCAGAGCAAATCTCCAGAGGCTCTAAAAAAAACGATGAAGGTGGAATCACTGTAAACGGGACCAACATCAATACATTAAGGTACGCAGACGACTCGGTTATTATCGCAAAAAGTGAAACAGAAATTAAAGATTTCGCTCGTAAGATCAACACTGCTAAAATGAAATTTATGGTAATTTCAAAACACCATATAGCGGGTGCAGGGTTAAAGATCGGTAGAATAAACATCGAGCACGCCTACAAGATAAAGTTTTTGGGCACACAACTCGATCATAGGGCAGACAGTTCCCAAGAAATCAAATATAGAATCGAAAAGGCGCGTGCAGCTTTCAACAAGCTGAAGAGGATGCTATGCGGCAGTGATCTACAGTTGGACCTGAAAATAACGACCACAAAATGTTATGTCTGTTCTACACTCTTATATGGAGCGGAAGCCTGGACCCTACATAAAGCGCCGCAAAAAAGGCTGGAATCTTTCGAAATGTGGCTGCCATTATCATCATTTTCCAATGGCCCGCTTATCCACTATGAGCGTCGCGGGTTTAGCGAGCTTAAGTGGCCGTTCCGAAGAAAATTACGAATCCCACGGACAGAGCGAATATTCAACGCTGAGATCCTGACAAGGATGGGGGACAAAAAGAGAGCTCAGAGTCATGATGTGAAGAATGAAAAATATCGGTTTTTGCATGTCTTACTGCAAGGACATACTTGCGGAACCTCAGCGACTGGTACAATACGCCCACAATTGAAGTCTCCAGGACAGCTAATTCCCGAGAAAACACAAGAATAATTGTAACCAACCTTCTAAGAGAGCCATCATAAGAAGACTGTTGAAGAAGTTTGTAAATATGGTGAAGGGAGTGATGGTGAAGGATTGGTGAAGGGAAGTCGATGGTTGGTTGGTTGGTTTAGTGGGTGTCCTAAAGACTTACTTAGACCTCAAGCGGGTCCATTGTACCCATAAAAAGTATACTCATGGGAGTCAAACCAAGGGATAGGGTTGGCTAATCCGGAAACCATCCAGAAAGGGATAGAAATCTCAGGAGTTTCCTAAAATCAGCGATATTCTGGTGGCCAAAGCTGGACATTCACATAGCAGGTGTCGGAGGGATTCCATTTCCTCCTAGTCCCTGCAGCTTCTGCAAAAGTCGTTGTAGGGCAATCCAAGACGCTCCGCATGAATTCATATTGCTTTATTTTTATTTTTTTTTAGGTTGGGCCGATTCCGGCGGTACTGCAATACCGGGCCAACCCGCGACAGAGGTGGAGCAAGCTCCTAGCTCTCCGTCTAATTCCAAGAATTAGTTTAACATTTGTTGTCCCCCGATAGGGGATCTATCAGATGTTAAGCTGATAAGAACAGATACTACACTTTGATCCTAGCCATAAGGCCGAGAAGTCGATGGAATGTCTGTTGTTTGTTTGTAGGGTTAAGAAAATCGTGTGGTGGTTTTTGGGCACTCCAGGATTTCACCGATTTGATTTAGATCCGTTATCCACAGAGATATCTGTAAGGGTTGGCGTAGTCTTGCAGTAACGAACATCAATAGGGATAACCATCCAAGGAAGAAAGTGGCATAGGATTGGTCATACTTTTCGAAAAGGCTCACAAGATGGCGAAGTGTAAATTGGCTGACAAATACATGACGCAGAAAAGATAAGGAGAGTTCATGACAGTGGGAATATAATTGGACATCGCTGAGGCATGTTAGGAGAAAACGCACATGATGGTGAGTAGACGTAGTAGATCTCCATAAGAAAAGTAACTTTATGCAAATGTATGTGTATATTGAGCCCTAACCGCATATTTGTCGCCAGTTTTATAAATTTTCGGTTTTCTTTTATTTTTTGAAGCGATTTGAATAATTTTGATCGCTTTTTGTGGCAACAACTACCTACTGTCTTAAGTAAAGGTATGCGTATACCTATGTAAACAGCTGATTTTTTAAAACCAATTTCGTTAAGAAAATAACTTAATGACATGGGCAGGCATAACCACAAATAGGATTACAATTTGAGGTAAGTATAATATTTTCAGTTTACTTATTTATTCATTATTACATTGCCACTTACTGGTAAAATATTATGTGGAGTCAATGGATAAATAGACATTTGCATTGTGAAATTCCGCGGGTTTCTCGAAATTGAAGTGCAAAGCATACCAATTTTCGCTTTCTCAATGGCAACGTTGGTAAGATAACTTAATTCCCAAGAGCCACGTACAATTAATAGGGGCAGTAGGCAGTATTAAACATAAATTAAAAGAGGACATCAGAAAATTCACTACAGTGATTCTTTGTGGATGTTGTAGCACCTACAATGTATATACATGACTTTAGAAAATCCTCATCATCCCCGTTCTACTATATGGTGCAGAAGAATGGACTTTGTTGTGTGGCAGTTCATGTGACACTCCTGTTCAAACCACAAAACATGAAAATGGCAGTTCAACATACAAAAAATAACGACACCAATAATGAGTAACTGATTTTGATCTTAAACTATTCAAAAGCGTAAAACTCGTTCCTTTTTCAAAAAATATTTCGTGCGCAATTCCACCGGAATTCAATACTGTTGATCCCAAATAAATTAAATATAAAATTTTAAAGTTTCAAAGGTGGATTATTCGGACTTAATCGTGGTGTGGTTCCAATAGGATGGTGCAACGTGCGACAAAAGCTTTTGCACACTAAACTTGTTAACCGTGCTATTTGCAGATTTGAAAACGTTGCAGAAAATTATGGGGAACTATTAGCGACCGTGGTTAACTAAACATCTATGGAGCTATCCACGAAAAAAGGGGCAGTCGACAATGTACTGCAAAATTGGGTTGACATTATGGGCCAGAGCCCACAAAAATCGAAAGCCATACTCTCTTCGATACAACAACCAACAATCATTGGAAAATATCGACCGATGTAGTTTTAGTATCAATATCAAAATGACGCGAACAAACGACCCACGCTATATATATTTACAAACGCGGCGCGCATTGAATGTATGTCCTAAATGCTCAATTTGGGGTTGCAAATACGTAGGACATGCTTTATGGGTCTTTAGTTTGAGGTCGCATTTTATACGCACCTGGTGGCATATACAAAATAATTTCACCTATACTTTCTGACAAGAAAGTAGACTAACCAATGGAAGTCAATTCAATTTCAATATGTCGTGTATATGTATGAAAGGCGATTTTATATGGGAAAAATTTGATATCGGGGTAATAGAGCTGCAAAAGTGCTAGTCAAACTCTCCCTCTCCAATTGAACAGCAAAATATCTAAAAGTTAGTTAGTCCATATACCACTGTGAAGGCTAGGGTTGATTCCTTTTTAACTGCTAAAGCCATTTAGATTTTCCAAGCTAACAGTTCAGTTGGACCAACTGGCAGCATTTATTTTGTTGAAGATGGTCTTCTCTTAAGGTGACCTTTCTTACAAGTTTGGGGCAGAAGAAGTGCATCATAGTTTCTTCTTCAGCATCTCCGCAAAAATCGATATAGACTAAGCCCAGTCATTGAACTTGTCTATCTGAATGCAGTGTTTTGTCATTTTTTGAAGGCGTGACTTTTCTTAGGCTAAGGCCACGCAATGAGCGGCAAGCGGCAAAATTAAAACGTATGAAATAGTATGGTTGTGGCCGCGTAGTCGTTGAGCGGCAAGCGTCATTTCTGAGCGTATTTTCAGCCGCTTTGTCACTCATTGCGTGGCAGCGGCTTTAATCGAATTAAGATTTTTCACCTCCTAGTATTGAGGGTTTCCCAAATGAGTCTGGCGTTATTGCAATAATCAAGATGTCTATGATTTGTTTTCAAGATTAGTCAGATACTTAACAAATCACATTTCTATTGGGACCCAGGGTAGCATAGTTGAAGACGCAGTAGTTGGAGAAATTCTCAGTTTTAAAGTTTTTAAGACTGTGCGAGAATGAACTTGTTGAAATGCTAATCAAAAACAGAAATTTGCCTATTTCAATGCGAATCTTAACATCTTTTATGTCCTCTTTTAACACCTGAATTGAAGACAAATAGGCTCGAAATATGCAAACTGCTCTTACAGTGGCACCCAGTCTATGGTCATGAAAACCTTCTTATTACGGACAGCAACATTTGTAACATTGAAACAGTTTTGCAGTGAGCAAAAAAAGGTTAAAAAATGCTGTTCCTAGGGTTCAAAGTGATCTTGATCCTGCTTCGCTATATATTTGGTGGAGGGTCTTATTTCTATATTCACAATTTCTGTGAGAAAGAGTTACACGCTGGAG
The DNA here is from genome assembly GCA_917880715.2 of Matsumyia berberina. Classification (NCBI taxonomy): domain Eukaryota; kingdom Metazoa; phylum Arthropoda; class Insecta; order Diptera; family Syrphidae; genus Matsumyia; species Matsumyia berberina. The sequence goes on from OU862870.1 coordinate 41,767,566, forward strand.
TAAAAGTGTACCAACAAGTCCTAGATGAAGTTGTTAAGTGCTTTACCAATACCTTCCCTCTGCAGGAGATGGATTTTTTCAACTGAATTCTTTCTGGGTTTATAAAGCCAAAACATCTCGCATTTTAATTGATCTAAGTAGCTGGCGCTATACTCGACATGAACCAAGGCCTAGCTTCTTGCAACCATTCACCTTGTACGTGTTCTTTTTCGTACGAATGGAAGGGACCTACAATTCATTGCCGACTCCGAACGGCAAATTGAGATGCTCTTTCATGACAGATTATACTCTCGAAGGCTTGTCATTCCCCAACGAGAGGTTGTGCCGTGAAAAATGTTCGGTGGACATGGCTGGGGCTTTAACCCGCGCTGCTTGCGCAGTAGTCCAACGCACTGACCAATGAGTAATGGCGGGCAGGGATCCAAATGCTTCTAAAAAAAATGGTTAAGGTTCATCATTATCATCATCATCTTCCAATGGCCCGCTTATCCACTATGAGGGTCGCGGGTTTAGGAAGCTTAAGTGGACTCTCCACATTTACCGATCTTCCGTCATCGACTCTAACTCATCAGGGGCAATCCCCATACGGGTAGAGGTGAGATTTCGGACTTGGTCCAGCCACGATGGCACGAATTCCATGGGCAAGGGCTCAGTATTCAAAAACAGGGGATGGAAGTAGTTAGTCAAAACAATATTTTGTTTTTGTTAGGTGCTTCTGCAGAAGCTATATAAACGGTGAAGAGGAGGGAACTATTCCCCATCTTCTTTGCACATGTCCTGCTTTCTCCCGCAAAAGAAACCTCATTTCAAGCAAACTCAGACGATTTGATAAATACCGATGTTATTAGCCTCCTACGCTTCATTAAAAGCCTAGATTGGTTCAACGAGTAGGTAGGAGATTTTTCGAGGTTCATGTGGCACCACAACGGAAGCCTTCATGGATATATGTATGTAATCGTGCAGCCACTTCTTCCTAAACTAAACTTGGTGCTCAAACTGAAAAAGGGCCGCTTTTAGACTAAAGCTAACAAATAAATTACTAAGATTTATTTTATAATGCACTAATAATTTAATCCTATTTTACGTGAATAAACAATTTCCATAGGTATTTCCCTTAGATACCGAAATAATAAAAAACGGGAAAATAAAAGTTTTTGGTGTGAAAACTTATTAAAAATTAAATTTATCCTCCGTGCTAGTGAAATGAACATTTTATGTCTAAACGCATTTGAATTACACATCCAATGCACTTTTAGTCGAAGTTGGGGTGGGTGGCTCGTTTCGCTTTGCTTTCAAACCCTTTTCGTGCCACTCGGACATGTCGCGTTACCGCCGATGAAAACTTTGACTCCCGACATCTCGAAAAGTAAGCGGGATATTCAAATTTTTTTTTGTTCGTTAAAATAGGAATCAAGTGTCAAATTTGGTTTTCCGGGATATCATACCATCCCGCCAAATAGCTACTTCGAAATTAATCCCATTTGGAATTATTATTATAGAATACCGACTTACTAAGTAAACATAACAAATTTTGAGTTACAAAGTTGTCAAATTAGAATGCGCGTAATAATATTTGTTTCTGTCAAGGCCGTCATTGTCATTGGCTAAGGTGCTAAACCCCGCCAAATGCTTCCGAAGTTTATATCCGGTGCAAACTAAAAACTCTGGTGGTTCGTAGCGATATTTTGCAGTCACAAATAAATCACTTAAATCCAAAAATACATTTTAAAAACAAGTGCAAAGTGATATGTGTGTGTACATCTAAACATATTTTGAAACGACACAAACAGAGCAAAATAGTTTGCAAATCAAGAGGCTTGTCAGAAATTTCAGGAAAATGCTTCAACTTTCTTCGTTACTATCTCCAATATCCAATTTACACAATAAAATCTATTTCAACCCCGTATATCTATAACTTTTGCCAACTGTGCGCATAATATGTACTTGAGTACACGTTTCACATACAATTGTTTAAAATGATTGGAAAATTTATAGCATGCAGGTGTTAGGCCCACCAAACCGAACCAAGTCCTTCTATATTCCATATAATTCAAAATGATCAAGAAAAAAAAAGTCAAAGCAAACTTTCCGCCATTTAAACGATCTCATAAGCCCTGTTTCATGCGTACAAAAAGTAAACTAAGGAAGTTATTACATGTGTATGGGCAGCCATAAACACATAAGTAAAACTGGCACATTTTTGCCGGTTCTTTTTTTTTTCTTCTACCATCTTACCGTGAACATCATTGCAATCGTGTACTCCCCGAAATCGAAGAAAACTTAATTGTTGTTAAATTGATAGTGCACAAAGTCTGCACTAAATTGTACTAGCACAAAAAACAAGTTAAAAATTAATCCAAACTAATTTTTCATTGTAATTGAAGACGATCTGATCCACCTTCTGGATGTTGCCTCGAAAAGAAGAGAGAAAAAAAAATCTTCACGGCTTTTTTTGTCGAACTCTTATCGGTTTTTCGCAAGCTTTTGACGCTGCGGTATTTAACTTTTAAAACGTCTATTCACTTTATTTTAAGTTAAGCATTTTGCTGAATAAGGTTTTAATGCATACAATAACTATTGTATTTTATTTTTCTATATTTAAAAGTGCCAAATATTGAATAATAAATATTTGCGGCCACTTTTTCAACACTCCGAGTTTTATTTCATGCGGTCTACGGTAGTGCAAAATGGAGACGCGACGAATGATTTAACGAAGAAAATGTGCAGAGTTTCGTTGAGTGCAAAATTGATGTTTGTCGCACCATCTATGTGTTCAAACTGGAATTAGTTCTTAAAGCTGGTGTTCAACGCTTTTTGAGTGTAATTATATCGGATTTTCAAAGATATATGAAAAAAAAAAAAAATAAATAATTGTGTCAGAGGTCTTATGCAAAAAAGATTATAATTAAATTCAAAAATGCAAATATATTGGTCGATAACTTTAACAATTTTATAAACAAAGTTTTTCGGGGTACCAGTGAAGTAAATGCTTTTCCGAAGGTAAAAACGCAAATAAATTGCTGTTCTAAAAGTATGCAATATGTTCCTGGTTAACGGGTTGACAAAGTAGATGATCATGTTCATCTCAATTACGATCAGATATTTTGGCCTTCCTACGACACTATGGATCAAGCCATCCGGTCGCCCTACTGAATTTTATTACGTCCGATACTCCGATAGTGAATTATCACATAGTTCTTCGATGTCATGGAGAAAGTATTTTCCCAAAGTTTTTGTTTCTTCTGTGACAGCGGTTACGACGGTGAGAGAGAAAATGAGTGGTGTCCTCATGGATTTCTTCGTCACCACATTCTCTGCACAGGTCATCGTGGCCTACATGCAGTTTTTCTTGTGGCATTTCAGCATGTCGTGGCAAGTGAGTATGCCTACCAACGGCCACAGGGACTCTCTGCCGGCTTGCAGAAGTTTGTTGACACTGCCTTTGCGTTTTTTTTTTGCCAGAGTCTTTTTAAAATTAAACAATGGCAAAGCTGCCTAGTTACCAATGTAAATCGTAATATCCTCCCGTGATATTATCTAGATCGAGGTCGGCAGAGTATTTCTGTATTTTCGGCTTTACTTTAAGATTTTCTAAAACACTTTGCTATCTAGATGTTGTAAATCTTGTCCACCTCATTTTCTGCACCTGCTCCATTATTGGTCTCGGTTAAACTATGTGGTTTAGCGATGGGTGATCTTGTCATTCTGCCAATCGTCAAACCTGCTCAATGTTCATTAAAATCCCAGTTAATCCTGTCACTGATTGACATCTCACTATGTTGATGCGAGTCCTACATATATTATCGTGTATGGTTACCACCGTTGTTCCTGCGCATTCTCTCATGCATTTGTCTGTTTTCCCGTTTTCCGTTACATGTCAGTACGTGTCACCGTACCCCTGAGATGTGCACGTTGTTTTGACTACCGGGGAAGTTTAGCTTAGTCTTGCATTCCCCTATAATGATGAAGCTTGCTACAGAGTCAGTGAACGCTTTGATTGCGGCTTTACTTTCAGAGTACAAGTCTATCCTCCGCCCCCCTCTAGACATCCATCTGGAAGACTGTGAAATGGTGTTCCAGATGTATTGCCAGTTCTGTTTGAGGTTGTAAGCAGTATATTCCCCCCCACGAAGTCTGTGTAAAGCTCTATTCTTTCATGGTGTCCTGTGCTTCTCATGTGCATCCAAAAACTCGTTGAGAAATTGTTAACAAAGTTGTGGCTCTTTCTCTTAGTTGGTCTATCAGCGGCATGGTTTCGCGCACCATCCTTATGGTTTCACAGTGTCTTGTACACGATCTGCCCGAGATTGCAGTTAGTTTATTCCCTTCTGGTTTATAAACAGAATCTTCAGTATTGCAGGCAAATCAAACTACGCATTGGAACCAAAATGGAGGAAGAATGGACTGCCTCGAAAAGTCAGTGAGGAGCTTCGGCAGTTAAAAGGAAATGGTGGGAGATACCTACACATCCTATGATACGAATCCGTGAAAACCCACAAGAGACAAAGGGATCATTAGTGAAATAGTAAGGTGAGCTCCGCCTTAAGTTAAAAATACAAAATTGAGTAGGTTAAATTAGGTTAGGTTAGGTTAGGTAAGGTCATTTAGGCCAGAATGGCCCATTGTGATACCACGAAGTAAACCGGCATACCGGCACCAGGGAATCAGAAAATGTGGCATAACTACAACAGAAGTGGGCAACCGTAGCGGTGTTAACCCTAAGATTTGAACCATTTCGTCCCAGAGATGAAGTTGCTTATCTTTTGGATGTCTAGTTCAGCAAGATCGTTAAGATCATCAAAGAAGTATTTCCCGAGGGTTTTTCTTCTAAGCGTCGCAAGAGCAGGACATGTACAAAGTAAGTGGGTCGTGGTTTCCTCTTCCTCTTCGTCCCTACAGCTTCTGCAGAAATCGTTGGAGGGGACCCCCAATCTAAGTGCATGCCTGCCTACCAGGCAATGTCCGGTAAGGACTCCTACTAGTGAACCTAGATTTTTTCGATTAGTAGATAAAAGTCTCTCCGTCTTCTTTAAATCCAGCTTGGGCCAGATTTGTTTTGACAGGAGACAAGTGCTGATGTTGTTCCACCTGCGGTTTGCCAGTTTCTCCTTGACAGAGAAACTTGATCGATTCTATGGGCGTAGGGGGTCCCACCAGGTTTTCGAGGAGAAGCCGTCCTGCACCCTCTTTTGCCAGCTCGTCCGCTCTGCAGTTGCCTGGAACGTCCCTTTGTCCTGGGACCCAGCACAGGGTTACGTCGCACCTATCTGCAATCTCGTTAAAAGATCTGCGGCATTACTTTACCAACCTTGATCGTATTGTCGGCGATTCCAAGACTTTAATAGCTGCCTGACTATCTATGTATAGTACAATAGCGCTATAATCTATCGCATTAATTGAAAGCCAAGCCGCAGCTTCGCGGACTGCCGTAATTTCCGCTTAAAACACACTACAGTGATCCGGCAGCCGCGTGGTGATGGCTAAGCCAGGTGCATTGGAGAAGACTCCAGCCCCCGCACCATCCGCTGTCTTGCATCCATCCGTAAATATTTCTAATGCGGAATCGTTTAAAACTGTACCAGATTCCCAAGAGCTTCTGCTAGGAATCGGAGTCTTGTACCTGAGGTTGAAGTCAATATAGGGGACAACGTAGTCCGTTCTTATAGGAATAGTATTGTTGCCGTTAAGGATCCTAGAATGGCCCATTGCTGTGCTAATCAGCTGGGAGGATTCACTGAGCCTTAATGCTGCTTTGATTGCCATTAGCTTCCCAAAGATGTCAACAGGAAGCAGATGGAGCATTACTTCCAGTGCAGCCGTGGGGGTTGTTCTTAAAGCACCCGTTATGCAGATGCATGATCCCCTTTGTACCTTTTCAAGCAGGCTGCTGTTGGTCTTTAAACCCAATGGACGAAATTCAGTAAATCGTACAAAAATTGAGTTTAAATAAATTAATAGACGTTTCGTTTTTATTTTGAACTACATACATATAAGTTATGAAGCAACAAAGGAGTTTTTTTTTTTCGTTTAAGAATATTATGTCTTAATTTAAATTAATTTCATTTGTTTACACAACTACTATACAAATGATTGTTTAACTATATCATAATTTTTATTAGATTATTAAACAATAAATAAATTTTCTTACGCCAGTACACTTAACTAATCTGTCGTGTTTCGTGTTTCGTTTTTTTTTTTTTGTTTTTTCGCTTAATTATGTTACATTAAAAGAAATAAAAGCTATTCGGTGTCGTATCGTCTCCGACACGATATGTTCTACTTAACTCCAAATAAATTTTGTTTCTTTTAATATCCTAGTCTTTTCACATTCAATTTATTTGACTGTCATTTCTACTGCGACGACAGTCAGATATCTAATGTATCTATAGTGCATTTTACTTTATTAAAATGCGCACTGGAATTGAAGTCAGTTCAATAATTTTTTTTTGTTTTGTTTTCAGCAATTGGGCGAATGTGAGAAATAAATAAGATTATGTATTTAAGTGGGGAACAAAAAAAGAATTAATTTAGCTTAGGGGTTAACGAAACTAGGGTATCATATTTGGTTCTTGCGGTGCTCCCGTCGAGTATTTAGGTTTACAAACACAACCGCTTTCAACGAGCACGTAGTCTTGTCCTGTCAGTGTTACTGGACCCAGTGGGATGACTAAAAACAAATATGGGACGTAGGTTTGTGTGCACTCTCCGCGAACTACGTCGCATTCAGAAGATCTGAAAAATGGAAACAATTCAAAATTAATTTATATAAAAAATATTTTTTACAGCTAAAACAAAGTAGGGCTTGTTGCAACTGCAATGTTGCGGTGATCTTCCAACGATTGTTAAGTCGTAAGAGAGACGATTCACTTTGGGCGCTGAGTTATGGTTATTCGTCCAAGGTAAACCACATACATAAAGTGAAGAAAACGAACTTTCACTGGACAGCGTCGATTTTCATGACATAGACAACGTGACAAGGCCTTGGTTTGCGAACTCGAGAAGGAGTCCACGGAAGGTAATGTAAAGGGATTTTGTATGGATTCAAGAATTCCTTTAACTACCGCCTAACGAAGCCAAGTGGAGAGTTGCCCTTACTTATAATGATATCGACATGAGAACGAAAGTTGACAAAGGGTACAAGCCAGTCGCAAATTAGGTAATAAATAGGAAGTGGTGTCCTTGAATCCCTTTTCCAGGAAAAGAAAGTACGACTTTAGGCAAATCTCACTGGGAAACATCCTCATCAACTTATCTGGGGAAGTGAAGTGTCTAAAAGTAATCCTCAACAAAACGCTTGACTGAACTCGAAAAGGGTTATGTGTTAGCCCTCTTATGGTAAAATCTGGGGAAAGAAACTTAAGATAATCAAGATGAGTGGCTATGTAAATAGTGTCATCATTAAACCAATGGTCACCTATGGATCTTTAGCATGGAAACCAAAACCCTGCAAGCTAAAGTCCACTGTTTCGCGTAGTTTGCGTGGATATTACTGTGGCAATGAAAACTTACTCGATTGCAACCCTAGGAGTTATGCTTAGTTTCACACCGTGCCATTAAATTGATTGGAACTGAGGATACTTTTAGCGTCAGTATTTGATAATTTGACCCAAATTTTCGAGTTGACATGCTCCAAGATAGAGTTTTCTTCTTTGTGATAAGGCTGGACAGGTACAGAGGAACTGAAGGATTGTTTCTTTCTCCTCTTTCTCACTAAAACTCCTGCAGCAGTCGTTTGGGAAAAAATTTACATTTTTCGGTTGAAGGCCGATGGAACGCCGGTAAAAACACGGATTATAGTGTTGATAAGCGATCTTTTAAGCAAGATCAGACTTTTAGATCAAAGAAAGTTTAGCATGGACCAAGTCTTTCTACAGTTATTGTTACACTTTACTTTTTCTCGTTTTCGCGCACTTTTTGTTTTCTTTATTTAGCTCAATTGCTCCAACTTTTGCTCGTGCTTTCACACTGTACGTTCCGTTTTTTTTTTAGGATTTTCGCGATCCTACCGGCTGCGCCAAATTGTTGTACAATGAAAAACACCCGCTACGTTTAATGGTTCGAAAAAGACTCCACCCCTGTCTCTGGTTCCAACCGAATCGTTGGGTAATTCTGCACGATCGGCATTTCTCCGTTGCTTGACCTATTGAGCAAGCATCGGGGAAATCCGCTCGTACCAAACACCAGTGACTCGGTAATTCAACACTACAGCAATTGCGCGTTGTTTGACCTATCGAGCCATTAGTTCAGCAAAACAATATGTTTTGACAAAGGGCAATGGCTTCGATGGTTTTAACGGCAACAACAGCGCGTGTCGAATACCAAGTCACAACAGTATGGCCTGTGGTTTTCTCTGGGGGAGATTGATGTCCGAAAGTTGAGATTGAACTTCACTTAGATAAATGTTAGAGGATATAAGATCGGGGCGTGGCCTTCAATTTTTACAGAGCTATGGGATTGTTGACCTTAAAAAAAATAGCTGGTGTCCACGGACGGCCAACGCTTAGCATCTCGCCACCATTTATGTGGTGTGTGTAACATTTTTCGCACGAATGGAAGGGACCTTCAATTTATTGCCGAATTGAGAAGCTTTTGCATGACAAATAATACTCTCTAACGTTTGTCATTCCTCGACGAAAGGTGGCGCCACATATTTGTTGGGTGTTGATGCTTGCAGAGCAGTACAACGCACCAACCAGTGTGCTACGATGACCACTGTATTTGCAGACCTTTATATTTGATATTAATTTCAACTTGATACTTCCTGACTTTCCTGAGAAAAAGGGTCTTGACGAACATCAATCAATAAAGTGATTCTATAAGGGTCATTCATTCTAAAATACGGAACTCCAAAAACTTCACCTAAATTGTTATAAAAGAATTAAAATAGGTCATCATTTTCAAAAAGTCTATTTGGTTTATACATCACCAACAAATCGCAACCGAAAATTAAATTTTTATTCTCGTTATACCAAAATCATATCACACAAAGGTTAATTGATCAAATATCACTGTCGGAGAGGCCGCCTTAATAAAGCGTGCAATGAATGAAATTTCACTTTGCGCGCTAATTATAATTAACAAGTTTATATTTCTTGCACCGCGAAAAATAAAAACTACAATGAAAAGGGAAAACTAGAAAATAAACAAAAAGTGTGAAGCGATCGGAGAATACGCAAAAAGACACTTGCACCTGGAGAAAGCACCCGGCGAGTTATTCGATTCACCACCTGCAAAAAGAAACGAAAGAAATTCCAAAAGAAATTGTGCGCTGAAATGACCAAACGGTTGGCCTTTGTGGTAATTTATTGGCTATCGCCGCTACACTACTGACTAGACGACTACACGCTTTTTATTGCGGAATTGTTGTACTTCTAACGAGTCACATCGATTCCAGCGAACAACATTCACAAATCACTTTGGAATTAGATAAATAGGTTTACATTCGTTTTGTATGAAACTGACGTGAAATTAAGAGTGGACCTTAATACGAGACGACCCAGAGTAAGTGAAGAGTTTCTCCAACTGTCGATTGCCGATGCCGTGACTTTTATAGGAGCCCGATGGAAAAGAAATGCCCGTGAAAATGACGGGTTCATGAGCACAGGTTCCATTTAAAAAAAAACAAAAAAATTAGATATATGTATGAAGACGAACTAGTTTCTCTGGCATGCGCTTTGCCTAGATAAATCAATCGGATTCAATACGTGACTTTGCATGCACAAGAGAGGCCATAATCTCGCCGCCTTAATGCTTCCATTGTCATCGATTGAGATTAGTAAGTCAAATTGCAGCGGCACCACCGTCGAGAATACCGACCGGCGCTATTGACAAGTGCTTAACATGTTTACAGAATGTTAATGAAAGTTGAATGTGCACATTGTTGTACGCACGGACAACCTCATTTATTTGACATGATTAACTTTCAACGGGAACAAGTGTTGTTACTTTTACACCAACAAGGTGAAACACTTGATCGGTGTACCTCTGTACATATGCGGGCACCTGTCAGGAGGACGGTCTTAGCCAGTAACGACATGCACAAAATTTATTGCTTAGTGAAAGTGTTGCCTGAGTCTTTAAACTAAAGTTCGAAGAGTTATACATTTTCGTTCAGAATGGCTAATTATGCGCAAAAAGGCGGATGCGACGCTTTATAAGAGTAATTACCATTTTCATATAATCCATGTATGCAGATGGATCGAAGAGTGCAAGTACTATGCACTTAATTGCCTTTGGTGCAATAGAATGGGAAAATGAAGAAAGTTTAATGCAGACTTCGCCGTGAAAGATTCAAAAACTTCAAGACACTTGGACACTCCCACAAAGTCTTGAATCAGAGCTGAATAGCAAAGAAAGCGTTTGGTCGAAAATGTTTGGACTGTAAATAACAACTGGAGATCTTATGACTTTATGTCACGGCCTCTATGAGAGGGTTGAGGAAATGTTACTAAAACGAAAAGCTTGGGCAAAGACGAATGGACATGTGGAACGTTTTTAGTAGTTTTTTTTTTTTTCTACACGTGGTTAGTTCCTTAGATTGCTGTGGAAGCTGTGGAATTTCGAGGCTTAGCAGTATCCACGGAAGATATCCAACCGCCGAGAGAATAATTTGTCAAAGCGCTGTTCGGAGTCCGCAAAAAATTGAATTTCATGCGATGTGAGACGCCCAACGTGAATGGTTTTAAGAAACTCGGCCTTACCCATCTCTGGCTACCGTTTTCTCCATTTACTTATATTTATAGCGACAATTTTGGCTATAAATACACCAGATGACACCAGTGAGAAACTTTCTGAAGAGGAAGAGTTCCTTCGCGTTGCCTTTATGGTCGCCATTTACTACGATGAGAAGATCATAGCGTTACCAGTAGTTTTCAAGTCTAAATTCTCTAACTTTAGGAGTCTCTTTGTTTTTATAATGAAAAATCAATAAGGAAGGATCACAAAACGATCTCTTGCGAGCGGCAGGCTCCTTTTTTTTAGACCAATTTGTGCTGTGATCTGTGAGCATTCTTCTATTCGACTATTCCTCAATCCTATCAATCTTTCAATAAACCTAAGATGAAAAAATGGTTCTCTCTTCTAGGATGTGTAAAATATTTTATGGAGGAATTGGGTATTACATAGTCATGACTCTTAAGAAATCAACAAAAACTGTTGAGAGATCGTTGATTGTTGAAAAATACTTACTCGCATACTTCGAAGACGACCTGCTGCAGTAGATCTGGAAACTTTTGAACAATGGTAACTGGTTGACCTGATGTCAAACTGACTCCGTACATTGGTGCTGTGGTATTATAACGCGTTTTGCAAAGGCGTGCCGGTGTTCCTCTGCATTGAGACGATGAGGGAGAGTTGTCCAGCGCGCGACCTGAAATAAAGAAATTAAAAATTAGGAGTGAATATTGGATAGGCAACTGCGTTTATTTTATTCTGAGCACTGTAAGTTGCGCTTTTATAAAATGTCTAAAATGTAAGAGTGTTCGGCTGCTATGTAAATGATAAAGCCGTGAAACTCGGGTTAAAAATCTTTGGAAATACTAATCTGTCAACAACAAACCTTTTAGTAATATAGAGATGTGCACTATAATTTGATTTAGACATATAGGCCTATTTTCTTCAAAACAAAATATGGATTTCGATTCAAAAACTTAGTGGTTGAGTGCGCGCTTGACGGCCAAGAGTGCGCAATGTGAAATGTCCTCAATTTTGAGCGCGCTGTCGACAATGAAACATTTGAAAGCATGTTCAACTCAGAAAGATCACACAGAGTAGAAGTTGTCATGAAAACATTCAGACTAAAAGCAACTTGAATGCTTTACATTTTTGACTTTAAACAAGACATAAAGTTTATCCCCGATGCGTGGTTAGTACCTTCACTAATTGTAAGCAAATATGAAGCTGTCTTCTAAATTGAGACTTGTATTGCACATCCCAATGATGATGACCTACGCACATACAACTTATGATGGGTCAAAGTATCACGACCTGCACAGAGGAAGGCTGTCCTTTCGAGGTTGAAAGTGGGGTTTGACAAGGCTGCATTCTTTCACCAATATTATTTTTATTGAAAATTAACGACTTGCTTAGCGCTGCCTTATCGATAGGAAAGAGACTCTAATATTTTAATTCAAAATTCTCGATTACGTTGACCACTAATCCCTACTGTCACATAGGATTATGGATGACCACCCAATGACAGCGTTGAGAGAGAGACAACGTTGTGGGGTTAAAGATTAACATTGTGGAAAATCATCAGCTTAGGAACGAACTCACCAGCTCAAGTTAGCATTGCTAGACATCCGGTAGAGAATGTAGATAGCATCCAATATTTTGGGAGTTTTGCCCCAATGGAAGGTGAAACTGAACGAGATACTTATGTACTTCTTGCCGAATCAAATTTCTTGACAAAGCCAACTCTGCGTTGGGAATGTTGTGCAAAATATGCTGAAGCGATGAAATCAGCTTAAAGCCAATATTATCGAACACGCCCTCGATGTCTAGGCAGATACAAAGGGTGATATGCCATGTCTATCTTTTTGATTAGATGGTGAAGATCACCCTCCATCGATTTGCCTTCTTTGACTACATATTGACTCGAGTGCAGAAGGATCGACCCTTCTGGCCGATCCTATCGCTTTCAGGATAAAGGATGTTAGACTGGGTTCTAGGTCTATACAATTTAGGAAGCTCGCTAAACCGAATGCCTTGATTAAGGATGAAAATCACATTTAGCGGTTTTTAAGTTAATTTATCTCCAAATGTAGAGCGTCACTGCCGCTAGTACCCAATCGATATTAAAATTTGTAAAAATACCGGCAATACTATCACGAATAAACTATTTACGAGCCCGATAAACTATTTTCTTTGCTGACGATACAGACCCTTGTCAGTTGCTTTCGAGTTTGTGTGGTGTCCACTAATAGTCAAGCCTGGGAAATTCACCTGAAGCAAGGTTTCAAGCAGTTCGTGGTGTAAGTGCACTTTGAACTCAATCATGTTTTGTTATCCATCGTCGTCAAGTTGTGTAAATTTAATCGGTGATTTAAGGTAGCCCTTATTTCAATCATCCATAGGTAGTGTTGTATATGGAATACAGTTGTCCTCTCAAGGTAAAGTAATCTTGCATTCCAATGATAACTTCAAGAATGGCCTATCACTTTTCCCAAAACGACAGTTGCAAAGCTGGTGGCTTTCACACTTAATCCTGATGAACCCTGTTCATGTAAGCTATTCCTGATCACTAAAACGTCAACGTTCGCCAATTATCTAGTTTTTCATCTGAAAAACTAAACAAAATTCCCGCGAGCCAAACTTAAATATCCAAACAGGAATTTTTAATTAAATCCACTTCACGAGCTCCATGCGATGTAACATTTTCTTCTTTTCTACTAGAAAGTAAAACGTGTTCATAGCTTACAGCGAAACCAGTACTTTTCCCAAAAAAATAAACAGGTGCACCCTTGCACCTATCCAAATTGGTATTACAACCCAAAACAACTTAAGACACGTTCACTCTCTATTTGAAAGACGAAACTGGTTGATGAACTTGTTTCGGCAAAAGTGAATTTATGCATCTGCATTAATTTTTGCATAGAAATTGCAGACAAGAGAAAGTGAATAAGTTAATTTGTCAACACAAAGAAAAAAATTGTTCACGCATATTTGGCGATGCATTCCACTGTTAAGAAATTAAAGTCACGCAAATGTTAAGCGGATACGTTCATGAGAATGTTATCTCAAAGCACGTCCATTGAATTTTTGCCAACGTATTACTTTAGATTGCATCACTCTCTGTACTGCAGAGAAAGTGCAAAAATAAAGGACTCTTTGATAACCTTAAAATATCCCTTACATGACTGCATATCAAGTAGTAGGCGGAACCGTCACCTAAATCGTGCTGTTCCATTAGCCTGAGTTCGTTTCTCCTGAAAACTATAGAGAAACGAGTTGATGAACATATCCCTCATTTCCTTGTTCTTGATGCAAATCAATTGGCCTACCAAACCAAAAGACCCACGGAGACTGCCATTCAAAACCTTATAAAACAACTGGGAGCCTTTAACAAAACGTTGAGGCTGTTAATAAGGGTTTTATCGAGAAAGGATATCTCACGCCTGGTCACAAACTAGACTCCAGCATGATTCAAGGCAGAAACATAAAACGAGAGTACGAAAGTTCGCAGGAAACTATTTTAACTATCAGAGGACGCCAGCAGGCGGGTGCACTCTCCCCCTTGCTCTGAACTCTGGTGATTAACGAACTACTAGCTAAATCTAGTTAAAGAACACAAGGCTATGCAGACGATGTCGTCATCAGAACTTTGAGCAAATTCAAAGACACCATATCATAAACTATGCAGGGTGGCCTCAACCTAATTTAGATTAGTGTAGGGCTAAGGACATGACTACCAACCCTGGCAAAACTGTCCTTGCATACTTTCCAGGAAGAGTGTCCCAAATCAATCCTGCCAACTCTAGAACGAAAATGAGGCAATAACATTGTATTTAAATGGTTGTATGAGCTTCTGAGCTACTAAACGATCAGCAGGGACTCAAAGATCACAAAAAATTATGAAGACACTATTTCTTCCCTCATTGTGGACGAACTGCTTGATAGATTAAATAACTACGGTATTAACTTTTAAGCTTAAGATAATTGATACACAAATCGACTTAACATAAATTCGCCTACAGGGGTGTGATACTGACACCAATCAAACATGTAAACCATTTGGACTATGCATAAACAGTAAGCTCATGAAAAACTCACAGAAAGGCTACCCGAGCTCTCATAATTTGCAGCCCGAACATATTTAGATACATACATTGCAGCTGTGAGACCAATAATCACCTGTGGGGCAACAGGATGGTCGGAGAAAGCCAACCTTGTCTCAACAAGGGAGATACACAATACCACTGCCATAAACGTTCTTTCAATACTAACTTTCATTTGGTTGAGGACTGCACAAACAAAATGATCTTAGGGATAAAAAAGGATTAGGAAGAGTTTCAACTTCAGCTATCCATACAGACAGCGGCCTGATCTAGTAGCTATGTGTAAAACTAAATGTGTAACTTGATCAAGGCATAAGCAACTTACCATATCGACTGCTACCGATTTGTTCATTATTAGCATGATCGTACGCCCTCAGAAGTGCACTGGTTGTAATCGATGGATCCAATGTTGTGGGTATTTTACTTTGTCGACCTCGTCTTGAACTTCCGCTCCAGTTGGAGAAGGTTCGTGCAACTGCTGCACTGAAAATGCAATTGTTCATTAGATTTTTGCAAAAAAGTAATATAACGTCATTTAATTACCTTGGATATGGCGCATTGTTTGGACCCAAACAATTTGGTGAATCCGTAAGGGCATCGCCTGATAAATATTTAAGTCCGGAAGGTCCACTACATTTTTCTTGTGTTGCATAACTTGACCAAAGCGCGGTATTCGCTATGTGTGCGTTTATTGTGAACAAAAATATTGCTGGTATAACCTGAAATAAAAAAAAAAATCGGTTAAAAAGTTTCTGTGTCAGCTGCCGACGACGGTGTAGTAAACAACAAGTACTTCAGTGTTTAAGTTAAAAGAACTTCTCTGCTAATTGACATAAGCCCTGAATTTAAATGGATATCACAGAATAATCCACGGGCTTGAGATTCCCAAGTTTGACGGAGTCAGGAAAACTACGGTAGCTCTTTATCCCTGCAAAAGGTGTATCGGACGAAGATGGGACTACCCGCCTAAAGTTACCTACTGGCTACATATGTAAGTCAATCATCAGACCCATACTTCTGTATAGAGCAAGTGTATGGTGAAATGGACTTGAAAAGCCATCATGATCATATCGCAATATGACAAACAAGGTTCAACGGATGACGTGTCTCTACATAAATGGGGCCTTAAAATCTACTTCTTTACCTGCATTGGATACCATCTTGGACCTTCCACCTCTTGACTTAACCCAACAAGAAGTGGCAAATGTAGCTGCTCGTCTTAAGGTTGCATCACTTTTGATTCAATCATTACATGGTAAATCCCGTATCTTATGCAGACGACCTACCAAATAATTTCGATCGAACTCTTCTAATCAACTACTTCGAGAGAGACTTTAAGGTCACAATTTCCACACGGTAGAAGTGGCATAGATTCAAGAAATGTATTAACAAACAGATTCTCATATGTACTGACGGTCCAAAACCAATGAGGGTGTGGGCTGTGGTGTACATTCATATTCATACAAACCTTAAATAAACCAGATGATCTGTCTCCGTAACGTTTTCCAAACGGCATTAATGGTAATAAACGAAAGCTTCATGCTAGCGGAAGAGCGGTTAAGAGAACTTATCTCTCTCAACAGAATAGAAACTCGCATTATCATTGTTGTCATCACAGGTCCCTACCTATTAGGACAACATGCTAGAAGACTACGGCTCACTTAAACGACTTTTGCAGAAGTTGTAGAAAGCAAAAATCTATAACTCACCTCGTCCGCCACTGCACAGCGCTTTCTCACAGCATGGGAAGATTTCTACGCCACCATTCATCACTTCACCGAAAGCAATGACCTGAGTCAAACCCTGATTCATTATCTTCTCGGCTTCATCGCCCATATTAAAGGGTTCTACGGGTAGAATCCCTCGGAGTTCTCTAGGTATTATAAGTGAGTCTCCAATGGTAGACCTATTCAACCTAAGCCAACCTAATCAAGGAAGGTTTAATCATTCCCTAGTCCCTTGGAAATCTCCAATTTTATCGGTAAAATGTCATCCAGCTAAAGCTAATTGAAGGTCCCATTACTGTTTCTATAACATATTTCATCGATTTTGAGACTAAGATTCCCAGTTTTGTAATTTTTTGTCCAAACCATGTGCGAATGAGGTTTTAGTCTTCAGTCAACGATGGAACTTACTCGTGGACATGGATGTTATTTACGCAAATTTCGATAAAATTCTGATTATTGTTCGATTGCAAACAAATGAAGGAATAAACACACGACAAAGTCGGGTAGAATAAGATAATATACATACAAATAAGTATGTAAGTCAAGGATCAGAACATAACTTTTGAGCTCGACGGACTTGCATATCTTGAACTAGGGCTAAGTTTCTTCAGAATTTAGGCAAACCAAACGAATAATTTTCGACCATATTCTTGTTGTCTCGCAACACAAATACACACTTCACTTGAACTAAGGCGACCTCTTTCAACCACTGATGTGGTCATTGAGGTGAAGGGTAAATTTCTTTCAGTCCTAAGCAAAAGAATTAACTTCGCACTACTTCTAGTTAATAATTGATCAATTCGCCGCTTGGAGTCGTCAATAAATTGTAGGTCCCTTCCATTCATGCGAAAATGGTTTCGAGAAGTAAGGCCTTGGTTCATCCCGAGCTGTCGCGCCAGCTATTTTTTTTTTTTTAATACAGGCGAGGTGTGGATGAAGGTCTAGTTCTATATGAAAGGCAAAATTAGGTTAAGATTAAAATAGATATATTTCGAAGACGCTTTTCCAACCTTTCTCCAAGGTATTGACATAGGTTCGAATTAAACGAATTAAACCAAGAATTCCCTAGCGTGCCGCATTCTTTATTACTTGGACAAAAGTGTAATAGCTGAGCCTCTAGTCTTCAAATTCAAAGGACTTTAGGTCACGCCGCCAGAAAATATAAACGTTTCCGAGAAAGCAGCAGTCAAATTTCTATCTTCGAACTCAGAAAAGAATAATGGCAAAGAACCTGTTAACAGTGAAGTTTATACTAGCTTCAGCTAGACCGTTACCTCTTAGAGTTTGCCAAAATCAATCACAATAATCCGCTTCTAACATACTATAGCGAGGTGTCCCATGCTTCTATCTAATCCACAGACATTCTGATTCCAGTTAATCCGATGGAATCGTTATGTAGCTAACCCTTATTTAAATGCTTTCCGGTCCTGACAGGACAGGTACTTACCTAACCCTACCAAGTTTGACTCCACTATCGGTACAGACTTGAGTTGAATTTATCCCACAAATTAAGGAACTGGCTGCATACAACTGTAGCTCAGCAAATTACTTCGACAGTTACCTTAAATATGCAGATAGCATTGACTAGACTTTAAAGGAAGCGTAAGTGTTTACTTTAATAAGTAATTTACAATTGACCTTTGACAAGTAAAATAACACAAATGGACGCGTAACAAATCAAAAAGAAATATCCAACCAGTGTCGGCAAACATAATTTTAATCGCAAAACTATTGCTTGTCATTGGTCATTTAATGTTCGTTAAGTGCTGTTCCTCGCCAACCCTAGCTCGATGCCACTCGGGTAAACCGAAGCCAATTATACCTGCAACTAGGAACATTCCGTATGTAAAAAGAGGTGTGCCTGGGCCTGCCCAAGGCATGAACATAGGATTTATTATGGTTTCCTCTTACAAGTATGTCAAATCGGAAATTATCGCACTTCGCAGGGGGAATGACCGTACCGAGTGAGTAACACCTGATGTCTTGGTCATGACTCGACCGGCGAAGGCACTTACGACTAATTAGCATAACCATTCCAGATTCACTTGTCGCATTTTCCTCTTCCCTGACTTACTACTACAAGAACAAGTGCTGTTTGGCTTTTCCATTACACGCATTTATCACCTTCATTACAAAATACAGTCCGCTTACTTCAATTAATTAACTGCAATCAATATCAATTTATCCATCAAGTTAACCGTTTTTCCGCCACTTCTAATCAATTCATTTATAAACCACCATCCAACCGCATAGACACAATCCACACGATGAGTCTATTCACCGCACCGACCGACAGCAATGGGAAAATTCCCCCCATTGCTGGTCAAGTTCACATAAACAGAGATTTTCGCTCCAAGCCGAGATGCACTAGTGGCTTCAATGTAGGCCAAAGGTATAATAACATTTTCCGTTTACGACAACGTTCCAAGTGTAGATTTTCTTGTTGCAGGCCCGTTGGCTTGCAGTTTCTGTCTTGTACCATTTTCCATCAGGCGAGTTCCACCTGAGGCGTTGTTGCACTCGCATCGCGGGCTTAACAACGTTGGTTCGCAAGAAATCGTAGGCCGTGTCGTCTCAGATGCAAGAATACCTCGTGCGGAATTTAAGTCGGCTCTGTTTTTTCTTTCTCTCTTTTTTGCAAAAGAAAAATCAAGTTGGCTTTCTGTTGACTCCAACAACTCTCGAGCAATGCCATGGCTGTGCGTTTCGCTTAAATGTTTAATGTGTGGTACGAGTATATAAATATATTTTATGTGTTTGTTCCTCAGGAAGGTTATGGTTAGGGCAATAAACGAACTTGTAACCTGTTTATCTTGTTTAGACCGAACAAACGGTGCGTGGTTGTGTGCGCATAAAAGAAATATGGTGGTTCGGCAATTTGCCAGCAAGTTCACGGTCCATTTTGCTAATGCAAAAATTAAATTGCAAAAAATATACACTGCATACGGATCATTCTGAATATACAGTAGTGATAGTTTAGAAAAGTATTTGCTATGTTAAAAAAATATCAATTCAATTTTATTTTGTTTTTAGTTCATTTTTAACCCGGCGAGTATGTGGCCGGGTATGACATACCCACCCTGTTACTTACATGTCTGTATTTTTAAGTGAAGTGAATTCCTTTTTTTCAAGTATTAGTATACAAATTCTTGAAATACTACTTTTGTTTGATTTGCAATTAATTATTACATACCCTATTACAATAAAATACCATTTTTTAATTTTAATTTTTATTGTAACAACATTTACAGACAATTTTGTATGTGGGTATGTCGTACCCAGCCCCACATAACCTTTTTTCACCACATTCTCCCCGGGTTAAGAAAATATGAAGCGACTGGGGATACCCATTCTTTAAACGCCAGTTTTTATTGGGTCTTGCTAAATGACATATAAGGCCTGTGATCATTGAAGGGTTATGATCGGAATGGCAGCCTTCTACCCTCACTATCCCCGGCAAGCTGCTTCTTTGGTTTCTGACGACTGCAATCACTTGGTCACAGGTGGCTTCGGGTTATTTGTGGAGTCCAGATTGGTCGCGAGGAACAAATTCTCTTACTAAAAATTAAAGCTGTCGATTGTAGCGTGTTGTACAGGGTTTTTCAATAAGGACATAACAATGAAATTCAGGATTTTCTTCAAACTTTTGCAGATCCCAATCGGAGAAATTTCGGAGGCTTCAGTTCTTTAGTTAATTTGATTTTGTAAGGGTGTAGGCCAAGATCTTTACGTAAAATTCGTCACAAAGTGGACTGAGAGATTCCCCATTCCTGTGAACGGCGTGGAATCGAATGATTTGGCTAATTTTGAATTGAAGCACTTACAGCTACTATATTTTCGGTACTTTGTTGCCTTACTGGCACAGGAACATTCAATAGTGTATACATGAATTTATCCACTATAGCACGCACAGCCTGTCTGGTGAGACGATTATTACGACCAAAAAGTTGTGACTACCGACTCAGAAATTATGTGAAAACCCTGTACAATGGGGTGTATGACGGAGATGTTATTTGTCTACAGCACAGATGCACATGTTTTGCTTGGCTCTCGTTGGTTTTAAGAGCAACTCCTTTCTCCTGATCTTTAAGTGCTATAAACGCTTTAGAACAGCACGTTGTGAATAAGCGATGATATCGCTATTGTTTGCGTATTCCAACAACTGGACGAACTTGGAAAAGGCAGTGCCTTCGTTGTTTACGCATCCCGCCGCAGTATACATTTCAAACATGGGAATGAAAAATAGCCCGCCTCCTTGTCGAAATCCAGTGCTAGTTTTGAACAATTCAGTGGTTCTGCTTCCAAGCTGATGTTCATCATGTCTTTTCGAGTGTTGTTTGACACAACCGGATAAGTTTGGATCCCGAATTCAAGCTTTATGAAGCTCAGTGTGATAAATGAAGTCAGATGCGGCTTTGAAGTCGTTAAAAATATGATAAGTTTCGACTTGGAACTCGGTGGTCTTTTGCAGGATTTATCTCAGTACGAACATTTGGTCCATCTTCGATTTTCCGGGCTGGAAACCTCACTGATAGAAATGCTCACTCTATACGCTGGAGCTTCTAAGAAGTTGTTGTAAGACATTTTTTGTAGATGAAGCAGAAAGGGCATTTATTCCAGTCGCCGGGGATGCTTTCGTCATTACAAACTTAGTAGATGACATGGGGCATGCTCCTTAACAAAACATCGTCAGCAGGATAAAACATTTTTGAAGACAAGCCATTGAGATGCAATTAAGGTTAGAAGACACCACCGGGAGGTTTGGACAGGTCAACGCACAGAATCAATGAGACGATATACAAGACTAATATCATCTTCATCCCGCTGTATGGTGCATAGGCATTGACTTTACCCAAAATCGGATAAAAGCGCACTTGGAATTCTCAAGAGTGCGTTAGATTTATAAGACGCTTCATAGGGCAAAAGATTTGACCTCGAATTGTACGAGATGTACATCGACACTGAGCTGTTTTATTCTGAAGAATCTTTTGCTCCACACCTGAGGAATTACGCAGAAGAGGACGGTCTTACCTTTGATGGCATGCGCAAGTGGACGATGACTTCAACCAACTCGGCAAACGTTACTAGAAGCAGATGAATCGAGCTTGCCGGCAGAAGGTTGCTGGTTGAGGCCCTGTTTCACGCAATATACGTAAAGGCTGATAAAACAAGAATACATATGTGTCCAAATCAGAAAAGGTTTCACAATGGAGTCCGGTTGGCAGTGGTGTAGTGGTTAACATCATCACGCTAGAGGTTCCGTACTCAACTCCAGATGTCAAAAAAAGCTTTTTTTTTTTTCAGAAGATCAATAACTACATAAAGTCGATCAAAGATATGATCGAACTGATTCATGGTGATGATCAGGAGGTTGAAGAAAAATACTGGAAATTTTAAGCATTGGCAACAACAACATAAATGCTCCTTACTTCTGGAAACGCAACCTTCAAAAGCCGCCAGAACCTAATACTAATGTTTCACTATTTAAACAGGGCACTCTGTACAAAAGAACATCTAATCCAAACAACGAAATCTACTAATGAAGAAGCACCTGTTTTTAAGTCGTCATCACTTTGAAAGATCTTATTCTCAGTTAAGCGCTGTTTAGAATACAATAAGCTCAACTCATGACCTGAATAAAGAGGTCTATTGTCACCCACAATGCGGAATCCACCATTTTTTGTTCGTGATTTTGCCCAAAAAACAGGTAAAGTCCAAAAATGTTAACATACTTTGCCCATGTGTCTGGTCTCGAATGATAAATGATCCAATTGCTGTATTTTTTCATTCCCATCACCCAGGGTAATTATTCATTTAAACAACAATAGTATCCGTATCTGGAATTTCTGGACCAAACACAATTTCAAAAATAAGTAAAAGTAATGTTTAATCTTCAAAAAATCAGCCCAAATTTTCACTTTTAAAAGGCCAGAATCCTAATTACTGCAGAGAAAGTCGTCAAATCAATTACATAAAAAAAATCATTTTTCTTAATTAATATACAATTTTGAGACATGATGATCTAAAAGCATTTAATTTTAATGTAAATACTTTCTTTAGAAAAAAAAAAGAAAGAAGATCAAGAAAAATAAATGGTACCCACGTGCTAAATGCCTCATGTGTTTGTGTAAAGCAGAACAACGCTCCCTTATGCACAGTCAGTCTTAACGTTCATGACGTGTTAACACTGAAAACAATGAATCACAAGCGAAGGGAGACATTGACCTCTGAAAACAAACTAAGTCACGTAATACAGGTGATTTGTCGTTTGTGTTTGAACATGGAGCGCTATTAGCTCTGTTCAGTGGTGTGAGGTGTTTAAAGAGTACAACCAACAAAGGCATCAGTGTCATCAAGTGTTCCCTAAGGCAGCGTGCATTTGTTTATTTATCTTGTTTGACTTGAACAAAACACAATGTACATACACACATATGTATGAACGTTAGCGTATTAGAAAAGATGGTATAGAACATTTTCAGAAAAAGCCAATATTTGTCACCATTTATGCTGTTTACAGCGTTCCCAAGTTTTCCAACTCCATAACTTTCAGAATTTTAGAAATAAACTTAAGGCCAACAAAGCTGCTGAAGGCATAGCTGCTGAGTTGTTCAAAGTATCAGGTGATGACTTGGTAAGGAGCATACACTTACAGTTAATTGCTTGGTTCTCAAATGCTCCCCTGAACTCAACAGAGATAAAAGTCTCCTCACTACGACTTACAAGTCATTTTTGGCATCCCTACCAAAGTCACCCGGTTGTAGAGGGTGGCGTTAAAGACCACACCGAGACTTTTGATGTCAGTAAGGCGACATGCTGTCGTTCGATTTCCTTATCATCGTTTCAGATTGAGAATATTTTACAAAACCACGCATACGTCGACTATATTGTCATAATCGGAAGACCGCACGACATTACATCATCGCCTGAGTATTAATTTAGAAGCAGCGAAGATGAGTCAACTAGAGCAGTACGCTCTTCTACCTAGACATCAGCCGCCGAATTACCACACTCGTTAATGAGTAACTCGTCATCGAAATGTGAGGATTTGGCATTACCGCTCCAAATGAAGTTAATTGGGCATTCGATCACGAGTTCCATTCACTCACTCATTGTCGATTGCGGTAATTCGGCCCCAGTATTCCTCCTTTTAAGAATTCCACGGGCTGAACTACGTCTGCTAAAACCCCCTCCACCATATACCCATATAAGCCCAATGTCTTGCCAAATGTACATATGTACATAAGTGTACGGCTCCGTACCAAACAAGGAGGAGCTCAGTTAAAAATGACTGCCTCTGGACGGACCCGACAAGGCAGGGGGGTTATATCCCATTTAGTCTGGGTCCTCGTGATTAATGAACTACCTACTTATGAAATTGAAATACAGCGGTGTAGAGGTGATAGCTTACGCAAATGATGTGGTGTTGCTTATGGGGAGGTTGATCAGTTAGCTTCTGCAAGAAGCTTTAAACGCGCTTTACGACTGGACAAAACAATGCGGCCTGGAAATGAATCCACAGAAAACCAGAGCAAGGTCATATGGACCCGCCCAGATATTGGTCAAATATCCGGGTATAAGTGTTAACTCTGACTACACGACTCCGTATCTGGACTTTATCAAACTTCTTCTTCTGTATCTTCCCAAGCAGAGAACAAGGGGAAAACAAAGAAATTTTGAATGAAACAAAGTCCATCTATACGGATGGCTCCAAGATGACATAGGCACAGGTGGAGGTGTCGTTTCTGAAGAGTTTAGGACCTGATAACAGTAGTGTCCAGGCAGAGGTTCTATCAGTGACCAGAGCTGCCCAATTGGTGTCAATGCTCACGGTTTCACGGGAGGATATCACGATCTTCATAGACAGCCAAGCGGCTATAGCATTAGCTGCTATTCAAACTGCATCCAAGCTTAGCTTGTAAAGTGGTGTCGAGAAGAGCTGAAGGTTCTTGGCACGTAGCATAATGTAAAACACTGCTGCGTCCCTGATCACAGTGTTGGTCACAGGCAACGAGACTGCTGACGAATTAGCCAGGAAGGGATCAGGCTCAGAACCAGAGCTAGCGGACGATACAATTAAACCTCCACTTTGTCATTTAACTGAAGTGAATAACAGGTGGAAAACACTAACCACCTCAAAAAATAATAAAGCTCCTACATGTGGACATGAAATCTCTGTCATTACTGGTAGGATTAATAGCAGGTCACAATATACTCAGGCATCATGCAAAAAAGCTGCAGCTGACCGAAGACAATTTATGCAGAAGATACAGGGACGAAGAATTACATGAGGACACAACCCACTTTCTTTGTCATTGCTCAAGCCTTTGCAATATTCGAACAAGAACTCTATGCAGACTCCTCTTCGATAATATCGAAGAGCTATCCGATGGTTCAGTATCGGATCTGCTCAAGTTTGTAAGGACAACCAAGTGGGTATCACGCAGTAGGAAGCAGTCGGTTAAATACATGGGTATCACAACAAGTCCATGTACATAAACCTAAGCGAGATGAAGAGGGGCTCATTTTCTTCACCGGCCTGCTCAACACCTGACCTAACGGCTTCGTGCAAAACTAAATTGTTAATTTTCTACAAGAACATTATTATTATTATTAGTGGAGAGCGGTTTGTCTACTCTAGCACTGCGGTCTTATATGTATATAGGCCTACTGTGCTGTCCCATATGTTTACAGAGGATGTCAGGAAGCTAATCAGCCTCTCTGGGTAGAACGTGGCAAGCGCCGTCTGTGAGACGAGTTCACTGCCTAGATTCTGCTTTCTCACATGAATAAGGTCGGGGCACTCTGGGACGATGTGGAGAGAGCTTTCATCGCTTTCCAAGCACAGTCTGCAGGTAGGGTCCAGTGACAGGCCAAGCTTGTGTAGATTCCGTTTTAGTCGGCAGTGGCCACTTAGGATACCGGTTAGAATGCTCAGATTAAGAAGAATCTTGGATTTCTTTTGTGATAAATTGTAGAAGAAGTTTTTGGCATTGCTCCCCCATGAAGTTTTTAAAAATTAATGTTTTTACTCCACAGGCTAGTTCAGGAACAGTAAGGAAGATGGTTACACCTAGTAGTTTCGTTTGAAGCAGTACTTCGGGAGAATGTCATCCAACGGCATGCTGAACTGTAAGGACATCCTATTTCTTACAGGCTTAAAATGCCTTTATAACTGAACGCCAGATTAAAACTGAATTTTGTGATACAAAAGAGGATGCGGTGACCTTAACATGTAGACATCATAATTTGTGTAAACATTTTGTATGTGAGTGTTATAGCTAGAATGATATTTCAAACTACAGGGACACTGCCTGAAGGTATTAGTGCTCGAACACATCTTCAAAGACTTTGCAGCTTTTTATTAACCCAGTCTTTCTCTATGACACAGAAAGCAGCTTGCACGGTATCAATTTCGGATGATAATTTTAGTCAAATAAAAAGTGTGTCGAAATTTAACTTATTGAATAAATTATTCAGCATGTGTGTGCAACACTTTTTGAATAAGGATGCATATACATTTCCGTTAATTTTGTTTGAATAATTACACCAATCATCATAAAAACCAAAGGTATTCTCTCAATAAGGAGTGAAACTATTTCGAGGTATACAAATACCTACAGAACAAAACACGTGAATCACGATTTCATTTTTTTTTTACCATTCTCAGTTATTGGGTCAAAGAAAAACGAAAGAGTTGAGACACAAACTGGCAGTAAACTGATATGGAAATGAAATTCTTATACCTTCTGCGGGAATCCTCAAATATACATATGTATGCATGCACACAAGTCTGTAATTCTGTATACAGCGATTGATAGAACTGGAAATCTTCTGTCCACTCTCTCTCCTGTAAAACATTTGATAGCTGTTAACAATTGTAAGAAACAGAAATTTACAAATAAAACTGAAAGGAAGTACATAAATAATGAACGACGTGTCCGTACGAATTGATTAATGACAAACAAAAATTATTAAAAGTGTAGACAGACGTAGACAGAAGTGATATGTAAATCAGGCAAAAAATGTTGTGATTTGTGTTATAAACCTTCTTATACGGACAGAATATTCCACATTTAATTTAGCACGAATATTAATGTTTTTAAATTAAATTCGCTAGCAAAGGCGACTGTTCAGATAGAATTAACATTTGTAGCTATTTTTATACCACATGGCTTTTTTTTGACCAAAGAAAGAAACGATACCAAAAGGAAAGGCAAACGTGGTAAGACTGGTGATATATCTGACCTTGATCAGGATACAATGTTGAACGTATTATTGAGTTCACCAGACAGGCAAGAAAAACTCATCATTGCGGAAAACGAATTAAATATTGTTGTGGCAGAAAAAACATTTGAAAAGGTTGCTGCTGCAATTTGAAGACAGCCAATTTGCTTAGATGTAGGTACCTATGCATTAAATTAGCGCCTTGGGAAGTTATGGGAGTTCTTAGAGTCTCTTTGGTCACGTATTTGACACATATTCATATTTCTTCTGCCGTGACGAATTCATTATTTTTTGCATGCACAATGGAGGTTCACTACGTCTTTTTTCTTGTCTACTTTGACGTCTTTTGGTAAGTTATTGACCTTCAGAGAGAAGATCAACGACACGTGAAACAATGACTTCAACTTTGAATTTAGAAACGACATTTCTTGTGTTCAAAACTGGTTTCAGTCCGAAGTTAAATCGGCAATGTAGTCGACGTTTCAAAACAAGTTGAGGATCTATTACTAGTCTGATTTTCGGTCCTCTCTGCATAGACGGTGAGTGGAGGGGGAGATCCAACGACAAACTTTACGTGCTGTACAGTGACATCAACTTAGTCAGAAGAGTGAAGGTGCAACGACTGAGATGACTGGGTCATGTAGAGCGGATGGACACCAATGTTCCGGCCCGGAAAATCTTCGAATCCACACTTGAGCGACGGCGCAGTAGAAGAAGACCTCGATTCAGGTGGCGCACGCAATTGGAAGGGACCTTAATCAATATGGCGTGTGAAACTGCTTTAAAACAGACGGACAAGCGGGACACAACTTGATAGGTACATATTTTCTCAGAGCAGTTGTGGTGGAAGTATGTATTCGTATGGGAGCATTCCGACCGTGCGTCGTGACGCGTCGAAGGGATTTGATTGCAAAGACATCGATTGATCCCCATCAGTCTGTAACCTTGACGTTGAACAGGATCAAGTAAGTTGAAATATACTCCTGAGTTATATTCAAGATTCGAACGAATGTATGCTTTACAGATTGTAACCAAATATGTTGGAGTATAAAACCGTTAACATCTTTTAAGAAAGCCAAGACAAGGAACATCGCCTTTAGCAGAATCAATGATCAGATGATTCTATTCGTTTCCTCAATGTCAAGCACGTTAATGTTTATTGTATTTTGGCTACGATCGCGCTTCAGAGACAGAAGGTAGCACTGGGTTCTGAAGGGGTTGAACTCGACTGTGTTTTTGGCATCAATAGGCGTGTTTTTTTGAAACCTAGCCAGCCAGTAGTCACGACTCACATCCACGTCACGACGAATCGGAATTTTACTGAAATTTCGCACCAGACACCAGGCCACCAGAATTCTCAGAAAAACAAGTATCACGAAAGAAATGTCGTCAGGCCACGATCTCAGAAAAACAAATTGAGTTGTTTAAAACGTCGGAGAGTGTGAAGTCTCCAAACGACAAAAAAATTTCCACGTTGTGGAAACGCGTTTTTTAAGACTTTTTCATTGCTGTTGTAGTTCGCAGTATTTTTTTCGCTTTGTCTACGAACTAGTAAAGTCAAATTTTATACGTAAAACAAATACAACAACCAGCTGGATACAACTCTTGATTTTATCCCCAGTCAAAAGCGGCTTTTATGATATCCCATGGCCAGTGGGCTCCGAAAACGATGTTTTTCATTTATAGCGTTGGTATCACTGCCAAACTGTTCTGTTCTGTTCTGTTCTCTTGACATTTGACCGGCGTCTGAGTACGAAGATGGGAAGATGTTATGATTTCATACCTCTTTTTGTAAATTATCAATTGAATAAATTCTCTAAATTATGGTTTTCACAACAAATTAAAAAAAACAATTTGGTTCAATGCCGAATACTTTGACAGTTTGACAGCCGATGTCAAAGGAACGAAATCACACGTACCAACTTGACGGTATAAAAAATCGACTGGGTTTGGCTGGCTGGGAATCGTCTAATGAACGACTGGCTAGCTATGTTTCAAAAAAACACGCCTAATGTTAGAGTTAAGTTCAGCTTACATTCGCTGAGATTCTACGATTTTATGACATGGGATCCTTGTCATGGAGTCGTTAAAGATTAGCGAAGTCAAGAGCATAGTTATTCACAGAAAGAATAGATTGTACTGCAAATAAGAGAGAGAAAGTCGTTTGGCATAAAGGGAAAACAGCCTTGTGGCAGGAGGATTAGTTGAGAGGAGAGTATATATCCGATACGATCTGCATATGTGTGTATATCGGTTACTTAAAGAACTCGCAATCCATTCGGAGAAAGTGTTACTAAAATCACATATTTGAAACCTTTTGACAAATTCCCACACTATAGAAGGTTTAATTCGACCAAAGACAGGAAGATTTGCCAGATTACACCAAAGTATTTCCACTTTCCTTAGATGTTTCCCAATATACATATTTATGTACATATATCCCAAATCTACCTTATTCCTTCAGTTCTGACGTTCAGAAGAGGGAATACTACGAGTCCCGACTGAGGCCAACGTGAAGAACATCCATCGAAGGCTCAGCTGATAACAAGATCACTGACATTAAATCTATGGATCGGTAGTTAGGCAATAAGATATTTTGGGAACTGGCTGGAAGGGCGCAAGTTTCCGCCCGTAAAATAAGAGAAGTGGAAAACCTTACAAAAAGTAGCTCTCGCTTCTCGATAGTTTTCCAACAGACGAGCTTTATCCAGTTTCCTGCATGCGCTTAAGGGGTTAGGTGGGTTTCGAGGGCTCAAAAAACGCGTATTTTTAGCGATTTTTTTTAGATATATCAAATGAAATATTTCATTCAAACAATTTACCATATCAAAGTTACATATTTAACAAGTACGTTGTGAAATTTTTATTCAAAAATTTGGAAAATTCAGGCAGTGGGACCTCATTTCCCTTGACCTCTCAAAAAAAAAGTTCTCCCGGCGTAGTCAGGATAAATCAGGACTGGTTCATCCGAAATTAAAAAAACAATTTTTTTCTGTTAGTAGATAT
The DNA here is from genome assembly GCA_917880715.2 of Matsumyia berberina. NCBI lineage: Eukaryota > Metazoa > Arthropoda > Insecta > Diptera > Syrphidae > Matsumyia > Matsumyia berberina. The sequence goes on from OU862870.1 coordinate 41,797,297, forward strand.
ACAAGGCTTGAGCTTGAATGAAGGAAAAAAAAACTTGAAATTAGATTTTTTGGCGGAGTTGTTAACAAAAAAAAAAAACCATTTTTTGGCCAAATTTTCCTTCGTTCAGGTTCTAGATAATGTTATTTTGAAGAAGTGTGCAAAATTTCAACAAGATCGGTTGATAACTTTTTGAGAAATCCTGTTTACCGATTTCGAAAATAGAGTTTCGAGAAAAATGCGATTGAAGTGCGACGCGCCAGGCTGCCGTGGCCTAATGGGCGTAAGTTTCGAAGGGTGTATCTCTTAGAATTTTACTCTGATCGATTAAAACTTTGGGAGAATGTTCTTGACATATTGTACTATTTAATAAGCTAAACATTTTTTGAAATTTTGAAACCCACCTAACCTCTTAAGGAAATCTCCATTCCACAACGTAGCACCTCATCTATCCATTTGACCTTCATTTCATTTTAAGTATTTGGCTCGTGTTACCTTTTCCAGAACGCATTTCTTATGCTACATATGGAACCGAAATTGGGTCTGTTCCCATTTATTTTTAACATCAGGGCATGTGAGTCAATATATTTTTCGCACCGCTCGCGCTTAACCGATTGTCGAAGCGGTAGAGGTATGTGGAGACATTTTATTCAAACTGTGTGTATGTGACCATCGTACAAATTAAATGAAGAGATATTGCATTTTTCTCTCTCGTGCAGTGCCTTTCCAAAGCCGGTTCTTACCGTACGACCATTACCAAAAGAATTATATTCCTCCTTCTCCCCATGCCAGCCAGGTTGGTTTTTTTTTTTTTTTTTATTGTGTAAATATAGTACGTGTGCTTACAGATGATTCAATATGATAATCGGAAAAAGTAGGCTAAACATATTCATGTGGACAATCCTACATTTGGAGAATCACGGCTCCGATTGGGGTCAACTGTAATGTATCCACGCTGTCTGACTGTTGTTAGGCTTTATGCGATTTAAATTGATATTATTTTCTAATTTGGAAATACCCACACTTAAATTTGAGAAGAATACGAATTTCGTTCTCACCATTAGGGTGTTCGGAGTGCAAAGCAACTTCCGTTTTAGATTCGTTCTATTTTTTCGTGTCCAAAAAAGCAAGGGTCATGAATTAAAAGTGATTTCTCTAAGAGGGAGATGTACGCACTTTAAGTGATTCCCACACCTCCAATTAAATATTGAGACTCTTCTCATTGAAATCCGACTTCATTGTCCACCGAGATGTGCGACAAAAATGTATTTCCTCCGTGCGTTTTTTTTTTTTGTGGAATTCTTTCTTTCTCTAAGTATGCCTCAAACTATTTACGATCAAGAGATATGCTTGTAAACATTATTCACAAGAGGTATGGATACAATGAAGATATATCTTCCGCGGAGAAGATGAGTGCGAACAACAAGACACCTACCTACCTGGAAGCTTTCCTGTTTGCCCTCCACAAAAAATGCTTGGCTACCTGGGAAAGTATGTCCGTTGCGCTGCAAGATCATTCAATTGATCGTTCGCAGCGAAAGTACGATATCAAAAAAAAAAAAAAAAATTAAGCAAAAAAAAAAAGTAGAACTTTAACCAAAGAGAAGTGATGAATAAACAAAATACATTTAACTGTTAACAGTAAATGGTTTAGACCTTTTCGGTCGATTAAACGCGAAGAAGACCACAACGACGAAGATGATGCCTCTACCAGTCGTGCGATGATGAGAGATGGTCTGCGATTTTATGAATTGAAAATGCTTGATGGTGCCCTGAATTAATCGAAACCAAAGTAAAAGTTTTTTCTGATGTGTGCTGGTTTTTTTTTTTTTTTTTTTTTTTTTTTGTAAGACAATAAGATTGAGGAGGAAGCTGAAGAAGTCCGAAAAGGTATTTTCTAATTTGTATGACATTCTCGAAACTGATAGTTGCTTCAGCCCAAGTGGCCGGATGTAATAAGATGCTTGTAAGTACGCGCTCAGAAAATAATGAGACATTAAGTGTCTGTACGGCATTGTTCTAATTATTACAAGTTATGTGGTACAATTTTGATTTACAATGACAATAGAAACTGAATCGACGAGCTTTCCCATAGAAACACTGATTTAGCTAAAGTGGTTGGGCACTAAACAAAAAATGATCGAGTGTGGGGCTTACACTTCAAACTGAAGAGGGATTTATCTGAGGTTGTTTATATTAAATTTTTTAATAGGTTTGAAGGAAGTAGCGGTTAGGTTAAAAAAGCTATAATAGTTGTCAACTTAGGTTTTGAATAGAAACAAACAACATAAAAAACTGCGCGGTAAAACTAAAGTCTTTTCGAACGGAAAATTATTCGCATATCTTCGTAAATGACAGTCTTAAAACGTATGTATGTACGTAGTATATTCTAGAAGATTTTAGAGACTTCATGTTCCCCATTGTTGACCATCTATGATTGACGTAGTAGACTAACTACCTCCTTTATGAATGTGAGCCTGTTTTTAGTAGCTGAGTTGCTAAATTCCTCCAGCGAACGTAGTTCATTTAGAAAGATCTGTCTCCGAACCGCCGGACATTCATAGAAAATATTTTCTCCCCTTTTAAAACCGAGACTCTGTATATAAGTCTTGTTTAGGTGCTACCTCAGACCGGCCTGTAAGGAAGCCCACCAGCTTTTCTATGCTATGCCTATACTCGTTCATATAGTTTCTCAAAGTTAACTCCCAACAGCGAATTGAGAAACTTCTTCGAGTTAAATTATACTCTCGGAGATTTGTCATTTCCTAACGAAAAATATACAGTGGATATTGATGGGGCTTACTTCTACACATCTAGAGCAGTCTAACGCCCTAACCAAGGCGACCACACAAAAATTCTACTACTCTGACTCCAATACTCAATACACTCATTGGTGGTATTAGTCATTTGTACATTTGTTTGCTGCCTTAAAACCATTAAAATGTATCCTAGTTTAGATTACATTGGTTTCAGCGTGGAAGTCATGGTGTAGTGTTAAGCACCATCGCTTGTCACACTCTAGGTTCCGGCTTTAACTATCGATGGAGAATATCTCTAAATATTCCGAATACTACCACATTTGAGTGCAGTTATCCATTTTCAGACTTTGGAGGGGCTTCGTATTTCTTTTTATTGAGCTGAATGAAGGATGTTTTTGTTTTAATGAAATTGGACCATGTGGCGTTGTATACAAAAACTATAGTGAAGACATAGTGGAGTTAATGTAGTCCGTGCCGAAAACTTACTTACTTACGTAAGGTGGGGCTACAGTCCGTGATGGACCTGGACCTCAACCAACAAGTGTCTCCAGTCAGACCGAACTTTAGCCAGCTGCCTCCAGTTTCGCACGCCAAGTTGGTTAAGGTCTCCTTCCACTTGCGTGCGCCACCTTCCTTCCACCTTCCGCGGTCTTCCTCTACTGCGCCGTCCCTCGGGTGTGGACTCGAAGATTTTCCATTGTTGGAGCTTCACTTCTCTGGCTAAGTCGATGTCGCTGTACAGATCGTTACTGTATCTCATCCTCCCTTCACCATCTATGCACATGACGGGACTGAAAATCACCCGAAGAATTTTCCTTTCCAAATAGCCAAGAGCAACCTCAATCGCTTTTGACAGAGTCCATGCAACAGCGCCGTACAGCAGGATTGGGACGATTAAGGTCTTATAAAGGGTCACCTTAGTTATTCGAGAGAGGGCTTTGCTACTCAATTGCTTATTAGCTCAAAGAAAAAGCGATTGGCAAGAGTTTCTCTTCGTTTGATCTCAGCGCTGGTGTCGTTGTCTGAATTAATAGCGGAGCCTGGGTAGACAAAGTCTGTGCCGAAAACTGCAATATTGGCAACTTGACGGCCAAGCACACAAAAGGATTTATTGATTGTGATCAGTTTAGCTTTATGCATATTTAAATTTTGTTCTACTATAACACCATCTAGTTATTGGATGGAGCATCAATAGCTTGGATTGAGATAGAAACTTTAATCATACCGGTGGGTATTACCTAATGACGCGATTATAATGAACTCTATAATTCAGTTTCAGTGTTCATAGAATTTAAATCAAACAAATTGAAGGCAATTTTAAAGAAAAGCCGCAATAGAATGTAGAGACAGTTTAGAAAGTCCCAACAACAAAAACTTATTAGTTACAAAAATTGATATTAATGTACGAAAATGAATTAAGTAATGACAAAGAAAATAATCTCATCAATTAGGAATTAACGGAAAGAACCGAATACAGTATATTATTCCAAACTGAAAATGCATTAATTGTTGTTAGGGTCTGAATTCTCTCGAATGATCGAAAGAATAAGATCACGAATACAAGCTGCCGAAATGAGATTTCTTTGTTGGATTGTTGGGGTAATTCGGCGAAATCGAGTTAGAAATATCAGAATATGCGAGGCATTCAATATAGAACGGCTGCTTCCGAACGGAAAGGTCCATGCAAGAGATTTTATGAATCATTTTTGATCATTGTGGATAAGCTTCGAGAACAGGAAAATCAACTCACTTTCGCCGCATCACTTTTCGGAAAGCAGTGACAAATCTTCGAGAGTATATTTTGTCATGGAAGATTTTTATCAATTGGCCCTTCAATTTCGGTAGTAAGATCCATTCCATTCATGCGAACAAAAATAAAACTCACAACACAACATGACTAGAGACTCTGTACATAGACTGTCCATGTAGTAATGGTAAGGTCTCAGTAGAACAACAGTATAAAAGGACTCTACACTGCTATCTTCAAGATCAATTATGTTTTTTCAGCCTTTTCGGATTTTAAGTACTAAAGAGAAAATCTCGTTGAAATGATTGAGTTTGTGAGTGGATACTACATACATACACTTGGGTAGCAATGACAATTCAATTAAGAGTTCAATTAGCGCAAAAGGTGCGCTCCGTTTCGTTCCATCAGCTCACGTAATCTGGACGTTTAGATAGTTGTTTAATGTTAGTTGAAGGGCAAAAATAATTAACGTCAACCTGTGGACATCAAGTAAAGGATTAGTCCCTAAGTTTTTTTTTTCTTTAATCTATTTCCTATTATCGAAAAAGGGTTTGCCCGCTGTTTTATTATTTCACTCTGTATAAAAAGTGCATTAGCAACACCTTCACATTTGTTTTACATATATAGAAATATCTTTCGAACGTTTCAGAGAATGCTGGACTTGACTGTAGGTCCCTGACAGGCTAGTTTTTCGTAATTATTGCTTCTACTTTTGCAATGTCCATTCGTCTTCTATTTAGTAACGAATTCTACTTTGGCCATATCTTTTTGGATATGACATGGTTTGTTAGTGTTTTTCTGCCTTAACGCCCCCTATAGGGATGTGAATAATTAGCCCCGAGTGAAAGAGGGCTGATCCTCTCATCATCAGCTCGTTGCCTTGCCTTTTATAGCGGCTTGGTTTTGTTTGGGGAGTTTGTTTTTTCTCTAATAAGCTTTCAGTTGGAAAATATTGGCATAATTCGAGCAGGATCTCGGTATTTTTTTTGTTTTTCGTATGAAATCCATGCACCCCAAACCATTTTGAAGCTATCAGTGTACACCACTGTGTCGCAATATCTTATCACTATCACTAGTCCATTCTTCTGTTTTATGTGATTTAAAAAACCTTCCTATGAGTTTTTTTTTTTGTAAAGCCTGTGAGATTTTTTTTTAGAGGATATAGTTATGTAATGAGGAAGTCTGTCAAGAATTTACTTGCCGCTTACTCAACGATCTTTTATTTTGTTTTCAACTTGGAAAATAATGTATTGCTTGGCGAAATTCCCATGTGTCTAGACCCTTGTTGAATTTTTCAGCTTTTAGCTCTAGAGTTACTTGATATACAAGTAGGGGGTAAAGGTATTTATTGTTGATAAACAAAAAAAAAAAAATAAGCACCACTTATCAGTCCTTACGATTCTTTAATTTCAAAGAGAAGGTCATATGAAGATTTTGGGGAGCCATTTCCGTGAAAGAGGAGCCACCGAAGAAGTATCAAATATTTCGTGTAACAATTAACCGATTGGATTTTATGAGTAAGGTTTTCACACAAATTCAGTCGTAACCTCACCTCAAAATGAAAACGATATCAATTGCGAAAGGAAAAACGCAAATTTTTTTTAAGAAGAATATCTTTATTTAAAATTTGGGGAGCCGTTTCGATTTATGGGGAGCCAAGTGCTCAGCAAAGGACCCAAAAGCTCCTAAAGGAGTTATTCCGACAGCGCTGCCACTTATCCGTAATCTTTCTATCTCCAGAGTCGAAACTAAAGGAATCTATGGGCCACAAACGTCTACCCCGATCGCAGTATAGTCCCACTTATCAAAGCAATCTTCAAACTAGGGGCTTTAGCAATTTAGAATTTTCCAATTCCCTTTGGAATTGAAGGAAATTGGAGGTCCTCGTTTGTATGTTCGCAAACCAAAGGAAATAATAAGTTTACAAGTAATGACCTCTAATTATTCTTTGCAAAAATAGGTATGCTTTTGTAATTTGAATTAGCAAACGTGCACCTATTTATGTACATGCAAGACTAAACTCATTAATTGATTTAATTTATAACCAAAGTCTAGTCTGGTACATCAGTTGGCTCTTTCCCCACTTCAAGAACTTTGGAAAAGCCTCACCAATGACCCTCATCGGGAGAGTGGATTTTCTCTTGAGCTACTAATACTTTATGAAACAATAGGTCTTTCAGATTTCAGCATCAACCATTGGACAGGGTGACGGTTTATAAAAAAAATTAACCACCCAAATTCACCGTGGATAACTGTCATCAGTGCCTTCTTCCTTGATTTTACAAAAGATAAACTCTTGACATAATAGTAATTCAATGTGTTCACTCGGTTTTACTCCCTTTCTACCACAAAAAAATTCCTGAACCTTTTAAAAACTACAAAAAGATGTGGGAACAATATCATCTTGAATTAAAAAAGAAGTACCTAACCCAGTTTCGTGTAATAAACAGCATAAACTCAGTACAAACTTGAACACCAACTAATATAATACAATATCCGTATTTTATCACCAGAGGTAAAGCTATAAAAATTATTGTCCCAGGCACAAAGAATAAAAGCTTTATGCGATTCCTGTGGTTTAAATTGAGAATTTCTGCAAGATCACGGCAAAGCATCGTAAAACCCAAGAAGCGCTTCGCAAAAGTGCACATGGGCTATGTAGAAAGTGTACACCCAGTGATTTTGGAAATATCCTGTTAAACTCGTTTTGGCTTAATCTTTCCATCAAAAACGTATGCCGCATTCCGCAAATTCATTCCTTCCGGTTTCGATCGAACACAAGTGTATCTAACCGAATTCGGAATCCAGCGGTTAATGGGAAAAGTGAAACACCTCGAAGCCCACTCAAGAGAAAAACACGAAGTAGTTTGTCAGAAATAAATAAAAGAAAGAATCAAAGAACAAAAAAAAAAAAACGTGATCATATCAGTTTTAATGGGGTCACTTACTTTGGACGAACTCCACCTATAGCACCGGTATTCCATTTTGAGTTGTGATTTATTTAACTTTTCGTCTCACAAGCTTGTACCCCACAGGTGTACCTAAGTATCTTTTGCGTACGTGTATGTGGTTAATTAGTGTGTCCGTCTTTTTTTGCAAGGTTCCGAGTGTGACTTTTATCCGTTAGGATCGCATTAAAACACTCACAAGGCGTATAAATCGTTCAAAATTAAATCAATTAAACTAAAGAAAAAACACTGTATCTTCAAATAGCACGTATAAAACACTTGTATGTATTTTTTTTTAAATAAAAAAACTAAATTCAATCTGAGAATTTTTCTCGAGAAAAGAAATTTCTTCTTCTCGTTTACTTCGTTCACAATTCTTTTTTTTTATTTTTATTTGTTCCGTGTGTGCGTTTTTATTTTATGACTTTATGACTTCTTTTCTTCCTTCTTTGTATGCTTCACCTTGAACAGCGAATAGATGGATATAACTCTAAAATTTCTCTTGCAACACGGAGGATTTATTTTTCGATACGACCGAACAAGTCAACTGCTCACCTTGGACTGGCGATCGAGGTAGCATCTACCTTTCCTTAAGCGCTCCGTCTTGGTTTGGCTCGACTTTTGCTACGCGCAAAGCTGGACGAACCATCGTGATCGTCATGATCACCAATATCGTGGAACTTGCGATCATCATTATGATCTACCTTCGTCATCGCGATTGGCCACGCTGTGGTCTGGAAGTGAAAGAAAGAACTCTGATGGCTTAAGTTAGTTCTTGAGTTGGTTAAATGGTTTGCCGCGATGAGTGATGTCGTAGTGGTGTGTGCTTGTTGCTTGTGAGTGTCTTCTTTAGGCTTGTGTCAGTTTTACCTTGAGTGACCAAATAATTTGTTATTTTTCTGTGGAAAAACAATTTCATATCTGTGTACTTTCTAACATACTGTGGGAAATAGAAAAGGCGCCGAAACTATTAGATACTTTTTTTTTTATTACACATTTGGCCGAATGCAATGAGATACTGTGATGTTCCATTCATGACTTCAAATCAATGGATTACCTAAGGAAGGATGAACTCGTATGAGGTGGGACTTAAATTAGCGTGATTGGTTTGTAAGTATTTCTACCTGCCCAAACTTATTAGTAATAAATCATAGTATCGAATCACATACATACATATGCATGTCACACAAAATTTGTTTAAATTTTTAGCAATCAGACAGAGGTGTGAATGTTTGCCAACACATATTTTTAAACGCAGTCGTTTAAAATCAAATAAAATCCTCTTAAACCATAGGTTAGGGTTTTCTTTTCTAGTCGCTAGTCTGACGTCAATACTTGCGAGCTCGCGGAGGCCATCAAAGAAAATAGACTTTAAATGGAGCAGTCTTCTTTTGGATAGATCCGGACAGGTATCTAGTACTAGTATTTTCGCCAAAAAGTACTCAGAGAGAAACAGACAACTGTTCACAGTTACAGCCCTGAGATATGCCCCAATCAAAGAGGGGAGCAGCTACGATTTCAAACCTTGAAAATTTGAAATCTGGAAGTGATTTGGAACGACTTCCTGAAGAGTGCACTTGGCTACATTTTAATAATACCTGGCACTGCTTGAGGACCACTGTGTGTTACCGACTGGCGTATTTAGCAGCAGCTTGTAATACGGTGGGAAGTAGCACTAGGTTTACAAGACTATGAATCACCAAAGCAGTCTGACGCTTTCCAGATATAGAAAAAAAAAACACATTTCTTAAATATGTACGAAATTAATTCAACCACTGCTGTGCGAGCAGCTATGCCCACCAAACATTTTTTGCACCATCATTTCTTGTCGCGGAATAACAAACCACCGGGAGTATAATTTGTCATGTAAAAGGTTCTCAATTCTTCATTCGGAGACGGTAATAAATTGTTATTCCCTTCCATTCGTGCGAAAAGTGTAACACTCACAACATGAATGGTTGCGAGAAGCTAGGCCTTTGTTCATCCAGAGCTTTGGAGTCAGCTATTTATTCATTTTTCACCACAGCAGGAGGATATTCTAAAGTGTTACCAGAGAGAAGGAAATGCCAGCAACAGACCCCTAGAGAAGATCATTTCCTGTTGGCTTTTAACATTGAGGACGACCCAATCTTCCTTGACTATGAGAGAATGCAATTTCGGACGACGATAGAAATATCTGAATTCAATAACCTGAATTCAATAACCTCTCAACTTCCCAAGAAAGCATTGTTGATAAGAAAGTTGAATGAGATAAAAACCTTCGATACGATATGACGGCATCAAATCAGATATATGGAACCGAATTGGAATAGCAAAGGCTAATTTTAGAATGTTCTCAAAGATCTGGGTAGGTAGGTACTATAATATGGATGGTGCACCTGAAAAAGAACCGTCAATGCCACAATAAAGCTGCAGACTTTATATTCCCGTTCAAATCGTATCTGCGGCAACAGAAAACGTGTTAGAAATGTGTAGAAATGATTAGACAAAATTTCAAGTGACAATAGAACAGTCACACCCCTGGTGCTAAAGAGAGAAGAAGAGTGGACTGCCCAAGAAAGACGTTGCGAAGAACGGAGAGAATTAAAGCATATCGTCAAAAATCGAACATGATAGGACATACATAGGTGTGGTACATATGTATCTATGTAGATGCCTTAACACTTTTAAAGGTACACAGAATGTAAGGGAGCAAGTAGATTAGGTTGGGTTAATGTGGTGGCGGCCTGGCTATCGATGAATATGTCGATATTTCTTTTCGGGGTTACCGAGGATAGTTTGAGAGATAGTTCTTGCGGGCTTGTTTATCGCCAGATCTTCAGCTTGAAACTCACAAAGTTTTATCGACCGGGCAATGGCAGGTTCTTCTGAGTATATTCCGGAACCTACACCTTCATACAATTTTGAGCCGTTTCGGTGAAAGATGTATTGCAGGGTTTAATGACTTTTCCTTTGTCCCAACTTTTCCTTGCTGAAAAGAAAGTTTGAAAATTGAGTTCGAAGTCAGGGTATAACTTTATGCGATCAGCTTTTGTTTTTAGCTTCGCCCATCTAGCGATACTAGTGTGACCTATTTGGCTCTTTTTCCAAAAGAAAGATGCTTGCAGTCGCAAGGCACTTTTTGTTGTCATTTCTTTAGTGTATAAGCCGAGCAGTAGAAGTGAGAGTATCGTTTCGAGGGCTGCTGTCAGGGTCGTTCTTATGGCGTTCGTTGTGCTGATGTATGCTAATTGTTAGATTTTTGTGAGTGTCTTAAGGTTTGTGGCTTTTACCGCACCCAGCCACCAGACCAGACACCCATAGATGAGAATTGGCCGAATGATGGGCGTATATAGCCAGTGGATTAGGGCGGGTTAAGGGAGCAAGTAAGATTTGGCTCATATGGGTTTTGTACTCAGCTGCTGAATATGTTGCCTCAAATTTGAATTTCAAAAACCTAGAAACTTGTGGAAGTCAACACCTTTTTGTAGACAGTAACAAACCAACAAAATACAAATCGCGGTAGACGCATTCGGACTTGGTAATAAAAGATACCCTACCATTTGTGCAAAAAATATATCACGAAAGAAGCAAAAAGTAGGCATCTACGGTCACTCATGAATGATGTTCCGGGAATGAGTGCGGAATTCGAAAATGTTTGAATTTCTTGGTCTGGCATAAAGCCCCATCCATCGGCATTCATGAGTGCACTCACGCCGGGTATGGCATTCATGAGTGATCGTAGATGCCCAGCTTTATGTTATCGTTTTGCTGTTTCTTTTTAATAACGCACCTGGTTTTGAAAGAATCAAAGCCTTTTGTTTGTCACTGTAGATAAGTAAATTTAAAATATTATAATAATAATTTTAGTTCACACTAAGCAGACAGATAGCAGCCTAATGAAAGTGTTATTACCTTTTACCAACAACCAGTTTAGCGAAAGTAATTCTTGTTAATGCGACTATTAGAGAAATATATGTATATATGTAGCTCTTAAGTGAGTACCACCTTTTAATGGCTAAGTTTTTGTTCATATGCACAAAATAAAAGTTATCGAAATACTTGAATGAATTGGATGCGAAATGTAAACGTCGGTACAAGCTCAACGAATCCCGTCACGCATTTGATGGCTGTTCATGAAACAATTTATCTTGGAAACATGTATCAAGACGTTTAAACGCTTATTTATGATTTGACGGCTTGTAACAAATGCTTAAATGTTTCATAATTAGCTCTAGCTTTCTAAAATTATCCAAAACATTTCAGTTATGCAATTGGTAGAGCAGAAACTGCCGACTATGTATCGCATCTTATATCGACGTCTTTTACTAATGACCAATCCAAGTTATTGATTTGCCATTCCTCGTAGAAATGATTTAGAAAATTTCATTTCCTCCACTCTACGAGCTGCGTTACAATGATATCGGGCTAATTGATTTTGATTTCATTTAGTGCACTTTCAATGAGGTATGATCATATAACCAACCAAGCAACCAACTATCCGATCGAAGTAATGATGCCTAATTGTACAGAGCTAACAGAAATTTAATTGGATTTTCAATTCGACTCGCTCTTCTTTTTTTTTTTTTAAGATATTTTTCTTAATTATTTTCTTTGCTACATTTGTGAATAGAAGAAAGCAAAATATTTTCTTTCATATCTTACTTACACGTGTGTATGTTTCATCTTTATATGAATTAATATGTACGTCATAGGATCTTTTAACACTATTTAGGTCAATGTACTAACGAATTATTTGCTTGATTCTATCCTGCTATTGATAAGCATCTAAACAGAGAGTGGACGAATGGATAGAATCCAAATACCAGTCTCTGGCTGTGCTAGAAATTCTTTGATAAAAAAAGTAGTTACGTATTTTTAGCTTAATACAGATGACAATCATTATTTGGCGAATCAAGGTATTTTACAATACTCTTTGTCTTTTGTTTGAAAGTGAAAGCCCAAAGTAGTAACTAGCAACATTATCTAAGCGGAGCAAGCGGAACTGTAACGGCGACCAAAGTTGTTACTGGAAATAAAAGAACTGATGTTTTAAATTAAAACTTTAAAAGCTGTACAAATATCTCACCATTTCATTTGAGGTGAAAAGCTCCAGACCTATCCGTTTATACCAGATCCACGAAATCTAGAAGCGGTTTTCCATGGACTATAGCACTTGTTGGCAATAATTTACCTATGGCGTCGCTACAGTTCAGCGAGAGCCAGAGCTTAAGTCCTACGATACGATGCACGTGAAATCTATTATTTGCTGCCGTCAATTTTTGTTCCCCGCAGAGTCATTTGTATACTGTTCCTGATAATTTCATCTTAAGCAAATGGTAGTTGAGTACACCTTGCCTAGCTGGGTTCAAGTACTTATTTGCCGTATTTTTGTTGGAGTTGATCTTTTTATTTGCTTGCCTCAGGCATTTTTGGTTTACCCAATGTTTAGCACGCCCATCGGCTTCTCATTGTATTATTTTAGAGTGGGCAATAGTGGATCCCAAGCGAATCATGTCACCAGACAGTCCGCTTGTTCATTACTTTTAAAAACCTTAATGTCATGGATTCCAGGCTACAATAATCTCTGAGTGGACGCAAAGATCCTTGAGGAGATTGAGTCAATCTCAGACGAGCTTTGACTTTATCGTGTAGGATTTAAGGGCTCTAGTGCTGTCTGACTATCCGAAAGGATGTGGATGCGGGTTCCTTTTTATTTGAAGGTATTCCAGAATTTTGTAAGGTCACCGGCTCTGAAATTCGGTATCTGGGGAAACCTAAGAGCACGCAGAATACGAATATCCGATACGGTACCTGCGAAGTCGCCCAAACCGCTTATAAAGACATCGTCTCCATGTTACCTACCTCGCAGTAAACATTAACTCCACAAATGACACCCCAGTGGCGATTTGTCGGTCGCCATGGCCCAGTGGTTAGTGCGTTGGACTTCTGACCTAGCGGCGAAAAATGTAACGCGCACAACATGCATGGTTGCGAAAAGTTAGGCCTTAGCTCATCCCGAGCTGTCGCGCCAGCTATTTATTTATTTCTATCTTCGGAAACGGCAGATATTTCGGTTTGGCGAAACAAAGGACTTTCACAATCCGCCAGTTCTTCTATATGGTGCCAAGTGCTGAAAGATAGTATGAATTCAAAAACGTCAAAAAACTGTGCAGTGTTGCGGCAGCACAACAGGCTTTGTGTTACTGTTGCACTACTACTTCACTGTTGCTGTTGCCCTGCGTATTCTATTTTGATATTTATGAATAGCTGTGTTGCAAAGCTGTTCGCAATAGAAAAATGGAGGGAATAGTCAAGTGTTTTTTTATGAAAAATTTGTAGCCCAAACAACATTTTTTAACAAAACATGTTAAAAGTAGGAAGAATAGAAAAACGAAGAAGGGTGAAACAGTGATAAAAATGCTGGACGAGTTCAAAAGAAGACAGGTTTCCAAAAATTATACCTAATTTACTCAAGAATGATAAGGCAGTATTCCGATAATATATTTTCAACCATTTCACGATCTTAAAAAAAATCAAATAAATATTTGAATGTTATGTAAATAAAACATTAAAATATGTTACCTTTCATCAATTTTTCGCAAAATTATTAAATAGAAATGTAAATAATGATAGCTAACAAGAAAAACCTTAACCGCAACAAAACGGAGCAACAGCAAAACAACTGATGCACAGATTACTCGGTTTTGACGATTGGTTGCGATGTTGTTGCAAAAAAAAAAAACCCTTGATTTGAGCAACACTACCCGCATGTTGCGTTTTTGAACTCGTTGCTTTTTTGTTGCTGCCACACTGCCGAACACTGCATTATTGAATTCACCCATAATCTGGGAAACAGAGCAAATATTGAACACACAACCATAAACCTTACTAAATGTATTAAGATGTAAAAGTAGTCCAAAACACGCAACCACACTGGCTCAGCCACATCGAGCGAATGGACAATAATGTTTCAGCCAAGAGTTATGTCGAATTACAACTTCTAATCTGGGCCAAGCTATTACCTACGATAGAGCGATTGATTGGGCAAACTCAAAACAGCGTGCGCAAGATCAACGAAGGTGGAAATCCGCTGTGTCTAAGGCAGAGCCCTTTCACGAGTTTGGAGAGCGGTAGAAAGATTTTCGGTTGAATCAAAAACATGTATTTTCGTTGAAAAAAAAAAATAGTCTTAGCTTTATTGGGCTATAATCTATTATCTATAAAATAGTTAAAATACAAATGTACTTATTATTTCTAAAGATAAGTATGTCTAAAATCTGTCCAAAGAAATCTGAAACCTACAAATTTGAATTGATTTTGCTTTGCCTTTCTATACATTCCATGTTGTATAGTTAGTTTGTTTGCAAAATATGCTTTTCGAAAGCATTCAACTTTATTTTTTAAGGGTCAATTAATCAAACTGTAGGCTTAAGATCTCTGGCACAGACATTACGGTGTACTTTTTATGTGACTTAAACTAAATATCCGGCTGCGCAATAGATTTAAAACAATAAATGCAAATCACTATGAAATAAAAGAGACCTCAACTTTCATAAGTGCATGCACGAAATACTGTTTTCCATTTTGCGAAACGTACATTTACTTTAAGCCACTGTGAATTTATTTACAACCGCATAATGCGTTGTTACCTTGATTCTTATAGGTAGTGTAAAAATAAAATATAAATTTATATATGTATGTATGTATGTATGTCTATATGCTATTAGTCAAATTTAATAGAATTAACGCCCATGTCTATCTGTCCGCCCCGGTAACTGCCCCTCTTCTTCTTAGTCTTTTCGTGTTTGAATGATTTACCCCGGGTATGCTTCAAGTCACGACTGGCTCGTTCTCCCCAGGACCCACTGGCGTTCCTCTGAAAACAGAAAGCAATTAAACAATTGTTCTACATATTTACATGTGTATTTATTTAACAATAGGCGTATATTACTAAGTGTTTACTTACCAACTATACGTTAAATAATTTACAAAAACAACTTAAAATTCGCAACTTATTGCCTAATCGTCAAATGTTATTTTCTTATTGTGTGGCGATTCAAAGCTCTTGTTTCCAAAGGATTTGTTGCCGAAGCCTCCGCCGCCGCCTCTGCCGCGACCTCCGCCATCAGCTCCACCGCGACCACGTCCACCCCCTCGTCCTCCTCCACGACCTTCTCCTCCACCGAAACCGCCACGCCCACGGCCACGACTTTCACCTCCAAAACCACCACGACCACGTCCACCACCGCGTCCGCGTCCACCTCCACGGCCACCACCAGCGCCTCTATCGCCGAATGATTTACGGTAGCCTTCGCCATCCCCGCCTTCACCACCTTCTG
Organism: Matsumyia berberina; assembly: GCA_917880715.2. NCBI lineage: Eukaryota > Metazoa > Arthropoda > Insecta > Diptera > Syrphidae > Matsumyia > Matsumyia berberina. The sequence goes on from OU862870.1 coordinate 41,813,051, forward strand.
CATTATCAGCGCCTCCGAAAGATTTTCGGAAACCACCTCTGTCGCCGAACTTTTGGAAGCCACCGCCTCCACGACCCCTGCCGCGATCACCACCGCGGTTTCCTCCCCTAAATCCACCGCCATTTTTATTTTTCCAATTGTTTCCACCACCGTCCTCTGCACCCTCTTCATCCTATGGTGCAGCGCACGCGAATTTGTGATTTTGACAAAGTTGCGAATTTTACAATGCGTCGATGTCGTTGTTGATGTTGTTATATGAAAGAGAAAGGATAAATGAAACACAAATTAGCATCGTATGTACTAATACATAATAATCAAAGAAAATGTTTTAAAGAAATGTTCGTTTTTTTTTTTTTGGAAATTTTGCATTCAATCGATAACACATTTATAACCGACGATTAGTGCCCCAAACTTAGTTGGACGAAGATGAATATAAAATGCTAATTTGTGCCTCAGTTCTCCTTAAAGAGAATAATTTTTGGGGCACTCACCTTCGCTTCAAACGAGTTATCAATTACACGAGGATCTATTTCGACTTCCTCCTCTACGACACGACGGAATGGTGTATTCTTTCTCGGACCACTACCATTCAACATTCCTTGTTTTTTCGTAAAGCTCCCATTTTCAGCGTGATTTGGTGTCGATGCGTTATTCTAATTTGAGAGTTTCGTATAAAATTATTTAATATGTTTACTAAAGTAAGCAATGTACGTGTCAAATGAATGAACAACGAAGTACATTGAATGAAAGTCAGGAGGTATTTATTCAAAAACAAAAATGCACTTCAAAATCAAATCAGGGAATAGGGTCACGAAAGGTTTACAATCAAATCGAATCCTAAGTAAAAGTGAATGAACATCAAGCTATGTATAAAGCAAGGGTAATCTAACAGTGCGGAATCTGGTGATGCATTTGCGACTCTACTAGTGTTGACAATTAAGTGTAAAAGTATACCTTGATACAATTGTCAACATCGACCAAATCAGGCCTCTTCGGATAGAACATGTTGTCGCTTACAAACAAGAAGGGCTTTTAACTGCACCAAATACAGAGGCTTCAGTCTGATCACCATTGCTTACCATGGTTTTATTTCCAATATTGTGCAAAAATCTGAAACCTTGCATCGGAAGTGGATTGCACAGGAAAGACCACAATGGACCAAATTTGTCGCATTCCGGCAGATCATGAAAAAAGCCCGAATCAAAATCCATACCCGCCCTCTTTTTATCGATCTTAAAGCATTCAATGAAAATATTTTTGGATACAAGATATACAGAGCCGTGCCTAATTTTGGCATCGTGCCAAGCTTGTGTGCCTGTGCAGGATGCCGATTAAAACTTTGGCGGCTTCAAGGTCGATCCAACATCACGAAAACGTTTGTTGGCAAAGAAGCATTATGACAAAGTGACGTGCCGTAACGTGGCTACTTTAACATCCTACTTGCCAAACTCTCCCAGTCCTTCATGAGACAGTCCAACTGCTTGCATATGCCGATAATATTGATGATATCAGCGAGCTGTCACCGGAGCGTTCAACACATTTCTTAAAAAAGAAAACAAGGGTTTGTCATAAAATAACCACCCATAGCTTTGCTGTCCACGTTATCGGAAGTGCCGACCAGTTAGTCAAATACTCAGGAAGCCAAGGCTTATTGAAAATTTACCACGATATGGTTTCCGCAGACTCCGTTCAACCGGCGAAAACTAGCCGCGTATAAATTACCACAACAGCTTAGGAGCTGGAGGAATAGATTTGGCAAACACAGACCTCTTCAAGTCGTGGCGGGAGTATATCGTCGGGTATCTTTAATGCAAACGCAGGAGTACTTCAAGGAGCTATACTCTCAACAATTATGTTTCTTCTTCACATCAACGACCTATTAGAATGCGCAAGCAAATGCTACAATTTCCCCAGCGACGCCACCTTAATATCGCCTTTAACAAAACAGGACGCCTGTTAATGCAAACACAACTCACGATCGAATCCACTACGTATTAGCAGGTGCTCTTACTGGAAAGCTACCTGCACAACGCGAATTTTTTAATGTCGAAAATGAAACTACTTGATAAGGCTTTTTTGTACTTAGTCATAGTCAATGCGAAAATGTGAGGTGTTTTTAGTGAGTAAGAATCTCACACTACTATGAGAAAAAATCTTACATTGGGAGGAACACTTAGTTGTCTTTAACGCTAACAAAAAGCAGTTCAGTTTTTCCTGAAAAAATACATCTGCTGCACCACAACTGCGATGGAGAGATTTTATCTTGGGAAAGCTTCAGCTCCTTGGAATCGCAGTCAATTCTAATATCACATCTCAAACATCGCAAAATCAGCCTCCGCGAAGACAAACCATGGATTCTGGATTTTGAATTTATCTTGAAGTTTCCGAAATTCGCAAAATTATTATAAAAACAACAGGGAAGCAAGTGCAGGTTCTTAATTAATGGTAAGGTTTTGGAGGACTTTAAGGCGAAAGTGTTTCTTGAAGGCCAGTCCTGCCAACAAGAAATATTCTCCGCCCCCCTGTGTGGATTCAATACCGACTCGAGAAAATAAAGGCTATGTTCGCCACGCAATTTATTTGTACACAGTAATTCCATACAGATGTCTAGCCACTATTTCAAAGAACAGCAGGTCTGGACATCACAATTTGACGACACAAGAAACTATGGATCGTTTACAGACTTCGCCGCGAAAACCTATTTTGTAATGGATTCCATTCTTCTAATCTAGCTGATGATTGGTTCTATCTTGGCAAACATGGAACATAACAGTTAAGATGTTTTTGGATCCAGAAACTCGTAAATTATTTATTGGCAATGTAAACACTTAAGAGAATATCTCGGAACACTGCTCATTAAACTACATACCATTGAAAGTCGATAAAAGTCAATCAAACACATGCCAACTCCATCTGGAACAATGTGTGAACAATGCCTATACTCTTTACATCCTCAAACACTTCAGTAGTGGCGTCACTTTTCCACACAAAATCAGGAGCAAGAATGATGCTCAAATTCGTGCACTGACACTGAGTGAAAGTGGTCAAAAAGTTGCACACGTACATAAATAGATTTCACCGATAGGCTCCCGTCATCTAGATAAGGATGAAACAGCATGTGCGATGGGTGACCAGTAACGCACTCAGTGTGAAATAAACGTTTAAATGTTTCATAAGGTTAACCTGTTAAGCTGGCGAGCACAGATTAAAAAATAAATTCAAATGGAATAGATGCGCATACAGCACCAAAGTCTAGATCAACATCATCCACAAACCATTGCAAACTGAACTTTAAATTTCCAAAAAGTTTACACTTTAATTTTAAAATATCTATAATCTACTTACCGCAATACCATTCTGGCCAGATTTAACAAAGTTTCCATAATTTTTGGACTTGTCTGCGCCTGAAGACTCGTTGAATTTTCGCTTCTGACCTGGCTTAGGAGTTTCCTTCTCTTCTTCGTCTGAATCGGAAGAATCCTTCTTGGCAGCAGCGGATTTCTTGATTGGTGCGGATTTTGGTTTATCGTCCTCATCGTCTGATGAACTATCATCACTTGATTCCTTAGCTTGTTTAGCAATGGCCGGCTTTGTTACTGCAGCTTTCTTGGCTGGTGGTTGGTTTTCATCGGAGTCCGAGGAATCATCCGAACTGGAAGCAGCCTTTTTCTTTGCGACTGGAGTCGATTTGACTGGAGTTTTCTGTGCGGGTTTTTCCTCATCCGATGATGAATCATCCGAACTTGAATCGGCCTTCTTTTTTGTTGCTACGACTTTCTGGACTGTTGGTTTCACAGCGGGAGTCTCTTCATCGGAGCTGTCCTCGCTGCTGGATGAATCCTTTTTGGCTGCCTTTGTTGGAGTTGGCTTAGCAGCAGCCTTTACAGGTGGCTTGGCATCTTCATCGGAACTGTCTTCACTGCTCGAATCATTTGTTTTTTTGATGGCGACTGAGGGTTTTACGGGGGTCTTCGCAGCTGGCTTCTCCTCCTCATCGGAACTGTCTTCACTGCTCGGTTCATTATTTTTAGCGGGCGTTTTCTTAGCTACCACCTTTGCTGGAGTTGCCTTGGCAGCAGCTTTTGGAGGCGGAACCTCGTCGTCAGAACTACTGTCGTCACTGCTTGAAGCAGCCTTTTTCTTGGCAGCAACTATTGGTTTTGCCACCGGTTTCGCAGCAGGTTTCTCATCTTCCGAACTATCCTCACTGCTAGATGCTGGTTTCTTAACCATTGGAGATTTTACGGGCACTACTGGTTTTTTAGCAGCTGGTTTCTCGTCTTCGCTGCTGTCATCGGATGAATCTTCGGTTTCCGCCTTCTTAGCTGATGCCGCTTTAGCCGGGCTCTTTGCAGCGGGCTTTAGTGGTGTTTTAACCGCCGGCGTTTCTTCCTCAGAGCTACTTTCATCACTTGAATCAGCTTTCTTTGCAACTGGTGCCTTTACAGCAGAACCTGGTGATTTCTTTGCTGGGGGCTTCTCATCCTCGTCGCTACTGTCTTCCGAAGAAGAGTCCTTCTTTACGGGCGCTTTTACTAGAGGAGGCTTTCCATTTGTAATTGGCTTCTGTGGAGGCGTATCCTCATCAGAATCACTCTCATCACTTGAACTGGCGGCCTTGCTAGCAATTGCAGGGATTTTTTTGCTTGATGTCTTCTGGTAGTGCGTTAGGATTTCGTCAATTTTCGGACATCCCTTCGGAAGGTTGACCTAAATACAAAAACAATACAAGTTTTGAAAACAAGTTCACATAACTTCATCACGTAGTATAATCAACTGGTGTTGCAATTAATTGTTATATTGTCCAGAAATATAATTTTTTTGCGAAATGTGGCGCACCACATGGCGGTATGGTTGTTTACTTACCGCCTTTGTTTTCTGTTGATAAACTTCGGCAAGGGTTTTATCTTTCTTCACAAGATACTCTAGGACTAGGGCAGCAATTATTTTATCGTTTGCTGCCATTTTTTTGTTAATTTTTAACACGTTTTCTGCAAACTTTAATTCACTAAAGAAAAACACGTGCTAAACGTCGAGAGGCAAGTGGATCAAAGAAAGGAGATACGACAGTTCGGTGTCGAACTAACGCCGGCCACTATTGGTTGTCTCTCTCTGATATAAAATGTGAGATGTGTTGTTTCATCGAAATGCTAGGTGGCATGCATTTCGATAGGGTAGATATTACATTGTAGGCTGACATAAAATATTAAATTAATTTTTAAATGTGAACCGCTATTTAATATCTTATTCAAGTTGCAATCTTCTAGAACATTGAAAGAAATATAAAGCTTGAGTGTTTTTCTACCGTTATATATCGGGCCAGTGTTTCTAAGCATGGCGCAGCTGGTATGGTATTTTTGATTTATCTACCGAAGAGAAGTGCGCGATGATTCTGCTGAAAAGTGAACTTTCAAGTCCGATGTTCGCCTGCCAAATTCTTGGGCCATCTCGTTCACTTCAATCCCACAGAGACCTAGGGCTGGGACACATTTAAAGGATATAAAAGTTCGACTCCCTTAACGTTAAGCGCCTCATTGATTGGAAGCATTTTAGCTTGAAAGACACTAGCGAAGTTTGGGAGTCTGAACGGCCTTTACTTGAATAATTTTTCCAACCTACCCTACATTCCATCTTTGGAGTTGTTTCATTCCGCTCTTGATGAAATACGTACGGGGAAATGCAATTTGGGGAGTATAACAATCTGTAGGGTACAGTTCTATTTCCCGAGGTAGTAAAACCTAAACGCTTCCTCGTCCGTGAGGCCTAGCCGACCGGGACTCAGATTCTCTGAGTTAGTCCGCACTGTAGCACTTACCGACATAGTAGGCACGTAAGGTCTCTGGATTTTGTTTAGTTAAGTAATGTTATAACCTTTACACAGTGCGGAGCTTTTTAGGTGTTGGGCACATCCCGAAAACGTTCTAATATCTTAAGCATGAAAGATGAGATACTTTTAAGTCTCAAATCCTTTGTTCTGGCCATATTCGCGATAAAGAACACCCTCACTTGTTTCTAGTTTCTGGGGACTTCGATATGTATATGCAATGATACTATTGGTCCACGACTCACCCACAGCCTAAACGTTTTTTTTTTTTTAAATAATTTATTTCCTTTGAGTTATACATACCTGGTGTGATGTTCGAAATCTAAACCAGCTGATTTCGAACATTAAATTTGACGTTTACCACCAGCTGCTTTTGGAATGTTTTTATATTATTTTAACAAATAGATAACATACAAATATTATCAAATAGTGATTAAAATAAAAGTGCAAATTTAAGGTAAGTCCATCACCCTAGCCAATCACTCTAAGTCACTCGATCATTATTTCCTAAATCTACAATTCGGAACCTTCGCCCACTTACCTCAGCGTTGTTGTTTTTAGTCTGTTTTTTGCCTCTAACGTCTTCGGTCTGCTTCTTGACAGGCTGTCAAAATGGCTTCTGCCAACAAGCATCGAAATTCGTACTTCGGTCGATCTTTGTGAATTTTGCCGGTGAAATGCAAAATCAAGCCGCGAGCAAAACGTTAAAATTCCTTCACTACACTTTAAAATAACATAGGCAATATATAATCTTCTAATGTGGACATTAAATTGTAACTCTCCAAATCGGAACAAAATGTACTGATGTTTTTTTTTTTTTTTCTCCCCTACTCGTTAATCAAGTGTTAAATCTTTTCGGTTTCCTGTACGCGTTTTGAACAGAAAAGAGAAGCAAACGAAAAAGAAAAGAAAAACTAATTACTCGACATAAAGTAATAGTCGTCATGACGCACGGTATTGGGGACAGCGGAGCCTCTTTGGAGGGCTCCCGTGACGATGGGTCGCTGTACTTTAAAAAAATCGCGAGTGCTCTATTTTACGGAATGGCCTCGTTCATGATCACCGTCGTCAATAAAACTGTTTTAACCTCGTATCAGTTCCCGTCGTTTTTGTTCCTGAGCTTGGGTCAATTGTCCGCAAGTATTGTGGTTTTGTACATGGGCAAACGATTGCGCATGGTGACGTTTCCAGATTTAGCAAAGGATTCCTTTGGAAAAATCTTTCCACTACCGCTTATTTTTCTTGGAAACATGATGTTTGGTCTTGGCGGCACACAAGCACTTAGCCTGCCAATGTTTGCCGCTCTTCGAAGATTTTCCATCCTAATGACCATGCTGTTGGAGCTAAAAGTCCTTGGCATAAGGCCATCATTAGCTGTACAGGTCAGCGTGTATGCTATGATTGGAGGAGCCCTACTGGCAGCTAGTGACGACCTTTCCTTCAATATGAAGGGATACGGCTACGTGATGATCACCAACGCCTTAACCGCAGCCAATGGCGTTTTTGTTAAGAAGAAGCTGGACACTATCGACATGGGAAAATACGGCCTGATGTTCTACAACTCACTGTTCATGTTCATTCCGGCGCTGCTGGTGACCCTCTTTACTGGTGATTTGGAGAAATCTGTAAACTACCCACAATGGAACAATATGTTCTTTATTGTGCAGTTCCTGATGAGCTGTTTCATGGGCTTTGTGCTCTCATACAGCACCATGCTGTGCACACAATACAATTCGGCGCTGACGACCACAATAGTAGGCTGCTTGAAAAACATCTGCGTAACATATTTGGGTATGTTTATCGGCGGAGACTATATATTTTCATGGGTTAACTGCATCGGAATTAATATCAGCGTGTTCGCAAGCTTGCTGTACACATATGTGACGTTCAGAAGAAAGCAAGCTCCCGATAAGGAACTTCTGATACCCACCACGAAGGGGGAGTCTGTATAGCAAAGAATTTTTATACGTTTTTCAGATAAAAACACGTAGAGCGTATCTGTAAATTGTTTCACTTGTTATTTTCATAATGACGTTAAGTACCAAAGCCATAAATAATTGATTGTTATAATTTAGTTGTAATTTTTGTATTTAAAACCAACTGAAAGTATATCGTATGTAAAAAATATCCTTTGTATGAATTTGAATTTTAATCTTAAGTAGCGTTTCTAAATGATGGCAATACTTAATTGTTCCTGTTGAGTGCTGTATTTATTTTACTTTATTTTTATATTATCTGTCGCCCATACATTCATGCTATTTGTAAATTTAACTAACGACGAACGAACAAGAATTATTAATAAGAATTTGTTTAGTTAAAATGCAACTGTCATTTATGAACGAATAAAGAAGTACATACTTAGTTATGAATGTTTAAGTTTGTCATTAATTGGTTAGGGCATGAAGTCTTCCGAACATTTTTTATAGCACCACCTCTTGTCGGGGAATAACAAACCCCCGGGAGTACAACTCGTCTTGAAAAACGTTCTCCATTCGTCGTTCGGAGTCGGCGATAAATTGTGGGTCCCGTCCATCATTCGTAACACCCGCAGCATGAATAGTGGCCACTGATGGCAGTTTGGTGTTTGTTTTCATTTATTTGAGCATTTGTCCGATTGGATAACAAACTACATCCTAAAAAAATCGCCATCCGAGTAACGACTTTTAAAATAAGGAAAAACCGCCGAACTTAGCTTATAAACAAACGAAATAAAGTGTGTAAACCTAAAGCAAAGATTACACAAAGCAAACAAGTGTGGATACCTATAATAAGTCAAGCCATGACCCTAGGTGACTCACTGCCATCGAGGTCAGAGGCATACACCTCCCTCGAGGGGTCGAAATCAAAATCAATACTGTAAAATAACTTATCAGGTACCTACATATGTACATGCGTGTGTTTATGTTTTATCGTGTTTATAACTAAGGGCTTTAATGGAAAAAAGAAGCAAACGAATAGGTAGTACTGAAATTTGTATCTTATCACCTCGAAAGTATCACTAGATGCATTTGTATAAAATGCATTTTTACTTTTGTTCGCTATTTATTTTCTTCCACGAAAGTGCTGACTCATTTTTAGCTTATATGCTTTTTTCTTATCATAAATGTTGACCTTACATACACTACATACTGGTTTGTGCTATTGCGAGATTTCGTCGACGTCTGCATATGCATTCTAAGAAATGTCACAATATACACGCGCCGACGAGACGAGAACAATTCAATCCAAATGGTTGTCATGTGGCTCCATGCACATTGCATTTCCTTCAGTTTCTTCCCACTGTAAAGAATTCCTTTGGACTGGCCTTTGTAAAATATTATTTTTGGTGACGACGCACTCTTTTTCCATCTTGGGTTAGTGGTTAGTCTTCTCTCTTATACAGCTGTTTGTTTGAGACATGATTAGGCTATAAGACCTGCAGTATTACTTTAAGACAGCGATAAATGAAACCGCTGTTTTATTCCGGCAATGGCGGTTTCATTTGACATTGAAATGAAACGGTCATCGGTATGATCTAAAAGATTGAAATTCCTCCAATGCAACCCGTACCAAATATCCTAAGAATCGAAACGACGAGTTTCGCACAATTGGTTCAAGTATCATGTTAAAGAAGGCTTTAACGTTTTAATAACCAAACATTCTCCCCCGCTTTTACTTCAAGGTCATCATTGACTCCAAGTTCAACTGAAAATTAAACAGAACACAAAATACTTAAAGCCTGTGCGGCCGTCTACGCCTATAGCAAAATTTTTGTTTAACACAACACAACAACCTGGGATGGTCCTTTGGATGTACAACTATGTCGATGTGTATGCTTACCTACGGCTCACTGGTATGGCAGATCGCTTTAAGCAAATTATACAACATATAACTAGGCAGGGTTCAAGGAACAACGGGAATCGGAACCTGCGTTCAAGCCCTACCGAAGTACTCAACGTACTCCTACACATCTTGTATTGCTTTCTAGATTATTTTAGTGCATTCCAAGCAAAAATACTAGCGATTAGAGAGGCCTGTAAGAAATTCAGCCTCAATTTACCAACCATAAACATTATAGCGATCTTTGTTGATAGCCAGGCCCCCATTAAAGCGCTCCAATTAAACACCAAGTCTAGTAGAATAGTGTGAGGAAGTAATTGCCCTGGGAAGCACTCCGCTGTACATCACTCTCCTCTGGGTTTATGGTCATAGCAACACAGAAGGGAATGAGGATGCCGACGAACTAGTCCGACGGCGTTTAGCCCTTAATAGCTTCCTCTCGGGGGAAATTTACTCTCCAACTCGATCAGGGCAAAATCTTCCAGCACTTTCTATCTACTGCCAATTCCAGGCAAAATGCATAGTCATAAACATGGTCCGCCTACAACAAAAATAGGACGCATGACCTAATCAATAGAACCCGAACTTAGACAGTGAGAATTGTTGCAATTAACACTGGCCATTGGGTAGTTGGCACACACGCTACCAAGTTAGGTATTTCGTTCAGCATTCACTGTAGGGAAAAGGAAACCGTGTTCTGCTTCCTCTGTAACTGCCCGGCACTCCATACTTTGAAAAGCGTTTCTTGAAGCCCTATCAACAATTTCCGTCATAAAATTCTGTAACGTTATTAATTTTTTCAACTCCACAGGATGGATGTGTAAACCACAGCGAAACCCAGGTCCCGTGAGCGGTATCAAAATGACGCGCAAGGCCTACTTCGCGTTAAAATCGTCCAAAACGATCTAAAAGCCGTTCTATTTTTTCGAGGAGTAGGGTCTTTGGTAGGGTCGTTGTTGTCTTCTGTGTGGCATGAACGTACGTCAGGCTGATGTTGTCCGTAATGCGAATTGTCATAAGAAGTTCGGTTACATGTCGGAAGTGTTGTTGCTTAAGTCTCTCTTCGCCGATGAATATAAAATCGAATCTTATCTAAGAAACTACTCCTAGGACAAGAAGTTCGATAAAACAGTCCTTACTCGTATTGGCCTGAGTCCCGAGTATATCCAGGTAGTTCAGGGGTTCACTAAGTAGTTCGACCTAACTGGAACTGTGGAAGTACTTTTCAATTAATCTGGAGAATTCTTCAGCTGCTGTTCAGAGCCAAGTAGGATTGCCTTAGTGGAAACACTCCTTTTCCTCCTATTTTGTTAGTTACACCCGACAACAGTTTAACGGGGTTAAGTATACTCCTACATACTATAATTCATCAGCGGAAATTGTTTGCATTTCTGATTTTTAACTTTTTAATTTTGTTTAATTAAAATTTAATCGTAATATATCTTTGCATTGGTATCGCAAAATTGATAACAACAAGTTCAAAATTAAATTATTCGGGTTAATTTGTGTCTACTTAGTTGTTAGAGATAAAAAAAAAAAAACAAATTATATACATACTTGCAAAACAATAACATGATAAGCAATGTCTGTCAAATGATATCCGCAGTTCTAAAAAATTTGTTTTGCTATTTGTGGCACATACATATTTAAAATTGATTTCAATGAATAAATCATCGGTGAACTTTGTTTTGAAACTATTTTATTAAATAATAACAACGGTCGGTGACTTTAAGATGTCTATACACTCAGTAGATGTACATTACTTTTATTTATATTATTTTATATTAAGAGAAAGTGGCAGACATTTTTTTTTTTTTTTTGGAAAACTGACATATCCGGTTCATTTTAAATAACTTAATCGATCAGTGACAACCGATCAAGTGATTTGTGGAATGTTATCTTGGTAGCTGCTACATTATTGAACCGATCTTATCAAACTTTTTAAGATTTTGTAAATAGAGTCATGGGTCTAAGTGTGTTGGCTTTAGCTTGCAGCCACTTGAACCTAACCGAACCTATTTAACCTACTCATTGTAAAGGAAGCCTGCGCCTACAGCTTCTATGTATTGTTATATTAGTTCTCATATTTTATTGTTCTCGAAAGTACAAATCTTAGGTGGATAGGTTGTACAAGGTGTCTAGCGACCAAACAGATTCGGCCGAAGCTCTAAGGATTTGATTTCCCCTGAGAGATTGCATACCAGCGTTACTATAGGTGTCATCACTGGACACTGTCCAATAGAGGTAAACCTGCAACAAGGGCTGGCGTTTATTCGAATGTGTTATGTAGAAGCTGTATGGACGAAGAAGAGGAGGAAACTGTTCCTCTCTCCCATAGAAGGAAACTTCACCTAGGTGCCTTCTTTTGCAGTGATCTAGGTGATCCTACCAATACAGATGTTAGAAGTCTTCTGTGCTTCATTAGAAGCTCCAACTAGTTTAACGAGTTCCTTGTGGTATCACAACGGACCTATCATTGGTCCAAGTGTATTGTCTTTAGCCGACAGTCACCTTAACTTAATCTCGCCATATCAGTTCTAAACTGCGAAAATTTTGCACGTCGTTACTAAAGGTTTTTCCAGTGAACCTAGAAGCGACCTTTTCCATCATAAGGCTCAGAATGTTTACTCACTTTGAAGACAGAATCAGAATAGGACAAAAAAAAAAGAAGCTCATGGTATAAGAAAAAAAGTTTAAACTTTCTTGACCTTTACAACTAGGCAAGACTCCTTAAGGACATGCGTGCACTTATTTAATCTTCATCTGCTTGGTCATCAGTAAGTGGAATGGAGTGCTGTGCGGGCTTTATGAGTTCAAGTCCCAGCCATGTTCACCAAACATTTTCGTGGCACCACCTCGTCCGGGAATGACAAGCCTCTGAGAGTATAATTTAAAAGCTTCTCAATTCGCCGTTCGGAGTCGGTAATAAATTGTAACATGAATGGTTGCGAGAAGCTAGGCCTTGGAACATCCCGAGCTATTGCGCCAGCTATTTATATTTTATTTTAATTTAAGAAACTAAAACTTTGAATATCTTTTGTAACAGGCGATAATCTTTTTAAAATAATTCGCAGTTTATACATTTAGAAATTGTCTAGATAAATATTTCCCATACAAGTAAAATTATTTTTACAACAGAAAAAAAATGATATCACAAGCCTGATACCATTATTTTTTAAATTGGACTAAAAATAAAACCAAAATCAATTACTTTGTGTCATAGATAATTTGCCAATTAATCATTAACCAATGGGTTGTGTCAAAAACTTCGATTTTATTGCTGTCATAGCCTTTAAGCAACAAGTGCTGGATATTTACTCAAAATATTCAAAGAAAATAAAGGCATGGACTACAATCTTAGTAATAAATAGAGCTACGGTAATGAAAAAATAAACAACGATTACAAGAGTCATTCTTCGTTTGATTTCAGCGCTTCGGCCGTTGTCTGAATAAACGGCGGTGTCTAGGTAGACATAGTCTCAACTATACAGTTGTCTATATCGGTCGAGGATGACGTTTACTCCGAAACTTCCTGTTGGGTGTCGTTTTTTGTTGCCAGCAGCTACTTCGCTTTGTCCTAATTGACGCTTTAGCCCTTCTTCACTACATCTGTCTCAATACTCATCACCGTTCTAACAAAATCGACTGGGTTATTCTGATTTTTAAGGTTAGTTAACCTTTTTTAGTCTGATTGGTTTAGCTTGAGGCCGTCTACCAGATGGACAATTTTGCCAACATATTGCATTGGTTATAAAGTTGTACAAAACTTCCCAGCATTGGTCTTCTGTAACTACAGCGGGTGAGATCCAAAGGGCCTGCCCCAAAAATCCTTTAAAATTGAGCACACTCTCAGGAAATGAAAGACATTCTATACTTTTAGGTTGGAAAGGTCGGGTGTTCCAAGCGGTCTGATTCAGTGGAGAACCTTGTTAAATTCGTATAGCTTCGGTAATTATCACCTGTCAGCTCTCTTGTGATTTTATAAATACTGTCGTATCTACGAGCAGCTTCTTCATCTAGTTCAGCTAGGGGTTTGATACGCTGGACTTCTCTCATTTTCAAATAGGACTGGAACTATAGTTCACTTCTTCCCCCTGCATGAGTGATTGCAATGCGAACTTTAGGTTGCTCTCCGTTGCCAAGCGTTTTCAGACAGTGCTGTTATTTACTTTGTGTTTTACCTACGGAACTTTGTCTGAATTTTCCCTTTCCTGTGCAAGATGCTCGCTTAAATGGATGGTCGGGGCACGATAACTGACCGTGTTAATAGCAATTCGACAAGGCTTTAGGTGTCGTGATCAGGCAAATAATAATTCAGACGAATAATTGGTTATGTTCTGAACAACATTTTGAAAGAAAATCAACTAGTCGTATGCCATATTTATCAATTGTGAAAATGCTATTTGGTTGGTGGTTGATCGATATTATATCGGTCTGTCGGTATTGTACATACCTGGCACCTTCAACCATTCCATGGAGTTTGAAGGCAAATATTCGATTCCATAAAGTTCTGTCCCTGTTTTGGACATCTAAAGATAATTTTTACACCCGAGGCTGATTGCACATATGGTCTGTTTTATTTGAACTTCGCTGGTTATCAGTTGAAGCCCAACTGAGTTTATTTCACCTTTCCTATTCAAACATTATGCCCCTAAGATAAGCTGTTGTAAAAATTTACAATTTGTTGGCCGTTGTTATTTCGGGTGCCGAAATCACGTTTCCCTATCACATGCCTGAGTTATTCGTTATCATTGCTTGGCATTGAAACCTCCCAGGATATGACGCATTCAGGCGCATTTGGTGTTATAAGCAAGCCTACAACAGATTCGCTTGGACTTTCGAACGGTTTAGACCGTACTTCGCATATGTGACTATCTCTCTTACTTCTTTTTGACGGCCCTTTTTGGAGCATTCTTAAATTCGCAATCTTTGTCATGGTTCGATAGCCAAATGTCGTCATCAAATTATCTGTCAAAATCCGAAGAACGGCATTTGAGTGTCGAATTGCTAATCCCCATTACCTAGTCTGGAATGGTAGGACTATACCACCCAAATTTGCAATTTTGACCTATGTACATGCGTAAGGATTTACATATTTATGTAGTCGCCTGTGTATTATTCAATTCAATTCCTTTCGATGGTCGGAAAATGACAACGACGCTGACGCACGACCTAAATTAGCTCTTTAATCGGTTCTTCCTGTGCGTTCCCCGCTAAGTCATGTACTTCCTGTGAAGATAGCACTTAGTGTGCCACACGATTCATGGCGGAAGCTGACGATACGTTTCAGCCCGCACGTGTTAAGTTAGGTTAGATTAGGTTATGGGGAAAGTGCCCAGTCAAAAGACTGTGCGTTCACGGAGGCCTAATGGTCCATTGTGTTCCCCCTTATGTTTTAGTCCATGTTCCAACCTTAGGTTTAAGATGGGTGGTTTTTCGCAAAACCAACCTGCACTCTTAAGAAAGTGGAGTATGTTCGCTATTGGTACTTCTGTTAGGTTCCCAGTTCTCCAAAGAGCCTGTTGTTTCCCACGTGTCGGAGTCGACGGTGTTGAAGATTGGGACACTCACAGAATAATTGGCTGATGGTCTCCGTCTCTTTCGCATCCTGACAGCTCCTGCAGTAGTCTGGGGAGTTAATGCCGAGTCTTCTTCCCATGGTGCCTATGGGACAATGTCCGGTCAGTCCATCTATTAGGATGTGAGTATCTTTTTTATTCATAGCCAGTAGATATTTTGTCTTGCTTTGGTCCATTCTCTGCCATAAGCTACGGAATATAATGCAGTCGCCTCTGGCGGACCTCTTGGTCCTCCCTTATCTTGTGGTCGACGTTACCTTTCAATACACCGACAGGGATGTGCTTACTTTCCAAAGCGGATTTTTGTCGAGCAAGTTCGACTACTTTTTCGTTACCCTCGATGTCGCTGTGTCCGGGGACCCAGCAGATGTTGACCTCGTGGATAACGCCCATTTTGTTTAGGAATACGTGACAGTTGGAGACCGCTTTCTATTTGGAGATAGCATTATCTAAAGCCTTGAAAGCTGCTTGACTGTCGACGAGGATGGTGATGCTAGATGGACTCAGTCTCCTAGCATCTATTGTTTTTGCTGCTCTATCAATGTCGAAATTTTAAGCTTGGAAGACACTACAGTTGTCCGGGAGTCTGTATGAATCGTTTAAACTAAGCGAACTACTGTACACACCTACTCCAGTACCTTTCTCCACTTTAAAACCATTAGTTTAGATTTGGATAGCTTGTTCTCCCATTAGAGTGTTAGCTTCCCAATCTTGCTCCTGGGTATAAAGGTTTAGTAATTTTTGTCAAAGTCTAAATATGGTGTGATATCCGTTTTCCTTTCGAGATCTATATGCCCATATAGATGAAGTATGAACCCGTGACCGAAGGAGCTGTGCTTCCATGAGTCTGACTCTCTCAGCCTGAATGCTGCTTTTGTCGCTGTGCTCTTTATGTAGTGTTCTTACTTACTTACTTACTTACTTAGGGTGGCGCTACAGACCGGGGAGGTCCTGGGCCTTAACCAACAAGTCTCTTTAGCCAGCTCAATTTTTAAACAGCTGCCTCCAGTTTCGCACGCCAAGTTGGTTGAGGTCCCATTCCACTTGCGTGCGCCACCTGAGTCGCGGTCTTCCTCTATTGCGCCGTCCCTCGGATGTGGATTCGATGATTTTCCGGGCCGGAGCATTGGTGACCATCCGCTCTACATGACCCAGCCACCTCAGTCGTTGGAGCTTTACTCTTCTGCCGTACAGCCCATATAGTTCGACGTTGTATCTCCTCTTCCATTCCTCTCGAAACAGCCAAGAGCGACCTCATCCGCATTTGACAAAGTCCATGCCTCTGCACCGTAGAGCAGGACTGGGACGATTAAGGACTTATAAAGAGTCACCTTAGTTATTCGAGAGAGGGCTTGACTACTCAATTGCCTCCTTAGCTCAAAGAAATAGCGATTGGCAGGCGTTATTCTTCGTTTGATCTCAGCGCTGCTGGTGTCATTGTCCGAATTTATAGCGGAGCCTAGGTAGACAAAGTCCCTTAACTACCTCAAAGTTATAACTTTCTATAGAGACGTTCTGTCCGAGACGTCGGTGTTGGGTGTCCTTTCTTGTTGAAAGCATATACTTCGTCTTGCCCTCATTGAACGCTAAACCCATCTTCGCCGCCTCTATTTCAATACTCACAAACGCACCAGTGACATCACGCTGCGTTCTTCCGATTATATCAATATCGTCGGCGTATGCGAATATTTGGACGGACTTTTGAAAGATTGTGCCTCTGGTGTTGGCGCGTGAGTTTTGCACAACTCTTTCAAGAACGATGTTGAAGAAGTTGCATGACAGCGCGTCGCCTTGTCTAAATCCTTTTTTGACATCAAAGGTCTCGGTGAGGTCTTGACTGACCTTGATGGAGCAGCGTGCATTCTCCATCGTCATCCTGCACAGACGGATGAGTTTTGCAGGGATACCAAAACTAGAAATGGCTCTGTATAGCTCGTCTCTATAGATGCTGTCATACGCGGCCTTAAAATCGATGAAGAGGTGGTGGGTATCGATTTGAAGTTCCTGTGTTTTTTCCAAGATCTGGCGTAGTGTGAATATTTGGTCGATGGTGGACTTTCCTGGCCTGAAACCACACTGATATGGACCGATCAGGTTGTTGACGAACGGCTTCAGGCGTTCACACAACACGGCAGATAAGATTTTGTAAGCGATGTTAAGAAGACTGACGCCTCTGTAGTTGGCGCAGTTCAGAGGGTCTCCTTTCTTGAGGTTCGGCCAAGCAATGCTGAGGTTCCACTCATCGGGCATACTTTCCTCCGACCATATTTTACAGATGAGTTGGTGCATGCTCCTAACCAAGTCATCGCCTGCTGCTTTGAACAGCTCGGCAGCTAGGCCGTCAGTTCCAGCAGCTTTGTTGGACTTAAGATTCGATATGGCTATCTTCACTTCGTCTAGGTCGGGTGGACGGAATTGTTGGTATTCATCGTCCAGGTTGAATGGTTCATTCTGCCTGACAGCGGGATATGATTCGTCGTCTGCAGAAGTAGTTCTTCCATATCCTCAGCATCGACTGCGATATTGGTCTAATCGGGGTAAATTCAGCATACATAACTTCTAACCCTATTTGAGGTGTCGATATCATACCTTCTGTTACTTCTAAGCGTGATAATCTTTGTACCTTCACGTGTTAGAAACCTTATCATAAATACCATTCTCCATGTATATACATATGTACATATGTAATTCTAAATAAACATGGGGTTTTTTTTTCGATCAGATTTTTTTTTTTAAACTGCAAACGGAATGATATGTATATCTAATCGGTGCAACTTCCCTTAATTTAGCATTAAGCACGTAATTCCAAGAAATCAATAATTATTTATTATTATTATTTTTTGCCGCAGTCACACATGCATCCATATCTGTTTTATCATTGAACAAATTTTCTTATCTAAGCCATGAAATAATAAATAAATAACGGTGCCACCAAATTTCGAGTTCTTCTTTTTTTGTACCCACACTCGTTTGAATGAAACACTTGAATTTACCTTTATTCACATTCGCCCGCAAGTAAACAACTCACGTCTGGTGTTACGATGAACCCACTTCAACACTTTGAGGTTTTTTTGGGGGAAATTTTGTACATTCGTTGCTTTAGGTCTGAAGCGAACGTAAATACTTAACCTTCCTATCGTCTCCCAGCGTATCAATACTTTGCGTAGAAATATCCACACGCTTCATTGGACTTATGCTGCTGTAAGACCAATAAGTGGTGTCAGCTCATCAGCTTCCAATGCCATTGCAATTCACTATTGGAGTTCATACAGCTGCCAGGTGCTTAATTTTTTTTCCCCGCAAACAGTAGTTCATCTGATAACGAGAAGATATTAGTCACAGATAGTTTGCCTATGGCGATTCTCGTTTTAAAAAAATCGAGAAGAGAGAAGTACACAGATTGAGTAAGATCAAAAAATCATGATTGTAAGCAAAATAAAGTTACATAGTTGCTAATTAGTTATTTATAGAAGTTGTGGTAGGTTCTTCTTGGGACCTTCAGCATATGTTTGCGATGAGTGTTTTCTTATTGTCTGTTATTGACGACTTGTAATAAAATTAGAAATAAATAAAATACCAGTTGGTATGTGTAGTTAAAAAAAATGACGTTAAAATAATGTGTGATGAGAGGTCATTGTTCTAACCTTCAAGGTTAGTACTGATGATGTCAGTTTTTTATTTTTTAATTAATTAAATATGAATCGTTTTGGGTAGATTTGTGTAACGAGTAGAAGACGCATCACGTGACATGTGTTTTTCACTCTGCTTTCGTCTTAACCGATTTATGGGGCGATAAATTATTTCAAAACGTGTTTGTGTCTATTTTTGTTCCAACTGAATTTTGTATAGCTGGTGTTTCGCTTTATGGTGTAGGTAAGGTTAGAAGAAATAATTCCCTTCGGCTCAGGTCAATAAACTTTGAGGGAAAGCAGCAAGCATTTGCTCTAGAAAGTACATAGAGTTCATTTGAAGTACTAATTGTGCCCGAGATTCTAACCATCCTGTGAATGTCGTTCACCAATTTCAGACGGATAATGCCTCTAAATCCTGGAGAAAGTATTGTCCGAGGAACTTGTTTCTTAAGTGGTAGAGCTCTCTTAAGGGGGTAGACCCAGTTAGAATTTGGAAAAAATCAATTTTCACATTTTCTCAAAGTAAAATATTTCAAAAGTATTCTCTGAAAATTTCAGACAAATTTGACCGTTATTTATGGAGATAAATAATTTTGAACAGAGCCGTCTCTAGTGCATAACTACTCGTACTCAAAACTTTAAACGCGTTTTTCTCTAAACCAGTCGGTGTAATTTAAGAACGGCTTTGCCGATTGGTTTGCATTTTTTTTCACTTATTCTATACATGATTGTCCTCCGGTTGAACGAAGGATTTTTTTTTTTAGACGATAATGTTTTTTTTATAGCCGGAAATGCGAGCGAAATTGTAGTCGAATTAAGAATTTTGACTTTCAACATCTGCCATTTTGTGAAAGTTCAAATTTTTTCAAATCCCTTCGTTCAACCGGAGCATTATGTAATTAACTAATGATCCCTTTTGTTTTTTTTTTGAATTCCCATGATCCAGTGACGAGCAGCAGTGATCACTGCAAGACACGTTTTTTTTTTGGACCCCTCTCAAATTTGCTGTATCTAATTCATTTTTTAATATTTTGCCATAAAAAAAATGTTTAATAGATTCTGTAAATATATATCTATCACGTGAAAAAACATTTATTATTAATTATTTTCATGCGACGCCACAAAAAAATCCTAAAGCGTTTTTTGGCAGGCACAACTGGGTCTAGCCCCTTAAATTACATAAAAAATGGCTTATGTCCTCATGAACTTACTTTTCACCGCAACTCTCATCTAAGTCAGTAAGTATGTACATATGTCAGTCTTCTTCGTATTATTCGTAGTTTCTCTTCATTCTGGTACCGAATAGTATTATGCGTGTAGATAGAGATTTCCTATAGGAAATCAAAGCATGGACAAAGCAGGAACAACATCCGGTAGTTCAAAAGGATGCCCAAGCAACTAGAAATTTAATACAAGTCCGGAACGCAGGCTTTTCGACTACCTATGCTCCCATAGTCATCGATGCTTAAGGAGTTGTTGACAAGTTTAAGCACCATTTCCAGCAGTTGCTGAATTGGCATAATGTTGAGCCCACCTTCAGTCAACGAAGAATTAAATGACCCACCCAAAATATAAAAGGTTGGCGTAGTTATTCATAAGCCAAATATCAGTAAGGCCGGCGTCTCTGATGGCTTATCAGCAGAACTTTTTATATACAGAGGCGATGGTTTAGTAGGATATATGCGCACAATCATCAATCAGTTCTCCCCCGGCAGATCGACAATAAATCAAATCCTTATGTAGACGAAGACCAAAATACTCGGCTCGGTCTCATCAAAAGAACGGATAATAATGCTGCAGCCAAAACGATCTTTAAATTATAGCGGAGATGACAATTTGACCGAATCTCCGTTTGGAGAACCAAGCCATCGTGGACCCAAAACAGTATGCCCGGAATCAAAGAGAGTTCGGGAGAATGTGCAGTAAGTAACTAAAGACTTTCCGGGTTACATCTTTTTTCCGCATTCTGACTGGGTCCTAGTATCGACGCACAAGGCGGATTCTCTTCATTTGAGAGCTCCCTTTGCTGCTGAGCCTTTGATGAATAAGTCCAGGGGTAGATACTGAAAAATCATGTCCATCCTTGCCTGGGGTGTATGAGTGTTCAATCGATTTAAAAACCTTATGTAGTGCGGTATCTGATATCCTTTAATGTGTAGTTCCATGATTGTTCGAGGGTTTTTAAGGGAAAAAAATAATAGGCCCGCAACCATTTGCGTTTGAAAGGGTTGATTTTACTGCTTTAGGAAGAAAACCACTCTTTTCACTGTTTTAGTATGAACCGTTTATTAGACAATCCGTGAAGATTTTTACAAGGTGACATAGCTGTTTTTTTGAAGGATTTTGTTGCCCAAGCCACTTTGTCCTTTCCGATAATACTTTGTGGGTTTTCTTTCAAAGCCGATTGATAAGCCAAGTTGTTAAAAGATCTGACAAGAATGCCTGAGAATTTGCCAACTGTTGAATCGCAGCTGCCCCTTGTACAAGTCGTTGCACCAAAAAACACAGCTCTACAAATAATACGGAATGAAGGATGGTGCAAGGAATGGATAGAGCTATATAGCTACTGGGTGTGAGTCAAGAGGGTAAATCTTGGAGATACTACAAGATCGCAGGTAGGTGTAGATGAACAGGACAGTGCGAGATCTGTGAAGAAAGCATTAAGGCCGCAGTTTACAGACGACTATGCCACAATTTGAAACAAAAGAACTACTTTCGTGATGAGCAATAGCATTTATGAAATAGCGATAGTATTGAAGCTACGGGGAGAGCTCCTGAAGTTAATTTATATACCACACCAGGATGAACTACTGATACATACTTTGCAACTTGTGCAACATGGGTGATAGGAAAGACGTTTTGCACTTTTTTGGAAGGCGCCCGATTTTCCGGGAGACAAGAAGAGAAATCTTGAAAAACGATATTTTATCAAATCAATGAAATAAACGTTTCAAAATTAAGCAAATATTGCAAGATTGATTAAGAGTATCGAGATGGGATTTTAGATGAAAACTTCTTTAGTTAAAAGACATAAATAGTTATCTACTTACAGATATGTAAAGGGAGTTTGTCAAGCAATCAGAGGGCAAAGCCATACTAATCGATTTTTTTGTAGTATGCTATGTAACAGATAATTTAGAACTAAAATAAAATGTAATCTTATCTTATCTACAAATCGTTGCCGATATTGGCGGTAACTTTTTGGCAACCGAATTTGGGAAACCCATTCGATTAATAGTGCTATTGGCTTCATGGCAGGACAACTATTCCAGCTCTTCAGTGACATCAATCTAGCAAAGAAGATACATATACAACCATTAAGTTGATGAGATGATATAGAGCGGCTGAACAACGATGCCCTAACACGAAGAAACTTTAAATCCACCCCGGAAGGACTATTCAGGAGAGGACGAACTTATTTTCTGGTGTTGGCTGGAGAAAGTTGTTGATTAAGACCCTACCCTTGGTCGGAGCGAAAGTAAAAGAAAAGAAAGTACATATAACTATAATCTCTAACCCAACCAGGCTGAAGAGACCTCACCGCTGTGGACCTCAAACTGGTCCACAAAAAAATTTAAAAAATGTTCGAGTGTAAAATCAATGCAATGTGAACGTTTTGTACCAGTAAGACAAATCGGCAATTGAAGACATTTTTGCATTGAAACCAATCCTTTAAAAACAGCATATGGCTCTACATATGGATATCTGAACTGGGGACTCGATAAAACTAATCTAGCTCCACCGGGCAATGCTAGAAACCACCGTCTGTATACCTTGCAGCTTTTGGAGGTAATCTATTTCGGCATAGGCCAACTCTTTTAGTCTTTAGCTGAAGTAGACATTGTGTAAGGATGACATGGTTATTTTGACATACATATGTATGTATCCGTCCAACAAAGCGCTCGATTTTGATATCATTTCTGTCCATCGAAGGCAGGTTGTTGATTAATTTCTATGCAGGAACAGAATCAATAATCATCTGACATATCAGATAGCTGTCCCAACGTGATAAGTTTGCCTCTCCTAAGTGAAATTTATAAAAAATTGAGTATATTTGTACCTGGCTCTAGTTCTTTCAAATAAAACACATCCTCTTGTGCACATAGGAATTCACATTATATCCAAAAAAATTGTCTTTTCTTAAAGCTTGAAGAAATAATCTAAGCAATGCTGCGACAAATCCAATCTGGAAACTTGCTACGGGTGATTCATCCACTATCACGTGCAGACTTTTCTATTGCAATCGATTCACCGACCGATAAAAATACTTCAATTGAACCACAACAAAATGGAGAGTCTAACAATCAATCATCCGAGAATATGGATAGCTTTACTCGAGAATTTCTTGGCAATCGTATAGTAGTATCGCCATTTCAAAGACTTTTGCTTAGTGCAGGTTCTTCTATTGCATCGTTGGTCGATCCTCATCGGTAAGTCATAAGAAAACACTCAGTCAATCAACTTAATAAGATTTTATCACATAGCCATGATATGATTGCATGCTTGGGGGAAACAACTGGAACAGATGCTCTACATTACATACTTGAAACAATGAAAGCGAGTGAAGAGGGCCAACGCATTCTGACTGATAAGCCTCGTATCAATACAAAAACTGTAGACATAAATTATTTACGAAAGCTTCCTGAAGACAGCTTCGGGCGGACGTATGTGAAATTTCTTGATGATAACGTAAGTAGCTTATCTTGTACTCCTGCATGTACATATGCATGTAGTAGGTTGTTTAGAACATTTTCAAACACTTCAGAATGTAACTCCCGATTCACGAATGGAAGTCAGATTCATCGAAGATGCACAGCTGGCATATGTTATGACTAGATACCGAGAGTGTCATGACCTACTGCACACAGTTTTGGGTATGCCCACCAATATGTTGGGCGAAGTTTCTGTTAAATGGGTAGAAGCTTTAAACACTGGTTTGCCCATGTGCTATGGAGGCGCTGTTTTCGGAGCTGCTCGATTAAGACCAAAGTAAGTACATGTATCTAAAAAAAATACTACAATCTCGCTTTAAGTAGGGCGTAGCAGTTGTCTTTATTATCCATATTGTAGTTCCTTAGCACTTGAAAGGCAGATGAAGGTTTACCTAATGAGTTGCAAGCCTAACATTCTTCCGCTTCGAAAACGGAATCGGCATTTTCCAATGGATCCTTTCATTAGCATAAAAAATTGGGTGCTCTTCGTCTAATGAAGGATCGGTAAACGTAAAATTCTGTGGCGTATGTGATCCATTTTAATCGATTTTTCAGATGATCTCAGTCAGAGATAAACTATAAAGAGATGCTCAACTTCCGTCCCTCTATCCCCGCGACACCCATTTGTTTACATTGTTGTAGTTGTAGCGCCATATTGCTTTTCCTCGCTGACAACTCTCGTCTGTGAATACGTGTGAGGACAAAGCAACAACAATTTGCACGGTCCCTTTAAAAACGATGCGGTGGATTTTTTTTATGCCACAATCATGTGAACAATTTTTGATACCTTCAAAGCGCCTCCTTGGACACATTTTTAGGGCTATGTACCTGGTTGCACCCCCAGCAGCTTAAGACAGATTTATCCTTCCATTAATTATCAGTAATTAATCTGCTAAATTCAGAAAACTCTTGAAATGTTCAATTTACGGCTGAAATTTTTCAAATTTTTAATTCCCCACAACAAAATGCGAGCAACAAATCAGCTGTTGTGTTCGTAAAGTATAGCAGTTGGTGAGTTGAGCTAACATTCCAGTCTAGGAATCACGTAATTATTATTATGTTTTAACAAATAGATGCGTTTTGTGAAATACTTACTTACTTAGGTGGCGCTACAGTTCGGGGTGAACCTGGGCCTCAACCAACAAGCCTCTCCAGTTAGCCCGGTCCTTAGCTAACTGCCTCCAGTTGCGCACGCCAAGTTGGTTGAGGTCCCCTTCTACTTGTGCGCGACACCTTAGGCGAGGTCTTCCTCTACTGCGTTGTCCCTCCGGGTTGGATTCGAAGACTCTGCGTGCCGGAGCGGTGGTGTCCATTCGCTCTACATGCCCCAGCCATCTTAGCCGATGGATACGTATCTTCTTGACCAGGGTGATGTCGCTGTACAGCTCGTATAATTCGTGGTTAAATCTTCTCCTCCAAAGCCCGTCAACGCATAAAGGACCGAATATGTTCCGAAGAATTTTTCGCTCGAAGCAACCAAGGATATTTTCATCCGCTTTCGACAGAGTCCATGCTTCAGCGCCATAAAGCAGGACTGGGATGATTAAGGTCTTATACAGAGTCTCCTTAGTTCTTCGGGATAGGGCCTTACTACTCAATTGCCTTCTTAGCCCGAAGAAACAGCGATTGGCAAGAGTTATTCTTCGTTTGATTTCCGACGTGGTGTCATTATCGGAGGTAATAGCAGAGCCAAGGTAGACAAAGTCCCTTACTACCTCGAAGTTATAGCTATCAACTGTGACGTTCTGTCCAATTCGTCGGTGTTGGGTGTCCCTTCTTGTTGACAGCAAATACTTAGTTTTGCCCTCGTTTACCGTTAAACCCATTTTGGCCGCTTCTGTCTCTATACTCGCGAAAGCACCGGTGACAGCTCGCTGCGTTCTGCCTACAATGTCAATGTCGTCAGCGTACGCAAGCAGTTGAACAGATTTATGAAAGATTGTGCCTCCGGTGTTGGCTTGAGAGTTTCGCACAATTCGTTCAATTATGATGTTGAAAAAGTCACATGACAGCGCGTCTCCTTGTCTAAAACCTTTTTGGACATCAAAAGCTTCGGTAAGATCGTTACCGATCTTGATGGAGCAGCGAGAGTTCTCCATCGTCATCCTGCACAGACGGACGAGTTTAGCAGGGATGCCAAAACTAGACATGGCTCTATACAGCTCGTCTCTATAAACGCTGTCATAGGCGGCCTTAAAATCGATGAAGAGGTGGTGGGTATCGATTTGGACTTCTTGGGTTTTTTCCAGGATCTGCCGAAGTGTGAAAATTTGGTCAATTGTGGACTTTCCTGGCCTAAAACCGCACTGATAGAGGCCAATCAGGTTGTTAACGAAAGGTTTCAGGCGTTCACACAGTATGGCAGATAAAATCTTGTACGCGATGTTGAGGAGGCTGATACCCCTGTAGTTGGCGCAGTTGAGGGGGTCTCCTTTTTTGTGGATCGGGCAAACGATGCTGAGATTGCATACACTCATCTGACCAAATCCTAGAAATGAGTTGGTGTACGCTCTCTACCAGGTCATTTCCAGCTGCTGTAAATACCTCGGCCGGAAGGCCGTCGAGTCCATCAGCCTTGTTGGATTTTAGTTTAGATATTGCTTTCCGCACTTCGTTTTGGTCAGGTGGACGGAAATTTTGGCTATCATCGTCTAGGTTGAATGGTCCGTTCTGCCTGACAGCGGGATGTTGGCCTTCGTCGCCGTTATACAGTCTGCAGAAATAGTTTTTCCAAATTCTCAGCACCGACTGTGACTCTACTACGAGGTTTCCTTCTTCATCTCTACAGATTTCCGTACGGGTTCTGCTTCCGTGACACGTTCTTTTTACCCTTTGGTAAAACTTCCGTACGTTATTCCTGGAGTACAATCTCTCAATATCCTTGATCGCGCGCTTCTCATGCTCTTTCTTTTTCTTTTGGAGAAGTCGGTGTTCTCCCCGTCTTTTTTGCTCGTAGAGCTCACGAGCAGCTCTCGTCCTTCTCTGCAGCGCCGCTTTATATGCTTCTTGTTTGGCTGCATGCACTTGCCGGCATTCGTCGTCAAACCAGGGGTTTCGGGGTGGTGGTCGTGTGAAACCCAGCACATCAGTTGCGGCGTTTTTGATGGCCTGTTGGCAGCGTTGCCACTGGTCTTCAACATTTGATGCTGGTGACATAGGACTTGTTGAGAGATTTTGGGATACGCGTTCGGCGAATAGTCTGGCAGTCTCTTGCGATTGCAGCCGTTCGACGTTGTATCTTCTCGCAGTGATTCTATTTTGTTGTGGCGCTTGGGATATCCGCATTCGTACCTTGGCTGCAACAAGGTAGTGGTCCGAGTCAATGTTGGCCCCTCGGAACGTTCGGACATCCAGAACACTGGAGGCATGTCTTGCGTCGATCGCAATGTGATCAATTTGATTGACCGTTTGATGATCAGGAGACCGCCATGTCCCCTTGTGAATATTGAGATGAGGAAACCACGTGCTTGCTATAGTGACGTTCCGTCCCGCAGCGAAGTCAATTAGCCTAAGTCCGTTTTCGGACGTGGTGTCATGTAGGCTGTTCTTACCAACTGTCCTACCAAAGATGTCCTCCTTTCCTATTTTGGCGTTAAAATCGCCCAGCACGATCTTAACGTCATATCTAGGACACTGCTCATAAGTTTTGTCGAGGAGCTCGTAGAAACGTTCTTTGGTGGCGTCGTCCTTGTCTTCTGTCGGGGCATGAGCGCATAACAGGCTAATGTTGGCAAATTTAGCCTTGATGCGGATTGTCATAAGACGTTCGCTT
Source organism: Matsumyia berberina (assembly GCA_917880715.2). Taxonomy (NCBI): domain Eukaryota; kingdom Metazoa; phylum Arthropoda; class Insecta; order Diptera; family Syrphidae; genus Matsumyia; species Matsumyia berberina. The sequence continues at coordinate 41,840,389 of OU862870.1, forward strand.
ACGTGTCGGAAGCTTAAGACTTGTTGCCTAAGTCTGCCGCCTACGACAAATCCACATCCGAATAAGCGCTGCTTCTGCTCCCTGTAGCAATCTCCGTAGTAGATGTCACAGTTTTTCATCCTTCTTATGCCCGGTCCATCCCATCGTACTTCCTGGATGGCGGTTAGGTCTGCTTTATAGCAGTCCAGGGCCTCTGCTAGTTGTTCGGCTGCACGTGGCCTGTTAAGGGTGCGAACATTCCACGTGCAGAACCGAAAATCATTGTCCTTATTCCGTTTGCTAGGGTTGTCAACAGTAAAATCATCCGTATCCGAGGCTCGTGGTTGTTTCGGAACAGTCTCTTTTTTCCATGGTGGAGTTGTCACCCCCACGCACAACCCCCAACCTGGAGGGCCAGGTCCTTTGTTGTGCCCCTCGGACAAGAGGGGTCGGGTAGACCGATCCTTATTGGCCTGAAGTTCCGAATAGGTCCGAGTAGCCCAAATAAGGTGTTCACCAAGTAGTCCGACCTAACTGGGACTGTAGACGCCACCGTTGATTCCATCGTGGGAGTTCTTCCGCTGCCGTCCAGATGCAAGGGAGAGTGCCTTAGTGTGAACACCCTCCCCCCCCCCCCCTCTCTCGTCGGCTACCACCAACAACCTTCCACAGGGGCTTGCACCCTATCTCCAGTTGAGGTACTAGGCACCCAGCGTTCACCTCGTGGAGGTGAGAGTAGGAGTTGGTAGACAGAGGTTAGTTGAGGACGCTTGTGTCCTCTTGAATGCACATAACTACCATTTAACATAAACCTAGGTTTATGGAAACATAGGTTTATGGAACGTTTTGTGAAATAATAATCAATTTTAGTGTGTACAAGCAAAAGCGTATGTGATATTAAATGTTGTAAGCATTTGTCTTTACTGAAAAGTAAGATTGCGAAGTCAAAAAATGGAATAAAAATTTAAAATTATTCGAAATTGATTCTAAACAAGAAACATCCATATGGTTTCGAGCTAAATAATTTTTGGTAAGCCTTTTCTCAAAGTTTCATTCGCAAAGGATGCAGAAAATACAAAAAAACCAAGAAATGCCTCTCAGCATGAATAAAAATTATGCACTGTTAATGGTTTCTAAAATGCAAAATTTGCTTAGATATTAAAAAGTATTGGTAACTACAACAATGTTTTATTTTCTATCATGATAACTCTTGCTTATTTTTATAAGTCTTGTTGTCGAGGAAAGTTTCAACATTTAAAAATATGACTATGGTTATTGAACAGACATGCCCAACTTTCCAATAATTCTGACATTTGGCGCAATTTTGAGGTGAATTCGTTAACTTTCCGCCATTATCAGGGTGAATTCGTTAACTTGCCGCCATCTTGGAGGCAGTTCGTTATTTCACGCATATTTATAAAGAAAATGAGACAGTATTGGAGAATATTGGAAGTTTTCTTTTTTTTTGTCTTTTTTTCTTGGAAGGCAGCTTGTGGGCACTGGAAGAGGGGCTGGAAAGACGAATATCTCTTTATAGTTTATCTCTGATCTCAGTTCTGGCTTCATTCGCTTCTGCAAAGTTTATTACTTCGAACATTGCATTATCCGATGGATCCTTTCAGTTGTATACAAGTGTTTTGACGTTTGCATAGTTTTGTAATAACAGTAATAATTTTCAAAACATACAGTACAATACATACGAGTATAAACATAGTTTTTCAATGTTTCAGGCAAAGGAAGGCATACATCTCAACATATCTTCCATGGGCAATTCAGAATGGGAAATCAGTTAAGCCATTGATGGCAGTTTACTGGGAAGAAAGATGGGAGCAACCAATATCCAAATTACGTGATGAATTAGGCATCATTTTACTAAGTAATAAATAACAAATATGCTTATAAGTGGTAAATAAAAAATATTTCTGCTTTTCAATGTGTTTCGTTTTAGAAATGATTATTATGTTTTAAAATGTTACGACTTGCCATCATGGTAGTGTAATAAGGTGGTTTGACTCTGGTGAGTTTCAAATTCCAACACGTAACACTCTCTTACCCTATTCGAATCCGGAAAAGGTTTCCTTTCAGCTTCAGAAGCACGAAAGGTGTCGTATCATAGACACTCTGGGCCAATAATTTAATTACCACCCTGCTCAATAATAATCAGAGACACTTAGCAGCATTGTACAAACACAGAAGAACAATTTTATTATCTATGGGGCAGAGAGATCGCAAAGAAGCTACATCCAACCTAGAGAATAGAACTTTAGAAGAGTGCTTGAGTTGCAGAATCGCTTGAATTTGATGGAAGTTCAGCCGTGATAGAAGAAGTACGAACGCTCTGGCTGAACAAAATTAAGCAGATACAAGTAGGTACGACAGCAAAACTGTTTACAGAATCACCAAAGAACTGATAAGTGGGTACAGAACATGCCTCAAGGATGTTAAAATCTCACATACACACATACACAGTTCTTTGTATGTTCATAGTTTGCACGAATGTGGTCATATATGTGGTCTAGGATCAGGAAAAAGGCTTCCTACTAATATAAATTATAATTCGCATTAGCAACCCTCTTTTATTTTAACGAATGATGCGTTTCTGGTACATTTAATTACAAATATTTCGAAATTCGCCCTGCCGGCATTCTAATTCGAATGATTGACGATAACCACGAATACAAAACAAAGCACAAATGGCAATGCTCTTTTTCGAAAAATGTTTGACACATCACATTAAAGTCAAAAATGTTTGCTTGACGTAAGCAACTGCATTTAAACATTTTTTTTTTGTTGATATTACATTTATTTTATTTGTTTCAATTAAGATTAGTTTTTCGCCATTTGTTTGGTGTGCTTTAAATAAAGTTGACGTTTAGGAAGTGTAACAATAATGTCGGATAAATTTAATGGTTTCAGTCAAGAAGATATCAGCAAAATTGCATCAAAAACATTCAAGACCAGTGAGTTTGTCCTACTTGTTGCATTCTAGATTCAATAAACACATAAATAACCACCTCAATATTTTTTGAATTTCAATATAAAGTGAAACCATCGGCAATAAGGCAACATGGTATCCGAAGAATGCCAGATAAAAAAGAAATTGCACGATCACAGGAAAATCTTAAAACAAAGAAGCCGGAACAAGCTAAACCGCCTACTCCTCCTCTCCAACCAGACGAATCTATGGATGAGATTAATCTAAATAAAAGCATGTCCAGGTCCATTGAAGGAGCATTGTTTTATCAGCCGATTCCCAAGACAAATGACATTAAGGCAGAGCAGTTTGATGAGTCCTCTATACTCAAAGTGCCGGTCACAAATAACAACTTATCTGATAACTCTTCAATTCTGCCGGAACCAGTGGAAAACGTGGAGTCTCCCTTTAAGGGCGTGTCGTTAAAAGATTTTGAAGTTCATCGGAAAATAATTGAGGAGCAAAATAAACAAAAGAAGGAAATGCTCTACAAGGCTATTGAAGCTCAGTAAGGAAACGATAATTCAATTTAGACTTCCGTTTTTACTAACCAAATACAATACAGCTCACAGAAAACTGCTGCTGAAGCGAAAAAAATCGAGGAAATTAAAGCCGAATTGGCAAAACTTGACAATGATCTTGCAACGGATGTGGCTCTCTTAAGAAAACAAATAGACACCGCTTGCATTCATTATGCAAATATAGAGTAAATATTTAGTAACCAATCAATTCAGCATAGATAAGAATTTTTTTTCTTTTATTTTATTCTTTAGGAAGCAATACAACAAAGTTGAAGCACAATTCCTAAAAGCTAAGATTGAACTGCACAATGCGTCTGAAAAGAAGGAACTTCTTACGGAACATTTGTGTACAGTGATTGCACACAACGAAGATCGAAAGGCTCAAAAGTTGTCTGAACTAATGCACAAAGTAGGTCTTACTCCGTCGGGCGATTCTGCAGAAACCAATGGCAATCACAATGAAACTTCCTCCGTTTAGAAAAGTGCAATCCAGTGGGTGCTAAATGTAATGCTCTCTTCTGTCAGTTGTTTAGCCAAGCTAATATTCAAAATCAACATGTTCGTGACAAATTCTTAGCCAATACTTAGTAGCATGAAATTCATTATGAAATGCAAAGCAATATGTTATTAAACTTATTATTTCCCGCCAATTACATTATTGTATTTATAGAGCTTCTATTTTATATACATGTTTTAATACCGTAACTATAAAAATAAATTATGACATTTGTACGTAAGCACAATGTGAATAAAAATTATGTGGTTGTACTTTTATATGATAAATGGCGGATAAGTAGTAACTATTGTCGAGTTCAATGTACCTACAGAAAGGGAAAATCCACGTGGGAAAACTGGAAAACTAGAAGCTCATCGCACTCTGAACTCAGGATAACACCAGCTTTGAATCAACAAGGAAGGAGTGAGCCATAGAGCTATCGAAGATTTGACCAGCAAATGGATTAGAGTCATGCTGAAGAGTGGAATCAGAGTCAATAATTTCAAGGGAGTGCTCTCTCACCTTTCAAATTAAATCATCGGTCTTAATCGTTCCGTTTGACGTAGTTTTACTCAATTACTCGTGTCATCGCAAGCACTTGGTTGACTGAAATTTTATCTATCCCATGGGTCTCTATTCCACTCCGAATTTCTACTGGACATTGGCACTGTATATGCGCCACTGTCTTCATGTCCTATAGTCAGCAGCTAATATATTCCATTAGCCTTATATATGGGGCAGCTGCTAAAGAAGTGGTGAAAATGTTCAATATCGTTTTTTCTGCAAATGAAGGACACAAGCCCATTTAATATATAAATGAAGTAAATTTCGATGCAAACTCTAAACCGCCTTCACATATTAAAATCGTTTGAAGTCTTTGAATTGGGCTCCACTCGTCTCTACCCATGTGTAGAGATCCTTCGACGCTCTTCGACTGCTGTCAGAAAACTTTATGTTTAATGTTTATGGTTATATAGTTTAAAAATCACATCACAAAACTCAAATCAAACACTAGTATTTGTCTTTGATGCTTTTTCGATTTTTGTAGCAAAACTGTGTGTATATGCGTAATGAAAAGTAAACGCCTCCAAACAACTCATTTGAAACCCTCATTTGGCTTTAGTGAAAACGCTATTATTGAAATCTTTACGAAATAAGCACATCTAACGCTTCAGTTAGTTTGCATATGAAATGAGCTGTCATCCATGTCTCAAATTTTTGTTGTTTTTTGACGTCAAAATAAAACAATTTTCACACATGGTGGAAGGGTGAAGAATGATTTCCGGCTAAATCTATTCGAATTCCCTCACTAATCCGGTGATTTGGATTTTGGTTTACTGACAAATATATAGAGGCAACTCATTTTTAATCGACCTAATAAATTTGAATTAAAGCAGAAGCAGTATCAGCTTGACGTTCTTCGAAAAGGCTTTTACTATAAGTAAACAAACTAGTGAAACATCAGAATGGCCAACAGAGGACGAGGCGGCAAGACATCCTCTTTAACCCAAGAGCAACTACAAGCTATGGGTTGTATGGGGAAAGATATGCCCCAAGTGCAAACAGCACCCCCGCCTACATATCCACCATTAATGTCCAAGCCAGTTACAATGGAGGTAAGGGCTAATTTAGTTTTTGCCAGACGACGCTTACAATTGATTTCTGATTCTCTAGATGACTGCTTCTCAAAACTATCAGATTCTATGGAAGGAAGACTTTTTAACTCACATGCGTGATTCACCTTACTACATCATGCCAAAAGTTACAAAAGCTAATATTCAGCGGTACTCCGATCAGTACGTGGTAAGCATAAGTGTGACTTCTAAAATCGACAATATTAATTTGTATATTACCACCTAGAATGCGCTAGAGAACTCTAAAACGAAGACAAAAGCCGATATTCCATGGCATTTAATGCCTAGTGAGCTATCCCCCACGTGGAAGAAACGCAAGACTATTGTTCCATGTGATTTACCTGCAAAGATGGCAAAGCCAGCCAATATTGATGATAGACTTAAGGTACTCGAGGAAAAAGAGAAAACCGACGGCGATGCAGATGTTAACGAAAAGAAAACTTCGGATTCAGAAGCTGAAGAAGAAGAGGAGGAGGTTGGTAGCTCAATCTACAACAACAATTGTATCCTAATGTGGTTTTTGGTTTGTCTAGGATATGAAAGCTGATGATGAAATGGATGATGAGAATGACTACGGTAATAGTTACTTTGACAATGGAGAAGCGTACAACGAGGAAGATGACAACCTGGACGACGGGCCAGTATATTAAATAAGTTAATATAAGCTTGTAAGTTGTAAATAAATGTATGAAGAGTGCCTAAGAGTATTTTGTGGGGGGCCCTACCAATTTTTTTTCCTCAAGACCCAATAGGCGTCCTGCACTTTCTCGTGGTCGTTCTACGTTTGGTAGTTAAAACTTCAATCTACCTGATCAAAATGAAGCGATTTCCAAGTGAAAATCGAGCAAAACTTCTGGACCTGATGGCTAAACAGTCAAACCGTTTAAAGCAGCTAGGCATGACTTGGCGGAGAATACATACATCAGAAGAATCTGGCAAACCACTACTGTTTGTCTGATCTCAACTGTGCTAAGTACAGAAGAATCAGTTTCGTTTTTGACGCGCCATGTGAGCATCTTAAACCTTTTAGGCCAGAAATGTCCACAATCGTCTGTCGTCAGATCATGAAGAAAATCCAAGAAGTCCATTACGGTAGTCACTGTGAGTTCATATGTATATATATCTCAATCCAAGACCACCTTTGGTGGTTATTCTAGAAACGAGCTATGCAGTTACAAATATATAGTTTTCGTATCCATGGTTAACTCGTCCGTCTGCAGATGATGGCTAAAAATGCTGGTCGCTCTGTCAAGGTCGATCTCACCGAGATCTTGAATGTCGTCAGAAAAGTTTTTGGGCAAGGTGACGGTTAGGGAACTGTCACCGATGAGTTTTCGAGTATAGAGATAGAAGCGGCGCTGAAGCGTGGAATTTATCGAAGGCGAATGAAGACATCGTTAGTCGTTTCGTGTGAAAATTCTTGGCAGGATAAAACCGCGCATTAAACCTTTGAGATGACCATACCATGTAGGGTGATTGAACTGCAGTGTTCCGCCCGTAGAGGGACAACGCAGAGCAGGAAGACTATTAGGAGAGGGCTTTAAACAATTTGATGTGCGCAATTGTAGGCAGGATCGGGGTAACAGCTTCCTTCCAACAGCCTTTTATCCTCAAAAGATTAGATTATTTATTTATAAGCTCTAGTAGAGCCGTTCTTCATCTCTTTTTCCTCGAGTACCTTAAAAGCAGTACTCGTCCTTATCCGGATATATAGCTACGTGTTTGGGATGTTGAACAAAAACGATTTAATCTAATTTACAATAAAACTTCAGCCTTAGGATTGGAATGCTCCACCCAATTTATTAAGAATTAATATTAGGCAACATTAACAAGCTCTAATCGATTGACTTTGGTGGAGAATAGTTCAAGAAAACGATTCCTGATTTATTTGCCTAAAAAAAAAGAAATCAAATAGTTAGCAGCGAAAGGGGATGGCGCAGTATTTGAAACTTACAAATCCAATGGTACCGGCCAAAACGAGAATTCCAGTAATCAAAACAGCGTTGTATCTAGAATTTCTGCGGCTATGAGCTTCCTGCCAATCTCCTTCTGGGACTGGCAAGTCATTCATCGTCGAAGTTTTTTGGTGTCCACCATGGTATGCAGCACGGGACATGACTCCAGCTGGTGTGGTGTTAACATAATTTTATTGAACATTTTTAGTTATGTAATTTAAGGTTACTCATACTGAATTTTTCTTCTTACCATTCCTCAGCAAAAGTGCTCTAGAAAAGACTTGTTTGGCCAACATGATTCGCAAAGTAGAAGAGGGATTATTCCTAGTTTATGAATGGTTTATGGAGTCAATTTGGTTTACTAGAATTATGTGAAATAATTTGTACTCACGGTCTGACAGAAAGAAAAATAGTCTGAAGTTTTTTCACACCGAGTTGACGAGTATTGATTTCGAGTATCGAGAAAACACATATATTTCGCATTCTGAACCATGATTAGGTCGACGTTACACTAATGTGATATAAGACAGCTCAAGGGTCTGCTTTGAAATTTCTTGGTTTTGGTACATTAGGTTGTCGACCGAGAGGGCGTAGACTCGAGCAGCAACAGTAACCGATGAAAATTTTTTCTGGTATCATTTTTCGTAGGAAATGACAAATATGCGACTGTATTACTTGTTTCTATGAAGCCATTTTGGAGTCGGTAGGAAATTGTAGATCCCTTCACTTTGCGAAAAAATTGACATAAAAGGTTGGTAACTACGAAATTGGCCTTTATTTTTAAGAGAAGGACTTGAAGGTCAGTCTAGTTTACATAGGTTTTTGGACTTCCGCACAGTTAGATTAGACCAGAGGAAAATAGCGCAACAAGCAATTCTTCGTCATTTTCCCATTATTTGGTTGTGTACTTCACTGTTTTAAACCAATGCAGGGCTCATTTCTAATTGGAGGTTATATTTTGTAAAGTTTGAAAAACACTGGTATTAAAACGAAATGTCAAAATAGACGTTTGTTTTGCACTACCAAAAAAAAAATTGTCAAATCCGAACAAAGTTCGTAATCGATGAATTTACGTGTTTTTTTCTTATCAAAGACTAAACAATAAACAATTTCCGGGATAAATTTATCATAAAAAAAATGTTAACTATAGGAACATTAGCTAACATAAAGCATATTCTGCAAAAAGAGATTTTCAATAGCACCGGCGAAAGAGTCCTCTCTGTGGTTACAGTGACAAAAACCTTCAAGAAGAAAAAGGCTTGTTATCTTTGCATCGTCACGACACCTCCTCCCATTCCCGTGGTGACCGTATGTATTATTAAGCAAACGGAAAAGGAGGGCGACTACAAAAAGAAGCGATCCTGGCAACTGGACGAAATAAAATTGGTGGACGGCAAAAATGAACAATTTGAAACTCATGAACTTGATATCCAAGTGGAAAAGCTCTACAAGTGGTATGCCATCAATTTGCATGAGCGACAGAATTTCTTAGCGGTGCTTTATAAACAAATTGGCAAGTATGTGCGCTCCAATCGTGCGGAATTTCGAAATGTGCCGATCGCTTGGCTCACCGAGAAGTCACCCGAAAAAATTGCAGCTACAAGTGGAGAAGAAAAAGCAACTCCAGACACAGAAGATGACGAAGATGGAGAAAGTCCGGAGTTCCAAATGATTTCTGACAAAGAGGCCACTGAGCTAAATAAATTGTTCTCGGAAAGTGCTTTTGCCATTAAAGATGCGGAAACTTTCATAGAACAGTTGAGTAAGGAGCTGCATGATTTGGATGGGGTAAAATTTGTTTTATATGTATAATTTCAAAATTGCGTTAAACGGTCTAATTTTGTATCCAAAGGCGAACATTCAAAGTGTCCTGGAATCGGAGCAGAAAGTAGCTTTCCTTATGCAGCACATTGAAACTGCAGTTAATGAGGCAGAAAAATTCGAAGCACGTCTGGATGCTTATGAGGAAATCATGGGTCATGTTCGAGAAACGATGGAAAAGATCGGAGGGAAGAACGCAATGATTGAAATTGCCAACAGCAATAACATCAAGCTAATGAAGGAGCTGAATCGAGTAATTGTAAGTGTACGACCTGGAATGTTTTATCTTGATTTGTCTTTTCAAGTCTTCTCTGCTGTATATATCACACAATTCGTTTCAAAAGCATTTAGGGCTCCACCTGTCAATGCTGTCAATGGTGTGTGAACTGTAACTGAATACACATTCCTTTGTAGACAAGAGTACAGATGCTTCAGAAGCTAGCTTCAAAAGATTTACATGATTTTGTACTCCCACTGAGTTAGGTTTCGAGTTTTTCGGAAAACCTCGAACGACTGTCATCAAGCTTATCCTTTTTTGCTTCTTATAGCCTCATCATGTCTATTTCAACCGAAAGTAACTCAATACTTATTTTCCCCAGACTCAACTCGATCTTCCACACACTCATCAACAGGCGCTTGATGATCCAGATCTTAAGACAACGTCCGGTAGAGAAGCAGCAATTGCGGCAGCTAAGAGCTTACAACAAGCAATGAATAGTGACATAGACCCGTCACTGTTACGTCTCGAAGCTGTGCAAGATCAACGGAAACGTTTCGAAAAATGGAAGGCAAAATTCTCCATCACGATTAGTCGCTATGTGAACAATTTATTCATACACTTGGGCAATGAGTTTGGAGACACACCACTCTCATCTACCGAACTGGTGCTTCCGAATCATTCATCTGTACATAAAGAGCTTGTTGCTTATACAGAACTCATGCACTGGACAAAAGCGATGGACCGCAAAACGTACGATGGACTCACAAAAGTCTACACAACATCGCTTAGTAAAATTTACGAAAGAGATATTCGTAATTTCTTTGCTTTGGTAAACATATTCTATTATTACAATGACACAATTGATTTCCTTTTTTTTTGTGCAGGCGAGGATACAAATTTCGGAAAAGCTACGTACATCCCGAGAGGATTTGGACACGTCAACTTCGTCTAAGAAATCTGCCGTTTTGGTACCTTACGGAACATTAGGTGTAAACAAGGAGTCATGGACGACCGGAGTTGAAACCGCGGATCGGGAACGATTCGATACGATTCTGGAGAAAGTTCTGGCAGAGCTAGAACCAGTTGCGTTGCAAGAACAAATTTTTTGCATAAATTTCTTCCAAATGGATGTGATAAGTCCGACAACGAAAAATACTCAAACAACTTTGGACGCGTTAGAAAATCAACCAGAACCAAAGGAAATGGATGCGAGTTGTTAGTTATACGTACTGCACATGGTCTTTCTCTTTACAATTTGTATTGACTTGCAGGTAATCTCATTCCGCAGAAGAAAATCGACCGGCAAATCAACGAAGAAGTTCGTAAACTAATGATAGCCTTATTTGGATGCTTGGAACCTGAACTCATCAGCTTTATTCAAAGTTTTGAAAAGATGGACAGTTTGTAAGTTATGAAATCTTTTCTCAAGATTATACCACGATATGGTGCTATGCTGCGTACTGTTTCGGGCTGTTTAGCTCATTTTATCCTTATCGAGCTTGCAGGTCGCATAATCTATAGCTCGAGTACGATTTTGTGCCTCTACATAAGAGCTTTGATGCTTGATTGAGTTGCTTTCTATTAATCACTTACTTGCTTATGAAAGTGCTATAGTTTAGACTGAAAAAGGGTCTCAACCAACAAGCTTCTCCAGCCATCACGATCCTTAGACTGCTGTCTTCAATTGAGCACACAGAGTGCGTTGAGGCCACTGTAACCCATTTGCGGTTGCCTTCTGCGTAATCTCTCAAAAATTTGGTCGATTTCGCTGTCTCATCCGTCGTTGTATATACTCCTTCACCCATTTTCTCTGCAGATGGGACCGAATACCACTCAAAATGACATTTCTCTCATAACAATCGAGGGTAACTTCATCCATTCAGTACAAGGTCTCCGCGCTATAGAGCTGGACTAAGATAGTGTCTTGTACAGAATTACATTAGTTGTTCAAGAAAGGGCTTCGTTACTTAATTTTCTTAGCTCAAAGTGATTGAAAAGAGTTGTTCTTCCTTAAATATGAGCAGTGGTGTCGATATTCGAGACTATAGCAAAGTCAGGGTAGGACCAAGGTCCCTAAGTACTAAAGTTATACCTGTTGACGGTAACGGTCTGTCCGAGACCTGTTCACATATCCCATTAACAAATACAGAACCTATTTTACCCGCTTTCTTCCTTTTTGTTTGCAGCTATTCGTTATACGTTCTTGTCCGACTCACACAGCACGTGATGTCAGCCCAAGACACCCACTCATTCCTTAGCATGACGTTCGCCTCAGCGCTGGTTCATGTGAAACGAAATTTTGATCGATTTATGCAACAGCAATTGCAGTCAATTAAAGATGCAAAAATGCCTAAACGCTCAAAGTGCGGCATTTTACCATACGTCGAAAACTTTGAAGATTTCGCCGAAACCGCCGAGGGGATCTTTCGTAAGTCAGACAGGCGAGCAGACATGGAGAAGTGGTACCTGCAACTGGTGAACACAATATTTGAGTGTATATCATTTCATTCCAACGAACACCCAAAAACTCCGAGCCAAGTTGTGAAAATGGAGAATTATCACCACATGTATTCATTGTTGGCCCAGCTTAAAGTGCCCGGACTGGATCCATTGAAAAAAGAAGCTAAGGCCAGATATAACGACGCATTGAAGGCTTATGTTACCAAATATTTCGGTCGTCCATTGGAGAAACTCAATGTAATGCTATAGAATTAGTTCACTCTAACACGAATCTAACTCTTGTGTGTATTTCCAGCTTTTCTTCGAAGGTGTGCAACAAAAAGTGGCCCAAGGTGTTAAGGAGACTGAAATAAGCTATCAAATGGCATTCTCAAAACAAGAGCTTCGTAAAGTCATTGGCCAATATCCAGCTAGGGAAGTGAAGAAAGGTCTCGAGAATCTCTATAAAAAAGTTGAGAAGCATCTATGCGAAGAGGAGAATCTTCTACAAGTTGTGTGGCATGCAATGCAAGAAGAATTCATTGCACAATATAATTTCCTAGAGGAACGCATTCAAAAGTGCTATGCTGGGGCAATGATCAATTTGGAATTTAGTATTCATGATATTTTGACGTTTTTTTCGGATATTGCACGCTCACATTGATAATTGCATTCACCTACTGTCGATTATATTTTTATCTTGCTATGTCATGGAGGGGAAAGCCCATAGTATTAGTGCTTTAAAGCGTTAACTGTAATTTCAATTAAATATTTACTATTAAGTGCAATAGCAAATACAACATTAGAATTATTGCTACAATAAAAAAAATTATCTATACTGTACTTTACACATAATTTTGCTCCAATGATGGTTTCAACAGTATTTGATTCGGCTTTTGCATTGTCATGAAAGGTAAAAGGTGTACGGCACTACTTTCTTTAAAAATTCGAGCGGAAATCTCAGTATCCAGAAATTTGCGCAATTCTAACGACCGATTACTTTTGTTTACCACTGTAATGATCTTGTGTGAGAAAGTATATGCACATATTTTATTTAAAAAAAAACCATACCGGCTTTGCTGACAACTGACAAGTAACCACAGGCCTTCTCTTAAAAAGCAGGAAAGAGAAATATACTACATATCTCTTTCAATGATCACAAACACTATTGTAGAATTCCACCTGTGTACATTAAGTACCCATCTTGGATGTTGGATCTACATTCAAGCTATCTGTTGTAGATGTAGTAGAGGAAGCAGCCACAGCCAGGCAGCAGCAGCAGCAGAACAATCAGAGTCTCTCGTAGTGTGTTTGTGCATATCAACCACTTGTTTTTATTTAGTACTCTGTTCCATTGCAACCAGTTTTGTGACCGTCGTTGAAGCGCTTGTCGTCTACCGGTTCTGGTTCAGTGCAATTCTGCTCGTTCACCCGATAGGGTTGCCTCGATCTAGCAACGTGTTTCAAAAGTGGATTATAGCGATCGTGGCCTCGTCGCGTAGCAGTGACTGTAAATTCAAGTGCAATTCAGTGAAACAGTAAAGGGGTGAGAGTACCTACGATGGTAATGTGTTTTGGGGAAGAGGAAGAACGATTGTAACCCAAGTACTGTCCATATAGTCATATGTATACGTATTTACTGAAGGTGACCAGTTTTTTCCGTTACCTTTCCACCCGCGCACTTTCTTCATTTATCCAGAAGGTAGTGTCTGGTTTACGTTTAGTTCCTAAGTCCTGCTTGTGGTTTATGTAGTGCTTCGTGATCGTGACTCAGTGTGAGAGTTTAGTTGTTGTTCGTTTTCCGATAAGTATTTGTGTTGCAAAGGTTCAAACGGTTCTGCATCTGGAGATCTTGAACTTCGTTGAGTTGAAAAAAGAAATTGGTAAGGCTTCGTCCTACTTTCATATATTTCATTTTAAAGGAAATCAAATTGTGGCCGATTCGCATCCAGGAATCATTGAAAATTGTGTGCTAAAGTTGCGAAACACACAAGTATGTTATGTGATTTATTTGTTTGGTGTAACCATGTGTCTATTGTGATGTGTTCCTCTAATTAATGTGAGAAAACGCCGCCGTGTCACACGCTTGTTTGTGAAGTTAGTTTCAATTCGCGCATAAATTCCGCAGATTAACAATACGCTAACAAAAAACAAAGCACACACTGTGGAGTGCAGGGTGCAGGGTAACAAGTTTTGTTCGTAAGCCTATCTCGGTTTATATAATTGTGTTGACTGAAAAGAGTTTGCGGCGAAAATAAATTGAAATAAAGGTTTCCTGCAATTGATTGGATAGTATTTTGGGGCCCGTACTAGAGCTGAGAGTTGTGATCTATACTATATTGTTGGTACGTATTGATATCTACTAAGTTCTCTTTTAAAAGTCTGGAACTAATGTTAGCCGGTAACTAGATGGACCTGTTATGAATGTAACTTCACATTTACTTCTTTTTACTGAAAGTTTAGCACAAATTTAGGAATTTTCTGTGGTGTTCCAGAGAACTAGAGTACGGGTACCTGTTTTAGTTTCTAGCTCCTTTGAAATTTCTCTCCGGACAGATGGGTATGGTAGATGAAAAAAGATAAAAATTCGATGTTTTTTTGCCGACTAGGGGGATTATTATGGTAAAACAGCACCATGAAGGCCTTTTCACAAGTATTTTCCTGAGGTTCTGCCTGTAGCTTGTCTCAAAGTGCTGTTGGAATAAAGTCAGTTTCTCCCTTTTCAGCAAAATTCCTTTGGCTTTAAGAAAGCCAGTATCATATTTTAAACCGATTGAATGGTGTTCTTCTTTTTCGGGATCAATCCACTGTTATTAGTGGAAAGCAGTTGGTCCGCTCTAGCACTGCGGTCTCACATACATAGATGCCTTTTGTGTGGACTCGGATGTTTCTAGAGCAGTTTGTCTGTTCCAGAGGCTGTCAGGAAGCTAATCAGCTTTTCAAAGTGAAGCGTGGCCAGTGCAGTCGGTGAGACCAGTTCACTGCCTAGGGTCCATTTTCATGAATGAAGGCGGAGCATTCTTTGACAACGTGGAGAGAGTTTTCGTCGCTCTCCATGGAGAGTCTTGAGGTACAGTCCGGTATTAATTTGTGGAGATGCCGTTCTAGTCGGCTATGGCCGACAGAATTTTAAGGTGGTTTCTGGTCTGTATCAGAAGAAACTTCGATATTTTTTAGAGCGGGAAAAAAGTATTCCGATTGAATTGGCTTTGAGTAGGGTTTGTTCCCTCGTGTGGATTTTGAAGAGGGATCTGCCTACTTCACAGGTTCGAGACCAGTGAGGAGGTGGTTGCTCCTATCTTGGCCAGTGACTCCGCTGTTTCGTTGCCACAGTGGCCTTTGTGGCCAGGTATTCAGTGTAGTATGACCAATTGGTTTTCCTAGTTCAGGCCTAGGTTGAGATCGAATTGTACCGCCACATGAGTATGATACTCTTAAATCAAACCTTTCAATCTTTTACCTACTTAATGGCGCTACATTCGTAGTGAGTTACGGTTTCAATAAATAAGCAGCACCAAGCACTTTATCAAATTGAATTAAAGTGCAACTGGAACCTATCTACATTGACGATACATAAATAAATAAATAAATATCTGGCACGACAGGTCGGAGAGGGCCAAGACCTAGCTTCTCGCAGCAGTTCATGTTGTGCGTGCAACATTTTTGCCAACGCCCAACGGCTAATTTAAAAGTTTCTTCGTGACAAATTGTACATACTCTCGACGATTTGTCATTTCTCGACAAGAGGTGCCGCGAAAAATGTTCGATGAATATGGCTGCGGCTGTGAAAGAACACATCTTAGGTTAACAAATGGTGCAACATGTCTAGCGACAAAGAAGACTTGGTCAAACACGGATCTAAAATGCTTTAAGTACCTATTTGATTTCTCTTGATAGCTCACATATAAGCACTATAATAGGTGTCATCACTGGACACTGTCTAATAAGCATGTAACAAGGCTTGGCGTTTACACAAATGACTTCTGCAGAAGCAATATGGGCTAAGAGGAGGAGGAGACTATTCTTAATTTTCTTTGCACATGTCCAGATCTCTCCCGCAAAAGAAAACCACAGTTAGGAGTCTTCATCTAAACCAACTTAGGCGACCTGATAATAAATACCGAAATTAGAAGCTTATTAGTTCAATGAGTAGGCAGGAGATCTTTCCGAGATCCATGTGGTATCACAATGGACCCCTCACGGCTCAAAATGTGCTGGCTTCAGCTAGCAGCCACTTCGACCTAACCTAACCTATGACTGCGACTCAAGCTCACACTCGGCAATGACCTTTCAAAGACCTTTAAAATCAACGCACAACTAAGCACTTTTATGTGACTTTTTTTTCGTACTTGAAAGAATTATGCGAAAGTCTTAAACACTAAAAGTGCAAACTTTCGAAACCACTTGCTATTGCCAAAGACTATGGCATAATTGTAAGACCGCAGGGGCTGTCAATTCGCCATTAATAAGAGAGAAGCACTAAAGATTGGTTTGAAGGTCACTGAAGTGCATTTGGCTTGTGCATATGATTCGTTAATCATAGACTCTTAAAACGTTAACCCATTTTCAAGGCTTCCTAGTATTGAGCATAGTTTTCATTGATATGATTTAGTCTTTGAAAAATCCTAACCCCAAAAAATTACTTAAAATGAATTAGTGCAATTTAATATCGAACAAATTACATACAATTATTTCATAGACGGTACTCATAGAGTGTATTTTCTAAGGCACCATTTTCTAAGGCGCCATTCTACACATAATTTAGATTCTGCTTTCTATTATTTTAGTTTTCGCGGATGGTTTTCTATCCTATACTTAAGAACGCGACTAATGACGATCGACACAAGAAAGTACTCGCAATTGATATTTAATTTATTTTATGTTAAACCAATTTCTGCAATGAACAAAATTACTCTGCAACCCCAGACCAGACGATTGGCGTCTCCAAATACCGCCGTGTTAAAGACGCATCTTCATTATGCAAATATAATTAGCTACTGCCCCTGAACTGCATTATGAACTATTGTATTATTGTTGGTTGAATGTACTTTTAATTGGAAACAGAAACCAAAATCAACTAATTTACAATGAATTCAAATGTTTTAAAAATGCTCTTGTGTATTTGAAGAATTTGCTTTTAGTCCTTACTCAATTCATCCTGGTGGACCCTAGAACTCAGTCCCCTCGAATTTATACAAAGACATATCCACAATCCTTAATAATCATAAAACGATGGCCCGATATGTATATGGGACGCTATATCCCAACTGTAATACAGATATAACAAGAGAGGCTTAACGTGAACACCTGCCTAAAGAGGCTTAATTTCACGGTGGGCCTACCCACAATATCAGGGCACAAGAAAAGTGCTGACCACCGCTCCAGGGGAGTACGAGTACGAGGATTAACTCAATAGCAGTCGCGGAAGCAAAACTTTTTGTTTTTGGCAGTTACTTAACAAAACTAATCCATTGATGGGATTAGCCATATTTGTGATATCAGCCGTTTGGTTTGACAATTTTAACGTCACTGTCAACGACGGGCATTTTAGTCGCCTCTTACGACAGCCATGCCTACCTCGGGTATATTCTAACCCCTACTGTGATACAACAAAAATAGGACGCACGACATAATCAGTAGAACCTGGACTGAGATAGCGGAAATTAATGCAATTAGCACTGGCCGATTGGTACAGCGATAGGTCCATTGTGATACTACGTAGATCTTGGAAAAGGCTTCTAACATCTTATCAGATTGGCTAGATCGTTTAAGTAGAAAGCTACTAAGTAAGGTTTTTCTTCCGTGAGGCAGAGCTGTCCAAGCACAAATAAGATGGTGTATAGTTTCCTCTTCTTCTTCGCCCATTGCCTGGAGAGTTCATGAGCCATAGAAACAGGCACCCAGCAAAAGTGAATATTAAATTGCCTCGCCAATCTATAGCTGGTATTGAGTTAGACGAAAATGATTCGAAGGACTTGATTGCTGCTTGGCTTTTCGAAAAGATACGGATATCACGTTTATCTTCAGCTAGGATAAGACTTGTTGGGGGTAGGTTGGGTAAGGTTAGGTTTGTGGGTAGGTGAAAGGAGAAGTAGTCCACTTAGCCACACTCAATACAAGTCATTCTGTATATCAAATATAAGCCATAGCTTTGTGGTTATACAAGTGTCTATAAAGGAAACAGATGGTTATTGTCTCTCTAAGACCCATTTCCCTGCTTTGAACACTGAGGAGTTACCTTTTCCCGAGCTTAGTGCCGAACTCCTTCTTGCCAATTTGTCATTATTCTTATTTCCTGGTATGTCCTCATGTCCTTGAGTTCTTTTTGACAATGCTTCATAACTTCTGAATTATTTTTTGGCTAGAAGACATTTTTGTGGTTGCCGTGGCTTAGTAGTTAGTGCGTTGGACTACTCACCGAGTGGAGTGGGTTCAAGTCCCAGCCATATCCACCGAACATTTTTCGCGGCACCACCTCTCGTTGGGAAAATTTATCCTGGGTATGTTGTAGTTTTTCAAAATTCACTTAAATCCTATCTCTGCTTTTACCGATTTATTTGTTTTTCTCCCACGTAACTTCAGACCCTCTATAGCTTCCTCAACTTCTTCTCAATTCAGCCTGTCCAGTAGCGCGTTTTCGACCCACTCTTCTCACATCGTGCGTAGATGACTTACATTGCAGACCCTGTGTCCTATCATTTTCAATTTTCGCGTCTGTATAAACCCATGTTCCATTCACTAATAAATTCGGTCATTAGAAATACAATAAAGGCAGAACATGGGAAATAAATTTGTAAAACAACGGTTTGCCAAATTATTTTGGCATTCAGAAACTCAAGTCGCTGATTATGGTTTGTAGACAGACGTAAATTTACCATAAAAGACTGCGATGTTGACTGCTCTGCTAATTTGCATATTCCAAAAACAGCTTTTATACGTTAATCGGAAAATGGTTTGGATATTCTTTGTTAGCTAATCGGGATCTAATTGACTTTGTAGCAGACCTTGTCATCTACACATGGTTTTGCCTTCGACAAGACGATTAAAGAATTCAATAAATGTTTCTCAGATGATAATACGACCAATGCAATGTTTAAAACAAAAAATAATAAAACTGGAGTGAAATACTAAGTCCTAGCTTCTATTCATCTTGTGCTTGTTACATTTTTCGCACGAATGGAAGGGATCTAGAAATTTTCGTGAACTCCAAGCAGCGAATTTAGAAGCTCTTTCGTTACAGATTACACTCCCGGAGGCGAAAAATTTTCTCTGGACATGGCTGGGGCTTTAACCCGCACGGCTTGCACAGTAGTCCAACGCATTAACCATTGAGCCATATTGACAAACGAAATTGAGATGCTTATTTAAACTCCAGGGGCGACATTTGTTGTTGTTTTAGGTACAAAAACTCTGATAAAAATCTCATCTCATACGAGTACAATACTTGTTGTTTCGTGGTACATGCCCCTGACTAGTATATGTACATTTGGAAATGACAACGGATGTCCAAGTCACTTGTTTGCTTTTTGATCCTTGTTAGATATTTTTTCTCTTATCCCACATATTTGCAAACGATCTTTCAGGTGAATCTCTACCTAAGTGAATGCAACCGCATGCATACACCTTATTCCATGCAAATGAAATTTATGGCTTCTCTATTTGTTTATCGCCGATCGTAAAAGACAAAGGAAGCCCTTGTTCATCACCGTGTACGTGGTCCCTTCACCTTAAACTGGTTTTTTTTTCTCCTGCGATTGTTTCCCTGCGTTTTCTTTCGAAATTGGAAAAACTGAATGAAGAAGTCACGGAGTTTGAAAAGAAGGAGAACACATGTTTGGAATGGATTACCTGTTAGGGTCAATGGGAACAATTTCTCAGCAACACACTAGTAAGGGGAAACCCAATTCGTTGTTCTTTTGTTTTGTACCGACGATGAATAAGGGTTAGGAAGGTTCTGACAAATTTTCAGATTTTTCCAACCTTAATGGTTACAAATTACATGTGCATCCGTCGGATTGGTTTATTTAGACAATTATTCTTTTTTTTTTTTTTGCGGCGTGATGTACGTATACGTGATTATTTTTTTCAAATAATTGTCCAATTTTCATCAGAAAGGACTTTAACTCGAGTTCATTTGGGGCGTGATCACATAACCACCGATGATCTTCACTGTAACATAAATCAATCGCAATCTACTCAAGAAAACACTTAAAAAATTAATTATTCCTTGGAGCGATGAAGATAAATTTTAGCAAAACAAACTTCCAAGTCAGTAACTAGTCACAACGATGTATCTATGAGTAACACGTTTATTTTTAACTAAATCGTGACCAAGTGAGCATTCGTTCGCCTGCTATTTCGTATCTTTTTTGTGTCGTCTTCGCTTGAAACATCATACACTTCCTGTTTTTGTATCGCAACACAAACAAATGCACCTTTACTTATGTAGGTCCCATTAAACCATAATGATTTTGATTAATTTGTAATCTATGCAAAGTTGTATTTTCACATGGTTTTCCTTGGATTAACCTTGAGCTGTTAATGGTTAGTCAACACTTAATTGCAATCCTATGGAAGTACACAAATTGAATCATTGTTTGCGTCAACAATTGCCGTCCGGTGTTGGGAAGACTAAGGTTTAAATAAATAAAATTCATCTTACAGTCGGTGGTTCTGAAAATAAATTGTTTGTCTTGCATTTGGTTTCGAATTAAAGGAAATTTTGCCAGACTTTGATTGAAACTTGTTTTTGTTTATCGCAATATGTAGTACTTTTTTGGTCTCACGGATTGTTTTTTTCTAGTTATTAGCTAGATACTGACAGGAATATAGTTTCTTTGTATTTAGTGACTTAACGCAATTCGTAAGGCGGTGAAGATTTAAGAGCCAAATTAAAACGAGTTTTTTGAATTTAAATTATTTACATAAACAAAGCTCGGCAGCCGGCCGGGTTCAACCCGAAACGGCTACGAGCTTCCCGGCAATGGTCTCGCAAACCATTACGGAGGTCAAAGGGGAGATGCGCTATGCCCCGAGGGGGGCATAAGTGGACTTTCGGTTTTTCGACAACGGCATCGACTTAGGATAGGCACGTGGAACATTTCTTCGCTCACAGGAAAAGACCTTGAGCTCATTGGGGAGGCTACTAGATATCGACTAGATATAGTTGGTATCTCCTCAACAAAGCAAAGGGGTTCTAGAACTGTGGACCTTTCGGATGGGTGGAAACTCTTCATGTCAGGAGTAGCACCTTCAATGTCTGCTCAGGCGGGAGTGGGGATACTCACGAGTCCCAGGCTGGCAGGCAGAGTACTGGAGTGGATACCATTGGGAGGGAGAGTTGCGATCTTAAAGCTTAAGCTTGAAAGGTCAACTCTGGCTCTGGTGCAGGTATATGCGCCGAATCTGGAGTCGGAGTATGCAGCTTTCTTGGATGAAGTAGATGCCGCCTTAGAACAGGTGGCAGATATGGATTCTTATCTCCTGATGGGGGACTTCAATGCTCACGTGGGTGTGGACGTAATGACATGGGGAAGTGTGATTGGGAGGAACGGCGACCCGGATCAGAATGCGAACGGAGAGAAGTTGTTGGACTTTTGCTGTGCAAATGGCATGTCCATTATGAACACCTTCTTTCCGCACAAAAACATCCATAAATACACATGGTACCGTCAGAGTCTTCAGCAGAAATCGCTGATAGACTTCTTTGTGGTACCATCGTGTGTTAAAAGGATGGTTTGTGACGTTCGCGTTGTGAGAGGGGCTGAACTGTCAACTGATCATCACCTCGTGTTGTGCAAATTGTATCTCAACGATAAAGTACCTGTCCTACCAAAGCGTAAACCAAGGCTGGTGACACGCATACGGTGGGAGAGTTTACAGAACGATGAGATACGGGAGGAGTTTGCACGACAGGTATCCGAAAGGTTTGAACAAATTCCAACTGTTCCGACAAATGTAGAGGAAGAATGGCGGTTGTTTTCAACAGCAGTCATTGCCTCTGCAGGAGGTGTTTGCGGAGTGAAGCGGCTCGGTGTGGCGGCTGGTGGTGAGAAAAGAACTGCGTGGTTTAAAACACCCGGAGTTCAAGAAGCCATCAGAGAGAAGAAGGAAGTCTTCAAGGTGTGGATACACTTGGGGGATTCAGCTTCTCGGAACCGGTACATGGAGGCGCGAAGAACTTGCAAGCTGACTGTTAAAGCAGCTAAGGAGCAGTCTTGGAAGGAGTTCGGTGAGAAATTGGACTGTGATCACAGATCTGCAAACAAGGTGTTCTGGCAGACCATCCGCCGTCTCAGAAGAAGGATGTTTAATATCATCGAAGGAGTCAAATCCAAAGATGGTGTACTTCTTTCCGATGACAAGGACATCTTGCGCAGATGGAGCGAGCACTTTTCGGAGTTGCTCAATCCCGAACAGGACACTGAGGATGGCAGACCCATGGGTTTGAGTAGGGCGGAGAATAGTCCCACCGTAGAGGAGGTGACTTTGGCGATTAAAACGCTAAAAGTCGGCAAATCTGCTGGTGTGGATGAAATCCGGCCAGAAATGCTCAAGGCTTTGGGTAAAGAGGGAGTAGAATGGCTCTCTCGTGTCATTAAAGTGGCCTGGGAATGCGGTGAAACACCTAGTGATTGGCAAACTGGGGTGATTGTTCCTCTTTTTAAAAAAGGGGATAAGAGGGATTGCTCCAATTATAGGGGTATATCTCTTTTAAGTCTCCCCGGAAAAGTATTTGCAAAGGTGTTGGAAACGCGTTCCAGAGCTGTGGTCGAGTCCCGGTTGGGCGATGAGCAGTGCGGCTTTCGTCCAGGTAGAAGCACAACCGACCAGCTGTTCACTCTCAGAATGGTACTTGAGAAGGCCTGGGAGTATGCCAAACCTATCTACAGTTGTTTTGTGGATTTGGAGAAAGCATATGATCGGGTCCCTCGAGGTAAACTCTGGAGTGTATTGCAGGAGTACGGGATTGACGGTTCTCTTCTGAGGGCCATTCAATCTCTGTACACTAACTGTAAGAGCTGTGTTCGGGTGAACGGCGTTAAGTCGACACCTTTCACTGTGGGCGTTGGACTTCGCCAGGGGTGCGTTCTGTCACCTCTCCTTTTCATAGTGTATATGGATTGGATGTTACAGCGCAGCCTTGGTGAGGAACGTTTCGAATTGGGAGACTTAAGGATAAGTCATCTGCTTTTTGCTGATGACTTGGTCATCCTTACGTCCACCCAGACCGAACTTCAGCGCGCACTAGACAGGTTCGTCGCCGTCTGTGTTGAAACTGGGATGAAGGTAAACGTGGACAAATCAGAGGTAATGGTAATTTCCAGAACACCTGTTCAATGCACTCTGCATGTTAGTGGAGTCCCATTGAAACGGGTGGAGAAGTTTAAGTATCTCGGGGTCCTATTCACGAGTGATGGTAGGAGCAATACTGAGTTATCCTGTAGGATTGGTCAGGCTGGAGCAATTTTGAGACAGCTTGGTCAATCTGTTATCAGGAGGGCCGAACTTGGCATCGAAGCTAAGTTGTCGGTCTTTAATTCAGTGTTTGTTCCGACCCTCACCTATGGTCATGAGGTTTGGGTAATGACCGAAAGAATAAGATCGCGGATACAAGCTGCCGAAATGAGATTTCTTCGTTGTATTGCTGGGGTGACTCGACGAGATCGGGTTAGGAACACCAGAGTACGCGAGGCAGTCAATGTCGAGCAGCTACTTCTTCGGACGGAGAGGTCCATACTTCGATGGTTTGGGCACGTCAAACGCATTTCCCCAACTCGGTTTCCAAGACGTGCCATGGAATTCGTGCCATCGGGTACGCGTCCCCTGGGCAGGCCTAGGTTGAGATGGCTGGACCAAGTCCGAAATCTCACCTCTACCCGTATGGGGATTGCCCCTGATGAGTTAGAGTCGATGGCGGAAGATCGGCAAATGTGGAGAGTCCACTTAAGCTCCGTAAACCCGCGACCCTCATAGTGGATAAGCGGGCCATTGGAAGATGATGATGAAGTTTTTAAAAGAAAAAAACTGATCCAAGCCTCATCAGACGGATCACACACAACCATTTCAAGTAGTTCAAGTCAACTAAGCTTTCAATAGGTGGTACTGTGATTGTGTTTTTTGTTTTGTTTTGGAGAAGAATTGCTTTATACACCATCAGAGGTGACGAAGTCTCCCCAGTTTGTCAGACTATCCGAATAAATCCTCTTCATCTTCAGGCGAACTAGTTTTGAAACAACTTCTTGCATTACTTCAGGGTGAAGTAATTCCAGTTTTCTAGAGCCTTAAAAGATTTATGTCCATTTACATATATCTTTCGGACGTTAACTTAATATGTGAGGTTTGTGTCCAACTCTCAAGCATTTTACTGCATTTTCATTGGTTACTGACTTCAGATCTACCTGTACCTCAAAATATAGTGGGGTTCTGTTCTTCGCTGTTGCTAAACTAAGTCCATGGTCTTGCATTCAGGATTGAACGGATCTCATGACTTGGTTAAGCTGGTTTTTGGCATGTTCATGTCTTGTGCGGTGACCACTGCCGCGATGTCATCTACGTAACTTACCAGATACATATGTGTTTGTTTTCTCAGGCATTTCGACCTTTTGTTTGTGGTTCCTCTGTGGTATCATAGATTAGCTTTCTGTTATAATCATCATCATCATCTTCCAATGGCCCGCTTATCCACTATGAGGGTCGTGGGTTTATGGAGCTTAAGCTAGCTCTCTGTCTTTGAGGTAAATTTTGTTTATTTTGTAGGAGATATGTCGAAGTGTTCTCTGGGGCCGCTGCCACGCAATAACGCGGCAAAGCGGCAGAAAATATGGTCAGAAATGACGCTTGCCTCTCAACGTCTAAGTGGCCACAGCCATACGATTTTAAAAGTTTTAATTTCGCCGCTCTGCCGCTTGCCACTTGCCGCTTGTCACTCAATGCGAGGCCTTGCCCTAAGGAATTCAGCATATAGTATTCCTCCGCCTCGCGGAGGTAAAGCCATTCCTTACGTTTAGAATGACGTTTTCCTTCAGCGGTGGCTACTGCGCTGGACCTCGTGAAAAGTCCTCATCACCTCGTCTACTGCTCTTATTGTTTTTTTTTTTTTTTTTTTTGCGAGGGTAGGTGAAAATCTTTCATGAGACACCATGAGGATCTACCGCACGTGCTCATGGTAGTGTGAGATTCTTACTCACTAAAAACACCTCCCCTTTTCGTGTTGACTACGACTAAGTACGTAAAAGCCTTATCAAGTAGTTTAAGTTTCGATAATAATAATTCGCGTTGTGCAGGTGGCTTTCCAGTGAAAGCACCTACTAATACTGTCATTATATGCGGCTATTCCTTATTGCGCTAAATCGAACGGTTTCGTTCTTTGTAGTCGGCGCACAAGGTTTGTCACGTCCAGAATTTGGAGTACGGCGTTATTGCAATGTCCATGAAGGCGAACACGGAGTTTGCGAGCAAAATTTGTTATTTCATCTTCGACGGTAGCTAGACCGAGGTCTCTGTGGATATCGTCGTTTCTAATGTACCACGGCGCATTAACGATTGTTCTGAGCACCTTATTTTGAAAGGTTTGTAAAATATTTCTATTGCTGGTTTTGGTACAACCCCAAAGTTGTATACCATACGTCCATACAGGTTTTAAGACTTGCTTATATAAGAGCAATTTGTTATACATGCTTAATTTGGAATATCTTCCAAGCAGCCAATACATTTCTCTAAATCTAATTTCGAGCTCGTCGCGTTTCTTTTTAACGTGCGGCTTCCATTTGAGTTTCGCATCTAGTGTCATTCCTAGATATTTTGCTTCGTTTGCATACGGTATTTGTACCGAGTTAATGAAAACGGGTGAGTTGTTAATTTTCTTGTTAGTAAAGTTAACATGCGTAGATTTGGTTTCGTTGAGAACAATGCGCCAAACCTTTGTCCACTCGCAAATTGTATCCAAAGCTCGTTGAAGCTTCACAGTTGCTGACTCGACTGAATTTTCTGTTGCCAGAATAGCCGTATCGTCCGCGAATGTAGCAACAACGGTGTCTTGTTCTTGGGGTATATCGCGAGTATAGAGCAAGAACAAGACTGGACCAAGAACACTTCCTTGTGGAACTCCGGCAGCGATTTCCTTGAATTCCGAGTATTCGGCTCCATGCTTGACACGGAAAAGTCTGTTCTCCAAGTACGACTCTAAGATTTTGTACAACTCTTCCGGAAGTACCTGTCTTAGTTTATAGTTCAAGCCTTCGTGCCACACCTTATCGAAGGCTTGAGAAACGTCAAGAAAAGCGCTAGAACATATCTTTTTCTCTTCTATGGCCTTCTCAATTTCGTTGGTTATTCTATAAACCTGGTCAATTGTGGAATGCTTGATTCTGAACCCGAATTGATGATCAGGAATCAAACGTCTTTCTTCAATTACCGGTTTTAACCGTTTCAATAAGAGTTTTTCAAAAACCTTTGATATTATCGGCAGGAGCGATATCGGTCTGTACGACTTTTTGTCGTTTGGCGGTTTTCCCGGTTTTGAAACCATTATAACTTCGGCGACTTTCCATTGCCTTGGAACGTATAATAGTCTTAGCGAAGCATTTATAAGGTAAAGGAGTTTTATTAACGCTTTATTTGGCAACTCCTTGAGGACCTGTCCGGTTATTAGGTCATATCCAGGAGCCTTGTTATTCTTTAGATTTTTGATTACCTCGCAAAGTTCGGCTAATGACACGCTCCTTATTTTAAAGCTCTTATTGTTGATGTCTAAATCTTGGTACAATTCCTACAAATCATGGTTATAGTGTCTCTTCTATTCGCCATTCTCATTCTATTCGCAGTTGAATGGACATAGGAGAGATCATATCTCCCTTGCTGATGCACGCCTGTTGTACTACCTGCTCTAGCACGAGACTGAAAAAAACACTACCATTGTAGTTTTGGAAAAGGTTCGATGACGTTTCCCCCGAACAATACCCTACTTAATTTCCAACGTTAAGCGGCATGTCACCGTGGTTCAATGGTCAGTGTGTTGAATTGCTATGGGAGCTTCGTGGGTTCAAGGCCTAGGTATGTCCACCTAACATTTTTCGCGGTACCACCGCTCATCGGGAAATGATGAACCTCCGGAGGGACAAATTTTCATGAGAAACCTTCTCAATTCGCCATTCGGAGTCGACAATAAATAGTTGGTCTCTTTCATTCGTGCAAAAAATGTAACACGCACAAATGAATGGTTACGAGAAGCTAGGGCTTGGCTCATCTCGAGCCCCAGCTATTCATTTTTATTTTTTAAGCGATATGTTTTCATAAATTTTTTTTCGGAGTTCAGTCAGCGTTTTGTAATGAATAAAAATAAGGCCGTCATACGTGGGTTTAAAGCCGATGAAATGGTGATGGGGCGTCTTTTCCGGGAATTGCCTTCGGGGAAAAAATTGGATCTCAAGCGGATTGGTAGGGCGGACACCATACGCCATTCTTTATTGAGCAGCGATATATCTCTGTAGTTCATGACATAGCAGCCTCAATCTATTTGCTTTTATGAATCTGTGATAAATTCAAAGCCGGGGATGCCATCTCCTAGGAGCAAATCCTTCATAGCCGCTTAAGGGGTTAGACCCAGTTGTGACTGCCAAAAAACGCTCTTTTTTAGGATTTTCTTGTGGCGTCACATTAAAATAATTTATAACAAATGTTTTTTCACGTGATAGATATGTATTTACAGAATCTATTTAATTTAATTTTTATGGCAAAATATTAAAAAATTAATGAGATACAGCAAATTTGGGAGGGGTCCAAAAAAAAAAAGTGTTTTCCGGTGATCACTGCTGCTCGTCACTGAATCATGGGAATTCAAAAAAAAACAAAAGGGATCATTAGTTAATTACATAATGCTCCGGTTGAACGAAGGGATTTGAAAAATTTTGAACTTTCACAAAATGGCGGATGTTGAAAGTCAAAATTCTTAATTCGACTACAATTTCGCTCGCATTTTCGGTTATAAAAAAAAAAATTATCTTCCAAAAAAAAATCCTTCGTTCCCCACAGGAAATAGTCTAACGGCGTCAAATCGCACGACCGAGGCGGCTAAGCGACTGGACCATTTCGTGAGATAACACGTTTTCCAAACTTGGTTTCCAATAAATTGATTGTGACATTCGCTGTGTGGCTTGTGGCGCCGTCCTGTTGGAACCACATGTCCTCCAAGTCCATATCATCCAATTGGGGCCAAAAATATTCGGTTATCATTGAACGGTAGCGAACCCCATCCACAGTAACGTGCCGGTCTTCATCATCACGGAAGAAGTACGGCCCAATGACGCCGCCGGCCCATAAACCACACCAAACCGTAATTTTTTCGGGATGCAATGATGACTCATGGAGTACGTGTGGACTGCTGCCTGACCAATACCGCATATTTTGTTTATTGACGAAGCCATCCAGCCAGAAATGAGCCTCATCGCTGAAGATGATTTTTCGATGAAAATCCGAATCATATTCAAGTTGTTGCTCAGCCCAATTCACGAACATACGACGCTTCTGGTGGTCAAGCGGCTTCAGTTCTTGCGTCAATTGTAATCTTGTAAGGATGTAGGCCAAGATCTTTTCGCAAAATTCGCCTCAACGACGTCACAGAGATGCCCAACGCTTGAGAACGACGTGTGAGAGACACATTTGGGCTTTCTGCAACTGAAGCCTCAGCGGCAGCAATATTCTCGACACTACGGGCACTTCTTTGTCTCACTGGCACGGGAACATTTTGTACTGTGCCTGTGGATTCAAATTTTTCCACTAGACGCTCAATTGTTGATCTGCTAGGACGATTATGACGACCATAAATTGGACGTAGCGCTCTTAACGTTGAGGCCACTGACTCCGAATTTCGGTAGTAAATTTAAATAATTTCGACTCGTTGTTGGCTCGTATATCTTTCCATCATGAAATGGCAAACCTTACTGAAGAGAAATGTCAAAAAACCACAAGAAAAATATGGCGTTGTTTGCTGTCCCTGTCGCTCTACTTTTGTAGCGTCCCTATTGAAAAACCCTTTACATATGTACATACTTACGATTACTATATATATGTACGTAAAACTGCATTTCTTTTTGTACTGCGCGGCTCACAAGTTGAAAGCCATCCGGAGTGTTTTTATGTAGTTTATGTTGTTCTTCTCTACGCTCGGTTTGTATTTATAGAACATCTCCATTATTGCGTATGTTGCTTGTATACTTTCATACATTGCGGTTGAACTGTACTGTTTAATGGTTGTTTATGTATGTAGGTAACAAAAACTTTCACGTAGGTCTGATATAATTAGAATAATGAAGGTGCTACTTATACTCGTAACATTTGGTAACACTTAATTCTAACCTGTCTTAAGATAAACTTGCCGTTCCGATTTTCTTTTGGTTACTTGAAATAAGTATGTATTGTACTTAATTTTGTATCTTTCTCGGTTTGTTTGTTATTTTTCACAGTTATGCACCGTTAACTTTAATTATATCAGTACACGATAAAAAATCTATTATTTCATCAAAATACATATGTATTCATATTATTTTAGTGAGTAAAATGTAGACAAATTTTATGAATTTTTTTTTTTTGAAATAATTGGCTCTGTCATTCGAAAAAAAATCAATCAGTTGGGAACTGGACTCGTTAAATGTATGTATGTAGCACCACTTGCGATAAGACAATTTAGGGGCATTCTTCTGTTGCTACATGCACTTACCTAATTTCTCCATGACAATCTGGTAATTCTGGTAATTGACTTACGTCCAGAGTCCTCTTTCCTACGCTTACCCGCGATGTGCATCGCTTTTCTTCAGTTTATTCCTTAATTGCTGTAAACATTGTTTATGATTCAATGTTCCCTTAGTGGAAACCAACATTTTTCGTCAAGCAACACGAATTTTTAAAGGGTAAATAGATCCGGCCTGTCAATCTGTGTCATCTGAAGAAAGACATGGCCTAATTACAACAAAACTATGTCAAGAGAGCTACTTGGCAAATCAAGACCAGATATTGCCAGACTTGTAACCATTATCACGGTCCATTGGCCAGTTGGAGACCGTGCGGTCAAGCTTGGTATTGCTCACAATAACTTCTGCAGAAGCTGAAAGAACATTAATGAGAAAGAATCTCTACTTCTTCGTCTACGTTCTCCGGCCCTGGTGAGGACCAGTCAACGTACTTTAGGCAATCTCTTCTTCGAGGACCTCGGTAAGATAGCTGAAAAAATGATTGGAGAACTGATCCTATACCTGAACTCCGCTGGCTGGATTTAACCACATCGTCCCACCACAACCAATCAACACTTCCACACAAATAGGTTTGAACGAGTTTTTGTGGTAACATAACGGCGCACACCTTGCGCTAATTGGGTTCTCAGGAACCGCCACTTTACCTGCCTACCTATCTAAAGGGTATATCCACAACCAGAGACCTTAACAAATTCATATCTAAAGAACTGAATGAATGAGAGGATGGTAATGAGGTGGAAGAAACGTCAGTAGAAAGCCATCTTCAGATTTGATGTACCTGAACCCATCAACGCCACTTCCGGGGCTCCGCATGGTAGTCTCTGGGACCAATGATGTTCGTCCTTACAATAAACGATGTTGTCATATCCTGAAAAACTCAGACCAATCGGTATACGCGAATGACTTGACCATTTTCAAACAACGCATTTTCAAGGCTCCTACTTTCTGAGAAGAGAATTTAAGTTGACATAATTTTTGTATCAATTCTGCCTTTTTTGCTTAGTCCTCTATTTTCAGTGAAGATAGTTAGGTGACACGATGAGTGGACCACATGAGTCCAACACTCCTCATTAGGTCATATTTTGGACTATCTAAGGAGCACTGCGGCGAAGTGGCGATACGTTTACGCTCCATAGGCTGCAATAAAGGCAAAGTCTGCCATACATACAAAACTGAAGCTTTTTTGATGTCAAAATACAACTTAAATCTCTACGGTGACCCCGTTACAAAGTTGTGCCTAGAATTAGGGCGGGCAGTTACGCACATCGCTAAGAAAGACTTCACGGTAAATCCGGAAGAGGCTAACTAGTCAAATACATTAAAATTGTCACTTTTTCCTTTCATTCCTAATCAAGCAGTAAATAACGAAGCAGCCAACGATAGATGTGGTCGCCGTGGGTCAGTGGTTAGTGCGTTGGACTGCTGGCCAAGCAGAGTGGGTTCAAGCCCTAGTCAGGAAAACCGAACATTTTTCGCCGCACCACCTCTCGTCGGGGAATGAAACGCCTCCAGGAGTATAATCTGTCATGAAAGAGTTTCTTACTTCGCCGTTCGTTGTCGGCAATAAACTGTAGGTCCCTTCCATTCGTGCGAAAAATGTAACACGCACAACATGAATGGTTGCGAGAAGCTAGGCCTTGGCTCATTACGAGCTGTCGCGCCAGCTATTTATTTTTTTTTAGCCAACGATAGATGAAGTCTCTAACTTAATCACGGCTCTCCTAGCCGGGCCAGATCTTGGGAAAATCTCGATATATCTGTTAAGAGGAGGGGGAAGGGCGACTGAACTCAATCAAACCCTGAAGGAGGCTCTCTACAGAGCTGGTATAAAATGGGTTTCAGATCTGTAGATACCACGCCAGTGTACCAAGAACGCAATTGATGCAATTGAACCTCGACTGCGTTCAGGCTGGTAGTGGAGTGTCACGAGTGGAAGGGTGATCGATGCAACAAACCATTGTTGCCGCTGAGTTATTTTAACCTGCTTGGAGTTGAAGGTCTTCAAATAGCAATTCCGGAGGTTCTAATTGGGTGGTGGAAGGGTGATTTATATAGGGTAAATAATGAGATGACATTAAAAGAGGGGATGGACCTGGAAGGGGGTGCAGGTGTGGTGGAGCGATAAGGTGGATGGATGGAGGGGGACGCTCGATCACTTTTGTATCGAACATATGATCTCCCTGGCTATTTAAAAAAATCTAAGAGTGTTTAAGTGAAATCATTTCGATCAAGAGATAAATTTGTTTGGTCGATGTTCGATAGATCGTGCAAATCATCAAAGAAGTATTTGCAGCAAGTGTTGTGCAGACGAAAGTTGGTTTCCTCCTCTTCCTCGTCCATAAAGCTTCTGCAGAAATCTATGTATGACAGCCAAAAATTGTATTATATGTCACGCGAATTCCTTTTCCTTCAATGACTACATTTGATTGCAATGAGAAATCTGCATCGCGTTCTTGGTTGTTACTTCTATGTAGGTTTGAGGGTTATGTCATAAAAGTTGAGCTCTTGGTGATTGTCAGTGCAGGCAGCACATGAATTAAAGATTCTAGATTCAGGAAGGCAGACAAATTTTAACTGAAAAAGGAATTTGAGCAGTATGCTATTGTTTCTTACATTTCTGTATACATTTTTAACTAAAATTAACGTAAAATATTTACTTTTCTTTACAGATCCAATGAATCTATACCAATCTTCGCCATAGTATATGACTAAAATGCCAGTATGAAGTGGAAATTAGGTAGAGAGAATTCTCCCCAGAAGGAGGTAAGTCCGAAAACGAAATTTTTGTATATACATTTAAGGATATTGCGTGGAAGTTCAAGATTTCAGCCTTTGGAATCTTAAATATTTTCACAGGATATGGTTAAGTTTTACTTTTTTTCTGACCAAAGAGTAATAGCAGTCCAGTATAACACAGGACGAACCATAACAGTTCGTGCAGCTACCTCTTATCAAGTATTTTTTATCATTTTCCTTTCGATATGATGAGGGGAATCTGTATGAAGTGAAGTCAATGACAGTCTGGTAAAGAAAGTGGTAGACAACCCCAAATATGGAAGCCTTGTTACTCGAATATCAACTCAAGATACCGTATTTACGGAGACGGCCGTCAAATGTCTAGCAATACATTCCTGTTGCATATGAAATCCCATACGTTCGGACGCCGATCAGCTAATCGGCACGTAGCAGTCTGGCTTCGAAACCAGTAAATCGACAAATTTCAAATTAAAATCCAAAGTCACAGGCAATTGCAGATTTCAGTGTTGCGTGTGCGGAGTTATGCGGTAGATGAGGTTGAACGACAGCCAATTATGTATTCGAAATCATACATCGGGTTTCAGCAAGGAGACGTGCTGTCATACAATTTCTTGTCACTATAACTTACCAACAATTTATAGAAAAATGTCGTCTTATTTAGACATCTTAACAATTGTTGCAGTTACATAGTTTAGGATGGATAAAAAAGTCCTCTCAACGCGTCTGCTCATATCTTTCGGTGGAAATGCGTGTAATTTTTGTTGCGTCATTATAATTACAAGGTAGCCGAAAAGTTGTCACCCGTTCTTCTTTGGGTGTAATTTTTTTTATGTATGAAAAACTTTAGTTCTGCTTTTGGATTACGTTTATGTGATGTCTTAAATTTGTTTCCATTAAGTCGAGAAAATGATATCGGCTGAGTGGCCGCCGCCAGAATTAATGACCATTCAGACCCGATTTATGGCATTTTCCATCACTCTTGCCAGAACTTCGAGAGTATGAGGCTTGTTGATATAGAATCGTGACTTCAAAAGACCCCATAAAAAAAAGACTTTTGGCGACCCGGAAACGCATCCTTGAAAATGTCTATTGCCTCGCGAGCTGTGTGTAAGATTGCACCGTTTTGTTGAAACCACAAGTCCTCCAGTCCCAATTCATCAATTTGCGGCTGCAGAGAAGAACGTGTAATGTCTAATTGCGTGACATGTCGTTTGGCCGACGTTGACGGCTCATCTGCCAGAATCACTGACGAATTATTCCGTAAAACAAAAATAGTCACGAGCATTCCGTGTTCTTAAAGAGTATAGCGATTCATCAAACAAAAAGACATTTGGCGCCATTTGTAAAATATATTGCATCTTCCGATGGGTTGATGACTTTTACGCTACCTTGTACAAATAGGGCGCAAGATTAGGTCTTACGGGGGTTGTACTCATACTTCGACTGCGTTTTAATCTTAAGTCTAGCTGAAAATTCTTCGCAGTGGAGTTTATCTATGTTCACTTCTTGATAGGGATGATAGGGACGATTTGTCTCACGTCATATCCGTTTATTTGCCAAAAACGTATACATATTTGTTTTTCCTTTGTTCAGTTTAAAAAAGACTTCTTGAGACGATGGTAGCAATATTGTCTCGTATCCCACTAACTAAACAAAAATAAGTAAAAAGCTAGCCGAAGGGTCTAAGGGCCAGTTTCTCACAACCATTCATGCCGTGCGTGCTATACTTTTCGCACGCAACTTCGAATAGCGAACTTAAAAGCTTTTAATGACAAATTATTCTCACTGAAGGTTTTTTATTGGCTGCCACGAAGTGGAGACACGAACCATTTTTGATTATTTTGCTGCTTTCGGATTTGTGTCAACTTATCAGGATTGGAACGCATTCACTGAGCTACGCTGACCACGCTCAAAGCCGAGTTGAACTGTGAAACAAAGTGCCTTTCGTCTTGGCAGGAGATTGAATAAAGAGCTTGTGCTTTATTGTATTCGTTTTGAGGAAGCGTTTCCTAATTGTCAAAGAAGGGTTTGTCTAAGCCAATGTCTGACATTTGTAGAGGAAGTGAGCCAGCGTTTTTTTTTTTTTTGAATGAATGATCACCAATTGGCCAGGACCTGTATCTATCACTACAATTCTGACGATATCATGGAGGATCTCAAGCAGCCCTTTGGTCTTACTGTTTTTGCAGATTGCCCACATCGTTTTGGACATAAGGCAATTGTTTGTTCTGCTCCATCTTAGGTTGACCAGCGATCGGAAATGTGAATGTATATTGCCCTGACAGCGCCCAGTGGAATATCGACTTATTTCCGCGAGTGAGCTGTCAAGAGCTGAGCTTTGCCTGGCTTATTCGTCAGCGAATTTATTTCAGGCTATGTTTCTGTGACTCTGGAACCACAGGAGCGTGAATTTGAATCGGCCGCCTATGTAAATACTCCAGTTCCTCTTGGCATTGCTCCATTAGCTCGCGATATATTATCGAAACCGAGCCAATGGCTTTGATGGCGCCTTGCCCATCGACTAAGATAGCAGGATTATGCTTGGGATTGGATCGCTTTTGAGTAGTCGGTAGGCTTTTCGGATTGTTAGAAAGACGCTGGCACAATTTAGGAGATGAGTAGGAAAGGATAGGATAGGAATAAGTTGAGAGTCCTGAGAAAATTTCCGCACAAACTTCGCAGTTCATTTTTGGTCATAGAAATCCAGCACTCCTCCTTCCTTCCATCTAGATTAGGTTAGGTTGGGTAGAGTAGGGTTATGCAGCCAGCGCTTGCATAAGACACTAGGCACCATAGTGGGGCCATCGCGATCTCTGTGAAACAAAAAAGGCAGAACTTAAATAATTTCCTGAAAGCATTTAATTTCTCTGCAGAGTTTTACCATGTTCCTGTAGCTGATATAGCTTAGCTCTTCTAGATTACTAAAGAAATAGTTGCCGAGAAGTTTCATGCGAGTCCTGGCAATTCCTTAACAATCACATAATATGTATGTTATGTCCCCAGCGACGCATAGGTCGTTGCAGTATCTGCAGACATCTGTGGCTGAGAGCCCTAATCTTTTAGAGTGCTTTCTGAGAAGACAGTGGCCGGATAGGATGCCAGTGATTAATTCTAGTTGTGCCCTGCTTAAGTTTTCCTATAATCTAGAGCAGCCCATAGAGCCTTGGATACCCTATGCCCACTTACGTAGATCCATCTCTGATTTGCCTTACTTACAGTTATTCTAAGGATCGGTGCTTTAGCCACACAGGAAGGAGGATCTACGGTGGTTCTCCCCTCCGTGTGTTGCCGCTCTCCACCTAGGCTGGCCATCCAGCTCTGGAGGAAAACCTGCGAAATTCAATTTGGACGTGATGTAGTCTGTCCGGAAAGTTACAAATTCTCTTGGTAGCAGGTCTAGGATGTTACTGTGATTGAAGAGTATGGCTTCCCTAAGTCCGATTGTGGTGCACAATGAAATATTTTTGATATGAAGGTCTAGGGGTAATAGGTACAGGAAGACGGTTAGGGTGCCTATTCTTGCTGTTCTTTGCACTCTTTAAGGTTTTTTCGAAAGATTGTACGCCCTTCTTACAGTGGCCTATCAGACTTTTGACTCGTAGTCGATGAAGAGCTGGAGAGTTCCAACCCTATTGTGAAAATGTTTTCAGCAGGTCTGAAATGTACACTACGATCTACGCTAAGGCCAACCAGCATTAGTTTTCAGTAAAGTTCAATTAAGTTCTGGTGCTAAAAGGTTCCATTCAGTCTGGGCAAAAACCCGTCTCGAACTTCGACTCTTTTAGGTGCCTTTTCTATTAGCACTGATTTCTACTGGAATCAAAACAAGACTGATTTAACAAGGTCTGAACAAAATAAATTATCACAATCAGAAGGCTATTTTATAACGACTTTCTGTTTAATATTAGCTCCGTCCAGCTCCGGGCAGATCAGCAGGTTCAAAAATGAGTTCATAAACAACTTAAAACCATTTATTTTGGCATGTTGAAAGAACTAGTTCGGCATTGTGGGTTCTGCGGCCAAGTTATGTATAATTATGCTGTCTTGGCAGAGATTACAAATTGACATCGCCACCAGCACTGAGCTGCCCACTTTTGAAAAATGCAGTCATACTTGCAATGCACGCAAGGCTTCACAACGAGTAAAACCGCCCACAGACCCAAAACATTTCTAAACTGAATAAAGAGGTCATTACACTAAAAAGTCAATGTCGCAGATTGCAAGCTGGTTTTCAGCTTGAAATGAAAATATGGCGAAACCCAACTGATGATGATTCGATGCGGGAATCAACGCACTCACATTTGCAATTATATCTCGCGATTGGCACTAACACACTCAAGCTACTTAAAGTTTCAAAACGCAGCCTAATTAAATGGTGATTTTTGTATTATCAGTTTCTCTTTGCAATTTTCTCTTTCATTTAACTTGGAATTACTAGACCTTAAATTTTACCCATATTAAGGTTGAACTAGCTACATAAATGCGCGAGTAATAGACCATCTCGAGATGGTCTGCATCGGCGCTAAAAAAAAAAAGAGTACAAATTGCATGTTTTATTGCCAATCTCAACAACGGTCGGCCTATCTAGCACCGAATTTATTCGGTTACACAGCAGACCCAATAAATAAATTAACCTTATTTGGCAATCCGATGTCAAGTGTAGATTCTGCTGACTTACGAGTAAATGTGTGACCATTTCTGTTTTTGTTACCTACTTCCAATCGATGTTTATAAATTGTTTATTTATGGGCGATGCCACGTCCATACGTATGGGCTTTACTCGTGCTGGGTTTCACTTTCAACGCTTGAATGGTTTCGGTTTTCATCTGTGGCCCCATGGACGCAGTCCAAATGAAAAAATGTAATTATTTTGTTTCATACATGCATGTAGCAGCTACGTTTCATTGATTTAGTAGTTTGCATCGTCGCACGTATTTTTTTTAAATTACTATTTGTTTATTTTGTTTGTGGCTTTAGGTGGCTGTGTATGTGTTACGTATCGATGTTAAAACTACAATTTATAGACACATGTTTTGTACGGTTTTTTTTTTGCTATAAGTCACAGAGATTAGAATCTGTACTGGCTATTATGTCATTAAGCTGCTGGGCAATTAGCGTTTAACTTCCTTCTGGTAATCACAGCTGGCAATCAATCATTTCCCATTGGAGTTTTTTTTTTATTATTTTAGTTTTCACCGCATTGAGTTTATGACTCAAGGGTATAGAACTTTGCCGAGGATTTATTGGAGTCGAGTTAGGTCCATTATAACCGTGAGAATCCCTTTTTTCAAGGTGGAAAGGGTGAATTTAAAAATATGTGCCATGCAGTCCGTTTCTGCTGACAGAAAGGTTCAATTCTTTTGGTAAAATTTAGGATCTCCCCGGTGGAGATTTTAAAGATTTCGGTTTCTTTTGTGCATAGAGCCATACATTCACATAGAATGTGTTTCGCAGTTTTGTCGTCTGCCAACAAGACATGACATTCACTCGCCTAAACGAGACCTATTTCGTGTCTTTCAGGCTTCCTTTTTATATTACAGCGATTCTTTGGATTATTATGGAAGGATCCTATAGCTCATTTAGCTTGACGAAATCACTGGGTATTTTCGCAGTTTCCCAACATTTTATTTGCCCATCTTTGAACTGTTGAATAAATTGCTGAATTCGGTATGTTACAGAACGGCGCAGGGTCAGTAAAGGACTCGTAGGAGCACTTTCTAGCCAGTTTGTCGGCTATCTCATGTCTTTATGTCCAGGCCCATTCACCAAAGTTTAACGTTGCTCCTACTGGAAGCGCCTTGAAGGGTATTGAAGCACAGCAAGACTGATTTGGATCAATCAGATTTTAGTCTAAGGCTCCTACTGCTGCTTGTCTATGAGTATGTGGATGAAGATACCTTTAATCCCGGTACCAAGAATGAAATTGGTGCATTCTTGAACGGTGTAGATCTCTGCCTGAAATACACTGGAACAGATTTTCCATTGATAACGAGATTTAAGTGTTTGGTCCTAAGATATTAACGCCTACCTTGAAGTGTGTATTTTGCATCCATCAGTACACCAGTCGTGAAGCATGGTCTTCCATCTACTATTCGAATTTTATTTTATGTTTATAAATTTCTACCAAAATTAACATTTACATCCTCAAAAACCCTCTGAATTGCGCCAACTACAAAGGCATCCGTCTTTTTAACGTCGCCTGCCATGTTTTATGAATGCATGTAACCGTACGTCAACAAGCTGACCGGCGTGACTTCATGCAAGAAAGTCCAGCATCGGACAAATATTCACACTACTGCAGATCTTGGAGAAAATCCAAAAACTTCAAATCGATACCCACCCACGTTTGACAGCATCTGTAGAGACGAGCTATACAGAGCTATGTTTTGTTTTAGGGTCTCTGCCAAATTCGTCCATTTGTGCAGGATGACGATGTAGAATGCACGCTGCTCCATCAAGGTTGGTAAAGACCTCACCGAAACCTTTGTTGTCAAAAAAGGTTTTAGACAGGGCGAAGTGCTGTCGTGCAATTTTTTCAACGCCGTTCTTGAAAGTATAGTGCAAAACTCACATGCCAACGCCAGAGGCACAATCTTTCAAAAGTCCAGCTAATTACTTGGATACGCCGACGATATTGACATAATCGGAAGAACTGGCACGTTCGTGAGTATTGTGACGGAGGTGGCGAAGATGGGTTTAGCGGTCAATGAAGGCAAGACGAAGTATATGCTGTCAACAAGAAATTACATTCAACACCGGCGTCTCGAACAGAACGTCACTATAAACAGTCATAACTTTGAGGTAGTTAATTACTTCGTCTGCCTAGGCTCCGCTATCAATTTAGACAACGGAACCAGCGCTAAGATCAAACGAAGAATCACTCTTGCCAATTGTTGTTTCTTTATTCTAAAGAAGGCAATTGAGTAGAAAAGCCCTCTTTCGAACTACTAAGGTGAACCTGTATACGGCGCAGAGGCATGGACTCTGTTGGATGAGGTTGCTCTTGGCTGTTTCGAGAGGAAAATTCTTCGGATGTTTTTCGAGTCCATCTGCATAGACGGTGAATGGGGGAGGAGATACAATGACGAACTGTACGGGCTGTACAGCGACATCGGTTTAGCCAGAAGAGTGAAGGTCCAACGACTGAGGTAGCTGGGTCATATAGAGCGAATGGACATCAATGCTCCGGCCCGAAAAATCTTCGAATCCACACCCGAGGGACTGCGCAGTAGAGGAAGACCGCGACTGAGGCGGCGCACGCAAGTGAAAGGGGACCTCAACCAACTTGGCATCCGAAACTGAAAGCACCTGGGTAAAGATCGAACTTGCTGCAGACGCTTGTTGGTTGAGGCCCAGATCCACCCCGGACTGTAGCGCCACCTTAACCAAATAAGTAGGTATAGGAGTGCCTTTATATAGGTATCTGCAAAAAATGTTTCTTCTGGAAGATAATCGTTGAAATCCTTTGTGTAAAGAACAAATACGTAATAGTGGTCTATCGCAACCTTTTATAGCCCTTACTTCTGTAGCAAACCACTTGAACAGTCCGTTTACTGTCTAAACTCCTGCTTTTATTCAACAAAAACTGCGAACAATCCGCGTCCCCTAAAGACAGAGTCTTAAGATAAATGGTGCTCCAATATGATATATTTGAATCTTTAGAAGTAGCCGTCAATAAGCTGATAACTCTTTCAGTGTTTATATCAAAATGTAGGACTATATACCGAGGGCTATGCCTAGAGTGTGTTATAACCTCAGGCACTCCACACGGTTTTATGAGGCTTTGAAAAACATGTGTACTTTTCAATTTAAAAAAACTATCGATGAGTGGGAAAACCGGTTCAGGCTTCAATTTTACGAGTGTGATTTAAGAGTTGGTTTATACTCGTAACTTTTGCTTACGTACTTAAGTCACTTCAGTAAACAGCCAGTGCAAACAACTCTGTAAAACCCAGTCACTTTAAAAAAATGTACGATAAACGTGATTCGTAATCAATTTTCAAAAGTGTAAATATCCGTATGTTCACTGGTGTTTACAAAAAACATCATATCACATAGCTATGAGTTCATCGAATCGGTCTCGAGATATTTCTATTGAAACTACTTACTTACTCGTAGTTGGATATTGAAGACATAGGGTTGGCACTGACTGGTGTCAACAGTATTGTAACTGTGACAGCGCATCAATTGTAGTACGTGGTAGCTATGGGATACTAGTTGCTGTCCAATCGGATTTGTCTTGCTAGGTTAATAAGCACGAGTGTTGTTCAGCTGTGCGACCACAAAAAAAAGATGGCAGTAGTTATGAAGCAATAACAAGACGTATCGACGCAAGGTTCTCCCATAATGGAGGTCCGAACGTTTTGAAGGGGAATATTGACATTGGTTGTAGCAAAGACCTAAGTGCAGGTATCCCAAATACTGAAGAGACAATCCAATAGAGTTAGGAAGTTTGAAGTCGGGTGGCTACAAGAAATCACAAGAGCCTTTTTCCGATCAAGTATCTCTAACTCTCTCTAGAGGTCTAATACTAAGAGCTTCAAGCACTGAAGATCAGCGGCCATCAGAGATGCCGCTTTTGATGTGCTGGGTTTCTCTTGGCCACTACATCTTAATTCCTGGTTTGACGACGGTTGTCGATGAGCACACGTCGCGCAACAGGAGGCGTTATGTGGAAGGATAAGAGTTGCGCGCGAGGGAAATGTTTTCTTCGACGACCCACTCTTTTTCCTTATTTTTATAAAATTGCCTACCTATTGCGACTTGATAATTGGATAATTGCGTCTACACGTTTTCGGTTAGTTCTTTCAAGCAATTATTTCAGATTAGATACTGCTAGAAAATTCGGAATATGTGTTCTAGACGCGCATACACATAATAGCAACGACCCAACGTTTGACCGAAACTTTCGCAACTTAGTGTTACGATTAATTGCACTGCTTCTCCAGGAACGTGCCAATAGCAGTTTTTGCTTTCCCGATTGGATCACATACGTCTACTTGGGTGCCGCCATCACCGAACCAAGACTCCGTAGGTATCTAAGGTTTTCTACTCATTCAACTTCTTGGTCAGCACAGCAGTGAAAATCTCAAAAGTGGTTGAGCGGTTATTCTGATTGAAAATTCTCGTTTTTGTTGAGCATATTTTCAGCCCTATTTCAGCCTACTCCTCTGCAAGTGACACTTTTCGCCTTCATGGCTTGTTGTGGTACATAATTGCCATTTATTTCTCTTGATTACCTTTTTACCCAAGGCATGCTTAGTGAACTCTACTCTTATACTATCAAAATCCCACTCCAAGCTATTTTTATGGTGATATGAAGGGTGTTAATGAGGAGATCGCAGGGACAAAACCGACTTATTTCCTATTGCAAGTACTTTCGACATGTCCTTTGATTCGAATGAAAGTTATTTCGGCTATCACAAATCCTTGAAATTGAAAACCCCTTTTCCTACAAGGAAATTCTAAACCTTGACAGGTAAGGGCTTCCTTACTCAACATTGCAGCCTGAGATACCATCTCAACAAACTAGACGTTTGTTCAGATACAGAGTGTCGGTTCTGTCTGTAAGGCTAGGAAATCTCTGAGCACATTCTCTGTGAATGTCCGGCACTACACTGGCCCAAAAGACAGATCTCCTATAGGAAATTCTGTTCTTTAGTAGATCTTAGGAACTCGGTATATGAGGGTGAGCGGGAGGCTATTCTCTTAGGCCTTCGTCGGGCCCGTTGTGTTTCCCTCTTTTAATCGTCGGAACTGCAGAAATAGGTTTGATTTTGGGACGTATGTTTGCAGGGATATAGGGAAGGTGGAAACATTTATGGAGTTGACGCTAGTGTACGTGTGGTCTGGCGAATTTTCCTGCTTATTTAGTGAAGGCCAGGTTGCCGCTGATTTCTTTGTGGCGAAGCATGGACCCCAAGGGCTTCTGCCGCATTCTCACTAGGGCTGGGCAGTGGCATAGGAAGTGTTCGAGGTCTTCTTCTTCTTCCTCGCAGTTCCTACAAGTCTCTATGTCAGCGAGATCCATTCTATGCATGTGTTTGTTGAGGTTAATGTGTCTTGTGATGAGTCCCACCATCAGTCTCAATTGCTCTCTGCTTGAACCTAGAGCCTTCCTGGTGAGCAGGCTGCTTGATTAATTTACCAGTGGTCTAGCCATTTTGCCCGTCGGAAGGTTTGCCCAGTGATCCTCGAACTCCTTTTGCATCCTCTTGTTCGTTGCTGTTTTAATTATCACACTGTGTTTTTAGCGGTTCATTATATCGCAAGCTCCCCTTGCCAGTTCATTGCCTTTCTCATTCCCCATCACACCTTCGTTACCCGGTACCCAGTCAAGGGGGACGAGGTTGTGACTGGCAAGCTTGTTGAGTTCGTTTTTGCATTCCCTGACCAGATAAGATCTGAATGTTGGACATACTCACCTTCGTAAGGGAGGTGATACCTGGACGTTCATTGTGAGAAAGAACCCTTTGTGGTAATAGCAATATGGTTCCCGGGACAATCTAAGAACCTATCCTATTGTTGGCTGTTTTCTGAACCAGTTAGTGCTCTTTAAGAATCTGTTACCTGTGCTATGCTTACAAAGAACTTTGATCCCAATGCGCGTAGACGCCGTTCTTGCAGGGCTGATGTTGGATTGATTCTACCTCTTCTTCAGCTCCGCAGCTTCTGTATAATTCGTTGGACTCGATTCTCCACTTGCGAAGCATAACTCCGATAGAGCAGGGTCCTTTGATAACTCCAGTGAGTTTGCGGATAGAGGATGTGTCCAGTACCAGAAGGCACTTTGTTCTAGCTTTATTTAATTTCGGCCATAGCGTACGAGAGGTGGGCCAATCCTCTCTAGCTCATCAGAAAAAATTAGCTTAGTTCTTTATTATGTTGTCTATTATTTCATGCAACCTCCCTATCGGTGGCATTACAGATGTGTCTGCTTCGCTAATGTTCATAGCCGATCCCAATCTTATCAATTCCTCAGCTTTTTTATTCCCTTCTATGTCCTTATGTCCGGGAACCCAGCAGAGTTTGACTGTATGGTGCATTTGGTGGGATCAGCGTGTCTAGACATTTCTTGACTGCCTAGTTCCAACTTTGTGGCTTAGCACCAATCACAATGCGATTAAGATAGGGGATAAATGTTAGTAGCAGGGTGAGCACTATTGAAACTCTTCACTGGGTGTAGATTTAAGGGGTGACCAACTATCAGGTTTCTGATTGTGTTTGTCCCTAGTACTTTTTAGTTTAAGTAGGCGTTTATTGGAGTCTTAAGCTACTTTAATGGGAACATCCATAAATCGATAATTAGGTTGGGTTAGTGACTTGAAAAAGATGACTTGATGTCCTCTTCACATCACTTAGGCCCCATTTTGATGCCAATTCATTAGTTTCTGCTACGTTTCTTTGCCCAAAGTACCCGTTAGCCCATAAAAACTGAAGCACATTTAAATTGAAATACGAAATCAAGTTCTTAGGTGAACGGAACTTCCTATATACCCGTAAGCTACTTACACTATTTAAGCCAGGGTTATAATATAGACACGAAAAATTCAGCCAATTACCTTTCAAGGAAATTAA
The DNA here is from genome assembly GCA_917880715.2 of Matsumyia berberina. Taxonomy (NCBI): domain Eukaryota; kingdom Metazoa; phylum Arthropoda; class Insecta; order Diptera; family Syrphidae; genus Matsumyia; species Matsumyia berberina. Next base: position 41,884,509 of record OU862870.1, read on the forward strand.
CTTTTCGTGCACAAGTAGATAAGAGAAATCGTTGAGTAGTAAATGAATTGTCAACAAAAGCTTAGAAAATTCCGACTCAGCACAATACTGAAGAAGTCGTCAAGACAAGACAGGCGAAATTAAAAGCGAAAACTTTAAAAATATTTTAAATTTTAATTTTTTTTTATCTCTCGACACTCTGTGTTGAGCTCTGTTTGACTTTTGCCATGACCCTGTACTCACTCAAAGCTGCTAACATTGACAGACACCATAACCGAATTAAGTCAATCTCGGCTATGTATCTTATATCTCAACCCCTGAAGGTGAAGTTCAATTAACATATTTAATACGCAAAGACTGTTGAATACGCCGGAGTGAAGCCGCGCAGAGGCTAGAGGGTACGTGCCCTCTTTAAATCACTACTTGGAGTAAATTACTCATTTCGACTTACGTGCAGCAACCGAGTGTAACGGAGCTCGCGCACTACTATTCATCGACATTCAGGCGCAGAGTCAAGTTCAGAAGAAGTACAAACTTTTACATAATTCGAAGAAATTCTCTTAACTATATAATGTGTAACCATTAACATATAAGTACGATAAAATTTATTAAATTACCATTTAAGTGGTGCAGGGCAATAGCACACTTGTTCGTTGAACTTTTCTTACAAAGTTATTCGCACGGGGGAAATAGCCATTTTTTTTTTTTTTTTTGTTAATTTATACTGTAGCCGGTTTCGGTTCCATAGTTCAAGATCACTTTAAGTGCCACTCGTTTAATCTTCATGATTTATTTTCTTTTCAAGTTTTCACGTTTACGTAAGATCGATATCTTTGTGGTGGTGGTTTTCGAGATTAATTTAAATAGGGTGGCTGTTGCAGCGAGACGGAATTTGACCATTGTCCATGGAATTGGGTCTTCCATATAAGAAATGGATGCTTTAAACAAAAACGTGGTTTCATTGTGACTGTAAGAATAAGGAAATGAACCCAAAGATGTTCATGGAAAGAGTAATCGTAGCATGATGTGAAATCTTATCTCTTGAAGAACTATCGCGAATTTTATGATTCACCAACAATTTGGGAAATTAGAAAAACAAGTTCTGTCGGATGAGACAGGTAAAGCATCATAAAGTGTGTTTACAAAGAGAAGATTACGAGTAAGATTGTTTTAAAAGTGATTTATGGACATTTTTCGAAATTTTAAAACGCGTTAGACTGCTAGCCATCAGAGACGTCGCCTTTGACGTGCTGGGTTTTAGCTCGGCCACCGCCACGAAACCTCTGGTTTGACGACAAGTGCCGGCAAGCACATGCAGCGAAACAAGACGCATACAAAGCGACGCTGCACAGAAGGACCAGAGCTGCTCGCGAGTTCTACGAGCTGAAGAGAAGAGAGGAACACCGGCTTCTCAGGAGGAAGAAGAAGAAGCATGAGAAGTGCGTGATCGAAGAAATAGACAGATGCTACTGCGGAAATGAGGTTCGGAAGTTTTACCAAAAGGGTAAAAGAACCTGTCGAGGCTATAGAACTCGAACCGAGGCCTGCAAGGATGAATAAGGGAACATTGGATTGGAATCGCAATCGATGCTGAGGATCTGGAAAAACTATTTCTGCAGACTGTTTAGCGGCGACGACGAATCAAGTCACGCTGTCAGGCAGAATGAACCATTCAACCTGGACGACGAAGACCAACAATTCCGTCCACCCGACCTGAACGAGGTAAAGATAGCCATATCTCAGCTTAAGTCCAACAAAGTTGCTGGAACTAACGGCCTAGCTGCCGATGACTTGGTAAGGAACATGCAATAAAATATGGTCGGAGGAAAGTATGCCCGATGAATGGAACCTCAGCATTGTTTGCCCGATCCTCAAGAAAGAAGACCCAGTGAACTGCGCCAACTACAGAGGCATCAGTCTTCTTAACATCGCTTACAAGATCTTCATCTTGGGACAAAGTGGTTCAACTCTTAGGGTTAATACCGTTACGGTTGCCCATCTCGATGTACTCTGTGCTAAATACTGTGGTTCTTGGTCTTGGTAGGCCGGTTCTCTATCGTGATATCACAATAGGCCAATCTGGTCTAAGTGTGTCTCTGTCTGAGTGGGGCCAGCCACCTAACCTAACACCTGGATATTTAACTTTTTTTTTGTCTATAATAAACTCTGTGAGCTGGATATGTCTCATGCGTGTTAGCAATTTCTTCCTGCTGGTTTTGCTAGGCTTCATGTAAAATCCCACTGATTAGCAACATTCTGTGGTTATTAACATAACATTCTCTTTTTGTAACATCTCGCATAGAATTTCTTCACATTTTCCTCTGGTGATTAGGACAATGTCGTCAGCATAACATAGCATTTAATGCCACAATCTTAGGTGAATAAGGGTTCGAAAGAATCTTTTCAGCCCTCAGCCAGCACTGCCACTCTTCCGCGTCTGTCACCATCACGGGTTTGTACTGAAACAGCATTCGTTTCTGCATCTCCTTACAGTCTTAAGTATGTCACTGTGTGTGAGCTGGCTTTAATCGTTGCCTGGCTGTCAGTGTTAATGTCTATCTTGGAGATGTCAGTGGAGACAGTTCTTGAGAAACGTCGGTGATGGCGACAAGCTTACATAAGATCAGGCTCTATAGTGTTTTTTAAAGTGTGAGTCGCGACCCCCGCTCTTCTACATTCTCTGTGCTAACGCGCAGACGACTTTTGACATGGTCGATGAATGGTGCACTAGGGGTGGGCTTTCGTTCAACTCTCTAAAAACTGAGCTTGTTCTCTTTACGAGAAGGAGGGTTGTGACCCTGACCGGTCTGAATCAGCCAGAGCTAAAGGGCTTCAGTATTCAGATCTCCGATGAAGCCAAATATCTAGGTGTGATCCTGGATAAAAACGTTTTTGGGAAAAGCATGTCAAGTCGAAGACATCCAAGTCGCTCTTAGTTTTCTGGCAGTCTTCATAAGTGTACTTCAAAGAAGGGCTTGTCTCGGCTGCAAGGGAGCTTTTTCGAGTACGCCTGGCTCTGTTCTCAACTCTCTGCTTGACCTACTTTCCCTTGATATTTATATCATGGGCTGTACTATCAAAGCAATCCATCGTTTTAGACGGGGTGGCTTTGGTATAATTCGCACTGGTTTTCGATAACCTTGCGCAACGCTTATTCTACAACCCTAGTTCCATGGATATGCCGTCTGATGCAATGCCACCAGAAATTCGGCTGCTGTGCAAATTTAAAGTCGACTTTCCTTGCCTTCGGGACTGTCTTCGAGCCTGGAATGGACTGCAGAAGAACTTGACGGGTCTGCGTCTGTAGCGATAGCTAGGCTGCGCTTAAGGTTTTGCTCAACGCTTTAACAAGTTCCAAGATAGTGCGAGAATACAAGAGCTCTCTGAATTCGGTCGCAAGGCTGAACTCTTTGCCTCTTGTATGGGTCCCAGGTCACACTGGGATCTCTGGAAATTAGATCTCCGATGAGATTGCTGGACAAGGCTCAGAGGATGTTTTCTCAGGACCTGAACCTGCGTTGGGTCTTCTCACGTCTCCGGTCAGGGCCTCTATTGGCGATTGGCTTTCTTACAAACAGCGGCATTCTTGACGTCATTCTTGTAGTAGAATAGACTGTATACAACTTATTAGCTTTCTCCTAAAGACGAGAAAAATCCAGTAAAATTGTTAAAAACTGGGTCCTGCTTTCTGGTAGTATGTACAATGAACCACTTGCAAGTTTGAATTTTATTTTTTAATTTTTAAAGGGTTTTATGAGCTCAGGGGGTCGTTATTCTAAGAAGATTAAATAACACTTTTCTATAGAAATCGTGTTCCCTTGATATTGTCTCAGAATGCATTACAGGGTTTTGCATCTTCTGAACCAAGTGTTTTTTTATGCGAACAACCGCAAATATTGATGTTTATAGATGTTAATAACGAATGGTTTTTTTTTTATAATCCCCACGCGGATCAAGGGGATATATAATGGTTATTCACACATCGCTCGAGCAAGGTGCAGTGGTTTGAAACTCAGGTAGTATTAGGTTTTATTGGCGCCCGAGGGTGGTGTCCAGACTAGCTGGGGACATTTGATTGTCATTGCTATAATTTAAAATTTTTAAATCGAATCTACTGCATTATCTCCTGTGAACTACATACATATTTACATCTCATCGAATGTCAACAGATTAGATAATTATTTCTAAATCATTTGGTGATGAATTTTTACAGCTGTCGCGACTACCATAACTTTATTATTTGCCCTGGGCACATACGTGCGTTAAGAGGAAAACAGAAAATGCAAGTGTTACTGAGATAATAGCAGTTGAGAGAAATGTAAATATTAGAATAACAAAGTGATAAGATAACTACGCACGCAATGAATTCATTTTGTCTCACGAATTCTTTTGTATCATATCTGAGACAACACTGAGTGTAATGTACTTTCATTGTTTGCGGCAGCAAACGTTGGAATTGCAAACCCTATCAGTGAAATTTATCTGAGTAGAAGTTTGATGGACGGAATTTTAAGACAAAAATATTTACTTTTCCTGTTCAATTGATTGTTTAGAATATAAGTGCTGCGAAAAATAATAATTTAAAATATTAACACGTCATCATATTGCAATCAAATTAATTAATTATTTTAGCGATCGGAGAGATTTGATAAATGGTTATCGAGCTTTCGCAGAGATATCGAAAGGATTTGCAAGGATACTGTCTCCGCGTTCAAATCAACGAATCCTCCGCACGCGACACAAAGTTACACTTTGTTCAGGACACAGAAATAATCCTGGTAATAAGGGGGCCGACGAATTAGCTGGAAGTGGACCACTCAGTTTCATGTCCAATGGAATGTTAGAAAGCTAGCATAGAAAAATATCGCATCATACCGCATCTCGCGAAGACTACAGTCACATCATAACAACAGGAAAATAAAAGATCTTCTTACGCTAAATCATACCTAAGACTCTATCATTACAGCGCACAACTCACTCTAGGTCCAACTGAAAAGGTCTATGCAGAGACTGCGGTGATGAAGACGCAGAAGAAGATACAACTATGCGTGTGTCCACTCGTAAATTTGTTCGTTGAATCTTCTTCTCTAAAGCCCGTCAATGCAAAATGGGATCGATATCGATATCTTATAAAGAAGGCTTACGACCAAGGTTATCTGCATCTGCCTTCGATAGAGGTCATGCTTCAGTACCATAAAGTAGGACTGGGATGATTAAAGTCATATAAAAATTAATCGGTATATGCTCCCTATCAAGTCATCTCCAGCTGCCCGGCTTGTAAGCCGGAAGGTTCAGGACTTTAGTCTGGATATTCCTATCCACACCTAATTTTGATAGACGGATGTTTTGGCTATCATCATCCACAGCCATCGTCAGTAAGAAATGCTTACTAGGATTTTTCGTCAAACCAAGGGTTTCCAGTTGGGGTTCGGTTGAAACCCCGAAACTATTTGTCCCCAGAATGCTCGTTTTTACATGACGAAGTAAACTAATACGATCACGAAAAGGGCGATATGGCCCCTAGCACATCAATTGGGACATTTCTGATGGCATGTTGGCAGCTTTGACACTGATTTTTGCATTTGTTGTTGGCGGTAGAGGATTTCTGGCGGTCTCTTACGAGTGCAGTCTCTTAACGTTGAATTTTCCCATAAAGCTTCTTCTTTTTTGTAGATATCGGCACTCATACCTTGGCTGTGAAAAAGTAGTAGTTTGAGTCATGGGGCCTTGCCTTGCGTCGATCACAGTTTGATCAATTTGGATGGTTAGTCTAGGGCCTGTCTTCAACGATTTGAAGGTTATTGTCCTTTTTTTTTGTTTACCAGTGTCATCAATCATTTTTATCCGTGGCTTGTTGGTCGTACATAGCATGGATTTTTCAACATGGTCGGGTAATTAGTTCAACAGCACGACCCTCAATCGGAAGGACCAGAAGTGTACTCTTGAACTCTTTTTTCGTCTAAGCAGTGAGACCTAATTGGTATTATAGAGGTCACCAATGATTCCGGTTTGAGTATTTGTGCACTGCCGACCGGATCCAAGGAGGAATGCCTTCGTGAAAAGGGGTCTCAGATGTAATTTGAAGTTAAGGTACTAGGTAACAGACCGTTCACAACGTGGAGGTAAGAGTAGCAGTTGCTAGACAGAGGTTGGTCTGGAAAAACCTTTGGACGCTTGTGTCCTCTTGACTGCATCTGTTTTCCCTTTGAATACACTGCAGTGAACAGTTTTACTAAACAAAGCTACTGAGGTGAAAGCTGCACTGGACCGGTGGGTACACAGACTTAAGTCAGAATAGGTCTCTCAGGCTGCAAGAGTGTGTGAATAATACTCTTGGACCTTAGGTAGATACGTAAGCTGTACGAGGCACAGACACACATAGGTCAAGGAAGACCCTTTGTGATGCCACTGGGAATTATACCCTAGCTGCCACTCTAATTAACCATTTGGAGCTCTTAATAAGGCTGAGGATACTTTTCACATCAGTAAGCAGTAATTCGCCCAAATTGTCAAAGTGATAGGCTCCTAGATAGAGCTTCCTTCTTTGGGATAGACAAGGACAAGTGCAGAGGAAATGCAAGATGTTTCTTTAAATTTTTCGTCCTTGCAGCTCATTCTCCCTCTTCACTGGAGGGAATTGATGTCCAGAAGTTGAGGTTGAAGTTCAACTTAGACGGTGTGCAGTCGGTGTTTTCCAGGATTAATGTTAAGGGATCCAAGATCTCGGAGTGGGTACTATGATTGTTTGACCATTTAGAGGAGGCCTTGAATCTGAGAGCTCCGCTAGTAGCTGACTACTTGCCAAAAATATCCAACGAAAGGTGATGTAGACGCACGTTAAGTGCTCCGGATGGGATAATTCTTAGTGCTCCGCTAGTGTATATGCATGCTGATCTTTGCACTTTTCCCAAGAAGTTACGGTGTAAAGCTTTCTCTAAAGCCCGTCCACCAGACGATCACACCATACAGACGTATAGGTCTGATAACGCACCATTGCGTGGTACGAAGTTGGGCCTAATTTTATCTAAAGAAAGTTTTAACCCCTATCCAATCAGTAAATTAATTGTTCGCTAAGTTTTTGTGTATTGTTCAGGCAAAAAGTATAACATGAACACATAACAGGAAAACGAAACGCTTTTTCGAAAGAAGCTAAATTTTGACCCTCTGTGTATAGCGTCCCGCTCCAATTTATTATTTTATCTTACAATTACGTGAAAATCGTATACAATGATCACCATCAACTTGATGCCAGAAGTGCCTTATTGTAGAGGAGGAAGTAAAAGCAAACAATTAACAAATGTAAAACACCTCCACAGGTCGGCTTGCCGCCATGAGAGACGTCGGCTATAACCGACACATCACTCTTAAGTGCTGTTCATATTAAATTTTAGCCAAACTAAATTTTATTTTATTTCCCATCCGAAAAGTAATGACTTTTCTGATCTATTTCCCTAACAAGTCTAATTCCCAGCACACGGGCCAACGCCGTGCCATGCCACAATTAACTCTGAAAAAACCCTCAAGATAGTTTTCGTTCTCGCGAGTACGTTGTGTTTACATATTCATTTAAACAGGCCATTTAATCTACAAGTTTCAAGACACTTTGCCGTTGGCGCATTTACCCAACAAAGAGTGCCTTTTACTTTCTACCAAAATGTGTCAGAAAGTTTTCACTTTTGCATTTTGTTTTTGACAAATTAAATATCTTGCTTCCGCTAATATGATAATGGCGTAGCGGATAAAGAGGCATTTGAATTAGAATTTTAGATATGTTTGCTTGTATGTAGAAATCCACGAGACAACTGGAATTTCTTTTGTTGTGACACCGCACTAGACAGATGTTTTGATAAACAAGTTGATGTTGGTGTGCTAACTTATGGGCTGCAGAATGAGTAGACGTTAGCTGTTAAGCTACGATCAGACGATTTGCAAATTTTGCACAAAAATGTGTCCCAAAGAAGAAATTTTTGTATGCAAAACATTTGCATACGTCATCCGCAAATCATGTCACAATTACTCTTTTGGGAACATTAGCACACATTTGCGGACTTCTGACATTTGCAGATGTTGCTTTGAAGAAACATGTGCAAATGGTAAATTTGTCCGCAAATTCTCTGATACAATGTGGGCTCTTCTTCTCGCAAGAACTAGTGAACTAGATTAGACTACATGTCTATGAAGGTAGTTTGTGGACATAACGATTTAAGATACAGGGTTTTCCAATAAGGACATAGCAATGAAATTCAGGATTTTCTTCAAACAGAGCCCAATTGGAGAAGTTTCGATGCTTCAAATGATCAAGAGGCTTGAGTTCCCAAATCCTGTGAACTGTGTGAAATTGACTGATTTGGCTCATTTTGAACTGAAGTACATATGGCTGCTATATTTTCGGTACTTCGACCGCTCCGTTGTTTCACTGGCACAGGAACATTCAATTGTGGATATGTTGACTCGAATTTATCCACTATGGCCTGTCTGGTGGGATGATTATTACGACCGAAATTTGGAGCAAGCGCTTTTAAAGTTGAGACCATCGACTCAGAATTTATCTTTAATAATTTCCAAACATTGCTCGTTCGTGAACTTTACTATAATAAAAATGTAAAACTTGACTGATATTTTGACATTGACAGATTATAAAAAACCTTTAAGGGTGCGTTTGTATTAAAATATATAATTGTTATGTCCCTATTTAAAAACCGTGTACAAGCGTCCACAGGTTTTCACAATTCTACCAACTTCAACTCTCATCCCCACATCTAGAAACTTAGGTGCCTAGTACACACATCAAATTAAGACTAAGTTCCAGTCCTTTTGGAAGGTTACTAATGAAAGAGGATTTCACACTTAGGCCCATCTTCTAGGACCAACACTGCAATATTAATTCTCCGGATAGAATCAACCGTCATCCTCAAGAAAGCAGACCGTCTGAACTGCGCCAACTACAGATGCATCAGTCTTCTTAACATCGCCTTTAAGGTCTTATCTGCCGTGTAACCCCATCGGTCTATAGCAGTGCGGCTTTAGGCCAGGAAAATCCAGCATCACACTGCGGCAGATCTTGGAAAAAACCCAGGAATTTCAAATCGATACCCACCACCTTTTCATCGATTTTAAGGCTGCGTATGACAGCATCTATAGAGACGAGCTATACAGAGCCATGTCTAATTTTGAAATCCCTGCCAAACTCGTCCAGTTGTGTAGGAGGACGATGGAAAATGCACGCTGCTCCATCAAGGTCGGTAAAGTCCTCACCGCCACAGTGCAAAAACAAGCTTTAAAAATGGACGGATTTAGTATTGATAACCATTGCAAGTGAAACAGAAGAATGACTTTGAAATCTGCACGTGAAATGTTAGGACACCTAACAGCACGTATGCAGACGAACAATTAGCGGAGATGCTGGACTGCTACAAAGCAGATATTGCAGCCATCAAAGTAGTGCGATGAGCTGAGCTAGGCTGGGCATTAAGGAAGAAAAATTGGCACGCTTTTTTGGGCGATTGCGGAGTCGTTATTGGAGGCAGGCAGGAAGTCTTAAGTACATAACAATGCGTATCAAAGCTAAAGTTGCTAACATAAGCCTAGAATACGGTATAGTTAACTACATCCCAAGACTTCATTAGTCCAGTAGCAATGGAGGGCGTTAGACAATTTATCAGCAATTGACTGCTTGGTAGACAGGAGTGGCAGGCTGGCGTGCCTGAGATTCAATTAGCGCATTTTGACGCCGTTTTGATACCACGACTTTTGAAAACCTAATTTTGGATGGAAAAGAAAAAAGAAAAGTGAGTGAAGTTTTCGTTTAGTGGTCCTTATTGTGGAATCGAGGATGGACAGTATATCAGAAATATTTTTCTTAAATAGCCCAGCAGTCGAGCCAATATACGTGGAGCCAGCTATACACATGTGTAGCCGCTAGTCAAACTAATTCGACGCGAAGCACGGGTGTTCTGCGGTATCATAACTAGGCACTTCCGAACGCCTTGGTATATGTACATCACAGCAAATACTTCAGAAGTTGCAGTGACGAGGGAGAAATTGAATCTGCCACCCTTGCAAGCAGAAGAATGAGGACTCTTGAGTTCTTCACGGAACTGGAGGAGTTACGAAATATTGAGCTGAAGGACTTTTAAGATTTATATCAGATTCACATCCTTATCAGCGGGTCTGTTGTTCTTTTAAGGTTCCTGGTGTAAAATTCTTTAAATGGGCACAATGGACCCTATTGCTGACCAGTGGCGAATGTCGAAAGGCACTCATTTACCTAACCTCAGCTAGACAGTTCGTTAAAGTTGTTGAGGACAAGTTTGCCTAATGTGCGATGCCTGCAACTGCAACTTGCAAGGAAAAATCCTTCCATTCATACACGTTCCGTTCAGCAGTAAATATTCTAATATTCTAAAATTGATGAAGAATCCCTAAACACAGCTATTACCCGCTGGACTGATCCGAAAACATGATTGATAATGAAAACTCTTTAGCCCAGTCTACGATAAAAAAGCCTTTTCTCTGTTAATCCTTACTGGGAACTGTTTCCTTGAAATTTGCAGGGAGCTGCTCGGGATACCTTCTGATGACTTTTGCAGGGGCTGTAGGCATAAAGAAAAACAGAATCTGTTCGGCACCTGCTCAACGAATGAGGACTCATGACAGTCACTTTTTCGACTAGAGCTGGAGATGCAGCAGAATCTTCTAAGATCTCTGCCTCTGTCTGTGTGGTTTTTTGTCTTTTTCTTTTTCAATATAGAATATTTGAGAACAACACGGAGAAGGGATAATGGCTACAAATGTAATCGCGAGCAGCGATTATAGTCACAAGGGTTTCACCTATTTAACCTAATCTAGGCTTTTGAGGTTTCCAACTACTTTTTATATTATTAGCTATTTCTATATCCAACCTCAGGATGGAATAATTAGCATAAGGAGTTTTGGAATTCGTTTTACTTCCATTTGGAAAAAAAAGTAAGCATGGCACTACTCCAAGGTTTCACCATGTTTCTAAGCGCTAGACAGCTTCATAAATAATCCAAACGAATGCTGCATTATCGTTTTCCTCTGTCTTGTAGCGCTAACCTCCTCTAAAACAAACTTTGAGTAAGAAATCCCTCCCACACGGCTTAAATTCTACTCCAACATGCTCAAACGACGTAGCGTGGGTTTAGACTTGAGGTGACTCCTCTTTGGGTAAAGAAAAAGGAACTTGTCCGTGTGTACGGTTAAGATTTTCTAGTGACTCCGCAAGTCATTACACTTAGTTCTGTCAACCTTGAGCAAAAACCGTTTTTTTCTCTAGACACTTCAGAGCTAAAAAAAATAATTAAGCGACTCTAACGAATGAGCAATTAGGCTTCCTGTTTGCAATATTACTCATATCCTCTCATTGTGATGAGACTTATTCTTTCCTACACCGTTTCCAGGTTCCTGTTTCATTCATTTACTGTTGCTAATCAAATATTAATGAATAACTTCTTGAAATAAATATTTTATCACACTTGAATAATTCCGCTGATTGACTGACTCATCTTTTGTTGTTGTTCTTACAGGTGTACGAAAGCAATTCGATGACGTTTATAGAAAATGAACACGCGGAGATCAGCTCAAACCACAGGTTTACTCCGAAATCTAAAATATCGAATGATGGGGATCTTAATCAGGTGTACAAGCCGCGAACCAGCAGCGCAGTGCTAGCCGAACAACAGAGGCCACAACAATCGACTCCTAACCTGGGTGGACAACGTTTTAAGACAAATCGTGCTAGTGGTCGTTTGCGTCCGCCTTCGGAAGAATCGAGTAGTGTTCGGAACTCGCATAGGGTCGGTGAAGGAGGTATTTACATTATAAGTGGAAAAAGTATGAACAGCAATCCATCCACGATGGAGCGAAACAATCACATGGTGTCTCAAAATACCGCTAGTTATTCATCAGCGACTGGAATGTCGTCAGTATCATCAGCGAATGGGATCGGCAGCGAGAGTAGTCATACCACAAACGATGTGATATCGGAATGCCAAAGCAACTACACGGGCAATGAGGCGGCCAATGGGGATTTTCATTTTGTGGTAACCGCAGCAGATACATCTCCGTCAAAAAATCTCTCAAGCAGTGGAAGTTTTAATCTAAAGAGTGGCTCAACAGCGAAATTGTTGCCACCAGGGGACGACGATTCAAACACACAGGTGAGCTTTTGTTCTTCAATTAAATTTACCTATGTGCATACGTTTTCTAAGATGTTATCAAAGGCCTACGAATTAGTAGGTAAGGTACTTTCTAGTTCCGAAATGTGCGTTCTGTTTGCTTCCTCTTGAAACAAGCGTGGAAGCTTAGAATGCACGCTATAACAGTGCGCGACTCTAAATCATCAGGGGCTACCCCCATATGGGTAGTGGTGAGATTTCGGACTTGGTTAAACCATCTCATGCTGGGCCTATCAAGGGTATACCTACTTGATGGCACGCATTCCATGGCACGTCTTGGAAGCCAAGTTAGGGACATTTCCATTCGAAGAAGTAGCTGCTCATTATTGAGCGCCTCGCGATACTGGTGTTCCTAACTCCATCTCGACGAGTTACCCCGGTAATACAACGAAGAAACCTTATTTCGGCAGTTTGTATCCGCGAGTTTATTCTTTCGGTCATTACTCAAACCTCATGACCATAGGTGGGGTTGGAACAAGCACTGAATTGAAGACCGATAGCTTAGGTCCGATGCTAAGTTCAGTCCTCCTGATAACAGATTGACTAAATTGACTGAAAATTGCTCTTGCCTGGCCAATCCCACAGGATAACTTAATATTGCTCCTTCCATTACTCGTGAAGTTAGCTTAGTGGACTAGAGTGTTACTTACTAATGCTAACGTGGCGCTACAGTCCGGGGAGGACCTGGGCCTCAACCAACAAGCGTCTCCAGCCAGCTCGATCTTAAGCCAGCTGCTTCTAGTTTCGCACGCCAAGTTGGTTGAGGTCTTCTTCCGCTTGCGCCACCATAGTCGCGGTCTTCCGCTATTGCGCCGTCCCTCGGGTGTAGATTCGAAGATTTTCCGGGCTGGAGCATTGGTATCCATCCGCTCTACATGACCCAGCCCAGGCGTTGGAGCTTCACTCTTCTGACTACGTCGATGTCGCTGTACAGCATTTATGCAGGCGGGACCAAAAATTACCCGAAGGATTTTCCTCTGCGCTATAGAACAGGACTGGGACGATTAAGGTCTTATACAGGGTCACCTTAGTTCTGCGGAAGAGGACTTTGCTACTCAATTGCCTTCTTAGCTCAAAGAAACAGCGATTGGCAAGAGTGATGCTTTTGGTCATCATCAAGCGCCTGCTCGCACAGCTATAGCAAAAACTGACAAGGAAAGGCTTACCACAACACAATCTTAAGGCAGTCATCTGCAGACGGAGCGTGCTCAACTCCTGTGTAATTACTAGGAAATTCCAGCCGGTCTACGTATGACAAGGTTAGGTAAGGTTAGGTGGCTGTCTCCGCTCAGACAGGGACACATAAAGATCAGATTTATCCATTGTGATACTACGATAGATACCGGCTTACCAGCACCAGAGACCAAGAATATAACAACGAGTGCGCTTTGATGAGATCATCACAGAAGTATTCCTCGAGGGTTTTCATTCTTAATGTTGCAAGGTCAAGACAAGTGAACAGAAGGTGGGTAGTGGTTTCCTCCCCCTCCTCATCTCTACAGCTTCTACAAAATCATTGAATGGGACCCCCAATCTGAGTGTGTGTGTGTCTATCAAGAAGTATCCGGTGAGGACTCCTATGAGTGAACCTGAGTTTTTCCGGTTAGTGGATAAAAGTCTTTCCGTCTTTTTTAAATCCAACTTGGAATAGATTTGTTTTGACAAGGGACTGATGTTGTTCCACCTATTGTTTGGCAATTTCCTAGCATCGGTGTCAAGGAGGGGTTTGATTGGTTCAATAGGGGCAGACGGTTCTCCCTGGTTCTCCAGGAGATGCCGTCCTGCACCTTCTTGTGCCAGCTCGTCCATCTTGCAGTTCTCTGGAACATCTCTATGTTCTGGGACCCAGCACAGGGTTACGTTGCATCTGTCTGCAATCTCGTTGAGTGATCTTTGGCATTGCTTTACCAACCTTGATCGTATTGTTGGCGGTTTCAAGGCTTTAATAGCTGCCTGACTATCTATACGTATGTGAAGTACGATAGCGCTACAATCTATCGCTTTAATTGAAAGCCAAGCCGCAGTTTCGTGGACTGTCGTAATTTCCGCTTGAAATACACAGCAGTGATTCGGCAGTCGTTTGGCAATAGAAATATCAGGTGTTTTGGAGAAAACTCCCGCCCCCTTAGCCTACGCTGTCTTGAATCCGTCTATGAATATTTCTATTGCGAAGTCGCTCAGAACTGAATTGAACTCCCAAGCGCTCCTGCTAGGAATCCAAGTTCTGTGTCTAACGTTAAAGTCGATATGAGGGACAACGTAGTCCGTTTTACTAGGGATAGTACCGTTGCCATTTAGGATACTGACCAGTTGGGAGGATTCCCTGAGCTTAAGTGGCGCTTTGGCCTCCATTAGCTTCCCAAAGATATCGACAGGAAACAGGTGAAGCATTGCCTCAAGTGCAGCCAGCCGTAAGGGTTGTTTCTAGGGCACCGATGCTGATGCATGATACCTTCTGTACTCTTTCAAGTATGCTATTGTTGATTTTCCTGTCTAGTGGTGTCCACCAGATCAGTACCCCGTACATCAGGATCGGTCTTACTACTGCCGCATAAATCCAATGGACATTTGTTGTGGAGAAACTGGTGTCGACTCTACTGCAAGGGCATATCACTGACAGTAGAGTGTCATGGCTTGAAGTGTTGATTGAGCTGAACGTGATTATCACATCAGGAGGTTCGAAAAAAACTCCTGTGAATCGTCCCCAGCTGGTCGGGATGCCACCTTCGGACACCATTCAAACCTAACATAACCTGAGTTTCGAACCACTGCATTTCGCAAGCGCTGTGTGAATAACATCAAAGGGGTATTCATAACCGTAAAGCGCGAGTGGATTATATAAAAAAAATCCTAAAAAAGGAAAGGGCTCAGTTCTGATAATCAGCCTTACAGGATATAACATGTTTTGGTATCACACGAAGGAATTAAAATTGAATGATTTATGAAGAGGCTGTGGCGATGAGGAGTACCAAGAGGACACCCAACACTTCTTTAAAATCGAACTTTTCAGCAAGTCTGTTGAAGACTTGTATAAATTTACAACGACTTCACAGTGGTTTCAAACCTTATAGTTCACAGGTGTTTTTGTTGTGAAGAATTAGGTCTGTTCGCGTACTCCGTAAAACAGCGAATTTTCACAAAAAGTTACGAATTTTTACCCAAATCCTGTTCGCGCACGCAAAAATTTTGTAGTTTTTCGTAAAAGAGAGCGCTCACGAGAGAGTAAGAAATTTTCCCATGCTACGAATTTTAGTGCAGGAAATTTCTTTGGGCTGATTTATGAAATCTGTCAAATCTGCTAAATGTACCAAACAGCTGTTCGTTATTATTATTCTGGAACACCTAGCAATCATGTGAAAATCCAGGGAATCTAAAAAATGTGTTGAAACAATGAATAAATGTTTTCCACATTTTTTTTTAACTCTCCAAATGTGAATTAGAAAATTCTTCCCTGTAAACTTTTCTTAGATTTGACAGTTGAAATTTGACGTTTAAAAGTGGACAAGTTTTCTTGTTCAACGCGTTCGTTTCCTTTTTCGTAATTTTTCCTCTCTCTGAGAGAATTTTACCCCCACTCTTCAAAATTTGACAATCTACAAATTTTGATGCAGAAAGTACGAGAACAGACTTATTGACTTCACTGGAGGATTTTTGGATATCACAACGAATCTACATTAGGCGTGTTTTTTAGAAACCTAGCCAGCCAGTAGTCACGACTCACATCCACGTCACGATGAATCGGAATTTTACTGAAATTTCGCACCAGACACCAGGCCGCCAGAATTCTCAGAAAAACAAGTATCACGAAAGAAATTTCGCCAGGCCACGATCTCAGAAAAACAAATTGAGTTGTTTAAAACGTCGGAGAGTGTGAAGTCTCCAAACGACAAAAAAGTTTCCACAACGTGGAAACTTTTTTTCTCGCGTTTTTTAAGACTTTTCCATTCCTGTTGTAGTTCGCAGTATTTTTTTCGCGTTGTCTACGAACTAGTGCTAGCAAAGTTAAATTTTATACGTAAAACAAATACAACAAAAACCAGCTGGCTACAACTCTTGATTTTATCCCTAGTCAAAAGCCACTGGCTAGGAATTTTACGATATCCCATGGCCAGAAGGCGCCGAAAGCGATGTTTTTCATTTATAGCGTTGGTATCGCTGCCAGATTGTTCTGCTTTTTGACATTTGACCGTCATCAGTGTTGCCACTAGGAAAAAAAATCCCGTAACAAATTTGCGTAGCAAAACTAAATTTGCGTAGCAAAAGCGAAGCCATTGGATTTCCAGTGGAACTCCAGCCCGCATCCAGTCACATTTCAAACATATCCGAAGAAATATATACTGCTTGTGTAGGGTAAGGTAGAACAGTAACATAAGTTGGATTCGTGGAAGTGAATAGTTTGAAATTACGTCCGTTTAATCTTGTTTTAATTTGTGATTGTGACTGTGAGGGGTCTAACAACTACAAGATTCTTGTTAAAAGTTCGTGTTTTAAAAAAGCGTAGCAAAAATTGGGATATTAGGGAGAGTGCGTAGCAACGTAGCAAATTTTACTTTTTTGGAAATCGCGTAGCAGTTTTGCTACGATCGTGGCAGCGCTGGCAGCGCTGGATGTCATAGGAACGAAATCACACGTACCAACTTGACGGTATAAAAAATCGACTGGGTTTGGCTGGCTGGGAATCGTCTAAATGAACAACTGGCTAGCTAGGTTTCAAAAAAACACGCCTACTGATGTCAGTGATTCTTTTTCAGCTTCAATCCGCTAACCTATTCTAGTTTTGGATGGAGAGGATGAGTGGAAAGGAACCTCAAATAATTTGGTATTTCAAGCTGGAAAGTACAGGTTAACAATCGAGTTAGTTGGTTGAGAAACAGATCCACCCCAGAGCGCCATCTAAGTATGCCAATTTGGTCAGCACACAGCACTCAATTTGTACAAATTGGAAGCAAAGTCATTCGACCTTCATTTAAAGGTCAGGGAGGTGATGATCAAACGACTTATATTTTCTTAGCTTCAGACGAGTGTAAAAATGAAATTTCCCTGGAAGAATGAGTGATAATTTGTTAACCCCTCGTACTTTCTTCACTTACCGTCATCACCCACTGTCCAGTGAGTACGAGTATGACTTTCTAATAGTATTCGCCCTGCCTATTCTTCCCGCTAATTGGCTATGGCCCAAGCCAAAGTTTTTGAAGCCACTACGTAACAGCCGTCATGTACTTATTGCTATTCAATTCGTGGTAATGAGAAACATTACGCATTGCCAAGCATGGATTAATGTTTTTATAATTGTTTACGCTCACGTTATCGTAACAAAATCATTTGTTTCCGGAAAACACGAACTTCAAACCTAAGCATGGAATGCATCCACGCCACGAGTGTGGTGTCTACGGCATAAGGTTTGGTGGCATTGATTGCATCCGTCTCCCCATCCGTCTCCTCATCCATCTACCGCCAATTGATATTGCAGGGGGGTACTGTTTCTTCATAGCGAGTGGTTTTTGTGGTAAAAATGGTTACACAGTATGGAACCTAATGCAAGCAATGTCTTGCGTCTCGCATAAAGTATTTATGGATCCGGAAGAGGTGTTCCTTTTTATCGAACCGTTCCCGGTGAATTTGTCTTGGGTCTGACCTTCTCGGCAAAGGTGAATGACACCACTTGAGGCGGTTATTTCCATATGACGCATCGTGTAACAGGGCGTTCTGCAGTTCTTTGGATTCATCGCCGGGGAGCAATTAATTAACGCAGATTATCACATGGTTCCGCGTAATTGTATTCAGCCGCGTTGTCACCTTCAGCAGCACAATGGAATAATGGACTTTTATGCAGAAGCAGGACTCGCACCCACGCCAATTTCGCACGGTTTTCATTGAAGCAATTGTGCAATAGGTTTGAGAGACGCTGCTCGTCATTGTAATGTTAATTGATACCTTCCCGAAATTACTTCAATCTATTCCAAGTATCTAGTTGACTGTTGCAAGATTAAACGAGTGCAAGTGTTTTTCTAGATAAGCACAGGATGGTGGCTATTTCAAGATTGTACGCGCGGATGTGACTTTTTGTCACGCTTGTAACGTAACGAAATAAAGTCGATATGTGCGTTTGTTAAGGCAATAGTTGCTTGCTCTGGAAAATTAAACTCGTTTCCCGTAGTGAAGCAACGTTGCAGTTGAGTCATGGGCTTGTAATTTGTACTTTTTATTGGGGTCTGACAATTGAGGCTACTGTTGGCTGCCTGAATACACATTGTCTTGTAAGATAAGTGGATTTGTTTGATTAATGAGTTGACTTCCAGGTCAATTTAATCGTTGCTAATGCGAGGATTGACTAATAAAGCGATAATTATAAATACTTGCAGCCGGTTGGATAAGTGCTCAAGAGGAGGTCAACGAAGGGCTTCATAGCCTTTTGTGTGTCGTAATTATTATTTTTTTTTACTAATAGGCTTGGAAATGATTGATGATGCGCTAATTGGTTGAAGAAAGTCAGGGATGTAACCCTGGGTACTTGCTATTTGGCTTTGAACTGAATGGGTGGAATAAGTTATTTCATGTGTCCAGAATCTGTTGTCATAGTGACTACGTCCAACTCTCTCGAATGTCAGTTGCAGATTAATACCAGGGCTAGTTATCCGATTGTGATGTCAAATAGCTCTTAACTTCTGCTTAGGTTTCTACTGCCTTTATCCACTGAGTTGTAAAATTTGATGGTTCCCAGCTTTACGAGACTGGGCATGATAACTCGTTTTTTGCTTTCAACAGCAAACCATTAAGGTGGGGTTTTAACCATTTCTGACGATCTCCTCTGTGTTTCCTGATGTCGTCGTGTCATATCTTTAGTTCTTCCGCCAAGCACCTTGGTCTTTTCTTGTACCGGGGGCTGCTTGTTTGCGAAATTGTAAGAAACAAACTCAGATCCAGTTTCCCCGCCCTCAGCGGATCTCTCTACAACACCCCAATTTAGATTATTTTAGGTTTCTTAATAATTTGATTGAAATTTCCCTTGTCAGTTAATATAACGAATAACGATATAACGAATAAAAGTTGATAAGATTAACCGAGTCAAGGACGACTACTTCCCCAGTCTCGACGAGTTGCCCGTCATAGTTCTGAAAAAAGTGTAAACGCATTTTATCAGCACCTTCCAGCGTTCTTTCAAAGGTCACTCCCACAGTCTGTTTTCCCTAAATTGTAGAAGAACTCGTTTATCATCCCTATCCACAAAGAGGTTGTGAAAATGATAGTTCTAACTATCGATCCAAAGTCAAACTGTATTGTATTCCTATGCCCTTTGAAAGCATTGTCTATGACTCAACGTTCTTTCAATGCAAACCAAGAAACTTGGACTTTGAAAAGATATACCCCAACCAACGACCTTACTAAATTTATATCTAAAGCATTGAAAGCGTAAGAAGTTGGTTAAGAAGTTGACGTAGTCACCACCGACCTCAGCAAGACTTTTGGAAACATTTTTCCACGTACCATTTACGTTCGACTTATGGCTCTCAGCTTTCTACCCTTTTCTATCTTGTGAATTAAATCCTACCTGGAAAAACGTCAAAATAAAGCATCACACGAACCCGTATTCATCGTTCAACAGTTGTTAGCTGCCACCATTGATTCCTCAGTATTACTTGAAATTATCTCCTTCAACCTCAGATCCGCACTCTTCTTTCGTCTCGCTCGCCATTGCAGCAGTAATGGCCTATATGAACCAATGTCTAGAATGTAAGGTAAAGAAAGCGCAAAACATCCTTCATTTTTATTTCAAATAATTCGACATCAGAACTTTTATCCACGAGTCACATTCAGAAGGACTATCCTTTCATGAGCTGCTATTTTTCTTTATCACATGACACTGGTTTTTCTCTTATAGAAGCTTGATGTAGGCAATATTATTGTCCTTTTTCGTCCTTTTGCCACCTAGCTGAGGTGCAAGTACGACTTGTTCCTTCTCTAGTGTCGATTTAACTGGTGATCTTGCTAATCTTGCGGTCTTCTATATAGAGTCTTCTATGGATTCTTGTATATATGCATGTGGGATATTGTCAACTATATCAAAGCTGAAGCTAATGAGGAAGTTCTAGTCAGAAAGCGCCAAAAAAAAAATTGGAGGTCTTAGCGGTATTGGTTTAAAACTTTAGGGTCAAACTCCAGCACGGGTCGTTTAACATCTTACTTTAGATAGAACGATTTGAGCAGCATCTACTCGCTCTTGCGAAAAAGGTTACACGCTAGGCCTTGACTCATTGCGAGCTGTCGCTTCAGCTATTCTTAATTTTTGTAATTTTATCTATTCACTCACTCTTCTGCTTTACTTAAACAGTCTTTCTATCTCTAGTCCCCATGGAAGTATAGTTAAGTAGAGGGTGTTGGTAGTTCTCTTTCAATCATCTTTCTGAGCCTTCACCTATGCAGTATTAATGTTGGATTTCCACTAAACCCTTCTCTCTTTATTTACTGTATTCGCACGCTACTGCCGTTTTGACAATTAATCATGGAAAGGGAAACAGCATAACGTGCTCGCAATCTTTCTCGTTTGAGGTATCTTTTGTGTGTGTCGTAGTTCTGCACTACTACTCGCAGCATTCCATTTCGCCTTTGATTGTACTATGCTTCCTTATGCACATTTCTAAGTGATAGCCACTCGGTTTTGAACCGTGGTGGGTGAAAGAATACGTGTTCCACATCTGAGTGAGCTTGGATGCAACACGGGCACATATACATACATAGTTGCTACAATCCAGCTCTATTTTACAAAAGGGGAAGACTGCTAAGAACCCCCATTCGAAATCTTCTCTCCTTTATCAATAAATCTAAGTGGTTCTATGGATAGAATTCTTTGTCATAAGGAAATCTCAATTGGCCTTGAGCTTAAGTGGGGCCCTACGGAATAACTACTTAACCTTTCCTAGAAATCTACTTTACCATTCTTGCGGCCGGTTCACGTCGCATTTAGCAACAGGACCTAAACCTTGTTTGATGCGTTCTATTGTAGCTGGCATTTCACCATATTGTTCAGTTTAGTTTGCTTCGCTGACACATGAAAGGAGTTCTTGGTTCGTCATTCCATATGCTATATATTTTTGACTATATCTCGGTCCTCCGTGATTTGACATAAGGCCTATGAATGCATTTATCATTCATGAGGCTTTGCCACTAACACAATCCCCAAGCTGCTCAATAAACAGAAGCTAGACATTCTGTGGGTGACAAAAGAGACGTATCCATATGTAATCTTTCTGTGAAAGTACTTGAAATGCCAGCAAGACCAAACATTAAAAAGCCATTACCCTGGTGTTTTTTTCGTTGAGAAAGAGCAAACTTTGTGCATATTCTGAAGAGTCAGACCGATAAATTAAATTTTCAATCGAATCCTTGAGGGAGGTGGCAAGTGGTTCCAACGCAAGGCTGTTATATCTTCTCTCAGAAAACATGATCAGGAAAGCCTCCAAAACTGTTAGAGAAGGTGGTAGTCATTGATAAGTTGTGAGATCCGAATGCCCTTGGAACCTTGGACTGGCTTTCGATTTGAGAATTCGGTTGGAATTCTTGTCATCATTGTAATATTTCCTACCAATAATTTTAATTTTTCAGTGGTTAAAAACCCTGAGTTTGCTTTACTTATTCTGGTGAGAAATTTTTCCAAAATTCTTAATTTGTCACATTGGCATTTCGAGCCGATGGCATGTGCTTGCTGACAATAACAAATAAAACTTAACAATATCAGAAAATGTTTGTGAATATAATAGAAGCGCTTACGGTGGACTGTCATTGTTCGCAAAAAAATAATGAAGAGTACAAAGTAAAACGTTTCAAATGACAATGAATGTGAACAGCCTTGGTATACGTTGACATTGAATTACCTCGTTGACGTTTTTTCACATCTCACAGTGGCCCCTTTGCACTTTTAAAATGGGTTAAGTCATCATAATCGTTTCCCTTTAGTTGAACGAACTTTGATGATATCCATATTCATTGTAGTAAACTTAACTTAACGTTGATTCAATCCATAAGAAGATACATAATTATTGTTGTTAACAATGGTGGAACACGGTGTAGAATAAGTGAAAAAATTAATCTAACTTCTCCTAAAAGTATACCATTATTTTTCTTTCGTTAACAATCACCCCCGCTTGTCAATGTGTACATCAACAAAGTTAACGAAGAAGAAAAATAATAAGCATATATTTAGGTGTTGGAAAATTAAACTCGACTGCAATTATAAATAGTAAAATTTTGATGGTGTCTTCAACTGTTTCTGGCTTGTGTCGGACGTTCTAAGAGGAAGTGGAAAATATTTTTTTTCTTTTTTGTTTTCCATTTTCATTCTTACAACTGCGGTTAAGCATGTTAAAGAAGATATTTAGTCTGTCCGTTATCCTACAAGCCTCTTCATGCTCACGTTGGAATCAAATACGTGCCTTCAATTGTTGTAAATTGATTTTATTCGGAGTGACTTGGCTTCTAGATATTTAGTTCCAATTATAGGCAGGCATTTAAGTTGATTTGTGATGAGTCTATGTCTAGCCAAATAGCTTTTTGAATACCAACTTGAAGGTTGGGTAACAGAGGCATTCATACTGGTCTGACTTTGACCGAAGATAGGTACTTAGTTTAGTTATTTTCGTGAGTTGGTTTTCTGGGAGTTGTGAGACTTATTCGTGCTTGCAGATGGTCCATTACACATGTTTTAACTTACCCATAGGAGAGGAACATAGAAGCAATAAGAATCCCAGGAGAATCATTCAGTCCACGGAGGAGAACTTAATCTTCGGGAAACTAGCGCAGAACATTCGCACAACAGATGTCGTGTGGATATTATTTCGTCTTCGTTCTTCCAGCTTTCACTGTTACCATTTTGGGCTTCAAAGTTGTTGGATCGAAGATAAAGACGAGGCAAGAATAGGAACAAAATCGAGTATTTGTTGTGAACAAAGAAGGTGGTTGCTGTGGCTAAGTGGTTAGTCCGTTGGGCTGTTGAGCAAGGTTGGAGCACTATTTATCGGCAGCCAATGACAAACCTCTAAGAGCATAAATTGTCATGAAAAAGCTTCTTAACTTGCCATTCGCAATTGGTTACTATAACTGTAGGTAGACTGAATGCTCATGCAAAGGACAGATACACGGAGGTCAAGGTAGGCCCTTTGTGGTACCACATAGGAACCATTTGGAGCTCTTGATGAAAGTTTTAACATTACTTTTACAGTCAGTATGTGACAGTTCGCCCATACTATTGAGTTGATAGGCTCCTATATAAAGCTTTCTTCTTCGGGATAGAGCTGCACAGGTACAGAAGTGGAGGAGTATTTCCTTCCCGTCTTCGTCTCTTCAACTCCTGCAAAAGTCGTTTGAGAAAAGACCCATTTTTTTGTCATGAAGGCCATTGGGAAAGTGGCCGATAATAACATCGATTATAGTGTTGATAAGCGACCTTTGTAACAAAATCAGACTTTTACATTGAGTGGGGCTTAGCAAGGCCCAAAGTTCTCTGTGGTCAAGGCATGTAGTCTTATTTACCTATATTTGGTTTGTCTTGCTGATTGCTTCGTACTATAAGCGTAGCGCCTGGAATGCCACCACATAAATGGTTGCGAAAAGCTAGCCTCGGGCTGACCCGCCCCTATTTACGTCAAATAAACCAAATCTAAGCTGGTCTGTTCTTTCACGCATGATAATATTCCATTCAAGACAAGAAAACCCATCTCCATCTGGTGCGTTTCCCAATCTGATAAAAAAAAATATAAGTAAACCGACTCTTTTTGTGTTCCTTTCACCATTGTAACTAGAGAATCTTCTCCACACTTGGCAGCACAATGAGGAAAATGGATTTCAGTTTCAGTATTTCAAATTTTTGTCACTGTAACGTCCGATGCAAGACATCCATTCTCAACCACTAAATGAGCCCGTTTCAGGTTTCCACCACTCGCCTAAGTGTCCCTCGCACAGTTCCCAGATCTTAAATACCTCCACCGAGCTTGTGTTGACATACAGTGTCATGCATTAGTGAATCACCCTCCATGGAAATGAAGTCCGATTCACAAGAGATAAGGAAACCACTGTGTCTGTGGATCGCTAACAACCGGGAAACACATGGTCACAAAGCATGACGTAAGCTCAGTTGCCATTTTTTAGGAGGCAGTGATATATGGCACCCTCTTGCACTGTCAGTATTTGCAGTTAGCTTCTAGCAAAATGCTCACAACTGACGTCAAATGACGGTAGCATGCAAGCGATCCTCTTAAGCAGCCATTTGGAAAATCTAAAGCAATCATAACATAATGGCTGTTTTCTGTTTAGACCTGGGGCTTTGTGTTGTGTCTCCTTTTAGCCTGTATGCATATATGACAGCATTGAAGCCTAAACTGCAGGCGTGCTTTTAGAAATGTATCTAATCATAACATGCAATTAAAATACTTTTCTGCAATACTTCTTGCGGTTGTGCAATGAATAAAACTAATTAAAAAGCAACGCCATAAAAAATTTGCATAAATTTGAAAGCTAGTTAGAAGCATCAAGCAACCGAAATGTTGCTTAGCAAATGGCCATAATGGTTGGCGAGAGAAAACGTCTGTCTATAGTTCACAAAACGATCAATGAATGGTTGGTGCATGGTGAACTTGAATGTCGGCACTTTGTGGGCCAAAGACATAAAGCCACTCTCTACTTGCTATAGCTCAATGTTAGATAGATGCAAAAAAAAAAAATTAACAATTCCGTCACCATTCTTTTTTTTTTGGGAAACTTGTATCTGCTGTGTGCATCTGACGGAGGCAGACATCCTTGTTAGTTTTGAGTGGATTTACCATGGTGCACGTCTGCTGGTTTAGTGTTGTGTGCAATCGTTTGTGTTCTGTTGAAGCTTAAGCTTGATTTCAATTCGGTATAGACATGAAGAGAGGGTCAAAAAGGCAACCGGAATGTCATATATCGGATAGGAAGTGATGAATTTAGCTAAGATTTGGGTGAGTTTATTTCAATTATGCTAGCTATCACGGTAATTTATTGCATTCGATGCTCTGTCGTCATACATTTTTGAAGTGTTACCTCGGGATATGTTGTCTAGAGACGAAGTCTACGGAAAGAAAATAGTGTTTGTCCAGACAGAAGATAATCCTCTTTTTTTTATAATCCACACGCGGATCATGGGTATGATTGTTATATTCACTCACCGCGAGCGAGGTGCAGTGGTTTCAAACTCAGGTATAATTAGGTTTCATTGTCGTCCGAGGGTGGTGTCCAGACTACCTGGGGACATTTGTGGTGTTTGTCATTGCTATAATTTAAAAAGTCGTTTTTGCCCAAATGGAATTTGATCCTCTCGTCAAAACATTGTTGAATAGTTCACAGTGTGTACGAAGTTGGTGCTGAAATCCCTTCTTTAACCCTAGTAACAATGACTTGTTTTGAACAGGCAATTACAGTGGGACAGGATGTGCTTTGCTGATTCTTCGTCTTCGTTGCAAATTCGGCATATGTTATCACGTTCAAGGCAACTGCAGAGTGGACGAGCTGCCAAAAGAAGGTGCAGGACGGCATCTCCCCAAACACATGGGCGAACCATCTGCGCCATATTCTGCTCTTGCAACGCTAAGAAGGAAAACCCTCGGGAAATACTTTTACGATGATCTTAACGATCTAGCCGAACTCGACACACAGAAGATAAGACAAAATAAGATGTGTCAATCTGGTCTAAATGTGTCTCTGTCTGAGCGGGGGCAGCCACCTACCTAACCTGACCTATCCCATGCTATCCTCATAGTCATCATAAGGATAACCCGACAGTAGCCTCTGAGAAATTCTGTGACTATTCGAATCTGATTCCTTGGAAGTTGTAGGAGTGATTCGTTCGTTTTTGGGAGGCGGTTGGCAGGAAAATATTGGTTTGTCTGTTACCTTCAGTTTCCGATCAGTATTGGTGCACTTAGTCTTTTAACCAGTTTTTGATACAGGTTTTCGTCATATAGAATGGTCTTAGCATCAGAAGACTTGATGCACCCTATAGTCTGGCTAGCAAGTCCTCCGTTTCGTTTCCTTTATGACTGCTGTGTCCTGACACCCAAATGCGATTTATTGTGTTTGTGCTGACTAGCGATGTGAGTACGTGTAGGCAGTCCCGTACTAGTTTGGATGTAATTTTATACGCCTTGATAGCTAGTAGAGTATATTTGCTGTCTGCGATGATATAAATGTTCTTGTTGGTTAGAGATCTGTTTATACTCTCTTTGAGGCATATTTCTATACCAATTTTTTGGGCTTGTAATTTGGAGTTTTTTTTTGTTACAGTGGATGAATGCCTTACGCCAGTTCCAACTCCTTCATCTGTCTTGGATCCACCTGTATACCACACATATGAATCGCTAGTAAAAGTGGATTTATTTTGTTCCCAGTTCTTGCGGTCTGGGAATATTACCTTGAAGTTGTGGCTGAAGTTTAGTTTTGGCAGACATTTGTCAGTGATTGTTACTCCAAGTTGTTCATTGACGAACTAATCTGGAGTTTGAATCATCTTCAGTGATAAGCATGAAGTCATTAATCATAACTTCTCTTTTGAATATGAAGAGGTGATAGATTAAGAATAACCTTCAACGATGCAATGGGACCAGTTTTTATTGCTCCTGTTGTGTGTGTATTTCTTTGTAATTGTTTGAATCTGTCTTGTTTGCCTGCCTTCCCGACATACTGGCGCTGCGTACGTGACGATTGGTCTACCTACAGCTAGAGCCACAGTGCGATTTTAGAGTTAACGCCCTAGATTTAGCTGAGAAACTCTGCAAGGCTCCTTTCTTATGATCTCACCAGGTACTATCTAGTCATGTCAACCAAACGAAGATCAGATTCCACCTAGAGTACGTTATAAACTTCATAATTTCTTTTTTGATTGTCTTGTCTTTGCTCGGATCAGGTGGCAGATTTTCGGTGCTTATGTGGTGAGTGCTAACCGACAGTGGTACACTAGCTGTACACTGCTGTGGCCATCCTAGCATACAGTTCGATTTTTTGGTGGAAGGCACTTGAAAACAAATGCCATCTAACCAAGATTCAAAGAACAGGCTGCATAGGGATAACAGAATCGACAAGATCAACACCCACAGTGACACTTGAAACAATGCTGAACCTAGTTCCAGTGGACATCTACCGTAGTAATAGAGCGGCCAAAACTGCACTCAGACTAAGGGAAATAGGTCTATGGACAACTATCACTTATCGTCACGCCTCCGTTCTAACCCGATGGACTACCACGAGGGAGAACATAGACATCGACTACATCATTCCAACCTCAAACTTCGATGGTAGATTTGATATCAAAATACCAAGAAGAGAGGACTGGGATAAGGGTACGGTCTGCACTGAAAAAGACTATGTAGCCTTCTACACCGATGGATTCAAAATGGATGCTTGTGCTGGTATTTTCTGTGAATCCAGTGGGGTAAACCAATCCTTCAAAGTTTAAGACGGATGCAGCGTTTTCAAGACGAGATAACAGGCCGCAAAGCTAATCAAAAACGACAACATTGTCAGAGAAACTATTACTATCTACGCTGACAGCCAAGCGGCCATCAAGTCTCTGCAGCCAGCATCGATAAAATCGAAGCTTGTAAACGTCTGCAGACAAACTCTCAACGATATATCAACGACCAACAAGGTGACCCTATGCTGGGTACTGGGTCACGAAGATATATCAGGTAATGAGAGGGCGGTCGAACTTGCCAGAAGGGGTGCAGAAGTAGCATAGGCATATACCCTTCCGTTCGCAAAGACACCCGTTAGCACTCTTTACGGGGATATAGATGAGAAACCATAATCAGGGCTCATACACGATGGTGTCACATGGACACATATGCAAAAGCCAGATCACTTTGGCCAGCCTTCGATAAGAAGAATTTCAAAAATCTCGTACAACTTAGTCGAAGGGAAATACGAATTATTTCCGATGTCCTTACGGAGCACTGCGGAATAGGAATGCATGCGGAGTGTCTTGGATTACTCTACAATGACAACTGCAGAAGCTGCAGGGACGAAGAGGAAACAGAATCCATTCAGCACCTGCTATGCGAGTGTCCCACACTGGCCACCAGAAGGTTTCGTACTTTTGGTAGTAGTTTCTGAGATTTCTATCCGTTCTCGGTGGTTTCCAGATTAGCCAACCCCTTCGTTAGACTTTCATGAGTACACTTTTAATGGGTACAATGGACCCGCTTGAGGTCTAGGTAAGTCTTTAGGACACCCAAAAACTAACCAACCAATTGCGGGATGCCTTCTTGGAAGAGCGCTGAGATTTCATCATCTCCTGCGGCTCAAGTTTCTGTAGACATGCTTCATTCTGAAATGATCTCAGCAAGCAAGATGAACCTAGTTTAAGAAACTGGATGTCGACTCTCCTGAGGAAAAGGCAAGTTTCTGTGCCCACGAGTGCCCACCTTTATAAGAAAAAGGAAGGCCTTCCAAGAGTAACTGCCTAATGGCGTATAGACGTCTTTGGGTCGCAATTATTGGTAATTTTCGCACATCAACCCAGAGTCTGTTGACGTTTCTTCATTCAGAACCAAGTTTAATGTCTACCAACACCAATTATGTATGACTGCCCGTCAGTAAAACCATATAGACACATTTATAAAACTTCATTCGCCATCAACCACAGACAGTCTGGCTGTTTAGAATACTAAACAACCAGCTTATACTAAACTCTAAGTGAAGCGAAACGCTTTTTGAATACTTTGCAATCCAGGTGCCCATAACATTTCGTCTGCCAAGGGAAAAAGTAATTTTGAATATTTTCATAACGCCATGTGTTCGTCTTTGAGCCACGAAACTTACAATACGTACATGTAAAATGCTGGCAATTAACAGCTCTTTGACTCTTCGATTAGGTCATATACTTGGTAATTGTCATTAAAGAACCCGAGCGGGCCTTAATTGCCCAACCACACGTAAGCGTTATCCAGTCGATTGTTTTTCTTTTCAATTTTTGCGGTCGGAGCCAGCCATTAGGCATTCATAAAATGTTTTTTTTTCTTAAATTAATAATCGTCGAATAGCTATCGCATTGTATCATATACAACACCCACATTCTGTCGGTTACAAAAGAGAAGAATGAAGAAGAAAAGGAAAGCAACGGAGAAATAGATACAGCAAGTGGGAAAGAAAAAGAACGGCTCTGTTAGCTTTGTACTCGATCAATGCAAACTGAAAACTCAAATATGGATGTACCACTATGTCACACATCGTAACTCAAGACTGCCTTGGTGTTGCCTTTAATCGAAACACGGCCGAGCTTTACGCACCTTGGCTTTTGTTGTATAAGTGGAGTGCCGTGTGGTGTCTTGAGCAAAGTTATGCTTCGACAGATACTGCTTCTTGTTATTATTTCCCACAGGTGACAGTCGAGTTGGAAAGTCGGCCACAATTGAATAAATGGAATGCGTGTGTTGTTCGGTTGTGCAACTATTTTTTTCTGATATTTGCAAAATGCACAAAACGAACAGATACATGGTGAAACTTTTTAATGTGCGTGCTTGTGGTAATAGGCGAATAATAAAATCGTTTGTGCTAGGCTCTGACGAACACCAGAAAAGCACAGTGGCCGAACTTATCTTGGTGAGATGGTAGTTGGATGTGCATCCATGAATGCCAGCTGCGTTGGTATTAATATCAACTAAACATTTTCCACGCCAACACCTCTCGTCTTGAAATGACAAGCCTTTAGGAGTATGACTTGGCATAAAGAAGCTTCTCATTTCACATTTCGGAATCGGCAATAAATTGCATGTCCCTTACAACGCGGAGTCGTCTGAAAGCCTCTGTAATTTCCAACTATCCGGCAACACTCCTTTCATTAAGGGTGAGGTGTATGTCGATGAACCTGCCTTGGGGCGATTTAATTGTCGTCGCAATTTCTATAATAGGGAGGCAGCCTGGACCAGCTTCTTTGTGTTTTCTCCAAATTTGATATAGATTTCAATCGATCAAATGTTAATCAAGGGCGCTCATCTTAGGTAAGGTTAGGTGGATGAGTTGGCGAGGGGAGAGAAGCCCTCTGCATCACACTCAGGTCAGTAGAGATCCTTGCTCATGGAGCAGTACTCAAAGCACACTCCTATTTGCCCAGGCTTTCGAACCATTTTCAAGCCTTAATGAACCTCCAGATGACGCTGATAAGTACGTTCCTTAGTTCTTCAGTATCCTGGAAAATTACCTTCCAAAGGATTTATGTCTGAGGTGGCAAAGACCTGGACAGTGGCAGAGGAAGTGTGTGGTGTCCTCATTGACTTCTTCGTCTTCGCAAGGCCTGCAAAAGTCGTACTCGCTTAGCCTTACCTTTTTCATATGATAACGCAGAGTATTATGGCCTATAATTACTTCTACAAGGATGGAGAGGGTTTTCCTGTCCTTCTGCATGGGAATATTAGTTCTGGTACCGTTGTTCCTTGGCCATAGTTTTCAAGTTATTTTACAGGAATCCAAAACGCTCTATCTTTCATTCGCTTTAAGTTTACATGGCGGGACTTTCCCTGTCTGATCAGCTTGCTTCAAGACTAGCGTAGATCCTTTTCTTGTCAATTCATCAGCATTCTCGCACATCTTACTCACATTGCAGCTAGTGGTAGCACTGCATTTTCTTCATCCTTTTCTGTAAATGAATCTCTAGGAGCCCTTTTTTCCATTTGAAAAATATTGTATAACACAAAGGGTTGCGAGAAGCTAGGCCTCAAATATGGAACACGTAGCTTTATCTGTTCTCCATTTTTAGGGACATAGCTACCTTTTTCAAAATCGATGTTTGTTTGAAACCTGCTTGTTCTTTTTGGAAAACCCTGAATTATAGTGCAGTTTGGCTCCATCTTATCTTACCTGATGAAATTGCCGAGGGAAGGCACTTATGTCTTTATAAAATGCTCAAAAGTGTGTTCTTCCTCCAGGCATTTCTCACGAACCTTGAGGTCTTCAGACGAGTGGTTTGCAAATATTTATTAGGCTTCACATACAGTGAAGCGATTAAGCGATGCGATGCGATGCGAGAAGCGTGTGCTAAAACTGTTCACTTGTATTCTTATGTATATGCGCACAGTGAAGCGATAAGAATTCATGCGAAAAGTTCTATACCATGCTTCTCGCTTCTCGTTTCTCGCATCGCATCGCTTTATCGCATCACTGTGTGCGTAGCCGTAAGGTCGTGAACGATTTGGAAGCGTTTTACTCGTCTATAAACATTTGCACGTGTCGATATAGGGCATACCTCTGTTATAGTCAAAATAGTTAAGACAATCTATGGGTTTTCATAGCTGCTTACCTTTAAGTGAAACTGTGTTAGGTACCAATGCTTGCGTCTTGTAGGCTCTGTTTTTCAAACAATTAAAATGATTCTTGATTTTAAGAGCGAGACAATCGCAGCAACGCCCGCTCGAACCGAGAAGTGATTGCAATATTTAGGCTTTAGGATCAGCGTATGAGTCGAAAGTGTTTGCTTTAAGTACTTGCTTGACTTAGGAGAAATGGGGTCTATTGGGATTTAGAGTTCTACTAGGAAAGGGGCAAAACCCAGATAGACAAAGCCCTACCATCACGAAATTACAGCTGTTCGTTATGATATGCTGTTCGATTCATCGATATTGGTTGTATTAGCGTAACGTACCTACTTTCTCAGTTCTGAGTATGAAAGACTATGCGCCGGTGTTGGCTTGTGAATTTCGCACAATGTCTTCTACGTTCATGCCAGTGCGTCACCTTGTCTAAATTTTTCTTTGATGCCAAAGGTTTCAGTGATACTGAGCCCGATGGTGCAGCAAGCATTTTCTATCGTCATCTTGCACAGATGACCGAGTTTGATAGGGATGCCACAACTGATATGGCTCTGAATAGCTCGTGTTTAGAAATATGGTCATAGACGACCATAAATTGATTGTTAGTATCGATTTCGACTTCTTGAATTTTCTCCAAGAACTGTCGAAGTGTGAAAATCTGGGCCTCTGTTCATCTGGTTAAATTGTATGCTCTGCCCGACATCGGGATATTGGTTTTCGTCGTCTGTAGAAGTATCTTGCCCAAGTACTTCATCTCTACAGGTTTTTGCTGCTCTATAACATTCTTTTTACCTGGTCTTCGGCTCTTGATATTGAGAGAAGTGGTTGAGGAATTGAGGGTAAGCGATTGGAGATTTTGTGTATCTGCATTCCGATTTTGCCGGCACAAGGTATCGATGTTAACAACTTACAGGGTTCAAATATTCAGAATACTGGAGCCATGACTTGCATCGATCGCGATGTGATCGATTTTATTTTATTGATAGTATTGACCAGTAATAGTTAGGAGACGTTCACTCACATGTCAAAAGCTCAAGACTTGTTGCTTATGTCTTCATCTGAATAAGCACTGCTTCTGTTCTCTGTAGCAATTTTCATAGTAGAGGTCACAGTTGTTCCTTTTTTTTTTGTTTGGCCCATCCCATCGCACTTTCTCGTAAGCATTTTAATAATTTAGGGCATTTGCTTATTATTCGGCAGTAAGCGGCCTGTTAAGCGGCTGAAATATCCATGTATAGAATCGAAGATCATGGCTCCTATTTCGCGTGCCAAGTTCGTCCACAGAGGAGTCATCATTATCCGTGGCTTGTGGTGTAAATTGGAGAGTTATTCGAACTGATAATGATGATGACATCAGAGGTTTGGAAAAAACTCCGTGAAAAATAGTCCGGACACCAACCTCGGACGTCATTGAAAACCTATCACCACCTGAGTTTCGAACCACTACACCTTACTCGCGCTGTGTGAATAAGATCAGACGTGAATAAGATGGATAATAAGAAAAACGAACAGAGGAAGGCGGGTATCATTATTAACGTATTCAAGTAGTATCTATCTTCTGCGAGATTTCATGCATATTTTCCGACCCAATTCATTAAGTGCAATGCAATGTAAGATGCACCGAACCGGAAATGATTGAACACGTGAATATCTTCTAAGAATTCCAAAAAACACTCGTTTATAGCGTGAATCGTCAAACTGTCTGGTCATAAACAAACGTAAGTGTTCACTAGACTAAATTTTAGAGGTTAGGTAGACGCATAATTCTTTTGATCTTATCTGTGACACTTCCCCTGAAGAACATTAAAATATGACGCCGACAATTCTTATATTTCTCCGCGTAAAATCTAAATGCCTAACACCATCACATTCGTTTGTTTAAAACGCTATTATCCAATAAAATTTGACCATGAGCTCAGGAGAAACCTAAACGCTTCACAGCATTGCTTGAAACGAGTAAAACAGAGCACAATGCAGTTGAAATCCAACAAAGTCTTTATACCGCATTATGGCGGAAACTGTGTTATAAGCATAAGAATCTCAACATCAAAACATTCTTGCCGACAATTCCTTTGAAAAGAACTCTCCCCCAATCCAAGAAGCGGAACACAGAGCAGAAATTACCATTTCACCGCTTCTATGTCATAATGGCTTGCATACCCCAACACCTGTAATTGTGTTGCATCTTTCGTTTTGATTAAAACAAATTTAATTACAGAATACACCCGCTTAAACAAATGCGCACCCAACAACAACAGGAGCAGCACGGCGGTGCTTAAAGAAAAATAACTCAAACGTAACGAAAATGCACGAGCGGTAGGAAAACTTCACAGCACCAGTGTTTCCCACCCAAACGTGCGCTGAGCATTTCAAATCTCCCAGCATGGATGTCAGCTTTGAATTTTTCGTAGGTAGGTTTAGTCTTTCGTTTTGCATTAATAAGACCGCTCGCGCTGTAAGTGAAGTTTCCTCTTGGCTTTTTGTTTGTTGCGAACCGCAGTTTGTTATGTGAAGTGATTTAGTTTGATTAACGGCTTACATCTGGCTGCGGGGCTTGAGAATTGATTAAGGAATTGTCACAAATCAAACCAAGTCAGCAGTTTGCGTTCGACTCCAACGAACGCGAGCCAGTGGCCAAAAGTGTTAACTTCATCATCGTCGGCTTGAAGTTGCTGACAGTTTCGTTTCAAATGTGTGGGCATTTGTCTGTGTGTAGAGATTTCCGGTAGAATTTTCGGCGAACCAAAGTATCTAAAATGATATCGAATGTGCGAACGTGCGTATTTTGCAGATGAATTGAAATTATTTCAAAGAAGTGTTGCTTAAAAATTTTCGTATCTCTCCCCTTTCAATGTGAGTGTGTGCCAAAAGATAGATCGGGCGATAGATTCAACAACAATTACTTACTAGAGCGGAGCGTCTCCCAATTTTGCACTTCCTTTGTTCGGGCGAATTCGGTCAATAGACACAGACAAGAGTCTTCGGCGTCATCGTTTTGACAAAACAAAAAAAAATTCTAAAACCCAGCTTGAGTTAGAGATAACTATGGTGGTTCTTTGATTCGAAATCGATTCGGTCGGTGTAAAGGTCTCACTTGTTATATCCCACGGAGAAAATCAGCGGGGAAACGAACATAAATGCAAGAAAATGATAAGTTTTGCTACCCGTACAAGCGTTGCAAGATCTGCCCAAAGATGGAGATACCGACAGCAAAGTATCTAGCAGACTATCTTTATGTCGTTCATGAGGATGTGCCATTTAGATACTACGGCAAAGTGAGTAGATTACTACAAGAGAGTGTTTAAAACCGCTAAATACAAAAGGTGCTGTTTTCGGAGTGATCCTATTATCGGTGTCTTCACTTTTGGTTTGGTGTTCGTTGACTCAATTGTGAAGTCATTAGTTTTGAGTTTGTCGAACTTCGCGCATTCAATGTGTTTACTTTGCGGTTTACTTTTAATTACTTGCATTCTGCAATACTTATGTTCATGTTAGTTACTGGTGGAGAAGTGGGGAAGTGGGGGAGTGGGGGAGGGCCAATGCAAATTCCCGATAATTGTATCGGTTATAGTGATAGAAAAAGATGGTCTTTTGTGCAATACTGAGAGAACTGGTTTGTTTCGCTTTCTTCGCAGATTTAATTTGCATAATTTCCTTTTACTTTCAATGTTGACTTTCGATAAAAAGTAAGATGAGATCTGTTTTCTAGCCATTTATCTCCAAATTGGACGATGGTGCTAATGAGTTGGTTTGATGATGATTGGAACGTGATAGTTGTTATTTTTGCGTGACATAGGAATGTACTAATTGTTTTCACACGATCCGTGTGGGATGTTTTTCAAAAGTATCCGGCAACAGTAAGGTGAAAGAGTGTTTCTGGTTTTTTTTTTTTTAATTTTGCATAATTTTATTGATCACCTGCATAACTCTCTTGTTACCGAATGTTTTTTGCATTCACGCAATAAACAGATACAAAATGCCGGGTTTATTTTGAATTGAAAAGTGGGTGCAGCCAGTGAGTTATGTCTTCAAAATTGCAATACCTATCGACCTACATTTTTTTTTTAAATTAAATTCACAGTCTTCTCTGACCGATTTTGATCGACTTGATCTCTTTAAAAATGTGAAAAGTGAGAAATAGTAAATAAATTTGTTAAACTTGAGATAGATTGTGAGATTTTATGTAGATTTTTGTAAACTAGTTCATTTAACGGCAAATTGTTTTCGATGTTTAGAACTGCAATTGTTTGGAGTATTCATAAATAAATACAAAACGTGCGACGAGGAAGTTGAATTTAAACTTTGAGTCATTTTGTCAGCCGTCTTTCATGGGATTCTGATTTGGATTCATGTGTTTTTTCGTAATACAGTGGAAGTCGCTTATAACGAAATCGCTTATAACGGCCAGTCGCTTGTAAGGACCACTTTCCTTTCATTGTTTGGTTTCTTTATGTTTTGAATACTATTGGAGGGAAGTTGGGTATAACGAGCGCCGGTTGTAATGATTTTATTTGCTCGGTCCCTTCACCGTCGATATAAGCGACTTCCACTGTATATGCTTAAAGTACCGAGAGGTTGTATAATAGACAGTAAGGTTAGATTGAAGTGGCTGCCAGCTAAAGCTTATACCTATAAGGGGTCCGTTGTGATACCGTAAGGATCTCGGAAAGATCTCCTGAACCAATTGGAGCTTCTTATAAAGCGTAGGAGGCTACTAAAATCGATGTTTATCAGGTCGCCTAAGTTTGTATAGAAGAAGGCTCTTAAGTGGAGTTTTTTTTTGCGCGAGAATCCTGGACAGGTACAAAGAAGATGGAGAATAGTCTCCTCCTCCTCCTTGTCCATACAGCTTCTGTAGAATTCGTTTGCGTAGACACCTAGTCTTGTTGCATGCTTGCAGTGTCCAGTGATGATACCTATTAAAGTGCTAATATGCGATCTAATAAGAGAAATCAAATACTTAGAGCGTTTCAGATACAGTTTTGTCCAAATCTGCTTTGCCGCTAGACATGTTGTACGACTTGTCCACCTAAGATTTGTTCTTTCGATAGCATCTAGCTTTAGTTTAAGATTACAAGCAGTGATTGGTATACCTAGGATGCCCTTATCAGGCCCAATAGGTAATGTTGTTCCATATCTGACAATTCATCAGCCTTGCAGTTCCCTGGAATGTCACTGTGTCCTGGCACCCAATAAAGGTGAATATTAAACTGCTCCGCCATCTCTATAAGAGACGATCGGCAGTCTAAGGCTATTATTAAATTTTAAAGCGACTGAGCCGCTTGGCTGTCTGACAAGATGCGAATATCTGTGACTGATATCACGATTTTCTTAAGTCAAGATAAGACTTCTCTGATTGCCATGATTTTCGCCTGGAACACGCTAAAATGATTTGGAAGACGAAACGCTAGGCTAAGGTTAAGCCTGTCGGAGAAAACACCAGTCAATGCATTATGCGGGGTTGCAGACTCCATTTATATCCGATGGCTTTTTGGCAAGAGAAAAGGACTACCGTAGCTTTCTTTACTCTATCTCGAAGGTTTGGTTTTCAGCTTAATTTCTTGTCCAAAATAAGACCCAAATATTTTGCTCCGTTGGAGTAGTAGACAGTTACTTTATTTTAAAATGCATTTTGAGGTAAGCGCAGCTCAACTAAAAAGCTTCTTCAGCTAGCTTGGTACTAAGCTGGTTCATCTGGAGCTTTCTTTTTTCAAGAGGTTGCGAATATTGAAGTAAGAATACGGAAGGCATTTAATGTTGAGCAGCTACTTTTTCAAACGGAGTGGTCCTAACTTCGTTGGTTGGGCACGTTAAACGTTCCCAACTCGGTTTCCAAGATGTGCCATGGAATCCGTGTCATCAAGTAGACCTCCACTAGGTAGGCCCAGGCTGAAATGGTGGGACCAAGTCCGAAAACTCACCTCTACACGTATTGGCATAGCCCCTGATGATTTAGATTTAGAGTAGGCACCCTAAACCCGCGACTCTCATAGTGGATAAGCGGACCATTGGATGATGATGATGATGATGAAGTGAGAAGTATTCTATCCTTTAAAAAAAGTCTGGTCGGTTTAATTGGTTTTCTGACTCCGAACGACGAGTTAAGAAGCTTCTTCGTGACAAATTATACTCTTAGAGATTTGTCATTCCCGTGAGAAGTTTTTGGCGCATTTTGCTGAGGCTCGAACCTACGCAGATCGCAACGTAATCCAACGCATTAACCACTGATCCCTGGTGACCACGTTCAAGGTTATTTTTGATCCAGGTACAGACAGTCATCTTAAAAAGAAATGTAATTGCCTTAAGTTATGCAAGAAGAAGATCTCGAACACTTCCAATGTCACTGCCCAGTCTTAGCGAGAATGCGACAAAAGACCCTGGGGTCTATGTAGACACCAGATCTGAGGCATCAAAGAAACAGGTAGATTCACCAGACCACACGTACATTAGTGCCAACTCCATAATTGTTTGAAACTTCCCTAGATCCCTCACATGCGTCCCAAACCAAACCTATGTCTGCAGTTTCGAAGGTCAGAAGAAAGACACAACAGGCCCCACTGAGGGCTAAATGAAAAGCCTTCCGCTCGCCCTCATTTACCATACCATATGCACTTCAAGTTGGTTAATGTTTCCATCTAGGTCTTACTCTACTGCATTGTCAGGTAAGATTCAAAGACTCAGCGGGACGGAGGTAGGATGGGATGTACCTGAAGCCTGAAGGAATTAAATACATCAACTGTGGGGGTTTTAATATTCTGTAAAGCGAGTATGTAAGAACCTTTCAAATACCCACAAATCTTACTTGAATCTTACGAGATGGTGACATAAAAGAAAATTCCCTGCTCCATCTTACAAGATATTCAAGTTTTTGTGCATTTAAGCAAAAAGCATCTTGAAAACCAAATCGGTGTTTTGAGTGGTCACTGCCTGTTGGAAAGGTTTCTCCACAGACATCATTTATCACCGGACCATATCAGAAGACTATGTTCAGAGAATAACGAAATCTCTAGGCTTTATCTCACCGACTGCAATCCGCTGTTGCATCCCGAAAAGCCGACGAACTTCCTGACAACGTCTGGAATAAACCAATTATTCTATAACACACTTTTCTTGGAAGAGGAGAATGTATTACTCTCTTCTAGCTGTGTTGGCTAATTTTGATTTTGAACTATTAGAAATTAAATTCTTCCGGAAATGCGTTCTACTTTTAACCTGTCAAAAGAATCTCTGTAGCGCCAAGTTCATGTAGTCGTCCAGTGTTTGTAAGGGTCCTTAGCAAGTAGGTGGGCAGGTTCTGTAGTTGAATGGAGTGTTCTTCTTTTAAAAATTATTTGAAAATTATTTGAGCTATGATGTTTCTCAAATTTTTCTCACAAATGGGGTTCTATTAAACCAATGACGCATTTGATGTTGAATTTAAGCTCTGGAAGCGTCTAGGTTAGGTTAGGCTTGTTACACTCCACCAGATAAAAAGTTCATTGGTGATTAATTAGGGCGGCCAATTCATATCATACAATCGAGAGATAACCCAACCTCTGCACCAGATGTTAGATTTTAAAAGTTTGGGTCTGTGTATGCACTGCGACCTGTAGAGCTCTATTGTGCTCCCCCGAACTCGTATCAGCCAATATAGCACCTCCTCCAATCCAGTCACTCTGAGGAATCAGAATATCTGGATTGGGTCCAACGCGGGGAAATCCGTTTCAGAGAAAGTGTACGCTCCCAGGTGTGCTCTTCTTTTGTGGATCAATGCTCCACAGTCCATAAGGAGATGTGACGGGGTTTCCTCGACATCACTGCAGAATCTGCAGTTTCCGTTCGCTTCTATTCCCATTTTCCTGAGATGCCCCCTGAGTCTGCAGTGGCCCATGAGGAAGCCCTATAGTATCCGAAGCGTGCCTAAGCAAGCCTTGCTCCTCCTTCCAGAATAGTTCCTATGCCTGCCTTAATCCTGTGAGTGCTTCCCATAGTCTTCTTCTTTCACACTCTCTTCGCAATTCTTCTTGGATTTGGTGCGGTCCCAGTCCGCAGATTGGCTCGGTTCCAACGAATGGTGTTTCTGACCCTTTCCTTACCAGTTAATCCCTACATGACCTTGCACCCAGTAGAGGGTGACTATTATTGTTCCGGGCCAGTTCCAGACACTCGTGAACCAGTTTGGATCTGATTTTATAAGAACTCAGTGCCTTGATGGCAGCCTGGCTATCTGAAAGCATAGCGATGTTTTGCTCGTGATATCTTCTATTGAGGCTGATTTTTGTACATCTTTCGATCGCATATACCTCTGCTTGAAAAATGCTGGGCAATGTTGCAATGTTGCGATGCAATTTGATTGCAGAAGTGTCTTTGATATGTCGTGAGCATAGGTAGTATATCACATGCATCATCCAGATCGACATTAACTGCTTGCTTGCTTCGGAAAAACATATACTGGTGGATCAGTTTCTCCTCATCTTAGTCTGAATCCCAGGTCACAGGAGCATAAAGAGCAAGTTAGAAGGCTGAGCAGTCATCAGTAAGAAATGGCTTAAACGTGATCAAAAAAGAACGCATATGTATAAGAACTCAGCTATAGAACCCGCACCATTCTGCCCTTCAGTACTAGTACTATAGTATAGTACTATAGTTGTGTTAGGAAACTGAAAGGGCAGCTCGGGCATGTGAGTGGTATGTGCGATTTTGGTTCAGTCAAGATCTGCATGCGACAACGAAAGACATATGTCCGAGTTCGCTCCTTTAAAATCGAGTTTTGTGTTCCTGTCGGGAGTTATTTTATACTTGTTAGGCGGAGTTGCAAGCCTATGAATGAAAAGCAAACACTTGATCATTACTACTGCAAATGTCTTCATCCGGCTAGAGCAAGACGTCGGGGCCAAATTTGTTTTCAATAACCTACTACTATTTCTAAATCTAACAGGTTGGTTCTAAGGCCAACGGATGCTCCTGCCCAGCTTCTTAAACCAACACTGCCAATGGTCTCTTGACTTTAATTTCTGCTTTTTCGTAAAATATTCTGTTAAGTTAAGTGTCAACCGTTTGATTGATGTGCACCGACAATAAGTTACGTTTTTCAGACACTCGGCTACTTTTTATCTCACAGTAGCAATCTCTGCGTTAGAACATCCAGCATGAGCACTTACGGGTGTTTTTAAGATTTTAACCGACCCCGTTTCCTTAGGCAATGTATCACTTTTTTATTGCTGTGTCGGATAGTGAACTGCTCCTACCAAATTCATCACAAATCTTTCCAGCCATTACGGCAAAACTTTCACCATTTTTGGAATATATTTGCACAATAAATAAACGCTATTCGGCTGTGTACCGGAAATGGCAATGTGTCTTCATGACAGCTGAGAAATATGACTGCTGTGTGTTTGATTCTGAAATCAAAATTGAACTAACAAATTTGGACACCCTTTACATTCTTTATTTTAAATTTTAAGAATAATTTAAAACGTGACATATGTAACTGTCGTGTCCCTTGTCGTCTTAGTGACAATTTTAATTTTTAATAAAAAAATCTTTTAAGTACCTATACATGTAAACACTCGAACATACTTGAGATGAGAATAGTTAATTAATTGTTAAACATTAATTTTTAATGCCTTTTTGTTTAGTTAAATGGGGAATTTAAATTTAAATTTAACCTGACTTTTAATACAGGCTTCACTCGTAAAGTACTTCAAGATAGTTAAGTGGTATTTTTAAGTAGAAAGTTATATTTTAAGAATCTCTATATGAAATGACTTTTTTGATGCAGCACACGATCAGTGCTTGGTATTTGGTCAAAAGAGCGTACTTTAATAGACTGATGACGGGCAAGAAGGCTCGATACTTTGCCAAGCTGATGCATTTATTAAAATTCAACTTAAAGCCAGTAGTGAGACAGTAAAACGCTCGAAGCAACTAAAGCCAGATGGAATGTAATTGCTAGAAAACTTTGGGTTTTTATAAAAAAAAAAAAAACCAAAACTTATCGAATCCTGCGAAAGGATAGAAATTTCCCTTTCACCTCATACTATTACTCATAATCATTGGACACAATTTGTAAAGGGCTGTTTCGATAAGAAAGAAAATGAGGACACTCCTCACTTTCTCTATTACCGCCCAACTCCTTGATAGCTAAGATATAAAATCCAAAGAGGAATCGTAATCCATCTACATGTATTGATGAACATGTGACGAGTGGGGCGAATGGATCCCTATGTTAACCCAGTGATCCCTAAAGAGCATAACCTACCGTCATGTCCAAGATGTCAAAGCTAAGACTAATGTACGAAAAGGCTGGAATTAGTGCATCGGTCCAAAAGGGGGAAAAAATCCTTTGTGGCATCGCAGAAGTCACATCCCAGGTCCACCCAGACCGAACTTCAGCGCGCACTAGATAGGTTCGTCGCCGTCTGTGTTGAAGCTGGGATGAAGGTAAACGTGAACAAGTAAGAGGTTATGGTCATTTCCCGAACGCCTGTTCAATGCACTCTCCATGTTAGTGGAGTCCCATTGAAACAGGTGGAGAAGTTTAAGTATCTCGGGGTCCATTTCATGAGTTATAGAAAAAGCATTACTGAGTTATCCTGTAGGATTGGTCAGGCTGGAGCAATTTACAGACAACTCGGCGAATCTGTTATCAGGAGGACTGATCTTCAATTCAGTGTTTGTTCCAACCCTCACCTATGGTCATGAGGTTTGGGTTATGACCGAAAGAATAAGATCGCGGATACAAGCTGCCGAAATGAGATTTCTTCGTTGTATTGCTGGGGTGACTCGCCGAGATCGGGTAAGGAACACCAGAGTACGCGAGGCACTCAATGTAGAGCAGCTACTTCTTCGAACGGAAAGGTCCATACTTCGTTGGTTTGGGCACGTTAAACGCATGTCCCCAACTCGGTTTCCAAGACGTGTCATGGAATCCGTGCCGTCGGGTAAACGTTTCCTGGGTAGGCCTAGGATAAAATGTCTGGACCAAGTCCGAAATCTCACCTCTACCCGTATGGGGATAGCCCCTGATGAGTTAGAGTCGGAAGATCGGAAAATGTGGAGAGTCCACTTAAGCTCTCTAAACCCGCGACCCTCATAGTGGATAAGCGGGCTATTGGAAGATGATGATGATGATGATGATGATGATGATGACTTTTCTGCCATCTCAGGCATAAATATCTTAGAAGACAGGATATCAAAGAACTTAGCGACACACCTTTCAAGGACATCTGTCCGTTTATCAAAGCTTCGTCTTCAAGGTCGTTTGAAATCCAAGGGATACTTCGCCTCTAGTGGACGCTATTCGATATAATTTTGAAACCATTTGTCATATGCTTTGTGGGGCATGGCTATGCTAAGTTTTTGGGTTGACGAAGAGAAGAAAAACTTTCCTCCAGAACACTTAGATCAATGAAGATCCATTGTGATGCCCATGAAGGTTTGACTCTCATACTGTATGAATCTATGGGTCTTCAAGCTATCTCGGGGCGTTTATTAATCTGTTGGAGAGTACATGGAGATCTTGAAAGAAATGTTTTCTCAGAAACTTTAGAAGACGGAGTCCCGTGCAGTAGCAGAGGAAGTGTGGAGTATATGTGAAGTTTCTTTGCAGAATCCTTTAGGTTCTGCTCCTGTTGTAGAATGGACACAGTATTCTTGTAATGACACAGAAGTTGGCTGTCAGCCAGATCTAATCTTAAGGATGATCCCTTTTGTGCTAGTTCATCAGCCTTTTCGTTGTCTGGCACAATTCTGTGTCTGGGAAATCAGCATTTTGCTGTGTGTCAGGAACCCGTAGTTCTTCACGACAGCAATGCAAAAGCTTCGGTTTTATTTCTGTGGGATAAATTGATTTTATTGTCTCCTGGCTGTCAATGTAAAAGGTAATATCAGGATGTGGTATCACCTTGTTCGCAGCTTGTTGAGCGGCTATCGTCACTGTCAGAATCGCTGCTTGGAAAACGCTGCTATAACCTGGGAGACTGATAGACCTACGTAGTCAAAGAGCTTCGTATAACAATCCAGCCGCAACGCCTGTGTCCATCTTGGAGTCATCTCTGCAGATGGACCTGGGATTATGGAAATGGCTAAGAAGATATACGTATCATTCATATTGTTGATGAACTTTATATTTTTATGGGTTCTCGTTAAAAGTTTGACATTTGCGAACTTCTGAAGTGCAATACTCTGTGTTGACATTTTAAAGAGTCGTGCCCATACCTAACAAGTTGCATAGACCAAATAAATTTAACTCGAAATCGGA
This sequence comes from Matsumyia berberina, assembly GCA_917880715.2. NCBI lineage: Eukaryota > Metazoa > Arthropoda > Insecta > Diptera > Syrphidae > Matsumyia > Matsumyia berberina. Next base: position 41,928,230 of record OU862870.1, read on the forward strand.
GACGACGTACCATGGCACAATTGTGTAGAAGATTTCGCTTGGAATTGGGTAATTTCACCATGTAGTCATAGTCATAGCAATGGGAGACATACAATCGCAGCATCACTTCATTGTTTCACATTTCCTCTAATTTCTTTCTTAGTGCAGATAATGTTTAATTTACCCTCTTTTAGGTATTACAGGCTAGGTTAGACTAGGTTAAGTGAAAATTGCTTTGTTATGGTGTGATGTGTAGTCTCCACATGAAGATTTGGGGATCTCTTCATCGCTTGGTTGCGATTTTTGTGAATTTAGCCTTAAACCTAAAGCTGTTATTAATTTAATTAGTGTACATGTGGATCATTATTTTAGCGCGGAACAGTTTAATAGGTTAGGTTGGGGGGAAGTGCACAACATAAGTGCTTGCACGGAGCCGTTTGGTGCATCGTGTTCCCCTTGGGTGCCAGGGCGGTAGACAAGGGGGAGTTTTGCGGGTTCAAACCCTCTCCCCATGCCGGTGAAAAAATTAATAAATATTAAGCTCAGGCGAAGGTTTGAACTTCTGATTTCAAAATTGTCGTGCTTATGCGTTGTGACCACCGAGTACGTGATGAAAGCGATGCAAAAGAGCATTATAGGTAGCCTTCTAGAGCCATATTTAAGGGATACTTAGCTCCTACGGCCACTTTTTCAAAAAAGTACGAAATGTGAAAATTTCATACAGATGTAAGCGCTTTCTGGTTTTCAGAGCTTTTACCTCTTTTTTACACAGCGTAACTCCTAACTTATGTGCTGTGCTTATAACTATTGCAACTTTCGTCGCCTGAAAACCTTCTTAAGGTCATTGATGAATGAGGATCTTCTAGCTGGGCTTAAAAATAAATAAATACTTGGCGCGACAGCTCGGGATGAGCCAAGGCCTAGCTTCTCGCAACCATTTATGTTGTGCGTGTTACATATTTCGCACAAATGGAAGGGATCTACAGTTTATTGCCGACTCCGAACGGCGAAGTAAGAAGCTCTTTCATGACAGATTATATTCCCGGAGGCTTGTCATTCCCCGACGAGAGGTGGTGCCGTGAAAAATATTCGGTGTTCCTGGTTGGGGCCTGAACCCACGCCGCTCGGTCAGCAGTCCAACGCACTAACCACCGACCCACGGCGACCACTGGGCTTGGTTCTCTCAATATATAGGGTCATCCAACAAGAGGTGTCATTTTCTTTTTAGCGAAAGTACGACGTTTTGCGTGGTCTGCTGACTTCAATTCTTGTGTCAATTGGACCTTATAAGCATGTGGGCCAAGATCTTTAGGCAAAATGCGGTGCAAAGTGGTTGCGGATAAACCCAATTCCTGTGCCCTTTTACAGAGCATTTTCGCTATTTTTTCACCGTGTGAATTTTTACTATTTCAACACGTTGTGCGAATGTGTATCGATCCAGACTTAATAACCTCCTAGTTTTTACTACTGAAAAGTCATCACAATGATAGTTGAATGTTAACAGTTCAACAATGGCGTGAAATTTAAAATGACACCTCTTGTTGAATGACCCTATACTTTGCCATGTAAAAGTGGATGTTGACGCAGCACTTACTGAATTTTTTTTTGTACCTCAGCGGATAACGCTATTGAAGGAGCAATAAAGTCTTTTTTCTGAAATTGAGATTCACTTTATGAAATAAAAAATAAACGTCTTTGAATTCCTTTTTTCCCAGCTGGTCTTTTGCGAGAACATTTTTTGATCTTTTGAAAAAAATTTGGTGAACCCCTCCACACCCATTAGCAAATCCTATCTACGCCCCTGTGTGTTGCCATTTCTAACTCTTTTTAATCATTGGTTGCCCTATTCTTGAACCTGATCTCTTGACGAAACGTATTGAAATTTGCGCAAGGTCCTTTAGTTCTTTGAAGAGCCTGTTTTTGATATGACGGAAGCGATGTGTTTAAAGCTTCGGGCATTCGCAATGTAAATGTTTGATAGTTTCTATTTTTTTCTGTATCCTGGTAGCTCCCTTAATAGTCCGGAGAATTAATACCTAGTCTAGCGGCCACTGTGCCTATCGCCCATTGCCCTGTCAGTACATCTCTTAGGATACTACCTTCTCCTTTCTCCAATGCCAGTAGGCTTTTGGTTCTTTTTTCGTTCAGTGCCGGCCATAAGGCGCGAACACAGTCACCCCTGGCGGAGCAGGCGATGTTGGTTAGTTCATCTATCTTGGTGTCATACATGCGATGTTCAACATGGTTTTCATCTGTACTGGATCTGGGTTAGACCATTTACAGTGTGCCACTGCTGCTCAGTGGTTCGTGCGTTGGACTATTGTGCGCGCTGTGTGGGTTCAAGTCCTAGCCGCATCCACCGAACATTTTTCACGGCATCACCTCTCGTCGGAGAAAGAGAAACCTCTGAGTGTATAATTTGTCATGAAAAAGCTTCTAATTTTCGTGTTATAAATGTCCTTGCCTTAATTCAACAGGCAGGTTAGGTAGATATGCGTTTCGAATTCTAAATTAATTAGCTTAATTATTTTATCGAAATTAGTTTGTTTTGTTTTGGTTTTTATTCAATGCAACACAAATATGCAGTATGGAATCGATATAAACAAATTATAAATTAACACTACAATTAGCAGATCTGTTCAAATGTTTATAGCAAGAATTGCGGAGCAGAACATCATATAGTTCAGTATTCACTGTCGCGAGAGTCGGAAGTATTCAAAAATGTATTGTGGTGGAAAAAACTGAAGATTTGCGCCTTGCAATGATAACAGTGAAGAAGAAACGATCTGATTTCTCAACACAGTGCGACAATTCCTTGAACTCCTCTGAAAATAATAAAATTCAAATAAAGGTGCCAATTTAAAAAAAAAATACTCAACTTTTTATAAGTTTTGTGGGCAGATAAGTCCCGAGCCCCAGTTTAGTTGACTACGAATCGAGAAAATTGTAGAAGAAGTGCAGCGTATTGTATAAATTTACTATATGCAAAAATATGGACGGGTAGAAGTTGAAATTTAATAAAACAAGTTTCGTTTGAGATATCATAGAATTTTTCGTTTTGTTTGAAAAGTCTATCAATGACATTATGTGTGGAATACAGTCAAAATCACTTACAACAACATCGGTTATAACGATGTATCGGTTATAACGACCAAATTTTTAGGTGCCGACTGAGCTGCATTAACTAACCTTGATATCGGTTATAGCGACCTTTCGCTTATAACGACCAAATTCATCGGTCCCTATAAGGACGTTTTAAACGATTTTGACTGTATAACTTCGTTCAAATGACCGCCGCGGCTTCGCTGGGTGGCGCGCATCAGAGAGGTCAGATTTTTGGATGACTTTGACGCATAGATCAGTCTGAATTTGAGCGATGGCACGGGTTACGTTGACTTTGAGGGCTCTGGTCGTTTGCGGCTTACTGGTATAGACCTGCGACTTAAGGAAAGCAAAGGGGTCAAATCGCACGATCTCGGTGGCCAATTCACTTCGCCTCTGCGTGAGATAACCATACCCTCAAATCGTTCGTGCAGAATGTCCATTGTGGCATCAGCTGTGTGGCACGTAGCGCCGTCCTATTGAAACCACATGTCGTCCACATGCATATCATCCAATTCAGGCCAAAAGAAGTTGGTAATCATCGACCTATAGCGCTCGCCGTTGGCGGTGATGGCCTGGCCAACGTCGTTTTCAAAGAAATATGAATCGATGACGCCGCCGCCATCCCAAAATCCACACCAAACAGTGATTTTTTCGGGATGCATTGAACACTCTTGAATCTCATGTGGATTGGTATCGTCCCAAATTCGACAATTTTGTTTGTTGACGTATTCATCGCTGAAGATGATTTTTCAATGAAAATTAGGGTCAGTTTCCAACTGCTCCAGAGCCCATTCAGCGAAAATACATCGTTGTCTATGGTCGTTTACCTTCAGCTCCTGGGTCAGTTGAATTTTGTTCGGGTGCAGACCCAAGTCATGACGCAAAATTCGCCAAGTTGTGGTCTGCGAAAGGCCGAGTTCTTGTGAGCGACGCGAAATCGACTGCCTCTGATTCTCTTGCGTTTCGTCGACGTACGGGGGTTGGTTGATCGTTTACTGAACCAGTGGACTAAAATTTATCCACCACACTGCGAATAGTCCTCTCGGAAGGACGATTATGGCGACCGTAAAATGGGCGAAGCGCGCGGAACGTTTCCCGAACAGGGCACCCATTTTGATAAAACCATTTTATTATTTGCACGTGTTGTTGAACGCTATATTCATCCATGGTGATTTGGCAAAACAGACTGAATAAATGACAGCCAATTTGACAGATGTAGCTTCAAAAATATGGCCGCTATCAACTGTCAAAGTTTGGAAGTCGCTATTGGAAGACTCTTTACAAGGCGGCTATGTTAATTTGATGTCTTAAATCTTTTTCTATTAAGTCGATATCGGTTAAGTGGCCGCCGCGAGAATTGATGACCATTTGGGCCCGTTTTATGGCATTTTCTATCACTCTTGCCAGAACTTCCGGTGATAGGTCCTCGCATTCTTGACGGATATTCTCTTTTACGGTTTTAAGAGTCTGAGGCTTGTTGATATAGACTCTTAACCTAAAAAAAACCGCACAAAAAGAAGTCTGGAACAGTTAAATCAGGCGATCTTCCCGGCCAGTACTAATCGCCAAAACAAGACATAAGGCGACCCAGAAACGCATCAAAATGTCCATTGTCGCGCGAGCTGTGTATACACCGTCCACATATTCTCCAGTCCTAATTCATCAATTTGCGGAGCGTATAATGCCCAGTTGCGTGGCACGTCGTCTGGTCGATACCCCGGGGTCATCTGCGACATCTTCAGCCACAGCTGCGATATTCTCAACAGAACGGCTGCTCTGGGGCCGGCCAGACCTGACAGCATCTCGTGTAGGCCCATACTCTTCTAGGAGAGCAGCTAAACGTCAAAGTGTTTGCCCGGATGGTGTCGGATGACAGAGAAATCTGCGCCGAAATTTACGCTGCGCCAACATTACCGCAAAAAAATCGAAACAATTCTTACGCGTTCTTTAGGAGTATAGCGATTCATGTCTTGTTGACGTGTATTTTGTATCTGTTTACTTCACAAATGTCAAAGTAGAATTGAGAATTGCCGCCATTTGCAAAAATTATAGCATCTTCCGATAGGATGATGACTTTTGCGCCACCTTGTATTTATAAATGTTTATAAGTTTTGTGGGCAGAAAAGTACCAAGGCACTGGGTTGTTGTGTCGATAAAATCTCAGAAGAAGTTTGAAGCAGAGTATTGCATAAATTTACTAGGTTTAAAAATTATTAGTCATGCAGCCGCCTACTATATGAACTTGAAATCCTGCTAATAAAAAATTTCACACCATTTATCAAAGTGAATCCCGAGAAAATCAGATACGATCATTTAACGTGTAAAATCTGAAACTTCCCAATAATGTTTTACAACGTAAACAAACTCTAAGATTCGTTTAAAGAATATCCCTCAACCATGAAGCCGCAGCACTTCGAAAACCTTAATTTGTTTATCAATTAGATCTTACAAGTCGGTGGTGTGCCCACAGTGATTTGCTAACAACAAACCACTTAGGTTTTGTAAATATTTGTTCGGCTACATGAACTACTCTCGTCTTGGGGGGTTCAACTTTCAATTGGGCGCATATTTTTTTCTTGGAGTTTTCAAAACCACACTTGTCACAAATTGGGCTAAGGCAACGGATATTTGGATTGCCTTGAGCGACGAAGTTAAACGTGTTTACTAAATTTGTACTTTTTTTTTTTGCGCAAAGGCTAATGCAATCTAAATGCTTTTTTTTTCCGTTTTGTTTACCTTAAATATCAGTGAGAAACTGGTTTAATTAATTTATTGCATTTCTTTTTTTTTCCTTGCAGACAAAATGTTCGGTATTTCGAGGTCTTGTGCTGTGCATTTGCCTCAACATCTCCTATGCCAATATTGTACGGTTTCCACGGGAGCTGGATCGATACGGTTCAGCGTATTTAATTCCATATTTAGTACTACTTTTTCTAGTCGGCCTTCCAACGATGTTATTGGAGATATCCATTGGCCAGTTCTTGGGACAGGGAGCAGCGCATACATGGCGATCCTCGCCTATTTTTAAAGGTAAGCATCAACTAAGTGGTAAAGTTATTTGGATACGAGTACATATGTAAGTGCAATGTAATTATTTATTTGTTTGGTTTTATAATGAATGCGACTATTAATCCCATTTAGACGAAACAAATATCTTCATGTTTTAGAGCCTACTTTCTGGTGATCAGTAAACTTAAATTGTCCCAAGGCTATGAAAGCCAATAACAGTACAGCTAAGGACTATAGACCCATACACCTTGCGTTTTACACATGAATTTGAATTTAAGTTCATTGCCTCTAAGGGTGCTCCCCAAAGAGAGGTTAGATTTCCTTTTTGTTCATGAACTACTATAATGAACCTCATGAACAGTCGATGTACCCTGCCATCGCAAGACCTATACTTACTTTTGGAAGGTTAGTAATGTACCACGCTGGCTTCTACCGACTACTAACCTTAGAATCATGATGAAAATTTAACTTCAGTGCAATGAGAACTACTCCTACAGCGGGTCCTGAACTATCTCTCAATCTGTTGCGTTTGGACCGATACATGCAAGAATATCCAGCTGACTAATTAGGAAGGGAGGGGTCGACCCTAGACCGCGAGAAAGCGGTCTCGAAAGCAAAGAACAGGTGGAACTCATTAACCGTTTGCAAAATATCAAGAAAGTTTTGACTTAGATATTTAGAAAAGCAAAGACTAATAAGCGAGGAAGTTCGTGTTTGTAGAACTTCTTACTGGTCGTATCATGCTACTGGTCATAGCATGCTCACTAAGAAGCTAAATCTGAACGATATAGAGAATTTGGTGACGAAGAGGATGTGGGTACATAAGGACACAAACCATTTTCTCTGTCACCTCTCTGTTCTGTAGAAAAAAATTAGGCACTGGGATAAATATTTTTTTCATCACCTACTACCATTTCTACTTAATTTTGGAACAGCGACCAGATAGTTAGTACCAATAAATTAAGCTACGTTGTAGGGAGAAAAAAGCATAAGTTTCGTAATGTGTTCACATAGAAGTAAGTGTAAGTGTCCCAGGTCCATCTACACAGATGATTCCAAGACGGATACAGGCGCTAGGGATTGGATTCTCTTCCAAAACTCTTTCACTATCTGGGTCAATCAGACTCAGACAGATCAGACTGAAAGAGTTTCGGAAAAAAATTCAAGCCCTACGGCGAAGAGGAAATGCATGAAGATACTCCACACTTTCTCTGCCTGGGACTCTGTCATCTAAGGTTTAAAATCCTGGGAAGACATTTTTTTAAAGATCTCGAAGAACTATTCCCTAAATGACCTGTACAGATTTATAAACGCCTCGAGATGCCTTAAAAACCCATGGGTTCATATTATAGATAAAACTCATAGGTTCACACCGTATGACAGTCACAATGGATTTACATTGATCCTAGTGTGAGGGGCGATAGTTTCCCTTACCGTTGTCAGCCCAATAACCTTACCTTAGTGTGATGAAGAGTTCAGTTCACATTTTATCAACCCACAGAGCCTTCATCATCATCATCAACATTTTCCAATGACTCGTTTATCCACTATGAGGGTCGCGGGTTAAGGGAGCTTAAGTGGACTTTCCACATTTCCCGATATTCCGCCATTCTCTTAATCATCAGGGACCATCCCCATAAAGGTGAGATTTCGGACTTGGTCCAGCTATCTCATCCTGGGCCTACCCTGGGGTCACCTACCTGATGGCACGGATTCCATGGCACTTCTTGGACACCGAGGTGAGGACATGCGTTTTACGTGTCCAAGCCATGGAAGCATGGACCTCTCCGCTCGAAGAAGTAGCTGCTCGACATTGAGTGCCTCGCGTACTCTGGTGTTCCTAACCCGATCTCGGCGAGTCACCCCAGCAATACAAACAAGAAATCTTATTTCGGCATCATTCGCGATCTTATTCTTTCGGTCATTACCCAAACCTCATGACCATAGGTGAGGGTCGTCACACACATTGAATTGAAGACCGATAGCTTAGCTCCGATGCCAAGTTCAGTCCTCCTGATAACAGATTCGCCAAGTTGTCTGTAAATTGATCCAGCCTGACCAATCCTACAGGATAACTCAGTATTGCTCCTACCATCCCTCGCAAATAAGGTACTCCAATGGGACTCCACTAACATGCAGAGTGTTTGGGAAATCTCTGATTTGTTCACGTTTACCTTCATCCCAGCTTCAACACAGACGGCGGCGAACCTATCTAGTGCGCGCTGAAATTCGGTCTAGGTGGACGTAGAGATGACCAAGTCATCAGCGAAAAGCAGATACTCCCAGGCATACTCCCAGGCATACTCCCAGGCCTTCTCAAGTACCATTCTGAGAGTGAATAGCTGGTCGGTTGTGCTTCTATCTGGACGAAAGCCGTTCTGCTCATCACCCAACCTAGACTCGACCACGGCTATGGATCGCGCTTTCAACACCTTTGCAAAGACTTTTCCGGGGAGACTTAAAAGAGATACACACCTATAATTGGAGCAATTTCTTTTAACATCTCTTTTGAAAAAAATGAACAATCTCCCCGGTTTGCCAATCGCTAGATGTTTCAGCACATTCCCAGGCCACCTTAATGACACGAGAGAGCCATTTCACTCCCTCTATTCCCAAAGCCTTGAGTAATTCTGGCCGGATTTCTGGTGGGATTATTCTCCGCTCTACTCAAAACCATGGGTCTGCCATTCTCAGTGCCCTGTTCGGGATTGAGCAGCTCTGAAAAGTACTCGCCTTATCTGCGGATGATGTCCTTCTCATCGGAAAGAAGGACACCATCTTTGGATTTGACTCCTTCGATGATATTAAACTTCCTTCCTCTGGGACGGTCTGCCAGAAAACATGTTCAACATTTGCAGATCTGTGATTACGATCCAATTTCTCATTGAACTCTTCTATGTACCAATTTCGAGAAGCTGAATCCCCCAAGTGTATCAACACTTCGAAGGCTTTCTTCTTCTCTCTGATGGCTTCTTGAGGTCTGTGTGTTTTTAACCACGCAGTTCTTTTCTCACCACCAGCCGCCACACCGAACCGCTTCACTTCGCAAACATCTCCTGCAGAGGCAATGACTGCTGTTGAAAACAACCGCCATTCTTCCTTTACATTTGTCGGAAGGGTTGGACTTTGTTCAAACCTTTCGGATGACTGCCGTGCAAACTCCTCCAGTATCTCATCGTTCTGCAAACTCTCCCACCGTATACGTGTAACCAGCTCTTGTAAGACTAGTACTTCATCGTTGAGATACAATTTGCACAACACGAGGTGATGAGGTCACAAAGCCTTACGTGACCTTATCTCCTCATTCACCTCATACAAGCATACGACGAAACAAGCAAATCGAATCCAATCTCACAGGAAGTTAGTAAAAAGTTGGGTAATCCATAGATACATAGAACGAATGATCAATAGCACTGGCCCTTTCAACGCTCCTTCGAATACCCGATGAAAAAACTACTGTCTTGTATGCCATTTTCGGTCTAGTCTAGTTCCTATCTCCATTTTGGACCCTTACCAGATATGTTCCGACGTTGATGGTTGATGCTTGTACTTTTCCCCGTCCTTTCTAAATGAGGTGTAGTATCAAGTCATAGCTTATCGTTGTTTTGCCTCTGCGTTCATGACAATTCCGACAAGACCTGAGCTTTTTCTTCTGAAACGCACCCATATCCCAGGTCCATGTCCTAGTTTTGTGTGAAGTGTCTCCTCCTTATGGGTTAATAAATATAATGAAAATGGCGCGACAGCTCGGGATGTTGTGCGTGTTACATATTTCGTACGAATAGAGGGAACTTACAATGCGGAATCAATGCCGATTCCGAACGGCGAATTGAGAAGCTCTTTCATGACAAATTATACTCCCGACGAGAGGTGGTCCCGCGAAAACGGTTCGGTGGACATGACATATCGTTTTACATTTCAGACGGAACTACGTAGATAATATTTTTAAAATTCCTTAATATTAATCAGTTATTCGTTTTACTATTTTACAGGCGCATGTATAGTCAGCAGATTCGCATCATGGTTGGCATCGATATGGATCTCGCTTCAGGCAGTTATCTCCGTAGCCTATATTGGAATGTTCATGTTCAAGTCACTGCCCTTCAACGAATGCGTTGGCGACATTAAATTAGCCTCAGTAAGTTTCAACCTAAGCGCTAAGCCTCTGTTCGAGATTTAATGGTATTTCTTATGCTTACAGAACGGATACAAGGTGGTGGGCAACAATGGAGTTGAATGCATTCAAAAGACTTTCCTCACGCCATTTTGGGAAAACCCTCTTTATTTCGGACTTTTAGCGATAGGCTTAGTATTTATTTGGATGACAGTCATGTTTTGGTAAGTTATAGCATCACCACTGATTCATTTTTCCTGATTTCTGTTTTTTCTTGTCCTCTAGCACTCACAATGCAAAAGTTTACCGACGCATATCGTTTTTCTTCGGACTCATTGGCTTCGCTTTGTTATGCTCACTGACCAGCTGGGAAGTACATTCCTCACTGGAAAGACAATACTTCCCTGAATTGTGGCCGTTTAATAAGTCACAACTTCTTGACAGTACAATTTGGTTCAATGCGCTCGTACAGGTGATATACGCCACAAACATTGGATTCGGAGCACTGCCCGTGGTGACGGGGAAATTCCTATACAAGGGCGATGCGGTTCGTACCTCGGTGGTATACCTCTGCTTTAATTTACTCATCAACGCAATTGCCGTAACACTATTCATGGTCCAATTCGATAATTTGGCATCGAGAAGCTTGAGCAACCTGGAGGCGTTGAAACCCCTGACCGCAATCTACGATCGTGTACTAAACGAAGATAACGACCTCTTGGCCAAACTAATTCCCTGTCTAATTTACGCACTGATTGTAATCTCAGCGATCGTCTCGATCACTGTTGCGATTTACACATCGACGCGGCTTGTACCGCGTCACCCGAACTACGTAATTAGCTTGATTGGATTCGTGATTGCAGTTGTGTCGCTGGCCGCACCAAAGTTTATCATTCCCCGCATTCTGGACACGAGAATTGTGGGCACGCTTGTAATAACAGCGCTGATCTTCGACCTAATAGCGACGACCTGGATTTATGGGGCGAAAAACATCTACACCGACTTGGAGTTCTCCATTGGTCGACCCATCTTCAAAGGCTGGGTATACCTGTGGTGCTTGGGTCCAGCATTTCTGACCGGTGTCCTCGTGTGGTGGTGCGCCGATGATGATCAGGGTGATCTTCTGTCGAAGTACATGCCTCGATGGGCACCCATACTCTTCGTCATAGCAGTCATTCTGATCATAGCTTGCATAGAGATATTCAAGCAAGTGGATTACAACTTCTTCGGAATGATTTGCGAAGCTGCTAAGCCTGCAAAGGAATGGGGACCAGCGGACCCTCTGGCACGACACGCTTGGAAGCAATGGCGATCGGTTTGCCAGGACACTGGGAGAAAGGACTTCACCCTACGTCGTCGTGGTACGCGCGACTATACTCATTCCATAAAGAAAGGTCAGTATTCCACGTCAAAGTATGGAACGAACAATTGGAAGTCCTCGACGCCTGGAAACAGTTCCCCCAATTACAGTGGATCTGTATTTGGTGACTCGGCAATCGAGGAAGACATCAGTGTGGACAAGTATTCCGGGATAAATCACCAATTCACAGCATTCCAAGGCAACGATGGCAAGGCGTTACACTATTCGAATAGATCGCGACAACCACCATCGCATGAGCGTCGTGCCACTCAACTAAACTCCACCGCAGTAGCACCCCCCGAACGACACAAGGAAGTCGTCTACATCCGCCGACTATCGAATGGCGATGGAAACAATCATTCCACCAGGATCGAGATAACTCCGTCCAAAGAGTCGATTACATACGGCACACGAAATCCAATGGGAAGGAACTCCAGCCAAAACTACAGCGTCCCCAATCGAACCACCGTCAACACAGGCAACAGACACATCCTACAAGCAAATGGCCAAGCACCAGTGGCAACCCTGGGAGACGTAGCCGCCGGGAACGGAGACCACATTTGCTGGCGAAAGTTCTCCGTAAATGCCGAGGAGTATTCCACGGAATTGTGATTCTGCGTTTCTATCCATGCACCGATCGCACGCACTAGAATTAATTATCAATTACTTTGCAAAAGACTTATCTCAGTTCAAAAGGGACTCTGAATTGATTTCACTGTGTAAATAAATTATTTTCTACTGTAGAAGAAAACAATGAGAAACCAATCAAAGCAATGACTTATTTATGTTAATCTCTTAAGCAAGTTTGTTAATTTATATAAGTAAATTTTGTAAATACTTTTAGAAGAAACTTAAACTTAAACGATAATAAAATTACGCTCAATGCGAGGGTAGTATCATACTTTGGTTCCATGATGAATGTGTGAAGTTTAACATTTAAAATTGAAGAAAACCTAATATCTATGGACCACTCGCTTGAATGCCTTAACCAGGGACGTATTGAGTGGTATAGGGTCATAGACAATTGCCTACATCGAATTGGTTGAGATGGTGTTTGCACATAAATGCACTGCTTCAAATGAAACAATATTGTGAAGCCATAGCCTCATAGGATGAAATTTAAGTTTGTGTATAACGATGGCCATGCACTGATAGCACTTTGCTGTGTAGTTGCTTTAGATCTGTTGTCCACATAGGTCCCAGTATACTTACTAACTTAAGGTGGCGCTACAGTCCGAGGTGACCTGGGCCTCAACCAACATGCATCTCCAGCCAGCTCGATCTTTAGCCCGCTGCCTCCAGTTTCGCACGTTTCGCCAAGTTTGTTAAGGTCCCCTTCCACTTACGTGCGCCACCTGAGTCACGGTCTCCCTCTACTGCGCCGTCGCGTGTAGATTCGAAAATTTTCCAGACCGGAGCATTGGTGTCCATCCGCTCTACATGACCCAGGCACTTCAGTCGTTAGACCTTCACCCGAAGAATTTTTCTCTCAAAAAAGCTTAAAGCAATCTCATCCGCTTTTGTCGGAGTCCATGCCTCTGCGCCGTAGAGCAGGACTGGAGTGATTATTAACGGGTAACTTTAGTTGTTCGAAAGAGGGCTTTGCTACTCAATTGCCTTCTTAGCCCAAAGAAAAAACGATTGGCAAGGATTATTCTTCGTTTGATTTCAGCGTTTGTCATTGTCTGAACCTAGGCAGACAAAGTTCTTAACTACCTTGAAGTTATAACTGTCTATAGTGACGTTCTGTTCGAGACATCGGTGTTGGGAGTCCTTTCTTGTTGACAGCATATACTTCGTCTTGCAGTCATTGACCGCAAAACCCATTTTCGCCGCCTCCATTTCAATACTCACGAACACACCAGTGTAATCACGCTGCGTTCTTCCGATTATGTCAATGTCATCGGCGTATCCGAGTAATTCGACGGACTTTTGAAAGATTGTGCCTCTGGTGTTGGCGTGTGAGTTTTGCACAACTCTTTCAAGAACGATGTTGAAGAAGTCGCATGACAGCGCGTCGCCTTGGCTAAATCCTTTTTTGACATCAAAGGTCACGGTGAGGTCTTGACCGGCCTTGATGGAGCAGCGTGCATTCTCCATCGTCATCCTGCCCAAATGGACGAGTTTGTCAGAAATGCCAAAACTAGACATGGCTCTGTATAGCTCGTCTCTATAGATGCTGTCATACGCGGCCTTAAAATCGATGAAGAGGTGGTGGGTATCGATTTGAAGTTCCTGGGTTTTTTCCAAGATCTGCCGCAGTGTGAATATTTGGTCGATGGTGGACTTTCCTGGCCTGAAACCACACTGATATGGACCGATCAGGTTGTTGACGAACGGCTTCAGGCGTTCACACAACACGGCAGATAAGATCTTGTAAGCGATGTTAAGAAGACTGATGCCTCTGTAGTTGGCGCAGTTCAGAGGGTCTCCTTTCTTGAGGATCGGGCAAACAATGCTGAGATTCCATTCATCGGGCATACTTTCCTCCGACCATATTTTACATATGAGTTGGTGCATGCGTCTTACCAAGTCATCGCCTGCTGCTTTCAACAGCTCGGCAGCAAGGCCGTCAGCTCCAGCAGCTTTGTTGAACTTAAGCTTCGAAATGGCTTTCTTCACCTCGTCCAGGTCGGGTGTGCGGCATTGTTGGTCTTCGTCGTCCAGGTTGATTGGTTCATTCTGCCTGACAGCGGGATTTGATTCGTCGTCGCCGTTAAACAGTCTGCAGAAGTAGTTCTTCCATATTCATATCATCAACCGCGATTCTACTAAGATGTCCCCTTGTTCATCCTTGCAGCCCTCGATTCGGGCTCTGTAGCTTCGACAGGTTCTTTTTACCCTTTGGTAAAACTTCCGAACCTCATTCCTGCAGTAGCATCTATCTATTTTCTCCATCACGCGCGTCTCATGCTCCTTCTTCTTCCTCCTGAAAAGCCTGTGTTCGTCTCTTCTCTTCTGCTCGTAGAACTCACAAGCAGCTCTAGTTCTTCTGTGTAACATCGTTTTGTATGCCTCTTGTTTCGCTGCATGTGCTTGCCGGCATTCGCCGTCAAACCAGGGGTTTCGTTGCGGTGACCGACTGAAACCCACCACGTCAGAGGCGGCATCTCTGATTGCTTTTTGGCAATGTTGCAACTGGTCTTCAATACTTGATGCTGGCGGCATAGGACTTTTTGAGAGATTGAGAGAGACTCGATCGGAAAAGGATCTGGTGATCTCTTGCGATTGCTGCCGTTCGATGTCAAACTTCCGCACAGTATTTCCTTATCTTGGCGGTGTTCGGAATATCTGCAATCATACCTTGTCTCATAGTCCCAGTCAATGTTGGCCTCTCGGCACGCGGCATCCCTAATACTGGAGAATTGCCTTGCGTTGATCGCAATGTGGTCAATCCGATTGACGGTTGATTGATTAGAGGATCTCTATGTTCCTTTCTGAATATCGAGATGCATATTAGCTAAGGAAATATTTCGCCCCGCAAAGTCGATCAGCCTAAATCTCTTATCAGAGGTGGTGTCGTGTAGGCT
Organism: Matsumyia berberina; assembly: GCA_917880715.2. Classification (NCBI taxonomy): domain Eukaryota; kingdom Metazoa; phylum Arthropoda; class Insecta; order Diptera; family Syrphidae; genus Matsumyia; species Matsumyia berberina. The sequence continues at coordinate 41,943,327 of OU862870.1, forward strand.
CTACTTTCCGACAGTACTAAAAAATATGCTCTCTCTTCCCAGCTTTGCGTTAAAGTCGCCTAGGACAATGGTAGTAAATTTATCCAAGGGAATTTGTAGCTAATTTTGTCTAACGTTGTCCACTCAACTGTGGCATAAGCATCGATCCTGTCTCCGTTGGCTGCAGCAGTGCATTACTTAAGGACGAATTCTTCATCTATGGCTCAAAGTCCTAGAAGGTTGCAGACCTATGTATCCGGTCATGGCATCTCAACTGGATACCATTTAAATTTGTTGAATTGATTTGTAAATTGTTGTGGTTTCTCGGTACACCAAAAGAGAATATATCTTCTGTGGAATCTAGAAGTAAATTAACTTCTTCTTGGATTAGACGATGCGGGGTGCAGCGTGGTTGCGGACCCACACAATGTTGCAACTTCTGTGCCGGGTAACTTTCTTACATTGTTCACCTCTGTGACAGTATCCAGGAAGGTCTTAGATGGGGCTTATAGCCATATATCATGTCCTGGGTTATCACTGCGGTCCTAAGGCTGATCCTCACCTATCTGTAGTATATTGGCTTAGAGGCCAGCTCTGGAAAGTAGAATGAGCGTTAAAATTACAAGTTCCATTCCGAAACTTGCCTTGTGAGTAATAGAATGCACCAGTCCAATCCAGTAGAAAAGTGATTTGTCTGGAGATTTTAAGGGCGATAGGACCAAAGCATTGGAAAACATTAAACCGCATCGATCGCGTGCTAATGTATCTCATTACCTTTCAATTTGCTTACTCTATATTTTCTCTGTGATGTCAAGTTCAAGGTGAGATCAAAAGTTATGTAGGCACACGCATGTGGTAATCACACTTCAAATTGTTGGTCAAATATTTTAGCAATGCAAAACACGAAAGTGAACAATGGCTAACACAAACTACATATGCAAACGAGTAGCCAAACTTTTGTCGAAAAAGTTCATATCCGGAATGCAGAGCACGTGTACTAAAAGTAGGTTTTTCAAAACGTCCATACGCAGCAGGCTTATATGTGTTTCTTTTCCATGGAGTGGCCGAAATAGCGGAAGACTTTTAGTCGCCATTAATTCAAAGTTCAGTCAATTTAATCAATTGGAGTATATACATAGTTTGGTTTGCTTAGTAGTTAAATCAATAATTCGACCACAATGAGATCTAACTGCAATCAAGAGGTAAGGTAAGACCTCGAACACTTTTAATGTCGCCGTCCTGCCTAGCCTTAGCGAGAACGCGAAAGAAGACCCCGGGGGTCCATATGGATAACAGACCTGAAGCATTTAAGGACAAAGGAATCGGCGACTTATTGGGCTTCATCAAAGAAACAGGAAGATTCGCCAGACCACACGTACACTAGTGTCAATCCCAATAGTTTTCACCTTTCCTAGATCCCTCCCAACATAGGTCCCAAACCAAACCTATCCCTACAGTTCCCACGATTAAATGAGCGGAACACAACGGGCCCGACTGAGGTCTAAGCCTTTCGCTCACCATCATATACTATACCAAGCTAAGATCTTCAACAACCCACAAACCTAACAAAGACTAGTTGTGGTATAAGCCGATGTAAGGAAGTGATACTCGAAGTCACTTTGCCATGGTCATGGCAATGCCCTGTCAATTCAACTAATGGATTGGAAACTAAAAGTGAGGTCGAGACACCTAGTCAGTCGGCTGACGTTTTACAATGCATCGCCTTCTGCATTGTTTGATATACGAGTATTGATAGCCAGTTTGCTGGCAGTCGCAAGCCATATATCGGGAGATAATACGACGTGTCACCATTATGTGTTCAATGGTATTCCTCAACAAATTACTTTCCTTCTGATGATAAGACAAAGACCTTCTCATTTCTCAAGTTAAGTAGATCTTCAACACATGAAAATCTAGTCATGGTATGGGAGGGCTTAAATCTGAGGGAAGGCAATTGCAACGATTGGCTCTGACATGTTATCGGGATTCATGGACCGCATTGATGCCGCCTAATAATTTGAAGATTTCTGCACCTCCAATCGGCTTGCTATACTATATGAGACACGTTTGATCACAACATCTCCCACAGACCCAGTTGGGGATCAACTGACAGGCAAGCAACCTTCAATTAAATTGACCACTTTGCCATCAACTGCCGTTGTAGAAGTAATCTTGTGGACGTCCGGAACAGACGAGGACCCAAAATGAAAATACAACCAGATCATCAACGTATTGAGCAACTGGATACAACTGCAGACCGGTGAAGTCATGCCAACACACGAGAGCCGACAAATTTGAGGAACCCTGAATGTGTTCATAATTCAAGGATTATCTTTCGCTTAAGCTTCAGCTTTATGCCCTTAACTATCTAAAAACATTGAAAAGTGCTGGCGCTGAAAGAATTGTCGGTCGATCGCAGGAATGAGCGTGGCTGTTGGAAAATACCTAGAGAATGATTGGCGATCGCAAATAGCAAAAAGCTCACATCGCAGCTACTCCAGTAGCTACATCTAAACCATGTTAAGCCGGACAACTTTATCCTTACTGGGCGCTGTAGTGCATTTTCCGGAAATCATATTCATCGTTTAGGTTAGGTTAGGTTTGTGGGCGAATGAGGGTTATCTCATCACACTTAGGTCTATGTAGATCCATTGTGATATCCATAATATTTCCTACTGCGGTCTTAGTTTCTTGGCGCCAACCATCCGGACGCCCTTGTAAATTTGAGAAGTTCTGACGGTGAACCATCAGACAGTTCGTCGGTATACATAATCGAAGAAGAATTTGCCTAGGGTTCTAACAGAGGTATGGGGAGTGACAGAGAAAATGGCCTTTGTCCTCACGGACCTCTTCGTCACCTCATCCACTGCATATATCGTCATCTTTCTTTGCGTGATATCCTAGAATGAGTAAGCACTCTCACCAGCATCGACAGCGATTTTCTATTTTTTTTTGTAAAATCTTGCAGGTTTTTGCCTTGTCAAATTCTGGCCACAACTTTTCTGATATTTCACAGGTGGTTAGCGATTTCCACCGGTTATTTGCTTCTCTTAAGGTTTTTTGTGCAACTCATCGGGTAACTGGTTTTGACCTTTAACTTGTTTGGATGTTTATACAGCTATATGTAGTAAGCCATCCCACAAAAAATGTCCAAAAAAATTTGAGTTTTTTTTTGAGCAGAAATGGGTTACAGCGAATTTCCATCGATAATGTGGTTCAAAATTGCGATAAATGATTCCTTATCTTCTCATTCCATTTGATTGCTATTCGAGGCTCTTCCCTAGACATTTTCCCCCTTCTGCTAACAGAATGCTTAATCGGAGAAACGCACTTGAAGAGATCCCTGCCCATCGCCAGAGAATCCAAATCAACATGCTTTTTGCTGTGCACCACATCGAAGCCAGGACAAAGCGTTTCATTGTGTTTCTCCAATCGTCCCTATATGGTAAATGCTTGCTCACATTTTTTACAGAAAAACCGTGCTGATGGTGAACATCGACGTTCCGAAATGTTGGAAAAGTGCTTGTCGCACTGTTCGGATTTTAGCCCTCTCGTTTGTGTGTGCCTCTTCACGTGAGCCTTCAGACAACTCTAAACTTTCGCCCGCAGAACTCACTCTAGTGATGTGAATGCATGGCTACCTTGTGCTCCTTCAAAGTCTATTTGCCGGGAACTGTCTCATAGCAACACCTGCAACATGCGACACCTGACACCATCTTTTTCGGTTGACTTTGATTTCTTTCTCATTCGCTTCTTTGGTGGCGAGTAGTTTTCTTCGCTGCCGCAGCTGTCATCTGTCATATGGTGCTGGTCCAGAATCCAGTTGCTCTGACGATTTGCTGATGTTCAAATCAGGGTCGCTTTTGATGGTCTTCTTGGTTGTAGACGTCGAATTTGACTTTTTCACGGGCCTACCGGCTTTGGAAATAACGACGTTTGAGAACTTTCGGGATCGACGATGCAAGCGGCGTTTTCCGAATCAGAGTCATCAGCGGATGGTGGTAATGCCTCTAAAAACTTGAAATCCCGATCCTGACCAAACCTATGGGTTTCTTTAGGTTTCTACTGGTGGACACGCGACGTTTTGGTCTCCTTAACAACTTCTCGAGAAGGGCCACGTAGTTCGATTCTCTCGCATTGGGCATTGAGAGGGTAGGCGACATTAACGCTGCTTGCGCATATCCAACAGATGTACTGCGCCAAGAAATCTTTGCGCTGGATACTGACTGCCGGGCAGATGTCCATCAGCTTCTCATCGTAGGGCTTGGTGTGTTCCTTCTTGAACACGCTGAGCAGATCTGTGACTGACTTGCAAGTGCGACACTCCCTGTCATCCACGTTGGAAGCATCGTCATCTTTAAATGGCTTTGGAGTCGATCTCAAACTCGTTTTGACAGATTTTACATTCGATTTTGGAAGGTTTTTCGAAAACGTGATTCCTTGCTAAGCGACATCGGCTTAGCCAGAAGAGTGAAGGTTCAACGACTGAGGTAGCTGGGTCATGTAGAACGAACGGGCGTCAATGTTCCCGCACGGAAAATCGTCAAATCTACATCCGAGGGACGGCGCAGTAGAGAAAAACCGCGACTCAGGCTGGCTAAAGATCGAGCTGGCTGGAAACGCTTGTCGGTTGAGGCCTAGGTCCACCCCGGACTATAGAGTCACCTTAAGTAAGTGAGTAAGTAAGATTCCTAGCTCGTTAGTTGGGTAGAATAATTGTCCGTTGATCACATTAGAACTAGTTTCTCGACCACGACGCTTCCGCTGTTTGTGGACACGAGTCATTTTCCTGCTCACACTTTAAAAGCACTGCATCGCGACGTATCTTCGGCAGTTGCGAAGGCGTTTTCCTGGAATCAGGAATTCTTCGGTGCCATCACCAATATTTGTGTCTGTCACTTCCTCTTCTTCCTGAAGGAATTCACTGGCGTTAAAAGCGATCGCGGGGTTATCGGCGTTCATGCAATTCTTCCAAGCCACCTGCAACAGGATGGCGTTTTCGTCCACTTCAGTTCTGCCGCCAAATCGACACTAGGTATGTATAATACAATTCTTTTAGTTTTTGGTAAGTTCACGTGATTTCAGCCGAAAAGAGAGGATCGGTCAGGCTTAATCACCATTCTGCAACTCGTCCCCCTGGCTTAAAATAGAAAAGTGTGTACATTAGATGGACGTTCCTGATCATCACGTTCCTTGATCCCTTTGAACTTTATGTTTACCTAAGCCGCCCAATAAATTATATCAAATCGTTTTGGGTCTCTAAACTCGTTGGCAAAGTTTAAGTTGACAATTTTATTGTTCAAGTGCCACAATGAAAGCCGGTGCTGCCAGATTTGCATGTAAGAATCCAGAGAGCAGCTAATCAGGTAATATTTGGCCGGAATAAGTGTATGCGCCGAGGACAATTAAGCTTAATTAGCATCTACTTCTGTCAAGACGAAAGACACATTGGGTAATAAATAGTTGAAAACCCCGAGACGGATAACTCGAATGGCAGGCATGATAAATGTGACACGAAACTATTAATAAAAACAATCAATCGAAAACGCGTGTAACATCTTCGTTTGGGTGTTCCAACTGGCTTCGAACATGGCTTCTTTCACCACGAAGAATTTCTGGTTTTCTCTTTCGGTCCGAGTTTTTCATTATCACTTCTCAAGGCCGTGGGATGACTGTGTGTGTGTGTTGCGGTTTTTTTTTTTTTTTTATTCAAATTAAGTTTGAGGGACGGGTACCAAAGTGTGCGATGGTACCTTTCTTAATTTTTTTTTTCTTGGAATATGTGTATCGAGATGTGAAAAACTATCCGAATCGGGGAACTCTGTAAGGAAATTAATCAGTCACAAGCTGAAACTAGTTTAAAGCGTTGGCCAGTTCACCTCGGTAAGATCTCGCAATTGTTCGATACTAATGGCGATTTTGTTTCGAAGTTCGATTAGCGTCTTGGTCGCACTATTGCGGAGATGCATTGTTAAGAGACAGACCTTCTCGGAGCGACTTACTTTGCTCCAATTTTAGGGAATGAAAATGAATTTATAATGCGCGTTAATGGAAATCCACGCATTTATTTTTGTATCTTCGAATGCGTGGAAGTTATTTATGACTGGGAATGGGCGTCTCATGACAAGTTTTGAATTGCTATCGTTAGCAGCACGTGGATTTGGCTTTGTCTGTTGTGGACTACCAAAATTGTTATTGTGTGCTATTCTACATGTGATGGGGAGTCCTGCGGTTAAGATTGGTCAACTGTTTTGGAGAAACACAATAAATTAGTCGAACATAGCGAAATTTCAAGTTCTGACATTTTGAAAGTGATAGTGTGGTCTTATCGAGGTAGAACTTAGACTGAGTGGGGTGGATGCCCTCGAATGCTTAGATAATCGTTTTGTCGATTGTGTGTGTATCGATTAGGAAACGTTGGATTGAAAGTTAAAACACTGGTTTATAGCTTGAGCTTTATCTTTTGTGGACAGATACTTGCAACGTGGTCCTCAAGTCAGAGCAGGGAAAGGTAGGTATATGTGACGATTCAACTGAATCCAATTAGTACTAGGACGTACCTTTTTATTATCACGACTCGTGTGAGCTGGTTGATGATGTGTGATGTTGAAGATGGGAGAGACAGCCGGGGGTGCCTAGATCCAGCCAGTGCATTTTAGAAATCGGACTAGATCTCGTATTTTTTACCCGAGATGCCGCTGAGGTCGTCGAAGAATGGTTGTTTTAGTGCACGCAGTTTGACTTTTGCTACTGTCGGACATTCGCAGAGGAAGTGGAAGGGAGTTGAAGGTTGTATGGAATACTCAGTTTGGCCACATGATCTCCAATTGGCCAATGCCTCGTGGTTATGGCCGTCATTCTGGCAAAATCTGAGCGGGTTCTGCTTAGGAGATCTCTTGCTCTAATCGTATCGTAGGTTAGCCATATATTTCTAGTTTTGCGTAGTTGATTAATCCTCTCCATTGGAGGTTGGCCTTCTGCAGGAAGTAGTAGTGCTTTTGTCCTTTAACGGCCCCAAGCGGGATGTGGACCATTGCCGCGAGTGAGCCGTAAAAAGCTGCCTGGCCAGCTCATCTGCACGCTCGTTTCCTGTTATATCACTGTACCCTGGAACCCAGAGCAGTGTGACCCTCAACGGCTCGCTCAAGCGGGCAAGCTCGTGATTCTTTACTTTACCGCCGCCACAGATGCGACACAAATTAAACGCAGCAATTCGTATTTATTTAAGGTCCTTTTCCCTTACTGATTTTAGGGCATCTATGGATACTCAGTTGTGGTATTTCTGCAAAACTTATTTATCCTGGCAGTGCCGCGAAACACACCACCAAGATCTTACCTGTTTCTGATTCTGAACGGTGCATTAAGAAATTTTTTTCCTGACAAAGAGGGTTTGGTGGTTTTTATTTGTACTCCAAGCTAAGACATGCCGACCACAGCTCTTACCCCACAAATCTGTGTTTAAATCTTCACGATACTCGAGATACATATATGCATAGATACTTGCAATGCATTCCACTATGAGGACTTACAACAGCACAGAACTTGGTTGTTCCTCTACTAGTCTATTTGACATTCATATGTACATATCTTAATAGGTTTTGAAGAGATATGAACTCCACCGATTCCTCAACAGAGTTTGAGCCAAAACGCAGTAATCACGAAGAGGACTTCACTTTAAAATTAAAATTCCATCCTTCGTTGGTTGCTGAGTGAACAAAAATTATCTGCGACTGGCTAAAGTCCCCTCTGTAAATATGAAATAACCTTGAGATACCTGACCCACTGATCAGGATTTACATGTCGTATATTTCAGCGGATTATCTTTTGACTTTTTAACACCATCGAAAGAACCGTACATAAAAAAAAAACCACCCATTGACTGGTTCCTCAATGCAAAATAGTTGTGTTATTAACATCGCTTTACGATTTTACGAGACACCCAAAACCTTTACCGGAAATAGTATCTTTGCCTTCGTATAATGTCCGAGATAGCCATCGATTTTACCTGCGTGAAGGGAACTCTGCGAACGGAATTAATTTAGGTTAATTATGTATCCATACATATTAATAAAAACGGTGGACCGATACGATCACAGGGTGCGTTCACCAAGAATGTCGATCGTCTTGCAGACGAACGAATACACAAAACAGGTATAGAGCGAAGCCAGTGATTTGCAAAACATCAACGATTGCACAGCAAACTGCTTGCCAGCGTTAGCACATATTGTGGACTACGTGGCGTATACGTAATATTTGTATTTATAATTTTCACTTAATTTTATCTATTTGACTGAAACGATGGGGGTGATGATTGCATTAATAAAGTGTTTAAAAAATAGTTTGCACATTTCACATTAAATAAGAAATGATGTGTTTGGATTGCGTACAAGGAATTATATCGCGCAAGGACGGAGTTAGTTAACCTTTTGGATGTTTCACATACAATAGGATTTAGTCGTATTCGTTTCGATAACATTACCCTTCGCATAGCAAATCAATAACTGAAAGAGCGATACTTCAATCCACTAGTTGATACTAGTGATGTGGCATCCGGGACTGAATCATTCAATTGAAGCGCTTCAGTAAAAAGAAGGAATCATTCACTTCAGTCACACACTTCACTGCTTCAGTTCATTCCTACACTTCAATTTATTCCTACACTTCTTTCGCTTTCTTTTGCTTCTCCTTCAATTCACCCAAACGCTTCAGTTCATTGTCACACTTCTTTCGCTTCTCCTTCTTCAATTCACTCCAATACTATACTTCTTTTGCTTTGCTCTTCACTTCTCTTGTTGAATTTGGAATGGGTGTGGGGGGGACTGAAGTAAATTCATTTTGTTAATTTCTTTCCCCTTTGGAATGTATTTTTTGTTTATTTGACTGGTGCGTTTTTTTCTGTTTTATTCGATGGGAAGGTTTCTCTCTTTTGTTCCGTCAAAAAAAGAACGCTTCAGTGAACGGTTCTTTCAAATGAAAGAGAGTGAATGAAGTGCTTCAGTTAAATGAACTGTTTTCCCCAACTCTAGTTGATACACTTACACAAAATTCACAACAAAAATTAGGATTTTTTGACCCGAATTGGCGAGGTTAAGTTCGGTTTGAGGGCCGATGAAGGCGATATGGATCCTTCTCATCTCACTTAGGTCTAAGAAGACCTTTTGTGGCACCCATTAGTAACCTACTCTGTTCCTACTGCTTCGGTCCACCCCCTTTGGCCATCCGATTGCAAAAGATGAACAGATCCGATAATCATCCGTCGAATAGTTGCTCGTTGTCATCGAAGAGAAACTTGCCCCTAGTTCGTTACAGGCACTGAAAAAAAATGGCAAATTGTGTCGTCACCTCTCATTTAGTGTTTAATTTTTTTTACTCGGGTTTGGAAACGCTCCACTCAGGCGCAACTGGTCCAATGTACTAACAGGAAGCAGGACTCAATTTGTACCCATTTTAATGGAATTTTCTCGACTTTTTCCAAAATGCACACCAATGATAAGGAGCTTACAGTTTCAGCACTCACTACATCAGCACCGGAGTTCTGCCACCTGATCCAAACAAGGGCAGGACAGTCGCAAAGAAAATTATATAAAATATCGTTACCCTCTTCATAGGTTTCGGAGACTGTAGTGCCACTTCAGCCTAAATTAAAATGCTTGGAAAAAGCGAGGTTTCCGATAGAATATCACTACAGTCTCTTCTACTGAGTGACAGGAAGATTCTGCCGATTTCTTACAGTCGTTTGGGAGCATCCTGGAGAACCGTGGCACACGCAATTGTATTTGCAGGAAAATCAATCGTCAATGAAGCCTCTGAAAAAAGACGCCAAAGACTCAACGCAGGTTTAGATCCTAAAAAATCATACTCTAAACCTTGTATAGCAATCTCATCAGAGATCTCATTTCCAAAGATCCCAGTGTAACCTGGGATCTAGACAAGAATCAAAAAGTTCAGCATTGCTACTCGATTCAGAGAGTTTTTGCTTTCTTGAACTATTTTCAACTGGTTAAAGCATTGAGCAAGGCCTTAAGGGCAGCCTGGCTATCAGGCTATCGATACTTTCATCTAAAAAAAATAAATAGCTGGCGCGACAGCTCGGAATGAGCCAAGGTCTAGGGAACTACAATTTATTGCCGCCTCCGAACGTACAATTGAGAAGCTTTTTCATGACAAATTATACTCTCGGAGGCTTGTTATTCCCCGACGAGAGGTGGTGCCACGAAAAATGTTCGGTGGTCATGGCAGGGGCTTGCACAGCAGTCCAACGCACTAACCACTGAGTCACGGCGATACTTTCATCTATTCTTTACAATATAGTCCGTGCTGTAGCTATTAGGATAGCAAAAGTCTCTGCTTGGAAAAATAATAGAATCATACTAGCCTAACGGGTAGTGAAGTCAAATTTAGCGGTCGCCAAGAACACACCAGTACCGGACCCATGACTGATTTCAAAGCCATCCGATAAGATTCAACTACAGCCCAGTCTAGGTTCTGAAAACAGTCCGACTTTCAATTTGCACAGAACCCGAAGTTCTGGTGCCATTGCTTCAATTGGAACCAGGGGCATAGGATAAGCGTCGCGCAAGGTCATCAAACTCAAGTCCTAACCTCTAATTATACCGTCCTTCCGTTGTTAAAAAAATTACCTACATTCGCTATACAAGTTGTTCACAATAATTAAACAACAAGTTTAGCATCATCTAAAGATGTTCGACACTTACCACTATCGAACTTGACTGAATTGTCGATACAAATCTGCCAAATTACTGCAGCATTTTTCAGGCTGAAGTCATAGCTATTTAGATGGTCACCACGGTTAGATGGTTGTTAATGTATCGGACACGGTCGTGTGACATTGTTTTTTTACCACGACAGGTTGATAAAGTGATGCCACGAATCGTTGAATGCTATTACAAATCAGCATAAAACTATTTTGTGATAGATACCTAACCACAGAGAATTAATAGGTTTGCTGGTGGTCCAAACAAGTCTTTTGGACCAATTGAGGTGACTCAGCCCAAGCCTAAACTTCATCAATAAAAAAAAAAAAGGCGGTGTTTCCACTTGCAACACTAAGAAGCCAACTTGAGCTATATGGTCGCCAATGACAGAGGTGATTAATGGTTTGCGTTAGTGAGCATAATGAATCAGGTTCGAGTCACAGCAGAACATGAGACGCTTTTTCACGGTACCATCTCTGAGTAGGTAACGAGGAACGTCCAAAAATATCATTTGTCATTGGAGTGGTCGTTTGAACCAGGAAAAAACAGAATATTCAGCTCACTTTTTAAGAGCCTTGTTATAGCAAGCAGTGTACACATAGATTTCTGCAGACTGTTTAACGGCGACGACAAATTAAATCCCGCTGTCAGGCAGAATGAACCATTCAACCTGGACAACGAAGTCCAACAATTCGGTCCACCCGACCTGGACGAGGTGAAGATAGCCATATCTAAGCTTAAGTCCAACAAAGCTGTTGGAGCAGACGGTCTAGCTGCCGAACTCTTCAAAGAAGCAGGCGATGACTTGGTAAGGAACATGCAATAAAATATGGACGGATGAAAGTTTTCTCGATGAATGGAACCTCAGCATAGTTTGCCCGTTCCTCAAGAAAGGAGACCCAGTGAACAGCGCCAACTACAAAGGCATTAGTGTTCTTAACATCGCTTACAAGATGTTATCTGCCGTGTTGTGTGAACGCCTGAAGCCGTTCGTCGTATAGAGTAGCAAAGCCTTCTCTCGAACAAGTAAGATGACCCTCTATACGACCTTAATCGTTCCAGTCCTGCTCTTAAGCGCAGACACATGGACTCTGTCTAAAGCGGTTGAGGTTCTCTTGGCTGTTTTGAGAGGAAAATTCTTCGGGTGATTTTTGGTACCATCTGCTTAGACGGGGAGCGGAGGAGGAGATACAACGACGAACTGTACGGGCTGTACAGTTGCATCGACTTAGCCAGAAGATTGAAGGTCCTACGACTGAGGTGGCTGGGTCATGTAGAGCGGATGGACACCAATGCTCCGGCTCGGAAAATCTTCGAATCCACACACGGTGCAGTAGAGGAAGACCGCGACTCAGGTGGCGCACGCAAGTGGAAGGAGACCTCAACCAACATGGCAAGCGAAACTGAAGACAGTTGGCTAAAGATCGAGATCGCTGGCGACGCTTGTTGGTTGAGGCCCAGGTCCGTCCAGGATTGTAGCGCCACCTTAAGTAAGTAAGTAAGGGTTCTCTTCCTAAAGCGGATCCGTGCTAAGCCAGTTCGTCTGCTTTTTCGTTCCCTTAATGTCTCTGTGTGATCTTCGTGGCTCAGTGGTTAGTGCATTGGACTGCTGTGTGAGCGGCATGGGCTTAAGTCCAACATTTTTCGCTGTACCACCTCTCGTCAAATGACAAGCCTACGGGAGTATAAATTGTTGAGAAAAAGCTTCTCAATTGTCCGTTCGGAGTCGGCAATAAATTGTAGGTCCCTTCCATTCGAGTGAAAAATGTAGCACGCACAGCGAAAGCTAGGCTTTGGATCATCCCGCACTGTCGCGCCATCAAATTTTTTTTTTTTGATGTCACTGTGCCCTGCGACTCGTTAGATGCTGACCTCATGGATAACGCTTATTTCTTTTTAAAGATTTCGCGACAGTTACTTGCTAAATATTTGCTTTCTTATACCAAAAATTGTGGAAGACCCAGTAGTATCCAGCAGATATTTTTCGCGGCACCATCTTTCAGCGTTCAATGCCAAAGAGTATAATTTGGCATGATAATGCTTCTCAAATCGCCGTCCGAAGTCGTCAATAAATTGTAGGTGCCTTCCATTCATGCGACGCACAACATAAATGGCTGCGAGAAGCTAGGCCTTGGCCCATCTCGGGCCAGCTATCTGCTGGCATGTTGAAAGATTTTTCCCCTTTTAAGGCAGTGACCGCTTGTTCCTCCAATCAGTATACTGAAAATGGCCTCAGGTTGTCCAAGTTGACTAGCAAGTTTTATTTCCTTTTAGAATAATAAGTCACCACCTGCGCAAGTAAGTTGAATCAGGTTTATGGAATTTGCATTCTCATACAGAAATATTCTTCACTATGTCCACGCAAACGGAGCATATTAATAGCATGACCTGTCAAGAATGTAGTGTCCTCTCCACAATGTCCTTGACAATTTTATTTCTTCACTTTTCATCTGTATCAATTCTTGTGTGGCTTCTATTTTCCTTAAATTTTTGAAAAAGAAACGCATACAGATTCCGAAGCGTTTCCATTTCATTGACTTCACTTTTGCCTGGGCGAGAACAAAAGCAGCCAAGTCACCAGGTTTATTTATAAATCTTAAGCTTGTTACCCAAAATTTATCAATTTATGTATCTGAGTGGACCGATGCTACCTGTTTTACAGGTATTTCAATTCATTAACTCTATTCGGAGCGAATGCAAACATGTTTCGTGCCAATATATTTAAAATATTAATTTAGTAAACTAAAATATGCTAATGTTTGTTGTACACAAATATCAAGTTTACTACCTGTCCTTTTCACGGTGGACAAACATTTAAGCTAAACCAGATTTTAGTTTTCGAATTTGTTAACATCCAAGTGATTCTTGAAGTGATCCAATGGCATTAGGAGACCTTGTGAACCGACCAACTTTCGCTTCAATTTAGTTGAGGCTCGATTTAGTTTTGTTTTAAATTGAAGAATGTATTATGCCAAGCACTTGAGTGGGTGGAAACAAATTACTCGGGGCTAATTGATTGTGTTTGTTTCCAGGTTCAATTTGCCATAATTGAAACAAATGAGATCACTGACATACATTAATTAAAAAATAAATCAAAAGACAAGTCCAAACCTTACCGGATGAAGTTTTAAATTATGCATGATCAGGTAAATAGATCATGAGGTTCATCATTTCCTTTTAAGTTGTGGACACTTATGTGCCATCTCAATTTAGTCGCAGCTATTGGAAAAGCTGGGCACAAAACCACTAGTATCTCAGGCTAATAGTATGCAGGATTTGAAAACCTGAGTAATAGATTTCAGCGTACTAACCTACACCCTAAACACTTCAATCACTCTCCTTGCAGAACTGCGATCAATTGTCCGCTAACCGCATGACTTGGTCTATGAGGAACCGTGGATTTAGCAAGTTTATTCTCCATTTCATGAACCATCTGCAATGAAATATTGCGTGTTCCTTATCTTCCTCTTGATCTGAACAATCTGGATAAAGTGATTGCAGTTCCTATGTACTCAGTTAGTCCAGAACTTGATGGTCGGAATGAACTATTGGTCCACCGGGCTTGCCACACTGCGTTTTCTTCTACCTTGATACTTTTGTTCATGCTTCCATGTGCCTGAATCGCGACTTTCCTGTTGTAGATCCTTAAGATCAAACGATTTGCAGATGTTCGCAAATTTTGCCCGCAAATCCTGTGATTAGACAATTTTTGTCCGCAAATGTTTTTAAATATACGGGACAGCATACAAGAGGACTGAGCTGACTACTCTGGATCGCTGGGAATGAAATGCAACAGATCATACTGATCATATCCACAAATGACCTCACATCAAAGCATGAAACCATCTACAAGAGTCGCGAAGATTGGAATCAATGGTCTTTACCGATTGATCGAAAATTGACTCTGGTGAAAGTGCAGGTATCTTCTCTAAACCGCTAAACATCTCCAAATTCTATGCTATGGCAGTGCTTTCCAGGCAGAGGTCCAAGTGCTGGCAAATTTGCGCGAATGGGCTCGGAACAAATTTAACCTTCAATGAACAGCTCGCCATGCACACTTAAGCTTGAAGCAGGGGAAATATCCTTAAGAGAGGCAAATAACACTTTTGCCTTCGTTCGATAAGGCTACGATGGACAGACTTCTGCAAAACGACAGAAAATATGAAAAAAAAAAAACTCCGAATTACAGAAGAAGACCTCTGTGGGACTTGTGACGATAAGAAAGTCCATGAGGATACAACTCACGTTCTTTGGCACTGCTCTAGTCTCTATCATTTAAGAAGTAAGTTCCTCGGACGGTACTTTTTCTAGGGCATTGAAGATTTTTTGCATCACTGACGCAGTAATCGTGTGATTGATTCTAGGACTAGTTTCGATTTTATCGTAGCTGAATTCAGTGCTTTCAGGGCAGCTTGACTGTCAGAGAATATAAAAACGGTTTTGTCACTAAAATTAGAGAGCAAGTTTAAGCTTGTGCACTGATTTATGGCAAATATTTCTGCCTGAAAGATCGATAAGTATGTGTCTAGACTAACCGATGTTGGTGCTAGACGACTCTCCGAATATTCCAACCCCTGATCCACTGTCGATTTTAGAGCCGTCCGTATACCATATTTGGTCATGTTCTGAAGGACGGGGTTTGAATTTTTCCCAGTCGTCACTCGGAGGGATGACTGCTGAGTAGTTTCGTTTGAAGCAGTAACTTGGGAGAATGTCATCCAACGGCATGCTGAAATCACTACTTCGGAGTAGGGAGGAAAGCGTGTTAAGGTGGCCATCAGGAGGTTGTTTAGAGCTGATGTTGTTTAGGTTGAAGAGCCTGTGCAGACTGAATTTTGGCTGCATTTCTACATGGATTCGAACTTGCGGTAGACCGACTATGGTGTTAAGCGAGGCGGTGAGGGTGAAGCACAGGCCACCCGGCATGCAGATTTCGGCTAGGCGTTGAACCCGTTCCAGTTTCTTGGCTGTGGTGGGCTCATTTCTCTTCGTCCACAAGACTATTGCCGCATAAGTCAGAGTAGGTCTGACGATCAAGGTGTATATTTGGAGCATGATTTTGAGACTTAATTCCCGGTTGTTGCCATAGATGCGGCGACATGTCCGCAGTGACTTTTCCAACAGCCCAGTCGATATGGGGGTTCCAGGACAATTTACTGTCCAGAAGAGAAGAGAACTAATTGGTTTTGCCATATACGGAGGGGCGAAGACTTGGGTTTCTTCTTTTGGTAAAATGAACTATAGATGTCGTTTTGGGGTTTACAGAGAGGCCTTCTTTGGTGCACCATTTCTGTAGCTCAGATAGTGCGTACTGCAGCACTTTCGAAGTGGCGCTTTCATATTTGCCACTGACGATGACCACCACGTCGTTTGCATGGCCGATGGCCTTAATCCCTAGGTTCTTCAGTGACCAAACCCATGTTTTTTAGATAATTTTTGAAGTCTCTATGTACAGTTGGTAGCGTTACAATCCAAGGACTTCTCTCATACTGCAGTCGGCAGGCACTTTCATTGCAATTCCGACTTGTCTGCCTTGCTTATCCCTCTCAAAGGAATAAATTTGATAAGAACATGAATCTCTGGGATTTATGAGTTCATTCCTTCATATTATTACCTAAAACGTAGCGAAAAACCTGGTCGTACGACCTCAATGTTTTTAAATGTAAGTTGCATTGCAAAACCAAGTTCGCGTTTCATACTGCTGACACTAATCCTCTCATATTGATAGCTCGGCTCAATATGGCGGCAAATCAAAAAACAATAATCTCATCTTCAAACTCTTTCCATCTCCAACGTGCGTTAAGATATTCACGTTGAACTCGGTTGCGCAGCATACGATATAAATTTCGCGTGAAATCCTGTTTTAAGGGCCACCACCACACCACACCCATTAACAATCCGGGGGAAAACCGCTTATTATGAAGCTAAAATCTTTCCTCAAACCAGACGACACAACAACCCAAGCAGCAAGTCTTTAAATTGATAGTTTGATGCAAAGGTCACAGGTTTGAGTTAACACCAGTCAATACATGTAGTCTTTATGGCGATACGAAATCGATCGCCATTCATGGCGGAAGATTAATTTCTTTTCAGGCAAAATTTAGTATAACCTCTCAAGGTCACCACTTATGTAACTCTTACGAAATTCGGTGCCGTCGCACTCTTGTGTGCAATAAAAATGTCTAAAAACTCGATCCCAGACCCCCGCCATGCAAGGAGAAATTTATTCATTGAATAAATAAAAATAAACAAAAAACGAGATACTATTCAACACACAGCGTGTCGGATGCATAAACTCGGCTCGCAGTGAGTGATATAAAAAAACAAACTTAATCTGGTTCCATGAAAGCTCTTGTATAAGACCGATCTTCTTACCAGTATGACTGCCCACAGGCTTAGGCAAACATACAAAAAGGTGTCGGCTACTTACTTTGCATGCGTAGAATACATTTTATTAGAAGGAAGTGAATCTCGACGCATAAATTAGAATGAAATCCGCAAACTGCAAATATCAATAAATAATCGCACGAGACGAATATATGGAATTTTTTTGTATCGACCAAGTGTGGGAACGGCAGAAGGAAAACCGGTCAAAAATACTATCAATGACGTCAGTGGGTCTTATGTGGATCATAATTTTGAGCATCAAATGCGGAGAAAAAGAAAATGAATGCTGCTTTTATCGCCTGGCGGGACATTGAATCACTGAATAATGAATTCTGTGAATTTATGGCTGAGGAATGTGTTAGTCGATCAAACCAGAAGTGTTACATTTGCATAATTTCATCGGTATACCAGAGCGCATTCCTAAGAGCCGAATCCGGTGTTGGAATTCCTTAAATTGCATTTTATACAGGTAGTGTGCCGACTTTACCAGTAAGCTGTATATTTTATGCGTGGATTTATCATACTCACCGTTTTACTGGTTATTCATTAAGTCAAAAACGAACATAAATCACTTTGCAGACTGCAATTTATCACTGGTTCGGACATCCCTGGTGCGGGTTTTAAGGAAGCCATTGATGCATTTATTTAGTTAAAAATCACAATTTGTGTATCGTACTTGGCAGATATTGATGTGCTTTTAATTTAAATGAGAAGAATAAAGTCTAGGGGGTGAAAATGGGTAAAATTATATGTTGTCTTGTTTAGTTCCAATTTTAATTGGGGATACATCCAAGATACATCGAAGCTAAGTTATCGGTCATTAATTCAGAGTTTGTTCCGACCTTCACCTATGATCATGAGGTTTGGGTAATGACTGAAAGAATAAGAACGCGGATACAAACTGACGAAATAAGCTTTCTTCGTTGTATTACGGGGGTGACTCGTCGAGATCGGGTTAGGAACACCAGTTACTTCTTCGTATCCACCTAAAACGGAGCTGGTCCTTTTCACTAGGAAAATCAAAATTCAAATTATTGTACCACCCAATTCCAACGGCACTCCTCTGAATTTTTCACGCAGTGCCAAATATCTAGGACTCATTCTAGACAGGAAGCTTCTGTGGAGAGATAATATTGCCGAACGCGCCAGGAAATCCTTGGTCATGTAAAATGCATGTAAAAGAGCAGTAGATTCCAGATGGGGCCTTCAGCCGAAAATCATGCACTGCCTATATACGGTAGTTGTGAGACCGATTCTAACGTTTGGCATAATGGTTTGGTGGGCGGTTCTGGAAGAGCAGATTAGCATTAAAGTTCTCGAGAAAGTCCAACGTGTAGCTTGCCTCAGCATTACTGGCGCGCTGAGAACTTCTCCTACAGCTGCCCTTCAAACCATGATCCACTTGCTGCCAATAGACTTCTATGGGATGCAACAGGCCACTTATGCGGCTTTAAGACTGAGAGATACCCATCAATGGTGCGAAAAGAATGTGAGACATACCAGAATCCTTTTTACTCACCGCAGCCTTCCCCAATCAACAGACACGTTGCCCACCGAAAACGACTTTTACTTGGACTACAAACACAAGCTACCGGACAGAAGACCCTGGAGTCAGCGCAAAGTCCTTTTTAATAAGTCCATCTCTATCTTAACGGACGGCTTTTATACAGCCGAAGGAGTAGGTGCTGGTGTCTTTTCAGAAGACCTGGACATCCACCACTCCATCAGTCTGCCCAACCACTGCAGTTTCTTTCAAGCCGAAGTCACAGCTATAAATCAAGCCCCCGCTTGGCTGAAGGCTAACCCAATATCACACACGGATATTGCGATCTAAATCGACAGCCAGGTTGCGATCAGGTTCCTCGTATCCGACACAATAAAATCTAGAGCAGTGAAGTACAGCCGCGTGTCTCTAAACGAGATCGCTAACCAGTATAACGTCACACTCTGTTGGGTCCCTGGTTACTGTGACATTCAGGGGAACTGTGCGGCTGACGAATTAGGTAGAAAAGGCTCCTAATTTACGAACGGCAGGAAGCACGACCGTGTCAAAACACCTATGTCATTTGTTAAACACTCACACCGACGCTCTGTCGAAAGCAAGCCATAGATGACAACACCTCGATTATTGCAATAATGTGAGGCTAATCTGGCATGTCCTGGATCTGAAAAGATCAAAAGCGTTAATACGACTCAAAAGAGACCAGCTCTCAAAACTCATCAACGTCCTTACGGGGCACTGCACCCTAGGAAGGCATGCTTCTGCAGGATTGCAGGGACGAGGAGGAGGAGCAATCCACCGCACACTTCCTCTGCACGTGTCCCGCACTGGCCCATATCAGGAAAGTCACCCTGGGCCATTATTTCTTCAACGATCTTAATGATCGCCAGCATGGCCGACTTTAACAGCTACGTTAGGAAATCTAAATGGTTTCAGGAGTAAGCAGGGTACCCCAATACTCAGTGGCATCACAATGGACCTACTTTCTGGTCTAAGTGGTCGGAGGACCACTTCTAACTAATTTACTAACTAACTACTTCTTCGTACGAAGAGGTTCATTCTTCGATAGTTCGTACACGTTAAATTTATGCTCTCAACTCGGCTTCCAAGACGTGCTATAGAATCCGTGCCATCGGGTAGGCGTCCCCTGGGTAGGCGTCCCCTGGGCAGGCCTAGGATGAAATGGCTGGACCAAGTTCGAAATCTCATCTCTACCCCTATGGGGATAGCCCCTGATAATTTAGAGTCGATGGCGGAAGATCGAAAAATGTGGAGAGTCCACTTAAGCTCCCTTAACCCGCGACCTTCATAGCCATTGGAAAATGATGATGATGATGATGATGATGATAATACATCCCACAATCTAGGAGCAAGATTCCCAAACCAAGTAACGACTCGAGTTTAACATCGTATTTCTTAAAATCATAGATAGGTTAATCGACTTTCTTGACAGAATTTCAAGGACACCTTCTGTCAAAAAGAAATCGCTCTATGTGCCTTAATAGTGATTGACCGCGAGGTCGGCAAACCGGATAAAATCGATTTACGATGCCATATTAAACGAAGCTGTTGACCATCCTACTAACCGATGCTCGAAAACCGAAAAAGCTAACTGAGTCTGAGGAAGCAGCCATCATATTTCCTAATGAGGGAATGGCTCCTAATAAAAAAACTCTGTTGGAAAGGGGTCCTCGTGCCTCAGTGGTTAGTTCGTTGGACCGCTGAGCGAGCGGCGTAGCCCGAGCCAAGCCCAACGAACATTTTTCGCGGTACCATCTCTCGTCGGAGAATGACAAGCCTCCGGGAGTAATGAAAGAGCTTTTCAATTCGCCGTTCGAAGTCGGCAAATAGAATTACTAAAACTACTAAAAGCAGTCTTCGCATGTGCTGTGGGATCTTGAGAATAACCCCAAAGGTCTCTCATTGGATCTATTCAATGCAATGCAGCTGAACGGATCCATTAGGAACTCCCATGACTGGAGTTTAAAAATTGAATAAGCGATTGAGGTCAGAACTAAGGTCACCAAGAAATTCGGTTACAATACGCCACAGTACTTTAGGTTTAACCTTCCGCGACGGGATATACTAAGATGAAAAGAAGCGCATTTGTTTGCAACCGAAAGGATCCATTGGATAATCCCATGTTCGAAGTATTAAGGTCTGTAAGAAGCAAATGATGTCAAAACTGAAATCACCTCAAAAATCGGTAAAAAATATTCCACATACGCCACAGTATCCCAGGTTTAGCGTTTCCCGATGAGACATACTCATACGAAAAGGAGCGCGTTTGTATGCATTAGATTAGATAAGATTGTAAGTAGAGGTCAAGTCGAGTCACCTTATCACTGCGGCCGCCTATGGGCCTATTGTGATTTCCTCCATTTAGAGCTCGCTCAGGATGCCTGAATTCGAGATGAATCCAGAGATGTCTTTGAGTGAGCTGGCAGATTTATCCTCCGTTTCCAGGTAGAATTTGCCTAAGTGTCGATGACATGTTCTGATTAGACAGTTACAGTGACACAAAATGTGTTCTGCTGATTCTTCGTCTTGGTTGCACATTCTGCATGTGTTCTCTTGTACTATTCTCATACTCATTAGGTGTTTTTTGACTGGACAGTGTCCCGTTAGGAAGCCTGTAACCATTTGAGCCTGACTCCTGGTTAGTCCTAGGAGTTGTTTCGTTCTGGTATGGGAGATGTTTGGCCTTTGAATGTAACTTAAGGATCCTTGGTGGTATGTTTGATGTTTCAAAATTTGTAGAAACGAGTGAAGTCGTCTCGTCTGAAAAATGGCAGACGATGACTTGTAAACTGATTTGCTTCGACCTGCCGTTTTTGGACCCTTAGATCGAAACTCTCATACTCCCTTTAAAGGTGACTTTTTGGGCTTGCTGGATTCGTCTTGAAGTACGAAATCACTCGAAGTTGCGAAATCACTCGAATCGAGCTCTGATGTCATCCCCCTCTCTCTTCGTGCACCAGAGCCACGCCTTTTATCTGCCTCACTGAAAATAATTTTCGATATCCTATTATATAATAGTTTGCAAAATATAAGGATTTTCAATGACAAGCATTTATGTTACACTTAAATCCCGACCCGACCCGGCTCCCATAGATTCCGAGTTGAAAGACGTTTTCACGGTCTAAGCCCAAGCTCTGACCTTAAGGAATACCCTACAACATGAACACCGGGCTATGTACTGATATCTCTGGGCCGAACTCAAAAATCTTATTATCACTGGGAGAAGGTCAGTCAGTGTATTTTAGACAGGGATCCATGCCATTCAAGAATGCGCCAAACTCGTTTTTGATGCCGGAAAGAAAGGTGTTCTTATCCATATATTCAGCGACAGTTGAGCAGCAGTAAAAGATTTGTGCTCCAACCTAATTGACTTAAAATCAGTCCTGCACTGCTTCAATATCCTCCAAGACCTTTTCAGTAGGGACGAAATGAAACTTAAGTGCGTGCCTGAATATTTTTGGAAATAAGATATACGATGAACTGGGTAGAAAGAGTTCGGCTAAGTCCTTGAGTAGCTTAAATGCCTACAATGTCTTGTTATAAAACTACAGCCAAGGTTTGTTATAAAAAACACGACCAAAGAACCGGATAAGCGGCTTGAAATTGTCGAAAGTGTTCTTATAGTCTATAGTTTCCTATAATGACGAGCTCATGTTAATCGCGGTAATTAAAACCCACAAATGTCAACTAATAAAACGAGAATAGTTAATTAACAAAAACTATGTATAAAATACTATCAAAGTCATGAACTTTGGTAAATTTCCAAAATTTACTGCGAAATTTATCCTTTATCGCTTAAATGTCAGTTTTTTGTCAAAACCTCTTAATTAAGACCATTACTTACCTGCATGTCAAGAACCCCTTCGATACAATGACTACAACTTGCTTTTCACAAGTTTTTGCATTTGCATAATCCTGTGAAAAAAAAAAAATAACAATAGACAATTAATAACAAATTATACACATTGAAAATTTGACAGTTTCTACAAACATAATCCGGATTAATACTTTTGCAATTATTTTTTTTTGCAAAACTATAGTTGACACCTTGGATAATCTATGCTACTAGTTTTGAGTATAAAGAATTCATATCTAATATTTCAAAGTGTTGTGTGTAAATTGTACTTACGTCACGGACTTTCACATTTCTTTAGTCTCCGAAAGGTGGAAGGGGGAACTGGCAGAAAGTTGATTTGGATTTGAAATGCAAATAATCGATAACAAGTTCTTGTGGCTCAGTACTCGTATTACTTCATAAAGAAGTGGTTTCGAGACGGTCATTGACGTAGTTTCAATTAACATTATAGAGATCAGGTTGCAGGATTGCATAACACGTGCACGATAAGGTAGTTTCAGCGAAAGGCCAATTTTTATACGCAGGATGTTAACAGAACGTGGCTTACTTTTTTGGAATCCCTCTCACTGTTTATGCTAAGGGCTAATTTCGTCCCAAAAGTACTTTTCCGGAGTAATAGAGCAATTGAACTGTACTGAGACTATAGTGAGACAAGAAACATCGACCACGTTGACCACATCGAGGCGAATAGACAACGAAGCCCTACTTTCTGATCCGAGACGCCGAAGGAGATTCAATTTTCACAATAACGATGAGTATAACAAATGATATTTGATAGCCTAATCAGGCCATGAAAGAAGAGTGCTTTCTTTAACGCAGAAAGGTCATCCGTTGGGGAACCACTTGAGACTCTCCTATTACACTCTTCAAATATTCAATTTTAAACTAACTTTCACCACAAGAATGACTTTTACAAATCACATTTCTGTACAAAACAATGCATATACTTTCAACAAATTGGTAGTTCTTTGGCATAAAACAGGAGTTGAGTATATAAGCGCTCTCTCAAGCAACTACAGTGACTCTGTACAAGATTCTAACAATTTTAGTCCAGCTCTATGGGCATGGACTCTGCCAAGCGTGAATGAGCTCCCCCTTAGTTATTTCGAGAGAGGAGTCCTTCTGGTGATTGGTGAAGAAAAAAATACAATGACGAATTGTTTAGGCTGTTCAGAAACCTCGACCTTGTGAGAAGACTCTAAATACAAAGATGAAGATGGCTTAGACATTTAGGGTGAATTTCTCCAGGGGAACGGCCATTAGAAGGAGACTGTGACTCATCTGGTGGGGAAAAATGGAAAGGGAATTCAATGACCAACTTGTCGTGTGAAATTAGAAGCAGCCATCTAGATTTTGAGTTAACTTAATGACGTTTATTGCTTCAGGAGCATGTCTACCGCGAATATTTCAAACCAGGATTTTCAAGAAACACTTTTGTTTTAATTAAACGCCAGTTAAACTCAGGAAAATCCACCTGTCTTATTCGAGCTTCGCCAGCTCCTAAAAGTCCTTTAAGCGAAATTTTGTTAATTTCTTATGATAGTCAACTTCGTTTATGTATTTCGGCATTTTATAAACCCTTCTATACCCGCTGTTGACTATAGACAATATTCATTTCATTTTTCGTAGATTAGAATTGTTAGATTGTATAATTATCGCTGATAATGTTAAAAATTCGGCGATTAACCTAATCTTCATTTTACGCCAAATCTTGAAGATTATCCAAGAGGATATTACAAACTATGCGATTGCCAAAGTCCGACCTTTTGGACAGAATCTTACAGTAGAAAGCCTTAACTAAGCCAATAAGTCCGCTTAGACTTTTCAATACAAACGATATCAGGGCGAGGATTAAAAAAAGAAATAAATACATAAATAGCTGGAACGACAACCCATGATGTGGCCAGGTTTGGCTCCCCGTAACCATTTATGTTGTCCGTGATAAATTTTTCGCACAAATGGAGTGGACCCACATATTATTTCCGACTCCGAACCGCGAATTAAGAACTTTTTTGGTAACAAATTCTACTCCTGGGGGTTTCTCATTCTAAATTTATCCCGACGTGAAAAAATATTCAGCGGATATTATTGTGGCTTGAACCTTTGTAGCTCGCACAACAGTTCAATGCACTAAACACTGAGCCACGGTCAATGGATCTAGCGTAGAGATTTATGATCGAATAATACTGGAATAATAATAAGGCTTGAGGACACAATGGGTCGTATTAATAAAATCGAGCAATTACTTCGAGTAAAATCTCGGAGCAAAGTAAAAGCATTGAGCAATTGCTCAAGGTGGTATGAATAAGACTTTACTTTACTTGAGCAAGTTCGAAAATTCGAAGTGAGCATTTGCTTGACTGTTCAATCTGTCAAAAGCTTTTTATGTCGTGCGGGTTTTTTATAATAAAATTATAAAAAATAAAATGGGATCCAAAAATGATAATTCGTATGAAGCACAAGTGGAATAATCATTTTGTGCGATGTTTAAGCACCAGCAATTTTATTTATTTAATTCTTTGTTTCCAAATGGTTCACGACGCATAAAATATCACGCCAAGTTAACCGATTTTTGTGTCAAAAGTACGGAGTAAATGCTTTGAGTCAAATAAATAGCAGACTTGGAATTTCCGAGCAAATGCTTAGTATTGTGCGTTTTATTCATACCGACTTAAGCAAATGCCATTTTCGAACATAGCAATTGCTTAATGAACTTTTTTATCATACGAAACTAAGCAAATGCTCCAAATGTTGACTTTTTGTAGCAATTGCTTCATATTTTTAAAGTCAGTTTTTATTAATACGACCCAATAACTCAGCAATTCACTATCAAAAATGAAAATAAACTTAGAATTTTCGACAGCGATACCAACCTGGCCAAAAAGATACCTTTACAGCTGTAAAGTTGGTTAGAAGTGAGTGAACACCAGTTCTCCGGCCAGAAGAATATTTAATCGCAGGCAGAACAACACGACCTCATCGTCGATAAAGTGCGTAAGTGGAAGGTGAGGATTGTGCTGCCTGAAGAGATTTTCAGCTTGAGGTCCTGGTTCATTATAAATCAACTCGACGTATGCAACTGGCTAAGGTTCGTATTGGGTGGAATGTGTGGTTGATTGACCCCAGTCTACAGCTTCGTCAGTAAGTGATTCAGAAACGAAATGATTTTTGTAAAGTTTGTAGAAACAAAGGAAAGAAGGAGACTATTCTCCATTAAACTGCACCTGTCTGGTCCTGTCCACAGTAAAGTCTTCCATTTGGTGCTGCTGTCTTTAATGATTTGCGTATTTTGACTTCAGAAGTGGATAACGATGTATCCGCTCATTTCTTCTTCGTTTATTTCGAGTTAGGCTACACCAATTGAGCAACTTGTCTTCAGCGAAGAAAGAAAATCTTCTGCAATAGATGCCAACCATGCTACAATCTTAAACACGATTTGTTCTCTAAGATTGAGAAATTCGCAGCAATAAAAGAGACACTGCACTTTATGCAACATTATCAATCCAAGACTTCAGATCTTTCCTACACGGTGTATAATTAAAATTTAATAAAGAAAAGTTTTAGGAGTAGGCGGCTACTAATAACATGCTAGATCTGCTTCGGTCTAAACCTAGGGCCAAAAGCTAACAAAATAAATGAAAATGACAAAACCTTTTACGAGTGAGTTCAATGCTTCTACATATTTAAGCCCCAACTGTTGAAAACATCACTCCCCGGGAAGCAGCACTAGCGTCAATTCAAACACGTCAGTCTCAGAGATCAGCCAACGGCAATGAACCTCAGGTATGCAGCAGATGCAATTAACAGACGATAATGGACTTTAAAATGAACATAATAAATTCATCGTCACACACACGCACACACCAAATCAAAATCAAAAGCTCTTCGAGCCACATTCCATCGAATTCTTCGCGAATGCGGAAGATGTTTTCATTAGAATTCTTAAACAGAAAACATAATCTAACCCAAGGCTACTGTGACTGGACTGCAGCTATGAGACGTCAATCAAAATAAAGATCTCGACAAATTTGGGGAAAAAAAAAGTTGACATGTTTATCGTACGTTGATTGAGCCTAAAGCTGCCTTCGATATGGACACAATTTATTACCCAACTTTTTTTTTTTTTATTGGCAGCACGTTCGCCTAAAACAAGTTGTTACCCAAAAGTCAATGAAAATGGAAGCTCTTGAATTAACACCGTAATTACAAAAGTAAAACATTTGTCAATTAATCAAAGCGGCTGAGTGCCAAGTCATCAAAGACTGTATACATGGCACTCCACACGATGGCGCTCGACGTGAGAAGGTGCTACACTTGAATTCTCAAGTAGCTGCTGCGGTTGTGGGATAATTTCGAGTCTCAAGAGATTTATAGTCTAACAAATTTGTATTTTTTTAACGGTTCGTTGTTTTTTATTCATCGCATAATTCCATGAGAGCTTTTTCAAGCGTTTAATTCTGTACAAAGTGAAAAAGGAAAAAAACTTAAGACGAGAATTTGATAGGCATCCGCAGATACATGGATTGAAAGCTCCTTGACTTTTATGCTCCGTAGCACACGGCAAATTTTGGCAAACATTTCTGTTTTGCTAATAAAACAATTCGAGGTGAAGGTAGAATCGGCTCACCCACGAAAATTAGCACACATTTAAATTTTAATTAAATCCGTCCAAAGGAAGAGATCGCGTCTTGATTAACACTGTATGGTTTGCATGGACGAGTAAGTGTATACAAATAACTTAACGGCATCAAACTAATGCAGAACAAGCTAAGTTTTATGGTCACCTACTCAGTATGTTCTAAAACTGCGAAACGTAGCCTTCAGACCTATTTAGCGAGTGTGCAGTGCTTATTATAGAATTTGAATAAGTTCCTGTTGCATTAAATAACTGACAGCGACTACTATTGAAGCGCCATAGAACAAATACTATTTACCAGCAAAAACAAAATACCAACTCTCAAATATCTCCGTCTCAACAACAAAACACTCTCTCTCTATTCACTCTTTCCCGGAGGTTTATCCTTGACCCCAAGCTCAACTGGAAACTAACAGTGTACGCAAAGCAACGACTTAAGATGATTCTTTGGATGTACACTGTCGGAGTCCAATATATTCTAACCCACCGGTCACTTGAATGGTGGCCCGCCTTAAGCAAATCATACAGTATCACTAGACTAAGCAGAGTTCTATTGGTACGATAGTTGTCTTGGGGTCAAGTCCAACCGAATCACTCAACGTGATCCCAACTATCTTTTCCCTGGATCTGCATATTAAATACGTAATTTCCTGCATTGCAGTAAGACTCAAAGAATCTGGATTCTGGTCCAAAAAACCATTTGGTCACAGCAAGGCTCTAGACCTTCTTCCAAGGGCTTTGAAATTGACCACAACTAATCATATGACACCTCAACTTAACCCTCTATTCTGCACATCTGCATAGTGAATATGTTTCAGAGTCCGTAGAAGACATTAACCTATTATGTTAGGTTAGGTTAGGTAAGGTGGCTGCCCCCGCTCAGGCAGGGACACACTTAGACGAGATGATACCCATCGTGACATCACAGTGAATAAACCGGGTTACTGGCACTAGGGAACTAGAATATGTAGCACAAATGCATCGAAGGTGGACAACCGTAATGGTGTTAACCCTAAGATTTAAAGTTTCTTATCTTCTGGATGTCGAGTTCAGGTAGCTCGTTAAGATCATCAAAAAAGTATTCCCCAAGGGTTAGACCAGATTTGCTTTGTCAAGAGGCAAGTGCTGATGTTGTTCCACCTGTGGCTTGCCAGTTTCTTGGCATCCGTGTCAAGGAGGAACTTGATCGATTCGATTGGAGCAGGTGGTTCCCCAGGGTTTCGGGGAGATGCTGTCCTGCACCCTCTTTTGCCAGCTCATCCGCTCTGCAGTTGCTTGGAACGTCCCTGTGTACTGGAACCCAGGAGAAGACTCCAGCCCCCCACTGTCTTGGATCCGTTTGTGAGTATTTCTAGCGCGGAATCGCTTAAAACTGTACCAGACTCCAAAGAGCTTCTGCTAGGAATCCGAGTTTTGTACCTCACGTTGAAGTCAGTATGGGCAACAACGTTGTTCATTTTACTGGAAATATTTTGGTTGCTCTTGAGGATCCAACAGTGGCCCATTGCTGTGCTAATTAGCTGGGAGGATTCTCTGAGCCTTAATGCTGCTCTGACCGTCACTATGTAGCTTCCCAAAGATATGAACAGGAAGTAGATGAAGCATTACCTTTAGTGCGGTAGTGGAGGTTATTCTCAAGGGCCCAGTTATGCAGATGCATGAACCCCTTTGTAGTTTTTCAAGCAAGCTACTGTTGATTTTCTTAACCAGTGCTGTCGACCAGACTAATACTCATAAGGATCGGCCTCACCTACTTAGACTGTAGGCCCCATTTCGGGCCCCCAGCTTTTCGGCAGGAGTATAAGGCAATTGAGGCTTTCCAAGCACGATCCTGAATATTCAGCCTCCAGTTGAGTTTTCTATCGAGTATGACCCCCAGGTATCTGGCGTGGGCTACAAATTGGATTTCTGTGCATTCTAATTGTATGCCTATTAAATCGATGTAAATTTGGTGTGCCTGAAGGCACGCTTGGGTACTAAAGGGTTAAGTTCGAAAATAATATCGAACTCCATCTAATGTCTAAGACTGAATAAAAAAATAACCCACCACTACCAAAATATCAAGTATTAATCTTCACTTAGATTGAAAATGACGTCGAAGCCAGTGTCTACTCAGCTGAACTTAATGTTAAGCTCTCCTCAACAGATAAGCTCTCCTCTGGTTTTCTGGCCATAAAGGGGAATGTGAGTGCCCACATACTAGTCAGACGGGATGTAGCACTTGATAGGTCCTTTGCAGAGGTAGTGTACTCTACAAAAGGAATCGTCGAGTGAAAAATCTTCCAGCAAAAATGTGTCCAGAAAGACATGGCCCACTTAAAACCAAATCAGAAGAACTTGAATTGAGACAGCGGGAATTTTTGTAATTAGCACTGGTCACTGTCCAGTTAGATATTCCCTTCAATGCCCATTGAAGTACATAGTTATCACAATAGAGGGCAAAAGGAAACCCTGTGTGACTCTGTGACTGCGTAGTATTTTCAGTGAGTATCTCAACCAAGGCGAAAGGGAAGCCTTTTTCCTTTTGTAGGATTATTTTGATTCTTATTATAGAACGCTCAAAGTTTCTTTATGAAACTCTACCGAAACGGGTGGTGATGACACAGCAAAACGTCCCCTAGTGATGTGTCTCCCAGTTGAACAGATTCCAGTTTAGGACAATTTTTGCTTAAAAATGCTAAACTGTAAAGTTTCCTATTCACTTTATTTCGTTTCAGGTGTCTTCATTCTGCCTTCCAAAAGCACCGAAAATCTTTTCAGTGTTCAATGGTAGGAATTTTTAAAATCTGTCGGATTTACTACCTGCGCCATTTTTATTTCAAAATAAATACTCATACGTCAATATTTTCCACCCACTTGCTCATACGTTTTGTTGAACTCTTGCTAACATTTCGTGTTCATTGGTCATACAAAAGTCGCTCAATGTCATTTAACCACATTTGGAGATGAATAAAGATAATATGCAGATTAATTTTGGCCGATGATCTACGTGTTTATTCCGCCGCTCTGAGCACACCCACGATACCCAATGTAGAAGTCACTTACGATATTTTATTACCATTTTAGTCGTATCTGCTCGTGACCAACGAAAATTCTCCTCAGGAATTCTGAAGACCTGTACCTGGGAATTGGTCTTTTCACGTAGAATTGTATGCTGAACGGTTGCTAACTTTGTCTGTATTTAACAATAATCTGGTTTGCCGGTTACTAGGACATTGAAGGAAGCCAAGAGGCGGATGAACTAGAAAGAAAGAGCTTGGCCTTCATTGGCCCTTTGACGATTTGTTGCTTATCCGTAAGTTTTAGACACAGCAAGGATCAACAGGGCTTTCACCAAGCCAAGAGGTTCATTAACCCTTCAAACAATAAGTGAACCAAAGAATTTTTCTCTCTCGATATAATGCAGATTTCTTTAAAGGACACTGATTCGGGTATAACAATTGACCTGGGTGTGGCAAAATGGATTCTTCTTCCATTTGCCTGCCCACTTACCTAACCTAACCTAACCTAAAAGACACTGATTATTTTTTTCTATTTCATCTTAAGAAACTGGGAACAGTTCTCTCGGATCTTTGCTGATAAATAAAGAGACTCCTAAATAGAACTTATGGTCCGAAGCAGTCTCGAAATTCTAGGCAAGGGAGTTATCTCCTCCCTAGAGACACAAAACCAATTGCCCCAATTGACCTTGGTCTGGAATTTTCATAGGATCAGTGCAAGTAGCAGGAAAGTTCCGCCAAAAGTAGCAGTACTATAAGGTAAAATTTAAAAAACTTTTGCCGAAAATCCAATAATAAAAAATACTTAACCTGTATCTAGATGATAACGGTGAGCGAGCCATTGTTGTGCCAGCAAGGTGAGCCCATTGGGACTTTATACTCATAATAGACTCTTGGAAATATGTAGTTCTTTCCGTTTTTTTTTTTTTTTTGTAGTTAGTGATTGGCAATTCACAGGGATTGGATAGTTTCCGTTGAACTGTGACAAAATAATAATTTATACAAAGAGAGCCATGATGGTTTGTCGAGATAGAATTTTATAATCAACAGGATGTACAGAGTTTATTAACAAAATGGTTTGCAATTGAAAGTTGACCGCACTTTTTGTTCTGACTTACGCAGCGAATAATAAATAGAATGGAACTGAGCGATTTGTTAGCAGAAATCACATTAAACCTTTTTTTTAACATCCCATCCGGCAATAAAGAATTGTAGTTCCCTTCAATTAGAGCGAGAAATATTCATAACACGCACAACCTGAATGGCTGCCACAAGCCAGTAGGTTTTAGACCTTTATAAGCTGCCGCTCCGAATTTCGTTTTTCTCCATTTGTTGACAGGTATTTTGAAGTCTATTGGCACGTTGATGCCATAAAAGTTGAGCGGCGTGGGTTCATGGCACCGCCATATCCACCGAACATTTTTTGGCGCACCGCCTCTCGTCGGAGAACGACAAGTAGAAGAGAGAGTACAATTTGTCCTGAAAAAGCTTCTCAATTCGCCGTTCGGAGTCGGCAATAAATTGTAGGTCGCTTCCATTCATGCGAACAATACAACACGCTCAAGATGAATGGTTGCGAGAAGTGGATCGAAATGGATTGTACGTGACTATCCATTCCGCATCTTGAGCAGAAATCTTCATCTAGGAAAGAATTCGGAAGCCTATAAAGTTCTCTTTAAGTATACACATTGTGTATGATTCGCTCGGCGGTCTCTCAGATAGAGCAAGTGCGCCAACTCATATGAGTTTAGAGTAGTTTCTCAGCCCTTTCCGTCTCCTCACAGTGATCTAGAGTAGTAAGACTAGGGTTCCTTCTTTAGTTCTAGAAGCATTTTTACTATCTCCAGAGTTAGTTTCAATTTTAAAACTAAGTTTAGTAGTTTTGGAGCGGCTTGACAATCAGAGAAGATAACGATGATTTTTTCTCCCCGAAAAATGGTCGGGTTCGTGTCTAGGCTAACTGATGGACTGTCCCTAGAAGATTTGCCTAATATTCCAACACAGGTCCACTGTAAATCTTTACAAAGGATTATCTTCGAACTCTCTTAGACGGATAGCTACTGACTAGTTTCGCCTAGAGCAGTAATTGAGAAGTATAACATCCAATAGCTTGGTCAATTTTCTGCTTTATAGTAGAGGGCTAAGCATATGATGATGGCCGTCAGGAGATGCAAAAGTCGATGGAGGCTAAGCTTTGTCTGTATTTCCTCCCCTTTCGGGTAGGGGTTAGAATATATGTACACTGGGTAGGCATGCCTGTTGTGAGAGGCGACTAAAATGCCTGTCTTTGACAGTTAAAACTGGCAAACTAAATGGCAGTTACCACAAATAAGGCTTATCCCATCAATAGATTAGTTTTGTCAAGTAACTGTCAAGAACAATGTTTTGCTTCTGCGACTGCTATTGAGATAATTTTTTTCAATAGCGTGTTGTACTAGGGGGGTACTTGTTCTTCCCTGGGGTGCCGGCCAGCGCTTGTCCTGGGCCCTGATATCATGGGTAGACCCACCGTGAAATTAAGCGTCTTTAGGTAGGTGTTCACGTAAAGCCACCCTCGTTATATCTGTCACGACGACTCGTACTGAAGTTAAGCAGGGTTGAGAGATTCAGTACCCGTCACGTAGATTTCAGCTATGCGTTGGACTCATTCCATCTTTTAACTGTTAGTTTTTGTCTTCCAAAAAGGAGGTCTGTCAGCCAACTTATTCTATAGCGCCTGCCACAGAGGCGATGATAGATCCAAAGCGCTCGGCTGGCTCATTCGACGGTCCAGGCTATAGGGGTCCAGGCATACTTTAGAGTATGGGAGCTAAAGTATCTGCTCTTTGTTTTAGTTATCCCGAAAATATGCCATCATCCCCAGTTACTTTAAAAAGCTTCAATATTTCAAAGAGATATCCCATTTGATGGCCAAGGTTGGTTTGGACCACCTTTATCATGTTCTTTCTAAGCGACGAGCTTTTGCCAGGAAAAAGCCGTCCACCCGCCCCATTTCTCACATGGCCGCTTGGCCTAGTTGCTGTTCTAAGTTCCGCATGCAGAATCTATATCTATATACATATATAAAACTCTTTGTCCTGACTGACTGACTGACTGACCCAGAGATAGGCGCACAGCCCAAACGGCTGGTGCTAGAAACTTGGAATTTGGACAGTAGTTTCCTTTTGTGGCGTAGACACCCACTAAGAAGGGATTTTTCGAAACTCAGCTTTTACAGGGTGTTACAGGGTGTTAAAGTTTGTATGAAAAAAAAATTTAAATTGGACTTTGGAATTTTGGTGGGTATATTCTAGAACAGAAATAATTAAACACGTGTTTTACCGTTTTTCAAAATTATGACTGTGGGCCAAGATACAGGGCGTCAAAGTTTTGCTATTTATAGTAATGCGCAACCGTAGTCAGCGGCACATATCGTTACGTGATCGTGTGTTGTTTTTGTTTTGCCCAGTTGTACAAGGGTAGTTTTTTTCATTTTTCTTTGTGCCGCTTTTCTTCACTCAGCACGGTGTCTATTCATGTTGTATGAATGTATTTGATGGAAATATTTTTTGTTGGAGTCGCAACTTGAACCCAAATATTCTACGATACATAATCCTACCTATTTGGCAGGAAATCATTTACACATGTAAGAACATGCACATGAATATTTTTGTGTATATTCTTGATCTTGTGTTGTGGGCTACAACTAGGGGGGAAAGAAATACTGCCGTCGCCAGGAATGTTGTTTACGGGGACGCCTTGAAAAATTAATATGAGAAATTGAAAGTTTATACCTACTCATTAACGGCTTGAAACGCGGGGAAGGATATAGGGTATAATGTGACGTATTTCCACGCGGGCGTAGTCGCGGGTATCGGCTAGTAATTAAATAATTCTGCATGCATGATTGGGGCAAGTTTAATATAACAAGCGGTTGGGATTGTTTGAATTATAGAAAGTGTGACTTCTAAGCTCTGAATTAAATGCGTTTTAGTTTCTAAACTGTGGTATTGTTTCCATGTCTTCAGTTCAACGCAGTGACATTATTCTGGCTATTTCACTAGTAATATTCTTTGATTTGATACTGGTAGCCAATGTCACCTCTTTAGAGAAATGTAAAAGTGCTTCATCCAATAATTCCATTTTTCGAATGGACACGAGTGCCTCAGCCTGGAGGATCTTCACATTTACCCGGGACTATAAAGCATTAGAGGAAGACCTTACCTAAAGAAGCCGCACAGTGTTTCTCAATCAAGTTGGAATGGTCTTCGGTGCTGATGTGGTGAGTTCTGATACTGTAAAAACTGGGTTCTGCGTTCTGGTAGTACAATGGACTAGTTCCGCCTGAGAGCTTCAGTGAAGTGTTTCCAAACCCAAAAAAACAAAAAAAAAGACTTGAAATGCGCAACTTGAAGCCAGCACCTGGCTTACTGGAAAGATTTATTGAATAAGGCTCAGATTCACCCCAAACTATAGTGCCACCTAAGTAAACTCAGTAAGTAAACTCCTGCCGAGAATCTGTCCTCTGACGTATATTGTCGTGCAAATTTCGCCTTATGATCGATGCAGTGGGAGTAATATTTCGAGTTGTTGAAGAGTTCTCTAACACGTTGTGCTTGGTAGTTTTTAGCTGGGGTTAACATAGATGCTATAGATTTGTTCCCTTTTAAGTCAGTTATCTTTAACAGTGTTTATCCCTGAGAGGCATGTTATCGGTACGTCGATAGCGCAACTTCCTAGACTCTGTTGAGTTCAGTGACTTCAGTTGCATAAATCATGTTAAGAGATCAGACGCTGTTATACTGTTGGACTGGGCTCGATATGTATGTACATACAAAAGAAGTAGATGATAGTTTCTTTCTTTTCTATGCTCATGAGACTTATCTAAAACTCGTTATCGAAGGGGTTTGACCCTCAAGCATGTGATCTATAGAAAAGTGTACAATAAAAGTCCCTTGTCTCTGTCATTTGGTTGTAATATATTTCCCATAAGTGATGCTTGCTTTTCAAAGAAGCAACGCTAATGATGTTAATCTTCAATCGGTTTAGGAAAATAAATCTGTTGGAACACTTGACAAATCTGAGGTTAAATCTCTTTGAAATTTTGATAGGCCATACCATTCTCCCTTTAATTGTTGGCTCCGAAAGAGGAAGCAATGTGTGAAATGAATGGATCGTATGCTGATAAGTAAATCTTAGTTCATCTGATGGTCATTTTAAAAGTCAGTAGTTCTTGACTATGCGCTAAACTATTTAAGAATAGACGAAGCACTATACTACTCAAGTTAGCATGCAGCGCTTTCGTGCTCATCAACAAACCTCCCCTCAACCCTTTTGTTTGAAATAAATTGAGTTGACAGGAACTAATTATTTATTATTGTAATAAATTTAATTAAAAATAAACTGGATTTGAGTTTTATGAATAAACTCTGCGGATAAATTACAAAAAACAGTTTTAGTATTTTTTTTCGGACAAGTCGGGGTGATCTCTAAACCAGAGCATGCAAAACGAGTTCTCGTCACAACTCTTTCGTTTCGATCCACGAAATAACAAGCCAGAATGGCCATCTTGATTATAATACTAGTATTTACGGTTCACAAAGATACCAAAAAAGTTGTTTTATTGAGAAGCCATTGTTACATAATGCAATTTGTTAACGTCAAACGAAGCAGTTGTCGTCACTGTGGCACGGAATCCTTTAATCCGTTTCACCTCCGCGATCGGAGCAGCATAATGCGATGCTTGAATAATGACCGCAGTCGGAATTCGTTATGTAAAAAACGCTAGAATCGCGGGAGAATATCTTACACAGCGATTCTGAATTGGTATTCCTTATAATTAAACAAATTTTAACCGGATTTTTTCCTATGCGAAGTTACGTAACAGCGATTAAGTGCTAATTTTTATTTGTGTATAGCCAACTTCCATCGAAAGTGATGATCTTTAGCATATAAAATATTCACCAGCCTGAGTCGTTTACCTTTCGATGCTCACAGTTACGCATGCTGGGTTTATTTTGAGAACGAGATTTTCTCAAAATCTACAGTTTTTGTTATTTGTCTGTAGAGATACACATGTCATCGGGCCAGATATTTGCTTGCTGGCTAGTTACTGGTTTTGAATTGTCGAATTAAATTGATTAATTAGACGAAGAATGGAGAGGACGATAGATGATTTGTTGGAGTGACATCAAGTTCGTAGTCTAAGCGGGGGTGAGCGACGATATTAATTTGGCTGTGAAAAGCAATTATGTATGTAAAACTTGAGCGCATAAAAAATTAAGCCTTTTGCTTGTTCAAAGTCGGTAAACTTATTGACGCAAATATTTGATTGCCCTGTCGTAGTCTATTTTTAAAATTATCATAATTTTGCTTGGGAATGCATATCCGCAAATAACAGTGGCATGAGTATTTCTTCGACTGGTTGGGCTGAATAAGTGCTGAATTACATTTTTTAATCCAGGAGTTCTCCATTGGAAATCTTTTATTAAGTGGCATACTTTGAAGAATATTTAACGCTTCCATCAATTTTATTAAAGTTTTCAGTAGTATTACGCTCTACTCCTGAGTGTTCTTCTTCGATCAGAGACAGTACAAGCAGATGCAGTACAAAGTTCTCTAATCGGACAACAGCATGCAGATGACTTGCCACTTTAATAACAGTGAACCAACTCAATATTGTATGAGAACTTGGACAGAACAGCCTCAAAAATATTGAATACAGGGCAGAAGAATACTGAGAAAAAGGTGACACTTTGACCAAAGATCCTATGAATCGAGAAACCACACTACTCATAATCCAGTGTCAAAATCACTACTCGTACGAGAATGCAGGACTAGGGGTAGAAAAAAGCAAAAGCCGATGAGCTGGGGGGAAAAAGAGCAAGAACAACATTGCAAACCGTAAATGGCAAAATAGGAGTCATCACTCGATCCCTCATCGCCAAATCAAACGATGCTCTACCCAAAAAAGCGATGGGATGCATCGAAGCACAACTGAAATCAATGATAGGCCTTGTTACAGGACAAATAAATCGAAACAAGGATGCACACACCATTGGACTGCAAAAACTGCAATCTGTAAAATCTCTGAATAAAAAAAGACCTAGCTTCTCGCAACCATTCACGTTGTGTGTGTTAAATTTGTCGCACGAATGGAAAGGACCTAGACAAGGCGACACGCTGTCATGCAACTTCTTCAACATCGGTCTTGAAAGAGTTGTGCAAAACTCACGCGCCAACAGCAGAGGCACAATCTTTCAAAAGTCCTTCCAACTACTCGGATACGCCGACGATATTGAGCAGCGTGATGTCACTGGTGCGTTCGTGAGTATTGAGATGAAGGCGGCAAAGATGGGTTTAGCGGTCAACGAGGGCAAGACCAAGTAGACCAAGAAAGGACACTAAACACCGACGTCTCAGACAGAACGTAACAGTAGACAAATATCAATTCGAGGTATTTAAGGACTTTGTTTACCTCGGTTCCGCTATAAATTCAGACAATGACACCAGCGCTGAGGTTAAACGAAGAATAACTCTTGCCAATCGCTGATTCATTGGACTAAGAAGGCAACTGGGTTGCAAAGCCCTCTCTTGAACAACTAAAGTGACCCTGTATAAGATCTCAATCGTCGGAGAGGCAAAGGTATGAATTTTGTCAAAAGCGGATTAGGTTGCTCGTGGCTTTTCCAAGAGAAAAATTCTTCGGGTGATTTTCGGTTCTGTCTGCATAGACGGTGAGTGGAAGAGGAGATATAACGACCAACTGTACAGGCTACACAGCGATATCGACTTAGCCAGAAGAATGAAGGTCCAACGACTGAGGTGGCTGTATCATGCAGAGCGGATGGATACCAATGCTCTGGCCTGGAAAATCTTCGAACCCACACCCGAGGGACGGCACAGTAGAGGAAGACCGCGACTCAGGTTGCGCACGCAAGTGGAAGGGGACATCAACCAACTTGGCATGCGAAATTGGAGGCAGTTGGGTATAGATCGAGCTGGTTGGAGATGTTTGTTGGTTGAGGCCCAGTTAAGTAAGTAAGTAAGGAAAGAGGCTCTTTCATGACGGGTTATTCTCCCGGAGGCTTGTCATTCCCCGACGAGAGGTGGTGGTGGTTGATAGAGTGTTGGGATCAATAGAAATATAAGACCTAATGCACCTCGAAAGGAAATAGATCGCTTTCGCCAGGAGTTTGCCGAAAGGATGCGATGATTTTACCGAAACTACATAAAAACAATCGTCTCTCTAAAGTATACATATGAACGAATTGGAACTTTTTCTATGGCTCAACAGAAACTTAGATGGGTTTCCCTTGGTGCATTTGTTAACGATTTTGTCTATAAGAATCAAAGCCGTCTTGTTTTTTTTTTACGAATGTGCATAGCATAGAAACCTTAACCGTGGACTTTAATCCACAAAAACCACCGCTGACTCTATACCCCAATCCGCTGCACCACCATTTAGCAATTCGTAAAGGGTGGTTCAGCCGTAGCGGCTTTTTCTTGTAACGTGTGCATATACTGCATACCTAGAGTGGGGTGTATATCTTTGTTTTGCTTGGCATTATGTGTTGCAGGTATAATATGGGGAACTATACCTGGACAGTAAACTCATCTGTAAAAATCACGCAGAGTTCTCATGATTTGCCTTGCGGACAATTCCTGAGGATGTTGTCGATTGTAGGTTAGGTTGGGTTAGGAAGGCTGTCGACATAGCCGACTTAGACCAACGGTAGGTCCATTGTAATGCCTCAGGATCTAGGAGGAATTCTCTTTTCTAATCGTGGAACCAGTGGAAGCTAGGTTTCCAACATCTTGTTGTGCTAAGTCGCCAAGATTGTCAAAAAAGACGGCACCGATATGGTTGCGTCTTTTGCGAAAGAGTGCAGGGCAGGTACAGAGGAGATGTTGGATCGCCTCTTCCTCCTTCTTATCCCTGCAACTTCTGCAGAAATTATTTGCAGGAACGCCCAGGCGAGTGGCATGTATGACACCTATGGTAGCTCCGAGTTGCCGTCAACTTAGCGAAATTATTCTCTTTGAGCGCTTATAGTCTATTGAGAGTCAGATTTGTCTACTAGTTTGGCAGGAACTGCCATTGGACAACCTTATATTGGCTTTGGGGAATGCTAGTGGCACTCCGAGGTTCTGTATTTCAGGAAGAATCTGTATTTTTGTAGATTGTAGGGCTTATAAATACAAAAATTGGAATGCCTATATAGCCTAGTCAACGATGAGTAGATAATTAGTTTCACAACGTGATGGAAAGCCTTTCATCCTCGGGTCTTAAATAAGATCGTAGCCTGTTCCATTCGGTAGTGGGGCCAGTTTTAATAGCTGCATTCGTATTCTACAAACGAGTTGGTTTAAAACTAACATCGTTTTTTGCGAAACTACTGCTCGTTGACTTGTTAAAGGAAATATAGTTTCAAAACTAATGGTATTTTAACAAAACAAATGAATAACTTCTGACTAGCATTGGTCAACTATACGTATATTATCAGATAACAATTGAAAATAGTAAAAGGTGTTATTTCCGCCAGTGCAGTTTATGTGGGGAAGGCTGTACTTTTAAGCTGTGAAGTAGCACATGGCCAAGCATTTGCCAATCAAATTTGTCAGTTGTTAATTGATGCAAATCATGTCTAACGAATTAGTTAGATGGGTGCACTAAGACTCAAACTAACCTTTTAGTCAGAAGATGTCGTCACACATATGTACTTTC
This sequence comes from Matsumyia berberina, assembly GCA_917880715.2. Lineage (NCBI taxonomy): Eukaryota > Metazoa > Arthropoda > Insecta > Diptera > Syrphidae > Matsumyia > Matsumyia berberina. Next base: position 41,983,127 of record OU862870.1, read on the forward strand.
CTTGAAAACTTTTAAAATATCTCAAAAATGTTCCCTAAAATCATCTCCTACCTTTAGTTATACCGACTTTTAGTTACAATGGCAAACCTCTGAGAAGCTTCTCGTTTTCGTTGGAGGTTGGCAACTAATTGTTGCATGGGAAAGTACGAATGTATGCACAACATGAATGGTTGGGACTTGCGAGAAGCTAGCTTTTGGCCCATCCCGTGCTGTCGCGTCAGCTATTTATTTATTTATTTAGACCAAACTAATTTTTTAGACTTTTATCACCTCTTATATTCTTTGAAAGTTCTCTGCGAATAGTAAAACAAGTGATTTACCCGCCTTGCTTAAGGATGCACCATCTACCAACTAAGAAAGTATTTATTGCAAGCCATCTGGTAATAAATAATTGCACGTACAATAAAAACGTGATTTATTTGCCATTTAAGTTTCATTTATTTCTGTCATTTGACTTTTAACATTTGAGTTACACTGCTGTGAGACTCTATACTCTCCAAAAACGTGTGCTTAGTCTTTGATTACAGCGGTCAAGGGAAACGACGTACGTCTTTCCATCTACATACTTTCGAAAAACACAATACGAAGTGTGATTGGAGAAATAATTTTAAGGGCGATGATGTGAAAAATCTAAGGCACACTTCACAAAGGATCGCTAAACCTAGAATAATGTGGCGTATGTGGAATATTTTTTTTACCGATTTTTGGGGTGATCTCAGTTCGGACTTTATTCGCTTCTACAAAGTCTGATACTGTGGTCGCCGTGGCTCAGTGGTTAGTGCGTTGGACTGCTGACCAAGCGGCGTGGGTTCAAGCCCCAGCCAGGAACACCGAACATTTTTCGCGGCACCAGCTCTTGTCGAGGAATGATAAGCCTCCGGGAGCATAAGTTGTCATGAAAAAGCTTCTCAATGCGCGTTCGGAGTCGGCAAAAACTGAACGTTCCTTCCACTCGTGCAAAAAATACAACACGCATAACTTGAATAGTTGCGAGAGGTCAGACCTTGGTTCATCCCGAGCTGTTGCGCCATTTTTTTTTTTTTTGCGGTCCCATGTAGGGGCCTCATGTGTTTAGAGCAATTTGTCTGTTCCAGAGGCTGTGAGAAAGCTAATCAACCTCTCTGGGTGGAGCGTGGCAAGCGCCGTTGGTGAGATAAGATCACTGTCTAGGGTCCACTTTCTCGCATGGATAAGGGCGGGACATTCTGTGACGATGTGAAGCCTGCTTTCATCACTCTCCAAGCATAGTCTGCAGGTAGGGTCCGATGACAGGCCAAGCTTGTGTAGATGCCATTTTAGTCGGCAGTGGCCACTTAGGACGTCGGTTAGAATACTAAGATGGTTTCTGGTCAGATTTAAAAGAAACTTGGATTTCTTTTGTGATAGGTTGGGGAAGAATTGTTTGATACATTTCTGTCCTACACTTCGGCCCAAATTTTGTAGGATTTGAGCAGGGATTGCTTCTTCAAGAAGTTTTTAAAAATGGGTTTGTTTACTCCACAGGCTGGTTCAGGACCAGTGAGGAGAGTGGTTGCACATATCTTAACCAGTGAGTCCGCTATTTCATTGCCGGTGTGGCCTTTGTGAGGAGGAATCCAGTGTAGTATGACCAAGTTGTTTTTTTCCCAGTTCTAGAAGCAATTTGACTGCCTCTAGGACTAGTTTCCATTTTATTGTGGCTAAGTTCAATGCTTTCAAGACAGCTTGACTGTCAAAGAAGATAAAAATGGTTTTGCCACGGAAATTAGAGAGCAAGTTTAAGCTTGTAGCAAATATTTCTGCCTGGAAGATCGATGAGTATGTGTCTAGAGTCTATCCTGACCGATATGTTTGTGCTAGACGACTCTCCGAATATTCCAGCCCCAGATCCACTGTCCATTTTAAAGCCGTCCGTATACCATACTCTGAAGGACGAGGTTTGAATTTATCCCGGTGATCACTCGAGGGAATGACTGCTGAGTAGTTTCATTTGAAGCAGTACCTTGGGAGAATGTCATCCAACGACATGCAGAACTCACTACTTTGGAGTAGGGAGGGAAGCATGTTTAGATGACCTTCAGGGGATATTCCTTAGGCTCGGACCTACTAAACTCGCACAGCAGTCCAACGCAATAACCACCACTGAGCTGTGGCAAACATTTCCTAGACTAATTTCACGCATATTCCTACTTTTTAAATGAATGACGTTCGGCCAATGTTTAAGTTTGTATAATTTTTATGTTTGATTTGATTTTTAATCAAATATTTTAATTTTTGCATAAAAAATCAAATATAAATCGTAACACATGTACCACCCGTTGGGTAAAACAAACTGTCGGGTTCGTCACAAAGGCTGCCCACCCTCACACCAGTTCTGAATGTTTATAATCATTTACATTTTAATTTTAAACGAATCGTCAATAAATAGTTCTAAAAGAAATAAATTCTATCTTAAGCAGAGCTTTATAGTTTTATTCATATGCGTATAGTAATTTAATAATCGGCAAGGTCGTGCTTTTCTAAGTTATTGTCATATAAAACTTATTAAATTCATAACCTTCATCGATAAAACAAAAGTCTATGATCTAAAGAACGATTTGATTGCCTTGGACGGAAATATATGCCGAAAATGTTGTATAATAAAACGCTGTATAATAAATATGCAAAAGCACTGTTGTTTGACAAGTTAGCCCTTCAGAACAGCTGGTAGGTGACGTACGGTATGTTTAAAATGCTCCAGTATTTATTTGAATAATTTATAAAATGATTTTATGTGATATTAATGTGTTTAAGCAAATATGGTTTGGATAAGTCTCAAGAACGGATGGGACGGCATAAATATAGAATTTTTAATTTCTTTCCGAAACTTAGAAAGCTCATGAATGCTATTTTACGAACATGAGCGCGAATAGATCTTGAAAACATAATCTTGTCAATCAAGTCTGGAAGTTGTTCATTGTATGGAATACATTGCACATGGTCAGTAGCCTGAAAAGTATGTTAAGCCTTTGGTGTTCCTCAAGGCTGTCTTGTCGCCGATTCTCTTTCCTATTTTTAGAAATGATTTTGAATTCACAGAAAAACACAAGAAGTTGAATCTGGGGTTAGTGGCTCTTCACGCGCCTTCGAAAAGGCTCCATTGTCAAAAAAAAAAAAAAAAAACAATAACGCATTTATAATTTAAACAAAATTTAAACAAATACAATTTTAAGTCAAATAATTAATCACATTCAGTCGAGTACAATGCTTCCTACACGTTCGTGGTACAAGTTATTGTGCTATTGGGCATACTAAGACTAACTTGCAGTTGCAAACAACGGTGAACTTAGGCCTTTTCCGAAAATCAATTAGCTTTCCTCCGTACATTTATACATACTAACGGATTATGTGTTTTATGTGCAACTAATTACGTGTACGTACATATGTTAACAAAATTGGTTTCACTTAGGCAAACATTTTCATCAAATGAATTGCCATAGTGATGAAATTTGACGGTAATTACGTATATCTTTGTTCAAAATTACTAAAAACATTTCGGATCTTGCTGATGACCTATGGAGGAAGTGACTGTATTATGAATTGTGTTTATTTAGAAAAAATAGTTATCGATGAATTTTATCATGTTTCTGTGCAATGAGTTCATGGTACGTTCATTCTGTTCGGTGGAGCAATAGAGTTCTCAAAAGAAGTCAAGTACCCTCACCCTAGAAGAAAAACTCAATTGTAACTCTCGTCTCATGAAAACCATAGACAGAGCCAGGATCTCCTTATGGACCAGCAAAAATCTCATTGGTAAGAGCTGGGGAATGAATCCAAAAATGTCACTATGGCTCTATACAGCTATAACTAGACCAATTGTCACCTATGCAGCACCCGTATTGTGGCAAAGAACCAATCAAAGGACCACGCAAGAGAGCCTCAACAAACTCCAAAGACTAGCTTGTGTGTGCATTATGAGAACAACTCCTACTGCAGTTATAAAACGTATCCTCAACCTTCCACCGCTCCACCTTCAGCTACAGAAAGAAGCTATGATTAACGCCTTTATGCTCATATCTGAAGATGATGCTCACTCTAAACTAGTCCATCCTGACATTACCTTGGATGCACTACTTGAAATTACCATCACGAATAACTGTCTACCAAGAATTAATTTCAGCCAAAACTCTAAAGTTACATTCCTAGGCCGTTATAATTGGGAACAGAGTAAACCCACATTTGCTAGATCTACATGTTTGGTACACAAATGGATTAAAAACAGACGAAGCAGGGGGGCTGGAGTATACGGTGGTAATACAAGAACATATGTACATCCACGCAAGCGTGGACAAATAAAACTCCGTATTCCAAGCGGAAATCTTTGCTATAGAACTATGCATCAGAGAGAATATAAACAGATTTATATCAAACAAGAACATCTATATTCTCTCTGATAGCAAAGACGCACTTCTAGCCATAAAGACCTATGAAATAACATCGAAACTAGTATGGGACTGCGTACAACTGCTTACATCATTAGCCAGCTCAAACAGAGTTCATCTCATTTGGGTGCCAGGGCACAGCGGCAGACTTACTAGCCAGAAAAGGATCCGCATCAAAATTCATGATGCCAAGACCTATCCTATCGGTGGCTGCAGTGATGGCGGTGACTCGGTCCCGCCTCTACCTACAATTTAATTTAATCTGTTAATACTGACGTGAATTCTCCATTTACTTCAAAAAAGTTAACCTTAAGGAAAGGGCTGCACTAAAATCCGTTCCGTCAGAAATTACACTGGTTTACCTCATAAAAGGAAACTACTTGATAAAAACAAGACAGATCCAAGCAATTTTTTTAAAAAATCTAGCCAACACATGCCGGTGGCGATCTGCAAAACTTGACCTTGACCAAACGGTCCAGTTTTTAGCCTAAAGACATTCGACCTTCCTGATGAGAGCAAGAATATTACCGCAGACCGAAAACAAGAATAATTGCAACGTGAGGCCAGATCTTGTAAAAGGTTTTTTTTATCCCGAAAACTTCAAGTTTAAGAAATTAACAAAAAGGAAATCAATTTATGTTCGGTTGCCTATAAATCACTCCAACAGGTGTACCAAATGTCATATCGGCTTATCCCCAATCAATATATTCATACATGTGAAAGCTAGACTCATCCATCGACTTTTCCATTCCAATGATATCCAAAATCATATCAAATATAGATTGGGTTTGAACCCAAGCAGCTCGCACAGCAATCTTATGCACTAACCATTAAGGCACGGTGACCACAGTAGGTACTTGCCACCGAAAATGTCATCTAATTCCTCCTTGATAGTCTTCAGATTCATCTTACCCCCAGCGGGCATGTGTTCTGAAATGCTGCTGATCTCAGCCTGGCGATTGAAATTGAATTACTACCGACTTTAGGACATAGGTTCTTACGACAAATCTATGTCGTTACATGCGCAGCCTTTTGTGACAGCTGTACAAAAATCGCAGATTTTCCTATTTTTGATTTACTTGATCGTTTTGATTGTATATCCTGGAGTTTCTGCCTTTTACTGCGCGAGGACAGATTCTCCACACGAGGAGTATTTAATGTGTTCATGGATGTTCTGGGTCCTGAATTTAAGTGAGGGTATCATTGGTATCCGAGGCTAGTGTTTTTCTTATAAAAGTATGCATTTATATGTGATAAGGAAATTACCTTGATAATGCTATCCCCAATCTGAAGAAGTAGTGCTGTTATAAAGCATCCCCCAAGACGAGACGTGCGTCAGCTAAACCGATTTCAGAAACCCACTTCGACGAAGTGAATCTTGTCGTTGACTCCTAGTGGTCCCATGCATATCGATTCCAAAACATTTATTCGTTTTCGGAAATGGTTTTTGGACAGAGCTCCCAATACATCGAAATAATTCAGATAAGGTGCTATTTCCATTCTAAAAGTTTATCACATAAACATGGCCATTCCATGATTTTTGTAGTCCTCTTATTTTAGTCTCTTGGTCAATATTCGCTATTATAAGGTCAGCAAGTCGAGTCCGGGTCGACAGCAACCAGTATCCAATTGCTAAAACTTGGAGGTGAAACGAAAACAATTGATGCGTAGTCGTTGTTACAACACTCGCTACGCCAGATTGTTGGTAGTCGGTGTCCCTATTTCTCGTTTTGAAATCGTTCTAACGCTTCCGAATGAAATTAAATGTCTAGTTGACCAGTTGCCAAAACTCTCTTGAAAAAAAAAAAAAAGGGTAAGTTACTTGCTGTCTACATTGACACCCAGGCACCCGTTAAGGCTCTGGAGTCCGCGATAACTATCTAGATCAAGGCTTGTAAGAATCTTTAAGAAGTATCTAGATCAGATATTGTGAGACAATACGGTGACCCTTTGCTGGGAACCAAGGGACATGGATATCCAAGGTTACTAAACGACTGACGGCTTGGACGGAAAGGAGTAGCTCTGCATGCTTCACACGCATGCGAATATTGAAGATGAGGTTATCAGTAAGATACATGTGTAACCGTTCCCAACTTATGGACTATGGTCAAACTTAGTCTACGCAAACCACGGGTCGTCTCCGGCATCATTGCCATTGGTACTCATGCGGTACGTCTCGGTATACATCACAGCGACTACTGCAAGAGTTGCATGGACGAGGAAGAAATTGAATCTGTCTGTCACCTGCTGCGTGAATGTCCCGCCCTCGCCGGCTAAAAAATCACTCTTGGCAGTTACTTCTTGACGGAAATGAAGGACTTGCGTAACCTTGAACTGAAGGACCTCCTGACATTCATATTTTTATCTGGGTGGGGTAAAATTCTTGAAATGCGCACAACCCTATGACTGCTCTACGTGAGCAGTGACGAATGTCACAAGGCAACCATTTACCTATTTAAAATTATTTGCAATGAATTCCAACTCTTTGGATTAGGAATAGGGTAGGGTCATGAAGAACAACAATAGAACGCCCGTGTAATTCGACAAAGCGGTATATTCTGTATCCTGGTGGACTGGCAAATGAAAATGTGTTAGTGGCCCAAAGCCAAACGCGGAGTTGTTCTTCGAATTACGGAATACAGAATTTATCGAGGGCTAGGTTAAGTTAGGTAAAGTAAGGTTATGTAGCCAGCGCTTGCATAAGACAGTGGGCACCATAGTGGGTCCATCGCGATCCCTGTGAATCTAAAAAAAAACAGAAACCTAAACCATTCTCTGAAAGCATTTGATATCCCTGCAGAGTTTTACCATGTTTTTTTTTGTTATCATAGTCTAGTTCCTCTAGATTGGCAATTCCCTGACTTTCACATAATATGTGTGTTATGTCTTCAGCGGTGCATACATAGTTCGTTGCAGTATCTGCAGACATCTGTGGCTGAGAGTCCTAATTATTTAGCGTGCTTCCTGAAAAGGCAGTGGCCGAACAGGATGCCAATGATTAATTGTTGTTGTGCCCTGCTTAAGTTGAGAATATCTCTTGTTTTCCTGCGATCCAGAGCAAGCTATAAAGCCTGGATACCCTATGCTCACTAACGTTGAACCATCTCTGGTTTGCCTTTCTTACGGTGGGTCTACGATGGTTTCCCTCTTCGTGTGTTGCCACTCTCCACCTAGCCTGGCCAGTTCGTCGGCCCTTTCGTTTTCCTCAATGTCACAATGACCCGGCACCCAAAAAAGTCTTACTCGATTCTGCGTACACAATGCCTTCAGCATTACACGACATTTTGAGACAAGTGCAGATCTGCCACTTTAAGTGCGGCCTGACTATCAATGTGCCTGTCCACATTGGTGCAGGAATGAAAGTGGTTCCCATAAACGCCGTGGCTACACACAAAAAAAAGCTTCATTGAAATTAAAGCAATTTTGATAAAAAGGGAATGCTGAAATTTAAAACACAATATGTCGTCGAAGCAGAAGGTTTGTACGGAGGAAATTTTCTCCATACATTTTTTACACGCAGGTAGCTACTGGAGTTGCACACTGCTCCACGTACAAGAAGATTTCTGTCAAAAACGAAACGCAATGCCCACACCGAAATTTATGTTGGGAATGGATTTTCGGTGCAATCAACCCACTCAATGAAACTCATCCTTTCTCTCTCGGACAGTCTTTCATTACTGCACCAATGTGAACAGGCACAATGTAAATGGTGATATTCCTTCCAGATATTGATTTTATCCCTAGTGATTCCGCAGCTATAAGCACAGCCAGAACCTCTGCTTGGAATACGCTAGAAGTATCCGGGAGTCTTATGGATACTTTGAGGTCTGCCTCTTGGGAGGAAATCCCAGAACCCGTTCCATACATGAAAACCGCAAACGCATCCTCTGAAATGACAGCGTTTCTCTGTCAGTCTTTCCTCTCAGGATATATCGACGTCTAAGTTTCCTCCTTGTACTTAGGAAAGTGCTTCCCTTATTTTTATTGTAAAATATTCTTAAATGTTTTCCTTAATCCGCCTATCGAGTCGGCCTCTCATCTTTTCTGCTGTACATTTAACGTCTGCTTTGATCAATGCAAAAACACATTGTTTTGATCCGCTCAGACGGGCAAAGACCTTGATCCGCCAGCAGATAAAATTTCGGAAATCGTTATTATCAGATAGTTTGCAGAATTATTTGTTTGTTTGTTCACATGATCGTATGTAGATGGCTAGACCTTGCTCCACTTACTTCTCTCTAAACACGCCCTACTTGAAAGTGAAAAATATTTGAGAGATATAAAATGCATTGCAATACCATCAAAATAAGTCTTCAAATTTAATATAAACAAACAAAATTAACGCACTCTTCCATCAGCAGAAATGGGAACAAAATACCTTCCAACATCAAACAATTAAGACGCACTCAATAATTAATCTTGAAAATTGGTGTGAAAAACAAAAAAAAAAAAAACCATACTCAACTGAAATTGACAAATTGTTGAGTTGTTTATAATAACACATTTAGTAGTCACAGTGACAACCATGCAATGGCACCAGGGGTACAACCAGCAAAACACAGCCGCTCTTCCCATATCGGATGCATAATTTGGCTTGGTATTCAAAAAGCTCGGCCATTGATGGAGTACACGCCTGCCAGCCCAAAGTACAGGTGCAATCTTCGACCCGGTCATTAAAGGCTGTTGCAATGTGCAGTTTTTTTTTCCCACACACACGAATCTGCTCCAGAGGTCGTACTCATAGCCCCAGACAACCTACCGAACAGTAACATCCCAATTTGCCACCGAAACAAGTTGCTGCCAAAGTAGTTAAATTCCAAACTCTGTTTTGATTGTTTTGTTAACAAGAAAAAAAAAGCTTCGATGCGCGCAAGCCTACCTTAACATTAAACTCTATAACCCGTACGGAGACAGCGAGACCATCACGAACATCACTACCACAAGCAGACGCGTCAAAACATCTTCAGTAGTCGCATCTCCAAAAGTACAAATATTTAAATCGGTAAAGTCACCACTGTATGCCGAGAGCTTTTTTCCCATCCACTAGTCGTGTATCGACCACCACAAGGTGGCCAGCTGGTAATTGCCAGATAGATAGACCAGATCTTCATTGAAATCTGGTTCCCCGCATTAAGGTGGAATTCAGCTGAGGGTACGACCACCATTTGGCAAAAGCATACATTGCTACTTCTTCATCTCGAGCGTCGTTGGTGTCTCAAAACTTGGGCCGTCGTCTCCACCGGTGTAGCATCTTCGCCGAGTATATATAGAAAATCTATAAGATTTGTTATTTTAGTTGGTACTCCACACTCTGTCCAGCAGTCAACCAACGCGGCTTATCCACCTGTGTCTTAGTCTATTGTCTTAACTTGGTCTCGCCGTATATCGGTCAAATTCATTGAGTAATTGAATTGTGACACGATAGGGATATTTTTTCTCAATTTTCCTGGAGGAAGATATCCTTGAATTGTTTATTTTTTTTTTAATTTCCTACTGCGGACCACCTCGATACAGGATACCTCTGTGGATTATTGTGTGCTGATACTTCATCAAAGTGCTCATCATGGTGAGTAGTTAAAGACATTTTCACAAAACACTATTTGGGACAATTACCATACTGTCGGCGCCACGGTCATCTTGTCACTTCGTCGCCGTTGTCGCCTCCGCGCGATGCTTAAGGATTGAGTGTGTGTGTGCGTCTATATTATGTGCGATTTATCGTGAAGTTTTATTGAAATAAGTGTGCAATACGATTGAGGAGATATAAGAATTCGAAAAAAAAAAAACTGTTGACCAAACCAACGACGATGCCTCTGCGGATTGCATAACTAGAATACCATTACAGTGTGTGGACAGTGTGATCGGTAGCGGTGACATTTAACTTTAGATATTTAACATGATTTATAGATATAGATGTGTGAATTCAAACGACCCATTCATGTTGATTTGTGCATCTGCATCGGCAGTAGCTCACTTAATTATCACCTCGACGAGCTGCAGCGCATCTTCGTCTCGTCTGGTTTGTGCTCGAACGAATTAAGTTCACTTGGCGGCGATGGATAGCCATAAGAACTTACTCGGTTAAGATATTAAATTATGCATTTAAGCTGTCAACTCTTTTTTAGTGTTTGACACAGTGAATATGCAGTACACAGATGTACAATGTTAATTCTTAATGCACTGCTCAGATGATGGCTGTCGCTCGTTTGTGGAATAATTATGCTTATTCTTGAGATTTATCAAGTGATCTGCATACAATCGATGGTGACTTTTGACGTTAGGAGTTTTTTTATTTCTCTCTGCTAGTTTCTGTGTGTTTTACGAATTTCTCATCAATGATTTCATTCTTTTTTTTTTTTTTTGATAAAAAAAAACCTGACCAATTTTGAAAATAACGGTGTGCACAATTATTCTGCACATTTACTGGATTTTAATACAAGTTTGCATGGAAACCAGTTGGTTAATGGATACAAAGTACCGTCTCTCATCGATTACTGACGAAACAATAAGTTATAGTGACAAGTTTTGGAAAGAAGATACATACATACATACGTGACAACGGGTGTTTACCAATCGTCTTAGAAAAAGTTAACTTGGGGATACATTTGTACACTTTTCGATTAGAATCGAGTTTGGTTCAGTGGCGTGAAAAAATATGGTTTTACACTTCAACGTAAAAGATTGTGTTCTCACGTAGTCCTCTTCTTTGGAAAATGTCTTGCATTTTAACGTTTAAGTTTGAGCTAGAAAATTAATGCAGCGTAATAAACAAATGTTTAAGGTGTTTTTAGAAAAATCATGCATTTCTGCTTTTCTTTCTTTCTTTCTCTACTCTACCTTTTTTACTTTTCCTATCTGTCTTTAAACTCTATGTCCCATCTATCATTCACTTAACATATTATTCCACCTACCGCTCTCCTCACATTTTTCTTGTACTAACAGGACGATTCTGGAGATTTTTCGTAGCTGCTTTAAAGGGATCAATTTAATATTTTTTATGCTGAACACACGCATATTTCCAAGGCATATTTCTGAACATTTTAAAGCTTCATTCTTGATTTAGAAAAGAATGTATACATTTAGCGTACAAACCTATACATAGTCGGAAGATATATCTTAACAGCTATATAAAATTTAGAGTTATACAAAGAGTTATATTTAGAGTTATATGAAATTTCCTTAAATATGCTTATTAAATGTTTAAGTTAAAAAAATATTTCATTTACGTCTTAAGTCGACTTAAACGGCTAAGCCTTGTCGCCATAGATTTGTCTGGCAGAACCTAAGGTTTTAAGCGTTATTAGAATTTGTATATAAACCAACTTTTTGTTAAGCTACGTTTATAGAGCGAGAACATTCTAATAAAGTGCAACTGTCCATCAGTGACCTTGAATTGTAGTAAAAAATTTGTTTTAACAGCTTTAAAGGTCATGGTTGCAAAAAGTTATTGAATATCAGTATCAATTATGAAGGTTAGTGTAAAGAATAGATAAATTTGTCAAAAACACGATTATATGAACTTGAAGGAGTCCCAGCCACTCCAGTCGCTACCATTTAAAAGATTCTCGACTTCACTCCTTTCAAAACGTTCCTCTCTTAAATGTGGATTTTCTTCAAAATTGGACCAATGAAATTCGCTGTTTCTTCTCTTTCTCCCGTATTGCATAGGCTACATATTAGTGGATGGTCGGTGCGATGTGGCATGTAATACAGTTTTAAAAGATCTCCTCTTGTCCGAAAGATTAGGGATATTTGGGCAATACTTAGGTTGGACCTTAGGTAGTTGATATCGTCGTTTATGAGGTTCTTGTAGATTAATTTGAGCTGTTTGCCGCCATGATGGGCTCTCTTCTTATCGACTGGTATACATAAGATACGAAGTTGCGTGATGATCTTGGCCATTCAGAGAGGTTAGACTCCACCATCGTAAGACTTATGCTATCTTTATAGAACTGTGTTCTGGTTCTCAAAGCGTTTTTCACAATAATTGTAGCAAGTCGCGTATCATCTTCGCCGTTCAAGATTTTTATCACATATTGCATGTTTAACTTTAGGGTAAATACAAATAATGGTGATATTTCAGTTTCAACGTACATGCTGCACGTAGTTAGTTACTTGACAGTAAACATAAAATTTTCTTTAAAAAAAATCTAAGAAGCTTTTCAACGTCCTCATAAACCCTGCTTCCCCAGACTTGGGCTCCATAGCACATTACTAATCTCATAACAGCTTCGAACACCTTAACCTTCGCTTGTAGTGCGATTTTAGGGTTAGATAGCAGGTTTCTCCACTTTGAATTTATGGCTTTCTTTTTTTCTACAAACTTGAGTTTAAAGTGTCACTTCATGAAGAGATTGTGAGTTAGTGTAACATCCAGGTACTTGTAGAATCTTGAAGGAGTAAGCATTGTGACGAATTCAATTTAAATACGTATATGTACTCGTGCGTCCTTGAATTTCATTCCGTTCCGGATAACATTGAAATATTGGTCTAGCAGTTCGAGAAACTCAAATGAAAGATGTGAATCATTTTTCTCAGTACCCTACTCTTTTGGAAATAAATGAAAATTCGTATTCCTAGTTGGGTATTGAAAAACATGAACAGAACAAACAGAAACACTACCCACTACACCAAGGCCATCCACTAATTAAGATTAAAAAACAAAGCGGGTAACTCTGAAATCGTGTGCTGAATAGTAAAATATCGTGCAACGTCTGTCTGTCGGTATGCTCACCTATAACTTCAGATCTCATAGCTTTAGACATTTCCATCTATCATTTTATTACCTCAGCCCATTAGCAAGCTCGGCAATAAATAGGCACAAAAATAAGAAAATTAGCGTCCTTAATAAATTCGAAGCCCATGTTACTACTACAGGAAGCTCGATCATGTCAAAAGCGCTTATGTCGTTTGTTAAACATCTGACTTACACCGACAATCTGTCGAAAGCAAATCGTAGATGGCAATACCTCGATCATTACAACAATGCCAGACTGATCTGCCCTCTCCTAGATCTGAAAAGATCAAAATCATCAATACGACTTAAAAGGAACCAACTTTCAAAACTAATCAATAACCTCGTGAGGCATTACATTCTAGGCAGGCATGTCCAACTCCTGGGTAGGAGCTGCAGAGACGAGAAGGAGGAAGAGTACACTGCATATTTCCTATGCACGTGTCCCGCTCTTGCCAACATCAGGAAAGCCACTTTAGGCCAATACTTCTTTAACGATCTACATAAATGATCTGAACTCCGCCAGCACGGCCGATCTCAACAGCTATGCTAGGAAATCCAAATGGTTATCGGTGGCACGGTGTAGTGGGTAGTGTGTTTGCTTATGACCCGAGCTGTGCATGTTCGAGCCCGATCGGGGAACAGCAAAAACCATAGCCACCGAAACAAAACAAACCCCTGCACCAAAGGAGGGGTTTCTCCCTGGGAGTACATTGGACCAATAATGAGTCTGAGTGCTCCCGGGATTTGAAAATTTCCTTTATTTTTTAAAAAAAAAAAAACTCCAAATGGTTTCAAGAGTAAACAGTGGTTCAATTCCAGTACTCAGTGGTATCACAATAGACCTTTTTTTTTGGTCTAAGTGTACCTCTTCTTGAAGGACCAGTCTAACTTACTAAAGTTAGGGAACTAAAGTTCCTGGAGGAGAGGGGAAGATCGCACCAGCAGAAGGTCGTTGCACCATCTGTCAGAATCTTACTGACTGAACTCCCACTCCATCTTTGGTATCTTGAGCAACCTCGCTATTTGCTTTACTTTAGGAAGGACCTTCCTTATATCCAATAGGGTTCTGATTTAATCTTTCCATGTTCTTATGAGGGTATGTTTTCGTCTTTCCCTCTCTTTTTTTTTGGTCTTTAGCACCGATTCGATATATAAGCCTATTTGGCTCCATCTATCGTTACTCGAGTTCATCGACATCTTTTGAAGCGATGTTGCCTGTTTCTTTTTTTAGCCTGCTTCTTTCTGCTGCCTATCTTTTTCAAAAGTGGTTTTCACTATCTACAAGAGAGTCGCCATACTAGCAAGTCATACCATACTTTTTCCATCTTATAGACACACGCGTTGAACTTTCCATGTCCGGTTAGAAAATTAGTGATGTTGTAGTTTACTTCACCATGTTGTAGCTCTGTCCCTTTAGTAAAATCCCTAATAAGTCCTGGGGCTCACCTTAGTCTAGTTTCGGAACCTTTTAGATCTTGCTACTGTTGCTTGGTAAGTTCTTTCGCCCTTTGTTCTCGTTGTTTCAACTTCTATTTCCATTTAATGTTCGTAGACGTGCCTCATCTTTGTCGGAAGAAGATCAGTGGGGGTCACTTCCGCTACTATTAGAGCGGATGGTTCCGATAGGAAAAGGAATTTTGGTAGAGGCAAGTTCATGCAGTTGTTAAGTCCACTAAAGGATGATGAGAACTTGTAGTGTGTCTGGTCGGAAGTTCCTATTTATATTTGCATATATTTAGGTATACAGTGGCAAGCGCTGAATGGCTGTTTGAGCCAAAGCAAATCGTGTTTTCTAGATTTTATTTTTGGCAAGGCGACGATGAACATATGTATATTTGTATCACATATATCGACCTTCCCTTTCTAAAGGGACAAACTTGACACACTATAGAATAATTATCTTAAAAGCATTTCTGAGTTATCTCTCTTCGAATATACGAGTATGCATGTACTATTAAAAAAAAATTGTAAATTAAATGTACTTCAACTAATGATATGGCTACCCATCGCTGCAGTAGAAAAAGGTAAATGGAGGTTTCGATTGGTACATTGGTTTTGATTGCTCATCGATTGTAATAGAATGAACGATTTAGCCCCATAAATCAATAATCATGTCATTACCTTGACCTTGCTAAAGTAATTGTTCAGTCTTTCTCTGCCTTGAAATCGTTTTCTAATCTTAACTTTGTATGCAAGACGTTAGTAATAAATTGCTAAATTTATTCTTATTTTTTAATATTTATTTCAAACATTGGTAGAGTGGTTGAAAGAGAGAAAATTGTGTAGCCAAAATGTGCCAGCAAAAAAGTCCAACCCAGTTGTACAATTTTCTTGACTTCAGTTTTCTTTTAATCTACGAGTATTATTTTTGTCGTAGGTTTAAATTCATTTTCATAGTACACCTTCCGTTCCGTTTTTTTAAAACTCTTCAATATGCTGCCTGAAAACTATGAACTTTTTTTTTCGTTCACATAAACAATGAGTATTATTACACTTTCACTACAAAGCCATTTTTAAACTGAAGAATATCCCATCGAAGCACGTAAAACACGTAAGAAAGTAGGTGCTGAATGATGCAATATTATGAGAGTGACATGTGTGCAAAAAAAAAAGGAAAAAGGGCACGAAACATACTTTAAACCAAGTGACTTACTATCGCCAATTGTGTTCAATCGCCAGACTGCACAAGGAAGTAGATAAAAACTGCTTACGTAGCTTTTCTCAGGAAATGAAAGATTTCACTTTTTTAAAATATGTATTGTCAAAAAAATGTTCACTTATACTCAGTTAGTTAGTAGGAGTGGTCCTCGAAGAAGAGGGACACTTAGACCAGAAAGTAAGTCCATTGTAATGTCACTTGGTACTGGGGTTCTGGAAACCATTTAGATTCCTTAGCGTAGCTGTTGAGATCAGCCGTGCCTCCAGGGTTCAAATCATTTAGATCGTTAAAGAAATATTGGCCTAAGATGGCCTCCTGATGTTGGCAAGAAAGGGAACTTTGTCTCTGCAGCTCCTGCTCGTTATATGCTATACTTAGGCGTTGAGCATGCCTTCCTAGAATGCAGTGCCCCACGAGGCCGTTGATTGATTTTGAAAGTTGGTCTCTTTTAAGTCGTTGCCATCTACGCGTTGCTTTCGACAGAGCGTCGGTGAATTCAGGTGTTTAACATACGACAAGGTGCTTTGACGTGCCTTGTTTGGCTTTTTCATCAGCCTCGCAGTTCCCTTGAATGTCAGAGTGATCCAACAGAGTGTAATGCTATACTGGTTAACGATCTCGTTTAGAGACACGTGACACTCCTTCACTGCCCTAAATTATATCGTGTTGCATACGAGAGACCTGATCGCAGCCAGGCTGTCGATGTAGATTGCAGTATCCGTGCGTGATATTGGATTAGCCTTCAGCTAAGCGGGGGCTTGATTAATAGCTGTGACTTCGGCTTGGAAGACACTACAGTGGTTGGGGAAACTGAAGCAGTGGTGAATGTCCACGTCTTCTCAAAAGACACCGGCATCGACTCCTTCGGGTGTTTTAGAGCTGTGGGTAAAGACACAAGCTTATCCGTTCGTCCCGTTCGGAGTCGTCAATAAAATGTAGGTCCCTTTCATCATTGTCATCATTAAATGGCCTGCTTTTACTATGAGCATCGGGGATTAAGGGCGCTTAAGTACATCCTCCAAACCTCTCAATCTTTCTACGATTCGTGCGAAGAATGTTACACACAAATAATGAATGTTCTAAAGATGGTAGGTCTTGATCCATTCTAGGCTGTCAAACCAGCTATTTATTTATTTTTTAAGGGTCCATTCCTTCCTTTATTATCATGAGAAACACTTCAATTTAAACAAAATTTTAGTAATCTTTGAGTGTTTGTGAGGTAATTATTTTTTTATTTTTGCCTTTGGCACTATCTTGTACGCCATTCACGAGTCGAATGTCCCTTAGTTCCAAATAGGCTCTGGCCAAAATTGGTATCGAATCATCTCTCATCTCAGTGGACAAACATGAGGCAGCCTTTCAAGACACAATTTACTAAATTTCCAAATTTCTATGAATTGTATTATGAAAAATAAACCAGAGGCCAAATCGTCTCTTCGCACAATTCGTCTTGCAAAAGCGAAACCATTTGGCCCTAGAATGCTCGTTTTTACGTGACGGTATATACGATCACGGAAGAGATGACTTGGCCCCAGTATTCCATAAATAGTTCGAGTTTGCAGGACCTTTTTCAGTCGAAATGCTAAGCTCATTATGGGAGACAATATGCCTGCGGATTTAGTTTAATAGACCATCGGGCTTCCTTCAAATGACGTAACTCATAAGAATTTAGAAAACCCGAGGAAAAAACTTTCAGACTTTTCTCGTAAAATAAAAACTGCAGACTCGTTACTGGTATTCTTTCGAGCCAATAGGCTAAGTAATACAGTATGCTGAGATCAGTAAAAGTTACAACGACAGAGCATAGCATTTACACTTTATCACATGTCTTTTACGTATGGCAAATGTCAGAGTGTTCCTCTACGAAAAAACACATTAACTGGGTTATTCTCATCCGTCAAATCAGCCGAAAACCTCTTAATTGAAACGAACAGTCTTTTGCCTTTAGGACATAATGAACATTTCAAACGCAGCCTTTTAACCTGTCCGGAGGATAGGTTTGGTAACTCCATTCTCGTGAACAACCTATTCCCATTCTTAAAAAATATCGATGTACGTCCACCATAACCAATTGCATTTAACAGTTACTTTAGCTCGAAGCTTTATGTAATTGAGCAAAATAACATATCATTTAAAATGAATTTTATGTGTCTCTCAGACTGGAGAGGAGTTGGAAAGTAGACAAACTGCACCTAGTACCTTATTGCACCATTAGATCCCAAGGTCCGGAATCAAACTGGCGTTGAAATCTAATTTCCAACTCGTGGGATAGTGTGCTGCTGTCTTCTTTCGTAATACCACTAATGAAAGCAGAATATTTATTCAATGGCTAGCGGTGTCAAGTGACAAAAGGAAATTAATGAAATGGCCATTGCAATTCTAGTCATGCACACTTGGTTTCCTCTAAAGAATTGTGTCGTTTGGCCAAGTGATAGCACTACGACTAAAAAAATACCAATAGAATGCCATAATCGCCTTCTGTGTGCTTCTTTATAAGGCCTGGCCATGATTTTATAGGTTTTGTGGCATCTTTCAGTAGTTGGTTTCCTGAATTATTTTTACGTCATCTAAATGACTCTTACACCTGGTTAGCTTACTGTTTGTGTTCATATTAATCAAATGTTATGATACATGTATCTTCTCATTTTGATTGACAAATCAAGCGGTAATCCCATATGTCGCCGATGTAATCCACACCTAATTAAATCCACCTATTCGACGCGTGGGTTGGCAAACTTCTTTCCTCTCCGGCTTATGAGGCTTATTAATGGCAGCGATAAACACTTTTGGTTTATTTCGAGTGATGATTTTTTTTAAAGATTGAAGCACGATTCAAGTGGGAAGGCACATATACAACTCATAAAATATTCAAGGGTTCTTGAGAATTAATTTTGAAGATGATCGGTTATTTTTGCATAAAATTGGTTATTTGTTGCTCATCACTTTGAGGTGCCAAGTGCATTTTTGATGTTTCGTCATGGAATAGTCTTCTGAAAATACCTAGGAATTGGATGCATGGTCTTTCTGCTGACATTGATTTGGCGGATCTTATGCAATCACAGAAAAAGAAGCAAACACCACCTCATTTCATTTGCGAATGTGCAATTCTCGATATCTGTTTATTAATTTGCAGTCAGAGGTGAAATTTGTTGCCTTAACGTTTGCAAATCTATTGCATAAATACATAAGTATGAGTGTATATATGTGCGGATATCCATGACGAAGTCATGAGGCATTAGCGGAGCTACTGTACCAATATGGGATGGGTCGTCGTCTCCTAATCACTTTTTCCTGACATCAAAGGTTACCGTCGATTATCGATTGCTTTTCTCTAGAAGCTGGTTTTTCGTTTTTCGTAATTATGCAAGAGTTTGATAATGGATAACTTAGACTAAGCACTCGTATGTCTACATCCATCTTTTATGCAAGTACCTTGGGCAATATCAAAAGAATCACAGCCTTTTGATATGGCTTTTGAGTCTTTATTGACTTTATCCAAGACATAAGAAATAAATCAATGCTTTGTTTTGAAACTTCAATCAATTCTTAAAGATTAAGATGTGCAATTCTTGTTTAAAATTTCTAACTCTTGTAACCCATTCTTAATGACGCCTCACAGTGCACATATATTGGCAATTTAATGATACGACTGAGAACCCTTATTCCGATATGACAAGCGGTAGGTGGCTAGTTTTTGGGAACTTCAAAACTAAGTTCTCTACATAAAGGACTAAACAACATGAGCTCTGTTTTCTCAACAATCGACCCAAACGTCTGTTAAGGTCTTCGAAATGCATGCCACCTTTGACACAAACTGCTCCGCCTTTTCCTGAACAATAAGAAAATTCTAAAAATATTCAAAGGACGCCTACATATGTAAGAATAACGACATTTATCCTGTCTATGAAGCTTATACTGCAATGACATAGATATGTAACTGTGTCGTAGGATATATCACCTCCATACCATATCGTTTTTCAATAAGGACATAACAATTTTGTATTTAAATAAAACACAGAATAATTGAGATATCCGGCTGAAATTTATTCCAAGTATAGTACATATATTAAATTTAAGTGTGGAACTCAACTTCGTTCATATGACCACGTGAGCATGTTTGCAATGATCGATTCTTTACACTACTCTTTCACATACATATATCGGCCGGATCGTTGGTAATTTTCGCTTTGGCGTTCGATATTGCTCCTCTAACCTTGTTGGCTTGTTGGCATAAACCAACGACTTAATGTAGACCTCTGACAGTGCAAGACACTTAGCACTTCTTACTTACTTACTTACTTAAGGTGGCGCTACAGACCGGCGTGGTCCTGGGCCTCAACCAACAAGTCTCACCAGCTGCCTCCAGTTTCGCACGCCAAGTTGGTTGAGGTCCCCTTCCACTTGCGTGCGCCACCTGAGTCGCGGTCTTCCTCTACTGCGCTGACCCTCGGGTGTGGATTCGAAGATTTTTCGAGCTGGAGCATTGGTGTCCATCCGCTCTACATGAACCAGCCACCTCAGTCGTTGAACCTTCACTCTTCTGGCTAAGTCGATGTCGCTGTACAGCCCGTACAGTTCGTCGTTGTATCTCCTCCTCTACTCCCCGTCTATGCAGACGGGACCAAAAATCACCCGAAGAATTTTCCTCTCGAAGCAGCCAAGAGCAACCTCATCCGCTTTAGACAGAGTCCATGCCTCTGCGCTGTAGAGCAGGACTGGGACGATTAAGGACTTATAGAGGGTCACCTTAGTTGTTCGAGAGAGGGCTTTGCTACTCAATTGCCTTCTTAGCCCAAAGAAACAGCGATTGGCAAGAGTTATTCTTCGTTTAATCTCAGCGCCGATGTCATTGTCTGAATTTAACTTAGCACTTCTGCTCGACAAAAACTCCCCGACCACAGCAGCGTTTTTCAGGCGGAGATCCTACAAGTGACAATTGCCACCCATGAGACCGCGATCAAGGTAATACCACGTGATGATATCACCTTTTTCATCGACAGCCAGGCACCACTAAAAGCGATTTCGTCTATTGAAATCAAATCGAAGCTTGCGAAGTACTATCGGGAGGAGCTCAGTGCTCTTGCCACGCAGCATAAGTTAATATTATGTTGGGTGCCTGAATACGAGGGCATACCAGGGAATGAGAAGACTGATGAAATTGGCAAGGAAAGGATCTACGCTAGACCTGGAGCAGGCTGATCAGACAGCAAAAGTCCTGCCATGTAAACTCAAGCCCTTTACACTCCTGTAAAATAACTAGAAAGCTATGGCCAAAGTACAACGGTGTCAGAGCTAATACCCTCTCCGTCCTTGTAGAAGTAATTAAAGGTCATAATACTCTGCGCTGAATAAAAAAGCTCAGGCTGAGTGAGGACGACCTTTGCACGGGTTGCGGAGACGAGGAAGTCACTAAGGACACAACCCACTTTCTCTCCCACTTCCCAGGTGCTTGCCACCTCAGTCATAAAATCTTTGGAAGGCACTTCTTCCAGGATATCGAAGAACTAAGGGACGTATCTATCAGGGACATCTGGAGGTTTATTAAAGCTTCAAAATGGTTCGAAAGCTTGGGGAAATAGTGCGTTGGATACTGCTCCACGTGTAAGAAGTACCTTCTCCCCCAAAAATGGGCATCACAATGGGTCTCTACTGACTTGTGGTGCAGAGGGCTTTTTTTCCCTCGCCAACCCATCTATCTAACCTCACCTACTGTAAACCTATAAAAAGAAATCCAACGGCGTTAAATTGCAAAAGCGTGGTGGTCATTACACGATTACCAATTGGAGTAAGAGCTCTTAAAGTTGCAACCACGGACTTAGAATTTCGATACTAATTTTTATCCTGAACTAAATTTCGTTCGTGAACTTAGCTAATGTTTTGACATTGACAAATCTTAAAAAAAGTTTAAGAGTGCGTTTATATTAAAATACAAAATTGTTATGTCCCTATTGAAAAACCTTTAACTTATGTGTGTGGTAGGGCGTAGCTCTTAATCACAGGAAATACCTAGGCAATAACTTTTTGAGTAATCTGGAGGAGATAAAAGTAATAATTTGGGTGCTTTATAGACTTTAGTTTACTAAGCAATTTGTGCAGTCGTCTTGTAGTTCACTATTGAAATATTTAGACTTTAAAATATCTGCATGTAACCCTGCTTTAGCTAAATGTGACAGCCCTGCGCTGTATTGGTTTAGTTTCTTAGGCTGTTGCAAGTTCCAAAAGGTTTCACTGAGGTTTAAATACATCTTTAACAGTTTTAAAATAATTTAAACAAAACTGATGGAAAGTTTACATGTAGAAAATGTACATAAAAGTAATTCTCCAGGAAGCTTAATCTTTTATCAAACTATCCATTACAACAGATGAGATACTGGCATCAAAGAAAAATATTAACTGTATAAGATAAATAAATATCTAGCGTAACAGACCGAACTGGGTCAAGGCCTAGCTTTCTCAACCATTTATGTATGTTGCGCGTGTTACATTTTTCGCACGAATGGAAGGGACCTACAATTTATTGCCTGCTCCGAATGGCGAATTGAGAAACTCATGACAAATTACCTATACTCTCGGAGATTTGTCATCCTCTGAAGGGAGGTGGCGCCACGAAAAATGTTAAATGGACATTGGTGTGCCTCAAGCAGTATTCTATTTAAGCAATTTTGAAGGTTTTGAAACTCTTCGTAGTTTTAACGTTAAGGGAAGAAATCGATGATCAAAACAATTGTCTGTTCAAAAATCACACCGCAGACACAGTTTCGGTAAAATCGGTGTTTATCACATCGTTATTTACAGCGACAATGAGGCAGCTATAAAAGCACATGAATCACGAATTATAAGATCGAATGCGCAGGGTTCCTTGTCACAGGGACATCGCAGGTAATTGTGAAACAGAGGCACTAGCCAAAGAAGACACTGAACGGGACCTTTGGGTTAACAGCCCAGATGTCCCGATTGCAAACTTTCCTTAAGGTCCTTCATTGCTTTGTTTAGTTTTACTTGTCGTCTTGGTATTGTGCTAGGGTTGGTCTAGGTGTGACAATTCCCTCTGATTTGTACTATTCTTGAATGGGAGAATCCATTTGTTATTCGTGAATCCGAATGAATCAAAGTGACCTCCTGCTCTGGAACGTGTTTCCAATGATTTTATCGAGAACGTTGCATTCGCTATTATTTTTAATTATGATGCCAGGAACTCCCTGCGCTCTTTTAGATGTCGTATCCAAGGATTGTTCAACTCTTATCCGCGAAGTCATTAGAATATCATCTTGATGGTCCTTATTAAACGGTTTTAGCTCCAGAGCATGTTGGATTAGAGTTTAAAACTAAGACTTCAGTTTCAACAACTAGAGCAGTGTTCATGGCGAGGATCTCGCTTAGTTTACTCCAGAAATGTTGGTGTTTTTTGTCACTTAATATTACTGCAGGTTTAATCTCACCTTTAAAAAAAGTACAGGCACAATGTGAAAACATGAAGTGTGAAGTCGCTCTTACTGTAGCTATGAAGTTCGAAAACTAAAATTCACCAAATGAAAATGATTTTCACTACTAACTTTCACTAGTTGAATCTACAAATGTAGGGCAGATAGGCAGATAAGGTGACTGTATAAGCTAGGCACAGACGCACATATGTAGGTCAAGGGATACCCTTTGTGATGCCACTGGGATCTATATCCTTGCTGCAACTCCAACTAATGAAACCATTTGGAGCTCTTGATAAAGATAAGGATACTTTTGACATCAGTATACAATAATTCGCCAAAATTATCAAAGTGATAGGCTTCTAGATAGAGCTTGTTTCTTTGGAATAAGACAGGCCAAGTGCAGAGGAAATGGAGAATCGATTCGTCCTTCTCTTCGTCGTTGCAAAAGTCATTTGAGAAGAGGCTCATCCTTTCGGCATGAAAGCCGATGGGACAGTGGCCAGTGAGAACACCGAAAACGGTGTTGATGAGCGAGGTTTAGCATAGGCCAGGTCTCTCTGGAGGTGCGGTATGCGGTACACTGTTCCTCCATCTTTGGTTTGTCTTGTTTATCACGTCGGACTCTTAAAGTGTTTAGCATCTAGAGAGTAAAGTATTCAGATTCCTCCATTCTGGTAGGACCTCTAGAGTAGTACAATGTTTGGCAAGTTCATCGGCCTTACAATTCCCTGGAATGCCCCTTTGACCGGGTACCCAGCATAGGTGAATGTTAAAATGTTCTGCCATCTCCAAGAGACCTACATCAACATATATAAGTATGTATACACATTTTCTAATGAAAAATCTATTACAATTGCCAAGGCCAGCTTGCAGAACGTGTTTGAATACAAATCAAATAGTGTTTAACGCTGACAAACGATGCTGCACACGTATCAATTAGTACCTAGGATTAACTTCATTTATCGAATGGCCTAATGCATTTCAAACGCATTTTATGTACCAACTTGACAAGTCAATATGCATAAAATATCGCATGGATATCTTAATCTCCGTGTTAATGTCTTAACGATGCTACATATTTCACATTTCCAATTGAATGAAAACTCGTCTACAAGTAGTCTTTTGAGATCCACTAATTCTTGGATAAACTATTACACCAACACTGAAGGCCTTTGGCATGTTGAAGGCTCTAACTATCTCGGAACTAACCTTGAAAATAACTCATTAATTCCACCTTTAAATGATTATATAATATATCAGGGTCATTCTATTGGAATGTCAACGTAATAGGCGCATGTACATAAACTTAAACATCGTATATGATTTGCATTACATTACTAATTTATATGAATGTAGTATTTTTTATGAATTCTATAGTTATTCTATTTTTAGATTCATTTACATTTAAATATGGTATTCAAAAAAAAAAAAAAAAAATCGAAAGTAATTTTTTCACAGTAGTCTTTGATTACCTTGAAAGAATCGATGCTATTACCATTCTTGCCTTGTTTTGCTTGTTATAACACCACATCTTCAAAATTTTGACGTTTTTTAATACTTTTTATTTCCGGACAATTAACAACAGAATAAGCTTTCTAATTAAAGTCGTAAAACCATACAAAGTCTCTACAAAGTGTTGCCTACTAAAAAAAAACGAGTTTTGAAAGAACTTTAAGGATCTGAAGATTATTTAGAATCGATAAACTGGGCAAGTAAATCATGTTTATATCATTGGAA
Organism: Matsumyia berberina; assembly: GCA_917880715.2. NCBI lineage: Eukaryota > Metazoa > Arthropoda > Insecta > Diptera > Syrphidae > Matsumyia > Matsumyia berberina. The sequence continues at coordinate 42,008,084 of OU862870.1, forward strand.
TAATTAGAGAACTTTTCGAGAAAGTGGTTCTATTAGTTTTTAACTTTCTCCAAGAATCTAAAAAACCTTTCATCGAGGTATTCTTTCATTCATCGATCTACCTTCCCTGCGATCGTCCAAAAATTCTTTAACAGTCCAAAAGGAAAAAAAATTCAAAAATTCACAGGATAGTTATGGACACTGAGCTGCTGACTGTTTGCACTCAGTGCGAAACCGTATTCACTGAGTTGTTGACGCACTCAGGAGTCCTTTAGTCTGTCGACGTTATACTAGATACTCGTGAGTTGACGTGGGATCATCGAACTGCAGCAGTATGCAGTTGCAATGAAGCTTTGAAGCTTGGTGGTGATTTTATGCAATTTCCATATCGGCTCCTTGTCTATTCCAGACGATCTTACTTGTTAAATTATATCTAATGGCAAATTAGTCAATTTGATTGAAAGTTGACTGATACCCAGTTGACATTGTGGCAGGCCTTTTGCTCATACATGGTGCCCCCTATAACAAGGCAGCTGGTGTTGCAAGAGTCTATAAATAGTCATGATCATTACGATTGCTCTGTCGATTCTTGGCTAAAACACGTCTATGAGCTCTTTAATTGTCATTGCAGACCTTGGCATTCAAATGGCTCATCATCATGACGATGTCTTGTCTTGGTCTAGCTGGACGTCATTAGACGAGGTCTCTGCTCCAATGTAAGGATTAATACAAGATTGCCAAAAGAAGGTATAGTAAGTACTTGGCTACGAACGTGGCCGACTGACTTAAACCAAGCTTCGAGCAGTCAATAGTGGTCGAGGCTATTTTTTAATATTATTTTACACCTTGTCCCTGAATGCAAGCAAGTAAAACGAAAATAATTAAAAGAGACAGAAACAAAATTCGAGTGCAGCAGTTTGAAAAACTCAGATATCGAGATGTTAATCACACCAGTATCGCTAGATGGGCGAAGCTGGAAACAAAAACTGATCGCATAACCCCATACCCTGACTTCAAACTCAATTTCCAAACTCTCTTTCCAGCAAGGGAAAGTTGGGACGAAGGAAGGGTTATTAAACCCGGCAATACATCCATTTTCACCGACGGCTCCAAAATGGATGAAGGGGTAGGCCCCGGAATATACTCAGAAGAACCAGCCATTGCGCGGTTAATAAAACTTCCAAACTACACCGCCATCTAGTGTGTTTCAAGCTCGGCCGCAAGAGAACTATCCTCGGTAACCCCGAGAAGGAATATCGACATATTCATCGATAGTCCGGCTGCCATCAAAGCCGTGTTATCCTCAATCCTCAAATTACTTGTAGTAATGAGTTATAGCAGCCAACTTAGGATCCTAAGCTCAAGACATAATGTATCGCCCCGTTGGCTCCCGGGGCACTGAGGTATCGGTGGCTATGAAAAGGCCGATGAAGTGGAAAGAAAGGGATCGAAACTAAACCAAATAATGGTCGATCACACGGTTCTGACCTCTATAGAAGTTCTAAAGCGAGAGATACATTTGGATTTCTAAAAGCTTGCCAATGAGAAATGAAGCACACTTCCGTCATGCCGCAAGAAAAATATGGTCAAAACTAAATAAAAGAAAAACAAAGGAAATACTTACCCTGAACAGATCGCACTTAGCTCTAGTGACCAGCATTCTCACAGGCATCAACCTACTTATGGCCCATCTATGGAAAATGCGACTGAGCACGACTAATCTCTGCAAAGGATGTGGCGATATAGTAGCAGAGGAGGATACGACGCACTTTCTCTGCGACCACCCAAGTACAAGTAGAACCCGAAAGACGACCTTAGGCGCGTACTTCTTAAGCGATCCCCGCCAACTGTGGGTAGCCATGGTGCAGTGATTAGCATCATCGCTTGTCAAGCTGAAAGTCCGGGTTCAACTCCTGATGTCGGAAAAACATTTATTTCTCAAAAGCTAATGGCGACTTTACTGCGAAGGCAAAACACTGGCAGTTGAGTGTCGTGGTTTAAAGATTTGATTGAGCTGACACTGATTATGACATTACGTGATTCGAAAAAAAATCCTGTGAATTATAGCAATGACAAACCCCCACCAATGTCCCCAGCTTACCTGGACACCACCGTTGGACGCCAATGAAACCCAACACTACCTGAGTTTCAAACCATTTAAAGGGTATTCATAACCCCTTGATCCGCATGTGGATTATAAAAAAAAAAATTCTCAACCATGCCACCGAAGGCCATACTAAAATTCATATTAGATTCAGGTTGACTTAGGGCGGCAAATAACGATCAATAAATTATCTATTCTCTCCCCTTAACTTACCTAATGTAAAGCCGCCACCCCTTTAACCTAACACTAACCTTATCATTTCTTATCCCAAGGTGGCGGCCTGGTCGACTTTTTAAAAAGCAATAGTTATTGCGGTTCTCACCTAGGATAGCGCCTACAACACGAGCGTTACAAGCTTGTCTACGCAACGTCCACCCATTAGTTTAGAGTCGTTAAACTCGTCAATTTTCAATATCTAAGCCGGTTTTCAGGCTTAGTACCAACATTGTTCCAATTATACCCATTTTCAAAGTCTTGATTCAACACGATACATACATTTGTCTACACCAAATGATTCAGAAGTTATGACCGACAGGTTCCGTGTTTTTTTACATTCCAAGGGTACAGAGCTCGCAAAACAAATAAATTCAAAATCCGGAAAATGATGCAAAATGTATCCGTTAACCATACTGTCAACCAGATACCTTGATTGGTTAATTAATGGATATTATATCTACGATCGCACTGTCAAAGAAAACATAACTGTAATTTATATACAAACTCACCTACATACATATGTATATATTCTTTTTTTAAATTAAATTCCACCAATGTCATTGCATTATATCTTTGACATGCGTTCGACATTTTATTATTTAATTAATATAACTGATGCAAGTAATGGTTACAATGAAAGTGTCCCAACAACCGAATTAAAAACATGTTCCTCATATCAACTCCAAAAACCGAAATGCGAAGCAGACCAAAACAAAATTTAAATTATTGTATCACTGGCCGACCTCAGATTTTTAATTTATTTTATGCACAAATGTCTTAAACAAAAAGAAAAAACAGACAATAAAAGTTTAAAAATTGAAATTTGAAACAGGAAATTGAATGACATTGACTGGGTGGGCGCTAAGCGAGTTTCTGAATGACATTTGTTTTAACGAAAATAGAAGATAATCCCAACATATTGACGTCGTATTTAATTCTTTTCGCGTTATAATGACTTTTTAAATATGAATTCCATATAAATTATTTTTTTTTTTTATTTAATAATTATTGTCATTGTTTCAATGGAGGTGCACCTCGTGTGGATAGATCAATTGTAAAAGAGCTACAAATGATTAACGACTTTACCAATCGATCGGTTACAATACTAATTATGATTAATTAGTCATAAGTGCTTAAATTGAAGAAATTTCCATTATCCATGACCTATGGTCTACAGACCACAAGGATGGTCGATTTGTCTGAGCCGATTTCGGCATCGAGTGTTCAACCCAGATACGAGCAGCCATGGTCAACTGGTTATGACATTTTCACACCTTATTGCCTGTAGGATAGCCCTCCCCGTCAGCTCTATAAATCTTTAAAATTTATAGTGACGGGCCACTTAAAAATCTGGCTCGCAACACATACGCACATCCAAGAATGAAACCACAATCAATGTGCTTTACGTGTCTCGTAAAGTGCACAAGTAATTCGTGACGCTTCTCATTTAACTATGACGACGTGGCACATCTTCTCAGCGCCTTGGTCAACTGCACCGAATTTAATTTTAACAAATTCAATTTGACCTCCTTAAGAGAAAAAATTATTCGCGGAGATTACAGCATCCAATAAATACAAAAGCAGCCACCATGGCGCAGTGGTGCTTAGCGCGGAGTCTTAATGGCTGCCTTGTCCTCCGCCAGCATCAGCTTTTTCTTCATTGGGCCAGACTTTGGTCGTGAACCATCTCTGGAAACCACAAGTTGTTATAACAACTGTGTCCATCAGTTTCTTTTTGCATCTGTGTATACATAATCGAATTGAACTTTTATGTAATGTAGGTGCCATCGTTTATTGTAAAATTTTCGTATTGGCTATGTGCGCTAAAGTCTGCAAATTGTGCTGTGCCACTGCCATTGGGGCGATGGTGTGGCGCGGTCGATGATAAATATGCGAAAACTTTTAATGGCTGTGTGTAAACATGCACAACGAACGACGATCCAACCGGACAGGGGGGGTTTTGATTAAAAATGTCAAACCTGCTCGTCATGAGAATTTGTCAATAGCGATTAGAAATGTATTCCAGAAAAGCCAATTTTCGCAGCCGGGCAAACATAACCTCTGTCTGTTTGCAGAAAAGTGTTGGCAATAATTTGCTCTTTACAAAGAATGCACGATGAATTGGTTAATTCATAGCTCTTTGGAGTCATATGTCGAGAGAGCTTTACATACACACTTATGTGCGAGTGTTCTTGAGAGTTAAGCGACCCGTTAAGATGTATTTACTTGATACCCGTGCTACTAGACTTAGGTAGCTCCAAGTGGATATAGGACCACATTCCTCAAATTTATTGACTGGAAACATGCAAAGTGGAAGAAAACGTGAGCATGTTTTGACTTTACCGAAGAAGATGCATGCATTTGACTTTTTTGTGCTGCAGACGTGGGGATGGTTTGAACTATGCTCCAACTGCTACACTACTGCAAAATTTCAGAATTGTCGTAAGCGATGTGATTTGTTGGCGCTCTCTAACGAGTATAAGAATATCGATTTCGATTTCGATTGATCGATTTCGTACTCTTGGTAGTAGTTTCTTCCATGGGATTTCTATCCCTTTCCTGAGATTTCTATCCCTTTGCTGAGTAGTTTACGGATTAGCCAACCCTATCCCTTGATTTGACTCCCATGAGTACACTTTTTATGGGTACAATGGACCCGCTTGAGGTCTAAGTAAGTCTTTAGGACACCCACTAAACCATCCAACCAACCAAGAATATCAAAAAAGCCATTAGCAATGTCTTATCAGGGCTTAGAAAACCTGAACGTACAGCAATCACTAAATTAATTGATTTACCTAGTGCTCACTAGATGGCGCTTTTGACAGAATGTTCGTTAACAGTAACCCCGCAAGGGGGTGTGTTAACTCTTCTTCCCTGGAACTTAGTTGTTAATCTACTTCTACTTATCCTGGAAAGGAAGGCCTGCAACATAATCGCTAATAAGCACGACGCTCATGTATGTAACCTTAGGACTAGTTGCATGTATAGAAAAAAAGTATGGTCCCAAAACTGCTTTTCTGGTTCTACTGAATTTGCCCATTTGGCAGGAAGTGCGTCATGTTTTCTTCTACACCCTCCTCGTCTCGGTTCATTCATTCTTATAGGACCATCAGTAGCTTGACCCTGTTTTCGATGCTTCGATGGACTACGGTGCTATGGTTTAAGAGTTCTATTGACTGGCAAATCAATGCTTATTTCTCCTGTGTTCTGATCTTTGAACTCTAATCTTGAACATGAATAAAAGTTATACTTTTGCTTAACACTGGCCGAAGACTGGACATGACTTGAAGAGTTGATCGAACTGATAATGATGATGACGTCAGGAGGTTGGACAAAAAAAAACTGAAATGGCAAACATTGCAAATATCCCCAGTTAGTTTTGACACCACCCTCGGACATCATTGAAACCTAATACCACCTGAGTTTTGAATCAGTATAATTGCGCTGTGTGAATAACATCATTCACGGCCATTGGGCTTGCATCTCTCAAGTCAATTTTTTGTATCTTTGCTGCTAAAAAATTACCAGTTCAAAGGCTGTTTAGAATATTTCGGATTGGTCCCGATAGAGGGTTGAAATATTTAATTCCACTTGACATGATTTCCTGCCTAGCTGCCAAGCTTTTCAAAGCGGCAGGCGACGACTTAGTAAGGAGCATGCACCAACTCATCTGTAAAATATGGTCGGAGGAAAGTATGCCCGATGAATGGAATCTCAGCATTGTTTGCCCGATCCTCAACAATCTGAACTGCGCCTACTACAGAGGCATTAGTCTTCTTAACATCGCCTACAAGATCTTATTGCCATGTTGTGTGACCACCTGAAGCCGTCCGTCAACAACCTGATCGGTCCATATCAGTGTGGCTTCAAACCAGGAAAGTCTACCATCGACCAGATCTTAGAGAAAACCCAGGAACTGCAAATCGATACCCACCACCTCTTCATCGATTTTAAGGCCGCGTACGACACCATCTACAGAGACAGAACAGTGTCTTATTTTGCCATCCTTGCCAAACTCATTAGTCTATGCAGGATAACGATGGAGAATGCACGGTGCTCTATCAAGGTCGGTGAAGACCTCACCAAGACCTTTGCTGTCAAAAAAGGATTTAGGCAAGGCCACGCGCTCTCATGCGACTTCTTCAACATCGTTCTTGAAAGAGTTGGGCAAAACTCACGCGCCAACACCAGAGGCACAATCTTTCAAAAGTCCGTCCAATTACTCGGATGCGGCGATGATATTGACATAATCGGAAGGACGCAGTGTGATATCACTGGCGCGTGCGTGAGAATTGAGACGGAGGCCGCTAAGATGGGTTTAGCGATCAATGAGGGCAAGACCAAGTATATGCTGTCAACAAGAACGGACACCCAATACCGAAGTCTCGGACAGAACGCCACAAAATACAGCTATACCTTTGAGGTAGTTAAGGACTTCGTCTACCTAGGTTTCGCTATAAATTCAGACAACGACACCAGCACTGAGATCAAACGAAGACTAACTCTTGCCAATGGCTGTTTCTTTGGACTAAGAAGGCAATTGAGTAGCAAAGTCGTTTCCCAAACGACTGAATTGACTCTGTATAAGACCTTAATCATCCCAGTCCTGCTCTACGGCGCAGAGGTCTGAACTCTGTCTAAAGCGGATGGAGTTGCTCTTGGTTGTTTCGAGAGGAAAATTCTTCGAGTGATTTTCGGTCCTGTCTGCATATACGGTGAATGGGTGGAGGAAGAGATACAGGGACGAACTGTGCGGGCTGTATAGCGACATCGACTTAGCCAGACGAGCGAAGCTCCAACCACTAAGGTGGCTGTGTTTGCATGTAGAGCATGTAGAGTAGAAGAAGACTGGGAACTCAGGTGGCGCACGCAAGTGGAAGGGGATCTCAAACAACTTGGCTTAATATTGAGCTGGCTAAAGGTCGAGCTGGGTGGAGACACTTGTTGGTTGAAGCCCAAGTCCACCCTAAACTTTAGCTCCGCCTTAAGTTAGTAAGTTTGTTAGTAGAGACGACGTAGAGACGTAGAACGCTTTACCGAAAGGCGTTTAAACTACCGAAAAATCTTGCCGTAGAGTCGCTGTACAGCTTTAAACTTTCGGTCTTCATGGTGTTTACACTTCTCTAGCTCTACGACTTTTTCTCTATAGTGTACACTAAGGCCTCGACGCTTGGACGACCGCATTTTACTCTGACTTCTACTTTGAACGTTTCAGCAAAACCAACAGTAACTTGGAGAATAAACATTTTTGATATTTCGTTCAAAAATTGGAAAATGTGAGTAACTCCCTTTCGTCCCTTGTGCAACGCTATTATCGCGGCATGGGTTTCTTTGATAAATAGAGAAAAAATTGAAACTGACTTGAAGTCTTAAGCGCATGTGTTTTAAAAACAAGGGATATGTACTTTTTTGACATGAAAACTGGCAAAAAGTCGAGTTAAAAATTCGACTCATTACATTAAAGAACGCATTTTATTGATTTACCAATGATTTCTGACGGCCGCAGCGGTGAGCCAATTTTGAGCCTGCACTGCCTTTTTCAAAACATGCCCTTAATTATCCATCCGTTTAGAAGGTCCTTCTGTTCACTATTTGAACCGCCATGGAAAGTGATTTTGTTGATCCAAAAAGTTGGAGAACTCTTTCACTTTCATCTTCTCAATGACGGAAAGTCAAGTGTGAATAACACGAAGAGAACACGAAAGGAACGAAACACGACAACATATCACATTACATCCCATGCTGTCATCAAATTCATCTTCATATCCGTACATGTCCAAATTCCGAATCAATCATCTATTATGTTAATTTTTGATTATTTAAGGCCGTGTGGTGGCATGGCAGTACACAGCGTCCGACGACAGAGCAGAATTAGGAAACACATCTAGTTATGTAACGTTGGAGGCGAAACATTCAGTTGTCTCGAATTAATTCTAAGATATGCAAATCCGACCCATCAAACATTTGTTCAAAACCACATACGTACATTTCTGGCCAAATTAACACGGAACTAAAACTTTTCATTAGTAAATCAAGTTTTTTCCCCTGCTGGTGGGTATTTTTATGTATGAGATGAGATTCATTAGTAATAATTTGTGAGGCATGTTCTTCGGAATGGAAAGGGAGGAAAAAATACTTGAATTTTATTTTCGGAACATTCTGTGGTGGAAATGAAATAGGGATGGGCGAAACTAATCGGCCTCGTCAGAGCCGACTTTCGATTTCGATTTCAGCCGCAAATGTCAAACGTCCATCGGTTGCGGCGGAATACTGTTAATTTCATCCTGATGTGTTGACGACGAGTTCAACGTCTTCAAGGTTTTCAAGTTATCTCGTAAAACCATAACCGTCCACACACGTTCGCCAAACAAATATCTAGTCCGCCTTAGGAAATCTTCATCGTTGGGAGTTATCTCTGATTTCGTTATGCGAGTGGCTTATTAGCGATGGATACTAGTTTTGTAATATACACACATGCGCTGTGTCGCGGTGGGTTATCTTAAGACAGAAAATCCAATAAATGATGCAAACCACCGCGGTCGAACTTGAACTTAGACGACCTTCGGAGTGAGATAACCGAAATTTGTTTAACTTAGCACGGCTATAATTTATTAACACATAACGTGTGTGTGCCTACGAACGGTCGGAGAAAACCCCGATCTAATGCGATACGCACGTTGAAGTCTGTGCGAGGCTGTGGCAAAGCTGACGCTCTAGGCGTCTCTGTCCATATTTGCAGATCCATGGTGACTTGTTGGCTTGTAGTTACAACACAGCCGATGTAATTTTGCAATTGAAAATGTTAATTGATAGGAGGCATGTCGTGTTCGATTAATTAGTGCCTATTACTCGTACATCGATGCGGTAATTCGATTAATCTGTACGTAAACAATAATTTGCCAAACTGACAATGAGCTGAATGAATTAACTCCTCTAGAGCGGGATGAGGTTCAGTGAACTACGTTCCGAAAACCGGTTGGTTCCGTTTTCTCCTTAAATTGAAATTTCCTTTTGCGGTTCGATGTAATCCGTGGTGACCCTACTCTGTGTCAAAATTTATGCGAATATTCAAAGCGAGCTTGAGGGAGAATGGCTTGAGTTTCCGGCACAGTTGACCTTGGCATTTGATTTCACCTATAAATATTCAAATTGGAACACAAGTTGCTTTAATGAGTTTTTTTTATTTATTTTACAGAGGAGCGCTGTACTGATTTTGGCGCTTTGCGCAGTCGGTTTCTGCGCGGAACTGAAGGTAATTGCATTTCTGCTTCCATTTTCATAAATCGAACACATAACTGCTTTCATTTCAAATAGATTCCGGCGGAACAAACCGAACTAGAAAGGAAAGCACGTGCTGCAGATGGATACAGCTATCCAACACCAGGAATACCTTTTACTGAACCTACTAGGAGAACGACGCAATATGTACCCTCAACAACTCCATACCGTCCAACAACTCCATATCGTCCAACGACTCCCGCAAGAGTTATAACTACTCCCAGGACAACAGCATACGTTCCTGTGCGTACAACGCCTTACGCGCCTACTACCCAACGAATTGTAGTGACGACACCCACTCAGAAACAAGTCACAGGATACACTTATCCAACGCCAAGTAATCCACTGACCTACCCTACAAGGCAAAGTACACCGGCCCCAGTTCGTACAACACAATACCAACCAACGACACGAAGGACAACTCCCTATGTTCAAACAACGCCATACCGGCCAACCCAACCGCCGACCGTAAGAACAACGCAATACGTGCCAACAACACGTAGAACAACTCCCTATGTTCAAACAACGCCATACAGGCCCACTCAACCGCCGACCGTAAGGACAACGCAATACGTGCCAACAACACGTAGAACCACACCCTACGTTCAAACAACGCCTTACAGGCCAACCCAACCCGCGACAGTTAGAACAACCTCAAGGCCACAAGTTACCGGGTACACATACCCAACACCTTCAAACCCATTGACATATCCAACCACTCGCCGACCAATTCAAACCACCAGAATACCTCCAGTACCAGTCACAACTCGCAGACTGACAACACCAGTTCCAACATATCTGCCACCAACCACTCGCAGACCTCCACCTCCAGTAACTACCCCAAGGCCAACAACCCCAAGACCAACTACAAGGCCTCCACCACCACCTACAACTCCGGCACCAACGTATTTGCCCCCAACTACTCGTCGGGTGATTCCAACCACCAGGGTGCCTCCAGCACCAATCACTACCCGCAGGCTTACAACCCCAGTTCCAACTTATTTGCCACCAACCACTCGCAGACCTCCACCTCCAGTAACTACCCCAAGGCCAACAACCCCAAGACCAACTACAAGACCTCCACCACCACCTACAACTCCGGCACCAACATATTTGCCACCAACCACTCGCCGGGTAATTCCAACCACCAGAGTACCCCCACCACCAATTACAACTCGCAGGCTCACAACCCCAGTTCCAACTTATTTGCCACCAACAACACGTAGGCCAATTCAAACGACCAGAATACCTCCAGTTCCAGTAACAACCCGCAGGCCGACAACCCCAGTGCCAACTTATTTGCCACCAACCACTCAGCGGTCAATTCTAACCACTAGAGTGCCCCCACGACCAATTACAACACCAAGGCCAACCACTCCACGTCCAACAATTCCCTCTACACCAGCTCCAACATATTTGCCACCCACCACTCGCAGGATTCCGCCAGCACCAGTCACAACTCCAAGGCCTACAACCCCAAGGCCTCCACCACCACGAACAACTCCAGTGCCAACTTACTTGCCACCAACTACTCGTCGGCCAATTCAAACGACCAGAATACCTCCAGTACCGGTAACAACCCGCAGGCCTACAACCCCAGTGCCAACTTATTTGCCACCAACCACTCAACGGTCAATTCCAACCACTAGAGTTCCCCCGCGACCAATTACAACACCAAGGCCCACAACCCCAAGACCAACCACAAGGCCACCCCCACCACCAACAACTCCGGCGCCAACATACTTGCCACCAACTACTCGTCGGCCAATTCAAACGACCAGAATACCTCCAGTACCGGTAACAACCCGCAGACCCACAACCCCAGTGCCAACTTATTTGCCACCAACTACTCAACGGTCAATTCCAACCACTAGAGTGCCCCCACGACCAATTACAACACCAAGGCCCACAACTCCAAGACCAACCACAAGGCCTCCTCCACCACGCACAACTCCAAGGCCAACACAGCGTTCTACCCCGGCTCCAACATATTTACCACCACTCACTAGTAGGATTCCACCCGCACCAGTTACAACTCCAAGGCCTACAACCCCAAGACCTCCACCACCACGAACAACTCCAGTGCCAACATACCTGCCACCAACTACTCGTCGGCCAATTCAAACGACTAGAATACCTCCAGTTCCAGTAACAACCCGCAGGCCGACAACCCCCGTGCCAACTTATTTGCCACCAACCACTCAACGGTCAATTCCAACCACTAGAGTGCCCCCACGGCCAATTACAACACCAAGGCCCACAACCCCAAGACCAACTACCAGGCCTCCACCACCACCAACAACTCCGGCACCAACATACTTGCCCCCAACTACTCGTCGGGTGATTCCAACCACCAGGGTGCCTCCACCACCAATCACTACCCGCAGGCTTACAACCCCAGTTCCAACTTATTTGCCACCAACAACTCGTAGGCCAATTCAAACAACTAGAATACCCCCACCGCCAATAACAACTCCAAGGCCAACCACTCCACGTCCAACAATTCCCTCAACTCCTGCTCCAACATACTTGCCACCAACCACTCGCAGGATTCCGCCAGCACCAATCACAACTCCAAGGCCTACAACCCCAAGGCCTCCACCACCACGAACAACTCCAGTGCCAACATACTTACCACCAACTACTCGTCGGCCAATTCAAACGACCAGAATACCTCCAGTACCGGTAACAACCCGCAGGCCGACAACCCCAGTGCCAACTTATTTGCCACCAACCACCCAACGGTCAATTCCAACCACTAGAGTGCCCCCACGACCAATTACAACACCAAGGCCCACAACTCTAAGACCAACCACAAGGCCTCCTCCACTACCAACAACTCCAGCACCAACGTACTTGCCCCCAACTACTCGTCGGGTGATTCCAACCACCAGGGTGCCTCCACCACCAATCACTACCCGCAGACTTACAACTCCAGTGCCAACCTACTTGCCACCAACAACCCGCCGACCAATTCCAACCACCAGGGTGCCTCCAGCACCAATCACAACCCGCAGACCCACAACCCCAGTGCCAACTTATTTGCCACCAACCACTCAGCGGTCAATTCTAACCACTAGAGTGCCCCCACCACCAATTACAACACCGAGGCCCACAACCCCAAGACCCACCACCAGACCTCCACCACCACGCACAACTCCAGCAATACCTGCCACACTGCGCACATCAACTCCAGCTCCATCCTACCTGCCCCCAACCGGCTACAGCTACCCAAAACCAAGTATTCCCTTCGTTTACTAAGCCAAAAGGACCCCACATGGAAACGAGTTCCCCAGCAGTAGCCGTCTAAGCAGTAATAAACACTAAAAGCCTTATCACCCCTGAGGTTCAAGATCTAGCATAGGTAGATGGAACAACTTGACTAGGGCTAGATTCTTCTAGTCATTGCAGTGTGTAATCCTTTATTTCCCCCTTCCCCTTCCCTAACGAATTGTCGACAGTGAATTTAGCCACGTGTTTACTTACACATGTCACTTATGTAATTAATTATTGAGATAGGTTTTTGTTATTAATAAATTAAGAATTATTGTAAAACTATTCGAATATTGTTTAACTAAACGTTTGTACTTGCTCTCGTTGCAAAGCGATCGCCGCGCGTCATATAAATCCAGCTGACGTCGCTGAGTTGCCTTGTTACTGCTGAATAGGCCAATCTGTATCCAGGGTTCTTCTCCCTCCCTCTGCCTGACATTGTTTTACGTTATTTTTAAGTGTTGTACCTTTATACGTTCTGTCAAAAGCCCAAAATAAACGATGTGTGTAAAAATTGACCATAAAGTTTGATTATTCGTCGGTTCGCGCAGAGCCAAGTGCGGAACCGCGGAACACCTCATCTTGAACTTCAGCATCTCATTGAAGAAGCAATTTAATGCGGCCGAGGCGCACAGGTCAAGCGAACGCCAGTGACAAAGTTACAGATGCACCTCTTGACCCGTGCAACCAGAAGAAAAATCATCAAAGCTTCGTGGTTTTAAGCTTAGCAACATACCCTCACAAGATGTATGTTTCAGGTTTCAGGGGTCAGTAATCCGCACTTATAAAAATACCAAGGGCCTGAATAAGGAAATAAGTTGAATAAGTCACCTCGACCGTCAAATAAAGTTAAGACGAGGTTTGTGGAACCGACTGGGGCTGATTAAAAATGCGTGACTTCTTTTTAAAAATTTTGTGGCTTAGGAGGGCAGCAGCAAAATTTGATTTATGACACTAGTTTGACAGAGTCAGTGTTACCAGACTGGGCTAAATGAAACCGTTGACCACCGAATTCAGTGGAGTATTTCGAAAGGGTTAACACTGCCTAACCTTAGACTATCTGACAGCGCAAACTACCTGGGCCTTATTCTGGACAGGAAACTGAACTGAAATCTTAATATTAAAGAAAGAATCAAAAAGGCCTCGATCACATTAGGATTTTTGGAAGAACTGGGGCCCTAAACACAGTATAATCTCATGGCTGTACTCTGCGATTGTTAGGCCGATATTAACGTATGGAGGTTTAGTATGGTGGCAAGCTACAACCAAAACCACTAACCTTGACTAAGATACAAAGACTAGCTTGCATTGGAACGACCAGTGCACTGAGATCGACTCTGACAGTAGGGTTGGAGACGGTTCTCAATCTGCTACCCCTTGATACATGCAAGAATCTGCAGCAAAGAGCGCTCTAAGAATGGACCAATCTGAACTCTGGAGAGCGAGCTCAAATGGACACGCCCAGATATTGTACAAATACCCGGGTATGAGTATTGAATCTGACTACATGATTCCGTACCCGGACTTCATCAAACCCCTCTCTTGCATCCTTCCAAGCAGAGAACAGTGGGAGAACAAAGAAATTCCTATTGAGACAAAGTCCATCTTCACGGATGGCTCCAAGATGGACATAGGCACGGGTGCTGGTGTCTTCTCTGAGGAGCTAGGACTCAGCAGCTCAATAAGACTCCCTGACAACAGAAGTGTTTTCCAGGCAGAGATTTTAGCAGTGACCAAAGCTGCCCAATTGGTATTAATGGCCATGGTATTACGGGAGGATATCACGATCTTCATAGACACCCAGACTCTAACTATATCCAAGCATGTAAAGTGCTGTCGCAAACAGCTAAGGGTTCTTGCCACAGTGGAGTGCCAGGAAACGAGACTGCTGACGAACTGGCAAGGAAGGGATCAGCCCTAAAACCAGAGCTAGTGGACGGTACAACTAAACCTCCACCTCGCCACCTAAAGGAAACACTGAGGCTAAGATCCTTAACGGAGGCGATGGCCAGAATATGTTAAAAGTAGAACGACCAAGCTCCTACATATGAACAGGAAATCGCTGTCACTACTGGTAGGATTAATTATAGGACACAATATGCTGAGGTACCATGTAACAAAGCTGCACCTGACCGAGGACGATGTGGACATGTCACTGAACCTTAGACAAAACCTAGCTTATATTCTGGTTGTACATCATGATAGTCAGATCTTTCGTCAACTACGCTTCTGCAGTAAGGTGGACTAAAGTCGAACAGTAAACAACGATCTCAAAGATCCAACGACTTGCCTTAGGAGCTTAAAAAAGTGGCAGGACGCAGTGCAGTAAACATTCCGATTTTCTCGAACACTAGAAATTATCAACACGGTATCAGACTCCATGCCCCAATCGCTCCAATTTGGAAGAAGATTTTAACTGGAGGTTCACTTGACCTGTCCTGTAAAACCTGCGATCCTCTACTGAATATCAAAGGACTAGTGTGGTATACGGATGGCTACAAAATGGACTCTCCAAGTCTTATCTTAGTAAAATAAAGTCAAACGCTGGTGGGTACCGGAACACAGGCATTGAAGACAATGAAATCGCTGACCAATTAGCCAGGCAGGGATCTACCGAAAGGCACGTAAATAGATAGATTCCGAACCCTTCTGTGACTTACGTAATTCTTCGTTCAGATCCATGCTAGATAGTTAGGAAAGAACGCAAATACCTATCCTACTGTCATAATATTCAAGGAGGAAGACGAAACAACAGAACATAGGTGAGTGTGTGGCTCCCTGTTACAATAAGGAAGCGAGTTTTCTCTGGTCCCTGAGGATATCAGAAATACTTCGACGGGCAACATCCTCAACTTCATTAGGAACTTCATAGAGACCCTTCTTGTCTAATCGGCTCTCGACACAATAAGTCTTATAGGTCACAGTGGCATCTGCTTTAAAAAACTCAATGTGTAGGCTCTCATTGGTAGCTGTATTTAGATACGTTGGTAGGTAGAAGGGGCTGTCTGTTTAGTGCTTCCTAAGCACAATTAAGACGGGTGAGCCATTTTGACACCACAAATTTATATCAATGTGTACCTATGACTTGTGTGCGGGAGATCTCTGATAAGTGAGTCACAGAGAAAGTGAAGCGGAGTTTCCTTCGCTTGACAAAGTTTTTTTTAGATATTTCACCTAGAGTTTTCAAGAGACAATCCCTCTAAAGGTCAGACTGCCTCTGTGAAGGAACAATCGAAAGCTAGTTCGTCAGATCTGAAATTCTCCTTTATGTTACTGTGGCCTAGGCCATCGATAGAAAGTGCGGTTTTCAGGTTCGTTTCGCACTTTGGCTCTACGTGTCTATCCGGCTCTAGAAAAAGCAGAACACTTCAACCTTCTAGAGAACCTGCAAAATTCCGCATGCATGTGTCAAACCGGTGCACTTAAAACAACTCGCCCCGCAGCATAAGACACTATGTTTCACCTGATGCCGCTAGATATTTTCGCTAGTCTAGCCATTTGTTAATAAGCCTTTTTGCCTTGGTCAAGCTAGCAAAGTGCCCGCTCGTCTATTCTTTCTATACAAAATTTTACTTCAGAAAACACCGATTACAGCCTTCCGAAACGCAGCTTTGGCCAGAACTGCTGCCATAGTTGCTGAATCTGTTCACGTCTGTACATATTGTTCCAAAGCCGGTAGTGGAGTGAATGATGGTGTCTTCTTAAGGTGAGCATCTCTTTCCACCTCCCTACTCACTGTAGTGTATTTGGTCCCGCTTAAACGTTTTCAACTCAGCACCGTTATCAGTGTCCTCACTGCACACGTTCCTACTGTCACTGTTTGTTTGGGAGCACCTTTCTTAGATGACCTTGGCGACGTTGGGAAAATTGATATCAGAAGTAAGTGACGGATCAGATATTTTTGCACAACAGGTGCCTTGAGACCAACCCTCACTGCCGCATTGGAGGTAATGTTCTATATGCTTCCTGTTGATATCTTTGGGAAGCTAGTGGTAGTCAAAGTAGCATTAAGGCTTAGAGACTCTGCCCAGCCAATCAGTACAGTAATAGGCCTCTCTAAAATCCTCAAAGGTAACGATACTTTTCCTAGTAAAACGGACTACGTTGTCCCCCATATTGACTTCAACGTCAGATACAAGACTCGGATTCCTAGCAGAAGCTCTTGGGATTCTGGTACAGTTTTGAACGATTCCGCGCTAGAAATTATAACAGAGGGATCCAAGACAGTGGGTGGTGCGGGGGCTGGAGTCTTATCCAACGCATCTGGCTTAGCCATTACCACGCGAATGCCGGATCCATGTAGTGTGTTTCAAGCAGAAATTACGGCATTCTGCGAAGCTGCGGCTTGGCTTTCAATTAACGCGATAAATTGTAGCGCTATTGTACTATACATAGATAGTCAGGCAGCTATTAAAGTCTTGGAATCGCCGACAACACGATCAAGGTTGATAGAGCAATGCCACAGATCTCTCAACGAGATTGTAGATAGGTGCGACGTAACCCTGTGCTGGGTCTCAGGACACAGGGACGTTCCAGGCAACTGTAGAGCGGTCGAGCTGGCAAAAGAGGGTACAGGACGGCATCTCCCCGAAAACCTGGGGAACCCTCTGCGCTTATCGAATCAATCAAATTCCTCCTTGACACGGATGCCAAGAAACTGGCAAACCACGGGTGAACCAACATCAGTCCTTGTCTCTTGTCAAAACAAATCTGGCCTAACCTGGATTTAAAGAAGACGGAGAGACTTTTATCCACAAACCGGAAAAACCTAGGTTCACTGGTCCGCACCGAATATTGCTTGATAGACAGATATGCACTCAGACTGGGGCTCCCCTCCAATGATTTTTGTAGAATGTGTAGAGACGAGAAGAAAGACGAAACTACAACCCACCTAATGTGTACATGTCCTGCTCTTGCGACGCTAAGAAGGAAAACCCTCGGGGAATAATTCTACGATGATATTAGCGGTCTAGCCGAACTCGACATCCAGAAGATAAGAAACTCCATCTCTGGGATGAAATGGTTCAAATCTTAGGGTTAACACCGTTACTCCCACTTCGATATACTTGTGCTACATACTCTGATTCCCTGGTGTCGGTAAGCCGGTTTCTTCATCGTGGTATCACAATGGGCCAATCTGGTCTAAGTGTGTCCCTGCCTGAGCGAGGACAGCCGCCTAACCTAACCTAACCTAACCCATTCTGGGCTAAGTGTATCTCCATCTTAGGTACGGACAGTCAACTTAACCTAAGCTAATCTATTGTGGCCGAGCACCCATACTTGCATCTGTCCGCCTTTTCTAAAATGATAAACTTATTTATTATAGAGGCTGCATTTCAGTTATGACCAAGGCTCTATAAAGACGTGTACATAGCTACTACGGATCCCTACGAAGAGGTTAAGCAAGCTCTTGATTGGAAACTTGGTTGTTGTACCACTGGTCCATTTCATGTTACGAGAAAGTCAGCAGTTATCCTACCAATCGCTCAGGGTAGAGGATCTCTCCAGCTAGCTTGACTCTTAGCCGCCTTTAGTTTTGCACATTAAGTCGGTTTAGGTCCCTTGACTCTTCCCCGCCTTCAGTCTTGAACACCAAGTCGGTTTAGGTCTCCTTCTAACTATGAGGAATAGAATACTCCTCAGGGGTTCTTGCTCCCCACTAGACCTAGAAACCTAAGATGTTAGAGTTTGACTATGTCGATTTCGCTGTAAAACCCGTAAAGTTTATTGGTAAATCCTCGTTTCATCATCCATATAGACAGGACCGAATCGGGGCAAAGAACTTCTTCTGTCTGATTTGAGTAGTAAGCACAGTAAGCCAGAGGCAGAAACCGAAACCTAACGAACGCCGATCAAGACTGAAGAAAATGATTACGGAAAATTTATTCAAAACACAATAAATACATAAATAACGGAAAAATAACTGTAGGTTGATACATATTACTAAATCACTGCATCGTTCGCTTGGAACTGCATTAGGTTTTCGACCGGGAACCGGAATGTTGATAGCTTGTCTCCAGCGTTCACTCCAGAATCACTCTTAACGTAGGCAGTCGTTTCGTTTATTTTTAACTCAAGCGGACGTTCATTTTCATTCTCTAGCGGTACCGAGCTATCTTTAGCGATTACGTGATGCTGATAGTCGTAGAGTTCTGTAGGATCGATCTCCTCGATGAACTTTTCACCCGTTTCGCAGTCGATGTAAACGGCTTTCGTTGTTTCATTTTTGACCACAGCAACACCGCTTGAACTACGCTCGTGAACATCAGCGTGGATAACATCGTAAAGGTGGTTATGCGGGACAGCATTCTCCTTCTTGGTGGAAAACACGTTTAGGTGGACCATCAACTGATTTGGGTTCGCTTTGGGTTTCTTCTCACTGGGTTTTTTGACTTGGTCCGGATGGTTTACCAGGCCATCGGGTTCCTGCGGAAATTTATCGCGCTGAGTGCTTGGGTAGAGGTTTGGGGATTGAGGTAACCATCCCTTATGTGGATGCGCATTGTTCATGTAGTTGAAGTAGCTGGCGGCATTGTCAACTGGCATGGCGTAAGGAGCGCCACCTATGGGCGGGTAAAAAGGCTCAAAATTCTGGACATTTGGTCGAACAGTTGTTATGAACTGCGGTCCTGCCATTGGTAAAAGGGGAGCCTTCTTTCCTGTCCGGATCGGAAAAACTTCCAACTGTAGGCTGAAGGGCTCGTGTTTCAAATTTCGTTGACCGCCGTAGCCATGCAGCGAGTTGTTCATGCGCAGCGCATCCAAGTAGTAACCCGTCGAAACGGGCTTATGACCACTTTGCTGGAATATCAAGCCCGGCATTGCTGCATTTTTGTTCTTCTTCTTCTTAGAACGATTCAAGCCGAGTTGCTTCATAGCTAGGGAGTTTATTTCATTCAGTGACTGCGGTTTGTATGGATAGAACGGATCGAAGGCAATGCGCTGGTAATTGAATTGACTTGGTGCCACTTGCGGCTGCATCTGTACGTACTTGCGGAACACATTCGAAATGCCACTGTTCTGAAGGTTCTTAAACGACCCGGATATGTGGATACCCACTGGCATGCGATAGTGATTGGCACCGAGGACTTGCTCCTGCCTCAGTATATCCTGAATGTTGTTAACTTTCTTCGTCTGACTGTGCATGTTTTCCTTCTTCGAACCCTTGGTCTTCTTGAATTCTGACGGCTGTGGTCCTTCAAGTGGAAAATTGAATGGTCTCGGCTGCTCTGAGGCTGCTGTGTTAATGTAACGCCTACGATTCTCACTTAATGTGCGTGACAGTCGCGGAGGACGCGGTATTTGACTACTAAACGACGATCGGTCTTTTGGGAGTCTCTCAAAGTTGTTGTCATGCATATGTGCCATATGCCACCATGGTGGTAGTTTCCCTTTCATGTTCCGTGGATGGTAGTAATTAGGTTGTACTTCTAAACGCTCCACTGGACGAATGGGTTCGTGCTGCTTTGATTGTGTGCGCACTTGTGGCATGTTCATTAATTTGTGGTTTGATGGTTTTAGAGGTCTCACGTCTGGCTGCACGGAATGTGTTGAGTGCATGCCTTTGGAGAAAATATCGAATGCAGATTGGGTTTGGTTAAGCTTTGCGATTTTCGATGCGAACGATGATACCTTTAAGATCATCAGTGAGACCTGAAAAGAAAACTAACATCAATTAGAAAAAAAAATCAATGTTTGTTTCTATTAAAAAAATTTAACAAGAATTCAGACATTAGTAGGAGTCATTGGAGTCACATGTCAAACTTCTTGTGGAGATAAAAAATAAAAAAAATAGCTGGCGCCCCAGTCCGAGGTGGGTCAAAACACTCAAAACCTAGCTCCACGCAACTAAATTATACTCTCGAAAGTTTGCCATTCCCCCACGGCAGGTGTTTGATAAATATTTCTGGGACTCGAACCTAAGCCGTTCGCACAGTTGGTGATTCAGCGCACGAGTCACTGTGCTATGGCGACCATGAACTTCAAGACATTGCAGACAAAACTTTGAGGTGGTTTTACAATGTCAAAGAAATTAACTTAATTCACGATAATATGGAACAACTTTGACGTCACAAGATTGTCGTCGCGATGTAGCAACTTACTGCAGCCTACCGTATATTGTGCACTCAAATATTCTTAATTCGAAAGACTCGGGTAATTTTCAAGACACAAAACATTTGTTTCCACACTTTTAAAACTTACTGCCAATGAAGAGAGTAACAACATTCCGACAATCCACACAACGAGTATAAAGTAAAATTTTTTTGATCTCAAGAAACTGCACTTATGTTGATTTAATTTTGTATAAGGCACAGGTTCCGAACAAAACATTGTCTAACACAGAGCTAAAGTCGAATTGTTCTTATTTTCGCCATTGAAATTCAAGTACTGCTACGACTGGATTCTTTCGATATCTCAACACTACTGGTTGTGACTTACCACTGTGTGGTCCCAGCCCAATGCAGAAAAGAAAGTATATCTATCTTGTATCGTGCAAATGCACAGACACCCAAAGACCACAAAAGCGTGAAAAACAGAGTAATTGCGCGTGCGATTAATGTACGAGTATCTCAAGATGAACATTAGAAAAATTTTATCAATCTTATAGACAAATTTGAGGCATGTAAAATGAAAATTTTTTTTACTCCATAGTGGGAACCACTCAGTCATGCAGATCGGGGACACCTTTTTCATAGAGCAGGTACACCTACTGACTGTGTGGAAGACATTGACATTGCCGGCATTCGTTTGGTTGACATTGAAGTAGTAAAGGAGAAAAAACAGGAGTTGGAGGGGCACAACCACAATGACACTTTACTTATGAGGGCGCTGCAGTCCGCGGTGGACCTGGGCTTCAACCAACTAGCGTCTCCAGTCAGCTTGTTCGTAAACTAACTGCCTCCGATTTCGCACGCCAATTTGGTTGAGGTCTCTTTCCACGTACGCGATACCTTAGTCACGGCTTTCCTGTACTGTACCGCTCCTCCGGCTTAGGTTTGTGTGCTGATGAAGATAACCTCATCACACTTAGGTCTATATAGACCCATTGCCACATCCATGACATTTCCCCGACCGGTCGTCCTTGCAAAAGCTCTCGAGAAGCTTTGACGGTGAACCATCAGATAGTTCGTCGATATAATCGAAAAAGGATATGCCTAGGGTTTTATTTCTCAACTGACAGAGGTATGGACTGTGTTAGAGAAAATGGCCATTCCCCATGGACCTCTTCGTCACCACATCCCCCACATATATCGTCATCCTTCAGGCGTAATTTATTTGTGTGATATCTTATCATGATGTGGCCAGTAAACTCCTATACCAGCATCGACCACGATCCACTGTCCTTTTGTACAATATTGCTGGTCTTTGCTTTGTCATATTCATACACTTTTCGCAGAGAGGAAGATTAATCGTAGTGTCCGCTTGCTCTCGCTCTAGAGCTGAACCCTTCCTTGCTAATGCATCAATTTTTTCATAAATAGTTACCCCGCTGTGATCATGGACCCAGCAGAGTTTAATCTTGTGCTACGCGTCAAGAGTCCTAAGCGACAGCAGTTCACAACCTTCGATGTTACCTGCGTAGCAACTATTGCTTTTATAGCAGCCTTGCTGTCAAAGAAAATTGTAATATCCTCCCGTGATATTGTTAGCATTGACACTAGTTGGGCGGCTCTTGTCACTGCTAGGACATCCTCTTGAAAAAAAAAAAAAAACGCTTCTGTAATCTGGAAGTGTTATGGAGCTGCTAAGTCCTAGGTTAGGGGGAGAGAAGCCCCAGCGCCACACTCAGGTCAATAGAGACCCATTGTGATGCCCATTAATTTGGGGGGAAGGTACCCCTTGCCCGCGAAGCAGTACCTTAAGCATTCCAGATGTCCCTGATGGGTACGTCTCTTAGTTCTTCAGTGTCCTGGAAGAAGTGCCTTCCAAAGGATCTATGTCTGAGGTGGTAGAGACCTGGGCAGTGGCAGAGGAAGTGGGTTGTGTCCCCATTGACTTCCTCGTCTCCACAACCCCTACAAAGGTCGTCTTCACTTAGTCTTAGTTTTTTCATACGATAACGCAAAGTGTTATGACCTGTAATTACTCCTACAAGGATGAAAAGGGTTTTCCTGTCCCTTTGCATCAGTGTATCAGTTCTGGCAGGAGTCCAAAGAGCTCCATCTTTCATTCGCCTCCGATAGAGTCCTGATCCCTGCTTCATGTTTGAGCTTACATGGCGGGATTTCCACTGACTGATCAGCCTGCTCCAGGTCTAGCGAAGATCCTTTCCATTCCAATTCATCAGCCTTCTCATTCCCTGGTATGCCCTCATGTCCAGGGACCCAGCATAGTTTTAACTCATGCTGTGTGGCAAGAGCACTAAGCTCTCCGCGACAGCACTTCACAAGCTTCGTTTTTATTTCAGTAGCAGAAATCGCTTCTAGTGCTCCCTGGCTGTCGATGAAAAAAGCGATATCATCACGTGGTATTACCCTCATCGAAGTCTCACGGGCAGCAATTATCACTGCTAGGACCTCCGCCTGGAAAAGTTTGTCTGAAAATATACCTGCTCCCAAGCCACAATCCATTTTGGATCCATCAGTGTAGATGGCTTTGGTTCGTGGGTTTGGTATAGTTCCCCTTGCCCAATCTTCTCTGCTCGGGAATGAGCAGGAGAACGGTAATTTAAAGTCTAGGTAGGGCACCGTATAGTCAGTTTTTACTACATGTATTTACCTAGAATGTGCCTATTTCCTTTTTTATGCCATCGGTGTAGAAGGATTTGGACTCGTTCAACACTTCGTTATCATCCTGTTGTTCCGTGCTTGCCTGCTTGGAAAGACCCATGAAAGGGGTCTCTCGAAGTCCAAGTACGGTACAGTGTAATCCGAGTTGACATTAGCGCGTTTACATTGGGGCGATAATTGCTTGTTTCAGTCTCCAGTGTTTTGATGACTGCCAGATTCTAAAAACACTATTCGCTGCGACCTCCGGTATGTAGAGTTCTAGAGGCAAAAGGTGACAAATTACTTCCATCCCCGCTGTTGGTGTTGTTCTCATCGCACTGGTTGTTTCAGTGCATGATATTCCTAGATCCGGATCTGGATACCCAGTCTTTTCCCGAAGAATCTACTACAGGTAAAGAAGGCGACAGATGCCTTTTTTACCCTTCGTGTATGAGACCAAAGTATATTTTCTGACTTTTAAACAGTTTAAGGGAGATAGCCAGTGTGTATACTACATAATACCACATAGTCATCCTGCACAAACTTATGAGTTTGGCAGGGATGCCAATACTAGTTTAAACGGTCTCCTTTCTTAAGGATCTGGCAATCAATGCCTAGGTTCCACTCATCGGGCACGCTCTCGTTCAGTCATATTTTGTAAATTCATTACCGCCACCATACAGTCTGCAGAAGTAGACCTTCTGGATCCTCAGCACTTCCTGCAAACCATACTTGTACATACATATATATATGTAGATGAAAGATCTCACTCCCAAAGAGAAACCTAAAAAATCGTAGCATAGTTATCGGAATTGCCGACTTACCAAATAGTTGGCTTTTCTTTGCATCTTTTTCGGCAATTTTAAGAGTTTCGAGTCTGCTTGGATTGGAGCCTGATAACATAGGAGGTTTTTAAAAGTGAAAAATAAACGATCTCGATCGGCAAAGACTCTGGCAGTCTGCTGTGATCATAGTCGTTCGACGTGATGTTTGTTTGGCTACCCGGAGTCCTGGAAATCCGCGTAAGCACTCTGGCTATTTAAGTAGTGACTAGAGTCGATGTTGACTCCTCGGAATGTCATGTCTCGAAAAGCCGTTTAGCCTGAGTCTATTTTCAATGGTGTGTCGTCAAATTAGACCGTTCCAACTGTGCTATCAAAGACACCCTCCCTTTCTATCTTAGCATTTAATTAGCCGAAGACGATTCTAACGTCAGATTTAGGACTTTGCTGGCAGGTCTTATCAAGGAGCTCATAGAAGCAATCCTTGGTGTCATCGTCTTTCTATTGTATTGGCAAATTTTAGCTTAATGCCTAAAGGTACAGACTTCTTGACGAAGTTTGCCGCTGACACGACGCATCCAAACGAGCCCTTTTTGCTTTCTGTAGCAGCCACCGTCCGGTCCGTCCTATCACAGTTTCTGTATATTAGGTCTGTTTCACGGTAGACTGTGGCCTCTCAAGCAGTTCGGCTACACACTTTTTTCCTTTTTTTTTTTTTGTCGGGTTTGGAAACACTATGCTGGAGCACTCAGACGCAACTGGTCCATTGTACCATCGGCTACACATAGTCTATTGAGAGTTTGAACATTCCACGTACATATCCGGTAATTATCGCCCTTTTTTTCGTATGCTAGGATCCTTAGTAGGAATCCTTATCCAAGGCTTGTACACAAATGCTTCGTCGCATGCTTCCGCTTGTCACGTGCGAACTATGGGTTTATGCCGGTGTAGTTGGTTGGCATTCTTCGGCATAATCTCATTCTGAGAATTACTTTCTAGGATATCTGAGGTACATTAGAGCCGATCAGGCCAAAAGTCGAATTTTTACCTGCGCCTAAGTTTATACCTTGAACCTCTCATTGTAGAAACTCACTGTGAATGAGTCAAAACACTCTTCTGTTTTCCCTTCTCATTCTTCTATCTGTCGGATAATACGGGTTTCTCGTCTTTCTTTTATTCATTTTCTAAACAAAACAAGTTCACTTACCTAAGCCGCCGATGCGAAATGCTCACCTCACTCTGGCTTCAAGCCACACATCTTAACTGAGCGAAACAACCACTGTGTTGCACAGAGCTAATCTACCTTTGCCGGTTGCATGTAAAGATACAGAGATACATTTTTGCTGATTCAATTATTGTATTCTGAGACACGAGACTGTATGCTGAGCTAGGGAAAATGATTTTCAAGTAACATCATAGGTTTACGTACCTGCGGCAGCTGCATTGCAAATTCTCAAAGACTCGAATGAGACAGAGAATCAGCTCAGTCGGCATTCATCTTTAAGATGTTGTTTCTACTCTTTGCAGAAAAACCAGTATAATCATCTGGTTTTCGAGTGACTCTCCACCTGGTATTGCCGAGTCGTCGGTTGTAGTTTAAGTTTAGATTGATCTTCGTCGGAGTGGGGTCTGGCTCGACGGATAGCCGTGTGATACTTTGTAATTTGAATTTTCTTTTTATTTAAATGTTAAACGGTTGTATTTTTTTTTAAGTCATCATTAAGTGTACCCTCTCACATAAATTTGTTTTTAATTTAGAAGAAAATTAAAAAAAAAATCGAATTCAGTGTACAGAGATAAAGAAAGATACATACACGCAATCGACCGCAATTTCTTTCGAGTGAAACTCTCACATTTATGACCAATGTGGCAGAGTAATAGAAAATCATAATTAATCTTCGTGAATCAGTGATTTCTCAAAATTTCGAAACCAAAATGTGAAGTGTCAGAAGCCACCACAAAAGTTATTGAAAAAGTATTTAAAAAAGGAAAAAAAAATAAAAGTAATTGTAAGTGATCGTGATTCGTGTACTTACGGCATAATCGGGCACCTCAACATTCACCACATTCAAGGTTGGTGATCATTCGGATCGAATCGACTCCGTGCATATAGTGGGATCGAGAAGAAAAAAAAATACACAAAGACTGTTGGTGCTTTCCACCGATCCGATTCGATCGGCAACACCGGTGTGCCAATTCTGAGAGTTTTGAGGAAAAGTAAACCACTATGCGATCATCTCGTGATTCGCATCCGCGGCGGTTTGGCCACTTCTTTTGGATAATTGCACTTCTTCAGACAGCGCTGTTTTTCAGAACGGCAAAATGTCAGCTGCTTAACAAACCACCGTATTTCGTGCCTGGATCCGGCGATATGGCACGGTTTAGTCTCTCGGAGAATACACCCGTCGGCAGTCCGGTTTATCAACTTAAAGGTTTGCATTGAACTCTAATGGAATTTTGTGTTACTTCTCTCCTTTAGCTGTCATCATCAATCAATAAAAGTGAAGATTATGTTGATTTATTTATTTCGATACTTAAAAGCTTGGATGAGCACTTGTTTGAATGTTTTAGGCGTTGTGCGAGCGTGCTAATGAGATAGATTCGGTTGGTCCACTTGTTTGCTTATTTGTAGCAAATTTTATTTAATGCCAAAGTCACGAACTTACAAATTTGGAAGAAGTGAAACGCAAACATGACGCAGATAGAAACATAAAAGGCAGTTTTGGAATTTTGCACCATGCCATGTGCATAGATACTGTGTAGATATTAACCTGAATATTTTCATGGCTTTCAGCGAAATCTGGTTTTATTTGAATAAAAAAAATACGTCCGTACATTCTTTTGTACGTCTAGACATTTCTATTCGTAAATTTTAGATGCGTGTATTTTTTGAAATATTTTTGGGCATTTTTTAACAGTTTTACTGAATTTGGAACAATTTCAGTATCGAAAGTATTTAACAAAGTTAGCATCCTGAAACAGCAAAGAAACTACTCATGTATTTCAACACAGGAAGTACGTTCACTTCTCTTGAGGCAATAGGCGATCGTATTTAATCTTGGCCACCTTAGTATGCCAAGAGAACCTCCTATCATCTCATACTCGCTTTCAACAACGCAAAGAGGCCTTTGTCCGAAAGCCGTACAAGGATTACCTTAAGATTTACAAAAAACAATTGAGAAAGGCAAAAAAAATCTTCCTGAGAATTATTTCCACACACTTGCGAAAAGATGATGCGTTGTGGCCTACAATTGTATAGAAAATCACACACACAAACACTTTGCTGACGTCGTCCCCTCTATAAAGACCGAGCTCTCACGCACGACTTACTCGGAAGAGATTTTGGATCATCTTGTCTCTACAGAGACAATTCTTTAAGCTATTGCAAGGCCATTCAATTCCCTACAGACCAACGGCAATCAAAGAAAGTCATACTCGCTTGGTTGTCAGCCGTCTACAAAAGCTGCAAATCCCGCACATACATATGTACATATGTGGTCTCAAAGGAGGTAAGAACACACATACTAATTCGAAAGATGACCGACCTATCCGACGATCATTGAAATCCACCGTAGATCGAACAGAGACACTAATATGATCTTAAAATCGCAATACGCTCACTTTATTTCAAGGTCGACGGGAATAACTGTGCATAAGCTAACTCAAACCTTCGAGATGTCCATTGAGACCTAACAATATTTACACCCCGGCTCCCTTCCTCGACATTGAGGGAGCTTTGAACAACGCTAAACCAGATGCAATCACTGGGACACTGTCTACTGTAGGAGTGAATCGCGTTGATTTCTCTGCGAAAGAGAACCATCTTTGATGGGTGATGCCACAGCTCAGAAACACTTTTCAACGGAGGTCCTCTTACCTTTTTCTGCAACACGGCATTTAATAATTTGCATGTAGACCTTAAAAAATATAGAAACCCTGTGTTTTGCCTACGGAAACTATGCTGCTATTGCTGTCTTAGGAATGTTGATGAATTATTTTTGATTATGTATATGGATTGGATTTTACAAAGCAGCCGTGACTTACGGATAAGGCATCTGCTTTTCGCTGATGTAATACTTGGATCCACCTGTACCAAACTTCAGCGCGCCCTTAATAGGTCCGTAGCCGTCTGTATTAAAGCTGGAATGAAAGAAAATATGAGCAAATCAGAAGTAATGGTAATTTCCCGAACGCCTGTCCAATGCACTCTGCATATTATAAAACAGATGAAAAAGTTTAAGAATCTTGGAAGAAGCAATACTAAGTTACCCTGTTAGGCTGAAGCAATTTTGAGACAGTTTGGTCAATCTGCTATCAGGAGAGCCGAGCTGGGCATCGAACCCTAGCTATCGGTCTTTAATTGAGTGTTTGTTCCGATCCTCACCTCACCAAAGTCACAGATACAAGCTGCCGAAATGAGATTTCTTCGTTGTATTGCTGGGATAACTCGTCGAGATCAAATTATGTAGGAACACCAGAATATGCGAGGCACTCAATGACGAGGAGCTACTTCTTCAAACGGAGAGGTCCATACTTCGATGGTTTGGAATCCGGATGCCGTGGAATCCGTGCCATCAGGTAGGCGTCCCCTGATGTGTTCTGCTGATTTTAAGTAGTCAAAGCATACTTAAAGCCAAGCCTCGCATGAATGCATGAATACACGAGTCTTATTAGACCATAGCAGTGAAAGTGTAGAGATTTTGTATGGGATTCAACAATTGCAGTAGAGAGCCCAATATTTAATGCCTTTCTTGGTTAAGTTAGGTCGAGTAGGGTTATGCAATTAGGGCTTGCTTAAGACACTAGGCACCGTGTTGGGCCTTGTGAAACCAAAAAGGCAAAACCTAAACCATTTCCTGAAAGCATTTGATTTTCCTACAGAATTTTACCATGTTTTTGTCATTATTTTAGATTACTAAAGAAATACTTGGCGAGTCCTGGTAATTCCCTGACATTCACATAAGATGTGTTTTATATCCGGCGCATAGGTCATTGCAATGTCTGCAGACATCTGTGGCTGAGAGCCCTAATATTTTAGCGTGCTTCCTGACAAGACAGTGGCCGGACAGGATGCCAGTGACTAATTGTGCCCTGCTTATGTTGAGAATATCAACAACTTTTATGCTTAATAAAGTATTTTTTCTTTTGGTTTGGTAGTTAGTTAATGTGCCAGAGCCAGAGCCTAGGCTATAAATAAAGACAACGAAACCAGCGCTGAGATTAATCGAAGAATAACTCTTGCCAATCGCTGTTTCTTTGGGCTAAGAAGGCAATTGAGTAGCAAAGTCCTCTCTCGAACAACTAAGGTGACCCTTTATAAGTCCTTAATCGTTCCAGTCCTGCTCTAAGGCGCAGAGGCATGGACTTTGTCAAATGCGGATGCTCCATGCACTTGACTGTTTCGAGAGGAAAATTCTTCGGGTGATTTTTGGTCCCGTCGGCATAGACGGGGAGTGGAGGAGGAGATACAACAACGATATGTACGGGCTGCACAGCGACATCGACCTAGCCAGAAGAGTGAAGGCCCAACGACTGAGGTGGCTGGGTTATGTAAAGCGGATGGACACCAATGCTCCAGCTCGGAAAATCTTCGAATCTTCGAGTGGAAGGGGACCTCAACCAACTTGGCGTGCGAAACTGGAGGCAGCTGGCTAAAGATCGAGATCGCTGGCGACGCTTGTTGATTGAGAACCAGGTCCACCCCGGACTGTAGCGCCACCTTAAGTAAGTACGTATCTGATAGTTCACTGTCGGTTCTGCTCAAGTTTACAAGGACAGCCAAGTATAAGACTCACGCAGTAGGAAATAGTTGGTAAAATACATGGGTACCACAATGGGATATAGCTGAAAATAATAACTTCTCATAGTGACTCGGTGTGAGTTAGCATCGCAATCGGTTAATTAGGTCCCTAAATGCCTCATTGGTAGGGGTCACACCCGGGCGAAGCAGGGTAACACCACTAATGATAAAAACAACACAAAGTGTTCTAATTACAATATTTCACGCTGCTGCCACCATAAACCAACTATTAGCGCCTACAACAACTTGTTTGAATTTTACTGTTGATAATGAACTTGATCGCTTATGAAACAAAACATAGCTGGGAATCGGAAAATCTCATTATTGGGCCGAAGGTTCTTTCGCAGATAAATTTTATTGTAAATGTTTTTGGTGCGGTATGTACATATTTCTGTATTGGAAGCCACTTGTGACACCAAAATCTTTTTTTTTTTTTTGTGTTTTTGAGGAAAATACGAAATAATGCGTTGGTTTGCAAAGGTTTGAGCAGCAGCAATACCCATTGAACATTTTTCGCGGCACCACCTTCGGGAGTTCAATTCGTCATGAAGAAGCTTCTCAATAAGCCTGTTTGGAGTTGGCAATAAATTGTAAGTTGTAAGTCGCTTCTATTCGCGGGTAAAATGTAACACGTACAACATGAATAGTCGTAAGAAGTCAGGCATTGGTCCGCGGACTTGCTGACGGCAGCTATTTACTTATTTATTTATTTTACAATTTTACCAGAAAGACTTCTAAAATAGGTATGAATCGTTTACTAAAATTCTTTGCCTATTGTATACAAGAGTTCCGAACCTTTCCACAGTCTGTGAAGCTAACCCCGTTCTAGAGGAACATATTATTCCCTGCTTATGTCTATAGATTCCAATGTTTACCTACAAACTGTCACACTAACACGAAAAGATCAATGACCAAATGCTCACTCAGTTGTTAACATTTAATAAATATTTTATTTTGATTTTAATTTATCTACCCAACCTCTATGCCCGATACCCGAAATGCTGTCCAATGACAAAGAAATACTTTGCAAACTAGTTTTTGCTTTTATGCTGACCATATGCAAATACAAGGTAAAGCATCAGATATGAACGAGTATGTATACCCAAACACGACGAGTTTATTGGCAGCAAGGTTGTCTCAAAACCAGATTTTAACTGTAAAATAACAAAAACCAATCCAATCAAACTGCATAAATCCGCAGTCAAGCAAATCTTAGATTAACTTCTCAGCCATGAGGAGGGAGATTTGATTTTGTTGGAACATTTTATTCCAAATTTAAGATTTTTTCTATAATTTATCAGAATTTATGCTCAATAGCAGGAGAGGCATGCTAATAAAATGAACGTCATCAGCATGAGAAAAGTATTATTTAGCATTTTAACAATACATTGACCATTGAATGATTTCATTCATGGCCGATTGTGAGAGCTGTTCACCTTGACCACGAGGGGCAGATTGATATCCGATTATGTGGCTTTTCGACTTTTAGAAATAGAACACTTCTGCATAGTTGGAAGGAAACCATGTCACGTATGTGGGTTATATTCGCGACTGAACAAGAAGTAGCTAGACAACCTGCCTTCTATATCTGGAGCAAAACCCTTGACAAGAAATGGGCAATCCAGTCAAAGATGGCCCTACGGATGTACACTTCCATGGTGCGACCACTTCTAATCTACGGGCCACTAGTCTGGTGGCCCGCTCTTAGGAAGGGATACAATCTTAAAGAAATTTAGAAGAGTGCAAGGTTAGGTTAGGCAAATGGGTGCCTTCTGACATTCATCACTGCTCACCTAAACCAGCAATAGGGTCCATTGTGAATTAATGAATGAATAGCTGACGTGACAGCTCGGTATGAGCCAAAGCCTAGCTTCTCGCAACCATTCATGTTGTGCGTGTTACGTTTTTAGCACGAATGGAAGGGACCTACAATTTATTGCCGACTCCGAACGGCGAGGTGAGAAGCTCTTTCATGACAAATTATACTCCCGGAGGCTTGTCATTTCCCGACGAGAGGTGGTGCCGCGAAAATGTTTGGTGTTTTCCTGGCTGGGGCTTGAACCCACGCCTGCTTAGTCAGTAGTCCAACGCACTAACCACTGAGCCACGGCACCCACGGGTCCATTGTGCCCATCTTCTAATTCTAGCCCCGGCACCTATACAGAGAAGAGGAGCCGTTTATTTAAACCACCCAGATATGGAATAAATCTCAGGAAGTCGCTCAGCTCGATGTCACGCAAGTCCCCCAGTTCCATGAGGAAGTAACTACCAAGAGTCCTCATTCTGCTACCGACGAGGGCAGGATATTCACCCAGCAGGTTTCGGACAAATTCGATTTCTTTGTAATCCCTACAACTTCTGCAATAGGCGCTCCGCATGAGTACCAATGGCGCAGTGCACAGTAATGGAGCCTTATTGAACAGAGACAGAAATATCTTCTTATTATAACCTTCTTATTTTAACGAGCTTATTGGAATCTTCGCAAAGAGGAGTACCTGTGAGGCATGCAGCGCTGCATGTTTGTCAGCCTTTTCGTTTCCTGGAATATCCATATACTCCGGTACACAACATGGGGTCACCGTATTGGCCCTCGATATTTCATCTAGATGCTTTTTGCAGATTCCTACAAACCTCGATCTAGTTATCGCGGATTCCAGAGCCTTATCGGCTGCCTAGCTGTCGACTTACACCGAAATTGTCCTGGCGGTGCAACCCTTCTCGCGATGATCAGTTTTTGAAGCCTCGATGGTGCCTGTGATTTCAGCCTGAAAGACACTGCAGTCGCGGTTATTCTAAAGGAGTCTCTTATTCCTAGGATCTTGGAGTAGACCCCGGCACCTGTGTCAATATTCATCTTAGAACCATCAGTGGTGAAAGCCAGTTCCTTTTTTATTGGTAACTCTGTGGTACCTCCAGTCATCTCTGTCAGGAATTCTGATAGTGAATCTGTTGTCAAATTCTAGAGTCTGGATCATATGATCTGTTTCTGTTGATCTGTCGGCATTCTCTAATCGAAATAGTACGAAAGCGTGACCGTAGGGAGCTGGTGTCCACTGTCGTCCTTCTCTCAGTCTGAGAGCAGTTTTAGGTGTAAAAAAGTGCAAAGGACAGCACATGTGGACACCATACGAAAACTGCAGGTTCACGGGGGTAAAATTGGAGAAAGCGAAGGGAAAATTGGAGAAACCGCTCTTAAAGTTGCGATCACCGACTCAGCATTTATTTTTAATAATTTCCAAACGTTGCACGTCCATGAACTTCACCATGATAAAATGTTAATCTTGACTGACGTTTTGACATTGACAGATTATAAAAAATATATAAGGGTACGTTTGTATTAAAATAAAAAAATTGTTATGTCGCTATTTAAGAACCCTGCATATAGCTTGCAGAAGCTGCATTGACAAAGAGGAGCAGGAAACTATCCTTCACCTTGTTTGCATCTGCCCTGTTCTCTCCCGTAGAAGTTAAACTCACTTAGGTGTCATTTTCAACAATTATCTTGACGTTCATTAAAAGCTCCAAGTGGTTTAATGAGTAAAGGAGAATTTTCCAAGATCTATGATCACAATGGACATATCATTAGTCGAAAAGCGCTGGCTTTAGCTGGCTGCTACTTCAACCTAACCTTTCCTATTATATAGCTAGTTTTCCTTAACTCGTCCAACCTCTTCCCACCTGCGCTAAAGAGAACAAAAAAACTTCCATCTATCAACAGGCAATTCATAAGCCCTATAAAAGGAAGCCTTCCGGGGCATTGCTTGATAGGTAGGAAAGCTTTAAGAATTAATGTCTCCTCAAACGATTTTTCGCAGAAGATGTAGAGATGAGGTGGAGGAAGAACGCTCGATATTTATGATATTTTCTCTCCGAGTCTATGTAAATAGTTCTCCACATGTTAGGTTAGGTTAGATTAGTGCTTGCACGGAGGACATTTGGTCCATTGTGTTCCCCCTTCTTGACGAAACGTATCATGTTCATTATTGGGATTTGCGTAAGGTTCTCTAGTTCTCCAAAAAATCTGTTGATCATATGACGGAAGCGACGAGTTTGAAGATTTGAGTACTCGCAACATAAATGATTCTATTTCCTCTGTATCCTGGGAGCTCCTGCAGTAGTCCGTTTAATTAATACATAGTCAAGCGGCCATTGTGCTTATCGCACAGTCCCCTGCCAATACACCTATTAGGATACTAACTTCTTTTTTCTCCAATGGTAGTAGGTAGTGCCGGCCATAGGGTACGAGATATGACACTGTCACTGTTGGTTTGTTCACCTTTGGTTTCAATCAGCCTTGTCAGTACAAAAAACAAATAGCTGGCAAGACAGCTCGGGATGAGCCAAGGCCTAGCTTCTCACAAGCATTCATGTTGTGCGTATTACATATTTCGCACAAATGGAAGGGACCTACAGTTTATTGCCGACTCCAAACGGCGAATTGGATGCTCTTTCATGACAAATTATACTCCCGGAGGCTTGTCATTCCCCGACGAGAGGTGGTGCCGCGAAAAATGTTCGGTGTTCCTGGCTGGGGCTTGAACCCACGCCGCTCGGTCAGCAGTCTAACGCACTAACAACTGGGCCATGGCGACAACTGCCTTTTCAATACACCGATAGGAATATTTACTGAATGTGAATCTCTTCGGTTCTCCTTTCCGAGCTAGTTCGTCCGCTGTCTCATTTTCTTCGATATTACTATGTCCTGGAACGCAGCAGAGATTAACCACATGAGAATCGCATAGTCGGTTAGGATTTCTCGGCAGGTCGAAACTGCTTTTGATGTAATTATCTCGCTGTCTGGTGCCTTGATTGCTGATTGACTATGTACAAAGATTGTAATCCTTTAAGGATTTATTTCCTAAGCGTATATAGTCTGAGCCGTCTTCTCAATGGCGAAGATTGCAACTTGAAATATACTGCAGTGATCCAGAAGTTTATGTGAGTCGTACATCTTAAGTGACTTACAGGAAACGCCGGAGCCGGTCCATTTTGGACTCGTCAGTGTATATTTGGATATTCCATTCATCGGTTAATGTACCGGACTCTCCCTCTTCTTCTGGGAAGAAAGACGGAGTAGTTTTTGATGTCAGGATCCCGAGTTGGTAATCCAGTGCACTACTTGGTATCACAATGAACCTACACTCTGGTCTAAGTGTTTCCCTATCTAAGCGGGCACAGTCACCTAAGCCAACTTGACATCTCTCCACAGTGCATTGATAACGAGAGCAAATGGTTATATAATCCAATTCATACAATAAAACTCATTTATGTGAAGTAAATTCCCAAAAGCCGTTGGGAAATACCCCCCAACCGCATTGTTCCCGTATATGGTCGTAACATTTTCACAATCGCCAATTAAATTCTGCTCTAGTAACAGCGTCGACACGCGTTACATGCACGCTATGATCAGCCGTCTTAATTACAATGCAAATTATTTAGCAAAAAAAAAAAAGGCACCCAAGCGGTTTGGTAATATAAGAAAATTAACTGATTTCCAGCCACGGATCACAGCCAACTGTATAGGATTTCCTCCGCAACTAGTTTTAGTTTACTTTCGGTTTCCAAGTTACCCGCCGCACGAAAGATGTATTACAATCAGACTCCGCTCCGTATGGTATGCGGTATGCTCCGTCGTGGTTTTATAACGAATTTTTTCTGCCTTATTTGATGGGCCAATTTCGAGCTGGGATTGAACACATAACCCAGCAAGTCACAGTTAAGCAGACTTGAAAGTAAACAAAATCACATTCTTGAAGGCGAATTGAATGGAATCATTCTTTCCACGTAATCACACACAGAAGACATTGACTTCTCCTAAAGTGGAGCCACTCTGTGAGCCAAGTGTGCGCTAACAAATCAAAAAAACATGCTCAACAGAATAACAATGAGCTCTTCTAGCTCCTCTTTCCGCGGAGGGTTACATCAGTTCCCACTGGACGTGGCAAATTAAGTCCATTTGTGGTGCTAAATTGAAATAACAGAAAAAACACAACGTTTTACTGCAGACCTGCTTCCGCAGCAGAGAGTTGGAAGAATTCAAGGAAAACCATTGCAAGCTGCTGTTTGCCTTTCATTTGGGGTAAGCTCGGCAAATTGTTGTGACGATAACGCCAAGGTATGTGGTACTACCACTCTGGTCTTATGGAAATGATGGAAAAAAGGTAACACAGCCAAAGGTAGTTGTGCGTTGTCTCTGGGTTCAATGACTTTCACTTCGTTACATTACTTCGATGATTGCAGGCTGAGCCAGTGGTGTGAAGTTCTTGGATTGTTATTTCTTTTTTTTCTTTTTTCGTTTTCAAGTTGTACTAAGTGATTTGTGTGGCGACTTGGCCAAGTTGTCCGTAGGTACTTGTTTTCGTTGGGACATCTAATGACTCGTTTGGAGGTTTTCATTGGACGTAATTATGCGGTTGCTAAGAAAACAAGGTCACGCACACATACAGTGGAAACACTTGGTACACCGATGCTAAAGATTTCACTGCTGGGAATTCTTTCTCTCTTTGGGCATTCTTGATGCAATTAAATTTGAATAACTTCAAAACTTGCAGAAGAATGGAATCTGTCCAAATCGGATGAAAGCGTATTTGTGAAATTTTCAAGGGAAAAGCTCTGCGTTCTGCATTGGCAGTTTATGCAGAGGAAGACCACGAATTGTATGAGTTGTACAAGGAACATCGACTTGGTAAGAAAGAGTGGATTAATTGGTGTGTTGTGCTGAGGAACTTCGCAGAACCTGCTATTTTCGATGCCGATGGCAACTAGAGACAGCAGGTTGCAGACGACTGTTTGTTGAATCTCTGGTTCACCACGAATTGTAGTGCCTTCATAAGTAAGTATGAGATGAAGGCATCAGTAGGGCTCATTGTGTTTGCCTCTATTAAAAATCAAAGATAAGGTAGGTATAGGACGAATTTTGGAAGGGATCTAAGGGAAGTGGGAACAATTATGGTGTGATGTAAAGAATCGTCCCGTTTTCTTGGTGAAGGCTATGATGTCACTCTTATACTCTTGAGATACTTCGGGTCGGATCCCTGGGCTGGGCAGTGGCATAAGAACTGTTCGAGATCTTCTTCTTCATCGTTGTTTCTCCAAGTCTCTGCGCCGGTGGGTGCCGGTCTATGCATGTGTTTGTTGCGGTTAATGTGTTCTGTGATTAGCCGCACCATCAGTAACTAAGTTCAACAAAATCTTCAACACAGGATTTGAAATGAGAAGATTTTTGACTGGCGAATGTACATATGTATATCTTCACCGGAACAAGGAAGAAAAGGAATTACATATAAAGAAATCCTGAATGGCCGGGTAAATGTAGTTTCCTTTAGAGGCACATCACTCCTCTACTCAGAGAGAATATATATCATCATCATCATCATTTTCCAATGGCCCGCTTATGTACTATGAGGGTTGCGGGCTTAGGGAGCTTAACTCAGTTCTCCACAATTCCCGATCTTTCGCCATCGACTCCAAACATCAATTGCTATCCCCATACAGGTAGAGGTGAGATTTCGGACTTGGTCCAGCCATCTCATCCTGGGCCTACCCAGGGGACGCTTACCTGATGGTACGGATACCATAGCATGTCTTGGAAACCGAGTTGAGGACATGCGTTTAACGTGTTCAAATCATCGAAGAATGGCTCTTTTCGTACGAGGAAGTAGCTGTTCGACATTGGGTACCCCGCGTATGCTGGTGCTCCTAACCCGATCTCGTCGGGCCACCCCAGGAATACAACGAAGAAATTCCATTTGGGCAGCTTGTATCCGCTGGTGTGCATAAAATTCGGCCAGAAATGCTCAAGGCTAAAGATGGAGTGAAATGGCTCTCTCGTATCATTAAAGTGGCCCGGCGATGCGGTGAAACACCTAGCGATTGGAAAACTGGGGTGCTTGTTCCTCTGTTTAAGAAATGGGATAAGAGGGATTACTCCAATTATAAGGGTATGTCTCTCTTAAGTCTCCCCAAAAAAGTCATTGGGTTGGAAGCGCGTTCCAGAGCTGTGGTCGAGTCCAGGTTAGACGAGGGGCAGTGCGGCTTTTATTCAGGTAAAAGCGCAACCGACCAGCTATTCACTCTCAGAATGGTACTTGAGGAAGCTTGGGAGTATGCCAAACCTATATATAGATGTTTTTTGGATTTGGAGAAAGTATATGGTCCCCTGGAAATAAACTCTGGAGTGTATTGCAGGAGTATGGGATTGACGGTTCTTTTCTGAGGCCATTCAATCTCTATACACCTACTACAAGAGCTGTGTTCGAGTGAACGGCGATAAGGCCGTGGGATGCATTTTTTCACCTCTCCTTTTCATAGTTTATATGGATTGGATGTTACAGCGCAGTCATGGCGAAAAACGGTTCGAATTGAGAGACTTAAGGATAAGTCATCTTTTCGCCGATGACTTGGTCATCCTTACGTTCACCTAGACCGAACTTCAGCGCGCACTAGATAGGTTCGTGTCCGTCTGAAGATAAGCTGAAGCTAGGCTGAAGATAAACTTGAATAAATTAGAGGTAATGGTAGTTTTCCGAACGTCTTATCAATGCATTCTGCATGTTAGTGGAGTCCCATTAAAACAGGTGGAGAAGTT
Organism: Matsumyia berberina; assembly: GCA_917880715.2. Taxonomy (NCBI): domain Eukaryota; kingdom Metazoa; phylum Arthropoda; class Insecta; order Diptera; family Syrphidae; genus Matsumyia; species Matsumyia berberina. The sequence continues at coordinate 42,046,812 of OU862870.1, forward strand.
TAAATATCTCGGGGTCTTATTCAAAATTGGCAATTTCTCAGTACACATTGTGGCGAATTTTGCATAAAGACTTTGGCCTATACCCTTACAAGATCGAATTACTTCAAAAACTGAAGCCTTCTGATTATTTATAGCGTCGATTGGGCTCTGCAAAAGTTTGAAGAAAATCGTGAATTTAATTGTTAGGTCCTTATTGAAAAACCCTGTAAATAGTACAAAAAGAAGTTGGTACCTAAATTGACTACGAAGGGACAAGAAAGATAGAAAAATATGCAAAGTAAATAGAAGAATACTCATATCTAAGGAACTATGCCGATACTCTCCTCCGTATCCTCCATATTTAAAAAGTTCCGAGGACAAGTTATAAGAACCCGAAGTTTTTTTTAGTTTTTTATGTTGTTCTTACCTTTTGGCTGTTAGGTGAGGAACCTGTCGTCTTTTTTGACTGACTTTATGGACTGACAAGCCCTATCATGTTTCTTAAGCGAATGCTATTTCAATATTTCTTCGCGACGATAACGAGATTTTTCTTACCATTCCAAAGAGCCAGCCTTTCTAGGAAGCTTGTAAAAGCTGTCCGAAGAGTATAGGCAGTGTACATATCAGCAAGATGGCTTATGACTCGAAACCGACGTTAGAAGTTCCTTTGTTTTTCACAAATACTATTGTAAATTTTTTATATGCTACTCGCAAATATGTGAATAGAAATATCAGACAGTCTAACTAACTATCTAAGAGTCCGTTCTTTAACCGAAAATGTTAACTTAGGTTTAGCTAGACCTAAGTGATTAGCGATTTCTATCTAGTACAGGGTTTTGCAATAAGAGCGCTACAAAAGTTTTTTTAAATAAAACAAAAACGGTTTTGGATATTAATGAAATTCTTTATTCTTGTGAAAGTACGTTCGATGCCATTATGTATGGAACTCGATTTCTTTTGCATGGCCACCACGGGCACGCTTGCAGAAGTCCAGACGCTGAACCCAATTTTCGACGGTTTTCAAGCATAAATCGGCCGATACTGCTGCAATTTCACGTTCGATATTCGTACGAAGTTCATCAATCGTCGCTGGCTTGTTGGCATAGACCATAGACTTGACGTAGCCCCACAGGAAATAGTCTAACGGCGAAAAATCGCACGACCGAGGCGGCCAAGCGACTGGACCATTTCGTGAGATAACACGTTCTCCAAACTTGGTTTCCAATAAATTGATTGTGACATTCGCTGTATGGCTTGTGGCGCCGTCCTGTTGGAACCACATGTCCTCCAAGTCCATATCATCCAATTGGGGCCAAAAATATTCGGTTATCATTGAACGGTAGCGATCCCCATTCACAGTAACGTGCCGGTCTTGATCATCACGGAAGAAGTACGGCCCAATGACGCCGCCGGCCCATAAACCACACCAAACCGTAATTTTTTCGGGATGCAATGATGACTCATGGAGTACGTGTGGATTGCTGCCTGACCAATACCGCATATTTTGTTTATTGACGAAGCCATCCAGCCAGAAATGAGCCTAATCGCTGAAGATGATTTTTCGATGAAATCCGAATCATTTTCAAGTTGTTGCTCAGCCCAATTCACGAACATACGATGCTTCTGGTGGTCAAGCGGCTTCAGTTCTTGCGTCAATTTAATCTTGTAAGGATGTAGGCCAAGATCTTTTCGCAAAATTCGCCACAACGACGTCACAGAGATGCCCAACGCTTGAGAACGACGTGTGAGAGACACGTTTGTGCTTTCTGCAACTGAAGCCTCAGCGGCAGCAATATTCTCGACACTACGGGCACTTCTTTGTCTCACTGGCACGGGAACATTTTGTACTGTGCCTGTGGATTCAAATTTTTCCACTAGACGCTCAATTGTTGATCTGCTAGGACGATTATGACGACCATAAATTGGACGTAGCGCTCTTAACGTTGAGGCCACTGACTCCGAATTTCGGTAGTAAATTTTAATAATTTCGACTCGTTGTTGGCTCGTATATCTTTCCATCATGAAATGGCAAACCTTACTGAAGAGAAATGTTAAAAAACCGCAAGAAAATATGGCGTCGTTTGCTGTCCCTGTCGCTCTACTTTTGTAGCGTCCCTATTGCAAAACCCTTTATATGCTTTTATTAGGCATCTTTCTTCCACTTCCACTTAACGAAACCTGAGTTTCAAACCACTGTACCTCGCTCGCGGTGTGTGTATAACATTATAAGGGTATTCATATTCCCTTGATCCGCGCGTGGAGTTTAAAAAAAAAAATAAATTTAAAAATGTAAAATGTAAAAAAAAAATGATATGTGTTACCTCTACTATAGTCTCAGCTTGTTCTCCGTCAAAGACAAATCCCTGCCTTTGCCTTGCCACTGTGACTAGAGATCTACGTTCGAAGAATCACAGCATTTCACAAGCCTTGATGTTATTTGTACAGCAAGTATCGATTTTTTAAGCTACCAAGCTGTTAGTGTAAAGCATAATATCCCCCGTGATACTGTTGGCATTAAGGCTGATTGGGGCAGTTTTCTGTTGGAAAAATCCCGTCTATGATCGACGATTTCAAAGGCAGAACTGAGATCGACAAACTTTTCCACAATAATTGTTCCCCGTAACACCTCCCCATCCATCTGGACACTATCTGTGCTCTGATCTGCAAGTGCTGCTCGGCATGCATCATGGTATTATTCAGCCTGAGACGAATTTTTCATCTAAAAAGAAACTCACTTCGTCAATTGATTTTTTTTTCACATTGTTCCGTTGTTGTGGCGAAAGCGCCATGCAAAAAGGAAGGCGAATGAAAATTAACGTGAAATACCCAAAACGAATTGTATACTGAACGGGACAAATGACGAAACTACAGCAATACACTACATACTGTCCTCTAAAGCACTTAAAACCTGAATTACAGGCATAACTTTAGCTTGAGAAATACTAAGCCGTCAAACCAATTCACCATTTAGAGAACCTGTCAAATGAAAATCAAGTTCCGAATAAGCCTACCACTTCAAGCGTACATAAGGCCCTGAGTCATTCCGGTGGCATTTTAACTTTATCTCTCGCACTTCAGCAGTACGGATCACTATCTCTCGTAAAAAAAAAAACAAGTTGGGTGAGATTCTACCCTTGACTGTGGTAAATACTTTTTCTTTTTTTTTTCCCCAGTATCATGGAAATAGTCTGAACGCTATTGGTAAGGGTACTGATGTATACATTTACTGCATACAAGGCCAACGTTGTTCTAGGGTATTCGACAAAATATAAACTGTCAATCCTGAGCCAAAAACTGCATCACATCCAACAAAAACCAATGTTCACCTCTGCTTAATTGGGTCACCCTAGCCGATCTTTTAACCAACATCTCCCATCTTTAACCTCATTTCGGACCGAATACATTTCTTTGTCATGACCCTCAGACAGTTAATTTGATTATTGTCATGGAAATAACCAAGTCGACAGAAAACTAAGTCAAGTTCATTGGATTATTTTCCGCCGACGTAATTTTGTTATGTTCAAAATGCATATGCATGCACGAATGCTTCTTTTGATTACTAAGATAAAGTGACTATCTCCAAACGAAGACGCGGATTAAATAATAGAAACCGGTAGTATTCATCATTTTCTTCGATACTCTGTGATCTTCGATGGGACCCGTTTGACGATGGTGCGCCCAAGTTCGTAAAATGTGCCATGAGATTCTTTTTTGAACTTCCAGCCATCAACGCCAGAGCCATCGAAACGACTGGAAATGGGTCAAGTGAAAACCATAATTGTTGCCGATAGTTTTATCTGAGCCCAAGTCAAACCGGATGCGGATTGGAAATTCTTTTGCGAGAAGTTATTAGCGAATTAGACGTGTGTGTAGTCGCCATCTCGTTGTCGTTGTATCACTTACTGTTAACAGTTGTCACTATTTGCACTTTCTAAAAGTGGATACCTCTGGTGAATGGAACTGACACTGGAATGCACATATCGATTGAGCGGCTACATGGGCAATGGAAGTAACGTTCTATTGACCAGCGTCTGTTTTTCTTTGTTCATTTGACATCCTTCATTGGTTTTTCTTTTTTTGAATGTCAAGAGTTGCTGGACATGAACAGAGTTAATTACATCTTCAAGTTTGGATACCTAAATGAGAAGCTTTTAAGCAGTTTACCTCTGGTGTGTGTGCCCTTTTTTAATGTAATTACTACCTGCTCAGCATTTCAGAGGCAACATCATTGGAGTGATGTTATGCTCAGTGGAGCATCGTAAGAATTCACCACCATAGAAGTGCGGTTTTATTGGATTTGTCGATTAGTATCGCCGTCACGCATACTTGCTGCTCACAATATAAATGTGATTACTCAATTAGAATGCTGTAAACACCTGAGAAATGATTTAAAAGAGAACTGCAAATAATTCGAGTTAACAAAACTATGCGAGAATTTTAAACAAAGCAATTTAATTTTAATTGGGACGTTCTTGTACATATACTTAGTGGTTAACGTTCTTTCGTTTACCCATGGGTTTTCTTCTGGTCACTATTTGTAGGTTCATTGAGTGGCTTTACGATTTTGGGATTCTTTTATTCAGTTTGAACAGAATAACTTTTCCAAGTCCGGAGTTGTCATATCGTGTTGAGTTCTTCAAGTTCAGCTTAGAACTCCAGTGACCCACGCAAACTTCTATACGTACCTTCGATTTATGTTGAGAAAGTCTCTGGTTGTCCCTTTTTTAAGAACCTGCGACCTAACAAGATCTATTGTGTCTCCGGTCTACTTAGCCTAATAGGTCCACTAGCTTTCTAATAAAGAAGACTATAGGGGTGTTTTTCTTAAACCTATTCCCAGCCAGTCAAACCCAGTCGATTTTTTATACCGTCAAGTTGGTACGAGTGATTTCGTTCCTATAACAAACTGTCAACAAAGCGGTCAAATTGTCAATTATTCGGCATTAAACCAAATTGTTTTTTTTTTAATTTGTTGTAAAAACCATAATTTAGAGAATTTATTCAATGGATAATTAACAAAAAGCGGTACGAAATCATAACATCTTATATCTTCGTACTCAGACGCCGGTCAAATGTCAAGAGAACAGAACAATTTGGCAGTGATACCAACGATATAAATGAAAAACATCGCTTTCGGCGCCCCCTGGCCATGGGATATCGTAAGATTCCTAGCCAAGAGTTGTAGCCAGTTGGTTGTTGAATTCGTTTTACGTATAAAATTTGACTTTGCTAGCTCTGGTTGGCTAGGTGTCAAAAAAAAAACCGCCTTAATTAATAGCGGAGTTGCTAAACTCGGATCTTTAAGGATCCATTGTGTCCCCCGTTGTGGGATCTGAAGAAAGGTTAACTTTGTTGAATAGCCAGTATGGAAGCCCACTAGCTTACTCATTTTATTCCTGTAAATGTTTAGAATTTTCCTGTAAAAAAAGTGTTTAATACGTCTCTTGGATTCCCTAAGCCTGGAAACATTTTCTCAATGGACTAGGTGAAGTTGGTTTGCCCAGTTGCTTAACAAAGCTGTGGCGGTCGCCCAATTATCGCCACAGAAGTGTTCAGGTCCCAATAACACGGTAGCCGACTCGGCCCTAGCCAGCTTATCCGCAGTTTCATTGCCTACAATGCCCTGATGGCTGGGCCTCTAACCAAGCTTGACTTTGTTGTGCTTGGCAAGTGGTTGTAGGGTATCGTAGCAGCACTTGACTGACATAGATTCCACGAAATGGGATGTCAGTGCTAAGCGCTGTCCAACTATCTGAATGGATAGGTATTTTTGCCCCCCCTAGTACCTTTATCGAGGTTTATCCTGGGGCAGATCTCAATAACATGAAGTTCAGCCTGGAACACGCTGGGCCACATCCCGAGACACATTGTTATCGAGGCTTTAGTTTTGGCTCCAAAGACGCCAGCACCTTCCCCGGACTGGTTGTACTTTGGTTGTATGAAGGCCATAACATCCTAGAGATAACGCAGTTATTTAGTCCAGCCCATCTTTGGTCAGTCATTTTTTAGGAAGTGTAAGAATAGGTCACCCTTGTCAGATCCAAGTGAAATTCGAACTCGTTCCGCGAGAGAGCTGTCAAAAGTCAATTCATCCGCCTCCTGTCCTACGACTCAGATTTCCAAGTTCCTTCCGACTTTATTTTACCAATTCGAAGGATGTGATCGCAAATATGGCATTAATGGCCACTTGGCTATTCTTTTGTATTATAAGATGGAAATTTAACAAAAACGAAAATCAGAATGAATTGAAGCTTTTTAATTCCTGAGACACAATTTTGAAATTCGTCGACGCGATATGAAAATAGTGCAAGTGGAACGAACTTTTTTGTGAAGTCTGAGTTCCGAGACATCACAATAAGGATGCATCTCTGCAGGGCATCCGTACAAAAGTAGGTGTCATTTCTACTTAATGCGGTAACCTTCGGTGACAGTAAACTCAATACCATAGCAATCTCTCTCCAGGTCAACCTGCTCTGGGTGCCGCGTTACTGCAACCCACCTGGGAACGAAGGTGCGGATGAACTGGCTAGGAAGGGGGCAAAAAACGAAGACATTACCACAACTACATCCGGGGGAGGGGGGGGAGTCGTTTGCTAAATGCCTCGTGGTTTTCTAGAAAGGCTTACAAACCTGCAAAGCGGCCAAATCCATGATAGGGTGTCCCTGCTGTCGTCTAGCATCAACCTGAGTAAACATAAACACAGACCGGAACTGCTGCATTCAAATACTTGCCCGGAATCTAAGGAGCAGGAGGAGAGCCTCGAACACTTCCTCGGCAATTGGCACGCCACAGGGGCACTCAGACACAAAAGCCTTGGAAAATATGTTTTGCCCGGGTTAAACGCTCTTGGGCATTTTAGTTTCAAAACAATCCTGGAGTTCGCTGGACATATAGGAAGGACGTTTCTCGGATCTGTAACCCATCCGCTAACTTATAACCCTTCACTTACATTCCCCCTAACTCCCTTTCTTCTACCCAAACGGTGGTCTACTTGACGAGGTTCTTTCGAACTTCACCCTCCTAAACCAACCAGCAACCAGATGTCATCAGAATCACTGGAAACTGGATGCTTATAGGCATTCGTTCTCTACAACGAGTCCTGCAGTTGTTCCTTGCACTTGTCCGGCTCTCTTCAAACGAAAGAAAATACACCTAGGAGTCAACTTCTTCGATGAAGTTGGCGAACTTGAAAACTAAAATATCAGGTACCTCCAGTACTTTAAAATAAGCTCCGGTTATTAGCTCTGCAATTAGTTCTAGTAAATTGCCCAGATACTTGTGGCAAGACTGCCATAATTGGCCACAAGTTCTTGGTTATGACGTAGCTACTAATATATGGTTCATCAGGATATTTTATAACGACGCAGTATATAAGGCCGTGATAAAGCACTGCTTCTTTCTTTGAAAGTCTAACAAACTTTAAGACACTCTTACCAAAGTAACCTTAAAAAATTATTTCAAACTTCAAAATATAATTGGACGAACAAACTTGTGATTCTACGAACGGCTTGAAACGGATTTCTATAGTTTTAAAGAAAAGTTGTCATTTGTTTTAAGTACGAGGCCTGGACTCAAACAATTCTATAAAGAAATTTCTTTGAAATAAATTTCTAAACAAAATGTCGGAAGAACTAACAGAAAAACAAATTGCTGACCTCAAGGATGCATTCAATCTATTTGACAAAACAGGAGAAGGCTATATCACGGCTAAAGAATTGGGAACAATTATGCGATCTGTAGGACAAAATCCTCCCGAGGCTGAGCTTTCAGAAATGATAAATGACTTCAGTTCCGAAGGGAATGGTAAATTGGATCTCACGGATTTTTTAACAATGATGGCGGGGAAAGTAAGGGACAACGATAGCGAAGATGACATAAGACAAGCATTCAAACTGTTTGATAAAGCTGGTACTGGCTTCATTTCGGTAGCTGAAATTCGCCATGTGTTGACTAACGTTGGTGAAACCCTAACCGATCACGAGGTGGACGAAATGATTCAAGAAGCTGCTCTTAACGATGATGGTGAGGTCAATTATGAAGAAATTGTGGCTATGATGGCTTCGAAGTGATGTTGTAAATAACTTTTTCTGTGATAAACTATGCTCACTTGTGACAGAAATTGTCTTATGAGAATTTTGTATATTTTTCAGACTAAGAAAATAATACCAAAAAAGCGAGAAAAGTTGTCTTATTTGGCAAAACGGAGACACATTTAGACCTAAGTTGTCTGGAGCCAAATTGATAAACCTGAAATTCTGGGCTTGCTGCGAAAATGAAGAATTATCTTAGTTGGGAGTTGGAAGTGGGAAACCTCGTAGAACATCGTTAAAGGCGCATTACTTAGATCCTGTGCCCCCTTATGGGTCTTTCTGTATTCTGAATGCGCACTGCGACCTATGAGGTCTATTGTGGTGGTTTGTATGGTTTAACCAGAGGTTATATTGAGGCTTTTGATGAACCTCAGTATAGCCTTAGGTTTGATTTTTCGAATTTCCGCTGGGTTAACCGAGGACCGCGTCAAGCTACTCCTGGACATACGCACAGAATGTGTTCAGCGAGTCTCTTTCTGTTCCCCAAAGATGGTATCTGAGTGGCCAATGTCCCATTACAAAGCCCGTTAAGGATCTTTACTCGTCTTTGGTGAGATCTAGTAAAGTTTCGACCTTGTATAGGTCGGAGTTGACAAACTTTTTCACCGGAGGTTGGCCCACTAGTCGGCGTGTTTGTTGATCTCTCTATCTTGGAGTGGGCACTGTAAGGTGGTCGTGGTACCCCAAAACAGGATTCGGGACCAACGAGTGGGCTTAAAGCGCCTCTTCTCACCAGACAGTCAGCCAGTTCGTCACCCTCGAAGCCTTCATATCCAGGGATCCAGGCTACGGTATCCTTGTTTACCGATGCAAGGCTTTCGAAGAGGTTGAGACAGTCTCAGTCCAGCTTGGACCCTACCGTATAGGATTTAAAAGCTTACAGTGCTGCTTGGCTGTCTGAAAAGATGTAGATGCGGGTTCCTTGCGTTCTTCTCCGCAGGTATTCTCTTGCACACAACTCAATAGCGTGGACTTCCGCTTAAAATACTGTAGGAGACTTACCAAGCGCTGTCGCGCGTTGAAAGCTGGGACCGTAAACCCCAGCGCCTGTGCTACCATTTTCCAATTTTGAACCATCTGTATACCGGATTTATGAGTCTTAGGACATCTACGTCTTCGTGCTTTCGCGTTCGGATCGTAATCACTGTCAAGGTACTTCGCCCACATAATAGAACAGATTCCATGTTTGACCGGATCGTTCGCAGCTTTGTATACAAAAAGAAGCCTTTGGTTTCCTAGTTCGACTGTGTACATCTAGCTTAAAAATATTGTACTCTTTCTAGGTAGTTCAGATTATTCAGGCTGAGAACTTTTGTTTTGACAGAGCTGAACACAAGATTGGCTTCTATTCACTGCATCAGTGATTATTTGGTGTATGGCCCTTATTCCATGCGTTAGGAGCCAAACGTTATCGACAAAGTCAAGATATTTGAGATAGTTTGCAACACTCCATTGAACTCCTATGCTTCCCACCGACAAAGCAAATCACTAGTCACCACCAGAAATAGCAATGGAAATAGTATAAAGCCTTGTGGAGCATAGCTTCGATCTTTAAATTCCCCTGACAGTCTACTCCTGTGATCTTTTACTTTTATGATGGCAACCAATTTTTCTGGAAGACCTTCACAGATGAACTCGGACAGGGTTCCCTTTTTTTCAATTTTAGAGCTTAGCAGCATCCAAATGCATTCTAAAATGCTTACTCCATCTTCTTAGTTGATCTCCATCCGAAACTAGCACTCAAACTTTTCACTAGAAGTTGACCGCAGTTGTGATTACCTGCCAGCTCTTGAGTAGTTTTATGAATAGTTGAACTGTTGCATCTACTTTCAGCTTCTTCATCTTTTTCTACAAGGGCGTTGATGAAATTCGCTTTGTCACAGAGCACACTACTCTAATATTCTTTCATCTACACATAGTACTGGGATTCTAGTTCCCTCTGCACGGGTGGCTGCAATGCGAACTTTGAGTAGCTTCCACTCTTTAATCTACTGTCAGGTATTATGAGACAGGCACGTCGTTGTGTTTTACGAACAAAACTGCCTTCACAGCAATTCAGTGTCCTTCTATAGTTTCCTGTGCAAGATAAAACCTTCAACGTTGCTGCACTATGGGATCCCCAAGTCTGTGAGTATTGTACCAGGCCCCTCGGAGCATTGAACTTTTTAGGACGACTGCAGTTCGTAGGCCGTGATTCCGTTCCATAACGATATCAGCTCCGCGCTTGTTTCGCACGTCCAAAAGACTATTTATAATCCTGCGGTTGATCGTCATATGGTATTTTTGGTTGGCACTTAGTCCCTGATCCGTCGAAACCCAACTTACTTCATGAAACGTCTTGTGTTAAGACATTATGCGTATGCCACCTATAACACAGCGATTAAAAGTGCCGAAGTCCATTAGTATTCTCTCGTTACCGAGGCCGTGCTTTTTCATGTCTGGGCGCGTGGTTGTATCTTCGTACCTTGGCATTGGTACACAATACCAATTGTCCTCTTTTCTTCAATCGCTCACTTCGTCAGCATCACGAGTTATTGTGATGCTGTTTACTTTTGTCTGAAATTTTTCCGTCAGAATTAAAAAAAAGTCCAAAGAACGGAAAGCATAGGCATCACAGGCGGCAAAAGGTTAAGTCCTTACTTACTTAGGTGGCGCTACAGTTCGGGGAGAACCTGGGCCTCAACCAACAAGCCTCTCCAGTTAGCCCGGTCCTTAGCTAACTGCTTCCAGTTGCGCACTCCAAGTTGGTTGAGGTCCTCTTCCACTTGTGCGCGCCACCTTAGGCGAGGTCTTCCTCTACTGCGTTGAGCCTCCGGGTTAGACTCGAAGACTCTGCGAGCCGGAGCATTTGTGTCCATTCGCTCTACATGCCCCAGCCATGTGAGCCGATGGATACGTATCTTTTTGACTATGGCGATGTCTTTGTACAACTCGTAAAGTTCATCGTTGAATCTTCTCCTCCAGAACCCGTCAACGCAAATGGAACCGAATATCTTACGAAGAATCTTTCTCTCAAAGCAACCAAGGATATCTTCATCCGCTTTCGATAGAGTCCATGCCTCTGCGCCATAAAGCAGGACTGGGATGATTAAGGTCTTATAAAGAGTTTCCTTAGTTTTTCGGGATAGGGCCTTACTACTAGCATATATTTTGTTTTGCCCTCATTGACCGCTAAACCCATCTTCGCCGCCTCCGTCTCGATACTCACAAACGCACCAGTGACATCACGCTGTGTTCTTCCGATTATGTCAATATCATCGGCGTATGCGAGTAATTGGACGGACTTTTGAAAGATTGTGCCTCTGGTGTTGGCGCGTGAGTTTTGCACAACTCTTTCAAGAACGATGTTGAAGAAGTCGCATGACAGCGCGTCGCCTTGTCTAAATCCTTTTTTGACATCAAAGGTCTCGGTGAGGCCTTGACCGACCTTGATGGAGCAGCGTGCATTCTCCATCGTCATCCTGCACAGACGGACGAGTTTGGCAGGGATGCCAAAACTAGACATGGCTCTGTATAGCCCGTCTCTATAAATGCTGTCATAGGCGGCCTTGAAATCGATGAAGAGGTGATGGGTTTCGATTTGGACTTCTTGGGTTTTGAAATATGGCAGATAAGATCTTATATGCGACATTTAAGAGACTAATTCCTCGGTAATTGGCGCAGTTGAGGGGGTCTCCTTTCTTGTGGATCAGGCAAATGGTGCTGAGATTCCATTCATCAGGCATACATTCGTCTGACCAAATTGTGGAAATGAGTTGGTGTATGCTCTCTACAAATTCATTTCCAGCTGCTTTAAAGAGTTCGGCCGGTAAGCCGTCAGGGCTAGCTGCCTTATTGGATTTCAGTTTGGAAACTGCTTTCCTTACTTCATTTTGGTCAGGTGGACGGAAGTTTTGGCTGTCATCGTCCAGGTTGAATGGTTCATTCTGCCTGACAGCGGGATTTGATTCGTCGTCGCCGTTAAACAGTCTGCAGAAGTAGTCCTTCCAAATTCTCAGCACCGACTGTGACTCTACTACAATATTTCCTTGTTCATCTCTACAGGTTTCAGTTCGGGCCTTGTTGCCGTGACATGTTCTTTTTACCATTTGATAAAACTTCCGAACATCATTCCTGGAGTAACACCTCTCTATGCTCTTGATCATGTATTTCTCGTGCTCTTTCTTTTTGTTGCGGAGAAGCTTGTGTTCTTCCCGTCTCTTCTGCTCGTAGAGCTCGCGAGCAGCCCTCGTCCTCTTTTGCAGCGCCGCTTTGTATGCATCTTGTTTTGCTGCGTGCACTCGCCGGCATTCTTCGTCAAACCAGGGCTTTCTTGGTGGTGGCCTTTTGAAACCCAGCACATCAGTTGCGGCTTCCTTGATGGCTTGTCGGCAGCGTTTCCACTGGTTTTCGGCATTTGGTGCTGGCGGCATTGGACTTCTTGAGAGATTACGGGATACACGATCGGCAAAGGCTCTGGCCGTCTGTTGCGAATGTAGCTTTTCGACATCATACCTTCTCACAGCAGTTCTCCGTTGTTGTGGCGTTTGGGATATCCGCATTCGTACCTTGGCTACAACAAGGTAGTGGTCCGAGTCAATGTTGGCTGCTCGGAAAGCTCGGACATTCACAATACTGGAGGCGTGCCTTTTGTCGATTGCAACAATTTGGTTGACGGTGCGTTGATCAGGAGACCGCCATGTCCCCTTGTGGATATTGAGGTGTGGAAATCGTGTACTAGCTATAGTGACATTACGTCCCGAAGCAAAATCAATTAGCCTAAGTCCGTTTTCAGACGTGACGTCATGTAGGCTAACAAAAGGTTAAGTCCAGTCGTACAAAAACTTTGGTTGTGATCTTTCACCTACCACCCCTGAAGAAATAGTTTATTATCATAGATACACGAAGCATGTAAATATGTACATCGTAGATCACCATTTAGAATTTTAATATGCAACGTAGTCTACGTGACTTTAATTCGCCAATAAATCCAATATTTCAGTATGAATTTTTGCCCCCATTCGACCAAAAAGTATAAACAATTGAATTGATTTAGAAAAACGACGTGGTGATTATGCAATGTACAGGTAGTATCTACAAGAAACAATATTAATATACTAAAACTCAATTCAGGTGCTTTGTATTTACCTTTCAAATTTTGTGTATAGCATGAACAAATAACAGAGCGAAAACATTTCGCTAACAATTCACACGTACGATTAGTATCGCTTAACATGTCACCTTGAGATTCCATTCAACTGGACAAACAATTTAATTTGTAGAAATTTTCACCTAACCCCGAAGAAAAAAAAAAACAAATGTCGTAGAACCCTTTGGAATCTTTTAAATAAACAATTAAAAATTGCGTTTATTTATTCTCCCTTGTTCTGAAATTTAGCACGTGCTTACGTGAAATATGATCGTTTTAATTTTATTTATTTACAAAAGTGTACCTGGGTTCAGTCAAATACCAACATAAAAAAATCCCAGTATGAGTCTAGAACGCAACCATTCATGTCGCTCGAATGGCAAGAACCCCCAATTTATTGCCGATTTCAAAACAGCGTATTGAGAAGCTTTTAAATGACAAAATTATGCTGTCAGAGGTTTGTCATTCCCCGATTGGTGGATATTGCTGGAGGTCGAACCTACGCAGCTCACATAGCCTTACGCAGTTTCCACGTGTAACAAAATAAGTGCTAACAACTTCGTTTCGCTTCATTAACAAACAATAAAAACCCGGAAAATAAAAGTGTTTTAACACAAACACTCGATTTTTTTTAAATTTTCAATTAATTTGTCTATTAACGCACAATTAGAAAAAAAGCAAGAAAATAATATATCATATGAACAGACATTAGTACATGCTTTTGATTTTATTGGGAATTAATATTAAAACAGAACACACACGGATAACTTCGAATCTACTGTCTAGAAGAGGGTGTAAGAAAAAAGTTCGAGATATTCTTTTAAAAATGAACAATGACAACTTTAGATTAGAAAACTGGAGAGTTTCCCATTTAGACTTATTCTTAGACAACAGAACTCGGAGGTCCTAAACCGTAAAAAAATCCTAAGCTCCACTTAAGCTCCCTATACCCGCGACCCTCATAGTGAATAAGCGAGCCATTGGAAAATGAATGAATGGATGAATTAAATTTGGCCAAGTCGGTAGTTCGAAACTGAATCAAATACCTGAAGTAAACATCGAATCAATGGAAGAACTAGATGCCGAGGAAACAACTTCCCAAAAACAATAGATGTCCTTTATCCAGTTAAACGCTGTACAAAAATAAAAACCCTTTCCTCCATGCTGAAGACCCTCTTTAGTCTCAGGCAGATTACCAGGGTCATTTTTAATATCTGGAACAGTACAACTTCTGGCAGTTCTATAAGACTGTAAAGTACAAGAAAGACATCAAGATATCCAAAAAGCAATTTTTGAATTACTGCTGCCATACCTTTAAAACCGTCAAAGACTCTGTGAGATTAAGTTAAGTTTTATTCAAGAAACATTCCAATCCGTCCTTCTTGAGAAGGCTAGATGGAGAATGGACCGAATCCGCACCTGCATAGTACTACAGAACCCGTTGGTTCGCGGCAAGTACAGATCGCATCCTAAAAAAATAAATAGCTGGCGTCAACGAAAGGGCGAAAAATGTTCGGTGTACCAGGCTGGGGCTTGAACACATGCCGCTCAGTCAGCAGTCCAACGCACTAATCACTGACCTACGTCGACCACGCATCCTACGACAATATTAAATTATTCATCAACGAAAAAAATATCTCCTGGACTATAAACAGCTGTAAAGAATGCAGGATCTATCTCTGAAGCAAGCGCCGATTTTACGAAACCTCTCTTGGAGACGCGCTCGAGTGGTGTTTATACCTAACGTAGATAATCGTTGCCATAATTCCTCGAAATACTTTATGCCAAGTAGTTTAAACTCCTTCACATTAAAAACCCTAGAGCCTGCCTGCCATATATGCGAAGCATTCTAGAAGAATCACCGCACTCTTACTTTAAAAGGCGAAAATCCCTCTTCAAGGTCATACGTACGATCGAAAATCATTTCACTGCAAGCGCATATGATGTTGGCAAATTGAGCCTTGATGCTTATTATCGAGAGCTTAAGACTTGTTGCGTAAGCCTGTCTCTTACGACAAATCTCCATCTTAATAGGCGCCGTTTCTAGTCTCTAAACAAATCTCCTCAGAAGACTTAGTAATTTTTCATCCTACTTTTGCTACGCGCATTCCGTCGCATTTTCCAAATGGCGATTAAGTCCGCATTATAACAGTCTTGGGCTTTTGTTAGTTGTTTAGCTGAACCCAGGGCCGTACATTCGATATATAGAACCGATGATCGTTGTCTTATTTATTTCCGACACCTCCGTTGATTCTAAGAAATTCGTCCGCTGTCGTATTTATAGTCCTGCTATTGTTGTCTTCTGGTCAACATTCGTATTTTTAAGTTTAGCAAGTCGAGTCGAAGTAGACACCAACCTGTATCTGATGGCTATCACTTGGACATAATACATGGTTAGTCATAGCTTCCTCATATTGACGCCCTTCGATGCCTACCCATTTTCTAGAACATACAACCATCGGGTACTAAAAACTTAATTAATACCTAGCGCTACAGCTCGGGATGAACCAAGTCGTAGCTACTCGCAACCATTCATGTTCCGCGTCTTACATTTTCCGCACGAATGGAATGGAAACCTATAGTTCATTGCCAACTCCGAATAGTTCCAGGTGAACTTGGGTCTCAACAACTTGGTTCGGAAACAACCAATAGCCTCGTTTATGGATGATTTTACTTTAAACGACCCTGGGAAGTACTCAGAACTGGTGAATGTTAAATTGGCCTTCCACCTCTGCAAATGGCAATCTAGTATCTAGTGTCTAGTGTACCCTACCTACTGAGAAAGAACGATTCAGCAACCATTCACGCTTGTTTCGGACTACAATGTTGCCCTGAAGTTGCGAACAAATCTCAGTTTACGGCGAAGTGTAATCGATGTTATCGACGTCAATTCATTTTTACACCGACGGCGTCGGTTCAAAAACTAGCAATGGGGTGGGGGGTGGTGTTTTCTCCGACAGCCTGAACCTCAGACTAGCGTTCCGTCTCCCGAATCATTGTAGCGTGTTCCAGGCGGAAATCATGGCGATCAAAGAGGTCTTATCTTGGTTGAAGAAAAACGTGATATCAGCCACGGATATCCGCATCTTTTCGGACAGCCAAGCGGCACTGAAGTCCTTGGAATCAGTCGCTCTAAATTCAATAACAGCCCTAGATTACCGATCATCTCTTATAGAGATGGCGGAGCAGTTCAATATCCACCTTTGTTGGGTGCCAGGGCACAATGACATTCCAGGGAACTGCAAGGCTGATGAACTCGCCAGATATGGAACAACATTACCTATTGGGCCTGATAAGAGCAGCTTAGGTATACCGATCGCTACGTGCAAACTCAAAGTAAAGCTAGATGCTATTGAAAGAACAAATCTTAGGTGGACAAGTGGTATAACATATCTAGCGACAAAGCAGATTTAGCCCATTTTCTCTTAATAGATTGCATATTAGTACGCATATTAGTACTATTATAGGTGTCATTACTGAACACTGTCTAATAGGCAAGCATGCTACTAGGCTTGGCCTTTACGCAAATGACTTCTGTAGAAGCTGTATGGACGAGGAGGAGGAGTAGACGATTCTCCATCTTCTTTGCACCTGTCCAGCTCTCTCCTGCAAAAGGAAACTCCACTTGGGAGCTTTCTTCTTTACAAACTTAGGCGACCTAATTAACATTGATGTCTGTAGCCTTCTACGCTTCATAAGTAGCTCCAATTGGTTTCAATGAGTAGGCAGGAGATCTTTTCGAGATCCTGGTGGTATCACAACGGACCCGTCATGGGTCTAAGTGTGTTGGCTTTGCCTGGCAGCCACTTCAACCTAACCTAACCTATCGACGTCAAGAGTCGATATACTGTAGCCTATACTGGGAAAACACTGTTAAATCGCTTAGACCGTCTTCTTGAGCTCTTGAGCCAATCAAACGATGAGGCCTTTAACATAGTCAGCCACATAATCATTTGCTTCACAGGCAGGATGTTGTAGTTAAAATGCCCAATTATTTGCCAATCAAGGATGATGTATTCAAGACTCGTTGTTTTTTGATAATTCACCAATTGTTGATGAACCCATACCTTGACGAAGGGTTAGAACTCTGAATCGTTTCAGTGAATCTCTGAACAGATATTTTTCCCACGTTTATGCCGAATTACAATAGACAGTTGAAAATGGTTAGAACCAAAAACCCTGTGGCTATCATTATAATGATTATACTATGTGTCTAGAATGAATACTTGTACGCGTACTTAAATAATACGGAAGTATCTGCTATTCAATCTCAATGCATCCAAAGAACACTCTCCCGTCTTGGGAACGAATAATCATTTTCACACGGCAAATCCATTGTTTTCCTCTTCACCCGCTTTCTTTTAATTTACTCTCAAGTACCACCGCGCCATAGAGCCTTCCCGTTCAAATCTCCATTAAAAAAAAAACCAACGTGATTATGATTGATGAGAGCTAAGATGTTTGTATCTACGAATCTAATTTTCTTTTTCTTTTCTTTATAGGAATAGACCCAGAAGGAAGCAAACTCAAGTACAGCATATCGGGACCGGTATTTTCTGTTGACCGAGATACTGGAGTAGTGCGACTGCGGCAAGAACTGGATCGAGAATCACAGAATACGGTTGAAGTGATTATAAGTATCACAGACGAAGGTATCTATGGGACTGAACCGAATACAATTTCACTGCGAAGAGAGATTCCTGTCCTCGATTATAACGACAATCATCCGATATTCGTCGGTCGACCCTACAGTGCATCTGTGAGTGAATCCACCAAAGTCGGAGCTGTGTTGGAAGTGAAACCTAAGATAGTTGTGACGGATCGTGACGAGGGTGTCAACTCAGAGATCGAGCTTAAATGCTTCCAGGATACCAAGAGCGAGAATGACATCTGTGACACATTCGGTGTGAGTGCGGAGAAAATCTCTGACGGCAATTACACAGCAGTTCTCACTCTACTCAAGGAACTGGATTTTGAAAGTAGGCCCTCGTACATAATGACCATAATGGCCCGTGACAGTGCTGTTGGGACACAGTTGAGTTCATTTGCCACTGTGTCGATCAATATTATAGACGTGCAGGACCAGCCGCCCATTTTCACGAATGCACCGTACTCCGCTACGGTACCGGAGAACACACCCGCAGATCAGTCAATTCTGACGATTACAGCAATTGACGGAGATATTGGTATTCCACGTCCGGTGTTATTGACACTCGAAGACGAACACTTTGGTCACTTCAAGTTAAAGCCAGTTGGCTTGCCAAATGAGGGAAGCGCTATATTGCTCACAACTGATGTCCCATTAGACAGGGAGAACCCTGAGATACTTCAGAATGGAGGAGTTTATGTGTTCACCGTGAAGGCAACGGAGCTGATTAATGGAGAGATGTCGCCCGACTTTACCAAGACTCACGTTACGATTGTTGTTACCGACGAAGATGACCATGATCCGGAATTCAACGCGGAGCTATTCAACATATCCATTCCGGAGAATCTTCGCAATGGTATGCCACTCCCGGGTCTGTCCGTGTTCGTAAATGACAGAGACATGGGCGACAATAGTCGTTACCAGTTGTCTCTCCGACCTATCAAGAACGCCGACAATATTTTCAGTGTCAGTCCCAGCGACAGCCAGGGACGCATGCCAGTGGTTGTAAAAATTCTCGACTCCAGTAAACTGGACTACGACGTCTCGGACCCAAGTCTACGAGTTTTCGAATTCGATTTGGTTGCATCTGTTAAGGGCGTCGAAAAGGCCAGTGCTAGGGTCATTGTGAATTTGCTCGATGCAAACGACAACTCGCCAGTATTTGAGCAGAACGCATATCGGTTCAAGACAGAAGAAAACCTCCCTCCACGCACCAAGGTGGGAGACATCAAGGCAACCGACAAGGACTCTAAGGTCTTCGGTGAAATTACGTACTTGCTGAAAGGCTTCGGTTCGGATAATTTCTACACTGACCCCGTAACTGGCGGCTTGTACATTCAAAAGAGCTTGGACTACGAGAAGCAGAGCAGCTATAGTCTCACCATAGTGGCAAAGGATGGTGGCGGACGTGAATCGAATGCGAATGTTTTCGTCGATGTGATTGATCTGAACGACAACTATCCAGTGTTTGAGAGCACGGAATACACTCGAACTGTGCGTGAAGGGGCAATCGATTTTGAACCTCAGTTTTATGTACGTGCTGTGGATAACGATGGACCGGCACAGGGCGGTGGAAAGATCAAATATGCAGTGGTCTCTGAAAATAGTATTTCGGGAAATGTTTTTCAAATCAACGAAGAGACCGGAGAGATCACCCTCCAGAAGGTCGCAAGGTCAATGGACACCGAACGAGGAGAGTATAAGTTGATTGTTTCGGCCACGGATTATGGTGAGTAAATGACATTAAAGTCCCATTTCTCCAGAAGGCTTCGGCCATATTCTGTAGGTTGTTTTGAAAGTCCTTCTTCCCCCAATTCTTCTCACTCTTCGAATATTTGTATTCTGAGACAGAAAAGATTCTGATAAGAAAATGGTGTAATGTGAGGAGAATTCTGGAAGGGCGCCTCTTTCATATCCCAAATAATCCTTCTAGACTAAGGGTCCAATTTATTTAAATTTGGTCTTTGGACATACTGCCAACGCATTTTGACGACAGGTGTTTGATTGCAGCAAATATGTGCTATTGATTAGCAGTGAGGGCAACTTTAGTACACTCAACAACTATAAATACTCAAAGCAGGGACTACAGTTTGCGGTGAACGACGGCATTAACCGCTGACGAACAGCTTTCGTCGTTTTATGCAAAGTTGATTTATAGGCAGCCATTTTTTTATACTGGCTGGGTGCATTCAGCATCAAACCAGCGGTTTCTTTCCGGTAAAGGGGAGTAGGTAAACAAAGTGGTATAATAAGAGTGCATCAGTCACGACATATCTCTTAGCTTACTGCCAGTGCTGCTACTGTTATTTGGCGCTTGTTGTTCCTGCTGAGGGATTTCTGTAAAGCGTTAAAGACACTCTAGTGAAAAAGGTTCTTGCGGTCAGTTGCGATTCTAGATTTAAACGTTAAAATGCTCCACAGTGTTGGTTCTGGTCATGACTTAACTGAATATTGGGATCCATATCTTTGGCACCTGGGAAAGTTTAGAAACCCAATACCCTGGATGAGTGTCTTCCGTCAATCGCAACGTGATTAATGTGGCGGATAGATGTTTGATAAGGTTACTTGTCTTGTGGATGTTAAGATTTGCAAACTTCGTGCTTATACACTGGAGGTCTTCCAAAGATCCTACCAAAGATGTATGTCCTACTTCCCGATCATGGCGTTGAAATCTCCACGGAAGATTTTAGCATCATATCTCGGGTACTGTTCCTAACTTTTGCTCAAGGAGCTCGTGGAAACAATCTTTGGTGGCATCCTATTTCCCCTTTCCGGAGGCGTGAGCACAAATAAGACTCGTAGATGCAGTCTTTTCAAGTAGTTCATGGACACTCGCTTCACTTCCTGAAAAGCGATTATGTCCGCTTTAAAGCGTTCAAAGATCTTTACTAGTTCGTTAGCTACACGCGATCTGTTGAGGGGCGAACATTCCACTTTACGTTTATTGGGTTTGTCAACACTCAATTCACTCCGTATATCCGATGATCGTATTGTATTCATCAGATAGTACAGCCTTATTTCAAGGGGTAATGAATACTCTTTTGATAACATTCATCTTATGCGAGATGCAAGTGAGGTATAATCGTTCAAAACTCACGTTCCACTGGCGTATAAGGGTTGTGTCTAGACTAACTGGGGTATTTTTGTTGGTGTTGTTACCATTGCTTATAATTTACCCCTTTTCAACGTCCACTATGTATTCTCGTCATTACACACTTTCTGTACAAATATGTGCAGAAGCTTGGCAGACGTTGTTGGCGCTGCTTCTAAGAGCTCTGTCGTTTTTCAGTGCTTTGATCGCCTTAGCGATCTCCTTCCTGCTAGAAGTTTTGGGACGTATTCGGGTTATGATCTGGACGCAAGTCACTAGTATACCGTTCTCATTTATTTGTTTGAGTTGGTCCTCATCCGAAACTAGCAGAGTACCATTTATTGCTTTCACCGAGTGTTGTCTAGAGCTATGAAAAGCCGTAGCTCTTAAGTGACTCTATGGACTGGTTAAGCTAGGTTAGGTTGAAGTGGCTGCCTGCTAAAGTCAACACACTTAGACCCATGAGGGGTCCGTTCGGGATCTCGAACAGATCTCCTGCCTACTCACTGAACCAATTGGAGCTTTTTATGAAGCGTAGGAGGCTATGTTGGTGTTGAAAAAGGCTCCTAAGTGGAGTTTTGTTTTGCAGCAGAGAGCTGGACAGGTGCAAATAAGATGGAGAATAGTATCATCGTCCATACAACTTTTGCAGAAGTCATTTGCGTAGACGCGAAGCCTTATTGCATGCTCGGCTATTCCACAGTGTCCAGTAATGACACCTATTATAGTGCTATACATATACAGCATTTCAGATCCAGCTTTGGCCAAATTTGCTTTATCGCTAGACATGTTATACCACTTGTGCATCTAAGATTTGTTCTTTCGATAGCATCTAGCTTTAGTTTAAGTTTACAAGTAGCGATTGGTATACCTAGGATGCCCTTATCAGACCCAATAAGTAATCTTGTTCCATATCCGGCGAGTTCATCAGCCTTACAGTTCCCTGGAATGTTACTGTGCCCTTGGCACCCAACAAAGGTGAATATTAAACTGCTCCGCCATCTCTATAAGAGACGATCAGCAATCTAAGGCTTTTAATGAGTTTAAAGCGACTGATTGCAAGGACTTTAAGCCGCTTGGTTGTCCAAAACGATGGAGACATTCCTAGCTGATTTCACCAGTCCATTGATATAATTGTTCTTGTCCTGTCGCACGCTACTCTGCACGATCCGTAGTTACCCGACAAATCGCTGCCCCGGTCACCCTGAGGATGAACCTCCCTTCAGCTTTTTATTTGCCTTTTAAAACTCGTGCCTTTAAACAGCAACAGTCTCTTCATTAAATTGCTTTTTTCCATATTGTATTGTTTACAAGTACTCATTATGCTTAAAATCGTTAACTGTGCGTCGAAACCCGTTTATTTGTATACATATGTGCATCATCTGTATGCATCATCAACATTCTTCGCTTTATCCGTATTGCTGGGCTATGAACCATGCCGCAAGCACGGAATAGTCAGAGCTAACGTTTGCTTATTCAACGTGTTTAATGTTTGCTTTGTATAATGTACGTGGTCATAGTTTTGCGATTCCGTCATCTGGTAATCGACAGGGTGCCATGTAGATTCGATCGTGCTTATACCGGACTACAGTTATCATCGAATTGTGACCATTAGTCGAAAGCCGTCTTCCACTCGTACGTCGTGATGTCACCGAGAACAATGTGTCATCAAATTTAAATAATTTACCTACTTCCCTTCAGCTCTAAGTCCTACAAGCTGTCACACTTGTCTTTCACATCATAATTTTTGCAGGCATTCCACCACTACAAAACACAACGAGGGTACTTATTCGTGTCGGCATTTCTGGAAACCAAAGACCAATATTTAGAGGCCACTTTCAAAATACAGAGCATGTTCCAGTCCTTGGACCACCGAGTTACCGAGTTTCGATTCCGGAAAACGCATCACCTGGATACAATGTTACCACAGTGAGTGCTCAGGATCCCGATGGGTTGGATTCACTACTTCGCTACAGGATCGTCGGTGCCAACGATAATTTCGTGATTGACGAAAGGTGAGTTGACCATAAACCCTACGATGCTGACTGATATTATTTTCTTTTGTAGAAGTGGCCTCATTCAGGTATCCCCACAGGCCAGGTTAGACCGAGACTCGAACATGGATAGCTTCGAGATCGTGGTCAACGCGGTTGATGCGGGAGTACCCATTCCAGAAACTGCCACTACGACAGTTTACGTCAACATAAAAGACATCAACGACGAACCTCCAAAGTTCGAACACTCTAGCTACATAGGATATGTATCAGAGCGAACCGACATTGGTGAAAGAGTCCTCAAAGTAACTGCTTCGGATAAGGACTTGAATTCCAAGTTACACTACCAAATCAAGGGGCATGTTAAGGCCACAACCAAGGCCGGTGTCGCCATAACCAACTCCAGGAATAACTACAATGCCAACGATGCTTTTCGAGTTAACCCCGACAACGGGGAGATTACTGTAAACGGGGTACTACGGCACGACGTTGCTGCTGTGATAATCTTTACTGTTGAGGTGCGTGATCTTAACGCAGAAGTAGATCCTGAACATCAAGTGGACTCAACTGAAGTCACAATTTACGTGCAATCGTTTAAGGACACGAACCCAGTTTTCAAGAATAAGGGTTGGACCAGTTCAAAGCCTGTAGTGAGCGTCAACGTTAAAGAGGAGATGCCCATTGGCAGCACCCTATTTACCCTCGTCGCCGAGGATCCAGTGACACAACTTCCCATCAACAGCTTCGAGTTAGTTGACAGTGACAACCTTGAGTTTTTCGACCTTCACGAACGCACTGGGGAGATAATCCTGAAGAATCGTTTGGACTACGAAGCATTGCAGGACAATGTATTCGAATTTCAGGTCAAAGCGAATTCTGAGGATGGCAAGCGTAGCACGATCTCCAAAGTCAACATAACTGTTGAGAATGTGAATGATAATGCGCCAACATTTGATCAACCGTCCTATCAAGCCACTCTGATCGAAAACAAAAAGTATCCCGAGAAGGTGATCACAGTTCATGCCACGGACCAAGACGCCGCTCTTAGTCCACGCGACATACACCTTGGCTATCACAAAGTCTTGTATTCGCTTCAGGGGGAGAATGCGCCCTTCTTTGAAATAAATAACATGACTGGGCTGATCATTATCGCTCTTAATCAAACCATTGATCGCGAACGAAATGCTCACATCCGTCTCACTGTGAAAGCAGAAGATTCACCCGGAATGCCATCGGACTCTAAACAAAGCCTCGCGGAGCTTAACATTGATATCCTCGATGTAAATGACAATGCACCAGAGTTCACGCAGAAGAACTACACAGCCGTCATTCAGGAGAATGTACCAGAGGACTCGTTCGTTGTCAAAGTCCTCGCCAATGATCCCGATGAAGGTCCTGGAGGTGAAATTCGCTACGAGTTTGTCGACGAGGGCGAGGTCAAGGATCTGTTTCGCATAAATCCACTTAATGGCGAAATTAAAACCAAGCGGGAGCTCACTGGAAAAGGCCGATCGGAGCCATACGAACTGATCGTAAGGGCACAGGACAACGGTGGGCAGGTTCCAAAACAACAGTCACTGTGGTCAGATGTGCATGTCATTTTGTATATCGGAGATGTTAGTGCAAACGATGGAATTCCGTACTTTGTGTCACCGAAAATTGGAGAATCCGCCAACGTATTCGAGGTAAGTCTTCATTAAATTCTGTAAAGGACTGACAATAAGAATTTCTTTGTAACAGAATGCTTCGATAAAGTCACCAGTTTTCAAAGTAAAAGCCAGTGATCCGGATAGTCCGAACACACCATCTGGAACGTTGTTTTATAGGATACAGAAGGATACGGCTGATGCAAGAGCCTTTGAAATCGATGAAAACAGCGGACTGATAAGCACGGCTATTCCCTTGGATCGCGAAAAGAAGGATACGTACAACGTGATTCTGGAGGTTTTCGACAACGGTCAACCGCGGCAGTCGGCAACAAGAATTTTGAAAATCAACGTCCTCGACGTTGATGATCATGAACCCAGATTCGTCAGAGAATACGTAAGTAGAAAATTTGGCAGTGGAAGGTAGGTATTAAGCTTAAAGTGGAGGTAAACCACGAGATCAACGACCAAAAAGTTTTTAATGAGGTTCCTGCAAAGCACTTAAGACGAGAAGTTCCCTTACTGTACAGTCTGTTCTAAAGATCTTCGAACGTGAGGTCTGGTTTACATGTCGTAGATGTCTAAGACTATGGGTTATACCCAACACATCGGTTTGGCATGTTGGCAACATTACCACTAATCTTCGGCACTTGATGCTGGCTGTACTGGGTTATTTGACAGATTGAAGAATGCAGCTTCTGACAACCATATTTGAGTTCAACTAAGCAATGGCCAGAGTCTATGATAACAGTTCGTAACGCTCGAACATCTAAAAAAATGAAACCGTGCCTTGTTTCGACCACAACGTGTTGAATTCGATTGACGGTTTCTGTACAAGGGGATGGCCAGGTCTCCTTGTGAATGTTGGGGTTCTGGAGTCTTGTGCTGCTTATGATGATATTGCTTCCCTCCGCACATTTAACTAGCCTGATTCCGTTTCAGGACGTGATATTGCTGTTGTATTTTTCTATCCTCCCCTAAGTCTATGTACATACAACTCCTCCACGTTGTTCCTGAAACATCGTCTTTCAAGAGCTTAGATCTAGGAGTTCAAATAAACAAAGTTTGGCGGCTTCGTTGTATGTTAAAAACTCAGTCCTTATCCGGTCTAGAAGCAAAACAACCATTTGTTCACATGCCTAAAGCTCAAGAGATCTTGCCTACATCTTCCTCTGACTAAAGAAACTCTTTGGGGTATTCTTCGTCACAATTCAGGTCCAATTTGCGATGACTCTGGTGCACGGGTTATGTTGTCTTTGAGGGCACTGGTCATTTGCGGCTTATTGGCATAAACGTGCGACTTAAGGAAACTCCACAAGAAAAAGGTGACCAGTTCATGTCGCCTCTGCATGAGATAACCATGCCCTTAAATCGCTCGTGGAGAATGTCTATTGTGGCATCAGCTGTGTGGCATGTAGCGCCATCCTGTTGGAATCACATGTCGTTGATGGTGATGGCAATGTCATGGTCGTTTTCATAGAAGTACGGACTGATGATGCCGCCGGTCCACAACCCACACCAAACAGTGACTTTCTGCGGATGCATCGCCACTTGATGGATCTCGTGTGGGTTGGCATCGTTTCAAATCCGGCAATTTTGCTTATTGACGTACCCGTTCATCCAAAAATGGGCTTCTACCTGTCCCTATTGGAAAACCCATTAGTAGCCCCGGAAGAATATTGAAATGTTCATTAGAAACGACTTAAAAGCCTTTTAATTTAAAACTAAAATTTGTTTTTCTATTTCTCATTTCATAGAACGAACGACCACTGGAAATGTCAGTGCTAGAAGAAGAGCCCACTGGAGCGATTGTGGGCAACTTCACAGCTATCGATGAGGACATTGGCGAAAATGGAGAAATAGACTACATCATAACTGAGGGCAACGAAGACAACATTTTTGTGGTGGAAAGGACGAACGACAGCATGGCCTTTATACGCACCACCGGACCCATTGATCGCGAACTAGTCGAGTCCTACACAATCACTGTCAAGTGCTTCAAGTTAAATCATAAACCATCTTATGCATCGCTGAATGAACCTTACGACCAGTATGACCTTTCCCAGATCAGGATTCTGATAAAAATCGTAGACGTAGATGACAATATGCCACAGTTTGATAGAAAGGATCCATCAGTCGGTATTCGTATAAATGTTCCCATCGACACGGTTATAGCTACTGTTCATGCGAGCGACAAAGACGCTGAGGCACCTCCAATCATTTTAACCATCGAGAATGTGACATTCGTACCACAGTTTTACAAGCGAACGAAAGACATGGCTTTAGGACCGGTTGGGAGCCTGTTCTCACTTAACAACCGAACTGGTGAGCTGCGGACTGGTGGCTCATTCACCAACTACGTGGATGGATACTTTCAATTGCGCATTCGAGCCAACAATTCGGCCAAAGTAAAGCGGCACGCCTTCAACAACCTCAAAGTATTTGTCATACGTGACAAATCTCTGCTCAAGTTCGTCTTTGCTCGTCCACCGAGTGAGATTCAAGGCATCATTCAGCCGTTCCAAGAGCAGTTGCAAAAGAAACTGAAACCGTTGAACTTGGAAATACACATTCTCGACACTCAAGTGCTGACGAGGTCCGATCTTAGTCTGGACTTCACTTCTACGAGCTCATGCTTCCAGATATTCAGAAACGGTGCCGCGATACCCTTGCTCGAAATGCAAAAACTCATGGACTCGGATAAGTTGAAACAGGAACTTTTTGACACATACGTGGAGTTTGGTGTAAGTCAAGTCGAATCATGCTCCAATCGAAAAATAGTGGCAGCTGCCAGCCTTATGTCATCGCCCGGTACCTGGTTGGTAATCATTGCGGCGCTGATTGGAATCGCAACTGTTATAGCCACCTGCACAGCTTGTTGCTTAGCGAAAAAGTAGGTGGATCAGTCCACTTTCCATTGTTTCACCTCGTATAACTTTTACATATTTTTCAGATACAAGAAGCACTCGAAAAGGATGCCAATACCGAGATCCCCGCCTGAACCATTTGGAGTTGGAGTGCCAGCAGTATTTTATTCTGAACCGATATACGGGCCATTGTAGTGAATTTCTAGGAAAAAAAAAATGCATTTCCTCACTTAGTTTAGAAACACGTTTGTATATACTCCTTGACTAGAACGTAAGAGCTGCGCTTGAACGATATGATTTGTGATAAAAATACTCAATCGTCTTTTGTAAGTTATTTTTGAATAAAATAAGTTCTCATAAAATGCGTCCTGTACTTAAGTAAATTTTATGACGTGGTGTTACTGACTTCGCTTATGCAACGCCATGCAACACGACACGGCGCTCGGTCACTAAACTGTAAGATATTTAAATCGAACTTCATAAAATATTTATTTAAGCAAATAACTTTGATGGTTTGATATATAGGGATGCTGACCTTCATTTTCTAGGTGGAATGCAGCGTCAGATTAGCGAACGTCTCCAAATTGTATCGTGTACTCCAAGCGAAAGTACTGGCGGTCAGAGAGTCCTGTGAGATATCCAGTCTCAATCCCACAACCACAAGCAATATAGCAATATCTAGTGATAGTCAGGCCGCAATTAAACCTTCATATCGTCTCCCAAATTAGTAGAACAGTGAAATGAAGTAGTTTCCTCGAAGTTGCTGCTCATAGTCAAGTGTGTCTCAGCAGGGATCGCTAAACCTGAAGTACTGTGGCGTATGTGGGACATTTTTACAAATTTTTACTGTAATCTCGGCCCTGACTTCATTCGCTTCCACACAGTTTCATACTTCAAATATGCGGTGAAACACCTAACGACTGACAAACTGAAGTTATTGTTCCTCCATTTAAAAAAGGGAATAAGAGAGATTGCCTCAATTATAGGGTTATATCTCTTTTAAGTCTTTCGGACAAAGTCCTTGCAAAGGTGTTGGACGCACGTTCCAGAGCTGTGGTCGAGTCCAGATGGGGCGATGCGCCGTGTGGCTTTCGTCCAGGTAGAAGCTCAACCGACCAGCTATTTACTCTCAGAAAGGTACTTGAGAAGGCCTGGGAGTATGCCACACCTATCTATAGATGTTTTGTAGATTTTGAGAAAGCATATGATCGGGTCCCCCGAGGTAAACTCTTGAGTGTACTGCAGGAATATGGGATTGACGGTTTTCTTTTGAGGGCCATTCAGTGTCTATGTGAAAGGCGTTAAATCGACAACTTTTGCCGTGGGCGTTGGACTTCGCCAGGGATGCTTTTTTCACCTCTCCTTTTCATAGTTTATATGAATTGGATGTTACAGCGCAGCCATGACGAAAAACGGTTCGAATTGGAAGACTTAAGGATAAGTTATCTGACTTAGTCATCCTTATGCCCATCCAGACCGAACTTCAGCGCGCAGTTGATTAGTTCATCGCCATCTGTGTTGAAGCTAGGATGAAGGTAAACATGAACAAATCAGAGGTTATGGTAGTTTAGCGGAGTCCCATTGAAACAGGTGGAAAAGTTTAAGTTTTTCGGGGTCTTATTCACCAGTGATGGTATCAACAGTACTGAGTTATCCTGTAGGATTGGTCTGGCTGGAGCAATTTTGAGACAGCTTGGTCAATCTGTTATCAGGAGGGCCGAACTTGGCATTGAATCTCAGTCATCCGTCTTTAATTCAATATTTCTTCCGACCCCCACCTAGGGTCATGAGGTTTGGGTAATGAATGAAAGAATAAGATCGCGGATACAAGCCGCCAAGCCCACCTACAACAAAAAATTAGCACTGGTGACTGGCCAATTGGCATACACGTTTCCATGTTTACTATTCCCTTCAACAGCCACTGCCGTAGTTGTAAAATGAATCAAGGAAAAGAAAACACTGTTTGACTTTCTTGCCGATCATCCGACACAAGAGCTATTTGTCTCTCTGGAGATTCTAACAAGTTAGCCAATTCTTGCTACCTACCTAGAGAAGAAACGTATTAGATAGCGATGAACATTTGTTTTGAATACGTGCGAGTAATGATGAAGCACAAAGCTGCACAGCACATCCATTTGTACGACTTATAAAAACATGCTTAGCAATACGTCCAAAAGAACATAAGTTTAAGTGCAAACTGATGAGCATACAAAGCATTCAGACTTGTTCTCTGCTAAATCAGTCACGATCCAATCGATCCACCCCGGTATCGGTGTCTTCACAGTAGTGTCTAATAGCCCAACATACCAAACGATTGGATTTCTTTTTAAAAAGTATTCTACAGAAGCTGTAAAATTGAAGAGGAAGAGGAAACTATTTTTAATTTTCTCTGCAGCTGTTCAGTCGTTCGGTTGATTTTAACCTTTCTCCTCTAGCCGCGAAAATCCCGTGATATTACAGCGGACCGTCCTCAGTCTAAGTATGTATTGTACATATATCTAAACTAACCCAACCAGAGTGAGAAGTCTCGAGCTTTGAGACAAATAAAATTCAGTAGCATTACAACTCGAAAGAGGGAGGGGGGACTGATAATGACTCAGCTCTTGAACAAAACTTATAATCAACGTTCTACTCAGGACGGCTTTAACACATACAGTGCCATGATGGTCTGGCAATCAAAAAAGGGACGAATTGCCACGGGAGAATCCCTTAAGACGAAGTGATAACTTAGGGAACCAACGATGATTCAAAGAGTATTCCTGTTCAAATTCATGATAAATTTGGGTTTCTTGTGGGAGTAAAGGGGTTCATTTACCTGGTTTCGGTTGGAATGGTTTGCGTAGAAGAGTTCTATCCTAGAACTTACCAGCTCCCTGTTAAATTCCCCAAAATATATTCTACTTGACTTTACTTCTTTGTTGTATGGGCTACTTAGATATGATTACACTGAATACCGAAGTTTTTTTATCTTCGCAATTTAATTGATCTGCTCGGGGGTTACGTTCACCGTAGTCGGAGCCCAAATTGTCTCTTCCCCGAGTCGTTACGTAAAAACAGGACGATTTGGCCTCAGAATGATCGTTTTTACGTGACGAACAATACGATCCAGGATTTAGCCGCAGGGTGTGTGATTCTAGAGATATGAACCTTTGAGGAGCAAGAACTTAGTTCAGAATGTTTTTCTTTCACAGCAGCAGCTTTTTAAGCGATTATTGATTGCTATTGGTGAGAGCAACAGTATCTTGACGTGTTTATTCAAGAATTGAATATTTTTAGCTAAAATTTCTGGATAAATTATTGTAAATGTTTACTCAAATACATTCATATGTATGCGCGAATGTAAAAATATGCGCACGTATACTTATATTCTTTTGAAACTACTTGTGTTTCTTTTGTCACATGGAAGAATCTACTGAGGCATCCTTTATGTACTGAAGTTTAGAAGTAGATATACACTTGTATATGTGTACATATGTACTTCTCCTTAATTGCATTCTCCTTTTTCTGTGAAACAAGTCCTATTCATTACATTCTGATGACAAATGATTGCGATTAAAAATTGATGTCACCACCATGCCCTCGTGATACTATATGAATTTTTTAGACCGACAATATGACATATTCGTGCAACTAAAACATTAATGTTAGACAAATATTTGGTGTGCTGAAAACTACTGAAAAGGGCAAGTATGACATATGTTATGGAACAACCCATTCACCTTTGAATTTCCACTTAACACGAACAAGTGGCAAAGCATGGCCCTAATTCCTCGGTCCTTAATGGTGTTCTGTTTATAAAATTCCTAACAATTATTTGCATTCTAATTGTGATTTTGTTTGTAATGCACTTGTGTTGCATAATTTCTGCTTTCAGATAAGGTTATCAACCTATTTTTGCATTCAAAGAACGAGGGAAATTGCACTAGCTCTTTAATTTTAGTGCTAAAAACGGCTTACACCTGACATCACTTATACCTGTTGGTGATAAATTTGTCATTTTACGTTGAAATTATTGAGATTTTTGTAAATATTAATATTTGAATAGAACTGATTTTCTCTACCTAACATTTTTATTCATGAAATGATTGTTATCGTGAAGAATAGTTTGCACAATGTAAGACCAACCCACGAACCCCATAATTAGTTGTCTTTATATATTAGTTGTCTAATATATATTTAATTAAAAAAATAAAGAACTGCATTTGACTTTAAGATATCGCACGCCATACAACAACCGCTCGAGTGATCAAGATTCGAATCCAATTAGGTACACGACAAGTTATATCAACATGAAAATGCAACTGCTTACTAAACATCTAGATATCATACAGTGAAACCAATCTTTTTGCCCCTCTCCTTCAGAACCTCAGTGACCATGCTGTGGTGAGCATCGACTCCTACTATAATGAAACATTTAGTGCTAAAACAAATAGAATCGATCAGCTGCGAAAGCTGATTTCAACTCTAGTGCAAAAGCAATAAGGTAGTCATGGCTTAAAGACTGGCACCAGGAGGTTAGAAAAAGACACCGTGCATTTAAAAAAAGGTAAATCATTACAAATAACCCTAGTTAGTCAAACAACGACACACAGCGCTGAGATCAAACGAAGAATAACTCTTGCCAATCGCTGCTTCCTTGGGTTAAGAAGGCAATTGAGTAGCAAAGCCCTCTTTCGAACAACTAAAGTGGAGCTGTGTAAGACCTTAATAATCCCAGTCCTGCTCTACGATGCAAAGGTATGGACTCTGTCAAAAGCGGATGAGGTTGCTCTTTCCTGTTTGGAGAGGAAAATTCTTCGGGTGATTTTCGGTCCCGTCTGCATAGACGGTGAGTAGTGGCATCAACTTAGCCAGAAGAGTGAAGCTCTAAAACTGAGGTGGCTGGGGCATGTAGAGCGGATGGACACCAATGTCCAGAAACTCTTCGAATTCACAGCCGAGAGCCGGCGCAATAGAGAATGACCGCGAATCAGGTGGCGCACGAAAGTGAAAGAGGACCTTAACCAACTTAGCATGCGAAACTGGAGGCAGCTGGCTAAAGATCGAACTGGCTGGAGACGATTGTTGGCTCAGGCCCAGGTCCACCCCGAAATTTATTACCACCTTATCTTGCGCTGTGTGAATAACACCATAAAGATAGGGACACAAGTTTGGGAACATTAAGTCTGGGCCAGGCCATAGTTTTGTCGTTTCGATAACTTACTGGACTTGCCATCCGTCCTCCTTCCCTCGGAATCTGTCCTTTTTAGAAAATCGTTCGGGGATGTCTCTGGTGGTTTCTTAAAATGTGTCCCCGGTTTTTAAGAAGCTGCGATTTTATGACCGATTCAAGTGAAAGCGCAATTGATGGCTTGCGGTTGATAGCAGTTAGTTACACCACGCAATGGGGAATCCAGCCAAAGATAACAATTTGGATGTAACCATATTGACAGCCTTCATACAACCCCTTCTTACACAAGTCTGGTGATCCAGTTTGAGTTAGGAATCCAGTAAGGAATGGAAGGAAGTATCAGTGCTAGACCGCTACGACACAGCGTACCATCGCTATCTTAGCCGATCGCCTGGTCGCGATCAAAGTCATTGACTGGGCCTTCATATTCTCCAGGCTGGTGAAACAATGCCGAAATGAACTGGAATATCTAGGCAGACAGTTCAGAGTCGCACTCTTTTGGGTTCGGGTTACAGAGACATTGTCGGGAACGAAGCGCCGATGAAAGGAACAAATCGATATTCCGCTGGGCGCTGTCAGATGGAGCAGAACAAACAACTGCGTTATATCCAGAACAATATGGCCAACCTACAACAAGAACAGGACCAAATGGATTCTTAATAAAATCCTCCCAGATACCGGCAGAGTTGTAACACTGGCCAACAGGCGAATGTGCGCCGAAGCTGGATATCCCCCATAAAAACTCTCATTCACTTCCTTTGCACATGTCTGGCTCCGGCATGAGGCAGGAGACAAGCACTTTGCAAACAACATTAAAAAGATCTTGGGTGAGGAAAATGGGAAACTGATGCACTTCCTTAACTCCACCGGATGGATCTAAGGATGGATCCTTGGTCATACTTACACCCACTAACACTCATACAAACAGCAGGTTCCATGAGCTTTGGAATCAAATGGGCGCTTTAGCACCCCTCCAAGTCGCTTAATTTCATTATTCCTAGAGTATCCAGGGTTTTGCGTCTATGACTTCCAATTTTATTAAATTTCTGATGGCAACCCTACCACTAATGTATCAATTCTTTGATCCATGGAGGCAGATTTTTAGATTCCTTTACTTCCTACAGGCGATAAACGGCTCGGCAACAAGCCCGGAGCAAGCCGAGACTTCAGTGAACATCCCGCCTTGCAAACTTAAGCTCAAAGCCGAAAAAAAGAGCCTTAAGGGAGGCTGACCAAAAGGAAGATATGGCCTATATTCGATAGGGCTAGGACCGACAGACTTCTGCAGATCGACAGAAAATTTCTATCTATCCTTATAGGAGTGATCACAGGGCATAATACTCTGCGGTACCATATGAAAAACCTTCGAACTACAGACCTTTGTAAGTGGTGCAGTGGCGATGAGGAGGTCTACGGGGATACAACCCACTTCCTTTGCCATTGCCCTAGTCTCTGCCATCTAAGAAATAGGTTCATCGGACGAAACTTTTTCGAGGACATTGAAGAATTATACGACACACCGGTGGACCAAATAATGAGATTCATCAAATCCACAGGGTGGTTTGTATCACAGACGCAGTAAGTTACTCATGTTCTACTGATATCCACTAGAAATGGACATCCTCTTCCCCCAACGGGTATCACAATGGGTCTGAATTGACCTGAGTGTGGCGATATAGTTTCTCCCTTTCGCCTGCCCACATACCTAATCTAACCTAACCTAACCTAACCGAACCTACAACCGCAAACTATATGACAAGGATTAGAAAATACATCTCTACTGTTCGTGCTTTCACGTCATCGAACTACGCATGTCTGTAATTTGTCTTCAATTTTTTTGAAAGCATAATTTTAAAACATGTGCGCACTTGATATCGTACTGAGTACAGTGTCATTTGACAGGGTGTATTCGATATTTACTTAATCTATGTAATTCCTTTTCAACGGTATGTGTTAACAATTCAAGAGATCATACGCAATTTTAATCCTTGACATTAAAAAAACCAACAAACTGCAACAAACCACCCTTTCGGGAAAATGAATTTACCCGTTTACCCCTTTTTTTTATTGTGAATCGTTTCAATTTTGAAAATTCGCTTTGGTTGTTGTTACATTTTCCAATTGTGATGAAGAGCACATAATTCCTAACCCTGTCGCGTTTGGATGTACCTACATCCCTTCAGGATATCAAAGGATTCTGTAACAATTTTGTTTGGTATTGTTTTTTGTGTGTGTTTTGCCGGTTGAAAGAACGCAGGCTAAGCAATCAGTGTCTATATTGTCCTAAGGATGATCTTTGAAAATTTTGTAAATAAAATTTTAATCCGATAAAATCACTTTAGTCAATATTTATCGGATTAATGTCACACGTTTTAAATTTGTTTCTTAATAAAAAAAAAAGGCTTCAAATTTTTTTACCTTGTGTCGTATTTTGTTAGCTACGTTTTCTTTAA
The DNA here is from genome assembly GCA_917880715.2 of Matsumyia berberina. Classification (NCBI taxonomy): domain Eukaryota; kingdom Metazoa; phylum Arthropoda; class Insecta; order Diptera; family Syrphidae; genus Matsumyia; species Matsumyia berberina. Next base: position 42,081,879 of record OU862870.1, read on the forward strand.
ACACAGATCTTTGTACTTAGGAATGAAATGAAATTCCTGCATAACTTGAGATGAGCATGATCTTGGAAAAAAGGGTTTTTGATGTGAATATGCGTTCAAATTGGGTGCCACTTCAAAAACCTGACCGACACGACGTTTAGAAAAAAAACAATGTGTATAATTATTGTTACCGTAAAGCTGCGTGCTCCTGCGGCTCGACAATGCCATACCAACATACGAAGCTAATGTATAGCATCGGCAGACTGCAGAATCGTTTAACGCGCCAAAAATACAGGGATCACCTTATCCAAGATTTTTGTTTAAACATTGGCATGTTGTGAATTGCTGAGGCTGGGCAGTCGTAAAGAAAGTGTGTCGTATGCACCTCCACGTCTCTATCGTCACACCCTCTACAGAGGTCAGTCGTGCTTAATCGCGGTCTTCTTACATGGGCTGCAAGTAGGTTGCGGCCTGTGAGGATGCTGATCACTAGAGCTAAGTGTGATCTGTTCAGCGTAAGTATTTCCTTTGCTTCCAGAAGTCTAAGTGTATCTCTTGCTTTAGAACTTCGATAGGGATCAGAACCGTGTGATCGACCATTATATGATTCAGATTCGATTCTTTCATGCCAATTCATAAACCTTTTTATTGCCATCGATGCCTCGGTGCCCCGGGACCCAACAGAGTGATACTCTGCTGCGACAACTCTTTACTAAATACAAGTGATTTGAGTATTGTGGATGACACGGCTTAATGACGGTCTGGCTTTCGATAAATATGTCGATATTTCTTCTCGGGGTTAGCAAGAATAGTTCACCTGCGGCCTCGATTATCGCTAGAACTTCAGCTTGGAACACACTGGCGTGGTTTGGAAGTTTTATCTGCCGGTCAATGGCGGGTTCTTCTGAGTACATTCCGGAGCCTACCCCTTCATCCATTTTTGCGCGTTTTTGCGTATTTGGCGTTTTTTCCAAAAGCTAGATGCTTCCAGTCGTAGGGTACTTTTTGCTGCCAATGATCGCAGGAAAAACAAAGCGCGCAATTTTTGGACGGAAACTACCTACAAAAGGATCAAGAACCAAAAACGGGTAAAAGGCCAGATTGCAGCTACTCCGGCAGTAGGCGAAAGCACCAAATCCCCCGATGCGAAAGATGCAATCTGATCAATGCGCTTGCCACTGAAGTAGCGAGAAGATCCAATAGCAATCATCTAAAGACACTTACTTGCTTATAAGTAGTCCAAGCCAAAGCCAGTCAGCATTTGCTAAAAGGCCAATTTCGGGGAAAAAACAACTCAAGCGATGGCAGGAGCATTTTATACCTGTTTTGATAGTGTTTTGCCTGTGATGTGCATCCAAGAAAGGTTGATCCGTCCGAAGCAAAAATTACCGTCAAGGCGAAATGTCAATTTGATTGGAAGCTATTTGCTAGGCAGTTGATACCCAGACGACGACCGCCTAGTTTAAGCTTCCCGATTACATGTCTGCAACCTTTGTTGTCGTTGTCTGCTATGACAATAAAGTCCCCCATCACCATGATGATTTTGCGTTGCTTTAAAGGCCGCCCTTAGCTAGTTGTAGAAGGACTCCTTCATGTGATAAAATTATGGTGAATTAGGTATTATTGTGTTCATCACTGATACAAAAAACTAAATAAATAGCTGGCGCGACAGCTTGGGATGTGCCAAGGCCTAGTAACCATTTATGTTGTGCTTGTTACATTTTTCGCACGAATAGAAGGGACCTACATTTTATTCCCGACTCCGAACGGCGAATTGAGATGCTCTCTCATGACAAGTTATACTCCCGGAGGCTTGTCATTCCTCGACGAAAGTTGGCGCCGCGATAAATGTTCCGTGGACATGTCTGGGGCTTGAACCCATGCCGCTCACACAGCTGTCCAACGCACTAACCACTGAGCTACGGCACCCATCACTGGAATAATAGGATAAACTATATCAAGTTTCAGAACAGGTGCGCATTTGTCTATGACTTTGGACGCGCTCTTAGATCTTGCCCACAAAAATCAAGAGATCATCTCCAGCTTGCAGCCTAAACTTACAAGTTTCGTGAAACGTCCGAAAATCTTGAAATTTATTTTAAACTACGGACTAAATGTCCCCTTAGATAGGCTTCACGGCTCCTTCATTCGAGAATGCACTGTATGCAATAATAGTGGGCCGATCCACAGCAGCTCTGAGTCAGATGGATCAAAAACTCTATATATTGCAATTAGTTTCGTTAACGTGCTCTTGTAAGCATCGCTTTCTGGTTATTGTGTCTGTCCTTAAGCGGATGTGCTATCTTACAAACCATTTCGACCGTGGTATCAAAGAAACCTACGTTTTCCCCCAGTATTTTGTTAGAACTTTCCCTGAAAATGTAGAGATTTCAAAGTCATGTATTCCTCTTGTTTTTTGTCCTCAGACTCATAGAAGTTAGCTCGGTTCGATTTTATTACTAACACAAAGTCAATTCATCAATTACTAGATAAAGTGTCGGTACATACACTGATGTTCATTAGTACTTACTTCATGTCACCGTAATTGCAATGCGGCCCCACTAGCTGCGAGTACAAACGGCCTCAAGAGCATCGGATGTGTACGAGTATTAATCAATTATTATCGAATTCCCTTGCGATCGATTGAATAATTAATTTCGCCGAGTTGGAAAACGAAAAATGAAATATAGTCAAAGTCATTCGACAAAAGGGGCGCCAGGTCATCGCCACTCCAACATGATTTATTATCTACCAAAAGTCATCAATCAAACGTTTATTATCTAACCGATGTCAAAGCAAACACCACTCGGCTCTTTCAAGCAGCCAAATTAAAAAGCTATCCCGAGCACTCACCATTCCACTACGCTGGATTTATAGACCCATCCGTCAGTGGCGCTTAATCCTCAAACTGCAACTACAATTAACATTAATCTTCCTGTACACCATTGTGGAGCTTAGCTCCTGCAGAATAAATATGATACGCCACACACTCGTGACCTACCGTTACAATATTTTCTGATAGAAAAATTCACCGCCATGTCGTAGATACAACAGCCGTGTATGCCTCAGTGTTCTAAAACATTGGTGTTATACCGGCGGCACCGCGCAAAGGGTTTCCTTCGTGTTAACTGAAAACAATAATAATGGAAACTGCAATCCTTACACTGCGATCACCTTACCTCTCTGTTGATGGTAGAGTTTAGAGTTCGTAGGGCTCGTTAAAAGCAAGCCATTCACAGTCGGCATTGTCGTCCTTGCTGTAGGAAATGAATGAACAAAATCCAATTCGTATCCCGTAATGAACGTTCCGAGGGTAAAAACGGCGCTTTCAATCACTTCGAATAAAGGGTGCGGCACGCAGGAGGGTTGTAATATGCATGCAACACCCCGAAGGATATTATTATAACTTTTGGCAAAGGTATACGAGTAACAGCAGGCCGGCGAAAATAATAAATCACGCTGAGACTAGGTGCTGGTTCAAGAAGTAGATATTTTGAGCACTGCACCGGTACAGGATCTTTATCACAGAAATCAGGGGTGGGTAATCTGCGAATTCAACCCGCACATTGTTGAACTAGTGGAATTGTTACGATTTGGGGTGGATTTCGGAGGACCAGCAAAAATCACTTTCACTTCCGAATTTCGACTAAATTTACTTGTTGTTGTGAGCAGTGCTCGAAGGTCGTTTATGTTGGAGTGCTAAGCAGAGACGATGATAAACGAGACAGCTGGATTTTGTGCCAATGATAGCAGTGGAATAATCTTGTCAACCAACATCGGAAATGGGTAGTGCGAGGCAACAACTCGGAAGAAGGTTAATAGGTGCTGTGAAAACCAAACTATGAAAAGATAGCTCCGAGAAAAGGATGCAAAAACAGCTGAAGCAAAAAAGGCAGACAGGCATTGGTCAAAACGATCTTAAAGAAAGCCAAGCACATATCTCTAAATGGGAGTGAGGATCGCCGCCAAATCAACTTCAGAAGAGGCCACATTTTGACCATCCTACAATGCCGAGAACTTGGTCCTCCGAAAGTTACGAATAGTAAAAATGATGAATAGCCTACAAAATAGTGTCAATCACACCAACGCAGGTACTATCTGGACGGAAGCGCATGCGTATCCTAGCCGGATGCGAATGATCTTCGAATGTGTACCTCTGATCTGAATATAGGTGAGTGTCTAGAGCCTACTCTCTACACTTTTATGCTGCTTTGATGTCCGAAGCTCTTAGGTAAATGACCAAACTTTTGGGAATTAACATCAAGCCAGATCGTCTACAAGCCTACGTGGAGAAGCTGATTGTCTTTATAACTAAACCCAAAGTTAGTAGATCATCCTGACCGAGCTACATTTCTATGTAAACAGTGTGTAAGTGATAGAGACTTTTAAATGGAGGGCTACTTACTCGTGGACAAAAAAGTACAAAGATGCAGCGAAAAACAGTAGTACTAGACTGACAGTCTAGAAAAATAAACAAAAACCTGGGGCGACAGATCAGGATGAGCCAAGGCCTAACTTCTCGCAACCATTCATGCTCTGCGTGTTACATTTCTCGCACAAATGGAAGGGACGAACGGCGAATTGAGAAGCTCTTTCATGGCAAATTGTACTCCCGCAGGCTTGTTATTCCCCGACGAGAGGTGGTGTCGCGAAAAATGTTCAGTGGATATGGCTGGGGCTTAGGTAGGTGAAATGGCTGTCTGCGCAAAGCACAGACACACGTAGGCCAGAAAAGCCCTTTGTGGTACCACATCGATCTATACCCTGAAAAGCGCCACTCATTTTATTTAAACCATTTGGAGCTCTTGATGAAGCTGAGGATACTTTTGCCATTAGTATGTGATAATTCGCCCAAGTTGTCGAAGTGATAGGCTCCCAGATAGAGCTTCTTTCTTTGGTAAAGAACAATACATGTAAAGAGGAAATGGGGAATCGTTTCTTCCTTCTCTTCGCGCCTGCAGCTCCTGCAGAAGTCATTTGAGAAGAGGCCCATTCTTCTGTCATGAAGGCCAATGGGACAATGGCTAGTGAGAACACCAATAACGATGCTGATGAATTGAGCAAGATCGAACTTTTAGATCGAGTGCGATTTAACATTGGCCTTACAGTTCCCTGGAATGTCCCTATGACCGAGTACCCAGCATAAGTGAATGTTAAAATGTTCTGGCATCTCCATAAGAGATGAGCGACAGTCTGAAGTAGCCTATGATGTACATGTTACTGATTCCAGGGATTTTATAGCAGCTTGGCTATCGGTAAATTTCCGCCTGAAACACGCAACAGTGGTACGGTAGACTGAAGAGGATGCTCCCAGCACCCCCACTCCGTTCTCGATTTTGGAACCGTCGGTGCATAGATGAACAGAATGGTCGACTCTGGCGTCACCACTCTCCCACTCCTCTCGGCAAGGAATGGAAGTCCAGAAGTTGAAGTTGAAATTCAACTTGAACGGTGTATAGTCGGTGTTTTCCGGAATGAAAGTTAGGGGATCAAAGATCGAGGAATGGCCAATATGGTTGTTTGACCATTGGGAGGAGGCTTTTAGTTTGATGGCTGCGCTAGCAGCTGACTGTTTGTCAAAAATATCTAGAGGAAGAAGATGTAGGGGCACGTTGAGTGCCGCGGATGGGATGGTTCTTAGTGCTCTGCTAATGCATATGCATGCTGATCTTTGCACTTTTACCAATAGATTGCGGTGTAAGGCTCTGGCTGGGGCTTAAATCCACGACGCTCGCGCAGCAATCCAATGCACTAGCCCCTGAGCCACCGCAACCACTCTGACAATCTAGTACTCTGCGGAAAATTCATGTACTGCCAAACACGCACGACATAAAATTCTACAGGGGGTTGGTCTTCGCCTTGCTACGAAGAAGACTAGGAACGTGTATATCTATTATGAGCCTTCCGTTATGGCAACGAAGTGATTTTGATTTGGTTCGTGGACTCTATACAAATCCGGTGGGTGGTTAGCTCGTATGGAGGAACGTTAGGTTAGGTTTCAAAGGGTGTGTGGTGGAACGGCCTCATCACTTTCACTCGAAGACCTGAAGGTCCATTGTGAGTACCATATTAATGTTGTGGGAATAGCCATATGGTTTTCAGGACCTATCCTATGGTTGGTTGTTTTGTGAACCAAATAGTACTCTTTAAGAGTCTGAGTTGGTCCGTTAACTGTAAGTCTATTACCTCTGCTATGCTCGCAAAGAACCTTGATCCTAATGCGCGTAAACGTCGTTCTTGCAGGGCGGGGCAGTGGCACAGCAAATAATGGATTGATTCTACCTCTTCTTCATCTCCGCAGCTTCTCCATAAATCGTTGGTCTCGATTCTCCACTTGCGAGCATGACTCCGATGGACCGAGGAATCTTAATCTGTGTCAATTGAACCTTCACGACAATGGAGAGCAATGATCTTTAGATGAAGATTAAATTTGGGAATAGTTTTGGACTACAGTTTACTTTTATGTGCAGCACCACCCTTAGGTACTTCTTATAATATCAAGACGATATCCGGTTTTTACTCGCACTGCATGTAAAAATAACAAGTAAACCCCCTTTTGAACCGCAAACGTACTATTCGTTAAAAGTTACCTCTTCCTCTTGTCATCTTTTTGTACAGTACTAGCTGTACTCATTCATTTATGTTCACTTCATTGTTATTCAAATTTTCCCTAACGCCGTTTCAACCCGCCGGGCATGCCTTGTTTCGGAGGCATTCAGTTTGTTTTGGAACTGAAGATATGCACAACACATACTCGTTCAAACGTACAGTTCCACTTTAGTGTCTAGGCATCACTTCATCATGGACTCATCGATTTTTTTTTCACTGTGTTAAATATTTAGCATAAAATAATCATTTTCATTCGCCCTCTTTATTGTCCTTGTTGAGTTGGGCAATTACAAACGGAATCCAACGCATTTAGCTTTAGCACTTTGTCTGGTGCAGCAGGAAAAGTCAATGGGGAAGTACATAACATAGTTGCCATTGTGAGGATGACTAATTAATGCAGAGAGAGTTTGAAAAGGACGTTAATAATTAATGTGACATTTTACAGTAGATTTATAGTTTGTTTGAGTTTCAAGGTTTCATGGTTACTTAGGGCTGTGTAAACATAACGACTTTTGGAGGTTTTCTGGAGTTTCGAATAGGGAAGACCGATGACGGAACCAGTTTTTTTAAGCTTCTGATTCCTCTTAAAGAGTCGAGGTATTCATAAGATAATATTCTTGATTTCATATGTTTCAAATCAAAGGAAGAGAATGAGTCCTTACCCATCAAATTGTCCAACTAGACGTGAACGAAAACTTGCGATGGGGTGAAAATTGTTGGCCTGATCGCCTGTAATAAGTTTTAGATGTCCTAGCAAGTAATCCTCAGAGTGAGATTATGCCGAAGAATGCTAAAAATATGCCCATAGGTACCCTTAACCTCTACATAACGCAGGGACTCACAAATCCGTACGAAAAAGAAAAGGCCCGTTCTGATTAAACAAGTCTTAGATTTAACTATAGATGACGCCAGTATCCAAATAAACAATGATTTTTGAATATGTAAAACGTTTAAACACTCAACAGTTCAGATGAGCAGCTGAACAGCTCAAGGAGACTCTATGTAGTCCAGGCGTCCGGGCAAAAGGAGGATGAAAACTGGTAGTTATTTCTGTGATAAGTAATCTGAATTTCAATTAATGAACCAAAAACTAGTCATCTTAACGACTAACCTATTCACTTTTTTTTTCTGATTTCTTTTGTAAGTTTCTATCTTCCAAGAAGTGTCACATTAAGACCAACGTGGCTTCACATGAATTTGGGGCACCTAGAATGCGTGAGACCACATTGGTCGCACAGTAAATTTATATACATTTCGCTTGGCTTGTGGGACTGGTTTTACGGATTGCATTATGACACTGAACGGGTTAAAACCGCCTCTCTTGTCTCCTTCTTCTTTAGGCGTCTTTGGTCTACAGAAATTCACAATTCATGCTTGTGGTTATCAAAGTCTTGCCAAAATTAAAAATTTCGCATTCTCATTCGTATCGCTAGGCTTTATAGACCTTACTGAGTCTTTCTAACGAATCCACCGACACAATCCTTCACAGAAGCATCATTGCTCATAGAATTTTGGCCCGAAAGACACATCGCTGCAAAAGTTTACTAAGAGGTTCTCTGTACATTAAACTTTGAAGTGAATTTTTGCTCAATGGAGGAATTGATTGCGTAAGTGGAGCCCAATTAAGCATCGATCATATGACTAAAATACTAACTTACTTACATATGATGGCGCTTCAGTCCAGGGTGAACCAGGGCCTTAACTAACGAGCATCTCCAGCTAGCTCGCTCCTTAGTAGAGACCAATTGCGTAAGCCGAGTTGGTTTAGGTCATCCTCCACTTGCACTTGCATTGGGATTTATCCGTTCTTTATTACCTAACCATTCTAATCGTTGTACACATATAGGCATTCTTTTGACCAGCAATGCTACTGTACAGCTAGTATGGTTCTCCTTCACAAACCGTCAACATGGGATAACTCCTTATTTGGTTTCCTGGAAGAATTGTATTCTTTCTCCATAGAGACGTTTTTGGTGGTTGCCAGCTCAGTGGCTAATAGTTATCTACCGTATATCCCGACATCACCTCTCGTCGGAGAATGACAAGCCTCCGAGAGTATAATTTGTCATAAATGATTCTCAATTCGACGTTCGGAGTCAGTAATAAATAAACGGGTTCAATTGGGGCATAACGGTTTTGTATTTTAATACAAACGCACCTTTAATCCTTTTCTTACGATCTGTTAATGTCAAAACGTCAATTAACGTTTATATTTCTAGCATGGTGAAGTTCGTTAAAGGGTGAAGTTTGGAAATTATCGAAAATTAGTATCGAAATTCTGAGTCTGTGGTCGCAACTTTAAGAGCGCTTACTTCAATCGGTAATAGAGTAATCTGGAGAAATGGTCCGGTCGAATGGCCACCACGCTCATGCAATTTAACGCCGTTGCATTTCTTTTTATGCGGTTACGTAAAATCGTTGGTTTATGCCAACAACGCTAAAGGACCTCAGGAGCAAAATCGAATTGCGAACGTTCTGTCCGATATATGTAGGTGGAATAGTGGTGGAAAATTGACTTAAAAGAATCCATCGCTGCAAATGTGCTCGAGGTGGTCATATGAACGAGATCAAACTCCATACTTAAATTTAACATTTGTAACTACACAAATTTCATCCCGATATTTTAATTATTCTGTGTTGGTGGAAACACCTCACTGAGGACAACCTCATTTATTTAATCGGCTTTTCTTTGTGAAGGCGAGCCTATAACGCTTATACCTGTTTTTAAATTCTTAGAGATTGGATTTTTCCAGAAATATTTCTCCGCTTAGCAGTTGTCGTCCAGGCTGACTTGGATTGTACTTTTATTAGAATGGTTGAGAGCCTGGTCGGTAAGTTCAGATGTTTAATTGAATACTAGGGTTGTTTTTTTAGTGAACACAATGCATAGAAGGCAACATCATTGGCGTCATTCTCCAGAGTGCAGAGAGCACAATCAAATGTGTGTAGAAAATCCCAAGATAGCAATGTGGTAGCAATACCTTATCAGAAGAAATTGCAGACAACTTCCAGGCGTTCTTATGAGCCACAAAACTGTCGCCAAGCATTTGACTGAAATAACACAACTACATATCTGCGACGTCAACGCAGGGAGCGACGAATCTGTAGATCTTTATGATTATCCGGCCTTTGCTCCAATCAAATGGTGGATCTGGGGTGCCAATGTAGTAAATGCGGACGTCTTTAGCTCTAAAACAGAAGCGCTTACTAGTCTTATCATGTACAAAAAAAAAGGAAAAAAAATTAAATGGAGTTTTTTACCTGTCAATACAATCAGTCCTCTAAATTCAGTGCTAAAGAAATGTTTCTTCAAGTCGTGCCGAATCGACAGCTTTCTCATTTTCCAAACCTAAAGCTCAGCAGTATACATTCATATTTCGATGGTTTATAAATAAATAAATAGCTGGCGCGACAGATTGGGATGAGCCAAGGCCTAGCTTCTTCAACCATTCTAGTTGTGCGCGTTTTATATTTCGCACGAATGGAAGGAACCTACAATTTATTGCCGACTCTCAACGGCGAATTGAGAAGCTCTTTCATGACAGATTATACTTCCGGAGGCTTGTCATTCCCCGACGATAGGTGATACCGCGAAAACTGTTCGGTTTAAGTAAAGTATTTTCATTCAATATGTACATAGACGTCTCATTATACCCTATATCCTTCCCCAGGTTTCAAGACATTGATGAGTAAGTATAGACTCTCAATTCCTCATATTAATTTTTTAAGACGTCCCAGTAAACATCATTCCTGGTTTTTTGTCTGACTCAGGGATGATCGGTCTTGAGCGCGCTATGGGAAAAACATTCACTTCTCAGATCCACATTATCCACTTTCAAACTCTGTCCATGTACCTTACTGATGTTCATGGCGTATCAAACGTCAGCGGAAAATTTCATACGTCTGAACTCAAAGTGGTAGTCTGGTGAGATCAGAGAAATGCGGGGGATGAAGACGGATTTTCTCTGACTGACTTCTATAAAAAACCTGAAGATGGACATGAATGTATGTTAACTCTCAAGCACAAAATTTTGATATAAGGCTATCAGATGGATAACTTGAGCTTGGCTTGCACTTCATTTTGCCGTGTCCCCGAGGGACAACAGGCTGCTTGGTATGTCTGAAGCCACCAGACAAAAACACTTTCATTGTAAAATTACTAAAAAAAAGTGCGTTTTTCAAAAAATGGTCGTGGCAGTATGAGGATTTTGAAAACGTTCAGCCTAGGTTCATTCCCTAGGCTAAAGCTATCTCCGTACCAAATTTCATCTAAATCAGTTCAGCTGTTAAGCCGTGAAACATAGCAGACAGACACTTTCGCATTTATAAAATTAGTATGAATGATATGTTTAATCTACTCGACAAAATTTGGAAACGATTATTCTTATCCTGAACACCTAAGAGACGAACTAGTCTCAATATATAAAAAGAAAAGTCCTGACTCACTCACTGACTCATCAACGCCCAGCCGGAACTCTGGATCTAGAAAGCTGAAATTTTGCACAGAGGTTCCTTTTATGATGTATACAAGGAAAAAGGAAGGATATTTCGAAATTCATCTTCTACAGGGTGTTACAGGGTGTTGAAATTTGTATGAAAAAAAAAATGTAAACTCGATTTTGGAGTTGAAATTTGGCGAGTATATTCTAGAACAGAAATAAATAAACACGTGTTTTACCCTTTTCCAAAATTATAACTGTGGGCTAAAATACAGGGCGTTAAAGTTTGGCCATTTATAGTAATGAGCAACTGTAGTCAGCGGCATTGCCGTTTCCTCAGGTACTGCAGCTTCCTCAGGTACTGCAGCTACATTGGTTAAAGAAGACATGACGGGTCACTCTACCTTCTCAAAGCATCTCAACCTAAGTCATTCTGAGTCTACATTTTGTAACATCTCTAAGCAGAATGCTTCGGGAAACCAAAGTTATAGTGAGGGATGAGTGTACCATGGCTCATAGAAAGGCATTGAGTATCAAAATAGGATGCTCCGACTGGGCTTTTGGCTGGTGGCTTCGGACAGACCAAGCCGGTTTTGTCACGGGGAACACAGCAAATGAAGTGAAGGCCTGTCTCAAGTCATCAATCTGATAGCATAATGTCGAAGTCCTCTCCTTGAATGTAAACATACGTATCCATCTTCGCCGTGACTTGAGGGAAGGACTTCTTGATACTAGTGATGGAAAGAATAAATGTACCGAGTAGCCTATGTGATGTTATGGAAGATCTGATTGGTTTTTCTGACAGAATATATGTAATGTACCTAATTATTCATCATGTTGGAGGGAAATAGCTATTTTCACTTAAATACACGACTCAGCCAACAGCACAAATAATTGTCTGCTGAAGAAGTGGATGGTGTGGATCTGAGGAATGACTTTTTGTCCCTTAGCGGAATCAGAGTCAATTGACTTGATAGCATGGTCATCCTCGAGCTAGAAAGAAAAACCAGGAATGTTGTTTACAGGAAGGTCTTGCAAAGTTAATGTGAATTGATAGTCTAAAACTACTCTTCAATGTTTTGAAACCCGGAAAAGGACATAGGGTATAATGTAACGTCTTTCCACGCGAACGTAGTCGCGGGTATCAGCTAGTCAACCTACAAAGACCAATTATCCTCACTGCACACATATGTCTTGTGCTGCCTTTTAGAGAATAAAAAATGTCTATCTATTGTGCATCGAAACTATTAATTGGCGTGAAAATTGACAATTTTGAACGCTTGTAACCCCTTCATACTTTTATCGATGCATTCACCTCGAATCATTGCGTTTTTTTATTGGAACTAATTTTTATTTGATTTTATTAATGTTGTATAGACAATTTTTTTTTGTGCACCAACGTAACTCTTTTTTTTTTACGTGTATACACATGTAGAGTATGTACATCTGTATTTATTGATATTGTTAAAAGGGTTTGGCGAATTTGTAATAAATTCAAAGGATTAGCACACTTTTCACGGTCACAAATGTTAACGTGGTTAATGTAATGTTATCACGACCTTTCCGCTGCAAATAGAATTTTACTTTTAATGGATTAGTTTTATCATTTTGTGCGGGGTAATTTGTCATATTGAATTCAATCATGTTACGGACTTTTAATTCTGTTTGATTAAACGCCTCTTTTTGTTTTTTACTTGTATGACATCAATACATATGTGTACATATAGCTTTAATGCAAATGACAAGGATATTTGCATTTTTTTCGCTTTTGATTGAATATTGAATGATTACCATTTCCTGCGTGGTTGTTCAGCGGTACAGAAAATGGCCATGCAAAACGTATTTAAAAAAAGAAGTGTACGAAAGGACCGACGTGAAAAAGTCTACATGCTAATGTAGGTGGTGAATTACAATTCGAAATCCTCCATTTCGATACCCCCTGTGATGCCCTGTGATCATTTAAGAAGGGTTGGACGGAATCCGCACGGAATCCAAAGTGTGTGAAAGACACGAGTTTATGTAAAATTTACCGAGATGATATTTCATCTAAACATCGCTCTAAGTTAGACTGAGCAAACGTGGTTTCTTAAAGCGCCGTCTACAGAATACACATTTTAAAATAAACTCCGGCCTACTAGGACCTCTTAGTTTATCTTCTCTTTCTCATCCATCTATCAGCAGTTTTTCGTATCAAATGCCCGGACCAGCTCCATTTCAGGTACAGTACGCATTCTTTGAACTCCTGCATTTGAGCACCATCGATGTTAATAGCAGTACCCATACGTCAGCCGTAAGTTTTGGACAACATAGTTAGCAGTGGTAGCGTCACTATGACTCTGTGGGTTTTTTTTAAAGAACCTGCCCTTATGGGTGACACTGTGACCTAGAAAAATCGATTGGGTCTCCGGTCTACTTAGCTTAATAGATCTACTACCTTCCTAATGAAGGGGAGTATGTCATTAGTAGCCGAGTTTCTAAACCCCGCCAACGAACAGAATTCCCTATGAAAGATTCGTCTACGCAGCCAGTATAGTGCCGGACATTCACAGAGAATGTGCTCAGAGGTTTCCTCCTCTTCCAAACAGAACCGACACTCTGTATCTGAACAAAGGTTTAGTTTGTTATTTTAGACCACAAGGGCGGTAAGGAAGCCCATGTTGTCCTTATGTTGTTCCTGTTAAGGTTTAAAATTTCCTTGTAAGAAAATTGCTTTATAAGTCCCTTAGATTGCCTAAGTCCGGGGACATTTTCCCAATAGGCTAGGCGAAGTTGGTGTTCCCAGTTGTTTAACAAAGCTGTGGCCGTAGCGCAGCTAACGCCAAGGAAGTGTTCCGGTCCCAAAAGCTCGAAAGTCAGCTCATCCGCAGATTCAATGTCTACAATGCCATGGTGGCCGGGCGCTCAACCAAGCTTGTCCTTATTGTGTCTGGCAAGTGATTGTAGGGTATCGTAGCAGGACTTGACTGACATAGATTCCACGAAGTGGGATGTCAATGCTTTAAGCGCTGCCTGACTTTCTGAATAGATGTGTATTTTTGCGCCCTTAATACCTTTATCGAGGTTTATCCTGGCTCAAATCTCAATAGCACGGCTTTCAGTCAGGAACACGCTGGGGCACATCCCCATTGTTACCGAGACTTTAGTGTTGAGTCCAAGGACGCCAGCATCCACTCCGGAAGCCATTTTTGATCCGTCGGTCAACCATACCAAACATCCTGGGTCTGATACGGTTTCTCCATTGGACCAGTCGACAAGGTCTAATATTTCTACCTCAAATAGCCTTCCGAAACTGTTCTCCCTGGCCATAACGTCGTGCAGAACTTAAAATTGAGTGAAGTATTTTTAGATGATCCACAAGATTACTGCAGCTTTATGAGTGGTTAGTGCGTTGGATTGCTGTGCGAGCGGCGTGAGTTCAAGCCCCAGCCAGCTCCATCGAACATTTTCCCAGCACCACCTCTCATCGGGAAATGACAAGCCTCCGAGTGTATAATTTGTCATGAAAAAGCTTCTCAATTCGCCGTTCAAAACCGACAATAAATAGTAGGTCCCTTGTGTTGGGAGAAGCTATAGGCCGAGCTGTCGCTCCAGCTATTTTTTTTTTATGGTTAGCAATGACTATTGGCGCACTATTATCGTTGTTGGATGGTTGTGTCTATACATTTATAACTGCATAAGATTCCTTTTTTACCTAGGGAACTTGAAGATCATTTCTGTCTTTTCCTCACAGGAAAAGTTCTCGACATCCCACAGTAGGGCAATGTGGGAAGCCAAGGTCTTTAAAAAATACTCTTTCGTTATACATACATACACATGTCGTTAATGAGTAATTCACATGCAAATCAACAAGAAATCCTTCCGTTTAATCAAGAAACCATTACAATTCTTTTTCATTTTTACCTTCCTGCCGTCAATCAGATACAAGTTTTTTTTTTCACAGTAAGACTGACATACCCCAGCAGTTGTTGCATGAATGTTCTGCACTGTTGATTTCGTCGCTAAACTATCACTCGATATTCAGATGCGGTGGAAACACTTGCATGAGGGGAAACCTGTCATGTAATCATGGTGCACATTAAAAGTTAATTGCTTAAGGTGTTGTTACGTTGAAGTCGCCGTTGAATTAGTAAGCCAAATAGTTAATGAAAGTTTTTTTTGTACATTGAAATCGCAGGCACACCTGTCGTTACTGGTTTGAACAAAATCAACTCTCGATAGTGTCAAAACAAATGTTTCCGGATGAAGTAGGGCTCAGTCTGCCATTCTGGAATTCGAATGACACATAGCAATGACATGCAGCGAGCAAAATTTTGGCAGATGTGTGCCGCTACTCTTAGTAAATTCAAACAAATAAAAAGAATGGGAGTAGAAATGATGTAAAAAGGTATTTAGATCCTTTTTTACGAGGGCTTATCACACCCTTAGCAGAATTATTGACGTTTTTTACCGCGAAAACCTTGTTTTTTTTACGAAAATTTCGTTGAGGAGAATAAAGCAATAATGGCTGGGTCGGGCTTAAGTGTGATAATCATGTGCCGAATTTCTGCATGATTTTATTCGGTATCGAACGGAAGGCAGAAGGTGCTGTCAAAGAAATAAATCAGGTCAATAAACTCTAGCCATTGTAGGCAATTTAATTGACAGTACCAAATGAGAACCCATAGATTAGCAATGCGTGCGTTGGTTCGAAGAAAATCTATGACAAAGAAATCTTTTCAAACTTTTTTGGGAGCTTACAATCTGGTAAGCATGGCTTCTGGATAAAATGCAATGATTCCATGACTCAGGCAGCTAAGTTCAGCCAACCTACTGTTTGAAGGACGAAGGTAGAAAACTGCGTGGGCAGTGCCATCGTTTCTTTTAAACAGCTAGAGAAAGGAGAACGTTCCATAGATATGTACAAGGTGGCCTAAAATGTATCACCCTATCGGAAGATGCTATAACTTTTGCAGATGGGGGCAACTGTCAGTTTGGTTTTGATATTTTTGAAGTAAGCAGATGCAAAATACACGTCGACAAGCCGTGGATACTCTTCAAAATCGCGAAATATTCATTTTTTTTTTTTACGGAATAATTCTGGAGTGATTTTGGCGCAACGAAAATTTCGGCGCAGATTTCCCGGCCGTCGTAGGCCAACTGGTCAAACATTAAGGCATTTAGCCGCTTATCTCGAGGAGACTGGAATAACATGTGACAGAAGAGGCACCGGAAGGCCTCATAGTGCTCATTCCAAAGAGTATATCGCCGCTGTGGCTGAAGATGTCGCGGATAAGCCATCAACAACGACCAGACCAGATCAGAGCGATACAGAACAACGATCAACAAGTTTTTATTGCCTCAAATTGATCAATTGGGTCTGGAGGATATGTGGTTCCAACAGAACGGTGCAACCGCACAATAGCTTGCTAAACAATGGACATTTTAAAGGATGCGTGTTTGGGTCGTCTGATGTCTCATTTTGGCTATTTGCACTGACCGGCAAGATCGCCTGATTTGACAGCTCTAGACTTCTTTCTTTAGGGGTTTTTTGAAGTCACGGATCTATGAGAACAAGCCACAGATTCTGGAAGCTCTCAAAGGGAATATCCGACAAGAGTGCGGGAACGTATCGTACTGCCCACATCTACATCCTATAAGATCCAGACACAGAAGAGAAACGGAACAAAGATTGCTTGCTATCTGGTGGTTGTTCGGTCTTCCTGAATCATACCGAGTTCGCGATGAATTTTGGCAGAATAGGGAGTTAGCTTTGCTCTCTCCCGCATTCTTTTAAAGTGGGCCGCCGGTAGTTTGTAGCCTGTGACAATCGCTGTGAAGAACGGGGATCTGTGGGATCTGTTTAGGGCCAGAATGACCCTTGTCTTTATCTTGTTGTTATTTGTCAAGAAATTCGAAGTCTACAGTTGGAGTCTTCACTTGTGCCCATGCATGCTAGTCGCTTTTTCTACGTAGGTTTCTTAGGCAGCCATTGGTCAGGATGGTTCCGACAATGCTTGAATACATTCAGTGAATGATGGCGGGTTTGGGTCTTCTCTTTTTACAGAAAATTTCACTTCATGCATAGAGAGCGATTGACGGTATTTCTGCGGTATTTTATTTCCATGCCAGTTTTCCCACGTAGTGGATATTTTTAACGCAATTCCATCAAGTCTGGCCTGAACTCTTTCTTTAAAAAAATTGCTGATGAAATGACCTTCCCCCATTTGCTGGGGTTGACATTGAGTCCACATCTATAAGCTCAGTTATAGGATCGATTGTAGCAGTTCAGTGATGCGGCTTCTCTCAATTTTCATCCTCTGAATTCCCGTACACATCGTTCAATTGCGTAAATCTCAGTTTGAAAGATTTGGACCATAGACCTCAGCTCCAGTACTGGTATTTGCCAATTTAGAGCCATCTGTCTATTAGATTATTGAATTTGGTAAGGTGACGGGACCTTAATTTTTTTCATTTGTCACGGTCACCTGTGACCTTTTTGCAGAAATGTCTAGGGTCTTGAAAATTGAGACAAATTGAATGCATTCCACGATCCTCGGATGGCTTGTAAAATCAATGGCTTCTCTCTGCACTTTATTAACTTAGTGAAGCACTCCTCCACCTCCCTCGTTAGCTATCAGAAGAAAATTTCCTAAGGGAATGAGACCTTATCTCAGTTGGAGCTACTGGATTACCGACATTTAGCACTTGGAGGTGACTGTAGAAGTTTCTAAAAAGAGTTTGATTTGCAAGAAAAGACCCTGTTAAAATTTAATTTTTACTGAACTAAGCTTCCTTTATTTATGCACAAAAGTACAACTGACTTATACATAACAACATTTGTACATAAGTATGTATATAGGGCGAACATTTCCTGATTCGCATCCTTTCTCAATCATAACGTCCGCCATAGTACTAATCATTCAAGCAAAAATTGCATTTCCTTTAGGAATACAAAATAATTTGAGTTACTATGTAGTTATTCCTATGCTGCCGCTTTACCCCATTTCTCAAACCCATTTGGAAGATTATTCCAGTGGACTGATCTGATCCAAATTAGGGAAGTTGACAGTAAAAGTGGACGAGGCAAAAATTGAAAAAGATTTTTGTCATAAGGTGTTAGGACTTATCGGCAATCGTTTGTATTTACAAAAGACCACCACAGCAGGATAATATGACACAAAGGCCAATGTGTCCCAATCCCAATCTGTGCACCCTGCATACAAAATGGGGTTGTAAGTACAAATGACAGCATGCGTTCCTTTGAAAAACTGAGCATCATAGATTTTGTGTATGTTGCTGAATATTTTAGAGAGGGTTCGAATATCTGTGGATGGAATCTTTGCAGTTTCCTATAACAATCCATTAGAAATGAGTGTACAAACGTATACAAGCATAAAGTATGTATTGGCAATAAAAAACTATTTTCCGATGCTAGAGTGTCGATAAGAAACCGAATGTTCTTAAATTACTCACATTAGGCTCTGGGGAATGCTCTTGATAATATCTACAGATTAGTAGAGCAGAACATTACTGAGCAGGACGATTCGAGATGTAGATAATTGTTCGTTATGCCCTTGATAACATCAGGAATTTGTTTCGCAAACAGGTATCGATTACGTGTCCGGGAAGTGAGTATATCGGTTTCCTGTTCTTTTGCTGATTGAAACATAGCAAAAGGTGTAAAGTAATCCCACACGGCAATCAACACAGTCATAACTGCCTTTACAAAAAAATAAAGCACAACCACCAACAGGCTAGATACGAGAATAAAAAGCATCACTTCGATTGATCCGTTACTATCTGAGCACAAAATACAATCCAGAATAAGCAACGAGGATGTCTGCAGATTGTTTAACGGCGACGACGAATCAAATCACACTTTCAGGCAGAATGAACCATTTAACCTGGACGAGGAAGACCAACAATTCCGTCCACCCGACCTGGACGAAATAAAGATAGACATGTCTACATGCCGAGCCCGATAAATGGAACCTCAACATTGTTTCGCCGATCCTCAAGAAAGGAGACCCTCTGAACTGTGCCAACTACAGAGGCACCAGTCTTCTTAACATCGCTTACAAGATCTTATCTGCCGTGTTGTGTGAACGCCTGAAGCCGTTCGTCAACAACTTGATCGGTCCATATCAGTGTGGTTTCAGGCCAGGAAAGTCCACCATCGACCAAATATTCACACTGCGGCAGATCTTGGAAAAAACCCAGGAACTTCAAATCGATACCCACGACCTCTTCATCGATTTTAAGGCCGCGTATGTCAGCGTCTATAGAGACTAGCTATACAGAGCCATGTCTAGTTTTGGCATCCCTGCCAAACTCGTCCGTCTGTGCAGGATGACGATGGAGAATGCACGCTGCTCCATCAAGGTCGGTAAAGACCTTACCGAAATGTTTGATGCCAAAAATAGTTTTAGACAAGGCGACGCGCTGTCATGCGACTTCGTCAACATCGTCTTCAAAAGAATAGTGTAAAACTCAAGCTCCAACACCAATCTTTCAAAAGTCCGTCCAATACGCCGACGATATTGACACAATCAGAAGAACGCAGCGTGCTTTCACTGGCGCGTTCGTGAGTATTAGGACGGAGGCGGCGAAGATGGGTTTAGCGATAAATGCGGGCAAGATGAATTATATGCTGTCAACAAGAAAGGACATTCAACACCGACGTCTTGGACAAAACGTCATAATAGCAAGTTATAACTTTGAGGAATTCAAGGACTTTGTCTACCTCGGTTCACCTATCAATTCAGACAACGAAACCAGCTGCAGCGCTGAGATCAAACGAATAATTATTTTTCCCAATCGCTGTTTCTTTAGACTAAGAAGGCAATTAAGTTGCAAAGCCCTCCCTCGAACGACGGAAGTGACCTTGTATAAGACCTTAATCGTCTCAGTCCTGGTCTACTCAAACTTTGTCAAAATCGGATAAGGTTGCTCTCGGCTGTATCGAGAGGAAAATTCCTCGGATGATTTTCGGTCCCGTCCCCACCAAAACGACGAACCGAACGGGCTGTACATTGAAATCAAAGAAGATTGAAGCTCCGGCCCAGAAAACCTTCAAATCCACACCCGAGGGAAGGCGCAGTAGACAAAGACCGCGACTCAGGTGCCGCATGCAAGTGGAAGGAAACCTTAACCAACTTTGTGTGCGAAACTAGAGGCAGCTGGCTAAAGATCGAGCTGACTGGAGACGCTTGTTGGTTGAAGCCTATGTCTACCTCGGACTGTAGCGCCAACTTAACTAAGTAAGTAGGTTACTACAAAGAATGGATTCTATAAGAGGAAGGATCGGATTTAACTTACTTTATCCTTTTGAAAACCATAGAAGCTGATGAATTAGCTCATATTATATGACGATAAATGACCCGATATTTCACAAGAAGTGGAAGTCAAGAAATATAAATATCGGCCATAATCACTCTACATTGAAATTCATGATTTTGTGAAGCAAATATACATGAAACATGGAGATGAAAAAAAGAGGCCGGCTTAATTTCTGCGCTCCTAGGACCGAAATCCTTCTGTGGCCTTAACTGGGCTACCGCCACAGCTTTATTAAGCAACCGGGCTTAAGCAACTCCTACAAGGAAATTCTAATCCCTTACAATAAAAACATGAGAAAGCTTGTGGCCTAAGATACAATCTCAACAAACTAAACCTTTGTTCAGATACAGAATGTCGACAGGACTATAATGTGAAAAAGAAGAACCGAAAATATATGCATATTGTCAAGTCGCTTGTGATGTTTTTCTGTTTTAGAAAAAGTGTCACTAATGGAGTTTGGGGATTTACAGAAATGCGAACCTAAGTTATAGGTAAATTCAAATCCACTAAAGACCTTCTTAGCGTCAAAATGCCTCTAAGATGTCTTCTATCACAGAAGTCACAAGCGTATACGTGTATACGTCTTATTACTATTCCTTAAATCATTAAATAGAGACCAGTCTCTGTACTTGATATTCATACAACCAAACATTATTATAAATTTTAAATGTTTCCATTTCAGAACTATAGGACCCTATTTCAAAAGTAGGTCTACTACCTAAGATCACTCCATTTCTTTACGTTTCCCAAAACAAAAGTTATTTTCATACAGTAACTGACTGCAACATTTATCTCATCTTTAACAACGTTTTTATGAGCCAGTGTATGCTGTACCCTTAGGTATGAATAAAAAAAAAAAACCAACCCTCCTTAACAATGTTTTCAACATCCGATTCGACATGGGGTGAGTGCAAACAATGGACGATTTCACGTCACCTGCCGCACACAAAGCAAATTAAATACTACGCACAGTTGAATGAATCAGGAGTCGGGATTTCCGAAAATAAAACATGAGACAGAGAATTCAAAACTGCATTCGTTAGCCGTGGACCTTGGAAACGGAAAAATTCACGAGAATTTATTTCTCTTGTTATCCCGTGAACACTAGGAGTTTTTGTTGATGAATAAAATTAAGCAGATGTACTCGTATAGTTAGTTTAAGAATTGTTTTAAATCTCAAAAATTTTCAAGTGTCTAAAGCCAAGTTGCTAAAAACCGACGACAAAATATATAAAAATTGATTTTTATCATATTTATGTACATACTCGTATATCCCTTCATATACTTAAAAATACATAAGACCAGAACTATAGCTAATTTCACTAGTTCGAGCTCCTTTCTGGACGGCAGTCATGCGACCAGACTGTACACCCACTTTGACAAACACTGAAGCAGTTGTGAGGTGTTGGGTAAAAATCATTGAAATTAACCGTCGCTTTGCCACTATGACTAAAGTTCAGATGGCAGACTGCATTGGGTTATTGGTTAACTTGACAACGCCTGACTTTTTGACATCGGTTTTGCCATTTGGAAGGACGAAATTCTGGCAAAAGTAAAAATACTAATCGTAGCCAAAGGTTGGTCATAATCATTGACAATTCCAGAATGAACGTTAGTACTGAGGCTGAAATTTGTTGCGAGCACGTACAGATCTAAACTGTTCGTAAAGGATGATTGCAGTGTTCTTTAAACTGACGTCACAGCAGAAGTAGTCGTCCTGCAAATATCAAATTTATTAAGAAAACCAATTTTTATTGCAATTTACAATTATTTACTTTATTTCCAAAAATATACAATTTGTACTTTCTTAAAAGATATAACCTCGGTCTCTACGTGCACAAGTAAAAATGACTAGTTTACTTTACAAAAGTAATTATTTAATATAAAAAAATATGATTGCAATTTTCTTTTTAATCATAATTACAATTACAATTATTATACTTTTTAGTTTGCTCTTTGTAAGGTACATATTTGTTTGTTTGTTTCTTTTTTTCTAAGGCATATTTATACAACAGAAATATGATTTATTAAAAAAAATAAATTAATTAATCGATGATAAAACTAAACCGTTTGCAACATGTTTTAATCTAAATGTTAGATTTCATTTTAAATATAATCTTAA
This sequence comes from Matsumyia berberina, assembly GCA_917880715.2. NCBI lineage: Eukaryota > Metazoa > Arthropoda > Insecta > Diptera > Syrphidae > Matsumyia > Matsumyia berberina. The sequence continues at coordinate 42,104,346 of OU862870.1, forward strand.
GAATTTAAATAAATTTTCCAATGGTTGAAAAATGTATTTCTTATTTGAGATACTGGTGATCTTTGGTTTTTCCAACACTAAATTGGCGAGACGATACTACAAATCTGTATTTTTGAGCTGAATAGAGGAAATCCACCAGCGTCTAGTAATTTAATCCACCAATTCCGTGGTTGATATTCATTTTGTTATACCGAAACTGATTGACGCGGAGAATTATAATCAGCACTTATGTACCTAAGTATTTTAAACTTCAAAGAAATGTTGGCTCCGTTTAGCTGTATGGTGGATCGCGCACAATTATTTGACGACCGAGTCCAAATTGACTCTCAGAGGTTTGTCATTCCACGACGAGAGGTGTTGATGGTGGATTGAATCTACGCAGCTCGCTCAGCAGTCAAACACACTATCCACTCAGCCACGACGATTAGCTCTTGAAATCTCTTTAAATATGATCTCTCTACTACCAGTGTTATGCCTTTGTAGAGGACTTGACATCAGCTTTCACAGATTATCGAGACTTTTTATTAATTTCTCGAGAAATAATCTTAACATCATCAGTCCAACCTGGAACTACCTTCAGGGCGACCACTGCACCATAGCCGCAGATGCAGCGAAAAAGTTTGCGTAATTACAGGGCTCGCACCTGTACCAATTCGTTCACCAGTCCAGCGCACTAAACAGCGCCAAGATCTTTTCGAAAAATTGCCCACATAGTGGACGAACAAAGCCCTATCCCCTATGCATGCTGTCGAATCGGAACTTTTGGGTCCTCAGAGACACTAGCCTCTACAGCGGCTATAATATCTTCAAAGTGCACAGAGCTCAATCTGGTGGATGGGTGGATGTCCAGTCGAATGAATTGAAGGCGAAACTTATCAATAAATACATTCATCGAGTTGCGCGTTTACTTCGCCAATTACGTTATATACACCTTAAAGCGGTCGAAGAACCTTGTAACATTGTTGAATTAAACTCTGATTTTGGAAATAAATTTCAACAATTTGAAGCGATTTTGCGTGTTAGTCTTTTCATAAGTATGCTGAACACAATGCCATCTTAAATGCAAAAATATACTCACATTTGACAGTTTGTACCTACTGAAAAAGTAGTACTGTCTAATGGCTAACTACACCCTATGTGTAACTAAGAAAAGACTGTTTCAAAAGAAGTTAAATAGAACGAACAAGTCGTATACGGATAGGAAAGATTAGCAAAAAATACAGAAACACTGTGAGATCAAGGACCTTGGGTGACGCTGGTTCTAGAATACAGTTTCTTAAATTACTGAATGCATGCGTGTATTCCAATCCGAGGTTCTGGCCATACTCAAAGCAGAAACAATACTGAATATGAAACCAATACCACTACTTACATCGACTTAGTGAGGCCCCTATGAAATAGTAGGTAAAACTTTGCTGGGTGCGTTGACATCGTGGAATAGCAGGGATCGAGTTCACAAGAAACGGCGGTAAGAAGCAATAACTCGATTCAGATATTCAAACCGCCTTTATGAGTGCAAGGATCTGTTATTAAGAAGAGTGTAGCTAGGTTATTAAATCGACGCTGGCTGACCATTAAAGGAAAAGTGTTTCAGCCATCTTTGTATATAAGAAGAATCTTAGCAATCCTTAAACGCAGTCAGCACCGGTAAGTAAGACTGATGATAAAGGTCCTATTAAGAAACTGTATTTTAGGGAAACACATCAAATAACTAGACATAACAGATTCAGGCTTGTGCAGGTTCTGTAACGATATCTGCACATCTGAGGAAAAAGTCATACGGATGGACTAAATTACTTAGGCAATTACTTACTATAGTCACTTAGAGGAAGAAGGTTGATTAGACTATCCGCAATTTATAGAATTCTATACAGCAACCAAAGCACAATCTTTCATAAATCTGTCCAACTGCTTGCGTACGCCAAGGGCAAACGAGGGCAAAATTAAGTATTTACTGCCAACAAGAAGGGACACCCAACACTGACGAATTGGAGAGAACGTCACAGTTGATAGCTATAACTTCGAGGTAGTAAGGGACTTTGTCTACCTTGGCTCTGGTATTACCTCAGATAATGACACCTCGTCGGAAATCAAATGAAGAATAACTCTTGCCAATCGCTGTTTCTTTGGGCTAAGTAGGCAATTCAGTAGTAAGGCCCTATCCCGAACAACTAAGGAGATTCTATATAAGACCTTAATCATCCCAGTCCTGCTTTATGGCGCTGAAGCATGGACGCTGTCGAAAGCGGGTGAAATTATCCTTGCTTGCTTCGACCTTTACGGAATCGAAAAATATTCGATTCCGTAAAGGTTGGCGGGTTTGGAGGAGAAGATTTAATCACGAACTATACGAGCTGTACAGCGGCATTGACCTAGCCAAAAAACTGCGCATTGGGCGTTTAAGATGGCTAGGACATGTAGAGCGAATGGACACTAATTCTCTGGCAGAGTCTTCGAATCTAACCCGGAGGGACAACGCAGTGGAGGAAGACCTCGCCTAAGGTGGCACGCACAAGTACAAGGTGACCTCAAACAACTTGACGTGCGCAACTAAAGGCAGTTAGCTAAGGACCGGGCTAACTAGAGAGGGTTGTGTGTTGATGCCCAGGTTCACCCCGAACTGTACCGCCACCTAAGTAAGTAAGTAAGTATACAGCAACCAAATACTTTGTGAACAATGATTACGGTCGTCTACATCGCTCTTTCCGCTATTCGTGATGGACCCTTCGTATACCTAGTATTTGTCTCAACACTGTTTCCCAACACACCTAACCTTGCCTAGCCTCATGAGCACGGAATCCGCTCTAATTTTGATGTAACCTTTCAGGAGATTGTTTAGTAAAATAAAATGAAAGTTCAAGTCATTTTAAAGTTTGACCAAAGATATCAGATGTTTTAACTAATAATGAAATTTAAAATATTTTATGAACAAAGTTTAACTCTTTTATGAAATCACGTAATACATAATTGTTATCCTAGAATTTGTCTCAACATTTTTATTTAAAGAAAAAACTTCAAAATTGCAAAACAAAATTTCAAAAGAAGGTGGAACTGCCTTTATTTTAAAATATTTTGTGTCACAATTTCAAAGTTTCAATTGTTATTTTGTTAATCTTAAAAATGTTGAAAGGCATTCGTAGGAATATTATTTTCTATCTTAAATTGCATTAGATGTATGTAAGGATATCGAAATATCTTTAGCAAATGTTCTTTTCCTTTTTATAAATCAGTCATTTCAAAAACTACGCAGTCATCCATGTGACGGTTTTGTCACAACTTTAGTAACTTTTAGTGCAGAACTGAAAAATTCTAAGTCTTCTTATAGTTATCCCTCCTTAGCTTGTTAGCTTGTGTAGGAAATTCCACGTTTAGCAAGAAAATACATAAAACAACATCACAGATTCCAGAGGAAAAATGTTGACTTGTGTACGCCGTTTTTGAAATAAGAGATTTAATGGTACAGATTTCTTCAGAGAAAATATTGTAAAATAGTTCTAAACGTAATTTTTCACAATATTTTGGTAAGAAATTGTAGGTGATAGAGGGCGCTTTTGTTCTTTGCACATTCGAAAGGAACCGGCATAAACGATTTTCAATTCCACGTCCATTTTCAACTTCACGCTTAATTAAAATTTTACGGTTTTTCACAACAGTATTTTTAAAACCAAGTCTTTAAGTAAATTTAGATTTGTAGTACCATGTCACCGAGAATTAAAAGGAAAAACTAAGGAGTTTGCACTTGAAATGTGGTCTGTAGGTGACCTGATGTAAAGAATAATTCAATCTTTCAACCATCGGAAATGAAATAATTAATTTCACTCGCGTTTTAGGAACCTAACATTTAAAGACAAGCCTATACTAAGCAACAGTAAATTGTCCATACCCACTACTGTTCACAGCCTGTTCAGTGTAGTCCTTCCATGGCGGCGTATGTGAATAAAAGCTGCTACTGTGATGCAATGGAACCGATGTTTGCTGCTCTTCTTCGATTGAATTGCCATGATAGACGTCCTGCAATTCACTACTTCTGAAGCCATCGGTCGTTATGTGAGTTTGACCGGTGGATGCATATCCGATTGGTGTTTGACCCGCATATGCCTCGCACTGATGCATGTGGTGATAGGCGGCAGGCGTTGCTGATGGTAATCCTACAACTGCGGCATCAAAGCTGCCTTTGAAGAGATCAAATTTTTCCTGCGAAAAGTTGGCAGTCGATTCTGGTCGTTGCTGAAGGGTGCACGCACCATATTGCCGCATACTGCTGTATAGATCGAATGTTCCAAATCCTGGTGCGTTCATCATGTGATACGGTCTTGGGTTTACGAAGATCGCGTCAAACAGCTCCTTGGTTATCCGCTCCCCACTCAGTGTCAAGTTCTGCAATTTCTCCAGATCGAGATTGATCGTGCCACCACTCTCGAGTACTTGCTCCAAGGCGAAGATGTAGTTATGCGCGAATCGAAGAATCTCAATTTTTGTGAGTTTAGTCTCCTCCGGCAGTGATGGCAAAGTGCTTCGCAGACGCTCCAATGCGTCGTTCAGAGTGTGCATTCGATTTCGTTCCCGGTCGTTCGCCTTCATCCGACGGAACTTCTTGATCCGAACAACTTGAGTTGGACTTCTGGAGCGCGTCACTCGATTTTTTCCCACAGCGTACTTCCGTTTTGGTTTCGCCTGCTTGGTTGGGGTGGAGGTTTGAACTCCCAACTTTGGGGCGAATCCGGGCATTGAATCTGAGTTTGTTTGCAGAACTGCATTCTCCGCTGCGATGCTAGGTGCAAGATCCGCCGGATAGTAATCCACTGATCCCTCGAAAACTAACTTGCGCGGGGCATACGACCCATCGGCTGTTTCGAAACTCTTTTCGTAACCACTGTCAAAGGACGAGTCGTCAAATTCGAAAGAACGATCGTCGAAACCACTGTAGCACGATGACATTTCGCAAAATTCGTTTTTAAACTCAAAAAATCGAAACTAATCGGAAGTCATAGTACTTCATACGACAAAATACTGTCGGCTTGTTAACGGACCGCGTTTCGAATACCAACTAACGTTCGGAAAAGAGTTTTCATTAGTTTTGTGCAATGCTCGTTTCGGGGTTGCTACTCTTCGTTTTGCTTATCAGAGAGCAACCCTTGTTCGTTATATTACACCAATCGCCGAGGGGGTTGGTCTCTAATGGACGGCCAATAGAATACTTGGAAAGACCTACGATCAAAGGGATTTATTGTGATGCAGTCGCGTTACTCATTTTTTTGTCGAGTGCGGCTATTACTTTTTCCCTTTTTATTTCGACATTATATCGCCCCGGGGCTTATCAGAAAATGCTTTAGGGATGATTTTATGTGGCGACTCTCTTCCTTTCCGTGCTCAGCACCCCAAACATTAAATATTTTCATTCCATGTTTGTTCGTAACGCAGACATCTTCTTGATTCATATACTGTGGGTTATGTAGATGCGTTTGAATAGATTGAAGAGGGTTAATTTTGAATGTTTACATGGGCGCAAGAACCAACTTGACATTGCTTGAACCAGTAGAACCTGTTGTCGAGTAGTAAAAAAATGTTTATTGCCATTTTGATTATTTTGAGGTAAAAGTAAAGGCTTGTTAGCAGATAACCTCGAAGGTGGTTTAAATATTTAGTTTTCAAGCGACAGGTTCTCCTTCTGCATTCCAGATGGCCAAGTATCTATTTGATGACTTAATAACCGATTTATTAACTGGTTTAGGTTACAGACTTAACCACAACACGTGACCGACCAACGTTGAGCCTTAACATGCAATTCCGGTAACAAATCGTCAGTGTCGGTGGTGAATTAATAACCACAAGAGATCCTCTGAAGTGGTAACCACGTGTCAACACTTAAAGAGGTCGTCTGTCTATTATACAAGTGATTACGTGTGTATTACCAGTCACGTGCACTGTGAGAAGGCGTTCTAAGAAATTATAAATATATCACTGTAAATCAGTCTAATGATTTAATTTGTTGCATTGACAACACACGTGCTGGTGTTTATTAAGGAGGCGTTGTTATGAAATAAAAAATTATTTTAAGTTATTTACCAGCGCATTTGCTTTCATTTTGACATATAGCTAATAACAACAAGCGTGTGATTTTAGTTAGTCTACACTTCACCCCACCTCGATAGCTAATTGCAGATTCACAGACCAATTGGCTTGAAAGGAATGATATACCAAGCATCCACTTATCGTGATTTTTAAAATGGAGATCGGATTTTCTTTGCTGTCTCAAACCCGAGGGCAAGGATTCAAAAACGATCTTAACTGAAGCTGTTTTGTAGTATTGCTTAGTGTTCCTGAGGCAATGCAGTCAAAGTGATTGAGCTTTTTAAACGAGGTTGTACCTATGTTCCACCGGAAAGTATAGCCTGCACGATACCAACTCCGTAACGGATTGAGGCTAATCGATTTGCGACAGAGCTAACACTGCCGTCGTAAGCGCGTGGTTACTGGATCTTAATATTCGTAAGGAGACAACTGACAGCATTGCAAAACAAATTACTTACTAACCATAATTCAAGTTGGACCTGGACCCCAACCGAAAAGCGTATCAAGCCAATAAGAATGCCAGCCAGCTGCCTTCAGTATCGCACGCAAAGTAACCAACTTCCTTTCTACTTGTGCGGGACCTTATTCGCAGTCTTTCTCAACTGCGCTGTTCTTTCGGAGTAGACTCAAAGGTTTTCCAGGCCAATGCGTTGGTTTTTCATCTATTTACATTTCCCAACAACCTTAGTCATTGTATTTGAACTGTTCTGACGAACTCAATGTCGCCGTACAGCACGTCTATGCAGATGGGACCTAAGATCACCTGAAGAACTTTTCTCTCGAAACAACCGAGGGTGACCTCATGCACTCTTGACAAATTCCATGGATCTGCGCCATAGAGCAGGAATGGAGTGATTGCGCTCTTGTATAGACTAACTTTAGTTGGGCATGAGAGTACTTTACTACTCACTTGTCATCTTATACCAAAGAAACAGTGATTACTTACTTCTACTTAAGATGGCGCAGCAGTCCGGAGTTTACCTGGGCCTCAACCAACAAGCGTGTCCAGGCACCTCGATCTTTAGCCAACTGCCTCCAGTTTCGCACGCCAAATTGATTAAGGTCCACTTCCACTTGTGTTTGCCACCTGAATCGCGGTCTTCCACTCCTGCGCCGTCCCTCGATTGTAGATTCGAAGACTTTCTGGGCCGGAGCATTAGTCTCCATCCGCTCAACATGAGCCAGCCATCTCAGTCGTTGGACCCTCACTCTTCTGGCTAAGTCGATGTCGCTGTACAGCCCGTACAGTTCGTCGTTGTATCTCCATACCTCTACGCAGTCCATACCATAAAGCAGGAAAGCTGCAAATAAAGTCTCATAAAGGGTCACTTTCGTCATTCGAGAGAGGGCTTTGCCTTTTTAGCCCAAAAAGAAACAGCGATTGGGAAAAGTTGTCCTTCCTTGATCTAATCATTGGTGTCATTGTCTAAGTTTCTAGCGGAGCCTAGGTGGACAAAGTCTCCAAATACATCAAACCTTACATCAAAGTAGTCGAGGGTGACGTTGTTTACAAGACGTTAGGGTATAGTATGTATGTATGTATATAGCCCGAATGTTCATGAGGTGAACATTGAGTCTAATCACTTCCCTGTTGTAGACAAGGTAAAGTTGGCATAATGAATAAAATTTTTATTCAAACATTTTTCGAATGGCCAGAAACCCCATCTGGATTCTTCGACATCATCATTATCTGCATGGCCTACTTTTCCACTATGAGAGTCGCGGGTTAAGGGAGATTAAATGGACCCTCCATACCTCTCGATCTTCCGCCATCGACTCTGAATCATCAGGAGATACATATCCCCATACGGGTAGAGATGAGATTTCGGACCTAAAGCATCTCCTCCAATCCAACCACTGTGAGAAATCGGAGTATCTGGATTGGGTCCAACGATGGGAGATCCGTTACAGAGAAAGTATTTGCTCCCAGGTGTGCTCTTTTTTTGTGGATCAATGCTCCACATTCCATAAGGAGGTATGACGGGGTCTCCTCGGCATCACTGCAGAATCTGAAGTTTCCGTTCGCTTCTATTCCCATTTTCCTGAGATGCTCCCTGAGTCTGCAATGGCCCGTTAAGAAGCCCATTAGAATGCGAAGCTTGTTTTTGTTGGTGCCTAAGCAAGCCTTGCTTCTCTTTCGGTCGTAGTTCCCGAGGAGTTCCTTTGCCTGCCTTGGTTCTGGGAGTGCTTCCCATAGTCTTCTTCTTTTGCACTTTTCCTCTCTTCGCATGGCTCGGGTCCAACGAATGGTGTTTCTGACCCTTTCCTTGGCAGTTCATCGGCAGCCTCATTTCCTTCTATACCTACATGACCTGGCATCCAGTAAAAGTTGACTTTTTAGTTCCGGCCCAGACTATTTAACTTTTCCAGACACTCGTAGACCAGTTTGGATCTGATTTTTTAGGAACTCAGTGCCTTGATGGCAGCCTAGCTGCCCGATAGTATAGCGATGTTTTGCTCGTGATATCTTCTATTGAAGCTGATTTGTGCATATCCTTCGATATATACCTCTGCTTGAAAAATACTGGGCAATGTTCCCATGGGCTCCGAGAACTTAGTTCGGGGCCCGTATACGTATACTCCGTATACCCGTAGGATTCCATAGCACGTTTTGGAAGCCAATTTTGGGGGAACGCGTTTAACGTACTCAAACCATAAAAGTATGGACCTCTCCGTTCAAAGAAGTAGCTCCTCGACATTGAGTTCCTTCCCGATTCTGGTGTTCCTAACTCGAACTCGGCGAGTAAGCTCCGCAATACAACGAAGAAATCTCATTTCAGCAGCTTGTATCCTCGATTTTATTCTTTCGTTCATTACTCAAATCTCTTGTGCATAGCTAAGGGTCGGAACAAATACTGAATATAAGACCTGTAGCTAAGCTTCCATGCCCAGCTAGGCCCTCCTGATAACAGATTGACCAAGCTATCTCAAAATTACTCCAACCTGACCAGTTTTACAGGACAACTCAATATTGCTCCTTTTATCAGTCGTGAATAGAACCCGAGATACGCCTAAAAAAAATCAACAAATTGGAAACTACCTTCGCCAACAAGATGTTGAAAATGATACATGTACACTTTGAAAAATGCTTAGAAGACATTTAGCTGGCGAAGGAAGGTTTGAATCATAATCACTGCCACACCAACGTTACATAGATTAATTTACATATTAATAGAATTCGAATAATATGCCTACGAATACGAACATGTCATGATAACAATCGAATTGATTAACCATATCTAAGCAATTTTCACGCTACGTCCGCTTATCCGAATTTCAGCCACCAATGAATTGTTAATAAGGCATCCAAATCGCAAACACAAACCTAATCACATTAAAATTCATTCGGTTTACCCTCTAGAGATGCACCCAGTTTGTATCACATGTAATCTTTGTTTACTTTGCCATAGGTAAACACACAAGCACGTTTGTCTTGTTCCGTGTCATTTTTTTTTTTTTGAAGGGCCATGTCCCATTCCGAAATGTCATCCGAAATGCAGCTTCCGAACCGTTTCGCATTCAAACGTCAAAAGCGTATAATCCTCCAATTTCGAAAGCAAACACTTTTCGGTAACAAAAGGCCACCAAAATTAGATCCTGAGGTTGGTGTCGCCCTCGCCGTTTTCTCCGGTCCGAAGCAAAATGCAGCAAGGGAAAATCCTAAAATTCGAATCTACCCCGAGAAATGATTGATGCAGTTTTTTTTTTTTCCTACAAAAACACAAATTTTCTAAGAGAAATCCGGGCAATATGAGTTTATATGCTGGTACAGGGATAGAACACGCACACACATGTATGTACACATGCTCAATAATATTTCCCATTTTATTGTTCCTCTGGCCGGTCGGTAGGAGAATAGAAATCTTATTGACGTGCCACAAGCCAGGTGCGGCCATGAAAATGGGGTGTAATTTGCTTCACGTACTCGCTTCAATTAAAATTCATACGCTTGCATATTCTGAAGGATATCGGATTTCAAAGTGTGTTTACTTATGCCATCGGGCAAGAATTTTATACCATCACCCAAACTCGGCGCTGGCTGTTCGAAAAATGTAAAAGAACACCTCTGGGTACGTCTGCATTTCGTGGTGATTTTCGTCGGTTGTTGAAATGCAATTAGCCGGAGGTTATGGATTTCACGCACTGATTTTCGAACGACATGCTATAAAGAGATGCGAGATAACCGCGTGGTTGTTAAATCTGTTTGCGGTTGTGCTATGAGCCATGTACAATGTATGTACATCTCTATAGTTTTTTCTAAATATGTACTTGGGATGCGGTTCAGGAAAAGGTTCAAGGTTCGGTAACCCTTTAACAGTCTTCAATATAAGTAAATCCTTTTATTTGTTGTTTTTCTACATATAGAACAAATTATTCCAAAACTGAATTACATACATATCTGCGGTGCACTGAAATTGACTTGAGGAAGATAGAAACGCCTGGATTTGGTTTGAAACCTTTTACAATGTGTCATCTCGATCTTTACGAACGAGTCGTGAACAACTGACGGAGGTGGTGCCGATGTTTTTTTTTTTTTTTTGAAAATCTGGACGTTTAGCGCTCCTCCAATCTACCTAATCGCTGAAGCCTCAGGCCGGAGTCACAGCTATAGGTCCGGCCGTTGCTTGGTATCAAGCACCGATATTGTAGTTTGTATCATCAGCCAAGCTGCGATGAGATCCCTTGTATCCAGCTGAATAAAATGTATTAATGTTGAGGACTGCCCCATGTCTCCGATCGAGACAGTTTTCGCACTTTTTAGTATAATAGTTTCTAGGCGATTATCACATCTGACTGAGGAACTAACGAAAAACTGCCCTCGAAGTACAAATACCTAGTGAGAGATTCATCCGTAGAAAACTGATCATAAAGAGATAAGTACGTCTAGACTGTTGCGACAATGGCAAGCATGTTTAAACTGTCCTTGATGCCAAGAGATCGAAAGCCTGGGGCCGAATTACCACACTCGTTAACGAGTAACTCGTCATAGAAATGTGAAGATTTGGCATTACCGTTCCCAATGAAGTTAATCGGTCATTCGATCACGAGTTCCACTGACACACTCGTTATCGATTGCGATAATTCGGTCTCTCAATTCAATTAAGAGACAACGATTCGAAACTAACTAATGTTAATTAGTCGCAATTAGCCTGACCTCATTTACAATGATAACTACTTGGGGACTCTCCACTACAAAAAATACGCATTTCAACCCGACTATTCCAGCTGATGAGCTTAAAAGACGATGCACTGCACTTGAGGACGACTTGAGGACAGTTATCTTTTCTTTTTAAGACATCGAAAGAGCCTTCGATAATACCTCGCGAGAGGCGATCAGTCTCCAATCTCGAAATAAAAAAGAGTGAATCGCAAAATGTCCAGATGGAAGTCCGAAATGATAGAAACCAGGACAACTGAAACTATGGTGGGGCAAAGAACAAGGAGGAGTCCTACCTTCACTAATCTGGAGCCTGATTGTGGACAAGCTCCTATAAGAGCTAAAAGAAGTCGGCACAGACTGACAAGAATACAAAATCATGGAAAAAACTCGTTAAACTAAGGCAGGCGATTGAACTTCTCAGGAAGTTCCAAGGCCAAGGCCTAGCTTCTCGCAACAATTCATGTTGTGCGTGTTGCATTTTTCGCTCGAATGGAAAAGACCTACAATTGATTGCCGACTCATAACTGCGAATTGAGAAGCTTCTTCATGACGAATTATACTCTCGGAGGGTTGTCATTTCTCGACGAGAGGCAGTGCCGCAAACAGTTTTCGGTCAACATGGCTGGGGCTTTAACCCACGCAGATTTGCACAGCAGTCTAACGCATTAACCACTGAGCCACGACCACAGTTAGGCTCAGTGGTTAGTTAGGCATCAATAAAAACCAGCTATACATCCTAACTTTCTATGAATTTTTGAAGTCCTCTTTGAGGACTGGGATCTAGGCAAAACAATTTCTCAGATTCAAGAACATCTTGCTAATGTCGATGACTAGGATAAATTTTAACATAGCTGCGACAAGCGCTCAGAGCAGCTTACCTAGTCAGAACTCTACCTGAAACATAATGTATGAATAAATAATACGGCATCGCAGCTTTTAGAGGCCATAGCTTCTTGCCAACGTCCGTGGTGAGCATTTTATATTTATGGAAGGGACCTACAGATTTTATTACCGACTCCAAAAGTTGGATTAAAAATCTTCTTATGACAAATTATACTCTCACAGGTTTGTCATTGTTTTCCCAAAGGAAAACAAAAAAACATTTGTTTTTTTTAATGAGTTCAGCTTGGTCAGAACCAGAAGCCTAACGCACTGGGACTCTTGGCCACTGTGGCTTTTTTCTGCTTAGAGGTCACTGAGGACACTGCTCATTTTCTCTGTCACCCATACCTCTGCCAGATAACAAATAGGACCCTAGGCAAATTCTTCTTCAGAATCAAATCAGAATTTCTCAAATTTGCAAGGGCGACCGGATGGTTGAAACCAAGGAATTAAAACCGCAATAGGGAATATCATGGGTATCCGATGGACCTAAGTGTAATGAGACAGCCCTCATCAGCCCACAAACGTAACCTAACCTATGTATTTATATACATAGTTTCCAGGCTTCTCAGATATCACTTGAAAGATCGATGAATGAATGAAGCCAAGGCCTAGCTTCTCGCAACAATTCCTGTTGTCCGTGTTAGATTTTCGCACGAATGGAAGGGGATTTTAGTGCCGAACAGCGAATCGAGAAGCTTTTTCATGACAAATTGTTCTTTCGAATGATTGTCATTCCCCGGACCAGATGTGGTGTGCCGCGAAATGTTTTCGATGGACATGGCTGGGGCTTGAACCCACGCTCCTCGCAAAGTTACACGAATATTTTGTTATGCATTAAAACTACTTAACTACATTCAGATGATGTATGTACATACATAATTTGTACATATGTTATGTATGCATGTAATTATGTGTGAAAATACATAGATACTAATGTAGTCAAAACCACCGTTTATCCTTTTCAATTCAATTTCGAGGAAAAGGTTCAAGGACCACTTCAAATGTAGCAATCTAAACAGATCTTACCCTACCGTATTGTTATGCCAACGAGCTACCCACTTGTGCACCAGTCAGAATATAATCATCCCAAGTAGTGCAGGGTTATCAAATGTAAAAGGACGAACGAACCATGTGATTATACAGGGATTTTGACACTGACAAAAAAATGCATTACTCGTTTACATGAGTATGTATATAAATATGTATGCGCGTGGACCTGGACATGTATGTTCATTTTTCAAGAAATTTAGTTTTTTTTTAAACTGATTTCAGTGTAATAAACTAATCAAATTAGTTATGTTGGGTGCACAAGAACGGCGTCCATGTATAAAGCGTAAGGCACATACTTTTTCAAACTTTAAGATTAAACAACAACTTAAAGTTCCTTCAGGATACCAGGTAAGATAGGAAAAGCAAACCTCTTTATAATTGAGCCAAGTACACCACAACGGCCCACTCTCATATTTTTTATTCATAGCAAAGCATTACTGCCCAGCAATTCGAAAGCACACAGAATTATTTCGCAATTGTTATTTCGCAGCAAAGTTTCGACAATAAAGGTAAAAGCTAGGCCATCACATCCCTAAAAATGTTCAAAGACACGGCAGATACATCGCATTCCAATGTTCCCGAGGTCATCAAAGAAAGGTGCTCCCAGATCGTGCGGACGGTTGGATATCCGTCACAATAACAGTTTAAGGCTTTCTTAATCGCCATTATTTCCGCTATAATAAAGCTAAGTTTTGGTGTTTTCGAAAGGTAGGCTTCGCTGCACTAGCCGCCATCTGCTTGTCGAAAATATCTACCGGCATCAGGTGTCTTATGTTGCGAAGATGGTACTTCTAAGTGGCCCGCTGATATAAAGGGTTTTTCAATAGGGACGCTACAAAAGTAGAGCGACAGGGACAGCAAACGACGCCATATTTTTCATGCGGTTTTTTGACATTTCTCTTCAGTAAGGTTTGCCATTTCATGATGAAAAGATATACGAGCCAACAACGAGTCGAAATTATTAAAATTTACTACCGAAATTCGGAGTCAGTGGCCTCAACGTTAAGAGCGCTACATACGTCCAATTTATGGTGGTCATTGAGCGTCTAGTGGAAAAATTTGAATCCACAGGCACAGTACAAAATGTTCCCGTGCCAGTGAGACAAAGAAGTGCCCGTAGTGTCGAGAATATTGCTGCCGCTGAGGCTTCAGTTGCAGAAAGCCCAAATGTGTCTCTCACACGTCGTTCTCAAGCGTTGGGCATCTCTGTGACGTCGTTGTGGCGAATTTTGCGAAAAGATCTTGGCCTACATCCTTACAAGATTAAATTGACGCAAGAACTGAAGCCGCTTGACCACCAGAAGCATCGTATGTTCGTGAATTGGGCTGAGCAACAACTTGAAAATGATTCGGATTTCATCGAAAAATCATCTTCAGCGATTAGGCTCATTTCTGGCTGGATGGCTTCGTCAATAAACAAAATATGCGGTATTGGTCAGGCAGCAATCCACACGTACTCCATGAGTCATCATTGCATCCCGAAAAAATTACGGTTTGGTGTGGTTTATGGGCCGGCGGCGTCATTGGGCCGTACTTCTTCCGTGATGATCAAGACCGGCACGTTACTGTGAATGGGGATCGCTACCGTTCAATGATAACCGAATATTTTTGGCCCCAATTGGATGATATGTGGAGGACATGTGGTTCCAACAGGACGGCGCCACAAGCCACACAGCGAATGTCACAATCAATTTATTGGAAACCAAGTTTGGAGAACGTGTTATCTCACGAAATGGTCCAGTCGCTTGGCCGCCTCGGTCGTGCGATTTGACGCCGTTAGACTATTTCCTGTGGGGCTACGTCAAGTCTATGGTCTATGCCAACAAGCCAGCGACGATTGATGAACTTCGTACGAATATCGAACGTGAAATTGCAGCAGTATCGGCCTTTTTCTGCTTGAAAACCGTCGAAAATTGGGTTCAGCGTCTGGACTTCTGCAAGCGTGCCCGTGGTGGCCATGCAAAAGAAATCGAGTTTTATACATATTGGCATCAAACGTACTTTCACAGGAATAAAGAATTTCATTGATATCCAAAACCGTTTTTGTTTTATTTAAAAAAAACTTTTGTAGCGCTCTTATTGAAAAACCCTGTACAAGCATTCGGATCTTTGCACTTTTCTTAGAAGACAGATCTGTACGGCTTTTTCAAGTGCCAGCCACTAGAGGATCAAGGCGTATACATTGTAATAACTGCCTGATAATGAACATGTAGAGCCAGAGTGATTTTCCTGAGGTAGCAATAGCAACATCGTCTGCATAGGCAAACACTTTCAGATGGACAAGGAGCTTTTCGACCCATGCCTAGATGCCTGCAGATTGCTTGTGTGTGGACTACAAAAATACTTGACCATATTTTTTTGGAAATCTACTTTCTACTCTCAACTTTAGATCAATGCCTACACATAAACTGCTAAGTGCAGAGCATTAAATATTTTGTACAATTTATACGTGAACGGCACGTGTCCTCAATTAAGATATTAAACAGATATTTATTTCTCCTCACTACTAAAAAATTGATACACTTATGAATATCAGTTGATAGATTTTTGAGACGGTCCTTGTCTTTTTGTTGTCTTTAAGGCCACATGCCACCAAAGGGACTCAGTTGCCCCCTATCAAGTGTAAAAACGTGACCTACACGTGTCAACAACCGCAACTCAACTTAAACCTTTTTTCGGTGATAAAACGTGGTGTTGAAGTGTGTAAGCCCTCGAGATGATATTAACAAATGAAGTAGTGGTGGATATAAGGATATTTTTTTGTTTATTTGTGCAACCAACCGAAAGACGTAAGGATGTGCTATAATTTTGGGAACCATTTTATGCAGTCATCCATACTATTGTATAAAGACTAAAGCTAAGCTAACTACATATGTGCAAAAAGAGTTACTTATGAGGTACTGGAAAATTAAAAATTTTCATTGCAGTCTTGTCTCTTTGTGGAGCTAAAGAATGAGGCTTGTTCGCGAATTTTTAAGAACCAACTACATACTATTATTATTATTATCGAAGTAGTTGTGGTGCGCTCTAGCCCTGTGGTGTCTTATTGAGGCCTATTTTCCCAACCCTTATAGTTCTACAGTAATTCGTTTACTCCAGAGGCTGACAGGCAGTTGATTGGATCCTCAGGGTGAACCGCAACAGCCGATGAGACAATTTTAATGCCTAGAGTATATTTTCTGACATCACGTGTGGGCGGGGACATTCTGTGATAATACGAAGAAATATTACATTTTTCTCTAAGCATAGTCTATAGGTATGGTGATAAATTAAGCCTGTAGAGATGATGTTTTAATAGGCAGTAGCCACTTAGGTTACCGGTTAGGTTCCAAGGTAGTTTCTGCTAAATTTCAGAACAAACTTAGATTTCTTTTGGGACAGTGTAGGGAAAAAGTGTTTGGTGCATTTCCGTCCCATCCTATCCTCCAGATGGCATTGTATTTGAACAAAATTTGTTCCCTTTTGAAATGATTTTGAAATGGCAATTCTTACTCCACAGAATGATCCAGGACCAGTAAGGGGAATTTTTGCACCCTATTTTGGCCAGTAAGTCCGCGTTTTGTTACCAATGCGGCTTTTGTGGGCATGAACCCAGTAAAGTATGACCAAGTTTGTCTTTTCTAGCTGAAGAAACATTTTGGCTGAGTTTAATGCCTTAGAAAGCAAGTTTAAGCTTATACACTGATTGATGGCAAATATCTCTGCTTGGAAGATGGTTGAGTATGCGCCTAGACTTTCTACACTGTCCATTTTTAGGCATCCATATACCATACTTGATCGTGCTATAAGGGATGAGGTTTCAACTTCTCCAAGGCGTTCGTGGAGATAATAACTTCTTTTTTGACGAGTTTCTCCATCTCAGCACGGGTCTGCACGTACCTGTTTGTGCTCGGCTGGTGCATAGGCCAAGTTCTATGCCTGTGGACAGAGATCCTACCATACTAGTGCAATCTAGTCACTGGGACTAATAAGCAATTTTCTTTCACTTTAATTTCAGTGTTCGTGTGTATAAAATGAGAGTTCCACCCACTGGTGTCTCATGAGCTCACGAGAAAGAAGTTATGCACACACATCACTAGGCGAGTGGAATATAAGTGGAATTTAGACCATTCAGGACTTTGGGGAATAGAATTAACTTCGAGCGCCCCTACGCTTGTTGTTGTCGTTCCGTAACGCTTGTATGAATGTGCATTTTTTAATTAAACCCATATGGACATATTGGCTTCAACTCTGGGGTTGTACTAAACAGACCAATATGGACATCATCCAAATATTCCAAAACAAAGTAGTGAGAAATATCGTCAATGCACCCTGGTACGTGCGGAATGAGGACATCTACAAAGACTTGGGTATGGAACTAGTAAAACATGAAGTCAAAAGACATGGAGAGCGGTTCCGTTATCATACGAATCCTGAAGCCCTCCAACTTCTGGACCAAACAAACCTAGTCAGGAGATTGAGAAAACGAAAACCATTCGAACTAGCGCAGCACTAATAATAACTACTGAGTAGTTTCGTTTGACGCAGTACTTGAGAAGGATATCATCCAAAGGTATGCTGAGTTGATTGCTTTGTAGCACGGAGGTAACCATGGGAGACATTTACAGCTGATGTTATTTCGGTGGAAGAGTTTATACAGGCTAAGTTTTGCCCCTTGCCTTTTCCCAGAAACTTGTAAAGCAGTCGCTGATCATCGACCTTATCGTCTTTAGGACCGTGAGGACAAAAGAGGTTAATGTTATAAAAATTGATCTTGATGAAACTGCTCGTTTACTAATATTGCGGCAAATAGTAAAACCAATGCTGTATATAATGGAATATATGATATAAGTTTTTATTTCAATGATAGATATATGTATGTATGTATATGTAGATATAATTTAAATTATATGAAATCACATTTTGTGCCATTATCTCATCAGTAAAATATAAAAAGTATTACATTAAACAACACAAGACATTCCTTTCTCGTTTCACACGTAATAAGTTCACAATGGTAAATTGAATACCATTCCTTAAAAAATAATAAAATATTATAACTTAAATAAATAAAAAAAAAAATTCGACAAATTACAAAATCGCAATACAAAATAAATTCGATATCTAATGCAAGTCGTACACATTTTTTTAAATAAGCATTCAATATAATAAAACACGAGCTTCAAATAATGAAAGATTCCAACAAACATTCGAACTACGAGTACGTTTCTAGTTTAAATTATATAAAGGGTTATTGGTGGCGTCGAATAATTGACTTCCTGTAGATTCGATCATCGAACGTAGTGCTAGACTGCGTTGCTTTGAAACAGCTTTGCGCAGTGTCACCTCAAAAACATTCGATTCGTCGATGTTATCCATAGCCAGGTGTCG
This sequence comes from Matsumyia berberina, assembly GCA_917880715.2. NCBI lineage: Eukaryota > Metazoa > Arthropoda > Insecta > Diptera > Syrphidae > Matsumyia > Matsumyia berberina. The sequence continues at coordinate 42,122,884 of OU862870.1, forward strand.
TTCTTTGGTCAAATCCGTTTGATTGCAGCCTAATAGAGCAGTCCGACCAGCGGTTGCTTCAGGCGGAAAACACTGAAGCAGCTCCTCAAATGAAAATTCCTCAACCAAGTTATTAAGTATATCTGAAACAGTAGGAACAATTCTCAATTTACTTGACGGAATCTTTCAAAGTCAAAATCTCTAAAAAATATACCAGTGATATGAGTTTTCCAATTTGGCAACACATTTTCTTTGCTGACGAATTTTCTCAACAGTGTCTCCCATTGCTTTGGGGCAAATCCATGTGACTAAAAATAATTCCAATTAAAGAGAAATAGATGCGATGTATACTTGACTCACCTTTCCATATCGCCAAAGAGTTTCTGGCGAGAGATGGATTAGATAATTAATAGACAAGGTTTTCGGCAAAACGATAATAAGAAAACTGTCGATCCCGATTAAATTGGGAGTCTTTTGAACAAACCCAACAAACTCGTCTACGATATCAGCGTCCACTTTTGGTGATGCCAGTAAGGACTAGAATATACAAAGAAATGCATTTTATGGAAAGTAGACGGGAGTATTCATAAGAAATTTTACTTGAATTTTCAATGCCAGCACTAGCGCTTCGTTGCTCCAACCCAGGAAATGTATTTCCTGTTCGCCCTCTCCAGGTTGGCTAAAGCACTCACTACTGAACGGTTCCAAGTGATTGAGGTACGAAGGCCGATCATTAAGACAAGCAATTGGCCGTAAAAATGGTTCATCGGAGTTTTCGTCAAAAGTTTTATAGTCGGGGATGAAAGGAATATATTTCCCGATGTCACCATTACAGCGTCTGTCGTCATTATGCGTCGATTGCTGACAGTGAACCTGCTTCAAGGACTCAGTGTGCCTGGCGATGAATTTCAAACACTCACTACGAATACTAAGAGCCTCTTCTGAATGTTCGACTATTTTAACCATAGGCTCAGGCTCACAATTCTCAGTTATTGCTTTCAACTGTCCGAGATAAACACGAAAGAGTATCTTTAGACCTTTCAGATTAACATCAGACGTATTTACAACGTCAACAAGACTCCCGTTGGCCGAGTCCGACCCATTAGCATCGACAGCTACGTCTTCATTGCGCAACGATAGTCTACGATGTCTCACCTGAGGTTCCCATACACCGTTTACTGAATTACGTCGCTCTTCAAAGATAATATGACTTCCGTCAGAATTCACGGAATCTTCATACAGAGAAATCGCTTGAGAGGAAAACTCTTCAGAGATCTTAGACTTTGTGTGATTTGTATTCGGGCTTACATCGTAAATGTCGTAGAAATACACTTGAAGGGTATTCACGAAAACCTTTTGCGAGGTATGGTAGCCTTTAAGTCCAATGTGTGTTGCAATATAGTTAAGAAATAGCGTTAGAAGAGTTTCCAACGAAATACTATGTTCAATACACAATGCATGGATAAAAACATCACTTATCGCTTCGACGAGATCACTTCTGTCAGTAGACATGAGTACATTTTCCGTAAAATCAGAGAATGATGATCGTGTACCATTTTCACGACTGAAATGATCATCGAAAAGAACATTCTTGTGACCAATGAGCCCAAGGGCCAACGTTTTACGACTTGATCGCCCGATAACCTGTCTAGAAAGATCGAAATTCGAAGACCGACATGCACACACAGCCAGTAACAGATTCTCCTCCGAAGACCTTTTAAATAAATCAACATTATTAATTGAATAGACACCACAGAGAATCATACTTACAGTTTCTTCTTTCCATTGAGATACGCCAACAACTCTAAACTAACCATATCGCTTACAACCGGTGAGCCTAGCATCACTGCAGGAATATCGTTTGGCGAGTATTTTATAAACATATTTAGTAATTCTAGTGCGAGGTAAGTTTCCTGTTTTCCTTCAACGAAAAGTGTTTTAACGTTCTGATACAGGTAGGATGCCTTATTGCGATCAACACCCAGACTTAAAAGGAATAGTTTCACAGTATAGATGAGTCCAACGAAAACTTGTTCACTTGGTGAGACTACAGATTGGCCGATATGCTCTTCTATGAAATTGGTATAAATTTCAGTCAGTGACATGTTGCACATCTTATAAAACCCAGTTGCCTGAACGTATACTTCCTTCTTGAATGACCTTTAAATAAATGAATTCATATCAGTTGTTGGAAGCTCGTTCTCTTTTGGAGGAGTGTTCTGCTTACCTTATGGAGAAATCAGCCAAACTCCTACAGTTTTTTGCAAATTTTTCCTTCAGTATACGACGCTCCTCTGGGGAAAAATTAAACTGCAAACTGTTGCTTTGACGTAGCATTACATGCGCTTCTTCCATTAATTCATAAAATGTGTGTGGACTGGTCGTTCTGTACCCGCTAGCAATATTTTCCAAATCCTCAACAACTACTCCAACATTTGGAATGGTCAGTTTGTACAATGTCCATTCGCTGATTACGGTTGGTCCTCTTGTTACAAAACCACTTCCAAGTTTAGCGCCACTTCGGACATTACGTTTCTTCGTTTTGGCTCCAAATTCTTCAACATCACCAAATAGACTATTGCTTATCAATACTAAACTTTCTCGAGTTATACACACAAATTGCACATTGATGAAGGAGCAAAGACCTATAACAGATATCGAAGCTTTGATATCCGGGCTAGACTCTTCCGGAAATGTGCTGCTAACTGTTGGATATTCAAATCGATTTGCGAACAGTTTATGCCCCACTCGAGACGTATGAGTTTCAACAGATTCTGTGGTTATTGCGTGAATAACAAAATCATTAATGTGAACTTTAATAACAGGTGCAGTGAAGGAGTATGTAGCAATAGGTTTCTCGTTTTCGTTGTACCACTTTCCTAAAAACAAAAATACCAAAATCATTTAAAATTTCATATGGGATACCAAAACAAACCTTGAGCGCAGAATTGATATAGATAACCATCAACACTTGTTGCTATCAAAAGCGAATAGCCAACGCAGTATTGATACATATTCGATTTTAGCGAGCGAGTGTTTGACGGGTGACTGTCTTTAATCATAGCATGACCTAAATGTTCATTGTTCCCATTCTCCGGCATTCGCTGATAGATTGGTTTCAAATCCATACATTTGAGGATATCCATGATGCGATGATTGGGGTCCGTTGATTTCATGCACAATTGGAGCAACTTCTTGATGTCATACTGCACGGTAAAGTCGTCTTTGTTACTTGTTGAGATTTGCTAAAAGACGGATATGAAAAGTTTAGTTTAAGTTCCGTTAATGCAAGTCGTTCTGCGTGAAGTCTTATCACACAGTGCCCTGTAAAGACGCATGATACGACTCGTATTTCCTTTTAAAGACAAATGGTAGGGTACACACAGAATCGAATTTCAATCAAAAATGCGCAAAATAACTCCTACAACTTCCTTGAATCGGGGAGTACATTCGCCGGCTAACCCAAAGACGTAGCCCAATTCATTACTATCTTCCCAGTCAGTGATGACCTTGAACTATAAGGAAGATAGGCCCATCTTTGGTAGCAGTAACAAGAGACTAAGTGCCGCCTCAACATTTAATTTAACCTAATCCGATGGAATTAGGCGTACTATTGCTGTTTAGAGCCACGTTACATTCCTGAGTTTAGAAAACCTACTTCTGCAGGCTGCATAACGGAACGAAGACCGTAATCCCGCTGTCAAGCAGAACGAACCATTCATGTTAACCAGACATAATTGGTTTTCATACGAAAAATCTATGTGTTGCGATTTCTGCTGCCATCAAGTGTTCCAGTAGAATGAGGGATCTGATATCAATTGCACAACTTGAACAAATCAGCTTGACTTACTCTTCCGATTCATCTATAACCCAAACAAGTTAGGAATGCGTTAAAGGAATAACTTTTGTATACGAATGTCCAATCGCAAGACAAAGCTCTTAAAAGTAGTACCTCAATTCGCTTTCTTTTAAAAAAGCTACCGCCCCACTTAAAGTTAAATATATAGATCAACAGACTTTACTTACAGCAACGTTCATAGCCTTTGCTTCATTCACCAGCTTAATTTTGATGTCACTTGCTCGGGTTGGAACTATATTGATATCGCGAGCGTTTGTGTCCTCTTGTTCCCATTGTGATTTCAATTCCATTTCAAATTCCCGTCCACAGGCTGAGTTAACAATACGCGCCACATTAAAATCCACTGGAGTACCATTAAATCCTATGCGTGAGCAAGTTTCCAGCGAGTCAGTCTCAAAACTATTATTACTCGATTGCCCACCGCTCATTTTACTCAAGTGACTCGCATTTGAATTGCTGTCAGCATCTTCATCAGCATCCATAGCCACAATGTCAACAATTTTGAAGGCAACGATAAACATTTTGTTCAAGCATGCAATAACATTTTCACACAACAGAATCTTAAGTGGCACAAAGTTCAAACTGACAAAGAATTTGAACGGTAGGAAATCCACATACGTGAAGCGATGTGTTTCATGAGTACATGTGGTGTATTCGTAGAGAAAGAGTTTATCTTTGCTCGAGACAATTATGTTCCCCGACGATTGACAACACTCTATCATTTCTGGAGGATTCCTCAGTGGTAATTCAATCACATCCAGGCTGTCTACGAGTGGCAGTTTAGGTGTGGTCATTGATGCGATCCTTATTGTAATCGGATAGTCTATCAGTTTCTCCTCTGGGAACTTCCAAAAATTTGGGTAAACTCGAACGAACATCTTGTCCCCCTCGCCATAGAGAGGACAATTAATGTTGTCCTTTTCCAACGTAACAATGTATTTTCCTGAAGGAAAAAGTCATGAGTTTATACCATTAGAAATAATCTAATTCACTCACCAGCATCATTGTATATGAGGTCAACTACCTCGCCAACAGTGGGCAGGGAATACTTAGTAGGTGATTTCTCTCTGCTCACATCAGGTTCTAGAGCCGAAGTTACCCCTTTGTCAGCAATATCATAAATTTCAACAAAGTGGCCAGCGCTACTGACTGCTATTCTGTCCGTCCCAATTAATGTTGCAGCAAGGATCTCACCAAATACAGAGTATGTGCTTTGCTTGGGAAAATTATAGGCTTGCACGACTTTTACCATTTTGTTCAGTTAAGCGGACTGTCCTATTCACTATTGAACTTTTCCTGGAGTATACGCCCGTAATTTGTTCCACTTTTCGGGTAGCAAAATTATGTCAGACAATAACTAATTAGGTTGAGTATAATCCATCTAGTTTGAATATGATTAACCCGTCGTTGTGTGTAAGGCGGTCGCACCCAGATTTTTGTCACACGCAGCTCCACTTTTCGATGTCGATTATGAAGTCATTCGTTTACCAAAAACGCGAGTGATGTGGGCTTTTTTAAAGAAATGACATAAACAAATCAAAAGCACTCCTTATGGACCAGTCAATATTCAATTTTTAATATTTCTTTTAACATTTTAGCTTCACTTTTTGTTGAAAACAAATCGATGTTGCGCAAGAAAAATTCACTTGGTACATCTAACTTGAAAGCGATATATCTTATTCTATATAATACAACATCCGGCAAAACAATTCCTTTATTTTTTAATTTAGAAATTTGGACACCACTAACAAATTGGTACCATATATTAAGATTAATGATTTTGTTTATTTTGATTTATTTGGTGCCTGAACCAACTAGAAAATGACAAATTGGAAATTTATCTGTCAACATTGGTTATTTCGGCTGTGTCGGTAGAAAGCAGCAGGCAGCACTTGAAGAAGAAGCCATTAATTCAAAAATGTAGTAGATGAATTGGTTAAGAGAATTGAGATCTACAAATGTAGCATTTACTATTTTGTCTATTTTGTGAAAGTAAAATAGATTTGCTGCACGTTAATCCCGTTAAACTCGACGACGAAGCTCTTTCTTGTATAAATATTGAGCCTGAACTAACCGCAAATATCTTCTATGAAGCGTTTTTCCCCTCTGCCTTGATGGTGCAGATCAGGTTCATAGAAGGTGGGTTTCTATTTTTCCTCCTCCTCAAAAGATTCTGAAGAAATCGATGCAAGATAAATCCATTCTTATATCATGCCTACCTATCCAGAAATGCTCAATAATAGCTTAAGCATTGCACTTTGATAGACAGAAGACTTTCCTTTCTCTTTCTTTCGTCTCAAGGCCATGTAGTAACTAGAGGTCAGAAGAGATTGACGAGAATGGATGCTGTCAACACAATCTTCCGCCATAAACCAGCTAGTAGAAAACGAAAATCTATGCAAATTGGCCATGCAAGGACAAAAAAGATCGAAAAAGATGAATATCCACGTTCAAGGACCTATGCCAATACCCAACAGAAAGGTAGGAAAAAAAGTCTCTTATTATAGGAATAACTTCACCGATATTGTTATCAAAATGTTCCCCGAATATGGAATGACAGTATATCCCACTTTATTCAACTTTTAATTCATACTCAAATCAAAAGCTATTAAAGTAAAAACCGATTTAAAAGAATCGCAATCATAGTAAAGTGGGAACACTGTTCTTATCGTTCTGAAGCTTATAGTTGATCAACTTTTAATGTATTGTAGTAAATATAAGTTTTATATTATAATAACCTCGTATGCCTATCTTCTTAATTATTGTAGACAATGCTTTCTCTGATTATTGCCTAAAACTTTATTGCAGTGTAATCGTTTCCAAGTAGAAGTCTGTCACGGCTCCGCAAGTTCTTATCAGTTGTTTATTGAATTTTGTTGTGAGTAGGTTGCTCTTGGTTCTTTATTTTGCCAAAACATGTCAAAAAAAATATTGAAGCGTGTTTTATCAATACAAAGTCATGTCGTTCATGGATATGTTGGAAATAAAAGTGCTACATTCCCATTGCAGGTGTGTATTTAGATAATTTACATGTCGATTTGTATTAACAAGTATAAAACACATTCCAGCTTTTGGGTTTCGATGTAGATGCTATCAATTCTGTGCAATTTTCAAACCATACAGGTTACAAGTCTATCAAAGGTCAAGTGCTCGAAGAGAAAGACTTGGGTGAGTCATGACGTCTACATATATAAACATGCAAGTGTAAATGCATCTTATCTGTTTACTTTGTGCAGAAGAACTTTTCGAAGGTCTGGAAAGCAACAATCTGCTGCAATATTACTCGCATTTGCTCACTGGATACATTGGTAATGTGTCGTTCTTGAAACGCATCGGCTACATTGTAAAGAGACTGAAAGAGATAAATCCCAATCTTATTTACGGTAAGTACTCAGACCGCAAGTATATTGCTTACTAATGTACATAAGTCTTACTATAACAGAGAAAATACTTAGAATCACTTAGATTTGGTTTTATTCTATTCAGACTGTGTGGATTGTAAAAGATTATTTTATCTTTCACAATGTGCTGTCTCCAGTATCATCGTGATAAATCCATAAAATTAGGATTTGATTACGATGGATTTTCATTTGTACACAAGACACAACTGCTCTCACCTTGGTTTGATGCCTTAAGCGGACAACTCTAACGCTAAATTAAAAAATTAAATTACAACAAAAAATCGGTTGTCGCAAGTTCAAAGCTGTTAGGGTGTCTACATGAGACACAGCACTTTTTCATCCGCTTCAATCGCGAGCATGCTGCTTCCAGTTGGCCAAAGCAAGTGATCCGAAGATCCGCTTGGCTGGAACATTATTGTCCATACGCTCGATGTGGCCGAGCAGTGTAGTCGACGTGTTTTTGCCTTTTTAAGTACATCCACATTTTGAAAGAGCTTATAGAATTAGAATTATGTAACGTTTGTTCTCACGCAGTGATGAAGAGAAAGTAAACTGTATAGGGAGGTTTCAGAGATTAGAGATGAGAGAAATGATAGTAAGGGGACGATGAGCGCTTACTTTGATCCTTTGCAGATTATTGCTTTCAAGATGTATGGAGAAAGGCTAATTGATCTATATTTTTGTTGCGTGATAAAACGCGGTCTTCTTAATTGCAATGTTTGACTGAACAGAGGAACTGGTGGGATACGACTATACTTTTGGTGCAGATACCGATACAGCGCCAATCTCGCCTATAGTATGATAAATCGTTTTAAAAGCTTTCTGTACTCCAAATGTTTTTTTACATTTAAAGATTTGGTTGCGAATATCAGATCTTTTGGCGTCGGTGCTGTTTATTTTGTGAAATACTTAGTCTGCGTTGTGTTCATTATCTGAATTCGTCGGTATGTTATTTGTGGATTGTTGAAGTTAAAATAGTGAACTCACGATGATTAGCCATCGTCCACTGCTGAGAATAGCTGTCCCACGACTAATATCTTCCTCTTTCATCATTCTTTCTGTTTAACTACGTCTAAGACAAACCTTAATAATATCTCCTTTAATTTTTTCATAGTTTGCGATCCTGTTATGGGAGACAATGGAAAAATGTACGTGCCAAAAGAATTGTTGCCAATTTACAGAGAAGAAATAGTTCCACTTGCCGACATTATAACACCAAATCAATACGAAGTTGAACTTCTAACTGAACGAAAAATTGAAACTGAATGTGATGCTTGGAAAGCAATGGAATGGTTTCATAATAAGAACATCGACACAGTTGTTCTTTCAAGTACAAACTTAGGACCTCCAGGTGAACTTTTAGCATTCCTTAGTAAAAAAAATGGACCGCGTTATACACTTAGCATCCCGATCCAAGGAAATGACATTAATTCTTTTACTGGAACGGGCGATCTATTTGCTTCCCTGTTCTTAGCACATAGTTATCAAAACGAAAACTTGAATGTTGCCTTAGAAAACACAATAGCAAGTTTACAAGCTGTTATCAAGCGCACAATCGAAGCTATACCAAAAGAAGTGATCTCCGGAAAACGGAAAGTCACCAGTCAGGAAATTGAACTTAAGCTGATTCAGAGTAAAAATGATATTGAGTTCCCAAAAGTACTTCTAAAGGTGAAACAAGTCAAACCTCAGTAAATATTTGTTAAATTTTTTTGTTCCACATTGACAATAAAGAATATTAAGCAAGTTCAACATATAATGTTAAATAATATATACTATACATACATACATACCAAATAAATGTGAGATATATCGTATTTGAACTAATTATCTACTGTATTTTGTACTTTGAAACCTATTTGGCTGTAATATTCATTCAGTGGCATAATTTTAACAGGCCAACCTAGTTTTTAGTGGTCGCCGTCGCTCTGTACCTGCCCAGCCCTGTCCAAAAAAAAGACTGTTCGGTTTGTGAGCACCTTTTCTCAATGACCTCAGCGACATTGGTTAAATTGGTTGGTTCAATTAGTTGGTGTAGCTTTGGATTAGTGACAAATCCTGTGCTATCACAAAATAACTACTTTGGTCTATGTGTGTCTGCATCTTAGATGCAGACAATCATTTTAACCTAACCTAAGGACAAAGTTCCTTTTCAGTTTAACAAAGAGTTAAAAATATGGAAAAACCAAACACCTGCTGAATTCAAAGAAGTAAACTCATGTATCAGTCGAAAACAGACTGTTGATACCTGACAATGTCTCCAGTCAAGAACAAATCGTTTTAGTTTATATTCGACTAGCTGACACCCGCGACCACGTTCGCGTGGAAAGACGTCACATTATACCCCATGTCCTTTTCCGGGTTTCAAGACATTGATGAGTAATTATAGACTTTCAATTTCTCACATTAACTTTGCAAGACCTCCCTGTAAACAACATTCCTGGTTCTTCTTTCTAGCTCGAGGATGACCAGGCTATCAGGTCAATTGACTCTGAGCCCGCTAAGGGAGAAACAGTCCACACCATCCACTTCTTCAGCAGACAATTATTGGTGCTGTTGGCTGAGTCGTGTATTTAAGTGAAAATAGCTATTTCCCTCCAACATGATGAATAATTAGGTACATTACATATATTCTGTCAGAAAAACCAATCAGATCTACCATAACATCGCATGGATTACTCGCTACATTTATTCTTTCCTCCTGTGATGGAAAACCAATATCAAGAAATACTTCCCTCAAGTCACGGCGAAGATGGATACGCATGTTAACTTTCAAAGAGAGGACTTCGACATTAGACTATCAGATTGATGACTTGAGACAGGACTCCACTCCATTTGCTGTGTTCCCCGTGGCACAACAGGCTTGGTCTGTCTGAAACCACCACTCAAAAGCAGTATCGGAGCATCCTATTTCGATACACAATACCTTTCTATGAGCCATGGTACACTCATCCCACACTATAACTTTGGCTTCTCGAAGCACCTGAGCCAAGTCACTCTCCTTGTTACATGTTACAAAGTGTAGACTCAGAATGACTTGGGTTGAGATGCTTTGAAAAGGTAGAGTGGCCCGTCATGTCTTCTTTAACCAAGGTAGCTGCAGTACCTGAGGAACCAATGGCAACGGCAATGTCTCTGACTATAGCTGCGCATTACTAAAAATGGCTTTAACGCCCTGTATTTTGGCCCACAGTTATAATTTTGGAAAACGGTAAAACATGTGTCTATTTATTTCTGTTCTTAAATATACTCACCAAATTTCAACTCCAAAATCCGATTTAAATTTTTTTTTTCATACAAACTTCAACACCCTGTAACACACTGTAGAAGCTGAATTTCAAAATGTTCATCCTTATTCCTTGTATACATCATAAAAGGAACCTCTGTGCAAAATTTCAGCTTTCTAGGTCCAAGGGTTTCGGCTGGGCGTTGATGAGTCAGTGAGTGAGTCAGGACTTTTCTTTTTATATATTGAGAAGAAGATTGCCGTGAAAGTCTCTATTGTACGTCGAGGGCGTGAGTATCTTGTGTATATCTCAGCTGCTAGAAAGTTTTGTGGGCGAAAGTTCCATTCGTGCTAACACTTGGTCTGCGAACCACGTTGCCGAGATCGGGTGTAGACTTCAAAAGGTTAACTTAAGCTATTTCCCAACTCAGCGGAGTGTATTTTCCAGCATTCCGCGATTTCGATTTCAATCATCCCCGTAAGCAGCGCAAGACGGTGAATGCTGTAGCTTTGAAGCCTACGAAAAGGTGGTGATTTTTGGTTCAAAATTCGTTGAATTTTTCTTTGAAAATTTTATCAACCCAATAACTTCAATCCATCGGATTAGTTAGTGAGTTTCGAACGACTGGCGGCTTTCAGGTCAGCTACTTTGCAGAATTTACATATTTTCTACAACATGAACACCATCCTTCCTACGGAATAGGAAAATATCACTTTTCGAACTGCATTCTCCTTACAACACTGATGAAGGACCTAAATTGCTCCATCAAAACTTTCACAAAACAAAACTATTTGGGTGTGCTTAAAAGCAAAGGCGGCGTTGCAGAATGTTTATTCTCGAATAAAAGCGATTAGATAAGCATTGTTCCACTAATGTTATATTAGATTTTATACGATATGCATTTCTTAGTGATGGATTATAAAAAAAAAGTTTAAATAAAACTAAAACAATAAATCAATGAACAAAAATACGTAACCAGAAGATCAATAAATTATTTTTTAATCCTCAGCGATGCTGTTCGATTAATTTTCACAATAACTGGTTCCGTTACTGCCTTGGTTTTCTGTCGCTTGAGGAAGTTGGCCGTCGATGCTAATGCTATATTAAAAAAAAAAAGTAATTAATGAAATACAACGTCCGGTTGAAGAATTTAAAATTTGTATTACCGCGTGCTGTAATATTTGTCGATCTGGGACTTTTCCTTATTCGATTCGGACTAAACTTTTTGTTTTCCTTTTGAATACCGGCCGTTACCGTCTTTAAGACGCCTTCACGTGTGATGTTTGACTTCAGGAGAACTATACAAAATAGTTTAGATATTACAATCAGCCAATAAATAATTTATTTAGTCTCTTACCATTTTTCAGTTGTATCCTATTAGCTGCACGGACATTTTGCTCAGACAAAATGTTTGAAATGAATTCTGCTTTCTTCTTACCATCCGCAGTCGATATCTCAAAGGTGGAGTTATACTCATCATGATCGTCAGCTGTACTGGACAACACTTGGGTTTCGTCAGGGTTGGCCTCGGTTGGGCGCTTAAAAATCTCAGATTCGTTGCTTATGGCACCTACACCGAGGTCCATAGTATCATCGAAAAGCTTTTTGTTGCGTTTTCGGGAGGAAGCTGTATCGTCATCACTTGTATGAAGTCGTTTACCATTTAACTGCAATTCGATGGTGTTTCCACTATCGGTAGCGACTTCCTCGAAACTCAAATCCAACTCATCACCACTCTCCTTGTTTTCGTCGTCTTTAAACTTAATGCCATATCCGTTCATTAATCGGCTTAGTTTTTGTAGTTCAGCTTTGAGTTCTGAATCGACACCGTTATCGTAATTTAGGACGAGATAATTCTTCTGAACGATCTTGCATGCCAACGAAAACATTTTTCTCAAATTTTCCGAATCCATGTGATAAAAGGTGTTAATCTTAGCGATATGATTGGTTTTTATATTTTGCTTTGAGCTCTGAATTTCCAAATCCTTTTTGCTTTGATATATTTGGAGAATGTTACAGCTTTTGGCTTCTTTAATTTCCTTATGAAGCTTTGTAAGATCTCGCATTGCCTCCTGGAGTTTTATACGCCATCGTGATAAGTCTTCCTTTTGCTTAACGATTTGCTTTCCGAAACGATCGATAGATGCTTCAAAACGATTAATGTCCTGCAATTGTTTTAACACATGTTCAGTTTTTTTTTTATAAAAATTCGTTTGCTACATAAGGATCAAGGATCGTTTTCTAAATGGATTCTAGCAATGAGTCTCTGCCGAATATTGACTTTATCAGCGCACCACAGCGATGAAGACTTTACTTCCTACCAAATGTTTAATTGCGAACTGAGTTATACGTGCCCTGTTCTATGTTAAATCTCTAGTCGTGCTTGGGTTCGAGGTATCTAATCTTGCATTGGGGGATTGGGAGAGTGTTCATAACTACAATTGTCGCAGAAACTTAATTCCATTCAGCAAAAAAATACTTAAATTTTAAGTAAACACATTAATCAGTGGCAACACTGGCTGACAAACTTATTTCAAATTTAGTTGGGTTATGGCTGAACTTTGACAGTCCAACAAACATATGTTTTCCCAATTGTCATTCTTAAATTTAACAGCGAAGCTCACAGAATCACACAAAAATAGTATAAGAATACGTGTTCGTTATAAAAAGTAAATCAAAAATGTTACTAAAGAATCTAATTTCGCTTCGAAGCTTAGCCCTAAGAGAAATAATAACGTCTTCTGCTTGCATCCGCCAACCTGTAATATACAAACCTCTAACAATTTCTAATCACATAATCAACCAAAACTCATTTACTGCCAGTCAACAAATACGTTGTTATGCAAAAAGCAAGGATAAGAAGAAGGAGAAGGGTAAAAAACCCGCCAAAGTTGAAATCAACGAAAATCTATTACGCGAAACGATAAATCTCGATAACCTAAATGCACAAATGTCGCGAGCCATCGAACAAATGAAGGACGATTTTGTTAAGCAGCTTTCACTGCGCTCCACAACGGGTTCCATTGACACACTTAAAATCTCGGTCGATGGGAAGGAGCACGAACTTCAACAGCTAGCACAAATATCCAGGAAAAATCCAAAGACTATTGTTATTAATATGATAGCATTTCCTCAAACAATTCCTGACGTTCTGAAAGCTATCGAGAAGAGCGGTATGAACTTGAATCCACAACAGGATGGAACCACTCTCTTTATACCTATCCCGAAGGTCACAAAAGAGCACCGTGAAAATCTCTCAAAGAATGCAAAGTCACTGTTTATTAAATACCGAGATGCCATCAGAGATGTTCAAAACAACGCCATAAAGAAGGTGAAGAAGCAGTCAGACATTGCCAAGGACGATATGTTTGCAATACAAACTCAAGTCACAGCTATTGCTGATAAATTTATAGCAGATGCAGATAAAGTTTTAGTGGCCAAACAAAACGAACTAATTGGGTCGAAGGACTAGTGATATTAAGACTATTACATGTGTTTTTTTTTTTGAGCGAATAAAAAATGTTTGGTCATGAATTTACTTACAACTTGTAGTGTGGCGTTGTCAAGAGTAAGAATCTTCTTACATTCCTCAGCCTTCTCCTTCAACCGGCTACGGAACTTTAGAATCTTCTCTTTGCTCTGCATGCCGTAGTAATATTCCTGAGATTTTATCACAGCAGAGTATACGGCGTCGATCTTACGATACCAGCATTGTAGTTCGCTGTCATCGTAGGCCTTTGTCGTTGATGGTGCTGTTGGTTTTGTCGTAGTCAAAAGCTTAGTCTCTAGGATCTTGTTGTTCGCTTTGAGTCTTTCTAATTCATCCATTAATTCGTTGACCTTCTTTACGTAGAATTCTTTAGGCATGTTGGACTTCATAACATTCTGCCGGAGAGTGGTACGAATCTTCTTTGCTCGACTTGCATACTGAAAATAAGAAAGAGTATGCAGAAATAGTTAGTATATAACTAGTGCAACTGGAAACTCGAGTAATATGTACGGAATATCTTAGAAATTAAATGCAACCACAGGTAGGCAACGCTAGTTATGTAAAAATCCCTTAACACTACTCGACTGACCCAACTCTAATTGACATCATATCAACTTAAATGAATAAGAAAAATAAAAAATGCTTAATACAAACCTTCAGCGTATTATAGGTGTCCTCGTATGTAAGGGAACTTTGTGAAACATTGGCGACCATCAATGTTTGGCAGTTGCCGCCCAATGAATCCTTCAGAATACGAGTAAGATTCGAATCACGATAGGGAATATGCTTCATGCCATCCGCCAATTTATTGATACAATTTCCAAGCGCCAACAAAGACTTATTAATGCTTGCACCTTCTTTGAAGCGTACACCAATGCCTCGTGTACTTGCTGCTCTCTCACTGCCAGCCAAATCAATCATTGACAATTTAACAGTTCGCTTTTGGCCAGTCTTCTTCTCTGTCATTCGAATATGAACTTGAAAAATTGCATGGCTGCGACTACTTTCCGCATTCGCATCTGTTGGATGTTGTGTTCTGTTGTTGTTACCTTGTGCCAGCATTTCAAGTAGTTCTTCTGCGCTAAAGATGGGTTTTAACACAAGACCGCTGACCACAACGCCGTTTGAGTCCTCACGCAGTTTTAATGGACCACTTTTTGTTAGCAAATTCATAACTTGCTCATTGTAAACCTCCAAATAGCTAACACCGATTTCAAATTTACGTGTATCGCTTAGCTGATCGATTTTCATAAAGAGGTCTTGCATAGTCAGGTATGTGATACCGCGACACTGTTCGCTCCCCAACATTGTGAAGGTCTTGCCAGCTCCAGTTGCCCCATATACAAACACTGAACAGTTGTATCTGAAAGAGAGGTAGTGTAGTTAGTTAGGAACTCTAAATGACCACTAACATACAACAAAAATTAAAGAAAAACTGCCGATATGTTACAGAAAAGTAAGAATGACTTTACATAGTTATAGGCTTTGTGGAAATCAAATTAAACTACAACTAAGCAAGCAATTGCGGCCATTAAATCTGATCACCAGTGTGTAGGCCACACCCCATAAGCATGTACGTACTGCTCGCTTAATTTTGTAAACGCTCCTCTAATGTTAAGTATTTTCCAATAGCAAAACAACCATTGTCTTCACAATGAAATTAAAGTATAAATTATGTGTCTTTACCCATCCATAACAGAATCGACTAGAGGCATTGTACACTCCTCGAAGACATCGTCGTTGGACGCTTCTGTGTCGAAAACTCTATCAAATTCCATGCTCATCTTTTTGTTAACCCTTTTAGTAACGTCACGATAGTTTTGTTTCATTCCTTGGAAAAAGAATTCATCATCCTCTTCGTCTGGATCAAATAAAAGAGTCGTTCTGTCCATAACTTTTATGATTGATCTTTGATTTTGTTCCAATTCGCGACGATTATATGGCCGCACTCGAACTATCACCCTAATATTTTTCTGCTCACTGTTTACCATTTTTTTCATCGATTTTATTGTTAATATAAATTAAGTGAAATATAAATATAATTTTAACTGAATGTTTAAGCAATTCGAAGGGAAAACAATTCTTAAAAATACAGCGACTAAAAACTCCGTTTGCATTTCAAATTTGTATTTGACAGTTTGGCGTGGTTGGCACAACTGTCTAAATTCTGAAAACAATTTGGGTGAGTTCAAGTATTTATGGTATCATTTCAGGTAGCGGGGCATAAAAATAATTTAATTTTTAATAGAAATGCGGTTATGTACTCCTATAAATAAAAAATTTGTTTAAAAAAGACATTTTGATTGCTGCTGGTTTATTATGGCTGGACTTTGTCAAGAATAAATTAGATAATGCAACTAAAATGCTTTGAAAGAAAGTTTTTCGGGCGATCTTTGGTCCCGTCTGTATAGATAGTGGTTGCAAGAAAAGATACACCTTTAATTGTATGGGTTGTTCAGCGAGATAAGAGACTGAGATATGTAGAGGGGACGAGCATCTGTGCTGCTTTGAATCTAACCCGAAGGGATAACGCTGTAGAGGAGACTGCATCTGGGGTGATAAGCACAAGTGGATGTCGACGTCGTATTGCCTGGAAGTTTGTGTCACCAGTTGTTTGGCAAAGCCGTTGGGGTAACCTCAGATTCATTGCCTACAAGGCCCTGGTGGCCAGGAACCCAACCAAGTTTGACCTTATTGTGCTTGTAGGGCATTATAGCAAGACTTGATCGACCTACATTTGGCCAAGTTTTCCACAAGATTATTTGATTTATACTGGTGTTCTAGCTGCAATTTTACAGCACAACGGGCATTATGTAAGGTGAAAGTTGGATGACAGCCTCTATAACTGAAGAGGAGCAATTATCTATAGTTAAAGGAATTTTAGTAATTCTAGGTATTTCTACCACTCCTATCTATTTCTTTTAATAAAGGTCAGCTGCGCATCATTTCTTTCTTATATTAACTGAATACATTCACTTTAAATCAGTCTACAATTCGCATTTTCTTCAATTTATGAACACATCCCATTCTTGTAGATATTGCAGAAATTCACGCCATTTTTACTTCAACATTTTGACAAGGAAAGTTTGACTGCATCCTTCTGAAAAGAATTAAAAGTTGATTTGTTAAATAATTTAAATATATTTGTGTTACTTTATTTAAAGTTAATATATTACTTAACGGCATTATAAACAAATTTAAATAAAAAAAAAAAACAGCAAAGCGAAACCAAAGTGGTCACATTAAAATAAAATGAGCGCTAAAGTGTTATTCGCTTGTTCTAAATGTTTCTCAAGGCATCCGTTTGAGGAATTGTCCGCTGGGCAGCAACTTTGCAAGGTAATAAATAGTCCGCGAAAATTAATCTGTTTATATAAACATATTTTGAGTATAAAGGAGTCAAGGAAAAGATGGCGCGGTATTTCCTTTGTGCATAAACTTCTGCAGACGTGGTATCATATTCATTTAACGAAAATTTAAAGAAAATAGATGATTCACAGTTGTTTATCGCGTTGTTACTATAATAAATAAAAGAAAAGCGAAAAATCCGGTAAAATTTCTATCAGTCATCGAATCCGGTGTTGCGTAGCTTTAGGGTTTCAGTCCAAGGATAGGTTTGCCCAACATTTTGAGTTGTGACGCAGTTTGGAAAAGTAATACCCGATTTCGAGCATGTACCGATTATGGACTTTTTCGTTAAGGAGAACTAATCAGGATTTGAGTGAAAGTAATGCAAAGGAACAGTTCTTGCGAAAATATTCTGTATCGATATCGGCTTTATCTTAAAAAAAAAATCCGTGACTTGTTTTGCCCTAGTCCTGAGCGCGGAAATGTTGAAAAAAGTCGAAATATTTATAGTATATGCAAGCGAAAGGGTAATGAGATTTCCTGCTGAGTATCGTGTGTACTTAAATCCACAAAACCCCTCTAAGCCATAGGCTAGTACAAAAGGATCTTGTTTGATTCCTCGTAAAAAACAGTTTGCGTTCAATCGAATACATGCTGAAAGAATGGTTCTTTTATTTTAACCGCCGCCGTAAGACGAAGCACTACAATCAAGTTCGTTACGCCTGACTTCGCAAGGTATAGTCTAATTGCGTCGTGCAAGAAATAAAAGAATGTGGCCGACGAACGAATGAAGATGATTACAAAACATGTAGGTATATATCTGTCGTTCTCAGAGGGCTTATTAACTTATTATTCTTTTTCATAGTTGAGTTGATGCCTGTTTAATGTTATGAATATTCAACATGCTAAATCAGCGGCTCAGCACTACTTACGTGGAAAAACTAAATATTTACGTTTCCATGGCTCTTTGCATTCGTTCTAAGGACATCCTTTCTTTTACTTATCATTGGAAGTCATTTTCTGTAAAAATTCATAAGTTAGGTTAAAATGTCTGCCAGCTAAAGCCAACACACTGAGTCCAATGACAGTTTTGTGGTGACATTAAAGGGCAATGCCCGACTAAATATTATAAACTATTCAAAAAAGCGTTGCAATTTGAAAGCAGGATATAAAACAGTTCCTTTTCAATAGTCACACACATTTTCACTTGGTCAAAGGAAATGATTTGAGTAAAGTTTGGCAAACTACAAGCGAAACTGCGACGACTGAAATCGAGCAAAATGAGAGCAAACGAAGCTGCCTATGTGCAATAAATTGAATGCAAATGGTCGGTTTAGTTGTCTTTCCGATAAAATCGCTAGTCTATGTGCACGTAGCAACTGCCCGAACTTGCTTGTAACAAATTTCTTTTGTTATACAACTGGCAAACATTGAGAAGGAGAAGGGGAAATACTTATTTTCGGATGAATTCGATCTCCAGCATCACCTGCAATCATCTCGGGGAGGTGTAAAAGTGTTTGAATGTTCGCCTTATTCGATAAAACTATGCCCAGCCCTCATTCATGTGAGAAAACGGATCCAAGGGAGTGAATTCGAATCACCAACCGCACTTGCCACGCTTCGACCTGGTAATCTGATTGGCTTCCTGCACCCTCTGAGCAGATAAACTTTTTTATAACATTCGGGATAGCACAATTCGCTATCCGCAGTGCTAGAGCGGACCAACTCCTCCTCACTAATATAAATAATAACCTAAGCCGACAGCTGCTTTCAAAAAGTATTTCACTCTGAACCGAAGTCTATCGCGCACTTTGTTTGGTTGATTGCACTTACGTAGATATGTATATACGTATGTCTTTGGTCATCAGTTTCTAGGCAGTATGAGTACGTTTCGGCGGGTAGATTCACTAATTTGAGAAAAATAATCCACGTTGTTCCACGTGTTAGGTGTTGACAGTCACTTCTTGCTATAGTCCCATGCTACACCATGGTCGACATCGAATTCGATTATGTTGGTCGAGTTGTCAGGAGTTAAATTGATCACAAAGGCTTCGTTGGATGATGAAGAATACTCCAAATATTAAGGACCTTTAATAAAGCCTAGCATCTCGCTACCATTCATGTTGTGCGTCTTGAAATTGTTCCCATAAACGGAAAGGACCTACAATTTATTGCCGGTTTCGAACAGCAAATTGAGAAGGTTTTTCATTCCCGGCGAGAGGTGATGCCGCAGAAAATGTTCGGCTGCCGCCTAGACCTTGCCATCTCACAAAACAGTTCAACGCGCCAACCACTGAGCCACAGCGAAAATGAAAGAAACGCATGCTTTTCTTAGAACTGACTTGTTTATGCATCGCTGATCCTCGAACCGATGAATCTTATTTCTTTGTCGGATTGCATTTATGGTCCGTGACTTCAGTGGTTGAGACTGAAAACTAAGCACATGTTTAAATCTTTTTTCCGGTATCACCTCTCTGCGGGCAATGATAAACGTCGGAGACCACAATTTGTCATGAAAAAGTTTCCCAATCCGCAAGGTTCCTTTCGTTCGTGTTAAAAATTTTGTACACATAACATGAATGATTGCGGGAAAAAAAGAGATACAGTGTTTTACGTCAATATATTAAAGTGCATTTGTATGACACCAGTGGGCTTTTGCGGTCTTATTAGTTAGTCTCCCCGTCCAAGTATAGATCACGGCCTTAAGATTTCCTTCTTAGGCTTTCCGTTCGCAATAAACATGTCCGGAAGGTGTTTTTTTTATTAAGTTGGTATCCATTTTCAGTGCTGTCAAATCGGTGTTTCAACCATGCGCCTGAAAATCGAAAAGGATTTGACTCTTTAATTTATTTGCGAAACATCAAACGCTGTTCAACAGTTTTGAATTAAAAAAGATCCAACGTTTGAGCCTTTATAAAGCAATCGAATCGTAGCTTATCTCTAGGGACACAAAGTTTTATATTGTTTTAAGCTCTTAAGGTGCTTATTTGTCAAAAACGCATCTAGACCTTGAAAATAAAATAAAAAGAGGTTTAGTAGGAACTCACTTAGCGCTGAGGGTTCGCCGTTTTGAAATCGCAACTCATGTAACCCAGTTGTTTGCGGATATCGAAAGGTTGACAACGGAGATTCTTAAAGTCATTCTGTGGAGTTGAGGAAACCAATTAGTTCCCCAATCATTTTTTTTGAATATCACTGGAAGGTTGTCTGATCATCGCTAGGGCTGCAAATTTGCACAGGAAGGGGAATAGAGATTACTTTTCGCATTTTTGCATGGAACTACGAAACTAACAGCCAGTGACCTGTGCTAGTGACTACGGTTCTTCCAATATCTTCTTGATATGACGCAGTTAAGGGCAGAGGTGGATCAGAAGCTGCAGACTCACAAACCACTTTAAAACTTTTGACGTTAGGATATGTTTTCTGTTTCGCTCTTTCAATAGCGATTCAGGGAAAGAGGCAATTGCATTGATAGTTTATCAGTTTATAGTCACATTGTAAAAGAGAAAATCAAAAGATCCGACTGTCGTTCTTGTCCTTATACATATTCCAACTTGACATCTCTTTATACAAACAGCAAATGTTAATTTTCCATTCCAGAAGTGCCGCGCGTCGTATTCTGCAGTTGTCAAGTGTACTTATTGCCGTTCAGAGCACCAACAATCAAGGTAAGCGAAGAAGCAATCCTTAGCCTATGTGAATACTAAATTATTTTCTGTTTTCAGCAAATCAAACGTGTGCAAAAAATGCGAACACAATCTCAAGCAATATGGTAAACCCAGTGCCTGTGAATGCTGTAATATTGTTGCTGCCTTCGGCGGTTCCAAGTGTCAAAGGTTTGTATTAAATCCTCTTAAACATGTTCTCTATTGCAAAAGAAAAAAAAAATTAAAGAAAAAAGAAAGTTTTGCTTACCCAAAGTTTATGGCCCCTTAAAATGTGCTCTTACACACAAAGTCGTCCTTACCCACTTATGTAGTTCCTAAAAATTATATTTAAACAATCGAATATAGTTTTTGTTTCTCTGAGTTAAAAGGTGAGACCAAGCGAATTATTTTAGGGTCATAAACTTTTTTTTTTTCATACATACTATGGTAATTGTCTTCTGAATGAAAGTGGATATTTTGAAATTTTCAAGAAAGTACGCTTTTTTCTTTACCTTTTTGCAAATGGATCACTTGAGATTGTAGATGATATAGTACACGTTAGTCTATGCAAAGCTTATGAACGCAAACATTTTCTCTTTACATTTCTCTTCGATTATTAGGTGCGCAAGCTACGAAGCAAAATATGGTCAACCAGTTACCTGCGATGAATGTAAACAACGATCGGCATTCGATAAACACGACGAGAATAAAAAGGTGTGTGCGTGTATCTGAGATGGTGCATAAAAGGATCGCACTTAAAATATACAAACAATACGTCTCTCTACGTTAAAACATTTAATGTATAAAAACTTTTAAAGATTTTTTTTTTCTAAATTATTTTGTTACGCGGGTTAGACGTAGACATAAATCATGTTCTTATATGTTTGCGTTCATAATCAAAAAGAAAAAAGCAAAGCTAAAAATTATCTACACAGATATTTGTATTTGTAAGCTTTTACCATGTACTTTTTTTTTTTACTTTGCTTTCAGGTTAATGGAAAACTTCTATGCTGGTTGTGCACCTGTGCTTATAAACGTGCCTTAGTGAAGGCCCATCAGGAAGGTCGACTGGCAAAGAAGCGGCCCCATGAGAAAACACACAAGGATAATTCCAAGAAGTCGCTACAATCACGCTCTGATATGTCAAAGAATTCGTCAGGCGTAGATGTACCTGACAAGGTGTCGCGTCAAAATGCATCATCTGGTGGTGGAAGCGGCGGTGGTGGTGGGAGAGATATGGCATCTGCTGGTCCCACTATTGCTCCAGCCGTTGTGACAATTGACCCGAATAGTTCAGATCATGTGGTGGCGATGACCGAGTTAAAGGAGCGAATTGCCAGCCTCGAAAGGAAACTTATCCTGAAGGACAAGGATTTGCTAGAAAAGGACAAGCAGGTAAGATGGTGCACCTATACTTTGTTTCAAAAGAAAATAAGTGGTGGATGTACCTGTCACTTCACCAGATTGATCTTACCTGAAATAAGCGACCAAAAGTCAAAGTGACCGATTTCGCTCAACAGAGCACGTACTCCGTTTTTGTTTCGTTTCATGTGGATTCTTTTTTTTTTTCTAGTGTGTTGTGATAACAGTAGGTTTGAATAACAGTCTGCTGTCGTTCATGTCAACGCTTTTGCTATCAAGAATGTCTATCAGGTTACTGTGCAGAACTCTGTCAAAGGCGTTTTCGCGTCTACGAGGCGTACAAAAACGTCTTTGTTAATCTTCAAGCTTCGTTGAATTAACATGTTGAAAGCGAACAACGCCTCTCGTGTACTAAAGCCAAAGTTTCTAAGTCCAAATTGAGAGGAGCTCATGTTCTCGTCAAGTTTGTTATATATTTTTTTTTTTATAATCTACGCGCGCTAAAGGGGTTATGACTACCCTTAAAGGAGAGCACGGGCATTAGGGAAATTAGGGGAGAGACGAAGGAGATACCGATGCACGTTGGCCTTAAATGCCTGCGGGTTGCAGTGACGGGGAAACACAGAACTATGTAGACTGTTCCACATTCGCGTTTTACGGCTAATGAAATAATCTCTATATTTGACAGTACGCCCGAAATTAGGCTTAAGGGTAAACTGATAAGCATTTGAAGCGTGACGCGAATTGCGGATGAAGAGTTGAAGGGGCGGAATGCAACTGGCTAGAGCACTGTTCATGGAAAAAACGATAAAACAGTGAGAGACAGGAAACATTTCGTCGGTGTTCAAGCGAGTCTATTGACTTTCCAATGTCCCTGTCACCAATAAGTTTCAACGCGCGATTTTGGATTCTATCCAGAATGTGCAAGGTGGTTTTGGGTGCACCAGAGCAGATATGAGCGTTATACTCGAGCTTTGGGCGAATGAACGCCTTATAAATTGAGGCCAGATCAGAAGGGGTAAAGTATTTTTTGCACCGTTTAAGGAAACCTAAACATTTCGCAGCATTTTGGGCGATTTCGAATATGTGGTCGTTCCAACGAAGGTTGTCACTGACATACACACCGAGAATGGAAAGTCTTTCGGTTTCGGCGATGCAGGTACCATTCATGGAAAATGGTGGGAGGTTAGATTTTCGCTTGAGTGACAGAAGACAGCATTGGGTTTTGGATGCATTAAATTCCACTCTATTCTTTGAACGCCATTTTATTATGCTGTCAAGATCAGAATTTAATGATCTTAACATACGATGCCGTTCCTCTTCTACGTCCGAAGAGCAGGGACGAGAGTTAGGGAACGAATATGTGAAGCTAAGGGTACTGTCATCAGCGAATGAATGGAATTTGTTCTGTCAGTACAAGGTTTGGCTTTATTTTTGCTATTTCTGGTTCCCCGGATCCGCAAAAACGAATCCGGAGAGCAAAGATACCAATGCTCTCCTTGCCATTGATCCCATATAACAGTTGTATATGTCAAACTGCCGCAGCTGTTCAACATAATACCTGACAGCACACCACATTGCGGACATACACCGCTGACCCCGTCGTTAAGTCTAGCGATTCCGGTCTCTTTCTTCGTCTACTTCTGGGTTTCTCATCCATCGGCATCTTTACTTTTAATGGCACAGCTTTCTCAACTTTCTCTCTGATTGCCAGTTCTCGTACTTTCCATCTCATGGCACGTTGAGTCTTGTAAGAAGTACTAGTGCGAGCTGGGTAGGTTCGAGCCCAAGCAATATCCATCGAACATTTTTTGCGGCACCACCTCTGAGCGTAACAAAGTCGGGACAAAATGTGATGCTAATCCCCACAATATTAATTGACCTCGATTGTGAGGTGCAATCTTAACAAGATGTTCTTAAAAATTAATCACCATTACATGATCTGTTTTAAAAAAAATAAACTCACTCATAATTTTCGTTACAGTTAACCGAGCTGAAAGGTATAAACTTTGAGAAGGAAAATGAAATGCGCAACAAGCTAAAGGAGAACGACAGAATACATGACATGAAGGTCGATCAGTTAAACCAGAGAATAACAAACTTACTAAAGGAAGTGGCCACGTTAAAAAGGGTTAGCAAGAAAAATGGTACTGCTGGTGGTGTCAAAGAAAAAGACAAGGAGGCTACTTCCGGCAAAGATAGTGGAGGCTCTGGCACAGACAGTCCGTCAACAAATTAGTGAAATTGAACACCTGTATCACCATTTATTAAAGTTATTCTGTTGCTGGAACCTCAGCAAAGAAGTCCGTTAAAGATTAATTGAGCGACATTGTTGCCTGAGAACCTTGGGCTGAAAATTGATTTATTTTTCTTAATTTAATTTGGATCAGTTATCAATTTACAAAAACAAAAAGAAGAATCATCTTATGAGAGTTACTATCTAAAATATTTCATCGTAGGTAGTTCTCGCATTAGTTATCTGCTGTAGCGTAATTGTAATTTTTTTTAATTTTATTTTTTTATTTACCACTGTAAATAAACTTCATTTGACATAAAAAAACAAAATCATCAGCGTTTGAGATAATTTATTCAATTTGAGTGCTTTATTCTAAAATACTACAACTAAGCTAACTAAACGTTGGGTTGTGTGGGATTCATCAGTGTGGCTTGGGCTTGTGACCGTCAACATAGAAATTCCTAGTGGCCTTTGGTAATTGAACTTCAATACCGTCCAATTCTTTCGTAAGTATAATTTGACACCCAAGGCGAGAGTTTTCCTTCAAAAATGGTGCCATATCTAAGAGATCATCTTCCACTTCCTGGGCCTCGGGAAGTTTCTTTAAAAAATCATCGTTAACATAGACGTGGCAAGTCGTGCAGGCTAAAGAAGCTTCACAGGCACCTGGATTTAAGAGAAACTTATTATGTTTCTACTCATTGCAGTGCGTAGAGTTTACCTTCCATTTCGATTCCGTATCTGTGGGCTAAGTAAAGAATGTTGTCACCGATCTTCCCTTTTATCGGTGTCCGTTTGCCGTCCTTGTCAATGTATGTTATATTCACTCTGTAAATGATAAAATCTCTGATAAATTGAAGGCTAAATTGTAATAGTTGAGTCGTCTTACATTTCATCATCAGATTTTGGGTCTTGCCATTCGTAATCGCCGTGGAGCAAGGCTGAAAACAATTTTTAGTTTTGTTCAGTGAAAAACAAATTGATTTGAACAGTTTGCTAGGGATATTAGAGAATGTACTTACACTTTGTCGTGTGGAGCCATTTACGTGGCTGAAAATGTTTTATATGCGGTGGACAATTGCTAATAATTTTGGTTGAAAAGCAAGCGTGGCGTAGAAGTAAACACAGCATTTTTGATAACGAACCGCTAATACAATTTGACATTTCACCAATTAGAAATCAGCTGGTCCCGTAAAAAATGTTCAAATCCATTTAAATTCCATGTAATGCTTATGGGTGTGTTCACAGAGTTAGTGGGACAAAAATATTCTCTGTGTAGAGTATATTATAAATACCATTATCGTTTCGAATATAAGACACAGTTTGCAGAAAATTATGATAGTCCCATCGCAAGGTAACTCACTTCTGAATAATCCCTTTATACAAATTTGAATATACAGAAGACATGTAGAAACGACAGAAGAAAAAGCTTACATAAACAGAAAAAGCGCAATGAAAGGTCTCGATATGAAATTTAGTCAAAAATTTAGAGGCAAGCAATGTCGTATAAAACTTGTTGACAAACATAATTGGCTTACTCAACGTAAAGAAAAACCTTACTTATATAGGGTTTTAAGGCATAGTTAGACATACTTTTGAGATGATGAAAGATAGCAGGTATCGTTGCGAGTAGGTGCACAGCTTAAGACGAAACACTACCTTACTCACATTCTACTGTCACTCCTCAACAATTCGCCTCTAGTACTTTTCAGTTTGTGACAGAAATCGAACTTTTTATGACAGTGAGATATCCCACACGATTTTCCTTTAAAAAAACCGAGATGCAAAAGTTTTAATTGCATAAAAGTGAAATATTTATAGAAAATTTTAATAAAATGTCGTCTTTAACACGTCTAATTGAGCACAACTTGCGCTGTACAAGTGCAAGGCATCAACTGCGATATTTGTCATCGCGGTCAACTGAGAATACATCCAACGACTCGGAAGAAGGTTATGAACGCATATATTTTTACAATATTTTATATTTCTAACATAAAGTTCTTACAGAATTCCGTGTTTTGAATCTACGTGCCGTCAAAAATGTACAAAGAAAGCGGAAAGCATTTAAGAAGGACCCAGTTCCACCTCCTCGAACGAATAAAATGGCTACTGATCAAGATTGGACAGCGGTCTGGCCAGGCCCAAGATCATTTCATCCCGCAACAGTGCCTCTACCAATTAGGCAGGGCTTCACCGAAAAGGGCGCAGCAGCTCCATCCAAATATGCAAATGCAGAATTAATGAAAATTCCCAATTTCCTGCACTTGACACCGCGCGCAATCAAACAGCAGTGTGAAGCTTTAAAAAAGTTCTGTACTGCTTGGCCTAAAGGCTTGGAAACAGAAGATAAATGGAAAAACCATTTTCCCATTGATGTCATCACTACAGATTACGTGCATGGTTTGCCCACAATTCGTAATATTGAGGCTCGAAGAGTATCTTTGAAGTTAAAACTCTCCACGTTAAAATTCGACCAACATGCCAAAGACAAGTTTTTACGTTTGATTGGAGACCGATACGATCCAGAAAGCGATCTTATAACAATCGTTACTGATAGTTGTCCCCTTAAGAAGCAGAATTATGACTATGCATTGTATCTGCTTACGGCATGCTATCATGAGTCGTTCATTACTGAGGCATGGGAAGCTACAAAATCTGAGGCCGACATGGAGACATATTATTTTAATCGAAATAAATCAAAAGTTTCCTCTGAAGCAATATTGAACTGGGGTAAAGCCGGTGATAAAAAAGTAGCTGCCAGTGAGGCGTTTGCGAGAAGCGTCGAAAAACTTATTAACGAAGGAGAGAACGAGTACAATATTCAGAAGTATAAAGATGAAGTGAAATTGATGCTGGGCATCGCGAAGAGCTAAATTATCGAATATTTTTGTTCTGTCTGCAGTGAAATAAATAAAAACTTACATCTCTGTTAAATTTCTTTCTTTAGTATTAGATGGCGTTGCCTTTTCAAAGATTCGGTAGCTTTTTATGCTCATATCCAGTCTATTCACGATTTCCCCAACCACTTCAGCTAAACCCAGTTTTCGTTCTCCTGCTAAAGATGTAATTGCACTGAATTGAAAGGAGCGCAGCGTGTACAGCCTACAAATGTGATATTGGGCGGTTAATGCGTTTAAAACCGTTTGGAGCGGTCGTAAAGGTATTTGTCACTTCTATAACTGGAGGGTAATGCTGCAACAAGAAATTGTTTCTAAATAGCTTCAGCCTAGACACTGGTCCTCAGAATCACTTTTGTAAGACCTAGAAGAGACTGCACAACATATGTGTTCATTTACTTTCAACGGACTAGCAACCTGTAAACCATTTTAGTTTCAGACATCCACGCGTATTATCTTAGACCATCATTGCCTAATCCAATCTTGATTCCAAGAAGTGGGCAAACAACTGAATTTGTTTGCATACACCCTGGGCCTGTAGGGGTTAAGTTAGTTAGAGTGAAATTGTTCCAAGAAGTGAAATTATTATAAAGTGGCAATCCGTCGATCAACCTGGGACCTAAAAAACGTGTACGACACGCTGTACCTAGGTAGGGATGATAGAGATTTAAATTTGTTTACATACATTCGGCACCCATCTGACCGCGTTGGAAGCGGTGGTCCCTTTCGATTTCCTACGACATATGGCACTCTCGGAACAAATTATTCGACCGAAACATAATAATCACCGGCCACTTCTGATAGGCAGACACCCCATAAGAGTACCGCCCAACGAGAACTGCAAATGCTGTAGGGACGAGGAACAAGAGAAAATTAACCTTCACCCCTAAAGCATTAGCTCAGCACAGTAAGATACAACATTATGGGTAAATACTTTCTCAAAGAGTCCGCCCGACCTCTCAAAAATCGATACCCAAGTAGATCACTTTAAGTAAGCCAAGGAGCTCGTGACTAAGTAAGGTAAAAGTTCGGCTGAATC
This sequence comes from Matsumyia berberina, assembly GCA_917880715.2. Lineage (NCBI taxonomy): Eukaryota > Metazoa > Arthropoda > Insecta > Diptera > Syrphidae > Matsumyia > Matsumyia berberina. The sequence continues at coordinate 42,151,369 of OU862870.1, forward strand.
AGTCACTTTTAAGTGCTCTCCTCCTGACCCCATTCCAGCTACCTCTCTCCTTAATAACAGGGAGGAGATTTATACCGAAATAGTCATCTCATCATACCAAACTAAGACCTCTGACAGCAACAATTTATAGACACTCGAAGCAGGCTAAATTTACACAGTAGTAGCACTGCATCCGTCACCCTTTTTGTCTTTGACACTCAACTACCTGTCTGATAACAGTCGAGGTTTAATTGCATCAATTACTTTCTCCATAGATACTCCAAGGTTCTCACAGTAAGTCCAATACTCCGGCTCATTATAGAGATATCACAATGGACTAAACTGTGGTCTAAGTGTTTTCTAGCACGGCCAGGTCAGCCAACTTACCTTATCTAGTCTATCTGACCCAAGTGGAATGTGAACTCGTTCCACGAGAGAGCTGTTAAGAATTGAACCTTGCCTGGCCAGTCTATTGGCCTCTTTGTAACCATCAATGCACCCCATGTATATGCGGCGGAGACCAAGGTTAGTGTGACGAAGAACCGATGCCTCAGATTTGTAAGTTCCTTCGGACATTCCTCTCAAATCCTGAGCACTCAAAAAGCACTGTGTGGAACACGTGGTATGAATCCACGAAGTGAGCAAAGAAATATTATTTTGCACACACCTTGGACCGATCAAGTAATGTTAAAATCAATTATTAGCCGTCCCTCCGATTTTCTACATTAAGCGACCTTCTCGAGACCAAATGTTTGAATTAAACGTACTCCCAACTTCTAACCTACAACCTCCGCACTCGAAAGCGCTGGGTACTGCAGCCAGCCGGTGCGGAGGATTTCGTTTCTTGCCCACTTTTTGGAGGCATTCCACCTTAACTACCGCATACGCAATAACTGGGTGATTGATTCAATTTCTACTCCATTATTCCTTGTTCATAAATTTATCGAAATGCACTTCCATTTACAATAGAATACTTAATCAAATACTTTAAATTAAATCAACTTACACGCATTTCAAAACAAAAAGGGTTAATTCCAGCGAAGGAGCACTCGTGTTCAGGGATGTAAAACAATTAAATTGCATAGTGGCTCCAGTGGATTACTGTGTGTGACCGAAATTCAATTGCAGTAATTAAGTTATTTTATAATAACAGCGTCTAAATTTTATCGAAGGCTCATTAATATGCATCTCTTGTACCGGAACCAGCAACAGCGACTGGTAATAGTGACGATTATTCGAAAGGGGAATACATCATGGTCGCTCTCGCCTGTTCATCCCTCGTCAGTATGTAGAATGGTAATTTGTACCTTGATTCAGCAAAGTCAATCCTCTGCCATCGGGGAGTGGAGCGCTCCCACTTTCCGCAGGAATTCCTATCTGACTAATGAAAAATTCTTCGATGCTGTAAATCATGATTACACTTAATTTAGCTGTCATTATATTTTTTGGGGGGTTTGTGCAGATTCACTATCGCTCGAGCTGTATAATCCAGGGGGTAGAATTGTTGTCATACGCTGAACTAGGATCTGTCTTACACTTGGGTCAATTAAATGCCAATGGTGGGTGGTGTCTACAAAAGATCTCTTCATTATTAAACATTGGAATATTGTAGTTGTGCTCATTGTTTGGAAAGAGGAAATGACAGATTTAATTTAGGGCTACGTCTCAGAAGAAACGTTTACAAGTTGTTTGGAATAATTATTCTTTATTGGATACCTGTGTAGAGTAGGCGGTAAGGTTGATTTGCTCTGATGCAACTACTGCTGGATGGATGGGTTCGAGGTTCGAGAAAATTATTCCAAAAAGCGGACTGTACATGACGCTGGTGGAATAAGATTTGTTTTGAAAACCACTTAGCACTGAATTCTCGAGCGAAAAGATTCTCCCTACGTTTGCTGATTCAAATGTTAACATAAACGAAAGAAAGGTGACGGTAAGTGCACTCTTTCATCTTGTCGTAGATATCGACGGCGTCTCCATGAACAAGTTTGCCGCCTTGAATGGCAAAATCGTCAGGTCTCTGGATGGTCTCCTAACAGAGATCGCAAGGTCCGTACAATCGAAAAATGTGGCTGAAAAAATTCTAAAATTCAAACCTTCAATTTGCGAAGCCCCTGGTGATGCTAACACTTTGGCAGCCAACATGAGAAATATGTCAGTGAATGACAGATGTTCAGATTGTCCATGCCTGACTGCGTAAAAGAAAGGCTCTAGAAAAGCCCAACTTCTTCGACTACCTAGATGTGGAGATCTCAGCATCGTTGTCCCCATCCAAAAGAACGGAGACTCCATTCAGTATGCCAACTTTAATGCATCATTCTCCTTACGATCGCGTACAGAATCTTGAAACTTTTAGTCAACAATATGAATTCTCAAGCCAAAACCAGAGGCATAATCTTTCATAAGTCTGTGCAATGCGTACACCGATGATATTAGATTAGGTTAAGGGAGTAGCGTCAGAGAAACGGACCGTCACATTCAAATATTTATAGATATTTCGTGTTTAAGTCACCGTAAGTCCTGCAAAGATCCATAGGTGGATCCTCCTTAGGTGTGCCGCCAGTAGATTGTGCGATGAGAAGACGCTTGTCAGCAGTGCTAAGTATGATTTGTTCAGTGAGAGTATTTGTATTAGTATTTGTACATATAACACGAGCTGTGTAGCGTAAAAAGAACCTGTCCAAACTAAACAGCCCGAACCGAAGCCTGTAAGAAAGAACAAGGGAACATCGTAGTAAAATCGCAGTCGATGCTGAGGATATGGAAGAACTATTTCTGGAGACTGTTTAATGGCGACGACGAATCAAATCTCGCTGTCAGGCAAAACGAACCATTCAACCTCGACGATGAAGACCAACAATTCTGTCCACCCGACCTGGACGAAGTGAAGATTGCCATATCTAAGCTTAAATCCAACAAAGCTGCTGGTGCTGACGGCCTAGCTGCCGAGCTGTTCAAAGCAGCAGACGATGACTTGGTAAGGAGCATGCACCAAATCATCTGTAAATTATGTTCGGAGGAAAGTATGCCCGATAAATGGAACCTCAGCATTGTTTGCCCGGTCCTCAAGAAAGGAGACCCTTTGAACTGCGCCAACTACAGAGGCGTCAGTCTTCTTAACATCGCCTATAAGATCGTATCTGCCTCGCTGTGTGAACGCCTGAAGCCGTTCGATTCCGTTGGCTTCAGACCAGGAAAGCCCACCACCGGCCAGATATTCACACTGCGACAGATCTTGGAGAAAACCCAAGAACGTCGAAACCCACCACCTCTTCATCGATTTTAAGGCCGTGTATGACAGCATCTATAGAGACGAGCTATACAGAGCCATGTCTAGTTTTGGTATCCCTGCCAAATTCGTCCGTTTGTGCAGGATGACGATGGAGAATGCACGTTGCTCTATCAAGATCGGTCAAGACCTCACTGAGACCTTTGATGTCAAAAAAGGATTTAGATAAGGCGACGCGCTGTTGTGAGTTGTGAGAGTTGTGCAAAACTCACGCGCCAACACCAACGGCACAATCTTTCAAAAGTCCGTCCAATTACTCGCATATGCCGACGACGCAGCGTGATGTCACTGGTGCGTTTGTCAGTATTGAGACGGAGGCGGCGAAGATGGGTTTAGCGGTCAATGAGGGCAAGACGAAGTATATGCTGTCAACAAGAAAGGACACCCAACACTGACGTCTCGGGCAGAATGTCACTATAACTTTGAGGTAGTTAAGGACTTTGTCTACCTTGGCTCCGCTATAAACTCAGACAACGACACCAGCGGTGAGATTAAACGAAGAATAACTCTTGCCAATCGCTGTTTCTTTAGGCTAAGAAGGCAATTGAGTAGCAAAGCCGTTTCCCAAACGACTGAATTGACCCTGTATAAGACCTTAATCATCCCAGTTCTGCTCTACGGCGCAGAGGCATGGACTCTGTCTAAAGGGGATGGAGTTGCTCTTGGCTGTTTCGAGAGGAAAATTCTTCGGGTGATTTTCGTTCCCGTCTGCATAGACGGTGAATGGAGGAGGAGATACAACGTCGAACTGTATAGGCTGTACGGCGGCATCGACCTAGCCAGAAGAGTAAAGCTCCAACGACTGAGGTGGCTGGGTCATCTTGAGCGGATGGACACCAACGCTCCGGCCCGGAAAATATTCGAATCCACACCCGAGGGACGGCGCAGTAGAGGAAGACCGCGACTCAGGTGGCGCACGCAGTGTAAGGGGACCTCAACCAACTTGGCGTGCGAAACTGGAGGCAGCTGGCTAAAGATCGAGCTGGCTAGTGACGCTTGTTGGTTGAGGCCCAGCGCCACTTTAAGTAAGTTAATTACTAGAAGTCTTGATGGCCAGAGCTTGTTACAATACGAATATAACGACGAGACGCTTAAATTGTTCTAGTGTATAAAAAGTTTAAACATGAACATATGAAAAGAAGGTTAGGACGATTTTCAAAATCAAGAATTCTCTAAGAAAAATATCCTTGGACGTAGGATTGAATGAACTTAAAATCCAATGGACCGGTCACTGAAACGAATTCCGATGTACGTATGTACATGCATATGTACCTATAGTATGTATACACTGTTTTTCAAAGAATTTATGCTCGTATATTCGCATGCAAGGAGATGTGAGTTAGTCGGCGGGATGTCCGGTATCCCTTCATTACTATGCATTGAACTGAAATCGCATGGAAAATTCGCTTAGCATTTTTTTTTCCGATTTCTTATCCCTTTCAGACACCAGCAAAAGGACGAAAGGATGGGGCATGGAAAGGATAATAATCAAGGAGTATATCATTTGCACGATTCAATGCACTTCACTCCTTGAGTAATGTTTCGTTGTTGTCCTGCGGAAGGGTGACACATGGCTGAGGGATCAAAATGATAGACTGTTACACTTCCAATGCAAAAAGTTAGTTTTTTTTTTTTTTGGAATTCATTCTTTCTTCTTTGAATTGGCTTCGAATGCGAGTAGGATTTTCGATGAGGAAGGATAATTTATTGTTGGGACTCATTTTTCTTTTGCACTGTTATGCAAAGGCGTAGATTATTCAAATTCTTCAAAGTCACCGGGAGATTGTACCTTTAGTTTAACATTTTTTTTTACAAACTTAATCCGTTCAATGTTTGCAGACGTAGATGGATACATAGGTAGTACCGTAGAAAAGGCACTCGATTACAAGAGAAATGTTCAAAATTGCAACTAAGAACCGGGCTTTCAGTCAATTTTTTGAAAACTGAGATTGCCCTCTTTACATGAAGGAGGGTTGTGACAGGTCTGACTCAGTCAGTGTTAAAGGGCCTCACTATTAGGTTCTCCGATGAAGTCAAATATCTGATCCTGAATAACAAACTTCTTTGGGCCAAGGTGCTCTCAGTTTTCTGGCAGAGTTCCAAAATAGTTCGAGAATGCAAGAACTCTTTGAATTCTGTCGCAAGGCTGAATTCTTTGACTCTTGTCTGGGTCTGAGATCTCCGGAAATAAGATCTTCGATGAGATTGCTAAACAAGGCTCAGAGGATAATTTTTATGAACTCGAACCTGCATTGGGTCTTTCCGCGTCTTCAGTCAGGTTCTCCATTGACGACCGCGTTTTCTATAAACACAATTGTGGGTGGCACGGTTCTCTAGGATGTAAGCAGACTAGACCATTGTTCCTAAATGTCTGTAAGCAATCGGCAACAAACGACTTATTGACATTCTAACATGACACTTCGCTTTTGCCAAGCATCTCATTATGTAAGGCTCACTTAAGCCTACTACAGTCTACGATGCCTGTGGAAAGAGCAATGATATTTTGGATCATTTCCTTTGCGATTGTCCTACTATTGCTCGGATCAGGTAGCAGATCTTCGGTACTGATGTAGTGAGTGCTAAAACTGTAAGCTCCTCATCACTGCAGAGCCTTCTCGGCTTTGTCCGAAAGTTCCAGTACAATGGACAAGAACTTGGGCCTGCTTCCTAGTAGTATAATGGACGACTTGCTTGATGAATAAACAGTGAAAAGTATTTAGGTCCTTTGTTCAAAACCAAAATATGAAAATTTTGTGTTTCCGCTGCAGAATGCCTGGGGAATTTGCAAGGAAATCGATACCATCTGCATACATGAGCAACTGAATTGTGGTACCATTCTATAAAATGCATTCGTAACCGGGTCTCCAGTTGATAGAAAGAGGATTAAAGCACTCAACGTATACATATATAGCCTGCGTCTTACGCCCGTTTTTGTTTCAAAGCAATTTCATAAAAGGGACCTGTTCCGGACGATGGACATATGTAGTTTCTCTGTAAAGAACTTGTAGAACCCTTAGTATTTTGACGAAAGGTCCAGTGTGCGTAACTGCAACATGGTTAACTACGTCAAAAGCCGCTTTTATGTCCACAAAGAAGCCATGTAGTTTGGTGCCCTTTTTCTTGGTCAACAGTTGAGTATACTCTTCGAAACTTTCTCTACACCTTGGTGAAGAGGGCGTGAAGTTATGAATTTCACTCTCAGAATGGTATTTGAGGAAGCCTGGGAGTATGCCAAACCTATCTACAGTTGTTTTGTGGATTTGGAGAAGGCATATGATCGGGTCCCTCGAGGTAAACTCTGGAGTGTATTGCATGAGTATGGGATTAACGGTTCTCTTCTGAGAGCCTTTCAACCCCCGTACACCAGCTGTAAGAGCTTTGTTCGGGTGAACGGCGTTAAGTCGACACCTTTCACTGTGGGCGTTGGACTTCGTCAGGGGTGCGTTCTATCACCTCTCCTTTTCATAGTGTATATGGATTGGATGTTACAGCGCAGCCGTGGTGAGGAACGGTTCGAATTGGGAGACTGATGACTTGGTCATCCTTACGTCCACCCAGACCGACCTTCAGTGAGCACTAGATTGGTTCGTCACCGTCTGTGTTGGAAGCTGGGATGAAGGTAAACGCGAACAAACCATAGAGACTGGTGATTTCCCGAACACCTGTTCAATGCCCTCTGCATGTAAATTAAGTCCTCATCGGGCTAAGAACACAAGAATACGCGAGGCAATCAATGTCAAGCAACTTATTCTTTGAATGGAGATACTTCGATGGTTTGGACACGTTAAACGCAAGCCCTCAACTCGGTTTCCAAGACGTGCCATGGAATCCGTGCCATCAGGTAGGCGTCCCCTGGGTAGGCCCAGGAGAGGATGGCTGGACCAAGTCCGAAATCTCATCTCTACTCGTATGGGGATAGCCCCAGATGATTTAGAGTCGATAGCGGAAGATCAAGAAATGTAGAGAGTCCACTTAAACACCCTAAACCCACGATCCTCATAGTGGATAAGCGGGCTATTGGAAAATGATGATGATGAATTTTTCTTAACTGGGTAGAGTAACGCGTATTCGATATATCGGAGAGCTCGTACCATCTTTGAGATCTCCATATTGCTGTTCATAATTTGGATTTGGAGCCCATGATTTTCTTCTGACGTACAACTTCTTCTGCATTGCAATTTTTTTGGTTCGCAAAACATAGTCAGCATTCAGTCTGCAAAAGGAGTCATAAAAAAAAAATTTTTAAGAGCAGCCATCGTAAGGATATGTTAGAAGTCACAAAATACCTTGTCCTTTCAACTTTATTCCGCAGTATTTCTATTCGATTTATGTTCTTTGTAATTATCCATTTCACGTTGATCTAATTAAAAAAAAAAAACGTAAGAACGTCCAAGTCGCAGTGGTAATTTCGATTCTGGTGGATTCCCTAATTTGTTTTTCCTTTTTCTTTTTATTTTTTCCTTTGTCCAACTCACCCAAGGGGTGGCTGTGAATTTCGTCCTATTTCACGCATTTTTACAGAAATTCATGTAATTTTCTTTTTGTACATAATTAAAAGTGTTCTAAAACGGAAATTCGACAACGTTTAACAAAAAATAAAATTAAAACGCGGAAAAATTCACCACCATTGTTGTGGACCCTCCACCCAACCACCCAGCAAGTCCTTATGGTGTACGGGTGAGCGTGTTTTCTTTTTTTTTGTCTGGAAATCGTATGCTAATGCAATATCAAGAAAAGAATTTGCATAGAAAAGACGTAAAAATGGCAGAGATGAATGGTGGGAAGGGGTTGAAACCCTCGGCATTGGGCGGACAAACTTGTGGAAAGGGTTGGCATTTGGCATATTGCAGGTTTTGAGCTGGGAAATTAGGAGAAATTTGTTTCGCGGAAAACGACTCCCATTGGTACCGTGTTGTTTTGTCATTTATGCTGGCGACGGCAATAAAATGACCGTTAACGAACCGAAGAGACAAATTTATGTTGCGCTTTTAATTGTTCATTACTTCAAAGTTGCGGAGAAAGGCGAAAGGATTCGTTGACTTGTTTTAAGGCTCCAAATAGGATGTAGTTCGTTTGGTTGGTTATTGTTGCGTGTTAGAAACTAACTTACCATTTGAATGTAATTACCTCTTGTAACTAAACTCCGAACCAAGAGTCAGTGCTTGTTAACAGAATTATTTCCATTGTAGCAAAGATGAAATTTTCGTAGTAGGTTAGGTTTTTTATTTCATCGGTGTTTCGGATAGTTCCTCAATGTCCTGGAAAAAGAGTCGTCCGTGGAATTTGTTTCTTAGATGGTAGTCTTGGGCAGTAGCAGAGGAAGTAGGTTGTATCCTCATGAACGTCCCCATCGCCACACCCTCTACACAGGTCTTCTTCTGTAATCCGGAGCTATTTCACATGGTCCCGCAGCGTTATGTTATGCCCTGTAATTACTCCTTTAAAGGTAGATAGGCATCTTCTAGCGATCTGTAGAAGTCTGTCGGTCCTAGCCTTATCGAATAAAGACCATTTCTTCCTTGTGGGTACACAACTGTCTAGGGAGGTCCATCTACTATTTACCTTCCTTGAAGTTTTTTTTTCCCGAGCTTCAGTGTGCAAGGCGGGATGTTCGCCGAACTGTCCTTATGTCCCTCATGTCCAGGGACCTTGTGCTGTACTCCAAGGGCCTTGAGCTCTTCTCGACAGCACCTCACAAGCTTCGATTTTATTTCTACAGCAGAAATTGCTTTTATTGCTCCCTGGCTGTTGATGAAAAAGTTGATGTCTCCTCGTGGTATTGCCCTCATCGCAGTCTCACGGGCGGCAAGTGTCACTGCTAAGACCTCCGCTTGGAAAACACTGCTGTAGTTCGGAAGGCGAGCGGACTTGGAGATTTCTAACGGTTCGGAAAAGATACCTGTACCCACACCAGTGTCGATTTTGGATCCATCGGTGTAGACAGCTATAGATTTTGTGTTTGGTATTTGTCCGCTCTTCCATTGCTCCCTGCTTGGGTAGGTGCTTAAGAATGGTCTTGCGAAATCTAGGTATGGTGTTATGTAGTCGGTTGAGGGTAAATTGCCTAGATATTCCTGGAGAATCGTAGTATGACTTTTTGCATTTAGTTTCCAGCAGTCTGACTGGGTTATCCGTCAGTGATGGCCACTGAGGCTTTTTCGTAGTAAAAAGTGCTGTAGTGATATGTAGAGTGCGTAAGTTATCAGCTCTTCTCACAACAAATCAAAAACTCGTAAGCATCATTTTTTTAAAGCCGAAATCGCAATAATTGCAAGGGACAACTTTATGAACGTTACTGCATTATGAGGAGTGCTCTGCCAGTGGTGGAGATTCAAGAAGAGGATGAATCTGGAATTTTGAATCCATGATTCTGTTTGGAATGAAAATCAAGGTGTTCGAAAGGGTTAAGTATCTGGGAGTATAGTTTGATGCCAGACTCAATTGGAACTCAAATTTTGATCAGAATATTCATATTCGCGAACAGGGCGTATTATTAGTGTAAAAGAGTGCATGAACAGCGGAAGGTCAGTATCCTAGATTTACAAATTGAAGATTAGACCCATTATCTGGTATGCTTCGGTGATGTGGTTGCATAAAATATCACAAAAAGCACGAATACACAGCTAGCAGGAGCGAATAACAGGCGCTTTTCGAACCACGCGAACATGTGCGTTAGATGTGTTGCTACGCCCACTGCCACTGGATTTATGGATTAAGAAAACAGCGATAACCGCAGGACACCTCATTTGCATCAGAATTCCAACTGACATTCCCGTGTAAGCATCTATGGATATAGAAAGATTTTGGACCTAGCTGAAATCGAGAGGAACGATCTTGACATCCCCATGGACGAAACGAGAAAAGTAAGGGTTACCGGAAGGTATCTTTATACTCTATTAGGAAGCGGATCGAATCTGCAGAGGAGATTGTGAGAAATTACAATTGTCATTGATGGATCGCTGATAAATGGCAGCGAGAGTTCAATCTAGCCTCAGACACACGTAGGTCAAGGTATGCCCTTTGTGATACCACTAGGATCTATCACTACCCTAAGGCATTGCTGCTTATTGCGTGGCTTTGGCCTAAGTCTATCTATTGAAACCGTTTGGAGCTCTTGATAAACCGAAAGATACTTTTGACATCAGTATGTTATAATTTGCCCAAATTCTCGAAGTGGTTGGCTCCTAGATAGAGCTTCCTTCTTTGGGATAGGTTAGGATAGGTAAAGAGAAAATGGATGATTGTTTCTTCCTCCTCTTCATCCCTACAGCTCCTGCAAAACTCATTTGAGAAAAGACCCATCTTTCCTGCCTGCGATCTTAACCTGAGAATAAAAACCTCAGTGTATCAAGCCAAGACGCTGGGTCTGATCCATGCGCTGGATCACCTGCATGATTATCAGGTGAGGGATGCAAATATTAATCGCACTGGATAATCAAGCTGTGATTAGGTGAATGAGTCAGACTGTAATTCAGTCATGACTGCTGAAGGATTGTGTCAAGAAACTCAATGCATATGCAGCCCAAAAGAACTAACACTGGCTTGTGTTAAATGACATGTAGGAATCAAAGGAATCGAAAAGGCAAATGACCTAGCGAAGTAATGGTCAATCTTCGAGTTTTGCGGCCCTGAACCGTTTGCTGCCATAAGTAGTGCACTGTTAAGGGACGTGATTCATAAATGCGCCACGAAAGAATCCTCAAAAAGGTAGGCAAAGTGCAGACAAGGCAAGGCCGCACTTGAGGAACTCTCAACTTAATTGGAAACTTTAGGGGTCACCAAAGGAAAGAGGTGTTGGTGGAAGATGAAAACTGTAGACTATGCCTCGAGGACGTGGAGACAGCGGCACATATCCAAATATTATGCCAATATCTAGCTTTGGCAAGCATGTATGGGATTCTGGACTGTCTAGAATTGTTTAGACTCCGTTGGAAGGATAACTAATTCTCACACTTTTTTCCATAAGGAACAGAAAGACAATTGCGCCAGATCTGAATGTGGCTCTTTCACAACCCGATATTAAAAGCTTTGTGGTGATATGTGCCACTGACTAGGCGAGAAGGGATCCACGTGACCATTTCTGAGAATCTGAATTCTGCACAAGGGTCACAAAAAGAGGCCTGGATTAGGGAGGAACTCCGAACATATTTGAAGGAGATTACTAAGATTCTGAGTGGAAGAGGAATATAAATCAAGGTGGCTGGTAAAATCATTACCAAAAGCGTTCTTTTGAAAGAATAATTTCTTGCGACTTCTTACAGGAATGACCAAACAATTTTTACATCCTGCTTAGTCTTTAGAGTCGACAAAGTAAAACTGGTCGAATTCATGCCTGTGGGTTTCACGTCCATCAGAAGCTCAGAAAAAAATAAAATCACAATCTCAAACAAAGAACACGGCGAATACCCCAATGCACACGAAATGTCATTTATCAATGCTCCTTAGATAGCATAGCTATCTAACTCAAACAAATAAGATAACAGTCCCATAAGGAATCGAATTCATTTTAAAATTCGCCAATTTCTATAGTCCTTGCATGGCCCACTTCACCCCTGTCTGGCATATGGTTTCTCCTGCAAAAGCCTTTTTTTTATTTTTCCAGTACATCTCCTTTCGATAAAACACAGGAGATGGGGAGGCAAAAAGGCAACTTTAAATCCGATTTATTTTTAAAGTGCCTCAGGGATCGATTATTACCTCTCAAACTCGCATGAAACGTGCGCGAATTTAAAATATATTATGTTCCATGCGAAGCCGAACAATCGAATCGAACAATGCCTGCATGAGCGAATAGGAAAAGGATATTAGCTCCTTTTTTTTTTGATCCTTTTGATTTTACATTTATTTGCAACGGGGATGGAAGTCAACATTTCGAAATTATTGTCACCATTTTCAGATAACTGATATATGAAGGAGGAAAGTGCGTTTGTTTTTTATTTCGCACACACTGTTCCATGGCACAATAAACTTGGTCTCGGCGTTATAGGGTGACACGCAGGGGGAAGGTGGATAATAAACGTTAAATAAAATAAGTTCTATTTAATGAGTACTTTGCAATATTTCATGAACATTTTTCCCCAATTTAGCGATTAGGTGAGATGTGTGCTAAAGTACATATGGGCAATGGGAATACTAGGGGTTTTAGTATGCATATGTACTTCCCTGGGATTCTAGAATTTTTAGAGCTGAATCCCTTGTAATGAGATCTTATTTGCTGTATTGTGTGAGTGACTTAGGACTTTTGGCAGTAACCTGGGGCCGAATTACCGCAATCGATAACCAGTAAGTGAGTGGGACTCGTGATCGAATGATCCATAAACTTCATTGGGAGCAGTAATGCCAAATCCTCACATTTCGATGACGAGTTACTCATTAACGAGTGTAGTAATTCGGTCCCTGACTTAATTACGTCAGTGTAGTTCTACATAGTTCGAGGCGATACTTACCACTGTCTTATGAATTTCAAAGCGTAACAGCGTTTGAAGAGGCAAGTTGTGAAGAAAGTACAAGACATCCTGGATTTTGTAAAGAACGACAAGGGAGAATGTACTCTGCTACAATAGGCTCGTCGGGGGCCGCAGGGACAAGGTGGCACAGTTCCACCTCTACTCTTCTTCCTTAAAATTGGAGTGAACATCACCAAGTCTTTTGATGTCACTTCGATGTCGACAAAATTTTATATTATTTATTTCTTGAATTTCATCTAATCAACCTGCACGGACGGTTCTAAGAGAGATGACTGCACTGTGTTCCATTCCAAGTAGACATTTTCGTTGTTGAACGAGTGGCAAGGACAATATACGCTAGGAGGCTGAACCTATCTAGGACCACCATCCTCGTCCGCAGTCAGGCAGGTACTAAGATAATATAATAATATAACTCTAAGGCAGTAGCTACGAGGTCTGCTGAATTCCCGGACACAGTGGTATCGAAGACAACGAAAAAGCAGACAAACTCGCTCGGCAAGGAAGGGAATACTATATAACCATACATCAATGGATATCCCTCTTGGTGTTCTATATGGTGTTTTCTGAAAATGACGATCGGTGTCTCCCTAAACAATAAAATTTAAGTTTATAACTATTATCCCCTAAAGGAGAACAAACTTGCGGATTGTGAACATCTCAGGTGTATTGAACCCCCAGGTGTATTGAACCCCCAGGTGTATTGAACTCCCCCCAAAGGATACGTGAATACTTTATATCAACATTGTAGGGACCGTAGGCGCGTGCGCCTTCTGGTAAATAATAATTATCTGTTATTAATTTATAGAAACACACTTGTAACCTCTAGAGGGGGTACTGCCAGCAAAACTACTTACACTAGTTCTTTTATTAAATTGTGTCATCAGAAATCAAATTGAAAGCATGTATTATAATTTTGCTGATTATTCCCAGCAAAAAGTACCGATTGTATCAGAAATAAAAAAAAATATTCCCCATTCGATTGATATGGGAATCACCGCTTGTCATTTCCAGAAGAACAAAAGCCGCTCATCTTATCAGCTTGGAATTTCCATCCATCCGAATTCATTTATGTTTTGTATAAAAGACTGCGAAGAGAATCTTCAAGTCATCAGTTGTGCACAATCAATCTTCAGATAATTCACATAACATAAACAGACTCAGAACAAACATGTCGATCAAACTTATAATTCTGTGTGGACTCTTTGCCATCGCTTTGGGCTATACTCTTCCAGAGGACAACGTAGATACCCTTAGCAACAACTACGAATTGGTAAGGCTGGAAATTTCTAAATCCTTATTAAGATAATCTCTAACTTTTGCTCCTTTCACAGGCATTTGCTGAAGAACTCCCGTTGGAAGATGGCGAAGTGTTGATCAGAAATGCACGTTCACCACAAGGCAGGATCGGTGGAGGAGTAGAACACAGTGGTCGCCATGGAACAAGTGCAAATCTCAACTACAACCATCGTATTGGTAAAAATTTCGAAGCTTATGGCGAAGCGGCTCGCAATTTCAGGCGTAACGGCAACAGTGGAATGGTTGGCTTAAGATATAGATTTTAAAAAGAATTTAAAAGTTTAGAAATAAGAAAGTGAATAAACTAATTAATTTATTAAAATATGAATCTTTTATCTAACGAGCGATGATATTTTTCTTTCGTTGATTACAGGAAATCTGCTATTAATATTCAAAAAAATTGTTCGCTTAAAATTGCGGCAAAATATTCCTTGAGTTCAAAACTGTCCTTGTTTTAATGGAATAGTTCTAAGATCTCACCAAAATCACTCGGCTTCAGATCGCACGGTGTTTAAATCGGCACTTTATGGTCTAAAAATTGTTGTTGCAAGAAAGCAATTGTTTTTGACGCAGTGCAACTGATCGCACAGTCTTCCTCGAACTATGTAAATATTATAAATACCAGTCAATTGCATGAATATAAAAAGTGGCTCTCCGAAGTCCCTCATCGACCACTCGAATGTTTTCTGTGCTCCAAATTTTATTTATTTACTAGGCTCGGCTAGGTATCTAGACTTCATCACACTGAAGTCCTTGTGGACCCATTGTGATGCCCATGGGAGTAGATTCCGGTTCCTACCGGGCTTCTACCTTACTGCTCGTTGTTGTCTTAAGTCTCCAGCTATCGTGATGTTCTCAGAAACCTGGAAAAATGGTTTAGTGAAACATCAAATAATTCTTGTATGTTCTGTCTTCTTAATGTTTTGTTTCTCAATTGACATAGATAGCCTTGACTAGTGGCAGAGGAAGTGAGGAGTATCCTCTTGAACCTTTTCGTCACCGCAGCCCCAACATATACTGTCATCGTTGAGTTTAAATTTCATTGTGTGCCTTTATTTACTAAGAAACCCAGCTGAAATTTCGACACATCACTACACATCAAACAGGAAGTGTCTTCCTTAGCAAAATGTTCGTCATCATCAAACTGTAGTTTTTTTAAATCGTCTATTTCTTCGTCAAGTGAATTTTGTAAGCATTGAGTTTCAGAAATTTTGTAATAATTTTCTGCAATGAGTTTTTCCAAACGTTTGTTTGTTCTAAAGCTATGATCGGACGATTTGCAGATGAGGGCAAGTGCGAATTTGCAGAAAAGTCATTTGCAGAGAATTAACAAAAATGAAACGAATTTTCCCTTGGCAATGGACAAAAGAGATACTTGTATCCTAACAGATGTACTGACAGGATATTGCGCCATAAGGAGAATAGGCACTAGGCTGGGTACGAAATTCCCAGACAGGCTGCACGAGCTGTCAAGATGGGGAAGGAAAGAAAACAATTAGGCATTTATTCTGAGGGTCCAAATCTCTAAAACCGTTGACATATGGGAATCAGACTAGGGAATCTCTTGGAAGTACCACTGATGAACGTAGTCAAATTTATAAAGAGTACGGGCTGGTTCGACGAAGGTCCAGTCACTTGAAATTACCAACTATTTGGTTCTATCGATGGTATTCACCTATTTCGGAAAAAAAACAGCTGTGGTTTCATAGAGAGCGGGTTCTGAAAGAACATTACAACAGGCAGCCATGACTTTGTTGCTGGCTGCTTACTGCTATGGACGAGGTCTGGACAAAGCGTCAGATGTCTCATTAGAAGTCAAACAAGCAATAGCTCTTGCTAATCGCTGTTTCTTTAGGCTAAGAGGTGAATGGAGAAGCAAAGCCTGAGCAGGTGGTACAAGGTGGGGTGGACAAGAACCACCCCCCGTCCGACGAGTTAAGCCGAGCAACCACAAGCGTGCCCCGTCTTCCTTACCTGTACCAAAGTTGCCTCCGTGGCCCAACCTGGCTCGCATCAATGGCCTGTTATACTTTATGGCGCTGAAGCACGAGCTCTATTGAAAGCAAAATTAAGTCTTTTCAAGCGAAAAGATATTTAGTTCCTATAAGGAACAAAAAGTATACCCAGTGTTGGTGCTGGCGTCTTTGTAAATCAAAGTATGTATCTGTAACGAAGCATTAAAGTTCTCGAGGAAGTCCAACGTGTGACTTCCCTTAGCATTCCTAGTGCGCTGAGAACTTCTCCTACAGCTGCCCTTCAAACCATGCTCCACTTGTTGCCAGTAGACATCTATGGCATGCAGCATGGCACTAACGCGGCTTTAAGACTGAGATATACACACCAAGGGTGCGAAAAGAATGTGGGACATACCAGAATCCTATCAACTCACCGCAGCCTTTCCCAATCAACAGACACGTTGCCCACCGAAAACGACTTTTACTTGGGCTACAAACACAAGCTACCGAACAGAAGCGTCTGGAGTCAGCACGAAGTCGGCTCTAAAACAGCCGAAGGAGTCGGTGCCGGTGTTTTTTCAGAAGATCTGGACATCCACCACTCCGTCAGTCTGCCCAACTACTGCAGTGTCTTTCAAGCCGAAGGCACAGCTATAAATCAAGCCGCCGCTTGGCTGAAGGCTAATCCAATGTCACGCATGGATATTGCGATCTACATAGACAGCCAGGCTGTGATCAGGTCCCTCGTATCCAACACAATAAAATCTAGGGCAGTGAAGAGCTGCCGCGTGTCTCACACGTCGCACTCTGTTGGGTCCCTGGTTATGGTGACATTCAGGGGAACTGTGTGGGTGACGAATTAGCTAGAAGAGGCTTCCAATGTACGAACGGCAGGAAGCTCGACCGTATCAAAGTGCCTATGTCGTGTGTTAAACACTTAACTCACACCGACGCTCTGTCGAAAGCAAACCGTTGATGGCAACATCTCGATTATTGCAATAATGCCAGGCTAATCTGGCCTGTCCTGGATCTGAAAAGATCAAAAGCATTAATACGACTCAAAAGAGACCAGCTCTCAAAACTCATCAACGTCCTCACAGGGCACTGCATCCTAGGAAGGCATGCTCAACGCCTGGGGATAGTATGCAACGATTTCTGCAGGAGCTACAGGGACGAGGAGAAGGAGGAGTCCACCGCACACTTCCTCTGCACGTGTCCCGCTCAGGCCCATATCAGGAAAGTCACCCTGAGCCAATACTTCTTCAACGTTCTTAATGATCTGAACTCCGCCAGCATGGCCGACCTTAACAGCTACATAAGGAAATCTAAATGGTTTCAGGAGTAGGCAGAGTACCCCAGTACTCATTGGCATCACAATGGCCTGCTGACTAACTAACGAATGGGTATGTGTCAAAGTTTGTTAAAATATGAAATCTGTGCAGTAGAAAACCGGATCAAACCTAACCTTAATATATATTTTGAGGGCTCACTCAGTGGAATCTAAGTCAGTCAAATGCTTTGATCATGCCTTAGAGTCATTTGCTAGACAAAACAAAGTCAAACTTGGTTGGATACTTGGTGATTTCCAAGCGCAAGCAGCTTTTGTTAAAGAATGCCACCGTCGTCGTCGGTCGTTCCGTGTAGAGATTTTGGTGACATCCATTGGGCTATTGAAGTTGTACCTTCCGCCGACTTCTGTTGTTGGTAATCAATGTCTGTTCACTGAACGTCTTCCGAAATATTAAGCCATTTACTCCTTCTGGTGTTGGCCCGAACACCTGATTCAGGAGTAGTTCCAGTCCACTTTGCAAAGCAGGACAAGCATCAGTCGAGTTCTGGATAAAGCCAAGAGCGTATTTCCGTTATAGAATTCAATCGTAAGCGCGTTCGATATAACAAAAAGTTGACAGCGAGTGGTCGTCAATGTTGAATCCACTGCGAAACACCTTCCTGAAAGTACCACGAGGAGGTGTAGCAAGTCGTCAAGAGTCAATTTTATTATTTACTACATGTCTGCATATGTACACTGTAAAGCCCTCAGTCAATGTCATGCGCATATATGTATGAACGTATGCATTGTAAATATATCCGTGGTCGCCTCATCCAGTTTCAATTAATTCCGAGTAACCACAACATGTTTACATATTCAATTGCTATTTTGATTTAATTTGCAGCCACATGACCATGTGTAATTTATTGTCCTTAATGAGCAAATCTAATAAAATTCCTCTTCCAACAGCACTCCACATGGTATCCTTTGCGTCTCTATTTGCGATCCGAGTGAGAAAGCCCCACCAAAACAATTAGAAAAACAAACGCCTACTCCCGACTCCTGTTCCTGCCAATGCTTTATGTCCTTCCTATAAAACTAATTTACGATTGCCAGTGGCATCCTTTCATATAGAAGCAATAGTTTACACTTGCGGCCACATTCACCACCAATCCTCAGTAACACTCGTACGTGGTCATGTGTAATTTATGACTTCTAATTACGAAATGATGAATTTTCCTCTGCTCCAATTCGACATGTGTCGGCTTCGTGGGAATGCCCGAATAAGTCCAATTTTTGAATACGTATTATCGTCGTTATTGCCGGGAATTTCCATTTGAATTTTATGCGTTGTCATAAAGTCCTTCTCCCGACCAGCGACAACGGTTGTGTATATATTTGCAGTGCTTCGAGAAGGTTGTACACCACCACATCGTGCTGGGATAAGTGCACATCAAGCGATTCAAAAATCATTTATAATAATTTTATCATCGGATTATGTATTTTTTTGGACGTTGCCAAGGGTTGCACACTCCACTTGTGTTTAGCGGCAGATGACAAATGATGTGGGATATGTTTAGCTGACTCTTCCTTGCACATGAACGATTTGTTAGGATAAATCAGAGGAGGAATCTTAAAGATGATGTATTGATGCGATTGCGGCGATGCGTATCCTGCGGTGTGTTGCGAATCACCGTTAAATTGGTCTTTTCGGAAAGATTTTTGAGTTAAAAGTTGCCTGCTCATATGTGGATGCATCCTATAGGACATTTTAAATAACATTGGCATCTTTAAAGCTCCAAATTGGAGCCTCTTGGGACCATGTACAAACGCAAATGTAAGGCATTTCGCAACTGGTTGCTGCTTTTGACTGGCAGGGGAAGTCCGCGTGTTGTGAACCCTTTCAACCCTTCTTAGGTTTTTTTTTTAGAATAAGGGTGTGAAGCCATTGCCAGCGGCACATGTAAAGCCAGCGAGAAAATATGGTAAAAAAATCGTATTCTTGAACATGTGTAAATCCGGAATCGGAGGTGGGAGAACCGCTTAAGAGGATTTATTGCCGAGGTGCGAGACATAAATTCTCGTTTTGTGTGATTGCCTACAATAATCGATGGAATAATTGACTGGTTTTGCGCCAAATAAAGGAAAGGGTTACCGGCTCTTGGCAATGTATCACATTCCTTTGAGAGCGTAATAAATTTTTAAGTTATACAGGGAAAGTCAAGAAATGTTTTAGCCTGTCCAGGGATAGCTTTGATGGTGGATAGCATTTTCATTTCTATTTTAATTCTGACACGGGAGAGATTGTGGTAGCAGGGCCCAGTGGTTAGTGCGTTGGACTGCTGCATAGTTAGAATTATTCTTCGTTTTTGTTAGAGGTAACAGCTGAGCTCCAGCCGTGTCCACCTCCCGTCGGGGAATGACAAGCCTTTTAGAGTAAACTTTGTCATGAAAAAGCTTCTCAATTCGCCGTTTGGAGTCGGCAATAAATTGAAGGTCTCTGCCATTCGTTTTACAGATGATATCAATATAGTCAGCGTATGCAAGTAGTTGAATAGACTCATAAAGGATAGTTTATGTTCAGGGGTTGACAAAGATGAAAAAGAGCCTTTTGGGTTTTCCCATCCTCTCATGCTGTGCGAAGTTATGTCTAAAGTCATTCGGTCATTCTCGCATTCTTCGATGTGATGGAGAGAGTACTTTCCTAACGTTTTATTCCTTGTGTGACATGGACTTCATGGATTTTTTTATCACCGCATCCTCTGGATAGGTTGGTCGCCGTGGATCAGTGGTTACTGCGTTGGACTGCTGACCCAGCCATGTCCACCGAACACTTTTCGCGGCACCACCTCTCATCGGGGAATGGCAAGCCTCCGGGAGTATAATCTGTCATAAAAGAGCTTCTCAATTCGCCGTTCGGAGTCTGCAATAAATTGTACGTCCCTTCCATTCGTGCGAAAAGTGCAACACTTACAACATGAATGGTTGTGAGAAGCTAGGCCTTGGCTCTTCCCGAGCTGACGCGTCAGCTATTTATTTATTTTCATCCTCTGCATAGGTCATCGTCGCTAAGACGCAGTTTCATTTTGTCGTGCTCCAGCAGGCCAGTATCAGCTTGCAGAACTTTCTTTTGTTCTGGCTTCACTATATTTTGGTCAAAGTTTTTTTGATTCTGCTTGTTAAAGATTTATATCTGTTTAGGGATTTCCCTCTGCGGTCAGTCAATAGCAGATCCTTTCGTTCCGAATTCGTTTATGACCAGGCACGTATAAAAGTTTCACTATGTGTGGCATACCAAGCTTCGATTTTATCTGTGTAGCAGATATTGCAGATTTTAGCAGACTCATGAAGGATTGTGTCTCTGGAGTTGGCTTAAGAGCTTGGCACAATTCGTTCAAGTATGGTGATAAGGAGCAAGGCTAGGGTCAGCCATGAAGATTAGTGAATTGGTACTGCCACCAATTGGAGAATTGTTTTGTATAACCAATGAAATAATAGAAAACGATGCCAACATTTTCTGGCGCAGCAAGGCTGAATGTAGAAAAAAATAAAAGTACAAGTCTTATGGCAATGAACTGATCTTCCGTCCGCATGCTCACTGGAGTATTCACCGGACACTGTGCTTTTGAAGCTAAGTTCTTAAATAAAACATTAAAACCAACAGTCTATGCAGAAGCTGTGAAGACGAGGATGAGGTGAAGTCATAACAGAACCTATGGTGTCACCGACGACAACTAATTTTACTCCGATTAAGATTCTTTGCAAGCATCGCAGAGATAGCAGACTCCCAGATATCTGACTTACTGATCTTTATAAGGAGCCCTAAGTAGTTTTCAACCAGAAGTGCTACAGGCTATGTTCTTAAGAAAATCACAATGGACATTTTGGGTCTCCGAGTGAAAGTAATGTAGTTTGGATCCATTACGCACCCTTTGAAACCTAACCAAGCTGATAAAGAAGTCACCTTGGCCAAGTGCTTCCCTAACATCAAAAGTCTCGATGAGGTCAACACCGATTTTGATGGAGCAGCAGTGAGCTTTTTCTATCGTGATCGTCCGCAGTGATCGCCGTGCCGTGGTTCAGTGGTAAGTGCGTTAGACTGCTGTGCTAGAGGCCTGCAGGCGGACGAGTTTGGCAATGATGCAAAAATTAGACATGGCCCTGTACAATCGTCTCTATAAACCCTATCATAGATGGCGTTAAAACCTATAAAGTGATGGTGAATATCGATTTGGACTTTTTGGTTGATTCTGGACTATCCTGGCCTGAAACGGCACTGATAGGAGTCAATCCGATTTTCGATGAAAGGTTTCAACCATTCATACAATATGACAAAGAAGATCATGCTAGCAATGGTTAGGCGGTTGATACCTCTGTAGTAGGTGTAGTTGTACGTTTATTTGACAAAATGTGACAAATGATTTGGTGTATGCTCTCTACAAAGCCATCACCAACTGTTTTCAATAGCTCGGCCGGTTAGTTGTCAGGTTTAGCCCTTTGTTTTAATCAGGTGGACGAAAGTTTTAGCTATTAAGGTTGAATGCTTAATTCTGCATGACAGCGGATTGTTGATTTTCGTCTATACAAGGTTCACGTCTTCATCTCGACCTAAGTCTACTTCTCAAAGCAATATCGCACCTAAATAATCTTAATTCTTGTAGTGTTCATAGAATATTTTATAAGTATTGGTTTACTTATGGTTGATGCACCCCATTGAACTTTTTGGATTGTTCTTTGCAGCTATCTAGGATTTCTTTTAGTTCGTCCGCTGCATTTTATTCTTTGCAGAGTGAGTGGACTACATTTCCAGATCCTTTATACATTTGCTTGAGTCCTCATTAGTAAAAATTAGTCCTTTCATTTGGAGCTGAGTTGAGTTTCATATCTCGTTATTTTAATTTTCTTGGTCGGCAAATTAAACCTATGGCGCGACGCTTGATTGGATTTCTAGACGTTTTTCCTTGGACGTTCTTTGCTTAAATCTCTACTTCCTGAGAAGAAAACTTAGGTGTCTTAGCTAATGCCTCACATGAACAATGAACCCAACGCTCGTTGGTTTATTTACGAAGCACAGAGTGGAGATCCTTCTTGAATTTGGTGTAGAAGTTTCCTGCCGGTAGTCTGTTCAAATTTAAGGACCATCACAAACGAAATTAGTGAGATCTCCGAACGTTGAGTGCCTTAAAAGGAAAAGTAGTTTTTTTGTGATTACTGCTAAAGCAAAAAAGCATTTGCTTTCGCCTGCACACGACCGCTTTCCTGACTACAACATATCGCAAACGAAAAAAGGATATTCAGTTTCGTTTTCTCTTTTGGAACCACCGTCAAGGCCATAACACCGTTTTTTTCTTAAACCAATTTTCAATGATTTATTCACACCGAAAAGGATGTGAAATACGGCCTAGCTACCTTTAACTCCAGTGGGATGAAGTCAACATCTAAGATTACTAATGGCTATGCAAATAAGAACGAAATTACTGAACCCATTTTTGTTGACACTATCTGTACCGAGAAAGAAGGGGAAAAAAAATATCTATGATTAATTGCCACCCCAAGGACCTTAACTCTGATTCGGTTTTACAGCACCCACGGCAGACATTCATCTTCCACAACCGCCCAACGAGAAATGGTAAATTCAACTTGCAGTCATCCTCTGTGATAAGATAACTTAATACAGTTCACCTTTCCAACGGCACACTACCGTAGGAAACAAGATTTTCCAAAACTGATGAAATTTTAATTTAAATTTCTAACACTTAAGCAACCCACCACCCTCGAGCGAATTTATGACAAAAAAGAGAAAAAAAATGAAAAATTAGGGAAACATGTCATTTTGCGACACTCCTTCTCATCGCTTATAACAACGTTACGCTGCCCCTGGCATTCACGTTGGCTTAGGTATATTTGATTGACCCTTAATCCCGTATGCCAAGGGGGTGGCGGCGCTCACAAATGGCGAAAGAATGTATTCACACACGACCGCATGAAGGAAACACATGCACGTCACTCGCTTTGGTTACAATTTGACACAAATTGACAGCATTCAACTGCAAATGAAGCAAATTACAACAAAAACTAAGGCCGCAACTTGAGCGGGGACGGAACGCACCGAACACGAGCGCGGTTGTGTAATTGAATTTTCTTCGAATGCCCTTGCCAGCTCCCAGTGTATAAACACTCCGGCGTATGAAACATGACCAACACTGAGCTGGTTCTGCAGGTTCTTGGAGAGGACAACAACTCCATCCCCTTTATCGACATGTTGCGAAGAAAAACGACATCGATTGGGAATCCTTGAGAGATGCCATAGCCATCTGATGCCATTGGGATGATTTATACCACGGACTTAGTGCCCGATTTAATGTTCGCGGTAAGTTAGAACACTCTGGCACTTCCGCTCCGTTCCAACTGACAGGGGCTATTTCTCATGTGGGAGGGGGCCAGGATCCAATATTTTTCCTCCTCATCCCCCACAAAATGCCAGGCAATTAGTATTTACATTGTAAGCTGCCCACACTCGCTCCTCGAACACTCCGGATGCAAATTTTGATTGTATTACTGTTATTTGATTTCGGTGTCATTTAACCCCGCAGATGAATGCAGAGTACGGAGGGTTGCCGCACTGGATGGGCGAAGTTTAAAATCAGAGGGTTGGCAGTTTTAATGCGATTATGGACGTAACCTGACCTGGGCACGTATGCTCAGATGAGTCCGCAGTCAGTCAGCCGAAATGTCAACACGAGGGGCGAAGGTACGAGTAATTTAATTTTGCCTGTCGTTGGGAACTTCGAGGCAAATTAGTGGTTTCATTATGTAATGATTGTTCAAAGAAAACTGAAATAATCAAAAGGAGAGAATATCTGTTGATATTGCAGCGTAATGGGGTGTTTTGCAGTCGACAATTAGGGGTAAATATTGTTTTCACTGAAGTACACATATGGTCGATTTTGTCCTCAGCTGAGAGGTGGTAATTCTTCCTTAAGACTACAAACCTTACAACTTGAAAGTATAACTGCGGCAGGCAGGTCTTTTAAATCCAGTGATATCCCTTATTTGGTCAACATCTAGGCGCAGTACGACTACGAATGCGAACTAAGCGGGAGCAATATATGTATTATACGAGTCGAGCTGAGAAGCAACCAACTAAGAATTGGTGCCATACTTTCTTTGTCGGTTCAGGTAAACTGTACCGGAGCGCTCAGTCTCAAAAACTCGTCCGATTGTTCTAGGCGCTTTAGTGATGAAGAGTTAGGGTATCAGTACCCACTACAACCGGGGCTCATCGACGTGGCTTGCCATGTCCACCGAATATTTATCGATTCATCACCTCTCGTCAGGAAATGACAAGCCTCCGGGAGTATAATTTGTCATGAAAGAGCTTCTCAATTCGCCGTTCGGAGTCGGCAATAAATTGTAGGTCCCTTCTATTCGTGCGAAAAATGTTATACGACCAACATGAATAGTTGCGAGAAGCTAGGCCTTGGCTCATCCCGAGCTGTCGCGCCAACTACGATGACTCACTACATCCGAACCAAATATCCAACACTTCATTCGAGCAACAGCAGGACAATCCCAAGGGAATTAGTCCACAGTTTCGTCACTTTTTCCACAGCTGTCACAGATGGTATCGCGTAAGCTTAACAAAATAAGGTGCTTGGCGACACTGTTAGGGCCCCTAAGCTTTCTGTAAACTTTTCTATTAAGGGATACCAAGAAAGCCGCACATTTCTTACAGACGTCAGGGAGCATTCGTTTTGTTTACCTGTCAAGAAGAACCATGCCATTTGCGACTGTTGTCACTACAAACCCAATCATCAATTGAAGCTCTAACAAAGGGGGGAAAATATGAGGATCGAATGGAGCTGGACTTCCGTGGTATACTTAGATCTAAGAGCCGAACCGAGCAATAGCTGAAAAAGCATATCTCCCAATATAAGGATTGAAAACAGCAACGGCTTGTGTTAACAAATGCATGCAAGGCTGCACAGCAAGCCACGCATTTTTGCAACAGGCGACCTGTCCGGCTTCAGTTACTGTCTTCCTGCCAGGTCTAGATGTAACAAACGCTTTTAACTCTTCCAGGATTTTTTTTTAAATGAATCTCAGGAGGTCCCTTAGCTCGATATCACCCAAGTCCTCCAGTTCCGTGAAGAAGTAACTACCAAGAGTCCTCTTCCTTCTACTGGCGAGGGCAGGACATTCACACAGCAGGTGTCGGACAGATTCGATCTCCTTCTCATCCCTGCAACTTCTTCAATCGTCGTTGTGATGTATACCGAGGCGCTCCGCATGAAAACCAATTCCACAGTGCCCAGTAATGATGCCGAAGACTATCCTCGCCTCGCGACGCTTAGTTTGACCAGAGACAGATATCTC
The DNA here is from genome assembly GCA_917880715.2 of Matsumyia berberina. Lineage (NCBI taxonomy): Eukaryota > Metazoa > Arthropoda > Insecta > Diptera > Syrphidae > Matsumyia > Matsumyia berberina. The sequence continues at coordinate 42,177,001 of OU862870.1, forward strand.
TTCTTATTATAACTCGTCCATAAGTTTCTAGCCGTTGCACATGTGTCTGGTCTGATCCACCGTGTATCGGCTCGATTTATGGCCTCGTCATCCATATTCCTTTTTAACAAGCTTATTGGAATTCTGGCAAAGGGGATAGCCTGTGAGGCATGCAGCGCTGCCCCCCTTCATGCCAATTCATTAGCTCTTTCGTTACCTGGGATATACATATGCTCTGGTACCCAACATAGGGTCACCGTATTGGCTCTCGATAACTCATTTAGATGCTCTTTACATATGTTTACAAGCCTTGACTTAGTTATCGCGGACTCCAGAGCCTTAATAGCTGCCTGGCTGTCGATATAGATTGTGATTGTCGTTCCGGTGGTGCTCCTACCTCGGACAGTTTTCGAGGCCTCGATGATGGCTGTAATTTCGGCTTGAAAGACACTGCAGTCGTCGTTTATTTTAAAGGCTTATTCCTAGGGCCTTGCAGCAGATCTCGAAACCTATACCAACATCCATCTTGGAACCATCGGCGTAGAGTTGTTGTCGTTGTTCCTCCAGTCATCTGTGTCAGGAATTCTGATATTAAATCTCCTGTCAAAAGTCCAGAGTCTGGATCATATGATCTGTTTCTGCCCGTCTGTCGGCATTCTCCCATCGAGTCAGTGAGGCGTGACCGTAGGGAGCTGATGTCCACTGTCAGCTCTCTCTTAGTCTCAAGGCAGTTTTAGTTGCCGTTTTGATGCAGTACAGATCCATTAAGGCTGTTGGTGGTGTTCTTATTGATCCTAAGATTCCTATATAGGCTGCCCTCTGAATCTTAGTGAGGTTTGAAAGCTGATATTGCTTCTCAAGCACCTTCCACCCTACTAGTGAGCCCTGTGTTAGAATGGGTCTCGCAACCGCAGTTTACAACCAGTGCACCACAGCCGGCTTGAAACCGTGGGTTTGTGGGTTGTTACACTCACCTTTGATATCCTCGGCATCCCCCTGGGACCGCTGTTTGCATTATTTCAGGGGGGGGGGGGGGGGGTGGGGGGGGGTCTTCCTTATGCCTTCGTTATGCTTCCGTTTTCCTTCCTCTTTTTTCCTCACAGCACACACTCGATAAAGGAGGCTATTTGGTTCCTGGCTTAACGCTTTGGAGAATGATGAAAACTTATCTCAGAGACAGAGAGCTTATACATGATACCACAGAGCTGCCTAGGGCTCAAACGTAGACCCTGTCTTGAGGAAAATTCCATCCGATGCAATCCTAAAAATGGAATCCCGAAAGAAACATGTCTGGTTTGTTATCCAGATATCATCACGGCAGTGATCGCCGCACTAGACACCAAAGATGGCCAAAAACGGCTCAACCAAGCACATATTAGAGGAGATCAAGTCCACGTCCAGAATTACATTAAAGATCAATACAGCATTGATCAGAACCAGCGTTCGCGTGGTCGCGGGTGTAGTCCTTATCGACCTCCGTACATACACGGGAAAAGGAATCGACAACAGTGGAAGCAAATGAGATCACCACACAAGGCTGAGAAGAGCGCTGGAGCAGAGAAACTAAGGAGATATGGACTGCAAGGTTAAACGGGATGACGGTATGAGTGAGTAGTGAGTGGGTGAGTTTCTTTCTCACAGAATTACTTTTCGGACACGCGTGCTTCAACGATGGATGAGCCACAGGATGGGGAAAACAGCGGGCCCAGTATGCTAGTATGGCGACTAGACTCACACGGCAAAAATAACATTTTTCGAATGCACCAAATGCCTTGCAGAGAAAAGAAGACTACAAACGAAGGAGGAGAACGGAATCACACCGGACAATATCGTTATGGTAATGCGAAGAAGTGCTGAAGGTGAAGAGCAAGAAGCAGTTTCAGTTTTCCCCGGAGACAGAGAGGGGTTTTTTTTCAGCCAAATAACAAAGTTTTGAATGAAACCCATCTACACAGATGGCTCAAAAATGGATAAAGGCCTAGGAGCAGGCCTTTTCTCAGAACAGTAAGGACTTAGCAGCTCCATAAGACTACCGGATCATAGCAGCGTTTTCCAAGAGGTTCTAGCAGTGACAAAAGCCGCCCAACTAGTCTCAATGCTTACACGGGAGGATATTACGATTTACATTGGCAGTTAAGCTGCCACTAAAGCAATAGCTGCTACGAAGATAACATCGAAGCTTGTGAAGTGTTGTCGCGAAGAGCTTAAGGTTCTTGGCACGCAGCACAATGTTAGGCTCTGCTGGGTCCCTGATCACAGCGGAGTACCAGGCAATGAAAAAGCTGACGAACTGGCAAGAAAGGGTTGAACGCTAGCCCTAGAGCAAGCGGACTGTACGATCAGACCGCCACTCTGCAACCTAAGGGCGAAAAATGCACAAAAAACTGTAATAGAGGCAAATAACAGGTGGAAATGTCTAACCACCTGTGAAGTATCAAGAAGATTGTGGCCAGAATATGACAAGGCAAAAACCTGCCAGATTTTACAAAAAGGCAGGAGATCACTGTCAATGCTGGTGGGAGTACTTACTGGGCACAACATGCTAAGATATCACACACAGAAATTACACCTGAATGATTATGATATGCAGGGGATGCGGTGATGAAGAAGTCCATGAGGACACAGCTCATTTTCTCTGCCACTGCTCATACCTCTGCCAGATAAGAAGTAGGACCCTAGGCAAATTCTTCTTCGATTATATCGACGAATTAGCTAATGGCTCGCCATCAGAGCTTCTCAAATTTGCAAGAGCGACTGTATGGCTAGCACCAAGGAATTAAAAAACCGCAGTAGGGAATATCATGGGTATCACAATTGCTCAGTGTGATGAGACAGCCCTCATCAGCCCACAAACCTAACCTAATTAGAGAGGGTTTAGTCTTTCAAAGTCTGGCAAACGGGGAAAACTTGACCACCCCTGAAGTACAAGTAGCATTCCCTCTTCACAAAAAAATTACGTCTTTGGGCCAAATATTCGACCATTCATGGGTTATGGCTTTTGGAGTAACGATGCTGGAATGTTTGGTATTTACTGCCATCGCACAGTTTGGACATTTGGCTAGACATTTGTGTGAGCAAATTTTGCTTGCGAAGAATTTCTTACGTAATCCAAGGCGTGGAATATTTCCATTTCTTCGCGATTTTGCTTTGGTGTCTCCGGTTTTTGCACTACTCTGGTGTTGACAGAAGAAATCTATCAGTACATCGGCATCTCTAAGCAATACGCATGATGAAAAGCAACGGATAGAACTAAACCTTAGACTCCTTTCCAATTTATTTATTAGTCATCAGCTGTACAAACCCTCTCCAACGAAATTCACCTTTAACCAAATCCTCACCTTCCTCTCCTTTTACCATCGATTTTCAATAAAAATTGGATTACAAGACTTTTCCATTGATCGGCAGCAGCAAGCCACTATGCCTCTCTCCACCCTACCATCACAATCAACGGAAATCTCAAGTCCAAAAATTTACAAGGAACTTGCTTTAAAATTATGCACCCCTCGGTAAGGGTCGAAGTTGAACGCAGTAGCTGGAAATGAATTTTCACTCTGCGGAAATGAAAAGCCGATTGGAATCTCTTTCTTCGAGGATATTCCTCATCTCGAAATATGAAAGGAAAGTACAAGAGAGAGACTGGAGCATTAGGATGATGTCGGTTGTGTTGAAGACACATCTCACATGCATTCCATCACAACTGTGGATAGTTGACAGTGATAAAACTTCATTTCGATTGAAAAATTGCTTCGATCGCAGCCTAGACCCTTTCGCTTCGGTCATTTGTTCTCGATGCGGACGTACACGCTTATTGACATTGTTGTTCTTGTCCTGCAAGATTTATCATCGTTCCTCAAAATCCAGAAATAAATCGAAGAGCTAAGTGTATGTGGCTATAATTTTTCATGCGACATATTTTTCCGCACGCCGCCGCCGTAATCAACCCCTCAGAGCATGATGCTTCGAAGGAATATGTGTCATATGATAAATGAGCCCGGAGTGCTGAAATATGACCAGAGCACCAGCGTTTGGTTTTCTTTCGAGAAAATTTAATTGAAGTTCCTCCGGAGCTGAGTGGCTCCTTCCATCGCTGTGATGTATGAAGCAGATCGTAATGAAATGTCACCAGTACGAGCGTTCCGGGGGAAAGGGGTGAACTAATCTTCGGCTTACATTTAGCGGATGACTTGTCGTCTGTCAGTGAGTCGAGTCGGTGTTGCGTCAATCGACGCCGGAGCTCTGCATAAAATGTAAATTTACCCTTTGTTTAGTATGCATAGCCTTTTCGGTGAGTGTTTGATGTAACTAAGATTAATCTTTAGCTTATTTGCATTTCTTAAATATCCTCCGAGGGGATTTAAATGTCTTATTCGTATGCTTGGGGTAATAAAAACCGACCGATGGTGTTAAGTGTTCGTGACAATAAAGCCCATTGCAAGATAAACATGAATATCATCTCGGATATGTATCCTCGTCGTCATCTGACTTCTAACTCGGAGTAGACGGTTATTATTTGCATAACCCTTTAATCGTATTAAAGTCATGATGTACTTTTTACAGGAAATGGTAGAAAAAGCTGTAAGGAAGACTAGCTCATGAAAGAAAATAAAACGAACAAGATGATAGAACTATGGTCAGGATACTGTCTAGCTTTGGAATCTAAGGTTTCAAGACGAGGAACCTTTCAATAAGGCATCGCAGGAAATCGCGATCCCATTTATAGACATCCCGAGAAATTGAAAGGCTGAAGAACTGAATGGTTATGGTACTGTGATACCGATTCTATGGGTTTCTTGTCTCTTTAGAAGGGAATATGTCACCAGTTAACTAGCTTTACCTGGGTCTAAAATAACTCAATCATGTGGTAAGCAAGGGCCTTAAACAAAAAGCCCCTCCATGGAGTACCATTCTTAGTCAGCTGTCTCGAGTTGGGCACGTCGAGTTCGTGGCGGTCAAGATGCTTTAGCGCATGCTATGGGAAATGAGGTTGGTCCCTTCTGAGGTGGAATCAAAGATTCTTTAGGCTGGAGCCTTAAGACCTCTGCAATTCCTCGATGTTACATTTCGCGTGCTCCTTACGTACTAACACAGGTACTTTTTGTTCTTCTCTTTCGGCTTACATATGTACGTCCTATTTTGCAACGCCACTGGTCATCAAGGGAAACTCGAGGAGCAAATGCTTTTGCAGTTGATTGCGTTTGCAGCAAAGTTACATTTTCGCATTGTGGTAGTTTTGGTCGTGACATTACTGGTTACTCGCATCGATATTTTTGCTGCAAGTGGTCGCCGTGGTTCAGTGGTTAATGCTCCAAGCATGCAATTAGCCACACTGCGTCAAAAATTATGGAAAACCAATACCAGAAGGAGCGACAAGGCAAAACAATGCATGGGCGTAGCTATACAAATGAGCTGAGGCTGACGAGCTGGCTAGGTGAGGTTCAGCCATTGATGGATTCCTCGCGAAATGTGTTTACATCCTGTTGGGAGCCGTCAAGGGAAAAAAACCTCGCATACTTTCTATCAGAGGTTAATATCAGGTGGCATGGGTTGCGTCATTTCAAGGCAGATGTGGCCAACTACAGTTGATCTAGAACACAAGGTCTACAAAATAGGACTCGCACAGGCATTGCGAGAATCGTGGCAATCGTCAGAGGCATCCACTTTAATGCGCATTGTGGCAGCTGCAGGTAGGCGGCAGTGTGGAAGCCTTATTTGAGGATCTAGTGATCATCTGTGAAGTTGGTACAAATGCGGAGAAGACAAAATGACGATTATAGTGTCTATTGGCTGCGCCAAAGGAGAAAACATAAATAAAATACGGAGAACTCTCAGATTCGTAGGATTGTTTTCCAAAGAAGATGAAAACTTCAAGTACCAGCTAAGAACATAGCGTAGCTGGAAGATGACACATGAAGGCTATGCTCCAACCCTGATTGGTTAAGAAAAGATCCTATGCCAATGGAGTTAAGCTCAGAAAATAGGCCAAACATTCATCAAACCATTGGTAGACAATCTCTCACTGAAACGACCAAACGTCGCACCGACTTTCTAAGGTGCTTTAGAGTGGCTCGCAAAAAACGAGGTGAACTCATTATCAGATACTTCGAGTTGACTATCCGGTGATGTGCGTTCATACCCTATACATTTCAGTGGATCAATACAGTTAATTCTGAAAGCCTGAGGTGCAGAAATCTAGTACACTCTTCATCCTCCATCGATGAATATCTCTCAGCCGACCGCACCAGTAGCTTTCTGCATTTTCATTTGGGGAACTTTTCAGCGGAACGTTAACGCCAGGGCAAGTCACATGGCAAGCTTTGCCGAATATTTTTATGATGGTTTTATTTTCAAGCCCGGTCACCGAAACCAAAAGAACCTTAAGAATTAACAAATCTGGAAATTTTTTTAGTCCAAGTCTTCCGTAGTTTAAGGAAGGACTTTGCGTAGTCTGGAAGATTCAGTTGTAGCAAGGAATTTTCCCACAAAAACTTCGTAAAGATCTGCGTTATATGTTCTTAAACTCCTGAGAGTGAAAGTATTGGCAACTAGCTCTGACTGTAAGGTGTGTCGGCCTCGGCAGCAGACCACATAGTCGACTATTTTGTCAGAGGCAGTGCTACTATGAACTTTAAAAATCGATGGTCTGTAAAGGATGGACTTTCTGTTGATTCCCACTCCCCACCAGAAATTGTTACTTAAGAACTTACAACTGCCAGACAATTAAAAAATAAATACTGAAAGATAAGTCAAATAACAATAATTCGACGACCATCGAACGAAATAACTTTTCGAAATAAATTTCCTCAACTCCCAGATGCAGGTAGAAGTAGCTCCTGTGGTAGCTATCTCCTCTGTTCAAGTTCATTCACAGCGGCCAAGAAGCAACCCAAGAATATATGGACAATAAATATCCAGCAAATATACATATTTCATAATTTCGATGTTTATCTAAATGGCTTCTGCGAATCCAAGGACTGCTTAACTTTTGTGCTGCGCTTCCAATGTTTTATGAGCGTGCAAAAAGACAAAGTGGCCATTTAAATTAATTTTTGAATGGCCACAGGCCAAAAGGTTCTGCCGCGCCGTATGCAAATAACCTCCAAGGAGATATATTCTCCTTAAGATAAAATATCCGCATCCAGTGAGTGGGTGTAAAGTGTACGCTCTCACACAAAATCCTTTCCCGGGAGAGGCTCCAAATGCAATTTGTATGTTCAACCCTTTTGCACGAGTATTGTAAATCTGAGTGGTAATTAAGATAATTTTAATTGTATGCATGGATTTTGGTGGCGGAGGAGTGGAATTTATGTGCGAGTGTGAGGGGGGAGTTGTATTCCTTCGGGGGAAGATTCGTGGGCGTTAGGGCGTGGGTGGTTTCTTAGGGCAGGGAAAGCTGTCGGATTTAATTTTCTTGCTCGTGGGTCGTACTTTCAATGAGTGACGAATTAATGCTTTGGATAAGATACGACATGATACTTGTGTACTGCGATCAGAATGAGGTCTATTGCGCTGACCATTTTATTAATTCAGGGCTAAGTCAGAGATAAGGTCTTTGATAGATTCAATTTTAGTTCTGGGTTTCATGTTCAATATTTCAAGGAGTTTAGGCTCTTTCTGGCATAGAGGCAAGATTTTGATTTGCCTTTTGCTAAGTACTTGGCTTGACTATCATCTTCCTGCTTAATAACCAGTAGTTGGCTGTTTCTAGCTCAGTTTGTCTGTCTGTCTTGTCGCCGTCAGTCGATTGTCGTTTGGGGTTATTGGGTTTTTCCGTTTTGAGTTTTCCATAGAAAAACCTTCAATTCGTGTGAAAAATATAACACGGACAACATGAATGGTTTCGAGATTCAGTTATTTTTTTATCTCTGAATCTAAATAAGGCTTTCCAGTAAAACTCAGCGCCTATAAGTTGCCGACAAGCACCTATTTTCTCTAAACACTCGAAATGCTCATTCGTTAAAAAAAACCGTGGTCTGGTTACCAGGCAACATTTTCTCTTACTTGCCTACTTAAGGTGCCGGGGTGGACTTGAGCTTCAACCAACAACCGTCTCCATCCAGCTCAATTTTTAGCCAACTATCTCTAGCTTCGCACGCCAAGTGGGTACAGGCCCCCTTGCGCCACCTGAGTCGCCGTCTTCCTCTATTGCGGTGTCCATCCGCTCTACATGACCCAACCACCTCATTAGTTGAACCTTCACTCCTCTGGCTAAGGCGTTATCGCTGTAGGTACAGCCCTTATAGTTTGTCGTTCCATTTTCAACTCACCATCTATGCAGAGTGAACCGGGACGGAACATTTTTTCTTAGCCAAGATTAAAACAGAGATTAAGATAGAAACACGCCTTTAGAACTTTTGTTAAAGGCGCTATAGTCGGCGATGGAACTTGGCCACTGAAGGAGAGAACCTGAAGGGCTTGAAACACACCTATTACCCTCTAGTTAGACATTGACGATGTCTTCAGCGGCGAACTCACGGGCAGTGAAGCGCCTCTTAAAGCACTAAGTTCCTGTAGATGGGAAACGAAAATAGTGTTCTTTCTATTGGGGCTCAGGCAAATCTACAAAAAAATCCAAAAACTGCTTCAATCCATTTATTCTCTAACAACTGGCTTTTGTGATAGAGCAGATATGATATTTAAGTTTAATGGGCGAAGCCGATGCCTTTAAAAATCCTCGTTTGCCTTGAGCTACTGATTATTCCGGTCCATTGCCCATAAAATGTTATTCAGTGGGACAGCTTTTCCATTTCTAAATGGATGTCCTCGTCTCTATACACTTTCCTCTCGTTTTCTACCCATCTGAGCTCGACTTGGATGTGGGTTATTGATGACTTTTTGTGTCTCAGTTATTCAAAGATTTCGATTTTCCCTCGGACTATGGTTTGGGGGCTTAGTGATCATTCGTTACTTAAACACCGAGTGCTCTGGGTCCTCTTCACATCCAGGTTATACTGGATATTGTGGAAAGTCGTTATTCCCAAAGCAATGGATATATTGACGATAATTTGATTTTACGAACGAAAATTAGGTTCCCTACCGCAGGTAACACACAGATCGTGAATTTAAGCAACTAAGGGAGCAGTTTTATTGTAGACCACGTAAGATCTCGAAAGTGGTGGATGACAGCTTTGCATTTACTCACATTGAGCTGCAGGCATTTTTTTGGCACCAGGTTGAAAATCTATTATAGTCGTCTTGATGTGGGGGAGAGTCAGCGGGCGATGATAGGTTAGGTTAGGTAGATCGGTGGGCGAGGAAAGAGAGAGACCCTCTGCGACACACTCAGTTTAACAGCGACCCATTGTATTACCTCTTCTGTGTGACCCTTGCTCATGGAGCAACACCCAAAGCACTTTCCTATTGCCCCAGGGTTTCGAACCATCTTGAAGCATTAATGAAGCCCCAAAAAGACAACATTAATGAACCTCCGGTATCCTTCGTATCCTGGAAAAAGTGCCTTCCTGGACCTGGACAGTGGCAGAGGAAGTGGGTTAAAAAACAAACTGACTGGCGCGACAGCTCGGGATGAGCCAAGGCCTAGCTTTTCGGAACCGTTTATGTTGTGCGTGTTACATTTTTCGCACGACTTACAAATTTATTACCGACTCCAACCGGCGAATTTAGAAGCTATTTCATGACAGATAATACTCACGGAGGCTTGTCATTCCCAGGGGAGAGGTGGTGCGCGAAAAATGTTCGATGGACATGGCTGGGGCTTGAACCCACTGAGCTCCGGCGAACACAGGAAGTGGGTTGTGTCCCCACTTACTTCCTCGTCTCCGCAGCCCATGCAAAGGTTGTCCTCACTTAGCCTTAGCTTTTTCATGTGGTAGCGCAGAATATTTTAACCTGTAATTACTCCTACAAAGATAAAGAGTGTTTTCCTGTCCTTCTGCATGAGATTATAGCTTCTGCCACCGTTGCATCTTGGCCATAGTTTTCTAGTTATTTTACAGGAGTCCAAAGAGCTCCATCTTTCACTCCGCTAGAATCCTGAGACATGCTTCATGTTCGAGTTTAGATGGCGGGACTTTTACTGACGATCAGCCTGGTCTAGGTCTAGCGCAGCTTTCTCATTCCCTGGACGATTATAAGTGAATAAAGTTTTTCATTTGGTCAGTGTACACATAAATTCAACATCATTGATTGTCAAGACGAAAATTATTGGTCCAAGGTGGTTTCCTCGGGGAACTCCTGAGATGGCTTTCATAGAGTCGGAAACAGAATATCTAACAATGAGTTTGTACTCGTGATCTTCTAAGTAGAATTTGATCCATTTAAGTTCAGTTGTGGGCTTTAGGTCAGTGCCACCGTAAAATGGTGATCATGTACCATTTTAATATCAATTATACGCTCATTCGCTACATTTTCTGTATCGTTTGGGATTATTTTTCGTCTCCAGGGCCTTGACTTCCAATCATCACCGTGGTGTTAACATTGACTAACTTGACATTCAAAGCACTGATTTGGTTTCTTTCGACGTACTTGCCAACTGCTTACTGATAAGGCGCTTCCTTGCTGTGCCTTTCAACCTTTACTACGACACACGATATACAATGATTTAATCGTAGTTATTGACATGTGTGTCTTCAAATAAAACACTTCTCAGATTTGAAGCAATCGAAAATGCAAATTTCGAAATACTGGTTGGGCATTCATCAGATCATTGATTGAGTCCTTGCAAAAAAAAATTAGATATGCACCCTAAGATTGCAAAAAAATAGAAAACGAGACGACCCCGCTAAGCTGCTTACAATCGCAATGAGTTCGAATCAGTTGTGTCAACAATAGCCCACCCCAACGATGGAAAACTGATTTAGTCTCAGCTACAACTTGTGCATTTCAAACAACATCGACAAATCACCATGACACTAACCAGAGAAAAAACAATGCTTCTAGAATGGAACAGTTACCTGGAACAAATATTTTGACACGTTAGAAATAATGACACCTTCCTACCTTTCTGGTAACTATCCCACCAAAGGACAGTAAGGTATTGGGTACCCTCATGTCCTGTACAAGTGCAGATCTACAAGATTCACATAAAGATAAAGGTGAGTAGAGATTGAGATAGATCTGGGAATACCTGTAGATCGTCTCTCTTGCTAAGAAGAAAGAAAATTTAAGTTTTGAACTAAAAGTCTTAACATATGGAAGCACAAATGGCAATTGAGGTGACTAGATCGACGTATGTAACATGAATCTCTTTACATCTCACGGATTTGATATCTCAAAGATGGTGCCCTACTTGATACAACATACACAATAACAATGTACACGAAAATTATTATTTTATTTTACTTGTAAATCCGTGTTCTCCGTTCTTTCCGTTGCAGTAATTGATGGTGGCCTGCGATAAGGGAGATGACCATAAAAATTTGGTGACTGCAATAAAATGTGACACTTTGAGGCAATAAAGATCCTCAACAATATAATTTCAGGCGAAACACGGTCCGGCTGGCGAGCACAGTTATCCAAACAGAAAAAAACAAAAATAAAATCTGATTCAGTGGCGTTTTCCATGATTTGAACAGGTCAAACATTTAATGTTTGTGGTTGCCCTTTCTGCTGTTTGTTTTTGTTTTCAGTTTCAGTATGAGTTTTTGGGCAGCTATCGCCGGGCCACTATCTGATTGTAGTTTTCTTCGTATGGATGATGGATGAAAATGACTTTATCCGCTTTTGGCTCTTTTCTGGTAGCACACGGATTGCAGTGGAACCTCTAATCGAGATAGGAACATGATTTAGATGTGCCTCCATTCAATGCCACCGAAACGGTAACAAGTTCTATTTTTATCTTTTGGGTATTCAATTTCGGTGTGTACCTACATACATATCTGTTTCTTACGTATAGATGTATGTAGGTACATATGTTGTATTAATATCAAAACTGGACTCAAAGTTTTCACTCATATCTTACGTTTGTGTTGAAAGTTATCAGCGTAACCCAGCAGCTAAATGAACGTGACAAAATGCAAGCCAATATAGAACGTCCTGTCACCTTCTTCTCAAGCTACCTGCCTTAGCACTCACAACGTTTATTTGCTGAGATCTTTTAATGAAACTTCGGCAAGGTGCAAGTTGCCTTAATAGTCAGTTAAATAGATCAACTGGATCTTAAAAGAATGGACATACACACGATGTACATATTACAGGCTTAGATGGTTGGATTTTGTAGAAATAGCCTAGGCACAGATAAGTTGGTCAACTTGGCTATGTCGAGTATTTACTACTATCTTGAACGTTCCTGAGTTTGCCGTCGAGGAAAGTTGCCTCAGAGGCCTCTATGAGGGACTTTAGATTCCAAATTGACATACTGCCCACTGCATTTTGGTTTGAGGTAGTGGAAGGAGCAAAGTTCACCACTGGGGACGTTTCGCGGATACGCCATTTATCGCCGTTCGCTTGCGAACCGTTGCTAGAGTTCTTCGTATTCCACCAACCATTGTTCTTCAAGCTGATTTTCAAACTTTCAGGACTACGTAATAATGAGGTTGACTCACCAGGAAATTTGAACAACTTTTGTGGGGCTTGTTGCTTCTACCCTTTACACAACTTTTTGATCAGGTTTACAACTTAACAATCCAAGGAGAATCAAATTACAGATCGCGCGATTGTACTTGCGTTAAGGCTATCAGATGACCGCGTTCCTGACTGTTGATGAAGAGACAAAACGAGACGGAGACGAAATCAACGGTGGCGTCAGAAACTTCAGGATCAAAAGCACCCTATATGGGCTACTTTGACATATACCGAGCTCACGCCAATATGGGTTTCTTTCAGACTTTTTGGTGAAAGAGTTCCTTAAGGAACCACGCACCGGCAGGGCTCACATCCTCGAAGTGGGTTACTGACATCGACCGACCACTCTTCCTGATTTTTTATTTTTTTTTTACAACGGAACATAGTCCTTCAAGTTAGAGAAGCATATATCACGGACCGGCCACAAACCTCGGATAAGCATTGTAACACTGTTAATGATTCTGGCACACGAAGTAAAAACAACGAATTTCGGTTCTGCTCGTTGTAGCTGGAAAATAGGCAGAGGCTCTAGAGTGCCATAGTGAAAACATAATCACAAAGCAGGGAGAGTGAGGGGATGCGCCTTGTAAAGAGAGTATGAACAGATGTAATATACCCTGTGCAGATCGCTACAAAGAGCGTTCAGGACCTCACAGAAAGTTTTTGCAAGCTCTTCGACAAAACATGCAAATGAGTAATGCCCTTAATATGACTCTAAGATCGTGTTTTGCAATTTTTACGCTAAAATAGAAAATGAGCCACCTTTGGTAGGACAGACGACATGCACAACCTATAGGACCCCACCTCTGGAAATGGATTAAGTCTTATTGACTTTACTGCGAAGCGGAGCCTCATTACAGAAAGCTCATGACTTCCTCATAACAAGGGCATATGGCGGCCTCATAATAACTCGACGCTTATCATGCCTCTAGTATTCTGGATGTCCATACTTTCCGAGCTCTTAACATCGACTTGAATGGAGGCTCGATTGCAGATATCCCAAGAGACCACTAAAATCTTCACCAAAGGCGTATCTCAAAAGATCTCAACGACCACGACGCGTATCTCAAAAGATCTCGAGACTTTCGATGTCAAAAAAGAATTTAGACAAGGTGATGCGCTTTCATATGACTACTTTAACATCAGTCTTAAACGAATCGTGTGAAGCTCTCAAGCCAACCCCAGAGGAACAATCTTTCAAAATTCTGTGCAACTACAGCTCCACAACTGGAGCCCCACACGTCAACTGACGTAATTCTACAGTATAAGGGGAGAGGAACATTCCGCTCACTCTTCCATACCATATCACATCACATGTATTGAAATCCATGCGCATAGTCAGGTCGAAGAACGGTTCACCTTTAGCAAAAATGACGGAAAACACTTTAGCTGCATGAGGCTGAAACATCACAGAATCTCAAACAAGATAAGGCGAAGGCATTGTTGATGCCGAAAGATGAAAGGAATTAAGTAAGATAAGCAGGGTCAAATCGTATAAAATGTTCACACGTACGAGCCGTATATCCAAGTCCTGTCGTTCGATCAGGAGATCAGGATACTTAAAGTAGTGCCATGTCTATTGAGCTCCTAAGTTTGCCATCCATACCTACTTACTTACTGGCGCTACAGTCCTCCAGTTCCGCACATCAAGTTGGTTAAGGTCCCATTCCACTTGCGTGCGCCACCGGAGTCCCCGTCTTTCCCTACTGCCCCGCCCCACGGGTGTGGATTTGCTCAACATGGCCAGACACCTCAGTACCTTCTCTGGCTTAGTCGATGTCATTGTACAGCTCGTACAGTTCATCGTTATGTCTCCTCCTCGAAAAATCATTTGAAGAATTTTTCTCTCGAAAAAGCCAAGAGGAACCTCATCCAATTTCGAAAAAGTCAATGCCTTTGCGCCGTAGAGAAGGACTGGGACAATTAAGGTTTTATAGAGGGTCACTTTAATCGTTCTTAGCCCAAAGAAACAGCGAATGGCAAGAGTTATTCTTCATTTGATCTCAGCGCTGGTGTCTTTGTCTGAATTTAGAGCGAAGCCTAGGTACACAAAGTCCTTAACTAACTCAAAGTTATGTCTGTCTATTGTGACTTTCCATCCGAGACGTCGGTGTTGAGTGTCCTTTCTTGTGGACAGCATTTACTTTGCTTTGCCCACATTGACCGCTAAACCCATCTTCGCCGCCTCCGTCTCAATAACCACGACCGCGCCGGTGACATCACCCTGCGTTATTCCGATTATATCGTCGGCGTACGCAAGTTATTGGACGGACTTTTGAAACATTGTGCCCCTTGTGTTGGCGCTTGAGTTTTGCACTAATCTTTCAAGAACGATGTTGAAGAAGTCGGTTTGCCATCCAGGATAAGTACATAAATGTTGAATTGATCAACCATGGACAAGCGAGACGAACGGCAGCCTAGAGCGACTTTTAAAGGGACAAAGAACCGCTTTCCCAGCTTGACCGTCTGGGAAAGCGCTAATAATCATAACAGATATAATATTAAGTCCTAGCCAGGACAAGGGAACTTTAGTTGCCATTATTTCTGCTTGAAATACACTACAGAGTTCCGAAAGGCGGCAATTGATGCTTATAGTGAGCTCTTCGGAGAAGACAGCACCATTTCCGGTGCCTACATTGAATAAATAATTTTGTTTCTGTATATAAAATCGTTAAAAGTAAACAAGATGGAATCCTTTGTTGAACAAGTGACGTTATAACAGATGTCTTAACAATTTTCGAAATCTAAGAAAATTTGGTTGGATTGCTGCAATTTTTTTACGGCACTAGGTACCTCTCGGACAGCAACGACAAACGTACGGAGTGTAATTTGTCGCGAAAAGGTCATTAATCCGTCTTTCGAATTTAAATAAACACTGTAGGTTCCGAACAAAAATACTTCTCGAAGCTGTCCCTAGGTCCTCTATGCAGATATTATTTTTCTCTTGCTGGTAGCACCTTCTATAAGTCAGGAAACTATTTCAATGGAGAGCCTGAACTTGATGTCACATTTTTTTTTGGTAAGTTAGTCTCAAAATAATTCCCAGAAGACACAATTCTTTCTTTTATTTATCGTTAACGATACGAGTATTAGACACAACATTTTTTTTTTCTCTTTTAATCCACAACCAAGGTTGTAAGTAAATTTATTCACTGACAGAACCAGGTACGAATATCTCGTCGTCTTACACGAAAATATTAATATTTATCGAATAGTAAAAATCTTTGAATTTTCCACCCATTCGGCGGCAGGAAGGAATGGTAAATATTTGAAAAGTAAATTTTCTCTAGCCACCGAAAGTATCTCCATTTTAGATTTTGCGCAATTGATTCGCACTCGATTGAGTTTCGAAGCTTTTGTCGAAGAGGTATTTTCGCCGCAACACATGAATTGCATTGACGCTTAGGTGCAGTGCGGCACCTATTCATACATACACACATCCGATGCTATGTACTTAGATTGTATGTCCCAAGTGCCAAGAGGGGCGGTCCAATTCATTTTGGATACACAAACTTCGAGAGTACATAAGAAACCTGTATAACTTGTTTCTTGCGTACACATCTACACTGAGTTGAGATATACACACTTGGCCACGCCTTATCAGATACAATACCTCATGTACGGCGTCGTCAAGTACCTCCATTTGGATACAGGCACACAAATTCACGTATACTTCTCGAATTGTGTGTACCACCACCACTACTAGGGCGAATTCAATATACAACTGCGCGACGGATGTTGGATATGGGATTATGCAATGGTCGTCCTAGGAGGAGCAGTTTGGAGGATACGCCAGGAATTTCAATTAAAATCGGGTTAACCCCCGCTGACCAAGGGGTGCGAAATTCACCCATTGTTCGCTGTCATTGAACAAGTTACTATTTTTGATATTCTGCAGTACGGATACGGTACGGTTGTTCGGTGTGATCGTTGGGAAAATCGATGAGCGTTGACCTACTTCAATACACGCAATTGAAATATCAAATCACTTTCTCAGTTTATGGCCTGTATCCGATGTATTCCATGGTAGTTGCGATGCGTAAGCACTATTTTTCGATAAAAAAAATCTGTGTTTCGGAATCCGCTGTGGAATGCCAATATATTGTAGTCGGTTGTGCAGAGACTTAATCTGGTTAATATACTGGTCCTCGGGAAATGTATCGCATCTGTTGTTGGGATATATTGGGCGTGTTTCACGTTCAACTCTATCGGAAGATAAGACGTGTCGAATAAGATATGGCCCCAAGCACGTGCTATTTACGACACGGAGGGAAGTAAAGGAGCCCCGAAAAGATTATTATTAATCAATATCCGATATAGACAAATCCTACACGCATAGACTATGTTTCTTTAGAGAAAATGTTTATTTGAGTTGATTGTCATTAGGAAAGTTGGCAGGTTGTATGTAGGTATGGCAGGGATAAAATTTGAAAGGCAGGTGACCTTATGTTTGTTTGTAGTTTTTTATGTGAATGATTGTGTGTTAGAAAAATCCCTTTAGATCAATGATCAAAGCACAGAAGTAAATATGTAGCTTGGACTTCAATTTCAAATCTGACTGAAATTTATGACAGTTGAAGTGCTGAAACCGAAGGATTTCCCTTTCAGTAGGTGTGTAACCGTTGAAATGACCACGTGTACCATTTCAAGTTACCAAGAACACTGGTGTTGGTCATCATCAAGCGCCTTCTCGCACAGCTATAGTAAATTTAATCGATAAATTCGAACGTCTTGGACAGGTTAGTGATGTAAAGACTGAAAGTATCGCCGCCCTAGCTGAGAGTGTGACTGCAAAACCCAGGTGTGTCCATTTCGAGACGAACACAAGAATTGTGACTAACCACAACCACTTTGCACCGGATTTTGCATAAAGATCTTGGCCTACATGTTTATAAGGTCTGGTTGACACAACAATTGAAGCCAGCATAACGCAAAAAAAAAAAAAATGTACACCTCTTATTGGACGACTCTATACATTCCAAGCTTTCGCACCATCAGAATTTGTAGTGTAAGGGTCCTTTAACGTGTCTTTTTAGCTCTTTTGCCAAGCTCTACTCTTGTCTTTCCATATCTATGTACTGTACATAGAACTCGTAGGGTAGGTTGTTAAAAGTGGCGGTTCCGTAGAACCCACATAGGGCTAAGAAGTGCCGTTTTGAAGCCCAAACTCGTGCAACCTGATTGTTTGCAGATACTGACAAGTCGATAAACGAAAATATTTAAGCTTCTGAAGAAAGAATCGGACATAGCTAACTTTCTTAGGACATAGCTTGTTAGATAGTCACCGCCTACTTAGTCCTTGAAGTTTTTTTTTTTAAATATTCTGCATCACTTAGAAGTTAGAACTACATACATGTGTATGTCCTGATTTATTAACTCCCAGGGATAAAGAGAGAAAAGGAATGATATAGGGAAGTGTTAGAGACGAGAGGTGAGAGGAAAGGATAGTAAGGGGATTATGCGCTTTAATTTTGAATTTTTGCAGGTTGTAGGTTTCTGGAAATATTGAGGAGGGCAGATTGTTCCATAGTCGTGCTGTGTGGTTAAAAACGATCTTCTACATATATTTTACTGTTCAACCGAAAGCAGACTTAAAGATTTAAGGGTGTGCGGAAGATGCCGCACGTGTATTGCGATTAAACAGACGTTGGCGCCTAATCAGACATTTCATCCGAACAGTTATGGTGAAAATACCGGAGCGGAATCCCTCGCTTCGACTGTAGATTGATTGATCATCGATCAATCTAAACGCTTGCCGCTGAACACGACCGAGCAAACTCAAGCATGAATCTCAACCTGCCCAAACAGGAGAGTTATGTTCCAGTTTCGTACGAATATAAGCTTTATAAGTGTAGCCAAGTCTGTAGGAGTGAAGAACTGGTTGCAACGTTTGGGAAGCCGAGGCATCTTATTGGCCGCGTTCAGAATGTTAGGCACTAATATTTTAGTCAAAACCTAACTTATTGAACGACAAATGACTGCAAATGCAGTTGACATTTCAGTTGTCATAATTTAGACATTTACTTTCTGTTTTCATTTATAAGATTTGTTTGCGAATTGCGTTTGTTTGTGAAATTCACTGGGAATAAATTGTATCGCTACAAAATAAATAAAATATATTAAAAAAAAGGCTAAAATGGGCGACATAGAAGATGAAATTTTGTGTAAATAAAATGATATGCAGACATGTGCAACGAAAGTGAACTATTAACGTTAAAGGTGAAGTTGCGCTGTTTGTTGTTAATGATTTGCTGAATCAAGCAATAACAAATTTGAATAAAATTAAATAATAAAAAAGAAAAAAAAATAAAAATAAATGAAATGACCGCAGAAAAACTTTAAAGCAGAACTTTTTGATAAACATCTTCCAGCCAAATCAGCTGATATTTGACTTTCCTTCTACTGACTGAAATGTGAGGCAGAATTTTTTGACTAAGAATCCAGTCCACTACCTCATGAAAAGTCAACTTGTTTTTTAGTCAATTTTCAGCCTCTCGACCAATCACAGCCGGTTGACTAGCTAGTCCCTAACATTCTGAACCCGGCCATTTTCTTATTTTTCTTCATATGGTACTACCTTTAGCAGGATCAGAATTTGCTGGTTCGAACGAAGGTCTTATCTAATGGGTATGCCAAGCATAGACAAACCATTTGTTTCCTCAATGTCAACTCTATTTTTTACTAGTTTGACTACGTTGGTATCCTGCTTCAGAGACAGTTCTTTGGATTTTGACGCATTGAACTCAACTCGGTTTTTAGCACCCTAATTGATGATTGCACTAATATCTGAGTTGAGGTCGATTGAAATTCGCTCAACTGGCTCAATTTGCATTCGCTGACGCTGGGACTCAACGACTTTTGAGATTTGTTAGAAAATATGCGAAGTCGAGAGTGCTATCATCCGCGAAGGAATAGATTAGATTTTACTTTAGAGAGAGAAGGTGATGAATATCAAAAAAAGTGTCGGAGAAAGAACGGAGCCTTGGGCGACATCAGCGATAGTTTAGAAGAAGCTCGCAGTTCATTTTGAGAAGACATTATCAACTCCATATGATTGAAGCTGGTTTAGCCCGCCAGCCATGAAAAAAAAAAAAAAAAACCCGCTTCTAAAACTGATGGGTCACTGCGGTTTTGGCTCAATTCTTTCGAGATCGGAAGTCAACTCATCATAGGAGCTGTAAAGACAAATCCTCTATAAAAGCCCGATTCTTACAATTCGTCGTTTATGTTTGAAGAGCTAGAAATGCTGAATTTTCCTTAATTCGGCTTAAGAGCAATCGGATAGAAAAAGTGTTACATGCATATTGTATTGCAACTAAGGAGCATCATAAGAGAGAGACCAACAAGGCCCTACGTAAGCATTCTGTAGTGCACCTCCATCTGACCTAATCCAACAAACCTGAATATGTATAAGTAAATTTTTAAAAAAATTATGAATAAGCGGAACTCTTTGCTATCACCTCAGTTTCCGAACATTTCACGTATAGATTCTATAATTGTTCCCGTTTTTCCTCGTCAGTACAGTCGGGAGTGCCTGGGATTCAATTTCAATATAGAATTTCCTTCAATGGATTCTTGGGTTCGGAATAGCATAACTCTAACATCGCTGACAATTCTGGGGCTGCCATATTTATTATTTTTTTTTTCGGGTTTGGAATCGCTATACTGGAGCAGACACAACTGTTCCATTGTACTACCAGAAAGCAGGACACAGTTGTTACCCATTTTACTGAAATTTCCAGTGGTGTCACTAAAGCCTAACACACTAAGATGCTTCGCAAAAGTGAAAGGTTCCGGTAGAACGTCAATAAGTTGTCTACAGTCTTTTCCGCTGAGTGACAGCAAGAATGCCGCTGATTTCTTACAGACGTTCGGGAACATTCGTTTAGTCTGCCTGCATCCTGGAGAGCCGTGCATACACAATTACGTTTTGTAGGAAACCCAATCGTCAATAGAGGCCCTGTCCGAGGACGCGGGAAGATCCAAAGCAGGTTCAGGCCATATACTGCAACAACCCACTGGTAGATCTTGCAATCCACTTTGATTTCTTCTATACAGTCTTCCATGAAGAAGCACTAGACATTTCAAAGGTATAGCTGGAGCTTTTTGGAACATTACACTCAAAGAAGAAAAATAGAAATCTGTTTGGACATCAAAATTCCAACTTTAAGGCCTCCTCTGGCCAGGGAATGTAAAAACAAACTCAATCTGATTGCCAGCATGAATGACCTTCACTTTGTTTGGGTACCGGGTGACGGAGGTGTCGCGGAGTCGCATTTATAGTTATGAAAATACCAACCAACAAGAAGATGCTTAAGGATTGAGAAGATTAGTAAGCAAACCTCTCGACCTGCGAAGGGTCAAGATCACTCGTAAAGAAACAAAATAACTTATACAGCAATTAAAGATGACTGTGGAACTTATGACAGGGAACATAGACTAAAGCTCGTTGATACAGCGAAGAAGAAGAGGAGGATTTCTAACACTGCCTACGCCACTGCCCAGCCTCTAAATTGGTCCCTCTAAATATACACATACATACATACCATAAGCGGTTTGTTCTGCCAAATTCTGTAACTCAACTTCGTAAACAGCCTTTGTTTTGCTGTATGTGCTTGCTGGAACTCTTAATTCGGGGTGGCAATCGGGTTAAACCCACCACATTAGATCAGTTGAACTGCTGGCAGCGTTACCACTGATCTCCGTCCTTTAAAGCTGGTGACCTAGGATTCATTGAGACCTTTCGGATACGTATTCGGCGAAAATTTATTAGTGAATGCATAACGCAGTTTCCTTGGGCACACATTACATAAACCCAAGGCAAAACCTTAGCTCTCCTTATCCATGCAAGGATTCTTTGAAAAAATAAACATCGACAAATGGGTCTAAGGCCTACATATGCAAATTCACTTACAGACACTTACTTGTGTCATCCTCTGAATTCTGATCAGTTTAAATTCGATACCTTGCTCCCGTCATCACAATACCTACCTGCCTGCCGAGCCGACTGTCACCGTTCGACAAACTTAATATGGACAAAGTGAAATCAATTTTAATTTCCTTTTTATGACTACGTACGTAGTACACTTATACATACTCGTGCATACATTTGTTTATCCCTTTTTGTCTAATTTTAAATTTTACGCAGCGACAATTCCATGGAACTCATCACATAATATACCAACAGTCGGCAGCGGTGTGTACAGGTACCCTTTGCGCACCCACCCAGATCCACCATCCACCTCCGCACAGCTGCTTCCAAGCAACGTTGCCTTTGCCTTCCATCCATGGGCATTATTAGTATTTCAGAAAACGTCTCTCCTCCTCAAACAGCATTCCATTACCCGTGTGGAATACGTAAGTATTCAATTCTATGACTTTCAGACGCCATTTTGCTTTCGGGTACCTAGACTAAGGAAAAAAAATTATTTGTTTTGAGAAAAGATTAATTTTTCGTTAGTTCGGCGGCAGCGCGCTGGCACAGGCACAGGCATTAGCCGTCCATTAACAATTGATGGCTAACTGTTCAAGGTGCGTGCAGATACATGACTCTAATGCACAATGCGGGTGGTTCACCTGGACGAAGTTCAATACCAGAGAATTCACCTTAGTGCAAGTGCCAAGTGGCAAGTACCAAAGTGGCAAGTGGCAAATGGCAACTGGCACTGGGCGTCCCGTCCCCTAAGCAAAAGGTCAAAGGAATGATAATAGTTCCTTTGAATAATAAAAGCGAATCACATAAAACAGCGCATAAAAGCCGAAAAGGAGTCGGACCGGGTCAGGCAAGGCAACCTTTGGGCGGAGAAGGTCGAATTGGGAATTCGATCGATCATAAAAGTGCCATAGCACTTTCGCAACACAGGTCACTGTACTCGGCAAAGTGCGGACGCCCATAAATAATAGCTGAAGGACGAAGGACGAATCATGTTGACTGCCACTGCGATGATGATGTGGTTCCTTAATATTCATTCGAATCTTTCCTGTTTTCATTTTCAGCTTCGTCAAGATGCATTCCTCCCAAACCCCCGGAGACGCCTCTGGGGACGGGTTTTATTGCTGTTGGTCATTGCGAGGGTCGAAGCAATTGCTGCTGAGTGGACAAATTGACGAAAGAAGGAAAAATGTCATTAGATCAGATGAGTAGGTAAAATGGTTCCATGTGAGAATTCTCCAGGGACTCCAGGGAGTGCGAGTGCCAGTGCGGGTGAGAGGGCCTTCGTTTAATTATTTCTCCAGGCACATAAACATACGAGAGCTCTCGAAAAAAAAACATACCACTTCGTCTGAAGGTTGGGTAAATTAATTTTTTTTTTTTGTTTTTGTAAAATGCGTGCGACTTTCACTTGCGGGCTAGTTAATCGACTTTTTGTGCTTCATTATGACAACTGGAAACGGATTTCAATATAAAAATCACGGAAATCACGCCCAATTGAAGTCGCCGCGAGTTTGGCTTGATTAGGCTCATTAGTATGCCGGGAATAGTTTGGGATCTATATCAGCGGGGCATAAAGAGAGAAACTCTTAAAATGTAAATGATGAACAGTTATTTTGAAATTATACGCTCTGAGGTTGTGGTTTTGATTTGGTTTTTTTTTTTATGTCTCGAGTAATTGTTTTGGGAAATTTATTTTCGGTCATTTAGTTGCTAAATAGTTGTGTACACGCAGAAGAGTGTGTGTCCGCATTGACTTGGACAGATCAGTTGGCCGTCAAAGATGAGATTATGTGATGACAGTAGTGAAAATGTGACTGCGTGCAACGATACATGTTCAGAATGAGAGCTTTTATTGTGACCTTCTACATAGTCAGTACTTTTTAGGTCATTTTACCATACACAAGCGTTGTTGCGTTCAGATCTTGGCGATGGGCCTAAGTTGTCTCCAGCTTCTAATTCACTTTTTGGACTCCTCTTCAATCGTTCTAATCCAATTGATTCTTAAGTAATTCACTGTTCATTCATCTTAGCCTCAAGCAGAGGTATATCCGATCGAAAGATGTGCACAGATCAGCCTCAGTACAAGATATCAAAACATCGCGATTTTATCAGACAGCCAGACTGCCATCAAGGCCCTATGAAATCAGATCCAAATTGGTCTAAGAGTGTCTGGAAAAGATAAACAGACTTGGCCGGAATAATAACATCACCCTCTACTGGGTGCCAGGTCATGTGACCGCAGGGAAATGAGGCAGCCGATGAACTGGTAAGGAAAGGGTCAGAAACACTATTCGTTGGGTCCGAACCAATCTCCGGGCTGGGACCGCATTGAATCCAAGAGGAACTGCGAAGAAGAGAAGAGTGCAAAATAAGAAGACTATAGAAAGCACTCCCAGGACTAAGGCAGGCAAAGTAACTCCACGGAAAGTACGACCGAAGGAGGCGCAAGGCCTGCCTAGGTACCAGCAAAAACCAGCTTCGCATTCTAACGAGCCATTGCAGATTTAGGAAGCATCTCAGGAAATAGAAGCAAACGGAAACTGCAGATTCTGTAGCGATGCCGAGGAGATCCCGTCACATATCCTTATGGACTGTGGAGCATTGATCCACAGAAGAAAAACACACCTGGGAGCGTCCACTTTGTCTGAAACGGATCATCCATCGTTGGACCCAATCCAGATACTCCGATTTCTCAGAGTGTTTGGATTGGAGGAGGTTCTCTAGGTCGAGACGTATCGGCCAAATGAGTACGGGGGAGCACAATAAATCTATACAGGTTGCAGTGCATATACACACCTCAACTTTTAACATCTAACATCGTCTTTAACGTCAGAGCAATAGCACGGCGCCAGGGTAACTCATGATTCATAGAGGAGACATAGCATTATGCCGACGGTGGAACGTATCACAGAAACCAAAATTAGTTTCCTCCACTTGATCTCAAATCAACAAATGCTAAAACTTGCGACCAATGCCCGAGACATTAAGATCATCCTCCAAGATTTCAACGTCAAGATTTCAATGTCAAGATTGAACAAGGAGCAAATATAGTCTGCTCTAGACCATCTCCGGAAATGGATTTATCCTGATCGACTTTGTGCGGGGCAAAACATAAACCTAGTTTCACATGGCAACATACATACAAGCCAACTTAGGAGTACACTAATCATCCAAACTGATCACGACGAAAGATTTACCATTCCACCTGGTAGAAACCCCTATTTTAATGGTAAATGCAGACTGCCAAATACAGGCAAGAAAGGTTTAGGAGCGTCTCGTCAGCTCTACAATCCGAAAAGATGCGACGAAAAACACGCATTCAATTGAAACAGATAGGAGCAGGAGAAATGTGCGATCGAGGAGATGCTCTTGACAATTTCCATAATTTTTCTAAATGGGTAAAGAGGACACTTAAAAGTTTTGGTCGCTACACAAACTGGCGCCTATTAGGACAATTGGGAATACTATAGTGGAGAAGCAGTTGGAAAAACTAACGAATTGTTAAACGCCGACGAAAGCTTAAAGGAGTATTATAGTCTCAACCTAAAGAACAACCGACAACTAGAACCACCCAATTGGAACTACATAATATTGAAGCATCCATAGCTAGGCTTCAACTACGGTTTTTTAAAATTGCATGCTTATGCTTGGTAGGGTAGGTACATGCACTAAGTCATTCATATTAGCTCGAAAAAAGTGATCATACGTCCCCACAGACCCAAATCATGGTTTCATTTGTGGCATCGGACAACCAAGTATTTCTGTTTAGGTTTCTGTACTGATCGTATAGGATCGTTACGCCAATTTGTTAACTCTCTCTTGGAATTCTCTAATTACAGAAACGAGAATACACAGATATAGATTTTGGTCGATTTCGAGACTTACTTCTTTTTTTGGCACTAGATGGCTATAATAACCCCAAATTCAAAGTTTGGCTTTTTAGGCGCCTGCCAGACAGTTGTTAATATAACCTTAGCGGATCAGGGGCCTGGAGCTAAAGTCTGAAAAATGAAAAATGAAAGTTTGCAGAGCATCAAACAGTACATGCGTGGCCCGCTTTGCGGGTTATAGGGATTCAATCTTTTTCTCCGCTCACGCGACTTCTTCCCTCCGCTAAGTGTATGTCTATACACTATTAACAACCGACTAAATTCAACTTAAATAAAATCCCCAGAAATCTATGAAATAGGTACGTATACATGTACAATTGCTACAGAAATTGAAGATAATTCATCACACGTTACGTGGGCAACTACTTCACCAAACTATTCCCACTTGCAGTGGGAAATTACTCCACATTTGAAAAGTGGATTCATTTCCCACTAGTGGTAGAGTAAATTCCCATGTGGACTCCACATTGTGGATTAATTTTCCGTGGAGTAATTTCCCTGCACCATTTCTAGCCCCTTTTTTGTATTCTTGGTATTTCGTAGTTCCAGTAATAAGGCCTGTATTACCGCCTATGTCCTTTAGATTTCCGTTTTCCAGCAGTTTGATCGCGGTCCTGCTGGAATATTTAGGTCTTCCATTTGGGTTCTCCGTAGTCTTTCGATTATTTACTTAGTTTTTCCGAAGCCATCACAGATTTCTTCTTTCAACTTAACTTGTGCTGGGCAAGTTATTTACTTACAGGATCTCGTGCGTTAAGAATGACACAATGGCATTTTCTCAGAGCGCTCCTTTCATTTCATTTTGGAATACCGTGGTGTAACGTCAGCGGATTTCTTTAACAAATACAGGAGACAAGTTCGCACAGGTACGTTCCAAAGCTTTTTAAATAATAATTGTGTCGGGATCCACCTTCCGCTGCCAACCTTGAACCTATGTCCGGTTTGGTCTTTGGGTTTTGAAGTTTCTGTTTCTTTAAGAATCGCGGCGGGGCACCTTGACTTGTCGAATCCGCTAAATCTTTGCTGTTAATGCATTTCGTATTCCCCGATGGTGCTGTGAATTTAAACCCCCTTTTTTTTAGGGTTGGAGTTAACGATGGATTTTCCCTAGTGTTGTTGACACCATCTTTATTTATTAATCTGCGGCCTGTCACTATGAGAGCTCGAGATAATTGCTGGAGTCATTTTATTCGTCTACTGTTTATTCACACTTGAAGCCAGCTTTCGCCGTTTAAAAGGACGTTGTTTGACATTTTTTACATTCATTGAGGCTGCATATTCTAGAGATTATATCGTGTAGGTTTGTTTTTTTTTAAGCCGAATTTAAGAGGCTACCCATTTGTTTAATTCTCCGGTCACATTGTACTTGTCTCTACGAAAATCGATAAGCAACTTTCAGTCCCATTTTGTGCTCGTGGCCTGATCACCTGTTTTATGCGCGTCTAGAACAGTAATAGGTCTCGAGTGGGTGTGATTTCTTGAAAAAAATCGTCTTAACTGGTGAACATGCAACGCGCCTGCTACAGAAGAAGGAAGATAGACTCCTCCATAGCGCACTTTTTCTGCACGTGCCCCACGTTTATTAGAATTAAAAAAGCCACTTTAAGAGAATATACATATCTTCAACGATCTATATGATCTTAAGACTCCCTGGTCACAGCAACGTTTTCCAAGCGGAGGTTCAAGCAGTGACAAAAGCTTAGTGTGACTAGTCTCAATGCTTACAATATCACGGGAGGATATTACGATTTACATTGACAGTCAGGCTGCCATTAAAGCAACAGCTGCTACGCAGATAACATCGAAGCTTGTGAAGTGTTGTCGCTAAGAGCTTAAGGTTCTTGGCACGCAGCACAATGTTAGGCTCTGCTGGGTCCCTGATCACAGCGGAGTACCAGGCAATGAAAAAGCTGACGAACTGGCAAGAAAGGGTTGAACGCTAGCCCTAGAGCAAGCGGACTGTACGATCAGACCGCCACTCTGCAACCTAAGGGCGAAAAATGCACAAAAAACTGTAATAGAGGCAAATAACAGGTGGAAATGTCTAACCACCTGTGAAGTATCAAGAAGATTGTGGCCAGAATATGACAAGGCAAAAACCTGCCAGATTTTACAAAAAGGCAGGAGATCACTGTCAATGCTGGTGGGAGTACTTACTGGGCACAACATGCTAAGATATCACACACAGAAATTACACCTGAATGATTATGATATGCAGGGGATGCGGTGATGAAGAAGTCCATGAGGACACAGCTCATTTTCTCTGCCACTGCTCATACCTCTGCCAGATAAGAAGTAGGACCCTAGGCAAATTCTTCTTCGATTATATCGACGAATTAGCTAATGGCTCGCCATCAGAGCTTCTCAAATTTGCAAGAGCGACTGGATGGTCAGCACCAAGGAATTAAAAAACCGCAGTAGGGAATATCATGGGTATCACAATGGGTCTACATAGACCTAAGTGTGATGAGGCAGCCCTCATCGGCCCACAAGCCTAACCTAACCTATATGATCTTAACATGGCTGACCAAAATTGATTTTAGGAATGGACTTGAGATCAATCTTAGCGCCGACATGGTGTATCACAATGAACCTATCTTCGGTGAAAGTGCACCTCTCTCCAGATGACCACTCCGAACTAACTAGCTAACTAATATTAAAAATAACAGCATCTGGAGAAAATGCAGACTTTCAAACACAGTGGACTCTCTCATAAGCGGACACCGACGGTACCGAGTAAATTGTCCGCTTATGAGAGGTGTCCGCAAGTGAGAAAAAAAAAAAAAAAAAACACTCCGGAAATCAACTTCAACATCCTTTTTGTTTTTAGCAAATAATCACAACTTTCCTTGTTCATTTTTTCTCTTTTCCAAAAAAGTTGTAAAGGATGACTGGAGAATAAGAAGAAAGAATATTTCAAGACATTATCAAATGTCGTTGACATTTTTGTCTAACTTTGCACCCCAAGTGATGCTGGTCTCTCTCGTCCAAAAGTTTCATCTTATCACGTTTAATCTTTGTATGATTCATCATTTCTGAGGGCATTCTTGCATATGACTGGTGATATTTACACCAAAACAAAAATCGATAAATAAGGAAAAAAATAAACAGAAAAGAAAAAAGAAAAAGTGCCTTCCTCTGCTTTAAGAACCACAACAAATAAGTTTAAGACTTTAAGTCTTAGTTTATTTGTAAGCATCCGCATCGTTTCCAAAGTTGTATCTCTGTACACCGGAGTGATGATGTATTAAAAGAAAAAGGTGCAATTCGGTATTCCCGTCACGTCCTCATAGTGCACAGAGCACCGAAATGTGTTTGCGTCTATGAAAACGCGGTACACGGGATGTGTATATGAGAATGTATGTAACTTATACTCGTATCTTCTTTTTTTTTTTTGTTTCGTACTTTGAGGCAAAATCTCATTTTATTCGGAGCCCTGTAGCTGCTACACAGCATAACAATATCGCACCTGTACGACCGACAGAGGGTACTCCATTTGGATGGGATTTGAGGGCATTTTACTTTGGAAAAAAACTGAAATTTATAAAGATTAATAATTTCAAATACTTTTTGTCCATTTGAAACGTGAGTACGAAATTTGGAAAATGTAGTCGTGAGTTGGACAAAAATTCAGTTTTACAGGAAGCAAGAGTGCATCGGGGTGGGACGTATGAAAATATCTACTCCAACTGGCGAGGTACGAAATCCCGGAATATGAAATCTGACAAATATGGTGTTCAAAGATGTCACTTCCTTGCTGGAATACGTCGCTTATCTCTATTGGAGATGGCAGAACACTTTAAAATTAACCTTTGCTGGGTACTCGGTCATAGGGAACTGAATTCGCTAAACGTGGTACTACTCTGGACATCCTGCCGGAACGAAGGAATCTAGACATTCCACTTGCTTCTGACATAACCGGAAGAATTGGCGCGGTCGTGAGTATTGAGACGGAGGCGGCGAAGATGGGTTTAGCAGTCAATGAGGGCAAGACCAAGTATATGCTGCCAACAAGAAAGGACACCCAACCGACGCACAGTGGGGCAAGAGACAACAAAACATGGCATAAATTATTTTAAGGCTCGTTTACTTTTATTTGTGTTCATATATTGTTGATTTATTGATAATTTGATGAAAATCACATATTTAAGCTATAAGCCTTATTTTCGGTCACATCCACTGCTGCAACATTTAGCTAGCTAAGGGTTTTTTCCCCTTGGACAATTGTATATAGTGGAAATGCCTTTTATTCTTGTTTCTGACTATGTGATATAGATACTTGTTAGTTTAGCTTCCACCATTATCGCCAATCCTTCATATTTTTCTATCTATATAGTCGTAATTAAGACGCTCCATAATAAGACCTCCCTTGTAAGATAATCCGGCTTAGCACAAAAAGGCGCAAGTATGCGCAGCTTTTTTTTTATTCTGTATCGAAGTTTAATATATTACCTATGAATTGGTGGCAAAATGTAAGCCCTACTCTGCCCCACTTTTTTTAAAAATCTACGAGTTTGTCGACCGTTTTTGTAAAAAAGTCCTAATTACTGGTCACTTGTTCAAATCAATATAACAAAATTAACAAGATACTATATTGGGTTAAAATCGCTTCTTGTGAGAGGACACACCTCCAGGTAAATGATCCATATCAAAATTGTTATATTTTTCGACTGAAATAAAAATGTTCACATATGAACTGCACACTTTATTTTTACTTAAATTACTCAATCCACTTCTGACTCGCAGAACCGACAAGTTTCAACTGCTGTTATTAGATATCAAAAGTAGACACCGTTAATTGTTTATGCACAATGTATGCATTGGTTTACTGTTAATCAATTAGGAATAAAAAAACGGTTAAATTGAACATTTTGATTTTTGACTTTCTGCCACCGATCGCCATACAGCTGCCCCACTGTGCGACGTCTCGGATAGAACGTCACAATAGACAGTTATAACTTTGTGGTAGTTAGAGACTTTGTCTACCTACGCTCCGCTATAAATTCAGACAAAGACACCAGCGCCGAGATAAAACGAAGAATAACTCTTGCCAATCGCTATTCTTTGGGCTAAGAATGAAGTAGCAAAGCCCTCTATCGAGCGACTAAGGTCCTGCTTTACGGCGCAGAGGCATAGACTCTGTCAAATGCGAATGACGTTGCTCTTGGCTTCTTCAAGAGGAAAATTCTTCGGGTGATTTTCGATCTCGTCTCTATAGACGGTGAGTGGAGGAGGAGATACAATGGCGAACTGTACGGGCTGTGCAGCGGCCTCGGCTTAGCCAGAAGAGTGAAGGTTCAACGATTGAGGTGGCTGAGTCATGTAGAGCGGATGGACACCAATGCTCCGGCCCGAAAAATCTTCAAATCCCCACCCGAAGAACGAAGCAGTAGAGGAAGACAGCGACTTAGGTGGCGCACGTAAGTGGAAGGGGACCTTAACTAACTTGGCCTGCGTAACTGGAGGCAGCTGGCTAAAGACCGATTTGGCTGGAGACGATTGTTGGTTGAGGTCCAGGCCCATCCCGGACTGTAGCGCCACTTCAAGTAAGTAAGTGATTCCGAAGTCTAAAGGACTGGTTCATGTTAAGGGACGAAATACAGGCACTGGAATGAAGACCCCATTTTTTTAAGCAGGAGAAGGAACTTTTGTGGTAGTGCAGGCAGAAGAGTAGCAAAACTTGCTCAAGCTATTAGGAAAAAACTGGGATCGTATCCTGACAAGCATGTTTGGTCACTGCAGACTTAAGAAGCACTTTAGGGAACTGAATATAGGACAGGATTGGCAGTGCTATTTCTGCAGGTACATATCTCGAAAAAAAACACCATCACTCCTTCTGATGGAATGTAAACCTTTAAGAACATAAGGTTAAGAAACATAAGTCTCATCAGAGAATGATCTACCTTAGTTGGATCCACACAGAATACTCCGGTTCTGCAGTTCGACTGAAGGAGGTGCTCTTACTCGAGTATTACATCGACTAGGGAGTACGTACTGGGAAAGAATAGATCTACTAGGTCGCAGCGCTACTACACTCGTCGACTCTAGACCAAGTCAATCTACATGGATCTGATGATTCCTCTTTCTTTAAACTCTACCTCTTAACTCTACAGTCAGCCTGTTGATGCATTTATATGTGATGTAGTCTACCATATCCACCATATCCAAAAGTTTCATAAAAATACTGTAAAAGCCAACCACATACAAGTGAAGAGTTTCTAATAACACTTTTGCCTTCTTCAATGCTGTGGATAATTTATTACATCCACCCTTATACCCTTAAAATTCAAAGAAACAATTAAGCTCAACAGAAGCCTTTGGGTCGCCGCTTCCAAAGAAGTTTACCCGCGAAGCAACCCAACACTCTCCATCCATCAAAACCGCTGCTCTAAATCACGCACTGAAACGATCATAACCAGTTGTGGTGCCTTCTGCTTCCATTGATTTGCATGTCAGCCGACACCTCCACTGTCGCCACAGGTCTTGACTAATTGGCACCAGACAACTGTAGAACCAATTTCTGACCTACAGACATCTTTTTCGGAGCCAAAAGACACCGCTCCCAGCTTCCACTTTTCGTGTTAAACAAATAAATAAACAGTGTAACTGCGGCGCGATACAACCTCAGATTAACAGCGGTAGACACGAAAGTTATGGAAGCTTCATCGCTCCATCAGATGCGCCGACGACATCTTATCGCGTCTTCATGATCACACTTACTTGTCCGTGCCAGTGGCAGCGACACAGTCAACCACAAAAAAAAAAAAAAAAACTAGCAAATTGTTTACGATGACGAGCAAAGGAGCTTTGCAAGAAGCCAACGGACGGTTGTCGGCGAATTCCTAACCTGTTTCGCCAAGCTACAGGGTTACGCGTCTGCCGCTCTAATAGCATGTGTGCGACATCAACGTGACATCCTCTGCCCGACGAGATGCAAAACTTCAGATAAGAAGAATTTTATTAGGGGTTTTCTATTAGCCGCCACCCGGGTGTAATTCCATTATGCTAAATAGGTCCCTTTAAACCTATTAAATGCGATTCACCTCGTCCCGGACTGGGATACAAATTAAGGTTGCTTTGTTCGGCATACAGTAGACTCACACACACACATGGGGGTGATCTAATGATTTGCATCCTCCTCGAGTGTGGTGAGAAAGTTTTGCCCAAAATAGATTCAAATGTGTGTGCACAGAGTATCTGGGAGCGGAACAAATCTTTGAATAGCTTTGCGGGTCGTATGGAGATTCCTTCGAGCGACTTGGGTACAAATACTCCTTTGAAAAGTACAACCATTAAAAGGACGATAATCGTAATAATAATGGTAGTGTGTGTCGCCCAACTCGCATGAGCGTTATCTGGAAGAAATTTACAACCCTTAGCATTGGCAATTTACGACTCCCTGCATGGGGATGACGTCGTCGTTCTGCACAGAGATGAGCCTTATCCGGCACAAGTAGTGCCATCCACGACAAAGTTACTTGCAATTAGGCGGGACTTATTGCACTCCTTTGAGTAAATTTAATGACTCTTTTGGCAGAACTCATATGAAGATGTGGTTATTTCAAGTTCGCCGCAAATGAGGCTAAGACACGACTGGTATTAGGTATGCACGGTCCACAGGGAGTCATAACAAGAAGGTAATTTGTTAATTAGTTGGGGCTTTCGTGTGAAGGAGCGACGTTCGTTTGGATTCGAACAGAAGAGATTTCTTCATTGAATCTGAGAGCACCACGTGTGTGGTTTTTGAATAGGTTTCTGTTTGTATCTTTGTTGTAAGGAGAATGCTCCTTGGGCGTTAAGAGAGGTACATCGTCTATAAATGCGGCATTTTCTGATAACTCTGCGTCACTGTACAGGGCACTTTCCTTATCATCATCATCATCATTTTTCAATGGCCCGCTTATCCACTATGAGGGTCGCGGGTTAAGGAAGCTTAACTGGATTCTCCACATTTCCCGATCTTCCGCCATCGACTCTTAATCATCAGGGGTTATCCCCATACTTGGTCCAGCCATCTCATCCTGGGCCTACCCAGGAGATGCCTACCTAATGGCACGGATTCCAAGGGACGTTTTGAAACCGAGTTGGGTACATGCGTTTAACGTGTCCAAACCATCGAAGTATGGACCTCTCCGTTTGAAGAAGTAGCTGCACGACATTGATTGCCTCGCGTATTCTGGTGTTCCTAACCCGAGCGAGTCACCCCAGAAATACAACGAAGAAGTCTCATTTCGGCAGATCTCGGCAGATCCGCGACCTTATTCTTTCGGTCATTACCCAAACCTCATGACCATAGGTGAGGGTCGGAACAAACACTGAATTGAAGACCGATAGCTTAGCTCACTGTGCTCCGGTGGGGAATTCCACGTGGAATGTTTTCCTAAAGTTTAGTTTGGGGGTGTTTAGTTTAGTTTAGTGTATTCGGTTGGAAACGTGACCATACCATTATGTAACGAATTTAGGATGTTGCTGTGGCCATAGGGCCGTGCAGTCCAGCACCCAGATTCCTTGAGTGCAGTATTTTTTGTGTGTAAGTCGAGAGGCAGAAGATGCTGGAGCACAGTAAGAGCATCAATGGGGCCCGACCTTAATGCGCCCGTAGTGCATATAATCGTTGTTTTTTGGAACCTTTTGAGCTTCGTATTGTTGTAGCCTTTGCTCCACGCAGAACACCATACTTGTGGCCCGTAGGTGAGAATTGGACGCATTATGGCTACGTACACAAATCTAAGCAGTTGGGTGGTTTTTAACATCGCTGTGTGCATCGGAAACCGCAAGCATTCCCGCTTTGAAAACGCTGGCGAAATCCGATAGCGACTTCGATATCTTCAAAGTTTCAAAATGAATATCCGCACCGACAGTCGATTCGTCTGTATACATTGGATGTCAGAGAACGACAGAGAAAGGCAGACTTCTCGTTCGGAGAAGCTAATTGGCCTAAAAATCCTTCGTGGTTTCATGACCAGGCTTGGCTAAAAAATTTATCTATATGTCTGGGGAACAAAAAAACCGAAGTATTTGAATAGTGAGAAATCGTTTAATTCTTTGAGCTACCTGATCTCTTTTAGGGCTGATTATGATCTCCCTGTGATTTTTACACCTGCAGCAGAATTTGTCCCGTCTTTCCAATAAAGAGGGGTTACCGTGTTCTTTGAACTGAACCCTTCTTAGCCTTGAGGAGTTTTTAACACCAATACTCAAAGCGGAAGGGTCTTTGAATGCAACCCAGATGGAATTTGCATAAGAAGACGATCGTGTAGCGGATGATCTCAAGCAACGTAGCATAGGTAAGGAACTAGAGGTGAAACACAGTGACAAAATCCAGTCAGTAATGAAATCCGCCTTTTGGGAAAGTCTGCAGAGCTATGAAAATGGTGGTGTTGGGCGTCTTTGAAAGGACAAATCTAGGGTGGACAGGTGGTACAACGTGGTTGCCGTGGTTAGTACGTTGGAGTGCTGAACAAGGTACATGGGTTCAAGCCCCAGTCGCTGTCGCGCCAGATATTTTTTTTATTGGTACAACGTGTCTAAATTTGGTCAAAGCTGGATCTGAAACGTTCTAATAATTTGATCTCTTTCAAAAGACTGGATATAAGCGCTACTGAAGGTGTCATCACTGGACACTGTCTTACAGGCAAGAATATAACAAGGCTTGGCGTTAACCAAATTAGTTTCCGTAGAAGCTGTAGGGACGAAGAAGTGCATGACAATATTCCCCACCCATTTTTGTCCCTGCCCAGGTGTCTCTCATAGAAGGAAACTTCACTTCATGGGTCAAACCAAGGGAAAGGGTTGGCTAATCCGGAAACCACCCAGAAAGGGATAGAAATCTCAGAAGTTTCCTAAAATCTGCGATATAAAGGTCCTCCAGCCCATGAAAGAAGCTACTACCAAAAGTACGGAATATTCTGGTGGCCAGTGCGGGACATTCACATAGCAGCTGCTGGATGGATTCTATTTCCTCTTCGTCCCTGTAGCTTCTGCAGCAATCAATGTAGGATAATCCAAGAGGCTCCGCATGGACCACTATTCCGCAGTGCCTGTAAGAACATTGGAGACGATTCGTATTTCCCTTCGACTAAACTGTACGAGATTTTTGGGATTCTTCTTATCGGAGGCTGGCCATAGTGATCTGGCTACCGTTTTCTCTTTACCTGATACACCTTTGTGGCCCGGTACCCGCGATGCATATGCTAGTTCTGCACCCCTCCTGGCAAGTTCGTCCGCCGTCTCTTTACCTGATATAGGGTCACCTTGTTGATCGTTGATATATCGTAGAGATTTTGTCTGCAGACCTTTACGAACTTTGAGTTTGTCGTTGCTGACTGCAGAGACCTAATAGCCGCGTGTCTGTCATCGATAGTAATGGTTTCTCTGGCAATATTGTCATTTTTCATTAACTTTGCGGCCTGTAAAATGGAAGTTATTTCGGCTTGAAAAACTTTGCATCCGTCTCGAATTTTGAAGGATTGGCTTACCCCTCTTAATTCACTGAAGATTTGCCGCCCTGCTACTACAGTGGATGTCCACTGGAACTAGGTTCAGCATTGTTTCTAGTGCCGCTGTGGGTGCTGATCTTATCGATTCTCTCATCCCTATGCAGCCTGTTCTTTGAATCTTGGTTACACTTGTAAGATTGCATTTATTTTCAAGACCCTTCCTATGTCAGGATGGGTCGTGTACAGCCAGTGTACCAGTGTTACCAAACATCTTTTTACATGTGTAAAAGGCAATGTAAGCTTTTTTAATGCGGTTCTTGGTACTGGCCTTCCAGCTCAATTTTGTGTCTAAGATTACGCTAAGGTTAACCCCTAGACCAGCCGGACCTTTCATTGGTTTAAGTGCGTTGGCTTTAACTATCAGCCAACTTATCCTAACCTTATCTAACCTGGAAATGGTAAAAATCATCAAAGCCACTTCTTTATGAGGAGCACGTCTTCACGTCTCGGAGGTTTGTCATTCCCTTCTGAAGTGTGGTGAAAATGTTTAGTGGATATTGCTGATGCGCAATAACCACTAAGTCACAGTGGCATGGTGACATGGTGTACGCATCTAAATTCTCCTGAACCGATGTACCAGCACTAATGACCAATTGAGTTGTTGTTAACCCAACATTAATTATTTATGTAACTCTAATTACAGTTGAGTTATCAGCTCATTACAATCTTCATTTGAACAATGCTAATTGGGTAGCACGCATTCAGCCACGAACCATCGTTTCGAGCCCAGGGTAAGTAACAAGTTCTGCTCCAGCATGAAGCTGAAGTGTATCGAAGTCTGGTTTATCCTCACTTTTCTCATTTTAGAAGGAGTTGCCAAGGTGAGTCGCAGATACTTGGGATTAGAAATTGTTTTAAATTAATCTTTTTTCTTCAGCGTAACTTTAGGATGAAAATAAGTGATATTCTGTGCAGATCCAGGTCCCATATCATCAATATCACATGCACCGAAACAAAGTCGAGTCGAGTGGCTGGACTTAATATGTTCGTCTGGCTTACGGAGGACGTATATGACATGCGTTACAGCGTGAACGTTCAATACATGCATAAGCAGGGTGCGTGGCAGAGCTTCTTCAAGTTTGATAACCTCGATATTTGTGAGTTCCTGTCAGCAAAATTCTCGGCTCCGATTCTGCTCATCTCGCGCAATGTCATGAGGAAATTTAGCAATTTTCCCGAGGAGTGTCCCATTAAGAATAATACGTTATATTATATACAACGAATGAAGTTCGATGCAGAGTCGTTTCCGCCCTATTTTCCAGAGGGAAAGTTCTTAGCCACCGGGGTATTGTACAATGATAAGCATGAGTTTTTGGACTACACAGTTGGAATACAAATAGTATCGAAGAAAAGTCACACAAAGGATTAATTAAGCATAAATAAAGCACCAAAACGTGAGAAAGTTTTGTTCTACTAACTGGTTGGTGAAGAATTCGGAATGGGTCACATTGTGACAGCCGTCTTGGTCCAGTTGGAAGAACCCTCAGAGGCCCACCGTGCGGTTGCAAGCAACTCCGTGTATCGCAATCTAACAAAAAGTCTTCATAGCCACTTCTGCTACTGGATGACTGAGAACTCTCGTGTGTACATAGGTCTCGTCTCATCAGCGTAGTATAACCTGAGTTTTTCTCGGGAAATAGTGCCTTCATATTAAATTTATTTTCGCTCTAGAAAAAATGTAAGTAAAATGGGACGGAAGCATTTCTAACCGGCTTTGACCATTGGAGGGTTTCCAGAATTGACATAATTACAGCTGACTCCATGCTTGAACGATCACTTAGCTGTTATGAAGTGTGGACCTGTGAATTTCGCTCTATTTCGTCCAGTTCCTGCTGGGAAGGCTGCAGGATCGTGCGTAGCCATGCCCTTGACTGTTATTGGAGATCTCAGTGGGGTCTTTTCCTACATTGATGGAGCAATGAGCGTCGTCAACATACAAAAACAAAAGAGTTTTGTTGGAATACCAAAACTTAACAAGGGACAGAGTAGATCATCTCTATTCATACTCTCATTTCCGTCATCCATGTGAGAAAACGGCCCCTGTGCAGTGAACTCGTCTCACCGACTGTACTCGCCGCGCTTCATCCTGAGAAACTGAAAAGCTTCCCGACAGCCTCTGGAGTAATCAAAGTGCTCTAGTAGAACCATATACGGGTTGGTACAATAGGCCTTTTTGCGATGCTGCCTTGGAATCAGTGTGTAGATAGCGAATATCGGTCTTGAGTTCTTGAGTGTAAAGTAAAGATTTGTTCAAACGTCGATTTTTATGCCTGAAATCGTAATGATAATT
Source organism: Matsumyia berberina (assembly GCA_917880715.2). Taxonomy (NCBI): domain Eukaryota; kingdom Metazoa; phylum Arthropoda; class Insecta; order Diptera; family Syrphidae; genus Matsumyia; species Matsumyia berberina. Next base: position 42,215,113 of record OU862870.1, read on the forward strand.
CGATACCAGTTCATCGACGGATAGTTTAAGGCGTTTCAGTACAGTAACGGTGACTTCAGTACACTAAATCGGATTTTCTATGCGGTGCTAAGGAGACTTTTGCCTATATAATTGGAGCAGGTGATGCGGTTTATTTTCTATGGATCATACCAATGTTGGTAAGGTCCAAATATCGGACATGTCTTGAGTGCATGCGCCTTACCGCATCATCTCCTGCAGCCTTGAATACCGTAGCTCGTAGATCATCTGGGCCTGCGGCAGTGTATGATTTAAACTCTGCGAGGGCTGCTTCAACTTCGTACCGGTCCGGTGGTTGCAGTGATTGGTTGTCCTTAAGGTAACACTATCAGACAGTGGTTTTTAGACTTCTCTCGACGTTTAAAAAAGAAGAAGAGCAGTTTTTCCAACTGCTGTAACACTTCTGCATCTGGGGGCGCCTAAGATGGGTTTAGCGGTCAATGAGGACAAGACGAAGTATATTCTGTCAACAAGAAAGAACTCCCAACACCGACGTCTCAGATAGAACGTCACAATAGATAGTTATAACTTTAAGGCAGTTAAGGACTTTGTCTACCTAGGCTCCGCTATAAATTCAGACAACGACATCAGCGCTAAGATCAAATGAATAATAACTCTTGCCAATCGCTGTTTCTTTGGGGTAGGAAGGCAATTGAGTAGCGAAACCCTATCACGAACAACTACGGTCCTGCTCTACGGCACAGAGGCATGGACTCTGTCAAAAGCGGATGAGGTTGCTCTTGGCTGTTTCGAGAGGAAAATTTTTCGGATGATTTTCGGTCCCGTCTGCATAGACAGTGAGTGGATACAACGACGAATTGTAGAGATGTACAGCGGCATCGCCTTAGCCAGAAGAGTGAAGATCCAACGACTGAGGTGGCTGGGTCATGTAGAGCGGATGTTCACCAATACTTCGGCCCGGAAAATCTTCGAATCCGAACCCGATGGACGGGGCAGTAGAAGAAGACCGCGACTCAGGTGGCGCACGCAAGTGGAAGGGGACCTCAACCAACTTGGCGTACGAAACTGAAAGCAGCTGGCTAAAGATCGAGATCGCTGGCAACGCTTGTTGGTTGAGGCCCAGGTCCACCCCTTACGGTAGCTCCGCCTTAAGTAAGTAAGATACGGTTAGTGGGCCACACGAGCCCAACTCTCATCCTTCGTTCACTTTTCGACTTACTAAGGGGGCACTGGGTTCAAGTGACGAAGAGTTTCCTTTCTCATTTCTCATGACACCATAGCTATTCCATAAGACTTGTTAAGTACTACAATGCTTCCATTTTCTCAAACTATGGGTTCTGGAATAAATATTTTGAAAGGACTCTCGTAACCTTGATGATAGACTTAAGTTAGAAATTCCCTCCTACATCCAAAATATTGATTTGATTCGATTTGAGGTTCTTTAGAAACTGATTACTGGATTCACTTGAGCACAGGTCTTGTACCATTTATCACATCTACTGCATTAATTATCCAGAGGAGGGAGCATTTTCCGATTCTGAACACGATTTGACGATTCGACAGACAAAGCGATATACCTACTCTACCCGGCTATTTATTTTTAATTGAATTTAATCTGCATATTAGCTTGGCTGTAAAACGTTGCGATAACGTGAATCATAGACGAATAATCAACTATCGACGATTGAAGGCTATTTTTCCTCAAGTAATTGCATATTCCACCCCTTCAGCCCTATAACCAACAGTCCATATGGTCATTTTCACTTTTACAACACTCGACCGAAAACCGTTGATTGTACTGCACTTGGAAAGTACAAATCCATCCAAAAACTGTCCCGCAACGGGCTTAAATATTTAATTTTAAGTACCACTGTTCGTCCCCGTAACGCGATTTATTCGTTCCCTTTGCCATTAACACCCAAGCCCACCCACCATCCAAGCCGCAACAAATCGCATTGCAAAACCATAACCACATTTGTAATCCTCCCGCCCCGCTCGATTCGCACTTGATTTTCCTTTCAAAAATAAATAAAAAAGGAAAAACCAAAGAAAAGTCTTATGAATAAAAAATGTCACTCAAGCCGGGGCCACAATTGAATCAATATTTCTTAAAAAAAGGGTAATTCGCGTAATATGTGAATTTATTATTGGCAGATTGCCATAAATCTAAAAAGGGGTGCGGGTGCGACTTGCCTTCCTCCGACGGGTGAGGGGATGATTTTCATTTTCGCTCGAGGGAGTGGCGACGGCGGCTGACTGAGTGCCTGAGGAATTTCGCCTTTACATTCAAAACGGCAAAATTTGCATAAACTCTTCGACAAACATCGCGAAATCATCGCCTGATTGGCGATGCATAAGCTCCGTCTATGTCACTTCTAATTTCCGAGAGTGATCCGGCCCATAAAGAGATTGCTCTCCATCAAGGCCCCCACCGTGCGCCGGTGCCACAAAGAGGACGACAACTCAAGGTACGAGTAGGTTAAGTTGTCTCGTCCTAGTGCATTATTCAGGACCGAATTGTAATAAAGCATTTTGGTCTTTGCTGGAGATCTCCTTGGAGTGATTCCGTCCGCAATTTATGTGCCATTCTTCTAATGCTTCCTGAATTATTTCGCCTCGCTTTCGTGCAATAAACTTGGATTCGCTCGCAGGGTTTTTTTTTGTCTTGTTGCCTCTGTCCGTGGTGGGTGGGTTTTTGCTTTATGACTTCTGGAATCTCCCATTGCATTAATCTTTCATAAAGCTGAGGTCACATCGAAATTTATGAAGTCTCGGGTGGAGTCTGCTGTACGCTTTGTTTTATTTTATTTGAGTTCTTTTTCGGGGTGTAAATTGGCGGCGTGTCTTATATTTTATTCGCTTGCAACGAGGGGTGACGTACGAGGGAGGACTTGAGAGCAACTGCATTCGTTATTCAGTTTTTTTTTATGGAATTTGCTTTTATCTCTAACTGACCTTAACGGTTTTTTACTTTGTTGTATGTAAGTTGTGTATGTTTTGAATTTTTTGTTTCAAAAACTAGTAATAAAAGCGGATTGACTTATGTACATCGTTACTTAGGCCCTCTGTGCCCTTGTGGATCTTAGGGCATCTACTATGCCAACGCTCTATCTGGTTCGGTTTCTGGCGATGTGCCTTAATTCCCTCAAGTCTTTTCCACATTGTTTTGACTCATTTTCGGCAGTTCTGCGACATGGCGACAACCCGAATTACTTTTACCCAATTGACACTGCTAAATCTACTTCAAAGTAGACATCCACTGTTGTAACATAGCTAAAATTTAACTCAGATGAAGAACATTAGGTCTATGGGCTGGGCAAAATGATGCTTTCAGTCGACCCGGAAAATAAAATCATGTGACATCCATTAGGGACACGCTGCTACTAAGAGCAGAGCCAGCGGCTGTTTAGATATGATAGACTTATTCATTCAAGAAACGCCACCGTGACATAAGGCTGCGTTCTTCTGATTATGTCCATATCGTCGTTTTATTCGAGTAATTGGACGGTCTTTTGAAAGATTGCGCCTCTGGTGTTGGCGAGTGAGTTTTGCACAACTCTTTCAAGAACGATGATGAAGAAGTCGCATGACAACGGGTCACCTTGTCTAAATTCTTTTTTGACACCAAAGGTCTCGGTGAGGTCTTGACCGACCTTGATGGAGCAACGTGTATTCTCCATCGTCATCCTGCTCAAACGGACGAGTTTGGCAGCGATGCCAACACCAGACATGGCTCTGTATACCTCGTCTCTAGATGCTGACATACGCAGCCTTAAAATCAATGAAAAGGTGGTGGGTATCGATTTGAAGTTCCCGGGTTTTCTCCAAGATCTGCCGCAGTGTGAATATTTGGTTGATGGTTGACTTTCCTGGCCTGATATGGACCGTTCAGGTTGTTGACGAACGGCTTCAGGCGCTCACACAACACGGCAGATAAGATCTTGTAAGCGATTTTAAGAAGACTGATGAATCTGTAGATGGTGCAGTTCAGAGGGTCTCCTTTCTTGAAGACCGGGCAAACGATGCTGAGGTTCCATTCATCGGGCATACTTTCCTCCGACCATATTTTACAGATGAGTTGGTGCATGCTCCGAACCAAGTCATCGTCTGCCGCTTTGAACAGCTCGGCAGCTCGTCAGATCCAGCAGCTTTGTTGGACTTAAGCTTAGATATGGCTATCTTCACTTCGCTAGGTTGGGTGGACGGAGTTGTTGGTCTTCGTCGCCCAGGTTGAATGGTTAATTCTGCCTGACAGCGGGATTTGATTCGTCGTCGCCGTTAAACAGTCTGCAGAAGTAGTTCTTTCATATCCTCAGCATCGATTGCGATCCTATTACGATGTTTTTTTGTTCATCCTTGCAGGCTTCGGTTCGGACTCTTTGGTAAACCTCATTCCTGCAGTAGCATCTCTCTATTTCCTCGATCGTTCGCTTCTCATGGTCTTTCTTCTTCCTCCTCAGAAGCAGGTGTTTATCTCTGTTCTTTTGCTCGTAGAGGTAGTGAGCAGCTCTGGGCCTTCTGTGCAGCGCCGCTTTGTATGCCTCTTGTTTCGCTGCATGTGCTTGCCGGCATTCGTCGTCAAATCAGGGGTTTCGTTGCGGTGGCCGAGTGAAACCCTGCACGTCAGAGGCGGCATCTCTGATTTCTTTTAGGCAATGTTGCCACTGGTCTTCAGTATTTTATGCTGGCGGCATAGGACTTCTCGATCGGAAAAGGATCTGGTGATCTCTTGCAATTGCAGCCGTCCGACGTCAAACTTTCTCACAGTATTTTCTTGTCTTGGCGGTGTTCGGGCTATCCGCAGTCGTACCTTGGCTACAACAAGGTAGTGGTCCGAGTAAATTTGGGTCCCTCGGAACGTTCGGACATCCATAATACTGGAGGAGTGCCTTGCGTCGATCGCAATGTGGTCAATCTGATTGACGGTTGATTGATCAGGAGATCTCCATGTTCCTTTGTGGAGATATCGAGATGTAGGAGCCGCGTACTAACTATGACAACAATTCGCCCCGCAGAAAAGTCGATCAGCCTAAATCCGTTCAATCTGCAATCTACTTTCTTGGCGTGCCGGCGGATGCTAATAAGTTGTCAGTCTGTTTCCCTTCCGACTAGAGTATCCTTTTTTTTTTTTGCAATATAATTCCAAACAGCTCTATAAGCAATGAAAAACAAATTGGTAACCTCGTGTTTACTAGTGTTGAAATTGTTTCCCCACTCCAACTCAACATGTATCCTTGCCAAACGACACGAGTATCCTTTGCTACAATCGCATGTGCAAGAAATCACATTTTTATTTAAATTATTGCCAATTTAAAATTGAAACAAACCAGGGCGGCCTCCTGCGTTGTCACATGATGTTAACAACGATAAGTATCCGTGAAATTAGTCCCTATATGCGAGATATTGTTTTGTGTACATTTTTGAGCAATGCCGGCAATACTCGCTCGGGGTACATGCACTCCCCCGGCGACAGTTGTTTTCAATGTGAGCAATTTTTTATGGTTCCACTGTGATGGCATTAAAATTTGTAACGCCTTCGTGAATGAAATCGCTGTTCGTGTGTGTGAAGTCCTGGGTCGATGCAGAATTATGTGTTTGAAAGCAATTTTTAAATTCACAGGATAAACAAAGGTTATCCGACCATCTTTGGATACAAATACAACTTTTGGCACATCCACCGAAGACATTCGGTCGACCAACATCATTAATGCGAGTGCCATGGCGTAAGCAATCCCATCAATGTGCTCGTTACCTATAATTATTTCGCCTTTATTACCGTCCTGCTGTTTCTCGTACGTCCGAGGACATTGGAAGGGTGTCTTAGAAGAAGTTTCTCCATTAAACATGAAACGAGCATTAGCTTTATTCTTTTATTGTCCTCCAAGGATATCTTCATTACCAGTTCATGAGTGGACGTTTTCTCTATTTTATACGCGCTGAACACACATTCGCTGGTCCTGCAACACATAAGGAGGTGATTTGATTGCTAATGTGATGGCATTTCATTTCCCGTGCCAGGGTGTCTAATACTCGTACAGTGCAACATCTTCATGCTGCGTATGGCTTCTACAGAAGGAGATGAAATTCTCAAAGTGTGGTGTTACGATACACCAAATGGAGTCAATATCGGTCGTGTTGTCTTATCGATTGTTTTGGATTATCCTGATGGTCGATTGTGTCGTTTAGACACACTTACCGCACACATTACAGCGTTCTGTGTTTTCAATTTCAAATGGGAATCTCTCGAATGGCATAAAATAATCATCAGATGGAAGGTGTTTTTGCCTTTGGGGCGGTGAAAGCCACAGTAGTTTGAGTAAATGCTGGGTGATTCTGTTCATTGAACCACGATAATGTTGGTTCAAATTTAAGTATCCATTCCTGGAAAATTCTGTAAACCTAACATGCTTCCATCTCGTAGGAGACTATCCACAGTGTAGGGGCTTGGTAGGGTTGAAGATTCTCAGAATTTTCCTCAGAACATACAGGAAAGCAGGAGATAATCAAGGTAGTCCCCAACCCTCCATCATCGTGTTACATAACCTGTACCGATAATCAGCCTTGCTTGCCTGGCCCGATGTGTCGAATATAGTCCGGTCGGCCACTTGACATCCTTCTGATTAACTTGCCTGTGCAGTTTGGTTCTTCATTCTCCATTACTCGTTAGAATCGGTATGCATCCTAAATGAACAAAAACAATATGGGAGACTGTGCTCGCTACCGGATCAAAACTTTTACCACCCTAGGAGCAAATAGCAAAGGCCAGTCTTCGTTTTAGCAACTTAGTAGCGCAATGGAGCGAGGTGATACACCCCATCTCTCGCCTTTGAAAGACACACCACGCTCTCCTTTAAAGCCAACTGGAAGCAAAGCCTCAGTAATCGCTATTGGATTAAACCTTAAAGCTGTCTTAGAGTCGGCAGGTAGCAATTTGGCTTTTAAACCGAGGGCAAGCTAAGACAAAAGCCTAGAAGTATTTTATGCCAAATCACAAAAAACATGCTGACCTGGGCTTATGACCCTGTAGCCAAGCACCTTGAACTGTTTAGTCAGACTTAAAGTTCCAAAAGGCAAAGGTCGGAAGATAGCCTCCCACACTCTCCACTAAGGCGACTAAGTTAGGTTATGTTGGAGAGGCTATCGGCATAGCCAACACACTAAGACCAGTAGTATGTCCATTGTGATGGCTCAGGATCTGGGAGGAATTCTCTTTCCTAATCGTGGAACCAGTTGGATCTTTTAATAAAGCGAACTAGGTTTCCAACAAATTGTTGTGCTAAGTCGCCAAGATTACTAAAAAAGACGCCACTGAGATTCTTGCGTTTTTTGCGGGAGAGCGCAGGACAGGTGCCGAGGAGATGGAGAATCGTATCCCCCTTCTCCTCCTTATTGCGGCTTCTGCAGAAATCATTGACAAGAAGGCCCATGCGAGTTATATGGTCCTGTGATGACAGATGACACCTATATTAGGTCCAAAATGCCGTCTACTTAGCGAAATTAATCTCTTGGAAGTCTTTTGGTCAATTGGAGGCCAAATTTTTCTGCTAGTTACCTAAGATTTGCCTGATTGCTTTCAGTTTTAGTTTCAGTTTGCATGTAGCTAGTGGCACTGCGAGTGGTCGCCGTGGTTCAGTGGTTAGTGTGTTGGACTGCTGAGCAAGCAGCGTGGGTTCAAGCTCCAACTGTGTCCACCAAACATTTTTCGCATCACCACCTCTCGTCGGGGAACGACAAGCCGCCGAGAGTACAATTTGTCATGAAAAAGCTTCTCAATTCGCCTTTCGGAGTCGGCAATAGATTGTAGGTTCCTTCCATTCGTTCGAACAGTACAACACGCACAACATGAATGGTTGCGAGAAGCTAAGCCTTGGCTCACCTCGAGCTGTCGCGCCAGCTATTTTTTTTGTAGTGGCACTGCAAGATTTGTTTTCAGGAAGAATCTGTATTGTAGTACCATTCTTGCCGATTCATTGACTTTCCAGTTCCCTGGAACGTCTCCGTTTTCTGGTACCCAACAGATGAGTATCTTGAATTGCTCTGTTATCTCTACGAGAGACCAGCTAGAAATATTTTTGATGTTACAGAGACCGATTCCAGGGACTTTATTGCGGCCTGGTTATCTGTGAAAATGCAAATATCGTAAGTATTGTAGATACTACACACCACCTCAGCCAAGATAGAGCTTCTTTTATCGCCCTGATCTCCTCCTAGAAGACGTTCCAATGCTCACGAAGGTTTAATCTTGCGGTTTACGTCATCCTCCTATACCATATTTGGTTTTCGAGTCGTCTGTGTAGAAACCAAGTTCCTTTAGAAAGCTCTAGAAGTACAGCTCCCGAAGAGAGGTTTATGCAGACGAAGAAGGAAATTGAAAAGATTTGACGCCATCATCGACCAACACAATACCGAAGGTCTTGTCTAAGTTTGACCTTTTGATCAGCAATGTATACCAATCCCAAGAGCCCTTGGAAATAAAGTTCCGCTACAGCTCTCAAGAAGTTCCAGCGCAGTAACAACAAGCTCAGACCAGTGGAACAATGGTAGCAAGCCATGACGATTGCTGCGACTAATGTACTAGGTTTCACCCCTCCAAATTCAAAAAAGCGACGAAAGCCTCGTTGGTTCTGTGTAAATGAAAAGACTACGTTTAAAGGCTGTTAAATGGCGAGGGAAGCCTAAATCCCGCTGTGAGTCATTCTGATAGTCTCAATCTACATAGAGCACAACCAAGCATTGCATGCACCGGACCGGAACGAAGTCGAAGCAGCCATAATTCGGCTTAAATGATAGAAGGTTTCAGGAGCTGATTTACATGTGCAGTTAGAAGAAAGCATGCCTGATGATTGTTACCTCGAGCATAGCATAACTTTGAAATCCTATTTGGTGTAAAGCGCCTGGAACCATACGTCGACTAACTTGGGGAACTACCAGTGCGGATTTAAACCTGAAAATCGACCATTTACTCCAAATCTTCCTTTTACGACATATCTTGGAGATGACTCAAAAGTTCCACATCGATAGCCACCACATTTTTACCAATTTCAAGGCCTTATAAGGTAATGTAGACAGAAATGACATCTTCTAGGCCATGAATTTTGTAGGTATTCCTGCAAAACTCATTCGATTGTGGAGGATAAAAATGGAGAACACTCGTTTAAGGCAGGCAACGCATTGTCAGTTTCCTCAACTTTTTTCTGCGAATTTTCTCTTTTAACACGTACGTTGACGGTTCATGGAGGAGATGATTTGACACCGACCTGGTCAGAAGGGGTATATAACGACTAAGATGGCCAAGTCATATAGAGCTGATGGCAACCAATGCTTTACACCAAGAATCTTTGATTACACTCTTATGGGACATCTTAAACTAGGGCGCAAGTAACGGGTGAGCTTAAACAACTTGGCGTACCCAGTTGGTTGGTTAACAATTTTGCGAGCTGGAAAGCTAGTTTTTTCAGTCCTGGTTTTATCTCGAATTATAGAAAGAAAGCAAGTAAGGCGCTCAGACTTACGTAGGTGGCGCTACAGCTCGGGGTGAACCCAGGCCTTAACCAGCAATCCTCTCCAGTTAGTCCAGTCTTTAGCTAACTGCCTCCGGTTGCGCACTTCACGTTGGTTGAGGTCCCCTTCCACTTGTAGGCGAAGTCTTCCTCTACTGTGTTGTCCCTCCTGCCTAGACTCTAAGACTCTGCGAGCCGGAGCACTTGTGCCCATTCGCTCTACATGCCCCAGCCATCTGAGCCGATGGATACGTATCTTCTTGACTAGGGCGATGTCACTGTACAACTCGTAAAGTTCATCGTTGAATTTTCTTCTCCAGAACACGTCAACTCAAACGGGACCGATTATCTTACGAAGCAAATTTCTTTCGAAGCAACCAAGGATATCTTCATCCGCTTTCGATAGAGTCTATGCCTCAGCGCCATAAAGTAGGACTGCGACGATCAAGGTATTATGTAGAGTTTCCTTAGTTTTTCGGGATGGAGCCTTACTACTCAATTGCCTTTTAGCCCGAAGAAGCAGCGATTGGCAAGAGTAATTCTTCGTTTGATCTCACTGTTGGTGGTGTTATAGGATGTGATAGCGGAGCCGGGGCATACGAAGTTCCTTATTAACTCGAAGTTATAGCTGTCGACTGTGACGTTCTGTCCGATACGTCGATGTTGAGTGTCCCCTCTTGATGACAGTATATACTTGGTCTTGCCCTCAATGACCACTAGCCCATCTTATCCGCTTCCGTTTCAATACTCACGAACGCGCCAGTGACATTATGCAGCGTTCTGTCATAGGCGGCCTTAAAATCGATGAAGAGGTGGTGAGTATCGATTTGGACTTCTCGGGTTTTCTCCAGTATCTGCTGAAGTGTGAAAATTTGATCGATTGTGGCCAATAATACAGAGACTAGTTCCTCTGTAATTGGCGCAGTTGAGGGGTCTCCTATCTTGTGGAGTCGCTCAGACGGTCAAAGTTGAATTGATCACATCTTTCGATCTTAAAGATCTTCTTTAGGAGGATGATGATGCGAAGTGCTGTCCAAGTATGGGGACAACTGATAGGCGATTACATTTCTTTGATTATCTCGATTAAGTTTGTAACTACCTTCAAGGTTCCATGGGAAGGCCGTGAAGTAATGATCTTTAAACCGTGTTTTGAACTTTATCGCTTGAAAATCCTGTCTCAACTTTCACTTTGTTTAGCTCCATCCACTTCATAGCCTGTGATTTTCAGTTTTTTAGGTATCAGCGTTGCTTTTGAAGTTCTCATTGCTCACTTCGTTGTTTTGAGATCTTGTGATTAACTCGAATGAGCGACAAATAAAACACAAATGCCATCTTAAAACCTTGAGCTGTTTAATAGCAACGTTTCGAGTGCTTCCCTCATCAACTTATGGCGGCTCCGTGACGAACCTAAAGAGTCCACAGAATTTTCTAAAACATGAAAAGCAATTTCCCTTACCACTTACGAGACAATTAATTCAATTAAACGAAATGAGTTCCGCTATTATCTCGATATAATCCACTGATCGCACAAGGATATTCCTCCATTTTGCGGACCATCGGACAAGGATTCATTTAAATCTGACGACTGACGCCGCACATGTTCGACGCCTTCCTGCGAATTTCAATTCCGTTTCTAATCCATGATTTTCATATAAATTCCTTCATTAAGCGAGACGGGGGCTGACCACTTGTTTACTTTGGCCGCCAGCAAGGGTCAATTGGTCCGGCGTTTAGGCATTTATATTGTTGATCAGGGTGGGTTGCCTGGTGGCTCGGTCAATGCTGGTAAATTGGTCAAATACCCAACAGGGGATTGGTAATTATGTTTCCCCCTATCGCCGTCGGTTGTCATCGGTGTGTGTGTGTGTGAGTGGATTGGGTACCCGTACGTCAAATCAGGCGAATTAAATACCAAATATTGTTTGGTGGCTGCTTCCTGTCCATACAAAGGATTGTGTGTGTTGTCCAAATATCCTCAAACGACGTTTTCAGCGGCAAATCAAGTGCGTGGTGCATGATACAAATGTTAAACTGGTGCGTGTATGTTTAAGGATTCTGGTATCCTTGGTGGCGGCGACAGTTGATGCATTATTCATGGCACGCGGAAGACTCGTCTCTGTGTCCTTTCTACGGTCTTACTTTCTCCACACTTTCGCCTGTGACAAGTTAATAAGAAACTGATTGACTGAATGGAGATAACGAATTTCCGGCCGGGACGGGGTGAACTCAAAGATCCCAATCACCACCAGAAAAATGCATCAGAGAAAAATAATCCCCCGATGAAAGTGTTTCATTCAGAATGTGCGTTCGTACGCACATTGTGTAATTGAACTTTATAGTTGAATAATTTAGTAATTTGATCAATTATTCCACCTCCTTTCTGTTGCAGAAGAGTACTGTGTTTCCATAGATTCTCCTGTTTCATGTGAAAAAAAAGTAGAAATGCCTAAAGGATGTCAGGCGGGTGGAGAGTGCGTGTGCCAATTGTGACGTATTGTTCCAACTGCAACTGACTTGAAGTTTCGTGTGATTTCATTCGGAAAATGATACGTTTCAGTGTAGAGAAATCAAAATGTCAGTCCTTTTCCAGAAAAATTGAAAAAATTTATGTAGTTGGGGATATCATAGCCTGTGGGAAAAAGAGTTGTTGGATTTTTTATGGACGAAAAAAAAGCATTTTCACTAAGACGCACATATTGGAGGAATACAACTGAATTGGGCGAAGGCAGCAACTTTACGGTATTGAGGCAACTCCTATTTCATGGAACTAACGACCTGCACGCTGGCTGGATACCCTTGTAGAAGTCTGGATCACATGAAGTCTTCGAGGGTAACGAACGGGCAGACTGCCTGGCGAGAAGAGGCGCTTGCCGCCCAATCGTTGGTCCCGAATCCTGTTTTGTGGTACCACCCAACAGTGCCTACTCCAAGATAACACAATGGGAGATCAACAAACACGCCGATTACTGGGCCAACCTCCGGGGCCTTAGACAAGCGAAAAAGTTTATCAACCCCAACCTATACAAGGCTATACAAGACTGTACTCGGTCTCACCAAAGACGAGTTAAGAACCCTAACGGGCTATCTAATAGGACATTGTCCAGAAGTTGCAAGGAAAAGACTATTCCACTTGACGCGAGCCTCGGTCAACCCAGCAAAAATTCGGAAAATCAAACCTAAGGCTATTGAGATTTATCAAATACCTCAATATAATCTCTGGTTAAACCATACAAGCCACCACAATAGACCTCATAGGTCGCAGTGCATATTTACGGCCCCTAATACAGAATACCCTTGTAGAACAATTCAATTTCAAGGAAGATCTGACCGTCAGTGATGGATATAATGGGGGACCACGCAGCAACAGAGAAATTTGACGGCAGGCCACGCCTTGCTTTGACAAATCGTCATAGTTGATCAAAGCGCCAGAGTGTGGGGCCAAGTTTTGTAGGGGGGCAGCATCAGCGGCAGTGGCCGAAACAATGACAGAGTATTTCATGGTTCCAGTATCAGTCAAAGACTTCACAATTTGGGCGGCAGTGGGACGCTCCTGACTGATGGCGACGTAGATGCAGTCGCTCTCTCTTGCTCTCATCTTGGCCGTCGTTGAAATGATGGTATCAATAGCAGATGGTATCATAGCAGTTTTGCCTGTCTGCCTGTCACCGATGATCAATTCACGCTGTTCATGACCGTAGCACCATCGAGTCGACGGCCTTAATACCAGTCTGCATAGGTTTGCACACAGACACACGTGGAATGATACCAGGGGCCTTGATACCAACACGGAAACGATCCTTGGTGTTGATTACTCCCTTGCCATCAATGGCGTAACCCAAAACGTCAACAACGCGTCTCAAGAGCTCATCACCGAGGGGAACGTAAACGGCGTTGATGGCACTGGTACGCTTGACAATATCACCCTGTTTGATCAGTTTGTCGTTACCAAAGACGACAGAACCAACCTTATCGGGTTCCAAATTCGAAGTCATTCCCTTTAAGCCCGCAGAGAATTCCACCATCTCATCGGCTTGGATGTTGTTCCAGCCATAAACGTGAGCAATACCATCACCAATGTTCAATACACGGCCAGTTTTTTTCTAAATCAGCCTTTGGTGCAAGACCCAAAGATCCTTTCTTGCAAAATGGAAGAGATCTCAGCGCTGCGTACCTTTGATAAGACATGCAACTATCGGGTAGCTTTGGCCAGGTTACGTGCCAAAGAAGAAGCCAAACGTGCGGATAACATTGTTCTTAAATTAAATTGATGAAAACTCCAACTTTCACTTCTCTGGTAATTTTTAAAATATATTATTTAGAAGTGCGAAACCTCGCCATTGCCAATAACTGTTTATTGCTGTTGCTCTGGAGAGTTTTAGGGAAACTCAATCGACAAAGGCTATTGCTGCCCGTTGTGATTAGAGCCTACCAACATTTAACTTCTTCACAGTGGTGGTTCTGGTCGTGACATTACTGGATATTCGCATCTTTACCTTCAGTGCAACAAGGTAATCGTCCGAGTTGATGCTAGCACCTGACCAATTTGAGTTGTCTACAGGGTTTTTTGCCTTCCAGGAAAGTTGATTAGACTGAATCCATTTCTAGAGGCCTATGTTCTCTTTTCCCATCTTGGCGCTGAAATTTGTAAGGACAATTTTGTTGTAAGATTGAAAGGAAGGGCAAGATAGGAAACACAATTTTTCGTTTAGTAGTTTGAAAAAATTTCTGTGGGAGCTTGACCACCAATGAAGCTGATGACCATTTGCTCAGTAAGAAAGCTAAGTACGTTTTGCCTTAGTCTATCTCTGACAGAAAAACCGAATCCAAACAGTCGTTGTCCCTGCCCATACAAGTTATCATGGTTAGACCAGAGACCCAGTCTAAAAGGTGATTATATCCGTTTTGTGTCCTTCGGGAATTTCTGCCTTTTCGTCAGTTGCACGCGGTCTTTCCAGAGTATGCACATTCCACCGTCACTGATTGTACCGATAACTCTGTATCCTAGGACCAAACAGAGTAAGACAACATGGATGAGGCAGCTTTGATCGTGGGCACAAGTGTAATGATTTTTGAAGTTTATGAGGATAGTTCTTCAGCTAAAGCTTCGAGGGAAAGATGCAACCGAACTATCTTGACATCACTTAAGTGCACGCACACGTCGGAGAAGTGAGGAGACTGGGCAAGCCAACTGCGGGTAATCCAGTGGGGACTGCAAAACGAGGGCGAATCCCCATGATCTCCTGTTCGCCTATACCCCGAGGAGCATTTTGGACGACAATCTGTTGCTCGAATTGGGAGAGCAGACTATGGTGGAGCTTAAGGAGATGGAACTACGGCGCGACGCGGCTTTGGCGAACATCCAGCAGGGTCAATGTTACCAGAAGTTTAACTTCGACGTAAAGCATAGGCGTCAGCATCAACTACTGGTGTATCCCGAATGTTGGAGCCGCGATATCGAGATCCCTACATTGTAACCAAGGTGCTACCAAACGGCCGATACGTGGTGGAGGATATCCCCAGTATGCATCGAAACCAGCGGAAGCTTAACACTAATGGCTTCGGACAAACTGGAGCCTTGGTGCAAGTTTTCAAAAAAAGGGCTCCCCAAGAACATCAGTGATGACGAGTGCTCCGATCTCGAAGACGAAATTGATTGAAGGATGGTCGAGTTATAACGTAAAATTGAGGGTTAATATAAACAGCTGACAGTGTAGCGAGAGTTGATATATAACAGTCGATGCGGTCAGTCACAAATAAAGAATAAACGAAACCGTGTCTTTTTCTTTTCTTTTCTATCATCGTACTGTTTACAATTACAGGGTTTTTCAATAAGAGCGCTACAAAAGTTTTTTAAATAAAATAAAAACGGTTTTGGATATCAATGAAATTCTTTATTCTTGTGAAAGTACGTTCGATGCCATTATGTATGGAACTCGATTTCTTTTGCATGACCACCACGGGCACGCTTGCAGAAGTCCAGACGCTGAACCCAATTTTCGACGGTTTTCAAGCATAAATCGGCCGATACTGCTGCAATTTCACGTTCGATATTCGTACGAAGTTCATCAATCATCGCTGGCTTGTTGGCATAGACCATAGACTTGACGTAGCCCCACAGGAAATAGTCTAACGGCGTCAAATCGCACGACCGAGGCGGCCAAGCGACTGGACCATTTCGTGAGATAACACGTTCTCCAAACTTGGTTTCCAATAAATTGATTGTGACATTCGCTGTGTGGCTTGTGGCGCCGTCCTGTTGGAACCACATGTCCTCCAAGTCCATATCATCCAATTGGGGCCAAAAATATTCGGTTATCATTGAACGGTAGCGATCCCCATTCACAGTAACGTGCCGGTCTTGATCATCACGGAAGAAGTACGGCCCAATGACGCCGCCGGCCCATAAACCACACCAAACCGTAATTTTTTCGGGATGCAATGATGACTCATGGAGTACGTGTGGATTGCTGCCTGACCAATACCGCATATGGCTCATCCAGCCAGAAATGAGCCTCATCGCTGAAGATGATTTTTCGATGAAAATCCGAATCATTTTCAAGTTGTTGCTCAGCCCAATTCACGAACATACGACGCTTCTGGTGGTCAAGCGGCTTCAGTTCTTGCGTCAATTTAATCTTGTAAGGATGTAGGCCAAGATCTTTTCGCAAAATTCGCCACAACGACGTCACAGAGATGCCCAACGCTTGAGAACGACGTGTGAGAGACACATTTCGGCTTTCTGCAACTGAAGCCTCAGCGGCAGCAATATTCTCGACACTACGGGCACTTCTTTGTCTCACTGGCACGGGAACATTTTGTACTGTGCCTGTGGATTCAAATTTTTCCACTAGACGCTTAATTGTTGATCTGCTAGGACGATTATGACGACCATAAATTGGACGTAGCGCTCTTAACGTTGAGGCCACTGACTCCGAATTTCGGTAGTAAATATTAATAATTTCGACTCGTTGTTGGCTCGTATATCTTTCCATCATGAAATGGCCAACCTTACTGAAGAGAAATGTCAAAAAACCGAAAGAAAAATATGTCGTCGTTTGCTGTCCCTGTCGCTCTATTTTTGTAGCGTCCCTATTGAAAAACCCTTTACTTGTGGGAATAGCCTCCATTGAGTATGGAGAGGCAAAGAGGAAGGATATCGAGGATAGAAGAGCAGAAGTATGAAAGCAGATGGCAACAATAATGTTAGTAAAACGCGGAAGCAGAAAGAGCAGGCTAAGATGGATTGCGAAGCTGATTAAATATATCTCTGGCAGTGGGAGTCAGTTATTCCCTTCAGTTATGGGTGCTTTAAAAAAACCTGCAAGGGAATGGATAACAAGAGAGTTTTACGGTACGGCAAGTTCGCTCAAGATAATGCTAATCACCCAACTTTCCGAGTCCGCCAGAAAGCTAGCAGGCGATAAGGGAGGGAGGCTAGAAGCTAAGATAAGTGACGTTACTCCGGACAGAAAATTCGGGTGTAATTACCTGAAAATAAAGAGTTTTAGTCGCTCATACTTTTTTGTGCCTTATTTTCATTAAGATATCATTCGTTACCAAAATCCCAGAGCACATATTTTGGGACCTAATAGTCCTACGACGATGAGTCTTAAGCAAACATTTTACCGGAAAGTTGTAGGTCGATATTGAGGGAATCTAAGCCCTGTAGAATAGTGAATTCCCATCAGGCAGATTACTATCATAACCATTGTTACCTTGTGAACTGTGGAGCACTGCTGCTACACATCTGCCCCTCGCATAAGCATGCTGGGCTGGCAACATGTTTTTAAAACAAAAACATGGTCAATCGTCGAAAGTTTGTTCGCGGACATGTGAACTGTAATTCCAGAAATGGACTTGAGATTGGAATGGAAATGTGTGGTCTCCATTGGACATTATCGCAATAGTGCCACTTGAAAATGATTGGATGTGTCTATTTTGAGACCACCACTGTACATGCCATCGCATTGTGTTCGTAATCACGGTAATTAAAAGCATTGCAATGACTTGAGATTTCACATGATTTCAAATTCAACATCATCAGATCTGCAAAAATATTCACGCACTTAACTGAATGCTTCCAACATGCAATTGACAAGGCGTAGACATGCAACGCCAATGTCATCATTATCGACATCAGTGTATCTGATCAGCGAGTTGGCAGTGGCGTTCAATTGACAACCATTCCACGCATTCTGCCGGCAGCAGCATCAAGTCGAGTGTTTAAATTTGCATAATCGACAACAGTTCCGCCCAAGTGCTGCCCCTTGCTGCCGGCTGTTGTTGGCTTACTTAACCTCTCCAGATGATGAGCAACAACAACAAAAATTATGTAAATTCGATTTTAAGAACTTCTGGTGGAAAATCGAATTTGTTGCCACCGCCAGCGACACAAGGACGTCAAATTATGCGAAATTCTCTTTCTATTGTTCCTTGGCACTGTTCATTTGCCGACCGGGAACAATTGGGGTGGAAATGGGCTAACGGCCGGGAAGGAGAGAACAAATGAAATTATTTATAACCCCAATTTTGGTTTTTTTTTTTCTAATTTTAATTGAGGTTGCTTGTGGACGTAGATATTGGGGAAAAATAAGGAGGGCCAGGACGTTCGACACATTATAATTTTTTTTTTTTTTTTAGTAAAAAGGATGTTGTACTAGAATGAAGGCAACTTGTGATTTTTCTTGCAACTTTTTGTCGTGTATTAAAATATGCACTTAGGCAATAATTTCTGACTTTGAGCGGGAAGGCTTGGCTTCACAAAGATCTGAATCCGGGCATGTCCCTTCATACTCCACTGCTACCCATTTCTTTGGCAGATTCTCAGGTCATTTCTGGCCGCAGATTCTTGTGTAAACAGATATAAAAGAAGAAGTTAAGAATAGCCTCTAGTCCGGTTGTTGGTGTGGTTCTCATGGCACTTGCAGCTGCATTCTTTGTTTTTTTACGATGGCCTTGAGGTTGGTGCTTTTGGAAGCAGATTGCCACTATTCGAGGCATAGATAAGTCTTTATTTCTTACTTTACCGGGCTTCTAATTAGTGGAGGGTCTCTGCCACGGTAGCCTTCCATCCTCTTCGATCCCGGGCACCCTGTTTTTAGTTTTCCAGACCAAGGGCTCTGGCATCTACGATAGTTTGCTCTATAAAACGGAGGTTCGATCTTCCTCGATTTTCGCGATTTGAAGATTCTCTTGGCTGGAGCATTATTGTCCTTTCGCTTGATGTTGCCGAGTCAGTGTAGTCGATGCGTTCTGACTTCTCGGATGACATCCACATTGCGGTTGTATCTTCTCCTCCATTAGCCTTCCTCACATACGAGACCAAATATCCGACGAAGGATTTGTCTCTCGAAAGTGTTGAATATCTCCTCTGCTTTTCTGCTTATCGTCCAGCACTCGGCAGCATATAGCAGAACTGCCAGAGTCAGGGTTTTGTAGAGCATACATTTCGTCTTTCGAATTAGAAGTTTTGAACTCATTTATTTGGACAAACTGATATAGGAGCGGTTTACAAGATTCAGTCTTCGCCGAATGTCCACTAAGGTGTCAATCATTGTCGCGAAGAGCTTAAGGTTCTTGGCACGCAGAACAATGTTTAGCTCTGCTGGGTCCCTGGTCACAGCGGAGTACGAACTGGCAAGAAAGGGTTGAACCCTAGCCCTAGAGCAAGCGGATTGTACGGTCAGACCACCACTCTGCAACCTAAGGGCGAAAATTGCACAAAAAACTCTAATAGAGGCAAATAACAGATGGAAATTTCTAACCACCTGTGAAGTATCAAGAAGGTTGTGGCCAGAATATGACCAGGCAAAAACCTGCCAGATTTTACAAAAAGACAGGAAATCACTGTCAATGCTGGTGGGAGTACTTACTGGGCACAACATGCTAAGATATCACACACAGAAATTACACCTGAATGATGATGATATATGAGGAAGTCCATGAGGACGCAGCTCATTTTCTCTGCCACTGCCCATACATCTGGCAGATAAGAAATAGGACCGTTAGCACCAAGGAATTAAAAAACCGCAGTGGGGAATATCATGGGTAGCACAATGGGTCTACATGGACATAAGTGTGATGAGGCAGCTCTCATCGGCCCACAATCCTAACCTAACCTAAGGTGTCATTCGTATAGTCGATGTTTACTCCGAAGTAGGTAAACTCCTTAACCACTTCTACATACATACGTTATTGCTGTCAACAGTGACGTTTTGTCCTAGGTGGTTGACAGAAGCTTCTTTGCTTGTTGACATTATATACATGGTTTTGTCCTTATTCACTTTGAGGCCAACTCTTGCATTTGATCTTCAAATGGCGTGAAAGCCTCTATGACGGCACGTAGGAAGCGACCAATGACGCCAATGTCGTCTGGGTATCCCAATATTTGGACAGATTTGTTGAAAATGGTGTCTTTCGTGTTAACACATGCCCGGAGTACTATCTGTTCCAACACGAGGTTGAAGAAATCACATGATAGTGCGCCTGAATGGGTCAAAGCGAAAAATGCTTTCATCTGCGGCTTTAAAGTCGATCAAAAGGTAAGATGAGGCTCGACTTCAAATTCGTTCTTCTTCCGGAATTGCCTTAGTGTGAGGATATAGTCTACAATCGTTCCGCCGGCCTGTAAGCCACACTGGCATATGCCGATTAGTGTGCTGCAGAAGGACTTTAGACGTTCACACAGTACGGTGGATAGGATCCTATCTCCGACATTTAACAAGGATATGCCTCGATAGTTGGTGCAAGTCCAAGGACCGCCTTTTTTGTAGATGGGCATATGGAGCTGATATTCCAGTCATCGAGCGTACTTTCGTTTACCCAAAACCCTAAAGAACTCTGCTGGTAAATCATCAGACCCGGCGGCCTTGTTGTTCTTCAGCTTTTTGACAGCTATACCGAATCTATTCTTCTATGCTAGGCGGGGAATTATATATTCGTTGACTGGAGGTGATCGCTTTTCTAGCTCGATCACTCTCTCAGCGGCCTTGTAGGCAGCTACCAGTTCCTTAGCGTCCTTGTTAAACTGTCTGTTGTTGTTTCTTAAGCTTGGAGTATGCTCTCTTCTTCCTACACAGAAATGTCTTCTCCTCCCTTGTTCTGGTGGAATACTCTTCTCTTGCTGCCCTTGTTTTGGCCTGCTGCGTTTGCGGGTGTACATTTCCCGTCAGCTTCTACCAATGCGCACACTCATCATCATATCGTAAATATACATAGGCAAGTCTAAGTCCCACGACAATCGTCTGCATCCGTAGTATATTTCTAGGACTTAGTTTTCCCGTATATTCTCTCTGTCAACAATTTTCGAAACAGAATTTCCCTTAAGGGATTCTTGGGCTCGAACAATCGAAACCAGAAAGCATGACGGGATAACTTTATTCACGGACTCCTCCAACATTGCAGACAACTCCGCGTCTACCGCATATTGCAATAACCCACCGGTAGAATCTGCGATTCATCTAGATTCCTTTGTCACAGTCTTTTATGCAGAAGTCCTTGCCATATTGAGGGGAGCTGGAGTTCTCTTGGAACACCACACCCAAAGAAGGAAAATAGAAATCTGCTCGGATAGTCAAGCAGTACTTGAACCACCACAAATCCAACGTCCAGATCTCATCTGGTCGGGGAATGGAAGGACAAACTCAACAGGCTTGCCGGCAACAACGACGTCCGCCTTGTCTGGGTACCGGTCATGAAGATGTCACGGGAAATGAGAAAACTGACGAACTGGTAAGAAGGATGGAACGAACGCCTGAAAACACAAATTAAATCAGCAACCAACGAGAAGATGCAAAGGGATTTTGAAGATCACGATGCAAACCTCCCGACAAAGTGACTATATCACTCGTAAAGAAACCAAGCAATCTGCTCACTAGGAAGGCTCTAGGTTAAAGCAGTGAGGAATTGATGGTAAGACTCATCACAGGAGTATTAAGCCTCACTGACATGGAACAGCGAGGAAGAAAAAGAAGATCGCGAACACTTCCTATACCACTGCCCAGCCTTATGTTAGGTTAGGTTAGGTTAGGAGGCTGCCCCTGCTAAGGCAAGGACACACTTGGATCAAATTGGCCCAATGTGATACCAGAACTGCCTAGCCTTATTGAGAACGCGAAAGAAGGCCCTGAGGTCCATGTTGCTACCGGACCTGAACCATGTCAAAGACAAAGGAATCGGTGGCATTCTGGCCTTCATAAAAGAAACACGAATATTCGCCAAATCAATCTCTACAGTTCCGACGATTAAAAGTTCAATATCTTGTCCAGCATAAGTCCCAGTGCTGAGTGTGGTATCATCTTCTTATTTGCGAAGGGCACTAGCTCAGTTTTCGGGGGTTAACCGCCAGTCTGCATTTCTTGTTCCATGTTGATGACTAATTCCATTTGCTCACTGAGAGTTGGAAGTATTTTTCCAGACACGTAAACCTTCAGCTTAGTTCCATAAATTTTTTTTTCGAGTCAAAAAAGCACAGTAGACTGCTTTCACAAGTCCATACCAGCTAATTGCCCTTTATAAGCCTTCGAGAGAGCTTCACTTACGTCAACTTCATTCCCCCTTTCAGAAATGTACCACACGTCTCTTTATCCCCCCACTATCCGCTGGCTCTTACTCTTAATGAAATCCTTTGCGCTTTGTAAATTTACATAACAAAGGTGAGGTTGGTCAGGGATGGTGCGGAATCCATCGTCGAACTTACACACCGCTGCCGCGAAGAAGCTGGAGAAACAGAATAAAAATAAAACCAAACGCGGATTCTTAATGCGAGTTACAATTTAAAATCCAATTAAAACTAAAAACGGAATCAAATTAAGTGGAAGTGGGTTTCGCGGTGGAGTCCTTGCTACCGGGAGTGTGTAACCGATACTTACTCCCCAGACATGATCCACATTGACTCCGCTACAGCCGCGGCAGTGGTAGCACTGCTGACGGCGTTGGTGTTTGCCGCAATATTGTTTACAAGGTTACAAGTTTTTGACATTAAAAATGCTAATTAGACTGCCGTTTCGAAAGTTCCCCTTCGAGCAGACGGCCGCAGCTCGGCCGAGTCCACGGAATCCACGAGCAATGGAGGTAATTTGCATAAGAAATGGAGGATAACATTAACCGCCAATTAGGTGAATTGTAACACTCTAGCGCGGCTTGGTGTTGAACAAAAAAACAGCAGCTGGCACGGGAGGGAGGCACTGACACCTACTTAGGGAATATCTCTGCGAATCTGAGGAAATCATGTTCATCGCTGGAAATGTTCAGTTTGGCAAAGAGGAATTGGTTGTTCCATTAAGTCCGTATGTCATATATCTGCATACATGCCCGGGGTTGGGGTTATGTTATGCTGGGTTGGGATCGCGGTGGGTTCTGTGTAGAAGCCGAAGGTTATGGTATTCAGATAAGGCGTTGGATTGTTTTGTAATTAAAATGTTGTGAACGCGAATGAATGGAGAGTTCGACAACTTTAGTTTGTAATACGTTTTTGTTTCCATTCGCACTGTGTGTTAGAAGAAGTCCTGATTAAAACGAAGAATTTGTAGAAGGGACTATTGCGAAAAATTTGTTTTAAGTTTTAGTTGCTTATGAATATTTAAGACGTCATAATTTAAGAGCTTTAAAATTCTTGTTGGAGCAAGCGATCAATCTCAAATCTGGAGACTGTAGGTACAATGATTCTTGCAAACCATGGTGGGTGCCAGGATATTCAGGTCATAGGTCACCTTACGGAATTGATCCATTGCCATGATCTCCATATAGGTGATCATTTGGTGGGTGTTTATTATTCAATGTGCAAGTAGGCAGGAGGAATAATCGTCAAGCTCCTCGAGAAAGGTAATATCCTACAGTGGAGAGGTATTTGTGTGCTGCCTGTAGTAGCCAAAGTAATAGCTAAGGTAATTCTTGAGCGAATAAAGGAAGACCTGGAAAGCACACTCGAAGCCGAACAAGCAGGTTTTCTCTCTGAATTCGTCTGTGTCGATCATAGAAACACCTTGCGGATCATCATTGAACAGTCCGTTGAATACTGTTCGCCATTTCACCTGCTGTTCATCGATTTCGAGAGATGTTCGACGGTGTCAACAGTTAATATATCTAAGCTGCCTTGCGCAGGAGAGGTATTCCTGAGAAATGAACAGATATTAAGGCAATTTAAGAACGGTCAAGTGGTCATATTCTGCACCGAAGACGGCTGTCAGAGGATTTCGAGATCCAAAGTGTGGTTCGACAAGGATGGGTTCTTGCACCAATAGTGTTTTTACTGATGATTAGCGATGTGCTTGGCGTAGCCCTGTCGATGGTAAATGAATGATTTCTATGAACTCTTACATCTCACCTCAACTCACGATGACTACGTTGCCGACGTATGCCTATTATCACGTAAGAGTATGAACCTCCACCAAATGACAGCGGATGTTGAGAGAGAGGCAAAGGTCGCTGGTGGGATTGAAGATTAACACAACCAAAACCAAAGTCATCAACGTAGAAATGAACTCATTATCTCAAGTTATCGCTGGAAAACCGGTAGAGAAAGGAGAGAGCTTTCAATATCTTGGGAGTATCGTCTCGACGGATTTTGGAACCGAGTAAGATATTCCCAGTCAAATCGGGAAAACAAAGTCTGAGTTGTGAATGTTGTCCAAATTATGATGAAGCAATGTTATCAGCTTAAACACTAAGCTACAAATGTTCCATTCCACTTGGAAAGAGATTTTTACTATCACAAGAAATCTGCAAACGTTCGTATCTCTAACGAACATTTTTACCAAAGAACGGGCCAGGAACCGATAGCCATAGCAATTCAACACCAAAAATGCCAGTGATTGGTCACACATTTCGAAAAGGCGTCAGCTCCATTGCTAAATACTCTATGCAATGGAATCCGCTTACCCAAGATGGCGGAAAAGAGGCGAGAAATACATGGCGCAGAACAGTTGAGGAAGAATCTCTACAATTGGGGAAGAGTTGAAGAGAGCTGAGGCATATTGCCAGAAACCGCACACGATGACACGTAGGCGTTGTAGAGGCCAAATGACCTACAAGGGCAAAAACGACATAAGCAAGTAAGTAAGCAAGCGACCAGCCTTAAAGATGAAGATACTAGGGTGCCGGAACATCAGAATACCAAAGTTTATGAAATTAAAAAAGGACAAACCCCTGTTGGATAAAAACTGATTGCAACATTTCTGTAGGAGCATCCACTCTTACTTAGGTTGAGTTAGGTTAAAGCTGCTGCCAGCTGAAGCCAACACACGTAGACCAATGATGGGTTCGTTGTGATACCACGTGGATCTTAGAGAATTATCCTTTACCAACTCGTTAAACCACTTAGAGCTTCTGACGAAGCGTAGGAGGCTTCTAACACTTGCGTTGATTTGATCGCCTAGATCGTTGTAGAAGAAGACAGCTAGGTGAGTTTTTATTCTATGGGAGAGAGCGGGCCAGGTGGAAATAAGGTGGAGGATAGTTTCCTGCCATGCTTGCCTGTTAGACACCGTCCAGTAATGACAATTATATTAGTGCTGATATGCAATCTCTTAAGGGAAATCAAATTCTTAGAGCGTTTCTGATCTAGTTGCATCGTTGTTCCATGTCTGGGGAGTTCATCAGCCTTACATTTCCCTGGAACGTCCCTATGTCCCGGCACCCAACAAAGGTGAACTGCTCTGCCATCTCAACGAGAGACGAACGGCAATCTAGAGCTACTGGTGAATTTGTAGAGAATGATTCCAAGGACTTGATAGCAGCTTGGCTGTCTGAAAAGATGCGAATATTACGTTTTTCTTTAGCCAAGATAAGACTTCTTTGATCGCCAGTATTTCCGCTTGGAACACGCTACAGTAATTTTGGGAGACGGAAAGAGAGGCTGAGGCTTGTTGATCTTTGATTGGTGTAGAAGTGAACCACCTTGTCTTCTAAGACTGCGTCCTCCTTCCAGAATGATCTGGATAGGATTGTGACTTCAAAGTTTCTGTCAAAATTCAGTTTGGGTATGGCGTATCAACGGGTAGTGGGTGTAGCAGAGAATTGTTCTCGACGCACTGTTCTATGAGTGTTCATGTGGTCTACGCAGGAGGACCCAGAAAGGAAGCCGGTTTCTTCATTTTCGAGAGGACTTTCGAGATGTTGTTTGATGCACTTGTATTGGCCCCAATATAACCTTTACTTTTGCAACTGCAATTTTGCATTCTTCAGGAACTTGACAATTATTTCCATTCATTTGGAAAGATCTCGGTCAACCAAACTCCTTGTATACGTAGAAGGTGTTTCTTAATTGTTGGCAAGGTTTTATATAATTAGGTAGGCATGCTGTCAGGCCTGAATGTCCTACCACTTTTGAGTGCTCCAATTGCTGTTATAATCTGGTCTTTACAAGGGGAGTAGTACATATTCGGGAATTCTATACCTCGAAGAGTTTATTTCAATTCCACCACCCACAATGTGGTTCAAAACGGTGCAAAAAGGCTCCTTTTACCTTCTTAACTGGCCCTCATCCGAAACTAGCAGATGACCACTCATACTTTGTACTAGTTGTTCAGTTGATGGATGTGTACAGGGTGGTCTCCAGGGAGTATCTGTTTCGCCATATCTCTCAGTCGCTGCAAAAAAACAAACTTTGCAGTGACTGCCTCGAGATATCCAATTGTAGGATTTACCCTGTACCATTAACCCATCCTCTCGCAGCCATTCGTGTTGTGGATGTTGCATTTTCGGACGAATAAAACAATTTATTGTCGACTCCGAACGCCCAAGTAGGAAGCCATTTCATGACAAATTGAACTCTTGGAGGTTCGTCATACCCGACACGAATTGGTGCCACTTAAAATTTTCTGTGGATATGGCAGAGGCTTGACCCCTCCCAGGTCGCACAGTAGTCCGACGAACCAAACACTGAGCCATGGCGACACACTGTTTATCATTGTGTTCTTGCATGCTACACAGCTGTAAAGGACCCAATGACATATGTATGTACGTTACTATTTTTGCAAAAATTGCGGTCTTTCAGTAGGTTACCACCATTTTGTATTTCCTTAATATTTATCCTTTTCTACACCCTTTAGGCATATTCCACAGAATAATCGAACAGCTCTATCCAATTTCGGTAGGCCCAACCGGTTGATTTACCTCAATGGCTTTTTGGAATTACCTGTTCCATCGTTCGATGGAAATCTAATATTTCGCCCAAACCAAACCCAAGAGCACTCTCTATACCGACAATGCTTGCTTATTTTAATAAATGACGTGACGGTGTCTTCAATTATTTACGTATCTGCGCAGATAGCATCCGCCTGCTCCGACACTTTTAGATAATGAAATTTTGTTCTTTCGCACACCTCCATTCTAAGATATCGCCATAAAAACAGCCGTCTGCTGAACAAGTCCTTTCCAACCGGTAACGAAGTTTTTCGCTCAAACATTCAAGTCACGTTATCTATCAGCTCGGAATCAATACCAAAAACCTAATCAACACATCCTAAAGGAGGACATGCAGAACTTTCTCTGTTTGCGAAACTACCCTGTCTGTCTTTTCGTTTCTTTTCCTCTTTTTGTTCTCAAGTTTCATCGGAACTTTGTTCATCTGGCACTGACTTCACCTGAATATGAAGGGGGGAAGGCCAAAACTACCCGCAATGAGAACGAGACACCTAAAGGATTCACATTGCCCCCGAAACATGATTGTCTCCTCGGGAGCACTCACCTCTGTGGCATGAACTAACCAAAAATCATGATGCATGGTAGCCATGTGTCTGGCCAAGAAATGATAAACAAAACGGAAAGATAAACAAAAGGCACACAACGAGCGAAATAATAAAAATGTTTGAGACCTGTCGCCAGCTCAATATAATAAATTCGTGATTACATGACAAAGTACAAAAGTCCTTTGAGCTCGAAGTGGCCCCAAACATCCAGCCGGCCGAGGAATCGAGGTAAAGCCAGCACTGCGATGCCGTGGTAGGTCATATTATAACAACCAGAGATGACAAATGCTACGGCCAACGTGACTCTCTGTCCGTCCACATGGCTCTGCCATGTCCCCTGGTGGCTGTTGTTTGTTACTTCTATCGATGATATTTGCACATATTAAATCGTGCTCCCAAAAACCCATCGACCTGACCGAGGCAGAGGAGAAGAAAAAACGGCTCAGATTGCTGGCAGCCAACAGCATACAACCAACAGTCAGCAGGCAGCAGCATTCAAATCCCAAGGCGGCAGCAACATTTGCAGTAGTTTATGACTTTATTAGGCATACGATGGGCAATCGAGATGTGGGGACTTTTTGACAAAATTCACAGATTCTCTGCGCTGATTCATGTGGGCTTGTCGTGGGAATGTGTTTGCCTGTGTGTGGGTTACGTGATGTATTGATCGCTCAATTTACTTCGTTGGGGTGAGGATGAATGGAGTATTGGATCCTTTGTGTCATGATCCACGAACAGAGTAGTCATGAAGAAATGTGTATATCTTGGCTTCATGTTGAGAATTATTAGACGATTTGATTTAATTCCCAGGACTCGATGGAGATGGAAAGGTCAGTTGTTCTGTTCTTAGCGGAATTCACTTGGAGCTTCAACCCACCACAGAAGGTTAGTTATTGGTCTCGATTGAGTGTTGTCGTTTCATTAGTTTTTCTTCTCCTATGTACCTATAGGATAGGTGGAGTGGTACACTAGCTATCGAAGCAATATGCACTTGCTAGTGACTTGTGGGTAAACTTCCTCTCAGATGCTACCCCCTTGCGATTGCTAGACGGCAGTTTCATTCTCTTCTGAAGAGAGCTAGCAAAATATTCCACTAAGATGCAGAATTTGTTAGGATACAGCAGCGGGCTGAGAAGAATTCCTTTTTTTCGATGAATGCATCATTAATCATCAGTAGGTCGTTAGACACACCTGGTTTGTCAGACAATAACTGGCTTATGAGGGCTTGTTTTCGTCTCTCTCTTTCCTTTTTGGTTTTGAAATAACCATGTCCAGTGAGAGATTGGGAGACAAAGTAGTTATTTCATGCATGTTGTCCCCTGGTCTATTTAGCATCGTCCCTCATCAGTCTCGCAGTCTGTGCGATGTAACTTTCTTCCAGCACTTCTCTCGCCTATGCGCATCGTCCCAGATCTCGCAGTCATAAGCCTGCTCTTGCAACTCGCTCTAATGCGGACTCAATCTGTCGCCAAAAAGTTTGGGATCTGGAACCATTTCGAGATACTACACTGCATTCTTTCTGAATCCCGCTTTTGAGCCTTTTCAAAATTTGACAGTTGCCGCGATCTGTCTTCTAGTCAGGAGAGCTATATCTTCCTCCTCTGCCGGCCTAAAGTCCGACCCACGCTTGCACGCATCTTATCACTTGATTAAGTCTTTTCTGTGTTTGTGGCGTTTCTTGCATCGATGTCATCAGTCGACCTTACTAGAAAGACTTTTCTGAGCATCTCTAAACAAAGACTCTCACCGTGGGAGATATTCCACAGGTCAGGAGCAGGGTTAAGTCCTGTGCTTTTTTAGAACTTTCCGTGGGGTTCATGCGTGATGCCGGCCAACAGGTTCTAAGCATTGAAATATTCGTTTTGCAGGAGAGGGTACGAGGTCCGAAAGGTATCCACAATCTCTCCATCAGGTAGAGCTGACAATATTTGTCGAGCGTGGATCAGTCTGTCTGGGTCAACACAATAGCCTTAACTATTGTCTTGATTGAGCCTATTGAGAAGTGGACTTTTCTGAATATGTGCTTTCTCTTGAACAGTCCATTTACTCTTTGGACTGTTTTTGTCAGTCGTGACTTCAACATCTTTTCAATGAGTTTTCCTGCCATGTCAAGAACACCGAGGTCTGTGCGCTGCTCTTCTTTTTCTTTTTGATCTGTACCAAACGTTGTGTCTGCACTATGTCCGTGTACCCATTACAATTTGTCTAAATTGTATCTCGAAAGGGACTATAAGACCTCGAAGCACCACTGATCCATTATTGATTTTATAGAGTGAGACTTGATTGTCTTTAGTGCTGACTGGCTATCTTCAGAGTAAATGATTTTCAGAGTAAATGATTTTCAGAGTAAATGATCGAACCGTAGGTGTTCCATACCAGGCTTCTGGGGCTAGTGAGTGGTCCATCATTACTACCATTCGATTATATCAATTTTTTTTGCCGAAACGATATCATTATGTCAGGAAGTGGGCCGCTTTCGTAGGTTCGTGGTATACATGAATATTGGCCACTAGCCAGTAGGAACTCATGCGGTCAGGTGCGGATTCCCTTTTAACCCACATGGCTGAAATGACAAGTATCTTTTTCAAAATGCGATGTCGTCTTATTTGGAGGATAATTTGAGTCTCATCACGCGTTTTAATCGTGGCTCAGTGGTTAGCGTATTGAACTGCTGCGCAAGCTTGCGAGGGTTCAAGTCGCAGCGATGTCCACCGAACATTTTTCGCTGCATCACCTCACGTCGGGGAATGACAAGCCTCTGAGAGTATAATTTATCATGAAAGAGCTTCTCAATTCACCGTTCGGAGTCGGCAATAAATCATAGGTCCCTTCCATTCGTGCGAAATATGTAGGCCTTAGGTCATTCCGAGCTGTCGCTGTACAGAGAGTGTTGTGAGGGCTGCGGGAATGAAGGGAAAATAGAATGAAAACTATTAGGAACTTTACTGTTCCACTATGCGAAGTCAATAATTCACGGAAGACTTAGATGCTAAGCAGAGGATGTGAGTAACTTTGGCCGAGAAAGAGTCCACAATGTGGGCGAAAGTATCCAACAAGCAGGCACGTGACAGCCCTTTGAATAACATAGAATAAATAACATAAATGTAAGGACTAAATTATTGATTAAAATAAAAATATCGATACAATTTGTAGGAGAAAGTATTTTATTAAAAAAACAAACCCGTGCGCGCTTGTTGAGTAACTTTTTTAATTAAGGAAGCGAATAACAGCTAACGTGGGTGAGGCTCATTCGTCACAAGATTAGCATCCGATAAGCCAAGTCTGATTGCAAATTATGGGATTAAGGCTTGAACATCAACGATTAGAAAGATAACTGACAACAGTCGGACAAGTATGCCTTTCTTCTTTTTCCTTAAGATCCCGGGGGAGCATAGTGCCCCAAAACCATCTCCGATGATGATTCAGGAGGTATTTGAATGATCTATGGCGCTGTTGATTTTTCGGGTCATCGCGGCTGTAAGGACTTCATTATAGATACAAATACTTACTTACTTGACGTGGCGCTACACTCCGGGGTGGACCTGGGCCTTAATCAACAAGCCTATCCAGCCAGTTCGATCCTTAGCCAGCTGCCCTTGCACTTGCGTGCACCACCTGAGTCACAGTCTTCCTCTACTGCGCTGACCCTCGGGTGTGGATTCGAAGATTTTCCGGGCCGAAGCATTGGTGCCCATCCGCTCTACATGACCCAGCCACCTCAGTCGTTGGAGCTCTACTCTTCTGGCTAGGTCGATGCCGAGATTCGCCAAATCCAACTGAATTTTCACAGCTTGTCTTCGTTTGCAACGAGCCTCTGTTGACATTTTGGATGCAGGTGGGCATTTAAGCTCTATGTGGGCACGGAATTCTTGGCACTGGTTGATGCACAGATGCAACTTCTTTGTCAGTAGTACAGTAAACAACCGCTTTTCGTAGCCATACCTGCAGTAGGGTCAAGACAACATTGAAGTAGAAATGCGTAGTTATTCCTGGTGCTGATAAATAATGATCACCGAAGCTTGCTAAGTTGTGCGACGGAACCTTTCGCTTTCGCGATTCTAGTTAGTACATCCTTCTTTACTCCGCGATCTGTGGAGAAGTGTAGTGAGGATCCAGTGTTCAAGTTGGTGTTGGAGTTAACTGCGTTTAGTTCCAAGCTTTTGATTTGGATAAGTTAAGTTGAATACCTAAATTTCACAGAAGATTCAATCGCGTGAGACGGTTCAGAGAACCAAACACCTACAATGTCTAAAGATAGGACGTTGAAAACAGTCATTCGCATAAGTTAATGCAGCAGTTTCTATGAGTTTTGTGATTAAGTAGAAGGGGAAGTGTATATCGGATATCGGATATGATAACTTTCTATCACAGCAAACATTTTACTTTTTCGGAAAATTGCTTCAAGCGGTTTATGCGATCGCGAAGCCGGTGGGAAACAGCTATTGATGAATTAGCTGAAGTGGAAGTTCCGAACTACCTGCAAATTTCGGTAAGAAGTGCTTGTTTTATCGATGATGTGTTTAAAATTCTGGTTATTTCCACGTTTGTATGACAGTAGACCTTCAGATCCCAAACAAGGGAAAACCTTTCTTAAATAACAATTGCAAACCGTGCCATCCGTGTCACAGTCGAACACCTAATGAAGCACAGACGACCGCAAATCTTCAAATGCCAACACCAACTGTCAGCATCTCTCGTACCAATTGCCATTCCAACTCCCAATCACACCACCACAAGTAGCCACCATAGCCACATCACAATAAATCGAGCAACCAACTCAAAGGTATCCATCCATCTATTGATTTATCAGTGCGACCAAAATTTATCGCAACAACAATTCCTCACTCCGCCATGAATGATTGACTTCGAACTGACTGATGGATGCGGATCAGCATTCGCATTCGCATCCGCACTGCAACAATTGGTTGCACTCGCACCCAAAGCTGCTGCTCTGAGCCAAAACCATTTAATGCCACCAATGCCTCTACAGTCTCGTGAGTATCTGTGGGAGAATTGGCGAGAGATACTCCATTCACAGCATCCACGGTTTCACAGCTAACAACACCACACCGACGACCGGTGTGCTGGGAATCCTTGAGTTGAGTTCAGATGTTCGCGGAGCATCTTTGCTCTGTTGGGAGTTCTCTGCTCACCGATGACAACAATGCTACGGCGATGATGATGTTGCCGATGGTGGTCGTGGTGATGGTGTTCGAGGGAACATTTTTCATCTCATTCATTCTGAGGTTCCTACTACTCCTGGCGATGTATGCTGTGCTACCTGGATGAACAACTTTTCCCCGAGTTGTGTGTTGTGACGGCTACGCCATCCAAATACACACAAATCACTTCTCGGTGTGCTTCGTGATTTTTGTGCAACCTTTATGGCAGCTTTTGCTACCCCACTCCCATTCGGGGACCGGTCTCCCTGATAGTTTATCGCAGATGTCCATTCGGTGAAGTACGGAACGGAACTCGGAACGCGTGTGCAGATAAAATAATCTCGCGCAAAAAGAGAGCGCACTAACGAAAAGGATATTCGCCGATGCGAAGTGCCCCACGGTTCTACGCGACCTTTCACAGGGTGGATAAAGTTACTTGCTCCCGAGCAAAAAAGTGCAATCATTTAACAAAAATGCCCATAATGGCAATCGATGTGCATAAATCAACATAGAAATAGTGAAAAGTGTTTTACCTGTAGTGTTAACAGAGAGAGAAAAAAAAAGTGCAAAATAAAAAAAAAATAAAAAAGTCACTTATTTGTTATCATATGGATCATCATGGGAGTGGATTCGCTGCCTCGCCCTGGGCGGCTGTTTTGGGCCACCATGCTATGGCATCTGGAGCCGAGCATGCTGGTTTTGCCGCCGCTGCAGCGGCGCATGTCCACAGCGCCGCCGCTGCTCACAATTCACACCATCATCCGCATCACCATCATCCCCATCATACGCACCATGGGATGCCAATGGATTTACACGTCCCTCAAGGATTTCCCTATTATAGGTACCTGCCTTATGATTTTTTTTTTTTTCTTTTCTGAGATTCATTGTGCTTACCAATCGCGTGAGTAAATTGTTTTGCCTCTCGAATAGAATTAGCTAGAATGTGTCTCTGTGTGCAATTGTGGGTGGTTGAGTGTCCTGATGCGCGAATAGGAGAAGGGACTGTACTTTGCGTGTTCCTTTGGAGGTTGTGGCCATTATATACGGCATTTTTCAGTATTTTTTTTCTTAAAGGACATGTCTAATTCTTAGAAATGAATATGTCCAAGAGTGCTTTAATTCAATTTTGTTGTAAGAGTCCTTAAAGGATCTGCTTTATTCGTGGTGTATTATGAGTTTTAGGACGTGTAAATTAATTCACGAGGATGAGATTTTCTCTATTTAATTGTGCGACTGACAAAGGTGTTCGTAGAAATGGAATTTTGCATTTATCCCGAGCGAGGATGTAAGGATGCCGTTTGAAAAGCGTGTTTTACTTCTCAAAGGCTCCCCATTAGTTTAAACATGAATTAATCTAATAGAGAGATGAAGTCATCCATGGTTGGATCGAATAGAGTGAATACAGAAGTGATGTGACTGGCTTGTTAACCTTGCAAGGTCTGGTTTAAAGAGTTTCAGGATGTTGGCTTTTAAGTTCAAAGAAAAAAATTGCCCGGAAGATTTTAATTTTTTCCGTCTGCGTTCGGGATATGGATCAATCTCTGTACAGACATGTTAAGTAGACTGTAGACACACCTTTGGGTGTCTGGATAGATTTAGTCATTTCAAGTCGGAGATAAGTGGAACGTTGCTCTGAGTCTTAGGTCCCTGCCACGCAATGAGCGGCAAGTGGCAAAATTAAAACATATCAAATCGTATGGTTGTGACCGTAAGCCGAGCGGTAAGCGTCATTTCTGAGCACATTTTCTGCCGCTCTGCCGCTTGTAGCTTATTGCGTGGCAGCGGCCTAAGACTCATTTCTGAGCAAAGTTTCTGTCGCTTGCCGCTCATTGCGTAGCCTTGGCCTTAGACAGATAATTTTTCACACCTCAAGTTACAAGTTTGAGTTTAGATTACGTGAAGTATGTCGGTTTGGCGAAGTGGGGAAATTTCTACACTACACGGAGGTCAATACAGATTCCCTGTATAATACTATTTGCCGTTGCTCGTGAAGCACTCTACGGCCAATAAAGAAACATTTGGAGATATCGCGACAGGTATGCAAACCATCCAGTAGAAACCATCACCGGTTTATCGAGTAGATACTGAAAGAAATGCCTTCTTAGGAATTTATACCTCAGATGCTGACGGCCTGTGTAGTGGCAAGTAAAATGGGTTTTATCCTCATTCTTTCCTGTTGTGTTGTTGAACAGAGACCTTAATTCTCCTGTTGTACCAGAAGTGTTTAAAGTCTTTATTCCCTGCTTCATGCCGAAGACAAGGCAGGTTATTCACCGAATCAGTCCTCTCATTCCATGATGGACGCTCTTGTTCAGTGACCTGAAGTTCTTCACAAGCTTTTGTCTGCACTTTTATCGCTGCCTGGTATTACCATCGTGGTATTACCATCATTACAGTCTTTCGGGGGGCTTTTGTCACTACTAGGACTTCCGCTGTTATTTATTCATTCATTTATTTGTTTGAGCTTAATGCAGGCTGAACTTAAAGCTAAAACTTAAAACTAAATTTTAAAGCTGATTTAAGGAGGTTTGGAGAGTGAGGGGGGGGGGTCATATTGTGAAGCGCGTTTCTAAGTGAAGATCTGCTGAAGTTTAATTCAATTAAGCTGTGCGCACCGTTAGGCATGCGTTGCATTCTAGACATTGGCTCGTTACTGCCATAATTGATTCGGTGAAAATTAAGGCGGAAGAGGGACATTGACCTCAGGTCGCGTGGGTTAGTGTTAAGAGAGATCATTTGGAGCAGAGCGGGGCAGTCGATGTTTCCTGTTAACAGCTGGTGGTATGAATAAAACCTGAGGGAACACTGTGAGCAAACCCTCTGGAGGGAAGTGTTTCTGAAACTTGCCGAAAAACATTTCTATTCAATTCAAATTGAGTGTTTCATCCAAAAGTCGAGGGACCACTCTGCCTCAGTTTTTACCCAGTATGTCAACAACTTCTCGAAGTTTTTCAAGTGACTCTACGTTAATTAATCTCAAACGGTTCTCATAAGGGGATAAGTTATATCTGTCAGACCATGGGAGCCCGCATAGAGTAAATCGGATAAACCTGCGCTGAATAGTCTCTTTTCGAAGGGAATGGGTATTGTGATAGGGGGACCTGACTTGGCTAGCATATGGTCTGGCAAATGTTAAGTAAAGGAATTTCGTGACCTAGGGGTTCGAGAATTATTTCGACCAGCGTTTCAAGAAACCGAGCGCAGAGTTGGCTCGGCTAATAATGTTATCCATATGGCAGCGGAAATTTAGTTCTCTGTCGCAGATAACACCCAAATCGGAAGGAACAGGCTCGTCCCAGATAAAATAGGATCTGGGAGTAGGAGACGCTTTCGAGAATAAGTAATAGTTTGACACTTGCTGACGTTGAAGTCAAGTAAATTCTTTTTCGACCAAGTTGAAAAGTTGTTCAAGTCAACTTGCAGTGGGTGGGCGTCAACGGGATTGGATATGTCCATGTCATCCGCGTAGATGAATAAGTAAGAATCTTCTACGATACAGTCAACGTCATTTATAGCCAAAATGAATATCAGAGGACCAAGGTGGCTGCCTTGAGGGACTTCGGAAGCGGCTTTAATAGGGTCGGAAACAGACAATCTAAATAGGAATTGGCATTGACGTTCCTCAAGGTAGGAATTGATCCACGCAATGAGGTCAAGTTGAAAGCCAAGAGATTTGAGTTTAAAAAGAATGACTGCATGCGATATTTTGTCGAAGGCCTTACTAAAATCGGTGGAAATTACATCCACTTCTTTGCCGTTCTCTTTTGTGCAGAGGGTACTAGATACGAATTCCAGTTAGGGAAGAGGAGTATGGATTGTTTACTTGACACTGACTCTCTTTCCTCTTCTTCTCTACTCGGATAGAGCTTTGAGAAGGCTCTTTTGTATACACAAATGGTGTTGTGTAGTCATACATATCTGGTACATTGTCTAGATATTTCTTAAGGAGCCCTGTATTTTGTTTCCCGCTTAGTTTCCAGATTCCAGAGGCTTATAGCTGCAGATTTTCCAAAGGAAAACAAATTTGGTTGAGGATAGCCTTGAGTTTTGCCATTGGTGTGGTTCGCTCGGTAGGCTTTATATGTACTTTCATTATGTCCCTTACGCTGGTAAATTTGTTTGTGGTTTGCCACTTAGCTAGACTGTCATAAGTAAGCATAAGTTTCACGATATGCATATAAGGGTTTGAGACCTATCGATTTGGCACCTGAAAATAATTAATTTAATCCATAGCTGGCGCGACAAACCGGGGTGGGCCAAACCCTATGTAGTTCCTCCCAACCTTTATTATTGTGTGTATTCCATTTTCTGCTCAATTTATTGCTATCGGAGGTCGTTCACCGGGGAGAGGTTGTATCACGAAAAATGTCCAAATGGGACTCAAATCTACGTAGTCCCAAAGCTCCTCGAGAATTGGAAGAAATTCATCGGTAGCTAGCAGCACCACATCGGCCGCAGGGGCTATGTTTCTGATTCCACTATTTTTGAGGTTTTGCAGTATTTGGTTTAGAACACAACTTCATAAAGGGAGAAGATGAGCCTCCTCTAAGGGGAGGTTCAGCTTTGATGTGTCAATTTTCCAGCATATTCACTATCCTATTGTTGAAGGGGTTTTTCGATGGATCCGACGACGCTGGCAGTGCTGTCTCCACTTTTTAGGCTGCTGCTGTGGCGCGATAAATCTTTGGAATATATATTATTGTGTGCCAGTCATTCGAACGATTGAGGTATAAGTCTAAAGTTGTTGCGCATCTATGGCTAAATTGAAGTTCTACTTCAATCTTCATAATCGCTGGTGAACAAAAAAGAGAGAGAAAAGATTCGTAAGCTATGTAGTTTGCCTTGTGCTGCCACATGAGTAGGTGGAATTTTATAAGTAGGTATGTAGGAGTGTTGGTGATAAGGCCTCTGATTTGACTATGGATTTGCGGAATGACAGCTTTTTAGAAATCTTTTTCTTCGATAGGTCGTTAAGGTTGTTGCAGAATGGTTTGCCTAATGTGCGACGTCCGGTTTTAGCGAAATTCTGGTATTTACAGGGGAAGTGGTTGAGGTTTCCTGCCTCGTTCACATCTTTGTAGCTACAGCAGTGATTGATAAAAGAGGATGCCCCGTCTAGCTGCATGATTGTCAACCGTCAAATGACTCGCGCCGACACCTGCAAGCCCAAAGATATCCCTTTGATTTTTGCTAAGGTTCTAGCCTGGTAGTCTTTAGGCCATATCGTTTAGTCCGAGCCATCTTTTATCGTTGATCGATACAAGTGAAATTTGAATTCTTTCAGTGAAATTTGAATTCAATTCATCGACCTTTTCATCATCACCTATGTATGTCGTGGGACCCAAATTAGAGTGACACAGAACCAGTTGTACAGTTTCTTATGAGATTGTTTTCCGAATTTGAAGAAAATGGTCTTGTGTGGCCTCAATGGCCGCTTCGCTGTCCGTGTTTATTGCAATGTTTCGAGTAGGAGTTGGATTTTGAGCTCAAGGCGTGTATCGAAACCGATAGCCTTTCCTCTTAAAAATGTATTTTCTCAACAGATCCATAGAGTTTCCAGGCAGTGGGATATTGATTCGCCCTTTTGAACCATCTCGAGTTCGAAAGGAATTTTAGAACGGTTTCCGGAGGGTTGTTTGATAATTCGTCCAGATTATCAAAGAAATGTCCTATGGGGGCTGCTTTTCTATTTCTGCTGAGACCAGGGGCATTCACATAAGCGGAATGTGTCTTCCTCTCAGTCAGTTGCACTCAAATACATTTTATTTAAGTAGCCTCTCAGTAAGTTGTGCTCGAAGACTGCCTTTGTTTTTATTTTATTTATGACAGCTCTGTTCAGGACATCCTTGAGGTGCAGCATGTCTTGACTATACCCCATCTCATTTGCTGTTTTTTTTGGAATTTCGAGGCGATATTGGACTCTCGAGCCATTGGCCATTATCTTCTTCTCACTACAAAGGTTCTGTCCAGTGACCCAAGTGAGTGTAGCTTTATAGTGTGCACTAAAGACTTGAGCTCATCATGACAGCGTTGTACGATTTGGATCTAACTATTGTATCTGTGCAGATGTCGGTGCTATTTTTTGGGCTCTGGCTGCTGAAATAGTTCTCGTACGTCTGCGGTGATTGCATAAACTTTCGCTTGTAACACGCTGCTGTAATTTTTGGCTCTGATGGCATTTTTTACCCGTCCGAGGATGTGGACGGTATGGTCTACGACCTCCCCTTCTGTCGAGGTTCTCTAGAGGTGACTTTAATTTCGAGGTCAAGGCTAATTACAGGGATTTGTATTAAATCTGGTGAATGCTGGTTGACGTATCAGTCTTGACTTTCAGAAAATGGATTAAGGTTGGTTAAGGTCGCTGCGGCTGGCCACCACATTAGGCATGCAAGCGCCATGTGCGACACGCGGAAGCCAAGTTTAAATGATTTCAAAAGTGGACAGAGAAATTAATTTTTCCACATGCCTCCGCGCTTTCCTGTGACCATTTGTTTTACCGATGGCAGCGCATTAAGCACTAAGCCACGGCGACCATCTGCCGAGTTTATTAGCCTTAAGATTTCTTGGAAGAAATGAGTGCCGCTATACTTCTGAGGCTAACAACACTAATATGATACATTTAAGGTCGACTTGGTAACCAGTAAAAGACTTAAGTTATTACATTTCTCCACACGATTTCTTCAATTGCCACTTCATCCGCCTGATATTCATTGCACTGCTTATGAAGACAGAAGGAGAGGCTGAGGTTTGGCTTGTCGGAAAGAAAAACATTCACGTATTTCATCTTATCTCAAAAATATTGACTGTTTTTGAAAGGAGGTGTCACTATCTAGGAACAGTAAGTCTAGGCATATACTCGTCGATCTTCCAAGCAGAAATATTTGCCATGAATCTGTGCAGAAGCCTAAACTTGCTTTCTAATTTCCGTGGCAAAATCAATGGGTAAAAACTCGGTCCTGCTTTCTGGTAGTACAATAGACCAGTTACGCCTGAGTGCTCCAATATAGCGTTTCCAAACTCGACAAAAAAAAAAATCTTTTTCTTCTCTGACAGTCAAGTTGCCCTGAAAGCACTTAAATCAACCACTATAAAATCGAAACTAGTCCTAGACAATCAAATTGCTTCTTGAACTAGGAAAATACAACTTGGTCATACTACACTGGATCCCTCCTTACAAGGGTCACATTGGTAATAAAACAGCGGACTTATTGGCCAACATAGGTGCAACAACCGCCTTCACTGGTTCCGAACCAACCTGTGAAGTAAACAAATCCATTTTCAAAAAACACATAAATCCAAATGTTTAAATCCAACGCAATTTGGTTGAACAGAAATGTACCAAATACTTTTTCTCCACACTATTCCAAACGAAGTCTAAGTTTCTTCTGAATCTGAGCCGGAACTACCTCAAAATTCTAACCGGTATCCTAAGTGGCCATTGCCGATTCTAACGTTATTTACACAAGCTTGGCCTGTCACCGGACCCTACCTGCAGATTATGCTTGGAGGGCGATAAAAGCTCTGTCGGCATCGTCACAGAAAGCCGGACCCTACCTGTAGACTATGTTTAGAGGGCGATAAAAGCTCTGTCCACATCATCACAGAATACCCTGTTCTCATTTATGTGACTAAGTGGATCATAGCCAGTAAATTTGATTCACCAACCGTACTTGCCACGCTCCACCCTGAGAAGTTGATAAGCTTCCTGACAGCCTTTGGAACAGACAAGAGGCAGCTGGCTAATGATCAAGTTGGCTGGAGACGCTTGTTGGTTGAGGCCTCGGTCTACCCCGGAATGTAGCGCCACCTTAAGTAAGTTAGGGACAATCGATCAGGAGTGATACCTATGGTGTCAATGTGAAACAAGGAAAGAATGTAATCTGTTTTCCTAGGCAGAATCTGCTTCCCAAAAATATAGAGGCGGTGAATGACGTCAGGATGCCCAGTATAACATAGAGGATGCTCTTGAGTTCTCCTTCTATGCCCTTTTCCTCTGTTCCAAGAGTACTCTTTTGTCACTGCCAGGCTATAATATTTTTAATTTAAATTCCCAAACATAATCTTCGATAACGACACTGGTCCGTACATTTACACTACGGATTCACCACAATGCGGTGGCCGACGAGTCAACTATGCGATAAAGTTATAAATCAATTTTCATTCTCACACCTCTCAAGCAGCATAGCAAAGCGCAGTTATTAATACATAACGCTTCTTTAATGTTCATCATTTCATGAGTGTTCTCGAAGAAATCACAGCTCACACTGGATTAACTAGCCAAACATATCGGCTGCACGATTTACATACGAACAAACGCACCTGGATCTTAGCATACACCAGCGAACAAGTGTACTCTTCAAAGGAACACCGGCATTGGCGGTCATTCTTCATCTTTGATTGGCCAATGCCCACCATGTCTGAGTGCCCTCCCGAGATGGACTGCAGGAAAGCCCTTGCGAAGCGCAATCAGTGTCTATCAGAATTTCAATTACATCGATAGCGTTACCCATCGCATAATTACTATAATCACCTGAATTATTACCTGAAAATACAAAAAAAGAAACAAAACAAAACACAATTCTTCAATTCCTGCATTCGGCGCGGTACAGTGTTGAAACACTTGCCATTTTGTTGCGTGCCAACACCCCCCAGCCTCGGCGGGTCCATGCTGAATGATGAAAAGGGTGAAATGAGGAAAAAAAAAATGGCCGCCTCTTTCCGCCGATCACGTTCGAAAATAAATTGTTGAAATTATGCAGGTACTACCTTATGGTCGGCGGTGGGGTGGTCGGGGCTCATTGAAGTGCCGCATGGGAAATATCGCTGGCAGCGGCTGACGAAGGTGCCCTTTTGGTCTGGCCGTCCCGCCGAGGGCCGAGGGAAACGCACCAGCATCCCAAGATTACGGGAATTTTCTTCTTAATGTGCTAGAAGAATTATTCCACAGTTTTCAGTCGTTCTCTTCGTTTTTCTTTTTGCTGCGCAAATTATTGTTTTTCTCCCTCGTTTTGTTTTTTTCTACTTTTGGATACGATTTGAGGGGTACGATTCGATTATGGATGGATGTGGAGCTATGTAAGGTGTAATTTCAACAAATAAATTTGTACTTAATTCAACTTGTAATTTAGTTTTGCGTTACGGGAAATTAATTGAAATAGGGACATTTGAATTTATTATCACGCAACTGGTAGTTAGGTCAGCACCTACCATTACCATCAGTATACCAACGGAGAGTGCATCTTCCCGTTGAAGGGCTCTACTGGTTGGGCGGAGTAAGTGTGGAGATCCTTAGGACTGGAAACCTTGAGTCATTCCAAAATGAAGGAAATCTACTACTTTCAATTCTCTAATTCTCAAACTTTCATGTAAGCAGGGATGTGATCCGTTCAATATATTTCCTTAAAGAAGCCTCTAAAAATGCCAGAACTGAGGCTATGACAAATGGACTTATTAACCTGAAAGTAGACCTTCGCATTTGTAAATATTTAAGTACAAGACCATCCATACAAAGTGAGGGCCAGATAGTAAGCTAGTAGGTCGGCTAGAGAACTGCTCAGGGTGGAGTCCTCCACTGTAGAGGTTTCTTATAAAAATAAATAGCTGGCAGGACGACCTAATCCCCGCTTCTCGCATCTTGTGTGTGTGACATTTTTCGCACAAATGGAAGAGACCTACAATTGATTACCGACTCCGAAAAGCGAATTGGGAAGCTTTTTCTTGACAAATTATACTCTGACAGCTCACACAGCAGTTCAGTGCATTGGACTACTGAGCCACAGCGACCACTAATAGTGTCGATATTTTCCCCATTCAGAAAGACACGGAGATGGAATTGACTTTTAACAATTTTACTTGGAATCCTCATTGCAATTCGCTGAGCCAGATCAGGAAATGGTGCTGAAGCTCAAAATGTAAACAATGCGTTAGGAAGGCCTTAGGTTAAGTTAGAAAGGCGACCGCTGAGGAACTTTCTTAAAAGTATGAATCTAAACAATTTTCTCGGGGCATGCGATTTCTCTGCCAAACCTTACGATTTTTATGTCGTTGGTGCTACCTAGCTCGTCAAAGTTACTGCAAAAGTAGCTGCCTTGGTGTTGCATTCTAATGCACAGATCTTGCAAAAACACAAAGGGAACGCTTTAAGCACAGACTACATAAGACCCTGCTTGGACTTGAATTTGACCGTGCTCAATCTCCTTTGCTAGTAGGGAAGAGTGGGAGACAAACCATCCTTTAACTTTTAATCCCAAGTCCATCTACACAGATGACTCCAAATTGAATACTGGCGTTGGGGCTGGATTCATCTCCGGAACTCTAGGACCATCTACATAGGTAAATCAGACTGCCAGATTACAGCAGCGTTTTCCAAGCAGAGTTTCTAGCAGTTACAACAGCCGCCCAACAAGCTGCAAGGAAGACGATGCCACATGATGATATGACCTTTTGCATTGAAAGCCAGGCGGCAATAAAGACGATTTCTACCACAGAAATAAGAATACTTCACACTTTCTCTGCCCAGGACTCTGTCTGAGGTTTAAGCCCGTGGGAAGACATTTCTTTCAGGATCTCGAAGAACTCTCAGACAT
The DNA here is from genome assembly GCA_917880715.2 of Matsumyia berberina. NCBI lineage: Eukaryota > Metazoa > Arthropoda > Insecta > Diptera > Syrphidae > Matsumyia > Matsumyia berberina. Next base: position 42,258,027 of record OU862870.1, read on the forward strand.
GACTTCTGCAGATTTATAACGCCTCGGGGTGGGTTTATAACGCACAATTTGAGAGTCACACCTTAATGGGCATCGACGCGTTGATCTAAATGTGACGGAGGAAAGCTCCCATCCCTTAGTTAACCCAATAACCTAATCCAGTGCAAGCTATTTCTTAGCTTAGTAGTAGGCAATGTCCTCTGCGACAGAGATATTGTTACATTATTTGAACACCTCTGAGCTTACAACTCCTAGCCTTTCAGCTTACTTTCGCAGAGGCTGATGCCCTGTTAGGATTGTTATGGCTATTCGAAGGTCTACTTCCTGCTAAGTTCCAAATGGTTTTCATTCTTTTGATATCTGAAGCAAGCCATACAGCTTTAGATTCTCTGTGTCCTCTTATGCTCGACCAACGCTAGTCTTTGTGCTGTTTGTGTGTGTCCAGGTCAGTTAAGTCTGCCACGATGCTGGCTCAGCTTTTGTGTTCTTTAACCTGGAACCCTTCTGTGGCATCCATTGGTTACTACCAAAACAACTGGGAACATCAAGTTTGTCTAATCTACTGAAAAAATCTTCTAGAGCTTGGACAGTGCTAATCAAGCCCTTGTCGGAAATCCTTAATCCAGAAAAGCCCACAGGCCTGTGATATCATCTTCACAAGATAGATCTGTGTGTAGACAGAGACGGAAATGGAGAAAATCCTCTGAGCAGATTCTCTGTGAATGTACGGCACTACATTTATTAAATGGGTGGATCTTCCATTAAGAACTACTTTCGCTAGGGGAGTTCGAGAACTTCATTTTTAAAAGAATTCTCCATGAACAAGGCTGCATTAGATGCTTCACTTACATTCGGCGAAGCCGCAGTCTTACTCTCGAAGTATGCATTACTTACAGGGCAGAATTATTATCCTTTTCCAAAGACATTCAGACAGAAAATAACAAATCAAGCAGGTGATTACTCCAACCAATTCCATTAGGCTATGTTCGGACGGTTGTTACTTACTTACTAAAGTTGGCGCTACAGTCCGGGGTAGACCTGGGCCTCAACCAACAAGCATTTCCAGCCAGCTCGATGGTTGACAATTAGGTGACAATAACAAATTACCTTCCAACGTTAAATCCCCAGTTCAAATGATAGTAAGACATTTGGGACACATTTTTCATTGGTAGACCTGACAATATATTGTAAGTTCTAACAATCGTCTGAACATAGCTTTAGTCTTACCTCTTATGCCCTATGATCTTCCTGCTCTTCTGCATCGGCATCTATTTGATGTTCGCTTCCACGAGAGACTGATTGGCAGCATCGCGTCTAAGCTTACACGTCGGGATTGGACTGAGTGATAAGCTTGCTTTGGCAGTTCATCAGCTCAAGTCCAGAAACTCAGCATAGTTTTACGCCAAGAACACTAGACTCTCTGCAACAGAGCTTCACTTCTTTGATTTTACTTTTTTAGTAGCCTTTATTATTGTCTGAGTGTCAACGCTTTCATGGCAGTCTTACAGGCAGCAATATTCATTGCTAGAACGTCCACCTGGAAAATGCTGCTATGATCCAGGAGTCTCACTGATTAAAACAGGTTGATCCATCAGTATAGCTGGCTTTGGTTTGCATGCTTGACGTTGTGCCATTTACACATTCCTCTCTGCTTGAAAAAGAACGGGAGAACAGTCTTTTTGAATCACACAGTGCTCAATGGTTGCTCTTCTATCCCGTGCACGACTTTCAGTCATCAGTTTAGCTGATTCTAAGGGCTCTTTTAGTCGCAAATTCCTTGTCTAAAAAAGAAAAGAGGTTGAAAATAATCTCTGGGTTCAATGTAGGGGTAGTTCTCGTCGCTCTTTTTGAGGGCCTTGAGGCTGTTGCAGAGTAACACCTTGTTTTGAAGATTCTACTTGAATGTTCACAGAGTGCTCTAGGCGACGAAATACATACCGCAATGAGAGGGGAGTTATCCATTTGAAGTTAGGTCCGTAAAACAGAAGGCAGAAGAACCTGGGATCTATGTGGATACCGGATCTAAGGTATCTCAAGGACAAAGGAATCGGCGGCATCCTGGCCTTCACCAAATAAACAGGAAGATTCGCCAGATCACACTTACACTAGTGTCAACTGCATAATTATTTCCACGTTCCCTAGATCCCTCTCAACATATGAAGGTCCCAAATCGATCAGATCCCTACTGTTCCGACGATGAAAAGAGGGGAAGGCAACGAGCCCGGTTGGGATCTAAGTGAAGAGCCTTCCACTCACCCGTGCCATATCATACCATAGATCCGTGAAATCGGACTCTCCTCGCCTGCAAATGCATGTGTAACATATTCCAACAAGGTAACAGGCAACTTCAAGGCGTTGATTCACACCAAGTAGAACTCTCGATTAGGATTCATGATTTCGAGTTCGGTCGAGGTAATGCATCGCAAAATCGAAGCCATTCCTCTCAGATTCACTCATAAATATTCAACTGTAATTAATTGTTAATGAAAAAATGCTTCAATTCGCCGATTAGCGCAAAATACTGCCGCTCTCGCCGAATAACAAACTAAAAATCCACCCGATGACTAATAATTATGTTCGCGAAACAGATTGCCAGCAATTTAGCCCGGCATATAGAGTGGTGTTGCATAATACCGCCTGTCGCAAGGGCGCGTCCAAGAGCCCACAGCTTCTGGCACCGCACCACTTGCGTTTAGCATAGTCACAACCAGCTCGGCCGAACGCAATGCACTCTGCATACCAATTATGCGACACAAGCACGCACCGACAACAACGTCACTGCACGCACGTCTCATTCAGCACCGCAGCGTGTGCGCATATCCTTCACCATCCTTCACCATACTCTCCACCTCTAGGCTGCGCGAGAATCGAAAACAAAAAGTTCCAACCGTTGCGACGACGAAGGCGGAAGAACTGGCGAAGATGCATGCTCCGCCAGCGTAGATAACTCCTCGCCGCGGCCAACCCTTGGTCAGCGGCTTATGGGGATAGAATTTTGAATCGCAGGATAGAGGTTTCAGGATGCGAACAGCACTCGACGAACTCTTGATTATGCATTCAACGCAGGGCCGTGTACTTCTGCACTTTTAGTATGTGCGACTGAAATTAGCCCACAGCCGCCGTCACTTTTGCTAATGCAGTTGAACCGTGATTGCTCCTTGTTTCAATTAAATTTGCGCCGTTCCGCTATCCGCACACCGGCAGCGGTCCTCCGGAAGGAGCCATCTGCTTGGCGAACTATTAAAGTGCTCGTGAGCGAGCACAGCGAAATGAGATTGTGGCTCCGGGGTGTGTGAACATGGAGATTGCCACTTATGTGGGTGGATATGTTTGGCGGCACTGATTAAAGTGTAAGCTTTCGATGTGCCAGATAGGGATGCAGTAAATTTTGTACCTTGTGCTCCGCCCAATTAATATTTCTTGAATTTTAAACATCTTCTAGGAGACTTTTTTTGTTTTACCTTTGCATTAAGCACAGGGTGTTTCCATTCAAATAATGAACAAGTGAAGAGTCAACATGAGAATGGGCTGATCCTGGAGAAATTAGTATATCCTGGTAGCGATGGAGTGAACTCATCTTTGTATAAATTAGTTGAAATCTTCACTGCGGGCTTAAAAAAAATGATTAACTGGCGCTCGAGGTGAGCCGAGGCCTAACTGCTCGCAACCAGTCATGTTGTGCATGTTATATTTGTTCCACGAATGGAAGCGACCTAGAACTACTCTGAACGGCAAATTGAGAAGCTTTTTCATGACAAATTGTCCTCTCAGGGGCTTTTCACTGCCCGACGAGAGGTGATGCCGCGAAAATGTTCGGTAGACATGGCTGAGGCTTAAACCGACGCAGTTTGCCCAGCAGTCCAACGCACTAACCACTGAGCCACGGCGGGTTTGACACCGAAAATTGGTAAATGGGTTCAGACCTCAAAGGTTTTCATCCTTTCTACTGAAAAACATGGCGATACTGGTTGAGATTCAGGTGCGCTAGGTTGTTTTGAGGCTACGCCCTCTATCGGAGATGCAGCTTTCATATCAACGAACACAATTTTTCAAGACTGCGTTTCAAAATTTTTGAATACGCGATGAGAATTTTCATCGGCATTGAAGGTGCGACAATGCGACCTTTGACTGCATGTGTTGCTAGACAACGCAGGTTAGATGAGGCCTTGGTATCGGGGATTGCTCTGCTGATGAATAGAACTCGAAGGCTGTCCAAAAAGTGGCGTTGTGTCTCCAGTGCTATGGTGTAGGTTGCATGTTTTCAACATCGTCATCATCATTTTCAATGACCCCCTTATCCACTATGAGGGTCGGCGAGTGCTTGAGTGGACTCTCCACATCTCCCGATCTTCCGTCATCGACTCTAAATCATCAGAGGCTATCCCCATACGTGTAGAGGTGAGATTTCGAACAGGGCACTGAGGATGGCAGACCCATGGTTTTGAGTAGGGCGGAGAATAGTCCCACCGTAGAGGAGGTGACTTTGGCGATTAAAGCGCTAAAAGTCGGCAATTCTGCTGGTGTGTATGAAATCCGGCCAGAAATGCTCAAAGCTTTTGGTATAGAGGGAGTTAAATGGGTCTCTACTGTCATTAAAGTGGCCTGGGCATACAGTGAAAGACCTAGCAACTGGCAAACTGGGGTGATTGTTCCTCTTTTTAGGAGAGATTGCTCCTATTATAGCAGTGCCCCGAGGAAAGTATTTGCAAAGATGTTGGAAGAGTGTTCCAGAGCTGTGGTCGAGTCCAGGTTGGGCGATGAGCAGTGCGGCTTTCGTCCAGGTAGAAGCACAACTAACCAGCTATTCATTCTCAGAATGGTACTTGAGAAGGCCTGGGAGTATGCCAAACCTATCTACAGTTGTTTTTTGGATTTGGAGAAAGCATATGATCGAGTCCCTCGAGGTAAACTCTGGGGTGTATTGCAGGAGTATGGGACTGACGGTTCTCTTCTGACGATCACTCAATCACTGTACACTTACTGTGAGAGCTGTGTTCGGGTGAACGGCGTTAAGTTGACACCTTTCGCCCGTGGGCGTTGGATTTCGTCAGGGGTGCGTTCTGTCATCTCTGATTTTGATAGTTTATATGGATTGGATGTTACAGCGTAGCCGTGATGAAGAACAGTTCGAATAGAGGGGCTAAAGGATAAGTTATCTGCTTTTCGCTGATGACTTGGTCATCCTTACGTCCATCCAGACCCAGCTTCAGCGCGCCCTTTATAGATTCGTCGCCGTCTGTATTGAAACTAGGATATTTCCACTCTGCATGTTAGTGGAGTCCCATTGAAACAGGTTAAGAAGATTAAGTATCTCGGGGTCTTATTCATTAGTGTAATACTGAGTTATCCTGTAGGATTGGTCAGGCTGGGAAAAATTTCGAATCAACATGGTTAATCTGTTATCAGGAGGGCTGAACTTGACATAGGACCTAAGCTATTGGTCTTCAGTTTAGTGTTTGTTCCGACTCTCACCTATGGTCATAAGGTTTGGGTTATGACCGAAAGAATAAGGTCGCAGGTACAAGCTGCCGATTTCTTCCTTGTATTTCTGGAGTGACTCGTCGAGATCGGGTTGGGAACACCAGAATACGCGAGGAACTCAATGTCGAGCAGCTACTTCCTCGAGCGAAAAGGTCAAAACTTCGAAGATTTGGGCACGTCCAATGCATGTCTCCAACTCGACTTCCAAGACGTGCCATGAAATCAGTGCCATCGGGTAGACGTCTCCTGGGTAGGCCTAGGATGAAGTGTTTAGACCAAGTCCGAAATTTCACCTCTACCCGTGTGAGGATAGCTCCTGATGATTTAGAGTCGATGGCGGAAGATCAACAGATGTGGAGAGTCCACTTAAGCACCCTAACCCCGCGATCCTCATAGTGGATAGGTCTGTTTTGTGTGTGATTCCTTTAAGCCCAGATTTTTCAGTCCATTTAATTGGGATGGAGAGGGCATTGTTCATTAGCTTGTTGAGAACTTGCGGATGTTTTCCTGAGACAGCAATTGGAACGCCTTCTGCGTATGCAACCACAATGTAGCCATTTCTTTCCAGGACTACAATCAGATCATTTATAGCCGTGTTCCAGAGAAAATGTGAGAGAACCCCACCGCAGCCCTTACTTTGCCATAATTTTCAAACATTTTTGAGCAGACTAATGAGGGAAAGATTTTGACTCATATCGCCTATCGTTTGCAAGAAATCGTTCGAAGATGAATGAAACCGAAATACGAAAACGAATATAATCAGAAAGTAGAAAGTAACAAATCCACGATCACCTACACATAGTCGTATCCTCCGTTTTCAAAGAACAAAAAGTAATCATTCTTCATATCCAAGCAACAAAATTGGTTTGTTCATTTTGCTCTCTTCCTTCTGCATCCACATTCATGAGCGACAGTGACTAATAGGGAGCACCGAGCACCTGAATGCCAGAATCGAGCGTATTGGTGATCACAAAACGAGAACTTTTGCAATGATCAGGTCGGGATAACAATCTACCATGGCGGCATACTGATCGTCACGTATGGCATCAGGACGGTTAAGCGCAAAGGACGTGGAAAATGGTCTTATTTAGATTTCCCCAAGTTGTTTACTATTCGCACTGCACTGTACTGAGATAATGGTGGTCCGCCAACATTTTTGGACTGAATTCGAGAGGAAATAACAAGAGGTACACCAACCGGCTGAAGGATCTAACACAGTTTGGCTTGGTGTTATTATCGACTGGTTAAGCCTTCTTGTGCTCCTCTCAACCAAGATTATAATCCGATGGAAAAGGCTTGCATTACTCAGACCGTTTGTGTTCCACTTCGCTCCAAATCAGCAGATTCCACGATGTGTGCAATACGGTTGGTAGATAAACAACTGTGAGACCTCTAATTATCGTCGAAATTTATCGCCAATTTTTGAGAAATTATGAGAGTTAAGGACGTCGATTTAAACTTCTCCTAAACGATTCTCAATCCGGTTTCAATCATTTACGCGATTTCGGGAAACTTTGGATCTGTTCGAAAGAAGCCCGTATAAATCTATTGATGCTTCAAGTGCACTTCACCAATGATGTATTTCCAACACATTTACACAAAAAGGTGACCGATTGCATTCTGTCGCCATTGATCGCTTTATTTAGAGCAAGCTACAACTGGGAAGTGAAGGTAGCTGGACGAAGTGAAGACAGCCATATCTAAGCTTAAATCCAACAAAGCTGCTGGAGCTGACGGCTGGTTGCCGAGCTGTTCAAAGCAGCAGGAGAAGACTTGGTAAGGAGCATGCACCACTTCAGCTGTAAAATATGGTCGGAGGAAAACATGCCCGATGAATGGAACCTCAGCATTGTTTACCCGATCCACAAACAACGGAGACCATCTGAACTACGCCAACTACAGAGGCATCAGGCTTCTTAACATCGCCTATCAGATCTTATCTGTCATGTTGTGTGAGCGCCTGAAGCCGTTCGTCAACAACCTGATCGGTCCATATCAGTGTAGCTTCAGACCAGGAAAGTCCACTATCGACCAATTATTCACACTGCGGATGATCTTGGAGAAAACCCAGGAACTCCAAATCGATACCCATTGATTTTAAGGCCGCGTATGACAGCATTTACAGCCAAACTCGTCCGTTTGTGCAGAATGTCGTAAAAGTACGCTGCTCCATCAAGGTCGGTAAAGACCTCACCGAGACCTTTGATGTTAAAAAAGGATTTAGACAAGGCTGTCATGCGACTTCTTCATCCTCTTTCTTGAAATAATAGGGCAAAACTCACGCGCCAACACCAGAGGCATAATCTGTCAAAAGTCCGTCCAATTACTCGGATACCCCGACGATATTGACATAATCGGAAGAACGCAGCGTGATGTCACTGGCGCGTTCGTGAATATTGAGATGGAGGCGGCGAACCTGGGTTTAGGGGTCAATGAGGGCAAGAACAAGTATAAAGGACACCCAACACCGACGTCTCGGACAGAACGTCACAATAGACAGTTATAACTTTGAGGTAGTTAAGGACTTTGTCTACCTAAGCTCCACTATAATTTCAAACAACGACACCAGAAAAAGAAGAAAATTGAGTTGCAAAGCCTTGTCTCGAAAGACGAAAGTGACCCTTTGTAAAACCTTAATCGTCCCAATCTTGCTCTGCTGCGCAGATGAGGTTGCCCTTGGCTTTTTCGAGAGGAAAATTCTTCGGATGATTTTCGGTCCCGTCAGCATAGACGTTGAGTGAAAAAGGAGATATAATGACGAACTGTATAGAGACATCGACCTAACCAGAAGAGTAAAGCTTAAACGAGTGAGGTGGGTGGGTCATGTAGAGCGGATGTACACCGGAAAATCTTCGAATCCACACCCGAGACATGGCGCAGTAGAGGAAGACCGCGACTCAGGTGGCGCATGCAAGTGGAAGTGGACCTCAGCTGGCTGGAGACGCTTGTTGGTTCAATAGATACAGAAATCCAGTGCAGGCCAGTCACTATAGTTGACGAAGAGCAGCAGAGCTTTCGAAACAACTTACGTTTGCTTTTTATCTCCCAATAGGCCTTAACCAATGCATCACAGGTTTGGTTGGAAAAAATGTTTGTTTCACTGCCTGAGTGACCTAGAATTTCATATTACCTGACACTAAGCACTTCTGACAGCAGCTCCAACATAGTTATTGAAGAATTTTCCCAATCTGTGGTGCTAAATTAAGCATCCAACAGATAACAAGGTTCTCCCCGCTCTACACTACTCAACGATACAGATTGCAACAATGATCACTGCGTCCAAGAAGCCATTTATTTTGCGGATTTTTTCAATCCAATTGGTCACTCATGCCCAAAGAAGGTCTGTCGCGACGATCCAAAGTTAATCATCCATCCTCCACTCATAGATCCGTGCGACAACCGCGACAGTTGCTTTGACGCTGGTGATCATACTTCCGTCGCCACAGATCAATTTCACTGGTTCAGTGGCCTCTGGGGGAAATTGTGTCTATGACATGGAAATGTCATCCGCCAATCCACTGACACAAAAACAGAGCACAAGTGTTTGCATTCGAGACTCTACACTTATGATTGACAATTGGCCGGCAACATACTGTCACGGCGGCGATCGGTCATCGGCATACCATGCCGTGCAATGCAAAAACCCTCATCGTTCGCTCAGAAATCCCCAACGTATTGAGTCAACCAAATCCCCGTTTAGGCATCAAATTGCGCACAAAAAGTGCACGCACGGCCATTACACTTCACAGTCAGCCGTCTGTCCGTGATGACGTCGAAACTAGACAAAACGTCAACCTAATAATTTGTTGAAGAGGCAAAGAGACAAAGCCAAAGGACGACGACAAAAATATTATTAACTATCCATTGCGGATGGCAGCGGTGCGGTGCGGTGCGGTTCGCGTCTCGTCCGCGTCCAAGGTAATTATGTAGAACAATGCCGGGTTATTTCAGCGTTCATACCCAATTAGTCGCATAGCGCGACTGCGTAAAAAGTTGCACAAATCCATAAATAACCGGTGAGCAGGCTTCTTGCAGCAGCAGGATTGTGTCGGCACCGCGCGCTGTCGCATGTCTACCGGTATGCGAATCTATGTGTAGCTACAGGCTCAGACACTTGTATCTATCTGTAAATGCTCCCGGTATGTTTGGTCCCCTGGTATGATGGACGGTGATGACGGACACGCTGATGTTGATGGCAATCGAGGGGGCCTGGGGCGCTGGCGGGCCTCCCGATCAATTGCGAATCCATACGGCTGCGATAGATATGCGTAGATCACTTGGCTATCATAGATGAGCCGGGACGCAGACGGACTGGAGTGGAGCAACAGCGGTGGCAGCGCAGTTGGAACATGTGTCTACATAATTTTCCATGTGTTCGAAGGTTTTGCAGTTTTGTTTTTGCGGGTCCGCTGTGGCGTGTTGTTATGAGGTTTTTGTGGCCCGCATTCGGCTCGTCCGATTGTCGTCAGGTTCCTGTTGCTGGTTGTTTACGGCCGCAGCAGTAGCGTACGCATTTGTGGACGCACGGAGTCCCATTAAGATGACAGAAGCGGTTTTTTGTCGAACCTCATGAAATTTTTCTTAACAGGTTATAAAACACTGTAGACATGGGTTTAGCTCGAGCACATAATGTTGCGATTGGGTGGAACAAAAACTCGGTGATGGACAAAAGGAAGGAGCATTAAATGCACTCCTTAATATCCCCAAACGAATCGATTAAATTCAAAGATTCATGTCCCATAGGGAGACTCGCACAGATCTAGTGGCAACTTGCGCAGCATTTGGCAGCGGAGTTAAAGTGCAAAAAAATGAGTCGACCGGGTATCGATTACAGGCGGGATGGGGAATTGCAAGTACTGGTCTTTGTGCTAAAGCCGCTCTTAAAGACATAGAGTACGTTGTAGGAAAGATGTGGTATACCTAGGAACAAGTTCAATGGCGTAGAAGAAGATGCGTTCAGCGGCTTCTGAAGTCGGAAGGACTTGGTTGATTCTCACTCCGAGATTGGCCATGAAGGTTAGATAAAAGGAGGGTCCTGTTAGCTTTGATGCAGACCATTGTAGCGACGAATGACTGACGGGCTATTGTTATGTTCAGAGGGACAAAGAGAACTCAGGATCGTTCCTGAATGGCACTTTCTCCTGCTGTTGAAATTATATAGAAACCAGTTTCACCAGGCACGCATTTAGGTAGCAAATTTCTACGGAACAAATAGGGATATCTTCACCTACTCGCAGTGTTCCCAGGATAATGAACAAAAATATCCAGTGACTGAGATGACACTGAGCCTAAAAAGGAAATAATAGACAGAGCAAGAGGGCATCCAAGACGAAACCTGTCACGGATGTAGAGAGATCATGTCTCGTGCTGGTTTGACTTGGCAGAAGAAAAAAAAGTTCGGCTGCCGAAGGTATTAGTTACTAAACTCAGAGAGACTAAATTAATATTCTTTAAGAAGGACACAGGTCTACGGATAAAATTACATGTCCAGGCGGATAGAAAATCGTTACATTTACAAAGTACCTAGATTTGCTTTTGGTATACGACTTAGACAACATCTCTTCCTTGGGTTTTGGTAACGTTTGACTACGACTCCTACGACTAAGAAACCTTACTGACTTCGAGTAGTAAATAACTATGTCTACCTTGGCTCTGCTATCACTTCTAACAACGATGTCTTATCAGAAATTTGCAATCGTTGTTTCTTTCGGCAGAGAAGGAAAACAAATAATAAAACCCCATCCCGAACAAAGAACCTTAATCACTCCAGTCCTGGTCTATGGCGTTGAAACATGGACTCCATCGAAGGCGGATGAAGGTACCTTGGTCGTTTCGAATCAAAAATACTTCGTTGGACATTCGGGCTCGTTGACTGGCTTTGAAGAAGGAGATTCAATGATCAACCATACGAGTAACACATCGACATCGACTTCGTCAAAAAAACTGTTGGGCATTTTAAGGTGACAACCATTCAGTTCGCAGAGTCTTTGAACCTGATTCGAATGATAAATCTTATCTATGGTGGAGTGCAAGACTTGGAGGGGCTTCAACCAACTTGTAGTGCGCAACTGGAGAAACTTAAGAGAACCTAGCTAGGCGCTTGTTGGTTGAGGGCCAGGTTCACCTCCGAAACGCAGCGCGACATAATTAAGTAAAAAGGCCGAATATAAACTTCTGTGGGGACATTGAGAGGAGAAAACGCCGATGCTCTAGAGTCTAGAATCAAGTCAAATCTTGTTGATTTCAAAGTCAACGCAATAAAAAGGTTTGAAGTTGATAAAAGAATCGAAAAGTGCGGTCTGAGTAAGAAAGTATCTGTGCAGCTATAGCTGCTTAGTACAGAGTTTATTCACTAACAATTTACAGCGACACAAGCCTCTCGTTTAATGAACATCTGAAGCATGTTAGTGCCAAAGCCTAATGAATAAACAATGCACTCAAGGAAGCCTTAGATACGGTCGAAGAGGGCCCTTTACCGTTCACCTCCCCACAAATGCACGACTCCAAGAGGAAAAAGGGCAATGAAGGGGAGCTTGGTTTAGTGAGTGAAAATTCTAGAACGGTACTGAGCACGGGTTCAGTTCCGTCATTAAAAGAGTTCCACCTCCTAGCGCAAGGAAAAATTCATCTCAATCTTTACAAAGATAGAATCCATCATTTACGGTACCGCAATTTTTTCTTAGGGTCTTCGTTAGATGTCTGGCATTTGCTCGGCCTCTCGAATTCATGCTAAACTTTAGATTGGATTTTGGTGGCTTTCGGTAGCACAGATAAGTCACTCAGGTTATTGTTCGTCGAAGGTCTTTTTTCTGGTACTGCATAGGCTGGAGCCGTCGTAGAGGAAGTAAGATGTGCTCTCTTCTGCTGTTGCCATCATTGGTAGTTGTGTTCCGGGACCTGTTGTTCGCGGCGAGTGTTTTAACCTGATCGAAGCAGCGCTTCTTCAACTTCGAATTTATTACGGTGGATGAATATGCTTTAATGGCAACTTGACTCTCTAACAACCTGCCTCTGTCTCTTCAGCCTCCGCTTGGAACACACTAGGTTAGGTTAAGTTAGCGGGCCGATGAAGACGATAACATCCTCTTCATCTCACTTAGGTCTATGTAGACCCGTTGTGATACCCATGTGTTTACCAGCTACTTCCCACTGCGTGATTTTATATGCCTAATGACAGCCACCCGGCTCTCCTTGCGAACTTGAGTAGATCCGACACTAAACCATCGGATAACTTCTCTTTTCCTAATATTGCAGAGGCTTGGGCAATGACAGAAGAAGTGAGTAGTGTCCTCATGCACCTCCTCGTCTCCGCATCCTCTGCAAAGGTCTTCCCCGGTCAGGTGCAGCTTCTTTGCATGGTACCTGAGCATATTGTGGCCTGTAATAAGTCGTACCAGTAATGACAGGGTTTTCCTGTCCTTATGTAGTAGCCTATTCGTTATGCTCTTATTATATTCTGGCCATAACTTTCTGGAGACTTCGTACGTGGTTAGTGTTTTCCACCTGTTATTCGCCTCTGTTAAGAATCTTAGCCTTATTATTTCCTTCAGATGACGAAGTGGAGGTTTAATTGTACCATCCACTAGGTCTGGTTCCAGGGCTGATCCCTTTCTAGCCAGTTCGTCAACAGTCTCGTTTCCTGACACACCACTGAGGCCAGGGACCCAGCAGAGTCTTACATTATGCTGCGTGCCAAGAACCCTCAGCTCTTGGCGACAGCACTTTACAAGCTTAGATGTGATTAGAGTAGCAGTTGTGCTTTTATAGCCGCCTGGCTGTTTATGAAGATCGTGATATCCTCCCGTGATACCGTGGCCATTGACGCCAATCGGGCAGCTCTGCTCACTACTAGAACTTCTGCTTGGAAAACACTACTGTTCTTGAACTACTGAGTTCTAGCTCCCTAGAGAAAACACCAGCACCCGTGCCTATGTCCATCTTGGAGCCATCCGTAAAGGTGGACTTTGTCTCAATAGGAATTTCTTTGTTCTCCCACTGTTCTCTGCTTGGAAGGATGCAAGAGAAGGGTTTGATGAAGTCCAGGTACGGAATCATGTAGTCAACAATATCTGGGCTTGTCCATATGAGCTCGCTCTCCAGAGTTCACACTGGTCTAATCTCAGAGCGCTCTTTGCTGCGGATTCTTGCATGTATAGATCAAGGGATAGCAGATAGAAAATTGTCTCCAACCCTGCTGTTGGTGGTTCCAACACAAGCTAGCCTTTGTAGATAAGTGGTTTTTGTTGCAGCTTGCCACCAGACTAAACCTCCTTATGTTAATATCGGTCTAACAATCGCAGAGTACAGCCATAGGATTATACTGGGTTTAGGTCCCCAGTTTTTCCCAAAAATCCTGCTGCAAGTATAAAAAGCGATCGAGGCCTTTTTGATTCTTTCCTTAATATTAAGATTCCAGTTCAGTTTCCTGTCCAGAATAAGGCCCAGGCATTTCGAAATGTCAGATAGTTTAAGGGGTATTCCTCCAACACTAGGCAGTGTGAATTCTGATATAAGTCTTTTATTGGTAAACAGTACCAATTCGGTTTTCTGTGGCCGCATTGTTTAGTCCATTCGTTAAGCGTGTTTAGCCTAGCATAGCATAAGCTGACAATTAGTGTCCAGATATCTGTCCATTGCAAGCAGGACAACATCACCAGTGTGGGCTATCACCTTTACGCCAAACTAACGTGGTTCGAAAGTCTCATTGAATAGGATTTGCTGAGTAGATCCTTGAGGCCTATGCCTCTTCGGTCTTCAAACCGGTTGTTATCTCTTGATGACCTTTTTAATATTAAGCCTGATGTTCAGAGATGGTGTGAGATAATCCGAGAAAGTTTTACCCAACTTCCAATCTTGTGGTGGCCTATATTGCCCGTTTTCCAGCAGTTGGATTGTTTAAAACGTAGATTGGTTTGTCATCACGCTGGACGTTCTAGGACGGCCTTCAAAATAGGACAGTGTTTGTACAATAGAAAAGATGACGGATGCCAAGCCTAGGCGCAGGGCACCTTTTGTGGCCGTTTTATCCAGATATTGGCCTATTATTACTGCTAATTTAGAGATATTGAACCAGTCCACTTGATTTGATTCTTTTTTGTCTCTCTTCCACTCAGAAACTCCAGGTTATCCTCCGAATATCTTCGCAGATTCTTGACAATATCAATTCTCGTTCTCGTTTCGTCCATCAGCATATCAGGATCTTTATTCTCGCTTTTAGCTAGGTCGAAAATTATATACACAAATGGTATTGCGCCACTGCCAGTTGATATTTTGGTGCAAACGAATTCCAATGGTTACATTCTAACACATGCCGTAGTATCTACCCTTTCCAGACGCTTCTTCTTGGTAATTTATGTTTCTTTGCAAACACACTACCGAAGCAACGGAGATAATGCGTTAAAATTTGGAAGCGTAAATCCATAATGTTGATCTCGGTGATATGATTTACCCTTATCCATTCGAACACTCTCCAGACTCGCTTAGAGAGTATCGGTGATAGAACACCACACTGTGGGAACCGTCTGCCGTCTGAATGTTAATGGCTCTCTTCTTGAGCATATTTAGTTGGTTGACCCTACGTTAAAGTCAAATGTTACCTAAAAGATTAAATGTTTAATAGATGAAATGAATAAATGAAAATTTTTCCGGATCCTTGGCATTCTTTTCCCTTTTCACTGAACTGATGGTCATAATTTTCTGGAATAAGAACCGGTTGTCGTTCCGCTGATGAATGGCATGATGAAACCTTGTTAGGTGCAAGACGTCATTTGATTTTTGAACATTCCATGTAAACGGCTAAGAATTTTCATGTTTCCTGCGGTGAGGTACTCACAAAAGATGTGATCGTTTCCACCTTTGTATGTTGGAATAGGAGCACCAGCGTAATTCAAATCACCTTCAATAGAAATGACATGATTGTGGTCTAGACCGATCTATCAGGGACCCGATTCGATGCCCAGTTTCCTCTATTCAAGTCCTTCATTTTCGTAATACAAAGTGGTTCCGTATTACTTTGTGTAACTACCTTTGGACACCGAGAAAACAAACCGCAAATTCCATGGCACAAGTAAACCAAAACATTTCTGCATTATCTTAAAGTTCCATTCCCGAACAATAATACACCGGGAAAAAAGGAACGCAACACGACAAGAACTTATCAAAGAAGTCAACGGATCGATCACAGGGATGCAGACCGCGGAAAAACCTCCAAACTCACAAGCCCAGCAGACTTCTCCGTCATAACAAGAAAGAAAAAAAACCCAGAGAAGATATATCGGTTCGAGTCGCACCAGCACAGGACACAATTTGCTGCCCAGGTAGCATGTTATGTACCGCGCTCTCAAATTCCACAAGGTCGACAATGGGCTGCGTCGGTCACTTGCACTTCCGCCGCCGTCTCCGCAGGTCCCCAGAAGAGAGGCAACTTTTGATTTTGTTTTCACAAATTTCGCCCGATTCATCGATGAAATAATTGAGATAAAAATAAAAACGAAAGAACCGCCACAACCAGCTTATAAATATGTATGTAAGTTTATCGAAATTGAAACTCCCAGCTGTTGGCCGGCCCCTGCAAGCGGGCCGATCATCAGGGGGAAATTGATCAAATCGACCACTCAAAGGTGACCATCATCGACCGCGTCTCGTCAGGACGAGGACCATCATCAGCATTCAGAATAAAATGGGGAAAAAAAAACCCAAAACCAAAAAGAAAACGAAAACAATCTGCAACAAGGAGCAGAACTAAGCCTTTGCGGTTGGCGGTTGAATGGTGTTGGCTCGTCAGATTGCAGATCGATATTTTGTTGATCGAAAATTGAGTGGAAAAAAGTGGACAAGACCGAAAGTGACCGACACAAGAGAACGCACAAAATTCTGAAGATCAATCTTAGAACAAGAAATTCGTCTTTCACCGTCGCGTCGGTCGTCGTAAAGCGGCCTGCAGTAATTATCTCTCGGCGGTGGACGCAATTAAACCTCCACCGACTAGTTTTTCCCCACCCAACGCATAGGATTGATGTCGACGCGAATTGGGCAGATATCGATTCGGTTGAGCACTTTCCAGAGCACACTGCCAGAGAAATGTGCTGACTACAAAAGTGTCTGGATAAAGATGAAGAAATTCCGCGTGCAGGACAATGCGAATATCAAAAGACTTGGGAACTCCTTTCGTCACTACTGCGTGGGAAATTAGTTGGATTTGTTTGTGTAAAACAGTGCATGAGTAGCCTTCCTCATGCTTATGGATTTCTGAAGTGAATCGTTTGCTTCTGAAAATATTGACGACCAACAAGTATTTCCTACTCAGCTACCTACCTCATATAAAGGGTCTCAGCACCTCGGAAGAACCAAGGTCTTTAAACTCATAAATCTAGTACCAGAGCATTGCATCGCTGTTGAAACATGTCCATGACCGAGAAAGAATTGTCGCGTGTTTTTGGACTACAACCACATCGAGTTCGCGGTTATTTACTCAGTTCCTTGAGAAGACAGCGCTGCAGTATGGAGAGAGCATGAGACCCACGATCCTCAGTAGTAAGCTTGGTTCATAGCTAATCGTCTCTAAATGCTGACTGCAAGCAAGACTCAGCGAAGACTCTCTCTTGTAAATCTGAACCCGTTTTCAAGAACAGACTCAGAAAAAATAGGAAAACATCTGTTGCTCCTAAGTGCGTGTTACTGTTTTGAAAGGCCTCAGCCATTGATCGAACTATGAACCTGCTAATAGATTTTGCATTTCGTTGTACAGGAAGCAAAATCTAATAACTTGACGTCAACTTGGCTGTTTGGCTATAAAATATTCTTCAACCGCCATAACCGCGCTTAAAATAAGTTCAAATGATTAGGAACGTGAAACCCGAAAATATATTTAAAAAAAAAAAAAACTAGAAAAGCCATGCACATCGCTCCTGGTGATGCTACGCTTTGCTTCATACACTTGGACTTAACCGTAATGAAAGCAATGTTTCGACTTATAAAAAACGGAATCTGGTATGGAGTAATACTTCTAAAGATTTCTAGACATTGTCCTCTGTTATAATGCCTATCGACTTGCTTAAAAGAAGGTTAGGTTAGGTTTGGTTGAAGTGGCTGCCAACTAAAGCCAGCACACTTAGACACGTGAAGTGTCTATTGTGATACCATCTTGGATCTTGGAAAGATCTCCTGCCTACACATGGAACCAATTTAAGCTTCTTATGACGCGTAGGAAGCTACTAACATTGGTATTTCTTAGGTCGCCTAAGTTGGTGCTGGTTTCCGTGGCTCAGTGGTTAGAAGTCAGAAGTCATTAGAGTAAACGCCAAGCCTTGTTGCATGCTTGCCTCTTAGACAGTGTCCAGTGATGACACCTATTATAGTGCTAATATGCGATCTGTTAAGAGAAATCAAATTCTTGGAGAGTATCAGATCCAGGTTTGGTCAAATCTGTTTTGTTGTACCACCTGTCCACCTAAGATTCGTTCTTTCGATAGCATCTAAGACTGTCGCTCATCTGTCATGGAGATGGCAAAACATTTTAACATTCAACTATGTTGGTTCCCCAGTCATAGGGACATTCCAGGGAACTGTAAAGCCGATGAACTCGCTAAACGTGGTACTACTCTTAACATTCTCCTGGAACGAAGGAATCTGGGTATTCCACTCGCTACATGTAAACTTCTATTAGAATACGACGCGATCAGCAAGACAAACTAAAAATGGAGGAATGTTACCACGTGCCGTACAGAAGAATGGGCCTCTTTTCAAATGACTTTGCAGGAGCTTCAGGGGCGAGGAGAAGGAGGAAGGGATTCTCCACTTCCTGTGCACTTGTCTTGCCCTATCCCAAAGAAGGAAGCTCTATCTGGGAGCATAATCACTTCGACAACTTGGGTGAATTATCACATACTGACGTCAAAAGTATCAAAAGTATCAGCTTCATCAAGAGCTTCAAATGGTTTCAATAAAGTGAGTTGCGCGGTTTCAGGGTATAGATCTATGCGGTATCACAAAGGGCCTTCTTGGCCTACATGTGTCCGTACGAAGCCACCCCACCTACCTCCTACCTAGCATCTAACTTTAATTTAAGTTTAAAAGTAGCGATCGGTATACCTAAGGTGCCCGTATCAGACCTGATAGGCAATGTTGTTCCATATTTGGCGAGTTCAGCGGCCTCCTTGGAATGTCACTTTGCCTTGGCACTCAAAAAAGCTTAATATTAAACTGCTCCGCCATCCCTATAAGAGACGATCGGCAATCTAGGGCTATTAGTGAATTTGAAGCGACTGATTCCAAGGTCTTTATTGTCGCTTGGCTGTCTTAAAAGATGCAGATACCTTCAGCCAAGATAAGACTTCTCTGATCGCCATGAACAATAGGCTTAGGTTATGCCTGTCAGAGAAAATACCACCCGGTCACTAGTTTTGGAAGAAGAAAATTTCCCGGGAGTGTCAAATGGGAAGCCCCAGATGACTTCATAAATTCAAGCGTTTTTTATTTGCCGGATTAGAAAACACTTCACTGAACCACTCAGACGGAACTGGTCTATTCTTCTACCAGGAAGCAAGACCCAGTTTCATCCATTTGACAGGAGTTTTCTCAATCTTCGAAAAAACTGAAAAGGCTCTTCAATGATAAGGAGTCTACAGTAGGAGAAACAGTAGGAAGTGTCACTTTAGGTCCTGAGAAATCATTCTCTTGTGGCAATCTCATTCTCGAGCTCAGACCCAGACAAGAGTTAAAAAGTTCATATGTGAGACCAAATTCAGAGTGTCTCTCGAACTATGTACTTTGGAATTAGTTAAAGGGTTGAGCAAGGACTTAAGCGCAGCCTGGTTATCGCTTCGAACGCCAACCTTCACACCTACGCTTTACAATATAGTCAATGGCCATTGGAATAGCATGAGTCATTGTTTGGAAAAGAAAGGCACACTTGCCTAACGAGTATTAAAGTCTAATGTTGTCGGTCTCCACGAAAACACAGTCCATTCCAGCCCAGGCTTAGACTCTGTTAGAAATCAGCCCTGAGTGCAAGCAAAGTCGACTTTAAATTTGCAGAGTAGCAAAGTTCTGGTGCCATTGAACCATGGAATTATCGTGGTAGGATAAGTATCGTCGTTAAAACTCCAGTGCGGATAAAATCAAAAGCCGCCCCGTCTAAGACAAAAGATTTCCTCCTGTCAAGGGAAGGTAGATCATGTAGAGCATCTAAAGCAGTCTCAGGTTTACTCAGTGAAGCTCCCATGCAGCCAATAACGGCCGTTCTTTGAAGCAAACCATGCTCTACCTAGTTGGTATTTGGATAATGAAACGTAATCCTCCAAAGTGTTTGTCATACTTGAACAGGTTACCTGGAAAGAAATGGCGTCTTCGGTCGAAGATTGTCATAGATTCCAAGATAACCTGAAAATCACGTCCAAATTGAACCAGGTTTGTCTAAGTGCGGTTTCGGGTCAGGGAAATTGTAGGTAATGAAATCGCAGACACATTAGCAAAAGGAATAGAATCAGACGTCTCTTCTTTCCATGAAGCAAATGCCTACGCACATTGAATCATTACCGTGTCTTAGTGCTCGGGGTTAGCTAAATAACGCTTACTATACTCTGTCCCACAAAAATTGTCAGTACAGGGAAGATAGGACGGTTGCAAGAGCTTACATAAATCTGTCACTCTTTAAAGCTGTTTCAGGGTTACCGTAGTATGCATGACAAGTCGCCAGAAAAATATTCAAATTCATTTATTTGTTCTCAAAAGCACACAATTTCAAAGCTCTTTGACAAAATCCAGAAAAAAAAGCTTCAGCGATTTGCGTTGACTGGATAACGGTAACTCTGTTTCGATGTATATATTTTCAGTACATACAGCGAGAGTTGATGACGACAATATGATCATTCTGCCCTCAGATGTGTGGCAGACTGGCTATGGTGGGGTGTACTCGAATTTAAGGAGAATTACACAAACAAAATCTATGTAATTCAGTGGTTTGGTTTGTATTTCAGTGGCAATTTCTTTCATTGAGTGTCCGGAAAACATCTACCGGCACCCGTGTTTGAAAAAAAGCTCTCCCATAAGGTCTGTACTGACAATTTTTGTGGGACAGAGTATAGGTCTAGAAAGTCTAGTCACCTGGAAACAAAGTACTAAAGTAGAAACGCTTTACTCTAGAACTTACATATAGAACTTATGTCTGATAGGCGATGGGGCTACTGGCGGTAACTCTTCCTCTCCACGGTTTCACATTCTAGTACCCAAAGGTTTGAAAATTTTACAGTGAACCAATTTCAACACCTCAATTCTATTCCTGTTCCCCAAGAAAAGGACAAACGACATAACATTTTTGTAATTTGCTCAAAAATGTTTGATTGATTTGACAGATCCCACCGCGATCCCTCATTTCCAAACCAACCTCTTCCATTTACTTTGAGTTCACATCACATCGCCAAAGCAACATTCCCAGGTTCCCAAAAAAAAAAAAATACCAATTTCACTGATTACCTTACGCAACTCGTCCCCACGAGACGAGCTCGCCAAGATGGTAGTGCGCACAGTTTAAGGTCGAGCCTTAGAACGACAGCGATGCGGGACATTCTGCCGCAGCGAATCTTCCCGATTCCCGAAAATCTCAAAACACAATTTTAATAATTGGTTCATTGTCTGGCATCTGGTCATAATAACACGTTACCGGCCAGAACTTCCTCCGTCCAACTGCAGCGGACAGACCAAGCGAGAGTGTCCCCCGACCGTAGTTTTGCGTCAACCTCTGCAAAATTGGGCTTCGCTCCAAAGTAGGGATTTCGACTTCACCAACCGGGGCTATGAAATTGCCAATTCGCGGTGAGATAGGTAACAGAACAGGTCCATCGATACTATGCCCAATTTGCGTCGAACACTTTTAGGCAAATAGATACACGTTTTTTGTTGTGCAGTAGTTATTACCTAGGGCTCATCTTTGGCAACAAAGTTAACTTATTCTTTCTTTGCAGGTACCGTGAGGATGCGCTGTGTTGGGACAGGTAAGTGGTGAATGACAGAGAGAGTGACGACGAAAAGCTTTTCCGTGAACAAATTATTGAAATTCTTGTCGCATTCCGGGAGTAGCGATCGCGAGTTTGTAATTTGCTTTCGGGGCACTTGTTTGGCTCACCAGATACACAGATGCAGAACCACATCTTTTTGCTCTGTGCCGTGCCCGTAGTACGAGTAGTTAAGGCAAACGCGCTGTTTATGGTCGGTTCGACGTGCGGACGGCGTGTGCCGTTGGCGTGCGTTATCGATGTTAGATGACGGTGGCCAATTTGGCCGCACCACTGAAAGGAAGTTTTGCTAAATACGCAGTGCACTGAGTGGCATAAATTATTGCAGCTCACAGATCTATGCGAAATGTGGAACATGTTAGCGCGACACGGGGGCACCGGACCTGCCACCGAGCTCGCGGGCTTGACAAAATTAATTGAAATTCAGAGCTTCCTACTAGGCACGCCAGCAATGCTTATAATTAAGCGATTATGACATTTTTTAGATATTTTTTCAAAGCACAACTCTGCAACTAATGTCAAATTAGTGGGCATGACAAAGATAATTAATTTTGAAAAAAAAAAAAAAAACTCTCCAGCGGCGGCGCTCTGGTAATGACACGTGTTAAGTTTAGGTCGTTGCTGGTGATACTAATCTAATGTTGCGTGACTGCGTGCTTGGAAAATCAATTGCCAATTAAATTTGTTTATACATCTCCGCCGAGCTAGTTGTCAGTAAATGCTTCGCAGATGGTTTAACACTCCAATTTAACGGCGATCTCTTGGAATTTGAGATAAAATTGTTTTTCTGTTTGGCTAGTTAAAATGGTAATTCGTTAAAGTTAACAATCAGACGCGATCAATTGTTTTAGATTTATGGATTTATTTCTGACATTAAAGCCTTTACGCAACTCAGGCACTGCGGTTCGGGACTACTGAGGGAATCTATTGATCCGACTTTGTGTAGTTTTTTTTTTCCAGAAAATTCCAATCAGGCACAGTGTAGGTAAATTTCTCTTAGGGTACAACGCGATCAGCAAGACAAACCAAAGAAGCAAACCAAAGGGCAGATATGCCCTATGTTAAACCTCACTCGATCCAAAAGTCTGATCTTGCTTAAAAAGTCGCTCATCAACACCGTTATCGATGTTCTCACTGGCCACTGTCCAATCGGCCTTCATGCCAGAAGAATGGGCTTCTTCTCAAATGACTTTTGCAGGAGTTGGAGGGACGAAGAAGAGGAAGAAACAATCCTCCATTTTCTGGATTTCCTCCATTGTCCTGCCCTATCTCAAAGAAGGAGGCTCTATCTATGAGTCTTTTAATTCGACAACTTGGCCGAATTATCGCATACTGATGTCAAAAATACCCTCAGCTTTATTAAAGCTCCAAATGGTTTCATTAGTTGGTGTGCCACCTAGGGTATGGCTCCCAGTGGCATCACAAAGGGCCTTCCTACGAGGAAGGTGACTGTGACTGTGCCTCGGATGGACAGCCACCTTACCTAGCTATCTACCTAGGTTAGAATAGGTAAGGTGGCTATCCTGGTCGTGGACTAGAGTTCTTTCCGTTGTACCGGACTGGAAATAGGAACTTGAGAAACCTCGAAATACCTGCAAAGATGCGAGGCAGGGTAGCTGAACTCAATCGAATCCTAAAAACGAGGCTCTTCAACGGAGCTAGAGAATTAGTCGAAACCTTTTGACTAAGATATATGCTCCTTGGATTGCTTAATTTTATCTACTTTGATCCAGAATACACCAAAAAAGTAAATGCCTAGAAAATAGTATCTTTGCATTAGATTAGGTTGTGTAAGGTAGGGTACCCGTACTGACCGAGCCTGGACACACTTAGACCAGATTTCGGTCCATTGTGATAGCACTACCGCCCACCAAACGTCTCGGACGGAATGTTACTGTAGACCAGGATACATACAACTTTGACATATTTAAGGACTTAATCTATCTGGCCTTCGCTATTAATTCAGACAACGACACTAGCGCTGAGAACGAACGAAGAATAACTCTTGCCAGTCGCTCTTTCTTTGGGCTATAAAGGCAACTGAGTTATAGAGCCCTGTTTCGAACAACCAAAGTGAGTCTTTATAAGAACTTAATCATCCCAGTCCTGTTCTATGGTTCAGAGGCATGGACTCTCTTAAAGACGGATGAGGTTGTCTCCGGCTGTTTCGAGGGGATAATTTTTCGGGTTATTTTTTGTGCCGTCTGCATAGACGTGGAGGAGGAGATACAACGACGAGCTGTAGGGCTGTACACCAACATCGACTTAGCCAGAAGGGGGAAGGTCCAATGATAGATCTATGAACTCCTCGTTAGTGTACAGAGAAGGTAAACCTCATCTCCATTCAATATAATAGTGGAGTGTCAGGAGTAGCAATGGTTGCTGATTCAATCAAACCATTGCTACTGCTGAGAAGTTTATCCTGCTTGGAAATGTGGGTCTGTACATATAGCTATTGCCTGAAATCTTTGTGGGGTGGATGAAAGGGGTTTAGGTGAAAAATGAGGTGACTGTTTCAGTGCAATCTCGTAGTGTCAAAAGAAAGTGTGGACCCGCAGGTTGGTGAAGGCGCTGAGGAGGGAGGTGGTAGGAGGTTTTCCAAGAGTGATTAACTCAGTCGAACCCTAATGTAACTGCGGTACATATGAGCTCCTTGGCTATTTATAATGATCTACTACCTAGGTTTTAGTTGAATCATTCCGATCTACTGATAAATTTGCTGATGGTGCGTGAGATCATCGAAGAAGTATTTGCGCAGAATCGTGTGTCTTATCATGAATAGTGCTGGGCAAGTGCTTAAAAGGTGAAGGTTGGTTTTCCTCTTCCACTGCATCGCTACACCTTTTACAGAAGTCGTTGAAGGGTGTTTTCATTCAGATGACATGTCTGCCTATCTGACAATGGCCGGCGATGACTCGTATGATGATTCCCATGTTCTTTTTGAAACAAATCTTTCCGATTTCTTAAAGTCTAGCACAGGTCAAATTTGCTTTGTTGATCTACAGGTGCTGTTACAAATTATTCCACCTTCTATTCGCAATTCTAAAAATATCCGTGAACAGCCTGATATCAGTAAGTTATAGCTCAATGCCTTATTTTACTAGTTCGTCCGCCTTACACGGAATGTTTCCGGGTGAATCAGCACGGAGTAATACGAAATCTGCCCGCCATCTCGCTTAGAAATTCTCGAAATCGTTTCACCAACTTCTATACAATTGTTGGGTGGTCGTTTATAAAAAAAAAGGTTTTCCTTAACTTACTTGCATCTAGCGCAGGCCAGTTGAAGCCCTTTAAGCATCTGTTAAACATCGAGAAAACTATTGCCTTGAAGTAATACCAGAATTAATACCCTAATGCAAAAAGACAGGACACCTTCGCAGGAGTGCATCATATTCTACGATACCACAGAAAAGCTTAAGACTTAGTGAGGATGATATTTTCAGGGGCTACGAAGGCGAAAAAGGACGACCCAACCCATAGCCATCTAGGCCTCTGCCATCTCAGACATTCCTTGGAAGATATTTCTTCCAAAATAACGAATAACTAGGCGACACACCTACCAAGGACATATATGCAGTTCAACAAAGCTTCAAGGTGGTTCGAAACCCATGGGCAGTAGAAGAATGCTTTAGGGATACGTTACGTTATGTTAGGTTAATGGGTGCCTTCCGACGTTAGTCAGTGCTCGCGTATATAGAACGGCGATAGGGGCCATTATGCACCGAAACCTATGAGCAGTGAAAGTAGATATAGCCACCGATTTAGCACCGCCCAGGTAAGGCGCTTAAGGTGGCGCTACGGACCGGGGTGGTCCCAGCCAACTCGATCTTTAGCCAGCTGCCTCCAGTTTTGCAGTTGGTTGAGATCCCTTTCCACTTGCGTGCGCCATCTGAGTCGCGGTCTTCCTCTACTGCGCCGTGTGTGGATTCGAAGATTTTCCGGGCCGGAGCATTGGTATCTATCCGCTCTACATGACCCAGCCACCTCAGTCGTTGGAGCTTTGCTCTTCTGGCTAGGTTGATGCCGCCGTACAGTTCGACGGTGTATCACCTCCTCCATTCACCGTCTATGCAGACCGGACCAAAAATCACCCGAAGAATTTTCCTCTCGGTACAGCGAAGAGCGACCGCATCCGCATTTGACAAAGTCCATGCCTCTGGGCCGTAGAGCAGGACGCATAAAGGGTCACCTTAGTTGTTCGAGAGAGGGCTTTGCTACTCAATTGCCTTCTTAGCCCAAAGAAAGAGGATTGGCAAGAGTTATTCTTCGATTAATCTCAGCACTGGTGCCGTTCTCTGAGTTTATAGCGGAGCTAGGTAGACAAAGTCCTTAACTACCTCAAAGTTATAGCTGTCTATAGTGACGTTCTGTCCGAGATGCCGATGTTGAGTATCCTTTCTTGTTGACAGTATATACTTCGTCTTGGCTTCATTGACCGTTAAACCCATCTTCGCTGCCTCCATCTCAATACTCACAAGCGCACCAGTGATCACGCTGCGTACTTGAGAATATGTCAATATCGTCGACGTTTGCGAGTAATTGGACGGACTTTTGAAAGATTGTGCCTCTGGTGTTGGCGCGTGAGTTTTGCACAACTCTTTCGAGAATGATGATGAAGAATGAAGATGATGTCACATGACAACGCGTCGTCTTGTTTAAATCCTTTTTTAACATCAAAAGTCTCGGTGAGGTCTTGACCGACCTTGATAGAGCAGACCCAGTTAAGGACATGGATCATAAAAATCAAAATAAATAACTGACGTTACGGGATGAGCCAACGCCTAGTTTCTCGCCACCATTCATGTTGTGTGTTTCATTTTTCGCACGAATGGAAGGGACCTCTTCGAACGGCGAATTGAGAGGCTTTTCAATTAGAAATTATACTCTTGGAGGTTTGTCATTCCCTGACAAAGGTTCTGTGACTGTTCAGCAGTTTCACTTACCAAGTTGACCGGGGTGGCGGAAATGGTTTTAATATTCAATATTCAGGACAAATGGCAAAAATCTTCACATTTATGGTCAACGACAATACTCTCAAATTTTATCATTGAGCCTTCAGTGAAGAACTTCCTTTCGGTATATAGTATGTAAATGGTGCAAGTGCCTTTGTAAATTATGAAGCATTTTCTCCTTATTGTAACTTTCTGCACATGTGCCAATGTCCACCTTCCAGCTCTGAAGGAAAAGCTTGTTAAAATGAAATTCCTTACCTCGTTACCAGGAAACCCTAACAAGTGTATCACATCCAACATGGCGTGCACCCTTACCTGGACCTGATTGGAAACCGCCTACCGTTTGAAGTTGCAAGCTCAATTAACTGCAGAAAATAAAAACTGCACGCAGTACCTACTTTAAATGTGTATTTCAATAGCATCTTCTTTGGTCCGCAACTTCTGCCGTGAATCGTGATTCGCACTTTCTAAAAAGAAAATTCCTCGGCTAATTGAATTTGAGATTTTTTATTATTATTTTGTTCTTTTTCATTATTTTCTGTTTTCGCTCACCTCTTTGCCTGTGTGTTTCTTTGCAGAAAGTCCATGGACGAGATGGGAGCTGCACAGTCATCGGTGAATGCGCGGTAAGTGCTAATGGTGTACCGACGATTTCTTTGCCGCATGAATTAGTTACCATATTTTAAGTTTTCGGTCATCGACATGACCAACTCTGCCGACAATGAAACCGAAGAACAACAATACAGATACAAATATATAGCTAATTGGATTTGTTAATTATTAGTATTATTTTCTTTTATTTCTCTGTGACATTCGGTGCGGAGTCCCGACAGGAGAGACCGAAGCACACCATCGCGCCGAGTGCACTGAATTAATTAAATCAGAATAGAAATTCCGAGTACGAGTACGAGTATCTCGAGTTCGATGGAAAACCCGGTTATTAATTATATTAATCTGTGTCCTGCTGCATTCGCGATTCAGCGATTCAGTGGACAGTGCTTGCGCACCCCGGTGCGTGGAACGCTGTTAAGCGGACGCAATTAATTGAGATCAGAAGGTGGGGACGTCGGAACTCATTTGAGCGGGGTAGCATCATCTCTGGGATGCTTGCATTGGTTGAACGACAAATTAGATGGCTGCCAATGCTGTCGTGCAGATATTTTTACGAGTATTTCCCATATTGCGACTAGTTTCGTGCCGCTGACAGCAAGGTGCCAGAATATTAATTAATATTTTGCAGTGGTGTGCTCTACACTGCGGCTAGGTACGAGTACTTGTCCTCGATGCTTGTCAAACAATAATTACTTCCCTCGGCAATGGCCAATGCGGAATGCTTAAGCGGGGACTGGAATTTGGTTTCCACATTCGTTGGTAATTTAATGGCGGGGATTTAAATGGTTTTCCTGAATGCCGAATGGTTTTTCTTTTCGTGTTTACTTTACGGGGAATGTCTTGCTTCGGGCTGTCGACGAAGCGGAGATGATCGATTTTCGATTATGGATTTCATCGGAAATACGAGTTTGCAATCTTTCGAGTTACATCTCATACAATGTAATGAGATGAAAAAAATGTGCCAAGCAGAAATCAGAATTTAGTTAAAAAAAAAAAAAGGAATAAAAATTCCTATATGAGCCTTTTTTCTGCTTAAGGAGTGGATGGCGCTCATGTAATGCCGTCGGGCTTAGAGCGGTAACAGCTTCCTAAAATTAGGGTGTATGGTGGAAATGCCGATAACAAACTTGTCCTCTAGTCGCAGAAAATGCCTTTTTTGTTACCAAACCGATGGGAAAGTCAAGAATGTAAAAGAACGAAAGACTCTAAGGTCTGGAGCCATTTTTATAATTTTTTTCGGAGAAAAAAAAATATATAGGAAAACCCGTTGACTTTTACAATAGAAACTGAGACCCACTGGGACCACATGGTATGGCAGAAAGATACGCTCTTCACAACGCGAACACTAACGACAAACACCAAAAGCATAGTTTCTCATAATTATAAAGAAGGTACCAGAGATCCTTTTGAGCAAAAGCTCAGCCACTCATGTACGATTATGATGAGTGCACTTTAGGTTAGGTCCATTGTGTTCCCCTTTGTGCTGCGGTCCATGTTCCAACCTTGGGTTCTACATGGGTAGTCTATCGAACCCCCCCGTACTCTTAATGAAGTGGAGTATGCTCGATATTGGTACTTCTGTTAGGTTACTCAGTTCTCCAAACAGCCTGTTTTACATGTGTCGGATTTGGCGGTTTTGGAGGTTGGGACACTCACAGAGTAAGTGCTTGATGGTTTCTGTCACTTCCGCATCCTGACAGCTCCTGCAGTAGTCTGCGGAGTCGATGCCGCGTCTGCTGGCCATGGTACTTATGGCAGAATGTCCCGTCAGTACACCTACTAGGATGCGAGTATCTTTTTTATTCATAAACAGAAGATAGTTTGTTTTGTTCTGGTCTATTTTCTGCCATAAGCTGCGGGATATAATGCAGTCAACTCCGGCGGACCAAGAGGTGTTAATTAGCTCTCTCATCTTGTTGTCGACGTTACCTTTTAGAACAACGTTAGGGATGTTTATGGATGTGTGGGTGTTCTCTCTTTCGAAAGCTGATCCCTGCCGAGCAAGTTCGTCTGCTTTGTCGTTGCATGGTGCCTTTTCGGGGAATCGTTGCTTCAGTCTGATTTAGGTGCAAATCGCTGGCAACTCCATCGATTGAGTTAAATTTTATCTGAAATAAGCATAGAACCGTCTAGGGCTTGATCGAGATAGTCAGGCAGCGCTTGAAGCATTGATAACTCACTTCGTGGAATCTATGTCAGTCAAGTCTTGCTACGATACCTTACAGTCACTTGCCAGACATAACAAGGCCAAGCTTGGTTGGGTGCCCGGCCACCAAGGCATTGTAAGCAATGAAACTACGAATGAGCTGGGTAGGACCGATTTGGCTTCCGCGCTCTTGAGACCGAAAACTTTCTGTGACGGTAATCGGGCTACCGCCACAGGTTTGTTAAAAAAAGTAGGTGTCCCCAACTTCGCCTAGGTTAGGTTAGGTTAGGTGGCTGTCCTCGCTCGGCAGGAACACACTTAGGCCAGATTGGCCCATTGTGATACCACGGCGAAGAAAACCGGCTTACCGGCAGCATGGAGCCAGAATGTGTAACATAAGTACAACGAAGGTAGGCAACCGTAGCGGTGTTAACCCTAAGATTTGGACCTTTTCCTCCCAGAGATGAAGTTCCTTATCGAACTTCGCCTAGCCCATTGGAAAAATGTCCCCGGGCTTATAAAGCCCTTTTCCTACAAGGAAATTCTAACTCTTGACAGGAACAACTTGAGGAAGCTAGTGGGCTTCCTTACCGGTCCATGCGGCCTAAGATGTCATCTCAACAAACTAAACCTTTGTTCAGACACAGAGTGTAGGTTCTGTTTGGAAGAGGAAGAAACCCCTGAGCAAAAAGCTCTGTGAATGTCCGGCACTATACTGGCTACGTAGACGGATCTATCATAGGGAATTCTGTTCGTTGGCGGAGTTTAGTTCAGTTACTAATGACATACCCACCTTCATTAGGAAGGTAGTAGACCTATTAGTGGCCGCTGTGGTTAGTGCGTTAGACTGCTGACCAAGCGGCGTGGGTTCGAGCCCCAGCCAGGAACACCGAACATTTTTTTGCGGCACCAATTCTCGTCGGGGAATGACAAGCCTCCGGGAGTATAATCTGTCATGAAAGAGCTTTTCACTTCGCCGTTGGGAGTCGGCAATAAACTGTAGGTCCCTTCTATTCGTGCAAACAATACAACACGCACAACGTGAATGGTCCCGAGAAGCTAGGCCTTGGCTCATTCCGAGCTATCGCGCCAGCTATTTATTTCTTTTTAGACCTATTAGGGTAAGCAGACCGGAGACAAAATAGATCTTATAAGACCGCAGTGTTAGCCATAAGGGCCGGTTCTTTATAAAAAAAAATCGACTGGGGAGCCAGTCCTATACTTCCCACCTCATATTATGCTATATCAAAAACAGTGATATTGTTATTTATTTAATAATTAAAGAAAATATGCATAGAGAGCGGAAAATTCGAAGACACACTGTTTAATATTGTTCCACAAAGAGTTGTTGCGCGAACTCGAAAAAAAAAAAACGTTTCTTAAATTTCCTCAGCATCCGCCAGACCGATTGTGCTCAAAATCTAATCAGCTCTAAGTTTTACGCAGACAAATAAAACAAAAAAAACCGCATGGTCCTACGTTGTTTCGTTCTCCAGATATCGTAGGAGGAAAATATTGTCACACACACACACACACACACACACGCACACACACACACACAGACATCATTTCGAAAATGGGTGCAAACTATTTCTAGTGTATAGTAATGTCAAGCCCTGTTCATATCTCGAAACTTTTTGATCGGACCGATTACAATACTTCCCCTACTAGGTGGAAAGTAAAAAGGGGGGGGGGGGCTTTGGTCACCTATATGCTCCTCTGTAGACGATTCTGCTTCCGTACTTTCTTGGTTTCAGTGGCCAGCGTTGAACTCTTATCTTCGTAGGATATAGGGACTCTAGGGCGCTTCTTCCAGATGATCGATGCTACTTTTTAGCTGTTTTCGATCGTTGATCTTATTCAAGGTGTCGTCGGATAGTCTGCGATTGATCGAGAATTTTTTAAGCGCCATTTGTGAAAACATTCTTTACAGCACACCAATTGTTTTGGGATTTGTTGCTGATTACTTTCACTTCTTGCGCAAGATGGTCCCTGAATTATTGACGCTCTGAAGTATCCATAAGTACTTGCTTACTGACGTGGCTCTACGATTCGAGATGAACCCCAATTAGCAGTCCTCTCTTGTTGGATTCTCATGGCCTCCAGTTGGACACTCCAAGTTCTCAACCCAAAGAAACAGGTCTTGGCAAGAGTACTTCTTCAGATGATTTCTTATGAGATATCGTTTTCAGAGGTTATAGCGGAACCAAGAGAAAAAAAAAGCCCCTTCCTGAGATCAAGCCGCATTCTTCCGATAGTGTCAATGAGGACAAGCATGCAATTCCTTCTCTCCTTCTCTGTCACTGGGCAAATAATCTACATTAAGTGTGAAAACAAATTTACCAACAAGACAATCCCGTCTTAAGTCTTAAGTACATAACTGAGAGAAGATGTTGGGAAATCCCGGTGCGCGAAGTAAATACTGAAGAAGATGAGAGAAGCGCGACCGAATTCCCAACACCGGCAGCAACGATCTTGCTGACCCACCGGCTGCTCAGCTGGGTCGGGTTCGAGAGAGAGGGGAAGAAAGGGGTTAAGGGCGCCACGCAATTTTTTTGTAGAAACTGCGAAAACTCGTAAAAGAAAGAAAATAATTGTTTGGTGGGTGTCCCAGATGGGGAAGAAAAATTAAAATTTATATTTTTTTCTCACTTGGGGGGATGACAAAAAAATCGGCCAATGCAAAACAAAAGAAATCAAAAGAAAGTTCGGTTAATCAAGAATTAGAAGCTACGGAACTTGGCCCAACGGGTAAGTTCCGGATTCCCTTGCGGAACTCAGACAACGGGGTCACGACGGTACAATGTAGCCGGTAATGCGCTACAGTAAAACAAACGGGGGGGGCGAAGGCTTATCCGGAGAGTAAATAACGAACCCTCACAAGGGGCTTTAGGGGGTATCACCAAAATCACAAAAATCACTAGCAATATGCACTCACAAAGAAACTACCACAAACCACTCTACTTATCTGTGCTATGGGGCTCTCCAGGCTATCTCCGGGGATGAGGTGGAACCGTCTCCGCCACAGTCTGTCCGTTTCTTCAGTTTCGTTTCGCCTTGTTGTTTTGTAGCTTCGTTCTTTGTGTTATTTCGCCACTTGGGTTGTCCTGTTTTCCTCGTTCTGTGTTGGGTGTCTGTCTATCCTTCTTGTGTTTTGGTTTTCTTTTTTTGTACCACTTTTGTCTTTCTTTCCTTTTTTTTGTTCTATTTTTCTCGTCTTCTCTGTTAAAAGAACTCCGCGCTGTCGAAAGGTCGGCTAAAGAGTGTCGGTCTAATGTCTTGCGATCACTCACGCTCGCACACACTCATTCACACATGGGGCGAACTCAGCTATTCTAGCTTAAGCTGAATCCGACCCGCCGCTGACTTCTCTTGATTCAGCTGTCAGAACAAAGGGAATCACATCCAGAGTTCCGACAGCTTCTCCATCAGCGGCTCCCATTCAGCATTCAGCATATCTCACATCGTCGAGTCGTTACGTCTGTTTAGACGGGGACTGCTGGGTTCGGGTCCCCTCCCAGCCGGAGATCCACATTTACGCTACAAGGCCTCATTAAAATTCCTAAGCACAGATAAGTAGGTTAGACAAGATCAGAAGTTTGGGTCGCGGATAAGCATTCGCGCAGATGTCAAGACAAGGGTAAAATGAGCCGCAGGGGAATCGAGAACTTTCCCTAACAAAATGAAATTTAAGTATATGTATAATATGTGGGGGAGGGGGTTTACAATACTAAATAATGTCGGTGTCGTCAAACAAACAATGGTTTTTAGGGTGGGCTCTCAGCCTTTCGTACATATGCGTTGCGGACCGTCCGTCCGGTTATGGGTCTTCGAGGCAAAGGGGGCGGACCGTCCGTCCGTCCGAAGAGATTCCAGACCGTCCGTCTGGCTCTGGGTCCGGGGTACCTGCTTTGTTATCCCCTCCGAACGTATGCCAAAGCGAGAGCACTGGATTTGAAGAATCCTAGTATACTCCCGCTGAGTCATAGTCCCAAGAGGACAACGGACTGAAAGAGACAAAAAGGCCGGAAATGGTGATGGGGAGGGATGGAGCGGACCGGGATTTTTGCTGCGTTATTTTAACGCAACAAACCCCACCCTTACCTCCTGGGAAATGTGCCTACACATTTCAGAAGGCAAGGCAAGGAAACTACAAGGGGGGGGGTAAACAACAGACTACATGGGGTAAAGGCGAGCTCCTCGCTCGGGGCAATCACGTCACTGTACGTCTATGGGTCTTGTGGTCCGTCGTTATATGGCTTTAAATCCTTCACGTGCCATGTTCCACGTTCCTTCCCGGTGTCGTCGATGAGGACATAAGTCCACGGAGATACCTTCCTAGCTATGCTAAAAGGGCCAACATACTTTGGGGCTAGCTTCGCAGCGTAGTAGTTGGCCGCATCGGAGAGGATGAAATTTCTCCGCCATACCAACTCATTGGGGAGATATTGCACGTCTCTCCGCCTCAGGTTGTATGACTTCGATGCCTGCTTGCTTGCCGTTGCCAACTTCCTACTGATGTCAGCCCTAAGTTCGTTGAACCGCTTCCCTAGCTCAGACATGTCCCTAGCTACCGTTCCTAACGCCCTATCAGACTCACTGGCTCGACTTATGGGTGCCCAAACATGGCCGCCCGCATAAGTGACCATCTCCTTCCCAAAGTTTGCATAAAACGGGGTAACTCCTAACACGTCATGCTGCGAGGTGCGTATGCAACATGCAACCTTCGCCAGATGAGAATCCCAAGTCCGGTGATTATCAGACACGTAGGCTCGTAACGTAGTCTTAATAATCTGGTTAATCCTCTCAGCCGGATTAGCCTGGGGGTGGTAGTGGGCGGTGAACTTAATATCCACCCCGTAATTTGCACACAACGACTTCAGTTCCTTGCTCCGGAACTGAGGACCGTTGTCGCATACCACTACCTTGGGTACGCCGAAGAGCAGAAAAACACTATCTTCTAAATCCCTACATATAGCGGATGCAGTCGCAGACCTCAAGGGGAACAACAAGGGGAATTTGGTAAAGTAGTCAACCACGGTTAAGATGTAGCAGAAACCCCTACTCGATTTCGGAAGTGGACCTACCAAGTCCACGCAGACCATCTCCCAGGGATTCGAAATCCCTTTCCTTTCAACCATCAAACCAGCTGGCTTATCGTTCACCGGCTTCACACTTTGGCAAACCTTACAGTTCCTAACATATTTGGTAATATCTGACCTCATCTTAGGCCAGTAGTACCGAGCTCCTACTCTGACAAAAGTTTTCCTAACCCCCATATGCCCTGCTAACGGATTGTCATGACATTCTTTCAAAACCCTAATCCTATCTAACTTTGGAACTACTTGTTTCCACTCTGAACTACTGTCATGGACAACCACATGACTGGCCCTAACAAATTTATACAAAATTCCCTGCTCTATCCTCCAGGCGGGATAAGCCAACGGATTCGACTCTACTTTTGCAATCATCTTGGCGACCCAGGGATCAGAACTCTGCTCATCTATTCCCGCTACAACCGCAACGTTCCTAGAGAGCATGTCGGGAACGACATGTTCCTTTCCCTTCCGATGCACAATTTCGAAGTCGAATTGCTGTAACCTAACCGCCCAACGCGCTAGCCTACCACACGGATCCTTGAGGTTACTCAGCCATACTAATGAGTGATGATCTGTCACGACCGTAAACCGAACACCTTCGATATACGGGCGCAACTTCTCAATCGCCCACAGCACAGCTAAACACTCCTTCTCCGTGGTTGAATAGTTCCTCTCGTTCCTATTCAACGACCTACTCAG
Source organism: Matsumyia berberina (assembly GCA_917880715.2). Lineage (NCBI taxonomy): Eukaryota > Metazoa > Arthropoda > Insecta > Diptera > Syrphidae > Matsumyia > Matsumyia berberina. The sequence goes on from OU862870.1 coordinate 42,293,005, forward strand.
ATAACAGATTACTTTTTCTCCCTCGTCAAATGTCTGACTGAGTACTGCTCCAACCCCATAGTCCGAAGCGTCTGTCTGAACAACAAACGGGCGCTCAAAATCCGGGCAGGTTAGAATCGGGGCAGTCACCAGGCACTCCTTTGCCTTTCGGAAACTCCCCTCGCACTCTTCAGACCAATTGAACTTACTACTTTTCTTTAGCAAATCGGATAACGGTTTTACCAAAACTGCAAAGTTTGGTACAAATCTCCTATACCAGGAAACCGTTCCGATAAAGCTCCTAACCTCCTTAACATTCTTTGGTGCGGGAATCCTAACCATACTCTCTACTTTCTCTGGATCCACATGCAACCCATTGCGATCCACTACATATCCTAAAAATTTCAATGACGACCTACAAAAGTTACACTTCTCCTTGCTAACCCTTAGACCTGCCGCACACAATCGCTTGAAGACTTCTTCCAAAATTTCCAGGTGTTGTTGGAAAGAATTGGTGACTATGATGATGTCATCCCGGTACACGAAAACATGAGGTTCCAAATCCGCACCCAGCACGGTATCTATAAACCTCTGCCATGTCGCTGGGGCGTTGTTTAACCCGAATGGCATCCTCTTAAATTGGAAGAGTCCTCGATTGGGGACTGTAAAAGCGGTGTACGGCCGCGATTTCTCCTCAACAGGGATCTGCCAATATGCGGACTTAATGTCCAACGAAGACAGATACTTGGCATCCCTGAGCTTGTCCAGAGTAGCGGAGATATACGGGAGAGGGTACGCGTCCCGTTCTGTAACTTTATTCAGCTTCCTATAATCGACACAAAACCTAAACGAGCCATCCTTCTTCTTAATCATCACAATGGGTGAAGCCCATGGACTACTCGACTTTTCAATAATCCCTGCACTCAACATATCTCCTAACTCTTTATCTATATGGCGCTGAACCGCAGGTGAAACCGGATAATACCGCTGCTTGATTGGTTCAGACGCCGTCCTAATCTTGTGCTCCACCAAATGTGTGCAGCCAATGCCCTCTGGCATGTCCTTGAAAACTTTTTCAACGAATGTCGCTAGTTGCCTATCCTGCGACTTATCCAACTCCGATCTCTCTTGGATCGCTGAAATCGAAGCCACGCCGGCTTGATTCGAAAAGCTCCACTCGCCTGATCTCAAATCCGGGACGATTCCCGTTCGGGCCCAAAAGTCGGCACCCAATATCAGGACGTGTGGAAGAGTTGGAATAACAAGACATTCCAGCAACACCGATTTCCTTGCACTACAAACGGCAAAGACACACAACCTACTACTTCTATCCCGGCACCATCTGCTAAAGCTACCCTACTGACTTTTGCCTTCTCTAACTTCAATCCTAAATCTTTCAAAACTTTCCATCCGTCCCTACAGATGATCGTACGCGACGCCCCCGAATCTAATAACCCTACCAACCTAACACCATATACACTAACTCCTAAATACGGGCGTACGTCATCCTTCCCTGCCTCAAGTGTGAAACCGAGTTGAACGACCTCCTCGTTCAACGCCAACTGGTTGCCAGCAGGCAACCTAACTAATGTCTTCGGACCTCTTGTCCTGCCGACACAAGAGTCCGCTGCCCATTTCCCGAGCAGTTCCGACAATCCCTACGATTGACCCCAATCTGGCCACAACCTAAACATCTCCTAGGAGCGGAGCAAGTATTTGCGAAATGACCTTCCCTGTTACAGTTGAAGCACCTCAACCGCCTAACCGGCTGAGGTTCCCTACTCACGACAGACACGGATAAGGGTGGTTCCTCGACTGCCACATAGGCCAAGTCGGGTTCCAAAAGATTTCGGGAACGCGAGGAAGGTGGGGGTACAAAGGAGTCAACATTAGCCCGGACTGACTCCAACTTCCTACCCAACGCTACCAAGTCCATAATGGACTTTGGGTCTGCCAACCCCAGTTGCGTCTGGTAGAAAGGAGCTAAGTTCCTTTGCACTATCCCCAACTTCCGTCTCTCCGACAAAGGTTCACAAAGCCTGCCAAACATGCTCTGCATGATGGCAACAAACACCCCAATAGACTCTTCCTTCCCTTGGGTACGACGCCTAATCTCTTCCATCAAGAGATCATCGTAGTTGGGTGGAAGAAACTCCAACCTCAGCTCCCTAACCAATTCCTGCCATGAACTAACTGTCCTCCTAACCGACCTAAACCAAAGAAGTGCCTTCCCGTTGAACAATTCCACCGCCGACCTGAATAACTGAGTCTCGCTGACTCCCCTGGCTTCCCTCAACTCCTCCACTCGTTCCAAGAAGGAGTTTATGGAAGCCCCGCACCGCTCCCCTGAAAACTTCAAGTCCCACTTGGACAAGTTTTCAAATCTCTCGACTGGCATGACCACACGGTTGGATCGCTCACCATCGATTGCGCTTGAGTCCCTCTCAAGTGCAATGGCAGACGATGGTGGCGAAGGGGGTTGTGTGGCTACTCGTTGCGGAACGGGTTGTTCCGCTTCCTCTGCTGGTTTGGCATCTATTTCCTCGTCTGTTCCCGCGTCGTCCTCCAGGCTGGCTAGCAACAACATAAGTTCCGTCCTTATGTTGCGCTTCTCTGCTTCTTCCTCTTTTGATTCTGGGCGCGATCTCCCGATCCTCGCTGTGGCCCACTCAATTTTGGTTATTACCTTAAGGTAATCCGTTGATCCGCGCAGGGGTGCATTCACCAGCAAGCCTTCTATCTCCAGAATCTTTTTCTGGACGGCTTGGGTATCGTCGTCGAAGGAGAATGGATAGTCCACCACGTCCGCGGACCCCCGTCGTTCCAGAACACGAGCCGCCCGTAGCGACTTCCTCATTCTGTCGACGGATTCAGCTGCTAACCCGCGATATGCCATTTCATAGGCCAGCTCTTCCTGAGATAACCTATTAATTTCCATCGTAAAAAAAACAAAACTTCCCACAAATAAAAAATTACCAAAAGAAGAAAATCGGACAAACAAAAAAAAAATCTTTGAGCTTCAACCCAGGTTAAACTACAAAAATCATATAAAATAAAATTGCCAAAGGAAAAAAAATTAAAATCAACAAAAGTTATACCACAAAAATATAAAAGAAAAAAGTTTGGGGGGCACTGGGTTTAGTACTAAAGTACTAAACCGATCTCGCGCAAAGAAAGAGAAAGAGACTAAATGATATCAGGTAAGAAAGAAAAAAAAAATGGCAAGAAAAACGTAAACACACCAAAAAAAATCATACAAGAAAAAAAAATCACCCAAAATAAAAAGTGCCTCCGAAATGTATGTACGAGTATAATAATGTAATTAATGTAGGTATTATGGGCAAATCAAGGTAATAAAATAATGGAAAAAAAATTAAAGAACACAAAACACCTACTTGTGATCAAGGTGGAATACCTTGATTATACGGGGTAGAGATGATGAAATCCAACGATGATTTTTCTGCGAAGCCCACTGATGACCGACGGATGGGACAATGTTTATCCTCCTGCACACTATCACTTTTCCACTTCACTTTTTGATCTGAAAAAAAGACAAGCCGATTAATCTGGACAGGATAAGAAACACAAAAGACACTTCCCACAAAAGGCACAGGAAACAAACGAGATCAACACCACAATTAATTAAAAGAAAGGCCCCACGTTCGGGCGTCAATTTGTTGGGAAATCCCGGTGCGCGAAGTAAATACTGAAGAAGATGAGAGAAGCGCGACCGAATTCCCAACACCGGCAGCAACGATCTTGCTGACCCACCGGCTGCTCAGCTGGGTCGGGTTCGAGAGAGAGGGGAAGAAAGGGGTTAAGGGCGCCACGCAATTTTTTTGTAGAAACTGCGAAAACTCGTAAAAGAAAGAAAATAATTGTTTGGTGGGTGTCCCAGATGGGGAAGAAAAATTAAAATTTATATTTTTTTCTCACTTGGGGGGATGACAAAAAAATCGGCCAATGCAAAACAAAAGAAATCAAAAGAAAGTTCGGTTAATCAAGAATTAGAAGCTACGGAACTTGGCCCAACGGGTAAGTTCCGGATTCCCTTGCGGAACTCAGACAACGGGGTCACGACGGTACAATGTAGCCGGTAATGCGCTACAGTAAAACAAACGGGGGGGGCGAAGGCTTATCCGGAGAGTAAATAACGAACCCTCACAAGGGGCTTTAGGGGGTATCACCAAAATCACAAAAATCACTAGCAATATGCACTCACAAAGAAACTACCACAAACCACTCTACTTATCTGTGCTATGGGGCTCTCCAGGCTATCTCCGGGGATGAGGTGGAACCGTCTCCGCCACAGTCTGTCCGTTTCTTCAGTTTCGTTTCGCCTTGTTGTTTTGTAGCTTCGTTCTTTGTGTTATTTCGCCACTTGGGTTGTCCTGTTTTCCTCGTTCTGTGTTGGGTGTCTGTCTATCCTTCTTGTGTTTTGGTTTTCTTTTTTTGTACCACTTTTGTCTTTCTTTCCTTTTTTTTGTTCTATTTTTCTCGTCTTCTCTGTTAAAAGAACTCCGCGCTGTCGAAAGGTCGGCTAAAGAGTGTCGGTCTAATGTCTTGCGATCACTCACGCTCGCACACACTCATTCACACATGGGGCGAACTCAGCTATTCTAGCTTAAGCTGAATCCGCCCCGCCGCTGACTTCTCTTGATTCAGCTGTCGGAACAAAGGGAATCACATCCAGAGTTCCGACAGCTTCTCCATCAGCGGCTCCCATTCAGCATTCAGCATATCTCACATCGTCGAGTCGTTACGTCTGTTTAGACGGGGACTGCTTGGGTTCGGGTCCCCTCCCAGCCGGAGATCCACATTTACGCTACAAGGCCTCATTAAAATTCCTACGCACAGATAAGTAGGTTAGACAAGATCAGAAGTTTGGGTGGCGGATAAGCATTCGCGCAGATGTCAAGACAAGGGTAAAATGAGCCGCAGGGGAATCGAGAACTTTCCCTAACAAAATGAAATTTAAGTATATGTATAATATGTGGGGGAGGGGGTTTACAATACTAAATAATGTCGGTGTCGTCAAACAAACAATGGTTTTTAGGGTGGGCTCTCAGCCTTTCGTACATATGCGTTGCGGACCGTCCGTCCGGTTATGGGTCTTCGAGGCAAAGGGGGCGGACCGTCCGTCCGTCCGAAGAGATTCCAGACCGTCCGTCTGGCTCTGGGTCCGGGGTACCTGCTTTGTTATCCCCTCCGAACGTATGCCAAAGCGAGAGCACTGGATTTGAAGAATCCTAGTATACTCCCGCTGAGTCATAGTCCCAAGAGGACAACGGACTGAAAGAGACAAAAAGGCCGGAAATGGTGATGGGGAGGGATGGAGCGGACCGGGATTTTTGCTGCGTTATTTTAACGCAACAAAGACAAAGCGAAGATAAAGCAAATCTAGCCCAAGTCATAGTTTGCTGCCCAATCGGTCACCACCGAAGTTAAGATTTACTTTCTCCACTTGTCATTGAAGTAGAAATCTATCCTCCTTCTACACCTCAGCCACAAGCATCTTCTTTGAATTGCGGACACGAGAGGAAACCATAAAAATCGTAGTGAAAACAATAAAAGTGATTGTGGAAGTGATAAAGTAACAGAATAACATAATCATCACATCATCCTCTATTGGGTTTCCTTTTCAATTGCATCTTGTCAAAGGTGTTACCCTCAATTCGGGTACGCGCCAAGGAAGCCAAAGTGACATTTTGTCACTCCACAGAACAAACTGTTCTGGGTTATCACGACCACCAAATCAGACCATAAGTTGCCCGATGATGTACGATATGGCTTTTTCCGCTGCAGCAGTCAACAGGACGCACTGGATGCGTGGCCAGATCGTAAATATCTAGATTTTTGGGCCCTGCCACAGACGGTAGACAGGTAACACCCGCTCGCAAGTGAGTTTCCATGGAAATCCAGTGTCCACTTGAGTGGCTCACGGAAATGAAATGACAATGTAACTGAACGGATGATCACCGGGACGGTGACTGAATTACAAGTGGAATTATGAGGCAGAGTCGATGGCAGTAATAAAACTGATGCCCGTGCCCAGGTAATAAATAATTTTCCGTTCGTTTTCTGTTCCTTCGAAGGCTGGGCTGGCATGCGTTAGGCAGGTTTTTGTTTGTTTTGGAAATGAAACACGCTGTTGTGCAATAAACCAATTGCTACTGTAATCGACACGAGAATGGTTTTCTTTTTTCTCGAATATGTAAGTGGATTGATCAAGCAGACGTTTGTAATCACAAGTCAACAGTTAAGCCATGGTTGAGTGGTGTGCAAGCAGGCCCGGACTTAGAGGGCCAGGGCCCCTAGGCACTTGGCATTTGGAACCCCCTCCCCCATCTCGAAATGATTTTTCGCTTTCGACTGTGTGTTGATGCCGTAAAGAAATTGTACAATGATTGTAAAATACCGAAGAAAGGTATAGCAAGACTCGGCCGCACATGTTCCAACAAGATTCAGGGAATGAGCCGAACAGGGAACGAAATCTATCAGAGGGTTCACTTGTTTTATTCTCGCTTGAAGGCACACCCGAGATATTGCTAGCATTGTCTTAAGACTGCCCCCGACAATCGGAGATGTCCAAGTTGTGTTTTTTTCAATGTCCCTAGGACGATTTTAACCAAAAATCATTCGGCAGGACATCCGTTTTCAGAGACATATCTACCTTTAAAAGAAAGTTGATCTAAGTGAGAAATATCCGGAATAGAGTTCACAGAGATGGAAAAATATTTGACATGTTTTATCTCAGTCACGATTGTATTTATGACTTTTTCTGCCATGATATTGGTTATTTCATCGCATATTGTTGACGAAAGATATGATGTTGTGCCACTACCTTTGTTACCGTGGTGTTTTATGTGTAAGTCCAGAAAAGGATCGAACTCAGCCAAAAGTTCTAGGGTCATAACATAGTTTCCACTGTTTTTCGATCCAAATTTCTCATGGGAACCACTAAATGGCAATCCGCGTACAGAAAGTAACCTCGTAATGCCGCAATGCGCCTCAAAACCTTATGTCAGTATTTTATTTCTTCTTTCGTTTGAAGAATAAGACTCTTGTCAACTCTACCGCCAGCATTTTTCCTAGCTAATAGTTTCGCAAGTGCTGACCTGTTTTCGTCTGAATTCTCATGTTCCTTCATTCTTTGAACTGCGTTTTTCCAATCGTTGTACCCTTTATTAACTAGCAACCCCAAAACACTGCACCCTTACTCTTCGAAAATACGAGCTAAGATCGAAGTCGTGTTTTACCATTGTTCAACGTTCGGCTAAAAAGTGACCGTGATAGATACTTGGTTTTATCTGCGTACTGACGCCTTGAAGAAGAAAAGCCGGCATCAATATTTTGTTTCACGCCATTTTCAACAAGGTAACTTCGTAAACAATGTAACTTCGTCTAGCGTCCACTCAGCAGGATCGTCACTTAAAGAAGAAGAAATCGCAAAACATTTGTCCGAATGCGATTCAGATTCAGGATTTTCTAAAGAATAATTTCCTGTAGCAGTTACGGAGTTTTCAGAAAAAAGTATCTCGGGCAGTTGTCAGTTTTCTGAAAATTGCTTAGACATAAATATTAATATTGTATGGTAAAGGGCGAAATCTTTCAACGTTGCTCCTTTAGCTTTAAATTTATTTCACAAAAGAATTTGTGAATGATTTTAAGCCTCAGTTGAATATGTAGTATAGGAATATGTGGTATAGGCTGGCTGGGCCCCTAGGCTGGGGCCTTGTAGGCCTAGGTGGAAATCCGGCACTGTGTGCAAGTACAGACTGATGGTAGACACAGGTACATATGTACATTTGACAGTTCAATATGTTTCATTTCCATTATGACTGGTTAACTTTGTGCGGGATCTAGGTCGTCCAAGAACCAAACAATCTCGCAATTGATTATTTGATTTATGATAGACGTTTTCACGAAAATCGGAGTAGTTTTTAAGCGGTGCCTTTTGCCTTTAAACAGCTGTTCTGCTATCTCTGGTCTGGTCTAAACTTATGGATCAACTCCTGAGTGACCTCAAAAAATCCAGTTCTTCTTAAACTTTCTTCATTGCACTTAAACGCTTCCGCAAACAGAGCCCAAGCTTTATGTCTCATACTACCTTAAAGTGTACTATGTATCTTACAGGCACTTAACATCCTAAACAAGCTCATGTCAAGCTCAGAAGCATAAGCATACGCCCTTTTAAATCTTAATCCAAGGAAAAAACCAAGTGGGATACAAAGGACCACTTCTTGACAATATTCACTGAGAAGTTAGTCAATTCCTAAGGCTGTCTTTACATTAAATTTCAAAATACCTAGTCATTTTTCAGGCAGAGCTCTTATAAGACCCCCTTCCCTCCAAGTTATAGACGAATAAATCCTTTCTCGACAGTCAAGCTGCGATAAACGTCCTTCCTCCGACTACTTGCTGTCCTTTTTCCTTGGATTTGGTATCCCCTTACGGGTCTTAGAACGTCAACCATGCTTTTTTGTAACATTGACGGTCACTTTCTAGGTACTGCATCCACATATTAGTACCGACTTCACGCTTAATGGAAACAGTCGCAGCTTGGTGTTATTACTTGCATCTGATTGTACTACCTCTCCAGTTCTTTGATGCAACCCAAAGCAGCTTTTGCTTTCCCGATTCGTCTAAATACATCTAGTTCGGTGTCGCCCTCAATCGATAGGCAGGTAGGTAAGGGAATGGGCACCAATTTTTTTTTCTTCGATAGGAATAAGTATCTTATTAGGTCTTTCAGCTTAACATTACATAGGTCCTCGCAAAGAATTTTCGAGACTTCTCATTCTTCCGTGACAAGCAGATTCCAGCGCATATCTGTCATTAGACTTCGATCTCTATGTGAGTTTTAATGGAGGTAATTTGAACTCTTGTCAGCCACCTTGGCTCAGTGGTTAATTCGTTGGATTGCTGTGCTAGCTGCGTAGGTTCAAGTCTCAGCCATGTGCTTCGCTCATCCATAGCTGTCCTGCCAGCTATTTATTTATTTTTTATTTGGAACTCTTATAGGAGAGATCCTGTGAAATATTGCAATGCCGTCCCTTTTTCTTAGCTCAGCTTTTTCATTTAATGCAATTCTGGTATATTCCATTTCGCAGGTTCTTGTTAGGTTGTGAACCTTTTTACTGGCGATTGTGGCTAACAACCCTTGCATACATGTATACAAAATTGTGATTTATTTTAAAATTTTGACATTGTCATCTATTAGTGAAACAAAGAATTATGATCTTAGCCCACATGACAATTGTACGTGACGTCCTCCACACCATGAACGGCCATAGGCTTTTCCATCCTCGGTAGAGAGCATAGCCTGGCCACGGGTCTCCTTAACGCTCCATTTATTGTTTGGACAGAGCAACGGCATCCAAGCCCTGGTAAAGTTCTACTCGGCCAAGCGCCACTTCATGGGAGGAAGGTTCTCATCGGACAGGATGACCACATCGCCAACCTGCATCACACTGCTCTTCATACGCCACTTTTTCCGTTCTTTTAGACCCTGAAGATATTCGTTTCGCCACCTATTCCAAATTGCTGAATTAGTCATTGCACTCATTGTCATCTGCCGAGATATGTAAGATTCTTATCGCTTAAGTCAGGGTCTGAAATCATCTGTAAATCCAAAGCTTAAAAATGTCGTTTTCAACTCATCTTGAAAGACACTGCATCGTCGCTTATTCTTAAACCGTGGCTCCCTTACCAACTTCCATTTTAGACTATCTTAGAAAATTTTAGAATGTTCAGTGTGATGAGCTTTTCATTTCCATTTTATTTGTGACTTGTAGGTTCCTCCTTTCCTCCTCCTCCTTTTTAACCTAACCTTACCTAGTCAGACAGCCCTTCCAACAAAATGAATAGAGATGCGTCATCTCTAGGACAATATGGCCTACATACAACCAGACAAAAACAGACATCTCTTTAGCAAAAATCGGAGGGACATTTGCCGGCTTGTAGCAATCTGCATAGGTCTCTGGATAGTTAGTCGGCAACCATGCGACAAGACTGGGCATCCTCTTCAGCATTTTTTCTTTTTATAATTGGAACACAGTTGATCCGCTCTAGCACCGCACTCACTCAGAGAAACCTTTAGTGTCAACTTAAATAGTCTTAGGGTAGCTCAGGTTTAAGCGCAGAGAATGCAGTCAGTGATGCATTTAATACACTTCTGTTGGATCTGAGCTTGTTCGCTCGTGTAGTCTTGGACTTTAAAAATTTCAATGACCTTCCTGAAATCCACATAAGGACCAACAAACGGCAACCCCTCTCACATTCTTAAAAAACTTGGGTTCCCAAGAGTCGTGGTATCACAACGGCTAAAATTGGGTCTTATTGGCCTGATCATCGCCACTTTTGCCCTCCTGAAGGTGGACCAGCAAAATAACCTTCCTAATAAGTTATACCGTCGCCACCCCATGAAGCTTTAAACTAATATTAGAAAATAAAACTCGTGATGAGCTTTCACTTTTTTTCGTGAATTGTAATATGCGACACTCATTGCTTTGCATCGATAAGTGATTTTCCTTATTTTTGTGTCACATGCTCCGAAATAAGTCCCCATGAGTTTGAAATACATTTTTAAGTGACGCAAATTTCTATGTAATGGTGCCCTGCCCAATGTAGTTCCCCAAATAAGTTGTTTATCTGTCGCTCAATTAAAAGTCGTTCGCATGCATTAGATGCATCCCATTGCCGCTTGAGTCTGAGAGGAATTCGCAAGTGATACGTATGACGCACATAACATTGGACAATGGACACTAGCCGGACTTATTAATATTTTCATAACCTCATGTGATACGTTTTATTCATTTTGACTATTTGGCGATTAGGTAATACGTATTGTTGGACTAGTGACCACATATCTAGAAACATTCCACACCCTAATTTGGTTGAGGTCCTCTTCTACTGATAAGTGCCACCTTAGGAGAAGTCTTGATTTACTGCGTTGGTCCTCCATGTATTGCGTCGGCCGGTACATTGGTGTTATTTCGTCTACTAGATAGATGTCATAGTTCGGGGTACAGAGCCCGGACCGAAGCCTGTAAGGATGAACAAGGGAACATCGTAGTAGAATCGCGATTGATGCCGAGGATATGGAAGAACTATTTCTGTAGACTGTTCAACGGGGATGACGAATCAAATCCCGCTGTCAGACAGAATGAACCATTCAACCTGAATGATAAAAACTAACAGCTCCGTCCACCCGATCTGGACGACGTGAAGATTGCCATATCTAAGCTTAACTCCAACAAAGCGGCTGGAACTGACGGCCCAACTGCCGAGCTGTTCAAAGCGCCAGGCGATGACTTGGTAAGCAGCGTGCACGAACTCATCTGTAAAATGGGGTCGGAGGAAAGTATGCCCGATAAATGGAACCTCAGCATTGTTTGCCCGATCCTCAAGAAAGGAGACCCTCTGAACTGCGCCTTGTGAACGCCTGAAGCCGTTCGTCAACAACCTGATTGGTCCATATCAGTGTAGCTTTAGGCCAGTAAAGTCCACCATTGACCAAATATTCACACTCCGGCAGATCTTGACGAAATCTCAGGAACTTCAAATCGATACTCACCACCTTTTCATCGATTTCAAAGCCGCATATGACAGCATCTATAAAATCGAGCTCTATAGAGCTATCTCTGATTTTGGCATACCTGCCAAACTCGTCCGTCTGTGCAGGATGACGATGGAGAATGCACACTGCTCCATCAAAGTCGGTCAAGACCTCACTGAGACCTTTGATGTCAAGAACGGATTTAGCAAGGCGACGCGCTGTCATGCGACTTCTTTAATATCGTTCTTGAAAGAGTTGTGCAAAACTCAAGCGCCAACACCAGAGGCACAATCTTTCAAAAGTCCGTATTGAGACGGTGGCGGCGAAGATCGGTTTAGCGGTCAATGAGGTATATACTGTCAACAAAAAAGGACTCCCAATACCGACGTCTCGGACAGAACGTCACTATAGACAGCTATAACTTTGAGGTAGTTAAGGACTTTGTCTACCTAGGCTCCGCTATAAACTCAGACAACGATACCAGCGCTGAGATTAAACGAAGAATGGGCTAAGAAGGCAATTGAGTAGCAAAGCCCTCTCTCGAACAACTAAGGTGACCCTGTATAAGTGCTTAATCGTCCCAGTCCTGCTATACGGCGCAGAAGCATGGACTTTGTCAAATGCGGATGCGGTCGCTCTTGGCTGTTTCGAGAGGAAAATTCTTCGGATGATTTTCGGTCCCATCTATATAGACAGTGAATGAAGGAGGACCGGCTGTACAGCGACATCGACTTAGCCAGAAGAGTGAAGGTCCAACGACTAAGGTGGATGTAGAGTGGATGGACACCAATGTTTCGGCTCGGAAAATCTTCGAATCCACACCCGAGGGACGGCGCAGTAGAGGAAGGCCGCGACTCAGGTGGCGCATGCAAGTGGAAGGGGACCTTTTCCAATTTGGCGTGCGAAACCGGAGGCAGCTGGCTTAAGATCGAGCTGGCTGGAGATGCTACTATACATCGACCTAGCATTGCTATATGTACTCCTATTGCCAAAAAACAGGCCTGATTGTCATCAAAGTTAGATCAGAGCATCTACGTATTTCTCTGTCCTTTGAAGTCAGTGGTCTTAAGTTAACGAAACCTTCCTAAGTCGATCAGGGCTGCAATCACGCCAGAGACGTACGATTTTTATTGGATAATTTGCTGCCCGAACTGTTGAATCAATTAAATCAATAAATTTACGACAATTTTGCGATAAAGTTTCAACAATTTCCCCTTGTGTAGACCCGCACGTTCACTTTAGACACCTGATACTGCCACAATCGATAGCATAGCAAAAGAAACCATCAAAACCATTCAGATGTGTTCTTCAATGTGATTTCTCGTCGTCGTCGGAACGATTTCTTTGCATTCGAATTCCGAAACCAACAAAAGTTTCAACAAACCGTTAATGTCCTAGTTGGAAGCGAGCGTATTTCATACACTCAATCCCAATGCGGAATGCAAATAAATCACCAAGTCTAAATCACCAAGTGCCTACAATACACACGAGAACACGCAAGAGAGCGCGAGACGAAACGAATCCCGAATACAAATTGTCGACATAAATCCATCATGACCACCGACACCACCTACCTGCCTGCGCACAGCTCCATGGCGTATCTGAGCTGAATAGAAATGTCGATCATCACCTGCTCCACATTTGCGCCCGAGGAGGGTTGGCGCTACATGCATTGTGCGGCGGCGGCGGCGGCGGCGACGGGCGATTATTCGCACGCATCACGTAACGTAACGTTTCATTAGCCCCGTCCGTGCGTCGTAAGGTGAATGTGCCCCTGTCTGTCTCGCAAGTCACAACTTGACCCAGATGTGAATACTTGAAGTCTCATTAGAGCACCCACCCTTAGGGGCATTGGGTGCGATGTATAGAGTGAGTGTGTGTGTGTGGCAAGCAACTAACCCATCACCCTCCATAAACAGAGACCGGCGTCCAGATGGAACGTGATGGACACGCTGGTAACTGGCAGTGCACGAACGTGATCTCTCAGACCGATTTCATTCATAAATTGACGCGGCGGCGGCAGAGCGTTTGCTGCTGCAAAATTCGTGATTTGCAAGAAGAACAGCGCGCGTACACATCCGCTCGTAGCCGTCCGTCCAATGGACGTCAAGGTCCATGTTCAAAGAAAAAAAAAACGTGTTTTTTGTTTTTCCTTCCTGACTTTTTGTTTAGCCCCTTATCACGTGCGAGGTAGTGCCCATTTAAACCCTCTAAAATCGGGTAGGGCTATTGTCCTTTCTCCACATCATCGACCGTTTGGATACGTGAGCACTGACTCTGGGGTGAATGCGGGGTGCGTCTCAATTTGCTCGACAGCATTGAAAAGTTATTTCTTTGGAGTCTTCAATTTCCACCCTCGCACAACCTCACACAGGCACACACATCCCTGCAATCAATGATAGGGAACTCATTTAAAACGCAAATCTTGTTCGCATCGGAGAACATTCAAGTGTACTGCTGCTTTATGGGCTTACGTGGCTGCATGTACTCGAGGTATTCGGAATTAATTTTCATTCCTGGACTGACGAGGATGCTATGCTACATGCTGCTGGTGTGAATAATTGGAGTCCTTTCAAGGATCCGTTACTCCGTCTTGTGTTGCTCTCAAATAAATTCTATACATTGGGTGTGTGTGCGGGTGTGCGCAGGTGCGAACTTGGATGTTGGGTGTGCGTTTTGCACGCGTTGCCATTTCCATTGTTTACTTTTGTGTGGCATGCTGTTTGCTTTGGGTCGATATTTTGATCTGCAAATGTAGACACAATGTCTAAATTGACAGTGTTGTGCTTGATTGGTATTTTCAGTTGGCTAACAGTCCGGTCGTGTTGAAAGCAATGTATGAACGCGATTGTTGGTTTGAGCTGTTTACTGATGGGATGTGGTGGGTGCTGGACGTACATAGATTAGTTAAACTTACAAGCTTTATATAGTCGTGACATTTTTGTGTTAATCAGTGAACGATTATGTTGATAAAAATTATTTTGACAGCTGTCGAGGAATTTGGGAAGAATAGTGATTGAACACAGAATCGATTGCTGTAAGCTTAAGTTAAGCCCACAAAGGTATATCAGGTAATGAGATGGTGGACGAACTTGCTAATATGCGATGGTATCACATAGACACAGTGTCACATAGCCAGATCACTATGGCCAGACTTCGATAAAAAGAATCCAAAAATCTCCTATAAGTTAGTCGAAGGGAAATATAAATCGTCTCTAGTATCCTTACAGGACTCTGCGGAAAATGAATCCATGCGGAGCGTCTTTGATTACCCTAAAATGACTACTTCAGAAGCTCCAGGGACGAAGAGGAAATCGAATCCATCCAGCACATGCTATGCGAGTGTCCCGCACTGGCCACTAGAAGATTGCGGCGTACTCTTAGTAGTAGCTTCTTCCGTGGGCAGGACGACCCTAATGTCGCTGATTTTAGGAAAGTTCCGAGATTTCTATTCCTTTCTGGGTGGTTTCTAGATTAGCCAACTGTACCTATGACCAAAGGAATAAAACCGTGTCTGGTTTGGCTATCAACCCAATTTTGTAGGTAGTGCACTGTCGATTGTTTGTGGACCTATTTTGCGAATAGCTCGATGCATGTTTTTCTTAAGTGCGTCAATTGTTTGTGGATTGTCGAAGTAATACGTAACCAGTGCCAATGTTTAAAATTCTCCGCATAGTATAACAATCAATTTCTTATAACGAAGGTTTGACAGTACTATTTTACTCGGGTTGGTGCAACTAGTGATGAAATAACACTCACTTCGAAAAGAAACCAACAGATGGCCTACCGTTTACATTTACTTTTATTATAGAACTGCTTTCTTCGCGGACTAAGCTGGAGTGCTTCTGTTCTAGTATTCCTAACGAAAATTAGGCTCTGTGGGGTCCTTAAAGGCATACCTAAGTGGCAATGGCCGGGTTTAAAGACCTTTCGTGGCAAGGAAGTTCTTTTACAACAGAGGAACATTTTAAGCATGATCGAGTGGAGGTACCTCAGGATAGTGCTCGCGGACGAGCCGAGGTTTAATTGTATCTGGAACGGTGAATCCCCTACCGTAGTGTTTTATTCTGCAGTGATGGACATATGGATGGACATTCGCAGAAATTATGCTCAGCAGTTTCTTAGTCGTCCAAGTAGAGTTGGCACAGGTCCGACGGACCTGTGAAGATCGTAGTTGTGTGCACAATGTGCTGTGAGAAAGGTCGTGAGAAGCTTAATGTCGCTTTTGTTTAGTGCGACATACAAATGTGTCATGCGATAAAGGGCCCACAACATCAGTGTCAACGTACATAAAGAACTACAACCGTTGTTTCGTTGGTCTAAGAAGGCTATTGGGAAGTAAAGCTCTCTCATGAACGACTTGGAAAGCCTTTGATTAAACAGTCATCTTCCCTGTTTTGTTATATAACTCAAAAGCGTGATTTTAACAAAAATCGATGAACGCGTCCCGTTCATCCTTGTTTCGAAAGGAAGATTCTTCGTGTGATATTCAATCAATCTTCTTTTGTCTGAATGTAAAGGAAAAAATTCCAGACCAGAAGGTATTTGAATTCCCCCCGAAGAAACAACGCATCAGAGGAACGCATTTTTCAATAGTGATTATAACCAAGTCAGTATGCGACCCTGTAGGGAGCTGGCTACGGTTTGAGCTGATTAATCTTGCTAGCTGGCATGTTTGGCAGTTCTTCTAAGTCCTGAAAGATATGACTACCTTGTATTTAGTATCTAATAGGGCCCATACGCGACACAAGCATGCTTCCAGCAACACTGTTGGCGTATGAGACCCATAAATTGGTCCTGGGTCCTTGGCAGTGCCATAGAAGGAAGGTATATCAATATGTACTTACATACATACGTATGTACATCAACACATAGTGCCCGGTTACTATCCCTAGTATCAAGTATGTAGTCTGTGCTAACTTCTGTCGGCATTTGCTTGCCTAAAATGTGTGTCAAGCTGGAAGTCCAATTGGTATTGTTTGCTGAGGATCGTTTTGCAAATAGATCTAGAGGTGCTAAGAATTATCTCTAATGCTAATGCTGTTGGTGTGGTTTTGATAGTTGGGGTAGCACCTAAATATGCATGTCATTCTTTATCCTCTGGCCAGCATTTTTCAGTTGAAGACTTTACTTGCAACTTGACACCGAACTAAGTTACCATATGTCTTAAAATAGCTGTCCCCAAGTTTTCCCAAATAAGTTGCGCTAAGTAGGTATGTAGATATGTATATACTATGTAGTTCTTATGTATGTATGTACTCATTAATCATCACCGAGGTTCAGGTGCGTTGGGCTGCCTTGTGAGCTGTATAGGCTCAAGCCTCAGCAAATATCAACGAAAATATTTTTGAAATCTCAATTCGCAGGTTGTTTCCATTCGTACGAAAAATGTAACTCGCACAGCATGGCGCTGCAAAAAGCTAAGCCTTGGCCGACCATTTATTTATTTTTATGTCCCAGTTCTATAGGGGAAGTATTGCAATCCCTCCGAACAAAATGTTTCGAGATTTTAACAGACCTTCACATTAGGATCTTGGAGTCGTTTGCACCCGTTCAAGCCAAGATGTCCACATCAGCACATGCGCAGCATTCTGGGATTTACCTTCACAGATCTGGCAGAATGGGTCGTCCACATGCTTTTACTTGTAAATGTACTCCCGAAATAGTGCGTCGCTGATGCCCATCTTGGGGTCGCATACAAGAGCGTGGACTTGCTCACGGTCATCAAAATATTTCTGACCAGCTGCCTTGGTCGTCCAATGTTTGGCTTGAGTCTGCATAGTGCTGCTACTGCCTGAGAAGGCTGCGTACTCGCACCATTGTGCAGCGTTAGGCCCGTTTTAGTAGCAGATTATGTGTAGATTCGTCAGATATCCCACAGAAAAATTTCGCTCAATTTAATAGGGAAATTACTTCAGCTGTTGCACTTTGTAATGTTGGACGATCCCATCAGCATCTGCGGAAGTCTTCACGTTCAAAGGTTTATCATCGAAAAGCTCTAAGCAGACGGAATTAGTTGGTATTGCTACGTGTAAAGGCGACCACACATTAGGAAGAGCATTAGCAATTGACGTCTCATCGAAAAGTATTGTTGGTTAGTTTAGAGTGCTCCTCAAGACAAAGGTATACTTAGACTAAAGGTGAGTCCATTCAGGAAAACAAATATTGTACGAGGAGGCAGGAAAACAACACACTGATTGCACAAATGGCAAAAGAACACAGCTGTGTAACGATAAAGGACCTGCTGTGGTTTTCTCAGGTCCGCGTCAATAGCCAACTCCATAAGCGGAGCAGCAGCAATTCAGTTTAAATGGACAAGCTTCTACAATAAGAAAAGTGCTAATGAAAGGAAAATAAGAATGCTTCTGCACATCAAAACTTAGTTAATGACTTGACGTAGGTATAGGTACATATGTTTCTTACTAGAATATCGCTTCCTACTGGCCATTCATTGGATCCAAAGACTTGAATAGTTTCCTAGTCTGTGGCTTAGTGCCAGAATAAGCAGAACTATGTGTGGTAGGTAAGTACCTAAGATTAGTTGTTCATGGCGTCCTATTTGGGAATTTAATTATCGTTGGGCGCCGTCATTTTGTAAACCTTAACGAGTTACATATTTGCAGATGTAGATATTCACTGTGTTGCGGCGAATTTTTATGTAATTACTAGGAGGGAACTGAGTCGGGGCCTTAACTAACCAGTCGAGCTGCTGGAAGTGTCCTTTAAGGACCTCTACAAATCGATACAAATCGGCCACTGGCCTTCTTCGTTATTTTGATAAGCTCATGCACTTCATGAGAACTTTTGAATGCAGACAGGAAACTTAGGTCAGGTTAGGTTAGTGGGCAGGCGAAAGGAAGAACCATAACGCTACACTTAGGTCAGTTCAGATTGTGATACCCGTTGGGGGAAGAGAGTGTCCCCTACTCATAGGAACGCTACTCAATAGTTACAGCTGCATACACACATATGTATATATGTATATAAATGGATATCAGTAGAACATGACCAACTTACTTCGTCTGTGATACAAACCACCCTGTAGATTTAATGAACCTCATTTTTTGGTCCACCGGTGTATCGGATAATTCTTCAACGTGCTCGAAAGAGTGCAGTCCGAGGAACTTATTTCTTAAATGGCAGAGACTAAGACAATGGCAAAGAAAGTGGGTCGTATCTTAGTTGACCTCCTCATCGCCACACCCCCTACAAAGGTCTCCTTCTGTTCATCTGCTGTTAGCCTCCCTTAAGGCTCTTTTCTCTGCTTCGAGCTTAAGTGTGCAAAGCGGGATGTTCACTGAAGTCTCGGCTTGTTCTGGGCTTGTTGCCAAGCCGTTTCTCGCCAGTTCGTCAGCATTTTCGTTTTCTGGACAGGAAACTTAAAAGATATTGGGTTCACGCGGATCGGTGACCAAAAGACCAAAAGGTGATGGTGCGTGATTACCGTACTTCGTTGTATATATAGTGCGCTCGAATGATGAGTAAATTGACACATATTAATGATTAGACACCTGTCGGCAAGTAATGAACATCCTCGGAGAGCGTAAAAAGCATTCTCAATTAATCTTCAGGAGTCGGCAGTCAAAACCTTGTGTACATACATCCAGGTCCCTTTCATTCGTTGGAAAAAGTCTAGAATTTAGGCTTTGGGCCCCCTCGGGCTGTCGCGTTAGCTATTTGTTTACTTATTTCAAATGGATGGCACCTACAAATGTATATTTCCAATAATGGAGGTCGTGTCATGTCATTGTTTACCTCAATCTCAACTGCGTCAGTTGCACAGAAAGGTTCGTATTCTCAAAATTGTTTAGAGATCGTGTCTGACGGCAGTCCTTGGTAGATTTAAATTGGTCCACACCTTGTACTTATCCCTTACATGAACATTCTTACATACATGTGAACATCTGTACATAAATACAATAAGAGCTCTGAAATAGTATGGCATCAGTACCTACAAAACTTTTACATTCATTTAGACTTTTAGAGTGAATATGGGGTATATGCGGTATAAAATGCTTAATAACTTCACCAAAACCTCTAAGCGATTATGTCCGCCCTCAGGTTAACACCAGAATCGCAATCAAGCGTAAACATCAAACACACGACGATGAAACGAATAAAGGTACCTAACTTGGTGTAGGTAAGTAGTGTGTCCGGATATGTTGAAACGGGGTTCTGTATTGAACAAGCGCAAATCGAGATTATGACGACAACGAAAAATCGTTAAAACCGAATGTTACACGTGAATGTAGTTAAGTTCATGCCACTTTAAGTTATGTTGAACTCATGTCAACCACTGGAAAAGAGCTCAGTGGTACTCATGCAAGAAGTGTTACAGTTGACTTGGTTCTCTGATGTAAGCAATAGAAGAACAATTGCAGTTTTCTTTTCTAAATAACTGATGGAATGCCATTGCCTTCAGAATTGCTCTGAAGGAGTTTCTCTAACCAAACTCCTATGTCAACTTCGAATAATGTTCGTAAAACTGCAACCACGGCAACACTGGAATTTCAGTGCCAGTCCACGTCTTCTTTACAACCAGCGCCGTAGTAAATAAAAGCAATAACCACCACCCCCGCCATGGAGTAAACGCAAAAAAAAACCTTTTTTCGTCTTCTTCTTGCATATTTCAGTCACATAGCACCACTCACACACGTAGAAAGAAAACAAAAAAGCACGCAGGCTACTGCACACCATCACTCCACGAACGTGAAGCTATGTGTTTGACACAGCAAAACACAAGAAAAAGACCAAACAAACCATCCTCCCGCATTCACACCATTCGCAATCCGAACCCCGGACCGCAAAGGAGCGAAGGAGACGCCCGATCGCTCCTAATTGTCGCACATGACTTGTTGAGTCGAGGCGTGGTTGAGAGCGCTCTCTGGGAATAACAAAATCTGGGCCTGCCGAACCAACCACCGCACACTCACACACTCTCAAACGCGCGCCATTATATATTCGACGGTGATTCGACAAATCCCCTGGCAGTCACGTCCCGCCCATTTACGAAACCCGAACCTGAGCGGCTTCTGTGCGTGACGCTGCTTAAAATGCCACTGGTGCGCCCTGTACATGACTAGCGCGGCGGTCAGGTTCCAGGCCTCGTACACACAGTTATACTCGTGCACCTCCTGTACTGTGGCTGGGAACTGTGCGCTTATGTTGGTGCCAATCGTAGTCGTTCATTCGTTCAGCCTGCGCCAGAGTGTGTGTGCACTCTGTTGTATACCACCGAACACATCCACCCTTGCCGGGTTGGTCTGACACTGAACAACACAGAGAGCACGAAGCAAACCACTGAAGTCGACCGGAGCCTTTAGTTTCGTTTGTGACGTGAGTTATTCTGCACGTCCGCAGCAGAAACAGTTCGAGTAATACTCCATTCAGTGGCCAAACAGCTTCCCTCTCGCTCTAACTGTCAAACAAAGGCTCTGCCAGGGCCCGAAACTTGGACGTTTTGTGTCTTTTGGCCGCCTCATTCCGCTGCCGTTACTGCACGGCGAAGGTGGTGTTGTGTTTTGTTTCGTTTCGCATTATAGTCGCTACGTGTCGATTGTGTGTGATTGGGTCTGACTGGTGTGTGATGTACTGCCATTGCATGCCGATGGTGTCTTCTTCCTTTTCCGGACGTCAATTGGTGCACACGAGTGAGTGAGCCCTCAGCTATTACGTGCGGTCGTGTTGTGTGTGCGTGTGCCTCTGCCACAACTGCTCCTTGCAGTCATTTGTATGTGAAACGCGCGGCTACACCGAGGAGGATAGTGTACACTCCTACGTGTTCGGGATTTTATTTCGCTGTGCCTCGTCACTGAACTCAACCATTATCTTCGACCCAATGGAGGGTGTCGTCCGGTGTCCGTGTTAAAAATAAAGAAAAGCAAAGGTGAACTGTTGACCATTTAGGGAAACGGGAAGAAAGTGTACTTGCTGCCATAAAAGTGAACTCGTATCGTCAAGCAATGAGTGTTCAGACAAAAGTGCAGTAATTGAGTGTTTTTTTCGTTTTTGTTGTGTTTTTGGCGAAAACAAATCGCAGGAAAACTGAGTGGAGCCACTTCCGGTTTTCAATCTTCAATCGTATAAAGTTCAATCGAGTTTTAAATAAACAATCGCATTATGTTACCGTATCAAGCCGTGGCGATGGATTACGCTGGCTATCAGAGACAAAGTTCGAGTGTTCCTACTGGACCCATGGCCATGGGCTCCCTGGGAATGGGAGGCTCGCCGTTTACACATTCGTGGCTGGTCCCCACTCAGGATCTATGTGCGGTTCCCTACAAACAAATGCCGAATCAGCATCAGAATCCAAATATGCATCCAAATCAACAATCACTGGAGCCTGGGCACGTTACAATTTTTTTTTATTTTTTATTTTGTTATAAACAAAGACCCTTGAACCGAAATGAGCTTGTTAGTCAATGTGGTTTACTTGTGACACAACAGATTTGTAAACACGTAGACAAAAGATACATGTCTGTGACTATTTCGGTTCAAGGTTCCTCCGTTTAGCTTATCTTAACCAATTATGCTCTGTTTAAGTGTCGAAGTGAGTTCTCATTAATTGTCGGGGATTTCGTCGAGATCTGTGTAGATAACACACATAATTACGCGGAAATTAGTCAATGGGTATAGGGAAGTCAGAACAGCTAAGGAGTCAGCAGAAAAGACAGGCTTCCATTGGAAGCTAAACCTAAATTGCTTGTATGAAGTTTAACTCTAGGCAATTCCTCTACTGTTAGTTGGTTTTGAACCTGAAATCTTAGGTCGTGACTATCTGAACGATTTTGTTAACGTTGCTTTACAATTTGAACTTAATGCGATTAAGAACTTTGTCACACATGTACTGGTAAGGAAATAAAGTACCCAACTTCAATTCTAAGACCTAAATTAAACAGTTTTCCTCAGCGTTGTTGTAATGTTTTTTTGAAGTATCCCAAGTGAGGCAATCAACCCTTTTGTGATTTCCTAAACGTTAAGTCCTTGTCTGGTAGTGAAGCCAAAGAATCTAAAAAAGATAAATCAACCAAAAGTAGGTACCTACATACATATCAAGACTCTAAAATTTTGCAAAACTGATCAAAAATCACGGAACACAATTAGACCAGTTTACAAAAGAAGCAAATTGTTCACAAGTCGCCTTGTTGTCTATGTTTTCAGAGTGTACATTTTTATCTATTGCTTAGGAGAAACTGGCAATAATCTCAGTGATAAACATGGTTTGTGTGGAGCATGTCAGAGTAGGTACCGACCATCTCCTATAGAGGAATGTGAACTGCATCGTTTCGTTTGTTCTCTGCACAATTAGTTACTTTCATTTCCATTTCATCCAATTACATCCCACGCAGTATTTGAACCATTTTTAGTCCCCAGCACCGCTAAGAACAATTTTGGAATTAGTTTGTTAGAAATGTGCCTAAGGTAGGTCCTTTGGTCAGACCAACACAACATTGTTGATGTAAGTTAAATGACTGTAGTCGAAAGGATTAAGGAACTCCTAACAACTTAAGAATTTTTCTGACATTTTTTTTTGTAACTTTGTCCAATTTTTTCCAATAAAAAAATGCATACATTTTAATGGTTCTTGCGAATTCAACTTTGAGAAGTTCTCTTTTAAGTGTCCAACAATAGTCAGATCGCATACTGGGACTCCACTAGCGTTAGTATCGTTTCTCTACGGTGAAGATATCTTGGTGAAACCTCTTACAATTTTCGTCACTAACAGCTCCCAATTTCTCTGGGGAAAAACACAGATGGGACTGCAAGAAGCGAGGACATCTTAGTTTTCTGTCCTGTGATTCCTCAATAAGTTCTCGACGACGTTTTCAAAACATGCCCTGCCGGGTTTTCAAGAGAATTTAGTTTCTGCACGAGGATTCCGTCTTTTTCTAAGTCGCTTATTCTAGAGAGTTTTCCTTTAAAATATTTATAAAACCATCACAGATTGTATCCACCGCCTTTGCAAAATGTTCTCAAAAGACTTTAGTTTTTTATGCAAGGGTTGTAAAACGACACCTTTGGGCTTCACTTTTGTCCTGAAGTGATCTACGCTCTAACCATTTTGTTTTTTAATACACCGATTTTTTCTCTCTCCTTTTCTAATGCATCACTCGCTTAATGTCTTTGCAAAAACCCAAATCGCCTGTTACCGAGAAAAAACTTTTTATCGTCACGATTTTGAAAAAAAGAAAAAAAAATTTTTTATCACGAGAAAGTAAACTCATACCTTTCAATCTGGATCAAGCTCTGATTTTCTTTGGAGAACTTTAAATCGTGAACTAAGTCTTTGTGTACAATCAAATGGGTCTCACTTGAAGAGACATTTGCTTCAAAAGTTGGATCATCGTCAACATTATCATTTTCACTAGCACTTAAAATTGGTGGCACAGGAAAGCCTTCATTATGAGATATTGATCACTTTACAGACGGTAGGTTGGGATACTTCACAGTACACTTTGACTTAGTTGCAATACCTTCTATATCTGTCAAGCAAAAGTGATGGTCAGTTAGGTGACTGGTTGGTTCTGTCCAAAACATTGGAACTAAAAGGTATATGAACAAAAGGTATATACCATGAATCCATTGCCAATCCCGGAAGAAGTTATACAAGATTTGTGCTGGTGACGAACAGGAATACCAAAATTATATCAGAATAACATTTGTCTCAAATTCTTCGTTGCTTTATAACAAAAACCAATTAACATTTTTTCCGCATGTTTACACACTTTTAGTCAAAATAAGAAATAAACCTCTTAAGTGTACACATAACAAATCAAAACTTTAGAAGCCTTACTTTAACAATGTGTTACTACCAATAACTGCAGAAGCTGCAGGGACGAAAAGGAAATAGAATCCATCCAGCATATGCTATGCAAGTTTATATGCACTGGCCAGCAGAAGATTGCTTACTCTTGGTAGTAACTTCTGCCAAGGGTTGGAGGATCTTTATATCGTTGATTTTTGGAAACTCTCGAGATTTCTATCTCCTTCTGTGTGGTTTCCAGATTAGCTAACCCTACCCATTGGTTTGACCCCCATGAGTATATTTTTTATAGGTGCAATGGACCCACTTGAGGTCTAAGTAAGTCTTTTGGACACCCACAAAACCAACCAACCATGTACTAATAAAATGATGGGCTTAATAAGATTGAATTA
Organism: Matsumyia berberina; assembly: GCA_917880715.2. Taxonomy (NCBI): domain Eukaryota; kingdom Metazoa; phylum Arthropoda; class Insecta; order Diptera; family Syrphidae; genus Matsumyia; species Matsumyia berberina. Next base: position 42,317,699 of record OU862870.1, read on the forward strand.
GTAAACGGTTTTCATATGAACAGTGTTGTCGGAGAAGTGTTTATTAAAATCAGTTTTGTTCCATAAATTGCAATCTGCAGACGTTCCGGCGGCCATCCTTTCTAGTTTTCTCATAGAAAAAGCTTTGGTGCTTTCACTGGCCATTTGTCCTTATTTTGTCTGAAAAGTTAGCAGGACACAATGCAGAAGAAAAATGTTTGCTAAGGAGCCATATCCAAAAAAGTATTTACATATTTCCAGATTTAAGTAATTTCGGATCTTTAAGTGGAACAGCATTTCTGTTAAATAGACCACTTTACGCATAAACATTCGATTTTGACTGACAAGAGATACCAAAAACCGACTTCTGTTCACAAACAATCATTTAATTGAACATTTGGACTCATCATCATATAGAATGACCTGTGCGTTCCCCATATTTCTGCTTAATTGTAGCTCTGTTTCCTAACTACACTACTCCATTTTTAAATCTGTGCAAGTCCTTACAGATCCGTTTAAAAATTTGGTGTTGATGACACGGAAGTTTTATTTATTTAAATTTTTGTTTTATGTCTGTTTAGACATTTTTAAGTTGTTTCAACGTTCTGATGGATAGTTGGTGGATAATTTGCTGGTTTCGGTTGGTGAATCGCAACAACTACGAATGAGGTTTTGACCACTTGGTTGTATTTTCGAAAACTTTTTCGTAGTTAAGCTAGAGCTGTTTGCACCTTATACAAACCTATGTCGATGGATATGCTTTTAAAAAGTCATATTTGTACAAATTTAACAATCCTTGGTCTTGAAATTCCTAATTAATTACAATTGAAAAATCCGGCTCGTCGTAAAATAATTATTACGGCGCCCATATTTTAGTGTTGAACATTTAATGGGTAACACACAGGTGTCGTTGTTATGATGACCCCATGCTGGTGAAGTATCATAAAAGAAATCATTAAATAAGAGACAATTCAATGTACAGTTAAAGGACATCCTATAAATTTAATAATATGACACAACACTGCACCTTTTTATCTTTACAATCTATGTGTGTGACAATTGTTTACCTTTTCTTCTCGCAAATACCTGTGCATAGTGAGATGCACACAAACGATTGTTTGCTTTCATCAGAATTCATTTGTAATTTGTACAGTTGTAGGAACAATCAACCGTTTTTTTTTAATTAAAACAAAAATCTCATCATAAAACTGCATGGTTGCAAAGATTCATTTGAATAAACGATTCGTTGATTTTGTATTGTTTAATCGGAACATATCCGTAAAGTAGAAAAAAAGGATAATTGAGGTTTTTCATAATGCGCTTTGAGGAGAGACTTCCGGGTTGTGATTTAAATGCACACATCCTGCAGTCAAGTGAATCTCAAAAAGCCTGATAATTGTCTTATGTAGGTCTAGGTACTCACTATGGACAAAGTTTTCTTAAATTACGGATCATTGAAATACAACTCTGGTTGGACCTTTACTTATCAGAGCGTCTTTTCCTGAAAATTTTTTCCATGCCAACCCTTAGGTTGTTGAAAAATTCAAACTGCTGTAAGAAGGAACAGTTAGACTTTTGTATGTAGGATGTTGAGTCCGAGTATGTACACACATATGTTTAGGTGAATGCTTGGTCGCACTACCTGTCCATCAACGAAGTTAGTTTTTTTCTTATAATCCACTCGCGCTCAACTGTTATTCACACTGCGCGAGTGAGGTGTAGTGGTTCGAAACTTAGATGGAATTAGGTTTCAATGGTGTCCAAGGGCTGTGTCAAGACTAACTGCGGACATTTGTGATAATTCAGGGAATCATTATGAGTGCGATAAATTCTTCAAGCCATGACCACTCTACTGTCTTTGCAGTCGCTTTGATGCCAGCTTTCGTAGTTGACGAATTTATTTATTTAAGATATAAATGTTTTTCGACATCGCGAGTTGAACCCAAGATCTTCAGCTGACAAGAAAAGGTATTATCCCAACTCTATCGCCAGGCATTCAGAGTTGGTTGGAATGGTTGCGAAAAGATAGGCCTTGGCTCATCTCGAGCTCTCGCGCCAGCTATTTAAGAGTTTCGTCTTGAAGCCGGGCGTCCTTCGCTTGTTGGAATGCTATGGTATATGAGGGTGAGCGGGAGGGTCTTCACTTAGGCCTCAGTCGGGCCCGTTGTGTTTCCCTCTTTTTTTTTATCGTCGGAATTGCAGGGATAGGTTTGGTTTGGAACGTATGTTGGAAGGGAACTAGGGAAGGTGGAAACAATTATGGAGTTGACTCTAGTGTACGTGTGGTCTGGCGAAACTTCCTGTCTCTTTGGTGAAGGTCAGGATGTTTCAGATCCGGTATCCACATGGACCCAGGGTCTTCTATCGCATTCTCGCTAGGGCTGGGCAGTGGCATAGGAAGTGTTCGAGGTCTTCTTCTTCTTACTCGCAGTTCCAACATGTCTCTGTGTCAGCGAGGCCCATTCCAAAACAGCAACCAACGAGATGATGCAAAAGGATTTCGAGGATCACTGGGTAAATTTTCCGACGTGCAAAGTGGCTAGTGACTAGTGACTTGCTCACCAGGAGGCTCTACGTTCAAGCAGAGAGCAATTGGGACTCCTTCGCTTGTTTGTCCCAGCTGACATTTGCTCCTGCTATAGGGATTGCAAATCATACTTTTTTGACAGTTTATTTGGACTTCACTACCATTTCAGTATTTCAGTATTTCAGTATTTATTATTATTCCCACTTATATTATTCCCACTTCATATTCTCGAAAACACAAACTTTCCCTTGCTGAGAGCCTCTACCATTCTGTCACTCTTCTACCAATACGACTTAAGGATATTAACATGCTTCCTTGCAGTGTTGATAAAGAATAGGGCCATCACTATTTTTCTTTGTTTTGAACCGTGAACTTAAAATTCCCTATTCCCTTGAGACAGTCATACATACTTCCGATAGGGACCCTTTCTTTCCTCCAAATCTTGATGAGGATTTCCCATCACACTTCAATGAGTTTCCTTTGTAATTTCCCCGATATCTCCCGTTTGATATCAAGATTCGATAAAAATTGCGAGCAGATCAAAAGATCTGTGAAAATATTTACTACCGCACGGCTTTGTCCTCCGTCTTAATCTGTGTGCTGATTCTCTGGATTAGGCTGCGGTTTCCAAAAGCAATCCATTCTTATGGGATAATAGGGGGGATTATGCGCGATTATTTCGCTTGGCGTAGAACTTTCACCGTTGACAGCACTGAAATTAACGCAAAAAATCACATTTTCCACCAGGGTGGTTTCAATGCTCTGTCCTCACATTCGACTGAACTCCTTCCATTTTCCGTGCCATATGCGAAAGAGACGAAATTCACCCCAACAAAAAAAAGGACGAAAACCCTGCCAAATTGGCTTGTAAACACGTAATTATGGGGTTGCCTAACACAATTATTTAAGGGTGGTAATTAGGAGCGATTAGCTTGTGTTCCAGCACTGATGTAAATAGACGACATGAAAATAAGAGTAGTTTTGATTGAGTGTCTGAAGGGGAGAAGCCTGTGCCATTCGTCACCTGTCAATTGGCTCAGAGAAAATTCATTCTGATGCTTCCAAGCGAACTTCAAAGCAGTCTGAGTCTGAGATACTATTCTCAATTGAAAATGAAAAAAAGAAAAGGCGACAAGACAAATTGCACGAAACAAATGAAGCATGAAATGCAACGCGAACGAAAGTACGGGTACATAATACAAAGTGTCCTTCGTACCTTTTTTCAATCCCACGTTCCGGGGCGATGAGGAAATGATTAAACGGATTTCGTTCCTGTTTTGTTGTTATTGAAAATCGCAGACATCATTTGTCAAAGTGTGCTGCTCCAGTTTGGAGGGAAATTGATTGTTGATTGATCGCTTCCGAATATGCATACGCGTATCCGTATCCAGTTTGCGCTTAAGTTGAACTAATTTCTGTCAATTTATGCCTTTCCCTGGTGTGTAATTAATTTGTCTTTTATTGCCGTTCCCCGAATGGGGACTTGGTTCGTGGATCACGTTTCGGTTTTGTTGTGATACGAATCTGGTGGACCAAAGTTGTGACCAACATTTTCGGAAACTGGCCACTTTGGCCCGTGGCAAGCGCAAGACCTATTTTAATTATGAACAATCCCCACGAAAACGAACAGTGCACACATAAAGAGAAGCCAACACTGTCCCCACACAAACACACACATTTCCATAACCCAGTCGGGCACAGATATGATCTGCTTTTGACAGTCTCAAGCCGCGCCGCCGCTGTCAGTAAGCGGAGGAGAGTCATGTGCTCCGCTGGACCAGTTGGCGGTGGTGTCGGCGACGACGGCGGCGGAACACACTGGATGGCCATCTTGATAGAGTGTTGAATGTGAACAGTTTATTGCGCTTGATTCAAAGAGTAATGCCGCGACGATGAATGAAATGACGTCTTGGCTTATTTTTCTTTTCGGGATTTCTCTACAGAGATGGGGTCTGTGAGTGTGTATATCCGAGGCAGCAGTCTCAGTGACAGATAAGTCGGCTAATTTGTTATCTTTTCACGGGCTGTACGAGTATATGACCGCGACGAGAGAGCATAAAGTGCTTAGCACAGGTATATTTCATCATTTCGTCATATGGTATTTTGTTGGTCTTTTCATTTCGGCGTTTTGACGGAAATAAATTACCGCAATTACTTATGCGATGATGACATATTTAATGTTATTCTTCTTTTGACAGTTGCTGTCATGTTCGTAGGCTATACCGTGATGCAAGGGCATCGTAGGTAGAATGCAGTTGGTTTTTACAGGAAAATGCAGGAGTGTGTATTGAATTTTAACAAATTACTCAAAGGACATTAATTATATGAGGCTTACTGGTGCAGACGTCTTTTTTTTCACTCGATTAAGGACTATTATGGACTATCACCGGATTGAGATTTCGGTGATTTCATCGGAAGGCTTTAGCAGTCTGCCTGCATTCGACGAATAATATTTATACACGATCGACACTTACTACGAAAACACACTAGAACTTGGAAATTTAATGTAAGACAACGATTTTATTCGAAAATCCAATTTAACTACCAAAGGCAGAGCATGCTGTAAGAATGAAAGGCTAAAGGATTTGCTGCCATTCTTATTGTTCTTATTGTTGTCTATTTATTCTTATTGTCATTCATATTCCTCTGGTTGCCTTAATTTTGTCCAAATTATGCCACTTAAATCTACACCGATGGATGGATAGGCTCAGTCTCACCCTCTCTTTCCGTGTCCCAAATTACTGCAGCGTGTTCCAAGCGGAAAAAATGGCGATCAAAGAAGTCTTATCTTGGCTTAAGAAAAATGGAGATATCCGCTTCAGATGTCCGCATCTTTTCGTACAGCCAAGCTGCTATCAAGTCCTTGGAATCATTCTCTACAAATTCACTAGATTGCCGTTCGTCTATCGTAGAGATGGCGGTTCAATGTTCACTTTTGTTGGATGCCGGGGCATGGAGACATTCCAGGGAACTGTAAGGCTGATGATCTCGACAGATACGGAACAACAATGCCCATACAATGCCCTTAGGCATAGGTACCCATCGTTACATGTAAACTTAAAATTAAACGTGATGCTCTCGAAAGGATAAGTCTTAGGTGGATAGGTGGTACACCGAATCTAGTAAAACAGATTTGGCCCAAGCTGGATCTGAAACGCTCTAAGGATTTGATTTCGCTCAAGAAATTGCATATCAGCACTTCTATAGGTGTCATTACTGGACACTGTCTAATAATCAGGCATGCAAAGGGTTGGCGTATTTTCAAATAATTTCTGCAGAAGCTGCATGGACGAAGAAGAGGAAAAAAAACTATCCTCCACCTTATTTGCACCTGCCATGCTCTCTCCCATAAAAGAGAAAACTCACCTAGATGCCTTCTTCTACAACGATCCAGGCGATCCAATCAGATATTAGAAGTCTCCTAAGTTTCATCAGAAACTCCAAGTGGGTAAAGGAAAATTCGCCAAGATTCACGTGGTATCACAACGGTCCTATCATTCGTCTACGTGTGTTGACTTCAGTTGGCAGCCACTTCAACCTAACCTAACCTAACCTATACCACTTAAAAAGTAAAAAAAAAAAAAAATAGCTGTCGCGACAGCTCGGGATGAGACAAGGCCTGGCTTCTCGAAACCATTCATGTTGTGCGTGTTACTTTTTTCGCACGAATGGAAGAGACTTAAAATTTATTGCCGACTCCGAACGACGAATTGAGAAGCTCTTTCATGACAGATAATACTCCAGGAAACTTCTCATTCCCCGAGGAGGGGTGGTGCCGCGAAAAATATTCGGTGTTTTCCTGGCTGGGGCTTGAACCCATGTCACTGAGCCACGGCGACCACTTAAATGGTTCTACCCTAGAAAAATAGAACTCAATATCTCATAAAATAGTGATATGAGGTTAGGTAACTTACTTTCTCCTTTTGCCTGTTCCCTGTCTTTCCTCCGCATAAAGCATAGTGTACCAATGATATTTCTGAACCTTCCTCGTTTTGGAGCCTCCGTGCAAATGTCATTGCATGAATATTGTTGGATTGCAATGGAAAACTAGTCTGTCTGCTTGGGGGTATAGAGGGGATCTCTATGAAGTTAAATTGGAACCTAAATACATATGAGTACTAGAGTAACGAATGCAAAACTCTCATCGGATTTTTCTTTCCATGTTCCATAAGTCCTCCAGCTCTTCGAAGAAAATACCACCAAGGGGCATTTACCTTTTGCTTAAGATGAATGCTGCTTCTGCAGAAGAAGTTGTCAACCATAATGAAATGCACACGGGGCAAGCCGTTGCAAGCCATTGCACATTCTGTACCGGTGGCAACCACCTGGTCTTAACTTTTTAACACGTCTAGTGAAAATAATCTTCTTCTAACTTTGAGTTGGCTGGCTAATATGGTCTCAAGGTAGTTCATCTTTATTGCATACATGGACTGGTCAAAATCCTCTCTATCCTATTTCCTTTGATTTTCTTCTCGTTCTCCCTTTACTTCCATTTACGTTTCCAACTTCTGAAAGTGGAGCTCAGGCCTGAACACCAAGGTGGTCCCTCAAGACATGCATTCCACTTAGAGTAGATTAGGTGGTGAACTGTTTAAAGGTACCTTACCTACTGACAGTTTTTAATGTCGACTTTGAACTTGAGAAGCTTCTTTATGTCAACTATGGACTCGAAAGTTTTGTCATTGCTTGGCGGTTGGTGGTGCAGCGAAAAGTGTTTGGCTTATTACTGGGCTCGAACCACGCACTAACCACTGAGTTCTTGCACAGCTTATCTTCTTTATTTCGCTGACTCCTAGCAATCTGACTGTGAATGTAAAAAGCTATCAGCAGCCTTGATAATCTCAGGATCCGGCGGAGAAAATGCTCTTGTAGTTTTTGTTGCAGAGCTTTGCCATTAGCACAGGGCCATTGATGTACTAGAGTCCATGTTCATCTTATAACAGTCAATATAGAAGGCCAAGTTTTTTTAACCCTGACTCTCAAGGAATATAATGTGAAGGCTTGTTTCTGCTTTGTGCATTAATTTTGAACTTTTGCATGATAATAGATGCAACCTTTAACTTGTTGACATTGACATTTAAAAGTTGAAAAATTTAAGCCTGATTCAAAAGTTATCACTCACGCTTGCCGAAGTGTGCTTAATTGGACTCTCCACATTTCCCGATTTTCCGCCATCGACTCTAAATCATCAGGGGCTATCCCCATAATCGTAGCAGTGGGCCTACTAAAAGGACGCCAACCTGATGGCTCAGATTCCATGGCACGTCTTGGAAAGCGAGTTGGGGACATATGTTTAACGTGTCCAAACCATCGAAGTATGTTCCTAACCCGTATTCGGTGAGTTTCACCAGCAATACAACGAAGAAATCTCATTTTGGCAGCTTTTATCCGCGATGTTATTCTTTCGGTCATTACCCAAACCTCATGACCATAGATAAGAGTCGGATCAAGCACTGAGTTAAGGACCGATAACTTGACTTCGATGCTAAGTTCGGCCCCCCTGATAACAGATTGACCCAGCTGTCTAAAAATTGCTCCAGCCTAACCAATCCTACAGGATAGCTCAGTATTGCTCCTACCATCACTCGTGAGTAAGAAATTACCATTACCAGCTTCAACACCGACGGCGACGAACCTATCTAGTGCGCGCTGAAGTTCGGTCTGCGTGGATATAAGGATGAGCAAGTCATTGCCGAAAAGCAGACGACTTATCCTTAAGTCTCCCGATTTGAACCGTTGGGTTATCGTTTTTGTGAATATTTAACTCACAAGATAAATATTCTTAAACCATTCCTTTCTGAAAAAAAAAAAAAACATTTCGAAGATAATTTGACAAATAATTACCTTCCCGTCAGATTAACAACTTTCCACCTACATACTCGGAGATATTTTTATAAAACGCTGAACACACAAGTAAAATGTGAACGTGCGAAACATCCATCCATCTATCGACCACTTTCACAAAAAAAAATATCACATTATCCTTGTTGACCATTATGGGCAATTTTCTGTCCACTCAGCATCGGAGATGACATTCCATTTAAAGGAGACCATAAAACAATCTCCGGGGATTCGTCGTCATCGCAAATATTTTCATCATTCGCTAGCACTTTTGAAGGGGGTTGACGAAGCTGTTCCTGCGGGGGAGTCAGTAAAATGAAAGACATCCCACACTGATGGCTCATGGCAGTGACATACATAACTTTGAAACCAAGGAATTTCCTTTAAATGTTTCACATGTCAGCATGTTTCAGACACATTTTTCGAAAACATTATTTACACTCTTACTGACAATTTATTTTCTTATATTTTTTTTTTACAGCATTTTAGAATTGCGCAAGGAAAAGTCACGAGATGCGGCGAGATCGAGACGTGGCAAGGAGAACTATGAATTTTATGAATTAGCCAAAATGCTTCCATTACCTGCCGCCATTACTAGCCAGTTGGACAAGGCATCAATAATAAGACTGACAATAAGCTATCTAAAATTAAGGGATTTTTCAAGTCACGGTGATCCGCCATGGACGAGAGACAATTCAACAAATAGTAAGGTTTTAAAAAGTAAGTATCACAGACGTGTACAATTGTAGATAAAACATTCAAAAATTTGCTTTTCATAGACACTTGTTCAAAACTAAGAAACGAAGTATCTCTTGGTTCATTTTTGAAATTTAATGTGTGTAGGTACTTATTTCAATGACCACTCCACGCTTCAAAGTCGTTCGGTTTCACTAAAATGGAGTCGGTGTCGGTGTCTTTTTAGAAGACCTGGACATCCACCACTCCTTGAGTCTACTTAACCACTTTAGTGTCTTCCAAGATGAAGTCACAGCTATTAATCAAGCGATCTACATCGACAGTCAAGCTGTATTAGGTCCCACTTATCCAACATAATAAAATCTAGGGCGGTGAAGGACTTACCGTGTGTTTCTTAACGAGATCGCTAATCAGTATAACCTCACACTCTGTTGGGTCCTTTGTCATTGCGATATTCAAGGGAACTGTGCGGCTGACGAATGAGCTAGACTAGGCTCTCAATGTAGGAAGCTCGACTATGTTAAAGCGCCTGGGTCATTTGTTAAACACCTAACTTACACCGACGCTCTGTCTGACAACAGCTCGATTATTGCAACAATGACAGGCTGATCGGGCCTGTCCTGTTAAAAGAGGTCAACTTTCAAAAGTAATCAACGTACAAACGGGCACTGCATGCTAGGCAGCCAGGGGTCAAACCCCAGTAAACAGAGGTATCACCTTGGACCTACTTTTCTGGTATAAGTGTACCTCTTCTTTAAGAACCACTTTAACTAACTAAAATGGATTCCTTGCCATCGATAATATATTTAAAAACAAGATTTCAATTATAAAGATCCCAGTTAGATGCCTTTTTCCTCTGTCTGTTTTGTGACTTCATTCGAGATGCTATTCATCCTGCGTTCTAAAAACTTTTAAGTGATACAAGTGAAAAGAACATTTATTTTCATTTCTACATCTACAACTCCTGTCCGTACATCATGGCAAATGTTGAATGGTATAGTGTAGATGCAGTATTGCGAACTAAATGGTGCAGCAAATCATTGCGAGTATTTGAAAGGTTTATAAGAAAATCAAGATAAATTCACTGAAAGTGCGAAGAATACATTCTTATTTTTCTCGTGGTTAGGATAACAAGCTCATCGAATTGTGGACTTCTTTGGTGGTCCCCAATTGTAGCCCTTTTCTGTAAAAAAAATAATTAATCATTTTCTTTAGCATCGATACATTATTTTTAATCGGTATTTTCTAACCTCTCCCTTCGGCAACTATAGAGGTGGGATAGTGAAAGTGACGACAAAACAGCTTTAGAAGTACTACACGTGTGAAATTGCAAGTTTTTTGAGCAGTTAAGCAGTTTTCAAAACCTGTACATAGTACGTCGCTATTTTTTCGATGAAATCTTCAGTCGCTTGTGAAGATCGAGTATTACAAATTAAAAAAAAATCCATAAAAATAATTAAAGAGAAATAAAGAAATAAAAGAGTCCATTCTCGATTTTTTATTTGCACCTATCGTGCCCTGTGTACGGAGTTAGGTCTTAACCCCCAAGGCAGTAACGCCCAAATTGAAGTCATTTTTACAACAACAAGTTATTCAGTGATTTTTTTTTTGACATTTTTGATTTGGGCGTTTTTGCTTTGGCCGTTAAAACCTAACGCCTCTGTCTACATATAACTTCTGATGGCATTGCAACTAGCAGTCAACCAGTGTCTCAATAAAAAACCTCTTCACGATCGTTAGCCAACTGCTTCTAGTTACGTAATGTCAAATTGGTTGAGGTCGCTCAACTGCAGTCTCTCATGCTAAAACATTGGTGTTCGTCCACTCGACAGCATCAAGCCATCTTCACCGCTGTGCATGTATTCTTTAACCAGGACAATGTCACTGTACAGTTCCAAACGTTCGAGGTAAATCTTCTCGCCCAGGAATCGTCAACTCAGGTCGAATCCATACATCGAACGTTGAGCAATTTCTCGAAAATTTCAAGTGCATTTTCATCCGATTTTGACAAAAGGGTTTTCAGTGTTCTTGGACAGCATATTTATGTCTAATCCTCTTTAACTAACAGACCCATTCGATATTCACGCAGGCACCAATGACGGCTCCTTTCATTATACCATTATGTCTATATTTGAGTTTCTTTATAGACGTCAGAGGTATCATACGCTTCAAAGAAAGCTCAAGCGAATTTAGTTAGTAATCTGAAAAATTATAGATTAATGAAAGATCTTGTGATAATCCTAAATGTAAGTCTTTTGCATTAAGTGCGTCTGCAGCCACCCTAACCTAACCTCATCTTATTCGATGTATTGGCAGAACAGAACAGATTTGTGAAAAATGTCGGATCAAGTTAGAACAAAAAAGTACAGTTCATATACTGGTCCCCAAAAATTTAAGAATGTCATTTGGGCAAATAAAATGCTGAAAACGCACCAAATTGACAGTTCTACCTTTAGAGTAGGTGCAAGATTTTCTGTTCCAAATTGTTCGGAATACGAAGCAGAACAGTTTCGGACAGAAAATTCTCTCATTGAACAGAAATTCTTGTACTTTTCTCTTCCGAACGGTTCGGAACAGCGTCATTAAACAAAGCTAATCATATTGTTGACAGGCGAAGATGTCAATCAAAATCGGATTGAAAAATGGCCAGTGCAAAAGTACTATGTTTGTTTAGAGGGTTAATCTAAAGAAATTATCTTTTGTCACTTTTCTGTTGTTTTCGTTCACCACATCAAAGCCAAAAGGGCTGTGCTTTGCATTTTTTAGCAGGACTCAGTGGTAGTCCACAAAAAACTCAAAAACAAATGTTTCCCTCCAAAGAAAGAAATGAGAACGGCTAGTGAATGAGGTATTTCAGCGTTGGTTATAAACACGTACATCCAGCAACTACTTACCGTTGATTTTCTGAAAGATTCGAATAAAAAAGAGAAAATTGCGAGGCTTTTTGTTGATCCCATCCAGATTATCTACAGTGTTTCCCCAAACACAATGAATCAATCCCATTTTCGCGGAGGCTATTTGAGATTCCTGTTTCTTGTAACCTCGGTAATTGAAAGTTATCTTTGAACTCTGTTTTGACTTCATTTTGTTAACATCGGTTGACTCACAGCCATTCCAATTGATGGTTATTGTCTGATCGCTAATAAAATTGGAAATTCCCCAACATTAATGCTGATGTCAGCGCAATTAAATTCTGAGAAAAAATCAAAACAAAAAATATATGTTTCAAGGCGCACTTGTGTTGGCATCGGGCCTTCACTTAATTTCAATATCCTATGCAAATCGCCGACCGACAGCGGCTGGGCTGTCTCGAAATGTCGTTGCGCACAAATCGATCCAAAGACCTTCATTACTCGAAACACCACCGTTAGTCACTCATTGTCAAAAAAATATAAATTAAAATTAAAAAAACGAACATATGGAAAAAGATTGAATTAAGTTTCATATAAGTACGTTTGCATCTGTAAATAGAAACCAAAATGGCCAATAGAAGCCAGGCAGTAGGTACAAATAAGTAGCTGCTTAAAATTCCGCCAGTGTCCCACAGAATGCTTCACCAACCCACAAAGCGAGGAAGGAGAGAGAAAAAAAAAAAACACAAAACGAAGACGAAGACATAAATAAATAAATGGAATAATGTATATTAAATATGTAAAAATGTCGCGCATTTGGAAGCGACGATAGTGCCCCTACCAAGACCAGGCCAAAGAAATTTTTATTCATTTTTTTCTTCTCTCCATTTCTTTCGTATCCAACGAGCGTACGGCCTAAGAAGGAAAAATAAAATAAAATTATCTTTCTCTAGGAGTACAATGCGTGAAGTCTGCGCCTACACGAAACACGACCCACATTGTCCCTTATGTGCACAATGAACGCGAACGTTCCTATGCCATCGCCGACCAGTGAACCTATTCAAAAATGGCCTCTATCACTTGTTAGCCTTCCTGTACGCATAAAGTGGGCACATTATGTTGTACCAACAACAAGCAGCATGAGCGAAGGAAATGCCTTTGTGATGTGGCCATTTGCATACCAATCGCACTTGACTTTTCGATTGTCGAAATTAAAAAAAAAAAAGAATCTAACCGCACAGGCACACACCTCTGCCGTCAGCACACCGGAGAAACGGATTTTTACTTCAAATATTTTTTTTTTTTTTTTTGTGAACAAAAATTCGGAGAAATCTCCAATCGTCATCGACGGAATTGACCCGTCGAAGCCATAAAGAATTTAATGGCGGCAGAATTAATTATGGGTGGCTACCTAAATGCAAAGTATATGATAATAAAGATTTTTTTCTTTTTCTTTTAATGCCGCCATATATCTTGTATTGGTCGAATGACAGTTTTGTTGCCTTTTAGTTGGATTCCATTTCGAAAATGGCTGACGACAGTCACTTTCAGTGGCTTCAATAAAATTAAAGCTTTCGAAATTTTCGACGTTCGTGATTGGCATACGGAATGGGGCGGCGATACTTAGACCCACTTTCAGTTGGTGGACAATGTCTCGCTGAATATTACAAAATTCGATTGCAATTGTAGGTTGGAAATATGGACTAAAAGATTTTTTTAAATCTCAACCTCTGTCTGTTTGATCGCTTACAACTTGCAACTAGTTCCGGTTCGTGCTTTCACCAAAATTGTAAAACACTATATTAAGCCTTCTATCAGCAACTATTGGAGCTATGGCTATACCCTAACGGACCTGGAAAAAGTTCACAGTTCGACAGAAAAGTTTGGAGCACCACTCATTTTATTGCAGCAATTTTAAATGGCTCTGGCATTGAAGAAAATATTAGGATTTTGCATGTTAATATCCAACTGGAACAGTTTTTGACAGAAATATCAAGTCTATCTCAGATGTGGAAAGAATTGGGACGCAATTAGGGCTAATACCTGTTTTGATAGCGCGTCTTGTTGATTTGCAGGCTAGAATTATCGATAATTGTTCCTGTGATCCCTTTTCGTTCACCAAAGGATTCTAATGCAATTTGATTTGTAACGACTATAATGTGTTGTTATGCATACTAAACTTAACTCCAAATATTTCCAATAGCTTCTGGCCTGTTTTTATCCTTATATTTCGGCGATATCTATGCGAACCCTGCTTAGGAGGGAGTTTATTCTGGCCGTAAGTTGGTCATGGCACAGATGGTTAACCTACTCCCGGTTGGAACTATAAATGTACATTTGTACGTTTTGCTTAACCATTTCGATGGAATGTGGACTCTTTTTTAAGTAAGTAAGGACTGGACCTGAGTGTCCCTCGTTTCTACGAATTTTGACGATGGTAGGTACCTGAATCTGTGCCATCGAGTTAACTTGGACTTCAACCAACAAGCATTTTCGGCCAACACGATCGTACATAGCTGCCTCTAGTTGGCTGGGGATCTCTTCCACTTGTGAACGCTAATTGAATCAGGGTCTGCTACCATCACTTTGGGGAAGATTCAAGAATTGATGTGTCTGTATTTGGTCGTTGTATTTGGACTCTTATGAATAAGTCGGTGTCGCTGAACAAGCCAGTTTGTTGTTCTATCTTGTCCTTCACTTATCCTCAATGCAAATAGACTAAAACGACCCGAAGGATTTTTCAAGGCCTATGCTTCTGTATCATAAAGCAGAACTGGCATGATACAAGTCTCGTATAATGATTCCGCATGGAAAACACTGTCTCAGTAAAGCAGTTTCTTTTTGAATACCTAACAAGGTTTTTACTATTTTAGCAGTCTTTCTTCAGTACCGATTTTTATGAAGTCTGTCCTGAAATTCAGTTTAAGATACAATGTAGTCTGTTGGAAATACAAAAGTGCACATGGTAAGCAATTTGAATGTTCCCAATTCTGTATGATCTTTCGCACAACATCTCTCTGATTTTGCTTTATCACTTTCCTCAGGCCTTTTTGGTTTTCATAGTGTTCAGCAAACCCTTAGGCTAACCATTGTGTTATTTTAGAGTGAACACTACATGTCCACTACCGCCAATCGCCACCTTAAACTTTCAGGAGAAACAAACATTTTATCTAGGACCTTGAAAATAAGGTCACATTGAATCAATTCCAGGATTCAGGGTTCCAGGTGCCGCGAAAAACGTTAGTTGGACACGGATGCTTGAACCCACGCAGCGTGCTGAGCAGTCGAACGCACTAACCACTGAGCCACGGCGACCACAATTGCCACATATTTTCCCTTAAAAGTTCTTGCACTCGGTTACTAACATGATTTCTTACTGCTCATTGCGCACTCAATTGTCATCCAACTAGTTGAGTATAAGTACTTCGGATATGTATCGACTATGCTTAGCGATGTCAAAAGACTTGGGGCAGACAAAAAAAAATTTCAGCATGAGGTTACGTCTTCAGCCCTAGTCAAATAATCATTCACAAGCAAAATCTTGATGTTTTTCCATGACATCGATCTAGCTCTAGGCCATACAATTCTCCAAATGTTGGAGAGCTTAGCTTGGCATAAAAGGTCTTTTAGGTCGAAGTGCTCTCTGGCATCGCTAGGTAGGTAGGTAGAGGTGGCGGTTCTAAGAACCCAATTAGCACTATGATGCGCCGTTTTGAAACCACAACTCATTTGACCTGGTTGTTTGTAGACGTTATAGGTTGATAGACGAAAATATTTAGATCCGACCTGTGGAATTAAGGAACAGGATTAGTTCATCAATCTTTTTCCTGGAAATATCATTGAGATCGTCGAAGAAGGGTTTGCCCAGAGTGCGCTGTCTAACCCTTGCTAGGGCCGGGCATTTATACAGAAAATGATGTAGAGATTCATTTTCGCTGTTTTCCTTGCAACTACGGCAAAAAGTGTTGTGGGGAATACCTAGCTGCGTCTTCTCTTGATCTGCTTAGTAGCTCGTTTGTTTTCTGTTTGTTGTAACCGGGCCAGATCTTCCTCGATATGACGCAGTTGCTAAGCCAATTCCACACTTGGTTGGCCGTTTTTAGAAAGTGGTGTTAAATACTGCAGGTCGTTGGCTTTTTTGTTGCCATCAACTCTACTATGACCTGGGACCCATGTGAGAGTGACCCTGCACTGGACCCCCAGCTGATTTAACTCTTCCTGGCATTGCTTTACCAGCTTTGAGGATGTAGTGACCGAATTAATAGTTTTGATAGCGGCTTGACTGTCAACGAATAGCAGTGTTGTAGATGAGTGTTGGAGAACTTTTCAGCACGCGGCAGACTTTCCGAATGGCAAGGAGCTCTGCTTGAAAGAGACTGGCAAAATTCGGAAGTCGATAAGGACTTCGACATATTCAGTTTCTCTAAGAAAATGCCTGCGCCAACACCGCAGTCTATTTTCGAGCCGTCCGTGGAAAAAATCCTTGATCACTTTTCCGTTTTTCTAGTCTGCCCTGGTTGGAAACCTAACTGAAATTTATTAAGTGAAGTTTAACTTGGGAGTTAAGTAGTCAGTCGAGGACGCGACCAATTCCTTTGGTATTGTTTCCAGGAGTTTACTGGCCTCAATCAATATAGTTAGAGGACCCCCAGACTCTAATTTAGAAAGTTATCTTCTCGGGATTTACTATCCATTATTCTAACTCTGAAAAAATGGCGCCCAACCATTATTCTTTTTGAATGTAAGAGTTGATCCTAAAAGTATTTCTCGACATGCCCTTGGTATTCTATTACCTTGTTGGCTTTAGAATACAGAAACTGACAAGGTTGATCAATTACTTCTTTACCTTATCTTCGATCCAATGACTTTGGCAAAATGATAAGAGGAATTTCACCTCCACAAATCCTTTCTTTTTCTTTCTGCTTTCTTCTAACCACACCCATCTTTTAATTTTTATTCTCCTTATGATGTCCGTGTGCAGGGTTCATCTTCATAATCTAAAATCAATGAAAATACACTTATCTATTCCCGGATCTACTGCAGTCTTATTACACCGATCATCGACCAAAGGGTTAATATGTAGCTCCTCACACGTCGTGGATTAATGCAGGCGAGACGTCAATACTTAATTCACCCACTCAGATACTGTTCTTCTTTCCATAACCGAGTCCCCCGATAAATTCATTATTTTCAATCACTTTCCAACCAGATGGGAACCGTTGAACAATTTTTTTTTGTTTTTCATCAGCAAAGGAATTGGAAAAACATTAAACTTTTGTTTAATATTTGAGGGCAGAAACAACCGCCTGCGGCTTATTTATTTATTTATATTTATTTATCACTCCCACAAAAACACACTGGAATCCGCTAATATTCAATGAATGCCCACCAAACATCCCTTCGAATCCACTTTGAGTTATGTTTTGATGTTAATCCAATCGTCCGCGCCCCAAGGATGTTTTCACACTGCCCAAGCACTCAAATGGACATTCGATTGTCCAGAATGAGAGAATATTTCGCAGCACACACCCTTCGGGGGCAAAATGAAAATATAATTCAACACAATAACAATATTTTCTCAGCTGACCCGAACCATTGGCCGGGCATCCCTTAATTCAATTACCCACTTTTACGATTATTGTGACCGACCTCAATCATATGAGTGCGTACATTAACGTCACCGTACATATCGGGGGCGTTGGACGTTTTGTATGTGGCTTTTTACTCCAAATGGACGGACGAGTATACATATATTTTTTCGGGGGTGGAAGGATGCTTTTCCATCAATATTTTTACGACAGAACACTGTTGATTTATGCGTTGGTTTGTAGATTGCCTTGAACGAAGGCCATCCTTGAAAGTGCAGGGTCTAAAAGTAGACCAAGGACTTTTAGAGGAATTTTGAGAAACAAGTGTTTTTGGTTACATTTTTGACCAGGGCTCTGGTCCAAGCTCTGGTTTAAACTTGACCGTTGTGCAACTTGGGAGTTCTGCAGTGTGTGACAATTTTCAAGCCATTTTTGTTTTATTTGCGTCATCAGTTAAATTCGCCAAATTAGTCAAAAATGTCAAGAAATTTTATTTTTCGATTTTTAAACGCGAATTAAGCTACGATTACACGAAAGCTACGATCAACGAGAACAGTCAACGTGCTGACTCTGGCTCTCTGTCCTCAAAATGACGTCAGAATTTGTCCCAAAGTCGTCAACTCGTCGATGTAATGATGGTTGCGTTGACACCCGCACTGACACGAGTTTTTAAGTCCACGCATTGACCGTTTTCGTTGACCGTGTAAGCTTTAGTGCTTTCTTGAGTATATTCCTCATCCAATTATGATACAGTAGTTACTAGTTTACATTATGATGTCCCATAACCTCATTTTATTTAATCAAAAGCCCCTTATGAGTCTGTGTAATCTTTAACCTTAAACTACTTGTTATTTAATTGTTCTTAAATTGAAAAGTGCTTTCCTGCCGTTTTACAGGCGCAGCAGTGCGTAGAAGTCCTGCAGTCGAACTCTTTGAACAACATCAGGGCACGCATATCCTTCAGGTTGGTTATTCTCAGAGAAACTTTTCCAATTTATTTTTGCAAAATTAACACTTTGAAAATTGTTCATCCATCTAACAGTCACTAGATGGTTTCGCATTGGCCGTCGCCGCTGACGGAAGGTTCCTGTACATATCGGAGACAGTGTCCATTTATTTGGGTCTGTCCCAGGTGGAGATGACCGGCAGCAGTATATTTGATTACATTCACCAAGGTGATCATGCGGAAATTGCTGAACAACTTGGTTTAAGTCTTACCAGTGCACAGGGCAGCAGTAATGGTACGGGTTTGGCGTCACCATCATCGGGTGCGTCGGACGAAGGTGGTGGCAATCATGGCACAAACAATCCTGACGGTAAGTCTTCAATCATATTTTTTTTTGGATATTTTTGCACTAATGAATGATTATGATTTTCTTCTTGTTTTCATCGACAGTTTCCGCTCAAATGTGCATAAATTCCACGACGTTGTACAAAGGATTCGAACGATCGTTTTGTGTGCGAATGAAGTCGACGCTAACCAAACGTGGCTGTCATTTCAAGTCTTCTGGTTACAGGGTAAGTAAAGTGCTTCTCTTTTCATTTTAGATAGATAGCTGACAGAATGTGTATAAGTACAAGCATAACTTTAAGCCTAAGTTAATAGGAGATAAGGTGGTTTGCATGTTGGTTAAAAGTAAATGAAAATGTTGACGGACTTCAACTATTATGAATTTGAGAGAAGATAGATCACTCTACTTGTATAGTCGATGCAATGAGTCTCGGGGTCCAAATGTTCGCGTAATCGATATGGATTGCGTTGGTGTTTGACTGTAAGAATTTTCTGTTTAACACAAAAGTTCTTGGGAATTGTCCTTTAGAACGATGTTAGCAATATCCTTTATTCTTCCCTCTACCACGTTTTTTTGGCGTGACAAAATACTAATGACAAATACTTATCTCATGCTTCACTTGAACCCTGTTCGATGTGGGGGTTCAACAGGATTCAATTAGCGCTAGGATGTGCCGTTTTGTTACCACGACTCGTGTGACTTGGTTGATGATGTGTATTGTTGAGGTCGGCTGAGAGAGCCGGGATTGCCTAAATCCTGCCTATAGAGTTTAGAAAACAGATAAGATCTCGTACCCCTTTACCCAAGATGTCTTTGAAGTCGTCAAAGAATGGTTGGTTTAGTGCACACAGTTTGGCTCTTGCCAGTGCCGAACATCTGCAGAGAAAGTGAGAACAAGTTTTCTTCTTATTTTCTCTTCCGCAGGCGCGCCAGTGGGGCTTGTATGGGACACCTAGCTTGGCCCATGGTGTCCAATTGGCCAATGCCCCGTGGTTATCGCCGTTATCCTGGCGATATCTGGACGGGTTCTGTTTAGGAGATGATGTTGTTGCGAGGAGCTGATGGCTCTTGGCGCGTAGCATAACGTAAAACTCTGCTGGGTTACAGTGGTCAGTGATCAGTGATCAGGAAATAAGAAAACTGACTGGCAGGAAATGGATCAAGCTTTGACTGAAAACAAGTCGACAATATAGTCAAAACTCCATTTTGTGACTTTAATAGAAGAAACATTCCTAATGAAAGAAAATATCATGTGACATATGGAAAAGGCTATCGCCAAAGTACAATAGGGCAAAAACCAACAGCCTTTTGGAGAAAGATAGAAGAAACCTGTAGCTGTTGGTAGTCTTAGGTGACGTTAGATTAGGTAAGATGGCTACCGGAACGCACTTTAACCTTTGATAGGCCCTTTTATGATACTACATGAGCGGGATGGAGTGCCTGGCCTACTGAAAAGAACTGTGGGAGTATCTGTGAAAGATAGGTATTTGAGAAACCTTAGATCAACTGGTTGGAGGTGATACGGGTAAAGGATGACTGAGTCAACCGAACCATATTATACAGGCTCTCCAGACATAGTGTTGATATTTCATCATTGAACACAGAGAGAGTAAGTTGGTAGTCTTACTTAACGGCCACAATGTGTTGCAAGACCACACAAAGAAGTTGCTTTTAAATGATGACATATGCAATCTATTCTGTAGCGGAAAGTGCAAGAGGACACAAACAATATTTTTGTCACTGCCCGAAACTCTGTCGTCTTAAAAATGAAGTCCTAGATCAATGACATTTAAAAACTATCTGATAAGACATTGTCAAAAAAAATAAATTTGTGAGAAAGACCGCATGGTAAGAATCAAGATTCTATCCAAACGATGACGGTACATTCCAATGGAGAATCTGATATATTTTTCATCAGCCCACATACCTAACCTAAGCTAGGACACTCTTACTCAGATTGTAGGTTATTCGTGCTCAGTCTGATGCACGCATTCAATCTTTCTCAGCTGTCATTCTCTAGTATTTTCTTCGCCTGTCTTTTGTCCTGAAATATTCCAAAATATGGCTTTGTTCTTTCTCTTTAGTATCCCGAATTTCTCCTCAGAATAGTTCAACCAACTCTTTTTTGTTAGAAGGCTTGGAGGACATTCGAGGACCCAAAGGTCATATACTCTATATCGAGGATACGGCTTTTTTGTATGAGTGCAGCATTCTTCTTTTTATTTGAAAGTTTTGGAGCCCCCTCGTGCAGCTGACCTCCTCGCGGTGGGGGGCGGGCAACATGTCTGGGAAGTGCGGGTAGAGTAGCTATAGTTGAGCTACCCGTACTGCCCAGATATGGCAAACGAAGCGCAACCCCCCAATGATGACAAGACGGAGACACATGGCCTCGGATATTGCCAAGCCTGATATGCCAGGGCGCCCTTCGGAGCCAGGCCTAGAGGGTGGCAGCATGCGAGCGTCTGGTGGTCGGCTTGTCCCGCTCGGCAGCCGGCCGGGTTCAACCCGAAACGGCTACGAGCTTCCCGGCAATGGTCTCGCAAACCATTACGGGGATCAAAGGGGAGATGCGCTATGCCCCGAGGGGGGCATAAGTGGACTTTCGGTTTTTCGACAACGGCATCGACTTAGGATAGGCACGTGGAACATTTCTTCGCTCACAGGAAAAGACCTTGAGCTCATTGGGGAGGCTACTAAATATCGACTAGATATAGTTGGTATCTCCTCAACAAAGCAAAGGGGTTCTAGAACTGTGGACCTTTCGGATGGGTGGAAACTCTTCATGTCAGGAGTAGCACCTTCAATGTCTGCTCAGGCGGGAGTGGGGATACTCACGAGTCCCAGGCTGGCAGGCAGAGTACTGGAGTGGATACCATTGGGAGGGAGAGTTGCGATCTTAAAGCTTAAGCTTAAAAGGTCAACTCTGGCTCTGGTGCAGGTATATGCGCCGAATCTGGAGTCGGAGTATGCAGCTTTCTTGGATGAAGTAGATGCCGCCTTAGAACAGGTGGCAGATATGGATTCTTATCTCCTGATGGGGGACTTCAATGCTCACGTGGGTGTGGACGTAATGACATGGGGAAGTGTGATTGGGAGGAACGGCGACCCGGATCAGAATGCGAACGGAGAGAAGTTGTTGGACTTTTGCTGTGCAAATGGCATGTCCATTATGAACACCTTCTTTCCGCACAAAAACATCCATAAATACACATGGTACCGTCAGAGTCTTCAGCAGAAATCGCTGATAGACTTCTTTGTGGTACCATCGTGTGTTAAAAGGATGGTTTGTGACGTTCCTGTTGTGAGAGGGGCTGAACTGTCAACTGATCATCACCTCGTGTTGTGCAATTTGTATCTCAACGATAAAGTACCTGTCCTACCAAAGCGTAAACCAAGGCTGGTTACACGCATACGGTGGGAGAGTTTACAGAACGATGAGATACGGGAGGAGTTTGCACGACAGGTTTCCGAAAGGTTTGAACAAATTCCAACTGTTCCGACAAATGTAGAGGAAGAATGGCGGTTGTTTTCAACAGCAGTCATTGCCTCTGCAGGAGGTGTTTGCGGAGTGAAGCGGTTCGGTGTGGCGGCTGGTGGTGAGAAAAGAACTGCGTGGTTTAAAACACCCGGAGTTCAAGAAGCCATCAGAGAGAAGAAGGAAGTCTTCAAGGTGTGGATACACTTGGGGGATTCAGCTTCTCGGAACCGGTACATGGAGGCGCGAAGAACTTGCAAGCTGGCTGTTAAAGCAGCTAAGGAGCAGTCTTGGAAGGAGTTCGGTGAGAAATTGGACTGTGATCACAGATCTGCAAACAAGGTGTTCTGGCAGACCATCCGCCGTCTCAGAGGAAGGATGTTTAATATCATCGAAGGAGTCAAATCCAAAGATGGTGTACTTCTTTCCGATGACAAGGACATCTTGCGCAGATGGAGCGAGCACTTTTCGGAGTTGCTCAATCCCGAACAGGGCACTGAGGATGGCAGACCCATGGTTTTGAGTAGGGCGGAGAATAGTCCCACCGTAGAGGAGGTGACTTTGGCGATTAAAACGCTAAAAGTCGGCAAATCTGCTGGTGTGGATGAAATCCGGCCAGAAATGCTCAAGGCTTTGGGTAAAGAGGGAGTGGAATGGCTCTCTCGTGTCATTAAAGTGGCCTGGGAATGCGGTGAAACACCTAGTGATTGGCAAACTGGGGTGATTGTTCCTCTTTTTAAAAAAGGGGATAAGAGGGATTGCTCCAATTATAGGGGTATATCTCTTTTAAGTCTCCCCGGAAAAGTCTTTGCAAA
The DNA here is from genome assembly GCA_917880715.2 of Matsumyia berberina. Classification (NCBI taxonomy): domain Eukaryota; kingdom Metazoa; phylum Arthropoda; class Insecta; order Diptera; family Syrphidae; genus Matsumyia; species Matsumyia berberina. The sequence continues at coordinate 42,340,764 of OU862870.1, forward strand.
GGTGTTGGAAACGCGTTCCAGAGCTGTGGTCGAGTCCCGGTTGGGCGATGAGCAGTGCGGCTTTCGTCCAGGTAGAAGCACAACCGACCAGTTGTTCACTCTCAGAATGGTACTTGAGAAGGCCTGGGAGTATGCCAAACCTATCTACAGTTGTTTTGTGGATTTGGAGAAAGCATATGATCGGGTCCCTCGAAGTAAACTCTGGAGTGTATAGCAGGAGTACGGGATTGACGGTTCTCTTCTGAGGGCCATTCAATCTCTGTACACTAACTGTAAGAGCTGTGTTCGGGTGAACGGTTTTAAGTCGACACCTTTCACTGTGGGCGTTGGACTTCGCCAGGGGTGCGTTCTGTCACCTCTCCTTTTCATAGTGTATATGGATTGGATGTTACAGCACATCCTTGGTGAGGAACGTTTCGAATTGGGAGACTTAAGGATAAGTCATCTGCTTTTTGCTGATGACTTGGTCATCCTTACGTCCACCCAGACCGAACTTCAGCGCGCACTAGACAGGTTCGTCGCCGTCTGTGTTGAAACTGGGATGAAGATAAACGTGGACAAATCAGAGGTAATGGTAATTTCCAGAAGACCTGTTCAATGCACTCTGCATGTTAGTGGAGTCCCATTGAAACAGGTGGAGAAGTTTAAGTATCTCGGGGTCCTATTCACGAGTGATGGTAGGAGCAATACTGAGTTATCCTGTAGGATTGGTCAGGCTGGAGCAATTTTGAGACAGCTTGGTCAATCTGTTATCAGGAGGGCCGAACTTGGCATCGAAGCTAAGTTGTCGGTCTTTAATTCAGTGTTTGTTCCGACCCTCACCTATGGTCATGAGGTTTGGGTAATGACCGAAAGAATAAGATCGCGGATACAAGCTGCCGAAATGAGATTTCTTCGTTGTATTGCTGGGGTGACTCGACGAGATCGGGTTAGGAACACCAGAGTACGCGAGGCACTCAATGTCGAGCAGCTACTTCTTCGGACGGAGAGGTCCATACTTCGATGGTTTGGGCACGTCAAACGCATGTCCCCAACTCGGTTTCCAAGACGTGCCATGGAATTCGTGCCATCGGGTACGCGTCACCTGGGCAGGCCTAGGTTGAGATGGCTGGACCAAGTCCGAAATCTCACCTCTACCCATATGGGGATTGCCCCTGATGAGTTAGAGTCGATGTCGGAAGATCGGCAAATGTGGAGAGTCCACTTAAGCTCCCTAAACCCGCGACCCTCATAGTGGATAAGCGGGCCATTGGAAGATGATGATGATGATGATGATGATGAAGTTTTGGATTGGTTACGGCTGGGGCTGGGCCATCAAATGGTCGCGTATGTTGCCTTAGCGGTCGCTTTCTGTTCTCCACAGAGCCGATAAATATCGGTATCTGATGGTTCTATTTTACGTAGATGGTGTCTGAGTGGACAACGTCCCGTTAGATAGTCCGTTGAGGTTCTTAATTCGTCTTTGGTGGGATCAAGCAAAGTCTTTACTTTGTATAGGTTGGGGTTTATGAACTTTTTCAGTTGTCTAAGGCCTTGGAAGTTGGTCCAGTAGTCAGAGTGTTTGTTGATCTCCCATTGCGTTATCTTGGAGTAGGCACCCCAAAATAAAGTTCGGGACCAACGGGTGGACGGCAAGCGCTTCTTTTAACCACACAGTCAGCTCGTTCGTTACCCTCGAAGTCTTTATCTCCTGGGTTCCAGGCTACAATAGCCGATGCTTGACTTTCAACGAGGTTTAAACAGTCCGAAAAAGGTTTGGCTCTGGCGTATAGGATTTAGGCTTGGCTGTCTGAAAAGATGTAGATGCGGGTTACTTGGATTCTTCTCTGCACACAATTCAATACCGTACCTCTGGCGTTGGTTGAAAATGATTGTTGGCAAGTGCCTGAGGATATGTATTTATCAGCCTAGACCATAACCTTTGATCCTCTATTGATGTGAGCATTTCATTGCGATCAGTAGCCTAATGATCCCTCTCCCATTTTACTCTACTTAATAGTTTAAGGCCGAGCAACTATTTTCAACTGCTTGTTATTTTTTATTTAATTATTTTTGCATACAAAAATTAAAAAAAAAACAAAAGAAATCGCAAAAGTAAAAAAAAAACTAATTTAGTTTCGTACATCTGTTGTACCCCCTATATAATCTGCAGGCAGGCGATTTATCTGATAAGGGTTACGCCAACGGTGGTAAATTTGGTAAAACATCGGCTTCCAATTATTCGGTACGTATCAATAAAATCAGTATCCGTATTATCGAACTCATATCTCAACAACAGCAACATACTAATACCAAAGTATCTAAGAAAGGCCGAAAAATCATTTCGATGTGACCCCACCACCGCCTCCATTGCCGGCCCAAACTCACTTTAAATTTAATCGAGTACTGTACCTCGCTGACTTCATTTATTTGCATAATTTTATCGAATCGCATCCCCGCATCACTGCCGTCATCCGAATCGAAATGATTTTTTGCGCTCAATTTTACTTTGCACGCGTGTGTGTGGTTTCTTTGTGAGTTTTACTTATATTTTCTTTTGGTTTTTCTTGCGTTTAAAGTTAAAAATCTAAAACCTAGCTAATACAAGTATTCATGAGTAATTTTACAGATCTAAACTGATTTATTGATCAGTATCGAATATTTTGTTCGCTATTTACAAAATCTCTGTAGACGATATATATGTACATAGTAGTTTTGCATTTAATTTCAATTAAAATCTATGTCCTGCATCGGTGACGCTAGATAATGTTTTTTCTTAATCAAATTTCAGGTTGTTTTGTTGTTGTGTAAACTTCGGCCGCAGTACACATTCTCTCATACGAGGAAGTCCCAACCACCCCTACTGGGAATGGTGGCACTGGCGATAGCGCTGCCTCCGCCATCTGTGCACGAGATTCGTCTGGAGTGCGACATGTTTGTGACCAGAATCAATTTTGACTTCCGAATAGCACATTGTGAGCCAAGGTGAGTATCTATTTGAATGATTTCTTTTGATTAACATTTTTAAAAGAAAAGAGGTGGAGGAGAGAGTGGCCACGAGTGGCTATAAGACACTTAGATGACACAGGTCCATTGTTGTGCCAACTGATCTTGTAATTCTTTAGCTGCAAAAGCTTTCGGATCTCTAAATTTGCCATATAAACAAAATAGATGAAAACAATGGAAGCAAGTGAAGCTTCCTTTTAAAACTCTGAACCTATTGCAAATCTATGTTTTTCATGGTACAACTTTGTCTCAAGGAAACTGTAAGAGTGGCTGCCGGTGAAAGCTATACCAGACTGTAAGTTTCCTCTTAAGGGAAATCTGGTTTAGTTCCATTTGTCCACCTGTTTGACACACATACAAGGTGGCGCAAAAGTTGTCACCCGTTGTTCTTTGGCTGTAATTTATGAATGAAAAATATTGGTTCTGCTTTTGGATTACGTTTATTTGATGTCTTGATATTTTTTCCATAAAGTCGATATCCGCTAAGTGGCAGAATTGATGACCATTCGGGCCCGATTTATGGCATTTTCCATCACTCTTGCCAGAACTTCCGAAGATAGGTCCTTGCATTTTGACGAATATTCTTTTTGAGGGCTTCAAGAGTCTCTGGCTTCTTAACATAGACTCGTGACTTCCAAAACCGCACAAAAAGAAGTCAGGAACTATTAAATCAGACGATCTTGCCGGCCAGTGCAAATCGCCAAAATGAGACATTTGGCGACCCGGAAATGTATCCTTTAAAATGTCCATGGTCGCGCGAGCTGTGTACGCGGTTGCACCGTTCGGTTGGAACCACATGTCCTACAGTCCCAATTCATCAATTTGCACTGTAGTTGCAATGCCCAATTGCGTGGGACAGCCACAACGCCGATATTCTTGTTGGAACAAGCACTACGAGGCCTTTCGGCGTTTTATCTGTCACGTGTTGTTCCAGTCTCTTCGAGGTGAACGGCTAAACGCTTTAGTGTTCGACCAGTTGGCGTAGGACGGCCGGGAAATCTGCGCCAAAATTCATGTTGCGCCAAATTCCTTGACGAGTTATTCCGTAAAAAAATAGTCACGAGTATTTCGCGATCTTGACGAGTATAGCGTTCCATGGCTTGTCGACGTGTATTCTGCATCTGTTTACTTCACAAATGTCAAAGTAGAATTGACATTTGCCAGCATTTGCAGTAATTATAGCATCTTCCGATAGGGTGATGACTTTTGCGCCACCTTGTATGCGCCACATATGTAAGCCAATAGTATCGGTTTCAATTAGAGTCTGCAATGTTCTACTAGGCCTACAATTTGCTCGAATGTGCCCCGGCAGGTAGGCTTGGTGCCATCTTGGTAAGGGCGACCTTTGATGTGGAAGAGATTAATTTAACGATTTTATCAAGATACATACTACCTATAAGGATGCACGACCAAGAACTTTTAAAGCTGCCTTTCTGTCTGCATGTGTCATTTTGCTTCTTTCGATTTGTTCTTTGATTTAACGCAGTGTTACTTGATATTTCAAAGTTAGTGATGGGTTAATAGCTCTATTCCATGCGCTGTTTGTCCAGTGCTATCACGATCAGCTTTGGCAATACGATCGTAATTCCAAAGTCTCTGTTTTCCCGTAGCGGGCTCCTGACTCGTAGAGGGTCTCTGCCTGATAAAAGGCAGCCTTCCATCCTCTTCGAACAAAGGCACGCTTTCTCCAGTTTTTTAGACCAAGCGCTGTGGCATCCGCGATAGCTTAGTCTTTATAAAAAGGGGTTGGGTCTTCCTCGTCGTCTCGAACCTGGGGGCTCATTCGAAGATCCTATTGGTTGGAGCATTATTGTCCATTGGCTCGATGTGGGTGAACCAGTGTAGTTGACATGTTTTGGCTTTTCGGACTACATCCACGTCTTGGTACAGCTAGTAGAGTTTGCGGTTGCATCTTCACCTCCATTCGCCCTCCTTCTATACGGGACCAAATATCCGACGAGGAATTTTTTTTCGAAAGTGTTCAATAACTCTTCTGCTCTTCTAGCACTTGACACCATATAAATCAACTGGCAGGATTAGTGAGCTCATTTATTTTGTGAAACCGATAAAGAAGCGGTTTCTTCTGGTCAGTCTTCGCCGGATATCCTCTTAGGTGTCATTCGTAGAGTTGACTTTTTAACCACTTCGGAGTTATTGTTGTCAACAGTGACGTTTTGTCCTAGGCGGTGGACAGAAGCTTCTTCGCTTGTTGACAACATATACTGCGTTTTGTTAATTTCGAGGACAATTCGATTCATCTGATCTTTAACTGCCGTGAGAGTCTCTATGATGGCACCTTGGGAGCAACAAATTATGGGAATATCGTCTGGGTAACCCAATAGTTGAACAGATTTGTTGAAGATAGCGTTTTCCATGTTAACACCTGCCCTATGCACTATCTGTTCCAGAACAAGGTTGAAAAAATCACATAAAAGTGCATCTCTCTGCCGAAATCCAGTGCACTTTTAAAAGAGCTCAGAACAGCTATCTCCAAACTGCACATAACACTACGTGTTTATCAAAGTGATGCGGCACAGCTGTATCAGTTTTGTCTGGATCCAGAAGTCAGTCGTCGCTCTATAGAGGTCAAGGCGATGAAAGTAATCATATGCAGCTTCAAAGTCGATGAAAAGGTGATAAGTCTCGACTTGAAATTCGTAGTATTAGGTGAATATAGAATTCCTACAGAATTCCTTCTGAGGGAAAATTCTATCCGTAGAAAGTACTAGATCATTATTTTCTCTCTTAAGAGGAAGCTGACTTACTTTTCAACATGGTTGTAATTCATGTTCATTGACCCTCGTATAAAAAATAAATTAAGGTGTAGGATAAGTCAGTAGGTGGGCCATCCTTACGTCCACCCAGACCGAACTTCAGCGCGCACTAGATAGGTTCGTTGCCATCTGTGCTGAAGCTGGGATGAAGGTTAACGCAAACAAGTCGGAGGTAATGGTAATTTCCCGAACGCCTGTTCAATGCATTGTGCATATTAATAGAGTCCCATTGAAACATGTGAAGAAGTTTAAGTATCTCGGGGACTTATTCATGAGTGATGGTAGTTATCCTGTAGGATTGGTCAGGCTGGAGCAATTTTGAGACAACTTGGTCAATCTGTTATCAGGAGGGCCGAACTTGGCACCGAAGTTAAGTTATCGGTCTTTACTTCAGTGTTTGTTCCGACTCTTATCTATGGTCTTGAGGTTTGGGTAATGATCACAAGAAAAAGATCGCGGATAGAAGCTGCCGAAATAAGATTTCTTCGTTGTATTGCTGGGGTGACTCGGGTTAGGAACACCAAAGTACGCGAGTCACTCAATGTGGAGCAGCTACTTCTTCGAGAGGAAAGGTCCATACTTCGATGGTTTGGGCACGTTCAACGCATGTCCCCAACTCGGCTTCAGAGACGTGCCATGGAATCCGTGCCATCAGGTAGCGGTCCCCTGCGCAGGCATAGGATGAGATGGTTGAATGAAGTCCGAAATCTCACCTATACCCGTATGGGGATAGCCCTTGATGATTTAGACTCGATGGCGGAAGATCGGGAAATGTGGAAAGTCCACTTAAGCTCCCTAAACCCGCGACCCTCAGGGAGCGGTACGATTGCCCGCAAACCAAAATCTCTAATAATGAAATCGCGCATTTTTGAAATAAATCCCGAATAACAAAATCCCACATTTTCGAAATCTCGCATTATCAAAATTTTGCTCTTAAAGAAAAGTACAAAATGAGAGGTAGTTTAAATAAAGTGCTGAAATGGTTGCACTCTGAGCACCTGCATGTGAGGCCAAGGGCCGTCCGGTGTATGAGTCGAAGAATGTCCCATTGTGCGAAATCTGTTTTGATGCTTCGCAATCTCTCAGACATTAGCTCTAGGCGCCTGCCTGACAGTTATTAACATGCCTTTAGCGGAGCGACAAAGTCGCGTGAGCGGCTAAATCAGGCGGAGAAAAGGGTTAAATCCTTTTAACCCGCGAAGCGGGCCACTCAAGTCCTGTTTGATGCTAATATAGATTTAGAATCTCGCATTGAAATAAAATATTTATTAATTCGCGCGAATTAATGCGAGATTCTAGTTTTCGAGATTTTGATTTGAGATTTTGATTTGAGAGATTTTGATATTGCGAGATTTCGTTATGCAAGATTTTGAAAACAAGATTTTAAAATGCGGTCAATCGTACCCAACCCGACCCTCATAGTGGATAAGCGATGGAAGATGATGATGATGAAGGTGTGGGATTTAGTAATTCCAAAGATCATAGATGCAACTATTTGTCCATAAGCGAGAACTCATCCCCCGATTGAGATTGCAAAGCATATTCTGTTTCTCTTTTACTTCTAAGCTTCACCATTACCCTTCTGGCATCGCATTGATTGTCTCTATTATTATCCAATTTACATATTTTTGAAGTTTTTTTTCTGCAACACCCTTATCCCAACCCTTAACTGTTTGTCAAACATGCTCTTCGCCTCTGGAAAATTTGTTTCTTCTTATCATTTATTTAAATCTGGAAAATTCACTAGCGAAACATGAAAAAAAATATTTGTTGTCTCTTGACCTACTCCCCGCCCCGTAGCCCCTTCTCCATTCCAACCGATGCTCATTTGTGGTTTTAATATTCCCAAAACGTAAACTTGCGGTCTATGTGGGTAAGACCGCTGTGGAAAGAAACTGTCGTGACCGGCATACAAAAACGTACCAATTTCCACCCCTCGAATTTATTGAATATTGACTTTTTTTTTTTTTTGGTTTTTTTATAATGTTCATTTCCAAATCTATTTACAGGGTGACAGATCTGTTAGATTACAATCCCGAGGAGTTAGTCGGAAAGAATCTGTACAATCTGGTGCATGGCGAAGATGCAAACAAAATGCGAAAGAGCCATATGGATTGTAAGTACTCAATAGATACTCACACAGTTATTTTATAAATTTTAACAAATTATTATCTATTTTTTTTTTTTCTTTACAGTAATTGAAAAGGGTCAGGTACTTACGGCCTACTATAGAATGATGAATAAGACCGGTGGCTATACTTGGTTGCAGACATGTGCCACTGTAGTTTGCAGTACAAAAAATGCCGATGAACAGAATATTATTTGCGTTAATTATGTCATAAGGTAAGTTGAGCTTATAATTAAATTTTTTTAAGTGAATCACGTATTCAACATGAGAAACATAAAAAGTGCAAGAACAAACTCTCGGTTGTATTAGTGGCTTGTTGTACTGGGACTATGCTATTTGTTTGTTCGAATTTTTCATGGATTTTATTAAATTTCGTCCTTCCAAAGTTATTTTGGAGTTTTCAATCACTATATCGCCCTGAAACCATTTACTCTTCTTAATGCAGATTGTAATAGTATTTTTCAAATCATTTAAATTATTGAATCTTCTTCCAAGGTACTTGCACCTTCTGAGCGATTAGTGGTCTCGAATGAGTGTGTATACTTTGTTGTAAGCAAAACCTGACTAGAAAACGTCCATGGTCTTCGGCCAGCTTGGTTTCCTTACTGTATGTTGTCTAGTTCTGGCTTTAGGTGGATAGCTGCAAATAAAATGTAAGAAAGTGTCCCAGAGTCTCACTAAAGTCCTCGCTACAATGGCAATGAGTGTTGAAAGGAATCCCCTATTTTCTTTCGGGTTTCACAACGAGCCAGTGGGACGTACCTACTGACTGCTATCATTCTGGTTGTATATATGCTTGTCCTAGACGCAGTTGGCCTGCTTCACCTATCATTGGTCTCTATTTTCATAGATTCTTCTCGGGAGGGTTGAACCTATTGGGCCTATATAATAGCGCCCTTATATCTTTCTAGGTGTTCACTGATTCTGCTTTTGAACTGCTAAAGATTGAATTCGTCCAGAATTCCAATGATTGCTGGTGCATTCTCATGCTGCGTGAGTGGCCTCCAGTCTTGCTTGTGTCACGGGTTCTCTGATTAAGTTCAGAACCTCCCTGACCCTCGACTAAATTCTAACCCCTATCCCCTTATTGTTTCCATGAACATTAGGTAAGGTCAGGTTAGAGGGTTGACGGCTTAATGTTAGGCACCGCCTCACTCGGATCTTCATGGCTCCATTATGTTCCCCGTTGTGGGATCCTACGTGCATGTACCCGTTGGGAGAGACTAGGTTAATTGTTATGTATTGTTCCCCTCCCTAAACCACACGGTATCCCACCACATTTTAAGACGGCCTTCAGTGGCATGGTTGAGAGCTGGCCTGGTCCGCTAAAGAAGTAAGCACATAGGGTCGTCTTCCTGGTTCTGCTGAGGTTTCATCAGTCGCAGAGAAAGTGCGTCGTGTCTTCCTCCACGCCTATATCCCCACGTCCTCTGCAGAGGTCGGCCGTTCTTAGTAGCATTCTCCTGAAATGGGCCACCAGTAGTTTTTGGCCTATGAGGATTCTGATCATAAGTTTTGTTTTTACTTTATTGTAGTATGGCCACATCTTTTTGATGTGAGGTGTGACGGGAGTGTCCTTCATCTATCATTGGCAAGTTTCCAGAAGTCTAAGCCTATCTCTTATTTTAGAGCTTTTATAGGGGCGGAATCGAGTGATCGACCATTATTTGGTTCAGCTTCGATCCCTTTCTTTCCAATTCATCGACTTCTTTATTACCATCGATGCCTCCTTGCACCGGAACCTCACTGCGACAACTCTTTACTACTTTCGATTTGAGTATAGTGGATGACACGGCTTTGATTGCTATCGTGATTTTTGAGGATAGTTCTGTTAGAGCCTCGGTTATCGCTAGAACTTCTGCTTGTCGTGATTTGAAAGGTTTATCGACCGGGCGATGACGGGTTCTTTTGAGTAGATTCCGGAGCTTATCCCTTTATCCATTTTTGAATTATCGGTGAAAGTGGATGTATTGTCGGGTTCAACGACCCTTCCTTCGTCTAAAATTTCTCTTACGAGCTTGGAAGTCGACTTGCTCGGGATGCTTAGCGCTTTTTGCTGCCAATTCTTTCGCGTATAGATCAAGCGGTAGGAGTTAAAGTATCGTTTCGAGGCCTGCTGTCGGGGTTGTTTTTATGGCGCTGGTTGTACTAATGCTTGCTTATTGCTGGATAAGCTCTTTAGTAGCTTTAAGACATGGTTCCATACCCTGTTGAATGCCATTTCCTACACTTTCTTTAGCCTTTCTTTCGCTGTAGCTCAGCACTAAATCCTGCCTCAAGCGCCACATCAGCCTTGTTCTGCACAACAATCTTCGTTGGGTTGAAGTTTAAACCCACCGAATAGCCTATTCCCGTGTTATTTGAAGACAGAGAAGATTCTACCTATAGAATTTTCATGATGAATTCGTAATTGACGAATAAAATTTCCTTTTTTTCATTTACAGTTGTCGTGAAAATGAAAATCTCATCTTGGACTGTTGTCAGCTGGAACCAAGCGTTGTTGCTATTAAGCACGAAGAATCGGGAACAGATAAGGGTGCTGGATCACCGGGCGCTGACCCTTCCACTGAAGGTCACCCGGGTCCTGCTTCTGAATCGAAAACAGCTTCGCCGAAGACTGACAATGAGAGCCATCATCGAACCAGAGCCCGCAGTAGTACATCAAATGTAAACAACTCATCAATGTCAATGGCGAAAGATGGTGCGGTTGCCAGTAGTGTAACTTCACTGGCAGAGGATTCAGCGACAACCTCACTTACTCCGAATGCGGTCACAGTACCTACTAAACGAGGACAGAAACGGAAAAGCAAGGCTGATGAGGAAATAGTGGCAAATATTGAACCGGCTAAATCTTCACCAGAACACCGAGAAACTCCACGGAGTCGCCATCCGTCTGTCATCGAAGAACATGCGGAGACATCAGTTAAGGATCTAGAGAATGCCATGTCAAAGCACTTACCCTCGCCGAGTGGTGGCAATGTAACGACAGATTTCAGCGCGGACGCCCAGTTAAAACAACAACAATTACAGCAGGAGAAAAGCAGTACGATTCAGTGGATTGGAACGCCTCACTATCAGCAACCAGCACCAATGCCCGCCACAGCTCTGCTTAGACAGTTGTACGCCAATCGTGAGAGTGTGATTCGCGCGACAGCCCGTCAAACGCCCACAGGGGTATTTTATAGTGATAACCAAGGAGGTCCGCTTCCGACACCACCGGGGAGTGAATCGTCATACGATAATCAATATCTGCTCCATGGACACGCGCCACAGAAGTCTGCTGATGCATTTACGAACCTCGTTTCGACGTATGGTGGGTACCACAGTTCCATAGACTACCATAATGCAATGACACCACCAAGTTCAGTGTCACCGCGAGATTCCAACAACCTCGGCAGTAAGAACACCCCGCACACATCAAACGGAGGATACGAGTATGCCGATCCCCTGCGGGGTGGTCAATACAACACACCCACCAGCACAGATTCCAGTAGCGCTCCAGCATTGCCTTTAAAACCTCAACCATACTCAGCGGCGGCTGCTGCCATGCATCACCATGCGGCAAACACCATAGACGCGGCATCAGCCTATGGTAACCTAGATCAACCCCAATATTTCTCACCACACTCCGGCTTCCATTTGTACCACAAAGGTGCTCCCTCCACCAGTTGGTATTCAACCCCATCGTAGACTGTAGATGCTAGGGGCGCTGGCAGCTAGACGACATCATTATTCCGGCCACAAGTTCCTCACAGTGCGTTTCTAAACGAATCGTGCAAATTACATTTACACGACAGCGAACGAAATTACATGAAATTGCCATGAAACGTGCAGCTTTACACTAATGAGTGTGATTATGCGGGGAGTGCGTCAAACAAGGCGCACATCCCGAAAATGCGTCATATCACGACTAATCTGCCCATGTCACCGCCCCCTCCAACTCCACATTCCAATGAACCACTCAATTCGATTTGTGATCCTTTCATACGCGTCCATCTCCGTCACAGACTCACTGTCACAAGGTGACACATTAGTTAATCCAATAAATGTCAACCTGTGTGGAGGCGAGTGTCAAAAGTTATTGACATTGAAAGGCTCACCAATTTCCCAAATAACATTTCCCCAGTGAATTATTCGCAGCCAACAAATCCTTGATTGACTACCAGCATCACAAATGTAAAAAAGAAAAAGTTGTACATAGAAAGAGGTGTCAAATGAAATCAAATTTAGTACTTACACACACATTAATTAATTAAAACAAAAACAAAAGCAAAACTTGTTAAAAACATTCAATGTTGTTAAATTATTTTTAAGTATATTCCTGTAAAAAATAAATGAAAAAAAAAAGTGAAAGCTACTATTTACTAACAAATACTCAACTAATATGCAAATACTCAAATAAAACAGACAACTATAAATTAATATTGATTATTAAGATTAAAACTAACGAACAGATTTAAAGCAAAGACAAGACTTAGATAGTGTGCCAATAAAACGACAAATTCAGTCTCTTTCTCTCTCTCTCTCTCTCTCTCTAACTATCTCTCTCTCTCTCCTCTGTATTTATTGCGTTTAATTTATTTTATGTTCAATTAATGTTTCATTATTTATGTAATTTGAAAAAAACAAAGGAAACATATCACTTTTCACGACAAACTGAAATAGTTTTAGTTACTTTTTCATGACATTTACAGCCACTTGTGTAATGAGTAGCAAACTAAACTTAATATAGATACTATTTTCTTTTGTAAACTTAAGTTATAAATAAGAGTGCAACTGGGATATTTTTTGTGTTAAAGTTTTACTTTTGTTAAATTTAGATTAATTTTTAATTGAATTTATAGTTTTCTTTATCAAAATTTGTTAACTCCTAATGCTTTAATAATTTTTTTTTTAATTTTTAAATTACTTATTAGGTAATAATTATATTGTATTTAATGAGTAAGTTTTTACTATAAAAGAAAACCGCTGCAAAAACAGTTCGCTATACATTGGTAGCAAAACTATAAACATTAATAATAAAATTGAAATAATTATTAAATGTTGATTGTTTTATTCGGACGTGGAAGTTAACATTTATACAGGGTGTGATGAATCGAAAAGAATCTGTTAAGAAACAGATCCCGAACCGAAGCCTACAAAGACGAGCAAGGGAACATCGAAGAATTATTTCACGGCGCCGACGAATCAAATTGCTCTGTCAGGCAGAATGAACCAAACTTGACGATGAAGACTAACAATTCCATCCACCCGACCTGGACGAAGTGAAGGTAGCCATATCTAATCTTAAAAGCGGCAGGCGATGACTTGGTAAGGAGCATGCACTAATTCATCTGTAAAATATGGTCGGAGAAATACATATATGCCCGATGAATGGATGCTCAGCATTGTTTGCCCGATCCTAAAGAAAGGAGACTCCCACAACTGCACCAACTACAGACGCATCAGTCTTCTTAACGTCGCCTACAAGATCTTATCTGCCGTGTTGTGTGAACGCCTGACGCCGTTTGTCAACAAGCTGATCGGTCCATATCAGTGCGACTTCAGTCCAGGGAAGTCCACCATCGACCAAATATTCGCAGGAAATTCAAACCGATACCCACCACATTTTTATCGATTTCAAGGCCGCCTATGACAGCATTTATAGAGACGAGTTATACAGACCCATGTCTGATCTTGGCATCCCTCTCAAACTCGTCCTTTTGTGCAGAATGACGATGGAGAATACACGTTGCTCCATCAAGGTCCGTCAAGACCTCACCGAGACATTTGATGTCAAAAAAGGACTTAGACAAGGTGACGCGTTGTCATGCGACTTCTTCAACATCGTTCTTGAAAGAGTTGTGCAAACCTCACGCGCCAACACCAGGGGCACAATCTTTCAAAAGACTATCTAATTACTTGCATACGCAGACGACATTCACATAATCGAAGAACACAGCGTGATGTCACTGGTGAGTTCCTGAGTATTCAGACGGATATATTGAGACAGATATACTTTGACGTAGTTGAGGACTTTGTCTAACTTGGCAGAATAACTTTTGTCCATGTTAAGACGTAATTTTAACGTTTTATTGACCAAGTCATCGAGTGTATAACGTTCAAAGGCTAGATAAAATTAGAAGGAATGTCTCAGCTTACTCCTACAACTGTCAAGTAGAAAGGCACGGTGTGCCTTTCTAGACATCTGAGGCTCGTTTGATAGTACCGACTGCAAGTCGATAACAAGGGAAATCACTAAAAGACGAATCGAAATCTCCACACAAACGAGTGAATCATGGCCACATTGGAAAGTCGAAAAATACCAATGGGTATGTGCCCCAGAGTGTTCCAAGCTGAAGTTCTTGTCATTGATATATGCGCTATGATACCCCGATAAAGGTATTTAGTGCGCTAGAAAACGTATATGTTAGTTTATTCTTACTTTCAGGAACTGCCTTTAAATCTGTCTGACTGTCGTAGGTAGGTAAGTAGAGTACCACGCCATTTCTATCCGATTATCCACTCAGTTTGGAAGACAATAGTAAATTTATCCAAAGTACTGAAGTATTTAGTTTTACTACCATGTCAAACCCATTTTTACATACCAGGCACTGTCTGTTGACGGGTAAGAAAGAGAAACTAAGGAAAAGAGCACCAGTGGAGAAATCTGAGGGTTAAGCAATCACAGAAGACCTACTACACTACACTCACGGTTGAACTAAATTACTTTCCCTGAGAAGAAATAGGAAATCGTTTTGGCTTATTCAAGATCAGTAGCTTAATTTCGAGGGAAGTTCGGAGTAAAAGCTGCTTAGTAGGAAACAAGGAGTTCTGGAAGGATATTCCTTTCCGTAAGAACACGAAAATAAAAAGCTGGCGCAACAGAGGTTATGGTTCATATTGCTGGCTATGCCTAAAGTATAGAATTTCCTGCATAAGTCTGCCTCTGACGACAAATCTGCATCAATACGAGACATTGTTTTGCTTCCTCATCGAAAAAGATTTTTCATCTTCTCCTTGCCTAGGCCCTCCACTTCTTGAATTTCGGTAATGTCGGACCATAAAGCCTACTCAATGTGTGAATCAAGGGGAAAGTATCAGATACAGATATTTGTCGGCTTTGTGGAGAACAAAAAGAGACCGCTGAACATATTTTGTGCAGGATACGCAAGGAAAAGACTACTTCCACTTGACGCGGGCCTCGGTCAACCCAGCGGAAATCCGGAAAATTTAAGCTAAGGCTATACTGAGGTTTATTAAAAGCCTCAATATAACCTCTGGTTAAACCATACGGGCCACCACAATAGACCTCATAGGTCGCAGTGCGCATTAAGGGCCCCTAATACAGTAATACAGTAATCTGTCAAGGGTTCGAGCATTTCACTTAGATATCTGATGATCTTTTTTTTTTTTTTTTTGCCGTGTTGTTAAAAGCTATATAACGCTTGCCCGGGGCTTATTTGTGCTTTAGATCTTTCTCTTTCGCAGGAGATTTTGAGTATTCAGAGTAACTATATTCGGAAGGTCACTCATTAAGGCATTTGAGACAAATTAGAGCCGCTCAGACAATTGGGGGTTATCTTTTTATCTTGCCAAAAATGTTCGTCCACGTCTACATGCAGAGATGCTTACCGGTACTCTGATATGTAAGCATTCATACTTTGATTGATTTCTTAAAGTCGCCCTAGATTTTTTTGCACAGTTCTGAGTGCTCAGCTTCATGTTTTTTGGTATACGCCCAGCGTTCATCAGTATTCAGTGTTTTTGCCTTGTTCCTACTAGAAACTGTCCTCTGCAAAAGAATATTCCACAAGGAAAAATCCTTTGCTCACCTTCATACACAGCCAAAAATAATGGGGCAGCACAAGAGGACGAGCACGGGGACGAATACATATATCTTTTCCCTGTTACTTTAACCAAAAAAAAAATCCACAAACGACATAAAGCTTAGATCATAATAGTGACACTATAAGCCCAAATTCATATCCATCAGCTCAGAATGACAAATGTCACCTATAGCATGGAAAAATCCCCAGATTAACCAAGAAGGAAAAGAATGATATCTTCTGACATTCTTTACATCCTTCGACGGTAACACACACCGCATGCATCAAATTCGCTTTTTATTATTTAATCTTCATAAATGATGTCCAAGATAGCCGCAAACAAAGTGACATTCGATGATGCGATTTCCATAAAAGAGACATAAAAATCCAATCTGCTACATTTGTTGCGGTCAATCCGGTCATTATTTTGCATTTTCTCCAAAATGCGATGCCCACAAAAGGATGTATTATTGCAACCCATATGTTGGAACTCCCACATCAATGATGACCTCAATTAATCATCCAGCTGATGGCTTGTCTGGGAAGTCAGTTACTTATTCGCCCACCCTGTCGAGAAACGAAATCCAACTCGGATGACATTTATTTTTTTTATTCAAAATTAAACTCATTATGAGTGTATCCTTGGAATCCTATCACGACGAAGACTTAAAAGTCCCTTTCGAGAAGTTCCTTTAAGGAAGGTGTTTTATTTACTGATTTATTCATTTCTTGCGACGGATTTCCACCAGGGGAGCTATTAAAATAAATTTTGAAAAAACACCGAGTCCTTGTACGTGATAATTAATCATAGAACTTTAGAGGAGGTGTTCGTACTCCTTGAAGAAGGTGTCAACATAAACGACTGCAGCAATTTTTTTCTCATTTGCATAAGCATTTGTTAGCATAATCTTTGTTGGCCTTGTTGTGTTTATGGCTGTTGGGAGACTTTTAATCCCCCTTTGATGTTTCCTTGAGTTTTATGAAAAAATTGTGAGCGTCAATAAAAGTGTTTCACTTTAAATTTTTTCGGTGGGGGTGATAATTTTTTAAGTAGCTTGCGGGTGAGAGGATGCGACTCGTGATGAGGTGTCATTGGAATCGATAAAATTTTTGAAATTTAATTCGAAGAAATACAGGGTTTTTAAATAGGGACATAACAATTTTGTATTTTAATACAAACGCACGTTTCAACTCTTTTTATAATTTGTCGATGTCAAAATGTCAGTCAAGGTTTACATTTTTATTATGGTGAAGTTCAAGAATGACCAACATTTTTGAAATTTTTAACTATTACTACCGAAATTCTGAGTCGGTGGTGGCCACTTTTAGAGCGCTTACTTCAATTTTCGGTCGTAATAATCGTCCTACCAGACAAGCTATAGTGGATAAATACGAGTCAACATGTTCACTATTGAATGTTCCTGTGCCAGAGAGACAACGAAGTACCGAAAATACCGCAGCCGTAAGTGCTGCAGTTCAAAATGAGCCAAATCAGTCGATTGCACCCCGTTCACAAGAATTGTGAATCTCTCAGTCCACCTTGTGTCGAATTTTAGGTAAAAATCTTGGCCTACTGCGCCAACTACAGAGGCATAAGTCTTCTTAACATCGCTTACAAGATCTTATCTGCCGTGTTGTGTGAACGCCTGAAGCCGTTTGTCAACAACCTGATCGGTCCATATCAGTGTGGTTTCAGGCCAGGAAAGTCCACCATCGACCAAATATTCACACTGCGGCAGATCTTGGAAAAAACCCAGGAACTTCAAATCGATACCCACCACCTCTTCATCGATTTTAAGGCCGCGTATGACAGCATCTATAGAGACGAGCTATACAGAGCCATGTCTACCTTTGGCATCCCTGCCAAACTCGTCCGTCTGTTCAGGATGACGATGGAGAATACACGGTGCTCCATCAAGGTCGGTCAAGACCTCACCGAGACCTTTGATGTCAAGAAAGGATTTAGGCAAGGCGACGCGCTGTCATGCGACTTCTTCAACATCCTTCTTGAAAAGGTTGTGCAAAACTCACGCGCCAACATAAGAGGGACAATCTTTCAAAAGTCCGTCCAATTACTCGCATACGCCGACGATATTGACATAATCGGAAGAACGCAGCGTGATGTCACTGGTGCCTTTGTGAGTATCGATACGGAGGCGCGGAAGATCGGTTAAGCGGTCAATGAGGGCAAGACGAAGTATATACTGTCAACAAGAAAGGACTCTCAACACCGACGTCTCGGACAGAATGTCACTATAGACTGCTATAACTTTGGGGTAGTTAAGGACTGTTTCTACCTAACCTCCACTATAAATTCAAAAAACGACACCAGCGCTGAGATTAAACGAAGAATAACTCTTGCCAATCGCTGTTTCTTTGGGCTAAGAAGGCAATTGATTAGCAAAGCCCTCTCTCGAACAACTAAGGTGACCCTGTATAAGTCCTTAATCGTCCCAATCCTGCTCTACGACGCAGAGGCTTGGACTTTGTCAAATGCGGATGCGGTCACTCTTGGCTGTTTCGAGAGGAAAATTCTTCGGGTGATTTTCGGTCCCGTCTGCATAGACAGTGAATGGAGGAGAGTAAATCTCCAATGACTGAGGTGGCTGGGTCATGTAGAGCGGATGGACACCAATGCTCCGCTCGAAAATCTTCGAATTCACACCCGACAGACGGCGCAGTAGAGGAAGAACGCGACTCAGGTGGCGCACGCAAGTGGAAGGGGACCTCAACCAACTTGGCGTGCGAAACTGGAGGCAGCTGGCTAAAGATCGAGCTGGCTGGAGAGACTTGTTGGTTGAGGCCCAGGACCACCCCGGTCTGTAGCACCACCTTAAGTAAGTAAGTAAGTAAGATCTTGGCCTACACCCTTACAAGATCAAATTAACTCAAGAACTGAAGCCTCTTGATCATTTGAAGCACCGAAACTTCTCCGATTGGGCTCTGCAAAAGTTTGAAATAAAATCCTGAATTTGATTGTTATGTCCTTATTGAAAAACCCTACACAAACATCCTGGAGTGTCGATATGAGATCAAGTTATAAACAAGTAGAGGATTTATGAAAAGGGTTCTCTCTCCCTCTACTTTGGCCTTTTACCAAAATTCCCGACCTCTCCTTCATTGTCACTAAATAAGGTTTCCAATCGCTTAGCATAGTCGACTGTCCGTCTGCTTTTTAGTGTTGCTGCGCGTATGTGGAGATTCAAATCACATTTTCCTCATCCAAACTATCACGTAAAATATGCCAAGAATTCGTTGCAAAGATACAAATCCTCTGAATCCATTGAATGTTGAATGACTTCACGCCTTTGTGCCAAAGACTCCTCAGTACAGGATTCCTGCATGGATGCTTTTCTTCGTTCTCTAACTTCATATGTCTGCTTACGAGGAAGGTCCAAGCAAAAGGAAAAAAAGCGTCAGTCCACCCTAATTCACCTCAAAAAGGCAATAATACGCTTGGAAGATTAATCGACTGAAAAGTCATTTCTTTTTATTACGAAATGAAAAACGATGTTAAACAATAAACATACGAAAGGAAACAAAAACAACTTGTCAGAAAGGTGAAACAATAAAAACTTCAATTACCATAAAAAAGAGATTTGTTTTTTTTTTCTGTGTTTTTCTCCGCTGACTCTGCCTTTTCTGCTCTAGCCATCGATTATTTCCACGGGTAGTGTAAACCATTAAAAGTTTCACAAAAAAAAAACAACCGAAAACTTCAAACAATTAAATTCGAATTTGTAATGAGTAATCTGTGCGGCGAAAATTAATCCAGTTCGATGCGAATTAAGAGGGTGCTCGTGCCACACTTAAATTCATATGCTCTCCTAAGCTCACTTGAAAGATTTATGATCCTTCAATTTGATTCCAACCCCTGGCGCTGCCTTCCTGACCCCTGAGCGAATAAAAAGTGACAGCTTACACAAAAAAGTCCTTTACAAAGCCATAAACACTTTTTAATCTTTATTCGTCCTTGTGACTTCTCGTCTTTCTGTTGACACCATAGAAACGCTGCTAACAATGAGCACAATGCGCTTTTTTATTGCTCTTGCATTTGATTCGAATTTTATTGGAAATATAACAATGCTCTGGTGATGGGATGATGGTGTGCGTATTTTTTTTTTTTATTCTTTGACGAAGGAAACTTTAGGACAAATTGGAATTTACGTCTGCATGTGGGACTGTGTTGCCTTTCGCTTCTCCTGTTTGATGAGAAAACAAAACTTAATTAGAATAATCTTATTCAAACTGCAAGTGCTGATGGCGGTGAGTAGTTCCAAAAATTGACTACAACCTACGTACAGGAATTGTTCAATATCAGGAAGTTCAATGAGCCCCAAGGTAAATCCGCAACAACACTTCTGTATATCACGTGTCAAGGGTAGTAGATGATTCCTTGGCAAGTTAACCCCAAGACTTTCTGTGCAGGAAATTGTCTTTAAAATGCAAATCTTGAGATAAGGCGACTAGTAGTCAGGGGTTGCTTGCTTGTGTTCCAAATTAAAATGAACGGTTAGAAAGATTTAAATGCAAGTCTGATACAAATATAGGTGGTTTCTATTAAGAAGAAGGAAATAGGAAGTTACTTACTCATACCCTTCAACTTGAAGAAACCTGTGGGGTAAGACTTTAATTTATGCTGAAATGTACCCTTACTAATACAGGGTTTTTCAATAAGAGCGCTACAAAAGTTTTTTTTAAATAAAACAAAAACGGTTTTGGATATCAATGAAATTCTTTATTTCTGTGAAAGTACGTTTGATGCCATTATGTATGGAACTCGATTTCTTTTGCATGGCCACCACGGGCACGCTTGCAGAAGTCCAGACGCTGAACCTAATTTTCGACGGTTTTCAAGCATAAATCGGCCGATACTGCTGCAATTTCACGTTCGATATTCGTACGAAGTTCATCAATCGTCGCTGGCTTGTTGGCATAGACCATAGACTTGACGTAGCCGCACAGGAAATAGTCTAACGGCGTCAAATCGCACGACCGAGGCGGCCAAGCGACTGGACCATTTCGTGAGATAACACGTTCTCCAAACTTGGTTTCCAATAAATTGATTGTGACATTCGGTGTGTGGCTTGTGGCGCCGTCCTGTTGGAACCACATGTCCTCCAAGTCCATATCATCCAATTGGGGCCAAAAATATTCGGTTATCATTGAACGGTAGCGATCCCCATTCACAGTAACGTGCCGGTCTTGATCATCACGGAAGAAGTACGGCCCAATGACGCCGCCGGCCCATAAACCACACCAAACCGTAATTTTTTCGGGATGCAATGATGACTCATGGAGTACGTGTGGATTGCTGCCTGACCAATACCGCATATGGCTCATCCAGCCAGAAATGAGCCTCATCGCTGAAGATGATTTTTCGATGAAAATCCGAATCATTTTCAAGTTGTTGCTCAGCCCAATTCACGAACATACGACGCTTCTGGTGGTCAAGCGGCTTCAGTTCTTGCGTCAATTTAATCTTGTAAGGATGTAGGCCAAGATCTTTTCGCAAAATTCGCCACAACGACGTCACAGAGATGCCCAACGCTTGAGAACGACGTGTGAGAGACACATTTCGGCTTTCTGCAACTGAAGCCTCAGCGGCAGCAATATTCTCGACACTACGGGCACTTCTTTGTCTCACTGGCACGGGAACATTTTGTACTGTGCCTGTGGATTCAAATTTTTCCACTAGACGCTTAATTGTTGATCTGCTAGGACGATTATGACGACCATAAATTGGACGTAGCGCTCTTAACGTTGAGGCCACTGACTCCGAATTTCGGTAGTAAATATTAATAATTTCGACTCGTTGTTGGCTCGTATATCTTTCCATCATGAAATGGCCAACCTTACTGAAGAGAAATGTCAAAAAACCGCAAGAAAAATATGTCGTCGTTTGCTGTCCCTGTCGCTCTACTTTTGTAGCGTCCTTATTGAAAAACCCTTTACTTGTGGACTTGTCATGAACCTTCTGATGGTTCGTCAACATTCCCAGAGCAGCTAGTCCATCGTTCTTTCAATTTAGGTAAGGAAGTTATATGCGAGGAAAGCCTCAATCGCCTTATATTTCTGCCAGAAAGCTCTTGACCCGAAATGGGCCTGCAGCCTAAAGCAGTCCACTGGATTTATGCGGCGGTGGTCAGACCGATCCTTATGTACCGACTACTGGTCTGGTGGAAAGGATTGGACAAGAAAAGCAACAGTAGCCTGCTTGAAAACATACAAAGGGGATCATGCACCTGCATAACAGGTGCCTTGAGAACAACCCCCACTGCTGCACTGGAGGTAATACTCCATCTGCTTCCTGGTGATATCTTTGAGAAGCTGATTGCACTCAAAGCTGCTGCTTAAGGCTCAGATAATAATCCCAGCTGATCAGCACAGCAATGGGTCATTCTAGGATCCTCAAGGGCAATCATACTATTCTTAGTAAAACGGACTACGATGCCCCCATATTGACTTCAACGTCAGGTACAAAATTCGGATTCCTGGCAGAAGCTCTTGGAGTCTGGTATAGTTTTGAGCGACTCCGCGCTAGAAATATTTACAGACGGATCTTAGACAGCGGGTGCTATGGGGGCAGAAGTTTTCTCCAACGCATCTAGCTTTGCCTTTACCGCACGACTGTAGTGTTTTCCAATTAATGCGATCAATTATAGCGCTGTTGTGAATCACTGAAAATACGATCAAGGTAAAGCAATCCTGCAGATCTCTTAACGAGATTGTAGACAGGTGTGACTAACCCTGTGCTGGAACCCAGGACACAGGAACGTTCCAGGCAACTGCAGAGCGGACGAGCTGGCAAAAGAAGGTGCAGAACGGCATTTCCCCGAAAACCGGGGGGAACCACCTGCGCCTATCGAATCAATCAAATTCCTTCTTGACAAGGATGGCAAGAAACTGGCAAACCACAGGTGGAACAACATCAACACTTGTCTCTTGTTAAAACAGAACTGGTCGAACCTGGATTTAAAGTGGACGGAGAGACTTTTATCCACAAACCGGAAAAACCTAGGTTCACTAATAGAGGTCCTCACTGGACATTGCTTGATAGGCAGACATGCACTTAGACTGGGGGTCTCCGCCAACGATTTCAATGCACCAACTGTGGACGTGTCCTGCCCTTGCGGCGTTAAGAAGAAAATCCCTTTGGGAATACTTCTACAATTATCTTAACGATCTAGCCGAACTCGACATCCAGAAGATAAGAAACTTCATATCTGGGACGAAATGGTTCAACGCTTAGGGTTAATACAGTTACGGTTGTCCAGTTCGATGTACTCTGTATTACATACTGTGGTTCCTGGTGCTGGTAAGCCGGTTCTTCACCCCTATCTGAGCGAGGGCAGCCACCCAACCTAACCTTAGTTATATACCTCAGCCCTAGAAAAGGCGATTCAATACCTTGCAAGAAATACCAAGACATATCACTGGTGAATGTGATATAGAAGATTCTATCCAAAGTAGTATGTGTACGTCTTGATCATTTCCGCAACACACTAGTCGGTACATACATACCTGTTTGCCTTTAGCCCATCAGATCGACCGAAGACCAAATTTTCACACTGCGACAAATTTCAATCCAAAACACACTATCTCTCCTTGGACTCTAAAGGCGCTTATGATTAAATTCATTACCTTAAGCTCTACGCAGCTTTAGCTGAATTCGGAATCGCCTTAGAACTTATCTGGTTACGTCGCACAATGCTGAAAAACATGTCATGCTCCACGCTGTTCAGAACAGTTCATTTGTGCCTTTTCAGACTTGCCCCGAATTTCGAAAAAATATCGCCTATTGTCATGTGATATTTTTAATCTCGTGCTAAGATAGACAATGCGGTGGACGCCGTGGCTTAGTGGTTAGTGTGTCGAACTGCTGTGCGAGCTGCATAGGTTCAAGCCCCAACCACGTCTACCGAACATTTTTCGCGGCACCAGATCTCGTCGGAAAATCACAAATCTCCGAGAGTAGAATTTGTTATAAAAAAGCTTCTCAACTAAATAAATTGTAGGTTCCTTCCATTCGTGCGAAGAATGGTACACGCAGAACATGAGTAGTTGCAAAGAAGCTAGGCCTTAGCTCATCGAAACCCAATACCTTTTTATCGATTTCAAGGCTAAATGCAGTGATAGTGAGCCTACATAGGTGTACCTACAGCAATGATTACTTTTGAAATACGACACCCCAAACCGTATTTCGTATTACTTCAGGGTGCTGCCACTGAAGAACTGATAGCTATGCTTTCTTTTATTTGCTGAGTACTTTCTCGATATAAAAGCGTACTCGATCTTAGCAATCCTCACATTGTCCTTTGTTGCTGTTCCGAATGACGTCACCTATCTCGAAGCCTAACCGTCACCTATCTGTCAGTAATCTGTTGGACTTGAGGAAGCTATGGTTTGCATAGTATTGTGGTTTAACGTTCTTGCCACCGTTGCTTGATGAGTTCCTTGGCTGTCCTCTATATCATTCTCTAATAATGAAAAGTACGTACTTCCTCTTTGCTCCCCAAAAGGTCGATAGGGACCACTTCCGTTCTTACAAGAACCGCTGAATTTGACACTGTTTACTAGGAATTTATTACAATATATAGAGAGCTTCTCGCTTCTGTACGGAGGCCATTGGCATCTTGTACAAAATACATCGGCCATACAGGAGAACTGTAATCAACATCAGAAGTCTTGTCCGACTTACAGGGGCCTATCGGACATAAACTTAATAATAAACTAATATATGAGCTTCGTGTTCAGCCGCTCTTTCAAGTACTCTAAATAAAATACCCCCGGCAAACTAACTTGTGGACCGCAGTATCCCCAGGTGGGCGAAATTGTTACACGGAGGTCTGCCTTTCAAACCAAATTCCCCTCACGAGGAGATAAGGCCTGAAGAAAGGTGTACAACTCACTAAAATTGTCTACGATTCAAAACTATAAAAGGGCGCCGACTTTGAAATCTTCTTACACAAGAACGCCCAAAGTGGTCTTAGATATCACCAACGCCTTACGAGAACTGTCTTCACTGAAAACACCACGCAGAGACAAGCAGCCAGGTGGCCATTAAAGACAACTCATCCACAGTGTCAAGTCAAGTGTAGTAATGAGTAATCACATCAACATAAACTGCATTGGCTCATGGCACAACGATACACTTTGTTGGTCCTGCGATATAAAAATGTCTCCAGTATCTAGAAGGCAGAGAAACCAGCTTAAAGAACAAAACAGTAATTGTCCTTAACTGTAGTGCAATGTCTAAAGACTAAAACACAAACTTTCTAACAAATAATTTTAAGACCAAAGGCTGTTGATCAAATGGTCAATCTTCAGCAGGGCAAGACCAGCAAAAAAACGTCTTAAGATTCTCTTGGATTCCAAATAGTTTATGGAGTTTTCTTAGGCATTCCAACACTACAAAGGAAAGCACAATGGATCCACATAGATGCGGATTTCATCTGAAGGATTCTACTGCTCCCGTATGGGTCCAAGGAAGAGTACATATGTATGTAGACGCTGCCATTTGACAGAAGATTGAGTATCAGAATTCCTGATAGAGATGACTTGCGGAACCGCAAAATTAACAATAACTTCTACACCCATAGTTCTTGGATGGACATTGGTACAGGTGCCGGGGTCTGCTGCAAGACCCTAGGAATATACCACTCCTTTAAAATAAACGACGACTGCAGTGCCATTCAGGCCGAAATCACAGCCATCATGGGGGCTTCGAAAACTGTCCGCGAGAAGGGTATCACCGGAAGGACAATCATGGTTTACATTGATAGCCAGGCAGCCCTTAAGGCTCTGGAGACCGTGATAACTAGATCGAAGCTTGAAGGATTCTGCAAAATGTATTTAGATGAGATATCAAGAGCCAATACGGTGACCCTATGTTGGGTACTATGGCATATGGATTTCCCAAGTAATGAATAGACTGACGAAATTAGACGAAGGAGAGCAGCGCTGCATTTCTCACAGGCTCTTCCCTTTGCGAGGATTCCAATAAGCTAGTTGAAAGGGTACATTGAAGACAAGGCCATGAGTCGAGCCAATACACGTTGGATCCAGCTAGACGCATGTGCAACGGCTAAATACTTGTGGATGGATTATAAAGAAAAATATATCTCTGTCTCTGGTCAAACTCAGTCGGCGCGAAGCAAGGGTCATCTCCGGCATCATTACTGGGAACCGCGCCATTGATGCTCATGCGGAACGCCTCGGTATACATGAAGAAGAAATCGAATCTGTGCGTCACGTGTGCTGTGTGAATGTCCTGCGCTCATCGGTAGAAGAATGAGGACTCTTGGCACTTATTTCTTCACGGAACTGGAGGACTTGCGTGACATCTAACTGAGGGACCTCCTGAGATTTATATCCTTATCTGCGTGGTTTTAAATCAGTGGCTCTCCTTCTCATGACAGGTTCTCGGGGTAGAATTAGAAGAATATTGCTGGTCTAAGTGAGCAGTGACGAAAGTCACAAGGCACCCATTTTCCTACCCTAACCTAAGTCTCCCGTCAGTTTCCCCCAACAGTTTTTCAATAAGTTAAAACCAGATCATCGGTCAAACTAAATAGATATCCAAGGTTCATTATATGGACGTGAGAATGCGAACTGGTAGACAAAGTTTTGTTTACTTTAAATAGTGAAATTCTTAATTTTTGACTTGACAACGTGATAGAAATAGTGGTTCAATGTTTGCTTGGCCTTTGTTTAGTCCTTACGACGACAAGTCGGATTGCCAACTGCGTGAAGCTTGTCTTCCTTCGTAGTCACATGCGATCCTTAACCAACTATCGCCGTCATAATTAATTGTTCTTTTCCAGTTACAACTGCAAGATATCCGATTCTACTAAATTAACCCCAGAGAGTTAGGTGGAAGACATCGCCCACTTACGTAAAACGGTATACCCCACACGTCATGTCGAATAACGTAATCACACCCCCGAATTTATTGCCCTCTCCCATATGTGAAAATATGTTATATCCGAATTAATGTTCCAAAAGGACATCCCGGGCAACACAAAAAAAAGGGAATTCAACAGGGGGAATGCCAAGATGTCGTCTATAAATCATATTACTTGTTTCTGCCACACCACCACCCCCAGTGCTGGGACGACGCGTAATCCGGAGATATTTGTTAAATAAAGCCAAGGAGGGAATATTCTTTTCTCCTTTCCGACTTCTTTAACTCACATCACATTCGTCTTTGGCAGAAAGAAAAAAACAAAACTGAATTGGAATCTTAAAGTTTGGGATCCGTATCCGATTTCACTAATTTTCGTTTCTAATTACAAAAGTTGAGTTTCTCTGCTCCAGCGGCGAATACTTCAAGGTTTCGCTCCCTTCAGCTGATTAAAATAAATTACACCGGGATCCCTGTAGACGAAAAATTTGCATAAACAAATTGGCAATGCGTGGGGAAGGTGCACTCCAGGAGGACGGATTTAAGTACTCATGACAATGCTCACCTAAATAAATACAAATCGAAACAATTAACAGCGAGTTCAAGCTCTCCACCGTGGCTGTGGGTTCGCTATGATGTCCTTAATTCAATTTAAAATGTCGTATAAATATCCAAGGATTACTTACGACCGCAAATGCAAAAACATTGACGGATTCAAAACGCGCAGAGTTAATTTAAATTCAAGACTTGTGCGAGTTTCGTTAATTTCCTTTGACATTGTTTGAGGGATGTACATACATTGAAGCTGGAACAAACTCGGAATCGGCATGGTGGACTAGCTCCATCCACATGTGATAGACACCCCAACAACGACCCAAGGAGAATGGGTAGTTTCTGATGAGAAATTCCTTCATGCTGTAAATCATGATTATATTTAATTTAGACGTCAGCCAAAGAGGGTAGAATGGGCATGAGGTCTGTTGGTTCATTAAGATACCAGAGATGTCCCTTTCTACCACCGTTTCGCCGTTAATTTCTATTCTTTTTATTCTGCATTTGAAGAAGTTGGGTTGATCGGACTGCAATTATTAGTGGTGGTGGAGATACCTTATAAGCTTGGAAATTTACAAATAAATAGTTTTTATGGAGTTCTGTCAGGAGCGCTAGGGGTTGGAGGCAAAGGGTAACCTGCAGTACTGTAATAGTCAAGAAGAAACCATGTACGTAGATCACTCCTCATTCGTTTTGTGCGACTTAGGAAAGAATCTATATACATATTTGGCAGCTCCTCCGAATATTGACGTAAGGGTTAACTGATGAGTACTCGAAATGCGACGCGTATTGACACTTTAAAGAGGTGGAATGCAACTGGCTATTTAGCTGAAGCACAGTTTATGGAACATCAGCATAATATGTGCTAGTGCTCTTCCATAAAAAAAGACGAAGCCACCGTATATTATTTCTACGAGTTCCTCTACAAAGCTCAAATGTGCTAAATACGACGTTAAGAACGTTTGGGCGATTTTAACGTCAAAATAGGAAACGAGGGAATCTTTGACAGGATAAAAAATGAGCACAGCCTTTAGATAACCACTAAGCTGATTGATTTTGGTGTGGGCGGAACGGTTTTTCCATCTGAATATCCATAAACCGTCAATCAAATTGATCACACTGCGATTCCGAACTTTCTGACAGAATCTTCACCGAACGTGTATCCTGAAATCTTTCAACAACTCCTATGCCACCAACATCAATTGTCGAAGAACAGTAGCAAAGTGCGTAGCTGTGGCTTAGTGGTTAGTGCTGTGCGAGCTGAATGGGTTAAAGATCCAGTCGTATTCTCCGAATATATTTCACAGCTCCACCTCTTGTCGGACATGACAAACCTCCATGAAAAAGCTTCTCAATTCTTCATTCGAAGTCGTTAATAATTTGTAGGTCCCTTCCATTCGTGCGAGTCCTTGGCTCATTTTGAGCTGTCGCGCAGCTATTTATTTATTTTTAGTGGCAACTCTCGCAATAGGCCTAACTCCGCGGCTGATGTTTTGGTCTTCACCCGACCACCACCACGTTAACCTGGGTTTGACGAAGAATGTTGGCAAGTGCATGCAGCAAAACAAGAGGCTCTTCTGAACTTTTTCAAACATGTACCGGTTTTGGGCAAGGACACGCTATCATGTGATTTTTTCAATCTCTTGTTCAAACAGATAGTGCTCAGGTTAGATGTAGAATGACAGTGTACATCTACAGGATCCTCTTTGGCTGAATACCCCATTTTTTGCAGAAGGTTCTGCTACAGGCATAGAGGACTATACAAGCTTCTTTGGCTCATTGTTTTATATTTTCATCTAAACTGTGGTTCAGGGATGAACCAACATTTTTAGTGCTGGAGGAATGTGGATCGTTCAGGCGTGGGAAGGTGATGTCTGGTATTTTTGTTTTTGTGGAAAAGAGCAATAGTTCGATTTTAGTTTTGTTGACATCAATGGTCAAACAACCACATCCGCCATTCCTCGATCTTAGATCCCCTAACTTTCATTCCGGAAAACAACGACTACACACCGTCCAAGTTAAATTTCAACCCCAATTTCCGGACTTCCATTCCTTCCCGAGAGGAGTGGAAGAGTGGAGATACCGGAGGCGACCATTCTATTCATCTCTACACCGATGATTCCAAAACCAAGAACGGAGTGGGAGGTGGTGTTTTCTCCGATATGCTTAACATGAGCATCCCCTTCCGTCTACCTGACCACTATAGCGTTTTTCAGGTGGAAATTATGGCGATCAACGAAGCCTTATTCTGGCTTAGACAAAATGTGATATCCTTAAGGGATATTACAATTTTTACCGATAGCCAGGCTGCTATAAAATCCCTGGAATCGGTAACATGTACATCAAAGGCTACTTCAGACTGTCGCTCATCTCTCATGGAGATGGCAGAACAATTTAATGTTCACCTATGGTGGGTACCCGGTCATAGCAACATTCCAGGGAACTGTAAGGCCGATGAACTCGCCAAACGTGGTACTGCTCTAGACATTCTTCCGGAGCCAAGGAACTTGGGTATTCCACTCGCTACATGTACACTTCTCTTAAACTACAAAGCGATCAGTAAGACAAACCAAAGATAGAGGAATGGTGCCACGTGCCGTACCTCCAGGGAGATCTGTGGCCTATGCTAAATCTCACTCGATCTAAAAGTTTGACCTTGGTCAATAAGTGCTCATAAGCACTGTTATTGGTATTCTCACTGCCCGTTGTCCCATTGGCCTTCATGCCAGAAGGATGGGCCTCTTTTCAAATGACTTTTGCTGGAGCTTCAGGGACGAGGCGGAGGAGGAGGAGTGACATTTCCTTTGCACTTGTCCTACCCTATCCCAAAGAAGGAAGCTCTATCTGGGAGCATATCACTTCGACAACTTGGGCGAATTATCACATACTGACGTCAAAAGTATCCTCAGCTTAATCAAGGGCTCCAAATGGTTTCAATAAAGTGAGTGGCGCGGTTCAGGGTATAGATCCATGTGGTACCACAATGGGCCTTCCTGGCCTACGTGTGTCTGTGATTCGCACAGACAACCACCCCACCTATCTATCTACCTAAGTCCGCATCTTGGATTCCATGTGGCAGCTATTTTTAGGATAGCTTTCATGATTTCACTTTCCTAAAACAAGTACCACTACATCGACAAGCTAACCTAACAAAGAGACGGTCCTACCTGGGCCTCTGCTGTGCTTGGGGCATGCTAGCCTTTTTAATCAAGGAATCCTGGCAACATGCGTTCCATTCCTTTACTCAATGTTAGAACTATTACGTGCAATCTTACAACTTTGTTCGTCTTCTTCTCTTTTGTTCGAAGACAAAATGTCATACAACGTTCGGACTATTTGGAGCAATGCTATACATATTTGTGTTCGCCTTTTTTATGGGTTTGAGGTTTATTTTAACGAAACACAGTCGAAGAACCTCGTGGAAGGACAATCAACTGAGGAGAGTTGAGTGACCAATTTTCGGTAGCAGTTTGTGATCTATTCTCTACTGCGCTAATGAAGTCCTAGTTCTAGGACCCAGACCAATTTCTGTCAGATATTCCAAAAAACTGGTTGGGCACCATTCTGACAATGGAAAAATGGGAAGTCGACCACGTTTACAAGTTGAAATTTTTTTATTTCATTAATAGTGACGACGACTCTGTGGTGAAGAGGTGAAGGAACCAACGACAATTTTTGAGCTGAGAAGAATGCTGGGAACAATAATGTGACCTTTTAGGTAATTTAAATTAGCCCTACAATATTTCAAAGCGGCTTCACATCAAAAGAAGAAAGTCTGCCCAATACATGTCCAAACACCATACCTCTAGCTTGGAAAAAAAAGAAGCCAAGTTAGGAAAGGTGACCTATTGCCCTCCTCAAGGTTTTAGGATTTCGCCTTTCGTCATTTCTGATAAGCAGATATGAAAAGCTGGTTAACATGAAGCTCGTTGAAAGGAGACGGAAAAGTAATGCTCTGAAGCAAATCTAGTCTGATTTTTCTTTAAACGAGACTGTACATATTTTTGCAAAAATATCTTGCCAGGATTGTTCATCGATAAAACCAACCCTACCCAAACGTGGCATAAGTCGAGTGGACAGTTAAGTTGATTTCATTACTCGCAATGAGTACCGCAAAAGTTCTAGCTACACACCAACAAAATTTGAGCTAAATTTGCAAAGAGTACCTCCCCACCCATCTTCTAACACAAGAAGATATTTCTATTGCACGCATAAATTATCCTTTTTTTTTTTGCACCACTCAATCGGTCCGACAGAAGAAAAAAAATACTCTTATGCCAAAATACACAAATAATGTTATTCAATCCAATTTAACCTTGGCCCATTCCATCTGGCACTTCGGCCCAAAGATATCAATCCACAGTGCTTTCCGTCGCATATTTACACAAAAGTAGTCGAAGAACCCACGGGCAGTAGTATGTATTAAATTGAAGAGAAATTCCCTTCAATTCCTGTCAATTTGAGAGACAATCCCTGGGGGATGCATGGTCAAGTGAGTTTTAGGCAATGCCAAATAAGATTTTCACACATTGAAAGTAATACAGTTCTCACTCCGGGACACGGTTCGTTTTTCTTAACACTAAGGAGCTCAGTGGGGAGTTATTTTCACCGGGCTTTGTCGGAAACGGTTTTGCGTCCCTCACTTGTTCTTTTTTTTTTTTTCTTATAGAAAATTCAATAAGGAATACCCGCATGTGAATTCCTTTCGACAAGTGAATCTCTAATTGATCTGGGAGTTGCCTCATTAGTCAAATTTATTTGCATTATATTGCACAAATAATCGCGCTTGGCTTATTGTATGTTAAAGGGCTTGTAAGAAGATATTTCTAATAAAAGTTTAGTACCGAATTTAGAAAATCAAAAAGAGCATCTATGGGTCCTGTAGGTAATTTGTCGAAAGAAACTGTGAGAAGAGTTGAAATACTTCAAATCTGTGTAATTTTGCAGCTTATTTGTCACTTTTTTGCCGGATTAGGAAACGCTTCAAACGATCACTCAGATACAACCTATCAGTTATATTGCCAGAAAGTAAGACCAAATTTAATCCATCAAACTGGCATTTTCGGAAAAAAAAACCGAGAAAGCGCTTTGCAGAGGAGCTTACACTTACAGCAGTTAGCACTCACCACACCAGCCCCGAAGGCAGGACAATCACAAAGGATTTGATCTGAAGTACAGTCGTCCACTCTACAAGAATCGCAGAAGCGAAGCGTCCCAAAAAGTTGTCCCAGTCTTTTCTACTGAAAGACAACAAGAATGCCGATGTGATATGATAGACGTTCAGGAGCACTGGATTAAGCGGTTTCTATCCTGGGGAGCCATGTCACCCACAATTGTGATTGTAAGAAAAGTCCCTGACAGAGGACGTGGAAAGACTCAGGTCTTGAGATAGGGTTGTCGGCCTTTTAAGGTACAGGCACTGTTTGTCTAAGGGACCAGTCATATTCAAGGCTTTCCTTAGGAGCTTTTTATAAAACAGAGGTAGCTACTAGCATTAGTCTCTGCTTAGTCGTCTCCCTAGTCTAGTTTGAAACGAGACGTATGCCTACTGGACACCGATAATGAAGCTGATCTTGGGTCGCTTAAGCTAATTCATTGGATCGTAAGTGATTGAACGAAATCCAAGTCTGCCTGGAAATATGAGCAATCTCCGATTGGTTTTGTTCATAGCATTCGGCTTGATGCACGTAGAAAGAGGCATTTGCAATAGATGTGTTCATCGGCCTGGACTATCTGTTAAAATGCTAATATTCTTGACAGCTGATGTTACATTACATTTAAGCCAGTCAAGGCTTAGAGAAACGAAAGCCTATTCAGCCTTTGACCACCTTAATGGTTTGGTTTCGGGTTAAACCCGGTCGGCTGCCGAACGGGACAAACCGACCACTAGACGCTCGCATGCTTCCACCTTCCTGGCCTGGCTTCGAAGGGCGTCCTGACTTAGCAGGCTTGGCAATATTCGAGGCCGGTTTTCTTCTTCTTGTCATCTTGGGGGTCGCTCTTCGTTAGCCATATCTGGGCAGCACGGGCAGATCAAGTATTTAACTACTCTACCCGTACTTCTCAGACATGTTGCCCGCCCCCCACCGTGAGCAGGGCAGTTGTATGACGGGGCAAAATTAGATTTCTTCGTTGTATTGCTGGAGTAACTCGTCGAAATCGATTTAGGAATACCAGAATGCTCGAGGCACCTAATGTCGATCAGCTACTTCTTCGAACGGAAAGGTCCATGCTTCGATGATTTGGACACGTTCAATGTATGCCCCCAACTCGGCCTCCAAGACGTGCTATTGAATCCGTGCCATCAGGTAGGCATCTCCTGGGTAAGCCCAGGATGAGATGGTTGGACCAAATCCGAAATCTCACCTCTACCCGTATGGATTTAGAGTCGGTGGCGGAACATCGGGAGATGTGGAGAGTTCACTTAATAAATAAAATAAATAAGTAGCTGGCGCGACAACTCGAGATGAGCCAAGGCCGAGCTGCTCGCTAGCATTCATGTTGTGCGTGTTATATTTTTCGGACGAATGGAAGGGATCTACAATTTATCGCCGACTCCGAACGGCGAACTCCCGGAGGTTTGTCATTCCCCGACGAGAGGTGGTGCCGCGAACCCTCACAGTGGATAAGCGGGTCTTTGGAAAATGAATGATGAATAAAAGGCTTCGATATCATTTCTGCCTACAATACGCTAAATTGACCTGAAGGATCGAAGGAGATGCTTAAGTTGAGCTTTTCGGATGAAACACCTCCAACCACTTCATTTTCAGTTTTAGATCATTCAGTATAGAAGTGAATCGAACTACTATCTAAGCTAGCAACCTTTTCCCACGCAGTTTGTGGAAGAATAGTTGCAGTTGCTCGGAAATTTCTTTTAATTCTGCATTTTGGTAGAGTGTAGTCCGTATTTTCAGATGCGATACCGATTAGATCTGAGATCGATGCATGGCTAGTTTGGAATATAGACCAAATACTTACTTACTTAAGGTACAGTCCGGGGTGGACCCGGGCCTCAACCCACAAGCATCTCCAGTTCGATCGTGAGCCAACTGCCTCCAGTTTGGTACGCCAAGTTGGTTGAGGTCCCCTTCCACTTGCGTGCCCCACCTGAGTCGCGGTTTTCCTCTACTGCGCCGTCCCTCGGGTGTGGATTCGAAGATTTTTCGGACCGGAGCATTGGTGTTCATCCGCTCTACATGACCCATTCACCTCAGTCGTTGGACTTTCACTCTTCTGGCTAAGTCGATGTCGCTGTACAGCTTGTACAGTTCGCCATTGTATCTCCTCCTCCATTCACTGTCTATGCAGACGGAACCGAAAATAACCCGAAGAATTTAGACCATTGTGACTATGTTTTAAGCCGAATGCCCGCTCCAGTAGCCACCTGCCTAGCGATCTAATGGCATTGAATGGAACATAACGTGAAATGCTCTAGAAATGATGTACAACCACCTCACTAAACTCAAGCAGTAATTACAATTGCGAGTGTCGTCTTTACCTTTATGCAACGGAATGAGCAAAATTCTTCTTCACTGCATCCGGCGTTAATTGACCACTTATACCCAGCGGCGTGCATTTTTACCCAAAAAAATTTGAAGGAACTAGACTACAGCTCCACTACCTGTGCTGATTTGTGTTTTTAACCGCCTCGCCTTCATGGTTCAGAAGCCCATTTAAGTTAAGTGAGTACATTCAGGCTTATGTTAAGGAGATAAAGGCAGAGAGGCTTGCTGGATTTCCTTTACCTGTCAACGGGAATCAGGCAAGTGAGTATGGTACCCATGCCAATATTTTGAACTTAAGAATTTTGTCAACTTGAGGTATCAAGTTAACAATTCTAGCACGAGAAGGTACTTTTCATCATCGAAATCGCTATGAATTTCGAGAAGTTGACAACTGTTATGGAATCTTAGCTTTATGTTCAAAAAAGCTGCGAACATTTTGAATAAAACCATTAAATGGAAGCCACTGTATTCGTATTAAAAAGGAAAGACGTTCCTTATTCTCGCAATTTTATTAATCTACCACTTCCCTTATTTTGTTCTACCCACACTCAGAAATCTCATCATCTACCAGTACAACTTTCATACAAACACGTTAAAAAAAACCGCGAAATAAGTTTCCAATCATAGCGTCAAGGAAAAATTAGTCCTATCGGCGTAATATATTGGAAAATTATTCAAATCGATGGCATCGCCCCCAAAATGCCACGCACCCACATATTAATATTAGAGCATGTTGTATAAATAAATCATAAATGATAAGTAAAACAAGGCCCATTCCCCGGCAGGGGTGAGTTAATAAGATGTCGCCGCAGACAGGATAACTTCATTCTCGATATTTAGATATTGCAATTTGATGAGACACCGCAATAGATAGGCACGGGGATGATAATGTCAGTCGGTTGGAGAAGAACAGGGCGCATCACAGGACGAAAATTACAAACCATTAGTTGTTTGTTTACCATAGTCCGGGAATGGTAAGACACCATGTAATGCTAGGGCAAAAAAAAAAAAACAACAGCGGAACATTATGAAATGAATATAAAATTATGCAAATTGTGTTTTAAACATATGCGGGGCCATTCCTTTTCTTTATCATGAAGATGGAATAATGCCTGTCAATGGGGAAGGAGTGCTTTTGTTCCTTACAAATTTTTCTTTTTCATCACAATGATGGGATGTTGATTGGCATTGGAGGCGTATTGCGTATTAGTTATTGACTGTCATTCGGTCGGACAATTTTTTCGTCCTTCTAAATCTGCAGAATTAGTCAAAGAGATCGTCGTTGCATCATTCGTCCCCAGAATCAGCGCATCTTAGAAAAAATCGCAGTTGAATTTTCTATGTTGTAATTGCGTCCACGTAAATACTGAGAAACATATCGAAACGCAACGTGGAACTTATATACAGCCTTGGCCAAATGTATTAGGCACCCCTTTCTTTTTTTCTTGCTGTAAAATTCTTTCCCGTAATTAATTAATTTGAATTGTATGACTTATGGCTTCATAAAACGAGGTTGAAAAAGTAATTTAAATTTTAAGAAAGGTCATTAATGCACTTTTGTGATGCAACAACGCATTTATGGGTTTTTTTCCCTTATAGGATCAGCGTGCGATCATTGCTTGAAATCGACAGACGCGTGCCTAATTTTTTATTCTATTGCTAGTAATTGTGAAGTGTATGTTCACTTTTATTATAAAACGCCTCAAGCAAGTGAACTGAATCCGGGAAAACGTGTGAAAATACACCTTTTATTTGAAGAAGGGAAGAATCGAATTAAAATTGCAAAAGTGCACACGTTGTTCAGTCCAAATCGCAATTAAACGGTACAAGCAGACGGGTTAGCACACAAATCGCGAAAAATCCGGGAGGAAAAAGATTACCACGCGTCGGGAGGACCGATTTTTAATACGATCTTCTCTTAAAACTCGGAACAAAACCTCATCTGAGCTTGCTGCTGAGTTGTTGAAGGATCAAAGAAAAAAAAATTTCTTCCAAAACCGTTAGATGAAGACTTAAGGAAGCTGGACGTAAAGGATGCAAATCAAGAAAGAAACCGTGGTTCTCGGTAAAATCAAGAAGGCATGCGTGGAGTGTGCGAAAAAACATGTACATGTTATGGAAGAAAATTGGTCCAATATTTTGTGGTCAGATGACTTTAACTCTGAGATACGATTCATTTATGGATCACTTTAAATTTTGACATAAAAAATCTTTACTAATTTTGATGTTCTCTAGACAAATTTATCTTTTTTGGATATTTGGCAACCCTGGTGTGACTTTTGTGAGATGAAGGATTGACGAAGAGTACAACCTAGAATGCGTGGTACCTACTGGCAAGCATGGTGGAGGCAGTATAATGATCTGAAGATGCATGGCCGCCAGGCAAAAACAATGACAGCTGTTGAGTAGACGTGTTTTTTTTGCTCCCGGTGTCTCTTAGTTTTTTCATTATAAAGTTCACATATCTAATTCTGGTGCATAGTGCAAAGAGCTTTTAAAGTTACGCATCCTACTTGAATTCTTAAATTAATATTAAATACATAAACATAAAGATGTTAAAAAAAAAATAAAAAAATTAATATAAATAGAATGTCGTCAATGTCAACTCGATCCAACGCCCGTTGTAAAGTGCAATCGCCGTCTCCACACTCTTCCATCTCTTCACCACTTCAAAAAGCTCTGAAGAATTCCTCCAGCAGCAGTGCCAATGAAATAATGGTCAACTCAGAGGAGCAGTGTACTAAGCAGAGTGAGTTAATTGTTAGCCTGTTATCGTCCAAGCTACTTGAATCTGAACGGAGGATTATGAATAAAATTGATCAAGAGGTTGCAACAATTAAATTAAACATCGCGCAATTAGAGGAAAGAGTATCGAAACTTGAATCTCGCAATACTGTTGTTGATTCACTCACGAGTCAAGTAATTGAACTTCAGAGGATGGTTGATGTCCAGGAGAATAGGGTCATTGCAGCTGATGCTCTTCTCTACAAAGTACCTTATTCGCCTGATGAAAACCTCAGATCAATATTTAATCATCTTTGTCACTCTATTGCTATTAAAGCACCGTACCTTAAAAACATCTACCGCATCCACTCGAAAAATAGTGCGACTGACTCACCCATCATGATTAAATTCAACTCAGCATACGAAAAAAACTTTTTGTTAAAATCCATTGCACTTTATTGCAAGCATAAACAAAGTCAGCTGTGTCTTCATGATGTGGGCATTAATTCTGACGTCTCTATTTACATTCACGAAGCACTCACTAAGCACAACCATATGTTAATGAAGCATGCATTAGTGTTGAAAAAGAAAAAGAAGATTGCATCTGTATTTACATATCGTGGACTGGTATATGTAGGGCGCGAATCAAAATCTGAAGCTCTGTCTATCAATTCTCTTGATGGTCTGGCTGGCATCGTGGACAGTGGTGAAAGCTCTTCTAATATAGTGCACCATGCATCTGATGACAAAAACACATAAAGCTTTTTCTAAAGTCACAGAAGCAAATAATGGGAAGCTCACTGCAGTAACTTCACATCAGTCAACTATTTCAATTTATTATTTTCATTTTTATTCTTTTATTATTTATTGGATTTCTGAATTTTTTCCTTCTTTTACAATTTCTTATATATTAATGATTGCTTATATCAAAATAACTAATATGTTCTCATGTATTACTCCCTTATTATTGCTGCATTTTGTCGTTATTTTCTGGTTATATATGTTTCCTTTGGTATGTACTCGTTTGATTACTTTTTCATACGAAAATGGTTGAAAGTTCTGTTGAGCCTCGTAGCCACAGCCACAGTGTGAGTAATTACTCAACTCGGGCTATGTTAAATATTCTATCAAACCGTGAAGAAGGCCTTCGAGTTTGCTATTTTAATGCAAGAAGCTTAAATGTATCAAAACTGGATTATTTTCGTTACATTTTTGAAAATTGCTCCATTGATATTATTTGTGTATCTGAGACATGGTTTAAGGTTGATCTCGAAGATAATTTTTATAGTTTACCAAATTATAAACTATTTCGAAATGATAGGGTAACTTTGACTACTGGTGGTGGTGTTGCCATTTACTACTAAACTGTAAACTTGTCACAAAATCTGATGGATCCACTGTTAATACATAATAATTGAAGTATCTGATAATAATACTAAATGTTTAGTTTCCTGTGTATATAACCCTGACCGTAGCTCTTCTCCTGAACCATTTTTTTCGATTCTCTCTGAGTTTTCTCCTTTATTTGAGCACGTAATAATTAGTGGTGATTTCAATGCTGATCTACATATTTAAAAATGATTCCCGTGCTAACCAAATTCTCGATAACTGTTCGTCTCTAGGCCTATCTATAGTCAACACCCATCCTACTCGTTTCTCTCCCGTTTCTGTTCCAAGTCTGTTAGATCTGTTTGTAGTTGCTGACGCGTCATCTGTTCTTCTTTTAGATCAGTTATCTCTTGATGGCATATCCGATCACGATTTGCTGTATATTACTTACGACATTCGTTTTTCGCACATTAGTTCACCTCTACAGTTTTCTTTTAGGGATTTGAGTTCGATTGACCTAAGTCTGCTTCAAACGGCTGCAGGTTTGATTCCTTGGGATCACTGTTGGGTACCAGCTGATCCTAATGACAAAGTAAAAATTTTTCAGTCATTTGTATGCAATTTATTTCATAATTATGTTCCCTTGAAAACTGTTTCCATCCGTAATAAGAGTTGCCCTTGGTTTACTACGGATGTGATTAATGCAATTAGTAACAGAAATAGACTTTACAGCAGGTGGAAGCGCTCACCTAATACCGTTAATTGGGCTCTGTATAAAATAGCTCGTAATAATGCAACTCGCACTATTCGAGATTCGAAAAGGAGCTTTTATAACTCTAAATTAAACACAGCGCTTCCTTCTAAAACACTCTGGCGTAATCATCGTGAGGTTGGTATAAGCGGTAAAGGTAATGGGTTTTGTGCAATTGAACCGGACGTATTGAACGACACCTTTCTATCCAATGATGTACAGTATTTTAATCCTCAATCAACTTTAGGTAATCAAAATGTAGATTTGCCTGAACTTTCTTTTAATAGAGTGACTAACTTAGATGTCCTTAACATTATTATGAGCATAAAGTCGAACGCGGTTGGTGAGGATGGAATTCAAATTCGCTTTATTAAATTGATTTCTCCTTTTATAGTCGACCATTTAACGCACATAATGAATTCATGTCTGATGTCCTCTATCTTTCCCCAAAGTTGGGGAAAGTTGTACCTGTTGCTAAGAAGGCGAAAGCTAAATCAGCTAATGACTTTAGGCCGATAACAATACTGCCATGCCTTTCTAAAGTCCTTGAGAAAGTGATAGCATTGCAAATTCGTAATTATCTCGACGAACACTCTTTGCTTTATCCCTTACAGTCAGGTTTCAGAGAGGGCCATAGTTGTGCTTCAGCTATGGTCAATATAATGGACGACATAAGAATACATTTCGATAAAGGACATCTTACTTTTCTTTGCTTGCTAGACTTCTCAAAGGCCTTTGATACGGTAAACCATGTGCTTCTTTGCTTTAAACTGCGGCGATTTTTTAACTTTAGCTCTATGGCCTCAAGTTTGCTCCTTAGCTTTCTTAGCAACAGGCAACAAAGAGTCGTGGTGGCCGATAAGTGCTCGGAGTTTAAATCTATTAAACAGGGTGTACCACAGGGTTCCATTCTTGGTCCTATTCTGTTTTGCATGTTCATCAATGATTTGCCGTCTATTTGTAAGTATGTATCCGCTCATTTGTATGCAGATGATGTACAACTATGCTTATCCGGTCCTCTGTTTAACGTATCTGAACTGGGTTCAAAATTTAATGAAGATTTGTCTGCGATTCACCGTTGGTCTGAATCTAATGGCCTTGTTTTAAATCCAATTAAATCCCAAATAATACCGATATGCCATAGATCATTAGACTCTAATCTTTTACCTGAAATATATCTTTCCAGTTCAAAACTGACTTACGTCGATTCGGTTACTAGTTTGGGCTACAAAATAAATCGAAGTTTATCCTGCAACGATCATATTAACTTTACCATTGGTAGAATGTATGGTTGTCTCAGAAAACTATGGGTGTCTGCGAGTTTTACACCTTTGGAAACCCGTCGTAGACTGGTTTTGACATTGATCGTTCCCATACTTTCATATGCCGAGGTAGTCTATAGTAGCCTCGATTCCTTGTCTCAGCATAAGCTTCAAGTTTGTTTTAACAGCTCAATAAGATACATTTATGGACTAAAAAGATATTCCCGAATATCACATCTATCTACGAATCTACTTGGTTGTACTATGCAACAATACTCAAGTGTTCGTAATTGTATTTTTCTACATAAAATAATTAATGAGAAAAGACCTGACTACCTTTATAAAAAGCTGTCCTTCTCGCATTCTCGAAGAACACTGAACATCAATATGCCTTCTTATAATTATTTGAATTCATCCCGGCTGTTTTTTATTCACACTGTTAGGCTATGGAACTCTTTGCCAATGCATATCAAAGGACTCGTAAATGCAAAAAATTTTAAAAAAGCTGTTTTTAGCTACTTCTCAATGCAGCAATAACCCCTTATTTTTCTTTTCTCTCTCTCTCTTTCTTTTCCACATCTTTCTTTTTTTCTATTGTTTTGCTATTCACTAATTTTTCTTTCTCTCTTTTTACATATATTTATTTTTTGTTATTGTATATTATATATTGTCTAATGTTATATTTAATTTCTTTAATCGAATTTTAATTTTAAACTTATACCATGTTTGTACTTTTAAAGACCAGGTCTTGTTGTACTCTTCATATTCCTGTAAATAAACGAATTGAATTGGTGTAAGAAAAATGCATGTGTGTGACGGTCGTATGGAGTCCTCCAAGTACAAAAATGTGTTGGAAAACGTGTTTCAACTTTCTTTCAACTTTTCAACATTTTCAGGGATACCAACATGGAAAATGTCAAATTCGAACAGGGCAATGCACCCTGCCACAAATCAGACCTGATTTTGTTTAATCTTATTTTCTTGGAATATATTGATAATTTTAAGGGGTGCCTAATACATTAGGCCAGGGCTGTATGTATGTATAATAGATCGTCTTACCGAACGAAGCAATAAGCTTGCTGTAATCTTGACCAAACATTATTGCATCACGGGGCATTGCAAGCTGAATTTGATGATCAAACGTATCTTAGCTTCTTTGAGCATTTAAAAGAGGCATTGTTAGAAAGCAATAGTCTTGTCTGGAGTGACTAAAGTGAACACTGGTAAAAATCGTACTACAATGGCCTAATCCATGGAGGATATCGGAATACAGGCAGAAAAATGTAAATGGCTGGAGCGTGTGATGACAAAGTTTTCAGATTGCAAAATTATCACTGGAGAAAGCTATTAGTGGAATAAAAGCGTACGAAGGACTAAAAGGCCGCGACGCTTAAAATGTGGCAAATGTCTACTTATTTACATAGATCCTGTGACCCTTATGGATCTACAGTGCTTACGCTCCATCAGCGTCCCCAATCGCCTTGACTCCTAGAGAATCTTGCTCCACGTTTTTCAAGGGCGGTTCGCAGATTAGCAGTTTTGATTGCATGGCTTGACTTTGCAGATCGTCGTGTATCTGTCACTTAAATAAATAAATAGCTGGCCTGACATTCCGGGGTGGGTCAAGATTTGGATTTAGCAACAATTCATGTGGTGCGTGTTACATTTTTCGCACGAGGACCTACTAGCTTTGCTACTAGGTTTCCAACCCCCTTTCTCTTTACCGGAGTTAAATTGGAAGATGGGCACAATGGACCCTTTGCTGGTCTAAGTGAGCAGTGACAATGTCACAAGGCACCCATTAACCTAACCTAACCTACTAGCTTTAAATGCTCATCCCGAGCTGTCGCGCCTGCTATTAATTTTTTTAATTTTTTTAACTGACTTTATAAGACTTCTTGCGCTCTATCAATATGCTCCATATAACAAAAATCTACAAAGTGTGGGCCATTGTTAATTCACATGTCTGAGCGCCTCGTTGTTATTGAAAACTTTTACAACAAAGTCGTCGCCAGCATCATGCATATTGGTGTTGAGTTTGAGGCGACACTAAGTTGGTTGTAGATATCACATTTTAATTCTTCCGATTAGAGGTCACCCTCATCGAATCACCTCATCTCGCTTAGTCCCAAGATGCCCAGACTATGCAGTATGAATTCATCATCTAATTGATGGAATCAAGCATTTTGAAGGCTCTTTTTGCTGGACTCAAAGACGGTCTTCACACTCCAAAAACCGATATTTGCCAAGTGTCCTCAACAAATTGTCAGTCCATATCTGAGGCACGATATCTGCGTGTAAAAATGCGAACCGGCGTTTCCATGTCTAGAATGGTCACAAAAGAGCGTCTGAAAATGCTGTTTTAGTCTACATGCATAAGAGTCTGCACAGATAGTTGCCCTTGGACCACCACTAGGAGGTTAAGAAAGCACTTGGTTACGAACTTGATTTTTGCGCTTCTGGCCCAACCCGAGTTTTGAACAGTTCCTCCCGATCAATCGGAGCCCACACCTCCATAAAATACCAAAGAGAATTTTTTAAAGCATCAAGAACATGTATGTAAACTTAACTATCCAAATCCTAGACCGTTGTGGTTTTTCCAAAAATATAAAGACCAGATTGCACTTGAATTTGCTTGTACAAACTATTCAAGAATAAAATCTATTCCCGAATCTAAACTCTAACAGAAACGCCAAGATCGAAAACAAGTTCTTTCATCTCGTTGTTAAAATGACAAAATAGATGCGGCA
Organism: Matsumyia berberina; assembly: GCA_917880715.2. NCBI lineage: Eukaryota > Metazoa > Arthropoda > Insecta > Diptera > Syrphidae > Matsumyia > Matsumyia berberina. The sequence goes on from OU862870.1 coordinate 42,384,238, forward strand.
AGTCCACAGCTAGTGATCCTCTCTAACTGGATTGTGTGTGATAAGAAGTTTCTGCCACTGTTTGGGGGGTTCATTAACGAAGTTCTTAGTACGACTACCTCTGCGGCACTATACATTCTCTCTCATCTATCACCTCTCGACATTTTTGGCAAACAAATGGCAAACAGTGCAGTGTGCAGCCTTAAAACAACCTTACAGTTGTCTAGCGAAGATTTTGGCCACGCCTTCATTTTAAAAAATTTCAACATTTCTTCCAGAAATAAAGACTACATTACACCCAAGCTAAGTTTTGACGAGAACTTTGAAGTAATCATCCTTCCCAGGTCATTCTGGGATGATGTTGCATTTTCAGAAGACAACTAGCGGCAGGCTTATCCTTAGCCTATCATCCCGTTTTCCAAATTACTGTACCGTGTTCCAGGCGAAAATCATGGGGATCGTAAGATTAATGTGATATCAGCCACGGATATTCGCATTTTTTCTGGACAGCCAAGTGGCAATAAAGTCCTTGAAATCAGTCACTTTAAACTTTAAACTTATTAAAAGCCCTAGATTGCCGATCGTCTCTAATATAGATGGTGCTAGGTTCCCCGGCACAATGACATTCCAAGGAACTGTAAGGCCAATGAACTCGCCAGGAATAGAATAACATTACCTTTCTGTGGTCGCCGTGGATCAGTGCTTAGTGCGTCGGACTGCTGCCGATTTACGTGGGTTCAAGCCCCAGGCATGTCCACCAAACAGATTTTGCGGCACCACCTCCCATCGGGAAATAACAAATAAGTATAATTTGTCATGAAAAAGCTTCTCAATTCGCCGTTCGGAGTCGCCAATAAATTGTAGGTCCCTTCAAAAAAATGTAACACGCACAAAATGAATGTTTGCGATAAGCTAGGCCAAGGCTCATCCGCATATTCGTACTTTAATAGGTGTGATCACCGGACACTATCTAGATCTACTAGGCAAGCATGCAACAAAGCTTGGCGTTTACTCAAATTTCTTCTGCAGAAGCTGGAGGAGACTTTTCTCCATCTTCTTTGGACCAGTCCAGTCCTCTCGCGCAAAAGAAAACTCTACTTAGAAGCCTCCTTCTACATCAACTTAGCCGACCTCATGAATTCCGATGTTAGTAGCCTCGTATGCTTCATAAGAAGCTCAAATTAGTTCAATGAGTAGGCTAAAGTTGTCAGCACACTTTGACAACTCACGGGTGAAAGTGTGCTGACACCCACATCAATCTAGTCTAACCTAGGCGAAACATTTATAAAAATGCTGTGAGGCCAGTTCTTGTAGCTTGATGTACTATATCTAGTGCAAAATTTTGATTAGCAATCCAGACTAATAAAACAAAATTACATTTAAATCATAAAATAAGAAATGACCACGTGAGCGGCATTTTTTAATTTTAACTCAAACGAAGCGAACTTGAACATCAAGACCACCAGCAATATGGCTAAGACGTGGAACGGATTATGAAGAAACTTACTCCCACAAAGAAAGCTCATAGGGCTAGCATGTGCGTAAATAATCCAAATGACCATTCAAAGTACGTGTATTTGGTGCTTAAAAAGTAGAACTAGCAGAACAAACCTGAGGTAATATAGAAAAAATAGAAAAACAGATAAGTCCTGCGATTCAGACACATAGAAACCCATTCTCTACACTTCTGATTAAAGTGAAATAAGTCTGCAATTCCGTAAAGTAGACCCCAATGCAGCACACATGTCTCTAATCACCATATGGCAAATAGAATGAATTATCAAACTGTATTCCGATGGACATCGAAAAAGGGTTAAAACTTATAAAACGCATAATTTGTGTGCGAATCCCTTTTACATTATTTCTGATTATCATCATTGCCGTAAGGATACACTTATACAATATTTTGTCAAAAGAAGCCAAAAACATAATTCGGTTACCACAGCTTGACCGCTCCAGCCGTGACACCCTCGCGACCCATAATCTGAGCCAAGGAACATTCCAAAACGCCCAGAAACAATTGAAAGTCAATTGAGGATGAAACCGAAATTGCTTTTGCCTTGACCGCATCTTATCTTTATGGGATCCACATTCAAATGACCACAAGCAGAAGCATTTAGAAGCTCATTCATTCTGATCCGCATAAGGACCCGGCGAATTGCGATTATAGAAAAATTATGCGAGAATATCCTGTCTTATTAAATCCTTGAGAGCAATTTCAAACTCTTGCATGGGACACAGACTCGTAAATGTAAATAGAAACATTCGGGTTGGGGTGGAGGTCTGCAAAACGAGGTTGTTTCTTACTCAGGCTGGTAAAAGGGGTGCCGCCGTAGTACCACTGGAAATTTGTTCCGGTTGAAATTCGATCAGGACTATTTGATTTTATGACTCGGCTTTATTATCGACGGAATGGTGGTGGCTAAGAGGGCCATGAATCGGTGGAATATGTTAAGTTGCTATTTCGAGAATCCACAAGTCCTTATCGTAATGAATGCTGATTGGTATTTCATTTTGTCTACCTTTCTGATGGTATCCTTGGGGACTTACATTGCTATTTTAACGCGTTCGTATTTGACGAGTTTTAATTGCATAGAATGAGACACTGTATAAGACTCTCATCATCTCCTAACGACTATATGGTGCAGAAGCATGGCTAAGATTAAGATTAAGATTGTTAGTAGTTAGTGATTAAATAGTTACAGTGACTGTTGATTCTTCGTCCTCGTGGCACATTCTGCATAAGTTGCCTTGTACTATTCCCATAGTCATCAGGTGTTTTGTAACTCGACAGTGTCCCGTTAGGAAGCCTGTTACATTCGAACCTGACTCCTGGTTAGACCTAAGAGTTGTTTCGTTCTGGTATGAGAGGAGTTTGGCATGAACGTTTTGGCTTGTCTGTTACCTTCAGTGTTCGTTCAGTAAAGGTGAGTTCATCACGAAGTTTGATGAAAAGTTTCTTCATGACAAATTCAACTGTCCGGGGTTTGTCATTCCCGCGAAAAAAAAATCAGTGGATTTTTAATTAGAGAAAGTTCTAATGAGTCCAAGTCCTTCCATGCCGATAGCTCAAAACTAAACATGAGCGTGGGATCAACTGGACAAAGCGGTGTGCCGGGCAATGAAGCAGCTAAACAAGTAAGAAAGAGACCAGCTTTAGGAAGAAAACAAGCGAAAAAGAGTTAAACCTTCTCTATGCAACCTCAGGACTCAAGACCTACGAAAGTCCTTAACGGAAGCAAACAATAAGAGAAAACTATTAGCCATCTATAAAATATATACTAGGCCTTGAGGTTGAATGGGTTACTTACTTAATCAAAATATAGGACTTTCGGCCGATAAGTTAAGCCTCCTTTCATTAAAAGACCCTGCATGGACAATTCGTACGAGGCTCTCATTTAAAATCTCAATACTCTGAAATCGACCAATACTTTTCACAATTGACCATTCAACTTTCATCAGTGCGTTGTTCCTTAATTCCGTGGTCAATCATTGACCTTCCAGTATCTATTCAAAATGCATTCTTGGTTCTTCATTTCCCGTATTCGTACATTAATCTTCTGCTTGGTTCAATCGGTAAACCTTTACTCTGCACAATCTCAGTGCTTACATATGTATATGTGCAATTTAAACATATGTAGGTTAGGTTAAGTTAGATCAATATTCACAAATAGATCCGTTGTGATGCCCATGAATCTTATACCTGGCTATGACCAGAAACAAACTGCCACTTAAAACAACTTTTGAATCAAGCAAAGATCTGTAACAACTAAGAAATTATTTGAGTTCATGATGAAACCCCAGGATACCGCAGAATCGTGGTTAATTGTTTCTGGAGAGGTGAATCCTCTTCCGAAGTAAGTCTGCAGCGAGCTATGGCGGTACAGTAGCACAAAATTTGCTTTGCAGTTTTTTGATCTTCCAAGCAGAGTCGGCACATATCCAGCTTGTTAGAATGGTAGTTGAGTGATCAATGTGCAGTGAGGAAGTCGTTAAGGAGTTTACTGACATTTTGATTAGAGCAAACATTTGTTGATGAACTTTTTAGAACGACGAGGTCCATTTGGAAGGATTTTCTTAGAGCTGAGTTAAGATCCAACCACCGAGCTCATCTGCGATCTTGTAACCCAAAAAGGTATTATTTGCGCAGAACCGGGTAAGACTATAATGGGCGCCTGGACATTGCGACATAAAGGGTAAAGAGCTTGCGAATCAGACGGTGGAGAACCACATCAAGGCGACGCTGTCCTCGTCAAACCGCCATCCTACGTGGTTAAGGTAAACTTCTTAGGTTACATAAACAGGCAAGCTGACCACAGATGGTCAAATATAAGACAAATATAAAAAGACGAGGAAAATTCTTAAGCTAGAAATATCAAACCTAAGAATAGCTGTAAGAATTCTGTCCGAGCATCGTTGAATGGGACAGCTATTTTTGTAGCACATCTATTGTATACATATCAAGCAAGCTCGTACGATACAGCTAAGTCATTGTCCAATAATACACAGAAGTTACTCGTTATTTTCAGATCCGGTTTGGGCCAGATCTGTCTCGACGAAATACAAGTGTTAATATTATTCCAACTGCTATTTGCCATTTTTCTGGGTTCAGGGTCGAGAAGAAACTTTATTGATTCTATAGCAGCAAACGGATATTTCCTATTTCCAGAGAGGTCCTGGTTCATCTCTTCTTTTGATAGCTCGTCCTATAGTTGTCCAAAACGTCTCTGTGTCCCCGGAGCTAGCACAGGAAAACGTCGCATCTGTAAGAGATCTCATTTAAAAATCTGCTGCAATGCTTTACCAGCTTTGTTTTGGACTTGTATTGCACATTAAAGGGATGATAGTCTTTACTACTAGGAACAGAACATATAGCCATACAGAACATATTGCATGTTGTTTGAAGATTCCATAAGCCTTAATGTTGATTTGACCATCAATTCCTTTTCATGCATACTAAAGGAAAGAAAGTGGACCATTGTCTCCAGCGTAGCTAGAAGTGTTCTTAAAGCATTCATTATACAGATGCATGATAGCCTCTGACCTCTTCCCAGAAGATCTGTGTTCAGTGTCCAGTGTTCTCCCCCAGACAAGTACTAGTACTCCGAAACTCAGAATGGGTCTAACTATAACTGTATAAATCCAGTGTTCTTTAGACTGAAGGCCCTATTTCGGGCCCACAGCCCGAACGCTGAATGCCTACCTGGCACGGTTTTATATATTCAGTTTCCAACTCAGTTTTCTTTATCAAGATTGACCCCTAGTCCCCTAACAATTTGGCAATATCCCATAAAATCATAGGAATGGATTATTTTGGCGAAAACGTTATCACAGTTTCTAAAAGTTCAATTAGTTTCAATCCATATCAGCGCTTTCGGCCTGTTCAAGGGCAATAAATATTTGATTTATTTTGTTTGACTAATTAATCATTTGGTTTGTAGCTAGCGCAAGAGGAGAAATGATAATTTCCACTTTTTCTTGAATTCAGGCGGCTGCGGAAGAATTCTCCAATTAGTTTCAGTTTCAGTTGAGCCGAAATAGTAAGTCAATAGAAAACCATTGATAAAACCCCTTATAGGCTGTCTGATAGTAGCAAATATCCAAAACTAACACTCAATAGGAAACTAAAATTGAAACTGAATTGGAATTTAATTGTCAAAGAGAGAGTAAGGATAGCATCGATCGCCTTCTTCACCTGCACCAGAATTTTTGAAAAAAAAAAAGTGGTCCCAAATCCTAAAACCATCCTCCGGATGTAAACTGTGAGTACACTAGGCGCAAGCAGCTCATTTTGAGTCGTTTTTCTTGGCCCTGTCGAGCGAATTTACTAAAGAACTTTTACTTCAAAAACTCTTGAAAACGAATACTGTCGGAAACGGATAAGTGCACAACCTCTCTTGCTCGATTTCTTATGCACTTATCCGTTTTGTGCACTAATCCATAAGTGTATAACCTTACGAATTGACAAGGGGTTTTTGAAGGCCTTGCACTAAAACGGTTTTTGCACTTATCCGTTTCCGACTGGATGCCAGATTTCCTTTGGACTTTGGACGACTTCGAAAAGGCATTCGATAGTGTTAACAGATAATTCACACGCACGCCTTGCGTAAGATCTATGTAGTCTAAAGTAAGTTATGAAGGGAGAAAATGGTATAAATTGTCTAATTCGAAGAATTTAATGGAGTTAACAACCTATTTTAAACACCTTGAATACGCCGATGATGTTGGATTACTTGTACATCGAATAATGGTCATACAAACGACCATGGGTGATGCGGACGTTGTTAGGTGGCCAAAACAAAACTTACCAGCCCGATTACCCTCTAAACTTCGCAAAAGTGCATTGCTGATCAAGAAGTCGAACGAGTACAGGATTTTCAGTTTCATAGAAGCATTGTATCGGTCGATGGCAGCACTGCTACTCTTGGTATGCTATCGAAGATCTGGAGAAGTAGTGCAGTCACTTTAAACAAGCTCCGAATGGGAAAAATGGAGGTACAACCTTCGTCAGGAACCCAACATGATGACGTGTCTATGTCTAGAAACTCTCTTCTCGTTACGCTGTTGTTTCTTTCTGACTCAAGGAGCAATTTAATAAAACTCCAAGAGCACAATTAGCGAGGTCTAATCTGCTTTCCTAATTAGTACGTTTAGAATTACAAGTCCAGTTAATTTCGATTAGACTAACTATACTCACCCGTACTTTTCATCATATGCAGCAAATATATTACCAATCACATTAATAAGGTCGCAGCAGTTTTTATCGGAAACATCATCCACTGTCAAATGTAATTCAAGAAAGGTAAGGGAACTATACCTTCAATTTCTAAATGCTGTACAATCTTCCCATAAAGTAAAGATGAAGTGAACCCAAGGAGTCCCATAAAATAACCTCTATAAAATAAAATTCAAATAAGCATCCATTTATATTTGTTTATTAACGATCAAAAAGATAAACGGTAAGAGAGTGCTAAAGCGAAAAACCTACATATCAATATGTACTTAAAAAAATAACAAAGTGAGATCCAGTAATGTGTTTAATGCTTAAATCCATTTGTAAGGGGTTGTACTTCACTGGGAATTTCAGTCTTATTTTCATGCATTGCTTGTGCTCTTCCGGACGGATCCTCTGGACACCCCCAATCTTGGCGGGGAATCCAGCGTTGTACAGTTTCAGCAGCATCATCACCAGGGAACATCTCGTTGAATATTTCTCTGTAGTAATACGCTTCTTTGGTGCTTGGTGTGTTAATGGGGAAGCGTTTCGCTGCAGAAGCGAATTCTTCATCACTTATATGCGAAGCCGCGTGTGTTCGAATTGTGTCGATCCAATCGTAGCCCACTCCGTCAGAGAACTGCTCCTTTTGACGCCAGAGAACCTCATCGGGCAGATAATCGCCCACAAAAGCATCTCTTAAAATGTGTTTCTCAATACGATGCGCCTGTACACCTTCAAAAGCGTTCAACTCTCCTGGAATTTTATCTTCAGGTCGCGTAGACATAACATGGTTGACGAAACTAGTGTCGAGGAATGGAACTCGAAGCTCAATTCCTTTTGCCATGGCAACTTTGTTTGCCCGGAGACAATCGGACAGGTATAATTTGTGTACTCGTGTAACAAGCTCGCGATGAAACTGTTCCATATTAGGTGCCTTAAAAAAATACAGATACCCACCAAACAACTCATCAGCTCCTTCTCCCGAAAGTATCATCTTGATGCCAGTGCTTTTAATGTGTCGTGTCAAGAGAATCATTGGGATGCTACATCGAACCGTTGTTACGTCATACGTTTCCAAGTGATATATGATATCCCGAATACAGTCGAGGCCCTCGTCTATTTTGAAAACCACCTGGGTGTGATCACTGCCTATGTAATCTGCCACCATCTGGCTGTATTTGAAATCCGGAGCTCCCTCAAGTCCGACCGAGAATGTCTTCAGTTTAAAACCAGGGTCACGTTCTCTCATTAATTTTGTAGCAATTGATGCCACGATACTTGAGTCCACACCCCCCGACAGCAGAGCTCCGAGTGGCACATCACACTGTAAATGCGTTTGAACAGCGAACTCCAAAGTTTGTCGCAGAGGTCGTAGATTAGCGGGACGTGTAGGAATTTGAGTTTGCCATGGTTGCTGGAAAAACCTTTTCTCTTTCAAAGCAGCTGCCTTTCCAATCCGCATATGTCCGGGCGGAAAATGCTCCACTTTTCGACACACAGGCACTAAGCACTTCATCTCACTGGATACCCATATGTTGCCGTCCTCATCCTCTCCATAGTACATTGGAATAATACCAATTGGATCCCGTGCCAGTAGAATTGTACTTGTCTTCTTGTCAAACAGTGCAAATGCAAACATGCCAGTTATATGTTCGAATAGATCTTCTCCGTACTCCTCGTAAAGCTCAATGATGACGTTGCAGTCGCTTTTTGGTTCGTAACGACCCCGCTTTTTGGCGATTTCAGCGGTTTGATCCAGGTAGTTGTAAATCTCGCCATTGGCCACCAATAATACGTTACCATCCTGCGATTTGAAGGGCTGATGGCCAGTACGGACACCTACTATACCCAGACGTTCGTGCACCATTGCAACCCCATGCTCGGCGAGAATTTCCACTCCTGTGTCATCTGGACCACGATGTCGCTGTTTGCCACTTTGCCTCGTTGCAATTTCCCGTAAACTTTCCAACCGGTTGTAATACTTTTTGGGCAAAATGGTGCCACCACTTTTAGAGAAAATTGCGAAAATTCCACACATCTTTACTTTATTTTGACCGTGAGAAAATGTATTAATAACCTTTAGGTGTTGGCTATATTCTTCGCGAGGTTCTGTTATTAGTCCAGTGTGATACTGTGCTATCTTTACACAGAGTACTTTGAAATGCTAATAATGACATTTTGTTGTACACACGCATTTTATATAGAATTGTCATTGAAATCCAAACCAACTCTTTCGTCATCCATCCACACCGACTTAAACTTTTCTTTGACACGAGCAGCGCCTCCTATAAGTGAAAATGTATTAATAACCTTTAGGTGTTGGATATATTCTTCGCGAGGTTCTGTTATTAGTCCAGTGTGATACTGTGCTATCTTTACACAGAGTACCTTGAAATGCTAATGATGACATTTTGTTGTACACACGCATTTTATATAGAATTGTCACTGAAATCCAAACCAACTCTTTCGTCATCCATCCACACCGACTTAAACTTCTCTTTGACACGAGCAGCGCCTCCTATAAGTGAAAATGTATTAATAACCTTTAGGTGTTGGCTATATTCTTCGCGAGGTTCTGTTATTAGTCCAGTGTGATAGAGGTGTGCAATTTGATTACTTTTGAGTAACGAATGATTACTGATTACTTCAAGTTCAGTATCCGGTATTTGGTATTCGATACCTAGTGAATGATTACTGATTACTTCAAGTTCAGTATCCGGTATTTGGTATTCGATACCTAGTACTTTGTTTCTAAGTCATAATTCATTTTCTGAAACCAAAGTATCACGTACCATTGCACTTCATTTTATTTCGGTTTTTATAATAAATATTAAACAAATGGGAAATAGACTTAAAAAAATTTATTTTCAGGCACTTTGAACAAATGTTTGTCAAAGTTACAAACTCAAATCCACTCTCCTCCAAATAAGTAAACTCAGTAATCAGTAATCAAATCAAAGTAATCAAGAATCAGTTTATACGATTACTTGAATACTGAATACTGATTTCTGACACAAAGAACACGACGGTATTCGATAATGACGATACACGGTTTAGAAGTATGTTATGCAGAAAAGTAATCAACTTGGAATTGTATGACGTATGTAACATCATGTGGTGAAACGTTTGTAGAGGAGAAAGAAGAGAATGCAGGAGAACTGAAAAACGGAACTGTGTACACATACATATTTAGAACATAATGGGTGAGTGAGATAAGACGTGCTGCTGCTGTTGGGTTGCTGTGTATTCCCATCTACATATGCATGTGTATTTTATATTGCTTCCTTGGGATTAGTGCTTGTCAGAGTGGAAATGAGTATCAGTATCGAATACTTATTTTGAGTAGTATTCGGTATCAATACTCATTTCGAGTATCGAATATTAAATACCGAATAATTACTTTTTGCACACCAGTACAGTGTGATACTGTGCTATCTTTACACAGAGTACCTTGACAATTCTATATAAAATGCGTGTGTACAACAAAATGTCATCATTAGCATATAAGTGAAACTTATAGGAGGCGCTGACACGAGTGGCGGTGTGTCAAAGAGAAGTGTAGCCAGGCACCTGTTTAAAAGAATTTCACCTCTTCATATAATTTATCCGCTTTAAGTTTCCTATAATCCACGATCGCTTATCGTTAGTGAATCCATATATTCAAATCGATGGTTTTGTTTGTCTACTAGTAGCTTAAAAGAGCAAGGCTCTTGTTCTCATCAACAGAAGCTATAACTTCTTATCCAAAATATTTGGATGGAATTTATTACTTCCCAAAAAAACTGGGTTTGGTGTACCTCAATGCACGAAAAATATTTATTATTCTTATTAAATTCTATCTCCATTAATTAGAGGAGGAATTAACGAATTATTAGCAAAACTTCATATACAATGATTTAAGTCAAATAAGAATTTGGTTCTGTATCTCGCCGGTCACACTTCCGTTGTCAACAATTTTCACCACGATTGTATACCACGCCGGAGGCTATCTGACAGTGATGTACCAATTTGATTAAGAGGGGAATTACATTCTATCCAGTGGGTAAATGTTGACAGTTGACACTATCGTGGTAAATTAAGGTATGCTCCATGTTCACTTGTGTTATCTGCGCTGCCGTGGTTCAATTGCCATTTCCTACTTTTTTCTTGTCTAAAAGTGAAGCCTTTGATAAGAGTTGTTCATAGAGACACAAGGTATACAATTTATTTAAGAATAAAACAAAATTTATTGAGACAGATGCATTGCTTGGGTTTTTACACCAAAGAAGTAAAAACGAGTACAAAAACGATCGAGAAGTCGAACGAGTACAGGATTTTCGGTTTCATAGAAGCATTGTATTGGTCGATGGCAGCACTGCTACTCTTGGTATGTTATCGAAGATCTGGAGAAGGAGTGCAGTCAGCTTTTGCCTTCGACAGGCAAAAGTAAAATCGAAGGATAGCTACGATAAGAACACGAAATTAATATCGCTCCAAGTAGGACAGAAAGTGTTGCTCAAGAACCCGGCAAGAAAAAATAAATTTTCGGCAATGTGGATCGGACCGTTCGAAGTCGTTTCGATCGACGGACCAGTTATGCTGGGTTTCCACATGTCAATGAATTGACAAAGTTTTTTTAGTTTTTGTTTTGTCATTAACTGACACTATTGCCAATTCATTTCCACATATGCCAATTATTGGCAAAAAATTATTTGTCAATTCATTGGCAACGAAATTTTGATAAACAAGTTTGTCAGTTCATTGACAACTGTTTCCACTAGCGATGTCAATTCGGAATTGAAATATCATTGTCAATGAAAAACTGTGAGGACAAAAAATTAAAATTGAAAAAATTGAGACGCACGTCAATTGCGAGAACCGAGATTTTTGTAGATATTATCTACGTAAAACTCTGTAATATGGAGCCAACATTTTTCAAAATAAAAATGCACATGAGTAGGTTTGCAAGTTATTTTAAAAAGGGTGAAAGTGATTTATTTAATGAAAGAGGACACATGTGAAAAGCCATTAGGTCAGGCGAAAGATTGGCGGTAACCATTCACAATTTAGCGAGGGGTGGTAGTATGTAAGTGATGTATGATGATGTTTTCTCTTTTCACATATGTACATCAGTGAAAAAAACAATAGCTGGCGCAACTGCTCGGGATGAGCCAAGGCCTAGCTTCTCGCAAGTTGTGTTTGTTGCATTTTTCGAACGCATGGAAAGGACCTACAATTTATTCCCGACTCTGAACGGCGAATTGAGAACCTTTTTTCATGACAAATTATACTCTGATTTCCCGACGAGAGGCGTTGCTGTTAAAAATTTTAGGTGGACATGGCATAGACATAATTCTATCCACGCTTCATTCCCAAGTGGACTTCCTGATCCCTTTTTTCCCCTTCATTATCTCCGGATAGTTATAAATTCCATTATATTTTCTGTAATTTTTCAATTAAAAAAAAAACGCTTCCAAAACGTGCGTTTTTTGATTGACAAACTTTTGAAATTGATGCCAATTAATTTTCACTGCCAATTAAAAGACGAGTGACGATTTGTTTGTCAATTCAGCTATTTCCACTTTTCATTCAATTTCGTTGTCAATCATAGACCTTTTAATTTCCTTGTCAAAAGTGATTTTTTGTCGGTAATGTAGTGTAGTAGGTAATGTTTGGAGGCCCCCAGCAGCCATCTTATTTAATTTTTGTAGGTAGAAAAGACTCCGACCGTCCTAAAATAGCTTGATTAGCCCTTTTGAAGTCTGTAACTTTGTGTTTTGTGAGCATTTTCGTTATTAGCACATATGAACAGTTATTTCTAGTAAAAAAAACCGGAATGCCTGGAGCAAAAATTCCGAGAAAAGTGTTGTTTTGTGAATTTTGGCGATCGTGCAGGACGCGAATTGCTCCACTATGCTGGATATACTAAGCGGAGGATTAATTTTTTTAGTGAAACTTACTAAAATCTACTATAGCAAGATGTTGGATTAAGAATCTTTGTGAAATAATAATTCATTCAGGAGAAATTCACCAATATATGTGAATACCTTGATTATGGCGGGTTTGACTGTCTATTACGTCAAATCTAGATACATTTTCTCAGAAATTGTGTGTAAATACGTATTTCACATATATTCTTCTAATATCTACGTTTAAAGTTTCTTAAAATTACAAAAACACAACAATTTCGTAGTACAAGAAACTTTCTTCCACACACTTCGATCGTTCAAAACACGGAGAAAACTGGTATACAGTCACAATTTTGTCGGTAAACGTCAAATCGTTAAAAGGTCTATGGACACGTGACGACAATAAATTCAAAGACACCCAATTTTTTGCTATTTCCACTTGCCATTTTTCTAATTGACATAAAAATACGTCTTTTGTCAATTACAAACCGACAAGTGGAAACCTAGCATTACCACTTCCATTAGAATTAATAAGTCGATAAAAAAAATTCATAATAATCGGCTTAAACATTACTATGGATGAAAACTAAACTTTTTCATTTGTCTCTTTACAGCTACAGTAACAATAAAAAGGAAAAAAAAAAGGGGTTAATATACATATATACATACAAATATACATACATATATACATACTTATATATATACACATAGACCAATACAAAACACAACACAAACCAAAATTAGTTTAAACCATAAACTAGTTTGAGTCCGTAAAAATAAGATTTCAAGAAATCGTTTGTTAAAAAAAAAAATCAGTAAAAATTTACATTTCTAAAAAAAAAAAAAACAAAGAAAAATTCGTTCAATAGTTAAATTAATAAATTAAAATTAAAAATAAAATTCGTTTAATAAAAAAAAAAAGCCCAAAATGCTCAAAATACAAAAAATTAGTTTTAGAATATACCTCCTGATGGCATATTTACTAGGATTAAGTATAGGAATTACACATGGCGGACAATCAGAAGCAGCATACGACATCAGCCACGTCAAGGACTCGCCGGTACTGTTTGAGACGATAGTATCAGCAGTTGTCTTCAAGGACAGTTGGACAATCCTGACGAAGTTTACCCCAATGAACTACTCCACAGTACTCGGACTCATGGAGGCATGCGACAAGCAAATCAACGCAATGTGTACGGGCATCCCCAATGATAAGTTCCAAAAACATTGCCGTTTAATGGTTCAAGAAGCAGCTGTTAACATCGCGCATCTTCGACAAAATAGCGATCATATGAGGCACATGTTCCAACATACTCGGCAAAGGCGAGCCCTAGAATTTATAGGCCAGTTTTCTAAATGGGCATTTGGTGCAATGGACAGCAAAGACGCGAGAAAGGTGTACAAGAGCCTGGAGGACTTGCATAAAAGGGACGAAGAGTGTTTCCAACTGATGCGACGTCAAATATCGGTAATGGGCTCAAATTTTGATAAGCTGAGCAAGCCGATAACACAGCTGGCAGCCAAAGTGGACAGTATCGCCGAGGGTGTCCGAAAACTCGACGAATCCCTCCTCAACGTCAGCACGACAACAAATAAAGAAATTTTCCTGCTTAAAAGGAGAAGCGACGTTGACGGTTTGGTGTCGATTATAACATCGAAAGTTCTGGGGATCCAGAACCGGCAATCGACAGAGCTATCCATTCTGAACGACTTGTACCAGAACAGGCTCCACCCATTCATACTCGATGTGGACAATATCACGAGTATTCTACGAACAACGGCGAAAAGGAAATTGAGCTTTGGAGACTTGTTTATTCTTCACCAAGCGGCCAAGACGTCTGTGTTTCCGAATGGGGAAAGTCTCCTCGTTAAAATAACCATCCCCTTACCAGACCGACTTCGCTACGAAATCCAGAAAGTGTACCCATTACCCACACCCTTTAACGCACAATGGGACTTACTCATCGACACCAAATATGAGTATATTGTCGAAACCGAAAACCATTCCTTTTTCATAATGTTGAGTCATGCGCAATATAGTCAGTGCGCGTTGGTACCCGACACGACATCCGAAGCCCTCATCGCAGTCTGCGGGTATGATGGTCCTGTACTGACGTCAGGTTCTACACAGTGTCTTGTAGAACTCCTCCAACATGCTGCCACTACATCAACGTCCTGCAAATATGTAGCAGTGCCGGCAAACGAGGGGATAATAATTAAAATGACGTCCGCCAACCAATGGCTATTCAGCCTCAAAAGACCATCGACCCTGAACCTTAACTGTAATGGGACGAGACACACCGTGATATTAAAAGGCCCAGGACTATTCAGGATGCTCCAGCCATGCGAGGCCAGCACTAAAGAGATGAAGCTGATGTACCAACAAAGCCTGGCTACCAGCACCGAAATCAAACAGCCTGAGGGCGACCATTCGGGTCTGCTAGAGACATTGAAGAACATCTCTGCGAAGATCACGGTCCCGGATATCCCAAAACCAATAACAATAGAAATTGACAGCCACAAGGACATCGCTAGTGATCTACTAGATGGAAAAAGATCCTTAGAAGCCATTCAGCACGATTGGGAGCGGTTACAAGCCGAAAGGAGTTTGGCAGACCAAGGTTGGGAAATTGCATTTCATCGGTACTCTTTAATATCGATGAGTACCGTAGCAGTTGTGGCCGTCATATGCGTGGTGCTATGCAAGCTGAAAACAAGGAAGGGAAACAGACCTGCAGCGATCCCCGTACCTTTGGTGACAACCCCCTACCTGCACCAAAGCAAGCCTGATATCAAAACACTTCCGAGTACCCCGCCCAGAACCAGCAGCAGCGCATCCAGATTCATCATGACGTCCGCCCGTGTGTAAATAGAAAAAACAAATTAATAAATGTAATCATATCAGGAGGGTAACTTAAACAAAAATTGTATTATTCTACATTAATTAGATTTACTCATACTTTAGTTTCATACATTTTAGATTTTTCTGTTTCCTTTAAAAATTTCCTCAAAATAAAGTAAACTCAATTCAATAAATTAAATTTAAGCAAAAACTGTATTAGATTTAATTAGATTTAGACTTCAGTAATAAAGCTAGATAAGCTCTTGTCTCGAGTTCCAGCCGGAACTTTTCTCAAGGGGGGAGGAATGTTGTGACTTGGTATTCGACACGCGCTGTTGTTGCTGCTAAAATCATCGAAGCCATTGCCCTTTGTCAAAACATATTGTTTTGCTGAGCTAATGGCTCGATAGGTCAAACAACGCGTAATTGCTGTAGTGTCGAATTACCGAGTCACTGGTGTTTGGCACGAGCGGATTTCCCCGATGCTTGCTCAATAGGTCAAGCAACGGAGAAATGCTGATCGTGCAGAATTACCCAACGATTCGGTTGGAACCAGAGACAGGGGTTGAGTCTTATTCGAACCACGAAACATAGCGCGTGTTTTTAATACAAAGTACAACACCTCAATGCACGAAAAATATTTATTATTCTTATTAAATTCTATCTCCATTAATTAGAGGAGGAATTAACGAATTATTAGCAAAACTTCATATACAATGATTTAAGTCAAATAAGAATTTGGTTCTGTATCTCGCCGGTCACACTTCCGTTGTCAACAATTTTCACCACGATTGTATACCACGCCGGAGGCTATCTGACAGTGATGTACCAATTTGATTAAGAGGGGAGTTACATTCTATCCAGTGGCTTAATGTTGACAGTTGACACTATCGTGGTAAATTAAGGTATGCTCCATGTTCAATTCAATTCAATTTCAATTCAATTTCAATTCAATTCAATTTATTATTATTATTATACAATATTAAGGTACATTAAGATAAATATCTTTTATAGTACTAAGAGTTAAGACAATGAGAAAATAATTTCAATAAGTTAATCTTATGATTACAATTAAGTTTACAATAAAATAAGATAAAAGATAAGATAAAGAAGAGAGGAGATGATAGGAAAATAGACTAAATATAGGCAAATAGAATAGTTCAAGTTAGGAGGGAAGTAAGAATGAAAACATTAGGATAGGTTTGAGAAATATAGGAAGACTGTGTTTTTAAAACGATTGGCATTGGAGATGGTTCTGATATTTGTTGGTAGGGAGTTCCATAATTTTACAGCATAAATAAAAAATAAACGAGATGAGTTAAGATAGTTGTAACGTGGTGGAATTAAACAAAGCGTCCTAAGGGAACGAGCAAAATTAAGTTTTTCATACAGATACATAGGAGTCTTAGTTGTTATTATGTTATATAGGAATATACAGTTTCTAGCGTCAATATAGTGCTTAAGGGTTGTACCCAATAGGCTTTTTGCCTGTAGTGAAATATGGTCATATCTTCGTAGCCCATGAATATATCTTACCGTGTCGTTGAAAGCAACTTGAAGCTTGCGCTGGGATAAGGAATCGACATTACAGTATACAACCTCAGAATACGTAATTAAGGGTAGGATGAGACTTATTACAAGTTTCCGCCTAGTGGCAATAGGAGTAAAATCTGCACTTAGCCAAAGTTTCCTAAGGCATCCATAAATCCTTCTTATTACATGGTTTATGTGGTCGTATCCTGATAAGTTAGAGTCGATAACAAATCCCAGGCTAGTAACAGTATGAGCAACCTTTAATTTGAAAACAGAAAGCACGACATCAGGTAAATTCTGAAATTGTTCATGTTCACTTGTGCTATCTGCGTTGCCGTGGTTCAATTGCCATTTCCTACTTTTTTCTTGTCTAAAAGTGAAGCCTTTGATAAAAGTTGTCCAAGGTATACGATTTATTTAAGAATAAAGCAAAATTTATTGAGACAGAGTGCATGCATTGCAACTTCTTGGGTTTTAACACTAAACTTATAGTCATTGACTTCATTATTTTTAATTCAAATGCTTATAATGGCGCTTTAATTCGGGGTAAAGCAGACCTTCAAGCAATAGACCGCATAAGCTAGCATAATCGTCAGGTGTGTCCAGTTCCGTACGACGTAAGACGCCTTCTACTTCCTCTTTGGCGTAATTCCTTAGGTGTGGAAGCATATTGGCTGGGTCATTGGCGGTCATCAGCTCTTCATAATCCACACACCTAAATGTACAGGTCCGTAAGATATAAGACGCCTTCTACTCCCTCTTCTGCGTAGTTGTTCAGGTGTGAAGGCAAATTGGCTGGGTCATTGGCGGTCATCAGCTCCTCATAACCCACACCTAAATCCTTGTATACGTATCTTTTTGACCAGGTCGTTGTCGCTTTACAGTTCGTATAAGTAATTTTTAAATCTTTTCTTACATGAACCGTCAAAGTACTTATGTATCTTACAGAAGGAGAGATACAGCACATATACCCAGTATACCCAGTTCTCGTCATATGTACGCACAGTATTTATTTTAAAGATAAAAAATTCTCAGGGCTGGTGCCGTGCCTAATTTGAAATAAAAAAAATCAATTTGTTTTTGAAGAAAGCGAATATATTTGAAAGAATACTTTTCATATAATGTGAGAGATGACAATGATAGTTTATGGATTATTTATTCACGAAACAGATTATAATCTGATTTATTATTTTTAATCTGCTTAAACACTATTTACATTTACAATTGAAGTAGGTAATCATAAAATAAAGGTTTAAATGTTGCGGTTGATTTACTTTTGTGATTTTTTTTTTTTCTTTTTCTTTCTATAACTGGGGCACAAGGTGACAGATAGCTTTATAAACCTCAAAATGGAATACATGTAAGGCGTAGAATCAGTCCAGATCATCGCTACTAACGCCTGCATATGTCGGTTCTGGAACTGAAGGTTTAGTTTCTTCTACCTCAGCCGGTACCGCTGCCGCATCGTCTGTTCCTGCTTCTGCGTCGCCATCTTGTTTACCACCTTCTGGTAGCCAAAGACCAGAATCAACACAACGTTTGATGTGATATCGTGCTTCTGCCTCTGGCATCTTTACAATGGTTTCCTGTAACAAGCTGATATTGCGTGATTCAAAGCACAGTTTAAGTTCCTGCAAAGAAAAAAAATAAAATCAATGCATTTGATGGCAAAGAATCACTTCCTACTAAGAGTTAACATTTATTTTTAAATATTCTCTCACCACAAATTAAATTTTTATACAAATCAGCTATTGTGTCCTCCAACCTGGTGCAAGAGTGCCGGAACAGGCTATGTCGCCAGAGTGAACAGTTTAGAGAAACACTGCTCTGGATTCCGGTGCACAGTGATATAAAGGGAAATGAGGTTGCCTGAAGTGACTTTCCGGTAGGAATGATGAAACGGCGAATACAGCCACACTGTCTGCCAAAGGTTAACCTCCAATAGGAGAGGCGAACCTACTGCGTTTTATCAAGGGCGTTATGACCCAACTAAGACATGACAAAGGCGAAACATCTCGGAAACAGCGCCCGGACAGATATTGCCAGAATGGCGATAACTACAGGGCATTGGCCAATTGGAGACCATGCGGCCAAATTATGTATACCACACAACCCCCACTGCTGTAGCTGCGAAAACGAAAACGCGAGGGAAATTAATTCTTAACTTCTCTGCGAATGTCCGCTGCTGGGTAGGGCCATACAGTGCGAACTGAGTAAACTATTCTTTGCGACCTCAACGACATCTCGGGTTCAAATTTGGTTCTGTTCTTGATGATTGACCAACTTACCTCACCTTCACAATAATGTCATGGACATTACCTTGCAATCTTAGCCAAAATAAAGCCGAATTTATACGAACTCATCAAAACAGTTTGGGGTAGCACCTCTCGGCAGACAACTACAGACCTTAGTGCAATTTTTCATGACATACTTTATCCGTCAAGGTCATCTGTAAGCAGCCGTTCCAAAATGGAACTCCAAGCACACCAAGCGATATTTATTTTGCAGGTCATGCAAACTTAAATTTTACTCCACTATGAACTAAATCGCAATGGTTTGATGACGATAACAGTCGTAAGTAACTGCTCGGTGTGTCTACCTTATTCTCCGACCCGGAACTATGAGACACAAACTCAACCTGCAGTTAAAAGAAGTCTGACATTCTTCTGAAATTAAATAGAGACAATTTCGAGTCCTGACCGGAATGGTTGCACACACCTGGCCATCAAAAAACCTCCTTTTTAATGAAACACTTCAACCACTACGACGTAGAGGAAAATGCGACTCATCAACAGGCCTGTGCACTCTCACACTCCCTGATTGCCTTTGGGACAAAATAAATACGTCACGACCGCAGTACCGACAAGAGGCCATAACAAAAATAGAAAATAGTAAAACTCAACTTACATCTGGCAGAGACTCGAATACTTCAACTGGATCCAATCCTCCGGGTCCCAGACGAGCTTTACGTTCTTCTTCTTCTTGCTCAGCGATTGCTTCTTTCAGTTTCTCCTGAGCCCGTTTCCGTACGCGTTCTTTAAAGGCTTCAATCTCATTCTCAAACTGCTGACGATACTCAACCATACAGTTCTGAATTTTTGTGAAAAACGAACCGACGCATCCTCGTGGATCAACATCTAGTTGCTTGGATAGTTCCAAAATATATTGCATGCAAATACACTGATGGGCTACGTGCGACATCAGCTCATGCTTTTCTTCCATTTCGAGATTAATAGACCATATCACTAAGTAGTTGGCGGTTTCATCGCAGACCAGTTCATAATGCTCTTGCAGAAAACGTTTCGAATCATCGTATTTTCGCAGCATTCCAAATTGCTTTAGAAGTTTCTCGTTTTCCTTAACGAAATTCTTCATTCTTTTTTCACGTTCTTCTTCAGAAAGACTTTCCAAATCGGTTTTTGTGGGTTTTTTGTTTATGACAGTTTTTTGGAAACCCGGCTTACTAATGGTGTCCACATTCCATGGCGTCTTCTTTTCCTTCTTTCGAATTTCATCCTCTAGTCTGGTTATTTCCTTGCCTTCTGCTTCAATTTTCTCTAGTTCTTCCTGTTAAAAATGGGCGTATGTAATGTGAATGGAATGGTTCTCCTGCAAAAATCCTACCTTAAGTTCTTCTGTTTCACCATTTTCTTTTATTTTTTGCTTTACATCTATAAGTCGTGATTTTTGAGAGTTTTTACGCTTAGCGAATACATCTTTTTCACGCTCCATTTCTTCCATTCGTTCCACACGGGCCTGATGACGCCACCTGAACAAGGATGGCGTGTCAATATTTGGATGAGTTTCATCTTCATCATCGGAGATCTGCATTAAAGAAAAGAATAGATTTGTTATTAGTTATCGGATGATCTGCGCTGTAAGAATCTTGTCAAGGAATTTCGACAGCCAATATGTGTCGAGATAGATGAAACATTCCAACACCTTAGGCCAACTTCAAATCAACATTTTACCACCTCCGCTACACCTGTTATCCATAGACTTCAAAAAAGTCCTTCAATAGTGTTAACAGACAATTTCCATTGAATGTTTTACACAGAAGAGCTTGGTAGCAATTATCAAAGCAAGCTACAAAGGCGTTAAATGTCACGTGAGGTAGACGGTCAGAGGTGTTAGTCGGTAATTTTCAAGGAGAAAGCAACTGTGTCCGGAATTTTTGGCAAATAACCTAAGACCCGTGATCAGGAAGCATTTGCAAACACTCGTCCATATTTCAGGTACAAGCCTTTGATATCAATCTGGGTGTGACTCAATTTTGCTCCTTATACCTTAGGGAAAAGTATATTCATTTAGTAAACCTTACTGCGTGCTGTTTTTATGGGACTTTCAGCCTCAGTGATTCCCAGTTTTCGCTTTATTTTGATAAATTTTTTTACCATTTCAAAAACAGAGGAATGAGACTTTGTGTTAGTCAGCGGGACATTTTATTCTTATAAGAAATTTGCCAGAAAATACAATCTATTTCTAACTAATTCTTTAGAATAATTTGATGTGATTCATCGAAATAGATCTGCATTTTCAATGGGATTCCATTTCAATCCCTACACTTTCAATACAAAAAGACTTTAAATATTCAACTTCACAGCAGGTACCTATTAAATTCGTAGAAAATTAACACAAATACCACGCTAGACAGAGGATGTACCATGTTTATCTGATTTAAGCATTTAAGAACTTTAAAAGAAGTTAAAAGATTACACTTTGTTCAAGAAATCAAAAAAAAAAAACGAAAAATGTCGAATCCCACTATTCCCCAAACTCACTTCAATATCTTTCCATTTACTGTAGTCAACCATTGTTTTGTGGTTAAATTCTAATTTGCTTCTTTAATTAAATATATATTGGCACAATTTCAATCAGTAGTTTTTGATATCACTTAAGCGTTGCACTTAATTTCTTAATTGTTAAGGGAATAATTTGCAACCCTTCCAATTTCAACCTGGAATTTTCTGACTTTTGTTTAAACGTCAGATGTCAAATACAAAAAATATTCGCACATTGATGTCGCTAGTATAGGGATGTAGAAATCAACAACAATTTATGCCCATGTGTTGTCATAGAAACAAGACATTATTAAAAGTGATGACAGATTTATTCATTTTAGAAAGACAAAAAAAAAAAAAAAAAAAATTCCACTGGGGAGCCAGTCCTATACTTTCCACCTCATATTAAGTTATATCAAAAACAGTGATATTGTTATTTATTTAATAGTTAAAGAAAACATGCAGTTAAATATTGTTCCACAAAGAGTTGTTGCGCGAACTCGAAAAAAAAAACGTTTCTTAAATTTCGTCAGCATCCGCCAGACCGATTGTGCTCAAAATCTAATCAGCTCTAAGTTTTACGCTGACAAACAAAACAAAAAAAAACCGCATGGTCCTACGTTGTTTCGTTCTCCAGATATCGTAGGCGGAAAATATTGTCGCACACACACACACACACACACACACGATCACCAGCTGACGCAAGCAATCACAACCGCGTGCGATGCAGCAATGCCCAGAAGGTCAGCTGGCAGAAGGAATGAACCTTGCTACTGGTGGAACGAAGAAGTCAAGACGCTCAGGGCAAAGTGCTTCCAAGGACGACGCAGATCCCAGCGATCCAGGGGAAGACCAGAGTTCCAGGAACGTCTAGCTATCTTTAGGCTGGCAAGACGCGACCTAGAAAAAGCCATTAAGGCAAGCAAGGCAAGATGCTTTAGACAGTTCTGCGATGAAGCAGATCTGGACCCCTGGGGGTTGGCATATCGGATGGTGATGAAAAAGCTAAAGGGCAGCAGGTCCCCACAAATATCCTGCCCCACAATGCTAAGGACAATAGTAGAGCATTTATTTCCTCATAGACCATCTACTTTGTGCACCATCACGAGGGAAACCAACGCAGAACATATCCCGGCAATCACGTCAGAGGAAATCCATGAAGCATGCAGTAGGATAGGTGACAACAAAGCGCCCGGACCCGATGGCATCCCGAACAGGGCAGTTAAAACGGCCGTAAGGAAGAGACCGGACCTTTTTATAGCAACGATGCAAAAGTGCCTTGAGGATGGGGTCTTCCCAGAACCATGGAAACTCCAACATCTGGTGTTGCTACCAAAAGGAGACAAGCTTCCCGGGGAGCCATCGTCATACCGGCCAATATGTCTGCTAGATACAATGGGAAAGATCCTAGAACGTATCATATACGGCAGACTACTAGCGGTGGCAGAGGAGAATAGAGCTTTGTCAGACGACCAGTATGGATTCAGAAAATCGCGTTCTACCGTCGATGCCATAAAGGCGGTAGTAGATACAGCAGCTGAAGCAATACTGGGGACTAGGTGGCGATGGGGCACAAAGAAGTACTGCGCAGTAGTAACGCTCGACATTAAAAAGGCCTTTAACTCGGTGGACTGGTTATCCATTAGAAGATCTCTAGCCAGAATGAGCACACCGTATTACCTGATGAGGATAGTCACGAACTATCTCACCGACAGGAAACTGAAATATCAGACCGACGACGGCTTAAAATACTATGACGTTACCGCGGGTGTCCCACAAGGGTCGGTCCTTGGGCCTCTTCTGTGGAACATAATGTATGACGGAGTTCTGCGACTTACGCTACCACAAGGAGTGAGGGTGATCGGCTTTGCTGACTATATTGCCGTGGTTACCGTGGCCAAACACATCCACGAGATAAAGTCCGCCACCAATGAAGCAGTCGCAAAAATCAAAAATTGGCTAGAGTCTGCCGGCCTTGAACTGGCTGACCACAAGACCGAGGCTGTCTTAATATCCAGCCGAAAGACCATTAGGTCTAAGGGGGCGTTAAGATACTTAGGAGTAATGCTCGATAACAGGATGAACTTTCAAACGCACGTCGAGTACGCTAGCCGAAAGGCATCACAAACGCAAACAGCGCTTTCCCGAATCCTGCCAAATATCGGTGGGCCTGGATATGCCAGGAGGATCCTGCTATCCAGAGTGGTCAGCTCCATCCTTTTATACGCTGCTCCGGTCCGGGCGGAGGCACTTATAATGAAGGAAGTAAGAAGAAAGCTCTCGTCAACATACAGGCTCTGCGCAATTAGAACGATAAGCGGTTTCCGAACAATCTCGGACGAAGCAGCCTGTGTTATAGCCGGAATGATTCCCATCGACATCCTCGCCAACGAGATGCAAAGGATCTACCATAGGCGAGTCGCAAACCGGCAAGAAGCCATCATTACTAGGAGGGTAAAAGCGGAAGAGAGGGCAACATCTGTAGCACTGTGGCAAACAAGATGGGATAACACGTCAAAAGGCAGGTGGACCCACAAACTGATCCCGATCATCGAGGACTGGACAAAAAGACCACGCGGGGACTGCAACTACCACTTTACACAGTTCCTTTCCGGGCATGGCGACTATCGAAAATATCTTCACAGATTTGGACACGATAGCTCGCCCTTTTGCCCAGAATGTCCAGACGAAGAGGAAGACGCGGAGCACGCAATGTTCCACTGCCGGCGCTTCGCAGAAATAGGAATTAGACTGCCAAGCCCGCAGCTTCTATTAAGCCAAATGGCGAGGTCAGATAACGACTGGCTGGAGGTCTGCTCCTACATTACGAGGGTGCAGATTGTATTGAGAAGGTTCGAAAGATTAAGAAGGGCCGACACGGCACACGTGGACAACATAGCATAAATTGCAAACCAGGCCCGCGAAGTAATACCTAACGGCAGTCCCGCGGGGAGAGTGGTTAAAGTGTGCTGGGTGTGGATTAGTAGGTAGGCGCATTCCCGGAATCGAGTAGCCGGGTACACGAATCGTACATGCTAGTAGCACGGGCCGCTAGTATCTTTAGAAGATTACCACATCCTTTGGCCCAACCAAGAAAAAAAAAAAAAAAACACACACAGACATAATTTCGAAAATGGGTGCAAACGATTTCTCGTGTATAGTAATGTCAAGCCCTGTTCATATCTCGAAACATTTTGATCGGACCAATTACAAAACTTCCCTTACCAAGGTGGGAAGTAAAAAAGAAAACAATAATAATAATAATAGAAAATATAAATGACGTATAGAACAAATGGACACCAACCATTCGGCCTGCAGATTCTTCGAATTAAGCCCGGAGGTTGAAGGGGTCCTAAACCAATTTGGAGTGGGCAACTGAAGTCAGTTACCTTAGCTAACTGGAGAGGTGTTGGCTGAAGCCTAGGTTCATCCCACGGTGCAGCGCCAAGCGTCAAGACTATAGGGAACAATTTGGTTGTTAGTGGGTTTCGACTTGAAATTAATTGGTCGTTCCAGGATATTCTGTTTTCTTTTTTCTTCAAGCTTCTGTCTTAAGCTTTAGCAGCTAAAAAGCATATTAGTCTCTTGAATCCTGATCCGAAATAAAAGACGCCACGAACGAATAAGTAAATAAACCGTCTGACTTCTACTCGGCGAATTCACCATAGATGATCGACCTTAGACAGAGCGCATAGACAGAAAACAACCTGCTATCTCAAACTGGGGGTATTTGGCTTAAAGTTGGTTGAAAATTTTACCTAGCCCGGACTGTAGTGTACATTATTATGAACAGATACAGGTCTACAGTTACATCTATCTCGCCCTGTTCTTAAGGCACCACGCCTACACAAAAAAGAGAAACAAGTTTAGACTCAAATTATTATTTATTTAACTCAATAACGGTTTTTTCTAATTTTTGTATGCTTCTCGCATTTTCAACCTGAACCAATGCTTCAGAGGCATGTATACTGGCGTACAGTCTAAGATTACCGGGGAGAAGCACACTGTAAGCTGAGGCGACATCCACCTGGGTTAATGTTTTCCTTTTTGAAAGTTTTTGAAAATGCGTCGCTTGCTCCATCAAATGGTTCAGCATTTGATGCACATACGCGTTTACAACATATGGGGAATTTGTGGAATGTTTTGATTTGGGATGTAAATCTTTAACAATTTTTCGAAAGTACTTCTTTCGCTTAATCGTCCTAGAGAATTTCCGTCGTTTTGCATGCTTGGGCTTTTCAAATTTCGGTACAAAAATATGAGATTCCGATCCGTTTGGAGTTTGATGAAATATCTTGAGGAAACGACTAATGAAACGGCCGACCAAAGTCATTTTAGCCAAGAGCTCGTAATTAATGTTGTACACAAGTATAAATTTAAATTCAAATATGTATATCTGAAATTTGCTTCGATTGAAAACGTTTTAAATGAAAACTTGACGGCGAACGTAAATAGTCTGTGAAAACAGGTAGGTAGTTAAATATGTAACTTGATGGAGAAGGCTTTGCTAATGAAATTTTGGCTGGCTTACAGATTGGATAGGCCACAGTTTTAAAAGCCATTTTCTTATCTTTTGATGGCGCTACAGTTTGGGGTGGACCTGGGCATCAAGCAACAAGCATCTCTCGCCAGCGTGATCGTAAGCAGCATTCAGTTTTGCACGGCAAGCTGGTTGAAGGTCTTTTGCACTTGCGCGCTCCAGCTGAGTAGCTGCCTTCCTCTACAGCGGCGTCTTTCCTGGATAGATTCGAAGATTTTTCGGGTAGGAGCGCTTTTGTTTACCCGTCTACATGTACCAGCCATCTTAGTCGTTGTATGTGGACTCAGGTGCACTCCCCATTGTTGGTCAAGTGGCGGTTCCTGAGAACCCAATTTATGCTAGGGTCTCCAATTTTGTTACCACGAAACTCGTTCAAACAGCGAATTGAGCTTTTAATGGCAAATGATTCTCTTTGAGATTTATCATTTCCCGACAAGAGGTGGTGTCGCCGTGAAAAATGTTCGGTGGGCATGGCTGTAACTTGAACCAACGCAGTTCGCACGGCAGTCCAAAGCACTGAAATTGACAAAACCTAAACCATTTCCTGAAACAAAGGTTTAGTTTGTTGAGATGATATCTTAGTCCGCAATAGTCAGTAAAAAAGCCGACCAGCTTCCTCATGTTTTTCTTGTCAAGGTTAAGAGTTAACTTGTAGCAAATTAACGTGTGTTCTGTTTACCTTTTATTAAATCAAATCGGGGCAAGGAGAAAGGGCCTTAGTCACAGCTTTAATGTTCTCGCACGACATAGGATTGATTTTGCTAGTAAATGGATATGTAGACCTTATACTGCAGTCATTCGGGTAGTGTTTCAGTCAGCTTCTAAAAATGTATAAGCAATTTCTGGTGAGCTAAGGTATCCAGCGATAAAGTTCTTACACTGTGACCAGTCGAGTACTTTATTTGACTACAACAAATTCGAACCTCAGGCTTATATCAGGACTCGTAGGTTTAAAAAGCCAATTCTAGGTGTTGTTGCTGCTGCAAAATCGGTTAATCGTGAGTTTTTCTTATAGTATTGTAGAGGCTAGGCTTTGCGGATAATCTGCTAGATATTCTTTCTGATGAGGCCTTGTCATAGCAAATCCATTGCTTATTGAAGATTTGAAGTCAATAACTCTTAATCACGACTAATCTACATTCCAACGAGTGCACTTATGACACATTTCGCATCCAGTGTATACCAAGCAGTTATATTCCTTTTACAGATTTTGCAGCTAATATGAGAGTTTCCTTGTGTTGGAGAATGTGTTCACTTTGACCCAAACTGTGCAGTTTCAAGCCCGATCGGGGAACAGCAAAACCACAGCCACCGAAAACAAAACAAACCCCTGCACCAAAAAGAGGTTTCTGCCTAGGAGTATAATGGACCGATAACGAGTCTAACTGCCCCAAGGATTTGAAAAATTCCTTAAAAAAAAAAAAGGTATATGGCTTCTAGTTTTAGAGTTGCTAAGGTTAGCTTGGATTCGAATTCGTGGGACTTATCAGCGTATAGCCGCAGATGCACTTAGACCAGTTCTTTGTGATACCTAGGGATCTAAGAGGTTGAGAAACGACAGTATTGAATGTCGCGACATTTCCATTCCTTTCCTATTTGTTGAACCAGTGGGAGTGAACTTAGTTATCGACATATTGTTGTGCTAGGTCGTCGAGATAATCAAAACAAAAGGCACATTGTTAGGTACATCTATTTTTTTTAAGAAAGGGCGTTGGAGAGGTACCGAGAAGATGGAGGTTTGTTTCTTCCTCTTCTTCGTCTCTGTAGGTTCTGTACAAATTATTTGAGTGTAGGTCCAGTTGCATGCCAATAATCATCCTGCGATGACACCTGTAATAACTCCGCGATGCTGTCTGTTTATCAAAATCAAAAGTAATCTTAACACTTTCCAAATTTTTATTCAGCCGAAATGTCTTCTGTTTTCTTAATTTAAATTACATTAGGTGTAACGACATTTTAAAATACTTAATCTATGTCCATATGTAGTACAGCTATTTAAGTTTTTATGTCGAACTACTGGTTTATTCAATCGATTTGTGTAAGTGATTTGAGAATTGCTTACGAGACGTGAACCTGGAGATTTTTCATCCCTCTAAAGCCCATTATTTCACCTGAAAAAAAAAAAAATAAAAATAAAAAGTTGGCAACATAATTAACAAAAAGTTGTATTCTTAGCGATATAAGTAGACACGATTACATAATGTACATATGATGGTATAAGTTGTTGTGTAATTAAAATCATGCAATTACTGCTGAACGGAACAATAGCACCCGAAAATATGTGAGAGAAATATTATTGCACTGCATTATGACAAATTCATATGAAAATTGTAGCTACAGGGATGTGAAGGACACATCTGTTCTCTCACTCACCTGCCTTATATCAAACTATATGGGATGGTTCTAGTGATTTTAGAAGGAAGTTTGAAATGACTGAATAATTTCTGATTTCATTTGTTTTGTAGTTGAGCTGCGTTGTTCGTTCTACGGTATGGCTTCGGGCTTTTTTTTTGGGGGGTGGTTACTGTGAGCAAAGTTGCATCACACAGATTTTAGTGCATTCTCCATTGTGGCATTTAAATGACCAGAGAAAGAAGTCCAATTGAATTGTAAATACACCCTGTTCTGACTGATCCTGCGACCAAAAAGATCTATTGTATCAGCCTTACCACCATGAAGGCGAGTATGTCTTTAGTAGCGGAGTTTTGACCCTCAATAGCGAACTAGGAAAGATACGCCTTCTTGACTAGTAAAATGCTGGGCATTACAGAGAATATGCTCGAAAGTTTCCTCTCCGTTCAGCCAGAATCGGCACTCCGTCTCTGAACACAGATGATAGAGTGTCGTTTTGAGGGCTACTCTCGAAATGGCGCTGGATATGCTTACTGGCTTTTGTGTACATACTTATGTATCAGGTTTGTGGCTATTTTTGTGGATAGCCAGAAGACCAGGATCTCTTAAGGTTAGAACATTCCTAATGAAGGCCATATACATAAACCGAGTGGACTTTGGCGAATCTAGGTCCCAAATAGGTATACAAGTGACGGTTTTGTTTTTTTTTCTGGCTATTTTTTGAGAGTGTTTCCTTTCTAAGTCGGTTTGCGACCAGTTTTGCAGTTGCTTTCCGTAAACAATTGAAAATTTAAATGACAGTGTTACCCTGAAGGCGGGATAAAGCATCTGAAGGCTAGTGCAGTAATTATTCTAATGAGGAACCTACTATGTATGTACTTATGCCTGTATTTACACTAACGATTCCAAGTTGAGCAACAGGGAGAATTAATAAGAGTTTGAAGTCTGATAAAATTTTGCCATGTCACCAAAAGTCTATTGTATTGGCAGTGCTTGTAATAATTTGACTCTCCACTTGAAACTCCAGCGTTTACTAAATGAATACCAACCTTTGCACGAGTTGTGATTAAGGTGTGATTCCTCTGGAATTGTCGAAAAGTTCGTATGCTGATAGAAGTAAGGACTCAATGCAGTTTGAGTTTGTTGGTATGTGTTGAGGCAGTTAGTCGAGGCAATAGAATCATTCGTTGAAATGTAGTGAATTACATCGGTCTAAAATAAAAATAAAAATTACACAAATATTTAAGGAGATTTTTAAGAGTTGCACAAGATAATTTTGTGAAAAAGTTAATATGTAATGTTTACATTCTATCAAAAATTAAATATATTTTATAATCTACAGTTAGAGCCGATACAAACCTACAGAAAGAAGGACTAACACAACAAAATGTAGACATTAGACGAACGTACAGTACACAGCTTGAGATGGTGTATCAGGACCCAATACCTCATCTCTGTCTCAGGCCGATTTAAATTGTCAGCAAACGATTTGGTATTCTATTGAAATGTTTACGAGCAGCTATGTAGGCCTTGGCCCAACCCAGGTTGTCGTGCCAGGTATTCTTTTTAAACAATCCGACAAAGAATTTTAGTCAAAATTCGATTTGATTGCGAAATATCATAACGGATCAGTGACTTTTAAAAATGCAGCACCGACAAATAAGAAGATTGTAATTCCAAGCACTGATTGACCAGAGACTACTGATTGACGCTATTTTGCAGTAAGATGCAGTTCTCCCTGATTGATGAGCGTTGGGCTCAAGTGGCCCGCTAATCGTGTTGTCCGAGCTTTCTTTTCAGGAAGCAGGGGACTTAACAGTGATCCAATTAGTGAACCGTGGCACCTGAGTTCATTTTTTAGGAATTAGGGGACATGAACAAACAGTTACTGCTTGCATCGGAGTCACTTGTCGGCTACGATGGAACAAATCCAAGCCTCGGATAGAAGGATCGATTCATCGATTCTTGAGAACCCTAACAAACGTATAAAAAATACTTACGTTTGATCGACCACCTTTAAACTCCTGATATTGCGATATAACACAAAGTAAACAATAAACCTGTAAATTAAGTATTAATATGATTTTAGCCAGGAAAAATACAAAATTTGTGACACTTACATTAAGACACATGATAAAGAAGTCCAGCGTCAATACCACACTTACCAGAGGATCAAACACCAACCTCTGGAGTTTAACCAAGTAGACCAAATGGGAAAACTCGATGAAAATATCTGCAAACATAAAGAATGTCCAGGGCAAGAGTAGATGGCGTTTATCCTGCAAAGACATACGGATTTGAAAAGAGAAAATATCAAACATTCCTTGAGGTGCTTACTTTCCAAAGGCCGATGATAACCAACGCCGAAGATAACACTAAGCACAAGGAACACAACAGGAATAGTATGTTGAATATCACAGTTGCTGTAAAGGTAAATTGTTGCTTAGAGAATGGTTGCTAAGAATGAATTTTGAACCAGAGGAAGAATTTTGAACCCTCATACTGGGCCATTTTGTTGGTTATGTTGAATCTTCAATATGGGAGATGAAATTATCTGGGTATGCAGGAAATACGTATGTATGTAGTCCAGATTTGTCCAGAAACTCATGAAACACGGGCGATCATCGTGATCAGGTGGAAGTAATTTAATTCGTCTCCATCCGAGTTAAGGTCATGATAATTAAAGAGCCCTAATTAAAAATTACAGAAGTATGTCGAATATATGCTGTGAAAGGAAGTTTTCCAATCCGCGATATCTTAAGCCTTAGTGGTGGCAAAAAATACCACCAATCGGTATTCTGTAGTATGAACATCGCAAAGCAAACCAAGGAAGAAATAATTAAAGGCAATCGGATACATTGCAAAAGTGCGAGAATGACGATAGTCCTTATTACCTACGTCGTTGTGTATGCATATCAACGCCAGATAAGTGATATTCCAATGCCGATGTTTCCTCAATGGAAGGGAACCTGTATGGAGAAAACTCAACTAACTATCAACACCCGAAAACTTTATCGAGAAATGTCGAAAAAAAAAAACATGGGATGCAGTTGCTGAGAATACATTGCATATGTATGCACAGTAAATTAATTACGTGCCTTGGAGAAACAGAGAAAAAGTTCAATCAAGATTCATAAACAGATAAGTCTGCGAGATGCGCTGGTGAGGGAATGCTAAACCGGCGGTTCTGCAGAGTGCAAAGAGAGCTTTAGTGGGTAATACCCGCTGCTGAGGACAGGCTCAGTACGCCAAACGTAGATGAAAGCCGCACCGAGAAGTAGAGAGTATCTAAAAGTGTTTCTTAAAAAAGTATATTCAAAGTTCTCAATTCTCCAGAGTTATAGGTAAGTAGATAGAAGCGGCGGTTCCAAGAACCCAATTAGCGGTAGGATGCGCCGTTTTGAAACCACAATTCATTTGACCTGGTTGTTTGTGGGCGTTATAGGTTGATAGACGAAGACATTTAGATCCAACCTGTGGAATTAAGGAACAGGATTAGGATTAGTTCGATATATTCAGTTTCTCTGAGCTAACACCGCAGTCCATTTTCGAGCCGTCCGTGAAAATAGGCGTACTAAAAACCATCTAGTGAAGTTTAACTTGGGAGTTAAGTAGTAAGTCGAGGACGTGACCAATTCGTTTGGTATTGTTTCCAGGACTTTACTGTGACCGTAGGGTCTTGCGGTGTAGGATTCTTTGAGCCATACTGCGCTGCCCAATACTATTTCTTTGATATCTAGGTCAAGTGGAAGTAGGTGAAGGATGACAGTAAGGGCATCCGTTGGGCACGAACTCAGTGCACCTGTGATGCCTATACTTGTCATTCTTTGGACTCCAGAGTGATGCAAAGGCGCATTGCCAATTATGTCGAACTATGCCCACTAAGTATGTATGTACATTGTTGATTTGATTGTATTCCAGACAGGCTCGATGGTCTCTATTGAGACCCCATCGCAGGATCTTGAGCACTGGTGTCAAATATGCGTCTTCTGACATAATAGGTTGCCGATACACAAGGAAAAAGTCAATTCAATGTGATTTTAAAGGAACTTACTCGGAGAAACATCACCCCTCTCTAAAAGACTCTCTCCAGTTGGCTTTTCAATCCTTCCCGTCAGATATTCTTGTTCCTCTTTGAGGTATTGCAACAGCATAATACTAGAGCATCCAAAGTATATCTGAAAATGATAGAAAATTCTATGAACGTATACGAGTATTAGATTAGAATAAACATCAAAGAAAGATTTAAGAAAGCAAATAGTGCATTCTACACGTTCAAGAGATTTTTGCCGTGTCAATCACCTAGCTATTGGAGACTCATGGTTTTCATCTTATCAGATAGATTACATAAATGTGATTTCACAACATTGAGCAAGACCTTTGTGGAAAAATATGGAGTGGAGATCTCCACTGATGGTGGTAAGTCAACATTGCATTGCCAACAAATTCACAGCGCTTGCGCCGCCTTCTGCTTAAAAAGTTATGATTCCGTTTTGTAGTTTTTAATGCGGGTTAGCTTAGGTAGCTAACCCACTTCCTCCGCCACTGTCCAGGTCTTTTCCACCAGGATTCCAAACAACTAAGTGACGAGTCAGGGGCACCTTCCCCCCAAAATGGGCATCACAATGGGTGACCTGAGTGTGACGCAGAGTGTTTTCTCTCCCCTTGCTAACCCATCTACTTAGCCTAACTTAGGTTAGGTAGCTGCTCCCGTTCAAAACAGGGACACACTTAGACCACATTGGTCCATTGTGATACCACCAGAAAGATATTGGGTTACAAGCACCAGATAAAAAGAGTATAACGCAGAGTGCGACCCGATGTATTGAACCACTTGATAAATTTTCTTACCTTTTGGATGTCGAGTTCGGTTAGATCGTTTAGATCATCATAAAAGTATTCCTCGAAGGTTTTTCGTCTCAGAAATCGATGGAGGGGGCCTCTAACCTGAGTGCATGTCTGCCTATCAAGCAGAGTCCGGTGAGGACTCCTGTTAGTGAACCTAGGTTTTTCCGGTTTGTGGATAAAAGTCTCTCCGTCTTCTTTAAATCCAGACAAGTACTAACGTTGTTCCAACCATTGTTTTCCAGTTTTCTGACACTGGTATCAACGAGAAATTTATTTGATTCGACATGAGCTCCTTCTTTTGCTAGTTTGTCTGTCCTATAGTTGCCTGGAACGTCGCTATGTCCTGGGACACAGAACAGGGTTAAGTCGTATCTGTCTGCAATTTCGCTAGGAGATCTGCGGCATTGCTTTACCTTTATCGTCAGCGATACTAAGCTGCCTGACCATCTACTATAGTACAATAGCGCTAGAAACTATCGAGTTAACTGAAAGCCAAGCCGCAGCATACTACAGTGATTCGGCAGTTGTTTGGTAATGGCTATGTCAGGTGCGTTGGAGAAAAATGCTGCCCCAGTGTCAAACGCTCTGCGAATATTTCTACCGCGAATTTGCTTAAAACCTCACCGGACTCTCAAGCGCTTCTGGTAGGAATCCGAGTTCTGTGTGTGAAGTTAAAGTCAATATGGAGGGACAAAATAGTCCATTTCAATAGGAATAGTACTGTTGCCATTCAGGATCGTAGAGTGACCCGTTGTTGGGCTGACTAACAGAGAGGATTTCCCGAGTCAGAGATATCAACAGGACGCAGGTTGAGCATCGTCTTTAGGGTAGCCATGGAGGTTGTGTCAAGGACACCCGTTGTATCCCTGTATCTTTTTAAAAATACGGGTTAAGTCCATTCAATTACTGTCGTTGTCGATGTTTTTGGAATGCCTATGCTATTTTTAGCGAAAGCGATTATTAATTTAAAAAATCAGTACAAAAGAGTAAGTGTTTTCCAAAAACTTATAAAAAGTGTAGCTAGGCAAAAACTATTTTCTTAACTGAATCGAAATGAAGAAAATTCACATACAAATTTTTTCCTACCTGAATATACACACATGTCGATGTACATGCAGTTTAGCTAATTATGCTGAACAATAAACCATTCTAAAGTTAATATTAACTTACATGACCTATTAAATCACCGGAGCAGAAGTTTCAGAAAGGAAATGTTTTAAAAGAAAACCATGCTGCTCTGGAGACGAGCGCATCTAGCATACAACCGACATCTGGATTCTATTTCTCGTGTGTTCCCGAGTGGAAAAAAATACGCTTCGTCATTTGAATTATAATTAATCATACCGTCCTTTGAAGAAAACTACATTTACAAGGTTTTCAAGACAATATATTTTGTACCCTGGTACACATATTACTTTTACAATTTCAATTTGCCAAGTAGAACAAGTGAAAGAAAAACCAAATTCAGTGGCGAAGGTAATTCGGAGAGCAAGGCTAATGTATGTTACTTCAGACAAGTAGTTTTTAAAAAGATAAAAAGATAACTTGTTCGGGGTTAACCAGAACCGCAAACAATAAACCTCTCCAAGCCAATAAGATCCTTAGTCAGTTGTTTTCGGTTTCGTACACCGAGTTGTTTAAGTTCACCTTTTACTTGAGCACGCCGTCATAGACAAGGTCAGCATCTGCTAGGTTCCCGAACACAGTAATATCGAGGGTAACGACTAGGATCCACTTTAGGAATTTTACATACTCACACATCGGTAGACATCCCTATTTGTCTACTGAAAGGTAACTTAGCCCACAAGATGAGAGAACTAATCAACACTTGGTCGGCCAAGGGCGACTGCATTATATCCCGCAGCTTATGGTAGAGAATTGACCAAAGCAAAACAAACTGTCCCTTGACAATGAATTAAATGAAGAAACTCGTAGCCTAATAGGTGTACTGACAGGAAATTGCATCACAGGTACTATGGACAAGGTATGAATTACCCGGACTTACTTACTTACTTACTTACTTAAGGTGGCGCTACAGACCGGCGTGGTCCTGGGCCTCAACCAACAAGCGTCGCCAGCGATCTCGATCTTTTGCCAGCTGTCTCCAGTTTCGCACGCCAAGTTGGTTGAGGTCTCCTTCCACTTGCGTGCGCCACCTGAGTCGCGGTCTTCCTCACCCGAAGAATTTTCCTCTCGAAACAGCCAAGAGCAACCTCATCCGCTTTAGACAGAGTCCATGCCTCTGCGCCGTAGAGCAGGACTGGGACGATTAGGGATTTATAAAGGGCCACCTTAGTACATCGAGAGAGGGCTTTGCTACTCAATTGCCTTCTTAGCCCAAAGAAACAGCGATTGGCAAGAGTTATTCTTCGTTTAATCCCAGCGCCGATGTCATTGTCTGAATTTATAGCGGAGCCTAGGTAGACAAAGTCCTTAACTACCTCAAAGTTATAGCTGTCTATAGTGACGTTCTGTCCGAGACGTCGGTGTTAGGAGTCCTTTCTTGTTGACAGCATATACTTCGTCTTGCCCTCATTGACCGCTAAACCCATCTTCGCCGCCTCCGTCTCGATACTCACAAACGCACCAGTGACATCACGCTGCGTTCTTCCGATTATGTCAATGTCATCGGCGTATCCGAGTAATTGGACGGACTTTTGAAAGATTGTGCCCGGACTACTGCAGGAATTGTCAGGAACCGTAAGAAGCAGAAACCACTTACTCTGTCAGTGTCCAAATCTCATAAATCGTCGACTGAGAAGCAGACTGTTCGGAGAACTAGAAAACCTAACAGAGGTACCATTGATGAACATGCTCCACTTTTTTAAGAGTACGGGCTAGTTCTACAAAGGACCAGCTATCTTGAACTAAAGGTTGGAAAAGAGACTGCAATATAAAGGGAAACACAATGGACTTCCGTGAACGTACAGATATTGGACACTTTCCCAATAACTTAAGCTAACCTACGACTTCTCGAAAACTCTAAATGCGCTTTCATCTCGTTTAGTATAGTGTGTCCTTGGTTCTTTTTGATAGGCCTTTGGGTTAAGCTAGATTATCGGGTTGCCGAAATGAAGAGGAGCTTTCCTTCGTCACACTAAAATCAGTGTAAATCTTTTGTGATGCCTATGAGGGTGTACATGACTCCCACACTGTGTGAACTTATGAAGCTTTTTGCTTGCAATCCATCCCGAGGAGGTTATAAATCTGTTGAGAGGTGTTTGCGTTTGTTTTATTTTAAATGGCCGCCGCCGTGGCTTCGCTGGGTGTCGTACATCCGAGAGGTTCAATTTTCGACGACTCTGGCGCATAGATCAGGTTTAATTTGAGCGATGGCACGGGTTATGTTGACTATGAGGGCACTGGTCGTTTGCAGCTTATTGGCATAGACCTGCGATTTAAGGAAACCCCACAAGAAAAAGTCTAACTGGGTCAAATCGCACGATTTCGGTGGCCAGTTCACGTCGCCTCTGCGTGAGATAACCATGCCCTCAAATAGCTCGTGCAAAATGTCTATTGTGGCATTAACTGTGTGGCACATAGCGTCATGCTATTGGAACCACATGTCGTTTAGATTTAATTTAGGCCAAAAGAAATTGGTTTCCATCGATCAGTAGCGCTCTCCGTTGATGGTGATGGCAATGCCATCGTCGTTTTGGAAGAAGTACGGACCGATGATGCTGCCGGCCCACAATGCACACCAAACAGTGACTTTCTGCAGATTCATTGCCACTTGGTAGACCTCGTGTAAATTAGAGTTGTTCCTAATCCGGCAATTTTGCTTGTTGATGTACCCGTTCATCCAAAAATGGGATGAAAAATCGGGGTCTACTTCCAACTACTCCAGTTTTATTATTTGCACGTGTTGCTCAACGCCTGGCGCCTGGACAAATTTGAAAATACAAAATTTCTGCGATAGGCGTTAAAAAACTGTGTAAGACGATGATGACGTGCTGAAAAAACCATCATGAGAATTTTTTTATTTAATTTGTCATGAAGCTTTAAGGGTTGTAATTCATTTCTTTTTAACTTTTGTATTCCATTGTAGATTAAACGACCATTGTGACAGCATGATGTAATATCTCAACACAAAGGGGTTAACAGTGTTCATATTAACGGTGAAATCAATGGGGATTTACAACCTAGGGTTAACGCTTGCAAAGCCGCATGTGCTTGTGCACACATTAGTCAAGTAAATACTAGTGACTGCACGACGACATACTTTATTAGACCTAGATAAATGGAAACAATCAGTTTGTATCGTGATATCATTGAATTACTTATTACTGGTACAAGCTGTGGGACTTTGTGGGTTGAAGCCTAACGAATTCCGTTTGGAGTCAAACTCTGCTGCCACAAGTTTTCTATTAAATTCAGTTCACAGAGCAGCGCTTTTAGAATGATTTTCTTTTTAATGAAATACTAATTGGTTATTGGAAGCAGACTCGACTGCTGACACAGTACGATAGAAGAACATGTCAATCGAAACATAGGACAGATGAAGAGAAGTCACGGCAGTTAGGACGATGGGCGTGTAGGCGTCGTTGAGGCTCTAAGACCCAGAAATGGAAAAGGGACCTAAGTTAGTGAGTAAGGTGGTGAAAAAGACAAATCATCACCACCTTAAGTTGAAATATCAGTACAAACATCCAATGAAGTTAAAAGGAAAACGCCAAGGCCGAAACATGGATATTCCTCGATGCGAAATTCCTTCAAAATATCTTCGAGGAACCTTTTGGGAAATAACTTTCCCAATACCTTCAGTGCCCACAGTTCAGGTTGGGCAGGTAGTTAGGTAGGTAGAAATGGTAGCTTCAGACATCCTGATACTGAAGCCTTATTAGCGCTTTAACGCAATTTTAAAACCATACCTCAAGTCACTTGAATGGTAGTGTTCTTATATAAGAGGACGGAAGTCCTTACACAAATCCTGTTGCTAATCTTTTCCTCCAAGATTTCGTTAAAAGGCTTTCACCAACTACGCGTTGACTTATCCTGCCTATAGCCGGACAACCGCAGAGAAAATGAAACACTTTTTCCTTCTCGCTTTCATTGTTTCAGCTGCGACAATTTGCATTAAATGGGATGCCTAGTTTGTGTTCCTATTGGCCAGTGACCAGTAATGATTGCCACGACCCTTGCGAGTCCTATTTTGCAGATCTTGTGTTCTAGACCAATTTAAGTTGGGCCACATCTGCCTTGATATGACACAATTCCGCAACCGTGCCACCGTAAGTCTCTGATAGATTTTGTGGGAGGCTTTTTCTTGATGGCTTTCATACTTAGCGAAGGATCTATCAAAGGCTGAATCTAGTACCGCCAGCTCATCAGCCCAGTCGTTCGCGTCTATGTTACTGTGTCCCGGTACCTAGAGGAGATTGTCCATGAAAAGAGACAGCAATGAAGCGAGTTCTTTTTTTTGTACTGTTTCACCGGCTTAGAAAATATGTTGTTCGATGGTCTTGATGGCAGCCAGGATAATAATGTTTTGAATGAATGTTGGTAAGGAAGACACTTGATTCTGGGAACCGGAACGACTTAAATATCTGGAGTGTTTCAGAGAAAATTCCAGCTCTCTATTTTTTTTTTACCAATTTACCTTTTTTTTCCTATTCCACTGTTGATGGAAAACCTACCGTGAAGTCTTTTCTAACGTTCAGTTTGGGTATGGTGTAATCGGTTAGAATCGTTGCCAATTCTCAAGTTAACAGATCCAGAATGACCGTACGGTTTAGCATAACAACATCTTAATCTAACCATGGTACATGCTGATATATGTTCAAGTGGTATAAGGTGCAGTAAAACCTTCAGAGTGTCGGTCGGACTGGATCGCATAGTTCTCGTGGTGCCAATAGCCGCTGTTCTTTGCACTTTGTTCAGTTGTTTGAAGTTATAGTATTGGCTCAACCCAGGCCACCAAACAAGAGACCCGTACGAGAGGATGGCCATACCACTGCGTTGCACATCCATAAGACCATCTTCGGTCGAAGTTCTCACTTCTTACCAAAGGTTTTCTTGCAGACGTAAGGGGCTATATAGGTCCTTTTCATTCGCTGCTCTATATAAAGCATTCAGTTAAGTTTTGAATGCAGTACAACACATACATATGTAGGTTTTTCGCGCTGCAAAGGAAGAAGTTGGTTACATATTTAGATATGGAGGTGTGAATTGGAGTGGATTGGATTCCATGATCTCACTGAGGACTGAAGGAAATATTCTCGAAAGTAAAAGATACGCGACCGCCTTGATTTCGTCCCTGTCGAGTCTTGACAGAATTTTATTGATAACCTTGGGCCTTAGAAGAAGAGGTTGGGCAGAGACGGACAGAAAGAAAGATAGGCAAGATTACAATCCTGACTTCTTTTCCTAAACTGAAGAAGCCGGTTTCAAGTTTTATTTGTAAATATTTCGGGAAATATTTTTATTTGAACTCAAAAGACCCAGCTCCACCCACGGTGCCCCATATACATTGGCACAACATTTTAAGCACAAAAAAGGTTTAACAAACTACTTTAGGTAATTGTTGCCTTAACGTGATTGTACCTCTAGGGCTTTTCCTTTATCTTTCTACGTGACACGTAGCAAGATATGTAGATACAAATGTTTTTATGTGTTGTTCTCCTCTATTTTGCATACCCCTTTGGGAGAGAAATATTATTGAACGAAACATGAATAAAGCTTTTCGCCATGAACACTTTCGCGAAGTGAATTTAATTAAACTAAACGTCTTAACTTCTAGATGGTTAATAGAACCTTGTTATTATTGAGGGTAATTGCCATTTACTGTGATGATTTTCAAGTGTTTCCAATGCCACGGATGCTATGTAAATTTAATTGGGTTCCCGGCTTCGTTTTCCGAAAGATTGTAACGAAACTGTTGTGTACTCCCTTGTTTCCTTGTGGGAACTTCCTTTCTCAAAAACTTTTTTATGTTTTTTAATTTATCGAATAGGAGCAAGAAAGTATGCATGGATATATAGTAGGGATATGAAAAAAAGGTTATTGTTGCACGTTAACTGTCACTTTCAACACCTTTCGTTTTTTTTTAAATAATTAAAGGGGTTGTGACTACCCTTCAACTATTACGGAGCACCGGTGGTAGGGAAATTAGTGTATAAACGAGGGACACACTAATGCAAATTGGTTTTATATGCTTGCGGCTTATACTAATGTTGAAACACGGATTTTGTCCCATTTAAATTGCTCGAAGGTTGAATATTGGTAGAAAGGCATTGACTGGCTTCGACCTGAAAACGTCTAGGGTTGAATCTGTGATTACACACTAATTGTGCTTCTGGCGCGAAAGCCGGGGATAGACCATGAAATAGATTCCCACCGCCATTTACGCTGTTCGTGTTACATTCTTTGCATGATTGGAAGATTTATTGCCGACTCCGAACGATGAACTGAAAACCTCTTTCGTAACAAATTATAGTCTCAGAGGCTTGTCCTTCCCCGACGAGAGGTGGTGCCGTGAAAAACTTTTGGTGGACATGGCTAGGGCTTGAATCCACGCGGCTAGCACAGTCCAATGCACTCACCACTGATTCTAGGCAAAAATGCTCCACATATGCCATAGTATCTTAGCTTTAGCAATCCCCGATGAGGTATACTTTGACGCAAGGAAGCGCATTTTCATGCAATGGAAAGCATCCATTGAACATCGCTGTGCTCGAAGTTTTTAACTGTGCGCTAGCGAGAGAGGTCAGAGTTGACATCACCTCAAAAATCGGTCAAAATGTTCCACGAACGCCACAGAGTTGACATCATCTCAAAAATCGGTCAAAATGTTCCACATACGCCACCGTATTTCAGCTTTGGCGATCCCCGATGAGATCTACTTTAACGCAAAGGAGCGCATTTTCATGCAACGGAAAGGGTCCTTTCGAAGGCAAGTTTGTGTGTGTTTTTATGTGTTTCTTGATTGCATCGGTTTGTCCCGATTTGTGTGGTTTTAAGTTTTATCTGTCAGCCTAGACTCGAACTTACGCATCTCGCACACCAGTTCAACGCACTAACAACTCAACCAAGGCGACCACCTCCTTTGTCGGAAGGAAAAAAAGCAGGAAGCAGCAGACAACATATTGAACAGTTGCGAGAGAACAATTCTTCGTCAAATATTATTCGTATGCAAGGAAGGGGAATGGAGAGGAATGGAGTCGCCAACTCTATGAACTGTATCAAGACGTGGATATAGTCCAAAAGGTGAAGAAACATCGAGCGAATAGACGATAGCCAAGAGGGTCTTCAAATCACGGCGGGAAGGTAGACCAAACTCTCGTGTTAAGAACTAAGGCACCACAGATACTAGAGCGCTTGGTTTGAGAAAGTGAAGGCAGCAAGTCTGTGATTAAAGAGAATGCAATGTCTCAGGCAATTACTTTTGGAAAGCCTGTCACTGTCCATTTGCTGCCCCGTTTTCTCTGTCATTTTCAGTATAAAACGCGATCCTGAGTCTACATACTCGGTGGAATATTTTGTGAGTAAAGTCTTAGTAGAGAGTTTCCAAACCGTCCTCTGTTATGTTAAGCTGTTCTGTGCGTTCCACTTTTATCGTCCTTTTTAGGGTGGGTTGCAGCATCATTTCATTCTCCAGTCACTTGAGAGGCTTTAAAACCAGCCACCACCAAGAAATAGTTTTCGAAATAACTAGGCGAATGGTTGAAGTTGTGAGATGAAAATGTGTTGTATCAAGTTCATCTTCCAAAGTCTTTAAAATTTTCTTGCAAACTGATGAAACTTTTACCACGCTCCCATTTACAAGAGGCTACATGGACTTATGCTATGACTTCTTTTACTACTTTGTTTCCATGATTATAAATCTAAAAAGCCGACAAGAAGCAAGTTTGTTTTTTCAAGTGTGTAATTATAAAACAAGAGGTAGGCTGGCGCATTCTCAGCATCGTTATCATGTCATAAATCGTGCAGATTCTTTATAGGCAAACGTGATATTATATGCTGTCGTGTATCAAGTGCTTGTGGCAAAAGAAAGAAAAACAAAATAGAACAAATTACTGAAGCACATGCCACGCACAATGGGCACAAATCCGTATCGCGCGGGAATGATTTGTCAGTGATAAATGTGTGGTGGAAAGGAATCGCTTGTTGGTACTTTGGACTTGTTATTTTTAAGGTTAACCCCGAATCTTACTCTTGAAGCATGGGATGAAAATGATTAATTACGCTGCAGCTTAAAATACCAATGTTCACGGGCCTTTTACAAATAATGTATTTATTTGTTTGCTCAGTAAGGGATGTCACATCTTGGAAATAACAAAAATGTATAGTACGTATATTTAACACCATGCTTTGACACCAGATGATGTTTGTTATGCTCGTAAGGGAATTAGAAAAAGTCGTTGAAGTATTCTGATGTAGAGAGACAATTTTGTGCGACAGTGTTGAGGGTATCAGAATAATCCAAGTGAGCGTCAAGGAGCAGCAAAACATTGCTAATGAAAGCTGGACAGCCCCAAAGAGTTGTTGTATTCTAGATGGTGAAGAATATCGCAATACTTAGGAGAAACGTAATGGAGAGACATCATAAGTCCCAGAGATTACTGAACAACATAGGTCGTGTTAAAAAGACTCTGCCTGTCAACCGGAATATCACTGAGGACGCAGGCAGACCTAACATAGATTCATCAGAGAACTAAATTTTTGTTTTGGTATTAACTCCAGTTGTGCGAAAAATTTAACACGCTCGACATGCATCTTTTTTGGTTCGAAACGCAGGTAATATTAGGCTTGAATGACGTCCAAGGGTGGTGTCCAGACTAGCTGGAGACACAAATGTGTTTGTCATTGTAAAAGCTAGTCCTTGGCCTTTTTCGAGCTGTTGCGCCAGTTTTTTATTTTTGTATAACTTATGACAGCTCTACAATCAACAATCTTCAGCGAATTTGGTCGTTAGCTGACTGCCTATAGTTTCGTACTGCAATTTGGTGAACAACCCTTGTCAATCGCTGCTTCTTTGGGCTAAGAGT
The DNA here is from genome assembly GCA_917880715.2 of Matsumyia berberina. Classification (NCBI taxonomy): domain Eukaryota; kingdom Metazoa; phylum Arthropoda; class Insecta; order Diptera; family Syrphidae; genus Matsumyia; species Matsumyia berberina. The sequence continues at coordinate 42,427,705 of OU862870.1, forward strand.
AGTAAGGCCTCATCTCGAAAAACTAAGCAGACTTTATAAAAGACCTTGATCATCGCAGTCCTGCTTTATGGCGCTGAAGCATAAACTCTATCCAAAACGGATGAAGATATTCTTGGTTGCTTCGAGAGAAATGTTGTTCGTAAGATATTCGGTCCCGTTTGGGTTGACGATAACATTCAACGGTGAACTTTACGAGTTGTACAGCGACATCGCCCTAGTCAAGAAGATACGAATTCAACGGCTGATGTCTGGAGCATGTAGAGCAAGTGGACACAAATGATCCGGCTCGCAAAGTCTTCTAGTCTAACCCGGATTGACAACGCAGTAGATGAAGACCTCGCTTAGGGTGGTGCGCACAAGTGGAAGGGGACCTCAACCAACTTGGAGTGCGCAAGTGGAGGCTTGTTGGTTGAGAACCAGTTCACTCCGAGCTGTAGCGCCACCTAAGTAAGTAAGTAATTTGGTGAAGGTCCATTTTCACTTGCGCGAGTCACCTGAGCCCTGGTTTTCCTCTACTGCACTGTCCCTCCAGGGTAGATTCGATGGTTTAAAGTGCCGACTGCTCTGGTGCATTGGCCGTCCCAAATATAACAGTCTTTGTATTCAGGCACTTCTGAATATAGTGGTATTGGAGAACAGCTCGTCATTATAACTTCTGCTTCACTCACCGTCTATGAAGCAGAGACCAAAGATCACCCAAATCATTTTTCCCTTAAAACAACCAAAGGCGACTTCATCCGCCTTAGACAAGATACACGTTTGTGCATCATAGTTAGCTACCTTATACTCCAACACCATTCGTTGGACCCGAGCCATTCTGCGGGCTGGGACCGCACCGAAACCAGGAGGAACTGAGAAGAGGGAAAGAGTGCAAAAGAAGGATGCTATGGAAAACACTCCCAGAACTAAGGCAGGCGAAGGAACTCCTCGGGAACTACGACCGAAGGAGGAGCAAGGCCTACCTAGATACCAGCAAAAACCAGCATCGCATTCTAACGTGCCATTGAAGACTCAGGGAGCATCTCTATATTCCCGGAGAATAAAGGCAAACGAAAACTGCAGATTCTGCAACGATGCCGAGGAGACTTCGTCACACCTCCTTATGGACTGTGGAGCATTGATCCATAAAAGAAGAGCACACCTGGGAGCGTATACTTTTCTTGAAATGGATGTCCCATCGTTGGACCCAATCCAGATACTCCGATTTCTCAGAGTGATTGGATTGGAGGGGGTTCTTTAGGTCGAGACTTATCGGCAAATATGAGTAAGGGGGAGCACAATAGATCAAAATAGGTCGCAGTGCATACACACCCCAAATTTTTTAACATCTAACATCTACCTTATACTCACTATCGAAACTTAAGGTAGGAATGATGTAGGCGATTTTTTTGTGACACATACATACATATGTATGTATACTTACAACGCCATAGGAGATTGAATTGAACATAAAACCAAGAGTTACATCAAGATGTAATAGACAGAAGACACCAGTAACAAGGACGATCCAAACTATTGAGAACTTAATAGGAAAACAACAACAAATTAAGTATTTTTCTTATTGTAAAATTAATGACTTGATAAAATGTAACATGGACGCAGTTCATTCGTTTTGTCTTACATAGAACCTTGAAAGTGCTTAAGGGATTTTGATGAGTGCTGCCACTAGCAGGACCCCAAGAGACCTCAATAAAACAAAAGTGATTTTATTTATGTAGTACCAATAGAGCCATTTAAGGCCGAGGAGCTATTTTGGGGTTCTAGTAAGATTTAGGAAAAACTCGTAAATTTATCAACATAAAATGAAATACCTATAAACATTCAAAATGAACCTATAACTTCGAGGGACACATAAACATACATACATACATATGTACATATTAAAAAGTTGAATCGAATGTCAATGTTAGGAATCAATAAAGATGAATGCATACCGATGTAGATATGTACATATATTTCATGGTTGAACCTGAAATTTTACGATTACGCGTGAGTTGAAATGTCAGGAACAGGACACGCCGTCAAGAAAATACTCTGAAGTCATCAATTCTTTTTCTAATATTTATCAATTGATGAGACTCTATCAATTTTTCATTGCATATAGGATCTTATTTGTCACATTGTGTGAAAGGCTGAACGCTGAAACCTTTCGGTAACAACTTGATATTCTCCTACTGGTTTTAGTCAAGAAGAGAGATGGAAATAACCGTTCCTTCCTGGTAACGTTAAACACGTTATCATTCCAAAAAAAATAATGTTAAAAAATCACGTTATTTTGTAACGACCTTATTCGTTCCGTCCAAGGGATTTCATCACTTATACAGGGTTTTTCAATAAGAGCGCTACAAAAGTTTTTTTAAATAAAACAAAAACGGTTTTGGATATCAATAAAATTCTTTATTCCTGTGAAAGTACGTTTGATGCCATTATGTATGGAACTCGATTTCTTTTGCATGGCTACCACGGGCACGCTTGCAGAAGTCCAGACGCTGAACCCAATTTTCGACGGTTTTCAAGCATAAATCAGCCGATACTGCTGCAATTTCACGTTCGATATTCGTACGAAGTTCATCAATCGTCGCTGGCTTGTTGGCATAGACCATAGACTTGACGTAGCCCCACAGGAAATAGTCTAACGGCGTCAAATCGCACGACCGAGGCGGCCAAGCGACTGGACCATTTCGTGAGATAACACATTCTCCAAACTTGGTTTCCAATAAATTGATTGTGACATTCGGTGTGTGGCTTGTGGCGCCGTCCTGTTGGAACTACATATCCTCCAAGTCCATATCATCCAATTGGGGCCAAAAATATTCGGTTATCATTGAACGGTAGCGATCCCTATTCACAGTAACGTGCCGGTCTTGATCATCACGGAAGAAGTACGGCCCAATGACGCCGCCGGCCCATAAACCACACCAAACCGTAATTTTTTCGGGATGCAATGATGACTCATGGAGTACGTGTGGATTGCTGCCTGACCAATACCGCATATTTTGTTTATTGACGAAGCCATCCAGCCAGAAATTATGACGACCATAAATTGGACGTAGCGCTCTTAACGTTGAGGCCACTGACTCCGAATTTCGGTAGTAAATTTTAATAATTTCGACTCGTTGTTGGCTCGTATATCTTTCCATCATGAAATGGTAAACCTCACTGAAGAGAAATGTCAAAAAACCGCAAGAAAAATATGGCGTCGTTTGCTGTCCCTGTCGCTCTACTTTTGTAGCGTCCCTATTGCAAAACCCTTTATAACCTCTAGTTAGAGAGGAATATTTCATCAGGATCAAAACGTCGAATAGCTCTTCGTAGCTCTTCGTTGCTTCTTTGAGCTGAGAAGGCAACCGTGTACCAAGATTTTATCTCGAACAGCTAGAGGCAACCTTAATATAAGACTTCAATGATCTCAGTAGTGGTCACTGTGGTTGGTTAACGCGTTGAACTGCAGGTCGAGCTGCTAAGGTTCAAGTCCAACCTATGCCGAACAAACATTTTTAGCCGCACCACCTCTCATCGGGGAATAACAAACGTCCGACAGTATAATTTGATATGAAAAAGCTTCTCAATTCGTTTTTCGAAATCAGCAATGAAACGTTGGTTCCTTCCTTTCGTGCGAATATCTGTAACACATGAATGTTTGCATGGTCCACCACGAGCTGTCGCACCAGCCAATATGTATACATATACCGTGCATGGATCATCTCTGTCCTACTCTTTGGCGTTGAAGGATGAGATTGTTTCGCGGTAACAGATGTCAAGGGTTTATTAGGGTCACCAGCTTTCCAAAAAATAATATATCTGCAATTTATATTGTGTGCTCCCACTCTGACACTCTTTGCCTTCCTTTTAGTAGGACAAATCCAACACAGCACTTGGCGGATTGCCTGCCAGATTGCATGTAATTTTTATAGCATCTTTAGCACTTCCATTAAAAATTTCAATGACTAAGGGAAAGGCAATTTGTCTTCAGGTTATTACCTGATACTTTTTTAGCTTCTTTTCTTTCAATGCAAATATTTCCTTTGAAGGGATGAAGGTCTTTATCATCGTAAACGTGAAAGTGAGTAAAATAAAAACCCATTTGGCCTAAGGATGCTCCACATAGTAAATGTTTTACGGCCTTTTTGGCGGTTTTGACTACCCTTCGGAAGGGGCTTCATTACAACGAATAAAAGGATTGGGGAAAGACAGGATGCTTGTTCGCAGTGACAATGATTTGGTTGAAATGACTGCTCGGCAAACCATAAAGCCCTGTTCAAAACAATTTGAGGACAGAGGCTTTTATAAAGTCAAAGATTATACTCTTGTTCTACAGCAGTGCTGTGAATGAAGCATTCCAATATGAAGATGGACAGTGGTGACCTTGCATTTAATGATGTGGTGGCAAGGATAAACAACGACACCAGATGGACTTTGTCACAAGCGAATGAAGTTGCACTTAGCTCTTTCGAGAGGAAAATTCTTTGGCTGATTTTCGATCCTGTCTGAGGAAATCCTGAGGAGGAAATATAACGACGAACTGTATAGGCTGGACAGCGACATCGACTTAGCCAGAAGAGTGAAGGTTCAACAACTGAGGTGTCTGGGCCATGTAGAGCGGATGGACACCAATGCTTCGGCCCGGAAAATCTTTGAATCCGCACCCGAAGGACGGCACAGTAGAGGAAGACCGGGACTTAGGTGGCGCACGCAAGTGGAAGGGGACCTAAACCAACTTGGAGTGCGAAATTGGAAGCAGTTGACCAAAGATCGGGCTGGCTGGCTGACTTAAGTAAGTAAGATGTGATGACAAGTAAAGAGACAACCAAGTCAAACTGTCTGTAGACTTTCGCTATGTCAACTTCCTTATCATTGCAGGCACTTTGTTTTAGAGCTCTATAATGCTTCGTATATCCACCTTAATGAAGATACTATTATATTGAAAAATTAAGAAAGTCCGACAAGTGCGCTAAAATCTTCTCTAACTGCTGCGCTCCTATGCTATACTTGCTGCCAATATATATTTATTGCAGACAGCAAGCCATAAACGCGAAAAACTTAACAATGAGCCATCCTAATTCAACCGATATGATACTCACGAAAACTAACTTTACTACGGGCTACAATCATATAATGTCGGACAGGAGGGTATGGAGTCAGCGCAAATGACTTCATCTCAATCTTCATAGACAACTCCAAAACAGGAGAAAGGGTCGGTGCAGGTTTACTTTCAAAAGTCGTTGGCATTCACCATTCCTTCAGTCTCTTAAAGCACTTCAACGTATTTCAGGCCGAAGTGACGGCTGTGTGTTAAACCTTGACTGTCGATATAAATGACAGTCAAACTGCGATCAAAGCCCTTGTAAAAAAATCTAGTGCTATGAAGGACTGGCACGTGTCTCTAGAAGAGATCGCTAATCAGTATAATGTATGACATTGACATGCTGACTGACGAAATAGCCAGATAAATGTAAAGGTACCAGTAGGTAGCTCGATCATCTACATATGTCAATTGCTTAGCACCTGACTTATTTCGATGTTCTCTCGAAAGCAAATTATAGATGGTTACACCTTGATCACTGCAATAGGCCTAGGCTCATTTGCCTTCTGCCCTCGATACTCAGACCTCAAAAGCACTAACTCAATTAGGAAGGGACAAGCTTTTACAAATAACCGAGTCTTCAGGATGGCTGGGCAAAGTCTGTTGATACTTTTACATCTACAGAGGTCTTCTCCCATAGTCACGTCCTGACTACATTCAGCTCTTCTTCCGACCTCTTTTTAGGACTCTTTATCTTAGAATGAATAAACGGAATCCTTATAGGATCACTTTGATCTCCGTTTCTGTCCTTTTTTGGATTATTGTGCAGCTTTGTTACTACTTTTCTTTTCAAGGCCATGTCCTTGTCCGACCATTGGAATTTAGATCTTTTTGATTATTTACTGACAGAAACCTTTTTTTCGTCTGCCCTACAAATGGATTCGCTGAGGCTAACAGTCACCGTTTCTATGGTCAATAAGGAGTGGCTGGCTCTTAAAGGGCTTTTAGCTTGTAATTTGAAAAACCATAAGTATACAATGACATGTGATTCTAGTGAGACTCTTCATCCGTAAAGCCCTGTCTGGTGGAAGGGGTGGGACTACTCTGTCAATATTTGCATCTGTCCAGAATTTGAAAGGTAGTGGTTGTAGGATTAAAACTATGTTTCGCCTGTTACGATAAGGTGTTGAATCACTACCTACCATAATGTATTTAAAAGGTGACTACCAGTATTACACGTATGTACATACATATGTACATAGGCACGATTTAGACGACCATAAAATGTGTGTCGTTCTTAAAAAAAGGTGAAAATGGATTAGTCACACCTTTCGCTATGAAGAAAACTTTGCTGCAAAACCTGCTATGCAAAAAAATTCAAATTCAAACTTTAAAAGGAAACCAATGGATCGGCCTATGTAAACATGGCCAAGGTGAGGAAGGAGCAACAGTTTTATTATACCCCTTCACTCAGGAAATAAAGCTTCAAAATATAATAACCCAATTTTGGTGGTTCCCCGTCAATTTGTAATTTGGAGGGTCTTATTTAATTTTCTGTTTATTTTACCTTTCGTTTTTGTTGAGGGATTGTCTCCTCAAAGCGTGCAATCGTGGTATAATTAATCGCACGTGTTCCCTTGAGAAAAAAATTAATAAATGAAAATTAATATCACACTGGTTATTCTCTTCGTCTTTTTTCACATTCTAGTCTCCAGTCAATTTACAATAAGTGGGTTTGACTAAGGTCGATTTTATTACCCATTGGGGTGAATATACCTATACACCGGAAAGCAATTCGGCTATATTTGACCAAAATGGGTTTCGAATGAAGCATAAGAAAGATACCTTGATAGAGTAAAAAAGTGGGGTTGTACATACAGACTTTCGTGCATCAATAACATCACCATGAGCAAACTAGAGACATTTTGTAAAAACCTCAATAGTGGTATAGCGGTTCAAAGACGACTAGTATAAGCGTTAAAGTTCGTCTTTCTCCATAAAAATATATAAAAATAGCAGAAAGTCAGATAGTCAAACCACCATCAATGCGCTTGCCTCTCATATTGTAAAGACTACTTAAACTGTCTACACAAACCTAACGAACTAAGAAGACGAAAAAATGTGACCCCCTCGTGGATACTTGGCATAAGGTATATATGTCCGACTCAAGATTTTCCAATCCTTAGCTGCTGGAAGATAACACCCGAAAATGCTGAAAGTCATGTACATAGATTAACCTGAAGTTCTCGAAGTGTACATCTGATAACCAGCTTGATTTCCTAATAAATGAAAAAATCGACATCGGCTTGATACAAGAGCCAGGGATAAGAGGGGTTTTTGGCAAACACTTATAACTATTTCTACAGAACTTTCCTGATCTGTATTTAAAGTATTTAGTTTAATGACGACAGCATGGCTAAATCAAAAAAAAAACAGCTTGTCAATTGAAGCATTAGAAGCAGCTTCCAGAGAAAGTCACTTTTTGGTGTGGATTGTGGGCCGGCGGGATCATCGGTCCGTACTTCTTCGAAAACGACGATGACATTGCCATACCATCAACGGAGAGAGCTACCGATCGATGATAACCAATTTTTTTTGGGTCAAATTGAATGATATGCATGTGAACGACATGTGGTTCTAACACACAATTAATGCCACAATAGACCTTTTGCACGAGTAATTTGAGTACATGGTTATCTCACGCAGAGACAACCTGAACTGGCCACCGATATCATGCGATTTGACCCCGTTAGACTTTTTCTTGTGGGGTTTCCTTAAATCGCAGGACTAAGCCAATAAGCCACAAACGATCAGTGTCCTCAAAGTCAACATAACCCATGTCATCGTTCAAATTCACCCTGATCTATGCGCCAGAGTCATCGAAGCCGCGGCGACCATTTGATGGGTCTTGATAGGCCTTTCAAATAAAACAAAAAATTCGTCGATATCTCATACATCGATACACAACTTATTTTATTCAATTTTAACATCTACCTGTCCCTATTGGAACACCCTTTAGTACAGCTACTGCGAATACCTGAAAAATCGGTAAAAATGTTCCACATACGCCACAGTGTTTGAGGTTTAGCGGTCCGCGGTAAGATGTACTTAGACGAAGGGGGCGCATTTTCATGCAACTGAGAGGATCAATTGGAAATCGCTGTGTTCGATGTTTTAACGTTTGTATTATCGAGTGAGGGCAGAGCTGACATCACCTCAAAAATCGGTTAAAGTGTTCCACATACGCCACATTATTTTAGGTTTGACGATTTCCGACGCAAGTTGTGCATTTGTACGCAACTAGATCCATTGGAAAAGGCCATAATCAATAGTTGGTATGTGTGTGTTCAGCATTTTTTGATTATTTCCAAATGTCCCAAGGTTTGGGCTCTGATGTCTCGATTTCTGTGTAGTTTAATCTTGCAGCCTTATCACTAACACTCATATTAGACCACAGCTTGATTGGTGGAATCAAACTGGTGCCAATTGGGTTGCATCTACTTATCTACCCATTAACAATCTTTATAGGACAATGCTGGATGGTAAGGCAAAGGAAGGCAAAACGCTTAACACGGCCTAAGCCAATCTGCGGAAGAAAGAAAATACCAGCAACATGACAAAAACCTGTGAAGAACTACGACCAAAAAACAATCAAACCATAGGTAGAAATAACCTGGTAGGTTGACGGGTCGTTGCTGCACCATACAAAGCTATGCAAAGAAAAAGAAGATCTTTGCAGATGAATGAGTCCAATGAGACTTCAGAAATATTTCTAAATATGTCAACCTTGCAACCGCTTCTCTTTCTCAAATTTCTAAATATCTAGATTGCGTGTGGATTATAAATTAAAAAGGCTATACCATCTCCATCGAGACTTAGTCAGAATATAAGTTCCTTAAAAAATTGTATTTAAATAAATTTAAAGGCAAAGGGAAATCTAACGAGAGAATGAACCTCCCCAAAGTATTAACAGGGGCACAACAATGCTTAAATTGCCTTGATTCGCCTCATTAAGAATTATCAGCAATGGTTAAGTCACTGCCTTTAAGTATCGAACCTTCTTTCAAATAAATGACTTCTGGTTGTGAAAACAATGCCGCCCGCAGGGCATTCTTTGAAATAAATAAGTTTTAAGCTCCTCTAACCGCTACACCAATACTAATCTCTTCACTTGCCTGTTCACTGTTAGACATCTACTTCTTCTACAAAGGAAAGTGTTCTGAGAAAAACAAAAAATTTTAAATTAAGTTCCGCAATTAAAATAAGTGACTGTTCATCCCGAAGCGCACTCCCATGTGGATGAACATTTTTTTAAGGCTAAAGTTAACTACAACACTTTCCATTGCTCATTCCCCAACACACAACTTCGCAATTATATGAAGCAGATTGCTTCAAGACGACAGGCACTATGCCACTGCACAGCACTACAATAAGAGTTGGGAAATACTAAAAATTAATTCGTTCTTCACACAACTTGTCACACCCTTACAAACAGTTTACCAGTGTGTAAATTGCACTCGCATAGCTTCCCTTCCGAACAGTCCTCCAAAAGCAGCAAGAGTGCAAAATGGCCATGTCCATCCACTGGGATATATCTACGGAATTATGTGTCCGACGTAATGGAATTGAGGGTAATCCAAGAGCACAGGTGCAGCAAATAAGCTAACTGTAGCACACAACAGCAATTGTCAACGGAAATGTCTCAAGAATTCGGAAATGGCTCACTAATGGACACGGAAATGGATACACGATACAACCCGAAATTGGTTTCATAGTTTACGTGACATATTCACTCAAACTCTATCCGAAAACTCTGTCTGTCGGTTGATATTAGCGATTATACTACGAGATACTCTTCACTGGCTTATTTCGAACGACAAGTACTGAAATGCGTTGAGGAAATGTTTGATTTCACTTCCGCTACCCGACAACACATTTTCGTAAATATTTTGGGAGAAGTTTACCACCGGTCGTGAGATAGGATACCAAACGACTTCAACCGACGATTTCACACTCGCAACTAAGAAGTCTGATAAAATCTGCAACTTTGGCGTCCGCAAAAATCTCATTACGATGTAAACAAAACGACTTCAATGCGCATGTCGAGCTGCAAAGGAGCACAGGGCACAGACTTGAAAGGGATGAAAGTGAGAAATTCCTTACCAAGCCAGTCGGCACAGATCCCTCTCAACAGATTGCCAAAGTGTGTTCCGGTTATTGATATTCGTAGTGGTTATGGATTCGTTTTAAATCTGAAAGCAGTCGTAACCACAGGATTTCCTTCGACGTTTTCCTCTGGCCACTTTGTTGTTTATTGTGACACCAAATTGTTTTCAAGTTCTTTGCATTGGGGGGTGGAAATCTAAAGAGCTGAGCCCATACTCACTGAAGTGTGACTCTTATCCCTACAGAACAGCACTCCCGCCAATTAACCTTCGTTCAGGTTTGTCTGCAAATGTCGGGCTCTCTTTTCTACGGCGAAATTTGTCCACGATAATTTTCATTACGTCGTTAACCACATCTTACCCTTAACATAACTACAGCAGATTTCGTCTGATATTATCTGGTGTTGATGCCTGTCCACGTTTCTTAAAAATAAAAATAAATACCCGACTCGAAAGTGCAAACAGGGTCAAGGCCTAGCTACTCGTAACCATTCATGTCATTCGTGTAATGTTTTTTCAATAATGAGTACCAGGAACTACCATTTTTAATGTCGTATAAGGGCGGCCTATTGCGAAGCTTCTTATAATAAATTTTATCTAGGAATTCTCGGAGTATGCTGAAGGACCCAAATCCAATGTCGGCGAGCTAAAATAAATAAATAGCTGGCACGACAGTCTGGGATGGAATAACGGTAAGCTTCTCGCAATGTCGCCGAACTGGCGAGGAATTACGAGTGCGACCTTAGGCCTTAAAAATCGACAAGTGACCAAATTGTGAATATCCGTTAAATTTTGGGGAAGCTGTAGGTGGGTAGGTAAAATGGCTATCTATGCAAGGGACAGACATGTAGGCCAATGAAGACCCTTTGTGATGCTCCTAGGACCTATACCCTAGGTGTCACTCCAACTAATGAAACCATTTGGAGCTCTTAATAAAACTGAGGATACTTTTGACATCAGCATGGATAATTCGCTCAAATTGTCGAAGTGATAGGCTCCTAGATAGAGCTTCCTTCTTTGGGATATGGCAGGACAAATGTAGAGAAAAGGAAAAGCTCTAAGAACTCCAGCTCGATACCCACCATCTATTCAACAATCTCAAAACCGCATATGATAGTGGCTACTTTGTGTCATGTCTAGTTTTGGTATTCCTGGAAAACTCATTCGCTCATGTAGGATGAAGATGGAAAAAACTCGCTGTTCGGTGTTGTTTAAATTAGACGCCACCGAGATCGTGGAGCTTTAAAGAAGGATGACCCACTGCCATGCAGTTTTTTCAATCTAATACTAGACCAAAGATAGCGATCTCCTTCACTCATCTCAAATGAAAAGTAGAGAAATAGAAGAAGAGAGTCTTGTAAAGAGTAACATCAGTTGCTCGAGAAAGGGCTCTAACAATTACACCCAATTTTTTCCACTTTCGTCTCAATACCGGTGAATGTGTTACTGATAGGACGCTACGTTCTTCAGTTGATATCAATAAAGTAAAGGAGTTCCGCACAATTCTATTAAGAACGTTGTTAAAAAAATCGTACAACATCGAGTTCTTCTTCATCACTACAACCCTCCAGCATTTAAAACCAACGTGCATCGATACCTCCTTCGTCTCTCCTTTTACTTTTCTATTGCACGTCTTCGTTGAAGGGTAGTCATAATCCCTGAGCAAGCGAATCAGAAAAAAAACAATAAAAAATCAGAAAAAAAAAACAGTAAAGTGAGGTCTTTACCCACCTGAATGGAGCAGCATACAATCTCCGTTTAGCAAAATTGGACGAAGCCGAAAATAAACATTACTTGGTCTAGCTCTTATCTATAAATACTCCCATACGCCTTAGAATCGATAAAAATATGCTGCTAATCGATTTGGATCTCCTAACTTTTCTCCCAGACCTGCCGTAGCGTGATTATTCGATCTGTAGATAGGGACCAATCAGATTGTTGAAGATTGTTGCGAAGTTGAGTTGACTCAGTTTATTAAGTTATCTTCTCTCAGGATCAGACAAACGACGCAGAGGCTCTATTCAACGGGCATTCTCTCGTCCGAAAATATTTTAAAAGTGTTTCTGGCATGTCCTGTCCCGCTGCTTTAAATAACTCGACAGCTAGACCAACATTTTTGCCGAGCTTACGTCCAACGCCGCCTGGCCCGCCAGAGGTGACTGAATGAAAAGTGAACCAAATTCCTAGGATTAGAGAAAAAATAAGGTAATATCCTAATAGGTATACTGAAACTGTGCACTGTGCGATAGGCACAATGGCCGCTAGACTAGGTATTAATTTAACAGACTACTGCAGGAGCTGGCAGGATACAGAGAAAACAGGTTTACTTTGCACATGCCCGAATCTTCAAATACGAACTAGAGAACCTTGTGCAAATCCTAGTAATGAACATGATACCTTTCGTCAAGGGCTCATGTTGGTTCGAGAACAGGCCAATCAATGGTTATAAAGAGTAAGTAATGGCCTCCGGAAGTATAATCTGTCATGAAAGGGGTTCTCACTTCGCCGTTCGGAGTCGGCAATAAATTGTAGGTCCCTTCCATTCATACAACACGCACAACATGAATGGTTGCGAGAAGCTAGACCCTGGCTCATTCCGAGCTGTCGCGGCAGCTGTTAATTTTTGTAATGGCACCACAAGCTAAAAGGGAAACACAATGGACCAATTGGCCCCCGTGCAAGCACTAATGTTGTGCACTTCCTCCCTTACCTGACCAAACCTAAGTTTAAATGTGCTTTTCCTTAAATCAGGGAGTGTTGGGTTGAATAGTTTATTCTGCCTGGCAGCGTCCTTACCGCTGATTGCGTTTGTCTTTGCAGGCTTCGGTTCGGTTTTGCGTTATTTTCGATTGCACGCCATATCACAGCTTTTTTGTACGAATTCAGGTGACCCATTCAATAACGATGTGTGTTTTTGTTCTACACAGAGTACTAGGACTCTGTCTCTGTCATCTAGAGTCACTCCATGCTCTTTCAATATGATTCGATACAATATGCATATTCCATCGCCTTCTAGGTCTACATATCTGCGATGTTCTTTAAGTTTCAAACGTCCTGTAAGAAACTTCTTATTTATGCCAACCCGAAGAATTTAAATTGTTCCGAATTCTATGGACGACTTGAAATGATTAAATCTCCAAAATAAATAAGATTGCAAATTAGTTTTATTTTTCCACTAACATTACATACATAAAGAGTAAAATTTACTGGCAAAGCTTCAAAGTTACAAATTTAATACCTTGTGAATATCGTGTGTACGGGCTTGCAGAATGCCTTTGACGACAAGGTTTACTTCATGTCGACGCTTCGAGTAACTAATATTTCAGCTCCGCTGCGAGGTAGTGTGATAAAAACGAGGTCGTCGATATTGTTCGTCTTCGCCTTCGGCAATTTGGAATAATATTTGTCTTTCAGAAGCCGTATGTACCTTTCAGCCTCCTCCACTGAACTGCAGATAGCTACTATACACCCTCCCCAGCTGCAATGATATAATCAATAGTTAAGCGGAAGTTTAATAACATTCACTCTGTCATACGAACCCAGCGCCAGTCATTCGAGATCCCACGTTGTTATCCGTTGACAGTTCAACCAGTGCGTCCAAATCCGGATGTGAGCATTCATACATGTAATGCAGACTGAAGTGCGATTGTTGCATTAAATAAGCCAAAAGTTCCACGTTTGATTCCAAGGCTGACGGCAGTTCCTCTGTTTCGCACGTGGTGCGGAATTTCAGTACTCTGATTGATTCTGGAAAAGTGAATTGCTGTAGTTTTTAACAAAAATATGTCCTCAATAAAAAAAACACTCACTCCCTTACCTTGAATTACATGAAGAGCCCGTTCGCGTAACTGAAAGCGGATCATACCACTGGTGTTTGGCGTGAGGAAATAATGTTCGAATTCTCTCTTGCACACTTGGAATTCATCAATCAATTCGGTTCGGGTGTACATTTCTTGGCTTAAAATCTTCTTAATGATCTGTTCCATTTCTTTTAGACTGCACTGTAGCTCGGTTTGCAGTTCGATCAGTTTGGTGATTTCCTTCCAGTTTGGTAAATCCATCTGTTTGGCCATGAAATGCACCGCCAGGCGGCACTCTACGACTCTTTCATTGAAATCTGACGAAGCAGCCTTGTTTTTCTCGGCCAGGCTATTGGCAATGACAAAGCATGCTTTCAAAGGCAACTCTACTGGCGTGTTTTTCAATTCTGGGTGAAATTCAATCAATTGGGCACTGCCTTCCTCGGCGAGAAATGCAATGGCCTGGTCCATACCTCCACCCTCGGTTCCAATGTAGCGTTCACAACTCGCCGACACGGTTGCAAGCCATTTTTTATCGAGCGATACTTTGTACACATAAGATGTGGCGAGCGTAGCAGAACACACTAGCGCACTTGAACTCGAGAGACCAGAACTGTGAGGAATGTTACCGCTCAAAGCAACTGACATACCAATGCTTCCGCCGCCACTGATCTTTTCGAATATGCCCTTGACTCCACACAAAAAGTACTTGTACCACTCCGGCGCAGTACCATGATAAATGTCAATACTGAAACAATAAAATCAAAAAGAGAAAATTTTAAATAAATTTACCAGTTTTCAACAAATTGGTGGGCGTGTAGCCACGTGAAGCAGTCCTTTTCGTGAGAGCTTTTTGCTTACGGCTTATGAATGAACACAAACCTCTGACTGTCAATGTACACATCAACTGGAACCTAAAGCGACACCTTCATGACTAAACTGCGTTGAACTCTACTCAAGATTCATAAGCCTTTGGAGGCTCTATAGTATATTGATCTTCTAATGTGGTGGCCCTTGGGGACTTCACCTCAACTGAAATAGTTGAAAAGCTAAGAAGCTATTCATCGGAATACGATCTCGTTCACTTATGATTCTAAGACGGAGATGATATTTGGGTCTGAAACGATCTGCCGGACAGCTTAGTCAAACCTCTTCGTTAGCCTTGATGAGTATGAGTTGGGTTGGCAATTTGAAAGAACATTCTTGCAAAGCAACCTTGGAAGGCTGTGTTCAGATTCTCTGATACTTAGCTACAACTGTCCTTTAAATCATTGTAGCGTGTTCTAGGCGGAAATCATGGCGATCAGAGAAGTCTTATCTTGGCTGAAAAGAAACGTGATATCAGCCACAGATATTCGCAACTTTTCGGACAGTCAAGCGGCATTAAAATCTTTGAAAGCAGTTTAATATTTAATATTGTTGGGTGCCAGAGCACAGTAATGTTCCAGAAAACTGTAGGGCTGATGAACTCGCCAAATATGGATCAACATTTCCTTACCAAACGCTACTTGTAAACTTAAACTAAAGCTAGACATTGTCTAATTGGCAAGCATGAAACAAGGCTTGGCGTCTACGCAAACGACTTCTGCAAAAGCTGTAGGGACGAGTAGGCTTTGCACCTGTCCAGCTCTCTTCCGCAAAAGAAAACTCCACTTAGGAGCCTTCCACTACATCATTTAGGCGACCTGATAAACACCGATGTTAGTAGCCTCCTACGCTTTAAAAGAAGCTCTAATTGGTTCAATGACTAGGCAGAAGATCTTTCCGAGATCCTTGTAGTATCACAACGGTCTCCTCATGGGTCCAAGTGTGTTGGCTTTAGCTGGCAGCCACTTTAACCTAACCTAACCTAACCTAGGTGTCCCTCAAAAAAAGTGCTCTTCCTAGACTAAATAATGGGAGCATGTATTGCAGTTAGACTCTGAGAATCTGAATGGTGGATTGCTAGGCCGTATAACAGGAGCAACACTCACGGCATGACTATAACCGCACCAGGTTTCATAGAAGTTACTCAACTCTTAGACTAAAATTAAGTAAACCTTTCGCTACTTTTATGGACTTCATCCAAAGTCGAGCAGAAGACCGCAAATGGAACAGAAGACTAGGACACACAAAAATATTTGTCGATGACTCGAAAATGACCTGCGATGTATGTATATAGGCTGGGGAATCTTCTGCACGACCTTAAAGACGTCTAGTTCCTGCAAACCTGCCGGCAATTCGCAATGCTCTTCGCTTTTACAGCAACGATCCAACGCACTATTGTAATACACAGCCATGCAGGCCCTGATACTACCAACCATAACCTTACAACTGATGGAACACTGCCGAAATGAGCTTGCTTCTCTAAAAAGTCGTTTGCTTATCGTCTCAGAGTGGATCCCAGGAGCATCGATGGAAACTAGAAAACTGCTCGAACAGGGTCGGAATGAACTCCTGTCTCTGAAAAAGGCATACCTCCAGCATTTAATGTCATAGCGCCATAGTAGCGTTTTCCAGGCGGAGATTGTGGCGACAAGAAGGCCCTGTCTTGGGTGAGGTGGAATGTAATCTCTACCCGGGATATTACCGCCTTCACAGATAGCCAGGCCGCCATTAAGTCCCTCGAATCAGTCTCTGTAATATCAGAAATAGTTGTAGATTGCCGCTTGTCTCTTATAGAGACTCTACTGGGTACCAGGACACAGAGACATTCCAGGAAACTGCAGGGCCGAATAACTCGCCAAGAATGGTACTACAATATAGATTCTTCTTGAAAAAGAGAACCTCAAAGTGCCACTTGCTACATGCAAATTGATATTAAAGCCAGGTGCAATCTGTAACGCCAATCTAAGGTGGTCAAATGGCACTACCTGCCAAACCAGCAGACAAATCTGGCCCCCAAAAGATAATAAACGCTCCAAGAAATTAATTTGGCTAAGTAGACGGTATGTCCTGTCATCACAGGACACTGCCTCATAGGCAGAGATTCCATTTGCCTGGGTGTTTATGCAGATGATTTCTGCAGAAGCTGCAGGGACGAGGAGGAGAAAGATACGATCCTCCACCTCGCACAACAAGATGTCAGAAACCTAGTTCGCTTTATTAAAAGTTTCCACTGGTTCCAAGATCAGGAAATAGAATTCCTCCTAGTTCCTGAGGCATCACAATGGACTTACTGTTGGTCTAAGTGCGTCGGCTATGTCGAAAGCATCTATAACCTTACCATAGAGTCATAAGTAAAACCGACAAAAGTGACCAATTAGCCAGGCGATCATCGGTACTTGACAGCTGTTTTGCGGAGAAAGAGTTATCAAGGGAAGTATCGTTTCACACTACAAATTTATTGAAAGCTAAGCAAATGTGAAGCAGGCTACACACCGTGTCATCTCCAGAAAGATGTGCTCTAGAAATAATCAAATAATCGCTCACACGCAATTTAGATCTGGTGACACTTTCAAGCTAATTAAAACTCGACTAAGAATTTTCATTTCAAAAACTAAAACTGGCTCTTCAAACCCGTCATAAAACCAAACATGTCTCGAATATCTTTAACTATTTGAACTTTTGTGTCTTTTCGACACCATTTCACATTTTACAGTACACATTTATTGTTGAGACCAACCATGCCACAACCAGTTCTTAATTAATCACTCGATCAAAGGATCATAAATTGCTAACTGATTCTCTTATTTATAACCATTTCTTTACCATAAAACATTCTCTATATTCCCTCACATATATACATATTCTATATTCCCCCTCTCGAATTCAACTCCATAGTTGAATATAAAAATCGGAATGCCACTATGCAAATTATAACGACTCTTCATGAATACAATTCAAATTAGCCGAATTCAAAATTCAAGTGCAACAGCTTCAAGGGCCACCACCTAAACATTCAATAGTTACCTACCTGAACGAATTGAGGTCACACTTGTAGTTTTCGAATTTCTCTTCGATGTTTCGCAAATACAAGAAGCTGTTCTCTGTGGTGGAACCAACTGCGAGCAAAATACACTGTTCAATGGCCATCGGCATGACCGGATATCCACAATAGTCAACGTGCTCTCCAATGAGATTTACTCTAAACAAGGATAGAAGGAGTAAGTGCAACTGATTGAAAGGTATAAATTTTATGGTTTACTGACCTTCCCGGTACCTTGACGTAGAACTGTGGTTCTGCATCGAATTCTCTGACATAGAATTCCCGAAGTTCTTGCAGTCGGGTGTAGCACCGGTGCGTCTCCCTGAGTTTGTTAATTGCCACACAGGTGGCGTATTTGTCGGTCGTGCCTGACATTTGGCTGTCAAGTAATCAAGCCGAAGGGTACGCTAAACAGATGCACGGCAAGTATTCTGTTCTCGATTCAAAAAAAAAAACTTGTTTGCAAATCACTCCCGCACACCGTTCCAACGTCCAAAAAAACCCAGTGTGTCAGCTCAAGAGAATCCACAATGCAAACCGATTGGGAACCCAAACAAACCGCGTTTTCTGTATCACAATTGCCAATCGATTTCTTCGCCTTGCCAGCGTCCTCGCAAGTGTACTCGTATCACTCAGCACCAAGCAACGATTAGATGGCGATCTGACTCGGGGATGGGTCGCGTTGTGATGACGATTTGCCACTTTGGCAGATGAGCCACAGATGTTTGTAACTATACACACTTCGCTGCTCGCAAATTCCAAACGATTAGCACGAATTTATTGATAACGCGCGGTGAGTGTGATGTGCTACTTTATTCTGGAGCGTCGCGGCACTTGAAAATGGCACAATAAATGCTACGGAAACTCACTGGTGAACGGACGAAGTAGCCAGGGTTGCAGAACTGATAAAACTAAATACAAAACAAACAACTGCGTCTTCTGAGGCGCTGGTGTTCCTTATCTTCGAGACGTTGTCGCGCAAGCCATGTTTACATTTTATGTGAAAAGATAAAACGAAAGGCAAAGGGAGAAAAAATATTAAACAACCTGACTCGCACGGGTTCATTTGGAGGTGATTGTGCGCATTGTGAGTTTATCAATGGAAACCGCACCGACACTGTTCAGTGTTTGGTGTGTGCCTAGAAATGAATTTGAGGGTGCGTCTGTGTGTTGGCTTGGATTACCCTGTCCACCAAGGTCAAAGTGAACACGCTTGAGTCGAAAACATGAATTTATTGATTGCTTGGAAGAAAAACTCAATGCATTCTGAGTTGAAATGTATCGCCGAGAGATGGCAGATATGTAATGGGTTGAAGTCTTAGATGTATGTTTCGTTTATTCGTAGTTCCTGGCTTCTAAGAGATAGATGGCACTTCGATAAATTGCAAGAAATGCCCATATACAGTGACGGCGAACAAACAGTGCAATCATCGTTTCAAATTTTTATAAAAATAGGAGAACCTGTGATTTATTTAATTGACGTCCGATTTCGAAAAGAAACAACAATGCACTTGTGGCATCGGTGTTGCTTTGACATATTTTGGATAACATTCCAAATGCAGACTTTGCTTTGCCGCTAAAATATTGAAACCATACCACTTTCTCTACCGGTTGTCGCATGAGTTCATTTCGGGCCTGATGATTTGCCACTCTTTCGACATTCGTTGTTAGACAGTGGAGGTCTGTAACCCCATCAAATAGAAGTACAGTGTACTCTTTCATAAGCAGACACCGACGGTTCCGAGAAAATTGTTCGCTTATGAGAGGTGTCGCTAAGGAGACAATACACTGTATACCTTGTCAGAGCAGAAAAGATCATTGAATTGAGCTATAAGAGTCCATCGAATTCTTCCATTTCCCATCAACATCAAATAACGTTGGTGAAAAAAGCGTTCCTCTGTAAAGAACATGACACATTGACTCATCATTGATAAAAGTTCCAGCTTATTTTTCTGTTGCCACTAAAGAACGACTTTTCGATATCGATGAACAGCAGGTTAAATTGGAAATGGTATTCAACGCACTGCGACATGGTGGATCTAGAGCAGAAACCTTCTTGATTCCATCGAACACGCCTTGCAGTGGTTCTTTTACTACCTTGACAAAAACCTTTCTAGTTTTTGCTGTGCAAACGTTTTCCTTTCTTAGTGGGCTCAACGATCATTGCATTCTTCTATTCCTCGGAAAAACTCTCAGCCTTCTCTACTAGTAGGTGGAGAAATTCGTTAGCTTTGTTGGGACGTTGCTCGTAAAAGTTTCCCAGATACTTATACCATCACCCTGTTGTTTTTCAGTGCGTAGTTTGCGATAGGGATTTCCTTCTTACTGGAAGTTGTGGTGCGTATTCGACTAATTATTCAACTGGATTTGGGTGGAAATCACTGGTGAACACACGGTTCAAATTGGTAGTAGAATGCTCCTTCCATCACTTATGTATGTATGTACGTTGGTCCTAAGAGAACCATTTATGATTTCACTGACTGTTGGCTACGCTGTTGAGTAATTCTGTAGATGGTTCTGCGTACCCGCTCTTTTTGTTTCAATGGCCAGTGTTTTTTTGATGCTCAGGGCAGTGCGAAAATCCTTTATGGATACTCTCCGGCCCGTGCCATGTTGATGCATGTCTACGTGCCTAAAAACCACCTCCTTGCTCTATCTCCTGTTTGTCCCATACGGCATCCCAGTAAAGGTATTTCTTTGCAGGGACAAGTTTGACATTTCGCCGTCTTTTTTCAACTGCCAGAGCTAACAGTTTCTTCTTTTCTCGCTGCTCTCTACTCTATTCACTGTTCCAATTTCTCTCTCTAGGGTGATTCTAGCACGCGTGTAGTTTTGGTAGTGGTAAACTTCTCCAATCTATATATGATACGGATTGGGTCACTTCCCTGCTCCCTGCTGCCGCAATACCAGCAAAGCGAGCTTTCCGATCGTTAATCCTTCTCCAGGCACATATCTTCCGAAAGCCACGCACTTTGTCTTCCCAGCGATTTTTTCAGCGGTACACATTTTCCATAGATCTCCAATCGAATAATGACGGGCTTTGAGGTGCTTTCCACTCTTTGAGAAAGGTTATAAGACATAGAATTTGGGAAGCCGCAGAAGGGTTCGACACCAATGTATCTACCTTCGATCCCTTTGTGTCCCGAGGGCTGTTGGAAAGTGTTTTCTTGCTAGCTGCCTTTTTGGGGAGTCTTGTACCCTATCCTGGTGCCACATATGGCAAAGCCATGCAAAGGCAGTAAACATACAAGATGCGGTGAAAACAGCACGTATCTACACAGCAGCTTCGGAACTCCTGACACAGACGGTCCCTCAAGTATAGCTCCGAGGAAATGCATGAGAAACGGACCGTTTGAGCGGTAATATAGGTATGTATGTGCCCAACGACCATACGAGAAGAGAAAGACAATAAACCAGGATTCGCGAACGCTAAAATAAATTAAATTCATAAGAAGAATTTAAAAAAGACAAGATCGTCTTCAGTGCAAGGGAAAAAAAAAACTCCGGCTGTAGAAGCAGGGGAATAGGGGTTGACGAATCACGAACGCTTGGAGAAACGTACTTTTGGAGGCATTTGCCTTCCTGGCGAACACAGAGTTTGTTTAGCGAAAACGGAAACGGCTCAATAATCGAAATTATCTTTGTGAATACGTGTCTGTTATGTGATATTAGGTGGGAAATAAGCAGCCAGTATCTACACGCACAGTGACCACCGGGCAATAATATCTAAGGTTTCTCCCAGCTTTGGCGAGAACAGAAACGCCTTCAGCAGACAAAATAACTCATTAAAGGTAGGCTGCGGAAGAAAAGAAAACTTCGGGAGAAAAAAGTCGGGAGACTACGTGCAGAAAGTCGAAACACCAAAGCTCCAGGAGGTAAAATAATCATGAAGATTGACCGTACCGCCACGTCCCCATATAAATATTGAGATGTGGAAACTGTGTGCTCGGTATAGTGATGCTTCACTCAACAGTCCGTTTCCACGCGTGGCTGTGCTCTATTTTCCTATGTCGGCATTAAAATGTCATATTCAGGGCACTGCTCATACGAGTATGTTTTGTCGAGGATATCGTTAAAACAAAGTTTGGTGGTGTCATCTTTGCCTTCTGTTGTGGCATGAGTGCTTGTCAGGCTGACCTTCGCACATGTGTCGAAAGCTTAAGATTTGTTGGCCAAGTCCATATTAGATCTCAGAGTCAATCCGAAGTGACAATGTTGAGAGAAAGGTTCCTTAAAACCTGAACTTTCCTTAGGTTGTACAGCATCCTAGGTCAGTTTGGTTTTCCATAAACAAATGCTTCCGGTGTCATCATAAAACTCCCAAAGGCATTGCAACGCCTGAAAAATGCTCAAATTATAACTAAAAATGTACAGCAGCGAACTTGACTTCAACCAAAAATCCTTGTTCAAGAACATAGTCAACAGAACAACGTTTGTCCCACAAAGTATCGCACACCTATCGGCAGAGTTGTATATTCCACAGGTAGTTTTAGGATGACAAGCTTTCGGACAAAGCCACAGTGGGTGTCCAAGTATTAATGGAGTGGATGAGCGGATGACTGTAATGCTCTAAAGTTCCAGTGATGCCACAAAGTGTTGTTTCAGGGTGACAACACGTTGTTGTCTTTGCATGTATACGATGTACATGCGGTCCAGTTAGCACCTAAAACAAACCCACAATGGCACAAGGACAGTGCAACCAATAGTTTCGATTCAGGTACTGTCGGTGTACATGACAGAAATTTGCAACATGCACTAGCAAGGGATATGTGTTGTTGCGATGTTATGTCGTGTAAACGTACACCATATCGATGGTTTACACCGAAACAGAGATGGAAGCGGTTCCATTAAAATTGCCTCAGTTAATTGGCACTGAGAGATCGCTAGCGTTAATATTTATTTAGGAACAGTTGCAAATATCTTGGTTTGGAGTTAAATATCTGCATAAAGGGGAGATTGTATAACATGCCCAACAACAGTCTCAGAAGCCATCTAAAGCAAGCTGTTCATGGAGCAATCGGACCAAGGGAGAACATTATTCCTTTTAGACACACTCCTACTGGTAAAATGATAAAGTAATACAACTTTGTCAAGAATTTTGGTATAAGATTGGAAGCAAGAATGAATGGACGACGACTGAATTCAGGACCTCTTCTCTCAACATACACTAAAATGGTACACAGATTGCCCAAGAACATCCGACGCAATTGGAGCAGGAGTGTTTGGGCCCTTTCAAGCGGAAATCCATGCGTGTAGATACTATCAGACAGCCAAGCCCCTATTAAAGTTTGTGAATGCCCTGGCAAAACCAACGAACTGGGTATTTCAGGCGCCGAAGAAGTCCCTGGCACGAACAGGGACAGAAAGCGCCGTCACATCTCCGGAACCCTTCTGTAAAGTGGGAGAACACACGATCCGGGAGGAGTTATGGAACGGAGAAGATATTAAAAGATAATCGATGGAGAATGCTTCCTCAGTTCACTTAGAGTTCGAAGACGTCCATCGAAAATGTCAGAGAATAGGTTAAGACTGCAGGACACTGTAAGGTCAGAAGACTTACTTACTTAGATGGCGCTGGAGTTCGGGGTGAACCTAGGCCTCAACCATTAAGTCTCTCCAGTTAGCGCGGCCCTTAGCTAACTGCTTCCAGTTGCACACACAAAGTTCTGAAGACACCTCGCAAAAAAATTGGCTTAGGAGGCAACCGCGTCTGTAGGTTCTGTAATGAGGCTGATATCACTTCTGAACACATTCTACGGTGTCCTTAATCACATCAGATTGAATAATCTGGGCGCTCATCATGTAGGAAATGACGGCTTCCAGACGGACTCAACCCGCTCCATATACAAGGTGACGCAAAAATTGTCACCCGATGTTCTTTGGCTGTAATTTATGAATAAAAAACTTTGGTTCTGCTTTTGGATTATGTTTATTTGATGTCTTAAATTTTTTTCCATTAAGTCGAGAAAATGATATCGGAAAAGTGGCCGCCGCCAGAATTGATGACCATTCGGAACTGATTTATGGTATTTTCCATCACTCTTGCCAGAACTTTCGGCGATAGGTCCTCGCGTTCTTAACAGATGTGATGACTTTTGCGCCACCTTGTACTTACATTTTTAAGGGAATAATCCGAGAATACCGTCGGTTAACAGAGCAGGTGCATATATAACTCCACTTATCATTCAATCGGTCAACTCTCAGCTTGTCGCTATATACACTTAACGATTGTGCCTCAAACATTGTCAACTCTAACTGCTGCTTCCAACTACTTCTTTTCGACTTCTTTTCAACCGTTTAGTCTTAATAATAATAAAAGAATTGCTATGAATTTAACCAAAAAGCGCCAAGTCTAAGGATCTGTGGGGGTCTCCAACTTTACTGGGTCAGACCAGAGAGCACTTCAATCTAGAGAATCTAAAATTCTTGTGCAACAGAAGAATATTTTGGTCTAGACCTGAATCGAGGTCATGGACGAAGTTTAGAATTGTGCCTTTGGGTGATTGGTTGACTTAAGCTGGGTATATACATATACAAACTTCCCTAGTCATTGATATCAACAATATGCCTAAGATCAGACCCCCAAAACTGAACAACATTTGTCTTCGCTTCCCTGACTACACAAAGTACTTAGTCCTTGTATTGGACAGTAAGCGCTTTAGATCGTCACGAAAGCAGATTCCGCATTGTACGCCTTAGGTCTCAAATGGGAAATTTGTCCTAAAATAACACACAAGATTGTGCACTGCAGTGGGAAGACCATACTTGTCTTTGGAATCGTAGTCTGATGGACAGTGCTGGGAAAGGTCAGCGAACCCATTCGGCTTACTTCCATCGCGGTACTGATAATCATGTGATACTCGTGCATCCTACATACCTCTGGCTATTCGTGGTAGAGGCATTCCAAAAAAAAAATCGGCATTGCGTCAAAAGAGTCGCCACAATGGAAACATTATGACTCAGGACATGTCAAAATTCGTGGGCCGTCGTGGGTCGGTGGTTAGTGCGTTGGACTGCTGACCGAGCGTCGTGGGTTCAAGCCCCAGCCAGGAAAACACCAAACATTTTTCGCGGCACCACCTCTCGTCGGGGTATGACAAGCCTCCGGGAGTATAATCTGTCATAAGAAAGCTTCTCACCTCGCCGTTCGGAGTCGGCAATAAATTGTAGGTCCCTTCCATTCGTGCAAACAATACAACACGCACAACATGAATGGTTGCGAGAAGCTAGGCCTTGGCTTATTCCGAGCTGTCGCGCCAGCTATTTATTTTGTACATGTCAAAATTCAGTCTAAATTCAAATAGAAGCTACTAACTCCGTTCCAAAACGTCAATATCTAGCATTGAAATCAGCGGTATTGTCATTGGAATCGGTACTAAGCGCCGGCATCGTCATTTACACCGACAGCTCTGTCGAGCTCCTCAAACGGAGATATCGACTATATGCACTCCTATCCTGTGCTGAATTTCCTGATCATAGAGATACATACGGACAATTGCAAAGCCGGAGCTCTCAACTATAACACGAACACCTTTTCTGGAAAAGAGTTGCAGCATAAAAGAAAGATGGCGTAACCTTGATAAGTGCAATTATGCGAGACAGTCTTGACTTCGGCTTAGTTGATGAAAAGCAATAGCCTACTATAAGTTAATTCACCCAAGTTGGTGTTCTATCAGCAATGTCAACAATTTTTTCCGCAGTTCTAGGACGAGGAGGAAGAGGAATCATATCATCTGCTACGTAGCTGTCCAGCACTTTCCTACTTGCAAAGGTAAAACTTCAGAAAAGGGATAGCAACAGATATGGAAATTAGTCCAAAAATCGAAATGGAGCACCGGTAACTAGGTGGCTCAAATGGCACCATAATGGACCGGACCTGATCTAAGTGAATTCACCGACTATGATGGAAAGCCAAACCATTGCTTTTTCTTTGTGGTGTGGTGTGGGTATTCGCAGCCCTACCTTAACTAAAACAAAGTAGCGGTCCATCCTAATGTTTGCTCCTCGGAACGCGTCGACGGTTGATTGGTAAGGAGAGCTCAATGTCCCCTTGTGTCTGTTCGCTATGACGAAGCTTTGCCTCACCGCAAAATTCATTATCGGGGGTAGGGTCGTGAAAGCTATGCATCCGACACAGTATCACCCGCTTTTCTTGGTTCTGCGTTAAAATCGCTCAGGACCCTTTTAGGACCCTGCTTGCATATCTTGTTCAAGAGCTTGTTGAGAGCTGTGGGTCAATATGCGTGCAGTTTTTTTTATAGGGCATTCGTTCACATACCGTAATAGATGTCGCAGTTCGCACTACTTGGACTGCGGTAATATCTCCTTTGCAGAAGTCCAATGCCCCTACTAATCATTCGGCTGCACACCGTCTCTTAACAAAGCACGTGAAGACCCTTCTTGCTTCATTTGTTTGTTTCCCGTGGGTGCTTTCCAACGAGAGCTTTTTCCGTATCCGGCGGCATAACGCCAATCTAGAGGATCAGTTTCGATGTATAACAAGGAGTCGGGGAAGTTGCTGTCAGAAACCCACTTCGGGGTTGTGAGCGCTGCCATTGGCCTCTCAGAGGACTCTCCAGCCACAGCCTCTTTTCTAAGACCCGGATTAATTCTTGAAAAAACCTTATCGGTCTGAGCTTCAAATATGGCGAAGTCGCCCAGATAAGGTGCGTTGTTTCTGTTTCGGAAGCTTTGAGCGTCACTGTTGGTTCCATCTAGGTTTCTTTTTCAACACTGGCCGTTAGACAGTCACCAGTATCCGATGGCTACCGTGTGGTAATCTCAATTGATGTTTGATTAGGGCCCCGCAATGCAAAGTGCTTGTAGAACAAGAGAATTTTAACAACTTGTCCAAAATTTCACCGACGTCAGCTTTTGTCATGACAATTGCCGAAGTGTTCAGAGATTTGTTGTTTGGTGTTGCATTTGTCAAGTTGTGCGGACGCCAGGCTGACGCCAGTATAACTTCCAACCATGAGGTAAGTTTTGGGACACTCTTTAAACCAACTGTGATCCAGTAGAATACATGCACAGGAACACTCTGTAAAATTAAAAAAAAATCCCCTTAACCGCTTTGGCTGCGAAGTCTAAGCTCTCCGTTCTCAGATTCTATGGCTCATTAGCTACTCTTTGGCCAAATAGTTGAAAATGAGAATCAGAAACCCACTTTGCGCTACAGCGAGCTTTGCATTACAGTCTGAGCTATAGATCTCAATCGCAAAGTTCAAAAATAACCTCTCATCGCACAGATTAATTATAGCCGACCACCAGTAAATAAATCGGAAATATCCACACCATCAACTGCACTATGCATCGTAGTACACCGTCCATCCATGCAACCATGCTAATCAGCACCCATCACACTAATCGTCCAGGTGCGGCAATTAAAATACGTTTTATCGGGAATCAACGTGACAGTCATTTCAATAGTCGCGCCTTACGCGACATCCATAAATGACGGGCCAGGCATATAAATAACTTACTCCAATTTCAACACCCGCCGATTATGAATATACAACCCATCGCAGTGCCATCAATCGGAGGCGAACAATTCCAACTATTCCCGTCACTTCCTGCGACCAGAATAAGACACCGCGCCACCGTCGTGCCAGGCTTACGAATTAATCAATGAACACACGGCCAAAGTCCAGTCCTTGAATCACCACACGATCCTCCCCGCTTCTGGGACTCGTGGCTCGCCCTTTTCCATTGATAAACTCAGAAATCACACAAACAGTGCTCAGCACTTGTTTGCTGAGTACGTCTTCTCCTCTCTATCTGAAAAGCCGCGCAGCCATGCCTGGGCCACTTATAACGCCCATCGTCTCCGGTGCACAACATTCGCTGTAGGAGGTCTGTCGGTCGGTGCAACAACAAACAAAAAAGACAAAATCGCGACTAGAATTATTATCATATCATTTCTTGCTGAACACCTCGTTAGATGGTTGCATTCGTCTTGCGATGCAATAGGCCCCCGCCGGTTCCGCCCGGGCCCGCCGCCAAGCCAACAAGGAAGAAATATTGGAAACCATATCCGAACGTTTAAGCGAACGAATTGTGACATTGTGGGTGGTCGCTGCTTTATTAAAACATTTGTCGGCGCATTATCCGCGTGTGTGTACTTGGCATACGAAACTGCAGTGGAAATATGAAAAGGCATCCAGGCAGTCGGCCAGCTATCCAAGCCAGCACATGGACCAGCTCCCACTCGGACACGAAATCACAATAAAGTATCGTATTCTACGCTATCGTCCGGATCTCAGAATAAAACGCAGTGTTTGACTACGCCAAACAAATCGCAACGGTCATTAGTTGGCATAGGAGCCCGACCCCGGGGCACAATTCAATCTACGTCTATCGCCGGTCGTAATGGGTGGCATTAAGCGGTGTACTCGTGTAACGATTCCGGTGGTAGCCGCCGGACCACAATGGCCTGTGTCTCTACAACAGTATTTCTGGGCATCTTACAACACAACAACAAACAACAAAACAAAATCCATTCCGATCGACAAAAAACAAATTCCCGAACAATGAAGTCGTGCGAGCACGTACGAGATTATGTAAAATCGCATTATCGGGCCTGCGCGCTGCCTGACATCGGGAGGGAGGCATCTTTGTATCTCTTAAGCGCGATTCATGTGCGCCCCCCTATCCTCCGAGAGCGGAAGCAGTGCAATCTGACATTGCGCGATACAATTGAGCATCATCACAATAATAATGCAATAAAGGCTGGCTGCGAGTGTGTCAGTTCTATAAATGAGATGAGGAGCAGTGGGACGGTCCAATTGACGTGGGTGGTATATTGGCGCACTCAGTGGATATGATTATTAGCTACTGTGCGCTGACTTCACGATTTTCCATTTGTGTTTGCCTTGCACTTTAGTCCTCGCAGGATCTTATGTCATTCTCCGTGAAGTTGAGGTTGTTGAGCAGATAGTTTTTGGGGGAAATGCATCTTCAGGTGGTCGGTCATTGATACTCTTTGCAGAAGCTGCTTTCATTCCATAGGAGCTTTAGAGGGCCGATAGCTCCAGCATGTCATCGTGTTTGGAGTTGGTCATTTGTTATTGGTCCAGTGGAATTTACCTCGCACTATGAGCAATGACTGTAAATCATAAAGGTTCATTGCTTCTAACTTCTTCGTGGTTTCCGTATCGCCCAGCAGGCTGTTGGTCGCTCTCAACAACAAATCTCAACAGTTCAAGGCATAGGTAAAACAAGAACGCCATCAAGTCTTTGATTTTGTTTATTTCTTGTGACACAGTGACAAGTCACAAGTCACAGTAATCGACCGTCACAAGTCACAATAATCGACCGCAGTATGTCATTCTTTTTGTTTGAAACTCTTAATAGACTTTTATAACGATTTTTTTTTTTTTTCGCTGGGAAGTGACGAAACTGAGCCTGCACTCTGTAACCATGTGGGATTTTTACCCACTAACCCCTTACCACTTTTTCCCCTTTTCCCTGCGGTACGGCAGGGAGATGAGGGTGGAAACCAGCCTTTCCAATTATTGCACTTAGTTAATGCCAAAGACGTATGTTATTATGGAGAAATGAATGTCAAAATCATGCTATGCGCAGGTGGAAGATAGATTGGAAGATGCGGACGTGTACACGCATGCATATGTACACATATAGAAAAAGGTTGCTACAAGAAACTTTTCTTTATATCATGAGGACCTTCAACAACAGAGTTTCCAAAACTTTTCATGGAAAAATGTGACTTGCCTTGCTTTGCTCAGCAAAAAAACCTTAGGAGACGTGAACAGTTGGGGTAAGATTGGACCTCGAAATGAAGTGCTATCGCTCTAGAATGGTGGCTGCCTAGTGCCTACAATGTTATTATCCTGGAGGCGGGTGTTTTATTCCCAGAACATTCTAAACAAGGTGTGAGGCTTAGCAGTCTATAAATAGAATCGATCTAAACATATCATCATCATCATCATCATTATCATCATCATGGCCCGCTTATCCACTATGAGGGTGGCGGGTTTAGGGATCTTTGCTCCTATCATCACTCTTGAATAAGAACCCGAGATACTTAAACTTCTCCACCTGTTTCAATGGGACTCCACTAATACGCAGAGTGCATTGAACAGGCGTTCGGGAAATTACCATAGCCTCTGATTTGTTCACATTAACCTTCATCCCAGCTTCAACACAGACGGCGATGAACCTATCTAGTGCGCACTGAAGTTCAGTCTAGGTGGACGTAAGGATGACCAAGTCATCAGCAAAAAGCAGATGACTTATCCTTAAGTCTGTTAATTCGAACCGTTCCCCACCAAGGCTGCGCTGTAACATCCAATCCATGTACACTATGAAAAGGAGAGGTGACAGAACGCATCCCTGGCGAAGTCCTACGCCCGCAGTGAAAGGTGTCGACTTAACGCTTTGTATAGAGATTCAATGGCCCTCAAAAGGGAACCGTCAATCCCGTACTCCTGCAATACACTTCAGAATTTAACTTGAGGGACCCGATCATATGCTTTCTCCAAATCAACAAAACAACTGTAGATAGGTATGGTATACTCCCAGGCTTTCTCAAGTACCATTCTGAGAGTGAACAGTTGGTCGATTGTGCTTCTACCTGGACGAAAGCCACACTGCTTATCGCCCATATCTCATGTAGAGCCAAATCTATTCCTACTACTACGTAAGGTTAGGTTGAAGTGGCTGCCAGCTGAAGCCAATACACTAGGACTCATGATAGGTTCGTTGTGATACCACATGTATCTGGAGGAATTCTCCCTTACCACTAAGAACTTCTGATGAAGCATAGGAGACTTCTTTGTTGATTAGATCGCCTAGATCGCTGTACAAGAAGGTACTTAGGTCAGTTTTTCTTCTATGGAAGAGAGTAGGGTAGGTGCAAAGAGGGTGGAGGATACTTTTCTGCAGAAATCATTTGAGAAGACACCAAGCCTTGTTACATACCTGCCTCCTAGACAGTGTCCAGTGATGACAACTATAGTAGCACTGATATGCAATCTCTTGAGGGAAATCAAACCCTTAGAGCCTTTCATATCCAGCTTTGGCTAAATTTGTTTGTCGCGAGACACGTTGTACCACCTGTCCACCTAAGATTTTTCCTTTCGAGAGTATCTCGCTTAATTTTGAGTTCACATATAGCGATGGGTAACTCTAACCCTCATGTAACTCTAACACTTTCCTGCTCAGTTCACACCAAGTCTCTACTTCTTAGTTTAAAATACCGTGACTTCTGTATGATAATCGGAGACGATCAGGTTAATCAGGTCAAGACTATTTTTCACTATTTCTTTCTCACATCTATCTATTGAAACCATAACATCCTAGTAAAAAAAAATTACGATTATGCATACAAATTTAGGCCAATCACATCCGGAACTCTAGCCGCCGGTAGAGTCGAAGTCGGTGCTGAGAACTTAGAAAACTTTCTTCTACATACTGTATACTGGATCCAATAATAGTATTTCGTTGTCAGGTAGATCAAACCATTCAACATGAATGGGAGAACTCTGTTCCACACTCAGGTTCGTACAAATCCATTGTGATAAACATTAGGGGGGAAGTATAACTTGCTAGTGGAGCAACATTCTTTCTGTTAGTTCTTTGATATCCTGAAAGAAGTTAACTCTAGGCTCTAGCGAATTTATGTCTGAGATGGCAAA
Organism: Matsumyia berberina; assembly: GCA_917880715.2. Lineage (NCBI taxonomy): Eukaryota > Metazoa > Arthropoda > Insecta > Diptera > Syrphidae > Matsumyia > Matsumyia berberina. The sequence goes on from OU862870.1 coordinate 42,459,255, forward strand.
GCCCTAGAAAGTAACGACGAAAATGTGATGTGTCCTCATTGCCTTTCTTGTCTTCCCAATCCTTGCGAATGTCTTCGTCACTTAGAATTTTTTCTTCCCTTTTGCATCAGTGTATTAGTACTCACCTTGTTGCGCATTGGCCTGAATGATGGTAGCCAAGACTTCCGTACACCTCGCCAAAGTAAACCTGACGGCTGATATGTGGATATATACGGCAGCCAGACTACTTGGTAGATAGCATGCATGAAACCTCAGCATCATTTGCCTGATCCATAAAAAAGGAGAACAGCGCCAACTACAGAGGCATCAGGCTTCTCAAACCTTAACTCCCATATTGTGTCAAAAACCATCCGTTAAAAACTTGACTGGCCTCGATCAAAGATAAACGATGGCTAACCAAAGATGGGTTGGACTAGGTAGCTAGATCATCTCTATTCAGAAACTAGAACTAGATACCTCCATAGCAAATATCAAAGGGATATGTCTGCCGCGGCTTGTAGCAATCTGCACGGGATGCTGTTATTCCTCAAACTCACATAAGGACCACCAAACAACAACGAAACTCATGTTTTTAATCAGATTAGGCTTCCAACAGTCCTGTAATGGTATCAAAATAGTACCAAATGCTCTAATGGGACGACAGCCTGATCACCGCCCCTCCTACTTTCCAACACACCGACCAGAGAAAGACTTGGGCTGGTAAGAAAGACTGGAGGTAGTAATCTAGGGGCGGGGTAACTGAAGAGTTTTCTTGATTGATGCTCTGATTCACCCTAAGCCTGAAGCGTCACAGGTAAGGAAGGTAGGTACTAGGATGGTGCTAAAGATGAACAACAGCTCTCCAACTAATCAGTTTTATACAAGTGTGTATAGTTCCCAATTCAGACGGAAACAGACAAAATAGTGAGTCAAATCCGTTGTTGGAAAATATTTCCATAAATATTGTTTGCATCGAAAACTGATTGAATATCTACCCCGCACTTGTACACTGACGGGTGTGTTACAATTCCAAATGCAAATGCAATAGAAACTTTAAATAAATTAATTGGAAATGCTCCTGCATGTATTCGCAATGGGTTCTCTGCATTTCTCCACATTCCAGCCACTGTTTTGGTTTTTCACTTCTTTGTTCGAGCCACACAAAGGAACATCCTTCAAATATGCCCGCCCCTATATAATTCATACCCAAAACAATGTCCTTATCCTAGCATGCTAATGGAAGCAAAATAACTTAAAGTGGCTGGGGGACAAATGTAATGACAAAACAAACGAAATGCACACACATGTAGGAGACGTCAGGAAACCACCCTCACAACACACATCACCCGTCCCCGCCCCCGCCTTACACCAAAATGAACGAAATTATTTGGAGCTGTGTTTTGTTTGGTAACTTTGCACCGTCGAGCAAAAGTTATTCCTTGCATGCACAGATAATACACATTTTTAGCATATTATTAAAATTTCACAAAGGTCCTGTCCTCGAAAATTCCTCCCAGCTCATCCGAGTAGCTAGTAGCAGGACTTAATTATGTTAGTGTACGTGTGTGTTTGTCGCCGGCAAAAATTCAATTGGAGTTCCTTTTTCCTTTTTAAAATTCAAAAACAGCAGCGAAAGCAGATGAAATATTTCGCTAAATAGATTTTTTCGCATCGCTATTATTGTTGGTGGGTGTGTGCAGGATTTGCGGGACAGGACTATTCCCAACTGCCAGGCATTATCGCCGCGCCAATTCGAGACACATATGGGAAGAGCACTGGGATGATAATTTCGAATGGTTAAAATCTCGGCGTTGCAGGGGGAGCTGGGAGCAATAGCTCGGGAACAATGTATACCACACAATTAGGCACCTTATTTGTTTCACGAAAGAATGGCATCCTGGAGCTCGTAGATTGTGCTGTGCGAACAATGGCGTGGGCGAAATATGTCGTTGGTGTTGCTCTGACTTCCGCTGGTTCAGTGATGTGCGGTGTCGGGTTAAAACAATGCTTAACTGACGACGACAACGACACACACACACGACGACGACAAAGTTTTGTGTTGCTCTACGACTACGAATGAGTTTCTTTTTTTTTAGCGAAATCAGGAAGGCGGAGCGAAGCAGAGGCAGACTGCCTGAGGTGAAGAGGTGTGTTGTGTTTGCCAGGAAGTTTTCCCTCGAAAATTGGTAAAATATCTGAAGATTTACACAAATATTTGCACGGATTTGAGAATTTTTTTTTGTTGAAATCTCATGACAAATACACGACCACCTATGCGTGGAAAGAATGGAGCTTGGTTTTCCTTTGCAAGGCTCGTTTGGAGGGGATGTTGTAATGAAGTGCTCATTTTAATTTAATTAGTTGTTTTAGACTGCTGAAGGGTTATGCAGACTTTTCTTGTTCACTCACACGTAAGTTAGTCCTAGCGTCTGCGAGTATCCATGGTTATACAATTTTTTTTATTTTTTTCTTTAACTTAAAAGCCGCATGGACAGGGTCGCTTTGTATTGTGGCCAAATCGTCTCTTGCGTGAATTGTTACGTTGAAACGAGACGATTTTGACCAAGAATGATCGTTTTTACGAGAAGTGTTATGTGATCACTGAAGGGAAGGGATTTTATCTGGAAATTGATGTAAATCTGGAAATATAGGGACATACACCCGTCGTGTGAGCAGCAACATTTGAAGCTCTCCCATGACGAAATGCTAACGGGCGATACCGTCACCACCAGAGGCAAGAGACAAAGGTGGTATTAGTGGTCTAAGGTCTTACACTAAGCGTTTTGATTCTTTCCAAACTCTTATAAAATAGTTCCAAGTACATAGACGTACAAAGGATAGTGATCTAAGATATAGGAAGGCTATCCCAATACGAGTAGGGGTGAGATTGCGGACTTGGTCCAGTCATCTCATCCCAGGCCTTTCCAGGGGAAAGTGCCTTCCTGATTGCATGAATTCCATGGCACGTCTTGGAAACCAAGTTGGGGACATGACTTTAACTTGCCCAAACCATCGAAGTATGGAGCTCTCCGTTCATTGAGTGTCTCGCGTACTCTGGTTTTCCTAACCCGATCTCGGCGAGTCACCCCACCTATACAACGAAGAAATTTCATTTCGGCAGCTTGTATCCGCGAACTTATTCTTTCGGTCATTACCCAAACCTCATGACCACAGGCGAGGGTCGGAACAAACACTGAATTGACGACCGATAGCTGATATCAGATTGACCAAGCTGTCTCAAAACTGCTGACCAATCCTACAGGATAACTCAGTATTGCTCCTTCCAACAATCGTGAACAGAACCCCGAGATACTTAAACTTCTCCACCTGTTTCAATAAGACTCCACTAACATACAGAGTGCATTGAAAAAGCATTTGGGAAGTGAACATTACTTCAGATTTGTTCACGTCAGCTTCAACACAGACGGCCCCGAACCTATCTAGCGCGCGCTGAAGCTCGGTCTGGGTGGACGTAAGGATGACAAAGTCATCAGCGAAAAGCAGATGACTTATCCTTAAGTCTGCCAATTCGAACCGTTCCCCACCAAGGCTGCGCTGTAACATCCAATCCATATACACTATGAAAAGGAGAGGTGACAGAACACACCCTTGGCGAAGTCCAACGCCCACAGTGGGCTAACAGCGACATTCAGCATGCCAGCGAAAATAGTCAACAAGATGGTCTCAGTTTGTAAAGTATGCATGGGATGGGTCGCATGTCGAACCCAAAAAGCTGCTATATCAAGAGAGGACTGCATCAAGACAAATTTCAGAAATTTTTGGACAACCAGTGAATTTAATGCGTAGAACATCGAATGGGGCTGTCCAGACGTGAAAGGGCCTTGCTGGAAGCCACCACACACCTGAACAGTAGACATCGTGCTTGTCAACACTGACGATAAATATACTTTTTGCAGGAGAAGCACGGGCTTAATTATTGGCATCGATTTCATCAGCCGTTGCTCGCTACAAACAAAGTTTAAAAAAAAGAGAATCAGTGATTTTCCAATATCTTCCCTAGAAATGAAGGGTCTGCGAACCATTAGGACAAACATAAATAAGATGACTATAGTGTGTCATTGATCGCAGTTAATGTCAGTATGTGACAGTTTGCTCAAATTATCGAAGTGATAGGTATCTAGCTAGCTTAGAAGAGGTCTGGACAGGTACAGAGGAACAGCAGAAGTAGTTTGAAAAAAGGCCGGTCCTTATGGTATACAGGTCAATGGAAGTACGGCCAGTACGAACACACATTACTGTGCTGATAAGCAACCTTTGTGCTCCAAGGCCAAAGCCACATGAGCTTCTTTTTCCAGAAAATTGATTGAACTTTTGGGTCGCAAGTGCTCATGTGGCGCTTTACTTTACGCTGAACTTTTTTCCTTTTCTCAGTTTATACTAAAACAGCAATAGTTTAATTAAAAAGCCCAAAGGTATACAAGTATTCGTAAGAAACAGGAAACATTATGGTCGCAAGGCAGCTATAGCTAGACAGTAAACTCAATGCACCTGGAAGCTGTGGAACTGACAGACATCTTTTTTATTTGGAATTGTGTAGGCTTCTATATACTGTCTGGGATCTCAATCGATCTGACCTAAGTGTTCTCCCAAGGCGCGCTTTAAAATATAACAAAACAGCGATGTGTCCACATCGCCAAAAGGGACTGAGCGAGTAGTATTTTTGCCCGAACTGTAAATACGTCAATTGTCTTTCAAACACTTTACCACAAACGACAATATCAATTTCAAGAATTCGATTCTTTATGTATAGATGTGTACATATCACACTTTGATAAATGATAAAAGCTCAATGTCAAGTGGATATTTTTAAGCCCCTTCGGGCATCAATTTCAATTACGTGGAAAAGGACTAAACGTCTTATTTGCTTCGTTTGGTTTTTTCCTCATCCGCTCACGATTTAACCCTTTTCGAAATTAAAATTCTCCATTAATTAGTTCAAAAATGGCCACTTTCGTCGAACAATCCGTCCTTCACGAAACACTCAAATCTGTCAATCAATTAACGATTTTATGCCCTGAAGTGTCTTCAACGATATTGGGGCTGGTCGAGGAGTGAGCTTTTTTTTTCCTTTTGAAATCATTATTTCAGTTCTCGAGTTCTCATATGAGCATTCTCGCATTAATTGACATTGAAACTATTGAAACGATGGCCGGAAAAGGTATTCAATTCCAAAGCATTTAATCCAAATCCTGTGTCCACTGTCATGTTGTTCGACACGTCAAGGATATTTAACCAAGATGACTTACACTTAATTAGTGAGATGTGGTAGTTGTGGTTTGAAATCTTCATGTGGGCGGATTAGTTCCAGAGATGTGTCCATCACATTGTACCCCCAAATGGCAGTTATACATCTAATTATGCTTTGATTGCATATTCAAGCAGCTTGGCATGTTGACAGGTGGTTTATAGATGGCAATTAATATCGCTTCCTTTGTTCGGCCCCAATGGAGTACTTACACATAATTATGCACATGATTCATATGTACATTCGATGCGGTCATTCAAATCGCAAGGAATCGGGAATATTTGGAGTATCGTTTGGCCTTACTAAAAGCAAAATTAATGTCCGCCACTCTATCTGGTTTAGGGAAACGGAATTTTTAGACTTTTCAATGCTCCTACCCGGAGGTAAAGTGCTGCAAACCACTAGAGCGATGAGCTATTGAAGTCCTAGTACAACAAATCTTTAATTCGATGTCATCCTTCAAATTAATGGTTGACAGCCACCAGCCAAGTGCAAAGCCGAATCGCTTAACTCAGACTTAAAAATTACTGCGATTGGTTGTACTGCGGCACGGGTAAACGTGCTTATCACACATGAAGGTTGAATTTTTGACTTTTAGTGTCTCTTTACAGCGCCACCTGTAGGTGGAACTTAGGGAAGCGCGGATGGGTTCAATTGGCTGTCATTTCTCATTCGGGGAACCCGCGAAAACGCGCCCTTGTACACTATTTAATTGATTGCTTTGTTCAATGTTTAGGTAAACTCCAGATATGCAAGCGTTTCTTAAAACTGGCAAAACAGCTCTTTTCTCGACATGGAATTGTTTAGAACAGGCAACGGAGAAAGGCAAAACACCCGCTCCATGGTTTGGAACTAGTATATAAGTTGCGAAGAGTTCTTTCATTGGTCAAACTGATTGAATGGACACTTCTTTCTTAAACAGTCGCCCCAAACGTGTTGATGATGTCGTGGAACAGGGCGAAGTAGTGGCTGTCCTTCACAAGTGTGTTGAGGGCGCTGATCTTCCGAACATGGTGGTCCGCCAAGAACTGGTAAAAGCAGTACTATCCTAGCTGCCGCCCGTCAGATCTTCGGTGATATGTTCAAGGAACGAATTCTCGAACTCAATGCATCCGATGAGCGTGGCATCAATGTAGTGCGAACGAAAATGAAGAACTTTTCACAGTTGACTGCGAGTGCAGTTTGTCCGGACAGAAAACCATGTCCACCATTCAAAATCATCACCTTGGATGAGACAGATTCTTTGACAAATGCTGCTCAGGCGGCTCTGTGTCGTACGATGATCGATTCTCATCGATCCGATTACCTCGCGTTGCAAGAAGTTCCGATTCAAATCGCTCGGTGAGGAGAAGGTGAACTGACGCTCTGAGTCTTAGATCATTGAAAGACTGCGGTACATTTGTTCCTTAAACGCAGTGAAAATTAAGGAGAGTGCCTATAAATCGATTGCGGAAATAACTGATGGTGATACGCTGCAGTCCTGCTGTCGACTGAAGGGGGCCACGACAACAATAACCACCGAGGACCTACTCGAGATCTCTGGAATCATTTCTCAAAAGTATTTGGTAGACTTTGTTGGGCAACTACGCGAAGCTAGAGGATTTCGTGCGGAGCCTGACTTACAAAGCGTACAGCGTTGGTCTGACGATGGAGCAACTCAACGAGCATGTCATACGTTCGAAGGACGTAAGCAAAAAACAGAAGGTCGTCAAATGCAACAAGTTAGGCGAAACATCGTACTGCCCGCAGGACGGCAGCTCAGATTATCTACAGGTCATGGACCTGGGCCCAGCCCACCTTATTCTTTTCTTCATCATCATCTGTAGGTCACTAGAGGAACAACACGGAAAGTTGTATCTCTAGTGACTTCACTCCTATAGAAAGATCAATCGCGCTCAAGGAATTTACAATGGTTGCATTCCTAGATATTGAGGGAGCATTCAATAACGTTGAGACGATTTCGATAATCAATGTTCTAAAAAATCTAAACATCTATGATCCAGTCTGCAGTCTAATACACCACATCCTTAATAGCAAAGTCATTAACGCCTCTTTTGGTAACGGCTTTTCCAGGAAAAAGCCACACCGGTGTTCTATCTCCTCTTCTATGAAATCATGTACTCAACGAGCTGCTTCTGAAGCTAGAGGATGCGGGCTGTAGCATGGTAGCTTATGCAGATGACGTCGCCATCGCCGGACAAATACCCTCAAACATTGGCAGACATTTTTCAGCACGCTCTTAACAAGCTCATTACGTGGACAAACAGCTGCGGCCTTAATGTCAATTTATCTAAAACGGAGCTGGTCCTTTTCACTAGGAAAACCAAAATTCCAATTATTGTACCACCCAAGCTCAACGGCACTCCTCCGAAATTTTCAGGCATTGCCAAATATCTAGGACTCATTCTAGACAGGAAGCTTCTGTGAAGGGATAATATTGCCGAACGCACCAGGAAATCCCTGGTAGCACTCTACTCACTAGGTTCCAGATGGGGCCTTCCGCCAAATATCATGCATTGGCTATATACGGTAGTTCTGAGATCCATTTTAACGTATGGCACTCACAAGAGACCAGCTCTCAAAACTCATCAACGTCCTCACGAGGCACTGCATCCTAGGAAGGCATGCTCAACGCCTGAGGATAGCATGCGACGAGGGACGAGGAGGAGGAGGATTCCACCGCACGCTTCCTCTACACGTGTCCCGTACTGGCCCATATCAGGAAAGTCACCCTAGGCCAATAATACAGCATGGCCGACCTTAACAGCTACGTTAGAAAATCTAAATAGTTTCAGGAGTAAGCATTGTACCCCAGTACTCAGTGGCATCACAATGGACCTACTTTCTGGTCTAAGTGCACCTCCTCTCGGAGGGCCACTTCTAACTAACTAAATGCATCTCAAATCGGTCAATCAGTATATAAAAAATCTACCTTCTCCCTACGCAGACCACACATATGTACGTTGACTCTTAGACTATCCTGTAGCTTTTATCATTCTGTTCTAGAAATGGAATTCAGTTCGTTATTCTCTAACATCCGCTTGAGTGAAATGTAATTAATGTCAGTTCCTTTTTCTGGAAAGGAATTCCTGTCAAAGTACATACTTTTGTCGTCATTATGCGTACAGAAAACGGAAGTCTTAGCTTGGCAATGAGTTGGTAATTAGCTTCAGTTTTATTTTTACAGGATGCCTGCATTCATAAAAAAGGGGGTTGATGCAAAGCAATTCCATACATAACTACATATATGGACTGCATTTTCTTTGAATGTGTTAATTAATTGTTCCTCGAATACACGCAATCGGTAGGAATTCATTTTTGTTTTCGTAATGAACTAAGAGTTTGCCTTGGGAAATATCCAGAATAATGAAAGCTTTTATCGTTCTTAATTACGTAAGTTTCAGCTTATGAGATGTTATACTGTTTACTAGTGGACTTACTAATCATAAAATGGATCCTCTAGGGTTATGTCTAAATCTACGAACAGTTGATGCATGATGTGGTCGCCGTGGCTCAGTGGTTAGTGCGTCGGACTGCTGACCAAGCGGCGTGGGTTCAAGCCCCAGCCAGGAACACCGAACATTTTTCGCGGCACCACCTCTCGTCGGGGAATAAGAAGCCTCCGGGAGCATAATCTATCATCAAATAGCTTCTCAATTCGCCGTTTGGAGTAGGAAATAAATTGTAGGTCCCTTCCATTCGTGCAAAAAATGTAACACCTACAGCATGAATGGTTGCGATAAGCTAGTCCTTGGCTCATCCCGAGGTTTCGCGCAACCTATTTTTTTTTTTTAGTAAATGCATCGCAACAACCTCTACCCGTATGGGAATAGCCCCTGGTGAGTTAGAGTCCATTTAAGCTCCCTAAGCCCGCGACCCTCATAGTGGATAAGCGGGCCATTGGAAGATGATGATGATGACGATGCATCGAAACAAGAGTGCGTACCCAATTATGGTGCTGGAATAAATTGTAAAAATCGCCATTTATTTACCCTTCGGGTATGAAATAGACCATTGGCCCAACAACCAACTTCGTAGGCAAATGTATGCTTTACCACCTCGTGGTGGTCCCTGGCGACTATGTATATGTTCAAATAATTTATCACACGTTGACGACTTTTGACCATTGTACTCGGACTAAGATTGATTTCTGAATTCGTTTCTGGATTGCGAGGGCACTTCTTGACACAAAGAGCGAAGAACTTTAAAATGTCATAGTCATACAACGCAAATTCATGCTAAGCGAATTGAGCAGCTTACGTACTGCCTGCAGCAGCCGAGGTAATGGGTAGATTGGTAGGGATGACAGCTCACCAGAACCCAATTAGGACTACGATGTGCCTTTTCGACTCGTGTGACATGGTTGATTCTGTGTGTTGTTAAGGGTGGGTGCGACAGCCGGGAGTGCCTAGATCCAGCCTATGGAGTTTAGAAAACGGATTTGATCTTGTACGACGAATGGTTGTTAAGTGCACGCAGTTTGGCTCTTACTAGCGCCGAACATTTGCAGAACAAGTGAGAGAGAGTTTCCCTCTCATTTTCGTTTCCGCAGCTGCGCCAGTGGGGGTTGAATGGGATACCTATGTACATACTTTGGGCGCATGGTCTCCAATTAACTGGGCGGGTTCTGTTGCAGAGGACTTTTGTTCTAATTTTATCGTCGGTCGGCCATACCTTCCTTGATATGGCGCAGTTGGTTAATCCCCTCCATTGGTAGTTGGCCTTCTGCAGGGAGTGTGAGTGGATTTGTCCTTTAACCACTCCTAGCCAAGGTAAAAGCCGGTTTTCGCTCTAGATCATTTAAAGTTGACTATATCTACACCCTACCGATCATCATTAGGCAGTGCTTTGAGGGCAGCCTATGATGGGTTAAGGTCAAGGTGTTCAATTCTGCAGAGAAAAATGCTATCAGGCTAGATTCTTTCACCAATATTATACAACATCCGTACTGTGCTATCAAGTGCGAAGTTTCCAGCAGTAATACAAGGTAATACATGAGCTTTTGCATCGCTTATTAAGAAAAAAAAAAGATTATTTCTTCTACTTCTTCTTCGGTAATCCGTCCTTCGATTTCTTCATTCTGTACTTCCAGATATGGTCTGCAGAAGACTCTCTCATGTATTAGCGTTTTCTTATCTGATTTGAACTTTTCTTAATAAAACTATTTCCATTTTCCATAAGCATTGACTTTGGCTGTCCGACTGGCAGGGATAAGTATTAAGCGAAAGGACTATTTCTGTTGTGGCTAAATTGTCTTACCGTAGCAAGTGCCTGTGGGCATTTCTTTGGAACTACATACATATTATAACCATCGGTATCATCTCCCTAGGGTACAACTTAAATGCAATACAGTAGCATTCATCGAAAAACTGCTGAACACCTCAAAAGGCATTGATTCCAAAAGAAACTATGTTGGAATAATGAAACAATATAATTAAGGAAACTCTCTTTTGCTTATATTCGTGCATGCATACCTACATATGAGTATGTACATGTTTTCTAGGTAAAGTTCCCCTATATAACCCTTAATCTTCATAAACTCCTTGTATGAGAGCAACGTATATTTCATTCACTCATGATTTAAACACACAATTTCATTAATTAATAAGTTCTCAAGACTCCGCAGCTGGGTTTGCTTGACGAAACAATGTTTTACGACAAACAAAAATTCTAATTAGACTTCCGCAATGACATTAAAATTCTTTCGGTTCCGTTCGCCATTCGGCAACAGCACGAACACACAATTCGTCAAATTCAAGGACCAACACATTAATATGAGTAATCACCCGTCAGTGGGTTACTACACAAAAGCTAAACTTGTTGATTAAGGAACATGAGCGTAATGTGTACACACAGGCTGCCAGCAGGGGCTGGGGGTGTTAAATATAGCACCAAAGCTGTTAACATTGCTCAACTTGATTTCGCAAAAAAAAAAAAAAGGAAAAGAAAAGAAGAAAACTCCCAACCCAGGACATCCTCCCGTCGTGGTTATCCCTTTATTTTTCAGTGTGGATGCATAACGCCCAAGTTTTTAATCAAACTTCCCAATTTATCAAGATGACACGTGGCGGTATTAGCGTAATGAATCGTAGGCATTCGTTTCCTTTTAAAATTTGAAACACATTAAGGGAAGTGAGCGATGAGATTTTGTATCACAAAAAAAAAAAAAATTATTTTCTTATTAATTTTATTTATGCCTTCGCCATTGCAACAGTGAGCCAGGATACGACAGTGAGTGTGTATATTACTGGGGCGTCGCTGACAGGATGTATTTAGTTGTCCTTCTTGTGCTTGTACTTGGGTGAGGCATTATAAATGAGTTCAAAGAAACTTCTAATTGCTATTTGTCAAAAGCGTGATTTATCAATAGAAATATAAAAGATGTGTGTACTAGGAAGGACCTCTGAAGTGTGCATGCACAATTTGGATATTAAATCATAGATAAACGAATGGTATTCATCAAAACCTAGAAGATCCTTCAGATAGAAGCACAAAATACAAGGCAATATTAGTACCCAAAAGTTTATCAAGACTTCTCGAAGACTCTGCGAGTCTGAGCTTTTGTGTCCATTCGCCCTACATGCTCCAGTCATCTCAGCCGATTGATACGTATCTTCTTGACTAGGGCGATGTCGCTGTACAACTCGTAAAGTTCATCGTTAAATCTTCTTCTCCAGATCCCGTCAACGTAAATGGAACCGAATATATTACGAAGAATTTTTTCTCTCGAAGCAACCAAGGATATCTTCATTCGCTTTCGATAGAACCCATGCCTCAGTGTCATAAAGCAGGACCGGGACGATCAAGGTCTTATATAGAGTCTCCTTAGCTTTTCGGGATTGAACCTCACTACTCAATTCCCTCTTTAGCCCGAAAGAAGCAGCGATTGACAAGAGTTATTCTTCGTTTGATTTCTGCGCTGGGGTTGTTGTAGGATGTGATAGCGGGGCCGAGGTATACAGTACCTCGAAGTTATAGCTGTCCATTGTGACGTTCTGTTCGATACGTCGATGTTGGGTGTCCCTTCTTGATAACAGCATGTATTTTGTTTTGCCCTCATTGACCGTTAGGCCCATCTTCGTCGCTTCCGTCTTAATACTCGCAAAGGTGCCAGTGGCATCACGCTGCATTTTTCAGATTATGTCAATATCGTCCACGTATTCGAGTAATTGGACGGACTTTTGAAAGATTATCCCTCTGCTATTGGTGCGTCAGTTTTGCATAACGCGTGAGTTTTGCACAATGACAGCGCGTCACCTTGTCTAAATACGTTCTGCCTTAGACAATTTGTCCTTCCTGGAAGAACGAACTACTAAAGCTAAAAAAATCTCCTGGAAATGCAGAAGACCTGTCCGCAAAACTTGGAGACTGCAACAGAACATACACAACTGAACATACAATTGTATTCCAATTCTTCTTATAGCCTATGGGTCTGGCGGTCAGCTCTAACGAAAAAAAAATTGAAATAGAAATGATTACACAAACAAAACAATGGCTTCCCTAGGAGTCACCTGCACTCAAGCTTCGACACCAACATCTACCATAAAAGTCCTACCAGTACTCTTTGAATCAAGGACTAAAGCCACACGACTGAAGGCCGTCGGATATTTCAAAACGGCATCCAATTATTAAAGAGATCAAGATGATCAAACGACTCATCAATCATCAGAGTGATTTTGATGACAGCTTTGCCAACAATTTTGAGACAAAATTTTCTACGAGGGATTCTTGGACTCGAACTGACGAAACAAGAAACCATGACGGGATGACTGTATTCCCGCACGGCTATACTGCAACAACCCACAGTCTTTCCAGCAAAAGCCCTTGCCATTTTGGGGAAAGCTGGAGTTCTCTTGGAACATCACACTCAATGTAGGAAAATCGAAATCTGCTCGGATAGTCAAGCAACACCTCAAAGCCACCACAAGTCCATGGTCAGAGAATATCAAAATAAACTAAACTTGCTTGCCAGCCATAATGGCATCCTTCTTGTCTAGGTATTGGTTCACGAAGGTGTCACGGGGAATGAAGAAACCGACGAACTGACAAGAGAAGCGAGGCACAGTATATAGCGCACCGCAGTGGAAGTCGCACTGACAATAGTCAAAGCAGCAACCAGCGAGAAGGTGCAAAGTGATTTCCAAGATCCTCTCGACGTGCAAAGTTGCGAGATTGAGTAATTAAAGCTGATGGTGGGAAGCTCAACAAACACGTGTATGGATTGGACAACATTCATGCGGTGATCTGCAGAAACTGTGAGGAAGAAGAAGAAGATCTCCAACATTTCCTATGTCCTAGCGGGAACGCAACAGAAAATCCTGGGGCTGTGGATACCGGACTCAAAGCATCTCAAGGACAGGGGAATTCTCGACATCGCGGCCTTCACTATAGAAACAGGAAGGTCTACCTGATCACACGTACACTAGTGTGAACTTCGTAATTATTTCAACTTTCCGTAGATTACTCCCAACATTCGTCCCAAACCTACCCTATTTCTACATTTTTGATTTTTAAAAGAACACAAAGGGGTCGACTGAGGCCTAAGTGAAGAGCCTTTCCGCTCACCCTCATATGGATACCAGTTCGCTGAGGCTCCGGTCAGTCGATTGGGCGGCTGAGCATTATTGTCAATTCCTTTTATCTATGTGTCTGAGCTCTGCCTAAAGTCGACGTGAGAGCTCAAAGAGTTCTTCTCTTGACTAGTCCCCCTCCATTCACACAGCATCGCAAAGCCTACGACCGATGACGTGAGCAACAATAAATTGCGAACCTTGTAGGGGCAGAAATAGTTCTTGCTTTATTCAAACCCGGCCTATACAGCGATTGAGGTCTCTTTTAGCAACCTTGAACTTCTCGGTGATGCAGAAGTATATTTACCTTATGGGCTCCAGGCCCTTGCATGGTCTCTGCTTAAGGCACAGAAAAATTCCATTCTCTTTAATTCTCGGTACGCTTCCTCCTGTTGACTTTGGTTCAAAGATTCTCTGGTACAAACACCTTATTGTGGTACTCTACTTCCCATCTTCATCATTCTCCAATGGCCCGCTTATCCTCTATGAGGGTCGCGGGTTTAGGGTGCTTAAATGGACTCTCTACATCTCCCGATCTTTCGCCATCGACGGAAGACAGGGGCTATCCCCATACGGGTAGAGGTGAGATTTCGAACGTAGTCCAACCATCTCACCCTAAGCCTAACTAGCGGACCTGCCTGCATACCTGATGACACGGATTCTCACTCAGCACTCAGCTTCTACCAATCCGAAACAAATATCATCAAATTTCATTATATGGTAAAATAATGTTTAACCAATGGTTTTACTCTTTATCTAGACAATACAATCAATTTAATGAAAACGTGTCGCACTTAGACACACACGCAATCGAATGAATCATCTCTTTGCAAACCCTCCAGCCGTCTGCAGTACACAACAATAACGAAACACAATTAGGATGAAGCAGTGGAATTGCGGGCAAAATGCGTGTCATTATATGATTACAAATATTTAGCCACAACTTTGGGGCGGCCAATAGATCCCCGTCAATTAAATAAGCCCCGTCCGCACTCAAATCTAATTGTGTTCGAATCGATAAAACATAAATCAACAGAGCTGATAACACAACTCGTAAAAATACCCATAAAGAGGAGCAACTAAATTAAAGTCGTCGTCCTCTCGTACCCCGAGCTCAGCCAGCCGACATCATCCAGTCCACGACCGCATTCGAACCAATTATTACATTATCCTTGTTTATAGATAAGCGCTTAATGAAAGCTGCTATAAGCGTTAAACTATGTGCGGAGCTAATTAACAAGTGTGTGTACACATTGAGCGAAAATTCATGTAGATACAGTGCAGATATCTGACGGATGTGTACATTAAACGCTTACGCCTCGGGCTTTGTTCGAGGAAGAGCTGATGCATTGTAAACAAGACCTCAAAATCGAAATTTATGTGCGACGGATTTATGGGGGGCTTCGGATGGGCCTAGCAGCACATATGGCTACAGTATAAACAATTCAGGCGATAATCGTAATTAGGAGATAAGTGATGACAATTGCTATTATTGTTTTGTCGAATAGCGTTTATTTATTTACACTGAATTGTAGCGTTATTGTTTCAACACCAGACCCGATAAAAATCGTGCAAGGGTGAGAGAAGTAATCGAATGAAACAGTTCATGGATATGCGGACTTATTGCAAAATGAAGTACTACCGCTGCATGTTTGTTTGCTTCTATTTGTACATATATGAACATGAAAAAAACAGGGTGATGTCAGTAGGGCGTACTCGAGTGTTAAACAGGAAAATGGGTCTTAAGGTAAAAAAAATTAATGCTGTCAACAAGAAAGGAATTCCAAGAGCTACAGTTGAGAACAACCGTCGTCTTGCTACTGAATCTCCACTGCAACAATGACAGGAAGGCAGCAATAAAGTGAAAATATTGTTTTGGCAACCATTGCCATTTGTAACTGAAAAGGCAATTGAGACCCTGATCATCCCAGTCCTGCTCTACGATAATGGGAAGAGGTAGGGGTTCTATCTGAATAAGATGAGGATTCATTTGGTTATTTTGAAGGAAAACATCTGTTGGTCGAACTGGGTTAAATGTCTTTTAGGTTAGAGTTAAGTCTACCTCTCTATGCCTTCGAAACACAACCTCTTGAATCGTAAATGATTAGCTTTATTAGAGTCTTTTAAGCAGAAGTCCTTGCCATTTTGATGGGAGCTGGAGTTTTTTGGAACACCAAAAAATAGAAATCTGCTCGGATAGTCAAGCAGCACTAAAAGCCATCACAAGTCCAACATCCAACATCCAACATATAACCTGGTCAGGGAATGCAAAGACAAACTCAACAGGACTGCCAGTCACAACGACGTCCGCCTCATCTGGATACCGGGTTACGAAGGTCTCACGGGGAATGAGAAAGCCGACGCACTGGCAAGAGAAGGGTCGCAGGCGATAGAATGAACAGCTGGAAATACAGCGGGAGTCGCACTTGCAATAATGAAAACAGCAACCAACGAGAAGATGCAAAGGGATTTCGAGAATCACTGGGCTAACCTCCCGACGTGCAAAGTGGCTAGATCACGCGTGGGCAAACCTAGCAAACTGCTCACCAGGAAAGCTCTAGGTTCAAGCAGAGAGCAATTGAGGCTGATGGTGGGACTCATCACAGGACACGTTAACCTCAACAAACATATGTATAGAATCGGCCTCGCTGAGACATGTAGCAACTAAGAGGAAGAAGAAGAACACTTCCTATGCCATTGCCCAGCCCTAGCGAGAATGCGACAGAAGACCCTGTGGTCCATATGGAAACCGGACCTTAAACATCTCAAGGACAAAGAAATCAGCGGCATCCTGGCCTTCACCAAAAAAACAGAAAGATTCGACAAACCACACGTACACTAGTGTAAACTCCATAATTGTTTCCACCTTCTCTAGATCCCTCCCAACATATGTCCCAAGCCAAACGTATCCCAGCAGTTACGAGGATTAAAGGAGGGGAACACAACGCGAGCGACAGAGGCCTAAGATACCATACAATACCATTCATCATCAAGCCATAGAAGTCGGGACTTTATTAGCTGCCATAAAGACAGACTTGCCTTTATTTCACTATATAATTGGTACAATAACTTTAACTCATGAACTACTTAGGGCCAATAAGTGATGCAAGAACGAATTCAATGAACAATGCGTTAAAACCATCCTCATCGCTCAATACCCTCGTCAGCTCTAGACACCTTTCTGCATCTGCTATCGCTAGACAAATAAAATACCAGGCAGCCAATAGTGCGCTGAGGCGCTGAAGTCAGTCTTCTTTAGGAACACCAGTACTGAACACTGCGCCATCCCGAGTGAATATAACTTTGACTAACAGATGAGACGGCTTCCGTCATGGATTTCGATGCACCATACATCACGTTGTATCCTGAGAGGGAAGACTATTAGAGAAACGCTGTCATCTCAGCGGACAAGATTACGGTCCTCACGGATGGTTCAAATACCACCAAGGAAATTGTTTCCGAGACTTACCCCCAAAGAGGCAGACCTTAAAGTATCCATAAGACTCCCGGATACTTCTAGCGTATTCCTAGCAAAGGTTCTGACTGTGCTCATAGCTGCGGAAATCGATATCTGGAAGGTACTTATATCGCAATATATGTACATTGACAGTCCACACTCGTCAGATCTGCACTAGCCTCGAAATGTCGCGTAATGTTGAAGGAATTGTGCGCGCAGATCCAAGTAAGACTTTGATGGGCACCGGGTCACTGTGACATTGAGGGAAACGAAAAGGCCAACGAACTGGCCGGGCTAGGTGTTGAATACATGGAGGGGGGAGCCACCGTGGATCCTCCTTCCTGTGTAGCTAAAGCAGATATCCTGTAAGTAAGGCAAATCACATAAGTGGGCATAGGGTATCCAAGCCTCTATGGCCTGCGCTAGACCGCAGAAAAACAAGAGATATTCTTAACTTAACTGGGCACAGCTATATTTAGTCACTGGCATCCTGTCCGGCCACTGTCTACTTAGGAAACATGCTAAAAGATTGCGGCTCTCAGCTACAGAAGTTTGCAGGTACTGCAATGACCTATGCGCCGCTGAGGACATGACACACATAGTCTGTGAATGTCAGAGAGTTGCCAGGACACGCTTGAAACTTCGCGGCAACTTGGTTATGATAGCTAGGCTATGATAGCTATAAAAACATGGTAAATGATTGAGGTTCTGCCCTTTTTGGTTTCACAGGGATCGCGACGGGCCCACTGTGGTGCCTAGTGTCTTATGCAAGCTTATAGCTGTCTTATACGTAACCTAACCTAACCTGACAATGCGACCATTGTCCACCATGTACCTCCTCCTTCAACAAACATGTGCATGTTCCTATGCATACCTATGTATGTTGACATATGTTGTATATGCATATGTTGGTCACCGTATACATACGTATCTGTGCTCATAAATTTATATGCAAATACATAAATAAAGTCCGTCCATCATCAACCTTGGACATCATGATTCTATGTGGCGGCTGCTTATTTTAATGAAGCACCAAAATCATGCGAACTACCGCAAAATGACACTGTCCTCGCCTCAGGGGGATGCGTCGAACAAATTCATGAACAAACTGAACAAACATGCGGAACATCATCATCACAGGCGAATACCATCCCCTTCACCACCACCACCAGTAATCGTCGCCTCACCGCCATGGTCGAGCATGTCATTATTAAAACAAAAACCATTACAATCCCAAGTTGATACACTACACACATCTGCTGTCCGCACTTTGGCAAGGCATATCCCCATCCAGCTCTACACGCACCGTAGCGGGTACACCTATTGTAACGCTTCCGGCCATCCTGCAAAGTACACTGGATACACAGGATCCTCTGATTCTCTGTTTTCCGGTCGCAGCTAAATACACATTCGGCCGGCACTAGAGTCGGTCGCGCGGCCTTTTGGGTGGCGATGCTGCAAAAACATCATGTTACATCTATTTATCATGTTCCAGTGCCATAATTGTTGAATTTATAATTAAAATTTCATTGGGATCCTGGCAGCCAAGGCCGTCACAGCCATCGCAACCACCACCACCATCCGTCGGTTGTCGCACCCAACAACTATTCGGAAAACTACATTATTATCCTGTCGCCTGTTGTGTGCGTAGAGGCGTGAATTCAACTGTGGTTAGGCCGGCGAGCGACGAATAAAAACAAACTCCGGAGTGGTATTTAAACTGTGTTCGCCGACAGGAGTGTTAATGGTGTAAACATGGCTTAAATACCCAGTATTTCCCCAGTGTGTATTTTTATGGGGTCAACGGACTCTGTTGTGGGTCTTAAGTTGATCAATTGCCGTCACGCCCGAGACCTTCCGCTCATAATTTTCAATCAGAAATCTCTCAAAACGCGGAACGCATCCGCGTGTGTTACCATTAAAATTGCTGACGGAATCAATAAATAACCAATTAAGGGCGAGAGCATATGTTGCCTTGGAGGCTTGTGTTCGTCTATCTCGGATGAAGATCTTTGTCGGTATCTGCGGTTTGTTTGCGCCCTTTGTCTTTCGTGGAATGGTGTTAAAAAATGTCACCTGAAGCAGTTTACACGCGTGCTGGACAAATGCAATGTGGAGCTGTAGGGCTAATTTTCGGTTTTTTTTTCCGAGACCAGATGGCCTGTGCTGGACGGACAATCGAAAGGATGTGGTATACAACGAAATTCGTGTAAAGTTTCTGTTATGAGTGGGGAAAGAATTCACTAATGGTGATAAGGTGGCTAACAAACCATGGTGCTATATTAAACTAATTGGCACGACGATAAATCTATCAAAGGTTTTTTTTTTCTTAGGTGCAGGTGGAACTCTCTTCCTTTGTAGTTTAAATTTTGAGCTCTTAGATGGAAGATTTCGGTGGCTAACGAAATTTAGTTGGAATTTGACGCGTCAAGAACACACAGAGGACTTTGTGCGCGTGAACATGGTTAGGTTAGGTTAGGTTGAAGTGGCTGCCAGATAAAGCCAACACACTTAGACCCATGAGGGGTCCATTGTGGTACCACCAAGTATCTCCTGCCTACTCATTGAAACCAATTCGAGCTTCTTATGAAGCGTTGAATGCTACTGACATCAATGTTAATGAGGTCGCCTAAGTTTGTAAAGAAATCGATCTTAAGACTGCCATATGTACCTTCATGTAACCTCAGTATATTACCTCGTTAGTTTTTGTTTCATACCGAGTTCCAAACATAGGATGCATTTCGGAAGATCCGTAGCAAGATACATACTCCCTGTGAATACTTTGACACAAGGAGTTGAGAAGGAATAATGATACCCTGCGATTTCATCGAAGGGATGAACTCAGATAATCCCTGAGATCTGGTCTGCTTTACCTCGATATAGCGGCTCTGTCGGGATGGATTCTCTTTTCCACGTTTACATACAAGTGGGGACGAAATTTCTTAAAAAAATAGAAAGAGAAGAGCGGATTTTAGCTTAGAGAGCCTCTGAAACGAAAACGATAGGAGCAAGCTGAAATTGGATCCAAGCTTACGTCATAATCGTTAGCAGAAAGTCTAAATTATGAATATTTTCAACGTCAAGGACCCTGTCTTTCGCTTAGCAACAAAACGTAATTTTTTAGCCCCGATAAAGGAGGACTTGAGACTAAGTCCGTACAGATTCTTCATTCAAATTTGACTGTTAAGGAAGCTCCGAGTGGGAGTGCTTGCCTTTGGACCTCCCAAATTTGCCATTCAACTTCTAAATACGGTATTGGTCACTCCTTAATATTTTACTGCATCTGAAGTGGTAATTGTCACCAGGAATATTTGCACCAAAAGGGTTGTCAACAGGACTATCTCCGTCGATCTATGGTCTTGCATCCAGTATTGGACGCGTCTCATGACTTACTAAAGCCGGCTTTGGGCGTATTAGGGGTGATCACCGTCGCAATATCATCTGCATAACGAATCAGGTACGTATTTTTTAGGCTAAGGCCAAAGGTCACCTGCTCTCGGAATTGTTGCAAAGATATTTGACTTGAGTATCTTAGAGTCAATTTTTTGGATGGACTTTTATTTACCTTTTTCTTTTTCCAATCGTTAAATTGTGAAAACCCTTTCCCAAAGAAGGCTTAGTAGCGTTGGTTCTTGAACACATTGGGAAGATTGCTGGCTCTGCTGCTCCGGCTTCCGAAAGGGTGAAGTGAAAGTGCATTGTCAGAATCTTGAACCATAAATTCAGTGACTCCGTCAAGAGCGCGGTCGCATGTTTGGCACTCTAGGAGAAGGTAGATGTAAAAACAGTCCTCTTGGAGGACCTTCCAGACCGAAGAGCAGAATCTCCTTTCCAGATCGGAAGGTTGTACGGGTTAGCTGAAGATTGAGCTGTTCAGGCTTAACTATAAAGCCTGTGATTATACTCGCAAGCTTCGTAAACGGGCCAATCCAAGTACTGAAACCCGAAGGCACATGCAACTATAGTAAGTATATATGAACTTTGATTGGTCTTATGGGTGTTTTAAAGACTTACTTAGACCTTAAGCAGGTCCATTGTACTCATAAAGGGTTTATCTATTGGAGTTTAACCGAGTGGTAGGGTTGACTTATCGGGAAACCACCCAGAAAGGGATAGAAATCTCAACAGTTTCCTAAAATCAACGATATGAAGGTTCTCTAGCAAGACCATGGAAGCAGCTACACAATCTTCTGGTGGCTAGTGTGAGACATTCGCATAGCAGGTGTTGGACGGACTCTATTTCGTCTTCGTTTCTGCAGCTTCTGCAGAAGTGATTCTAGGGTAATCCGGAAACGATTCGTATCTCCCTTCGACTAAGTTGTACAAGATTTTTGGAATTCTTCTTGTCATTTACTCTCTAATATTTACTGCAGTGACGTAACGACGATGGAGATCAGAGAAGGGGACAGAAGGTGCACAATGGCCCGGGTGTCTTTCCGACAGCTTAAATGGCGCTTATAGCAGCGACTTTGAAAAATAAACAAAATTTAGTCACCTGCTATGATATTTCAGTTTGGGGGACTCAAAGATAACCGCTAGTATTTTGATGGCGGCAGGATTTATCCACCTCCTGGCTTCACGTTAAATGGAAGAAATCAAAATCCATGTCATCATCTTTCTTCACTTAAAATTCTTCTTGAAAAGCCTGCTTGGTGAAGTCTAGCATCTTCAGCAGCAACGGGAGCAGCAGCGATGGCTATCTGAGGTTAGGTTAGGTTAGGCAGAGTAGGGTTATACAGGAAGCGCTTGAATAAGACACTAGGCACCATAGTCGGTCTATCGCGAAAAGAGTAAACCATTTTCTGAAACTATTTGATTTCCCTACAGAATTTTACCATGTGTTTATAGCTTTCATAGCCTAGCTCTTCTAGATTACTAAAGATTACTAAATTGTCTTGGCAATTCCCTGACATTCACATAGTGTGTGTGTTATGGTGGCTATTTTGCCACTCCTTTATGGTGCTAGAAGCGGTGTTCGCTTTTCTAGCACAAAATTTTGAGATCCACCGTCAAGACTTTCACTGATGAGTTCAAAAAAGCTTTTGGAAGGCCGTGTTCTGCTAGTACATCCAGTGGTAAAATTCTTCCAACTTGGTTGAGCAAGGAAATACTTGCGCTTCGAAGGAAAAGCTTTTACTACAATGTATTGGAGTATCTTTCTCCAGTCTATAGAGTCCAGCAAGGAGGTCTCTCGTCTAAATCCTTATCACCAATGACTTCCATTAAACGAAAACTGCGTTTAACTCAGCTTTCAGGACTTTCCCTGCATTCATCGGGTTGGCGTTCAAGATGCAGCTCTCTATGGCTAATTTTTGTAGAAAGCCTTCCAGATCATCACATTGCCTACAAGATCTTATCTGCGTGTTGTGTCAATGCCGGAAGCCATTCGTCGGCAACCTGATCGGCCGGTATAAATATGGATTCTGGGCTGAAAAGTCCACCATCGACCAAATATTTTGCTGTAGATCTCGGAGAAAACCCAGGAACTTCAAATGAGGCGTGTTTTTTTTTTAAACCTAGCCAGCCAGTAGTTGCTAGCAAAGTCAAATTTTATACGTAAAACAAATACAACAACCAACTGGCTACGACTCTTGATTTTATCCCCAGTCAAAAGCAACTGGCTAGAAATTTTACGATATCCTATGGCCAGGGGGCGCCGAAAGCAATGTTTTACATTTATAGCGTTGTTTTGTTCTCTTGACATTTGACCGGGCCGTCTGATTACGAAGATGGAAGATATTATGATTTCTTACCTCTTTTTGTAAATTATCCATTGAATAAATTCTCTAAATTATGGTTTTCACAACAAATTAAAACAGAGCAATTTGGTTTAATGCCGAATACTTTGACAGTTTGACAGACGATGTCATAGGAACGAAATCACAAGTACCAACTTGACGGTGTAAAAAATCGACTGGGATTGGCTGGCTGCGAATCTTCTAAATGAACGGCTGGTTAGCTAGGTTTAAAAAAAACACGCCTATAGATACCCACCACCTCTTAATCGAGGCCTGTCTGACAGCATCTTTAGAGACGAGCTATACAGAGCAATGTCTAGTTTTGGCATCCCTGAAGGCTGGAGGTGCTTGTTGTTTAAGGACCAGATCTACCCCGGACTGCCTTAAGTTAGTTAGTAATTGCAGAACATCAGAGATTGTTTAGGGAAAAGAGCTCAACATAGAGATTGCAATGACGTCGCAGGTCTCGTCCGGTCCTTAGAACTTCAATTTAAATGTTTTTCCAAAAGGCACATCACCACATCGTTCCTTTCTGAAAAATTACTGTGAATACTTTTTCTGTCCTTTAATTCTGGACACTGATTCATTTTGCCGAAATAATTTCGGTCACAATAGTTTTGTAGGTCCACTGTTACCCGTATCCATCTGTACCTATACGACATCAAGTTTATTCGGGAACATACTCGTAGATCTGCGAAGCCCATTCAAAACCACAGTTTCCAATAACCGAAATAATAAGCATGTTACCCTTCCCTACATTAACTGTGAATAAAATAATTTATATAAGGTAAATTGGTAGCAGGCCGCAAAAGCATCACACGGTCGAAAAGGAAGTCCACTCTCGATGAATAAATTAACTCGAAATTACCATGAAAACCGACAACCTAACAACACCTGCCCATCGAGTGTCAACCTGTCATTCGTCCGAAATACGTTGTGTCCATTTTGACGGGCCACATACATATACACACACTTAAACAGCACCTCATCTCACCGCACACAGAACAGACCTCGTGGAAAGGACATAACCCTCCTTGTAGCTGGCCGTCATTCATCCTAATGGACAAACAGCGTTAGAAAAAATATGAGAAAGGTGTTGCGTGGCCAACGATGTCAGCTCGCATGACAGTGTCCAGCTTGGCGGACATGGACATAAGTAATCCACACAGCCAGGGGCCACGACACCACAATGGTTTATTAATGAGTTTCTTTTACGAGTCAAAAAAAATGGCCGAAACGGCAGAGAGACGAAGTTAAAACAAAAACAACCCTTTAACCTCCCTCAAAATGCCGCTCAACCCTTAATTGGATCGACCCAACCCATTTCGACACAAACGCAAATGGGATTCCGCTTAGCCTAATCTCGACGAAACGAGTATCCAAGTAAGGAACATTTCGCTTTGGCTAAACTGCTAACGGGGCCATTAAACATGCCATAACTGGTGTTAAGGATTCCCCCGCTTTTCGGGGGCCAGGTAAACGGCCTGTTTGAAAAATTGTAAATGATATCCCGAGCGGTTGGGGGCGGTTGCTCATTAAAACTCCCCAATAAAAATGTATTTTACGATTCAGTAAGGATCAACCTAATTGGGATTTGTATTCCTGTTTACATTGGGCGAACTTTGACGATGATGATGTTGCTGTTGCTGCCTCAATCAGTCAAAGCCGTCGGACAAACAAATAGCTGCTACTCCAGGTCATGCTCGTGGAGAAGTAATTATTGTATTGCAGTCAAGTGGCACATTCGCACACATGCAAATAGATCAGGTTACAATTACCCAATGATTAAGTATCTCCGACCCGCATGGGTTTGCGCACCCAACGCTACTGTGAACGAAACAAAGTTGACATGAGTCGAACAACCTGTTCGTGCTTCCACCACCCCCGTTGAGGGCGACTACGCCCCCTTTGGCAAATCACACATAAGTCAAACACTTCAAAGTCAATGAAGGCACATTCGTACGTACACGCACACGCTCTTCCTCCCAGGGGGTAGGTTGTGTTTACATAAACACAACAGGACCACGACCAGGAGCGATCTCTGTGTGTAGGTGGTGGTGGCATGGGGCGAAAATCAAATAGAAACCGGAAGCACTGCAAACATTAGATGGCTTAGGGGTGCTCCGGCTACGGCGCGCGGATAAGAGCAAGACTGACCGGCACATACCTATAGACAGCCGATATGCTATGCGCCCAATGCCCATTAAACGTATCGTTTATTGATAACCCCGAGAAGCAGCCGGCGTCGACCCCTGAGGTTTATCCTGGGAGTAATAACAGCAGGAATGAAGTGCCTTCGCTGGCAGTACATATCCAACTCGAAGGCCACTCGAGGAGCCCTCTGTAGATATGGCAACAAAAAAAAAATTCAGTACATATGTACATACACACATGTATATGTGTACTTTCGAGTCTATGTCCTTAGCACAGAAGCAATCACAAATCGCGCGACGTATGTTTCAACATTCGCTCAGAGGACCACCACTACAGATCATCGTCCTTTTTAGATTGAATCTCTGCTGTTTACACATGTCCGAATCCCCATTGGGTTCGAATATCGTTACTATTGCCATTGAAAGTGGTGTCGGGATGAGAGTGCGGCGAATGTGTGTATCTAGGAAAAATTGGCTCCCTGGGTAAACAAGGGACTCTTGCAAATACAATGGATACAGATACAGGGATACCCTGGCGCAGGGATAAATCATTTTTGTTGCTCATTTCGGATGAGCGGCACTCAGGGGATGGTTTTCCATTCGTTTTTTTGTCGATTGGCATCTTCTTCAGATAGGAAAAGTGATTTTAATAGCGATTTTAATGTTAGTATTGTGCGGTCACATCGTTTTTTATGTTTTATTCTCCCCCTTCCCTAGACTTGATCCTGTTTGTATTGTTGCCACAGGGATGTTTTCTTTTTTTGTGTCCTTGTCCCCCTTTGTTCGGGGGGCTCGTTGCTGGGAATGGGATATTGAATGAACGTTAAAGAAGAGTCAAAATATAAATGCGAATTCAAATTATGAGGAAGACGTGTAACGGATTTAAAGGAACATGAATTTGATTTGTAGTCCTACTTAAAGGTATATTTCTTGGTTTAATATGCTTCCTTAAGGCGCTGTGATTCTGTCTGATTTATGAACCTGTCATTTGCTTGTTTAAATGGGCTGTTTGGTTTTTCTAACGGAATTACTTCTGCAGAACTTGTTAAAACTCGTATACATACTTAAGGACATACAATGTGTGTGTGGAACTATGTTAAAAAAAAATTGAAGGCAAGAATATTGTATCCAATCCGTAGGATAGTTAGACGGATGTGATCTCCAGATATAAATGGGAATCGAATAGGTCGGAAAAGTGAAAAGGATGTAACGTC
Source organism: Matsumyia berberina (assembly GCA_917880715.2). Lineage (NCBI taxonomy): Eukaryota > Metazoa > Arthropoda > Insecta > Diptera > Syrphidae > Matsumyia > Matsumyia berberina. The sequence continues at coordinate 42,485,632 of OU862870.1, forward strand.
ATTCAGTTTCGTAAAGAATAGAACAATAAATGCATTAGGGCTCAAGCGTCCCTTTCTCTGAGTTAAGGGATTTTTAAAGGATTTGGTATTCAAATTCTAATGTGGCAATGTTATTGACACATCGCGAGTGAGATTCTGTGGTTCGAAACTCAGGTACATAGTATTAGGTTTCAATGGCGTCCAAGGGTTGTGTATAGACTAACTAGGAACATTTTCACTGTTTGTCATTATCTTTAGCAGACGTACGGTCACTGTAAGATCCTGGAAAATATTCCAGGAGATTTGGTCGTGTCTTCGACTGATTACGTGATACCTACCCTCAATTTTCGGAAATTATTCCCTGCGAAATTCCCTACCAGAGAAGAAAGGAAGAATGGACCATGATATTGGTATACATACGAACGGGTCGAAGTCGGATTGCATATATCAATGTCTCTTCATCTACCAGACTCTGCTACTGTTTTCCAAATGAGGCCTGCCACTTGCTGAACGAACTCCAAACAAGCCGCTATCAAAGCCATTGATGTAGTTACCATATCATCAAAACTGGCAAAGCAATGTCGGCTTGAAATTAATCAACTGAGTATCCAATCCACAATTACACTCTTTCGGATCGCAGGTCATAGCAATCACGAGGGCAATGGGCGTGCCGACGAGCTGGCCAGGAAAGAATCAGCCCTTAACAGTTCTCTTGCGGAAAGTATCGATATTCCGCTGGGCACTGTTAACGGCTTTATACATCTACGCTTCCTCTAGCTTGCTAATCATAGATGGAACGCCCTGTCCAGTTGCGTCATCTCAAGAAAAACTTTGCCCAATTACGATAAAACTAAGTCAAGAGAGCTACTTGGAAAATCAAGACCAGATATTGCCAGAATCGTAGCCATTATTAGAGGCCACTGACCAGTTGAATATTATGCGGTCCAGCTTGGTATTCCTCACAACAACTTTTGCAGAAGCGGCAAGGACTTAAATGAGAAAGAATCTCTACTTCATTTCCTCTGCAGGTGTCCGGCCCTGGCGTTTTTTGGGTAAACCTTTCTACGTGGACTTCGGCGAGATAGCTGAAAAAAGCATTGGAGAACTAATCCCGTATCTGAATTCCACTGGTTGGATTTAGCCACATCATCCCAAAACACCAAATCAACAACCACATACAAATAAGGTTAAATGAGTTTCGTGGTTACAAAACAGCGCACCATAGCGCTAATTGAGCTCTAAAGAGCCGCTACTTTACCTACTTACTTGTAACAGTCAACTGTCAGCCGAGAAAGATAAGTTTTTTTTGCTGTCCACTAGAAACTAATACCAGGGATCAAAGTTGACAAATAAAAACGGAAGGGAACTCTTTAAAGCTATAGCAGAAAATTCCGCTAAAACTTCTTAACCTGCAGATGAGAATTAAAATTTATACGAAAGAAATCAACCCGCGACTGGATAGTTTACTTACTCACTGCACATGCTATAGGCTAACTTTTGAAGAACGCCTTCAATTGTCTAAAACAATTGAAACAAAGAAGGAATTAGACAATGAAGTGCACACCTTTACTTTAAAATTTCAACTCCTGGGACAAGATCAAATTAAAATGGGAAACGTATCCTAAGCCAATACTTGACATTATTGTAGATAGCAGAAGATCTATGAGGGTCGCGGGTTGAGAGTGCGTAAGTGAACCCTCCGTAACTTTCGATATTTTGCCATCGACCTTAGCTCATTAGGAGATATCCCCATACGGGTAGAGGAGAGATTTCGGATATGGTCCAACCATCTCATCTTTGGCCTACGTAGGGGACGTCTACCTGATGGCACAGATGTAATGGCACTTTTGGGAAATCGAGTTGGGGACATGTGTTTACGTGCCCAAACTATCGAAGTATAGACCGTTGCGTTCAAAGAAGTAGCTGCCCGACGACATTGAGTACCTCGCCTATTTTGGTGTTACTAACTGATCGCCGTAGCCCAGTAGGTAGTGCGTTGGACTGTTGACGGAGCGGCGTGGGATCAAGCCCCAGGAATATTCACCGAACTGTTTTCACGGCACCACCTCTCGTCGGGGAATGACAAGCCGCCGGGAGTATAATCTGTCATGAAAGAGCTTCTCAATTCGGCGTTCGGAGTCGGCAATAAATCGTAGGTCCCTTTTATTCGTGCGAAAAATGTAACACGCACAATATGAATGGTTGCGAGAAGCTATTCCTTGGCTCATCCCGAGCTGTCGCGGTGATATAAATAGCTTAGCAATACAACGAAAAAATCGCATATCAACAGCTTGTATCCGTAATCTTATTCATTCGGTCATTACCCCACAGCAAACACTGAATTAAAGACCGATAGTTTAGATCCGATGCCAAGTTTCGTCTTCCTGATAACAGATCAACCAAGCTCTTTTAAAATCGTTCCAATTTGACTAATTCTACAGGATAACTCAATATTGCCTCTTCCAGACCCCCCACCAGTTTTAGTGGGACTCCACTAACATACGGGTTTCATTGAACAGGCCTTCGGAAGATTACCATTCCCTCTATTTTGTTCACGTTTACTCTTATCCCAGCTTCAACACAGACGGCTACGAACCTCTCAAATGCGTTTGAAGTTGGATCTGGGTGGACCCAAGGATGAACAAGTCATCGGCGAAAAGCAGATGACTTATGCTTCAGTCTTCCATTTCAATCCATATACACAATGAAAAAGAGAAGTGACAAAACGCAATCCTAGCGAAGGCGAACGCCCACAGTGAAATGTGTCGATTTAACGCTGTTCAGCCGAACACACGCCCTTACAGTTTGTGTATAAAGATTGAATATTCCTCGGACGAGAATCATCAATTCCATATTTCTGCAGTAAAATTCAGAGTTTATCTCGAGGAACTCGACTATATGCTCTCTTTGAATCTGCGAAAAAACTGTGAGTAGCTTTGGCATACTCTCAGGCCCTCTCTAGGATCATTCTGCGAGTGAAGAGCTAGTCGGTTGTGCTTCTACCAGGACGAAAGCCGCACTACTCATGACTCAATAAAATAGCCACATGTCGCATGGAGAATTAAAACCGATGAATGTCAAACAGCAGGTGCAATAATATCACTTGTCTTTCATTAAAGCAGTCCTGGCCCAACCTGGATTTAAAAAAAACTGACTATAACACTGTGTGACCCTTCCAACGATTTCTACTGAAGCTGACGAGACGAGGAGGAAAAATAAACAACAAATCAAATTTTATGTATCTGTCCTGCTCTATTAAGGTTGATCAGTAAAACTCTAGGAGAGTGCTTCTACGAAGATGTCAGTGACCCCTAGCAAGGTTCGATATTCACAAAATATTTACATACCCTCCTCTCCGGACCTAATTGGTTCTTTACATAGTGTGAAGCAGTAAGGTAACCTATACGGTTATCCATAAAATCTTCCCTCTTAAAGAAAGGGATTCATCATGCAGGGTTCCTGGCGGTTTCCTTACGCCGAACCTGCTCTAAGTGTATCCCTGCCTAAGTGTGGACAGCCCCCTAATCTAACCTAACTTATCCTTCATTTGCGATGTTTTTATTTAGGCTTATACAGGGTTGTTAAATAGGGACATAAAAATTTTGTATTTTAATATATACGCACCCTTAAATCATTTTTATGACCTGTTAATGTCAAAATGTTAGTCAAGGTTTAAATTTTTATCATGGCGAAGTTCACAAATGACCAACGTCTGGAAATTATTAAAAATAAATTTTGAGTCGGTGGTTGCAACTTGAAGAGCGCTTCCTCCAATTTTCGGTTGTAATAATCGTCCCACCAGTCAGGCTGTGCATGCTATAGTGAATAAATTTGAGTCAACATATTACTATTAAATGTTTCTATGCCAGCAAGACAACGCACTGGTCGAAATACCGAAAATATCGCAGCCGTAAGTGCTTCAGTTCAAAATGAGCCAAATCAGTCGATTCCCCGCCGTTCACAGGAATTGGGAATTTGGTCCACATTATGGCGAATTTTGCGTAAAGATATTGGCCTACACATTACAAGATCAAATGAACTCGACTGAAGCCTCTTTATCCTTTGAAGCTCCGGAACTTCTCCGATTGGACTCTGCAAAAGTTTGAAGAAAATCCTGAATTTCATTGATATGTCCTTTGTGAAAAACCCTGTAGATTCTACACTATTGTACGCACAGTATCTGCAATGTCTTCTAACGATTTCCATTTTCCAACGAAAAAAAAAAAAAAGGATGACATGAAGCGAATTACTAATTAACCAAATTCAAGTGAAATTTTAACATACGCGTATTTTACATTACCAATAAGCAAAAGGTTACTGAGTTTTTTTTTTTTTTGCGGAAAATAAACAGACCATTACATCCATTCAGAGCATTCTAGCCTCTCGGCTTGAAGTGAGATGAAAACCCCTTTCGATGGTCCGGTTATCATTATCCGTCGGTCAAATAAAATGATCCAAATTCATCATTATTTCGACAGTTACAATTTTAATTAGGTGGGTTGCGTGTGCTGCTAAGCGAATAACTCACGCCCCCCCGCCGCCAACCATTGCCAACCACAAGTCATGTTTCATTCGACATTATTTTCGATACAATTAACCACAACAAAAGGTGTTTATTGCCAAAACAAAATGTACCATTCATCATGCATGGGAAGTCATGCGATCACACCATCATCACCGGGGAGCATTAAACTCTCACTTCGGACCGGTGCGGCGGCGGCGTTTATGGAGAAATTATCTCCCCAGCCGACACTAGCAACCAACTATCACAGTTTGATTTTGTGAAACACGAATAAAACGAATTGAATTCACAAAAAACAACTTAAGAGAAAAAATTATGAAGGAAAAATTTCCGCGAGATAAACAACTCGTTAAATTTAATTGAGTAGCGCAATAAACTAAAACGTTTCAACAAAACGGCCCGACGGTGGCGGCCCAGATACAGTGCGAAAGGGTTCCGCGGTACACTTGTTCCGAGTGCATGCGCGTTTCCACACCTAGCGCTCTACTTTTACGGACTCTTTATGCCGGTAATTATTGTTATTATGATTGCACATAACGCCATTGTAGCAACGTCATAAAAATATGCAAATTCGAGCCAATGTCAGTCATCTTGAAGTTTTATTGTACTTTATTGTGTAAGCTCCAGCTGTACGAGTACGTCTAGCTATCGGTTGGTGAATGTATCGCATACAACGGAACTGCTCTAAGAAAGCAGCCAAGGAGCACGGAAACAAGCCGCACATCAATCACAGCATTGGCCCTAAATTACGCTGTTTTGCAGGTTGGAACAGGGACTAATTGTGGGTGCAAGAAGTGTTTCTTATGTTGTTGGCCGACGGAATCGAAAAGTAACACTGGAATGGGCTTGCTATGTGTTCAACATGTCGGCACAAGGAAGTGTAAGTTATGTTAGTTTCTTGTGCAAGCGAACTTCAGGACTAGACAGCCTAAAAGTCATCGGCCTTTGTGTGTGAAGAGTTGGGGAAAGTTAACCATTTGGGTTCACACTATGGAGCGAATATTTTTTTTTGTGGTATCCTGTAACATGCATGCGAAGGTTTTTTACTAAGAAGAGCTAGTAATACTGAAATCCTTGAACCGGAAAAGTTTACTCGCCTTTCAACATGTACTGTCCGGATCGAATAAGACTTCTGGCACAGATCTCGCTCTTTCCTCTAATGCGAGAAACCATCTTTACCAAGAGGAGGATTAATCTGGAATTTTTTACCCATGACGCTTTTGGAGCGGAAATCAAGGTGTCCAAAAGGACTATGTATCTGGGGGTGTACTTTGATGCGAGACTCAATTAGAATTGCATACGTCATAGTGGATTTCCACTATGATGGTAAGGCCCATTATCTCGTTTACTTCGGTGGTGTGTTGGTATAAAACATCACAAACTACCACGAAGAATCGACTGAAAAGGGTACAACCTGCATTTGTGTAGAAGTATTGATAGTGATACCGCCACTGTTTGTACCAGAATGCCAACTGGCAATGGAATGGAACCATCTATGGACATAAAAGGATTTTGAGCGGAAGCAGGTGACTTTTCGGAGGAACTTAATGTAGCCTGCCAGCTGAGTCTGGGGGCAAATGATGAGGTAAAGGGACACCAAGCCTTACTCACACTTAATGACCTGGTTGTGGTCAGGCGAATAAGTCTGACGACTGCAATTCAGTCATCACTGGTGGAACTGAACTTTAGAAACTCAATATATACATACGCACATGTGCAGCCCAGAATGATCTGATACTGACGGGGGCTAAAGGACATGTGTGAATCGAAATAAACAAGAAGGAAGCAGGGATTAACGATGGAGTTTGGCGGGTCCGAATCGTTTACTGTCATAGATATTCAGTTTCATAAGAGACATGATTCATAAATGGGCGACGCATACACAATGAAAAAGGAGGGAAATGGCTATAAAACCCTCTTCAGGTTGCAACAAGAGAGAGAGAAGTTCTAAGCTTCATGCGAGGAACTCTTAAATGAAGTACAAAGTATTTACTGCACATGGTAATTTCATGGTCTTACTTACTTAACGTGGCGCTACAGACCGGGGTGGTCCTGGGACTCAACCAACAAGTCTCTCCAGCCAGCTCGATCTTTAGTCAGCTGCCTCCAGTTTCGCATGCCAAGTTGGTTGAGATCCCCTTCCACATGCGTGCGCCACCTGAGTCGCGGTCTTCCTCTACTGCGCCGTCCCTCGGGTGTGGATTCGAAGATTTTCCGGGCCGGAGCGTTGGTATCCATCCGCTATACATGACCCAGCCACCTCAGTCGTTGGACCTTCACTCTTCTGGCTAAGTCGATGCCGCCATACAGCCCAAACAGTTCGACGTTGTATCTCCTCCTCCATTCATCGTCTATGCAGACGGGACCGAAAATCACCCGAAGAATTTTCCTCTCGAAACAGCCAAGAGCGACCGCATCCGCAAACGTCAAAGGTCAAAGGTCACCTAAGGAAAATGGGAAGAGGTTGGAATCAGACAATTACAGATTTGAGTCCGTGAATACAGCGGCCTATGTCTCTATCCAGCTTTGGCAAGTAAAAGGTATGAGATTTTGGGTTGTCATTGAAGGGAAAATTAGAAATTTATACGACAAGTACAATTTTAAGCAACCAGATGCTTAGGGTGACACGAGGAATCGAGATTAGTAAAAAGATATTTGCAGCGAATCCTGGACTAAGATTATAAGTAGAAGGAGAGGAAAAGAGGCCCCATAAAGGTTCGATATCCTTCTTTGCTCTAATTACACAAAACGTATCTACCAGGAGACAAACAAACGCTGAATCTTTCTAAAATGGTAATGAGTATAAAGGACTCGGTTACCATATCTTCCAAACTGGTGCTAGAGTGCCGGAATGAGCTTGCCCGCTCGGCTAAATGGTTCAGGGTCACACTGCTCTGGGTTCCAGATCACAGTGACATAACAGGAAACGAGCGTGCAGATGAGCTGGCAAGGCAGGCTCTGCACGCGTCACTAGCGGCAAGGGTCCACACCCCGCTAGGCGAGGTTATAAGTCAAATCCATCCACACTTCCTGCAGAAGGGTAACTTTCAATGGAGGGGAATAGCCAACTGCGCCAAGAGAAATATATACGACCTACGATAAGATTAGATCAAAAGATCCCTAAGCAGAATCCGCCCAGATATCGCGATAACCCCGGGGCATTGGCCAATTGGAGACCATTCGGCCAAAATAGGTATACCATGCAATCCTCACTGCCGCAGCTGCGGAAATGAAAATGGGAAGGAAATTCTCTCCCACTTCCTCTGCAAATGTCCGGCACTTGCAATAGCCCAGATTGCGTGCACTAAGCCAACCATTTTTCGACGACCTCAGCGACATCTCGTGTAAAGGGATACGAGATCTAATCCGCTTTTTAAACTAAACAAGCTTGATCTAGGCATTCCCGGCTGTCGCAACCATTTTCAACAACACTCATCATCAAGCAGGTTCTACGAGACTTGGTAACAAAAAGGCGCATCCTAGTGCTAATTGAGTTCAGTTGAACCGCCACCTCTTTCTACCTACCTTAAAGGACAGTCGTAATTTCTGAACGATGGCCAAAACACTTGATGAGACGCTTGTTATAAAGGGTATTCAAGTGGAGCCACCCCTGCTAGCTGAATCCACTTCTTAATCAATATCAGATATTAGATTCTTTAAACCAAACCAATACCGCCTTAGGATGTCAAAAGGATCATAAACCAATCTGAGTTGAACAAAGCTCCAGGTGAAGATCCTGTTCCTTATGATTTTTTTTTTTTATGCAACAGAAGCCTTCCTGGAAATCTTATTAAAACAAAATCCTTCTCGTACTCAAGAAGGGAGATCCAAGTAAATCAAGCAATTATAGAGGGATATCTTTTCTAAATGCGGTCTCTAAAATATTAAGAGGTTAGAGCTGCTCAGCCAGACTGAAGGCCTCCTTTCAATGATTAAATAATCATATTGGCCACTCCTCGATCTTAGCCTAACATTTATCCCTAAAAACACCGACTACACACTGTCTTAGTTGAACTTTAGTCTTAACTTCCGGGCGTCAATCCCTTCCAGAGAAGACTGAAAATCTGAAGACGGCAGAGGCGAACACTCCATTCACTTTTATACCGAAACCGAAGGCGAAGTGGGAGGAGGTGTTTTCTCCGAAATGCTCAACCTGAACATCTCCTTCAGTCTACCCGACCACTGTAGTGTTTTTTCAGGAATTCGAAAATTCGTTACCAAAATTAGGCTCTGCGGGGCCTCATACCTAACCAGCGGTGGCCTGCGACTAAATATCCTTGGTATCAAGCAAGTGTTCCTACAACTGAGGAAAGCTTTGAATGGGATCGAGGTTATGGAGGATCCTCAAATGTTCTAGTCTGCAAGGACCGATGGCGGGACATTCAGATAAAGTATGCTCTACAGTTTCTTGGTCTTTCAAGCAGTCCGACAGACTGATGCCTGATGCTTGTTAAGATGAAAGTTGAATGCAAAATGTCCAGTGGGGAGACCCGCGAGAAGCTTAGCATCATTTGTTTAGTACGAGAATTTCTTTCCTTCTCTTGTTGTCTAAGAGGTTGCTGAACTTCTCGGAACGGCAAAGTCGTGGAGTAGACTTCTATTTGGTTAGTCTTTTATTGAGATTTCATGAATTCAGTTCCAACTGGATGTAACTAGTGGGTAAGCCACGGAAGGGAAATGGGCCTATCAATGTAGATTAGGCTCCTTATGTGGTGAGTTTATCAGCCATCTCGTTACCCTTAATGGGGATCTTGTTGGAGAGAGCTAATTGCTTAAGTGTTGTGAGCAGCTCCAGGCAAGTTTAGAATCAAAGTAAAAAGAACTTAGAGAAAGGATTATGATCTGTTTTCTTCCGCGGTTGCGTCTGATGCATCCTCTAGCACAGAGCTCAATTGCATATACCTCTGCTTGAAAAACAGATATGGATCAGTTAAGAGAGACTGCTAGCCTAAAGTGTGGGCCCTCCCGTATATCACACTGATTGAAAGTTCTTAGTGACTAGTCTGTCAGTCGGTCGAGGATGATTGGGATGAACGGGGAGGAGAAATTGATTTTGGAGGGCTGGACGTCCGTGACACAGATGTTCAGATGATCTTTAGATCTTGTCAGGTCGTCCGATTGAAAGTTGTGTGAAAGGTGAAAGGAGTAAAAAAAAAAATGTCAAAATGAGTTAAACATTCTAAACCTCAATTTAAACACAAACCACCTCATCCCAGGACATAAAGATGTGGCGAAAATGAAACAAAGAAGGGTCGAAATTTTAATCTTGTGGGGAATAAAATTTTTACAATTGCAACTACAGCACAGTTAATAGTCACTGACCTAACATAACTAATGTAATTCAAGCTAAGGACCTAAAACAAAATTAATTTAATCACGTCTCGGTTGGCAGTGAAGCTGATTCACTACAAAGATAGGATGCGAACTATATTTTTATGACTACGATACATAAAATGACTTCACCCCGATACGTAACCACAATAAACTATGTATCTCACTATTGTACAAAGTATCTCATTATAATTATGTAAAACACAAGGCAGACAGAGTAAAAATTCAATTACCTTTGCAATAAATGTTAAGGTTTTAACCCAGGGTGAATCCCTTTCACCCAACCGGTAGCGTTGCTGTGGTCTCTCAGGCACTGACCCAACCGTAGCCAAGGCGGAATTTTGCATCCGATGCCAGACATTGTTTCAACTTTTAATAGTCCTCTCTATTGCGCTAAGCAGCAGCCATTAACATTTACGACCTTTTCTCTCGGTGTCCACCCTGCGGACGGCACCTACCTTAACCGCGAACCAATTTTTTTCATTTTTTGTATCTCTTACTCTTTGTCTAACTAAACATCTTGTGTAGATACAATTTCATTGCTACTTTCTCTTATCTGTTGGCGTTCGGAGAATGTGTTTCGTTTCTGTTCCTTGGCTTCCACTCATTAATTTGATGTACTTTTCCTTTTTTATTTCCGCTTTATCTTGAATTTTTATCATTTCGCCACCGTTCCCTTCCTGTCCGGCCGAAATGACAGTTGCGACGACCGACGGAAAACAGTGACGAAAGTGCACAATTCCTTTTTTCCAGCTTATTGGTGTTGGTGAGCGCTTTAGCACGAAGGTTCCGTTTGTTTGTTTTATTAAGGCAACATGCAAGTACCTCATGAGCCGGGAGATTTTTGCGTGAAGTCGAAATGAATAAAAATGTCTTCGGGCGGGAGAGAACTCATAAAATGTCCATTAAGCGTGGTTCCTCCGACCTGTTTAATGTTCTTTCTCCGAATCGCGATAAACAATTGTGTGCAGCTAGCTAGCTGGCTGGCACTTGGAGTGTTTTAATTAGGATTTCTGAGGTTTCGATGATTTACGTTCGCGCTGGTTCGGGAGACTCACCTGCAAAAACGGCGACCGAGGTGCGCCTCCGTTGGAGTTAATTGCTACACGCACCGGGCATTACACTTAACGAGGTGGGATGTCATCGAATTACACACGGTTTCGTCACGATCACAAATTTGCATAAAGAGATTCCCTTGCCAAAGTGGCGTTCACTCATCAAGCTTTCTAATTACATTTCTTCCAGTTCCAAAAGGACTTGCTCTGTACGCGACCGAACCGTAGGTTGCTGCGAACGCCACTGCAGAAAGTCTCGCGCAAAACACCAGGAGAATCCTTGAGTTGGGATAATTGGTCGCGAACAGGATCATCTCTCGAACAGATGCAACCCAACTGTCAAGGAGAAGAAGTGGAAACGAAAAGAAAACACCGAGACGACCGCTGATCCTTACTAATTGCGGCATCGGATTAATTTGGTGCTGGTAAGTGGTGTTACTCGCACTCCGTGAGTGGCATCTCCCGGGACTTCCGAGAAAGGTAGTTGAAAATTATCTGTTGATGGTTTTAAGTGCAGGAATGATGAATTTATTATCATATCACTGAGTGTGGGTATTTTTTTTCTTTCTGTGAGTACGTCAGGTGTGACTGGGGCCCGGTGCTGGAAGGCGTGTGTAAACCGCGATGTTTTCCTTGAGATAAGTGCTACCTGTCAAGCGGTTTGATTGGCCTAGTTGAGTTGTAAACTTCTCCGAGGATGTGTATCGCGGTGCTGTCATTTAAGGGTCGGGGGTAATAACAAGTTGGCGTTAGGACGTTTGATACAAACTAACAATTTTATTAGACAGTTTACATTTTGCTTGAAATACGGTAATTGTTGACTGCTGCTGATTAAATCGAATGATGTGAACCGACCGATGACGTATGGGCTTCTTTTATTGAGATACTTCATGGCTTTCAGTTTGGAGCGCGAAGTCTGCAATAAATTTCAGAACAAGTTGTCGACACAGATTAAGATAGGGAGCTTCTGACGAAAAGGCATTTGGTGATAAATAAATTTTGGGACGTCATATTACTCAAACTAGGCTATTTCTGGTATTTTTGTCGGAGTATACGTCGCGACTTTGACGTATTCCGAGGCGGTCCAGAAGGACTGTCATTCTTGAACTTATAACCAGACGACAGTATCTTCGAGGGAGAGAGAGTCTTTTTTGACATAATGATAGCACTACGGTTTAGGATGAACCAAGGCTACAACTAACAAGACTCTCCAGCCAGACGATGAGTAGCCAGTTGCATACGGTGAGTTGATTGAGGTCACTCTCCACTTGCACGCGCTATCGGAGATGAGGTCTTCTTCTGCGACGTACTCCCTTAGAGGTGAAGTCGAAGATTCTTCGAACTGAAGCTTTGGTGTTCATCCGCTCTACATAAACTAAAGGCCTTAATCGTTGTACACGTATGATTTCACTAGGTCGGAGTTACTAACCTACATACAGTTTGTGGTTTAATCTACCATAAATCGAACGTGGAAATATTCTCTCAAAATCGGATGAAAGATTTTAAAGAAGTTCATTGTTCTGGACTATACAGCAGAACAAGTATGATCTGTGTAGCGTTTCCTTGGTCCTTGTCGTTGGGGCTAAACTAAACACTTGTCTCCTAAGATTATAGAAACACGGACTGGCGAGTGTTATTCTAAGTTGGACCTCCGGGCTGATGTTGGCATATTTGACAGCTGAGCCTAAGTAGAAGAATTCTTTTCTTACCCCCTCCATATATCCATCATAACGTTTTGGCTGAGGCGTCGTTGTTGTGCCTCGATGCTCGTGGACAGCATGTAGACACTTTGTCTTATCTTCGATTAGAACCTCAACCATGATTTGATGCTCATGATGCTCATGACAGCTTGTTTCGTTCTACCTATTATGTCAATGTCGTCTGCGCAGTTAGACTCGTTTGCCAAAAACTCTGCTTATAATGTTGATTTGTAAATTTTGCTATTTCTCGTCCCGTACAAGGGAGTTTATACTGGAGGCATGTTTTCCAACCTTGACAGAGCAGCGAGCGTTCTCCATAGTCGTCCCACGTTATCAAATGAATTTTGCAGGAATACCAAAACTAGACATGGCACAAAATAACTCATCCTCATTCGCACTATCGTGTGCTGGCTTCAAATCGATAAATAGGTGGTGGCTATCGATTTGGAACTCTTGGGTCTTCTTCAGAATTTTTCGTAAATTGAAGATTTGGTCTACCTACTGTCGATTTTGAAGGCCTAACCCATACCCGTTAGTCCAAATTGATTTCAGGCGCTTCAGCAATACAACATGAGGCTTACGTGTCTATAAATTGGCGCAGGTGAAGCAGTCAGCTTTCTATTAATCTACCATTTCCTCCTAGCCTAGAATAGCTCAGCTTCGGCGCCATCTGAGCTCATGGGCCTCTTATACCTCATCCCAGTCCGGTGGTAGTAGCTAGTAGTCCTTCAAGTTGATGCTTTCAATAGTCCGCAATCTTTCCATATGTCTATTAAAGACTTATTTTATGGTACTCCCTTTTTTGTCATAAGAGACTCCAGGTTGTGAAGCGAAACCTTGGGTTGTCCTTTATAAAAACTGCGGACTTCTATTCAGCATCAAAACAGCGGTATCTTGCAGGTAGAGTGGTAAAATCTAGAACCCCCTCGGGGCAAATTTGATGAGACTGAATCCTACCAAAGATGTTCTCTTTTACGATCATGGTGCTAAGCTTTATATGGACGATCTTAACGTCATATCTCCGACATTGCTCATAGGTTTACGCACAAAAGAGATTGATGTTACGAAATCGGAGTTTGATGTGAATCACCATCACTCGTTCAATTATGTCGCGGAACCTCAAGAGTTTTCGTCTAGGTTTACCTCTGACAGCAAAACTACATCCAAACAGTTGTTGTAGCAGTCACCATGGCAAATATCACATGTTCTTGTTTATCGGAACCCCGGTTGATCTCTTCGCACTTCTTGAAGATCGTTAGCTACAAGCGGGTTTCTTTTTTTATTACAAGCATTTCATCTGAATATCCTTAAATCATTCTTTATTCGTTTGTTGGGATCTTCAACAGTTCTCTATCCGAGGGTGAAGATTCGCCATCAATTGAAATTTAACCTTTCGTGGCTACAAGGCACTCCGACGCACAGTTTAAATTTGATCTCAAACAGGTTCTCCGTGGGCGTTCTTTTTTAAGTCTTCTATGTCCTGAGGAGAGTACTCGGGTGGCACTGATATTTGGCCTTAAGCCAAAAGATGCTGCAGCTGTCTCTTATTTGACGCTCTTGATTGGTCTTGATTGAATTCACTAACCCCTACTGTCTACTATTTTGTCTACCCAGCGCACTCTGTTTCCTTGCAAAGCTTTAAATTTAATTATAGTTCCGTTTTCTAAGTTGGTGCAAAAGTAACTGGGTAAAAATGTTTCTTCCAATGCGGGCTATTCGCTGATATTCATACAGTAGATATGTCGTGTCGTCTACCAAAGCCATGAACGTTTAGGGTATACTTCAACGTTCAATATACTTAGTTTTGACATAGCTAGTTTGAGAATTTTCCTAGTTTTTATGCGATCTAGCATCGTCTTTTGCTGCTGTGCTATAAAAGACTTGGTTCGCTGATATCTGTACAAATGTTCCTCTTCCCAACCTAGTTAAAGTCAAAGCGTTCTAATTTTTTTGCCGAGGATTGGTATGCGGTATAGGAAATCTCTGGTTTTTGTCAGAATGGGATTCTTTCCCAAAACTTTCCCTTTTTCAGTAATCTAGTGACCAGCTCTATCTACTTACATTTGTTTTCTTTGTTTGAAATCGCGGAAGCAGTTATGGCAGCACGAATATGTTCCTTTTCCAACCGCATTTACCTCACTTTACGTTAGTAGACCCTAAACCCAACTGCCACTCAAGTCGCTCAATTAAAATAATGCCAACAGATTTTTTGTTCCCACAGTATTCTTCGATGTGATGCCGGCAATGATAGCAGGTTACAATGCTACTTCATGTAATTCTAGTTACGCCAACATGCCATTCGGGGAGCATTGCAGACCGCAAATAAGCATAAACATTTCTCGGTCGACTGGAAACTTGAATTAGCATATTACAAAGTGCGTCTACTGTGGCAGAACTCACTGCGCCGATGACTATTTACCAAGATGATTCGAGAAGCGATAACAGATTATTTCACACTCATAACTGAGACCAAGGGCGGAAATGTTAAACAAGAGTCAAATGCGTCCGCAAGAAGTATCAAGTAACTGCATTAATCATACAACGATTCTTGTAAGTCTGGGCAAACCAGAAAGGCGCCCCCTTGTCTAGCTTGGCGTCAAATTGTGGGATCACTAATTGAATTATTTAGAATACCTCGTGACTGCGTATTCTATGTCCACAATGGTATGAAGTGCAGAAAAACTACCACAAATGATGCCGCACTGTGCTGCTTCGTTTAATTGCTCAATAATCACCTACGGTCTTTACTTGGACATCATCCGTACTGAATAATTCACAGCTCCGTTGGCAACTTGATTTCATCGCTTTGGGTTCACAAAACAGAACGGCAATGAAATATTGATGTTATTGACACATCGTGGTGTTTGTCTAATGAATTTTCTGTGAGACGACCTTCAAATGGGCATTTCCTCAAGTGGCAGGGATTATGCCGTGGTGCTTTGGACACACAGTGAGCTACCCAAATGGCTCTGGTCGGACAACACAGTTTAGGAAATTTTTAGGGATAAATGGAAGACTAGTTATCTTTTTGGGGCAAACGAATTAAGGACAACGATTTTCGGATCTGCCCTTATCAGACCACGTGTAGCCGAACAACAAGCGGAGGTTCTAGACTGCTGCAAATCAGACATTACCGCCATCCAAGAAGTGCGGTGGGATGGGCCGGGTAAAAAGAGAATGAAAAACTGCAAATATTGCTACCGATAACAAAAACAGCCCTTATTTGGGTGTGGATGCGCCATTGGTGGCAGACTTAGGCAAGAAGTCTTAAGCTCTTAAGCTTTTAAGCGCCTTACGACAATTCGCATCAAGGCTAAGTTTGCCAAAATTAGCCTGATATGCGCGCATGCCCCCACAGAGGAGAAAGACGATGACACTAAAGATAGATTCTACGAGCAGGACAGGACAGGACTTGCGAGCAGTACCCTAGATATGAAATTAAAATTGTCCTAAACGAGCTCTACGAGCAAAAGAGGAGAGACTAAAACCGGCTTCTCACATGAGAAGCTCGCGATCGAGGAAATGGGTAAAAATAACTTCTCAAGGCTACAGAGTCCGAACCGAAACCTGCAGAGATAAAGGCCGCATATGACAGCGTCTATGGAGACAAGTTATATAGAGTTATTTCTGATTTTGATATACCTGCCAAATACATCCATTTGTGGAGGATGACGATGGAGAATGCACGCTGCTCCACCAAGATCGATCAAGACCTCACCGAGACTTTTGATGTCAGAATAGGTTTTAGACAAGACGACGCGCTGTCATGCGACTTCTTCAACGTCGTTCTTGAAAGAATAGCGTAAAACTCATTCGCCAACACCAGAGGCACAATCTTTCAGAATTCCGTCGAATTACTCGCATACGCCGACGATATTGACATAATCGGAAGAACGCAGCGTGATGTCACTGGTGCATTTGTGAGTATCGAGAGGGAGGCGGTGAAGATGGGTTAAGCGGTCAATGAAGGCAAGACGAAGTATATGCTATCAACAAGAAAGGACTCCCAACACCGACGTCTCAGACAGAACGTCACTATAGACAGCTATAACTTTGAGGTAGTTAATGACTTTGTCTACCTAGGCTCCGCCATAAACTCAGACAACGAAACCAGCGCTGAGATTAAACGAAGAATAACTATTGACAATCGCTATTTCTTTGGGCTATGAAGGCAATTGAATAGCAAAGGCCTCTCTCGAACAATCAAAGTAATTCTTTATAAGACCTTAACCGTCTCAGTCCTGTTCTACGGTGCAGAGGCATGTACTCTATCAAGAGCGGATGAGGTTGCTCTTGGCTGTTTCGAGAGGAAAATTCTTCGGGTGATTTTCAGTCCCGTCTGCCTAGAAGGTGAGTGGAGGAAGAGATACAATGACGAACTGTACGGGCTGTACAGCGACATCGATGTAGCCAGAAGAGTGAAGCTCTAACGACTGAGTTGGCTGGGACATGTACAGCGGTTGGACACCAATGCTCCGGCCCGGAAAATCTTCCAAGCCACACCTGAGGGACCGCACAGTAGAGGAAAACTGCGACTCAGGTGCCGCGCACAAGTGGAAGGGGACCTTCACTTCAACTTGGCGTGCGAAACTGGAGACAGCTGCCTAAAGATCGAGTTGGCTATAGATGCTAGCTGGTTGAGGCTCATGCCCACCTCGGACTGTAGAGCCACCTTAAGTAAACAAGTAAGTGGTCGTCTTCGAGCTATGGCGAAAAGCACCAGTTCTGGAGTAGACAGAATTGGGTTCTGCGGAAGCATCCAACCTATGATCTACTCGCGCTCAAGGCATTTATCCTCTCTTCTTCTTTTTGTCCCTTTGCAGTGACATTGTGTTGTAGGTGTAAATCGAAATTTTTGGTGCCTCTAGATCTACTCGCAGAGATGATGTCTTGTACTTTGTTTAATTTATTTCTGTGCCTCTCAGTCAGTTGTATTTGTGTTCCCATCATTTTTCTTCGAATTTTTCGATTAACTTCGAGGAAACAAAATTTTCAATTTTTGACCCCATAACAGAAAATAGTCTGTTTATCAAATGCGTACCTATCACATTTTACAAAAACAATCTATCAGCCCATCAGAGTGGCATCAGAAATAAATTCCATCAACTTGAGGAACCAAAGACGCGTTTTACGTATAATAACCCTAAGGAATTCAGTGTCATCTTCATGTCAAGTATAGTTGAAATTTTCGTGACGCCTACAAGGATATGCAGATTAAAATCATCCTTACAATTTCTTTATTAATATCTCCATCGTTGCTTGCGCTACACCAGCTACAGGCAAAGCACATCGACGACAACGGCACCAGTCCTCTTTGACAAGTTGATTCCAATTTGACTGACAAGTGGCATTTAGCCGGAATAAAATTAAACAAATCGAAATCTATATGTAAATTTTCCATTAACAAAACTCCAAGCTTTATTGCGACACTGTTTCGTAATGGGTTCGGGGAACAGTTTTATTCCACGACTTGCATAAAAAAGAAACGGAAACACGTACAGATGTGAAGATACTAATCCGAGGGTTGCTGGTGCGGACACTCATTCCATTTTTTTTTGTCTCTCACAAAGATCCCTTTTTTGGCACCGATGTTTCGTGATGTTTCCATTCCGATTGTCTGAAAATAAATGTCATAAAATCCTTTTTAAATAACTTGCCGGCAAAAGGAGGAAAACGAAACACACACATTGAGAGATGCGGGGGCGAAAAAATAACGAAGGACAATATGTCACCCGGACGGCCATCAGTTGCGAGTTGGACTATGTCCATGCTCGACATTGCCAACGATTGGGTGGTTTTGGGGGGTTGAGACACGAGAAAAATGATGTGACATTTTTACTGAAAACTCATGTCACACAAGATATAAAGTGTTGAAAAATCGTATCTGCACATCGTTCCGAATGTTTTCCGGTCGGGATAGTAGCATTTTTTTCCGAATTTTCCCTTGAACTTAAAAAAAAGGATGTGGGAGTATACACACACATACATATGCTGGTATATACTAATATTTTGTATTTAACGTTATGTGTAGGTGTGTAGTCTTTTTCTTGACGTTGAATGTGTACATGCCATGCAAATACAATGTAAGGGGAGAAACCACTGTAGTTTTCAATTTCATTTATGGACACGTAAGTATGTACATATATATGTAGGTAGGATACAAGTGCATTAGTGGATAATTTAAGCATCTACCCGCCCGTCTATGAGATTCGAGGTTATAAGTTTCTTGTAGTTGATCGAAGTGAGATACATGCAATTTCCATTAAAGCTCGATGCCGCAGATAGTGTGGACCCAATATTTGTTTACATATGTATGTCCTTCATTACTTACATACAATAATGACACTTTAGTTCGGGGCGGATCTGGGCTTGTCCAGTTAGTCTGGGTTTCAGGCCTACAGTTGCACACTTCGAGTTGGTTAAGGCCTCCTTCTACTTGTGCTCGATACCTTAGGGGATGTCTTCATCAACGAAGCAGCCATCTCGGCCGTCTTCTTCATATATTAACTTTTAATGATCTCGATTGGATCATCAAACACTTGTTTCCCTTTATGCCGACGATGCCAAATTTATCAAAACCATTTCTTCACCCTAAGACTCCAACCTCCTTCAACAAGACCTCGATAGTTCTTCGAGCTGGGGTCTCAAAAATTGCTTAGAACTGAATATTCGGCAAGTGCCAATCCATCGCCATCTCACGTAAGTAACATCAATGTCCTCCCCGTCTCTACCTTCTGCATAACCAACGTATCTTCCCCATTCAATTTCTTCACGACCTTGGTACTTTGTGTGATAGGGAACTCAACTTTCGATCACATATAGACGAGATAATCGTTAAAGCCTACATGACCTTTGTTCGCACACTTTTAGAGTAGTTAGAGTATCGTGTTCATATTACGAGAATCGAGATTATGCAGCGCCTTTTTCTCTATTTCGTTCTTCGAGGTATGCTCTAGAACGACTCTTTTACAATGCCGCCCCATGAAACCCGCCACAATCTCATTAGCTTGACTACCCTCGAAGAACGCAGAGACGCAGCCGAAATTCTCTTCATTCATCGACTTCTTTAGGGTCACGTTGATTGTGCATCCCTCTTCAACTCTATTTCCTTCCACACTAACACTCGTAACCTACGCTACCTTCGTCTCTTCTATCGACCCATTACAACTCTTATTGATTGAACAAACCAATCTTCTGTATGGTACGAAAGAATAACTCAAACCTAACTATCTTTGATTTCAACTAAACCACTCCTAACCTCAAGTACCTTCGCCTTCACCTTACTTGCTTACTTAAGGTGGCGCTACAATCCGGGGTGGATCTGGGTCTCAAGCAACAAGCTCCTGCAGCCAACTCGATATTAAGCCGTCTGAATCCTGTTTCCCACGCCAAGTTGGTTAAGCTTCTTTTCCAATTGCGTGCGCCACCTGAGTCGCAGTCTTCCTCTACTGCGCCGTCCCTTGGGTGTGGATTCGAAGATTTTCCGGGCCGGAGCATTGGTGTCCATCCGCTCTACACGACCAGCCATTTCAGTCGCTGAACCTTCACTCTTCTGGCTACGACATTGTCTCTGTACAGTTCGTCGTTGTATCCCGTCCCGCACTCACCGTCTATGCAGACGGGACCGAAAATTACCTGAAGGATATTACTTATTCAAGTTCGCTTTTATCAAAATGACATGCGCTCATTCCCCCAAAGAAAAGAAAATATGGACGAAGCCACCAAAGATTGTTTTAACGAGCCGTACGTCTTTAATAAGACGTAAATATCATTTTGGGCGATTTTAACGCCATAAAAAGGAAGGAAGATTGACACCAGGTCTGGAATCGGACTTAGGGTAATTGACTTTGTCAATTGCCGGAAGGCAAACACAAGAATTCCTCATCTCAATATTCTCAAGGCGGCTCCTCTTACCATTGAATGGTCAACCAGTTGGTCACATCGCGATCGAAGTAAGGCAAACCTCCAGTACTCTGAATAACAACTACGTACTGTGAGAAAACAAAATTATAGCAGAACGCGTATACCAAAATCTCCCAATAAGTCCAATGGCGTTTGCATAAAATGCTAAAGACCAGTGGCAACGCTACCAACAAGTCATCAGAAATGCTGAGTTTATCAGACCGAAAGGACAAATTAAGCCATTAACTCAAGACGGAAGGAGAGTTGGAGTCGAACAGTTGCAGTAAGGAAAGATCTGATGGGAGCTACGATATATGTTCAAAACACCTATGTACACGATGGTGGATAGGCGGAGATACATTTCAAAAACATCTCACACCACATCTCGGTAGGCAACGAAAAATGCCCGACAATATTTAGTTGTCTTTATAAGTGGTAAACTACATGTTTTAGATGCACAACATTGAAGGAGTCTCCATCAATCCTTGCAAGACTGTTCTCGTGACATTTACGAAAAGAAGATTGGTCAATCTTGGACCTATCGTCGTCAAAGATACCTCTGAAGACTATTTCAGACAGACGTTTAAATTGGAATGCACATATTAAGTTCGCTGTTGATCATGCCATTAGACCCCTATGAGCTACTCAGTGTCTTTGCAGCAAAACTTGGGGTCTTAGCCCTAAAATGATACATTGGTCGTACATGTCAATAGTTAGACCCAGAATAACATATGAGGCCATAGTTTGGTAGGCAAAAGTACTTGAATGAACGACAACAATGAAGCTTAAGAAGCTACAAACGCTATTAAAGGTACTATGCACACATGCCCCACTTTAGCCATAGAGGCTATTATCGGGTTTCCACTAGGAAGACCGCTACCCGTTGTGCCATAAAGCTCAAGCTAGAACACAGGTAATCTTGTGGGAGGCCTGAAAGTACTTCGCTCAATTCTCTGTACGGACATGTTCTGCACTATCAACGATGTTATGGCCAGGGAGTATAGTCTCGGAAATCTATTTGAGGTAGAAATATTAGACCTCGTCGACTGGTTTAATGGAGAACCCGTATGAGACCCAGGACATTTGGTATGGTTTCCCGGCGGATCAAAAATGTCTTCTGAAGTAGGTTCTTGTGTCTTTGGGCCCAACCTTAAAGTCTCGGTAACAATGGGGATGTGCCCTAGTGTGTTCCAGGCTAAAAAGCAAACTATTGAGAATCGCGTCAGGATAAACCTTGATAAAGGTATTAGGGACGCAAAAATACATATCTATTCAGATAGTCAGGCAGCGCTTAAAGCATTGACATCTCACTTCGTAGAAGTCATAGTGCTGTTGTGATACCCTACAATCACTTGCCAGACACAACAAGGTCAAGCTTGGTTAGGTGCCCAGTCACCAAGGCAAAGAAATTGCGGATGAGCTGGCTTCCGTCCTCTTGGGACCGGAACCCTTCTATGGCGTTAATTGGGTTACCGCCACAGCTTTGTTAATCAACTGAGAACATCAGCTTCACCCAGCCTATTGAGCAAATATTCACGGGCCTAGGCAATCCAGGAGACTTATCAAGCCCTTTTCCTAGAAGGAAATTCTAAACCTTGACAGGAGCAACATGAGGAAGCTATTGGGCTTCCCTACCAGCCATTGCCACTTAAGATATTATCTCCACAAACTTAATCTTTGTTCAGATACAGAGTGTCGGTTCTGTTTGAAAGGGGAAGAGTCCTCAGCATATTCTCTGTAAATGTCCGGTACTATACTGGCGACGCAGACGGATCTTTCATAGGGAATTCTGTTCCTTAGTGGAGTTCAGAAACTCGACTACTAATGACATACTCGCCTTCATTAGGAAGATTGTAGACTAATTAGGCTAAGTAGAGCGGAGATACAATAGTTTTTGGTAGGTCGCAGTGTCAGGCGTAAGGGCAGGTCCATAATATAAAAAAAAGCTGCCTTTGGACTGCCTTTTCATATCTCTTCCGTTCGATCGTAAAATGACAATGAGGAGCTAGGCCTTTCTTTGAAGCATGACTGAATTCTCCTCTCCGCCATTGAGCAAAAGTTGGGCGTTGGGAAAGCCCGTCACATGTAGCTTGTGGTATGAATACGTGCGGTTGTGTGTCTCGAAAATTACCTTTCGTCGTTAAGTTTCTGATACTTGATACGATCAGTCGAAAACATCATCTACGCTTGTTGTGAAAAAAGTTCCACTTCCCTGTGGCCTTGTTTACTATTCGAAAATGTTCACATTTGCAATGCTTGCACCTGCCTTCTAATTTGAACACAAATATTGTCACGCTATCTATTTCCTTTTTTTATCCACTTTCTTGAACATTTCGTTTAATCATTTTACCCAAAGTGCAGCGTGTTGACTTTTATCTACGATAATAATTACGATTTTCTCTTTGTCATGTCCGTTTGCTCCGATAATCCAATTATAAATGTGACATTCTTATCAAAACCACGGCACGTGCATCTTTGAATTCCAATGAAAACATTAATAACAAATACCCTTCCGCGATGACCTGGTCGTGTGGCAGCAGTGTACTCAGTACTCACCCATCGCCCACCAATCTCTGACTAACTGTTACACATGGATATCCTTTTTGCTAACGTAATGGTAAACATTGCCATAAACAAATATTAATCTACTCTAATCTGTCATTTAAAAGTCACACGCGTGAGAACTGTAAACACAAAAACTCTGGGCGAAACGACATGGAAATGTTCAAAGTAACTGCATGCAACTACACGTAACGAACAACCCCTAGTTCTAAGGGATGAAAAAACAAGTACATACTTATGCTTAAAAGCAAATCAGTCAGACGCTTCACTGGAACAACGATCAAGGAGTTCTTGGAGTTAACTTTTTGCGGATGAAGTTTCAATATCAGTATAAGCCGCAACACGTGACCAAATTGATGGTTGATGCTCGAAATGGACTCGTCCTTGCTCGGTTCTAAGAAGCCTGCGCACCGGGGAATGACACAATTTCCCATTCATGACAACTCACTGGGTAATCCAGCAAAGGAGCAGTCACTGAAGTGACTGCCACCCCCATTGTTGCCGACACCGGCTACTTTGTAATATTAGAAACAAAAACAAATATAAAGCCATTTTCGACAGTCAGCAGCTTAGAGGGGGTGAATATGAATTTCGTGTGAGGCTCATCGCAGTTAAATCTGACGAATGCGGTTGTACTTAGGACCGGGGCCAATAAAGTCGCGCACGGGAACGTGTGTCGACGCATTGATATTGTAAACAACGGGAGACGGTCGTTGTTTATGCAGTGAGTAGCGATAAGCCGGCACTGGTAAACACAGGGGTGGACGGCGGCGCATGGACCTAGGTGATGGGAACTGCAGAGGGGTGATTTGCTATAAGTTGAGTTGTTTAACTAGGTTTACTCACCCGTTTTATGATGGCTGAAAGTACATCAGAAAGTACAAACAGTTTTGGTCGGACGAAATTTGCAATGAAATATTCATAATGGGAAAATCAACTAAACAAATAGTAAACAATGTTGAAGGTATGTATGACGCAAGTTGTTTCATTGTGTGATTTGGTTACCCGTCGGGTTGCTTACGTAAGTAAATGTAGAGCTAGAATGTCTTCTTGCTAAAGGCAGTGTTTTCTAAGGGAAAAGGAATGGTTAACTAAATAGGAAATTACATGGCAAAATACATCACATAACATTCAACTAGACAGGTTCAGTCTTAGCTTCATCAGGAAGCACTAAAGCTCGATTTGGCAAACAACTTGAGCTTCATCGATACTATTGGTGTCATCACCGGTCAAAAGGTTTTTTTTTTAGAGGACACTTCTGCTTCTGTCGCAGGGATTTGATCAAGCTACTCAATCAAATTGGATTTTTTGGTATTGCTTTGATGTGCGACTCCGAATTTCATGACAAATTGTATCCTTGCAAGCTTGCCATTCCCCGACGAGAGGTATTCCGCAATAAATGTTCGGTGGACATACATATGTAGCTGGGGCTTGAACCCATGGAGCTCGCACTGCAGTCCAACCCAATAACAACAGAGCTACGGCAACCACCTAATCGTATAAGGATGTTGAAAACGGCATCCACATTGCACAAGGCAAACTTCCCCTAACCAAAACGGCATCCAGCGTTACAGCCTGGATGTTCATCAGACAACACCTCGAATTTATCGACTAACCCTGGTCCTAAATGTGTCAAATAAGAGGGCTGTTGAGTAAGTATGTGCAGGTGACTTTGGACAACAGGCAGGGCCCTCATAAAATCTTTGAAAAGACGTTAACTTTACTTATGTTGCAAAGTGTGCTCGGCATGGCTCAGTTATGGGTGTCGCACCTCCTATTTTGTTTCTTTCAGAGTACATAACGCGGGACCTCAGGGTCATACAATCCAGACTCGATACAGAGGGCATCTACCGCAATGTAATATTAGCCCCAGTGTACTTCACTAAAGACGGAACTATACCATCTAGAGAGGTTCAAAGAATAATGAAAGGGGTGAACGAATGGATGGGAATACTCCCACTTTCGTAACAAGAGTTCAAGGAGTGGTTCTTGACATATCTCTCTCTATTCTCTATAAGTTTAGACTGTATAGAAGGCTGCAAGCTCTTAGAATAGCCTTTAATCAAAAATAATCACGTTCGACATAGTAGGCAGCACTGGAAGATTTACCTTCAGAGGAAAACCCCGCTGTACCGGCTGGGAGTTGTACAAAACCAGCCTAGAGACGCAAGGCATTATGGTGGAATGAAACGCCCCTCAAAAGGGCTTAAAGTGATAGTGACTGCCGGAAGGTACAACGAGTCAACTTCTCACCATTTCACATCTGCTGCAGCTAGGCTACACAGTTAGTCTGACATGGTCATTAAAAAGGCTTGATGGTGAAGCCATACCACGCAGGAGAAACAAAAGGCAGAATTAATACTCGAGCCTTCAACTCTCGGGCAGTTCAAACTTCTCGCAGGCTTAAAAGGAAACGTCACAAACCCCTCTCGTTGGACCAGAACCATTCTGCGGGCGGAAACCGTAAAGGAATTGCGGATAGCGAAAGAATGCAAAAGAAAAAGATTATAAAAATAACTCCCTAGACTTAGGCAGGTGAAAAAACTTCTAGGGAATTATCATCGGAAGAGGTGCAAGACCTGTTGCTTCTTAGCTACGCATGTAACGAATGGAAACTGCGGATTTTGCAGCGATGCCGAGGAGACCTCATGCTATCTCCTTTAGGACTGTGGAGTACTGAACTACTAAAAAAGAGCGCAATGGGGATTTTACCAGACGTCAGTAAGAGCCCCGATGGTCAGATTCCTCGGAGCAATTGGATTGGCTACAGTTCGGGAATCGCATAGACTTGTATGAGATCTACAACGCCCAGTTGTAGTTTTCAAAACGTGTAATTCTTGCAGACGATGGTGAACCGATAAGTTTGGGTCTTTTGCAAAACTTCTAGCATTTCAAAGTCTTTTTGGTGCTTCGGCATCGCAAAGAGTAAAATCCAAGTTCTTGAATAATTCAACGAATAGCAAGCAGAGTAAGTCTATTATGTGGACAATCATTTTTACCAAGTGCACTATTATGAATTGTCAGAGTATACGCAACAGAAATGACAGCTAGTGACACAGGTGACATTTAAAGTATTGCCAGCATGTCCAATTCAAAACATGTAACTCATCCTGAACTACACTTTATCTCTGTCTGTAAAATGGTGCTGTTAAGGCAGGTAAAAGGCTATTCACATTTTTAGTGCTAGCATTCCCGACTTTAAAGTTGACTTTGACTCCGAGAATCATTCAACAATACCGCGAATCATTCAATTGGATCCAACTTCATTCCGTTTGCCTCTGATGGGTTCGTGCTCACGGATAAGTCAAAAAATAATGAACGATCTGCTACATTGAATACATATAAATGCTCCATTTGTAGTAGGAGAGAAGTTTTTGTAAAATTGAGAGACAAATCCATCGTAGGCAGAATCGCGGTATAAATTGCAGTGCATCCTGAACTGCTTTATTGAAGATGGAGCACACGTCATTGATGTGATGTCCAGCAGGTTGTAGCTGTGGAAGTCTAAGAGATGAAAAGGAGCACGACTCTGGAAAATACTTACTCTTTGATTGCCATTCAGTTCAGAGACGACGTTTTAATCATCTGAGGAGCCGGTCTTTGAGGTTTTGACTAGTTTGACGACGCAGTGCATTGCAAATCCACTGCGAATTTTGAAGGCATTTCAAGGGCCCTAGTGAAGTTTGATAGCAGGCTGCCTTCTCAACCTTGTGCACACCTAGTCCTAGACACACGGACTCCATGCCTTTTATTTGCAATTTAGTTGGAAGTCGGTGGTTGCTACGAATTTTGGATACATCGCGACAACCTTTCTAGTCCTTAAAATATTTTAATTAAATAAAATAGGAGTTACAACGTACTAGACACAGAAATGCAACCAACAAAAACCCTTTTATGCTGGCTTAGCAATGCCATGATGAAATTATTCATTTACGAGTAAATCGGCTTATAACCGGCTTCACACGCCACCCCTGCGCATTCAAATGTCAATCAAATCACGACTTAATTCGCATTAATTGAATCTGCACATTTCGTTCTGCACGTTGACGCGACGCGGTGGTCCTTATCATCCTTCCTGCATTTGGCTTTGATTCCCCGTTCAACCCTCGCAATCGTTTGAATTTCCTATGATAAAACAAAAGTCGTCATGTTCGTCTGACCAAGTTAATTTGTTGCATTTACGCTCTCTGCCTATAAAACGTCTGCGAATCACTATTCTAACCTTTCATCCCTTCATCGTCATCCCTTGCTGAAGTCACGTGCTGTGTTAGCGCGACAACCTTTCCGAATGAATATTCTCCATAATGAAGCTATAATCGCCTGCGATAAGGCCCTGTGTGCGTCAGTCGCGGCACATGCCTCTGTGTACACCGAGAGCGAATGCTCCATATCAGTGACAACCACTTTACCCAAAGGCTGCTGGGGGTTGGGAACGATTCAATTTGTTATTAGCTACGATATGTGCGGCACGGGGTTTTTGTGTACGCCAGACAGCTAATAATGACGTGACATGTTCGCTCTGCTTCCAGAGATGCACACAGCACAGTCACATATGTACGCTGAGTTAACTCCTCTGCTGTTCCTCTTTTTGTGTATGATGGCTGCTGCTGTTGCAGCTGTTCTGTTGGAGGTGTCGCGTAATGCTTTGGCTTATTGCTGCTTCGTCGCTATCGCTGCTAATTCGATCCAATCTCGTGACTGAAATTGTAGCAAGTCATGTCTGTCTGAGCTCAGAGTAGATTGTGTGCTGCCAACATTATATCACAGTTCCGCACTCACTTTTGTACAGAACTGGAGTCGGTTATGGTATTTGTCCGAAGGGAGTGAGAGCATTAGGATTGTTGTCCCATAGGCCATAGCTTTACCAAAGTTGTTTCAACTACGATTCGGAGTATCATACAGAGTGAGTTGCATTAAAATTTACTTTATTGGCTGCGCTTTTCATGCCCGCATCTTAGTGGGTTTCTAGGGCCTTTTTGTACAAAAGATCTAAACCGTGGCACGTAACTAGTGTTACAGCTTGGTTCAGTAAGGAATTCATTAACCATAGGCACTCCTTAGTGTGGGTTTGACCATATAATCCCATCAGATTCAATCTCACATCTCGACAGTGAGTGAGTACTGAATCTCGTCGTGACTATAATTTAGAAGAACTGTCCACGCTAGACGGACAGAAGGCTGAACTGGAATTTGATTTAAAAGATCGGAAAGCCTACGAGTAAGGCCTCCTTCACTTGCAAGAGAACCGTGAGGAGAAAGTAGGAGCTGAAGCCTGAAAGGATGCAATAAATACACGACCTAATCTGAAAAGGAGGTTTGGCAAAGAAACGAGTTCTCGGATTTGCTTTGCAGTGTCATATCAGCCGAAAGCATGAATACATGAATATTGACTGAATGCACGTTATGCAAAAGGCCAGACTCAGCAGGGAATGAAATCCATCCAAAGCTACGATCAGACGATTTGTAGAGGTAAGTAAATTTTTCATAAAAATGTGTCGGAAACGTCCGCAAATCGTGTGATCATCCTTTTGGGACCATGTTTGTTGCTTTGAAGAAACATATGCAAATGGCAAATTTTTCCGCAAATGCTCTGATACAATGTGGGCTCTTCTCCTTGCATTTCTCGAACGTGTTTGAAGCTTCATCGGCATTCCGCTTTCATAGTTCTCTTCGCTTTGATCGTCCTCTTCGATTTAATTGTCCTATTCGCTGCTGCTGAACTGAGGCCTGCAAGGTAAACAAGGAAACATCGTAGTAGAATCGCAGTCGATGCTGAGGATATGGAAGAACTATTTTTGCAGACTGTTTAACGGCGACGACGAATCAAATCCCGCTGTCAGGCAGAATGAACCATTCAACCTGGACGAGGAAGACCAACAATTCCGTCCACCCGACCTGGATAAGGTAAAGATAGCCATATCGAAGCTTAAGTCCAACAAAGCTGCTGGAACTGACGGCGTAGCTGCCGAGCTGTTCACAGCAGCAGGCGATGACCTAGTAAGGAGCATGCACCAACTCATCTGTAAAATATGGTCGGAGGAAAGTATGCCCGGTGAATAGAACCATAGCATCGTTTGCCCGATCCTCAAGAAAGGAGACCCTCTGAACTGCCCCAACTACAGAGGCATACATTTTCTTAACATCGCTTACCAGGATTTTATTTGCCGTGTTGTGTGAACGCCTGAAGCCGTTCGTCAACAACCTGATCGGTCCTTATCAGTGTGGTTTTAGGCCAGGAAAGTCCACCATCGACCAAATATTCACACTGCGGCAGATCTTAGAAAAAACCCAGGAACTTCAAATCGATACTCACCACCTCTTCATCGATTTAAAGGCCGCGTATGACAGCATCTATAGAGACGAGCTATACAGAGCTATGTCTAGCTTTGGCATTCCTGCCAAACTCGTCCGTATGTGCAGGATGACGATGGAGAATACACGGTGCCCCATCAAGGTCGGTCAAGACCTCACCGAGACCTTTGATGTCAAAAAAGGATTTAGACAAGGCGACGCGCTGTCATGCGACTTGTTCAACATCGTTCTTGAAAGAGTTGTGCAAAACTCACGGGCACCAGAGGCAGACGATATTGAATTTTTTTTTTTTTATAATCCACGCGCGAATCAAGGGGATATGAATACCCTTATAATGCCACACACCGCGAGCGAGGTACAGTGGTTTGAAACTCAGGTTTCGTTAAGTTTTTCATTGGCGTCCAAGGGTGGTGTCCAGGCTAGCTGGGGACATTTGTGGTGTTTTTTCTTTTGTCATTGCTTAATTCACAGGAATTTTTTCGAATCCCCTGATGTCATACTCAGTGTTCGCTCAATCAACTCTTCAAGCTAAGACGCTCTACTGCCAGAGAGTCGCCATCAGCTTTCACAGTTGATTGATTTTTTTCTTTTTAAGAAATAAATGTTTTTCCGACATTATGAGTTGAACCCGGACTTTCAGCGTGACAAGCGATGATGCTAACCACTGCACCATGGCCACCCTCAACCCTCAACGACACCAGCGTTGAGATCAAACGAAGAATAACTCTTCCCAATTGCTGTTTCTTTGGGCTAAGAAGGCAATTGAGTAGCAAAGCCCTCTCTCGAACAAGTAAGATGACCCTGTATACGACCTTAATCGTCCCAGTCCTGCTCTACGGCGCAGAGGCATGGACTTTGTCTAAAGCAGATGAGGTTGATCTTGGCTGTTTCGAGAGAAAAATTCTTCGGGTGATTTTTGGTCCCGTCTACAACGTCGAACTCTACGGGCTGTACAGCATCATCGACTTAGTCAGAAGAGTGAAGGTTCAACTGGAGACAGCTGGCTAAAGATCGAGATCGCTGGCAACGCTTGTTGGTTGAGTCCCAGGTCCGCCCCGGACTGTAGCGCCACCTTAAAATAAGTAAGTATTCGCTGCTGCTCTCAAATACATACGTAGCATATAAAGCATCAACCCCAAGTGCCCTAGTAACTGATCTGTTCAAGGCCGCAGGAGAAGACTTGGTAGGTTGCAGGCCAAAAGCATGCCCGATTATTGATACCTCAGCACCATTTGTCCGAACCATAACAAAAAGACCGCCTCTTCTACGTGAATTACAGAGGCATAAGTCTCCTGAACGTCGCATAAAAATTCTATCTGGTGCGAGGTTGAAGCACTTGAAGCCATAAGTCGATGATGGGGAATTAAAAGAATAACTCTTGCCAATCACTGCTTCTTTCGGGCTAAGAAGGCAATTGAGTAGTGAGGCTCTATCCCGAAAAACTAAGGAGACTGTATATAAGATATTGATCATCCTTGGTTGCTTCGAGAGAAAAATTCTTCATAACATATGCGGTCCCGTTTGCGTTGACAGGCTCTGGAGGAGAATATTCAACGACGAACTATACAAGCTGTACAGTGACATCGCCCTAGTCAAGAAGATACATACGTATTCATCGGCTGAGATGACTGAAGCATGTAGGGCGAATGGACACAAATGCTCAGGCTCGCAGAGTCTTCGAGTCTAACCCGGATGGCCAACGCAGTAGAGGAAGACCTAGCCTATCGCGCACAAGCGAAAAGGGAAGCTCAACGAACTTGGAGTGGGCAACTGGAGCCAGTTAGCTAAGGACCGAGGTAACTGGAGAGGCTTGTTGGTAGAGGCCCGGGTTCATCCCGAACTGTAGCAAAGGAAATGTTTGCATTCAAAATATGTATTTTCATTGAAAAGTGTGATCCGCATTCTATTATCAACGCCCAAACTCTAAAATGTATTTTTAATTTTGGTGTGTCTTACAGTCGAAATATTTCTAGGTAAACAAACACCTCACTCTGGCAAAAAAAAAAATCCTTAAATTAAATCATCTCCCAAGCAGTGTTCTTTGCCTTAAGCTCTCCTGCTCCGATTTAATGAGAATACAATTAATCCCTCATCCAGCCAGGACCAAATAAGTAAGTACTCACATAGGATCAAATATGCGCTGACAATGGGGGAATTACTTCACTTGTCTCGCTTCGCCCCACGTCTTTATTTTTGTTGGCATCGCATCGAAATGACATCTTGTTGTGTTCCTCCATACCTACCTACTTAAAGTTAATTGCATTTTCTCATTGCTTGTCACTCATTTTTATAAGTGTTAATTCACGAATAAAGGACGAACCATACATAAGTATTCGTGTGTGGTGGTGCGCGCCCGCCATGTCATTTGAAGACGAGTGATTTCTGCCATAAGGTGTTCGCTGTATCGTGTGCTATAAGGGTGGTTTCTCTAGCTACACTAATCGATTATTGAGATTTCAAAAATGTAAAGAGTTTCTGTGCAAATATTGTTTTGCTTTTTCTTTTAATCCAAAATGTCTTCTTTTTTTGGGTCCATGGAGCGAGTAGAGTTATTAATCTGATAGAAAACGCCCCAACCCCAGGGAAATAGAAAACTTTGACAGAATTTTCAGGCCGCATCCCCCCATCGATTGATTAAAACCCTGGGCCCTTTTTTGTTTTCAATAAACGGGACAACACAATCCAAACAGACGGGTGAAACGAAATGCTAAAACCAGAAATGCGGAGTAAAAAAAAAATAAATAAAATAAAATGACAAGTCCTGAAATTGTTGAAAAAAAAAAGGGATTGAAACTTTTTTCCACCCCTCGACTGGCAGTGATTCTACATCTACATCTACAGATTTCATTTAATGCCCAGTTAACCAAAAATTCATTAATAAACAAAATTAAAACGGACGAACGAGTACGATCCTGTAGCAGCTCCGCCGCCGAGTGGTAGAAAATTCGGCCGAGAACAAGGAGCCCTCTTCCAGTGACAATGACACGAAAAAGGGTTTTGTTACGAGCAAGGCACGTTAAACGAGAAAAGAATGGAACGAAGAAAAACACAATTAGACAGGATCAACGTCCAAGATGAAATCCTTTTTTTTTCCTGGGTTGGGTGGATGGAGATGGAACTCTTATCCGGCTCATTCATTTCCATTTTTGCGCTTTTAAAGTTTTTTTCCTTCTGGGTGTGGGCGGCGAGTAATTAATTGAATTTGAATTAACCTCTCATTAAGGCAGAGGGATACAAGGACGAGGACGAGGCGGTACGATATTTCCATGTAACGCATTTAATTAAACCTAGATGTAAACAGACAGTGTGCAAGGCTCTGTACAGTCTTATTATGAATCATCCCATCACGGGAATGAGTCGCTTCATCCTTCCAGAACGGCACCGGGACATGTGGACATTAACATTTGACTCGCAAAAATCCTGAAATTAATTTAAAATATCCCCGTCTCGGGCGCTCGTGTTGGGTTGTTGGCGTTCGCCGTTGATGAAGTTTGTTGCATGTTGTCCTCTCTACTGTTGCCTGTGTTTGCCTTTCATTTGTATAATTACGGACTGTTCCTGGGGACTGTGGCCACGCATCGCTATCGATGCAGCGCCAAAGGATGAAAATTACTTTTTTCAAGATGACATCTGAAGTTGTTTGTAAACAGATATTGCTGCCGATGAAAGAGTTCCGCCTGAGCCGATTCCCGTATTTGCCGCAGTGGGTGGATGAATTTTTTCGCCAGTTTTTGCTTTTTGTTTGAATGTCGAAAAAAAATTTTAATTTCTTACTGCATCCGAAGCATGTTGAACATACTGCCAATTAATGTGAAAGCACTAATTGAGTTGTGCTACTCGAATGCTGAATGTCGGAAGATTCAACGTGGTAGTCAGTCGGATGTGAATGTGAACCGTGCGCAAAGTGAAAATACTGCTCATCAACCTAATGGAACACTAATGTGGTGGTGGTGGTTGAGAGACGATGCAAATGGACGTTTAACTTTTTTACTTGTCTGGTGATTTTTGATATCCTTTCTATGACATACGATTCAAGGCGGCCGTGTTTTACTTACTTATTCACTAAAGACGGTGCGACAGATTGGGGTGAACCAGGCTCTCAACTAAAATCGTCTCCAACAAGATCTTTAGCCAGCTGTCTTCAGCTGCATTAGCCTTTACTTGCCCACGCCACCGGAGATGTGATCGTCTTCTTTTGCATAGTCCTTCAGTGGTGAAATCGAATATTCTTCGGATTGTAGGATTGGTGTCAAACCGTTCTACATGGCTTAGCTACCTTAATCGTTGTATATGAGTATTTTTGTCGGTAGTGGTCCAGAATACTGGAGTCGTCCCTTGCGTCGATCGCAATGTAGGTAGACAATAGGTATGCGCATTCAATGGTCCACAAATTTTTCAAAATAAACCTCTGTTCACTGACTCCTACTCTCACCTCTTTGTGGTGAACCATAGGTCTCTTGACTGCGAAACGATCCTTCTATACAGGATCACAAAGTAGTCCAACATGATAGAGTAAACTCAGCGATTTGCTAATCAGTAATCGCCAGAAAGCTTTTAAAGCTCAATGAGTATTGTACGCTTTTCAGTGCTGATATTTTCCAAAATTAAATCCCCAAGTATCCTCTTAGTTCTATGAGTTCTGATAGAACTGAGCTCGACGATATCAAAGAAAAACGTGTTTGCTACTACACACAAAAATTGAATGGTCCAAATCCGCAACGTATACTCGCGGATATTGAACAGGGAACCGTTTATAAAAAAACACTTTCAGCAGTCCCTAAATAGACATGGAATAGCAGCAATTTTTTTTTTATAATCCACTCGCGCTTTAAGGGGCTATGAATACCCTTTCGATGGTATTCACATAGCGCGACCGAGATGCAGTGGTTCGAAACTCAGGTAGTATTAGGTTTCAGTGGCCTCCGTAGGTGGTGTCCAGACTAGCTGAGGATATTTGTGGTGCTTGTCAGTGCTGTAATTCACGGGAAGTTTTTCGAAACTCCTGATGTCATAATCATGGGGCAACAACTATTGACAAACCAAATAATAGAAAATATAGACTTGTGTTTGAAACTCGTGGTATTTAACTCATTCTTGGTGGGATGAATTTTGAGTGCGGTGTCTTCTAATTTAATATTAAGACCCGATGTATCCTTCAAAGTTGGAGACGGATGCAGCGTTTTTTAAGCCAATATAACAAGTTTATCAAAAGTGACAGCATTGTCAGAGAAACTATTACTATCTCTGTTGACAGGCAGGCTACTTTCAAGACTCTGCAGTCAGCATCGACAAAATCGAAGCTCACGAAGATCTGTAGACAAATTTTCAACCATATATCAACGACCAATCAGGTCACCCTATGCTGGGTAGCAGGCCTCGAAGATATATCACGTAAGGAGAGGGCGGACGAGCTTACCAATAAAGGTGCAGAACTAGCGTGTGTATACAACCTTCTAGTTGCAAGGACACTCTTGTAATATGCGATGTTGTCAAATGGACACATGTGCAATAGGCAGATCACTATGGCCAGCCTTCGATAAGAAGAATTCCAAAAATCTGATACAACTTAGTCGAAGGGAAATACGAGTCGTCTCCGGTGTCCTTACAGGGTACTGCGGAATAGGAATCTATGCGGAGCGTCTTGGATTACTGTACACTGACTACTGCAGAAGCTGCAGGGGCGAAGAGGAGATAGAATCCATACAACACCTACTATTCGATTGTCCCGCACTAGCCACCAGAAGATTCTGTACTCTTGGTAGTAGCTTCTTCCATGGGCTGGAGGACCTCCATATCTCTGATTTGAGGAAACTTCTGAGATTTCTATCCTTTTCTTAGTGGTTTCCAGATAAGCCGACCCTACCCCTTGGTTTGACTCCCATGAGTATACTTTGTATGGGTACAATGGACCCGTTGGACGTCTAAGTAAGTCTTAAGGTTCACAAAACCAACCAAGACTCAATGGCCATAAAAGAGTGTCGGGTGTTATACTGCGGATGTTACGATTAAACATGTGGAGAGGCTTCTTAAAGTCGCAGGCGTCAACTTAAAGTCTGAGCAGTGGCTATGCTGGGTCCCTGACCTATTTAGTTGGATCCACTTATGCCTTGGTAAATCAAGGACTTGAATAAGAGCAGAGGGCAATAGTACGTGAGAAGATCCTTCAATTTTTTCTTGAACAAGAACAGAGGGCAATAGTATGTGAGAAGATCCTTCTATTTTGTATCATTATTCACTCA
Organism: Matsumyia berberina; assembly: GCA_917880715.2. Classification (NCBI taxonomy): domain Eukaryota; kingdom Metazoa; phylum Arthropoda; class Insecta; order Diptera; family Syrphidae; genus Matsumyia; species Matsumyia berberina. The sequence goes on from OU862870.1 coordinate 42,521,234, forward strand.
CATACGAGTATATCGTGGTCGTCGTGGCTCGGTCGTTAATGCAAATCCATCGAGCAATTTTCGTGGCACCATTTCTCGAGAGTATAATTTATAACGAGGTGCTTCTCAATTCGCGGTATGGAGTCGGCAATAAATTGCAAGTTCCCTTAATTCGTGGTGAAAAACTAAAACGCTCGACATAAATGGTTGCAAAAAACTAAGCTCTGGCTCTGGTTGTCATAGGTCACAAGTCTTCTTCTACTGCATTGTTCTCACGGGTTATATTCGGAGACGCTGCTTACCGGAACGTTGTTTTGTCCATTTACTCCACATGTCCTCGTCCAAAGCGTTTAAAAGTCCAAAACGTAGTTTTCGCTGTAAAACTTGTCGTGGTTCATCTTCTCCTCCTCCAAGGCCCTTCAACGTAAACGGGAACGAATATCTTACGAAGAGATTTTAGCTCGAAACGACCAAGGATATCTTCACCCGCTTACGACAGAGCCCATACTTCAGCGCCATAGAACTGGGGTGATTAAGTTATTAAAGATTGAGTATCCTTAGTAGTTATTCGGGATAGGGCCTTATTCTCCGTTAGATTTCTGATGAGATGTCGTTATCAGAGGGAATAGCAGAGCCATGGGAGGTAAAGTCTTATACCACTTGCGAAGCTTACATTTATTTTCGAGCTCAGGTGTATTCCAAGGCGATGCATTGCGGTACTCGAAGTTTGCGTTTTGCTTAAGAAGTACTGATTCCCAACCGGTCAATGATTACATATTATAAAACACAACGTCTCTCTGCCTGTCTGTTTGCCTGTTTGGTAGTGCGCTTATAACTCGAGAATCACTGATCCGATTTACATGCCTTTGGTTTTAGTTTATAGATATTTTCTCTAGATAGGTTGTTTGTTATATGTTTTTAAATTCGAGGCCTATGTCGTGGAAAGAGTGGCGAGCGAAGGCGGACGGCTACGCTAGTATTTCTAAAAGTCAATGATATCAATGCGACTTAAATGCAGAAATCACATTTTGACCATTTAATCGCTTAGATTGATCCGTACGTCAAATTTCAGCCAACAGTGAGGGATAGGCCTTTCGTATGCTCACCCGTTTCACCCATTCAGATCTCTGCATACTTATCGATGGAAAACTTGATTTTGTAATTAAAAAAAAACAATAAATTTTGCTTTCGAAATTAAAAGCATTTCTCAACACACAACACACTGCAAAGAACAAAAACTCAAAACGACAGTTTCAAAGTAATAGCCATTATTTAAAATTTGACATTTGAAATAAAACAGCAACACCCACCCCACCCGCTTAAGCCTTTCGACGACGACAACGACACAATACCAAAATGAAAAGACTCTGTCTTGACAAAAAGTTCAACGCTTGTAACAACTGCTACAAATTGTCTTGTGTGTGCCACGCTACACAGGCACACTTGCCACCATGTTGACACTCCGCTCTTAGCAGTTCGATATTACTACCTTCACGAAAATTTGTTTCTTTTAAATTATTTCTGTGTAATATGTCGTCGAACAATAATACTCCGGCGACAACTACACGTACACAGAACGCGCGAGCTGCCTCCGCCAACCTTCTGACATTGTTGTGTAGGCACAACAAACACGAACAAATCACAACCCTTTAAGTGCTGCAAGTCAGCCTCTGTAGGAATATTGCCACATTTCGGCTGTTGCCACTTGCCACCTGCCCGCCCTTGTTCTACATGCTCAAGCCGCCCCCGACCAATGTGTGAACCGAACAACCCCTTCAATTTAAATCGAATGCGATGGAGAAAGCTTGTAAGTTGCACGACAAAGAATCTTAAAGTACCCAGACATTCAATGAGAGAGAGACCGTAAAACCTTCCGTGTAGCTGTCAAAATGCAAAGTAAAAGGATTCGGGTTTCGGGCTGCCATGCCACACGGCTGCTTCTCCACGCTGCCGACGACGGCCGACGGAAAAGGGCTGACGCAGATTTGTATATACATTGTTAATTAAGTAGTGGTGTTGTTATACATTTCAAATTATTTTATTGTGAAAATTTCCCATTCGACAATTTGTACACTTTGTGTGTGTGTATTGGGTGTGGGAGTGAGGCTTTTAGTAAAAAGTAATGAAAGAGAAAAGCCAGTGGGGAAATTGACTGTAGAAAACGATATTCGCTGTGGAAAAACTTATTCATATGTAAATTATTCCCTAGACCGGGCTTTGCGAAGGTAGTTGAACCGCATTCTCTGTTTGAATGCTGATGTTAAGCTTGATCCTGCAAATCAATGGTTAGCACGACAGCAGTTGATTAAGGTCACGTCCTGTGAGTTTCGATAAATTTTGAAATAATTTGTCAGAGGTGTAAGGGTGATGTCGAAACGCTTCAGGCAAACAACGTCCTTTTACTGAAACATCACAGTTCGTAGTTTTTAATAATTTCCGTCCTGTTTTTTGTCGGAATTTCCTAGGTGTTTAGAGCGCCTTTGCACTATGCAAACACAATCGCAAAGAATGTGTGCAATATCTTCTGTAATCGTCACAGTATCTTAACGGTGCCGTTTCTGTGAGCGCCAGTCTCATAGCGTGCTTATACGTAGAAAAGAATACCCGAACACAGCCCCTACAGCTATTGTTCGGTTTGATCTTTATACCTTTAGAATTTCCTTCGTCTTTTTCTTATCTAACCCCAGCCATAAAGCTTTAAGTACCCTATGTTCTCTTATATTGATTATGTTGCCTTAGAGGTCCGCCTTAACCGCGCAGGATGGCGGTTTGTCGACTACAGTGTCGCCTTAAGGTCGTTCTTCCCCAAGGCACACAGCATAGTCTTACCCGCTTTTAGCGCTTTAAGAGCGACTTGGCTACCGACGTAGATGGCGATGTTCCTGTCGGATACCGCCTTGGACTTCAGTTGTTCTGCAGCTTTGAACACGGCTAGAACTTCTACCTGTTAGATACTGCATATAGCTGGAAGTCTAATAGATATTTTCTGGCTCAAGGCAGTAGATACCACAACCCAGCCCAACTAGTGGTTTACAGCCATCTGTGTATACGGCTATCTTCTCCGGTTGTCTTCAGGCCAAAGACAGTGGATCTCTTTGAAGACTTTTAAAATTATGGCATATGATTACATGCGCAGTAAGTTGAGACCTCTCCAGCACGGCATTCATACAAGTAAGGAATAGCGTGGTCAAAACCATTCAAAAAATTACTTAGGTAGGCAGGATAGCTGCCCTTGTAAAGCACAGACACACATAGGCAAAAGTGGACCATTTTGTGATAAGTTTTTTGCATTTGTCTGGAGTAAGTTGGAGCTCTTGAAAATGCTTAGGATTCTTTTACCTTAATTACGTGACATTTAATGATTAAATGTATATATTCCTACATAGAGCTTTCTTCTTTGGGATAAGGCTGGACAGATACAGAGGAAGTAAAGGAATGTTTCTTTCTCCTCGTCATCCTTGTGACTTCTGCAGAAGTCGTTTAAGAGAAGACCCACCCTTCTAGAATGAAGGCCAATGGAAACGGGGCTAGTAAAACACCGATTACGGGGCTGATAAGCGAGCTTTTAAGATTTTTAGACCGAGTGAGGATGAGCAAGTGTCAAATCTCTTTGGGATTACCTTCATTCTTTGGTTTGTTTTGCTGATCGCATCGTAGTCTAGGAGTGATTTACTTAGCGAGTGGAATACTCAGATTCCGCGGTTCTTATATAGTATCGAGAGTAGTCCCACTCTCACAAGTTCATCGTCCTGACAATTCCCTGAAGTGTCCCAATGGCCGGGTACCGAGCATAGGTGAATGTCAAAATGTTGTGCCATGTCAAGGAGAGATGAGCGATAATCTGAAGTGGCTTTTCATGTGATTCTTACTGAATTTAGGGACGTGAATACACTAATGTAATGTCATTACATGATACCACATTGTATCACAGTTCAGCTAGGATAAGGCTTTTTAAATCGCCATGATTTCCGCCTGAAATACGCTACGGGTAGTCGGAAGGTCATTCTCAGGTTGAGTGTTTCCACGTCATCACTTTTCCACTTATCTCTGGATTCTCTAAGATTGATGTCCAAAAATTCAGGTTGATTTTCAACTTGCTTAAGGACAAATGATTTTTTTGTCTTTTTAAATGGAAGCGGTATAAAGAGATCTCAAAAAGCTCAATTTCAACAACACTCTCACTAACTGGGTGATGTTCGTTCTCGAATATAGGAATATTTATGCAGAGCTAGGGAGTAAAATTTTGATTAAAAGCCTCTAGAGGCACACTAGAAGGGGTTTTTTTTTCCTACTCGAATTTGATGACATGTTCGTGAGATGATCATGCCCATCATCATCATCATCATCATCATCTTCCTATGGACCGCTTATCCAATATGAGGGTCGCGGGTCTAGGGAGCTTAAGTGGACTCTCCACATTTCTCGATCTTCCACCATCGACTCTAAATCATCAGGAGCTATCCCCATACGAGTAGAGGTGAGATTTCGGACTTGGTCCAGCCATCTCATCCTAGGCCTTCCCAGGGGACGCCTACCTGATGGCACGGATTGCATGGAACGTCTTGGAAACTGAGTTGGGGACATGCGTTTGACGTGCCCAAACCATCGAAGTATGGACCTCTCCGTTCGAAGAAGTAGCTGCTCGACATTGAGTGCCTCCCGTAGTCCAAACCCGATCTCAACGAGTTACCCCAGCAATACAACGAATAAATCTCTTTTCGGCAGCTTGTATCCGCGATCTTATTTTTTCGGTCATTACCCAAACCTCATGACCATAGGTGAGGGTCGGAACAAACACTGAATTGAAGACGAATAGCTTAGCTCCGATGCCAAGTTCAGCCCTCCTGATAACAGATTGACCAAGCTGTCTCAGAATTTTTCCAGCCTGACCAATCCTACAGGATAACTCATTATTGCTCCTACCATCAGTCGGGAATAAGACCCAACCTGTTACAATGGGACTCCACTAGCATGCAGCGTGCATTGAACAGGCGTTAGGGAAATTACCGTAACCTCTGATTTGTTCACGTTTGCCTTCATCCCAGCTTTAACAGGCGATGAACCTATCTAGTGCGCGCTGAAGTTCGGTTTGAGTGAACGTTACGATGACCAAGGCATCAACAAAAAGCAGATGACTTATCCTGAAGTCTCCCAATTCGAACCGTTCCTCAACAAGGCTGCGCTGTAACATCCAATCCATATACACTATGAAAAGGAGAGGTGACAGAATGCACCCCTAGCGAAGTCCAACGCTCACAGTGGAAGGTGTTAACTTAAATCATCGTCCCCACCTAATAAAAAGAAATAAATAGCTGGGGCGACAGCTCAGGATGAGCCAAGGCTTAGCTTCTACCAACCATTAATATTGTGCATGTTACATTTTTCGACTCTAAACGGCGAATTGAGAAGCTCTTTCATGACAAATTATACTCCCGAAGGCTTGTAATTCCCTGTCGAGAAGTGGTGCCGCGAAAAATGTTCGGTGGACATGGCTGGGGCTTAAACCCACGCCGCTTGCGCCGCAGTCCAACGCACTAACCACTGAGCCACGATAAAATAAAGGAAAGGAATGTGAACCTTGACTGCAGAAAAGTGGAATTGAAAGAATACTACAAAGGGATAGACAATAAGGCGGACACCTTCTCAGTGAACCGTAGCAGAAGTTTCATCGGCAATCGTAGAAAAGGCCCAAGGATTTGACCTTGAAATACACTACAGACCCATTGCACTAGCATTCCTTCTTTATAAGAACAGGGAAATGCTTATAAATTGTCAACTCCCGAAATATCTTGATTCACGGCAACTCCGTAATGATCGACTGTATTGGGAGAAAGCAGATATAGCAACCAATAGATTGTAGTGCTTGGTATATCAAAGCCATTTGCCAGAGTTTGTCATCAAGCTCTTTAGTTGAAAACCATGGATATATCATTGAAATATCTCCACCTTTAGGCGCATATGGTTCAAGTCATTTTGGACGGTTTCAATTCTACAATTCACCATATAAACGCTAGTGTTCCCCAACTCTCTGTTTAGTCTCCGACTCTTTTTCTCATATTCATAAATGATCTCTTCTTTCGTTGATGACAGAGCAGCTTTAGTTTCTCACATTCGTTCCCAAACTCACATCCCTGCTAGTCGGAGGTAGTAGAGGAACGACAACGTATGCAAAGCTCTGATAAAGTAAAATTCAATGCGTTCAAAGCCTTATGCTATCTTCTGTCACTAAGAAAACTCAAGTTTGGGTATCTCGCTCAAATCTGCACGAAAAACCGTTTTGTATAAACCAGAATGTATGGTTTGAAGTAGATTTTTGATCGTCCGAATAATGAACCAACTCTATCTCACTACATCTTACTCTCCCCATCCGTTCTTGTAGAAAACCGTGACAGATCTGTCACAGATCCTAGCAGTTGGAGGTAGTTAGCGGACAAAGCTACACCAGATTGGGGGATTTTAAGCTGTGGATTTTCTCTTTTGATTTCATCTTCTCTTCTGTGGATTTCATCTTGTTTTAGGCCGTATTGGTACAAGTAATGTACTGGTAAAATGGGTCCACAACAAAATCAGTGAAAATGCTTACAGCACGATGGAATGCTTAAATTTTTTCCAAACTATTTCTGTATTCTAAAAATCACTAACTAAATCCCAAAATCCTGGCTTCTACCCTTTTATTTACCTCACTCATGTGTATTCATGTATCTCTACCTCACATAACATTTTTGGCAATCTCAACTTTGTTCGAACATGCGTAATGAATTCCACCTGCCAGGCAATCTAATTAATTGAAGCGTTCTCCACAAACATCCAATATTTTATTACCATATCCCCAGTTCCTCCCACCGTGCAGTGTGTATCCCTAAACACAACGCAGCGCACACACGTACACTGTAACACACTTCTAGCTCCACTTAGAATACAAAACCACATCGTCGTTCCGCATGGAGAACCGAAAAAGATAAATTGCCAAAAATATCCAATAAAAATATCATCATAAACCAAAAGCGGAAAAACATAAACTCCAACATACTCTCGCGCAGTGTATGGGTATGCGTGCATCTCTGTTAGTAGGCGTACAACCCCTGGTGGCACCGCAGGGAAAAAATCCGGCCGAGCAAGCAGCAATAGCAACTTGATGACGGTGTAGGTTTATAAATTCGATGGAGAGACCACTAATCTAAACGCAATCATCCATTAAATCACAATTTCCTTGCGATTCCGAACGTTTCCCCATAAAATATCTGAGCACTCGTACACCACCCGACAGACTTCCCCTGGTTGGGAAAAAAATGTCTGAACTTTTGTCGACAAGCGGCAGTGCCAAATCGAAAGTTCTGTTCCCGTGCCCGTGCTGGTGCTGGTCCCTGGCATGGTCGCTTTGTCTATTCGCAGAATGCCATTGATTTTTATTCCCATATCCGCATGTCGCGGATTTTCATTCTCCATTCAGTTGTGCGGCCCCCTGAACCGGTCTGCAGCATAGCTAGAGGAGAGATGTATGCAAGCACGGGTACATGCTCCGTTTGCAGAATTTTTGGAAAAAGTCGCTAATACTTTATCCCAACGTTATTGCATGTCCCTACACATAGATCACACACGATATCCACCGCCAGCCGACGCGACGACGGTCGGGGTGTGCTGCGCGAAATTTAATTTTGCCGGCAATCGTGGTGGTCTGTCGCTAGCGCTCCTGCCTTGGCTGCGAACACCGGGAATCCAGCCCAGAAGCACTTATCCGTATCTACAGCCTTCTTGTGTGCCAGCATAGGTGTTCGCTCGAACGTAATGTATGTGTGCGGACTGTCGTATGAGGGTATGTAGGACAATAATCCTACTCAGGGAGCAGACATTAAAAATACCAATCGTCATCCCCCGGAGCTGTGGGCCGGGTTCGGGTATCCCCCAGGAACACACGCCAGTCATAAATTATAACCAAACCGACCTCTGTGTGCCCGTCGTCCTTAGAAGGTACCTGAGTGAGAAAGCGCTTCTCCGCCCACCCGGCTAAGGTGCGCATTATGTGCCAGGATCAGCAGGAATAGAGGGCGAGTGCACTTTTAAACGTGAACCTATGTTTCCATAATGTTTTATTCCTGTGTTCTACTCAAATCCCAATCAATTTTCGTTCTATCGCTCGATTTTTCTTTATCGTTGTCGTCGATTTTTTTTGCTGCCAATTCACGTTCGATATTTCGAAATGAAACTCTAACAGCCATTCGCCGTTGTGTTGGGGGGCACAAATTAAGGGTGTACGGAGTGCGATGGGGGGTGGATTCCTGCCATCCATCTTTCTACTTGCGAACATCTTTTTGTGTCCTTTTTTCGCTTTGCATCGCATGGAGTTCGCTTGTACATGTTTTCTGCGCATCCTTACTTCCATTTTGTCTCCACAAATAACGTTGTGCAGCAGTTGTGGTTGTTCCACCAGTATCTAGCACGGTGTGGAAGGTGTGTGTATATCTAAAGTTGTAGTAAAGCGATTTTTCCCGCATTGTTTTTGTTTTTCCCCATTTCTGGCATCTGGTTGATTCTTTTTTTTTTTTTTGATTTTTTTCTCCTTCCGATGGGGGGTGGAAGTGATGGTTTGGGATTTCATCACGTCAGCAGTTTTGTGCTAGCCCACTCCCAGAGAACACTGGTACATCATTTAAACAGCATTTCCACTCGGGCTTCCCTCTCACCCTCTGTAAAAGTTTCTGAGCAAATCGAAATCTTCGTATACAGTTGTTTTTACCTTTCTCTTGTCATAGTCGTTGTGCGGGGCTTTATTCGAAGTTTTTTTGTTTTTTTTTCGTTGTCCTTTATCTTATAAAACAGAGTTTGCAAACCTTTTTATGAAATTTCGTAGGTTGAGTTGGGCAAATGGTTGAAGTTTGTGGATGTGTAAGGACGGATTTACTCTTTGCACTTTTATTGCACAAATACACTTTAACTTCTATATTGGCATTGTGAGGGATTCCATCGAAAGCCGAAGATTTTGGCCCTTAAAATAAATAAATAGCTGTCGAGACAACTCGAGGTGAGCCAAGGCCTAGCTTCGTACGAATGGAAGAGATCTATAATTTATAGCAGACTCCGAACGGCGAATTGAGAAGCTTTTTCATGACAAATTGTACTCTCGGTGGCTTGTCATTCCCCGACGAGAGGTGCTGCCGCGAAAAATGTTCGGTGGACATGGCTGGGGCTTGAACACACGCCGTTCACTCAGCAACCCAACGCACTAACCACTGAGACACGGCAACCATTTTGGCGCTTATCATGCTTATATGTTTTCCTGATAAATAATTGTGACCATCGTTATTCTTTTATTTCAGTGTCCTTGGATTTTTGACAATTGCAACGTTAATTGAGTTAACGGCTCAAGGTTTTTTTTTGGTTGTACACTGTGATAGTTAGATCTATGATAGCCTACATATACTTCTGCAGTGTGTTCGACCAAAGTTAAAGATAAAACAACAATCCGTAAACGCCTCGACAATAAAGGTTACAATGCCTCGCGATCACTGAGGCTAGGCGATCTTGCTCTACAACAACCCTAGAGATACTAATGGGACTCAGTCCCGTTGCACATCTTTGTCAAAAAAGTGGTAGAACGCAATGCAATAGATCTCTAACGCTCGATCGGAGAACGTTGAGTTCCTCAGTGGTAGTTCTTTTCGACTTCCGCGACCTAGATATGATCAGCACGGTATTAGACTTCATGCCCAAATCGTTTAAAGTTTAAGAAAAATTTCAAATCAAGATCCTGAACGGATCGGTCTGGGCAACTGGCGATCCTCTGTTGCATATCAAAGGACTTTTTGTGGCTTTCAGATGGACTCTGGTTTTAATGCGGATGTCTTTGATCTACAAAGTCTCAAAGGCACTTGAAATGTATGCCAGTGTCTTCCAGGTCGAACTGTTTGTCAATGGAATGGCCAATATTAACACACAGAGGTATCCAAGCCAATGGGATCGCTGACCATAAAAAGATCCAATGAAAGGTACGCACGTATACATATAGGTGTCGAACCCTTCTGTGGCTTTTTCAAAATCCGCATTTAGATTAAGGTATACTAGACAGATGGGCAAAACTCAACCACTGGGATTATATTCAAAAAGTCGGACAAGTTAACGGATTCATTCTCCCAATGAATAAAAACTTAATGAATGTCCTAAAATGCTATAGAGAGGATATTCGCTAGCTCGACTCGCTAGCTTCCTTTACACTGTACACTTTAGACTGAAATACCAGCTTTGCCCGGAAAACTGAATCTCGACTCTGCCTAGAGGAAGACAGCGGAACTATACCGTGTGAAGGCGAATTTTCTTCAATGTCACCCTGAACATTAGAAACGCTTCGACAGGCGATATTCTCAATTTCATTAGGAAGATTGATGCCCTACTGGCCTAACCAGTTCTGAAGGTCGCAGTGCTTCCTCTTTTCCTCCATGTCCCGTTTACATTCAATTTCGACAAAGTCCATACTCTTTCTTGCACTATACAGGAGGACCAGGATAATGGCTCTCAACACTGATGTCGTTTGCAGAGTATAGGATAATAAATTCCTTCACTGTCTTGAAGTTATATTTGTTCATATTTTAAAATTCTGGTCAAGAAGTTAGCGTTGTATTTGGGTGTTGGAGGACAGTATATGTTTTGTGTTATCCTTGTTTATAATCAGACCCATTGAGCAGCTTCTGATTTGATGTTTGCGAAGGCGCCAGTGACAGCTCTCTGTATACTGGCCATAATGTCAATGTCGTCTACGGAACTAAGTAGTTTTGACTTGGAAAATTTACGCTATATAATAGCCTGAGGAAGAAGAAGAAAATCTCGAACACTTTCTCTGGCACTGGCCAGCATTAGCGAATACGGGAGAGAAGACCGTGAGGACCTAAAGCATCTCAAGTACAAATTAATCGACAGCATCCTAACCTTCACCAAAGAAACAGGAAGAATCGCCAGACCACAAGTACACTAGTGCCAACCCCATAACTGTTTCCACCTTCCCTAGATCCCTCCAAACCAAACCCACCCCTACAGTTCCGACGATCAAAACAGGGGAACACAACGGACTCCGACTGAGGCCTAAGAGAAGAGTGTTCCGCTCCCGTTCACATAGCCTGAGCTTAGTGGACTGATGTTAAAAAGGGGAAGAGTTTATTCGGTCATAGACCGACATACTTACTAAGGGGCGAGATCAGTTCACTGATAACTGATCAACATACACTGATGGGTTTCTTCTCGAAAAGAAGAACTTTAACGTTAATTTTGACTGCCGTCTCATTTTAGATTTGGAAAAGGAAGATGAGAACTGCTTCAAGTACCAGTTTAGATGGTACATTGACTTGGGTGGGTCGTCTTGTACAGAAGAAATCTACAAGAAAAAAACAATTTTGTCACAGCTCTATCTACAAAAAACAAAGAACATGGAACTTAGCGTCAAAAACAAAGCCAGCGTGTAGACATCAAACTTATTTTGAAACTGAGTAAGGAAGACAGCGATACCTATCATGTACATCTTCGAAAAAATGTTTGAGTCTGTAATGGGGACTTCAACCTGGGTTACCCCACATTCTGCTATCTGGTTTCCGGCGCTAGGTTTAACACGAACGCGTACAAAATGCGCCCTCAGATTTAACCCCACAGTTGGTTTAGAAACTCTGTTTATAGCAAACATCCAAAACAGCTCTTTGTCTTAAATCTCAAAAGTGGTCAATTTATTATTTATTACTTCGTACTTCGAGTCCTTAATCACAGAGACATTCCGAGCAACTGCAAGGCGGACGAACAAGTCACACTTCCTACTCCTGACACTGCATTATCTGCCTGAATACAGACAAACAGGTATGTCTCTCAAGTTCTAATCGTTTTCAGATATTCTCAGGTTTTTACGGTAAGCCCGGCCCTGTGGCCTATTCTACTGCTATCATAACTGACCATATTCTGACGTTAGTACGTCCTGACCCAATCTAAACCAATCGGCATTTGTCACATCATGTTGGCTGAGATCGCTTTTCATCTGTGCAAGCCATGAGGCATACCTACGTTTTTCTCCACCGAAATGAATTCTAAAACTCTTTAACCCGAGGAATCATCCTATTCCAATCGTTCTTACATGTAATAGGCTATTCCACGCCTTGGATTCTAGTAGCCCGTGCTCATCTTCCGGAAAACTTTTCTTTTACAATAGCCAACGGCATCCTCATCCATTTTGGATAAACTCTGTGATTCTTTGTCTTAAATCAATGCTGAGTGAGCACTAGCAGTGTTTTTTGAAAATATTTTAGCGAGAAGAAAAAGTGAATGGGAGGATTGGAGACGCGAGTAAAACTGCAGTTTATTGGCTGTCTTTTCTGCTCCTTCTTTGAGGTGTCATGATTCTTGCTCCGTTAAGATCACTCATTCCAAAACGTGTACATCTGTCATCTCAAGCTGTGACAGCGACCAAAGATAAAAGGATCCGAGAAGCACAAATACACATTGTCCTTTTTTTTTTTAACCATTTTAACTCTCCATGGAACATCCCACCACAGTTGAATACCCCTGCCATTACCCCGACCTCTGCTCGTTTCTCCAACCAATTTTATGTAGTTACTGTGTTTGCTGTATCAGTACACTTCATCGGGATATCCAATTGATAGCTGTGTAGCTCTTTGCCTCAACTTGCTGTGCACGATGATCCTTGCCACAATCGATACTCCACCGTTGAGCGCGTACTGCTGTGTCAGACTGAGATTGCCTGAACGCCGACGGCCGACCACCCCACGTCTCATTCTACACCGATACCTTTCCACAATCCGGTCTCTGGTTTGTTCAATCAATATACGTGCTGAATTCTTAAACAGCCAGGATGAGTGGCGTTTGTGTGTTATTTTAGCTTTCAACTTGTTCAGTTAGGATATAAAGCAATAATGTTGTTGGTGTGTACAAACCCGTACACATGCACACACAAACAGACCTGGGAAATGGTGGCTTTTAATGAAAGGATATTTCAAGAAAACTAGATGACAAGAAAAAGACTGGGCAAGGCATCCCCAAGGATGTGGTCCAATGCCCTTTTGGCCGCAGGGCTGACTTTGTGGCAAAGTATTTTCGTCCTGTCCCTGCTCTCCGAAGGACTAGTTTTTCATTCGCCGCATATTGCAAACGAAATTGCGAAAAACTAGCATCGACCGATGGCGAAAGAGAAAAAAAAAATGACACTGTGGATGGAAATGATGCGGTTCGCTAATAGAGGCGCAAAACTTTTTTCGTTAAAACTTTTATATTAAACTTCCGCGGCACCGCAGCCGAAATGAATTAGCTTCCTAATCCTCGGGACCGAGTTAATTTGTAATTAAATGGCAGCAGGCCTGCCAGGCCATATGTTGCATACGACGACGGCGGGACACATCTCTTGGCGCGGCAACAACGGTGGTTGACAGCTACTTCGACGATGTCCTCGATTCATATTACCCTTACATGGCGCACTTGACAGCATTAGAGGATCACCACCCAGACCCCCGGGTGAAGGCAAAGTAATTTTGGTGGATGATTTGATGTCAAACTGATGATGAGGGTGACACCAGAGAGGAATACTATGTGTCGTTCCTATTACACCGTTCAACACTTCGAAATGCAGATGAATTGTTCATGAGTCCTGTGTCAGAGGGTCCCCGCTCTCTATTCGTCTGCATATGCGTTTCTATTTCAATTTAGAGGCAACACTTTTTGGCGATTGTCATTCGCATTGACAGGTCCATTGGCGCGCCAGGCGAGCAGTTGGTCTCAATTTTCAAGGAGTCTATCAAAATCATTTATTTCGTACAGAGGATTAAGGGATTAAGCGAGAACGAGAGAGATCTATGCGTTCAACGTTAAATGCTGGGGTGCTGCTGAGACAATGTTTTCGGGTCAGGTTGTACAAATTCGGAACATGTTTTGGATATTTTAAAAGCCATTTTGACGATGATAGTTGGATGAGGACACAACACACCGTATGAGATTTAAATTAGTTAAGTGGATCGAGGTAATGGGCATGGGCATGGGACTAAGGAGTGCCGTTTCGGGTTTTCGGTGTGTCACTTTGCAGTTGTAAATGGGATTTGTATTTGTTGTGAGGGGTGTTTTGTAATTGAAAACACGCATTCAACTGACGGTGAGCAGATGATGATGATGGTCGGCTGACCTTTTTGTTTGTGACATTTGCTCACTTTAGTGCGAGGATTTTTTAAGAAATAGAAGAAAGAAATTCGGGCTTCTAATTAATCCGCGTAATCCTGCTCTTTCTATCGGATTTGTACGATTTATCCGATTCTTTGGAGCCAACTTTTCACCACTCTTCCACACACATCGGCCAGAACGTTGGCAATTTGACGTTTGATATTGTGCTTGACCTCCTTTAACGTTGTTGACTTGTTGGCGTAAACCAACGAATTAGCGTAACCCCATTAAAAAAAATCCAACGGCGTTAAATCCAATGAGCAAGGTGACCATTCAAACCAGACCATTTCTCGAGATTACACGATTATCGAAATTCCTCTTCAACAGATCAATTGTTCGTGGCATATGAGGCCATCTTGTTGGGAACTCATATCATTGATGTCAAGTCCATCCAATTTTGGCCAAAAATGCTCTTCCAACATGGCACGATAGCTAGAAAAACTCCACTGACTGTAACATGGCGATCATTTTCATCGACGAAAAAATACGGTCCAATCACAAATGAAATCCAATGGAGTCTTTTGAAGCACATGTGGATTTATTGCTGTCCAGTAACGCTTATTTTGCTTATTGACAAAACCGTTAAGCCAAAAATTAGCTCCATCGCTGAAGATGATTTTTCTATAAAATTTAGGATTTTCTTCAAACTTTTGCAGAGCCCAATCAGAGAAGCTTTGGCACTTCAAATGATTAAGAGGCTTCAGTTGTTGAGTTAATTTGATCTTATAAGAGTGCAGGCTAAGATCTTTATGCAAAATTCGCCATAATGTGGACCGAGAGATTCCCAATTCTGGTGAACGGCGTGGAATCGACTGCTTTGGCTCATTTTGAAGTGAAGTACTTCGAACGGTGCGTTGTCTCACTAGGAAAGGAACGTTCTATAGTGAATATATTGACTCGAATTGATTCACTATAGCACGCACAAATGGCTGGACACCACCCTTGGCCTCCAATGCAACCTAATACTACCTGAGTTTCAATCCACTGCACCTCGCTCGCAGAGTCTGAATAACATTAAAAGGGAATTCACATCCCCTTGATTCGCGATTCGATTATTACGATCGAAAATTGGAGTAAGTGCTCTTAAAGTTGCGACCACCGACTCGGAATTTATTTTTAATAATTTTTAATCGTTGCTTGTTCGTGAACTTCACAATGATAAAAATGTAAACCTTGACTGACGTTTTGACATTGACAGATCATAAAAAAAGTTTAAGGGTACGTCTGTATTAAAATATAAAATTGTTATGTCGCTATTAAAAAACCGTTTACATACACCAGAATATGGATGAACTGTATAGGAAAAATGCGAAACTAGGTCCTGCTTGTATCCTGCCAGTTGCAAGGCCACCGATTACTACTTTTTACAAAGAAATAGATGAAGGATCCTTAATCAATGTTGAAACCACATGTCTTTCAGTCATGCTATGTGAATTTAAATAAATAAATAAATAGCTGGCGCGACAGCTCGGGTTGCCTAGCTTCTCGCAACCATTAATGCTGTGCGTGTTACATTTTTCGCTTGAATGGAAGGGACCTACAATTTATTGCCGACTCCGAACGGCGAGGTGAGAAGCTCTTTCATGACAAATTATACTCCTGGAGGATTGTCATTCCCCGACGAGAGGTGGTGCCGCGAAAAATGTTCGGTGTTTTCCTGGCTAGGGCTTGAACCCACGCCGCTTGGTCAGCAGTCCAACGCACTAACCACTGAGCCACGGCGCCCACATGTGAGTTTGGATACAAATAATCGCATGGTAAAGGGGTCCAGTGGTCGCAGTGGCTTAGTGGCTAGTGCGTTGGACTGCTGTGCTCCGAAAAGTTTTCGTAGCACTATCTCTCGTCGGGGAATGACAAGCCTCCAGGAGTATAGTTTGTCATGAAAAAGCTTCTCAACTCGCCGTTCGGGGTCAGCAATAAACTGTAGGTCTCTTTCATTCTTGCGAGTAATGTAACGCCCACAAGATGAATGGTTGCGAGAGGCTAGGTCTCGCCGCGCCAGCTTTTTTGTTTAAAGGCACTAACTTACAACGCGCATCGAACACTTGTGGACGGGATGAGACCTCACGAGATTTCTTAGGTTTACCACCTACTTAGTATGACAAATATCAACAAATTCAACTCTTAAACCAAATGAATTTCGTAAGCCTTAAGGCCAAAACCCTTTACGAAATTTTCCACATAGTCTATGCACGGCATCGAATTGATAAATGTGGGCCTTCAGCGATAATATCCTCTAATACTTACTTACTTACTTAAGGTGGCGCTACAGTCCGAGATGAACCTGGGCCTCAACCGAAAACCGTCTCCATCCAGCTCGATCTTTAGCCAGCTCCGTCCAGTTTCGCACGCCAAGTTGGTTAACGTCTCCTTCCACTTGCGTGCGCCACCTGAGCCGCGGTTTTGCTTTACTGCGTCATTCCTCGGATTCGAAAATTTGAGGAGCCGGATCATTGGTGTCCATCCACGACATGACCCACCCATCTCAGTCGTTGAAGCTTCACTCCTCTGCCTAAGTAGATCTCGCTATACAGCCCTTACAGTTCGTCTTTATATCTGCTACTGATACACCATCCTCCTCTACTACAGCGATGATCTTTTCTTCAAAATGCACAGTTCTTAATCTGGTTAATGGATGGAAGTCCAGCAGAGTGAATTGAGTGCGAAACTTATTGTCGAATTGAGAGTCCCCTTGGCCGATTGTGTGCCCCATAAATCGGAGAAAGAGCTCTGTAATATTGTGCAACTCGATTATGATTGTTTAAATAAATGTCCGCAATTTAAAGGCTTTGTATGTCGTTTCTTGATCATTTGCCAGAGGCCACGTCCTCTAGAATGCGAAAAATGACTCAAATTTAACAGTTTGCCCGAATCGTTCAAGTGACCTTATGCGAGATAGGAATCCACGCGGAGTGACTTGGATTACCTTACAGCGCCTATTGCAGAAGTTACAAGAAAGTGAGAGGAAATACAAAAACGTCCGACACCTGTCCGCCTGAGTTTGAGAATTTTCCTTGAGTTCTGCTAAGAGAAGTTTTGTATAGGGTGAATCAAGAGGAGGTTTGGTTGTTGAAAAACTATGGGTGACTATAGCTTGTATGTGATATCAAGATGCCACCAATCCCTTTGCTGTCTTAATTCACATGCAGTACACTTTGACGATATCTAACAGTGACTGGGCAGTAACAGAGGAAGTCGAGTCCTCATTTTCACTGCAGTCTCGTCTAGTCTAATTCTGTGTGCGCGCCCTATAAAAATTTCTACAATTGATGTCAGTAGGGTTTGTTGCATCTCATCGCTTTTTTTACGGGGAACATTGTTTTATTTGGCATGAGAGACCTCGTCAGTCTGTAAGTCGTCAAGTTTCCTTAGTATTTGTGAAAATCCTGGTTAATCCTGTCGTCGACTGTCATCTTGGTGACTGTTTACGCGACTCCTAACATGTCTGAGGATGTCCTCCATGAGTTCTTCTAATCTGATATTAAAATATTCAGTGCGATTTTCTTTATTGACCTGAGAAAGTTGTCCATTACGAGTATAATACCCATAATAAGATATGTTGGGATGCCTTTGTTGCTGCACAGTTGTATAAGCTGAAAACACTCTGATTTCTTTGTTTGGACGCATTTTAGGGGCGCTTTTTTTTTTTATTGCTTTCGCATTAAACCGAAAGGTTTCCATGACTATCTTTCGACAGCTCTGGTGAATATCTTTAAGTTCTTATTGAACACTGAAGTTGCCTGTGTTTGCCAATAGAGGTTTGTTAAGATAAGACCCATTCAGATAGAGGCAAGAATCTCAAATCTGCCAGATCTTCGAAGAATTGATTGCCAAGAGTCCGCACCGTGTAATGGACAAATATATCTTCCTACGGGTTTGGTAACGTTATCGAATAAATGTGCCAAATGTGAGACAAACCCTTCTTCAACAATCTAAGCGAGATCTCCGCTTCAGAAATGTGCTATTTTTTCTGTAATTCAAAAGATACCTATGTAAATTTAAGGTCAACCACCGCGGCTACCTCTGTCGCGCTTCCAAACAAATCCATTTAACTCATCCACAGCTCATTGAGTCTCAGGTATGCCGGCTATAATCGCCCGCTCTACCTCCCCACACACCTAACTGGTATGTTAATTACCTATTCGATGCCTCAGGCAGACTGCTACCGTATTTATTTTTAATTACTCCCATCTATTTATGTCCATCTGCCTAAAATTTAAGCTTTTGCGTTGGCAACACAATCTCCCTGTGACCGTCAGCCGACAGTTTCTAACAAACTTCACATGAAAATCATTTATTACCAAATGAAAAACTTATTTCGCCTCCGTTCCCCCGCTGCCGGGGCAAAAATAATTCACATCCACCAGCAAATAGTTTACTGTAAGTAAGTTTATTAAATGCTCATTTTCTGGCTTTCCGCCGAGCTGACCCTAAGCTGACCAAGTGCCGGAAATTGGTAACACAAAAGCAATTAACCACGATTCCCCTCAAGGATGTGTCATCGTTTGCCGGTTGGATGGTGGTTAATGTCCACCCTCTGGGTGTTTCGCATCCAGGGTGAAGTGCTTATTATCCTCGAGCGAGAGAATATTGCATCGGTCGATAAATAGATTCTCGTCCTTTTGTTTACTTGACAAGGAATGCGACATCCCCCCGTGTGTGTCGGTTCGGTGTCGTCGTCCAAGTCAACTGATTTAGTGAGCTTATGAGTTGGATAAATTCCTCCGATTAATAATATCGCTTGGGTCGAGTTTGTGCGTCGAAGTTGGATCATAATTAATAACTTCGACAGGCCCGGTCCCAACTGCAGGTCGGTTTGCCTTCTGCGATGTAGTAGTAACTCTATTGTTATTCGACGACGTGACGGATGTTTATGAGTCGTCGTAAGAAATTAATTACGTCAGTTCTTGGGGACAGATGTTAAAGCGTTGTTCTTGGTATTGTTAGCGAATTGTAAGCATTTTAGGGGGGAGGTTTTTCGAGAAGCTGTTTAAGTTACTCAAACTATTTGGTTGGGAGGGTATTTTAGTGAAAATTTAATGTCAACGAACATGAATTACACAATGTTGTCGTTTGTTGGCTGATGGTTTTCCTATTAATTTATGAAGCCATTACAATGGAGGTGTTCTTATTTCACAGGACCATTTATGTCCTGGAAATTATTGCTTTTATGAGCGAAAAGTGACCAAAAACTCTAGTACAGGTACTATTGCATTCGGTCAGAGGTTTTGAGCTGTACTGTTATGGCACTAACTCCAGAAAGAATCATGTGAGGACTCTAGGAATATGCCAATTCTTGTCTAGACTTTGAAAACTTTACGGAATTTTAAAGCCCTACATCGTGAATATGTGTCTACTTGGTGTGTTTGATGCATAGAATCGTACATTCATACTCATGTTGGTACTCACATTAAAAAAACAGCTAAGTGGACAGTCGTGGAGTTGTTAAATCCAACGCATAAGTGGAAGCATTATATTCACAGTGCTTTTTAACTGTTGATGTTTCCACATGATATTATTTACTTAGGCAGCAGTAAAGTTCCGTGAACCTGTGTCTGAACCAACAGGCTTCCTACAGCAGACACGTATTTAGAGCTTAAAACACCTCACAAATTTTTCAAAATTGTGCCTCTGGTAATAGCCGCCAAAATGAGATTTCTTCGTTGTATTGCTGCGTTGACTCGGCGAGATCGGGTTAAGAACACCAGAATACGCGAGGTAGAAAATGTCGAACAGGTAGTTCTTCGAACGAAAAGGTCCATACTTTGAAGGTTTGAGCACGTTAGACACATGCCCTCAAATCTGCTTCCAATACGTGCCATCAAGTAAGCGTCCCCAGAGAGGCTGGACGAATTCCGAAATCTCACCTCTACCTGATGATTTAGAGTCGATGGCAGAAGATCGAGAGATGTGGAAGGTCCACTAAGGCACAGATTTTGATTTTGTGCGTTGGAAGTTTTTCAACCATATAACCATATGCTATTAAAAGATTGTCCGATCCATATCGTTGCTGCCGAAATAGCAAGCAATTACATCATTTCGCTCAAGGAGAATGTGTAGTTCTTTATTCGTTCATAATATAATCTGATGAAACTCTCACCATAGAGTCCTGAATTTCATTTGTTTGCTTGACTAACTTGTACAGCGACACATGGACAACAAAGTCATGTAAGCTTAGTCCTAGTTGTTTAGCCAAAAAGACCTCCAAATACTTAATTCCCTTCTTGTAGAACTATCCTTATCTCTTACCACAACAAATATCGATGTAAAACTGTTACCAAGTAAAGACAGAGAAATGCTCTACAATATTACACCTTTGTAGGTAATTATTATCTAAGACAATAAAGTTGACGAAGGATTATAAAATAAATTTCTGTGAGAGGATATTATTGCACTAAGGCATTAAAATGACTGAACTGCATAGCTGTCATCCACCAAAATCTGACCATTCTCGTCCTTAATGTGTAAAACAATTTTGGTCAAACTGCGATATGTCTTTAAACTTTGGGATTATCCAAAAGGCAAATTTTAGACGTAGAATATTGAAACAGTTGCAATTCCTTCCACCTATACCTACACGACACAAACCGATATTTTTTTTTTTTTTTTACAAATCAAGGCCTATTGGAATTTGTGATACTAGATCAATTCACAGTTTGACAGATGGCTGGCTCAGATGGACGATGTACATATACATATGTACATATGTAGATATGTACGCGACATAAAATCGTCTGTAAAGGCTCAACCATAAAAGACTTATACCCTTTTCCACCAAAACGAAGGGTGAGCTTTTGGCAAAAAGTTTACGAAAACTCACTGAACCATTCCCACCGAACATTGATTTGGATTTGCTTGACGTTTCAATCATTTTGCCACTATATGTGAATTTTTCGTTAGGCTCTTATAACCTTTGGTAAATTTCTCATATTACTAACTAAAGGTGGCGCTAGAGTCCGGGGTGGACCTGAGTCTCAACCAACGAGCGTCTCCAGCCAGCTCGATCTTTAGCCAGCAGCCTCCAGTTCCCACGTAAAATTTTGGACCAAGGTTTAGTTTGTTGAAATGCTATTTTAGGTTGCAATGGCCAGAAAGGACTTCCACTAGCTTTCTCTTGGTTTTCTTGTCAAGGTTTAGAATTATTCCTTGAATAAAAAGGACTTGATAGGTTGATGCTTCTTCTGTCATTATGAGCTCACACCGGAACGATGTCCTATCTCCAATCTAAGGCTGATTTGTTCCTTGAAAAGAATTGAATGAACGTTGTAGATTCTAATAGCAGATCCTTTTCAAAAGAAATAACAAGGAATAGCTTATTAGTAGCAGATGTACAGATGTATATATTATTATATTAATTATTATTAAACACACCTATGACAATAATTGTTCCCCTTACAACCTTCTCACTGCTGCTAAAAATGGCGTTCTGTCAAAAAAAAAGGATGAAATGTCTGTTTTGTCTAGCCACTACATTCTATTTTATTTAAACCATTTTCGGTTGTGCAATTGCATAACAAATATTTGGCCTTCCATCCACGCAGTTTACACAGCAGTTGACGTGCAGATACACACGTCTTTTACTGTATCTACTAAAAGTTAAAGTGCGACATGTGGGCTTATGTACTTACACACATCACCAGTGATTTGTAGTAACAACCTCATTCTTTGTTAAGACTGTAGGTACGCATTTTGCATTTTTTACTGCCTTCTCCCTTTAAAAAAAATTCGCTGAAAATTCAAATAATCATCATAACATCTTCTTCATCCTGTTTTTCACTTAAATTTTGACCTTAAATAGCTAAATTTGTCCCCTAAGTTGAATTTCAACATCCCGAAAGAAAAAAAAAAATCGATTATCCAAGTTTGAGAAGCTGTGGAACGCGGCGACAATGCACCGACCGACGGCACAGAAAAAAAAACAGAAGAAGAAAACGAAAGAGTATTCCACTCAGCATTTCGCAAAGAAGTTTACCCACACAAACACAAGCAAATGAAGAAAAATAATCAAAAGAAAGAAATGAAACACTTTCAAATGGAGGGGAAAAGATAACCGATTCGCGTAGAAGTAAACCACGCCTAAGCATTCACTGCAAGCTACGCACACAACTTCATCGGCATCGAAGGGGAACACAGGCACTCGGCGAATCGGTTCATTCTTCTCTGCCATATCCAGTGTGTGCTGTGGAAGGGAAAACTCCGCCCCAATGCACCGCAAAAGAATACAAAACGAAGGAAAACGCCGAAAGAAATGAACAATTCGTCGTGTTCGTGTCCTCCATTCATTGTGTTCACTCGTTGCACTGGGATGGGGTACTCGTACAATCCAAGGGAATGTTTGCAGCTACCCCTTTTGCTTGTGTTGTTCTGTGTTGAATGAATGAAGGAAAAAATCGACAAAAAAAGAAACCAAAGTCCAATTGATTGTTCGTTTCTTCTTCGCAGTGCCGTTCTTATTGGAGCGGCGGGGTTGTTCATCGTTTTGTCTCACATGGCATTTGATCGTGTTTGTGCAGCCAAATGTTTTATGTGTGCGCTCCTTTGTGCCGTGAAAATTAACAATAAATGTAATGGCAGCAATAGTTGTAATTAATAATAACAGTTGCTTCGGTGTCGGTTTATTCCATCCCCTCTACGTTTTTATTGACACAGCGGGCTGGTATGGGACGGTGTGCGGTGTGGCACTTGTTAATTTTTTGCATTTTTGTGGTCATGCCAGCGGGGTCGAAGAAGCTTTGAGATATGTAGACGAATAGAATTTGATTTCGTACAAAAAATGTTTATGTATTGTGAATGTCCTTGTAAGTGAGAATTTCTCGATGAAATGTGTAACTCTGAATTTCGATAAAAAATGTTAACCTGGTTTGGATGATTCCTTAATTTTTTCGGCCTTCGAATTGGCGTTGAACATTTGTTGAATTATTAAGAATGTCCCCATGACAGTGAAGTGCATTCTATTTTGGAACAAGATTTTCAGGAAGAAGCAGCAGATGACGTCAAACCTTGAGAGTTCTGTTCCATTTGTATACCTATCTAGCTAACGCTTTTGACGTATTAAGTTCGTCACAAAGCGTGGCAATAGAATTTAAAAAAAATATTCGTCGTCTGTACGGCAGTACTTGGTGTCCTGGTCCAAAAATGATACAATAGGTGGTCGCCGTGGCTCAATGGTTAGTGCGTTGGACTTCTGTGTAAGCGGCGTGGGTTCAAGCCCCAGCCATGCCCACCGAAAATTTTCGCGGCACCACCTCTCGCCGGGGAATAATAAGCCTCCTCCATTCGTGCAAAAAATGTAACACGTACACCATGAATGGTTGGGTAAGCTGGGCCTTGTCTCATCCCGAGCTGTCGTGCCAGCTATTTTTTTTTAAGGTGAGATCATATTCCATATGTTGCAAAATCCTGTATCCAAAATTCTGCCTGTTAAAGTTATGTATTTCACCATTTTTTAAGACAAAATATTTTTTAAAAACATTCACGCGCCCGGATAAACTAGTTAAAAGATAGTAAAAGCCCATAACTAAATATAACAATGTATGTATTTTTAGATATTTGGGCAGCACTTGCAGTCAGTCTAAGGCTTTGAATCACTTGCCAGACACAAAAAACTCAAACTGGTTTAGCTTCCGTGCTCCGGAACTCCGGAACGTCAAATGGCCTACTTCCACAGGGCTGATTAACAATTGGGAACATCATTGTTCTTAAGCCTAGGGGACCTAGGCAACCCAGGAAGTTAAGGCTTTTAAGACAGTCTATGGAATGGCTTTGTTTTCCTAGTTTGATGTTTTTCTTAGAGTCCTTTTGAGATGATGTTATCCTAATCCCTATTTTCAGTCTTTGTAAAAGTACCTAGTAAAGAAGCTAATGTGTCCAGCCTTTCTTTTTATCTATTACTTCCATAACGGAAAGAAATGGTGCCAACTTTTTTGTGCGCCTAAAAAAAATAAATAAAAATAAAAAAAATTTTGAATTTAAAAAAACTTCGACTAAAATTTTTCTCCAGATTCGCCTACATCCAAAAAACGAATTAGTAAGCAGTCTACACAACAGTCTGTTGACAAGTTTCGACCTGATCCGGTATCCGCCTAAGAGAGCAATTTTAACGATTTATTTTGTAAAATAAGCGGATTAATCAAAATCACCCTGCAGCCAGCACAATCTTAAGCCATCTATCTCTAGTGGGTAACGCTAATCGGGTTGAGGTCATATCTTACTGCCGCATGCCCTCGAAGATGAAGTCCACCTCTACTGTAAGTCTCCCAAAAAGGGTGAAAACGTAACGTCACCCCTGGATAAAACGAAAGGTGAGTTAACGAGGAGCATTGGGCTGATGAGGTCGGGTGAAAGTAGGCGACTAAGCAACGAGTGCCCCCAAAGAACCGCCTGTCGAACTAAATCATGCCTTGCGCTGGTGATAGTTTTCGACCACGAAAGGAAAATATTTGGTGATGGATAAATGTAGAGTCTTCACTAGTAATTCAAATGCAAAAAGGAAGTGCTTGTGTACATTTTGGTGGCGAAAAAATGGTTTAATTTCTCAAACCAAATATAGGTAGTTGGCACCATTCGCGTCGCATCAATAGATTCTGAGATCTGTTTGTAGAGTCTTTGACATTATTGTTGTCGAAAATATTCCCGAATTGAATTCTAGAGACGCCAGCAATGTGTCGATCTCAACATTGTACGGTTTGGTTAGAACGAGGCTTAGAAGCACTGTTGAAACTAAACTGCAGGTACAAAAAGAGCTATCATCAACTATAAGATTTTCCTGGTTATATTTCATATATATCCGAAGCGGCCCGTAAAGCCTTTGACAAGCCATATCCTTTATTGGCGAACTACAATTTCTATTTCTTTTAAGAAAGCCATCCAGCTTCGACCAGAGTGCCAGGCTGGGTATTAAGGGAAGCGATTACTGCTTACAGATGAGTTTGTCGAATCACTACCGTTTTGATCTAAGGGAGAGTTCGCTCAAGATATATTGAAGTACAAGCTGTTTAAATAGGAAATTTTCTGTTCATATAAAAGAATCATCCAAGGAAAGAGTCTGCCTATGTGGAGTGTCTGTAACGAGAGATGTCACAGTATTATAAAGAAGTTAATATTTATAATACTGTGAGTGAGGTAGTTGTGCCAGAAAGTGGCACCCCACTTTATCCAACATAATATGTACATATGTTTTAATTATGCTAAGTTTGGTCATACATAACATATACGTATGTAAGAATGTACATGTCGCCTACCATTTTATAGAATTATCTGCAAAATCTAGGCCCCAATGAAACCTGTTTTACAATCAAACGAAAGAAGGGCCTAAGTCAGCTTTACAATCAAATGTGAGTCTCTGCCTGAGATATCGCAGTTCTTCATCTTCTTCGATCCCTGGCTTGTTGCTGCCAGTTTTTCAGACCAAACATTCTCGCATCCGTGATGGCTTGGATTGGTCCTTATACCGGAAGTTCGATCTTCTTGGTCGTCTTGAACCTGAGGCCTGCGTTTCGAAAATTCTTTTGGTTGGAGCATTGTTTTCCATTCGCTTGATGTGTCTGAGCCAATGGAGTTGACGAGATTTAGCCTTCTGAACTAAATCCACATTTTGGTAGACCTCATAGCGTGCGCAGTTATATCTTTTCCTCCATTTGGCTTCCTTGCAAATACGACCGAAAATCCGACGAAGTTTTTTTCTTTCGAAGGAGCACAGTATCTGCTCTCTTTTCCTGCTTATCGTCCAGTTTTCGGCGCCATACAGAAGGAAGGGCAGGATAAGAGTCCTAAAGAGCATCACATATGTATGTATGTCCTTCGTATTAAGAGCTACGATGCCAGCTGTTTCGTTAAATCGAAGTAACAGCGGTTACCTAGGTTTATTCTTCGCCAGATCTTCACTAAGATGTCATTAGTGGAGTTAGCGGTGGACAGAAGGATCTTTGTTTGTCGATAAAATGATTTAAAATCGCAACGAATTGATAACGTGATGACTTAACTGATGCACTAAACTTGCTCCTGGCGATCCGTCAATCATAAAGCGACAAATTGCCATTAAAGTGACAACGCTGACTCAAACATTGCGACGAATTGCCACCCATAAAGTCTTGGTGTTTGTGATTCCCTGATATTTACATTATATGAGTATTATGTCTTAGATCCCATCAAGCTATTAACGTACTTCCATAGAAGACAGTGGCCGGATAAGATGCCAGTGAGTAATTGTAGAAGTGCGAAAGATGAAGCCAACTCTAGGCAGTAGATTGGTCACGTCTTCAAGAGTTGATCGAAGCAACGCCAACAATACCAAGATAATTTTCCTCAGTCACCCTGACGCCCCGAAATCTCTCAACAACTCCTATGCCATCAGCATCAAAAACCGAAGGCAAACCTTGAACTAGTCAGAGTTGGTGTTGAAAATTTACAAGAAACTGGCAAGTATAGACTCGTATGTACAACAAAGGAGAACACAATTGCGTGTAACATTTTTTTTTCACGAATCGAAATGACCAATAATTTATTGCCTACTGCAAACTGGAGAAAAGCTTCTTCTTGACAAATTAAACGATCGCCGGTTTGTCACAGCTCGCTGGGAGAAGGTTCCATGAAAAATGTTCTGTTGATAATGCTAAGGCTTGAACCTAGGCATCTCCTATATAATCCAAGGTCCCCAACTCATGGAGTCACGGCGACCACGAGTCCTACCTCCAATAGAACATAAACATAGACTTCCTAAGCATTGGTCATTATAGATGGTAGTCGCTTCCATTATGCCCAATACCTTTCAACAGAAGTCTATCGAGAAACCTCCTCACTTTGAAAGGCGTTTAATAAGTATCATTACAGGCCAGAACTCTATGGCAATTCACCTGGAAAAATTCGCCTAAAAAAACAGACTTACGCAGAGGCTGCGACCATGAAGACGCAGAAGAACACACAACTTACCTGTTCTGCGAGTGTCGAAGCCTTAGCAGAACAAGGCGGATCCTCGAAAAAATGTTGTCCATCTACTTGAGCGAACTCCCAATTATTTATCCAAAAACCATCTATCCATTCAGTTTGGATATCAAATTGTTCGGGGAACCTTTCTCTCCCGTAAAAGAAAACTTCCCTTACACCACCTTAGGCGATTTGGTAAACATCGATGTGAGAAGCCTCCTACGCTTCATAAGAAGCCCCAATTGGTTCAATGACTAGGTATCACAATGGACCCTTCATGGGGCTAAGTATGTTGGCTTTAGTTGGCAGCCGCTTCAACCCAACCTAACCTAATCTAGCTTCTTGGTGTCTTAATCCTTCTCGCTAGAACCAACAGCTAGCGCCTCCCAACAATTGTTTGACCAATTTTCCAGTGGATCTACCCCCATGCCATGTTCCACTCATCTTGTCACAATTTGTTTGCTTGAGCTCATTATTAACCGCAAGTTGACAATAAATTGAACAGAAATGAAAACGCACACATAAACCAGTCATCCAACGATCCCCTCGGAGCACAACTCATAATCAAAACGTTCTCTTTGGTCAGTTTGTCCAAGTGTCAAATCATTTGTGATAATTACTCCACAGACTGGCGAGCACACGTTCCAGCCGAGCCATCTGCAGCAACCACTCACAGAAGCGACGAGAAATAATTGCCACACTGTGCATATTACAGCTATCATTTCACATAAAGCCTGAACGTGCCTGCCTACGAACATCACGATTCGAAGGCAATCTGCATTCTAGACCCGAACCCCACAAACAAAGTATCTGCCTGTTCGTCGTTTATTAAGATATTCAAATCGTTCAATAAACAACGAAGACCATCCCCCTAATTCCAAGCGCACCGCCAAGCCGACCAGTATTCTAGCGGCAAAATAAAAAATCCACGCAGAGTAGCAGGAGCAGATAACAGTGGGACGGAGCCAAGATTACTGCAAAATAACGAGCATGTTGCAATTGCATGTTGTGTACACCATTTAGAGATTTTAAGGAGAGGTGTGATAAGTACTGAAACCCATGTTGAACCCTGGCCAGGGACAGATGCAATTCACCACGCAGGTGATTTCGGCCCCGCAATCGCAGCTATCGCACAGTTCGCAGTTTACCTTGCAACCCTCCGCGTCGCGTTCGCAATCGTCCTGCTGGCACTCACTAAGTCACTTGCACACGCGAGTTGTGCACAGGCTCTCCCCGCCTGGAGATTCATGTCCACGTCCCAATCTACTGGATCGGAGGTAGTAGGAGCAGCACCGTATTCACGGAACACGTAGACGGTGGTCATAAGTTTGTTCGATATCGTGTAACATGAGTTTCTACTTAACCATTTCTTCGTCAGCGTCGTCGAGCTGCTGCGGGCAGTGTATCGCTCGTATCTGGTGTATCTGTTGGCGATGCCGAGGGGGTACTTCCTCAGAGCCCTGAACTGCTGCTCGGTGGCTGTAGTGCGTAATTTTCTCATCCATTTTCCAGGCCGATAATTTTTCACTTATGTAAATGATTAAATATCGTGTTCGGCGCGGATTGTCTTGTGTGTAGGTTAGGAGAGACAGCGACAACGACTACGACAATGACAAACAGACGGCACAAGAGGTGAGGCACGACTACAGGCCGTGACACTGTACATTGTTGGATTTAGTTTTTTTGGTCTATTTGTATGCTCGTGGTAGAATACAACTAACACCTCCAGACCGGAAGCGTGCGACCATCATCAATTGTCACACCTTGCCACCCTCGAAAATTGCGAATGCGCTATGATTTATATTCGTTCGCACTTCGCACAATGCCAGGGTAATTTATCAATGCGGTCGACTACACGCATCCCAACACACGATGAGGAGCCAAAGGGCAACGACGACGGCGCGGGGGGATTCACCCAGAGGTAACGAAAGCAAAATTGATGAAAGTTGCTGTTGAAGCCCATGTAACAAGTTATTCAAGTGAATAGATCATTTATCCTTGCGCCTCCCAAAGGACATGACGGAAAGCATTACCACAGACATTACGACCACCGAAGAATGGAACTCTAAGACGCAGAGTGCATTAGGCGGATGCTCCTCCGGTGGCCACAAGACACTCGTCGGTGGTCAGCCGAAAACAACCCTTAAACCTGCTCTCTCTTGGTCGGTTTGTGGACGTCACACCCAAACACAAATGGGGATGCGGGAAAGCCCCAAAGTGAAAGTCCATTATTTCCCATTAAGAGGCCACCGGTGCGGCTGACAGCATATGGACAAGATTTTTGACAAATGAGCAGTAGGCCGGTCAAGTATTTAGACCGACATTATTTTAACCCCAGCACTCGTCGTCGGTCGCCGGCGAAGAAGGAGATGATGTTGTCTTGTTTGCTTTGGCGAGCGCTCGGGCTGGATATGAATTCCTCAAGAGGCTTCTAATCATTCCCGGTGAGTTATGGCCATGTGCTGAATTCCTGGGGCGTTTTGTCCGACCTGGACAATGGACAGTGGGACTGGGGCTCATTGATATAAATAACTTTGCAATGAAGTTAATCGGTGAGGTGGTGATGCTATATTCGGACGGGGTGTTATTCCATTATGATTTGTGGCCCATGGCTAGGGGTGCTGGGTTGGGTAGTGATATAATTGCGGGAATTACATCGCCTATGACATGTGACCTTAATTGATGACTGCATTGGGTTAGTGTTTCACAAAGGACTGAAACGGTGAAGGTGTGATGTGCCGAGCAGACCTGTTGCTTGTATGCACGGGAATGCAGAGTGCGTACGATGGCTGTGGTAGAATGATTAAATTTCACTTTCGGGTCAGAGTGAATGGACTGCTGGCGGGTTTCAGTCACATAATTGATTGCTTCAAAATGAAGATTCCTGGTTTAGAGAATGAAGTAGCATCACGATGGTGTTACCATTAATTACGCACAGTTTCACCAAGAAAATAAAGTACAAGACTAACAAATGGAATACTTATCATCCGTAGAACAAGGGTTGGCGTATACTCAAATGGCTTCTAAAGAACCTATATGGACGAAAAGGAAGAGGAAACCATTCTCCACCTCCTTTGCACTAGACCAGCTCTCTCACACAGAAGAAAACTACATCTAGGTGGCATTACACTTCTTTAGGGAGATGTTTACTCTAAGTGGTTTAAGGAGTATAGGTAAGGAAATTTCCAAGATCCACGCGGTATCGCATTGGGCTTATCATCGGTCTAAGTGTGGTGACCTTAGCTGGCAGCTACTGTAACCTGACCTAACCCAATCTCTTAGTCTGAGTAAGAAAAGGTTTCATTACCAGGTGTAGTAAGCTTAACTTTGGGCTAGAAAGCGATGTAAGCGATGTAAAGTTAAATGCTTCGACTAGCTACCATCTGCTTTAGCATTGATGTGCAAGGGAGCTGGCAATTAACGTTCAGCTTCGGCTAATGCCGTTCAGTAAATAATCACACACACCTGACGAAATTGGCATTACCATAGATTGAACATCTGAAGTATGCAGCTGAGAAGGCAACGGCTGCCCTGGTAAGGATCATGCCTAATACCAACGGACCAAAGCATAAGAAGAGATTTCTCTTAGCAAGAGTTATGGCATCGATAGAGCTCTACGGCTCCCAAATATGGGCTGGTGTCATAAAGCCGAAGTCATACAGAAAGAAGGTGGAGGCAGCTTATAGAATCAAACGCGTTGAGAGTATACAGCGCCTTTCGAACAACCTCCTATGACGCGGTATGGTATCAATAGACCTTCTTGCTAAAGAAGCTCAACAGATATACCATGCCAGAAGGACAATGGTAAGAACGGCGACAAGTCAAAGCGGTACAGAGGTACCACCAAAGACAAGTCTGGAAGAATGGTAGGTACTCAGGGATAAATCACCTATATAGACGTTTGGATCTATAGGAAGCACGGGGAGGTGAATTTCTACCTGACCCAGATGCTAACTGGTGGTGGATGCTTTAGAGTCTACCTCTACAGGTTTGGACACGACGACAACCCCTACTGTTCAACGAGCACGGACATAATCGAGGATGCGGAACAAAGAAATGTTCCATTGTCAACGATATTATGAAGAACGGCACCAGCTGGTGAATAAACTGGATAAGGCTGAGGACCTAGCCCCAAACAATATCACCATACATATTATGAGCAGAAAAGAGGCATGGGAAGGAGGAACGTTTGTTGCGGAGAAAAATGGAGAAAAGTTAAGGAAACCCGCGATTTCATCTTTTTGGACAATAAGGCATCACTAGGAGCCTTTAAATCATAGTCGGTAGGGTCAAAGCTCATATGGGACTGTCTTAATCTATTTGAAGATCTTGCGTCCACAAAAAAGTTTAGTGTAGACCGGATCCCAAGACAGGAGAATTTCGAAGGAAACAAACGAGTGAATTGTCTGGCAAGAAAATGCGCAGGGCCCACACTAATTCATCCTGAACTCTCTTTCCAGTAGAGTCCACCCCAAAGTAACACAATTGGAAGCCGATGGGCTCGCTAGAGCACATCAATCGCAAAGTTACTTGAATTTGAATTGTGAACTCGGGAACCATCTGCATAAAATAGTCAATATGTCGACATTGTGATGAACGAAAAGAGACGGAACAACATATTCTTTGTGAGTTCTCTGGGGACGTAAAGAGAAAACTACTGCGTCAAACGTGGCACTTGAAGCGTACAGAGGAAACCTGGAACCTTTGGAGCATGGAGCGTTTGGAACATATGACTTCTGGTTGGCCACTGGGCCCCACCTCAAACATAGATCCTTTGGAAGGCACTTTTTCCAGGATACCCAAGAACTAAGTGACGTACCCATCAGGGACATCTGGAGGTTCGAAAAGGTTCGAAAGACTTGGGAACAGGAGAATGCTTTGAGTACTGCTCCACGAGCAAGGGGTACCTTCCGCCCCAAAAAAAAATGGGCATCACAATGGGTCTCTACTGACCTCAGTGTGGCGTTTGGGGCTTCTTTCCCTTGCCAACCCATCTACCTAACCTAACATAACCTAGCCACTGGGCCAGTACAATAGATCTTATTTGTTGCAGTGGGCTTTAGCATAGTATCGTATCGCATATAGTTTATAGAGTAGCTTATGTTTACATATGTACTACTTGCCTTGGGCTACTCTGTTAAGGTTGTTGAAGAAAGATTTAACATGTGTACGATGCCTAATTTTGGTAAAAGTCGGACATTTACACAGGAAGTAATCGAGGGTTTCTGCTTCGTTCACATCTTTGGAGCTGCAGCAGTCAAATGTTGGAGAGGGTGGTCAGTTTCTGGAGGTCTCTGATTCTAGTCTGGTTTTGCATATGTAGGCCATATTATGCTAGTGATTAAGCTTCTAACTAATCCGGCCAATCTTTAGATAGAAAAGTCTTTCCAAAGTTTAATCTTGGAGTGAGGAGTGAGTCACTTTGGTTCGTAAACACTTCTTGCATTCGGAATGTTTGAGTTCAACAGCGTTGCATGTTGCCATATGTTAAACATGTAAATAGGTCAAGGAGAGGAAGATGCAGTTGAGAAAAGTGGACACATTCGGGACAGGAATGCAGGAATGTAGTTATTAGTTTTGTTATGTTGTATGCTTTGGTCATCGCAGGCCCAAAAGACAAGTGACCTCTAAGTGAGGGCGTGAAGTACTATTGCTGTACCCATCCATAGCGTTATTTTCGGGTGAAGTCCCGGGTTTTTCCCAAGTTGCCAGCTAAGAAGGCTACACATGCTTTTCTTACTCGTTGCTCTATGTTTATTCTCCAGCTAAGTTTGGGATCTTAGGGACTTGGCACTGAAAGAGTGAACGAGAGTTTGGTCATGTAATCTAGGAACGGAAAAGACGGGTATTTTGGTCTTCATCGTGAAAAGTATCAGAAGAGTCTTACTTGGATTCACACAGAGGTCACAGCTCAACTTTTTCAGTGAGATAAACTCTCCTGATGTATGGGTATGTTCCTACGGTGTCAGCTCGTCAATTTTTTCGTAGCCCTATGTCGGAGAACCCGTGGTCGGCACGGTTCAGTAGTTAGTGCGTTGAGCTGCTGTGCGAGCTGCGTGCCACAGCCATTTCAACCGAATTTTTCGTGGCACCACCTCTTGTCGGGGAATGACAAGCATTCGAGAGTATAATTTGTCATGAAGAAGCTTCTCAATTCGCCGTTCGGAGTCGGCAATAAATTGTAGGTCCCGTGCATTCATGCGACTAACACAAATGCGCACAACATAAATGGTTAGGAGAAGGTCGTGTTTCATCTCGAGCTGTCGCGTCAGCAATCTATTTTTTTTATGTCGACGAACCCACCAGATAGACAGTAAGGTTAGGTAAGGTTAGCGGGCCGATGAAGAGAATGAAATCCTCTTCATCTCACTTAGGTCTATGTATGCCCGTTGTGGTACCCATGTGCTTTACCAGCTACTTCCCACTGGGTGATTTTTTTGTCTGATGACAGCGACTTGGCTGTCTTTGCGAACTTTAGTAGATCCGACCATGAAACATCGGATAACTCCTCGAGGTCATTGAAGAGGTATCTGCCCAATGTTTTTTTTTTTCCAATACTGTAGAGGCTTGGACAATGGCAGAGGAAGTGAGTCGTGTCTTCATGCACCTCTTTATCCCCGCATCCTCTGCATAGGTCGTCCTCGGTCAGGTGCAGCTTTTTTGCATAATACCTGAGCATATTATGGCCTGTAATTAATCCTACCAGTAGTGACAGGATTTTCTTTCCATATGTAGGAGCTTGGTCGTTCTACTTTTATCATATTCTGGCCATAGCCTTCTGGAGATTTCGCAGGTGGTTAGTGTTTTCCACCTGTTATTCGCCTCAGTTTAAGATCTTAGCATTATTGTCTCCTTTAAATGACGAAGTGGAGGTTTAATTGTACCGTCCGCTAGCTCTTATCCCTTCCTTGCCAGTTCGTCAGCAGTCTATTTTCCTGGCACATCACTGTGGCCAAGGACCCAAAAAAGTTTTACATTCTGCTGTGTGCCAAGAACCCTGAGCCCTTCGCGACAGCACTTTACAAGCTTGAATGTGATTAGAGTAGCAGCTATTTCTTTTATAGCCGCCTGGCTGTCTATGATATCCTTCCGTGATACCATGGCCTTTGGCGCCAACTAGGTAGTTTTGGTCACTGCTGCCTGGAAAAACTACTGTTGTCAGGAAGTCTTACCGAGTTGCTGAATCCTAGCTCCTCAGAGAAGACACCAGCACCCGTGCCTATGTCCATCTTGGAGCCATCCCACTGTTCTCTGCTTGGAAAGATACAAGAGAAGGGCTTGATGAAGTCCAGATACGGAATCAAGTAATCAGATTCGATACTTGTGCCCGGATATGTGCTCCATATGAGCTCGTTCTCCAGAGTTCAGACTGGTCTGTTCTCAGAGCGCTCTTTGCTGCAGATAGCAGATTGAGAATTGTCTCCTACCCTGCTGTCGGAGTTGATCTTAGTGCACTGGTTGTTCCAAAGCATGCTAGCCTTTGTATCTTGGTCAAGGCTTTGAGGTTAATGGTTTTGGTTGCAGCTTGCCACCATACGAAGTCTTTATACGATAGACAGATAGGTCTATCGATTTTGTACTTGGATTTTGTACTTACATCGTCTAGTGCGTCGAAAGCTGCGTGTCCTGGTAACTATTGTCCTTGCTGCTCTATTGGATTTCTGGTTCACTTGTTAGGGTGTGCAAGTCTCGATTTTGCCTTGAGAAATATATGTTCTAAGCAATTTAGTGGTCTTTTACGTTACAACAATTTCCTTTGGATAGTAAACTGAGCCATCATTTTAAAGTCCTGTGTAATCCACCCGGGGTACTTACTTTTCCAATTGACCAGAGCAATTCCGCTACCCCACTAAACCCGTTTACAATTCCACAGGAAAAAAAAGGGTATAACCGATATTATATTGTTTTCAATTTATCTGGATGTTTACACTTGCACACTCCACCACCACTCCACCGCCGTCCGACGCTTATTAAGTTCTCTACATGTGTGCTTGGGCGGGGGCACAATTTAATAATCCTCAAGGCAAAAATAAATCGTAAAACTTTGCCGGACTTAATCAAAGCAATAAAAATATGCCCAGTTCATTTTCCCATCGTAAATTCTCCCAAGTTCCCCCCTCCTCGGTCGACACCATCGGCTTCGATTGACCACATACGCGCTCGTCGTACACGAGGCGAATACTAATGCCCCCGCAACTACGCTTTCCCAGCCAAGGATGCAGAGCCACAATCGAAGGGAGAAATGGAAAGTGAAAATGTGTGTATCCCCAGAATTAATATTTTGTATCGAGTGTAAGAGCATAAAAAATTCATGTCAGCTATAACAATAACATTTGCCACGACCACACGCTTTGGGGGGCGGACAGGACCCAACACTTGAGGAAGTGGACGAACGGACGCGGGGCTGGAAATAGAAAATATTTTCTAAATTATTGCAGGACTCGCATCGGTCGGGAATGCTAAGCCAGGACACCGGCATGGCGGCAGTGTGGTGTAGAAAATTACTGTACTAATAAGTTATCGTTCCACACGTGAACGGAATAGGCATCGGTAGGAAGATAAATTAAATGCCAGCAGCCCTGAACGAATGCAACCAGCGCAGTAACCCGATCCTGCACGACGTTAATGGAGACATGGGTTCCAAGTGCTGCTAACACGAGTTGCATCATAAGCGGGGTAGTATCTATGCGCGACAAACAACATTGAACTGGGCTTTGATTCCACTTGTCGTTGCCATTGCCAACACCGATGCAGATGCAAATGTTTGACGCGCACTGGTAATGTAAAAACGTCACCCTCCGTATCGGATTTCAAGAAAACACTTTTCCCTTTTCTGTTCGATTTGCCATTCGTCGCTGGTTTTAGCTCCTAGAATCTGGCCGAACTCATCAGTTGGTGGGAAAGCCTCTCTCAAAGTCAAGTCACCACTTTTATGATTAAGTCGGGACGGCAGTAGGATGACTTCCGTCGGTGCCCTCGCTGTATCAGTAGACATCTTGTAACGATAAATAATTCGAAGGCGGGGTGAAGTATACATATTTGGATGCATTTAAGAGATCGCATGTGATTAAACGCGATTCCCTTAAAAATGTCCGCAGATGAAAGGAATTCCATGTCGAACGAGAAATAAGTGATCATTAGGTGATCCGGGTAGCTCAGTGGCATCGCCTTTGGGCTGTCTGCGGTTGCATGCAGGTGCGCCGCCATTTCCGTCGCCGACATCTTCGGCATCGGGCGGTATCTTTAGGACAGGAATAACCATTTTATAATGTGAATATAAAACATGTATTTTTATGTCGATGGTCATCTGATGGAGGCCGTGATTGCCTTTCATTCGATGCCGATCGCGTTTGTGAGTCACATCATTAATGCGAAGTTAGATGCATGCGAGTGTGTTTGTGTTTGTGTACAGGGATGGGCATACAATCACATGTGTGCCTGCTTGTAACATTTTAAATGGAACATTAGTTCTTAAATGTCCTAGGAGAGCGGCATTCGTTGGTTCTGAAGGATCGGTTGCAATTAAATTGAGAAACGCGAATGGAGTTCCTTTTCATTTTTACAACACAATCCTGATGCAATATCCATGTCATAGGCTTTTACGATAATGTTTGCGAAGACTAATTTTATCAGATTTTTAATATTTCAATTAACGATTAACGATGTTGCCTCCTTGAAAACAGATGACTGAAACAGTAAAACCTTGAGACAGGTGATTGAACACTGATCCTGCCAATTCTTCCGATTGCTGTACGAAAAGCAGGTAAAGCAAACGGATACTAAGATTCTTCGAAGGAATGGCCACAATGCAGGACATCGGAGGCTGGGGTGTATCAGGCGGGGTAGACGTTTTCCTCAAGCAAGAAGCGTCTCCACTCCCCAGTTAGTTCGATCGATAGCTATCTGCCTCCAATTTTGCACACCAATTTGACAGAAGTCCCGTTGCACTTGCGTGTGCCTCCTGAATTTACTCTAGTGCGTCTTTCCTTCGAGGTAGATTCGACATTTTTCTCCGAGACGAAGCGCTGGTGTTCATCTGCTCTTACCTTAGTCATTGTGTGTTCACTGTACAGCCCATACAGTTCGTCGTTGTATCTTCTCTTCCACATATCGTCTACTAGCTGATACCCGCGAGTACGTCCGTATGGAAAGACATCACATTATACCCTATATCCTTCTCCGGATTTCCAGGCATTGATAAGTAGGCATAGATTTTCAATTCCTCTTATTAATTCTTTAAGGCGTCCCTGGAAGCATCGTCCCTGTTTTTTTTTCTGGCTCGACGATGACCAGGGTGTCAGGTGAATTTGCTCTCAGGAAAAACAGTCACTCCACAGATCCACATTATTCGCTTTCAAACTCTGTTCATGTACTTTGATGATGTTCATGACGTGTCAACGAAAAATTTCAGACGTTTGAACTCAAAGTGGTAGTCTGATGGGCTCATAGAAATGCGGGGGAGAAAGACGGTTTTTCTCTAATTGACTGCCGTGAAAATCCTGGTTTGATAACGTGGTTCTATAAAGTCTTTACCTGCACAGTTTTAGATGGTTTAGATTGGGCAACAACTTTGAGGTTGAGGATTTGGGGTGGGTTTCCTGTTGGATCCTCGAGTTTTATTTCCGATTCCAGAGATTCATACTTTATATTCTCAGTTGGCAACTTGTCCAGCAGAAAATTGTTGATGCTTTTGGCTGAGATGTCTATTTGGATGAAAATAGCTCTGAAATAGCTCAGCCATGAACTCCAAACTGATGAACGTTTGAGTACATTACATTCTGTCAGTCAAACTAATTATTATCTCCTAATAATTATTATCTCCACTTGAGATAGGCCTTCACTTCATTTGCCGTTTCCCCCGTGGAACAACAGGCTGCTTGGTCTGTCTGAAGCCACCAGCCAGAAGCACTGTCGGAGCGTCCTATTACGATCCTCAATACCTTTCTATGAGCAATGGTTGCGCATTACTGTAAATGGCCCACTGTATCTTAGCCCACAGTTATAATTTTGAAATAACGGTAAAACACGTGTTTTATTATTTCTGTTCTAGAATATACCCACCAAATTTCAATTCTAAAATTCAACTAAATTTTATCTTTTTTCATACAATCTTGAACACCCTGTAACACCCTGTAGAAGTCGAATTCTCTTATTCCTTATTCCCTTCTTTCTTATTCCTTGGACACATCGTAAAGGAAACTTCTGTGCAAAATGTCAGTTTTCTAGGTCCAAAAGTTTGGGATGGAAAGTTCCCCTAGAAAGTAGGCGTGACTGTACATAATGTAAGGATTATTTGTAGACTACCCGAAGGATTTTTTTATTCGACACATCTGAAAGCGACCTCATTCACCTTTGACCTTCGTGGTTAATTCTTTCGATTGCAAGGACTTTTGGAAAATTGTGCCTCTTACATTGACGCGTGAGTTTTAAACAATTCTTTCAAGAACTAGATTAAAGATTGCCTTGTCTTAGTCGAGGTTTCGTTGGGGTTTTTATCGACCTTGATGAAGCAGCGTGTCAGCCTCATCACACCCTGCACAAACGGACGAGTTTGGCAGGGATGGCAAAATTGGGCATGGCTCTGTATAGCACCTCTCTGTAAACTTTGTCATACTCGGCCTTAAAATCAATGAAAAGGTGGTGGCTATCGATTTGGAATGCATCGACTTTTTCCAAGATCGGCGGTAAATATTTGGTCGATGGTGGACTTTTCTGGCCTGTAGCCGCATATTCCACGTGCAGACCTAATGATCGTTTCCTTATTCCCTTTGTCGGTGTCATTTATAGTAAATCCGAGGCTTTTATTGCTTCGTAGCCAGCAGTATCTTCCGTGGTCGGGCATTTACTTCAGCGGCACAGCCCGCCAGCTGGAAGGCCAGATCCTCAAAAGGTACTCACAGGACGAGGAGTCAGGTAAACTGCTTCTTGTAGGCTTGAGCTGCAAATATATCATCGTAGCCAATGAAAGAATACCAACCCTAGACACTAACAAGGATTCAGAGAATGACCTGCATTGGTACAACCGGTGCAATTAGAACCACCCACACGGCGGGGCCAATAACTGGGGAGGAGTATGCCACCCAACTCGAAAAGCTTAGATATAGCAGAAACAGCAAAAAAAGAGCTATTCCATAACGACAACACAATGATAACGAGAAGCTAGTCCTTGACCCTCTAAAAATATTCATTTTTCAATTTCAAATGGTCAACGTTGAGAGTCCTTAAAATAGGCTCTGTGTACAAAAATAAATTTTATCGATTTCTGATGAATCTATTGAATTGTTTTTTGCTTTTTTTTGTAGTTCAAGTATATAATTCATCAACTGTGACAGCACTTGTACAATTCGAAAAGAGCACTTACAGCCAAGGAATGTCATTTCACAATCAACCAAGTTAACAACATGCATCGACCTCTTTGTTCTGTGAGCAGCGAGTCGGTTGTCAAATGTAATTAGCGATCCAATCGAACGGATACAAAATTCCTACCCTCAGCCGTTTGATTACACACACACAGCGAGCCACGTAGTTGTGTGCTTATCGACTGTGATTGACACTAATTCAATTCGATCGAGCGATTGCTTCCAACTCGGACATAACGAACAACTGTATCTAAATTTTTTCATTTGCCAAACAATAAAAAGGACAAAAAACCAACAAAAAACCCTGTTCCCATCGTGCGCCGCCTTCGATGTACCTCGAGCTGGTAAATGAGATGTAAGCTCGTTGGCTATTTGTGTTTAACGAAATATCTGCTCGCTACACTTGTCCCAGCAGTGAACTGCTTAGTAATTCTCGGAATGCATCAGCACCGAATTTGATGAGCTATTTTTGTACCGCTTTGAGCACTGTGCCAAGGAGCTTCTGAAATTGTTTTACTCGACATACACTGTCGCATACAAATGCCGACACGGCATTCACCTGACTAAACATTTCACGCATCCTTCAAAATTAATCATCACATTGAGCAATCAAGTTGACATCCTCTGCACCTGATGACAGCCGATTTTGATTAATGTCGATCCGAAAGAACATTAATTAGCCGAGTTTTTGGGCAAATGTCACATTCGTTAAGTGGTTTACGCCTCGGATGCACTCGATTTATGCACGAAAGTACCACGCGTAGCACGAGCGGCAAACGCCGTTTAATCATCCGGTAATTTAGGTATTCTCGTGGGGGAAGTGGAAATCGCGTGTCAACACTGTCGTCGCAGTTGCTCTAATTTATATATTGGATCGAGATTGCTGCAACGCAGTGATTAATCTAAATTTATCTTCTGCATCGATGCTATCTCTGGAATTGGAATAATTGCCGCTTGTAATACTTTTACCGCATGTGTGCACTCGTGGAATTTTGTGATTTAATTTACTGCGGTCCGGTGTGCTCGGTTGTCACACGTATGAACATTTTTTTTTTCTTTTACGGAACGTTTGCAATATGAAGTCATTTTCGAATGCCCCACAGCCATATATGCAAGTTTTGCAAAGAAAAATGTTTTTTTTTCTGCGGTAAAACGTCTTTTCAAAGCCGATCGGGAGTAATGATGGAAATGCCAGAGATTTCGACTTAATCTATTAGCTCCACGTTTTGCAACGATTTCACTTAACATACCACATGGCCAACAAACATAAGAAACGCGTATGCTGAAATGAGTTAAATTCGCTTGACAAGCATTTTGAGTCCATGAAACTCTCAACTAACTCCTTATCCACATTTTGAGATACATAGGTTAATACACTGCCATGTAAAATTTCAACAGCCAATTCTAGCAGTCTAAATAAATTTGTGTTCAAGGGGTTGATATGCACCCAAAAGGACACAAGCGTTTAAAGGTTTTCTCAAACCAAAGCACTGTTTATCAGCTCTCACTCTCGCCTCCATGTTATGAACGCCGCTAGGTGCTTAGGACCTCAACTTAAGATTCGGTCTCAACATTCTTTGAAATTTGGTGGTGGTACCTAAGGAGAGAGGGGTGGGAGGGGATCCACATTTAATCAGTGGGGGGTTTTACAGTTCTGGTTAGATCGACATACTTAGGTAAGGTAAGATAATTTGTTTAACGAAGGATAGGAAACTTTCGTCAAGATTCTTTGCAAGCATAGCAAAGATAATAGACTTAAGAAATAACACTAACTGGTTCTAACTGGCCAACAATAGAATAGGTTGTCTTGGAAACTATTTTGTTATTCCCACAACACAAAAAGGGTACTCACAATGAACCTTCAGGTCTTCGAGTGAACGTGATGAGCCCTATCCATCCACACCCTACGTAACCTCATCTTACTTCAAGGGAACTTTTCTCCGTCACTTATACATAGGTGAGGCCTTTATGTATTGTGCTATCAGGAGGTCCTGCACTTAGGGATACTCCTTTCCGTGCTTGGTGCTTGTTTTTCAGCTTTTTCGTTGCCTGGCTACTTGAGGTCAACTGTGCTGAAGAGAATATGTACCTCTCTGTATAATACCAGCTGACAAGTAAGCACTGGACCCAAAGAAATAGTCGGCTGTATTTTTGTAGACATAGAAGGACCCTTAGACAATGCCTCACATGAGGCTATCAGAAAAGCTCTTGAAAAAAGAGGAGTAAACCGCACATCTAAGTGGATGTGCGAGATGCTGGAAACCAGAACAACTGAATCTGTATAGGGCATGGGACAATAAG
Source organism: Matsumyia berberina (assembly GCA_917880715.2). Taxonomy (NCBI): domain Eukaryota; kingdom Metazoa; phylum Arthropoda; class Insecta; order Diptera; family Syrphidae; genus Matsumyia; species Matsumyia berberina. Next base: position 42,562,981 of record OU862870.1, read on the forward strand.
AATAGATACAGCCAGAGGATGTCCGCAAAGGGGAATATTATCCCCATTAATATGTAGCCTGGTTGTAGACGAGGTCCTGCAAAAGCTAGAAGAATTCGGCTTAGACTGGCAAGACGACGCGGACAACATAGTCATCATAGCTAGAGGAAAATGCGAAGAAATCAGTCGGACTCGAAATTATTCCCATGAAAACCACGATTGTACCATTCACTAGGAAAAGCCAACTAAGGGACCTCCAACCATTTCAGGAAAATCCTGGGGACGGTGCTGAAAAAAATGCGCTTCATGATGGTTAGGTACTTTATAACCTACGTGGAAGTGGCCTGTATACAAAGAACCAACCTGAGCACAGCAAAGAAGGTCCTGCAGGAGCACTGAAAAGCTGTCCCACAGCTGCAATAGAGGTGATTCTGCGGTTTACCCCCCTTCACATTGTGTTAGAGAAAGCTGCAAAAGAAACGATACTAAGAATACTAGAAGGGAGTGGAGCATCGCACACAAAGAGCGAGACTCCCTTTCCAAAAGAGGTCGACTATGAGTCTGGCCTAAAGACCATATTCAGAGAAACTCATGTTCAATTACTCGGCAAACACATACTGCTCTGAAAAGAGATTCAACGTCAAAATTAGACAGTTCAAAGGCTTCACAAAGGAATCTAGCCAAAACCCCCGTATCCATTTTGGAGCCATTTGTGTTGATGGACATGTGATCATCTCACTCTTCTCTGCTACGAAAAGGGATTGAGAATAGTCTAAAATAATCCAAGCTGAGTGTTATCTGTGCTTACAGCGTTCCCCCTCTATTTTTACATTATCTGTGCATGGACCTGTTGAACTGGATATTCAGCTTTCAGATTGGAAAATGCTTAGAGAACTATTAGCAGCAGATTCTTGTACGAACAGGTCTAGGAAGAAGGACTAAGTGTGGTCGCGAGCCTCACCGTGAGAGTGGTTCTCATTGTGGCGGTTGTACCAAGGTGGGCCATTCTCTGAATCCTTGTTAGTATCTTGAGGTAGTATTCTTAAACGTTGTCTCCCTCTATACTAGACAGCTGTATGTTAGTACTGGTCTTCCTACTGCCATGTAGGGCTACAGCACCATTTTGGGACAAGGAGCCAAGTTTTATGAAATATCCGATGAGAGAAGTGACCAAATACTTAAAGACGTCTTAAAAAAACGTAAGGACAACACAAGGCCAGCCAAGTCATTGGTTGTCCAAGAAAAAAGGTGGAGCAGGAATGTCGGAAACGAGTTACAACAATCGGGGAAAATCTGGAGACAATTAAGGTGCAAGTGGCCCTAGATTGAATGGTGTCGTTGATCACGGAAAATATGTCACAAAATATATGTACAACCTCAATGCGTTTACTTTCACGTAGATGATATGTCGGCTGCGTCTTTAAAATGGTAAAATATGGCTCATCAAACTATGACTTTAAGTGGATGGATAACATGAAGGCTTGTCAATATACAAAATCTTGCAAATTTATTTCTTCGTTGACGCCAGTTTCTCTTTAAAATTCCTTCATATCCTTCACGAGGTAGGTTTCTGGATAGCAGCTGTAGCACCCTTTGGATGTAAAAGTGCCTTAAAATGTTTAACTTTCTGGTCATTTTTAAATATTTTTCTGCAGTTTGCAACACAAGTTTAGAAATATCTCTCGATGTTCATTGCAATTTATCCAAAAGTCTTTCCTAACACTAAGCCATCTTAGGTTAGGTTATGTTAGGTAGATGGCGAGGGAAAAGAAGCACCCAGCCCCACACTCAGGTCAGTAGAGACCCATTGTGATGCCCATTTATTGGGGGTGAAGCTACCCCTTGCTCGTGGAACAGTAGCCAAAGCATTCTCCTATTGCCCCGGGCTTTCGAACCATTTTTGTGATGGCCTTGGGGTTGGTGGTTTTAGTAGCAGCTTGCCACCACACAACGCTGCTATAGGTAAGAATAGGCCGCACAATAGCCGTGTGCATCCATAGGATGAATTTAGCGCTTGGTCCCCAAGTTTTCCCGAACATTCTACTGCAAGAGTATAAAGCTATCGTGGCCTTCTTAATTCTTTAGTTTATATTCTGTTTCCAATTCAACTTTTTGTCGAGCGCAAGTCCCAAGCCATCTTAGACGAATCTCCAAATATCTTTCAAGTGCATTTATGTCGAATTGTTTAGAAATGGAAAAAATGCCTTTCAAGAATCTCTGTACTAGAAACCTGTAGTAAATATTGAAAGTCAGGTGTTGTCCCCTGTATAATACTTCCACAAGGCCATAACCCTAAAAAAAACCCTCCGAGTCTTGCATGTCTTAACGTCAACTGAATACATTCCTAATTGTAATCCCATAAAACCAAATAATATAACTTTGCTTGTTCGACAATAAAAAAAATACAAAAAACTATCCTAACAAGCCCTCCGACAGGCGTAATCCGTTTGTTATTGCCTACCTTACAATGGGCTACGCAAATGCGAATTATAAAGCTCCGTCCACCTCTGGGTAGTTAAATAAATGTCCAAACTTATCCCTTGCTAGTTTTTTGTTTATCTTGTAGGACATCCCATAAATGAGTTCACTTCGCCTCAAATGTGTTCCCATTGTGTCGCAATTATGCATGCATACCTGCGGGCGGGCTACCACTGCTGCTTCTCCGAAACTGAATCTTAATCAAAACGCCCTCCGACATGGTGCCTGAAGTAGTTTTGCAAAAGGATTACACACACACCGACAGTGGTTCTTTTTGCCCGAAATCGACTTTTAAACAGAAACAAACGTATAATTGTGGTGCTAAAATTCCTTGCCGTTCAAATTGTCACAGAGAGAAGGTTGAACAAAAAAAATATATATAAATACCGGATGTCGTCCAATTGTTCTCCTTTTGTATTAGAATTTCGTTATCCTCGAGCACAGTTAGCAAAAAGTTTGCATTGTCTTCTCATTGTTCTCTGGCAAAAGTCAAGGCCTAACTTCAGTTTTTTGCTGTTGTTATTTCCCACTGTCGGATAACTTTGTCCGGAGCGACAGGACGATGCAGGAGAAGAAGAAGGCGCAAAACTTAAAATACTGCACGTACAACAAACGAAGAACATATCGAGCGGAGAAGAAATTTCAAAGTGAGATAATGGGCATATAATTTTCCAGCACCATTCCTCGGAGCCCCAGGAACCGGTGTTCTGATTGTTTTTGCCGTGCTTATCGGTATCTGGAAACGCCACCAATTTATTCCGAAACATGCTACTTTGTGGGCATCGATTTGATCGCACGAAACAAATGTCTACCTTCGCTGGGTGTGTGTATGTGTGTCCATCCGGGGGGAGAGTGGCATTGCATGAGCTTAAAAGCAATGGCCTCTCTCATCATTGTGTACCCAAAGGTAGGCGCTCCTCGAGTAGCCACCATAGGCTGTACATAGTGAAACACATACCGCAAACGAAGATTCTGGTTGGGTAATAGTGAAACAATCGAAAGGACTACCGGCCAGCAGTGGTGGCTGTGACTGTGGCGGTGCTGGCGATGATGATGATGGTGAATCGGAAGGAGACCTGTCAACGAGTGCAAATATCAGAAGCAGCAGAGTGAAGAGTTGGCCATGTTCTGTGCGGATAATATGTACAAGACTTAAGGCGCCAACGCCAGGACCCTTAATTTATCTTGCACGTCATGTCGCTACAATGGCTTCTCCGGATGCGGTATTATGCGCGAGTATTTCGCTATCGCAATCGCATTATTTTCGCTGTTCGTACAGTTTCTCATTGTCTCCGTTGCCGAGGTGGTCGCCATTGATTTTCCGATTGCGGTCGATATCTTCTCCAGGTTTGGTGCTATTTTCTTTTTCATTTCAAATTATCTTGGAATTTTTTGGTTAAAAGATTTTTAAGTGTTCGACGGGTTGAGAGAAAAAATATAGCGTTTGGGTGCAAAAATGCACTCTACTCGAGATTTCCTTAGGTTATGTAGGTAGTCTCGAATATGAGAGCGGAGTTCCGCAAATATATGTCCGAGAAGCTATCATTGACTCGGACCACTATCTATTACCGGATATCCCGAACACAGCAAAGGCAATACTGTGAGTAAATTCGACGTCGGGCGGCTTAAAGTTCAAGAAATCGCCAGAGTTTTACCCTCGCCGGCACCAAATATTGAAAACTAGTGGCAGCACTGGCAAAAATTGAAAGTCAGAAAGAACAAATGTCAGGCCCACAAAGCCCGCACCGGAGCCTAGAAAGGCGGGAAAGAGACCTTGGTAGTAGGTAGGGAAGGTAGGATCACTTCTGTAGACTGCATAACGTAGAAGACAAATCAAATTCCGCAATTAGACCGAATGAACCAGTCAACCTGGATAACGTTAGGCAACAATATTGTCCACCCCGACCTAAACAAAGTAAAGATAACTACATCTTAACTTTAGTCCATAGCTATCTACACCGATAGATCCAAAATGGACTTTGGTGTGGAGGTATCTTTTTCGAAACGCTGAGCATCTCCAAGACCGCCCGCCTTCCGAACCACAGCAGTGTTTTCCAAGCGGAAGTCCTAGCAGTGACACTAGCCGCCTGTGAGATTGCGAGAAGAACCATACTACGAGAGGATATCACCTTTTTCATTGACAACCAGGCAGCAATAAAAGCAATTTCTGCTGACGAAATAAAATCGAAGCTGGAATTGGAACACAGCACAAGGTCAGACTCTGCTGAGTCACTGGATATGAGGAAATACCAGGAAACGAGAATGCTGACGAACAGGTGGGAAACAGCTCAGAAATAAGACTGGAACAAGCCGAGACTTCGGTGAACATTCCGCCTGGCACACTTAAGCTCGAAGGAGGGAATAGAGCCTTAAGGGAGGCTAAAAACAGATGGACCTCTCTAAACACTTGGCTTGTGCAACCACAAAGAAGATATGGCCAGATTTCGTTAAGGCTAGGACCGACAGACTTCTGCAGATCGACAGAAGATCCCATGTGGATGAGGAGGCCCACAAGGATACAACACACTTTGCCAGTGCCCTAGTCTCTGACATCTAAGAAATAAGTTCCTCGGTCGGCACTTTTTCGAGGACATTGAAGAACTATCCGGTGGACCAAATAATGAGATTCATCAATTCTACAGGTTGGTTTGTATCACAGACGCAGAAAATTGGTCATGTTCTACTAACACTCTTTTCTCTCAACGGGTATCACAAAGGTTCTGAACTGACCTGAGCGTGTCGATAAGGTTCTTCCTTTCGCCTGCCCACTAACCTAACCTAACCTAACCAAGTTGCTGGAGCGGACAACCTAGCTATTTAAAGCAGCGAGAAAATGCTTTGTAAGAAACATGCACCAACTCATTTGGAGAATACGGTCGGACGAGAGCATGTCTGATGAATGCAACTTTAGAATTTTTTGGCTGATCCTCACAAAGGGAGATTCTCAAAGGAGTACAAGTCTCCTTAGCATAGACTACACGTAAGATCGCATCTGCTGTATTGTGACAACACTTACAGCTCTTTTTCAACAATCTGATTAGTTCTAATAAGTGCGGCTTTAAATCAGGAAATTCTACCACTGTCCAAATATTCACACTAAGACGAGGCGCGCCCCTTTTTCGCGAATTTCGTTCTGGATGGAATTGTACAGTAGTCACCCTGATGTAAATAGCTGTCTTTGGCGCGTTAGTGAGTATTAAAGACGGAAATGGCTAAAAGGATAAAACAAAGTACATTGTACCAAAGAAGATTCAACATTGACGACAAAACGACAGATCAACCTAGTCAAAGTTTATCCTGAGCTGAACAGGAACTTAACCCCCAAATGTCTGTCCCTTTCCTATATAAAAAAACCTATTCCGCGTTGATTAACACAAGCAGGATACAAAGTTTGGTAGGACTTGTGACGACAACTTTTCAATAGTAATACAGACCAGGCAGGACTGGAAAAATCACAAGCCCCAACCATCAACAGTGGACCTTAACTGGCATACAGAGACTGGCTTCGGAGTTCTTAGAGAATCAGCTAATGCTGATTATTCAGTCAGCCTGCGCATCCATTCCATGTAGAGGTCATTGGTATTAATCATCATCATTTGCCATGGTCTGTTTATCTTCTAAATCATCAGGAGATATCCCAATAAAGGTAGAGATGAGATTTCGAACTTGGTTTGCAGGCCAAGTGCTTTGCTAAACATGTATTTCTTTCAATATTTCGGACCTTGGTTGTATGTTTGGTCGAGGAACACATAGAAATATTATTTGGCGGCGCTGTCCTTGTCCGCCATAGTATGGTATATTTCAGCGATACCTATCCTCCCATCCTATCCCATTGCACTTCACTCGGTGAAGTTTACAAAACTAAAGATCGTTGTTCTAATTTCATATTCGACAGTAAAATCATCCTTATTCGATTGTTTTAGTTGCTTCGTAACATGACTTTTGTTCAGTAACTGGGTAGTCATAGTCACCCCGTCGACACAACCCTTTATCTGGAGCAACAGTTTCATTTACTCATTCTTTTCTTCACTTTCAGACTTATTATGAGAAGTCGGTGAGATACATGAGTCTTACAGTAGGCCCCCAGAGACTCTTCGCCTACCATCTCTTTTCAACACCCTGGTTATCTCTTGGGAAGTCTTATCGGCTTAAACTCCAAATGTTTCAAAGTAGCCCACACAATGTGCTGTTTCCGTTTCACGATTGAAGAAAAGATACTCGACTCCTGACTGCCTTTGGAGTAAAGAAACCAAAGTGCTAGAAAAGCTCTCCTGTCTTATTTTCTTAGAATCACGGTTTATATATTCATTCATACCTTTAAGGTAGGTAGGCCATGCGAGGCACAGACACACGTAGCCCAAGAAAGGCCCTTTGTGATGCCACTGGGATGTATAACCTAGGTGTCTCCAACTAATGAATCCTTTTGGAGTTCTTAATAAGGTTGAGGACACTTTTGACATCAGTGTGCGATAATTCGTCCAAATTGTCGAAGTTGCTCCTTGATAGAGCTTGCTTCTTTGGTATAGGGCAGGAAAACTGCAGGGGAAATAGAGGATCGTAGCTCCTGCAAAGCTCACTTGAGAAGAGGTAATCCTTTTGACAAGAAGGATGATGGGACAGTGGCCAGGGAGAACACCGATAACGGTGTTAGATCAGACTTTTGGTTCGACTGAGGTTTAGCATAGGCCAGAGCTCTCTGAAAGTACGACATGTGGTACCGTTCCTACATCTTTGGTTTGTCTTGCTGATCGCGTCGTACTCTAAGAGTAATTTACATGTAGCGAGTGGATTACCCTGATTCCTCCGTTCTAATGGGATCTCTAGAGTGGTAGTGGAACGATTGGCGAGTTCATTGGCCTTACAATTCCCTGGACTGTCCCTATGACCGAGTACCCAGCACAGGTGAATGTTTAAATGTTCTGACTTCTCCGTAAGAGACAAACGACAATCTTAGGTAGCTTTCGATGTATATGTTAGGGATTCCAGAGATCATATAACAGCCTGGCTATCGGTAAAAATTGTGATGTCGTTGCATGATACCACATTATATTTAAGCCAGGATAAGGCTCTGTTAATCGCCATAATTTCCGACTGAAAAAAGCTCCAATGGTCGGGTAGTCGGAAGGAGAAGCTCAAGTTGAGCACTTCGGAGAAGACACCACCTCCCACTCTGTTCTCAGTTTTAGAGCCGTCGGTATAGAAATGAACGGAGCGCTCGTTTCTGGGGTCATCGTTCTCCCATTGCACTCTGGAGAGGATTCATGTCCGGAAGTTGAAGTTCAACTTAGACGTTGTTCATATCTCTAAGGTAGTTGTACATTTCCATTAGAATCGATTAGACGCATCCAACAAGTTGCAACGCCTTCGAAAGAAACATGGACGCGGGACACGTTGGCTCGAAAACCAGAGATCCAAAGGGGGAGACACGATCCCTCAAATATTTTCGATTGTCTAACCTGCAAGATTTATTCATACCTACTCATCATTGATCATCAAGAAGTTCATATTCAGCAGTTATTTACACAAACCCCCAAACAGGGAAACATGTTCCATTATCCCTTTGCAAATGGAAGTCTTTCCGATGCCGGTCTCTACATGTAGTACAACGATAATATTCCAACTTTAAAGCCAAACAACTTGTCGCACAGCACACATATCTCGGGTGCGTTTTACCACGAAAATAGCCAAACTGCATTCCCCCAACGACAACCGCATGTACCAGCAGTCAGCTCGTTAGGCTTCCTCCTTACCGGCCATTCCAGTCAGGCGTCCGATAGCAATTACATTTCTTTTCCATGTTATACGGCCGCCATGATGCTCAATGGTGTGGCAATAATAGCTCATCATATTAGCCAGGCCGGCCGTCCAGCTATCGCAACTATTAGATGGGTACACGAGGCGATCGTTTGCTTCACTTAAAGATGCTCCGACACTGCGGCAAACAAGTTTTACTTTATCTTTGCCCACCAGCATTTGTTGCCAGCCATAAAAATCCGTATAAGGCATGGCATCGAACCGACGCAGAGTCCCTGCCAATGCGACGACTGCCCAAAAACAAATCAAATCGGTAAATATAGAAACGTTTAGAGTCCGCACCGCTGTTGGCTTGAATCTTTATATGGGCTCTTATATTATATTATTAATTTAAAGCCATGTTATCGGCCGCTTGTCCCTCTCGTCGGAGGTGTGCGGGGCAGGCAGGACCCCGCGTGGCCGGCTTGTTCGTGTAGTTTTCTGCTTTTTGCCTCGTCGGAGCCGCCTGTCCGTGTGTGTTTTATAGCTTTGCCATCATTTCTGGGCTTTACAAGATCGCTTTGATGCGATCTCTGATTGGTGACGCTTATCATCCCATCCGTCGATATCCACCTCATGATTTCTCCCATCTGAGTCGGACGGTTATGGACTGACTGACATTGCTGCGTAATCTGATTGTAAATTTTATTGTTTGACCGCGGCGATGGAGAGCGCCCCTCTCCCGTGCATTCTTAATAGAGATTCTAATGTTGGACCGCTCGTTTTTATTAAACCTCGGAATGCCATTAGATGCGGTGAGCACCGGCGCGACCTCTGCATGCACTCTTCAATTACAGTGCAATGCGAGTGATCAGGCTCTCGGAATGCTTGCTATGATTAACGTAGCTAATTGCCGAGCTCAGGACACAGGTGTGGACAACCAAAGCCGCTGGGTGATGGAACACTTGGTCGTTGGTCAACGACGACATTGTGATCGTGTCGGCCGAAGCAATGTTTAACAATTATACAAATTTCGAATCGCAAAGCTGCTGAAATTTTCGCAAAGAAAAAGTGTGACTGCCGTGTGCAGTTTAGGCCGTTTTTTCTGCACATAACTGTGGGTTATAATTTATTTTGTTGCATGTTGCTTGCAGATAAAAAGATACTTGTTGAGATTGAACAAGTGATGGTGCTCGCTGTTTCGCTGGTGGTTAATGGATTGTTATTGTGATGTTGACCACATTCAGTTGGACTTTCACTTTTGTATGCTTTTGCTCACATACATATTCTATATTCGATGTAATAGATACTTTGCTGCATGGAAGGCGGTGTGTTGGATTAATGCATCAGCGTCAACTCGGAGGCCTTGAGATTAATTAAAAACCGACAAAAAGTGAATAAGGGGCTGAAGGGGCAAAAAATAATAAAACATGCGTCGAACCGCCAGTAATTTGCGTGGAGAATAATAGGTCAGGCGGGATCCTTAAAAAAATTCAGAAACCCAAAAATTCAAGGACAAAATTGACTAAATTCTGAAAGGTAGACAGCAAATGGTTGTCGACGCTGACCCTTGGTAGGTAGGTATGTTGGAGGGGTGATTCCATCCTACACGATATATGTATGTATCTAGTTTTCACCTCGATCTCTGAGGATCCATGTTGATGCCCTGGTGTGGAATGTCCAGTGTGAAAAAATGGGCAGAGGTAGAAGCGTCTTTGTTAGTTGTCTGATATGTATGTAGTTGTTCCGCCATCCCGAGAACGTGATGAATTTAAGAAGGGTTTTTGTCACTGGTCACCTAGGTGATTGAAATAGTCTTCGCCGAGGGCCGTCTTTCTGTTCTCCATAGGCTGGGACATTCGCAGTGAAAATATGTAATCTGTGACCTCCTCTTTATCTATGTCACCGCAGCCTCTGCATAAGTCATCTGCACTTAACATCATTCTTCTCAAATGAAAAGTCAGTAGGTTGCGGTCTGTGATTATTGGTCCAGAGTTCCCTGAAGACGCGGCTCGATGCCATTTTCCATCAGCTTTCAATGGAAATCTAATGCTATGCTGGTCTAGACAAATTCTAAGGTGGTAGTGCTGAGGTCTCGGTCCTGTTTCGTTCTTGTGCATACCAAAATCTTGTGGTTCACGGTGAGTGTTTCGAACTCATCGCGGCAACGTTTTACTGCTTTGACTTTACTACTGTGGATGAAATGGCTTTTTTGTCGGATTAGGAAACACTCAACTGGAGCACTCAGACTAAACTGATCGAAGAAACAGACCCAGTTTTACTTATTTATATGCGATTTTCTCGACTTTCAATGGAGAAGACGCTTCAATGATGAAGAGCGTATAATATTAGCACTTACCACGTCATCACCGAAGATCTGCCACCTGATCCAAGCAATGGCAGGGCAATCGCGGAGGAAATAATCCTAACTATCGTCGCCCTGTCCACAAGTCTCGCAAACGGTAGTGTCATTAACGCGGCTTAAGCCTACTGAGATGCTAAGCAAAAGTAAAGTGTCCTGTTGGAATGCTCACAAGTTGTCTACACTATTTTCTACTGAGAGACAGCAAGAATGCCGCTGTTTTCTAACAGATGTTCGGGAGCATTCGTTTAGTCTACCTGCATCCTGGAAAGCTGTGCCGCACACAATTGTGTTTGTAAGAAACCCAAGCTTCAACAAAAAGCCTTGACCGAAAACGGGGGGAGATCTAACACAGGTTTAGCTCCTGACTCTGAGAAATCATCCTCTAAGTCTCGTACAGTAGTTTCATCGGAGACCTCATATGACCAGGGATCCAGAGAAGAGTTCTTGCATTCCCCGATCTGTTTTGGAACTGGTTAAAACCTTGAGGATGGCCTCAAGCATAGCCTAGACGGAGATGCTCTGACTCCTCCACTATTCTTTACAAATAGTCTGCGGCCATTAGGATAGCATAAGCCTCCGCTTGAAAAAACGGACCCATGACTGGTTTTGAAGCCATCCTTGAAAATTCGACTAAACGCAGCCCAGTTTAGGCTCAGACTCAGATTCTGGATGAAAGCAGATCTGAACCCAAGAAAAAACAATAAATAAATAACTGGCACAACAGTTGGGGATTTGTCAAGGCCTAGCTTCTCGCAACCATTCAGGTTGGAAGTGTTACATTTTTCGCACGAATGGAAGGGAACTACAATTTATTGCCGTCTCCGAACGGCGAATTGAGAAGCTCTTTCATGACAGATTATACTCCCGGAGGCTTGCCTCGAAAAATGTTCGGAGTTCCTGACTGGGTCTTGAACCTAGGCCGCCCGGTCAGCAGTCCAACGCACTTACCACTCAGCCACGGCGCCCACAAGCTCAGTTGTCGGTCTGTGTTTGTTCCGACCCTCACTTATATTCATGAGGTTTGGGTTTGGTAACACCAGAATTCGCGAGGCACTCAATGTCGAGCAGTTACTTCTTCGTACGGAGAGGTCCATACTTCGATGGTTTGGACACGTTAAACGCATGTCCTTAACTTGGTTTCCAAGACGTGCAATGGAATTCGTGCCATCAGGTAGGCGTCCAAAAGTTCGAAATCTTACCTCTACCCGTATGGGGATAGCCCCTGATGATTAAGCGTCGATGGCGGAAGATCGGGAGATGTGGAGGGTTCAGTTAAGCACACTAAACCTGCGACCCTCATATTGGACAAGCGGGCCATTGAAAAATGATGATGATGATGGGAGATAAAATCCTAACTTCTTATAAGCCCTGGACACATTTAAAAAAATCTTCTCGGACTTCCTTCAAAAGTGAACAGTGTCCGTACATGAGTATCATGGGGATATAGACTAAGCAAAGGATCTAGGTCAGCGCGAGGCGTATTCGGAAGAGCTCCAGTGCAGCCAAGATAAGCCGTTTTATAATTTTTAGTGCAGAAAGCAGTCACGTACTTACACGTAAGCCTTTTCCATTAAATAACCGACACATAATCTGGAAACAGTCTTGTCAAAGCCGTGTAGATCCAAATAAAATGGTTCGGTGATAAGCACTATGTCGTGCTTAAAACAGTCTTACACTGCCAACAAATTGAAACCGGTCACAATCTTTCTTCTCGAAAGTCCACTTCTAGTGCACCATTCAACGATCATGTCTGAGCCCATCTGAAACATCATCTCCATACGCCTAGACGTAGACGTAGAAATAATTGACGGTACAATCAAGAGGCAACCACCATGCATCATAGCAATGGAGACAGAACGCCACCTTACCGACAGCCCGGAATGGGCCAAAGCCTTACCTTTCGACCATTCATATTGTGTGTGTCACATTTTTTTGCACAAATGGAAGAGACCTACAATTTATTGAGAAGCTTTTTCATAACAAACTACACCCTGTGAAGTTTGTCTTTCCTCGACGAGAGGTGGCGCCACGCAAAACAATGGCTAAATGTTGGAGATCACACAGCAGACCATCGGCGATAATAACATTGCTTTGAAGAATCATTAGGTATGCACGCACGTTGTTTGGTAACTCCGCAGATTGGTGTCTAAACCATGGCGTCTTTTATGAAAACACCGCTCAAATCGCTGCATAGTCTTAGTGCACCTACACCGCTCGTTTAGCCGATGTGTGGGAGGCACGATTCCATAAGTAGTAACAATCTGCTCTGATGACAGGTGTAACCTAAATCACGCCAACAGCAACAGATAAACCATAAGGCGTTACCATTAAATAGAGCTGCTATCGTCCACACAATTATTCATTCGATCTCATTATGCAAATTAGAACTATGGTTCCACAAAACGCATTGTGTTTAAATTGACTCACAAAACAAGTTCTACTCGAAACCCTTTCTCCAACTCCATTCGTGATAGAAGTGCGTACCTCCAAAGTTCGATTGCTGCCCAAACAATGGACAAGCGAACCATACAATCTATATGTGTGTGTACTGTCGGCCAAAATAAACATTTTAACATTTGTGATAATAAAAACATTTCTTCATTGCAGAAGTGGGCAATGAAATATTAATTTATTTATGTTCTTGCGCTCTCGGCTTAAGTGCTTCTCGGTCAATAGGTTTCTCTATCCTAAGCCCAGTGTACACACCGAATTGATTTGTAGTAGTTAAGCACACGCAGTCGACAGATACATTTCACCAGATACACTTACTCTTAAGTGTGTTTACTCACTCGCGACCGAAACCACTGAAACCACTGAAACGACTGAAGTCCCGAAACCGAAATCCAAGCAAAACAAGCCCCAAAAAAAAAGGTTTCATGATTCATTAGTTCGGTGTGGCCAAATATTTAATCCATCAGTGTTGCTTGACCACAAAAACACATTAAACAGATGCTGAGAGCGCGTTCGGCTTCAGGCCAATGGTGATGACATGAAAAAATCAGTTTGGTCACACATCGAATTTAATAGTTTTGGTTCGTCCTCCCGACAACGCACGGTTCACACACTTAATGGGTTAAACAACAAGATTCGGTAAATATTTGCGAGTTGACATCTTAGTTGCGGGCTCTGTAGATTAGCTCATTTTGGGAATCTATTTTCGGAAGAAGCGCTGTCTGGAACCTTCTCTCAGCTGACTTTGATTGGAAGTGCACGGCATGTCCCAGTGTCGGATTTATTGACGACACTCGGGGTCGTCGGGTCGCTATTTATTTGCGGGATTGAAAACAGATTTTATCTGTCGCGATGTTCGCCCGGAAAATGTCGACGAATTCCCCACTTAATCAGTGACACAAGCAACTGCAGCATCGGTGGGAATGTTTCCTCCGCGCAAAGGAGTCCGTCGAGAGGCACATCGTACACAAGACGCTGAACTTGTGCTTACAAATCGCAGATAAACGCAGTGGTACATGTAGCGCCTTTTGGCCTATTTGCATTCGGTGTGGCGGCATCTCATCAAGTCTCGATAAATTGGAGAGCATTCTATCGTGTTTCGGATTCCTGCTTGTTTCGCTCTTTTCGAATGGCAAGCGCGTTCCCAACGTTGCACGCGTTGTCTCTGCTGCAGGAGCGTTTAGATCCGGAGAATTTAAATACCGTAAAACGTAACATGTGTTCCTGTTCGATATTTTGTTGCCCTCCTAAGGCCACGCAGTGTTTGTCAGCAATCTTTCTCGTATCGCGCAGCTTGAGTGGAGTACACACTATCGCACTGTCACACTGTCACCCTGTCGCATTGCCGACTTAATTAAAATTTATTTTGGAATTTCGATCGATGTGCAATTAATTCTCGATTACAGTCACCACTTGTCTAATTAAAAATAAAACTTTTATCCAATGCTGTGTTCGTGGTGTAGTTCATTCTGCTGGCTCTTTCCATTAGACGAACAACTTGAGTGCGCGTTTTGGTCTGCATTTGCATGGCGGCCGTATTTGTGGAAGCTATTTCGAAACACCACAGCTCGAACATGGGTCTGGAATAATTTCCCGCAACTGTTTTTGGTATGAAAAACATACCGAGCGTACTTAGTGGACGAAAGGAGGCCTACGCATCTGAGCACCTGAGGTTGTCCCGATTTTACATTTATGGTCAACGATTGGACGGAGTTTCTATAAGGTTAGAATACCAAGTCAAGTTATGTTAAATAATTTGAAGGAGCCTAAATCTTCAAACCGATTTAAAGCCGCATATGACGACGCTGCCTGTCACCTTCGGCACATAGTAATCCTGCTCCCCCTCCTCAAACTTGTAGAGAAGTTGCTCCCTCATTTCGTGGTCTCTGTATGCTCCAGTGGCTGCAAGTGTACAAAGATGTTCTACATACAGCTATATCTAGTTTTCGGATCCCTCCAAAACTCGTGCGTGTACTCTGGAGAACTCTAGCTGAACTGTGAAGGTAGGGAAGTGCCTCATAGACACTTTTGACAATCAGAAAAGGGTTAAGGTATGAAGACATGCTGTCGTGCGATTTCTACAGCATCGCTCTGGAGTGGATCGTTCGGAACTCAGTAACCAGCATCAGAGGCACTATTTCTACAAACACTAAGCCGATAACATTGATAGAGAATGGAGGAGAGAAACTCTCAGCCCATGTTAATTGGGCCCATTTTAGTTCCTTTTCATTCAGTATCCTAACCCGAAGGACTTTCCGAGTTTCTCCGCAATTCCTTCCTGATCTTGATACTGCGTGTGATCGGTGACAACTGGTTAATTTAAATTTGACTGATTCTATGGAGTTCATTCGAGGACAGTTCGAAATTGCACACCTTTTGCTAACCAAAGCACGATATTGGCTACTGTCTACTGTGACGTTCTGTCCAAAACGTCGGTGTTTGGTGTCCTTTCTTTGGTGTCCTTTCTTGACCGCTGAATCCATCTTCGCCGCCTCCGTCTCAATACATATGAACACGGCAGAGACATCACGCTCCGTTCTTCCGATAATGTCAATATCGTCGGCGTATGCGAGTAATTGGACGGACTTTTAAAAGATTGTGCCTCTGGCGTTGGCGCATGAGTTTTGCACTATTCTTTCAAGAACGATGTTGAAGAAGTCGCATGACAGCGCGTCGCCTTGTCTTAAACCATTTTTGACATCAAAGGTCTCGGTGGGGTCTTCATCGACCTTGATGAAGTAGCTTGCATTCTCCATCGTCATCCTGCACAAACGGAGGAGTTTAGCAGAAATGTCCAAACTAGACATGCTTCTCTATAGTTCGTCTGAACAGATGCTGTCATAAAATAAATAAATAGCTGGCGCGACAGCTCGGAATAAGCCAAGGCCTAGCTTCTCGCAACCATTCATGTTGTGCGTGTTGTATTGTTTGCACGAATGGAAGGGACCTACAATTTTTTGCCGACTCCGAACGGCGAGGTGAGAAGCTTTTTCATGACAGATTATACTCCCGGAGGCTTGTCATTCCCCGACGAGAGGTGGTGCCGCGAAAAATTTTTGGTGTTTTCCTGGCTGGGGCTTGAACCCACGCCGCTCGGTCAGCAGTCCAACGCACTAACCACCGACCCACGACGACCAGATGCTGTCATACGCGGCCTTAAAATCGATGAAGAGGTGGTGTGTATCGATTTGAAGTTCTTAAGTCTGCCGCAGTGTGAATATTTGGTCGATGGTGGACTTTCCTGGCCTGAAGCCACACTGACATGGACCTTAAAAGTTGTTGACGAAAGGCTTCAGGCGTTTACACAATGTGGTAGATAAGATGTTGTAGGCGATGTTAATAAGATTGATGCCTCTGTAGTTGTCGCAATTCAGAGGGTCTCCTTTCTTGAGGATCGCGCAAACAATACTGAGATTCCTTTCATCGGGAATACTTTCCTCCAACCATATTTTACAGATGAGTTGATGCAGGCTCCAAGTCATAACCTGCCGCGGTTGAATGGTTAATTCTGCCTGACAGTGGGATATGATTCGCCTTCGCCGTTAAGTCGAGTCTAATATAATAAAATATTTGATGGCAACCATGGTGTAGCGATTAGCATCATCACTTGTCACCCTAAGAGTGCGGGTTCAACTCCTGATGTCGGGAAACATTTATTTCTTAAAAATAAATAGAATCGAATGATGAGTTATGTAATTGAATTGAAATTGATTATGACATCAGGACGCCATTGAAATCTTATACTACCTAAGTTTCAACCCACTGCACCTCACTCGCGCTGTGTGAGCGCATGTGGATAATAAAAAAAAAAATGTTTGCCAGTACGGTGATCCACAAGTTTCCATCTTCTCAAGACGGTTTAGTAGAGCCGACGATTAAGGAGTTATGACTTACTTTTGTAAAATACTTCTTCGATTCTAGGTATTGGATGAAAAATATTTTGATTTACTAATGTCGAGATCTTCGTTGGGAAATGCCATCTTGTATGCATGTTGTACGCATGACCATATGTTTAGTATTTCCACCAGCAAACCAATTGTGTAGACCAAACTACGAGGCATAAGCGAAACCTTTTTTAGTTATAACAAGTGCACATACACTCTCGTATATATGTATAGGTATAGGTATAGGTACCTAACACTCGACCTGTGACCATATTTTTTATGAAAAACCTCGCCAACCATTCCCAGTAAAGTCGAGCTCCTACTGGAAAATTGTGAACTTCATCACCATCCTCTCGTTCCCCTCAAGCGAAAACAACAATCGCGAAACAAAAATGGAGGAAAATCCTGCTGGATTGATGTAGTCCTTCTTTTTTCGAATTAATTTCGTTATGTCCGGTTCGTATCAAAACATAATCCACCGCAGAATACAATTTGTATGTAAATTTTTTCCAGACTGCACTTACACGCTTACTTACACTCGCCAACAGTAGTCCACTGTGGCAGTCGAGCTACCATTGAGCAGCCATTCATCCATCCATCCAGTGATACGTCGTCCTTCCTTCCTTCTATCTGCACGACCACCAACCCCCGTTTCGGTGACAAGGGACGGTGTTAAAAATCCAGTTACTTTTTTGTATCGTCACAAATTTACATTAAGCTCGTGATGAATTATTTTTCCTCGGCGATACCCCCTCCCACTACACGGCTTCTGTCGTTGGTCCAATTGTCCTGCTGCTGACGACGTCGTATTAGTTTAACGATGGCATGAATAAAAAATCAGCGCACTCGTATTTTCCCTGATCCTTTGTTGTCCTTTGGACTCCTCGCGTACAAGGGAGGTCGCTCGTGAACTCATTATTTTCTCCGAATGATGATTGTGTTATTTAACGGAAGACTTAACTTTATTAACTTTCTCCACGATTCGAGGGGCTAAATATTGCGCCACTCCTCCCCCCTTTTACCACCGATTACGTTTGAGACTCTGACTCGAGTCAAGATACGACACGAAATGTCGGCCATTTTGTCCGGAAGGAGGAGGGCAGAGCGCTGTTAACGTTGTCCACCGGCATGTTTGTGGACCCGAAAAAACGCATACAACTGTGGCCCGGGAAAGTGATTGATTTATACGCCTAGCGTCAGGCGCGATAAGAGAACAAGCGAAGAATATCCAACACGAAATTAGTGTTATTCGATTATCGGTCGAAGCGGCTTCCTTCGATCCGCAGATCAAAGCAGAACGCGCGACCAGGAATGCCCGGGAACATGTGTCTCTTTTGGAAAATCATTAATTTACCTCGAATTTATTCGAGGAGTTCCATTAAAATTGAATATTTATAAGCGGCAAGGATGCCGCAACGACATCATGGCCGCTGCAAGCCTCACGAGACTCGACGGCGTTGCGATTGCGCCGGCCGCACCGAACTGGTTCCAACGGTAGGAGCCGGGGCTGGTCGTTGTTTTTAGTTCTTTCATGGGTTTCTGTTAATTAATCGACCGACATGAAATGCCGACGTGGGGCGGCATAGAATGGTCAAAGAGATGTGCGCGCCCGAGAAGACGGTGTACGGACGCACTTAAGAAGCGGTGGCAAATTGTTCTCTTTTTCCCTTCCTTCTTTCGTTGGTTTTTTTTTTCTTGTCACATGTAAAACATCATCCATTGAATCAGAGGGAAATATGCAGATTAAGAATATGAAATCATATGTCAGTCTTATCGGCAGATTTTAATTTGCGTGTTGCAGCGGTATGATGCATTTTACTGTGTGCTTTTGCCACCATTACGTTTTATGTCGATGAAGACTTGAACATGATACTTTATAGCGTAGGTAAGTTAGCAAGCCAGTTGATAATTCGATAACGATTGACTATATGTGTCTAGACAGCGAAACAGCGGAGTCACTCCCGCATCAACTAACCCGCACTATTACCACAGCGTGTCGTAGGGGCAAATTCGATGAAATCATATCAGATATGATGCGAAATGCCCTAAACCTAACTTCGAGGTGGTGTAGGCCGAAGGGGCTGACCATAAATCCCGGAAAAACTGTCCTTGGATCCGTTTCCAGAAAGAGGAAACACAACCTCAAACAAGTTTCACTGGAAAACACCCCTATTGATCTGTCCAGCGAAGCAAAGTATATTGGAGTAATACATGCTTGACAAAATGCTTACCTGGAACTCACACCTTAACATGGTTACCAACAAGGCTACTACGGCAATGTTCGTGTGCCAATGCCTGTACGGCAAAACTTGGGGACTGAACCCCAAAATGGTTTATTGGTTGTACAGCTCCATAATTAAACCAATGATCACCTATGCGTCATTAGTATGGTGGCCAAAAACTGTACAATCCACAAGGCAGGAAAAGCTGAGCAAGATTTATCGCTTAGCCTGCGTAGGAATCACCGGGGCTATGAGAACGTGCTCAACGGCAACTACAGGAGCAATGTTTAACCTCACGCCGCTACATCCGGCAGTACAAAAAGAAGCTAAGTTTAGTGCTCTATGACTGCCTCAGATACTGGACTTTAAAGTCGGTGACTGCGAATAGTGGAATACATTCGTCGTGACCCAATTCTTAAGATTCCAGATACAGAAGTTTCAAAGTTGTTATGAAAAAGAAGGCCCTACCACCCTACCAAATTCCCAAATCTGGTATACAGATGGTTCAAAATTGGAAAACGGCAGCACAGGTACTAGGGTTTATGGTCCCAGTTTCCAACGGTCGACAGGGCTTGGAAAGTCGCGTACAGTATTTCAAGCGGAAGTCCACGCTATTGAATTGTATATAAGAGAATGCCTGCAGAGAAGAACCCGAGGAATTCGCATCTACATCTTTTCAGATAGTCAAGCAGCACTGTTAGCCCTTAAATCCTATACGGTAGGGTCCAACCTTGTCTGGGACTGTATTAACCTCCTCGAAAGCCATGCATAGATAAATAAGGTTAGCGTAGCCTGGATCCCAGGACTTGAAGGCTTCGAAGGCAATGAACAGGGTGACTGCCTAGCGAGAAGAGGCGTTTGCCGCCCCCTCGTTGGCCCCGAAGCCTGTTTTGGGGTACCACCCAACAGTGCCTACTCAAAGATAACACAATGGGAGATCAACAAACACGCTGACTACTGGGCGAACAACCGAAAAAGTTCATCAACCCCAACCTATACAAGGCGAAGACTTTACTTAATCTCACCAAAGAAGAGTTAAGAACCTTAGCGGCCTATCTATCAGGACATTGTCCACTCAGATACCACCTACATAAAATGAAAGTATCAGATACCGACGTTTGCCGGTTCTGTGCAGAACAGAAAAAGACTACTGAACATATTTTGTGCGTATGTCCAGGATCCGCAAAGAAAAGACTACTCCACTTCAGGCGGGCTTCGGTCCACCCAGTGAAAATTCGGAATATGGAACCTAAGGCTATACTGAGGTTTATCAAAAACCTCAATATAACCTCTGGTTAAACCATATGGGCCACCACAATAGACCTCATAGCTCGCAGTGCGCATTTCAAGACTGACTGAACGACGCACGTTCAACGAGGAGAGCTGACTTTCAAGACTGCTTAGACACATTCAGACTGGCAATTAGAGAAAAAGAAAAAAGGTGCTTCAAACGTCTATGTGACGAAACTGATAACAATCCTTGGGCCATGGCATACTGCATGGTAATGATAAAGCTGATGGGCTGTACGTCTCCACAAAAACTATCTCCGTCAATGTTGAAGTCGATAGTAGATACCTTAAAAGAACTCCTAAATAGTGCTCTAAACAAGCTAAGCGAATGGGCAGCTCGATATGCTTTGGGTGTGAACACCCGCATTACAATGGTAGGAGGATCGATGCCAATGCAATGGTGGTCAAGTTTAACTTTCACCAACGAAGCAAAATACTTGGGTATTCTTTTAGAGAGGACGTTAAGCTGGAAACCAAACACTTAAGAGAGAGTGAAGAAAGCTACAGTAGCCCTTTTCTCTTGCAAAAAGGTAATCGAAATTGAATGGGGACTGCAACCCTCCATAACGTATTGGCTCCATATTTGGATAATAAAACCGATACTTACGTACAGGGTGATGGTGTGGTGGACCGCGGACAACATAGCCATAAACTGCGATAATTTAAGCAAAGTCCAACGAAGAGCTTCCATATGTATCAGCGAAACTCTTCGTACGACTTCCTCTGCAGGTCTGGACATTTCGTTTTATCTATCACCCCTCGACATTTTCAGCAGACAAATGGCAGCTAGTGCACCCATCCCCCTCAAAGCAACCACACAGTGGTCTAGTAAAGATTTTGGCCACGCTTCCATTTTGAAAAATGTCAAAATATCTCCCAGAAACATAGACATCCAGCTAAGTTTTGACAGGAACTTCGAGGTAACCAAGCCTCCCAGGTCATTCTGGGACGATGTATTCTCAGAAGACAAGTCGATTAAATTTTATGCCGACGCGGTTCAAAAACTAGCAATGGGGTGAGTGGTTGTGGTTTCTCCTAAAGACTTAACCTCAGTCTAGTATTCTGTCTTCCAAATCATTGTAGATTGTTCCAGGCGGAAAATATGCCGATCAGAGAAGTCTTATTTTGGCTAAAGAAAAACTTGACATCAGCCACGGATATCTGTATCTTTTCGGACAGTCAAGTCCATGCAAGCAGTCTAACAGTGACCTTCCAGAGAACTGTAAGGCTGATGAACTCGTCAGATATGGAATAACATTACCTTTTGGGCCTGATAGGGGCACCTTAGGTATACCGGTCTTTACTTGTAAACTTAAACTAAAGCTAGATGCTATCGAAAGAACAAATCTTAGGTAAACAAGTGGACAGATTTGACCAAAGCTGGATCTGAAACGCTCTAAGTATTTGTATTCTCTTAATAGGTCGCTTATTAG
This sequence comes from Matsumyia berberina, assembly GCA_917880715.2. Classification (NCBI taxonomy): domain Eukaryota; kingdom Metazoa; phylum Arthropoda; class Insecta; order Diptera; family Syrphidae; genus Matsumyia; species Matsumyia berberina. The sequence goes on from OU862870.1 coordinate 42,584,816, forward strand.
CACTAGAGTAGGTGTCATTACTGGACACTGTCTAATAAGCAAGCATGCAACAAGGCTTGGCGTTTACGCAAATGACTTCTGCAGAAGCTGTATGGAAAAGGAAGAAGAGGAGATCCTTCTGGTATTACGACGGGCCTCTCATGGGTCTAAGTGTGTTGCCTTTAGCTGGCAGCCACTTTAAACAAACCATGAGTAGTCAGGCCTGTTCAAGGACTTTCCTACCCTCTGTCAAAAGTTGCCCTTTCCTTTGCACAATGAAAACTCATTTGAGAATGAGAAGTGTACTGTAGTACATACTGACTCCAACATACTCTGACTCAAACATACTCTAATTCAGGCATAATAAATTGAATTTTGACTCGCTACACCATCTCACAGGATCATTTCTTTTTCTCTTACACCAACATAAAGCGCACGCCAACTATAAAGTAATCGACAATAATTATGTCCTACATATGAACCATAATTTTTTTTCCATTGAACCACTAGTTGACGGTTTTCTTTTTGAAGCGTGTAAATCTCATTACGCGGATTACAGAGTCACATCCATATAAGTCACACGCAAGCAACGACACTCATATTAATTTTTATTTCAAATAAAAAATATGCTCACCGTTCGTCTTCAAGCCAATTATGTCGCACGCACGTCACCGATTTTCCAAACAACCCCTACAATGCGTATCCATGTGAACATGCTTTACGCGCCTCGTTTCCCCTGGATCTGCACCAAATCGCAGTCTCAGCAGCAGTGTCTACACGAGTTCTGCGCACTGCCCAGTGGAGCGTAATTAACGTCAGATAACATTATGCGAGCTACCCAACATGCACAAAGGTGTCAACTTCTGGAGTTTGCTGCACAGGCTGCAAAGGTGCATAAGAAAAAGGTGTGTTCAAGACCATTGTGCACCACTATCGAATTGCCTTAAGTTTCCATAATGGTGTGGAGCACAACAAATATGGGTCGATTTAATGACGCCAAGTCAAGCCGAGCGTGAAACGAAGGCGTGGCAAGACACCAAACCGCGTGTTCGCATAGGCCACCAGCTCACCCGGCAATTAATATGATTACGTCGGCCATTCATTTTACATAATTTATGAGCATTGTTCTCGAAGCGCGGCCGCCTTTTACTCGCTTGTAGACACACGTTGATTAGGATTTTTACCTCATCCAACAGATAACGTAAGCTGTGTGCTTTTGCGGTGATGTGAGTGCATCATGGGGAGGGTTGCAAGTGCGGTAACCACTGTCAACATAGTCGAAGGCGGAAATCCACCTATGAGGTGTACACCTACCAGCCACCGGCAGAAGCCATCCATCCAGCCATCTGTCCAGTCGTTCGACATGTACCACCGCACTATCGAGGAGCTGCATTCTGCATCGTTATTTATCCTCCCGTACTTGCAGTGACACTGTGTGGCGCACGGCTCCCGAACACAGCCGCAAACAGCAGAAATACATATAAACAACAAGCAACAGGAACGTATGAAAGGGAGGCAAAAATTAATAATGGCCGCCTCTGTCGTCGTCGCTGGATGTCAGGGAACAATGGCGAAATTGATTGACAAGTAGTGGCGCCCTCAGAGCAATTTAATGCGATGTTGTTTCTCTTGCTTGGCTTTTGTTTCTGCGGTTGTGCGACTCACCATAATGGTGCGGTTGTTGGCCGTCTCTTCGATTACCATCGGATAAGTGGATAAATGTGGAACGTTGCCTAAAGACAAAAAATAAAAATGAAAATAAAAAATTGAACCGTCCCATCCTTGGCCTGTGGCTGGGTTGAAACTCAAACATGGCGCTACGGTTACAATGGACCATTGTGAGAGCACAATCTGCAACAGCCATCGATCGATTCGGTGCACGAAACATTTAAGTGGCAAGCCCAGTAGTACCACGAGATGCTGGCCATATTCTGGCATCGCCCTTATACCAGTTTTAATGATCGTCAGGAAGGAAGGAGGTATCTTCTTAGGCTGCCCTGAAATGTCTAAACCTCGCAAACGGGAGCAACTGGTAGAAGAAGAAGTTATTTGTCGAGGAATCGCGAACGAAGGCGGCTGGTTTTTACTTATGTGCTCTACATGATGGTACATGGTTGTCTTCTACAGTAAATGGCTGCCCTCACAAGATGGAGCCAATTGTGGAACTTGACGTGAGTTTAGTGGTTGAGAATTTACTCTTTAGACTAGAGGACCATTAGACAAGACGCCGTTTGTTCAAAGATCTGTTTTTAATGTCAAGATGTGGAAGCGTCACCTTTTTTAAACGAGTAAAACTCAACTGATGAAATGAGTTCGAGATATCAAAAGCGCTTGGGTCGTAGGAATAGCAAAATGGGAAGTAGCTAACAACACAAGAGACGGGATTATTCTCAGATGAAATACACTTCGTTCAGAAGGACGGGTCTTTGACTACCGACATTTAAACGTAATTGTTTTCCAAACTTTATGACGTCGAACGTACTCTAAGCTAAGGTACAGATTTCACAAATAGTTTATCCATGAAACGCTATCTGCTTAGAGGATGAATTTAGGTCTGCGATTTGCCATAAACATATGTAGATGCCGGTGTTCTCCAAGGCTCTGTCTGTCCTTTTTACTCCAATCCATTCCTTTGTTGATGGCAGTATACCCATATTCATAACTCACGTCACTGCTGTAGGGGAACAGCCACAAATGTATGTCCAACTCGTTAGATTTCGACCGAATAAAATGGGGTTCAACTAATTGATTCTCAGGAGAAGCGCTCGGGAGTGTGGTACAGTTTTGAGCCCTTTCGTAGTACGGGGAGTAGGAGTTTTCTCCACAGCACCTGACATAGCCATTGCCGAACTACTGCCGGATCACTATAGTGTGTCTCAAGCTGAAATTACGGCAGTCCGTGACGCTGATATTTGACTTTGAATTAATGTGATAGATAGTCGCCCTATTTTGCTATACACAGATAGTCAGGGAGCTTAGAATTGCCAACAATACGGTCAAGCTTGGTAAAGTAATGCCGCAAATTTCTAAATGAGATTGCAGACCGGTGTGCTGTAACCCTGTGCTGGATTCTGGGAAACAGGGACGTTCTAGTCAACTGCAGGGCGGGGACGAGTTGACAAATGCAGCACGGCATCTCCCCGAAATCTTGGGGGAACCCCAATAAAATTTAATAAAATCCCTCTTTTATATTAATGCTAGGAAACTGCCAAACAGTAGGTGGACAAATATAAGTCGACGTGGCTGAATGGTTAATGCGCTGGACTGCTGTACGAGCAAGTCCCACCCGTGTCCCACCCGTGTCGACCGAACATTTTTCGCGACACCACTTCTCGTCGGGAAACGACAAACCTCCGGGTATATAATTTGTCAAGAAAAAGCTTCTCAATTCTCCGTTCGGAGTCGGCAATAAATTGTAGGTCCTTTTCATTCGTGCGAAAAAGGGAACACCCAGAACATGAGTGATTGCGAGAAGCTAGGTCTTGGTTCATCCCGAGCTATTTATTTATTAATATCAGCACTTGTCTCTTGTTAAAACGAATCTGGCCTGATATAAAAAAAGGTCGAGAGACTTTAATCCACTCACTGGAAAAACTCGGCTTCATCAAGAGGGCACCTCACCAGACACTGCTGGATAGGTAGACATGGTCTTAGATTCTTGATCGCTTCTGCAAAGGCTGTAGAGACAAAAAGAAGGAAGAAACAACGATTCACCTAATAAAACCCTCGGGGAATACTTCTATGACGATCTCAATAATTTGGCCGAACGCGGCATCGAAAAGATGGGAAACTTTATCTCCGGGTAAAATCAATTTATCTTTAAGTCTACCGGACCTAATGTCAAATATTCATACGAAGAACATGAATGTGGGTTGATCTACATTTTTTTTGAGTCACCACTACGAACCTCAAGCGTTTAAAACCAAAGTGCATTAGAGTCCCCTACGACTTTGCTCTAATTATCCTAATGCTCATGCTTCAGTTTAAATTTAAAGTAAAGTAACGCGTAACACCTCAACCAACAAGCGTCTCTAGCCATCTCGACCTTTAGACATCTGCCTCCTCTTCCACTTGCGTGCGCCACCACAGTCTCGGTCTTCCTCTACTGCGCCGTCCCTCGGGTGTGGATTCGAAGATTTTCTGGGCCGGAGGATTGGTGTCAATCCGCTCTACATGGCCCAGCCACATTAGTTGTTGGACCTTCACTCTTCTGGATAAGTCGATGTCGCTGTACAGCCCGTGCGGTTCGTCATTGTATCTCTTCCTCATTTACCGTATATGCAGACGGGACCGAAGATCAGCTTTTGACAGAGTCCATGGCTCTGCGCCAGGGCAGAGCAGGACTAGGACGATTAAGGTCAGATACACGCTCACTTTAGATGTTCGAGAGAGGGCTTTGCTACTCAATTGCCTTCTTAGCCCAAAGAAACAGCGGTTGGCAAGAGTGATTCTTCGTTTAATCTCAGCGCTGTTGTCGTTGTCTGAATTGCTAGCGGAGCCTAGGTAGACAAAGTCCTTAACTACCTCAAAGTTATAAATGTCTATAGTGACGTTCTGTCGGAGACATTGGTGTTGGGTGTCCTTTCTTGTTGACGCCATATACTTCGTCTTGCCCTCATTGACCGCTAAACCCATCTTTGCCGCCTTCGTCTCAATACTCACGAACACGTCAGTGACATCACGTCGCGTTTTTCCGATTATGTCAATATCATCTGCGTATCCGAGTAATTGGAAGGACTTTAGAAAGTTTCTAAACGTGTGTTGGCGCGTGAGTTTTGCACAACTCTTTCAAGAACGATATTGAAGAAGTCGCGTGACAGCGCGTCGCTTTGTCTAAATCCTTTTTTTGACATCAAAGGTCTCGGTGAGGTCTTGACCGACCTTGATAGAGCAGCGTGCATTGTCCATCGTCATCCTCCACAAATGGACGAGTTTGACAGGGATGCCAAAACTAGACATGGCTCTGTATAGCTCGTCTAAGACGCTGTCATATACGGCCTTAAAATCAATGAAAATGTGTTAGGTATCGATTTGAAGTTTCTGGGTTTTCTCTAAGATCTGCGGTAGTGTGGTATTTGGTCGATAGTGCACTCTCCTGGCCGAAACCAACACTAGGCGGACAGCTACAGCAGATTTATTGAACTTAAGCTTAGATATGGCTATCTTCAGTACGTCCAGCTTGGGTGGACGGAATTGTTGGTCTTCATCGTCCGGGTTAAATGTTTCATTCTGCCTGACAGCGGAATTGATTCGTCTTCATAGAGCTGTGGGGTGATATACATACACATGCTCAAAATACCAAGTGACTGAAAGAAGCTTCAATGCATATTTGATGGCTTCAGCTGCTGCTATGCATTTATCTATGTCATTGTTTGAGACAGTTCACTCACAGTCTCGATGTTTGGGACTGTGAAGCAAAGTCTTCAGAGGGAGGCAAAACTTTGTCTCTGTGTGATCCTAAAACCAGATTTGCTTACCCATTTCTTGCTGGTTCTACCAATTGTTTTCACAAAACTCTTTACAAGAGGTCCATTCAAGAGACGAAGTAGTTTTTCATAAAAATTCATAAAAATGTTTTTAGGTTTCTTTTCAAAGGCTTTGCAATTCAAATATGCACCGAGCAAATGGATTTCACCATGCCAGCTTACAACTTTGTGTAAAGACGCTAACCAGCATCCTTCAGCTTAGGGTTCGGTGTCATATAGTTCTTTAAAAAAATTGTAAAGCAAAGCTTAAAGCAAAGCATAAGAATAACTAACTTCCATCTGCCTAAGGCCATTTAACACTGCAGCACTTAAAATGCACTTACAACCAAACATTTGTGCGCTCCTTGGCACGATCGCATATAAAATAAATTCTCCAAATCCGAAATGGAGACATTAAGCCAACTGACCATGTTTTTAATTTCCTAAATGTCCAATAAATTAAAACCATACCTTTCCATTAATTATTTACATGTCGCCCCACGAACGCCAAACACAGAAAAAGAATCCTTTCCCAAGGAAACGGAATCTCTCGTACAACGTCTAACGACTTTTCAATTTGCGGCCTTAAGCTGGGGTTGCATCACGAATGCGTAAGTATACGATTCTGGCGACCACAGCGGGAGTATCACCAGCACTACGACGATGCCATACCGGAAATAGCCAAACCGCCAAAATACAGCCCATTAAGGGTTAAGAAGGCAAAAGCAGAAGAAAATAAAAATTTATTGTCAAATTAAGGACAAGAAAAAAAAAAAAAATAACGGAAGGAGCAAAAAATGCGTTCTCAGTAAAAAGCGTTTGCTTATAATGGCCATTTTAATTTAAGGGCGGTTACGTCGCGCTCGGGAGTGGGTAAATACAAGAATGTTGCTAAAAGTACAAAGATTTAGTGCCACTCCGGTCTAAGTGAGAGGGGTCGGTGTAGTACACGAACCCGACTTAACAATGCAATGAAATAACAATTTCCAACCCTTTCCGGAGCACTCTTTCTTTTTCGAGTGAATTCGATGAGGGTGGGTGGGGGAAGATGGCTGCCCTGCCAGCCAGCGTTAGTTTGCTGTTGACTTCATCAACTTTGGCGATTTGATTTTATTTCACACACAGTAACAACGGCATGAAATTAGAGTAACACTAGAAATAATTTTATTATACTCCCTCTCTCTACTGGAGAAGGCCCCATGAGCACCTTTTGCGAATAACTGAGTTAAGTGGGTTTAGTTAGCACAGAAGTGCGGGGTTCGTGTCTTTTTTTTCTTCACACGAAGGACCTAACAATTCGCCAATGAAGGAGCCACTATAAAGCACGCTATGACCAGAGACTTATTAGCATTCTCAGAAAGCATATACAAACACGGACGATTGAATCCTCCGTGAATCCTCAGTATGACAGACCCATGGTATTGAACAGGGCGGAAAATGGTCCCACCAAATCTGCTGCTGAAATCCGTCCAGAAATGCTCAAAATCTTGGCGGAAGAGGGATCAAAATGACTCTCTCGTGGCCTCGGACTGCGGTAAAATCCCTATCGATTAGAAAACTGGGGCTCTTTTTAAGAAAGGCCATAATGGGGATTTTTCAGTTATAGGGGTAAATCTCTTTTAAGTCTCTCCGTCACTCTCTTTGCTACGGTGTTGGAAGCGCTTGTCAGAGCTGGGATCAAGTCCAGGTTGGGCGATGAACAGTGCAGCTTTGGTTCAAATAGACCAGCTATTCAGTTTCAGAATGATATTTAAGAAGGCCTGGGAGTATGCCAAAACTGCCTACAGTTGCTTTGTGGATTTGGAGAAAGCATGTGATCGTGTCCCTCGAGGTACACTCTGAAGTAAACTTAAAGTTTAAGTATCTTGGGGTCTCGGAAAATCTTCGAATCCACACCGCGCAGTATAGAAAGACCACGAAGGAAGGGGACCTCAACCAACTTTGCGTGTGAAACTGGAGGCAGCTTGCTATAGATCGAGCTGGCTTGAGACGCTTGTTGGATGAGGCCCAGGTCCATCCCGGACCCCTTACTAAATACTGAGATATACTGTAGAATTGGTCAGCTTGGATCTATTTTAAGGCAGATTGGTCAGGAGGAACGAACTTGGCGTTGGAGTTAAGCAAGGATCTCTATGTCCAGCACTCACTCACTCACTCCTTCGACCGGAGCGGTCTACGTTTCGATGGTTTGGACACGTTAAATTCGGCTTCCAAGACGTGTCACAGAACCCGTGCCATCAGGCAGGCGTCCCTCAAGTAGACACAGGATAAGATAAGATATAAGCGGGATATCTCCTAATGATTTAGAGTCGATGGCGGAAGAGCGAGAGCTATGGAGGGTCCAATTAAGCACCCTAAGCCCGCCACCCTTATAGTGGAAAAGCGGGTCATTCAGAAAATTTTGATAAAGACGAGGATCGTAACTCAATTTCTATTAAGTCAATACGCTAAAATGTTGTCGTCGCGAAATTGAATAAAATGTATTCTAGTGTAATGAAATTTTTGACGTAAGACCAGCAATTCACTTCAATCTCTTTAACTTAGAAGTACCTTTCGTGTTACCCTTTGAAGGGGGTTTTTCCGAAAAACTAAAAGACGGCCCTTATCAGAATAGCTCTTATCGAATGGTTTGGACAAAGTCCGTAGCAGACAATGTTCCTGATAAGCGGGACTATGCTCACTTAGTAGTTTCTCATATGGCAAACATAGGTTAGATTAGATTGAAATGTCTGCCAGCTCAAGCCCGCACACTTGGAGCAATGATAGATCTATTGCGGATTTTGAAAAATTCTGCTTTATATACGTTAAACCGCTTGAAGCTTCTAATGAAGTGTAAGAGAATACTTACATCTGAATTGTTCAGATCATCTAGATCGTTGAGATAGAAGGCACCTAAGAGAGTGAGCACAGCAGATCAAGTGCAAAGAAGGTGAGGGATAGTTTCCTCCTCTTCTTCGGCCGTGCAGCTCCCGCAGAAATCATTTGAAAAGACGACAAGCCTTGTTGCATGCTTGCCTATTAGACAATGTTCAGTGGTGACACCTATGGTAGCGCTGATATGTAATCTCTTGAGGGAACTCAAATCCTTAGAGCGTTCCAGATCCAGCTTGACACTCTGTATCGTCTGTCCACCTAAAATGTGTCCTATTGCTTAATTTTGAGTTCACATGTAGCGATAAGTGTGCCTAAGGTACCATATTCTGGAAGAATGGGCCCTGTTGTTCCGTATCTGACGAGTTTTTTAGCCTTAAAGCTTCCTGCAATATCAATATGCCTGGCACTCAACAGATGTGAATAATGAACTGCTCTGCCCTCTCTATGAGAGACGAATGGCAATCTAGGGCTAGTAGTCAATTTGTAGAGAATGATTCCAAAGACTTGATTACTGCTTGGCTGTCTGAAAAGACTCGGATATCTAAAGCGAATATGACGATAATCTTCATAGTTCGGATTTGGGCCAGAATACTTTGGTTCTTCTTCCATCCACTGTTTGGCAAAGGCTGCAAGACAAAGTTCTGCATACACAATGATTCTATTGGAAAGCTGTTTGAGTGATTTATATACATATATGTTGAGACTCCAGTGGTCTTCTATTCAATGTGGTAGTTGGCGAACGACATCAACGTAGTCGAGGTGTTCGAGAGAGATTGTTGGACTCCCATAAATTCTTCAACTTGCCACCGACAAGGCACATCACTAATCACCACCAGAAATAGCGAAAACCCAATCAATCTATTCCAAGATCTCGGGTCTCCAAACTAGGTTACTGTAGCCTCATTCCTTGAACACGAAGGTAATGAAACGACTGATTGTGTTACAAGAACAGGCGCTTGGCGCCTTCTTGTTTGTCTGAATCCTATTTTGGAACGCCACCAAAAAAAATCGACCCAAAAAAAAAAAAAACATGCCATGGAAATCTGATAGGCTCGCTGAACATTGGGCATAGCAAAACAGCCTGAGGCAAGCGAAGAAGTTCTTCAACACCAAAAGACACTGTTCACTGATGTATTATCTGATTAAGCCAGAACACATTCTTTATGAGTGCACAGGGGCCGGAGAGAAAAGACTACTCCATCTAACACGGAACACAATATGCTCAGTGGAACATGACACCTAAAGCATTAGGTCAGTACAATAGATCTTACAGGGTGCAGTGCATTCGGGCCTTAACATCGTATTCGTATTCGGGAGCTTGACAATCATTCCCTTGGTCTACTTATCTCGAAAGCACTCGGTCACTTAAATCTTTTCCATAAGTGAAGATAATTGGTATCTAAAATAATTAGTGGTAAGGCTTGAGGGCATTCCTGCTAAACAAGCCTTGCCACCTTATTTCTTTAAGTGCTCTAGTCGTGGTTATACCTAAGTCACATGCAATGCATTTCGAGTCGGGCGACAGTAGCGATTTTATACCTCGCTACTGTTGATTGTTTGATTTTAAATTGAATGGGAGGTGCAACTTTATCGCCTAGATAGTAAAGACGTCTTTCTAGGATCTATGGTAATCGCAAAGTAAGTGTCTAAGTTACATGCAACTTGTTGAGCATCTTTGACAATGACGCTGCGGCCTTTCGGTTTTCTTCTTGGAAGTTTGACGTTTAGTCCTCTTTGCTTTTTTTTTGTAAGAATTCAGCTTTCAAGATCTGCCATGGAATCCGTGCCATCAAGTTGACCTCCGCTAGGTAGGCCCAAGAGGAGATGGTTGCACCAAGTCTGAAATCTTTCCTCTACTCGTATGGACATATACCCTCTGATGATTTAGAATCGGTGAAGGAAGATCAGGAGATGTAGAGAGTCCACTTAAGCACCTATAATCCATGTCCGCTCCTTAGAAATATTTGGGAGTTTGAATGAATGTTCGGTCTTCTGTGTAATGACAAAGAAACAGTGTTATGTCCTCATGTACTTGTTCGCCCCCGCATCCTCTGCATAGGTCGTTTTCGGCCATGCGCAGCTTTTCCTCTCATTAATCCTACCTATAATGACAGGGATATTCTCTCCATATGTAGAAGCTTGGCGGTTCTGATTTTATTATATAGCCTTCTGGAAATTTCGCAGGTGGTTATTGTTTTCCACCTGTTATTCGCCTCAGCACGACAGCATTATCTGTTACGTACATATACAGATGTTCGAACAGGGATAATGAATTTAGGCTTCATTCTAAGACCCCCTTCTTCAAAAAGTCCAGGTGCTTATTTCTAACATTACAACTTCCTAGAAATGGGGTCTAAAGTCCACACAAATACACTTAAAGTTATATTAAATTTTCATCTGTAAAGAACTTCTTACAAATCCCATTGCATTCTTGGCGTTTCCCTGCATTCGATATTGCTTTAACACTTATAGGATGTGAGCATACTTCTCGCTCTATGACAAATTTTTTTATTTCTTTTTTTTAACTGCAAGAATTTTAATAGAAAAATTCACTCAATTCCTTGTGAGTTTAATGGGCTACGTGCAAACGACTTGTACGCGCATCACCAGTCAGCATTAATTTCTCTCGATTTGCCCCGGCTTAAGTGGCGGTAGACATGTTAAAAATTATTCCTTCTGTCGGATTTAGATTTCTGGTGGTAATGTGATAATTATGCTAATTTCCATGCGGCCCGCGGGTGTCTCGAGTGTTTTTAATATCCTTCGAGGAGTGTGGCATGCCCCACGAATGAGATATATGACATTCGGTACAATTCCTTTTCATTTGTATGCTTTCTCCTGTGAAATGTAATCGGAAATGGGTAAATGTAGTCTGAGTCCATTGAAATTGATGAGGTTATGTTTTCTTACAGCCAAATGAGAGACATAGTTTTGAAGGTGATCTACGTAACTGCATCCATTTGCTTTGGGTTTAATCATTTTTGATTTTGTTGTATATGGACATTTTTCCTTACATGTGTAACTAGCTTTGAATACCCAGCGTTGCTAGGACTTTGTCGCGCTCAGCGCACCTTGCGATGCTCACCGCGCGCTGTTGATGTCTCCTACGGGGTTTCATATTGTACTTTATATTTTTATATTCCACTCTTCAATCCCTTTCATTTATAAATAATTGTTCATCTTAGAGCTTTCGCCATACTAAACTTATGATGATGCCCTATACACGATGTAATTTCTCGGATATCAAGTTACCTTCCTGCCAAATTTTATTAAAATCGGTTCAGTAGTCTCTAAGATTACCTCTTACACACAAATAAACTTATTTTCTTTATAACATTAGCATGGAACCAAACATGGATCCGAGTAGACTCCTTTTGGTCTACTACGTAAAGGGCATGACAGGAAAAGCAGCGCTCAGGCTAAAAGAGTCAGGTACCTGGAGGCCCAGCTCATATGGCCTTGTGCAGATATGTTAATCCCGACAGGAAAACGGACTATATTCCACTGTAAATGGACTTCAAAGCACTCTTATATCAATAGACAAAGATGGTAAACTAACATCCTAATGGGTGAACAATGAGTTCAGCTGTAAGGTAAATATTGGAGCAGGGGTGTTCAGTAGATCATCGAAGGTATTAGAAAATGTAAGCACCAAGTCTAGAGCAGCGTCCAATTGTCTGACGAAAAAAAATGACATCCACGAGGTCAGTATCTGCTGGATTCTTGGGCATAGTGATATTGAAGACAACGAAAAAGTAGACGAACTGGCGTAGATGGATTTGCTTTAGGAAGGGAACCTACTCACACATGAAAAGCAATGTAGACCACGCGATGAAAGAACTAATCAACAGATCTTGGTCCGCCAGTGATGACTCCATTATGCTTATAGCAGAGAATTGACAAGAATATAACAAATTAGTGATCACCGTGACTCAGTGGTTAGTGCGTTGGACTGCTGAGCGAGCGGGGTGGGTTCAAGCCCCAGCCATGTCCACTGAACATTTTTCCCGGTACCACTTCTCGTCGTGAAATAACAAGCCTCAGGGAGTATAATCTGTCATGAAAGAGCTTTCAAATTCGCCGTTCGGCAATAAATTATAGGTCCCTTCCATTTGGGCGAAAAAAGTAACATGAATGGTTGCGAGACGCCAGGTTTTGGCTCATCCCGAGCTGTCGCGTCAGATATTTTTTTTTTATCACAAATTGCCTCCTGGTACAGGTATACTGACAGGACCATAAGCACAGTGGCCACTAGGCTCGGCATCAACTCCTCTGACTATTGCAGGAGCTGTTAAGATACAGAAGAAATGAAAACTATTCGAAACTGTTTTTGTGAGTGTCCAAATCTCTAGAAGAGTCGACTTTGACACATGTGAGACTGACTGTTTGGAGAACTTGAAGATCAAATCATTAGTGAACATACTCCACTTTATAAAGAGTACAGCCTGGTTTGACGAAGGGTTGTCATCTAGAACCTAAGCATAGAACAAGACAAAGGGGAATACAATTTACCAGTAGGCCGCCGTGAACGGACAGTTTCGTTTCTGGCAGATTGGGCAAACGATACTGATCGACTACATCAAGACTTCCATCGTATATGTATCTAAAGGTTCCTTTTGTGGATTTTTACCCTGAAATGCATTTTTTACGTGGAAAACTTCCGCAGATTGTTATTGAATTATAATCATTTAATATCTTCGAAGGCACTTAGCCCGCTCTTTCTTCTTCTGTTAGAGAACCATGGGTTTTTTGGTGACGGTCGAGATGATGGCAACATTGAAGAGACTTCGAGATACACGTTCGTGGAAGATTCTTGCGATTGCAGTCTATCGAGCATATGGGTTTGTTGGCGAAACCTTAAACCGTATATAACCTAAGTACGATAAAGTCTCATAGTTTCTCCTCCTTTTGCGCGGCCCATCCCGTCACACATTCTTTTTTTAAGAGCCTGCCCTTATGGCTGACACTGCGACCTAGCAAGATCTATTGTGTCACCGGTCTACGTAGCCAAAAGTGGGTACTACCGTCTTAATGAAGGTGAATATGTAATTAGTAGCCGAGTTTCTAAATTCCACTTACGAACAGAATTCCCTATGAAAAATCCGTCTACGTAGTCAGTATAGTGCCGGACATTCACAAAGAATATGCCCAGAGGTTTCCTCCACTTCCAAAAAAAAAAAAAAAAAACCGACACTGTATCCCTGAACAAAATTTTAGCTTGTTGAGATCATATCTTAGGCCGCAATGGCCGGTAAGGAAGCTTCCTCATATTGTTCATGTTAAGCTTTAGAATTTTCTGGTACGAAAAGGGCTTGATAAGTCCCTCGGATTGCCAAAATCCGGGGACATTTTCCCAATAAGCTAGACCCCGGCCTCTTTCAGTGTCGAATAAATCATTTGCCTTTTACCCCGTCACACTTACTGGATGACAGATAAGTCTGCATTTTAGCAGTCTAGAGTATCTGCTAATGTTTGGCTGACTGCACCCGGCCTGTAAAGGATCCGAACAATCCACGTGCAGAAACCAATCCCTTTGCCTTTATTTTGTGTACCAGGGTCGTCCACAGTAGTGTTGAGACTTTATGTTGCTTCATAACAACTACATAGTTTTTTCTACACTAGACACCCGTCGTTCTTCACGAGGAGGCGAGGGCAGGAGTAGCTAGACAGAGAATGGTTTTGGAGAACCTTTGGACGCTTGTACATTTTGAATTATGCAGAAGTCCGTTGTTCGAGAGGAGGAATTCTCAAGAAGGTAAATTGGCAGGACCTGATCAATTTTTTATTCGCCATGTAGTCAGTCCCTTGTTTAACTAGTAAAAATTATGCTCCACTGCAGTGTGCGCAGATGTTTCCTAGAAGACCAATCATTTGACGAAGTGGATCTACTTATGTATGTATGTGGATACCTACATCTCTTCACATTTACGTAAGATAAATTCCAGTTTTTCTTCAGTCAAGACATACAAACTAAATTGATCGTTAAACTGAAGATTTATCTGGGTTGAAAAACCTACAAACTTGATGCTCTGTAATTAACTTCAATTCGCACTCCTTGTGCTCGCTATTCGCCATTTGCATTGGCTGACTTCCCATCCGAACAATCATCATGTTTGTACTTGATTCCCGATAGTTCACGGCGTAGGAACTTTTATTATCCATCTCTCTGATACAATATCGTGCTTTGATTATCGACAGTGATGTGACTGTGAACGTCACATAAAGCGATTCCCTCAGCTTTGAGCGTTGGCTGTTCCCGAAGCTCACGAACACATCCAAAGGATAGAAACTGCCATAAACATTTTATTATTCCGGGTATTTATGAGATTCTCGGTCTTAGCCCTTGTGACGCGCTCTTTGTCCCACTGTGTCGCTAGGGTGTTGAAGCCCATAAAAAACGATAAATTGTCTTATGGGCACATGATACTGTCACAACTACAAAGAGCAAGCGAGTCGTACAAGTCAGGCGCACCCATGTTAACCTAATTAATTGGCCATCTGCCTGCGAGGACTCTCGATACCACAATCAATTAATGCCCTTCCTCTCAGCTCAACACATCCCGGTCGTCGTCGCATGTGCCACATGAGGTGCAACATTAGGTTCCAATTTTTATCTAACGCCACATTCGATGACAGACATATGAGCAGGCGCACGAGATAGGGACACCGTCGCTTCGTACCCGGGTAGCAGCTCTCCGCCAGTCAGCTATAAGTGGCGTAATAAGTGTGCATTATTCCTAAATACTATTATATGGTCTCGATGTAGGTGCTGATCGAAATGATGGTCGCCGCAGGCTTTAGGTGTAGGAGACGATGATCCTTATCGGATTTCGTGTTAATATCTCCCTCATGAGAGAGGGACCAACATCCATCCGTTTCTTAATGACATGAGGCTCTATGGAGGACATAAGGCTCTGCCTAGCATGATGACACCTTGATGTGTTCTCCTTCTTTGGATTTTCTTTGGTCTGTTTTGTTGTGTATTTTTTTTACTCCTTCGGCTGCAGATAATCATTAGGGAATGACTCGGTGTCAGCACAAAACCGGAAGGCCATAGTCAACTTTTGGGGAAGTTGTACTCCTTTGGCTATGATTTTGACAAGTATACAGGCACGAAGGATGATTTCCGCCGAATTCGGCACAAAATTAAACAAAAAGAATTTCTTCCAAATATGTGAAACACCAGTGGAATAGGTTTTTGGGCGATTTGAGTGCACAGGATTTAATGAGATTTTTCGGCATAAAGATGCACGTTATACTGTACTGGCACACACATATATATGTAAAGAAATCGGTGGCGGGTTGGCATTGGTATAACGAATATATCATCGACGGCAGATTTGATAGAATTTTTTGTTACAATTAACAGAGCTCTCTTAAACTCTAGATAGTCTAAGAAATGCCTTTTCGCTATCAATAAATAAATAATCACCGTCAATTGGGAGAAAGATGATCTTCTATGACCGTAAATATTTATTTATTCACTTTATACAATATACCTACATACGTAACGCACATGACCAACTTACTGTGTTTGTGATACAAATCATCCTCTGGATTTGATAAAGTTCACTATGTGGTTCACCGTTGGATATATCGGATAATTCGTCTGTGTCCTGGAAAAAGTGCTCTTAGTAACTCATGGTAGAGACTCGGGCAGTGGCAACGAATGTGGGTTGTATCCTCATCGCCACAACCCTTACAGATGTCTTCTTTTGTAATTCAAAGTTTTTCACATGGTACCGCAGCGTACCCTGTAATTATCTTCTGTCTTCTGGATCTTCTGTCGATCAGCAGGAGTCTGTCGAACTGAGCCTTATAGAATAAATGGCATATTTTCCTCGTCGTTTAACAAGTGCCTGGAGAGGTCCATCAGCTTTGCCTACTTCAAATCTTTTTTTTTTCCGCTTCGAAATTAAGTGTGCAAGGCAGGATGTTCACTGAAGTGTCAACTTGTTCCGAACTTGTTGCCAATCTAATTCGTCAGCATTCTCATTTCCTGGTATGCCCTCATATCCAAGAAGTCAGTAGAGTATCACCTTGTATTGTGTTGTGTTCGAAAACCCCTCACAAGCTTCGATTTTATTTCTGTAGCAGAAATTGCTTTTATTGTCGCCTGACTGTCGTTGAAAGAGGTAATATCCTTATCGCAGTCTTACGTGCGGCTAGGATCATTACAACGACCTCGACTTCGGAAGGCGGACGGACTTGGAGAGACCCAGCTGTTTGGAGAACATACCTGCAAACACACCAGTACCCATAAATTGCGCGTTTGGTGCTGAAGTACTAGGTATTTCAATCAAGAATAACCAAAAAAAAAAATGACTAGTTAGAGTTAGCTACTGCTATTAGCCCTTGTCTTTATATCAAGTCGATTGTGACTGGCGTTCCGGGGGAAATTTAAAATATTACTACGAGGCATCTCTCTAAATGAAAAATGTCTACGCAAGAAATGTCTAAGCTTGTACTTAAAAAAATAATAAGTAGCTGGCGCGACAGCTCGGAATGAGCCAAAGCCTAGCTTCTCGGAATCATTCATGTTGTGCGTGTACATTTTCGTACAATGGAAGAGACTTGCAATTTATTACCGACTCCGTACGGCGAATTGATAACATTTTTCATGACAAATTATACTCTTGGAGGTTGGTCATTCCCCGACGAGGTGGTAACCCGAAGAATGTTCGGTGAACAAGGCTGGGGGTTGAACCCACGCGACGCGGTCCAATGCACTAACCACTGAGCCAGCTTGAACTTGCTCGGGCCATCAAACGACCCAATGGCTGTCATTTTTGGCAGATCACTTTTTATCGAAAGTCTTTGTTGTAGTCATAGAAGGCTGTATTTGCCTTCTTGAATCGAAGTGTAATGTTTAGTTTTGGGCACCTGCAAGCATTTCGATTTTTTCGACGGGTACAGTTGTACGAGCACTTTGCTATTGTTGCCCGTCCGCTGTAGACTTGAATGTCGTTTGCAGAAATCGTCTTTCTTTTTTCCCGGTAGCTGGCTCTGTTGGCTCGTATCACTATAATTTGGTTACATTTTCTACTTTCGCTCAAAATTTGGCTGTTAACATCCACTCATTGGAAACCTTCAAGGATTTCAAACTTTTACGTGCATTCGGCGTCATTAGCAAGTCTAAGATAGATTCGCGGGCGTTTTCGAATAAAGTTGACCATGCTACACATATGTGATTGAAACTCATCTGCATCGTGTAACCTTTTATGCTTTAAGTACTAAAAATGTCAAGACTGTACCGTATGATTACGTCAAGTATTCGGAAGTGGATACTTCGACGGCCATCTTTACCAGACTCAACAAAGGTTCTCTTTTTTAAAATCCAATCTTATTAGAGTATCGCAACCAAATTCTGCGCTATCCCCGACCTTATGGCCAAAGAGTACAGTTTCTGAAGGCTATTTGAGGTAAAAATACTAGACCGTGTCGACGGGTCTAATGGAGAACTCGTATCAGACTCAGGATGTTGGTTATGGTTTACCGACGAATCAAAAATTGCTTCTGGAGTAGGTGCTGGCGTCTTTGGACCCAACACTAAAGTCTCGGTAACAATCGGGGTGTGCCCCAACATGTTCCAGGCTGAAATCCAAGCTATCGAGATCTTCGCCAGGATAAACCTCGAAAAAGGTATTAGAGGCCTTTAAAATGGTTATCTATCCAGATGGTCAGGCAGCGCTTAAAGCATTGTCATCCCACTTCGTGGAATCTAGGCCAGTCAAGTGCTGCTGTGATACCCTGCAATCACTTGCTATGCCAGTCACAACAAGGTCAAGCTTGATTGGGTGCTCGATCACCAGGGCATTGTTGACAATGAAACTGCGAATGAGTTGGCTAAAGCCGGTTCGGCTTACGCGCTCTTGGGACCAGAACCTCTCCGTGGCATTAATTGGGCTACAATTTAGCTTAGCCCATTGAAAAAATGTCCCCGGGCTTTGGCAATCCAAGAGACTTATTGAATCCTTTTCTGCTAGAAAATTCTAAACCTCGACAGGAACAACATGAGGAAGCTTGTGGGTTTACCGACGATTGATGCCTAAGATATCATCTCAGCAAACTTTGTTCAGATACAGAGTGTCGGTTCTGTTTGGAAGGTGAAGGATCGTCACCATAATTCTCTGTGAATGTCCGTCCGTTATGCAGACGGATCTTTTATAGGAAATTCTGTTCGTTAGTGGAGTTTAGAAACTCGGCTACTAATGACATAAATACCTTCATTAGGAAGGTAGGAGAGTAATTAGGCTAAGTAGAGCGGAGGCACAATAAATCTTGCTAAGTCGCAGTATCAGCCATAAGGGCAGGTTCTTAAAAAAAAAAGAAGAAAAATCGCAACTAAACGTTGTCAACAAATCATTATACTATATCCGGGGCACGGTGTCTGTGTGGAAATAGTAACGTATAATCCGTACCCCCTTACAAAGTCTAAACTGTCGCCCTAAACTGTCTGCTCTTGCAGTTTAGTGGGGTTTACACACAATGTTGCTCAATCTTGGTTGTTGCACTACTGACTCAAACAGTAGCAACAGCATTCGCAGTGTGTTTTTTACTTTCCACCTAGGTAAGGAAAGAATTGCAATCGGTCCGAACAAAATGTTTCGAGATATGAACAGGGCTTGACATTACTATACACCAGAAATCGTTCGCACCCATTTGAATGTCCGTGTGATCATATTATTCGTCTACTATATCTGGAGGACGAAACAACGTACGACCATGCGGTTTCTTTTGTCTTATTTGCCAGCATGAAACTTAGAACTGATTATATTTTGAGCATAATCGGTGTAGCGGATGCTGATGAAATTGAAGAAATGTTTTCTATCAAGTTCGCGCAACAACTCTTTGTAAAACAATTAAACAGTGTGTATTCGAATTTTTCACCCTCGATGAAAGTTTTCTTAAATTATTAAATAAATTATAATAATACTGTTTTTGATATAACACAATATGAGGTGGGAGGTGTAGAACTTTCTCCCCAGTCGATTTTTTTTTTCCGGACATCGCCTCTATACGAGTAAGACACCACATTAGCAACATAAATATGAATAAATATGAATAATTTTTAGAGTCAACGAGATAACTTTGAATTTTTTCGACAACAAACCTTAAGTCCATGAATCCTTAACCGAAATGGCGGACCAATAAATTCAAATTTCGCAAAAGAATTTCTCTTCCTGATTTCATCCTACAGCCACTGGCGCCACTTCATCCCAGCCTGCTGCACTTATTGCACACACCAATGACTATCATTGCACGGCACAGCCAAGTCACGTTCGGATTTATGGGGCATGTCTCACCTCATGCAATTGCGCTAAAACTGTTTGGCGGTATAGATCTGTAAAAAATGAGGGGAGGGGGAAAAAAGAGAAGAGAAATCCATGCATTAATTGGGATCATCGGAATGCCACAAGAGCTGTCTCTTCAACCAAAAGAATGCAACTGTGGATGAATCTCAAGTCATTCGGATTCAAAGGAAAGCTAATGAAAAGATGCTGACTGTCGAAATTGCCTACAACTGAAATTTAATTCACTTGTTGTAAACTAGTTGCGCCATTGTTCCGAATTCAAAAGACGACATCGAAACGAAATTAAAGAGAAACCAACCAGCTCGAAGTGGGAACAGGAAAAGGCTGCTCACCGCCCCAGATCATGTTTTAATTGAATTTCTACACTGGAACATCATGTTTATTGAACACGAATGAAAGAAAAACACATTTGTGAGGCTCGAAAATTTGAATACAAAAAGCGGAGGTCGGAGATGAAAAACACACACACAAAAATGACGGAATCTGGAGGGCACTTCAAAGTGAACAGGGATCACACCTGAGAATACGCGTAATGACAAAATAATATCGCCCCAAAAAATAAAGAAAAGATACAGAGGCATTCTCTAGCCGGTTCCTCCTCTCCGATTTGGTTTGTTTGACCGGCAAGAATCATCAACACCACGGCCACAAATACCCTCAATCTCGAGTATTTTTTACGTTTTACTTGACGTTTAAGAAAATGTTTACACAACCCAAAGTGACGGCCATAAATCATTTTTTGTCCATACCACGGTGCTAAACACGCATTTACCTCCCTATCATGATCATGACGCGCTGACGACGACCACGATGACGACGCTGATGCTGATGATGATGATGATGATGATGGTGGTGATTTTGTATTGTCAAGAGGTGATCACCATCAAGACCG
This sequence comes from Matsumyia berberina, assembly GCA_917880715.2. Classification (NCBI taxonomy): domain Eukaryota; kingdom Metazoa; phylum Arthropoda; class Insecta; order Diptera; family Syrphidae; genus Matsumyia; species Matsumyia berberina. The sequence continues at coordinate 42,605,341 of OU862870.1, forward strand.
TTCTGTATTCCCAGTCCATACAGCAGCCAGTCAAGTGAACTTCAATCGCATAAATAGCCTTAATTCAACGATTGAAGATCCCGTGTTGAATGGCCGAACGAATTAATTATTACACCGTAGCGCTCTTGACGCGTCCACAAAAGCAGCAACTGAATTTGAGTCCGTAATGAGTGTCGATACGACGGGATTGGTAAGGAAATCCAAGTTGTGAAGTGCCTGTGGTTGTTCGCCAGCGAACGTAACGAGCACTGTGGCTGTGGAATAACAAGCTCGTATTTTGATTGTCGTCTTTTGAGTCTGGGTCGAGATGTGTTGTTCAGGCTGGATGGCCGGCACTCGGATGTTTGCACAATGCCACAAGAAACATTATTGTGTATCATCATCGCACCTACACCACCAATCATTTTTGTAACGATTTTGTTGAATTTTTTTTTAATTTTTTTTAAGTTTAAAAGAACGGAATGTATAAATTTTTCATTTAAACGTTATTGCAATGTCAATGAATGACGAGCAGAGAAGTCCCAAAAAAAAAAACACGATATGGGAACCGTCCGCAGAGGAAGGATAGGTCGATAGACATTAGGACCATGCAGTGCAGCAACATTTTAGTGACAACTCCGCGCAGAGAAAAGATAGCGCTATGTCCAATAGAAGAACACTGGAATGAGAAGGTTTTTACTTTTCGCCGATGGAACACAAAACCATCAAAGTATGCAAAAATATGAGTCAAAGTGTGACACAGTTGAAACTGCATGCCAAATGAATGGTATACTTCCGGCATCCTTTAGGAGCTGTTACGTTAAATAGCTGCCGCGACAGCTCGGGATCAGCTAAGGCCTAGCTCCTCGCAACCATTTATGTTGTGTGTGTTACATTTTTTTTTTTTTGCACGAATGGAAGGGGCGTATAATTTATTGCCGACTCTGAACGGCGATTTGAGAAGCTCTTTCATGACAATGACTCTCGGAGGCTTGTCATTCCCCAACGAGAGATGTTCGGTGGACATGGCTGGGGCTTGAAGCCACGCCGTTCTCACAGCAGTACCACGCATTGACCGCTGAGCCACGGCGACCTGTTACGTTGTTAGAAACAAAAAGGCGTACCATTGTGGAACGAGCAACAGATTACAGGTCCATTTTGACTAATTACATAATTACTGCGAACAAGTAGGTTAGGTTAGATTAGTGGGCTGATGAAGACGATGAAACGCTAGCGTCATCTCACTTAGGTTTATGTAGACCGGTTGTGGTACCCACTTCTTCCTACTTCGTCTTCCTACTTGCAAATCTGAGTAGATCCAACTGTGAGCCGTCGAATAGCTCCTTGATGTTGTCGAAGAAGTATCTGCCCCGTGTTCTTTTTCTAACATTGCAGAGCCTTGGGCAATGACAAAGAAAGTGAGTTGTGTCCTCATGTACTTCTTCGTCGCCTCATCCTCTGCATAGATCGTCCTCGGTAAGGTGCAGCTTTGTAAACAAGTAGGCAGACTACCAGTCGTAGCCCGCCTTCAAAGATCTTATTTCAACAGTGTTGAGCTGCTATTCAAATCAGATGGTACCTTTAAATCTAGCCCCAGGGAAACCCTGGAGACTTTGGTCCAGGTACAATTCCGAAGCCAATGTGATACTACTGAACAGACGGTCGCTCTATAGGAATATTGGTAGAGTCAAAAGCCTGCCTGAAAATCTGTTTAGTTTGTGCAAAAGTAAATGGAAAATTAGTTCATTTAAGCCACTTAAGGCTGGTGTCTTTCCAATTCTTAGTTCAAAAAGACCTTAGTTGCTTACATGATCACAGAATTCTCCTTTACCTAATCGTTAAACCACTTTGAGTTTCGGATGAAGCATAGAAGACTTCTTATATCTGTGGTGATTAGATCGCCTAGATCGTTGTAGAAAGAGGTACCAAGGTGAGTTTTTTTTTCTATGGGAGAGAGCAGGACAGGTGCGAAGAAGGTGGAGGATAGTTTTCTTTGAGAAGACGTCAGGCCTTGTTGCATGCTTGCCTATTAGACAGGGTCCAGTGATGCCACCTATAGTAGCGCTGATATGCAATTTCTTGAGGGAAATCAAATCTATAATCCGAATCTGTTTTGTCGCTGGACTGCAGTGGATTTCCACTGCCAGCTGCCAGATCCTATGGCGTTTACGCCCTGCCTGGCTAGCGAACATAGAGAGGGAAGTGGATCATTTTTATCCTGTCAAATGAATTAGACCACGATAATTCTTTCTGCAGACTACCTTTACATGGCGATCCTGCCAGGAGCTTCTAGTCGCAAGATCGATTTTTGCAGGGATATTCTTCTAAAGGGTCTGTTTGGTCCTAGTTCGTTCATGTAGAGGACTGCTATGTAGAGGATCTGGCAGCCTAATTGATGTGGAGTAAACAGTTGAGGTTGGTTAAGGCATGTCAGTGGAAACCCACTACAGGACAAGTTGTACCACTTATCCACATAAGTCTTGTCCTTTCGAGCTCGCTTAATTTAAAATTTATGTACATGTAGCTAAAATTGGAGGAAATCACAATAGGCCCATCGGTGTCCGCAGTGATAAGGTGACACGGTCCTACCTCTACCTACAATCTACAATCCAAATCAAGATAAAATTTCCTTGTTCGCCATTATTTCCGCTTTTAAAACGGTACAGAAATTTGGGAGACGGAAGAAGAGGTTAGGATTAAGCCTATCGGAGAAAACTCTTCAACCTACCCTTTGGATGGGTTTTGATCCTTCGGTGTAGAAGTGAACCGAATTGTTTTCTAGGAATGCATCCTCTTCCCAAAATGACCTGGGGGGATGGTAACTTCGAAGTTTCTGTTAAAACTTTAAGTTTTCTAAGATGGAGGCGTGGCCAAATTCTGGACCACTGTGAGATTGTCTTGAGACGAATGGCCGCACTGACAGCCATTTACTTGCTGAACATGTCAATAGGTATCAAATGAAACAGAATGTCGAGTGCTACAGAGGGTGTCATGTAAAGTGCAGCACTTATGCACAAACAAGCTGATCGTTGGAGTTTATTTAGCTTATCGCGGTTAAGGGCTTTATCCAGGGCACTCCACCAGACGACTACACCGTATGTGTGTACCGGTCTTATGGCCGGGGTAAAGAGCCAGTGAGTAATGAGGGCGTTGCAAACCCCACCTATTGTAAGAGAAAAGTACTACTGAAGCTTTCCCAACTCTTTCTTGGATGTTGGGTTTCCAGCTTAGTTTCGTATCCAAAATAAGACCCAAATATTGTGCCTCGTCAGAGAAAATTAAGCTTGCACGTGTACCATTTAGGGCAACAAAGGGCCTGGCCCTCCAGCTTGGGGGTTGTGCGTTATGAAGCAACAACGAGCCTCTGATATGGACGGATCTACTGATGACAACCCACGCAAACGAATAAAGGACAATGATTTTCGGATGTCAGGTCCCTTAACAGACCGCGTGCAGCCGAGTAACTAGTCAATAAACCAGTTCAGTTTTATGAAGCTTCACCCCCAAACCACTCCGATCCGCCCATCTGGTTAGCTTATTCAAAGAGTTTTGTATTTTAGGCTGCACACACAGTGAAGCGATAAAGCAATGCGATGTGAGAAAAGTTGTATCGCATGCTTCTCGCTTATCGCATCGCATCGCATTATCGCATCATTGTGATTGTGCCTTAGAGTGGTAAGATACTTCCCTGAGACTGCTATACCAATGGGCGGGAGGTATAAAGTTTAACACTTCCCAAAAATTGTGTTTCCATACTTTTATACCACCTCTCGTTAAGAAATGAGAAACCTTAGAGAGTATAACTTGTCATGAAAAAGATTTTCAATTCTCCGTTCGCCGAAGGAGTAGGTCCCTTCCATTCGCTCGAACAACATGAATGATTGCGTGAAGCTAGGCCTTGGCTCACCGAAAGCTGTCGCGCCAGCTATTTATTGTTTTATTTTACCTTCAGCAGCAACTGCTCTTGTACTATGATGTTCTCGTCCTTGCAGGCTCTGGCTTCCTTCACACCTTTCACCATCGTCGTAAACTCAACCAGTTGGTGTAGCTTCTTACGAGACAGTAAATTTTGAACACCAATAGAGAAACACTCACTAAACTGAGATATTTTAATTCCAAAGTTCCCTGTGAATCAAGGGACACGACTTTTAATCCCAATTCGATATAGTATGTTGTCCACGTTCAAATTGTCAATTCAATTTGCTGCATCATGCGTAAATATAGCATGCGCAGGACTGAAATGCCCATTTCCAAAAGGAGAACGTGTAAAAGCGTATGTTATGAAAAAGTAAAGCATCCGCAAAATCTCACTCCTTCCTCTTCTTCCTCGTTAAAATAACCGCATGGTCCAGCGGCTTAGGCGTAACTTAAAACTCCTTTTCACCAGTTGTGTCAACTCGGATCCTGTCGAAACTGCACTCAATGGTTAACCTCCTCGTATAAACAACCAATTTGTCGGCAATGGTGTTTGAGTTTTAAGACGTTGCCATCTCCACTTGAGCGGTAATCGGAACCAGGACCCATCTTGAAGTTTCGGATGTGTATTAATGGGCAACTCGACCATGTAATACGACGTGATTTCCATGTGTAGCGAGGCAGTTGCGTGTCGTGCTTGCACTTCTTACCGCCTTTTCCGTGTCCTGGAGCAAACATAATCCAACAAGCCAATGACCGAAGATTATGTGTCTTGGCACCTTCTCATTTGTTAATTACTGTTCGGTTTTTTAATTGGTTGCTGCGTGGTTTAATGTTCACATATTCAATATCCTGTTTTTCCAAGGTGTTGTAGATTTCACACCTATGTTCACTGGACGGGGTCTTTTTTTGTCAGTGGCTCGGCGTCGGTGACCTGGCGAGTGTGTTTTTTCGCAGAGCAGTTTAAAGGTTAAGTAAGTCTATACACCGTATGGAATTGAATTTAATGAAACACGATATTGTAGATATGTTTTTTGCTCTTGAGAGTGGCAAGTTCATTGACTTTTATCATAAACATTGCACTGGTTGTTATCTAATATGCACACACACTTTTTTTTTAAAAAATACCCAATCATATGGTAGGCCATTTTAGGGGTTCAATGTGCTTTTGAATCAACGAAAAGTGAAGTCATAAACCTATAACAAAGGAACATGCTTTTGGACTTACTGGTCTACGGAAACCGCTTACGTTCAAATAAAATTAGAAGAATGTAAACTTCATTATTCAGAAGTGATACTATGAGCTGATCATGATGCACGATTGGGGTAAAACAAAGAGTACGGCTTGAGTCGACTGCACCAATTCTCAAACGAAGATCCAGAAAAACGGTTCTCCACGGGGTGATGATCATAACCTCCCCTTTAGACTTAGAAGGAGTCTTAGATCACGCGCCGTCTAAAGCTATTCATACATTTCCGACTGAGCTGGGCAGCTTCTCGAAGTCTGTCCCGTACTATGCCCTTACTTTGCTCTTACATCGTTCGCTTCCTGACTAACACATAAAAAATATCGTACTGTGCAGTTAAATTCAAAGAACTTGGGTGCTAGACTGCAGAACTCTATGTCCACAGCAAAATTCTAGATTTGATGCCAAACAGTATAGTTAAGTCTCTAAATTTTGGGTAAAACTTTCAGTAAAAGAAAGATGAAGTGATGAAGAACTTCGATACGATCATCGACACCGATGGATCAAAGATGAACTGTGGTGAGCGGTTTTGGTGTCGGTATCTACGCGAAATTACTGATGCTATTGAGATCATACCATCTGTCGGGTTTTGTCAGCGTCTTCCAAGAGGAAGCAGCGCCAATCCGAGAGGCTCACACCCACCTGGGCCATGACAGAATGCACAAACAGATCACTGCTATGCTTATAGATGGCGAAATCGCCATTGACTCGGCTATCATATGCTCCAAACTGGTGCGAGAGTGCAGGAGCTAGCTTGCGTATGGTTAAGGTACTCTTGGCTGTCTTACTCTCTCTCTCTCCATCAATCAGGTCACGTGAGATGCGTATGTTAGTCCTAATTGGGTTTCTTGAACCTCCACTTCAACCCACCGATGTACACACATATCAGAAATAGAACAGAAATTTGACTTTGCCTGTCGTCGCCAGTGCACCCCTTCGAACATTACACAGCTTGCAATCGATTCGAAAAGTTTGTATTTACAAGATTGACTGAGATCCTTTGCGCCCTTGCAGGCTCACCATGTTAAGTTACTTGCTGTGTTTGCTACATATGTATGGTATGTATACATAGTATACGCAAGATGTTGCTTCGTACTCATATTCGACTCAAACCCAACTGGCCCATCGTACTACCAAAAAGCAGGACCCAGTTTTAACCTATTTCATTGGAATTTCCTCGACTCTCGGAGAAAGCCGGGAAGGTGCCTCAATGATGAGCAACTTGCACATCATTACCAACAATTCACCACCTGATCTGTGGAAAGGTAGGGCAATCGCAAAGAAAATGATCCGAAGTATCATCGCCTTCTCCACAGCCGTCCCAGACAGTAGTGTCACTTAAGTCTAACACATTCATATACTTGGCAAAAGCGAAGTGTCGGGATAGAAGGCCAATAAGTGACAGCAAGAATGCCGCTGAATTCTTACAGCCGTTCGGAAGCGCACAATTGTGTATGTAGGAAACCTAATCGTCAATGGATGGTCTGACCAAGTCACAGTGCAGATTTAGGTCCTGGGAAAATATCATCTGAGCCTTGTCTAGCAATCTCATCGGAAATTTCATTTCCAGAGTTCCCAGTGTGACCTGGGACCCAGCCAAGAACCAAAGAGTTCAGCCATGTGACAGAATTCAAAGAGTTCTGGCATTCTCGGACTATTTTGAAACTGGTTAAAAGGTTAAGCAAGGCCTTAAGCGCAGCCCGGCTAGCGCTACAGACACAGTTGCTCCGACCGTTCTTAACAAAACAGGCCTTTGACCTTAGGATAGCAAAGATATCTGCTTGGAATATAGGGGCATGCTTGCCTTACGGGTCTGATATTGTCGATCTCTATGAAGACACCAGCGATTGGCCCATGACTAATTTTAAAGCCATCCATGAAGATTCGACTACAGACCATACTAGGCTTAGACTCTGGCCGAAGCCAGTCCTGAAAGCAAGGGAAGTCGACTTTAAATTGTGCACAGCAACAGAAGTTCTGGTGTCATTGCATTAGACGGCATATCCATGGCACTAGGGTCGCAGGATAAGAGTCGCGCAAGGTCATCAAAACTCCCGCCCCGTCAAAGACGATAGATTGCTTTGATAGTACAGCCCATGATATAAGCATCAAGAGAGACCACGCAGAACGTCTAGAGCAAAGCTAGGCTTACTTGAAAAGCTCCCGTGCAGCCGAGACTAAAGACTATAATTATGGTCTTTTTTAGACCCACTTTCTATGAATCCGTCCAGCCATATCCCAAAGAAGAAACCTCTATTTAGGACCACGCCACTTCGATCATTTGGACGAACTGCCACATACTGACCTAATTTTTGAGTACAGATCCAAGTGTTCTTTGCATGGGTAGCCACCATACCTACATACCTACCGTAGGTTCGCAGATAAGTTCCACAATAGTTCTCTAGAATTCTCATCACTCGTTGAAGACCATGCGGAGTCTCTGAAATCAGGGATATTTCATCAACGTTCATACAGGTGAGTCTTGATCCTGGTACCTTCCATAAAATAGCACCGCTGGGAATTCATTAAAATCATCCAGAAACAAGATGAAGAGTAACGTATGTATGTACTTAGTCCAATATTCTTTGTCAAATAAGCTTGTTAGAGAACCTCAATAAGAACGCATTACACTCATTTTTTATTAGCAGTCCAAATAAGGTACAATGCTTCCCATATGGTTAAGTAATGTTGGTACATGTGCTGCTAATTTATTGGACAACTTCATTCGTGCCTTTCGTCAAAACCAGTCAATTCCATGAACGTATTGGAAGTCACTAAACCGAATCCAATCCGCAACAACAACAAGAAAAAAAAAAAAATTACAAATCAATTCCAAGAGGAAGTTTACACCGAAGTCATAACACATTTTTATCGACGCTCATTAATTGAATCGAACGAATCACGACTTATTTGGATAAAATTAATAATCGCCCTCCATTCGGTTTTTCTTAACCAGTCAACCAAATCGACACAATCGACGGGGACTGCCGAAATGATTCCAAATTTGTACACCCTTCTCCATCAGCATCAACAGCTGCACCAGCAAACGGTCACAATTCGCAGCAGCATTGTGACAGCCAATTCAATTTCGATTTATTTATTAACAAATCGGCAAGCGGAGCCGTTGAAGTGGTGAAATCGACAAAACTAATATTATTAACAAAATGTATGTATGTATAGCTTATGCGACAATGACGACTGGGACCGGCGAGAATCACTGAATACGTCTCGTGTGGACGATGAATTGTTTACAGTCCCACGATGCAGTCTTCAGATGAGTTCCAAAATGCGATGTGTACAAACAGAGCGAACGGTGTTCAGTAAACTTCGTACGTGCTTGGTGTTATCTTTGTGACTATAGAAAGCTATAAACACATAAAGTCGAAAAAGGAGCTCTTTTCCAGGCGAAAATGGTCTTTATGTGAGTTGATGGCAATGAACTTTTGGTAATTTCGAAAATGAACGAAAAGGATAGACGGCCAGAGCCTCTCTTGTTTGTCAAATTGGGCTACTTGATCCTGAAAAGTCGCTGAGTTAGTGATTGAACTGCTTGACAAGCTCACACTGTTTTGAATGTCGCAGCACCACCTTTCCGTGGAGACGATAAATCTCCGAGAATACTTATAATTTGACATGAGAGTGGTGTGATTCGAAGTGGGATCAGATTTCCACTAACGAGACAACCGGCAGTTTCTTCTCTCCCAGATTCCCAATTTACAGAGGTGTTCGCTGAGTTCCCTGCAAGACCCATCAAAAAGTTCGTTAGAATGAGTAAGCCAGTCCAATTGTGGAACTAAATTAGGGATGCTTTACCTTCTTCACTCCCTCCTATATAACTTTTAGTGAAGTCTCAGAATCACCTTTACAACAGCTTTGATACAGCTTCTGCCTATCCTATAGTTTTGCTTAGCTTTTCTTTCCTGTACTCAATTTAGTCTTTATTGACCAGTCTACCGTCCCGTCGGTTAGGTCAAGTTAATTACATAGACTTCCTTAGGCACAGAGCCTATTGTGATACCCAGAGAATTCCCTCTGAAGAAAATTCTACGTGTAGAACCATTTATCTTTATTGAATAGAGAGTAGAGTCACGCGTATCATTGAAATGATCATGAGATAGCACTAGATAATTGCAAAGAAGACGAGTTTCCTCATCCTCCTTGTTTCTACAGCTTCTACAAAATATACTGAAGAGAGCTCCTAGTCTCCTAGAGGTTAAGATTGCTTAAGTTCTTTTTCAAGTTATCGGTAAATAAGCGAGGGCTAGACTGTTTTTCGTCTACACTACACTCTGTGCAAATTCGTCCTGCTACTTCCCAAACCTCCCTGTTGGAACTTCCGGAAATTTCTATTGTGTCTGACGGGTTGGATGTTGAATGTTCCTCGTCCCCATTATAGCTGCCCTCTTGTCTTTTCAATGACCATCTGATTTGTTCCTACATAGAGCTCTGAACACACTGATTGTAGCAGGTATGGAAGCAGTTTTTTCGCAAAATGTTTTGAAGTCGAAGATCTATCTGTTGAGGAGCTGATATGAAAGTTTTGGCCTCGACTTTGTCTTATGTTGAGGCACAAGTGAATATAAGGCTGATGTTGGCCAATTATCAGAATCATGTGACATGGATTTACGAGGCCGAAGAAATAAACTCCAACCTGGTTGGCCAAGTCTATGATTAAAAACAACCTCAAGACTATGGGTCGGTTAAAACTAGGTAGTAACTTCAAGAAACTCGGCCCTTGGCCAAGGCTTGCATATATAAGAACAACAAGTTCCAGCAAACGACACTTCGTATCGCCGTATTTCACTTTGATTTCTCTCAATAGAAGACATACTTGCATCATCATTGGTGTCATTACTGGTCATTGGCTAATTGGACAACACGCTAGAAGACAACGAGCTCTCTGTAATGTTTATTGTAGAAGCTTTGGAGACGAGGAGGAGAAAGAAGCTGCAGCTAATTTCTTCGGCCTAATAATTATCCGGCCCTATTTTGCAGCAGGAATAAACTCCTAAGTCGCTATCATTTCATTGATATCAGTCACCTAGTTTAGACCCTATTTGAAATCTGCCTCCCTTTATCAACGAATTTAAATCTTTCTACGGGTCGAAATCGTAACACAGGGAATTTTTCTATGTATCACAATGGGCCTTGTGCCTTACTGATTCCACATTACTTACTAGCTGTACCCGCGACTACGTTCGCGTGGATTTACATTATACCCTATGTCCTTTTCCGAGTTTTAAAAAATTGATGTGTAATTAGAGCCTTTCAATTCCTCATATTAACTTTGCAAGACCTCCATAAACAACATTCCTGGTTTTTCTTCCTAGCCCGAGAATGACCAGGCTATCAGGTCAATTAACTCTGAGCCCGCTAACGGACAAAAAGTAATTCCGCAGATCCACACCATCCACTTCTTCAGCAGAAAATTCTTTGATGACTTAGACAGCCCTTCACTTCATTAGGTGTATTCCCCGTGGCACAACAGGCTTGGTCTGTCTGAAGCCACCACCCAAAAGCAATGTCGGAGCATCCTATTTCGATACTTAATACCTTTCTATAAGCCTTGGTACACTCATCCTACACTATAGCTTTGGCTTCTCGAAGCACCTGAGTCAAGTCACCCTCCTTAGAAATGTTACAAAGTGTAGACTCAGAATGACTTAGGTTGAGATGCTTTGAGAAGGTAGAGTGACCAGTCATGCCTTCTTTAACCAAGATAGCTGCAGTACCTGAGAAAGCAATGGCAACGGCAATGCCGCTGACTACAGTTACGGATTACTATAAATGGCCAAACTTAAATGCCCTGTATTTTCGCCTACAGTTATAATTTTGGAAAACGGTAAAAAATGTCTTTATTTATTTCTGTTCTAGAATATACTCACCAAATTTCAACTCTAAAATTCAATTCAAATTTTTTTTTTCATACAAACTGCAACACTTTGTAACACCCTGTAGAAACTGAATTTCGAAATGTCATTAGTCCTTGTATGCATCATAAAAGGAGCTTCAGCTTTCTAGGTCCAAGGGTTCTGGCTGGGCGTTGATGAGTCAGTGAGTGAGTCAGGACTTTTCTTTTTATATATTGAGAAGAAGAGAAGAAGATAATGCTATAGACTGAGGTGGACCTGAGCCTCAACCAACAAGCGTCTCCGCACAGCTCGATCTTTAGCCAGCAGCCTCCAGTTTCACAAGTTAAGTTTATTGAGGTCCCCTTCCACTAGCGAGAGCCACCTAAGTCGCGGCCTGCCTGCAGTGCGCCGTTCCTCGGGCGCGTTTTCAAGGACTTTCCGGACCAGAGAATTGGTGTCCATCCGCTCTACATGACCCAGCCACCTCAGTCGGTTAGAACGTCACTCTTCTGGTTTAGTCGATGTCGCTGTACAGCCCGTAGAGTTTGTCGTTTTATCTCCACCTCCACTCACCGTCTATGCAGACAGGACCGAAAATCACCGTGAGTCTATATTGACGCCGAATAAACTTAAGCTTATCCATTCCGGGACACTACATTATAGTGTACGAGTCCTACCCTTGACTGTATTTGAAAAGCCACTTAGGCAAAATGCCGCACACTGCCAATATGGGTAACGTGATCTGTGTATCTAAACCATCTCGGGACTCAATTTGGTGTCAACCCTAGCGTTCCCAGTGGTATCTCTGTGGATCCACCTTAAGTCTAGGAGCACCTTTCTAGAGAACCACTGCAAACTAACCAATTAGTGCTTTCTGTTGACGAGGGAGTCGCACAAACTCAATTCTCTTTTATTCATTATCCAACCCGAATTTTTCAAAATTTATCAATTCCACTAGAATCTGCTGCAACCACTGATGCTGTATGCATAGATACAGCTTCGAAGCAATAAATATTGCGATTGATAAAATTCAACAATAAATTCCTGCCCATGAGCGACTCAATTAGAACAAAGTCATAAATTTTGTTCTGCTTCATCCATCCTATCTGTCAGTCGCAATGCTCTTCTGACAAAGAACAATCCTTGCACAATATTTTGTTCCTCGTAAAAAAATGAAACTAGAAAAACCGACAACACCAAGAGAAAACACACAAAGATACATATTATGTATTGTTCATTTTCTAATGATTAGTGATACACGCTCACGATTCGTTACGCAGATATCCTTCAGCGCCATTGATGTGCACAACACAACACAGCTACATTTGTGACTTTTTGTTCCTAATCCATGCAGCGCACGTCTGTTTGTTTGGCGTAACAACATTTCGCACAGCACAGCGGATGCACGTGCCCCTTTCGAGGACATATTGTCAACCGGCGGTGATGAGTCGAGGGCGAGACACGGATGCAGCAGCAGAAGAGCCCGAAAGGAGTTTCCTCGATTGACATTGTTTTGTGAACACGGGCGCACTGCAAATGAAGTCCTGCGTAATTTATTACGACTCCGCTCATTACAGCATTGCGGCGGGGGTGTGGCGTGTGCGGCCATACATCAGATTCGTTGAAAATTGATACACGCGTCCAATTCGTCGAGGGTGGCTCGCCACGGCGTGAAGGTGAAATTAATTACAGGAAGCCCAACCAAGGGGTGTGTGTGTTGGTTTTAAAGCGAGGATCTTACAGTCCGTCCTGTTAGGGCCCTCGATGAAAATAATGTCTGTTGAACGAAACAACACTGTTTTATGTAAGACCAATTTGTTTATTGGACAACCAAACACTGTCACAACGTGGAAAGTATTTGTTTTTGGGGTTCGTCTGTGTGCGAGGGATGGTAGGTTATTGGTTCCATTTTTACGAGGACATAAAATTGATGGTCATTTGAGTGAGTTGCCTTCGTCTTATAAGTGCGGGTAGTACATAACCCGAGTTATTAAAATGTTGACGGTTTAACGACGACGAGCTGAATAGACTAAACAAAAACAAAAATATTCGAGACAACCGAGAAAAATATGATGGTTTATGTACATTAATATTCAGCAAACCAAATGCTTATTAGCATCCTTTCCTAGGATGGGCAGCTAGCTCGTCATAAATTTGTTGTACTCGCGTTCAATTTGGAAGGACTCGCGCATAAACGGGGCTGAGTGAGAAAATTGCTGTGAAAGGAAGTGAGGGGAGATGAGCTAGAGTTTGCGGTCTTTATGATGCTCGTAAAATATTTTTTATGGATTTTCTCTAAGGATAATAAAGAATTTATGACAGGACTATGCATTAGCTCATTGTTTACCTGAGAAGAATTAATGCATTTTCACTAAATAAAAAGTTTTTTTTTTTTTCCCACAGAGTTGTGCTTTGCTTTTAACAGTTATTCTGTGTTTGCCAATCATAATCGTATTAGCAAGTTTTAATATTGCAAACAAGTGATTCAGTTGAACTTTGTAGTGAGAATGTATGCATTTACATGTGGATGAGGGCAAGGTTTGCAATTGTTTCCCTTTCCCAACGCTGGCATGGGTAGGCGTACCTGGTGCAATGTGTAGCTCCAATAGCGAGATTGAAAAAAGTTTGTAATGTCATCTTAGCTCGAGAAGACTCCCTAATTAAAAATGTATTACGCTGTGACAAAAGCCACTAAGCCAGTCTGTTGTTGACACGGTACCTTTAGCACTGTGGACGTCCACTCGGTCGTTAGAGCGATTTATACATTTAAAAGATTTGTCTGATGGCGGCTTGCACTGCAGCTAGTAGTATGATGAGAACCCGCTCAGCAGTTTAGATGGAAGAAAGTTTTAGTATTCCTCCATCAGGCCTAAGCACGCAATAACCTTCAGCACAGAGTGGTCTCAGTCCCAGTCAATGAAACTACTTCAGAGCGAATTCGTATGGACGCGTGCGGATATTGAGCAACTACATTTGAGTTTCGGGCAACACCGACTAAATCGTTTCATACTTGGAGTTCAAAAGACACCGATGCTTGGCTATAAACAGGCAGACATACTAGCTAGCAGGTATTTATTTTTTGAAAAGCTAGAACAGAGCCCAAACGCGGCTTAACTAACGATTATTGATCCCAAAAGACACGTTAAGGTTTCTCTGTCATCTACATGGGTCTCCTACAAGTAACCGGACAATCCAGCCTAAATGGCAAAGCATTTTCTGGCTGGATCAATGGTATCCAGTGCAGAGGATAAGCCTAGTTTTAGAAATAGGACAGACACCTGACAATATCTGAATGAAACTTGCCTTGTTTGTATAATTCTCAGGCGAATTCCATAGCTACTTATGCGACCATCAGTTCAGACCTCCAAAACAAACTAGACCCCAAAAAATTTATCAGCAACAATTATGTCGCCAATGGAGCCACGGATCCTCTCATAAAGACGATCGGAGACTTCTTACACGCAAAAGAGCATCTGCTGCGTCTCAGCCTTGATGATTTTAGGAGTATCAGCTCAACACTCGAGGAGAGCATAATGAAGATTCCATCAACTCGGCAGATTGAAAAAAAAATTGGGGCTATAACCCGGGCTGAACCAAGGCATAGCTTCTTGCAACCAACCATTTGTGATGCATTCTTCGCATAAATGGAAAGGACTTATTCGTGACAAATTATGCTCTCGGAGGTTGTCATTCTCCGACAAGTGGTGGTGCCGCAAAAATGTTCAATGGATATGCATAGCTTGGGCTAGATTCAAGCAGCTCGCACAGCAGTCCATTGCCACGACGGCCACAGTACAGAGCTGCTGCTCCTATAATACGCGTGCATCTGAGAATATTAGCTTAGCAAAAGCAATCTTTCACAACCTGGAAAAGGAAAGTAATTGGAGTCTATCGACCCGCAGAGGACCTACTGAAACCCCAGAAAGTAAATCTGTTAACATTAACCAGCGCCCTTTCGTTGTTCGTCTAAGGAATGCTCAAGCTACTGCTCGTCAAAAAAAAAAAACACCAAAAGGCACCTCTGTAACTACAACTGACAATCTTGTCAGGGCGTAGATCCGTCAAATAACTGTCCAATGCCTGTGGGACGACTGCTTCTTCCAAGTCCTGCTCTGAGGCGGTAGAAAGCAGTCTTGTTTAATGTTATATGGTAAACTACATGAAACAAGTCTTTTTGAGGATCAGAGAGGCTGGGAAATCGTCAAGGATTTTTACACGTTCAGTACCGAAAAGACTCTCAACACCAACAGGCACAGTTCTCTCCTTTCTTCTATTCATCTGGAGGATTTTCCTTGTTCGCTTTGACATTAAGAAGAGAAAATGTAAATTACTTGTGAAAGAAATCAAGACTGAAAGAGATATGAAGTCAAAGGCACTTATTCTTGAGACTTGAGACATCTTCTCGTCTGAATGACGACTCATCTTCGATTCACAAGTGTGCCACCCTTGTGGAGCAGCCAAAGAGTTAAAGCTTCTACCACTATAAATTACCCTCCGCTGACCTCCTAGTCTACCACCTTACCGAGTGCAAAGCTTTTATCCAAGAACCTTGGTTTAGTCAAATGACCCAAAACACAGTCTGAGCTTGATAAGCTATTTACACTCCTAATGCAGCGTTTATTAAATTCTGCCCCTTAGTCAGGATAAAGGATCGTAAGAATGCACATACTTGTGGAAAGCTAAACAGAAAGCAGTTCAATCTACTCAAACTCACTCGGCTCGACACCGACTTGTAGGCCAATAAGGTCGTTCTGACGCTCTTCAGGAGTGAGGTTAGAAAGACTTTTCGTAGATTTTGGTGTTGTGTTTTCGAGATGATTCACAGTACAACAGAATTGTTTATACTATGAAAGTTCTTCCTGAAATGCCATTCGATGCCTAGCGTTCTGATGCATCCAAATAGCAGGTACTTCGGCAGAATCAGATGAAAAATTTTACGATTTCCTAGATAACACTCACTCATCCAGTGGGGCGATTGTCTCTGCCAATTGACCAGCTTTAAATTGATTTGAACAGTTAAAACTTGCCGGAACATGCAGTTTACAGTTTTGAACCATACATAAACAGGAGTACCTAGTGGACTTCCCTACACAACAGCAAATGGCCTGAAAAGATGTTAAACACATTCTGGCAGGGGGATAACTTGAAAGTCCTACTATCTGGACTGAGGTGAAGGCAGCTCTTAAGCCTAAGGCGGATCCAATACCTTTTTGTCAGAAATTCTGGAGAGACTTCTTGTGAAGCAACCTGTAAATTTCAATAGCCTATCTGTAGAAACAGTTTTTCTCTCGATCATATTGCCTAGAAACTCGAGACATGTAGTGGCGTAGGATGAAAAAAACGTGGGACATTCCAGTATTCCAATGCTACTTCGCTGACTTCTGAACTCAGCTGGTATGGTGCCCACTGTAACTGGCACCAACATGGTCTAGGAATATGTAATACTGCACACTGAACAGGAACCTTTCTACTAAATATCTCTCGGTCTTTAAAGCTTTAAAAGTGTCAATCGAGTTGGTGACTTTGCATCCTTTAGTCTCTCTAACCACTATAGCGCCTTTCAGTCCAAAGTCGGACTTTGGGTCAAATCCTCGAGCGCACAGTGGTATCAGTTTTTTATTGACTTACCTTTGGTCTAAGTTCACTTCTCTAGAGGACCACTGTCTGTACATACATATCTGCTGCCTTGATCCTTTCTGCAAATATTCTTCCCTGTAATGTTGTTCTGCACTGTGAAACGTACACAGATAATGTAGAACTGATAACATTAACAACAAAGAAAATGCGTAAGGAGGATCGGCTATACCGTTGGAAAAATGCTTCAACACTTTGTACCTTAATCCTAATTCCACCCAACAACTTCAAGTACCTCAAACCTGTGCTACGGCATGGTTGTTTGCTTGCGCAAAGTCATCAGTGACTTGCTCACTGATCGGGATGTGTTGTTGTCGAATCGTTTGTTCACAGCGATAAACTGGTACAACTCCGGAACGAACACAAGATGTTCAATGAATTTGCACGCAGTTGGATCATAGAGGCTGTTGTACATGCTGGCTATGCGCTGAAGCACCACCACCACCACCGGCGGATGGCTATGCCTGCCATTCATTGATATCCATGGCTCCCACTGTGAGCACACAGCTTAACATGAAGAGATCTGTTCTCGAAATCATAACATGGATCTGTACATTGTGCAAATGTTTGCCGGTCGCTATGTCGATGCCTACGAAGCAACCTATTGACATCCGAAGCAAACGAAATACCTAGCGCTGAGCCGTCCTGATCACAGTTGGATGCCGATTTCTATAATACTTTCCGTTTAATCGCGCGCCGAATCAAAATCGATATGCGTTGCAGTCGTTCCCCGTCGTCTTCGCAGACGCGCCGGCAGAATTCGAGAAATCGAGCGCAGCACAGCCGTAACAACATCGCCTCGAAATACCAATGTGTGTGCGATAATCTCTGGCTTATCAGAGGCCATAATAAATGCTGTACAATCTTACACTTGCTAGCCTTGAATACTACAACGGTAGGTACACGCTGGCAGAATGCTCTACGTGCCCTCCGGCCGCACCGGACCCGGGGGGAGATCAAGCGATGTAGTCACCTTCGTAACTCGAGTTCCTTGCGAGTTGGTTTTGTTCCCCCAGCATCCAGCTGCCTGAGCTTCATAAATGAAGAAGTTTAGGGCATGGGGATCATGTCTGCTGGCAATAAGGGATTTGTACACCAGGCACCACTTTCTGCGGTGTGTGCTGGGTGCTGTGCACCGATGAGACCGATTAAAATTTTGCATCTCATGTGCACCGGTTATTCAAATGAATTGTGTTGGCTTTTGTTGCTAGAGTGTGAAATTTTCACGAATCCCTTTGGAGGGTGATGGTAATCTCTGAAGAGATTGCCACGATCTGGTCAAAATCAGATCGCTGACTGAAGATCAAAACATGAAAATTTGTGTGCTTCAGTCAAATTGATAGTTTGCAATAATTTTTGGAATTTGCGGAGGCCTTACCCTTATCGATAATGACTTGCCCTTGGATTAGATATTTTATATCACCTGGAACCTAGGCGGCGCCTGGTCATTCCTTGCTTTGAAAAATGGTAAACTTGCTTGGTTGCAAACAAATATGGGACAGATTTCTCGTCCTGGCTTTGTGCATTCAAAATGTCCGCATTCATATCAGTTCAATTTCAACTATAATTTCATTACATTGATTTTCATTAGGAGCAGGCATTATAGAACCAAGTCACGGTTCCATAATGTAGTTATCATCTTAGAGTGAGCAGAGCAGCGTACTAGGTGTGTTAAGTCCTTGCACGGTGCAGGGAAATTACTACACGGGAATTTACTCCACCTGGGAATTTACTACACCCCAAACAAGGCGGGATGGCCCCCTCCATACATTTTTCACGGTTTGTTATACAATCGCTGTTCCAAAATTGAGGTTTGGGGTAAACGCCTTCCATTCAACCAAATTTTCGTGTTAAGCAATTTTCCACTGACACTTTCGAAAAGTGGAGTAAATTCCCACTGGTTTTGGAGTAATTTCCCAGACGGAGTGAATTCCCGTGTAGTAATTTCCCTGCACCCCTCGCATTTTAAAAACCACACAATGACACTGAAACTCAACAATGTTAATAAACATATGTAGAGGCTGCGGTGACGAATGGGTTCAAGAGGATACTCCTCACTTCCTCTACCACTGCCCAAGTCTATGTTTCCTGAGAAACAGAATTAGAAAGACACTACTTCCAGGACAAACAAGAACTAAATGATTTTTCCAGGTTCCGATGGTTGGAGACCCAAATCACCAACGAGCGGTAAGGTACAAGCCCGGTAGAAACGGATATCAAAAACCCATGGGCATCACAATGTCTTCACAAGGACCTAAGTGTGATGAGGTCGAGTGACGTCTCCCTCGTTAACCCGATACCTAACCTATCCTATCATAGCTGTAATAGTCATCTCTTAGAAAAACGAATCACCATGGTCTTAGTTGGATTTATGCTTAGACTCACTGAGAAGCACCATTGTCCACTCCAATTCATCTCTGGCTGTTAATACAATGTTGGCGACCTAACCTGTATAACTGATGCCTCAAGACCTAGTGATAAGATTCCTATTCTAGGACAACCAATGGTTATGTTAACTCCAATGTTGTTCTGTCCTCTAAGTGCTTAGACATGGCTCAGTGGTTAGACAGCGTCCGCGCTGCGTGGGTTCAGCCCCAGCCATATCCACCGAACGTTTTTCGTGGCACCACCTTTCAGCTAATGACAAAGCTCGGATGGTATTACTTGTCATGAAAACGCTTCCCAATCCCGTTCGGAGTCGGCAATAAATTGGAGATCCCTTCCATTCGTGCGACAAATGTAACATGCACTACACGAAAGGTTACGAGAAGCTAGGCCTTGTCTACTCCCTAGCTATCGCGTCAGCTAAAGGGTACCGTTGAGCCGCTCTAGCACTGCGGTCTTTAAGAGGGGCCCATTGCGCCAACCCATGTGGTTCTAAAGTAGTGTGTTTACTTCAGATGCTGTCAGCAATTTCATCAGTTTGTACAGGGTAAAGCACGGCGAGTGCAATCGGTGATACTTGTTCACTCCCAAGAGTCTGTCTTCTCACATGTATAAGGGCGATGCATTCTGCAATAATAGGAAGGGACCTTTCGTCATTCTCCAAGCATTGTCTACAGGTAGGGTCCGATGATGAGCTAAGTCTGTGGAAGAGCAGTTTTGAAAAGCAATGGCCACTTTGAGGTCAATTTTCTGCAAATCTTGAATATTGTATGTATATCATCAAAATTATGGATACTCCGGGATTTCTCGAAAAGCCTTTATAGAAGCATGTCTTTACTTATATTCGCTCAGGCATTAGACTGAGGATTTGAGGGGATGCAGACCCAAAGACCCACTTCGACGAATGAACGAATGGAAACCGCTGCTGAGGAAGCTATCAAAACTGTGGATGAGACTGCCTTTATTCTGACAACTGAATGTAGAGAGATCATCGACGAGGTGCATTCAGCTTACGACCCATAGTGAGGAACTGGCCAATTGTCAGCACAGGAATTTGTTAGAGGACGGGAGACAAGACGACAAAATAACAAAAAGAAATAAAAGAACAATAAGAGGGAAAATAACGACCCAAGGGAT
Source organism: Matsumyia berberina (assembly GCA_917880715.2). Lineage (NCBI taxonomy): Eukaryota > Metazoa > Arthropoda > Insecta > Diptera > Syrphidae > Matsumyia > Matsumyia berberina. The sequence continues at coordinate 42,625,490 of OU862870.1, forward strand.
GAAAACCAGCCCGGTAGCTGAATAAAACCAGAACTAAGAAGTCGAAAAGAAGGAGAAAGACAACAAAATGAAATGACGTTAGCGAAATGAATGAAATGACGTCCAGAGATAGTGAGTGAAACCCCTAGTTTCATTAATTAGTAGAGTTTCGAGGTTTTTTCGCCGAATAAGTCTTCGTCTTATAAGCATTAGTCTTATAATCTTAGTCCATTGTCAAGTATTTCTAACCGTCGCGACCCTATTTCAGGTTTCACAAGGGAATCGAAAACTTATTCGTTAATCGCTTGCATATTTTTCATATTGGCCTCAATTTCGCCATTTTTTTCCTTGTCAAGTTTTCACAATTTGTCCCTAATACTCGATCTCTCTTCTTCATTTTCCAAGTGTACCCGTTCTTTTACCAGAGCTTCGACAACTGTCATCTTTACTTTCGGTGCTCTCTGATTCCCGAGTGTACCCTAGTCCTCCCATCAGTTGAACAGCCGAAATTGCAACAAATGTTACTATTGCAAATATTGTGCGTCTTTCCCCATTTTGTGTTGGCTGTTGTTTCTTACTTTTTGTCCATTCATTATCTTATAAATTATATACTTCCGTCAATATGTCCCACATGGATGTACTAACTACAAAAACCAGTTCTAGTTCCTGCGAACGTGTCAAAAAATACAGCGTTTCACTTTTCGTGATGCAAATTCGTCAACATTCAAGGTTCTTTGTATATATTTTAGCCACTGCAAGTTATATTAATTTGAATCGTGGCATCGAAATCGAACCGCTATCCCGCTAAGCACATCACGGTCTATTAAATGCCCCAAAACAGACAAAGAAGAAATAAATGTGTTCATGTCAACCATCTTAAAGTAACCATTAAATGCTATCCACTAGATAAACAGCATAGTTTTTGTTTATTTTCCAAAAAGGTTCCAATTTAAATAAAAGAAAGTTGACCACAGTGTTGTGTAGGGTTTTCATTTAAATTGACGCGCTCACAATTTGTATCTTGTCCCCAAAGCAGTTAAAGAGAAATTGTATTGATAACAAAATTTACAAATTAAACAATTAGAAAGATAAAATAACGGAATTGCCTTAGCATGTGGTTATACAACGAAAATTTATGTACCATTTTTATGATTGCATCGAAAGCCATCTAAAACTAATCGACATCAGATTCATCAACGTCTCTTCACAGCGACGATTAACCTTGGCGATTATTCTAAATTTAAGTAGAATTTTAAATTTATGAGTCCCATCAGTATTGTGCTGAGATTCATCAGAGACTTGTCGGGCGCCTTTTTTTTTTTTTGGTCAACGTTTGACTTGATTTGAATGCCTGCAAATTCCACTGTTTACACATGTCGTTGTTCCGGACAGTGGTATTAAAATGAAATTTAAATAAAAAATTAAAGGTTCCGTCATAAAAAAAAGTTTATTACTCGGAGATCGAAGACCAAAATCTTTATTGTCCTGACTTATAAATTGACATTTAGCAAAGCCATGTGAGTTTATTATTTTATGCCTTTATTAGCAGCAATTCGTGGAGCTTGTCAGTATGTAAATGGGATGATTAAATTGGTGGGCCTGCAATCATTAGACTGGTATAGTTTGAAAATGAAATTAAATGTCGCTCGAAAAGATTCGGATTATTGATTGACACTTAATTGGCAAAACACCAAAAGCCAGTGGTTACTGTCATAAAACCAGGTAGACACTGAACACATCATATTCGCTTACAAGTCTCAAATCAAAAGCGGTCTGGTGAAATTTATTGAAATTATGAAGAGGTGTTGCCTGAACTACTCTCGCCCTGAACAAGGATCTACGGGCGAAATTAATATTTAAGTTCGGGATTTGTGAACGTGGTCGCCGTGGCTCAATGGATAGTGTGCTGGACTGCTGTCTGAGCTGCAAAAAGTTTTTGCGGCACCACTTCTCATCCTTCTCTGGTTAGCCAGAGAGGATTGCTCCACCTCTCGGACGTTATGGCCGAAACTAAATAAAACTAGAACAAGGTGCCTTCTGGCACTGGACAGATCCTCTACCCACGTGCTCACTGGATACTGCGCTATCGGAGTCATGCTACGCAAGTGGAGAATCGAGTCCAGCGATTAATGCAGAAGCTGCAAAGGTGTGGAGAGGAGGTGGAATCAATCCAACATCTGCTGTGCCACTGCTCCGCCCTGCAAGAAGGACGCGCGCATTGGGATCAAGGTTCTTTGCAAGTATAGCAGAGGTTACAGACTTACAGTTAACGGACCGATTCTTAAAGAGTACTTATTGGTTCACAAAACAACCAACAATAGGATAGGTCCTTAGGCTGTCCCGGGAACCATACCGCTATACCCATAACATTAAAAGGGTACTCACAATGGACCTTCAGGTCTCCGAGTGAAAGTGATGAGGCCTATCCATCACGAACCCTTCGAAACATAACCTAATCTAACCACCGTCGGGGAATAACAAACCTCTGACAGCATAAATCGTAACGAAAAGCTTTTTAATTCACTGCTATGCACAGAAAGACCAGAGCTGCTCGCGAGCTCTACGGGCAGAAGAGGAGAGAAAAAAAGAGGAGGAAAAAGAAAGATCATGAGAAGCGCACGATCGAAGAATTATTATTATTATTATTATTTATTCATCAATGGATTTACAATCTGTTGATTACAAAAAGAAATACTTCTTACTTAAGATATATTAGTTACTGGATTATTAAGACCATAGTTTGTTGGGAACAGAATATCGTAGTAGAATCGCAGTTGATGCTGAGAATATGGACGGAATATTTCTGCAGACTGTTTAACGGCGACGACGAATCAGGCAGAATGAACCATTCAACCTGGACGATGAAGACCAACAATTCCGTCCACCCGACCTGGAGAATGCACGCTGCTCCACCAAGTCCGTCCAATTACTCGGATACGCCGACGATATTGACATTTTGAGTTGCAAAGCTCTCTTTCGAACAACTAACGTGACCCTTCATAAGACCGTAATCGTCCCAGTCCTGCTCTCCGGCGCAGAGGTTCGTCTTTTTTGAGGGGAAAATTCCTACATGCCTACAACGACGAACTGTACGAGCTGTACAGAGACATCGTTTTAGCCAGGAGAGTGAAAGTCCAACGACTAAGGTGGCTGGGTCATGTAGCGCGGATGGACACCAATGCTCCGGCCCGGAAAATTTTTAAATCCACACCCGAGGGACGGCGCAGTAGAGAAAGACTACGACTCAGGTGACGCACGCAAGTGAAAGCGAACCTCAATCAACTTGGCGTGCGGAACTGAAGGCAGCTGGCTAAAGATCGAGCAGTCTGGAGACGTTTGTTGGTTGAGATCCAGGTCCACCCCGGACTCTAGCGTCGTTTTAAGTAAGTAAGTAAAACTTGTATCTTTGCAGCAACCTCATAACGCAAGCCGAACTAAATAATCTCTTGAGAGACTCGGAGTTGCCAAAAATGGAAGCAGACTCATGGCCACAGTGCGACAGAAGACTCGAAACGAACTCACGTTAGTAACAATACATATATGAGAAATCAGCAAAAAAGATATAACGGAGCTTTAACAGCGATGACTACGCACCTGTGAAGTGTGCGCTGAGGTTCGGTCTGGGTAGGCGCATGGATGACCAAGTCGTCAGTGACAAGCAGATGGCTTACCCATAAGTATCCCGATTCGAACAGTACCTCGCTACGGCTGCGCTGTAACATCCAAACCATATACACAATGAAAAGGAGAGGTGACAAACGGTCGGTCGTCCTTGTCTTCTTAAAACTTGGCGCTTTGACTCGAAGATCCTCTTGGCTAAAGTGTTATATATTGACGATGTGGCGGAGTCAGTTTAGTCGACATGTTTTACCTTTTTGAACTGCATCGCCATTTTAATACAGCTTATAGGTTTGAGGGCTATACCTTCTCCTACATTTTCCATCCTCACACGCTCAACTGGAGAAATCACATTCTTCTGGATGCAACTGGTAGGAATTGCTTCTGAATCGATCATAAGTCTTTTTGTAGAGTTCCAAATAGAGTTGAAACTCCCGCTTTTAGGTTAGGTAAGGATGATGTTTTAATCATCATCCACTCATGTCTGACAGATCCAAATTTATCCAAATTTTAAAAGCTCCAGTAGCTATCGGCTCGTTTGTTGTGGGGATTACTGGGGTGGTATCGTATTATAAGGGGTGGTATCGAACTGGATATTTTTTCACTCAAGCGCTCTGTCAGCCACTCCATCTTAAAGCCACTCCATGGCTAAATCTCAGATTAGTCAGGGTGCGATTATGTCTCTTAGTTTACATGTGTCTGTAAAACTAGGCTTGATGCGCAAATTGAGGAATAAATTTAGTGCTACCGACTTTTAAATAGGTCACCCCCGATCTAACATCCACTAAAGATTTCTCGAGCTCTTCATGTTTCACTTAGCTCTCTCATTTGAATATGACAAAGACTTAGTAACTCGTCTTCAAATTTGAATACAGGAGCCATATAAATGACACTATTTCCAAGATCCGCTTGTTCGACATGGTTCCAATTTTACTCTAACGAGGCGATTGCTTGTTTTCTGTTTTTTGTTTTTATCTGCGGCGCATCTTCAGCCAATAAAAACGAACCCAAGACACGGAGCTACCTTGTCTCACTCGCAATATAATACAGGCATTGCATATTACTCGGTATCCTAAATAATTGCCCGTTCTCTGTTTGTCTTGAATTATGTACATAATCCCTCCATTCATAGCCATTTCCAATGCACAGTGGAATCTTCGATGATGGCAATATCAATGGCGCCATCTAGACCTCTCTCGCCCAATGTGACATCGTCACGAAAAACAATAGAAAACTGCAATCACGTGATGATGTCTCAACATTTGTGCTAAACCAGGTTCTCCGTATTGCTACACGGGTTGGCTGCACAACTAACGACTGTAACTCACATTGTTAAGGCGCTGACGGAGCAATTTCAAAACGAATTATCCACCACTACCATCCGCAATGCTGTGGCTTCGAGCAAAGTGAAATCACTTCGATCTGGTTAATTTGCTATATACATACATTTTGTCTACAATGGTGGATGTTGTAAAAAGAAAAAAATAAAAAAACGAATGAAGAGCGAAGGAGTAAACTGAAAGTTCAAAGTGGCGACAATCGTTACGAGAAAATCAAATTGAATAACACTGTTAACATGTTCAAAATGTTAAGTTTGAATCCTTAATTATGTGCCATGGAATCCGTGCCATCAGGTAGGCCTAGTATGAGATGGTTAGACCAAGTCCGAAATCTCACCTCTAACCGTATGGGGATAGCACCTGATGATTTAGAGTCGATGGGGGAAGATCAGGAGACGTGGAGTGTAACCCGGGGAGAATGTGATGAAAAAAAGTTACATTGACTATGTGGCTGGGTATGACATACCTACATACAAAATTGTCTGTAAATGTTGTTAAATATTAAAATTAAAAAATGGTATTTTATTGTAATAGGGTATGTAAAATGTACTTGAAAAAAAGGAATTCACTTCACTTAAAAATACAGACATGTAAGTAGCAGGGTGGGTATGTCATACCCGGCCACACACTCGCCGGGTTAAGCACCCTAAACCCGCGACCCTCATAGTGGATAGGCGGGTCATTGAAAATTATGATGATGTAGACACTTAATTACTTGGAAGCCGATAATTCCAGGCTTTGAAACACAATTTTCGTGCATTTTTTCGAGCAGAGAGAGTGAGTGTAAGATGAAAGGTTGAGCAATCAGTCGATATCCTTATAAACTGATGGCTTCGAAATGGACATAGGCAAGTTTCTTTTTTGAGCCATTTGAGCAGCGGAACTCGATCAAATTTCCCAATCATTTTCCCAGCGGAACAAGAGCTAGCCAATTAACTTTAATAGCGACGTAGTGAGATATTACGATATATTTTGAACGGCAGGCGGGTATAAATTCGATATCTGCTACACAAATCACAGCTTGTGAGACGCTGTCGCCAGGAGCTGAGTATTCTCGCTACGCGGCACAGTGTCACTGGTCACCTGTGGAAGATAGGAAAACCTTGTCTCTGTTAGACGGCATGTTTATCGGTCATAATATGTTAAAATACCGTACAAAAAAGTTGCATCTAAATCGTAATGATCTGTCCAAAAGCGACGTAGAAGTTTATAAGAACCTAAACCATGCCCGAACCTTGGCCAAACAAAAAATTTGAATTTAGGAAAATAATTCTCCAATCACATCGACGAAGTGTGAAAAATAATCAGATTGTCAAGAAAGACCGGATAACTGGAAGGTAGAAATTAATCTATACGAAGGAGGTACCTCCTCCCATGCGCCTTCAAGAACGGCCAAGTTCCCTGGTGTATGACTAAATCAACCCTCTCCATCTTCAGGGAAGAAAACCACCTTGCATTACTTCAAGATGGTGACACTTTGCTTAACCTCTATGAGGCATTGGGGGATCTACATAATGTCCTGTTCTCCCTTCTTCAACTTTAGCACTTCCCCGATGTAAAAGCCCTCTCGCTTCCAATCTTCCTCACTCATGCCTAATACCGTAACAATATTATCCATTGTGATTCCAACTGACTGCGTCTTCAAATCATCCGGGGCATTCGAAGAATAAGACGTTGTCTTGAGTCGAAGAAATTTACTTCACCATACATTCTCCTCGTCCAATCCACGGTCGATGTTTCCGATCAGTCTTGTACTCCTTTTACTTGCAGTTTCGCTGCTTCAGCGTTGTGTCGTGTTGTCTTGGACTTCCTCTATTTGCCGTTTCCTTTATCTTTTCTCTCGGTGAATCGATGAAAATAACTACCGCGACTGCGAGAACGACTGGTTCTGACACTGTTTGGTAGAAGTTCGCCACCCAGAGTACTTTCTGTTGTCGCACCTGCTTGGTGCTTCTTTATTTTAGTGCGAGCACAGTGATGAACTTCCATTTGTCTCGACACACGCTTACGCTGCAGCTTCTCCCTATTGCTGCAGGACGAGATTTCAGCAATTTTCGATCGTCGATCCTCCTCCAAGTATCTTTCGAAAACCACGTAAAAAGTCCTTTCAGCAATTGACCGACGTTTCTATCAAGGCCAGACATGACAACGTTTTTCACAAAAACCAATGGCCATTGAGTCCGTTTCTACTGCTTTCGAAATATGGTCTGTCGATGGGCATTCGTATATTGGGCATATGATCTTCGAATACTATGCATCTTGTGCTGTTCCTCATTTGTTCCGGACGTTCAGCATTGCAAAGAGCAGCCACAGCTGACTTTCTTGGAGGTCAAGTACTAAGATATGTACAGTGCTCCCTATAATAAGGTGATTTACTTTGCAGATATCTACAAATCATCCGCCATTTTTATTGCAGTCAAATAGTTTATGCTTCCCGATATCATGTCTGAGCGATTCGTTGTCATAGCATACTGATTCTCTGTAGCCATATCAATGTCTCTATTTGGCGTTGTGTTGAGGCACCTAATTGGGTTTGGAATACCTCCTTTATATCTTGTGACGAGATTTCTGTTGTAACAATGTAAAATACTGAGGCGTTACTCTAGTTCGGAATCTGGTTGTCAAAATTTTGTCCGGGTGGGCAGGAAATTAGCTTAGTTGAAAGCAGACTCACGTAGTTTTCCGACTGATTTACTAGAGTAGAGCATTTGGGGATAGATACTCTCCCTCATTTCATTTTGCATGCCGAACCTACATATGTATGTACATACATACTCGCCAAAGTGTACGAATCTAGCATCCTGGAGTTCTTCACCTCCTGAGACGAGGCGTGTCCCCGCATTCCAGAAACCAGTCTTTGTTCGAGTACAATTGCCATAAGTCGTCAATCTGTGATCAATTCTTATGTGAGGCAAGTACTGTCGGTTTCAACAGCTTATCATTTCAGCAACGCGGAACGTTAAATCACATTGCCCATTCTAAAACCATTAGACTCTTCGTGCTTGCAGTTTTAAACTCCAAGTAAAGGGTTTTTCAATAGGGACGCTACAAAAGTAGAGCGACAGGGACAGCAAACGACGCCATATTTTTCTTGCGGTTTTTTGACATTTCTCTTCAGTAAGGTTTGCCATTACATGATGGAAAGATATACGAACCAACAACGAGTCGAAATTATTCAAATTTACTACCGAAATTCGGAGTCAGTGGCCTCAACGTTAAGAGCGCTACGTCCAATTTATGGTCGTCATAATTTCTGGCTGGATGGCTTCGTCAATAAACAAAATATGCGGTATTGGTCAGGCAGCAATCCACACGTACTCCATGAGTCATCATTGCATCCCGAAAAAATTACGGTTTGGTGTGGTTTATGGGCCGGCGGCGTCATTGGGCCGTACTTCTTCCGTGATGATCAAGACCGGCACGTTACTGTGAATGGGGATCGCTAACGTTCAATGATAACCGAATATTTTTGGCCCCAATTGGATGATATGGACTTGGAGGACATGTGGTTCCAACAGGACGGCGCCACAAGCCACACAGCGAATGTCACAATCAATTTATTGGAAACCAAGTTTGGAGAACGTGTTATCTCCCGAAATGGTCCAGTCGCTTGGCCGCCTCGGTCGTGCGATTTGACGCCGTTAGACCATTTCCTGTGGGGCTACGTCAAGTCTATGGTCTATGCCAACAAGCCAGCGACGATTGATGAACTTCGTACATCGAACGTGAAATTGCAGCAGTATCGGCCGATTTATGCTTGGTTATGCCGTGGTAGCCATGCAAAAGAAATCGAGTTCCATATATAATGGCATCGAAAGTACTTTCACAGCAATAAACAATTTCATTGATATCAAAAACCGTTTTTGTTTTATTTAAAAAAACTTTTGTAGGGCTCTTATTGAAAAACCCTGTATAAGGATCGAGACCTTTGATGTCGAAAAAGGATTAAGACAAGGCGACGTGTTGTCATGGGACTTCTTCAACATCGTTCGTGAAAGAATTGTGCAAAACTCACGCGTCAACACCTGAGGCATAATTTTTCAAAAGTCCGTCCAATTTCTCGCGACGATATTGACATAATCGGAAGAACGTAACGTGATATCACTGGCGCATTCGTGAGTATTGAGCCGGAGGCGGCGAAGACGTGTTGAGCGGTCAATGAGGGCAAAATCAAGTATATTCTGTCAATAAGACCGACGTCTCGGACAGAACGTCATTATAGACAGCTATAACTTTGAGGTAGTTAAGGACTTTGTCTACCTAGGCTCCGCTATAAACTCAGACAACGACGCCAGCGCTGAGATTAAACGAAGAATAACTCTTGCCAATCACTGTTTCTTTGGAGTAAGAAGGCAATTGATTAGCAAAGCCTTCTCTCGAACGACTAAAGTGACCCTTTATAAGACCCTTATCGTCCCAGTCTTGCTGTACGGCGGAGTGGCATGGACTCTGTCAAAAGTGGATGAGGTTGCTCTTGGCTGTTTCGAGAGGAAAATTCTTCGGGTGATTTTTGATCTAGTTTGCATAGACGATGAGTGGAGGAGGAGATACAATAACGAACTGTATGGACTATACAGTGACATCGACCAAGGCAGAATATTGAAGATTCAACGACTGAGGTGGTTGGGTCATGTAAAGCGGATGGAAACCAATGCTCCACCAGATAAGATCCACGCAAGTGGAAAGGGACCTAAAATAACTTGACGTGCGAAACTGGGGCCAGCTGGCTACAGATCGAGCTGGCTGGAGATGCTTGTTGGTTGAGGCCCAGGTGGACTGTAGTGCCACCTTAAGCAACAAAGTATTATGTGCAGTTACCGGGGACTATCACCTGTAAAGCAACTACGAACTTGGATGTTGAGCTTCTGGTTGATTCCATGTTATAGGACGATCCGTAATCCAATCGCTGCCCATATCACGCAAAATCCATTTAATTACTTTTTTTAAACGATAAGTCCTTTCCAAGTCGTAGGGTTGAAGGCTCATAATTGTGCTACGTTAATCAGTTTTCTGGTAATTCATCGACTTTTTCAAAACCAAAAATAAGATATTTCCAAATCACTGCTAAGAATTTCCTGAAACCACAAGAGATACCCTGGAAATCGATTAACCCATTCTTACTTTACTCTTTTACAGCAGTGGAGTGGATGAACTTTTTTGTCAAAATGAAACTCTTTACCCGACTGAGTGTGAGTACTTCTTCGAAATGAACCCAAGACCTTTATTTAACTTCGCGTTTTGAAAGACGTGGAAACAAAGGTAAAGTCACAGATTAAAATTCTTAATTTGTTTTACACGTTTTCCTAAGGTCTTATTTCTGATTTATTTATGAGAGTTAATTGGTATCGATTCGATTTAAATATAATTTCACATTCAATTGCAAGAGATTTGTAAGACTTCCTCAAGCATGTCCATTTCGACTTTCACAAAATTCCCTAAAATTGTTGATTTATTAACCAAAGTTCTTAAGAAATGTCAACCGCTGTCACTGATTCTTGACCACTGATTTATCATGCGTAAGGAGAAGAAAACCGCATTCATTTAACGCAAAGATTCGAAAACACACAAAACGAATGGGTCTTTCAACCCTTGCTGCTTCCGGCCTGAAATAGATAATTAAATTAAAATTCCTTTCTTTTCGAAAATTGAAACATTAGCCAATTGTTTCCCTTTTAGATGGCAATGATGACATTTATCCCAAATACCTCCTGAATACGAAATCAGATTTCGCTCAAAAGGGATGCTGTGTGCACGGTGTAAGCATTAGCATTATCACCCTTCGCTACAATTGCAACACCCCTCTGTGTTGGTAATGAAAATATGCAATTACGCTCACAGCGTACTCTCGACTAAGCAGGGTGAATTATTATCACATCGGATCCCAGGAGATGTGGTAATGGAAAGAGCGATGCCAATGTAATGTTTATTTATACGCATACGTATATAATTTTTTTTTTTCGCCCTTATTTAAGGGTGGCTGAGATGAACTACCGCCAAACAAGGGACTGTTTAAGGGCAGATAACCAAATTAACTCTAATCAGATTCTTCCCTTCGACGATGCTGCTCATTTCAATTTTCCAGCTTGTTATCTTATCACAATTTGGCACAACATATCATTTTCAGCGGTGGCTGCTTTATTAGGGGATGGTGACTGATGATGTTGGCATTGATTTTATATTTTCCAGTTAAGTAGAAAAGACAAATATGAGCTTGGTGGAGGTTTTTTTTTTTTTCAATTTAGGAATCTTGATCAATCTGCATATTGGTTCTAAAACACGATACAGCTGGTAGAATGCTTAGTTTTGTCTTTAAACGATTTCGTAGACGTTGGCTATTTATAAGCGACAAACTTATGTACGGTTATCTTCTTACTAACTACTACTACTAATTCTCATCGAGTTCTTTCTCACCTTGTTAAATTGGTGCCCCCGCGGATAAATTCAAGAATTCTCTGGGCTAGAGAACTGTTGTCCATGCACTCTACCTGCCCCAGCTATAGTCCCTGTATACAGGCTCTTCGACGTCCTGTATAGTCCTCCATGAATCGCCAATACAGGTGGGATCATATACATGGAGCTGTTTTACTTTCCACCTAAGTAGGGGAAGTATTGTAATCGGTCCGAACAAATTATTTTGAGATATGAAAAGGGCTTGACATTACTATACACTAGAAATCGTTGGCACCCAATTTCGAAATGATGTCTCTGTGTATGTGCGTGTGTTTGATCATATTTTTTGCTTTCGATATCTGGAGAACGAAAGAACATAGGACCATGCGGTTTCTTTGTCAGCATAAAACTTAGAGCTGATTAGATTTTAAGCATAATCGGTGTAGCGGATGCTGAGGAAATTGAAGAAATGTTTTCTATCAAGTTCGCGCAACAACTCTTTGTGGAACAATTAAACAGTGTGTATTCATATTTGTCGCTTTTGAAAAAATATTATTACTGTTGGGAAGATGAGGTGGAAAGTATAGGACTGGCTCCCCAGTCGAATTTTTTTCGAAGATTTCAAATGCACTTTCATCTGTTTCTGACAAGGTCCATGCTCCTGCATCATATAGCAGGACGGGGATGTTGAAGGTCTTGTATAGCGTCTCTTTGATTCTTCTCGACAGAGCCTTGCTAAGTAATTTGTATTTGTATTTTATGTATTCCAATTTTTGGTCGTAATAATCGTCCCACCAGACAGGCTGTGCATGCTTAAATGGACAAATTTGAGTCAATTTATTCACTATAGAATGTTCCTGTGCCTGTAAGACAACGAAGCACCGAAAATATCGTAGCCATAAGTGCTTCAGTTCAAAATGACCCAAATCTGTCGATTCCACATCAAGGACTGAAGCCCCTTGATCATTCTCCTATTGGGCTCTGCCAAAGTTTGAAGAAAATTCTGAGTTTCATTGTTATGTCATCATTGGAAAACCCTCTACGTTGGATCTCCGCGCTGATGTCGTTAGCAGAGTTCATAGGAGAGCCAAGGTAGAGGAATTCATTTTCCACCTCGAAGTTATAGTCGTCCATTGCAGCATTCTAGCCCAGGAGTCGGTGTTGTGTCTCAGTGTTTGTAGACAGCGTACTCATCTTTAGTCTTATCCTCGTTTACAACCAGACCCATTTTGGCAGCTTGTAATGTGAAGGCTCGCGAAGGCGCTAGTGACTACTCGTTTTATTTTGGAAATGATATCCATGTCGTACGCGTATCCTGAAGTGTTGCCCTGGGAATTTCGCATGACAGTGCGCCACTCCGTCTAGAACCTCTAATGGTGTTGAAGGTGTTGGCCGTGTTTTTTCCCATCTTGATGGAGCAGCGAGCGTTCTCCAGCGTCATCCTACACAAATGGATGAGTTTTGCATGAATACCAAAAACAGACTACTACCTTTCGTATGCGGCTTTGAAATCGATAAAAAGATGGTGGATGTCGATCTGGAATTCTTGAGTCATCTCCAGGATTTGACGTAAAGTGAAGATGTGGTCGATTGCCATTTTTTCAGGCCTTAAGCCGCACTGGTAATTCCTCATCAGTTCGTCGATGTAACACTTCAGACTTACAAAACGGCGCACTCTAGCGCTAAATGGGCTCTAAAGAGCCGCCACTTTACCTATCACTTCAGACGCTTCACCTTTACGCCAGAAGACCTATTCCTTTGTAATTGGCGCAGTTGAGGCGGTCACCTTTCGTATTGATCGGCCATATGGTACTTAAGTTCCGCTCATCGGCCATGCTTGCGTCGGACCATATTTTACAAATGAGTTTGTGCATTTATGTATCCTACCAAGTCATCGCCAGTTGTCCTAAACAGATCAGCTCCCAGGCCATCTGGGCCTGAAAGCTTGTATGATTTAAGCCTAGCTATGGCTGCTTCAACTTCGTTCCGGTCCCGTGGTTGTAGTGATTATTTGCCCTCTGATTGAGACTATCAGACTGCCTGATGATGGATGTTGCCTTCCGTCTTCGTTTAGTACCAACTCCTACTATGATATTCCCATTTTCGTTCTTGCAGGCTCTGTTTTGGGTATTGAAAACTTCGGTAGCCCTCTTTAGAAAATAAAATAAATAACTGGGGCGACAGCTCGGGATGAGCTAAGGACTAACTTCTCGCAACCATTCATGTTGAGCGTGTTACATTTTTCGCACGATTGGAAGGGTCCTACAATTTATTGCCGACTCCGAACGGCGAATTGAAAAGCTTTTCATGGAAAATTGTACTCACGGAGGCTTGTCGTTCCGCGACGAGAGGTGGTGCTGCGTAAAATGTTCAGTGTACATGGCTGGGGCTTGAACTCACGCTGCTTGTTCAGCAGTTCAACGTACTAACAACTGAGACACGGCGACCACCTACCCTCCTTACCCTTTTATAAAATGTTTGGATCCCTTTCCTGCCGTACTATCTATACATCACCTTGATTTCCTCGATCTCACGTTCATCAAGCTCCATTTTGTCTGTCTAAGTATCTACTAAACCGTACATTCGTCCAATAGCTGAACACAGATCGCATGTTGGGAGCTCCTGAAGTGATTACATACAAAATCTGATCCAGCCTAAGCTTAAAGCTCCCGTGCTGACTTCCGTCATATAAACGATCAAAGCCCCGATTTTCTAGAAGTGAACTCTCTTGTTTTCCCTTTCCTTCATTTCCAGCATTGGAGTTACCTACATACAATTGTATTTACCAGACGTGCGAATAAAATACCTTTTCTTCTACGGACAAATCCTTGCCAATTCATTTCCCATAACACAAACGTAAATATTGATTTCTAAATTGAATTCAATGACACGATAGATCCGATGTCACAATAGAAATTGATTTATCATCCATTGCCTGTTCATCTCGGGCGAACCGCTACTGGTCGCAATGAAGGACTCACATCGTTTTTCTTTCGCTGACAAACGGATATTATTCCCTCCATTCTTGTGAGAAACGTGTAAATAAAGAACTTGTTGTTGTAAAGAACGTTGTTACCACCAAGGGAGGAGACACAAGGAAGTTGCCACCATAGGTGATCGTATAAATCACCTACCAAGAGGCGTCACAATCCATTTACTCGCAATAAGAAGAAATTCTGGCCACAAGATACGAGTAGACGTACCTTGTTCTCTGCGTTGACCCTCACATCACCTACTGTCACATATCCACGCCATCAGTTAAGACGCTGCAGCAGATAAGTGATCCTCATTACTTAAGGGATGGCGAGTTCAGAGAGATAAATAACCCCCGGACGAAGGTCGTCTTCTTTATTTTCATTTTTTTTTTTTTTCATTCATGGTTTTTGCCTGAGAACATTTGCAGTAGACATTCGCAACAGGGTTCTATCTGGTCGCAGTGTCGCAACACGGACCTAACGCAGTTTAATTTTAGAATTTATGAGGTTTATGTCTGCGCAATTGCCGTACGTATCCTTGCCCAAGCTGTTGTACTTTGTTATCTCTTCCCTGTTACTGTTACGAGTACCTTTTTTACGACAACTCCGGTGCCATTAAGTGAAATAACACAGGTACTAGGGATTGATAACGCACAAAGAAACAGAACGGGAAGAAAAAAAAAAAAACAACATATTCAGGATAAATTGAAAATTGTCCTTGTTGTGTTTGTTTAATCCAAAGAGTCCAGCACACGATATGGGGAGAGAGAGAAGAGGACAACGCTGCGGACGAAATGCCAAACACGGAGAATAATGCCGGCAGGAAGTTTTATCCTGAGTGACCATCAGTGAGGGTCATTTAATGGTTATTGATGCGATCATTTATAACGATGGAATCGCAGTTGGGAAAAGTTTTCTCTTCCAGATCACTGGGGAGAAAGTAACTAACGACGATGCGATTGGTTATTATTATTTTTTTTTTCATCTCCTAAATCAACTCCTTTTTTTGGTGAAGGGTTGCGTGCCCATTTCTATCGCAGGGGATTACGTATGTATAAAGCACATAGCTCACGCACAATGGAGACACGTTACACAAAAGTGTCAACATTGAGTAGCAAGAACACCCTCCTGTCGTCGTCGTGGGGGAGATTGTATGTCAACGATATCAAGGACTCTTTTCTCCTTATTAGTATGTTCAAGGTGTCTTGCGTATTTCCCCAGAGTGTGTGTAGCGACAGCACCTTGTGATTATTCGACAGACAATGGAAAATTTGTCAAAAGTTGAAAAATTGTCAACGTTATCTAGCGCGGAACCATGCTGCTTGTTTGTGGCATTGAATTTCGAAGAAAGAAAAAAATGTAAATTTCCTACAAACACCCAAGGATATGTGGACATGTTGTTTTTTTTTTTTAGAGAGAACGGACGTTATGAAGTGGGATAGAGAATTTATTTCCTGTGGTGTTTATGCATTGTACATTGTAACGTCGACTAATTTAGTAAAAAGAAAAGGTTTGGTGCAGGTGAGTCTTCATTCCTTTTGAAGTTTAGAGCTCATAATAGGAGTAGGGAATAGATAAGCCAGTACAGAGCGATGTACTGCACAATTTTGCCACCAATCCTCGTAGATATTCAACACGTGGATACGATTTCGGCAAAGAGATTTGATTAGCGACAGATAATATCCATATAGGACTAACGTTAGCAGCAGGTCTTCGTAGATACATTTGAAAAGATGAAAGTGTTTTTTTTAAGGTCAACACTAATAGAACGAGGAATGGACAACAATATCTCATAGGTTAGATTAGGTTAGCATAGGGTTATGCAGCCAGCGCTTGCAGAAGACACTAGTGCCCATCGCGATCCCTGTAAAACCAAAAAAAAAAAAAGGAGGCAAAACCTAAACCATTTCCAGAAAGCATTTGATTTCCCTGTAGAGTTTTACCATATTCCTATAGCTGTCATAGCCTAGCTTCTCTAGATTACTAAAGAAATACTTGCCGAGAAGTTTTATGCGAGTCCTGGCAATTCCTTGACATTCACATAATACGTGTGTTATGTCCTCAGCGGCGTATAGGTCGTTGCAGTATCTACAAACATCTGTGGCTTAGAGCCCTAATCCTTCAGCGTGCTTCCTGAGAAGAAGTATCCGGACAGGATGCCAGTGACTTGTGCCCTGCTTAAGTTGAGAATATCTCTTGTTTTACTGTGATCCAGATCAGGCCATAGAGGCCTTGGGTGCCCTTGGCCTATTTATGTTGGACCATCTCTGCTTTGCCTTACTTACAGTTATTTTAAGAATCTCTGCTTTAGGCACACAGGAAGGAGGATCCAAGATGATTTCCCCCTTCGTGTGTTGCCGCTCTGCATCTAGCCTGGCCAGTTCGTCGCCCCTTTCATATTCCTCAATGTCACAATGGCCCGGCACCTAACAAAATCTTACCCGATTCTGCATACACAATGCCTTCAGCTTTACGCGACATTTCGAGACTAGTGCAGATCTGGCTACATTTGATTCTAGCACTTTAAGAGCGGCCTGACTATCAATGTTAATGGCGATATCCCTTCCAGATTTCGATTTCATCCCTAGTGATACCGCAGCTATAAGAACAGCCAGAACCTTTGCTTGGAATACGCTGGAAGTATCCGGGAGTCTTATGGATACTTTTAGGTCTGCCTCTTGGGAGAAAATTCCGGAACCCGTTCCATTGGTAGTTTTGGAACCATCCGTGAAAACCGCAATCTCGTCCTTTGAAAAATACTTGAATGACCCATTCTCGGGTTCCATTGCATGGCTTGGCTGGGTATGCAAGTGTCGCCTTTCTGATCTGTGTGGTCCATAAGTAGTTAGTTATGTTCTTGGGACGTTCTTTCATACAGCTCGTTGAATCTTTTTTAGACAGCGATTGACAAAAGTGTGCAGCTTTTGACTAAAATGCTCGCTCAAGGCACCTAGAGTCTCGAACTCGTTCAATGCAATATATAGGTATTTGTGAAATTGGGGATTATTCATACTAAGATTTTTTTTGCAAACTTGGTCTTCAGATCCATCAAGTTCACCTCTTTCAACACACCGGTGTGCCTATGTAAGGCATGCGAGATTAATGCTTACAAGAGCGAAGTCGATAACAAGCAGATATGGCAGAGATCTCTACTTCGGAGGGTATTGATGTGGTCAATGCAATAGCGGAAACAGGTTTATTCGCTGCGAAGCGTACTTTTGGGAAGTTCCTTAATTGACTGAGAATTATTTTAGCTGCTGTTTTTGGAACGCCTGAAAACAGACATATTATGATGACAATGTTGAGGCCCATTGTGACCTGTAAGATCAGTTGTGTTGGCATAGTGAAGCCAAAGTGAGGCCCTTAATAAACCTCAATAATCACCAATGTGGTCGTCGACAAAACATTTACTTGGAGGATTAATCTAGAGAATGAGACCACAAAAAAAATCAAAAGAGTATAGTGTACAATCCATATGACTTTTGGTCAGCTGTGGGGTCTGAGACCGAAGCAAGTTCAGTGGATTCACATTTCACACTTCCATAGCCAGACCCATTGGCAGCAGCCAATATTAAACTTACTTCCTAATGACCTAAAGGTCAAAAGGAAAGCATGGTTGACTTCCTTTAGACTCAATACCTCAGGCGTTTTCAAATGAACGGAACTTAGCGGGGCGCAGGGCTATCTGGAATAAAGAAGAGATGACCTCTGGACTCATAAGGCTCTTTAGCGCAGCATATCATTTTGATAAAGGCTATACGGATGAATCCTGCCCCAATGAAGAATCGCTGCCTCTCAACCTTGCTATCCATCTGGAACAGTTCGTGACTGTATTCCAATGCCCTTGCAACATCCACCCAGATCAACCTGCTTTGGGCATAACGTCACTGTAATATACCTCGGTACGAAGCTGCATATAAATTGGTAGAGAAAGAAGCAGAAAACGGGGACAATCCCACGATGTTTGTAGAATGAGACCACTTGGAAAGGTTTGCAAGATTGCAAAGCAACCAATTCCATGATAGGGCACCCTTGCTCCTGTCTAGCAAGAAGGACGTTTAATCTTTGCCGGGTCCAACTAATAATAGTGATCGGTCTGAAGATCGGACATATCAGCCTGGAGAAGTATGCCTATCAACTGGAACTGGTGCCATCTAGCACTTTCTCCGGTATTGAGGAAGAATATTAGAACCTCGAGCCCTTCTGGTTAGCAAAAAAAAGCACTAAACACAATTACCTGTCTGGGCTGAGCTCTCGTATACATTTAAGTTTCGGAGAAGTCATTTAGTTCACTGAACCTACAGGACGTTTCTCGGATCAGTGTACCCCATCCGACTCTCTATTTCTAAATTAAACCTTTCACTTAGTCGCCTAAAACGACTAGGGTACCATTTAAACCTTTTACTGGGCATAGACGTTAGCTGTGACCACCAGTCACCTATTTAGTGATTCTGTAAACGGTTCTACTGTCGCATTTACTTCAATGTTTTTCAGCTTATTCAGCTTGGGCGTTTATATAATTTCTTTCGCCAAGACGTATGGTATCTCAGTCTTCTCCCATTTTCATAGGGTGCTAGGCCCCAGTTCTGTTTTTTCCTCTGCATGAGTGGCTGCATGCAATGCAATGAGATCTTTAAGTTGCCAGACATTATCAGAAAGCCACATGGACATGCTGTGACACCTTTGTGTTTCATCGACGACACCGGACACAATTACAATTTTCAAAGCATTCCAGTGCTCTTCTTTAGTCAGAAGCACTTGGTCCCTAAAATGTCAATACACCCTAGGATCATTTCAGTTGTCAGTGTTTCGTAGCCCGCTAATCTTTCAGACGGCTGCAGCGATAGCATCTCCTCGCTTGTACGGACAGCTTTCTAAATCTACGACTGATCATTTTATTGTTACTGATGTGTTAAAAGCATTTAAAACGCCTTCTATATCTGATACTGCTTCTTGTGATACAGCAAGCCATAGAAAGCAGTTGTGCAAGAATACTCTAGCGCAATCAATCAGTGTTACATCATACACTTATGTGAACGGTTCAACAAAACCTAACCTGACGTCTTGAACTCAGTTTTATAATCCTGAACCATGTACTACCACCAATGCCATTAGGAAATGCTCACAGGCCCTACCTACTTACCTTTTAGAACCTTTAATTGGTTGCCCTTGTTGTTCGGCTGTGCTCTTGTTCCCATTTTGTGTGGTAATAAAAATTCACCCCACATATTAGTTGGCCATTGTGTGGCCATCACCTGGTAAATGGCGCTTACACATGCCTCCGGGTGCCATATTGTTATTGATGGCTTCGCTCTTCGAAAATACCCGTGGCACTATGATTAGCTTAGTAGCTCTCCCACCCTTAGATCGTGGGTATATTTTTTTTCCAACGGTCAAATGAGGGTGGGCCTGGCCTAGCAGCCACGGTCTGTGTGTCACCGCGGTAATTGATACGTGTTAAGAGGAAGTTAGTGATAAAACTTGCTGACCATGTTTTCCATTCGTTTTGTGTGTTCAACCGAAATGATACTGATTTCGAGAATATCTAACAAGCACACAGGATAAATGGCTTTCGTTCATGTGAGGCTGCAATAAACCTTTGTTAATTAGTTGATAACAAAGCAAATGTTAAATGTAAATTAGTGTTTTACATGATGGCTACTCAGTGTTCTTATTAAACACTCGACTGGGGACAGCAAATACAACAAGTTAATGTACGTCAACATTGTTTATCTTTTGGTTAAAAATGTGAAAACATTGACGTTTGTCATGAAAGTCTGCTCATAGTAATATGGGCGACATACAATTATTTAGTATTTATGGTGTGCTATGTGGCGCATGTAACAAAAGTATTAAAATGTTACGTAGTTTTTTGAAGTAAAACCAGTCGGCGTTATCGATCCTATATGCATCTATAAATGAAAATGAAGTACAATGGGCTTTCAAATAGGCACTCGAATATGGTGATGACTCTGCATGATCAAAAATGACTAAAATTGCATTAGAATTGGATTGAATTCCTGACTAATTAAAGCGACCAACTTCCAAGAATATATTTTTCTATGATTGGCTTTCAATTCACTGTCCTGCACCCGGTACATAGCTCTTCCAAAATAAGACAGTGCAATCCAAGCAGAAGTCATAGCTACCACAAAGGTCTGACGAGAACGGCGACTCCCCAAAAAATATGGACGTTTATAGGAACAGTCAGATAATGATTTGAGCCATTTCTTCTACAGTGACAAAATCAAAACTAGTATTGAGATGCTGCAGCACAACGTTACACTCTGTTGAAACACTTAGGCCTCAGTTGGGCCCGTCGTACTCGCCTCTTTTAATCGTCAGGGATAGTTTTGGCTTGGAACGTATGTTGGGAGGGATCTAGGGAAGGTGGAAACAATTATGGAGTTGACTCTAGTTGTACGTGTGGTCTGGCGAATCTTCCTGTTTCTTTGAGATCTGTTAGGTCCGGTATCCACATGGAATCTAGGGTTTTCTGTTGCATTCTCGCTAGGGCTGGGCATAGAAAGTGTTCCAGATCTTCTTTTTCTGCTTCCTAGTTCCTACATATCTCTGTGTCAACGAGGCCTAGTATATGCAAGTGTGTGTTGAGTCCCACTATCAGTCTCAATTGCTCTCTGCTTGAACCTAGAGCCCTCTTAGTGAGCAGGTTGCATATTGATGGCCTTCTTGACCTTGGATTTCGAGGTTCTACACTCCGCTAATTCATCTTCTTAAGTCTCCGCGTGTTTTCTCCTTCATGTGGCGACCCCTGCGTTTAAGATGTGGGCACTTTCTTCTGCGTCCCACGATCTCTTCTGCCAACCAGGGAAACGGGTTTCTGCATCCATTTTAGTCACTGGCTTGAGGTATCGTACGTCTGAAGTATGAATTGCGTTGCAGCTTTAAATTCAGCAACACCTTGGCTTGTCATTCGTCCTCTTTTCCTGGACACGGTCCTCCCTTGAAGGATGGAGGGATTTTCCAAATGATTCCAGAGTTCTTAAGAATTTGCGAATTTATTTTTATTTACTGCAAACCTACCTACATCACGTGGCAAAATAATCGTGACGTCCAAACGAATGTAAGTGAGAGAGCAATTGATGGTCCTCGCTTGCATTTGTTGTTGATTCAGTTTCCTCTTCAGAAAAAAGCCGAAACAACCAGGCTTCCCCTTAAATATTTCTAGTGTATGGACGCTATGTCTGGGTTTTTTTCATGACCCCTAGTTTCTTTAAATTTATGATGGCAACTCTAGTAGTACCGCAACTCTAGTAGTACCTGTCATTTATAGAATAGCGTCCTTCCCTTCCCCAATCAATCTCGTTTGTGAAGCGTTCTTCGTTAAGTTTCTCAATCTTCTAGCTCAGTGCTCGCGTCTGTTTTCCGTAAGGCACACGACGGTAGCCTTTTAGGTCAAAGATCGTTCAGGCCTGGTAGAACTTTAATTGCAGCTTTAGACAAACGATTCTTTCAAGCAAAACTTCGACGATAGAAAAATGTAAATGATGCACTCCAATACAGGGTCCTGCCGAAAGATATTGTTATACTTATGCACCTCAATGCCACGCTTGATATGACATGAAAATTCCTCCTCATAACGTCACTTACCTCCGTTTCTTCACTAGGGATTAAATTAAAAAGTCTATGATCAGACCATTCCGACCACCTCCGATAATCTAATAAAGACTTCAACAAACCAACATTGTGTCACAATATAATTCGCTTCTCAAGGAAAGAAACATTCAAATACAACTTTAAATAAAAAAAAAACTTCGCATCAATGAATCAAAACACGTTAAAGGACATTTCTAAAAATAAACATGTTATACATTGTGTGCGTAGGCGATGTCCTTTGCTTGTGTAAACATCAATTATCCTTTTGGCATAGAATTTCAAAAATATGTTTCTTTTTCTCTCTATTTTTTCCTTGGGCAATATTTCTTCAAAAAAGGCTAGAAGTCATAAGTGTGTTTTTTGTCACAAATGAATTGAAAAAAAAAAAAGATTGTTGTCGAACAATTACACACTCTTCTAAAGATTTTGACTTTGGGTATTTCGTTCAGCTCAAATCATAATTCATTGCTCTTTGAGAGTTGAAAAAAAAAAAATGCGTAAGACCAAGGACAATCGAATCAACTTCGCTGCAAGAAATTGTAGGAAATTGCGTTGGTGGTCCTTAAAACATGTGTTCACACATTTTGAACCACAAAATGTGTTTGAAAAGATTAATGAACCAAACAGTGGCATTGTTTGGTTCTATGAAGGTCTTTCCTCTTTTTTTATTTAATTTGCAAATTCAATTTATGTATAATAGGTATATGACAAAAGAATAATATTTAGTTTTAGGAGGAGTGTACATATACAATTATTTCTAAAACTTCTTTCAGTTCTTAGAATCAATTTAAACGCTTTTGATGTGGTTTCTAAACATGCTCATGTTGTTAACACTTGATATCCAAGACTACGTTCGCGTGCAAAGACATTTACATTATACCCCATGTCCTTCCCCGACTTTCAAGACATTGATGAGTAAGTACGGACATTCTATTCCTCATATTAATTTTTTAAGACCTCCCTGTAAACAACAACAATGACCAGGCTGTCAGGTAAACTTACTGTGGGAGAAACAGATCCACACTCACTTTCAAACTCTGTCCTTGTGCCGCATTGATGCTCATGGCGTAGCAAACCTAAGCGGGAAATTAAAGGCGTTTAAACTCAAAGTCGTAATCTGAGAGATCAAAGAAATTCGGAGGATAAAGACCGCTTCTCCTTGATTGACGCGTTTAAAAATCTTGGTCAAGAGTCTTCATCTGAAGCCTGGTGACAATGCACAGTTGAAGGGTTTAGAGGGTTTAGAGCTCCAACTTTCAGATACAGGATGTGAGGTGGTACTCCTGCTGGATCGGTAGTGTACAATAACTCTACAGCATCTCCGACTTTTATTACCGAGTCCACAGATTCATACTTCATTTCCTCAGTTGGTCGCTTGTCCAGCAGAAATTTGTTAATCCTGTGGGCTGAGTCATTTTTTGAAGAGGGAAAAGCTCCTGCTCTCAACCATTAATCGCAATCCACATCAACCTGATAAATGTTGGAGTAGATACCGTCATTCAAGCTAATAAGATCTCCCACAACATCGCAATGGTCTCGGAATACAGTGTACTCTCTCCTTACGGACACCTCTCATAAGCGGACAATTTTCTCGGAACCATTGATGTCCGCCTATGAGAGAGTACACTGTATTTATTCTTCCCTCCTCTTCCAAAATCTCTTCATCACCAAGATCAAATAAAAAGTTAGCAAACTCCTTTGGCTTCAAGTCACATTGGAGGTGAACACGCATATTAGCTATCACTTAGAGGACTTTGACACGAAGTCATAAGACGAATGACTTGATTAAATGGTCTTGACTTCATCTGCCGATTTGGCTGATGTCAAAAGCCAAAAACACTCTGACTTCACCAAGTTAGTTGTGGCTCATAATGTCCTGTTGAGAACCCTTTTCTGTTGAACTATAATGTACTCATTCCACACGATTACTTAAGCTTCTCGAAGCACCTGAGCCATGTCACTCTGCTTGGAGATGTTAAAAACTTTCGCTTCAGTATGATTCAGGTTGAATCAAGGTAGCTGCTCTACGTTGAGAAGGCAACTGTCATATTCCTTCCACCCCTAATTGTGACCAAGAACAGAATGGTCTTCGTCTTGGTTTTTTGAAGAAATTCCGTCTTCCTTGTTATCTCGAATTAAGGATTCGCAAATCCACTTGTTCGGGACACTATTGTCCAAATTGATAGCCAAACTAATCTAGTTGATATCTTGATTTTTTTATATTTTATCCTTATCTCGATATGTACAAGTTCAACATTTGCTTTGCTTGCCTGCATTCGACACTATACGTTATTAAAACTAGTAGAATCAGTGCTTTGTCGAGTATGCATTTCGTCACTCAAAGCATGAGTTTTGAACCCGTTTATTTCGCTCAGCCGACGGGATACCTGTTGCTTGCAGTGTTTTACAGCCGAGGGCTTATTTTCCTCCATCGGATGCAACCACCTACATAGACAGCCAATCTGTCTTAAAGGTATTAAAATTCAACAGAGTCAAATCTAAACTGGTAAAGAAATATCGCGATGTACTGATTACCATTCGACATCACCCAGTCAAACTCTCCTGGGTTCCCGGTCATAGCAATGTTCAAGGGGGCGAAAGAGCGGATGGAATGGCTTTGCTGGGATCAGCTATGAACATTAGTGAATCGGAAAAGTCTTTACTGCTGCCAATTAGAGAATTGATCTGTATAATCAATGAAATAATAGAAAAGGAAGTCAACCTTTCCTGGAAATGCAAGGAAGACTGTGCCACATACTTGTCTTGTAGGTATCAATCAATCCTTTATCCCCATGCTAACTGAGGTAATCACTGGACACTGTGCAGTTGAATCTATGCTTCGTAAATGGAACATTGAAACTAACGATCTATGTAAAAGTTATGAAGACGAGGATGAGGTGGAAACAATGCAACACCTACTATGTCACTGTCCCGCTCTTCAAGAAAGACGACTAATTTTAATAGGATCGTGGTACTTTACAAGCATTATAGAGATAGCAGACTCCCAAATATCAGACTTACTGAAATTTATAAGGAGCTCCAAGTAGTTCTCAACCGGGAGTACTACAGGCTAAGTGTTTTCATTGGAATTCAGTTTCTTGTGCTTCCAAATATAGGAACCTTTCGGGTCTCCGAGTGGAAATGATGTGATTTCGGTCCATGACATTCTCTTTTCAACCTAACCTTACCTTCGTCAAACTGAAGTAAGAGCGGTTCCTTCGAAGATTTCGTTGAATATCCACTAGGATAGACGTAGGACGGGGTAGGTTAACTTCTTAACTACTTCGAAGTAATAGTTGCCAACAAAAATGTCCTGTCCTACCCCTTGAATCACAGGAGCTATAGTTGAGCTGTTTAGTCTGCTGACTAAATATCCTCATAAGCTTTTAAACCAACTTGCTTCGCCTCATCTTCAATTGCCGTGATGACCGGCTGAAAGCTTTGATGGTGTCAATTTCGTTTGCATATCCCAGCAGTTGGACGAAATGTATCGCCTTTCACGCTAACGACTGCCCTGCGCACCTTTTCCAGCTTGGGGTTGAAGCGCATCTCCTTGGCGGAATCTGGTGTATGTTCGGAAAATTTCAGATGAGCTGTTTCTGAAAGCCTTCCGTGTTGCATGACTACCGAATCAGATTGCTTTACGAAAACAGAACTTCAAAGTCAAGTGACGACGTATTCTATCGTTATGCCAAAAATCCACAAAATTTCCATAAATATCTGTAATTCTCAGTATCTCCAGATTGCAATTATCAGAGGACGAAATATTCATTTATTTTGCCAATCATACCCCGTGACACCATTCAAAGAACACAAACGGCGCTACATCTCTGTGATGAAATTAATCACTTCTTATGTTGTCAGCTATTCGAGTATTCCAATCTCTCGTATCTACGCCTTCAATATGGTGTGATATCAAAGCATATTCTTCCTGGTCCAGTCGAACTCAATATGTTCATTCCTTCGTTGATCGGATTTGCCCTTTGTATGTTGTTACCTTTTTATCAAAAAGCCGTTTTCCATTTCTTTGGGCTTCGTGCGTGTAGGGGATTTGAGTTTTCGGTCCTTTCTTTGGGTTACGACAATAACGGTCAGGATTCTGTAGGTCTTCAAGGAACACTCTCTACCCTCGTCGTTAGGGCATTATGGCACTTTGTCCCTTTTTTTTTTTCTCATTTCTGCATTGAAATGGGGCAAAAATCTTAAGCCGAAATCTTTATTGTTCCGAACGCGTTGTGACGTTTTTATTAGTTGTTTGTACGAAGTGATTTTATATGAAGAGCATACGTAACAAGGATACATCCGTTCATCCGTGAGCATTAAGTCTCATTGGTTGTTCTTCATAAGGAAACAAAAAAAAAAGGAGGAAAACAGCAACAACAACAACAGTATAAGAAGTGTTACGACCTCTCAAATTGGATTAGAGTTTGACTTTAAGTGAGTGTCCTTTGTCCTTTTTGCGAATGCTTTATCTTGAATGAAATCATTTTTTTATTCACACTTCCTTCCAACCGTGAAATCCATAAAGGATATGAAATGTATGGCTTTGGCAATTCCTTTTATGACACATGCACGGGGCAGATGATGATCGGCGGGAGAGTGGAAGAATATTAGAAACCACAAATCATGAAAAAATCTCATTTGGACGAAGGTTTTCGATGGGCTTACGCCACTTTTGAATGTTACACTTTTTTTTCTTTTTTTCGTCGTAAGCTGCTTTGGGACATGGTCGATGAACTGGAATATGGTGTAATAGAATTGACTGTTAGGGATTTTTTTTTTTGAAATGAATCGATCTGCCCATGGATAGTTGCGTGGGGTAATCCTAATTAGCAGACGGCGGGCCATTAAATTATATTTTTGGAAATGCATTTAATAGATCCTGACCCTGTTAAAACTATTTCGCTTTCAAAAACTTTTAAGATTTTGGAATAAAATCGATTTTATTTTTAACATATTACGTTATTTCCCCTGAGAGCTACATAGCGATTTTCCGATTTTTTTTTTTTGGAAAAGGCTGCAAAATCTATGAACACTAATGGTGGCTGCATCGTTTTGAATTTCTGTCCATCGAGCTTAATTTTCAGTTCAAAGTCCCATAAAGTCAACAGGGTGAGAGAAGAGCGGGATACATGGGATGCTATCCACTTAGCTTTCAGCCGTGCCCTTGGTGTGTTTCTCTTTTTTCAAATATGAACTTGACAACGCTAACAACGTATGTCTATTATCACCTAGGATCATGGACCTTCACCAAATGACAGCGGGTAATGAAAGATAAGCAAACGTCATGGGGTTAAGGATTAACACAGTCAAAACACAAAGATCACAAGCCTCGGAACCTGAAGTAAGCATCGCTGGACAACCAGTAGAGAAAGTAAAGAGCTTTCAATATCTTGGGAGTATTGTCGCGACCGATGGTGGGACCGAACTAGATACTGACAGCCGAATCGGCAAAGTGAAGTCTGCCTTTGGAATGTTGTCCAAAATATGGCGAAGCAATTTTATCAGCTCATCACAACCATCCAACGACGAAAGTGCCAGTGGATTGGTCATACATTTCGGAAAGGTGACAGCTGCATTGCTAACTACCCTATGCAATCGAATCCCCTTACCCAAGATGGCTGAAGACTGGGTCGAGCAGAGAAATACATGACGCAGAACAGTTGAGGAGAAGTTTTGGCAATTAGGGAAGAGTTGGAGAGAACTAAAGCACATTGCCAGATACCGCACACGATGGCGCGTAGATGCAGTAGAGCCCTTAGGGCCAACAAGGGGATGCAGGACATAAGTAAGTAAGTTATCCATTAACTCTCAAGTTGCAAATGCTCTGATCTTGCAAATGGGTTCGTGCAAGTCATTCCTAGATTAGCATCTCCACGATCACGCGCTTCTCATGTTCCTGAGAAAACAGTATTCATCCCTTCTTTTTGCCTTTAGAGCTAGTGAGCAGCTCAGGTCCTTCTTTGTATTATCTATCAAACCAGTATTTTCATTGTGGTGGCCTTGAAAGACTCAGTACACCCGATACCGCATTAAGGACGTTATTGCAATATTGCCACTTGTTTTTACTACTTGATGCTAGCCGTCCGACTAACTCATTGTCAAACTTCCTCCCATTGAATTATAACAGTGACAAACACAACAAATGTCCCCTGGTAGTCTGGACACCAACCTCGGAAGCCATTGAAACCTAATACTACCTGAGTTTCGAACCACTGCAACTCACTCGCGATATGGCAATATAAAAATAAAAAATAAAATAATATTTCGTTGATTTTGTTGTATCCGGAATATCCACAGCCGTACCTTGTCTATAAGAAAGTAGTGGTCCGAGTCAATGAACGTGCTGACATTCAGGCTTCCATCAATCGCGAAGTGAACATTCTTGTAGACGTTTGATTGATCAGGGGACCTTAATGTCCACTTACAAATATAGAGGTGCTAGAACCGTAAGCTCGTTCGACAATGTTCCCCCTCGCCGCAAAATCGTTTAGTCTGAATCCGTTGTCGGAGGTGGTGTTGTGCAGGCTATTCTTTCCGACAATTTAACCAAATATGCCCTTTCTTTCTAGATTTGCATTACAATCGTTTAGCGCTACAGTCCTGGGTGGACCTGGGCCTCAACCAACAAGATTCTCCAGCCAGCTCGATGTTTAGCCAGCTGCCTCCAGTTTCATACGCCAAGTTGGTTGAGGTCATCTTTCATTTGCGTGCGCCACTTGAGTCGCGGTCTTTCCCTACTGCGCCGTCCCTCGGGTGTGGATTCGAAAATTTTCCGGGCCGGAGCATTGGTGTCCATCCGCTCTACATGACCCAGCCACCTCAGTCGTTGAACCTTTACTCTTCTGGCTAGGTCGATGTGGCCATACAGCCCATAAAGTTCGACGTTGTCCTCCTACATTCACCGTGAAAATCAACCGAAGAATTTTCCTCTCGAAACAGCCAAGAGCGACCTCATCCGCTTTTAACAAATTACATGCCTTTGCGCCGTAGAGCAGGATTAAAAGGATTAAGGCCTTAATTAAGGGTCACCTTAGTTGATCAAGATGGGGCTTTGCTCAATTGCCTTCTTAGCCCAAGAAACAGCGATTAGCAAGAGTTAGTCTTCGTTTACTGTCAGCGCTGGTATTGTTGTCTGAATTTATAGCGGAGCCTAGGTAGACAAAGTCCTAGAAGAATTTTAATATCGTGTAATATCATACCTAGGGTTTTGGTCCAGGAGCTCATAGAACCTGTCTTTGGTGCCGACACAGATTGTTTTTTTTTTTTTTGTGTTAAGAGGGATGAACAAAAGTGAATCCGTCAGAAGCTTGTCAGTGCTTTGTAACTAACAGATAAATTACTCCTTCTATGCCTGAGGTCCAAATGCACATGCAGTTCGACTTGGCACCTATTTAGAATGCTAGACCTAGAATGCTGCTCTTGATTCCATCTGGAAACAAATTTCGCTGCTGTCCGAATGGGGACAGGCGTGTCTTAGTGAAAACACTCTCCCCCATCCCCTTTATCGTTTGTTACCCTCAACAACCTCTCAAAAAGGTTGAAATTCAATATCTCGCTGAGATACCAGAGTGTCTGGTGTCTCCACTTGGAGGGCAGAGTAGAAGATAGATAGACAGATCCTTCATTTCGTCTATTATTTAGAGTTAACTTTCTTCAAACATTGGGTATTTTATGTATGTAAGTGTTTTTATTTATTTGTATAGAATTTATTATTAGGAGGAAAATACGAAGAAAACCTCCAGTGGAAATATAATAGTGTTTATGAAAATCCGTGCCCGCTTGTGTCCTCTTGAATGCAAATGTCTGTCCTTTGAACACCTTTTCTGCGAATAAATGTCATGAATAAGAATAAGGGGCCTTTATTCACCGTTTGTCCTGTTGAAAGAGCTCAGAGCTGACACCCAGCATAACGCACAAACCAAGAGAATCAATATGTCCTACATAAGACACAGAGCACAAAAAAAGCACAATAAAATGGTTGTGTATTCTACATACATGTGTAGGTGGAATGAGAAACGAACCCTTGTCCCACCTTGTTTATAACATATTTCATCACAACATTGCCAAACAATGACCACTTGTTCCACAACCAGAGAGCACAGTTATTTTTATAAAATAATAATTAAAATCCAACAACAGAACTCAATTATCACGTGGTTTTCAGTTCAACCACAGTAAAGCGAATCCAATGAGTCCTTAGGCAAGACACCAGCACACCGAAGCGAACATCATCTACGGTGAACTGACAAAAGGGTCAAGCACACAGCTCCTCTTTACATCAACTGGCTTTCAGCAATAAGCCCGCTACGGAACAAGGACGAACGGATGTCATGCCGGCGGCCACATTCTTTCGACAAAACATCACAAAAAGAAGCTACAACAAGAAAAAACAAAAAAAAGAAGAACTCAACAGACCACAGCACCAATGTGCAGCCAGCCAACATCAACATCATGGCATAACCCAACCAACATAACCCCAATTCAAACTGACTGAAGGCTTGTACATTGGCTTGTTCGGAAAATGTTTAACAAAACCTCCACATGTACCTTCAATTTTCCAAGGAAATGATAACTCCGCACCTCCTCCGTGTAGATCCCGGCATAGCAGGAGAACAACACAAGGAAGCAGCACAGATACCGCTTCGAGAAGGATTTCTGCTGCGCTCTCATATGTGTGTGACTTGCTAACGAAGTGCTTGTAACTAGCAGCGGCCACCCTTCGATGCACAGACAGATAATATGTGGTCTGGCCCATAGAGCCAGCCTCAAAGTCTGTCCGTCCGCATCAAGTTGTGGCAGACCAAAGAATAAGAATCATCCTTGACACCCGACGACGACTCTACGCCCTACCACTTGGTCAATTGACCGAAAGCGAACCGGCCAAATCCTCGGGTCCAGCAACAGTGCTGTCCTTCTGGAGATGGGCAGCTTCCCGAAAAACTTTCTTCTGCTACATCATGTACAGTTATCACCTTATAAGTGTAAGACGATGATGTTTTCGCACCATGCCGCCCCGCACGAGGATGTGGAATTAAATCGAGGACTTCATCAAAAGTCGACTCGTGTTCACTGAGAGTGTGAACTCCTTTGGCTTACCCAAGGATGGGGATGATTACAGAGACGGGTCCTTTGTCTGTGCCGTAATCTACACACATGCGGAGCAAGTTTTAGTGGCTCGTCTTGGGGAAGATTGCAATCACTGGGAGCTGTCATGCATCCCATGCATCACTGTGAACGAGGGGCTGGCTGCGGCAAGGGTTGCTGTGTAAACTATTCCAATTCATTAACATAGCCTGTACTATACTGAGATGTTGGTGTCGAATTATGCGGTTTAAAAACGGAACTTTCACGCCCGGCACTGAGGGCGGCCTGAAAGAAATATGCAAATTCGTGTTTGCCTAACAATGGGGGAAACATTTTAAGTAATTGGATCTCCATTTAGGACTTAATGTTCGGGTATTCATGCCATTCATGGGTGCCATTTGGGTGGTGGTGCTTCGCACTCGCACTCGCACTCGAGTGGGGGTGGAAGGGTGACCCGAGCCATTTACAGATTAGGAGAGAAAGGACAATTTCATTTGTCATTCAGGGCTTAGAAGGGATTTCAATTTGGTTTTCTTTATGGATGTTTCTCATTACATTTTCATTATTTATTGGAATGTTTTACATGTGGGTAGAAACTACTCTCGAACTATGCTAAACTTGTGTATTGTTTTAGTCGTGAGTGGGTTTTTATGTATTCTGACTGCGATGACGAAATGGTTGTGGTTGAGTGATGTAACATGCTGTTCTTTGTAGGTTTTTTTTTTCTTCGGTTATACGGATTGGAAAAATGTTTGCAAGTAAACAGGCAGGATGCAAATTTTTGACATTAACCCATATTCACATTCTTCTTTTTCGACAAGGATGCGTCCTTTCACCAATATTGATTTACCTGACCACCCTATCGATGGGAAATGAAGGACTTCGATGGACTTTTACATCTCAAGTCAGACATCTTAGTGAGATGTCTGCGTTTCGAACGTTGTTCGAAATATGGCAAAGAAATTTAAACAACAAACTACGACTGTTCCGTTCCAATGTTGAATCCATGCTGTTATATGGGTGCATCACTTGGAAAGTGACTTTTACTATCTAAAAACGGGACAGTAACTGACAGACACAAACATCCAATGACAAAAATGACAGTTCATTAATTTTGAAAAGGCGACAATTCCACTACCTACGCTATGCAATAGAATTCGCTTACCCAACACTGCAGATGGGTGGGTCGACCGAGAAATACATGGCTTTGAACAGTTGAGGAGAAGAGCCGGTATTTAAAGAAATTTGGATAGAGCTGTGACATATTGCCAGGAACCGCACATGATGGCGCGTAGGCAGAGTAGAGGTCCTGGGCGCCACAAGAGGAAACAGGACATATGTAGAGTAAGTTTTTTCAAAGAGCAGGCTGCATAGGGATAACATATAGATAACAGCTGAACCTAGTTCAAGTGGACATCCACTGTAGTAGTAGGGCGGCAAAAACGACGCTCAGACTAAGGGAAGCAGGTCTCTGGACAAATAGCACCAATGATCACGCCTCCCTTCTAACCCGATGGACTACCGCGAAGGAGAACATAGACACCAACTACATCATTCCAACCTCAGACTTTGATAGGAGATTTGATACCAAAATACCAAGAAGAGAAGACTGGGATGATGGTATAGAATGTACTGAAGAAGAGCTAGCCTTCTACACCAACGGATTCAAAATGGATGCTGGAACTGATACTGGTATCTTCTGTGAATCCAGAGGGGTCAACCAATCAAAATTCGAGACGAATAAAGCGTTCTTCAAGCTGCGATAACTGCCATTTTACAGGCCACAAAGCTAATCAAAAATGACAACATTGTCAGAGTAACCATTACTATCTATGTTGGCAGCCAGGCGGCTGTTAAGTCTCTGCAGTCAGCATCGGCAAAGTCAATGTTCGTAAAGGTCTGCAAAGAAAATCTCAACGATATATCAACGACCAACAAGGTGACTCTATGCTGGGTACCGGGCCACAAGGATATATTAGGTATTGAAAGGGCGGACGAACTTGCCAAGAGGGGTAGAGAGCTTACGTATATACCCTTACGGTCGCAAAAACACCCATTTGCACTCTTTACGGGGAAATAGATGAGGAAACCATGAGCAGGGCTAATATGCGATGGTGTCACATGGACACATGTGCAATAGGCAGATCACTATGGCCAGCCTTCGATAAGAAGAATTACGAAAATCTCGTACAGCTTAGTCGAAGAAATACGAATCATCTCCGGTATCCTCACAGGAATAGGAATCCATGCGGAGCATTTTGGATTACCCTACAATGACTACTGCAGAAGTTGCAGAGACAAAGAGGAAATAAAATCCGTCCAGCACCTGCTATGCGAATGTCCCACATTGGCCACCAGAAGACTGTGTACTCTTGGTAGTAGCTTCTTCCATATCGCTGATTTTAGGAAACTCCAGAGATTTGTATCCCTTTCTGGGTGATTTCCTGATAAGCCAACCCTATCCCTAGGCTTGACCCCAAGTTTTTAATAGATTGCTACCGTTTGTTCAGTCAGACAAAAAAATACCGATTTCTAAGCATTGATGAGCTCTATATTTCTATATTTGCTTCACACTTTTGTGGAAGGATGATCTGTGAATAAATGTGTTCTTGTTAGAATTCAAAAGCACTACTCAATTGTGCGAGGGCGACTAGAGAGCTCTCACTTAAACGTAGTAGGAAATGTAAACCGTGGCTACCACAATATGGCCATTTAGACCTTAGTGAGATGAAAAGGGTAGAAATCATCTTCAACAACCCGTATATCTTAACTTAGCCTAAGTTGGCTGGTATGAGACAATTGAAGAAAGTTGAGGGTATATAGCTTATGTGTATCGTCTTGTCGTATGACTTGGATATGTTCCGCATATTGATAAGTCCTCCGTACGTGAATATAGATCCAACGATAACTAAGTACATCCATAGGGTTATTCTATGTAGGTCTGGATCCCCAGTTTTCTCCAATAAATCTACTACAAGTATAGAAGGCAACAGATGCCTTATTCTATCCGTTCTTTAATATTCAGCTTCCAGTTCCAGATCTAGATATTTCATAAGTCAGCAACATAAAGTCAGGAGCCCTAGGGGTGGCTGATGCGCATACATGTACGATAGTTAAGTACGTTTGGTAACATGACTCCATTTCTCAAAAGTTTGAATACAGTGGAGTTGCAATTTTTGTATACGAAGATTGTTACCAAAAAAGAGTGAACATGTTCGATAGATTGGTTGCCAAATGTAAGTGGAAAATATAGAACCAAGAAATAATAAACTGGAGACTTACCAACGACACGGTGGGAAAAAAAAAGGACACAAGGACTACATAAATTCCACGCAACTGTGAGAAGTTGAAATGAAATCCAACCGAATTCGAGGCAAACCATAAATTTGGGCAGATGTTTGAATCAGCCGAATGCAAATTTCCCTACGCAGCTAACACAGTCGGCTTCGCAGTCCTCTTCTCTGTTGGAGGATCGCCGCGCCGATCAAAAATATGACTCGTGTAAGGATACATGATAATTTTTCGATTGTAAAAATATGAACAACATGCCTTTGTTTCGTTTAGACGTATTGCGCGCCCTATCCCATTGAACCGGAACGTGAACAAATGTCGGACCCCCGGGGTTGCCAGAGACTTTTGTTTGCGAAACTTATACATATGTGTGCCGATAAATCGATATCAATTCCCGTATCATATCTTCCATGCCCGCGGTACGATGTCTTAGTAGGACCGCAGCTTTTATTTGGATAACCTCTATGTCCATCGGATGGTGAGGTACTTCATGTTGGAGCAGCGTCATCATCATCATCTCAGATTGGGCGCATTGTATTTGCATTGGAAAGTCTGCAGATTCGGACTATGGGCGCACGAAGCCAGGCCGTAGTCACATTCGCCGGCGTCGCTGTAGTCGTCGCCATAGTCTTTTGTCATAATTTTCATGTTGCGATTGCGATGTCTTCTTTGGATGACATTATTTGCCGACATAAATAACAACAGCATCTCTCGGATTTCATCTCTTGAATGCGACCCAGGTGGTGCGGGGGAGAGCAACCGAGAGTCAGCTCTCCTTGTGTGGGGTCACTATAGACGGGCCTGTGTGCCTGTGTAGACAGGGTATTGTCTCTCTGTTTGCCTGTCCGCACCGTGGGGAAACATTGGTTTTGATTTGAGTTATTAGTAGCGGCATCACATCATGATATAAAGGACTGTGTACACAAGTCATGTTCAAAAATGTTTTCGACTTTTTTTTTTGCAAGAGTGACGATATGCCTTTTTTAATCGTTTTGGGACTCTATCATATGTGTGGACATGGTGGAAGCATGCACGAGGTGGACGGAGCGAAAACGACACATGGTCGTACAAAATTTTTAAATGTTTTCGAATATGTCATCTCCGCGTGTACCCATTCTCCGGGCTGGAAGCGGAAGGGATGCAAGACTGTTATTGAATGAAATTGGGTTTTTATGAGACGACTGTTTTTGTTCGACCACCGTGAAACAAATTTATATGGGAAACAAAGTTTCTGTGGGGTTTTTCAGGTGCCGGGAAAAAATTGTCAACTATTGTATTGAAGCGAAGTCAAATGGCTAAAGGTGTACTTGAACCAATAGAGGTCCCACAATTTAGCGAACCGATTGAATCAACTAGAGCTATGTACGTATAGCAGTGGTAACTTTTGACGTCAATATTCACTACGAATATTAGGAAATAGATCCGCAGATGAAGCAATGACTTTTGGTAGGTGCAAGGTGATAAGGTGGACTTAGAATTTCTGTTCCTTTTTTACCTCGCATGATGAGGTTCCAACCATATGCGACTAAGCGCTTCGTAAAGTGGTATTTACAATATTATTGTTCTTGATTGAGGGTTGGCCACCATACCAAAAATAATTCATGATGTCACGGGCTACATTAACGATCTGAAGGTAAACTCGTTCCTCATTTAGATCTCCAGAAGGGCACCATTTTAAGAAGTACAACGTGCGAAGTGCAAC
Organism: Matsumyia berberina; assembly: GCA_917880715.2. Taxonomy (NCBI): domain Eukaryota; kingdom Metazoa; phylum Arthropoda; class Insecta; order Diptera; family Syrphidae; genus Matsumyia; species Matsumyia berberina. The sequence continues at coordinate 42,661,489 of OU862870.1, forward strand.
CAAACGCCAAACACGTTTCTCCGACGCTCTATGAATACTACAATAATTATGAAACACTTAGAACAGATTTTTGTTAAATTCGGGAACTTTGATTCAAAAACCCAAATATGAACAGCGTCCAACTTCATACTCGACTCCGACTCAAAACGAGGTCTCTGAGTCTTTACCGGATCAGATCTCGCTTGTCAGAAGGAAAAACCTACATAATTCTCAAGACATTACATGGTTAAAACTTGTGCTTCACGGATTCGTTAAGTTTCTGTGTTGCCCTTATCACTGCCCAAACGATCTTTTATTTAAACACCGATCTGGCAAGCTTGACTGGATAAACGTTCATCGCCAGGGCGCTTTCGATAATACCGGCTTCGACTCGATAGCAATGGCAATCAGTGGAAAAGGAATCGAAAACTCGACTAATCAATGGCTAAGAGTCATGTTGGAAAGGCGTATAATAACTGCCGTATCCGTACCAAACCCAGATTGTTTTGTAAAATTTACCAACTGATAAATAATAACTTGGGGAGTAGGTGGGGCGCCTTTGGACCTAACACTAAAGTGTAGGTAATAATGGGAATGTTTCTCAGCGTTATCCAGGCTGAAATCCATACTATTGATATCTGTGCTAGAGTAAATCTAGATAAAGATATAAGGGGTCCAAAAATAAATATCTATTCAGACAGTCAGGCAGCGCTTAAGGCATTGAAATCCCACTTCGTGGAGTCTAGGTCAGTCAAACGCTGCTATGAAACCCTAAAATACATTTTCAGGCACAACAAGGTCAAATTTAGTTGGGTGTCGGGCCATAATGGCATTGTAGGCAATGCAACTGCCAGTTCTGTTTGGGAGAGGAAGAAACCTCTGCACACATTCTCGTCTGGGTACGCAGACGGATCTTTCATAGGGAATTTTGTTCATTGGCGGAGTTTAGAAACTCGGCTACTAGCAGTGACGGATTTCCAGCCAGCCTATACTACATTTTCAACAGAGGCTTAAAATCATTCACAAATTCTTTTGTGAAACAAACCGAAATAGAAAAACCAAATGGAATGATTTCGAGATGGGGAGGAGGTCCCAAATGCCAAGTGCTTAGGGGCCCTAGCCCTCTAAGTCCGGGTCTGGCTACTAGTGATATAAGCACCTTCATTAGAAAGGCATAAGAGCAGGTTCTTAAAAAAACATTCATCGCCAGCAGCTGATATCATTGTCTTCGGTGACTTTAACGCTTTGAAAACACAGTACAGAGTATTTTCCAAGGAGAATACATCTACTGCACCACAACTCCAAATGGGAAACCTAAGGATTCATTTCAAGGAAACCATGTATGTACTTCCTTGGAGGCACAATCTTTCTAATGTTACATGGTACTAGCAGATATCTAACATAGCAACATTTTTTAGAGTAAAAAAATACTTCACACCTCGCACCTTTTTCTACAAAGCACAAGTAAGACGGGGACTTCAGCACATCTGGCCCCGCAACACATTATTCAGAAAGCGCAATCCACCTAATAGATAGTTGGTTGGTTGGTTTAGTGGGTGTCCTAAGTACTTACTTAGACCTCAAGCGGGTTCATTGTACCCATAAAAGTATACTCATAGGAGTAAAACCAAGTGATAGGGTTAGCTAATCCGGAAACCACTCAGAAAGGCATAGAAATCTCAGGAGTTTCCTAAAATCAGCGATATTATGGTCCTCCAGCCCATGGAAGAAGCTACTACCAAGAGTACACAGTCTTCTGGTGGCCAATGTGGGACATTCGCATAGCAGGTGCTGGACGGATTGTATTTCCTCTTTGTCTCTGCAACTTCTGCAGTAGTCATTGTAGGATAATCCAAGACGCTCCGCAAGGATTCCTATTCCTGTGAAGATACCGGAGATGATTCGTATTTCCCTTCGACTAAGCTGTACGAGATTTTTGGAATTCTTCTTATCGAAGGCTGGCCATAGTGATCTGGCTATTGCACATGTATCCATGTGACACCATAGCGTATTAGTCCTGATCATGGTTTTCTTATCTATGTATATCCCCGTAAAGGGTGCTTATGGGTGGCTTCACGACCGGAAGGGAATATGCAGGATCTAGTTCTGCACCTCTCCTGGCAAGTTCGTCCGCCCTCTCATTACTGATATATCCCTGTGGAGATTTTGTCTGCAGACCTTTACGAGCTTCGATTTAGTCGATGCTGACTGCAGAGACTTAATAGCCACCTGGCTGTCAACATAGATAGTAATGTTTTCTCTGACAATGTTGTCATTTTTTAGGCTAATAGATGACTCTTCACTTACATAATACCTCCAATCACTGAATCACTGAAGAACTCGGTCCAATCAGGCGCGCCACAAAATCTCATCACCTCTATGTGCACTGGACTGCACGAACTTCCGTCTGTCAAAAATCCTATTGTACTTTGAAATGCGCTATTAGGACACATGTTTCCGGAAGAATTCAGTCTGCAACAGTTAGAAAGCAGAATCCGCAAACACCTGGTTCTTCCAATCTTCCATCTACGCATAGTTTTCCTATTGCGTCAGTCTTTTTTGAAATTTACAACCGTTAGGAACTAGATTCATTCAAATCCTTCTTGCAACAACAAACAGGTTGTGCTATAGTATCAAAGTACAGTCTCTCGTAGTTTTGCGCTATCACAAGACAATCGCTGAATATCACTTTAAGACCATCAATTATGAATCTTTACGAGGCCCAGACCAGACATCTGAGCTCTACGTCCATTATCCTTCGCCAGACTAATCATTGATCTCAACCACCTGTGTAAAACCATTCCAATACGATATGGCGAATCCCAATTCAATTTGAAGCACATTAAGGACATTTTTAGTCATGTATATCTCTTCAGCCGAGTTACCTGTTGTACCTATACCCGATCGTGTTCTCGGCGGCGGCGAATCTACGGTCACTCGTCGGAGATCTCCGGCGTAGATAGAGAATGTCCCCAAATATTTAGAGACACCTTAAAAAGGGTATAGAATAATTTCTTGACATATTACCCTAACGAAAGGTATGCTACCTGGCCAGCTTAACGCGGCCGCTTCCATTGAGACTGAATGAAGTTGGCCGAATTTGGGATTTCAGAATGGAAATCGATACGTTGCGCTGTCCCTCTAGCGGAGTGATGAAAATGGGCAGGTAACCTATTCGCCAGATAATCATCCATTAGCTACTGTTTCGTTACGTAGGTTAGATGCTTATCGTATCGGTAACGATCTTCATGGCCGCAACGACGATGGCCATGATGAGATGACGACGACGAATCTCGTATCTTTGTGTGAACAATGAGTTTCATTAATGTTTTTCCCTTGTTTAGGCATCGGCGGATTAGAGGTTTTTTTTTTTCAACAAAAAAAAAAACCCATGCTTGTCGTCTGAAATGACATAGATGTACATTTACCTACCCGGTATTAAATGGGCTTATCTAAGGGACATTTTTATAGAAATTTTATTGATCGGTAAAATGAAGAGAAACAGAATGGATTCTTTTTATAATGCGATGTCGGATAAAATGTTGTCTTTGCGGCTGTGTCCGATGAGAAGAAAAGAACTGATATCGAGATTAGGATTAATTGCTGTTGTCCTAAGTTTGAATTGTAAAATGCAGAGGTATGTCACTATGTAGGGTCTTGTTTGACCATAGTTCTTTCTTTAACAATGCTGGGCTGAGTCGTCTATACACGTTTGAATAAATCTGAGTTATAAAAGCTAAATTAGTTGTCAGAGGAAGAAAACAAATGATTTTCCAGATGGAACATAGGCACAGGAATTCAGAGCGCTTGCCTATACCACAGAAATCGCGTTTGCGATTCGATCTGAATGCTTCACTTGCAGGTTGTGTCATTAATGTGAACTCGAAGCGGCGGATTGAAAAGCTTTCTCATGGCAAATTGTACTTTTGAGATTTGTCATTGCCTTACAAGAGGTGGTGTCGCAAAAAAATGTTTTTTTTTTTCCTGAACCTCGTTAACCCGTCAAAAACCGAACTTGTCTTTTTCACGCCTTTTAAGCTAAAAGACACGGACCTTGAATTTGTAGACCACGTCAAATATCTGGGGGTCGTTCTTTACACGAAGCTTGGTTGGGGGCTGAATAAAAAAGAACGCATAAGGAAAGCCTCAGTTGTTCTATACTCCTGCCGAACAGCTCTGGGCCGGAATCGGGCCTATAGCCTCAAGTAGTTCATTGGATTTATACGGCAGTAGTGAGACCGATCCTGATGTAATATTAGCCTACTTGAAAGAGTACAGAGGCTGTCATGGATCTACCTAACAGGCGCCATAAAAACAACAGCCAAGGCTGCCCTAGAGGCAATGCTTCATCTGCTTCCTGTCGACATCTTTAAGAAGCTAATGACACCCAAAGCGGTATTTAGGCTCAGGTTATCCTCCCACCTGGTCAGCACAACAAAGGTTCGTATCGGAACAGCTTGGTAGTCCGGTGCAGTTCTGAGTGACTCCGCGATAGAAATATTCACCGACGGATCCAAGACAGCGTGTGGTACGGCGTCAGGAGTTTTCTCCTACGTATCTGACAAAGCCATTGCCAAACGACTGCCGGATCACTGTAGTATTTTCCAGCGGAAATTAATACAGGAAGCATAAGAGCACGTCGGTTTTCCAAATCCTTCTTTGACATCAAAGGTCTCGGTGAGTTGTTGACCGACCTTGATGGAGCAGCGAGAATTCTCCATCGTCATCCTACACAAACGGACGAGTTTGACAGGGATGCCAAAACTAAACATGCCTCTGTATAGCTCACAGATGCTGTCATACGGGGCCTTGAAATCGATTTGAAGTTCCTGGGTTTTCTCCAAGATCTACCGCAGTCTGAATGTTTGGTCGATGATGGACTTTTCTAGGCTGAAGACACGCATTTATGGACCGATCAGGTTGTTGACAAACGGCGTTCACACAACTCGGCAGCATATTCCAAGCAGAGGTTCTGGCTGTGCTTATAGCTGCGGAATCACTAGGGATGAAGTCGAAATCTGGAAGGGATATTGCCATTTAGATTGATAGTCAGGCCGCATTTAAAGCGCTAGAATCAAATGTCGCCAGATCTGCACTAGTCTCGAAATGTCGCGTAAAGCTGAAGGCATTGTGTACGCAGAATCGGGTGAGACTTTGTTGGGCGCCATTGTCAATGAGGGAAACGAAACGGCCGACGAACTGGCCAGGCTGGGTTTAGAGCAGGAGGTGGAGAGAAGGGGGTAACCACCGTGGATCTTCCTTCCTGTAAGGCTAAAGCAGAGATTCTAAAAATAACAAAAGTGGGCATAGGGTATCCAAGGCTCTATGGCCTGCTCTGGATCAAAGGAAAACAAGAGATGGGCCCACTATGGTGCCTAGTGTCTTATGCAAGCGCTAGCTGTATAACCCTACACGACCTAACCTAAACTAATGCCTATGTAGTTGGTGCAGTTCAGAGGGTCTCCTTTCCTTATACGAGAGTCTAAGCAAGATCACAGATAGTGAAACCAGACAATTCGAGTTTCAATCGGAAAACAGTAGAAACATGTACAATGTACATATGTATGTATATGTATAATCGTATGTTAGTAGGTATATTTTTTGAAAGCAAAGCTTCTATATTGATAGATGGATGAAGGAAGCCATAACTTTGGATGGGTTTTAATGAGGTAAAAGGATAAAGAACGCTGCCCCAAACTTAGCCTAACGATGACTTTCCACTGGCAGCCAAATTGAGGGTATTTTTTTTCAGCCTTTCGAGTAATAGCTGAATACACTCAAAGCAAATCACATAAATCCACCCACTTATTCGTATATCAAAAAGCAAGAAACGAAAAATCAAACCATTATCGTAGTCTCTAAGGACATCCGACAAATCGATGGTTGAAAATCCTGACACAAGATCCTTCACTCATACGATTATGAAATCCAGGTGGATCGGTACTCCCTGGAGCTGTACGCAAGGCAATTATTAAAAATGGATTACTCGCATTCGAAGGCACTCGCACTTCTCCTGAGATTAAACCCTTTTCACTTTGCGCTGCTTCCAAGGAAAATGTCAAACATTTATTTTTTGACAATCTCTCTAGAAAAAACTCTCAACCTATAGCCAATTGCTCCATGGGCAGGACATAAATCCACTCGCCTGTCAAATTTCGTATTCATCGATATTGCGGAGATTTCTCGCTCCTGGCCATAATCGTATTTCTTTCCACCTTTATGAGCCAGCTTTAAATCGACCCCGGGGAGCTTTTACGGTCAAAGTGAACAAACGGCAGAGTGAAAGGGAGAAAACAGGAGAACACATGGAAAAAAAAAAAAAACCTAAAACGGAATGAGCAAGGGATGAAATTTTGAAAATTCGTAGAAAAAAATATTAAAAGCCCCGTCATTCAGTTCACCCTTCGAAAGGATGTCAAATCGTTATCCCTAAGAAATCCATTTTTTATTCGCCTTCGTGTCAATTCCACATGGCACAACACAGTGATAGTCCTAATAGCGGCCCCATTTACGCATTCCATTCATATTCATTCATTTCGTCCTTTTTTTTTTTTCTAGTGTGTGCCATAATCTTCCTTGCCTTGGTTATCCTGTAATATTTTGCGTCTGAAGTGGGATCCTGTAAAATTCATAGCCATGTCGTAAAGCGAACAGTACACTTGGATCAGTGCGAAGTCCATAAGATAAATGACCGTTTATGCTGACCCACATATGTCCAAGCTGTTTGCTGTGGGGGCGACAACATAATCGCCGTAATGAAGTCATCATTGACACTAAAGGCAAAAACGTATGTTTAATTGAGAAGACACACACTCACACACATACACATTCATGAGAACAAATGCCATGTTATATCCTCACCTAACCTCAAGCATTTGGAAATCAGTGGGACATCCGTTGGTTTCCCGCATCTGACCATAAAATGACCCCGGCAATTGCCCATTAGGCTCTAATTCCAGTTAAAGAGCGCATCAAACAATTCAATTTCCGTAGCAAGGACATACACAGCACAACCAAATTGTCAATTGTCTGTTGCACCCGAAAAGTAAACATTGGCCTCGTTCAAAGGTTTGTGTGCATCCCCATCGGATGATACTGTATTGTGCTCGTGCAAAGGGACATCAGCAGCCGCAGCCACAGCCACAGTTGCTGTTATGAAGACATTAGCGTAGAATCTCTCTTTTCCTACCTCAAAAACTCGTTACTCTGCCAGGAATCAGGACGAGAACACACAGATGGAAATAAACACAAAAGATGGAATCTATTCTATATCAGACGTGAACAATGTGTGATAAATGATGAACGCCAGGAGAGTGGCAAAAAAGGCAAAACAGTATTTTGAAAGGATACAGAGAGCCTGCAATCGTCTATTGAGGAAGTTGTTGTTTGTGAAGAGAGCACAATCTACGGGCGGTCTGGGAGAATGACAAATGTATTACTGGCTATCGCGTTGGTCCTTGTTTCTATAAGAAACATATTTTTAAGACGTGAAATAGTAATAAAATTATTTCCAACTGTTAAGTGGAGTAACGCCAGAGGAACTCGCTGGACAATACGGTTGGGGTTTTTATGAATTTAAAATTTTATATAAATGGAAATATGTACATACATATTAATAAAATTGACAAAAATATAAAATATTAACAAGAAACTTGAACAACATTTATTTGTGCCTTTTGTTAATTTTTTTTTTTATATAAATGAATTTGAAAAAAGTGTACGTGTACCACTGTAATTAGAAACGCAGACATTTCAGAGACTTTTTCACTAGCGCCTGGGTAATTGAGTCGAATTGATGTGTGAAATTCATATACAACACACCATCAGGACCAAACCACCATCCAAACTCTTTTCTTAGGCAGTAAGGTTTCTTAGGAAGCTCAATATAGAACAGTGGGTAAAGAAAGAAAGCGTAGCGTTCTATACCTGCAATAAAACATTCGGCAAAAAATGGATACTCAAGCCAAAGATGACCCTGTGGATGTACACTGCCGTTGTGCATCCAATTTTCACTTATGGCACCATGGTCTGGTGGCCTGCACTAAGTAAGAAATACAATATCGATAAGTTGATCGAGATCTTGTCCTACTGATGCTCTAAGTTTGATCCTGTACCTGATCTCCCTTGAAGTTCACATCAAAGACGCAGCTATAGCTACCTGCAGCGCGGCCCAACTCAGGGAATCTGGGTGATGGGCCGCAAAGCTATACAGCTTATCATCGAAAAAGGTCCTTTGGATCTATACGCCTATGATATGATCGTTTCTACCTTATGTGTCGATTGTTTGGTGGAGGGGGCTTTCGCGTAAGTATATGAGTGACTACTGCACTAAACTTCAAAGAACAGATTGTCTCGGCGGCACTCATCCGAGTAGGCCTGGCGCTGCTCTTGATGCTCAGTTTGGTTTACCTCCTCTTGATACTTATATCTTCTACTTTTTGGTATCATCCGCAGTTTTGATGACTTTTCGCAACACATATCCCACGAACCTAGTTCTATAGATATGCCGTCTGATGCAATGACACCAGAACTTCGGCTGATATGCAAATTTAAACTCGACTACCCTTGTTTTCAGGACTGGCTTTGACCAGAGTCTGACCCTGGACGGGACTGTACTCAAACCTTCACAGATGGCTCCAAAACCAGTTATGGGTCCGGTACTGGTGTCTTCGAGAAGGTCGACAGCACCAGACTTCGTTTGGCTACCATGACCCTGTTTTCCAAGTAGACATTTTTGATGATGTCCACGGACTATATTGTGCATAATAGGTGGAAGGGTCGAAGCATCTGCGTTTGTAGCGATACCAAGGCTGCGCTTAAGGCCTTTTTCAACACTTTAACCAGATCCAAAATAGTGCGAGAATGCATGTCCCAAGGCTGAACTCTTTGACTCTTGCCTGGGTCCCAAGTCGCACTGGGATCTCTGGAAATAAGACCTCCGATAAGATTGCTAGACAAGGTTCAGAAGATGTTTTCTCAGTACCTGAGCCTGCGTTGGATCTTTCCGCGTCCTCGGTCAGGGCCTTCATTGACAATTGGGTTTCCTACAAAAACCATTGAGTGCAGCACGGCTCAACAGACTAAACGAATGCTCCTGAACGTCTGTAAGAAATCAGCGGCATTCTTGCTGTCACTTAGCAGAAGAGACTGTAGACAACTTATTGGTCTTCTAACCGGAAACTTCGTTTTGGCCAAGCATCTCAGTGTGTTAGGCGTGAGTCACAGTCTCCGACGCCTGTGGACAGGGCGACGATACTTTGGATCATTTCCTTTGCGATTGCCCTGCTTTTGCTCGGATCAAGCGGCAGATATTGTGTCCTGATGTTGTGAGTACTGATGCTGTCTCGTCATTGAAGCACCTTCTCGGCTTTCTCCGAAGGTCGAGAAAATTCTAGTAAACTGGATACAAACTGGGTCCTGCTTTCTGGAAAACAGTGCTGCTCTACTAGTAAATCGTCAAAGTTTTTCATGAGAACCATGTACAAGCAAATCTGAATCGGTGTCCTTCGTCGAAATTAAATGCGAAAACCTTTAGAACTCCGCAGCTTTAATTGTCAAGCAAAACATGCAGGCACACCAGGTCGACTTACCTTGTTGATATCCGCTTTGCAAACAGAATAACTATCAAAAATTCCACACGCGTCCCGGTCACACATATAGCTAAGTCCAGCTGGATAGAATGTGTATGTAATGCCTATAAAAACAAACCACTACCTCGTTATAACCAAAAAACTGCAACGCAGTAAACGTAGCCAGGTACCTAGTTTTGGGAAACTTCCGCATGTGTCCCGGCCACAATGATTAGTTAAATCGCCGACATGTGTTTTAGATTAAATTGGCATCATTAATGCGTGTCCTTTGTTAATAAACTCCTTTGCGGACAGGCGGCTCGTCATCAGCGGCATTATTGTGCGACCGTCGTCCGTGCAATTTGGCTGTCTAATAGCAAAATGTCCCACGTCAAACACACATGCGAGAGGTGCTAAGAGGATCTCGAATTTTAGTGTCCTAAACACATTTGGTAATGAGTTGTAAAAACATGTTTACCGACAGCGAAAAATAATCACCTTAGCCGCATAGATGTGCAGGTAATTTGCATGGGAATTCCGATAGCACACACGTGACACAGAGCCAACACTCGGATTATCCCTTCATCTTCGGAATCCAATTCACATGTTTGTAAACTTGATATTTGAAATCATTTGTTTGGCAGATAATAATTAATTCGTTTGACTTGCAACCCACAACCGTGTCAGGATGCACAGACGCTCTGTCGTCGCTGACAGTGACAGGGTGAGCGATGTAATAGGCGTTCAGCGTGTTCCTGTGGGAAATCCTTTGAATGCTGAATGTTCACCTAATGTCTCGTTGTGTGCAGATTACTTTGACCTGAATGAGTGATGTTTCGTGTCTTTCACTCTCGGATTACTGTGGAGGGTTGCTCATGCCTATGAAATTTATGAAACGACTTCGTGACGGTACGACTTCCTGTCGGATAATCCGAATTTTAATTTGAATGATTGCTGGGCTGAGCATGCATTATACGAGTAGATGTACATATATTTGGCTGATCGCATATTCTGAAGGACAACAAGGAAGTTTGTGTCAATATAATTATTGTCTCCATGATGGGAGAATAGGAAGGGAAAACCACAAGCTCGTGGTAGACAGATTATATTTTGTTTTGCTGGGATTGTGTCTACAGGATATTGTCTTTGAATCAAACATTTGCTGTGGTGATTGTTGTGTTCTCACGTACACGCAGTTCTGCTTGTAATCGAGTGCAATGTGGTAGATTTCTAAGGAAATTCGATTATTTTTACTTTCGTTTCAGATTATATCATCAAAAACGTGGTATAACAGGTACATTCATACATATGTACATAAAAGAACGACAGCAAACGAATTCCCTAGATGGAATCAACGGTGGCGTTCATAACTTCCGGAACGGGAACAACACCTTATCGGGGATACTTCGCCATATTTGGAACTGAGGCCGATAAGGATTTCCAAGAAGCAGTTGGTGTCTTGGAAAAAAGATGGTGGCAGATGAGCCCTAAAGAGGCCAACAGCAGAGCTCACATCCCCTAGGTTAGATTAGATGGCTGTCCCCGTTCTTGATACCACGATAGATGCCGGCTTACCAGCAGCAAAGAACAAGAATATAACAACGAGTGCGCTTAAATGAGTGACCGTATCGGTAATAACTCTATGTATTGAACAACTTTGACCCGGATATGAAGTTCGTTATCTTTTGGATATCGAGTTCGGCTAGATCGTTTAGATCATCATAGAAGTATTTACCAAGGATTTTCTTTCTGTAGGTTGCAAGGGCAGGACAAATGCACAGTAGGTGGATAGTGGTTTCCTCCTTCATCTTAACAGCTTCTACAGAAATCATTGAAGGGGACCCCCAATCTAAGTGCATGTCTGCCTATCAAGCAGTGTCCGGTGAGGACTCCTATTAGTGAACCTATGCTTTCCGGTTAGTGGATAAAAGTCTCTTCGTCTTTTTTAAATCCAACTCGGTACAGATTGGTTTCGACAAGAGACGTGTACTGATGTTGTTCCACCTATTGTTTGTCAATTTCCTAGCATCGGTGTCCAGGAGGCCGGGGTTTTAAAAATTGATCTTGTCCTCCAGGTTGGGGGTTGTATGCCGGGATAACTGCCCAACCAAAGAAAAAACAAATTGAGCAAGGACCGCATACCAGATAATGACTGGTTTGAGCGAGAACCGGATATTTAAAAATGAATATTTGACAGCTTCGGCAAGACAACTCACTCTTGCTGCAATGTTGCCAACCGTTCAGTGGACTCATTCTATGGGTGAGCTGCCAAAACTTAAAACTCTTGGTATACCGAGTGATGGGCATCAGTACGTAAAAGAAATAAACAATAAATATGCAGTCGACATGAAAGCAAGCGCGTAACGAAGAGGCGATTAGCATTGAAACATACTGAGGCCGATATGCACTTTGACCTTTAAGATCTATTATGTTAGCCTTGAATTGTGTGCAAGAGAATGCCTGCGGAGAAGAACCCAAGGAACCCGCATCTACATATTTTTAGACAATCAAGCAGCACTGTTAGCCTTTTAATACGTTGGACCCTACCGTATTGGTAGGGACTGTCTCAACCTCCTCGAAAGCCTTGCATCGGTAAATATGGTTACCGTAGCCTGGATTCCAGGACATGAACGCGAGAAGAGGCGCTTGCCGAACCCTGTTTTGGAGTACCACCCAACAGTGTCTACTCCAAGATAACACAATGGAAGATCAACAACAACAAGAGACCGCTGAACATACTCTGTGCGTATGTCCAGAAGCCGCAAGGAAAAGACTACTCCACTTGACGCGGGTCTCAGTCAACACAGTGGAAATTCGGAAAATTGAACCTAAGGCTATACTGAGGTTTATGAAAAGCCTCAATATAACCCTTGGTTAAACCATATTGGCCACCGCAATAGACCTCATAGGTCGCATTGCGCATTAAGGCCACCTCCAGAATTATTATTGGCCTAGTAAGCTTAAAGCCAGACTGAAGCTGTTAATATACATACATACATACATATGTACCTCAATAATGTTTTAGACTTCATGTTCCAAGTATTCACTGAGCATATCGTGTTCTACGTTAGATGGAAAAGTATTTTTGGATTGGACTGACTTGTGTTTTTGAAACATCAACCAAAACTCACTTACTAATGGAAGGTCCAACAAAAGTGTTGGACCATATCAAGGTCATTATTATCCTGGACAGCAAATTGTCCAGGAATTCCCAAATCGACCGGACTGTTGAAAAAGCCACACGAGCACTGTGGACCTGTCGCCGCATCTATGGCAAAAACTGGGGATTAAGTCGCAAAATCATGCCCCAAATCTACACCTTGGTTGTCAGACCCACTCTGGCCTATGCGGCAGTAGTCTGGAGGACAAAAGCAAATGAGGCACCACAGTCAAGAAATTGGAACGGGTTCAGCGCCTAGCTGAAGTCTTCTCTGATAGTCAAGCTGCGCTGAAAGCACTGAATTCAGCCACGATAAAATCCAAACTAGTCCTAGAGACAGTCAAATTGCTTTAAGAACTGGGAAAAAACAACTTGGTCGTACTACACTGGATCCCTGCTCACAAAAGGCCATGCTGGGAATGAAACAGCGGACTCACTGGCCAAGATAGGTGCAACCACCTCCATCACTGATCCTGAACCAGCCTGTTGAGTGAACAAATCAATTTTTAAAAACTTCATGAGGGAGCAATCCCTGCTCAAATCCAATACAGTTTGGGTGGAAAGTGTAGGAGAGAAATGTGCCAAACACTTCTTTCCGATAGTATCGCAAAAGAAATCCAAGTTTCTTTTAAATCTGAGCAGGAACCACTGCCAACTAAAACGGCATCTACACAAGCCTGGGCTGGCACCGGACCCTACCTGGAGTGCTTGGAGAGCGATCTCTCTCATCGCTCTCTTCACATTGTCACAGAATGTCCCGCCCTTATTCAGAGAAAGCGGACCCTAGGCAGTGAACTCGTTTCACCAATGGCGCTTGCCGCGCTCAACGCATAGAGGCTGATTAGTTTCCTGACATCCTTTGAAACAGACAAACTGCTCTAAACAATAGGCCTCTATATGAGGCCTCTATAGTGGAAAAACCGTTCCCCACTAATATTAATAATAAGGTCATTATTTCTTATAGGTTTTAACTCAGAATTACATGTATAAATACTTTAAATTAGATCATCCCAAACACATTCCACAGGAATCCATGAATACGTACATGCTTATCCACATGTGCGCTTTGTAACGTAGACCTACCATATGTAATTTTTCCTCCTCCATCAATTCCCAAATTATGAACGTCTTAAATATTTATCAATCGCATCTATCATCGGCGGACTTGAGTATCTCTAACTTGCTTTTTGTTTCGGCGCGCGATCAAAGAACCTCGAGGCAATGTCGTTATGACAGCGTCACGTTTTTCTCATCGTGCTGTCACATTTATTTTGATTTTATCAGCCTCCCATTAGAACGTTCTCAAGTGGATCTTATCCTTATATGCCAGCGTTGGTACACACGTACTAGAAGTTGGTTATTTCTCCGAGTATATAGCGAAACAGCATGAGGAACATCCTTTCTCTTTCCGAAATGACTATTGGTCCCAATACACCTTTAGATTGTAATTTGCTGCGCATGTTACAGATGTCACAAGCTTTGCACATTGTCCTCATGCTTAACCCAAAATACTGCGGTCGATAGAGTTTCCGAAAGCCACATGAGGTGTTGCGGTGTTCACATAATTGCAGCGACATTGGTCCTGGTCGTCCCGTTTGCGTGATTTTTGAAATATGGTAGCCCGCTGACTCCGCATTCCGTAGCTATCTGTCTCACTCGGTCATTGTCTCTTTTGGTAAATTAAACCATCCTTGGACAGTGACAATAAGTCATCCTGCAGCTCGCTAAATGCGTCCGCATCCTACACCCATATTGTGGGCACAGGCTCACATGCCATGATTAGCAGGCCAGTAATGTCTGTGTTGCACATCGGGTGGTCGACATGCACTTCCTGGTGCGTCGCGCAGGAGGGAGTCGCTGTGACACTCTGGAAAATGTGTCCACATTAGCAAAGAATCGAAATTTGTTACAAAGGCGAATGTGTCAGGACATGGGTATCGTACTTTCTCCAGGGAATTCCACACACTCGAACAGCACACAGAAAGTGTACAATGTTCTCGATGATGTGTACACGCACTGGAGACCACCGTGAAATTAATGTTCGTGTGTATTCGGTCTGTGGTCCGTAGTTTGTTTGTATTTATTTATTCTTGTCTGCTTTTCTTTCCATTTTTTGATTCATTTATTTGGATTTGGACATTGTCTTCATTATTTGCCTGCCATTCATGCCCATGGCCATGGTAACTCGTATCGGGGAAATAGAAACATCATCTTCCCCTAAGGGGAATTCGATGACGATGATCATAACGAAGAAGAAGAATCCAGTATGTTTAGAAGGCAACCAGCACGGTGTGACGCTTAATGATGCAGAGAGGTCTGTTGCGTTACACACAAAGATGTGTTACTTCTTGTCCAAAGGATATCCGAGTGTCGTATCATTTATTTTGATAAAACCCTAATGAATTTCGTATTTTCCTTTCTTCTGAATGACACTCAGCCGGGATCATTTGACGCGAACGGTTGTTATGAAGGAGGAATACACCAACAAAAAGTAATTACTGCTGGGCAAGAAATTCATTAGCAGCGTAGATATGACAAATCATGCGAACTCAATTTATGAGATAATCAAACGTCGGAGAGGATTTAGAAAAAAAAAAGGAAAACTGTAGGCATATAACCATACACACATATCTACACACGTAGATTACTAAGGAATCGAACGTAAGAGATCCTGAGGTTCTTGGATTGAACCAATATTTTTGTATTTTAATTGAACATCTTCAATAAGTGCCCGTCATCATTTACTGGATTGTCAAAACTTTATAATAAATCTTAGTCACTGCCGTCGACATTGATTTACTTCGTACAGTTCGGAGTAGACGTCGGCCTTAACCAACAAACGTCTCCAGCCAGCTCGATCTTTACCCAGCTGCCTCCAGTTTCGCACACCAAGTTGGTTGAAGTCCCCTTCCACTTGCGTGCGCCACCTGAGTCGCAGTCTCCATCTACTACGCCGTCTCTCTGGTGTGGATTCCTAGATTTTCCGCCATTGGTGTCCACCGCTCTACATGAGCCAGCCACCTCAGTCGTTGAACCTTTACTCTTCTGACTAAGTTGATGTCGCTATGCAGCCCGTACAGTTCGTCATTGTATCTCCTCCTCCACCCAAACCAAAAATCACCCGAAGAATTTTCCGCTCGAAAAAGTCAAGAGCAACCTCATCCGCTTTTGACAAGGTCCATACCTCTGCGCCGTAGAGCAGGACTGGGACGATTAAGGTTGTATACAGGGTCACTTCAGGCATTCGAGAAAGAGCTTTGCTACTCAACTGCCTTCTTAGCCCAAAGAAACAGCGATTGCCAAGAGTTATTCTTCGTTTGATCTCAGCGCTGGTGTCGTTGTCTGAATTCATGGCGGAGCCAAGGTAGATAAAGTCCTTTGTTACCTCAAATGTCTATAGTGGCCCTTTCGTGTTAACAGCATATACTTTGTCTTGCCCTCATTGGCCACTAAGCTCATCTTCGTCGCCTCCGTCTCAATACTCACAAACGCACCAGTGACATCACGCTGCGTTCTTCCGATTATGTCAATATCGTCGGCGTATGCGAGTAATTGGACGGAAAGATTGTGCCTTTGGTGTTAGCGCGTGACACAAAGGTCTCGGTGAGGTCCTGACCGACCTTGATGGAGCAGCGTGCATTCTCCATCTTCATCCTGAACAACCGGACGAATTTGGCAGGGATGCCAAAACAAGACATGGCTCTGTATAGCTCGTCTCTATAAACACTGCCATACGCGGCCTTAATATCGATGAAAAGGTGGTGAATATCGATTTGGACTTCTTGGGTTTTCTCCAAGACCAGCCGCAGTGTAAATATTTGGTCGATGGTAAGCTTTCCTGGGCTAAAACGATACTGATATGGAGCGATTAGGTTGTTGACGAACGGCTTCAGGTGTTCACACAACACGGCAGATAAGAACTTGTAGGAGATGTAATTGACGCAGTTCTGAAGGTCCCATTTCGTAAACATTTTGCTTTTTAGACATAATCTTTGGTGAAAAAAGAGAGGCTCTGTATCAACATACATATGTACATACAATCATATTTACGTGTGATTCAAACTAAATCTAGAACACCCACACGGATTGGCATTGACCACAAAAGGACGCCTCGAGCAACGTCTTGACAAAAAGGCTAAAAGGGATTGAAGCTAATCGGATAGTTATCCGCGTGGGCTAATTCAACTGCGGTGATGTCCAAAACGACGGGCAAGCAAAAGAATGTTGCTTATCTTTGCGGTGATTTTAGAACAACTTCCTCCGCAACATGAGACACATGATATTTTTCGTAGATACATAGATGACGGTTGGCGCTGTCATTGATTAAAAAGCCTCCACACAGTGGTCCAGCTACTAAACTGCCACCACTCTATTCTTCCTATGCAAAACTTCACTAACGAAACCCCCACATCGCTTAGAGCTCAGGATCGACCAAAACTTCCGAGAATCTATACAGACTCGAAAACCGAGAAGGGTATGGTTTCTGCTCCAAAGAGCTCAATGTAAGCATCTCCTTTCGCCAGGGAATTGGAAAATGGATTTGGATTGGAAATGGATTGGAAAACACTGCATCAGTAAACCACAAATGAGAGGCTGGTAGTACGTGCCAAACCTTCAAACAAGTCTGACCTAAGCTAGACCAGAATGGCACTAATGGTGTAGTCCTTCAATATCTAGGAAGGCATCTAAAATCTGGGTTAACAACAGGGCACCTTGCGTAAATTGTTCCTTCCTAGAGGCATATTGGCAAAGCGCACAGAGCTAAAATTCTGTCAAAGAAATCTATAATGTGTAGATTTTCTAGTCTTTCCATGGTTTTAAAAAATAACTATGTTAGACCTAAGGGAACACAGGATTTAGGTAGCTCACTAGAATTTCTTTGCCTGGTTTGGGAATAAAAACAACGTCGACTCCCCTTCACTTAAAGGCAGTTGTGGGTAATATGAGGACCAGACAATTTTGAATCTGTACTGGGGACAGTCCATTTGTTAAATGAGTTTATGGCCCATTTAACTTGGTCTATGCTGAACAATTCTTCCGATAGACTGTTAATTCTAATTAAGAACCACACCAACCTTCACTCGAGATTACTTTATCATATGCATCTCCTCCATTAAATGAAAAATAATCTGCTTATGAAGTCTGATCTTCAGATGGGATTGTCTAGATGGGCGAAGAGCACAATGTAGGTAGGTGACTATACATGCAAGTCATACGCGAAGGCCCTTTGTGATGCCACTTGGATCTATACCCTAGGTGCCACTCTAACTATTGAAACCATTTGGAGCTCCTAATTAAGGTGAGAGTACTTTTGACATCAGTATGCGATATTTCACCTCGAAGTGATCGGCTCCTAGATAGACCTTCCTTCTTTAGGATGGGGCAGAACAAGTGCAGAGAAAATGAAGGATCATTTCCTCTTCCTCTTCGTCTCTGGAGCTCCTGCAAAAGTAATTTGAAAAGAGGTCCATCCTTCTGGCATGAAGGCCGATGGGATGGTGGCCAGTGAGAACACCGACAACGGCGCTGATGAGCGACCTTTTAAGCAAGATTAGACTTTTGGATCGAGTGAGGTTTTGAATAGACCAGATCTCTCTGGAAGTACGGCGTGTGGTACCGTTTCTCCATCTTTGGTTTGTCTTGCTGATCGCGTCGTACTCTAAGAGTAATTAACATGAAGCAAGCGGAATACCCATATTCCTTCGATCTGGTAGGATCTCTAGAGTGGTACCAGGTTTGGCAAGTTCGTCGGCTGTATAGTTCCCTGGAATGTCCCTATGACCTGGTACCCAACGTAGGTGAATGTTAAAGTCTTCTGTCATCACAATGAGATTCGAACGGCAATCTGAGGTAGCTTTTGATGCATGTTTTGTATTAGTTACTGATACCAGAGACTTTATAGGAGCCTGGCTATCGGTAAAAATTGTGATGTCCTTCAAAGATATCATATTATGCCTGACAAAACGCTACAATGGTCGGGGTGACGGAAGGAGATGCTCAAGTTGAGCACTTCGGAAGAGCACAAAGACTGCGTTAATCGAGCGCAACCTCTCTTGCACCATTTTTCATTATGAAATTTGCACTACACACGGCGATATAACGAACCAAATGAATTACAACAAATCCCTATCTTCGTCCTGTTTACACTAAATGCATATTTTTAATTCCAAAGATAATACATTTCGATTCGAAGCAATAGAGGAATTTTCCTTTCCCATTACAACAGTGAGAGTGAAAGTCTTTTACTCAGCGATCTGAGATATGTTTACATTACCCCGCCTAGGGACAGTTTTACTGCCTTTTAATCGTAACTTCCATCATCGTGACAGTAAAAAAAAATACGTTCGCCCTAACAAAATGTATAAAATGGAAAAATCGGCAATAGAGCCTATAAATTAAAAAGTTTTATAGCAAATAGAACGCTCGAAACGACTCCTCAAAGTAAACATTCTTAGAATAGACCTTATGTGCCAGAACAAGGCCCACCATCGATCAAGTGTCAAAATATTCAATTCCTCAAAAAAAAAAACAAATTCAAAGGAAAGGGAACAAGGACGCAGCGCGCGAGAAAGAAAGCGGCTCTCCTTCTCAAAATTAAACAAACGGAAAAAAGAATGAAAGTGTTTCAATTTCATTTTTGGGCAATTGGGAGAGTGCGTCGTATTTGAATAATTGCGGAGATGTCAGAGAGCCAAGACTGTGCGCCACTTACAGTGACAGTGATAAAGAAAGTAATTTGAGATACTTTCCACTTGCGCTCTTGTGCCGAGTTTATTGCGATAATATCTCCCCGGAGACTCTTCCGCCACGTTATCTTCCTCGTCGAGATGTGTCAATATAAAAACGTTCCTCATACACTTACATTGCATTTTTCCGTCGACACACAAAGAGGAGTGGGCGCCGAGTGTATTTGCTTTGACAGGATAATGAAATCTCCTGTGCGGCTAATATAAACTGCTCGCCTCCTTTGCATCGCGCTCATAAACGAGAGACGAATAATTCATGCACGTCTCCACATCGAATGGCTGAAATCGAGACCTCTGATCGTCCTTCGTTTCAGTGCCGAATCCGGGGATCATCTGAATATGGAAATATTTTCGCTGGGCTTGTTTGCCTGCAAATCGCTTAGCGAATAGGTGAATCTAGTCAACCGGAAGTTATTTAGGTGGGGCGAGTTGAATTTCCCAAGAAGTGGGGTTGGCGAATCTTACACTCAAGTGCAAGAATCCTAATCGACCAAAAATATAACACCGAAGAAGTGGTGGAGGAATCCTGGTCGCATCTAGTCCTGACACCCCTAAGCGCACTCGTTGGCGGTGGCTTTGGATGCTCGTAAAACAGCGGGGTTGGGGTGGCAACACCATTCTACTGAAAAGAGTGATTTCGCGTTAATGAATATTTCATTTGAACGTCTTATAGCCGAGAGGGATTTTCTCCGTGGCTTTCATTTGTTTAACGATTTTCTTTCGTCGTTGTCGTCCTTTCTCTTCCACACTGCTCTTCAATTGTTTGTTTGCTTACATTCGCCTGAGTTGTTTTGCCGGATGGCCATGTAGATAGCCATCCTCTTCCCGGCGAAGGGGGTGGCGCAGTTTATTTCGAGCTTAAAAAATGTAAATTATTGTAAATGTGATCCAGCGCGGTTAGATTGGCTGTTAAGAAGGATTTCCAAGAGACTGCGGATTATGGAAGGCGGCTGTTGGGGAGAGAGTATTAAATTAAGACAGTTGCGTAGGGATTTAACTTAAATTATTTTGAATTAATTTTCGGGTTGAAGGACCAGCAGTTAGTTTTTTTTCTTTTACACTGTTACTCGTGGCCGCCCTGTTGGTCTTTGGTAATGTGTTTGCATTAAATGGAAGTGGTGGAAGTAAAACAATCTCGAAAGTTGTTGGTTGTATTTCAATTACATTAACTGTAATCTGAGTGCGGTCAGTTGGATTATTGGAGGACTCGAAGTAGATATATTTGAATTAGATTTGTTGTAAGCAATCGAAATAGGCATAGGGAATCCTTATCTCATAGAGTTCTACATTTTTGGACTGTCTAACCCATTATGAAACTCAAAAATCCTCAAGTCCTTGATTGACACCATCCGCAGATATTACGTAGCAATGTGGCCCTTTACGACTACTCTAGGGTCACTGACAGAAAATGGGGAGTCAGCCATAACACAGTGTACACCGAAAGTAATCGACACACTCATCGAGCTCATAAGCATCCTACCAGTAGACGTGCATATTAAAGACGTCGTAAGTAAGACTGAGAGAATCTGAACTCTAGTCCACGAAACCATATGGTAATCACAAGGCCGTGGCCCTGTTGTCAAGAGTGCTCGCCTCGACATGATATCTGAATTCGAATTCAAGAAAAATATGCAAGTCCATCTCTTATCTCGTTTAAGGTAAGTATCACTCTTCACCGATGGCTCTAAAATGAAATGCGGCATCAGATCAGGTGTCTTGTCTACTCAGTTGTGCTGAACGTCTACGAATCGTACCGGAAGTATTATAGCGATCAGAGAGCACTGTAAGATGCTCAGACTCAATCCCAGAACCATAAACAATCTTTTTTAGTACCCACGCCGCCATTTAAACGCCATGTCCAGTGGAACAGTATAAGGAACTAATAGCCCTGGCAAGCGATCGGTTTACCATCACTCTCTTCTGGGTTCCTGGTCATAGCAACATAGAGGGGACTGGGAATGCCGACGAGCTTGTCAGACGGGCCTCAGCCCTCTATAGCTCCCTCGCCGAAGTTGTGTACTCGTTAAGAGTAAAATCTTTCAGCACTCTCTATCAACTGCCAACTCCAGGTGGAACAGTTTAGAAAGCTGTGTCATATCCACAAAGTCATGGCTCACCTACAATAAAAATAGAAAGCACGACATATTCAATAAAGCCCAAACTGAGACAGCAAAAATGCTTGCAATTCTTTGGGACGCCTACCTGATGACACGCAATCTTTCGCATGTTTTGGAAGCCGAGTTACGGATATATATACGTTTAACGTGCCCAAACCACCAAAGTATGGACCTCTTCGTTCGAAGGAGTAGCTGCTCGACATTGAGTTCCTCGCGTGTTCTGGTGATACTAACACGATTCCTAGTCCAGCAATATAACGCAAATATCTCATTTGGGTAGGTTATACCCGTGATCCAATTCTTTCTGTCATTACGCAAATCTTATGATTATGGCAGGAGCAAACACCAAATTAATGACCGATAGCTTAGCTCCGATGCCAACCTCGGATAACTTAAAACTGCTCCTTCCATCACTCGTGGATAAGACGCTGAGATACTTAAACTTGCGGAAGACTCCAGAGTTTACCTTGAGGGATCCAGTCAAGCGCTTTCTTCAAATCCACAATATAACTGTGGATAGGTTTGGCATACTCCCAGGTTTTCTCAAGTACCATTCTGAGAGGGACTAGCAGGTCGGTTGTACTACGTCTTAGACGAAAGCGATAATGCTCATCGCCCCCACCTGGATTCGATAACAGCTGTAAAATTCTGTAAGGTTTTTTTTTTCTTAACTTCACAGCATAGATCTGAAGACCGCCCGCACAACCCAGACAGTCCCTTCTAAAGGGTCTTCCAATAGCGACTTTCGAACTTTGACAGTTGATAGCGGCCATATTGTTGAAGCTACATCTGTCAAATTAGCTGTCATTTATTCAGTCGGTTTTGCCAAATCACCAGAGATGGATATACTGTTAAACAACACGTGCAAGTAATAAAATTGTTTTATCAAAATGGGTGTTCCGCGCGCTTCGCCCCTTTTACGGTCGCCATAATCGTCCTTCCGAGAGGACTATTCGCGGTGTGGTGGATAAATTTGAGTTCACTGGTTGAGTAAACGATCAACCAACACCCGTCCGTCGACGAAACGCGAGATCTGCCGAAAACATCGCCGCTGTCCGTGAGAGTGTGCAGGAGAATCCGACGCAGTCGATTTCGCGTCGCTCACAAAAACTTGGCCTTACGCGGACCACAACTTGGCGAATTTTGCGTCGTGACTTGGGCCTGCACCCGTACAAAATTCAACTGACCCAGGAGCTGAAGGTAAACGACCATAGACAACGACATGTGTTCGCTGAATGGGCTCTGGGGCAGTTGGAAACTGACCCTAATTTTCATCGAAAAATCGTCTTCAGCGATGAGGCCCATTTCTGGATGAAGAAACAAAATTGTCGAATTTGGACGGTACCAATTCACATGAGATCCAAAAGCGTTCAATGCATCCCGAAAAAGTCACTGTTTGGTGTGGATTTTGGACTGGCGGCGTCATCTGTCCATATTTCTGTGAGAGCGACGTTGGCCAGGCGTCAACGGCGAACGCTATTGGTCGATGATTACCAACTTCTTTTGGCCTGAATTGGATGATATGGACACCAACGACATGTGCTTTCAACAGGACGGCACTACGTGCCACACAGCTCACGCCACATTGGAAATTCTGCACGAGCGATTCGAGGGTATGGTCATCTCACGTGGAGGTGATGTCAACTGGCCACCGGCGGACATTTGAACGATGTTATATTCCATACATAATGGCATCGATAGGCCTTTCAAACGAATAAAAAAATTCGATGATATCTCAGACAGACTTTGTTTTATTTAAATTTAAAGATAGGGAGCGCTTAATGAAAGACCCTTTACTTACCAACCGACCTAAGGTGCATTACGATCTACAAGGCAGAGAACTATTCAGCTATTGATTAATTGCTTGAAGAAAAGAGTAAAGCAGACTGCAACCTGAAATTTTGCTAGGATCCAGTGATGGGATCTCCTATGTGTTAATGCGGTTAGCCTCTAAAAATTCCCATCTATGACGGAACAGGCCTCGTAGCTTGCGATCGGATGATTTGGAATTTCGCTCTCACAGCTGCAAAGCATACAGGTTGCGTCTTCTTCTAGACCTTATTCCCTAAGGTATTTTTTTTTAGCTTTTATAAGGAGTCCTATTAGTACTTAAAGTCCATTTCTGCTCAGTCTTATGCATAGTTTGGATGTTTTCTGGTTCCAAGTTCCAAGGTTCTTGCTCACTGATTGTTCCGCCTATTGTTTGCCAATTTAGTGGCATAGGTACCAAGGACTTTAATCGGTTTGATAAAAGCTATAGTGGCGCCAAGTTTTCAAGGAGATGCCGCCCCGCTTCTGTACTTGGTCACAGGTGACGTTGTGGCCCGTTTCTTTGCCAGTTTACGCTCCTCTTCGATTCCTTTCACTCCGATGTTGTTGTCACCTTGTACTTTTCACCTAAGCTGTTCCATTTCCGTAGACATTTCCATAATAATTTCCAGATGATTGTCGACAAGCTGATAGAATCGGTTTGATAGAATCGTCTTTTGACCTCTGCATCTTCTGTCGAGGTTAGGTAGGTAGGTAGGTGGGGTGGCTGTCTGTCGAGATTAACCTGCACACATATTCATATGACGTGTCCTTCCATTTGGAAGATGCTCAAGCATTTAGTTCTAGACTCAAAAATGTTTCTGCTCCGACTCCAACGGACGTAAAATATTTCGCAAAACTGGATTTCTTCGTCAACTGCATTTCCCTGTCACGGTTAAGATAACCCTGTCATTTGCGTGTTTTGGTTTATTAAAATTTGCTAGCTGTGTCTAACGTGGTTGTTTAAGAAGCTCTATGATGTCAAATACTCAACGGGAATTAGCTTCAAAGTTAAATATCATTCCTTGTACAGCACGCTGCCTACACTGACTGAGAGTTTCGGGAGGACAACGATAATGACTTCTGTATTGCTCAGTGACCTAGACGTACCTATGGTAAGAAAACTAAGGCAAACGGCTACATTGACAGCTTACACCTAAACTTTTTTGCAGCAGCTTTGCTACATACATGCATACATATTTATATTATGTTTGACGGTACAATCCAAAGCCTTACACGGTCAAAGCGTGAATCATTAACACTGTCGCCTAAACAATTTTGTTAGGTTTTTTTCTATTTGCCTTTGTTGGCATTTCTTGTATCCCAACCAATTACTCATAAGTGCATTTGTTGTGGTCACAACTTCCGTAATAATGTAGGAAATGCCATTAGAACACCGATTCATCATCCGACCCTTTTGACCACTTCTTTTACCGCCTCCCTAAATCAGAAGCAAAAATTAGCTGCCACAGCCGAATATAGACCTAATGGAGCATGATTTCCCTTTCGTAAAACGGAAGAGGAAAAACGCAGACACATGCATCCTCAGACGAAAGTCCGCATCCAACACTCGAATGTAATTGAAATTTCAGTTATAATTTAAAATTATTGCCGTTTGCAGTTTTTTTTTTTTTTTTTGCGCAAGAAGAAAACATAAAAATAAAATTAAATCACCCTCCGACGACACATGGAAACACCCTTTCCGCCTTCCGGTGGCATGCAACCACCACCCTCCGTGGTGTTCACCGTGTTCTCCTCTTTCACATTTTTGCGAAGTGTACACATATTTTGAAAATTTTACAAAATTCAGTGGCGGAAAGCGAGAAAAGGAAAATGTTTATTGTCGCAACCACCGCCCCCCCCCCCCCCCCCCCCCCCACGGGTGGCGCTGCGATATGAGACTTTTCAGCTTTTATTGCTGGCACAGGATCATAAATTCACACACACACACACACACCGCCCGGAATGATTTCGCCGCCGATTGTTGCTTAGGAACACAGAAAGACTTCAACCCATTCCGGTGGCGTCTGAGAACGAAACGACTTGCTTCCGTGCGGCACATCCTTAGTGGCCTTTGTGATGTACTGGCAAAAGTAACACTTCTCCTGGCCGGGACAGGATTCAATGTAAGCGAAACTTTTCGTTCTGTCACAGTTCGACAACAGTGCGATGTTGAGAACCCTTTAACACGAGTGTACTCGGCGGAGCTACAGATGGCGCGCCAATTGTTATGCAAAACTTAACGCTCTCGTGTAGTTGGCACATTTAAAAGTTTGTTAAGCATATCGACGCCATTGTTTCGTGTCACTTTGCACTTAATAAATTTCCAATTTTGCCGAAAATTGGCTGGAAATTGCCAAAAATCCTTCGCTCCGAAGTTTAGTTCCAAAATTTCGTCGACATCGATGTCGATGTTGAGCAATTTTCAACACGTGCTGGCACGGCTATAAATTTCATTTTACAATTTTATACACTGCCATGCGTCGATGGGAAGGGGTTGATATATATACAGTCTAACGGGCTACACAATGAAAGAGTTCAATAAAAAAAATCTGTTTTAATATATGAAATTCCAAAGTACGTGTGATAATAATAAGTAAGTGGTAATATGCTACAATGACGCCTTTATTTGTGACGGTATCCCGGCTCTGGTTCATCCGGCGGAGGGATGCAACCCTTTTAAAAGGGTTTAAAACTGAGAAAAGTTTATAATAATGCAATTACTGTGTGATAAATCGGTATCAGCAGTTGTTGAATGGATTTGCGGGGCGTGTTTCGTGTTGTTTTTCCGAGCATTTCCGAACTTATGAAATATTTCATTTTAAAATTATGTTGCGGGGCAGGTTGGTCAATGAATCAATGTGAAACAGAAGCGAGGCTTCTTGAATATGATACAGATGTTTCTTCAAACCGTAATAGGTCTGAATTGCTTTGATCGACATCCATAGATACCGTTTGTAGTTCCAGGCAGGCACTTTTCTTTAGATCCCGATGGCGGGGAAACAATTCTCATGATAAAACCAATGTTAGTGTCTACAGTTCCAATTACGTCAAATAACTAAGTGAATACGTTCGGCGTATTTTGACCTCAAGTTGTCATCTGACGTCTTTAATATGACACTTGAAAGAATTGTGCGAAACTCAAAAACTAGGACCAGAGGTACAATTTTTCAAAAGTTTTTGCAACTTCTTTCTTAAACGATGATATTAACGTTATCGGCAGAAGTTAACGAGCTTAGATTTGCATTTGGCGAAATAAAACCGTGCTATGCGCACCTCCCCAACTACAGCCCTGGAACTTCTCTTAGGCCTCCCTTCTTTACATATTAAGGTCGATTGCAGCGTGTGCCACAAAGCTTCACCTTATACAGAACTTTAAAGCGGGTCGCCTGAGAGGATATCTAAAGATCCTTTCAAATTCTTTCAAATTCAGCCATCTGTATCACGGATTTTATGTCCTCCAAGATCAACTTCTCTTCAACCCCATCATTCTTGACCTCACCGTATGGAGTAACAACAGACCCGTCACTAACAACTCCCAATCAGTGTGATGGATGAAAAACTGAACACGTCGCTAGCCGGTGCGGGGGTCTCCGGCCCGAACTTCAGGCTGTCTTTCAAGCAGAGCCAAAGAATTCATTAAGCGCAACCAACAAAAAAGCAGGTTGTGATCTTTTTCGACAGTCAGGCAACGATTAAGCCTTTAAGCTCTTTTCGCTGTGACCCCAAACTTGCCTGTAGCTGCCTAACCACGCATAAATAACTAGCCCTCGTAACAAGATCACCATGTATTGCGTTCCAGGGCTCAAACGAATTGAGGGCAATGAGATCGCAGATGAGCTCGCCGGACAAGGATCCCAATCTGCATTGATAAGCCCATTTCCCTTCTGTAGTTTTGCCACCAAGCATATCAAGCTGAAACTCAATTCTTAGGAAATCAATGCAAGACTTAACAAATGGATCTGGATTTTAGCAATCCAAGAAATTCACCAACCCCTTGAACAACAAGAGAAGCGAATAAATGCTCACAGTAAGGACTTTCTTACTGAGCACTGTGCTCTCAACTACCATCTTAACAAGCGAAGCATCAATCCGACGGTATTGTCCCGATTCAGAGCATATTTTGTGCGAATATAACTATTCTAAGGTTCCTGCATGATATCGGTCTGCTCAACATTTTCCTCAGTTTTAGCAGAACTTGTATGGTCTTTCAGGTCACAGTGTACTACCGGTCATCGCCAATTGGGTGTGAGGACCACAGGTATGAGGTTCCAGAAAAGGTACCTTTCGGCTCAATCCGCGAAGAAAGAAATTCTTGAATAATAATAAATAGAAACGATGGCGTATATGTATTGTATAAGAAGTTAGCGATAAATGAGAGCAGGTTTTTGCTTTTTACAAACAAATAAAACTCCCAAGCATTGAGAAAGTCCTGCTGCTTGGTGGGGCTCTTGTTGAACAGGAAACTGTAACTTGATCATTAAAGGAAAAGTAAAACGACATCGATTGCCTTCTTTACCTGCAGTAGGATTTTTGGGAAAAGCTAGGAACCCAAACTCTGAATAATGCTATGGTCGTAAACTGTTATCGTTAGGCTAATACCCACGCATGGTGGATTGATTGTCTATAACTTAAAAGTTATGACAAAAATCCGAAGACCATCATGCATTGTATGAACCAGTGCAATGAGAACATCTCCAACAACTGAGTTTGGCATAATTCTGAATATTTTGTCCTTGACCTTAACATGCAAGAATCTGCAGCTCTAAGACTAAGCCAATCAAAATGCTAGAAATCATCGCTCATATAGACATCCTTAAATATTGGGCAAATATCTGAGCACGATGACTCCGACTATAAGATTCCCTATCTGGACTTCGCCAAACCTTTCTTGGGCGTCTTTCAGAAAACGATGGGAAGCAAGAAAATGTCTGAGTCAAAGCCCATCAACAAAGATATAGGAACCGGGCATTCCTCTTAGAACTTAGATAGCTCAACAAAACGCTCTGACCATAGAAGTGTTCTTCGGGCTAAAGTTCTAGCTATGACAAGGGCCACCCAATTCGCGCCAATGCTCACAATATCACGATCTACACTGATAGCCAGGCGGCTATAAAAGCTACTCCTACTCAGATCATTTTGAAGCTTGTGAAGTGCGGGGGCAAATAGCTGAAGGTCCTTGGCATGAAGTATAACTTGAAACCCTGCTAGGTTGCTGGTCACAGTAATGTATCAGAAAACGAGACTGATTGCTGGCGAACTAGCAAGGAAAGGATCAGTTCTACACCAAGAGCTGACTGATGGTATATTTAAACCTTGACTTTGTCATCTAAGATAAAAGGTAAGTCTTATATCTCTTATTGAAGAAAACAAAAGGTAGAAGTCCCTAACCAACTGTCAAACTTCAAGAAGACTTTTGTCTGCATATAACAAAGCAAGAGCCAACAACTCCTTCATATGGACAGGACATTTTTGTTATGTTTAGTAGGGAAAGTGACTGGTGGCAATATGCTATGACGCCATGCAAAGTAACTGCACCTGATCGAAGGTGACTTAAGCAAAGCGTGAGGGGATGAAGAGGTGCCAGAGGTTACAACCCATTATCTGTGTCACTGCCCAAACCTCTGTATAAAAAAAATAACTCTGGACCAAATTCGCTTCGATGACATCGCAGATATAACCGACCGATTCATTATCGAATCTGCTCAAATTTACAAAGGCAACCGAATGGCTTGTATCAGAAAGGGAGAACCATACATCATTGTTGAAACATAAAAATAAAATAAATAGCTGGCGCGACAGCTCGGGATGAGCCAATTCTTAGCTTTTCGCTAGCATTCATGTTGTGCTTGTTACCTATTTCCCACGAATGGAAGGGAGCTAAAATTGCTTGCCGACTCTGAACAGCGAATTGAGAAGCTTTTTCATGACAATTTATACTCCCGGATGTTTGTCATTCCCTGCCGATAGGTGGTGCCGTGAAAAATGTTCTGTGGACATGACTGGGGATTGTACCCACGTAACTTGCACAGCAGTCCAACGCACTAACTACTGAGCCACGGCGACCACAAGGGTCGACTTAGACCCATGTAAGTGCGATGAGGAGGATCTATATGGTCTTCATCGGCCCGCAAACCTTAGCTACAATTTTTATTTTTTAAAATTATCATTCCCACAAATATCTATCCTTTCCACTTTGTATCCTCTAATCCAAATAATAATCAATGTCAACAAAAAGACCGACCACGTTCACATACCAGGAGTAAATAGTTTACCCTCATCGCTGTCGGTGTAAAGGTCTATAACAGATTACCTACTCTTTGGGAGACAAAGGCATTGCTCAACAAAATCCGCATTGATCCTAATTCTAAATCTGAACAGTAGCATTGTTGTGGCTTAAGTAATACGACATTAACATCACACAGGCAGCTCCACTCATGGCAATACCAGCACCTAATCCGATTGGGTTCATCTATCCCCACTGGTCGTAGATACAAACATTTTTCTTAATTTTTTTTTTTTTTTTTTACATACTATTGCGGTTCGGTGAATATCAAAGATCAGCTTGAACGTTTTCGACATCAAATTGTGATTAAATGGAATATTCCGCCGAAAGGAATTTATCACCGCGTCAAGCGTTCACAGGGGAACGGAAAACCAAAACAACACTTTGCTAAGACGGTCCCCAATTAGGTAGCGGAGCGCGTATGCATGTCGTCTTTGGTACACGAGTACTAATCGCGGTATGCGATGTATTCCCAAGTAATGGTCATGAGGGAACCTACATACTCGTGTTCGGTGGAAGTCGAACCCTCGCCGAAGAAATAAGTTGTGAACGTTGTTACTTGTTGAGTTCGTAAGCCGCTTTGTCGATACAACTTTCTCCATAATCCTTTATGGTAATGAATTGATGTTGATGAAGTTGGTTTGAGGGTTTTTTTTTTTTTTTTGCGGTTCAGTGAATATAACGACTGAACACCACAACTTCACTCTTTTTGGGACAAAGCGGTAGTGGTACCAATGTGAGTAGTTAAAGGATCTTATGTTGTGTTTTTGAAGGAATGTGAATTGAATTGGGTATAGTGGTTTACTTTACATGGCAAGCTAAAGCTACATATGTAGAGAGTTCCTCAGGAAGCTAAATTCTTTGCTTACGCCCAAGTTAAGATCTAAGGTGTCGATGGCCCTGCTTCTCATAGCATTTGTAATGTTTGTGATAAAAGGCACCTTCATCATCATCATCATTTTCCAAATGGCCCGCTTATCCACTATGAGGGCCAGGGAGCTTAAGTGGACTTTCCACATTTTCCAATCTTCCGCCATCGACTCTAAATCATCAGAGGCTATCCCCATACGGGTAGAGGTAAGATTTCGGACTTGATCCCGCCATATCATCCTGGGCCTAACCAGGGGACGCCCACATGATGGCTCGGATTCCATGCCACGCCTTGCAAACCGAGTTGAGAACATGCGTTTAACATGTCCAACTCCAAACCAATCGAAGTATCGACCCTTCCGTATCTTTTTATAAAATTTTCGAATCTATTTCCTGCCTAAATATCTCTGAATCTCCTCGATCTCAGATTTCTTATGCTCCTTTTTCTTACACCTGAGTTCCTACGTGCCTTTGCGTTTCTCCTTTTCTGCTCGTAAGACCAACAAGCAGCTCTCGCAAGGCACCTTTATATTCAGAAAGGTACACAGGACGAGGTAAAGCAGTGCGTCTTCTCTTAATCACCCTTTTCTGCACGCGAATTGACCCGGTGAGGTGTCGAATTTTCAAAAACTCGTGTAAAGCGTTCGTCCAAAAATGTTTCCATAGAACTGGACCTAGTTAGGGATACCTAGTCTAGGGATAAGCACGACATTTACCCCAGCCAAATTTGTGCAATATATTCCAGATCTAAGCAAGACCTTAATAGAGCTGCCTTTGGATTAAGGTCGAAAAGACATTATCCCTTCTCGGTGCCTTTAAGGGTTCTAATGGACCAATTGCCCAGTTCACTTTCTCCTGACTAAATAGGTTCACAAATAGGCTATTGACCCTACTGATGACCCTATAAGGATCAACGTACTAATCTAAGACGTGCAAGTTGGTTTGGTAAATTTCAGCCTTCTGCTCTTTTAAGTTTTACACGAGATTTGAAAGAGTTTCCTTGCTCCACATCTGAGGAGCGTTATGCTACCATCTATTTAGATAATATTGGGTTACCATTTTTCTGTCCTTAATCTGGTGTATTAAGACCTACACATGCAGAAATCTGCAGCTAAAAGCTCCCTTAAATTAAGTTAGTCGATATAATAGAGGTTTTATGGGTATGTAGGAAGCATATGAATGGGTCCCTCGAGGTAAACTCTAAAGTATAGTTCCGGGGTATGGGATTGAAGGTTCTCTTCTGAAGGCCATTAGATCTTAATACTCAAACTGGAAGAGCAGTGTTTGGGTGAACACCTACCTTTCATTGTGAGTGTTCGACTTGGTCAGCGGTGTGTTTTATCACCTCTCCTTTTCATTGGGCAAATGGATTGGATGTTACAGCGCAGCCGTTCCGAGGAAGGGTTCGATTTGGAGACGTAAGGCTACGCTATCTGCTTTTCGCTAATGACTTAGACATCCCTGGGTTAAACCAAGACAGAAGTTCAGCGCACAATTGATAGATTCGGAGCCATCTGTGTTGAAGCTGGGATGAGAGTTAACAACAAAGAAATCAGAAGTTATGCTCGTCTCTCGAACGCCTGTTCAATGTACTCTGGATGTTAGTGGAGTCCCATTGAAACAAGTGGAGAAGTTGAAGTACCTTAGGATTCAATTCACCAGTGATGGAAGAAGCAATATTGAGTTATCCTGTAGGATTGGTCAGGCTGGAGCAATTTGGAGACAGCTTGGTTAATATGTTATCAGGAAGGCCGATCATGGCATCGGACCTAAGCTATCGGTCTTCAATTTAGTTTTTGTTCTGACCCTCACCTATGGTCATGAGGTTTGGGTAATAACCGAAGAAATAAGATCGTGGATACAAACTGCCGAAATGAAATTTCTTCATTTTACGAGTATTGCTGGGCTAATTCTTCGGGATCGAGTTAGGAACACTCGAAAACGCTTAACTCAATGTCTAGCAGCTACTTCTTTGAACGAAAAGGTACATACTTCCATGGTTTGTGCACATTAAACGCATGTCCCCAAATCGACTTCCAAGACGTGCCGTGAAATCTGACTGTAATGAGTTCAAATCCGTGTACACTGGTGGCACAAAAATACTAGAAATGTCCCGGAAGGTTGTTGAAATTTACATTGACTTACTTGCTTAAAGTGGCGCTACAGTCCGGGGTGGACCGGGGCCTCAACCATCAAGCGTGTCCAGCCAGCTCGATCTTGAGCCAACTGTTTCCAGTTTCATACGCCAAGTTGGTTACGGTCCCCTTCCACTTCCGTGCGCTACTTAAGTCGCTGTCTTCCTCTACTGCACTGTCCCTCGGGTGTGGATTTGAATATGTAACTAGATAGCAATAAAAACAATTGTTACTACACAACTCACATAGGAACTTGTTAAGTTTTGTCGAAATATCAAGGCGCCCTTGGTCTGACTATGGCAAAGAAACAAACAATAGCTCATCAGCATCATCATTTTCCAATAACCCGCTTATTCACTATGAAAGTCACGGACTTAAGGTGCTTAACTGAACTTCTTATTCTCTCATCATCAGGGGCTATCCCCATATGGATAGAAGTCAAACCATCTCATCCTGAGCCTACCCAGGGGACGCCTACCTGATGGGACGGATTCCATGGCACGTCTTGGTAGTCGAGTTAGGTGTGCCAATGTTGATAGGGCTACTAACTGGGCACAAGATACTAAAACAAACAACACTAAGATTCTAAATCTGAACGTAGAAGAAGTAGTGGCGAAAACTTACGTATGATATTTCAGGGCACAACCAATTTTTTCAGTCACTGCTCAAACCTCTGATCACATCGAACAATAGTCCGCTGGGCTTCTATCAGATCTACTCAACTTTGAAAGGACGAACGGGTAGTTGATAGTAAGAAACTAAGCAATGTAGTGGAAAAATCCACCATGGGTACCTAACACTATGGGTCCACGTAGACCTAAAGCTGATGAAGAGATTAGTTAACATGGGGGCATACCAGGGAATAAGAAGGCTGATGAATTGGCAAGGAAAGGATCTACGCCAGACGTGGAGCATGTTGATCATTCAGTGAAAATCCCGCCATGTAAATTCAAACATGAAGCAGAGATCAGGACTCTAGGTGAAGCGAATGAAAGATGGAGCTCTTTGGACTCCTGTAAGATAACTAGAAAACTAAGACCAAGGTACAATGGTGCCAGAACTGATACACTGATGCAGCAGGACAGGAAAGCCGTCTCCATCCTTCTAAGAGTAATTACAGGTTATAATACTCTGCATTATCATATGAAAAAGCTAAGGCTAAGTGAAGACGGCCTTTGTAGGGGTTGTGGAGACGAGGAAGTCAATGAGGACACAACCCTATTACTCTGCCACTGCCCAAGTCTCTGCCATCTCAGACATAGATCCTTTGGAAGGCACTTTTTCCAGAATACCGAAGAACTAAGGGACGTACCCATCAGGGACATCTGGAGGTTCACTAAGGCTTCAAAATGTTTCCAAAGCCCGGTGCAATAGGAGAATGCTTTAGGTACTACTCCACGAGCAAGGGGTACCTTACACCCCTATAAATGGGCATCACAATGGGTCTTTTGACCTGAGTGTGGCGCTGATGCCTTCTTTCCCCTCGCCAACCCATCTACCTAACCTAACCTAACCTAGTAAGCATCTTTATCATCCCTCTGCTAGCCCCTGCTTATAACATACTTGACTTCTCAGCAATGTCCTAGCACCACTGATCAAGTTTTCAAATATGTGCAACATTCAGCAGCGATTTAACATCACTCATTGTCAACCACCTGTGCATGAAATCACTTTAAAAATATTTTCGATCGAATGAACAGCCGAGGGGTATAGTATATCACAAGACGATACGCCTTGCAATCAGATAGTTCTCCCATTTCCTCAGCCACCACAATGTAAATGTGTAACCCTAATCCGCCAATCATAGCCATAATTTGAATTACCATCGGGTAGCTATGGTTCTGTGTCACAGCTCGTGTTGTACACATGCAAATCTGGCAAAACACTTTAAATGCGACACCGTCGCACCGAATGCGAAGAAAAAAAACAACAGAAATCCCCTTTCTCGGATACACCTCGCATACTGGAGGAAGCAGCAACAAACCAAACGAAGAAACAACATCCAGCCCACGTTGAATTCAGGTACCCGAAACTCCATCAGCAGACAATGCCATAGGCGCTCGTTCCTCGGGTGTCTGATGACATTTGCAGTTTTCCACATAATTCCGGTACATTTTCCGAGAACTAAATTTTCCCATGGCTCAGAGTCGACAACCGAACCCATTGGGATTATGTACGTGTGAACTTTGCCAGCGAGTTGGATCGGATTCGGACCGTGTGGAGCGGGGTGTCGCATTATGAACACACGAGCCTGGGCGCTTTTTGCCTAGACCAGCGCGTTAGCCTCCCTTGTTTGTCAACTTCTGTCAACTTATGTTAAGCAACAATCAGCCACTGATGTCGCTGGCGGTGTCGTTGTCGTAGCCCTATTAAGTTGCACTCTATCTCTGTTCGTTCAATGGTGGAGACAGGGCTGGAGGTGGTGAAGGAAGAAAGTGCTTAGAATCGACGACACAACGCCCCAGGTGACGTGTGCAAGTTGTGCATCATCATCGCATTCTTACTCACTCAGGTGCATTTCGATTCATGACTCCAATCGCCTAGGCTTAATTCTTAAATGGATGTTCCTTCCGTTCGGTGTGGTTTGTTATCCTCTCCGATCGAAGAAAATCTGTGATGTCACCTCGACCACACACACGCAAAGGCATTTCATTTACATTCTCCGAAGACGTCTAATTTAGAGAGGAGTGTGACATTACCATAATGCACACACACACACGTCCCCTTCATCACTTCCCCACAATTAAGCACACGTAAGGCACCACTAGTCCAGCAGCAGTAGCACCAGCACCAACCTAATCCCGGCCGGTAGACAGAATTAATGAATGGCCAAGAGAGTGGAGGATGTGTTATTTGTTTTCAAAACCGCACATCCGTTCTAGAGCTGATAAATCTCACCATCACCCATTAGGATGCCCGTCGAAGACAGCCATCCTCGAGAAACACCACCTGACGAAACTCTTGTAGTTCGGGAGCCAGATAAGGCACCGGGACTGTGGCGGGACCAGTGGTATAGGTGGTGGTGGTCATCGAGGTGGCCGAAAACCAATGGAATAAAAATTGGCCAAATCAAAATTCCACACTTGAACGCCGCTTATCGCGACTGTGTAATCTCAGCAGTTGTTGTGCTGAAAAATTTACAACTCGTCGCGGTGCGGGCCGAACAACGCGAAGCGAACGGAAACCGGGCTTAGACACTCCGTTCCGTTGGGAACACGCAACTCGTGATGTTGGGATCAGTTGACGGGGAGTAGTCCCTCGTCTTTCTGCCGAAAACATTGGTCTCGTTGGTCTTTCATTCGCTTTTTTGTGTATAAATCCCCTCTGTGTCTTACCCCACACCCAATGCTCAGCGATCAAACAGGGGGGGATGAGACCGACCTCGCCGTCATCGTCGTTCGTCGGACTGAATGAAAATTCCAACGAAAGTATAAAATGAGAAATTGTAAGTCTCATAAAACAATGTCATGGCCGGTGACCACGATTTGGCCGTGAGGTGAGAAGATCCCAGGTTTATGTCCGCGGCCAGAAATTCAGATATACAACCCTAATTAAGAACTGTTTAGTATTCAATTTGGCCATCGGGGATACTGTCATGGGAAACCAATAAATTTAACAGTTTTGTTGTTGCTTTGTTTGTTTGTTTGCCTGCCTTTGTTTGTTGTTGGTGACTGGTGACACTTAACTCTTCCGAGATACTTTTTTATTTTTCTCTGTCTGCGCCTCTTGATGGACGGAAGAAGAGCAGCCGTGTGTGTGGGACCCACAGATCAGTAGTTCGTTGAGCTTTTGAGTTTTATTGTGAATTGTTTTAGGTTGGTAAATGCTAATTAAGTCGGCAATTCACAGTTGAAATGTTTAGTACAGTTTGGTGGTACAAAACTGTCAAATATCTTAATATATGTGACAAACTTATAAGTCATAGATGAAAAGATGACATAGAGTAAGGAAGGCATGCGCAGCTTTCGCCTGCAATAAATACTTAGGACAGAAGTAGGACCTCAATCTAAGATGGTCTGTAACGCAGTTGAGAACATCTGTCCCCTATGGACATAAGAGAATCCTATATTCACTCCCAAGGGATTCGTCACGAGCTACAAGAAAAACTTCAAAGAATGCTCCACAGGAATTTTCACCACCACGGAGAAATGGAAGCACGATGAAGTGATGTAAGCTTCCTTTGCACTGACTTTTCAACGAATAAATCTAAGGAGAGTGCGGGTATCTTCTCAGAAGTAAGGGTTAGGGACAAAGTTTCCTAAAACACAAGGCCGGTCGTGAGCCCTAGGGAATCTGTTAAAAGGCTTCAGACTCATAACACCAAATCTTTAAACTCAGAAACTCTAAATAAAGGGTTTTGCAATAGGGACGCTACAAAAGTAGAGCGACAGGGACAGCAAACGACGCCATATTTTTCTTGCGGTTTTTTGACATTTCTCTTCAGTAAGGTTTGCCATTTCATGATGGAAAGATATACGAGCCAACAACGAGTCGAAATTATTAAAATTTACTACCGAAATTCGGAGTCAGTGGCCTCAACGTTAAGAGCGCTACGTCCAATTTATGGTCGTAATAATCGTCCTAGCAGATCAACAATTGAGCGTCTAGTGGAAAAATTTGAATCCACAGGCACAGTACAAAATATTCCCGTGCCAGTGAGATAAGGAAGTGCCCGTAGTGTCGAGAATATTGCTGCCGCTGAGGCTTCAGTTGCAGAAAGCCCAAATGTGTCTCTCACACGTCGTTCTCAAGCGTTGGGCATCTCTGTGACGTCGTTGTGGCGAATTTTGCGAAAAGATCCTGGCCTACATCATTACAAGATTAAATTGACGCAAGAACTGAAGCCGCTTGACCACCAGAAGCGTCGTATGTTCGTGAATTGAGCTGAGCAACAACTTGAAAATGACTAGGATTTTTATCGAAAAATCATCTTCAGCGATGAGGCTCATTTCTGGCTGGATGGCTTCGTCAATAAACAAAATATGCGGTATTGGTCAGGCAGCAATCCACACGTACTCCATGAGTCATCATTGCATCCCGAAAAAATTAAGGTTTGGTGTGGTTTATGGGCAGGCGGCGTCATTGGGCCGTACTTCTTCCGTGATGATGAAGACCTCTTGATTCACCCTATACAAAACTTCTCTTAGCAGAACTCAAGGAAAATTCTCAAACTCAGGCGGACAGGTGTCGGACGTTTTTGTATTTCCTCTCACTTTCTTGTAACTTCTGCAATAGGCGCTGTAAGGTAATCCAAGTCACTCCGCGTGGATTCCTATCTCGCATAAGGTCACTTGAACGATTCGGGCAAACTGTTAAATTTGAGTCATTTTTCGCATTCTAGAGGACGTGGCCTCTGGCAAATGATCAAGAAACGACATACAAAGCCTTTAAATTGCGGACATTTATTTAAACAATCATAATCGAGTTGCACAATATTACAGAGCTCTTTCTCCGATTTATGGGGCACACAATCGGCCAAGGGGACTCTCAATTCGACAATAAGTTTCGCACTCAATTCACTCTGCTGGACTTCCATCCATTAACCAGATTAAGAACTGTGCATTTTGAAGAAAAGATCATCGCTGTAGTAGAGGAGGATGGTGTATCAGTAGCAGATATAAAGACGAACTGTAAGGGCTGTATAGCGAGATCTACTTAGGCAGAGGAGTGAAGCTTCAACGACTGAGATGGGTGGGTCATGTCGTGGATGGACACCAATGATCCGGCTCCTCAAATTTTCGAATCCGAGGAATGACGCAGTAAAGCAAAACCGCGGCTCAGGTGGCGCACGCAAGTGGAAGGAGACGTTAACCAACTTGGCGTGCGAAACTGGACGGAGCTGGCTAAAGATCGAGCTGGATGGAGACGGTTTTCGGTTGAGGCCCAGGTTCATCTCGGACTGTAGCGCCACCTTAAGTAAGTAAGTAAGTATTAGAGGATATTATCGCTGAAGGCCCACATTTATCAATTCGATGCCGTGCATAGACTATGTGGAAAATTTCGTAAAGGGTTTTGGCCTTAAGGCTTACGAAATTCATTTGGTTTAAGAGTTGAATTTGTTGATATTTGTCATACTAAGTAGGTGGTAAACCTAAGAAATCTCGTGAGGTCTCATCCCGTCCACAAGTGTTCGATGCGCGTTGTAAGTTAGTGCCTTTAAACAAAAAAGCTGGCGCGGCGAGACCTAGCCTCTCGCAACCATTCATCTTGTGGGCGTTACATTACTCGCAAGAATGAAAGAGACCTACAGTTTATTGCTGACCCCGAACGGCGAGTTGAGAAGCTTTTTCATGACAAACTATACTCCTGGAGGCTTGTCATTCCCCGACGAGAGATGGTGCTACGAAAACTTTTCGGAGCACAGCAGTCCAACGCACTAGCCACTAAGCCACTGCGACCACTGGACCCCTTTACCATGCGATTATTTGTATCCAAACTCACATGTGGGCGCCGTGGCTCAGTGGTTAGTGCGTTGGACTGCTGACCAAGCGGCGTGGGTTCAAGCCCTAGCCAGGAAAACACCGAACATTTTTCGCGGCACCACCTCTCGTCGGGGAATGACAATCCTCCAGGAGTATAATTTGTCATGAAAAAGCTTCTGAACTCGCCGTTCGGAGTCGGCAATAAATTGTAGGTCCCTCCCAAGAAGCTAGGCCTTGGCTCATCCCGAGCTGTCGCTCCAGCTATTTATTTATTTATTTTTTTTTAACAATTATTTTCGACTGTCTAAAACCTACTTTTTATCCATAGGCACAGTCTAGGACTCAACGCCTCACTGGAGCTTTTTGTTAATTTGTGAAACTCATCTAAGTCCTGTTCTTCATGGCAGTGCATTGGATTTGTAGGATCAATATCGCCTATAAGGCTTCATGGAATGAAAACTCTTCGCTTCGTCGTAAAAGATACTATTTCCTATCAATTGCCTGACCGTTTTCATGCAACATTCGTAAAGAGACTGAAAATATTTAAAATGTTGGTACAAAAGTATCATTATGACCATCTTCCACTTGATGACATAGTGAAATGCTCACAGGAAATAATTTGATTTATGAAACACTTGCCATCATCGAAACACGCCTTTAATTGTCACACCAATTGTCTCGGTGACCAGGATATCAAAGTCCCTTTCCATGATTTATACCCGAATCTATAAAACAAACACCTTAATAGCTTCCTTCCACACCGGTCACCATGCAGACAACAATCAATCTACCTGAGCACACATCCCTCCCACGTATCCATGGGAAATGTTATGAATTCTAAACGACAGAATCGATTCGAAAACATCCCAAAAAAGAAAATATATCTCAAAATGCCGCTCATGGCTTGTCCCAGCACGTTGTCGTAACAATTTTCTTCTATCGCGACTAAACATTTTATTCATGACGAAAACTCTGGACATTAATTCACCCTCGCAACAGGAGTAAAAAGGAAATCTGTACATGCAGGTACCTAATTTATGAGCTTCTGATTCACCAGCCGACAAACAAGAGCCGAACGGGGGAAACCAAAATATCTTCCATCCGAAACCTTTTTCGTCTGCTTTCGCGGACCACCATCAGCTTGATTTACTTTCCTCAATATGCCACCTATATGCTAATAAAACGTTCCAAGACAAATGATTGTCCCAGACAATGTCAATGCATGCTTGGAGGCCGCCGACTCCGTCAACCCATTGTTCCGGTACGCAAATCATTCCCCCGCCACCAACGGTATCGGAAATTTGCCATCCTAAGGAATTCTTTAAAATACAAAAGCATCAGCTAAACATGGGACCACATTACCGAGGGATACTTTTTGCATCATCGGAATCCGCCCATTTCGTGTTCAGTTCCGAGGAGGAAAGCGAAACCCTCTGCGGATTCCAATGCAATTCGCCTTTAGTGCACCACCGCACAAATGTATTTTTGATCCTTTCACCGTTTTGTCCCACCACCCATGATTAACATGTGTCTTCCTCCGAGGATGTCAGTGTAACTCCTTTGTTGTGTTCGATACTAAAGATTTCCCCGACATCACCGGAGAGTGATTCTTTCCCTCGAACCTGACAAAAGATCAAAGATACCACGTCCAGGACACATTATGAACGCGGAGCATTCACCACTAACAAGTACTCACTCTGTGGAGAACGTGTGGGTCGCACATATCATGCCAGTGACCAATTCCACATACATACTTTCGGGCTTCGGTGTTAATATAATTATTACACGGGGGTAGGGGAAAATCGGGAAGAAATCACACCCGAACGAGGATATTCGATCGCTGCACGAGGTCGCTCTCGCTACATCCTCGATTTTAATTCCGAAGCAAGCATGTTCGCGTTAACAAGATGTTTCATTTCGTTTCGTTACAACCCGTGGGTGGATGTGGATCCGATACGGATGCAACTGCGGAAAACGAGAAGAGAGAGAGACGCGTTTGCTGTAAATTAAGCATCAACAGCAGGAGCAGAAAAAGCAACAAC
Organism: Matsumyia berberina; assembly: GCA_917880715.2. Lineage (NCBI taxonomy): Eukaryota > Metazoa > Arthropoda > Insecta > Diptera > Syrphidae > Matsumyia > Matsumyia berberina. The sequence goes on from OU862870.1 coordinate 42,702,624, forward strand.
GTCGAAGAGCCAGGCTCAGCACCGGGACATAGATGAACGAAATCGCGCTGTAGGATCATATCTTGCCAATTAAATTTGAATTTATTTCGAAGCCGATTTAGTTTTCGAACATCGTCAGCGTCAGGCTATCAGTTGCAGCAGTCAAGTCAACTTCGGAGCCGGTCAACTGGTAGGTTTGCCCTCGTTTGATCCGATTTTCTGGTCCATTCCTGCCTCATTTAGATGCAAACAGAAAAAAGCAAAACGGCCCAATCCCATTGAGCAATAAAATGCAAACATAACGACTTTGATAGATGTCTGCCCTGTGCGGAGATCGAGGCGTGAAGACCTTACGCTGCGATTCGGTTTTAACGAAGAATGATCTTGAACCACGTTCGTTGTGTCTGTATGTGTGTCAGCATGTTTTTGGTCAGACAACGACGACGACAACGGCTAAGGTGGAAGAATCAACACCCAAGACCAATTAATCAAAGTCGCGACAATTCCTGTCAGATGGGGCACCCGTTTCCTCCGGTCCCTTCGTACACACACGACGGCAGTTCCCATGAATGGAGTGAAGTAGCAAATCGGGGATTAGAAAAGACAAGAAGTCGAGATATTGGGAAATTTTCAAGTCCATGGAGAAAAAATGTTTAAATCCCGCAGTCAGGAGCCAACAAAAAAGTTGGTCGCGAAATTCCTCTGTAGACTTCGGGGAGCGAGAAATGTCCATTCTCCGGTGGGCTATTGTGTAAATTCAGCTGGGAAACAATGCAAAATTGACACCTTGGTCCGTAGTGGAATGAATGAAGGTAGAAACAAAGGGCCGCACCGCCTCAAGGCGCGGACAAATCTCATCCTAAAAAAAAGATGAAAAAAGAATGGACGAGGATCTTTCACCACACACAGAACGGAAGTCATTGAATCCCTTAAATTCGGAAAATTCTGCCTGCGCTGGGTCAATATCCCTTCTATGTGCAACATGGAACCTGTTCTCTAGTTTTGTAGCTCTATTCTATTATCTCCAACATTGGCACAGAGTTGGGGAGTTTTTATTGTATTTTCCATTACCTTTTGCAGGACTTAGTACTCTTCAGATAGAAGCTATTACATCTTTTGGAATGACCGCCCCCAAATGTATAAATGTATATCCCATCTTCCAGCCTATCTTGGTAAGCATCGACTTTATGCACCGATTCCATTAAGTAAGCTGGATCCAACGAATCCTAAACGCACATCTTGTGTGAGTCCCTAAGCAAAAATGCATCTCTCAGCAGTCTGCGTGATTCAGTGGGTCAGGTTGATAGAAATATAGTTGAGGTTGTTAAATAAAAATTTGCCCTGCGTACGATGCGTGGTTCTGACGAGAACCGGGTATTTGCAAGCGAAGTAGTCAAGAGTTTATTCGGTTCTTGGTATGGATGTCTCTGGATCAGTTAAGTTGTTGCATAGGCCTTATAAATATGTCTTCTGTGAGAAAAAGAAAAATAAAAAATGCCGATCTCACGATCCATCCTCTATTTCTCATCCATCCATGGTAATCATGAGTCATGAGTGGAACGACTATTGTAGAATCTGCACGGAAGAAAGCGAAATACCTAAAATCCGGAGGATACCTTCTGTCCTGAGATTTGTATGCATACTAAAGAGGGATTTTTCTAAAACTCAGCTTCATAACAAAGGCGACAATATACCCCTTGTGGTGTATCCCGATTTGTTTTTACCTCGAAGAACTGTTGCCAAAATCTCTTTTTAAAGTTAAGGTTTATCATAAAGCAGACCACTTCAGATTGCGTCCATTGTGATACCTCGGAGTCTAGGGGGAATTCCTTATTCGTTGAACGAGTGAAGCATCTGATAAAGTGAACTGGGTTACCAAAAACTTATTATGTTATGTCGCCAAAATTATCAAAAAAGAAGGAACGTCGGTACGGCTTTTAAGAAAGAGTTTTGGACAGGCACAGAGAAGATGGAGTTTCTGCAGAAATCGATTGCGGGAAAGCTCAGTCGAATCGCATGTCTGCCTATAAGGCAGTATCCTGTGACCTCGAGTAACTCCGAGATAAAGATTATTGAGCAAAGTCAATCTCTTGAAGCGCTTTTGGTCTATAATTGTAGGCCAAATATGTCTGCTAGCTTGGCAGCTAGTGCCATTAGATTGGTTTTGCCAATTGCATGTAGATAGCGGCATTCCTCTTTATTACACCATGTTTGGCAAGTTTTCGGTCTTGCAGTTCCCTGGAATGTTCCCTTGACTAGAATTATTTCTGTTGTTACAGAGACTGATTTTTGAGTTGAGACACTTATTAACTTGTTTAAGTGACGCTACAGTTCGGGATGAAGCGGGGCCTCAACCAATAAATCTCTCAAGTTAGCTCGGTCCTTAGCTAACTGCCTCCCGTTGCCCACTCCAAGTTGGTTAAGGTCCCCTTTCACTTGTACGCGCAAACTTAGACGAAGTCTTCCTCTACTGCGTTGCCCCTCCGGGTTAGACTCGAAGATCCTGAGAGCCGGACCATTTGTTTCCATTCGCTTTACATTCTCCAGCCATCCCAGCCGGTGAATTTATATCTTCTTGCCTGTACTCGCTGTACAACTGGTTAAGTTCATCGTTGAATTTTCTCCTCCAGAGCCCGTCAACGCAAACGAATATCTTACGAAGATCCGCTTCAAGATCTTATATAGAGTCTCCTTAGTTTTCGAGATATGACCTTATTACTCAATTGCCTTCTTAGCATGATGACAGCATGTATTTTATTTTGCCATCATTGACCGCTAAACAGCACCAGTGAGAGGGGTCTCCTTTTTGTCATCATCGCGGTTAAACAGTCTGCAGAAGTCGTTTTTCCAAATTCTCAACACCGACGGTGACTCTGCTAAAATGTTTCCTTCTTCAACTATACATGTCTGAGTTCAGAAAGAGCTTGCTTTTGCTTTCTTTTCGAAGACCCGGATTACTAAAATGAAGTCGATCGTATCATTATCTATGCATGGCAACAGCTAAATACTTAATTACTCATGCAACTGGAATTCTCATTACCCATACTCGCCATAAATCACTGCCTGTCTACCCCATACACCGCCCCTTCGCAATGAAAAGTCTAAGGATTCTCAGAAGGAGCCAATGACAAAAGCTACTTTTTAATTGTTCCTGTCATTGATCTGACAGAACACATACGAACACTAATTTTTTCTCCGTTTTATCTCGTTTCAGGGTGAACCCACCCCAGCGACGAAAGGCTTAAATAGATTCAGTGAGTATCAAGCAAACAAAGTGAGCTAAATACAAGTAATCTACAGCAACGCGAATGCCAACCCGATGTTGAACAAGCAATGCAATAACATCCAAACACATCGAGGATACATAACGACTAGTAAAGAGTTCCGCATCCTGAAAACGGTGGCATTCCGGAGGCGTAGATGATACAGGTTCCTGTCACTTTCCACGATTTGTCACAGGCGAAAATGTCTTCAGGCACACGGATAAACACATGTGTGTGCAGGATACAATCCGCGCTGCGCTGAACAGGATTTAACTTTGAGATAGTACACATTAAAACACGCCAGGGATAATTTCCCCTTCAACGGTTCGATGTGACGATAACTTAACACTAAAATCTGAGAGCGGTACACACATAAGTGCTGAATAATTAAACTTGTCCATGGGGGTGATGGCGTGAAGCTGCCGTTTGCATACCCATATGTGTGGGTGCGGAATTCCTACGATTCAATTATGTGCCGAGAAGAAGGGTTGACAACTTGTTCTAATGAAGTTAACATGCGATACACATTCGTTGTCATCTCGTAACGTTGTTGTTAACAAAGACAAAACTGCCACCCCCGAGTGGAGCTATATTGCGAATAAGCGTTTTATGGTTTAGTTGGCATTGTGTGCTTAGAGAGAGGTGTATTGATTTTCTTGTTCTGAGTAGAGGGGATGAATTTTAATAACACACACTTGGTGGGATGGATATTCGCGAATGGAAAATCAAGGTGTTCGGGTTTTGCTCGCATGCGTTAAAGGACTTTAAGTGCGTACTGACACTGTAACGAAGTGAATTTAAACATCACCTTCATAGAAGTTTGGAGAAATTTTTGGAGCGATTTGGACTCACCTTGGAAATGCCTTATAACTCTTCTTGTGAAAACCAGGCTATCTAAAGCGTATCTTGAGACCTGCTTGAGTTGGACAATGCTGTAATTTTCTAGGAACCTTAGTATCATTCGAAGACCATGGACACAGAAACCCCGTGCGTCACTTTGAACTATGTGCGTCACTATAAAAACCCCTGTTCTTATGAGGAACGTTCTACTACTCCATCTCTTGCCACCTTCTTAGGCTCTTCGTCTAGGTGCGCTGCTTAAAACAATGTTCGAGCTGAATCTAGTTATAGAGTAAATAGTATCCATGCTAATAACTCGAATTATTTAGGCAGCATTAAAACTCAGGTGGTATGAGAGAGCAAAAGGTATTAGTAAAATGAAAGGGCAACTATTTCAGACACAATTTCCCTCTTCAACCTACCGTGAGACGATCTGGTCAGAAAATACTACCCCGAAGGAAAGTTCGATTCCAAAAAAAAAACAGCAGAGGAGAATGAAGCAAAGAATCCGACGTGTGTCTGAATGAAGACAAATGCATCAAATGGTACACAGACTGTTCAAGAACATTCACAGAAACTGGGATAGAGGTATATGGACCGAGGACAAGACACTCTATATCCATAGGAATCTATATGACTGCCTTGAGAAAATCAGTAAACTGGGACAAAGTAACAAAGTTACCCTCCACTTGGTGCCAGGTCAGACTGGGGTCGATTGGAACGAGAGTGGAGATAAACTTTCAAGAGTCAAGAAAGCAGTCTGTAGGACCAGAACCCTAGGATACCAAAACATAAGGGAAAAGCTTAGAGAAAAAGAGGAACAAAATAAAACAGTGTCGCCGGCAGGCAAAGAAACTCCTCGGGAACTACAACTGAAAGAAACACACCACCGGCATTAAGATGACAGAGAAAAAGCTGTATGTACCTACCACTTCAGACTTAATTATAGCAGACTAGGAGTAGAAGATATCAGGAGCTGCAGATTCTGCGACGAGGATGGAAAATCCTCTAAACATTACTCACAGCAAGAAAACTCATCTAAGGATAAATGCACATGTCTACTATATGGGGAAGATTTGTTCTCGCTAAGTCCACTTAACTTCAATTTGTCGGAGCCATTGGATTGGAAAATAGCCTCGAAGTCAAACATACATTGACCAGTGCTATTAAATGAAAGGGCACAATACAACTTTTCTGCAACAGGAGTCGTATAAACTGTCATCAAGATAGAAATCGATAAAAGGATTAACCAGGATTTCCGCAAACTTTGAGCACATCGGACGACATGCAGAGTAGCAAGATACCTCAATGCCAAATCAAATAATGCCCCCCGCGGAAACGCGATGAATTGCAACAGAGCAAAACTGAGATTCATGGTGGGACAAGTGATAGGCTACATAAATCTCAACAAGCACGCACGCAAAATGGGACTAACTGACATCGCAATCTGCGAAAATTGCGAAGAGGAGAAGGAGGAACACTTCCTCTGTCACTGTGCAGTCACTGCAAGACTAAGCTTACGAGTACTGGGATCTATGCGAATAATGGACCTAAAGCAACTAGACAGACAAGTGATCGGTGAAGTCCTGGAGTTTGGAGAAACTTCAAGAAGATTTTCCCGACCCACAAACAACAGACACTCCATAGGCTCCCCACCACCGACTCTTCTCCCCACACACCCCTTTTACCACATTTACAGCCCAGCTGAGGCCCAAGTAAAGAGGGACTCTCTTACAACCCTCGTACACAATTCACAATCTTGTATCCAATAGTTTACCTAAATTCGTCAACAGAAAGACTCCTCACGGTGGAGTTATCACTCTTCTACTGTGGACAGACAAAATCTTGAAGGGATTTAACAGACGAGGAGGAAAGGTAATTACGTGCGCGGATTACAGAGAATTCTTGGTGTTACGAAAGTTTCTCAACTAATGGAGAACATTTTGGATAAGGTCAACTCATGGGCCATCCGCTGTGACTCCTAGGTACTGGAAGAAGTTATTAAGGACTTCGATACGCTACTCTACACAAACGCCTTTAAAATTGACTGAGGAGTTGGCGCAGACATTTTCTCCCACAAGCTGAAAATATTTAAAACCTTTCGCCTACCGGACTTTGCCAATGTTTTCCAAGCAGAAATGGTTGCTATTCGCAAAACTCATTTATTGTACAACACTGCTCCATCTCCATTGTGGCCAAGCCACTGTCAAAGCTACTCATTCGCCCACAACATCCTCAAAAGTGGTAGAGTAATGCCAGAAAGAACTAAACTACACAATTAGGTGTCAGTCCCAGGTCGAGGTAAAATCGAGGAAAAAAAAAGAGCTGTTGAAATGGCTAGGAGGATCAGCCCTTAATGTCGCACAAGGCGAAAGAGGTGATATTTCGCTAGAAGCTCTTAAGAGCAATAGCCACCATCACTTTCAAAGTTGGCCAACCAAGAGGAAATTGGCTTACTAACTGTATCATATTGTGAAAGACCTGGCGCTGTTATAACAAACCAAAAACAAGGGAGCTACTAAGCAAATTAAGACAAGCCAATGGCTACGCAGCCAAGCCAAGCTAAAAATTCCTCACAATACTTTCCTGAACCTATGTTTTACTTCTTTTGCAAGTGTCCAGCCTTAGCGAACGTCGGACAATGCCCTCTATTCAAACTCTTCTTAGAAGACCTTCAAGAGATATCCAAGAAAAGGACTTGGGAACTAGTTTGTTTCCTCAACTCCACAGGTGGGCTTAAATATCTTCGTTAACCATCTAGAATTTTGGGTTCAAAATACCGCATTCTAGTGCTATGTGACTTTCTACTGAATCGCCTTTCTACATACCTATCTACCCATCAATCAGCGTGGCTTGAAGGCGGTGTTTAGCTGCCTCAGTCGAGGGTGAAGCCTAAAGCTTGACAAGCGAATGACAATCACGAGAATAGAAGGGTTTGGTGATTTTGCGTAGAGACCTTTTGTAGAGAAGTCAGGCCTTGGTCCGTCGAAGGCTAGTGATTTACTTATTTTGAGACCTTTTATACGTGGTCTCATGTTTTGACAAAGTTCGAATGTCTAGTCTGTACAAAAACCGCCTGCAACAAGATATATACATAAGTAACTGTCATTACCTCAACGAATTATAGCAATCCTTACTCAAATGTACTTGATATTGGGCATGATAAAGAAATTGACAAGCAAATGGAGTTATTATGCAATGAAAAGCGAGCGTCGAATACGAATTCCGTCAATGAAATCAGAATGACGAAACAATGAAATAAACAATTAGAATTAAATCACTCCACACATGTTGCAGCGTCTGCCTGTTTCCAAACACTCAATTCTCACGGTGCTGCAATTTTATTTTATTATTCAATCAACTCAACCATCGCTTGTATTCCTGGAATCTGCTAAAATGCTTTGCATAGGTAAATACAGCCTTCAAACTTAATACTTTAAGCAACAAACGACACACTTCGAGCGACACGATGATTTCATGGTAGCATGCATCCGTTCACGATCTTCAGACCATGTTACCAAACGAAAAGCATACTCGTCCCGACTACCAAAAGAGAGTCCCATGCAATTAATGTTAGCTCATAGCATACCAGAGGAGATAAAAGCCCTTACGGTCTCCCGGCTAAATCGCTTGCAATCACTCAACTTGCTAATGAGTATCTACGTGTATGTAAATTTTGAAAACAATTAATTAACATCGGTTAACATTTAATGGGAACAGCAGACTGTGATTTCGGACAAATAGCCGTCATTTGTATCCGCTTGGTCTCGGCAGCCATCAGAAACCAACGTTTCGGAACAACGTGTAATGACACTGTTTTTCTTTGGTCAGATTAGTAGGTTCGGCAGGTCCCCCAGTGCCTTTTCGGATGAATTTGCATTTTGGGTGAACAAAATTAGGGTTAAACGGACTACAGCGAGGGGATTATGTGCTTTTCCTCAGTAACTCTTACAGAAGAGAAGATGTTGCATCACGTTAATATTTTTTTTTTTCGTGCAACTTACTATAACCCATCAGCTGTGCGCTTAGTGGCCTAGTTCCGTGCGATGTTACCATTGGAATTGATGACTTGCGACCCAAGGCAACCGCTGCTGTTAACCTATTTACTGTATTAGTAAGTTGTTAGAGGAGACATTCCTATACTTGCAGACGGTCATCAATTGAAGTATTCCTTTTTAAAGTGGATGGAGTACGAACTGTGCACGGAGGATGAGTTCTCTTCATCCACGTCGCTACTCCTTCTCCAGAAATGATTCGATTCATACTTGCATTTTGGCCCTTCATACAAAGCACTGTAAGGATTTCAATTATAGACCGAAGGATTTTTCCACTTATTAGGATGCGTGTATTCATCTTTCTGAAGTTGAGATTTGACCAGATCTATCTCTTCGTACTTTTGACTGCTTTATTGTGCCTAAAGAAGGCCTCGCATTCATAAGAAGAATTCGCCTTCTTTTCCACCTTCTCTACAGTTACCTGAAATATCCGCACAGCTTGAGGATATGGTCTATAAGTTATGTGCTTAAAAGACTTCGCCACTGCTAAATCAATTTGAATCTCATTGATGAAGATCCTAATATGATTTTTAACTTTTTCTTTATTGGGTTAGAAGACACTCTAATGGAGCACTCAGACACAACTGGTCCATTGTACTACCAGCAAGTAAGACCTTCCGTTTCTTGACTTTCAGAGAAAACAGTTTACAGTTTCAGTACTCACCACATCAGCACCGAAGATCTTCCACCTGATTAGAGCAAAGCCAGGACAATCACAAACATTGCAGACAGTAGTGTCACTTTATCACATTGAGAAACTTGGCAAAAGCCAAGACAAGCAAAATATCGCTGAATTCTTACAGACGTTCGACAAGCATTTGTTTGGTCTGTCTGCATCGCGAAGAGCCCTGTCATAGACAGTTGTATTTATAAGAAGCCCAATCGTCAATGAAAACTCAGAGCAGGTTCAGATCCTGAGAAATCATCCTCTGTGCTTTGCTTAGCAACCTCATTGAAAATGTTTGCCTAGAGAGTAGTGAAGTCTACTGTTGTCGGTCTCTAATAAGACACCAGCACCAGACCCATGACTGGTTTTGGTCCAAAATGCAAAGAAGTCATCTTTAAGTTTCTCTGGTGTCATTGCATCAGACAGCATATCCAAGGAATCGTAGCAGAAGTATCGCTCAAATTCATCAAAACTTCAGCCCCCTCTAAGCCCATAGATTACTTTCATAGTGCAGCCCTTTCCTGGAATCCTTAGGTCCGATCAGCCCTTAACCTCTTTAAAACGAAAAAAACAGTGTCCATGGAGCGAGGGCGGAAACAGAAGTGACTGTTGAAAGCATTCAAAGAGCAAAATGAGTTTTATTACTTTCAAAACGGCGAAAATTTATTGTACATTTTTGCCTTTATTACAAAGAGTCTTCGGAAATACAGGATATCTGTGCCACAGGGTATATCCAGTAGATAGGAGGTAAACTAATGTTGCATTCCCTGCAAAACGTGGCACAAAGAACAACATGGAAGCAAGCTTCTTTAAACTAATCAGCCTGACATCCTTTCTATTGAAAACAATGAAAGGATCATGGTGAGGCGAGGGTACAGCACTAAGAATGTATCCCTTAAATAGTAAGCAGCATGGTTACCGCACATGCAGGTCTATGCAAACAGGTTTCAGAAGAGGAGCTCAGTACCGGAGATATTGCAATGATCATAATACTGAATATTGAAGGTACCTTCGATAAGATATGCTTTTATAATCATGAAATTACTTTACAAAGTCATAGGGTTAACCAATTCATTATAAAGATGATGGGCAATATGTTCAAGAACGGCGTTCTATCAAAGATTCTGCGACTTGTCACTGTGAAATCTTTCCTAGAGACACTGGAACAGATTTGAAATCCACACAATCCGGCAAAGCGATGAATTGGCAATAATGGCAACGGGCAAGATTCGTAACAGTACTGCTGATATAATGGTGGTGTGAGGACAAGCTCTTCCTATTAATGCGTTGAAAACAAATATGATCATCCTCACCAAAAAGAGGGCAAACCTGCTATTTGAACTTTTTGAAAAAAGGTGTACAAATGCATTAATTGTTTGCAGATGTACGGAGATGCTAGATTCAATTGGTTCTACTTCGTTGATCAGAAGATTCAAAAGGCAAAGGAAGCGATGTATCAGTGTAAAAAAGTGTATAGACAACGGTGGAGCATATCACTAAGGTTATCGTACCGGATTTACTTTATGATGGTTAGACCCATTATCTCTAGAAGGCCATGGATCGATTCCGCAGAGGTTACTGCGATAAATCTCACTTTTCACTGATGAATCGCTCATGGATAGAAGAGACAGGAACATGTATCTTTTCTGAGTACATAATTTAATCTAGCTTGGAATCTTAGTCAAAGGATAAAAGACCTGAGTATATCCAGCCAATATGCTTGGTTTGATCCATGCCAAGTCTAATCCGTGCGCTGGACCGAATCATTTGCATGAGAATCAGGTAAGGTAAGGGCATGTCTAAATCACACTAAATAACCAAAACTTCGCTATATCCGAAAACTCAATGCTCTATGCATGCGCATCCCAGAATAGGCTTTTAACCCAACCCAGTGGGGTTAAAAGACATTGAGGAATCCAAGAAAACGAAAAAGCAGACGTTCTAGTGAAACGGAGATTAATCCTAGACCTTAGCGGCTACAGGCAGCGAATTGTTAAGGTACAAAAGTGAGTCACAAATGCACACTTTTTTAAGATAAACAAGCGAGGAAAAATGCAGAGAAGTAGAAATTGCGATAAGAGTATGTGCATCAAGAGAGAACTTCTAGGTTTCACACTTTAATTCTCAAACTGTTTGTAGCCCTGTCCACTGGATATAGAAACTTCATAAATCATCGAAGGAAAATGGGACCGATGGAAGATAACAATTTCAAACTGCACCTTGAGCATCCTGGGCCATTGCCCAACTTTGGCGATGGAAACCCAAATTTGAATTAACCAAATACCTACTAGATATGACACGAGGAACTTAGTTTAGGAAGCAACTGCGAAGAGGTTTGAACTGTACTCCAACAAAGATTCTGAGTGAAAGAACGAAATGGGACCGAATGAGGCGGCCTGATCCAATATCACCAGTGTTGCCATCTGTAGATTCTTGACGGATATTTTTTCCTCATCTACAAATGTCACGTACGTTAAAATACGACAGCATATCATAGTTACAGAGGTGCATAATTCCTATCCATAACCAATATGCATCGTGAAAAATAACACTTGAGGATTTCTTATGCTCGCATGGCACTGGTAGCCCCAGCAATTTTCAATTAGTCTCTTGTCTAAGAAAACTAGAAGATATTTGACCCACCTGAGAATCCGATAGCTGCATCCCTGTGAACCGATTTACATTGACGAATCCGGATTGTCTATCATTGTAAGCGGTCATGCCTATTTTTAGTACATTCCAGCAGCAAGCTCTCAAACCAGAGACTAAAGTTACTAAAATCCTTTGTAATATAAAAGACGAATTTGGGTTTTTGCCAAAAAATTGACGAATTTGAGCTCAATTTACTCAGACATACCTACTTTTTAATGATAAATCTTTAAAATTGCCTCAAAAAAAGTTGTAGCCAAAGCTATTTCGAGGTTTACGTTCATACACAATGTATTGAAAATCAAAGACAAAGTCTACCAACCTTATTGAGCTACATATTAGGGAGGAAGCACTTAGTATCAAATAAGAATTAGGTTTCTACGTATGTGGCCGGTAAACGGTTTACAATTGAAGATGTTAAATCCTCTTCGTTGGAGAAACCAAATCTGAAATGATGTTGTTCCAACAAGAAAACACACAAAGCCACGAGGAAAAAAATCTCACATCTACAAGGCAGCTAAATCAGTCCAAAGCCTTCTCGCGACATCAACAAAGGCCAGAGTCGTTAATGGCTTTTCCCACATAAACCGATTAGCGCGCCCCTTTGTTCCGCCCAATACAATAATATGATCCAATTCGAAATCGCTTCACAACACAATGTTACCCCGCTTGTAATCATGCGCGCTACTGGTTATGCCCTCATCTCGAATTCTTCGTGTGGGATCGGCCAGGACCAGGTATTGCTCCATTAGCAGCCGCTCTCACAGCTTGGGGTCATTTAAACCGCTGTGATTCCTATTCGATCCAAACAAACACCGTCGAATTCGAATGCACCCCGGGGAAATGAGACATCAGCCAGTGTGAATGGAATTCTTGAGAATCTTTCTTTTTTCCGAACGGCAGGTGATTACACGATCGTTGATCGTCAAATTTATTTGATTGCCTCTGCCGTGTGATAATCGGTTTCCCCCATTCTCAACAGCTAGCCAAACAAATAAAAACAGTGGGATGGAATATTTGGAATCACAGTCAATCAAATGCACATAACTTCATATTGGAGAAAATTTAGCCTCGGGCCAGATGGAGGCAAGATCCTAAAGCTTTCCGTTGCCCTTTCTTCGCTGTCATAAAACAAATCCACGTCTTTTTCGTTTTTGTGTTGATGTAACAATACGCCCTTGCAATGAAGAAGTGGCACAAGTCAAACAAAAGGAAGAACCTACTTAAGATTACGACATTAATTTTTTTTTAGAACTTTACGGGATCAACAATTAACATAATTTTTTATTTCCCAACAGTGGGGAGTATTGTTGACAACTTCAAATTAACGAATGGCACTAGAATATATCCAAGGCCTATTCAAGGGTCTGGAATTTTAATAACAAAACGTTTGAGTCTCGAAAAGCCTCAAGTATGTGGAGCATACACAAGAAACCTTGGATGTTTCGCTTTGTAATCACACAATCACAAGCGTGGAAGAATACAAAAAGGTTATGGAAATAGAAGTGGAGAACTATCTGTAGTCCTCGGCAGTTTTTAATACGTAGTTGAGTACATATCTATCACAGGATAATACTTAGGATTGAAAAGAGAAAACCATTCCGGTGTTTTAACTAAAATCCACACTGTCGTTATTCAAGAATCCATGTTTTGCTTCTGAAGCTAGAGGTTGAGGGCTGTGGCGTGGTAGCATATGCAGACAACGTCGCCATCATCGTGGCGGGCAAGTATCCTCAAACACTGGCAGATATTCTTCAACACGCTCTTAACAAGCTCATTACGTAGACCAACACTTGTGACCTTAGTGTCAATCCATCTAAAACGGAGCTGGTCCTTTTCACCAGGAAAATCAAAATTCCAATCATTATCCCACCAAGCTCAACGGTACTCTTTTGAACTTTTGAAACAATGCTCAAGGACTTATTCTAGACAGGAAGCTTCTGTGGAGGGATAGATTTGACGAATACGCCAGGAAATCCCTGGTCGCATTCTATTCATGCAAAAGAGCGGTTGATACCGGATGAAGTCTTCAGCCGAAAATCATGCACTGGTTTTACACTGTAGTTGTAAGACCGATTCTAACTTATGGCATAATGGTAAACCGGCGTTAAAGTTCCCGATGAAGTCCAACGTGTGGCTTGCCTCAGCATTACTAGTGCGTTGGGAACTTCTCCTACAGCTGCCCCTCAAACCATGTTCCATGTCAATAGATATTCATATATGGCATGCAGCAGGCCACTAAGGCGGCCCTAAGACTGAGAGAAACCCACGAATGGTGTGTGAAAAATGTGTGACATGCCAGTATCCTATCAACTCACCGCAGCCTTCCCAAAGCAACAGACATGTTGCCCACCGAAAACGACTTCAACATGGGCTATACGCACAAAATACCGGACAGAAGCGTATGGTGTCAGCACGATGTCCTCCTCAATGAGTCTATATCTATCAGCTCTAAAACAGCCGAAGGAGTCGGTGCCGGTGTCTTTTCAAAAGACCTGGACATCCGTCATTCCCTCTGTCTCCTCAACCACTGTAGTGTCTTCCAAGCCGAAGACACAGGTATTAATCAAGCCGGGGGCCGTTTGGTTGATCGCTGAACCGATTTCACGTACGAATATACCAATCTACATCGACAGTCAGGCTGCAATCAGGTTCCTCATATCCAACACAATTAAATCTAGAGCAGTGAAGGACTGTCACACTCTGTTGGATCACTGGTCACCGCGACATACAATGGGCTGACGAATTAGCTAGACTAGGCTCTCAATGCACGTGTCCTGCCCTTGCAGTACTCAGTGGTATCACAATGGACCTACTTTTCTAGTCTAAGTGTACCTCTTCTTGAGAGACCACTCTAACTAACCAATCACCACACTAGACATGGAAAATTTCGTTTATCAGTGGGTGGTTACTGCAATAACTATGTAGTGCTCTCACGTCTACGTGGTGAACCGTCAGAACCTCAACTCCTCAAGAAGCTTGTTTGGGGTTTGCAAGAGAGACAGATCCGACCGCCCGTGGAAGAGTTCTTCAGATGAAATTCACGGTGCCCGAACTTATCAACTTCGAAATGTTCGACGTTTAGGCTTATATGGACCGGTCAATCTGACCCTCGTCCTAGGAGTAATTAAATATGAAAGGTCTGGCCCGCCTGGTTATCGGTTGTTACTTATTATCGGTTATCGGTATGTTACTTATCGATAACAAGGTTCCGGGAACTGCGGAATAGGAATTCATGTGAAGCGTCTTGGATAACGCTTCAATGACTACTGCAGAAGCTGTAGGGACGAAGAGGAGATAGAATCCATCAACACGTGCTATGCGATTGTTCCGCACTACCCAGCAGAAGATTGCGTACCTTCGGTAGTATAGCTTCTTCCATGGGCTGGAGGACCTTCATATCGTTGATTCTAAAGATCTCCTGAGATTTCTTTCCCCTTCTGGGTGGTGTTCAGATCAGCCAACCCTACCCCTTGGTTAGACTCCCATGGGTATACTTTTTATGCGTACAATGAGCAAACTTGAGGTCTAAGCAAGTCTTTAGCACACCCACAAAACCGACCAACCAATATGGATCAATGAACCTCGGTTACGCACTTGGAATAGTCGAACCGTTAGCAGGCTTAATGCAACTGGATCAACAGACGAGATCCTAGACTGCTGCAACAGTGCGATTGAGTCGTCCAACCAAAAAAAGGATGAAAAACTCAGAGATCTATTGCTAAAAAGAAGCAGCACTTATTCTGATGAATATTCATTAAGTAGGATGGCTGCCAATGCAAGTCACAGGCACACATGCATATGTAGGCCAAGGTAAACGTTTTGTGATACCACCCGGAAGTGTTTCTTATGTATTTAGAACCAGCACAAGCTCTTGATGTAGCTTAGAATGCTTTGGACGTCAGTATGTGACGATTTACCTAAACTATAGAAGTAATAGGGTCAAAGATGGAGCTTGCTTCTATGGGAAACGGATGGACAGGCAGAAGTCGTTTGAGAAAAGACACATCCTGCTGGCATTAAGACCATCAGGAGAGTGGCAAATATTTATTTTGACTTGCTAAATATCTAAAACAGTGAAACGTTTAGCCAGTTCAAAGGCTTTAAGTGAGCATTGTGCTTAGGTTCTTGGGCTTCTTTATGTTATGTGCTTGCAACTGCCCAATAACAACCCCAGAAGCTGTCATTGGTCTTTTATCACATCTACTCCACCGTCCAGTCCACTGGGATATCGTACATACATAGGTGGATACCAGATCTAAAGCAACTAAGCAGCAAAGTGATTGGTGACATCCAGATTTGTCTGACCTCACACAGTAGCAATTGTCACTCCATAGTTTTCCTATCACTAAAACAGCCTCCCGCACGTTCCCTTACCCCAACAAAACGTTTTCTAACAGTCATTTGTGGGGAATTACAAGAGGCACAGCAGTATCCTAAGTAAAGACTTATCTCACTCTCCAGAACCAACCTGAGTAGTGAGCTGGATTCTCTTTACTTAGGCCGGTTCCCCTCAGGTTGGTTTAGGAACATGTGTTGGGAGAGCTCTAGGAAAACAATTATAGAATTCACCCTAGTGTCCTTGTGATCTGACAAATCAGCTTGTTTCTTCAGTGAAAGCCATGAATGTCACTGATTCTTTTATTCACGAAATGCTTCAGGTCGAGTATCCACATATGCCCCAGCGTCTTCTGTCGCATTCTCGCTAAGCCTGGACAGTGGCATAGAAAATGTTCGAGATCCTCTTACTCTTCCTCGCAGTTTATATAAAATGCTTTTTCGGTGAGCCCCAGTCTATGCATGCGTTAGATAGTTGGAGCTGATCTCTCCTGTGATTAGTCGCATCGTGAGCTTTATTCGGTCCTTGCTTGAATCTGGTATCTTTGTGGCGAAAAAAATTCTTAGGTGATCGAGCCACTGTGGATGTTCGAAGTCTCTCTGCATTCCTCTCGTTGCTTTCTTGTGATTACATACGATGCTACTATACCAAACAGAGTACCAGAGTGGCATGTATCACTTCATTTATTTATCATCACCATTTTATGTCCAATTAAAGGCTGAATTCTTGCGGCTTGGCAGAAGGCCAATCAAAAGATTGAAATGACTACCGTACCACTTCGAATTCACACCTAATACGTAGTAAATAGTCTTGAACCCACCGGTCAACTTTAGGTTTGTGTCGGACCATTATGAGGCATGTAAGTAATCAACACCTATTCTTAGGTAAATTTATTCATCTCAATTGTGTGTACGTCACCGGTTTTTGGCCCTATTTACATATAAACGCCTTTCTCCTCTATTTGGGCCCGTCGATTTCAATGCTTATGTAAGTCAATTTACGCGCCAATAAATAAAGACATAATGATTCGACCGCAAAATTCCATTGAGAAACAAACGAAGGTATAAGATCGACGCCTGTTGGTATAAGATCCAATTCGTGTATCTCTCCGATACTGCTTAACATTCGTCGGCTACCAGTGTTTTACGTGTTTTATTTTCAACCACGCACCACAGACGCTATCAACATCAAGTCATTAAGTGTTCTTCTCCGGCCCCAAATAAATTTCCCCAAACACACACTCAATAACGATTAAATTGACCTGAAATATTGGCTCTAAAAAATAATTTAAATCACATAAAAAACTACATTCGATACTTTACAACTTTCTGTAACTCTGGCGAGTTTTTTTTCTTCTTCGCAGGCCCCGCTCGATCGGTGACAAAACCGAATCGAGACACATGTTCTTCCATGTTACGTACGCGATCGCATGAAGTGAAGCAAACAATACTACACAATGTGCCCATGCCCACCAAAAACAAATTAAAATGCCACGCTGATTTGCATCTGAAAAAAGTCCAAAACACTCGAGTCCCAATAACTCAGGCGAGCGGGCCCCAAGCCACCACAGAAGCGATCCGAATCGATTCGTTTTTCGTTTCGTTTCGATTACAATCAAACGAGCTAAGTTGTTGTTAATTTAATGCTAATGGTGTGCTAAGTAAGCAGCTAAAGAATGGAAATACAAATTTACCGCCTCTCAGATTACGTATGCGGCGAGAATACCTCAGGAAAAAGACACACACACACCTAAAAACAAGAAGAAGAAGAAATTAACGCGGCTCGCCGGCCCCACGATGACTGCAAAGAGACAATCTTTTCACACCTCGATCATAACTTATCAAAATTACCGATGGAATGAGGAGCCCAAAAAATGCCACAAATCCGGCGCATTTCGGCCTCCGTTGTTCACCGATACACAAAACCCAACAGATGTGTGCCCACACACACTCTCATTGGGCGGGGGTTTTTTTTTAAGAGGCGTCGTCGCGCGGTGATCGGAGGAGGATCCATTTGGCCTAATAATTTTCCTCAATTTAAACTGTCAGCTCGGGTGTCAAATCACAGCTACTCATGCTGTGCAGATTGGGTGCTCCACGGCGGACACGACCACGACACGACGACGACGACGGTGATCGTAATGGTGATGATCAATTCAAATCCCCAGGCGGTGATCGTGACGATCATTACATTAAACTCCAACTTAATGGCTCTTTGGAGAAGCACAAAGAATTCGATATGCTCTGCCTCTGGCTGTGTGAAGAGATTGTTCCTCGTTGATTTTTGGTTATAAGGAATCGTATCTAACAGATACACTCTCTCGGTATCCGACAATGTAGCTGCTGGCTTGCCTCTGTGAGTCAACAACTGTGCTGCGGAATTTTGTTTTAATTAAATTTTGTGGCAGATTCGTCGCCGCTGAACCCCGTTTCGCATTATTAAATCGTTCGCGTTTGACGTGTTTGATAAATGGAGGCCATTCGAGGACACCATACGTATTAGCCAGTTTATTAGCATATTCGGTATCGGCTGAGTGTTTTTGCCCAGATACTCTTGTCAAAACAATAATTTCCTGTCAGCGACTCGTATTCGTCCCGCAAAATTCAAATCAAAAGAAAATGCTGACAGAATATTTCATTTATCATCTTGTGGGTGTGTCATGTGTGTGGATGCACAGACTTGAGGAATCAACTAGCAGTTGCTTTGAAGATTTTGGTGCGAGATGTTAGTAAATAAACTAATTGCACACAGGAAATGAATGTCTTAGGATTTAACATAGAGACAAACGAAAATTTAGTTACTTGACCAACTCCACATGTAGTTCTCTTTTCTGGAGAAGAGTGTCCTCCAAGGAAATGGCCACGATAATAAGACTTGGACAAGATTTATGACAAACTCCATGGAGATAAGATGCTAGACTTACAAAGCCATCTACCAGCTCAACACTCCCTTGCGTGCTCACATAGCTCAAGGCGTGTTTTTCTTATAGCCTCTGTTTTCGTCTTCCAAATCACTGTAGCGTGTTCCAAGCGGAAAATTCACATCCCCTTGATCCGCGTATGGATTATAAAATAAAAAAATAAAAAAATGGCGATTAAGGAAGTATTTTCTTGGGTTACATATATCCGCATCTTTTCTTGGCGTTCGTCTTTCGGCAAAGCTCTGTTGGGTGCTGGGGCATAGAGAGGGACATTCCAGGGACTGTAAAACTGATAAACTCCTTAGATTTGGAACTATGTACTACATGTACATAAACTCAAAATTAACTGAGATGCTCTCGAAAGGACAAAACTTAGGTGGACAGGTGGTACAATGTGTCTAGCAACAAATCAGATTTGGCCCAAGCTGGATATAAAACGATATAAAGGATATAAAGGATTTGACTTCACTCAAGATATTGCATATCAGCGCTACTATAAAAAGTCATCACTGGATACTGTCTAATAGACAAGCATGCAACAAGGCGTGGCGTCTTCTCAAATGATTTTGGCAGAACCACTATGAACAAAAAAGAGGAGGAAACCATTTCCCACCTTGTTTTTACCTACTCAGCTCTCTCCCACAGTAGGAAACTTCACTTAGGTGCCTTGTCTTGCAATGATCTACGCGATCTGTCCATTAATCTATCTTCTTCGCTTCATCAGAAGCTCCAAGCGGTTCAACGAATAGGCAAGGGAATTTTGCAAGATCTATGTGTTATTAGGTTAGGTAAGTTAAACGGGTGCTTTGTGACATTCGTCACTGCTCACTTAGACCAGCAATAGGGTCCGTTGTGCCCATCTTCGAATTCTACTCCGGAAAACTGTAAAGAGAAGAGCCGCTGATTTAAAATTATCCAGATAAGGATACGAATCTTAGGAGATCCCTTAGCTCGATGTTTTACAATTCCTCCAGTCCTACTTGCGAGGACAGGGTGAGGGTAAGACATTCACACAGATTCGATTTCTTCCTCGTCCCTGCAACTTTTGCAATAGTCGTCTGCGTCCATAAGTTTCTAGCCTTTGCACATGTATCTAGCTGGATCGAACGTGTATTGACTCGACTAATGACCTCGTCTTCAATATACCTTTTTAACGAGCTCATTGAAATCCTTGTAAAGGGGAGAGCCTGTGAAACATGCAGCGTTGGTCTTATTTGTGTAAGCTCGTCAGCCCTTTCGTTACCTGTGATATCCATAAGCCCTGGTACCCAACACAGGGTCACCGTATTAGATTTCGATATCTCATCTAGATGCTTTTTGTAGATTTCATATGGTATTACAATGGATTTATCATTGGTCCAAATGAGTTGGCCTTAACTGGCATCCACCTTAACCTAACCTAGCCTATAGCTTAAGGAGTTAAGTTACGGGAAATACATCCTTCCAGTTCGGGACAGTTAAATTGCCTTCTTCCACTCGACAGCGAAAGTCCGGTATTCCAAGTATAGCCCCTTACTTAAAGCAGATGTAGAAGTTCTGCCGATGTTGTTGACCAAGGTTTGTATAGCTCAGCAGTTTTAATCGCACCAACAATCTCAT
Source organism: Matsumyia berberina (assembly GCA_917880715.2). NCBI lineage: Eukaryota > Metazoa > Arthropoda > Insecta > Diptera > Syrphidae > Matsumyia > Matsumyia berberina. The sequence continues at coordinate 42,722,935 of OU862870.1, forward strand.
TCTAACTGTGTGCTGTACATACGTATTGGAGAAGTATGTGCATCGGCCAACTGGTTCTGTCTTTAAGGCAGATTTTCATCCACAATGTAATTCAAGACGTTGGAAAAATTGTCTCTCTGAGAAGATGGACAATTAATTTTTCCTCCGTAGGTACTCATTCAAAACCAGCTAAAAATTGTCTGAGCTCTTGCCAGATTTTGAAAAAAACGAGTACAGTCAAGAAAGCAATGACTGCGTTTTACTGATGCTATTAGATATTTGATAAACCCTGGGGTCCTAGATCCAAAACACCAGTCCTTAGACACTGACAAATATTCAGAGTATGGCCTACATTGAAACAACTCGTGCAATGAGAACCACTCCCATGGCGGGAATCTCCTCTTAAACCTGTTCGTTCAAGAATCTGCTGCTAATAATTCTGAACGCATAAGTCTAACTGAAAGATGGATACCCAGTCTAACAGATCATGAACAGATCTTGCAACAACATAGAGGAAACTCTCTAAGTACAGACTACACAACATCCTGTTTGGACTTAACAAGACCGTTCTTAAATCTCTTATTTCCAGTAGAAAAGAGTGGGAGACAAGCTATACGAGTACTTTAATCGATAATACCAGGTCCACAATTAAAACTCTAATACGTTCTAATAGGCATAAATTCCGGGCATTGTAATATGTTAAGGTATCGGACCAAGAGATAAAAGTTGTCTGCAAATTACCTCTGCAGAGGCTGCCGTAATGACATGGGGATTATCCACACATTCTCTGTCACTGCTCAGGAATCTGTCACAAATTTCTGGGAAGATATTTCTATCAGGATCTCGAAGAGTTCTCCGATAGGTCCGTGAATGACCTAAGCAGAATTATGAACATCTCAGAATGTTTTGAAAACCTATAGGTCCACACAGTGTGGAAATTACATCCCAATGGGCATTGCAAGCGTGACGGAAGAAAGTTCTCCTTCCACTCGTCAACCCAATTGCTATACTTATTAGAGGTTGACGTGAGCTGTCAGCTCTTGCCACTTTTTTGGCTTGTTCAGTCATTGCTTCAATATACAGCAGACGCTACTCTGAAAAACGGCAGCACTGGTGTCGAGTTTATGGTCCCAGTTTACAACGCGCGACAACGCCTGGAAAGTCGCCAGTATTTCGAGCGAAAGTTCGCGCTATTGAACTGTGTACAAAATATTGTCTGCGGAAAACAATCCAAGAAACCAGCATCTTCATCTTTTCTGACAGCAAAGCAGTACTGCCCTTAAATCCTATACGGTAGGGTCCAAGCTTGTCTGGGACTCTCTGCCCCTTCGAAATTCTTGCATTGGTAAATGAGGCTTCCGTGGCCTGGATCCCAGGACATGAAGGCTTCGAGGGTAACAAACGGGCTGACTGCCTAGCGAGAAGAGGAGCTTGCCACCCACTCGTTGGTCCTTAACCCTGTTTTGGTGTACTTCTTAACAGTGCCTACTCCAAAATACCAATATGGGAGAAAAAAAAAAACACGCTGACTACTGGGCCAACCTCCTGGGCCTTAGACAATCGAAAATGTTCATCAACCCCAAACTATACAAGGCCAAGACTTTACATGATCTCACCAAAGACGAGGTAAGAACCTTATAGACCTATCTAACGGGACATTGTCCACTCAATTACCATCTGCATACATCTGGGGAACAGAAAGAGACCGCTGAACATATTCTGTGCGTATATCTAGGGGCCGCAGGGAAAAGATTACTCCACTTGACGTGGATCTTGGTTAATGCAGGAAAATTTCGGAAAAGTGAAGCTAAGGTTTGTCAAAAGCCTCAATATAACCTCCAGTTAAACCATACGGGCCACCATAATAGACCCTAAACGATGGTCACCGTGGCGCAGTGGCATTGAACCGCTATGCGAGCTGCTAAGGTACGAGCCCCTGCAATATGTACCTAAAATTGAAGCTTTCATATGTGATCACTTTCCGGCCTAAAGTCGATTCCTTTCTCATGACAAATCTAAATAGATCTTCGCACATGAATACTCGTAAAAACATTTAAATGTCATTCACACTTGCAATTCACTAAAACGAAATCGCCCAAGACAATAGAAACTTACGAACCCAAACAAAGCCTAAACTTCACTCTCATCTCTGTCCAACATCCAACTTTCTTCAAAGTCCCGGTTGAAGCTTACTACTAATCACAACTTTAGCATATCTTAAACCAATAATTCCGAGAGAAAAATCTAATGAGAGATAAAATTTTATTACCCCCAATCGTTAGATTCGTTAGTTAGCTATGAGTTCTCCCGTCCCAACAGTTCGGTCGACTAATTGGCACAGACCCAGTTTCCGATATCCGACATAATTGCGGATACAGCGAAGTCTTCGTTTTACGAACTGCGGCTTTCGCAGTTGCCATTTCCCAGCGTCTCTCATTAGCACACTTATCGATTTGGAACATTTCCCTTTTGCACAGATTGGTGTACGGACAAGACTGCAAAAAAAAAAAAAAAAAGACGTCCGTCTGTCACTGGAAAGTGGTTCCCTTGTGATCGCTGATTTCTTGATCCGCCCCGCGAGCTCTGATTCTTTGGAAATTTACATACCGAACTGGTCACCACCGACCGGACCGGATACTTGGGGCCGTAAAAACACACTCTACAACTGTTTTATCCACATGGCGATTAATTTTTTCCTAAATACATATTTACCTACGAGTGTGCCATAAAGCTGGGCAATTAAGACAGTGGCCGCAGAAAATCAATAAAACAAAACAAAACCGATATCGAGGCAATAAATTCGGAAAGGTCCGAATAACTGTTGTGTTTTGTGTGTGTAACCCTTGCTGGGCTCTGGGGACGTCTTTTGGGTTTAGTGTCTCTGCTAAATGTCACTTTGACAGATGTCCATTAAGGTTTCAAATGGACCACTGAGGAATGTCAACGTGACCTTCGCCTGACGATGACATCTTTATGAGCTTTCGAATTGATAACCCAACTCGCGGTTCGGTCCTCGGCGCGGCCACTACCGAAAGAAAAATATATCTCTGCCTAAATAAAATTAATTAATTCCTGAATTTATTACATCGTGCGTCGTCGTTAAAAGCTGTGGCCGACACGGCCGATAGCTGTGGTTTCATTTGTATTTGCTGGGCCTGGACGTAGGTACATACATATGTGTGTTTTTGGTGGACCCGGGTTTGTTGTGTGAAGTGACACAGGAACAGAATGACCATAAACATTATTATTGTCATTAGTTTGGTGATTCAACGGGCTGTTCTTCGTCTTCATCTTCATCTTCGTCTTTGTCAACAGGATGCTGACTAATTTCAGATAGTGATCTACAACGTTTATGTTTCTGCAGTTGAGATGAAATGTTTGAACGGTCGGCGGTAGATAATTGGTCTGAGAATGAAATATCGAATCTGGCCTTCGATATCGATAAAACGGAATATCTGATTACGAACAGCGATATATCGTATAGCCGAGTTCAAGGAATGCCGTGGATTGAACTTATAGATAGAGTCCTTCTGTCAACCAATGTAATTGGGATACATTTTTTTGGGTTTACATAATCATGTTAGATTGTACAGGGCAACAACTGAAGCTCAAACTGGCCGACACAGCACTGGAAAAAATGGAATTTAGAACTAACTCCTGGAAAATACACGGCTTGGCAAATTGTGTTCAAAAATCCCAACTCAAAAAATCAAAGCACAGTCTCGTCACACAATGCCGAGGACTGGAATATAAACAAGACGGCAAAATAGAAACTAGTTGCTTTAGAGTTTAAAGAGAAAGATATTATTGAAGAAGGCAACTTCTATCAAGATTTGCAGAGAGCCTGAAAAGCACTAAGACTTGCTTAATGTGCGGAGTTTTGTAACATGTTGTAACTTTTACCTCCCTCTATCTCATCCCCAGGGACATTGAATCCAATCACGATTGTACCAGTGTTCATTTTGGCTCCTTGAGCATTCGTAATCGCGTCGTCCAATCTATTGCAACTTTCTTCTTCCGGTTGTGATGTCTTTTGGTTTCTGAATCATTCTCGTTTGGAGTTGTTCGTTTGATTTTTCACTGGCGGTTTTTGTACAGCTATAGATAATTTTGATGCCCACATTCAGTTTGGTGTCATTTTCGGCCTTTGATTTAAATAAGATATCATTGCGTATATTTCAGCTTTCCTCAGAAGTAGCAGCGAGAAAAGAACTTAGCCGTCTTGAGCGCCCTTTGGATTTCAAAGTCCTCTGACATCCTACAGTTCTGCAGAACACGACACATACAGCAACGTTCATAAGCAGCCATATAGAAAGCTTTAAATTTTTTATGAAACGCAAGGTCAACCGAAGTCAATCAAAAGCAGATAAGGCGGAGACATGTATTCGACGGAATTTTCAGTTATGTTCCCCAAGATGTTAATATGGCGCAGGAATATTCTTTATGGAAGCTAATCTTCGAGAAGGGAATCCAAACGTTCTCTTCAAGATAATCTTAACTCCTAGTTTGGATACTTTCCTTCAGGTTTTTCCTTTCTTGTTCCACTCGTCTGGGAAGTACTTTGTGTCCCATACACACCTGATGAGTGGAGACATGAGGGTTAATGGGGCTACTCTTATCACGTAGTCTTAATTAAACGTCCAATGATCAGTTTTTTGACTCGATCGATCTCGATATACAGCTCATATAACTCGTGGTTGCATGTTGTGCTCCAAGGCCTGTCAACACAAACGGAATAAAATATCTTACGAAGAGTTACCAAGGATATCTTCATCCACCTGCGATAGAGTCCATACAACAGTACTTACTACTCTTACTTACTTACATAAAGTGACGCTGCAGTCCGGGGCTGATCTGAGCCTCAACCAACAAGCGTCTCCAGCCAGCTTGATCTTTAGCTGCCTCCAGTTTCGCACGTCAAGTTGGTTAAGCTCCCCTCTCACTTTCGTGAGCCACCTGAGTCGCGGTCTTCCTCTACTGCGCTTTCTCTCGGGTGGGGATTCGAAGGGGCAGGAGCTTTGATGTGCATGCGCTTTACATGACCCAGTCACCTCGTCGTTAAAGTTTTTCTCTTCTGACTAAGTCGATGTCGCTGTACAGCCCGTACAGGTCGTCATTGTATCTCCTCCTTCATTCACCGTCTATGCAGACGGGACCGAGAATCACCCAAAGAATTTGGTTTTCTTGGTTTTCTTAAAGATGTGCCGAAGTGTGAGCATTAGGCCGGTTCTGGATTTTTCTGGCCCGAAACCAAACATTGAAAGTGTTCATACATTATAGTAGTAGATCTTGAACGCTGCTATCAAAGCCAGCGTTGTTGAGACGGTCTTCTTTCTTCTGCGTAGAGCAAACGATGCTGTGATTCTCTTCTGACCAAATCATTGATATGACTTGGTGTACATATGCTATCTACTAAGTCATGTGCAGGTGCTTTAAATAGCTCGTCAGACCCAGCAGCTGGTGGTTGTTTCCGCACTTCATTGTTATCATATAAACGGAAGTTTTGGCTATCTTCGTTCTGCTGGTTCATTCCACTTAACAGCAAGTGTTGACTCGCGACGCTAGAATAATGTGCAAAAATGGGTCGTTTCTCCGAATTTCTAACACCGATCGTCCTTCTTCATCGCCAAAGATTTCTGTACGAACTTTGTTCTCTTGGTATTTTTTCCGTACATTGTTCCTGGAGTACAACGTTTCAATAATTTTAACTCTGCGCCTCATACATTAAATGTCATTAGACCCATCTCCTGCTTTGGTGGATTGTTACGGACTCAAATAGCTCAACTCAGGGCAAAGACTAACAGGAATTTGCATCACGAAGACTGTAAGGAGTGCACTGTAATACGGTTTGGACTTGATTCTTTATACCTTCCTCTAGATTTGTCTATAAAAGGTGCTGCCGCAAAGTGAGCTCTCCACCTGGGCGAGTCCAACTTATGGAAACAGTCCACCTATTAACATACGGCAATTCTAAAGCCCTCAACAGAAATGGGAAAACAATACCACAACTCTCAGAGCTTTACAGCCACATCGAACTATTAGATTCTCACTGAGATAAATCCGAAAAGAATCGGAAAGGTGGCACGAGTCCTAGCATAACCACAAGGGGACTGTTACCCAGAACTTAAAAGTATTTCACCACTGATTGCTTAAACGTCGTTACTCGGCGTCTCTGCGGCAAAACTTGGGGTCTTATGGTCCATATTTTGATAGTTAGACCCATAATAACATATGATGCCATAGATTGGTGGCCAAAAGTAATTGAACGAACGACGGCAACGAAGCTTGAGAAGATACAATATGTGCTGGAGGCTGTCATCGGGCTCTCAGTCCTACATATCTTCACTAGAAAGATCGCTGCCCGTTGTGCTATAAATCTGCAGCTAGAACACAAGAATATATCAGGTAATCTGAAAATACTTCACTAAATTCCATGTACGGACATGTACATACATGCACTATCACCGACGTTACTGCCAGGGAATACAGTTTCGGAAAGCTATTTGAGGTTAAAATATTAGACCGTCTCGACTCGTCGAATAGACAACCCATATCAGACCCAAGATATTTGGTATGGTTTACCGACGAATCAAAATGGCTTCTGGAGTAGGTGCTGGCGTGTTTGGACCCAACACTATAGTCTCGGTAACAATGGGGATGTTCCCCAGCGTATTCCGGGCTGAAATTCGTGCTATTGAGATCTGCGCTGGGATAAACCTCGACAAAGATATTAGAGGCGCAAAAATACATATCTATTCAGACAGTCAGGTAGCGCTTAAAGTATTGACATTCCACTTCGGGGAATCTATGTAACTATGTCAGTCAAGTGCTGCTACAATACCCTACAATCACTTGCCAGGCAAAACAAGGTTGATAGTAGTCAATGAAACTGGAGACGATCTGTTTAGCTCCCGCGCTATTGGGACCGGAACCCTTCGATGGCATTAATTGGGCTACCGCCACGGCTTTGTTGAACAACTGGGAACACCAACTTCGCCTAGCCCATTGTCCTTATCAAGCCTCTGTCCTACGAGGAAACTGTAAACCTTGTCACGAAAAATATGGGGAGGGTAGTGGGCTTCCTTACCGGCCATTTTGGGCTAAGATATCATCTCAGTAAACTAAACTTTTGTTCAGACACAGATTGTCGATTCTGTTTCTAGAAGACACCTCTGAACAAATTCTCTGTGAATGTCCGGCACTATAATGGCTACGCAGATGGATATTTCACAGAGAATTCTGTTCGTTAGCGGAGTTTAGAAACTCGGCTGCTAATGACACACTCACCTTTATTAGGAAGGTAGTAGACCTATATGGTTAAGTAGACCGGAGACACAATAGATCTTGCTACGTCACAGTGTCACCCGTCAACATTTTTAGGATTCGAGCTCCAATCGACTGAGCCGGTACGTTCTTTAAACAACACAAGACTGATTTAAATCGACTTATGGCATTGTCAAAATGTTTAAACAAATATGGAACACAACTCGAACAAACACAACACATAGCACTCACACCGTGTTCCGAACCATACTTTCGCCTTCTTGGGCGCAAACATCTTCATTCAAAAAATTCAAACAGACTCGACTTACGAGCAATGTAATCGCACAGGGTGTAATTAAAAACACTCGTAATACCATAACGGGATTTGTCAAAAATCATTACAGACTAGTTCTGACGCAAAACAGCAGCCTCATGACGCAGGTTTATATGTTTTTTTTTTCGCCCATGGTAAGAACTCCACTCCAATGCAGACCTCAACTTTAACTCAGTTGATAAGTCAATCTATCAAAATTCCTACACGGTCGTGTATTCATTTTCGAACAGAATACTCCCGATGCCAGATGAAAAAAAAAAAATTATAAATTCAATTAATTCCATTTTTGAAATCATAAATTCATAATTCCACCATCGCAACATAACAAAGCGACGTACAAATGTCATGCAATAATTTCATGACTGTCGGTCCATGTCGCGTCTGCTGAATCCGAAATTCCGCTGCTACCAGTCGAAATTTCAACGTGATCTGCGATCAATTAGCGAAGATATTGTTAATTCGTCCCGCAAAATGCTGGGCACGTTCTCTTTGTGTGTCCTGTCCTAACAGCCATGAAGGGTTTTTTTTTTTTTTTTTTTTTTTTCATAAAAACGATCATTTGGACCATTATGGTCATGTGTCCAGAAAAAGTCCAGGAAAACCTAAATGAAGTCATCAGAATCGAACAAAATCGGAGAGCACAACTCAGAATCGGACTCAAAATTGCACTCTCTCTTTGGATTGGGACATGTATTCAGTTGGAAGACAACGATAATATTCGTGGCATACAGACGACGTACACTCAGGCATTTGCTGTGGCGCCACTTCGCCTGACAGTTGTTGGCCCTTAGGCCATAGCTCATATCCAAATGCCCGAGTGGAGTGATTTTACACACTGTCTGTCTATCCGTCCGTCAAGTATCCGATTTGCCTATGCACTGTGCATATCAAATGCGTTTCTCTGTCATTAGGCGAGGAATTCCAGCACACAATGCGCAATTGATATGCACGCTAAGCCACCCTCTCCAACATGAACATGGTGTTTGCGGTCGGGTGCACTGCTGCCCTGGACACCTCTGACGCACTCGCTGCCAATTCCGCTGATCAAAGTGCAATCACCCAACACGACTCGCAGAAGATAAACATAAATCCCGCCGAATCCGGAAAATCATAAATCACCCCAATAAGGGGGTGGTGCCGGGTGTGGTCGCAGTTCGGAGCCCAGGGCAGAAGAAACATTATTTTGACAGCTAGTGTCGGCGTGGTGTGCGAAATTGAAACATCACCGAATGAATTACTCCTGACACCGAACGACCGAAACGGGGTACTAACACGGAGTAGAGTAGCAGCAGGACACCAAATCACCTCCCCACGGCCCACTGACAGAAATAATTACCTCATTGAGGAAGATATCACTTCGTCATCGGGATCATTGAGAAGCGCCACGGATGGGCCAAGTGGAAAAGTGGTGTGGTGTTGTTTTAGCGGCTGACACTAAGCCGACTGTCCGGGGGATTCGCATGCATCTCATACTTTGATCTCATTGCTACTTAAGTGCAATTAAAATCAAATAAAATTCGAGAATTAGCAAGCGGGCGTACGCTGCGATGAACCAACACACCACTGACGCGTCGAGCGCTTCTATTTATACAGCGGAACCACGATCGTATTTGGTTGGCAAGTGATTTTGGCGTTCCGCGAGTGACGCTAGAATCACCTTGGAGTGGTGTTTTTAATATTCAAGTCGTCGACAGCGCGATCTGCGGATCATCGGCATGGTGGCAACAATAACAACAACAACTACCACAAGCGAGCTCGAGCACCCGCAGAATGCTGAATGATTTATTGGAAGCGCTCGAAACTGTTGTCAGTATCTGGGAAGATGATCAAAAACAAGACGTGGCGGCGACGGCATTGAGTGGATCTCAACACCTTGGTGTACTGTTTATGTTTGGAGATGTGAACGATGTGCAGGCGTCCTTATGTTGGCAACAGACGACGACGACGTCAAGGGCGTTTATGTGCGAAATATCCGTGTGTGCAGTTGTACTGATTGCATTGCATCGTAATTAATCGAGCTTTAATCGCTGGCATTCATTTGTATTCCTCCGAGGTAATACATTGTCGCCTATTGCTCACACACGACTGGCAACCCAAACTGAGGAACTGTGCGGAATACGTACAATTTTGTGTGAAGATATTTCCAATTCAAACAGCCAAGCGAACGTGTTTTACAATGGTGCTGTGAATCTGTTATCAAGTTGGAGCCCTCCCACATCTAATGGGGTTATGCGGTCCGAGATAGTAACGCCATCTCAGATGTTAAAAGAATTCTCTTAAAGTCAAGCAGTTCCCATCGACGTTTGCTTCCTTTTCGCATTTTTAGATATTCAAGGGACATTCACAAGTCACAGGTTGAGCCCTCGATGAGAGCATTACCTCAAGACCATCGACAGAAGTATTCAAAAGTAACCCCGACGATGACACAAACTCTAGTGTCAATCAGAATTATTGGACGATTTTAGCCAACAATTCCGTCTACCCAAACTGAATGCAGTAAAGATAGTCATGTCTGAACTCGAGACTAAAAAAGCTGGTGGAACTAACGGTCAAGCGATTGAGTGGAGGCAGACTGCTTGGGAAGGAACATGCACCAACTATACTCTGTCCCACAAAAATTGTCAGTACGGGGAAGATAGGACGTTTGCCTCTCACTCTGGTTGCAAGAGCTTACATAAATCTGTCACTCTTTAAAGCTCTTTCAGGGTTACCGTAGTATGCATGACAAATCGCCAGAAATCGGAGAGTAACAATCGTATGGTTACCATCTGCTGATTTAAAAGCAAAACAATTTGTTGATGAAAAGAAAAATAATTGTTTACAAAATGAACACCGACTCGATATTGGTGAAATTTTAATATTTTGTAGAAGGCATTTTTTCAAGTATTTTGATGTATCACAATATCACTATAACGCACTTAATCTAATAAATATGATTGCTTATAGAACTGTGACTGATTTGAATGTTTCAAATTCCCGCGCGAATAAACCTTCATTACAACGCACAAAAACCGAAATAAAATTTAACCGCATTTATATATTTTTCCCAGAACAACAAGAAAATTAAAAAAATCAAAAATTAAGCGGCAACACCCTCACATACTCAAATTCATTTATTTGTTCTCAAAAGCACAAAATTTCAAAGCTCTTTGACAAAATCCACAGAAAAAGCTGCAACGATTTGCGTTGACTGGATAACGGTAACTCTGTATCGATGCACATATTTTCAGCACACACAGCGACAACACGATCATTCTGCCCTCAGATGTGTGGCAGACTGGTTATGGTGGGATGTACTTGAATCTTAGGAGAATTACACAAACAAAATCTGTGTAAGTCAGTGGTTTGGTTTGTATTTCAGTGGCAATTTCTCTCATTGAGTGCCCGGAAAACATCTACCGGCACCAGTGTTTGAAAAAAAGCTCGCGCATAAGGTCTGTACTGACAATTTTTGTGGGACAGAGTATATACAGCATTATTTGTTGTAGTTTATTCTGGCGTTGGCTTCCTTATATTCCAACTTTTTTCATTGTTAATGCCGACGTAGGTACTTTCAACTGCAGGCCAAATCTCCAGCGATGACATCATGTGCTCGTCTATATTATTCGGCGCAGAAACCTTTCTTGTTTCCCCTCCGAGTGTTGGACGCGGTGCTAAAGAAACGCAAGCAAAAAACGTAATTGGCATTTTCCTGCACAAAGTCTACAAAATTATAAACTGTAATGTGTGAGCGCCTAAAGCCATTTGTCAAAATCTTAAATGATTATTTTTGGTGGCTTCAAGCTGGGAAAGTCACACTGCGTCAGTTTGGGATTGCTGTCAAGCTCCTCCGATTTCACAGGATGAAGATGGAGAATACACGCTGAAAGCGACCTTGGAGGACAAAACAGGATTTAGACAAGACGACGTGCTGTCATGATGTAGGGGACAGAGGCACAATCTTTCAAAAGTCCGTTCGATTACTCCAACACGCGGAAATATTGACATTTTCGAAGAAATAAGGCATGATGTTAGTACAACGATTGTGAGTATTGAAACGAAAGAGGATAAAGGGATTAAATAGTCAAAAGACAAAGCATAGTACATGCATCCAACAAAGACAGAATGTCATCATGGACAGATATACCTTTTGTTATAGTTAGGAACTAGGCACTCAGAACGACACGATCAACGCAGCCTGCCCTAATCATAAAGAAAATCTAAACCCAAAAAACCAAAACCTTACTTTACCCTCCAACGCTTAATTAGTTGATCTCTCTTTATCTCCTACAACGCTAGATATCTTGGAGTCATTCTTGATGTGGAACAGGGGGTAACAAGGTTTCTCTATCCGTAGCAGACCTTTTGACAAAAAATTGGGAATCCAGCTAAATTTGAGCCTTTGGATGTACTCCGCGATTGTGCCACAAACTTTGGGTCAAAAGCCTGGTGACCCGTTCTGAGTAAGGAATGCAACTTTAAGAATACAAAGAACAACAAGTAAAGGGATCACGAGAGCTGTCAAGCCCGATCTCCATATGAAAAATGTTGCGGTATATGGTAGAAGCAGATTCAGGGAGTCTCGGTATTGGACAGTCAAACCGCTTAGTCACCAAAATATTTGGAGGCTTTCCAGGCAAAGTATATCAATCCCAAATTAAATTTCATCAAAGGTTTCACTGTACGCTTTCCCTCCAGAGCTCTGTGAGAGAAAGGACGATGCTACATATCCATACTGATGACGGCCCAAATATGGACTCCGGATTTGGCGTGGCAACCCCCAACTTATCCAAATCCCATCGCGTCTCCCAGACGGAGCCGACGACTGCAAACGATCCAACATCCAAGCGTAACATTGCCATCTTAGCCGATAGCCAAACCGCAATCAAAGCCACTGATTCGGTCTCTATATTCTCCAAGTCAGTGGAACAAATGAACTGAAGTACTCAGGTAAACGGTTCTGTGGGTCCTGGGTCACGGGAAATGAACGCGCCGACACATACTGGCCACGGAACCCTCAGCCCTTGACAGCTCACTCGCGGGTCAAGTTAATATTCAACTGGACGCTTTCAAAGGAAATATAGCTACATTCACACTTCCTATCGCTGGCCAACTTTAGATGAAGCAGAACAAACAACTGCATAATACCCAGAGCGATGTGGCCAACTTATTTACAAAGAAAACAGGACTGAATAGCTCCGTAATAGGACCCGTCCAAACATGCAGTGAGGCTTGATATTCCCTACAAAACACATTGTCGTAGCAGTAAATATGTGAGACAAAAGAAATAAACCCTCATTCACTTCCTCTGCAAATGTCTGGGTCTGGGTAGAGCCACTGGTGCTCTTCGTTAACCCTACCCAATGGACCTGAGGATCTGAGAATAAGACAAAAAATAAAATAAAACAATGAACGAAGACGCTCCTTAGGTGAGGCCTGTGTCCTATCCACCATCTGAAGGAAGTACATATGTGGCTGTGAACCGAAGAGGCGATGTGGAGTAGAAAAATGCAACCGATGACGTTAGGGAAAATAAACCTGCACCACAATAAAGTAACCTCCAAAAACTTGAAGCTGCTTCTTAGAAAGGAACTGCTGGACGTGACCCTAACCATGGACTATGGATTTTGAACAAGTAAAAGTTTCAGGAACAAAGAGGAAATAGAAACCTTCAGGCATCTCCTATGCGGAAGTTACACACTAAGCACCAGAGTACTCATGAATGTAGCCAGTAAACTGGAAAATTTTTAAATTTCTGAAACTTAAGGGAAACTCCTAAGATTCCTATCCCTTTCTGGATGGTTTCTTAACTAGGCGTAGTAAGTGCGCTTACAATTAAGTTTCATTTTCATATAGAGCCGATGAATACCAATGCTCCAGAGTCTTTGATTCCTCCTCAGAGAAACTACGGTTTCGTGCGCAGGTGGAGACTAAGAGTATTGTTCGTCTAGGTCCTGGTTACCAGGTTAACCGCGAACGGTAGCGCCATCTTAAATAAGTAAGTAAGCTCTATCAAACCGTACAGGCACCCTTGGTCTGGCTTAAACGCTTGTCGTCGAACTTAGTCTATATGCAGCCGACTAAATGATATCCGATACCATTGATAATTTCCGTTAAAATCATGTCAAATGTCAACTTACCTCCTTTGCAGATTGAGCCAGTTAATCCCGATAATTTATACAAAATGTCAATCGAAAACTCCATCCGGCGCAAAGGCGGTCTTTCAATTCGCCTCAAGCTCACCCTGACGTACAACATGATTTCATGAAAGTAAGTATCACAAAATGTCGAATCAAAAATCTCTTGACAACTTGATTCAATTCAATGGCCAATTACTGTCGGTCACGTTCAATTGCGGTTGATGTATGTACATATGTTGGCGTTCCCAACAAAAAGCGATTAGTTCAAACTTTGTTTCAATCTTTGATTGCCCAAGCTCGCCCCGACAAACAGCAGCAAAACTCTGCAAAAGATAAGCGTTCGTTTCGAATGTGGCACAACATTTCACATAAGACTCTACCGTCACCGAAAGCACGCGCAAGTGCGGTACATCGAGGGAGGAACGAAAACGATGAATCTAGTGACAGATAGAAATTTATGTTCTCCTTTAATCACCGACAATTCTGATTGATTATGCATTCATAATATTTCTTATGCGATTTTTATGATCCACGGACTACGGTGAGTAACTGTCCATCTTTTGTGCGCAGTCCAACTTTACACTAAAATTGGGCATCACGCAGAAATGTCTGAGATGACAGTATGTAAGTCTGGGCAGAGACATCAAAATGAAGTAGAACTGTTCTAACAGATGCATTGGAACAACCAGTGCGATGAGAACAGCCCAACAGCGGGGATGGAGGTAATTCTTAACCTTTTGCCTCTAGACCTCTACATGCAGGAGATTGCAGCGAAAAGTGCTCTCAGAATTAGCCAATCTAAACACTGAACTCAAATCAGTCAGCTCGGATTACACTGTCCCGTATTTGGACTTTGAGAAACCCTTCTCAGGGGCCTTCCCAAGCAGGGAACAGTGGTAAAATAGCGAAGAGTTGAACGAGTCCAAATCCATCTACACAGATGGTTCATAGGAGCAGGTCTTTTCTCAGAACAGTTAGGACTTAAGACTCCTGGATCACAGCAACGTTTTCCAAGCAGAGGTCCTAGCAGTGATAAAAGCCGCCCAACTAGTCTCAATGTTTACAATATCACGGGAGGATATTACGATTTACATTGACAGTCAGGCTGCCATTAAAGCAATAGCTGCTACGCAGATAACATCGAAGCTTGTCGCGAAGAGCTTAAGGTTCTTGGCACGCAGCACAATGTTAAGCTCTGCTGGGTCCCTGGTCATAGCGGAGTACCAGCCAATGAAAAAGCTGACGAACTGGCAAGAATGAGTTCAACCCTATCCCGAGAGCAAACGGACTGCACGATCAGACCTCCACTCTGCAACCTAAGGTCGAAAATTGCACAGAAAACCCTAATAGAAGCAAATAACAGGTGGAAATCTCTAACCACCTGTGAAGTATCAAGACGGTTATGGACAGAATATGACAAGGCAAAAACCTGCCAGTTTTCACAAAAAAAAGAGAGATCACTGTAAATGCTGATGGGAGTACTTACTGGCCACAATATGCTAAGATATCACACAAAGAAATTACGCCTGAATGACGACGATATATGCAGGGGATGCAGTGATGAGGAAGTCCATGAAGACACAGCTCATTTTCTCTGTCATTGCCCATACTTAAGCTAAGATGCACCTATTCTTAGGTAGCCAAAGATCGGCTGTGAGTGGAGTGAGTGGTTGGTTGGAGAGGGTAAGTTTCAGAATAACTTCGTCCCGTAGGCCACTATTGGGGCTCATTGTGTTCTCCTCGGTGGAAAACTTTTGGAGAAAGAAATGGTGTTGCAAGAGGAGACACAGATGAAGGGTTTATGTTTAGGAGTAGAAAATCGGATGGCGTTTTGTTTGCTTGCTTATCTCGGTGTCGACCACAAACCATAGAAGGAAAATGGGCCCTTGAATGAATTTTAAGTTCTTTGTCTAGCCCTTACATATTTAGAACCCAATTGATCGTGATTTTATTAGACAGCTAAGACAGCTCCAGACAAGATTTCCAGGAGTTAAAAGTTGAAAGACCACATCTTCCATAAAATGGTACAGAAAGAAGCTGAGAAGGAGTGTGTGGATTGTTCGATGGAATGAGTTTTAAGGCTTTAATTGGGCAAGTTGTAGTTGAAAAAGACCGCAACTCAGGTGGCACTCGTAAGTAAGACGTGATTCTAACCATCTTGGTGCAAAACTGAAGGCAATTGGCTACCGATCGAGCAGGCTGTTGGTTGAGCCACTCGAACTTCAGCGCCAGCACAAGTAAGTAAGTAAGTGAGGAGTGACTATTGTTCGTAAGTGATGTCGGGAAAATATTCCCGTGTTATTGACAAATTCTAGGTTCTTACCGATCTCACTTCCACATACTTTCTGTCATAATTAGTGAGTTGGTTGGGTTTAGAGAGGAAGAATCGATCATTACTTAGGCCTCTGCTGGACCCTTATGTAATTCTTCTCAAAAGACTGTTGGAGAAGTTTGAAAGCATGATGAAGGGTTTGTGTAGGAAGAACGGTTGGTGATTAGGAAGCTGAGGGGTGTCTGTTATTTATAGTTAGTTGGGTGACCTCTTGATGGTTTTTTTCGGTTATTTGTGTGTGAGGTCGAGAAAATGTTCCTATGGTTTTTGCAAACTTCAGGTCATAGTGAATAACAGGACAATTGTTTGAGGTCCTCTTCCTCTTCTTCGAAGATTACAGTGTCAATTAGTTGAATCTTCGTGCCTTTCTTTTAAGGGATTTTCCAAGCAAAATAAGACTGGAAATAAAGGCATTGAAGTCCTTTCACCTCAGTTTGACTGTCGGAAAATAAATGCTGTATTGGCTAGCGATATCCACCGAACAATTTTCGCGGCACTACCTCCCGTCGAGGTAGCGACAAGCCTCCGGAAGTATAATCATTCATGGAAGGGCTTCTCAATTCTTGGTTCGGAATCGGCAATAAATTGTAGGTCCCTTCCATTCATGTGAACAATACAAAAACGCACAACGTGAATGGTTGCAAGAAGCGAGGCCTTCCCGAGCTGTCGCGCTAGGTATTTATTTTTTTATTGGCTAACGAAGATCATGTCGTAAGCATTCACTGGCCCAAAGTTCCATAACGTAGGCCTCTGGCGAAGAATGGACTTCAAATGTGTCACTCGATTCTTTCTCGGATTAAGATTTACTATACAGGGTAAATTCGTCATTCGCATCGTTGTCTAGAAGCGGAAGCGGGTTGTGTTCTCAGTTCAACCTGATAAAGGGACTTTCAAGAAACAGTTTAAAGCTGCTGCTGGACAAATTGTCAAAGGCTCAAAAAATGTAAAGAAATAAGCAGAATGCGAGTTTGTTCGCGAATATCGATGCTTTCGACTTTATTTATGACATGATGAAGGGGCCTCTAACTTTAGAAAACGCGATGTTACGTACATATATACCAAAAGAGTTTGAGTTTCCTCTTCCTTAACGCAGAGCTCAGTTTGTAGCTGGTTCTGAACAGTAGGAGAGTTATGTTCGATTCCATGTTGTACTAGAATATTAACCAAATTCGTTTGGACAACGATGCGCAAGTAAATCTGACAAGTATAAACTCATTTCGGCAAAGACATTACTTCGTCTAAGGAGACCGAGCCTTCGTCCGGTAAAGACATAATGAACATGCATTAACAACCCAACGACATAATACTAAACGATGATAATCGAAACGAAAAATGTCGTCATATTTGTTGTTCGACTCTTTGGAGCGCTTTTTTCCCTGCGATTTTTTCCGGTTTTTATTGCTGTATATACTGCTGATTGCTGTCTTCGCTGGTCGAGCGGAGCGACGAGGTCTGAAAATGCCGCTGTCATAACTCTTTGTGTGTGACGAAAGCAGAAATGTATGTTATTCCTGTAAAGATTCACCCGATATCTCGCCACGATGAATGTGCACTTGATGGCGGAAACAACATCATCAACGTGCGTCTTCGCTGTCCGCAAGGATTTCGGGGGGACACACATCGACCTGTGGTCGAAGTATTTTTCCACCGTGGAGGAGAGACCATCTTTTTGATCTTCATAAATCAATCCGTAGGCAGTTTTCGCTGCATATCAGCCAACAATACACGCGCGCTTTGCAGTCTCTACGGCAATCCAATGCTAAGGGATCTTGAAGTTTTTCGAATTCTTCAACCGAAACACTTGAGATCGATGTAAAGCTTGGAACTAATCACATTTTGCGGAATGTCAGGGATGAGGTTGTTGGTACAATAAAGAAAATACAAAAAAAAATTGTCATTCTCTCATCGCTCATGTGTGGCAAGTCATGTCCAGAGGAGCTGACTTTATGATGAGTTTAACATGTTTATAACAATTCCAGATAGGCACCGGAGCATTAAATCATTCCGAATGGGATTGGGGCTTGCGAAACGTTTCGAATCAGCGATTTGACGGAATTAATTGATTTCTGCGTACACAGAATTCGTTGGTTTATGGAGGGAAGGCAGTCGAACCACACCCGATCTGCACAGTGCTATGATAAACATTTGCAACGCAAGTTTATGAGTTGTTGGAGAATTGAGGGTGAAGTGATCTTTTTAGTCTTGTCACTCGCTGCAAAGACCCCCACTTCCTGACACACAAAGATGGACCACCAGCAACGCCGGAATGGATGTATTTACATAGCCATTCCGAATGTCAGGAATCAGAATGTTTGAAGGATTGCAGCTAGTTTCACTATCTCAGCATTATAATCTGAGTTTTCGAAACAGAAAACTGTGCATGTCAGTGGGAGGACCAAAAACCGCAGTTTGATCGGTAGATCAGATTTCAACAAGCATTTAGCCAATAGTGCAGCAACGTAGTTAATAGGCAGCTGCCTGATTCTCTGCCACGTAGTCCCTAGACAACTGTCTACAAATGTACACACACGAATTTCAAAGAAGTACAGTGAGGTGCAGTGCTTTAATTTTAGACTCATGTGGTATTCAAAGAGTAGACACGCACATTTGCGGAAAACTTGTGAACGCTTGTGTCCTGACGTTCACAAGTTTTCCACAAACCAATCACTGTCTTTAAGTTTGAACTCAGACTTTCATAAACAGACTTGGCCGGAACCATAAAGTCACAGTCTACTTGGTGCCAGGTCATGTAGGGATAGAGGGAAATGAGCCAGCCGATGAACTGGCAAGGAAAGGGTCAGAAACTCCATTCGTTGGACCCGAGCCATTCTGCGGCCTGGGACCGCATCGAATCCAAGAAGAACTGCGAAGAGAGGAAGAGTGCAACAGAAGGAGGCTAATGGAAACACTCTCAGGACTAAGGCAGGCAAAGGAGCTACTACGACCGAAGGTGGTGCAAGGCCTGCCTAGGTACCAGCAAAAACCAGCTTCGCATTCTAACGGACTTCCTAACGGGCCATTGCAGACTCAGGGAGCATCTCAGGAAAATGGGAATAGAAGCAAACGGAAACTGCAGATTCTGCAGCGATGCCGCGGAGACTCCGTAATACCTCCTTATGGACTGTGGAGCACTGATCCACAAAAGAAGAGAACACCTGGGAGCGTACACTTTCCTTGAAATGGACCTTCTGTCTTTCGACCCAATCCAGATACTCCGATTTCTCAGAGTGATTGGATTGGAGGTTCTTTAGATCGAGACTTATCAGAAAATATGAGTACGGGGGAGTACAAGAGATCTATACAGGTCGCAGTACATACACAACCCAACTTTTTTTAACATCCAACATCTCATCTACGAGAGATTGGATCTCAACCCCTTTGCAAAATTGTTGATGGTGAGAAAGAGAAAGGAAGGCTCTTCTCCTTGCATTTACGTCAAACTACTTCGCAGCTCAGACCAATAAGGCTAACTTTCTCCGGCTCCTCATTCTACGAATGCACTTAAAAATGTGGTGTTTAAGGTTAGGTGTAACCGTCCGGCAATGTAAAAAGAATCATATCATACTGATTTCAAAACTCGGTTGATGACGACCCTGGCACTAAAATAAGGATAACTAGCTTCGGTTCAGGGACTAAGCACAGCCGAAGAATTACCAGAAGCCCTAGACTTCTAAATTGAGACTAAACCGCCGCACAGAACGTTCGATAAGATTAGCACGAAGAATGAAAAACAGGAGCAGAAACAGTGCTTACTCTGATCTCGATTTGACCAAGGCGACCTGCGAAAATTCCAGAAGACTATGGCCAGAATATAATAAGGCTAGAATCACCAAGCTTCAACATATGGACAGAAAATCTCTGTTATTACCGGTAGGATTCATAACAAACCACAGCATACTCGGGAAAAAAGCTGCATCTGACCGAAGACGATCTATGTAGACGATGCGGGGACGAAGAAGTACATGAGGACACAATCCATTTGTCACTGCCCAAGCCTCTGCAATATTAGAAAAACAACTCCGGACTGATTCCTCTTCGATGATATCGAGGAGCTATTCGATGGTTTACTGTTGGATCTGCTCAAGTTTGTAAAGACAACCAGGTGGTTATCATCAGGTCTATAGTAGATAAAATACACGGGTATCACAACGAGCCTACGTTGACCTAAGTAAGATGAAGAGAGTTTCATCATCTTTATCAGTCCGCTAACTTAGTCTTCGTTTAAATTAACCTGATACGCGCCATACAGAGGCTCAGAAGGTAAGTCAGTAAGATAAAGATCATTGTAAGAATCTGCGGCTTCATATAGTCAACAGCTTCAATCTAGCGATAGGTAGATAGAGCTGGCGCTTCAGAAGGAACCACAACTTATTTAGCCTGGTTTTTTTTGCGGATATTGGTAGACTGATAAACGAAGATTTTTAAACCTAACCTGTGGAGTTGAGGGAAGGAATTGGTCATCGACGAAGAGTTTGCATAGACTTAATTGTCTTACTCCTAGGGCTGTACATTTGGAAGTGCAACAAAGATTCCATTAAACTGCTGTCCTTGCAACTCCAGCAAAGCGGATACCTATGTACATACATACCTTGGCTGCGTGATTTCCTATTAGCCATTGACCTATGTTAGTGGCTACGATTCTTCCAATGTCTAGTCTTGACCTGCTAAGTAGCTCGGTTTGTTATAACCGGTCAAAGTCATTCTAAACATAACACACATATTAAGCCTTGGCCGTGGCCAACTTTAGAAAATGATGGTGAATGTTACCCTTAACAACTCCCAGCGGAATACTGACTCTTTCTGCTAGTTAATAGTAAAAGGCTTATCTACGCCTTACCAGTTCATCAGCTCTTGGACCCAGAGAGACTCTTTCATAAACGGCGAATTGGTTCAGTTCTTTCTGGCATGGCTCTACCAGTTTTGAGGATGTAATCGTTGAATCAATAGCTTTAATTGCGTGGATGTCGATAAAGATACCAATGTTGTGGATGTCTGTTGGGGTACTTTTCTTCACGGATATCAAAGAGTTGTGTTTAAAATAAACAGGCACAGGTTACCGGACGATAGGCGTAAGGATATTTATATTTTCTACCGGAGCTATTTGTGAAGTGAAGGATAGATTTAACGTGAATTTTTCCAATGTCGCTGAAGTCATCGAGGAAAGGTGCTCCCAGATGTAGCAATTTTTGTTTCGCTAGATTGGTAAAGAGGAAGTGGAAGGATGAAGGAAGCAGGTTCCCTACTTACTTTATCTTATTGTCACTGAATTGTCTTCAACGTACTTCCAGAATTATTAAATGTTATCCATAAATTCCGCTCCCTGTAGCAACGCTCATAAGTCGAGTTTTAAAAACACCAGCACCTGCATATATTTCAATGCCGCCCAGTAAAGATTCCAAGATGGGTAACAGGTCCTTTTAGAACCAGCAACGTCGATATGAACGCACAAAATAGGCCACAGGACCTTCGAGAACCAGCAACATTGACATGAACTTCCCGTAAAATTAAAAACGCACTCGCATTTTTTTTTTAATTAATTGTTTCCTTTATTTAGGGAATATTGTTTAATTATTGCAACTAAGTGTTCTTTTTTTTTTTCTCAAAAAATCTTTTTATATTTTCTTATTTTGTTGTTGTTGTTGTTTCTTCTTATACAATTATAATAATTTTAACATATTATCATTTCTATCATTAATTATTCTTAGTGATAACATCTTATTCCTTATTTATCAATTAAATAATACCTATTATTAATTTGTGTATGTATATATATATATAGATATATATATTTATATATGTATTTATAGTACACTGTTACGTTATGACCGCTGTGCCACGCCCAGCAATACACGCACTGGGCACGAGCTACGCCTACTCTCAGATCACATGCGTCTATATTCAATTTAAAGTTGTTGTTTCTGTTGTTTTTTTTTTTAATTTTTCCATTATATGTTTTACAATTTACATTTTCACTCCACGTTATAACGCACATTGTTCACTGTTGCCTAAGTGTGTGTCTGTGCCTGTGTGTGGGTGTATATTTATATTTTTTTTAAAATTAAAACAACCAAGTTACACAGCAAAAACAAAAAAAAATAAAATTAAAAAATAAAAAACAATTGTTTAGTACGAATACAAAAAGAGGAACAAAAAGTTGAACTTATACCTAAGAAGGATACAAAAGGATGTTGCTGCTGTAGTTTAACAGTTAAGAGTTCGCCACCATGTGTGTTCCACCACCGCTAGCCGCCTACCCTACCAATGCTCTTCGTGATATGTCGGCGTAATTTTTGTGTTTTGTTTTGCTAAATTAAACGGTAGAGCAGGAGCGACGGAGGCTGGTCCATTGGAAACATCTTCCTTTTAAATTCTAATATTTACATTCGGGTGCAAATGACGAATTTACAATTTGACAGCGCTGGGGGAGGGGGGGGGGGCGAGGGGCGAGGGAAAGCTTAGTCACTAATATATACATACAACTTTTCTATGATTTGCGGTCACACATGTCCATAGTAGAATTCAATTAAATTGAAACAAAATGATATTTTATAGTTGTATATGCTCATACAATCAAAAAATTTACAGTCAACACAAAAAGAAGGGGAATTTACTAACAACTCGCGGTTGGGGAGATACCTATACATTTACAATTGTACCCGTAGTTATGGTACGTTTTGGTTTATTGCTAATCTAGTTCTTTTTGAGTTTTTATTTTTTTTTTTATTTTTTACTTTTGAATATTTACGTCCTATAAGCTCTGATTGCATAAGTTAAATCCGCGAACTGGGATCGGGGTGAGAAACAAGGACAATGTCTCAAAAAGGGGTTGATGACTTGTTTGCTTTCAATTTTTTTTTTCTTGTTTTTTTTTTTTTTTTCTAAAAGTCCGTTACCTAAATATGTATTTTCGAATGAAATACAAATAAATCACATGTAAATTATTGTCCGAAAGATTTTCCATTTCTTCTTCGTGATAAAAGAAAAAAATTAAAACGTTTTCTGTATTCCACGCGGAGGGGCCGGAAACTATGTCGCGGCTTACGGCCGAAGCGTCAGTTTGGGCTGCTCACGAAACGCAACCAGCGACCGGAAAGCGGAAAGTTGATTCGGTTGGAGGTGCTGCAGTTGTTGCGAAGACGTGGTGGAAACGACCGATGATGTTGATGGTGGTGGTGGTGGTAGTGCTGGAGGTGATGACAGTGGCAGAGGTCATGGCTTGCCAGACCCCGTCGTCGTTACATTAATGGGGGGTGACAGCTTGCCCGATGACGAGGAGGATGTTGAATGGCCCGAACTCGGTCCCTGGTGACCTTGGTTAGACGACACTGGTGGTGGAGGGTCACAGCCGATCGATGAAGATGTGCTAGAGGCAGATGGCGACGCGCCCGATGGCGGAGCCACATGATGATTGTTCGTTGTAAGACTTAGTGGCGCAAATGGTGGCCCACCGCCAGCCGACGATACTGCTGCTTTCCAGAGCATTGGATTCATACTGAGGCCATTGTGCGCCGCCAGCTGGGCGTTGAATGATCTTTGGTGTTCGAGGAATTCCTGCGCGGGTCCGGTCAAATGCGCAGCCGCCGGACCGTAGAACCCGCGATACAGATCTGGTCTCGCGTACGGTGAGTAATTTGGTATGCGGGCAGCTAGTGGAGACAGAATTTTACCAGGTGACGAATGTTGTTGCGGATGTCCGTATATGGAATGAGGCGGCATGGAACCACCCCCGCCGCCACCGCTCCCACCTCCTTCGCTACCCGAACCGTCTTTGCTGTCCTTTCCATCTTTGCTGGCCATATCAGCGAGCGACCATATTCTTGGTTTCGATGCTAAACTTGAATTGGTACTAACACTTGCAGGATGATGGGAATGATGATGGTGGTGACTCAAGTCGGGTGGTGAGCCAGCTGGAGGTCGTAGATGATGTAACGCTGCCGGATGAAATAGTGGATGACCGCCGCCTGGACGATCATATAATTCGGGTGAACCATTGGGACTACCAGGCCGCGATCCAGACCATTCACTATTATTGCCCTCTGGTCTGTCTAGCATATCGAGGCGATGTGACTGTCTATCGTTGTCCTCATTCGATCCCAAACCAGAATCTTTGGCGTCTGTTAGAAAAAAAAAATTGGAAAGGAATTGAAATGAGAAACAAGCGGTGGTTGGTCGGAAAAGATTAAAGTAAATAAGTGAACACTCGACAGGATTTACTGATCGCATGTCAGGATGCTACTTGACCAAAGGAGCAAATGATGACAAAACACCATATCATGTACAACCTAACCGATATTTTGGATCGGAAGAGTACCGGAAATTCACGGCAATCTGGAGCAGAACTTTTGCTTCCACCAATAGCACGCAGATGCGTCATTTTCTGGCATCCATATGGATATAGGAGTTTCACTGCCAGATTTCGCCAGATTATACAGTGAGTCGTCGCATGTCTGATACGGAAAAGGAGAACTTTAATGACCTGCTAGACCTCTTATTAAACAAAACCTCAAATGCAGACATCGTTATGATGATGGGGGACTTGAAGTCCGCTATAGCCAACGACAACGAAGGGCTTAGACATGTTATCGAGAAGTACGGACTAGGCGAACGATTGTCAGATTTCTGCAATGCCATTTGCTTTGCTATAGGTGGGACAACTACGTTTGGGCACAAAAATTGCCACAAAACTGGACATCAACAGACAAGCGAGCAATCTCCGATCCAATTGACGATCTTTCCATCCGTTGACGTTTTAGAAGCAGTCTCCTCAACATCCACAACAGACGTAGAGCCGATATGGGCATTAGCGAACAAGCTTATAAAGATAGTGTGCAACTGGGTATTTACTCGCAAAGTCGGAAGAAAGCATATCCCAGTGCGTCAGCAATTAAGGGACTAACTTTAGCAGGAAGTGGAAGGATTCGGCATACTGATGCCCGTCGCCATGGAAGACCATCAGTATACTGTTCATAATACTTCCATATCTGGCACTGAGTGACCGCAAGGTAAACATACCTTTTGGATTGACGATCAAAAAAGCATTGCAGCTGCTCCATCAGTAGAGGGAAGCAAGCTAGAGTTCGTACCTCTATCGCATAAAAATGAGAGATGTGCAGCGTTACGTGTGACAAGACATGACCTCAGAGCAGTGGCCACTAAGGTAGAAAAGAAGAAAAATCAAACAATTGTGGTAGTCGATTTGTCTATTGAATCACGAAAGATCGTACAGGTGATCCAAACTGCAGCCAAAACTTGGTGAAAAGCCTGGACGGAAAATTCAACTTTTGATTTAAACGATGGAAGGACTATTTTGCCGCGTATTTCTGTCAGTGATGTGCACCCAGGTTACACAATTAACCGAATGCGGACTATAACTACCAGTAAGATCAAGATCACTTATGCGATCAAAAAGTGAAAGCAGAAAAAGAACAGCGAACCGTACAAACAGCGTCAGCGAAATCTGCTAGGTTTTTGGTTTTAATGAAAGCATGGAGGAACGAGGCCTTATTGAATACAACAGAGAAAGGGAATGATCATCGAACTTCCACATGTTGTGGCTCTAACGAACGTTTTTCATACTGAACAAGTCAGGACCCAGTAGGTAACCATGTTACGATGAAAATAGCAGTCATTACATGGCGACTGTTCCATTGCTAACTATGCAATGCAATGGAATCTTATAAAAAAAACGATGGTCGGAATTGGTCAACCGCAAATGTGCAAAGCACTTGAGAAGCACTGAAGGTAATAGTGAGGAGATAGCTTAGGAGCATATTCGTAGTAGGGCCCCTTGAACTCACAGGGGGAAACAAAATCAGCTAAAGGGCGTTAGACATGTTCTTATGTCCGACAGCAGCAGCTATCATATTGGGTTCGAATTGAATTGGTAGTCAAGGTATGACAACGACTAGCAGGCAAATCCACAAGATCTCCGCAGGAAAGCCTACCTGATTTCACAAAACAATAAATCCAGGCCAACAAAACAGAGTCCTTGCATAGCAGAAATTCTACTGCTAGACTATAACTTTACAAGGAACTCTTTCCCCCCATCATTCCAAAATTCATTTCGGCTTAAAAAAAGCTTTAAATCCACAACCAAACTCACAATTAGTAATAAAAAATTCAGTCTCCACTCACCTAACATATCCTTATCGTCGTTGCTTTTATGATCATCGTCATCCACATTCGCGTCATCATCGTCGACGCGATTTCTCGGCTCCCACGTCATTTTGTTCTCCTTTTTCAGTCTTCGGCGGGCGTTCGCGAACCACGTAGACACTTGAGTCAAAGTCATTTTCGTTATAATGGCCAGCATGATCTTCTCGCCCTTTGTGGGGTATGGATTCTTCTTATGCTCATTCAGCCAGGCCTTAAGGGTTGATGTCGTTTCGCGGGTGGCGTTCTTTCGTCTAGCACCATTTAAGTCCATGCCATAACTGTAATGCAAACATAATAATAAAAAATTAAAACATTAAAAATAGGTTTTCCCTCCATCGGAACACACATTTCGTGAACAAATCGGATTAAAAATCGCAGCGCATGCAAACGATTCAATTAGAGTTGTTCATTCATAGGCACCATCCGCGTAATGAGAAATGTCTTTGGGACGTAAGAAAGTTTCCGCACACACAGAGTATGGATAATGTGCACATTCAGCAGTTTGAAAGGAACATTTTCACGGAATTGAAGAAGTTTCGTTGCCCCAAGAGTGAAGTTAGGAAAGCAAAACTTTTCGCCAAGCATCGGACCAGAAAAAACTGAACGAAAAAGTAATTTATCAGATGAATGTGGTGGTGAAGATTATTTGCCAGGGGTTGGCCACCCGAAAACACACAGCCCAAGTGCGTGCGCAATAGAATTTTATATTACCAACGCACCCCCAAATGGTCTCACAACAGACACAGAGGAGCATGAAAACTGTAACAAGGCTGCCTCCGGTCAGCACTGACCGACCACCAATTGCCACCCACGTTCGAGTGCAGCCAGTTTAATTACCACCCCCACGCGTAACCCCAAACATTTCGGTCAGTTAATGGTGGCCATTTACGCCAATTTGTGGCTTTTTAATATTTTCACCAGCACATGGTCTATGTTACCAAAAGCGGGACACTTACGTTACGCCCTGTGTGCGAGTTTGTGTTTGTGTATGCTTATCATTGCTTTTTGCGGCAGCGATAGTGGTGGAGGCCCTTCGACATTTGGGGACAGTAACAGCAATTTCACGTCATGTAAACGTTGGTCAGTGTCGAACACGTGTTCCACTGTACACAATGCACCCCAACCCACAACCACCCAGTGGACATGTTTTTTTTTTTTTTTGTACAGCTCTCCCGTCGGCTATTGAAATTAAATTTACTTCGAATGATGGGGCCCTTCCTGGCGTCGACAATTCATACCCACGCAACGACAAAGCCGGTCGGTAATTCAATATACCGAGCTACCGCTTTGCCTCCTGCCCCTGGTGGTTGACAGTAAACTGCATGCATGTGGTGCCTGATTTTTTCTGCTGCAGTGTCGTCGTCGATGCATACAGCTCTCTCTCGCTGTGTTGTCAAATTATAAATTCACAACATGAAAGGTTAACTCATTTTCCAGAGGCAGCCGTGTAGAGGAGACTTAACCAGTTTGCTGCCACCTGAACGCAGCGAATTTGAGAGACAAATTGATATCCAACACCTGCACTGACAGTTGTTGCAGTTGTGCTTAGAGGGGCATACTGCATGAGTGCAAATATTTGTTTGGCTGCTCATTTTCGACAACCGTAGGCTGTGAAGATCTGACACACAAATTACAAAAGAAAAAAAAAGAAAACCAAACGCATCTCCACCCGCCTCCATCACGACGAGCCACGATCGTTATCGGCGGACAAAGCGATTGATTGGCTTTTTCGCCTGTCGGACAATGCCATAGGGAATCGTGACGGGAAGCTGTTATTACAACTTTGGTCGGAGAGCCCCCTCAGCCGCTAATTTGCATAAATCAATTCATAACTTTTCGTCCGCGTAGCTGCCCCCGCCGCGAGCGCGCTCTAAACAAAGGCGCATAAAATAAACTTTAATCGGTTGTCATTGTTGTCAGCACCTTGGCGCGAGGAGTGGATTTTTAAAATTTCGACGCTTTTGTTGTTGTTTCGGTGGTGGTATGCCTCGGCTTTGGTCCGGTGTGTCACGTCGTAAAGCTGCCATTTCGGGCTGACAATAATTCTCGGTAAATTATTTGCTGTTAAATGGTTTTAATTGAATGTTGTCCCAGAAGAGGCAGAGGCGGCAGTCCCAGAACCGTGTCTGTGTGTGGAATATGGCTGTTGTACGAATGTTCGGACAGAGTTTGTTCATCTTTTATGGTTTTGCTTTCTACTAGGTGGCCGAGCTATTAAAATTATCATCGACCAACGGGCAGATGCATTAACTTGCCTCGTTTTGCTTGTGTTGTCATAAGTTTTTATCGACCAAGGAACTAGGACACTAAACTTTGAGTTTGCAATTCAGCCAACTTTACGATTGGGTTGGTCATAACCAACAAATTGTGACATCTAATGTGACCCTTAAGGGGTGTTTCCCGAGTGCTTGCGTTTCTATGAATATGCGATTGTTGCAATTTAGCTGTTTCAGAAGTCATTTTGATTCCATGCCTCTGACCGAGATCCGAACAATCTAGCAACGTGTGTAACCAAATTGTGGATCGCCATAAGTGAATCTGGAACGAAACCATTGGCAGATGAGCACAACCGCGTTAAGAAGATTACTTGCGGAAAGCTAAACTCCAAGAAAGTGCGTCTTCAAAGTATACAGCTCTCCAGCCTTTGATTTTTGCAGAAGCTGTGGAGACAAGAGGAACAAGAAACTACAGCTCATCTCCTCTGTCACTGTCGATCTCACAGCAGAAAAAAAATCCAAAGCCACAATCATTTCGATGATAACAAGGATCTGTTTCCCTATGCGGAAACTCCTATTCTTCATCAACAAATCCAAGTGGTTCCACGAGTAGAATGAAGTTCTCTAAGTATCACATTGGACTCTGAACCTAAATGAATCCCCTGCGGGATATCTATCTCACCTAACCTAACCTCAACTAAGCCTATACACTGGCTGGAGCTCTCTTAAATGCAACTTCGACCAAAGAGATTATTAGGGGATGATGCAAAAATATTAAAGCAAACGGTCTTTCCATTTAAGCCAACAAGACTATCGCAATGGTCAACCCACTGAGAGTGGTTTGCGCTAAAAATAGCTCTGAAGGAAATATCTCTTTGACCATTCGTAGGTATTGAAAGTGTTTTTCTTGCGGGAAGAGACACTGATGATTCTACTTACAGGTGGCTTAGGGCGATGCTTAAAAACCAGAGTATTGCAGCCAGCCCTGAACTTGACGTCTTGCTCACTAGCCAATGACTACGCTCACGATCTTGTCAGCAGAGAAGCACGAACGGAAATACGCAAAACCTCCTTCTATAGTGTCTGAGTGATGTGTCAGAGGTTCTACCAATCAGCTAAGTGACTCGCAATGAATGATGAAGTTGAATATTTAGGAGTCCCAGATAGGTAAACTAAACTGCAGCTCACACATCAAAAGTAAAATTATTGCCAGCGGCTTTTTCAATGTGGCTTTTCCGCCGAATGCATGACAAAGCCTGGAATTTAGATTCCAAGATTATAGATTAGCTTTACACTAATCCTTGGCCAAGGTTATTTATTTCAGTGGACTAAAGTTAAAGAGAAAGCGGAAAAGTTACAATAACTGCGAGTCTCTACGGCCCTGGGCTTATACAAATTTTCCTCTTCGGCATGGATTGGGCTCGCCTTAGTACACATATTTGACAAAAAAAAATGGCAATACACCGTCAAGGAAACCTCTAACGCTTTCGAGGAAACCCGCCATCGCCAAATAGACTTATGGGTCACCTGCCTATTCTTTCCCACTTTGCAGAGTCAGACAGACTAAACCACTTCCGTCATGACGTCGATTTTGTTCAACATTTTCCTTAGTTGTAGGAGAACTTGCTTGACACAAAAGATCTTTTAGATCGCAGTGTTTTGCGGCCCATCGCCAGTTAACTCTATTTCTGGTTGCGATTGGATCCTTTTCGGCTCAATCCGCAGGCAATTCTTGAATAATAAATTCTAGTTCAGGAAGCTGACTGTAGCCTGAAGATCGAGGACTTCGTAATCTAACTGCCTCTGGGCAGAATAGACCTAGAATAGGTCCTAGTGGTCTCTTGGTTTAGAAGCAAAAGCCGCCCTTTAAAAAAAGAGAGAAGAAGACAAAAAAAAAAACGCTCGTCGGCACCATCCCCCTCAACTATATTGATGATGCTTCTGCAGAAGGCTTAAGCAGAGAATTTCAAGACATCTTGTCAGAAATCCTGAAAGATCGCTACACTGTGTCAAGTAGAGACTCAAGTCAGGAGCAAAATGGAGTAAATAAACTTAGACTGCATATAGCACACATCAGCTCAAAACTGCCTCAGAAGAAGAAGATGGCTTCTTGGAAGCCAAATATAGTTTAATAGATAGGTCTCTACCTTTCCTAGATCCAATTCAAAGACGGTTTCAAAAAATACGTTTCTTCTTCAAACCTTTACTTTCATGTCCAGAAGAAAACTTAGGCATTTGCTGACCTAAGTGGTCCCACATTAGACAATTTTAAACCCAAGAAAGCTTTACATTGTAGCTCACTTTTTAACAAAACGGCAAACCTCTTTAATATTCATTTTTGACGAGCTTGGCAGGCGATGCATAATATAATGCCTATGCATTTTACCGGATAAATGAAACCTGAATATGCCTCTCTTTACACCTAGGTATTTAAACTTATGTATGTATATCAAACCCCGACGCACTCTGATAGTTTTGCTGATTAAGTGGCTAGTAATACCCTCTACTGCTTGGCATATTTTACCTAAGCTGCATCTAAAAAGACTTAACGCTTCACTTTAGGTTGCATGTCGGCACGACATTGCGTGCCATCACACGTTACTGATTTATAGACAAGCTCACTGCCTCATAGAAACCACTTCTGTACAAGCAAGGAACAAGATGTTTAGTTAGTTAGTAAGTCTTCTAGTTGGGAATCCATTTACACCTAATGGAAATCCATTGTGATACCACTGGGAATGCTGGGGTTGATCCAAAGTCCACTTTTGAAATCATTAACATTTTTTAACGCATTTGTATAGTTGAAGGCGTATTCTCCTTAAGTGGATTTTCTAATCCCGGCACTTGAAAATCCCCCTTTTCCTCGTCTCCTTAGCTTCTACAAAAATCATAATTGACATTGGCCAGTCGGGCTTAGCAAATGACAGGTGCTTTGACGTGATTAAAATACTGTCTTCCTAGTTCGTCAACAGCACAGTTCCCTGGGATGTCGTTCTGACACAAGAGGTTTCGTTACTTTCTGCCTCACAAGCTTGCCCTCTTGCTCCAACGATGTCTGCCTATTGGACTGTCAAACCTCACAGGAATTGTCCCGTTTACAGGATGTGCTTAATCTGTTGGTGCAATCACCGACTCGAATCTGAACGATTTCTTAAGAACCCATGATCAGCTCCAGAAAAATATCATCAATCCAAGTTCAAAATTCAATAAAATCTTTGAGATATCTGGAGAGAAGGCGAATTTTTAAGCCTCTCTGTTCCATTTATTTTGAGAAATAAGACTGAAGGCAATTCTAAGAGATATGTAGGCCAATTTTGATGTCCTTGTATGGATAAAAAGAAGGAATCGGTCTATTACCGGCGGCTGTCCTGAAAAGGTGCTCCTAAAGGCGCGCGAGTTGACACAGACAATCGGTTGTTGTATCCGCACCATCATTATTCTTCGTCGCAAATCTGCCTCTTTATAGGAATTTGCTGATCCTGGCTTTGATATTTTGAAAATGATCACTCATCCCTGCCGATTAACAGAGCGAGGTGCTGACATTTTTGACTCCCATGTACTGAACGATGGAAGTCTATAGCCAGTGTCCCTTCTGTTTAAATATAATTGGTGTTCGAACACCAGGAAGTTGTCCTGAACTTACTGCTTCTCAAGAACAAGAAACCAGCGCCTTCATTTTTGTATATTTCAAAAGTAGTAGCCACTCCACTTGAGGTTGTCAACAAAAAGTCCTTCGAATAATTCACTGATCGGACTAATACATGTACATGCATCCAATGCGATGCGTCCTTACTTTTTGTGATATCAATTCGCAACGTTCATCTTTTGAGTCGAGTACAGTGACACGATATCAATCTCAAAACATGTTCTACACATTGCTACGCCTGTTTATTTAACATAACTCCATGGAGCACAAGAAATAAAAACAAACGACGAGGATACAAAAACAATCCTTTCCTAGAGTACTCGGTACTAGGAATCAAATCGATCTCAGTTAATACATCCAATTAATCTCCGTGCAACGACAACCTCTCTCTCTCTCTCTCTCTACTAGATGTATCTGTCTGATACCATAAATCACAAGCTGTGTCATGTACACAGTGCTGTTTGGCTGTTTTCCTCACCAAAATGAATGATGTTGTTCGCCGTCGAGAGAGGGATCAGTTCCATGCACAATCCGATCGATTCAGCGCCCACAAATCATCTTGTTCGGATCTCTAATTATTGATGAGTTCCTCCGTTGTGTCGTGACATATCCGACCAGGAATTGTGGAGAATGCGACACGAACAGACCTCCAATCCAGATGGTTAAGACAATGGCAGATCGTGTGTCGCCGATCTTGTTCTGCGCGAGCGGGGAAAAAATTGAAATTGCCAAGCACCGATAGATGTCACTTCCGAGATGTTCTCAGTGCTAAAGCAGGGATCCTCTGGTCGTGGTCTAACATAATGGCGCCACCATTTTGGTAACGATCAAGCAGCGGTATTTGTTGAAACAAAACCCACTTCCCGATGAACAATGAAACGAGTGCCTGGCCAAGAACAAAACGCCTTTCTGGTTGGTATGCCAAAATCGGTAACGTGTCGCGTCGTTCCCTTATCGGAAAGGAGAATCCTGAACAAAAAAAATTTCCATGTGTACGTCAAAGCGCGTAAGCGCTCGTAATTTATGCACGGCAGCGCCGAGCACCTACAACACAAAACTCCTTGCAAGCATGCGTTGTCGGGACTGTATTTAAATTCAATGGTAATTAGGCGCATGGACCCAGCAGGGGAGAGGCATCGCATTTCGCAACTCCAGTACTTGTAATTTAATAATAATTTAAAATTCTCGGAACGCAATTTGCAAAAAACATCCAAATGTGGTAACCTACTACGTCAAGGTATGACCATTGTTTTTTGTGTGTTGTATGTTCTTTTCATATGCGTGACGCGTGAAACTGACTGACGCTTCCAGCGAAAGGACAATGTGTCACTACGGGTGTGTCCACTGACATATTTCCAATCCCAGGAATGCGGTGCATTTTTAATTACGCAGGAGAGGAGACGGTGTTGGCGGTTTGACTTACCTATTAAATGGGTAGCCAGCGAAGGCGGCGTCGTAGGGATGATACACAGAGGGATATGGCCAAGGCGCTCCACCTCCGACTAGATTTTCCTTAAGATCAAGTCCAGCCTGGAATAAATAAAAAACAAATACAAAAATCAATAAATAGAACAGAATGACAGGAGAGAGGGATAATGAATAGCATTGTGACAGGTCGTATGGGTAAATCACTGTTGGATATGTCGACGCAGGTTCGAATTCCAGCAAAATCCGACCTATGAGGTAACTCACTGCATAGTCCTGCATAACGATACCAGAACTTCAAGGAAAACGGTAATGATAAAGTTTTAGGCATTTTAAGTCCTACTAATCAAATAGTGTTACCATGGCCCTGTGGTCAGTGCGCTGGACTTCTGTGCGAGCGGCGTGGGTTCAAGCCCCAGCCGTGTCCACTGAATATTATTCGGAGAATGATAAACCTCGAAGAGTACCATTTGTCATGAAGAAGCTTCTCAATTCACCGTTCGGAGTCGGCGATAAATTATTGGTCCTTTGAGTGCGAAAAATGCAACATGCACAATATGAATGGTTGCGAGAAGCTAGCCAAATAGCTAGAGCTGACAGTAAAAGAAGAACGGTGCGGCGACACGTTCGATAAGTTATCGAATGTCCAAAGTGGTTTCCGAAGCGGCGAGTGTCCTGATTCATGAACAAACGTCTTCGTGACACCTGGGAGATTTTTTAACCGAATCGTGTCTTAGTAAACAATTTAACTTAAAAGCTGATGAGTTACAACCTAAGACAGAAAGAACACTTTGAAGTTGAGGTGAAAACGAGAATTTTCAAAACGATTGAAATGTAACTAAACACTTTTTGAATAATTTCACGCAGAATAGAGAAGGTAGGCACAACCACGAACATAGTGAGAAGCTTTATAGTTCGGGAAGTGAAGGTACAATCTTAACCCTTTCGTCACGGCTGGTACATTTACGTACCACAAAATGTGTAAACATCCCTTTACCCCTCGAAAGCCGTGACGAAAGGGTTAAGTCACAAAAATCAGCACCAGATGGCCCTCTCGGCAATAGTCTTCGTCTTTGTGTCTTGAAGAGCAGACAAGCAACTTAAAATCATCTGCACTGGGATGGCAGTGGTGTGATCGCCATAGATCAGTAATTAGTATGTTGAACTACTGAGTGACCTGGTACAGGTTCAAGTCCGACAATTAACCAAATAGTTTTCAATGATAAACCTCCGAAATTATTAAAAAAAAAAAAAAAAAAATCAGGCTCTTTATTTCGACCTTCGGGAATGGCAATGGATAGAAAAGTGAAGTAGGTGCCCTTAACAGCACCAACTGTAGCAAACGACCAACACGTTTCCATGAATCGATTGATTTTTGAAAAGCTTACCAGCGCCAGGTAAGCCTGTCCTTAAAAATGCAACAGGACTCGAGATTCATTTCGTCCAGATGGTGAAAGCCCGTGAAACTGGTGAACTCTTTCTCAACATGATAAACCTCGGATGGGTGAATGAGTTCCCTCATGTGATTGAAGGTTTCACAGTGACCCTCACCGGAATCAGGTAAAATAGACAGAAGGGGTATTGATCAGACTTACTTGCCTGAAACTAAATCTGGCCATAGTGCAGCCTCTTGTCAGCCTAATTGATAAAAATGTGAGTGAAATTAGTGATTTGGAGAGAGTCCTGTAGTCCTTAAATTTAGTCCGTGTGCTTAAGGAAGGATAGTATGTATACTTTTCCCCCATTGGTCGTTGAAGTTGTTAAGTAAGGATTTACCTAGTGTGCGATGTCTAGTTCTGGCGAGAGCCGGGCATTTATTAGAGGGAGTGGTCAAGGATTTCTGAATTATTCACATCTTTGCAGCTGCGGCAATAAGTGTTAAAGGAGGTAATCAGTTTTCTAGTGACCCATGCCGATGGCTACAAGTTCGATTTTTGCTTAGGAGATCTCTGGTTTTAGATTGGTTCTATGTGGACCATATCGTTTTAGACATGATGCCTCTATCTAGCCAGACCCATCTTTAATTAGTCTAAATAGTCTTCTCTTGACTTTTGAAATGACATTTTTTGAACAAAAGGGATGTCAAGAATTCAACCTTATCTACCCAGATTGTCGGCCCCTATGCCTTGGGATTCAGGTTAGAATGACAAAGAACTGGTTATCAAGATTCCCAAGTTCCTTACGACATTGGTTTGGGGATTGTTGTTACAAAAGCTAAGTTTTTAAGGGCTGCATAACTGTCCAACTACATCGCTATAATTCGTTTAGGGATTGAGCGTATTTTGAGCTTGAGACATATGCCACCCATTTTGAGATTTTTTTCAAAACCTCATTCGGAAAGTCGCGGAGTTATGAGCAGCTTTCGTACTTCAGGTAGTACCTCAAGCGGCTGTGAACACCCTTATGATGTAATTCACACAGTGCGAGTGAGGTGGTTCGAAACTCAGATAATATTAGGTTTCAATGGCATCCATGCGAGTACTGGCATAAGCAACTTGTACGTCGCTTGCGAAGGGTAGATGTTCTTTTGTACCCAATCACTTCCTCCTCACATCGAATAAGTGAAGATACCTATGACTTGTCAGCAAGTTTCCTTGTTGAGTCATGTCGACGTGCCCACTGCAAAAAATGTTGAGAACCCGAAAGACCAAGTAGATGTTCTGCAAACCTTAGTAAGTTGCGATATAAGACGTCTTGTTTTGAACCATAAACAGAAAATCAAATCTGTTGTTAGGCTCCTTTTCGCAAAAAATGAAAGATGACACAAGATTCTTCGCAACTCAGGAGCGGGTTTGACAGGAGTAAGAAATTATCTTAGTGTTCCCAAAAAAGCTTTCTTTTGAAGTTTATGACTGAAACGAACGGCTTACTCATAGCATATTCCCTGAAAATAGATTTTCCCATGTTTTTTTCTTTTTTGCGTGAAAAGGAACAAAATGTACTGAGACGAATAAATAAGAACAAAAAAAATTCCATCCACAGTGGAGGAAACAGGCCCACTCCGATTATTTTTCGCGAGATCAACTGCCAATAACCTTGTGACAGCAGTAGTCTCGCGTAAAACCACTATCAACTCACTCTAACCAGATCAATCCCAAAAAGTTCGTGAAGCTATTAAAACTAAACTGTCACTTGCATGATGAAACCCATCACAATTCTGTTGTTGCTCGCTCTCTATCACTCAATTCCAAATCAGGTGATTATCGCTTAACCACCCTCGATATTTCATCATTCAATCCTTGAACTGATTTGGGATTTGAGGCCGCGCTACGTCCACAGCAACCCCTGTGACCCACACATTCGACATGTTTTCCTGTGTGTTTACCAAAAAATCAAAAGAGCCACCGATAACCAACAACTGTCACTACAGCGAACAGCGACAACAGCAAAAAAAAAAAAAACCATGTTTTCATTGTGTTTTACTCCTCGTTATTCGCAGTTAATATGACATGCTAATTATATTTTAAATGATTGCTGAGACATGATAATAAAACGTGGCCATTTGACACTTCCCTGTTGTTCAGAACTGTACCACGAGAACGGCGCAATCGAGGCTTGCCTGACGTTAGTGTCTAACGCGCAGTTTTCCATGTTATCTCCGTCAGTGGAACAAGTATCTTGAGATTTTTTTTCTCCCATTAAACTGAGCTAATCGGCGACTATGATGGCGACAGCAATGACAGTCGATGAGTATGATGTTGCTCTACAAAAGGCACACAAACCCATACACACAGAAAATCAATCGGATTGTGAAGCACACACGAGAAACGACAGCCTGTGCAACCCTATCCGCACAAATTATGGTCTCAGCAACAATGGCGAACATGACATTTTGCAAATCGCACCTATCTAGAGTTACAGGGAGCAACAACAAGCAGCCTGGTGAGACCATCTCTTAAAGTGCTCACGCATTGTTACCACTGCCGGCGCGGTGTGGCTGGAAACGGTTACTGCCTAGACGTTGAGCATCAATAAATCCGTGCCCTCGAGCTCCGTCGCACCACCATTGCTTGCGTTGCCTGTGTAACTTCCGGCCGACGACGAAGAATACGAAGAATACCATATCAGTGCAAGAGCACCAAAGACACAGCTACCTAGTGGGTAGCAGGCCAGCCGTGCCTGGTAGGTTGCTACTTGCTACCATCCTGCTCCAACTGGCTGACCGTATCTATCGCGCAGCGAATTTATCTCGTTCGCCTGAGATGTTGTTTATTGGCTCCTGTTCACATGTTGGCACAATAATTTTCACCAACATGTTCCGATGAATATAGAAACGCATAAATAAAATGATATACTGGTCGACCTGGTTTGGCCGGGCCGCCGCACTGCAGAGCTGCCGTGTGCACACGATATGGCCGTTTATGGCCGATATTGCGTGATTTGAATTTGTGTTGCACTCGCCACGATCACGGTAGCAGTAGCAGTCTCCCGGGCATAGAGATCGTTCAGCCGCCAAAAAGTACATAAATTGCTTATGGATTAACGATAATGGATAATGGGGAATTTATTTGCGGATCGGTGTGCTGCATACGTGGGCAATGTAAGGTAGACAACTATGGTCGTCCGTCTCGGCATGGCCGAAACACTAGTGTTACGCAAATGTCAACTTGGTTATCACAAGCTTTCAAAATTGTGAATTCAATTGCTCGCAAATTGATTATTATTCAGTGACGTATGTAAGTACATGTGTGTGGTCCCCGGGCCTCATCATCGTTTAGTGACGCGCTTATCAATCGGCACCAAGTAACCGATGTTATTGGTTGGTTACAGTGTGTCAAACACGAAACATGTTGATAAGTTGAGTTCAAGTTTAATGTCAGCTTTTACTGAAATATGTACTTCGAGGGCAGGCCACTTGATGTTTAGTGTCGCTTTCCAAGATAACGCATCGTTAGGGGAAGCTTCAGCATCAGTGTAAAAGCTGACCTTTAGCTGCCCATATTTGGTCTGTCAACCGAATTTAATGACAAAAAAACACGAGTGTATCCGGATGAGACAGAGACGCTTCCACACACTCTAGATGATTTGGGAACAGGGAAGAGTATCGAGTACCTACTCGAAGACGGAAATCAGACGGAAATCAGACGGAAATCAACAGATCAAAATGAATTGAGATTGCCCTACTTGAAGGAACATGTAGGGATCAAAAGTTGGAAAAGAAGGGATCAGCCTTGGAATTTTCTTGGCTCAGAAGGAAGGGGACTGCATCTTACTAGATAGACATCTTTTTAGTTAAGTGTAAACATGTGCCCTTACAGTCCATTCCAAGAAAAATACGAGCTATTATTCCAACTACTGACCCATAAGTTCAACGTCAGTTCTTTCTTAGGTCATGGAGAAGCAATCAAGTCCTTAGAATCATTCTTTACAAATGCACTAGATTGCCGTTCGTTCAACGTTCACCTCTGTTGGGTGCGAGGGCGTAGGGACATTCCAGAAATCTGTAAGGCTGATGAACTCGCCAGATATGGAAGAACAATGCTCATTTTATTAGAATATGGTGCCTTATACATACCCATCCCTACATGTAAACTCAAATTTAAACGAGGTGCTCTCGAAAAGGACAAATCTTAGTTGGAAAAATGGTATAAGGTGTCTAGATCTTAAACGCTCTAAGGATTTGATTTACCTTAGAAGAAGCAAAACTGTATCATCACTGGACACTGTCTAATAGACAAGCGTGCAACAAGGCTTGGCGTTTAAACAGATGGTTTCTGCAGAAGCTGGATGGACGAAGAAGAGGAGGAAACTATCCCGAAACTTCTTTGAAACTGCCATGCTCTCTCCCATTGAAGGAAACTTCAATTAGGTGCTTTCTTTTACAACGATCTAGGCGATCTGACCAATACAAAATTTAGGAGCCTCCTTCGCTTCAGCAGTAGCTCCAACTGGTTCCACAAGGAGGCCCTACCGCCATAGCTTGGTTTAAAGGTTTTTTACAAGTTTAAGCAAGACCTCTCACTACATGTGTGGGTTTACTCGATCACATGTTTGAGTTTACTCGATCATGTTCACCAGCAAGTGTTTACATTAATCGCTGATCGAACCATTTGCAGTTTCGGATTCCTTCTTCCGAATACTGCCACCGTTGGATGCTTCTAGAAGGTATCATGTTGCAGAATTGATCACCATAAAGAAACATTCCAATTTGCGCAAACTTTGTTAAGAGCCGATCACTAGCTTTTAACGCTTTTCGAAATCATGTCAAGATATCAGAGTATAAAGTGGAACTTATCCCTTTAAGCCAGTTATTTGCTTTAGAATGTGAATCCAGGGAGTACTAGAAAAAATCCAATTTGCAACCATCAACATTCGACCTTGTCTGGCACAATTACTAGTTCCGAAATGTGTGGAAAACCACCTTGTGCAAACTTCTCATTCAATCTTAGCAAACTCTTCGCCAAATTTCAGACAGGGGTCAGTGTGTGAGACCCAATTTCACCTTCAATGTGTCGAGGAAAACAACGTTCCTCTTCTTATACAGTCAAGCTACTTTAACGACGCTTGACTCCCCTAACATGAAACCCAAGCTAGACAGTCAAGTTTCTTTAAATCCGTTTCAAAACCCCTTATATCAAACCAAACTCAGTTCTCGAAACGCATGCAGTACTTAGTGAAGAGGTGGGAACAATCTAGTCAGGGACCGAATTACCGCAATCGATAACGACTGAGTGAGTGGAACTCGTGATCGAATGATCGATTAACTTCATTGGGAGCGGTAATGCCAAATCGTCAAATTTCGATGCCGAGTTACTCGTTAACAAGTATGGTTATTCGGCCCTAGGCTTCACCAGATTTAATTCCAGCTTATCCAGCTTATACGAATCTACTGGTAACGAAAAAACGAACTGACTAGTGAAAGATGGCGCTCTACTATTCTTCATTGGCCCTGAACTTTTCTGTGGGGTTTAACTCAAACCTATTTCAGTAAAATTCTAAAGAATACACCAGGACAAACGAAACGAAAGGCAACTCTCTCGTTTTCCTCGATGAGAGCAATCTAAGCTTCCTAAATGGCATAATCAGCGGGTTTTGGTTTCTGAAAATTATGTCCTAAAAATGAAGAATCTTTAATTCTTACAATTTGTAATCCTTCACTTTAGAAAGCCATTTCGCAGCAACAGAAATTTTGAGAAATCTCGAGGGTATCTATTCAGGGAAGCTACTCGACTTCTTGACTGTAAAGAAACTAATTTAGTCTGTCTAAACGTTTTCTCCAATCCAACTTAACTCTTCATATCATTGGTCAGTGGCTTAAGCTGTTGACCTCCATGAAGACGGATTTTAAAAATTGCTCAAAACTATGTCA
Source organism: Matsumyia berberina (assembly GCA_917880715.2). Taxonomy (NCBI): domain Eukaryota; kingdom Metazoa; phylum Arthropoda; class Insecta; order Diptera; family Syrphidae; genus Matsumyia; species Matsumyia berberina. The sequence continues at coordinate 42,763,713 of OU862870.1, forward strand.
ACTTGTATAGACGAAGAATTGAATTGACTAAACAAGGCCGCCTGAAGTCGCCTTAAGGATATTTTTATACAAACTGTTTGACTGTTTTTGTTTTACGAAAACATGTCACCAGCATCCCCTTTAGATCTGCCGCAAGTTGACCTTAAACTCGCAACTTGTTGTGCACACTGTACTCCGACTAATTTATCATTTAAAATTTCCCCCCGACACATGCAATTAATTTTCCCAAAGGTAATTAGTTATCTCCCCACGCACTCCAACGGCTCCAACTATCGGCCTTAGATCATTCCAAAGGCAGAAGCCGCTTCACACAAAATCTTCGCAATAAATTTGTCATCGGTAATGATCGCGTCACACACACACAACATCTTTGTGTCGACTGTCGAAACAAGCATATTCCGTAAAAATAGACCCTCCCACCGCACACAGCACATGCCACACAAAACGGAAGCCACTGAGTTCCCAAGTAACTCTATCAATCCGTGTGCCCAGCTGAAGGGGGTGGTGGTATGTACTCTGCTCTCAATTTCCAAATTTTCACATTGTTGTGTTGAGATTTTCAACTTCGAACATCCGTTGAATAGTGCCATTCCGGAAGGACACCCCTTTTGCACCCAATGGACTCACAACGGCGGATTGAATCTTTGTTGCCAAAGTGTAACCAGACATGTGTACGAAATGTTTAAGTCATCATGGTTTTCATACCGCACCCCACCCCTTCTCGGTTGATGTACTTAGAAAGTGACATTGTAGAAACTTTTAGTATTGTAAACCCTCTCGGTGGCAATTTTACCACCCCTCCCTTGGGGAATAATGGTCTCATGTACACGCAAAGTTTTCGTTCCTCTTTCGGGCTAAAGTGTGAGTGGCTGTCGTTGCCCGAAAGAGCAGAGTCTGATGTGATACAACTCTCGGTGTGACATGTTTCCAGTGCCACTGACACTGACTCTGATGCGAGCAGTGTCACTGTGCACACAGAGAGGCGTTTTAATTAGGACACATGTTAGTCCGGTGTCGCACATGACTAAGGGATTTACTTCTGCCAGAACAACAACAGCACTGCACTCTCCGGAGAACTTAATCTGCAGAAAAACCGAAACCAGTTCCAGACCACAGCCGGTCGGTGAATGTGTGCATGTCAATTTGCCTACAACGTGATTAATGCTTCACTCGTCGCGAGCCATTCAGATACCCGCACTATCGATCAAAGATCGTGTTAATAATGCGCGCTAGTCTTTGTCTCTAATGCGGTTTAATTGTACTGGCGATCTCTAACAAATTAAACGCTGTTAAGTCGTCGTCCGCGCCGGGTCGTAATTTGAAATTCAAATTTCCGTCCGATCGGGGACAATCCAATCAAATCCCATAGCCGATCGCGGCGGATCATCGTTGGAATTTCCGAAAGCGAGATCGCTGCGATATGTAGTCCCATCAATCGATTTGATGGAACTTTTCGAACCGACACCAACCGACCGATCGACCGAGTGTAGCGAGGTAGTAAAAGCGGAATTGATGGGTCGTCTTGTGTCGCTTTGAATAGGTGATAACATAACGACTCGTCCGCAGCTACCATCGCTGCTGCGATAGATACTTTAGAATACTTAGATGAACAGATAGATATGTAGGTACACGGAGAGGAGATCTCGCGTCAACAATGTCAAGTGGGTGTTTACAATTTGCATGTTTTGTGTGTTGTTCTCGGTGGATTAATCGCCACTTAGGTTTCCATGCTGGAATTTGTCATTAAGATTTGTTTTTTATGGGAATTCAATTAACGGGACAGACTGGTTCTCCGTTTGTTGTTGTGTCGTCGTGTAGTGGTGTCGCTGTCACCGTTGATCTCTGTGTGTTTTGATTTTTACTTTTCCACCGCCACTGTCGCTTTGTTCAATGGATGTGGGAACTACGCAAGTAAAAGTGTCCCAACGAGCTTGTTCTACACCAGGTATTTGAAGTAAAAAAAAAAAAAAAAACATGAAACGATTCCCATGCCTTCGTATACGCACTGCGTGCGGTCCTCCACAAGCGCAAAGCCGTCCAATGTAAACAACCAATTACACAGATATACACAGTGACCAACAAAGGAACCGTGCAGACGCGTGGCCAAAGAAAACGGAGACACATTTCTTCGGGACAGCATTAAGGATGACTGTCATTTTTCAGTTCCCTTCGGTGCCATCACGTTGACCACCCCCGACGAGAGTGTTGTATGCTGCAGCATCGGTCCATCGTGGTGCATTTGTGTGGCGAAAATAAAATATGACATCAAAGTCAACATCCCATATCATTGCTATGGCACTAAGCTAGCAAAACAAGCAACACTCCAAGAGGATAACTTGGTTCCTTCGCTCGGGCGTGCTCATGACATTCTCATTGTGGAGTTTGGAAAGGATTAATGGGTGCGCGTGCAAGGCATCTCCGGTGGTCGGCCATGCATCAGAGGGAATTTATTTCAATGAGTTTTCCACTGCGCCCGAAAGAAGCAGAAAATACATTGAATCAACGAAAATAATGGAGCGTAGTCTGTTTGTTATAAGATGTTTGTGAAGTCCTTAAGCTAAGGTTAATGACTGAGAACTTACAAGAAAATGCGAGGCCTTAACTTTAATAGCATGAAGATTTTTTACTGTTTGAAAAGCAGTGAAAGAAAACACCGAAGAAGTTAGTTAAGGTTAAGCCCTTGCTAAAGGCAAGTAGTCTGGACACCAACCTCGGACATAATCGAGTGAATTATAAAAAAAAAAGATGGACTTCGTGACTTTTGAAAGAAGACCTCGAAGGAGCAGATTTTTACAAAAACATAAACTAAGGATTTCATACATCTTTTCAAGAGTATTGGCTTGGTTTATTGCCAAGGGCATCGTAAAAATTCTATATTGTACCAACTGAACTAGTTTCAAGCCGATAAACGTTCGACCTTCCTGATGAAAGCGATCATAAAAGCGAGCAAGGACTTACAGAAGTTTCGCAACCTAGTTTTGCACAGAGTCACGTATTCACAGACCTCCTCCTCGGACTTGGCATTTAGGACCTGTACCCAAATTCAGTTCAGATGATATCCTAGTCGGCAAGGACCGAAAAAAAAAAAACTCAAGAAACGAATGGGTTTATCGACCTGGACGATAGTCCAATACGATAAACTCAAAGTCGAATTTGTTGGGTAAAGCTACAAAAGGTCTGGAAGACCCTTATAGCTGCCCTAAACGAGTTTGAAGTTTATGAAGTGACAATTAAGGACTGTAGAAGCCGTTTGATTGTCCCTGAATATATGGATATAAGCGACTTTATAAGCCAGAGTTCAGTTGAATACTGGCTCATGTGCCAATAATCTGACGTTAAGACTGAAAATTACTAGACGTTTTTTAAGAGGCTTCGATCTAGCCTATGGACACCAACGGCGACTTTAGAACAGTCGTCCGTGTACCAAACACCAAATGTTCATTTGAGTTGGTCACACCATTAAGTTCGGGCATCTAATGTTCTCCGCACTACGTCTCTGCATACCAAACCTTACCTCTATAAGGTTTAGCAGCATACTGTCAGTAACCCAAGTATCATGACAAGGGATCTTTTTAACCTCAAACTCTTTTCTAAGCCGAACGCTTCTGACTTGACGTTGCCAGCCTTGCTAATCATTCGTTTCAATACGTAACGTAACGTATATAAGTAGAGAATCGAAGATAAAAAGCCGATCTTTTGTCCCATAGTATGACGATGGTCCGGTCTTGTTATATGGCTTAGAAGCAGGGGCTCTGACAAAAGCGAATGAAAAATCTCGCAGTTGCTTTGCAATGAAAATTCTTCGCTTGAGGGAGAAAAATGGATTAACGTGTTCTAAAGCGAAGCCAACCTGGTGAAAAATTGCGTGGATATCAGCGCACCAGCTCGTCGAGTCTTTGAGGGACAACGCAGCAAAGGAAGACCCTACTTTAGACAGCGCACACAATTTGGAGAGTGATTTCAACCAATTAGGGGTGCGAAACTGGAGGCAACTAACTAGGCGCTGAGCTAGATGGAGGGACCTGTTGGTTAAGGCTGTAAGCGTTGTTCCAAGTAAGTGTGCACTTACATAAGACATCTTCGATGGCTGAGTTGCTTAAAACACATGGACTTCTACGCACTAACTCTGTGAGCCACCGAGGTTTAGCCAGACACCACAATGATAGATGGTTGGTAAAAATGGTGAAAGGAGGGTTGAGGTTTTTCTTCTTCCATATTCGCTTTTGAAGGCACTTACCAATGGCACGTACTGACTGCAAATTCAGGATTTCTATGTCGCCCCTCTTAGCCTGATGGTACCGCCGGTTGAAGGGATCTAAATGAAATGAGTGAACTCTTTCATCACCATCGTTCGGTATTCGATGCCAATGGGGGATAAGAATTTTAGCAGACATCATTAACTTTGAAGTCCAGTACTCCATTTATCATACTTCAGACTTTAAGCAGCATGAGCCTTATACCCAATATGGTGCTTAAAAATACCAAAAAGTTATTCGCTGCCACTGTTTAATATCCGGAGCTTCCACGGATTTTCCAAGGAAAGAACCAGTTTTTAATGGCTGCAATCACGATATCCTTTCATTTCAAAAGATGTTGACGCTTTAAACAGTTTAAGGACAGCCAAGATTGCCAACAGTCAAACCCCTCAAGGAATAAAAACCCATCCCAACTTGATTTGCAAATTTACTTACCGGATTCGCATAGAATGGTGGCTGATCCGCTCCCATTCCAGACAGATATGCAGCCATACCCTCTGGATACACGCCCAGCGGTACACCGCCGGGGCCAGTGGCGGCAACCAATCCACCGGCTGCTGCCAAACGCGGGTAATTTATCAAATCATATTGACACGAACACACCGTTTGTCCGGTGATCGGATCGGTGAATATTGTTCGTCCACTATCACAGCATCGGGCATTCGGTTGGCCGTAAGGAGTCGCCGCAGAGCATGGTGATGCACTGCGTGCCCCAGGCGGCACTGTCGACGTTACAGCCATCGTTACTGGCACAGTGGCAGCGGCAGATGCAGCGGATGGTGGCGATGATGGACTCGATGAAACGGCGTTCTGTAAACAAGTAAAAAAAAAACACAACGTTAGAAACATTATTAATCTGTCAACCAGAACAGTGATTAGAGGCTAATCCTAATCAGCAACCAATATACTATGTAGGGGCACAAACAAACAACTTATCTGACTCCCTCCCAGCAAACACAGTAAAAAAAAAAATCGTCAACTGGATTTCGAATTTAATCAAAAACATGAGAGCTTCGATCAAAAACACCGCCAACATGTTCAGATTGACAACACCGATCGATCGATCGATCGATTTGAATTAATGAAAGCAAAAAACAGCTCCACGCACACACAGAGCCACGCCGCCGAGTCGGAGGAGCAGTGACGCGTTTCTTGCGTTCCATACGCGCGATCAGCGATTTTATCTGCTGATTGCAGAGCACCATCGTTGGAGATGATGATGGTCGTGGTGGTGGTAAGTCACCCGGACCCGGGGCTCTTCAAGTGGCCTCTTCTGGTTTTTTGAGGGAATTCGCCGCCACCGCCGTCGCCGGTTGTCGCTTCGCTTTGTCACAAACGCTTTGTGGATATAGCGAGCAAACACACCAAACATAACAAATCAAATCCACAATCGTGTTCGCCTATCACTTTTGTCATGTACACTTATCCATCCGTGGAAGCGCGAGCAATGGTGGCTGGGTTCTTGAAACGCTGCCAGCTTGTCTTCATAGCCGCGCCGCTTAGTGAGTCAATTGATTTGATTTGATTTGACTTTGGGTTGGGATTAAATATTTGTTCGCAGCAAACTAATCAAATGGTAGTGGAAAATAAGAATGATTAACCGTGATAAGGTGCGTGTGTGTAGTTGAGCCTTCGTCCTCTCTCGCTCTCTCAGGGGGTAGGTATGCTTCTATTTTAATCTTATCGCAACTACTTTTGAGCTGATGATGTGTAGCAAAAGTCCGGAAAGTGGAAGTTTGACTTGGATCTGGTTTATGTGTTCAGCCTTAGTGTCTCTGTGTCGGCTGCTTTGCCTCTGATCACGTCGTCTGGGTGTCACAAATCGATTTTAATTGCCACGATTACTGGGTGGTGACGGGTGGCTAGTAAGCAGCGTGTCATTAGTTCATGAGTACATACTTTGCAAAGAGCATTTCCCGCCCTTCCTCCCCTGACCCTTCCTCGCCGTCAATGTCAAGTTGTGAGTCTTGCGCGTATCGCAATCTGATTGAAAGTCAATTAAGTAAATTAAATTAATTGCCACAAGCCCCTCAACCTGCACCTTCTTGCTCGGAATACCTGTCTTCGGTTAGAGTAGGTCGTTGGACATGTGTTCTCGCTTTTTTGGTGGCTGTGGTGCCGCTGCTGTTGCACAGCACTTTACACTAAGATCTTGTCCCTGACACAACAAACTACTCGTGATGTTCTACAAATGTTTTTTGAAAGTGTTTTCTTGTTGTAAAAAAATTTTATTTGTTGCTCCACTGAGAGAGTGTAGATTGGTTGCTTTTTTTCTGTAAAGTAAAGAACAACTTTGTTTTCAAGTTTTAACATGGGAAAAGTAAAACCAAATGACGTAACTCGGGTCACTTTTTTTTTTCTGCGTGTCGATTGAGAGATAGTCATGTTGCAATGGGTGCATTGCGGCATCATATGATCTACATATTGAAGTAAAGATGTTTCACTGGTTTAGACTATCTACTCGCGCATACAAAGACGAGCAGTTGGCTCTTTTAGGTACAGAAGCGACATTGGCAACGTGAACTTTCTAACACCATTCTCCCTCAAAATAACTTTAAAGCTCCACGTCCAATAATATTTCCGCGAAAATAGCTTGAAATAGCAGATCACTTTGGCTTATAAGTTGTCAGAGCCAGGAGGTATCTTGGCGTTTAAATGCCAATTCCAACACACGTCGACATTTAGGGACCCGGGACCGTGATCACATTACTCGTCACGTAAAAACGAGAGACGATTTGGTCCCAGAATGCTCGATTTTACGTGACGCGTTATACAATAACGAAAGAGATGATTTGGCCCAGGATCTGATTGTTCACCTGAGAGCATATCTACTTCTTGTCAAACTGAAACGAATTTCTTCTGTTCTCATGTGGAAGATGTATCAGACATGAGTGACTAGTTCGGCGTGTAATGATTGCAGACTCTTCAAATTAAACAGACATTTCTCAGCCAATAGGTCGGATTATGCTCAAAGCTTGTTGGCTACAGTCTCAAAATTAACTCCGTATTCCAAGTCAACTGACTTGAACGCTACACCTACTTTCTACACAATTTCTGATAACCATTGGGACATCCGAACCTTTGTAAGCAAAGAATTATTTCAGCAGTAACATTCCCCCTTTTCAAAAAAAAACCTATCCACTGACACCACCAATCAGCACCAGAATTTCGCAGCTTGTAGGCTAAAAAAAAGCGCACTCCGTAGCTACATATCTTACGAATACAATTCGGTATTTATCTGTGACTGAGGTAATCGCAAGTTTTACGTTGACGATTAGAATCAGAACAACAACGAAATTTGTAAATTTTTTTCCTTTTTTTTTTTTAGAAAAAGTACACGAATATTTGCCAATTATCGATGAACACGAAAAGATTTAGACAAGCGATTGTATGTTGTATGTTGTGAATGTGTTTAGCTATGTAAAGTATTTATAGGTATGATTTTCGTTTTCTTTTTTTTTTTTTGTATCAAGGCGTTTACCATATTGTTTTGAGGGCCTAATTCAGTCCAATGGAATTTTCGCGAATCCTGATTTCCACGAGTAAAAGGATTTTGCCATTAAGAAGAAGAACTCGGTTCCAATAGGTAAAACATGATGATTTAACCGAAAAAACTATATGTGCCTAAATTATCGCTGAGATGCGATACATTTCTGAACTACCTGCGACACATATATATGTCTGTCGAAGCTAGTTTGTCCAAGCTAGTCTGTCTGAAAAAGAGAGTAACTCTTTTTTCAATACACACGGTAAAATTGCAATAGATTTGAACAAACCTCGTCGTACATGATGAGATCAATCGTACACGACAGCCTGAATCAGCCCTGTGATATGAAACCGACATCCGATAGTTGGCCAAACTAAACAAAAATGTCGCACACGATCAGATTGACAGTCAACACTAAGGTAGCAGTTGTCAAATCGTTTAGACATTAAACTATCGTAGTTAGATACTGTAAGCTCCTCATCATTGAAGCGCCTTCTCGGCTTTCTCCGAAAGTCGAAAAAAGACCAGTAAACTGATGGACACAATGGACCAGTTGCATCTGAGTGCTCCAGTACAGTGTTTTCAAACCCGAAAAAAACAAAATATCGTGGTTAGGAGTCGTTTTTGACTATAATTTTTGTTAAAGTACCTACATACCTCACTAATTACTTTTGACTTGATGCTAAGTCCCATCTTGTAACTATTCTATGATTTTCTATAAATTTAGCCACGTTTAGAAACTGTTTTCAAACCGGAAGCTTTGAATTTGCCTCTCATTCAGCATTTTATTGAGAAAAAAAAACCCTCTGATGTCCCTTCAGTAAGCCACTAGAGATGAGATCATGGCCTTATTCTATTATAAGCAGCTGACGGCAGACAGGATTACATGAAATACGAAATGATTTTGAAGCTTTTAGCATTATCTATCTGTCTTAAAAACAATGACGTATTTTCTTTGCAAAATAATGCACTTCTTGATACACAGCTCGATTGACCTCAGATATTGAAAGACTGTTTGAAACTTGAAACCGTAAATGGGAGACTACACTGTATATTCCTCCAACGCGAGTGTACCTTACTAAGTGAACATTTTACAAGTTAATAGTGACATACAATTTTAACAAGAATGTGCTATGTATATAATGAGATAATTGTTTTAAACGGGTGTACAGAGCCACCGAGGAACGGGGGAATACAGAAAGACCGCGACTCAGGTAGTGCACACAAGCGAAAGGGGACGCTGGCTAAAGATTGTGCTGGGAGACGCTTATTGGTTGAGGCCCAGATCCAACCCGGACTGTATCGTAAAGTGTATAAAGTTGATTATGTCTGACTGCACAGTGAGCCAAACATTTTCGCCACACCAACTCTCGGTAGGCAAAGACAAACCTTAAAGAGCACGATTTCTCACAAAAAACGCTTCTCAATCTACCAATATTTTACTGGCATGAAATCAAAAATGGTGGAAAATCAAGAAGTATGTATACAAGGTCCAATTAACCACCCTAAGCCTACGACCCTCATAATAGATACGCAGCCCATGGAAAATGACAAAAATTATGAAAACATTAGACTGTCAGCTCTAGCAGCTTTCATTTAAATGTTGGTTCACGTCCCCGTTTAAAAAAGTCTTCAGCACAGACTAGTATTCTACTTTCTTTTAGATTTCATTCTTCGTCCCAAGGCTTCATATTCTAGATCTTGCATTCTTAGGATGTACTCGTTACTTTTCCATTAAACTATCATTTCTTGTGAATCAGAGCAGGTACCATCTTAAAACCATACCCTATATCTTGAGTGGGCAATGCCTATAGAAATTGCAAGCATTGATCGCATAGATTTCAGTTTAGTTTGGTCGAGATGAATATTGAGACCACCAATGAGCCACGCAAGCACTAGGTAAACAGTATATCAAAGGACTTATCTTAAACTCTTATCTACATATATTATTCCCATTCTTTCCATTATTTAAACAAAAATTTAGGAACCCAAGTATCCCTAACTTGTGCCGTTTTTATATAGCGTCGTTGAGGTGCAGTCTGTAGTGTTCCAAAACCATAAGATAATTTTTTAATGTTTGTTACCCGTGGAATAAATTGCAAACGTGTTTTCCTCTTTCACTGCTCAGGTTCTGCCAACTTGGTTGCATGGTCTTAGATTGGTAAATGTCCTGAGGGTAATGACAAAACATCTGGCTCTATGCATTGGATTGCTACTTAGAAGCTTTGATTAATTCAGGCTTTACAGGGTTTTTCAATAGGGACGCTACAAAAGTAGAGCGACAGGGACAGCAAACGACGCCATATTTTTCTTGCGGTTTTTTGACATTTCTCTTCAGTAAGGTTTGCCATTTCATGATGGAAAGATATACGAGCCAACAACGAGTCGAAATTATTAAAATTTACTACCGAAATTCGGAGTCAGTGGCCTCAACGTTAAGAGCGCTACGTCCAATTTATGGTCGTCATAATCGTCCTAGCAGATCAACAATTGAGCGTCTAGTGGAAAAATTTGAATCCACAGGCACAGTACAAAATGTTTCCGTGCCAGTGAGACAAAGAAGTGCCCGTAGTGTCGAGAATATTGCTGCCGCTGAGGCTTCAGTTGCAGAAAGCCCAAATGTGTCTCTCACACGTCGTTCTCAAGCGTTGGGCATCTCTGTGACGTCGTTGTGGCGAATTTTGCGAAAAGATCTTGGCCTACATCCTTACAAGATTAAATTGATGCAAGAACTGAAGCCGCTTGACCACCAGAAGCGTCGTATGTTCGTGAATCGGGCTGAGCAACAACTTGAAAATGATTCGGATTTTTATCGAAAAATCATCTTCAGCGATGAGGCTCATTTCTGGCTGGATGGCTTCGTTAATAAACAAAATATGCGGTATTGGTCAGGCAGCAATCCACACGTACTCCATGAGTCATCATTGCATCCCGAAAAAAATACGGTTTGGTGTGGTTTATGGGCAGGCGGCGTCATTGGGCCGTACTTCTTCCGTGATGATCAAGACCGGCACGTTACTGTGAATGGGGATCGCTGCCGTTCAATGATAACCGAATATTTTTGGCCCCAATTGGATGATATGGACTTGGAGGACATGTGGTTCCAACAGGACGGTGCCACAAGCCACACAGCGAATGTCACAATCAATTTATTGGAAACCAAGTTTGGAGAACGTGTTATCTCACGAAATGGTCCAATCGCTTGGCCGCCTCGGTCGTGCGATTTGACGCCGTTAGACTATTTCCTGTGGGGCTACGTCAAGTCTATGGTCTATGCCAACAAGCCAGCGAAGATTGATGAACTTCGTACGAATATCGAACGTGAAATTGCAGCAGTATCGGCCGATTTATTCTTGAAAACCGTCGAAAATTGGGTTCAGCGTCTGGACTTCTGCAAGCGTGCCCGTGGTAGCCATGCAAAAGAAATCGAGTTCCATACATAATGGCATCAAACGTACTTTCACAGGAATAAAGAATTTCATTGATATCCAAAACCGTTTTTGTTTTATTTAAAAAAACTTTTGTAGCGCTCTTATTGCAAAACCCTGTACATATGTGTGGTCGTCGTCTCAATGGTTAATGCGTTGAACTGCTGACCGAGCGGCGTAGGTTCATTTATGTATATTTAACGCACCTGGGTACATGCGAAATTAGGCTTCAATAAGAAGCTCGAGATCATATTTCTTTTAACATATTTTAGCGCGATGCTGAATATTTTCGCAACTAAATTAAAAGTTGAGCACCCTTAGCTTGACTTGTCAGCCAGACAAACTCATTTCTAGGAGATATGATTGTTATATATTCAAAATTTCCACCACCGTGACCGATTCCACAGCTTCGTATCATCCACTGCAATCCAGTACCTATTCAGTATAATTGTGTGTCTAAGTACAATACTTTTGATGTCCAGGTCGGGAGGTTACGAGTACAAGAACACTAACGATTTGAATTCAGGGTGATGATTTAACTTCATGTTCCCTGACAAGACATTCTATTTCAAGCGTAAAAACCTTGCTTTCATGACCCAAGTATAAACTTCAAGCTAAGCTTTGATTCTGAGATACCGGAATAGTCAATCAAAGGTTGTATTTCGGGTATAGACCCCTTGCTTTTTGACTTATGTTTTCGTTCCAACTAAGTTTAGGTTTTGAGAAGGAAAGAGGAAGTAGTTGTACGTTCAGATGGAGAAAGAAAAATTCAATTTATATTTTCAATTTCTCCCGCTGGACTTGTTTATTCAAGAGTCTGCAGCTAAAACTACACAAGAATACGTCAATCGAAAGACTGGGTGTAAAATTCGAAGGCAATGTAGTAGGTAACTGCAAACTGCACGACCTAGCTACCTTAACTTTGATAGACAGTTTTTGAATTATTTTCCGGGTAAAATAGAAAAGAAAATCAACAAGACGATAACATTCACATCCATCGTGGTGTTTTTTATTTCGATTTAGTGGTTTTGGAGTCCAGTGCTTTGAGCATTGCGCGACTATATATGCCTATGATGATTTCGATTGGTGATAATTCCACATAGCTTACTTTTTTTTATTAAAGATGTCCAGTGTGCCTTTCCCTCTTAATTTTCTCCAAAATCATTAAAAGTCCTCGAACAAATATCTGACAAAATGTCAACAATAATAAAATCCACTTAAACTATTGTCAATTTGTCATTTTAAGTCTACGAACGGGGGTTGTCATTTTATCATAATTCCCTCAAACCAACCCAATTGAAAACTATTGATTGTTGTCCAAATGTATAGCTTTTTGAAATGACTAATCACTCATAACCTGTTATACATGCATTAGTGGCACACACCATTCAAAATACTAGCACATCAATAATGTCATTATCTTAATAAATGGCCTTTGCAAATTATGCCCCCATCCTCCTATAAGCGCCTTAAGCCGGATTTTTGATTGTACGGCCACACAAGTTTCCGCATAATCTAACAAATAAACAAAAACATGCTTATTTTTATCATTTTGACTCATTCCTCATCTTTGGACCTCCGCTACAAAAACTAGCTGATCAAACGATTTTCCTACTAAACATCGCTTTGAAACTTAAATTCTAATTTAAGACCGGCGTTTCAAGCTGGAAACATTCAAACAATAAATAACCAGCCAAAAACCAAATAAACACCACTAAAACACACGTAAACATTTCTGAATAAATAAAAATTAATTGTATGCACGAAATAAACAAATCAAAAATAAAGAATGGCATGTTGCACTTCTGGGAATTACATTCATTACTACCATTCAAATTGGTTCACATGAAAAACTCGTAACGGCAATACTTCCAAGAACTCAGTAAGCATTCTTGAAAATTTCTATAAATAGAGATTCGAAGGAAGGCTTTTAACAATTGATGCCGGTTTGTAGGTACACTGAATTCGTACTAGAATTTACGATGCACAAAAAATATTACCACGTTCAGTGAAACTATCAAACTATCTGAAGAAATGAATGTCACTGTTAAACAACTAGAAGAACCTAATCGATCGAACATTGTTTCTCCACAAATACCCTGCCGAATGAAGTAGTGGTGTGGAAACGAGCCGCTCTGTCCTTAGAGTCAATCCTTCTAAAACGGATTAAGAAATTAAGTTTTCCCTCATTATTCTCACCCCTTGCGGTCGGCATGGCTCAGTGGGTAATGTATTAGACTGCTGCGCAAACTGCGTGAGCTGAAGACCCACCCATGTCAACCGAACTTTTCTCACGGGACCACCTCTCGTCGGGGAATGACAAACCTCCGGCAATCTAATTTGTCATGAAAAAGCTTCTCAATTCGCCGTTCAGAGTCGGCAATAAATTGTAGGTCCCATACATTCGTGCGAAAAATGTAACACGCACAACATCAATGGTTACGAGAAGCTAGGCCTTGGCTCAACCCGAAGTGTCGCTCCAGCTATTTATTTATTTTTTAGTCCAATCTCTCACACAATGTTAACTATCTGCGACTAATCCTATAGAACAAGCCTTTGTGGAGAGAAAATATTGCCGAGTGCTTGAAAATCCCTAATAGCACTTTAATCAGGGGGAAAAATACGTAAGTCACATTGGGCTTACAGTCAAAAATTATGCACTGGCTTAACACTGCAGTTGTTAGACTATATTCGGTTTGGTGGCCAGCTTTGAAAAATAGAACCACACTTAAAAATGACCAAAAAAGCCCATCGCGTGGCATATATTATAATCATTAGTGTGTCCTGCGAACTTCTCTAACTGCTGCGCTCCTAACTATCCGACAGTTTCTGCCAATGATTATTTATGGCATGTTCCAAGTCATTAACACACCCCCGAGATACTAGTAAACTGGGTAAGAAAAAGTGGAACATAGCGGAATCATAATGCGTCTTAGCACCCTTTTCAGATGCAACTGATATGCTGCCGACCGAAACTGACTTCAGCCCGGGCTACAACCATAAAAATACCGCCTGCGGTTAAAGCGAAGTCCTTTTTAATGACTTGATCTTAATTTTCACAAACGCCTTCTAAACAGCCGAGAAAATCTGTTTTTATTTCCATTCTCCCTAGCCTGAGCAGCGTAATTCAGGCCAAAGTCACAGCTGTATATCAGGCAATCGCATGGCTGAGATTAACACAATGTTATTGTTAAAGAGATGCCCATGGTCTAGTGATTAGCATCATCGCTTGTCACTCTGAATGTTCGGGTTCAACTCGTGACGTTGAAAAACATTTATTTCTTAAAAATCAATAAAATCAATTTACTACAAGAGCTGATTTCGACTCTACTGCGAAGGCACTGACAGTACGATGTCATGACTTGAAGGGTTGATTGGGGTGACACTAGGAGATTCGAAAAAAATTCCCGTGAATAATATACACCACAAATGTCCCCAGCTAGTCTGGACACCACCCTCGGACGCCATTGAAACGTAATACTACCTGAGATTCAAACCACTGCCCTTCGCTCGCTCTGTGTGAAAAACATTATACAGCCCCATGCCTCTGAACAAGATCGCTAAATAGTATAACTTTACACTCTGTTTTGTCCCAGGTCACAACAACATCTTGGAGAACTGTACGCCTGACGAACTAGTCAGAGACGGCTTTCCAGGCACCAGTAGTAATTACCTTGATCATGTTTAAACACCTTCATCATTCGATACTCTGTTGAAAGCAAATCGTAGATGATGTGAACTAAACTCATTTAACTTATCCTTGATCCTAAGAAATCGCGTTAGTTCGATTAGGAAAAGGAGACCAACTTTCAAAATTAACCAATGGCATTACCGCACACTGCAGGGAGAGTATGGGTGCACTTTCTGTGCATGTGCCCCGCCGTTGCCAGAACTAGAAAAGTTACCTAAGGAGAATACTTCTGCGATGATTTATATGATCCGAACACTGCTAAGTATGGCCGACCTGAACTGTTAAGTTAGAAAATCTAATTGAATCTATCAGTCAGGCTATCTCGTCGACAATAGAATAGTAGTTTGTAGTTTGTTGGTTTGTTTATTGAGTATCCTTAGACTTATTTACACCTCCAACGTGTCAATTGTACCAAGGGGTCTGACTGTGGTCGTTTCTTCTTCATGTTGCCTTCAAATACCTTCTGAAACTCGCATTCCTTTCTCGGTGATTTTAAATCAGCAGTCTTTCTTGACAAGAACCTCTATTGACCACATACAACAAGAGCAAAACGAAGACTGAAACCAGAGTGGCTTGTGCTTGTTAGACTTGTTGAATACAAATCTTCAATTTAATAATGTATTAGTGCAACTGCGACATGCTCTAAAACTGACAGACAAAAAGACCCTCAGATGGCTCGAAATTTTCCAGCTTTTTAGTTGACTTGAATTAAAAGGTGTCTCTAGGACGATACTCTTTGAATCTGGCCGTGCGTATGTGGCTGTGGGTATGTTTGTATGTTCATGCTGTGACAAATCTTGCCATAGGGGCGATTGTCATCTTTCTCGACATTGCCCGGTCTGGAAAATCATCATAAATAGACCCACGCTTGAACAACGCTATGAAATTTTCCAAATTTACTTTAGAAATCTACGATTTGCTTACGATGATTTTCGTCGATTCGCAAATCTTATAGACGACAACGCAATTCCTTTTTTGGTGAACCTAATCGTTTGGTAAACCATTCGTCGAACAATGAATAGATTTCAAACCATGTAGCTATATCTACCTATTCTTTAAATGGAGCAATAACACTGACCTTTCAAAGGAACATAGGTACTGATCGTCTCTATAAACAAAAGTCAAATTCATCGATTCAGTCTCTAGTCGCAGTAATTGGGGTTCTGTCCATCCACTCTATGGTTCTGTCCATTCACACCCATATGCGATCCTGCTGGCGCAGCTATTAAAGGTACAAAACCGCGTCATTCTTTCACTGAGTGGCAGTTACAAGCCAATTATGTTCAGTGATGGGGTTTTTTTTTTTTTTTGCTTAACAAGCAAAATTGATTCATACAAAGTTAGACCACTCAGAAAAGACCCTAAAAGACCCCATTACATCCAGAAAAATTCACTTTTTCATACGATTTTGAATCTGATGACATCATAGGATTTTATATCTTTAAAAATTAAGCCAGAGCTCGCGTTGCGGTCAATGGAGAGCATTAGCTGATTATGATAAAAAAAAAAAAAAAACTCCTTGAATATATGGGTGCCATCGATCCGAAGGAGATGTGGTTAAAACATCACTGAAACCATCAACTTACTGAAATCACAATTCGGCGATAAATTCGAAAAATTTAGAGAAATTGACCTATCAATTGAAGTCCAAAATCATGCGGTTTGACACCCCTCGATTATTTGCGAGCTATCCGACGTGCTGTTGAACCAGCAACAATTGACACCAACATTGCATCATCCACGATAAGCAACCATCACTACTTGAAATATCGACCTAAAATTTGACGGGCAGAATACGCTCCGTCAATAAAAAGCCACGGTCATGAATTAATCGTTTCAATAAAAAAAAATTTTTTGATTAAAAGTTTGTGTTTTATGTACAAGTTGCAATAGACTCATCCAAGAGTTTAAAAGGGGTAAGAAAGTAGGGCACGTAACCTTCTACAGTAAAATCTCCCATGCCAAACAACTCAAACAAACAAACCTAAAAAAACATTTATTTTTCTTCCCTTGGACGGACAACTCCCTATGGGCGGGCAAAAATTTTGGCACCGTCACTGTCGGTCTAAGCGAGATTTCACTGTAGTTGCAAAAAAGAATCTTACTTTTTTTTTCTACTCCTTCAGCCTCAGTGGCCATCTTAAAAAGGTGACAGAATATCGACGCTGTAAAACCACAGACCACATATGCGAATGCAACGATCTGTTCACTTCAAAGGAACTATAAGGAGCGACCATTAGGAAGTTGGTGACAATTCTAAAATAAAACCTAGAATCTTGTTTTCGATGGCAAATGGACTGAAGTCAATTCACTTTGCTCAATTGTAGAACTCCAGTAGCACTTACAGAACAACGACTTTTCAGAAATTCGCCAAACCAGTCTTGCAATCCGAATATTAATTGACGCTATCACAAGAGAAACTATTATGGTGTCTTCCTTAAAACACTGGCAAATAATTCCGAGTAGTTATCAATCGTTTGCAAATACAAATCCGCAGATAATATTTGATTAAATGCATTTAGGTCGCGTGGAATTTTTTCGTCGACAGATTGAGCTTAAACAAAATTTCTAATTGATTTTCGAATTTCAATGTTAGAGAGGATTGGAGTTTCGCACGAATTGCGGAACATGAGATTTAAATTAGTTATTTATTGAGCTTGTAAAGAACTCTCTCATGTCTTTGACAGAAGGTATGCAATAAATATTTCAGTTAGGACGTCACCCATAAAACATTTATATTAACTGCCTTCAAATCACAAAAGCTCGTTTTCTGCTCTCGTCCACCAAGAGCATAGATCGTAAAATAATACAATGAGATCGGGTTAAAAAAACTCAGGTACATTCAGTTAATTAAAGAAATTTATGCACACGCCTGTTCTATTAACAAGACCACTAACAGGGTCGAATTTGTCAAACTAAAATGGATGTGACATGGGATTGTGCAAAGGTTTTTACAGCTTCCAAGGAATTAGAAACTGTATACCATTGTTTCCATTGAAAAGATTAATATTTATATCAACTATTACGTAGGTATCGGCGATTTTAAGTTTAAGACACATTGTAGCGAAACCTTAATGTAGGAGAGGTAACTATAAATCTGACCCAAATTGAGGCTTGTGAAATTGGCTTGTTAAGAAAGAGGGACACTGCTAAAGAACTAATGAATTGATTTGTGTTTCACCGACTAACAATGACGTCTCCACTGAACCAAAATGAGAAATTTTGTGGAATAAAATTTCTAAATTTCACAGAGTGACGTCAAAGTTTACATATGCAAGCTTTCTTTCGCGAACAATTTTTGAGAGTTTTTTCACAAATCTATTCAGCACGACTCCCTACCGTGATCAGTAAGCACAATGTATGAAAATAACTTGCCCCCAGTTCTTGTTTGGTTAAAGACACTTTAAGCGGTTTTTTGATGAGGAAGTAAAGGGTGTTCAAACGCCGACGGCGTTTCAATTCACAGAAATCAAACAGACCCAACGAATTTAGAGCCAAACCGAATTGAGCAAGAAACAGATAATTTAAGAGAATGTGGGAGCACGTCCAGACGGCTTATTAGATGAGCTGTACAAGTCTGCAGAAAATGATTTTGGATGGTACATGCTCTAATTCATCTGTAATGTATGGTTCGACGAAAAGCATGCTCGATGATTGGAGTCTTAGCACCATTTGCTTGATCCACACCAGTCACCTGCATTCATGACAGAGGCATAAGTCTCTAATGCTGCCGCGCATGAAACCATATGTCGCCAAGCTAGTGGGAAATTATCAGTACGGTTTTAGGCATGAAAAATCGACAATTGACTACATCTTCTTACTTACTTAAGGTGGCGCTACATACCGGGGTGGTCCTGGGCCTCAACTACATCTTGTAATATTATCGGGAAGACCCAAGAGTTCTAATTCTATAGCCACCATCTAACTAACGATGGAGAACTCTCACTGCAACCTGTCGGAAAAGACACCATCGGGACACCAATCACTAAGAAACAAATTTGATTGAGAAATACTGAGATACATATGTACTTCAAATGATGTGCATATTGCTTTCATCGACTTTAAGAAAGTGTTTGATAGGGTTCCTACTGATCTAATACATATGTACACATGTTTGGTATTGAGAATGCGAAAAGTCCCCAAGACTTACATAAATATGTATGTATATCACCTTAAACCGAAACATGTCCATGAACATACCACAAAAAAGGAATATCCAAGGAATTTCCTTTCAATGTCTTCTCTGACAGGTCCAACGACTGAGGTTGCTGAGTCATGTAGAGCGGATGGACACCAATGCTCCAGCACGGAGAATCTTTGAATCCACACTCAATGCACGGCGTAGTAGAGGAAGACCGACTCAGGTGGCGCATGCCAACTTGGTGTGCGAACCTGGAAGCAGCTGGCTAAAGATTGAGCTTGCTGTAGACGCTTGTTGGTTGAGCCCCAGGTCCAACCCAAACTGTAGCGCCACCTTAAGGAGAAGAAGAGGTCCTCTCTGACATAGTCTTGGGTTATCTTCTAAAAAATCATGGTAACGAGCCAAACGCAACTTTGGTGTTCAGTGCGGACGATAAACTTATTGCAAAAGATGCCCTGGAAGAAAACGGGATAAATCGTTCTAAAGCAGAGCAACTATGTATGTAATTTGTTTGTTCTCTGAACTACGAATAACTTTCACCAGATGTTCTTTGGACCGAATAGTTGTTACTTAGCTCAAATGTTTCAACAATATTTAGATTCAGATTGCATTATCTGTAAAATGGTGAAAAAAAAAACTGAGGAGTCCTTGTCGCAAAGAAAATTCCGCTCAGGTTAAAAGGTAATTGTATACTTCTCTTTTCTTGCAAGTTGGAATGTCAACCCAAGTCATTGCTTCTCGCAACCCTTCATGTTGTGCGTGTTTTACATTTTTTTTTTTTGTATGAATGGGAGGAGTCTGAACTCTATTGCCAACTCTATATGACGAATAAGGAAGCATTTTAATGACAAATTATACTCCCGAAGGTTTGTCAATGCCTGCCGAGAGGTGTCCCCGCAGAAAATATTTAGTTGATTGCTGGGCTCGAACCTACATATCAATTCGCCCAGTCTGCATGTATGTCTCAAAATGTTAGTAAATTTACAAGGTATACAAGGGTGAAATTAAAACAGCGGGTGTAAAAATGTTAATGAAGGCAGAGGCCAAAAACAATACTTTATGTATTGTTGTTTCATTATAAGTTTGATGGTGTATTTCTTTCTAAACGGTACGTAAATGTAACTTTGAACGATATTCTCCTTTAAATCCTATGTACAGTCTTTCTAATTTTTAAATACTTTTTTTTACATAAATTTATTTTCTTAAAGCAACGCCAGACAGTCAGCATGATCAAATAAATAAACCATTGGTTTGCGTCGGTGGCAAAAATTGTGTTTCTGTCATGTGGGATTCAAACAAAAATCTGCTACTGGATTCACGAATTTTAAATTTATGCCTATACGGTACGTATGACCATGTTAGTATGAATTTAAACTTTCTCAACAATATATGAAGTCACCTCACCAGGAATGAAAGATGTGAACGAGTAGATTAAGGAACGTTGTGCAGGTTTGGACATATAGGCATAGCAGGCTTGTGCTTCTAAATGAAAGATGACATTGAGATAATATAACCGTGAAGATGTCAAATAACGAAGAAAAAATGAAGTTTCCAAATAAGTGCCATTTTTGACACGAATAAATGGCATCTATCTACGAAATACATATGGGTCGGTCAATACTTTTTTTTAACCATCTATTGTTCCGTAATAAAAGGCACTTGCAATTCAAGTGGCATGTCTTACCAATTGTTAAAAATTTGTAGAAGGGTTCAAAACTTTTGACCTCGAAGTTTTATAGAATAGTAAAGAAATACAAATCCTGTGCCGAAAAGCGTTTAATACCTGGCGCGTTATATTTTTTGCAAAAATGAAAGAGACCTACAGTTTTTATTCCTGCCACTTTTCCCAACAAAATTTACTTTGGAAAAAAATTTGGTTGAATTCAGGGTCTGAACCTGTGTCAACCCGTTCAGCAGTCCACCGCACTGCAGTTTAGGTGAAGCAATGCCTATTAAAAGAAAGCGACAGAACTACATATGTATGCACGTCACGCCATTTTAGTTGTAGGCAAACAAATAAGCAATGGTTATGTCTTATGCAACTTTGATCAGTACATATAGAACAATAATTTTGAACATGACGGAAACCGGAAACAAAAAGTGAAATATTAATCGTTCCCTGTTATACATAATCGTCAGTCTAGTTAAAACCAAAGGGCTTTTTGGAAAAAATAAAAACACTGTTTATTAAACCAACAACACATGTGTAACAAGCAAACACCCAAAGCGATAAATGGCCCGATGGTCTTTAGTTCTAGTCGGAGT
The DNA here is from genome assembly GCA_917880715.2 of Matsumyia berberina. Classification (NCBI taxonomy): domain Eukaryota; kingdom Metazoa; phylum Arthropoda; class Insecta; order Diptera; family Syrphidae; genus Matsumyia; species Matsumyia berberina. The sequence goes on from OU862870.1 coordinate 42,784,981, forward strand.
AAAACGTTTCTTTCAACTTGAATTTTCTCTTCTATCTATTGGGAACCTATCACGGTTCCCAACTAAATCATTCTTCTCAAGAATGTCATTTAAAGTTTCTTCGGCTTTGTTACAAAATTTGTATACTCCACTCTAAACTTTATGCACTTCTTGAGGACTCGCAAGTAGTTACATACACGAAACTGGTTCCCAATTAAGCTGAAGTTCTGTTGCTGATTTTTTTTTTATTGCAGTTTCTTGATAGTGTCTCTGTCTTATGTCTCAGAGTCTCAAATGTCACTGTTTAAAGTTCCTGCCTAAGGTCCTTATTTAGATGTTTGCCAACAGTTTTCGTCCCGTTTTTGTATCGCCTTGAGTTTTTTCCCTCTAGCTCGAACAGATGTTTAAGGATAACATTTTAACTCCTTCAAGTCAAATTCTTTTTCTTTAATCCTTATGATACCATACCTTTTTCGACCTTCTGTCTCCTACGGTGAGTACCCTGGTATTCATGGACAAATCTTTTACATTCGGCCACATTTTATTACCAATACTTTGGTACCTCTTGTTTCTGCCAAATGAGTCTGTAAAACGTTTTAGACACGTGTGTGACTAATTTGATTTAGACGTAACCGGGGGGTTACTAGGTATTGTATCATAAGGGTTAAAAATATATCTCTATTTGCAGACGTAGTGCATAGTAACTGCTTACAGTTACGAAATTGTAGGTATGCAAGACAAGTCATATTCCTTCTCATTGTTTCCATACCTTTGCTGCCATGCAATACCCTCTCGACTGTATGGTGTGATGGGTGAAATGATTGGAATGACTACTAGTTCCAAAAATCAAGCCAAACGAAACAAGGTTTTAAAGCAGCTAATGGTGAGTTAATCATATTCAAAGCAGAAATAATATTATTGGCAACATTTTATCCAAAGAAAGTGAATCTGTTGACCAAAATAGAAACTAGGAGTGGTTGAAACGATCCACTGAGATTCTATCAAGATTTAAGCCAGATATATACACATGTATCCTCAGTGCGGATGAAACTACTAGACCTTACCCTTCAAAGGCATGTGACATGGCTCGTGGGACATACAAATATCAATAATTTCAAAAACGTGAAACTTTTGGTCCAGTCAACTTATCGACATACATATGTATGTATGTATCTAATAGCAGATCTTGAATGACAGAAGAACTAATGGCTTGGCTTTAGTTTTGCTGGTAATCAAGTGCTCGTCCATAAAATTTGTGATATAAGCTTAAGCCGGCGTATTTTGATATCCTAAGAAGCCGTTGGGCGTTTGGATTATTCAAAACTAAAAAAAATACTACAGACGCCGGATAAGAAAACATTAAAAAAAAAAAAACCCCAAATCGCTACCTCACACTTCATACATATATACATACTTTCCATTCTAGTCCTTAACTCTCCTCTCTACCTTTTCCTTTCTCTCCATCACTCGGTTTAGATAAACCTCAAAGGACTTTGTCTTAAATGTAAGCAGAAAGTAAAAAAAAAGAAAGCAGGAAGCTAAACCTTAGTATTGGATTGTGTAGGAGACACTGAAAAGGCACAGGTTTAAGACGTCACACTTCTAGCAATTATCGGGCACACATTGCAGAAATTGATATACAAACATACAGGCGGCTTGGAAAAAACTAAAAGAAACTAAAAACCTATAACTTTGAAGACATGATTTGGAAAGATGAAAAATTGAAAAACCTAATTCCGATACAATTTTGAATTTATGAATTTGGCTATATGCCGCAGTAGTACGGCCAATTCTAATATGTGATTCGATGGTCTGGTAGAAGGTGATCACCAGTCAGGGCCGAGGTTGTATTAAAAAAAAAACATTAAATTGCCACAATAATTGCAACCTGTACTGAAATACATTGAAGCGACGGGGAAAAGTTTGCTCGAAGAGGATTGAAATGCAAATAACAAAGCAGACAAGACATGATGTATTCCTTTCAGTTGGAACTAGCACGAATTATTTAAAAATATCAGACCTAGGTAAAGCTGTTACAGCTGCAGTTGACTCAAAAAAAACCATCCTTAATTACAATATGTAATTGGATATTTTATTGATCTCATTACATGTTTCTAGCTTATAATACAACTTTTAGTAACAACAGACCATCATCAAAAAAACAATAAAAATAGCAATCCTATTACAGCAATTCCCACATGCTTACGAGGAATGCGCACCGAAAAAAAGCCTGCGTCGGTATGTCAAATTCGCGTATTTTGAGACTAGAAAATCTTTGAAGATTTAGAAATGCATTCAAAGACACTTTGAGTTTGACGTTTTAGTTAAGTGGTCATCGACAGGTTGGAAAAGCCTTAAACTCGGTTGCTTGTTTTTCCAAAATAAGATGACATGAACCAAATTCGAAGTCAGAGTCAATCTCTACTATCAAAAGTTTAATTTATTTTATTCATTTTATTCATCTTTTCATTTTGTTTAGCGCAATTTTAAGTTGCATAGCATATAAGCACCGTGTGTGGCGGAGGAATTTCAAAAAAATTGATCGAAATCGTGTATACTGAAAACGGAACCTGTAAGGGAAACACATTGACTAAATGAAAAAGTTTGAATCAAATACGTTTAGGACCGTCGGCAAGACAATTTGTACATGTAGCCACACGTAGGTAGACTTATGTACATACTATGTATGTATGCCTGTGGTATTCAAAGTGCCAATCGGATTTAATAGTTCACAAGTGGCTTAACTCCAATGGTCATTAGTTCTTGAAATTGAAATTTTATTTATTTCAGGCGGATTCCACACCCACATTACTCAGAAACTCTTTGCCAATTGTAACAAATTCAAAGAACTTGTTGAAGAATTGTCACTTTGGTCACTCTCAAGGGCATAACTTAGTCTAAATTGGTACAAAGGCACTCGAAATATAACAAGTACCTAGGTAGGTATCTAGGAACAGGTTCTATTGGAAATTTGTTTGAAACCTGCGTCAGATACTGTACAAGCTGCCACCATTTTTAATGCCTGAATTTGCACCAATTTTTAATATTTGCTTTTATCGTCTCTAAACTTTCTATCACATTTTCACTGAATGACAGCAAACATTTCCGTCGGAAATGGTGAACTGTCACCTGCATATGCCACCCCGGAACTTTGTCTTTATCCGATAAAAACATCTCATTGTTAACCAGAAAAAACCCACCCAACGGCAGAACCACTTTCACACAACAATGTTAGGGCCACCTTGGCACGGATTTAGTTTTTTTTTTTTTTAAATAAATATCTTTTTGTATTTACCATCCACCAATTGAGTGAAAATCCAAAATTTGGAGAAGAAATTTCAAAAAGAAAAACTTCGATGAGTTGTGAAATTGCGTCGGTGAAGCGACATGCAAAAACAAGTAAAAAAAAAAAACTAAAACACTGGGTACTGCAATCACAAATGAAATTCTTCGTCAGATGTTGTATATCCGTGAAATCCTTTCAACATTTAACTAATTTGAATTTAGATACTCAATGGGAATACACACCATTACCATTACTAGACGCACTCACGATGTTCTTTCATTACTTCCGCGTGTAATAACAAATGAAATCTTTTTTTTTATAATTTTTTTCTTTTTTTTTTTTAGCACAGGTCCACGATGTATAAAATCAATTAAATGCGACCGCTGTCGTCCTTTTTTTTTTTTTTTTTTTTCTTAAAAAACAAATCACAACGATCAACTAGTAAACACGTTAGGGGGTGACAGTTAAATGTTAACACGGTGGCGATGTGGTGTGATGGCGTTTACGATCAAGCGTCAAGCGGAAGAAGATACTTTGATGTTGCCTTGAAGATGATGATGATCATTAGAAGTTATTCTCATCCATCGGTCAGAAAATAAACACACGACAAAAATATAAGCGGACAGCGACAACCTGAAATGTATCTTTTTTTTTTGTGGGTATATTGGTGATTTCTACTGCTATGTGGTAAACTGCAGTCGAAAGACACGAACGAACTACAATACGAACTCCCGAGTGGCACGACCACCGAACAATCTGCGTAACAGTCGAAAGTAGACTAACACAATCCCATACGAAATCCAGTCCGACAAACGAAAACGTCAAACAAACGAACGAACAACCGACCAAAGAGTACAACACAAAAATCAACTTGTTTCCCCTCTTTCCAATTATCAAAGTACACACACCAACACTCGTTCAGTGTCAGCCAACGAAAAGAAAAATGACGAAGGGGCAACAACAAAAGCAAAGGGAATCAGAAAAACATGCCAGCAACAACAAATTGCATTCGGCAATAGAGAAAGCCATCCCAAAACAACGTGTACACGAAAGGGAGGGTAGTTCCATCCACACACACACATGCACACACCGCTCCACTTGGCCGCAAATCGCTTGGGAATTTACCACCTCCGTTGGATGGGGGAAAGAGATGAACACGAAAAAATTTGTTGCTTCTTTTGCGTTAATGTGTGTAATTGGACGAAGATGAAGAAGTACACGGTATGGACAACAGAGAAAAAAAAAACACACAGCCGGAGAAACTAAAACAGAAAAAAAAAAAAAAAGAAAGGAAAAGAAGGCGCACATAAAACAGAACACAACCCCACCGATTCCGATTCGGTCGAATACGGGAGCAAGAGAGACACCGATACGCAGCCAATGGTTGCGATGCGACACGACACGTACTTTAATCTAATAGATACAAATGGAAATGAGCGAGCGGGACCGAGGATGCCACAAGAAAAATTGTTGTCGTCGTCTTGTTTCTTGTTTTGTTTGTAGATACGTTTTTTTCTGTCGTGCTCGACGAACGTTGTTGTTGGAACTAGTGTTGCGCCGGGCGCAGGGGTGGGGGCAAAATTACACAACATTATGTGTGTTGGATAAAAAATGAACGGGCCGAGTGAGAGAGGGATATTTGTACGGACGGATCACTTTATATCCTTGTACATAGGAGATAAAAGGATGGATGGAATGAACATAGTTGTGTTTCTCTTCGTGTTCCACTGTGCATTTGTTTTTTTTTTTCTTTTTGTTGGTCGCCGTCTTTAGCTTGATGTTTCTTTTTTTTTTTTTGCGCTGCTTCTTGTGTTTCTGGTTTCTCGCAGTTCGTCGTGTGTGCTTTCTGCTCGTCATCTTTACAAGATGTACATACCAGTGTAGCACGGACTAGGGTCGTTTCGCTCACTCCCTGGCTTTGCCGGGTTGGTTGCTGGATGCAGCACGGCCCGTTGTCGTCGTCGGAGGCAACAACCCCTCCGGCATCAAGGGTACATGCTTTTAGATGGTGTACTATTTTAAACGTCGTGTTCTTTTGACACAAACTCTCTGCAGTGTGGAGTAATTTTTTTCTTTTTTTTTTGTTTCATGTTTGGCTCTTTCGTTTGTGTGTCTTTCGTTTGCTTTTTTTCTGTGTTAATCTTTTCTTGTTTTTCGTTTGCTTTGTGTGTTGTTTTTCCCTTTATCGCAGTGTGGTCGTTATTTTATTTTATTCGGAGTTTTCTTTTTGTTGTTGTTGTGTCTCCGAGATGCGAGTGCGATGTGGGGTTGGGCTGGCGGGTCGGCAGCCCGCATGCTTGAGGGTTTGGCCGGGACGCTGTGGCACGGCGCGGCGCGTGGGGTGGCGGATCCAATATAATATCAAGTTATTCGTTATTCTTTACCCCCGTCGGTCGTCCTCTGCTGTGTTGTGTAGCACAGTTGTTTTCGTGTATTCGTTTTATAGCCACCCCTAATTCGTATCAGTGTTGTTTTCAGGATTGTTAATTTGATGATTTATAGCGGTGGCTCGAAGGTAGTGGCGCTGCTGCTGTGTATGTGAGGGGTGCCGTTTCCTACATACCTACGCATATTGCGGTCGGGAAAAATTATTTATTTCGTTTCATTTGGCGGAACACTGCTGCGTTTAAGCAGCCAAAAAGAAGTGCCTGTCCATGCGGGCTGGGGGTTCTTTGCAGTTTGAAAAATCTTATTCACACACCTAGGTGGAAACTATGGCAAAAAGGACATCAATTTCTGTTGTTCTGGTGTGTCTTTTTTTTTCTCGTAGGGCGTGGCTTATGACCAAAGCCAACGAGGGATGATGTTGGTTCGTTTTTTTTTTCTTCTATTTTTCCGTGTAGTAACGTGATTATTATTATTTCCATTATCTTTGTTTGGGGATAATACATACAACGCGTCTACATATGTACTACAGAAGAGAGAGAAATTTACGGCATGTTCGACGAGCGTCAACACGAGAAATCCTTATTAATATTAAGCAAAATGTCCTTTGATAAATGTACGCATTTCATTAAGGAGTTTAGAGGGTAGGTACCTATAGTCTTTTTGTTTTTTGTTTATTTTCTGTTGTCTCGTTTTGTTTGGTCTTTTTCCATGTGTCATATTGTTTGGCCGGGATGCTTAGTGCTTTGGGTATTCGAATTGGACTCAAATCCGATAAATGTATTTTAGTTCGTTTTTAATTTGTTTTTTGATTTTTAGTAGGAAAATACCTAGATACATGTTAATCGGATTATCCGCTTCTTTATGCCTGAGGCGACTATTATAATGAGATGATGGTTCCAACACGCTTTTTGAAACGACGAACGATTTTTGGTTTTAATCTGCATGTGTAGGTACTTAGTAGGATTGCATGCAATAATATGCAAAAATGTGTGCCCATTGCAGTCAATCACGCAACAAGTAGGCAGAGGCACGCTGGAGTTGGCAGACCGCGAAACGTATTCCAAATATGTACATATGTAAACTTAAATTTTTTTTAGACTCGTGCCTTCAAGTTTCAAGAGTAACTGAAAGGAATCATCACAGATTGTGCGAAAAGATGAAAATCCCATGAAAAAACTTATAAACTGACTTAGAGGAAATATCAGTTCGTTCCGACCACTGGCTGTTGGCTTTGAAATCATTCTAGAGCTTTAGAATTACAACCAAAAAACCATGGATAAGTTCTGTGGAAAAAAACAGAGCGAAGGGAGTTTACGAGAAGTTCAAAAAATGGTCCAAACTTTGGAAGACGGTAGAGTTCACCGACGAATTCAAAATATAACACCTGGAAGAGCGATGAAAATGCAAGATTTTGGCGTATGTGTAACGAGAAACTGAAAAAGAAAAGCTTGCCCAGGACAGATTCGTCGGGGGGCCCTTGTTGACAGAAGTGTCAACGGCTCTTAACTCGACAAAGTGTTCTTTGTGTCTGAAAAGTTGAAGAACCTTAAGAAGTAGGACAGCTGCTAGGTTCAATGTTTCGCCGGTCTCCAGTTCTAACAAAATGCAATTGTCAAGCCGCTAAGTTCAATGTTTCGTAAATCTCCAGTCCTAACACAATGCTATTGCCAAGAGCTCTGTTTATTTTGGGGCTACTGCGGTACAGGCGGTAAAAAGATGCATCTTCTACAGTGAAATATGGGACTGAATTTGCTGATGCATGACGGCAAGTTAATAAAGAATTATATGTACATTTTGGGTGGATACCTGATAACTCGGATATTCCGAAAAAAAAAAAAAAATCTCCCAATGAGTCAATACGGACTGCCGTCATTGGAAAAGACTGGCTATTACTTGTAAGAAATCACGTGAAACTTCCTCCGCAGTTTCTTTTTATCCGAAGAGTGAAAATCATTTGAACCAGACCTACATAACTACAAATCCTGCTCTCTCTGCTTTGAGTAATGTAAAAAATTCCCTCAGAAGACCGCATATCGGCGATACTATAGGCGTCGTCACTGAACACTGTTGCGAGCATGCAACATGCTTTGGCGTTTGTCCAAAAGTTTTCTGTGGAACTTTTTTGGACGAAGAAGAGAAGGACACCATTCCCCACCTTCTGTACCTGCCTAGCTCTCTCCCATAGAAGGAAATTTCGCTTAGGTGCCTTTTTTGAAAACGATCTAGGCGATCTGGCTAAAGCAGATGTTAGAAGCCTCCTTCGCTTTATTGGTTCAACGAATAGGCGAAGGAATTTTCCAAGATCCATGAGGTATCACAAGGGTCAACAGCCATCTTAACCTAATCTAACCTAAGTGTCCCCAGCTAGTCTGGCCAACACCTTCGGACGCCATTGAAACTTAATACTAGTTGAGTTTCAAACCACTGCACCTCACTTGCACCCTGTGAATAATATTATTCCCTTGATGCGCATGTGGATTATAAAAAAGAAAGAAAGGGGCCTATAGTTTTTATTACCTTTTCTGAACGATGGCTGTTTGAGAAGCTTTTTAATTTTTTTTTTTTTTTTTTTTTTTTTTTGCGAGGGTAGGTGAAAATCTTTCATGAGACACCATGAGGATCTACCGCACGTGCTCATGGTAGTGTGAGATTCTTACTCACTAAAAACACCTCCCCTTTTCGTGTTGACTACGACTAAGTACAAAAAAAGCCTTATCAAGTAGTTTAGCTTTCGACAATAAAAGTTCGCGTTGTGCAGGTAGCTTTCCAGTAAAAGCACCTACTAATACCGTCATTATAAGCGGTTATCCCTTATTGCGCTAAATCGAACGGTTTCGTTCTTTGTAGTCGGCGCACAAGGTTTGTCACGTCCAGAATTTGGAGTACGGCGTTATTGCAATGTCCCTGAAGGCGAACACGGAGTTTGCGTGCAAAATTTGTTATTTCATCTTCGACGGTAGCTAAACCGAGGTCTCTATGGATATCGTCGTTTCTAATGTACCACGGCGCATTAACGATTGTTCTGAGCACCTTATTTTGAAAGGTTTGTAAAATATTTCTATTGCTGGTTTTGGTACAACCCCAAAGTTGTATACCATACGTCCATACAGGTTTTAAGACTTGCTTATATAAGAGCAATTTGTTATACATGCTTAATTTGGAATATCTTCCAAGCAGCCAATACATTTCTCTAAATCTAATTTCGAGCTCGTCGCGTTTCTTTTTAACGTGCGGCTTCCATTTCAGTTTCGCATCTAGTGTCATTCCTAGATATTTTGCTTCGTTTGCATACGGTATTTGTACCGAGTTAATGAAAACGGGTAAGTTGTTTATTTTCTTGTTAGTAAAGTTAACATGGGTAGATTTGGTTTCATTGAGAACAATGCGCCAAACCTTTGTCCACTCGCAGATTTTATCCAAAGCTCGTTGAAGCTTTACAGTTGCTGACTCGACTGAATTATCTGTTGCCAGAATAGCCGTATCGTCCGCGAACGTAGCAACAACGGTGCCTTCTTCTTGGGGTATATCTCGAGTATAGAGCAAGAACAAGACTGGACCAAGAAGCTTTTTCATGACAAATTATAATTCGCTTGGCACTCCAACGCACTAACCATTGAGCCATTGTGAACATGGAAAGAAAACTTCGGAAATTCGCAATCATTGCAGAGCCTCTTTCGTCATAGTTGCTTTACAGCGCTTGTTTGAGGTTAGATTTATGTTCGTAGGACCGATATAATTCTGGACTCAAACCACCTCTTTCAATCCAACTGTTTTTATTAACCGGAGTATCCTGTAGAAATGTATATTATTGTCTGATAAGGTACTATAAGGTACCCCTCCAAGATTAATATACTGGGGAATATTCCCAGAAATCCCCAGGGTATATAGTACTTATATAGTTCTAGGTCCATACTCGCCTGCCCCTGTTCCTGTCCATTGTCCCACTCTGTCTTCCTGAGCAGTATTTCTCGACCATAGCACCCCTGTGCCAATCGAGAAGTGCACCACCACTACTGTTTTGGATAGAGTTCGTCGCCCTTTAAAACCGATGCCCAATAGAAAAAATGTCTGTAGACTAATGGGTCTTCTGGCTTTTGTTTCCAACTCTTCAGAGCTACAAATGACAAGCACGCTTTACGGCGTTATGTCTATAATTGCAACCTCAGGTATCATTTACATGAATGTCAGATAGTTCAGAAAACTGTTCTGTTTCAAGGCAAAGGAATGTGAGTGGGGAATGCTTCAACAGAAGGACATCTTTAACTTAATTAAAAAAAACTTTTTATAGCTTTTTTCGGGGGTTGAGTTTCAAAGTGGCCTTGCTTTAGAAAGACAAGACACTTCTCATCCTGGGCCTACCCAAGGAACGTCTACCTGATGGCACGTCTTGGAAGCCGAGTAAAGAACACGCGTTTAACGTCCCAAGCCAACGGAGCATGGACCTCTCTGTTTGAAGAAGTAGCTGCTCGACATTGAGTTTCTCCTGGTGTTCCTAACTCGATCGCGGCGAGTCACCCCAGCAATATAACGAAGAAATCTCATTTCGACAGCTTATATCCGCTTTCTTATTCTTTCGGTCATTATTCATGATCGCTTATTGCCAAATTTTAGAATCATTGCAAATCAACTTACACATTTTTATTAAATATTTATCACAGCTACCTTCATACGTGTGGCTTTTAGATAGCGATAAATTCAAGTATGTAAAATATTTCTCTTTCTTACTAGATGCAAGGTAGAGCGAGGAGCACAAGTCTCCTGACACACTTTCAACAAGTTGTATAAAACCCAACTAAAGACGTTTCGCAAAAAATTCATAAAAACAACGACCTTCATAATTAATTTGCCATGTGTGTAGGCAGGACCGGACTGGTAAATAAATTCGGTTTACGGACATTTATTAATTTGATATCCCGCCATCAACATTTTTCTTGCTGTTTAACTTTTCATTGCCACTCTGCTCATACTTTAATTGATTTCCATTTTTTTGTTCCAACAGTTCTCTCTCTGTCGCCATTAGCATAATGGCTTCCGAATTTGCCTTGACTCATATTGCTTCGTAGATTAATTTTTCTCAATTTAATTATTGAAACTCCATTCATAAGCAACATGTGTATAAGACAAGGACAATAAACAATCTGCCCACTGTAGGCAGAAAGCTATACCAGCTTAAAACCTTGAAATAATGAATGACATTGCGAATTTTAAAAATTTAATCGGCACGACAAAATCCAAAGCCTGATCCTACATAATTATTGTGTGTCGCCGTAGCTCAGTGGTTAGTTCAAGCTCCAACCATATCAACAGAACATATTTCACTGGACCTCCTTTCATTGGCGAATGACAAACCTCCGAGAGCATACCTTGTCATGAAAATGCTTCTCAATTCGCCGTTCGGAACCGGGAATAAATTGTAGGTCCCTCCCAAATGTAAGTCGTACAACATGAATGGTCGAAGCTTGGGCTTGGATCTTTCCGAGCTATCGCGCCAGCTGTTTTTTTTTTTTTTTTTTTTCAAATCCAAATTTCTGGGACTCATTCTGGTCAGTAAAATTGAGTGGAAACCCAATACTATTGAACGCGTTAATTAAAAAAGCCACTTCCGTGCTATACTGCTGCAAAAAAGCCATAAGTAAGAAGTGGGGACTGCTATCTGGTACCATGCACTGGCTTTACGTGTCCGTTGTTAGACATATGCTCATGTACGGTGGACGTCCTTAGACAGAACCTTACACCATAATCTATTGTGAAAAGTGCAAAGATAAGCATGCATATGCATCAGCGAAGCACTGCTCCTGCATCTACATACGTCCTCTAGATATTTTTGGCAAACAGTCAGCTTCTAGCGCAGCCATCAGACTGTAGTTATAAAAACTATAACTATGGTGATAGCCTCAACCATATTGGCCACTCCTCGATCTTAGATCCCCTAACTTTTATTCCGAAAAACACCGACTACACACCGTCTAAGTTGAATTTCAACCTCAACTGGCGGACATCCATTCCTTCCCGAGAGTAGTGGGAGAGTGATGCTGCCAGAGACGATCACTCCGTTCACCTCGATTCCAAAAGCGAAAACCGAGTGGGAGGTGGTGTTTTCTCCGATATGCTTAACCTGAACATCTCCTTCCGCATATCTGATCAGTGTACGTTTTTCAGGAGGAAATTATGGCGATCAACGCAGCCTTATCCTGGTTGAAGCATAATGTGATATCCTTCAAGGACATTATAATTTTTACCGATAGCCAGGCTGATATAAAATCTCTGGAATTGGTAATATGTACATCAAAAGCTACTTCAAACTGTCGCTCATCTCGCATGGAGGTGGCAGAGCTTTTTAACATTCACCTATGTTGGGTACCCGGTCATAAGGGCATTCCAGGAAACTATAAAGCCGATGAGCTCGCCAACGTGGTACTACTTTGGACATCCTGCCGGAACGGAGGAATCTGGATATTCCACTCGCTACATTTAAACTACTCTTAGAGTATGACGCGATCAGCAAAGCAAGCCAAAGATGGAGGAATGGTACTGCATGTCGTACCTCCAGAGAGGTCTGGCCTATGCTAAATCTCTGTTGGTTTCAAAACTTGATCTTGCTCAAAAGGTCGCTCATTATTATCGTTATTTGTGTTCTTACCGGCCAATGTCACATTGGCCTTCATGTCTAAAGTATTGGTCTCTCATTAAATTCCTTCTGCAGGAGCTGCAGGGACGAAGAGGAGACCGAAACGATCCTCAATTTCCTCTGCACTTGTCCTACCATATCCCAAAGAAGGAAGCTCTATCTACCTATCACTTCGACCCCTTGGGCGATCTGTCACATGCAGACGTCAAAAGTATCCTCAGCTTCATCAAGAGCTCCACTTGGTTTCAATAAAGTGAGTGGCGTTTTTCAGATTATAAATCCAAGTGGTATCACAAAGGGTCTTTCCCGGCCTACGTGTGTGTCAGTCACCATACCTACCTACCTACCTTGATCTAATTGTCACCAACAGTGTCTAGATAATGTCTGCTCTCTAAAGTCTTCTTAGATCTTGCTTCCGGCTCCTGAACCGTCTAGCAGATTACCTTTAATAAAAAAATAACTGGCGCGACATCTCAGGCGCGACTTCTCGTAAATACTAGCAGATTAGTAAAATAATGAGGCTTCTTGGACAGTTTAGAAGCTTCGGCTATTTTTTCCCCCTTGAACACCTACCGTCTCTATTTCACTTTTGCTAACGTTTGATTAAAATTGTTCAACATTTGAATTAAAATTTTAAACATTTAAAACCTAAATGAGTGCTATAGTCATATGCAAGTACGTATGTATGTTTCTATGTACCTGCTTGTACAAAATTTAGCCAATTTCCTAAAGCAAAACATGTAAGCGCTATATAAGCTAAAAAAAAAAAAATCACTCACACGGGTATAACTCATCCGCTTATTCCCTTAGATAAAAATAAAAACAAAATAAATTCCATTCGTATTACACTTTATTTTCATTGCACAAACAAATTTATTTCATTGTTCGTTAGCCCCGTGACGTCCACAATTGCAGCAGCTAAAAACGTACACACAAGTCTACTCTGAGCAATTGTGTGTTCGCACAGAGAGAAAACAAATGGCGATCAAACTTACATGCGTGTGCAGTATAAATCCGACAAAATCGCTTTCCATTCGCTTCCACTATCCAACGTCTATTATTTATTATGCCAACATCAGCCGTTAATAGTACCAAGTAGCGTAATATTTATATAAAAATTACGCACAATAGATGCCTACAGGGGCAGATGGCTGGCTGCCTCTGGTTGCACACCGAACAAAGGTTCAAGAGGGTTACGCTCATGCTAGGCGTCGTTGTCGTCTTTGTCGTGTATATCTCTATGTATCTGCGCGCTTCCCTAATCGCATTCGAATTGAATCACAGAGCCACAAATTAACAAACAGCCGACCCAAGGACTTCGCCTAAACAGGGAAACTTTTCGTTTTAATTTTTTTTTCTTTTTTTCACTCCGTTGTTGTTGGTTTTTCTTTTTCTCTCTGGTTCTCCCCTCTCTCCTACAGTGTCCTTGCACACCTTTTGCTCACTTCGCCCATTAATAAACTGGCGCGAGTAATGGCCGACAATTACTGTTATTGCATAAGGGTATTTCCTTTTTTTTTTTTTTCCTGTTCCTCGTTGTTGTTCCCTTAACGTGTTTGATCGATATACATATGTACCGGCAAATGTACAGGAGTTCTCTACACATGTAGATACACCATGAAGCGGTGCCGTAGCGGTGCTAAATGTATTCAACGGTTTCGGGGAGGGTTGGGCTGAATATTCGAGGTTTGCTCGAATTAAATGCGCCACTAACTGAAAGCGATCACGCTCGAATGCGTTCACAAACACACACCCACTCCGCAACTATGATACGGATAAAGGGAAAATTGTATGGCAGGATCCGTTCCGTACGTAGCCCGTATTATGAAAATGATTTTATGGACGAATACCGCTTTGACTGCGTTAAGGTTCCAATAAAAATTACGGCTCTGTCACGCCTTCTGATTCACGACCAATTTCGTTTATTAAATGATATATGTACGAGTATGTATCACTTTTGTTTTGTTTTTTGGTATATCGTTGACGGTTAAGTGAAATCACGTCACATAATAAAAGATGTGTGTGTTCTTAATTTAGCATTTTGTCACCAGTAATTACGCCTTCTTGCACGAACAGAGAGTGTGTGTATCTTGGAGCCTCCAACTGAGTTTTATTTAAGTAATTTTCGTTGGAACAACTGTTCCCTTTCGTGTGATTGTACATATTTCTTTCATTTGGTTTATCGAGGTAAATTGTAACAATTTGAGGCAAATAAAAATTGATATGGTTAGGAAAAATGGATAAGTAGGTAAATGACTGTAGCGTCAATGATAAGTGCCACAAATGTTTTGAATATAAATTTACATTACACTCCTGACGGGGAATCATTAAAAGAGAGTTATCTACCTATTAGACGTAACAGAAAAGTTCAAACTAACATCAGCACAATATGACTTTTGTTTAAGTCTTGCTTAGGCGAGGCCTTCATTGTTCTCTTTCAAGGTGGCAATTTAGTTCTAAACCAAATGGATTTCATATGGGAACAGTGCCGTAGCAGGATTGCGGCGGCATTCCATAGCTTATACATGAATGAGATGCTGGTCTTCTCTTAACCTGTTTTTCTACATTAAGAAGTCTAATCATCGGATTCTGTGGATACATCGAACTGATCATAATTCTCGCATTGTAGAGCGAATAAAATTTCGCTGATGAACTTCAAAATTTGTAGAGACAAGGCACCCAAACTTTTAAGGACTCCATCTCATTCATCGAAGTATAAGTCAAGACGGCTAATTTCATGAAGATCAAGGCTCTATACAAGCATCGCAGAGATAACAGACTTCCAGATATAAGACTTACTGATTTTAATAAGGACCATCAAGTGGTTCTTGAAACAGAGTGCTACATACTAGGTTCTTTCATTGGAAATCTAGTTTTCTTTTGCTCCTAAATATAAGGGAATTAAAACGGACCTTTTGGGTCTCCGAGTAATCTCTATCCATTTCACACCCTTTTGAACAAAAAATGTATTATCTGTGCTATAAGTCAAAAGAATTGAAAACGACTGGAGATGCATAAGCCTTGAGTCACATTCTGTGAAACCATCGAGGATTTAAATGATTTTGCATGTCTTTGAAATTTTTATCTAACCCAAGTGGCTCGTCCAGAGAGTGCAGTCAAGTAACCGTAGAACGAACAGAGACTGCTGTTGGCTTTAGATTTGGTTTAAAACAAAAACCTCTTCATCAAACATTAAGCCAACCTTGGGGCCCGTTGTGTTCCCTTCTGCAGTAAAGAGTTGAAGAAAACGCCAGTAAGGGACCATGTGAGTGAAAAGGTTTAATGTTTGGGGTTGGAAAGCCGGGTGGCGTTAACCAATCCGGGAAAGTTCCTGTGTAATCTGCAGAATTTTCTCGAAAATAAAATGACTAAGAGAGCTTAGTCCAGGCAGGACATGTTTCCGCAAGTATTTGTGTCTTAATGTCCTCTCTTTACATTACATGGCAGCAGTCGCAGTCTGTTAAGATTGATTTGCTCGGTGTATAGACCGCGCAGCTGTCTTATTTGGTTCCTACTAAGATTAAGCGTCCTTCCTGGCTAAACAGGAACAAGGCCGCCCTATCATGGATTTGGCCGCTTTGCTAGTTTCTGAAATCTTTCAAACTTGTGACGGATTTCGGCAAGGAGACGCGCTATCATGTGATTTTTTCAACCTCGTACTGAAACAGATAGTGTGCACGGCAGATGTTAACACAGAAGGCACTATCTTCAACAAATCTGTCCAACTGTTGGGATATGCAACATCATTGATCGCTCCCAACGTGCCTATATAGAGGCTTTCACGACAATTGAAAATCAGGCGTAACGAGTTGGCCTTGAAGTGAATGAGAACAAAACCAAGTAAATGTTGTCAAAAACAAAGGAGCTTCTGTCCGCTATCGAGGACAAAACTTCTCTGTTTACAACAATAACTTCAAAGTGGTTAAGGAGTTTACCTACCTCGGAGTAATTTAGTAGAGATCTGGCGAAAACTAACCCTAAGAAACCACAGCTACTTCGATTTGTCAAAACAAATAAGTTCACAACTCCTAACTCGAAAGACGAAATGCATGCTCTACAAAACGCTGATCCTGCCAGTTCTGCTATATGGTGCCAAGTGCTGGACGAAAAGTGAAAAAGCGAAGGAAATATTGACCAGAAAAATCTTTTGTCAGCTATTTGATCTCGTATGCGAGGAGGGCGAATGGAGAAGGAGATACAGCCGCGGACTTTATGAGCGGTACGGTATCAGATGTGATTGTGATCTAAAAAGCCAAAACACGCCGACTAAACTGGAACGGCCATATCGAGCGAATGGACAATAATGCTCCAGCTAAGAGGATCTTTGAATTACAGCTCACAGGTTCGCGGATGCCAGACAGTTTGAACTAGATACAGTGTGTCCGTGAGCGAAATGAATGGAAGAGTGCCGTGTGTCAGGCAGTGATCCTCTACGGGTTGGAAGCCTGTTAAGCAAGTAAGAAGAGAAGCATTAGCTTTCTACACCAACCGGTTCCAAATGGAGAGCGGTACAGATCTTCTCACTGGAGCTGATTGGTGAGGTAACAACTGTTTGTAGAGACATCCAGGCGAAGGTTAGTGCTCTCGAAATTGGTAAGACTATGCAAAGAGCACACAGATATAACAGATTCTTACTGATTGCCAGAGCCCTATGATTTCTCAGAAAATAAGAAAGCTGATGAGCTTCAAACTAATGGGTTGACATTTCATCTCCCAACTGCCATGTAGATAAATGATGAGGCCAAAAATAGGGCGAACATGCGGCAGATCCAACTGGACTCATGCACAACTACCACTACACTGTGGCCCTTAGTGACAAAAGAAAATCTATTTTCTTAATTTTTACGAGTCGTCTCAGACATTTTTACGAGTCATTATAGTATTTACTCCCATGCGAAAAAACACTCGGGACTGCGAAGAACAACTGCTACAAAAGCTGAAGGGTGTTCCATTTTAGCATACATTCGATTTTGAATTCCCGGCAGTGGTTTCCTTGATGATCTAGAGGACCTTAGTTGAGTTGAGGCGCCTTCACAGGTTCATATTTCAATCTGGCTGGCACGGGAGTTGTTCTTTCCTTGCTGTTTCCCGCAGGTAGGAAATTGTAAAATGGACTCCATACCTCGAGCTAGTATAGGAGCTAGTATCGAGCTAGTATACTATCATTGCGATGACTTTTGATTAGTACAAACTAGGAGGTTGATCGATATATTCTCGCACAATGTGTTGAAATAGTAAAAATATCACGGAAACGTTTCGTAAACTTTGTACTGCTTTTGATCATTATTCAGCGCCTTCTTGCACAGCTATAGGGAATTTCCTCGATAAATTTGAACGTCTCGGACAGGTTAGTGATCTGAAGACTGCAATTTGTGTTCGTCAGGAAAATTATGACCGCCGTGGATGAGAGTGTGACTGGAAATCAAATCCAAGTGTGTCCATTTCGAGACAATCACAGGAATTGAGCCTATCCGCAACCATTTTTCACCGCGTTTGGTGAAAATATCTTGGCCTACATGCTTATAAGATCCAGTTGACACAAGAATAGAAATCAGCAGAACACGTACAATGCCGTACTGTAGCAAAAAAAAAAAAAAGACACCTCTTGTTGGATGACCCTAAATAAGCAGAATTTTGAATCCGCAGGTTCCTTACTATGAGACAAAGGACTCAATTTATACAATTCTAACCCCGGTGCTGCATTTGGACAGCAGCCAATCAGCTGGTTGTGGACTGTAAAGTGTAGGAAGCGTGACTGACACAGTCGTACTCTATAGCATCGGCTGAGTTTCTGTGTCCAGCTTTAAAATTATAAGCATATGTATGTATGTTGTTGCTGACAGGATGTAAGAAGGGGACATCTTATGTTTGAGGAGTTGAAATGACTGTTGCACCGTACACCACGAAGTTACGAATGTGTTTAAGATGGCAACGAAGACCTTCCCTCTGAAACGTCATAATCTTTCACTCGTTCATCCCTTGATCTTTAAAATTAACACTGCGATTTTAATCTTGTAACGAGTAGATACTGCCTTAGCAAACGTTGAACCTGCCTACATACATATGTATATGAACTAAAAGTATCTAGTAGCCACGGTTTCATTTATATTATCATCATCGAAATCTCTCTATAATGCCGAGAGTAATTAAAAAAAAAAAAGAAGGGAAAACTTTCCCACCTTTAACAAAAGCGACAACCAAACACAGCTCAGCACAACGCATCACAGTAGCAAAGCAACAACCAACCCTGCCGATGAAAAGAACTGGTGTTGAACCAACGAGCGTGCAATGTCGATGGGGAATCCTTATTGAAAATGTTTTAATCCTATTATGCGAATAATTCAATAATAACAACACATGTCATATATCTGAACAAAAAGGACATATCGCACGCATACGCTCGTCCGTTTAGTCATTTACCAGCCTGCACACCGAATCAAGCGATAGGATTTAGGGATTTAACTTATTATTATATTTTTTTTTTCTCCTTTCGTCCTTCCCTCACTCTTAATTCCACCCAAACAAGTATATTTTTCTCACATGACTGACAGACAGACTGACGCATATACACAAATGTGTGCAAAAGAAACACTAAAAGGACAACAGATGAACCTGAAAACGTATCTCATCGATACACTCAATTAGAATAGCAAAAAAAAAAAAGGACGAACAAACATCGAATTTGTTAATTTGCAAAACTGCTACAAGGACATCCGACATCCGAAGTGAAGATTCCTCCGCACAAAGGTGTTTGCAGATTAAACGCTTTTCATTTGCACCTAATGTGTGAAATTAGTATTGTTTGGGCATCCTTCACAATCGGATTAGACCTGACAATGCGTTCAGTATTCCAAATTGGAAAATCGGATTTTCCAAAAAAAATAAGTAAAAGATGGGTTTTGAGTTTAAAACAGCCGCCATCATCATGTCAGGACCAGCATAAGCGCTAATTGACGCAACGGGTAATTACGGGCGCACGTTCGACGCCATTATCTCGAAGATACTGCTCAGCCCATATACTCATAATTGAGCAATCCACAGTTTTCAAATTTGTAGCACCCAATGAAGGCGCTTCCCAATCATTTGATGCAATGCGTCCCAATCTGAGGGCGATTTCCATCAGGCCATCGATGATTAGGTAAATTATAGCCAATTGATTGGCGGTGCTCGCGAGCAAATTGATACGAGTGGTCCTGTGTTTCTATGAGGAATTCAGTCCGACAAATTAATTTACTGGTTTTCACTTAAATCAATTCGCCGATAATAAGTCTGAGTTGAGGCTGTGGCACGCGATTGATTCCGAATAAATCGAGATGAATTGGGTTTGTCTGCTGTCGGATGGCACACATCGACTGTAAACACATTTAGATACGCATAGATGAGCTGTTACTTTGCTGATGGAATTCCATGGGGGTGGGTTTCAGTTCATAATTTTGTCGGAGAATTTTATGCGACTTAGACATTCTTTACCACTATCGAAATTGACTGGAATTTTCCCAGACAAACCGTCTTTCATCCGACCAATAAAGCATTCAGACTTCGTTAGGGCGTTCCAATAGAAGTCAGAGCTACTACTGCGGTGAACTATTCCTTCTGGTAAAACCGCAAAGAGAATATTTAGCCAGAAGGAATCAGATAAACGGCGATTAAAACTATCTCATTCGTAGCAATAAAGACAAAACTAATGATGAGATGCCGCAGCAAAGTAAACTTCTTCAGTTTAGGACACTCAATGCACGTGAAGCCCAGAATAAACACTGGACACTGACTTGGATTAAAGGACATGAAGGAATTGAAGAAAGCGACAGTCGTCTAAGCAAAGCAGGAGTCAAGCTCGGAGTTTTGGGTGGCCGAACCGTTTGCTGTCATAAGTAGGGGATTGATAGGGGACACAATTCATAAATGCGCCACGAATGAACACTCAAAAAGATGCAGTGCAGACAGGTCGGCTGGCTGCGTCAAGAAAAAAAATCTAAGTCTTACGCGAGGTTTGGAATCTTCACAGATCAACTAAGGAGAATGGGGTTAGTGGAAGATAAAAGTAGTGCCTTGAAGACGTGGAGACAGCGGCGCTTATACCTACTGTGCTAATGTTCAGCTGTGGCTAGCAAAAGTTGTGTGATTTTTGGAAGCCCTTGAATGAAAACCCACCGGAAACGATGGAACTGAAGAGATTATTAGAGGTTATTCTGGAATAAAGTTCTGCGTAAAAGGGAGTCGGGAAGAGTCCCAATCAAGGTGGTCTGGTTCGATCAGCACATAGAAATATCCCTGTTAACGGGAAGACCGATTAACTAGTCACAAAGGATTCGGAATTATTTGACAGCTCAGCCCTTACCCCTATGGAACTTCTAAAAGCAAGCGTAAATATAGTATACTCTCTTATAAGCGGACAGCGACGGTACCGAAATAATTGTCCACTTATGAGAGGTGTCCGTAAGAAGAGAGTACACTGTACAGATTTCCTTAAGATGGCCAATGACAGATGATCCGTGCTTCGATTGTGCTGTACCTCCTGAAGCCTATGGGCACTTCATACCACACCAAAAACTCAGAATACACGCAATAACTCTCTTGCGGGCCACGTGAAAATACAATAGACGCATGTAAAAACTGCAGAGATTCTCTGGGAAAAAAGACACAACCCACTTTATTCACGAATCCCCGAAAGGACCAGAATAAAACTTTTAAACGAAATCGGGCCCTTGTGATATGTCTGGTTGGACGATAGTGTACTGCGTTTTTAGCGATAGTTCCCTTGAGTTGTTTTGGAGCATCTACTGTGGAATTATCTACTAGAAGGCCACGAGTCTGCTAATAGTTACTGATTAGAAATTTAGGACGGAATTCTCTCTCTGTTGATTTAGTTTCTAGTAATAGACGAATTTATTGTTTATTGACGAACTGACGATGTCGACAATCTGATCTCAGGAAAATGTCTTTCTACACAGAGCGAATGGCAAATAAAAATATCTGGGAGTTAATGCCTTCAAAATCGAGATTGTACTTATCATCAGAGGAAGATCATTACTCGAGAATCCGTGCATGGATGGAATTTTTCAACACTTACGCATATTAGGAACCAATATCGAAGCCGGCGTAGAGAAGGAATAATAGGGTCGACAAGATCAGCAAGATCAGCAATCCTGAACGTGGTTCCAGTAGACGACCACTGTAGCAATATACCGTCAAGAACGCCACTCACAATAAGGGAAGTCTACGGACAATTTACAGAGATGGTCACGCCTTCATTCATTCTAATTCAGTGGACTACCAAGAAATGCAGAATCTACAGGTACTGACCTTATCATACCAACCTCAGACGGCGTTGGAATGCTAGGCGTTTTAATATTAGAATGCCAAAAAAAGTGGACTGGGATGAGGGTACAATTTATACACTGACGGATCCAAAATGGATGCTGTTATTGCTGCCGTCATTTCTGAATCCAAAGGGGGAAATCAATCTTTTGAAATCAGAGACGACTGCAACGTCTGTCAAGCAGAGGTTGGCGCCATTTAACAGACCGTAAAACTAATCAAAAGTGTTCGCCTTACTGATACTTAGTGCGTTGGGCTGTTGTGCGAACATTTTTAGCGGCAACACCTCTCGTCGGGGAATGACAAAACTCCAAAGAATACAATTTGTAACGAAAAGGCTTCTCAATTCCCCGTTCGGAGTCGGCATTCAATTTGAAGATCTGTTCCATTTGTGCGAAAAATTTAACACGTACAACATGAATGGTTGCGAGAAACAAGACTTTGGCTCATTCCAAGCTGACGCGCTAGTTATTAATTTTTTCTTTATATAACTAATCAAGAATGACAACATTGTCTAAAAAACTATAACCATCTACATATGTGGACAGTCAGTCAACAGACGAAATCCAAGGTTGCAAATGTTTGCACACAAACTCTCAACAACACAGTCACAATGAAATATTAGGAAATGACATAGCGGACAAACTTGCTTGGAAGAGCCCAGAACTAGATCTTGCATACACCCTGCCAGTTGCAAGAACACCGACCAGCACTCTTTACAGAGAAATAGATGGGGCAACCTTATGCGATGGTGCCATATACACAGATGTGTAGTCACATCATGACCATTCACTATGAATTCTTAAAATCTCGTTATACTCAGTTGAAACGTAATACAAATCGTTTTAAGTGTCCTTGCAGCTGCAGGGCCTTGCGTCATAGGAACCCACATGGAACGACTTCGGTTACCCCACAACGACTTCAGTAGAAGTCCATCCAACGTCTCCTGTCCGAACATCCCGCACTAGCCATCAGAAGACTGAGTACTCTCAGTTGTAGCTTCTTCTTTGGGCTGGCGGACTGTCATATCCCTGATTTTGGAAAACTCCGGAAATATCTATCCCATTCTGTGTGGTAACCGTTTTATGGGTACAAGGGACCCGCTTGAGGTCTAAGTAAGTCTTAGGATGACTAAAAAGCCAACCAACTCAGGTTATTTTTACACTGGCAGCTCTTATGCGCTTAAAAAATTCATACAATCTCAGTATTACATTTTCGCGGTACGAAATGGAACGATTTTGCAAAGTTAATTCCAAAGAACAGTCGAAACAGTGCGAATTTTGAAAATAAATTTCGCAGTTGGTGGACGCAAGTTTATGAAGAAAGTTCATGAGATTGGTTTGCTGATTGATAACAAAACATATTCCCGTGTTCTTCCTGTGTGATCAACGGAGAATATTGCAGCTGTTGCCGAAAATCTGCGCCTAAACATGAGAACTTCAACATGCCTAAAGATCTCAGCAACTGAACATCAGTCTCACTAGCCTGAGGAAAAAGTTGCATAGAGATCGAGATAGGATTATTCGCTTAAAAGGTCGATTTGACCCAGGAATTGGAGCAAAATGGCCACCCGCTGCGTTACCGCTTCTCTATTTGGGCTTTAGACCAGCTCGAAATTGACGACAACTTTGCTCAAAAAAACTATCTTTTGAGATGAGGCGCATTTCCATCTAGACTGCTACGTAAACAAGCAAACTTACTATATTTGGGCCTCGGCAAATCCACACGTAGTCATAGAGAAGCCATTGCATCCTGATTGTGTGACTGTTTGGTGTTGTTTTTGGAGTGGCGGCATTATTGGCCCATTTTTCTTCCAAGACAACAATGGAGAAAAACGTTGCAGTCAATGGACAGCGCTAGCGAGCCATGATAACCGATTTTTTATGGCCAGAAATTGAGGGTTTGGAGTTGGGTAAGGTATGGTTCCAGAAAGATGGGTCTACGTGCCACACAAGCCGTCGCACAATCGATTTTTTGCACACTAAGTTCAATAATCGTGTAATCAGTCGTTTTGGTGATATTGCTTTGATCGCAAGGAGCTGCGATTTAAAGCCGTTGGACTTTTTTTTACGGGGTGCAATTAAAGATCGATGCTATGCGAACAATTCAGAGACGATTCAGGCATTGGGTCGACAGGATGGTTCACTGCCAAGCCAGCTGACGCAGTCATTTGAATGAAATAACATTCCATAACTAATCAAAAGGTTTATTCTTTTCAATAAAGTAACAATCGTTGAAAAATATTGAACACAGTCTTTCTTTTTTTTTCAAAAAGAAACCAAAAAATGGCCCAAATTTTATGACGAGTTAAACATCGTTAGCGTAGGGACAGCATTCGATTTAATGGTCTTAATAGGCTTTCGACTACATCCGCGCAGCTCAAACTGAATTTACTTTCGAAATTCTTCGTACTACATATGTATCATCTTTCATTTAGAAGCTCTGAATAGGAACACGGTCTGGAGCCTTTTATGTAGAAATGGCCCAGTCCGGCCATTATATCGATTATAATTCACCAAAGACTTTCTCTGGACCCTTGATTATTCATGGCCGATTATAAGTTTTGAACCCACAAGTTCTTGGAAAAAATACAAAACGATACAAATCTTGTTATCCTCAGTGTTATTTTGACGCCGTTTCGATAAGGCATACAACGGATGTTCGCCCTTAATGACAAAATGTTATTCCCAAAATCCATTAGAACACGGCACGGAACCGAAATCACGCCCAAAAATTCTGAACCGCCTTAAAAGCCCGCTCGCCAGCTACATGTAAACAAACTCATTTTTAACGTGTATTACTATGTATTTCCCGAGATAATTTTAAATGATTCCCATTTATATTTGAATAAAAACGCGATACCAACTATTAGAGCAATGCTACCGTCCGTGAATTTCTCGTGCGGCACACAAAGTGAGAATTAATGCACAATGTATGAATAAAATATTTACCACAAATCGAAAAGTCGGCCGTTATCTCGCTGGGAGTAGTAGTAACATAAATAGAATAGGTACCTTGTCGTCCGGCACAAACGGAACCCATTATGATTATTTCGACGCTTCGCCATGACACAGAACGCGGCGGCTGGCACACACAGTCATCGGCCGAGAGCGGGCTGGCCGGACCTTATCAACTCGCCATGTTGTTGGATGTTGTTCGTCTCAAAATATTTTAAGTGCCTGATATGTGCGGGCCATAAAAATAAATTTTGTGGGAAACAACATCATCTCGCCAGATACTATCCTCGCAGCGACACTACTCTACACACTATTCACCACAGGCGCACGTCATTAATTCAGAAATCAAAATCTTATCGTCGACGAATTAAAAGCCCTCTTGGCTTATGGATGCACCGGTCACATGGAAGGAGGATGGCGGCACCGCTTTTCACATAAAAATCAATGAGAACACGGATTCTGCGATTCCCAGTGATGGCTTTCGGCTACTTACAGACAATTTAGACAACCAAATGGCAGAATGCAGGTACGAGTATCTCATGCATGCCCACTCGGATGTGCAACTCGCGGATGTACATCAGTGTCAGAGATAAATGGAGGATGTTCATCTCATTTTTTTTTTTTGCGAGTCCTGTCTGAGGATATTTTTATTTCTATTCAGTGGAATTTCTATGAATCATAGGCGCGTATCTGTATTCTAAATATTTGCACAGATTTCGCTGTTGGTTGCCCTCGGCAGATACGACCGCAAAAACTCTGTACTTTGATGGTTCGCATTGAGGTTGATGATGCGATGGGTTGTCCTGTGGTGATCTCATTGTCTTCCTCTGCCATATGAGTATTTGCACTGTGTATGTTTGCATATGGAGGCAGCAGTTCCGGGCTGGTATTGTTCTGAGGCCGGAAATGCAGAACCCATAAGGATTGATGTTACTCGATAAATTTTATCCTGTGTGTTCGATTGGTGTCCTTTGTGTTGTTTTGTGTCTCCTATTTTGAGAGTTTCAAATAAAAGAGTGCACTCTGCTGCTGCTCGTCTGTGTGTGTGTGTGTGTGGGTATCGATTGAAAAAGTCATCCTGTCAAAACAAAATGTGATTATCGATAATTTATGATGTCATGGAGTTCAGTTTCAGTTTTTCTCCTTTAGCACATGGCGCGCTAAGGACATGCCGTTGACAATGTTGATGTGAGCGATCTGTAATATTCATTTAAGTGATTTGAAATGGTGAGAGGATATTACATATTTGCTTTAAGTGTCGTTAATGCCTTCGGGGGCTAGGCAACGCTAGTTATCCAGCTAAACTTGGGAAGGGTACTGGTATTTATTGACAAACACTAATATTTACCAGTTTCGGCTCTTCTGCTTTTGTTGAAGCAGATGATTTGAAACGCATGTGTGTGATGCATTCTGCGGCGGGGTCACAGGATAACACGATTAAAAACACACGCCGTTTGCGGTTCAGGATCTATTATTGAAGCACAAACAGGGCATAGTCGTGTTTGCACTACTATGTGGTTTCGTCTAATCCGACACTGAATTTATCGTTTTAGCAACCATTTATAATTGTCTGTAATGCTGCACATAAAGGCATTAACTGTTCTGTTGTTGCTTGTTTGAGATTCGATTTCTGTGATACGTGCTGATGATTTTTACCGCTCAATGCAGCTTCAGGGATTAAGGCTACAAGAACACAATATTTTGTAGTAACACAGGAGCTTGACGAAATTATAATAGAATTTCCATCTTCTCCTTCTCGGGTTAAGCCAGATCCATGCTGGGGGTAACCAAAATTAGGGTCCGTGGAAGCCTCCTACATGTATATGCTGATGCAGAGAGCATTGAGATAAAATGTCTTCTTTGCCAAGCTGAGTTCTTGAGAATATTGCGAGCGGAAGATCGAGGTAGTAGATAAGGCCTGATGATGATTGATTGACTGAGGCAACTGGGAATGGAAACTGGCGATTCCAAGGAAGTCCTATCCCACCACCTCAGACTCGTGCCACGCAATGAGAGGCAAGCGGCATAACTTAAACGTATGCAATCGTACGGTTGTGGCCACGCAGTCGCCGAGTGGCAAGCGTAATTTCTGAGCAATTTTTCTGCTGCTTACCGCTCCTTGCGTGGCAGGGGCCTTAGGGACTTCAGAGAACTGATTCACAGACGAGAGCACACTACCAGTTCTCAGACTCTAAACGCACATCGTTGAACCCCATCCAGATTCCAGATACTCCGATTCTTGATGGTGGTGCTATAGTTCGAGAACCTTATTGATTATCACTTCCACGATGGAAAGATAATAGATCTTTAAAAGTCACAGTGTAGATAGAATCTAACAAATAAATAAAATAAATAACCGGCGCTACAGCTCGGGATGAGCCAGGGCCTAGCATCTCGCAACAGTCAGTTCTGCGTGTTACATTTTTCGCAGGAATGGAAGGGACTTACAGTTTATTGCCGTCTCCGAAGGGCGAATTAAGAAGCTTTTTCATGACAAGTTATACTCTCGGAGGCTTGTTATTCCTCGACGATAGGTGGTGCCGTGAAAAATGTGCTGGGGCAGTCCAACGCACTAACCACTGAGCCACGGCGACCAAATAGAATTTAAGACCTCAGGCATAAAATGTGAACCTCCTACCGTAATATATGCGGATGATAGCCTGCTATGAGCTATAGCAGGACATTCGCACAATACCAACTTAATTGTTTACGCTCAGCTTGTTGAGTGAGGAATACTCAACCCGTGTAAAAGTCCGTTAAGAACTTGCTTGCTTGGTGCACGTACTTCTTGAATTTTTTACTTATTTTTGAGTCTATGTTACTATCGAGCTGTGGATAAATCACACAGGGGAATTGAGCTTAGCCTTAGTCCTTTCCCTTAAATGCCCTTTTAGCCTGGAACCCAATAGATCATGATTTTATTGTCAGCAACTAAGTAGCTGCTAAAGGGTGTTTAGAGCTGCAGGCATGTTTTATAGTTAAAATTCAAGGGTGAGTCGGCCAGGGCCATCAAATGAGGGCTGCCCAGATATTGCCATCAACATTTGTTATGCTTCAGGTTCTTGACGAACCTCTTTTTTGGAGACACTAAAAAGGGATATAGGCGTTTTGGGTTAAGTATAGGTTGGCTTTAAGATAGGTTAGGCATAGTAAAGGGCTCTAGATTTAAGTGTTAGTTTAGGTCAGTTTAGGTGTGGCTTGGGTTAAGTTTAGGTTAGATTCGCGGGTCTCTTTTCCGCCTTTATCCTTGGGCACGGGTTCTTTTCTTTCATTTTCGCCTTCCACTATCTTTCTGGTCCGTTCGTGGTCTACTTAGGGTATTAGGGACCTTCTCTTCTACCAGATACCCCATTTTCTTCACTAGGCATGAGATTTTGTGGTTGACAAGAACAAGAACCACCCCCGTCGAATGAATTGAGCCTAGCAACTACATGCGTGTCACCGTCTTCCTCACCTACACCGATGTTGCCCCGTGGTCCAATCCTGATTCGCAACAGTGTATGACCTCATAACTTTGATCACTGTCTGGCTGTCAAAGAAAATCATTATTTGTTTCATATGAAGATCTTCTCTTGGACAGATGTGGAATAGTCGAAGGGGACTGCTAGATTGAAGTTCGAGTTATATAAGCCCGCTCTATCTGTCTATGATCCCTCCATTTACCACACTGAAAGTGAGAAGTGATTGGACCACTAATGTGCTATTTATCGAATTTTTGAAAAATAATCGAAGGAAGTGCAATAGATCTTTCAAGCCGCAGTGCTTAAACCGTAATTTATGTAATTCTCCGACGGGATGTTGTGCGGCAAAAATTGTTCAATGGATGTTGCAGGGATTCGCACAGCATACTAATTAGAGCCACAGCGATCACATCATTTTCAGACTGAGACCTTAGCATCCACAATACCAGCGCAGACTTGCCAATTAGTCTTTGATCTAAGATAGCACAGATATTTTAACATATAATCGACTAACTTGTTACTTTCGGTGATGATAGGTCCAAGATTGATCAATATTCGGTTCAGGATCAATGGGAAGCCCTTCATTATTGAGCAATCCTGATGTTTGAATGATAGTAAAGCGGTTTGTGTAACGCTGGAGATGCTAATGTCATGTCGCCATGCCTCGGTGTTTAGTGCATGAAGAAGCTTCTCAATTCGCTAAATTCACCATTCAGAGTTGGCAAGAAATTTAAATTGAGTGGCGGCGAGAAGCTAACGTGGGCCAACCACGGGCTGTGTTTATCACTAATCACAATTGCTATGTCAGAGCATAGTCTACTAATGGAAAGACACGATGGGAGCAGCCTTCAAATTGTAGTTACAGACACCGAGAAGAAGGATGCAACCGCTTTTTATAGCACCTGAGCAAGGAAACATTTCTCCGTTAAATAGTCGTGAAGTGATAGTTAGATTTGACCCTAAACTATGCATGTAATCTTCAAGTACAATAACCAATTTGGTTTGATCTTGAATATTTATTTGGCAATAACTCCAGTTGGAACAAACATTGATCAATTAAAACAGGCCACCATTCTGGGAAGATGGTGGACAGTACGCACGTTTGCCAATTCAGATAAGTAACCATGTGAACTTAGGTGTGAGAATGCCTCGGGCAGTAACTAATTGCGTAGCGCAAACAAAATCTGCATAATTTAGATAAATTGACTAGGCTTCGCTTTTAGATAAATCTTTGACTTATGCAGATGTGATGAGCGCTTGACTTTTGACTGGTTTAACTGATTATAGCAAACGTCGAATAAATTTTAAAAAAAATTTACGGACTCATTCTTGAAAAATTATTTCAGATAACCTCATGTGATATTGAGGTTGCAAAATGTAGGATCTCTAGACTTGATATCTGCTTATCTCGGATTACAAAAGTGCCGTCAAGAGACGATATTAATAACATTGACGTTCTTTAAAGTGCCGACGACGCGACGGTTTGATTTGTTTGCACGCATTTCTGACTCGATTCGATTTAGACATTTTTGATACATACTAATTCAAATTATTTATTCGCTAAAAGGAGAATCAAACATCTATCAGGATTTAAACTCCAACAACATTTTATTGCTGCTCTTACCATTAAGGGGGCGCTCTCTACTATGATCCCTTTGAATCTGCAGATGGTGATAGCGTTTTCCCTACCCTAATGCAACGCGTGTCTTAAGCCCTACACCTTCATCTTACTCCGTTATATGGGCCATGCTATAATATTTAAGGCCCAAGGTTAATGAAGTACATCACACACCGTCACAACCGATCCAAAGTGAGAAGACCATAATATAGGGTCATTCAACAAGAGGTGTCATTTTAAATTTTGCGCCATTATTGAACTGTTAACGCTCAACTATCATTGTGATGAATTTTGATAAGTAAAAACTAGGAGGTTATTTAATATGGATCGATACATAGAGAGAATTTACTACAAAAACAGTAAAAATATCGCGGAAACATTTCACAGAGTTCATACTGCTTTTGGTCATCTCCAAGCGCCTTCTCGCACAGCTATAGTGAATTCAATCGATAAATTTGAAAGTTATGGGCAGGTTAGTGATGTGAAAACTCCAATTCGTGTTCGTCCGGCAAGGCCAGCTGAAAGTTATGGCCAACGTAGCTGAGACTAAAAATTTAGGAGTATTTCGCGATGATCACCGGGACTGGGAACCAATTTGCACCGCATTTTGCATAAAGATCTTGGCCCACATGCTTATAAGGTCCGTTTGACACAAGAATTGAAGCCAGCAGACCACGCAGAGCACCGTACTTTTGCTGATAGGGAGCTATTGATTTAAAATGACACCTCCTGTTGAATGACCCTATAAAGGGTTTTCAAACAGGGACGGGTAAACTTTGACAGTTCATGGTGGCCATGTTGTTTATCTGTTGTTAGTTTTCCCGATCATGGCTAAAAAGTCATCTTCAACGACGAGGTCCATTTTTGAATGAACGGACACGTCAACAAGCAAAATTGCCGGATTTGGCACGATGCCACGAAATGGCAATGCTTCCGTAGAAGGTCACTGTTTGGTGTGGATTGTGGGCCGGCGGCATAATCGGTCCGTACTTCTTCGAAAATGAGGATGGCATTGCCATCACCATCAACGGAGAACGCTACCGATCGATGATAACCAATTTGGCCTAAATTGGATGATATGCATGTGAACGACATGTGGTTATAAAAGAATGGCGCTACGTGCTACACAGCTGGTACCACAATGGACATTCCGCATGATTTGAGGGCATGGTTATCTCACGCAGAGGCGACGTGAACTGACCACCAAGATCGTGCGATTTGACCCCGTTCGACTTGATCTTGTGGGGTTTCATTAAGTCGCTGGTCTATGCCAATAAGCCGCAAACGACTAGTGCCCCCAAAGTCAACATAACCCGTGCTATCGCTAATATTCAGCCTGATCTATGCGCCAGAGTCATCAAAAATTGGACCTCTCGGATGAGCGCCACCCAGCAAAGCCGCAGCGGCGATTTGAACGATGTTATATTCCATACATAATTTCATTAATAGGTCTTTCAAATAAAACAAACAATTCGTTAATATCTAACACACAACTTGTTTTATTGAATTTTAACATCAACCCGTCCCTATTGGAAAACCCTTTACAAAGTGAACGGAATAACTATCAACTTTTTCCACATTCAACCAAATTCTAAAGAAAATCTCTATGTCGGGGAATTTGTTTACATACACAGCCCTTCTCAATATTTCAGTAAAACACTGGTATCGGAGCGAACCTTCCTTTGCCCTTAGTGTATCAATTTTCTTGAGAACACCTTCAAGCTTTTAAACCATTAACTCACGCTGACGAAAAACCAGAAGAGAAATCACACTAAAAAAAACTAATTTTTACTATCATGTCTCTCTGATAAAAAAATATGTAAGTCAGTGAATTTAATTGCATACCTATTTCAAATTCATGTTCGTACCTCATTGAATTTGCATGTAAATTCTTGGATTGATTATCGGTTACACCGACCCATGATT
This sequence comes from Matsumyia berberina, assembly GCA_917880715.2. Lineage (NCBI taxonomy): Eukaryota > Metazoa > Arthropoda > Insecta > Diptera > Syrphidae > Matsumyia > Matsumyia berberina. The sequence goes on from OU862870.1 coordinate 42,816,542, forward strand.
TAATGGTTGGTCGGTGATATTGAAATCAGTTTTTTTCTATAAAAACAGTTTTTAGTTTGATTGCGTTTTCCATTACAACTCCAATTTTTATTGTATGTTTATGTCTCCTTTTCGCAACTAGAGTAAGGCCAGTTTAATATTTATGAACTTTAAAAATTTTTCATATACAAATCTGCACATACATAAGAGTACATACATAGACTATATGCAAGACCAATAAAATACTAACTTTTTTCTTGTACTATTTCAATAATGAATTTTCCTTGAGGAGCTAAACACGTCGTTACTTACTTACAGTGCCTCTAGATACCTGAGTTCGGTTCCAAGGAAAAAAGAGACTAAGAAAAGAGCACCCACGAAGGATCAGGTCTACCACGAAATGGATACTTTTAAGTGATGAAACAGAAACAAGCCTTGGATAGAAGAAACGATTTATTTCTGGCGGATCCTAGCAAACGTCTAAGGACAAAGAATGATCTGCATTTGGAGCAGATATATATAAGAATGACTTTACGTGAACACCTGCCTAAAGAGGCTTAATTTCACAGTGGGCGTACCCACGACATCAGGACCAAGGAAAAGCGCTGGCCAATGCCCCAGGGAAGTACGAGTACTACCCCAGTTTAATTCGAAGTCATGTGTAAGGCATGAGCCACACTCCTTGCGGTGAGCGAGGCCTATCTGACACTTCTTGCGCCCTGAAGATCTTATATGTTAACAGATTCCTTAGGATGCCGTCTTTTCCCGCTTTTTGGTAGCCACAGCCACCACGATACTCCCACTAGGGGGCCTACCTCGATAGACAGGCTAAGTCAAGCCGACTGGTGTCAGATGCCACCAGAATCCGAGGTGACCCAGGGGCTCCTGTATTCCGTGGTACTAGAATATAGCTTCCGGTGGAGCTTCGCAACCGTGGAGGTGACTTCCAGATGGATCGTTACTGTCCGAGGCCTGACAGCCTCATACATCACATGCCATATTTCAGCTACCAGTCGAGGCAGAAAACTAGAAGCCTGGTAGGACATTTAGACGCCCCTAATACACATCATCGGAGATCCAATTAAAAAAACAAGAACAAAAGCAAAGAAAAAGAGAGAACTGCTAAACTACCTCGCACTACGTTTGTCCTGCCTTGGCTAATGGATGAAGTAGGAGCCAGTGGCTTGCTGCACTTGGAGCAATGTACCTACTCTGAACCGACCAAGTGCAGCTATCTAACTAGCAGAGATCGTCGGACCGCTCTTCAAGAAGTGAGTTGGGGTGGATGAGCTGCCCGAAAAAAAAGTCCCTTCAACATGGTGATTGCTACCACAAGTAGAGACAGCAACTTTGCTGTCTGAGTCAGCAGCTTTGTAACAGATCGTGTGATGACGATCTAAATCAAATCTCAATTTCATAACATCAGTCTCATTTGTGCTCAGTTAGAGGAGCAAGACGATGCCACCAAAGATTTGACTGAATTTCCATACGTTCATTGGAGTGATCACACAAGTTATCACGTTCGACGGCGATCGGAAAAACATCCATCCATTAAAGGCGGACTTAGAGGCAGTTGTCAACTCCTGTTACTCTCGAAAATCACCAAGGAATCCTCGAAATATGACATTAAGATCTTTCTTGGCGATTTCACGGACAAGATCAGAAAGAAAGGCATTTTTGGTGGAACCATCTGAAGACAGCGTACACCACACGGGGAAACCAATGATAGTGTGTAGCACGAAATTTCGGGATCTCAACATTCACAAGGCAACTTAAAAGTCCCCTGATCAAAACGCATCATGATGTGATCATCGACTGAAGACATTCTTCCAGTGTTCTGACAGTTGAAACGTTCTATGGTGTATACTCGTACATCGATTCTTACTATTGCCTTGTTGCAGTAAAATATATAATCTGTAGTGGCTTTGAAGGCCTCGATGGTGTCTCCTTGTCGAATAGCTGACGCGACAACTCAGTACGAACCAAGGCCTAGCTTCCGGCCACCATTCATGTTGTGCCGATTCCGAACGGCGAATTGAGAAGCTTTTTCATGACAAATTTTACCTCCTGGAAGTTTGTCAATCCCATAAAAATGTCCGGTGGACATGGCTTAGGCTTGAACCCACGCAGCTCGCACAGCAGTCCAACGCACTAACCTTTGAGCCACGGCGATTACAACTACATATATTAATTAATTTTAAGATTGAGTTCATTAGTTCAAAAAATTTAGAACGACACCGATGCTTTTGTCTGACCATGCCTTGGAGATGAGTTGGTATGCGTATTCGTCTCCTGCAGCTTTAAATAACTTAGATCCTATCCCATCTTGCCCTGTGTCCTTAAGCGATTTGAGCCTTACTATTGCCGACTCAACTTCGTTCCAGTACATTGGTTGGGATTATCACATTGCCTGACAGTGGGATCTAGGCTTTCATCCACAGCCGGCAGAAACTTTTTTTTAATAATTAAATTCAGCAGTTCAGCACGAACTTCGTCACAGTGGTGGTTCTGTCTGTCATGGTCACCATGAATTGAACTAAAAGCCTATTCATCGAGTTTACCGATCATTGCTTACATTGTAACAGACCAAGTCAACCCAAGATCTACAAGTATAAGTACACGCAGCGCCGACGAATAATACAATGAATTGAACATTCAAAGGGTTAAGCTATTCAGCTATGTACACCCAACATGTCTAAATTTAAAAACTTGCGATATTACAAGCAAGTCGACTGAAAGACAAATAATTAATTCGTTGTGACGCAGGACCAGCCTGTTGAATAAACATGTGCGCGCGTTCACAAGCTGTCCACAAGCTATGCAAAATAGATTCAGATTCGGACACAGGCGATACAGTAAGTAACAGACAGTCACTTTGTAGCAAACAACACTTAAAGGTCAAAAGGGAGCTCTGTTTTCCGCCCCGGCCACAGCCACTGCCCGCCTAGATTATGTGTATATGCACGCCGGGGAATGTCAACTGCAAAGCCCTGGCTTTTAATTAATTTAAACAAATCATATGCAACGGCAGTGTATCAGTTGTATGGCAGAACGCGCTTGTTGTGTTCGCTAAATTGACTAAACATCAATTCTAGTTGTTGCCCGTGCTCTCTCGACAAATTCACGAATCAATTTTTTTAGAAAGAACCACAGCGCAGCGGCGGCGGTGGCGGGATCGCGTCGGCAAAAGGAGGTTGGATTAGAAATATTGTCACTATGTGCCGGTTAATTGACTACGCGCATACTCAATGAGGTAGAGTGGCTCTGGAGGACTACAGTACTGGCTGGGGGCACACATTAAAACGCGTAGCATGTCACTTGCGAATACACGATGGCATTTGACAACAATGTCGATTCTTAAGTGAGAATCAATCGATCGTCAACACGTAGCCAGAGACAAGCATGCTCGAGGCAAATACCAAAATTAGTTCGCAGAAATCCACCGGGGAGTGGAAATCTACATAATGAGTATTTATGACTGATTGGTTTTGGTGAACAGTGTTGCCAGTGGTGAGAGAGATGAAGTGTAAGTTGTCCAAGTCGGGGTTTTGATAAACTCAAATATTCAGGTGTCAAAACCGTCGGAGGTTTCACTTACCATTTAGTTGATCGATGTTGGGTTTTTTATCCTTTAATGTCTTTCCATGGGATGGGGTACTTTTTAGATCACAAATCTATGCAATGATGCCACATCTAGTTAAATCGCGATCACTACTGTTTAAATTGAAACTTATTAGCTGCTTTTAAACTGCATATCATAGCTTTCAGAATCTTGAGCTCTACGTGACGAGGACTTATTGCGGAGTTCCTGCAAAATTGATATGATTAAGCCGCGCAACGTTGGAAAACACGCAATGCTCCGTAAGGTGAAGAGGTATGCAGCTCTTCTCAACTTTTTCTAACTTGCACGGGGCTGCCCGATGACTTCTCCAATCTCGCTGGGGAACAGATAGTTAAAGTAGAGCGGAAGGCACTGTCTTTTTAAAATTCGTACAGCTGCTGGGATATGCCGACATTATTATCATTTTCAAACAACCTCGGCGTACCGTCGCATAGGTTGTCAAAACGAAAAAAAGCAGCACCAGTCCACGACATAGGACCACCACCGTTGACTGCTATGCCCTCGAGAGAGTTAAGGAGTTCACCTAACTCGGAGTTAACATCACTTTCTTAAACGACTTTCTCATAGAGCTTTGATGAGCAAGCTGGGGGGTTTCCTTTGGGTCACCCCGAGATACCATCTTAAGCTTAATTATGATTGAAATACAGACTGCTGGTGCTTTCAGGAAGAGCATCTCCGGAGAGCATCTGTGAACCCTGAAACTCATGGCAAAAGGGAAGTCGATCGTATCTGCAAACGCACGTAAAACTAATCGAAATGATTTTATCGAGGTCGTAATCGATATTTACAAACAGGATCAGGATCCAGTCAAAAGTGTTCACACTTAACTTTCAGCTTATCCCCCTTGAGCCGTCGTCTCTTTGTCTTCGAAGATATAGAAGTCTGACGTTCAAACTTCAAACCAATTAAAAATAACATGTCTGGCAACACTAGTCCTAGACAAGCATAGGAAACGATTATGAATTGAACACGAATCTAGAGTTTCAACAACAAGCGATCAGTGCTCCACAAGAGGGTACGTTAAAGTTCGCACCAATTTCACGCTCTGTTTTCCCTTTGGTCAGTCTGCCTCGTAAAGAGCTCAACACTCCGTGGTCTTAGCAACAACTGCATTAAAAACCATGCACACACAATTGTTTTTGTCTGTTCTGCGATAAATACTCCGAGGCATATCAATTAATTGGCGGGAAAGAAAAAAAAAACTATCTGTGGACTTTGCACCCGAACTGGAGACCCTTCGGAATTCATTGCATCGATCTAGCGACTCGAATGCGTTTCGTCTTTAGCTACAAACACATGTTTTGTGCTGAAGGCTCCCAGTCGAATGCGCGATCACGTTTCATTTTTCGCCTTTTTGTCAGGCTTTCCGTTGTGTGGGGGGCTCTGAGCGCTCGACTCAGCTCTACGTGATCATATGGCGAATGGATTAGTCGCACTCGCATTGTCACTTTACGCCGTGCGTCGTCGTCACCACCAACCCTTGAAGCTGGCAGCCTATGACTCAGACGAAGGGAATCCGCACGCGAGATTTTAAGAGGTCTCCACAGTACATGACAAGAATGGCAACTTCCGGTATTGCACGAAACAACAACAACAACAACAGCGACGACGATCAAGACGACCAAGTTGACTGCTGAAAGATGATCGTGTTCGCTGTATGCTGTTGCGTGCTTATAATTTGAAACATTTCCGTTTGGGTGTTCGCGGCAACGGTTAACACTAATTAATTATTATTTTAATTGAGTCCCGAGCATACATTTGCGTCATTTGCGGACAAGTAATTCTGCGGCACCTGCGCTCGATCGCGTCGAGAACAAAGCCGCCAAGCGAAGGCTTTTAATTGCTTTTACCTGCCCGGACTGAGAATCGAATTGATGGTGATGATTGAATGGTGCCGATGCCGATGCCAATGCCGATGCCGAATGCTGGCGAATGTGCAAATTCGTGGTGTACCGGCAGCAACACAACACAAAAAGCAACATCATCGGACAACAAAAGCGGAATCAATTAAGCTCCGCGAAATATCATCAAATCGAATCGATCGCGCTGTTGTTACGATCGCCTTTTTGGGGGCGCGCGATGACTTCCATCCTAGGAGTGATGTGTGTGCGCGCAATGCGAGTTCTTGCCGGAGCACCTCCACCGCTCGGCACCTTTTATGGCCACAATCAATCTGCCGTCAACGTAGGATTGAGTGTTTGCCTGGTAATGTACGGTGTGGACATTTTAAACGTTTAAGCGTTGATGCTAATTCAGTGACGTGTCGTGTCGTGTGTGTGTGTGTGTGGACGGGCTTGTTATGAGGCTGGGCGCTGCTAGAGTGCCTGCGTTCTCGGTGCACACGTCAAATATGTCGAAATGTTTAATTGTGTCTTTGCATTCTTTATTGTTTATTTTTTCTCTGTTTTTTTGTTGTTTATGTGTTCATTTGGTGGATGACAGTCGCTTGTGATTAACATTATAATGGCATTGCCTTTTGCCGCAGTCATAATCGGGGGCTATGGTCATGACAGTTTTGACAATGGCAGTTATTTTCGGGGAACACGGGTTCGTGCGAGCAAAGACATAACTCATAAGACGTTACATAAGGCTGTGAATGGCAATTCCGAGAATTGGCTTTATAGACTTCTGTTCTGCAGAAGAAATCGAGTGATTTAAGAGCCCATAAGGGCGCTACTTTACGAGTTTGATTTACAATTAAATTGTCAAAGGGTTTTTTTTTTTTATTGACATTTACATGAATTTGAAATCAAAATCGGTTGCCAAGTCGGAAGGTCGTAATAAATGTTTCTACGAGTATGACATCCGTTTTCTTTAAACGTTTTGCATATGTTTTCAGCCGTACATATGTAGGTACATGGGTCATTTTGTGTAGACTTTGATTACCTTTGTTAGAAGCCGATTTTACGTAAGGAATATTAACATTCGATTTTTGTTACCGACAAAGCATGAGGCAAACGTACAGACAATGCGATGACTAGCACAACCGGTACTCGAAGGTTTTCTTCAGTTCCGTGTCTGTGGAGCAGGTATAGGTCCCGGACTACATTGTTGCAACTATTCGGTCTGATACGTGCGAGCCTCTCTAGAGGAGAAAGACGACGACGCCAAAGACAAACTTTTACAGGCTTTTCGACAAGACATACATACGAGCAGTGTTCTAGATTTGGTCAGGATGGCTGCCTATAAACACATTTTGACTGATAGATGTCCGATGTAATACCAGGGAGTACCAGACTACCTGCAGAAGGTAATGACAGACTATTTTAGAAATAGGATACCGCACTACGACACTGATGAGGCATCGAGGCAGTATAACGTCACAGGCGGTGTTCCCCAAGGCTCCGTATTGGGTCCGCTACTATGGAACCTAATGTAAGATGACGTCCTCAGTGTTGGTGCATGACTGCAATGCATTTATTTATCGGGATTCAGGACTGGCATGGGACTACAACTTGCAGGGGAATAGACAGAAGTAGTACTGATCAGAAGCAGAACAGTCATGGAGACCATTAGAGCAACCGTGGGTGCACACTTTGTAGGTTCCAATTTCAAACCAGAATTGAAGTACCTACCTTGGTGTTGATATACAAGATGGCGCAAAATTCATCACCCTCTCGAAAGATGCAAAATACAAAATACACGTCAATAAGACATGAATCGCTATACTCCTAAAAAACGCCGAATAATTGTTTCCATGTTCCGCAGGGGACCGTGGGGTAACGACCAGACGACGTGCCACGAAATTGGGCACCAATTGGCGTTCTTTCAAGAGAATTTTGGTGAAAGACTGTAAGATGTTTCCTTACAAACTGCAGACAGTGCTTCAGCTGTTAGCTGTTGATCGCCAAGTGCGTGTAATTTCCAGGTCACCTAATCTCTCGTTTTGCCGATTTGCAATGGCCGGCAAGATCGCCTGATTTAACCGTTCCAGACTTCTTTTTGTGGGGTTTTTTTAAGTCACGAGTCTATGTCAACAAGCCTTAGACTCTTGAAGCCCAAAAGTTTTTCATTCATAAAAAAATTACAGCCAAAGAACATCGGATGACAACTTTTGCGCCACCTTGTAGATGCAAATTTAGCTTGTAAGCAACCTCTTCAGCATGCAGCTGAGAACTCAGCGAAGATAACGGATTCCCTGGTCAGAATCTTTCCAAATATCAGCGGATCAAAGCACGAGAAGAAATTGCTCTTAGGAAGCTCTGAAAAATGGCAGGAGAAATGGTATCACTCTGATAAAGGCAGGTTGACGCAGAGATTGATTGATATGATTGATGGAGTTGCTCTAAGGGCTGCACCGCTGTTTATCAATCAACTGTCAACTAGATTAACCACATTGCGATTGACATCACCAACCAAAAGCTGAATCCGGTTGAATACTCCTAAAAAGGTCTTATGCAGCCTGTGGCATTGGAGACCAAGGGTAACATCGCCAAAAAGCCAAAATGGATTCATATCGGCAACTGCAGTGAAACAGAAGGTGTACAGACTAGCGCTACAGAGGATGACCAGAGCTGCTTAAGAGCGAAAAGGGCCTTATACTGGCTTCTCAGAAGGTGACAGGAGATTCATGAAAAGATCCCGACCAAGGAAATAGAGAAATGGAATTGCAGTTATAAGGTTCGGAAATTTTAGCAAAGGATACCAAAAATATGCCGTGATCCAAATGGCTCAGTGGTTAGTACGTTGCCTTACTATGCGAGCTGCGTGGGTTCGATCCCCACCAATAATCTTTTGTCTCACGACCTCTTATCGGAGAATAACAAACCTCCGAGGGCATAATTTTTCATGAAGTAGCTTTCAATTCGCTGTTCAGAGTGAGCTTAAAAGTTCACCAGTGTATTGAATGGGATCGACTACCTCGAGTGATGCAGTGACAAAAATGCCTCCAATAGACAAAGTTGCGGTAATCATGGTGGAGAGGATGGCACTGCCATGTGACGAAAGCTGGTAGACACGAAACAGCTCGCGACAGACAATGGATGTTTCCACTCGTCTTTGCATATTTATACCAGCATTCAAAACGAACACGTGTTTCGTCAATGTCCACCCTTCGTCGGCGAAAGGAAATCACTACTGGAAACTGGTCTTGAAGCCACCACTGAGAACAAAGTTGGCGAAATTCTTAAAAGCGCAAAAATTTGCAATGTAGTTGATAACGACACGAAGGACCTGTCATGAATAAACTACATACGTGCCTTAGAAAGGGAGCGAATGGAGTCCTACCTTAAGGAATGACAACCAAGTCAGAACCCGCTGTGAACAACAAAATCTCAAACGGCCAGATAAACTCTGTGTCATTTCGTCGATAGCAAAACTCTAGTTACAAGACTGCTAACTGGACATTTGTAAGTATGACGGAAAACGGGAAAAGCACTTAGCATAGAACTCTGCCAACCCAGTATAACATTTCAAATTTCACCTTGATCCCTTTCCTTCCGAGTTTCCAAATTCACGCAACCTTTTGTAAATTTCCAAACACCAAAAGTACATTTTACTTTCATGAGAAGCTTTTCCCATAACCCTCAGTATTGGTCCATCAACAGAGGTATGTAACCCAATACGTCTAACAACCACCGCCAAACAGCTCGCTATTACTGTTCCAGTTGTTTTCTTCTCCTACCAGTTGTGCACACAACTCTGAGTTATTTTTCTGATAAATTGGCCTCATTACCCGACAAACAATATCGGAGGCCCCATAACAAAACACACTCACTAACAACATCACTTAATCCCGCAAATGTGATTGATATCTTCGTATTCACCAATCTGTTCTCTTAAAATAAAACGTTTCTAATCTGCATAAATTATGATAAAACATCTAGCACTAGCTACTAGCACCGCCTCATCGCCGTTGATGCCCCCCTCCCCCCAACCGCCCGTCGAACACGTTCGCATGTTACGTTTTTTGGTAAAAAAAAAGTCGTGTTCGTAATTTACTATTGTAAGATCTCAAGTTGGCGTGTAACTCTGCAATAAAGCTTCGAGAAGTGCTACAACCATAACTCTTTGTCGGCCCCTATTTCATGTTTCATGTTGCGGGTTAGTTAAGTGTCTGTTTGCACTGTTCGCGCCTCGAAATCCATAGTGGGTGACGCCGTCTCGGGATTACCTACAAAGAACTGCAGGCTCGTATCAGATTGTGTGAGCATAGCCTAGAAACTTTCTGCGTTCTATGTCCACAGAGGTGTCTAGTAAGAAGTTCCGATTCGAACAACACACTCATGGGACATTAGTTACTAATTCACTGGTAAAAATGTTTGCGGAACTGATCGAGCACTCTGTGTTCCATGCCCACTTAGTTGCCATTAAGAGCGGGAATATGTTTGCTTATGTCGGCAACTCAGGTGCAGCTCTAAAGGGAAGAAGCCGGCAAATACCATCTGTGATCGGCACGATCACTGTGTGATTGAGTGCTGCGATCACCAACCGATCAGGGGGTCTATTTCAGACGATTCTGTTTGCGAAAGACACTCGCACTCGCACTCGCTCGTCACACTCACTTGGTGTTGGGATTTTGTTTAAACGAGTACTTTGCCTGTGCACATTTAACGGATTATTGAGTTTTGTACGCGCTCTTCAGCGGTGCAGAATGATGTCCCTGCTGTCAGAGATGACAGTAAACAAGGAATTGAGTTTTATTTTGCGGTCGGCTTATGTGACAGCGGCTTCTTTCTAGGATAACCACAGCCGGTCAGCTTCATGCGACATGGAATGAGATAGAAAGCAAATAGTGTGTTAAGTGGGTCTGATATTTTGTTTTTGTTTGCCTCCGACCATACCACATGGGTGCTTGGTTCTAAATCATCCGCGAAAGGAGTTTACTTAAAGGATTTACGATTTTGCTTATGGTTTTGGTTCGAAGGCACCTACTGTGAACTGTAGGGAATGGTTATAGTGGGCAATAGTATTTCTCCTTGAGTGTTGTCTTAGTGCGTACGCTAATCCAAGCTCGCCGCAGAGTTGCTGATATTTTACGTACCATCGCATATTTGTTACCGAATTATGGCCACAGTATGGACCTTCAAGTTTATCATTAGATGACAGCTAAGCAGGCCTTCTGTATTAACTTATAGGAAGGGTTTAGGATACGGAGACATTCCTGGATGACGAAAATTTGTAGATTTCCAACGCGTGGCTTCATCGTCAAACCATGAACACTTGTAGGCCTGGAACAGTATCAAGCCACGCAAAAATCATTTGGACTACTCAAGCAAAAAATCATTGCTACTGCAGGCAGCACTTTGTTAGAACAATTTTAGTATCCAGAATAGTCAAGTCAGTTCGGATAAAAGCACTAGCGACGACGGAAACAAGGAGAAAATTATCGTCAATATACAGATTTTGTGTATTAAAAACGATCAGCGACTCTCGAATCGTTTCGAAGGAAACAGTCTATAGTACTTACGACCATATCCGAGCCGAAATGATTCCCACTGACATTCTCGTGGACGAGATGCAAAAGATCTACAACAGAAGAGCTTCGAACCAGCAAGAGGCAAGTAAGACCGGTGGGATAACACAACCAAAGGCAGATGGACGGGCAAGTTAATTCCGATCATCGAGATCTGGACAAACCGACAGCTGGGGACAGCACCTTATGCAGTTTCGTAGAGGTGACGGTTCTTCAGAACCCAATTAGCACTAGAATGTGCCTTTCTGTTACCACGACTCGTGTGACCTGGATGACGATGTGTGTTATTGAAGATGGGTGTGACTACCGGGAGTGCCTTCATCTGGTTTGTGGTTTAGTGCACGCAGTCTGGCTCTTGCTAGTGCCGGACATTTGCAGATGAAATGGGAGAGAGTTTCTGGATTATTCTGGCGAAACCTAGGTGGGTTCTCTTTAGGAGACCTTTTGTTCTAATCTTATTGTAAGTCGGTCATGACCCTTGCCGTGAGTGAGCCATGTAAAGCAGAGCCCTTTTGGCCAACTCATCTGCACTCATCTTCCTTTATGTCACTGTGACCTGGAACCCAGAGCAGTATGACTCTGAACCGTTTGACCAAGCGGACAAGCTCATTCCGGCACTCTTGCACCAGTTTGAAGGATATTGTTTTGTTCGTACGTTGTGTCACGCCCGAGTTAAGTGCAAACCTCTCGGATAGCTAGTAGTTCCGCCTGGAAGACGCTGGCAAAATCCGCCATACGGTATGATATTGATATTTTCAGTGATTTCGAGTAAACACCGGCCCTCACACCATAGTTCATCCTTATCCACCGGTGTAAATGACCGTGTCAAAGTCCTTTTTTCCACTGTGCTCTTATGGAAAATCCCACATGGAAGTTAGTTTGGGCGTTTGGGGGTGATGTAGTTGGAGAGGCGACCATGCTAAACAGCATTAGCTCTCCCAGACGGTCACCTTATCATGCTTCCCTCCCTGCTCCAAAGCAGCGAGTTCAGCATGCCGTTGGACGACATTCTCCCAAGGTACTGCTTCAACGAAACTACTCAGTAGTTATCCCCCCTAGTGACGAGTGGGAAAAATTCAAAGCCCGTCCCTCAGAGCATGACCAAGTATGGTATACGGACGGCTCTAAAATGAACAGTGGATCTGGGGCTGGAATGTTCGGAGAGTCATCTAGATCTAACATATCGGTCTGTGTAGGCACATACTCATCGACCTTCCAGGCAGAAATATTTGTCATAAATCAGTGCACAAGCTTAAACTTGCTCTCTAATTCCCGTGGCAAAACCATTTTTATCTTCTCTAACAGTAAAGCTGCCCTGAAAGCACTGAACTCAGCCACGAAACTAGTCCTACAGACAGTCAAATTGCTTCTAGAACTGGGAAAAGACAATTTGGTCATATTACACTGCAACCACCTTGGAATTCTAATCCACATCCTAAGTGGCTACTGCTGACTAAAACGGCATCTTCATAAGCTTGGCCTGTCACCGGACCCTACCCGCAGACTGTGCTTGGAGAGCAATGAAAGCTCTCTTCACATCGTCACAGAATGTCCCGCCCTTATCCATGCGAGAAAGCGGATCCTAGGCATTGAACTTGTTTCACCAACGGCGCTTGCCACGCTTCACCCAGAGAGGCTGATTACCTTCCTGACATCCTCTGGAGCAGAGAAACTGCTCTAAACGCATGGGAAAGCATAATAGGCCTATGAGACCGCAGTGCTAGAGTGGATAAATCGCTCCCCACTAATAACATAATAATAATGCCGTTTGGTAACGAGTCCAGGATATTGCTCTGGCCGTAGGACCCAGATTTTTTAGTCTGACTGCGGTGCATAATGCGTTATTTTGTGTGTGTTATTCTAGAGGCAGAACATGGAGGAGCACAATAAGGGCATTCGTTGGGGCTTATCTCAATGCACCCGTGGTGCCTATCCTTGCTGTTCTTTGGAGCCTTCTGAGTTTGGTAAGGTTGTAGCCATTGCTTAACGCGGGCCACCATGCTAGCGGCCCGTTCCTGCTGAAATAAAAAATTAATCACCTTAAAAAAGGAACGAACTGGATCGGCGTGGGTCAATGGCTGTGCCAGCTGAGAGCTCCAGCCCAACATTTTTTGCCTTACCACTTCTCAGCGGTCTCTTTTTAGTTTAGTTTGAAAAACGTAACACACACAACACGTCGGACTGTCGCGCTAGATATTTATTTTTAAATACCACCGACGATGTTTTGCAGATAAGCTGATGCATGCTAAGTACTGAATCATCTGTCGCAGCTTTGAATAGCGCTCCTATAGACACATAAAGACAGATTGTGCCATAAAATGTCATCTCTCTCCCAGACTACTAAAGATTTTATAATTAATCACACCTTTGGTGTGGTGAGCAGAATTACAATCAAAGTGTCAAGTGTGTCCACTCATGGGTCAAACATGGAACAAATATGCGAGTCCAACCAGTTTTTCTAACACACATTTCAATCGGTCTCTAGCCGCGGCCCGTTATTATAAATCGATTCATTATACCTTGTTTATATGTACCTCATAAATACTAGTATGTGCACTAATTAACGCATAGCAAACCGTTGTCGCTTAAAACTCCATTAAGGACGGAAGAGGCGCATTTGCTGCAGTAAACTAATTACCGCTGCACCTTACAAACCGTCGTCGGTTGTCGCTGCGGTTGCTCCATGTTTTGTCATCTGATTTGAACGCGTCAGCATCTGTGAAGTACGATTTACGACTTCATGTCTGGACCGAGCGAACGTGAGTAAGAAAATCAATTTCCCATGGGAAAATTGAGAAACACACACACAGTGGCTTTTTCTTAGAAACCCAAGTGTTGATTTTGTTTGTAGGCCATGATGGGGGAGAAGTTTATCGGCATTTGGCAGCTTGCAAAGTGTATCTAATCGGCCATAAGTGAGGTCTACAGTGCACCGGAACAGCGGCTAATCACTGTTTGGGATGCAACAAAAATTAATTAATTAATTTAAAGTTGAGCTTATCAGTGAATGCAATTTATTATTCCGGTTTTTTTTTTGCACAGCTCTTGAAGTTGTATTCGCCATTTGATTGTGATTAATCAGCGCCCGTTATAGATGGCTCGATGGCTCTTATCGCATTCTCGCTAAGTGTGTGATTAAATGTTTATGTTTAGCAAATAAAATCAAAATGTCCGCTCAGCTCTAGTGACAACAACAAACACCTACAGTTGATAGTAAAACTTTTGTTTCCGAGATCACAATTTCTCTGGACGATGGAAAACAAATGCATTCGGGTTGTTTACAAGACGTTTACAGAAGTTGCTCTCTGGATAGCATTTATGACGACGCCAGTTAATTTATTGATTTATAATTAAAGATGCTTGTGCTGTGCTGTCATTCAAAAGACCCTGAAGGATGTTTATCAAATTGTTTCCGAACGATCGTATTGAAGTTACTTTATTGTAATTGCTTATGTAAATACAATGTCATTGTAGATGATTATGCATACAGCACACCTATCCAGGTACCTACAAATGTATGTACTTTCGTCATAACATATACGTAAGTCTTAAGTTTTGTTTGAATTTCCTTCATTATATCAGCCGACTGGCGCAAAATTTAACACCGTTAGGATCCCCTGCCTGCGAAACTGCAGCTTTCCGTCCTCTTCGGTCACGGGTACCACGGTAATAAATACGTTGCCCTTGTCGTCTCGAACTTGGGGACTAGGACATTTTGTTAAAACCCTTAGAAAGCTAACTGACAGGCATGGATGCAGGTAACCTAACCATAGGGTGCAGCATGGAAACTGTAGGATCTGGTCAGCATAATCAGGGTTACCATGTCTTGCAAGAAATGTTGGTACATATGTTCGTACATGTCGAGACAAAGGCAAGGATGCACTGGAATCACCACTGCGATGAGAACCAAGTTTGAGAACAATTCTCAATCTGCTGCCTCCAAACCTACTTATATGTGTGTGATTTGCAGCAAAGAGTGCTCTAAGAACAAACTAGTTGAAGTACTGGATAGGGAACTCGTATGGCTAGGCTTAATATTAGGGAAATCTCTAGGAACCTACGTCAACAAATATGCGAATGATGTTTTCACACTTTTTGTCGGGTCATGCCTGAAAACTGTCGTAAACTGTGAAGAGGAGGAGAGAAAGAGGGAGACCTTAAACACTTCCTCTGTCACTGCAAGATTACGTCAACGAATACTTGCATCTATATGGGTCTAAACTAGACAGCAAAGTAATCGGTGACATCCTGGAGGTTAAATCGTCTCTTCCGTGATAGCATAACTCATCATGTAACAACGAGAAGATTTGACCACAAAATGCTCGTTTTTACATGACGTGTTATACGATCATGGAAGCGACGATTGGGTCACAGGACGATTTTCTCGACCTCATACATCCTTATCCCAACAAAACTTTGGGAATATTTAAGTACAATGGGCCGTACTGTGGCTTAAGTAGAGAGCTATCTCACCCTTCACAACCAACCAACCAACGCGCAAATGGCCTGATCAAAGTGCACTGGGAGTGGACTTTCAGTCAAGCCTCTGAAAACTACAGTTTGTCTTTTTACAAGAAGAAAGATTGTGACCGGTCTGACTCGATCTCCGATGAAGTCAAAAATCTCGGATTGGTCCTGGATAAAAAAGAGTCTGAGCCTGGAACGGGCTGTAGTTGACGGCTCCGAAACCAGTCATGTGTCCAGTGCTGATGTCTGTATATAGGCCGACAGCATTGGACTTCACTACTCATTAGGCAAGTATGCCCAAGTTTTGCAAGTGTAGACTAATGGCCGCGGACTGTATTGTAAAGAGTAGGTGGATGCGTCGGAAAATCTGCATTTGTAGCGATAGCCAGGTTGCGCTTAAGGACTTGCCCATGCCCTTAACCAGTTCGAGATTGAACGAACTCTCTGAATATCATCGAAGGGCTGAACTCTATGAGACTTGTTTGGGTTCCAGTTCACAATGAGATCTCTGATGAGATTGCTAGATAAGGCTCAGAGTGTGATTTCTAAGAACCTGTAAAGCGTTGGGTCTTTCCGCGTCTTCGATCAGGACCGAAAATTTATATAGAAAATCTATATAATCTAGGCATAAAAGCCGGTCTATTCATAGACAAGCCAGTTCCATAAGACTGACCGATCATAGCAGCCACGAGCTGCCATCAATATAACCGATATCCCGAGATCGTTGCTATGCAAATAGTTGTCAACACCTCATAGAATGGAATTCTGGTCAGGGTGGCTCAGTGGCGAATGATAAACCACCGAGAGTGTAATTTCAATACGGCGTTCAGAGTCGGCTATAAAGTGTAGATCCCTTCCATTCGTGCAAAAAATTTAACACGCAGAACATAAATGGTTGCGAAAAGCTAGATCTTGTCGCGCCAGCTATTTTTGTTTACAACATGTTAACAACAGAAGTACCCAACCTGACGTATAGATGGCGGTTGTTGTTGTTTGAAAATAATGACTATGGTTTTGATGACTCTGCGTTGCTTACTATGTGTTTAGCAGCCACCAAAAATGAAGGGTCTGAGTGATTTTGTAAAAATTGAAAAAAATCACTTTCATTTGATAGACAGAAGTCCAACCAATATTAAAAAAAAGCAAGATTCTAATCTGGGGGAGTCTGCTCCTTCGTTAACAACGAGGCCGTTTGAGCTGCCAAGACGAACATCCCAGTGGTCGACCAAATGAGGTGACTACGCCAAAAATAGTGGAATAATCCACAATGAAGCGATGCGCATCCCAAAAAGCAGACGTCACGTTAAACGCATTCCCCCAATTCGAAGGTCCGAACGGAAATGGTGACTGGCATATACATTTGCTAACCCCTGCCATGTGCTCTATCTATTCCAGGCCGAGATCGTATCATGATTCTTGTAAAAATTTGAAAAACCTTAATTCACTGAACTTTTATTTGAACTGAAAATAACAGAGCATCGGGTCTTGAAGCAGCTGGATTAGGTCTCATGGGATCCCGAATTCATACCCAGCCTTGTACGCCCCAAGAAGATAAAGTCAATGAATGGATAGTAAGTTTTGACTTAAAATTCGTTGATGCTATTCACGACTGACTTTAGTGTAAAAATTTGGTCTACAACCGATCTGTCAGTCCGAAGCCCAAAATGGTATGTGTTGACTAGTGTGTTTCAGAAAAGCTTCAGACATGGTCCTTAAAGTGCACAAGATAAGGTAGCGCTTTCATCGTACAAATAGACTCCGTGGATAGTAAAATTCTGGAAATACAAGCGCTCAGTTAGAAAAATACAAAAAGGTGAGCAAAAGCTCCATGCTCAGGCACACAAGTTGGGTCTGATACATGATAAATAAATCCACGCTTGTAATAAATGAATTTTAAATCTATTCAGACACCCTCGGCCCTATTCAAGTCACCCACCTTGCCCATTGCCGTCAAACACAAAAAGTGAATTGGAATTCAAACCACGACCGCTTGCACGTTGTTTCAACCGACAATTTCTGACACATTACCGATACAAATCAGGCCGACTCGATCAGAAGAAACCACAGAGACAGACGTTTATTTTTTATTTTTTTTAAGATTTTCAACGCGACGTGACCTCCTCTCATTACGATGCAGTAATAGGCCCTTAATGCCATGTACTTGCCGGCCAAATGCGTTCCCACAAATTCCCAGCGCGGAACATTCTTGGCCGTATCTTTCGGCGGCTCATTAACATGTTTTCTGTTCCAGCAGACACGGTTTACATATTTTATCCCGCAACTCCGATAAATTCACAAAAAACAAAGTAAATTAAAACACTTGCGCGCGCCCACCACCACTCTTCTAACTCCGAATTTCAAAAGTGTTGGCTAGACTGACTGACCACCTCCGGTGGACGATGCCAGCTGAGTGCACTGAAGCATCCGCGGCAGCACCTCCGATACCCCTAGCACGCACATAATTGAGGCATAAAGCAGGTGGAAAATTACATTTATACGCTCCCATTTAGGAGTCCCATTACTGTTATTGTTATTGTAAATACGGATCGTCCCGTCCACTGTGGCGGCTGTAAATCTCCGGATGGTTATATCGCTATATTAAGAGGCCGCTTCATTGTTATGACGTCGGCGAAAGGCGTACCTGGAAGAGAAATAAAATATGGAGATGCATTAACAAGATATCACCGAGTAAGTGGTGGTTGCATGGCGATCCCGAGGAGCTAGGAGCTGGGAGGGTGCCTGCCCCCGTGATGCCATGCATTAAAATGCTAATTAACAAGATGTGTATGGGTACTGTGAAACAAAAGGAGAAACGTTGCTTTTTCATGTCGGAAAAGTGTCGACTAATACCAAGAATTTCAGTCCAATTAAGCGGCCTTAATAGATCTTCACATCGTAAGTCGGTTCGGTCGGTTGGTGGCCGGTGGCATTTAACCGTAACTGTTTCGATCGTTAAATTAGTCATAATTCGAATGAGGTGATGATAAGCAGTTAATGAGCTGTGTGTGTGTGTGTGTACTTTAACAACTGTAATTCTATTGAAAATTAATTAAATGTTGACTTTGTTTATGGGAGGAGTAGGTGTTAACAAGATTGCATTAAAGTTATGTCCCTGAAAGTATGAAGGCAGCTTGCAGTGAGTGAGCTACAAACATCTGTAGAAGACCCTCTGAACTGTGCCAACTACAGAGGCCTACAAGATCGTATCTGCTGTATCAGTGCAGCTTTAGGATAGAAAAGTCCACAACCGAATGAAGATACCCAGGAACTCCAAATCAATACCCACAACCTTTTTTATCAATTTCAAGACATTTATACAGACGTTTACATTGTTTTGTCTAGTCTAGTTTTCCGATCCCTGCCAACATCGACCGCCGTACATTAGTGGTTAGTCCTTTGAACTGCTGTGCGAGTTGTGTGGATTCAAGTCCCAACAATAACCACCGAACATTTTTCGCGACACCACCTCTCTTCAGGGAATGACAGACCCCCAAGAGTATAATTTGTCATGAACAAGCTTCTCAACTCGCCGTTCGGTGTCGGCAATCAATTGTAGGCCCGTTCCATTACCCCTTCGATGCGCGTCGATGCGACTAATGTGCGCTGGTGGATATGTTATACGTGCGGATTTTTGCGCTGCCATGGCATGCACTTAGCATGCATGCAACAGAGCGAGGTATTTTTATAAGTAATTTCTGCAGACCAGGACCTCAACCAACAACCGTCTTCAACCAGCTCGATCGTTAGCTACATAGCTGCCACCAATTTCGCACGCCAAGTTGGTTGGTTTTTATTTTCTTGTGAATGGAATTAATTCCGATTAAGAAAGATTGGCTTCAAGACCAACGTGATGACATGATGTCAAACCCATAGAGTCCCCCATGGTCTATTTCAATGTGGAGTAGTCTTAAACCATTTACCCAAATCGGCGAAAATAAACCACCCTGAAGCCAATGACTTCAGCCCAATAAGGATTTCGTCATTCCTGCTGTAGAAGTATTGATCAGATGCATAGTACTCGCATAATTAACTCGATTCTAGGCGATGTGATTTCCAGAAGGAAGGTCAACCAAGGTACCCCTCAAGGTGGAGTTTTCTCACCATTCTAGTAGTTGACGAAATAGTAATAATTCTTGAAACAACGGACGAAATCTGGGAATGAAACCATCGAAAGCAAAGGTAGTATTTTTCATAAGAAGGAGACATGAAGGGTATCAGAGATGGAACTGATCTGATCCCTAAGGAAACTGTAAAATACCTCGGCGTTGTACTAGGTTCCAAATTCAATTGAAAGGAAAATGTCAATGACCGAATGAGGAAAGCCTACGTGGCACTGTATGTACATGGAGAAGAGCATTTGGAAAATCGTGGAGATTTATATTGCTTATGCTGCGATACTGCGATAGTAAGACCCATCCTAACCTACAGCCTAGTAAAAAAGACTCGAGAAGAAATGTTATCTTGCGAATGTCACGAGCGGGCTGTATAGAGATGACGGGATTGATGAGACCAACACCAATAGCCCAGGATATGATACCAAATATGTACATACAAGATCGGCAGCCAAACTCCATTAAGACCCAGGAAAGCCGTTCTTTGGACAACAAATCACTTTGGGCCTCAGAATGCAATCGTAGATTCTCTTTTACAATTTCTAGCAGAGAGAATAAACGTAAAATTAGCACTAAAAATATAGGTGCTTATGTCTACTGTGAATCTTGATACATAAATTTATCCTTTCGACTAGCGAATGGCTGCAGTGTTTTTCAGGCTGAAATTGTCGCAACAAAACAACCTGTGGATTTGATTTTAAATGAAAATATTTCAGGCAAAATAACTATGTCGTAAGTTGTGTTGGCGGTCACCGTGGCTCAGTGGTTAGTGCTGTGCGAGCTGTGTGGGTTCCAGCCCCAGCCATATCTACCGAACATTTTAGGCGGCACCACCTCTCGTCGGGGAATGATATGCCTCCGAGGGTATAATTTGTCATGAAAAAGCTTCTCAACTCGCCGTTCGGAGTCGACAATGAATTGTTGGTCCGTTCCATTCGTGCAAAAAACGTAACACACACAACATGAATGGTTGCGAGAAGCTAGGCCCTGGCTCAACCCGAGTTGTCGTGCCAGCCTTTTTTTTATGTTGAAAGTCAAGTCTATAAAAGCGTTGGAATCAATTTCGAAAAGATCCAAGCTCGTCAAGATAAAACTGAATGAGATATCAACAGGCAGCAATGTGACCCTTTGCTGCGTGCCGGTATAGTACATGAACGCTTCAGGTATTAGGTAACACAAATGCAGATGAATTGGTCAGGCCTTTATCGAGGCAAGTATATCGCTTAGCACACTATACAGGGAAATAGGTATAAAGTCCGTAGGAAAGCTAACAAACGCTGAAGTCAATTGGCTACAATTTCTACAGCCAGATCGCTATGGCCTTCGATTAAAAAATGTTTATCAGTCTAGTAAAATTCAACCGTAGGGAAGTTCGAACCGTTAGTGGCATTCTAACTGGGAACTGCTCGGTAGGTAACCATGATTCAAGGTTAGGTCTCCCATACAATAACTACTGTAGAACTTGTAGGAACGAAGTATAAATCGAATCTATTCGCCACTTGTCCCGCACTAGCCCACAAAAGGTACGGAGTCCTTGGCTCTGAGCTTAGCAAACTCCTGAGATTCATAAATTTAACTTTGTAGCAGATGACAAAACTTCAGGTGTCTATGGTTTTTGGACAATTTGGCACCACTCTATGTGGTCTATGTGAGCCGCTGACAATCCTTTCAGCAAGGGCACCAACATACTTAACCTAACCTAGCTTTGGTTCAAGAAATGGTGAGTCTTCAATATGCTACCCGTTATGGAATGTATAACTTTATGTTGCCATGATTTTGAGACAAAAGCATATGTTACTCCACGAGGCTTTCTGGAAAGACTTGCAAACCTGCAAAGCGGCCAATTCAATGATAGAGCGCCCCTGCTTAATTTTGGCAGGAGGCAACTAAGAGTGATAGCCAGCCTGTATACTGTACACATCAACCTGAATAAACCTGCCCACAGATTGGGACTGGTGCAGTCAAGTACTTGCCCGGGATGTGGGGGGAGGAGGAGGAAAGCCTCGAACAATCTGCAATTGCCCAACATATAGGTGCTAAAACATAAAACCTTGGAGAGCCAGGGGAAGTTCTGCCCGGGCTAAGCTCTCTTAGGAAATTTAGGTTCGAGAAAGTCCAAGAATTCGCTAGACATACAGGACGTTTCTCGAATCTGTAAAATCTATCCGACTCTCTATCCTTTAAAATATGTATAACCCTTCACTTAAACCCCCCTTACTCCACTTCTTCTTAAACAGATGCTACAGAGGAGTACAAAACGGGCCCAAACGGTGGCCTACGTGAGGAGGTTCATCCGAACTTCACCCTCTTAAACCAACTTACAAATATGGTTACTGAATCAGGACTTGATTCTCTCTCTCATTGTTACAAGTTTAACTAAAGTTCTCTGCGACTTTGTACACAACGATCCATGGTCCTTGTTTCACAAATCAATTCCCTGTCCGCAGCGCACTCATGAAGGAAATACAATACATTAATAGAAATAATATATGTACTCGTTTTTTTCACATAATTTACATTTTAGGCTCTTAGACAGCGCGTCTCAACATCACGTCGCTACTTCAGAAGTAGTAACACGACAACATTTGGCCATGTACGCCCTGTGTCGGCCCCTTAATTAGGCATTGTAATGACGTGATGACGGTTCTACCTCTTTTATTCCCCACGAGCCGCTTCATGAATTTTTTATTTTTATTTTTTTTTTTTTCTCTTCATCATCACATCAATTTAATTTTGAGATTTCTATCTTCCCGAATTGTTTGGATATCATTTTCCGATTCATGCCCATTCAATTTGCTGCCATTCAGGGAGTCCCACACACGATTACTCACTCGGCTGGTGATAATGCGTATCGTCCTCCGTTTCCAAAATGACCACTTGGTAGCTCACGGGAAAGTTGTTGTTACCGTTGAGTAATGACAGGCGGATAGAAAACATAATTAATAATTTTTCTAGGGGTAACCCCGATAGCCCGCTCGCCGGCGGAGCGATGACGGAGGTGCTTGACCGCACCGCTGTGGAGCTGATAGCCGCGTTAAGGGTTAATGAAGTTAATTATTATACCGTCCGACCTCTCGGACAGCGATGGCTTCCATATGAACGTGTTATCGATGGATCGCTGCCTTGGCTTGCTTGGCGTTGCATAGCAGAGGTCGCACTCGGTAGCCGTAATTTATTTTGTTCTCTGGCATACAAATTGCTTGTCTGGTTGAGTAGCTGATAGGAATCCTGTGTGGTTCAGAACAACGAAAATCAAACGAAATGCGCTCTTGAATGCATTTGTCTGTTGTCATACATCTGCTGCCGAAAGGGTCACCTTCGTCTTATCAACAATTCGTTAACATTAACATTAATTAGTTTTGTTTAATTGCACTTGCTTGGTCTTGGCAATTAATTACAGTTAGGATTCGAATACGAGCAGATTTTAACAGACAAAAGGACGTTTTCGTTATTTGACTGTTGGCAAGAAGCACCAAAAATGAATAAAAGTAGTGTAAGTCGTGACCATCTTCGGCAAGCCATGGGGTCTAAAACTGAAACAAGTTCACTGGATACACAATTGTACCATCAAGCCATAGCGTACTGCTCCTGGGACCCGCCCCAAAGAACAAATATGCAATGGAAATGCTTACCCAAAGACAACAAAAGGCTTCTCAGGGACTAGAAGTCATCAGCACTCGAGCTTTGATACCAATGGCTGCCATGGAAGCTATAATCAACATCCTACCGGTACACCTCGAAGCAAAGAGACTGGCAGGACACTCAACAGCAAGGCCGTCCGCAGATATTTCGATATTGCATCGAAAAATTGTTGAAGAAATCAGAACGATCACTCGTCTACCATCAGATTGATTTTGGAGACAAGAAAATCATCTTTGTCAACGATTTTGTAATAGAATCTCCCTCGAGGAATTTTCGGGCTCGACCTATCGAAAAAGAAACCATGAGTGGAAATCCGTATTAACGGTCGGCTGTTACATCGCAGGCAACTCCCGGGCTGGCAAGTCTTTCAAGGAGGAATCCTTGCCATTCTTAGGGGAGCTGGAGTTCTCTTCGAACACCACATCCAGGTAGGAAAAGGGACAAATAAGCAGCACATAGAGCCGTCACAAATCCAACATCCGATGTCCGTTTTGTCTGGATACTGGGTTAGGAAGATGTCCCATGTTCGCATGAAAAAGTTGATGAACTGGCAAGAGAATGGGTCCATGCGATAGAGCAAACCGTTGAAAACACTGTGGCAGCTGCACATACAATAATAGTAATAATAACTTATAATGAAAGTAAGTCACCTGCTTACTAGAAAAGCTCTAGGTTCAAGCAGAGAGCAATTGAGGCTGATAGTGGGCCTCATCACAGGGCACATTAATCTCAACAAACATATGTATGGACTGGGACTCGCCGACGCAGAGATCTAGCCCGTACGCAGCTAGATGCTGAAGGGCGCAGAAACTGCAGAGAAGAAGAAGAAGATCTCGAACACTTCCTATGCCACTGTCCAGCCCTAGCGAGAACGCGACAGAAAACACTGGGATTCATGTGGATACCGTACTAATAGCTTCTCAGCGACAAAGCAATCGGTGACATCCTGGCCTTCACCAAAGAAACATGGAGATTCACTTGGTCTGAGGAACTGCGAGCATCTTAGTCAGGGTCAAAGATGATGGAAGGCTGCTATGTCGCAGACAGAGTGACACCACGGATCGGAGTCAGTTAGGTAGGGAAGGTTAGGTTAGGTGGTTGTTCCGACTCTCACCTATGGTCATGAGGTTTGGGTAATGACCGAAAGAATAAGATCGCGGACACAAGCTGCCGAAATGAAATTTCTTCGTTGTATTACTGGGGTGACTCGTCGAGATCGAGTGAGGAACACTAGAGTACGACAGGCACTCCATGTCGAGCAGCTACTTCTTCGAACGGACAGGTCCATACTTCGATGGTTTTTGGCACGTCAAACGCATGTCCCCAACTCGGTTTCCAAGACGTGCCATGGAATCTGTGCCATCAGGTAGGCGTCCCCTGGGAAGGCTTAGGCTGAGATGGCTGAACCAAGTCCGAAATCTCACCTATACTCGTATGGGGATAGCCCCTGATGATTTAGAGTCGGTAGTGAAAGATTGGGAAATGTGAACAGTCCACTTAAGCTCCCTAAACCCGTGACCCTCATAGTGGATAAGCGAACCATTGGAAGATGATGATGATGAGGTTAGTTATTCTAACCTTGGGTTCTAATGGAGTATTTTCGTTATTGGAACTTCCTAGTTCTCCAAATAGTCTGTTTCCCATGTGTCGAAGTCGGCGGTTTTGACTCACAGAGTAAGCGCCTGATGTTTTCCGTTTCTTCCGCATCCTGACAGCTCTTGCAGGGGAGTTTATGCCCATAGTACCTACGGCATAATGTCTCGTCAGTACACCTTTTGTTCGTAGCCAGGAGACATTTGGTTTTGCGCTGGCCGATTCGCTGTCTACGGGATATAATGCAGTCACCTCTGGCGGATCAGGAAGTGTTGATTAGTTCTCTCATCTTGTGGTTGACGTTACCTCTCACCTCTACACGGATAGGGAAGCTTATCGAGGTGTGCTCCTCTTCTAAAGCGGATCCTTGCTGAGCCAGTTCGTCTACTTTTTCGTTACCCTCGATGTGGCTGTGTTCGGGAACCCAGCAGAAGCTGACCTCGTGGATAACGTCTATTTTGTGGAGTAGAGTAAGTAAATATGAACCAACGATGGGTTTGCCAATGTCCTCGTTCTCGGATAGAGCTTCCATTGACATTTGGATTTCTGGTATACATCATAGCTATCTGCGACACCTGCCGAGACTAAGCGAAGAATTTTCTGGACTGATATGGGAATGCTGATGACCTAAGTTTATCATCATTAACGTAAAATTTGGTTCTCTGCCTCTTAGTGCAATGAACCATTTTTTGAGTTCGAGTGCTCCAGAAAAATTTGCCCGCTGATCATATTTGACAAACTCTGAAGAGACCAGAAAGGCAATATGAGCCATTTACTGTCAAACTCCAAATCTCCATTCAATTATATATTCATTAGTTTCGAAATCTTCAAATGACATTCACCCATGTTCTGCGTTCTATTTGTAAAGCTATACCCTGTGGAGGAGCCACCTTATGTAAACATTACGAAAAGAATCAATTTCAACCATCTTCGAGTGGCACTTCAACATACCAGTTGCACGTTTCCAAAACCAATTACAATGGAACGCGGGAGACATAGCAAAACGATGATCAACCTCAAAACACCTCGAATGCCAGCTACCAGTCTCGAATGTTGTGCTACTGAACTGAAACCCCAACGACCGATGTGAAGCCACAAGAGCAATAGCGACAGCAGCCAGAAGTGCTCGTTACATTAATGTAAGCAAAACATCCTTCCACTCTGCGTAAGAAGCAGCATCCGCCAGCAGTAACACCAACCAGTAGGGCAGGTGATCTCCGAAGTAGCTGATTACATTATTAATTTAATTTCTTGTTCAATCATTAATCATAACACATGCGAACGGGTTATTAACGCGCTGCTAACCAGGCCGGCTGACGGGTATGTGCTGCGGGCCATTGGCCACTCTCAGCATGGATAACGATGATGCGAGAGTACCCCATTGAGTTTGGACAGAACCTAAAGCGGATTTTTCAAGAACTGCGTCCACCACTTAACACGTCCCAATTCGGTGCCTTCGAGTCTATGGATATTTTTCTTATGGCAGCCCAAGTGCGCGATAAGTGCAGTGGAATGCGTCGCAGGAAGAGTGGTTGCGGCTGGAGAGGACTCTAGTTTTCCTTACCATTGTCCAACAACATTTGCATAGAGTAATTGAAAATCAATGATGCTACCGAGGGAGATAAGTCAGGTACACAGAAGATGAAGTTGTCATAATCTACATTCTGAGTTGTTTCGGGGTGGCTGGGGAGAGGTGGTGATGATGGGTTACACTTTCATCGTTCGATTGGGGTCCGCCGAGCCGTCGTCGGAGGAAGTCACTTGGGGGCTCTATAATTATTTTGATTTTTCATGGTTTGTTTGTTTTACCGCGCAGTGGATCAGCTGCCTATGAAATTTATTTCAACAGCGAATCTTAATGACTTCTTTTGTTCGAAAGGCTGGTGTAGGTATCGTATATTGAAGTCATTATCCGAACAGACGTTTGAGGATCAATTGGCGTATAACATTTGTTATATGCTAACAAGAGACGATACGAACACAGTGGTATCCGTTTGACAGAAGCTACTTGTGTTGAGATTGAATAGAATGAGGCTAGATCCCGGATTTATGCAGTGTTTCCAAGTGGTCGTCCTAAACAAGTAAAAGGTTGTCTAGCGATATCTGTAGCTGATTGGTTGGTCAAAGTCGTTGTAGCAGGCAGAAAGCACCTGATACTCAATTAGTGCTGAAATGCACCGTCTTGTTACCACAGTTCTCGTGACCAATTTGTTATATGAGTGTGGACGGGGGTTGGCAAACCATGACCGCTGGTTCTAAATCCAACCTGTGGCGTTAAGGAAGAGAAGAATGTTAGGAATATTCTTCTTCGAAAGTTCGTTGAGGTTGTCGAGGAAGTGTTTTCCCAGCGCCTTCAGTCTTGCTTTGCCAAATGCCGGACACTTGCAGAGGAAGTGTTCTGGGGTTTCCTTCTCGTTTTTGTCATTGCAACCAAGCTTGTCTGCATGGGTACCTACTACCTAGTGAGCCCTACAGATGGCGTCTTAGCACGCAATATATGTTCGGGTTCTTCTAAGGAGGTCGTTCGTTTTCCTTTGGTTTTATGTTGGCCAAGTCTTCTTGGATATGGTGCGTCTGGTAAGGTTGTTCCATTTGTGTTTGGCTACTGAAAGGTAGTGTAGGCTGATTCTTCCCGTAACAGCTCCCAATGGGATGAGAACTTATCTTGCAAGTGCAGTGTCAAGGGCCGAGCTTTGCCTGGCAAGCTCATCAGCAATTTCGTTCCCTTCGATGCCTCTGTGACCTGGGATTCATACAAGAGTTAGGGAGGATTAGCTCCCCAAGCGGGCAAGCTCGGTTCTTTATTGTTCTATCAGCTTTGATGTAGTGGTTGTGGAGACAAGAGCTTTGATGGGTGTGCGGTTGTCCCAGAAGATTGTGACATTTTGTTTGGGGGTGGTGTCGTCGTTGAGCGCACGACAGGTTTATTAGATTGTGAGTATTTTGGCCTGAAATACACTGACGAAGTCCGAGAGTTTCAATAAAAATATACACGAATCTACCCCGCATTTCATTTTTGAACCGTTCGGTCCGTAAAAATGGATGTGTCATAGTCTTTTGTGACCTCCCCGCTGTTTCATTCCGCTCCTGATATATTACGCAGGGTGAAGTCTTTGGTAAGCGTAATGCGGGGGGTAAGATAGTCTGTGGGGGATGTTATGGCCTCCTGGAGCAGTGAAGCCAGATTGCCAGGTCGCCATCTTTCTGACGTGAAGGTCCAGAGGTAGAAGGTTTAGGATTACCGTTAGTGCATGCGTCGGAAATGATCGTATTGCACCTGTGGTTCCTATACAAGCGGTTCTCTGGATACGATTTAGTTAATGATGTTGTATCGTTTGATCAATGCAGGCCACCAAACCAAAGGCCAAAGCGTAGCCTGTATCGACATCAACAAAATTAAAATCTTTGTCCCAAATCTCAGAGTCTACGAGCTCCTGAACAAGGCTTACCATCAGTGCCCTAGTTACGAAATAAAGATTGTCCTAGGCGATTTTAACGCAAAGCTAGGAAAAGAGGGAATCTTTGGTAGTACGGTTGGAAAGTACAGCCTACACGACACCACCTCCGATAACGGATTTAGGCTGATCGACTTTGCTGCGGGGCGAAACGTTGTCGTAGCTAGTGCGCGGTTCCCCCATCTCGATATCCACAAAGGAACATGGGATCTCCTGATCAATCAACCGTCAACCAGATTGACCACATTGCGATCGACACAAGTCACTCCTCCAGTATTATGGATGTCCAAAGGTTCCGAGGGGCCAACGTTGACTCGGACCACTACCTTGTTGTAGCCAAGGTACGGCTGCGGATATCCCGAACTCCACCAAGACAAGGAAATACTGTGAGGAAGTTTTAGGTCGGAATACTGCAATCGCAAGAGATCACCAGATCCTTTTCCGATCGAGTCTCTCTCAAGAAGTCTTATGCCGCCAGCATCAAGTATTGAAGACCAGTGGCAACTTTCCAAAAAGCCATCAGAGATGCCGACTCTGATGTGCTGGGTTTCGTTCGGCCACCACAACGAAACCCCTGGTTTGACGACGAGTGCCGGCAAGCACATGCAGCGAAACAAAAGGCATACAAAGCGGCGCCGCATAGAAAGACCAGAGCTGCTCGCTAGCTCCACGAGCAGAAGAGAAAAGATAAACACCTTCTTCTCAGGAGGAAGAAGAAAGAGCATGAGAAACGCGCGATCGAGGAAATAGAGAGATGTTATAGCAGGAATGAGATTCGGAGGTTTTACAAAAGGGTAAAAAGAAACTGCCAAGGCTACAGAGCCTGAACCGAAGCCTGCAAGGATGAACAAGGGAACATTGTAGTAGAATCCCAGTCGATGCTGAGGATATGGAAGAACTACTTCTGCAGACTGTTTAACGGCGACGACGAATCAAATCCCGCTGTCAGGCAGAATGAACCATTCAACCTGGACGACGAAGACTAACAATTCCGTCCACCCGAACTGGACGAGGTGAAGAAAGCCATATCGAAGCTTAAGTCCAACAAAGCTGCTGGAGCTGACGGCCTAGCTGCCGAGGTGTTCAAAGCGGCAGGCGATGACTTGGTAAGGAGCATAAACCAATTCACCTGTTAGAGAAAAGTATGCCCGATCCTCAAGAGAGGAGACCCTCTGAACTGCACCAATTATAGATGCATCAGTCTTCTTAACATTGCTTACAAGATCTTATCTGCCGTGTTGTGTGAACGCCTGAAACCGTTCGTCAACAACCTGATCGGTCCATATCAGTGTGGTTTCAGGCCAGGAAAGTCCACCATCGACCAAATATTCACACTGCGTTGGAAAAAACCCAAGAACTTTAAATCGATACCCACCTCTTCATCGATTTTAAGGCCGCGTATGACAGCATCTATAGGGACGAGCTAAAAAGAACCATGTCTAGTTTTGGCATACCTGCCAATCTCGTCCGTTTATGCAGGATGACGATGAAGGTCAGTCAAGATCTCACCGAGACCTTGGATGTCAAAAAAGGGATTTAGACAAGGCGAAGCGCTCTCATGCGACTTCTACAACATCGTTCTTGGGAGATTGTGCAAAACTCACGTGCCAACACCAAAGGCACAATCTTTCAAAAGTCCAACTAATTACTCGGGATAAGCCGACGATATTGACATAATCGGAAGAACGTAGCGTGATGTCACTGGGGGGTTCGTGAGTATTGAGACAGAAGCGGCGAAGATGAGCTTAGCGGTCAAGACCAAGTAGGTGTATGCTGTCAACAAGAAAGAACAACCAACACCGGCGTCTTGGACAGAACGAAGACCTTAATCGTCCCTGCCTGCTTTACGGCGCAGAGGCATGGACTCTGTCAAAAGCGGATGAGGTTGCTCTTGGCTTTTTCGATAGGAAAATTTTTCGGGTGGTTTTCGGTCCCTTAGGCATAGATGATGAGTGGAGGAGGAGATAGAACGACGAACTATATGGGCTAGACAGCAACATCGACTTAGTCAGAAGAGTGAAGGTCCAACGACTGAGGTGGCTGGGTCATGTAGAGCTTTGGCCCGGAAAATCTTCAAATCCACACCCGAGGGACTCTTTATCGGTTCTGATGTGGGATATGGAATTGGAATTGTATGTCCTCTTCAGATAGATACAAGCATTTCGTTGGTTTCGCTTCTGATGTGCTTGGATGACTGCATATCTTAGGACGATTTGGCATTCCTCCCTGGTGTTCAGACTTTTATACAGAGCGCGAGTCCTCCTGCCACTTTTCCGTCGTTTTTTTCTAAACAATTTCTTGCACATTAAATCCTTACACCAAATTTCCACTATACACAATAATCTCACCAATACTGCGGCGTACGCGTGCACACATATACTCTTCTCCACTCAAATGCTAACATGAAGGTTTCAACTTTAATTCGTCCACTTAGCAGCGTTTAGAACCCACGGCGGGTTATAAGTTATCAATCAAAATTCTAATACAATCAATTGAATACATTCGCAATAACCATTATTAATGTTCAAGTGGCGGAAATGATACATTGGAGTGAAATGAAAATCAATGGAAGCACACACATACAATTCCGTGCTCGAGAGTCACATCAATTTTGCGACAGCAAATAACTCTCCGTGCAATGGTCATTCGCCCCGCAGTCGATTTCAATGGTCCAACGACCACTACCTCGGCAAAAAATTGCCAAAAATTGTTTCGACTTTAGATTATCGCCTCCACAGCGCACATCCCTACTCAGGTGGTCCCTGCGCCATACGAGAAAACACCAAGCTGTGTGCACCTAAGCCTGCACGTATCCTGCATTGTTTGTGTTCCTGCTCCATGTGCATGTACACTCCACTAAGTAGCCATCGGGCAATAATTCCCCGATATAACGCACGATAAAGCGACCGGCAAAAACTCCAAACTGAAATATGGCGCCCGACCAGTTGTGGACTATGGAGGCCATCGACGTCACTCCCCAGAGCCGCCACGGACCGCAATGCGCTCGCAAGAAGCAATTAAATGCTAAATCGGTTCGTAAATTAAAATTTAACAAGTGCAATACAACAACGACGCACGATAAAAGGCACAACAACATTTTCGTTGCATGTCCGCTCTTCTCCTGGCGGAGGAACCGGCAATGGCGTCCCTCCTGCTCTTCGGTCCTCGGTTTTATGGCACTGTTGCTGTGTGGTGTATTTTCCTGTGTGAGGCGGTGTTTGCCCTCAAATAAACATTTGTTAAGATTAATGTTTTGTTTATTGCGTGAATTAAATTGCACTCGATTGCCATTGTCTACGCGGGAGAATGAGTGTGTTGATGCGGGGCGTGGTAAATGCCCAACTTCGGGTTGCTTCTTTGTCAGTATCGCAAATGACGTTATTGGGCACGTCAAGGCAGCCGGAAAATTGAAATTCACCAAGCGATCCAATCGATCCTTAACTGTTTATTAGTTCACCCTTTAATGTTGACACCCACTTGAGTATTTCCGTCGTACACTGCACAGGTGTTCAATATGCGAATTAGCATATTTCCATTGCTGTGACACACCCTGTCAACAACGGTCTTGCAAGTTTTGGAATGTGCTCATCATATTCATCGACAAAATTTTAGCAGTCATGGTGGGGGTTTGATTATCATTGGTTGAGATATTAGTAAAAATATTTATCAGATGTACAATCAGCTATACAGTGACAGCCAAATTGTGCTGAACAAGGCTTGGTTGCAATTTAAATGCAAAACAGGTGGGCTTAACCCAGTACATTATACAAACAGTGGGTCACTTTTGCTTCGATCTGGAGCTTTCTTAACACCACAAGCAAAGAGCGGTAAGCGGCAAAGCGACAGAGCGGCAAAAAAATATGCTCAGAAATGACGCTTGCCCCTCAACGGCTGCGTGGCCATAGCTATACGATTTCATACGTTTTAATTTTGCCGCTCATTGCGAGGCAGGGGCCTTAGGCTCGCAGTGGTTAGTGCGTTGGACTACTGTGTGACTTCTCAGCAATATTAACCAAACTTTTGTTTTCGGCACAATTCTTCGGCGGGAAGTAACAAACCTCCGAGAGTATAATAAGCCGTAATAAAGCTTCTTATTTCCCTATTGGGAGTCGGCAATCAATTGTAGATCCCATCCATTTAGGCAAAAAATGTTACACACACACCATGATTGGTTTCGAGAAGCTTGGCCTTGATCCATTCTGAACTGACGCTTATTTGTTTTTAATTGAATTATTGGACATGAGGACGTCAGATATAAAGCTAGAGCTGGACTTATGAGAGCGTCACAAGAATCTCTCACAACTCAATACTCCAAACTCTTAAATTCTAACCTCCTATCGGACATGTTTCCTGGGCATTGCTTATTCAATGACTGGCTAAACAAGTCGTACGTAAGTGCTCTAGACACATTTCGACTTTAGTCGGAGCATTAAGAAACTTCTGAGTATATCATCATCATCATCATTTTCCGTGACCACTTATCCACTATAAAAGTCGCGGGCTTACGGTCTATCCATACCGTCCCATCTTCCACCATCGACTCCTAATCATCAGGAGATATTTTAGACTTGGTCCAACAAACTTTCATTGAGCCTACCAAGGGAAAGCTTACCTGATGGCACGGATGCCATGGAAGCCTAGTTAAGGACATGCGTATAACGTGCCCAAACCATGAAAGTATGGACCGCTCCTCATATATTCGGGTGTTCCTAACTCCATCTTGAGAAGTTTGAAGCAACTTGTATCCACGATCTTTTCGGTCATTACCCAAATCTCATGACCATAGGTGAGGAACGGAACAAACTCCGAATTAAAGATCGATGGCTTAGCTGCAATGGTCGCCGTGGGTCAGTAGTTAGTGCGTTGGACTGCTGACCGAGCGGCAGTGGGTTCAAGCCCCAGCCAGGAACACCGAATGTATCGCAGCACCACCTCTCGTCAGGGAATGACAAGCCTCCGGGAGTATAATCTGTCATGAAAGAGCTTCTCAGTTAGCCGTTCGGAGTCGGCAATAAATTGTAGGTCCCTTCGATTCGTACGAACAATACAAACACGCACAACACAAATGGTTGCGAGAAGCTAGACCTTGGCTCATCCCGAGCTGTCGCGCCAGCTATTATTATTGTTAGCTTAGCTGCAATGCCAAGTTCGGCCCTCCTGATAACAGGCTGACCAAGTTGTCTTAAAATTGCTCCAGTCTGTCTAATCCTACGGCATAACTCCTTCCGTTACTCGGAATGGGACTCCACTAATATGCAGAGTGCAATGAGTAGGCGATCGAGAAATTGCTATTACTTCTGATTGTTTTACGTTTACCCTCATCCCAGCTTCAACACAGACGGCTACTACTATGTCAAGTGTGAGCTAAAGTTCGGTTTAGGTGGTAACCCCGTTCACCTGAACACAGCTCTAACAGTTTGAGTATAGGACGTATTGTGCTCTGAGAACATACATACATATTGTGCCGATTTCCCGCCATAGCTCACAGTAACCAAAGCCAGTTTGGTAGGGCGCTCCCGTCGTCGCAGCCATAATGATCCACAAGCACCATATTCTCAAGTTATAGAAGGACTACTCTCTGGCCTTATTAAGGTAGTTTGGGTAGGAGAATCTGTCAGAACCTAATTTCGGTATCCCCAGAATAGGTGTCACCCGGTGTAGCACAAGGAGATAGAAATTCTAAAACTACTATCTACTACTCAGGTAGACATGCCAAAGCATTTGTCAGAAGATACGATATTTAATAAACCAATAGCCTGACAGTTCAGCTGGGCCAAAGCCTAGCTTCTCGCAACTATTCCTGGCGTGAGTGTAACATTTGGAAGAGACCTGCAATTTATTGCCGACACCAATCACTAAATGGAGAAACTTTTTCATGACAAATTATACTCTCGGATGCATTTCATTCCACGACGAGAGGTGATGCCGTGAAAAATTGTGACATGGCTGGGACTTGAACTCAGGGAAGACTGTTTTCTAGCCAAAAACTTCAGAACTAATAGTATGACCTTTTTCTCTTCAAAAAGCATGGACAAAGTCGCCAAGATTAAGGCGTTACTCGACAATCTAAACAATTCCAAGGGAGTGACCATGGTATAGTGGTTAGCATCATACTTGTCACGCTGGAGGTTTTGATGTTTAAGTCCTCAAGTTAATAAAGATTTATTTCTTAGGAAATAAGTAAAATTTCGATCAAGTGCCAGCACTGATGTCAACTTTTGTGCAAAGGCATAACACTGGCAATAGAGTGGACATGGCTTAAACACTTGGTCGAACTGATTAATGATGATGCCAACAGGATGTCGGATAAAAAAACCGTGATATGTAGAGCAACGTCAAACAAAATGTCCACAGTTAGTCTGAACACCACACTCGGTCTCCATTGAAACCTAGGACTACCTGAGTTTCAAACCATTACACCAAATTCTTTCCCATCTTCTCTTCTTCTTTGCGATTTATGACGTGCAACTACAGTGCATTTGGGGGACATTGTGTCTTAACAAAAAATTATTAGAGGCTACAAGAGCTTGCTAGGTAGACAAGGATACCACGACACCAAAAAAAATTGATAACGGTAAGGATATTGGAAAAATGTGAGTTTTAGGCAAAGCCAAAAAACATAAATCTCCCTAGTTAGCCCAAACACGGTTGAAGACCGCCTAAAGAAGGGCTTCATTGCCTTTTGTGAATGTTAAAAGTTGTTCGGCAATACACGCCTTTAAGTCAAAACTAGTACACTGGCTGAACACTGCTGCAGTACTATCTATCCTAACATATGGTTCACTCGTCTGGTGGAAGGCACTTAAAAAAAATTCACTTCACAGGTGCGATCAAAATTCA
The DNA here is from genome assembly GCA_917880715.2 of Matsumyia berberina. Taxonomy (NCBI): domain Eukaryota; kingdom Metazoa; phylum Arthropoda; class Insecta; order Diptera; family Syrphidae; genus Matsumyia; species Matsumyia berberina. The sequence goes on from OU862870.1 coordinate 42,851,666, forward strand.
AGAAGCAAGTCGTATAAGATCTCGCTTACAGAGGCACTTAAAACAACTCTAAATCTGGTTCCTGTAGACATCTACTGTAGGAATAGGGCAGCAAAAATAGCACTCAAACTAAGGGAAGTACATAGGTCAATGGACAACCAACACCTCAGGTTACGGCTCTATTTTAATTCAATCGGCTGCCATGAAAAAGAGTACAGATGCCAACTACATCATTCTAACCTCAGACTTCGATAGGGTATTTAGGAGAGGTCTGGGATGAGGCTACAGTCCGTATTAAAGAAGAGCCAGCCTCCTACACTGACGAATCCAAAGTGTTACATCAATCCAAAGGGTTACATCAATCCTTTGAATTCGGAGACGGCTGCAGCGTCTTTCAAGCTGAGATAACCGCAATTTTACGGGGTGCAAAACAGTGTCAGTGAAAGTATCACTATATATTTTAAGAGCCGACCATCAAGACTCTTTATTGAATATCAACAAAATCTCAGCTTGTAGAGATTTGCAGACAAACCCTCAATAAAATATAAAAGGCCAATAAGGTGACCATCTCTGGTGGCCACAAAGAGATATCAGAAAAGAGGTAGCGGTAGGAAGAGTGCAGTGCAGATCTAAATCCTGCATAAACCCTTGGGTTGCAAATCGAGTACTCATAGATGAGGAATCGAAAATCAGGGCTAATACGCCATAGTGCCATATAGACACATGTGTAGTAGTCAGACTGGCCACTGTGGCCGTAAAACGTAGTCGAAAGAAGAGCATAGCGGAACGACTTAGGAAAGGAAATAAAATTCGTGCGAAACCTCCTATGCGAATGTCCCGCACTAGCCACCAGACTACTGAGTACTCCTGTTAGCGCGTACATCTATGGGCTGCATGACTGTCATATTGCTCATTTAAGGAAAGTTCTGAAATTTTCTATCCCTTTCCAGGTGGTTTCCAAATTAGCCGACTCCACCCACTGGTCAGACTTCCATGAATAACCTTTGTAGGGCTACAGTGGAACCGTTTGAGGTCTAAGTAAATCTTAAGACACCCAACTAACGAAATCATGCACTTAATCACAATTTCAAGCTCACGAATCATGAAGGGACCATTCATTTGAGTGTCGTTGTTTCGTTGTATTGCATATGACACCATAGATGTCGAAGACGAAGAGCAAAGTTTTTACCTACCGCGCATCCAGTTCCACAAATCTACACTCTTACTTGGTGTCAACTCAAGGGACGAGATTTCTTGCGACCGGATGTGCCAAAACAGATTGTTTATTTATTTTTTTTTCGTTTCAGATATCCACTGGCCATGCGAGCATAAAGATGAGAATCATCGCCACCGGGGTACCTGTGCCGAGAGGGCTATTGGACTCCTTGCCAATGCTTTGACATGTCGAAACGATTGTGAATCAAATGTGGCTGCTGTTGCCTGATGGGGATTTCGGACCGATGAATGAATGAATCGCCTCCCAAAGCGGCCACAGGCCAAGAAACGACAAAAAAAAAAACAGAATCCAGAGTGTTTCTTGAATAAAAGATAGGAGCCTCGACGACATGAATGAACCATTGTTTTAACCTCGCACCCGAGGTGTTCTTATCGAATCGGGACAATCTCTCTCCAGCAGCAGAAGACAAGAGGCAACGAAAAAGAAAACCTCAAATTCGAAATTGACTGGCACATCGTTGGGATCCCATATACGGAGAGGCAGACTGCCGGTAGAGCGAAAATTCTAAATTACAATTTCATTTCAATTCCCGAATGTCTTCGATATTCGGAGCTGTGTGTCGTACGCTAAAGTATGTTTGTCCGCCTGTTCGACGGCTGATAATCTTCTTCGAGGCATGGAAGGTTACAGCATAGCATAGCCATTGCAAAGCAGCATCATTGACAGAGGAGATTTGCGTTGGTGTTTCACTGTTTTACACTTTTTACAGGGTGTAATGGATTTTGTGTTAGAAGTCACTGTGCGACTTATCTGTCAAATATTCCACACTGAGGTTTATACATTTCTTGATCGTTCCAGTTCTTTAGTGTTAGGTGTTTGGGGCTACTAGTAGACTCTTATGAGCACTTTCAGAGTTAAAGGATTACATTTCAGAGGTATTGGTGTATTTGAAGGTCGTGGCAGCCATCTTTTGGTCTTGGCCTTTGCTTTGCTAGGATGTTTTTTTTATTTTCTTTCCATGCTAGTTTTTGGCCGAGTATGCACCCTAGGTGGCTTGACTTTTTTGACATTTGGAGTTAAATTCCATCGAGTCTTAAGGAACCGAATATTGGCATCGTCTTTTTATTCTTTTAGGGATTGACAAGTCTACGTGCGAAAGTTATTAAGGGCCGACTGTAGTAGTTCGATTATTAATATGACGCCATCAGCTGCATAGGCATCGACTCAAACCCCTCTGTTCCCGAGTTCCATTAAAATTTCGTTAGCGACCATTACCATTACTAAGGATGATAGGATTAAACGAACCTGTTTTACCACGGTCCAAACCCATCTCACATTCCCTTGCATACGCAAACCATGCAATTCTTGATGAATTTTGCTTTACGTTACTAAGGCTACGCGCACAGTGATGCGATGCGAGAAGCGAGAAGTATGCGATAAAAGTTTTCACATGAGTTATTATCCATTCACTGTGCGCACGTACATAAGAATGCAAGTGAACAGTTTTAGCTCACCGCTCTTGCTTCTCGCATCGCTTTATAGCTTCACTGTGTGTGGAGCCTAAGAAGAGCCTCCTCACTGGTTCGTTGTCTTTACGAGGCAAGGGGGCGTAGAGGATTGGAAGGCATGTAAACGGCGCGAGGAACAGGAGTTAGGTTATAGATGGCCTTCTCTTCGGTGCTTCCTCTCTGGCCCAACCTAACCTTTCGTCGTAACAGGGTTGTAGACAGGACTCCTTAACGACTAAGGGGGACAACTGCAACCATCCTTATGGTAGACGAAGATGAAGTTTACTCACCATTCGGGGAGAACTTCAATCTCGCTTCAAATTGTTCGCTCCAAGAGGACTCGTTACTCTCCAGCGTTCGTGCCGCTCGCTAAGGATACAAGTGGCTAGTCACCCATAGGCACTGTTTCGAAAAGTCTAGACTCAAAGCGAATGAGCCCTGGATACGAAAATTTTCTGACAGGTGGTGGAAAAAGGCTCCAGCTTCTCCTCAAAGATTGGAGGTGGCTTCTTCCTCAGCAAAAAAAAATCTCCAACTATAGTGAACTCATCCCCCTTCTTCAAGAATCATCTGAAGTATTACAAGGCTGGCATCCTAACCTCCAGAACATTCTTCCCACGAATAAATATGGCAGCAGTTCAAGGCGAAATTTTTGAGCTGATCCTTACTCAGGCACAGGAGCTCCTAAAACCGAAATTCTGCAGAGTTATTCCCAGACCCGGCTGGTTCATTTTCAACTGCCAGAATCGCTCCACAGCGAATCAAGTATCTACCATCAAGCCTTGGGAACGTTTAAGGTACTGCGATCGATTAATGCAAGGCAGTCTCAGCCATTAACCCTTCGAGCGGGATTTTCGAGCTGGGGACATGGCCCTAGTGCACAGTTCTGAGCAAATGTGTCTATAAAGAGGGAAGTAGATGCAGTCTTTAGTGGTGTATAAGTGTCGACACGACTAAGGCAACTGGCAAAGAGTCGTTCTGGGAAGTAATACTTGCTGATTCAGGCTCAGGCAATCCTGGACTATAGCAGTAACAAAGATCTTGTTGTAAAACATAAATTCAAAAATAGTAACCCCGACCTTTATAGTGTGAAGCGCTCTATTTTGTACAGTTAGCACTCGCTCTATGGGATTTCACTTGTAAGCAACTCCCCGCAAAGTTGAAAATAGTTTAGCAGGGACTAGGGACAGTGTTGAAAACGCTAAACTTCATAGCTTCAACACTTGTCAATGGACAATAAAAAAGTGTGATTCGTCATTGTAAGCTTAATCCGCAGTTCAGAAGTGCATACCGACTGCTTTATCAGCAACCTATCGTACAAATCGGAAAAGTTCTCATTCTGTATCCCCATTTCTTCATTGCTTCGAGAAACTGCTCTCACACAACTTAGTTATCTTTTTGATCTAAGCTAGGCTAGAAAGGGACGATTTAACTCAAAGGTGACAAACCTTTGTCTACTAAGAAGCGGTTCTTCAAAAATATCTGTGGCTCAAACCTACATACATTAATCCACGACAACTATCTAAGGCTAAGCTTATGATCATTTCCTGAAAACACTTAACGCTCAGCCCTGAATTATTCAATCTCTGCAGCCCAAATCAATTGTTCGTCATTTCACCAAAGCATAATGACCTTAGCATGTCGATAATCAGCTAAATAATCAGCTTCAGCAGTACACTTCCTTTGAAACTGCGATTAAGCAATATCATTCGGAAAAAAAAATGGTTGTGATCCGGTGCTATGCCGGAAATACAACTTCATTCATAAATTGAAGAGGAAAGACACACAACGCATGAACCACAGCCGCTGGGTCATCGAAAAGGCGAGAAACAAAAGACGTCAACACCTCGACGCAGCTAATTTACAAAACAAATAATTCAACGAGAGAAAATACGATCTGCGATCGCAAGCGATAAATAAATTATCCACACTCCATACGCACACACCGATTCGCGCTACTTGCGTATTCATGTTCTGCCACCGCTGCAACTCACAGCAATCGCAACAATGAAACGGAACTTTGTCAAAATAACAATAATTATTGTCAAACACCCGGTTGACACCAATTAAACACTATTAAGACCCGCAGGCACCGGCGAGTCCGCGTTCGCCGCCGCGCCCATCCACAGCACTGTCACCCACTGAAAGAGGTGTTTGCATTCGCTTTAATGAATGAAATCCAAATCCATGAATGGCCCGTCACTTGAGACGACGACGATTATTATTGCCTTCTGTCACTTGTTGAACTCGAGTACGGACAAAGTGGGTTCTGGTTCTCTTTTTGGGCGGCTTTCTGCTGGCCCAAGCATAGTCGAATGCATGCATGGGCACGAGGACGGCTGGCGCGATAAGCGAATTTTGGGATAAAGGACCGCGTACGAACGCAAGCGGCTGACTTGACAGACCGCTTTTGTCGCAGGCCTAAATTTAATTTATGCAATTTCCTGTCGGCGGAAAGTCAACTTGACAGAAACATACGGAGGTGCGGAATCGAGCCACCGAAGGGCTTTGGCAAGTGGTTCTGGCAAAGTTACGTATGACGCACTCATCGAAGATTCAGTTAATTAATAAAAAATTCGGCATGACCATTTGACCAGATTCTGTCCCATAATGGTTTTGCCTCCATGATAGAAAGAACAAACTTTGATGAAACGATTCTGACCAATGAGCAGAGAGAGAGAGAAGGCCCAAGAAATGAATACATTTAAAACTATGTATCATCATGTTTATACAAGAGAAACCGAACTCGTAAACCGATAAGAGATCTGCCAAACCTGTTATATACGCGTTGCCGCCGGGTTAGGAAAAAAAAGAAACCAACTCGTAACGATTAACGCTTAAGAACGCGTGTAACCAACTCAACTTGCAAATCAGGCAGAATTTTATGTATTTTGACAGAATCCTAGGTAGGATCCAGATTCAACAGATCCACGTAAGTAGAAATGTCGGTGATACACTATCTATCATGTGAACAAATACTGCTGTTCTAAAAGGGATGGGCTGTGTGGGGTGGGTGTCTAGGCTGCGATTGATCGGGAAACTGTTGACTGCTCGAAATTTGGTTTCAGTCAGTAGCACAAGCATAACCAAGCGTTTGCTTCACCGTCTGATAAGAAAAAAGTAAGGTCTGTAACCTTGTACCACATACTGGCTTTAGGTGTTCGTTACAAGAATTATACTCATGTAAGGTGTGGTCATCTGATGGACGGCTTTTGACAAAACCTTACACCGTAATGTATTGGGAAAATTGTAAAGATCAGCATGCATAGGCATTAGCTGAGCACTGTTTGTTTTAAATATTTTTGCCAAACACACAGCTTCCAGTGCAGACATCACACTGAATCCCTCCCTTCAATGGTCAAACTACCATGTTGGCTACTCATGGATCTTAAATCCTTTAACATTCATTCAAACTGCATGCTGCCTAAGTTGAACTTTAACCGTAATTTTCGGCCACAAATCCCCTCAACATAGGATTAAAAGGTGGTGACTATACCGATGAGAACCCGATGAGAACTTTTACACTGACGATTTCAAAACCAAGAGCGGAGTAGGTGGAGATGTTTTCTCCAAAATGACCACAGTAGTATATTTTAGGTGGAAAACATGGGGATCAAAGAAGTCTTATCCTAGCTAAAGTACGATGCGGCATCCTATAAGGACGTTGCAGTTTTTTACTGATAGCCAGGTTGCTGTTAAATCTCTGGAATCTGGAGTCACATCCGCTTCAAATTGTCGCTCATTTCTGCTGTCCTATGGACATCCTATGTCGTTAATTCACCAACCGCGGAGTTTGGGTATTCCACTCGCTACGAGTAAGCTCTTGAGAGTGTGATCAGCAAGACAACCCAAATATGTGGGAATGACACCACAAGTTGTAATTCGTGAGAGACGAGGAGGAGAAAGAAAAAAGCTCTACGGAGGAGCCTATGACTTCGATAATTTTTGTGAACTGACATTAAAAGTATCCTCAGCTTCATCAAAAGCTCCAACAAGCTCCATAGAAATAAATAGAAATCCGCTCGGATAGTCAGGCAGCACATAAAGCCATCACATATCCAACCTCTAGATCTCATCTGGTCAGGGAATGTTAAAACAAATTAAACTTGTGGCTAGGTAATTCATTATGAAAGTAAGTCACCTGCTCACTAAAAAAGCTCTAGGTTAAAGAAGACAGCAATTGAGGTTGATGGTGGGACTGATCATGGCACATCAACCTCATCAAACACTTGCATGGACTAGGCTCGCTGACGCAGAGATTTGCATAAACTGCGGGGAAGAAGAAGAAGAACTTTCTATGCCGCTGCCAAGCCCTAGCGAGAACACTACTGAAGACACTGGGATCCATGTGGATACCGGACCAAAAGCAACTCAGGGACAAGGCAATCGGAGACATCCTGGCCTTCACCAAAGAAACAGGAAGGTTTGCCAGATCACAAGTACACTAGTCGCAACTGTTCCCAGTGCCTCAGGACAGTCGTCCCATACCTACTATAACTCTAGAGCTTCAGAATTTAATTGAAGGGAAAACAACGGGCCCGACTGAAGCCCATACTATTGACGTTACCCATCACTATAAGGATGTCTCCTATTAATGTAGAATTGCTAAAAAGAATGGTCCTTTTCTTGCTCAGACGCAAACTCCTGTGATGCGTAACAAAGAATGATAATGACCTTTCTGAAATTCGACTTTATTCCATTTTCCATGAAATAAGACCTACTTTTCCAGATTCAAGATTCAAGTACACTTTCGGACGGCTTTCCCGAATAAGGTAACAAAGTATAACGTGTAGGTCTTTGAAATCCACACGCGCCGAATCATCTGTTAACCCAAGGTGTCCAGCTTTTATCGTGTAAACTCGTTATCTAGGGAAATGTCTGGGGAAATTTAGGATATTTCACAGTCCAGAAGAGTCTTCTATTTTTGGAAACAATCTTTGTTGGAACGCCCGAACCAAAAGTCGTCAACGTATGACAAATTATTACAAGAAGCATTATGAGCATTTCGAAGTCACATTGCCTTTCCAAGGACGTAGAATGTTACCCTTGGGTCCTAATCTGGATGCACTTACAATTATGATCTAGGTATAAGAGTATTTATACATATAACCAGGATGTAAGGCAAGCACTTGGCTACGAACTTGGTTGTTGCGCTTCTGATTCATTCCCGTCATTACCCGTCAAATCACTGCGCGGGACACTCCATTCTTATTTTATCCACAGATGTCTTAATTTTTTCATGGTAAGTATTAGGATTCTCGGTTAACTTCGTGGTGACGCAATGAACCTAAGTTTAACGAGAGTGTGTCCTAGTTCTAGCAGAACATCCACTTCACAGTAAGCAGGGAGTTTTCGTTTGGTTTCCAAGAGGCATCACCACGGACCTAACTTTGATCTGACTTTCTCGCGATTCTACGAGAACAACCACCTCAACTTTCCACAACCTCATAATCCCACACCCTTCCCTTAATTTTCTCAGAAGTTTAGCATGTAAAAAGTCCGTAGAAAGGAGTCGAACGCAGCACAAAATAGGCTGCACCCTATGTTAACTTTGAGTTAACACCAAATACAACCGAAAACGTTTTCCCACATCCACCATTGGTCATCCAATTACTCCCATCTACCTTCCACCACCTGCGAAACCTCAGAACATGACCTTTCGCAAATGCAAAGTATTCAATTCTGTACTGCTAAGTAGTCTCAACACCTCGTAATCCTGCTAAAACCAAAAACTCCACATCTCGTCCACATTTGATGACAATCCAAAGAAACCCCAACTTAGCCAAACTAAGCACTCTTCCACCCCCTCCACCGCAGGAACGAGTGTCGGACCTACTGCATGTAAAGCCTCGATTTCATGGGCATATTTAGTCTTGTTGAACCAATAATTTCAATTATTTAAGCCGATGTAGTCTAGTCACTTTATTAGACACAAAGTTCTCGAATTACACACCGGTTCCGCGAGCCTCCCCGAGCCGAACACCATCTGAAAAGAAAACAAATCACTTCGCCTTCGCAACACCAGCATGCAAGACTGCGCCGGAGACAAATTCTGCATTTGTCGCGCGGACCCAAGAACGAGAAGGAGCTGGTGGCAGAACGGTGGTGGCTTGTTCCAAATCTGGTTACACTCTAACACGACACAAGTGCACGGACCGTGTGTGTGCAGCAAATGCAAAATTAAGAAATACGAACTGAGTTGAACCACTTTCGCTACATGTCCACCGGTAAGGATGTCCATCTGACAGCCGATGTTTACTCATTCAAAACCGCAGCGCGTTGGTAGAGCTGTTCTCACTGCGTCGCAGAGTAATATGTCTTGATAGCCGAAAATGGTTTACACTAGTCCCTCTGTCCTGTGACCAATGCATCAGCAAGCCACTAACAGCGATTTGTTTATTGGGTCCACTGGAGAAGTGAACGTGCGAAGTGCCCTTCTTTTGAGGTGAGTTTTACATGCACATACTTCTTTGGTCTTTTTCCTCGTTTCTTCCTTTTTTCATGTTCGCCTGCCCTTCCACCTACTCGCCACCGTCGAGCGTAGACATTCATGTAAGCGTTTGGGGGCCTTAAAGTTCACGGTGTACGCACACCGTGCCGAATGCTTTTGGCCCGGTGCGGTGTCAGATTTCGTTGCAAGTGGCCGGCATTCGCTTCGGCACTAATTGGCTTAGAGTTGTTCGCGATCGTTGGCGGCGGTCGTTGATGACCGCTTTTAAATTCGACATTTTATTATTATGATGGGGACACCAGCCCTCTGCCCCCCCCTCTGTGGTGGTAGCAACGACATTTTGCGGGGCTCGGAAATGCCTGCGTGTTGCTGGCAACAGCCTGCCGCGATACGATTGCCTGTTTATAGGTTAACGTGAAAGGCCGCTCATTTCGCGTTATAAAATTAATTTTCAATTTAGAAAATTCCATTTTGGCTTAAAACACACAGACAGACGAAACTGCATCTGTGTATCGTTTTATGGAGAACGGCTTTGCTCAGAATGATTGGCGAGGGTCGGCGAGGTTTGGTGTGGAAATTTTGTGCATATTACTAGTTTTGGTGGTGTTCTGAGGGAACAGTGTCTCGTTGGTGGAAAGAAGACTCACAAGACTACCAGGCAACACAGAGTCTTATGCAAGTTCGATTTATGTATTTACATAAGTTTTGCGCAAAAGTCGTTTTGCCGTTCTTTGTAAAGATATGATCTTTCGAGTTACAAACAGCATTTGAGGAAAAATATGCGAGAAATGCCTCCTGACTTTGAGGCCAATCATTGCTTTCGGCATAAATACTAGTAGAATATCTTTCTAGATCAACGTCTTTCTTAGGTTAGGTTAGATCAGGTTGAAGTGGCTGTCAGCTTAAGCCAAGACACTTAGACCCAATAGGTTTCCATTGTGATACCATATGGATCTCGGAAAGATCTCTTGCCTAGTCATTGAACCAATTGCAGCTTCTTATGAACAGTAGAAGGCTACTATTATAACGTCGACGTTTATCAGGTCTAAGTCGGTGTAGGAGAAGCACCCTAAGTGGAGTTTTCTTCTGCGGAAGAGAACTGGACAGGTGCAAAAAAGACGAAGAATAGTCTCCTCCTCCTCTTCGTCCATACAGCTTCTGCAGAAGTTGTTTGCCTATTAGACAGTGTCCAGCTTTGGCTTTGTCGCTTTGTACTTTTGATAGCATCTAGCAGTTTACAGGTAGCGATCAGTATACCTAAGGTCCCCTTATCACGCCCAATAGATAATGTTGTTCCATATCTGACGAGTTCATCAGCCTAGAATGTCACTGTGCTCTGGCACCCAACAAAGCTGCTCCGCCCTCTCTATAAGAGACGATCGGCAATTAGTGAATTTAAAGCGACTGATTCCAAGGACTTGATTGGGGCTTGACTGTCCGAAAAGATGCGGATATCCGTGGTTGACATTACGGTTTTCTTAAGCCGGGATAAGACTTCTCTGACCGCCATGTTTTTCCCCTGAAACACGCTACAATAATTTGAAAAACGGATCGCTAGGCTGAGGTTAAGCGTGTCGCAGAAGACACCCCCACCCACCCTGTCGCTAGTTTTTGAACCGTTCGATGTTAAAGTGAATCGACTTGCCTTCTGAGAATACATCGTTCTATAATGACCTGGGAGAAATGACGTTCTTGTCAATACTTTGCTTGAATGTGGCGTAGTCTATGTTTCTGGGAGAAAATTTAACATTTCTCAAAATGGAGGCGTGGTTAAAATGTGTACTAGACCACGGTAAGGTTGTTTTGATGAAGATGGGTGCACTAGCTGCCATTTGTTTAGGTCTTACTCACTCTGCTTTAAATTATGCTTACAGTCCGAAATGATCTATGGATTCGACAACGTGTCCCTCCAGTAAATTCGGTCCTTAGCTAGCTGTATCCGCCGGCAAAATTGATTTAGGTCGCTCAATTATGTGCTCCTATTGTTTGTCTGGGGTGGATTCAAAGACTCGGCGTGCCGGTGCGTTGATATCCATGTGCGTATCCCAGCCACCTCAAACTGAAGTCGCAGAGGGTTTATTACTTGTAAAATTCTTCTTAGCCAAAAAAAAGGCGGTTGACAAGAGTAATTCTTCACTTGATCTTTTTGTCATTTCATTTTGCAAGAAGTTAATTGCAGTGCTCAGTGCAGGTACTAGGTCCTACGAAATTACTGCTGTCCGGGCTGACGATCAATGATTAGTGCGTTCAACTGTTGAGCAAGCTGCGTGGATTCAAGCCCCAGTCATGTCCACCCAACATTTTTCACCGCACCACCTCTCATCGGGGAAGGACATGCCTTCGGAAGTATAATAAAAGAAAGAGCTTCTCAATTTGCCGTCGGCGAATAAATTGCAGGTCCGTTCTATTCGTGCGAACAATCAAAACACGTACAACATGAATGGTTGCTAGAAGCTAGGCCTTGGCTCACCTCGAGCTGTCGCCTCAGCTATCTATCTATCTAACACAATACATGATAGCGCGTCATTTTATCTCAAAACTATTCCCGCCGATCTGGAGCAGTGAAATTTCGCATTTGTCGTCCTGCACAAATGGGCAAGTAGCCATGGATTGTAATTTTTAGCTTCTAATAACATTTTTAAACCTTGTCCTCTCAATTGTTTCGAACGCTCACGTCTCAAACTCTTTCTGTGTCGGTGTTCCTCACTAAGTTTTAATGATCATCACCAGTACTGAACGATGCAGATGAGCTCAAGGTGAGTGACGGAAAACCTGCCTTGGTGTGTATGAGCCAAAAATGGTGAAGCTAAGTATGACAGAAGCTATTCTGTCAGTATAGTCTCACTTTCAGCATAATACAAGAGATTCTTAGAGGCTAACAAATGGCTGCAGATACAGTGCGAATTTTTGCGTTACTGAGGACATTACTCACATGCACTTACAAATTACAGAGGTCAAACTGCCACCTGGGTTCACATTAAAGTGGATGTATGCACGTATTCATGAATATTTTTTTTAACCCTTGTAACCAGGCACGTTGAGTCATTTATCAAGGCAATATTTTTGAAATCTTGCACACTCGCCACGGATGTTGCAAAAAGTCCAGAATTTGCGCAAATCAAGGTTTCAGTCAACCAGGGTCAAACTGGGCTATACCTTTGCTCAAAATTGTTTCTGAAGCTAAGCATAAATATTTCCATAAATCATGAAAATTTTGAGGTTAAAAGCTAGATTTTATTATATTTTTCATTTTTTTTCAATAAGGCCACACCAGCTGCTCCGAAAACATATGCATGTGTACATTGGTTATTTCTTAGACCACAAGCAACTTAAATTAAAACCCACGTTAGTATACAAACAAATCACCCATGTATTGGTTGAGTAAGTCAGCCATGAACAAAAAAAAAACTGCAAACCTCAGCTATGGCGGGTGAGAATGACGAGTCGATTCGTACTTATTCCAATGATTCCAAGCTAAATGGATACATAAATGCAAGCATACGCATTCAAACTATATTTCTGTTTGTTCATGTCCTATGTACTACTTGCGAATCAAATGTTTTACCATATCGACAGATTGTAACAAAGATCGTTTAAAACTTTTTTTATTGACAATTTTTTCTGACATTTTTCAATTTTACAAATGTTTCAAAACTCTCCAGCGACGGATTCTGCTGTCGGATTTGGTAAATTTTTCAAAGATACAAATTTCTTCCCGTTTTTTGTCAGTTTGCATACTATTTGATCAAAAAATATGAAAATTTGGTACAAAAATATCTATTTTCCAATAACTGCAGCATTCAAGAGACTCTGGTAATAATCTTTTCATATCTGTAGTACGCAACAATTGTAAAAATCACTGGCAAAAACCGTGGATAACTCCCGAGATACTGGACTGTGCAAACCAATTGAATTTTGTATATTCAGAGAAACTCAATTGCAATACTCGGCAAACATTCCTTGCGCAAGACATGAGATGCCAAAATTGAATGGTTGTAATCAATCCCAGAGATCAGGAGGGGGTTATGGGCAGTGAAAAAGCGGATGAACAGGCTAAAGAAGGAGTACTTCAGAACCAGAAATAAAATCATCGGAGTTTCGACGGACATATGCAGACACTGAAATGAAACGGAGGCCAGTGAAACACTGAAGCACCTATTGTACACTGGCTACTTTGAGGCATAGAATATTGTGAAAATTCTATTTCAACACACTCGAAGAACTGGCAATCATGTGTAAAACTACTCCTTCTACTCAATTTCGAACAACGGACAAACTTATTTTGTCTGCATAATGTGACGATGAAAGCTCATTAATTCTGGAAAATTGTGGTGTCGCTGGAAGCTCAGCCCCCACTCTAACCTAACCTAACCTAACCAACACCATCACTAATGACGAAACATCCCGTCTTCTCTCAATCTCGAGGAGTCTGTAGGAGGCTTTATCTTCGGATGACTTCTGCCGTAGATAACCATTAACCACTTTAAGTATGTTTTCGCTAGACTTTTAATCTGCGTGAATTTGAGTGGTGGCCATGGTGCATTGGTTAGCATCATCGCTAATAACGCTGAAAGTCCGGGTTCAACTCCTGATGTCGGAAAAACATTTATTTCTTTAGGTATTTCTTTAATACCTGAGTTTCAAACCACTGTACCTCGCTCGCGGTGTGTGTATAACATTATAAGGATATTCATATCCCCTTGATCCGCGCTTGGATTATAAAAAAAAAAAAAAGAACACCTAGCAATCTCAGAACCTTAGTAACATTACTGGATTAAGAGCCTCTGGCTACACACTCTGGCACGGAAGACCTGAGGGTAAAACCAGAGCTTGCCGTGCATTTTTCGAAATCAGATCTAAACATTTCTTTTCCCATCGCACAGCACAAATGTCTGTATGGTTGTTTCCTTCCATTCGATGGCCAGGAGTTTTAACCACCTATGCGCCTACGAAAAACCATTAAAGAGAGAACCTCTACCGACCTTTTTGGACGTTGCAGTCCAGTATTACCAAAGTCCTTTAAAAATCTCTGGACCTGCTAAGGGAGAGCCTGAATTGAGCCTGAATTGAGCTAAAGGTAGATTTTATTCCTAAATTGAAATTAAATTCAATACAGGCTTCAAACATGCACATAAAATCTAACATAAGCGCAGAAGAAGAAGTCGGTACGGGATTTCTACCGCACCGTTCTAATACTTCTCAAGCTGAAGTCATAGCTCTATTAACCCAAAATCCTGCTCAGATATTGTTCGGGCAATGAGGTACAACACTTGATCACGACATTGGGACCAGGCAAAAACTGCTTCAACGAACAGACATAGAACTCCTGCCAAAATCACAGACAAGATTTGGGGCTGCCTCTGTCCCATCCACATATGTATTATACATGTGCACATTGAAACCTACTAACTAAAACCTACAAACTGGAGTAATGCATGTGACAAGTTGTCACAAACAGCCGCTACAAGTGATCTAGGCAGACATGAGAATCCCAAGCGGAGGCCTGGCATTGCGACAGCAACATATCTCAGCGTTTTCTTATTCTGCTCAAAGTAATCCTGGCTACTTTCTTGGCAACTTACCAGAAAATAAACACTTTTTCGTCGATTCGTGGAATTCGACGCCGTTTGCGTTGATGAACTATACCAGCTGTACAGCGACTTCGACCTGCATAGTCAAAAAACTGTGCATTGAATGATTGAAATAGCTGGGACATGTAGAGCGAATGGACACCAACGTCACGCATAGTCTTCTAATCTAACCCGGAAGGACATAGCAGTAGAGGAAGGCCTTGCCTGAGATGGCGCGCACAAGTAGAAGGCAACTTAAACCAATTTGGCATGCACAAATGAAGCAGTTAGCTAAGGACCGAGCTAACTGGAGAAGATTGTTGGTTGAGGTACAGGTTTACATCGAAGTGTAGCGCCCCTAAGGAAGTAAGTAAGTGAGCCACTTTTTGAATTCTTTTCTTTTTCTGCTGTGAAAATAGGAAGTGGAATGCGATGTAGTTCTAACGAGTTGATATTGACACGAAAATAAGACTCTTAACTGGTTGCTATATAGACCCTCGGTGATACTGTCGACGGTTCAACTAGCGCATCTGTTTATTGCTTTTGTGGTTACTCACAGTTCTGTTCTTCCTTCTTCCTTATGCGGTGCCGGGACTCAAGTTTGCCTTTCTGTACAATATGAGCTTTGACTTTATAAGCATCTTTAGTCCGTCTGGGTTTCCAATGCCCTGAATATGCATCGAACGGGACCTAATTATTGGTTTGCGCTGAAAATTTTGTCAAGTCCTTAGGCTATGTAAACAGCTCCTAAGTTATTGACATATCGGGTACCTGAAGCCATTGGTATTGTACGGAGTATGAATATAATTGCGATTGCTTCCAAGGGAAGCTATAGGAAGATGTTGATCCTGCACCATCATCTGGTCACCTGATGTCGACGCATGTCTCTAAACCAGTTGGTTGAGACTTTAACAGTTTATCACTTAAAGTCCAACTAATCATGTACCATGGTCAATGTCGTATGTAGTTTCAAACGGGTTGCCCCCAATGACTAGACGATTAATATTGCATAAATCCACGAACCGTTTGTCATTGTCATTTCTGTCTTCGAAGTCGTGATTTACCATCACATGCTTGAGAGCGGTATTCTCATTGCTTGTCTTTGAAACAGAAATCACACATTAAGATGACGATGTCGCCTAAGACGTTAAATTATGGGCGGCACCTAGTAGTTGTTATCCTTTTGAACGTCAGTCCCGACTTCAGTCTGTTGACTTGTGACTTTTTTTTACTCTGTTCTGATATTTGGCCGTTAATATCCGGTCATTGAATAGTTCCCACGATATGAGGCTTTTGTGTGATGTCGACGTCAGAAGCAGTAATCCCACGCCGAACTCACCAACGTATCCGTTTGGGATACGTTTTTGGTTTTCACAAAAAAGTAATATGCGTCAGCAAATGGATCGCTCTTGCGTTTAACCAAGTTGCGTCGGTTTTTTGGTCCCAAGATGTCAGTTTATTTTATCTTAGACATGTTCGAAATCCTCACAGGTTGCGGATGGACGAAGTTTTTAGGCCTTGGTATAATTGAAAACCTGATGAAGGGGAACAAACTTCCACTCAGGAGTGTCTGCATCTGTTCTGGTTAAAATTTGTTTCTAGAATATGAGCAGGCTTCTCAATTCAGGGAGCAAAGGTTAATGAAATGCCAAATTCCTAAAACTTGAGGAGCAAAGTAAAGTTTGATGCGAGGGATTACAAATCCGTAACACTATACTATTCTACTCTGGCAAGCCATACGAAATCCATGGAAATCTAGAGTGGGTCTACCTGCTGCTTTTGCCAATAACACGCAGAGATATAATTTTGTCTCAGCCGCACGGCGACAAAATTTTGACGACCAGATTTCGAACTGAAGAACGACATGTAATCATTGCCTGATAAAAGAAAGAGAACTTCCACGGGCAGGTAGGCGACTAGGCGTGCGCCGGCTTTACAACAAACAGAAACATCATCATGGTTATGGAGAAATCATTGCCATGGGGAAATCATGATAATGAAGGCCTCATGCACGTTATCGTGAAGAACGGACGATTGTGCAACTCTAACAACCTTGTTTAAGGTTGCTACAAAGTCAGCTAGATAGCTGGCAAGCAATCACCAATCAAATTGACATCTTTGTCATTAACCTTTGTTTTAGAAGAGTCTTCAAGACGTTTGAAATAGACGAGCATCTGTTCAGGGATTGCCATGAGTTCACCACCTAATTATGGCTGCTGTCCAACTGCAGCTTGAAGATTCTAGGACAGCACATCAACTGACTTAAGGTTCCCCCAGTGCATCAGAAAATCAGAGACTACGTTTTGCAAGGAGTGTAAACGATTATCAGCTCATTTCCACTAACCAGACGTTGAACAAAATGTGCATCAATCGCAGACAAGACATAGCGGCTGTCTATTGGAAGATGCCCATATAAGAATCGACGATCCTTTCATCCGAACCTTCATTTCTATCTTTTCCATCCAGCAGTAGATAGAAGCGAGCCAGCGTCCCTATCTCGCATAGAGATACGAGAAATACGGATCAATGCTCACCTATGTATCTCAGGCATGGTGACGAAAAACCCTGCATCGCTTAGCCTGCGTGAGGGTAATGAAAATCTACCCGCCGGCAGCCTTAGAAACAATGCCTAATCTTACACCGCACAGTGCAGACAGTATACTGATAGCACCAAATTGGAAAATGACAGTACTGGAGCTGGGGTTTATAATTCCAAATTCCAGCGTGCATCGTTTAAGCGGAGATTCATGCAATCATGTTGTTTGTGTGCACAAGGGAAACGTCTTAAGCGTAACACGACAAGATCAAAGCTCGTCTGGGAGACTGTCAATCACCTTCGGTCCACACACAAGATTGCTGCCTGGATCCTTGGGCACGAAGGTTTCAAAGGTAATGAATGGGCGGACTGTCTGCCGAGAAGATGCACTTGTTGGTTTTGAACCCTAAGCTCAGCGAAGAAGATCTAAGAACCCTAACAGCTTTATTGCTCATTATGCTATGCAATCGAATCGGGTACCCAAGATGACAGAAAAGTGGATCAACTGTACACATGGCAAATAACAGTTGAGAAGGAGTCACGACAATTGAGGAAGAGTTGGAGAGAACTGAAATCTTTTTCAAAAAACAGCACTTGGATTTCACTTATTCCTAGTAGAGACCATAGGAGCCACAAGGGAAAACAGGACAAATTATTTTTGCCTGAAATAATGACAGACGACATTTATACAATCAAAATTCAGATTTTATCGGTAAAAATATGTTTCAATGTCAACATGAACAAAATATCACTCCCATTGTTAATCAACACTATTCCGATTTTTCCGAGCAACATCAATCAGACTTTTCTAGTACCTCCAACCAATTACATGTTTAAAGTGGATTTGAGACAATCTGTTCGCCGGTTGCTCGTACCAACACGGTAGCAGATTGCAGAGCTAAACACAACACACTCTATCCATTAGCTAACAAATTCCATCCACAACACCAGTCGACACATGACATCAGTGATCAATTAAGCAGATACCCGCCAGTCTTGTGTATCCATAACTTTCCAATGTTTCGCTCGCGATAAGCTGCGATACAGCGCACCGGTAAAACTGCCTCCATGTTAGCCCGATCACAGAATGTACTACAACTGTAGCACGCACCTCTAATGGGGAAACATGAACTAATACCCCATAACCATGACAACAAATATGTGCCCCAGTTGTCCTACTAATCGCAGAACCACCGAAAAAAGGCACAATTTTCCAATTATCCAGGTACACCGAGTGGAGATAAGCAACTAGTTGCTCCAGCCACAGCTACAGTGCTCCCGAGCACAATGCGTTCGAAAATGTGTTGCGAAAACTCTTTAACACGGTCCGATGTTATCTGGGAACAAGGAACTAATCCACTCTCTCGGAGGCGATGTGCGCGGTAGCTCCCATCAATGTAGTACATTTGTCGCACCCAGCTACTGGGTATTGATAGCTTTTGACACTTTTGACTTTGTCGGAGCCACATACAGAGACCCATGCGTGATTTGCTGTTCGTGTTGGAGAAATTGCTGCGCCTCCGATTGGGAACGATTCCGGTTGGCATTCATCATCATCGTGGATGATTATGTGAGCGGGACATTAACATGTGGTGACTATGGAGTATTATATGCCCAAAGGCTATGTTATCGTCGTCGTTGTCGTCGTTCCAACCACCGAGAAAGTTTCTCTTGTGGCGCAACGCCATGTAGTCGACAGAGTCTTACATTTATGGCACCCCAAAAACACATCCAACAACAAAATCACTACCACCACCACCACCACCATCATCATGGCATGGACAGCAAAAACAACACAAAGTTGAAAGTTTTTAGGAGCCATTAAGGCCTTGTAGTGGTAAAATTAATTACTTGTTGTTTGCGAACATTGTAAACCCACTCCGAGATTTATAAGGCTTGCGTGATGTGCCGCCTTCGTCCTTAATGGATGTTTATGCAGTAGGCACATCGAGCGAAGGTGTTGTTTTACACACACTCATACACACAACTGGTTGATGGAAATTTCGGAAGATGAGAATGAATGCAAAACAGCCCTTGGAGCTATTTTCACAAGTCACACAACTTGGCAACAACATGACCCGGGGTCGTTCGAACGCCTGTTTGTTGGAGGCACTAAGTCGTATTTGTTATGGAGACTCGAGCTGGTTGTCGGATCTGTGTTGGCTCCATAAAGCAGTGTACTCTGGAGTTGGGTGTGTGCAAAGTGATTTAGAGGAGGGCGCCACAACGAGGTTGTTCTTCTTTTGTTACAGTCAAGTTGTAAATCGGTTATAAAATTATAAATTATCATACAACTTTGACGTTTACCAATGCGAATGGGAATGCAGGTTTGGAAGTTCTGAGAATGAAATTATAAAATGTTGAACCAGAAACAAGGAAGAGTGTGTGGGGTTGTCTTGAGAGTTTGTTTGTTTCTCCGCCATTCGTTGCAGGGATTAATGGAACTCAAACCCCGTTGAAAGCAGTAAATGATGTGAATAGGTAGCTAAGTGACCACGGACTAAGTTGGCATAGAGTAATTTGAGATTCATTTTCTTGGAGGAGTTTTTTGAGAGGCGTTTTGAAACCACGAGTATTGTTATAATACAAACCACTGAACATAGACGGTTTAAGAAAAACATTCCTGCATAAAATAAGGATAACCATGTCCATCAGTGAATTGGCCACACATTTCGAAAAGGCGACAGCTTCATTGTTTACTACGCTGTGCAATGGAATCCGCTGACAGAAGAGTGGGTAGATCAAAAAATACGTGGCGCAGAACAACTGAGGAACGGTTTTGGCAATTGAGGAATAGTCAGAAATCAGAAATCGCACACGATGACGCGAAGGCGTAGTAGAGGCCCTAGGACCCACAAGGGGAAATAGAACATAAGTAAGTAAAAGTATGTTCAAGACTAAGTCCAACAAAGCTTCTGGAGCTGATGCTTGATGCCAATTCATTGGCAAAATATGGTCAGATGAGAGCATGAATGGAACCTCAACATTACCTGGCCAATTTTCAAGACTATAACTCCGAACGGTGAAATGAGAAGCTCTTTCATGACAGATTGTACTCCCGGAGGCTTGTCATTTCCCGACGAGAGGTGCTGCCGCGAAAAATGTACCCCGGACATGGCTGGGGCTTGAACCCGCGGCGCTAGCACAGTTCCTACACGATTGTACTGTTTAGATCAAAGCCCTTTGTAATCAACTTGATCGAGTATCAAAGCCCTTTCGCGGACAAATTTCTTGACTCTATGTATATAAAACTTTAATCATCGCAGTCCTCGGTTGTTTTGAGAGAGTCCTCTGGATAATCTTTCGTCCCATGAAAGAATGAACATCAGCTTCTTTTCCGGGAGAATTTTTGAATTTACGCTTGACGGATGTCGCAGTAGGATAAGACTGCTACTCAAGCGGAAAGAATGAACGCTAAGCTAAGCCATATTCTAGAATGCACCAGAGTTAGTTGAACAAACTCTTGAAGAATTATGCCTCTGGCGCTGGTTTGTAAGTTTTTCACAATTCGATCAAAAATTATGTTAAAGAACTCATGGTAGCGGGTCATCTTTTAAAAAAAAAAATTGTTTGACACTAAAAATCGCAGTAAGGACGTTACCAACTTTGAGGAACAGCAAGGATCCTTCACACAAGGTGTATTAATTTGGACTGCTGAAGGTTTCTTTGGAATCAGACGGAGTGTGGTCACTGATAGAGGCCCATTTTTCGCCGTTCGGAATCGGCAATAAATTGTAGGTCCCGAGAATTGTAGATTGCGAGTAGCTAGAACTTAGCCTATTCCACTAGCTATTTTATGTATGTATGTATGCAATGAATGCTCATGTACCTACAGTGCTTCTATTTTAAAATCTACTTCCCAGTAAAATCTTATCGCCTTTTCTGCAATGAAATAAGTAAGATAGAATTGGGAGAAGGATTACGGCTTCATCTGAGCACTTCATATGATGGTCGCAGAAAATAATTTTATTATACAGCTTGATAAACTGTTGAAGGCCAGCTCTGCCAACAAGACCATAACCAAATCATAACCAAAGTTCAATGGACAAAAAGTTTGACCCAAACTAGTAAAAGGGGTAGAGATCTTCTGGCAATGATATTGCAGAACTTTTAACGGTTTAACATGGATTTTAACATTTCGAATTCCGACGAATTCCGTAGACATAGACTGTTGCTGGTACTCGATAGCTTGGAGCCTTCTATGTGAATCGTAAAAGAATAAAGTGGTTCAAGAAAACGACCCGGATAGAGGAATGAGGACATACGTTTAAAAGAGGGTAGAAGTACACACAAAGTTCCAGAAAACTGTGGTGAACGTGCGATGGTGGTCCGATGGCGGTCTCTTACCTGATCCAAAAACTTGATATGGTACACCGACTGATAGAAAAATGACTCCGAAACTGGAACGGCTAATTGGCGCTTCGGCGTCTGACAATCGTCAGGCACAACTGAGTCAGAGAGTAATAGGTGCCCAAATATTGAGGAAATTGCTATTGAGGATGACGTACTGCTCTCCCGGACTCAGAGCCAGTTTGTGGTCGTATCTAGGTGAAGCTAGGGTCTCCGGTTTTCTTTAAATTCAATAAGGCGTATATCAGCAGGCTTATGGTCTTCCTCTCAAGCTCTCAGTATCAAGAGATCTGTCATAATAAAAAAAAGCCTGTCTAATGAGTCAATCTGCCGCTTCTGTTTAAAAAAGGCGAACTTGCCTGTTCTCTGTAAATGTCTATCAATATCTTGGAACAGACAAAGATGGAATGTCTTGGGAATAAAACGGTATCCCATGATAAATTAAATATTTTAGGCCGTATGGCCCGCTATTGATCAGAGTAAAAAGTTTTAAAAAGACTGATGAAGAAAGTGCGGCGTTTGTCACCCCATACCTTCTAGCAAACTTAAATTTCTTAAAGTCACTTCACTTTAAGGATTGTTCACAATTTTGGTTCGAATTTTTGCATTTTGATGGAGATGATTTAAGGCAAAGAATACAAAATGTTTGAGAGTCGCATTGCTTAAGCAGGAGGTATTTTCATGTTTGTAAGAAAATTAAAGCCTCAACGAAGAGTGACTTTAAACTAAGACCTTAAACTTTAGGTATCTCTATCATTTAACATTTTAACATTTCTTGGTGTTTGTATTCAAGGGAGTAATACACGAAAACGCAGTATTTGAACACGATGTTGAGGAAATTGAAGCATCGAAAGCGGAGTCAGCTGATAAGGTCTCTTTTTTTGTGAATCCTGACAAGTCTTTGATTGGCCTTCATTTTACCCAAAATTTCACACGTTTGTCTATGCTTTTGTCAATTTAATGTAAATTCTGCGTTAATGCTATAATTAGGAGAAGAAGCTAGACCGTTGCCAACCAAACCGCGTACAAAGTACGCATTGGAATCATATGTTATAGAACGAGACATTAGACCAAGCGTTTTAGGGAAAGACTTTCGGTTTCGAAGCCTCACTATTGTGCCTAGCATTCTATTATAGTCTAGATGATATTGGACAAAGACTGAAGCTA
This sequence comes from Matsumyia berberina, assembly GCA_917880715.2. NCBI lineage: Eukaryota > Metazoa > Arthropoda > Insecta > Diptera > Syrphidae > Matsumyia > Matsumyia berberina. The sequence goes on from OU862870.1 coordinate 42,874,404, forward strand.
TGACTGGTTGGTTTTTTGGTCTCCTAAGACTTACGCTGACCTCAAATGGGTCCATTGGAAGCAGAAAAAGTTTACACATCGGAGGCTGACCAAGGGTTGTGTTGGCTTGTTCGGAAACCACCCAGAAAGGTATAACAATCAGCATTATGAAGGTTCTTCAGCTCGTGGAAGATGCTACTACTAAGAGTATTCAGTCTTTTGGTGATTTGTGCGGGACTATTTCCTCTTCGTTTTCTGCAGTAATCGTTGTACAATAACGCCAATTTCACATTTCAAATTTGTTTTTCATACCGCCGACTGTTTTCTGAACTAGTTATGATAAATTCCCAAATACTCTCACTGTTAAACCAAAGAAACCTATGACATTGGGCCTAAGAAAACACTGACATTCCGCCATTTCAAAAAACGCCCACCCTTTCCTCGCATGATTTTACTTTTTCCTTCTTTTTGTAAAACTAATGTTCAGAAAGCAGAACTACGACGCCAGAATATAATTACCTCTGTCGAATTTTACAAGTTTATTATTAAAATTTATTGTAAATTTCTTTGGAATTTTCCATATACACCCAATTTTATTGTTCGTGTTAATAAATAAACACGATTGTTAAGGTTGTTTATTGGGCATAAAGAATTCCAGTAGCGAACCTTTGAAGTTGACCAGCGATTGGACCGGTTTGGTATCTCATTAAAAATTATGTTTTTGAAAAGCCAACTGTGTGAGTGTACGGTGTAATGCGTAAAGTAAGATCTTGATTTATTTATTGTTAATCAATTTTGAAAAGTTCACAATGAAGTACAATTAGTAACAAATAAGTGACAAATTTATTTGCTTTATTTTATAATTATCGTAATATTTGGAATGAACTTTTAAACACATTTGAAAGAGTGGTTGTCGGAGATTTTTTTTTTGCGCCAAAGAGATGGACATTTTGAAAATTTTCTTAATTTTTGAAAATTTTCTTACTTCAATTTGCCAGCTACGGTGGAACGTTCATTATGAATAGTATGGGGGATCTACTGTCATAGAGACAATCACTGATGTTTTCATTGGAAGATTTTAGAAAACATTACAAAATTCTTCCATTTCGGGAAAAAATCCTCATTGAGGTTTAAACACACATATACCTGTATCCAAGTATACGAAAAGGGCACTATCAAGAATAATCTAGAAATGTTTATCTCCAGAAACAGTGTACGGAAACATAGAGACAATTTGTAGAGAAGAGTCACAGTCGGTACAAAAAATTGAAAAATAATTACTTCTCCGGACTAGCACTTGTTGTCAGCTGAAATGTATCGTCCAAGTCAGACTGTGATAGTCAAAACCCCCATCCATCTGTTTAAAACGAAACACAGACTTAAATAATCAAACCGAAATCCAGAGCAGATCTGTTCAAATCACCTGGAGATGACTTGAAAGAGAGCTTAAGCTTACTCCAAACCTAATTTGGTCAGGGGATGGAATGTCAGCAACGTTTGATTGATTCACAAGTCTTGTAAATTTTGCCTATCTCCTCCTTTATCGTGTCAGCGTCTAAAACCTTTCATTAACAACCTGATTAAACTCATTGTTGCATAAGGCCAGGGTAATCCAGAATCGACCAAATGCTTACACGCCATCAGATCCTGGAGAAAGCCCAAGAAGTTCAAATTGATACGAACCAGCTTTTTATCGACTTTTAGCCGCGACGGGCTGGAATTGGCATCCCTCACAGAAGCGTTTATAAGTACCTACATACCTAAGTAGGGGTAAGTTAATACGTATCCCATAGCTGTCTTCGCCGATGGATCCAAAATGGATACAGGTATCTTCTCCAAATCTGTCTGCCTTCCAAAGTAAATTATTCCTTTCCAACCGAAGGTCCTAGCAGTGACAGTAGCCGCCCGTGAGACTGCGATGAGGGTGATACCACTAGAGGATATCACCTTTTCGCAGCAATAAAAGCAATCTCTGCTTGAATGGACTCGCCAATAAGCTCGAAAAACATTGAATCTTCAGAGAACATCCAACAACCAATACCGATGGATCTTTTAAGACACTTGTGTCACCGCTTGGCCCGACAGACTTCTGCAGAACGACAGAAGATCGCTGTCTACCCACATAATACTTTGCGGCACCGTATGAAAAAACTTCAAATTGCAGTAGAAGACCTCTGTCGTACGAAATTTATAAGTCAACATCAGAGGCACAGGCTGTGCCATTTTTTTTATCACGAGGGCAAGGGCAAATTTTCCGTAAGATAGTGTCTTCGTGGCCGGCCGAAGGTAATCGTAGTGGAGAGAGATTTGTGTTCATTAAAACCATCTTCTGTTGACGTGTAACTCTTGACAATAAAACCAGTAAATGCGGTCAAATATGGGTCTGGCAGGCAAGCAAAACTAACTTCCATGGCGAGGTAGTACGGAATTGAGTCTACATTGGCTCTGCTACCACTTCTAATAACGAAGAATAAGAATAGGAAAAACTCTTAACAATCGGTGTTGCTTTGGGCTGAGAAGGCAGCTAAAATTTACCTAAGGCGATCGATCAATTTTATCAAGAGAATTCAACCTCTTCTGGTCTCTTAAAATTGGCTGCGTGGCATAAAAGGTCGCGGGCCAATTCCTTATAAAAACCTAAGGCCAGCAACTATATTTTCGACAAATTATACTTTTAGAGGTTTGTCGTTCCCGACATTTCCTGTGTATCCGGTTCACTTAGGAACTGAATCAAAATGCCACCAAGGAAGAATAAAGCCCAAAAAGAAGAGATCCAGGTTTGTTTGGGACCACAAGTATACCATGGTGAACTTGGTATTTGCTGTAGTTTGCATCTATTCCATTTTTAACGATACATTCTTTCAAGTTACTTTGGAAGGCACTTTTTCCAGGATACCGAAGAACTAAGTGACGTACCTATCAGGGACATCTAGAGATTCATTAAGGCTGGAGATTCATGTTGCGAAACCCTGGGGCAAAAGGAGAGTATTTTTGAGTATTGCTCAAGGAGTATCTTCCACCCCCAAAATGGACATCACAATGGGGCTTTACTGACCTAAGTGTGGAGCAAAGGGGTCTCTCTCTCCTCACCAACGCCTAACCTAGCATACCGATTTTTTCGGTCGTGAAAAGTTGCTCGTGTGAAGGTGAATGCTGATCGTGATGAGGCTTCATCCTACGCTGCTACGTTGACCCCTGTGCAAAACTCTTGGCATCACAAACTAAAACTGCCGGTCCTGGTGCCGGTCCATGCTTTTGCCCGCTCATCGATGAAGATTGGTCATATCAAACACGTTACACCAATCCCATCGAACTCCACGCAGGAAGAGTGATCGTCGCGATCGTCGTTTGTAGGTTGTATGTTGGATTATTTTTGTTGCTTTGTTTATTGAAGACCTCCACCAATTCGCAGCAAAATTGACATTTTATTGGCATAAACAAAAATCGTAAATTTTGGAAAAAAAAAGGTGGTGCCACAAATGTTTGACGGGTATTGGGTAGGGCTCGAATCTGCACTGCTTGTACAGCAATCCAACGCACTGACCAACGGCGGCCGACAAGGAGACTCTAAACGAGACGTATGTATGACGTTGAACCATAGAATCTATCGAAGATGTACCTACATATACTTGGTCGTTTCGAGTTCAAAATTCTTTGTTAAATATTCAGTCCCGTTTATGTTGACGGGCCAGAGACGATCGCCTGGTCAAAAAACTATGTATTGGACATTTAAGAAAACTCAGACATGTCTTCTGTTTTCGAAACCAACTCGGAGGAAGAACGAAGAAGAGAAAGACCTCGCCTTACGTGAGTGGATGCACAATTATAAAGAAACTTCAACTGACTTGGAGTGCACTACTGAAAGCAGTAAGCTAAGGACCTAATGTAGGCATTTGGAGAAGCTTCTTGCCGCCCAGGTTCCCCCCGAACTGTAGGTTAGGTTATGCTAGGTGTCTGCCCTCGTTCTGACAGGGAAACACTCAGCCCAAATTGGCCAATTGTGATACCAAGGTGAAGAACTGTAAAGCCACCTAAGTAAGTAAGCATTCATCACAGTCCCACCCTATGACATTGAAGGCGGATAAACATATCTTTGGTCGTTTTGAACGACAAAAATGTCTGCGTAAGATATTCTTTTCCATCTTATTTGATGAATTTTGAAAACCGAAATTCAATGACGAACTAAACAAGCTACATAGGGACGACGACCTACTCAAGGAATTTAATAATTTAGCACGTAGAGCGACATTAACGGTCCGGACCGCCAAATCTTCAAATCTAACCAAAACAAGCAACGCAGTAAAGGGAGGCCCCACCAAAGGTGGCGCGCCAAAGTAGAAGGAGACTAAAACCAACTTGAACTGCGCGACTGGAGGCAATTATCTAAAGAGTGGGTTAACTGGAGAGATTTTTTGATTGAGGCCTAGATTCACCAGGCTGCAGATTCAATAAGGTAAAATGGGTAGAAACTTACTAGGTTGTACAATAGGTTGAAAGGAGAACAGTCAACTCTACCATAAACGGGTACTGACGATACCAAGACATTTGTCCGCTTATGTGAGACGTTCGTAAGGAGAGAGTACACTGTATAGCTAAGATTTATTCCGAGCTCTTGTTTAAGAAAGCTCGTATGTAACCACTATCTCGACCTACCAATTGTTTCGAATACCATTCGAGTGAAATGCCGCCGCTAAATTTTGAACCGACTTCCCCCAGTGTCTTGAGTTTAAATTTATAAAAATCTGTGCAAACGTACCTGATTATTGGGTGAACCTCTCAGGGAAAAATGTGACATGTCGTAAAACACAACCTCGATCATTCAATATGCCTTCGAAATAATTACGTATTCGTATGTTGAAATCGGTGAGTAGATATGCAGCTGCAACATCAACACTAAAACTCTACGCGTGGGTGGTTGTTAATTTTCAAACCGCCACCCCAATTACATTGCACACAATTCAAATCGAAAGAGAAAAACTTGGCAGGTAGGTAAAACCACTTTTCGTACTTAAAACACTAATTCGCGTTATTCGAAGTAAATTCACTGTGAGACGAAAAAATAAATTGAAAACTTTTCCACCCCAACCATGTGTGTGGTACGCCCCGACGACACGTCGATTCGGGGTTGGTGGCAATTCTAAGCGCGCGCTGCAGTAGCAGATTTATCAACTCGCCGCTTGTCCGATAACCGACCAAACGACACCGATTACAAGTGAAACAGCGGCACTGCTACAATTTTCATCGTTTTTCAATTTTTTTTTTTATTATTATTTTGCTGGTGGTTTCTTTTGCTGCACCGACCGGTAAAGGGGGCGGCAGCTGAACTGTTCGACAGACGGGCAGTGCACGATATACGATGCTCCAACCACACCTACCGCCGATTGGTTGTCATTAGAGGAGTCACAGCTAAGTATCAACAGACCTCGCACTGAACAGAAGCAACAACAACTGTGGTGTAACTACTACACGAAGTGTAGTGTATGTTTACTCTCTGCTCATAAAACCGATATAAAACTGATATGGCTGTGTTCTTGTGTTGTCGCTTGTGTTGTGTCGTCGTCGTCGTTGTCGTCAGAGATGTTCCACTTTGTAATGAGCGATGTCAAAGTATTCGTATTGCGAGTGTCGAGCACCACTACACAATACCCACTACACTGAGATGCACAGAATCCCCGAATGCAAATTGTCGTAATCCGCCGATCAGAAGCGACGGCAATGCAACGACCGACAACCGATTGATGTACTTTAGTTACACCGCAACCGTGTGAAAGGTGGATGATAACGAAAACAAAAAAAAACGGAAAAAAACACTCGTATAGGTACACAACACAGAGGAAGGAAACACACAAATTCAAATAAAACAAAACGCAGAAGATAAAATAATCCCCGAACCACTTTACCGGGCACACACTGCGTCGGAGCGTCGGCGAAGCAAACGTCAGACCAAGACGGACGGGCAAAAAAACACCTCAAACCACTACGGAGCGACCAATGGAACGACGCACACGGTCAAGCGAAAAAAACGGGTAAACATCTGCTAAACATCGAAACAACCAAAGAAAACTGGCTTCGCTGGTCAACCGTGCACTTGGCTCTGCTGGCCACCGAGTAGTACAGTGTCGCCGCACTGCCCTCACCCACACTGCCAAAGCACGAGAACTACCCGACAGCGCCCTCTATCAACAGAACAAGTGTTCCGTGGATCAATTCCCCATTTAATGTGACTGCCAGTGTGTGTTTTACGATTAACCGCTGATGTCTGCATACACATGCCTATCAGTATCAAGTGAACGGAGTAAACAGAGAGAACCTAGAAAAATAACAAAAAAAAATGGAAAAAACACAAGAAAAAGAAATCGTCTTTACACACCACTACACTTTTAGCACACGACATCCGTTGGGTAAGTGTGCTCTGCTCTGCTCCACTCCCACATTCCATGGAAGCGAGTGAGAGCTTTTTTCCTTCCAGGTGCAAATTCCACGAAGGCAGACGCAGCGACAGAGATGATGCACTATTACGGGATTTGTACTTTTTGACAGATCATTACAACGGTAAACAGTCAGAAATAATTCCTGCTCAAACAGAGTTGAGGGCGAAAAGCTCTGTTTAATCGTTGCCACCCCTCAAGCGAAGCTTTTTTTGTTTCTTTTGTGTGACTTGTTTTTCGCGAAACCGGTTCCAGTTTTTAAATGGTCGTGCCTCCGCACACAGTCACATCGGCAGGCACTAGTGATGGCCGATTGCATTGTCTGCTTTCGAGGCAGCTTCGTGCAATTGGCGTTTGGTCGGGTCGCCGTTCGCCCGTGAGTGGGGTGAGTGGATGGGGCCTGGGTGGTTCCAGCCCACCAGACCAGTGGTGGTAGTACTTTTACTTCTGCACTCTTGTAGCTACACATGTAGTTCTGCGAATTGATGTAATGCCCTGGCCATGTACAAACACAGTGAACTACGGGTACAGCGCTGAAATGGCTCCACGCGCGTGTTTTAGTATGATCCAACAGATTTTTGTTGTTAACGGGGCACAGGCTTGGAGTAGGAGTAGAAGCTGGAGCAGGAGCAGCATCATCGTTGCAGTTATGTGTAGGTAAGGTATCCCTTCCATGTACCACTCTTGGTATCTACAAATCGAAAGTCTTGGAATCTGTTTCGTTTTGCGAAACAGGCGTCTTGGAAGACGGTGCGGGTATTATACGCCATTGTTGGCCTGCTGTGTTTACATTAAAAACCAGTTACCTAACATCCAAGTACTGCATGTAAGCAAGCAACGTAATGGTTGGTGGTGCTTGTATGCAACGGGTGCAATGTCGGACCGCCCGGCAGTATCTTGTAGGGGTTGATAGTTATAACAAAAAATAAAAATAACTTTGAAGGAGTGGTGGAACGGGGTTTGGATGGGATACCTACGTCAAACGTGTACCACCGACTCGTGTTCTGGATGGCATAAACGACTTATCAGTCGGCCATCATCGTTGCCGCGTTGGATGTTTGTTGCCTTTTGATTTGATTTTTTCCTTAATTGGCCTGTGCATTGGAAGATCTCGAGAATGGCGAACTTAATCACGTCGTTGCCCGATAGGAAAATGTTTCCTTTTTCTTTTTGGTTTCCTGTCCCGAGATTGGCTTCGTGGAAAATATAACGATTACATCGCAAGAGGTGATTACATTTAACTAAACCACTTTGTGGTGGACTCCTAGGTAGGAGGTACCTGCCTGATTTCAACATATGCAGCTTGTCGTGAGATAAATTTTGTAAAGACGATAGATGAACATGTAAAAAGGTTCGATTTGTTGTTTCAGGACGAAAGGGTGGAAGGAACAACCAATGTCTTTGTGTGAACAATCCCTGTCTTTCAGTTGAAGAGTAAGGCTAGATTTCTTCAAATTATTATCTTATCGTTTGAGGTTCGGAATGAGGTTCTCACTTAGTATGTCCTCGAAAGGGTGCTTTTCTTTTGACTGTCTAACTTTTCAAAAGGAACAAGCGAAGAGCACTTCGTCCGTTCTATGGTGTACACATTTCGTCAATTCGACTTTTTGATACAATTCAATTCACTCTGTTGAAAATCAACCCATTCACCAGAGTGAGAATTGTGTATTTGAAGAATATAAGTATCGCCGCTGTAGAGTCTTGTTTCGCTGAGGATCTAAATTTATCGATTCGACGCCATTCACAAGAAATAGGGGTTTTATCTTTCCACTAAGTGGAGGACTTTGCCAAAGGGTTTCAGTCTAAAGGGTTACAAGATTCAGTTGATGGCAGAATTGAAACCAAACGAACATCATTTCAGTATCTACCTGGGGCTTATGCTGGAAGGGCAAGTATCTCATATTCATGGGATTTAACCCCATACTTGAAAAGTGCATATCTATTGATGTACATATGTATATACCCGAAGTCGTGTTCAAATACTAAATAGCATAAAATAAACTCTCGAATAAACAAAAAAATAAGAAAAATGACGTGACTCTCTTAAAAAAACACCCTTTATGCATATGCATATGCTTCTAGCCCATTTCTCGTAGAACACGTGCCCACAACACGATTCCTTCGCAATACCTCTCTAATTCTGATTCCTCGTGTCATCGCTGGTATTTGATTAATCGATAGGTTTCTCTTTCAAGTGCAGCCCAAAATTCGACACTTTTTGCTATCTAAAGCTGAACATTGGTACAGTATATGCGCCGTTGGCCCCATGTCATTCCATTTTCCTCATGGATGACCTCTTGTTACTTATGGCTTACCAATTCATTGTCTATGCCAAGAAATCGTTCGGGCCCCTTTAACTCGAAGGTTGACTGCCGCTTCGCCAGGCCTAGATTGTCTGCACCTTTATCTGCCTTTGATTTCTTCATATTCTTGGACCCAAGGCAATGCCAGCTTATTCTGGGCTGCACATGCAAGGAGTTTCTGAACACATTCCATCGCCAGTAATGACTGAATTACAGTATGAGTCAGTCGCTTGATTATCCAGTGCATTTAGGAATTGCCTTCCCCTCACCTTATACCCGTGCAGGCTTGGTACACTGAAATTCTTTTCCTCAGACTGAGATGGCAGGGTGGGGTCAGTTTCTCCAAAAACACACCTGCTCCTGCTTTGCCATCCACCAATTGCCTGATGATGTCACTTTTCGGTAAATCTTAATCATCACAGTTCACCGATGGGCATATCAAGACCTTTATGACGCTTAAAGCTGTACATTATGTACATACTTCCAAAATCTTATCACCGCTTCTGGGATATGTCGCCTACTTTTCAAGCCACACACTCCTGACAATATTCCTTCCATATGTCGCTAAACGGATAATATAAGCATTGGTGTAATAACCTCTAGACCCCATTGCAAATAGCTGGAGAAGCCTTCTAAGGGGAGACTGATTTTACGCGCTTATCCCTTTCAACAGACTCTTTCTCTTCCATACCCGCCTTAAGCTTATAAAGCTTGGACTTCCAGCTTCTTAGAAAGCGCTCTTCCATTATCATCTCAGTTGAGTGTTTCACGGTTTCCACCATTTGATCATCTCATAAACAAGCCAATATCCTTAAGGATTACCTCCTGTAGTCTGCCTTCACGAGCAAAAATGTTGTTACCTTTTGGCATCAGGATTTTGCTTACGATTAAAGATCTTCCCAAAGACTCTGCAGTATGGTTGGCTGGATTTTTGGGTGTGATTTGCTTAGACATCAGAAGGTTCCATTGTACCTATAAACAGTTTACTCATGGGAATCTGACACTGTGTCAGTGACACTCAATTGTTTTTTTTTTTTTTTTTTTGGAAACCACATAGAAAGGAATAGGAGTCTCATGAGTTTCCTAAAATCAACGATATGAACGTCCTCCAGGATATAGAAAAATCTACTACCAAGAGTACGCCGTATTCTGCTGGCTAGTCCTGGACATTCCTACAGCAGATGTCAGATGAATTTAATTTCCTCATTTCCGCAGCTCCTGCAATAGTTTTTGTAGGGTGATCCAAGTCATTTCGAGTGGATTTCTATTGCACAATACTTCTTATGCCACCAACGCGTCTGTAAAGAGTGCTGATTGGTGTTCTTGCACCCGGCGAGGAGTGTGCAGGATCTAGCTCTGCACGCTTCCTAGCAAGTTCGTCCGATATCTCACTTTTTGTTATTTCTTTGTGACCTGGCACCTAACAGAGGGCCACCTTCTTAGCCATTAATAATCCGATGAGAGTTTTATTGGTCTTTCTCTGACAAGGGAGGGAGGCAGGTCTCTTCTTTTACCATTTACTTAGTGCCAATGTCAAAGACTACAAAGAGCGCGACTACTACAGATTCTTACTGTATCATAACCACCTAGGACTCAGTCATCTTTTGGACAGGGCCATACATGTACACTTTGTGAGGGAACATCTTCAACATTTTCACTAAAATGCGCTGCAGGGACGAGCGTGTAATGCCAAGTGGCGTGGTACGTCGTCTGGTCGACGTTGACGGCTCATCCGCGACATGTTCAGCCACACAGACGATGTTTGTGTTGGAACGAGCACTACGAGGCCTTCTGGCGCCTCTTCTGTCTTGTGTTGTTCCAGTTCCTTCGAGGCGACCTGCTAAACGCCTTAGTGTTTGAACAATTGGCGTAGAACGGCCGGGAAATTTGGGCCGAAATTCACGTTGCGCTAAAATCACTAACGAATTATTCCGTAAAAAAGTAGCCACGAGTATTTCCCACGAGTATTTCGCGATCTTGAGGAGTATAACGTTCCATGGTTTGTCGAAGTGTATTCTGCATCTTTTTACTTCATAAATATCAAAACAAAACTCAGTTGCCTTCATTTGCAAAAATTAAAGGGTAGGGTAGGGTAGGTAGGGTGATACATTTTGAGCCACCTTGTTCTAGGAAATGGAGAATAGTCTCCCTCTCCTCCTCTTAATCCGTACAGCGTTGGCAGAAATAGTCTGAAAAGAGGCCTGGTCTTGCGAGAACATCGACAATGGTACTGATTTGAAATTTCTTGAGCAGGGCCAACTCATAGTCTAGGCTAGATCTATCTGGAGATTTTCCGCGTTGTACCTTCCTCTCCTCTTCGGTTGGTTTTCCTAATTGCGTTCAGTTAAAAAATATTTTTGCACGTAACAGGAGGTACGTTAACGCTGTTTTCGTCTGTCTTTTGTTGATTTATCTCAGAAAACTCGAAAAACCTATAACGCTCTTCGATAGCACAACAGGATGCTTGTTTCTGCAGAATACTTAGCTTTGTGCCGTATCTGGCGAGCTCGTCAACATCTGGAACAATCTTTGAAGTCCGTGAAACTGCTTATATTCAAGGCAGTGATTACACTATAGCCAGGACAAAGCTTCCTTAATCGCAGTTATTTTCACTTGAAATACATTACACCAATTAGGAATTCGAAGCGAGATAATCATATTGCATTGAACTGTTGGCGAAGACTCCACTTCCGGTTTTGGAATCATCTGTGTATAAGTGAACTGAATATGCATATGTTCATACATAGATGGTAGGGGCATTTACCCGCTCGTTGCTGACACATGGTTATGCGGAAGTTTTGAGCAAAGTTAAATATGAGAGGAGGTTACTCGGTGTTTTCATAGATAAAGGTACCAACAGATTTTCTTAGTATGTATTTTCAGCTTATTTGGTTCGTTTGTGTTTACCCGAATGTTTTCTACAAGACAATTTTCCTTTGTTTTTACCCAACCTGAGAACTTCTAACAACTATTGCCATGAGGCGGAGCAATAGGCTTCTCAATTAAAATGCAATGCAACAACTTTCCTCTTCACTTATCTAATCTTAAATAGCTGAGAATGGTGTCACCGACATTAGAAAAAGCCGCAAGCATTTTCTTGACAACTTGGAGCTAACCACGCCTTAACAGCGCAAATAAAAAAATTAGAAGTGATTCAATGAAATCGGCGGGTGAATTGAAAAATACTAGATATATTCGGATGTAGCCAGCATTCTTACCTATCAGACTTCCAGGTGATCATTGGTAAAGAATTTCAATTGCCTGACGTCCAATCTAAATCTGAACTATGATAACTATTATTGGCATTTAATAGACGATAGTCGGACAATAAGGGAAATATTTTAAGGAAAAACAAGTCCACGCCCTAAAAATGCTCCTATTTGCCGTGTTAGCGCGGGCTATCTGTATAATTACTTCTTTCAGCTATCAAAGGTTTATGCTATCTGGGTTGTGATGTGCGTGAACAAGTGTCATCGCAGGTTTTTTTCTTTTTAATCACATGATTTATTAAATTTAACCTTAATTATCTTTAATTAAGTAAATCTACCGGTTAGATCGTATTCATATCACGTTCAAAGGCAAATCGCCGGCGAAGATTCACTTGTGAAACTTACTACGCTTTCAATTTTTCTTTAGATACCTAACTAATGCAGCGAATGTCGTGGCTTAGCTGAACAAGCTGATATATGTTATGTATGTAGGCTCGACCCCAGTAGTCAAACAAATGTTCACCGGCACATCCCCTCGGCAGGCAATAACAATCGTTAGAGGAAACAGAAAGGGGCTTCAGGAAAAAAAAAATACTTCCCTAGCCTACACTAAACGAAAGGCACTGCCACTAATGAGCCAAAACAAAAATTGTCCTCTTTACTAGAAGGTGAATCCTATGGGCCGAACTTTACTGGCAGTTAAGAAGACGGCATGTTTAGACTGTGGTAAGAACTACTCCACCCTTATACCCAGTGGACAAAATTGGGAAGGTAACACCCTAACGAGAGAACAAGTAATGCAAATCTATACTGATGGTTCTAAGATGGAGGAAGGTACTGGTGCGCATGTGTTTACAGTAGTTCGTTAAATATAAACGATTCATACAGACTCACGGACAACTGAAGTGTCTTCCAGGCTGAAATCTTCGCCATTGATTGAGCCACAAGGACAATAGTCTAAAGCAGTTTCCAACTGTCGCGAAATCATAAACAAAATAAGCGTTATCCACGAGGTCAGCATCTGCTGGGTCCCCGGACACGGCGACATTGAGGGTATCAAAAAGAACACGAACTGGTTCGGCAAGGATCCGCCTTAGAAAGTGAGCACACCCAAACATCGATAGACATCCCTGCCGGTGTACTGAAAGGTAACGTTGACCACAAGATGCGAGAACTAATCAGCACCTCTTGGTCCGCCAGAGACGACCGCAGCTTATGACAGACAAATTGTCTTCTGGCGATGAACAAATAAGAAATTCGCATCCTAATAGGTGTACTGACGGGATATTGTGACATATGCACTATGGCCACCAGACTTGGCATAAACTTCACAGACTACTGCAGGAGTTGTCGGGATGCGGAAGTAAAACTGCCGACTCCGACAGATGGGAAACAGGGTGTTTGGAGAACTAGGAAACTTAACAGAAGTACCAATAACGAACATACTCCACACAGGTGGGTGGGTACAGGATGGTTTTGCGACAGACCAACCATCTAGAATTCAAGGTCGCACAAGGCCCACAACACAAAGGAGAACCAGTAGGCCCCCTAAACGCAAAGTCATCGACTGGGCACTTTTCCCAACCTTAGAAGACGGTAAAATATCTCGACGTAATCGTAGACTCAAAATTGAGTTGGAAAGCCAACATCGAAGACTTAGGTGCTCGGTGCTAAAGAAAAGGCAAAAGAAGAAGCTTCCCTATCGGACAACGGATGAAATATTTTCCAATTCTCCGACCAAAACAAAACAGAAACCCAAAAAAAGTAGACTGGGGTAAACATTGAATCAAGGAACGGCTCAAGTGCCAGCCACTTCTTATTGGCTATCCAGAAAAACTATGTAAATAGATAGGATTTTTGCAGTAAAGGCATTTAACTTGTGCGATGGAACAAGGACACAGATTCCAAAGGAAAAGGCGGAAAAGGAATTCGAATATGTATGTTTACAGTGAATAAATCAGAAAGGAAAGTGGAAGTCATTGCTCCGATGAATTACAGAGTCTAGTGAGGTCTCAATGCTGCATAAGATGCTCCCAAAGGAGCTACCGTTCTTAGCTACATTAAAAAAGGGACGAAACATGTGATAAAAGCTTTCAGAATGGGCTCGAAACTCTAATGGAAAGTCATTTTCCAGGTCATTCTAGCGTAGAGTACGAAGTAACAATTTGATTAACAGAACCGTCATAAGGAGAATGAGGGAAATGCTTAAGCAGCCTCAAATTAGCGGACGTTTATATCTAAAGCGGAGGTAGGTGAATATGATGATCAGCGGTAAATCAGGATTCAGTTCAACCGATGTCAGGAACCCACTTCGGTGATGTAAGCCCTGCCGTTGGCCCCTTATGGGTTCATCTTCTATCATTACTATTCCGCGACACTGACCAATTTTTGGAAATTCCTGTTCGAATATGTCGAAGTAGCTGAGGTAGGTAGAAGTAGCTGTCCGGATTGCGTTTCCAGAGACACAAATAGCGCTTATGCGGCGTTTTGATACCACATCTCAAGTGACCTGGGTGTCGATGTGTACGCCTAAAAGGGCGATGGTTTTCACATCCATCCTGTGAAGTTAAGAAAGCAGAATTTGATAACAGACATATCTGATACGGTTTCAAAATAGGCTTTGACAACTGTGAGGCTCTAGCTAGTTTCGGGCAGTCGTAAAGGAAATGAAACAGAATTTTCTTTACCTGTGGATTATTGCAGTGTCAGCGATCATTTGTAATTGCAACCATTCTTGCTGTCTCAGTTCTGTTTCTATAGCTGGCGCGACAGCTCGAGATGAGCCAAGGTCTAGCTTCTCGCAACTATTCATGTTCCACGCGTAACATTTAGAAGGGACCTATAATTTATTGGCGACTCTGAATGGCAAATTGAGAAGCTTTTTCATGAAAAATAGTACTCTTGGAGGTTTGTCATTCCCGGACGAGAGGTGGTGCCACAAAATAAATACTCGGTGGACATGGCTGTGGCTTGAACCTATGAAAATCGCACAGCGGAACAGTAGTCCAACGCTCTAACCACTGAGCTACGGCGATGATGACTATGAAAAATTATCCAAACTGTTCCACCTGGATATGCCAGTTCATAGGAAAACCTGAAAGATTTTGTCCTTGACAAGCGCTATCGGGGAGTGCCTACACTACTTTCTCGAGGGAGCTATCCAAGGCTGAGCCCCGTCTGGCTAGCTCGTCTGCATTCTCATTCTCCTATGGCCAGGAGCATAGAGGAAAGTGATAATGAACACAACGACTACTAGAGAAGCTGCAGGGACATTCGTTGGCCCCCTGTTCTATGAAGGTTTTGCCTTAGGTACGTTAGACTTCGGACTCTTGAGGAGTCTGATACCAGGGCCAAGAAATGACCTTAACATTTTCATCGTCTGATTTAAGTTAAAGTAGCACCACTCACACTGAAATTGAAAAAGGCTCCTAGTCTCCTGAAAATTCTAGTCGAATGGTTTAAGCAGCTCGACAACTTGGAAAGGTACATTCACCAACATATCAGTAAATTATAATCGGACAAAAAGAAGCCCGACGAATGGATAATCAGCATCGTTTGCCTGACTCTGCAGAAAAGACGGTCCTTTCAACCAGCCAGCTCCACATGAATACTACTAGCCCATAGTTGTTAGTATTGCCTAAGCAGACAGCTATTAAGCAAAATTCTATCCCAAAGAACGAAATAAAGACGCTCACCTTCTCCGTGCTGTTGTTTTAGTGGAGAAGCATACAATTTGTCAAAATCGAATGAAAATGGGCTAAAAGTTCTGCATTCGATTTGGTCAGATCTGTGGTAAGGCCTCATGGTGTCTCATGAAAGATTTTCACCTACCTTCGTAAAAAAAAAAAAAAAAAAAAACTACAACCAGCTCTTCCTAAGAAGTAACTGTAGACAGGTACCTAAGTACAGTGCTGGGTAGAAAGGCTCTGGTACACCCCAAACACCACTCCTTTAAAGCAGTTGAATCGGAAAACCAAGGGCTGCGTTTGGTATTTTGTCCCAAATTTGGAACAGGAATGCAATTCGTTTCACTCAAATGTGGCATCGGGGCTTGTAGCTGGACATACGCACAATCGTAACCACTGGATTAACTGATGAATTCTATAAGACCACAGGTCAGAGAAGCTAAATTGGAACTGAGTTGCCCGACAACTCCAATGGAAAAAAGGAGAGTCGCCTTCGAGAAACTTGACTGAGAAAGTCGGGGACGTATGCAACTCGACAAGACGGTCGAAGAGGAGTCTCACCAGTTAATTCTTACCACACGATGGCCTACGACTAATCAGGGAACAAAGAACCTAAGTAAATAGATAAGCAGGAGTTTAGTCAGTGAAAAAAACCTCATTCGTCAAGGCTTTGCAGTACAACCGACATATGACTTATTAAACAAACACTTCCTATCGGGCAATCTCTCCCCGACTTGAAACCTCCACTGCATGTGACTCCAAGGTAAGGGAAGAGCATATCGACCACAGTCACTAGTTCGGTATTTCCGCACGTAACTAAACTTCAAAATTTCAATAAACAACGGTTTTCAATTAATTTTTACCCCGATTAGGTGTAGGAAAATTTTGAAAAATGCGCAACCGGCGGAAATTAGCCGCCACCAATTGAACCAAATGCCTCCGAAGATCTTTCTCGATAAGACAACATCAACGCCTGTGAACTACGCCGAAGTGTACTTTGCACGTTGTGTGACAAAGTGAAAACCTCAAAAACCAAAGATAAACCAAATTGAATTACCGAAAACAAAAATTAACGTAAAATCCACTAATCAGAGTGTCAAGCGAGCGAAAAATCCAGCGAATCAGTGCTACAAAGGATATTATCGCCGTGAATCACGGAAAGTCCGGACTTCGGAGCCCTCCACTCACCCCAAGGCTAATTAAACAGTGGCGTTTGCTGTGCGCGGCGCTGATCATATTGACACAAAATTATTAGTTTTATGTTTCCTTTCGACGACGACGCACTCTTTATCGGAATGCACCAGTACGGACAAGGGGGCCACGACATCAGTGGTGGGCAAACGATAAAGACACGAGGCGCTGATTTGAGGACGCACACCAGCGAGCGCTTTCAAGTTGCCGCGAAAATATTGTCGCGGATAACACTGAGGTGGTATCTCGTCCATCGACGATGATTAGATGGCAGATACACGCACATAGTATACATCTGGTGTTTCCGTGCTGCGCTCCTCCGGCGACCAGGGTCCATAAGTTTCATCGGTTGCGATTACTGGCGTCAGCGAGCCGCGGGAATAGATGTTATTTTATTTTTAATTAAATCGACGCGTCTTATTGCTCGATTTTTATCTACTTCCTTGGGCACCAATGGCGGTGGTTGAACACTCTGAAGCCGTGTTGTGTGCTTGTCGGGGGTGGTGGTGGTCGTCTTGATAACCGCAGAGCTATTCATTGGCAGTTGGCACTTCATTGCGCTGATGATGATGGAGAGTGTGGCAAGCAGAGCTGCATGAATGGGACTTGTGAGTGTGGCGCCAGTGGAGCGATTGTAATCGATCGACGGAGCGAGAGAGGGACCCAGTATAAGAGCAACTACCCCGGTGGGCATACTGCTAGGTGCGAATTGCGCACACACTTCGTAAGTAGTTCAAGTGAGCTGGCCGCCTATGTTGGGTGTGATGATCATCTGAATAGCCTCTGTTTGGTTTAGATGTCTGTGCTTCATTGTTGTGCCATACTTGACTTACTTTGAACGCTGGCGGCGGTGTTGCGAGGGGCGGTTTGCCCAGGAATCTTGTCGCCTGTGCCATGTTATAACTATTGGCTAACGGGGCCACAATATGTCTACGAAATGAAACTACTTTAGGAAATTCTTAAACAATTATACAGTTGAGCGTCTACTCGTACGTTTTTTACAGGAAAACCTCACCTAAGCCATTTTGGCCACTAGATTTTTTTTTTGTAAAGGTTTGTAGACAGACTATCAACAATATACATATCAACGAGCCTATGCTGGGAACCAGGCCATAAAGATATACCAGGTAATTAGATGACGTACGAACTTTCCAGGAAGGGTGCAGAGCTAATATATGCATTCACCTCTCCGGTTGCAAGGACACCCATAAGCACTCTTTACAGGAAAATGGTGAGGAAACCATGATCAGGGCTAATATGCGATGCTGTCACATGGACACTTGTGTAAAAGTCTAGTACAACTTAGTCGAAGGGAAATACGAATCGTTTCCGGTGTCTTTGCAAGGCACTGCGGAATAGGACTCCATGCGGAGCGCTTAGGAAACTCCTGAGATTTCTATCCCTTTCTGGGTGGTTATCACATTAGCCAAACCTACCCTTTGGCTATACTCCCATGAGTATACTTTTCATGGTTATTTTAGGTCCAAGTGAGCCTTTAGGACCCACAAAACCTACCAGCCAATCATGGACGATGGCTAGAATACCAGCTTCATATGCCTAATCTACAAAAAGGCGAGTCTATATCTTGCAACAACTATCGAGGCATGTCCTTGCTAAATGTCGCATATTAGATCCAACATACTGCGTAAACGTCTAAAGCCCTTCTGCAACAAACTAATCGGCGTGTACTTAGTCTTACCAGTACGGCTTTCGTCCCGGCAAATCAACTGTCGACCAAATCTTCACACTAAGGCAAATCCGAAAAAAAACAACAAAGCAATTCAAGTCGAG
The DNA here is from genome assembly GCA_917880715.2 of Matsumyia berberina. Taxonomy (NCBI): domain Eukaryota; kingdom Metazoa; phylum Arthropoda; class Insecta; order Diptera; family Syrphidae; genus Matsumyia; species Matsumyia berberina. The sequence continues at coordinate 42,892,991 of OU862870.1, forward strand.
ACTCGTCGCCTTTTTATCGACTCTAAAGCCGCATAAGATAGCATTCATCGCTTTGATTTGTACAGGACGGTTTGTCAAAAAACTCCTAACTTGAAAGAGGGAATGTATGCTCTATAAAACCCTGACCCTGCCAGTTTTGTTACATGGTGCTGAATGCAAGAAAGCAGAGCAGATATTAAACTCTTTCGAGAAAAAAATCCTTCGTCGGATATTTATCATGTATGTGAAAAGGACAAAGAGGACGAGATACCACCGCGAACTCTGTGAGCGGCACTAAGATGTGAACGTAATCGGAAATTCGAAATTGGGTAACACATCGACTACACTTAATAGATCACATCGAGCGAATGAGCAATAATGCTTCAGGCAAGATGACCTTCGCATCACAGCCACCAGTCACGAGACGACATGGAAGACCGAACCCCCGTTTTAAAGACCAAACCAGAGTGCAATGTCTGGAGACCAGGAAATAGCGTGCCCGGGATTGAAGACGATGGAAGACTCAGAGCCAGATTTCCACCTAGGCCTACAAGGCTCCGGCCTAGGGGCCCCAGTCCCAGGGACCTGCACACAAGCTCAAAAGCCTGGCTTGCCTTATCAAAAAACTTAATCGAAAATATTCTTAAAAGTAATTAAAGTCGATTGAAAATTATTTGTTCTCTTCTAGTGCATTTAATTTGCTAAACCAAAATGGAATGATTTCGAGATGGGGGAGGGGTCCCAAATTCCAAGTGCCTAGGGGCCCTGGCCCTCTTAGTCCGGGCCTGGGAAGACTGACTTGTCTCACAGAGAACCCTCAAGGGTCGGGAGCTCCTGAATTGCGCTAGGGAACGTTATTTTCTATGGAAGAGCCCCTTTCGTAACAAGTGTCGTCCCGCACAAAGAATATACGCGTTCCTCTTCTTCCAGAGAGAATCGGTGTTTTGTATCTGAGCATAGACAAGGCTTATTATAATAGTATCGCAGGCTGCAACGGCCCTACTCAGTTGATTCGCAGATTCTTTGCCTACAATCCAATGGTGGACAAGTATCCAACCAAGTGCTTGTAAGCCATCGTAGCAGTATTTAAAAAATAATAAAATAGCTGGCGCGACAGCTCGGGACGAGCCAAGGCCTAGATTCTTGCAACCATTCATGTTGTGCGTACGTTACATTTTTCGCACGAATGGAAGGGACCTTTAATTTATTGCCGACTCTAAACGGCGAATTGAGAAGCTCTTTGATGACAAATTATACTCCCGGAGGTTTGTCATTCCCCGACGGCAGTAGCAGCATTTAGCTGACTGAAATTCCACAAAGCGGGACGCCAGTGCTTAAAGCGGGGCCTGACTATATGAGAAGACATTTTTTCTGGCGCTCCTAATGCAATTATCATGGCTCATCATGGTGCAGATCCCAATGGCATGGATTTCAGCCTAGAACACGCTTGGGCACATACCCATTGGTTTCGAAAAGTTGGTGTTGTGTCCACAGACCTCAGCACCAGCTCAAGATTCCATTTTTGATTCGTCGGCAAACCATACCAGACTTCAAGACTTCAGGAGTCCCATAAGGGTTTTCCACAAAACCACGAACTTTGATGGCGGCTTGGCTATCGTTGAATATAGTAGTGTTGTGGATCGGTGACTCTGCCAGGAGTTCTAGCATGGAACCTTATGTCAAACGCTAGACTTGTAGGCAAGCAGTCAGTTAGAATGGAGGCATGGCAAAGCATTGTCGACGACCACATCTAGACCAAATGCAATGGTATATCTCCTTTAGCCGAACAGCGACAGTGACAAAATTTTTGTCCGCCCAAGGGAAAAAAAAAAATTTAATGTTGGTTAGGTTTGTTTAGGAAAATATGTCCGTTTGAGGGAGCTGCCTAAGAGAGGCTATCCGCAATGGGAGATTTCACTGTAATTTTTTATAGCCCTACCGTAGGTATGCATTTCTTTACCTCCACGCAGACTTACCTTTGTTCCTTGGTCAGGTTTGAGTAAGTACTGTATGCAGCCAATGTGTGTCCTATATTTTCCCGAAAACTCGCTTTTAAGGGTCATGCTGTCCGTATAAACCTCAAAACCACTAAATCTAGTTCAGTCGTATAATTTTCTAAAAAAAAAAAATAACTCCACCTAGGTATAGGAGACCACCATGACTCTTTCTTACGCCCATTTAACAACCTGAAATAATATCTCATCATATTCAATCAATGTCAATTGACGCTGAACGCGATACTTCTGCAGTGGCCCGCTGTGCGTGTTTAACTTCAAATTAAACTCAATAATGTCAAATAAATATCTCAACAGCAGCCAAAGGAAATACGAGTAAATGCCAGACGGCGGCCAAACAGCGATCAAATCAATCCCCAGAAGGAAAATATGTACTCGGCACATGCCAAGCACCGCCGTCAGCTTCACACCCGGATGTCATATGGGCCACTCAGAGACAATTTTGTTAATTAATCGAAACACCCGAGGACGGGTGCTCTGCATTTTAATGCAGCGCTGATCTATGGGGGTGGTCCCGTCGCCATACAAGGCCACTGCCGCGACTACAGAACAACTCGGTCCTTTTTTTAATTACCGCGCTCCGCTGCGAAAGGCTCAACAAATGGTGAATTATTTATGAGCATTCTGTGACCACGATATGCAAAGCACAAAAGTTACGAATGCATTTCGATTTACATTAATTAATTGCTCTTGGATTCTAATTCAGTTTGCCAGGGACTGTATTGGCGCTCTAGAGGATGTCCGTACATGTACACTTGCGCCCATTGAACCGGAAGGCGGTTCTCACATCCGCCATTGCAACGCATCGCAATGCGACCACCGCTTCGGCTCATAAATAAGAAATTTGGCGAGAAAGAGTTTTTAGAGAATTTAGAAATGGTCTACAGCGAGAAGGTGAATTGACCGTGATCGTGTTACGCACAGTGGCTATGGGATGAAACTTTACTCCCGAATTTAGTGTCTTGACACGAGTGTCCTGATCGAGCAATAGTGTCGGTGCAATCAAGTGTCAAAAAATAGAAAGGCAAAACGAAAACACTGGAGACTCACGGGTGATGTTTTGTAATTTAATATTTGAAAATTAGACGCAGCATCTGCTTAGGACTGTTGACCCTATAAACACGAGTTCTAGCAAGTGGACCCAAAGGCACGTGGGTCGGTCTGAAGTAACTAAATATCGGTTTATCGTCCTTTTTCGTCGATGATTTAGTGAAAGAAAAATAAACATCAGTCGCGGAAGGGACTTCGATGGCTTAATATGACAAAACGTCGATTGGCAGTTATTTTAGGTTTAAAAGGTGCCAATATAGACTTAGGCACGAGGTATAAGAGAGAATTCGGTGTGATGGGAATTGTACCATTTAAAGTCTTTGATAAAGGATTTGACGATGAGCCATTTGCTTTTCGCTTATGGGACAGCTTGGTTAATATGTTGTAATATGTTCTCAGATGGGTCGAACTCGGCATCGGACCTTGTTTGTCCCGATCCTCGCCTTGGAACACTAGAATACGCGAGTAACTCAACGGTTGGTTGTTTGGTTTAGAAGGTTTCGGATAGGATTTACACATCCAAGAAACGTCTTAAATGTCCAGCAAACTCCAGGATTTTCTCAAAACTTAAAGTCACAAAAGGACATGACATAGAAATTAATAGTTTTGAAATTATAAAACGCTAAACTTCGAAATGGGTCAAATGAACCCGTCCGTCTTTCTAGTGTAAAAGCAGTTTGAGGAGATATTAATACTGTCACCAAGAGTTAGCGTATAGAGTAGGAGTTCGGTGCTTCTGAGTATCGCAAACATTTCTTCCTGGAACACAGCCACGAGCTGTTCCAAATGGATAGCTAGATTGAGAGGTGGCGTTCAGCAGCAGACCCAATTTCGAGCAGTTACTTCTTCGAACGGAGCGAACCATACTTCGATGGTTTAGGCATGTCAAACACATGTCCCCAACTTGGCTTCCAAGACGTGCTATCAGATGGGCGTCCCTTGGGAAGGCTCAGGATGTCATGACTAGACCAAGTCCGAAATATCTCCTCTACCCTGATCATTTAGAGTGGATGGTGGAAGATCGAGAGGCATGATGATGATGATGAGGTTTTGGAGAATGGTCTGACTTACGATTTTGGTATCATTGAAAGGACCTAGGAGTCTCTTTCTGCTCTGAGAAAGTGCTGGATAATTACAGAGAAGATGAGTTGTGGTTTCTTCTTCCTCCTCCTCTCTAAAGCTTCTACAATAGCCATTGAAGGGGGCTTCTAGTCTCCTAGCATGCTGTGCTAGGTGATAATGCGAATTTGTGTGTACATCTGTTGCAGGTATAAACGTCTACCGTTACTTTTCTGAATCGGCCTAGACAAGCTCCCTGTGAAAAATGACTCCAGAATGTTTGGCCTCATTTGAGAGAGTAAGCCTATTGGAAACTTGCTTGTAAACGTATTATACATACTTTTAGCCAGATTTTTAAGCCCCAATAAATAGAATGGAGAGGGCATTGCTTATAAATTTGAGGATACATTCCTGAAACAGCAATAGAAACATTATCGGTTTATGCAACCACTGTATAGACATCTCTTTCGGGGTCTACAAACAGTACATTTAGTGCTGTGTTTTAATCTAAGAGTAAGAGGACTTCCCTTGAAGTGAACCTGAAGTGACAAATATCTGAGCTGTTGCGTCCCCTATCTTAGCGTTGGGAACTCTCCCGCAGAGATGATTGACTGACTAGCTTCTCGACCTGACTTGCCCTCTATACATATGTCAAGTAAAGCAGCCATCGTATGTATATTGTTTGTTTGGCCTCCTAATCTTTTGTATTACCTGCTGTGGAGCTGTTTCAGTTGAATTGTTTTTATTTTAAGCCTGTCGTGAGTTTGAGATGAGCTTGGAGTCTATACTTAATATCAGATGGACCTTAATGATTCTATCTAGAATTTTTAGTAAAAGAAGGTAGACAAATCGGTAGGAAGTCTTTGAAATCTTAATGCAAGGCCAATTTATGCCACACAGTCATGGAAGAGTGTCCAGTCCTTGAGTGAACACGGAGAATCGACTTGAAACACGCACCAAAGAAAGGCAGTGGTGACACTTTTCAGTCGCAGTGTACCAAAGGCCATCGCTAGTACGTTATGAGGCCCCACAGAGACTAATACCAGAATAGGTGCCTTCCGACTCAGTCCGCGAAGAAAGCAAGTGGTTGACGATGGCCCCTTTGCCTACTCTTGTAGACATTTCTTGTACGCGAATTCTCCTGTTTGCTCAGCGCCATTATGGGCCAGAGCGCCCAAATCAATTTCGTCAGAAGGTACACCTGCTTTCAGTACCTCTGTCATCTTGGCCTCAATCAGTTGTGTGTATAGTCCAGCTTGACAAGATCACAATTATCGTCTAGTTAGTCCAAATCATGAGAAACAATTGATGATTGAATTCCAACAACGACGTCTTCGTGAAATCATATGAACCTCCTAAAAATGTCTTTATCGTCATCATTGCGTCCTAGATTGCACAGGCGATCGGGTCATTTCATTTTAGTCGGCGCTAATACTATGTAGGTATCTACATTTGCATATTCCGTTTCCAAGACACGTGGCAGAAACGTCAACTTGGATAACTCTGTCGTCATCTTTGTCGCAGTTCCACACACTGATCGTTCACAATTTTGCGAATTCTGTAGAGAAACAATTAAATCTCGAAAATAAATTAAAAAAAAAATCCTTACAATTGTTAGACGAATGCCAACATAATGACAACTTTGTTTGGTGGCAAGCAACCTTACAGCGGTCACATCAATGAAAATCCCACCATGCGAGCTTAAGAAGAACCCTCATCGGTCTACAATAAGACTTGAACTATACACTCACTTAGCAACTTCTTCCCTTCTTAAACTGTGCTAGACACCTAGGTTTCAACCCACCACTGTTCACCAAATATTTTTGGCAACGCTACCTAACAAACCTCCAAGAGCATAATTTGCCATAAGAAAGCTTCTCAGTTGTTAATCGTTTGCATTTTATGTTATAATCTAAAATTCTAAATAAATGCATATCTCAACTAGGTGACCCTCTATTGGGTACCAGGTCGCAAAGATATATCAACAAATCCTGCATACATACTATTGGTTGAAAGGATACCGAATTATACGCTATCATGCCACATGGCCAGCAGCCAAATTACTATGGCAAATCTATAATAAGACGAAATTCACAAATCTCCTAGAACTTACGAATCGTTTCATGTGTCATAACATTGCAAGTTGGGGAAGGAACAACGACAACGGCAGAAGCTGCAGGAACAAAGAGGAAAAGCTTTCCGTCCGCTCTAGCCACCAGTAGACTGATTACTCAGGGTAGTAGCTGCTTCAATGGACTGAACGATGTTCGTACTGATTTTAGGAAACTTCTGAGATTCCTTTCTCTTTCTAGGTGTTTTTCGAATTAGCCAACTCTACCCAGTCGCCCATGAGTAAACTTTTTATCGGCAAAAAGTCAGGACTCCCAAAACAACAACAAACTGTACACCAGCTTAAATCGTCAATTTGAACACTTGCATGACAGATTAGTGCTTTTTCAGTCACAAAGGTCTTTCACTCTAATTCAAAGCAGCTTCCTTAACTTCAAACAGACAATTTTTGTCCATGTCACTCGTCTACCAGTCTAATTGAGAAAATTTACATAACAAAAAATAACATTTTCTATTCGGATTCCATCATCGGAATCACTACCGACAAACTCCACTAAACAAAAATTTAACTATTATTTCAAAAGCGAAAACATGTTTACCGGGCCGCATAAATATTTCACGTAATTGCACTTTGACAGGTGCTGTGGTTTTTTCGACAGAATTTCAACAGAGGAATTCGGTCGTTTAATTGGAACCAAATTTAAATAAAATACGCGTGTTGATTTTGGGATCAACAGCAGCAAAACATGAGGTTCTATGATTCTGGAATTAGAGAATCTAATTAGGCAGACCACTTTGCTACGATATATGGTAGCTGAAACAGTGGATACCCAACTGAAGTTAGCAACGAATTTATGAGAATTATTCGAATTAGTGTCGTTCGATTAACAGATTGGACAAATGTAGTGTTAAAGTTTGCACAAGGTTACGATGAAATTAGGACCTCAAACCTCAAGTCAAATATGTACCGATGTTTTTACACTTATGTATGTATGTTTTCGCAATTTATTCATGGAGGTTAGGCCAGCTTGGTCGCGCACGGATACTAAATAAATATTGGATCAGAAATGTTGACTTCGACTCGACTGTTCGCAGGAAGCGGGGAGTAATGGAAAAAAAATATCTTGAATAATGAGCTCATATCCATCTACACTGATGGCTGAGAAAAAGACTTAGGTCTCTTTCTGAACCACTAGTTCGATCAGAATTCCCGGTCGGCAGCGTTTTTCAACCGGAGGTTCAGACAGTAATAAGAATCGAGTAATTACCCTCAATGGCAATATACATTGACAGCCCATCGTCCCTGGCTACTGCCCAGAGGCTGTTTCGAGACGAAAATTTTTCGGGTGATTTTCGGTCCTGTCTGCATAGACGGTGAGTGAAGAAGGTGACGAACTGTACGAGCTTTACAGCGGCATCAACTTAGCCAGAAGAGTGCAGGTCCAATAACTGAGATGGCGGAAAATATTTGAATTCACACCCGAGGGGCGGCGCAGTAGAGGAAGACCGCGACTCAGGTGGTTCACGCAAGTAGAAGGGGACTTTAACCAACTTGGTGCGCGAAACTGGAGGCAGCTGATCGAGCTGGCTGATGACGGTTTTTGGTTGAGGCTATAGAATCAAATATCAAAGCAAAGTGATATGTTGAGGGTTCTTGGCACGCAGTACAACGTTAAACTCTGTTGGGTCACAGTGGTATACCTAAGGTAATGATAAAGCTGCAGTTGACCAAGAAGAAGCCGACAATATAGAAAATGCTCTATTTCGGACATTAAAAGAAAAATACTTTCCACCTTAGGAAATCTCTCAATATTACGCCGGTTAACATAATATTTGTGAAGTCGATGACATCCAAAATATCCGCCACCATTTTGGTTCCTAGAACGCTAAATATGTAATGTGGAAGCCTGGCATCGTTCGTTTGAAAGTGTTAGTAGGCGAAGCACTGCCGGTCTATATAGGCTAAAAGATAACCTGCGGAAAAGGGATGTCTTTGCGATAGTACAAGTGGAAAGGGGTTATGATGGGAAACGTTTTAACCTTGTTGGGTTGCTCAAAGAAGTGTTACACATGAGATGTTTGGGTGCAAATAGACCCCTAAAGGAAATTACAATAAAAAAGAACCACTTCAATATTCACCGGATCCATAATCACACAAATATACAGAAGAAAATAGGCCAGAGCTCTGGAAAAATTAAAACGCAAATGACATTCGCGGTTTTCTCTCTTGAGATAATCAAATGTGATGAACTAGTTTACTTTTAAACAAACAGCGATTGTCTCATTAGCAAACGCAGAAAAAAATGGAACAAAAATCATTAAAATGCAATTTTACATTAGGGCGAAGTGGGGGGTCGTACAATTTGTCTCTTCTGCCGTGTTATTTATACGAAGTCGAGAAAAATCAGTTCCTTGAGCCAACCAGTTTCCTTTTTACCGCTAAACGAATAATAAATTAGATCCAAAAATAACCCGAATATCGCAGCAAGATTAAATAAGCAATTGGTACCTACTTGTTTAAAAAAAAAAAGCTAAGGACTTACGGATAATCCTTTTTAATCTGTGTTTCAAAATCATTACAAACTTTATTACTTCGACATATCTGAATTATAGTTACATATGTTTCTGTTCTTCTTTGTAGTTAAACTTTTTTTTAATATATAAAACTTACACACCATTTGGAATCTTTTTTAGTAAACTAGAAATTGGAAGTATGTATGTAGGCATGTAATTGTAGAAATTAATGTGAAACAACCACAGAGATTGAGGATTTAAAGAATTTAAAAACAAACATACATATATAGTTTGTATTTTGTGTATACAGCTATGGATAAAGAATAGGACAACGTTTGCACTATGTTCTGGCGTAAAACTTTGTTCTAAAGAGGAACGCTCTATTGTTAAAAATCAAAAACCGTCGGCAGTTCTCAAAATTTTGCTTAAAATGCTTTCTTGTCCGCAGAAACGCGTTTGAAAAGGGATTGGCAGCTCAAAACAACTCCAAAACCTCGCATTAAACCTTCATCCAGTTAAAATCTTTTTACAAAAACTCCCGTAATTCAAAAAGAACAAGGAGCGCATCGGACGGTAAGTTGTCGATTAGAGCAAAAACATCACACAAAATGGCAATGCTAACGAGGAAACAAAGCAGAAGTCTCTAAATCGCTCCTGGATTCTGACTCCAAACTCCTATGAATTACAAACATTTCTTCGCAAAATATCTACATGTAAGTATGTAACTATGTTCATCCTTGCTGAGGTTAAAATTCCTGCAAATATATGTTCTGTCTTCTACAACATAAAACCACAATTTCAACGCTTAGTAAATATTTACTAATTAAAATTATTTGCAATTACGTATACGTAAAAAAATAAGTTAGCACTTAATTCTAAAATACAAACTACAGTACAATTCTTGCTAATAACCTTCTAAAATTATGTTTAAAATGACGAAAGGAAATCCCGGATACGATTCGAAAGTGTTAAGTGTACCAACCAATCCAAAGTATGAACTAGAATCGGACATCACTTTCGTAAATTTTAATTTTTAGAATCGCAATGCAGAGTTACTCCCATGGATTCTTTGGAAAACGCCTTGAAATCCAAGAAATCATTGTGCTGAAAGGAATTGCACTGTGTAAGTTAACGCCAGAAACATTTCATCATGCAAACAATGCATGATACAGTTCCCACGAGCAACAACATCAACTCCGTACGTGATGGAATGCAGCGAATCATATTCAACCGGACACACGAGGCATCGACAACGAGCGGATACTTGAGCCACCAACAGGTATGCTGACCTGTCGTCTGGCAGTATGGGATATGCACTTAGTTTTAAGATATGAAATATTTTGTCATTCAGTAATCATAAGTAGTTCGTAAGAAGTAGTTCGTAAAGAAGTAAATAAAAATATTTTTTTAAGTAAATCTAGCTTTAAATAGTTTAATTGGCGCCCAACGTGGGGCCCAGGAAAATCATCGCATCAAAGTGTAATCGCGTCGCGTAAAGTGCTCTGTCGTAAACGCATAAGTCGACCTCAATTAAGCTCGCCGCGAGTGCAGTGCGCGTACCTTGAACATCATTACCGTAAGACGACCTTTATAAAAGCTCGCCAGCGTGTGCGTGGTGAAAAACCTGGGTTCCGGACAAAGAAGAAGCAGCATCTGTAGATTCTGCCGCCAACGAGGGAGTGTGGAGAAAGGCCCCCAAGTAACTACGAGTAAAAAGGAATGCAGCCCCTTCACCAGCGTTGGTTTATCCTAATGTAAGCTAAATTTAAGATTTATATTTCTTCACATTGAGATCGATATATAGTGTAATAGTGTACTAAGCGTAATAGTATAAAGTGATAGCCCTAAGACATAATTATTAATCAGTACGAAAACGAAACATTTAGAAGTCATAAAGAATAATCATATTAACCGTAGTTGTAAACCAATTAAAAATATCCTTCCCGTTCCTTTCGAAAACCTTTAACGTATCTATTTGAGTTCTTATGTCTAAACGTCCTGCAACTATGACCGATCCAATTTTGCGTCCACCGATGTTGAACATCGAAAATCCGACTCCATCAGTGTCTAATCAAAATTCATCGATTTCGAATCCAAATGCGAGGATTAACGCAACTCCAGAACTAGAATCGCTAATCGCAAGCATTGTAAGTCGCTTCTGCATGACTGAGTGCAGAAACCTCGTTCAATCTATAGTAAATCCTGATAATCAGTTTCATAGGGGAACCGATGAAACTATTCATGAACATCTGCGCACGAACTTAAGCGACCTGGACAAGGTACCAGACGTCGTGAGATGTTTAAGAGAGTTCTCCGGAACTCCCGGCGAATTTAGTTCATGGCGCAAGAGCGTTGAAAGGGTTTTAAGCATCTATAACCAATTTAGAGGAACACCAAAATATTTTGGTATCCTTAACATAATCCGCAATAAGATTGTGGGTAATGCGGATGCCGTTTTAGAGTCATATAACACCCCATTAAATTGGGAATGTATTTCGAAATGCTTAACGCTTCACTATGCGGATAAGCGTGATCTGGGAACATTGGAGTACCAGATGACGACTCTTATTCAAGGCAACAATGGCTTGGAGCATTATTATCAGTCGGTATACAATCATTTGTCATTGATACTAAACAAAATTTCGAGTATGGACTTACCACCTGATGCTTTATACCACCTTACATCGTCATACAGAGCCAAGGCCTTAGATACCTTTATAAGAGGTCTAAGAGGTGACTTGCCCAGACTCTTAGGTATAAGGGAACCGCAAGACCTTCCTACAGCTCTTAATCTCTGTTTAAAACTCGAAAATCAGCAATTTAGAGCCAACTATGCTCACCATAATATCAGCCAAATTAGGAGGCCACCACCTCCTCCTCCAATTCCTTCACGGAGAACCCGAGAACAGCAACCTTTCTATCCACAACTTGCATATGTACCCCAATCATCACATTTTCCACCGCGTCAACATTTTAACCAACGACCTACATACCCCCCAAATCAATTTACCCAACCATCGAATTCTCAAATAAATCCACATCAATTCCGAAGGAATCCTCAACCAACTAGTAACTTTTTGCCACAATCTGTTCAAAGGCCTGAACCAATGGATGCTACAACCATCCGTACACACAATGTAAATTATATGAATCGGCCGGTGATGAAAAATTTCCCACCAGCTCCAAAACGACCTATGGTTCCTTCACGAGAATATCCAAATCCCAACAAGATGCAAAGAAATTTCCACTTGCAATCTTCAGAAGTTGACCCCCACAATAATAACACATCCATAGAATCTCAAGAAGTTAGTAACTATAATGCTATGATTTCGGCTATGAATAATCAGAAAGAAGATGACCAAGATCTTAATCAGTACGTAGTTCAACAAGGAAGCGGAGAACCGACAGAAACATTTTCTGATTTTGTCGACGTTCATTTTTTAGACTGACGAACTCGTCACTACCTTATTTTGAATGTAGGACGAGAGAAAATAAAATCCTAAAATTCCTAGTAGACACAGGGTCGAATAAAAATTACATACAACCAGATTTAGTTCGAAACCCCATCCCAAATCAAAAAATATTTAATGCAAATTCAGTCTGTGGTGCTATAGAAATTACTCATCATACTATAATAAATCTTTTTGAACCAGGCACAAATATTAAATTCTTCCTTTTACCCTCACTACGATCTTTTCATGCAATTCTTGGCAATGACACCCTTAAAGAACTGTCAGCTGTCATCCATGCTAAGGAAAGCTATATGACTGTAAACAAAAACATTAAAATTAAACTGAAACAACAAGTATCAGAATCAATCCATAATGTTAATCTCAGAACGCAGCACTTGTCGCAAGAACAACGACAACAACTTAATCGCTTAACCTTGAATTACGCCAAGCTTTTTGGAACACCAAATGAAAAATTAACTTTCACTACGAAAGTCAAAGGTAGAATTCGCACGACGACGGAAGATCCCGTTTACTCGAAGCATTATCCGTATCCTATGGCGCTTAAAGGAGAGATTGATAAGCAAATCAATCAGCTACTAAATGATGGAATCATTCGACCTTCACGGTCACCGTACAATTCTCCGGTATGGATTATACCAAAAAAAACGGACGCCTCTGGTGAAAAGAAATACCGTATGGTTATTGACTACCGAAAACTCAATTCGATAACAATACCAGACCGTTATCCGATTCCTGAAACTAATGAAGTACTAGCGCAACTAGGGAAGAACAAATATTTCTCAGTTATTGATTTAAAAAGTGGCTTTCACCAAATACCTCTACACGAGGACGACATCGAGAAAACTTCATTCTCGGTAAACAATGGAAAGTACGAACTCGTAAGACTTCCCTTTGGTCTGAAAAATGCACCATCTATTTTTCAGAGAGCTCTAGACGACATCTTGCGAGAACACATCGGTAAGATATGTTATGTCTATATTGATGACATAATTGTGTTCAGTGAGAACGTTGAACAGCACTTTCAAAATTTGGCATCTATTTTCGAGACTCTTCAAGAAGCCAACCTTAGGGTGCAATTGGATAAATGCGAATTTTTAAGGCCAGAAATTGAATTCCTCGGATTCATCGTATCTTCGGATGGTATAAAAGCCAACCCAATCAAAGTGGAAGCGATTACCAAGTTTCCATATCCACGAACTTTAAAAGATCTGCGATCATTTCTTGGTCTGTCGGGATTTTACCGCAGATTTATTAAAGATTACGCGAAGCTGGCAAAACCCCTTACAGCCCTTTTAAGAGGGGAGGATGGGCGTACGTCTAGACAAATGTCAAACAAAAAATTCATACATTTGGATAATGAGGCCATGGATACTTTTGACAAAATTAAAAATTCACTTACTTCAGAAGACGTTGTTCTAACTTTTCCAGATTTTAGTAAAGAATTCCATTTGACTACAGACGCTTCGGACTATGCTATTGGTGCGGTACTCGCTCAAGAAAATAAGCCGATAACCTTCATCTCTCGAACTCTATCGAAAGCCGAAGAGAACTATGCCACAAACGAAAAAGAAATGTTGGCTATAGTATGGGCTCTAAAAACTTTGCGAAATTACCTTTACGGTCCTACGATTCTGAAAATATTTACTGATCATCAACCGCTGACATATGCATTGAGCAATAAAAATTCCAACAACAAATTAAAAAGATGGAAGGCTATACTCGAGGAATATAATTACGAGTTAAGATATAAGCCTGGTAGACCGAATGTCGTCGCAGATGCTTTGTCAAGGCCACCCAGAACCATTGAAGTAAATAGTTTAACAGCAACCCAACATAGCGATGAGAGTTCCGGTCAATATCTAATACCTATAGCAAATGAGCCGATCAACGTATTTAAAAACCAGATTATCCTTTCCCTTGGAACAACGCCATCCTATGAATTTAAAATTATTTTCCCTACCTATCACCGTCATGTAATAGTTGAAACTGAGTTCACTGATCAAATTTTAACTGACATTCTTAAACGATACCTTAATCCATCCGTTATTAATGGTATCAAAACTGATGAAAGAATTTTAGGCAAACTTCAAGAAATTTACCCGACACATTTTAGCCAATACCGATTACGTTTCGCAAGAAACCAAGTCATAGACTTAATCGACGAAACACAGCAGGAAACCGAAATTATCAAGGAACATAATCGTGCACATCGCAACTCCCGCGAAAATAAAATGCAATTATTGCAAAAGTTTTATTTTCCACGGTTGAGAGCCAAAATAGAGAAAGTCACAAAACAATGCAAAATCTGTAAAGAGCATAAATATGACAGACACCCGAACAAGCATGAATTACAACCTACACCTATCCCCGAATATCCCGGACAGATTATTCATATAGATATCTATACTTCACTAACAAAAAAATTATCCTTACTGCAATTGACAAGTTCTCTAAATATGCCCTGGTCAAAATCCTAAGATCAAGAGCTTCAGAGGACATAAAGCAACCTCTAAGAGAACTTATACTGGCTTTTGGAGTACCCCAAACAATTGTCATGGATAATGAAAAATCCCTAGCCTCTAATTCTATAACATTCATGTTAGAGAATATGTTCAATATTAAAGTTTTCAAAGCACCCCCCTACACAAGTTCCGTCAACGGTCAAGTGGAGAGATTCCACTCCACACTTTCAGAACTAATCCGCTGCCTTAAGACAGATAATGTTCATACCACCTTTTCAGAATTACTAGATCGATCAGTCTATGAATACAACCGATCCATTCACACCACTACAGGCAAAAAACCCATAGACACATTTTTCGGTAGAGAGCTACTAACCAATCCAGAACAACTTAGACAAGAAAGACAAGAAAACATGAATAAACTACGCGATAAACAAGAAGCAGATTTAAAATACCATAATGCAAGAAAGAGTCCACTTAAAACATATTCTATTGGCGAAACCATTTACGTAAAAACTAACAAAAGAATAGGAAATAAGCTCGATTCTAGATATAAAAAGGAGACAGTTGCACAAGATAGAAATACAACAGTTATTACCCAGTCAGGAAGAATCATTCATAAAAATCTTATAAAAAATTAACTTTTTCAATAGAACATTATTACCACTCTGCAATGGCGAGGCACAAATTCTGGACTACTCGAATTCACAGCTAATAAAGATCAATACAGGTCGCGCGAAATTGCAGAACGGATCATTCAAGATAATACACTTGATCGACATCGAAGCTTACGAAACAACACTTAACAACTTGGAAGCTACGTTAAAGACATCCATTACTATCAACCATATCCTAACTCCTGTCCTTTCCTTTGAAATATCCCGTATACGAACTTACCTAAATAGACTTAAGATAAATAATAGAAGTAAGAGTAAGAGATCATTAGATTTTTTAGGTTCAGCGTGGAAGTGGATTGCGGGTAGCCCGGACCACCACGACTATGAAATAATTACTAATAAAATGAATAATGTATTAAGAAATAATAATAATCAAGTAATAATTAATAAAATGTCATTAGAAAAGATCAATGAATTAACGAACATTACAAATAAGATTATGAAAACATTCAAAGAAAATGAACTTAATAATAGTGAATTAATTACAAAAATTAAATATAAATTAGATATAATTAAGGAGGAAATAGTTAATGTAGTTTATGCCATTCATTGGGCAAAAGTAAATGTAATAAACTCTTTTATATTATCTAACACCGAAATAAATATAACAGAAACAATTATGAAAGTTGAAAATATTCCCTATGTGAATGTAGATGAAGCATTAGAATTTGCCGAGATAAAAATCGCTTCAAATGATAATAACTTAATTTATATTTTAAGCATTCCAACAACTACTAAAGAACTATGTAATTTGTCATTAATAAAACCTGTTAAAGTAAATAAAATAATCAATAAAATTAAATACGATTCAATACTGGAATGCGATACAGACATTCATGGCATTACAAACAAATGTAAAACATATAATAGTCTTTCTATTTGTAACGAAAATAACATTGTAAGTTTAAGAAATTCATCGTGCATCCCAATGCTGATAAAGAGTCAGAAAGCAACATGTCCCATCATCAACAATGAGCACATCCCAGATGTAGATGAAATAGCTCCAGGAATCCTACTACTAAATCAGTTTAATGGCCCAATATTCATCAACAACGATACTGTCATGCTCAAGGGTACGTTCATCATAAAACACTTCAACACTACCATTCAAGTTAAAGGAAGAACGATCATGTCAAAAGAAGTCACAAGTCATCAACCTTTACCAGCGATACTCCAACCGTCATATAAACCTGACAAGATAGAAGAAGTATTGTCTCTCGAGATGATCAAGGATCTTTATGTTAATCGAACGAAGGAAATCAAGCTGCTTGAAACGAAACACGAGATCAACTTAACCGTGAACATCATACTAGTGGTTACAGTCTTAGCCATCGCAACCTTCGCATACAAATTGATAAGAAATAAAGGCATGACTAAAAACGAACAGTCTAATACCAACATGCCATCATCATCATCAATAACCATAGGACTTGAAGACATCCCTCACCTAGTGACGTCAACAACATCTCACGAGGACGTAAGATTCTAAGGGTGGAGGAGTTAACGCCAGAAACATTTCATCATGCAAACAATGCATGATACAGTTCCCACGAGCAACAACATCAACTCCGTACGTGATGGAATGCAGCGAATCATATTCAACCGGACACACGAGGCATCGACAACGAGCGGATACTTGAGCCACCAACAGGTATGCTGACCTGTCGTCTGGCAGTATGGGATATGCACTTAGTTTTAAGATATGAAATATTTTGTCATTCAGTAATCATAAGTAGTTCGTAAGAAGTAGTTCGTAAAGAAGTAAATAAAAATATTTTTTTAAGTAAATCTAGCTTTAAATAGTTTAATTTGTACATGGGATTATTTTGACCATGAAAGAGGTACATCATTTGAAGAACCATAAGAAAATCTCCCCAGAAAAGTGTAAACACAGCACTTTCGTCCCTAAAGTTAATATGTATTGCATGGATACTCTTTTACACCAAAACTCATTTCTACCATTATTCTTCTAAAAGTCTCGGTAACCTCGCAATTGTTAATCAGATCCCAAACAAATATTTTCAAAGCTAATTTCAGTTTTATATTCTAAATCAAACTGAGAAGAAGTGTTTAAGTTTAGCGTGTGCCTATGCCTACTTACATATCTACAGAAAAAAACACTGAAAATGTGTAGAAATAATAGAAAAGAAAAAAACCACTACCAATACGAGCCCAATCAACTATTTGACTAGAATCAGATGCGTTTTTGTTCCATTTTTCATTTCTAAAAATCAACTTCACTTCACATTACAATTATTTTCCAAAAGAAAATCTGTCTCAACTTCAAACGATTTTGAAGAAAACATATTCGTCGACTTGTCGTATCGTTAAATCCGCCACCGCCTCTGACAATTTAAACGTAACCAATCCACCATTGTCACTGGGCAACGAATCCAAACGGAGTGAAAAGCAAAATGAAAAGAAATCAACGAAACCCTCCAGCGAATGTGGCCGCAAAGAGAAATTCCCGATAAATAAACGCAATACCGTGTAGATGTGTTAGTTTGAGGGGAAATTGCGATGGAAACTATACAAACGTGAGCTGTAGAGTTGGACTCTTCGCACTGCATGTGAATGGTGTGAGGGGAAGATTTTCTTATTTGCTTTGCGATCACTTGGGGCGGAACCAATATTCCCTACTTGGGAAATACTGGGAAATAATTTTTTCCACTAGAGTGGGAATGGAGGAATGAAATAAATGGAGAGAAGCCAAGTTGGGTTTTTATTTCTCAACGAAGCGAAAGCTGAGCTTTGACGGAGGTGCGCGATTAGGGCGCATGCCACCATTATGCCCATCGGTGATTTTGCTTTGCACACAATTCGCAAGTGGTTTGGACTTGTGTAAATGTAGGAGCTTTATGGAGGAGTGTAACTGTAACGGAGTGTCCTACATATGTACTGGAAATGGATTGCAGTGCAACAGAAGGGGCTGTTTGGGGGTTTATAGTGCACTCGTTTGCCGCTTGAGTTCGCGCCATTTGGCTCTTTTTGTTGACATTTCCCAGCAATGGACGGCAACTCAGGGTATTGAATTTCTTGCGTTTACTGTGGGGTAAGCACAACATGTTCGATGGCGAAAGTTCTCGTAATTGCCGTTTGTTTACTGGAGGCGCACCTGATACCAGAAGGGAAATTTTCACTTAGTTTGTCATTGGTTTCTCTCGTCGCAAGTGGTTTGCTTATTTTGTTGTGTGTTTTGATAATTTATTGGGTTAATGTTAACATTAATCGAATTGGCATTTGATTCCCCGCTCATCGATCAATCAAATGATGAACATATACCCCATCAACGCGAATGTTCTTTGTCATCCCAATGAAACTCTGCATTTTTTTTTCAATGCAAAACGATCGAATGCAAATGAGCGATGACCGAACGTAAATAATAATAAAAGAAAAACAGAACACACACAAAACCAACGAATGACATATGAAAAACACGAATAAATAGACCGAAAATTAGGCAATTAATCAAACAGTAGTCGCCTGGTGTGGTAGTTGGTCTGTTTCCCTTTTATTCCATTCGACTCAATGTCAAAATAAGGACGTTTGGGTATACAACAACCTGTCATTCATGCTTAGCACACAACAAAAGATACACAGCCGATGAGAAAAGGCAAGAAAGAAGAAGGAAAAATGTGGAAAATTGGTCACTCACGGAAATAGTTAATAAATTAGCAAATGGTCAAGTGACCATAAAATTGTGACTGGACAATGTGGACATCAATTTTGGTTACTGTCACTTTTTTTTTTGTTTGGATACCTTTGTGTTTCTTGTGTTGTAGACTTGTGTTTTTATTTCGGTTTTCTGTTTCAATTCGACTTATGCCATCTGACCGACAATGTCTGTCGCACTTATCTGTTTTTTGTTCACGGCTGACAGTAGGGTAATTTGTCTGTGTGGGGATGAAATAGGAATGGTGGGTAGAGTTGGGTAATTAATAAAATAATTCAAATTAATTTCCACGTTAAAGACTATAGGGTAGATCTCTGTAGGAAGGAGAAGTACATATAAGAAGTGGTTCTTTGCAGCCTACCCTTTTTCGCCTAAGCGCCGCACTATGGGCCCAAGTAACGTTTTGCGTCTCAAAAATGTTTTTTTTTTTAAATTAATGTGGAAGCTTATATTTGTTTGAAAATGGAGAAAGGAAAGTCAAAATACATATTACAATACAAATTTTATGTTTGACCTAAGCCCTAATATTAGTAAACCCTATCTAAAGTGCGCGCTAGAGATCACACTTTCTGAATAAGGTAGTGAGGTTATTATTTAACCAATTTTTTTAAGCTATTTGTAGATGTAACTTTACCAGTATTATATATGGCTGGAAACCTTGTTCTTTAGACTATTCG
The DNA here is from genome assembly GCA_917880715.2 of Matsumyia berberina. Lineage (NCBI taxonomy): Eukaryota > Metazoa > Arthropoda > Insecta > Diptera > Syrphidae > Matsumyia > Matsumyia berberina. The sequence goes on from OU862870.1 coordinate 42,912,640, forward strand.
AATTGTAAAAAATAAAGTTGAAGATAATGATATATTTAATAACTTTGATCTAATTAATAACGTATACATTTTTTGCGGTTTTTAATTTTCAAGAGAAGTTTTAAACACTTCCGCTGCCTTCCGCTGTTTACTTTTATACTGCAATTGATTCCTTGATTCCTCACTACATTGTTAAAAAGACAAAAAAAAAAAAAACCACCTGCTTATGAGCGATAAGCGCATCATAAAGTGCAAAACAAAAAAATTCGACTGGGGAGCCAGTCCTATATTTCCCACCTCGTATTGCTTTACATCAAGAAGATAACATTTTGCGGCATATAAAAACACACAGATAACGATCGAGGTGATTTAATATTATTTATTTTTATTTCTGTTTTTGCATAAAATAAACGTTTTCAATTTCCTCAACAATTGTTCCACAAAGAGTTGTTGCGCGAACTTGATAGAAAATATTTCTTTAATTTTCTCAGCATCCGCTAGACCAATTATGCTTAAAATCGAATCAACCCTAAGTTGCATGCTGACAAATAAAACAAAACTAAGTGGGAAGTAAAAACTGCATGATCGTACATTGTTTCGTTTTCCAGATATCCACAAAGAGTTGTTGAGCGAACTCGAAAAGTTTCCAAAGAGCATTGGGAAGAACCTATACAGTTCTTGGAAGACAAACTATTAATTTTTTTTATTTCTAAAATATTGCTATATAATTATTGTTAAGAAATAAGTTTAATTTTTTTAAATAGTTTTGGGTAGGCCATATTTTGCCTATAAATCAAACATTTTTAAATTTGAAATTTTTTTTAAATATTCATAAAAAATATTCACACTTTCATAACTTTTATTATTTGATAAGCCATATATTCAAGATGATGTGTGCAAAGTTTCACAGAATTATTTCAAGAGACAAAAAAGTTACAAATTTTTGAGACGCGAAACGTAACATGGCCCCATAGTGCGCCGCGCCGTTTAGTAGTAAGATGTCTCACATGACTCCGTTGTCGAAGTTTTCAAAACTGATTCAGATTTTACGATCCAACCAGTGGAACTCGAACAACACATTTAGGGGGTAGAAAGGAGCACATCCATTTGCTGCCCGGTAAGACATCATAACATCTTGTTTAAGGGGTTAGGTGGGTTTCAGAATTTCAAAAATTTTTTTTTTATCTTATTAAATAGTACAATATGTCTAAAATATTCTCCCAAGTAAAATTCTAAGAGATAGACCCTTCGGAAGTTCCGCCCATCAGGCCAAGTCAGCCTGGCGCGTCGCACTTCAATCGCGTTTTTCTCGAAACTCTGTTTTCGAAATCGGTAGTAATGATTTCTCAAAAAGTTATGAACCGATCTTGTTGAAATTTTGCACATTTCTTTAAAATAACATTATCTAGAACCGAACGAAGGATTTTTTTTATTACAACTTATTTTATGAGGCAATATGTAGTGAAAAGTTGTCAAAAAATGGGTTTTTTCGTTCAAAACTACGCCAAAAAATTTTAATTTCAAGTTTTTGTTTTTTCCTTCGATCAAGTTCGAGCTTTATATATGTATCTACTAGCAGAAAAAAAATTGGTTTTTCAATTTCGGATAAACCAGTCATGAATTATCCTGACTACGGCGGGGGAACTTTTTTTTTTTAAAGTCAGGGAAAATGAGGTACCAATGGCTGAGTTTTCCAAATTTTTTAATAAAAATTTCACGAAGTACTTGTTAAATATGTATCTTTGATTAATGGTAAATTGTTGGAATGAAATATTTCATTTGATATATTTAAAAAAAATCAGTAAAAATACGCTTTTTTTGAGCCCTCGAAACCCACCTAACCCCTTAAGGCTCTGCGAAGTGGTGTTCGTTATGTTTCGGAACCTAGTAGCCGCCTCTGGCCGGCACACTGGGAATGGAAAAGGTCAGGTTTGATAGTAGGGACTATTTCTAACCTCCAACCATCTGGAGGCACTTAAAGAATTAAGTTTTGCATCTCTTCTACTAAAAGCGAATATAGTCTAAGAATATTTGTATTACCTACGGTTTTTACGTGTCTATAAGACCTATTTTTTGGCTCTGAACCTGGCCATATCGAAAGCGGATGAATTCTCATCTGGTTATTTTGAGCTAAAAATTGTTCATAAAACCGTTGACAGGCTTTGGAGCGGAGGATTCAACCAAAAATTAGGTATACGAGCTGGAGAGCGACATACAACCTGCCCAAGTCACACTATTGGAAGAGGCTCCCATTGTAAATGGCGTTTTATGTCATCACGAATCTTGAATCTTGACCTGAATCTTGTCATCAATTTCCTGGTCGTGTGGCACCAACTGGGCAAACACTGTAGCGTTTAGTCGCTCGCCTCGGGGAGATTGACTCAACTCGGGGCAGTAGTAGACGTGGCCGGTCCCGATCCCGTGACTGCAGATTTCCAGGAAGACCCTCGAACATCAACCAAACGACGGACCATGCAATTGAGCTTCAATAAACGGTCTTTACAGCGAAGTTTGGTGAAAGACTGGAAGATGTTCCCTTACCTAATATTGCCTGTAAGCCGCCAATGGTGTATAAATGACAACTAAACCTCGACCGCGATTATAATGATATTCCACTTAAAATCATCACGACACGTGGCCCATGTCCACCTGGGGCACTGAAAATCTGCGTGTAGTGCATCCATTGCATCCTCTCAAAGTCACTGTTTGGTGCGAAAGGAAAGGAAAGCTGATTGACGCATATACATCTTTGTTGAGAATGGCGTCGCCAGCACTGTTACCGTGACTGATGAGCGCTACAGAATCATAATCCCTGACTTTTTGCCGCCGAAATTTGACAAATTGGGTTTGGAGAATATGTGGAGCGATAGTTGAACTCCTGCAGCAAGTTTTACCCGGGCGCTTAACCTCTCGTTTTGATGACTTGCGTTGGCCCGCAAGATACCCCAATCTAATCGTTCCAGACTTCTTTGTGTGAGGTGTTTTTTGAAGCGAATGGACATAACGCTGCGGTCAGAGAGAACGTTCATGTTGATTTTACCAAAACTGCGACGGATGCATTACGTGATAAAGCACAGATGTACATCTGCTCCTTTGTCTAATTTTGCTTCATTTCGGGATTCGAATTTTAAAAAGGCAACAGAGGACAGAACTGATAGTCATGGTTATAGGATAAAAGTTCAAAAAATTAAATAGAAATTCCGAATACACTTACTTCAACACCCGCCCCAGCCGGATGGATCTTATAATCCCATTCCGTGGGCTCAAGTCGTCAAGAAGGACTCATCGAGAGAACTGGTTAGTATCCATGAAAGATACAAGAGCCCTACTGTTCTCTTTTAATCAGCAACGACATTTTTAAACGGAATGAATTTGAATAGGTCTTAAATTAATTTTAAATTAATTTCCATGGTTCCCTTGTTCCTCCTATGTTAGGAAATAGCAGCCCTTCAAGGAATTATTAACGGACTTTCAATCATCCATTGCTTTGAATCAAAAAGTAGCAGTCTGACTTAATTGAAATTTGAATTCCCCTTAAAGAGTAACTGGATAATCACAAAGGTAATCATGTAACACATTCGTTTTTGATGGACATGCTAAAACCCTAATGAGCCCTTTAACATGTGTCCTCAATGCCTTTGCTTTGTTTTTTTTGTTCACTCTTTGGATGACATTCAAACGAGACGTGCTTCATTTGCAAGCTGAATCGGTCTTAATCAATAATTACTTCTAATCCATCAAGTACGAGTATAAAATGTCAAATGCATTCGTGGTTAAAACGGGAGAAAAACAAAAAGTGTTCGTGTCATGTTCAGAGACTCTCGCTTGGTTCCGCTTTCCGCATTTTACAGCAGTGTAAAACAGTATTGGAAACAAAAAGGATGATAGTATCGGCCTGGCATCCGCATGTAAAACAACCACTTCAACGTTCAACCCTTATGTAAGGATCAGCTGGGTCTATGCAAAAAGCATTTCAAAAACAGACTATGCAAATTCGAGGGTTAGGGAGACGACGAGACATAGATTTCGGTATCCGCGAAAGAATCATCCGTCAAATCGGAGAGGCATCCTTTTTTTTTGGGTGCAGGCAAATCAGGGCGGGCCAACGCAACGGTTTGCTGTGTCAATTAGCTATGATTGATGAATTATATCGTCTCGTCGTCAACTCTTTTGGCGTCTGCTTCTATGCTAACATGTCAACAACTTAGAGGATAACATCTTGTATGGAGCGCGAATTTAATGGAAATTTTATTCCTGGACATGGGTAGAGAATTTTCAAACAAAAACTTGGAAATTTTTCGAATCTAATCTAATTAGCAAGCGCATAGTAGCTAGAAGGAATGCTGCTATTATTTTTGGTTTTGTAGATAAAATGTGCATCTTTGGAAAGAAAGAGAGTCACCAGAGGCTGAAAAAGATGACAAACAATAGTGAAGGACTTTTGCTCATGAGCCTCAGATAAACAGAGGTGCGCTGGTTCTAAATACTCGTAATTCTAACCAAAACGCTAGAAACAGCTATGCGTTGTGTTGTGCAGTGTGTAAACTAACCCGACGCGACTAAGCCGACCGACTAATCGGAAATCTGCATAGAAGCTGTCTTGTTTGCTTAACGCTCAGTTGATCTTGGCAGCTCTTTCGGAAACATGTTTAGTCTGCCAATATATGAGATTTGTGTTCAATCTTTAGTGGTTATTGACTCCAGGCTTATATGTAACTAGGCTCAGTCCAAGGTCCTGCATCCAGGATTAGACGCGTTTCATGACTTAATTTCGACATCTTTGCGCGACTTCGGTATCTCATGCGGTGATTACTACACATCAGGTGATCAGATACGTATTTTCACGCATCTCCATACTTAGAATTCCATTGTAGGAAGTTTAGGACCTACGATTGAGCGGTAATTTCATTTGTTACCGGTTCTACTGTGGTGTCATGATATGCAAATGCTGTTGAAATTCGTGGTTTGAGAGTCTCTGAGAGTTTTCCTGCAGTGGCTAGAATACATAGATGAGTTTAGAGCCAGTAAATTACTAAAAATATGAATCCAACCATGGGGTGATAACTGCCTATGACCCTAGAGTCAGCAGAAATACAGTCAAGGATCTGTAAACTTTATAGCTAAATAGGACATCAGATGCCAATACCCGTCTACATAGACAGTAAGTGGAGAAGGAGATGCAACGACGAACTGTACGAGCTGTACAGCGACATCGACTTAGCCAGTAGAGTGAAGTTGCAACGACTGAGGTGGCTGGGTCATCTAGAGCGGATGGACACCAGTGCTCCGGCCTGGAAAATCTTTGAATCCACTCCCGAGTGAAGGCGCAGTAGAGGAAGACCGAGACTTAGGTGGCGCACGCAAGTGAAAGGGGACCTTAACCAACTTAGCGTGCGAAACTGGAGGCAGTTGACTCTATATCGAGCTGGCTGGAGATGCTTGTTGGTTGAGGCCCATGTCCACCCCGGACTGTAGCGCCACCTTATGTAAAAAGTAAGTAAGATGCTAATAAGCTGATTATATGCTGGGTACCAAGTCACATTGATATCCAAGCAAATAAGAGTGCAAGAAACTACATCTACGCAAAGTCCTTCATTTTGTACGATACCCGCTCAGTTAGGCAAAAACGATGATATACAATGAAGTTGCAAACAGAGTGAATGCTTTGTAGAACCAACTGGGCACATGGAAAACTGCCAGGTTCCTGTTTGTTTTTGTGTTTAGTCAGAGTAAAGCACGAGCCATCTCGAGCATTCAGGGTAAGGTTAGGTTAGAGGGGCGGCTGCTTGATGTTATTCGTTGTCTCATTCAGATCTTCATGGATCCATTGTGTTCCCCGTTGTGGCATCCTACATGCATATACCTGTTCGAATGAGAGAAGGGGTTGGTTGTTATATGTGTATTGCTCGCCTACTTAAATCATCTCGAATCCAGTATTAACTTAGGATTGCCTTCAGTGGCATGATTGACACCCCATAGGTCTGAGTTTTGGAAAAGTGCTTCGTGTCCTCCTTCGCATCTACTTTGCCACATCCTCGGCAGAGCTCGGTCGTGCTTAGTCATATTATCCTTAGATGGGCGGCCAGTAAGTTGTAGCCTGATAACGAGGACTACTTTTCCACCAATGACTCCTCTTCGACAGTCTTGGTTTTTCTCGGGCGACCTTATCTTCTGAAACCCGTCCCATTGCATGACTTTCTTACAGCTGTTTATTTGAGACACGAATTGACATAATACTCGTAGTGGATTTCTTAGACGGTCACTTTCGAGGTTCTTTAGACCGAAACAGTGGCAGCTTGGTGTTAAGACTGATTGTAGTTGATTCCACTGCATACATCCAGTTTGGTGCCAACATCGTACGATACAATACTCCCAAGGCATCGAAAGACTTGTATTCGTTTGATTTCTTTATCAGCAATGCATAGGTACTTGCGAAGTTTTGTTTCTATGGAGTTACTCTCCAACCCCACCACGTTAGCCCCTCTCATCACACCGGTGGTCATTTGCTCAAGCTGATGTGGTCGATGTGGTAGTAGGCAAACATCATCCGTGTAGTGAAGGCGTTTGACGTAGATTGTTAGACTCCATTGCATCCCTACGCCTCCCAAAGATAATTCACTGAGAACCATGTCACTGATTACCACTAGAAATAATTAATGGAGATGGCATACAGACTTCGGACACTTTTTTCAATTTCAATGTACTCTGACAGCTAACTTCTGTGCAGAACGTGACGTGCTTCTTCGCAACCTTCTTTCACGGTAGCAACCAATATCTTTGGAAATCATCTCATGATGAACCCTGTGTTAAGACTATTGAACGCCTTTTCAAAGCTAGTTATCAGCAGGCGTGGCGGAGATTTATACTGTGATCACTCGAAGGATGTTGGTCTGGTCTACGCAAAAGGATCTAGAAACCGACTACGCCTAGTTTCATCAATGTATACCGGCTCAAGGCGGATTTGGCTAGTAGTTCTAGAAGCCCGCCAATTACTGTATTACTGTATTGGGGGAAGCAAATGCGCACTGCGACCTATGAGGTCTATTGTGGTGGCCCATATGGTTTAACCAGAGGTTATATTGAGGCTTTTGATAAACCTCAGTATAGTCTTAAGTTCAGTTTTCCGAATTTTCGCTGGGTTGACCGAGGCCCGTGTTAAGTGGAGTACATCTAATAACCGGAGCACATCCCTTTGCAAGCATCCACTGGAACCACTCTGGTTTTATTTTTCTGTTTTGGATTACATGGTTTTAATCTAATTTATGGTCAGGAGTGCGATGCCTTTCCTGGTCATAGCATCAATTGCTATTGAAATGGTACGCTTTAGACGACTGCTCCGGCTGACTTGTCTGTATAAAGACTGAACTAGTCTCTCTTTAGCTATTTGGTATGTAGCCTCATGTTGGACTGGATGTGAATATCTGTAATCAGTAGATCTTGTCCCTGATGCAAAAGACGGGGAAATATGCTAGGCATAAAGTGTAGATAGTGAGCATTTTATACGGTTGGCAGTGAACATTTTGCCAGATGGGTTATAGTCTCGTCCTGATGAACTTACAACCTGGTTCCTCATTTTCTCAGGAGGCACAGAACCAATGTGAATGGAAAAATCTCGGCAGAGTCTTTCGCAACCGACCAGCCCGATGTTCGAGACGCTTGTTCCATTAGAGGACATCTCATTTTTTTCATTTATTTATGCACAGGTGCCCTCATACGAGTCGGAAATACTTTTTCGGATGTGTTCTGTCTTGAAATCCAATTCTGGAATAGTGAATCAATGATCGGTTAAGATCTGCAGTGACATGTTCTCAATCGGTGAATCTAGATTATTTGAGCGAGTCCTATGTTATGTGACATAGCACAAGTCATCTTTGACGACATTAAGATCTGATCTGTTTCTTGATCTTGCCCTGGTTGAATCTGGGGAATCTCATCTAAAAATCAATAAAGGATTTACCTCTTTCATGACAATACTATCAGAACCATCGTTCAATTCTGTCCCTACCTTCTAAATCTAACGAACAAAACCAGTTACCATCACCATCAATCTCTGTGATGTCACTTAAAGCTGCGTAGGTACCTAACCTACCCAACCAATTCGTCTCACAAAAATTCAAATGGAAAACGTTCACGTAATCTCAAAGACTCTGCAGTCAAACCACAGTTCATAAATCAAGGACTAAATACTCTTGTTACTCTGATTAGGCGTGCAGACTAGATATGCAGGTAGAGCTCTATCCAAATGTCATTTCCCATCCTTGGACGAGTATCTACGTATATCTCTCTCATCAAGGTATGTACGTATACATGACACAAATACGCATGTTTGCATCAACTCAAGAAAAATTAAAACAATAGGCCATTAGAAACCTGGCGACAGAGTATCCTTCATTCATAACTCTCCTCGAGATATGATACGATGTGGCGCCTCTGCACACAAATCCCGATATAAATCTGTTAACGACTCCGTGGGCGTCGAGTACTTTAAATTTTTTTTTCCAACGACGACAAGGTATCACTTTAACATTCCTCCCTCCTCTCTGACCAAAAGTATCATGGCGAGCAGAGTCCTTATTGAGATTAGATAAGGTTCTTCCTTCAGTTGACGAGTCCGGGCCATCAGGGAACATGACATATTAAAAGGAATTTATGTTCACTCTAGTCGTCCGATATGAATATTCAGGTATCTAGGACTGTGACAGGACTATTAAACGCAATTGCTGCGAGTAACCGCAAGAGTAATTTCCATCGCTGTACGGGCAGGTATATCTGTGTGCTAGGGTTATCCCTGGATCAAGGGAAACTTTTAATTGCTCAAGATTTCAACTGGTGCGTTAGACGCCATCAATCTTCACCGATGCGGGTCCTAATTAATTAATCCGGTAAATTGGACGCTGCACCGCCATCCTATCAAAATCTGATCAAAAAGATGTAACCGATGCAAAAAGAAGAGCTGACAAGCGTCGTTGTTCTTGTTGTCGCATGAAGCGGCTCTAGATAACGTCAACCGATGACGATGATGTAGATATTTATGGAGGTATCCGCCGTCCTCTGTCCCTCTCTCTGGAGACAAATCGATCAAACGCCGATGCCGACTCAATTAATACACCGCGTCATCGATACCGAGCGATCTGCGACGATTAAAGATTTATGCCAAGAGGTTGGGTCCTGGGCACAGGAATACTTTCATTCATTTGCCGGGAAGGAGTGCACATTCGCATATCCACTTTATAGGTGCCACATTCAACAGGAGAAACGGCCATAAATATTGCGGGTTTCGTCTGCTTCCTATAAATAGAACGCAACGCGGTTGTATGAGCGCTGGGCTTGGCTGTGTCATATATTGGATCGGCGATCCTCGCAGCCTTATCGCCTTGGTCTTCCCTTGTTCATTCGTTATCTGAGATACGTACGTTTATTTTTTTTTGGAAGTGTAATTTGCCTTGGGATTTTGCCTGATTTTGGTGGTGGTGGTGGCTTGGGATGGGTGCCATGAAGCGTGAGGCTTCTTTCAAAATGGATCTGCCACGAGGGAAACTTCGATAGGTAAGAAATTATTCGTCCAAAAGTCGGATGTGTGGTTCTTGTTTCTGTTCCTTCTTTTGTGGTTTTCTGCTTCTTCTTCTTCTTCATCTTCATTTGGGGAATTTTTATCAGAGATTTAGGTGAAGATATCGGGGTTGTCTTAATGGCCAAATCTTGTCGAGAATTAACAAAACGTAAAGCGACACATCCATTAGATGCCTTTTTGGGTTTTATTATTGTTTTCGGCGCGGTGCGCAGTCACAGTCTTGGATTCTGTACGGTCCGGTGCTTTTGGTGTCTGTTGGTATCTGGGTGACATGAGCAAGGATTTGTTGTCCAGCGTTTGAGTCATGATAATGACCTGCGGGATATTGTTGTAGCTGTTAAATTAAGTGTTGTCGCATCGTTTCACACAGGGTAATAGACAATCTATGCCGTCAGATTTAAAACATCACTTGGATGGGAACTAGTTTAGTTTGGGTTTAACTCTCGAAGGAACACTGGCATGGTTACAAGCGTCATAAACAAGGCTTAATGGCTTTTGACTTGCACTTTCAAAGGGAAAATGGTGTTAGACTTTAAAATTTAATGCCTTGAGGTAATGTAAGTGAAGCCTTTAAGTTGACTTATGAAACTATCAACTGGAGTTCGAATTTGGAAGCGGCCAACAAGTGCAAATCAGAGGATCTTATTTTTATGTGCTGTCGATGTGGCCGGAACAAAATTGACGCCAAATCTTTGGTTTACCTATTTAACTCGTAGATGCTTCTTCTCGTCCATATGACCTGTTCGCGTTCTACCGAATATTAAGGAAATTTTTTTTTCGATCGAAGTCGACATTATGTACTTAACAGAGCTGGAAAACTTGGGACCTATTTTGTGACCTATTTTGTTTGTACAACTGGTGGTGCATTCGCCAGTTCTAGCAGGGATACCTAAGTGAACTTCCGACCTTCCATCCTCTTTGATCAGAGATCTCCTCTTATTATAACTCGTCCATAAGTGTCTAGTTGGATCAACCGTGTATTGGCTCGACTTATGGCCTTGTCGTCGACATAACTTTTAAACAAGCTTATTGGAATTCTGGCAAAGGGGAGAGCCTGTGAGGTATGCAGCGCTGTCCTCCTTCGTGCCAGTTCATCAGCTCTTTCGCTACCTGGGGTATTCAAATGCCCTGGTGCCACCGTATTGGCTCTCGATATCTCATCTAGTTGTGTCACTGTAACTGTAACAAGTCATCGTCATTTAGGCAAAGACATCTCTGTATTCATCTCGAATTCAGGCATCATGAACGAAATCTAATTGGAGGAAATCACAATAGGCGCATTGGCGACCGCAGTGATAAGGTGAGACGTTTCCACCTCTACCTACAATCTACAATCTGCTGTCCTCAGAATTTCCGCCGGGATAGAAACCAAACTGGTACTAGGCATGGTTGCTCAGACAGTCCATTGGATAGGATCTTATATGCGACATTTAGCTGGAATATGTTCCGATAAACAAAACCACGGATATACTTACTTACATGCATCAACAAACAAACGAATACTCACCCTCAGGGCACACTTTAGGCATAGACATGTATAGACAGAGAGAGAGGCAGCTACACAACGGCGGTACCGTGGGGAACAGGGGTTACAGGCAAAGGTGTCCACATTACGGCTTTCTAAGCTTTTTTAAAAAAATATATACCTAGGGCTGCTGGATGTTGTTCCTGTCTCACGACTCTTCTCTCCTTCTAGCTCGGTGTTATAAACCCTTTGTAGCGTTTGTATTTTCAGTCATCTTTTTCCAACATATGTAATGTTGCATGCGCTCATCATCAAACTACGGTAACCTATCTTGTTCTCCTGCTACATATTTGATGTTATCACGATACTGGTTCCATAGATGTTCTTAGATTTCCAACGTTGAGTTTAATTTTTTGCGCGGTTCGTAGCTTCTTCTCGAGTTATAGTCGAGTTCTGAACAAATAAGCGACGTTTGCCGCCCTCAATGTATGCATAGTCAGAATGCTGGATGCGTGCCTCGTATCGATTAGCATGAGGTCGACGTGGTTAGCTGTTAGACCGCACCGGAAGGAAGGGCTTCGTAGGCTACTCCAAGAGGGTCATAAAATTTCCCCTTGGTAGAGAAGCCGGCTCCGATTTTAAATGAGTGATTTACACCAACCAGCTTCGCGTGCGAAACTAGAGGCAGCTGGCTAAAGATCGAGCTGGCTTGAGACGCTTGTGGATTGAGGCCCAGGTCCATCCCGGACTGTAGCGCCACATTGAGTAAGATTTACACCCCTGGGTTCACAAAAGATCCTGGCACCAGTATCAGCATCTATTTTAGAGCCGTCAGTGTAAAAGGCTAGTTGTTCCCCAATACAGACTGTTCCCTCATTCCAGTCATCTTTTCTTGGCACTGTGAAGTTGGAATGATCTTGTCGATATCCGTACTTCGTGGTTTTTCATCAAATTAGAATGAAGGCATGGCCATAGGTGTTAGTTGTCCAACTCTCTTTAGTCTAAGTGCCGTTTTTGTTGCTTTATTGCTACAATGGATGTCTTCTGGATAGATACCGATAAAGGCTGCTGTTGGATCTTGGCAATTCTGCTTAAGTGATTTTCAGCAGATCATCGAATCTTATTATTGCAGTACAGCTTTCGACTTAAATCCGATTTTTTTGAATTGTATTGGCAGGTGTTCAACATTTAACTAACAGATCCTTAAACTATATAATTCAGCAAACGGATGTCCTATCGACATAAAGGACAGTCTCAAATCATGCATTTCAAGACCATAAAGGCAGTCGTCTGGTTTGGCAAATAATAAGTAAAAGGAGTAGACTCGTTTTTTTTTTTTTTTTGTTTCTAAAACATATAAAACCAAATCGAACCAAAAAGGGCAGTATTTGCTTACGGCTGTATTCACGGTCTGACAACGTTAGATGATACAAGGAAAAATCATGCCACACTTCGTTCGTTCGTAAACATGAATAATATCCCGAATGACATGACTAACATTATGTTGGTGGTATTGAATTTCACCATTGGTCAAGTTATGTTTTTGGTGTTCTGCCCTTTGGCTTATTTAACATTTAGTTTTTTTTTTTTTTTCTTGTTCGCTCTTTGCATGTAAATGTGTTCAGCGGAGACGATTAGATACAATTTTTGATATCAAATATTGCGAAAAAAAAAAATCCCTTGCCTCGTGTTTTTTTTTCCGCTCTAATAAATCCTTAAGTGGTGAGAGTTTGAATTTTATTTTCATATAAAAAAAAAAAACATTGGTTGTGAATACTTGAATAAGTTGATAAAATTGCATTACGAGTTAGTGCCTATTACTTTTAAGTGGAAAAAGCGTTTTTGACTCACAGTAGTAGAATATAAAAAACTGGCATTCGTAAGTTAAAGGGATAGCCCCTGATGAGTTAGAGTCAATGGCGGAAGATCGGCAAATGTGGAGAGTCCACTTGAGCTCCCTAAACCCGCGACCCTCATAGTGGATAAGCGGGCCATTGGAAGATGATGATGATGATGATGAAATTTATTAAACTTCGCCTATAGATTTTATTCTGATCAGCGGGCGTCACTTCCTGGTCCCATGAAAGGTGAACTAACGACGCGCCCACTAGTCATGTCACCTAAGCTATTTTCTCAGGAAGAAGGCGATTGTGAAAAACCGATTGGAAGACAGTGTCATCTGAGTTCTCTTCTTAGGAAGTAGGGGGCTAGGGAAGGAAAGACCAAAAATAATTAGTTAGAGGTCTAAACAATGTCGAGTGCCGGTTGAAACTAACGCAAGCCAGGGATAGAAAGACCGATATAACCGTTGACGACCCAAGTAAACGGGTAAAGGAAGACGATTTAAATATCCGCACTTGGATTGTTCGTATCCTATTCTGAGCAGATAGCGTGGAGCTGTCGAACTAGCAGAGATCTTCTTACGCTACAAAGTGGATATAACCGCTGGTCAGAATGTGCTTTAGTATGAACCAGGTATCCGGAAAACAAGTATCTTCTGTGGTGACTGCTACCACGAGCAGAGAGATCTGCTGTTTGGATGGGGGTTTGCTGTCAGGACAAAAGGCCTCGAACTTCCACCACGTAAAAGCGCGAGTGAGAACGATTCGCATCGAAGCTCAGTTTTATTTGTGCCCTCTACAAGTTCTTCGAGAAAAACTACGAAAAATGCCTGAGATGCGACGTTAAAATGGTTCTTGAAGATTTCAATGCTCGAAGTGGCAAGGAGCATACCTTTAGTAGGACCATCGGAACAGTTTCTGAAAGGGATACAGGCTTATCGACTTTTTCGCAAGAGCCTTGCCGGTCGAGTTTTCCTAGAGCTATCGAGCGATCATCCAACAGCAACCACAAACGGTGAAGACTAGCTGCAGCACTGCTGCAACTGATGGGCGAGAACAAATGGTTTCCAATGAGTTTGTAAAGCGCTGCAAAAAAGGTCAAGAGCCACTCGTGAGGTCCACAAGCAGAAAAAGGTTAAAACCAAAACCTGCAAGATTAAAGACATGAAGTGGAGAAACAGCTGGTGCCGAATATATGTATGAAAAGCCTTTGCGGACTGTTAAACAGCAAGGGAAGTAGAAATCCTGCTGACAGGCAGTTTGATAGTCTCAACATGGAGGACAGTCAATCTTTTCATCCACTGGACCGAAACGAGCCATTGCAAGGCATAATTCAAACAGCGGCCTGGGAGTTAAACTGTAGGAGATGACGTCATAGCTTGCATGCACCAATTCATATACAAGGCTTGTTCCAAGGAAAGGATGCCTAATGCCCGATCAATAAGCACGGGGACTTCGTTACTTATACTAATTACAGAGACATAAGTCTCCCAAATATCGACGAAGTAATGGGGAACTACCTGTGCGGTTTTGACCACTCAAAAGAATGCACCTACTCATGTGTGGTTGTTCGTAAGCGTGCATTAGATCAGTGTGTAGATCACTCATGAAAGGGTAAGTTGCAGATCTTGTCAAGGCTAGCAAGAACTAGCCAATTACAAAAATGCCTGCAGATGAAAATCAAGAGAATCGGAGTTCTCTATTGTTGGAGTTATTTGCTATCATAGCTGCCTCCAGGAGAATTTGTTCAAAACCATTGCATGCAGTAATCCTTAATGCATTTCTCATTGAACAGAATGGCACAATGACTCAGTTCTTGTTCTCAAAATACACCAACAGGCATAGAGTCATTCATAACAAGAAGTGATCGCATGGTGCACGATCACAAGACATCGTGTATAGCTTGTGACCAAATCGACGTCAGTCAGGTATTAATAAATGTCAAAATACAACGGCACTCCCCACTGGCATTTCGGACAATTCAATTAAAAAGGAATGCTCACGCAACTCCCGGCACAGCTGGATGCCGGTGTGGTCCAGTTCATATTCTTGTCTGCCTGTAACGAGGCTTAGGAGTGTGCGACGGGACGCCTGCGCATTTGCTTCGTTTTCCTAATGAGATACGGCCAATCTAATTGATTGCGAAGTTTACAGAGGTTCGATGGAAATGTAATTGATTTTTCATAATTTGAAGTGAAGGCGATAGACGGAGGGAGGCAGATGATTATCTGGTCCAATCGGTCTAAAATTACTCAATTGAGAGCTTGACAAAGCTTTGGACAAATATACATATTTGTATGTATGTATTGTATATCGACGTACACACATTGTTAACAAAAAAAAATTAAATTGGAGACCAAACATGAATAATAGGAACAAGAAAGCTCCGATTGCCTTCTACTCAATTCTGGAGGAAAACCTGCAGACCAAATCTCAGGATCATTCTTTGGCTGTACACCGCAATTGTGATGCACGGCAGAGCGATATCACCACAAACGCCTAAGCACTACCAGTGCCATGAGAATAACACTAACGGCAGAACTTAATAAGGTAATCTTCAACGTTCTTTCATTGGATTTATGTACATATATGTGCCTTAGTGTCAATCTAACTAAAACGGAGCTGGTCTTGTTCACTAGGAAAGTCAAAATTCCAATCATTATCCCACCAAGCTCAACGGTACTCCTCTGAACTTTTGACGTAGTGCTCAAGGACTCATTCTAGACAGGGAACATCTGTCGAGGGATAATATTGCCGAAAGCGCCAGGAAATCCCTGGTGGCACTCTACTCATGCAAAAGAGCAGTAGGTTCCAGATGGGGCCTTCAGCCAAAAATCATGCACTGGCTCTATACGGTAGTTGTGAGACCGATTCTAACGTATGGCATAATGGTTTGTTTGCCGGTTTTGGAAAAGCAGACCAGCATTAAAGTTCTCGAAGTCCAACGTGTGGCTTGCCTCAGCATTACTGGTGCGCTGAGAACTTCTCCTACAGCTGCCCTTCAAACCATGCTCCACTTGCTGTCAATAGATATCTATGGCATGCAGCCGGCTAATAACGCGGTTTTAATACTGAGAGATACCCACCAATGGTGTGAGAAAATTGTGGGACATACCAGAATCCTTTCAACTCACCGCAGCCTTCCCAAATCAACAGACACGCTACTCACCGAAAACGACTTTAACATGGGCTATAAGCACAAGCTACCGGACAGAAACGCCTGGAGTCAGCGCGAATGAGTCCGTCCGTCGAAACTTTAATGAGTCCGTCTCTATCTTTACGGACGGCTCTAAAACAGCCGAAGAAGTCGGTGCCGGTGTCTTTTCCACCATTCCTTCAGTCTCCCCAACCACTGTAATGTCTTCCAAGCTGAAGTCACAGCTTAAGGCTAACCCAATATCAAGCACGGATATTTCGGTTTACATCGACAGCCAGGTTGCGATTAGGTATCTCGTATCCAACACAATAAAGTCTAGGGCAGTTACCAGATCGCTAACCAGTATAACGTCACACTCTGTTGGGTTCTTGGTTACTGTGACATTCAAGGGAACTGTGCGGCTGATGAATTAGCAGGAAACTCGACCATGTCGAAGCGCCTTTGTCTTTTGTCAAACACTTGACTCACACGGACGCTTTGCCGAAAACAAATCGTAGATGGCAACTCCTCGACTATTGCAACAATGCCAGGCTGATCTGGCCTGACCTGAATTTGAAAAGATCAAAAGCATTAATACGACTTAAAAGAGACCAACTTTCAAAACTAATCAACGTCCTCACTGGGCACTGCATGCCAGGCAGGCATGCTCACCGCCTGGGGATAGCATGTAACGATTTGTGCAGGAGCTGCAGGGGCGAGGAGGAGCAGGAGTCCACTGCACACTTCCTCTGCACGTGTCCCGCACTGGCCCTCATTAGGAAAGCCACCCTATGCCAATACTTCTTCAACGATCTAAATGATCTGAACTCCGCCAGCACGGGCGATCTTAACAGCTATGTTAGGAAATCTAAATGATTTAAGGAGTAAGCAGGGCATACCACAGTACTCGGTGGCATCACAATGGACTATGGTCTAAATGACATCCTCTTGGGGGGCCACTTCTTACTAACTAACTAACATATATGTACAGAAATCTATAGCAAGAACTGCCCCAGTCCTTCTGGACAGGCATGGATCAGTCGAAACTGCGAAATTTCAACCAATTATACTACACTGTACATCGATTTCACAGACCATTTATCAGCACTATTCCGAAGAAAGAAGAATGGAGAGCAAATGAGCTTTCTGAAGTTATAACCATGGCCACCCTCTCAGATTACAGCAACCTCTTCCAGGTAGAGGTTCTGGCAGTAACATCAGCTACCAAGGAGTTCACAATAAATAAAATATCACCTGATGATATCAGTGTTTTCATTGATAGGTCAGGGGAAATAAGAGCAATTTCCACCACAGACTTCAGCTTCTTCCGTGCTGTTGCCAAGAGCGGCTTCTTGGTACATATCACCATGTATGACCTTGTTGGGTACCGGGGAAGTTGCGTAAGAGGGAATGAAAAATTTGATAAACTAACACTAGGAGGGTATACAATAGATACGCGCGTAAAAATCTCTCTATTCATCCTGTTTCAGGAAGCAGAAATATGTATGTACTGTCGCTTAAAGCTGCAAATAAGTGATGAAGCTGGCTAGACTCCTGTGGAAAATCTGACCCCGATACGAAAAGAATGAGACACATCCATTTTTCCTTTAACAGGAATTCTGACCGAAATTAATTGAATTACCATGTGGTGAATTTCAGACATTTACCAACGACGATCTATGTAAGGGCTGCGATGATGTGGAAGTTCAGGAGGACTCAACCCGATTCCTTTGTTGCTGTCCGAGGTTTCCCCCACCTCAGGTCAGGAAGAGCCTATAATCATCATTTCATCATCATTTTTCTATTACCTGCCTATTCATTATGAGGGTTGCTGGGGTGCTTAACTGGACCCTCCACATCTCTCGATCTTCCTCCATCGACTCTATATCAACAGTGACTATCCCCACATGGTTAGAGGTGAGATTTCGAACTTTTGGACGCCTACGTGATGGCACGGATTCCATTGCACATATTGAAAGCCGAGTTGAGGTCATGAGTTTAACGTGCCCAAGCCATCGAAGTATGGACCTCTCCGTTCGAAAAAGTAGCTATTCGACATTAAGTACCTCGCATACTCTGGTGTTCCTAACCCGATCCGCGATCTTTTTCGTTTGGTCATTACCGAAACCTCATGACCAAACACTGAATTGAAGACCGATAGCTTAGCTTCAATTGCAAGTTTGGTCCTCCTTATAACAGATTGGCCAAACTGTCTCAACATTGATCCAGCCTAACCTATCCGATAGGATAACTCAGTATAGCTCCTTTCATCACTCATGAATAGGACCCCGAGATACATAAACTTCTCCACATGTTTCAATGGGACTCCACTAACATGCAGAGTGTAAGAAAACAAATCAGAAGGGCCTATAATTTTATTTGTATTTTAGAGTGTAGGGATAAGTTAATACACCCCATCCCCCAAAATAGGAATAACAACGAATCTCTATTGATCTAAGTTTGACCAAGGTATGCTCTCTAATCGTTGATAAGCTTGCCTTACCTAACCTTGACATAATTATTCAAATTCGGAAGGGAGAAATGTATGCAAACTAAGGATTGTCTTTCTTGCCTACACTTCGGAATTTGAAGACTCTTACTTATGTACATATGCACAAACAAACATATCGGAAAGACAAGCCCCAGAAGAATCCTCAACGTATCGACACCTCTGCCCAAAGCCGATGGGTGAATAAAACCAAAGCGTGGGAACTAGAGTTTTTTTTTAAAACCACATTGCATCACAACAAGCCTTGGTATTTTAAGAAATACCAACATGCCTTGGTTCAAACACGATACCACTTATCTTTTGTCCAAGCTGTACAGAGAGAACTAAAGACCCTGAGTAATTAGCTTTAGACGACTTCTGAGGAGATACGGTGAAGATGATTTACATGAGGATACAGGCTGAAATCTTTGTTATCGGTTATCTGCGCTTTAGAGACCAGTCTCGTCAAATGTTAAGCCACCAGTTAAGAATTTAAGGTATTCAACTACATAAAGCTTTACTTCATTGAACGCTTTAGTGTTTCTGAGCACCTCAAGATCCAAGAAAACGAATGAGCTGAAGAGCTGCCTAGGCAGGGATAAGAGTTGAATATATTATTACTATTTATTAGTGGGGAGCAGTTGGTCCACTCTAGCATCGCGGTCTTACAAAGAGGCCTATTGTGCTGTCCCATATGTTTTAGAGTTTCAGCTTCTCTTGGTGGAGCATGTCAAGTGCAGTTGGTGAGAAGAATTCACTGCCTAGGGTCCGCTTTCTCACATGAATAAGGGCGCGTCATATGGTGGTCGCCGTGGCTCAGTGGTTATTGCGTTGGACTGCTGACCGGGCGGCGTGGGTTCAAGCCCCAGCCAGGAACACACCAAGCATTTCTTCGCGGCACCACCTCTCGTCTGGGAATGACAAGCCTCCGGGAGAATCGCTCTTCAAGCATAGTCTGCAGGGTGACAGGGCACGCTTGTGCAGGTGCCGTTTCAGTCGGCAGTGGCCCCTTAGGATACCGGTTAGAGTATTAAGGTTCCTCCTCCGATTTAGAAGAAACTTAGATTTTGTTTGTGATAGGTTGGGAAAGAAGTATTTAGTACATTTCTGTTCTAAACTTTCCATCCAAATGGTGTTAATTGTCTCTAGGACTAGTTTCGATTTTATCGTTTCTGAGTTCAGTGCTTTCAGGGCAGCTTGATTGTCAGTGAAGATAAAGATGGTCTTGCCACGGAAGTTAGAGAGTAAGTTTAAGCTTGTGCACTGAGTTATGGCAAATATTTCTGCCTGGAAGATCGATGAGTATGCACCTTGACAGACCGATATGTAAGAGCTAGAAGACTCTCCGAATGTTCCAGTCCCAGATCTACTGATTACAGTTAGGTTAGCTTAGGTAATGACTGCCCTTGGTAATAAAAAGAGTCCACTGTGCCGAATTAGTTTTAAAAATATCTTTCGGATTAATTTTCTTAAGCCGCTGAAAGATCTTTAAGACTTTATTAAGGATTCAATTTGGTTCTAATAGAGCAGAAGCCTGGCTATACTAATAACATATCACCTTGGATAAGAGATCCAATAACCTCGTTACACACATCCTATGTATCTTGTCTTATGTTCCCCATACGCATACTCGCTTAGAACTATCCAGCTGCAGATCATGGGTGGGTGCTGGACAATCATGCAAAAGAGATTCGATAATGCATTTCGCGGAGATAAAGATCACCGATATAACGCATCCCATTGTGCGGAATACTTTGGCATAAATTCCGTCCAAAGTGGAGTGGACCACATCGCAGTTGAGGTCCGTAATGATATGCAAACGAGAACAGGACCGCAGTTGGCGCCACCTGTCGCGTTTGTACCCTTTAACGAATGTACATGAATAATTGTATCTTTCAGGTTAGACATTAGGTTCGCCGGCAGTTCTCTAAAGCGTCGTCTGTGGTCGGAATGAAGTAGGAGACATTGTGTCTTTGTGAGGTCCTGCTACTGTTTTTATTTTCTTAGCTCAGGAAAGCAGTTGTGGATATCAAATGTAAAATTATAGACAGTGAATCTAATAAATCACTTTGCATCCACCCAGTGTCAAGTTCATTGGCGGGGACGCAATGCCAACACACCCTCACAGATGTGTCACAATGAATATGACCAACTGCATTGGGAATGCCTCTGACAAATATTGCGATGGAAAAACTAATAAATATTCCCCGGGCGAGCTGTGTCAAAAGCACATCAGGAACAGGATTACTTCTAACAAGAAGTCCTTCATTCGTCAGGGGGATGATTTATGAGAAGTGCTCTTGAGAATATTGTTATGCACTCCACCCTCTTGTGTCATCGTGTCAATGTTCATTGTTATGTTTCGCAATTATATTTGCACTTTTGCAAGGATTTAGTTGGAGGATTTTGTTTGGACATGTATGTTAATTGAGAGATGGGTACACATAGTTGAAGTTTGTAAAACGGCCCTTTGTTGTCTTTCCTTTCCTAATAGGGGATGCTGATGAGCTCAGATGATCAGTTTTAACTTCCTTCACTTGGATTAGATTAGACCTTTGATGTTAGAAAATAAATTAGACAAGATGTCATGTCTGTGCAACTATTTGCGTTAGCCGACGATATTGATATCATTGGCAGAACTCAGCGAGCTGTCACTGGTGCGTTCAAGAGTATAGAGACAGAAATGACAGTGAACGAATTCAAAATTAAGCATTTTCTGTCAACGAGACAGGACACCCAACATCAGCGAAAGCAAAGACTCTGTCCAAGGCGGATGAGTATATCTGTTCTCCTTTCGAACTAAGAGTTTGTTTTAGGATACCCGGGCCCGTTTCCATATACCTGCGTTAGAAAAGGAGATTCAACTACGAACAATACAAGATGTACAGCGACGTCTAGTCAAATAATGCATATAGTCAAATGAACATCAACACTTCGACCCGCAGAGTCTTCAAATCTAACTTGGAGGGACAACGCAGTAGAGAAAGACCACGCCTAAGGTAGCGCGCACAAATAGAAACCACCTCACCCAGGCCGGACTAACTGGAGAGGTTTTTGGTTGACCCCTATGTGCACTCTGGGACGTAGTGTCCTTTAAGTAAGTAGATATGTACATGTGTATATGCTCCACATTCCTTGTCATTAATAGGCAACGAGTGGAGTACGTCGCTCCACGAATTGTTCTCTCTTAACTCAACTGAACGGCGATGACGTTAAAATTGTTCCATATTGTTGTAAATTAAATAATTTTTGTAGCGTTAATTCTTGGGCTTATGTGCAACTGTTCTACCACAACTCCGCAAGGAAAGCCGAAAATGAAGAGAGAGAAAATTCACCGTCGGCGTCGGTCTATCAACTAATAAACATACTACCTTCCGATACTCTGGTTCATCATTACGATTTCACTCCAGGAATTGTCTAAGTTGCAGTATTTAAATTATCAAAATTACAGCTCAGGTTAGCACAATAAACATTTGCACCACTTGTACCTGCCGTTCACCTATTTATTCATCTATCTATACTTGCAATGCGATCCCTTATCGGTGAACATCCTACTAGAGTGGTTTACAAAAATCCTCTAGATAAAAATTTGTATACTAGTCCTATTGGATCACTTCTTTAAACAAAATTAATTGGAATATTCACCGAGACGAGACTGTTAACAAGTCTACTGACTTAATTTCGCGCTGTTCCCATTGCCAACAAAGTTCTAATTAGAATAAGTACCAACCCTCTTTCCATCAGAAACAATATCCAAGTCGCCTGCCTCTATGCAACATGTTTATTGATGTGCGCAATTCAATCCCGTTCAATTGCATTTTTAAAAAAATTAGTTGAGATCTACTAAATACTAAAACTCTTATAATTTAAATAATTCTTATTCACAAATATTAACTTGTAACACAAAACAAACTAAAGAACGTACGGAAGAAGAATCGCAAAGAATTGAGATAACTGTGCGCCTAAGAGTAAGCAACGATATTCAAAAAAAATTTTATCCATGATGTAGTTAGTGGGACATGCGAAGATCTTCAATGATCTTTTTTTTTTTTAGCTCTCAACCGTCTCAGTGATTATTTATTTGTTTTGTGTGTTACTGTGAGATTTGAAAACTAAACTTATGCATAAATGTTTCAAACCTTCATCTTTCCTTGTGGAAAAAGTCAAAGTGATCTTGATACCGAAATGCGATAGAGTCTCACACTCCACGCCATGGAGCGATTTGCTGCTGACTCCGAACGACGAGTTGAAAAGCTTCTTCACGACAATTTATGCTCTAGGAGGTTTGTTATTCCTCCGCGAAAGGTGTTATTGCTGGATATCGCGCGAATGTGGAGTAGGACTCCAGAAGCACGCATATTTTATAGACACAGGTAGACATATGTGCATTGAGAATTTTATAGAGAGATCGAAAGTGAATGGTTGTCTGCAGATACACGGAGAAGCATCGAATAACAAAAGCGGCCTAAGATGAGGGTAGAAATGAATTTAAGGCTCAGAATAGTATGATGATGTAAACAAGTAAACGCCCTGGCTGAACAAGCCCAAGAAATTACAAATAGGTGCGACAGCAAAACCATTTTCAAAGTTATCAAAGAGCTGATAAATGGTAACCAGCCTCTCTGCTGGTTTCAGCATTTTTCCACGGTTAAATCACATTGTCGATGGAAGCTTGCCTCAAAGTCAGACCCAGCTGCCCGATGCACATTTTTTGAGAGTACGCTCTGCAGCACCCGCATGACTTGTTAAGATTCCAGCCGAGATCTATAAAGGTTCTTCTAGAAGATCGACAGACCGTCTACATCCACTTATGGTAAGGTAAAGGATGGAGATGATCGTTAGACTCCCAAAGAAAGCAAACCTAACAGACTGTAAGAACAGGTGCGGTGGGCAATACATATTGCCCCTTATTGCTAAGCCTAGGTAAACTCCCGAACGCATTACTAAACACCTTGAAAGCACTTTAGACGAACAAGCAAGTTTTCATTCTATATCCTCCCACATCGACCACAATCAAAAATCATCATCGAACAACGTGTGAAATAAAGCTATATTGTCTTAGTCAATGAATTGAATGTTTACATCCAAATCGGAAAGGTAAAGTAAGCTGTCTCACATCCGAAAAAGTAATCAGCTTATAAACCAATGTACGACTGTTTCTGTTCCGCTCAAAAGTAGGGTCGATAAAAGGTATAAAACTTGTAGTATTAGTTAGATTCTACGAGTTTTCTGTCCGAACCAAACCTCTAATGAACAATTGTATGTGAGATTGGGTCAAGGACATATAAAACGAGTATACAAAGGTTGAAGTGGCAATGGATTGGACATCCATTGCTTTAACTGCAAATCAAGCTGAAAGCAGAGAAACACATTTAACAGGGACAAAAGTTGAGTGGGAATTAGAGATGGAGTTAGAAACTCTAGAATACAGGCATCCAAAGGGCATCCAAAAGTCGAGCAACAACTTTCTTTGGTTTGGACACATTAAACGCATGTTCCCAACAGGGGTTCCAAGACGTGCCATGGAATCCGTGCCATCAGGTAGGCATCCGCTAGGTAGTCCCAGGATGAGATGGCTGGACTAAGTCCGAAATCTCACCTCTACCCGCATGGGGAAAGCTTTTGATGATTTAGCGTCGATGGCGAAAGATCGGGAGATGTGGAGAGTCTACTTAAGTACCCCAAACCCACGGCACACATAGTGGATAAGCGAGCCATTGGAAAATGATGATGATGAATGACAGCCAATGAAGAGTCTCAGCAGTAGAGTTAGGCTAGAGGTTGGCGGCTTGATGTTAGGCGCCACCCCAGTCAGATCTTCATGGATCTATTGTGTTACCTCACCAGTAAGGAAAGAGCTGGTGGAAGTTAAGATGGCGCATAGGCGTGGTAGGCCTGAACTTTGCAAAGAGGCATCGGATATACATATGTGATCGCAGCATGCCAAAAATCTCGTAGCTAGTAAGTCGTTCCATTCGTGTTTAGCTACTAAACATTGGTGTTACCTGATTCTTCTCTTGACAGCTCCTATTAGGATGAAAACCTATCTTGCAAGTGAATTGTCTCCACTCGTGTACACGACCCTCGCCTGGTTCATTCATAAACCACTTCATTCCCTTCAACGGCTCTATGACTTAGTGTTGGGATAGAGAGGATGGACCACCTAACTACGCAAGCTCGGTTCTACATTGTGCTACCAGTTTGGAGGAGATAGTTGTCGAGACGAGTATTTCCGCTTAAAAGACGCTGATGAAGCCGTGCAAGTTGGCTTACAGGGTCGTTGAATAGATTCCCAAGCCTTTGCCGCATTCCATATTTAAATCGTGTTCATACAAATTAACGTGTCGCATTGGTTTTTAATCTCATCGTAGTTCTATTCCGATCTTGATGGA
Source organism: Matsumyia berberina (assembly GCA_917880715.2). Taxonomy (NCBI): domain Eukaryota; kingdom Metazoa; phylum Arthropoda; class Insecta; order Diptera; family Syrphidae; genus Matsumyia; species Matsumyia berberina. The sequence goes on from OU862870.1 coordinate 42,937,512, forward strand.
AAAATACTTTGTTGAACGGAATTCAGTGGAGAGATAGTCTGTAGGAAAAATTACCATCTCCCTAGGTTGTAAACGACAGTGGCCGTGAAGCCTAGCCGACCAGTACCCGGATTTTTGACGTGAGTATTGGCGGGATCAGGATAACTTAGTACATCTGTACTATGCTTGTAGTTTTCTGAATTCAGTTAAGATAAATTATGTTAAAACCATTGCTCAGTGGGGGCTATCAGACAGGGAGCTGTATATGAATTGGTCGTACTGCGGCAGTGCACATTCACAACTATTTTTCGGTTCTAATCCCCATTTTTACCCAAAAGTTTTACTACTGACGTAGAAGGCTTTAAAAAGACATAACTAAAGTAACTAAATGCTAGCGATTACACAAGGAACTAAGAGCAGGGAAGGAATTCCAAATAAATTCGGAGAGCAGCGATTGAAGTAAAATATTTTCCAAACTACAAAAATAAAATAAGTGTACATGAAAATTTTTCAATTTTAATATTTCCATCATATAATTTCGATATAATTTAGTTTCTATAATATGTTTTGTTTTTTTTTGTTTTTATTTTATTTTATACTAAAATTGTATTTGCATTATTACTTTATAATAATTATTAAATTTCAATAATAATAATAATAATAATAATAATAAAGTAATTTGTTGTTGCTTTTTGCCATCTATATTCGTTATAGATTCCCTCTTACGTCTTACGTGTTATTCTTATTGCAATATTCATCATGTCTTGCATCATGTACGTGTGGTGAATGTGTATAACAATTTACAATTTTTATTTTTGTGAAGTCAACACGAACTGAACACAACTTAACAATATTACCTATATGTGTTGCTTGGCAAAAAAAAAAAAAAAAACTAAATGAAAATTCGGAGTAAAAGATAGTTTAGCGAATTAAAAATTGTTTGAATCTAATAGATATCTTGCATCTTTTACTCGTTTACTGATGTTTCATGGGAAAATATTGAATAATTAAAACATACAAATACACATACATACATATACATATATATTTATTATGTGAATCAAAATATTTACAATTACATTTCTAAAAGTTTACGAAATAATATTGCAATGTTAACAATTAACAAAAATATATATAATTTTTTCTTTACCTTTATTTTATTTCGAGGTTTGTTTGAAACGTAAGGCTCTTGGGGATATCTTCGGGGAAAGAGCCTTCGAAATTACTTAGATTTAGCTCTAGATAGATCAGAAAATATCTGAATGATATGAAAGTTTTATAAGTTTTTAGTGAATTCAAGTTTTGATCAAAAAATCAGGATGTAGCATGGCAATATTCGAAGCTGCTTCCATGAAACGATTACCTCAAGCTTAAGGCTTTTTCTTACAATTTTTACTTATGCAAGGGCAGAATGAAAATAAGAGGAGAGAGGAAGGTTTTAAGTACTTGTGGGCTGTTATGATGACCAAATACAGAACTACATATGTGGTTCATTCTATTCGTATTTTTCGATTTTCGAAAGACCTGAACGTAGGTTTATGAGAACTCGAAATGCACAGCGCGAATTTCAAATAAAATGTTGAATGCTGGAATACAACTGGCTAATTCACTGGGTCTGTAGAAAAAGAGATGAGAGGCAAAAATATTTGTTCAAGTGAGACTTCACAATGTGTCATCTATGACTTGCGACATTTAATTCTTTCTCGAATGGGCAGCACAATTTTTGGAGCGTAAGGCCAGATGTGAACAGGTGCACGAGCTCAAAGATTGAGGACAGATTAGAAACGACAAAGAATTAGGGAAACCTAGTCATTTCGCAGTAATTTTGGCAACTTCGAATGTGTGGTCATTCCAACGAGAGTTGTCAGAACAAATATCGGTTTCGGCGATGCAAGTACCATTCTTAGATAATGTTTGAAGGTTTTTGACAGAAAACCGCGTTTGGTTTTCTAACACATTAAGTCCCATTCCAAATTGCTGTCAAGGTCGTAATTTAATGACATTTTGTGTATCATAAAAAGCTTTTATAAAATATTTGCCGCAAGCAAAAGATCATCTTTAAGAATTTTTAGACACAGACTAGGCCTACAATTGAACAATTTGTAAGGACCGCTTTAAAGTTTTATTGTACAGATTGCCTTTATTTTAAAAGATATCGAAGTGAATACCTCATGCTTCATACAAGCCTCGTAATTTCTACTTCATGTTATATTTGAATTTAAAATACATTTTCATGGATCAAAGTAGGAAACAATTACATTATCAGAAAAATCCAATTTTGACTTAATTTTCTCATTTTTTTTTTGTGTAAGTTTGTGTTTTGCTTTTTTATTTATATTTTGTTTATCAAATTGTTTTTTTTTACGTTTCTTATATATTTTACAATACATGTTCAAGTTTATCACAGATTACAAATGCTTTACATAATTATTTATAATTAATTAATTCCATTAATGTTTTTTGCTTCTTTTTTTTTTATTTTAAATTTAATAATTATGTTACTGATATTTTTTTTTTGTCGCTTTTTTTTTTCTCTTTACCTTAATGACTATATTAATGTCTATAATTTAGCTTTATATTATTTCTTTTTTTTTAAGTTTTTTTACATACTACGCAGGTAGAGAAGAAAAGAAGAATAAAATACTCATAATATATTTATAAATATTAAATTGTTTTTGCTCTTATTTTTGTTTTTTTTTTAATAATGTGTCAAGGAAACAAATTGCGTTTGATGCTATTAGTAAGGGGAAACTAAAATAATTCTATGCACGTTCTGATATTGCAATAAGTCTTCATCATGTGGTTGCACTTTGCCCATCATATAAAACGTGTGTGTGTATGTATATAGGTATGTCTGAGTTGTGTGGTAAATTTGCGGTATAAAGCTCTTCGAAAAAGTATTAATAACTTTAGTTCTCATCTGATAGGATAATGATTATCGTATACTAATGTCACTGGGAACGTTTTCGTTAGCATCTGGCTAGTTGTAGTGGTAGTAGCTCTGTTGCGGGTAATTGTAATCTGAAAGAAGAGAAACATCAATTAGTATTTGAAGTTGACTGAGCAGCAAGATGAAATCTAGTATATTTACTCAAAGTCCTTATTTTTGTTAAGCATTGTAGGTGAAAGATGAAAGAGGAGGATTTTTATTAATGCAGATTGTAAAGATTGGGAGTAGTAATAATAGAAAACGGATATAGAAGACTACGTGGTATGAAAAATGTTCACTTCTCAAGGATATTGATTTTCCAATAACCGATACTTAAGTGTTAAAATGATTGGATTCATGAAAAAGCTTTCCTTCGAAGCGCTAGAAAAATATGCTACACCTATCGCGCGTTGGGCAAACCTTTCCTCGACAACCTCAACGAGTTATAGGAGACAAACATCGCTAACAAGCTACTTAACAACAGCCGTGACTGTCGACATCCACTCCCACCCATCCAACCACATAGTCACGAGAACTGTGGTAACAAAACAGTGTAATTCAGCACTAATTGAGAATCAGGTGAGAATTTTTTTTAGCCTGATACGACCACTTTTACCTACCTACCTAGATACCTAGCCCATTTCAGATTCTCGCGAAAGCTATTTTATTTTTTTAAGAGCCTTAGGTGATCAATTCGGTTTTCAATTAAGCTGACGTCTAAATGAACCCCGCTTCCCAAACTGAAATGGCAACTGAACTCATTTTCGCTTTTGCACCTGGAACGTTTAGATCCTTAACAGGCGGCGTACAGTCGAAAAATAAGCAAAGGCTTTAGATTGCTAAAAGGAGTCTTAAAATGTGCGAGGATAACAGAAGCAGCGCTTATTCGAATGCAGATTTATTATAAGCGAGTGACATAGGCGACAAGTCCTAAGCTTCCCAAACTGCATCGAGGCGGAATATCACTATAGCAAGCACTTGGTTTTCTCATCTCACTATTCCCAATGAAGCGTGACGGTTTCCTGATTGACGTGACGGTTTAAAATTGATTACATGACGATCTATACAAGGCACACCTCTAGAAATTTGGATGTCTGAACCATCCAAGCTGCCATCATCGACTCGGATCACTACCTTATTGCAGCCAAGATACGGATTGAGAAATGCTAAGCGGCGCAACAAATGAGGGTTCCAGGGACGATATAACGTCGACAGGCTGGCTAAAATCCACCCATCGCCGAATATCTGTAGAACTTCTATGCTGCCAACCTTCTATCAGAAATGACGCCACTAACACAGCACAGGTTTCACCCGACCGTCACCACAAAACTTATGGTTTGACGAAGAATTTCGCAAAGTACATGCACAAAAAAGGCATAGGACTACGAAAGTTGTTTTCGAATTGGGGAAAACTAGCGCAATGAAAACCAAAATCCCGCTATCAGACAAAATTAACCATTTAACCTAGATAATCCGTCAACCAAAATCATTATCCATTTGATAAATTGGACGTGCGAAAAGCAATGTCCAAACAGAAATCAAACAAGGACCTGCCGTTTTACTGCCCGAGCTATTCAGAGCAACTTGAGACTACGCACTTGCTCGAGAACATATACAGATTCTCATTGCTAAGATCTGGTCAGAAGAGGGTATACCTAATGTAACGAATGTCCACCCTGGCTTTGCTATTACCTCTGACTATGATATCTCATCAGAAAGCAAACAAAAAAATAGCTCTTGCCAATCTCCGTTTCTTTGAATTGAGAAGGTCACACAGTTGTACAGCCCTATCCCGAACAACTAAGGAGACTCTAGGTATGTAATGTAAGACCTTAATAAACTCTATCGAAAGCAGATGAAGATGTCCTCAGTCGTTTCAGGTCAAAAATTCTCCGTAATTCTCTAATTCTCTGTTTCCCTTCTCGGGCATTGAAGGAGGAAAATCAATCATGAACTAGACTCATTTTCATGATCAAAGAATGAGACGTAGTAGTACTAGTGATGAACAATGGCCTAACGTCCGATCATTAGTTGCAAAGTTTACAAATCTAGCTTTCATTTTTTTGCACGCTATTGAGGTTAAGGATGGCAAACAAACCAAAAAAAAAAAAAGACGAAAAAACCATGTGATATGCAAGCCTTTAATTGCCTATCCAAGGTTTACCTCGAGGAAAAAATTACATAAAATATTTAAAAATTAAATTGGTCACGCTGTTGGCTATAGACAAATATTAAACACGTCATATTAAATGAATTGGAACGCAAACTACCATGGCTCGTCGTCATTCACGCAACTCTAAACATTGCTTAAGGGTACTACCAAACATGACCAGAAATGTTTAGTCCAACAAACGATGCATGTTGTCGTTCCACTTCTTCTTAAGGCAATTAGGCACCCAACCCATACATGAGCCTAAGATGTGCCATTGGAAAAATTGGCACGATAAAATTGTCAATTAGATTGTAAGAAGTGTAAAAAGCTTCGAATCGACTATTATGCACTTTATGGTGTTCACATGTTTTGACCTAGTCCAGTGCGTCAAAGTTTGATGAAAACGGCGATAATAGACTGCAGAAAGTCTGAAAACAGATTCGACCGTGATAATAGCTCAAATGGAGGAAAATGTAAAACACATGACTGAGATCCTGAAAACTGAAAGCTATCTGACCTCTTTAAGACGAGATACAAACAGAGTGGACCAGGCGGAGAATGAAAGTATAATGACTGTTGAAAGGGCTAAAAGCTCAATAGATACTTTTTTTTTTTAAAACAACGGAATCTGATGGTGTATTCTCGGCCTCATTGCAAAGGACTCTAGAGGTCACTAAACCTATGCTTCGAGGAATATAAGTAAAACCAGTTAATTGGAGGGAAATTAAAGTATTTCACCCCGGCAGGGAGGTCTTCGTGGTAGCGAAGTTCTTCAGGCCGGTCCCTTGGTGGACCATATGTACAGTACCTTGCACAGTAGGTAGCGTGCTTATCCTGCAATCAGATCTATAGAGACAGTGCTCAATGGCGGATATTTTACAATGACGATAGTAATAAATTTCAAAGGTGCTTTTGATGTGATCTGCGTTAGAAGTCTGAAATTGGTTTTGGAAAGACATAAGGATGTAAGATTTAGTGGTTACTGGTTAGACAATACGCTGAAGAACTGAACCATAAATATTCAGACGGGATAATCCTGACTTGGGGTAAGTGTCAGCCGAGGTTGTCCGCCAATTCTAAGAAATGTTACTGGGACTCTCTCCCAGAGTATGCCGAAGACAAATGGCAGACCCGTGAAAAAAGCACTTTCTGACGTCAAGTACATATGTTCTTATATGGGGGTTTGTATATGTGGGTGTAACGGGATGCTGGATTCCATTGGAAATACCATGTTGATCAGAAGATTCAGAGGCCGTTGTATCAGTGTAAAAGAGAGTGTGGACAACGATGAGGCATATCACCGCAGCCACCACACTAGATTAGGACTGTGATACGACGGAATGGTGGCGTAAAACATAACAAATTACCAAGGAAAGACTGTATGGGGTCCAACGGATGGCATGTATTGGGATAATAGACCCGTCTCGCATCACACTTACATGGGTGTTAAAGGTTTTACCAAGGCTACTGCCCTTGGACTTCTTCAATAAGAAAATCGGGTATAACCACAGCAACATCGTTTGTCAACTGCCACTTGCTTTGAACCATCTACGGACTAAGAAAGATTTTGGATTTAGCCAAAGCGAGATTAAGGATCTTGTTATACCTATGGATGAAGCGAGAAAAAGGGTTATCGAAACGTCTTATTATCCGAAATGGATCTATTACTGATGGATCGATGGCACAACAAAAAGCAGGGGCAAGCGTCGTCTCAGGGAAAGTCAATTTAGGCTGCTATCTTAATCTAAGGAGTTAGCGAGTTGTTCCGCTCACAGTTCCTGGTCCAACTTCTGTTATCAAGAAACAACTTCAGTCTTAAGAAAGCAACTACGATCAACTACGAAAGTTAATGTCTACTTAATTGGACTGCCTTTAGAGGGATAAGAACTGGAAGAGTTGATCGAACTGAACGTGGTGATGCCATCAGAAGGTTGGAAAAAAAAAAATACCGTGAATGTATAAAACTCACAAATGTCCCCACTTAATCTAGACACCACCCTCAGACAACACTAAAACCCAATACAACCTAAGTTTCCAACCACCAATAGACTTCACCGCACTTCGTAACCCCTTAAGCGCGAGTGGATTATATTAAAGTCTGGAAACGAGAACCTCAGGTGAGGGAAATTCAAGTCCTATTCGCACCGAATAATAAACCTATAATCAGAAAGAGTTAGACTGCAATTCAGTCATCACTGGCAATGCATTTTGTCCAGAAACTAAATGCCTGTGCAGCAGAATATAAGCCGACACGCTTGGAAATGGCAGACATTCTAGCGAAGTGAGAGTCAACCTTGGAGTTTTAGGGACCCGAACCATTTGCTGAGGATCCTGTCATGCCGGCAAAAGAGGTACTTTAACATAGGCGAAAAGGGTCATAGCACTGGACGAAGTTCCCAGAGATTTATATGCTAACCGGGCATATACCATGGCCAAAGAGATTGACGCCGTGGAAATTTATCAAACTCTGACATTGCTTAGTCTTTGTCATGCGTACACAAGTTCATGTTCTAATTTAAATCGAAACGTGATATAAGACACAAGTAGTGACTTCTCTTGCACAGCATACTGTACGCAACCGCGTTGAAAAGTCTTCCCATGCATCACCGGAATTCAGTAAAGAAAAACAACGGCCGGCAACTCTCTCGGTGCGTTCGCATCGCAATGCCAACTGGAAAATAAAATTAATTAATTAGCCACCTTGGTGGCGAACACTGTTGACTTTGCACGAACGATCCACCGCAGAGGAGGACAGTCTAAGGCCGTAGGTGATGAGGTGCAGAGCGCTGCATTAAGATTCTGCACTCATTCACTGCGGAGAACCAATTCATTCACTGAACTCTGAAAGCGGATGCGCAGCATACCAACATTTTTCGTCGGTGGGGGAAAAGAAACTGGTTTTAGGATCTGCCTGCCTGTAGTCGTTCGCCGCCGCACCAACCATCTGAGGTACGCGCCCTGGTCAAGGAATAAAATGTGCAGCCAGCTCTTCATCCATCACTGTCGGCAGATAACAACAGATTGCCCGGGTGTCCTGGGCTATTTACATACAGGCTATGTGCAGCGTCCTGCAGCGATGGACCAATAAAATCACGCCGCCGATATGTAGATGACGTTTTGAATTTGATTGCGTACACGTTCCCGAAAAGAGGGGCAGGAAAATGCAAACGGCTTTGATGGCAACTCAAACAGGTATAACTCAAGCATCCACACAAGCTCAAGACTCATCTCAAGTTACATGCATTTTTCGTTTCGTTTTGTTTTCTTTTCACTTCCCATTCATGAATGCACGAGACAGAAAGAGAGAGCAAAATGAAGCAAAGTCCGAAAATTTATTCGGAATGTCAAAAAAAATTTCTGCAAAAGGTGGGCGTCAGTGACATATACGCTCTCCACTTTGTCTGGCCCGCCGAAAGTGGTAAGGCCACTGATTGATGGTTCCCATTCGGTGTGCGCGGCATTCTTTCGTGGTGAATCAAACGCTTCACCTTGACGCAAGACTCAATCAATGAATGCAGACGAAGAGCTAGCGATCGAGAAGATGTCCTCAGAGATAACAGATATCCGGTCGCTCTGAAGCACAGCCCCACCAGGCCACCACCACAACGCAGGATGCTCTAAATTATAGCCCGGCGTCGATGCCGCGCGACGGTTTTGGTTAATTAATTGCGCCTCTCCTAACGACGACGACGATGAGGCTCTGTGTGATTTACTTTGGGAAACGAGTCATCACCGTCGTGGTCGTCGTCATGGATGCTTATCTCTCCATTCAGTCTCGAATGTCAGCTACTTTGTAGTGTGTTCGGCATTCATCGTCTAATCAGATCGAAACGATTTAATTTATTAGAGAGTTGCCTTCGGAATCTGGAAAGGGAAAGCGTGCGGCTATAGCTCTTTTGGGAGTTCAAATCAAATATTAGCCGACACGATAAGATGCATGGCCAAAGTCGTTGCATCTCCACAAAGGGGTGGCGAAACCAACCCCTTTTGTGGCGATTTTCATCCCCTGCTTAGATATAACCTTGAAATTCTATTGCGGGTTATATTCATCTTACACTTCGGTCCTAACCCAAGGGGTTCCCCATGGTTAATCCTAATGGATTCTGATTGAGATTTAATTATTTCATTCAATTTTCTAGATGACTTCGTCGTTATTCAAACGACCGAGGGTTGAAGTCGCCCTTGAAGGAACTACATAGTACGCGATGGGTGGTGATGGCAGCGATGGTGGTGTTAGTGGAATTAAGGGGGAACCCATCTCCAGCCAGAGAAGGTTAATGAAGTGAGTAATTTTGCGGATGAACTTAATTGAAAGGGATCTCAAAGAAGCACAGAGAGAGACAGAGAGAGAGAGAGAAGAGAGAGAAAGAGAAATGGGACCGGACAGGATTGGGAGAGTTTCATGCAAATTAACATCAACTCACCTTGAAGCGCGCAGAGTTCTTGACTGCTGAATAGGAAGGCTAGAGAGTAGAGTCGTTACTGATACTGGCTACAGTATACGCTGAGCTGAGCTTAAACCGGCGAAACAAATCCGGTTGAGATTTGCTGACTGCACATGGAATGGAAAGGAAGTTGATTAGATCGTTTAGAGCTTGCTACCAAAAAAAAAAGACAAAGTTGAATGTCACCTCTTGAAAAACGGCTTGAAGGCTGCCGCAACACTGTCTTGATGGTGGTGGTGGTTGTGGGGGCTGTCCATCATTTGTTGGCTGTAGTCCTTGCCCGGAGAGTGGTCCTGTATGCGGGTGAAATTGCCAACGTAGCTGCTATTGCTATTGCTGCTGTTGCTGCTGGGCGATGAGTCACCGATGTAGCCACTTGTGCCATTCGAAGGGATGTTGGGATTGTTCGGGATAGACGCGGCGGCGACTACTGCCGCATTACTGTAGCAGGTACCTGTCGTAGGGGTTGTCGAACCGGTAAGAAGGTTCCCCGCCACGCTCGGCAGCTTCATATTCGGCGGTGTTTGCGGCGGCGTATCGGTTTGGACATCGGGAAACCCCATCTGATTCGATTGCTGCTGCTGTTGGCTTTGCTGTTGTGGGGACTGCTGCTGCTGCTGCTGTTGGAGCTGGGTAGGATTTACGCTCGTATTCACCGGAATAGCTCCCGTAATAGGGGTGGTAGGCGTACTTTGTTGATGTGTATTTGTCATATTGTTCGTAGGGTAGGCTCCCTGTTGGGCAGCCGCTGTAGCCCCTAGAAACCCCCCGTACCCCCGAGAATAAGGCGAACTTCCGAAACTGTTCATCGGATTCATTTGGTGGTGCTGCTGCTGCTGTTGCTGCAGCGGTGGGCCCTGCTGATGTTGCTGTTGCTGCTGCTGCATTTGTTGCTGTGGTGTCATACCAGCCGCCATATTGGTCATAGGTCCTTGCATATTTATCATTCGCGTACCGTTTCCACCACTCGGATTGGTAGTTAACTGCTGCGGATGATCCGCCTGCTGTGGCGTGTTGTGCAAATGGTGATGTTGAGATTGATGCTGCTGTTGCTGCTGATAGTTTCCCATCCAAACATGTTGCATTTGATGCTGCTGCTGCTGATGGTGTTGCTGCTGGTGATGTTGCTGCTGTTGCTGTTGCTGCTGCTGCTGCTGTTGTTGCAGTTGATGGTGATGGTGCAGTTGGTGTCCGAGAAACGCCGAAGGTGGTGGTGTTTTGCAAGCGGCTGTGTCTGCCAGACTCCAGATTTTGGGCTTGGTAGCTGGAATCGGGACACCACAGTCGCTGCTTATCTGGTTTTTTGGACCGCTCATTTCATCTTTGATACCTGGATAGCCGCCCAGCATGGCATGATGATGCTGGTACGCCGGATGGTGATGGTGGTGCGCATTCATATGATGCCCACCATGTCCTCCGACTATTCCCAGATTCTCCGGCTTTCTATCGTCATCGGTTAAATCGTCGTCATCGTCGTCCTTTTCATGCTCAGACTTCACGTGGTGCATCGAATCTAAAAGAGAACCAAGTCTAAGTGTCTATGTATGTTGTTCGTGTTCAGTGTTCATTCAACCATCCGCGACCCCAAAAACACAGTACTACCGATGTACCCGCAGGCATCAATGTGTTAAAGGGCTACTTCACAATGGAATTCTAAATCCTAACCTTACCGAGATTTTCGCCTCCTGCAGAACCCCAACAAAATTCTTACGTCATGTTCACGCACCAGATACCCTGGTCAGATACTTCATGACAGCTTGACAAATTTCCCCACAGACGTACGGAATTCACTTTATTCGCAAGTGAGGTGAGTTGGTCGGGGTTGTAAAGTACAGAAGGCACCGAGATAGACACATGCAAATCCCCAGAATAATGAAATATCTACGTGAGAAAATGGAGAGCTCCGGCGTAAACTGGGTACAGGAGGTGGAGGAGGGAGGAAATCTTATTAAAATTTCCATATCAATGATGCAGGGTGGGTAGCAAGGTTTCTTCTTTCTGTCGCCCTCTCTCCGGCATATGACTAAATTTTGGGTTTGTTTTTTTTTTTCCTGAAGGGGAAGCCAGTACAAGGGTCTATTTACAGTGGGAAGGCACGAGACTGTGAAACGATCGCACATAATAAAAAGTCATAATAGAGCAATCGTCATGATATCCCGTGCAAACAAATGAATGGTGAAAAGTTTAAAACGAAAGCCGGGGGTGGAAATTAAACAGGGGTGGTAACTTGGAGTGCGTAATTTATAACAACAGAAGATTTACACAGGGTGGCTTGACATTTATCATCTCAACACGAGTGTGTTGTTGGACTGTTGTTGTAGGCTTTCGAACCACAACTTTCTGCGGCAAAGTTGGTGTATTTTGTGAGGAAGATAGTGTGGGGAATATCCGCAATATGATACTGAGGTAGCCCATTGTGCTCGTGCTTGGTTTTTCACTCCAGAGGTTGTGAGGAAGTCAACGATCATATCTTTCAACTCCAAGCTGGGCATTCAATCAAAACTTACAAAGCGCCGCGTGGAACAACACTCCATATAAAAGAAAAGTAGTCGGAAATAGCGAAATTAAATATCCGCCGGAAATAAAAGAACTGATGCTGGCAAAGAGGAGAGCACGCAAAAGATGGCAACAGTCTCGCGCTCCCCAGCACAAAACCCATTCGAACTTCCTATGCAATAAGCTCAAAAAAGCGATACGGGATTTTAAAGATCGCGAGATTTCTACATATCTCGAAGGCTTGTCTGCTGAAAAAAGTTCGAATTACTCTCTTTGGAAAGCTATGAAAGGTATCAAAAAACCCCAAATACAATCGCTACCAATAAGAAAAAGTAATGGCGAGTGGGCAAAAGGCGATAAAGAAAAAAGCCGACTTATTTGCTGAGCATCTGGAAGAAACGTTTAAGCCATTTCCCGGGCAAGCATTAATAGAAAATATTAATAATACTATTATGACTCCAGACAACTTTAAAATAAGGAGCGTGTCATTAGCCGAACTTTGCGAGGTAATAAAAAATCTAAAGAATAACAAGGCTCCTGGATATGACCTAATAACCGGACAGGTCCTCAAGGAGTTGCCAAATAAAGCGTTAATAAAACTCCTTTACCTTATAAATGCTTCGCTAAGACTATTATACGTTCCAAGGCAATGGAAAGTCGCCGAAGTTATAATGGTTTCAAAACCGGGAAAACCGCCAAACGACAAAAAGTCGTACAGACCGATATCGCTCCTGCCGATAATATCAAAGGTAATAAAATAACCGGTAATTGAAGAAAGACGTTTGATTCCTGATCATCAATTCGGGTTCAGAATCAAGCATTCCACAATTGACCAGGTTTATAGAATAACCAACGAAATTGAGAAGGCCATAGAAGAGAAAAAGATATGTTCTAGCGCTTTTCTTGACGTTTCTCAAGCCTTCGATAAGGTGTGGCACGAAGGCTTGAACTATAAACTAAGACAGGTACTTCCGGAAGAGTTGTACAAAATCTTAGAGTCGTACTTGGAGAACAGACTTTTCCGTGTCAAGCATGGAGCCGAATACTCGGAATTCAAGGAAATCGCTGCCGGAGTTCCACAAGGAAGTGTTCTTGGTCCAGTCTTGTTCTTGCTCTATACTCGCGATATACCCCAAGAAGAAGGCACCGTTGTTGCTACATTCGCGGACGATACGGCTATTCTGGCAACAGAAAATTCAGTCGAGTCAGCAACTGTGAAGCTTCAACGAGCTTTGGATACAATTTGCGAGTGGACAAAGGTTTGGCGCATTGTTCTCAACGAAACCAAATCTACGCATGTTAACTTTACTAACAAGAAAATTAACAACTTACCCGTTTTCATTAACTCGGTACAAATACCGTATGCAAACGAAGCAAAATATCTAGGAATGACACTAGATGCGAAACTCAAATGGAAGCCGCACGTTAAAAAGAAACGCGACGAGCTCGAAATTAGATTTAGAGAAATGTATTGGCTGCTTGGAAGATATTCCAAATTAAGCATGTATAACAAATTGCTCTTATATAAGCAAGTCTTAAAACCTGTATGGACGTATGGTATACAACTTTGGGGTTGTACCAAAACCAGCAATAGAAATATTTTACAAACCTTTCAAAATAAGGTGCTCAGAACAATCGTTAATGCGCCGTGGTACATTAGAAACGACGATATCCATAGAGACCTCGGTTTAGCTACCGTCGAAGATGAAATAACAAATTTTGCACGCAAACTCCGTGTTCGCCTTCAGGGACATTGCAATAACGCCGTACTCCAAATTCTGGACGTGACAAACCTTGTGCGCCGACTACAAAGAACCGAAACCGTTCGATTTAGCGCAATAAGGGATAACCGCTTATAATGACGGTATTAGTAGGTGCTTTTACTGGAAAGCTACCTGCACAACGCGAACTTTTATTGTCGAAAGCTAAACTACTTGATAAGGCTTTTTTTGTACTTAGTCGTAGTCAACACGAAAAGGGGAGGTGTTTTTAGTGAGTAAGAATCTCACACTACCATGAGCACGTGCAGTAGATCCTCATGGTGTCTCATGAAAGATTTTCACCTACCCTCGCAAAAAAAAAAAAAAAAAAAATTCAATCAAAACTGTGAAAGTTGATTTCTTCACTCTCAAGACATTGTTTTTAGAGTGAATTGAATGAGTGTGTCTTTTCAGAAGGCGGTGGCCACTGATAGAAAGGTAAAAAGATAGAAATGGAAAGTTTTTCCAATCGATTTTCACATGGCTTTATGGTTGCCTTGGTTCAGTGCTGTAGACCGCTAAGCGAGTTGACATAGCCTCGAGCTCAGCAAAAATCAGGCAAACGTTTTTCACGACACCAGCTTGCAATACGCATGACAATAGTCAGAAAAACGTGATATCGTGTTTGAGAGATGTTCTTGTTGACCAACCTACGCAAACTGTCTTAGCAAGGTTCATCACTGAGCGAACGAGGAAGGACCGGATTGAGGAAGGCCTATAAACAAGGTCTCGCGCATTTTTAAGAGGAACATGGGAACTTTCAGCAGAAGGCACGCACTCGTTGTATGACAGTCAAGTCGCGATTACAGAGGCTTTACGCATAGCTCATACAGTCACACTGAAAGTACTTCTCCAACTTTTGCCGCGAAATACCTATACGAATAAAATTCACACCAAGAAATAGGTAACGCGGTCCCTGGGGTGTAATGGAACTAAAGTAATAGTATACACCGACGACTTAGTCGTGCTAACAACAACAAAATTCCTATCTACCATTACAGAACTACTACAATCTGCGTTATATTCACTGAAAAACTGGACGGGAAAATGTGGTCTCAACGTCAACCCCCAAAAAACGGAGTTAGTTCTTTTTTCTAAGAATAGGGTGACACCAACATTTGAGCACCCGTTATTAAACGGAGTACAGCTTCAAATCTTAGAAAGTGCCATGTACCTTAGCTGCATTCTTGACCGCAAGCTGAGTTGGAAGGAAAACACCTTAGAAAGAACAAAGAAAGCAACCATCGCGTTCTATGCATGTAACAGAATCCTTGGGAGAAAATGGGGGCCATCATTAGGCCAATTTTAACCTATGGGTGTCTAGTCAGGTGGCCGGCCGCGGAAAAAGTCACAAACCTAAAGACACTCACGAAAATCCAAAGATTAGCATGCATCAGCACGACGAGTGCCGTAAGAGCGACTACAACAGCGGCCTATACACTAAATAAGTGGCAGTAAAAAGCGCCATACGAGGTCAATAGCCGGGCCGCCATCAATACTGTGTCATCCACAATACTCAAGTCACTTGTAGTTAAGAGTTGTCGCAGAGGGCGTAGGATGCTAAGTTTAAGACATAATGTTTGGTTCTTGGGCACCGAGACATCAATGCCAATAAAAAGGCAGATGAACTGGAAAGAACGGGAGGCTTGCCGACGAACGATGGACCGCACTTCCGTCATGCCGCATATCATAAAAGGTGTAGCCAAAGCTCATTAAAACAAAAACAAAGGAAATACTTAGACTGAAATGATCACATTTAGCTCTAGTGATCAGCATCCTCACAGGCCACAACCTGCTGGCGGCCCATCTAAGGAGAATGCGGCTAAATACGACTGACCTCTGCAGAGGATGTGGTGATATAGTCATGGAGGAGGACACGACGCACTTTCTCTGCGACTGGTCAAGCCTCAGCAGAACCAGAAAGAAGACCCTAGGCGCTTAATTCTTTGGTCAACTATCAACAATGCCACCGAAGGCCATCCTAAAATGTATACTGAATTCAGGGTGGCTTGGGGCGGCTAATTAACAACCAATAATTAATAAATTCTTTTCCCAACAGGTACGTGAATGTAGGTCTCACAACTGGGAACACAAGCCGCCGCCCCCTTAAACTAACCTAACCTAGGTCTACCTAACAAACCTTAAACCCTTCAAGAACAATAGTTTAGGTTCTGTTTGAAAGTTGGTAAAAACGATTTCTGTTCTCTTCGTCACACATGTATACAATACATATGTATGTTCAGAGGTCTAGGTATGTAAAACCCATTGCAATACTCATAAATTTTTTTTTACTTCGTTTATTGGAGTCCAAAGCCGATGGATTCATATAAACCAAATTAAGTCCATTGTGCTGTAAGAGAAGCAGGTCATTATCGCTATCCGGGGAACTATGTATTTTAATTTCTAGATTATTAGAATTTTATTGATATCCTTTTCGTTAATGGCCAAAAATTCTTCTAAGCTGTCTTTTCCGAAATTAAATTTTAATAAACTCTTTGTCTAACTAGGACCATATCCAAGTCTTTCTCGGTTGAGTCATCAATGTAAGGCCATTAACTTGTAGAAATTTGTATGTGGAAATCTTGCAGTTTCAATTGGAGTATCAAGTAGCCATTGGATTAACCAGGACCTACAGGGAACACCTGAAGGAGAGACTCGCCGCCATAAATTCAGCATCCACAAGAACGAACAATCTATTGAACAAGTATTGTGACATCACCAAAGAAGTAACCGAGAGCACCATAGGGTACCCGCCACCCCCCCGATAAGGTGGTCGAAAAAAGGCGACAAAAAATGTATACCAACACACGTGGAAATACTTTCGAGCCAAAAGAAAAGAGAAAACGAAACGTCTGCTTAGATAGTAGAGGAGACACCCAGCTCAAGAATATGTAGGAGTCGTGGTCGAGAGCTCTATAGGACGGGCGGTCAACTAAACTGCGTGGGAAGTAGCTAGTAAAACACATGGGTACCACAATGGGTCTACATAGACCTAAGTGAGATTAGGAGGATTTCATTATGTTCATCGGCCCGCTAACCTAACCTATTGTAAATGGAGAAGGGAACCTAGTCACCGATGTACAGTGAACTGCAGAAAAGAACATCCGAAAGTCGAAAATCACCATCCTTTTCTTTCTTCGACGCCGCATATGATAGCATCCATCATGTTAAGTAGCCGATGGCTGAATTTGTAATCCCGGCAAATCGTATTCAACTGAGCTAGAAAGCATGCAGTGCAACGTCCAATTTAGAAACAGCTCTTCGGAACATTTTCAAACATTCACCGGATTTCAGCAAGGAGATGTTACCATCAGTGCTATCGTTTTTCAATTTAAAAGAGGAGCCGATTTGAAGATTTTGGGGAGCCACTTCCGTAAAAGAGGGGCCACTGAAAAAGGGTCAAATATGTATTTCGTGTAACGATAAACCCATTGGGTTTCCAAACAAATTCAGTCGTAACCTCACTTAAAAGTGGAAAGGATATCCATTGTGGAAGGAGAAACGCAAATTTTTATGTTAACAAAATGCAGCTTTATGAAAAAATTGGGGAGCCTTTTTGATTTATAAGGAGCGCAGACCTTTGCAAAGGAGATATTCCGACAGCGCTGGTCACCATATAGTTCCTTTAATCTAATGTTAGTGCAGATAGTGTACTGTCTTCAACAAATCGGTCTATATGTTGGGATGCGCAGACGACATCGACAGTATCCATCAAGCGGACTGTCGTAGAGGCTTTTACAGCCAAGAATAACACCCCAGTGGAGATTCGACGAGGACCTATCCTTGGGTTTGGCAAAGCACTAATTCTGTCATGGAATGGTCGATGAAGAGGAGAGCAGAGCAGAAATTGAACACTTTCGACGGAAAAGTTCTTCTTCGAATATTTGGTTTCATATGTGAGTGGGGCGAACTCTATCAGCTGTATCAAGTTGTGTAAAAACCCAAAAATGATCGTCGACTACATTGAACGAATGGACAATGTCAAAAGAATCTTCGAATCACAGCTTTCAAGTTTGAGACGACAAGAAGGTCGAAGGACCAAGTTTTAAGGACCAAGTCATAAAGATACCAGAGCGCTTAGTCTGGAAGCCAGCTTGCCGTTGTCCGAAGCGATTGTAAATATTTGACTACCTGATATAGTTTCGTAAACGGTGAAAGACTGTCCAACCAAAGTCAAGGCAGTTATGTAGGATGAAGTTGGGCTAAGTTGTGACATATTTTCAGAAACCGAACCCGATGACGCAACGGATTCGTGTAGGCCCTAAAATCGAAAAGGAGAAAGAGGACATAAGTTAGTACATGAGCAGGTAAGGCCTTGGGATAGATTTCAAAGAATATGACGAACAGTCTTCTTTTGTACCCAACTCATCAAACTCTGGACGCAATTTTCAGTAGAAAGATCTGTGACAACGGTTTAGCATCTTTAAAAAATTTAAAAAAGATTGTGGAGGTACATAGCCAGTTAATTCAATTTCAAGATGGCAGGCAACTTACAAAAATGACGAAAGGATGCAGCAGGTGTCAGATGCCTCTTGAAAGTTCATTCAAGTTGCAAATAATCGTAGAGCTCACTAAGAATCTCACTATAGGTAAACGTAACCAGCTATTGTAATTTCTACCAATCGTTCACCATGAACTACATCTTCACCCCTAAACCTCACAGCCAGCTTCTTAACATTTATCTGTAATTTCATTGCAAACAAATTATATTCCCAATGATGGATGGAGACGAGTGATTCAATCAATGGGGAAAAGACAAAATATCTCACACCTTCCAGGGGTGGGGAAAAAAAGTGCGAAAAATCTGTGTTTACTTTGATGAAACTTTTTACCAATTTGCCTGTCAAAAAGTCGGCATCTTCCTGCCACAGCACATGACCCTACTAGGGCTGTCATAAATATTTTATAACATCAATTACGAAGCACTTAAATGGGAAACTCTAACTCTGATATTCCTCCATTGTGCCACGACCACTCATTCATTGTTTCACTCACCCATCCATCCATCCATCTATCCATCCATCCATCCATCCATCTATCCATTCATCCATTACCAAGCCGAGGGGGTGGTACTCCAACCCCAGCCGGGCTTGCATATCGATATAAAAGCTGAGGATTAGTTAAAAGGCTCGCGTGCCACATAAACACACACACATCCCCTCGGTGTAAGGATTAGGGCAAAGTGAGAATACCACTTGTTCGGGGCCAAGATCTAGAGATTTTGTGTTTATGTTGTGCGACTGCATCAAAAACACATCGTGTCGCCCTAGGAAGTTACGCACAAAATGCAAGTTACCCCTCATCATAAGCAGCCTTCTCATAGGCGTTGAAGCGTGCAACCCTCCTGCGAGTACTACGGTGAAAGTCAAAGTCAACGACTATCGTCACTTGAACGGGACGCATATGCTTCACCCTGCCTATCCCCCCGGGTGGTATTATAGTCAAGAGGCGGCGACGAAGACGCAAGAAGAAGGCAACAACATCCTCTGCGATAATAGATGACAATGAAGCTCTTTATTATTTTATGCCAGTCAGAGCACTAACGGTGGGTGGTTGCAAACAATAGGGAACGGAATTGCCCTTGGTGCGAACGGGAGTAATGAATTTTTCCAAGCGGCCAGATGAAGATGCGCTATGATACGGTCTATTTGGGTGATAGATTAACCCCTCAATTGAGGTTGAACTTAATTTGGCACAACAGCGAAAGGGGTGAGCCTGAATCTGAGCCGGGGAATCCGTGCTACTTTGGGACTATTAATTAAGGCAACGGGCCTTCTGTGTGTGTGTATGATAGTTGCTGGGAACCGGTCTTCCTTACACCCAGACCTGAGCTCAGTTAACGCACTTTAAAGTGATACCCAGAAGAGTTGTAGTTGTAGTTGGGCTGGTCGGAGTTGGAGTCGAATTTAAAATAGCGCCGGTGATAATAAAGCAGCAGTAATGCGCGACGACAAAAGGGGTTGAAGGCTTCTTTTTTGTTTCATGGGGGTTGTTTTTAGGCGGCAGTAGTGGCGGCAACGGTGACGGCGTCTCTCATTCATTCGGTCTTCAGCGTCGTTGCCGCCGATCCCGGTGCCGTTGCTATTGCCGTCGTCGTCCTTGCTGCTTTGGTAATGTGTTTCTATTATTATGTCAGCTCGGTATACGTGGGTATTATGCAAAGTGTTTTATGGTGGCTCGAGGGTTAATAAGATATAGTACATGGATTGCTCTTTTGTCTGCGCACTGCACGACGGCGGCGGAGTGGCAGCAGCGCCTGGCTATTGAATTCTACTCTCGGTGGCCGAGTTCTCCCGACCCCATCCCGCCCCCCACCGGCTCTTTAAGAGCAGTTAATTGAAACTGAAAGGATGAATAATAGGGGGTTGAAATGGGAGCACCATAAATTAAACGCAAATAGCCCAGTCGGAGGCGGTGTAAAAAGATGACGATGGTGGTGCTGTGCTGATGATGGTGGCGGTGGGGGTGGCAGTAGCAGTAGCAGTGGCAGTGGCGGTGCTGGCAGAGGTGTTATGTATATCGGATGGTCTGTGTTCTTACCTTTGTGATCACGATTTTTGTCCGCCTCAATGTCGTCCTTGTCCTTCTCCTCGTCGGACACCATTGCGTCGTCGTCATCGTCGGTTTTATTTTTCGGTTCCCAGGTCATTTTGTTCTCCTTTTTCAGTCGCCGGCGGGCGTTTGCAAACCACGTCGATACTTGTGTTAAGGTCATCTTTGTAATTATCGCCAACATGATCTTCTCACCCTTGGTCGGGTATGGGTTCTTTTTGTGCTCATTCAGCCAAGCCTTGAGGGTAGCCGTCGACTCGCGGGTTGCATTCTTCCGTCGCGCAGCTAAATCATAACCGGCGCCATACCTGAAAGCAAAACAAATTTAACATTAACGCATTTTGTGTAGAGCGATCGTGCTAGCTAAGGTGCTGCTGGGGGGACAAACACACACTCACAGACTGCATCACAACCGATCGGTGCGATACCCGCCATGTGACGCAGTGGACATATTTCATAACTTTATTAAATGACCGATATGGGGTCTCTGTTGTTTTTGTACATCATAACTCACGGCGGGAGTCCTGCTTGATGCATTCCCCCTCGGCTGGACATTATTTATCGTGAACATCTTTTCACTGCGCTCCGTGGCTTCTTGCGCGACCTCATGCAGCAATATGTGTTGTGTGGCGTGCCCAGTCAATTTAGCATCTATCACATGGCAGACTAAGAGAATTGGCTGAAGGACGAATGTGCAGTTGAGTTGGGACAAAAAAAAATAAAAGTACAAACGGCAGGGGTGTCATGTTGTGGCATTCAATGTGCTGGTTCGCACGATTTACAATGCCAGAGTTCAATGAGATGCAGCTACCACATGAATTTGGTCGAGAGATCGGTTGGTGGGTATGTTGTTAGCAATTGCAACACATTTTGGGGAAGCAGTTCATCTTTGGTTTAATGTGGCAGGCCAATTTCAGTTGTTTTTAGGTTCGTATGGCGCAGTAATACGGTAGCGAATCTTTGTGCAATAGTAGGCTTCTATGTCGAAAGTGAACGGACATCTATCAGTTAACAGAGTCAATGAAGTGCGAAAAGTGTGAAATGAGGTAGCACAGTGCACGCAAAGTCTTCGACTTGTATTAGGATGTGAATATAGACCGAAGAGCCAAGGCTGTACAACTAAATTGATTGAGAAGCTGAAGTTAGACCGTTCAATGAAGCATTGGAATTTCTTGTCATTACCTGGCTACTAAGGTTTCTAAAAGCGATAAGACTATAAGTAAAACTTCTAAAGAGGGGACTAGAGTTCGATCAGTCGTATGCTTACATCAATGAGTTTCTAATGGTCCTGTCGATTAGTTTGCTTTTGACTTAGGACTGAAGCTACAAAATCTGTTCAAGAGAAATACCAAGATGTAATTGGAACTTTTTGACAACACGTCATGTTAACCAGCAGGTTTATTTCCGTCGCGACGCTACGACAAAAATCTGAATTCATTGAAGTCAGCAGAGACTACTCGCAAGGTGGAGTTCTCTCTCCTCTCTTATGGTCCATCGTTATCGAACAGCTGCTAAACGACCGCAACAACTCTGACTTTCCAATGTAAGTCTACACCTATGACATCATAATCAATAAAGCGACTCTCCACCGACCTCATGACCAGTACAGTAAACAGGACGCAAAAATCACGGAAAATCGCAAAACTTTATTACGGGTAATCCAGATTTGTCCTTAGAGGTAGACTAAGACCATAAGTCCTGAGCACAACGAACAATAACTATTAGCGCCAAGGTTAAATTCGTAAACATCAATGTGATTTTACAAGCTCCTGGATAAGATTTATAAACAAATTTTAAGTGCAAAGTTTAAGTTATGGGTCCGGTGTTGGTGTCTTCATGGAGGTCGATAACACTAGACTTAACTTCTCGTTGGGCAAGCATGGCTCTGTTTTTCAAGCAGAGACCTTTGTTGTCCAAATGCCACAGACGATATTATAAAGAATAGGTGGAAGGGTCGAAGCGACTGCGTCTGTAGCTATAGCCAGGCTCCGCTTAAGGCCTTGCTCAACACTTTAATCAGTTAAAAAAAAAGCGAGAATGCAAGAACTTTCTGAATTCGGTCACAAGGCTGAATTCTTTGACTCTTGTCTGGGTCCCAGGTCACCCTGGGATCTTTGGAAATCAGATTTCCGATGAGATTGCTAGACAAGGCTCGGACGATGTTTCCACAGGATCTGAACCTGCGTTGGGTCTTTCCGCGTCCTCGGTCAGGGCCTCCATTGACAATTGGTTTTCCTACGAACACAATTGTGTGTGGCACGGCTCTCTAGGATGCAGACAGACGAACGTTTGTACAAAATCAGCGGTATTCTTGCTGTCACTTTGCAGAAGAGATTGTAGACAACTTATTGGCATTCTAACGAAACAATTCGCTTTTGCCAAGCATCTCAGTGTGCTAGGCTTAAGTGACACAATTATCTGCATAAAAAAGAAGAATGAGCTGCATATGAAATGAAAGCTTGCTTGTAGACGTAGGCAAAACGCCAAAGGTTGGCTGAATTTTTTGCCCAGGTATTAAAAAAAATGGCAACTTCCGGTACGTTTTTTTTTTTTGATTTTCATAGGCATAAAAAAGAAAGATGAAAGAGTAACCATTCGATAGAGGACCTTAAATAGTACTTGAAGGCATAGGGTTGGCAGCCCTCATCTGGCCACTAACCCCCGACAACCCAACTTTTAATAACGCATTTTTTTGATTGACTATAGGCATAAAAAAAAGATTGTGACAAATACCAAATGAAAGCTGAGAGCTTGCCATTAACAAATATATAGGGTTGCCTGTGATCAATTGCCCAGATACAGTGACAACCCATGATTTTTAGCGCGCGACTTGCATGCTCTGCATACGACACATGTGGTACACTTTCACGTAAAAAGTTGAGAGAGCCGATTCTATTCAAAATTGATATCCAAACAGTTCTTTTTATATGTGCAAAGAATACATACATATAGTTGCTGCTTACTGTACGAATGATGAAAAAATTACTTACGACGTAGTGGTGCACTATATTTTCTAACTGCGCTAAAAATCATGGGTTGTCACTGTATCTGGGCAATTGATCACAGGCAACCCTATATATTTGTTAATGGCAAGCTCTCAGCTTTCATTTGGTATTTGTCACAATCTTTTTTTTATGCCTATAGTCAATCAAAAAAATGCGTTATTAAAAGTTGGGTTGTCGGGGGTTAGTGGCCAGATGAGGGCTGCCAACCCTATGCCTTCAAGTACTATTTAAGGTCCTCTATCGAATGGTTACTCTTTCATCTTTCTTTTTTATGCCTATGAAAATCAAAAAAAAAAAACGTACCGGAAGTTGCCATTTTTTTTAATACCTGGGCAAAAAATTCAGCCAACCTTTGGCGTTTTGCCTACGTCTACAAGCAAGCTTTCATTTCATATGCAGCTCATTCTTCTTTTTTATGCCTTAGGACATCACGCGGTCGGCTCTCCTACTATTTGGGTAGTCATTTGTCCAAGTTGGTAATTTTTTTTTTACAATGTTTTGATGAACCAGCATAGAATTTGCCTTCACCGAGGTCGAGGTGAAGTTGGCGGTGAACATGGCTTTTTTTTTAAGCGGAGAGATGATTTGATGTAATATTGAGAATCACTTCTAACACTGCAGTGGAAGCGGTTTTCATAGCAGGCGTCGATTAGAGACAAGCCTGGCTTATACAGTATATTGTTCAGTGACGAAAAGTGGCGATAGATCTTGCCATGGTCGGTTACACCCACTTCGTCAGACTTCAGGCCCCAGTTTTTGATAGTTCATAGCAAAATATTACCTGTGAACTGAGGTGAGCTTCATTATCTAGACTTCTAGAGTACCTCCGAAAAATTTTACTTTTTAGAATGTTCTTTTCTTGGTGAATACAATTTTGGTATTTTATTTAGGATTGATGCTGGGACCTACTTTTTCGCCGCCGACACATAGGAAACAGGCTGTTTGGAGAACTGAGAAACCTAACAGAAATACCAATAGCGAACATACTCCACATTTTAAGATAATAGGTTGGTTGGTTTTGCGATAGACTACCCATCTAGAACCCAAGGTGGGAATATGGACCACAACATAAAGGCCAACACAATGGACCAGTCTGCAAAGATTGGGCACTTCTCCCTTAAGCTTACCGAACCTAACCTACTTTTTCGACGGGTGTGTTGGGGGAGAAGGGTTGGTGATGCGGTCACTTTGTTGTCTAGTTGCTTTAGGTTCGATATCCACATTGATCCCGGTCTTGCAGTGGATGGCGAGTAAAAAAGGAAGTGTTTTAGGTCCTCCTCCCCCTGCTCATTGTTTCTGCAGGTTGTGGTGTCAGCTAGTCCCATTCTTCGTGCGTGCTTTCCAAAATGTATGTAACCTATCTGAAGTACCACCATTAATTTCAATTGTGCTCTTGACACTCTGTATGTCGTCAGATCTGCCAAGTATTTGTGAAAATGCTGTTATCGACTGCTGTCTTGATGACTGTTGATGCGACTCCTATCTTGTTCCTGAGTTCTACTCTGAACAAAGACACATTTATTTTTTTGAATTTACTTCCAACTAGGATCGTCTGCAAATTCTCGAACATAAAACCGTTATTGTTGAGTTTTGTCAGCAATACGATGGACCTTAGCAAAGGAAAGAGAACCCCTTCCTGAGAGCATGTTTTTTGCAGATGTGACGCTGACTTTGGAGCTGCTAAATTTGGTTTTTCATTTTATTGTCTTATACCATGACTTGCCGACTTTAAGACTTATTTTACCAAAAAACCAACCCACTCCGTTGCCTAAAATTCCCTTAGATACATATGAATTCATTGTATGTATTAATGTATCATAGCATTCCCTTTGTTTCCAACTGACAAAACCACTGGCATCAAACCAAGTTCACTTCACCCTTAATTGAATAACAAAAACCACCTCCGCAATCGTGAAATCAATCCTCCAGAATCCTCTCAATTGATTCATTCAATTACGACGTGAGATCGCTCCATTTAGCCACTGATTAAGATGTTTAGTGCTCGCTGCTCGATAATAGCACACTCGCTCACACACACACACACGTATATACGCGAACACGAACTCAGAGCAAGCATAGTGCTTCTACGTTTTAATTGGCAAAGGATTTGTCGATTTTAATTGATATACCTGATCGCTGGCAGTTGGCATTACCTATTGCACTGGCACTGCCACTTTAATTGCTAGATGGGCGGGCGTAATAGCTGCCTCCCCTCCCTCCCCTGCCAGTCTACAATTGAAAAGGAAATTCGTGCAAGATAAAGGCAAATGTCCATCCGGGGACGACGGTGACGACGAAATGGTGTGGTAGTGTGTGCACACCAACGCTCCCTGGCTTTCGCAATGTGGCGTGTAAAGCGTTCATTTCATTATTTGCTCAAGTCGGTGCATCGTGCATCCGCACATACCTACCTACACATACGTACATACATTATATGTTATTAAATTTAATGATAACTTTGGATTTTGTGTGTGAACATGGAATTCATTTGTTAACAAGGTGCAGCGGTGGCAGTGTGCAGCAGCTGAGTCTCCTCAGCGCCCTTTGAGGAGGAACGGGCGTTAATTGCAGGCAACCGGGCGCAAAGAGCATTGAATATAGCCACGCCGCCGCCGACCCGAAGTTGGTAGCGTGAACTTCTTCTTCGTGCTTTAAAGTGCACGCACAAATGGAATTTGTGTGTGCATCCTTGCACGAGTTCATCTCCTTTTGTTATGAGTTTGTTGCAGGCAGTCAGGAGTGGGGAATTATATGAAACACTTGTACAGCCTACAACTTGAAAATACAAAATGTGAGCCTTACAGGCAAACAAAACTTGAGAGCGAGAGCATCTCGCCCAACCACCTTCCCTCATCATCGTTACCTACCGCCATTCCCCTGCAGCACAGTCATGCGCTACACTTATCGTAGTCATTTGGATACCTCTATACAGATTTTGCATTCTGGCATAAGCTCTTGGTTGGGAAAAAATAAAGGCCAGCAGCCTTTACATTGGGGTCCCCCTGGCAGGAAGGAATGCAAAATCAAGTTACAAACTTTCAGGACGATGAAATGAAAAGGACGAAGCTCTGGATTGCGTGTGTGTGTGTGTCTGTGTGTGTTACTCCATCCACGATGATAATGACTACGACAACGACAACGTCGACGAGGATGATGATGAGAATCCGTTTGTTATGGTGGTAGCACTGGACACTGGACACTGGGCAACAGACTACAACGACGACGACACCGAGGTGGTGGGTGCAATAAGTGTGTACAGCTCGATGACGGTGGAGTAACCCCCAAAATTCATGTCTACATCTGTAGTTTAATATTGTTCTACAAAACTTTCGAGATGTACTACCAGGGTGGCGGTGGTCACTCGCCCAGTGCATAGGGCTTGTACCGAGCAGCTGAGCTCTAAATTTTGAGGGTTTACTGCAGCAGCAACTTGTGTGTGGGCCCAAGGTGGATAATGTGGAGAGAAAAAAAAAGAAGGAAAATTCTTCAACACACTCTCACCCCATGCACTGGCGGCCTATAAATTTCCTCCTCGTTTCACCGCTCTCACTTCCAGTTGGATAGATAGATACGTGTGCACTCCTGTGACTAGGCGCACACAAACAAGTATCTTTTCTATATGGTTTCGGTCTCTGGGTGTGTTTGTGTGCGCTTGTACTTTACATAAAATAATGGAAACATCTCTTGTTTCTCCATCCACGAGCGCCAGGCAAAGGAGGGAGGGTGTAACAATATCATCCTTGTCTAGATTGAATGGAGGACATTGTAGACACGTTCTCCTCTTTCGTGCATTCGTGTAGATACAAGTTTAAGCATTAACCTCAAAATGGCGACCGAATGAGAAGTGCTTGTATATCGCATCGCTTAGTACCGAAACACACACAACTCACAGCACACACTTAGCATAGGCCCAATGAAAATCGATATTCTCGTTTCGAGATATGTAGACATCCATGTCATCCTATCGCCTGGAACTATAACAGAAATTTGCACGACGAAGAAGGCGGTGGTGGTGGAATCGCTGGGCAATTTGGCAGCAAGCCTTGGTCAGTCAAAGGCCAGGTTAACTATTTGTCAGCTGTAGCTTAGGTGGTGTCCAATTTCATTGCTAACAGTTTGCGGGTGATTTATCAAAATTAGCAAAAAAAAAAACAAAAAAAACAAAAAAAATGCAAATAAATAAATAAATGAGGACTCCCTCTCGGCCTTGCTTAACTTTATCTCCATTATGGGACATGTCCCCCGTTGGAATTTTAGATACAATTTTCGTTTTTTTTTTTTTAAACTCACTTGTGCCGTAGTGGTAGAGGCGCTGGAGGCTAAAGGCTGTATTAAATATTATTATTGTCCTCTTAAGTGTTTCAACTTCATGACTTCATCATGAGGGTCGTCGTAGCCATCGTCGTCGTTCTCATTGGGGTGGAAAGAGAAGAAGAAAACTTTTTGTCGTCTATGTACGACTTCTCGGGAAGGACAACAAAAAAAAAAAAAATAAAAAAAGTCAAAAAGCAAAGAATAGAGAGAGAAAGTTTCGGCTTTTTAAAGTGCCTTACCCCAAAAAAGCCGAGAAAAAAAAAAGAAAAATTTACCAAACTTTACATACACACTTAGCAGGAGGGAGGTACACAGTACACACCGATAGCGAAAGATACAGAAGTGGTATCTCGGGTATCTTAGGTATCTCCAATATGTCCCACCACCACCAACCACCTCCCAACCTCTGACTTTTTAATGGAAACAGATGGAATTATCTCACGTAGGCACTCGAAAATACTCGAGCAGGATGTGCGGATGAGCAGTAGTACCCCGTACACAGAGACTTCCATTGATTAGGATTGTTTATTAAAGATTTAAAACCAGGAACTGGTTGGTATTCACTGTTTAAGTGATTTAATTTATGCAGGACTGCGACTCTGCCAGAGAACGAGCAACTTTGTGTTTTTTTTTTTTTTTCTAAACCTACGCACGTACTGTCATCTGTGTGTGTCGTGATTTATTACCAATCGGCATTTAACGTAATCGTATTTTGAATGGTTTTGTCGAAACCATAAATAGTGCGAGCGAGCGCCGTTAAAAGTGATTCAGGTTTTGTTTGAGAGGAATTTTTGTACGATCCATAGGGTGGTGGACAGAATTGTGTTCCAATCAAAGTAACTCAACTCAACATGTGTGCTATATTAGCATTTTGGTTCGGACAACCTGCTGTTCGGCTGGCAGCGGATGATGGGTCGTTTCTCGGACTTAACTTTATGAAGCTCTTAATTTGGATCTGGCAGGCGAAGAGGTTTTTGTGTAATTGCGTTTGATTAATGTACAAATTAGGAAGATTTGGTTTTGTGACCGCATAATATATGTGACGGAAATGTGAAATAAAATTAAAGCCTACCACCGCGGCGACTGGCCGGACTGAATGGAGGCTAACTTTATGAATGCACAAAGAACAGAGCAAGGTGTCAACACGGAAGATGCTTTGTTCGCAGAGATTGTTGTGTTGTACAATACAATAAAGGGAGCATTGAACTTTTGCCATTTAGACTTTTTCACGAGGTGAATTATGTATGTGAGTGAGAAATTGATAAAAATTGAGGCAGAGTGATGGACACTTTAGAGAGGTTTCCGCAAGCAAAGTGTCAAATTGAACTACGACTGATTGAATTGCAAGGAAAGCTATCCTGTGTTAATTTTTAACCCATAAAACATGTATCTGATGTACTCAAACGCCCAAAAGAAGTCTCACTTTCGGACGTTTCATTCTGCATAGTGAAGCAGCATGCGAAGCTCATGGAGATGTGTAGTACTTGCATTTGTCGACTTAGTCTTTTTGCTGTTTCACCCTCGAAACATAAGGATTAGTGAGTTTTAATAGAAAAAGATTTGAACCATTTCGTCCCAGAGATTAAGTTTCTTATCTTCTGGATGTCGAGTTAAGCTAGATCGTTAAGATCAACTTGATCGATTCGATAGGCGCAGGGAATCTCCCCAGGTTTTCGGGGAGATGCCGTCCTGCACCCTCTTTTGCCAGCACGTCCGCTCTGCAGTTTCCTGGAACGTCCCTGTGTCACAAGAAGTGAACCCCGGGTGACAAGTATTGGTGATTGAGTCTCAATGTTCTTTGGAAGGTACCTAATTGGTATTAGCTAACGAGAAAAGAGGAGGAAAATGTTTGCATTAAGGCACCGAACAAGCAGCGGGTGACACCAAGAGATGGGATACACGGTGACGTTTTCAGTTCCATTTCAATCGAACATGGGCTTCTTTGACATATTCGGGGCTTATCCAATCTCTCATCTAGTAGATTGTAGATTGTAGAGGTGGGACCGAGTCACCTTATCACTGGGGCCACAAATGGGCCTATTGTAATTTCCTCCAATTAGAGCTCGCTCATGATGCCTGAATTCGAGATAAATCCAGAGATGTCTTTGATTGAGCTGGCGGATATATCCTCCGTTTCCGGGTAGAATTTGCCTAAATGACGATGACGTGTTCTGATTAGAGAGTTACAGTGACACACAAAATGTGTTCTGCTGATTCTTCGTCTTCGTTGCACATTCTTCATGTATTGTCTTGTACTATTCATTAGGTGTTTTTAGACTAGACAGTGATACTATCCTATCGATAGTCGATTCTGCAAGAGGAACGTTGGGACCCTTAACAGGCTGCTTGCAAACTTAACCTTCATTTACGAAGTGCGATGCGATGGGCTATGTAAAAGTTGAACGAAAAACTCATACACCTCCTATAGATATTGTAACAGAGAGCCGAAGCAGTGCTCACTCGGATGCGACTTTGTTATCGTCCTCTAGGTGAGCGAACATCTTGTGACAAACTTATGACAGCCTGATACGCACTCATGCTCCATAGAAGACAAGGAAGACGACACCAAAAAATGTTTCTGCGAGCTACTTGACGAAACTTATGACCAATGTCTAAAATATGAAGTTATAATCACGTTAGGCGAACTTAACGCCAAGATAAGAAAGGAGAACTTTTAAGGGAGGACATTTGACGCCACTTCTGGAAACTAATTGACTTTTCTGGGAGGTAGAACGTCGCTGTAGCAATATTCGCAAGGAGAGCATAATGCGATCGCAGCAAGTCATGCCTCCAATATTCTTGACATCCAAACCTCTCGAGCTGCAGACATCGAGTCGGATCACAACCTTGTTACACTCAAGGTAAGAAGGTAGATATATCACAACAAAAGATCACCAGAGCCGTCCTCAGACGCGTAGTACAAAACTCCTAACAATTCCTCTACCGCCAGCATCAAGTGGCAATGTGGTCAAAATGCCATCAGAATCGCCGCAACTCAGGTGATTAGTTTCACCCGACTATCATCACGAAAACCTTGGTTTGATGAGGAATATCAGCAAGCACATGCAGGTAAATAAATATATAAAGTATATAAAGCGCCGCTCCAAAAGAAAAACGAAAGACGGGCTTTTCGAAAAAATTATGTGTCAAGGAAACAAAGCCCACATAAGAACCTGTAGATAAGAATTTGGAAAAACTATTTTTGGCTGTATAATAGCGACGAAGGACAACATCAGGCAGAACAAATTATTCAACACAGTCAATGATAGCCAGAATGCAACAAGGTAACAAGGCAGCTGGTGGTGACTTCATAGAGAGAGAGCATACGTCAAACTCATTTTTAAAGTTTAGTCAACCAAGTTTATGACTGTTCAATGGAATTACAACATCGTTTGCCCGATTCACAAGAAAATAGAACTAAGTCTTCTCAGCATAGCGTAGAAGGTATTATGGAAACGAGTGCCGTACATAACCTGATTAGTTCCTATCAGTGCGGGTTTAGGCTAAGAAAGTCCATAATCGACCAAATCCTTCTTTGCAAAGCCCGAAGAAAATGCAAAAAGAATAAGTCAATACCTACCATATGTTCATTGACTCTAAGGCCGCCTATGATAGCATTCAGAGACAAGCTATATAGAGCCATGTCTAGTTTTAGTATCCCTGCCAAACTCGTCTATCTATGCAGGATAATGATGGAGTATGCTACATCCTCCATTAAGGTTAGTTACTATATCACCGAGACTTGATGTCAAAAAAAGTCGCATGTCAAAAAAAGTTACATAACTCTCAAGCGAACACCACAATCTTTCAAAAGTCTGTGCAACAACTTGCGTACGATATCGAATACATCGGGAGAGTTCAGAAGCTGCATTCGCATGTATGGAAACAGAAGCGGCCAAAATAGTTTGATGGTGAACGACGACAAAATCAAGTTTTTGGTGCCATCAGGAAGGGACACCCAACATTGACGAATAGAACAGAAGGTCGCAATGGACAGCTATAACTTCGAGGTTGTAAGGATCTCGATGTGCTTTGCTATCACTTTTGAAAATAAAATTTCATATCGAAAACAAATCGAAGAACAAATCTATTTGAAAAATAAATTCGCCTATTCGATGATCGTCGAGCCCTTCCTCCTTCAAGCCCAGGTGAACGCATTCAATTATCAGTAAATTATCGTAATTAATTACTACTCAACTATTAGCTGTTAAACAGCGTTTCGTAAGCTGCATATAAATTTAAATTCACTCAATTAACATAATTTGAGCAAGTGTAGCAATTAAATAGAACATGATCCTTGGTAAAGATGACAACACTCTGTTTAGACCGCCAAGGAAATGTCGTTCTATATCGTCGTCCATCTATTAGCACTCACATTCGTCGCATCGTCGATCAAAGTGGATTCAAGTATAAACACTGTCTCATAATATTCGACTGCCAGGTGGGGAGGGGGTTGTCGGTCGTCGTCCTTTTGACAAATTCAATTTTATTCCCATCGACAACAACAAAAGAACGGCATTACTACGCTCATTCCTTGCAAAGTCCATTATACACTTCCTTCAGGTTTTTTTTTTTCGTTTCTTTTTTCATCTATTTTTTTGTTTGGCCACTCAGCCAGAGACGAGATGGACTCACACCCTCTTGCGAAAAACCCAAAGTTTCATCGGGATTGGACTTACAGTAAACGTGCAGATTTTGTGGGCGAACGAGCAAAAGACAACGAGGAAAATCCTCAGATTCGCTTTTTCATTCGACATTTTTATTGGTTTTCATCGACGTTGTTATTGTACGAGTAGCTGTGTGTTTTTTTTCTGCTTTTGGTTTTTTTTTTATTGCACTCGTAGGGATTGTATCCTTAACCGTTATGATATGATTTCCTCATCAGAGAGTGCCGGAACGTGAGTCGTCGTGTAGTACTCTGGCGGCAACAAAGAAACAATCAACAGGAGGATATAATCCGAAGGATACGACACAACGCCCGGGAGGAGTAAAAGACCGTGGCGGTTAATTTTTTTTCCAGATGTTGGAAGGATTTTATTTATATATTTTTTTTTGCTTGCTTGCTTGCTTCTCGTTTGTCGTTTTCGCATTTACTGGAATTATTGCCGTAGTAGTTGTTTACACCCTATACAATAGAGTACATCAATTTGCGTAGATGTTTGGCAACAGAGAGAAATAACGACGATGGAACCGTGAAAAGGAAATGTAAATACATATGTACGTACATGTGTATGTACATTGGGGTGTTTGTATACACTGTCACCTGTATAGAAAATATTGACCGATAAGTCTCGACCTAAAGAACCTCCTCCAATCCAATCACTCTGATAAATCGGAGTATCTGCTAGTGTCGACAACGGTTTCTTTTCTTTTGTAAAAGTTAGATGGTTCTGCCTTTCTCTTATTTTTTAAGTGAGTTCCATCTTTTGAGAATAGTTAGCTCTATAACCTCAATAAGACTGCAGATTGGTGGGTTATCTATCAATTTTCAAAGCAGGGAAAAACAACACTGAGTCTTTTAATATCTCTGGAGTTAAAAAGAGATCGATGCACTGGCATACAGCTTCTTCGGCATACAGCTTGCGTCAGGAACTATTCTTTACAAAAAAAAGCAACTATCAGACAGATGACATTGACATCATAGGTAGAACGAGACGCGTAGTAGCTGGCGGTTTCGTGAACATCGAATCAGGAACTGCTTAAGTAATTCTAGTTGTAAACGAGCATAAAACGAAGTAGACGCTGTCTGCTAACATGGATGTCCAGGCGAGAACGTTGCAAAGGATATGACCTTGAGGTACTGAAGGAATTTGTCTATCTAAATTCTGCTATCAATTCTGTTAACAACATACCTACGCGTAAAGATCAAACGAAAAATAACACTCACCAACCGCCTTTACTATGACCTTAGGAGAGAGCTTTTAAGAGGCCATTGGGAGAAGAACTAAGGAGACGCTACTATGGACGATACAGGGCGAAGAAGACTTAACGACGAATTAAACAAGGTGTACAGCATCATCGACTTGATAACAGAAATACCTAAAAAATGACTAAGGTGGCTAAGTACTGTAGACTGGATGAACACCAATCTGCCAGCGCGAAAGTCTTAAATTTCACTCATGAAGGACGGACGGACATTATGAGAACGACCTCGTATTCAATGACATTAGTAAGTGGAGGGTGAGCAACTCGGCTTACGTTACAGACGGCAGGTGGCTAGATGTTAGATTTTAGAAATTGGGGTGCGTATGCACTGCGACTTTTAGAGATCTATTATGCCCACCCGAACTCGTGCTAGTTGATGAATTTTCGACCCACCTTCTCCAATCCAATTGCCCTGAAGAATCGGAGTATCTGGGAAGAATTGGTATATCAACGATGGGAGATCCATTTCAGAGAACTGGCACGCTCCCAACTGTTCTCTTCTTTTTTGGACCAGTGCTTCACATTCCATAAGGTGGGATGTGGTGGGATCTTCTTGGCATCGCTGCAGAATCTGAAGTTTTCATTCGATTCTATTCCTAGTTCCCTGAGATGCTACCCGAGTATGCAATGGCCCGTTAGGAAGCACGTTGGAATCCGTAGCTGGTTTCTATTGGTGCCTAGGCAGGCCTTGAACCTCTTCTGGTGGTAGTTCCCAGAAATGTTCTTTCCTTGTCTTGAACCTGAGAGTTCTTTCCAGAGCATTTTCCTTTTGCATTCTTCCTTTCTTCAAAGTTCCTCTTGAATTGTATGCGGTCCCAGCCTTCAGCTCTAGTCTTTCCTTTCAAATTCATTGGCTACCCCATTTCCCTCTATTCCTATATGACCTGGCACAAGTCTTGACAAGTCTGTTTATCTTTTTCAGACACTCATAAACCAGTTTGGATCTGATTTCATATGAACTCAGTGGCTTGATGGCTGTTGAGGTTGAATTAAGCACATCTTCCGAGCTCTTGTTCCCAGGGATTCTGAGAACGTAGTTCGGGGCCCGTACACTCCTGGAACCGTCTTTGTACCATGTTTGATACTCAAACTTGTGAACTTCGTTGGTCCAGTCGCTTTTACTGCTCAGTTTAGTCAAAGCAGATGGCTAAGGATCGTGTTAGCCAAGAACCTTATTCGTTGAATTCTGTGACATTTTTCTAACATTCAACCATTTAACAAATAATTGGAGGCATCTCAGGGCAACCTCATAAAAGAAATTAAAAAAGAGAACCGCATTTTAAATGTCCTATTGTTTGATCTGTTTTCTGATGGCTTTGGCTTTTCTTCGATATTTTACCACACACTAGTTCGTGAATTGTGAATTTTTCACAGAACTTTACGTTGCTTCAGACAATTGAAGACACAATTATTAAGCGCCCTGAGTTCATAGTTTAAAAAAATAGAGCGTATCGACTGTTTGCAAGACTATTTTCCAAGATGTCCTCCGAAGAAAATTGTTATCAAAAATTCAAATAACGTCTTGTCCACATTAATGGCGACCTTTTCTCAAAAACAGACCATCATAGGGTATCATACCACCGTTGAGACACACTACAACTTTTTTGTTTATTTGCTTTTATTTTCATTGCTGGCGTTTTGCTCATGCGGTTCACATGTAGGAACGAATGAATCGCTCATATACTCGTATGTAGTCCCTGTGTATTCTCGTAATGCCAATTGATTGAATAAGGGCGATTTTCAGGAAGTAAATGTGAAAGTTCCCAACCATAAGTGCGGTTGTCTGAACTGTTACACTTTCCTCCGGATCTTGAAGTCAAGTGAACATCACCCTCACCCGTGTTGGTGAAAGGACGGTTTGGGTTCCCGCAGAAGAAAAAAAAAAGCGATGACGACAAAAAAAAAGAACTGAAATGAATGAAAACATCACAAAGGCGGGCGGAATGCGATTAGTGGGAGGAATTGAAGGATATATAAAAAAACGAGCAATGCCAGGACTCACGTGCGTCGGTCGTACACATACATCCGTACGTACAGAGTCCTAGTATTAGGGAACGAAATTACACATTCGCTGTGCAAACTTTTCGCATTTCTTACCGCACAACAACGAGTACTTTTACTGCTGATGATGGCGACGTGTGTATTAGGTTGTGTGCATGTTCCGTGTGTAGGTTCCCATGCAAAACCAGGATAACCAGATTTACAGAGTTTTCATCTGAATGCCACATCGCTCCGGAGGGACTATTGAACAAGTTGGCTGGCAAACAGGAGCGTTGGGGAATCGAGAGCTGTGGGGATCTGAATCCGGATGCTAGATGCATACAGAGGAATCGTGTGTTAGATGCCGTTGTTGATTTTGTCCGCGTACTCTCCTTTTCAATCTGATGTGAAGTTTCACACAAAGCTGTATGTGGTCGGCAACGCAACGGAATACACAAATGCTCTGGATGGTATCTAAGACCGAATTTATTCTCAGTTCGGTGTTGGTTTTTTTTAAAAATGTGATTAGATGAAAAACTACTTGAACGTGTGTGCATTATTCATATGCATAGAGCGGGGTATTCAAGGATTACGTGAAAGTACCTGCAGTGAATTTGATTGAACTTTCAATTGTACTTAACAGCGGAATGAAAAGGCACAAGCTATGATCGGTGAGCAGTTTTATATTTTGAATGGGGGTATGGTTTGCTACAACTGCTAGTACTGGATTTGTGGATTTAAGTGAATTTAACACCAACATTGACAGTTGAAACTTAACTTGGAAGAGGCAGTTAATGACAAAGTAAATTAAAACGCATTATAATCTTCTCGGGGAGCCTATTGGTCGATCTAGAAGGCTATGGCCAGAATATAATACAGTCAGAACCACCATATGGACAGAAAATGCCTGTCATTACTGGTAAGATTAATTACAGGCCACAATATACTCAGGTACAATGCAAAAAAGCTGCACCTGACCGAAGATGATCTATGCAGAGGATGCGGAGACGAAGAAGTACATTGGGACACAACCCACTTTCTTTGTCTCTGCAATATTAGAAAAATAACTCTGAGTAGATACCTCTTCGATAACATCGAGGAGCTTTCCGATGGTTCACTGTCGGATCTGCTCAAGTTTGCAAGAACAACCAGGTGGCTGTCAGGTATATAGAATCACGCAGTAGGAAGTAGCTGGTAAAATACATGGGTACCACAACGGATCTACATTGACCTAAGTGAGATAAAGAGGGTTTCATCGTCTTCATCGGCCCGCATACCTAACCTAGCGATGAGCTACATCAAGGTCGGTCAAAACCTCACTGAGGCCTTTTGATGTCAAAAAGTATTATATTTAGACAAGGTGACGCGCTGTCACTCGACCAGAGGAACAATCTTTCAAAAATCCGTCCAATTACTCGCATACGCCGACGATACTGACATAATTGGAAGAAAGGAGCATAGTGTCATTGGTACGTTCGTGAGTATTGAGACGGAGTCGACGAAAATGAGGACAAGACCAAGTACATGATGTCAATAAGAAAGGATACTCAACACCGATGTTTCGGACAGAACGTCACTATAGACAGTTATAGCTTTGAGGTAGTTAAGGACTTTGCCTACCTAGGCTCCGCTATATACTCAGGCAACGACACCAGCGCTGAGATCAAACGAAAGATACCTCTTGCCAATCGCTGCTTCTTTGGGCTAACAAGGCAATTGAGTAGCAAAGTCCTCTCTCAAACGAGAGTGACCCTTTATAAGATCTTAATCGTCCCAGTCCAACTCTACTACGCAGAGGCATGAAACTCTGTTAAAAGCGGATGACGTTGCTCTTGGCTGTTTCGAGAGGATGATTTTCGGTCCCGTCTGTATAGACAGTGAATGGAGGAAGAGATACAACGACTAATTGTGCGGGCTGTACACTGACATCGACTTAGACCCAACGACTGGTCATGTAGAGCGGATGGACACCAATGTTCTGGCCCAGAAAATCGTCGAATCTACCAGTGAGGGACGGCACAGTAGAGAAAGACGGCTAATGAGATGGCGGACGAAACTGGAAGGGGACCTTAACTAACTTGGCGTGTGAAACTGGAGGCAGCTGGCTAAAGATCGCGTTAGCTGGAGACGCTTGTTGGTTGAGGCCCAGTTGTATGCCGGACTGTAAGTATCGATGAGCGTGTAACAAATCTGACTACCGACGTGTGTCCGAAGACTCAGAGATGGGTTAGGTAAATTGGCAGGCAAAAGGAAGGAGAATCCATTTCGTCACACTCAGATCAAATCAGACTCATTGTGATATCCATTGGGGGTAGGAAGATGTCCCCTACACGTAAAAGCGTTTTCCAATAGTTACAAGTAGAACATGACATGTGATACAAACCATCCTATGGATTTGATGAATTTCATTATTTGTTTCACCGGTATATCGGATCATTCTTCAATGTCCTGGAAAAAGTGCCGTCCGAGAAACTTATTTCTTAGATGGTAGAGACTTGTGCAGTGGCAAAGGAAGTGAGTTACATCTTCAAGGACTTCCTCATCGCCACTCCGTCTACAGAGGTCTTCTTCTGTAACACGAAAATTTTTCATATGGTACCGCAGAGTATTATGCCCTGTAATCACTCCTATTAGGAGGTCGTTCTGCAGAAGTTCCTAGCCTCAAAATTCCCCTGCTCCAAGCTTAAGTGTGCAAGGCAGGATTCTCACTGAAGGTTCAATTTGTTTCGAGGCTGTTGACGGGTCCTTTTTCGCTAATTCATCACCGTTCTCATTACCTGGTATGCCCTCATGTTCAGGGACCCAGCAGTGTTTTACTTTGTGCTACGTTCCAAGAACCTTAAACCTCTTCTCATCAACACCTCACATGCTTCGATTTTATTTCTGTAGCAGATATTGCTTATCTTGGTATTCCCCTCGTCGCCGTCTTAAGGGCGGCTAATGCCACTGCTAGGATCTCCACCTGAAAAGCACTGCTATAGCTCGGAAGGTTGACGGATTTGGAGATGCCCAGCGGTTCGGAGAACATACCTGCACCCACACCAGTATCCATTTAGGATCCATCGGTGTAGACAGCTAGAGATTGCGTACTTGGTATTTGCCCGCTTTTTCACTCCTCCGTGCTCGGATAGTTGCCTAGAAATGGTCTTGTGAAATCTAGGTAGGGTGTTGTATAGTCGCTTGTGACATATCCGCTTGATACACTAAGGTTTTTGTAACCAAGTGAAAGATATGCACTGAAAAACTTGTCTTACCTTAAGGTACTTTACCGCCTGCGGGGTTCCAGGACAAGCTTTACGCCCCAGAAACCTCTTGCCATGTTACCCTGAAATCAGGCGCCTCTTAAAGCCTTGAATTTGAAAAACGTAAAATCCATATGGTACTGGCTTCAATGCCCTTGCCAGGACTTGGCTCGTTTTACTTTGGTGAGTTTCAAGTCTTACCGACATGCCGTAGATCTGCTGTCAAGGTGTTTAGGCAGTGACCTCATACGTTTTTGCCGACTGATATGATTCTAAGAACTGTGCCTGACTTTCAAGCTCCTAGGGAACACAAATCATCTTAAAAGAAACTCTTGTCATTGTAACTACTTATGTTTTCTACGAAATAAAAGATAAAACACCGTCAGAGTGCGTCAATGCCAGTCAGTATGTCAACGTGCATTTTTTCTACAAATAATCTCTTATCTATTGCAATCGAAGCGGCAGTCCTTTCATTGCACGCGTCGCTAATGCCGCCGTGTATGGACGAACACCTTGTGTAACATTGTTTCCCGAAGAAAGTCAAAGTGTTCTCGAAAACTTTTGCTACAAATCTCAACAGCGAGCTACTCGGGTGGTGGCAGAACAAAACTTCGTCTCTGGAGTGCAATGTCTCTGAAGTACCTGGCAAATAGTGTGCAACAATGTACAAACAACAGGGGAACCATAGTCACGCAACTTGTCGGACGGCACGGTCCCCTCAAAGGTGTTTATTTATACACCCAAGCACCCGAGAGTTTCTGGTTTTTTTTTTCTCCTTATGAAACCTAAGTAATGACTACTTTTGTGGTTTTCCGATCACGGAGCAATAACACTCTCGTTTACCGTCAGAGACGGGGTGGGGGTGAGGGTGGGCATAGCATTTGACAAACGATCAGAACCCGGTTTGGGAAACACAATCGCGGATGACAGTGAACAAAACCTGAGTGGAACGTCACAATAAACATAAAATAAATCAAAAATTCAATTGAATTGGTTTGTTCCCATGGTTTGATTGCTGGATTTATGCGCGGTGTGCTGTTTTATTGAGTTATTGCGACAGCAACGGAGAGTGTCAAGGGTGGGGTGGTAGGAAAATTTCGGGTGCAAACACTGCTCGTAAATCACCAGAGTCAGTTTGGAACTGTTACGGGTTTAATACGGCAATAAAACACACATTTCGCTCCACTTTATTCACTTTATTACCGCGGCGGCGTGCAGTAGCGAGGGTCTTGCCAATGAGGGTGGCCGAACTGAAAAACCTATTAAATCAACTAAAGTCTAGATGGCGCTGTTTAAATTTGTCACAATGACGGGTGGAACTTTGATTGATACGCACACGTCACGCAGCCTCGCATGCCGATTGTCGATTGACAATATGCTCCTCTGGTCCCGATCACATCGTTTGCCAATGGCTGTATGTAAAAACTCGTACATGTGGGGAATTTTTGTTGTTTTTATTCCTCCTTGTGACACCACCGCACGTCACCCACCGAACGAATGAATTCAGCGTCATACATCATGTTAGCAGATAAAAGGACTCATTGGGATTGTTTGCCATGAGGTGGCATCAGATTCATGCTGAACGGGTGTTGGAATTTCTTGGAAACTTCTCGTTGTATCACATAAATCGCAGCGCAGTCGAATCAGCGCGGGAGATAAATCACAAACTCGCACATACATTTCGCCGATCAAATCAATCTAATTGACATCACTCAATGTGATGCGACTTTATCCGAGCCAAGACAACAACGTCGAGGACGATGACGATGATGATGATGATGATGACGAGGGTTGCACACCAGCAAAATGTCCCGATGCTTAGACACACGGATGCTCCGCACACATTTGTATGCGGAAAAATGTAAATAAATGAGTTTGCAACACACCCCTTCGCAAATGATTTCGTCGGGGGTGGATCGGTGATTTACCGTGGCGGCGGTTATTTACCGTGCACCCTTATTCCAAACAGCAGACAGCCGTCAATTCCGCCAACAAATGGCACACACTGTACACACTACACACATCGCATCGCATCTATTTTCATTTTCATCAGGTGGATTGATATTTTCGATTCGTTGGGTTGGACTGTGCCGAAATTGAAAAGGCTCAGCCAGAGCGAGAAGCACTCCATAACTGTATGTACATATGTGTGCAGCACAGCATGTGCAGCCACACAAAAACACCCCCGCTGTCGTACTCACAGGTCTTGCTATATAAATTTAAATTTAAATAAATGCAAATTCAATGGATCTCGGGGTGGGATAATCGATTTATTGTTCGACGTTGTATCACATTTGGCCAGAAGGGTGTTTTCTAACGGTCATGCATTTGCTGCCTGCTGGATGTGGTCTACCCTTTAAAGATGTCCAACTTTCGAGTCTACATATTTGTGTTGCCATTTTAAAATGGCACTTTCTAATATTGTGTTTTCGTGCCAGCAAAGCGAAGTTAGCCAATAAATCAGCTCTGCAGGCATTTTAATGAGAATGTGGCAGGCAGGCTCTGACAAATGAGCAAAAAAGTTACATTCTTACATGATTCGCTAATAAGTTTCATATTTAAATGAGAATTTGTCAGGATTGATTAATGATGACTATAGGAAGGTCGTGAGCAAACAATTTTAATTTATTAGAACCGAACAAAGAGCCAAGACTGCGGTTTTAGATTAGGGGCGCTCAGTTGTATTGCGCTGACATTTCGCAGGTGATATCATTAATTAAATTAAAATAATAAATATTTCTTATGTTCATAAGTATGAATTTTTGAAACAAGCACGAGAGAAGGACAAGAAAGCGATAGGTTCGAATATTTGTCCAGAA
The DNA here is from genome assembly GCA_917880715.2 of Matsumyia berberina. Lineage (NCBI taxonomy): Eukaryota > Metazoa > Arthropoda > Insecta > Diptera > Syrphidae > Matsumyia > Matsumyia berberina. The sequence continues at coordinate 42,979,110 of OU862870.1, forward strand.
TTGTTTGCAAACAAACTGTGGCAGGGTCAAATTTGTATTAAATTTGAGCAAGAGAATGCAGGATCATTTCCTCCTCCTCTTCGTCCCTGCAGCTCCTCCAGAAGTCATTTGAAAAGAGGTCCATCCTTTTGGCATGAAGGCCAATGGGACAATGGGCAGTAAGAACACCAATGACGGTGCTAATAAGCGACCTTTTGAGCAAGATCAAGTTTTTAAATCGACTGAGATTTAGCATAGGCCAGATCTTCCTGGAGATACGGCACGTGGTACCATTCCCCCATCTTTGGTTTGTCTTACTGATAGTGTCTAAGAGTAGTTTACACGTAACGAGTCGAATACCCAGACTCCTCCGTTCCGGCAGAATGTCCAGAGTAGTACCACGTTTGGCGAGATCATCGGCCTTACAGTTCCTTGAAATGTCCCTATGACCGAGTACCCAGCATAGGTGAATGTTAAAATGTTCTGCCATCTCCATGAGAGATAAGGGACAATGTGAAGCAGCTTCTGATGTACATGTAACTGATTTCAGGGATTTATTAGCAACCTGGCTTTCGGTAAAGATTGTAATGTTCCTGAAAGATATCACATTATGCCTAAACCAGGATAAAGCTTCGTTGATCGCCATGATTTCCGCCTGAAAAACGCTACAGTGCTTAAATAGACGGAAGGGAATGCTCAGGTTAAGCATATCGGAGAAAACATTACCTCCCACTCACTTAGGCGAAGAGACTCAGGTGCCCTGAAGCACAGCTATTATAAACATAGGTCCTTACGCCACCTGAACACTATTCCACTTTTTTACCCAACAGAGAAAGTAGGGAATCTCGCACGCTAATAAGTGATCAAGCAGTCCAAAGCTACACTGATGGTTTTAAGATGGATGTATGTACATAAGTACTATCTCTGGTTGATCAGTACATGGTTGTTCAGTAAAGATAAATGAAACAAACTCCCGGTTGACTCTAGGGCCTTATAAGTAGAAGTTTTCGTCGTTGATAAAGCAACAAGAACAAAAGATCACCATTCTCGTGGACAGTAAGGTAATTATCAACGCTTTAGACAATGTTAGTACCAAATTTAAAGCAGTATACCATTGTCGCAGAATCCTGAACAAAATAGGCGACATCCGCAAGGTCAGGATCTACTGGGATCCCGGACACAACTCTATCGGGGGGCAACGAAAAAGTAGACCAACTAACTCTGTCTTAGGAACATAGTCACACATCGATAGACATGCTTATACCAATAAATGGTAACGTAGATTACAAGATGAGAGAATTTATCAACAGCTCTTGATCCCGCAGCTTATCGCAAAAACAAAAATGAAGCAAAAAAACTCGTATCCCAATCTGTATACTGCGGTTAAGTCACATGCCCACCAGGTTCGGTATCGACTCCACGGATAATTGCAGGAGCAGTCAAGATACGAAAGAAACGAAAACGATTAGGCACAAATCTTGAAGCCTTCGAGTCCGACACATAGGAAGCAGACGGGTTTTAGAATTAGAAAATCTAAGGTAAGTTTCCTGAAAGGACAATAAACTACGACCTTAGTTTGATCGTGGAGTGCATGCATGTATATATTCAAAAATTTTAATCTGTACATCCGCAAACTACGTATCCAGAAGATGTTATAAAAATAACTAGAAGTGTTGTTCGAGAGTTATAAGAGGCTGCACATACATACTCCGATGCGGACTCGTCTTAGGAAATCGGAAGAGGCCTATTGTCTTACCACAAGACCTATAAGTAATTCTGAACTACTCAGAGCTTCTGGTGAAGCCGATGATACTTCTGACGTCAAAAAAGTTGCAATGTTGAAAAATTCGTCGAAGAAAGATACTCCTAAATAAAGTACTCTACCTCTGCACAGGGCCCGAGAGGTGCAAATATTTTCCTTCTCTTTGTTGTAAAATTGATTTGCGGTTGCTTTAGTCAGATCTGTTTGGAGCTTTCGCATGTCGTACATTTCTCCCATCAACGGTCGATTTTACTGATTGTAACTAGTTTAAGTGCACGTAATAAAAAATACACCAAGTTCCAACTCTCTGGCGAGATGGTCAGCCTAGCAGTTTCTGAATTGTTTCACCACCTCTAGGAGATAAGATTGACCTTTGATAAAGTTAGTGAAAACGATTCCAGAGACTTAATTGATTAAAGGCTGCCTCTATCGGAAAGGAGGAATAAGGAAGAAAACGCAACCTTTGTAGAAGACACAACCACCAACAACTAAGTAAACATCCAAGACAGCAGTTTATATCCACGGGATGCGAGTATCAATTGTTGCGCGGAAGTATCGGAAGAGTGTAAACGGTGCTTTGGAAGATGAAGGTACCTTAAGTCGGCCCAACGCCCAAAGAAAAAACCATTGCTTTTCTTCCTTTGATTTCCGATGGGATGTTGCTGTAATAGCATAGCCAACTTAGAGAAAGTCCCTTTCTATCTATCTGCGAAGCACCTTCCTTCATGCGATGATTTTAATATAATTATGCAGAACTCACAAGCTAGAACCAGGGGCACAATCTTTCAAAAATCTGTGCTACGCAGACACAACGAGTTGGCAGCAGTACGAATGCGAACAAAAGCGGTCAAAATAGATTGCGGTGACGGAGAGTAAAATCGATTATTGGGACACAGCATCGACAAATCGGACAGAACGCTACAGTAGACAGCTGTAAATTTGAACTGCTTAAGGACTCTGTCTATCCTGACTCTGTTATCACTTTTGATAAATCGGAAATAAAAATAAGAATAATTCCTGATAATCAGTGCTTCTTTAACCTGAGAAGGCCAAAAGGTGGTAAACTCTATCCTGATATACTGAGGGGACTGAAAAAATACCTTAAGCCCTACGTTATGGCATTGAAGCACGGACTTTATTTATTCGCGTTGATGGGTCCCGAAGGAGCAGATTCAATTACAATTTATACAAATGCCGCGGAAGCAGTGGTACTAAGTGCACCTCTAATGCACAAGCAAGTGGATCTTAGAATTGTTCCTCACAAATTGAGGTGTTTGTGGTAGAGACGTATACATAGACAATCACGTGAGATTGTAACATGGGTCTGTTAAAAGACGCGTAGAGCTAGAGTAAAGAAAGAGGTTGCTATCCATCCTTCTGCAGACAACCTTTTTAGCTCCTCTAAAGCCTGAAAATGACAACTTGGTTCTTCAGTTCAGTTTTTTCCCAAGATAAAATGCAGATATTAAACATTGTCAGCCCAAATGAGACTGATTTTTAAAGGGAGGCTGAGGAATCTTATGTTTCTAAATAAAGAATACGAACTCAGTTTTGAGCGGTTTAACTCGTAGGAAATAACTAGAGGTTCGTTTCAAGACATCGACAAGACCGATGTCCCTTAAAGTGTCAGGGCATTTGTGTACCTTAGGCAGAATAACTATCGCTTATGCAATCACGTTAGACTCCGCTCCTTTCATAGACGAGTAGCGTTAACTAATTCTCGAGAAAGGATGTCCCCTTGAGATGTGCCGAAATCAACAACTTACAAGCTGATGCTCCACACAGTTTTGTTCTGATAATATCGTCTGTGATTGATCAGCATTTTAGACAAAGTGTAGATGTGACATTGTTAAAGACTTGTTTAATAGAAGGAAAAGGACTCCTCGTGTTCAGTGAAGTTTTCAATGATGGATTCAAGCGCCAGCAAGGCCATCTCAAATGAACCACGAAAACAAGTGCTAACTATGTCTAAGAAGTAAAACATTCAAACAGCACCTTTAACGTTTAAACCAACAGCCGGTTGCTTCAAATCCCATCGAAGGTGCGCCAAACAGAAACAATTTAATGAAAATGTTTCAAAGTAAATCATGATTTACCTATTTGCTTTGCACCTTCCTTTTCAGCGAGCAATAAATCTGTTTTGGGTCAAGTGCACACCCGACCAAAAAACAAACACCGAAGAGGGCGAACAAAGGACAAGAGTAATTTACGATTACTACCCATTATAAGTGATAAGCATACAACCCAAGCGATACCGACTAGCAACTGCCACCATAATTTACCCCCACCACTGAACCGAAAAAAAAAACGACAAAATTAAATCTCAATATCACTCGATAATTGTGGGTAAACTAACAGCCGCAACTGCTTGTGTGGTTAATTGTGCTCACAATAAATAAATAATTTTAATTTTCTAATCGGATATGGGTCATTGAAGTATTCTGTGCAGGCCATGTACTCGTATGTGCCTCCGCCGAACACTTCCTCTGCACGGAGAGGTTTTTGTTAGCCACCCTCCTCGGTAGAACCAGTACGTCGTCGTTACCGCCGCGCCAACCAATAATCTCATCGGCTGATAATGGCAATAATTATTTAATCGCTGTGATTTATGAATTCCAACGCGCGTTGAGTTCTGAGCCGAGATATCATGGCTCGTAATCGGCATTGTAATGGGCGAGCTGTTGTGGGACTCTTGTGTGTTTGTTTTTATTCATAGATGGCCTTGATAGCCGTGTAATGTGTACGACGGGGACTGGATATAATTTATGACAATCGAAACGAATCGATGCACACAGATTTATGGATTAATGTGGAGGAACTCACCCGTACGCAGCTAGAGTGGGGTCATAGGGATAGTATCCAGTGGTTGGCTGCAGGCCGGCCGATGTCCACGCACTCATATCGGACCCTGGACCACTCTCCTTCAAGGCATAAGGGTTGCTCTGAAAGAAAAGAAAAGAAAAGAGATTTGTGTTTAAATTGATGGGCTAAGTGAAAGCATAAGAAGGGTTTATCTGTACTGATGATGGAGTTATAATGATAAATATACCCCAATGGAGCAAAGGATTAAAAATTATTATCAACGAGTGATGAACAATTTGTTTATATAGTTGGAGGAGGAGTAACTCAATTTGTAAAATCAAGCTGGACGGAGATGAGACACGGAGGTTGGGTGGAAGTCTGATGTTTTATTATCTGAATCTCTAATCTACTCCCAAGCGCTGAAGTATCTCGGGGTTGACTGAGACAAACGAAAAAGTTTATCAACCCCAACTTATACAAGGCCAAGATTTTACTTGATCTCACCAAAGACGAGTTAATCCAGCGGAAATTCGGAAAATTGAACCTAAGGCTGTACTTAGGTTTATCAGAAGCCTCAATATAACCTCTGGTTAAACCATATGGGCCACCACAATAGACCTAATATGTCGCAGTGTGCATTTAGAGCCCCTAATACAGAGAATACAGAATAGACAAGCGACTAGAGCCTCATGTGGTAGACAGCGCTTATACGGCAGAACCTGGGCTGGATATTTCGATAGTTGGATCCATTACAACATGTTTAGTGGCCAAAAGTTCTTGACCGGACAACTGCAATGAAGTTTGAGTAGCTACAGAGAATGGCCTGTCTCAGTATAACAGGCGTTATGCGCATCAGCCCTTCATTAGGACGGGAGTTGCCTGTTCTGCAAAGTTGGAGCTAGAACCCGAGTATAACTCAGGTAATCTTGTAGGAGAAAATATTTGACTCCATTCCAAGTACGGACATGTTCTGCACTATCCCCGACGGAATCTTATTTGAGGTCAAAATATAAGACCGTGTTGACTGCTCTAATGAAGAACATTTATTGAATCTAAGAAGTGTGGTATGATTCACCGACGTTCAAATTGTTTTCCTTAAATACAAACAAACTAACTTACACACAGCAAATGCATTCGCATTATTGTGAAATACTGCAATTGGTTCATGTCCTAGTTCGGCGAACTAATATGGATAAAATACCGATTCAGCCTACATGTCGAATGTATGTAGGCAATATGTTTAAGTGTAACACAAATACATTTAAAAAAAACAGTATACACATTTTTACAGTATTTTATTGGTCCGCTAGAAGGAGAGGGTATCGCGGTAATTGCACCAACTTTACCAACCATGCAATTAACTCATTTAATTACGGCGAATCACAGTACGATGGGTGGTGGTTTTCTGTTTTTTTTTTTAAACGCATCACACGCACCTCCCCCAGGCGGTATAAGTTTGAGCATTCAATTTACGCGGTCTTCATAATTTCATTGAGTGCAACTGCTACCGCAGTAATTTTTCCTTCTAAGTGCGTACACTACACAGTGGCAACTGATGTTTGTGGGGCGGAATATCTACGCCGCATTGTGCATATGCATGGATGTGTATTCCTCTCGTCGACATCATAATTATATGGAGCGCTGCATACGTGCGTGATGACTGCAAAGTACATTGCGGGACCTTGTTGCGGCTCATAAGTGGCAAATGCTGCTCAGCTCACATGCAATGTGAACTCATCTAATTAAATTTTCCTCGTTAAAAATGAAAAATTGCAAATAAATGAGAGAGAACGCGTTGCTAAAAGTAATACTCTCCGCATTTGCGTTTTACAAAAGAAACGCACTGTAGGCCATGAGATGTGAGTGGAGAAATTTACTGAAGTTCCATCAACCACTTAACACACCTGTTCGCATTTAGCTTGTTGAAAGAGTGCGGATTACCTCGAATTAATTTTAAACTTATTTTCATACTAATAGACTCGTTTAACGCACAAAAGTTTCCCATATTTTGTGTATAAATTGAGAAGGGGGAAGAGTAGAGGAGACTCTTGGGGGTTGTAAAACGGGAATTTTGCAAATACCAAAAAGTCACGAAAACAATTTGTGATATCTTTGGCGAAAGGAATGCCTATGAGTGGTTTGAGATTCAATGGATCTTATCTGACCTAAAATTTTATTCAGGCAGAATATCTCAAGTTAGCTTTTTTTGTGTGTGGACTAAGCAAACCTCCCGGAACTGCTTCTTGCACTTCGTTAGGGCAAAGGTACTTTTATTCGCAATCTTCTTTACCTTCAGCACTTTCTCGATGTAGGATTATACTCGGTTTTAATCTTCCTCACTCGAGTGTATAACCCTAACGATGTTGTCTTGTTTGAATCCGCCCACCTCTGCTTCTCTCAAAGCCCTCTAGTGCAGAAGGGCGAAGAACTTTTGTTTAAAGAACGTTGTCTTGAGTCGAATCACTACACCATATATGGAGAAATCGCTATTTTTTTCCATCCTGTGAAGATACTTGTCTTCACTTCTCCATATCCTCGACCCATGCAAATCCGATGGTCCTTGCAGTACACTAGTTTTTATGCTGCAGCGTTGCATGTTGATCTCTTTCCTCCTCAAATTCTGCCGTTCTTACGTAGGCATATGTCCCTCTTTTAAATGGGGTTTTCACCTGTAACTACGACAATGGTTGACTCTGACACAGTAGAGCTGACAGCATAGTATTAACGCAAAGTACCAAAAATGCTTCGAGTTGTTAGTAATTAAGGGGGCGTATGCGATAGAACGAACCGCAGAAAACACAGCACTAACAATAATTAAAACAGCAACCAACTGGAAGATGCAAAGAGATTTCGAAGATTACTGGGTAAACTGATCGACGTGCAAAATGACGCAATCAGTCGTAAAGAAACCAATTAATCTGCTTACTAGAAAGGTTCTAGGTTCAATTGAGGCTGACGGTGGGACTCATCACAGAACACATTAACCTCAACAAACACATGCATAGACTGGGTCTCGCTGACACAGAGACATGTAGGAACTGCGAGGAAGAAGAAGAAGATCTCGAACTATTCCTACGCCACTGCCCAGCCCTAGCGAGAATGCAAAAGAAGACCCTGGGGTTCATGTGGATACCGGATACAAAGAAATCGGCGGCATCCTGAAATTCGCCAAAGAAACAGGAAGGTTTGCTAGACCACACGTACTCTTGTGTCATCTCCATAATTATTTCCACGTTCCCTAGGTCCCTCCCAACATACGTCCCAAACCAAACCTATCCCTGCATTTCCGTCGATTAAAAGAAAAGAACGCAACTGGCCCGACTGAGGCCTTAGTGAAGAGCCTTTCGCTCATATACTATGCCATACCATACCATAATAAGAAAAGACTCTGAGCTAAAATGGTTATTCAGCATCATCTACCTACTACGACTAGAATGGCTAAAACCCTTGAACCTCAAGGCTCTGGAATGAAATATTTTTGAAACTACCCTAAGAGCATGACGTTATAGTGAATTTCTGACGGCTCTTTAATCGACTTGATGTGGGAAATTGGAAATATTTCTTTAAGCTTCGCGGTACATAGGCCATGGAAGCTATTTTCAGTGCTATTACATGGATTCAACGCACAAGCCATGGAAGCTATTTTCAGTGCTATGACATGGATTTTATTTCAATAGTAGAAATTGCTTTTAGTGCTGCCTGGTAGTTGATTAAAAAGGTGATATCATCACGTTGTATTAACTTCATCGTAGTCTCACGTGCAGCAATCATCACTGCTAGGACCTCCGCCTGGAAAACGCTGCTGTGGTCCGGGAGTCTGATTGATCTAGAGAGGCTTAGTTTATCTGAAAATATACCTGCTCCCACGCCAATGTCCATTTTGGATCCATTAGTGTAGATGGCTTTGGTATTGTTCCCATTGTCCATTCTTCTCTGCTTGGAAATGAGCAAGAGAATGGTAGTTTGAAGTCTAGGTAGGACACCGTACAGTCAGTGGTTACTACATTGCCCATTTACTTACTTAGAATCTGAGCATGCCCCGTCGTACTTGACCTCCAGCCATTCGTTTGACTGATTCTCCAGGGCACTTCTGGCCGCAGATTCCTGTATAAACTGATCTAGTGGATGCAGGTTGAAAATAGCCTCTAGTCCTGCTGTTGACATGGTTCTCATGACACTAGTAGTTGCTATGCATACCAGTCTCTGTATTTTCGTGATGGCCTTGAGGTTGGTGGTTTTAGTAGCAGCTTGCCACCACACATCTACCCTAGCTTAGGTTAGGTTGGGTTAGGTGGCTGCCTTCGCTCATACTGGGACACATTTAGACCAGATTACTCCATTATGATACTGAGATAATGAACCAGCTTACCAGCACCAGGAAGCAGAGTATGCAACACAGAGTACATCGAGTTGGACAACAGTGTATTAACTCTAAGAATTGAACCATTTCGTCCCCGAGATGACCATGCATTGCCTTGAAAAACTAAGCAGACATCGTAAGGAAGCTTGTGGAGGAAATTTAGAAATTCGGATAGAATCTAGCCCCTGCAGCTGGTTTTGTTTGCTAACACAACAATTCGTACAGTCTTCTGCTGGGAGTATCCCTCTCAGGATCTCTGAGAGTACGAAAAAAAATCAAATAACCCAATTGCTCCACCCTCATTTACGTAAGAAAGCGGACCATAGGCAGTGAATTCGTCTCACCAACCCCACAGCCTCTGAAATAGACAAACATATGAGACAGTACAATAGGCCTCTATCTAAGAATATTTGAGAAAATCTGCGAGCTAAATCTCAACGCAGCTCCCACAGCAGTCCAACGCACTAACCACTGAGCCACGACAACCACTCCGTAAAATCGTCTGCTGATTACATATTTTGATCATTAGGCACGTCACGTACACGACTATTGCTTGGGCCAACACTCGAAAATACCCTTGCAAAATACTTGAAAAGCATATGGAACCAGAGTCGTAGGATAAATATGGCGCAAGGTCACCAAAACTCCAGTGCGAATGATACCAAAAGCCACCCTGTCTAAGACGATAGATTGCTTTTATATTAAAGCCCATGATACAAGTATCAAGGGGAGGTAGATGAACCAGAGCATCTACAGCAGCGAATTTCGAAAAGCTTCCATGCAGCCGAGTCAGGCAGTTCTCTGAAGATTAGTGCAGACACATACTTACGCGAAACCTTTAGCACTGTCTGTGTCAGACCGCAATCATCCTTCTTGTAAAGAGGACAACACCTCCGTTTTTAGAGAATTGTCCGAAAGCCCACTCTTAGTGCGCCATCAATCGATCATGTCTATAGTCATTTGCCCATTAGCAGTCATAGACAGTCTTAAGGGATGATCCGACAGAAAGTATGGCAACATCATCCCCATATGCCTGAGCGTAGATGTTATTGATAGTATGCAACAAACAGACAACCACCATGAATCACAGCAGTGGGGACAGAAGGCCGCCCTGCAGCAGCCGCTGTTTACCCCTGCCGTAGCACAGAGGTCTTAGTCCGCATCTACAACCAAGATCTATTCATCGCCATTACTCTCATCCACAATATCATGGTCTCATTGACCCCGTGTTGTCTAGCAGAGTCACAGCTATACAGGAACCGTAGATGTGGAAAGCGCTCTGTCTGTGGTTTTGAAGGTGTTTGGGATGTCACGGTTCGATTTGAAAGATCGAAAGCTTGCTTTATTGTACCGAACTTCATCTCAGTGATCAAGCTTGGATACTTCTGTGGCCAAGCTTTGATTGCTGTAGCTGTAAGCTACGAAGCGAATTGAGAATGGAAAACCTACTACTCAGCTTACTCGGTAATGCCTTCACCACCGAAAGCCGTTGCCGAAATCATCATGTGACTTTCGAGAAGTAGGACTGCTCATGTGTTGCTCAAAATAAAGTGAAAATGTTTATTTGGTAGTCCAACGCACAAACCAATGAGCCACGACGACCGCATAAATCTGTTAATTACAATCCAAAAATTGCAAAACTCTGGAGAGACTATCACTGTTTGTTTTTACGCTTCGTTTATCACCTGCTCGCTTTAGCTAAACTATGCAATAGTTTTGTTTAATTATCACCGAAACGGAATTCACCTATGCATGTACCCTTATTATGATTTCTTTATCAACGCATTGCTTTCTGCTACGGAGTCATGCTTAATGCATATTCCACTCTTCATCCGTTCATTGACTTGCTCCGTCCGCGTCGTTGCCGTCGTACAAAATACGGGATCAGCGCATTGACATGGGCATACATGAGCTTGTCTGTAGTAGGTATGTACTTTTCGTTCATTTTGTCATCGACACGTCATCTGATCCTAATCCGCCTAACAATCCGCTCTGTTGCTATCTATCTGTTCAATGAGCTGTGGACACGGCGCAAAATCGAGAGCTTGCAGTGGCCTAAACTCCTTTCGCTTTTGTGAAATGTTTATCCATCATCAGCGAGTGTGTGTGTGTATGTCGGGCAGTGCACACTAGGCCTTAATTAGAATTTTATGCAAATTATTAAACATTAAAATAATTGCGCTCTCTCCCCAGAAACACCCTGTACACTGCACACCGCAGAGTTAATGTGATGTAAAAACGGGTGATTAGTCACACCTCTCACGGAAAGGTCATGTTTGGCTGTTGCTCTGTCCTGCACTGAAGACTGATGGCAGCTGTCCCGCTGATGTATTCGGAGTTCCATCCGACGCCGGCAAGATGTTAATTAACAATAACCGAGGAATGGATGAATGTGTGTGGCTGGTGATAGCCACGTCTTGTTACAGTAAACACCTTTGAAACGCCCTAAAGGACGTTTATCGTCTCCAACTAACCATGCAACACGAATGGAGTGGTAAGCGAAGGAATAAATTCAGATAAATAGAAGAGGACATCAAAGATTTCGCGTGTGCATAAAGCTAAACACTGGTTAGTGGTGTGGGAAAGGATAACTGCGCTTAATCCGCCAACAAACTTCGTGTGCAACGAGAAAACTCGAAAACTCCTTTGGACCGGAGTGAGGGTAGTTTGTGGATAACATCGTGCGGTGAAAGTTGACACTAAAAGAGGAACAAAACTGCAGCAAAAAAAATTCACATTCCTCTACTACCTCCGCACACACTTATGCACTTGCGGAGTGTTTATTATTAGCATAAATCCACACTTAAGCTGCATGCTTAATCCTTGTGGTGCACACGAGGAACACAGCAGCAAGGCAGATTTTTGCGGAATAAACCCCATTTGGATTCAGAGTCCACATGAACGACCACACCAGTTAGCTCAAGATATATTTAATGCACTTGTAACTAGTTTAAGCACCCACCGCCAGAGCAGCTAAATCCAGACCCCACCCTCCATTGTGTGTGCCATATGTGTCCTTTCAGGGACTATTTTGTGTCTGTTGAACGCCATTTTAATTGTTACGACATGCTCACCGCCTCGACAGAGGAGCAAGGTACTCCTTCCTCCCGTCCGGCAATCAAAGTAAAGTTACGAACGCGCACCGGCCCCGTATCTGATCTCTACCGCTTCGATTTTTCCGATACACTTGTAATTGTATTCAATTTCAAAGACAATCCATCCCCTCGTCAAATCGAAGTGCAAGCATTCAAATACCTAATAAAAAGTGGAAACCTAATGCGCTTGCTCGTGTGTGCGTGCAGTGTAGCCATGCAAAAACCTGGTCAAAACGAAAACGAATGCAAAGCAAGTGGAAAGGAAAATACAAAAAGAAACAACGAGCACCTAAAGGGAATGCACTGGGTAAGTATCTCACTTGTTAACACGAAGTAAAACATAGGCATTAGCAGTGCTAGAGAGAACTACCCCTCCCGTTGGCGACTGGGTAACAAGACAATAAGTGTAACCCAATATTTGTTCATCAATTCGAGCCGGCCGGGTCCATAGCTTCAGTTCATTCCAGGCTTTGTTGTTCTTCTTTCTTCGTTCTCTGCTGTTGACGATCGAGCGAGTATGACCGAAGCAGTTAGACAGATACAATAGATACACGCATCCTTAAAGAATAAGTTGAGAATGCTTACGGGCCAAATGATGATGTAGCCTATTGCATTTCCGTTTGGTTGATGGTAATGGAGTAGCAATAATGTGAATAGATGAATAGCACCAAGCACGGTGACCCAGCGGAGGTAGATAGCGGGGGTTAGTAGCATGTAAAATGGACAAATAGCTGGCGCGACAGCTCGGAATGAGCCAAGGCCTAGCTTCTCGCAACCATTCATGTTGTATTGTTTGCACGAATGGAAGGGACCTACAATTTATTGCCGACTCTGAACGGCAATAATAACAATAATGACAGATTATACTCCCGGAGGCTTGTCTTTCCCCGACGAGAGGTGGTGCCGCGAAAAATGTTCGGTGTTCCTGGCTGGGGCTCGAACCCACAGCAGTCCAACGCACTAACCACTGACTGACCTACGGCGACCACCATCTATGACTTACTGAGGAATATTTCGAGATTTATACAAACGATTCCAGAACCGAAGACGGTGCAGGAGAAGGTGTTTTGTCTTATGATTTATAGTTAAATCTCTCCTTTTGCTTTCAAGAGCATTGCACAGATTAAGGCGATGAAAGAAGCCCGATGGTTCTAGAACACAGAAATGACATAGGGACCTCGGAGTTACTATAGATATCGTTTTAGGACTCTGCCTTTTACTCAAACATGCCAATCGACTGATCCTTCCTGCAAATTATTTCTGAAGTAGCTTGCTACAAAGCCAAAGAAGAGAAAGGAACAGTCCTCACTCTTCTCTGTGCGTACCTAGCGTCATTTCTTTCTATAATCTTGGCGACTTAGGACAACACGATGTCGGTAACGTAGTTCGCGTTATCAAAAACTCCCACTGGTTCATTGAATAGGACATACGTAGGTGCTTTCATGTGGTCAAGATGCCTGCAACTGATTTTATGTCTGGATAGTTCGTCGGGAGCAAAGTTCCCTGGGATGTCGTTATAACCTGGCCGACAGCAGAGTATGATCTTACGGTGTTAAGCGATCTCGTTGAAAAACACGCGACATTCATTCACAGTCCTGAATTGTATTGAGCTTAATACAGTGATCTAATCGCATCTTGACGGTCGATACGAATAGCAGTGACATTGGGTTTATCTATTAGCTATACCATGCGGCGGCCTGAGGTAAAGCTAAAATTTTGACATGAAAACTGTTGCAGCGGCTAGGGAGACTGAAGAACTCGTGCATCTACTTCCTCAACTGTTTTGAAACAATCTATGAAGATCGTGATGGAGACATAAAATTGTCGTACATACGTCCTAATCGTGCTATAACCTTCATACTGATACAACAATGACGAAACGCATAAGCCTGCAAAAACGTTTGTAGCAAAAGTCGACACTTTGCACTATTCTCGCAGACCATGCAGCCAAACTAGGCATCCCTTAAAAAACGAATGAAAAAGAAAGACTTTGCCAATTTTCTGCAGCTGCCCGACATTAGCCTTACAAGGCAATTTTTGGATTTATTTAATAAGCCCTCAGTAAAAAATATACCAGCTTTGCCTAAATTGAAGAGGGTATACTTGGATCTCTATAATCTTGAATGATACATTCATTTCTTTTGGACTATATATTGTTTAAGCGAACCAGCCGTAAACGATTGAAGAGCTCAATAAGAACGTCGAAGCAGGCATCGCAAATATGGAGCCAAGTGATGAGAAAAACTTTAGTATCCCGCGAGAAAACTAAGACGGTTATTTTCTTGATATAATATCGCACACATAATTCTCAAGTCGAAAAAATAAATAGAATACCACTTACTCACCCAATCACACTCTCATAAGACAGCTTATAAAGTGCCAGGGTCCACTAGCATTATGCGTTTAATATTCTTCGTGACGAATCAAAAAGACGTCCAGTTTTATTCCCAAATCCTGACGGTGGATTGGCAATATTTTCATTACATAGCTTCCTTAGCAGTAGGGAAAACTGGCGCGTTTTGAGTTCCTTTACCAGACTACCAGCTGTTATTGGTGTGGAATCATATATGAACTTAAGGTAATTTTGGATCTGGCTAAAAACGAGGCTAAAGATCCAATGAATAGTACGAGTTTTTGAAAGTCTACTACATCATTCAGACCTCAGACTTCGATACCTTCTACACCGATGGATTTAAAATGGACGCTGGTACTAGTGCCGGTATCTTCTATGAATCTAGAGGGGTAAACTTATCCTTCGAAATTCGAGACGGATGCAGCGTTTTTCAAGCCGAAGTAACTCCCATTTTACAGCCCGCGAAGCTAACAAAAAATTAAAACATTGTCAGGAAAAAAATTATTATCGATGTTGACAACCAGGCGGCTATTATGTCTCTACAGTCAGCATCGACAAAATTAAAGTTCGTAAAGGTCTGCAGATAAAATCTCAACGATATATCAACGACCAACAAGGTGACTCTATGCTGGGTACCGGGCCACGGGGATATATCAGGTAATGAGAGAGCGGACAAACTTGCCAGGAGGAATGCAGAACTAGATCCTGCATATACCCTTCCGGTCGCAAAGACACCTATTAGCACTCTTTACGGGGATATATGTAGAATGAGGATCAGGACTTATACGCAATGGTGTCACATAGACATGGACACATGTGCAATAGCTACACCGCTATGGCCAGCCTTCGATAAGAAGAATTCCAAAAATCTCGTACAACTTAGTCGAAGGGAAATACGAATCGTCTCCGGTGTCCTTACAGGACACTGCGGAATAG
Source organism: Matsumyia berberina (assembly GCA_917880715.2). Lineage (NCBI taxonomy): Eukaryota > Metazoa > Arthropoda > Insecta > Diptera > Syrphidae > Matsumyia > Matsumyia berberina. Next base: position 42,994,397 of record OU862870.1, read on the forward strand.
GAATCCATGCGGAGCGTCTTGGTTTGTCCTACAACGACTATTGCAGAAGCTGCAGGGAATAAAAGGAAATGGAATCCGTCCGGCAACAGTGTCCCGCACTGGCCACCAGAAGATTGCGTAGTCTTGGTAGTAGCTTCTTCCATGGGCTGGAGGACCTTAATATCGCTGATTTTAGGAATCTCCTGAGATTTCTATCCCTTTCTGGGTGGTTCGTTGGTTTGACTCCCATGAGTATACTTTTATAAGTCTTTAGGACACCCACTAAACCAACCAATCACCTACTGAAAGCTATCGTCATCAAAAAACTCATCCATTCTACATAGAATCTTAGGAAGAATTACAATTTTCACTGATGAATCGCTGGTAGATGGCATAGCGGGAGCAGCACTCTTTTCGGAGGAATTATGTATCGAGAGGGCCAAGAACTTTAGTGTTTCAAATCTGGGCCATGCCCTCATCCATGCCGTGAATTATCCGCATGAAAATCAAGTAACCAGATAATCAAAATCTTATATTTAAAGCTGTATCCAGACGATTGGCAGATCTTACAATATTGTCAGGTCTTCCAATAGAAAATGTGTCCCAAATGTCCCAAATCTAGGAACTGACAAATTTTGTCCGACAATGTTGTAAGAAAAAAAATGTCAGGTCATTGTAAGGCCACCATCGGACAATGCAACTATGAGGTATCTACCAATGGTGTGAACTCTATTTAAGAGTTTCGAGTTAGACTATAATTCAGTTGCCATTGGCGATGGAGTGTGTCCAAAAACTCAACATATGTGCAAACTAAAATGAACTGAGTACAAGCAGGAATCAAAAAAAAAAAAAAGCTAAAGGCTCGCTTATCCACTATGAGGGTCGCGGGCTTAGTGCGCTTAAATGGACCCCCCATACCCCCATCTTAGACTCTAAATCATGAGATGAGATTTTAAACTTGGTTCAACCATATCATCCTGAGCCAACTGATGGCACGGGCTCCGATAATGAATATAATTAATGAGTGGGTCGCAAACGAGGCGAATTGCAGAGAAAAGTTTTTGTATCTAGAGGAAAGTTCTAAGCCTCGCAGGAGGAACTCTCTAATGGATTTTAGCTCTATTCACTTGGTATTGAAACTTCAGAATATGCCTTGAGAGCATAGAGACAAAGGTGCATGTACAGTTCCAAGATTGAGTTTTGGTTAACAGATGGGGAGGAAGTTTGGGCTACTTTTGTATGGAAACCCATAGAATACATACATACATACATACATAGTTCATATTTCAATCAACTAAACGCTAGTCGGGCCAACATTCAATCAATTGAATTCAAATTACCATACCTCATGGAAATGCTAAATGCAACGATTTGATCCGATTACGAATCAATGTCTACATGTGTCACCACGAAGCACGATAATTAATAATTTGTCGACACTCTTTGTGTGACGGGTTCTCTCAGTGAATACTTGCGCAGCGGTCGTCGTCGCCGTTGCAGTCGTCGTTGCAAGCAATATGAAATTAATAACACGCATACGATTCTCCGCCACACCAGCAAACCGAAAGTGCCCTTTAACAGCGATCGCGGGCAAGAAGGTGGCGATGGTGAGGTGCCCATCGATGCAGTGATGCACGCCACACTTTGCATTTGCACACATGCACTCAAATAATAGAAATGTGTTCATGATAAAAAGCAACGGAATAGCGAGACAACAAAAACTTCACCCGTAGAAGATACCTGTTTTCGCTGAAAAAAGACTTCACACACACACAGTCATACACAAGGGTTGAGCGGCTGATGGGAATAAGTAGATAAGTATCTAATTATTTAACATGGCAATTTAGACTTTTAATATGTGTTTACATTGCCAGTGTGTTGTTGTCGTTGACATCGCAGCGGCGGCGGTCATGATGGGAGCGACAGGCAGCGGCAAACTAAAATCGAATAGCTTGATGGTGCGGTTACGAACTTTGTTCCGTATCTATGCTACAAATGCATTCCATGCGGATTGATTTGGCGTTTGACAAGACATGGTCTCTCTTTCTCTCTCTCTCTACGCAGGTGACTTTATCCGCCATCGATTCTCCAAATGTTCAAGATATCTCGCGATTATGGGCCGCCGAATGTATTCGACTACACTGTGTTACAGAGACTACACCCAATGCTTTAATCTAATTATTGCTGTGCACTGTTGTGGTCTAAATAGCCAATTAACAGGGTAGGTAGGTAAGTGCACACAGGTGCTATAAATAAACTATTTTCGCATTTAATTTTGTTAATGGAAATCGAACATTATACCAACCGATAGCTTAGTCCAAGGACAGGTAAGCTCTTGTTCGATTTTCATGCTGCTTGTGGGCAATGTGCTGGTCAACCGTATACACATAACAAAACTTTAAATTTTTAAAATCGGCTTGTGTTCAGCTTTAGTTTGTTTTCCAGATCTGTTTCGAATTCGCATCGACATTTTCGAACAAAATTGTAGCCAGTCGGGTTTTTCTGGACTGTCAACAGTGACAAACTATCAAATGTGAGTCATTTTTCGCGTTCAAGATTACATTTTTGGCAAATCATCATGGCGAGACTTAAACTGCAACAAAGCTTTCAAACTTTTGAAATTTAACCGTAAAATCAGAGCTGCATTCGTCAATGTTACAGAGCGCTTCGTCCGTTTTATGAAAAGTATTGCCGATGTAGGGGCTAGTGTTGCTGGGGACCCAGATTTATCGATTCAACGTCCACTCTATCCACCCCCCGTTTTTCATCCTCCCCTAGTTAACAGGACGATACTTGTACCAAAAACAGTCACCTCGAGCTTCAATCGAAGGCCTTCTCATACCCCCGACTAAGAATTTCGCAAGAAGATTTTCATACGCCCACAACCACCATAGTCAGACCTTTGTACACGACTCGCCTGATTGGTACCCGACTACTAATCTGTAGGTATTCAGCCAGAGTTTAAGTTGCACCAATTACCCCCTCTGTTTTTAATGATAGAATATCAACCGTAATTCTGCTAATGATAGCTCCAAATCGGAGAGTCCCACACTCCGATCCAATTGACTAAATCACCCTTTTCCCTGCCACGGGTACTCTGAGGTCTCTCATCTCATCCACAGATATTGCAAGGTATCCCACAGTAGGCACGGTACTCCAATTCGCTCACGCTTTATCACAAAGTATCAGTCTATGGTCTAAGTTCCTGGCCCTGTCAGTACTGAGTACAGCCACCTTAATTAACCGAACCTATCTATCCGCTATATATGAAAGATTTTGCGAAGGCTTACAAAGTTCAATTGGTACAAGAATTGAGGCCAAACGACCATCATTTCAGCTGTGATTTCAATACGTGGATCCTGAGCAGGTCGGTGATAACATCATCTCACGAAATTGAGCAGTCAATTGATCACCAATATCGTGCAAATTAACGCCACTGGCTTATTTTTTGTGGAGATATCTTTGGACTCTGTCGATAAACTCACGACGATTGATGCTTTGGAAGCAAACAATGTCCGCTTTATCAGCGATATGCGGCACTCGTTACCTTTCTGAAAAAAAGGCCGATCCCCGAATGCACTTTGTAAGATTAACCCGGGGGGCACATACATATATTTCCCGATCTTGGAAAACACAAGATATATTACTATTTACATATGTATGTACGTGACCGAACAAAATGGAATACAATTGTAGCTAAATATGCTGAAAAAGTTGTACTGCAAAGCAAGTTGTTCGTATGTAAGGTGGCTGTCCATGCGTGGTACTGACCGATGTAGGCTAAGAAAAACCCTTTGCGATGCCACTGTGGTATATACCCTAGGTTTCATTCCATCTGTTGAAACAACTTGCCACTCCTGATAAAGCTGAGGATTTTTTTGGCATCAGTATGTGATAATTCGTCCAAATTGTCAAGGTAATAAGCTCCTTATTATCTATCTATCTTTTATGAGATAGGGCAGCTCCTACAAAAGTAATTTGAGAAGAGACCCATCCTTCTGGCATGAAGACCGCTGGAATAAGGGCCAGTAAGAACACTAATGACGGTGCTAATGAGCGACTTTTAGAGCAAAATCAAATTTTTAGATCGAGTGAGGTGAGTGAGATAGGCCAGATCTCTTTGGAGGTACGGCATGTGATACCATTCCTCCATCTTCGGTTTATCTTGCTTTCTCGTACTCTAAGAGTAATTTATAGCGAGTGGAATACTCAGATTCCTGATAGGATGCCTAGTAACACGTTAGGCGAGTTCATCTTCCTTATAATTCCCTGGAATGTCGCTCTGTCTGGGTACCCAGCATAGGTGAATTTAAAAATATTCTGCCATCTCCATAAGAGATGGGTTACTGATTTCCGAGATTTTATAGCAGCCTGGCTATCGATCAAAATTGTGATGTTCTTGCAGGATACCAAATTATGCTTAAGCCAGTATAAGGCTTCGTTGATCGCCATAATTTCCGCCTGAAAATCCCTACAGTGGTCGTGGAGACGGAAAAGTTGTACGTAGGCATGTGTTTTATTCTAATTGACATGCATATGTACAGTACTGAAAGCCGCATCTCCAAAGTCACAAACGTCATCATCGGACTCTGCGCATAGATGGCTGCTGGGCCTGTTAAGATGACGAGGATGAGGAGACCTTTACAAAAGTTCTTCCTTTGCCTATTTATATTTCAAGAGCCATTCTAGAAGAATAGCTCTTCAAACATCAAAATGAACTAAACAAAATTTGAGGTATCAAAGTCAGTTGCTTCAGCAAAATGCATAGACATGCATAGACGTGTAGATGGGGTTAAAATCTATGACCCGGACACACCAGATTGAGGACCTCTCAACTGCGCTTAGTCCAGTCTCCTTAGAATCACGTAAAATATCTTACCTGCTCTACAACTTTTCGTCAACAAACTATCTAACGCCTATCATCAGTTATAAAAGTCCATTATCGACCAACATTTTTAAAACCTCGGCAGATCCTGGATAAAAAGCCTAAAAGTCTAAATCGATACCGAACATCTCTTCATCGAATGCAGCCCATGACAGCTTTCATGGAGATATGTACAGAGTCATGTCTTATCTTTGAATTTCTGCCAAACTCTTCCGTCTGTGCAGGCTATCACCAGTGCGTTCGCGAGTATCCGGACGAAACCTGCCAAAATGGGTTTGGCGGTGAACTGCGGTAAAACCAAGTACTTTCTGTCAACAGCAATGAACACCCAAATTGTCGAATCGACGAAACGAAGAATTAAAAGACTTTGTTCACGTTTGCTCTGCTATCCGCGAAGACCCGTTAGAAGAAGAGTTTATGCCAATCGCTGTTTTTTTGGTATAGAAAGCCACTAGATAGTAACGCCAGGACAGTGAAACAGAGGAAGACCATACCTCAGGCGTAAAGTGATCTAAACTGATCTAAACCGAAGGCAGCTAAAGCGGTTACGTCCCAGATCCACCCAATTCTGTAGTGCCATCATAAATGAATAAATATTTATTAACTTAATCATTCCAGTCCTTGTTTCTGCCGCTGATGCTTAGAATCTATCGAAGGAGTCTAACAATTCTTCGTTACGCATGCGATCCCATTTGCAGCCCCCTGCCATCTGTTTTCCAGGCACAGTCTGGTCAGGATTCATTTGATGCTTCAAAACGGCGCAGTGTATAGAGATCGCCCATCTCTACTGATGTAACAAAACACTATTATGTTAAAATTTAATACTTACAAGTGGCGAATAGAAAGCTGAACTGTCCACACCAATGCTGGGATAAGGATTCTGATCAGTCGATGGATAAGGTGTACCATAGACACCGACGCCGGCTGTTTGTATCCTCGAATAGCTAGATAACGCCAAACGCGCAGAATCGTATTGGCACGAACACACCGTTTGTCCTGATACAGGATCTGTCATAATTGGTCGGCCATTCTCACAGCAGGTACCGGTGCCGGGTGCTGCGTTTGATGTTTGCGAAATTCCGCCAGGACTAAGGGCGCCGGTCGGCACACCGGTTCCCGAACCACCAGACGGGCTCAGTGATGGTGCATTTGCACCTGATATCGGCGACTGGGCACTGGCTGCTGTCGTTGACTGTCCACCGCCGCCACTGCCACCACCTCCGCCACCACTGCCGACCAGAAGCTGCAATGAAAAAAACAAATAAAGTAAACATTAGTCACGTTGGTAAAACCAGCGCCAGGACGAATGGATTAGTGATTGTGTATCCCCCCAAGCTCACTCTGTTGCTATCAAATTAAGAAGTTGATCGATTCTGACTGCATTGTCAAAATATTAGCAGCAAAGGTTCCCTATTTCTTGAGTCTATTTCCACTTCATTAACCATCCACCGAAAATTCTGCCTGTCACAACACAGAGCAACAAAGAAGACAACGGCTCCTGTCACTTTACCAATGACCAGTGATTCGTTTTGGCTTCGGCAGGTAGAATACAATGCGCCGGCCGCTTCAGATACTTTATTTCGGCTCTTTCTGGAGGGAGGCAAATCATGAATACCGTCGCATCTTATTAATTTCTGTTGATATCAAAAGGAGGACAAAAGCAGCAAAAGATAAACAAAAATTAACTGAAAACGAAGACAAATAATGAAGAGTCTAAGGTATCGGATAAAAAAAGATACAATAAACGAACGAACGGAGAGGAAAAAAAAAAGTCAAATAAAGGGGTCCTCGATCTTGCTGGGGATTGTTGGCCTTTTTTTTTGTCTCTTTTGCTGGTGTCCTCTCAATTTTTTATTATAATTTCTTTTTTATTATCAGATTTGAGCGAATGGCAAGCAAAAGATACACTGTATCTGTTGGTGCTTGCCGGAGTGGATGCTCGCAATGGTCATCATACACACACCGTATCCTTACAGCTGGACCGCGTGTTTTTGTGGTTGCTTCTCTCCCTTTTGGTTTTGTTTTGCTTTTATTTTCCGCATTTCGATGCATGCGAAGGATCATCATCATCATCATCATTGTGGCGGTGTAACGCCAACGACAAATTTAATGATTGTGTGTCATCGTGGTGTCGGTGGAGAGGCACCTGGGCGTGGAAAGAGTTACGTCGTCCGAGCGATCCTCACAGCAAATCGATCGAGGATGCGGCGGCCAACAGCAAACGCTGGCTTGGAAAATCACATAAAACCCGATATCAAATTACTTAATGATTGTCTTTCGCCAATATTTATTCAAATCTTCTTCGCATGCGTCTCCAGGGCTGGTCTCAATGGCGATCGTGTGGGTTGGACGATCATCGGAGGATATGTTTCGGGAGTATGTGTGAGGGGTCTTTTCTAGGAAGTTTACGTAGTTCCCGTAGTACAGGTTTATGTCATAATTAGCCATCGCTATTCGAAAAGGAGTTTTTTGTAAAGTTTTTAACGAGGTGGTAGTCATGGCTGGCAATGTCGATCGTTTGAAATTTATTATCCCACTCGTTTGTGGGATTTAATTGTCCCCCCCCCCCAAACACCCGGAGACGACAAAGAGTTTTTGAATAAAAAAGAAATAAATTTCACGGCGGCTCGTATCTTTAATGTGGTGTTGGCTTTTGTCACCCAACTCGGATATCGAAGGCAGCCAACTTTTATCACCTTTCTGGTGGGTTCCGCCGTAACTTACCGGAGGACATCGTTAGAACAAAACATCGAGATAAACACAAATTTGTGTACCTGAGGCAATATGGCGGGCTCTCTGCTTTATGGCTGCGTTAGAAGTGAACGTTTTATAGATACTATTCTAGTTTGATTGAATACCGATTTCTGCGATACCATCAGCCAGATGTCACACCTCAGAATGGAGGCGTGCACACTCTCCGAAGAGAGAGATGGTTTATCTTTATTCGTGCGATTAAAGAAGCAATAACCGTAATTTTAATTGCCCACACTTAGATTTGTCGGATGCGTTAGACTCCATTTTTTTTTTATTTAATTCGGTGGTCTTTCATAGCACTTACTTGTTCTATGTAAACATCGTCTCGGAGATTACCAGAGTTCGTTAAATAAAAAAAAAAAAAAAAAACATTAAACCGTGGACTGTTTCATGGAAGTGCGCGAACAGCACACACACATCATGCGAAAGGGGTGCGAATAACATTTTATAGCCTGGTAAACTGTTTTATGGTGATATGGTAATGAAAATTTGAATTCTGTGTGTGTACGTGTGTTGAGGAATAATCGATTAATCGACGGATTTAATAATGGCAATTCCATTTGGTTCGGCGAAGAGATGTCTGTGTGGCATCTCATGAGCGAGCAATAAACATAGTCAGACATGGATTTTTTCATATGAATTTGTAAGTGTATCTATACTTAGAATGCGTTGGTTTTACTTGTAGGAAAGAAAATAACACGCAAAGATGATGTGTAGCTACGCGGTAGGTGAAGATTCCTATGAATATGACTGAGGAGGAGGAAGCTTCGCTGTAGGTTCAGCAAATAGCTTGCATTTTTCGTTATCAAAAGTTTGTTGTTGGAGTTTTTAAGTATGTTAAGTTGGAAATCTAAGTTCGTTAACTGACAGTGTCGTAGATTTTCTTTAAAGAGCAAATCTTGCTCACTTATGTAGGTGGCGCTAAAGTTCGGGGTGAACCTGTGCCTCAACCAACAAGCCTGTCCAGTTAGTCCCGTCCTTAGCTAACTGCCTACAATTGAGCACTTCAAGCTGTTTGAGGTCCCTTTCTACTTGTGGGCGGCACCTTAGGTGAGGCGTTATCTCTTCGGGTTAGACTCGAAGACTCTGCGAGCCGAAGCATTTGTTTTCATCCGCTCTACATGCCCCAGACATCCCGATGGATTCGTATGTTCTAAACTAGGGCGATGTCGCTGTACAACTCGTAAAGTTCATTGTTGAATCTTCTAATCTGCCCGGCAACACAAACGGGACCGAATATTTTACAAAGAAATCTGCTCTCGAAGGAACCAAAGGCAGGACTGGGATGATCAAGGACTTAGATACAAAATCAACTTAGTTTTTCGGGATAGGGCCTTACGTACTATTCAATTGACTTCTTAGCCCGAAAGAGCAGCAATTGGCAAAAGTCATTCTTCGCTTGATGTCTGCGTTGGTGTTGTAGTCAGATGTGATAGTGTTTCCGAGATAGAAGAAGTCCCTTACTACCTCGAATTTATAGCTGTCCACTATGATGTTTTGTCAGCTTATCATGTGTACGAATTTATGCAGTTATATGTATGAACCATTCCCATGCATCTACAACGTATCTAACAGAGCTGAAATCCATGGAACATTCATTATTTTCTAGATAAATCTTCCTGGCATTTGCGTTCATTTATTAAGTCGTGTTGACAGAACACTGTCAGTTTAGTCGTCAGAATTTAAAACGCATTATTCAGCAATTTTCCACGATAATTTTGTTTTTAAATTAATTCTACTTAACTTCTTGGGCTATGGGTTAGCCTAGGTTAGGTTGATTCATGGGGGAGGTGTGACCAGTCAATGACTATGGGTTTCCAGTGGCATAGATACTACTTTATTGTGATGCCCTTTGTTTTTATTCCAATCATGGGTTCTAGGTGGTTGACTCTTCATTGAACCAGCATCTATACTTAATAAAATATTCGTTTGTGCTTCGTCCTTTAGATTTTCTAGATTTATAAACAAAAACTAGCTGGCGTGACAGCTTGAGATGAGCCAAGGCCTAGCTTCTCGCAACCATTCGTGTTGTGCATGTTAAATTTTTCGGCGGATTGAGAAGCTCTTTCAAAACCAAATAAACTATCGGGGCTTTGTCATTCCCCGACGAGATGTGGTGCCGCGAAAAATGTTCGGTGGTTATAGCTGGGGCTTGAACCCACGCCGCTCGCACAGCAGTTCAACGCACTAACCACTAAGCCACAATAACACCACCAATATTGACTCTGGTTGTTGAATTGTTTGTTCAAGAAGGACAGAAGAAAATACATTTAACTTTGATAAGCTACGAGATCTAGGCTTTCAATTGATCACAAAAAAAAAAATACAATTGTTTGACTGATTGTGAAGATGTAAGGTCCATTTTGTAAACCAATGGTCCATAAAATGCACAGTAGTACTGCACATTGACGCTCCCATAGCGCCTTCATTGTTCTTGGGAAAACAGGAACACCGCTATCCAAGTAAACTGCATCAGATATGCATTGGAAAAGTGACAAAAGTTTTCCGATTTTTTAAGTGCCAATCAGATCATGTATGATAGACAAATTCATGCACCTCAGGTCAAAGATCTACAAGAATATACACATGTCAGCGGTGCATTCAAAGACACTCTCAGCGCCGCATTTGACATTATGTTTTAAACAGATGACGACTCAGGGGTTACTAAGTTGTCAACTTAGCTGACAGAAGTTTATCCCTCAGAAAAGGAATCAAAACATGCAGAGGAATTATTTAAACCCTGGTCTTGTAAGCCAATGTGTTTATTGGTTTGTATGTATACCTTAGATTATGATACGCAAGGCGACCTCCTCGCAGTGGTTTAGTTACCAAGCTGGACATTCCTCGATCTTAGGAATATTAACCTATTTTCGTGCAGCTACCGCCGACAAAGGTTCAACTCATTTTTACACAAACAGATGGATGGGAGTCTTCCCTAAAAATGTGAGTATCTTCCCCGCCTCTAAGCTCACTAAAACTCATTTCAGGCGATGTCCTTGTTAAAATATAATGCCTGCCGTAAATATTTACAACCATGTGGCGAGAAATTGCATTCGATTGTTTTAGATTCCCCGTCTTCCCTAATGAAAATGGTACAGAAGATTCCAAGAAACTACATGACCGACAAGTGTGTTAGACTCCCGCCTTCTGCCGAAAAACGGGCCATTGCTGCGTGTAGATATAAACTCAAACTGGATGCAATCAGGAAAACTAAATGGACAACCATTTTCTCGAATTATTATTGCAACAATACTGCAAGGAAGAAGATAAAGATAAGACTGCTTCCAACCTCCTTTTCACCGCTTTATATGTAAGTGGCTCTAGTTGGCTCAATTTGTTCCGAAGTAGTTTTGGGTATTTGTGTTGTCAATGTGTGCTTATGATCATTTTCATGATATGATATGATACTTGTGGATATTCTTCCAGACGAAATGTAACGAAAATACGTAAGCAATGAAGAACAGCAAGGCTCTTCTACAAAGCGTCCAAACGAAAAAAAAGAGGGCGAAGACTAAGAAAGTGGCAGCAAAGGTGGAATTTGTCATGAAAAGGAAGAGATGGAGAGGGAAATGGATAAATGGTTCACAGAGAGAAGAAGATTTCTAAGCCAAGTAAGTAGAAGTGGATGTTTAAACAACCCAATAAGAGCTACCGCGCCGTTTTAATTCAACAGCTCATGTGACCTCATATTTATGTGAATGTCAGTCAGGAGTCCTCAAATCCATTCAGTAGAGTTTATTAAAAACACTACTTTTCCAATTCTCTCACCCGATATGTCCTTCAGGTTGCCAAAGAATGGTTTGCCAGTGCCGGACATTTGAACAGGAAGCGAGAGAAGGTTCCTAAAGCTACGAGAGTGTTGTGGAATACCAACCTTTGCCACATGCTTGCAATTGGCTAGTGACCAGTGCTTATCACAAGAATTCTGGCGATTTCGGGGCGGGTCCTATTAGATTGACCACATCGCTCTGCAGTTGTTTGTTCTGCTCCATCTGAGCTTGACCAGCGGATTTATATTGCCCTTGACAGCGGTTAGTGGAATATCGACTTGCGTTTATTTCAAGGAAAAATAGGAGCGTGGCTCTGAACTTTGATGGTTTCGCTAGGATTTTAGGAACAGAGAGAACCTTTGTCAAAGAAATCCACAGGAGCTATGCTTTTGTTTGAGCGAATCAGAACCATGGAATACAAGTGCATCAGCGTGCTATATTGCCCAACGCACTAACCACGTAAGTCAGGTGTGAGAGGTCAAGCTTCCACAAAGCTAGAGAAAAAAATTAAAAAATCCCTTCTTTGCAGGGTTGATACCTTCAAGAATTGAGACTACGTTCTATTTAATTTATAGAACTATCCTCTGAGCGGGTAGGTAGGTACTAACCTTTTCGTAAATGCAACATGTAAACGAATTAAGAAACCCAATAAATTTAATTTCCCCCTTTGAAAAGTTTCATAAGCATCGTCATCCAATCCTATCATAAACCTAACCAACTAGCATGTCGTTCAAATCTCTAAACAAAATACATAATTCCAATCGAAAACGAAAAACAAATGTCTGTTTACAAATCCTTCGTCATCGCTATAAATCCGAACCGACACTTACCCCAGCACAGACGCGAAATTGACTCAATTTGGAGTGAACCCACCTGCATATGGTACCACACGGTGGTTCATGTCCGTGGTTCGTTGTTGGACTCCAATCGAAGTATCTTTTCCGCCATTAATCACTCTCAGGCAAACAGCCTCCACCGAAACCAATCGGACATTCTACAAAATGGTTAGGTAAACTGTCAAAATCTATAAATACTCGTTTGTCCGGCGCGGGTTGCTGGTTCGAGTCCCCCCCTCGTATCGTAACACACGGTGTGTGACAACAAAACCTCAAAAAGCCAAGCCCACTCTCGCTCGCTCGCTCACTCGCAGGCGTTCGTCGGTGCGCGTCTAGTATCAGCGAGCTTGTCTTTTGCCGAACACAATGGATAAATGGAAAATTGACAACAATAATGTCAAATAAAAACAGTAATTATTGTCAACTCAAATGTAATCCATATTTGTGTCGTTGTTGTGTCTCTCATTATTGTTTGGGGCGCACAACGAGAGGGTTTTATCGTCGTCGCTCAAACTGCCGTGTCGGAGTTGGAGTTGGAGTACTCGCAGCGGTGTTGGGGTAGCTAGCACTCGTATCTGTGCCTTCGTTTTGTTTGTATTGTTCGGTGTTAATGTCATTATAACCATTGTAGTTGCGCATGGAATTGCGGGTTCCATTTCAGCTCTGGAATGGTCTTCTCTCTCATCAGCGTTAAGTGCTTTTATGTACTCCTCTGTGTGACAAATAGAAAATCCCGCGTATGCTCGGTGAGCACACACACGGAGATTATGTCTATGCTGATGCTGCCATTTGCAGTGCATAGATGGAGGTTAAGTTATTTTTGCGGACCGATTGGGGTTGCTAGTGGTGGTAGTGGTGGTGAATCATTGCACAACGCTTGCAGATGTTCATGTTCGAATCGAATTGACCAGAACCACCACTCAAACGATACGAATGCGCTTCGAATGCTCTGTGCGGGGCCTTTTCACGGTCGTCGCTTTCTGTGTTATGATTTTAGTCGTAATTCGATTAATTAATTTTATTGCGGTGTAAATTGGAAGATAAAACTAATCACCGCTGTGTGCAATGTGCCATGTCGAACAGCGCAGAGTATTGAATAATAATGCAATATATTTGCGTTTTCGATGTGATCAGTGGGCAGTTAGTTTCCGAAATAGAAATCTTTTTCTGCGCGTTCCGCACCTGTGCTTCTTTGACTGACTGTTGAAAAGTCGATATGTCGGCTTGTCAGTACAAAGGCACTGACTCTTTACGTGGCCAACTGAAGAGGTCCGTTCATAAATTCGTCAAATATACATTTGACAAATTTTTGCCGGTCGTCGTCCCCTAAGGATGTCGTAAATTTCCTTTTGCGAACGAAGAAAGTCTGAAGAATTTTTTTTTGGCGGACAGAAATTGTTCCTCTAGGCTTTTTTTTCTGGATTTGTGTGACCCCATCGAATCATGGGAAAAAAAAATCTAGGAATCCACTCCAGGGATGCAAACAACGCTCTGGATTGTGTTGCAATGCATCCAAGTTGAAAGTCTACAAACAAAATGTGTAACCACCGCCTGCGAAGAACTGCTGCACGACCAACGTCCACGTCTACGTCACCCCGTCAACAGCGACAACTGTGCCGTAACCACAGAAGATTTTCTTCCAAAACAATACGAAAAGAAAAACCGAAGAAAAAAAAAAGGACACCACCACGGCAAAGGACCGTGAAGTAATCTACTACTTTAAGCGAGAGCGCACAACAACTGGTAGCTGGCAGGTTTCAGTTTTGCATTTCGCGTAACCGAGTCGTTCATGGCAGCCAGAGCGTGTCCTCAAAACCGAAAACAGTAACAGAAAATTACAAAACACAAAAACGAACGAAAAAAACCGAAGAAGAAATGAGCAAGAAAGTGGAGGATTTTCTGTTGGTTCCTTCGGGTAAGGTACCACCAAGGGTCTCTCTCACAGCTCGCCTTGGAAGTAGTTTTGCGTTTTTTTTGCACTTGAATTTTTTTTTGTTCGCGAACCTACTATGTAGGCAGTGTTGGTCCTTTGCAGGAATAAGAAATTCCTTGCGAGCACTTCACGACGAGGCGGCATCCTTTCATTGGCGAACCACATGTCACCGACCGACGGATGATGTCTTGCGGAGAGCGGCGATTTCATCGTAGTTGACCTTTTTTTTTATTAATTACATGCAAATTAATTTGCGCCGTTGTGCAATTAGTTTTTACTTCAAATGAAATTAATTAAAAATAAAAAATAAAATGTTTTAAGGGATATGACTAAATGGACACAAAATCATCGGTGGGTTCGTGGGAAAACTGGAACTGCGCGGCCTAGACTTCTAAAGTAGTGGCCTTCAAGCAAAAATAAAAATTTTCCTGGAATTTTCGTACATACATATACACGATGGCTTGTACACTTGTTGGTGTGATATTGTCTGTCAACGATTTTTGAAGAAACCGCTAAAACCATTATTGATTCCGTCACTTTTAGTATCTAGTTTGAATCAGATACATGTCTTATGCCAAAAACAGACTCTCCTGCCTAATTCCTCAACAAAATGCCTGTCAAACATCCTCGATGACTCTGGTTCGTGCTTTGAAATGTTCATTGACGTTTGTGCAGAGATCCTGGTATGGTTGGTTGTTTTTCTGGGTGTCTGAGGGACTTACTGGGATTTCTAACGAGTCCATTAAACTTTTACTCATGAGCCCTTTTAAATTGATGGCTATTTTCAGAACTGCAGTCTTCGTAGCTCAGTGTTAGATTACTGAGCGAAGTAACACAGGCCATTTCTAATCTTTCAAAGCATGATTTGTCATGAAAAAGCTTCTCAATTCCTTATTCGGGGTCGACAAAAAGACGGAAGGACTTTTCCATTCGCACGTAAAATATACAACACAAATTGTGGCTGGAAGATGGCCTTGGGCCTTGGAAATTACTGAAATCAAAGACTGAAGTATTCCAGTCCAGAAGCTACCGCCCAGTGTAAGTACTAACTCTTCTGAGTTGCAGTGGTCACGCGTTGTTGAGTCTGAGTAAATTCAGAAAATCCCACAGTAGTCTTACGAAGTCAAAAAGCTAGATTTCGTTGACCAATTAACTCTTTGCTAGAGGATTCAGCCTGCAAAACGGCAAATTCATAATTGGTCATAGGAGGTTACAAAAACAGTGCGTTAACAAATTTCGTCCGGCATCTGTTCCGCCTGCCCCAAAAAAACGGCTCTTCAAAAACACATCAGTCTCTCACGGATCGCCCCATACTTTCAATAATCCAGTTGAAAGTACGCCTCATCACTGAAGATGATTCTCCGCGCAGAATCATTATTACTCTCTTTCTTTGCCAGAACCCAATCAATGATTGGACCGAAATGATCCTCATTTTATGTCAAGACGATATATGATTGTTGTTACTGCAGCTAAGTCTTTTTTCAATATTTCTGCCTTTGTCTTGGCAGACGATCACACCAAAAATGTCTTTTGTCATTATTCGCTTGTTAAATACACACTGACAATGACATTTACTTTAAAAAGGTGATAAGATCGTGAACAATTATTTAGGCTTAACGGCCAAACTCGTCATGCTAAGTCAAAGTGTTAAAGATTAATGACTACAAACAGAAGTTAGTAAGGAAATCGTTGTTAATTTAGATTAACATTATGAATAATTTTTTAAGATGATTATCGTAATGGAAAATGGACCATATCTTATCTATAGAATGCAATAATCCGAATAGGCATGTTTGCATTGAACTATTCATTCAACCCTATGCTGTGTATATGAGATCGAGCTCAACATGAGTTGTATCGATGCCTTCAAAAACAATCATGGAAACATCAGAATGAAGAAGCCAAATGAAGCCAATATAACTAAGCCTGACCATTGATTCAAACCACTCCATTGAACAGAACAACAAACCTGTTTGTATATGGTAGCTGAATTGTTTAAAACTTTAAGGAAGATAGGAAGGATGGATCTAAAGAGAAAGGACCTACAGTTTATTGCCGCCTTCGAATGGCTAACTGAGAACCTATTTTATGACAAACTAACTAGCTGAATTGACTCTGAGCGCGCTATGAGAGAAACAGTCACTCTTCAGATTCACATTGTCGGCGTTCAAGCTCTTTCCCTGTAGCTTATTGATGTTCATGGCGTATCAAAACTCAACAGAAAATTGCAGACGTTTGAACTCAAAGTCTGATGGGATCAGAGGAATGCAGGGGATGAAGACAGTTTTTCCCTGATTGACATTTGTGAAAATCCTGGCTTCGATTGCGTGTTTGTACAAGGTCTTCATATGCACAATTTCGGAGGGTTAAGATTGGGCAACGACTTTAAGGTTGAGGATGTGAGGTGGGTTTCCTGGTGGATAGAAAGTGTAACTCTACAGGTTTATAAATGTGCAGCATCCTCGACTTTTACTTCTGAGTTTCAACAATAACTGTTCGCAGAAATTGATATTCTAAGAAAATCGACAAAAAAACAGTTATTTTAAGGAAAGTGCCACTAGAAAGTAGGCGAGGCTATACATAATGTCAGGATTATTTGTAGAGGCAATGCATACCTACACCCTACACGTTTGCTCAAGTAAGTTTTATCGAGTTCCTTGTAAAATTACTCAAAAAATGCGTTTTTCGAAAATGGGCGTGGCAATGGGATAATTTTAAAAATGTTTAGCCTATGTTCATTCCCTAGGCTTCAGTTATCTCCGTACCAAGTTTCATCGAAATCGGGTCAGCGGTTTAGCCGTGAAAAGGTAAAAGACAGAGACACTTTCGCATTTATAATACTAGTATAAGTATATAAGTATGGAAGTACGTATTTTACTCTCTTAGGTTTGTCATTCCCCGACAATAGTTGATGCCGCAAAAATAAGTCCGCCAAAAATCTGCTGAGACGGAAATACTTCTCATGAATTCACATCTCCAGCTCTAGTCAACCAATCATCTGCGACCGAGATCCTTAGGGTTCCCCATAACCTCGATCTTGCTCTGTGCCACAAAATTCTCCAATTGTAGGCGGTATTTGCTTGGCACAAAAGACCTTCTAAGTCTCTTGTCGCAGTTAGAAAATGTAGATTGATCAGAGCCTAGTTTTGATAATCCGAGAATAGCTGCCTTCTATTATTATCAATTCTTCTACTACGTTTTTTCACATATTTCGCAATCTATGCATATTTTAGTAAAAGAAGATGAAATGCTATACATAACACTGCGAACTAATAAATCGTTTCTCAAACCACTGGAACGAATCTCTTTCTGACTAGATACGTGTAGCTCTTCCGCAGATAATTGGTTAAAGAGGTGAACCAAAAAATTATATTCTATGGCTGTGCGTGTTATTCTTTACGCTCGAGTAGAAAGGACCGATTTCGACGAACGAATTATGAAGTTTTCATGGCAAAATATACCCTCGAAGGTTTATCATTGCCCTTCGAACTTGGATTTGAATATGAATACAAGACCGTCTTCATGACAGTAGAACCTTGGTTACCCTGCATACAATTTCCTCGGTGTTTGGAACAAAGTCTGAGTGAATTATTGAGAGGCTTGCGTCACACTTGTTCCCAGTTTCCTACCATACAACCACAAACCTAATTTCTTTCCTTCTCTCCCACCTGTTCTGTTCATACACAGCTAAAACGATCACTTTGTACTTCGAATTAAGACATATACCTTATGGAACGAATAAAAAATTATGCAAAACTACCCAGCCCCATTCTCTGAAGAGCCATTTTGAAACTTATCGTTTACATTGTCGAATTTTGATATTTTCAACAATTAAGGCGAAATAAGTCCAGAAGAAGAAGAAGAAGATGATGAAGGCATACCTCAACAATACCAAAAGCAAAGGGTCTGGCCTCGTCCAAGTGTAATTACGAACGATAATCTTTGGTCATTATATTAATTACAATCATTTTGCTACTTCGGTTATTATCATAATACTCCCGAACAAGTCCACTATCATGGAACAGCACTACCGCCACTGTTCCACCACCATCCGGGTAATTATTTCTTATATACGAGACGAACAAAAAAAAAACCGCGGCGCGCAGCTCCTAATGGGAATTCAGCGTAAAAAAAAAGTCTAGCCGATGCTGCTTCTATGCTCGTAGTCGTCCCTTAATATGCCCGCCGGCAGGGAATATACGCAGCGCAAAAATTAGCAAACGAATTTAAATACGTCTGGCTAATTATGAGCCGAACGCAGCCAGCTACAGCAACAACAACCGGCCATTTTGAGAGCCATCACGTCCCGGCAAACACGCTTAGAATCGATCGATGTCGGCCAAAAATTATGCTAATTACCGGTTGCGAGGCTTTTCCAAAAAATCATAATCACGAGTGAAAATCGGCAGAAAATCGCTGCTACCCTTCCGCGCTGCTGCAACTGGTCATTATGCAGGAGCGCACAACGGCCGTCTTGGGTGCAGATACGAAAATCTCCAAAAAAAATTATCATAATTATGATTTCTCGGGAGAGTCCGTGGCGTAATATTTTGCGCTCGCCCGAAGGAGCGAATGCTCCTGCTGCATCCTAATGAATTGCAGCAAGGCGATAAAATCCACTCGGCTGCGAGTGTGTATGTGCAGCCATAAAATCCAAGTCATCGGAATAATAATGTGACGACGACAAATAAATATTTGCCCGCAAACTCTTGTGTCATCTGTGCTGTCCCGGGGAGTTAGCGCTACCGGGCTCTCCGAAGAGATTACCCCACCACTCTCGTCCGCATTGCATTGTAGCGACGACGGCGGAGCTCCGTCTATCTGCCGTTGTTATCTGCCAAATTGGAGTTGTAAATGTTTATGCGCCCCGATATCACGGGATGTAATGTTACGAACATGACTACAAGGAGCCGAGAGTGGTGTTGGCAACAGTTGCGAAGCAAAACGAAGGACAAGGAAGGAATGAATGGAATCATTAAAAAAAAAAAAAAAACTGGATTGCGTGCTGATAATAACGGGCATTTTCAAGTATTATTATGGCGCACAAAAAGCTAAAACGTTCTTCCGCTGTGCTTTGCAAGTGGAGAACGAGAGAATCTCACCCCACTCCCACCAGCAGTAGCATTGGCACCTGCGGTAGCCGTGTAGAATGGAGGATGTACCTGGAATCACCAGTTGCCGAATCACAAGTGGCGGTCGTCGTCGTGGGCAGGTTGGCCAGCAACTTAATTCATAGTATTTAGGGATGATTAGATACGAGGTGTTAAGAAGTACTTTTTCATTGGCGTTGAGCTGATTTCACGGAATGGGCCATCAACCGGAATTGCTGGGCGTAAAGGAGCCTCATAATCGTCAAATGAATTGCTATTGCTCCTCCGCGCAAAGTGGCGATTTAGTCGGCTCGTTGTTATGGGAATTCTTCACGACTGATCTGCGCTATTGATACTTGTGCTTGAGACAAGGAGATTAGCTTCGGATAAGGGTTTTCGCTCAAGTGCAGATGGGAGTTGTAGGAAGATGTGTTTTTCTTTCTTTGACGGGTTTTCTTAGTTTTCGGTTTTTTTTTTAGAAGGAATACGGAGGCGCGGAATTAGACTGTGAAAGCATAGGAGGGTTTGGTGCATGACTGTTCGGCTACATTTTAAATTTGAGTTTTAATGGCAGATATTGATAGTGTGTAACACGTACCTACTGTCTGGGTCTGTAATATTGGCATGTATTGCCTCTAGACCTCGTTTCCTACGTTCCTACGAAGAAACAATTTCAACAGAATTTTACCAATAATTCAAAGTTTCAGAACCGCCCTTAGCCAAAATTTGTCGCACTGCACTTTTAATGGTGTACCGACGACTGGAAGAGCGACTGCACTCTCTGTAAAGATTTAAACGGTCGTTTACATCACATTTTGTCGCCGTGGTAAATGCGTTGGACTGCTGAGCAGACTGATGCCAAATGAATGGTTGCACATAGATAGAAATTGGTCTTTTATGAACGGTGATATCTACTCCACATAAATGGCCTGCAAGAGTCTACAAATACAATAAGGATCTTAGTCGATCGTGATCTTGAATGAAAGCATAGCACAGTATCAGAATTGCAAACGAATTCGCTCTTCAAACGAAGATTTGTAAGCAAAGTTACACTAGGAAACATCAAGTTTAGTCGATTTCAATGCAAACACTCAATTCCCTGCCTTCTTTAGAAAGAACAGGTTCACCGTAGCACAGCTTTAAATGGAAAACCAAAGAGACAACGCATCTTCTTGGTGTCACTGTTTCTTTTTGTACAAACAAGGCATAACCAGATAACCTGCAAAGCAAATTCTGTGCTTTTGAAGTTAAGATAGCTGTTTAAAGGGCTGCCATTCCTCCTCCACAAAGAATAAGTAAGGCCTCGATTATTATTCTCCATTTAGAGCTCAGCCCAAAAAAAGTGCTCTTTATGCACTCGTCAGTATCTAAGGGCAAGCAGTTTGCTTAATAGTAAAAACTTTGCTAACTAACTTCCAGCGACCAAATCCTGAATATATTCTACGGATGTATCTATATGTATGGCAGCCTCAATGCCACTGAAAAAATTCTCTGACTAGGAGAAGTGTTTTAAGAATCACACCAACAGCACGACTAAAGGCTACTCTTAACCGGCTTCCATTAGACCTATTTCTACATAAACCTGTGGCCAGAAGAGACCTGTAAAAAAAATGCCTGAGAATAGAGACCGACCGGACCTTCACAGGACCTAAGTAAGTACCTAGGCAATGCAGCAATAACTACACAATGCCCTATCCAGCAGGACTGCATAATTGACACTTTGCAAAGCACGCAAATCAAAGTCTTCTGATACCTATGTATCCAAGATAGACGAAGGTGCAGAGAATTTTTTCTGACTCTACTAATTTTTTCAGACTGCCAGACCAAAGCAGTGATTTACAGGCGGAGGTCCTACCAGTGACAATTACTGCTTGTGAGGGTGCTATGATGGCGCAATGATATCACCTCTTTTATCGACAGGCAGGCTGTTATAGAAGTAAAATCGAAGCATGTTTTTGGCACACAGCATGACATAAAACTATCCCGAGTCCCTGGACATGAGGGCATGAGAGGGAATGAAAAAGCTAGTGACCTGACAAGAAATGGATCTGCTTTAGACTTAGAGCAAGCTGATCACTCAGTAAAATTTTTCGCAATTGAATAGGTCTCTCGCTGAAGAGAACAGCAGATGAAGGTTGTTAAGCACCTGATAAACTACAAGAAAGCCCTTTCTGCGCCCAATGGACATTACAGTGGGTCCACACTGACCTATGTATGGAGCAGAGGTTTCTTTCTACCCTCGCTAAAACACCATCATTCTTACTAAACGGGCTGCCTGAAATATTGCAGCCTTATATTCTTTTCGATCCTGGGGACTCTTCTTCCAGTTATCAAGAACAAGCCTTCTGGCATTCGATATGTTAAGAGGCCCGAACCTGAGGCAATATATTCTTGCTGGAGCATTGTTGCTCATCCACCTGATGTGGCCGAAAGAAATGTAGTCTACGTGGCATTTTAGACTACGATGACATCTTGACGAAGCCCAACGAATGCTTGGTTAAATTTTTCCCTACATTCACCCTCCCCATGGGACTTTATATCTGAAGAAGTATTTTTCCCTCAAACGTGTTTCATACTTATCGTGGTCTGAAGAGCTCGGCTCTCTGTAGACCGAGTTTTGCCTGAGTTTTGAACTCAGTTGTTTTGCCAAGTCGAAATAGTGAGTTTTGTAGCGTTATTCTTCGTGAAAATTCCACGAGAGTGACATTTTGTGAAACTGATGTCTACTCTAAAGTAGGGGAACTCCATGTATATAATTCTCAACAGTGAAGTTCTGTCCCTTGGTTTTATCCTCAATCGTTCTGCGTCATCGTCAATTGCCGTGACTGTACGCTGTTAACGTCCGATGAAGTCAACTTCGTCTGCATAGCAGCTGGACAGAATTTCCTGCCAACACGAGATTGAAGAAATGACAAAACAACGCATCTCCCTCTCAAACCGCACTGAGTTTGACATAGAAAGTTATTGATTTCTGCATAAGTCAGATCCTCCTAACGATGAAATGTACCAATTGGATATATTGCTAGACACTGGCAATAGCATGGCCATGGCTTGAACAGTAAAACGAAAGAATAATGAGGATGATCACAGGAGGTTGGAAAAGATACCGTGAATTATATAATCAATGGCAAGCACCACAAATGAACTCAGCGAATCTGAAAACCACCCTCGGACACCATTGAAGCCTAATGCCACCTGAGTTTCGAACCACTTCAACTCACTCATGCTGACTGAGAAGAGTATGCATAGCCTCCTAAATATAAAACGACCGGTCAAGCTGAATAGGAAATAGAATTCATGTGACACCTGCTATGCCACTAACCTCTTCCTTGGGCTGAAGGACCTTTCGAATCGCTGATTTAACTCCTGAGATTCATATTCCTTCCTATGTGGTTTATAAATTAGCCGTCACGTCGTAAGATCCCACGGGTAAAATGAACCAGTTAGAGGTCCAAAATGTGTGGATGCAGACCAAACGCAAAACGCATGAAATAGATTTTATTGATGTCACGTACAAATGTCGCTTCTCACTAAGCAATACTAAGCTCTCGCCCCTTATTGCATCTAATGAGACCTCATTGGTTGCCTACGATAAGAATTCCCCCGGACCACTTTGTCTGCTCCTTTGAAGTCTTCTCTCAGGATTTTCCCACATAGACTTCATTAGAAACTGAAACTGACACACGCAGAACAGTATCTGCGAATATGACTGATCCACAGATTTACTGATTCCTCGTGAAAATTTCACCTGAATAATCGCAGTACCACACTCGAATGCATCGGAAACGCATCCATGGCCGCTTACCAAACAAGAAAACGTGCAAAAACCCAAGAAAAACCAAGCTGTACACAAGAATGCATGAAATCTCATCGCGAATTCCCATCATGCATCGTGATTCCAATAATTTCCATCAGCGCAATTCATCTGCGAACTTGTCAAAAGTTTTGATGGAAGCGATGCCAATCTACGCCGATCGGTTGGGCTGGCTATGCCGCGTTCTCGCTGCCCTCGCGTTCAGCTCTCAATGACAATTATACGCGAGACTCGGAAATTGTGAGCATATCAGCACAGTTTTTGCGGCTCTGTGAAGGGATAACACACACAATGCGTGCACACTGCGCGGATCTTGCAGATCCCTTTCCCTTATATGACAGATTCATGTCCCGCTTTTTTTGTTTCCACAATCTCCTCCGCCTAAGGTGGACCTCTTTCTGATTGCTTACTCGTTTGGGTTAAGCGGACGCGCAAAAACAGCAAAACTGGAACTGGCCACTTTCAGGCCAATTCCAATTGCGCATAGGAAATTTGTTTCACTCGGAACGGTTATGGGAGTGCGATAAGATAAGCCGTATAAGGCCTGCCGCAGCGTACGCGACCGGGTTGTCAAGTGCGTCGGTCAGTTGAGTGCGCCTTTAATTAATTAATAATTCATAATAAGTACATGCAGCCGAGTGCGGACGGGAAGTGACATGCTACTCATCCTAGTTCCTAGTTAAATCCAGATCGCCTATCCCGGCTTTCGAGATTCTGGGAGTTACGTTGGGGCAGAAAAACTGAAAGAGCGATGAAACGTCAAGACAGGGTTATCTTGATGGAGAGAGATATCGCACAATCGACGGACCTGTCGGCCAATCTACAGTCGGGTGCAACACTGACTGGCCACGTATCCAGCATGACATTCCAAATACCGATCCGATCCCCAGATGATGACGATCATCGTCAGCACGATGATGATTGCACATGGAGCGCCGGCAGGCATGGGCTGATCCAATCTGATTGTGTGTTGCATCGCTCTCTCCCTTTGTTTCGTAGAGTTTTTCCCTCCTGACAGAGCCGCTTCTATGTTTGGACTGGAGCTGTCACTTTACGGTTATGAGTTTTATGATTTATGTTCGGCCAAATGAATTTTATTGTTCCCTGGTTCGGGTTTTATTTTGTCTTAGCCCCCTTCCCGCAAGGGACATGCACACCAGAGCCAATCAGCCAGACGCAAGTTTCACTCGAATCGGAACGGATCGCTGTTTTGACATTCGGGTGACTCTTTTTATCACGTTAGACTTTTTTCTGGCCCTTGAT
Source organism: Matsumyia berberina (assembly GCA_917880715.2). Taxonomy (NCBI): domain Eukaryota; kingdom Metazoa; phylum Arthropoda; class Insecta; order Diptera; family Syrphidae; genus Matsumyia; species Matsumyia berberina. Next base: position 43,018,721 of record OU862870.1, read on the forward strand.
GAGTAATTTATGCTGAAAATTCATAAATCAATAAGGAGTCTGCTCTGCGCCTGGAGGAGTAAGAGTACTCGCATCGCCAGGATCCTCAGGACAGCGATTGTGAGAACGTTTTTGTTGCGTGTGAAATTTCGTCGATCGGACAGTGCTGCGCGCAGCGGCTCTCTGACACTTTTTAATATTTATAGATTCAAAATGAATCGAAATGAATTTATTATCCGCTAATGAGGTTTTTATTGTTATTGGCCATGGGGAGAGGCAGCATTCCCATGATAGGTATCGCGCTGTATGTTGGCTTTTCTTTGTTCGGGGCTCTGTAGGCATCAGCATCGACATCGACAGCAACTGGAGCTGGAGCTGAAGCGGTTTACACAAAGATGCTGTGCGGATAATTTATGGGAGTTATGAGGTTGTTTTGCAAACCATTAAACCGAAAGTGAGTCTAATCAGATGACATGCATAGATAAGACTGCGCAATTTGAGGTACGCCCCCATGGGAAATATTTTTGCTGAATATCTGGAAGGCTCGCGCAACTCTATTGATCACGATTTGTGCTTGTAAAGCTGGATTAAAGCAGATGGCGAGAAAACCATTTGCCAGATTGTGGTGTCGGTGTTTGGAATAAAAAAAAAATTAAGTGATTCTTTCCGATATGCTAAGTTGAAATTTGAATTAAGACCACAAAGATGGGTTCGGCTTATGAGGATGGCTCAATAAAGAAGGCATCGTGAGATTCAAAATTCTGGCCAACATTGAGCAATTTTATTCATCAAATGTCAAAAAAAGAAAACCAAGACATATTTGACATATGTATGTACTTATTTCGATATAAGTAACATACGTACAAGTTCTACGTCCTACAACTGCGTCTTATCCTGTGGTCTTGGGAAACCCTTTCTGAAATTCCCAAATACAATCGAATAGGTGTAGTCTCCTTTTTTTTTATTTAATAGTACAGTGTGCCATTGAGGGCTGTCGAATAAATACCCGACCTTTTTTTTTAAGAATCTGCCCCTATAGCTGACACTGCAACTAAGCAAAATCTATTGTATCTCCCGACCTAGCTTTGTTTTATCTTTTAACAAAATTCTCAATATCGCTTCGACACAAATTCGGCTTTATTTTCCCGATCAAAATTTTGATATACGTCTACGTTTTGATATGATATCCCAGTATTGTTATTGAATTGGTACATTGACGTAGATTATTACCTAATAGAGAAACTCAAATATGCTAAATCGCAAGACGTAAGTGGCTAATTGACGTCTGGGTAGAGTTTACTCAATCTTGCTTGTGTGGTACTTAGAGGAAATAAATGTCGACTACACTTGAGTATCAACCTCAGCAAGGATCCGCTTTGGAAAGTGAGCACACCCAAACATCGATAAACATTCCTATCGGTGTACTGAAAGACAACGTCGAGCACAAGATGAGAGAACAGTGTGCCATAGGCATTATGGCCACTAGACTCGGCATCAACTCGCCAGACTACTGCAAGAGCTGCCAGGATGCGGAAGAAACTTAGTCTGTGAGTTTCCTTATTTCCAAAACCGCTGACTCCGACACATGGGAAACAGGCTGTTTGTGGAACTAGGAAACTTAACAGAAGTACCGATAACCAAGATACTCCACTTCATTAGGAGTACATGTTGGTTTTGTGATAGGCCAGCTAATAAGGATAAGGATTACAGGTTGGAATAAGGATTACAACTCAAAGGGAAACATAATGGAGTCGTAGGCCCCTGCGAACGCCTAGTCATCGACTTGGGACTTCCTCGCTTCAGGCTTTCACGCTAGCTTTTTTTTATATTAGGTCCATGCTTAAAAACTGCAATGAACTCACTCATAATGTCACTCTTAATGCATGACGTGACAGCTTGAACTCACGCCGCTCGGTCAGCAGTCCAACACATTAACTACTGACCCACGGCGACCACCGAAAAGGATGAATAGACATGTCAATAACCTGTCAGTATTGTGTGAATATTAACTATAGGCTCAAACACCAAACGCCTTTGTCCTCTACTTATTCACATCTAAACGCGTTGTCTGTTGATAATCGTTGACAGAAAAAAAAAGTTTTGTTTGGTGGGATTCGAACCTGAAGTATTCACAAGCATGCATTTAATGCTTAAGCGAATGTGTCTTTGGGGCTACGTACTTAATCACTTAGGTGGCACTGCAGTCTAGCTTCAATTGACGATCGTCTCCAGTTAGGGTAATCTTCAGCTTGCTGCCAAAATGTTTCTGGGGTTGGCTTTGACTTTGTGGTTGCTAACTTATACATAAAAAGTTACGTCATAGAGGCCTGTCCAATCGTTACCTAAACTACAAACGAAGTCCTACAAACTATGACATAGACAAATTCGACCAGGTGGTCACTGTGGCTCAGTGGTAAGTGCATTGGAATCTTGAACAAGGTGTCGCAGGCTCGAGCCTACGTAAATCAAACTTCCGAGACTATGATTTTTCACGAAAAAGCTTCTTAATTCGCTGTTCCGTGTCGGCAATAAGAACTGTAGGTCCCTTCCATTCTTTTGAAAACATAAAAAGCAGAACATGAATAGCTGGGAAAAGCTAGGCCTTGGTACCTCTCGAACTGACAAGCCAACTATTTCTTTAACCTAAATATGGTTTACAATGCAACTAGTGATGGGTCAAGCTGTTATTACGTTCGAGTCCCAAAATTGGGGGCTGCGCTGACTTTTCAATGAGGAAAGAATGAATTGGATCGATTTTTACATCCCAATTCAAGCAGCTCAACTACGCTGATAAGGTAGAGCTCCACCAAACGACAGCAGGATCGTTGGGTTGAAAATTAAATTGCAGAAACTAGAACCTTGAACTTTGGAATGAACTCATCTCATCTCGAACTCACGAATCATCTCTGTCTTATCAGACCTTCCACAAACAGTGCTCCCAATGCTTCGAATGCCCTTAAACCTACTTTCAAGCTAATTGCTGTCAGCGGTGCACCCGTGCTGTCTTATGGGTGCAACACTTAAAAGGCGGCCTCCACAATGAGGAACAAACTGCCTAGGAAATAACTTAAGGGTTTTCTGGTTCAAACATGTCACTGAGGGACATTTTTACCAGAAAACAGGTCAGATACCAATAGGCACAAATTTCCAGTGGAATACAGCAGAGGAATGGGTCGATAGAGAAATACGAGGATCAAAAAAGTTTGAAAGCACTGAAACCATACACGATTGCGTAGCACAGGTAGGACCCACGATGAGAAACAGGACGTAGTTAAAGCAAATAACCTGAAGATTGAACCCCATATGCTGCTTACTGGAGACCTTCGGACCCTGATGGTAGAATATATACATGCCCGTCGGAGACAGATTACCCTTACAATAAGCAGATAAGGTTTCCCAAGGTTCATTCCACCAAAAAAGTTATTGTTTTGTCTAGGTGAATTTTAATAATAAATAAATTCATTTCCTTGCCCAGTTGTAAATTAAAACTGATATCATCGCAGCAACACACGATATTGGACTGAACAATTATCATAATTAAATCGTTGATTCCCTGTATTCCTTCTTCAATTAGGCTTATCCATCGCAAGATAAGATAACACACACACGCACACAGTGAGTGGTAATTGTAACTTTTATTCGAGGAATTCGAACTGCGAACATGTAAACGAAGATATTAACAGCCGTAGAAAGGAAGATAAACTATCCAAACTGAGCGCGAATTGTGCAACTGAAATTGTATAGAGAATTTTGCTTTTAATTGAATTTTTATGTAGAATACGGCTACAGTATGATGATGTTGTTACGTGAACATTCAATAGGCGTTTGTCAAGTTTTTAATCAAATTATAATCTTTAACATTGTTTAATTGGTAAATTAGTTAATGTATCTCACGATGATAGTGTCCACTTGTGGCTGAAGTAGGTATTATCGAATTCCGACAGAGAGGCTTGTAGGCATAGTTGCTTAGTCTTGCTAGTACTTATCAAGTACAATGCCAACTATTACTAGAGAAGTAGACCCTTGCCGTCCAACTTCCAAAAACCAACTTAAACGGGGTTTTTTTTTTATTCCACATCGATAGGCAAGAGAAGCAATTTTATGTCCCAGACCTTTTCTAGTTCCCTGATAAGCTTAAGCTGGTTTAAGATTTATGACCTCAACGCAAAATGTAAGCTCACAGCCGTTGTTAGTTAGAAGGAAAATGAAGGACCTTACAGGTTGAAGCCAGTTTCGAGGCGACAATGATCCTCGGACTAGTGACTACTTACCCGTAGTACATCGAGAGGGGTCCACTATCGTGCTTGGTATCTAATGCAAGCGCTGGCTACGAAACCCTGCTCTACATACCTGTAGTACTGTAGTGGTTGCAAAATGGTTGTATACAAACGTTTCGGGAGGATGTTGAGGGGTTGAAGGGAATATGTTTGAAGCAGCTTAAAGGAACACGGATGACAGAGTTAAACAAAAAAATAAATGACAGCCCGGGATAAAGCAAAACCTAGCTTTTCACAACTATTCATGTTACGCAGTTTACATTTTTTGCACGAACAAGATTAATAGTCTACTCCAAACCGCGTTTTGAGAAGCTTCTTCATCATCATTTTCCAATGACTCGCTTATCCACTATGAGGATCGCGGGTTTAGGGTGCTTAAGTGGACCCTTCACATCTCCGGATCTTCCACCATTAACCCTAAATCATCAGGCGCTATCCCCATACGGGTACAGTTGAGTTTTCGGGGGACGCCTACCTAATGGCACGGATTTAATGGCACGTCTTGGAAGTCGAGTTGGGGACATGCGTTGAACGTGCCCAAATCATCGAAGTATTGACCTCTCCGTTCGAAGAAGTAGCTGCTCGACATTGAGTGTTTCGCGTATTTTGGTTTTCCTAAGAAATCTCATATCGGCAACTTGTACCCGCTTCTTCATAACAAATTTTATCGGAGGTTTATCTTTCCCCGACGGTGCTACTGACCACTGAATCACAGCGACCACGACAACTTCAGGAGAAGGATAAAACTGCTTTGAACAAACAATCAACACGACCAACTTATCTTGCTGAATTCCTAGGCAAGGCAAGGCACCTATCCTAATGTTGGCAAAATACGGCCTCGTACCTATTTTGATTGAAACCAGAGAGCACTTATTTAGGGCCAAGCAAAGTTTCTTTGATTGTGTTTAGACATTTCGGGCAGAGATATAGGGTCATGTATCTATAGATATGTCATTCTAAAGTGTTAGATAGTGTGTAACGTTCCCGACAAGTTTCTTTCCTATCAGTCATAATGTAATGATGCATCGTTGGCTTACTTCCGTAACCACACTCCACGAATCGGGTTGTTCACAGTTCTCCTCTAGTAACCAGGTACACTTAGGCCAAATGTAGATTCATTGTGATACGACTGTGAACAGCAGGGTTAAAAAGCGCCCAGCCCAGAGCTCCTGCGATCCAGAAGAGTATGATGTTATACTTTTTAGTGATCTTGTTGATACAAGGGATCTGATCTGAGCATGATAGCGCGTTAATATTTAACCATGTGGCGGTCAGTTGTAACTACAGCCTGCAAGATGCTACAGTAAATAAGGTAACCGAACTAATGGTGGAGGTAAAAACCCTTTTGAGAAAACGCCAACGCCATGAAGACCGTATAACTCGAGATGAAAACATTAAAAAGGACTTCGTGTTGACTCCAGTTGAGATCGGAAGGCTGCGAAATTTTTCTAACTCCGATCATGAGTATCTCGCACCCTCGGGGCCGCTTTGATAGATTGCATTATGCTTATAATATCCATTAACAAGATGTGTAGCATATAGTTTGGACCACAGAAGTTGAAGTATTTGTCTGCGCACCCATACATATATACATGCCACTCATTGAGCTTTTTTGGTAATTTTTATGCTGATATTTTCCAAAGCTGGCTACCGAGCTAGTCATAGGTGGGGATCAGCTTAACCACCGCAGTGTTGAGCCAGTGTAAGATTTTTGGCTGTAACTCCTGCGACCTTCGGTTTTTTTTTTCCAAGGAGTAGAGTGCTACTAACGATTTCCTAGCAAGATCGACAATATCGTTTCACCACGAAAGCTTTCTGCGTAGGATCAGTCTTAGATATGTGGCACTGTCGGAGAAAAATGAAAGGAGTGGAGTAATGTGTGAATATTTAGAGTCTTAGTAAAGGGGTCTAGATCCGTTTGAGATGAATTGACACTTAGGCCACAGCTGTTCTTCCAAGAGGTCAGCTTGTTTGAAGAATATTGGAGTATATCCCATAGTGTTTGAGGAAACATACCCGACTCAGAGGTGCCAACATCATCCGCTGGAACTGCAAACCTGTACTGTAATCGAAAAAATGGACAGAAAAATCCTGGTAGAAACCATACAGAGCCATTAACAGAAGACGATTTATTCAATTGTCATTTTCGAAATGTACTTCTTAAGAAAAAAAAATTAAGAGAAAGTTTACAATGGAGGACCTGATTAAAATACTAGGTAGATGTCGATAGTGGTTTTGTTTATTTCTTGTTCCCAAATAGTGACTTAAATACAGATTTATACTTGAATACAACTTTGTCTTCATTTTCGCAACCATAACACCTTAATCAAGTGACAAAAATAAATGGTGCCAGTGAAGTATAACACCTTTATTGTCTAGCATTTTCCAAAATGTCAACATAACACATATTTTTTCTATGCTGAAAGATACATAGATTTATATCTGTTTTTGGAAAAAAAAATTAAAACGTGACGTAAGACATTTATCTAGATTTTTAATTATGTTAATTATTTATTTATTTATAAATTATTGCTACAGCCGGAGCAATAATAATTTTGTTTCAACAACGCCACTGTCAGACACTGTTTAATAATGTACCTGCAGAACGCTGATAAATTAAAACTTTTCTTTAAACTTGTAATGACAGATGAGGCGGATTTTCCAAGACGATTTATTTTTTGATAAACTTATCTAGAGGTTTTTGAAAATCTTAAAGATTAAGATTAAGATCTAAATTTTTATTAAGCAGCTCAATTTTTACATAAAATTTACAAAGTTCTCAGAAAGCCTGTTGAATTATCTGCAGTGGTTAGTGTCGTCACTTGTCAAGTTGAAGGTTCCGCATTGAAACAGGATTTACCGAACCAAGTTACAAATTGTATTTTACAAGACTTTTTTACATAATTTGCCATTCTGCAGGCCACGAGACAGCATATTGTACGGCTGGGCAGTGCATGAAATAGGCCAACATATTCCCATGCAAACACTAGGTGTTCCAAGGCATTTTGTCCATCTTGTTGAAAGGTGATTTGTTATGGCATTATAACTGAAAGATTTATTGGACTTCATTATGCAAAATGGCGAAGAAGATGTCGATCGATGAGAAATTTTCTGATTGCGTTCGATTGCTGTTCGAGCTACGTATGTTCGAACCCCAGCAATATCCACTGAATACTTTTTGAGGCGCAACCGCTCGCGTGTTATTTGTAATGAAGAAAGTTCTCAAGTCGCCGTTCGGGGGTCCCTTTCATTCGTGCAAAAATATAACTTTTTTTTTTATAGGACACTGATAAAGGATCAAAAATGTCGTTCGTATGAGAATTTGGATTTTGCACAAATTGATATCAAGGACCGGCAGAATTAATAAAACACTCGCGATCAAAATGCTTAAAGTCAGTTGCACTGTCGGGTAAGGTTGAGAAGAGTTTATGAAGATGGACTTTCATAAAATCAATAGGCACCCTATTGGGCCCGTCGTGTTCGCTTGAGTAACTTACTGGCACTGGAAAACCTGAATTATTTACAAAATGCACCTAATTTTCCGGCAGAGCTTGAATTTATAGATCGTATTTCCTCCACAATCTGTGTTCCTCCACAGTAGATGTGTCATATCCTCTACAACTTACTAACCTAACCTGATGTTTAAAAATCGCTACAGATCGAACTAAAACAACTACAGAGGAATACCATTGCGACCAATCGACACCAAAGTCCAAACACTCCATCATCCGAAAAGACTATTGGGGACTACAAGTGTCAATTCCGGATCAAGTGTTCATGGCACGACAGCTGCTGGAAAAAGCGGACATTGGTTTATCAACTATTTATAGATTTTAAAAAGGTGGAACTCGATTATATGGTACCACATCCTTGTCGCTGTAGAAATTCTGAAAAAGTTAACCGTACGAGTACAAATTTTTTAACGAAAATCAGAGAAAGGCACGAGTATGGAACAACATTTTGGGATCCTTTGAGGCTATGCGATGTCACCACTTCTATTCAATTTAGTTTTGCAATATGTCATCAGGTTGACTGGTCAAAATAAAAGAGTAACATCACTTAATGGAAGAACACGAATACATACTCGCTTAAGGGGATAATTTTGACGTCTCAAGAGACGATCGCGAAACAGTAATTAAAAATCCAGAAATTTCTATGGAACGAGGTCAGCCCAGAAATAAGCCACAACAAGACAAAGTACAAACCATATCAGATCGGCAGATTCACCTTAGTGTACAAGAGAAACATCTTAGATCTATGATAAACAGTCGAAATGAATTAATACAGGGTTTTTTCAAGAAGGACATCATCATCATCATTTGCCAATGACCCGCTTATCCACTACGAGGGTCGCGGGTTAAGGAAGCTTAAGTGGACTCTCCACATTTCCCGATCTTCCACCATCGACCCTAAATCATCAGGGGCTATCCCCCTACGGGTAGAGGTTAGATTTTGAACTTGGTTCAGCCATCTCATCCTGGGCCTACAAAGGGGACGCCTACCTGATGCCACGGATTCCATAGCACGTCTTGGAAACTGAGTTGAGGACATGCGTTTAACGTGTCCAAACCATCAAAGTATGGACCTCTCCGTTCGAAGAAGTAGCTGCTCGGCACTGAGTGCCTCGCGTATTCTGGTGTTCCTAATCCGATCTCGACGAGTCACCCCAGCAGTACAACGAAGAAATCTCCTGATCTTGTTCTTTCGGTCATAACCCAAACCTCATGACCATAGGAGAAGGTCGGAACAAACACTGAATTGAAAACCGATAACTTAGCTCCGATGCCAAGTTCAGCTCTCCTGATAACAGATTCACCAAGCTGTCTCAAAATTGCTCCAGCCTGACCAATTTTACAGCATTGGTCAATAAGGATATAACAATGAAATTCAGGATTTTCTTCAAATTTTTGCACAGCCCAATCGGAAAAGTTCCGGCGCTTCAAATGATCAAAAGGCTTCAGTTCTTGAATTAATTTGATCTTGTAAGGGTGTAAGCTAAGATCTTTATGCAAAATTCGCCATAATGTGGACTGAGAGATTCCCAATTCCTGTGAACGGCTTGGAATCGACTAAAAGGCTCCATTCAAAAAGTGCATGTTTCCATGGAGTAGCCAATCGAGCGTATGTATGTACTTTCTCGAAAAGCTCAAGTCCGTAGGCACTCAAAAAACCGGTGTTTCGATATGGATGTGAAGCTCGTGCCTTAGCAAATGGAAAAGAAACAAAAAACGAAGGTCGTAAGAAAATCTTTGGTAGTAAACAGGATAAAGATACGGGCGAGCTGTGAATATTATACGCTCGGTATAGGTACTAATCACCAAGTATTGCCAGGACTATTAAATTCCGAGAATTAAGATGGACCTGACATGCGGCAAGAATGAGTAACGAGTCAACCGCGCATTCAATATTTATTGCCAATTCTGTTAGCAAGAGGCCCCTAGATAGACCACGACGGAGATGATAAAATAACATCAGAATGGATCTTCAAAAAGTTGTTCAGAACAGCAGAGAATGGATAGAATTGCCACAGAACAGAAAACAACGGCACGAGCTTGTATGAACTAAGCAAATGAAATGAAAGCAAAACTGTTGACACTTAAATTTCTGTGTAAAGAACGACCCTCCGTCGGTTGATAACTTTTTTCATGAGTAAATTTACATAGGAAACGAACAAGGATGATTGTTTTAAAGAAATAACATGATCACAAATTGTCATATGTCTTATTTATGTAAGAAGAGAAGAAAGTCCATGTGCACGAACCTTAGGGGAGCATAGGACAAAATTTCGTCGCTAGCAGAAATGATTGAAAACCTCAGGAGAACCTCAAACATTGAAAATCTTGAAGAAAAATGCTAATAAAAGGAACTCAGGAGAACCTCTTCAGGAAATTGAAAAAGATCAAAAGAAATTTTCATCAGAAACAAACGTTTTTGTAAACTGTCAAGCAAGTGTCAAAAGAGGACATAAACTTTGAACCCTTTAGTAGATCATTTGTTCAAATCTGAATCCGACCCTAATACTGTTTAAAGAAAAAAAAATCAAAATCTGGCCTGAGAAAAAAAAAATTCAAAAGCAAATCAAGTTGAAGTAACAACAAATTAAAATTGAGTGCTTCGTTTAATTCACCTGCAAACCGACCCTGCTGTGTCAATGATTTAATCGTTTACGACTACACATTTCCTCTTTTTTTTGCTAAATCCTGCCTACCTAGATGTACATAAACAGAAAGAATCAAAGAACCAACCTTTGTCTCCTGCCGGACCCGCTTCTAGTGTCATGATCCGACATCAACAACCAAATGTCTTTTATTAAACAAATGAAGAACCAATGGAATGGGGATTTGGACTAGATACATGACTTTTGTTGGCCTTAGAGCTGTTCAGAGCCAGTTTTTCACAGGTCAGAATTAGGAACAAAACACTACTTGGACGTTCTTGTGTATCCCACTGTGCGAATGACTCCTAAGAGGGCCTTAAGCAACTGGACTTTTCAACCATGTTAACGAGTAACTCGTCATCGAAATGTGAGGATTTGGCATTACCGCTCCCAATGAAGTAAATCGGGCATTCGATCACGAGTTCCACTCACTCACTCGTTATCGATTGTGGTAGTTCGGCCCAAGACTTCATAGATCATCATTCCGCATCCTTAAAGGATATTGTGCTTAATAAGGTCAATGGCATTGATTTTCCTCAACAAAAATCCTTCGACTTACGACAACACTTTCAACACTTTGCTGTCCTGATAAATAAAACAAACAACTGTATAACCAATTTTTTTTAAATAAACCGTGCACTGCTAAACCGAACGAAATAAACTCAGAGCTTAGTAATTGGCTCAAGTTTGAACTGCGAAATAAACTTCTAATCAACTTGTATCCTTTACTACTCTTCGGTGGACTTGTTACCCAACGATTCCTACTAGATGTGAAGTTCATGTGACAAATGAGTTGCGTGTCATTAAATTTGTAAACAACTCTATGTCAAGGGCAAGAGATTAGCAACCCCCTTCAGTCGATTTACTTGCTTTTTTTTCTGTCATATTGAACTCCTTCCCGAAACACACATTTTAATGAGAAAACACTTTAAAGATATTGTCAACATTTACCTGACTTGCCGACGGATATCCGTATCCGAACTGCGCATATGCTGCCATTTCTGTATGTCTACTGTATAAAAATAAAATGCTATTTACACTAGCGTTGTAATCTACTAACTAAGCTCCTTGAAATCTCCTTGTGCTATCCTTTTGTGTTATAAACAAACAAATATTATTCTTCTCATCAGGTTCGCTGTCACTGGAACAGGACCACCATTGACACAGGATTCACAACAACACTTTGCATGCAGCAGAGTCACTTTACACTGCTCCACCGCTCTGCAAACACCATGTATACGGTGTTTTCGCGTTCTCTTCGCGTCGTCCTGTTTTAATTTTTTTTTTTTATTTCAAAAGTACACCATTGCAGCACTCATAATCCTTGCCAATGTCTTGTCACTTGTTACACACTCAATTAAATTAGAGAATTTGATTGTGGAATTTATAAAAACTTTTCACAAGAATTATTCTTGTAGCGAAACTCATTCACGAAACACCGCGAACGATTTGTTTATTTTGATTGGTATGTCACCCGGTGGGAAATAAGGAAACTTTTTAATGACCGCGCCAAGGATACACTACATCCACAAGTGATGCGTTAAGAGAAAGAGAGCGCGTTTTTCGAACAAGGAAGAGAATATTTCCCAAATTGGACAAATGGGGGAAAAATGAAGGAAAAAACTTCGTGGAAAAGATACTCTGTGGAAAGATTGTATCTACTCAAAAGCTGTGTCACATCCGAATGTTGTAGTTCTTGCAGTGGTTACTCGTCGTTGCGCCGATGATGATGATGATGATGGTGGCCAGGAGGATAATTCGTACCCACACACAAAAAACGACGACAACAACAAACGAAACAGAATAGTATCCTTCGCGCAATGAAGTAGACGGGAGATAAACAAGCATAGAACACTGCGGCAAAACAGATACGAAAAGCCTCCGAGCTTAGATTCTGCGTGTCACACGATGCGCACGTATTCGCGTTCAAGCACTAACTGGTTCGCCCGACGCTGTCAGTGGATGCAGCCCAAAACTGTTACACTCGAGTGTATCGACAGCCAGAGCAGGTTTTCCGTGGGATGTGGCCTCGCACACACTCTCAATCGCACTCCTATTCGCAGAGTGTTTACTTAGGAGTAAGATACTTGTATCTTTTGTATTGTGGATGGATCCGCCCCGAGTAGACGAGTGGTGCCACCACCGTCGAGAGCAGTTGTTGTTATTCCGGTTTTGCAGCCGGTCGGCGAACACGCACGACGGGTCGTGTGTCTTTTTTTAGCCATGATGTATGGAATTCTCTTTCTCGCCGTGCAGGGTTGTTCAATAGATGTCGCTGTTGGTTGGAGAGGGCACATGCGCAGTACGGTGATTGGTCGATGTCGGAGACGGTTTGTTGTGTTTGCACTGCGTGGTGAGCTGCTTCGGGGATGACGTGTGGCGAGCGTTGGCAATGGCATGCAACAGCTGACTGATGGGTTGGTTCACTGCAGTAGGTGTGGCAAGTGATGAAGTCTTTATTGTTGGGGGGATGCCACGCCCTCTGAAATGAGTGACAATCGTATGCGCCGTCAGTGGGGAAATTTTAAAAATGGCTCAGGCATTACTCCACCTACGGCTTCAATAGTTGAGAGAAGGATATATTTCTCTTCGAGGATGTGCCATTGATGTAGAAGAAGAGATTCTCATTTGACGGCTGTGAAATTCCTTTGGAGCCTGTGCTGTGACTGTGTTTAGTGCGAGTCGTCCTTGCGAGATGTTTGCGACAGGAGCTTGCACCGAGTTGCTGATAAAAGCTCAGGGCACTACGCAAACATGAGAAGCTAACAGGAGAAGGCAGCGTGTCCTTACGCCTGACAATTGACAAATCCTTGCAATATCCCCGATTTGACGGGGACTTAGGTTTACAGGACAGTCATTGAGAGCGCCAACAGCCGGGTGGCTTGCTTCCTGGTCAGCGATAGAAAGAGTTGAAGAGTGCGGGCATGCAAGGATATACCTACGGCGATGGTGTACGATGGCAGAGTTAGTGTTCCACAAAAGGGATAACAAACAGGAACATGGGCCATTCATAAGGATGTAGGAGTAGATATATTCGTTTGGAGAAATTGAAATGCAGGGCGAACATCGTGTAGTCCTTTTGTGAGGAGGTAAGAGCCCCTGTGTATGTGTGTGTGTAAATTAAAGGGTTGCTTGCCAGCGGTGGTGGGTGGTCGTCGGTGGGTTGAAGCTGGATTACTTTGACTGCTCGCGCTGTGTTAGCTGATGGCGGTGACGATATGCTTCTTATTGGATCTGTGTGTAGTACATGTATCGAGAAGGAGATGTAAAGTCCTTTTCTGTTCGTTCGTTCATTTGCTTTTTTTTTTCGCCTTTATTGCATTTTGTCCCGTTGTCGTGCAATTTGGCTCCGGTTTGTTGTCGTAGTCCTGGCATAGGCGTACCGCATAGGCAGTGCGGCCATCTACCTAACCTCAATAACCATTCGTGTTCTTGTTGTAGTCCTTTGACTATTCACTTCAAAATGTCAGAGCTCGCCTGTGTGTGTTAGTGTTGTGCGTTTAGGATATTTTTTCCTTTTTTTTTTCTGCTGCCCTCCTCCTCCGCTGTGTTGAGATAGGAGTTCTATTTTTGTTTGTTTTGTGTTTTGCCATTTTTTTCCTCCTTTTCTCTAAAAATTTTATTAAGGATGTTCTTTGAGTAGGAATATTGGGATGTTGTTTTGCGGTTATCCGTTTGTGTAAATGGATATTGTCAGGTTTGTCCTTTTTTTTTTGTAAGGAAGGAGTTCAGTTATTATTGTTGTTGTTCCTTCACCGTTTGTTTGATTTTTTTTCCAGAGGTTTTTATTGGTTGTTTTTTCTGAGTTGTGAATTGCTCCGACGGAATGCTAATGAGATTAGAGTTTGTCGGACATGATTTTCTACCAGAGAACATGAAGGGTTAATGAGAAGAAGAAATGTCGGAGATAATGGTTTTTTTTTTTTTCTATTTATAGGACCATTTTGTGGTGAGAATATGGAATAATTTTTTGTTGCATATCAATAAGCGGAAGGCGTACCTGCAAATGGTTATTAATTAGGAAGCATCTGTGGTGGACTGGTTTCGCTTGTCGGTTCCAGTAAGTGGAAATTAAATATACAAAATCAATGCGAAAATTTATTGTGTTCCTGAGATTTTATGTATTATGCTCTGCATTGCAAATTTTCTCCAAAATTAATTATTTACGGCTGGGAAATAAAAACTGTCAATAGCTAATGAAATTTATGGGTTATGTTGTATACAAAAATACATATGTACCTGTTACATGTGTACAATCTTATATAACATGTTTATATCCCTGAGAGTATGACAGGTAGTATGACACGCAAGAATATTTCTGCCTCTATCGTGCGATTTTTTTCTTATTTAATGGTGAATAGAATGTTCACACGCATATCGACACTGAATTGAGTAGCAAACATAATTCTTAGGTGGAGGGTTGTAAGTTTTCGGTGGAAACCTGCATTTTTTCGTGCATTGGAAGCCGGAAACTTTTAAAAGATGGGTCAAGGCAGTTCCTACTGTGGTTTTTGTATAAAATTGTTCGAATGAATGGAAAGTACCTACAGTCCGAATGGGGAATTGAAAACCTTCTTTATCGCAAATTGTATTTTCGTGGTTTGTCAAGCAAGCGACCCATACGAGAGGTGATGCCGGTTGATTTAACTGGCCTCGTTTCTTTAGCCTCTACCAGAATATCACAGACAGATCTAGCACACACTTGAAGTCCTGTCTCTTGCGGAAGCGTTTTGATTTTTAGATCAAAGTCACCCTGTCTCTTTCAGATATTTCAAATAGACACCACCGCTGGTCCTTGGAGATTCCTGTTGAAGACCATTCTTGCCGTGAATGCATTTTCTTCTTCCTTCTCTCCTTCACTGATCTCCGTGTTTCATAAAGGCAAAATGGATGCAAATTGGCCTGCAGTGCGCTTTAAGTATTCGTCTTCCCATTATGGGTATGTATTATGTGCTACTTTTAGTAGGGACATAAGCGCTTATGGAGCCTAACCCCTCTAGTGCGTGATAACTACAGAAAACGTTCTTGGACTCAAAAAATCATCCTAACATACATATATGTATGAACTATATATAACTTCAAATTTGGGAGTATAGTTCCTCAAAAGTTCACGTAATAACCTTTAAGGGCAAGATCGCATTAGGGCAACAGTAGTGCTGTCATGCTTTCCACCGCATCCCAGATCTGCGGCAATGACATTATAAAGTCAATTGATGTCATTCGAAGTAAAGGGTTTTCCAATAAGGACGGGTAGATTTTGACAGTTCGCCATGTTGTTTTATCTGCTGTTAGTTTTCCCGATTTTTATTTTTCAGACACTAAAGACAAATCACCATGGCAAGTTACAGTATTGAGCAACCCGTGCAAATAATAAAACTGGAGCAGTTGGAAGCGGACTCCGATTTCAGCAAAAAAGTTATCATCAGCGACAAGCAAAATTGTCGGATTTGGAACGATGCCAATCCACACGAGGTCCACAGAGTGGCAATGTATCCCCAGAAAGTCACTTTTTGATGTGAATTGTAGGCCGGCGGCGTTGTCGGTCCGTACTTCTTCGAAAACGACAATGGCATTGCCATCACCACCAGCGAAAATCGCTACCGATCAATGATAAACAATTTCTTTTGGTCTAAATTGGATGAGATGCATGTGAATGACATGTGGTTCCAATAGGACGGCGCTAAGTGCCACACAGCTGAAGCCACAATGGACATTCTACACAAACGATTTGAGGGCATGGTTATTTCACGCAGAGGCGACGTAAACTGGCCACCGAGATCGTACGATTTGACCCCGTTAATGTTTCTTGCGGGGTTTCCACGATGTCATATTCCACACATAATGTCATTGATAGGCATTTGAAATAAAGTAAAAAATTCGTTGATACCTTACACACAACTTGTTTTATTCAATTTTAACATCTGCCCGTCCCCATTGGAAAACCCTTTAGAAACATGAAGAAAGTAAAAAAAATGTCGTTTAGATAAGGCCCCAAACACCTACATATGTGTGTCCAGTCAGCATCTGCCTTTGGTAAAAGATCACTGCTCTGTGGTCTTAGCTGTAAGGTGGGCAAAAGCTTTCAGTTATAAAGTATCTCTTGGCATGAAGGATGTCCAAAGTAGAGGCTGTATTTTAAATTTTCAAAAAACTGTATGAATCGAGATCCCACAATACACCTTATACTGTACATAGGTCCGTGTTTCTTTATCACTACAACCGCCAACCAATGTGAATTAGAATGCCTTACATCGCTTCTATAATTTTCTTACAGTTCGTGCCGTTTCGTTTGAGGAAAGGTATAGCCCCTTGCACGCTTATTATGTTCTTTGCATAAAAACATTGGTGATTAGGTGTTTAGCTAATGATATAAGAGATTTGACGCGGTCAAAAAATGTGCATTCATACTATGTACTACTAGTTAACACTTATCCTGTACTTAAAAAAAACACGCACATGGTATTTGTGGGTCAAATTTGCCCAATACATTTTTTGTTTAGCAAACACAATTTCCACATGTAATTTTTTGTTCGGAATGTTTTTTACAAATAAATGTTAAATATTTTGAATATTTTGTTGAATATTTTGTACTGTTGGAGCGATTCGGACAGATGTGGCAGCGAGATCGCTTCAAAGTTGACACTGTAGTTTATTCTTGAGGGCTTTCTTGCCGATGTTTACCCATTGATCTTGCCGAAGCCCTATGTGGAAAAGAAGTTCGACATGCGTTTAACGTGTCCAAACCATCGAACAGCTTGTATCCGCGATTTTATTCTTTCGGTCATTACCCAAAACCTCATGACCATAGGTGAGGGTCGGAACAAACACTGAATTGAAGACCGATAGCTTAGCTCCGATGCCAAGTTCAGCCCTCCTGATAATGGATTGACCAAGCTGTCTCAAAATTGCTTCAGCCCGATGAATCCTGCAGGATAACTCAGTATTGCTTCTACCATCAATCGTGAATAGGACCCCGAGATACAAAAACTTCTCCACCTTTTTCAATGGGACTCCACTAACGTGCATTGAAAAGGCATTCGGGAAATTGCCATTACCTCCGAGTTGTTCACGTTTACCTTCATCCCAACTTCAGCACAGTCGGCGATGAACCTATTTTATGCGCGCTGAAGTTCGGTCTCGGTGGACGTAAAAACGATCAAGTCATCAGCGAAAAGCAGATGACTTATCCTTGAGTCCGGCCACTGTTTTCTCAGGAAGCACGCTAAAAGATTAGGGCTCTTAGCCACAGATGTCTGCAGATTCTGCAACGACCGATGCGCCGCTGAGGACATAACACACATATTATGTGAATGCCAGGGAATTGCCAGGACTCGCATGAAACTTCTCGGCAACTATTTCTTTAGTAATTTAAAGGAGCTAGGTTATGACAGCTATAGGAACATGGTAAAACTCTGCAGGGAAATCAAATGCTTTCAGTAAATGATTTAGGTTTTGCCTTTTTGGTTTCACAGGGATCGCAATAGGCCCACTATGGAGCCTAGTGTCTTATGCAAACGCTGGCTGCATAACCCTACTCTACCTAACCTAACCTAACCTATCCTTAAGTCTTCCAATTCGAACAGTTTCTAGGTACGGCTGCGCTGTAGCATCCAATTCATATACACAATGAAAAGGAGAGGTGACAGAACGCACCCCTGGCGAAGTCCACGCTCACAGTGAAAGGTGTCGACTTAATGCCGTTCACCTGAACACAGCTTTTACAGTTAGCGTACAGAGATTGAATGGCCCTCGGAAGAGAACCGTTAATCTCATAGTCCTGCAATACACTCCAGAGCTTACCTCGAGGGACTTTTTCCAAATCTACAAACACTGTAGATAGGTTACATACTCCCAGCCCTTCCCAAGTACTATTCTGAGATGGTCGGTTGTGCTTCTGCTTGGACGAAAGCCGCCATATCATCGCCCAACCTGACCCACAAATACAACGTACGTTTTTTGCAAAAATCTTATCCTAAAATCTCATAAATGAACAAATATGATAAAAGTTCATCAAAGCTGTATTTAGTTCCTAAAAAGAATAAAAGTCAAGAAATTTCAAATAAAAATGTTCAAAAATATGCGAAATAATCCCTATGAAAGGTGCGTTTGGGCAATTTTGACCCATGTGTACAGGATAAGGGTTAAAAGGGATGTTGTAAGGACTTTGCATCCAGCAGAGATGTTGTGATGTTTCACTGAAATCCAAGCTGTTTATTGTGTTGGATAAATGGTAAAAAAAATGAATCAGGGAAGGGCAGTAGAAATATGGTTTCAAAGGGCTCGCAATTCTGTTCAATAAAATGGGGGGAGAACTTTCCCGTGTCATTTTAGGCAAAGCGGCACGAGAAATTACAACAAATTTAAATCAGTAAAAGTAATGTTATATACATTGGAAACCAACAAGCTATACATTTGACAGTGAAATATTATAAAACTTCACTGAATGCGATGCGGCTTTGTCGAGGGTTAATCTGCTTACGATGCGATTCAAAGTTTAAGGATATTTACAGTGTGCTCTCTCCTTACGGACACCTCTCATAAGCAAACACCTCTTATTACCCGGCAAATTTGAAAGAACGGAGAAAATATCTTAATTTTTTTTTATTTTCTTACAAGCGGAAGAGGAGAATTTTCTCGGTGTTCGGTTATGAGAGAGTACACTGTATTAATAAAAATACATCGTGACGCCTCGATCTTCATCGATCTTTCAAAAGCCTTCGACAGAATTCCGATCCGACATGGATCACGTTGAGATCTTAAAAAATACTAAAGACTTAAGTTAGAATGATCGGGGAAATGAAAAAGTTGACAAGATACCTACAAGACTTTCCTCCGTTGGATGGAATCATCTTCATAGACAGGCAAGCTTCCTTAAAGACCTAACCTACGGATACAAGGCCTCTACCTATTATAACGTAAAACGAAAGTAAATTGCGCAGCGGGGAATAACCGGGGAATTCGAAGTTAAAGTCCACTATATCATTTGGCAAAGCTGCTTGCTTTTTCAATGTCGTTCAAGATTTCTTGTTGAAGGGACGTAGACTGAAACTACTTGTCTTCGACGTGGCAGTTCTTTAGAATCCATTTAAAAATTGGATTAAAGCAAGTTAGAGCCTTAAGAATCCGCGGTATAAAGGCAAAGCATTTGTAACCCCGGATATTCCATTGGACGAAGTAATAGTTCTGAAATATGTACAATTTATTTAAATACTTGAACACCGTCGGATATGAGCACGGAAGTTGTTGTGATAATCTTACACATAGAGTGAGCGTAGGGATGGTAAAAACGATGCTAAAACTCTGCATTCTTATGTAACCGAAAAAGAAGGCTTTAAAGTCGAAGGTTTCCTCTATACAAAAGTTGGGCGTCCAGCTTCAATATCAAGGAAAACTGACACCAACAGAGATGAAAATGTTAACGATATTACCGAGAGCTCAAGTTTGAAAGAGAGGTAAAAAAAAATCAGTTGGCCATGTAAATACAAGAACAACAGCTAGTTCCCGGCCCCAGTGATGATGTTGGTAATCCCAAATAGAGAAGGACATTAAAGTCTCCAAAGTTAGCCAACCATTCAAGCGTTGCAACAGCAAGAGAGATATAGGATACAGGATTAAACTCCAATCACGCGACGGCTTTTCGTAAAGCTGTAACTTCGATTTAAAAAAATACTGCAGTTCGGACGACTGAAGGAGTAGTGACTTTCAAATTATTTTTAAAATGCGGTATTTGCCTTCCTTAGCCGGTTAAGATCGAGATAGTCGGTCAAAAAATCTAGACGTTCTTGACCGGAATAGAAAGTATCCAATCGCTTTAGTAGCTCTCTACAAATACACCTACATGGTTGGTTATTATATTACACACTGCGCTCTGCTAGATCTCGTTAACCAACGGTTTCAACAGAAGCAATCTTGATTTTATCCGTAGTCCAAAGGGAAGCGATAGACATGCTGAGCTCTAAAATCACGCTAATGATGCCAGTTTAGGCTTTCTACCAAGACTTTATTCTCAAAGGATCAATCTCAATAGTTATGTTTGCTTTTTACATTGATCCATTCGATTTGAAGTAAACTGCAGCGAACATATCAAAAAAATTTGTTCACTATCATGTACCATAGACCTAAACCTAAGAGAAGGCCCTAGTGGCCATTTTGTTGACACAGAATCTCGATACATGACGAAAAACGAAAAGATCATCTATATGATTTCACTAACTAGCCGGATAACTTTATCTAGACAAAATATCAGAAATTACCCACAACACGATCTTAAACGAACGAAGTGGGAAAACAATGTCACCAAAATTTATAACATACATAAATACAATACTATTTAAAATAATATGTGAGAGGAAAAAAGACAATTTAACAAAAGTTAAGCGAGATTGTATACATAAATACTATTTTGACGTAAAACTACGTCAAACGATCCCCTCTCAGCATTGGCTGCAACGAAACATGTGACACTTCGACCGCTTATGTCTTTGAAACTAACGTCCGTGGGATAGTAAATCATTAGCTTGTAGATTTTAATTTATAAAGCAGGCACGTTTCACGCATTAAGCTCTCTCTCTCCCCTCCTCCAACGATTCGATACAGTAGCGTTAGAAAGTTGAACTAGGATCCTTTCACCCGAGTTCAACTCAAGAGCTACATCTTTCAACTTTAACTAGAAGTCGGAATAAAACCCTTATAAGAGAAGGAGGTTGATGACAGGAATTGAACAGACGTTTGGAGTTTGAAAAAAAGAGTTGAAGTTCATTGTCGTGACTTATGGGCTAGTGGGTGGAAGTGCCATGTGGGCCTCATAGATTTAAGCCGCAGCAATATTTTACACGGAGAATGACAAACCTTTCAGAGAATAATTTGTCAGAAGAAATTAATTTGCCGACACATTCTAGGTCTCTTCCAACAAGAAGTCTCGGGCTGTCGCTCTAAGTTTTTTTCAAAACCGAACAATTTGCATCGGGCAAGCCGTGAGGATGAACCCAGGCCATCTTTAGATCACCTAATGGCGAAGCGAACCAGGGAATCATTCTATAAAGGTTGGAATCACCTTAAATTAAAGTGGCCATGACAGCATTACCAAACAGGCCATTGACATGAGTATTTCAGGGATGGCGTGTCACAATGTTTTTATTGAGTTTGCGGCAGGTACACGTCGCGGTACATACTTTTGGAATGGAGTTCCTTCTACCTTTAGGACTGTGCACACAAAACGACCATATCAGACCAATTCAGGAAACTAGAGAGATGAAAGAAAGCCGGAATTTGAATTAGATAGGTAGGTAGTATGGCGGTTCCTGAAAACCCAATTAGCGCAAGGAGTGGGCCGTTTTATTACCACGAAAACTCGATCAAACCTATTTTTATGTGAGTGTTGATTGGTTGTGTTGGGATAAAGTGGTTAAATCCAGCTAGTGGAATTAAGATACAGGACCAGTTCTACGATCCTTTTTTTAGCTATCTCGCCGAGATCCACGAGAAAAGGTTTGCCTAAGGTGCGCTGTCTGGTCCTCGCTAGGGCTGAACGCCTGCAGAAAAAATGCAGTAGAGATACCAAACCTGAATTAACTTAAACACAAAAACAGAAACTAAACTGAAATATGGCAGACTTAAGAAAAATATTATCACAGCAAAAGTAATAGAGAACAGTCTCATGCTTACGTTTCATGAGTTTCTCTCTTTCACAACCAATCGCAAACAATTATCTTACCTACAAGCGCCATTTCGCTTAAAAAAGTCACGATCGGTACACTCTCAAGACTCATGAGTAATATCCGAGGACTGAGACAAAATAAAAGGCTGCTACTCGCGCTGGTCGTAACCTCTAAAACACTCAAATCAGCGAATATAAAGCCGTCAATGCTTAAAATCAAGTCAATCTATCGCCGTACCTTCGATGCTCTCCAATTCTAATATTGCGTGCCTTTTGACTAAAATAAAAAAAATAAATAGCTGGCGCTACAGCTCGGGATGAGCCAAGGCCTAGTTTCTCGCAACCATTCATGTTGTGCGAGTCACATTTTTCGCACGAATGGAAGGGACCTACAATTTATTGCCGACTCCGAACGACGAATTGAGAAGCTCTTTCATGACAGATTATACTCCCGGAGGCTTGTCATTCCCCGACGAGAGGTGGTGCCGCGAAAAATGTTCGATGTTTTCCAAGTTGGGGCTTGAACTCACGCCGCTCGGTCAGCAGTCCAACGCACTAACCACTGAGCCACGGCGACCAAGTTAAAAAAATATGAAGAAACCTTGAAGGCAACATTAACTTCTAAATATTAGTATATATCCAAGGAACGTGGATCGATCATTGAGCAGTGCTTTGATAAGCGAAAACACAAATACAAGCCCTATCTGAAAGAATAATTTAAGGCGCATATGTATATACAACGTACTGTGTGAACGTCTAAGCCCTTCCGCAACACACTAATCGGCATGTACCAGTGTGGATTCGGCCCGGCAGTTCGGCTGTAGACCAAATCTTCACACTAAGGCAGCTCCTGGAGAACACCAAAGAAATTCGAGTCGAGATTCATCACCTTTTCATCGACTTTGTTAACATATGCTAACATTTATCGCCTTGACCTCTAGGAGGAGATTGCCGACTTCGGGATCCCGAAAAAAACCGACCCAATTCGTCTGCCACCAGCGAATGTCCCGCAATGACCACCAGAAGATTGCGTACTCTTGATAGCAGCTTCTTCTAAGGAAACTCCTGAGATTTCAATCCCTTTCTGGACGTTTTCCGGATTAGCCAAACCTATCCCTTGGTTTAACTCCCATGAGTATAATTTGTATGGATACAATGGACCCGCTTGAGGTCTAAGTAAGCCTTTAGGACACCAACTAAACCAACCAATCAAACATCAACTCCACAAACCGACCCTTTGGTGGAGATCCCGCAAAGACTGACCCTTGGAAACCGCTGCTACTTCGGTTTGTCAAAACTTCTAACTCGAAAGACGAAATGCACTTCAAAATCCTGACGCTGCCAGTTCTGCTATATGGTGCCGAGTGCTGGACGAAAAGCAGGAAAGCAGAGCAGATATTGAACACTTTGGAAAGAAAAATCCGTGTTCGGATATTTGGTCCCGCATGTAAGGATGCCAAATGGATGAAAGTTACAACCGTGAACTCTATGAGTTGTCAAAGATGTGAAGGTAGTCCAAAAAGTCAACTACACTGAGAGAATAATCCTCCAGCCAAGAGGATCTTCGAGTCACGGCCCCCAGTTCTGCCCAAAACACTCAAAGAACTTTTACCCGGTTGATCAGAAAACGTGATAATTATTATGTCTCACCTCTTGTTAGTGCCTGTAATTTTAGTCATAACCAAGCTACCAAAACATCTTGCACATCTCGATTTACAAATTACTAAGAGTCCTTAACCCTGGCGCCACTACCCAATCTATGACCGAAACCTTCGCCTCTGTCTACGCAATTTGTCCATGTCACACAAAATCTCACCTTACACAAAGGAAATGCCCAGCTCATCCTTTTTTCAAAACTGGTCAGTTCCAGAGAATAACCAAAGTGCAGATCCTTTAGCATTCACAACAATGTGTGCTCATTTCAGACACCAGAACAATTTATGACCCTCTGCAGTATGCACCCAATTTTTTTTCCAAGTAGTATTCAACGACGGATGTGTTTTGAGGTTTCTAAAAGAAGACAATAGGCATATTCTAGCGAAATATAATCAGCGAGGGTGGTCCTTGTCACAGGGATACTGTTCTCCATTTCATTTCACTAATTTTACTGATTATCTACTGCCACAAGTACCTACTACTACTGGCACCACTCCAAAAAAAAAGCACTAAATTTCGGCAGACAGAGCGGAGTCTTCAAGTTGCGTGTGTTGGTTTTTTTTTTTTTTAATTTTATTCTTTGGACACCTCTAAATACCTGTTCCAGGTCTTATCATCAACCAAAATGTGTCATTAATTTTGTGTTCGGTGTGGAGGCTTTTGAAAACCCTCCGCCGATAACAGTAACACCAACAACACAGCGACCACAAAAGGCGACTACGCAGACGATATCCCTAAACGAGGGAAAAATTATCACCGAATTCGAGCAATCAATTTAAAACAAGAAATTCCTCACTTAACCGTGATAAACTATCGCCGATGGCATAACAAACGCAGCGAAGAACGAAAAATAAAAAAAAAGACGACAAAAGAAAAAATGGGAATAAAACATTCAATTAAAGAAAATTTTCCTCTTGTTCGGATCGCCTCGATCCGGGTCGACATTCTTTGTATTCTCCTCCTCCGAAACGTAAATGAACCACACCACGGAACCACAACTGAATCCACAAAACACCAACTTTTTGGCGGCTTCAAGAGTACAAAACAAAAAACAAACGTAGGGAAAAAAAAACATTCGAAGAATTTATGCGCTCGCGGTGCCTCAAGGTGCGGACGAGGGACCAGAAAGTTTCCGCGTCCATTCCGATATCCGGGCGATAGGTGCTCCGTACGTAAATGAGCCGAGCTCCGTCCATAGGCAGGGGTGGATAGTGTGGACGGACGCGGCCGAACGAGAAGCATTTCGCGTTCTCCATCCGTTTTAATCGAAATTAATGAAAAGAAAAAGAAAAATGTTCATATGGTGTGTGTTAGACAGACCTCTCAGCACCACATACGATACAACCAAAACAAAGTGCGCGAGCGGTCTAACAAACGACGAAGAAGAAACAAAAACAAACACAACACCACGAGCGGAGGAGCATCCAAAAGCTAAGACATGTCATCGTACCACACTGCCGGGGTCAGGTCAGAGTGCTATGCGAACAGTCTGCGACGGTAACACAGTGAAAATAGACAGAAAAAATAAAATAAAAATGGAAGACAGCCCGCCGACGACATCCACAAGATACGAGTATGTACAATTCGAGAGCGGTGCGGTGTGTGACACAGGAATCGTTTTCCCATAACTTATGTCCCAGTCCCCAGCGCTGCCTATTGATCGGAAATTAATACGCTCGACACACGACAAGTGTGTCATCTTGTTTAAATAACGATAATGGAGGTGCATGTTACAGGAAACCCTAAAGTGCATCGGTTGCATCCAAAGTGATCCTTCTTTGGGTTCCTTTCCTCGGAGCGATGTCTTCAGTACTTCAATCCACACTGAGAAGACCAGTGTGAACTACCCGTTATGGTTCTGTTTGACTTGATCATCTTTCTTATTAGGTGCTTGTGCTTTTTTTCGGTTGTATCTGGAATTGGTTTGACACGTTGTCATTATTTGTTGTGAGCCGACGGCACGGAAAGGTTAAATAAACAAACGGAGTTGGGCAAGAGCGATAGTGAAAGAGTTTTACTAGGATCTTGAGAGTTTTGATTGAAGACGGGAACCAGTGAATCCTCGAAACACATACGGCTTTAATCCATTTTGGTAGGAGATGTAGGGTGAACTGAGACCAGAGGTAAGTCTGTTGTGATATTGCATTGAGCGTTATAGTTCCCCCCAAATCTACTCCTGAAACCATTTAGATTTTTTTACGCAACAGTTCAACAGGCCATACTGGCAATTAGATCGAAGGATGACTTTTGGGACACGTGCTGAGAAAGTACACAATGATCTTCCCGTCTTCCTCATCTTTACAGTTCTTGCACAAATCGTTACAGGCTCTCCCCAGTCGTTGGGCATGTCTGCCTAGAATGCTGGGCTTCTACGATCAATCATGAATGCATGAATGCCGGAGGATGGGGATGCGTGCCTGAGTGCGCAGTTTTGAATTCCGCACTCATCCCCGGAATGTCATTCAGGAGTGATCGTGAATGGCCAGCTTTATGGCGTCAGCTAGTTTTATAAAGATTGTTACTTCTCATAAATTTCAATTTTTTAAAATCGATGTGCCTCGACGTGATCAAGATTCCTACTACAGGTACATATATGTATAGAGAGCCTTGTTTGACTACACCATTAAGTTCTTGCCACCATTTGTGACTTACGACCCAGCAAAGCATTACATTACGCTGTTTAGCGATACAATGCGGGATGAAAGGAACTAGTCGAAACTCGGCGATGAACTTGACTATATGTCTGGAATAAGGGAAAAATCCGGACCCTCACCTTCCCCAGTACGGACAGATTTAGGGTTGGAGAGGAGGTTCCAGGTAGAACTAGGTCCCTCTCTCTTAACCAAAAATTTGCCAATAGAGGAAGAACATTTTGGTGAGACTAGACAGAGAAATGATTGAGGTGGTTGCTTACGTATGTAGATGCCGCGGTGACATACCTATACATAATTGACAGGGATGTTCCCCTCCGTGATAAGTAAATTCATAGAGCCTACTCTAGACCACTTGGTCTGCTAGTTGTGGTCTCTGTGGGAACTCGGGCAATACCTTGCTGTTCCTATTCACTACCAGAACTAAAATACCCGACTTGACCCCTTCCCAATTGAAGGGTCAAGAACTTATACTATCATCCAGCGCGAGGTATCTGGGCATTATGCTGGACCCACAACTCAAGTGGGCTTTAGAACAGAATCAAGCTTGCTATGACTGCATAAAAAAAGGAACTTTAGTCCCAACATCCCATTCTCACTTACGGGTCAATGGTGAGGTCGCTCTCATTGAGCAAAGGCTATAACCTAGCAAAACTCAAAAGGATATTAAGCCATTACAGGCGTGAGGTGGACTCCGATGGATGCACTTTCATCGTTTGCCTCTTGATTTACATACAAAGAATGTCAGACAGTGTATAGCGTGGCGTGTTAAGGTTCTATGAGTGCTGGACTGCACAGCCCTATGGCTAGGCTACAGCTGTTTCATCTCAAACTAATTTCATTACCCCCACACCTAGCTTCACGAAAAATCTTCATGTGGGATTTCGCTCCAGTGGAAAAAAGATTATGTGGTGAAACACTTCGACACCTGAAGATATAAAACCGAACTCGACATCCAGAACAAAAGAAACTTCATCTCAGGGACAAAATGGTTAACTCTTGGGGTTAATACCGTTACGCTTGACCATCTCGATGTACTCTGTGTTACATACTCTGGTTCCTGGTGCTGGTAAGCCCGTTCTTCATCGTGGTATCACAATGAGCCAATCTGGCCTAAGTGTGTCCCTGTCTGGGCAGCCACCTAACCTAACCTAACCTAAGCACTTCGACACGGTTATCTACACAGACGGATCAATAAGAACTGCCGTGTTGGTACCGGCGTCTACTCGGAATAACTGAAACTAACAAGATCATACCAGCTGCCGGATTTTGCAACCGTCTTCCAGGCGGAATTACTAGCAACTCCAAAGTGACACAACGAACATCCCTGTTGATAGCCAAGCCGTCATCCAAGTTATTGACTCGACTATCATATCCTCCAACCCAGTGTTAGAGTGCCGGAATGAACCAACATCCTGCTGTCAGGCAGAACGACGTTGATAATTAAAACTTCCGTCCACCTTATCGAAGCGTAGAGCAGTATTAAAAGGAAAACCCAGTAAAATTGCTGGACTTGACAACTTACCGGCCGAGCTAGTCAAAGCGGCTGAAGAGGAATTAGTAAAGCGCATAGACCAATTCACTTATAAGATTTGGTCAAATGAGTGTATGTCAGATGAATGGAATCTCAGCATCGTCAGCCCGATTCACAACAAAGGAGGCCATTTCAACTACAGAGGGATCAGTCTACTCAATCATACTCATATCTGCAGATCCTGAAAAAGGATTAAGCGACCGCTGATTTAGAATTGAGAACACTAACTTCGTTCAGTCGCTTGCGAAAATGTCCCCTATTTCTATACAAGAAGAACCTTGACGAGCACCTTCATAAGTGGTACTTAGTCCGTGAGGTCGATCTACAAGCACTTGATGGACATGTTGCAGTACGATGAACAAGTGCACTCTTGAGCACTCCGTCATGGTTTCATTAATTAAATGCAAGATTTTTAAAATTCAAAGTAATTATTGTTCTGTAAAGTCACAGTATTCAAGCCGACGCACTTGATGCTTGCTCCTGAAGCCCCATCATATATTTAGCCACCGAGTTCATAAGGATGACATTTTCTCTAAAACAATTATTGAAGGCCTTTGGGACAAGTTTGACTCACCTTCAGCATTCATAATCACAATAAAACGATTATTATGTATTTATCCGATAGTTGGCGACAGTATTGATAGGCCCTAACCACATTTAGTACAAAATATGTCCAAATAACCGATAAAACCGAGTACGATTCTTCCTTAATCACTTGCTAATGCGTATGCACAAGCAAACAGTACCATACGTCTACACATACTAATTAGTAAAATTCGATTTTAATCGATGAAACCAATGACAAGTCCACTGTAAATTAATGACAATCGTGACTTCATTTTACCGCAGCGTAAGCAGACACCATCTTGACGATTAATCAAACGTTCCAATGATAGATTCGAGGGCAATCCAAACCCCCTGATAAGATCGCGCATAGAACTTGATACCTCGATTTCGTGCCGGCAGGCAGTACCTGCACTCAAAATTGGAAGCCACAATGAGAAGTTATTGTGTTTTCGAGTCATTAATGGACTCATCACGGCTTGAATTTCAAAACGAACGAAGGCGAAATAAAGAATTCAAGCCGCATGATTATCGCTCTTCGGGTAGGTGTAGTCTCATTTGAAGAGAATATTTTTTTGGAAATTAAATACTTTGCCGCATCAGACGGAAGCTGCAGGCAGGGAGTATCAAAGTGATACCGAGATTCATTCATCAAACGTTGTCGCATAAAATTTCTTGAATGGTTTTGCATTTACATTAGGTTTCCTTTTGTGACATCTCCTTTAAGGTGCGGCTGACCGTCCTTTATCAGCACACGGAGAGACCAAGGATGACATTAATTATCTCCACGACTAATAAAAAAAAAGGAAGATAAGAGAGTAACAAACGGTGGGATGCTTTTTCAAAACTCGGCCTTTTTTTTCTCTCTCTGTTTTGGAGGTGTTTCATGAAGAGATGATTTTGTTTGATTCTGGCCAGACCTAGTTTATCCTTAAAACTGAGCCAAGAGATTTTTGAATCTTAGGGGCATAATTGCATAACTAGGAGAGAATCCGATCAGCTTTAGGTTCATTTTCTGACAAAAAAAAAAAGAAAACCACAAGTTCGACTGATATTCCTGCTGATTACACGTACTTACGCTTCCAAAGGATAATTTTCTATGTTCAAGGAATTTTTATCACAGTGAGAGAAGATTCAGCGAAGTTCTGTAAAGGCTGCCAGGTTAGGTTAGGTTTGTGGGCTGATGAGGGGTGCCTCCTCATACTTAGGTCTGTGTAGGCCCATTGTGACTCATGATATTCCCTACTGCGGTTTTTAATTCCTTGGTGCCAACCATCCAGTCGGTCTTGCAAATTTGAGAAGTTCTGATGACGAGCCATCAGCTAGTTCATCGATATGATCGAAGAAGAATTTGCCTAGGGTCCTATTTCTTATGGTATGGGCATTGACAGAGAAAATGAGCTCTATCGTGCGTATATTCAGAAAGATTCAAGTACTCAAGGTGAACACCCCCTTACGGGGCATATTAGCCTCATGGACTTCCTCATCACCGCATCCCCTGCATATATCGTCGTCATTGTGCGATATCTTAGCATGTTGTGGCCAGTAAGTACTCCTACCAGCATTGGCAGTGATCTACTGTCTTTTTGTAAAATCTGGCAGGTCATATTCTGGCCACAACCTTCTTGATCTTAGAGATTTCCACCTGTTATTTGCTTCTAATAGGGTTTTCTGTGCAATTTTCACCCTTAGGTTGTAAAGTGGCGTCCTAACCATAGAGTCCACTTGATGTCAGGCTAGGATTGAACCCATTCTTGCTAGTTCATCATCGTTTTCATGACCTGGTACTCCGCTATGACCAGGGACCCAGCAGAGCTTAACATTGTGCTGTGTGCCAAGAAGCTTAAGCTCTTCGCGACAGCATTTCACAAGCTTCGTTATTATCTGCGTAGCAGCTATTGCTTTAATAGCAGCCCAACTATCAATGTAAATCTTAATATCCTCCCGTGATATTGTAAGCATTGAGATTAGTTGGTCGGCTTTTGTCACTGCTAGGACCTCCGCTTGGAAAACGCCGCTGTGATCCGGGAGTCTTATGAAGCTGCTAAGTCCTAACTGTTCTGAGAAAAGATCTACTTCCATGCCTATATCCATTTTTGAACCATCTGTGTAAATGGATTTGGGCTCAATCAGGATTTCGTTATTTTGCCATTGTTCCCTGCTTGGAAAGACCCATGAGAAGGGTTTCCCAAAGTCCAAGCCCGAACTAACATTTGCGCCCAGATGATTGCTAAGTATCTCGGCATGTCTATATGGATTAGGTCTTCAATGTTTAGATTGGCTGATTTTGAGAGCACTTTTCGCTGCAGTCTCTTGCATGTGAAGGTCCAGAAGCAAAAGGTTAAGAATTACCTCCATCCCCGCTGTTGATGTTGTTCTCATCGCACTGGTTATTCCAATGCAAGCCACTCTTTGTATCTTGGCAGCGCGCCACCAAACCAGTCCTCCGAATGTGATTATCAGTCTAACGATACCTGAGTTCATACAAAGGGTTATTCTGGGTCTGGATCCCCAAAGACTGCAAACATGGTTGAAATTAGCAGATCTCTAGTACCGCAAATTCAGTGACAATCGTAAGATCCAAGGCAGTCAACATTTGCACCACAATTCTGCACTATGTGTGTGGGACTGTGTTTGGCGCTTGGACATTGCGGAATAAAGTGAGATAAAATTTGGATATCAAACTTGCCTCTTGCATCGTAAAGACAATTTTTCGGCACAAAATAGTCAAAATGGCAGACCAATCGAGTCAAATGAGCACGCTATTCTCATTTGTCTCGATTGGTTTTTAGACAACCACCAAAAATATCTTTGAGTCTGCAGAACGTAGAAGAGCAACAACCCTCAGTCAGGACAGTATACAAATGTATCAAAAAAAAAAAACCAGCAGGTTTTACAAACACTTTAAGCAAACCGTCGCGGACCTCTCTTCCAGGCAGAGGTACATGTGTGCAAGTGAGCTATGAGCCAGATAATCGATTTAACGGAACCTTTGTATTAATCAGTTTGCCACCCCGTCCAATTGCCAGAAATCAAACAGTTTTGTAGACCTTTGCCTCGAAGCTTGTCTTAAAATGTCTTAACCCCTTAATTCCATTGGATATATTGGGCTCATTGACACAAGGCAGTGAATACATCGAGATTGGCCATAAGTTCGCCAGAAAAGGATCTCAAACAGGATTTGGTTTTTCCATCAGCCACATAAATCTGGAGCTAGACTCAAGGAAACACAGAACTTCATCAACACCTCAAACAAAACGAAAAGTCAATACATTCGCCCTCTGAGCTAGCATTACTTCAACAAGCTGCATGCACGTAAGTCCTTCGGAAACGTGTAGGTTATTCTTGGAGGATCAAATCTCTAAAAATGTTCATTGAATTTCCTCCTCCAAAGCCCATTAACGCAAATGGAACGCGATTACGAAGAATTTTTCTCTCAAAACGGTCCAAGATATCTTAATCATACCTTCGATACGGTTTATGCTTCGACGCCTGAAATGATTAAGGTCATATGTGGAATCTCTTTACTTCCTCAGGATAGGGCCTTACTCGGTTGCCTTCTCCGCTCAAAGAAACAGCAATCGGCAAGATTTATTCAGAAAGGGTGGCAAATTCAAGGGAGACAAAGGCCCTTACTACCTCGAAGTTTTCCAATGTGAAGTTCTGTCCGATTCGTTCATGCTGCGCATCTCTTCGTGTTGACAGAATACTTCATTTGGCCCTCGTTCAAAGCTAAACACTTCTTGGTGCCTTCTGTTTCTTTACATTATGATGACAGCTCGCTGAGTTCTCCCGATGATTTTGAAATCAATATGGCGGTGTACGTTATTACTTGCACAGGTTTTTTGAAGACTGTGCTTCTGGTGTTAGGTTAAATAAGTTACTACGTGACAGCGCTTCAGTTTCGGTGAGACCTTGGTCAAACTGAAGGCATTCTCCATCGTCATACAAAAATGAATGAGTTTGACTGGGAAACCAAAGATAGCTTTTCATAGCTCGTCTCAGGTTGTTGACTAAAGGTTTCAAGCGTTCACACAGTATAGCAGATAAGATATAGCAGGCGATACTGAGGAAATTTATGGTTCTTTAGTTAAGGAGTTCACCTTTTTTGTGGATCGGCCAATGAATGAGAAAGCTGACGAATTGGCAAGAGAAAGGACGCACGTGATAGAGAGAACTGCTGAAAACAAAGTAGGAGCCGCACTGACAATATTTAAAACAGCAGCCAACGAGAAGGCACAAAGAGATTTCGAAAACTTCTCGACGTGCAAAGTGACCAAGTAAGCTGCTTACTAGAAAGGTTCTAGGTTCAAGCTCATCTCATAAGAGATCTGCAGAAGAAGAAGAAGAAGGAGATCTCAAACACCTCCTTTGCCACTGTCCAACCCTAGCGAAGAAGAAGATCTCGAACACTTCCTATGCCATTGCCCAGACCAAGCCAGAACGCTTTAGAAGGCATACCGGACCTAAAGAATCTTAAGTACAAATGAATTGGTGTAATCCCGTCCCTCACCAACAGGAAGATTCGCCACATCACACATACACTAGTGTCAACTCCATAATTGTTCCAACTTCTTCAAGTCCATCTAAATATTCGTCCCAAACCTACCACTTCTCTACAGTTTTGATTTTTAAAAAAGGAGAACACAGCAGGCTAAGTGAAATGCCTTCCGCTCACCTTCATACACTAAATCCATACCAAGTCGTCAGGTTCACCAGACCTGTTGAATTTTAGTCTTGATTTTGCTTTTGTCACTTCAGGTGGACGGAGATTTTGGCTTTCAACGTATATTTGTTGATGCTTCCAGCCCAATACAGTGAAATCTCCCTCAGGCGGACAGCGACGGTGCCAACATTTTTGTCAGCCCAAGGGAGTTGTCCAAGGGAAGAAAAAATGCTTAATGTATATAAAATATGTCCGTTTAAGGAAGTTGTCCGCCTAAGAGAGCCGTCCGCAATGGGAGATTTCACAGCAATTCACAATGAACTTCAATGAGCTTCGGTTTTTTACTTTATTGTAATCGGTCCGATCAAAAAGTTTCGAGATATGAACAGGGCTTGACATTACTATACACAAGAAATAGTTTGCACCCATTTTCGAAATGATGTCTGTGTGTGTGTGTGTGTGTGTGTGTGCGTGTGTGTGTGTGCGTGTGTGACAATATTTTCCTCCTACGATATCTGGAGAACGAAACAACGTAGGACCATGCGGTTTTTTTTGTTTTATTTGTCTGCGTAAAACTTAGAGCTGATTAGATTTTGAGCACAATCGCTCTGGCGGATGCTGAGGAAATTTAAGAAACGTTTTTTTTTTTGAGTTCGCGTTACAACTCTTTGTGGAACTATTGTATATTAAACAGTGTGTCTTCGAATTTTCCGCTTTCTATGCATGTTTTCTTTAATTATTAAATAAATAACAATATCACTGTTTTTGATATGACATAATATGAGGTGGGAAGTATAGGACTGGCTCCCCAGTCGAATTTTTTTTTTTGTAATTCACGCGCGGATCAAGGGTGGTGTCCAGGCTAGCTGGGGACATTTGTGGTGTTTTTGTCGTTGCTTAATTCACAGGAATTTTTTCGAATCCCCTGATGTCATAGTCAGTGTTCGCTCAATCAACTCTAACAAGCCAAGACACTCTACTGCCAGTGTTATGCCTTCGCAGTAGAGTCGCCATCAGCTTTCACAGTTGATCGATTTTTATTTATTTAAGAAATAAATGTTTTTCCGACATCAGGAGTCGGTGTGTCAGTGTGACAAGCGATGATGCTAACCACTGCACCATGGCCACCCTCAAGATGAGCTTCGGTTGGTCTAGACTAAGACCGAGGACGTTTTAATTTAGGAATAAGCTTCCACTCTCCGGCGTCATAACTCCACAAACGATTGGCCACAAGCCGTTTCAACTCACATATAAAAATATTTGGCATTTCGAATCAGTCTTCTCACGTGGAAGCGTTTAAAACACACAAAACAGAGTTTTGTAGGCATATGTGCTCTGTCTGCGTATACGAACCATGCAATATGGTGACTTAATGTTTATTTTCAACCATTTCCCATCGCGTTTAAGGCGAAAAAGTATTGATAAGCATTCCCTTTGAATGTTCCACCATCCCCAAAATATAATGATCTCATTTGTTTGCCTTTGATTCACAGGCAGGCAGCTCACCGTTCTTGTTTCGACTAATATCGATTTCGGAACACCTAGTGTCTAATCTTATCTTATCTATCATACCTAGGCCTCCCCCTACAGAACATTCATCCATTTATTGGAAGAGGCGGGTCAGGGCGTTGTACATTTTCATTCGGAAAAAAAAAAGTGAAAACATCTTTTGGCGGCACGAACTTTCGTCGGTGCGTCCCAAAATTAATTTGCTCCTATTATTTGAACGAATATCGGTTGATTGGCTTGGGGGGAAGCCCCAAAAATCTAAAGGCTGACTATACCACCGACGACGTCATTACAAATGAACTCAACAAAGGCAGTGAAAGGAGGTGCCGCCCGTCATACGCCCCCTCTGTATCACCCCACTGAAATTGAACATTTATTGTCACCATTGTTGCAGTCCTTTGTCACTGCGTTGCGCCAAAGGTACAAAACTAACGAGGGATAAAGGACAACTTACGGTCTCGCACCTCGTCACACATGGACACACACAGTCACTCACTCACTGTGGTGGACATTTAATTAGATTTCTTTCGTGCCATGTTGTGGGAGGCGTGTATGCAATGTCGACGCCTTTATAAACAATCAAAAATGTTTTTATGTCCATTGTGAGGGCGAAGAAGCAGGCGCCCCCGTCACGAAGAAACTGTCCGCATCCTAGTCATGATATAACAATTTAATTTTCATTCATATCCTTTCCACTTTCGGACCGGAGTCAATAGACTCACCTAATGTGAAGTGATTGCTGCTGGGCGGATTGCTTTACTGTTCCCTGTCAAGGGACCCAATTCCTTTGTTGCAGGTAGGCAGTTCGGGGGAAGAAAAAAAAAATGATATAGGTGGGCAATGAGTGAAAGTAGACCGCACACGTTTGTTTGTTTAGATACGCTTTAACGAGTATATTGGGTCGGTGTAATCGCCGACAGGTAGCTGCCGCGTATGGCCTGAGAAACTCTGTTTGCCTTTATCTGCATAATTACGTAAAACCCACTGAAAAGGGATCGCATAATCGATAGCTAACCTGAAAAACAAAAACAAACGAAGCCATCACTTTAATTTAACGGGACACCACTTTAGTGCACAATTGGGTTGTTTTCACATGCTCGTGGATATACCCACCAAAGTGCGGATGCCACTTGTGAATCCATTCACATTATGAGAATCGCTACACGTGTTTTCCAATCACACTCGAGTGCTTTAACCACCATCAGCAGCACCACACCACCACCACCATCAACGTCGCGCTTGAAATTATGGAAAAGGTGCCGAATACAAGTGCAAGATAGCAGCTCTTCAATGATTTATATCCTTTTAGTAAATATACGAATAAATACTTCGATACAATTCTGAAGTGAAGAGATATGTATGCGACGAGAATGGAGCGTCAACACATGCAAATCGTCGAGAAGAATATAAGTGACTGACTGCGTGTATGAGTGGTTCAAGTGTATCAAACAAGGAGGGCTGTCAGGCAGTGTTCCTTCTTACATTTCCACTTTGGATTCCCCCAAAAGAACAATGAGATGCTTCTAAGTGTTGTTTCGTGTCACCTGAGAAACATTTGGACAAGAGATTTTGTGCCCCACCTACGGTTGTTCTAGATTATATCACTGGGAATATTCACACACATACCGTTGTGCACATACTTACACGCACAATATCACTGCAGATGGATATTTGTGGGTTTATTAGGCGGTCCTTCGTCCTTTATGGTGCTGCAACTGTATAGAGCTGCTCGTCTAAAATTCTATTAATTTATTTAAATTGTTTGACCGAATTGAAAGTATTCAGCCCCAGCTAAGGGCAGTGAATGTAACGAAATTGTGCTGTAAGAATGCGCTCCCATAGGGCATATGACGTTGATCCGTAGTTTGCTTTGATGCCATACAGTCTTTTTCATTTCGATTTCAATTTGTAAACTTAGATTTGGAAGCTTACGTCTTGACATGAAAAGACGTTAGGAAGTGTTAAGATGGACAAGGAGCCTACAGCCTACAGGACTTGGAAGGGTAAAAGTCAAAACGCATCTGTAAGATATGGTCTAACGAAAGTATTCAGCAGCATTTGTATGATCCATAAGATGAAAAACCGGCTAAGAAGCACTGTTTGCAAAAGAAGGGATAGGACAAAGAGAGATAGCAAGCATTTCTTCCGTGTTCAAGTCAACAATAAGTCTTAACATCCTGACACCCGTATTCCATTTAGAATGTGCACGACAATGTTTGAAGCACCAGACCAGGCTTGAGCGTTCTACGTAATGTCTTATAATTTGAGCACAGATCAGAGTAATCAGGGCTTTTTGTAACTGTTCGAGGAAAGTTAGACATTCCGCAGCAGTTTTGATACGAGATATTGAGACAAGAGATAATTCGCGAAAACGGGAATAAGATTAGGAGACAAAAGAGAGTCTTGGGGAATACCAGCATTTCAATGGCAAATTGCAAACTTGAAACAGTCGAAAGTAACTTGAATTAAACGGCCCTGCCCGAAAGGCGGTTTCAAATCAACCAACATGCCATATCCACTCATTTTCGACAAGACAGCTTGATGCCGAATTCTATTAAACACTTACTTACTTACTAACTTACTTAAGGTGGCGCTACAGACTGGGGTGGTCCTGGGCCTCAACCAACAAGTCTCTCCAGCCAGCTGGCTCCAGTTTCGCATGCCAAGTTGGTTGAGGTCCCCTTCCACTTGCGTGCGCCACATGAATTCTGTCAAATGCTTTTGAAATATTAGGTGCACCATTCTTACTTTCACCAAAGTGATGACGAGGATGGTTTTACATATCGTTGAGATATTATCAGCGGACCTGATGCCACGAAAACAAAAAAGAAGGCACGTTAGTTCAATAGTTAGGGCATAAGTCTTTAGCGATCGCCAGTTTAACCAGTTCCAAAATAGTTCGGGAATGCAATAACTCTCTGACTTTGGTCACAAAACTGAACTCTAAGACTCTTGTCAGAGTCCGGAGTCACACTGGAGTTTCTGGAAATAATATCTCCAACGAAACTCCCGAACAAAACCCAGAGGATGATTTCTGAGGACTTGAACCTGAGTCGGTCTTTTTAAGTCAGGACTTCTATAGACTAGCGTGTTAGGTTAGAAGGGTGGTGGCTTAATGATATTCGCCACCTCACTCAGATCTTCAAGGATCAATTGTGTTCTCCGTTGTGGGATCTTAAGTGTCTATACCTGTTGGGAAATGAGAAGAGGTTAGAGCTGATACATATGTATTTATCGCCTCCCTAGACCACCCTGAATTCAGTATAGATTTTAGGATGGCCTTCGGTGGCATGGTTGAGAGTTGGCCTGGGTCACTACAGAAGTAAGCGCCTAGGGTCGTCTTTTTGGTTCTGCTGAGGCTTGAGGTGTCACAGAAAAAGTGCGTCGCATTCTCGTCTGCGTCTATATCGCCCCATTCTCTGCAGAGGTCGGTCTTGCTTAGTCGCATTCTCCTTAGATGGGCCGTCAGTAGGTCGTGAGTTCGTGACCTGTGAGGATGCTGATCTGTTCAGCGATCTGTTCAGCGTTTGTTTTACTTTTATTGAGTTTTGCCCACATACGAGGATACTTTGGACCATTTCCTTTGTAATCGTCTTGCCTTTGCTCAGATCGGATGGTTGACCTTCGGTGGTGATGTAGTGAATGCTGATATAGAAAGCTCCTCGTCATTGAAGCACCTCCTCGGCTTTCTCCGAAAGTTAAGAAAACTCCAGTAAAATGGGCAAAAATAGGGGTTTCTGCATCCTGGTAGTACAATGGACCAGTTGCATCTGAGTGCTCGAGTGAAGTCTTTCCAAATTCACCAAAAAATGTAGTTGAAGAGAGAAGAAGATTCTCCTTTTTTAGTGACGGCCTGGACAAATGCGATTTTCGAGAGGAAAATGCTCCATTGCCTATTTTTTCACATGACATCATCATCCTCGTATAGTCAGGAAGCACAAAGGGCCCATAAAGCCTAGATGATAGGGTCATAGCTCGTCGGAGACTATTTTATGCCTGAAACACAATACTGCATTGGTGTTTGTCAGTGGTGAATGTCAGTTTAACGTATCTGTGAAGCACTTCCAACGTAGCGGACGAACGCTAGCACCAACGCAGTATTGTGTTTCAGGCACTAATCTCCTCGAAGATCTTCTGTCGACTAACAAGTTTACAGTAGCCTCGATCGCAGGACACAAAAGTTTCAAGAGTCATGAAAGGGCGTGCTGTCTGGCGAAAAGAGGCGCTTGGCGTCAACTTGTTAGGCCTGAACCCTATTTTGGCGTACCATCTAGCATAAGATGAAATTATCGACTCAGCGGAAAACAAAAAGAGTCGGCAGAATATATTCATTGTGAGCGCCCAAGGGCCCAACAAAAGACTACTCGATCTAACCCAGGTCAGGATAAGCCCAGCAGATACTTGGAATATGGAACTCCAGTGAACCACTAGGCCAGCGTAAAAGATCTTACAGGCCGCAGTGCATCTGGGCCTCAACATTGTATCGTACCTATACAGACAAAAGCGGGCATAGCTCGTTAAAGATTATTTACCACCAATAGCATCGATTTGTAATTGTTCAATTCTATCCAAGGTTCTGGTTTCAAAAGCGCTTATAAGGACTGATCAGCATACGAAATCATGTGCGAACGTAACATCGAGGAAATCGAATCGATTCCTCTGTATTCGGCTTACTTTCTGATGGGCTATATTGAAAAATCCTTAAGAGTACTGAACTAAACCCATCCTATGGCTTCGTTACATCATCGGTCTGAAAAATATTAAAATTGTTCCCCTAATTTTGCGTAGACTACTGGTATGCGAGGATGGTTATTCTCCAAATATTCTTTAATAGGGCCTGTTGTTTTCCCCTCATATCCCGTCGGAGCTGTAAAAAATAGATCAGCAAACCATGTAAAAAGAGAGCGCATCCAAATTTGGAGTTGCCACTAGTATGTCTGTGATCGGAAAAATCTTTCTGTTGCCCAAATGTCACCGATTTCTTAATGCAGTAAAATTAGGTAGTGAACATCCGGAATCGTCTTCACAGTTCCTACAAAACGTTTAGTCAGTGAGCCCCAGCCTATGCATGTAATGTGCCCTTAACTAATCCTGCAATCAACCTCAATTTATCTTGGTTTGAACCAATATATTTCTGATGACAGGATATACACACAATATGCCCACACATGTACATAGCTCTGAAACATTATATTAATCATCGACCTTGGAACCAGTCTGTACGCAGTAAATGTCCTCAATTGAATTTCACAAATTTCGAAAGCGATTGCTGATTGTCTAGCGCAAAACCGAACTCATCCGTTAACAAGAACATGCTTCCCAAAACCTACTTACTCATCTACCTGCTAAGATTCTACCAATTGATTACAATTGAACTTTTGCTTTTTTAACAAGTTAAAATGACTCACACATAGCGATAGGAAAAAACAAGAAAAAAATTAGCAGCAAGCAATTTTGGTTTGCACAAATTATGTCGACTAAACGATTCGGTCCAATCTGGTTCCATGAACTTAGTCAATGACTAGAGGAATTCACCTTAATTTGTGATTTTAATGTATTGCACGTGCCATATATCTATAACGAAGTGCAATAAATTTGTTAACATCGACAGTTTAGGATATCAACAGACAATAGCTGGACATTAAAGTTCTGTCGTACAGAATTACGAGCTATTATTTAGCAGAATCGGTTGAATGATTTATATCAATCAAATTGCGCACCCACTGCCCGAGCAGTTTCCAGCAGGTTTACGTATGCAGATGAATCTATTTAACATTGTTTGGTCATTAAGCCACAGAAGAGGGCTATAAAGTATCGCACAAGCTGATGAAGTATCCGACCAATGGCCTGTTTTTAATTATCTATCGAATTTTGGGACTAAATAATTAAAAATTCATTGGTTCGCCTACCCGTTCTAAACGACAAAGATTCATCAGCCGTGGACCTGTGAGTGACATTTTGTCAATGACAGATTTTAGAACATAAAGAACCCTTGCACCCATAAACAATACATCTTGTGGTAATTTGAAATTCAAATTTAACGGTTTTGGTAAACAGCAAAAAAAAAAAATCTAAAAGATCTCGCTTCTGTTCAGAATTTATAGGTCTACTAGAGAAAAAAAATTGTGAAGCTTGGGATGAATAACTATAAATGCTAAGAGGGTAGGTATTGCGTGAGTTATTCTTAATCCGCTACAAGACCAGATTGCAGTTGGATCTATTATTACGTATTATTTGGCATAGTTGGGAGCTAAATGAAGACCATAATCGAAGACTCGACACTCCAAAAGAAAGTCAAGTCAGGAGATATTTGAAATTTTGCAGGAAAAAACGCCGATCTTGAAAGGACGCTACCTTTGCAATATGAGGCGAGAGCACACCTTTCGAATGGCAAAGGTGACTTTAATTTCAATAACTACAGCACCTAGCCTACCAGAAAATTATAAAACACTTAATCCATTAAAATTTTTTGTATTTATAGCTTGAATTACAGGGCCCACCACCGTAGACTGTATAATGCTGACGATAACTCTAATTCCGCTGTTTAGCAGAAGACACAATTGAACCTGGACAGTATAAACGAAGTTGGTGCTAAAAGCGGCGGGAGATGACTTCGCAAGGAGCATGCATTAACTCATGTGCAAACTATGTATATTTGGATGAAAACATAGTCTATGACTGTAACCTTACCAATGTTTGAAGGGAACCACAACAATCTCAAAGTCCTCTACCGACCAAATGTTCTATCCACGGCAGGTCTTGAAAAAAGCTCAGGA
The DNA here is from genome assembly GCA_917880715.2 of Matsumyia berberina. Taxonomy (NCBI): domain Eukaryota; kingdom Metazoa; phylum Arthropoda; class Insecta; order Diptera; family Syrphidae; genus Matsumyia; species Matsumyia berberina. Next base: position 43,060,146 of record OU862870.1, read on the forward strand.
AATCTTAATTGATATCCACCACTTTGTTGCAGATGTTAAGAAAGCTTATAACTGGTATAAAGAGTCAAAAATATCCACACAGATCTGATTCATGATGTGCACCAGAGAAAAATGATTTAAGGACGACATTCGTAATAGACCGTGTGCAGCTAACGAACTAGCAGAGATCCTTGAACGCCAAACCCCCCCTCTTCGTTGGGATGGATCGGGTTTACGAAGAGTAAGCACATGCGACATCTTTCATGGTGACTGCTATCACGAGAAGAGACAGCGCCTATTTGAATGCGCTTTTGCTCAATCAATGGTAGGCTTAAAGAAAAAGTCTTAAGCTCGTACCACATAATTCAGTGAGTGATAACGATCCACATAAAAGCTAAATTTTAAAGCACCAGCCGCATTTGTGCTCCCACCACAGAGGATTAAGACGACCTTTTCTATGAGAAAACCTACAAAAAATGGACGATAAGTTAAACCGCTGGTTCAATGTAAAAATTAAACAAGAGCCGCACGTCAGCTCGAGAGCCAGAAAATGAAAAATAAAAAGCACGTATTTCGATGAAGCAAAAAGTAGCTCGGCGGAAAAAATATTCGGAATTCGGAAGGATAAAGAGGGCCAGCAAATTTTCGGTTCCCAATTCGAAGCCTGAGAGGACAAAAATGGGAATACCAAAGTGCCCGCTGTTAGGCAGTCTGATAGTCTCAACCTAGATGACAACCAATCACTACAACTTGAAGCAAGCATAGCTAGGCTTGAAACATACAAGATTGCAGCCCCATATGGCCTAAGAACTGAACTGTTCAAGACTGCAAGAGATGACTTGGGGGGGGGGGGGGGGTACATGTACTAACTCATGTGTAAGTTACAGTCCAAGAAAGCATGCCTAACGATTGAAATCTTAGCAACATTTTCCCGATTCATAACTAAGAAGACCACCTCACCTACGACAATTACAGAGGGAAAGTCTCCTATACATTTCATACAAAACTCCTATCTGGTGCAATGGAAATTATCAGTAGGGTTTAAGGTATAGAAAACTGACGATTGATCAAATCTTGGAGAAGGCATAATAGTTTCAGATCAATGCCCTTCATCAATTTATCGATTTCAAGGCCACCATGGATAGTGTGATTCTGAAAAGAGATGACGATCGATGGAGAATACTCACTGCTCCGTCAAGATCGGTAAAGTGATTACCAAAAACTTTATTTAAAAAAAAAAATTTGGACAAGGTGATGTTCTGTCATAAAAAACGCTCAACGATGATACAATCTTACAAAAGTTCGTGTGATTACTCGTACATGCCGATGACATTGACTTGATCTAAAGAGCACGCATAGCGTTTGTGCGTTTCGAGAGTAAATAAAAAATTGAATTGTCAACAGAAAAGGTAATTAACGCTGGCGTAGCGGACAGAACGGCACCCTGGACAGGGAGGGATCAAAAGAATAACAATTCCCGTCAATCGCAGATGATTCTGTATAACACCAAAATCATCTCAACCCTGCTCTATAGCATGGATCAAGAGGGGATGAGGTAATCCACGGAAGTTTTGGAAAAGAAAAATCTTAGGGTGATCTTTGGCTCCATCATGATGGCTAGGACATGTAGAGCGGAGTATACTTTCGAATTCACCCAGGAAGCACGTGGAAGTAAACCCACAGCCTTGGGTGCTGTGCGAAAATGTTAAGCCCGCTCCAAGATCTACCATGGATTATAGAGCTTTCACAAGTTAGAGAGTTTAAAAGTAAACTTTAATCCAAAACTGCTTCCTGCCGTCGATACATGTGTTCTTCAACTCTGCTAATTTCGCTGTTGTGCAACATCGTGTAATATACCATGCTGTGATCATATAGTAAAGTATGCGAGTCAGAAAGGCGCAAATTCTAGTGCCGCAGACACAGGCGGCTACTGACCAGAGTCATCACAGCGATAATTTTATATGCTGCATCAATCCGTGCCGAAGTAACACCACAACAATGTGATTGCGAGAAGCTAGGTCCACTTTGGACTGTCGCTATTAATTTATTTTTTATACAAGAAAGATTAAGGAGAGCATCTAACTGGAAAAACAAAGAAGAGTATGCTACAAATACCTAAGCTCCTCTGGTAAAAAATGCTAAAACCGCTTGGGGTCGCCATGGCTCATTGGTTAGTGCGTTGGACTGCTGACGGAGCGGAGTGGATTAAAGCCCCAGCCAGGAATACAGAACATTTTTCGCAGCACCACCTCTCGTCCGGGAATGACAAGCCTCCGGGAGTATAATCTGTCATGAAAGAGCTTTTCAATTCGCCATTCGTAGTCGGCAATAAATTGCCGGTCCCCTCTATTCGTGCGAACAATACAAACACGCACAACATGAATGGTTGCGAGACGCTAGGCCTTGGCTCATCCCGACCTGCCGCGCCTGCTATTTATTTTTATTTTTTAAAACCGCTAGCGTCACAGAAAGAGACGTGGTTTTACTGGGTGGCAACTCTACACTGGTGCTGACAACGGGCTCAGTTTCGTCCTTTCCTCCTATCTCCTACTAAAACAAATGAACACTGCAATTGGATAGACGGAAGTCTTGTAGGTCATAATATGTGCAAAGTTTAACTCCTGATCGAATTCTAACGGCTGAACGTTTTCTCATTCTTATCCCTTTTTATGGACAAGCGCTTTTTACACTCTTTTTCTCAAGAAGGAGACACAGCTCAAATGCAATTATAAAGCGAAAAACTTAAAGTAGAAATTCTCCGGTTCCTCCTAAAAGAGTACTCTACCACCATCTTGTTTGTATTAGTAAATTCAGATTAATTACCAAAAATTGCTGAAAAGAAAAGACAATCAATCTTGATAGAACCATTTGTCAAAACGCTTATGACTTTAAAAAAAAAAATAGAAAAATTATTAACAAATATCTGTTTAGACACCGCTCCCACTCCCACTGTGCCACAAATACCCTCTCATTCTCATCGTACAGGGCGAACAGGTTCCCCACACAAACCAAAACAGTGTACTTACACGATCCGCAAAATAAACAACAACCAACAAAACAATAGAGAGATAACAGATACCTTCCTGCCTCCTGTGGTGCAACAAATTATCTTCAATTTATTGGGCCCTCTATGCGCAATGCCATGCCACGTAGTCCACATGACCGACTTGACCTGGCCCAATCTACCCAAGTGACATGTTTCTTATTCAAAAGCTACACACTTACTGCGTTGCCTCCGGTGAGCTCCATCATCATTTTCGGGAGAAGAGATGAAGCAATTTCCTCGATGATCATCATTTTTGCGCGCTCTGTTGTTGTTGTAGATGTAGTGGTCTCGCCAGGCCAGGTGAAAAAGTGACCAGCGCCCTACTGTCCCGGAGCTCAGTGGTGGCTGTTGCGATCAGGAAAATCGGATTAAATTTAAATAAGTACGCGCATATGATTCCGGACTTCATCAGATAGTGGATTGTCTCCTCCGGGGACCGTGGGTACGCTTGCAAATGAGATTTACTGCCCGCCAGAGTTAGTGCCATTGCGCGATAAGCTCGATGCGCGCCAATGTAGATGCGCTGACAATTTATGAGGTTTAAATTGTCGTAAATTATAAGTACGCACATACGCATTGTGCGTTTGATTTCAGGACAAAAGCGAACAGCCACCTTCGGAAACAGGTTGCAAAATTCCCACACCACTCCAGTTGTTTGCCGTACGGATGATTTGTCCCATTATCGACTCATTAAATGTCGATCGAGCTTAGAGGTAAACCGATTAATGCTAAGCCATTTGTTTACAAAGTTCTCGGATGCCCCTTCAAACTGTCAGGTCGGACGATGGTGAATTCGTGAATTCCCCAGGGGTTGCTATTGCTGCCATTTCCACCCTCGTCAGCATTAAGATCTCAAGTACTCTCGACACCAAAGTGCCGCTAACAAAGTGGCAAATTTTACAAACAAAAGCAAAATCTCTGCTCCTGCATGTGTCAACTCTCCACGAGGGGGTGCAAATCGCGGGTTATATGACATTTTGACATTAGCACTACCACTAGTGGTAAAAGCGTAAAAAAGAAACCCCGAACGACATAGGGGCGTAACATCCGGGCACTTCATCCCATTGGTACTGCATTTGTTTACTTTGAGCAGAAAAATTCTGTCATAAAGTGACAACCTTGGGGGTGAGTTTTATAGTTTGTGTTTTTTTATAGGGTTATAAAATTAAATACATAAAACTGTTTGCACCACACCGCCAAACAGTGCAGAACATAAAAGGAGGTTTCACCTTTTACACAGTTCGCTAACTAACACAGCAAGGAAAATGTGAAAAAAAAAACGAGAACAACAAATCGGCCATGGAGTATCCTGCTGAGTCCTTAAGTGTTGACTACGTCAGGGGTTCTTCTCTAATGCGCAAAATAATCTCTGAGTATGCGGTAATTTCAGTGAATAAATCAAACTAAAGTGAATTAGCGATCCTAAGAGGGTTGATCGGCCACACCATAGGAGCTGCCCACCCGGTGTTCCCCGCCATTAAATGCCACATATGGATTTAGTTTTAGTGGTCCTGTAGTCCTGTTGCTGGTCAAGAAAAAACGAATAACTCAAGAAAGAAGGACACAAATGTTCCACTCGAGTCCACCTTCACCAGTCAAGGTGACGCGTCACAGTGACAATGTACTCTCTACAGCGGAACGACAAAATCTGACAGCCATTGTTCCGGTGTATAATGTGTCAACTTAAATTACCCTCCCCGTTCATTACTCGAAATAATTGCAACATCTGCTGTGCGGTTTTGATTCCATTTCGACGTGTATGCCGCTAGGGGTGTAACAAATACGCGTGACGTTTTTATTAACAATCGGCAATCTGCCTATCTACAGAGAATCCTACCCCCAGCACTCAGGATGCGAGTTTCCAAAAACTGGATGTCAAAACATTAATTTTTGCGGGTCACCGGTGATGGATGGAGTTTTAAAGATCAGGCCTAACCCTCTTGTGCTTAATTGAGCCATTTCATGCGCTTCAAAGTGCATCAAATCGAATTTAGGCATCACAACGACCAGGCTGGGACACTTTCATATACCTACGTCCGCAGCATCTGCAATTGGCGCAAAACAATCTTTGTATCTTTTTTTTTTTTTCATTTTTTCTTCATTCGTTTGTGTATGCAATTGCAAAGTGCAATGAGGTTGGAACAAGGTGTTGTGGCGCCAGAATCATAACTGCAAGCACCATCAGGACAGAGGGCAGGAAGAGAGATTGATCGCACACTGGATGCGCTGTTTTGGGATTTTTGTTTGTTTTCCAGGTTTTTTGCCTTCGTTTCGTGTTTTTTTTTCGCACAGTATTTTGGTCATCCTCACAGCCAGAAGAGGGTAGACATCATACAGGGAGAAGATGCCAATGCCAAATGGGCAGGGTCTACTACGCTCACCGGAGCTAGCAAACAGACGTTTGCCCAGTCGTAAATCTTTCTCTCTGAATCTTCATCGGTTTTTTTTTTTGCTTTTGTCCATTTTTTATACCGAGCTGGACTTGTATCTTTTTCTGTTTCTGTTTTTCCCAGTCGTCTGCATCCACTCTTCATGTTGTTGCAGCGGCACCACCAGCAACAGCAGCAGCAGCAAATTCTGGCTGCAGTGTGCACGTCTGCGTCTGGAGATCTCTGAAGCATCATAGCTGGTGGTTTTTTCACACATTTTCTGTATCATTATCAGATCACATGTACAAAAGAGCCAAGTGAAAATAATAAAATCGAGAATTGTACGAGCAGACAAAAAGGACGAAAAGGAGTTGCAGTTGTTAGATACACGTACGGTGGATACATGGATAAAGGTAGACGGAGAGATCGATACCTTGGTCCGGGATGGAAACAAAATCAAAAAAAAAAAAACTAAAAAACCAACGAAGGAAGAAGTATGTCGTTTCTATCTACATTATGACATGGTTGGCACTCTCTGTTCGCAGTTGCAGATGCAATATTCGGACTAACGTCGAGGAGGCTGCAGTTCCTCTCTAGGTGCCTGTTTACCAATTTATTTATATGATTGTCTCGAGGACTCGTCGTCGTCGTCGTCTGCGTCGTCTTCGTCGACGTCGTCATTTTGTGGGGTATCTTATCGGGAGTGATTGGGAACGGCATGATTGGTATATTATATTCATAGCTTGAGGTATACCTAGTTGCGCAATGAGAGGTATCTAGCCGGGATTATTTGGCTCATGAAAAGGTTGCGATAATTAGTTTAGCTCTACAGAAAAAGGCTGGATAGGGAAATATTGAGTTTACCTTTTCAATCCATCCCTACTTATCTAAAATGGTTGAGGTTATTGATAAGTTTAGCGCTCTGAAACAGGTGTTTTTATGACGCGACAAAGTTGCACGTTTGAAAAAAGAGTACGGTTAAGGCCATTTGTGTGTGCCACGATTTTCTTTCTTCTTGTTGACCTTTACTGTCAAATCATGACGCCTAGTCGTCGTTTTCAGTGACTTGAAGGCTTTCAGCTTGAATTGAAAGAATTTCAACCATAGAGGGACAGAAACGATGCGCGTTGAGGACTCGTGTAGAACTCAAGTTTGCAAAAATTTTAATCTTTTCATCGGACTCCGAAAATCGCTTGATATTCCTTATATATACATATAATGCTTCGAGTAAGTAGGACATCGGGAAACTCTCCTAAATATCCCCTACCACAGTGATGGCTTCGCCTAGGCACTACAGTTGCATTCCCAATAAAGGCGCTAGTACCTCCTGTAGATACATGTTAAGAGACTCGCGAAATAAGGTACACAGAGCAACAGACTCACCTAGTCTGTGCTCAGCAATTTTAGGCGCAATAGAGAAAGTGGTTAAGACTACCCAAGAGGACCAACAGGGCAATCAACGCTTGAATAAGATCGTCCTGTTGGCAGTCCTTGATGTGAAATGCCTTTAACTCAGCCAGCTGGTCAGTTATGCTAAACAGGTTCGAAAACACCTTTATGCAATACAGTGTACTCTCTACTTGCGGACACCTCTCATAACCAGACGTTGTGTTGTAGTGGAGAGATCGATGTCCTTGCGGCAGAGAGGAATTTTGTCCACGAGCATAATGCCGATGCGATTACGCATATCCAGCATAATGTACATATATCCAAACGTTCATAGGGGGGAACATTCACTACCGACGATACGAATCCGAATATGCCGAACACCGAAACGTCAAGACAATACTGTGAGGAGATTCGACGTCGGACAGCTTCAGTCTCAAGACATTGTTAGAGCCTTTTCCAATCTCAAAGGCCAGCATCAAATACTGAAAACCAGAGGCAACACTGCCAAATTTCCATTAGAGATGCCGCTTCTGATGTGCTGGGTTTCTCTTGAAACACAGAAACGGAGTTGCTTAGGATTTGGAACGACTACTTCTGCAGATTATATAGCGGCGATGAGGAAGCAAATTCCACCACCAGTGGTGAGATTGCAAGAAGAATACCTCTTGCCAATCGTTGTTTCTTTGCATTAATCCGAGGAAGGGCAACTGTTTGGAAGGCGGTAACATTGCTGGGCTGTGAATATTGTCTGTCAAAAATATCTTTTTTTTTTACAATAAACTGTCCCCGAAAACGACCCGGATGTGGTCTGCAATCATTGCCGCAAAAAGTCAAGGAGTTTCGGTCCAATTTATTGGTTGAAAAAAAAAAAAAATTAAAAAATTGGCCTGACTAGGGCCAGAGTAACAAAACTCTTTCTCGAACAACTAAAGTGTCTTTTGACAAGTGTTTATTTATTCCAGTCTTGATCTATGGCTCATTGGCATGGACTTTGTGAAGAATTAATGCCGTCGCGCTTGGTTGTTCCGAGTTATGTTTGTTGAGTTGAGGAGAAAATCCAACAACATGTGGGCTGTACGACCTCGTCAGAAGAGTACAAATACAACACTAAGAGAATCTTCAAATCTACTTGTGATTGAGGCACAGATCCACCTCTAACTGTAGGGTCCGGTAGAATTCCTTGCGTTTTGTGGTAGATTTTCAAAAAATCTGCGTTGTGTCTTTAGCATTCTGGATGTTATGATGATCACGCAACTCTTCCACTTTCTTGAACAGGGAGACTTCTTACTCACCGGGTCACACTAAATCATGGTTTCAAAATGCCACTTTTTTATACTTTTTGCTTATAGATCCCTTGAACAAAGCAGAGGAAGTAAGATGTTGAGGCTTTTATCCACAAACCGGAAAAATATAGGTTCACTAAAGAAGCTGCAGGGACGAGGAGGAAGGCAAAACTACGACCCATCTACTGTGTATATGTTCTGCTCTTCCGACTTAGAAGGAAAACCCTCGGGGAATACTTCTATGATGATCTTAATGATCTGGCTGAACTCGACATCCAGAAGATAAGAAACTTCATCTCTGGGACGAAATGGTTCAAATTTTAGGGTTCACACAGCTGCGGTTGCCCACCTTCGTTATACTTATGCTACATATTCTGGTTCCCTGCCTGAGCGAGGACAGACACCTAATCTAACCTAACCTAAGATGTTGGGAAGTATCACCGTCGGTAAAATCATGTTAGGAACTGAAATCCAGAAACCTCATCCTTGGACGTACAAGAATATCACTTTGTGAAACAATAAGACAATGCGACAGGATTAAGTAAATAAAGTAACTCAGCTCAATCTTGTCCTTAGTTTGAAATAGGCAATCCGGGATATTCCGAACCGGAGAACTGATGGAAATACGTTTCGTTTAAGGCCGCTGCCATGCAATGAGCGGCAAGCGGCAAAGCGGCAGAGTGGCAAAATTAAAACGTATTAAATCGTATCGTTGTGGCTACGCAGTCATTGAGAAGCGAGCGTCATTTTCTGCCGCTTTTGGCTCATTCCATGGCAGAGCCCTAATTCTCCAAATGATAAAGCTCCCCAATATCGCCTCTAAATATCCGACGGGACCGAAAAATTAATTTTACTGATGAAATCATTTTTAATTGAATTGTTTAAAGCTTTGAATGAGTCAATTAAAAATTATCACATGCAAGCCAATCAAATCCACAAACATAAACTCAGTTAAGTGACGAAACTAGACTAATAATATACTACTTCAAGAAATCGTTTACATTTCTGTTCTTCAACGACACGCAAGAGGACCGTCAAATCTCTGATATAGCAGGAGGAAGAAATAAAAATTCTAAGTATGTGTGTAAGTAGCAACAGCAAGTTGTATCAAGAATCAGGATAATAAGTTTCCAAACAAGGTGTACCGTCGTTTCCCTGGGGCTGAAGATTGTACAGCGCTAAGTAGATAGGTAACCAGAAACTAGTTACCTTTCAGGATACACTGCTGCTCATACTATTCCACCACCAAAGAGGGTAGCATGTTCCTTGCTACCTTGTATTTTTTTTATGAAATAATTGAATGTGGTAAAAGTTACTTTAACAGGCGAGAGTATAAAAATGAAAAACTCCTGCAAAAGGGTCGCGGTGATATGTGAACAATTTTAACCACCAACCAGGATCCAGAACCACCGCCACCGCCACCATCACCATCAGCGGCACACGAGAAAACTCGAGGCAAATTACGTGAAATAATATCCAACAAGAGTCCTTGGAGACCTACCTATTTGCGAGGTAAAGGATGCCAATATATATGAGAGTACCCTAATTACGGCTCTGTATGCCACAGAGAGATAGCAAGCAACTCCCCACCGAAAAAAGCCCCAAATAGTTGAGAGTAGTTTATCCCGCCCGCACCGCAAATAGCTTATCAATTAATTTAAATTAACTACGAGCGGTCTATGTGTGAAGAGTTGATCCTTAATTACCCACCCACCGAATGGTGTTACTTTCGGCAGGATTCCCACTTTCGCAGAGAGAAACATTTCAATTCTAATCCCAAATGCGAATGTGTGGTAATGCTCCATTAACATTTCGCAGAACCGTGAAGATGCGATGCGGCACATGCACGTCTCACGATTATGCGGCTGACATCCCTATAAATCACTCAATTAATCGTCGTCGTTTTTAGTAATTATAATTGCCATGTTCCAACACACGACTTTCGCACTCGACGCTCGTCTGAAAGCTGGAGCTAAAGTGAATGCAAAAATAGCGACATTTTGCAGGCAGAGACAGCGCGCTACGGCGCGCGTGGTACAACATCGAACGCATCACTGTTGGTGATTTGACATCTTCCCGCTGCTAAGACAATCTCCGTTGGGAGTCTAAATGAGGCGGAGAATTTATAATTTACCAAACGAAGACCGGGACGCAGTTGGGGAAGGAATGAGCAATGGCTTTGCTTTGACTGAGTGAGATATTTTCCGAACGAGCACCTTTTCCATGGTGACGTTGAAGTTGAAATGCCTGCTTGCAATCGTTCAGGCTCAATCAAATGACTTTATCACGGTGTAGTCCGCGTTTTCAATTAGCTGTAATTTATCAAAATATGATACTGGAACAACAAACAGCTTAATTTACAAATATTTGTTAATGATAACTAGTAACCACTCTCTGTAACAGAAATACTGATGTTAACTTACATAGTTGGGTCCAATGAGGTTCTGGTTTTGTCATGACTTTCAGTTTTGCAATTTCGACGAGTCTAATTGGGACCAGTTCTTTCCTGTCCTGACACAGGTGTAGGGCCGTGTTATGACAAAAAAATGCAATTTTTTATAAAAATTAACAGATCAACCTTTCACACAACTTTCAACCACTGGAACCAGTCCTAGACCCCAAAATAATTGGCCAAGAACTGAATCTGGTATTTAACTTGAGATGTGCGACGGAATCGTCGAAGGTCTAATCTTTTTGTAACCATTCGGGTTACACTAATGAAAGGGACCTACAAGTTATTGCCGACACTGAACGGCGAATTGAGAAGCTTATTCATGAGAAATCATAGTCCCGGTTCGACATTTTCCGATGAAGAGAGGAACCGCGATAAATGTTCGGTGGGGTTCAAACCTACGCAACACGCACAGCAGTCCATTGCGCTAGCTACTGAGTCACGGCAATCATAGGTTAGGTTAGGTTAGGTTATGAGGGAAGTGCCCAGTCCATTGACTGAGCGTCCACGGGGGCCTACTGGTCCATTTTGTTCCCCTTTGTGCTGTGGTCCATGTTCCAATCTTGGGTTCTAGATGGGTGGTCTATAAAGCCACCTTGTACTCTTAATGAAGTGGAGTATGCTCGTTATCGGTACTTCTGTTAGGTTTCACAGTTCTCCAAACAGCCTGTTTCCCATGTGTCGGAGTCCGCGGTTGGTTTCTGTCTCTTCCGCATCCTGATACCTCCTGCAGTAGTCTGGGGAGTCGATGAAGTCACGGCGATCATTAGAATGCGAACAAACTTAGAGGCAAAAGTGGTGCACTTATGTTTCACCGTTTATACGGATTTAAGCATAAATGATCTGTGGCGTTTAAGAAAAACATGTAAAACCTCCAAAAAGCCGAAACAGAAGAAAAAAAAAAACACGTAATCGCAATTTTTCGTGCTATCGCTGGCACTTGGTTGACTAAGATTTAACTATTCCATCGGTTTCCATCCAAAGGCAGTCCATAATTTCACAAAGCTGGACGTTGGCACAGTTTATGCGCCCGTGTCTCCACGAGCACAGCCCTAGTTGACTTTTGAGCTCCGGGCCCGGAAAAAATTTAAATTCCTTCGCTAGGATATCTGCCTTTTTATTTCCTTAACCCCATCCTGTTTCAGCTCATTATGGTCTACATATGCACTAAGGGTAAAAAGAACCTGTCAAGGCTACAGAGCCCGAACGGAGGCCTGCAAGGATGAACAAGGGAATATCGTAGTAGAATCGCAGTCGATGTTTAACGGCGACGAGGAATCAAATCCCGCTGTCAGGCAGAATGAACCATTCAACCTGGACGAGGAAGACCAGCAATTCCGTCCACCCGACCTGGACGAGGTGAAGATAGCCATATCGAAGCTTAAGTCCAACAAAGCTCCTGGAGCTGACGGCCTCGCTGCCGAGCTGTTCAAAGCAGCAGGCGATGACTTGGTAAGGAGGATGCACCAACTCATTGGTAAAATATGGTCGGAGGAAAGTATGCCCGATGATGAATGGAACCTCAGCATTGTCCGCATTGTCCTCAGCACTGTCCGATCCTCAAGAAAGGAGACCCTCTGAACTGCGCCCGCTACAAAGGCATCAGTCTTCTTAACATCGCTTACAAGATCTTATCAACCGTGTTGTGTGAACGCCTGAAGCCGTTCGTCAACAACCTGATCGGTCCATATCAGTGTGGTTGCAGGTCATGAAAGTCTCCCATCGACCAAATATTCACACTGCGGCAGATCTTGGAAAAAACCCAGGAACTTCAAATCGATACCCATCACCTCTTCATCGATTTTAAGGCCGCGTATGACAGCATCTATAGAGATGAGCTATACAGAGCCATGTCTAGTTTTGGCATCCTTGCCAAACTCGTCCGTTTGTGCAGGATGACGATGGAGAATGCACGCTGCTCCATCAAGAGCGGTCAAGACCTCACCGAGACCTTTGATGTCAAGAAATGATTTAGGCAAGGTGACGCGCTGTCCGGCGACTTCTTCAACATCGTTCTTGAAAGAGTTATGCAAAACTCACGCGCCAACACCAGAGGCACAAACTTTCAAAAGTCCGTCCAATTACTCGCATACGCCGACGATACTGGCATAATTGGAAGAACGCAGCGTGATGTCACTGGTGCGTTTGTGAGTATTGAGATGGAGGGGGCGAAGATGTGTTTAGCAGTCAATAAGGCGAAAACTAAGTATATGCTGTCAACAAGAAAGGGCCCAACACCGACGTCTCGGACAGAACGTCACTATAGACAGCTATAACTTTGAGGTAGTTAAGAACTTTGTCTACCTAGGCTCCGCTATAAACTCAGACAACGACGCCAGCCCTGAGATTAAACGAAGAATAACTCTTGCCAATCGCTGTTTCTTTGGGCTAACAAGGCAATTGAGTAGCAAAGTCCTCTCTCGAACAACTAAGGTGACCCTTTATAAGTCCTTAATTGTCCCAGTCCTGCTCTACGGCGCAGAGGCATGGACTTTGTCTAAAGCAAATGAGGTTGCTCTCGGCTGTTTCGAGAGGAAAATTCTTCGGATGATTTTTGGTCCCGTCTGCATAGATAAGGAGTGGAAGAGGAGATACAACGACGGGCTGTACAGCGGCATCGACTTAGCCAGAAGATTGAAGGTCCAACGCCTAAGGGTGGCTAGGTCATGTAGAGCGGATGGACACCAATGCTCCGGCTCGGAAAATCTTCGAATCCACACCCGAGGGACGGCGCAGTAGAGGACCACCGCGACTCAGGTGGTGCACGCAAGTGGAAGGGGACCTCAACCAACTTGGCGTGCGAAACTGAATACAGCTGGCTAAAGATCGAGATCGCTGGCGATGCGTGTTGGTTGAGGCCCAGGTCGGCCCCAGACTGTAGCGCCACCTTAAGAAAAAGAAGAAGAAGGAAAGGAGCTACAGCTTCTTCATGACAAATTGTACTCTCATTGCCCGGTGAGAGGTGATGTCGCGAGAAATGTTAAGTTGATGTTGCTTAGGCTAGAACCTAAACAGCTCTTACACAAATCCACTGACCACTGAGCCACGGCGACCGAATGATTTTCGATTTTGGCCCGCAGTGATGCTGGACCACATAACTACTGTCTAGAACGAAGGCACTATGTCACATAAGATGGGGGCGTTTCAGGTTCCGAAAAGAACAATCGAAGAGATACATGTAAACAAAGAGGCCTTTCCGTGGTAATAATTGGAGGCTTTCAGCAGATTTTGATGTTATTGCCATCGCTTATGGTTTACAATATTCTGACGTCATCAGTGTTAACCGTTTACAATAAAGTTGACATAGGGCAGACGTTAAGCAATCAAATCTGTGGCCACTCATCCAGATACTCTTTCTCTAGAGGAACATAAGAGTTCACTTGAGAGATGTTGCGTCTGCTGCAATTCTATGAACTTGGACAATGCAGGATTATTCGTCTTAAGTTTGAGTCTTGTATTTAACACGTCGAATGAAGCCATTGCTGGTTTGCCTGAACTTTAATCGTGGTTTTTCCGAAGGGGTTGTCTTTAAAAGACCGGAAGCTTCTCCTATCTATCTTCTCTATCAAACCTCGCCATTTTCTCCGGTTTGATGCACTTCATTCTGTTGGCAATAAAATAATAGAGGTATAGTATCGGTAGTCCTATCAAGAAGCATAAAGACAAGTTAAATTTGTTGAATAAGTTGTTAAAGCAAGATAAGACAGATAATGAACGATTTTCTGTCATGTCCCTGTAAGTCAAATTTCATTTTGTTCTCTTTCCTTCTTTCCATGTGTCCATCTTATGGCCTCTGGTCAATTTGGCTGGTAGTCAAACCATATAAAGACTGGTTGGTTGCAAGTCGCCAATTATTAAGACATGTGTATCTGCAGATATTCTGATCGTTAGCGTCTTCTTTTAACCGAATCAAACATCACACAAAACAAACCCCCTTAACTTGTTCACTGATGCTCTCTGTCCCCGGCAGATTTAAAAGGGTCTTGGCCTTTTCCTCAAAGAACCCATTTAATAAATTAACTTCCCCTTTGGGACAGAGTGTATGTATATGCTTACAGCTTTCTTCGCTGTTTGTTTTAATGCTGAAATCTCTACAAGCATAAAATTAAAATTAAATTATATTTAACGAGCAACAAGAAAAAATTAAAATCTTGCGATTAATTAAAGAAATTTGATTTAATTACAGTGACACTATGTTGAACAACTGTCTGCTTCACTTTCAGATTGCCCAGCGTTATGCATTAATCAAAGCTGTTATTTTGCATTTAATTCTGCGAACATGAATAAAATAATAACACAACACAATTGTTATGTGTCAGACACTAGAATATGTCAAAGACTTGGCAATGTTTTGTCCAACTTTTCATCACTGCACGGTGAAAGTGTTCCCTGCCAGAATACTTGGCGGTTGAACAATGATCAATCATCAAAGTCAAAATGGAACACAAGCATTATTGTGGTCAAATCAAGGCGTTGACAATTAATTAAGAATTTAAGACAATGCATACATGTATGTTTATCAAATTTAGTCTTCCATCCAGAAAGCCGCTCTCGCCAGAAGAAGAAATTGGATTCCCTAAGGAACTTTAAAAAAAAAAAAAACTCCAAAATGATGGCCTAACGCGTGGCGGATGGATGTGATTATTCTCGGGGACAATTGGCCATAGGCCAACACATTTCAATGGGATTTTGATTTAACGGCATTGAGCGTCGGTGACATGCAGCAGCAGTGTATGCGCAAAGGGAATGGGTATTGAGCGTGGTAATGAGCAATCAAATAGGCATTTCCCATTTAATTGTGTAATTAACAATTTATTTGCTCGTGACATAAAACACGGCGTTCGGTTATGCGGAATTTATGCTAAATGAAAACTGAAACTGCATTCTCGCGGCCTTCCATTGTTTCCACTTGTTGTATTGTATAGGTATCCACTGAACTATGTGCTCCGTGCCCATTGTACAGCTGAAACAATTGGATTGATTCATTGCTGCGTTTTCAGTTCGAGATTACTTGTTCAAGTGCAGGCTGGGCTTTTTTTTTTCCAGTCAGTTGAGTATGGCCGGGTAAGGATTCTGTTTCACACTTTAAGAAATAAATTCTCTTGAAAAAAACCGGATTATGGTTTGAATAGGAACTATACTCATATACCCCTATGTTCAGATCGGTAGTTGCCTCGTGTGGTGGACAGTTTTGGAGGGGTGTTTTCGACAGAAGATGCCATTGACATCTTTTGATCCAACACCATTTACAGGTCTTCTACCCACTAAAACTGCAAAACGACTAACATCTGACGATAAGGGATTCACATAAGCCCCAAAGAAAAAAGTCTAATGGTGTTATATACAACCATCTCGGCGGTCGTCTCCATTTCGAGAAATCACACGTCCAGGAAATTTGTCACGGAATAGAGCCATTGTTTCACCAGCTATGTGGCATGTGGCGCCGTCCTGCTGAAAATAAACGTCATCCACGGTCATAGCATAATTTTCAAGTCAAAGAAAGTCGGTCAACAGTGTTCGGTGACGCAATCAAACAAACAAGTGCACCAACATCATTTTCAGGAAAAATTTGGCCCAATGGCACCGTCAGTCCAAGAACCGCACCAAACTGTCAATCGTTGTGGATGCAGAGGCTGTCCCACTATTTCTCTTAGATTTTTGGAGCCCCAAGATGCGACAGTTTCGCGTTTTCACTTACCCAGACAAATGGAAATGATTCTCATCATAATCAATCATTGAAACTACGGCATTGTCCGGGGTCTGCTGGCTTCAATTCTTGTGTCAATTGGACCTTACAAGGATGTAGGCCAATATCTTCATGCGAAATGCGCTGCAAAGTAGTTGCGGATAGGACACACCTGGGTCTTCAGTAACACTCGCAGCTCCGGCGGCGATATTTTCAGATAAACTTGCCGGGCGAATTCAAGTTGGAGTCCTCACATCACTAACTTGTCCGAGATGTTCAAATTTATGGGTTAAATTCACTATAGCTGTGCGAAAAGACGCTTGATGATGACCAAAAGTAATACGAACTTTAAGAAACGTTTCTGCGATATTTCCACCAATTTTGTAGTGAATTTTCACTATTTCAGCACAATGTGCGAGTGTTCATCGATTCATATTTCATAACCTCCTAGTTTTTACTTATCAAAAGTCTTCGCAATGATAGTTGAATGTTGACAGATCAGCAATGGCGCGGCATTTAAAATGACACCTCTTGTTGAAAGACCCTATATGAAGAAAGAAATCTTATCAACATTGCCTACATGATCTAATCTTCTGTATTGTGTGAGCTGATCATAGAATTTGTAGAAATGAGCTAAACAGAGCTGACAAATTCGTCCAATTGCATGAAACTCGTCCATGATGATAGAGAATGCACGCTGCTGCATTAAAGATTTTTTCGTTGTATTACTGCGGTGACTCGTCGAGATCGGGCTAGGAATACCAGAATACGCGAGGTACTCAATATCGAATAGCTACTTATTCGTACGGAAAGGTCCATACTTCAATGTTTGAGGCACTTTCAAGATGTGCTCCCAACTCGGATTCCAATACGGTCCATGGAATCCGTGCCATCAGGTAGGCGTCCCGTGGGTAGGGCCAGGATGAGATAGTCCGAAATCTCACCTTTACCCATGTCGAGATAGCCCCTGATGATTTAGAGTCGATGGCGGAAGACCACGTAAGGTCCACTTTAGCACCTTAAACTTGCAACCCTCATAGTCGATGAGCGGGTCATTGGACAATGAATGAATGAATGAAAATTTCACCAAGATGACTGGCACAAAATACTTCTCAACCTAATCAACTCAGACACTCACTTGAGAAAAAGACCAAAATACTCCTGGATTGCAAACTCATTCTCTGGAACAAGTGCACTATTGTACATACGATGGGTTTTGAAGCTCTGAAATCAAAGAGGTTAAGGTAAACAATGAAATGATAGGAGATCTCGTCATTCTGATGGTTTCCGACAGACAACTTGGGTATTGTTGCTTTCGCTTATAGAATACAGTATCTTGATGTCTTCATCATTCATAAGTCAGATCAATCCATATGACCACTCCACTGCGAGTGTTATACGTTTGCAGTAAAGTTGACATCAGCTTTCGCAATTGATCGATCAACATTGAGTATACGTTGAGCCACCATATCTGTGGCCACTCATCCAGGAACTCTACCTCAAGAAGAATATTCGTGATCACTTGAGAGATCATCCCACTGCTGGGCAATTCTTTGAACTGTTTCTCACAATACGAGACGTAGAGTTTGGCTTTAGGCCTGGGCTCAGTTGTGACCATTTCAGCATACTTCGTAGCCAAACTTATGGAATGGCTGTCCTCAGTTGTAGAAGAACCTTCTTGACACAAAAGATCTTTTGAGTCTCAGGGTATTGTCGGCCACCGCCAGCTTAGGCCTGAAACACAACAGAGCCCAATATTGATTACGAATACCAGAATATGTGTCTTCGAGATCAGCTCGCGAAGAAAAGAATTCTTGATGGAATGGCTGTGTGAACGTGGCATATCGATGTCAAAACACATCATGACTCCCATAATTTATTTAATGGAGTGCAGGTCTGTGGATTTTTTGAATGCTCTTAATAATTAATTTTTATCCCAATGCGGTTGCTTCAGTATAGTTTTTGCCGAACCTCAACACACTAAATCTATGCAATGACGCCAAAGTTCGACTATAGATTCTCGACAAAAATTTTCCTAACGCTTCCGGCTCTGCTCGAAATTTCAAGAAGTCTAATTCTAATATTTGGGCTAGAACTCTTTCAAAAGCAGGTGTGCATTATGTTTTTCTGTTTTCGTTTCTTTTGTAAGATTAGCCGTGTTTTTTTGGGAAGTGTTTCGCTAGCTCAGCAAGGTAAAGCAATAACACCTTATATTGAAAACAATTCTTGAGTTAAATTACCGATTAGGAAGAAATTATCGTGGTGGGGAGTCGACTCGCGCCGCGGGTATCGACCGTGCAGGTTTTTTCATTGAATAAAATTCTTTGGTTTTTGACTAGAATCCTTAATATAGCCAACAATTGTGAAAAATAACATAAATATATGTAAGAATGCTCCGAGAAGGCATTCGGTTATAAAACTTATTGGTATACGGTCTGCTCATTTTTCGATATTTTCTGGGTGCAATTCGGTGATTATTCTTTTCTTCTAAAATTGCGCTATAATCGTGTGTGGACAAAACATGTACAGTTTAAGGTTAGAATTAACAGATTAAAGGTAAGTGTTTGATTATAAGATTCTGATGCAACCATTTTTTTTTCTCTTGCATATTTTTCAAAACTACTTTACCACCGCGTTTATTCAAATTCATATGACATCTTCTTCATGATATTATCTACAAAGGAGCATAGATTTTTTTAAATTTTTTGATTTTTTTTTTTTTTTGTAATGAAAAATTTGACGATTTTTTTAAGTGCGGCTATTATTTTTCCTATAATACTGTATAGCTCACTTGACAAGAAAATTATTATCTTTTTTTCCAACTGACCTTGATGTTATAAGTTTTAAATTCTTTAAGAAAAACAGCGGCGGCGCTTTGACGAATAGCTTATAACTATGCCAAGCAAGCAGCTGAAAAAAATGTTTGTGCATCTACCAACCAACTTAAAAATTACTGATAAGAATTAAATAGGTGGCGGTTTTTTTTTAGATTTGATTACTGAGCATTATTCTTGAGAAAACATGTCTATTATTGGCAGCACCGAAAGCATCGAAAAAAGTATTCGTATTTTCTCAAATTTCAACCATAACCCCGTTTGGTTTGTCTTTTTGTCCCATATCGTGTATTTTGTTCTGAACAATGATTATTACAATTCCCAGTACTAGAAAGAGACTAGAATCTAGAAGGAATATCTTTTAAGGGTCCAAGCCGTCATCCACAATGCCGACTTAGCGCGTCGGAGCGGCAGAGTAGGCATTTTTCCAATTATAGACAAATAACGATCTAGGTAAGGTCTTTCTGAAGAAAGAGGAAAAATCCACTTGAATAAAGATATTGAAATTTTCGTCCCAAGAGATGGTACTGCGAATGTGAATCCAGTGTTACGATAGTCAGATAGTCAAGCAGCTCTCGATAAGATCAGACTCAGATTTTAAGTAAACTATGAGGAAGTAGGCCAACATGGTTTTGTTGTTGAAACGCTGAGGGTCACTTCCCAAGTAATTTTAAGTTTTAAGAGTTTGAGAGATCGATTTCGATTCTTTTCTTTAAGTTAAAAAAATAAAATAATAAATAGCTGGCGCGTCAGCTCGGGATGAGCCAAGGCCTAGCTTCTCGCAACCATTCATGCTGTGTGTGTTACATTTTTCGCACGAATGGAAGGCACCTACATATAATTTATTGACGATTCCGAACGGCGAATTGAGAAGCTCTTTGATGACAAATTATACTCGCAGGGGCTTGTCATTCCCCGAATAGAGGAGGTCTCGCGAAAAATGTTCGGTGGACATGGCTGAAGCTTGAACCCACGCCGCTCGGTCAGCAGTCCAACGCTCTAACCACTGAGCCACTTCGACCACAGGACCACCGGAATCGACAGCTTTGTTATTTATCAGATTTTTGAGAACTGTGTTGAGTTCTTGCAGTTGGTAAGACAGATGATATAATCACTTGTTAATCTAACTTAACAGATGGTGAAAAATTTGTATTCTAAAATATGGAGTTTGTTTGTGATACAGAAATTAACTTTGCTTGTAAATAAATTTTTATTTAACAAACGTAGGTTAATCTATACAGTTAAATTGTCCTTTCGTGGTATAAGCTCAAGATATCACGTTATGCAATTTTTTTTATCGCATAGGGACAAGAAACCACTAAAAGATAACTTCAAATGCATTTACAATTACTTTTTGTAGTAAAAAGAAATGGGTCTTTCAGCCAGAGTCTACCCTGGCACTCATAACGAACTCATGAGTAACCTACAAGCAGTGGAGACTTCTATTTTTATGTGAAGAAATGACTAGCTTTCGAGAATTTACAAAAAGACAGGAGCGACTGGGTGTTTAGTACCAAGGAATTAAAAACCGCAATAGGGAATATCACGGGTATCACAATGGGTCTACATGGTCCTAAGTGTGATAAGGCAGCCCACAAACCTAACCTAACCTAGCTTTGGAGAATATTAAATTTAAATACCCAAACTATTCTTCATGGTAAGAGTTAGAAAAGATGGCTTGCGAGACTCCTCTCATAAATTTGAAGTCTCAACAAAGTGTTAACTGCAGCAATGATGTCCGTACAAACCGTGCGTGCCACTTCAGCCCAAAAGCAAAGGCGTTAAGGCAGTACCTTTGACTGAAGCGTTTTTGACACATCAAATGAAATCATTTTAAACATTTTTTTTTGTTAACTTTTCAAACGGTTTTTTAATTGTAAAAAGAAAAAGTGACTGTGGAATATGTTGGAATTTAAATGGAATTTCTTTCTATTATTCCTTGACTTTTATTTGATCTTAAGGACTAAGAGCATTTGACGTTTTCTGGTTTTAGTTATTATTTATTTAATTGTAAGAATGTAATCTAAGTTTTGTTGCGACTGAAATTGTACGCAGTACAATGATGCTTGAGGTTTTCGAAAATTAGAAAGAGTGTTCCACTGGACACATTTTTATTTTTATAAGCAATAAGCAGCTTCAATATTCCAAATTTAATTCTGGATTATAGTCTAAATTTTAATTATAATGTCAAACAGTTTCTGAAGTTATTTTGGCTGAGGCCAACCAAAAGTGAACCACCAGTTAAATTTTTGAATTTTTCACAAAATATTTTCAACCCTCAAAGATTGATAGAAATTCGTTTTTTGTCATTTCAAATTTAGTCCAAACAAAACTCACCTCATGTGGATTGAAGAACTCTTCCTCGCAGCTATTCATTTCCGGTAAAAATGCCGACACCGGATGCTCCCAGTCGTCACTCACACTATTCAAGTCCATCTTGCCACCGAAATATGTTCACTTGACACAGTTTACACTAATTCAACAGCGAATTTCCTTGTCCTTTGCTTGTTTACAAAAATGTAACTATCCACACTGATCACATTTAACCACTATGTGACAAAAAAACGAACAGAAAAAAAAACCGAATAGCACGCACTGGAAAATAAAAATAAAATACCAACTTTCTTATCAGTTCAAACTCACTTAGTGGCTGGCGAACAAGGACATTGTCGAAGGATAATCGAGGAGAAACCACCAGCAATTACGACCTTTTATTTTCCACTTTGGAACACTCAAACTTTTCACTTCGTACACAAACAAACGAGAGGAACTACACCGAAAAAAAAACACCGTATTGGCTGTGAGCAGCTCTAGCTCTCCCTTCAAGTACCATACACGGTTCCTGCGACGTGCGGTGCGGTGACTTCTGCTGTAGGACCTTTTGCGTTCTCCTACCATACATGAAATGCGGATTGCACGAATCCAGAAATTCCGTGTCGAAAGTTTCCTGAACACTCGATAGTGAGCAGCAGCATTGGTGCGTGCCTACGATGCTTGCATGTGTGTGACTGTGTGCGTTTGTGTAAGGCCCACCAATCCAGTGACGTACGAGGACAATCTATCTTAGCTTTGTTATTGTTCTCGATTTATGCTGCTGGGAGCTTTTGGCGGTTGAAAGTTTGAACCGATATGCGCCGCGCTACACAACTCCGTGTGTGATTAACTCGGAAGCGAATGTCAAACACTGACGGCGGAGCCCGACCCTTCTGATACCTAATTTCACTGGCCCACTTTCCTTGCCATACCGCCACCACCCATCCCCGTGCCCCAAATGCTTTTTAATGGATTTTTAATTGTCCTGTTGTACTGATTGCAAGATTATGCCGCACCCCTCCCCCGCAGAAAATGAAGGCGGCGAATTTTGAACTTTCCCGCCACGTTCCTTATCACCAGAAACGAAATTAATTTTTCGATTAAAAAAAAGTAAATAGGAACAAAAAAAAAAAACACCAACGCTAGATACACCTATAGGCACTTAAATTAATTACAGTGAGTCCGTACCCTTCCTGCCCGGCGATGCTATCTAATGAATCTTTCCTACGGCAAATAAAGCTTCATCCTAAACTTTCACACCTCGCGCCTGTTATCTGCACGCACAAGACACAAACCGACCGGATAGATCCTTCGAGTTGCTGATCTGGCACACGCACGAAATCTACTCCGTGTGAGGTATGCAGATCGTCAACTGGTGTCAACTGGAAGCACGGTAACTATGAAGCCACGGTGGCCTTGTGTGAGACTGTCTTCACAGAGTGTTGTCCGAAATTGTGCAAAAGAACGAAAAACACAATTAATATGTTGTTGTCTCGACGGACATTTTTAACTATTCATTCGGATTAAGAGATAAAGAAATGAGCCACCGTCGTCAGTCGTGGTTCGTCGGTTTGTCGGTTTTTTATTCGGGAAACTAGAATTCGGTAGGTTGGACGGTGGGAACGAATCAAAAAACAAAACCATATCACACAGTGGGAATTGTTCGGGGAACGTGTGCGCGGTTGCAGACTTTTCGTGCAGTACAAGTCTCAAGTTTGGAACACCTTACTGAGCAGGATGTGGGGAGGAGTATCCATCGCCTCATCATCGTCATCATCATCGTGGTGGTTGTGTTGCTACACACACAGATATCAACCGACATCGATTGGCATATCCTTAACGCGCATATCTCTTTATGTTTTACTCTCAATGGTACTGGCACAGTCACATGCAGCACATGGAGCAATGCTGGAGAGCACTTTATGTTAGTTTGATGTTTTGGATGATTCCACCGAGCATTTGTGTGTTCGAATTTTCTTTATTCTTGTTGATGGTGTTTGTGAGTGGGGCGGACGGGACGGCGCGGCGGCAGCGGTCTATTTTCGTTTGTTAGCTGCCACTTGCCACTTGCTACTAGCCACTTGCCAGTTGGCAGTTGGCAGTTTTTGCATAGTTCGATGGCATCTGTGGATTTTGTATGAAGAAGTGCTGTTTTCGGTGACAGAAATTCATCACAGGTAGGATTAAATGGTTCACAGTGGCATTCTGTGTGTTTCTCTTAAGAGATTATTGCACAAATTGGGTTTTTGTGTGTAGATGTTGGTCAATCTCGGACTATGCATACATTTCGGGCAAAAACTGTTGTCACCTGTGGCTGATGGATTAATGTTATTTATTGATACAGAACTAAGCAGAATACATATGTAGTTCGTGCAAAACAATTTAGTTGAATATTTATCCTTTTTCGTGCAAAGGCTTATGTTAAATGAAAGAGTTTTCAGCTTACAGCAGAGTTGTTAGCTTACAACATATATACTTTTTTTTCCTGACCTATGAAGCTTCATTTATCCTCTCAAGAGTTCGACCCATGTCTGTTTATATGCATATGACGTATGTTCGTGCCAGTCCTTAAGTGGGTTTTAGTTCACTCAAGCCGTTGGGGGATGTATTGACTTCGATCGCCATTTCGGATATGATTGTCGTTTCTCTACGCTCTCCAAAATTTCAATTTTTTTTTTTTTCGAGATTTCCTCGTATGCCACGTCTGACTCTGCCTAGCGAGACTGTTTCCTTCTCGCTCTCGTTGGTGCAAGTGCGATTGTGTTCCTATAGGCTAGTGACCTGTTCTGATTGCCAAGATCCTCGCAAAATCTGTGCGACCAGTTGTAGTTGGGACACATCTGCCTTAATAAGAACATTTTTGCAATCCGTGCCACCTGATATTGGTCTCTGATAGAAAGTGTGAGAGCATTCTTCGTTTAAAAGCTCCCAACGAGATGTGAACAAACTTCATGAGTGGTCTGTCAAGATCTGAACCTCTTCTCGCCAGCTCGTCAGCTCGGTCTTTCTATGTTACTGTGCTCTAGGTCTAGCACCTAGAGATGACTGACCTTGAACCAATACCCTATCGAAGCAACTTCCTCTTTGCACTGTTTCAGCAGCTTAGAAGATGTCGTGTTCGATGCCTGGGCGTTGATGGCATCTTGCCTGTCGATAAGAAGGGCGATGTTTTGGGCGGATGTACAGTTAACTTTCAATAGACGACAAGCTTCGTGTATCGTCAGAACTTCTGCCTGGAAGACACTGAGCGAGTCTAGGAGTCGGTATGACTTAGCTATCTGGAGTGTCTGAGAGAAAATTCCAACACCGACCCAGAAGTCCGTTTGGAGCCAACTGTATAAATTGTTGTTTCATATTCCTCTATCACTTCACCTTATTGCCTGGATGGGAAATCCACCATGAAGGCTTTCCTTAACTTTAATTTGGGTACGGTGTAGTCGGTTAGAGTCGTTGTCAAATCCCTGGGTAGTCAACACCCTCTCTTAATTTTACCGCATGTATGCTGATATATTTTTAATGTAAGGGTCAAGTGGTATGAGGTGCAAAAGAACGTTCAGAACTTCCCTAGTACCTATAGCCAAAATAAATTTTTTACGTTGACGAAGAGTGTTTCCACTAAGGTACTTTCCCTTTGATCCGGATGGCAGCGAACAAATTTCTCAGATGGAATTAACTGTAGGATCTCCAGCTCCAGTTAGGGAAACCCCTTATATGGGCTATATTTATGTACTCGGGGCTGAGGGTTGTAAGAATAGGTTTCATTGTCACCTTATCCTTATCCTTATAAGTCGGATTAAAGGACCTGATCTCCCAAGTAGTTAGTAGTGCCGTCGGGGTAACTGCACCACTGTGTGAAAAAATTCATGCTACGTACTAAGTACCGACCGTAAGAATGATTCAACTGTAGAAAATGCTGGTACACGAAATAAGGCCAACAGTATTTGGTTCTACACGTGAAATGCAGCAATGCAGTATGCAGGTCTATAAATTGCAATGGAATGTGTAGGTCAAAAGAAGAATACAAAACTGTGACATCTACTAAGGAATTTGCTACAGAAAGCAAAAGATTGTGACATGATACGCGCTCATGCCTCCCACAGAGCAAAAGCATGACACTCCCAAGGAAAGTTTCTAGGGGTTCATCGACAACACATACATACATATGAGCAACGTCCTCAAAATGACCTTAATATTGTTCTGATGATTTTATCTCCACAATTGGAAAAGAGAACTTCTTTAGCAAGACAGTTGGCAAGCACCGACACCACGTCTTGAAACTGGCCTAGGGTAATTAACATTTTCGCGGAACGTCACTAAAGCAAGCACACGTAAAAGTAACATATCAGACTTAGCCCGACCATCTTATCCTGGGCCTACCAAGGGGAAGCCTATCTGATGACACGGATTCAGGCGATTAACGTGCCCGAACCATCGAACCATGTTTTAATGTTCCCAACTCGATCTCAGCGAGTTAGCCCAGCAATGTAACGAAGAAATCTCATTTCGGCACGTTAAATCCGTGATCCTTTTCTTTTTACTGACCCTGCAACCTAGCAAGATCTATTGTGCCTCCTATTTACTTGGACTTATAGGTCTTCTACCTATGAAGGTGAAAATGTCATTAGTAGCCGAGTTTCTGAACTCCGCTAACGAACAGAATTCCCTATGAAAGATCAGTTTGCGTAGCCAGGGTAGTGCCGGGCATTCACAGAGAATGTGCTCAGAGGTTTCTTCCTCTTCCAAACAAAACCGACACTCTGTATCTGAACAGGGCGCAATTTCCGTTAGGGAAGCCCACTAGCTTCTTCTTGTTCCTGACAAGGTTTCGAATTTAAAAGGGCTTGATAAGTCTTTTGGATTGTCTAAGTCCGGAGTCATTTTTTCTATGGGCTAGGCGAGGTTTGTATTCCCAAAGTTGTGGCGGTAGAAGGGTTCCAGTCCCAAGAGCACGGAAGACGAAGCGGCCCTAACCAGCTTATACGCAGTTTCATTGTCTACACTGCCTTGGTGGCCGGGTACCCAACCAAGCTTGTTGTGGCCGGCAAGTGATTGTAGGGTCTCGTAGCAGCACTTGGCTGACCCAGATTCTACAAAGTGGGACGTCAACGCTTTAAGCGCTGCCTGACTATCTGAATAGATATGTATTTTTGCGCCCCTAGTACCTTTATCGAGGTTTATCCTGGCGCAGATCTCAATAGCATGGGTTTCAATCTGAAACACGCTGGGACACATCCCCATTGTTACTGAGACTTTAGTGTTGGTACCAAAGACTCCGGAAACCATATTTGATCCGTCGGTAAACCATACCAAACATCCTGGTTCTAACCCATAGCATAGCTTCGATGCCAAGTTCGGCCCTCCTAATAACAGATAGCCGAAGCCCAGGAAGAGGACCCCGAGATACCTAAAATTCTCCACCTGTTTCAATGGGAGTCTAGTCACGTACAGAGTGCACGAAAAGTAGTTCGAGAAACTACCAATACTTCTAATTCGTTTCGGAACTAATGGATAGCAAAATGCAAACTTAAATTTAACGAGACTGCTGTGCCTGACGGTTTACCGGGCGAGTTATTTGGCGATGACTTAGAAAAGAGCATAGACCAACTCTTATGCTAGAGCGAATGGACATCAACGAATATAATCGTAAGAGACGACGGAGTAGAGCAAGATTTCGCTTAAGACGGCGTGCACAAGTAGAAAGGGACTTCCAACATGGAGTGGACACCTGGTAGCAGTTAGCGAAAGGCCGGACTAACTAGCGAGGATTTTTGGTTGTGGGCCAGGTTTATCGCGAATTGTGGCGGCACCTATGTAAGTGAGTGAGTCACGTTTTTGGAAAAAAAAACTGTTCGCAAGTTTAAATTTCTGAACAGATAAAGGATTGACTCGGTTTCATCTAAGCATTCTATGGAGAATCTGAAAAAACGGACAAGCACATCTAAGTCTTACATGCCCTCAAGAATTTGATGGTATGACGGGACTGAATAGACGCAAGGAACTTTTGATATAAAAAGCAAAATTTGAATGACTTCCTACGTTGACTTTTTAAAACGTTTCCCTCTTCCTGTTAATTAGTGAAATCGAGTCCACACACTTTGTAGATTTATTCCATAAAATACAGATTACCATATCCATGATTAATTTGCATCCTGACCCTCAATTTAATGCATTAACCCCCGGTTACATCAAACATAATCGGCAATTCATTGCAATAAACCACCAGATTAGAGGCAACACACCGCACACTGTCCCACTTGGGTGGCAACAGCCGAAGCACCGTCCAGCCATCCAACACCTCGTACGCAAATAAAACTATAATTAATTGGTATTAAGCCCCTCCATGATTGATATGTAATTAACCCTTAAGTGTCTCATTACAAATAAATTACCGAGCCGTTCTGATAATCACCGTGTGTGCAGCTACAACAGGATGCAACAGTTCTGATACCTGACAATGCGACAGTAGGCGTATTCGAGTCAAGACAACATCGAGAAAAATTCATTAAAAAATAAAAAAAATCAAAGAGAAGGATCAAAAATCCGTGTAAGATGTGTAACACAGATTCCGCGTGCACCCCCTGGATCAGCTGCACCTCCACAGTGGACATATTCCTTGGGGCGTACACGCCCGTAAGTGACAATCTATCGGTAATTCATCAGAGATATTTGGGTGAGCATCTCGCTATCTTGAACATATGTCGCGATAATTAATAATTTCCTCCCGGCCCGGGGGCAGAGACAAATGCAGCGAATACGCCTGTCCCGCCAAAAACCACCCAACGCGTACATGCGGCACCGTTTCGATTTTATAAATTAAAATTAGATTTATTCCACGTAAATCATTTTGGGAATGCGTGAATCGCCCCTCAGCTATCTGAAGAATTCCCCAAACCCCTCCCGAGGCACAGGCACAGCACAGCCAACTGCAACAGTGACTGCTCTCGAAAAATGTCGTCAACAGAAATCTGTTTGTTTCAGGATTTCTCTTATGCACGGGTATACCCAAATCGGAGGTGTCACGTTGTCTTGGCTGTGAGATTGCGATGTGGCCGCCTCTGCGCACCCGGACGATGCAGCTTTATCTCGGGGCGAGCTCTATCATCCTGCAACATCGGTTGACACAACTATTTACGCAGAAATTAATGCGCTACGGATATTAATATGCATTTTCACCATATAACTAATAATAATATCTCCCGGTGTCGCATGATGCTGTGGCTCGCCGCTTGCCCTGCGCCCCTGTGGGCCGGGCCCGGCATTCGAGTAGCATGTTAAATTAAACACTAATTCCGTTGCAATTAGCCGTGTCAGATAATTTATCATTTGGCTATAAATATCGCCACTTGCTGATGTTGCTTCTGCTGCTGCTGCTGCTATTGCCTGTGCGATTCGACGGTGGACCGTCTTTTCTCCGGCCTACGTCTCTCTTTTGCCATATACTGAGAGCGTCTCCACTCCACCCTCCATAGTCAAAGGTCTATCCGTAGCTGTGGTGTAACTAATATCTCGCCTCCTAGATGCATTGTCCTTGTTTTCGATTCGGCCGCACATACAAATTAAACGAAGTGCAAATGGAGTGAGCCTTCGATCTCACATGGGGTGGGGGCAGTAAATGACCGCCGCCGGAGTACCGATACATACCCCGGAATGTGGAGACTACTTAATTTAATGGGATTCATGGAGATTTGGATGAAAGACAGGTAGACCGGGCAACGGATACCATGGCAGCCACAACGACCACGACGACGACGAAAACCATAGTGCCCGTGGACTTATGAGACTCCTGCATTTATCATAAGACACGACTCTCTGTGAGATTTGTGTTTAATTTAATGCCTTGCTGCTGCTCATTATAGTGTGCGTAATAAATTATTTAGGCTCTGCATTTAATATGCCATGCGATAATGTGTTGGGCAGAACAGTGTAATTAGTTTCAAGGCGGCATTAGGTTGGATGTACTATTTGATGGGTCTTGCGTCGCATTAGATGGAGGTGTATTGCTTGTCACATGGGATTTTGTTTCGAAATTTAACGCATAAAGTTGCTTCTCATATTGTCTTTTGCTGTTAACATAGAAGAGTTTATAATTTATAGAGAATAGGGGGTTTTATATCATGATTCAGGGATAATCCTTTTCAATACTCTACGCAGAGATACATAGGTTGGATAAGGTTTACTAACTGTTAATACAAGCACAAGGCCCGTCCATAGTACCCTCTGTGATGAAAACTTTACCAGTTGAACCATTGAGATTTATTGATAGTGGAGAGGAGGTTCCAAATGGTGGTCTGACCTAGGTCTCTGGTATCATTGAAATCATAGTGACCAAAGAGTCTTCTCCTGTTCTTAATAGGCGCTGGGCAATGGCAGATATTTTGGGTCAAATTTCGAACTGAACAACACAAGAAAGACTTGGATGATGATGTGTCTAGATTCAGCCTGTGGAGTTTAGAAAACGGATACAGCTGTGCAAAATGGATCACAAGAAATGTTTGTACTAGATCGCATCTGTGAATACTCAGATAAAATTGTAAATATGGTCCCAAACTTCAACCTGAGATTCCATAAAAACATACAAATGATGTCGGCCCCAACGAACGCC
This sequence comes from Matsumyia berberina, assembly GCA_917880715.2. NCBI lineage: Eukaryota > Metazoa > Arthropoda > Insecta > Diptera > Syrphidae > Matsumyia > Matsumyia berberina. The sequence continues at coordinate 43,090,099 of OU862870.1, forward strand.
CTTATTGTGCTCCTACATCCTTTACCTCTCGACTTACACACAAGAAACACCATCTGCCTGCCGGATTTTGCCAGCGTCTTCCAGGCGGAACAACTGGCAATCCGAAAGGCTTGCGCGCAATTCAGGCATGACACAAACATTGCAATCCTCATAAATAACCAAGTCGCTATCAAAGCTATTGAGTCGGCTACCATATCCTCCAAACTGGTGCAAATCCACTCACACTTCCTGCAGAAGGCCAACCACAAATGGAAAGGAAGGAAGATATGACTGACCTACGATAAGATTAAAACAAGAGATCCTAAACAGAATCTGCCCAGATATCGCCAGAATAACGGCGATAACCACGGGGCATTGGCCAATTGGCCAATTGACCCTGCGGTCAAACCCAAACTGCAACTGCGGAAACGAAAATGAGAAGGAAGCTCTCTTCCACTTCCTCTGCAAATGTCCAACCATTCTTTGGGATACGAGATGTATCCGTTTTCTAAACTCCACACGCTGAATCTAGACACATTATCACCCAGGTCTTTCTTGTTGTTTAATTTGAAATTTGACCCAAAATATACTCTTGAAATCCTAACGTAACAGTTTAAATCGACCATACTGACAGTGTACAGATCATTTCACTCATTTAAGAGATCTTCCCCTAGGGTGACCTTTCTGGTTCACTATGTGTAGACTCCTCTTCCTTATCTCTGATGATTCTACAGAAATCGTTGCAGACTATGCCCAGTCTTTGGACCTGTTTTCCTAGTATGCAGTGTCCTGTAATGACTTCTTAATCGAATTGAGGCTGCCGACCTCTTGAGGACAGTCCGCAAGAGCCTGGCATAATTGCACTAGTCAAGATATACCCATCTATGATTTGCTTTCGACAGAGCCTTGATGTAAGTCAGAAGCTTAGCACATGAAATAGGTGCCTTGATGTGATCGAAATACTAGCTACCGGTGCTTAGAGAGCTTTGTTTCGATCTGAGACTTGCGGCAGTCCTTCAGTGCCCTTTTTTGCTGTACTCTATACAAAGACTCTGTTTGAAGCTATACTGTCGATATAAATCGCAATATCTGAGCATGTTATTGTATTAATCTTCAGCTGTCCAGCGCTACAGTGCTTAAATAGACGGAAAAGCTGGTGGATGCCAAGACCTTTTTGACTCCCTGTTTTTTGATCCGTTTGTGAAGATCGCTATGGAGTCATTTTAAAGGACTTCGCTCTAACTTTAGGCGCTTCTGCCCACCATTATATGTTTTTAGCTCTTGTTGAAGTCAGTTTCAGTGGGCATCATATCGGTTAAGTTCGGGAAGTTCGGAGTTCCGACGAAGCATTAGAATTCTGACATGTCCCATGTTCTTCTCATTCCATTGATAAGTGTTCTGCAGTCTCAGAGCGTGATAATTGCTTTGCTGCATGAGCCATGCCATAAATATATGTATATTGGAGGCAAGTTGAGCGATAAATGTTTGACTGTAAGCCCCATCTACTACTAGGATTTCTTACCACGATCGGAATTAAATTCTCTCCATGAAAGCGCTCTCTCTAGGTTTAGGCCTAGATACTGTCTGCGAATTTTAATTGTCAGTTTCTGATGGAACTTACCCGACGCAGAGATGGCAACATCGTCCGCGTTTCTGCATACTCTGATTCGTAAAGAATTAAACTTCACAGAAGAAGAGATCACACCTCCATAAGGTGTATCACAGTGCGACTTCTTCCTGGCTGAGCTGTTATTCCGACTGTGGTGTCTCAACATTATTGAATGTTCCTTCAAGGTCTAGAAGGGGAACCATTGAGAATACCTTCAGCGCGATATATCTTTCGTTTGACTGTATGATCGAGTCAGGAACCGTTTTAACAGATTTTCCCACATGATAGACTTGTCTGTGGAGGTAGGCAGGGTTTTTAATAAAAATATGTCAAGCTTATGGCCTAAGATTCTTAGAAATGTGAGAGATCACGAGGTCATGAGAAAGCTGGCATTTTGGGAAGCTTCATCCCGGGAGTCGTGGATGGTTTTGATATTCCAGAATCCAATCGTTGCCCTAGTCGCAATGGCTCAGTGGTAAGTGCATTGGATTGCTGTGCGGTCTGCTTGGGTTCAAACCCCAGCCATGTCAACCGAACATTTTTCGCGGTACCACGTCTTGTCGAGGAATGACAAGCATCCGAGAGTATAATTTATCATGAAGAAGCTCCTCAACTTGCCGTTCAAAGTCGGCAATAAATTGTAGGTCCGTCCGTTCGTGCGAAAAATGAAACATGCAGATCACGAATGGTTGCGAGAAGCTAGGTGGTGGCTCATCACGAACTGTTGCGCCAGCTCTTTTTTGTTTTTTTAATCGTTGCCCTTAGACGATAGCTAAAGGTCGTCAACAAAGTCCGTAGTAGTCCGCTAAGTAATTGGGGTTCTTTCAACTGACTCGTTGTCTATTTTATGGCTCCAGCCGATCTCTATTTGTCGTCTCCACTTAGCAGTTTCTAGATGGCGCCCCAAGAAAAAGTGAACGACAAAGCGTTCGGCTATAAACCCTCTTTCCCGTTTCGGGTTACTAAATATCTGTCGGGAAATGTTGCTTCTTCAAGCCCTAATATTAGTCTTTGACATCGCGATGGATACATATTTTGGTGAGTTTTGGTTTAAGAAGTTATATTCCAAGTCGATGTCTTACAGTAGCTTCTAGTTGGCTTCAAAACGCTGATGTTTGTGTAGTGATGGAATACTTGTTGGAATTAGGTCTGTCCTCAGGCAGATGCGATGCAGCTATTCAACAGAAACAAAAGAAACATCAAGTCGACAGTCGGCTTTTACATGAAATTCGAAACAATAGAAAATTCCCATTTATCCAGCCAAGTGTTTCGGCCAAGTACTACATCTGCAGGTACGTGTACACTGAAAACCTCTTTGCAAAAGCAAATCCACCCTCATTTTCGATTCGGTCCATCGGTATAGGGGACACAGCAGTACGCAGCCGCGCGTAAAGTTAGGTGGTCATTTACCTAATTCAATGTGAGGCCAGTCTTGACGCACAGGTGTAAGAATCGAGAGAATCTCAAAGTTGACATCAAATGACTGCCCAGCACAGCATTCTGCACCCGCATTTACATCGACTGGTTAAGAGCAATAAAAACCAAACCTCTATTCATGAATTTCCATGAGTTTCAACCAGCCTGAGCATTCACACGAAGCACACTTTTACTTCATGCCGCCCCCGTATACCATGGACGAGCTGCCACCACCACGACTTGTGCGCTTGCGTGCATTCGATTCGATTACAAGCGCAGTAGCCGAGCTCGAGAGATGCACAACGGCTTTGTGATCGAATTGATCGCCGTAGAAGAGGATCTCGAAATCTGCAATCTCTTAAACTTAAGTACCTACCACCGTCACCATAGATACAGTCTGGCAGGGAGAAGCCAGCCACCACACAATATGCTGCACTCGTATAATGAAGAAGTGATCCGATTTAAATCCTCGGCGTTATCTGTGGTCTTCATCGAGCTTCATCGAGGGATTTATCTTCATTCTGATCCTTTGCGAAATTTGCAAATGCTTATTTTATAATTTTGTTTTGGTTTTCGTTTTTTTTTTTTTTTTTGGCTTTTTTCTGTGATTTTCATTCAAAGCTGTGCTGCACGGTGGCGCATACCAGGCGGATGGAAGTGGATTTTAATGGCGTCTGTGCAAGGCGAACCTCCAATTCGTCGTCGTGGTCGTCCTTATAGGTTTTGCTGCGCCAATGCATCGGATGCGATGTTTCACCTGTGCTGACGGTGCAGCTCTTGCAGAGTCCCCAGAACGCGACCGGGCTTCCTCCTAGTGGACGTGACTTTTGCATAATTGTGTATAGAGCCTTAATGCTCATGTTGCACTTTGGTGGTCCACTCGTGTTTCCCATAAAGTGTTGTCATCGCGCGCACTATTACAATTCTTGAAGCTTGGCGCATGAGTTGAAGTGGGTTAGTCTGTTCTGTGCAGAGGATGCAGAAGAGACTGCTACGGTGGCGACGTTGCTCAGGATGTGTACCTGCTGGTCTGGTCGAGGGTAAAGTCATTAAACTGGGCTTTTATTTTCCTCAAGTAGGGTAATTCAGTAATTTTTGTTTTTTTTTTTTTTTTAATCGAGGTAATGCCTTCCTCACCCGTTGTGGTCTCATGTATATTCATGAACTGTGCGAATTCAGATTTCTGTGTGTCATGAGTGCGATGAGGTGACAGAAGTCGATACAATGGATAGCACTCGGGGAATCGGATATGTGCTCTCCTCTTTCTCTTCCTTCGATTGGTTGGCTTTCTTATTTTTATCGACCGCTCATCGTAGTGAATGGCAACCTATTAATAGTGAACTAACGATGAACACTTAGGATACTTTAAAGTATATGGCAAAAACCAGACGAGGTGTGAGTCTTTACGAAGCACAAACAAGAATCGGAAGAGGATAATTTCACTGTAGAAAGCACATGTTTACCACACCTAACTATACAAGAGGACCTGATAGTCTCCTGGTGAACAAACTAGCAACCAAATTGATCAGGTTGCTATCGATGCAAAGCATTCCTCAAAGATTCGGAGTCCGCGGAAATTGTGATCGAAGCATGGAAGCAGATTTGCCAGACCGCGCGTAGCCAAAGAAGCAGTACGACGAAATTTAATATCAAACTGCAACAGAATGCAACCAACCATTGGTACGCCCTTCCAGGAGAAACACGTGCAAAAATCTTAGAGCGCTATATTAGCGTTATGAATTCGCCTTTCCAGAGCAAAGCGCATTATAAAACCTTACACTTTGAGTATCCCTTCATCTTTCGAAAAGTCTTAGGCCAAGGCCACGCAATGAGCAGTAAGCGGCAAGCGTCATTTCTGAGCAAATTTTTTGCCGCTTTGCTGCTTGCTGCTTATTGCGTGGTAGGGGCCTTATGCGCCCAGAATCAAGTTCTGCACAGGACCATTAGCAAGTTGGGACCACTAATATGATGAGTTTCTGAAGCCACCACAAAGATAAACGCACCTAAAACCGAAGTCATTAGCCTCTGTACAAAGTCATCATCTCAAGTAAAGAGCTTTCAATGTATTGGAAGTACTGCTTCGACCGATGCACAGTGTTCCGCGTAGTACATATTAAGTGGACAAAATTATTTTTTTGAGTATTTCATGTTATTCTTATGAGTTAAGTAAAATGTAATAATTTATTTGCGATTTGTAACTACTTTATAGGGTAAAGAAAACAAAAAAAATTAAAAAAATGTACATTTTATTTATTTTTTTTATATATTGTGCATATCATATTTATGATCACTGCTGCTGTTATGGAGTGAGTCTTCTGATTCGAAGGTTTCATCTGATTTAATATTTCGTTGCTAAGGTGGTCCTGGGACAGCAGGGCCGACTAACAGAGCCATAATCTCCGCTATTCTGATTTTTTCACGGCTTATAACTAAGAAGTCAAGCTTTGTATCAAAATAAAAATTGACCCGGGGCAAGGTGGGGCTCATATTTAAAAGTCTATGCAAAAACAAAATTACCTCAAAAAAACCTTACCATCTTAATAATTAAAAAAAATCTTTTAAAAAAACAGTTAAATTGACTTCCAAAACTTATTAAAATTATCTGCTCACTCTGGTTATTTGAATCCATACTAATTTAGTTTGATTTTTCACATAAAAAAAATAAAAAATGAATTAAAGACAAATTGATCACTAATTGTGCACTTGACCTGTGATGTAACACACTCTACTTTGACTTGCTCTAAAATCATTTTTACGCTCTTAAATAAAGAGAAAATGTTGTTTACTTACCTCTCAGTTATCCGTTATCAGAATTGCATTGGTAAGTACTCTCAATTTTGTCATGAATTTTTTGAATTTTGTCCACTTATTGGTGTGAAATGGAACACTGTGCGATGGTGGAACCTAAGTAGATATTGCTAGCCGCATCGACAAAGTGAAGTCTGCGTTTGGAATGTTATCCAAAATATGGCGAAGTAATGTTATCAGCTTAAACACCAAGCTGTGGCTGTTCCATTCCAATGTTGAATCCCCGAGTAAGGGTACAGGACTTGGAAAGTGACATCTTCTGTAACAAGAAAGTGGTGGTTACGAAACGTTCTGAGGATTTTCAACAAGGCTCTGGATGATGAAGAAACCGTCCTCTATACCTTAATTGATATTCAGGCTGCCTTCCAGAATACATACTACGAGGGCATAAAAAAGGCCATGACCAGGAAAGGCATCACCCACCTTACCATAAACTATTTTATCACTACCTATGCTACGAAGCAAAAGAATAAGCCTAGAATGTGGGGGCTCACGCAGAGTAATAATATCTGTCAATGACTATCCTCAAGGATGTGTTCTTTCCCCTCTGCTGTGGACAGACGAAGTCCTAGACCGAAATACAAACACAATCTGGTTTGGCTCGGTGATGGTTAGTACGTTGGACTGTTTTGCAAGTTGCGCAAGTTCGAGTCCTTATAATAGCCATTGAACGTTTTTCGGGAAACGTTTTTCGAAACTTCCAAGAGTACAATTTGTTATGAAAAAGGTTCTTAATTTGCTGTTCTGAGTCGGTAATCAATTTGTAAGTCCCTTCCATTCATGCGAAAAATGTAACACGACCAACATAAGTGGTTGCAAGAACCTAGGTCTTGCCCCTTGCCGAAACGGAGGTTTGATGAAACGGTGAAAAGAACATGTTAATATCACAAAGTCCAAACTGAATTCTAGAAAAATGACCAAAGAAGCTTCGGAAGAGTAATACTCGTAGAGTCGCAATTGATGCTAAGGCACTGCAGATGGTATTATGGCTATAAAGATACCGCTATCGCGCAATATTGTCGATTCAACATGGACGATATGAGCCACAATTTCATCCACTCAACTTCGACGAAGCACAGGCAGCCAAGTCGTAATTTAAACCCAATAAAGCTGATTTAGCTGGCGACCTAGGTGCCGGGCTGTTTAAAGCATCCGGAGGTGATGAATGCATCAGCTCGTCGGCAAAATACCGTCGGGCAAAAGCATTGCCGATGAATTTAGGCATAATCCTCCATGAGTCTGCCCAATATCGCCTTATCCGCTGCATTGTGCACGTAAGTGCTGTTGCCAACAGGCTAAGTTAACCGAAGAAGTCTACAATCAACCAAATTTTCACACTTTGGCAAATCATGAAGAAAGTCTGAGAAGTCAAAATCGATACCCAAAACCGCCTTTTTGCAGAGACGATCTTTAGTTTTGGCATCGCCGATCAACTCGTCTGATTCTGCAGGCTGACGCTGATTCATTAGGGCCGTTAAAACGTCTTGAGCTAAGGACATACTTATGTACATACATTCGTACATATATAGGTTGGAGAAAATGTTCTCAGAAGAAAAAAAGTTCGGCTAATGGGCCTGCAATCTTTGGATTTCATGTGGTTGGGTTTGCCTAGCTTTGAGTTTGAAGATTATCCTGACATCTCTCCAGACTTGCAGTACATATGTATGTACAATTTAGACACTCTGAAAAAATATCTGCAAGCCACGGGATGATGTACTCCTTAGTCCTTTGTACTATAGCATCATCGGAATTATAAGATCGGGAGAAGGAGACAATTACCCAATCGATTTTGTGCGTCCACAATTCAACAGCTCAAGATGGTTTTACCGTTTGGTCAGTCATACAGCATCCAGAAGAAAAAGGAGTACCTAATGAAAAGGAAATTCTATAGTCTTAATGCCCTGATTCAGCCCCAAAGTCCAAAGGACTGCATGTGTTTTTGATGGAACTTTTCTGAGTTTTTCTGCATCACTGGTGAATTCAATTTCACTACACAAGTTACCTACTCCAGTGAGCTCTTAGCTTAGTTGACCACCGGTTTACCACTTGGTTGGTATGTTTAGTAGGTGTCCTAAAGACGTACTAAGACCTTAATCGGGTCCACTGTACCCATAAAAATTATACTCATGGGAGTCAAACCAAGGGATAAGGTTGGCTAATCTGGAAACCACCCGGAAAAGTGATCGAAATCCGAGGAGCTTCCTAAAATCAGGGATATTAAGAGCCTCCAGCCCATGGAAGAAGCTACTACCAAGAGTACGCAATCTTCTGGTGGCCAGTGCGAGACATTCGCATAGCAGGTGCTGGACGAATTCCGTTTCCTCTTCGCAGCTTCGGAAATAATCGTTGTAAGGCAATCAAAGACGCTCCGCATGGATTCCTATTCCGCAGTGTCCTGTAAGGACACCGGATGCGATTCGTAATTCCCTTCGACTAAGTTGTACGAGATTTTTGGAATTCTTCTTATCGAAGGCTGGCCATAGCGATCTGACTATTGCACATGTGTCCATGCGACACCATCGCGTATTAACCCCGATCATGGTTTCCTCATCTATGTCCGCATAAAAAGTGCTAATGGGTGTCTTCGCGACCAGAAGCGTATATGCAGGTTTTAGTTCTGCACCACTCCCCCCTGACTGCAGAGACTTAATAGCCGCCTGGCTGTCAAAATAGATAGTAATGTTTTCTCTGACAATGTTGTCATTTTTTATTAGCTTCGCGGCCTATAAAATGGCAGTTATCTCGGCTTGAAAAACGCTGCATCCGTTTCGAATTTTGAATGATTGGTTTACTCCTCTGGATTCACGGAAGATAGCGGTACCAGTACCAGAGTCCATTTTGGATCTGTCGGTGTAGAAGGCTAGTTCTTCTTAAGTGCATTGCATACTATACCATCATCCCAGCCCTCTATTCTTGGTATTTTTATACCAAGTCTCCTATCGACCATAGGTGCTATTTGTCCAGAGATCTGCTTCCCTTAGTCTGAGTGCCGTTTTTCCCGCCTTGCTACTACAGTGGATGTCCACTGGAAGTAGGTTCAGCATTTCCTGGGAAGACTTCCATTTGCCTTTGCTTAAACGACGGGACTTCTCGAAGGCTGATCGAAAAGTTGAAGTCAGTAATTTGACTTCTCTGTCAATCACAGATTTTTTTTGGTCAAAGGCAGAGGCTTGAGGCCTTTGGCATTGACTAGATTTCTCTTGAAAGCGCTCTTATCTGTTTTATGTGAATACGGACGTTATAGTGTCTCAGAGTTTCCATTTATAGACAAGCAAATTATTCTATGGCATGTAAAATTGACAAAAAGTTGACAAAAATCACTGCCTTTGGTCTAAATCTAATCATTTTGCAAATAAACCTCAGATTCATGCTTCGCTTTCACCTAAATTAAAAGAACGCTGTTCCATTGGGAATTAGTGTCACGTGATGACACCAGTTCAAGTGCCAAAACAAATGCCGAAAGTATCTCGAACATATTTACTTAAAATGCCGGAGTTTTTTTTTCGTTTTATCTATAACAACACACATGTGCCACACCAAAGCAATTTGGGTTATCTCTCGCACCCGGACGAGAGGGGTCAATCACGACTTTGAATTTGAAATTTACCTGCGTCAGTGAAACCCAAATCATTCATCAAACTGAGATTCAATTCAAAGCCTTACCCTCGCCTTGTGGACACAGAGAAAATCGTGCGTTTGACCACCTTCCTTGCCGTAAGTGATAAAACGAATAATTCGCTTTCAAAACCAACACCGAACGAGGCCATACCGTTCCGCGCATACCCTCTATCCGCAGCCAACCATGCGACAGAGTCAGGTACACTTGGCCTATGGCATTATATGGCCACTTTTCGAGACTTAACTTAAAATGTCATTAGTCATTTCATGATGGCATTTATCAAAATCAGATATGCCACGACGCTCTGCCGGAGAGCTCCGAGAGGCTGGACGACAACGACGACTCGAACTATGTGCAGCCACACCTAACCAGCATTTTGGTTTGTTGTAAAATGTCACTTTGCAGTCCTTGGGTAATCATTCAAAATGTTGGATTTTCCGTAAAGCGACAGACCCGTCGGATGCCGATGATGGTGTTGCAAGAGGCCTGTCTACTTGCTGCCGATCGTCGCACCTCTCGACTGGTGTTAGTGGTGGCGAAATGCATACTGACAGCCGATGTCAAAACCGAAACTGAAACTCGAATTAAATCGAAGAAGGTCGACGCAGGATATTCAAAATGATGAGCCAATGCAGTGCGATGATGGAATCATTGAAACCACTTTCCAAGGATCTTGCTTAATCCTACATTCGCAGTGACGACCGGTCGAAATCCATTAAAGGTACATTGTGGTGTAAGAGAATGTGACCACACTTGCATCGCCCATGTGGAATTAATAGATTTAATTGAGAATTATTATTCGTCCTGCTGGCATTCGTCCTCTCGCCGAGATGAGATGGCATCGTCGAGAGGAATGATAAATGGATTCTCGAACCTTCGGATAGGGATTAACACTTAAAATTTGGAATGCACAAGCGTTGCCAGGACACGCTGTGACATTAAAATTTGTACAATTTGTAGCCGTTTGTCAAGTGCAACATTGAGCTTTCAGATGCCAGTAACAGGACTGTCTCATGCCTTAATAAGACACACACACACACACAGAGGCCATGATGAATCAATTTATGAAGGTATCCCGTCTGCATCTGTTCTTCTTCTGTTGAAGAGCTTGTTCGGATGTCGTTATCGTCCTCCTCTGGTGGGAATATTGGAAATAGTGTGACTTGGGATCATGTGTAAAGTAATTATGTACGGGTACAGACTCCAGCTACATATATGTATACCGACAATATATTAGTATAGGACTCGCTTCGTAACACATTTCATTGATAATTGGAATTTGCCCTTTCGGATTTGCATATGCTGAGTCTTGGATGGGGGTTCAGTTTGGGGGTGGATTCTCTGGCATTTGGGAATTCATTTAGTGTAATTCTTTGACGAATTCGAGGAGGAGAATTTTGCATTTAATTTGACCTTATGGATGAGATATCTTTCATTAGTGCTTCGCATATAGTATATTGTCTTAGGAGCCGTATTTGTATGGTTTATGGGAGGATGACTCCTCTTCGTTATCAATTGCTGGCTTCTCCTGTGTTTGCCAGTTAGAGTTGAATGGAACTCATGGAAACCGGCAGAAAGGATGTTTGAATTAAGCCTTTTGATGGGTATCGAGACTAATCATTCCTGTGTTTCAAGGGATTTCATAAGAAGGAGTATGATTAAGTCTGCTCTATGTTAATTTATGAATACAGCGTAGATTGAACCGAAATTCTATAATACTGCGGAAGAAAATACATTCTACACTTTGAATGAAATGGAATTGTACATATACATATGAGCTGGAAGTGGATTTACTCTGTATTTTGCATATTTTGGAGTCCAAATATTTTCATGTTTTAGGTCCCATTAAGCAAGCCTAGAAAACAGCTTTTAACAGAGCCAAAAGTACGTCCATAAGTTTTTTCACACTGACCTCTGTCTGCAAACGCCTACTCTCACCTACACGCGGTGAGGTTGGGTCCTAACCCCTTTGAACAATTATTGAAGATAGCTAACAAGATTAGGAGGAGAGAAGTGATTTCCACTAAGGTACTTCTCCTTGGACCATGGATGTCAGCGAAAGAATTCCTTAGATGAAATCAAAGATGGCGTCTGCCGATTGAGTTTGATCGAATTAGTTGATGAAACCTTTATACGCAAATCGACATATTCGGGTATCAAGGGCTACTTTATAAGACTCCTCATCCTAAGACCACACGTAGGGATCTGGCTTCTCAAGACATATTGTCGTGGTAACTAAAAAAAAAATGAATACCTGGCGCGACAGCTCGGGATGAGCCAAGGCCTAGCTTCACGCAACCATTCATGTTGTGCATGTCACATTATTCGCAAAAATGGAAGAGACCTACAATTTATTGCCGACTCCGAACGGTGGAATGAGAAATTTTTCATGGGAGATTATACTCCCGGAGGCTTGTCATTCCCCGATGAGAGGTGGTGCCGCGAAAAATTGTCGGTGTACCTGGCTGGGGCTTGAACTCACACTGCTCGGTTAGCAGTTCAACGCCCTTACCATCGAACCACGGCGTCGTGGTAACTGGTAACCGAAAAAACATATGTATCGTACCGACGATAAGACTCAAATAAGAATGACGAACCTCATACACACCCTTAAGGGCAACGATGATCACTTCTCATCTAAGATGTATGTACGATAGAGTGGACCGACAAAAAGGAAGATGAACCACTCTGAGTCCTACATAGGTGAGGTTAGGTTCGGTTAAAGAGGCTGTCGGCATAATCGACGCACTTAGACCATCCATCCATTTTGATGCCTCAGGATATAAGAGGAAATCTTCTTCCCAGTCTTGAATCCAGTGGGATCTTTTAATAAAGGGAATTCGGTTTCCGACATCTTTTTGTGCTAGGTTGCCAAGATTGTCAAAAAAGAAGGCACCGAGGTGGTTACGTCTTTTGCGGGAGAGCGCAGTATAGGTACAGAGAAAATGTAGGATCGCCTCCTCCTCTTTCTCTTACCTGCTGCTTCTGCAGAAATCATTTACAGGAGCGCTTAAGCGACTGAGATGTCTGCCGGTGAGGCAGTGTCCTATTTGGCGAAATTATTCTCTTGGTGCCCTTTTGGTCTATTGAAAGGCAGATTTGTCTGCTAGTTTGGCAGGTGGTGCCATTTGACCACCTTGAATTTGCTTTGCTGCTACGTACTATGAAGACTGCTTAGGGGAGCAGAATCAGCATTTATTTCAATGCGGATTTGTCGAACGTGGCAAAAGGTCTTCCGACAGGTGATCAAATATCTTATACCAGCATCAAGAACTAAACACCACTGGCAATGCTACCAACATGCCGTCAAAACCGCCGCAACGACCGTCACTTCGAAATCTCTGGTTTGACCAAGAATACTGACAAGCAAAACAAGAGGTTAACCAAACATACGAAGAACGGCGGCAGATTGACAACTCTAGGCGAAAGAGTGGAAGGAGCAAACGATCCAAAGAATTGCCAAATTACACTTCAGGAACAAAATGTAAAAGTGCAGACAGAAACCTTGTACCTTGTACAGCCGATGCTGAGAATTTGAAAAAACTACTTCTGCAGACTAACGACGACGGAGACCAACATCTCTGTCAGACAGATGCAATCATTTAGCCAAAATCATAGCTTATACGATGATAACCAAATCTTCAGTCCACTTCAAAGCGAGGTAAGGATCGAAACGACCTTAAATCTAACAAGGCAGCGGGTCTTGACGACAACTAGACATGATTTGCTTGTTAGAGAGCACACCCCAACTCATTTCCAAGATTTAATCAGACGAGTGAAGGTTTGATGGATGGACGTTCAACGTTGTCGGATCCACAAGATCCTTACAGAGACATCAGTCTCCTCAGCATCGGATCTTACCTAAGGTGTACAGAGCTGTGTACGTCTAATTTTGGAATCCCGCCCAAACCTGCTTGCCGGTGCAGGATGAAGATGGAGAGTGCTTGGTGGCCACCATCAAGATCGATAACGATCTCACCGAAACTGTTAAAAAAAATTAAGATGAGGTGACACAACTCGCTGGCATGTGACTTCTTAGGTACAATCCATCAAAGGTCAGGGCAACTATACACTTGCGTACTCCGCCGATATTTACATATATCATCGTCAGAACTCAGTGATCTGTCACGAGTAGAGAGACAAAAGCAAATAAAATGGGTTCATTGGTGAACGAGGTCAAAGCCAAATATTTTCTGTCAACAAAACAGGACAACCAACATCGACAAATCGTAGGCTCACGCGTATAACTTCTGACAACGACATTTCATCAGCAATCTTGGACTGAGAAGGCAATAGAGTAGTAAGGCCTTATCACAGAAAACTAAGATGACTTTGTATAAGACCTGAATCATCATAATCCTACTTCATGGTCCTAAAGCATGGATTCTATCGGACTCTATGTCCTTGGAGGAGAAGATTCAACCACAAATTATAAAACCGCATTGGACGTTAAGAAGGCAAGGATATGTAAAGCGAATGGATAAAAACGCTTCTTCGAACCCTACGCGGGAGGACAACGCAGACCTCGCTTACAGTCAATCGATTTTCTAATCTCACATGGGATAATCTTGCTCTGCGACCTAAGAAAAGTATCATCTCAACCGTCTGATTCTATGCCCTTTGCCACATTCGATTCTTGATGAAAAAAAAAACTTATTAAACCGATGGAAGACCAGAAATACTTTTTCAATTTCTGCTCTCTTGAAACTCTGTTCCAAATATCGAACACCGCCCAATCCCATCGACGCATTTCCGTCTGGAAATGTGATCATCTGCGCTCACCCCCACTCGATTGTATACGTATGGGCGGTAGTCATTCTCGAAATTGCATGCATAAATTGTGGCCAATTGTTTAGGCCAAAAGAACCGCCGCTACCATCGCCGTCCAACCACTGTGCCGCAACAAAAAACAAATAAATATAGTCCAAGTGTCATGTTCTAAGTGCTACCGACGGTACAAAATCTACAGTACGCCTGTGCAATCTAACCCACGTGACTGCCGCTTAAGGCACCTGCCGGTACTAGCTGCACCATAATGCATCCACACCGGGTAGTACAAAATGCTGCCAGAGGTATAAAGCGCCAAACCAAAGAGCCGCTCGTAAAATATTGGTACTTTAATGCCACCCCCCCAATCGGTGGAGAGTGCCCCTCGAGTGGTCTGTAGTCGCCACCCACCCTCGCTCGCAACCCACCGCTTGTACACTTCGACCTAAAGCGGTTTATGTCCTGCAAACAACGAAACTCGTTTATCTTATATGCTCACCCCACCGAAAGAGTGCAGCAGTTCCAAACTGCGGTGCCCCGCACGGCTCATAAAATTAGCACAAGAGGGTAGCCTGCACATCGCCTCTTCACTGGAGTACTACTCCGCCTGCGGCACTCAACAATCCTTTTCATGTGCAAATGAGCCAAGGTGCACCAGGCATTTCTCGTCGAAATTTTTTTTCTCCGTTTCCTTTCCCGGAATCGGACCGGACCGAACCACACCGCCTTGCACAAAGTGAAAAATTAAAACATTAATTTGGTGTTTTGTCCTGGGAATACGAACCCAATTTTAAATTAACCCGAAACATGTTTAGGGGTTGCCACCGAACTGCTGGATAAATCTCCACCGAGGGTCCTTCGCGTACGGTTATTGCGTGAAGGCACTTCCCCGCCGCCTATCCGGCTAAATTGCCATTCATTCGGGCATTCGGGATCAATTGAGTTACAATGCAACGCAAACGACGAGGTGGTGGGTGCTCGTAAGGATTGCACGACTAATTGAATATGCGGAATGGAAAAATTTAGAATTTGTGTGCAGGCAATTTGCATGCTTAGCATTAGGATGGGTTTTCGGGTACATTGACCAATTAAATTCGGACACGACACCAGTAACCGAATCTCCCACCGAAACAAACCAACCCCTGGGGGGTTGGGAACCACCCTCCACGGGGACTCCCTCAATGAGCAAACTAATGCAGAACCAAATCCTGTTGCAGTAAATTTCCCTCTTTTTGGAGTTTCCATGCACTAGGTGGGTGCCATGGTGGGGGTTAAGGATATCATTTATGCGGCCAGTAGCTAGACTCTATTGTCTGCCGGTCGTCCACGTTAACAAAACCACCGACGGTAATAAAAATCGACAAAAATCGCTATAATTCATTTGGCGCACAAAAATTGTTCACGATTGTTTTCCAATTGGGGCAATCGTGGCTGCTGACCGGGTGGCAGTGGCGGTGGCATTGCCGGAACGTACAGCGAAATTAATTTATTAACTTACCCCCGGGTTGAGCGAGGCCATTTTAAATTATTGCACTTTTTACTCAAAATAAAAATGTTGTGGTTTCTCCCAGCCGGCCCCGCGTGGGAGCATCAAAAAACCACAAACGGGAGCAATAATGACGGCGAATAAAAATGAAAAGAACTCTGGAAATTCGAGACGAGGATGTGTGTCCACTTGTGCGGGTCGTGAATTGTCCCACAATGTGACTGGCGGCACTGGAATACCACGCCCCCGCCTCGCGCTCTCAGTGCTGAGCTATTTTTTAACAATTATCAACAGATGGCATCGTGCCGCACGGCTTACCATACGAGTGGTGGTGTTCTCGTCCTTTTTGTGGTGTCCACTGAACATGGTGTTGAACATAAATTCAATGGGAGCACTTTTTTCCGAACATGGCACTGGCGGCAGTCAGTAGAAATCCACTGAATCCTCAAAATATTCCAAATTAAATGAAAGTAGTTTTGGAAAACCCGCCTTCTACATAAGTGGCCAAGCGTAGTCCTTGCAGGGTGGAGGAGATGTTATTGAAATGCTGATGAAGAAATCCTCCGACATTTTACAAGTAGGCGGCACAGGGTCACCAAATGAATGCCTTGATAAGAAGCATACCTATGTATATGAAATAATTTTTGATGGATGGTAGTATGCCCACTGAATGAAGTGTCAGTTGGATAAGCTCCAAGTTCGAAAACATCTGGATCCAATATTTTAATTAAGTTTGTCGACAGAAGGACTCCTTAGTCAAAGTTATCTCCCAACAAGACTTTCCGAGAAACGGCAAGCATAGGCACTATTAACACGCTGAGAGCCTGTCCTACAAAAGGCTTAACGCCGATTTGTACCTATAGCCACTTGCCCTACACATCAAAGAAATTGTACGTATACTGTGTATAGAAGTGGGGTTCAGGGAATTAAGGTACTGAATCGCAAAACCCTAAGGTCAAAGTAAAGTCCTGGAAACGATACTAAACGAGTTGGTTGCATTCTCGCCTTCTAAACTTTAAAAAAGGTTTTTTTTAGATTTTGATACCCCTATCCATATGGATGGCTCGAAAATGGACTGTTGAGTTGGCGCAGGCATTGTTTAAGACAACCTAAAAGTACCGAAATCCTTTCGCTTATCGGACTTTGTCCTCCTTGGAGAGCTCTTTCCTATCCGCGAAGCCTGGATCAGGTAAAAATATTCTCTAATACTCATCTACACAACAGCCACCTTTATTAATAGTCAAGTCGCCATTAAAGCTATTGATTCGGCCACTATATCTTCAAAATTTATAGGGCAATGCCAGAAAGAACTGAACCAATTGGGAGTTCGTATTAGGGCCACTCTCACCTGGGTCCCAGGACACAGTAAAATCGAGAGTAACGAAAGAGCTGACGAACTGCCCAGGCTGGGTTAACTCTTGATGGCTCTCTAACAGAAAGGATCAATATTTTGCTAGGAGCTGGTACGGGAAAAATCATTTTTCAAGGTGGGTCAATCCAGGGAATATACTCATAACTGGTCATATCAAAGAAGACTTGGCTCGGTTATACCAAACCGATAACAACAGCTAAGCACATCAAAGTCAGATATTGCACGAATCGTCTCCACATGCCATTGGCCAACAGGAGATTACGCACTCAACATACATAATACATATGTAGGTATATGTATGCATTCCTTACCATACCTTTTGCCATACTTGCAAGGATACTAGCGAAAACGAGTTTCTGATTAATTTTCTTTGCAAATGTCCAGCCCTAGCGACCTCTAAGAGGTATCAAAGAAATGGATTGAACGCTCATTGCACCACTATGATGAGCTCTGCAAGATGAATTAGGGAATCGAAGTCCCAATAGCAAATATTAAGTTCCAACCTTAGAGAACACCACTTAAACAAATATAATTCACTTATTAACCGGAAATACGTACAATGTGTTCGCCATGGCTCAGTGGTTAGTGCATTGGACTGCTGACCGAGCGGCGTGGGTTCAAGCCCCAGCCATATCCAACACAAGGCAACCCAAATAAAATCTCTGCTGACACTGTCGAACGTCGTCTGAAGTTCGATGAAGGTAAAGCGGCGAAAGTTGTTCACCGCATAAGATTACATTTCTAAGCGAGTTTGACGATTATTCCTTTCGTCCACTCATCAGAAGCAGTCACGGCATCCCACGCCTTCTCTGTAAAAGGATACAGAAGCTTGGCAGATGTTATTTGATGAGACTGTCAAGAATGTTCTTAAGTCCTTCCATCTTGATGCTTTTCATTGCTTTGATCGCCTTAGTGATCTCCTCCATACTGGGAGTTGTGGTGCATTTTCAATAAATGTGGCTTTGGCCGACTCAACCTGATTGTCGGTGATAGGGTTTGAAACCGTTGGGATCTTTTCGTCTTACTATGTTATACCATTCGTGTATTCGTGTGAGTTCGTCGTACTGAAACAATTGCACGATAGCTATCATAAGATGGTACTATCGTGTTATTCCCATATCCACTCCTCGCCTGTTCCGGACATTCTAGAGACTATGAGGGCGAATGATGAAAATTGATGAAATACTGTATTCCAGATGACTTTCAATCACGTGTCTTGCTAGAGGCGATTAGCTTTGCAGAAATCTATAAATCCTTCGCCTTTTTCGTTGCAATTGCAAAACCCGCGCTTTTCGATAACATGTCTGTAAACTCTTAGTTGTCATTTCTTACCTTGGCATTCTCTTCCCCGCACTATGACGAATTCTCCATTCTCTATATCTTCTGCTTATTCAGATCCATTTCTGGCAGGCTGATCGTTGATCTCATTGATTTCAATGCCCTTATGTCCCGGAACCCAATAGGTCATGATTTTGTTGCGACTAGTTAGTTACTGTAGGGCGTTAAGGCTCCAGAAAGCCTTCAGTCAAACTTGAATGTACTCAGAGCTGTAATTGCTGCCTGACTGTCAGAGAAAACGACAAGGTGTTATCTAACGAATCACAGGCGCATAGCACCAATTCTGCTTGAAAGACAATATGCAACAGTTATTTTTCACTTCTTTTAAACTTCATGCAGGCTTCAGGTCAGATGAAAGCATCCATTCATAAAGACCGTAGTCCGAAATGCATATGTAGCTGGGTTTGAAAAAGTTTGTATAAAGTTGCACAAAGGGTGAAACTCTATAGTGCAAGCTGAGGCCGAACAGCAATATATGGTAATGTTATAATCTGGTCTTGCCTGCTCTAACTTAAAAGTCTCTTGACTGATGCTCTCTTAGAGCGGGTACTGATGTTTCAGTCTAAAAAAACTGAATACGATCGAAACAACGAATACATCTTTTACCTACGAACCAGAGATTCCTTGAGGTCAAGAAAAGTTATAGAAAAATTCAGCCGCCAAAGGTGTTACTCCTCTAAACCGCTGTGGCGATTTAAAAGTCACATTCGTTTTTAAGAGGTGAAATCACATTGATTTTAGAACCTAATTTTTACTGTGGTGGTAAAAAACAGAAAATGTAATCAAAAACAAGAATTTTTTAAAGAAAAACAGAATTTGGAATATTGCATGAATCCAAGGCTTCAATTTAATCTCTTTAACATAAAAAATCCATTTTTTCAAAGGCATTGCGCAAGTTACGTTTCCACAGAACGTAAAAAGCCGAAATAAACAAGAAATTTTAAAATACCCGCCAACCTTTTAGTCGTTTAGTACTTTTAGTGTTCACATCCATATCTCGTCGCACATCGATGCCTTCGTGTTTGACATTTCTCCTGATTGAACTGTTGTTAAACGGGTTCTGTGACAGCAGCTGTCAGTTAAAAGTGTAAATAATCAAAACAATGGAGTCACCAAGTGAATTATCTCTTATTGAAATTCGAAAATATATGCTCGAGAATGGTTGTAAAGTCACAAATCATGCTTTAGTAAAGCACTTCAAACGATTCCTCACAAATCCCGATACCCAAAGTAAGTGGAAACTCGCAAAATTGTCCAAAAATGCCAATAGCACACTGTACCCACAGGGAGTGTGTGATTCATCCTCACTTGTTGCACTGATGTAATCGCTAATATTTAACAATTTTATTCACAGACGAAGCTCGAAAACAATTCAAAACGTATGTCAACATATTGGCGACAATCAAGAACGAGGACAATCAGAAATATTTGATTCTACGAAAGAAATATCTCAATGAATGTCCAACTGAGGAAATGGTGCTCCGCACCGATGTTCCCAGCAGCCCTGGCGGAATGTCAATTGTTTCGGAGGGACTTGCTTCGCCATTTCGTCAACCGCCACCCTATAAGCCACCCCCAGAGGTGTCGTCTTCCAGTGCCGTTAAATTGCCTGTGTTGCAAAGTGAAAGTGCCGAAAATTATCGCGAGTGTATAAACGAGTTCGCGGCTGCAGTGCGTTATATGGAATCGGGATCGTCCCGTCCGCAAGAGGAATCACCCTCCGATGGGGATGATTCCAAAATGGAGAGTGTTGAAAACAACAGTGATCTGATCGCAGTAAAATCATCGTCGTCGGTGGGTTCATCGCAATTAAAACGCGAAAATTCGAATGAAAGTGAAAACAAAGAAAATGTCGCTCGTTTTTCGTTCTCGTCGGGAACGTCTTCAATGGAGAGCGCTGACAAGGGCTCTTCTGATGCGGAGAATCCAATGAGTGTAAAGGAAGCCACTAAAAAATTCAACCGAATGGCATCGGAAGAGGAAGCAAAGATTATTTCACCACCTGCCAAGAAGAAACCCGAAAAGGTAGGACTTTTAGAGACTTTTTTTCAAGATTTAGAGTATGTGTTCCTATAATCATGATAAAGGGAGTTGGTGAATTTTGAAATTCTGGTTTAAGTGTATATTTTGCAGTCAGTTCAGCTACCGTCGTTTCCAACTGACTTGAAAAGTTAAGCAGGCAGACCTTCTGCCGTAGGAACCGTATATGTCTTCAGTTTTTACATCGCTATTGTACAATTCTTTCGATTCGGTTGGGTGAATGTCTTGTCTGTCGCAAAATAAAGTAAATGGTGGTGTTTTTGTTTGAATATTATTCCATCATCCATTCTCCTTGAGAAGTTATTTTCTCTTCTGTTCATAAAGATTAAGGAGCAGCTCTCGTCCTTCTTTTCAAATTAGCTTCGTAGACTAGGGTTTTCTTTTGTGCTGGCATCTCTGATGGTCTTTTATCAAAGTTTCCACCAGTCATATGCACTTGTTGCTGGCAGTATAGGACTTTTCGACAGATTGACGAATGCTCGAGCAGCAAAGATTCTGGCAGTCTGTTGCGATTGCAGCTGTTTGGCGTTAATTTGTCTCATAGTGTTTCTTTTAGCTCTGATCATGGACCAAATCGTCTCTTCCGTGATCGTATAATTCGTCACGTAAAAACGAACATTCTTGGGCCAAATCATCTTATTTTTATGTAACGAGTTTTGCGATCACGGAAGAGATGATTTGGGCTCAGATTTGATGTTAAGTTAACTCCTCGAAACGTTCAGGCATTCAGAATGTTAGAAAAATGCCTTGCTTCGATCGTAACATGATCAGCATTGTTGACAGTTAATTAGGAGACCGCCAGGTACATTTGTGAATACATATTAAGGAATGCGTTTTGGAAAGTCCATTCTCGGATGTGTTTTCGTGAAGTTTATACTTTTGCCGACTTTGCTTTCAGGTGCCCTTCCTTTCTGTTGTCCATTAGAATCTAAGCGTCATATTTAGTGCAGTGCTCTTAGGCTTTGTCGAGGTGTATATGAAAGGAGTCCTTGGTGCCAAAATCTTACTGGTCTATGAGGGCATGTAAACATATCATGCCGATATTGGCAAATTTCGCCTTAATGTGGATAGCGAGCAGGCGTTTCTTAAGATGTCTTGTCCGAGACGACTCCTGACAACGATCTGCACTCTTTCTTTCTTTTGCCTGCCTCGTCCGTTATCCTTTCGCACTTCCTGAGTTGTGCTATTGTCTGCCCTTCAACGGACTAGAGCCTCCGCAATCTTTTGTACTGCACATCGTCTGTAACGAGCTTAAATATGACCGGAAGGTGTTGGGATAATGACCTTCTGGATGGTGTAGTAATTCTGGGAATAACTTGGTAAAACATCTGACACGTAAACTTTTGTTGCTGGATACATTCAGAGACGCACTTAGTGTACAGCCATACATTTGTATGTAGGCTGTGAAGTTCACCTGGATGTCCAGGTATACAAAAATGGTTCCTGGTGCTGGCAAAAGGTAGTGGTATTACAATAGACATAACCTTGGTCTAAGTGTTCCCATGGTACATCATGGACGACCACCGTATCTACCTAAGGCAGTGTTTACTCCTATATTTCTTTACCAAGAAACGAGAACCGCTAATGTAATGTCAGGAAAGCAAGTGCAGCTCTCTACTCTTGTAGAAAATAAATTGAGGAATGCAACCCCGTACTACACTTTGGCTGTAAGAGTCCGCTACAAGGTATGTTGTTGAATGTTGTAATTGTCTGGTCGGTGGGTCTAAAGAAGATGGTACATATGAATCTCCTGGAAAAAGTGCAAAGATCTGCATGCCTTGCACTAAGAACCTCCCCCTCCGCAGCATATTATAGCCTCCAAGTAGATGGCTGCTGATGCGGCTGTAGAACTCCCTCACAATTTTCTATATTTCAAACTAGCCACGCATCGACTTCAGATCTAATCAGCGTTACAAAAAAGACCCTGGCTACACCCCACTCAGTTTATAAAGGAATTTCTGAACAACTTTTCCTTCATGGACTGAGGGGGAAAAAGTTGCCAACTCAGATAGCAGTTTGATTCAATTTTATACTGGTGGATCCAAAGGAGAAAGTGGAGTGGGTGAAAGTGTTTCCTCGGAAAAGCTCAACTTGGGCCTCTACTTCGACAATATGTCTCAGCTCTTTCCAACTCTTCTTCAAGAGAATGACAGACTTGGTCTTTGCTAAAATAGTTCTGATCATATGGATTTATTTTACTTAAGCAATCCAAAATCAGCTCCATTATCGGTGACCTCACAGGACACTGATTGGTCTTCGGTTCGGTCAACTTCTGCAGGAGCTGCAAATATAAAGAAAAGCAGAAAACTGTTTTCCATTTCCTCTGCACCTGTTCTGCCCTGTCAAAAAGAATACCACGCCATCTAGCAGGTCTCTTCTTCGATTATCTTGACTAATCAGCTTACACTCACCTCATCCGCTTTATAAAAAGCTCCGGTTGGCTTTATCCCTCCTCCCCTAAGAGTAGCCGAAAAAAGTGTAGATCCCATGGTGTCACAACGGACCAACCTCGGTCTAAGTGTATCGTAGCTTTACAGGTAGCCACCCTAACCTAACTTCCAATGGGAATCAACCTTTTTGCATTGAAAGAATTCAGTTCCCTAGAAAAATCTCAGCATACGTTTAACATTGAAGATCAAATCACGCATTCCTGTAAAAACAATTTGCAAAAATTCACAAATAAATTTGACTCCATTTAAAATCCATCATCTCTAAACGACTCATTGTCTCCAGACTCGTCAGTACAAGCACTTGAGTGCATGACAATCGCAAAGCACAGATCCCAAACATCCAATAAAGTCATGTAAATAGCTGTGTTACCGTTAGAAGAGGCCTCCAGGTCGGCTGTGAAGTCGTAACATTCACAAGCTACGTGCTGGGCGCAAAAACCTTACGTTTCCATCGGATATGCCTCAGGTAGCATCCGCCTGTCGAGAAAGTTATGACAACCTACGAACGACGTGATCGTTACTCATCTCTCAAATGAACGTCACACAACGAAGCTATAACTGCGCGATGCCGCAATTAAGAGCCCCTCAAATGCCAATTGTGAAACCTAGACCGTTTTACTGTCTAGCTGCTCGCAAGCACACTCCACTGCTTCCCACTGCTGCCTAGTATGTAAATTTTTGCGAAAAATGATTTATAGCATCGTTTAATTGAATCCTTGTCTAGCTTTTAGCTTCACTGAGTCGAAAAATCGCGAACCTGTTCGCAACATCTCAGTCAGCGTTCTCCCCGTTGCACGGATTTCGTTCAATTATCCACACACGACGGAGACGACCACGATGACGACGACGACCACAGATACTTAGATGGAGAAATTAAGATAACAATTCCCGAGGAACTATTTTAATTGCATTCATCCACTTGGTGCATGCCCGCACAAGACATCGTCGCAATCGACGTGCCCCAACCAACTAGTTCCCAGCCCCAGGGACAGCCACACCGACACAGAGTGCAGTGAAGTAACGTGGTCAGGTGTAGATGCTACTCGCAATGTGTTGTCGTCACATTGAAGCTCCGGCGAAATTCTTCTGGGTGATTCTCTGTTCGGTGTCACTGTTAAAGTCATGTAGCGGCGGCAGGCGCGGAACTAAATAAGTCCATTAATTTTATTATGGATGATAAAACGTCCTTGTTATGGTGGTCCGATTCGCGTGTAAATAGTCAAAATAGTCCACGAGTCGTCGGGTGTGAGCACCCAGCACCTAATCATCGGGGGACGAATAAAGTAGACATTCACTTTGGTGTATCTGTGTAGTTTTTCTGTTTTACACGTTGTACGTGTACGCTCCACGGGCCCGCTCGAGCGGTAACCCAAAATGAATCCGAAGCACTTTTACTCTCAGCCGCCTGCTACGGCTCTCCATCGGCCATTTATTCCTAGAAGACCAGAGTTTGAGTGAGTGTCTGTGTGACTATTTGTGCCCTTGTTGAGTTTCGGCTAAAGATACATCAAACTCATGTTAGATCATAGTTGCAAACATGCTATTAAATGGGAGCGAACAAGGTTTGAACATTTATTTAGCACGGACGGACATGAGATTCTTGAGATGTTCTTTTCGCCCCTCCTCTGTGTCTCTTTTCAATTTTTTTTTCCCTCCACTTTACATAGACAAATGTGTAAGCGATTTTGGGTTCGGTGGTAAGCAGGGCGTTCCTAGGTGAAATCCTTTTGGACGTCTATTTGGGATGTGGAATTCCCTTGCCAGAGAATTGCAACCAAATTGAACGGGAGACAGAGCGAGAGTGAGAGCGGTGGTATCTACTCGTCCATGACACTGAGATGTTGAATTGATGTTGAAATTGTTTGACACTTTGTTAAATTGCTGAGAAAACATGGAAGTCCCTGTGTATTGTTGTTGAGCACGTTGTAATCTTTCCCCCGATTTTTGTTGTTTCTTTTTGAAGTCAACTAAATCGGGATTATTACCCAGTATCCGTGTCAACAAGATGGCAATGAATTTCCATATCATTTGGCAGCCCATAAAAAAAAGGTGTCATGTTGACGAACGAGTATCCCTGATGCGTTACAAGAACTCGGAGAGGAACACACCACTTTTCTACTGCAGCAGCACTCTGAGCTGTCAATCATCGTCAGAGCATGCAAGTTGTGTCACCCAAAAATAGAATGCACACACAATGGACGCGGACTCTGACTCGCAGGCATCATGTCAAAACAAGAGATCTGTCAGAGCCTAAATCAAAAAGTGTTTTGCCGACAAAGGAATTAATATTCTCGAACGTTTTTCGAAAATTCTCACGTTTTTCGTGTTTTTGTCGCAAGGATTACTGTGTCCGCGTGCCGCATTGAGTTGTTTTTAGGGGGTTTTAACAGCTTGCTGAAACTTCAAAAGCAACTGTAAAACATGGAAGAGTACGTGTTGATCGGAGAGGGGAGGGGTGAGCATATGCAGCGGATAAAATGGGTGCAATTAACGCAAAGGAATTTTGTAGCAATTCGGTAATGTAAAGTACGGACACAACTTTTTTTCAAATTTGAAAGAAAAAATGCCTTTGAAGGGTCACTGGTCAGAGATATTAGGCGCTCTAAGGCGGGATAAGCGACTTAAAGACTTCGCATCTCAGTTCTCTCCAACTTTTTTCGCAGACTGAGCCATAAGGCACATATTCTGGTATTCGTAATCAAAACTACGCTCTGTGGGGGTTCATGGCCTATAGTACACTGCGACCCGAAAGATCTTTTGAGGACGAAGAAAGTTTTGAGGACAATCAAGTTCCTGGAGGAATGTTTGATTATTTCTGGGGAGATGAATCCCCTGTCGAAGTGTGTTAGTCTGCAATGAGCTATGGCGAGACTTTCGCACAAACTATGCCCTGTGGTCGTAGTGTAGCAGAGTCGTCCCAGGTCCGACGGACTAATGCGGGGAAGTCCGTGAAAAGCTTAGCGTTACTTTTATTAGGTAGGTAGGTAAATAAACTGGCGGCTCTTTAGAGCCCAATTAGCGCTAGAGTGCGCCGTTTTGTAACCACGAAACTCGTTTAACATTACTTGTATGTAGTTGTTGATTTGGTGTTTTGGGATGGTGTGGCTAAATCCAACTTTTTTCAGCTATCTCGCCGAGTTCCACAAAGAAAGGTTTACCCAACGCTTTTTGGTCTTCGCCAGGGCCGGACACCTGCAGAAGAAATGAAGTAGAGATTCTTTCTCATTAACATCCTTGCAACTTCTGCAAAAGTTGTTGTGAGGAATACCAAGCTTGACCGCATGGTCTCCAACTGGCCAATGGCTTGTAATAATGGCTACGATTCTGGCAATATCTGGTCTTGCTGTGCTCTGGTCCGAGTAGCTCTCGGGACTTAATTTTATTGTAATTGGGCCAAGCCTTTCTTGAGATGACGCAATTAAGGGCCGATCCTTTCCTGGGCAGCTCGTCGGCACGCTCATTGCCCTCGTAATTGCTATGATCTGGGATCCAGATGAGTGTAATTGTGAAGTGGGTACTCAGTTGATTAATTTCAAGCCGGCATTGCTCTACCAGTTTTAATGATATGGTAAGCGCTTTGGCTTTGATAGCGGCTTGGTTATCTGAGGAAATAGCGATATTTTGGTTTCACACTTTTGTTAAGTGCGAACATTTCTTCCCTTCTCTTGTTGTTTAAGGGGTTGATGAACTTCTTGGATTAGCTAAATCTCGGAGTGGAATTCCATTTATTGAGCCTTTCATTGACCTCCCATGAACTCAGTTCCAACTTCATGTGGCTGGTAGATACACCACAGATTAGAAGTTGGCCTACCAATGAAGATTGGACTTCTTGTCTGGCGAGCTCGTTTCCGTTTTTATTGCCCCCAATTTTCTTGTGCCCTGGAGTCCAATAAATGGTGATCTTGTTCAAAAGAGCTTGTTGGTTAAGAAGGGTTAAGCAGCTCTTTGCTGGGAGTCAAAGTAAAAAGAGCTTAATTCGCTGCCTGACTGTTAGACAAGATTATGATCTGTCTCTTCACAGGTGGCGTCTGATGAATTTTCTAGCACAGGGCTTAATTCCATATATGTACATACTTCTGCTTAAAAGACAGATATGGAGCAGCCAAGCGAGTCTGTTAGCCCGAAGTTCGTGCCGTAGACACTCTCAGCCGCACCGATTGATAGTTGTTAGTGGCCGGTCTGTTGTTACTCCATACGGTGCGGTCGAGGATGATTGGGGTGAACGGCGGCAAGAAGTTGATTCTGGAGGGCATGAAGTCCGTGATACAGGTGGGCGGATTCAAAAGAATCGGTATCACTGCGAGATTCTTTAGATGTTCTGTCAGGTCGCCCGATTTAAGGTTGTGTGCTTTATGGCGGACGCTGCAGTCGAGCTTATAACCTCAATGCGTAAAGAAAGCTGGCCCAACAGCGCTTCCAAGGCTACTGTCGGGCCGAAGCGCATAGCGCCTGTGGTACCGGCGCAGACAAGCGTTTGTATTTTTTGAACAGCATTTGGAGCTGAGGCTTGCTCCAATTTGTTCCACCGTGAAAGGTCGCTAAGGTTGTTGAGAAAAGGTCCGCCTATCGTACTATTCGTGAAAAAAATTGCCTCATCCCGACCTGTCGTACAAGCTATTTATTTATTTTTTTATGTACGATCCCTGGACATTTAAAATATCTCGAATAGAACGAAGGCTGTGGAATAGAACTACGAAAAAAAGCAACGAGGTAGCCAAACTTACTTAAGGTGGCGCTACAATCCGGGTTGGACTTGGACTTCAAACAATAAGCGCGTCCAGCCAGATCTTAAGCCGGCTGGCTCCAGTTTTGCACGCTAAGTTCGTTTAGATCACCTCCCACTTGCGTGCGCCACCTGAACCGCGGTCTTCCTCTATTTCACCGAAGATTTCCGGGTCGGAGCATTGGTGCCCATCCGCTCTACATGACCCAGCCACTTCAGTTGTTGGATCTACACTCTTCTGGTACAGCCCGTACAGTTCGTCGTTGTATCTCCTCCTCCACTCTCCGTCTATGCAGACGAGACCAAAAATCACCAGATGAATTTTCGTCTCGAAACAGCCAAGAGCAAGCTCATCCGTTTTTGACAGAGTCCATGCCTCTGCGCCGTAAAGCAGGACTGGGATGAGGTAGCCAAACACGTAGAAAAATACTACTAAAACCTAGAGCCGGTTTGGATCTTCTAAAATCTAAGTTTTCTAGTCTCGTCACTCTGCAAGTGACTAAGAAATGTGGCACCGTCTTGAAGAAATGTAAAAAGCAGTTCTCGGGATTTTACTGTCTGAAAAATGGAAACGGGTTTAGTTCAGAGTCTGACACTCTGGGAAATATGGCCACCTATCAACTGATATCAAGTAAGGAAAACCGCAAGGTAGTGTGTCAATATTGACAGGTTAAAGGGAAGTTCAATGAGGAAACCTCGGCTATCATGTTTTCAATATGTTTACCCGAATTAAATTAAAACCTTAAAATTAAAATAACAAACAATACATGGACTCATGTGGTAAAGACCTATACTGCTCATTAAGCTTCTGTCCACTTAAACTGCAGCAAGTTTTACTGCACGCTTTTCGTTCGCCAAAAGACGTAACGCATTAAACTGAGACGAGCAGAAGAAACTCCGCCATTAAAAGCATAATGAGAACATAATAGTTTTGATAGCCTCCTTAATGGCCCTGACACATGATGTGGCCGTCATCCACATGCCCGTAAGATCGAACGTTGCACACAGGTCGTTCCCGTGCCGTTCACTTGGAGCGGCCCCCTGTGTACGGCTGTGTACGATTACATCAATTAAGTCGGTCGAAGCAAGCAGCCTATATGCGACTAAATGTTGATAATGCACTATCAGGACAAACATGTTGCTAGATATGTGTACAACGTACATACACAAAGTGCATGTATGCATATCCGTTTTTCACCGGCTCGTGTGGATCGTGATAGTAAAACGAACGAGAACTCATTTTGCATCATTTAAAGTTGTGTTCCTGACCGCCCTAATGACTTACACAGGTAATAACGTCTGCGTCGTCGGTGGGACGCTTTGAACGTGTCCGCCCAGTTTTCTCCCACAGTCACCGTCATCTTTTGTGTTATTAAATTTGTTTCCCCTGTGTTCCACGTGCTTTTTATTCCTGCATGGGGTCATTTGTTTGGTGATCAGCAAAATAATAATAACCTTTCGGCTTTTCGCCGCCGGAGTGTGTGTAAATTTAAAATTTCATTCAAAACAAATTTCAGTCGAACAAATTGCTTACATGATGGCTTCTGTGCACTGTCATTGTTTGCGGTTGAAGGTATACGTTGGTACATAATGGAAGATATGTAATGCTGAAATTGAATGACAATATTATATCAGGCAGTGCCCTATCAGTAATCAGTGATCATTAGATAAATATAAAAATTATGAGCCCAGTAGATTGTACGCTTAGAACCAGGTGGAGGAATTCATCTCTAACATAAGTACGAAGCACGCTTCCAACACAGCATCCACGACACGAGAACACTAATAATTCACTGGACTTCTTGACAGCCCTCAGATGGCTAGGCCGATCACGGTCAACTTGATGTTAGGGTTACATTGCTTCTTTGCAACTAAAAATCGTCCTAAAATTCGTGTGGGATTCTAAACTGTGCAGTGAGACGTGAACTACAATTAATCCCACCTCCTTTTTCTTCAGGCAGCCCAACGCCGCAATGGATCAACAGAGGTCCGAGTAAGGTGGCACGACTCCCAGCACCGTCACTCCCATAACGTACAGATGTAAATAAGTGCTCTTTATCTCAGTAGCAAGTCAAGTCAGTTGATTTCGTAACACTTCTGAGTGGAATTATGTTATACCTCACGTTTGTCTTACTATATTACTCCACTTACTACTTTTCCGGGGTGACCCTGGGCTTCAACCAACATGCGTCTCCAGTCAGCTTGATCGTTAGCTACCTGCCTCCAGTAGGTTGAGATTTGTTTCTTGCTACTTCTTTCTACTGCGCTATTCTTCAGGGGAGGATTCAAATATTCTCCGGGGCGCTGGTGTTCATAAGCTTTACATTCGCCAGCCATCTTAGTTCTTGTATTTCGACTCTGCCGATCAAAGATTACCTGAAGAACTTTTCTCTCAAAACAACCGAGAGTGACCTCATCCTTTCTTGACAAAGTTTATGCCTATGCGTCATCGAGGTAGACTGGGATGATTAAGACTTTGTGACTCATTTCCCATCGTCGTGTCTTGATCTCACCCCTAGTGTAAACAATATGTTATCGTTTAACCCCACGACCGACATTTCCTTTATCATTTGATAGAGGTCCATAATCCTATGTAACTAGAGGCTTACGTCCTCAGTGTGATTCAGATGTTTGAGTTGGGATGTGAAAGTCCATGGAATTCCTAGATCGGCCGTCGAAGCAACACGAAGGCACATGGCTAATCACCAATAAGAGCAATATTAGTGAATGAATGCAGCATTTTCCTCTGACAGGTATTCTCTGTGAAGAACATAACAATTTATCTTATCTAAACTTGCAATTTACGAATGTCTTCTTCAATGAATAGCAGGGGAAGTGAGGAAAGTTAGTCACTGCACTGCAGGGTGTTGATGTGATCAACATAGAATGATCTAAAGCGGAAGTCTTCTTGTTCGGCGTTTTGTGTGTTTCCCAGATATTCCTTTATTCGCTCAAGACGTACTTGGCTACTGAAGAGAGCACGCAAAAATACCTCTCCAGTCTTTGCAGTGCATAATTGAACCTTTCTTACGGAGCTTGACGATCGTTCTTTTTTTCATCTCATTGGTAACGCTCGCAGCATCCTACGCATTCTCTACAAGTGGATGTAGAAGCTCAGCTGATGCTGTTGACGCAACTCATAGGAGTTCCCCAAGTATGCTTGGTGGCAAGTCGCACCGATTTTTTTGTTTTTTAGTACTCTGATCGCAGTGGTGACCTTCTCCTTACTGTGAGTTCTGGAATTGTGGTGTATATCCAGGCAATTGTTGTTTTAGACGGTTCAACCTGATTTTAGTTCAAATCACTGATTCAAAACGAAAGCAATAAACTCCTTCCGCCGTTTCAGTTGGTCCCATCAAAGAACCATCTAGCGCTTTCAAAGGGTCTTGGTTGGATCGTTAACCACCTGTAAGACGAAGTGTGAGATGCTGATTATTTCCACTCGTGTGTAGGTGTGTGGTTCTCAAACTAGGGCAGTACGTATTTGCCTTATAGCAACCACTTCACAATGATGGTGGTTCTCTCGTGTCATTCCCATATGTCCAGAAGACTACTTCTAAAACAGTGAATTCAATCGGAGTTTGTTGGACTGTTAGTTGGCACTAGTGATGTTAGTCGAGTGATTTTTTCTCACTTGAGTCACTCGTGTCATTTACAAAAAATAATTGAGTTCTACTCGAGTAAAATACAAATATTTTCCTCTAGCGATCACATATGTATAACGTGGTACGCAAAATTTGCTCCATATTTTTGTGTTGATTGCACAATATGGGTAAATTCTTTGCATTCGGTACACTGTAGTTCGGTGACTGTAGTTCGATTGGACTCAAGTACGAATTGACTCGAGTACGATTGGACTCCAGTACGAATGGACTCGAATACGAGTGTACTCGAGTATAAAAAATTCGAATTCGAGTACGAGTCACTCGACAAAAAGTCAACTCGAGTCCTGTCACTAGTTGGTACCCTGTTTACTTTGTGATATGTCTTTTGCTTAAACATTGGGTCCCATGCAATAGGGCAATTGGCATTGCAGAAATTTACAAATCGTTTGACAAGTCCTTGTTTCCCGATCTCATGATTAAGCCCATCGTTCTAATTGTCCACCTTGGCATTCCATTTGGCATTCTTTTTTGAAGCCGTCATATACCTGATCGTAACATATCTCCTTCCCGTCATTAAACTTGAGCTTTGTATAAAATTACGCACTACACTCTAGTCCCGAATCTGGCCGTCAAAATTCTGTGATCTTGTGGCTGCCAGGAAATTAGATCTCTGCAGGGTGCAGGTCAAAGTTGTGGTCCCATTTTAGATTCCCAGACTATTTACTAGACTAGGATTGTACACTGTGACGCGTTGGGGATTACTGACAACCAACCTCACTTTGCTTCACCCTAAACTGTCCAACCTATGCATATCGTATGAATTCTAACTAAAATTGTAGGAACCTGGCGTTTTGAGGTCCTTCGCTCCCTGAGTTAAGGAGCATCCGCACATTATAGAAACCAATCTTAGTCTGGGTACAATGGCCAAAAGTCGTCAAATTATGATCAATCATCCTAGGCGTAGTGTTGGTTTCGGTGATCGAATATTTCCTATTCTAGAGCTGCTAAACTGTTCGCACTTAGAGTTTTAGCCTGCCTTTATGTACATATAAGGATTTAAGCATGTACGAGTGTGTAGGTTCCGGTGACCACGAAGAAGATGTAAAGCAAGCCAATTCTTGCGCTACTGGCTCAAGCCTAGTTTAGAGCAGTCAAAAGCTTCCCGATCAGTCTCATGTCAGGCATTAACTGTTTCAAACACGCCACTAACTAAGTTGGTGGGATGTATAAAAGTATAAAGTTGAATACGTTATCCAACAGTGAATGTCAACATTTTCCACGTTAAACTTGAAATTTATCGGCATCCATCAGCATTAGCTCTCCCAGTACCATGGTCTCTCCAATCGTACACACAACGTTCATCGAAACAAGAGTTAACATCGTTTTGTATGAAATGAACCCTACAACTCTTCAACATGCAAAACATATCGAATTAAACTCTCAACCGACAAGCTGGCCACAAAGTTCCGTCATTTCAGCAAGAAATCCACTTACTCCAACGAATAGATATGTCAATATACTCGTCCGTGAAATATGATGATAAATTGTTCTCAGAAATATCGGATTGCATATGCGGATTTTTATGCAACGCCCGTGGAGTGTCGGAACCGCGAGCACCTAATTGATGGCTGTGCACTCGTATCTCTGTCACTCGCTTAAATGCAACTTATGAATGAAACCGCCAGTAATTACTGCATCTTCTGCAGTTTAACATCGGCGACTTATCCGTCAGCGTGTCGGGCTTAAAACTAACTTCCCATTGCAACGTTTTCGATTCGATTGATTTATTCGCTCGCTCAGTGTTAAAGTGAACTTTGTTAACGAAGGTACGAACAAAAGAGGGAAAGAGAGCAAAAAAAAAAAAAACAAAGATACTCGGTATACAAATATAAAAGTATAAAAGGATAACAATGAACATGATTCGCTGTGTAGTTTGCGGTTGCTGTTATGGTTGCGGGGGTTGGCATTGTGTGTTTTAGCGTTCCTTCATTTCGTGTAGGGAAAAGTTATAAGTGCATGAGGCCCGTGTGTGTTTCTACGAAACCTTTACGTACGGATGGCTACACTCTGCTCGCTTTCGCCACCCATCCGTCGTATGCCCACCCACCCATCCACCTATCACTGAGGGTAAGAAGGACTACAACACAATGGCTGTTTTGTTGGCAATATCCTCTTAATGAAAGCCGTAGTTGAAATGGGTGGATATAGTCGGAGAAGTGCCCTGCAGCGGTTACATTTATAACAAGTCGAAAAACCATTCAATTTATATCAAAAGGTACACAATGTTCCCCGTATAACCACCGCCCCATTGACCAAGCAACCAGCTAACTTACCCCACAGTTGTTGTTTCGTTGTGCTCTCAGCTATTGAAAACTGCCCCTCGCGCAACTACTGCAACTCAGGAAAGGGATACCTGCCATTTTGCATTGCCTAAATGGCATTGTTCAGAGAGGGTCCTTTCCAAGTACTTTGTACCTATAGTTGCGCTGTACCCGTAGTGTGTATGTGTTTGTGAATTTAATAGATTGGCCACCGTTCGTGCACATGTATTCTCCTGTTCGTGTGTAACTTTGGAAATTCTTTTTTTTTTTTTAACAGAAAATCCCCATGTCACCGAGTGGGTTCAAGTTGGGTTTTCGATGTCGTTGACGAGCGCCGCCGATCCGAAACCTTTTGTTGCAGACTCCAAGTAATGAGATACAAATTTTTGTAATTCTGTGGATATTCAAATTATAAAACATCGTTCCATCGTGTACACACATGGCCCGAGGTGAAAAAATCTAATTAAATCCGAAACTGATGCATGTTTTCGGTTAGCATTGATGTCTGAAGAGGAATCGGGTGCGTGGACTCCGTTGGCTCATGTTTGTCATTATTTCTCTCTCGTGAACTTTAAGAGTTCATTTGTTTGGAATGAAATTAGATAACGATTCTTGGAAGGTTTCAATATAGATATGTACATGGTAAAATCAAACTGCCTACCGACGCTGGCAGGCTCAATAGGTACATAATTTTCTGTTAATTAGTCACTTACCACAAATATCAATGGAGTGGTTATCTCTGTGGTTACAAGACGCAGTCGCGAATAGAGTGAAAGAAGAGCAATTGGAAAGGGATTCAATTTTCTTATACTACTTAGATACAACTAAATCGGCCTTCGGAAACAGGGGAAATTTTACGTGCAAAAATATAAGAAATTGTTCTTACATACTTTCATAACTTACGAAAAAAGTTAAAGAATTAATTTAAGTTTTAATACACAGCTCACAGTTGTACGAACGCTATGTTAAATATATTTTGTTTTGTAGTACTTTTTTTTTTTATTGTTTCCTGTGTAAATGAGAAAAATATGTACATAGTCACCTTAAGTTGAATGTAAAGAATTAGTGACATTCATTATAATTTACAGTTAAAGTCCCTTATAACGACAACTTTCCTGTCATTGGTTTCGACCACTTGTAGAGGGCAGTCGGATATATCGACCACATTTATTCGTCTTTATAAGCGACTTCCACTGTAATTATATTCGGGCAAAACATTCTTTGGCGACATAATGTAGAAATATGTTCGTACATATACAAGGTGGCGCAAAAGTTGTCACCCTATGTTCTTTGACTGTAATTTTTTTTATGAATGAAAAACTTTGGTTGTGCTTTTGGATTATGTTTATTTGATGTCTTAAGTTTTTTTCCATTAAGGGGTTAGGTGGGTTTCGAGGGCTCAAAAAAACCGTATATTTACTGATTATTTTTAAATATATCAAATGAAATATTTCATTCAAACAATTTATTATATCAAAGATACATATTTAACAAGTACATTGTGAAAACTTTATTTAAAAATTTGGAGAATTCAGCCATTTTCCTTGACCTTGAAAAAAGATCAGGATAACTCATGACTGGTTCAGCCGAAATTAAAAAAACTATTTTTTTCTGTTAGTAGATATATAAAGCTTGAACTTGAACGAAGGAAAAAAACAAAAAAAAATAAATTTAAAATTTTTGGCGGAGTTGTAAACAAAAAAACCCATTTTTTGGTCAAACTTTCACTACATATTGCCTCATAAAATAAGTTATGATAAAAAAAATAAAAATCCTTCGTTCTGTTATTTTGAAGAAGTGAGCAAAATTTCAACAAGATCGGTTCATAACTTTTTGAGAAATCTTGACTACCGATTTCAAAAATAGAGTTTCGAGAAAAACGCGATTGAAGGGCGACGCGCCAGGCTAACTTGGCATGATGGGCGGAACTTCCGAAGGGTCTATCTCTTAGAATTTTATTCTGATCGATTTAAAATGTTGGGAGAATATTCAAGACATATTGTACTATTTATTAAGATAAAAGAAAAATAAAAATTTAAATTTTGAAACCCACATAACCCCTTCAGTCGAGAAAATGATATCGGCTAAGTAGCCGCTGCCAGATTTGATGACCTTTCGGGCCCGATTTATAACATTTTCCATCACTCTTGCAAGAACTTCCGGCAATAGGTCCTCGCATCCTTGACGGATATTCTCTTCGATGGCTTCAAAAGTCTGAGGTTTATTGCCATAGACTCGTGATTTCAAAAAGAAGTCTGGAACGGTCTCCAGTCCCAATTTGTCAAATTGAGGAAGGAGAAAGTCGTTGAGCGTGGCTCTGTAGCGGTCGCCGTCCAGTAGTAGAAAGACCACCGATTGATGTCCAATTGCGTGGAACGTTGTCTGGTCAATACTCCGGGATCCTCTGCGACTTCTTCAGCCACAGCTGCGATTTTCTCAACAGAGCGACTGCTCCGGGGCCCGCCAGACCCCAGCATCTCGTGTTGTGCCATACTCTTCTAGGCGAGCGACTAAACCTCGTAGTGTTTGCCCAGTTGATGAGTCTCGCAACAGTCTCGTGAGACCTATTTCTTTAAGATGGTTCGGTTTTGGCCTCCATTTGTTTATGCTCAGATAGTTGTTATATTCTTTACTTGTTTTGTTCTCATCCAGAACTGTACCAGCCTCTGGATTCTGGTTATTCGAATAAGACGGAAAAAAGGGTTCATCCCGGCAAACTCGATATGCTGGAATAAAGCACACTTACGACAGAACTTGCCTAGCGTTCTAAAGGGGCTCGTTAGCGACTAGTTTAACCTCCAGCCAGGGACCAAATCGTGTCTTCCGTGATAGCGTAACTCGTCACGTAAAAACTTAGACCAAACCAACAGCGATTTGTCAGTTATTCTTTCTTTGACATCAGCCCTGATGCCATCGTCTGAACTTATATTGGATAGACAGAGGCCCTAACTCCCTCAAAGTTATATCTGTCGAGGGTAAAATCACTTTTCCTATAAATTCACACTGGTGTGTCAGTTCTGCACAATTCTTTCAAGAACGATGCTAAAGAAATCGCGTGGCCTTGTTTAAAACCTTTTTTTGGCTTTAAAAGGCTCATTGTGGGCTTCACCCAGCTTAATGGCGCAGTGGACATTCTTTATCATCATCCTGCATTACCGGACGAGTTTGACAGGAATGCCAAACTAAACATTGCTATGTATAGCCATTTGTGGCGACCATGGTGTAGTAGTAACATCTTCGCTTTCGGTTTCGGGTTAAACTTCTGTTATGGTCAAATTCGAAAGTTGCGAGTGCATAACACTGGCAGTAACGTGCTCATCGTTTGAAGAGTTAGTCGAACTAATACTGTTGATAACTTCACGTGGTTGGGAAAAAATACCTTTAATTTCATAAGCAGTGACAAAAACCTCACCAAATGTTTCCAGTTAGTCTGGATGACACCCTAATACGGCAAACACTACCTGAGTTTCAAACCACCGCACCAAAAAGAAAATCCTACTTCCGGTTCACGTCGTGCACTTTTAGGGCATTCAGAAACCACGTCCTAGGCATAAATCAACTACTATTCGTCCTCCCGATTACGCCTTTCTCAAAAAACAAAAACACTCAGAAGAAGACGAGTACGGCTTACTATCAGAGGCTATTTCTCGTTATTTAGCGAGCCCACATCTATCATGAGATGCTGCTTCTATAAGTTTTGTCATAATAGCTGTGTTTACTCGTAAATATTCTTATTAATTTAGGACAAAACATAAACACACGATAGTCGAGACTTTTTCGAGACTCTTTATAAACTTTTCTCTAGTTCATTGCGTAATATTTGTTCTGTGCGTACAAAGGCATCCGAACAGGAGGCTCCACTGCACGATATAGCGAGAACATCCCTATGCGTTCTTTCCCGTATAAAGTAAAACATATTCTGATGCATAGAGTTTACCTGAAATAAGGATGCATGCAGAATGATCTTTCATTATGTAGGTTTGTCGCGTCGCTGGTTGTCACTGTCCATGGGCTCAGGATTTGATGTTTTCCGTGGAACTCACCTCTGCCCTATCATAAGTAGAAAACACAGAGGCAATGCTGAAGTACATGGCACAGCGATGAAATGTAGTACTCGTACCTTCTATACCCTCAAAGTGGGCGGCAAGAATCCATCGCAAATGGAAGGAGCATGGCTAAATTGCTCTGCTCCGTTGGAGTGATGCAGTATTGCGGATATTTTCTAGCGATCTCAGCTGTATATGTAGGTTTGGATACTTATAGAACAGAAAGCTCAATCAAACCATGTACTGGCCTAACAAGCTTTGCGTCTAGTGCACTTAAAACGAACGACATTGTTTTGGATAGAAATGACAACGTTATACTCTTCGGCCAGAATTTAGCTGCCCCGGGTGTGGTGTCGAGAATAACTGGTACATCTCAGCGTGTTGTCAAGAGTACATCACAGAATGCATCATCAGGTGCACTTCGCGTAGAGAAAACGCATATCGATTCGACAAAGGTGCATCAATCTCGTACAAGTCATACACTGTCTGTCAGACCGCGATAAAGAGCGACCAACACTGCCCGATGTTGTGTTGGCTCCATTGAAATTTTCCTTAACAATTTCCACGAACCATTTTGGCTGCGATGCATCTGTGCCCAGACAATCAATCAATATGCGAGTACGCTGTGTGTTGGATATATTCTGCCGAGTCATAGCCAGCGATTGGGTTAATTTCAATTTATTTTAGGATCGTTTGTGCTGTGGCGCCTAATTCCGTTATGTTGGGATTTGATGAATTGGGGGTTCAGTGTGTCTTTGATTGAAAAATGCTCCTACGACTATTGGCGGTATCGGAGATGATGTAGCACCTTCGACTGTTGATGGAGACAAGAAAAAGGTGCTCTTTCATGTGGCGACGTATGGACCGTGAGTTGGGTTTTCTCAAATTTTGATTTCTTTCCAATTTGAATCCTTGAGGGGTGTGGCGGTTTATCGTAAAACAATTTGTTCTCAATCATAAATCATTCGAGTTGCGTTGATTAATTAAAAATAGCGCTTTGCATGGACGCTACAGTCCGATTAGATTGTTTAAACTTTTGAAGAGATTCTTAGAAAAGAGATCAACAATCGTCATCTACTCTTCATTCTTTGTCAAGGGTCAAAGTGTGCTGGCACGTTATTTTGAAGGGACCTATAGGGACCTTTTTATGACAAATTATACTCCCGAAGGCTTTCCATTGTCTGGTGAGAGGTAGTGCCACGGAAAATGGCTGATTTTGCTGAACTCGAATCTGTGTCAACTCGCTCAACAGCCCGGATGCACAAATCAATGAGATTCGGTGACTACAGTGATTGTAAACAGGATTTTGATAGAAGTTGAGCCATGCAACATCGTACAAAACACTGGCATGATCATCTGGTGACTGATCTTTAAAAAAGACACACACTTCAATTCTGCAGGAAATGTGCAAAGACCTACATACAAACATACATATGGGGTGAACTCAGACCAACCCCATACACAGCATTAAATGTTATTTTTTACCCGATGCCCTTATTATCGCCAATTAAATGGCTGCTGATGATCATTCTTGTCAACTTGTCATTTCTCAACACTAACTGTACAAAATGATGAGGACAATTCTGCTGCCTCTGATTTAGAGACAGTTTACTCCTACGCTGTTGTTAAAACCAGACGGGTAGTAGGTGGTGGTGTTTGCTCCAAAGAGCTCAATGTGATCACCTCCGTTCGCTTACCTGATCACTATTTCGTATTTTGACCCTAAATAAGGGTTGAGGAAAGCTGTAATCGACAGACAATCACTTCAAAGGTTGTTTAAAACTGTCCTTCGTCTCTTATTCGTCGAATTGAACATTCACCTATGCTCACGAGCTCGCCAGATTCGAAGCTAGCTTCTTTATCGTGCTGGAATGACGTGTGAGACATTGACGTTAGGAGATTAATTAGTTCCTAGTTAGTAGTTTCAGATAAGCGAAAGACCCTCTAGTATCACAAATAATCGCATTTGGTCTAATAAATGTGTCTGTATTCAGGTGCGGAGAGCCCTTCTAATGGGACATTATCTACGCACTGAAGTCCCTGACAGTCACTGGGGCTATCTGGTTTTACTGTAGTCTTTCAATAGCGTATTGTCCCTCCATTAGATTGAAGATTGTAGACGACTGGTATAGATAGTACTCCGACCAAGGTCGTTGTGGTGTTCAAGCCGACAAAAGGGCTCTGGTCCTATGAGTTGTCTTTTCAGCCATTTTCTTGCTTGTTTACCTACTTTTTCTTTAACCTTGATCTCAGCGTGGCCTGATACCCAGTTCATTGATTTTCTCAAGGCAGTCCCATACAATCTTTGATTTTATTTCGTAGGAACATAGTGTCTGGGTGGTTGCCTAGCTGTCCGAAAGTATTGCGATACTTTTTCCGTAATATTTCTTTTTGACTTGAGTGCACCTTTCAATTGCGTAGACCTCTCCTTGAAATAAAGTGAGAAAGGTTCCTCGGGTGTCTTGTCTGTCTTTTGCAGGAGCTGCAGGGACAAAGAGGAGGAGGAAACGATCCACCATTGCCTCTGCACTTGTCCTGCCCTATCCCAAACAAGGAAGCTC
This sequence comes from Matsumyia berberina, assembly GCA_917880715.2. Lineage (NCBI taxonomy): Eukaryota > Metazoa > Arthropoda > Insecta > Diptera > Syrphidae > Matsumyia > Matsumyia berberina. The sequence continues at coordinate 43,130,239 of OU862870.1, forward strand.
TATCTAGGAGCCTATCACTACGACAACTTGGGCGAAATATCACAAACTGACGTCAAAAGTATCCTCAGCTTCATCAAGAGCTCCAAATGGTTTCAATAAAGTGGCACGGTCTCAGGGTATAGATCCATGTGGTACCACAAAGGGCCTTCTTGGCCACCCCACTTACCTACCTTCCTACGCCTGTTTTGCTTTTAAACGAAAATAGTCTTGGTTCTTGGTTTTGGGTTTACTATTAAAACCTTACGCCTTAAGGCCTTAAGGATCAGCTACTTTCCCGACCGCAAGCCATCTAGGAGTCACTCTTAAGCCAAAGCTCAGCTGGACACTTAACATCAAACAGCGAATTGAGAAAGCATGCATGCTTAGTACTACATTTCTCTAGGCACTTTTCTGCACCTGCTACCGCTAGACTTACAAATAAAACACCAGGCAGCCAATAGTGCACTTAGACTTTCTAATTCAGGCTTTTTTTAGGAATAATAGTATTAGACATTGCTCCATCCTAAGGGAATAGAACTTTGACGTTCTACAAAGAACAGATGAGACGGCTTCCGTCATGGACTTCGATACACCATACATCACGTCGTATCCTGAGAGGGAGGATTGGGGATGAGATTGCGGTTTTCACAGAAGGTTTCAAAACCGCCAACGGAACAGGTTACGGGATTTACTCCCAAGAGGCAGACCTCAAAGTATCCATAAGACTCCCGGATACTTCTAGCGTATTCCAAGCAGAGGTTCTGGCTGTGCTTATAGCTGCGGAATCACTAGGGTTGAAATCGATATCTGGAAGGGATATCGCCATTAACATTGATAGTCACTAGTCAGGCTGCACTTAAAGCGCTAGAATCAAATGTCGTCAGATCTGCACTAGTCTTGAAATTTCGCGTAATGCTAAAGGCATTGTGCGCGCAGAATCGAGTAAGACTTTGTTGGGTGCCGGGTTATTGTTACATTGAGATGAGATGAGATTGCAGATACTGCAATGACCTATGCGCCACATAACACACATGAAACTTCTCGGCAATCTAGAGGAGCTAGGCTATGTCAGCTACAGGAACATGGTAAAACTCTGCAGGGGAATCAAGTTCTGTCAGAATATGGTTTAGGTTTTGCCTTTTTGGTTTCACAGGGATCTCGATGAGCCCACTTTGGCGCCTAGTGTCTTATGCTGGCTGCATAACCCTAACCTAGTACTACAACAGTTAGTAAGAGCTATGATTGGGTTTTCTTTTTCTTTTTCCTGTAATTTTTAGCTTATACCTAGGGAAGGATGTTTTTTTTTTTCCTACTTACATCTGGGTACTGCAAATTGGCAACAAGAAAACTTATCTTCAAATTATGTTGTCCCAAGCAAAAAAGATTAAACAGAGAATCACCCTACCATAACATCTCATTGTTATCCCTTCGGGACATACACTTACCCAGAAAATGTTACTGCGAAATAATGAGCTCACCTCTTATACGTATAGCTCAGGACAACTAATTAGTTTAGCGGAATTATCTGGTAATAACTCGAAAAAGATGCTCAAAAAGTCAAGTACCGTAAATATTCCACACGTGGCATATTAGATGCGATACAAGGAGCAAGTACCGTACAATGCGGAATATCTCCCAACCCTCCACCCTCTGTTTTGTCCAAAAAAGGATACAAAAAAAAGAAGACCGAGAACTGTTAAAATTCCCATTGCTTTGCCGTAAAGGCAGCAGCGGCAGCAGCCACCAGGCGCACCCCGGTGAATTCTCGACAGCGAAAACTTTTCACGTGTGCCAACACGGTAATAGGTGGAAGTTTGATAATTAGCTCTAAAAATGCCCATAAATAATAACCACACATGTTTAACTCCTTTATGGATTTTTACAAGAGCGCTCTCTGGGAACATTTGCCCGCTCCAAAGGAGCATGTACGCACTGTGCGGCTGAGTCGGATATAAATCTGGATTCCAGCTCGTAAGGGGATGATAATGCAACATTAAAACGAATACACATAATTAGCCCTTTAATTACGGCATTAAATCTGAGCATGAGCACAGTGGGGGGCTTAAGATATATGACCCATATTCGGAGTATGTTCTACAAATGGCAATATGCACATAAATATAATTACGTTTGGCAGGTAGTATGCCACAGAGGCCTATTGTGTGAGAGAGAGCCGAGGCCTGGGTGTATAAATCAAACAGAGCACTCTATAGGATTATAGTTGATTTGGGTATCCGACACTGGAATGGACACGATTAATAAGTGGCTATTCCGAAGGCGACACAAGCTGTGTCAGAAGATTAGCATGACCGATGGAGGTTGCTTGTCTAATATTTGGCCCAATCCATCGATCAAATGTTGACAAATGACATTTCTGGAAAAGAATTCATTAGTAACTTGTTTTACTTGTCTATGGATTCAAAATTAATCGAGAATGCTTATTCTTAAATTAAAAAAAAAAATAAAAAAAACACGAATTTGAATTGTGAGAAAAATGAACTCCACGTGAGGTATCTATTATTTTTTTTTTTGCTCAGAGCATTGACCATTTATTATTGATTGAACAACATTAACCAAATGAGCTCTACTTGCTCACAACAGAATGTGAAAGCATTGACGTATTTATTCGACTTAAAAACGTCATCGTAGGATTAAGAAGACTCCTTAACTTAATCAATGTTACAAATTGTTTAAATAATTTTATGAGGTCATCACTTAAATTATTTATTATGTGGTCGCCGTGGGTCAGTGGTTAGTGCGTTGGACTGCCGACCAAGCAGCGTGGGTTCAAGCCCCAGCCAGGAACACCGAACATTTTTCGCGGAACCACCTCTCGTCGGGGTATGACAAGCCTCCGGGAGTATAATCTGTCATGAAAGAGCTTCTCACTTCGTCGTTCTGAGTCGGCAATAAATTGTAGGTCCCTTCCATTCGTGCAAACAATACAATACGCACAACTTGAATGGTTGCGAGAAGCTAGGCCTTATCTCATTCCGAGCTGCCGCGCCACCTAATTATGCCACTTTACTTATTCAAATTAAGAACAAAAAAACCGAAGCATTTTCAGTGTGTAAAATTAATGCAATTTCCCTTAAAGTGGTAACCACATCCAGTACAACTTTGATGGTAATCGTTATGGGCAACGTCAGAAACGACACTAATTTCCCAAGAAAAAAATACCCAGTCCCAATCAAAGCTGTGGATTTTCCAAATATCTCTTTTTTGCAAAATGCAGCCTGCTTAGTGGCTCTTCAAAATGGACCTTCATTTGGTCGAATTGTAGGCCATATCAACATTTTATGATGGCTTGGCAGAAGGAAGCAATTCCAAATGGAGGGTACCATGCATATTCTATCCGATGAAGACCTGTCTAAGATGTATAATGTTTTTTTTCCTTCACTTTAAACGTGTGGTACTCACTTCTCTGGACCTAGTGGTCGCCGTGGCTTAGTGGTTGCAGTGGAGCTGCGTCACCACCTCTCGTTATCATGAAAAAGCTTCTCAATGCACCTTTCGAAGTCGGCAAAAAATTGTAGGTCCCTTCCACCCATGCGAAGGACAGCATTTATGGTTGCGAGAAGCTAGGCCTTGACTCACTTCGATCTGTCGCCCCAGTTTTTTACTTTCTTTATTTTATTTGAGTGAAGCATTCAACTTTACGACTTAAGATGCTTCTTCCTTAAGGTATGTCAATGTGTTTTCGTTTAGTAGGGTAACTCTGTATTCGATAGTCGAATGCACGCCGCAACAAAGTAGAATCGAATGAAGGTGCTACCACTGCTTCGACGATCAGACGATTTGCAGATGTGCCCAAATTTAGCATAAAAATGTGTCCTAAACGTCCGCAAACCGTGTATCAGCAAATTTTTGTCCGCCAATGTTTTCACACTTCATGTGCAAATTTTGCTCACATCTGCAAATCGTCTGATCGAAGCCACAGCACAAGACAAAATCAGTTCATTGTGCAATGTTAAATTTTTCCCATCAGAGTTATTTGCACATACAAATGTACGTAGAATCTACAAATGATTGAACAGATCAGAGTCAACGTTGGAGCATGTCTCGCAGCAGTAGAACAATAATTACAATAGAAACTGATAGAACACAATCAAAAAATATATGGTGGTGCTCCAGTTCCGTCCTTCAACCAACAAACTAAGTCCTTAGTTTACTTTGTTAAGATTGCCTTCCCCTTTTTTTTGCGCGCCGCGTTAAACAAAGTTTCCCCTTACTGCGTTGTCACTCTAAGTTCGATTCGACAACTACGTCGAAGGCGTTATGTCCATTCACTTCACTTGTTTTAGTCAAGCGTTTTATCTTACGAAGAATTTTTCGCTCAAAACGAGCAACGATATGTTCATTTGCCTTCGATAGAGCCACAAAATAGAACCGAGATGATGAGCTAAATACGGCCTTCAATTCCAGCAATATCCAGCAAACATTTTTCGCGGCACGACCTATCATCAGGGAATGAAGAAGTCAATTCTCAAGGCAATAATCAGTTGCTCATATGTATGTTGTCAAAGAGCTTTTCACCAAGGATAAGTGAAGCTAGTACTGTGACTAAGTGCTGAAGCGGCTTAACTGATTTTTCGAATGTATTGCTTTTCCTTTGACAAATTTCACTGCACCAGTTCATTACTACAGTCAGCTTTGCTTGAAACTCTGTCTGAAAGATGAAACGTCTTTTTTTAAGATCGAAAATTAATTTGACAGGCTATAACACAAAATTTTTTTGTTGAATATTCGAGTTGGTACACAGCGTTAAGTTAAGGTATCTTATGATCCACGGTTCGGACTCAAATTAAGCAGCAGCGCAGCATTTATCTTCAAGTTTTGTATCAATTTCAATCTGCAAATATTCTAGTGAGTCTGTAGATAGTTATTCCAGAATATATTGCAACCAAGATCCGAACGAACCTGTCAATAACTTCCACCTAAGATGGCACAGGCTTAAATGTCTTCTCATTAAACACTAGATGACCACAGCCACCGTTGTTTTCCAGAACATCCTGCAACACTTTCAGACGACGCCGCTATTCTCCGCATTTGGACCTAAATTCGTCAACTCACCCAAATAACCCCTCAATCCAACAAAATTGGACTGCCAGCAAGGTATGCGTTACCCATTGCACTTATTAGCAGCAGGAAACCAGATATCACAGTCTTCATGGTTTAAACAACCTTTGCTCTCCAGTGCATCTCACAAATCGTCATGAGAAGGCTTCAATTACGCCAGTCGACAAAGTTCTTCAGCACATGCGGTAACTCATCTAGACAACGCATGAATCACGCCAGCCATCAGCATTCTCCAGAGTATATCCAGTATGTTTCAGGGAAACACATTGGATGACCACCGACATAATGCTCTGATCTACATTTAACACTCATCCAGACAGATATAACTTTCAGACGATGCCGTTAGGAGTCGGCAATAAATTGTAGGTCCCTTCCATTCGTGCAAACAATACAACACGCACAGCATGGATGGTTGCGAAAAGCAAGGCCTTGACTATGTATCTACGGGCGGTTTTGCCTTAACAAGTTGTGTATGTAATGCTTTCTCTGCAAACTGCAATTCTTGGGTAAAAATAAATTGGCAGATAGCAGTGCCTTGTTGGTTCAGACAAAAGTTGGGCTCAGTGTGAGCGCTAGGGTTGATCATGAGCGCTAGCGTTGATCCAAAGTCTACTTCTAAAACATTGAGTCATCCTATCGTAAAGAGATTTTCGACTGTCAGAAAAAAACCTCATAAACAATATTTTTTCAATCAACATTCAAATTTGTTTTGTATTATGTACTTAGTTTGTAGCCGTAGGAGCCAATCAATTTTGCTGCCAATAAAGCGTGAGGCTGTCGCAGTATGCTGACTTTCTGAAATGGCGGAATTAACTTAAGGGATCAGATTGTTTTTTTTTACCTTTCGCTGGTACCATACAAACATTCATAGGACTTCTTTAAAAATTTAACAATTTTTCAAGTATCATTTGTTCTTATTATTAAAACAAGCACTTTTCCATTTAACAGGTTATCGAGGAGAAGATGACACCAGAAGTTACTCTTTCCCATCCAAAAGGCAAGGAATGGGTAGTGTCCTCGGCAAAGGCCAACTACCAGGAATTGGCGAAACTAGCATCCGAATATCCTGAGCTGGTGAAACTGCAGGTATGCCCTCAACATATGTTTATCTCGTTGTCACTTCATAACAAATGACCATTCGCCGACGCCCTTGTAAGATGACACTGTGTCTGCTTCAAGTAAACCTCGTCGGCGCCAACTATTATACACTCGCCACGCACATGTGTAGAAAGAAATGCTGCTGCAATAAGTGTTTCCTCAAATTGGTACTCACAACAAATGGCCCCGACCATTTCCAAGAAATGTGTGACCACTTGAAAAGTCGATCATTATTGAAACATAATGGTATACAAGCATTAGCAGCTCGATCATGAAAATCTAGGTACGCGAGTAGTTGTATCCTCTTTCAAAAATTGTGTCGGTAGCAGCTATATAATTACAAACAATGTTTGACATGGGTTTTTTTGACAGCGCGTCACTGCCACCATTCGTTTAATCAGTTGGCTCGAATCGATTTGAAGCGCTGATTTCCTGGATCTTTACAAAAGTGTACAAATTGCATTCGGATGCAAGTAAATCTATCTGCATGACACCCTCCACAACACACCAAACCGTTAATCATTCGGCGAATAATAGTACTTAACAATTTAATGCTCCCCACGACACCATCTGACAGACCATCCGACATGGATCACCCAACCCTTCATGTGTCACTGGAAATTATGAACCCAAATATTTTATCTCGAACATGGAGCAGGGCCATGTTTTGCTTCGCTACAAAGTGCTCTTAATTGCGGTTAATCGTGCCCTAAACCAAAGTGTCTCCTACATGCATTGGAGGGCAGTGTGTGCTCTATGGTCTTATCAATGGAGCGCCAAGAGATTTCTTGGCGGCCAATTATGTGTCAGTCGACACCTAGGCATGCATGATCCGTGAATCTCAGGATGCACTGATGCAATAAACTGGAAAACTAATGTGACACATGGAAAGTTATGGTATTGTTACCACATGATAACTCAGAGTGTGTGTTCGGCGTGCACTGTGGCTCTGTTTTTTTTTTTTTATTAATTAATTAGAAGCGGGTTTGGAAAAACGTCATAAATTCTTCTTATTGTCTCCGGTGAGTATCTTTTCTTGGAAAGAGATCTTCAAAATAGATCTTCTGTGTCGCTTCCACAGAAGCTCTCTGCGGCTAATTAAGGTGCTAATTCTTTGGAATCGTCCTCACGGCAAGCTGGGCGGCGGCGGCAGTGGCCATATGGAAATTATAATAAAGACCACTGGTTGTCACGTAATAAAATAATTGGTTGGCCTTACAAATATACGTATGTATATTCTTTTGTTTAGGCACGGAGACGCGCAATTAATTTTTGAGCTTCATTCCGAAGAGGGGTTTGGCTAGTATTCATTTGTATGGTGACCGGGTTTTTACTTCCCACCTAGGTAGGGGAAGTATTGTAATCGGTCCGATTAAAATGTTTCGAGATATAAACAAGGCTTGACATTACTATACACTAGAAATCATTTGCACCCATTTTCGAAATGATGTCTGTGTGTGTGTATTATGTGCGTGTGTGTGTGTGTGTGTGACAATATTTTCCGCCTTTGATATCTGGAGAACGAAACAACGTAGGATCATGTGGTTTTTTTTTTGTTTTATTTGTCAGCGTAAAACTTAGAGCTGATAAGCTTTTGAGCACAATCGGTCCAGCAGATGCTGAGGAAATTTAACAAATGTTTTTTTTTTTTCGAGTTCGCGCAACAACTCCTTGTGGAACAATATTAAACAGTGTGTCTGTGTATTCGAATTTTCCCCTCTCTATGCATGTTTTCTTTAATTATTAAATAAAAAACAATATCACTGTTTTTGATATAGCATAATATGAGGTGGGAAGTATAGGACTGGCTCCTTAGTCGAATTTTTTTTAAATTTATTCGAAGTTATATAAACCAAAGCCGTTCTTGGCAGCAGTCTTGTATATTTTTGGAGTTCGAAGCTGAATGCATCTCATATGAACTGCACTTTATTTTACTTGAAATTGTGTTTCGCATACAATGTTGTTTAAGGTCTGTATTCATTCTTTTGTTCTTCTAACATGGATTCGTAGATTCTACAGCCATAAATTTCCTTTACATGTCCTGGTTAACTGAGTCGTTGTACTCTTACTCCTCCAAATGAGCTTATATTTATGTTTATGTTCTCCTCCCCCCAATCATAAATATTGAGCCTCTATGTTCACGAACTCCACCACGGTAGTACTAGTCACTAAAGCGTATGCAACCAATTCAGCTAGGTGGTACCAGAATTGAGAGCATGTCAAATACTGGATAGTTACTTTCTATGAAAGACACATACCTTCTGATCAAAAAGTACCCGGAATTCTTCAATAAAGCAAAAACAGTTCAACGCTCCCACCAGTCTTCAAAACACTTTTCGTAGGCCAATTTTGGAATCGCCTTCTGCGAATTCTCCTCTATCGTCTCAAAAGGCTATCCGCGAAGTGGTAACTTTAGTCGTGGGAATAGGAAAAAGTCACAAGGGGCTATATCAGGTGAATACTGAGCTTGCGGAACGGTATGAACCTTATTTTTTGGTCAAATAGTCGCATACAAGATGAGATGTGTGAGACGCACTGGCTCGTGGTGAAGAAATCACGAGTTGTTTCTCCACAACTCTGGTCTCTTGCGACGGAAATTTTCCCTCAAACACTTTAATACGCTCATGTAATACCCCTTATTTACTGTCTGGCTTGGCGAAAGAAGTTCAGAGTGGACCACACCACGGCAATCAAAGAAAACGGTCAACAAAGCCTTGATTTTGAATCGACTCTGTCGTGATTGTTGCTGTTTAGTTTCTATGTCATATTAATAGAACCATATCTCGTCACCGGTAATAATGCCATCGATAACATTTTGGCCCAAAGAAAGCATTTCTTTAGCGATATCAATGCGATGCTGTTTCTGCAACAAATTCAGCGAAATTCGCAGAACACAACAAATACTGACTTGTTTACAAAGCTATCACGCACAAACTTCCGACAAATGACACTCAAACAGATATTTGAGTCCCAGATGACAGATGTACCAACCAAAAAAAAAAGCTTTTGACTAAAGTGCGGTTCGTTTGAATGGGAAACTCCGGGTAGTTTTTGATCAGAAGGTATAGAATCGGTAGTAAACGAAGTCAACCGAGCAATTGTTCGACGTAAGGCAAAAGGGCGTAAGTCAGAAATTGCAGTTTCCAGAAAATGAGACACTAATACCAAAAAATATGAGCAATTCATTGCCTTATATCGGAACCATTTGCGCCAGACTTAAGTTGTTAATACTAATCGAAATTTTTTGACTTAAGCCCTTAATATCTGACACCACAGAAAAATAATATGCATGAGCTTACCTACTTAACGGACTTCCGACTCGTGAAGGATCGCTCCCTGAGACATTGCTGCCTTCCATCCCCTTTGAGCTCGGGAACGCTGTTTCCATTTCTCCAGACTAAGCGTTCTGGCATCCGCAATAGCTTGGTCGTTAAAATGGAGGTTCGGACTTCACTGTCATCTCGAATCTGGGGGCTGTGATTCGAAGATTCTCTTGGCTGAAGCTTAATTGATCGTTCGCTCGCTGTGGGCGAGCCAGAGTGTAATCTACGTGTTTTGGCTTATCAGACTTAATCCGCATCTTAAAGAGGAGAGTGTATCTACTCCTCCATTCACCCTCCTTGTGTACGAGACCAAATATCCGGCGAACGATTTTTCTCTCGAAAGTGTTCAATATCTGCTCTGCTTTCCTGCTTACCGTCCAGCACTCGGCACCATATCGGAAAACTGGCAGGGTCAGGGTTAAGAGTTTTGAACCCATTTGTTTTGCCAAACTGAAGTGGGAGCGGTTTCCTAGAGTCAGTCTTCGTCGGACCTCCACTACATTACTCCGAAGTAAGTAAACTCCTTAACCACTTCGAAGTTAGTGTTGTCAACAGTGATGTTTTGTCCTAGGCGGTGGACAGAAGCTTCATTGTTGGATGACAAAGCATACTGTGTTTTGTCCTCATCCACTTCGAAGCCCAATTCTTTTCACCTGATCTTCAATTGCCGTGAAAGCCTCTATGACGGCACGGAGAAAGCGACCAATGATGTCGATATCATCTGCGTAACCCAATAGTTGTACAGATTTGCTGAAGATAGTGCCTTTCTTGTTAACACCTGCCCTGCGCACTATCTGTTCCAGCAAGAGGTTGAACAAATCACGTGATAATGCGTCTTCTTGCTGAAATCGGGTGCATGTTTGAAAGAACTCAAAAGAGCTATTCACAAACTGCGTGTTTTTCAGCATTACGTGGCATAGCTGGATCAGTTTTATCGACCATCGCCCTATAGAAAACAAGGCGATAAATTGTATCATATGCGGCGATAAATAGGTTATAAGTCTCGACTTGAAATTGGTTGGTCTTCTTCAGAATTTGCCTGAGTGTGCGGCACTACCTCTCGTCGGGGAATGACAAGCCTCTGGGATTATAATTTGTCATGAAAAAGCTTCTCAATTCGCCGTTCGGAGTCGCCAATAAATTGTCCCCTCCATGCGTGCGAACAATACAACACGAATAACATAAATCGTTGCGTGAAGCTAGGGCATGGCTCATCCCGAGTGGTCGCGCCAGCTATTTATTTTTTTAGTTATTTTCTATTAATATTGTTCTTAAAAAAATTGCAGTAAACTTACATGTATAGGCATTCGATCCAACACAAAAAGCTTTGAAGTTACATTTAGAGTATTTATGTACATCTCAGCTCAAAAGTGATCATCTAGCGCATTCAGATACCTGTGTCCAGATACCAACATTCTCCTGCAGCGAATTGTATTCGTTTTATGATGTACTGATCCATCTTCAGATAAAATCAAAATTTATTTGAGCGCCATAAAGCAAATTTTCCATGTTCATTGTAAATAAACATATGTATGAAACATATAACTGAAATACGCAACTTAAAATAGATCGCTTTGATGATTGTCGGAATCGGAAGGCATTTGTTACGTTCCACATAATGGTGTAGTAAAATCAGCAAAACATAAGTTCATTGGCGATGCTAACATTTCGAGTACAAAGTGCTAACATCTTCTACGAGTATCTTTTCTTTTAATAAATTGAGGTCGTCGGATAAGAATTATGTCGAGACGAGATCAATTTGTTTTAATGTTCCTCCCATTAAAGCAGATTTATTGTACAATACAAATAAATATTTTTATTTTATTTTTTATTTAATTATTTATAAGACGGCGAATCGCGGTGGGTTGGTGAACGGAGGATCGTGCTGCCGTTCAAGTCAAGTCCATAATTTATTTGTATCTTTTTTAGAGAACAATAAAAGAACTTGTAGTAATTACTAAAAATTATGACAGAGAAGCAGTAATTGTTGTTGTTCGTGTTCACATTATCTGGGATTTGCTTGCCGATATCTGGGTACATTGGCGCTGATTAATTCAAAAATATAAATGCAGTAGGCGGGATGAGTGCGCAGAGTGCGCAATAAGATTTATCGAACGAAAATGCGACAGCAAAAACAGACAAAAAATTAGGTTGTGGCATGTTGTGTGACAGTTCCACTGTCGTCAATATCGTACGCGAAATACCTCTCAAGAAATAACCATAAATTCAAGTGAAGTGACTTAAAGATGTGTAGTTACATTCCTGCGACTTGTACATATGTATATGCATGTGTTAATAGATGTGTGGTTAGCAGACGTGATCTGGCAATGGACGGATCACGCCCATCACCATGAGAAATGAGTATCGATATATTTAAGGATGTCTCACGTTTCTACCGAAAAGAAAAAAAATTAAACTACTTACGCTGAAGTGGGGATTGTTTGGCGTAACTTGAGAGAGATGTTACTTAAGGTTCATATTAATTTCTATAAACACATTTGCATTTCACATTTGTAGTTTAGAGAGAATCCAGGAGAATGTTGTCCAGAAATAAATCCAAGAAGGACTCTGTACAATTAATTCTTCTGTAATAATGAAAATATTGTCAAAGGACGGAGTTCTTTCACCTCTAGTCTTGGGCCTTGTGCTAAATGAGATCTGGGAAATACTGAAGGAAAAGGGTTACGCTCTACGCTGGTTTCATACCCTATACTGGCTTTAAGGTCATCCTAGTAGTTGTTAAAAGTTGGGGTGTGTACGCACTGCGACCTGTTGAGATCTATTGTGTTCCCCCGAACTCGTGTTGGTCTATGAGTCTCAACCTATAGCACCGCTTCCAATCCTCTCGCTCTGACGAATCAGCGTCCAACGGTGGGAGATCCGTATTAGAGAAGCGCCTAGGTGTGCTCTTCTTTTGTGGATCAGTGGTCTACAGTCCATAAGTAGGTGTGATGGGGTCTCCCCGGCATCGATGCAGAATCTGCAGTTTCCGTTCCCTTCTATTTCCATTTTTCTAAAATTCCATTGTGGTATCGGCCCAGTTTTTCCTTAGTGACATTCTCAACTATGCACTTCTACTAATTAATAACTGGGTAAGCAAGAGCTGGGAGTTAATCCTTTTTCTATTCACTAAGAATTCAAATTTTAAAAAATATGCGGGTTGAACATATTCTTTTAGGATCAGCACAATACTTGGGCTTAATTTTAGATTTCAAACGACATAAACTGGAAGGAGAAGATTGATGAGCGCATCAAAAAAGCATGCGTAGCCCTCTACTCTTGCAAAAGGACGTTCTGCAAAGCAAGTGGCTTCAACCCAGCCTTGGCGCAATGGTTGTAAGACTCATTCTAATGTATGGCTCACTAAATCGGTGAAAGGTTCTTAAGTTGGAATACCAGCATTTTAACTTGACCAAGATACAAAGTGGCCTGCATTGGAGTCATGGAATAAATAAGAAGTCTCACTCCTCTTGACAGATCAAGTACAGTACAGATACTGTAGCAGCAGGCTAAAACTGCTGTTTATAAATATGTCTGAGGACTAGAGTCATCAACTCTCATCAATGAAAAACTGCAAATAGGTCAACAGAAAAGACACAAGAAATACTATCAAAATGTATGATAAAAATGATTTTGGGAACAAAAGAGTTGCTAGAAAAAATCAACTGGCCTACTGACGATTCTAATTTGGAGGTTGACACGGGAACCGGGGTCTACTATACAAATTTAGAAGAGTAAACTATTAAGAGGACGATTACAGCGTCGAGATCACGACTTTTATTCAGGCTACGAAAATTATTTGAGAATTAGCTATTGGCACTGAATTGCCGTAGCTCTACATTGCCATTCGTCTCTCGTAGAGGTGGAAAAGCATTTCAATATTCACCTTTGTTGGTAGCCGGGGCACAGGGACATTACATCTCTGTAGAATCTGTATGGACGATGAAAAGGAGGAAACCATTTCCCACCTTCTTTGTATTTGCTCAGTTCTCTCCTATAGAAGGAAACTTCACTAAGACTTCTTTTACAACGATCTAGGTGATCTGGCCAATACAAATGTTAGAAGCCTCCTTTGCTTCATTAGAATTTCCAACTGCTTCAACGAGTAGGCAAAGGAATTTTTCAAGATCCATGTGATATCACAACGGACCTATCATTGGTCCATGTGTGCTGGCTTTAGCTGGCAGCCACCTTAACCTAACTCAGCCTAAGCTATTGGTAGGATAATTAGTACCCGCATAGACAGTCGTAAAGGCTCTGGACTTTGCGACAACTAGGTCGAGGCTTTTGAAAACCCTGCAAACTGCTTTTAAATGGGACATCCAGAGCAAATAAAGTGACCCTTAATCGGATACGGTATATGAACATCCCAGGCAACAATAAGGTCGAAGAACTTGCAAGAAAGAGGTTGGTATTTATGGGTTCTTCCCTTCATAAGAGTTTCAATAAGTTCGTTAAAAAAGGATATTGAGGAGAAAGCCACCAGTCGAACCAGCTAGAAAAATCCACTTTCTCTATTGAAACCTAAGCCATGTCCGAGCAATGGGGGGCAAATTGTTGACAGGCAAAAAAAAAAAAAAACAAATGAAATTGTATATTTGTTGCCATTCAGTCGTTGAGCGGCCAGCGTCATTTCTGAGTGGTAGACCGGCGCCACTTGGGCACTTTGCCTCTTGGTTGCTTGGTTTTACGGTAAGAATCACTCTTTACCTAGTCCTCAGCTGAGTCTGTTGTAATTCCCCTCAATTGACTGTAGGATCATCATCATCATCATCATCATTTTCAATGACCCGCTTATCTACTATGAGGGTCGTGGGATTACCGTGCTTAAGTGAACTCTCCACATCTCCCGATCTTCCGCCATCGACTCTAAATCAACAGGGGCTATCTCCATTTGAGATTTCGGGCTTGATCCAGCCATCTCATCCTAGGCCTACCCAGGGGACCCCTACCCGATGGCACGGATTCCATGGCACTTCTCGGAAGCGGAGTTGGGGACATGCGTTGAACGTGCCCAAACCATCGAAGTATGGACCTTTCCGTTCGAAGAAGTAGCTGTTCGACATTGAGTGCCTCGCGTATTCTGGTGTTCCTAACTCGATCTGACTGTAGGATAAGTTTGTTAATGTGGTGAAAGGAGTGTGTGTGGAGAAAAGTTGTCTATGCAGTGTCTGTTGTTCGTGTGTGGGGTCGGGAAAATCTTCCTGCGGTTTTTGCTAACTCCAGGACTTCACCGATCACTTTGCTGTCTAGTTGTTTTACGTCTGTTATCCGCATAGATACCAGTACCCGTTGGCGTACTCTTGCAGTCGCTGGACAGTGACAGAGAAAGTGTTCCAGGTCCTCTTCCTCCTCCTCTCAGTTTTTGCAGATTGGGACGTCAGCTAGTAACATTCTGCGTGCGTGCCCTGTCAGTAGTCCCACAATTAATCTCAGTTTTGCTCTGGTACAATTCATCGCTTTCCGATCTTGGCCTTAGTCGTCAAGATGCATGGGTCATCTTCGGCGTAAACACCAGGTACTGTGTTGGTATTCATGCAGAACGTTTCGCTGTACCTGACAACGACACAACTCCAAAAAATGTAGAGTTGAAGAAGAAATTGCCATACGAACATCATGCACTCTTTGGGAGAAGAAAGAGGACTTTCGGCAGTTATCTGTTCTCGGTACTGTCGCCCCAGCTATTTTTTTTTTTTAGTCATGTGGGAAGAGCCCGAGCTGCGGAGGCACTCGGCTCCAATCTAAATTAGAATCGGAAATCACTTTCGAGTGGATTTGACTTAAGAATCGCAATACAGAGTAACCCATCAGGTGTAAGAGAACTTGTTTGACACAAAAGATTTTTTAGGACGGAGTGTACTTCAGGCTTCCCAGAGCCAAATTTTGGTTACGAAATCTTACTTTGGCGATGTGAGCCTAACTTATTCTTTGAAATCCTTGTCGGTCTGAGCTCCGAATATTTCGACATGGCGTAGATACCACTATTGGTTCTATCTAGAAAATTCATAATTACGTTTGTCATCATGTTGCGTTTATACTGCTCTAATTTTTATATCTTGGCCAACCCTCATGCTTATAAATTTAGCAAGTCATATTCGGGGTTACAGCACGCAGTCTTCGATGGCTACCGTTTGGAGGTAAAGTAAGAACCATTAACGTGTCGGTTGACGCCAGTCAGTGTTTACTTTAATACTAAAACATCTCATGATCGACTTCCCTTGCTGTTATTCCAAAATGAGACGATTCGTGCTAGTTAGGTCGGCTGTTTTTCTCTTACCAGCCAGCCAGTTTTGCAAGTCGCTCTTGCTGACATCACAAAATGGTTCGGAGTCACTTTACCTTGTGTCCGCTAATTGATTGAATCCAGTTGCGGTTTTCCGAATAATCTGGGACTCTAACTAATCGTATAACTGATTCCTGGGTAAAATCGGTATGCAGTGCACTCTCTATTTTATCTTGAAAACGTCTTCTGTCTTAGTCTCACCTTACTACCCCCCGACCAGTCTAGAACCTCAAATCCGATATTGTTTCGAAAAAGAAGGAAAAGACTAAATAAAATGCAATAAAAAATTCATTTGTGCCTGGATGTCTACAAAAGTGACACATTTTACAATTTCATGTTCCAGCTGTAAATGGCCAATCTATCATACAAGGGAGCCCGTACAGCATTCGTCTCAGGCATTTTGATTCATATTAAATGTTGCTGGCAAACTGTTCTTCTAAAAGCAGACGCGCAGAGTAACACAAAGATACGATTCTACTACGGCTCGGCATCTCAGCGCCCAACGACAAAACAACAAAAATGAGATTAAAAATTGTGTATATTCGAAACGTGCAGTTGTTGGGAATCCTTCAAAGTCCATCAAACTGACAGCCCAGAATTGCTGCAATAAATGTGATTTGTCAGCGACACTTAGCATTTTCTTGATACCATCCACAAAGATTTAAATCGTGTTCCCTGTCCTGGGAGATGTAAGTAGGTAGGCAGGCGGCAGATAGGGAGATAGATAGATAGGTGGGTCACGGCTCACGGATGCTGGGAGGTTGGTGCTGTACGTACGTGTACGAGTATGTATGTGGCCGTGTTTTTTCTTCATTTAAATCTCCTGCACTGATGTGGGCTGTGCCATTTAACACACTCACGGTGTGTGTCTTATGAATCGTTCTTGTTTAAATTGCGTCCGATGATGTTGGATGTAGTATGTAGCTGAGGCATTTTTCTTTCCGTGATGCTGGTGCCTTTGTTTTTGTCCTTTTCCTCGATTTAACTGGATTTAATCGGTTGAAAGGGTGGAGTGGTGTGATTGCGAATAAATCCCGCCTCCTCGTTGGATTTACAGGGCGTTACCCCGTCACAAATGAATGTCACAGTTTGTTTATGTTTTATTTTTGGAAATTGGATTTATGCATTCGGTCATTCCGAATCGTTTATTGTGATTTTCAAGAGTTTAACACATTTTGGGTGTTTGGATGTTTACTGAATTGTGCTTTTCTGGTGGAATTAGTAAAAAGGAAAATCGAATTAATAGTTAAACGTGTTGCCTTTGTCAACTCCGAATTGGTTAATGTCACCCTCTACACATTGGAAGATAAAATGGTCCTCTTCTGCGTAGTCCTTTGAGAGTAGAATCGAAGGTTCTTCTGACTGAAGCATTGTTGTTCAGCCGCTCAACGTAACACAGCCATCTTAATCGTTGTTCACTTATCTTTCACCAGGTCACCGTCGCTGTACAACTCGAACAGTTGGGGATTATGTCTTCTTCTCCATGAACTGTCAACACAGCTCAGGACATAAATCGAAGGCAAGAACCCTTCTTTTTCGATGGGCCCTCGATGATTAGCTTTACTTCCTCAAAGCTGTAGTTGTCCATCATAAAGTTCTGCGAGAGATGTTAGTCGGTGTTGTGTTGTGAATTGTGAAAAAGTGTCTAATGTGCTGACGTGGGTTTTTTGCATTATTTTCTTCAGTACCAGATCGAAATTGCATGACATTGCGTCTCTCTGTTTTTCCTCTCTGTAAATCCTCTTGCCATAAAGAATGAGGTAAAAATACGGACAAGAGGGCCAATGAGAATTCCCACGGATAGGATCGCTACACCTGGAGCAAGTTCATCAGTCCCCCCATGTAAACTTAAGCATGAAGCAGGAATCAGGTGTCTAGCGAAAACGGGCAGAAGATGGAGCTGTATGGACTTCTGTGAAATAACAAAAAAAAAAAAAAAAGAACCTTCCGGCAAGCGCCACAAGAGGTAGGTGGATTTCTTATGTCATCTATTTTGATGGTGGGAACAAAATGGCGGACAAAAATTTCTACTTTAAAAACGAATTTGTACTAATTACCTCGAGATTTGTAAGGATTTTCAATTTCAACGAAATCCAATCAATTTTGAAGAATTTCAAGATGGCGGATCCAAGATGGCGCCCAAATTGGTAGCAGGCGGATTCTGTTCCCTGTTATCTACTATATTACTAAAAAAATCAAAACCGGAAGTTGGGATTTATTTGAGTTGTGAATTGTACCGTTTGAGACCTAAAAAGGGGCGTAACCCGCCCCCCTCTGGACCAATTATGCCCATCTACGAACTTAGCCGATATATGTATACATATATATATATATATGTATATATGTATATATATATATGTATATATATATATATATGTATATATATATATATATGTATATATATATCGGCTATATATATATATATATATATATACATATATATATATATAAAATTTTTAACGGAGTATGAGGTTAGTGTTTACTATGATAGCGAAGACGAATGGCATTCAAAATTTTTGAAAATCGCGTCATGAGGACCTCTGCAATAGGTGGTATTTCTATGAAATCCACCTAAAACTATTGCCAAAGTACAACGGTACCAGAACTAATAATCTCATGCAGAATGACAGAAAAACCCTTTCCATCCTTGTAGAAGTAATGAGAGGTCACAATACCCTGCGCATGAAAAGACTAAGAGCTGCGGAGATGAGGATGTGAATGAGGACACAACCCACTTTCTCTGTACCTGGCCAGACCTTTGTCATCTCAGATATAAATCCTTTGGAAGACACTTCTTTCAGAATATCGAAGAACTAAGCCGCTTACCTATCAAGGACATCTATACATTCATTAAGGCTTCAAGGTGGTTCGAAACCCTGGGGTAATAGGAGGGTCCTTTGGGAATTGTTCCACGACAAGGGGTATCTTCCCTCCAAATGGAGGTCTCTACTAACCTGAAGAGGGTTCTCTCGCTCCTCGTTAATCCATCTACCTAACCTAACCTAACTTATGTAAATCCTCTAGTGATATTGAAGGTCTCGGTGGTCTCTTTTCCGATCTTAATGGAAGAGCGGGCGTTCTCCACCGTCATCATACATAGCCGAATGAGTTTTGCAGGAATTCCAAAACTATACATGACGCAGAATCTCTATTCTCATTACTATAGGCGGCGTTCAGGCCGATCAAAAGGTGGTGGGTATCAATCTGGAACTATTGAGTCTTCTCCAGGATTTGGCGTAAAGTGAAGATCTGGCCAATCGTCGATTTTTTAGGCCCAAGCCGCCTGGTAGCTCCATTGCAATTCGTCAACGACGAAAATGAGTTCTGTTCTCGCACAGTTTCTTTTTGTGGTACTTCAGCATGTTGGGACCCTCAGCAATTTACCTACTCCAGAGGTCTTCAGAAAGGAAATCAGCTTCTCAGGGTGAAGCGTGGCAAGTGCAGTCGGTGAGACGAGGTCACTGCCTATGATCCGTTTTCTTGAATGAGGGCGGGAAATTCTGTGAGGATGTGGAAGGAGATTTCCTGATTTTCCATGCATAGTCTACAGATATGGTCCGGTGACAGGCCAAGCTAGTGTAGATGGCGTTTTAGTTGCCAGTGGCCACTTGGAATACAGGTTAGGATTTTGAGATGATTCCTGCACAGAATCAAAAGAAGATTACATTTCTTTCGGGATAGTGTTGATAAAAATTATTTGGTCCGTTTGGTTTGGCAGGGCTTGTTTTCTCGTGTGGACTTAGAAAATGGATTTCCTTACACCACAGGCTGATTCGGAACCAGTAAGGACGTCGTTTCACCTATCTTGGCCAGTGAGTCTGCTGTTTCGTTGCCCATGTGACCCATGTGGTCCTTGTGAGCAGGGATCTAGTGTAGTTATGACCAAATTATTTTTCCCTAGTTCAACAAGCATTTTGACTGTCTCTAGAACTAGTTTCGATTTCTAGACATCTCGACAGCTTCTAGGGCAGCTTGGCTGTTAGAGAAGATAAAGATGGTTTTGCACGGATGTATTAAAGCATGTTTAAGCTTATGGACTAATTAATTGCAAATATTTCCGCCTGCAAAATCGTTATGTATATGCCTAGCCCTAGACTAACCAATTCACTGTCCATTTTAGAGCCATCCGTGTACCACACTTGGTCGTGCTCTGAGGGACGGGGTTTGAACTTTTCCCAGTCATCACTCGGGGGTATGACTACTGAGTATTTATTCGTTTGAAGCAGTACCTTAGAAGAGCGTCGTTCACTGGCATTCTGAACTCGCTACTTTGAAGCCGTAAGGTGGATGTTTAGGGCATATTCTAGGTGGAAGAGCCTGTGGAGACTGAGTCTTGTCTGCAGTTCTATGTGGACTTGAACTGGTAGTAGACCTACAATAGCATTAAGTGAAGCAGTGGGGTTAGAGCGCAAGCATTATGAACCAGTTAGTATCCCTACCAATAGCAACAGGGAGTTCCTATCGGCTTGATGAATTTTGTTGGTTCTGGCTTTTTCGTAGTTTGACCAGAGTTTCCACTTCGGATTGCCTCCTCACTATCTACCTTAGGTTACACAGTGGATAATATCTGGGCAACTCCGAATGAGCTCGCTCTCAAATTCCATATTTAGATTGTCCGATTCTCAGAGCGCTCGTTGTTACAGTTTCTTGTGCTAGAAGATCTAGAACTATACCAACTGTAACATAATCAGAACTTCAATCATTATATACTCTCCACTTAAGATCACGCTGATATTCCCACATTATTACAAGTTTCTTCATATGCAAAACTCATGTAAATGACTAGCTGTCTCCAGTTCTCGCGCAAATAAATGTTCCCATATCGCTTACAGATGCGCCTGCAGGAGACAGAGCGGGCGGTCGTGAACTGCCAACGTGCAATTAATAATATCTCACAAGAATGAAATTCCATGGAAATATGAGTTAATAATTACCCTACATCGCATTTGATTTATTGGTGTTTCCGTCTCGCTGCATCCACAGGCAACGCAGTTCAATGTGCGAGGCGACGGTGCGCCACTTTATTAACATCATTCATCCCCCAAGTAACAGAGATGTCCTGCCATTGGGATGTGCTTCCCCTTCGTATTTGCTCCTTTTTTTTTTTTTACTTAACCAGAACTGTAGTCGTCTTATTTTAATTAACAGCCTCGTTATAAATTTTTTTTTTATTAATCCGAAACCACATGCGCACTCGCAGTTCATTCGCCAGAGAGACCATGAAACACCATTGCGTCTGTTGAAGTACAAGTCTCGGTGTGCCGATCATATGCACATCCCGCTCTCGGGTTTTTATATTTCCGGGAATGACAGATTTGTTGCCCAATTAGTAGGACTCATTCAAATATACTTCTGAATTCTATTCCGTGCTGATGCCATTAAAAAGCGAAACGAAACGAGTGCCCATATAAATCACTTCGCCAGTGATAGACTGGCAGGCAGGACACACAAAAATGAATGAGCGAAAAAGCGCGTCACCAACCAACCACCACCAACTTCATTGAGGCGAGGAACAAATCGTAAAATTCAAATCAAGAACACGCGGTTTTAGCCACAGAGGAGACTCACTGTGCGATGCTTTCTTGAATGGGTTGGTTGGTCGCCCTCTACGTTCCAGCGTTGAGCCCGGCGATCCAACTGCCACTGTGGGATTTATGGGATTTTTCCAGAATGTGACATAGGATTTGATGAAGGTAACTAACTAGCTACAGCATTTACACAAACAACAACAACAACATCAGCGACAACATCATCACTTTCCAACTGGCAGTGAGAAGGCAAACAAAAAAAGAAGAAGAAAAGAATCGGGAAGAAACCACGAAATATTGATTAATTTATAGTTTTAAAAATTCTTCTAATTGGGATTTCTGTGTTTTTTTCTGGGTGCACACCAGGCGGGAGTGGGTATTCCTGTTAATTAATAAAAAAAAATCTCCCACACTCTCTTAATTATTTTTTGTGCCGATTCAGAATTTTTTGTTGATTGATTGGAATGAACTTGCATCGATCGGCTAGTTAAATGTGTTTTCTATTTGATTTAGAAAACTCGGTTGCAATCTCCGAAGAATCAACATATATAAATGTTCTCTCCCACAGCCAAGGTGCTATAAAAGCCCTTTCCTTCCTTTGATTTAGGTAAAAATTTGTCAGGATCTGGTTTTACAATCTAAAGCATCTATAGGGTTTTCCAATAGGGGCGGGCAGGTGTTAAATTTGAATAAGACAAGTTGTGTGTGAGATATCAACGAATTTTATTTTATTTGAAAGGCCTACCAATGACATTATGTGTGGAATATGACATTGTTCAAATGGCCAGCGCGCAGTCGCGAGGGCTAATTTTCGATGATTCTGGCGCATAGATCAGGCTGAATTTGAGCGATGGCACGGGTTATGTTGACTTTGAGAGCACTGGTCGTTTAGCGGCTTATTAGCATAGACCTGCGACTTAAAGAAACCCCGCAAGAAAAAGTCTAATGGGGTCAAATCGCACGATTTCGGTAACCAGTTCCCGTCGCCTCTGGATGAGATAACCATGACCTCAAAGCTTTCGTACGGAATGTCCATTGTGGCACATAGTGTTGGAACCACATGTCGTTCACATGCATATCATCCAATTTGGGCCAAAAGAAATTAGTTATCATCGATCAGTAGCGATCTCCGTTGGTGGTGAGGGCAATGCCATCGTCGTTTTCGAAGCTCACAATCCACACCAAACAGTGACTTTCTGGGGATGCATTTGGTGGACCTTATGTGGATTAGCATCATCCAAATCAGGCAATTTTGCTTGTCGACGTACCCGTTCATCCAAAAATGGGCCTCGCCGCTTAAGATGATTTGTTTGCTGAAATCCATTGAACTTGCCATGGTGATTTGTCTTTAGTGTCTGAAAAATAAAAATCGGGAAAACTAAAAACAGATAAAGGTGTGGCTAAAAGAGATATCTTAAGAATAACTGTAAGTAAGGCAAATCAGGGCTCTCAGTCACAGATATCTGCAGATACTGCAACGACATATCCGCCGCTTATGTGAATGTCAGGGAATTGCCAGGACTCGCTTGAAACTTCTCGCCAACTATTTCTTTAATAATCTAGAGGAGCTAGGCTATGTCAGCTACAGGAATATGGTAAAACTCTGCAGGGAAATCAAGTGCTTTCCGGAAATAGTTTAGGTTCTGCCTTTTTTGTTTCACAGGGATCGCGGTGGGCCCACTATGGTGTCTAGTGTCTTATGCAAGCGCTGGCTGTATAACTCTACTCTACCTAACCTAACATAATCTAACAACAGATAAAACAACATGGCCACCATGAACTGTCAAAATTTACCCGTCCCTATTGGAAAACCCTACATTTGCTCACAAGAAGATAACAACAATCAATGGTCGTGGTCGCAACCTTCACACCTTCATTGCTTCATTGCGAGCTTTAACTGTCAAATTGACGAAAACTCAGGGTTTCACTCAAAACAAGATTCATCAATCGAATCAAAACACTTCTCTCTATCGGAAGAAGAGGTCCAACGTTTTCTTTTGGAATAAAACCTACGCACTTGGTGGATATACATACGTACTGGGTCCCAAAAGATTTGTTGTATCGAAGCCTAATAGACTTCTGTATTCTGTATTAGGGGCCCTAAATGCGCACTGCGACCGCTGAGGTCTATTGTGGTGGCCCATATGGTTTAACCAGAAGTTATATTGAGGCTTTTGATAAACCTCAGTACAGCCTTAGGTTCAATTTTCCGAATTTCCGCTGGGTTGACTGAGGCCCGCGTGAAGTGGAGTAGTCTTTTCCTTAAGGCTTATGGACATACACACACATACATCTTCTCGCCAGGCAGTCAGCCCGTTCGTTACCCTCCTGGGATCCAGCCTAAGGTAACCTTATTTACCGATGCAAGGCTTTCGAGGAAGTTAAGACAGTCCCAGACAAGCTTGGACCCTACCGTATAGGGTTTAAGGGCTAACAGTACTGCATGACTGTCTGAAAAGATGTACATGCAGGTTCCTCGGGTTCTGCTCCGCAGGCATTCTCTTGCACACAATTCAATAGCGTGGACATCCGCTTGAAATACTGTAGGCGACTTTCCAAGCGCTGTTTGAAGTTGGGACCATAAACCCTAGCACCTGTGCTGCCGTTTTCCAATTTTTAACCATCTGTATACCAGATTTGGGAATTTGGTAGTGTAGTAGGGCCGTCATTTCTCCATTCACTGCGGGCGTCTATAACAACTTCGAAACTTCTGTAAAAACGAGCATGGTATCTAGAATCTTAAGAATTGCGTTACGATGAATGCATTCTAGTATTCTCAGATGGCCCATAAAGGGACTGACTTTAAGGTTCAGCATCTGAGGCAGCCTTAGAGCACTAAGCAAGCCTAATAGACTTACCACCTGCCTTATGGCTATGTCCTTTGTAGCGACATTTCTGAACTGCACAGTCTTATGGAAGACAGGCCTTCTTTACCAGGAAAGCGCTGAGCCTTCACTGAAAATATGCTCGAAAATCTGAACACAAATTTAACTTGTTGAGATGACCTTATTCGGCAATGGCCTGAGAGGAAGCTCAAGCTAGTTAAAGATTTTTTTCTCTTCTTTCAGCTGGATTACTCTTTAGGATTGCCTCAGCCCCAGAATAGTTTCTCAGAATGCTAGGCGAAGTTGGTGTTCCCATTTGTTAATCATCGCTCAAATGACTTAACAGAATGGTAAAGGTCCTAAAAACGCGGTAGCCGAACCGGAACTGATCAGTTCGTCTGTAGATTCGTTGGCTTCAATTCCTTGGTCACTCTTGTTGAGTTTGGCAAGAGATTGCAGCACTTGGCTGACTTAAATTCCACTAAGTGGAATGTCAGTGCTTCAAGTACTGTCTGGTTACCTGCAAAGATGTATACCCTAGCGCCCTTTGTACCTTCTTCAAGGTTTATTCTAGTGCAGATCTCAATTGCATCGATTGCAGCCTAGAACACGCTAGTAGATACTCCCATTGGCATCAAGACGTTGGTGTTAGGTCCAAAGACCGATCCGTCGGTGAACCAAACCAAAGCTTCTTAGATCCAGTGAGGGTTTGCAATAAGGCCACTCTACACGGTCCAACATCTTTACCTTAAATAAACGACTAAAACCGTACTGGCCTTAAAGTCGGAGATAGTACGAAACATATCCCTTCCTGGTATTGAGTCAAGTACTCTCAGGTGTCTAGTTTATGCTTGTGCTCTAGATGCAGTTTTATGACGTATCTGCCAGCTCTCTAACAAATGAAGATTTATAGGGATAAAAGTGCGATGACAGATTTTAATGTCGACGTTCGGCAGGTGCTCATAACATTTGCGATAAAAAGACAGGCGATTTTTTGTAGCTTCTCGAGCTTCATTGCCACCAAACTAAGTGATAATGAATTTCATTAGCGCATCCTATGGCAATGTAGCCTAGTCTATGAAAAATTTATTGTCTTGGGAGCAGCCTTTAATTGCAGTTTCAGGACCCGAAAGTTCTCCGAAAGATGATGCAATTATTCGACTTTCTATAGGTTAGTCCTTTTTATGACTCCATATCGATCCTTAAAGACCGGAATAAGGCAGCCCAGGGGTCCGAGTAGGTGTGTTTTGAAAAGATGTTGACGTCCACCACTTTTTCAGACTCCCTAGCCACTGTAGCATCCTACAACCCAAAATAACAGCTGTGTGAAGATGAACCTAATGTTGTGTTCAGGTGTCAGTCAAGCTGCGATAAGACCTCTTGTCGCCCGTGTCTCTGAATGAAGGTCACAACGAAAACCCGACGGCGGACGAATTCGCCAAACAAGGCTCTTGAGGTACCAGTATTGCTTCAAAGCCTATATGCATGTCATTTGCTAAACACGTGGTTTACATTGATGACGAACAGGAACGCATAGCACACTTTCTTTTCACTTTGGATTTTCCTTACTTTCTTAAGCCGGGTTCTTGACAGAGATTCAAAAGATACATCAGGAGAATACCCCTTGGTTGATTTACATGAATGTACTAAACACGGTCGTCATGGTCGACCGGAACTGTTAACGTTCAAGTAGACTTGGAGTCAACCCTACCCCTTATAGTGATATCACAATGGACCTTTCTTTGGTCTAAGTCCATCTTTCTAAAGGACCATTCCAAACTAACTAAATCTCATTCATAACAAGAAAGTGGGATCTTCCATGACTAACAATCCCAATGAACGTAGATGAGAAATGCCATAGTTTCAGATCTGTCACCAGTAGTTTACCAATATTATTGCTTCAAATGGAGTATTTTTTTTTCCACTCACTGTCATGTACTATGCCCGTGCCTATTGTCGCGAAAATAGTTACACCTGTATCTAAAATCTGTTCTCATATTTGAAAGTTCGACACAAAGCCACCGCCCCATGGATGCACCAAAACAAACAATAAAAGGAAACGAGGAATAAAGTTCAATATTCAATCATGTACCGCTTTGCAGTTGAGTAACTCCTGCAACTTAATCCTCAAAGTGTTGACAAAAAACCGAATTTACTAAAAATATTGTGTATATCCCAGTTTTTGTGTTTTTATGTTGTTAAATCAACAATGTTTTTGCCTGAGCATTCATTTTTTTTAATATTCGAGTTAGCAGGCAATAAAAGCCATGTTTAATCCCCGGCGACATATTCATCTTGAATGTCCGCATTTATACCCATCATGGAGGTGTTTTATGTGTGTGTGCGTGTGTAAGCTTTGACAAAACGTAAAGCAAGGGTGACAAAAACTTTATATTCGTTGGTGTTTGCACATAAAAAGTCATCAGCATGTTGTACTCCTTGATTAGTCGACCGTACACATCCCCGGTCGGGCATTAAGTTTAGAAACAGAATCGGTAAGTGAACAGAGAGCACAAAAAAAAAAACTGTATGGATCCCTTACCTGAGAGATAACAACAGAGTAGCAGGGCTAGAAGTTGCATCTGGGCAACCAGATCCCTTTCGCCATAATTTCTGATTTTATGCTTTGAACGGTGGCGTTGGGGTTTTTTTTTTTTACTGTATCCGACTGTACAGCAAGAGGGTGGTACTTCCACACACTAAATTGGATACGATAGCAAAAAAAAAAGGATTGTCTATGTTCTTACGCGAATGCGATGTGGGAAGGACATACACGGTACAACCTTTGATTAGAATAACAAATTTCACGGAGCGAAAAGTTGCTAATACACCCCAGAGACCTGACCGTTGACCATTGCAGACAGACTTGGCCGGTGTCGTTGATGATGCTCACTAAATTGCCTGCATGGACTTCGATAGCACTCATACTCGTCCGGTCATGAACTTCTAACTGATGACGTAGAACACAATTCGCCCACATTTTCTGCTCACCAACCTGTCTTTGTTGGTTACCCAAGCTCGGCCCGTATCGATTGCGTGGTGTTTTCATTAATTAAAATAAATTTCAAAATTCTATGTTTTGCGGTGCACAAATGGTCAGATGTTCATTTGTACAGAAGGATATGCTCGGTCGAAGGGTGTGAACGGGGGCGGGGGATAGTGTCCTTTCTCAGCATCTGGTGGCTGTTGTGGGGCCAATGTAATCTCTGGTTGAATTCAAAGGACCGGTCGTGGTTTTCTGCATATTAATGTTCATCATAATCTTTTGGGTTTAATTGGAAGACGGGAAATTCATTACGATACTTATGTGGGATTTGTGGAATTTGTGGTTGGTATTTATATTATTTGGTCTTTAAGACGTCCCCTACTCATTTACAATATTGAACGGTAAATCATAAGAAATGGTTGCTCTGGGAGATCATATGCTAGACTGTGGTACTGTCTCTAGACAAAATGAGCAAAGGCTACCATTTACTGTGCAACTATGTACTAGGCTTTCGATTAGTTCGCTACCTTAAGACGCAAAGAAAAATCACTCTTAACTTAACAGTGAGCCTGGGCCTCGACGAACAAGCCTCTGCATTGTGTCCAGTTGCACACTGAAAGCTAGCTGTCCCTTAGCTGCCCCTGTTTATGTGTGCTACCATAGTTGAAGTGCTCCTACTGTTTTGCCGCTCTAGGTGTCAATTTCCTCTAACTATCTCAAACTTCCGATGAAGAGTTTTCAGACTCATGGTTTAATCTTCTCTTCCAAACCCCTTAAAGCACGAGTGGATTATAAAAAAAAAATCGGTACGAAGAATTGTTGGTGATGGTGTCCATCACATAGATGTCGAGGATTCTCTTCAACATTTTCAATAAAAACGAGGTCAGGATTATCGGCCTGAAGTCTTTAGGGAGTGCGGGTGAGGCTTTACCAGCTTTGGGTATAAAGAATAATTTCATCTCAGTCTAGGCACTGGGTGTTGTACCGAGAGCTAGACAGCCATTTAGGATCCTAGTATGTCATCTAGGAGCCATCTTTAAAGTTGTGCAGGGCAGATACCATCGGTCCCTAGAGTTTTGTATAGTTCAAAGCTGGAAACAGCCCATTTTAGCTAATTTCCTCTCATCAGATTAGTGTACGGTCGCGCGTAGCTGTCCGGAGCAGGTAGGTTGGTAGTGGTGAGATTTCTCATCGGAATCAACCTAGGTACCGTCTGTGTACATATGGGCACTTGACATTTGTGGGGTTTTAGAGAGGATCTTACGTATTCTAGAAAATTCCTCTGTGTCGTCAATCTTCTTGCAGAATTTACGCCAAGATCCATGTATGTTACGATTTTCTGATCCCTTTCATATGAGGCATCAGGGTGGTTTTGAAGGTCCGCCAATCGTTGTCGATCCGTGTAAGTTTCGCCAGGTTAAATTCTTTCCTGCTTTTGCATCAAGGAGCTTGCAATTCTGCGTTCCATCAGCAAGGATGTTTGCCCTCTTTTTTCACTACTATGGGATAAGATTTGGTGAACGCTTGTGAGTACATTGTTTAAGATTAAGGTTTTACATACAGTCTCATTAGTTGTTCCAGATAAAGCCTTACAATTCGATTGGCTTTACATCCTTTAGAAACAGCGATTTGCAAGAGTTATTCTTCATTTAATTTCTGATGAGATTTCATTGTCAGAATGATTTGCATAGCCAAGGTTGATAATGTCCCTTTCTGCCTCGAAGTTATAGCCATCCACTGCGTTGCGCTGTCCGATTCGTCAATGAATGTCGGGTGGCCCTTCTTGTTGACAACAAATGGCTACTTCTGTGTCTGTACTCGCAAGCGCCCTTTGTGTTTGTAACATTATGTCAATGGCTTCTGCATATGCGAATATGTATACACTTTTCTGCGAAATCGTGCCTCTTGTGTTGGCTTCTGAGTTCCTCACACTCTATGATCGAACAGTGTTAAAAAACTCACATGACAGCGCATCTTTTTTGCCGTCAATGGTGTCCATGAGCAGCCAGGGTTATCGGTTTGTTTAATGGGAGGCTTTGCTTCTAAAGCAAGTGCCACTGCGACCTTTTAAAAAATTATGCCGATCTCCATAAAGAAGTTGAGGATGAAATATCCTGTATTTTAGGAATTTCTTTAAATTTTTATTCAGATGACGGATGAACCTTTTTGTTTGTGGAACTGATTCCAGTAGGAGAAGTTGTTGTGTTTTCCCCATCTGGCTAGTATAGTGCTAAACGTGGAGTTCAGAAAGCTGCAGAAGGGTTCGGCATGTATGTTCCTTTCAGGGGATTCTCTTCTGCCTAATTGGTCAGCGATTTTTTTACCTTTAGGTAGAGAGAGCCCAGTGCTTTCAGCTCTGTTTCACTATCTCACTATCGGTGATTATACTTATTTATGTTGGCACAACGGTCTATGCGAAAAAGTCATTCCAAGTGCCTTCAAGATTTTGTGTTTAGGACCAACGACACACCAGAGTCCATTTTTTTTTATGTTTACCAAAGGATAGCCTTCCAAATTGGAGTAATTTTGGGCATAAAGTTCTGTTATCATGCTGATCATTTCTAGCTCGGAAAAGTCGGAGAGAATAACCAAATGACTCAGGGGTCTACTGGATGAGTTTCCGATTGAATGTTGGAGATGTGCTGCAGCATACTGCCTCTTTTTTTGACAAAGATTGGCAAAGGCAGGGCAAGATCGTATAGTCCTACAGATCCCAAAGCATGCTAACCTTTGTAGTCGTTGCATCATGGAGATTGTTGTTTTCTCTTGGACTTTGGTCTACTAGACTCAGGGTTGCCATCACCAATTTGATGAAACTAGTAGTCATGAACAAAAAACCTCTAACATTGCTCCCATAATGGCGGATACACTAGAAATAATGCAATAAAGCTAGTTTCGACACATGATGTAGGTAGGTTTTCACTAAATAATAATAAAATCGTAACTTCTCAAAAACCCTGGACACATTTGAAAAATTCCCCGTACATCTCCGGATGTCCTTCAAAAAAGTACAGTGTCCCGTGAAAAGAGGACGGATGACAAGCCTAACTATACTGCAGGTGCTGATAATTCTGACTTTCATGGTGTACAACCAAAATATAATCTTCGACTGTAAATCCCAGGTTTTGCAGTACCTTCGGCTTAAGCAATTCTCAAATTTTACTTCAGTCTATCGCTGTACCATTGACATTCTATGCACCAAGATTTAGTTGCTTGCTTCTGGTAAAAGGAGGGACTAAGGCCGTCTTATTTGCATTGATTGATAAGCGCTCTGTGGCACACCAATCAGAGACAATGTGATGTTTTCGCAGTCCTGCTTTACGACCGAGAGACAAGAGCGGATAAGGTGGCCCTTGGTTGTTTTGAGAAAAAAATCCTTTGGCGATCTATGGTCCCGTTTGCGTAGATGGAGACTGGAGAAGATACAACCACGAACTGTATGGGTTTCATCGGCTTAGAAAGGGAATTTCAAATTAATGAATTTTTTTTTTTTTTTTTTTGCGCTGGGAGGTGGTAATCTTCAAAAGACGAAACTGAGCCCGTACTCAGTAACAGTGTGGGATTTTTACCCACTAACCCCTTCTCCCTTCTTCCCCTTATCCCTGCGGTACGGCCATCTTGGCATTTCATCACAGGTGGGGGAGAAGCCAGCCTTTCCAATTATTGCACCTAGTCGTTAGACTAATCAGCAATTTGTCTTTCGTATACATAAATATGTATTCAATGGATTGTGTTAATTATGTTAATCGCCTGTGGACGGTTAACTATTGTTTTATTTATTTAATTACTTAATTTTAATTTTTTATTTTTTTTTTTTTGGTTAACTAGCTAGTTCGAAAGGTTTTACTCTTCTTAATCTTCTAGTCAGATTGTCAGTATTTAATAATTCTGTCATTTCTACGTTAACGTGGCTGAAAAGCCTAAGTCTATGTCTATTGGCTACTTTCTTTACTTCCTCTTCAATCATTTCAACTTTAAGGTCTCTATGTAGATCAGCGTTTCTTATGTACCAAGGTGCATTTACTATGTTACGTAGTACTTTACTTTGGAATGTTTGTATTATTTGTAAATTTGTTTTGCATGTGCATGCCCACAACTGAAGCCCGTAGGTCCATACTGGTTTTAATATTTGCTTATAAAGCAGTAATTTATTGTAGTTGGACAGACAAGAGTATTTCCCGATTAGCCAATACATTTTAAAATTAATGAATAAAAATAAATAGCTGGCGCGACAGCTCGGGTTGAGCCAAGGTCTAGCTTCTCGCAACCATTCATGCTGTGCGTGTTACATTTTTCGCACGAAAGGAAGAGACCTACAGTTTATTGCCGACTCCGAACGGCGAATTGAGAAGCTCTTTCATGACAGATTATACTCCCAGAGGCTTGTCATTCGCCGACAAGAGGTGGTGCCGCGAAAAATGTTCTGTGGACTTGACTGGAGCTTGAACTCAAGTCACTTGTACAGCAGTCCAACCCACTAACCACTGAGCCACGGCGATGGGGAGTTCAAATGCGACGACTAAAATGGTTGAGACATGTAGAGCGGATGAACACCAGTGCTCCAGTCCGAAGAATTTTCGAAATTACTACAGAGGGATGGGCAGTAGAGAAAGACCGCAATTCAGGTGTAACGGGCAAGGAAATATAGGTTGAGTACTTGGCGTGCCATACATTTGTTGGTTGAGGCCCTAGTTCACACCGAACTGTAGTGCCTGCACATCTATGCAGAATAGCAGTTTCCTTTTGCTATAGAATTGCACATTAAAACCCTGGGGAATTTTGGTAAGAAAAAAATCACTTAAATCGAATCTGACGTTATCGTATACAAATGCAATTTGTCATTCGTTAGTCTTGTCTTAAAACTTCACTATCGGTCAATTGAAGTCTTTAATTATAAAGAACACTTGCCAAAAAAATTTCATCGGCAAATTCCTCAGCGACCAGAGCAAACCTCTCATTGCGCCATGAAACCAACTACAACCATGTACACAGATACTTTCCCATTTTTTTGTTGAAATAAAACGCCCGAAACAAATCCGACTAACAAAAAGTGCCAATAAAAATATTAATCACTTATCCCAGTGCTCGCGCAGCAGAACAACCCCATAGTACGTGATCAACTCCACCATAAACTTGAACCCACAGTGAACAACTCTCATAAATCTTATACCGATGAACAAATTGAAAAAAAAAGCGCGGCTGCGGAACTGGGAAAACCAGGGTGCGGGGGCAGCACAACATCAGCCATCAAATGAGGGAGAAAAAATCGCGTTTTTTTCAATTTTTTTTTTTTGTTGTGCGTTAAGCCAAATGTACTAAATTTATCTGCGCCCAGATGAGTTGTGGGAGTGAATCAAAATCGGAATCGAAGCGCCGCTGCGCCTCCCATATTTCCACAGAGAACAGCGAGTCCACCGAAATGGAAATATATCGCCTTGTGAATGGGAGCGCCAAACTTTGCACACAGACCATTAAAATCAATTACCACAAAAACGAAACCATTTAATTTAAAAACATTAAAATTTATTTCATCCACACAATCACTTGACACGCGCTCTCCGTCGATCCGCGCTGCCCTGGAGTGGAGTGAAGGGGCCGGAGGTCGCCTAGAGCCCACTGGCACGGTACAACGGTGGTGGTGCTGGTGCACTGTGGCCACGACGAGAGAAAATTAATTATAAAAGCGAATTTTTCTTTTGGCCTTTCATTATTTACATGGCTGCTGGTCCGCCGGACCATTTCCATGTGCATTTCCGCGCGGACTTCCACCTCTGGCGGCCGATGAGGGAGGAGGCGTTTCCAGTGGGTGGGAAATTCAATACAGGAAATAATTATATACTGGATTTATGGTCCACAACAGTATCTGTGTGGTAATATCAACGCGTCCGTATCGATTGCTCATTTCGGACGACGACGATGGCGGAGAATTGAGTGCACAACCGTAGCGGGGATGCCATTTAAACGCCAGGATGAACAAAACGGTTCACACCGGCGGACAGCGAAATCCATCCTCGCCGGACCGCAATCAATTTCCATTTTATTTCTTTTTAAAATCCACAACAATGGCAACTCCCACTGTTCTTGTGTGGCTCTTCTTCATCAAACCGATGATTTATTTTTATTCATTTATATTTGCTCCGGCACGAGGGCCTTCTTCATCGCCGTCTTCCGATGGTGGTGGACTTTAACAAGCATGACAAATTGCAAATCCGCCCTTAAGCCTCCGCCCGCCCGCCCGTGAGGGCGTTCAAGCAAACAAACAGACAGTCAACAATCCAAGAAGACAAACGAGAACAAACAGAGAGACAAAGAATGCCAAGGGAAAGGACCACCATTCATAAATCGAAGCATATTCTGTGGCCGGGATTGACGCCAACTTTCGGTAGCTGCAACCGGTGGCAGGTTTAACAAGAAAATTGATTTCGAGCACGGTCCCAGTCCGAGGGAACAAATCATGTCATAAGTAAATTAAGCCAAATGGCTGAGGAGCGCGCGCGATATTGAAGAATCGAGTTTGTTTCTGGTTCAGATGTGTGTTCCACTGCGCTGGCGTTCGCGTCCGCTTCCTATCACAAAGCGTAATCAGAGAAGCACGAATAAATTGCTGGACAATTTTGTTGTAGCGACGACGATGACGACGCGTAACGGCATTCGAAACCACTCTCGAAAGATGAATCTTTGGCTGTTCACTGGACAAATCTGCATATTGCTTTCCAACAGATTAACTTGCTGGATAACCGATGCGTTGTTCTGGGAAGGTAATCTCAATCGGGGAGCTGTAGCCGGACCTAATCGACTTCTGCTGCCGTTTGTGCTGCGTACCTCTGCCCAGAGTTCCATGTGTGGTGGCTAACAAACAAATTTATTGACTTGTCGACAAGTGATATGATTTATGATTATTTAGCACGATGATGCTGCATTCTCGAGGATAGCCAGCCGACTCTGAGCTGACTGGTTGTTTTGTGCTTGATCCCCTTATTGTCCAGATCTTGGACTTGTATTCCTTCTACGTAGTCCTCAGCCTCATCCTCATCCTCATCGTCGTCGTTGTCGTCTTGAAGTTATTAATCGACTTTAGACCTGGGTGGAACGAGGTGCACACATAAATTACCAGACGATTTAGTAGCAAATGAAATTGTGTTTTAAATAATTTTCACATGGACACTGCGGCGGCACAATGGACCTCCGCCGGAAGGAAAGGGGTTTTAATCATTTTTCCGTCGCCCGGGACTAAGCCGCCTTTATTTACTAGGAGCTGGTAATTATGAAAAATGACCAAACTGACAGGTACAAGTTAGAAGAACAAACTTACATATTACGTCATATTAGCTTTGATTCTGATTGCCATGGAGATA
Organism: Matsumyia berberina; assembly: GCA_917880715.2. NCBI lineage: Eukaryota > Metazoa > Arthropoda > Insecta > Diptera > Syrphidae > Matsumyia > Matsumyia berberina. Next base: position 43,164,695 of record OU862870.1, read on the forward strand.
GTCTTGGTAGTCGAATTTAAACAGGGGATGTAGCCATGAGTGTTGTTTGTGTACGTAGAAGTTGTGCGTTGGTTTAGCTGAGTCGAATACACTCGGGCAATGGATTCTGTTCACTCTCCACCAACGAATTTTAATAAAATCTCTTGCTAGCCAAGATGTTCTCTATTTTATCGGAAGGCTATACAACTTGTAGTGAGAAATGCATTTCTGTGCAGGATCACTGGCTTTCTGCCAAATAGGTTCTTCATAAGAAAGTAGGCCCAATCTCTACCCATAGCGGTGGCCAAAGTCTGGGTTTAACTCCTCATGTTGGAAAAATAAATAAATCGATCAATTAACAGTAGAGTGTCATGGCTTTAAGAGTTGATTAATCTTGCCATGATTATGTCATCAGGAAATTCGAAAAATTACCGTGAATTATAGAATTTCCTGATGACATTCCCTCGGACGCCATTGAAACCTAATACTACCTGAGTTTCGAAACACTACACCTCCCTCACGCGACTGGATTATAAAGCAAATGAACGTTTTTCAACAGTCGATCTTCTCCTTTGCGTACTGCAGGCCCTTGTGCCAATCCATACAGTTCTAGTCGACTCCAAAGGGAATCAGAATGTTCATTAGCTATTCAGGGTTTAACGCAGAGATTGCAGTCATTCATTGCGTCCTTTTTCTCACATGTATGAGGGGGAAGTATTTTATGAAAGTCTACAAAGAGGTATCACAGCTCGTAAGTCCTATTTTGATGATAAGGTCCGATGACAAATTGAGAACGTAGATTTTATTTTTCAATTCGGGCTGATTCCTTAAGACACTGGTTAGAGTTTCAAAGTAGTTCCTTCTAGAATTCGAGAAATGTGCATTTCTGTCCTAAATCTTTCTTCCAGATCGCGTTCGATTTCAGCATGATCTATTCACTTCTATGGATTTTTAAAAGGCCTTTGCTCAATTCGTAAAATGAATCGGGAGCAGTAAAGGGAGTCAGTTACTTTGATCCCCATTTCTGTGCACGTTTAAGCATATGCATTCCATTAGATGGTCTAATGTGTGCCTAGATTAACTGAGAGATGAGTCGTCAAGACGCACCAATTATCTATTCCATACCCAAATCCACCGTCTGTTTTAAAGCTATTCCTGTACTGTACTGAGTCTTGTTTCAAAGGAGGATAGGGTTGCCATCAGAAATTTTAAGAAACAAGAAGTCAAGGTGGTGGGAGGGGGGGATATACGAGAAATGTTGAGGGAATTTTCTATGGTCTTGAGGGGGAGAGGCGTTATTTTCTGTATTTTTCTTTAAAGGATTTTGCATTGGTTGGTCGGTGCCCACTGCACTTAATAGCAAACAAATGCGAGCGAAAATCATCAATTGCTCTGTCTTTGGCATCGAGTACGATCTACGCTTCGCAACTTTTTAAAAACCTCAAACACAACTCGATTTCGGAGAGTTTTCGTAGAAAACTCTCGTTCGTCGAGTCTTGAGGTATTCGCCATTTCTTTACAATTGTGTAAAACTCCATTCCGAGTCTTTGTATGAACATCAAGTTTTCGTCGCGAAAACTGCAACATTGAGCAAAACTGGGCATTTACGGCAATGTCGTATTATCATCGCATGTCCTGCAAGGCGATTACTCACTTTGACGAGTTGCGAAGATCCCTAACTCCAAGGTGAAAACGCGGTTAAGTCGGTGCTTAGTCTCTAGTATGCGAACTTCGGATACCAAGCGACGTCTTACTTCAATCCAGACTTCTTGTAGTGTGTCGGGCTCCGCTACGTGTGACCTTCTTCGTCGAGTAATCGTGGGTCCACGATTATTTTTAACAACAAAAACCTTATGAGAGTGATGTCTCTCCAATGCCATCAACCTCTGTAAATGTTCTTGATCGGTAAGGAAGAAACCAAAGACGAGGGGCCGGTTTAACCGATGTCAGCAACCTCCTTCGAGGATGTGAGCGTCGTCATTGGCGCCTTTAGGACTCATCCGAGTCCGAATTTTTGCTCAATTCTAGATTTGGGTACTTTGTTTCTCGCGTGAAAAAAAAGGATGAATACAAATTTAAATTCCTTTTTCCTGTGAAAAATACAATAATTGTCTTTTCGGGATCCACCTCAGATGGACCATACATATAGCAGCACTTTAGAAACAGAACTTTCATATCTGTCACTAACTATAATGCTGTCGGCCAACTTACCTATTAAGAGAAATATCGAACCAGGCCATTTTGCCGTTTTCCAATCGTAGTCCGGTGAATCTTTCAAAATTCGTCGAAGTTCGTCCCTAATACCGATTCCTCGTGTGCGATAGCATCTGGTTGATTTCAATTTTACCTATCCTAACGGTTTCCATCTAAGAACAGCCTAAAGTTCCTCACATTTTGCTAACCAACTTCACAGTAGTCTGCAGTTGTCTTTTCCACCAGCTTCATTTTGTATGGCTAACCTCTGTAGTTTCCATGCCTAGTGGTAAGCGCTACAATCCTTGCAAGAAGCTAAGAACTTCTCTCCTTAAAGCGAGACATTTTAATCCCCTTTTTGGCTTGCCTGTGCTTTGCTTCGTTTTCCGACGTTTTTGGGTGTTGGACCTTTGGTGGCCCATGTCATGACCTTTACCAACCTCCTACTGCCCGCAAAACGCCAAGTGATATCCACTTGCTTTCCCCTTTTTTTTTGTCGGGTTTGGTTACGCTATACTGGAACACTAAGACGCAACTGGTCCATCGTACTACCACAAAGTAGGGCCCAGTTTTTACCCATTTTACGGAAATTTCCTCGACTTTCGGAAAAAGACGAGAAGTCACTCACTTACAGTATCAGCACTCACCATATCAGCACCATAACTGCCACCTGATCCAAGCAAAGGCAGGACAATCACAAAGGAAATGATCCGAAGTATTGTCGCCCTCTGCACAGGCGTCGCAGACAGTTGTGTCACTTAAGCCTAACACACTAAGATGCTTGGCAAAAGTGTAGTGTCCCGTTAGAACACCAATAAGTTGTATACAGTCTCTGCTGCTGAGTGACATCAAGAATGTCGCTGATTTCTTACAAACCTTTGGGAGCATTCGTTTAGTCTGCCTGCACCATGGAGAGCCGTGCCACACACAATTGTGTTTGTCGGAAACTCAATCGTCAATGGAGGCCTTGACCGAGGGCGTGGGAAGATCCAACGCAGGTTCAGGCCCCGACAAAACATCCTTTGAACCTTGTCTAGCAATCTCATCAGAACTCATTTTCAAAAATCCCAGTGTGAGCTGGGACCAAGACAAGAGTCAAAGAGCGAATTCAGAGAGTTCTTGGATTCTCGCATTATTTTGGAACTGATTAAAGGGTTGAGCAAGGCCTTAAGCGCAATTTGGCTATCGCTACAAACGACCCTTCCACCTATTCTTAACAATATAGTCTGGGGCCATTAAGTCAGTAAATGTCTCTGCTTGAAAAATAGAGGCATGCTTGCCCAACGAGTAGTGAACTCTAGTGACATCGACCTCGACCTGAAGGCACCAGCATCGGACTCATGGCTGGTTTTGGAGAAATGCGTGAAGATTCGACTACAGCCCCGTCCAGCCTCATACTCTGGCTGAAGGCAAGAAAAATCGCCTTCCCCTTGCCTGACCCTCATGCAGGTGATTCAGCTGATGGATCATTTATTTCGAACCGATTGCAGTCTTTTTAGTAGCACCCATAGGGTAGTGTCATGTCTGGCGAGTTCGTCAGCCCTGTCGTTTCCCAGAATGGCTTAGTGGCCTCCACCCTGCCTAGATGAATGTTGTATTGCTTCACCAGCTGCTCAACGAACGGGCGGCAATCTAAAGGGACCTTTCAAGTGAACGATCAGGGTTTTTACTACTAGCTCCAGAACTATTGTCAATAGGGAATACGAGAGAATGAGAGTTTCTGTGGCACCAAATGTTATAGATCCTCAAAGTGTCCCGGCCTTTCTACTTTTCGAATACTTCTACCCCACCAGAGAACTAAACGAAAATAAATAGAATTAAATGTTACAATACAAAAGTAATTGTCCATCCCGACGTCAAACACCACATACCGTCACAACCAACAGATATTAATCGAGTTTCATGGGTTGCACTGTTCCTTCGAAATTGCTTTGTAATCCCGAAAGTTATGCGGTGTACACAGGTACATAAGCCCTTCTCCAACTCAATCTAAATGAAAATTTGGATTATGGAGAAATTCTCAGTTGTCAATTGCACCCCTTATCCACTGTCCAGCAGACACTGTTGTGTGACTTAAAACTCGTAACGAATTCGTGTTAATTGAAAATCCTATCATCCGTTTGGGTGACCATCTGACAGGCGTGTAAATCGATTCCCGACTGCCAACAAAATTATTCAAGCCACTGAATTGACAAAATGTGTTATTTTTAAGTGTCCGTAACAAAGAAGAAAAATTTCATCTATATGCGCCGCCATTTGGGAAACAAACGACTCTGACAGACACTTAGTTCACTCTTGTTGTCCGTGTTGTATCCGTTTAATCATAAACGAATGTTTCGCTATTCGTGATGAGTGTTCCATTAATATTGTATTTCAAATGGAAGTGTACAAATTGGAGCGACAGTTTTCGATCACAGAACAACTGTTGCGTGCTCGCATCGTAGGTGGCTGAGATGGACTCATTTATTTTCCTCTAAATAAAAAGGAATAATTAATAATATTTCTCTTGTCGTTGAGGTCACAAGACTTTCGGGGGTTTCGGGATAAATGGAAATGTCAAAATGTGTGTCTAAAATTAGTCGACCCACAATTAGAGTGTCATGTACAGCTAAATAGTTTTGTAATGCATTTTGTATGTGATAATGCCGTTTGTCACTAAATTTATATTTAGACGAATATTGACATATAACAAATAGTGTTGTACTCACATTTTAAGCTCACGCTAGTCCTTGATCCACTCAACACAATTTCTGAACAGTAGTGTTATAAATCGGTCTACGCATGATCAGTCCATTGTGCCACACTCATGTCAATACAGACCAATTGTGATACCCATTGGGGGTAAAAAGATGCCAAAGAAAGTCACCACAACCCCTTCAGGGATCTTCTTTCGTAGATTCGTAGCTTTTTCATGTCGTATCGCATAGTATACTTCTCTAAGGGGAGATAGGGATCTTCTGTCGTTCTACATGGTTGGTTGATTGGTTTAGTGGGTGTCCTAAAGACTTACTTAGACCTCAAACGGGTCCATTGTACCCATAAAAAGTATACTCATGGGAGTCAAACCAAGCGATAGGGTTGGCTAATCCGGAAACCACGCAGAAAGGGATAAAAAGCTTCCTAAAATCAGCGATTTTAAGGTCCTCTAGCCCATAGAAGAAGCCAAGAGTACCAAGAGTACGCAGTCTTCTAGTGGCCAGTGCGGCACAGAAATAGGTCATAGCTTCCTCGTACAGATCCAAGTGGCTAGATAAGTAAGTAGGTAGAGGTGAATGTTCAAAGAACCCAATAGCGCTAAGGCGCTGTTTTGATTTCACAGCTCATGTGACCTTTTGTTTATGTGAGAGTAAGAATGGCCAGAGATCCTTAGATCCATCCGGTGGAGTTAAGGAAAAGAACCAGTTTACCAATTTTCTCATTCGAGATCTCCTTAAATTCGTCAAAGATTGGTTTGCCTAACACGTGTTGTCTAAGCGAAGTGGGACATCTGCAGAAGAATAGAACGACAGTTTTTTTCTTCTCCTTAATATCGTCTGACTGCTGACTGTTACAGCTTCAAGAGTGTGCGTTGTGGGAAATGCCAAATCGCTGCATGTACGCCAATTGGTCAGTCAGCTATGCTTATATCCTTACAATTCTAGCGATATCTGGGTGGGTCCTATTAGGGAGCTCTTTGATTCTGCTCCTGTTATATGTTGATATTATGCAGTTGTTTGTTCTCCCCCCTCTGAGGGGGGATAGGAAGTGTGAATGTATATTACCCTTGATCTCCCCAGCGGTATATCGACTTGTTCCGCGAGTGACCTGTCAAAGGCTGAGTCTTGTTGGCTAGTTCGTCGTCCAGCGCGTTTGTTTCCGGCAATGTCACTAACTCAGGACCCATTAGAACGTGAGTGAACAGATTAATGGATTGGATTGGATTGGGTTGGGACCAAGATGGGTATGTTATGCTTGGATGTTGGATCGTTTTTAAGCAGTCAGCAGGCTTCCCTAAATGACAGAAGCTTCTCGTAGAAAACGGTCGCATAGTTAGCGAGGCGATAAGATTTGAATAAGTTGGGGGTTTCTGGAAAGACTACCGCGCCTACCTTGCAGTCCATTTCTGAGTCGTCAGTATAGATGGCTGTGTTATTGCTATCAAACACTTTTCTTTTCTTGCATTCAGCTGTAGAAAGAAAACCTGCAGTATTGTAAAATTTAAATTGGGGGTGATATAGTCTATCCGGGAAGCTGGTCTAGGAACCGGAGGGTTCGGCTGTCCAATTGACGTATTTCATAGGTCTGATAACAGTGCAATATTGTAGATAAAGAGATCATGGACTAACAGGTGCAGGTAACCCCTAGGCCAGCAGTCGGGCATGATCGCAAAGCTCCCGTTCTTTTCATTCTTTTAAGACTTTTAAGGACGTTCTCCTTACTTGTGACGATGGCAGTGTACCTTAGGGTAATTTTTGACTGGATTGTGAGAGAAGTTGACCTCTAAAGCGACGAAGTGTGAAGTTCGACGTATTGGTTTTTGAAGCGGCAAACATGAGCTCAATTTTACCCGGAATGATACCGAGCCCACAGCTTAGAGCCCGTGTTTTTTTTTTTTAATGCAGCTTTCATCGTTTTCCTTTCCTCCGATCACATCAATACTGTCTAAGTCTTTAACTACGTCAAAGTTATATCGGTTGAGGGTCCAGTTCTGTCACAAATGTCGGTGTTGGGTGTCCTTTGATCTCGACAGTCTTGTCTTTTAATTTTTTTAGTCATCTTCCTCTAAGAAGATGTGGAACTTCCTTGCTTCTGACTGCCGATAATTTCAGTTCTGCGAAGGTCTTTCAAGAATGAGGAATATAGTGAGAGCGTGTCGCTTTACCGATCTTGCGATCTATATAATGCGACGAGTTTGTCGGGAATGTCAGAAGTAGATATTGCACTGTATCTCAATAAATCCTGTCATACGCGACTTTAAAATCGATAAAGAATAAAAGGGCGGATAACCACGGATTCACGGCGATCACAATGCACAGTCATTTGCCATTGAAAATGTTTGCAATTGAGTTTGTTGCGAGTAAATTTATGCAGCAGAATCTGTCCAAAGTTTGAAAAAGCAATGTTTACAGCACCGAAACCAAGATGCGACTGTTCCGCCTTGACGTGGAGTCATTACTCCTCTATGGGTGTAGGGTAGGTAAGGTAGTTAGGTAGAGGTGGCGGTTCTAAAAACCCGATTAGCGCTAGGATGCGCCGTTTTGAAACCACAACTCATTTGAACTGATTGTTTGTGGGCGTTATAGGTTGATAGACGGAGATATTTAGGTCCAACCTGTGAAATTAAGGAAAAGGTTTATTTAACTAATCTTTTTCTTGGAGATATCTTTGAGGTCGTCGAAGAAGGGTTTGCAAAGAGTGCGCTGTCTGTCCCTCCAGGACCGAGTTTTTACAGAAGAAATGATGCAGATATTCTTTTTCTTTTTCGGAATACCTAGCTTGGCTGCGTGGTCTCCCACTGGCCTGTACTAGCGGCTACGATTCTCGAACTCTAGTCTTGTCTTGTTTTCTGTTTGTTGTAACCGGGCCAGATCTTCCTCGATATGACGTAGTTGCTAAGCCTATTCCACATTTGATTGGTCATTTTCAGAAAGTGGTGTTAAATATTGCACTTAACGGCTCCTAGACGGATAATAATAGCGGATAACAGCTTCCGCCAGTCAGTCGTTAGGTGCTGATTCCCCCAGGTCGTCGGCTTTTTCGTTGCCGTCAATTTTACTATGACCTGCGACCCAGGTGAGAGTGACTCTGCACTGGACCTCCAGCTGATTTATCTCTTCCTTGCATTGCTTTACCGGCTTTGAGGATGAAGTGACCGAATCAAAAGCTTTGATAGCGGCGTGACTGTCAACAAAGATAGTATTGTTGTAGATGGGTGTTGGAACATTTTCTAGCACACGGTAGGCTTCCTAATTGGCAAGGAGCGCTGCTTGGAAGTCGAAAGGATTTCGACATATTCACAGCCTCTATGGGTGTACTACTTGGAAAGTAACCACTGCTGTCACTCGTACGCATTATACTGAGGATTTTCTGTCCGAACAGTATCTCGGACGAGAACCGGTCAGGAATCGATAGACACCACCATACGACGAAGAAAGTGGCAGTTAATTGGTCATGCCTTACGGCGCGAAGACAATTTCATTGCAAAGTATGCTATGCGATGGAATTCACCCACCCAATCAGGCAGAAGAGCGGGTCGCCCAAGGCAAACGTGGCGCAGAATAGTTAGATAGAAATCAAGGGATGAGTTGGAGGGAGCTGAAACGTGTTACAGAACTCGGTACAGGATGACGCGCAGGTGCAGGTCTCTAGCAGAAACCTAAACCCAGAATCGTTTCATTAGGTATCACGACAATTCCGATTCATACTGCCGTCTAGTTACCCCACCTGAACAACTTGGTGTCTGTTCCTAAAGGTGTCTGGATTCGAAATTCCAAATAAATATGCGATGGCATTCCCCCCAATCCATATCCTTTTTAAAAATAAAAAAGGCGTAGCTCGCCCCGTAAGTCATACTCATCTTTCAATTATTTATTTCAGGAATATAAATAGTTTACCTAGATCCTGAATCCGACGCCGATGTAGAGTGTCGAGAATACTTATTCTTAAAGACTCTGAAGAAAAGTAATACGAGTACGATCGCATTGAAATTTAAATCTTAGAGAGAGGGAATGCCTGCCCTCGAAGGCGGCGCCATCCGGCCGGTGTGCGAGGATTTTTATTCCAAAAATCATATATGTGGACATTTATTGCCTAATTAGGGATTGTTCCCTGAACCCCGCTCCGATTTCTTTCCTTTTTTAACTTGTGATTTATAGCCTCGACGTTTAATAGTTACACCGAGCGTTGTTGGCAAACAATTTTTGTTTTCTCCGAGTTGTTGTAGGGTGCATTTCAATTTTTTGAGAAACACTTTTCCAAGGGCTAGTAGTTCAAAGTGACCACCGTGCTGCCGTTTACCTCAATTCCTTGCCGCCACCCAGCACTTTATAGGTCCTTATAAAAGTTTTAATACGCATTTTATTGCCAAGACCATCACCTCGTAATTGGTGGCTGTGAACACGTCCTCCGCCTATTCCTCTGTCAGTCGGCGCTCCACAATGACTTTATTACGATGTGACATCAAAGGAGCTGTGAGAAAGAGTTCCTCTTAATTGCAGTGTTGTGCGGTGCAGCAGTGACGCCGCTGCAGTTGCAACTGTACCATTTTGGATTGAAGCCTCTTGAGAGTATCGCTTAATTTTACCATCGGTGCCACCTTCCAGATTCAAAGGATTTTTCGGTGCGCGCTACGCCTTTGTTGATTGAAATGTTTTGAAAGAAGTCACAGCCTTTTAAGGGCCAGCCACCGACAATGATAATGATCCATGCCGAAAGACACCCATCTAGATATTTTAATTGCTTGATGAAAGATTTGTGGTAATGACTGTGAAGAGTGCTCCCGGCTATGGTCACATCGTTTTCCATCGTCTTCGCTGTGTAGGGCATGGGCCGCACACAGGGGAACGATGGGTAGGTTTGCTGATACGGATTTGATTTAATGGCAACTGCATCGAGTAAAGAAAAATGATAAATGGCATAATTTTTCGGTTTGTTGGCGCTCTTGATACGCATGGATGCGGTTTAGCTGCCGGACCTCAAAGGGTGCGCAGTGAATTATTGTATCACATAAACTGTTAAATTAAATAAATAATTGAGTTATTTATGTGGATTTAATTTTGATAGTAGCTGTGGCCGGGGTTTGTTTTATCGCCCTTCATAGAGATATGGCAATTGAACTCTGAAGTGAATCATTATGTTCATTTGTGTTAAATGTGATTGGAAAGTGAGCTTGTTGGTTTTAAAGAGGCGTTCTATATACCCTTTAATTCTATCAGCTCTAGAACAATCTTAGGGTTACAAAGACCGCCATCATGTAGTCGAGCTCCATTTACTTTGCTCAAACTAATCGTATCTTCTAAATGCATTCTTGTGTTTATATTAATCGCAACTCCGCGTGAACTGTAGGGACACCCAAAACGACCAAAAGGACCTTCCCTTCGATTACTGATCAAAGCTTTCTCGGTTCTTGGCATGTTTCTAGATTCGTGTAGCATATACTTACTCTTTCTATCCTTTCAACGTCAATTTGGAAACATGTGTATATTGCTAAATGGGAAGTACGATGACTGGATCTGGTTGCATAGCAGCTAGTGTCATGAGAATTACGCCAACAGCAGGGCTAGAGACTATTCTCAACCTGCTTCCTTTATACGGGAATCTGCGGCCAGAAGTGCCTTGAGAATCAGCTAAACAAATAGCTGGAATCAAGCACGACGGAGGATGCTCAGATCCTAAGTAAGTACATGGAGATTGTAGCAACCACTGACTATACGGGGCCCTACTTATACTTCAAAAGACCATTCTCTTTCTCATTCCCAAGCAGTACCAAGCACGCGAACCAAGCCAGCTATACCGTTGAGTACGAAATGGCGTGGGAGCATACAAACTAAGCCACATTTATTCAGTTAGACTCCCGGACTATACTAGCCTTTTCCAGGCGGAGGTACTTGCAATGGCAATTGCTGTCCGTGAGACTGCGATGAAGGTAATACCACGTAATGATATCACCTCTTTCATCGAGAGTAGCACTGGCTACGACCGGTTCGGATTCCGCGCTATTGTACAGGAACCCATCTATGGCTTTTTTAAACAACGGGGTACACCAATTTCGCCTAGCCCATTGGGAGAATGTCCCCGGACTTAGACGAATCAAACCCTTTTCCTACAAGGAAATTCTAAATCTTGACAGAAACAACATAAGGAAGCTGGTGGGCTTCCTTAACGTTCATTCCGCCCTAAGATATCATCTCAACAAACTAAACCTTTGTTTGGACACAGAGTATCGGTTCTCTTTGGAAGGGGAAGAAACCTCTGAGCACATTCTCTGTAAATGTCTGGCACTATACTGGGTACCTAAACGCATCTTTCATAAGGAATTCTGTTCGCTGGCGGCGTTTAGAAACTCAGCTACTAATGATATAATAACCTTCATTAGGAAAGTAGTAGACATATTAGGTTAAGTAGACCGGAGACACAATAGATCTTGCTAGGTCACACGGACAGGTTTTTAAAAAAATTCGAGAAGTTTACAGAAGACTTCAACCCCAGTACAAGTGGGTATATCAACACTCTAAGTCCAACACCTCAATCAGTGAAATATACCAACCAGCAATTTTTCTTATCTTAAAGATAACTTTTTTAAGGAAGTTTAAACTGCTCAGCTATCTAAGAGGTGCAAATGGACTTCCGTTTCTTGTTCGTCTCTACAGCTTTATTCGTCATGGTTGACAATGTTATTCCACCTGTTCCTCCCGGTTTTAATCGCTTATGCTGGAGCGTACAAGATGATATTGTGTGAACCCTTTACCTTAGGGAATTCCAAGGTCAACCGACTTTGGAGAAAACCTAAGCTAAGAACAGGACTAGCTAAAGAGGCTGGTTAGGGCCTAGACTGACCCTGAATTGTAGCGCCACCTAACTAAGTATGATTTGCAGTCCGCGATTCGGAGTCGACAATAAAATTCTTAGGTCATTCCTATTTGTGTGGAAAATATGACACGCACAACAAGAAGGGTGGCGAAAGGCTAGGTCTGGGCCCTTTATGACCCGCCGACGCAGACATTTCTTAGAGCTGATAATCGTACGGCAACCCACTTTCCTGATTTCAGTGCAAACCGTTTGTGGTGACAGAGCGGTGGCTCTGTCTGCGCTCAGCTTACCAACATTTGGCCATCAAAATTCCGTCAAACTTGGCTTACGACACCTAAATGGCTTAAAAAGATGAGTCAAACTTAATGGCAATATCTTACCCCAGTTCTGTGACAACACTTTGTATACGAATTTGATCAATTTCGGAACTCATTCCACTGGTTCAATCACACCGAACAGAACCATTATTAGGAGTAGAAGTCATTAAATTCTCTAGGCGGAACTTTACAAAAGCTCAACCGCCCAAAAAATGTCGAAATGGCCCCAATTTAGAGTTTAAAAAGTATATTACCGTGTAAACCCCTAATTCAAGTCCTCCGCAACATTCTCACCAGCACTTCGGATCGGTATCAATCTTCATTTGTAGCGAGTTGCTAGACGCTCGACTTGTCCAAAATTTAACATAATTCAAGCATACATATTCAGAGTTGTAGCCCTATTTTCATGGGAACATGGTCTCACCAGCCCAAAACTGGTCCACGGTACACCTTTCATGTACCCGGACCTCAACAAAGGCAACACAATCACTTCGCCGGCATTGTATACGTTGGCCGAACAATCTATTTTGTAGTAACACAAGATATTTCCCGAAGATGTCACAAGATGTACCCTCATTTAGAAACACATAAAAACAAAAGATGAGCCCAGTTCTAAGCCGGTACGAAGGGATAGCTCTTTAAATTAGTGCAGCGTCAAAGCGTCTGGGACAGCGCGACCGTTCTTAATTTAATTCAACATATTAGATAACCGCTAAGGACCCATCACGACGGACAATTAATGTCGATGGGTTGTGGGTCTCCCATAAAATCCAGATTTAATCGAATTGAGAAACAATAAATAAATTTCCATTTCAATGGACGCTCGCTCGGACGGCTTAGACTGTGAGGAGCCCGTATTCGTCGGGCAACTCTGAGTTGGAGTGTGGTCCGAAGGCTGCATTTTTCTCCGAAGAAAGGCCAACTCCCAAATACCCACCTTCTTATCAGCGCCGGAAATTAATAGATGCTCGTTCTCCGACAGGTTTGCCCTGATAAGGAACCCATCAGCGCGGCGAACCTGGCGTAAGTGTTTTCGGGCAGCAACGAACAAGTGGTAAAGAGAAAACCGGGAAACAAAGCAGCCGTGGATATATGCGTGGTGGTGTACCTGGCCACAGATGCATCTCCATACCACACCGGCATTCGAAGCTGATCGGGGAACTGTGAGCCGCGGTCCAGGTGGTGCCCACTTAAATGTGTGTGCCTTCGGACAGCTCTGAAAAAGACGAATCACTCTTATCAAGAGTCGTAATTTTTCATGAGATATCTCGAGATAAGGTGTCGTGGGGTATGAGAACGTCGGACAACTCGAACCTAGGTGCCTCTCCTCGTTCCCAATGATTAACCATCTGCATTTACAATGACAAATTTTGGGAAAGCAATGACCAGAGATTGTTAGTTGGCATCATTGTCGCTGGAGACTATCGAAACGACAAATGGATTATGATGGAGTGAGAATAGCGAAGAACAAATTTAATGGTAGCGTTTAGCATTATCTCGGGGACCTTAATTGTTGAACATTAGACATGATATTTGTTGTTGGGCTCGGTGGGATATCCACGGAGTTGAGCGTTGTGCTTGTAAGGTCTGCCATTTGTTAGTGTCGTTATAAGAATTGCTTCCGAAGCGGCGGCTAGGAAAGGGCTTGAATATTTTATTGCGATCTGTATCGAGCGATAGATCTCAGTCTAGATTAGGCGGATTATCGCATTGTGACATAGACTCAGTACCCAACGAGGGACTTTAGTACATGGGTCTGTTTTGGAACTGTCAGTCAGTAGAACACATGCTGGTTGGCATAATGCAATGATCACATTGGTTTAAATGTTCTAAGTAAAATTTCCATCTGAAGTCCTCTGGTAGATTACAAGTGTCAACTAGGGTTCTATGCACGTTTGCGAAACAGAGACTATTGCATCGACAATGCGCGACCGCTTTTCTGTTTACGACTGGAATACAGGTCAAAGTAGGGCCTAAATGTTTCATAAGTTCGTTTGTGGATTCATTGCCTACAATTCCTGAGAGGCCAAGTTTGATAAGTGATTGTTACGTTTCGTGACAGCCTTTGACTAACAAAGACTCCATTGAGTGGAACGTAAGTGCTTTAAGCGCTACCATACGTAGGTTTGTTTGATTTTGAATGCCTCATATAAAAGCATGGTATTCTTCCAAAATACATTCGCTTAATGAAAACATCAAAATCAGAAAAAACACAACGGGTACCTTCAAGGCCTTGAGAAGTCTTAGACAGATCCTGGAGAATATAGTGCGAAGTTCAACACATGAGGAAACACGAGTATTTTCTGCAAGCCAATACAAATTGTTGCTTATGGAAGCTGTCTACAAACACCGACGTTTCGGCCAGAGTAGTTTCCTCCTTCACTTCGTCTCTACAGCTTCTACAGAAACTATTGGAGGGATTCCTAATCTTGCCTAAGTTTTTCCGGTTAGTAGATAAAAGTCTGTCCGTCTTTTTTAAATCCAGCTTGGGTCAGATTTGTTTTGATAAGAGACAAGTGCTGATATGGTTCCACCTATTGTTTGATTGATTCCATAGGGGAAGAAGGTTATCGTTGAGATGCCGTCGTGCGCCTTCTTTTGCCAACTCGTCCGCCCTGCAGTTGTCTGGAACGTATCTATGTCCTGGAACATATGTAGGTCTCATTAAGAGATCTGCGGCATTGCTTTACAAACCATGATCGTGATCGTAATAGCGCAACCATCTATGGAGTTAATTGAAAGTCAAGCTGCAGTTCCGCAATCTCGTGGATTTCTGCCTGAAATACACTGCAGCGATCCGGCAGCCATTTGGCAATGGCTATGTCGGGCGCATTTGATAAAACTCCCACCTCGTATCATTTTGGATCCATCTGTTAAACGCGGAGTCCCTTAAAACTGCACTGGACTCCCAAGCGCTTCTGCTAGGAATCCAAGTTCTGTATCTGACGTCAAGATGAGGGGCAATATAGTCCATTTTACTAGGACAGTACTGTTGCCATTCAGGAAACAACAGTGGCCCCTTGTTGTGCTGTTCAGCGGGGGTGATTCCCTGAGCCTAAGTGCTGCTTTAGCTGCCGTTACCTTTCCGAAGATTTCGACAGGAAGCAGGTGGGGCACTCGTCATGCAAAAACATGATAGCCTCTGTATCTTTTTTAAGCTAAGCTTGTCTTCAAGAATCTCTCTAAAATATCTGACGTGGTCTGCAAGTTCCATGTTTCGTTTTATTTGAGATTAGGAGGTGGATACATGTGTAAAATTTTGTGACGTCTTGTGAAAAGGACAAGTTCGGTTTTTAAGAGATTAACCTCAAGGCTTACCTTATTTTTCCACTTTTGTTAAGGACATCCACTAAGTCTTTTATTTTGGAGAGGAATTCCCTCCCTATCTAATATCATTAACAGTCCGTTCAATACCGTAAGCCGTGAGTGGTGCTAGTACTCCGCCTTCCGGTATACCTCTACAAACCTCTGCTCATTGAGCCGCACCGTAGATCGGCATGGATGAGCCTGCTTTTAAGATTTTGTTCAATCCAATAGCAAAAGCAACTGTTCTGTTAAAAACAACCACAGAGATTTTACATGAGACCCTCATCACCTTCTTCGGCAAAATTGGACAAAAGCGCACAATTTGACAGAAAAATTCTACGTTGGCGATGTATAGGGAAAAATATTTAACCACAACCTATACGAGCTGTACAGCAACATCGTAAAGCTGATGAACACCAATGAAGAGTTACGCATAAGAAGACGAACTCATCTTCGATGGTGTGGACAAATAAATGTTGACCTTCAAGTGATTTGGCATTCGCTGAGATCTTGATTCAGCCCGAATTGTGGAGCAAATAAAATATGAAACTACGAGATCTTAGAAAATTTGCAGATTAAGGTGGAGGGCTATAGGAATAATAGGAGATAACAGACTTTTTTAAATTTTTTATTTTATATTTGTTCCGGGGCCAACCCCACAGAGTGACCCTAGAAAATAATAAAATAAAAACCGATTCTTGTAGGCTTTAAATTAGAGTGTCAAAACTTCCGAAAAACAACAACACAAGTCAATCATAACCCCATTCTCTGGATTCGTAATTAACAAAAATAGAACTAATTTTATGTACAAAGTGAGAAGTTGGCCACAAATAATGAAACTCCTGTAAACATAAATATTACACCGCTTACAACAAATTCAGCTCACACGCTCGTAAACCCGCAACACCAGACGATAAATTAAAATTTCTGTGTTTGTTGAACTTTATTGACTAAAAGATCCCATTTATCTGACAGTGTTTGACATTCATAGATGCGACTTCCCCCCGAAACGAAAAATTCCTTACGCCGCGATCATATTTATGGGATGTCTAAATGGAGTATTCCCATCGTAATTCTTTTCGACCTCGTCGAAGATATACTTCTGACACAATCTCCTCCAGACGTTGATCTGGCAGCTGTAATCGCACAAGACTCCACGAACCATATAGGAGTCGAAATTGTGGAAAAGACTTTTCTTTTAACGCTGTGTGCGTCCATGCGGCGGCGGCGGTTGTTATCGAACAGGGTACTCCTTCAACACGGGTGACATGTCGTCGTCTAGTGCCAAAATAAGACACTGTGACGCACAGTGCAGCTGCTGGGAGATTTGTCCTCTGGCGTGGCTCTCGTGTTTGGTTAAGTGACGAAAGTGTCAACATTGATTGCGCTAGGCGATGGTCGGGTGAGTATGTGACTCTAAATTGAATTTTAACTGCACAATCACCAAACAGATACTTAAGGATAATTGAGATAATAATTAAGGGCCTGCGTGATCTGTAAGGGTACATGAGAGCGGATAATGACTTCCTTTTTCCTTTCAAATTTGATGGATGTGAGGATGAGGTTGTGCTATGATGAATGACAATTGCAATGAGAAAGTGTCAGTTCCATAAGGTTAATCATATCTCGAGCTGTCGGCAGTCTCGTACTGCGTAATGTTTTGGTAAATGGGTTTAATAATAGAAGAGAAGACCCCAGCCCAAGCCCAATCCCCCTAAGTTTAAATTAAACTTCCAGATTGCCATCTACTGCTCTACGTGGTGTTGAGCACTCGAGAAGTGCACGATTCTCCTCACGTTTTTTTTTGCCGCAAAACCTGGCAAACAAATAAAACTAAACTTTTAATTACGCACATCTCGTGTATTTGTAATTGCCTAAGACAAATTTGAAAGTCGTGTTTCGTTGCGTGCCGACTACGAGTGCATCAGTATTTATTTATGCAGTACACAGTATTTAACGGGGAAAAGAGTTAATAGTTTGTTAAGTCGGTTAGAAGTTCACTGATACAAATCATAGTTCAGGAAGTGGCTGCCTTGACAATCCGTTTACAAGACTATGTAGATACCAAATTAGACGCTTTGCCGGTTTCTATGTTGCTAATAATCAACCTCATTGAGGAGTAACTTTTCAGTGAAACTCATTGCGGAATCGTAAGGTTGAAACCACTTTGTTCGAGTTACTTTGTTGCATTAAGTGAGCTAGGATTGATGTGCTTTTATCACACCAGGAGTGAGAAATGAGCAGAGGTACAACATTGCATTGAAATGATGAGTGCAACGTAGCGTGCCAGGCACATGGACAAAAATGCTAAGCACGATTGTTACCGATTGGCTCGGTACGTTGGAGTACTGTGCGAACTCCTTCGGTTCAAGCCACAGTAGTTTAGAATACAAATTTTATCCGGCACTGTCTCTCAGCGAAGAATGATAATCCGCCGAAAGTATAATTTATTATGAAGAAGCTTCTCAATTTGCAATTCAAACTAAGGCAATCAATTGTAGGTATCTTGCATTAGTAAGAAAAATGGGTGAAAAGAAATACGTACGAGTATTCTAATAAAGCCAACAAATTTAAGCAAACTAAGGGAAAAAAATAGTTGGATATTGTAGAAATAGGGTAGACACTGACCTGGTGATACGCATTAGATGTGCTAATTTTAATTCCATTCGGTAGCCATCGGGCATTGATTGTTATCCACACGGAATAGTATTGGAAACAACGATAGCGGTCACACCCCCAAAGTTGGTCACTGGCATCGGTTTAACCGAAACCTCATCATAGGGTTCTTTGTAACCAAGGAACAATGGTCAACAATCCGGTTAGCCCCTTTCAGTGTGGTTTCGGGCCGGGAAAGTCCACATTATACCAAGTTTTTATACGTTGGCAGATCCTACAGCAAACCCAAGAAGTCCAAATCGATACTCAGCATTAGTAGGTTAGGTTAGGTTTCGAAGGGTGTGTGATGGAAAGGCCTCATCACTTTTACTCGGAGACCTGAAGGTCCATTGTGAGTACCCTTTTATTGTATGGTTCCCGGGACAGCCTAAGGACCCATCCTATTATTAGCTGAATTGAATTGAATTGCAAAGAACCTTGATCCTAGTGCGCACAGACGTCGTTCTTGCAAGGCAGGGCTGTGGTACAGCAGATGTTGGATTGAGTCTACCTCTTCTTCATCTCGGCAGCGTCTGCATAGATCGTTGGACTCGATTCTCCACTTGCGGAGCATGGCTCCGACTCCGACTGCCTGACTGTCAATGAAGATGGTGAACTCCGATGGAGGAAGGTGACAATCTCTTATGCAGCCTGCAGCTTTTTCTATTGCCAGGATCTCGGCTTGGAAGACGCGACAGGTTTCCGGCAATCCAAAAGATTCCTGTTTTTGTAGGGTTTTCGAGTGAAATCCGGCTCCGGCTCCGGTTGCTGTTTCCGTTTTTGAGACGTCAGTGTAAATCGCGATTTCGTGGTCTTTGATTACATTGTTTGACTCACAGTCCTCTCGAGATGGGTATAGGAAAATTAGTGTTAAAATCATTTCAGGGGGTCAGGTAGGCCGAAGTGGCTGTGAGGCTTTCGGAATTATATTTCTCGCTCTTCGCTCATTTACTTAATTATGTCCAGTATCCTCGCGTGTCCATAGGTGGTCTGCTTCCCCAGGTTGGATTCTCTAGTCTAAGTGCCCCTTTTCCGGCAGCGCTTTTTATTAACAGGTCCAGAGGGTAGAGATGAAGGAACATATCCAGCCCTGCTTGTGACAGCATAAGTAAAAAAAAACAAAGTAGCTGGCGCGAAGGCTCAGGATGAGCCAAGGTCTAGCTTCTCGCAACCATTCATGTTTTGCGTGTTGTATTATTCGCGCAATTGGAAGGAACCTACAACTCATTGTCGACTCCGAATGGCGAATTGAGAAGCTTTTTCATGACAGATTATACTTTCGGAGGCTTGTCATTCCCCGACGAGAAGTGGTGCCGCGGAAAATGTTCGGTGGGCTTAAGCCCACGTCGGTTGAATCAGCAGTCCAACGCACTAACCACTGAGCCACGCGACCAATTATCCGAAAACCTGATGAAAAATTTCATCAAAAGAATGTCCAGTTGTAGGCAGAGCTTCATCACTTTCCAATACCGGTTGGGTACCACTGCTATACAATTTTTTTAGAAATTAAAGTTCAGATTTTTTCTCATCGGTCACTCATTTTCTTTGGAAAGTTTTTCTGAATCTGTATTCTTTGAAAATTATTTTGTTCCAGCCCGTTGCTTGTTAACAACGTATATGGCATATCAAAAAGTGACATCAGTGAACATGATCTGGTTGGACCAACTGCGTCGACACAATGCATTTGTTGCCTGCCATTTGCCATCTAGATTGTCGCTTTATATCTCTGCCGCTTGATCAAGAAACTTGACGAGAACTTCCCGCACAGGATTTGTACCCATTAATATTTATTATGAGAATAAGTATTCCTCGCCAGTACATTGTTGCGGTGAAGATATGAATCTTTCACAATTATTAAAGTATAATATTGGCAATTGTCATATCTGTGTACAGAGAGGGCTTTGCTGAAATAGTACCGACTTGCATGAAAATTCGATGAGATTCATCCAACTTAATGTCTCATGTACTGTTCAAAGAATTGTTGGAAGATACATACTTCCGGGGTAATCATTCAACTTCACTTTTTTTTTTGTAAATCATTCATAACTCATGTGGTCTTTACTCTGTGAAGTACCACATTGAAGTGAGCATTCATATGTATACTCATGAGTACACTGAAGTGTCGAACAGAAAAACAAGGGTCTGCCAGCCGAAACTGAGTTCAATAGGGTTTTCAATCATTGTCTTCACTTAGACGGATCGGGTCATATTCCCGTCCGCATTGGTTTTGATCTGAAAGAAAATGACTGTGAATCCGAAAGCCTCATACTTTTTTTCAAAGAAGCCGAACTCAGAGATAGGGACCACTGGCACAGGAAGCAGTGTTTAATGGGGATAGTAATAGTTTTCGAGCATACTCCACTTCATTAAGAGACGAGTACAGGGTGATTAAATAGACCACCCACCTAGTACCGAAGGTTGGAACATGGCCCACAACACAAACGGGAACACAATGGACCAGTAGGCCGCCCTGAACGCTCAGTCATTGGAATGGGCACTTCCCCCATAACCTAACCTAACCTAAAAGTTTTCTCAACTGTATATCCGAGATCAAAATATCGCTGCTTGATTCATTTATTTGCAAGAAACCAGTATGTCAAGCAGCTAAACTCTTGCTGATTCCCCTGTCGCCATGACTTCCGACCTAGATGCCTTCTTACCATGGAAACCGCGGTACCGGTTTCGATGGTAGCCACGCACTTGTTATTGCACATAAATGCTTGCACGGTTTAGCCTTTGTTGCCGCGCTTGGTTTGGGAGACTTGGATTGTGGTTCTAGAGGCGTCGATTCTAGAAACCCACTTCTGCCCCACGAAGTTGGCTCTTAAGCATATCCCGATTCCTGCATTAGAGAGGCTTGACCAGCAGGACGGATGTTATCCCCTCTGAATGCTTCTTTGTTGCGTCTTCGACTTGCACAATGCGGACAGCTTTTGCTCCTTCGTGGTGCTCTGTACTGCCATTGTACAGGTCCTGTTTTGTTGCAGTTCCAGCAACGAATCTGTCAGCCTGGGACGTTGTTTTGGCGCTCGGTGTCTGCTCTCTGGTAAAAGCATTCTACGGCAACCATTTCCCTGATGCGATGGACTCCCTGGGAAGCCTGATCTGCTGCCTCCATTGTCAAGAGCAGATACCTATTTGTAGTTTTCCGTCGGTAATGGCTTGGATGAACGCTTTGGTCGCCATCTCCTTACCAGGAGAGATGTGCCAGACCTTCCACATCTGCCTGCAACTGCTGCAATGTTTCTCCCTTCATCTGAACCCTTCAACGCAACTACATCCGGTATGGTTGTAGCATGCGTTCATCGGCTTCACTGGAGAGTCACAGTCGCGCTGTTTGTCATCCGGAAGAGTTTGTAGCAGTTCTGCAGCAGAGCTTCGGAATGTAAGCGTGAGTGATATCGATTTGTCTTCATAGTCCAATAGATAGCAGTGCAGAAAACAGATGTGTCCTTCTATAATGCACATCTGTTTCAAGCTTAAGTGTTCTGCTTTTTCATTTGAAGACTCGTAACCCTAATAATGAAGCTAGCTAATTGTTGCTGCTATGACACAAATTGTAGATGACGCTCCTATGTAGAATTAGATTGTCACATCTACACAGTGCCCTCTAGTTACACAAGCAAAGCGTTGGATGACAGCCTTTGGATTCATGTGGCCCGCTAATCGTGTCACTTGAGCAATCTTTCCTGGAAATAGTAGACTAAGTAGAGAACGCGCGTGCCGTCTAAGTTCTCGTCTTAGAAAAAAGGGGACTTAGCAATCACTTCATGCGTCGACGTCACTTCACTTGTCAACCACGAAAGAGCATGTTTCTGGTTATAGAACGAAGACGAGCCTCTGATAGAAAGATCAATTTAACTGACGATCAGAGAAAATGCATAAGGAACAACAATTAAGAGATCTGGAGCTGGAATGTTCGTACTTTGAACAGACCGGATGCAGCTAACGAAAAATACTACCAAGCGGATATAACCGATCTTAAGTAAGTGCCTTGGGATAGATCGGCTTTCCAGAAAAAAGTACTACCTGCTGCCACTTCTATTCTAACTGCTACCACGAGTAGAGACGGCCGGCTGCTCTTTGGATGCGGTTTTACTGTCAGAGAAAGATTTACGCAAAAATCTTGAGCTTTTGCCGCGTAAGCGGGCGAGTGAGGATGATCCGCATCAAAGTCTATCAGCCTCATTCGTACTCACACCCCCGCAAAGAGTAAAGATGATCCATCAAAGACTTTTTCTACGAGCTCCTTCCGAAGACCTACAAGCAGTGCCCGAGATATGCCAGTGAGGAGGTTTTTGAATATTTCAACGTGAAGATCGAAAATGAGGACATCTTTTGTGGAGCCATCATAGCCTGCAACACACGAACTCCGGAAACGAACTCAATCTTATCGACTTTACCTCGGGGCAAAATATTGTAGTGTGCTTGTAGCACGACCTTCCCACATCTCAACATTTACTTCGAAGTCACCTGATCAAACCACCGTCCACCAAATTGATCGCGTTATTCAAACGCTTCGAGGTGCAAACATCGCCTGAGGCCACTACCTTTTACGTATACAAATATCCCGCACAACACTGTGAGGAGGTTCAATGTTGAAAGGCTGCATTCGCCTTTGCCAACATCGAGTCAGAAGCTGCAAAAATCGGTCTAGTTGTTAGATACGCCAAAGTATATGCTGTCTTCGAACTGCGATAGCGTACCCAAACATCTAGGAGGAGCCTTTAGCTCTTGTGCATGTAGTACCAGACATGCGAGATGTAAAATATGTGTCATTGCCATGTTTAGACGCATACGGAGAAGGCTACCACAATCTGTTCACAGAGTCGTCGATCATGTACCTTGTTATACCCGCATCCAACAACGAAACAAATAACTAAAACGTTAAATTTTCCAAAAACAGTACTTACGAGTGCAATTATTTGGCCACACCCCTGCTAGGCTTCTCAAGTCAAGTTGAAAACACCACCGCCTGAACGAATACCTTTTCACTTGTTCGTGACGAATGTCGTGAGGTCAACCTCTGCCTGCCAAAAAAAAAAAAACAAAACTAGCTGTTGATTAGGAGTCTGAGGAATGACCCCCCGCACCGATACGTGTCGCACACACGGCACTCAAATTGAGAAGATCTGTCGTCCCATGGAAGGGGTTCCTACAGCAACACTTATCGGGTGGCGCTATTGGCGCCAACAGGTTGCACGTTCCACGATTTTATAGTTCTCCCGTGACTACATCAACCACTGGAATTTCCGACAGTCATTATTCCTGACATTTATTTAAACGTGCGCAAATTGCGTAGCACAGGATCCATCCAACAAACAAGCTGTGCTCCTCAACAACGTCCACCATCCGAAGGTTCTCGTTAAATGCTTTATCGACAGAGACAGTTTTGCGATTTTCTGCATTTCAAATAGGCTCCTCTGCCTGTGACTGACGAACGACCGATCGT
Organism: Matsumyia berberina; assembly: GCA_917880715.2. Lineage (NCBI taxonomy): Eukaryota > Metazoa > Arthropoda > Insecta > Diptera > Syrphidae > Matsumyia > Matsumyia berberina. The sequence goes on from OU862870.1 coordinate 43,188,104, forward strand.
AGTGAGACGGTGGCCTGGTGCTTTTGTAGGCAAAAGGACTCCCTAAACGCACTCCATCACACTGCTGGAGAAGAAGCATCAACAGAAGAAGAAGAAAACGCAAGAAGATGCGGTGTCTCATCTTCGTCACTCGAATGCATGGAGGAGGTCAAGTGATTTATTCACATGTCCGATTGAATTGTTTGGCGCGCCCAAAAGGAATTCCCAGTGCTGTGTGTTTGCTGCTCCGCGAACCTTTCACGATGAGTGGCCACATATTTGACGACCGCTTGATTGATGTCCCATGACCGAAATTGACGTCCACTTCTGCGCCGAAACGAAGGCGCCATGTAGGAACGATGGGCATCATCGTCGATCTTGTCATCGAATCATTCAACCCTGTGGCAGATCATCGGGAGGCTGATTGTTGTGGTAAGGCTGTTGCGGATTGAGCTTGATCTACTTTGAGATTCGAAAAGCCGGAGACCGTGGCAAACAATTGAAATGAGGGAAATACGTATGGGATGGTTTTTGTGCACAGATGTTCTGCAGGCCGGCAGGACAGCTCCTGCTTTGGGTACATCTTCAAAACTGACAAGTTTTTGTTGCCTTAATTCAATCGGACGATGATGATGATGATGATGGCGATGGCTGAGCTGGGGATCACTGGTATATGGAGCCTTATTTATGGAGGAAATGTGTAGACGCAGAGGAGAAAAGGAATTTTGCTTTGATGTATGCCACAATCAAGGAGAGCCGTACATGTCCGTCGTTTGCTCTGTTTTCTGTGAAATGTTTCATTGGTGTTTTGTATTGGCGAGGAGCTTATGCGGTATCTCCAGAATGGGTTTGGGAAATTCATTCAACGCTTTAATGGACCGAACGTGCACATTCGTCTCGCAAAGATCGATAACAAGCGCAAGAGTTTCGACAAATTAATGCAATTGAGAATGATGAATGGTATTGTAGCTGCAGTTAGTTCCGCAGAAGATAGTTGCTTGGAAGAAAGTGACCTGTCCGACAGATCGGTCTTACGCTAGTGGTAATTGAAGTTTACATAAACTTGCGCGGTTTAAATTAATCACTTCGTTTTAACGCCGATTTAGTCGGTACATTTAACTATGGTTTGATGTGGAATGTAGAGTGGCTGTCCATGGAAGCACAAACACACATAGGCCAAGGTAAGACCCTTGTGATACCACTTGGTCCCGAAAGTGTAATTCAGTTTATTGACACCACTTGGAGCTTATTATGAAGCGGAGGACACTTTCAACGTCGGTATGTGACAGTTGGTCCAAGTTATCGAAGTGGTATGCTGCTACATAGAGTTTTCTTCTTTTGTGTAGGGAAGGAAATGGAGGATTGTTTCTTCTTCCTGTTCGTCCATGCAACTCCTGCAAAAGTCGTTTGAGAAGATGTCCATCAATTTGGCGTGAGATCCAATGGAACAGTCGCCGTTGGGAACACCGATAACATTGCTAATGAGTGACCTTTTGAGTAAAATCAAACTTCTAGGTGGAGTGATGTTTCACCTAGGCCAAATCTGCCTAGAGGTGCGGCATGTTGTCCTATTCATCCATCTTTGCTTTGCTGATACATTTAGCTAAATGGTTTGAGTTTTGGATCTGATTGAACTAAATCACTGGAGGGCATTGCAGACATTCAATGTTAAAAGCTATTTCTTACCCAGCAGGCACTGTTAGCTTGATGAAGCCTGGTACAGCTCAAGGGACTCCGACGAGATCTAGGGATGCGTCTACATTATGATGACGCTACAGTCTGGATGGAGCTGGGATACAGCCAACAAGCCTCTTCGTCAAACTCAAACTGGCTGCCTCCTGTTTTCGATTCTTAATTGATTGAGTCCTTTTTCACTTACACGATTCATCTAAGTCATAGTCCTCCCCTATACCCTGATTCTCCGGGCCAGAGCCATGGTGTTCGTCTAGTCTTAATCATTGTATTTGGACCCTTCTGACTAAGTCGAATTCGATGTACACCCCATCTAGAGTCAAAATTGGTTATAACAACCTTCAAGGGACCGAGTTTGGTCATTATAAGCGAAAGGTCGCTATAACCGATATCAAGCTTAGTTAATGGAGCTCAGCCGGGAAATAAAAATTTGTTCGTTATAACTGATGCCGTTGTAAGCGATTTTGACGGTATGTCGTCGTTGTACCTTCACTTCCACTTACCGTCTGTGCAGACGGGACCAGAGATCAAAGGTCTTGGCGCTCGAAATAACCATGGAAATAAGTCTGGGCCTTAGAGTCTGGGCTTCTGAGCTCAGTACCGGTACCATTGTACAAATTTACAACGGAGCCTAAGAAAACAAAGTCAAAGTTATATCCATCGAGGCTGACGTTTTGTCCGAGACGTCAGTGTTGGTTGTCTTTTTAGCGTTAACTCATTCTAAGGCACATTAAAGCCTATCAGGCTTTTTACTTAAACATTCGTTCCAGGGACGCACTTGGCCACTCTAATGTACAAAGACCTCTACCGCGTCTTATTGGTGAATTATTCTCAGAAATCACCCGGATATGCTTGCGCAAGTCTTAATGTCCAGAAACCCAGGTATACATAGTCAGATTTGGTTTACGTTCATTACGATCATTAATGTATCCAAAAGGCGTCGCTGGAAGGTAATGATGCGTTTTTTTCCCCGCCCGGATTAACCCACCACTAAATTGACACATGTGAATCGTTTTCTCATTGGTGGGGTTCCTTTTTTTTTCCTGGATTCAACTTTCCGCTAAAGAATTGTAGATACTTAGTTTTCCTGACAACCTTTTCAGTGGTTTTATGTTCTATAGACTTGAGCGTTTCAAAACGTCAGATCTAACCAGTGTCTTCGCAACGAAAGCGTTAAGCATTTTGCACTTACATTTCTTTAGTTCTTCGTTTTCCCAAATTAAATATTCTTGTCCCGAATTAATTGGATTAAAATTAGGGTCAGCACTTACATAACGCTACTATTCTTATATCTATCGAGAAGGATTCCATTGAACGACCATAAAGATTGTGGAGATGAGGAACTCAAGAGACGACCATGTCCTATGCCTCTTTTCAACTCTAATTAGTTCTCCATTGTAAGTCAATCTTACACCGTTGCTTTCATCAGTAGAGACAGTTGTGAGGTCAGCAAAGACCGCGTATAGTTGTTTTCAAATGTACGTGTGATGCTTTGTATGTAGAGTAAAGATAAATCTACGTCAAGCGCTTCTGTTTTTACATCCATCTTCTTGTAACGGATTATTTTGCTGCATCCTTTCTTTCAAGCATTCCAAGACGATTCTCCTAAAAATGTTCAGGCTATGTCTATGTGGTTAAATGGATTATTTGTATCAAAAAGGAAATTATAATCTCCTAAAACTGCACTCATTTCTTAAAAAGCATATTTGCAAGCTTTAACATGTTGCTGAAACAAATATTGTTTAGAAAGATTCGTTTGTTGATGAAAACAATTGATGACCAAGCTAATGTTTTGTTTTCTTTTTCTCTTTCTAGGTAAATGATTTGTTATTGTCTATTAATTGGTAAATATTTAAACTTTATGCATTACGTAATTTTATGAATAAACAAGGAATTGAGATCGTTCAGAAGTTGATCATTAATTAGGAGTCAAAGCAGAAAGGATAAGATAGGTACACCTTGTGATCCGTTCTCTTTTACCCATTGTCCTCTTTTGAAGGACGTCCTGGGACGTCTGATTTTAAAGAAGTTGCGATTTTATTGTTATTCACCGCAAATCTACCTTCATCACGTGGCAAAATTGTCGCGAGCAGGCGGAGCGTAAATCATGACGCGAGTAAAAGAGCAATTGATCATTGATGGCTTTCGATCGCATGTTTGCGGTTGAGAGCAGAGAAAAAATGTTTCTAATGTGTTCGGGGTATTCGACGTAATGTCAGGGGGTTTAATGTCCAGGATTTAAATTTCTGATGGCAGCCATGGTCGAAGACAACCTTTGGTGGCTTTAATTGGTGGTGAAAGACTAGCCTAACTGAGCAGGAATAGTCCTTGTGCTTCCGCTGAGCATGGCGTAAATTTATTTGGTAGTAGGTTTTTCTACTCCTTTAGTGGCAGCTGCTCTTTGGATTGAAGAGTAGATGTTGTCCAATGTTATTTACATTCGCATTAGGGTTTCCCTACTTGAAGGGTAAGGAGTGGAGTAATACAGTTTTCTTTAAAGTGTGGTAACGCATTTAATATTTTTCGACATTTTTGCAGGATTTTTACATCTTCGATCGCCGTCGCTCAGTGGTTAGTACATTATATTGCTGTGCATAGTTGTCTTTCCGAACGACGTTTACATAATTGACAAACCAAAGCAAGCATTCGTTGGTATTCAAGCTAGAGTCATCGACCAGATCGAATGAAGGCCAATGTTCCGACTAGTAGTTTGTGAATCAATTGCCAACATATTACCTAAAGTGCGATGCCATATATTTATGATACAAGTGAGCTCATCCATTCAGGCGTAAACAATAAGAAACTAAAAAGCGCTGAACCGAGAGATTTGTAAGTCCACCCCAGACTGTATTGCTATTTAAAGTCAAATTACTTCCACAAGTACATTTGTTAAAGACCGTTATCATTTAGCTGTTAATTTTGGTTTGCTTGTTAGCACAGACTTCCACCTTCAGCTTAGGTTATCACTTAAAGTTGGACTACCGGACTTAGAATATTTGTAAATCACATAAAGGTATGAAAGACCTCACTATGTATGTACCTGTTTGGAGGCTGGGTAGGCCAAGAAAGGCCCTTCGTGGTACCACTGGTATCTATACCCTGAAAGTGCCATTCATTATATTAATACTATTTGGAGGTCTTTATGAAGCTGAGGATACTTTTGACGATAGTTTGCCCAAATTGTTGAAGTGATAGGCTCCAAGATAGAGCAGAGGAAGCAGGAAGTAGTAGGATTGTCTCTTCTTCCTCTTTATCCCCGTAGCTCCTGCAAAAGTCATTTGAGAAGAGGCCCATCCTTCTGGCATGAAAGCCGATGGACAATGACCGGTGAGAACACCGATAACGATGCTGATGAGCGATCTTTTAAACAAGATTACATTTTTAGATCGACTAAGATTAAGCGTAGGCCAGACCTCTCTGAAGATACGGCATGTGATACCATTCCTCCATTTTTGGTTTGTCTTGTTGATCGCATCGTTCTCTAAAAGTAGCTTACATGCAGCGAGTGGAGTATGTAGATTCATCAGTTTTTGTATGAAATTTAGAACAGTGCCACTTTTGCCGAGATCATCGGCCTGACAGTTCTCTGGAATGTCCCTATGACCGGGTACCTAGCATAGATGAATTTTAAAATGTTCTTCCATCTCCATGAGAGATGAGCGACAATCTGAGGTAGCTTTTGATGTATGTATATATTACTGATTCCATAGATTTTATAGTAGCCTGGCTATCGGTAAAGATTGTAATGTCCTTGAAGGATATCACATTATGCCTTAATTTCCGCCTGAAAAAAGCTACAGTGGTCAGGTAACGGAAGGACATGCTAAGGTTAAGTATTTCGGAGAAAACATCACCTTCCACTCCATTTTCGGTTTTGGAACCGTGGTATAGGAGTGAGTGGAGTGGTTATCACTGGCGTCATCACTCTCTCACTCATCTCGGGAAAGGATGTATGTCAGGAAGTTGCGGTTGAAATTCATCTAAGACAGTGTGTAGTTGGTGTTTTCCGGGATAAAATTTAGGGGATCTAAGATCGAGGAGTGGCCAATATGGTTGTTTGACCATTGGAAGGAGGCTTTCAGTCTGATGGCTGCGCTAGCAACTGACTGTTTGTAAAAAATATCTAGTTCTTAGTGCTCCGCTAATGAATATGCAAACTGATCTTTGCACTTTCCCCTATAGTTTACGATGTTTAAGGCCGTCCACTAGTTGATTACACCATACATTAGTACAGGTCTCATAACGGACACGTAAACCCAGTGCACGGTACGAGGTTAACGGCCCCACTTCTTGCCGATGACATTTTTGCAGCAATAAAGCGCTGCAGTGGCTCTTTGAAACCAGTCAAGAGTGTTGGCTTTCTAGTCTTATTTACTGTCCAGAATGGGACCCAGAAATTAGGCTTCGTTAGCAAAGCACAGGCAAGTACCGTTTTAAGAAGGAGAGTTTATTGGGGGAATTTTGTGCTTGTTGACTAGGACTAGTCCGGTGCTTTCGGAGTTAATCCCAAGACCGCTTTTAACTACCCATCTTAAGAGAATTGAAGGGGAGTTTTAAAGAAGTTCACTAAGTGTGCTTGAGAGGCTGGGTAAGGTGATTGATTCAATTGAACCTTAGGGTGGGTTCTCCACCTAAAGCTAGTACAAATCTAAGGGTGATACCACTGAACCTCGGACAGATAGTAGAATATCGGAAGTAGGAAGGGTGACTGATGCTGTCGAATCCTAGTTACTACTGAATAACATTGTTTCTTAGTTGGGTGAGAAAATGGACCGATTGTTGTTTGGGAAATTAGGGTAGGTTTTTATCCCAACTTTGATTTTTTTAAATTTTCTTAAGGCGTTCACCGATTCCCCGTAACCGGATTCCACACATCACAGTCCCTATAGACGAATGTAATTGTCATTGATGAATAATAATTGCTGAATTTTTTGTTCGACAATTTATCACATTGACAAATGCACTCATGTTAAAATGAGCTCGACATTGATCATTGATAATTTAACTTTGGCAAAAATTAGAATAATCAGAGTTCCATAGTGTCGTAGCATCAATCTCCTTCCCTGATTATGGTAATTTTTTGCAGCTCTTCCGGCAGTTGACTTTTCTAGGAATAGGTATGCAAATCCTCTCTTGGCGATTTGTTCAAAGTTCTTGTGCATGACATTTTGCGGACATCTCTGCAGACTTTCAACAGATGACATATTTTCATTTGAATATGTACATGCTACTCGTGCTAGGACAAAAGACAGTTTGGAGTATCAGGAACAGTGAAAATTTTTTTTTAAATTTTAATTCAATGGAGAATAATAGATTTAATTATTATCATGTGAGTGCAACATGTGTTCACAAGATGTTTAAACAACAAGGCAATTGATTTGTATAATAGGGTATCAGCATGTGTAACTCGTGTGTTAGGGGCGTCAAATGTAATTAGTAGTAAATACTGCTGTTGCATTTCTTGTCCATTACTTTGAACAAGAGGTAAGATTGCCTTAATTTTCGCTCAATCTTAATCTACATACGTTTACAATGTGAACAGAGAAACGGTGGCTGAAATAGGAAGAGAAGCGAAAAAGAAAAAATTCCAATGTGGTACAAGAACCAACCCTTCCATTAAAGAAGCAAGACCTGAACTCAGAGCTGATAGTTGTTGTTAATTATCACATATGGCGAGATAGAAATTTATCTGAATCCTGACTTGTCCTGGACTTATTGTGCCAGTCTACAAAAAGCGAATGGCGAAAACTATCGCGAAAGTATCGAAGATAAAAAACTTTCAAAGCCACCTTTCTATCGATTTCGAGACCGCATATGATAGCATTTATAGAGACAAGCTTTAATATCAAAAAATTCTAGACAAACCGACGTGTTGTCATGTGATTGTGCAGAGCTTAACCATCAAGACCGGTTCAAGTCCATATTGTCATTTTCGGAAGGACGCAGCTTGATGTTAATAGCACGTCCGTGAGTATTGAGACACCCACATGGGTAGCAATGAACCAGAGCTAAAGAAAATACATGCTACCAACAATAAAGGAAACCCCACGCCGATGCCTTGAACAGAATATCATCCTTGACAGGTATAACTTTGAAGTTGTGTATGACTATATCTGCCCAGGCTCTGCTATTAACTCAGGCAATACCATCAGCATTGAGATGCAAGTATAAGTTTTACCAACCGCTATTTTCGAATAGCAAAAGCCTCTCTTAAGCAACTAGAGTGATTATACAAGCCCGTAGCCATCCCGGTAGGTTAGGTTAGGTTTGTGGGCTGATGATCACACTTAGGTCCATGTAGACCCATTGTATCCCGAGCCCATTGTCATTCTAGTAAATAGCTGAGAAGGCACAACAACGAACTGTATTCGCTGTACACCTAGTCAGACGACTCCAAGTGCAACGACTAAGATTGCTGGGACATGCAGAGCGTATGAACACTGTCGGAGGGTACTAGATGCCCGTGACTTAGGTGGTAAGCACAAATATTGTAGAAAGGGACCTCAATCAACTTGGAGTGCGAGACTGGAAACACGTAGCCAACGATCGATCAGACTGAAAACCCTTGCTGCTTGATGATAGGGTCAGCCCCAGACTTAGGTAATTGGTTTGACGAAGGGAGGTGGGACTTGCCCCCATCACGCTAAGATCAACGTAGCTCCATTGTGCTACCCAGGGGGGTGTAGCTCTCATACTGCCCGAAGAGTTTATAAATCTGTTCAGCCTATGTCTTTCCAGGCATTTAGGCCAGAGTCCTAGGCAGTGACAGAAAGTCTGGAGTATCCTCCTGCACTTCCTTATCACCACAGCCTCTACAGAGCCCATTTGCATCTATCTTTATTTTTTGGTATGATACCTTCGCATATTATGCCAAATGAACCAATTAATTAAACATAAAAAATTAAAATACTTGGGTTAGACATCTGTTACGTCGAAAACTCCACCTCCTACTTGCACCACTTTGGCCTACAATCTTGGCATTCTATCGATCAGCTTCTTTATACATAGTTTTCAATATGATTGATCTTCAGGATTTCGATATGGGACACTGTCTTTGAGCCTCTCTATCAAGTTCGTCCCGAAGGAGCTCTATTAGGTTGAGATTGGGTGATCGAGCAGACCACTTCATATTATTCAGTGTTCCTTCTTGATCTCTTTTGTCCCAGTATCCTCGGCAAAGCTTAGAAGGACGTTTCGGATCGTTGTCTTGCGTTAACGCGAATCCAGGATCTATTTATCGCAAACCCGATGGTAAGGTGTGTTCTTCTGTCTATACTTCTCCTTATTCATGTTTCCAACAATACGGACGAAATTTCCAACACTGGCGAAAGAGAAACATCCCCAGACCATTATTCAACCACCGCCATGCTTTTTTGTTGGGACCACACGGCTAGGGAGCATCTTTGCTGTAGCAGGCTGCCGAACGTAATCTCTCATTTTTTATGCATAAATCTTTCGACAACTCGGTTGATGACCAATCTTGGTGCTCTCTTCCTTAATCTAGTCGTTTGGCCTTGTTTTGAGGTCGAAGCAAAGGTTTTCGTACTGCCACTCGACCGTGAAGTCCTGTAGCAGCTAAGGACCTTTTTGTGATGCTAACTGATATCTGCTTTGAACGTAAACGGTTGAACTCTGCACAGATAACACAGATTACGCTCATCTCCCTCACTTATTAACTTTATAATCTGGTCCTCCTGTGTTGATGTTAATTTGCGCCTTCCGCTTCATTTCCGGGTCTTGAAAGTCGATGACTCTTTAAAGTGCTCTATGGTATCGTGCACAATCGACTTCGATATTTTAAGCCTTACTGCAATGCCCTTCATTATGCGAGGTTATAATGCCAAAACGTTTAGCTTCTGTTTTATCCTTGTTTCTTCCCATTTTATGTTTTTATTTTGACCCTTTATCGGTTGAATTTAAATATTGAAGCTTCAAGACTAGCTGGCGCTGGAAGAAACCGCAGCAAAAAACCAAATTACTTCCATTTTTGGGTGGGTTTATAATAAATTTATGACGTTTGCAGTTTTGCTTTATTTCTCTCTACATCATCGGTTTAAGCCTTAGTTCCGCTCCTTTTTCTTAAAACCCTTTACCTTTTTTGAGATATCATAATGTCCATTATTGCTCACACAACACAACTTGATTTTTGTTCATTTGAGTCCTGCTCAGGTGGAGAAACGCATAATTGTGGACGGCAGTGTATAAAAAAATGGCCAACATTTTCTAATAAGAATACATGAGCTGAGCGCATTTCAACTGGCCATTTATTGTGCTGTCAGCTAGTTCTGCGCTGAGTGATAATCCTTTCCGTGCTAGTTCATCAGCTTTTTCGTTGCCTGGAAACTTTGTATCCGGGGATCCATGATTAGACAAATAAGCTGTGAATACTGCCACTTTAACCTACGCATTCATAGGATCTACCCGGGTAGATAATTCAATTTTCATTTGCTAATAACTCAGCGAGTTTTCATAAAATCTAGAAGCGCTTCCGACTCAGTTATCAAATTTTCGATTTATTGCAGAAAATTTAAAAAAAAAAACTTTTTAAAACAGTTCTTCACACGTGTTTCTTCTTGTTTGTCTAATTATGTACGTAAGTTAATAGTATCTACCGGGGAAGATATAGGAATCTATGTGAATATTAACTACTTTTCCTAATAGTGTGTAGTCATTGGTATAGATATAGATCTTTGTACCATATTTTGCTGGTTTTCATGGCACATATCGCGTGAACTTATACGTTTATATCCAAACAACTTCTTGTCCATAGTAATTTTGCTATGTAAGTACCCAAAATTGTTACATTTGTGGAATGGACACGAGTGATATAAATTTATCGTGCGGTATTTGCTTTGATACAGCTCATGCAAAATGCTTAGGCCTAAAAGGAAAGGATGTAGATAAGATTATCACTACTCCCGGTATTCGCTACTTTTGTGTTAAGCACCGAAGCATTGCACCTGATACCTTGCATTGGAAAATTATTAAACTTCAAAAGGCCTTTAATAGCATGTCGGTGCTATTCTCGGAATTACAGGATGTATTCAACTTTAACGTCAGCAGCGGTAACAAGCTGATTGAAGGGTTTTCGAACATGGATCGGATCTTACAGCATCAGGTACACCAATCACCCGGACATAGCCCAATTATCGTCCAAGAGCAACCGAACCTCGAAAACAAAGCACTTCATCCACCGCTGCAAACACCAAATGTAGTCATAACACCGACTTTGATTGAACCTGTCTTGCACCTTCAACCTCAACCTCGTAGTCAGATTCCTCAAAGTAGTACTAATAGTAATCTACCGGAAGGATCTAAAAGTCCGTTTCAGGAAGTACTACAAGATCCTATTCTACAACATAAGCTCCCTCTAACTAAAATAACTTTTCGATCTAATTCGCAAGGTAAATCGCCATCGGGGGGTATCATACCTTCCGGAGTCGACGATAATGTCATTACTGCCTCAATCCCGATTGACAAACCATCTACTAGTGCAGTGGCTTTAAACGCCAACCAACGAGTGATTGGTGTTCCGAGTACGGACTGTACTCTTCGAGTGGTACCTCCCTACTTTACAGTGTTTTTGTCACGGCTTGAATATGGTACAAAAGCAGTGAAATTGTCAACTACATTGCTGGGAAAGGCATTGATACCAGCAATATAAAATGTCACAGCCTGACGGCGGATAACCTTGCAGATCGCTTGACATCATCATTCAAAATTTTAACGTCTCAACCAATTGGAAAACAGCTGGTGAACCCAATCTTTTGGCCTAAGGATATTCTTGTAAAAGAATTCGTGAGCAGACCTAGCTCCAAGAAGACTCAACCAAAAAATCTTCCAAAAAACTCCAACCAAATAGTTTAGATCCCTCAGCCTTTAGTCTTTACTACCTAAATACTGGTGGTCTAAGAACTAAACTCCGTGATGTCTTGCTCTTCTCTTCATCTGGTCAATATGATATTATTGTATTAACTGAGACTTGGCTTACGCAGAATCATCACAACCAAGAATTGTTTAACAAGGACCAGTACGAAGTTTTCCGCAAGGACCGTTGCTCCGTTTTAACCGATTGCGAGAGAGGTGGTGGAGTATTGGTTTCGGTTCGGGCCTCTTTGCGCAGTGATGAAATCAATCTACCTCCAACAACAGCAGGCTTAGATGTTGACCAGGCTTAGATGTTGACTCAATAAAATTCATTGCTGGAACTGAAGTTATTGTTATTGTACGTTATATACCACCAAGGAGTCGTTACCTATTATATAAAGCACATATAGAGAATTGCTCCTTCATCTTAAATAATTTAAAAGATCATCAGCACGTTATCCTTCTTGGGGACTTTGATTTACCTAACTTAATTTGGTCATTTGATTGCGATGATTCTAGACTTCTCCCATTTAACGTTAAATTAGATTACGAGCGTGAAGTCGTTGATACTCTTACCCAGCTAGACCTTCGTCAGATAAATAATTTTCCTAATGAATTTAATAACATCCTTGACTTGGTATTTGTTGATTCCGAGCTCGACATTAGTATCAACAACTCCAACATTCCACTTTTTCGTAATTCCGTTTTTCATGTAGCATTATCCATGCAGTTTGAATTTTATGAATTTTTTAAACCAGGTTCCGGTGACACTTATTTTAAATATAACTATGCAAAAGCCAATTTCAGCAATATTTCAAACTATTTAGATAGCATAAATTGGTTAGATATCTTTAATAATTGTAATTTAGATAATTCTTTTAATTTATTTATGAATACTGTAAAAATGGCAATCGATTTGTTTACACCTAAAATGAAGTCTGTCAAGGGTAATAAACCCATTTGGTTTAATGATAGAATCATCAACTTAAATAATAGGAAAAATAAGGCCTATAAGCGGTTCCGTAATAGTAATAACGACCCGGAACTTTTGACAATTTATCGGATACTCCAAAAACAATTTAATGTTTTAAATAAGTTTCTCTACAGACACTATGTTCTTTCTGTCGAATCTAATTTAAAGACAAATAGTAAGCGCTTTTGGAGCTTTATTAATAGCAAAAAACAATCTAATGGTATTCCTAACTGTATGCGTCTTAATAACGTATCTTCATCTGATCTTTCAACCATCTGTAATATGTTCGCTAACCACTTCCAGTCCGTATATTCTTGTGGTACTACCTCACCTATAGTTTCTAGTGATACCTCAATGTCCTGTGATTTATTTAATGTCGGGAACTTAGAGTGTTCAATCCCTGAAGTTCAAATTGCTATTTCCTTATTAAATTTAGATAAAAGTCCTGGTATAGATGGCATCCCGCCAATTTTACTTCAAAAGTGCTCCTTCTCGTTTTCAGTACCTCTGTGTTTAGTTTTTAATTTGTCTCTCCGGTCTGGAATTTTTTTGAGAAATTGGAAGATCTCATTCTTAACGCCCATATATAAGTCTGGATCGAGACATGATATTACGAACTATCGTCCTATCTGTAAGATTTCTACTATTCCTAAGTTGTTTGAAAAACTAGTTTGTGACAAACTCACACCTATCTTAAAGAGATTTATATCTCCGTTTCAACATGGCTTCGTCGCAGGCAGATCAACTACCACTAATCTTTCAATTTTTTGCAATTCTGTCTTGAATTACCTTGAGAATGGCTCGCAATGTGATGTAATATATACGGACTTTGCTAAAGCGTTTGATCGCGTTAATCACAATATACTAATTTCCAAACTAACTGGCTTAGGACTTCACTCCAATTTCCTAAAGTGGATTCATTCCTACTTAACTGATCGTATCCAGTATGTTCGCATTAATGACACGTTCTCGTCACCAGTTTATGTTACCTCTGGAGTACCTCAAGGAAGTCATTTAGGCCCTCTTCTCTTCCTTTTATTTATTAATGACATTCCTGACTTGTTTTTGAGTTCCCAGTGTCTTATGTTTGCCGACGATTTGAAGGTGTTCCGACCTATACGTTCAGTTCACGATTGTATTCTTTTACAGGGGGATCTTGAACGACTTTCCATGTGGTGTCATAATAATGACCTTTATCTCAATGTCTCTAAATGCCAAAGCCTTTCTTTTTATCGTAACCTCTCTCCAGTTCACTTTACGTACGTAATCCATAATACCCCTCTGTCCATTATTTCATCAAAAAATGATCTTGGAGTAATTTTTGACGTAAAACTTAGCTTTTGCAAGCACATTGAGTCTCTGGTTTCCAAAGGTAATCAGATGTTAGGTTTTATATTACGGAACTCGAAAGACTTTCAAGATCCACATACTCTTAACTGTCTATTTTTTGCATTTGTCCGATCTCATCTTGAGTACTGCAGCATAGTATGGAATCCATTCTATGAAGTACATTCTATTAGAATAGAGAAAATCCAAAAGCGTCTTACTAGAGTAGCCGTACGTAGACTGCGATGGAACATTGAAATGCCGTCTTACGAGACGAGGTGCAAACTATTTGGTATCTTACCTCTTTTTAAACGTAGGCAATATTTTTTAATTGTGTTTATTCGTGATTTGATAAATGGTCATATCGATTGCCCTTTCCTATTATCATTAATTGGATTTTATGCTCCTTCTTAGAAATCATCTTTTATTTTATGTACCTTATCATAGAGTTAATTATGGATATAATGAACCAATTTCTAGGTGCCTCAAGGAATCCAATAAATATTGTAATATATTCGATTTTCATCTTAGTAGGGATTCATTTAAAAATAAATTAATTCTGTTGCTAGGCTTTGGTGGTCGTTTTTAAGTATATTTTTGTATTAAGTAATCTAGCGAGAACAGTAGATGTACTCATTTGATTTGATTGAAAATAAAAATAAAAAATAATGGTTTCATAAGCCATGAAATGGGCTCTCAGAGATTCGAGTTGATGATTTCGAAATCAACCCTGTCTTATCTTCAAACTGGCGAATTTCTCTTGTTAACTGGTTGTCAAAACGAATAAAGCGTAAGATGTTTTGACAGACATGGTTGCACGATAAAGAGGGAAATAATGTTGTTCTCAAAGCTCACTTACTTTTCGTTGGTTGAATTTCTGGGACCTCATCACAGGAAAAATTCCAAAAAAAAAGCTATCAACTTTTTCAGTAATCCAGAAGTTCATGTAACCGCCGTTTTGGTAGGATCTTCTGAGTTAGGCCCTCTTAACGACTATTCACGAATGATATTACGGACCCCACTACGAGCCAAAGTTGAATTTTCCTTAGACCATTTTGTAACATATTTGTTGTCATTAGAGGTGGCCGCTTGTTCACATTCATCACTCTCATCATCAGATTCAAAGTCACTATTCAGTTCTGGAGTCTTTTCTGTAGACAGACATGATTTCACCTTCAACCTTTAAACGTTGTTGAAGCTCGTACAGCTATTTTTCTTGCATATTATAGTCCAGTCAGCAACTTCAAAATTGGTTAAAACTCATGACTTTGAATTCTGTCTGTAAATATTCTCAAGACTCACCAAGCGTAAGCCTCTGCACATTTTAGATATTTTTTTACTACAATGTCTTTAAAAACATAATGTGTTCGAACCTTTTAAGCTTCATCATCATCATCATAATTTTCAATGGCCTGCTTATACACTATGAGGGTCGCGGGTTAAGGGTGTGGAGAGTCCACTTAAGCTCCCTTAATCCGCGAACCTTTTAAGCTTCCAAAACAAAAATCTGTCGTAGAACGCACATACCTGCGTTACTTATTCAAAAGTAGTAAATTGTTGTTGTTTCTGACATCCATGTTTGGTTTATTAGTGAAACAGCTTGTCACAACCCTTATCAGATATTTGTGATACAAACTTTTAAAATACAAATAGTTAGACCCAACCCTACGCCACCCATCACGTTTGCCTACCGTTCCCTTTTATGCTAAACCGCATGGTCGTCATCACTTTAGTAATCAGAGTTAAGTATAAAAAATCATAAACATAAACAAATCAGATAAATTTCTACAACCAATGAGCACTAAACTGCCTTCGTCGAAGCTATCGACTCATAAATACACTAATTGAAACCAACAAATAGATAACATTCTAAGCATTCCGAATGCGACCGATAAAAAACAACCTAAACGCAGTATTTAAAAACACAGCACCGCACACGGCTGGGTTATCGGTGGAAGTGTGGAAGTAGATCTTCCATTGCTGCTGGACCTATCACATAAATTGGAGAATATCAATTGGAAACACTTACACTGGCTGATAGCCAAATAGGCACACCTATCGCCTCCCTAATCGCCGAACAAAACAAATACCCATGTCGACGTCTATTCCAGCGATAAACCCAGACTCCTCCTATTACTAGACTGACAGGTAGAACCACCTTTCGGATTTAATCGTTCAATACACACAGCAGTCTGAGGCCATGCCCCTCGACGCCCCGTCATAGTGGTCGTAATCCACGACGTCGTCGTTGTCATCATCGGTGGATCGCGAAGCGAACAGCAATTTCCCGCAGTCATATATTGCGCCGAACCGTTTAGCTTCTTGGGTTTCATGTTTGCGTGACTGCATGGCTTCTGGAAAAGCGCAATGCGATGCAATGCCTCTTGCAAGGGTATGAGTGCGCGCGATCCGTGGACGGGCGACGACAACAAAAATGGAAATTGCAAGAATCCATCATACCAGGTGAATTCATGACGAGGAGGGAATAGCTCCTCGATTTTGAGCGAATGGGATCATATACTGCTGTAGAGGCACTCCGAGATCCAGGCGGCAGTAACCTTTTTTTTTTTTTTTTTTTTACCAGCTTCCATAGTTTTTGCCTTCTTCGCCTCATCTCTTAGATCATCTTGATGGGAAAAAATATGCGCTCTCGGCCTGCTGATGAGTGCTTCTGCGCGCCCGCCAACGCCGAAGCGGCAGCAAAGTCGGACCCACCACTTCAACTGTAGGTAATGGCCGACTGACTACTCTTTATTTTTGCATCACGACTTTGTAATGTATTGCCGAGTTTACAATTCAGTTCGATTGTCTTTATTTATTTCATTGCCGGTATAAATTTTCAGTTCATGACGCGCCGGTTGCAGAGCGGAGTATTGTGGAGCATGGCGGCAGCGGCGGCGGCGACGCGTTTCGCCCGCAAGGTAAACAAATGAACCACTGTTTTCGGTAAGCCAACCGCCAACCACCAGCAATGCCGAGACACGACTCAGACAGACAGATTTGTAACCAATAGAACCGAAACTCTGTTCCCAATTTGTATGTGAACCCTGTAATTCATTCAAATTTTTCACCGCTGTCTCGCTGTGGCTTTAAGCCGTTCGCGTTTGAATCGCTAAAATTTTTGGATTCTGTAACAACAAAAACAACCGAGAGCCGACGAATGTCGTGATTAACAAAAGCCAGAGCCCAGGAGGTACCTGTATAGCAATTGCGGACGAATTTGTCGTGATTTAATTGAAATACAATTGCGATCGCTGGCAACGATGATAGGTAATGCATAAATTATTATGCCATTGTTTATGGCATTCGGGATTGTTGTTTTATTGTGGACCTTTGATCGAACCAGTGCAGAGACAAATTTGCTATTAATTTATAAAAACTTGCATTTGATGCGAATTTTGTAGTGTGCGCTTTGGTTTTGCGAAGTTCTATCATTCGAAATAGTAGGTCTGTTCGCGTACTCCCTAAAACAGCGAATTTTTACGAAAAATTGCGTAGTTTTTCGTAAAAGAGAGCGCTCACGAGAGAGTAAGAAATTTCCCCATGCTACGAATTTTAGTGCAAGAAATTTCTTTGAGCTGTTTTATTAAATCTGTCAAATCTGTCAAATGTACCAAACAGCTGTTCGTTATTTTTGCGTGGCATTAAAATTGAAGAATTCTGGAACGTGCGAAGATCCAAGGAATCGAAAAAAAAGTATTGGGACAATAAATAATTGTTTTCCACACTTTTTTAAACTCTCCAAATGTAAATTAGAAAATCCTTTCCCGTATACTTTTCTTAGATTTGACAGTTGAAGTTTGACGTTTAAAATTGTGCAACTTTTCTTGCTCAACGCGTTCGTTTACTTTTTCGTAATTTTACCTCTCTCTGAGAGAATTTTACCCCCACTCTTCAAAATTTGACAATCTACGAATTTTGGTGCAGAAAGTACCCGAACAGACCTATTGTGACACCTAATCTGATTGAGAGTCAATTCACCTAGACACCTACTCACATTAAACAGTTTAGGTACACCTTCGAATAATTGGCCTTCCTGGAAATTCGGACTAAATTTGAATGGATTAATTCTGTCTATGACACCTAAGGCATTTTTTGACCCACAGGCATAATTCACATAAAACGGAATAGAAAAGGCAGTTCTGTCGACTCTGTTTTTTACATCAGACTATTAAGTATGTTATTGTTGTCCCTCGGGGTCAAATTGGCTGACTCTGCGGGCTGGAGCGTTGCTGTCTCTGTTGTCCTAGCCACCTTAAACGTCAGATGCGCTTTTTTTTTCAAGATCGTTGTGATTAGGTCTTATATAGGCTTCTTATCTGTGCACTACAGGGCTTTCACCCACCCCAGTTCTGCTCTACGGCGCATAGGCATGGACTCTGTCAAAAGCGGATTAGGTTGCTCTTGGCTTCTTCGGGTGATTTTCGGTTTCGCCTGCATAGACAGTGAGTGGAGGAGGAGATACAATAACGAACTGTACGGGCTGTACAGCGACATCGACTTAGGCATAAGAGTGAAGGTCCAACGACTGAGGTGGCTGGGTCATATAGAGCGGGTGGACACCAATGCTCCGGCTCGGAAACTCTTTGAACCAACACCCAAGGGACGGCGCAGTAGAGGAAGACCGCGACTCAGGTGGCGCACGCAAGTGGAAGATGACCTTAACCAACTTGGCGTGGTAAACTGGAGGCAGCTGGCTAAAGATTGAACTGGCTGAAGACGTTTGTTGGTCGCCACCTTATGTAAGTAAGTATAGGGCTTTGACTTTCAACCCAAAGAAAGCGTGGTTAGCAGGCGTTATTCTTCACTTCGCTCGAGATGACGTTGTTAGAAGTAATAGCTAAGCCAGTGTAGATACATAGGCAAAGCTCCTTATTACCTCCAACTTGTATCTGTCCATTGAGACGCTTTGCCCGATTTTCCGATTTATGACACTAAACAGATTCTGCCCTTATACTCGCGAACATACTGGTGACAGGGCGCTGAATTTTGCTGATGATATCAAGTTTTTCAAGACTGTGTCTCTAGTGTTGGCTTGAGAGTTTCGCATAATTGGCTCAGGCATGAGGTGATGATGATTCGGCGCATCGCCTTGTGTAAATCTTTTTTCTACATCAGGGCTCTCGGTAAGATCGTTAATTACAGAAATTGATAGGCCAGAAGTTGGTTGATCTAGACACGGCTCTGTCTTTATAAATGGCGATGATGGCGCCATAGGCAGTCGTGAAATCGATTTAAAGTTGATGGCTATCGATTTCTACTTCCTGTCAAAGTGGGAAAAATCGATTAATTATGGACTTTCCTGGCCTGGAACCGCACTTAAAGGGGCCAATCAGGTTGTTGATGAAATATGCGTTCACACAATATAACAGACACTCGCTTGAACGCGATGCTGAAGAGACTCATGCCTCTGTAGTTGACGTTGAAAGGGTCTCTGTTTTCCGACCATATCATAGAAATGAGATGGTGTATGCTGTCTAGCTTTAACCCTACATGCATTTAAAACATTGTCATCCTTGTTGATAGCCAGGCTGCCCTCAAGGCCCTGGCATTGAACGCGACATCTTCTAAACTGGTGAAACAGGGCAAAGTGGAACTCGCTTCATTGGGGCATCATTTCAAGATCAGTTTCATCTGGGCATAGTAACATAGAGGGGAACGATCCGGCTGATAACCTAGCAAGTGCCGCTGGAAGCCGTCCAAGAAAGTTTCTTCTCCCACTTTCTATCAGATGCTTACATCAGGTGGCACGGGTTGCGGAATTGTGTTATGAAGGCAGATGTAGTCCAACTGCCAGTGCAACAATGAGAGCGAAAAGGAAGCAGAAATTAATTTCCTCTGCGGGTGTCCAGCTCTAGGCAGGTAAAACCTTTTTTTGACAACTTTAATAAAATCTCGGAGAAGAGGATTAGCGAAATATTCAGCTTCCTTAATGCCACAGACTAGATCTAGAGACTTTCGCCCCCTTCTCATCGGTTCACAACAACATTAACATTCAGTTCACATGAGTTGTGGTTTGAAAATGGAGCTAAAGCACTAATTTGGTTTTTCCATCAAGAAAGCCGAAGCTACCACTTCTACCCACCTAGGCTCTCTGGTAAATCATTTACCACCGCCTAAAATGACTCGTCAGGTAAGCTGTAAGATACAGAAGCCGTGTTTATTTTTAATTTGGATTTTTTTTATCTACCCTTCTACGTTTTGATCATTTAGATGGAAGTGCTGGCTTCAGGGAAGGTAATTCTGGCTTCTATCGTCTAAGTTGAATGGTTCATTCTGCCGAATAGCAGAATGTTGACCGACCACACCGACCATAGAAAGTCTCTTCCTTCTTCTCTACAGGTTTTTGTACGGACCTTGTTACTCTGATACATTCTTTTCGGGTTTTACTAAAAACTAGAACTTGCGTACATTATTCCTAAATGAACAGATGCAGAGTGTTCCCTTAACTTTTTGGATAAAACACTCAGTTTGAGTTAAATAAAAATGAGTTTCGTCAAGTTTCAGAAAACACTTTCTTCAAGAGGGTTTGCTCAGAGTGTTCACTCAGTTTTTATTCACACCATCCAATATCTTCGATCGCCCGTTTGTGGTAACTTTTCTTCTTCTTCTAGAGAAGTCGATGTTCTTCCTGTCTTTTGATTCGTAGAGCCCGCGGATAGCTCTCATTACAGCGCCGCGTTTTTGCGTCTCTTGCTATTTTTTCGTCAAATCAGGGGGTTTGCGATCACGGTTGTGTGATTCTCAGCAGATCAGTTGCGGCGTTTCTGATGACACGTTGGCGTCTTTGCCGCTGATCTTCACTTGATGATCGCGGCATGGGAGGGACTGAGAGCGATTTCATGATATGCCGTAGGCTAAGATTCTGGCGGTCTTTTGCTATTGCAGCTTGTCACAGTGACCCTTCCATGTCCATATTCATTCCTTGAATGCAACAAGGTGGTGATCAAAGTCGATGTTTGCAACTCGGAAGGCTCCAGCCTGCAGAATACTTGTGTCGAACGCAATGTGATCAATTTGACTGTCCGTTTGGGGATCAGGAGACCGCCACACCCCCTTATGAATTTTAAGACGAGGAAACCGTGTGCTTTCTAAGGTAAAATTTCAACCCGCAAATAAAGTTAAGCTTTTCTCCATTTCCAGACGTGGTGTCGTGTAGGGTGTGTTTACCACTACCACCTGTCCTGCCAAAAATGTCCCCACGATATTAATGTCATGTCTAGGACATTGCTCGTATGTTTTGTTGAGAAAGTCGTAGAAATATTTTTTGGTGACGTTGCTTTGTCTTCTGCGGACTCACGTTCGCATATCAGGCTATTAGTCTTGATGCGAAGACCTATGTAAGTCTATAAGCGCTGCGTCTGTTCTCTGTACCAATGTCTTTAGTAGATGCCACAGTTTTTCGTTCTCCTTTTGCCCATCCCATCTCTCTACCTGGATGGCTATTAAGTCCGCATTATGGCATTCTAAGACCTCTGCTAATTATTCAGCCGTAAGCAGCCCATTAGACAGTTTATTTCATGTGCCAGGATCGTCAACAGTAGTATGATTATTATCCGAGGCTTGTATCATAAATTGTTTGTGGTCACCCTGGCTCAGTGGTTAGTGCGTTGGACTGCTGTGTAAACTGCGTGGATTCGAGCCCCGGAAATATCCATAGAATATATCTCGCCTCACCACCTCTCGTCGAGGAATAAGAAACCAGCGCTTAACTGGCTAAGCTGGACGGCACCCGTTTATTCCGTTGCCATCGTGTTTTTCTTCAAAGGATTACGTCAATTTGAACGCAACTGTCGTTTATTTCAAATGTAATTTCAGTTGAAAGACTTATAAAACGCTGGCGAGTCCATTATATTACCAATTTTTATGATTTTATTTACGTTGACCACATTGCATACGTTTCCTTTAGTTGACCTGTTTATTCCCTGTCATACCATTTCCATAAATATTAGCTGCCACCTGGTTTGGTCAGCATTTCAAGCAGCGTCATGGAAATTTTAGTTGCAGTTCATAGAAAGCTTGTCTTAAACCCGATGTTCAATTAGTATTTGTAAATCCTTATCGCAGTACAAGCAGGTGACTTCGTGTTACAAAATTGGAATTAAAAATCCAATTGAATTGCACTTTGGATGCCTTTATCAACGGTCAGATGGGTAGCCAGCGTCTAAAGAGCATCTAGATACAAAAATTGTGCGTGCAATCGAAAATTACCTCTTGCCAATGAGAGCAGCAGCAGGAAACACAGTGAAAACACGGCAAACTGCGAAACATCATCCCATCACCGGTCCCGCGCTCGCGATGAGTGGAAACGCACGTTTCGGTCTCGGACCGGCCGGCGTCGATTTTCCCCACTGCACAAAATGCCGTGATCCGGTGCCATATCAATAATTTCATTGATTTATGGCGAGTATAAAGCGTGAACGCCAACATTAATAATTCCCCCTCAATTTTATTGTGCATAAATTTTATTAATTTATAATTTTGTTGATATTTGTTGTGTGGTTACCTTTATGGCCGTGGCTCAGAGCTCGGCTCAGTTGTGTATTGGCTTAGGCTTCACATCAAAAAAAAAAAAACAGAGAAACCAACCACGAATAGATGCTGAACTGCGGATAAGTAAATTATTACCGTGCTGGTTGTTAGCCCTGGCCGGGGAAGAAACTAGCGGCTCATTTTCTTGGGAAATGAGTTGGGCCTTGCGCTGTGTGCAGATGCTTTCTGTAGTTTTAATCGTTGCAGACATAACCACGGTGCAGTTTGGTTTTTACTTTTAGTGTGCGCAGGTAATTATGAGCTCCTGCAGACTTTGTTTTGATGTAGATTACATGATTTATGCAAAGACGGGGTACATGGTAAAAATTCGCTGATGGTTTTTCGGAACCACTGCGATTTAGGCAGCATGGGGCAGGAAATTCAAAATGCTTTGGCCAAATACATTGTCTTGATCTTGAGAATGTGTTGACTATGCTCTTCCTTCCATCAGTAAGTGAACAAGTAGTTGTATCCATGCCATTTAGAAAGTATTCTTTGTCGTTGTTGCACATAAAATGGCCGTTTTGCAGATCGGTAGCATTGGTGACCTTTCAATACGTAAAAACCAACAAAACTAGACAGTTGTTATATGTCAAATTGAGGGTGAACCCCTATCTTCAAAGCCCATAGTTCAATATTTTTAGTGATTACGCCTTTGTGACCAGCCAACTTAAAAAAATGGACAAGAGGCAAATACGGGTAATCTTCTCATACGAGTTTAAACAGCAAAAGCAACCAGAAACATCAACACGGCATTTGGAGGAAGCACAACTAGTAAACAAACAACTAGGCGTTGATATGATAAGTTTCTTTCAGGAAATGTAACCCTTAAAAATGAGCCTCTTAGTCACCCTTAAATGGCCATGGACAACGATGAGCTAAGGGTTTTGGTGGAATCCGATGGACGTTAAACTATTTAAGATATTGCGGCACAACTAGGCTTTCACTATTCAACAGTCACTCGGCATTTGAAAGCAATTACTGACTTACTTAGGTGGCGTTGCAGTTCGGGGTGAACCTGGGTCTCAACCAACAAGCCTCTCCAGTTAGCCTGCTCCTTAGCTAACTGCCTCCAGTTGCGCACACCAAGTTGGTTGAGGTCCCCTTCTACCACCTTGGCGAGGTCTTCCTCCACTGCGTTGTCCCTCCGGGTTAGATTCGAAGACTCTGCATGCCGAAGCTTTAGTGTCCATTCCCTCTACATGTCCATAGCCATCTTAATCGTCCAATGCGCGGTTTTTTTTGGCTAAGCCGATGTCGCTGTACAGTTCGTATAGTTCGTGATTAAATATTCTCCTCCAAAGCGTGTCAACGCATAACGAACCGAATATCTTTCGAAGAATGTTTCGCTCGAAACAACCAAGGATATCTTCATCCGTTTTCAACAGCGTCCATGCTACAGCGCCATAAAGCACGACTGGAATGATTAAGGTCTTATATAGAATCTCCTTAGTTGTTCGGGATAGGGCCTTACTACTCGATTGCTTTCTTAGCCCAAAGAAACAGCGATTGGCAAGAGTAATTCTTCGTTTGATTTCCGACGAGGTGTCATTATCGGAGGTAATAGCAGAGCCAAGGTAGACAAAGTCCCTTAGTACCTCGAAGTTATAGCAATCAACTGTGATGTTCTGTCCAATTCGTCGGTGTTGGGTGTCCCTTCTTGTTGACAACAAATACTTAGTTTTGCCCTCGTTTACCACTAAACTTATTTTGGCCGCTTCTGTCTCTATACTCGCGAAAGCACCGGTAACAGTTCGCTGCGTTCTGCCTATAATATCAATATCGTCGGCGTACGCAAGCAGTTGGACAGATTTATGAATGATTGTGCATCTGGTGTTGGCTTGAGAGTTTCGCACAATTCATTCAAGTATGATGTTGAAGAAGTCACATGGCTGCACGTGCCCTTGTCTAAAACCTTTTTGGACATCAAAGGTTTCGGTAAGAACGTTATCGACCTTGATGGAGCAGCGAGCATTCTCCATCGTCACCCTGCACAGACGGACGAGTTTGGCAGGGATGCCAAAACTAGACATTGCTCTGTATAGCTCGTCCCTATCGATGCTGTCATAAGCGGGCTTAAAATCCATGAAAAGGTGGTGGGTATCGATTTGAAGTTCCTGGGTTTTTTCCGAAATCTGCCGCAGCGTGAATATTTGGTCGATGGTGGACTTTCCTGGCCTAAAACCGCATTGATAGGGGCCAATCAGGTTGTTGGCAAAAGGTTTCAGACGTTCACACAGTATGGCAGATAAAGTCTTGTACGCGATGTTGAGGAGGCTGATACCCCTGTAGTTGGCGCAGTTGAGAAGGTTATACAATTGGCCAAGTGAAAAAGATGGAAAAATGGGTTCCACACGAATTGACAGAAAGGAACAAGACGCGCCGATTGAAAGTTTGCTCTTCTCGTCTCTGCTTGCTCGAGACGAGAAGAAGAGAAGAGATCCACTTTTGCATAGAATTGCAATGCAGTGGCAGTGCAGTGCAGTGGCTTAATACTACTACTACTATACAATAAAACATATCCCAAAGCCAAGTCTTCACTCAAAGAAGGTTATAGTGATGGTTTGCAGCAGGTGTTATTTTCTAAACCTACCTAAAATCTGGTGAAACAATAAATGCAGAAAAGTACTGCTTGGAGCTACAACATATGCATGAGAAATTGGTGGTCACACAGCCTCCACTTGTTAACAGACACGGGGTTATACTGCTCCATGATAACGCGAAGTCACATGTATCCCATACAAGGGTGTGAAAGTTGCAGCAACTGCACTACGATATTCTACCTCACCCACCTTATTCCCCGGAACTTTCCCGAACCGATTATCATTTTTTAAAGCATCTAGATCATTTTGTTACGTCGAGAACATATACAAACGATGCAGCTGTTAAAAACGCCTTCGAAGACTTCATTGGCTCCAGGAATCGTATTTTTTACAAGAAACTTCCTAGTTTTTTTTATAAATGACGATTTCATGTTCAACAACCTTATAAATGAGTTCATCTTAGACCGATTTCATTGTGCAAGGATTTTTAAATTTTTCGGCATCGTGAAGCTGATAAATGACCAAACTAAACGACGTAACGTGTCATGTGATTTAGGATGTTCCTTATGTGCGCGATAATCTTAGTAGTTCTGACCATTGAAAAACCACCACGATTTCATCATACATCCTTTTCAATTCCGTGATTCCTTTTTATTTAAAACGGATATCCGAAGATTGTTGTCCTTATTTTGTCTGCCTGTGTCGTCAACAGTGATACCACCCTAACCCTGGCTGGAAAGGAAACATCAATGACCGTAATATAAAAGCCTACGAGGCGCTGTATCCATTCAGTAGAGCATTTGGGAAAACGTGGAGATTTAAACCAAAAGTAGTGCATTGGTTACGTATTGCAGTGGTAAGACTCATCTTAACCTAATGCTCAAATTTCACTGTTTTCTTGCGAATGTCACACAGATCCAGCGGGCAGGTTGTTTGGGGATGACGGAGTCGATGAGATCGACACCAGCAGCAGCTCTGGATCTACTCCCACTAGATATATGTATACTCGACCGCCGAAACTGTATAAGGTCTTGGGAAAGCCGATCTCTGGACAACGAAAAATATATAGAAACTGCTGAAGGGAAGGTACTACATTATTTCACTCTAAGTTTGCAAAGATGAGTGGGATGAGGGTAGAGCTTATACTAAAGACGAACTGGCTACCTACGGCGACGGATCCAAAATGGATGTTGGTACTAGTGCCGGTGTCTAATGTTACATCTGCAGCGTTTTTGTGATTAAGCGTTGTAAATAAGTTCAATAAGACCCAAACTCGTAAGGCTGGGTCCCGGGAGATATGAATGTCTGTACACTCTACAGGGTAATAGGACATAGGGTATATCGAGATAGCTATTAAACATTGCTATCAATTAGATATGTGCAGTACATGCACTATAGCTAGATCGCTAAGGCCTGACTTCAATAAAAAAAAAGAGCCAGTTACCTCTAAAAAATGACCACCGACCTGGAGAGTCAAACAGGATGTTTCTCATAGAATCAGGAGCCGATTAAGCCCATCCTATGTATGGCTGAGCCCCAATAATTTCGAAGTTCCTCATACAATAACATGTTCACTAAGTAGTTTGTCCCAATTGCAACTGTACACAACACCGTTTATTCCATCTGGAGAGACTCTTCCGCTATCATTCAGAACTAAACGTTGAGTGATTTCATAAAAAAAACCCTCCGTCCTTCTCTCTCGTTAGCTAACCTAATGCAAAGCGTTTTCGATGATCCCTGTATCTTAATCCTGCGACGTGCGAAAAATTAACTTCTCTGATTCAGGATGTAGTCCTTCGATTACATCAACCGAAAAGGTGATTGTATCGTCCCCGCTGGTTTTTTTTTTTCCTATTCCCTGAGAGCTTGATTTCATTTTGTAGAAACAATGTTGTTCTGTTTGGCGATTCGCGATAGGAATGTGTCCTTGGTCATTCTGTGTTCCTTCGGGATGAAATTGATGCATTTGACAATCTTGGAAACTACCTATGACTCTGTCCGTCACCGACATGAGCCATTTTTTTAGTTCCTGTGTCGTGACCAGGGGTGGTATGTCGTCACAAAAGTCGCATGTAGCAATCTTAGTTCAACTTCGTTTTCACTGCTTATAAAACCACAGACTACTTGAAGCACACATTTACTTCCGAATTTAGATGAAAACGACTCATTTGTCCTGGGAGCTGGCCAAATGCAAGAATTCATGCGAATCAATTCGGATCTTGCGATAAAGTTGCATCAACAGCTCAGATCGAAAGAGTTTTCTCCAATCGGATGGATATTCATGCAGACAAAAAAAACTGAAGAACGACCCAAAAAATTAGTCAGCGTCTACTTTTCTTTGAAAACATACCAAGGAACCGATACATTTGACGACATTGCTCTGGTCAATGTATGCTTGAGTTAGAGCCTATCCTCCAATTCAATGGCTCTGACAAATTGGAATATCTTAAGTGGACTTAGCGAGGATAGATCTTCATCAGATAGTAGATATTTACATAGGTGAGCCCTTTTGTTGTAAGTAAATGCCACACAGTCCTGAAGAAAATGTATTGGAGGTCTTTATCTTCATCGCAGAATCTGCAGTTCCCATCCTGTGGGTACACATAGCATCTTCTTAATCATGTTGATGCAGGTGCGGTATCTCTTTTGGTTGTAGTTCCAGAGAAGTTTCTTAGCCTACCGCTCAGTCCATAACTGAGAGCTCAGTGCATAATCTGGTTCTTTTCTGCTCCTTCTTTTCTCTAAGCTTTTGCCTTAAGTTGTGGGATCCTATGTAGTCCACAAAACGGTTCTGCCTCTATAGGTCATCTTTCCTACCCTTCCCGTGCAAATTGATCTACTCTCTCGTTACCTTCAATCCCAGCGTGGCCAGGTGATCGATCGACCCCGTTTCTTGTTGAGATGGCAACAAATTTGAGACTGGGGCAGTTTAAGCCACATTTTTCCATCGCTCCGAATAGGCTCTTTCTTACTAGCTGGATTTGTTGCGTGATTAGCGTCTCCATAAAGTGCATAATGGGTCATAGTGGAGTATTCCTCCTAGAAGAGATTTGTTTTGGCGGTCTGGAATACGCTCTGAGCTTTTCGGACTTTTTTTTCGCATATCTACTCCTGTGTCTTTACGTGACTCTGTGTGAGGCCTATACTTCTTGGGTGGTGTTTATAAAGAAGACTGGAAACGTTCATTGTTGCTGCGTCTAAGGTCTTCGGCTTAATCGCTCCCTGTGCGTAAGACCTCTTTTCCTTGCGTTTAATCTCATTGGGTTCAATGCCTTAGCATGATCTGTAAATTATACCTTTGCCTTAGTTTTTGGTTTAAATACAGGGTGTTTGGCTAGTTTCACAACGCATTCAGCTATCATTTTGTTAAAAAAAAAACTTGGATAAAAGAACAGCAATTTGCATTGCATTTGGAAATGAAAATGACTGTGTTGACATCTAAAACTGCAATTGTATTGAACGGCCAACATTTCGTGTATTTAGAGCAAAATTAGTTCGTAGACATATTGTCGGCAAGATCGTTCTTTCCGCAAAGCGATTGCTTATCGTTTGAGGGCCTATTTTTTTTTTATAACAGTATTTGAAGACAACTCTCTTCCAACCTTCAACCGCTCAGTAGATA
Organism: Matsumyia berberina; assembly: GCA_917880715.2. Taxonomy (NCBI): domain Eukaryota; kingdom Metazoa; phylum Arthropoda; class Insecta; order Diptera; family Syrphidae; genus Matsumyia; species Matsumyia berberina. The sequence continues at coordinate 43,216,638 of OU862870.1, forward strand.
TCGCAGTTAATTTCACCCACATGCTTAATCTGGTTGAATTCCTCAATTTATTTAATATCTTTCCTTGTACATCAACCCCGTACACTGTTATCTTTTAGTTGTTTCAATAAAAAATTGTTATTCCATGGTGAGTGTGTTAAATTCTGAAGCAAAAAAAAAAAAAAATGTTTCTAACATTTACGGTCGAATTTTATTACACAACCATATCGATCTTGTTCGATCGAAAATTGGTGGACTTGGGTTAATTCGAAACAAATTTGTGCGTAGTGTTATCTTTTACATTTGTATCGGTGCTGACAATAAAAAAGATAAAATATTCAAAATACCTTTAGTTAAAATAAAACGGAATTTTATTGCGGTCCCTTTTATAGCCGTCAAGAACGACCATTTTGTTGCTATATATCAGGTATTTTTTTTATTTGTTTTTGATGACTACAATGGTGGACAGAATTTTTGGAATTTTTTTTTTTGTGTAGATACTAATTGCGATAAAATAGGAAATAAATATGACAAATGTTTCAATGAAATTGATTAGCGGTTTATTGGAAGTAAAATTTTTTTACTTTTTTTACGTCAACTAAAAATCAGTGGCAAATATTTTTGATGTCCAGATAGGTCTGACAATAAAAGAACCACATTTTGATGGGCATTTTTTTAAAATTAGTCATTTGTGAAGGTACCATTCGATATTGATGGAAAAAAAAGATTATTTTTGTATTTTGATTTTAATGTATGACCTTCCCGACGAAATCGGACATTACAGTTTATTAAGGTTTGTTGTCATCCATTTTTTTTTTGAGATTATGTACATAAATACATATTTAGTTATTAATAAGGGGTAGCATTAATACATACCAGAGAACTCCCCCTTGTTCAAGAACTACACTAAACAATAACGGTATGACTTGACTACAAAGACCCTAAACCACATTATTGGTCAGCCCTCCAAATGCAAGATCATAAATTCCAGCTTCGGAAAGAGATCTTCACGAAAGATCCCTGCTTTGGTACCAAACTTGGGGTTTCTTGTAAAAATGGAGAAAATAGGGTGCAACATAGACGAATATGTATTTATAATCAATATGTAATTTAAAGAATGTTGCCTTACGGTAGTAAAAACCAACTAAAAATGACGTAGGAACAACCCAAATAAGACTTTAAATGAAGCCAGCTGTCTAGAATGCAAGTGTGGCTGCTGTGGTCCAGTGGTAAGAACGTTGCATTGTTGTGCGAGCTCCGTGAGTTCAAGTCCTAGCCAATTCCATCATTTTCCAATGGCCCGCTTATCCACTATGAGGATCGTTTAAGAGGACTCTCCACATTTCCCGAGCAAAGGTGAGGATCGGAACAAACACTGAATTAAAGACTGCTGTCTATCGAAATATATAACCAGTGTATCATTTCAGGACCCTGAGTTCTCCCATATATGCGCCAGTCAGTAGATCAGTCTTGCAATGATTGATGGAAAGTCCTTTAACGTTGCACCATTTTAATACCTGTAGTAAAGCACTCTGCAGGACGCTGAAAAGTCGTGTTAAACACTTATTTATGAAAATTAGGTCATCGACATGACCGATAGCGTTTTACCCTAATCTGTGAAGTTTAACTTAAAGTTTATTAATGACTTAGGACCACAGAACAACTGAGGAGGATTTCATTTTTCGACTTTTATTAGTTTGTCAAGTCTTCGATTCTTCTGCTACTGCTGCCCATACTATCGAGTTGTAGCCGGTATTATCGAACGCGCCCTCGGTGTTTAGAAAGGCGTGTTTCCTTAGAGAGGTCCCCAATGGGTATCACAATGGGTCTGAATTGACCTGAGTGTGGCGAATGGTTCTTCCTTTCGCCTGCCCACTAACCTAACCTAACCTTCCTTAGAGAGGTACACTTTTTCTATCTATTTGACTGGATGGGTGGATGGCAGGGCATAGGAACATTCCACATAAAAATTCACCAGATATTGAACCACACTGTTCATTTTACCAAAGGTACATTTGGCATACCAATCTCTATATGTTAACTAAAGATTAAGCTGGATGCCTTCGGAAGGAGAAATCCTAGGGGTACAGGTGGTACAACGTGTCTAACGACAAAACAAATTTGGCCAAAGCTCGATCTGAAACTCTGTAAGAATTTGATTTCTCTCGAAAGACTGCAAATCAGCGCTACTGTGGGTGTAATCACTGGACACTGTCTAATAGGCAACCATCCAACAAAGCTTGGCGTTTAGTTAAACGATTTCTATAGAAGCTGTATGGATGAAGAAAAGGAAGAAACCCTTCTCCACCATCTTCATACCTGCCCGCTCTCTTCCATAGGAGGAAACTTGGCTTAGGTGCCTTCTTTTACAACAATCGCTTCATCAAAAACTCCAACTGGTTCAATGAGTAGGTAAACGAATTTTCCAAGACCCATGTACATAGTATCACAACGGAACTATCATTGATCCAAGTGTGTGGCTTTAGCTGGCAGCCACCTTAACCTTACCTAACTTTGACTGTATGGTGGGGATCACCCTCCGTGGATTTGCCTTTCCTGTTCGCATTTTGACTCAAGAGCAGAGGGGTGGACATATCTTGGCGGATAAGAGCTGTTAGACTGATAGGTCCGTAGCGCCTAAGTCACTTGCCTGCCCTATTGCCTGATTTAGAAATGAAAATCACAGTTACCTGTACCTCGCTTCAAATAAAGCGATCACTGCCGGTAGAATCCAATCGATCACTTTTCCTCAAAAAGGCGGAAAAATACCGTCACCACCGGGGCTTTAGATGGTTTGATCGAGTCCACTACCCATATGTCACGTCAAATTCTCTCTCACACGACAAACAAAAGTCCTTTCCGATTATTTTCATTTCCTTACACACTTGGCGACCGAAGATACTCGTTATTACGCGCTCGCTTACCACATTTAATAGGAACGTTGTCTAATCCTTATCCTAACACGTTGTGTGGCTCTCTCGCTGTGAATTCAACTTCTCAGAATTAATTTCACGTTATCAGTTTACACGTAGGTACTCCCAAGAGCAGAGGTAGCACTTATCACGTACTTCTGGTAGCAACTGACAGTGGCAATTATTATCCAGCAATCATCCCATTAGGAAACACTATAAGTGGCTCCAAACACCACACAAAAACGCCCAGGGGTCAGCGGTGATATTCGTCGAAATAACCCACTCGCACGAGCATCGTTCCTAGGAAGTTACTCGTACCTGTTGTGAATGCTGGGACAAATAACCCAGCTCCGGTCCACATTATTAATGATAATCTGTTGCATTACAATCGCCGTGTGTGGTCCGTGGCTACCTCTCCAGGGAGCTTAAAAAATATTAACAGTGTGTCAATGGTAATGAGTTATACGTGGCCACATATTACGGAGCCCAAAGGCGCGCAGTCCAGCAACGGAAGCTAATCTGATAATGAGCTCTTCAAAGGAACTACGGAGACAGATTTTAATCGCCCACAAAACATGACACATCTCCCAGGGAGGAGTAGCCCTCTGCTAGTTGGCTTTTAATTGATCCATACAAATAGGAGGCGAATCGAAGATAACCATCTCCGGATCGATGGGAAATTCCCGATCTGGGTAATCGGTTAACACCAGCCAACAATGGAATCGTATCGCGTAGTCAGTGCCATCCATCGTGCACAGGTAGTATGGCATTGCCGTCGCTGTGGCGTGCAAAGCTTCCTTGACCGAGGAACTGCCCGACTCTCTTGCAATCATAACGTTAAGAGTATCTCCCCCACACAGAATTTGTTTGCGAATATTTATCCTCAAATGCAGCTTTGACGCTACCAACTTAGATTAACAACCGTCGATTACCGATTACTCGCCGTGTGCCCCTCTGATCTTGTCTGTCCACGGTAATCATGAATCCGAACTGATCTCCTCTGCTGCCTTGAGTCAAATTAGATGCGAGACGACCAGCCACAGAATGCCAGACGGGTAAAAAAAAAAGTCTACCTGCGACATCCTCATTCTGAGTGGAACCGTTTGTCCTTGTATGCACATTTCAGCACCATGCGCGATATCTGCAAGCGCATGTTTTAAATTTCCCTGCAATAATTAAGAATCACCGATGAGATTGCCATTGGGTTGGTTCCCTCGGAGCTATACGAAGGAGTGTAAGGAATTGCCCCTCGAGAACATTTTCCTGATTTTGGAAATCGGTTTTTGTCGCTTTTGCGCTCGTTATTTGCGTGCGTGATTCGACGCAGGCGAATGGTGTGTGCTGCAATGCATGGCAGACGCTTGTTAATTTACTAATTAATTATTTTGTTTTAGATAACGACAAGTGAATAATTGTTTCTGTGGAATTAAGCCGAACGACTTTGCAGGACGCTATTCCATTTGATTGGTACTCAGCTGGTTATGATAGGAAAAAATCTCTACACTCGGTCTACTAATGTAGGAACCAAAAGCTGCTCCATTGTTAGACTACAGAGCCTTGCCAGTCCTGCATTTTGATTTTACATGATAGCATGCATGTATCGTTAAAGCTTTTTAAGACAGAAAGAGCAAGATTTGTCTGTTACTTATTTTTGCCGCTGTAACAGTGAACTCCAAAAATCGTTCCAGCTCGGGTAAGGTCAATTTGAATTCTGATCCATGAGTCAATTCTCCGGCTAATAGTTTATTATGTACTTTTCTCGAACCCAGAATCTATGCCGCTTGCACAGAAGTCCACGCAGTAATCACTGAGCCACGACGACCACGATCTCCTCGAATATGGAACCAAATATTTATTTATCACATGATTTTTCTCTCGAAAGTACTTTTTGACTTCGGTGAACATCCTGCCTTACCTCTTTAAACACTTGTGCAGCCACAAGGAAGATATGGCCTTAATTCGAAAGGGCTAGGAGCGACAGACTTCTGCAGATCAAAAGAAGATCCCTATCTACCCTAATAGGAATGATCACAGGGTATATATATATACGCGGCGGTACTATATGAATAACCCTCGAATTACAGAAGAAGACCTTTGTAGGGGGTGCAGCGATGAGAAGGTCCACGAGGATACAACCCACTTCCTTTACTTATTGCCCTAGTCTCTGCCATCTAAGAAATAGGTTCCTCGGACGACACTTTTTCGAGGACATTGAAGAATTATCCGATACACCGGTATCACAGACGCAGCAAATTGGTCATGTTCTACAGATATCGATTAGATATATATTGCAATTGTAAATATTGGGTAGCGTTCTTACGGGTATGGGACATCTCTCTTCCTCCAACGGGTACCGCAATGGGTCTGAACTGACCTAAGTGTGACGATATGGTTTCTTCCTTTCGCCTGCCCACTTACCTAACCTAACCCATCTTATGAACAGTGAAACTTTTGAGTATGTCTTGAAAACGATATCTTCACAGTTACAAAAGGACAGAAGATACCAGGAAACGCAAATTAAGGCAAACGAAAGGCGAATATTTCACAAACAATGCCTTTCACGCACAAGTTCAATAAGTTTATTCTCGTCACCCGCAATCGCTTGCTATCCCTCAATTCGCTTTTCGCTAAATCGCTTCGCCATAAACATCTCCATATGTAGACATGTAGTTAATCGCTAGTAGCAAATCGCAGCCTAAGACATATGACGGCTTCTGGATACCCCTCAATATGAACCAGTCTTTTTGTCTTTTAAACTACCGAATCATTGCAGTGTTTTCCAGGTAAAAGTGTTGGCTATTCGTGAAGTCGCTGTAGGGTTGTCGGTCGATACTAAACACTGGCATCGTCATTTACACTGACAGCCAAACAGCTATAAAACCATCAGAATTCAGTAAGATTTAAATTGGTTAAGCACTGTCACGTATCTCTAAACGAGATATCGACTAGATACACTCCTACCCTGCGCTGGGTTGCTGGCCATAGGGACATACCAGGCAACTGCAAAGCAGATAAATCAGCCAAGAACGGCACAAAACTGGAGCACTTCACATGCAAATAGAAACGACCAGGCATAAAATCTCCACAATAACTCTTCAGCAGACTAATGAGAGACGGCGTAACCTTGATGCGTGCAACTATACGATATAGACTTGGCTTCGGCTTAGTCAAAACAAGTCTAACAGGCCACTGCGCAATCGGCAGACACGCTATAGGGCTCGGAATGCCGGCCAATAATTTTTGCCGCAGTTGAATGGGAGATGAAGAAAATGAATCACCCTCGGATCTCTTATGCACTTTCTTCTTCGAGAATAGAAATCCTCGGAAAATATTTCCTAGAAGAACCTCAAGATATTCCGTGTTCCGAGTTAGGATATTTTAAGTCCATTTAAGTGCCAAACCGAAATAGTGGCTGTCCTGGGGTAGGATTACGTCAAATCCCCACACTAGGATGTAATTCGTAGAGCTGATGTTTACCCTGTGATCGATAAACCCCTTTAGCATGTTAAAGTCAACAGTAATGTTTTATCCTAGACAGATGCTGTTTTGTTCTCATTTACTTGAAGACCAACTTATTTCATCTATCGATAAGGCTCTATGACGACCTGCTGCGAGCAGCCGTTTATGAAGATCTCGTCTACGTATCCCGTAACAGCTGGACAGATTTGTTGAAAATTATGCATTTCGTTATACATATCATAGCGTCCTGCTGCACAGCTGTATCAGTTTCGCCGGAGTGCAAATTTAACCACGGCGATGACGATGAATCATAATATGAGGCCTTGAAGCCGACGAAAAGGTGGTGAGTCTTAAAGTTCAGTTTTACTGCCGCAAATGCTGCTCTCCGACTATGAGAATCCAACTTGTGGAAACAGTCCACCTATGGACATGTGGCGATTCTAAAGACCGTAAAAGAAAAACACAGGCTTTAGAGCCACATCGGTTTATTTGATTTTGGGAGTTAAAAAGTGTATTCAATGTTCAGGATATCACGATATTCACCGATGGCGCGAAAGTGAAGACAGGAACAGGAGCTGAGAAGCACTGCAAAAAATAGGAATCTTTCAGGCTGCCTGAAGTAGTGTCTTCCAAGCTGAAATCCTGGCAATAAAAAAGGCGGCACGATGCCTACAAACCAGTCACCTCCCTCCGCCGAATGCAACAGTCAGATCTATCCAGAAGTTGTGGAGACGAGTATGAGATAGAATCAATACAACACCTACTGTGTCGCTGTCCCGCTCTTCAAGAACGAAGACTAATTTCACTAGAATCAAGGTCATTTATCTGAATCACAGAGATAGGAAATTCCCAGATACCGGACTGGCTGAGTCTTAAAGCGACCACCAACTGGTTCTCAAAGCCAAGTGTGTGACGGGCTAAGATTTTTTCATTGGCATTTCATTTCTTTTGCTTCCAAACACAGGGTAATCAGAATTGACCTTTCGAGTCTCCGAGTGGAATCCGATGCATTACACATCCTTTAGACTTAACCAAACTTGTACTTCGTCGGACTTATCCAGAATTTGCCGTATCGTGGGGATTTGACTTTTCGTCAGTCTACGGGGTCTGAGTCACATACCTACACGGTATGTACTTGCCGAGTAGTGAGTTGCAGAAATGGTTCGTTGAACAGCATTCCCATAAGCATATCCTTATCACATTACATCACATTAGTGACAAGAGATCTCCTTCGTCTGGTAATTTCTGGTCGTGCTTATTGTGGTATTTTTTTACTTCACCAAAGTCTTATCTGGTCGCCATGGTTAGTGCGTTGGACTGCTGAACGAGCGGCGTGTGTTCAAGCCTCCGCCATGTCCACCGAACATTTTTCGCAGCACTACCTCTCGTCGGGTAATTACAAGCCTCCGGGAGTATTATTTGTCATGAAAGAGCTTGTCAAACCGTTCGGCGTCGGCAATAAATTGTAAGTCCCATCCAATTGTGCGAAAAATGACATAACAACATAAATGGTTACGAGAAGCTAGGCCTTGGCTCATCCCAAGCTGTCGCGCCAGCTATTTATTTATTACAGTCTCATCTGTCCTGGTTTTGAACCTTTGTTATACAGGAATCTCCTTTCCTTCCAAGGGCCTTAGTTGGAATGGTCCTCCGAGAAGAGGTTAATAAAAAGTAGATCCATTGTAATACCACTGAGTACTCAGCTTACTCCTGAAACCATCAAGATTTCCTAACGAAGGTGTTTAGACCGTACTGGCGCACTTCAGATCATTTAGATCGTAAAAGAAACATTCGTCTAAGATGGTTAGCAAGAGCAGGATATGTATGTATGTGTACAGCATATTCTTCCTCTTCCTTGTCTCGGAAGCTCCAGAAGAAATCATTACACCTAATCGTTATACCTAAGCGTAAGGACGTTGGTTAGTTTTGATCCTATCGATGATCCTTCGGATCCTAGACAGTCCAAATCAGCCTGGCATTGTGGATCGCAATAACTATGCGTGATGTTGGGTAAACCTTCAACCAAGCAAGGACTTGATTGATCGCTGTGATTTCGGGTTGAAAGGTGCTACAACAGTTATGGACACTGGTGGAGTGGTGGATGTCAAAGACCGCGGGACCGACTCCTTCGGGTGCCGTAGAGCCACCCGTAAAGATAGAGATTAAAGAGGATTTCGCGCTGACGCCATACCCTTCTATCCGGTATTTTATGCATATGCCCCATGTTTATTTTCAGGCGGCAGCGTGTCTGTTGATTTAGAAAGGCTGCGGTGAGTTAATAGGATTCTGGCATGTCCCAGACTTTCCCAAATCATTGATGAGTTTCTCTCAGTCTTACGCCCGCGTAAGTGGCCTGCTGCATACCATGAATATCTATTGACAGTAAGTGGAGCATGGTTTAAAGTGCAGCTGTAGGATAAGTTCTCAGCGCATCTGTATTGCTGAGGCAAGCCAATGCCAATGTCGGTTGGTTTTTCTAGAACCGACCATCAAACCATTATGTCAAAAGCAAGAATCGGTGTAACAACTACAGTGTAGATCCAGTGTATGATTTTCAGCTGAAGACCTCATCTGGTACCTTCAGCTTTTTAAGTGCCTACAGCTTAGAGTGCTTCCAGGGATTGCTAATACCTAAGTGGAAATTGGTTTTCGGTGCTCCTGTGGTGTGTGATTTATGGATTGTGCTGACTTGTAGAGATGCAGATCTCCACCTAGGTTAGGTTAGGTTAATTAGAGTAGGGTTATGTAGTCAGCGCTTGCATAAGACACTAGGCGCCATAGTGGGCCCATCGCGATCCCGGTGAAACCAAAAAGGAAAAACCTAAACTATTTCCTGACAGCATTTGATTTCCCTACAGAATTTTACCTGAGGATCTCCACCTTAGACGGTTCAGTCATCTAAAGAAATAAACACTTTTGTTGAACCAAGATCCACCTTTGCTTGGTAAACAAGTTGTGTAAGGTTAAGTGCATCTCATATGATAGTACATATCACTGAAGTAGGTGTCAGTCGTCCATATGACATATGTAGGAGCACGCTTCAAACTTCATATTTCTGTTGCATTGCAACCAAGTCATAACGAGCATTCTCTTCATAAATCGACAACTTCTACAGCGCCAAATCTTCTTTTTGACCTTCTCTCGATTGAGTTCAATAGGTTACTCTCGCAATGGTCTGTGGTGTTGGGCCAATTTCAATTATTACACAGACCCATCCTGGTGAAGATCTCGACCGTGAGAGGAAATTTATTTCTGTGCGACTTGTAGCGGCTTGTGCGGAATGAAATAAACATGCAAAGATCGAGGTGTATATTGGCAGATGCTCAGCACTGCGGTACCATTCCTCAGGCCATTACCTGCATTTGGAATCGACACTCTCCACTCCAAGTGGAATGCACCTATGGCTTATGACGAGGAGAAACAACAAATGTTTCCGCCGCTGAAGCAGAAGAATTTTTTGGACCTCTATTATGTCGGATGCTTGAGTTGCACCCATATGAAACGAAACGGTGGTGTTCGCTGTGACGAAGGTCCAACTTTACAAGCAAATGCACTCAAGAGGAACCACTACGGGTCCCGGCCAGGGTTTTGGTTCACTACGGCTTTTAATTTATTTGTGTTCCCCAACTTGTTTGACTCTGACTTCGACTCTCTCTCTCTCTCTCTCTCTGTCTATCTTTGTGTCGAATTTCTTTTTAGACTCTAATTTAATTTCAAAGTATGAAAGGCTTTGCAAAAATTCAGAAACTCATTTCTCTTTTGTTTTTGGTTTTTTTTTTTCTGTTATTTTGCCCCCATCTTCCGTAAAGTATTGTTGGACCGAAGCAGCTGTGGTCGGCGGGAGTATTCTCTAGTAGTAAACTGAGTGCCATGGTATAGTGCTCCGCAAAATTAACTATAAGCAGGCTTCTGCGGAAGTTTCGATGTAAATTCCTGTTTCCAAGGATGAATATTCTAATTCTCCTTGTTAGAGATTAGGTTTTCTAATTAAAAATTCTGTAGAGTACACCTGTTGTTGAAAGTTTCGAATCAATAGCTGACACATTTGCATATTACCTCTTTGGAGTTTTGATGTAACAAAATATTACGAGCTAACTAGAAATGATACATACATATGTATGTATGTGTCAGTGTGTTTTGAAATTTATTTTAAAGTGAAAATTATGCATTTTCAAATGATCTGATTGAAACGAACATTTAAAGAGGGTGTAGGTCTTTTATGGGAAAAAAATTAGAGCAAGCAGTGAAGACTACATGTAGTGCAAGCACATTCTCCTCACCTGACTCAGAACTATGCAGAGTGCAACCTGCTATGTTCCTACTCCATGGTTCCATCTTCCTGGTGTTAGCCATCCGATGGACTTTGCGTACTTGAGCAGATTCGTGATAATCGGCAGGATAGCTCTTCATAGAGAAATGTATTCAGTTATTTTTTTTTATATTACAGAGGTTTGCGCAGTGACAGAGAAAATGGGTTATATTCTTATGTTCTTCTTCATCCCCCATCCCCATGCATGGCATGACATCTTAGAAGGCTCACTATCCCTGTCAACAGTGACAAAGATTTCCTATCCAAGTGTAGAAGTTTTTTGCTTCTTCAAGTTAGGGACTTTTATCTGTTGTTGTAATTTGTCAGCAGTCTGGCTACCTCCAAATTAGTGCTAGTATGCCAGAACGAACTTGCCCGCTTGGGCGAACGGTTCAGGGTCACAAAACTCTGCGTTCCAGGGAGGCACAGTGACATAAAAGGAAACGAGTGTCCAGATGAACTGGCCAGGCAGGGCTCAGCTCTATACGGCTCACTCTCGGCAAAGGTCCACACCCTACACGCTAGGAGCGGTTAAATGACAAGTACACTCACGCTTCCTGCAGAAGGCCAACCTCCAATGGAGGGGGCTAACCAACTGCCCCGTATCAAAGAAGATATGGCCGACCTGCGATAAAATTAAGGCAAAAGACCTCCTAAACAGCATCCGTCCAGATATTGCCAGAATAACGACAATAATCGCGGGGCATTGGACAATTGGAGAAAATGTGGCCTTAGGTATCTCATAGAACCCCCACTGGCAAATGAGACGGAAACTCTCTCCCATTTCCTCTGCAAATGTCCGGCACTATCAAGAGCCAGACTGCGTGCACTAAACCAACCATTTTTCGTCGACCTCAGCGTTATCTCGAGTTAAGGGATACGAGATCTAATTCGCTTTCTAAACTTCACAGACTAGATCTAGGTACTCCCGGCTGTCTCGCCTATCTTCATCGACCAGGTCACATGATAATTGGGTTCAGTTGAACCTCTACTCTACCTACCTTCCTATGTACCTCGTCATAAGTCTCGTTTTCTGGGGTACAGACCCAGCAGGGTTGTATATTATCCTCTATGACCTCAATCTTGGTCTAAACTTTCTTCAGTTGTACGAAAACTTGCTGATACAGAAGATATTTTAGGTCACAGTGTGCTCAAGGCCATCGCCAGACAGGTATGAGGCCACACAAAGCCCAATTTTGGTTACGAATATTAGAATATGTAGGTGCCTTCCGGCTCACCCCGCGAAGGAAGCACTCTTCGTGACAGCACTTCACAAGCTTTGAAGTTATCTAAGCAGCTTATACTTTTCTAGCTGCCTGGCTATGAATGTATGTGAATCGTGACATCCTTCTGTGATATTGTGAGCATTGCCGCTAATTTAGTCGGTTCTTGTCACTGCAAGAACCTAGGTCTAGGAAATACTACTGTTGTCAGGAAGTCTTATTAAGCTGTTTAGACACATTTCCTTAGACAAGAGACCGGCTCCTAGATGTTAACAGACTTGGACTCATCAGAAGTTTTGTCGTTTTCCCGCTGTTTTCCGGTTGATGGACGAGAAAGATTTGACAAAACCCAAGTCGGAGTCAACATCTATGGCCAGATATTTTTCCATATGAGCCTCACTTGGATCTTCAAAGATCCATTGTGCTCCCCGCTGTGGGACCTAGATTTCTTATTGATCGTCATTAGCCCCGTAAGACAACCTAAATTCAGTATAAATTTTCGTGGCATGATTGAGAGTTGGCCTGGGTCACTAAAGCATTAAGCGCCTAAGGTCATTTTTCTGGTTATGATGAGGATTGGGCAGTCGCAGAAAAAGTGCGACATGTCCTCCTCCGCGTCTATATCGCCACATCCTCTGTAGAGCTCAGTCGCATTCTCCTTAAATGAGCCGCCAGTAGTTTGTGGCCAGTGAAGATGCTGATCACTAGAGCTAAAGGCGATGTGTTTTGTTTTTCTTTTATTGAGTTTTGTCACGACGGAAGTGTGCTCCATCGCACATCGGCAAGCCTCCAGAAATTCAAGTGTATCTCTGGCTTTAGAACTTCTATAGGGTTCAGAGCCGTGTGATTGACCATTATTTGGTTCAGTCAGCCGATCCCTTTCCTGCCAGTTCATCGGTCTTTTCATTGCCATCGATGCCTCGGTGCCCCGGGACCCAAGAGAGTGATACATTATACCTTACTACCAGTGATTTGACTATTGTGGTTGACACAGCTTTGATGGTGGCCTGGCTATCGATGAATATGTCGATATTCCTTCTCGGCGCTACCGAGGATAGTTCTCGCACGGCCTGGATTATCGCTAGAACTTCAGCTTGGTTTGGAAGTTTTATCCACCGGGCAATGGCGGGTTTTTCTGAGTATATTCCGAAGCCCTCCCCTTTATTCATTTTTGAGCCGTCGTCGGTGAAAATGGATGTATTGCCGGGTTTAATGACCCTTCCTTCGTCCCAACTTTCCCTTGCTGGAAAGAAAATTTGAAAATTGAATTCGAAGTCAGGGTATGGCGATATGCGGTCTGTTTTTGTTTCTGACTTCGCCCATCTAGCGATACTGGTGTAATTGGATTGACTTAGTCTCAAGGCGCTTTTAGTTGCAGATTATTGAAGCAACAGATTGAGTATTGTTTCCAACTCAGCTCCCGGAGTTGGTCTCAATGCACTGGTTGATGCAACGTATGCAAGTCTTTGAATTTTGGTCGAGACTCTTTGTACAGTGCCTCTAGAAGAAATCGTTTTTAATTGGGTTTAATCTAGTTCGGTGACGATGTGTCTTTTACTTACTAAGTTGACGATCAGGTTCACAAGAATATCCTCAACATTGCTGATTGCCAATGATTTCTTAACCGCACTTGTCTCGACAATGTTGAATACGCCCTCAATGTCGAGAAATGCGGTGAGCGTACATTCCTTGCAGTGCAGGGATTTCTCAATCAAACCGACGACAGTGCTGTTCCTCCCGATTAGCATGTTGTACGTATATGCATGTTTTGCCAAAGACATTTTCTTGTAGTTGAGCCTGTTGCGTATGTAAACGTCAATCGGGTTCACAAAAGTGGTTAAAACGAAGGACGTGAGACTTATGGGTCTCCCTTGTGGTTGGGTTTTGTATTACAAAAAGAAATTAGGGCAACCTTCAAGCTCATGGGGTGTAACCACGTCTGAGACGACCTAGAACTTTTTTTTGCATATTTTGCGCTATCATGTGTTTTGCCTTTTTTTTTTTTGGCATTATCAGAGAGACCCGGTGGATTTACTTAATTATGTCTCCCCTTTGGGGTCCTAGGGCCTCTACTACACCTCACGCCATCGTGCTCGGTTTCTGGCAATATGGCTCTCTTCAACTCTTCTCCGATCGCCGGGACTCCTCCTCAACTGTTCTGCGCCATGTACTTCTCGGTCGACCCACTCTTCTGCCATCTTGAGTAAGTGGATTCCATTGCACAGCGGAGACAGCCGGGGGATTTGAAAAGATAAAACTATTGGATAGTCCATAATTATACTTTATACCTCCCGGTATCGACATTTCGTTTTGCGGGTTTTTGTTTGTACGAAGGTCAGCATTAAGCCCTATTGTCCATTCTGGAAAGCGTGCATTGAGCAACAGACCCAAAGGTGCCTTTTAAGTACCTTGGAAGATTTTCCTTAATATGAATTTCCAAATGAAAATTTGCATATCCAGACTTGAAGTGCAATGCTCGGAAAACGCAGCCTAACGGGGCCCCTTCACTGGAGGTAATGCTCGATCTGCTTCCTGTTGATATCTTTGCCAACCCAATTGCAGTTAAAGCAGCATTAAGACTTAGAGAATCCTCCCAGCTGATCAGTACAGCTATGGGCCACTCTAGGATCCTCAAGGGCAACCATACTATTCCTTGTAAAACGGACTACGTTGTTCCCTATATTGACTTCAACGTCAGTTACAAGACTCGGATTCCTAGCAGAAGCTCTTGGGAATTTGGTACAGTCTTCAGCGATTTCGCGCTAGAAATATTCACAGATGGATCCAAGACAGCGGGTGGTATGGGGGCTGGAGTATTCTCCAATGCATCTGGCTTAGCCATCACCATGAGACTGCCAGATCACTGTAGTGTGTTTCAAACGGAAACTACGACAGCCTGCGAAGCTGCGGCTTGGCTTTCAATTAATGCGATAGATTGTAGCGCTATTGTACTATACACACATAGTCAGACAGCTGTTAAAGCCTTGGAATCGCCGACAATATGATCAAAGTTGGTAAAGCAATGCCGCAGGTCTCTCAACAAGATTGCAGATAGATGCGACGTAACCATGTGCTGGGTACCAGGACACAGGCAACCGGCAGGACGGGACGGCATCTCGCCGGAAACCTGCGCCTATCGAATCGATCAAGTTCCTCCTTGGCACAGATGCCAAGAAACTGCCAAGCCACCGATGGAACAAATCAGCACTTGTCTCTTAAAGAAGACGGTGAGACTTTTATCCACAAACCGGAAAAATCTAGGTTCACTGATAGGGGTACTTACCGAACATTGCTTGATAGGCAGACATGCACTTAGACTGGGGGTCCCCTCCAACGATTTCTGGAGAAGCTACAGGGACGAGGATGAAGAGGAAACTACGACCCACCTACTGTGTACATGTCCTGCTCTCGCGGCGCTAAGAAGAAAAAACCCTCGGGGAATACTTCTATGATGATCTAAACGATCTAGCTGAACTCGAACTCAATAAGAAACTTCATCTCTGGGACGAAATGGTTCAAATCTTAGGGTTAACACCGCTATGGTTGCCCGCCTTCGTTGTTTTTATGCTACATATTCTGGTTCCCTGTTCCCGGTAAGCCGGTTTCCTTCGCAGTGGTATCACAATGGGCCAATCTGGTCTAAGTGTGTCCCTGCCTGAGCGGGGACAGCCACCTAACCAAACCTAACCTAATAAGAATTTCCTTGTTGGGACTGTCGAGATTCTTAATTTTTATGAGAAATTTTTGTTGAAATTACATGTAGTATTGTAGTTTGGAAGCCCAGTCAACGAAGAAGCAGAACCCTATCCTGATTCAGAAGTAGTTGGCGCAGTCATTGGAAGTCAACAGAGTTTTTCGACTACAGACGTGACTTCTAGATAGGGTGCATGCACCAATCATCGACCAGTGGTGCCGCGTAGAAATCGCTGGAACTTGAACCTGCACCGCTCCCACACCAGTCCAATGCACTTAGCCACGACGACCAAGATTGCATTATGAGGCAAGTTCTTGTATTCGTTGTGACCACTCGTGTTCCTACTCGATACAAATCGTTTCCCCTTCCATAAACTAACCCTTTTCCACTTTCTCGAGCCACGAATATAAATCATTTTAGCTCCCAATTAGCAATGACACCGTCAAAGTACTAAATTACTGGTGCAAACAACACAGAGCGACACAAAGCAATTAATTACTACATCAATCCAAACAGATACCCAACAGAGTGCGATTTGAGAAAATATAGCTATTTACCGCTTCGGAGTTTTAATTACCCCTCTAGAGCTCCTTCGAGTTCGATTTTTTATTTTTTTGTCTTTACACATGCTTAGACATGTTAAGACATTTGTCCTTCACGGTGTCCGTACTCATACTCACACGCCTACTGTCACATTGTCTGAAAGCCCATTATGAGCATAGGCCCGCAACCGCTAAACCGGTTGTAATGGAATTCATTATATCCAATGCACTCATTTTGCAAGCAAACATTAAAAACAAGAAAAGAAAAAAAAAAAAAACAACAACCGAACAAAAGCAGCTCTCTTTCAGATGTCAAGCCCCGCGCGGTCCCGCTCTGAGGAAAGGAACAAAATCGCTTTTGCAATGTTGTATGTGAAATACACAATGTCCGACATGTTTTAATTATTTTATAGAAATTTAAATTATTTTCTCATAAAATGTGCATTCATTCACCCCCTTGGCTACGCGAGGTATTTTGTTGAAAAAGGTGAAGCCGAGAACACTGGCGAACAGCGCGCTTTCTATCGGCGGTTTCGCGAAGAGGGTCTGGCACTGGCACATATTCTGCTGGCAGATACTTCTTCGGTTGGTGTTGTCCCCCTGGACAGGAGTTTGCGTGCAGTGGCATTAAATATAAAAATTCATAATTTTAATGGTTAATGACTTCGATGTAATTCGCGTACATTGGCGCGACGTATGTTGCGAGTGGTGGTGCTAATGGCGAATTAAGTTATTCCGGGCAGATTCGTACTGCGATTTGAAAATGCATTGTGCAGAACAACTGTGTCGCGCAAAGTAATTTATTTTGTTTTTTGCTCATCAAATTTATAGCTAGTTACGAGTTTGCTTGGATCATGACCCTTTTTTTAGGTAAAGGGTGGTGCCTGGCAATTACTTTCAGCTGTTGAGAGGAATTTTCAAAGTACTTCTCTTAATACCTGCGAATTAGAATCAAGAGCTTATAAAGTCGTTTGCATGGGCTGACATATGTTTATCATTTTTTGTAAGGAGGCGGCACTTTAAAGACATTCTATGTCTAATTTTGAAAACTAGTCCCAACACCGTCAAAATGCTTTCTTAGATGCCACAACTGATGTAAAGGGTCTTCCAATAGAGACTTCCGAACTTTGACAGTTGATAGCGGCCATATTATTTTGAAGCTACATCTGTCAAATTGGCTGTCATTTATTCAGTCTGGACGGATAAAGCGTTCAACAACACGTGCAAATAATAAAATTGTTTTATCAAAATGGATGTTCTGCTTGAGCAACGTTCCGCGCGCTTCGCCCATTTTACGGTCGCCAGAATCGTCCTTCCGAGAGGAATATTTGCAGTATGGTGGATAAATTTGAGTCCACTGGTTCAGTAAACAATCAACCAACCATCGTACGTCGACGAAATGCAAGATCCGACGAAAACATCGCCGCTGTCCGTGAGAGTGTGTAATAGAATCCGAGGCAGTCGATTTCGCGTCGCTCACAAGAACTCGGCCTTTCGCAGACCACAACTTGGAGAATTTTACGTCGTGACTTGGGCCTGCACCCATACAAAATTCAACTGACCCAGGAGCTGAAGGTAAACGACTATAGACAACGACGAGTGTTCGCTGAATGGGCTCTGAAGCAGTTGGAAATTGACCCTAATTTTCATCGAAAAATCATCTTCAGGGATGAAGCCCATTTCTGAATGAATGGGTACATCAACAAGCAAAATTGTCGAATTTGGGACGATACCAACGGCGGCGTCATCGGTCCATATTTCTTTGAGAACGACGTTGGCCAGGCCATCACTGGCAACGGCGAGCGCTATAGGTCCATGATTACCAACTTATTTTGTCCTAAATTTGATGATATGGACACCAACGACATGTGGTTTCAACATGTCGGCGCTACGTGACACACAGCTCACGCCACAATGGAGTTTCTGCACGAGCGATTCGAGATCCTGCGATTTTACCCCGTTAGACTTTTTCTTGTAGGGTTTTCTGAAGTCGCAGGTCTATGCGAATAAGCCACAAACCACAGCGGCCCTCAAAGCCAACATAACCCATGCGATAGGTCAAATTCAACCTGATTTATGCGCCAGAGTCATGGAAAATTGGACATTTCGGATGCGCGCCACCCAGAGAAGTCGCGGCGGACATTTGAACGATGTTATATTCCATAAATAATGGCATCGATAGGCCTGTCAAACGAATAAAACATTTCGATGACGTCTCACACACACTTTGTTTTATTAAAATTTAAAGATAGGAAGCGCTGAATGAAATAACCTTTACTACCACGAAATCCTTGATTCGAAGAAGAATGCTGATGAGCGCAAACACAGTGGAATTCTGCACACAAGGACTATAGCTGCCAGCGGAATCTACGAGCAGAAGAGAAATGACACTCATTGACTTCTCAGAAGAACATGGAAGGAGTATTGGCGAAATAAGGATTGAAAATCTTCTAAACAAATAGCGTCGAAGCTTGTTAAGTAATCTATAACTTTGCTAAGTCCTTGGTCACACAGGCATGCTGACAAATCTGCAAAAAAGTAATCGGCTCTAGACCAAGAGTAAGCGGATGGTGCTATCGAACCACCACTCTGCTGCCTCTTTGACATAATAATCTTAAAATCATTAAAGGAAGCAAACAGCAGGTGAAACTAACTAACCCCCTGCGAAATATCACGGAAGCTTTGACCTATAAATATCTAAGCTTGAACCAATATGCTTTTGGCAAAAATGTAATAAATGCGTCTGAATGTTGCTAGGACTCCTTACTGGCCAAAATATGCCAAGACAGCATTAGAAGAAGCTAAATCCGAACGATGATTGCTAATGTAGTGGAAATGGTGCCGAAGAAGCCCAAACCTCTGCCAAACTTCTATCAAGTTAGCAAATACGTTTTTAATCACATCGCAGAACCGACTGATACCACGCTATCAGATTTACTCAACTTAGAAAGGGTGACCGGTTGTTCAGTAACAAGAAACACAATGGGTCCACATAGGCCTAAGCGTGATAAGGTGATGAGTTCAGGTCGTTTTTAACCCACAAACCAAACTTAATAAATTTTTGAGTCTAGTTATTGTATCGGCACTATACCAGGTCACACACTTGAGCAGTTCGTATCGTAAGCTGTCAAAACACAATAAAAAGAGTTACTCTCTGCTCAGCTTTTTACTCCGAATGCTCGGTCCATTTATTATGAGCTCTGAGCATGCTCTGAACGAAAAAAGAAACTCAAGCTGAGCGCTCTAATAATGTGTCTACTGAGCCAAAAAAGACACACGAATTTTTTTTTTTTTTTTGACAATTCAGGTTCTGCCCTGAACTAAAAAAGAAAATGGCCTAATTGCGTAGGATATTGGTGTGGTGGCCAGCAATAAAGAATAAATATGTGAAAGAAATGCTTACCCAAACAGAACGAATGCCCTGCATTGGAGTGACTAGCGCTCAAGCTTCCAACAAATGGCTGCCATGGAAGTGATACTCAATATTCTACCTGTTCACCTCAAAGGAAGAAGATTGACAGGACATTCTGCAATCTGAAACTGCAAGACTGACGGCTCTTGGATATTTCGATGCTTCATCGAAAAATTATTGAAACGGTCAGAACGATTACACCACAAATCGACCATTAAATCCATTTTGTCAAAAATTTTCAAACAGAATTTTCCTCAAGAGGCTCGTGGACTCGATATAACGAAACAGAAACCATGGCAGGATGACTTTGTCCACGGATGGTTTTAACATCGCAAGCAACTCTGAGACTTGCGTATAGTGCAACAACCCATCGGTAGAACTTACGATCTCCCTAGATTACTTCGTCACAGTCTTCCAGATGTCCTTAAGAAAAGCTGGAGTTCTTTTGGAACATTTCATTTCATTTCATTTCATTTATTTCAATATGCTAACACGATAAGATAGATCTTATAGGTGTGTAAGGATTTACATCACAGCCAAAGCAGGAAAAAAAATCGTCCGCCTTGTTTGGGTACCGGGTTACGAAGGCGTCACAGTAAAGTAGAAATCTGACCAACTGGTAAGAGAAGGAGCACGAGCAATAGACCAAATCATCGAGAATACAATGGGATTCGCACTGACTGTTAACAAGCCAGCAATTAACAAAATAAAGCAAGAGGGTTTCGGACAAACTTTTCGACGTGAAAATGGCAAGATCACTTCGAAAGAAACTAAAAAGTTTCTAGGTGCGAAAAGGAAGCTGAACAGAAATATACATATGTAGACATAGACTAGAGCTCGCTGATCTCTAGAAACAAAAGAAAAATAGCTGGCGTGACAGCTTGGGATGAGCCAAGGCCTAGCTTCTCGCAACCATTCATGTTGTGCGTTTTACATTTTTCGCACGAATGGAAGGGGCCTACAATTTAATGCCAACTCCGAATGGCAAATTGAGAAGCTCTTTCACGACAAATAATACTCCCGGAGGCTTCTTATTTCCCGACGAGAGGTGGTGCCGCGAAAACTGTTCGATGGACATGGCTGGGGCTTGAACTCACGCCACTCGTACAGTAGTCCAACGCCCTAATCACTGAGCTACGGTGATTCCCAGGAACTGTAGCGAAGAGAAAGAGGACCTTGAATACTTTATACGCCACTGACAAGCTTTAGCGAGAACGCAACGAAAAGCCCTGTAGTCAATGTGGATACTGGACCTGAAGCATCTCATGGATAAAATAATTGACGACATTCTAATTTTTATTTAAAGGAACGGGGAGCTTCGCCAGATCTTAACCAATCTGTAGGTATACGATACACCTATCACACCTGAACCATCGCAGCAGCCAGAGAAGTGTCCGAGACGACTTGGCACATCTAGTAATGCGCTGCACGATCAATAGAGTTGGGACCGAATTACCACAAGCGATAACGAGTGAGCGAGTGGGACTCGTGATCGAATGATCGATAAACTTCATTGGGAATGGTAGTGCCAAATCCTCACGTTTTGATGACGAGTTACTCGGTACCGAGTGTGGTAATTCTGCCAATGAACTCCGTTTCATAAAATTGTCTAGTTGGTTGAAGTAGTCCCCTGAGAAGATCAGAATTCTGTGTTGTCACAAACTTTGTTGGTCCAAATGTGTGCGCGAACTCCTAGCATGACGTACCTGACAACCAACCACCTAGTTCTTGAATTCTGTGTTTTCCAATGGTTTCACTACCGTTCTCCTATTTGTCGAACCTCAGGCATTGTTTGGAAAAAGTTTCAGTGAGTTCGTCCTCCGTTAACTCAAGTAGCGATGCAGACAACCGAGTTCTTCCACTACACTCTCTGAAACAGTAACCTCTGATAGACTTCTACTTTAGAAAACCCTCTAAGTCTACGGCAAAAATGTGTCTTGAAATTACAATAAAATGTCGTCAAGTCCTGTTATATTTTAATAAAATGCAAATGACTATAACGCCATTAAATATAACTGCACTGAATAAGCATAACTTCCAATAGAAGTAAATGTCTTTGGCTGGACATGCTCCCTTTCTTTTCCCTTTCCAACCGTTATATGCATGCAACATACGAGGACATTTAAACGTCTTGTCCACTTATTTGTCAATAAAAAGGACACAACACTTTACGATAGAAATGTGTGATAACTGCCAACCATAAACGTGACAACAATTTTAATTCGCACATATATAGCCGCTGCGCACATGGTTGCTATCGAAACAGATAAATAAACTCAAAAAAAAATTAATAGCAAGTGAGTAATTTCCTTAAATTAATTGAATTTCCCCTTTTCATTCGAAAGGATACACAAAGAGAACAAATTAGATCCCGTCATCGAGTTTTCCCACACGAAGAGCCAAATAATCTCGCACACGCCCCTTCCAATTAGGGAATTTCTCACTATCCCCCCGGATGAAAATAATAAATTTTCCCAATTCCTAGTTGCTTGTGATGATGAGATGGGCTGGTTCCGTGCACACTCAACCAGAAGTGGGACGAACTGAAGCTCTAAGTAGTCGATGGTGCGGAGGTTGAGTGCATTCGAAGCAGTTGAAATCGTATAAATTACTAAGTTGTCATGTACCGAAAATCCTTGTGTCAGCTGAAATGCCTAAGAATGGCAGAGACACATTGTCTCTATCCTTAACAAGGCAACAGCTCTCCGATATCACTACGCAACCAGAATGGAAGATGAAGAAGAAGAAAATGTGAGAGGCAGAGCAGTGCGCCACAAGAGCCGAAACCAATCCGAACCAAAAGGAGCATCAGAGGCATCAGCAGCAGCATCAGAAGCATCCGAAGCAGCAGCAAGGCACATAGATACATTTAACTAACAACAATTAATACCAAAAGATACGTACACAATGATAACATGTCAAATGGATATAAGCGATGAGCAGCCCCACTGTCTTCCTCAGCATAGAGCAACAATTCACAGGCAAGGAGCATGAAACCGACACTACCACTCCTACCCCCATGCAGTCGATGACGCCAACGACAACGACGACAGTCATGTGAGAATTTCTTATTTGCAATCAAGGATGTATCCTTAAGTGAGTAATTTATATTGGGGAAGCGAAAAACAATCTATCCAACCAGAATAAGAAGGCTCCCGAGTAAACTGGCAGGAACAAGAATTTGCGAACATCACTGCAAATTGTGTCTCAATCTACAGTCCTTTTTCGTTCAACTCTCCCTACACACAACGAACGATATCTTTCTCGTCGTCGTCGTTGGTGTTGTTGGTGCAATGCAAGTGACAGTGGGAATGGCAACTGCAGAAGCAGAGCACCTTACCTACTTCCCTTTCGAAAGGAAGTGTTTCATCCAAATGCGTTGCGTATGCTGCAGGAGCAAATCAAAGGGAAAAGTTAATTAAAAACGGAACAGCTAATTAGAAATTGCGCCACTTTGATCGGTGGTATTTGCCTGTCTTAGTAACAAGGAAGGACTTTTGTTAAATGAAAAGGACTTCTCACGTGGAGTCCTTAAGCGATTGCAATGGGAGAAAATAAATGTGACGTCAACAAGGAAAAATGAAGCAGTTAGACGAACAAGCAAAAGCCTCTAGGATGTAATTAAATAAACGGGACATTTTGTGCAAATTCCAAAAAGGGAGCGGATTGTAGTAGGAGGCTTTTGGCTTAGAATTAGTTTTTCCCCCAGAAATCAAAGAAGAGTAATGGAGTGCGCTAGGGATATTCTTACCCTGCCTAAGGGATGGTCAACTTACACGATGAAAAACAAAATTATTAAATGGAATCGATTAATCCATGTTTTTGCTAACAAATTCTTGGGCTCTTTGGCCTTTTTGTCAAGTCGCACCTTGTTTTGCACTTGTGTAAGAGATTGAAAGGACAAGACCGCGCTTTTTTCACGAGGGTAGGTGGAAATATTCGTGTATATCGCCGTGGCTTAGTGGTAAGTGCGTGGATTCAAGGCCCAGCCATGTCCACCAACATTTTTTGCGGCATCCGGGGAATGACAAGCCTTCGAGAGCATAATTTGTCATGAAACGGGCTTCTCAATGCGCCATTCGGAGTCAGTATTAAATTGTAGATCCCTTCCAATCGTGTGCGAGAAGCTAGGCCTTGGTTCATCCCGAGCTGTTCATGAGGCACTATCGGGATTGCTTTCAGTGGTGTGAGGTCCTTATTCACTAAAAACTCCACCCTTCACCGTTCTTGGCATAACTAAGTTTCATCTTCGTCTAACCTATAGACGTGTTTGTCGCGTAGCTTTCCAGAGGAGCTTACCATGTTACTCTTTCTAGACATTGAAGCAGCGTTTGTCAAGGTGATACCAGAAACAATAATGTACTTTCCAATCTTTAGGTCGACCCCTCGCTTAAAATGCTCATAAGGCAGCTACTTACCGGCAGAATTATAAACACCGAACTGAGCGAGACATTGACTCGCAGAGTTGTTAGCTGTGGTGTATCCCAAGGTGGCGTCATTACTCCTCTTCGCTTTGAAATGTAGTAGAAACCGAGCTTTCCTTCGTTCTAGAATGATTAGGTTGTAAAGTGACTGTTCATGCAGAGGACATTTATATCGCTGCCTTAGAGAAATATTCTAACACATTCGAATGGATCTTCAGTAGTGGTCTGGTTTTCAGCCCCGTATCACACTCTGGCTCTATGTTTCCATTATCAGACTCATATTACTGTACGACGTGATCCTCTAGTGGCTAGTCCTTGAAAAAGCCTTTCACCCCGATCTTCTGTATTAGCGGTGGAGTCAGAGCGACTCCCTCCGTAGCATTCGACATTATGTGTCACCAAGGCATCCTAAGATTTTTTTTTGGTAAACAGGTGGCTTCTAGTAGCCATTCAATGAAAACCTCTTCACAGTGCTTCAGCTATCACTAAACTCCACTTCCAATGATACCGACTACACTTTTCCGAAACTCAATATTGACCAAAACTTCGTGCTATTCCAGCCGTCAAAGAGCGGCAGTCATAAATGCTGACTAAATTCGCTTCTACACAAGTGGTTCCAAAACCGGAAGTAAAATGGGTGGGGGTGTTTTCTCCAAGAAAATCAATGTGAGGATCTCCTTCTGCCTCCATGATCACTGAAGCATGTTTCAGGCAGAAATAATAGCAATTAAGGAGGCTTTGTCCTGGCTGAATATGCGACGTAATATGTGCCTTAGATATTAGCATTTTCACGGACAGCCAAGCAGTAGTTAAGTCAATGAAATTGTTCTCACAAACTCGAAAGACATTCTGCCGGAACAACAGGAACTAAATTAAATATGCTAAGTGTAAACAAATCCTCAAACTAAACGCAATCAGGAAGAGCCACTGTATATTTGAGGAAGGCTAGATAAGATTGCATGCCTTGACTTTGACCTGCTAAGCGATTCTATAGGCCTTCATCAGGTCACTTTTACGATTTTTGCAGAGACTAAGCAGAGAACGAGATTATTCTTCGAAGACCTCAGCGACATTCCAAATATTGACATCAGATATATCCTTCACTTCATAAATGGTTCAACTAATCCTCGGGGTAGCTCTAGATTAGTGACGAATCTTCTGGTATCCCAATGGACCTCTTCTGATCGAGATGTGACTCCCATTCAAGTGCGGACTCCCACCTTTACCTTACATAAGAACTTAGCTACGGCAACCACTTCTCAACTTCACATGCTTGCGAAGACATGTTAATTACTTAAGATGGCGCTACAGTCCAGAGTGGACCTGCAGCTCAACCAACAAGCTTCTCCAGCCAACTCGATCATAAGCCAGCTGCCTCCAGTTTCGCATGCCAAGTTGCTTGAGTTCACCTTCCACTAGTGTTCACCACCTGCGTCGCGGCCTTTCTCTACTGCCCCATTCCTCGAGGGTGAATTAAAAGATTTTCCGGGCTGGAGCATTGGTGTCCATCCGCTCTACATGACCCAGCCACCTCGGTCGCTAAACCATCATTCTTAGCTTAGTCGATGCCGCTGTACAGCCCGTACAGTTCGTCATTGTATCTCCTCCTCCATTCACCGTCCATGCAGACGGGACCGAAAGTCACCCAAAGAATTTTCCTCTCGAAGCAACCAAAAACAACCTCATCCGCTATCCGCTTTTGACAGAGTCCATGCCTCTACGCCATAGAGCAGGACTGGGACGATTAAGGTCTTTAGTTGTTCGAGAGAGGGCTTTGCCTTCTCAACCCAAACAAGCAGCGATTGGCAAGTGGTTTTCTCCGTTTGATCTCAGCGCTGGTGTCGTTGTGTGTTTTGCACTTAAAAATAAATAAATAGCTGGCGCGAAAAATGTTCAGTGTTCCCGGCTGGGCCTTGAACCCACTCCGCTCGGTGAGCAGTCCAACGCACTAACCACTGACCCACGGCGACCACTATGTTTTGCACTTGGGCAAGACCACACTTTTTTCAGGAGGATAGGCGAAAATCTTCGTGTGTGTCGCCGTGGCTTAGTGGCTAGTGCATGGGACTGCTTTGCGAGCTTACTTACTTAAGGTGGGGCTACAGACCGGGGCCTCAATTAACAAGCGTCGCCAGCTATGCGAGCTGCGTGAATTCAAAATTGATAACAGAGGCTAGGTAGACAAAGTCCTTAACTACCTCAAAGTTATAACTATCTATTGTGACGTTCTGTCCGAGACGATGGTGTTGAGTGTCATTTCTTGTTGACAGCATCTTGCCCTCATTGACCGCTAAACCCATCTTCGCCGCCTCCATCTCAATACTCACGAACGCGCCAGTGACATCACGCTGCGTTCTTCCGATTATGTCCATATCGTCGGCGTATGCGAGTAACTGGACGGACTTTTGAAAGATTGTGCCTCTGGTGTTGGCACGTGATTTTTGTATTGTATTATTGTATTATTTTTTCAAGAACGCTATTGAAGAAGGCGCATGACAGCTCGTCGCATTGTCTAAGTCCTTTTTTGACATCAAAGGTCTCGGTGAGGTCTTGACCAACCTTGATGGAGCAGCGTGCATTCTCCACCGTCAGCCTGCACAAACGGACGAGTTTGGCAGGGATGCCAAAGCTAGACATGGCTCTGTATAGCTCGTCTCTATAGATGCTGTCAAACGCGGCCTTAAAATCGATGAAAAGGTGGTGGGTATCGATAGTGGTGGACTTTCCTGGCCTAAGGCCACACTAATATGAACCGACCACGTTGTTGACGAATGTCTTCAGGCGTTCACACTACATGGCAGATAAGAGCTTGTAAGCGATGTTAAAAAGACTGATGCCTCTGTTGGCTCAAGTCAGAGGGTCTCCCTTCTTGAGGATCGACCGACCATATTTTACAGATGAGTTGGTGCACGCTCGTTACCAAGTCATCGCCTCCCGCTTTGAACAGCTCGGCAGTTAGACCGTCAGTTCCAGCAGCTTTGTTTGACTTGGGCTCTGATATGGCTATCTTCACCTCGTCCAGGTCGGGTAGACGGAATTGTTGGTCTTCATCGTCCTTGCTGGATGGTTCATTCTGCCTGACAGCGGGATTTGATTTGTCATCCCCGTTAAACAGTCTACAGAAATAGTTTTCCCATTTCCTCACAATCGACTGCGAAGACATGTACATATGTATGTTTAAGCAGAAAACTCTTGTGATCTGTCCTGAGTGTAAGAAAAATCAAAATCCAAATACCGACTGGATTGCATTACTGAAGTTCGAACTCTATTTCAACAGAACCGTTGCGTCAATAGAATAGTTGTCCTCTTCGATTATTATTTTGTATGCTCTGCACCATTTCCAGTGCCAACACATTTCCCATTCAATGGTGGTCTTCGCCTTAATTACCTTAAGGCTGGTGGCAAGAAATGCCAACCGAAAACATAAATCAAAGTTTCACTCAAATGTCTCCACAGCAGGGTGGTTTCCTGCGGGTGGCTTCACATGACATCGATCACGAATTGAATTTTAAATCGCAAATCCAGAGTGCAACAACAAAGGAAGATGCCTCTAAATAAGTCCAACTTAATTGCTTAACTAATTGAGAGATTTCCAAGTTTTTACTGAATTTTAATTCCTCCGGCTGCCACCTCCCAACGAGCTGCAAGGAGAAAATGACTCCGAGTCCGAGGACTTTTCGTGCAAAAGCAGCGCGCAGATGATTTAACATAAAATGCATGAGACAAGAACACTCCGCACCGCACTAGTAGCAGTGGCATCGGAATAGTCGGGGGACAGTACGAAAAACTTTGGAATTAATTAGGGAGGCAAACCTCACAAGAAGTCCCCGATTGTTTGTCATTATAAGGCGAGGACACACACACAGCATCCCGGGTTGATAAAACTTGAGTACCTGGGACGGGAATAAAAACAACAACAGAAGCTCGGCAGGCAAAAACGAAGGATTTCGCTAAATGAGTTCGTAATTCATTGACCAGTGAAAACCCCAGCGATCATCATCATCATCATCATCGTGGACAGCAAAAATAGGCCAAGAAAAAAGGCAGGCAAAACCAGGAGCGCCGAGATTGTGCCTGGTCCACTCTATCTTTGCGGGAATTATATAACGCCGTTCCCAATTTAAAAAGGCCCGAGTGCTATCTGCAGGTTGGATCCTGGCAATTAATTAATTAAGGAAGATCGTTTAGTCGGTTGTAGTCGCTGCTGCTGCTTCTTGGCCTAATGATGAGCCAAGCCGAGCCGTGTTGTGGTCCATTCATCTTCGCGGTGGGGCACGAGACGGCGGCGATAGTGTGTTCGACGGAACTGAGAAGCCAAACCAT
This sequence comes from Matsumyia berberina, assembly GCA_917880715.2. NCBI lineage: Eukaryota > Metazoa > Arthropoda > Insecta > Diptera > Syrphidae > Matsumyia > Matsumyia berberina. The sequence continues at coordinate 43,244,915 of OU862870.1, forward strand.
AGGTAGCATTTAAGTGACACGCAACAACATCGGATTCCTCAGCTTTCAAGGTTGCTCGCTGAGTTATTCTGATTAGTTGATTGTGGATGGTATGGTTTTGGCCGTCTTCACCCATGGGAATTAGTCCTGATTAATTTATTTTATCGACGTGCATTTGGTATTCCGAGGATTACTCTTGGAAATTGCTTCATTGCGCTGCGCTATTGGAATCAGCATTCTTCCATCTGATAGACCGAGATGCGGTGAGAGCGTAATTTTGCTTCCATAAAACATGAACCAAATGACTGTTTAACTTCGAAACGATGAGGATCAAATTAGTTCTGCTAATTCCCAAGTGCTCTCTGCAGTCCTTTCTACCCCGAACGGGCCATTTCAATTTAAAGTTCATTAAATCGAACACTCCGTGCAGATGGGGGGGCCTCCAGAAATATAATATCGCAGATATTACATTCCATATAATTTGTCTGATGGTCCATTTAATTTTGGTTAAATTGGATAGTCATTCGGCACGTATGCGCGCTCTGGACCTCTGCTTCCTCGAGACCAAAGTACAAATTGCACTAAATTACCGCTGGGAGGACGATGGAACGCGTTCAAGTAGTCAGCGATGGTGTTTATGATTGTTAACAATTTTTTTTTGATTGTAGAATTAAATTTTTTTTGGCGTTGCATTCATTTTGATTGTTCTACAAGCAGTATTCAATTTGAGGAATCGTTTCCTGGAGCATGGTTGAGCATAGGTTCATAGATATCTTAGAGGCTGAGGTAACTAAATGGCCTTGCACGCTACGAAGAAGGAAACCGTGTAGTAGAACCACTATCGATGAAACTTTCATTCACCTGATTGAAACAGGCAGTCAACTTCGACAAACAGACAAAGTCAGCTACTTGTCAACTACGAACAAAGTAACCCTATGTTAGGTATTTTTCGTCTGGTTTGGTTTGGCAACACTTCACTACAGCACTCAGATGCAATTGGTCCATTGTACTACCAGAAAGCAGGACTCGGTTTTTACTGAAATGGTGAAGAGCTAACAGTATCAGCATTCACCACATCAGCGCCGAAGATTTGCCACCTGATCCGATTAAAGGCAGGACAATCGGTCCGAAGTATCGTCGCTCTCTCCACGAGTGTAGGCCACAGACAGTAGTGTCACTAAACCTAATACATTAGGATGCCTGGCAAAAGCGAAGTGTCCCCTTAGAACGCCAATAAGTTGTCTACAGCAAGAATGACGCTCATTTCTTACAAACGTTCGGAAGCATTCCTTTAGTTTGCCTGCTTTCTGGAGAGCCGTTTCATCGATAATTTAGTTTGTATAAAACTCAATCCTAAATGGAGGCCCTGACCGAAGACGGGGGAAGACTAAATGCTCGTTCAGGTCCTGAGAAATAATATAATTTCCAAAGATCCCAGTGTGACGATTACAATCCACTCCAAGTTCAGACTCTGGGTGAAGCCAGTCCTGAACGCAATAAAAGTCGACTTTAAGTTTAAATTTAAGCGCGATCTTGCGCGAGATCATCAAAACTCCAGTGCGGATTAAGGCCATACTAAAACAAATGCAGAATCACTTGACCGCCAATAAATTGCTGAATAACTGTCAGTCCGGTTTTCGTCCACAGCGCAGCTGCAAATCCGCCCTTCTCTTAATCACCGATGAAATAAGGAAAGCGATAGACCGTAATCACGTTGCACTATTAACGCTTCTTGATTTTTCCAAAGCTTTCGACACTGTGAATCACTCAATTTTATGCAAAAAAAAACTGCAAAGTAACTATGGGTTCTCCCCTGAGTCGTGTAAATTATTTCTGTCCTACTTAAGTGAAAGGCAACAGTGCGTAGTTGCTAATGGTACTTCCTCAAGTTTTTTAAAAGTTCTGACAGGTGTACCGCAGGGTTCTATTCTTGGACCAATCCTGTTTTCCTTTTACAACAACTGCCTGATTCATCTGTATGCTGATGATGTACAGCTCTTAATAAGCTGTCCGTTTAGGGCGAAAGATTAAGCTGTTGCTATTATGAATGCAGACCTGTTTTCTATTTTCCACTGGTAACCATCTTTTTCCGAATCCTGCTAAGTCAAATACCATTCCCATACATAGGAAAGTGTTTGACATGTCGACTTTACCCGCCCTTAAAATTGGTAACGACACGATAGACTATGTTAGCACTTCTAGAAATCTTGGACTAGTTTTTAATCGTACCCTAACATGGAACGATCACTTAAACAGTGCTGTTGGGAAGGTCTATGGTAGTCTTCGTACTCTCTGGGTAACTCAAAAATTCATTCCTACCAAAACTAAAATGTTGATAGCTAAGGCGCTTTTGCTTCCCGCTTTACTGTTCGGATGCGAAATTTTCTGCAACGTCGACTTCGTGACTAGTCGAAAACTTAATGTGTCCTACAACAACATTGCTCGCTACATCTATAACCTTCGGTGATACGATCACGTCTTCCTTATTCATCCTCCTTTTCCAAAACAATCTGTGGCTGCAGTCTCGACAACCTCCTAAAATATCGCTCGCTCTCGTACCTGTATGATATCATTCAAACTCAACAGCCCGACTATTTACATAAAAAACTGATTTTTCCTCTTTCAGCAAGGTCATTTGCGCTTATCCCTTCTAGATGCTCTTATCTAAATACCGAGCGACAATTTTTCATCCATGTTATTCGCCTCTGGAACTCCCTGCCAATTGAGCTGAGAAGAGTCAGATGCACAAAGAGATTTAAATCAAATCTTTTAATTTACTTGGCAAACAATTAAATATAAATTATAAAGTTAATGGAAACCTTCGATAACTCTCTTTTTTCTTCTTTTATTTTTATATTTTACAATGTACATAGTACACCACTAAGGCGGTAGATTGCTTTGATAGTACAGCCCATGATTTTAGTATCAAGGGGAGGTAGATCAAGCAGATCTCGTAAAACTTAGTCGAAAGGAAAAGCGGATTGTTTTAAGTATCCCTACAGGGCATTGCTCGATAAGAATCTACGCGAGACGACTTGGGTTATCCTATAATGAAAAGAAAATAGATTTCGTCCGACATCTGCTATGCGAATGTCCCGCACTAGCTATCAAAAGATTAAAAATTCTAAGTACAGGCTTCTTGAAATTTTTGATGCTAGGAAACTGTTATTTTCGGGGTGGTTTCCAAATTAGCCAACAACTCTTCTTGGTCAGACTCGCATGAGTAAAATGTTTAATGGGTACAATAGACGTATCTGAGTTCTAAATAAGTCTTGGTATACCCAAAAAAACAACCAAACAACCTGCTTCACTCAACACTCGACGACTTTTCAAAATCAATTCGCCCGGTTCTTAGCTAACTGCCTCCAGTTGCGCACGGCAAGTTGGTTGAGGTTCCCTTCTACTTGTGCGCGCCACCTTAGGCGAGGTCTTCCTCTACTGCGTTGTCCCTCCGGGTTGGATTCGAAGACTCTGCGTGCCGGAGCGGTGGTGTCCATTCGCTCTACATATCCTAGCCATCTCCAACGTCCAATCCGCAGTTTTTTTTAGCTAGATCGTTATCGCTGTACAGCTCCTATAGTTCGTGATTAAATCTAAAAAAACAAAGGAACTATGTACATCATACTTACGCTGAACAAATCGCATTTAGTTCTAGTGATCATCATTCTCACAGGCCACAACCTACGGTGGACCATCTAAGGAGAGTGCGACGAAGCACGACTGACCTCTGCGACTGCCTAAGCCTCAGCAGAACCAGAAAGAAAACCCTAGGCGTTTACTTCTTTAGTGACCCAGGCCAACTCTCAACCATGCCACCGAAGGATATCCTAAAATCTATACTGAATTTGGGGTGGTTTAGGGAGGCGAACAATACATAACAGTTCTAACCTCTTCTCATTTCCCAACAGGTATAGACATGTAGGATCTCAAAACAGGGAAGAGAATAAATCCTTGAAGATTCGAATGAGGCGGTGCCTAACACCAAGACGCCGCTTAAACCTAACCTATTCTATTCCATAACTCTTACCAATCACTGTTTCTTTGGGCTAAGAAGGCAATTGAGTAGCAAAGCCCTCTCTCGAACGACTAAAGTGACCCTGTATAAGACCTTAATCATCCCAGTCCTGCTATATGGCGCAGAGGCATGGACTCTCTCAAAAGCGGATGAGGTCACTCTTGGCTGTTTCGAGAAGAAAATTCTTCAGTTGATTTTCGGTCCCGTCTGTATAGACGGTTAATGGAGGAGGAGATACAATGACGAACTGTAGCGGCATCGACTTAGCCAGAAGAGTGAAGCTCCAACGACTGAGGTGGTTAGGTCATGTAGAGCGAATGAACAGCAATGCTCGGGTTCAGAAAATCTTCGAATCCACCCCTGAGGAACGGCGCAGTAGATAAAGACCGCGACTCAGGTGGCGCACGCAATTGGAAGGGGATCTCAACCAACTTGGCGTGTGAAACTGGAGGCAGCTGGCTAAAAATCGAGCTGGAGACGCTTGTTGGTTGAGGCCAAGATCCACCCCGGACTGTAGCGACACCTTAAGTATCTAAGTAAGCTATTCTAGAACCGATAGACTGTGCTTGGATTTCTGTCAACGGAAAACGTTCTTCGCTGACATCAAAAAGTTTAAGGGTGAATCCTGACGAATTACAGTGAAAATAGCACTGAAAGTGGGACAAAACAGAGAATTGGTGATGACTCCTGATCCTTCGTAATCCTTAGTTGACTTTCTTTTCAGTTTTCAGTAAAATTATGATTGTCTTTTTAAGGAGAACTCGGCTGTCCCATTAGCCCTCTCGTGCATTCATAGTTTCTCACATCATAATTGCATTGTACAGGCAAACAACGAGGGCCATAAACAGCCGACCTCATAATCATGTTGAACATGAAATTATAAACCTGCTAAAGGACGCCCATCGGGAAGGATTACCCGTCGTCGTCGTCGTCGACGTCTGCTCTCTTTTTCTCAACAAAAAAGCAGACAATAACGATATGCGGGCTTAAGAAGCAAAGGGTGCTGCGCATACGTGGCTTTTATTTGAATATCTGCCTCTCTGTTGATGTTTCCTCCTCGAAGTTGACTAATTGGATTTTATTTTATGGCGCATTTTTGTATTCGACTGTCATAAAGTTGCTTGTTTGCTCTGCACTCCCTGTCGGGGTGACCCCCCAAAAATGGGTCCGCCCTCTCTCCCCGTTTATGGGCAATTTGCCCTCTTAATTTTCCTATAAGGATAATTTTTATGGCGCATTTTACTGCGCGAGCGCAAACAACAACAAACGACGACGACGTACCCCTGTCGACGATGGCTCCCGTGTCTGTGGTTGCCACTCGTTGCGATTGCACTGCCCCCATCCAGCTGATTACCTGTCCGGCAGAAGCATCTACTTGTAGCATTTAACGGCGCATGGACACTCATTCCAGTGTAGTGGTGGAGCCCGGCCCGGCCCGACCATTGTGTGCCCGATGGGAGCTGCGACTAAGTGATGTTACTTCACCTACATAAACAGCCGACCGCAGGAAAGAATAAATATTTAAAATGATTAATTTATTTTTTATTACTATTTTCGTTGGTTTATTGATTTATTGTTGAGAGTCGGTTAGGGAATGTTTATGGCAATTTATGGTCATCTTAAGTGGTGATTAAGAGAGCTCTGTCTGAGTCAGGGCGCAGGGCGCTTGGACAGCGCTGCTTTCGTGGCCGCAATAGAGACGGACTGATTCATTAATGAAATTGTCTTCTGGTTGGGAGGTTTACAGCCGTCAACGGACGTCGTTTGGCTCATTCTTTTAATTCACTGATTTAAATCGTAAATAACAGGGTGACGTTCGCCGAAGGTAAATCGATGGGGCCTCGCAGGCAGGAGGTAGGCGACAAAGAGAAATCAAATCGACAGGATTTGATTTAGAACTGTTTTTGTGCCTGGGCTGGTGTTTTCTTTCTGATTTATATCGTGTTATCCTCTCCATATCTGTGGAGATGGCTTTGTTTGTGGTTATTATTCCCCCTTTTCAGGCCATTTGCCTGCATTTTTATTCACATTTCTAAAGGCAAAACTTAACGAGCGTTTATTTTTTTTCTTTTCTTTCAGGATCCAACTACGGTAAGTTAAGGAATTGCAATTAAGGAGGAACTGCTGATCGCATTAATAGAGGAGGCCTGCTGCTCACCTCTGGTGCAATTTTAATTTAATTGAATTTAATAAATAAGCATTCGTCGTTTATGCTGCAGGTGGGACCTGCATGCAGAGGAAACGCACAGTTGATCGTTTTAGGTTTGGAGTTTGGTGGCATAGAATGATGGGAGGAGAAGAGCTAAAGCAGAGCACGGGAAGGGGGTGTAAACAATTTTTTTTTTTTAAATTTTAGATGCAGCGTATCCGACTTTTAGATGCAGCGTATTTGACTTTCATTTAGCATTTCAACTGTAGAACAGTAGAAAAGGAGTCATTAACGCCTCTATTGGTAACTCACTGAGAAAGAAGCCGCACTGAGGTATGCGCTTCTTAAGGATCTGTACTACCTCCTTCTTTGAATTCTGGTCCTTTACTGTTTGAACTAGAGGTTTAGGCTAATAACCTACGCAGACAATGTTGTCAGATGTGGTCTTCGTGTCGATCCATTTAAAACGGATCTGGCAACATCATCCGTAGAACGGAATATGTGATACCGATAGAAATGGTTAGAGAGGAGAAAATTATATGGGCCATCAACTCATTCTCTCCCTACAAGTCACCCGGCATGGAAGGAATATACCCGATCATGCTACAAAAAACCGCGGTCATAGTCAATCTCATTCTGAAATATCTATTCATGTGAAGGCACATACTAAAAGCCTGGCGTGAGGTAAAGATCGTCTTTATTCCCAAACCAGGCAAGACCAGCCATACCACCGCTAAAGACTTAAGACCAATTAGTCTTAGCCCTTTCGTCATAAAAGAGCCTAGTAGACAAATGTATACATTCGTAGAAAGCTGACCCCTATCGACTTATCTCCGGCACAGCATGCCTATATGAAGGGTAAAAGTTTCGTCAGCTTAATCGAAAAAAACGCTTAAAGAACAAGGAATACACCCTAGCTGCGTTCTTAGGCATTGCAGGAGCCTTCAAGAATGTCAATACGGACGCGGTGCGAAGAACTTTAGCCAACCTCACCCTTGATCACACTCTCATCTACTGGATCGTGAGCATACTAGAGGAGAGACATCAATACAAAACTAGGAGGAACTCAGTTAAAGGTTTACGCCTTTAGAAGCACACCACAGGGTTATGTAATGCGTTCTGGTTTTGAATGAACTGCAACAATTTAAAAACAGTGAATTTGAGGTAGCAGCATATGCAGATGATGTGGTCCTTCTAGCGACTGGCAAATTCTTCCCAACTCTCAGTGAGTAAATAAAAGGAGCCCTTAAATTGTTTGACAAATGGACCAAGAAATGTCAACTGGGGGTATATCCGCCGAAAACTGAGCTGGTACTGTTTGAAATATACTTACTTACTTACTTAAGGTGGCGCTACAGTCCGGGGTGGACCTGGGCCTCAACCAACAAACCTTTCCAGCCAGCTCGATTTATAGCCAGCTGCCTCCAGTTCCGCACGCCAAGTTGGTTGAGGTCCCCTTCCACTTGCGTGCGCCACCTAAGTCGCGGTGTTCCTCTACTGCGCCGTCCCTCGTGTGTTGATTCGAAGATTTTCCGGGCCGGAGCCCTGGTGTGCATCTGCTCTTCATGACCCAGCCATCTCAGTCGTTGGATCTTCAATCTTCTGTCCAAGCAGATGTCGCCGTACAGCCCGTACAGTTCGTCGTTGTATCCCCTCTTCCACTCGCCGTCAATGCAGATGGGACCGAATCTCATCCGCTTTAAACAGAGTTCATGCCTCTGCGCCGTAGAGCAGGACTGGGACGATTAAGGTTTTATAAAGGATCACCTTAGTCATTCGAGAGGGGGTTTTGTTACTCAATTGCCTTCTTAGCCCAAAGGAACAGTGATTGGGAAGAGTTATTCTTCGTTTAATAGCAGCGCTAGTATCTTTGTCTGAATTTATAGCGGAGCATAGGTAGACAAAGGCCTTACCTACCTCGAAGTTATATCTGTTATACTGTGACGTTCTGTCCGCGACGTCGGTGTTGGGTGCCCTTTCTTGTTGACAGCATATACTTTGTCTTGCCCTCATTGACCGCTAAACCCATTTTCGCCACCCCCATCTCAATACTCACAAACGCACCAGTGACATCACGCTGCGTTCTTCCGATTATGTCAATATCGTTGGCGTATGCAAGTAATCGGACGGACTTTTGAAAGACTGTGCCTCCGGTGTTGGCGCTTGAGTTTTGCACAACTCTTTCAAGAACAATGTTAAAGAAGTCGCATGACAGCGCGTCGCCTTGCCTAAATCCTTTTTTGACATCAAAGGTCTTGGCCGACCTTGCAACGTGCATTCTCCATCGTCATCGTGCACAGACGGACGAGTTTGGCAAGGATGCCAAAGCTAGACATGGCTCTGTATAGCTCATCTCCATAGATGCTGTCATACGCGGCCTTAAAATCGATGAAGAGGTGGTGGGTATCGATTTGAAGTTCCTGGGTTTTTTCTAAGATTTGCGGTGTGAATATTTGGTCGATGGTGGACTTTCCAGTTTGAAAGATACCGCAATTTAAAATACTCTCTCCTGGGGATATGCACCTCAGGATCTCTGACAGTGCAAGATACTTGTGACTTGTGCTCGACAAAAAGTTGAACTGGAAACAGAATATAAACGAAAGAATTAAGAAGGCCACGATAGCTTTCTACTCTTGTAGTAGAATGTTCGGGAAAACCTGAGGACCAAGCCCTAAAAACATCTTATAGATACACACAGCTATTGTGAGGCCTATACTTATTTATGGCAGCGTTGTGTTGTGGCAAACTGCTACCAAAACCACCAACCTCAAGGCCATCATGAAAATACAGCGAAGAGCAGCTATTATTGCCATGAGAACCTTACCAACAACAGGACTAGAGGCTATTCTCAAACTGCTTCTACTAGATTTCTGAGAATCAGCTAAACGATTAGCTGGAAGCCAAGCACGATGGAGCAAGTCCATGGGCAATATATCAATCACTCATTATACGGTGCCCTACCTAGACTTCAAAAGACCATTTTCTTGCTTATTCCCAAGCAGAGAAGAATGAACAAGGGGGGCAATACCGAACACGCGAACCAAAACCGCCTATACTGATGGATCCAAAATGGACATTGGCATAGGTTCGGGTATATTTTCTGCAGCCTTGAAATCACAATCATTCAGGCTCCCGAACTTCGCCAGTGTTTTTCAGGCTGAAATACTCGCAATCTACGAGGCGTGACGCTATATCAAGACTCAATGCGCTAGAGAAACCCTTCCTCGACAACTTCGGCGATCTTTTGGAGAAGAAAATCCCTAATATTCTACTCTAGCTTAACTCCGAAGGTTGGATTTAAGACCAACAGTCATGGTCTGTCGACTCATCTAACAAACCGGTCACGAGAACTGTAGCATTTCAGCACTATTTGAGTATCGGGCTCTCTTTGCCTGCTACAAGCACTAAAACCAACCAACCTTATCTTCCGCCGGGCACAAGTTTGAAGTCGGACTTATTCCAGACGATTGGATATAACCTCGCGAGTTGATTTATACACTTGACAAAGTAGTATAAACACCACGTACATAGAACCTATTAGTTGAAATGGAAAAGTCTAGGGAACTTTGCAACGCGCAGGATATACGAAAGCAAGGTTGAGTTTCAGCAGCTGTTCACGCCTGATGAAGGCGGTCCGCTAACACTTTACAATAAGAAATTAATTTGTTTTGGACACAAGTATGTAGGCACGGTGAAGGTCGAGGGGTAGGAGATGAAGGATAACCTTTAGTGCATCCGTCTGAAATGAACGGACATGCACCCGTGGTACCTATACCAGTGGCTCTCTGGTATAGGTACCACGGGTGCCTGTTCAGTGCGGGCCACCAGACCAAGGACCCGTATGTAAGAATTGGACGTACTACGGCAGTGTACATCCACAGGGACATTTTCGGTCTAAGTTCCGACTTCTTCCTAAAGGTTCTTTCCAAAGGCATAAAAGGCTATGCATGCCTTTTTGGTCCTTTGCTCAATGTTTCATTTGCAATTTAGTCTGGAATCGAGAATAATGCCCTAATTTTTGGCATTGGACCTTAGCGAGAGTTTTTGACCATTTAAAGACGGGAGGGTAAAGTTGGGTACTTTGGTTTTTGTCGTGAAAAGCATCAATTCAGTTTCCGCGGGGTTAACACTAAGGCCACAGCCGGTTGCCCAGATGTTTTTTTTTATAATTCACTCGCGCTCCAAGGGGTTATGAATACCCTTATGATGTTATTCACACAGCACGTGCGAGGTGTAGTGGTTCGAAACTCAGATAGTAGCATGATTCAACTGCATCCAAGGGTGGTGTCCAGGCTAGCTGGGGACATTTGTGGTGTTTGTCTTTGCTATAATTCACGGGTATGATGGTCAGCTAAATCAACTCTTCAAGCCATGACAGCCTTCTGTCAACCTTTCTAAGTGCATCCCCCATGATTGCGCTTATCATGGAGGGAAACATACCTGATACTAAAATCACAACGTCATCCACGTACTCGGCCACCTTTATTTCGTCTGTGTCAAGCCTCGTTAGAATTGTGTTCATAACCATTAGCCAAGACAGAGGGGAGTAACTCTGTTTGTTTGATAGCTGTCACCTAGTTACATTCTTGATCTCATCATCTTGTCAGAAAACCATTCAAATTCAGGATGTGTTCCTTACGACTGTTCACTCAACCTTTCCAGCTACATTTCGTCATTTCTTCCTCGATGGCTATTCTTTCTGGCCAACACTCACTTTCCACCTTCAAAAGTTAAATGCAATTACTGCCAGCACACGTGACGAATCAATTGCAGAATATTACCCGCCAAAACACTATCGCAGTCAATACACCGTGTTGAGACGTTCGACTGCCACTTGCAATTACTGTCCGAACTGACGTAATGAATGAGTCCAGATAAATTGCACGGACATCACTCTTTCCCTTTCTGGTTGCCACTCGATTTTGAAGAATGCTTTTCCTTTCCTTTTTCTGCCGGCTATGTGTCGGCATTTATGTCAGACTCCTTTGGGAACATCCAGTGCAAGGATGATACACATTTCGACAGGTGTATGCATTTTAAGCGTGGACGAGTTGACGAGGGTCGCATACCATTGAGAGGTAATATTGATACGAGCGAACAGGTGATTCAGATGGATTATTATTATTAAGTTATTAACGAGGATAGCACTCTCCGGCCTGGGCATGCTCTTATATCCACTCAAATGGGCATAAAACAAGGTGGCAATGGCCAATTTTCTGATAATCTGATGGATTGCTGGGCGAACAGTCTGCCTGGTATCGTCTCCAATGTTTGTTGATGATTAATGAGTGTGGGCATTTTATAAACTTGACAAAATACATAGTACATACGTAGCAACAAGTCGGGGGCTTTGCTGGATGATAGGTATGTAATGTACATTTACCCGCGCATCTGAGGACGATGTAACCGTGATGTACACAGGTACTCAGTTATAACGACCGAAACTTTGCAGGCTGCTAAACGTGCACGAAGTGGTTTTCAAGTGAAAACCTCGTCTATGATTGATGATTTCATATTTGGCTGATGGATCCAAAATGGACATTGGCATAGGTTCGGGTATATTTTCTGCAGCCTTGAAATCACAATCATTCAGGCTCCCGAACTTCGCCAGTGTTTTTCAGGCTGAAATACTCGCAATCTACGAGGCGTGACGCTATATCAAGACTCAATGCGCTAGAGAAACCCTTCCTCGACAACTTCGGCGATCTTTTGGAGAAGAAAATCCCTAATATTCTACTCTAGCTTAACTCCGAAGGTTGGATTTAAGACCAACAGTCATGGTCTGTCGACTCATCTAACAAACCGGTCACGAGAACTGTAGCATTTCAGCACTATTTGAGTATCGGGCTCTCTTTGCCTGCTACAAGCACTAAAACCAACCAACCTTATCTTCCGCCGGGCACAAGTTTGAAGTCGGACTTATTCCAGACGATTGGATATAACCTCGCGAGTTGATTTATACACTTGACAAAGTAGTATAAACACCACGTACATAGAACCTATTAGTTGAAATGGAAAAGTCTAGGGAACTTTGCAACGCGCAGGATATACGAAAGCAAGGTTGAGTTTCAGCAGCTGTTCACGCCTGATGAAGGCGGTCCGCTAACACTTTACAATAAGAAATTAATTTGTTTTGGACACAAGTATGTAGGCACGGTGAAGGTCGAGGGGTAGGAGATGAAGGATAACCTTTAGTGCATCCGTCTGAAATGAACGGACATGCACCCGTGGTACCTATACCAGTGGCTCTCTGGTATAGGTACCACGGGTGCCTGTTCAGTGCGGGCCACCAGACCAAGGACCCGTATGTAAGAATTGGACGTACTACGGCAGTGTACATCCACAGGGACATTTTCGGTCTAAGTTCCGACTTCTTCCTAAAGGTTCTTTCCAAAGGCATAAAAGGCTATGCATGCCTTTTTGGTCCTTTGCTCAATGTTTCATTTGCAATTTAGTCTGGAATCGAGAATAATGCCCTAATTTTTGGCATTGGACCTTAGCGAGAGTTTTTGACCATTTAAAGACGGGAGGGTAAAGTTGGGTACTTTGGTTTTTGTCGTGAAAAGCATCAATTCAGTTTCCGCGGGGTTAACACTAAGGCCACAGCCGGTTGCCCAGATGTTTTTTTTTATAATTCACTCGCGCTCCAAGGGGTTATGAATACCCTTATGATGTTATTCACACAGCACGTGCGAGGTGTAGTGGTTCGAAACTCAGATAGTAGCATGATTCAACTGCATCCAAGGGTGGTGTCCAGGCTAGCTGGGGACATTTGTGGTGTTTGTCTTTGCTATAATTCACGGGTATGATGGTCAGCTAAATCAACTCTTCAAGCCATGACAGCCTTCTGTCAACCTTTCTAAGTGCATCCCCCATGATTGCGCTTATCATGGAGGGAAACATACCTGATACTAAAATCACAACGTCATCCACGTACTCGGCCACCTTTATTTCGTCTGTGTCAAGCCTCGTTAGAATTGTGTTCATAACCATTAGCCAAGACAGAGGGGAGTAACTCTGTTTGTTTGATAGCTGTCACCTAGTTACATTCTTGATCTCATCATCTTGTCAGAAAACCATTCAAATTCAGGATGTGTTCCTTACGACTGTTCACTCAACCTTTCCAGCTACATTTCGTCATTTCTTCCTCGATGGCTATTCTTTCTGGCCAACACTCACTTTCCACCTTCAAAAGTTAAATGCAATTACTGCCAGCACACGTGACGAATCAATTGCAGAATATTACCCGCCAAAACACTATCGCAGTCAATACACCGTGTTGAGACGTTCGACTGCCACTTGCAATTACTGTCCGAACTGACGTAATGAATGAGTCCAGATAAATTGCACGGACATCACTCTTTCCCTTTCTGGTTGCCACTCGATTTTGAAGAATGCTTTTCCTTTCCTTTTTCTGCCGGCTATGTGTCGGCATTTATGTCAGACTCCTTTGGGAACATCCAGTGCAAGGATGATACACATTTCGACAGGTGTATGCATTTTAAGCGTGGACGAGTTGACGAGGGTCGCATACCATTGAGAGGTAATATTGATACGAGCGAACAGGTGATTCAGATGGATTATTATTATTAAGTTATTAACGAGGATAGCACTCTCCGGCCTGGGCATGCTCTTATATCCACTCAAATGGGCATAAAACAAGGTGGCAATGGCCAATTTTCTGATAATCTGATGGATTGCTGGGCGAACAGTCTGCCTGGTATCGTCTCCAATGTTTGTTGATGATTAATGAGTGTGGGCATTTTATAAACTTGACAAAATACATAGTACATACGTAGCAACAAGTCGGGGGCTTTGCTGGATGATAGGTATGTAATGTACATTTACCCGCGCATCTGAGGACGATGTAACCGTGATGTACACAGGTACTCAGTTATAACGACCGAAACTTTGCAGGCTGCTAAACGTGCACGAAGTGGTTTTCAAGTGAAAACCTCGTCTATGATTGATGATTTCATATTTGGCCTAAAATCCACAAAAATGTGGCCTGTGGCTGAGATCTTCATAGAAGTAGTGTCAGTCAGTCTTGCTAGGGTAAGACAGGTAAGTAAGTAACAGTAAGCGGAAATAGTTGGAAGAGACACCCATTCTTACAGCGTGTCTATAGACTTTCTTTCATTCATTCATTCATTCATTCATTCATTCATTCATTCATTCATTCATTCATTCATTCATTTCATTCTTTCACTTTCTGAAAGATGCATTTGTTAAGAATGCTCTTACCAAGTGTTATAAAGAAATTCGTAAAATTGACGGAGATACAGCATTTTATGTGAGATATGTCATTTTATTTGGATGTCGATTTATTCTTTTCGAAACTGGGTTTTTCAACCTGGTTGACAGCCTATTTAGAAAACTATTCATCCAATTTGCATGCACCAAGTCTTAAAATGTTCGAAAATCCAGTCTCTATGGATTTGTAGGGATTTTTTTTTAATGGGCCCACTTCTTTTTTTTTTTTTTGTAAATGATGAAGATTTTCTGTGAAAATGAAAAATAAAATTCGCTGGGGTGCCATTTTTTTTTTTTATAGATTTCGAAATTCCCTTACGTAATGGTATAAACCGTGGTCGCCGTGGCTCAGTGGTTAGTGCGTTGGACTGCTGACCAAGCGGCGTGGGTTCGAGCCCCAGCCAGGAACACCGAACATTTTTCGCGGCACCACCTCTCGTCGGGGAATGACAAGCCTCCGGGAGTATAATCTGTCATGAAAAAGCTTCTCACTTTGCCGTTCGGAGTAGGCAATAAATTGTAGGTCCCTTCCATTCGTGCGAAAAATGTAACACGCACAACATGAATGATTGCGAGAAGCTAGGTCTTGGCTCATTCCGAGCTGTCGCGCCAGGTATTTATTTATTTTTTCATGGTATAAACCTATATGTCCAGATTATAAATAATTTTTTTTGTATTTTTCTTATAAACCGTATGGCTTAATTGCTGTCAACCACTAAGCAGCAACTTCGTCGGAGTGTCCTTTTGGAAGCGGCGTACACCGCAAACTATTCTTAAGATTCGAATAAAAAAATTTCTGTATTGTCGTCTATATGTTTATATTGAATATTAGTATCAACCAAAATAAAAACCAATCACCGTTTGCTCGAAAAAAATTATAGAAAATACACCCTCGTAACGCGCGCGCACCTTGGTCTGGTGCCTTAATTGACTCTATAGGAGCAGACGGTTCCTCCGTATTTCCACAGAAACTTTGACCTACCAATTCCTTTGCTAGTTTGTTCCTTCTACAGTTATTCGGAATGACCCTGTGTCCTGGAATCCATCACAGAAAATTGTTACATCTGTCAGCAATCTCGTTTAGAGACCTACGCCAGTGCTTTACCAACTTACAGTCTAAAGATCTGTGTGTAGTACAATAGCGCTACCATTTATAGCGTTAATTGAAAGCCAAGCCGCAGCTTCATAGACTGTCATAATTTTTGCCAAAAAAATACTGCAGTATTCATCTACTAATCCTCACAGTGGGTGCTCTGGAGAAGACTTCTATACTCGTACCATGCGGTATTTTAGATTTATCTGTGTATACATATGTATACATATTTATCGCTGAATCATTCCAGATTCCCAAAAACTTTTGGTGAAAACTCCGATCCTGTACTTGACCTAAAAGTCAATATATGGGACAATGTAGTCCGTTGAAGTAGAAACAGTAAGTAGAGTCCGTTTCAAATCAAGACTATAGGTACTATCGCAATGTAGGATGCTAGAGTGGTCAATTGTGAAGATTCCCTAAGTCTTTGTTTTCCTTTAGCAGCCATTTGTTGCTCCTGTGGAGCATTTTGCTCCACAAAAAATCGATGGACTTTAGGTGAAATCTTACTCTACAGCGTTGTCCCCACGTGTATGATTCGAAGATTCTGCCATCTGAAGCGTTGGTCAATGGTCACCAAGTCCTAGCTATCTCCCCAGAAAACATAGACTACGTCATACCCAAAATGTTGACAAAAACTTCGAAGTTACCATCCCCTCCAGGTCATTCTGAAAGGAGGATTTTAAGAAGATAAGTCGGACGTGTTTTCTCTAATAGGCTCAATCTTAGCATCTCTTTCCGTCTCCCAAATCACTATAGCACGTTCCAAGCGGAAATAATGACGAACAAGGAGAGTTGATCTTATCTCTCGTAGAGATGTTAGAGCAGGTCAATTTCACCTCTGTTGGGTGTCAGGGTAAAGGGAACTGTAAAGCTGGTGAACTCGCCAGGTTTTGAACAATAATGCCTAGTTTAACAGAAAATGTCTACCTTCGGCATACCTATCACTACATGTAAACTCAAAATTAAGCGAAATGCTCTCGAAACTACAAATCTTAGGCGGACAGTACAACCTGTACCAACCAACGTTTCTAGCGACAAATGCTTGATTTCCCTCAAGAGAATCCATGTCAGCGCTACGTTAGGTGTCATCACTGGACACTGTCTAATAGATTATCCAAAACGGCTTTATTTTTTACTAAGAACCTGCCCTTATAGCTGACAGTGCGACCTAGCAAGATCTATTGTGTCTCCGGTCTACCTATCCTTATGTGTCTACGACTTTTCTAACGAAGGTGAATATGTCATTAATAGCCGAGTTTTTAAACTCCGCTAACAAACAGACTTCTCTATGGAAGATCCGTCTGTGTAGCCGGACATTCGCAGAGAATGCGCTCTGAGATTTCTTCCTCCTCCAAACAGAACCGATACTTTGGAGTCCGAAGGCTTGGCGTTTACCCAAGTGAATTTTGTAGAAGCTGCAAGGACAGAAAAAGAGGAAGAAAACCATTCCCCACCTTCTTTGTACCTGCCCAGCCTTCTCCCCTAAAAAGAAGTTTGACTTAACAAAAAAAAAAATAGCTGGCGCGACAGCTCGTGATTAGCCAAGGTTCTCGTAACTATTCATGTTGTGCGTGTCATATTTTTCGCACGCATGGAAGGGACCTACAATTTATTGTTAGTCCAACGCACTAACCACTGAGCCACCGCGACCGTGACTTATTGTAGATTCCTTTTTTTATAACGATCTAGGCGATCTGACCAGTGCCGATGTTAGGAGCTTCATTAGAAGCTCTAAGTGGTTCAACGAGTAGGCAAAGGACGAACCTATCATGGCATGGCTGGCAGCTATTCGTCGTTTGATTTCTGACAAAATTTCGTTATCAGGAGTAATAGCAGAGCCAAGATACACAAAGTTGCAAAGATAAAGTTGTCTACTGTATCGTTCTGTCCGATTCGTCTATGCTGGCTGCCCTTGCAGACCTTTATTGAGTAGGAAGCATTCGCCATCGTCATCCTGCATAGACGGACGAGTTTGGCAGCAATGCCATAAATGTATCAGTTCAGACTTTTTTTTCTGGAAAGGTGAATCTATAACGATGTAACGTAGGATTCTCCTGTTGAACTGAATTTGAGAATTTTTTCCAATAGCGCGTTCCAACGTTTACTGATTCTACAGAAGGAATTTTGGTAGAGGCAAGTACGTGAACTTGGTTGATTGGTTGATTAAGTGTCCTACAGATTTTCTTAAACCTCCAGCGGATCCTTTATGCCCATAAAAAGTTTTCTTATGGCGGTTTGACCAAGGAGTGGGTTCGGCTAATTAAGAAACCACCCAGAAAGGGATAGGAATCTCAGGAGTTTCCTAAAATTCAGCGATATGAAGGTCCTCCAGCCCATAGAAGAAGCCATTACCAATAGTACTCAGTCTGCGGACGGCTAATGAGGGACGTTCGGACAGCAGGTGTCGAACGGATTCTATTTCCTCTTCGTTTCTGCAGCTTTTGCAGTAGTCATTGTAAGGTAGACGAAGTCGTTACGCGTGGATTCCCATCGCACAGTGCCCTGTAAAGACACTTCACATGATTCATATTTCCCTTCGACTAAGTTGTATGAGATTTCTAGAGTGTTCTTCTTATTGTTCTTAGTGATCTGGCATAGGGAACCATTGAGTACTAGCCCTGATCATGGTCTCCTCATCCCTTAAGTTCTTGTACTTACTAATTATTTCCTCAGACAATTTAATACTGTACTTTCGGGGATTATTCCTTCTTTTAAAAAATGTCGGGTAAATGAGAAGAATGTTTTGGGGCCAAACTCCAAATGTGCGATCAGTATTTGTTCGAGTCCTGGTGTAGTTTGTCCGTTGTAGAGAAGAAGTATGTAGCTGCGATGGTGTGAAGTACTCGTATTTTTTTTTTCGCCCTAAAAACATACATATGTAGCTCAATTTACTTGTTTATGGATTCTCAACAGTCGTAGGGTTGAAGACAGCATAGCTCGTTGTGATACTCCCGCGCGTCAACCCTGACTTTAAGAAAACTTTTCGTGCAACTGCAAGGATGTTGTGGAAGTCCATACGCGTCTAGTTTACTTAAAAGTCCTTTTTGGCAGACTCACTCGAAGGCTAAAGAGATATCCAAGTCGAGGGATTGTGATTCCCTTTATTGCTCAATGGCCGATGTCGATAGGTGGGTTACGTATCATAATGTCGGTCGTTAATAACATCCCTGACTGTTCACTGTGTTGACATGATCATCAAAACTTTGGGACGTTAATCGTGGAGTTTCCTGGCCTAAAACCGCACAATGCTATGATTCATTCTATCGAACATACCTACAATCGTTTGACCAAATTTTAGCCAGAAGCTCGTTGCACCAGTTACTTACTAAGGTTCGAATTCAGCCTTAACCAACGTCATGGCATCACCCGTAAGTTTCTCTCTTGAGACAGGAGTGATTTCCTTTTAAACTGGAGAAATCCTTAGCCAGGACATTGAATGATTTTTCACATATTTACCCCCCACCTCCATGCTCATTCATTATACTAATGCTGGTATTTGCCAATCAATTTTCGCATTTTTCCAAGCCTAATACTGTTCAGCCCGAAGCCCTGCCACAGGGCTTTTAAAATACTTCCAAGATGTTGCACAAACAAATTTCGCCCGAAGAAAGTTCCCCCCTTCATTCATACGCAACCTTGTTATCCTCTAATTAGAACGAATGGGAGTAGCTCACACATTTCCACCTGCGTACGTTTCCATCATTTGTCGTCGCCCATCGAAAAGTCAACGAGCAACTCGAAACCAAAGAGAAGAACAGAAAAACGACCACAAAACAAACAATGTCATTGTTTTCCTTCATCGTCATCGTTTAAGTGCTCATTCGAGGGTGGGTGCAAACCCTTAACGGGCCACTTAAATTAATAATCCGCGTAATTTGGGGTTTCAACAGTTCTTCGGAACCAGCCCAACGGCAGTGCTGCGGCTCCTGTGTATTTATGTCATTAAGATTGTTTGCGTTTGATAAACAGTTTGATTGTGACCCTCTGCGCCGTCTGTCCCCGGGTTCTGTTCTGATTATTTGTCGAGGATAAAGAGGCGATTCGAGTCCATTGTCGCTCGGCCACAAGTGGACACACACATCAAATGGTAATCAGGGCTCCTTTGGGTTTCCTTCTAATTCATCGCAATTACGATGATAACATGTCCTGCGAATGGGATCATATACGCGTCAATTAGGGAGTATCACGTGAATATAGAAAAGAGCCCCTGTAGTTATCTAGGATCTTTTAATTGATTTCGGATCTATCTGCTCCCGCCGACTTCGGTTGTGAATAACGACAGTTGGTTTTGTCCCATTGTCCTGCTGCACATAATTACCATACTTCAGCTAATCACACGTTTTCCTTTCTCTTTCTCTTTTCATGCACCTCTGGCTCACCAAATACCTGTCACTCACGGCATCGTTCACGAAAATGCCAATTATGGAATTCCATCGTGGTCGGACCAACCGAACTGCACACTCGTTGCTTCCCATAATTGCAACACTGCCGCCACCACCACCACCATCACTTATCGGGATCCGTCCATCATTAATAACGACGCCACGCACCGTGTCTTCGCTGGGTGCTGTCCGTTGACTGACAACTGCCGCTGATCATCGTGGTGCTGCTGCCGTCACCGACACCGTCAACACATCCTCACTCATCATAATCGTGGCCAATGACAAATGGTAACCGGCTGCATCTCGGAATCGAACTGGAAATTAAAATGCCCCTTCGGCCCGCGCACTGGAAACATTTAATTAAAACGGGAACAAAAAAATGTGATAATGGGTTGCGACGCACAACACGATCTCGGCCGGCGGCTCACATACACAGGGTGTAAGTATCTCGAATGGAGTTGCACTTGTCAAAGTGGGTGGGTGTTTCGTGCGTCTAGGAACTGTCATTGTGATCATTAGCAAAACCAACACCACAAGCCCATGGGGCGGGCGTGCTCATGTGTCAGGGCCGGTGATTGATGACAGCAGGGGCGATAATTAGACCCGAGCACAGGGCACTTCCTCCCCATCATAGATCTTCATCTATGCACCGGACCGTTTCATTGTTGTCGATTGAGTCGAAACTCTCATTTCAGGGCATAAATTCGGGCCAACTAATTTGAGGCTAATATCAGTTTGACAATTTGGGGACGTTGATCATTAACTGTGTATCAGAATACACGGGCCATGGGTACACCTCTCCAATCGGCAGAAGATCAGTGACAGACGATGGAGAAGGTAAAGGGTCCACAGGGAACTGCTGGAGACCCACGCAGCGACTGTCGTGCTGCTGCAGGTATTGTACGCTGGTGTAGAGCGGACCACTTGTCCGATGGTCCTTCGAGATTAAGTCTGGAAATTGGGTATTCTCATTTGTTTCAAATATGGCCACAAATAAATTGCCCTTCAATCGATTACTGCTTCGCGTTCGACGATGGCCGTCGTCGACAACGATTGAGAGTTGCGTCGTAACTCTCGGTCGCTACGAGTTCAGGTGGCGAAGGAAATTCTCCCTGGGATGCCCCTTTGTTCGGTCCTGGAAATCAGTTAAATCAGTTAGGGTTAATTTAGAACGGAATTGAGATGTCTCTTCGGCTTAAGTTATTATGGTCAGTTGGCCGCGATCGGATTTGTGTGCTTGGAAGGAATTTTAAATAGGAGTCAGTACAGCTGGTAATGACTATATATGGCTGTGTAATTTGCATTTAAAAAATGTTGTCGTTCTGTTTGTGTAGTGAGTATTCGTTTATAATTAGTTGAGAGAGAAGCAGTGCCAGCTAAAGGCGATCTGGCTTCGCAAGATTCAGAGAATCTTGTTTAATTGACGCGGGATTGTTGGGACATGACATGCTTTGTGACATGGTATGAACAGACAGACTGTGCGACTTGAGTCATTAACCATTTATATGTCTTCGATTACAGGGATTTGAGTGAATCCTGTGCCAAACGAGAAAGTGGTCGCCATAGAACAGGGCACCAATTCGCAAATTCACGTCCGTATTTGGAATTATTATTTTTTTTGTTACTTCCAACCTGCATAGATTAAGTATTGCAATCGGTCCCAACAAAATGTTGCGTTAGAACAGCGTAGAAGCATATTTCTTTTCCTTCCTGCTAGACGGAGAAAACTTCGTGTATTCACATTTCGTCAGAGGTATTTAGGCTTCGAAGGTGAACGTGTGATATTTTTTGTGTCAATCTAATCTTTGTCGGTGATCATGTGGAGGAATCTACACACACTTGTAGCGCATCGCAAGTTAACGAGGAATTTTTGGTTCAGAATACGACAAGCTGCTAACATCAAGTTGGCGATGGACGTGGTTGATTTTGGAGATTGACCGTGGCGGAACAATGTGTATCACTCGGTGCGACCAGTCTCTAATGTCTGAAACGTATGAAAATACTGAACTACGATACGATCCGTTTTGATCGCTTAGCTTAAACCCACAGTAGACCCATAAGAAGCCGCGCTGACACCTCGGCTTAATCCCACCTGAACTCTCAACCTTACCCAAAACCCACAGGTCACGAGTCATGATGGCAAAACAGGGGCCGAATTACCGCAATCGATAACGAGTGAGTGAGTAGGACTCGTGATCGAATGATCGATTAACATAATTGGGATGATGGCTCTCGAAAGCCCACCTGTCGAATGAAAATAAAATTGTACTAGAGAAATTCTACTACAACTAACAAAGTGACGTTTCTCCGGTTGATTAAAAAAATAGAAAAATATTATTTACCGTGAAATTTAAGTAAAGAACGGATCTAGTGGATCTAATGGAATGGATTAACTGGTGGCCCTTCTGCATTTAGCATTCCCGTCAGCTCTTGCCAGAAGTCGTAGCGAAGTTGCTTTTCTCTGTCTGCAGTTCGGCAAATTATTCTTTGCTAAATCCGGGTGTTTGCCCATAAAATCCGGCAGAATATTTTTTCCAACAAATTGATTTTATTGAGATTTTACCTTAATTAATCATCAAAGAACGGACACTGTATTAGTAAATTCCTTAAAAAAAGAAATTTGAAACAAAACCAATCACATCTTTGTTGTTTCGCTCGATGGTTCGAGAGCACAATAGTGTTCGAGTGAAATTATGCATTATAACGCGTGCTGTCAACTCAAATTTAAATACTGAATGCTCGATCACGAGAGCGGTAATACCAAATCCTCACATTTCGAAAACGAGTTACTCGTAATCTATTGCGGTAATTCAGCCCCAGAGCAATACAAGCCAATACTCACAAGCTCAAGATTTCTTTAGGGTCCCAGGCAATATAGCAGGTAGGCTCAACTGGATATTTTTGGCAAAGAAATCGCGGCAGTTCCAAGCTGGAAGGTCTCTAGAAATGTCATCTATCTTCCTATTCCTCTATCGAGCTAACAACACCTGCTCTACCATCATCCCGTCTAGAAAGTTAGAACAAGATCGAACAAAAATTCACCAACACATCTGTGTTCTACATTCTCCATGAAGTTGAAGCAAAATTGCCAAAGTCTCTAGAACAATGTTACCCCAGACTAAATCGTCAAAGAGTCTGCAGCCATTTTCGAAACGATGTCTGTGTGTGTGATCAATTTTTTCTCCTTCGATATCTGGAGAACGATAAAATGTACGATCATGCGGTTTCGTTTTATTTGTCAGCATGAAACTGTGATCTGATTACCAAGATCGACGCATCAGTCTCCTTGTTTGACCAAGTTTTTTTCCCCCAGTTCAAAAAGCATTCTGAGTGTCTCCCAGAAACAATTTTGATAGCTGAGTTCAGTGCCTTGGGAGCTACTTGACTAGTCCATGAGGTAAAGATGGTCTTTCCGCGGATGTCAGAAAGCAATTTCAAGCTTATGCACTGAGTGGTGATAAATATTTCTGCCTAAAAGATGGTTGAGTAGATTCCTTTTCTAACGAATTGTTAAGCGCTAGATAAATCGGCGAATATTCCCGACCCAGACTCGGTTTCTGGGCACAATGGACCCTATTCCTGGTCTACAGGTCACCCATTTACCGCACCAGATCCTTTTTCAATTCCCCCATCCATATACCACCATGGTTTCTAGCAATATGTCCCAGCTCTCTCCAACTCCTCTGCATACGCCATGATTCCTCTTCAACTGTTCTGCGCCCTGTATTTCTTGGTTAAGCGGGTTCCATTACACAGCGTGAAGTTGGTTCCGATGGTGTTGATCTTGAACCCCACGACGTTTTCCTCTTTGAAAGTAGCCATACGTTGTCAACATAGTCGAGGTGTTAGAGTTGATCTGTATGATGGTTCTGAATTCCTCCATTTTCAATCCACTTGAAAGTACGAATCACATCGCTAATCACTAATCAAAACATTGGCAAAAGAATGCCTGTAACCGTGTCGACCCCTATTTTGGATCTCGAATTTCTCTGACAGACTTTTTTTAAACATGCGGAAAGTGATACCCTGACCCGCTTATCCAATATGAGAGTCGCGGGTTTAGGGTGCTTAAGTGGACTCTCCACATCTCCCGATCTTCCGGCATCGACTCTAAATCATCAGAGGCTATCCCCATACAGGTAGAGGTGAGATTTCGGACTTGGTCCAGCCATCTCATCCTTGGCCTAACCAGGAGACGCCTACCCGATGGCACAGATTCCATGGCTCGTCTTGGAATTCGAATTGGGGTCAAGCGTTGAACGTGCCCAAACCATCAAAGTATGGACCTTTCTCTTCAAAGAAGTAGCTGCTCAACATTGAGTGCCTCACGTATTTTGGTGTTCCAAACTCGATCTCGACGAGTTACCCAAGCAGTAATAGTTTTTGATTTATCTGGAATATCCGTACTCACGAGGAATTTAGAAGCTTTCTCATGACAAATTATAGTCTCGCAGGCTTATCATCCCCCGACGAGAGCTGAAGCTTGATGAATTTGACTGTGGCTCGAACCTTCGCAACTCGCACAGCTGTCAAGGAAATATCCTCAGTGACCGACTGGTAAATAAAAGGTTCGAACCCATACTAAAATGCTCCTTTTATTGTTTGAGTCAGTTGTCATCCAAAATAATCATAGAAGCGCCTAGACCTGTCACCAGGTAGTGGCTGGAGCTTTTACCAGCTCTTTAGTGATTCTGTACACGGCTCAACTACTACACTGGCTTGCTGCGTCTTTTGTTTCATTAAGTTGAGCTCTAAACAAATTTTAAGTACAAGATTTTTCAATATTTGATTCTCGAGCATAGTATATTCGCTGTATACAGTCCTCTGTAGCACAGACATGACTTTAATGACATCCTGAATGTATGCAACATAAATTCCTTATTCGGACACCAATGAGTCACACGATTCTCCCAAAAACTATTTCTCTACAACTGTCCCACTGTGGCCACAGGCATTCTAATTTAAATTATCGCTACGATTCCCAGTGAATCCCATCATTTCCGCCAGGCAAAAAAACAAAGTTGTAGAGCCTACAAGCTAAGACAACCCAAACAGGGAACACTGTAAAATATGTACGTGTTAAGAGATCTCAACTTCAATCATCTTAATCATAAATTTCCATCGCGAGACACCGCAACATGAATTTCTTTAAGTCCTTTATGAATCGAAGGCATCATTAATAATCGCATAATCAGACAAGTCATACGCAAAACACCACGAGAGACATCCCGGATGACCCGCGAGTGTGTTGGCATATGCTACATCTAGTCGCGGCCGCATGCCAAAAGGAAGGGTTCATTATGCACAGGATGCGAGCATTAATTCACTTCCAGGGCTCCATGCGCCCAAACGCATGCTCGTATGCCCGTGGACACCGCCCCGCCAAGCACACCACACCACAGCCCTCGGGATTCCATGTCCTCAACTCCAGCTCGAAGGAGACGCTTCTTCTTCGTCACCATGCAGCCGAGACAGCCAGATCAACGATTTCAAGCGAGAGAGTCGCCTCACCGTACGTAAAGACGTGTACTACTGGTACGCGCCAGCCCGCAAGCAACCACCACCACCATCACCTCGAGCAGCAGCGGTGCGCAGGCACAAGACAAACCCCAACCATTTAAAATCTATAAATCCTAATGTGGAGAGGTGGGCGTATAGAGCTGTACACCATAATTAAAAATTTAAATCAAATGGACTTGTCATTTGTTTTTACCTCGTCTCCGTCTGGGCAGCCTTATCATGACCACCGCTGGTGCTTGGCCGGCTTCAACGAGGAGCACTCGCATCCAGGCGAACAAACACAAAACCGAATAAATGTTCCACAAATGACCACGATGTGGTAGTAGTCCCTGGCTACAGCGTGCGATTGACTCCGGAGATTTGCATGTTGTTGCTCTAGAGCTGTGCGTCTCTGCACACACAGATTCCACAGGCAAGTTGCAGTCGTCGCGGGGTACTATCGTGCCAACGCGCCCCATGGTGGCTCCAAAATGGAACCCCGCCACGATTATGACTACGTATAAGTCAAATTAATTTCGCCGATTTATTTCAATAAAAACGTATTCCCCTGGGATTTCCGTGGAAAAGCCATCGCAGCCACTAATTCAAGTGCTCACGAACGCGAATTAGGTGTTGAAAATAGTATTACGTGTATGAGTGGTGTTTGTTCTTTCATAGGAGGCAGGCGGACGCACATCCGAGAAGCCGCGTGTGTCTCGGCCATGAGTGGAGAGATTTACGCCAGAATGGTTGCGGCGTAATTAAGAGGCCGGTACAGTGCATATTTGACTGAGCAACGCGTTTATGTGCTCTCAACGGTCTATTATTTAAATGGCGGTATCATTGGTTCCGTGACTCACTGGATGAAGTTATATTCGTACCAACGCGTGACTGATGTTCGCATTACGATTTTTTTTTCCAAAAGGGGCGGGTTGTTGGATAGCTCAGGTTTACATGAGATTAGCTATTCCATTGAATAATTATGTACTTTCATGCTCTGCACTAGTTTCACAGTATGTAAACAAATGAAGAGGAGAACTCAACATGAAATCTCATAGTTAAAACTCTTCTCAAGAATACATATTTGCATAAGTAGTGGGGTTCCAAGTCGAGAGGTTTTTAATTTAATCTTCGGCCACAATCACGAGGAAGAGTTTATTGAATCTTAATGTCTACAACAGACCAAGATTTGAGAGTATGCTCCCGACATGATGCGACCCAAGGAAGCAACTTTGGTTCAGGTGAGGAGGACGGGACATCCTTGTGGTTGCTCGGCTCAACTCGTCGGACTGGAGTGGTTCTCGTCCACCCTACCTTGTACCACCTGCTGACCAAGTTGATGATTGTACAGCACTCGGTATAAAAAATAAATAGCTGGCGCTAAAGCTCGGGATAAGCCAAGGCCTAGCTTCTCCCATCTATTCATGTTGTGCGTGTAACTTTGTTCGGTGGCCATGGATCGGGCTTGAACCCACGCCGCTCATATAGCAGTCCAATGCCGTATTCCACTGAGACACAACGACTACGAGGACTTGCAATGCTCGGGAAAAGGTTGCTTACTTAATTAGGTGCCGCTTCAGTTAAGAGTGAATCTCCATCTTAACCAACAAGACTGCCCCCTCGCTAACTATATCAAGTTGCGGACTTCAAGTTGGTTGAGGTCTACTCCCAATTGTGAACGCTTCCTCATACGAGGTCTTCCTCTACGGCATTGTCCGGAGCAACAATGCCCCTTCACCTTACATGTCCTAGACATGTCCACCTTCCGATGGGTTACGTTAAGTTAGGCTACGTAGGGTGTGTGATTGATAGCCTATCTATCGGAGACCTGACGTTCCAATGTGAGTACCTGAGTACCCTTTTAATAATGTTGGAATAGCAATATGGTTTCCGGAACAACCTAGGAACCTTGTTGGCTGTCTTGTGAACCAGTTAGTGCTCTTTATGAATCTGAGTAGGTCCGGTAACAGTTAGTCTGTTACCTCTGCTTTGCTTGCAAAGAACCTTGATCCTAATGCGCGTAGACGTCGTTCTTGCAGCGCAGTGGCACAGCTGATGTTTATTCTACCTCTTCCTCATTTGCTTCTGGATAAATCGTTGGATTCGATTCTCCACTTGGGGAGCATGACTCCGATAGCTCAGTGTCCATTCATATAATATTAGTAGAACCTGATCATCTTACTGCGTCTGTGATACAAACCACCCTGTGGATCTGATGAATCTCATTATTTGGTCCACCGGTGTATCAGATAATTCTTCAATGTCCTTGAAAATATGCCGTCCGAGGAACTTATTTCTTAGATGGCAGATACTAGGGCATTGGCAAAGGAAGTGGGTTGTATCCTCATACATCTCCTCATCGCCACACCCCCTACAAAGGTCTTCTCCTGTAATACGAAGCTTTTTCATATGGTACCGCAGCGTATTGTGCCCTGTGATCACTCCTATAAGGGTGCTTAGGGATCTTCTGTCGATCTGCAGAAGTCTGTCGGTCCTAGCCTTAACGAATTTTGGCCATATATTCCTTGTGGTTGCATAAGTGTTTAGAGAGGTCCATCTGTTGTTAGCCCCCCTTAAGGCTCTATTCCCTGCTTCAAGCTTAAGTGTGTTCCAAAAACCTTGAGCTCTTCTCGACAGCATCTCACAAGCACAAGAGGTGGCTGGCGGTAAAACAAAAACAATTTGTGTGCAGTCACCGGGCATTGACAGGTTGAAGTCAGTCTGTAACATCCAACCAACCATTTAAGATACAATTCCATAAATAACTGACTAAACCTGTCTCTGTAAATTGCTCGTCAATGGTCCACGCTGGATCTCAGAACTATGAAATAATTTGGAAATTGCAGATAAATTCCCGATAACCATCAAGTGATAAACTTAATTTCCGGCATCATCCTTCGACTTTACTAAACCCACTTATTCAAAAGTTGGCAGCTTTCTGTAGAGTTGCAGATACTGGCAAATTGCTGGTTGAGGTCCTTTGTGCTTTAATTGAACGATACAATGTTGCAGATCAATTGGATTTACGTTAAGCAGGTCCTGTTAATTGTACGTGTATTTAACACTCAACCGCTGCATGTATCCTTGTAAAATGTAACCCCTCAAGCACAAGCTACAGCCCTGCGATCGTCACTCCTTCACTATCTCTTTCAACTGCCATGTCCTCGATATTTCATTCACATTGACCGAACATTAAATACAAAATAAATTGCTTTAATGATGCCAATAACGATAATGAGGGCCATATGAGAAGACGTGCTCCTTAATTATGCGTGCGATAACCGGCCCAACCGACCGAGAGCAGGACAGGCGGCCACTGCGCACATCCTCGAGCGCTTTTATTTAGATTGAAACTTGATATTTAAGTGATAAGCCCGCGACCGTTGTATGGATTATTTTGCCACCTTTCCACCTCGCTCGCCTGATGGAGGAGTTGATCGATAGTCCTCACATAGTAAACTCCTTGTCAAACATGCATTTTGTAAAACATACAAAAGTGTTGCACACGGGTCCTTGTGCGGTGCGGTGCGTCTGGCGTTCGCAGCGACACCACGAGATTGCCATCGAAAAGCTGCACACAATTGATGGCTGGCAACATGATATTTTGGTGCTCATACGTATGCGTACGGCTCAGAGGCTGACCACAATGCTGCGGTGCCACGGGGTCTCGTGGTGTGAAAACATAACCACTTCCACGTCAGGACGTGGGCAGAGAGTTGAGCGCTGTCCGACGACTTGACGTATTTCATAATTCCTCTCGACAGAGGTCACAAGAAACCCTTCACTTGTTCACGTCAACAGCACACAACACCTGCTCTTGTCCGATGCGATGCACCGCCAGCAATCGCCAGGATGATGGCAAGGCTCCTCTTGTCCTCCAAAGTCAGTGGGAAGAAGTCCTCAAAGTGCCACACGGACGTGCCAGCCGCCTTAAGTGAATGCAGCGACAAAAATTAATTACTCTTCCCGTGCCAAACAGAATTAAAATATTTTTATTATTCCCGTTAACTAATTTCGTCTCCTTTTTGTGTTTCCTTTCATTTCATGTCACCGGAATTAATGGTCTGGCTCAACCTCGATGGCTGCGTTTACTGCCGGTTTACCTGCATCTGCATCTGGTCACAACAGTATGTAAGTATAAGTGGATTACCTCTGTGTTTGTACTGTATACAGTGTAGGCTAAATTTTGCTTCTAATTAATATCCACCCCAGCGTGAGCCGAAGATTCTTTATATTTTTGGAGGAAGATTTGTTTATTCGGAAGGTTAGGCGAGTCTTGCAGAGATTCTGAAAGTGAATGTCCAGACCAATAAATTCCTGTCAGCGAACAAATATTTTCGAGCACACGTCCATTGTTCGAAATCCATGGGAGCTCCGCGTCCACTCATTGTTGTGGTGCTTCGCGCTGGGATTTCGAAGACGACTCATTCGATTTGGCGAGAGAGTCGGAGATTCCTTCCTGCTTGGGTAGAGGCCAGCGATTGCGTCGTCCCTCCGGCTGTGCACTGTCCGGAGGCTTTCGCAGGAATCATAAGTCAGAAGTGTTCCTGCTCCTTCGTGCAGAATGTCGTCTTCGTCGTCGTCGTTGTGGTCGTCGTCAGCGGCGAGCATGAAAAAGATTTCCAACTCGGTAGTAATCAGATTAGATACAAAACTATCTTGTATTTATGCTTTGTGGTCGCACTAGCAGATTTAGTTGCTTCATTCTTCGACGGCGATGCTCTGGTTTGCTTTTGAGAATCCACCACCACCACCATCAGCTCCACTACTACTTCGATGAAAAGGACAATAGGATCAGATTAAGGCCCGGCAACAAAAGATCAATAGATACAGGTGCCCGGCTGCCTGGATGCCGATTCTGAGGCTGCCGCCAGTTGGGAGTGCGGGAATATTTGTCGTCCCCCGAAGGAATGAGCGTGTTGGCTGCCGCAGCATCGACATCGGCCATATTTATACTGTGGGAAGCGAGTCGATTATGTTTCACTAAATTATTATGTTAACATGGAAATAATTGAAACAAGAATTCACTTATATGCAACAATTTATTTATTTCGCTACTTGCGATACAGATACGAGGCCGATAGGGATGTGTGTGCCCACAGCCTTCGGTGACTGGACTCTCGAGTCGGGAGGAGGGGAGGGGAGGATTTATTTCCAGATGGTTGCCATCGAAGGAGTTTATCTTTGCCGGGCCGGTTCCGTTCCGAAGGGAGTTTTCCGATTTGGAATAATAAAAATGTCAACAGTTGGACAAATAATACTTACAGCTTGGATTTTTCTTCTTCTCCATTTCATCTGTGTGTGTGGTGTGTCGTATGTTGGTGGTGTTAGTTGCTGCTCGGATGCGTTCTCTGCCTCACACGGCATCCGTGTGGCTATTCCTTATTCGATTTGTTATTACCGCATGTAAACACAGATGAATCTATTATTCACACCTAGCAGACGTTTATGGAACGATAAAGCGTGTATTTTATTGACCATTGAATTGGATGATGGAAATAATTGTGTGACATTTGGCTTTGGACTTTTAGAGGTATGATGGGTCGTTCCCGGGGGGTGGGGGAGGTCTTATGGAAGACATAATTAAAATGTCCATGCCTACAGGCTCGAGATTTCTTAATGTTCAGCGACCATTTTGTTACAGCAGCTCTGTGCAGACAAGTGAATGAAAAATTATGAAAAATGTTTTTGTCCCAAGGGCTCAGAGAAGGTATCATATGTCAGGGCCAGATAGAGAACCTAGATCACCCTTAGATCGGTATAGATCCATTGTGATGGCTATGGAATTTCCCTGCTCCTAAGGATTCTTTAGCAATCCACGGCTCGCTTTATGATTTTTTTTTGTAGGTTTTGCGATCATCACTTCAAGAAGCTCCGCCTGAAAAACACTGCTATGATCTTGAAGTGTGACTGATTCCTCTTATTATTTTAGAGCCATCAAAGCATTGATGGAGATGAATTTTTCAGTAAATGTTTGGTTAGTTTCCCATTCCTCTCTGCTTATGAAAAAAAGTGGGAAACGGCCATGAAAAGTCTAAGGCTATGCGCACGATGCGATGCGAGAAGCGACAAGCAACTTTTCACCCGAATTCTTATCGCTTCACTGTGCGCACATACATAAGAATACAAGTTAACAGTTTTAGCGCATGCTTCTCGTTTCTCGCATCGCACCGCTTTATCGCTTCACTGTGTGTGCAGCCTAAGTAGAGCATTGTAGGTATACCAATGAATTCGTGAAAAATCTGCACGTGTCCTGTCAGGTTCGATTGCAAACTACCATGGCGGTTAATTCTCAGAACAATTTTTATTGTAGACTTCTGCACAAATAGATCTCAAATTAAAAATGGTCTCGGTATTAAACGTAAGGGTCCTATTGCATGAATGTAAGGCATCCTTTCAGTTTCGTGGTCTTAGTTGCAGCATGCCACCAGACCAGATTTCCATGTAACCATTCCATGTAATCTTATAACCAGAGGATAATTTTAGAGACCCAAACACGACCTGTCACATTGTCAGACAGATTTAGCGGCTGTTAAATCAGTTACGCTCCAATGGATTAGGTGATCCGAAATTATGTCCATTATATGTGTCATTTGTATGGTATATGAGGGTGACCGGAAGGCTCTTCACTTAGGCTTCTGTCGGGCCCATTGTCTTCCCCTCCTTTAATCGTCGAAACTGCAGGAATAGGTTTGGCTTGGGACGTATGTTGGGAGGGATCTAGGGAAGGTGGAAACTATTATAGAGTTGACACTAGTGTACGTGTGGTCTAGCGAATCTTCCTGTTTCTTTGGTGTTATCTGTGTCCTTACAGGACGATATACATATAACAGGCCTACACCCCAAAATATAAGGTCTGTTTTCGAATAACTTCATCAGGAGCTGCAAAAATGAGAAGAGAGGAAACTATTTTCCATTGCCTTTGCACCTGATCGGTTCTGTCAAAAATAAGACTATTCCACCTAGAGGAGCCCTCTTCTTCAATAATTAGGATGAGAAGAGACTTAGTAGTATTTTTCATTTTATAAGAAGTTCCAGTTGGGTATACTTACAATAGACGCCAAGCTTGGAGTATTGCCAGTCTAGGAGCCGGTATAACCTAGACATCTGAAGTCTTTCAGAAAAGATTCTTCCACCGACACCGAAGTTTATTTTTGAAATTATTGTTCATACCCCTTTGTCCCTTAACCTTTTCGCCAGTCAACCCTGGATGGGAAACCCGCCTTGAAGTCCTAAACTTCAATTTGGTTATGGTGTAGTCAGTTACAGTTGTTGGCAGAATGTTGCTATGACCGTACCGTTTACCTTACCAATACCTTATTTCTCTTAATCTAACCGCGGTACGCGCTGATGTTTTTTTTAATGTAAAGGTCAAGTGGAATGAGTAGAACATTCCGAACTTCCGTAGGACAAGATCGCATAGCTTCCATACAATCTATAGCTGCAGTTCCTTGCACTTTGTTTAGTTGATTTTTGTTGTAGTCTTTCTTCAAATTAGTCACCCGTTCCACTGCAGTATACACCATCTTTGGTCGAAGTTCCTACTTCTTAACATAAGTTGTACTGCAGACGTAAAGGGCTACACAGGCCTTTTTCACTCGCTGTTGAGTTTTGAAGCCTAGGTACTTCATGCTGCTGGGTAGAGAAACTAGATGGTTATTCAGCCGTGGAGACGTGAAGTATTTTGCTTTTCATGGTAAAAAGCATCAGTTCAGTTTTGTTTGGATCGACACTAAGTCCACATAGCCCGTGTGATTACCTTATTCACGGCACATTCCATGATCTCACTGAAAACCGAAGGGAACATTCCCAACACTAAGATTACCACGTCATCCGCATACGCGACTACCTTGACTCTGTCTGTCGAGTCTTGACAGGATTTTATTGACAACAACAAGCCATATAAGAGGACAGATAACCCCTCTCTGAGGTATTCCTTTGTCGATGGACTTGGTTGAAATGGTGTTACCGACAGTTGACTGCATTATTCTAGTTCTTACCACAGTCACAATCCAGTGGCTAATACACCCCTCCACGCCCAGTTGAATTAGAGATTCCTGAATCGTTTCAATATGGACGTTGTTGAAGGCACCCTAAACGTCTAAGAAAGTGACTAAATTGTTTGTAATGAATAGTTTTTTAAATCGTTCGCACAACTTCGTGGAGTGCATCACGGATGGCTCTTATATCGTAGGCAACTCTGGGGCTGGCGTATACTGCAACAACCCACAGGCTTTCAAGCAGAAGTCTTTGCCTTTTTAAGGGAAGCTGGAGTTCTTCAGGAACACCACACTTAAAGAAGGAAAATAGAAATCTGCTCGGATAGTCAGCAGCACTTAAAACCATCACATATTCAACATCCAGATCTCATCCGGTCAGGGAATATAAAAATAAACTTGCTTGCCAGCCACAATGAAGTGCGGGTACACCGAGTCACGAAGATCACGCACGCAAGAGAGCTAACCGCTGAAAACACAGTGGAAGTCGCATTGACAATTATCGAAACAGCAACCAACGAGCAGGTATAAAAAGGAATTCCAAGATCGATAGACTAACCTTTTGACGTAAAAAGTGACGAGATCACATGTAAAGAAACCAAGAAACCTGCTTACTAGAAAGTTTCTAAATTCAAGCAGTAGCTCCCTGCTTAATAAACACATGCATAGACTGGGCCTCACCGTGGCAGAGATGCATAGAAATTGCTAGTAAGAAGAAGAAGATATCGCCCAACCCTAGCGAGAACGCTTAGGAAGGCCCTGTGGTCCATGCAGATGACGGATCTAAAGCATCTAAGGAATCGGTGACATCCTGGCATTCATCAAGAAAACAGGATGACTCGCCAGATCACGTACACTTGTGTCAAATCCGTAGCTGTTTCCATTCACCCCTATATCCGTCCCAACATTCGTCCCAAACCTACTCTCTCTTTACCGTTTCGAAACTTAAAAGAGGGGAACGCAACGGACCCAATTGAGGCCCTAGTAAAGAACTTTCCCCTAACCCTCATAGAAACATAGACTTTGTCAAGATCGGGTTGGGTCACACTTTGACATCTTGCAAAGCTAGCTGCGTGTCTATGGTCTTACATAAGCTTTGATTAACCTCGGATTAAAGAAAGTTGTTCGCGATAATCCACATCGAAATCAACTCCGGGCGGAAGAAGAAAGTGAAATGAAGCTTCAGCAAACCGTTTCAGGACTCAACTAATAAACAGTTACATGTGCTGCACTTTCTTACATAAGCCAATGAATTAATGACTTGGAAGTAATCAGCATTAGGTATCGTGCCACTCGTATACATTTCGTGATGCCGTCCATAATTCAGTTAACATCTTGTTCTGATTGTGCAAACTCAGATGCCAATCATTTGTTAAAAACGTATAATTTATCTGCGCGCACATAGAAAACCACAAGCGACGGACGGCGATTTGTTCAACAGTTTTATACGCGATACATTTATTATTTTATATTATTTTACTCATTTTTTTTTTTTTTCATGCATACAAATTGCACTCTCATGCTGTTGATGTTGTTTTTTTTGCCGCTCTAGTAAAGACGAGCAGTATTCGTGTGTTAATTGCATTTCACAATGACTGCGAAGAGTTTCCCCCCGAGCCGGCAGTTTTACTTGGCAATTATTGTTTGCGACTCCAGTAAGCATGGATCAGAGGAGCTAAGTCGCTGCCCTGACTGCTACATGCTAATAACAGGCCTGGGAGTTGTTAATTGCTACTTGCCCAACTATAAAAGTGCATTTCATTTCGTTAAGTTTTTTCAAATTTACACACGAATCGGTGTAGAGGTAGGGTGTTCTCAAATTGGCCATTCGATCTGATCTGGTGCGCTGCTTTGGGAAGCACGCACTTTTCACATGATCATATCTCGACGAGTGTGTCGTGATGTCTGCCATTTTTGTCGTTCGGGGAACTTATTATCATAACAACACCTAGTTGTAGCCTACCAAGTAGTATGAAGCTACTTTTTTGTATGGATGTCCCAAAACTGAGATGTAAGTCCCTTCTCAGGTAGACTAGCAGTTGGGAGTTTTTGGGCATATTTCTAGACCCAGGGAACCCGTAAAAAAAATGTCCGGCAACGAAGAATCAAATCCCGCTGTCAGGCAGAATGAACCATTTGAGGCCCATGTCAACCCCGAACTGTAGCACCACCTTAAGTAAGATTTAGAACGACCCGACATTTGCGCAGTAAATGGCGAACAGATTCGATTTCCTACTTGTCCCTACAGCTTTTGCTCACTGTATTTTATAGGTGGGTAGGGTGGCTGTCGATGCTAAGCATAGACACCGTTTTTTTTATAATTCGCGCGCGCTAAAGGTGTTAAGACGGGCATTAAGGAATTTGTAGGAGAGACGAAGGAGATACCGATGAACGTATGCTGGCAGATTTTAGTGAAGGGGAAACACAGAGCTATGCAGATTTTTCCAAGTTTGCATTGTACGACTTATGAAAGGATCTCTATATTTGACTGTATGCCCGAAACAGAGTAAACCGATGAGCATTCAAAGCATGACACCTATTTATTAATAGCTGGCACGACAGCTGATTATGAGCCAAGGCCCAGCTTCTCGCAAACCATTCGTGTCGTGCGTGTAATGGAATGAAAGGGACCTACAATTTATTGCCGACTCTGAACGGCAAATTGAGAAGCTCCTTCATGAGAAATTATACTCCTGGAGGCAAGCCTCCATATCTCGGTGGATATGGCTGGGGTTTGAACCCCCGCCGCTCGCACAGCAGTTCAACGCACTAACCACTGAGCCATGGCGACTGCAGAATGTAACTGACTATTTCGTTGGAACACTGTTTGTGGAAAAAATGCTAAAATAGTGAGAGACAGACAACATTTCGTCAGTGTGAAGCGCGTCTATTGACTTCGTAATGTTCATTAGGCTGTTCACACAAGACTGACGAATTGGATTTTTTTTTTTGACGTTTCGTGTTCAGATTAATAGTTCTGTCTGAACACTTCCGCGGACTTTTTTGATTGTCAGTGTCGACCAAATTGATTTGATTTTTGTACTTATTTCACGAAATTTAGAACAATTTTAATAAATAACACAAATGCGATCAGCCACCAGCCCAGAAGACACATTGTTTTATTCACAAAAACAATTTTTTTTACACGTTTGTCGAGTGACTGCCGATTGACATCTAAAAATGTAAAAAAAAAAATCCAAGAATTTTAAAAAATCTAAAAATCCGGATTGACGTAACATGTCACCTCTCCGCTTTCCCCCTCGCCAGTAAACGTCAAATAAAAAACCCGGCCCTTAACCCCTGTGTGAACAGGCTCTAAGTCACCAATAAATCTTAACTCGTGATTTTGGATTGTATCCCGAATGTGCAGACGCTTTTGGGTGCACGAAACCAGATATGAGCGTTATAGTCGACCCTTGGGCGAATGAACATCTTATAAATTGAGGCCAGATTAGACGGGGTAAAGTTTTTTTGCTCCGTCTGAGAAAACCTAGACATTGCGCAGCATTTTTGGCGACTTCCGAGAATAGAAAATCTTTCGGTTTCGACAATGCAGGTACAGGTGACAGAAGACAGCATTGGGTTTTGAATGCATTCAATTCCAATCTATTGGTTAAGCCACAGTTTTTTATGCTGTCAAGATCGGAATTTAACATACGTTGCCATTCCTCTTCTACGTCCGAAGAGCGGGAAAGCGAGTTGAGAAACGCATATGAGAAGCTGAGAGTTCTATCATCAGTGAAGGAATGGATTGGATTAGAAGTTGCAGACAAGAGTTCATTTCTGAGGCCTTTTGCGATGCCAGATGGATCTAAGTATTTCCCGGAAGTGTCACTCAATTTATTGGAACTATTTGGAGCTCTGAATCTTTAATCCCAGTAGGTGACAGTCCTCCCAAACTATTGAATTAATGTCATAAGTCCCTAAAAATAGCGTGGAATACACAGATTCTGCCATTTTGGTAGGATATCTAGAGTAGTGCTACGTTTGTCGAGTTCATCGACCCTACAATTCCTTGAAATACCCCTATCTCAGTGAGGAGTGAACTACAATCTGAATTATTCATTCATTCATTCATTTCTTCTTTATTTTCATTTTTCATTTAACTTATATACAATTAGTAATAATAAAGTTTACAATTAAGCAAGGCTCAAAAGCCGTCTGCCATTACTATTTAAAATTTCAAGATTTGAGAGAAATTATATTATATAAATGAGCTTTTAGTTTACCTAAAACAAAGGAGATAAAACTAAGCATGTATAGTAATAAATATGTTTTAGTTTTGCAGAAAAAAAAAGGGGGGACGATATAGATAATATAGTACGTAGGTACACAACTGGCTTTTAGTTTAGCTAAAACAAAAATTAAGACAAAGGAACACTTTGTTATATGTTTGTGTATAAATTTCGAAAACTCATTGCATGTGAGACAAAACGAATCAGTACTTTCCAGCCATTATCACCATTAAGAACTTGGACACATTCCTCAAAAGTCAGAAAGCTTTTCACAAAATATAGTCTTCGTATTTCTTGTAAAATTGGACAGAAACCTAAAAAATGAAGCACATTCTCGTCCTGGCCAAGGTTGCAAAGTGAGCACCTAGAACTCAGGTCATTCCTGTGTGGTCTAAAATTCAATTCTAAGATTTCGGTACGGATCTTGAAAATCAAACTCATTTCGAGCGCAGAAAACTCATTTCTGAAATAATTGTTTGAGCCCAGGGTATGACGAAGGCAGTTGTAGATTGATCTGCTAGGAGAACCTCTTGCCCTATCGATGCACTGTTGGAATAGATTGTGGTCCACAGCTGATATACAATCGTAGAAAAGGTTTTTCCACTCTCCTAAGTTGTTCTCGCCAAGTTGAAATGTAACATTATTCGCAGCCGCCAACTCATACCAGTCTCTAAATGGTGAGTAATTGCAACGAAGAGCTGTAAGTAGTATCCTCTTTTGAAAGTTACTGCTAGGTCTATGCATTACTTTAATTAGATAATCGGCGTTGGCCTTTAGGTTCCTGGTGAAAACGTGAGGTAACCCAGATTCAACATGAACGGCGTAGTTTGGTGTTGATCGTGGAAGTCTAAAAACCCTTTTGAAGAAATATCTTTGTAGCTTTTCTAATTCCTCCTGCTGTTGATAGCCGTATACCTCATTAGCGTAACACAAGCAACTTCTGACGGTAGCGTTAAAGACCCTAAATTTTGCCGATGGGCTAGCATATCTTTTAGAAAAGAAGTTGGACCACAGAGTATTGATTGCGGTTTTTGTCGCTGAGGCTCTGTCTCTGATATGACTCATAGAGTTAAGGTTATGTTTCAAGACAAAACCGAGATACTTAAATTCATTTACAACCTCCAGACTATCACCCTCCAGTGTCCAAGAGCCCTGGCTACCACTGCTGCGTTGTGGTTGAAAAATCATTACTTTCGATTTCGTCGCGTTAATTTGTAGATCCCACTTGTCACAGTATCCCTTAAGTTTATTTATTTGAAGCTGAAGAGTATTGGGACTGTCCGACATGATGACCAAATCATCCGCATAGAGCAGAACTTTAACTTCAACGTCTCCAAATGTTATTCCCCCAGGAATACACTCACTTATATCGTCAATAAAGAGCGAAAAAAGTAGTGGACTTAAAACGCAGCCTTGCGGGACACCAGAGTCTGTAGGGAAAGAAGGAGATTTTGATCGAAATCTACACACTGAAGCTGAGGTATTAAGTAGTAGCTGTTCATATACTCTTATGAATTTTGACGAGAGACCCTTAGCTGCTAGTTTGAACAGTAGAGATCTCCTGTTAACAGTATCAAAAGCAGCTTTTGATGCGTGTGTTACTAATTCCAAAGATTTAATCAGGCCTGGTCATCGATAAAAATTGTGATGTCCTTACTGTACTTCAGTAGTTTAGCCACGATAAAGTTTCTTTGATCTTCCTGGTTTCCGCCTAAAATACTCTAAGCAGTCAGGTAGACGGAAGGATATACTGAGGTTAAGCATTTCGGAGAAAACACCTCCTCCCACACTTCATTCGGTTTTGGAACCGTCGGTTCAGAACTAGGTGAAGTACTCGTCTTTAGAATGATTACTTTCCTACTCCTGTCTAGAGGGTATTGATGTCTAAAAGTTCGGGTGGAAGTTTAACTTAAGCGGTGTATAGTCGCTGTTTTCCGGAACGGAATCTGAAATCAAAGGCCTTTAGTCTGATGGCTGCTCTAGCACCTAACTGCTTGCCAAAAATATTTGAGGGAAGTAGATGTAGGAGCGTTTTAGAGAAATTCGGAACATCATCTGAATACTCAATCACTACGCATCCAACCGTTGTCAGGTTTCAGAAAAACTGTGACAGAACATCGCCTTGTGGCGTTACTTACAGATCTGCGGACTGATGCATCGCCCAGCTTGGTGCTAATTATTGTGCCTGTGAGCAGTTTTCCAATTGAGAGTCTGAGCGAGGATTCAACTCTCAGGTGCATGAGTGCATCAGTATACAGTTATTGCTTCTGCTTTGCCGTTGTTAAAGGCTCCATTGATGTCCAAAAAAGGAACCATAGCGAGGTCTTTCCCTTTACGTGATTTTTTAATGTTGTGCACCAGTGAGTGCAAAACAGTTTCAACAGATATCCTGAGGAAGATCGATAGACTGATGGAACGGAAACGACTTCTACAGCAGTGTCAACCCCTGGGAATGTGGACAAGATTTAAGCAACCTTTTAGAATAGCACCTAGCCTGGGAAGTATCATATCTGTTGTATTCGTTGCTGTATGTGATTTTTGTATCAGAGTTTTTCATGGTCGTTTGGTACCCCTTTTCCCCAATTCAACTGAGAAGCTCCCATGAAAATGAGTGTCTAGAAGTAGGTCAACTGCCTTCCTACTGAAAGTGGTCCATTCTGCTTGTGGATTCATAAAGTAGCTGCATATTAAGGAACAGGTTGCCACAAAATAGCCTCCACGAAACTCGTTGTTTCTTCCTTTATGTATAGTGCGAGAGATTCTTTGTTGGAATCCCAGTCAATTATCTCTTTGAAAATTTGTCTGCAACTTTTCCTAAAAACACTAGGCTTGGCATTGTACTAAAATTGTTTTTTCTTCCACGTGGTTTTTTAAGTTGGCAGGCCACCAACATTGCATTGTTGAGAGCCTCAATAAGGATTTTAGAGATAAAGTCAAGTTCTACGATCGTTGATCATGATATGAATGGCATAGTGCCCAGCAACGATAGCGGAGGCGATACGTGCGACTAGGGTTTACTGGCGAAAAAGATCTCTTCTTTTTATAGGCCAACCATAGAGTCTAAATCTTGCGCTAGTATCTAGTTGTCTTTGGTCGATTCTTGGCGGGCGCTTTTTGCTCAATCCCCTATTTCCTGAGAAAAGATCCCAGGTGACACGATTCTCTAATAGGTTCTTCTTGGCCAGTCTAGAATGCAAAGATGTGGATAAGCGGTGAATTCAGAACGACTCCCTCTGCTGCTCGATATTTTCGGCAAATTCATACACAGATGACGGCTTGATCAGCAATTCACTTAAAAGTCTCCTCCCATTGGTCTCACTATCAAACTGGTAACTCTTCCGTCCTGACTCTGCTACATTTCATAGTTGAACGCACTATACCTTTCCGAAACCAAAACCTCTAAACAACCATTCCTGTCCTTGATGTATGGGAATATTTCTCTGCTGATTGAGTTCACTTTGTCCAGATGCCCCCAAAATAGAAAGTGGAGTAGGTAAAGACACCAAGTCTTCTCGAAAGAACTCAATATGAACATCTCCGTCCGTCTTCCTAAGCACTGTATCGTATATCAAGTGGAAATAGTGCTCATGAATGGCAGATGAAACATTCCAGGAAACTGCATAGCTGAAGAGCTCTCTAGAGTCTAGAGACGGTTATATACTATTAAACCTGCCGCAACGGCGCTGGAGCTGGCCATACCCCTCGCTACGTATAAACACATCTTTGGAATGTCAAAAATCCAACCATAGATGGAAGGAAGAAACTATATATGCCGAATCTCCAAATAGATCTGGCCTAGGCTAGATCATAATCGATTCGGTTTTGTCCTGCTAAAGCAACAAATCGGCAATGTTTTCGGTGTCTTCAAATGACAGACTTCTATCATATGTACATATCAGCATCAATGCGAAACGACTAGGCCTCTTCATAAGCGACATCTGCAGAAGCTACGAAAATGACGAAATGAAACTATACTCCATCTCGTTTGCACTTAGTCGCCATGGCCAAAGGAAGGCTGTTCCATCTGGGAGCTCTCTTTCTTGGATGACTTCGTTGACATTGCGTTTATCGACGTCGAAATTGTTCTTCGCTTCAAAGCTCAAGCTGATTGAATTAGTCCCCTGAGTAGTTCCGGCTTAGTGGACGGTCCTGTGGCGTCACTATGGCCTTCTCTTAGTCTAAGCGTGTCGGCTTTCACAGACACCCGCCCTAACCTCACCTGTGTTTGCTATCCAAACAAATATTACTTCCCGCAACAATTCTTTCGAGCTGTGATCTGCCTTAGCCTAACTTTTCCGATTCAAATTGCAGGCATAGCTCCTTAACAAAACATTCCCTTCAAACATAATCCTGGACCAGTTTTGCGTAGATACCCCAAATATTTGGTAATAAATCTGACTGCCAGTCCTTGGACACTCTAAATTCCTGTGAATTAACAAAAATGTTCCATTATGCCCAGCAGCAACAGCATCATCTATTGAAGTAGTCAACACCATTTTATGCAAATAACCATGACCATTTGGTCACAATTTGGGGGCATTCCGTCGTCGACTATGCTCCGCCGGTGTATAACCTGCTGCCGCAATTTGAAATCCCTCGGCCAGGGAGTTCATTGCTGCAGCAGCTCGTTGCCAGATTCAGAGACTTTATTTGGTCACGGATTTCGAGTTGCGGAATTTTCACAAGGTGCCAGTTAGTATGATTATTTTTGGTTGCCTGCGCCTTTTTTTCTGTCGATCCCTTGGGGGTACTTGCTGAAGATGTTCATATGTCTCTTCCAGCCAACAGAGTCTGAATTCCATTTCATGGTCAGAAAGTGAAATGTTTTTTGTTCATCTCCAGCTCAGAGTGGCTGCAGGAATTGTGTGTATTTCGCTGAAAGAATTTATGGTATCCAGCTTCCAGGAGACACCACACATTTTTTGTGTTCCCCCGCTCCGCGCGTTTCGACGGAGCGGGACATAAATTTCATTGTCCCCAAAGTGTTTGAGTTTAGGCTTTGGTCACCTTGCGTTATTCCCATTACAACACACACACACACATAGACAGACAACACCACAGGTGGTGGTTTTCCCATGCCATCAACAAAAAAGTAACGCACTCGATTCTTTGTCCGGATTGGCAACCACTCGGTGTTAAGCATCTAATGTGGGAAGGTTCTGGTGCACCAGCCGACCAGAATAGGATTTTTATTCGGCAATTTACGTGATAAGAATAAGATCGGCATATTACGCCGCCTGTTGATTGTTCTTTATCAGCATTCAGAACGGCGTATCAAGGAGCACGAGTTCCATGTCCAGCAGACCCCACACAAATCCCCCGACTCGTTGGAGACATGAATGAGCTGCCTTGCCCGTTTGACTATTAACGATTTTAGTGAGGTTGTTCCACGGCATGATTTGCATATTGAAGTTGGAAGCAAATCACGAACATAGGGTGCGTGTGGGTTGAATGATACGAAAGGACCGCTTTGATTATCGTTTTTGTCTGTCACACTTCTGGAAGCTAGGAGGCGTACGTGCTTCATGGAAACGATTGAACATTTATTGGTCAGTAGATTGCCTGACGAATGGAAGGGATGCTTGTGTCGATCAATTTACGACTTCGGAAACCTTTGATGGTTGTGTAGGGATGTGAAATCTAATAATGAATGGCGACATCCTTCTTGGCACACGACGACTTATTTTTTTGATGAGATCTGTCGGGCAACGATGGACACGTATTTCCGTCGTGATGCGGGACATTAGTGTTTTAATGACAGGTATCATGAC
The DNA here is from genome assembly GCA_917880715.2 of Matsumyia berberina. Lineage (NCBI taxonomy): Eukaryota > Metazoa > Arthropoda > Insecta > Diptera > Syrphidae > Matsumyia > Matsumyia berberina. The sequence continues at coordinate 43,288,291 of OU862870.1, forward strand.
CAAGATCAGTCGGATTCAACAACTATTCCGATCAAACATTGCTGTGCGAGTTTGGGTTGTATTCTTCTGTTGTAAACCTCTAACCCGTGAAACATTTAACTTCTGCGACAGCTTGTAAGGTGTTGAAACAGCACTGAACAAGTTTTGAGTCTAAATAGTTGAAACACAACGCCTTGAGTGATGTTTGTTTATTTATCTTAATTTAACCCCTTGAGAAAGTTGCTTGTAGTAGCTAACAAGAGAGTGTGGCAGGGGTTTTTTTTTTTTTACTAAGGCACTCATCTTCAGATCTAGAGGGCAGCACGAAAATTCTCCAGATGAAATCAGCTGTAGAGTAAGATCGAACTACTTAGAGAATCCGCTAAATGGGCTACCTCGACATTTTCGATGCTCAGGTCACCAAGGGCCTGAATTGGTTGGTTAGTTGGCTTAGTAGGTGTCCTAAAGACTTACTTAGACCTCAAGCGGGACCATTGTATCCATAAAAAGTGTACTCATGGGAGTTAAACCAAGGGATAGGGTTAGCTAATCCGGAAACCACCCAGAAAGGGATAGAAATCTCAGGAGTTTCCTAAAATCATGGTCCTCCAGCCCATGGAAGAAGTTACTACTAAGAGTACGCAATCTTCTGGTGGCCAATTCGGGACATTCGTATAGTCGGTGTTGGACGGATTCCATTTCCTCTTCGTCCCTGCAACTTTTGCAATAGTCGTTGTAGGGCAATCCAAGATGCTCCGCATGGATTCCTATTCCGCAGTGTCCTGTGAGGACACCGGAGACGGTAAGGCCTGAGTTACTTTTACCCCTAAAGTTGAGTTTCTGGACTAAAGGATTTGTCTCTTTAAGTTGTAGGTGGTACCATGTCTAGATTTATGTTAACACGTCCACTAGGCGGTTTCAAGCACACGGTTTTGTCATCTCAATAATAACAAGGGGCTGTGGCGGTCTCGTGATCATCAAACAAAATCAATCACATTGCGATAGACACAATTCTTCAGTTTTTTGGATGTCTTAACCTTCCGAGCTGTCATCATCGATTCCGATAACTAAGTTATTGGCACGTCTTAGTCCAAATCGATTTTAAGGTTGCCTATGACAGTATTTATAAAGACTGGCTCTACAGTGTCATGTCTAGTTTTGGCATTCCTACAGTCCGATGGAAAATGCTCGCCTTTCCATCAATTACGGTAACGATTTGACCCAGACCTTTCACAAAGGATTTGGACAAGGAATTTTGCAAAACCTCAAGTCGAAACCAAATGCATAATCTTTCACCTGTCTCTGGTACAATTTGTGTAAGACGACGATTTTAGTATAATCGGCAGAACTCAGAGAGCTGTTACCGGAGGCAAATATTTGTTGTCAGCAAAGAGGAACATGCAACATCGATAAATCAAACAGACTATCACAGTAAACAGTAAAGATTCTTCGTAAGACATTTTGTCTCTTTGACGGATTGTGGAGGAGGAGATTCAACCACGAGTTGTACAGCGACGTCGATGGATGCTAACGTTCCGATTCGCAGAGTCTTCAAACCTAACCCCAAAAGACAATGCAAAACAAGAAAAGAACCTCAACCAACTTGGAGTACACCACTGAGGGCAGGTGAGGACCAGGTTTGCTGGAAAGTCTTGTTGGTTAGGGCCTAGGTTTCGCCCAGAGATATCTTCTTATTATAAGCCGTCCATAAGTTTCCATCCGTTGCACATGTGTCTGAATTCAACATGTATTGGCTTGACTGTGGGCTTGTCTTCAGAATACCTTTTAACGAGCGCTGCTCCCGTTCATTCATCAGCCCTTTCGTTGGTCGGGATATCTATAAGCCTTGGTACCCAACATAGGGTCGCATTATTAGCTCCCGATGTTTTTTTTTTTTTTTTTTTAGAGATTCCTACAAGCCTCTATCTTGTAGACCCTCAAGACCCTTAACGGCTGTCTGGCTGTCGATGTAGACAGTAATTATCCTTTCCTTAATATCCTTCTCGCAAATAGTTTTCGAGGCCTCGATGATGGTCGTGATTTCAGTTTGAAAAACACTGCAGTTGTCGTTTATTCTAAAGGATTGGTTTGTTCCTAGGGCCTTGTAGTAGACCCCGGCACCCTTTTTTTATAATCCACACGCGGATCAAGGGGATATGAACACCCTTTAAATGTTATTCACACACGGTGAGCGAGGTGCAGTGGTTTGAAACTCAGGTAGTATTATGTTTCATTGGTATAATTCACAGGAATTTTTTTCTGATGTCATAATAATTGTCATATCAATAAACTTTTCAAGCCATGGCACTCTACTGCTAGTGTTATGCTTTAGCAGTAGAGTCAACATCAGCTTTTACAGTTGATCGAATATTCGGCTTCCGAGACGTGCCATGGAATCCGTGTCATCGGGTAGGCAGCCCCTGGGTAGGCCTAGAATGGAATGGCTGGACCAAGTCCAAAATCTCACATCTACCCGTATGGGGATAGCCCCGATGATTAAGAGTCGACGGCGGAAGATCGGGAGATGTGGAGAGTCTACTCAAGCACCCTAACCCCGCGACGCTCATAGTGGATAAGCGGACCATTGAAAATGATGATGATGATGATAAATGTTTTTCCCACATCAGAAGTTTAACCCGGACTTTCAGCGTGACAGGGGATGATGCTAACCACTTCACCATGGGCACCCAATGTACCAATGTCGGTCTTAGAACCCTCGGTATAGAAGCCCAGTTTTTTTTTTTTTTTTTTTTGTAACTTTGTGTTTCCTCCATTCATCTCTGTCAGGAATTCTGATACTGAATCTCCTGTCAAATGGCAGAGGCTCGATCATATGATCAGTTACTGTCGGTGTTCTCTTATCGAGACAGATAGGAGGCGTGACCGTAGATACAAAGCTGGTATCCACTGTTGTCCTTCCCTGAGTCTCAACGCAGTTTTAGCCGCCATTTTGCTGCAATACAGATCAAGCGGAACGAAACTTAGCATGGTTTTCATTCTGAAGAGATTAGTCCTACCAACTTGTTCCAATCAAACATGAACAACTGAGTACATAATAATAATGTTGATACAGTTTTTCTTTAGGTGCAATTATTTCTCTAATTACGACCAACTTGTGTACGCAAACACGTAATAGTAAAATAATATTGAATAAACTTTTTCAATTTTCCAGTCGTTTTTTTTTTCTTTGCTGAAATAATATGCAGACATCCACCATTAATTTCCATTAATTAGAAAAGTTTTCTATGTAAAAAAAAAATTACATTAACGATTGTCACCTCCGCGATAGTTTCGAGCGATTTCACTTTTCCATGCCACGAATATGGAAAAACAAAAAAACCCCAGCCATACAGTGGAAAAGAAGAAAAATGTGAAAACGTGTCAACATGAAAATATAATTATGGTTCTGCCAGTAACGACAGAAAGAGAGGCAGTGGACAAAAAAAATTGTAATACTCGTATAATGACTGGTTGAAACCGAACGGAACGACAACAATACCATTTAATTTGTATTTACATTTATCCGTTGTTAACTTATTTTTCATGTCGTTATTACCACATTTTTGTCTCTAATTGAACGTCATTACGCCGTAATCAGGTAAATACTGGGGACGCAAATGCATTTTTCTCACACACTCTACTGACAGGAACAACAAGTATAATCCTGTGAGATTGCATGGATTGGCAGGAGTTGCTGCGTCGTGCCTAATGGTTTGATGACACGAAGTTTACTACACTGTTTCGCGTTCATATCGAATCAAGTCATGAATTTTACATATTCAAAATAATCGCAGCAGTAGTTGCATTTATCCTGGAGGACAATTATTTGGTGGAGGCTTACATATGTTCTATTTAGGCCTTTGTTAGCATGTGAAAAACGAAGAGGTATTATTAGGACATAGGTTAGGTTAGGTTGAACTGTATGCCAGCTAAAGCCAACACACTTAGACCGTTGTGATACCACAAGAATCTCGGAAAGACTTCCTGCCTTGTCATTGAACCAATTGGAGCTTCTTATGAGGCGTAGGAATGCAATTAACATCGGTGTTTCTCAGGTCACCTGAGTTGGTGTAGAGAAGGCTCCTGAATGGAGTTTTCTTTTGCGGGTGAGAGCTGGACTGGTGCAAAGAAGATGGAGAATAGTCTTCTTATCTTCTTCGTCCATACAGCTTCTGCAGAAGTCGTTTGCTTATACACCAAGCCTTGTTGTCTATTAGACAGTCTCTAGAAATGACACCTATTAGGCTACGCGCACAGTGATGCGATAAAGCGATGCGATGCGAGAAGCGAGGAGCGTGCGATAAAACTTTGCACATGAATTCTTATCGCTTCACTGTGCGCACGTACATAAAAATGCATGTGAACAATTTTATCCCACGGTTCTCGCTTCTCGCATCGCATCGCTTTATCGCATCACTGTGCGTGTAGCCTTATAGTGCTTATATGCGAACTAGTAAGAGTAATCAAATACTTAGGGCGTTTGAGATCCGGCTTTGGCCAAAACTGCTTTGTCGCTAGACATGTTGTTCCACTTGTCCACCTAAGGTTTGTTCTTTCGATAGGATCTACCTCTAGTTCAAATTTACAAGTAGCGATTGGTATACCTAAGGTACCCTTATAGGACCCAATAGGTAATGTTGTTCTATATCTGGCGAGTTCATCAGCCATACAGTTCCTTGGAATGTCACTGTGCCCTGGCTGTGAATATTAAACTGCGCAACCGTCTCTATAAGAGACAATCGCTAATCTGGTGCTTAAAAACATGGTATTCTCTAGTAGAATACACTTCGTTACTTTTGTGTATCAGTAAGCTGCAATAAAAGGCTTTAAATGCACTAAACAGTGTTCGCCATGGCTCAGTAGTTAGTGCGTTGGACTGCTGACCGAGCGGTGTGGGTTCAAGCCCCAGCCAGGAACATCGAACATTTTTCGCGCTCCACCCCTCGTCGGGGAATGACAAGCCTTCGAGAGCATACTCTGTCATGAAAGAGCTTCCCAATTCGCCGTTCGCAATAAATTGTAGGTCCCTACCATTCGTGTGAAATATGTAACACGCACAACATGAATGGTTGTGAAAAGCTAGGCCTTGGCTCATCCCCAGCGGTGGCGCCAGCTATTTATTTATTTATTTTTAAATGCACTAAACGTTTGGACCAAACAATGCAGCATGCGAGTTAATCCGCAGAAAACTGAATTTGTGCACTGCAGGGCGAATTACCACACTCGTCAGCGAATAACTTGTCATCGAAATGTAAGGATTTGGGACTACTGCTCCCAATGAGATTAACCGATCATTCGTTCAGGAGTCCCACTCACTCACTCGTTATCGATTGCGATACAACTCCACTTTATTCGCAATACACTGCGTAAGCATAACAAGCCAGTACCACCACAGCGGCAATGGAGAGAACTCTTGAACTTACTCTCTATAGAACTAGAGGTGGAAAAATCTTTTGACCCAGGTTATTCAATTCGATCCGCCAATCGAGGGGAATAGCATCAGGGGCCGAATTACCGCAGTCGATGACGAGTGAGTGAGTTGGACTCGTGATCGAATAATCGATAAACTTCGTTAGAAGGGATGATGTCAAATCCTCACATTTCGATGACGGATGGAACACACATCGATGGAAAATCTGGGGAGGGAATCTCAATATCGCCATTCAAATGAAACCATTCGTGCGTGCATTTCAGATCTTTCTGATACTCAAGGGCGTGGAACTACTTGGTAAAAACACTTAGACAGTCAGACAGTCTTAATGGCATTCGAAAAGCCTAGAAGCAACCCGAAACTGGTGAAGGAATTCAAGAACAACGGCAACCTCCTCCCAGGTCAACGTGCTCTTGGTACCCGGCCATTGTAATATACCAAGGAACGAAACTCTTGATAAACTGGTGAAAAAGGGGGTTGAAGACAGAAACACCACAACGATTACAACCGTATATAGCAGCAACCTACACACTGGGACTGGTGGCCTCTAGTACTTGCCCAGAATGCAAGGAGAAGAGAGCCTCGATCATTCCGTCTGTGACCGTCCCGCAACAAGAGCGCTAAGGCACAAATATTCGGGAAAATATGCCATCAGGTAGCCGAAGTCCGAAATCTAAACTCTACCCGTATGGAGATAGCCCCTGATGATTGAGACCCCATGGCGGAAGATCAGGAGATGAAGATGGCCCACTTAAGCACCCTAAACTACCCGACTCTCATAGTGGATAAGCAGGTCATTAGAAAATGAAGATGACATTTTCTGTCTGGGCTGAGTTCTTTTAGATGTGTTAATGAAGCTACCAAACCTTACGCAATGAAAAACTGCAAAAACTACTAACAATCAGTGGTAGCAGAACAACCGCACCAACTGGACCGAAAACAATCCTCAATCTGCTACACCCAAATCGGAGATGGTGGTCAGTAATGATCAATACAGTAAGCTTGTTCGATGTCAGGACGATGATTAGCTAAAGTTTAGACGGATTTGACAAGGTGTTCCCAGCTTATCAATAATTCAAAACCTCTTCTACGCAGTTTTACCATCGGTTAAAGGGCCTTAATTGCATTGGTGGTGTAAGAGCACTTCGTGCAACAATACGAGGACAAGAATGAGAGGCATTTGGCCAGTCGGGACCGAGCTTTTTTAAACACCACAGCAAGGTTTTTCGTACGAAATTGTCCTGTTCTAAAATATCACGTCTGCCTGGATAGATAGCTTTTTTCCGGGATTTCTCGAAATCTCCTCCTCCTTCTTTGATTTGCTTTATATCGATAGTACCGAGAGAAAATCTCTTTCTCGTGCTGTAACGAATGACATATGTAGGTGCCAATACGGAGAATGAATTGCTCAAAAAATCCAAAAGGGAAAAGACAATCTGAAAGCAGAAGCAGCAACAACAAAAAGACCACTCAGTTGTTTTTAAACAGATTATGGATGAACTAGCTAAGAAGGGATCTGCAGAGCACCTGTCAATGACAGAAAACCCGTCTTGTAGCCCCCTTAGCACTTATTAAATTTAACATAACACTAGACGACAAGAGGGGAGACGCACTCTCAACATGCCACGTCTCCAGACAACTCTCAACAAATAACAACAAAATAAAAACGCGGGAAATTCTTGCCCTAAATGGCTTACAACTAGCGCTCTTCATGAAGCCACAACGAACTGGAGACCCATCACTGAAGAATGTGCTTAAGTACAGATGACTTATGCAGGAGCTGCAACGATTCACAGAAGGGAGCACATCTCACTTACTTTGCAAATGCCCTAGTCTATAGAGAACCAGGAAGACAGCGAATTTTGTTTTCAGTCAGAGGCGCCATGTCCAAGAAACCGTCAGAAATCATTATAAAATTCATCACGAACTCGGAGTGGTTGAGGGAGATCGAACAACCACCAAACAATTTACAAAGTCCTTTGGTTTTTTGCTTGCTTCTCTTCATTCCACACAGGGTGAACACCATGGATCTATAGAGATCCGAGTGAAAGCTTCATCATAAGTATTCGCATTTGGCCAGTCGGGAACGAGCTTCCTGCAGCCTGACTACTTATGCGAAAAACCGGCCTCCCTCAGCGAAACAGACAGGGTGCTGATCAGGAGCACACAAATCTCAACGGAGACAAGCCAAAAATGTTCACAACTCTTAATGGAGACACGCTTTTTGGTGTGGAGCAACAGATGCTAGAAGCTGTTCGTTTGGTACACCCCAGGCTGTCGTGTAGACTACACTATTGTTTTCCTTTAAATGATTCTTATTCAAGGAAAAGTCCCTTAATGAAAGTACAAGAATTCACTATCCCAACTGACGTTGAAGTGCTGCCAAATTCAGCAGACACTTCAATCGACATGTTACATAAAGGAAGTTCTGTGTGTTTTCTTCTTCTATTCTGCAAAGTACACGGTTACATTACAATTTGTAAAACATCGCCGTGAGTTTGTTCACCACTAACACGAGCAAATTTATAAAAAGCGCCCCCTTTCACGCGAGACGAGCAAACCTACTACAACCAACATCCAGCGCCGGCAAAACAACCAACCAACCACCACCCCCGCTTGGCTATCGTAACAAGATCAAAAGCCCAATGAAATCCAAGTAAAGTAAATCAAATTTCCTGTTGGCGGTGCCGGTGTTTTGAAGATGGTTTTCGGCTACAGTGTAGTAGGTGCGACGATAAATACATCAACGTTGCGCTGACTGGCGACTGAATGGCGTTCATCTGGAAGCCCCCACTAAATATAAATCCGCGGCACTGATTGACGAGTTGTAGATTGTGGTTGGCGTGTCTTTTGTTCGGAGGCAGTGTTGGATAGAATTTTGCAACACATTGGTGTCCGTAGCGTCGGCGGCGCCAACGCGAATGCTTCGCATGTGTCTTATCACATCTGCTCATTACGGAAACATGTTAATTAAGAGTGCAACTGATTCTCAGTGTCAGTAAATTAGGAGAGTGTTAGATGCAGACATGCCTCGTGATTGCACTTTTATGAATTTCTTTAATGTGTTCCTTGACGGCGGATCACTCATTTATATTTTGATTGGGTTTGTTCCGCTGGAGCGTTGATTATCCCAAATAGAAGCTAGCGTTACAGGAAATGTACGTCTGTACCGCGGCGTCTTTGTCCGCAGAGATTTTTGCAACATTGGTGGTTTTCGTTGCGTCTTACAAGTGAGTAAATCAGTTGCAAACTTCTGGCAGTCCGACGTCTTGAAGTTCTGTAGCTCTCTTCCATGCTAGCGAAGAACTTGGAGCCTTGTTTACGAGGGAGGTATTCATCAAGAATGTGACAGTGACGTAGTTTAGTATATGTACAGGATTTTTCAAGAAGGACTGGATTTTCAGGATTTTCTTCAAACTTTTGCAGAGCTCAATCGGAGAAGTTTCTGCCCTTCAAATGATCAAGAGGCTTGAGTTCTTGAGTTAATTTGATGTTGTAAGGGTATAGGCCAAGATTTTACGCAAAATCGACCACAATATGGACTGAGAGGTTCCCAATCCTTGTCAATGGCGTAAAATCGACTGATTCGGCTCAATTTAAACTGAAGCACTTACAGCTGCTATATTTTCAGTACTTCTTATTAGCACATGAACATTCAATAGTGAATAAGTTGACTCGAATTTATCCAGTATATTACGCACAGCCTGTCTGATGAAACGATTATTACGACCGAATATTGGAGTAAGCATTTTCAAAGTTACGATCACCGAACCAGAATAATTTCCAAAATTTGCTCGTTCGTGAACTTCACCATGATAAAATGTAAACCTTGACTGACGTTTTGACATTGACAGATCATAAATAAAGTTTAAGGGTGCGTTTGTATCAAAACACAAAATTGTTATGTTCCTATTTAAAAACCCTTTAAAAGACATACACCAGATAGGAACAGCAGAAAGAGAAGCTTTTCCGTGAGAATTTCCACTGTCAGAGGTTCGTCATTCCCTGCCGAGAGACGGTGTCACCAAAATTGTTCGCTAATGCACTTAACACTGAGTCCAGACTACTTGCTCTCTTAATTTTCCGCAGGACTTGCTTAATGCATCCGATAGACAGCAAGTACAATCACCCCAGGCGCCGACGGATGCCCTCACTGTTCTTTTGCCTCTTGGCTTATTTAAAAAGTATCAAATCGTATCGCGCAATCAGACTCAAAGAATCTCGGAGCTGCACTGCAAAGCTCAATATGGTTACGTCTCCAACGGACTATTACCCCCAAACCTCACTTCAAGAAAAACTTTATTGAACGATTTCCCATTAGAACACAGTGGAAAAAAGATGAAGTGGTGGAGAATTTTGACGGGTCATCTTTACCGAAGAATCAAAGATGAACTACAGTGACGGTGCCAGTCTCTACGCGGAATCACTGAAAATATTAGAATGATATCGAAACAGACATAGAAGTAACCGAGCGTGCCTATGAACTGGCCAGGTAGGGCTCAGCTGTCCATGGTTCACTCGCGGCAAAAGTCTACATCCGGTAAGGAACGGTTAAAGGACAAGTCTATTCAGACTTTCTGCAGAAAGAATGGAAGAGGCTAACCAACTGCGTCATGTTAAGGAATATAACGAACTACGACAAAACAAAAACAAAAGATATCCCAAACAGAGCCCGGCCAGATGTTACATAGGCCAATTAGAGACTTCCTTACTTACTTAAGGTGGCGCTACAGTCCGGGGTGGACCTGGGCATCAATCAACAAACGTCTACAGCCAGCTCGATCTTTAGCCAGCTGCCTCAAGGTTCGCACGCCAAGTTGGTTAAAGTCCCTTCCACTTGCGTGTGCCGCCTGAGTTGCGGTCTTCCTCTACTACGCCGTCCGTCGGGTGTGGATTCTAAGATTTTCCGTGCTGAAGCATTGGTGTCCATCTACTCTATATGACCCAGCCACCTCAGTCGTTGGACCTTCACTCTTCTGGCCAAGCCGATGTCGCCGTACAGTTCCTCGTTGATTCTCTTCCTTCACTCAGCGTCTGTGCAGACGGGACCGAAAATCACCCGAAAAAGCCAAGAGCAACCTCATCCGCTTTTGACAAAGTCCATGCCTCTGCGCCGTAGAGGAGGACTGGGACGATTAAGGTCTTATAGACGGTCACTTTAGTTGTTCGAGAAAAGGCTTTGCAACTCAATTGCCTTCTTAGCTCAAAGAAACAGCGATTGGCAAGAGAGACCTTCCATCCAAATTAGGCATACCACATATTTTCTACTGCCGTAGTTGTGAAAACGATAATTAGAAGAAAACTTGCAGTTTCTTCTGGGGGCTCAACAAACCATTCTTCTGGGATCAACGAAATCTAATAAAGATTTCACATCATGAACCAGGTCACGTGAGTACACGTGATAAGCCATAGCTGGGTTCCTGGAACAGGCACTTCTACCTGCCAACTAACGAATTCCCAACCTGTGCAGGATCTCTGCCTAAAGCACAGTCGACATCGATTCCAGACACGCTACTTCCAGTTCTTCAGACCAAGCGTTCTGACACCCACGATAGCTTGGTTCTTCAAACGCTGATTCGATCTACCTTGTGTCTCGAGTCTAAGGGCTATAATTCGAAGATCCAATCAAGAGGAGAGGATCGGTCTTGTGTAATCGACGTCCTCATTTACGTCTTAACCCTTTGTAAAGGGTTTTCCAATAGGGACGGGTAGATTTTGACAGATTATGGCGGCCATGTTGTTTTATCTGTACTTAGTTTTCCCGATTTTTGTTTTTCAGGCACTAAAGACAAATCACCATGACAAGTTACAGCGTCGAGCAACACGTGCAAACTTCATTATCAAAATGGGTGTTCTGTTGTGTCAACGATGCGCGCGTTGCGCCCATTTTATGGTTTATATGGTCGTCCTTCCCAGTCTACTACTATTCGAGTCGACCGGTTTAGTGAACAATCAGCAAACATCCGTACATCAGCGAAATGCAAAATCTGCTGAAAACATCGCCGCTTTCTGTGACAATGTATAGGAGAACTCGAGGCAGTCAATTCCGCGCCGGCCACAAGACCTTGGCCTTTCGCAGACATCAACTTAGCTAATTTCACGTCGGAACTTGGGTCTACATCCGTACAAAATCCAACTGACCCAGGAGCTGAAGGAAAATGACCATAGGCAACGCCGTGTATTCGCTAACTGAGTTCTGGAGCAGTTGGAAGCGGACCCCGATTTCAGCAAAAAAATCATCTTCAGCGTCGAGGCCCATTTTTGAATGAACGGGTACGTCAACAAGCAAAATTTCCAGATTTGGGACGATGCTAATACACACGAGGTCCACCAAGTGGGAATGCATCCGCTGAGAGTCACAGTTTTGTGTGAATTATGGGCCGGCGGCATCATCGTTCCGTACTTCTTCGAAAACGACCATGACATTGCCATCACCATCAACAGAGAGCGCAACCGATCGATGATAACCAATTTCTTTTGGCCCAAATTGTATGATATGCATGCGACCGACATATGATTACAACAGGACGGCGCTAAATGCCACACAGCTGATGCCATAATGGACATTCTGCACGAGCGATTTGAGGGCATGGTTATCTCACGCAGAGGCGACATGAACTGGCCACCGGGATCGTGCGATTTGACCCCGTTTGACTTTTTCTTGTGGGGTTTCCTTAATTCGCAGGTCTATGCTAATTAGCCTCAAACGACCAGTGCCCTCAAAGTCAACAAAACCCGTGCCATCGCTGAAATTCAGCCTGATCTATGCGTCAGAGTCAACGAAAATTGGACCTTTCGGATGCGCGCAAGCCAGCGAAGCCGCGGCAGCCATTTGATCGATGTCATATTCCACACATAATGTCATTGATAGGCCTTTCAAATAAAACAAAAAAATTCGTTGATATCCCACCCACAACTTGTTTTATTCAATTTTAACATCTGCCCGTCCCTATTGGAAAACCCTTTAGCTAAAAACACCGAACCAAAAAAATTTTTCCTCCGGTCCTAGCGGCTTTTATGGAAAATCCTCTTTTTACGTGTAATCCTGTGAATTCATAGAAAGACGGGAAAATTATTTGTGGGTAACTAGTTTGGATTTTGTGAAAAGTGAAGGTCATTTCGAGCTATTTCTCAACTGCAAAAGATGCGAGGAACAAATTAATTCAGGCCGCAAAGGGTCAACACAGCTCATAGAATTCGTAGTTGTAGCTTCCTTCCTTGCATATGGGACCAAGTACTCGACGAATCATTTCAAGTATTCAAAATCTGCTGTGCTTTTCTTCTTATCGCCCAGCACTCGAATCTCCTCCAAGGTGCCATTTGTAAAGTTGATATTAACTCTAATGTAGATGAAGTCCTTAACCATGTACTTCGAAGTTGCTTTTGTCAATAGCGTCGTTTTGTCCTAGGTTTCCTTCGTCCTATTATTAAGGCCCTTCTGGCTTCAACTTCTTATCATTTTCGTGGTTGTAGTGACGGGCTATCCTCCAGTTTGAGACGATTTTGTTGGCTGTCTCCATTAAACAGTCAGCGGAAATAGTTTTCCCATGTATTCATTACAAGCAACTGACAAGTGTTCAAAGTCTGAAAACTGCTCTCGATAAGTCTTTTAACCAAAAGCTAATGCCTCTGAATGTCACCCAAAAGTGTTTCAGCTGTCCACTCCCCCGTTCTCCTGTTCTTTTACCCCACAAAACTTAAACGCTTCCCCACAAACTGAATGTGTTTGTGTAATTTGAATAAATTGATCCACCCGTGACTTTTAGCACCATTGTTCGCGATCTGTCCCCATCCTCTGCACGAGACAATAACATAATGGAAGCCGATCAACCCGTGGACACATGGCAGCCGAGAACAAAGCCAAGAAATTGGTTAAACAAATTTCTCGCCTCGTTTGTGGATCATTGGAGAGCATACCGAAACGGGCAAACAGCGCAAAATTGCACATAAACTCCGAACAAAACACGGTGGTTCCTCTCCTGGGGAGGATTGGAAAGTGCCGACTCCGGGCCCAACAGCACCACCATCGGTTCGCCACTTAGTCGGGGTGGTAATGGGTAATGGCGGTTACACACTCACGTGTGGGGACAAATGTCCAACGGAGAGGAGCAACGCAAACCGAAAAAAGAACACTAAACAGCCGGAAAAAAAAAGAATGTGTACATACACGACAAAGACATTGTAAATGTGACAAGAAACCAAATAACGTGCTGATTTAGTGTTCCGCGGATGTCTTTCGCACTTTTGTTGTCGTTCCGATGTAGGGAAAACACGCGTCCTCATAAACGGGAACACATGTATCTTGGTTGTTTGAATTTCTCAGTCTCTGGGGAGCTTGTACTCGGCGAGAGAGAGCGAAGCGTTTTCGCGGAATAATGTCCGCGACTGGAGTCGATTATGGATCTAGGACTTGCGTTCAATTAATCGAACATAAATTTATTCCTGTGATGGTGGTGAAATTTACAAGTGTTTGTTCTATTTGTTTCAGACCGCCTTGCACTGGGCTGCCAAGCACGGCAACGAGGACGTTGTCAAGCTCATTGCCGGCACTTACAAAGCGGACGTTAATGCCAGGACGGTGAGTGCAGGACCTTTGACATTCAGAAAAGAATTATTTCTTCATAATGTTTTCATATTTTCTGTTTTTTCCTCTTTTCATTACTTTCGCTGTGGTACCTGATGCTTCTGGGAAATCCATTAACAGAACGGGGTAAGTTTTTTTATTGTTTTTTTTTTTTTATTAAGTTCAAGTAGCTGTTGTTAATCTGAAATTCCTTGTTTTTCCTCCAAAATGTCCCTTTCATGTGGGGATCAAGGGAACCTTAAAATCAGCTTGAAAAAAAACTGGCGGCACAGCCCCAGGGAGAACAAGGTCTCGCAACCATTTACTTCTTGCAGATATGGAAGGGACATACTTACTTATTTACCTACTTACTTAAGGTGGCACTACAATCCGGGTTGGAATTGGGCCTCAACCAACAAGCGTCCCCAGCCAGCTCGATTTTTAGCCTCCAGTTTCGCACGCCAAGTTGGTTAAGATCCCGTTTCACCTGCGTACTCCACCTAAGTCGCGGTCTTCCTCTATTGGTCCGTCACTCAGGTGTGGATTCGAAGATTTTCCGGGCGGGAGTATTGGTGTCCATCCGCTCTACATGGCCCAGCCACCTCAGTCGTTGGAGCTTTACTCTTCTGGCTAGGTCGATGCCGCCGTACAGCCCATACAGTTCGACGTTGTATCTCCTCCTCCATTCACCGTCTATGCAGACGGGACCGAAAATCACCCGAACAATTTTCCTCTCGAAACATTTCTCTCGAAGCATTTGACAAAGTCCATGCCTCTGTGCCCTAGAGCAGGACTGGGACGATTAGGGACTTATAAAGGGTCACCTTAGTTGTTCGAGAGAGGGCTTTGCTACTCAATTGCCTTCTTAGCCCAAAGAAACAGCGATTGGCAAGAGTTATTCTTCGTTTAATCTCAGCGCCGGTGTCATTGTCTGAATTTATAGCGGAGCCTAGGTAGACAAAGTCCTTAACTACCTCAAAGTTAGAACTGTCTATAGTGACGTTTTGTCCGAGATGTCGATGTTGAGTGTCCTTTCTTGTTGACAGCATATACCAATTCCAAGCGACGAACTAGAAATTGTTTTATGACAAATTGTACTCTCGAAGGTTTGTCATTGCTTGTTGAGACTTTTGGGCGATTACCGGACTGGAACATCTGTAAGCTCGCTTAGCAGTCCAACCTACTGACCATTAAGCTATGGCGATCACAAACCCAATTTTAAAGAGAATTTAGAGAATATTTAGTACTTAAATTGTCGTCTTTCACAGAAAGAGCTCAATCTATTAGCACTCAGAAAATCAGCTCAAAAAATCTCCCACCTGCTGCGAGTCAAAACAGGACACTCACATAAAGAGTACGCCTCTGAAGTGATACGCAGTCGAAGACAAGAGCCCGGCATTTACAAAGGAAGTGGTCAAGCATTTCTGCCTCATTCACATCTTCGGAGCTGCAGAAGTAAAAGTTAAAGGCGATGCCCAATCTTGCTGCGTAGTCGCCAACAATCCAGATTGTTGCAAGCCGTAAAGTGTCTGTTTGATTTTTACTAAGGAGGTGTTTGGTAGTATGTAGTGTCCGATTGTCGCAGGATTCTGAATAAAATAGGCGACATGCACGGGATTATAATCTGCTAGGTTCGCAGATACAGCGATATCGAGGATAGCTTGAGTTAGGATAGCGGGGCGATGAAGACGATGAGACCCTTTTCATCTCACTTAGGTCTATGTAGACCCGTTGTGATAGCCATATATACATATATTTTACCTACTACTTCCTCCTGCGTGGTTATATGTACCTGATGATAGCCACCTGCTCGTCCTTACAAATTTGAGCAGATCTGACAGTGAATCATCGGATAAGTCCTCGATAATATCGAAGAGAAATATGCCCAGAGTTTTTTTTCTACAATAATATTCTAGGCGCTTAGATATGGGTTGTGTCGTCATGTACTTTTTCGTTCGCGCATCCTCCGCATAGATAGTCTTCAGTCAGATGCAGCTTTTTTGCATGATACCCGAGCATGTTGTGGCCTGTAATTAATTCTGCCAGTAATGACAGGGATTTCCTGATCATATGTAGGAGCCTGGTAGTTCTAGCCTTACTATATTCTGGCCATAGCCTTTTGGAAATTTCGCATGTGGTTAGTGTTTTTCACCTGTTATTAGCCTCAGTTAAGGATCTTAGCCTTACTTTATCTTTTAAATGACGAAGTGGAATTTTACCGTCCGCTAACTCTCGCTCTAGAGTTGACCCCTTCCTGGCTAGTTCTTTCGCAGTCTCGTTTCCAGTCACACCACTGTGGCCAAGGGTCCAGCAGAATTTTACATTTTGCTATGTACCAATAACCTTCAGCTCTTTGTGACAGCACGTTACGAGGTTAGATGTGATTGGAAAACTCTGCGAAGATTGTGATATCCTCTCGTGATACCATGAGCATTAATCGCATTTGGGCAGCTTTGGTCACTGCTAGAACCTCTGCCTGGAAGGCACTATCGTTGTCAGGGAGTCTTATCGAGCTGGTGAGTCCTAGCTCCTAAAAAAAGATACCTGCTCCTGTGCCTTTGTCCATCTTGGAGCCATCCGTATAGATGGACTTTGTTTCATTAAACATTTCTTCCTTTTTCTATGGTTCCCTGCTTGGGAAGATGCAGAAGAAGGGTTTGACGAAGTCTAGATACGAAATCGTGTAGTCGGAGTCAATACAAATGCCCGAAATTTTTTGCAATATCTGGGCGTGTCCATATATGAGCTCGCTCTCCAGAGTTTAGGCTGATTTAATCTCAGAAGATTCTTTGCTGCAGACTCTTGCATGTAGAAATGTAGGGGTAGTAGATTGACAATAGTCTCCAACCGTGCCGTCGGAGTTTATCTGGTCGTTCCAATGCAAGCTAGTCTCTGTATCATGATCAAGGCTTTGAAATTAGTAGTTTTGCTTGCAGCATGCCATCAGACTAAACCTCCATACGTTAGCATCGGCCTAACGATCGCAGAGTACAGCCAGAGAATTATGCTGGGTGTAGGTCCACGGCTCTTCCCAAACATCTCACTGCAAGTGTAGAAAGCGATCAAGGCCTTTTTGATTATTTCTTCAACATTCTGATTCCAGTTCAGTTTACTGTCCAGAATGAGTCCCAGGTATTTCGTACTCTCGGATAGTTTAAGGCGTATTTCACCGATGTTAGGTAGTGTGAACTGTGGTAGTATTGTCTTGGGCAACGAAAAAGCAGACAAACTGGCTCGGAAAGGGTTTGTTTTATAAAAAGAATTTATGTGCTCACACATCAAAAGATATCGTTATCGGTGAAAGGAAAGGTAAACCGCAAAATAAAAAACCTATCAATACCTCTTGGTCCACCGGGAGTGACTCCACGACATGCCGCAGCTTATGGCATGGATTTGACCAAAATAAAACAAATTGCCTCCTGGCAAAGAGCAAAACGAGTACTCGAATCATAACAGGTGTTCTGACAGCACATTGCGACAAAGACACAATGGCTCGGCATCAACTCCCCGGACTACTGCTGTCATGATACGGAGGAGGCAAAAACCATCAGCCACCTACTCCCTGAGTGCTCAAATCTTCAAAACCATTTACTTCGACAAATGAGAAGCAGACTGTTTGGAGAACTATAAAATTCAACGAAGATACCACCAATGAACATACTCCACTTTATAAGGAGTACAGGACAGGCTTGTTCGAAAGACCTTAAATCTAAGGTTGCAATGCGAACCACAACACAAACAGGAACACACTGGAGCAATAGGCCCCCGTGCAGGCACAGTCATTAGACTGGGCACTGCCCCCACAACCTAGACTAATCTTACCTATGTCTAGTGGGTTGTACTTCATAGCGTCCTAGAGATGACGTAGCTATCTTGTACGACTTATCTTTGGTCATGTAAGACAGATTGAAGTGGAATGTGAACTCGTTCCGCGAAAGAATTGTCGAGAGTTGAACCTCACCTGGTCAATTCATCGGCCCCATCGTTATCACCTCTACCCCTATGTCCCATGACCCAGGTTAGAGTGGCAGACAACTGGTTGCCTAGATTATCAAGTTCGGTTGGCTGTCCGTGTATATTGCAACATTTCGTTAAGAAGTTGTGTGGTGAGCTCGAAGCACTCACCGAAAATCGATAGCGTTTCTGCCTGGAATAAGCTGACCAAATCCAGGAGACTGAGCGACTTGGCTACTTTAAAGTTTCAGAGTGAATACTCCCACCTACCTTGCTCTCCGTTTTCGATCCGCAATACCACGTTGCCATTCCGTTTTGGTTGGAAAAGGCACCAGTCTTGGAGTTGCGCCATCGAGTTGAATATGTTGCTGTAGCCGTGTATTCTGGCAGTCGAGCATCCAGATTCCCTGTGTCTAACACCGCTGCATATTTCCATAAATCCTCGAATAAAAGGTTTCTTCCATGCTTCCATCGCTTGAGTTGGTCGTCATCCTGTAGATTCTGCGGTCGCACCTACTTGCTGCTTCTTCTGCTTCAATGCCAGCGCATTGACGTAGTGACGCTTGTCTCATCGCACACTACTCTGCACTTCTCTATAGTTCGGTTTTTCCTGCTGCTGGAGTAGCTGCGATCCAACCTTTCAAAGGATATTCATGTGTAGAGATTCTGTCCAGTCGTCGCTGATGAAATATCATTCGATTTACTTATTCTACGCCGATCTCGGTGAACGAGTTGGCTGCTTAGACCGAACCTTGACTGTAAAGCAGCGGCAAAAGCTCTGAGTTCATACTGCTTTAAACCAACGCTTGTCCTGAGCTGCCAAAAACCAAACTCCTTTCCCTGTTCTTTACCCTGTTCTAGACAACAATACTACAGAAGAAATAATTCATTCATGAACACGCATCCTCCGTCGGCGTACAAATCCTCATTTATACCTGTCACACAGGCTGCTATTAAATATATTTAAATTTCCGTAAATTAGTTAAATTAATAGAAATGCATTTGTCAGCGTACGTGCCGTCGCAGAGCCATCGACGTGCTGCGGCGTACCACCGACCCTCGAGATGATCTCAAATCTGATTCTATGATCATAGATAAGGGAATAGCGTTCGTTGTTCCTCACCTTTATCCGTTGCCTGTTATTATTTCATTTTTTATTGGTTTCTTTTGTCTTGTTGTCAAGCGGAGATCTCGCTTGGTCGTTGGTCGCCTACCTAGGCGACCGACACGGCGGTGTATGGCACTATCCCCTTTTTGTGGATTACCCACATTAATATTGTTCCTAGGCTTGATTCGTTGAAATGACATTGGTATTCGGAAGATCACAGCCCAGACAAGACTCAAGATTATTAATGACAGCAATTTCTTGAATGGTCATCAGGAGCAGGAAAAGGTCTCTAGAACGACGCTTTTCGTTTTTAAAAAAAAAAAAAAAAAAAATCTTAAATTACCAGCCATGAGATCCCTGGGCAAAGATCAGCAGCCGCATTGGTGTGATGTGAGTTTAAATCTTAAGGGAGGACGCAGCGTGTCCCTCCAAAGGAGGTGCATACTTATGGCCATTGTTAGTGCCACTGGTTATGGTTTGATCATCACGTCATACCGCCGCAGCGTACGGTGCCGGCCTTTTCACTTTTCTCCTCTTGTTCTTCTGCTCATTTCTGGGTTCTGGGTTATTCCTCGAAACGACTCGGGGAAAAAGATTCCCAGACGCGGACTCTATATGGACGTTCTTTTGACTGTTTTTTGTGAATTAAAATATGAGTTGTAATTTTTCATATGTCATATGCAACTGCTACTGGTTTTCCAGAGAAATCCGTGAAACGCCGCAAAAGATGGAAAAAAAAGGGATAAGTGCGACATGCGGAGTCGGGATCTATTTTTTTGTACAAGTGTTTGTTTGGGTTGATTCTGCCTCTGTTTCTGTTTCCTTGGAGATCATTTCTTTATTTGCTGAGTGATTAAAGTAGGTTATTAATATTAAGAGGGTACTTCATATCAATGGGAGTTAAATTGGATTAAACTGACAGGGTCGACGTGATCCCATGACTTATGAATGAAGAAAAGGTTATGGCGTTCATGTTGTTTGGTTGGGCGATATTCTGGAGAAAAAAGGAAGAAGGTTTATGTTAGACAGAGGAAAACACAAGCTGAGTCTTTTAGGCAAGGCGATTTCTTTGGCAACTAAAAAGGGTTTGAAGTTTTTTGACGGAAAAATCATGTACATACTTTGTTGCAGTGCTCTCTTGCGTTTACATAGGGCAATTCGGTGAGCAAATGGCAGATGGAGCCGGAAACACTGAAGGTAAACCCGCAGAAAACTGGGCGGGTACTGTTCACAAATAAGAGGAAGATACTACAGCTCAATACACCCTCTGCTGAGAGCAACTCCCGCAAGATCTCTAACAGTGCAAGATACATGGGACTTGTGCCTGACAAAAAGTTGAATTGAAAACAGAATATCAAGGAAAAAATGAATAAGACCATGATAGCTATATACTCGTGTAGTAGAATGGGGATTAAGTCGCAAAAATATTCTACGGATACATAGAACTGTACTGCGACATGTAGGATCTATTTTGCTGGTCCAGTGGTTAACCGGAAGCCAAATATTACGTAGTCATCACTTCAACCTACCCATCTATCTGAAGTTGATCAACTTTTTCGCTTGTCTCAGGTGTTATTTTAGAGTAAACACTTGTGGCTGGCACCCCATAATAGGGATCAGAACCAAGATAGTTAATTTTCTTCGAAGACTTAGAGTCTTGGGATCCAGGGCATAGTAACCTTTTTTATGGACGCAAGGTCTTCAATGAGTTTGAAAGATTCCCATATGGGATATACATATATAAAAGGTCCTTAGAGCTCACCTATAGCCACCACGAAGTTTTTAACCGAAATCATTTGAACATTGTACCTATCTGGAGTCTATTTTCAAGACTTTACTTAAATATGGCAGCATTTTGTGGTGGCAAGCTGCTAACAACATAACAAAGCACAAAATATAAAGATTGGCATGCACTGCAGCTACAAATACTATGAAAACAACACCAACAGCAGGACTAGAGGCTATTCTGAACCAGCTGCCATGAGATTCATTTACACAGCAATCTGCGCCCAGAATTGTCCTGAGAATAAGCCAAGCAGATGCTTGAAAGTCGAGTACGACAGGGCTTGTCCGGATCCTAAATAAGGATCCTTGCGGAATTTAGGAATATCTATCACCGAGGGCCCTTCCGATGGCGGTACCAACTTGGATATTTGCAGTCGATTTGGAAACGCAAAGTCAGAGCGATATTGCTGAATGGTTCAGACTCTTCAATTACTGTAGTGTCGCCATTTTCTGACTAAGAGGGAAGCGCACCACTTGTCTGCTCTTCTGTCTTTCGGCTGATGGCTAATTTAGACCAATTTATGTTTGCTCAAAATTAACACCAGAGGGGCTGCCCGTTTGGTTTCTGGGCCAAGAAAGTTCAGCGGGAAAGCCGTACCCAAAATAATCCTTTTATTCTGCTCATGGATCTTGAGGGGGAGTTGGTCAATGGCGTGAAAACACTTTTTAACTAAGCAGCTCGACTGATTCTTGGCTAAGGATTCCCTCGCCTCCTGTTCTTCTGCTTTTATGATTCTCCTATTCCCCCTGCGAAGATCAAAATTTCGGATCTGAATCAGGCGATGTACATACCATACATATGTAAATATGTCTGCCTCATTGGTTGAACATGGAGGTATCCAGGGCTCTAGGATGCACCTTAATGTCACTCCAATGGGCAACGGGAAGATTCATATTGGCCCAAAGGGTGTTAAGATTTCGGACCGTCGCCTGGAGGAACTTTGAGGTAACAGTCAGCACCCGAGAAGATCAGTGCAAGTGTTTGAGATACTGCATGAGGACTTTCGACAATTGTCTAGCCTTTAGTGATTCTGCTTTTGTCGTTGCTATGATTGAAAATGACGTACGGCAAGTGGTCTTTGTTAACCCGATTAAAGGGTCTAAGTACTGACTCTGTTGCCTTTGTCTTCTTAGGAATATTGAAGGCGTCATCTTGGACGTAAAGTCCTTTTAGGAAATAGTTCACCGAATCACTCACCGAATGGCAGTGTTTTAGTATTATGACTCAAATTAACTCGGGTCGGGCCGAGCTTGGCACCTGCTTGCCCCGGAAAGTTACGATATATTTCTAAAAACCACACAGGCACACAATGGCGCATATTCGTGGTAAACGCCATAAATACCGCAAGATGATTTCTTTGGTTCATTAGCGAATTGCTGCCGACTCTCAGAATAGATGAAATAGATTAAACCAAAGACAATTCCAGTCAATGTTGTAAAAAAAGAAACTATCATCGAACCTAATGTCAATGTTAAGACCACTGACGATTAGAATCTAGGAAGAGCCACGGTAAGATGACTAAAAGTAACATACATTTGACTGAAAAACTGCCATCAGCTCGTTCTACCCAGATTCCATTGTCAAGGACATCACGAAGCACTTTGAGAAAATCCTCAAATGCCTATTCTCCCGTTGAAATGCTTATGAAGGCTTTGTTTTAAGACGAACGCCATTATCGCAAAGGATATTTTCAGCTCTAGTTGTGCAACACTCAGCACTCCATACACCTTCATTCGACTAAAGCTGAAAAACCAATTTAATAACACATCGACAGATGCCAAATTTACATCCAACAACATCCACAAAAGAGTGTCCTCGTTCAACTCAAGTCAAAGGGGTTTCAATCCGATATCAGACACGTTTTTAAATTGCTCTCTTCGGTGACAACACTGCCGCTTTTAATTTTGACACTTTACACTTGTCTAAGCATTTACACATACGAAATTGCCTCTTGTGCAAGGATACGGCGGTGGATTGTATGACAATATGGCGAGTTTCACAGCCGGAACTGTGTGTACCCCATGTCACCCATGTTTGACAACTTTATATTAAAAATTGAGAAAGTGGAAAGCTGCGCCGAATTCGACAAAATCGATTTGAAAAACACTTTTCACTCAGCAAATTAATAATTTAAGTTTTAGTTTTTGTTATCCGTTGGCAAACCCTCTTTTGCAGTCACGAGTATTGTCAACCCTTCAGCACAAATGAGGAATTGCCATGATAACCATGTCGAATGCGAGGTTTCAAGGGCTATACCACACCCGTAACTGGCAGGCAGTGAATTTAAATAATTTTAAAATTCGATTTGTCGGTTATTCTTGTAACCCCTTTGGGGAATTTGACATCGAGAATGATTGACATATTTGGAAGACGTCTGTTGTTGTTACATGAATACTTTTTATTAGCGACTCACATTGCTTGCTTGGGAAGCTACATACGAGTACAAGTTTCATGGTTGATTGAATTGTTACAGAAGAGAAATTACATTTGGACGTGTAACAAGTAATATATTCCCGACAGTGATGAGAAGACACAAACGGCAGGATCTTGGAAATGTACCCACAACTTCGTCTATCCCATCAAATTCGATGAATTAGTAAAGTTTTTCGCGATGACGTCTTCTTCATATTTCGCCAATCTAAACGAAAGCGATTTTTTTTTTTTTCAAAACAATCAAGGATATTTGCATATCTCTTAGTTACCTCTTGCAATGTAGAGGTGACTGTCTTTTCACATCACAGCTCACTTGATCTGCCTGTCGATGTGTATTATTATTATTATAAGTGGGGAGCGGTTTGTCCACGCTAGCACTGCGGTCTCATATAGAGCAGTTTATCTACTCCAGAGGATGTCAGGAAGCTAATCAGCCTCTCTGGGTGGAGCGTGGCAAGCGCCGTTAGTGAAACGAGTTCACTGCCTAGGGTCCGCTTTCTCGCATGAATAAGGGTGGGACATTATGTGACGATGTGAAGAGAGCTTTCATCGCTCTCTAAGCACAGTCTGTAGGTAGGGTCCGGTGACAGGCCAAACTTGTGTAGATGTCTTTTTAGTCGACAGTGGTGACTTAGGATGCCGGTTAGAAATCTAAAGTGGTTCCTGCTCAGATTTGAAAGAAACTTGGATTTATTTTGCGATACATTGGGAAAGAAGTGTTTGGTGCATTTCTGTCCTACACTTTCCACCCAAACTGTATTGGACTTGAGCAGGGATTGCTCCCTCATGAAGTTTTTAAAAATTGCTTTATTTACTCGGCAGGCTGGTTCAGGGCCAGTGAGGGGAGTGGCCGCACCTATCTTGGCCAGAGAATCCGCTGTTTCATTGCCGACGTGGGCTTTGTGAGCAGGAATCCAGTGTAGTATGACCAAATTGTTTTTTCCCAGTTCTAGAAGCAATTTGACTGTCTCTAGCTGTCTCTAGGACTAGTTTCGATTTGAGTACATGCCTAGATTTGATGAGTACATGCCTAGACTGACTGATAGGTTAGTGCTAGACGACTCTCCGAATATTCCAGCCCCAGATCCCCTGTCCATTGTAGAGGCGTCGGGGACGGGGTTTGTATTTTTCCCAGTCGTCACTAGTGGGGATGATTACTGAGTAGTTTCGTTTGAAGCAATACGTTTGAAGCATGCTGAACTCTCTGCTTGGGAGCAGGGAGGAAAGCATGTTAAGGTGACCATCAGGGGGATGTTCGGAGCTGATGTTGTTTAGATGAAAGAGCCTGTGCAGGCTGAGTTTTGCCTTGGTTTGGACATGGACTCGAACTAGTGGTACACCGCCAATGGCGTTAAACGAGGCGGTGAGGGTGGAGTGCAGGCAGCCGGTCATGCAGACTTCAGCTAGGCACTGCACCCGTTCCAATTTCTTGGCTGTGGTGGCCTCATTAGTCTTTGTACCAGACTATTGCCGCATAGGCCAGAATGGGTCTGACGACTAAGGTATAGATTCGGAGCATGATTTTGGGATCTAATCCCCAGTTGTTGCCACAGATGCGGCGACAGGTCCACAGTGCTCGTGTGGCTTTTCCAACAGTCCGTTCGATTTGGGGGTTCCAGGACAATTTGCTGCCCAGGATAATCCCAAGGTACTTTACTTCTTGCGAAAGCTGATTGGTTTCGCCATAGATAGAGGGGCGAATTAGAAGATTTAGGTTTCTTCTTCTGGTAAAAGGAACTATAGATGTCTTTTGGGGTCGATGTGTAGTGCAGAGTAGATTACAAATCCAATCTACGAGGTAGGAGAATTTATGAAGCTGCAAAATTGTACGTCCGCTT
This sequence comes from Matsumyia berberina, assembly GCA_917880715.2. NCBI lineage: Eukaryota > Metazoa > Arthropoda > Insecta > Diptera > Syrphidae > Matsumyia > Matsumyia berberina. The sequence goes on from OU862870.1 coordinate 43,313,383, forward strand.
TGCGAAGTATCAGATGAAAGTGAAGCAGACTTTCTTCTCCTGTATACTGTTGAAACTACGGCAGAACTTGTTTCAGAGGATACCTAGAGCTGAACCCAATTAGCACTGAGATGAGCCTTAGCACACGACTCAAGTAACCTGGTTGATGGTGTCTGTTGTTAAAGAGACAACCGGGAGTCCCTAAATCCAACCTGTGGAGTTTAGAAAATGGATTAGATCTTGTATCGCTTTACCCGAAATGTCGTTAGGGTCCTCAAAGAATGGTTGGTTTAGAGCACGCAACCTGAGTCGTGCTAGAGCCGGACATTTGCTGATGAAGTGGGAGAGAGTTTAACTCTCGTGTTCATTTCCGCAGCCGCGGTAGTGAGAGTTGTGTGGAATACCTAGTTTGGCTGCATGATCTCCGAATGGCCAATGCCCAGTGATTATCGTCGATATTCTGGTTTCGTTTAGGATATTTTTTTGCAGTTGGTTAGGTTCCTCCATTGGATATTGGTCTTCTGCAGAATATGTGAGTGGATATATGCTTTAACCGCTCCTAGCGGTTTGTGGACTCTTGCCGCGAGTGAGTCGTGCAGATCTGAGTCCTGCCTGGGCAATTCATCTGCCCGCTCGTTTTTTTTTTTATGTTACTATTCCCCTTGAACTCAGAGCAGTGTGGGAGCTATTGGCTCGGCTCCCACATCCTCCAAACTAATGCAAGAGTGCCGGCACGAGATTGGTCACACTGCACTAGTTTAGAGGATGTGCGAGCCGAGCCAATAGCTCCCATATCCTCCAAACTTTGGTGGCGGCTTGGCTATCTATGAGGACAGCATGTTCTGTTTTTGCGTTGCGCACAAGCCTCTCAGTAGTTTCGCCTGGAACACGCTGGCAAAATTGGGCAGGCTGTATAATTTTGACATTTTCAGTGATTTCGAGTAGATACCTGCATTCGCATCGCAATTCATTTATGATCTCTAAAGTTTCTTAAGCCGGACTGTGTTAATTGCTGAAATTCTTGCCGCTTCAGTACAGAATCTGTTGATTATGTCGGGTTTCCTGTTATTGCTGGAGCTGGACCATGTCTTTCTGATAACGCACGTCTGCAAGGAAAAAAGTTTTCTTATTATTTTTACATGATGCGAATAAATTTTGGTCTGCTGTTTCAGAATCTGATCTCAGAACTCCTAACCTAAAAGTTGAAAAAACCAGTTTTTCGCTATATGTGAGGTTACGTTACATCACGAGATAATTTTTCGAAAAAAAAAACTCTTGGAGTGTAAATGAAGAAAAAATTCTTGATTCTGAAATTAAGACTGAGAATCTTGCAGACCTCTTCAACCGCTAGTATTTACGCCTGGCATACCTACAGTAGAAGAATCTGGAAGCAAGCAGAGCAGTTGTGGTACGGATCCCAATTGTTCATTGAAATCAAAGTTTTATGATGTTGCATGTTTAACTTAATCCGAGCTACCATATGTCCGACCCATAAATGATCATAGGACGAACTACGGCAGTGTACATCCAAATCTTAGGTTGGAGTCTTCACCTTTTACTAAAAGTTTTGCTACATCTTTGACTTAACTTTGACTTCCGTCGCCACATTTATAGGCCGCAGAGACAGTATCTTCATACTTTTAGCACCAACTGTATCTCCACTATTGTATTCACTTTTTATTCTTTTATAGAAATCCGGATCTCATTCCCGCCACGACATCTCTGCATCTCCCTGATCGCACGTTTCTTATGCTCATTCTTTCTACTAAGGCTATTCCGCTTTATAAGCAACCATTTTTTAGCATTTGCTGGGTGCATTCAGCATAAAGTCAGTGGTTTCTCGCAGGTAAATGGGCTGGCAATGCAGCCACTGAGCTTCTGTGCTTGTTGTTACATTTAAATTTCACAGCAACAAGATTATGCTCCGAGTCGATGTTTGCACTTCTATACCTACGAACATCCAATACAAGTTGCCTTGTGTATGTTGAGATATGGAAATTTCGTGCCACGACCCTCGGTAAAGTCGATAAGCCTGAATCCGTTTTCGGAGGTCGTCGTCGTGCAGGCTAAGTATGTCTTTTAATGATTCATCAAAGAAGACCTTCTCTCCGATCTCGGCGTTGAAAATTTCAACGACCTAAGCCTAATGAGTCAAGGACGAAAGTGAAAGTGGATTGGTCATACATTTTGAAAAGACACCTCATTACTTACTACTTTATACAATTAAATTCGGTTGCCTAAGATGGCGGAAGACTAGATTGATGGAGAAATGAGCAGAACAGTTGAGGAGAGATCTCGGAAATGGTGAGGAATTAAAGAAACCTGAGACATATCACCAGAAACTTTACACGTAGTAGAGACCCTCGGAGAAACAGGATATCAAATGAAAGTATTTTACTTACTTTTTTTCTGTCCCCCTTACGACGCATGTCGATTGTCAAAATAAGATAGTCAATGGTGTGAATAAAAACTAAGGGAACACTCTGATCAAACCCTCTTGAGGGAACTGTTTCTGAAACTTGACGAAACTCATTTTTAGTCAACTTAAATAGAGTGTTTTACATAAAAAACTCTGCTTCAGTTTTTATTCACACCACCCAGTGTCACGCCCACAATTTTATTGATAGATTTTCACTAGAGATTCTCAAAGAGTTTGTCCAGATCCGGACTGTTAAGGAGGAATCCGAAGAGAAAGAGGAAGATGACATGGGTTTCGGTCTATTCGACTAAACGTAAAGAGAGAAGATGGGCAGATCCTGTCTCCATCAACGCAAACATAGGTTTTTATCCTTTTCTTCCTAGAAATATTCACCATGTCAGCTGTGCATGCGCAAGTCTTTGAAAGTTAACTTCGTCTTAAATTTCACCACAAAATAAGACAAAACCAACTTGGAAGCTCAGTCCTTAGGTACGACTTTTGTTTTTATAAAAGTGGATTTGTTCTCATCAATGTCTGCTGGCTTTTTCCATCCTGTCCTACGAGAACGAGTCTCAAATCCCATTAGTTCTTGTTCCATACAAAATTGTAAAAAAAATAATTAAAACCCCATGCATACGAAAAATGACATCTCCTCCTTCTGTCAGCATTCAAATCCGCACAAAGATAAATCGTAGCACAAATTAGGGACAATAATTGCCTTCCTCAATGGACGACCTATCACCGCAGCAAGATCTAAAACGGAAACAACCACCTTTGACCGCGATTGTCTGGCTGGCGCAACACAACAGCTAGCAAAGGCAGCAGAATCACTGAGGTAGGTCGTTGTGGCTGTCCTCGTCGCCAGTGGCTTTCTGGTTATCGCGACCGATTTACCTGACAAAATGGCATTAAACCGTGTTTACTTCATGTTGTGGTCGTTGATAATGTCGCGCATCCGTCGTCTTTTTGACTTCTCGACTTGATTGGTAGCTCAGGGAGCCGTCAATTGGCATGGCTAATGTCTGTTCAGCCTTGTTTGTCGACAACTTTGTCAACGAAGACAACGACGACGGTGACGCCGTTGCCTGGAGTCCACTTCCATCTATTGTTAGGTTGCCTTGCTGCTGCTGCTGCTTCTGATGGGAAGCGCCAGCCACCGCCATTGTAGATTTGCGCGACTTTCATCTTTGCATCTTTCTGGCAGTGTAGAGTTTTGCCGAAGCCAGCAATACCAGCAGAGTCGGGTATGAGCGCACGTGTATGGATTTATGAGTAAAGCCTCGCTTTAGTTCGTTTTAATTCGTTCGGGTTGTCGCTCAAGGCAAGCCAGGTCAATGGGTTGACAACGTTGCTCTGGAAATGCGATCTTAATTTGCAGCAGTAAAACCTCGTATTAGGAATGGCGAATGAAGAATGACGGTGCAGTGATCCGAGCGAGCAATTAATGCAACAGCTTGACTGCAATTCTGCATGTGTGGCTCATTTACTTGTTTGGGACGTTTCTGGTGAAGTGACGATTAATCTGTTTCGAAAGTTTTGTGCTTGTACTTAAAATGATTTATCGCATAGAGTAGGGAAAACAAAACGCTTTCAACAACTTCTGCAGCGCAGTTAACGAGCGCGCCGGGTCACCGAAGTGCAAACAAGTGCATCTGGCTAATTGCGGGTTTAATTACCTAAGTGACAGTTACGTGGTGTGACGAACTAGATGCACACATTAATTTATGTTTGTGGGGCGGAAAGAGACACAGCGAGGTCATGTTTTACATATTTTTGGAGGAACATGGCTTTTTGTAATTTGTTAAAAAAAAACTATTTCGCTAAAACTGGTTATACCAACAATACACGTATCATACAACAAACCAAGTGCATTAAGTTCTATCCTTTGCAGCGGGCTGGAGCTTAACCTAAATTGTTAGCACTTCCTGTATGTCTGTCTGCTGTGTTCTATTTGAAACCCTAAGTTGCTCATATGCAGTAAAGCAGGTTTTTCGTCAGAGCCTCATTTGTCGTCTTCGATAAAATGAAGATGGAATCGTAGCCTTTCTGGACGTAACCTTACTGGACACATAGGCAGATATGAGTAATGTCGCCATTATTTCGGTCGAGTCATGCCTAAAACTGTTTGTACCTAAGCGCAGGTGTCGGTGCCGGTTTCTTTTCAAAAAACCTGGACATCCACCACTCCTTTAGTCTCCCCAAGCACAGTAGTGTCTTCCGAGCCTAAGTCACAACTATTAATCAAGCCGCCGATTGGCTGAAAGCTAACCCAGTATCACGCACGGACATCGGAAGGCACGCTGCGATCAGGACACTCGTATCCATCACAATAAAATGTAAGGGCTGCCGCGTGTCTTCAAACGAGATCGCTAACCAGTGTAACGTCACATTCTGTTGGGTCACTGATCACTGAGATATTCAAGGGAACTCTGCGGCTGACGAATTAGCTAGACTAGGCTCCCAATATACAGACGGTAGGAAACTCGACCATGTCAAAGTGCCTATGTCGTTTGTTAAACACCTGACTCACAGCGACGCTCTGTAGATTATTGACACAATGCCAGACTGATCTAGCCCGTCCTGGATCTGAAAAGATCAAAAGCATTAATATGATTCAAAAGAGACCAGCTTTCAAAACTCATCAACGTCCTCACGGGGCTCTGCATCCTAGGAAGGCATGCTCAACGCCTGGGGATAGCACAAGCTGCAGAGACGAGGAGCAGGAGGAATCCCCTGCACACTTCATTTGCAAGTTTCCCGCCCTGGTCCATATCAGGAAAACCACTCTAAGCCGACACTTCTTTAACGATCTAAATAACCTGTTCTCCGCCATCATGGCCGATCTCAACAGCTACGTTAGGAAATCTAAATGGTTTCAGGAATAAGCAGGGTTCATACCCCGATACTCAGTGGTATCACAATGGACCTACTTTGTGGTCTAAATATACCTCCTCCACGTCTAGGGCCAGTGGTCCTCCAAGACCTCTTCTAACTAACTGAGCGCAGGTGGCCTTAGACGTGATCGATGAATGGTGCACTAGAAGTGAGTTTTCGGTCAATCCTCTGAAAACTGAGCTGAACTGAAACTGAACTTTACGAAAAGTGAGATTGACGGTTCTATTCTGAGGGCCATTCAATGTCTGTACACAAACTGTAAGAGCTGTGAACGGCATTATATCGACACCTTTCACTGTGAGCGTTGGACTTAACCAGAGGTGTGTTTTGGCACCACTCCTTTTCATTGTGTATATAGATTGGATGTTACAGCGCAGCCGCATGGCAGAAGGGTGGACCTCTTTTCAAATGGCTTCAGCAGGAGCTGCAGGGACGAAGAGGAAGAAGTAGCTATCCTCCATTTCCTCTGCACTTTTCTTGCCCTATCCCAAAGAAAGAAGCTTTATCTAAGAGCCTATCACTTCGACAACTTGAGCGAACTGTCGCATACTGACGTCAAAAGTATCCTCAGCTTCATCAAGAGCTTCAAATAGTTTCAAAAAAGTGAGTGGCACTTTCAATACTGAGTTATCCTGTAGTATTGGTCAGGCCGGAGCAATTTTGAAACAGCTTGGTCAGTCTATTATCAGGAGGGCCGAACTTGGCATCGGAGCTAAGCTATCGGTCCTCAATTCAGTGTTTGTTTCGACCCTTACCTATGGTCTTGTGGTTTGGCCAATGACCGCGAAAGAATAAGATCACGGATACAAGCTGCCGAAATGAGATTTCTTCGTTGTATTCCTCGTCGAGATCGAGTTAGGAACACCAATGTCGGGGCACGTTAACGGCATAACCCCAACTCGGCTCCTAAGACGTGCCATGTAGTCCATGCCATCGGGTAGATGTCCTCTGGGTAGACCCAGGATGAGATGGTTGAACCAAGTTCGAAATGTTATCTCTCCCTGTATGGGGATATCTCTTGATGTTTTAGAGTCGGCAGTGGAAAATCGAGAGGTATGGGGGATTGACTTAAGCACCCTTAACCGGCGATAATCGGGCCTTTCAGAAAATGATAATGATGATGATAAACAAATCCACCTATTTGGATTAAAGCTTCATTAGTAGACAGTGGCGTTCGTTGCTAAGATCGACACATAGATAAATATTTTCTTTATTTAATTTTGTTAATTTTTTTTTATTTTTAGGGATATACACCTTTACATCTTGCCGTGCAATTCGGTAAAGAGGACATATTTGAGCTGCTCTTCAACGTTTACAGTAAGTATCCTCCTTTTTTCTTTATCATAATAGTGCTTAGGGTTCTGTTGGACAAGCAAATATATTTGTACTCAACCAATGCTCGTCTTTAGACCGATTTGTTAGTTAACTTGTTTAGTTCGACAGATGATCAATGGATCAAATGCACCATTTTTGTACTTCCTACCTGCATAGGGGAAGTATTGCAATCGGTCCGAACGAAGTGTTTCGAGATATTCACAGGGCTTCACATTACGTGTGCGTGTGTGTGTCTGATAATTTTTTTCTCCTTCGACATCTGGAAAACGAAGCAACGTACGAACATGCGGTTTCATTTTATTTGTCAGCATGAAACTTAAATCTGATTAGACTTCGATCCCATAGGGCGTCAACAATTTGGGGACCACCTTGTTTGAAGATCAGAGACACTCAACAGGACCGTGCCGCCAAACATAGAAGAGCATTGCAATGCTCTGAAAAATGATCTAGTATCCGAGAGAGTGGTTGTCTGGTTGTGGATACCTGAAGACGAATCGAAAAGCGGAAATAACTTAGAACTCCAGTTGCAGCGGCCCATAAAGAGAGTTAAAAGGAGGTTGAGTCTCAGAATGAGCTGAAGATGAAGGTAACTCCAGCGTAGTGTGTACTATGACAGAAGAGACTACGTAAGCGCTCAACGAAAAACTGCCAAGTAGGTCCAGAACCAGCTGCCGCCCAGCAAAGATGAGGTTGTTGCTGCAATCAAGGCAATCAAAACACATAAAGCATCAGGGTAGTTTTGTTGAGCTCTACGAAGCTTCGTCAACAACATCGACAGACCTTTTGCATCCACTTATAGTTAGCATTTGAAACACTGTGATCCTTCCTTTCGAGTGGAGGAAGGGAAAGATCGTCAAGCTCCCAACGACTGTTCCGCTTAAATGTGAAGTCGGTGCGTTTCTATGGATGCAGTACGTGGAAGATTGTAACTAATGCCACAACAAAGCTACAAACCTTTGTTGATCGTCGTCTTAGATTCGTTCTACGAGTATTCTGCCCAAATCGAATCTCGAATGAACACCTGTATGAAAGAACGGATAATTGGTCACGCATTGGGAAAGGTCGATGAGTGAACACCATTAAGCCCAGACGGAAGAAGAGTTCGCAGCCCTTGAAGAACTTGGCGTCCAACAGTCAGCAGAGTCTCAGCAGTTAGGAAGGAGCTACGAAATATTTCGAGAAACCGCACGTCATAAGAAGACAAACGCCATAAACCAACCCTCTGTTCCAGTGTCAGACTCTAACAGTGGATTTTTGTTTATTTTGTTTTATAGTCCACACACACTCAAGAAGTTTTGCTATTCACACGGCGAGAGTAAGGTGTAGTTGTGCTTTTATATTCAGCAACGAACCGCGAATTTCCCGATTCACCAACTCAAGTTTAAATTTTCTGTCAAAGCAGAGTGTTTTAGTCATGTATTCGGACACCTTGCTGATCATTTCTATCTCTAAAAAGTCGGAAAGAATAGCGACGTGCCCCACTAGTCTACTTGGCAGCTTTCCTACATGTACCGCGTTAAAGCCTTACTGCCCTGTTTATTGTAAATTTTTGACAAAGATGTGTAATAGAGTGAGGGCTCTACAGCTCCGATTGAGGAAGTTCACATAGCCCAAGTGATGCCGAGACAAGCTAGTCTTTACAATTAGTTCCTAGAAATTTTATCTTCTTCAAGTCTAATCAAACAAATATTCGAGGCAGAACAAGAACTTGGAGTGCTTTCCTAATATTTAAACAACACGCTGTACCCCATTTAGTTAAATTGTGACATTTTCAAATTCTAGACCCTTTTCGGCACATTACTATTAGCTGTGTGCCTATTTGGATAAACGCACCCTCAGGTAGATCAACAAGACCCTTATTTTCCATTGACTTTTTCGAATGCAATTCACAACTGAAAAATGATGCCCGAGTTCCGATCACATTGCAAGGAAGGGAAGCCATTCGTTTGATCTAAGACAGCCGCTGTTTGAGATACCTTATCACCTGTCAATCAAAAACTCATCAGCACCACCTCATGCATTGGACAAACAAACACTTCAAGTGGGTGCTTGTTTGTTCTAAGATTAGTGACGTTTGTTGTCACCGATGTCGTCGGATATGATTTCGTTTCTCCACTCCATCCGATCGATAACGTGTTGAGGAGATTCCTTCGATTTTTGACGCACGTAATTGCCTAATTGACATTTACCTATAGTGATACAATTTTATGATTAATTTGATTTATTTACCCGTTAAGCGCTGATAGCATGGCGGCAAATTGACTTTCAAGAAGTAAATCAAAGTAAGGCAATCGTAAGATAACGTCAATATTTGTTTTGTGGTTGCAGTCAGAGGGCTGATAATGAATTTATTAACTCATTTCACGATTCGACTGGATGTCTTTGAATATGCTTAAGTTGATCCTGAAGTGCTTGCTGTCACAGATTCAGTCATCGTATTTAAGGGATGAAATAAACAAACCCTCTCTCTCAATGGAACAACTCTCAGTCAGTGTGGTATATGAACCCGTCAAGAACAGGTATCGGGACCCAATTTTCTGCCATCTTTGGTAAGTGGATTCCATTGCAGTTTGAGTTAGGGGAAGTCCCAGAGGCTTTTGATGACTACTATGATGAAACACAGAGCTATACGATGTCGAAACTTGTTTTTGCAAAAGAGCCATCCACGGTCGAAAGATATTTGAACTACTCGGACCTATTCGGAGCTTCTAACCAATAAAGACTCCTTTCGTCCGAGAGGTACAGCGAAGGACCCGCCATTCCAGGTGGCGAGTTGTTCCATCGGGGCTACCTCCCTACCACGGAAAAACAACTGATTTCAAAACAACCAAAAGCTTCTGATGTAGATGACTTCAACGTTGACGACCCCAGCAAAACAAACAAGGATAACAGTCATCCAAGAAGTGCCATTTTAACGCCAAAATCGGAAAACAGAGCTTCTTGGTTTTTATAGTCGAAAGGCACAACCGGACACAGGATAATCGACTTGGCGGTGGGGCGTCACATCATATTTACATGCAACTTTTCTCACACCTCAATATTCATAAGGGAGCTTGGTAGTCCCCAGATCAGCAAACCATCAACCACATTGATCATGTAACGATCGAAGCCAGGCCTGACTCCAGCAACCTGGATGCCTGGATGTTCCGATCGGCCAATATAAACAAATGCGGCTGTCCCCCAAGTCATAACATCGAACAGATACTGTAAGAAGATTTCACGTCGCAAGATTACTATCGCAAGAGATTGCCAGAACTTTTAACGACAGCATCTACCTCAACCTTGAGCGCAGCGCCGCCAACATCAAGTGCACAAGACCAGTGGCAGCAATGCCAACATCAGAAAGAAACGCCCGATCTGGAAAAGAGTGCCGCCAGGCACATACAGCCAAAAGCGCCACCTTAGGAAGGGTCTCCCTTTGCCGCGTGGTCCCTATGGAGTGGATTCAAAGACAAGACGGTCCGGGGAGCTTATGTCCATGCGCTCTACGTGTCCCAGCCATCTCAGCCGCTGCACTCGTAGTTTTTTGCTCAGGTCGACGTCACTGTTCATAACCCACAAAGTTGGTCTTTGAATCATATCCTCAACACTCCATTGATACAGACTGGACCGAATATCTCTCGAAGAATCTTCTTCTCAAAGCTTTTGTCAGAGTGCGATCTGTGAACAGACTGTGGGTGTCAATCTGAAATTCCTGGATACATCGGAATGTAAGTCTGGTCAATGCTTGACCTTTCTGGTCAGATTGCTGACATTAGGTTTTAAGCATTCGGTCCAAACATCTTATATGTGACGTTAAGGAGCCTGATTCCTCTGTAGTTGACACAGTTCAAAGTAACTCTTTTCATGTGGATAGAGGACATAATGCTGACGTTCATCTGATAGTTGGTGATTGCTCCTTACCAAGTCATCTCTCGCTGCTTCGAAGAGCTTGGCCGGCAGGCCATCTTGTTAGACTTTAGTTTCAATATCGCTGTCTTCACTTCACGTTGGTCAGGTGGACGGAAACTTTGACCGTCATCATCCAGATTGAATGACTCATTTTGCCTTAACAGCCTGCAAAAATGCTCTACCATATTCCATATGTTCAACACTGCGGTCTTCTGTCCGGGCCTTATAGCATTAAATCGTTTTCAACCTATACCACCTTTCAATTGATTTAAACGCCCACTGCATGGAGAGACATTTTGTTTGGGAGCACGGTCCACCCCGGACTGTAAGCGTCATTCAACGATTGTAGTGAAATCTATGAGGCAAAGCTCTATTCGTAATTTCCTCTCCTTCATCAACAAGTCAAAATGATTCTACGGGTAAAATTCCTCGGAATTCTCTGTTCTTATTTCTTTGAGTGTTTCGATCGATCTATTGTTATAGGACATCCTTTTTGTAGCATTCAGAACACATTGTTCATATGTCTAGTAACCTGTACTAAATATTTTGTTTTTCTCCCTTTGAAACAGAAGCCAATCGAGATCTTATGGACTGGAGTGGCAACAAACCTTTGGACTACCATAAGCAGCGCACCAGTGTCTCCGCTTCGACTTACAGCAGTGAGTATGACCCCTTCATCCCTAAACTATCGGCCAAATTCGGCAGTTTAAGTGCTGGCGGAACAGTAGGTATGTCGCGCAAAAAACGCTCCCAAAATCGATACGTCACCATGTCGGGAAGCTCCCTTATTCGCACACAATCTCTGATGGTACATAAGAAACGAAAGACCCTTCAATCTATGCTGAACGATGAGTCACTACTTGTGCCGTGTACATCACCTGACGGGCCAATCGCAGGCAACACTTTCAATAACAACACTGAACTCTTCAGTCCTAAAGGAGTTTCACGGTATTCCGATGCTGAGGCCAGCTCGCCAAAGGACTTCTACGGAACCATTCCCAGTCGACGAAAGGAGAGTTTTTTGCGCAAGACATTCCGGGCCGCCAGCAATAAACCAGAAATCGTTACTAACAGTCAGATTTCGGAGTAACCTAACCCCTATCAGTGGGCCTTTCCAGTACTAAACATATTCCTATTCAAATTTGTATCTGCTTGTATCTAATTATTATATTTTTTTTTTTGTAAAATTTGCACTCTTTTTCAAAGCAAAACTTATCTTTTCTATGTATAATTTAATTTGTAATGCATGCTGTAACATTTATTAAAAAATTAAAGTAATTGCTAACTAATTTTGATTTTTTTTTTCTACTATTTTTTACACTTATTTTTTTTATGGGTTTGCTATAACATACTCGTACCTCAATAGTTTATTATAATTGTAAATTTTTCTTTCTCGTCGATTTCATGCTGCTATGGAATTTTCCAAATGCAACAGAAATCCAAGCAATGCGTTTGCAATTTCTAAACAGCGGATACTCTTCGTGGAGGCAAGTGAAACAAATAATTTTGTGTGTACGTTTTCAGTGATAATGAGTTTTAGTTTTTCTCGCTAATACCGCTAATATTGGGAAAATTAAAAAATATATTTTCCTTCATTTTTTTAATTGGAGCTCGGCAGTTTTTCGCAATAATTTTAAAATCCATTTCGAACATTGTAATGCTTATGGAGATTTCAAGTTTGAACGATGTCATCGAACTAATTGAAAATATAAACACACACTAGCATTTTTTTTTTTTAACTTCATGATACATTTGATTAATTTTTTTTACAAATTTTTAACAAATTGTTTTATCTACATATGAGATCATGTATGATGCTGATCTGATACTATTGCTGTTGAAGATGCTGCCGCTGACTTCCATAATTCAACTCAAGCTTTTTCCGCTACTTGCCATGGTCAGCATTCAAAACAACGCGTGTGTATAATACCAAGGTCTACCTTATTTCATCAGTGCCATACTCAGTTTAGGGTCCACAGAGACTTGTGCGGATCGTAGTTTACATTTTCAAATCAATGGGGGTTTTATTTTATACGTGGGTTCGATCAATACATATATGTACATTTGTACTTATTGGATAAAAAGCTTAAATCGCAGTTTTGAAAAGGTGCTAATGACGGTGTACATATGTAAATGAATCCATATCCGTACCAATATTATAAATGCGAAAGTGTCTCTGTCTGCTACGTTTTCACGGCTAAACCGCTGAACCGATTTCGATAAAATTTGGTACGGATATAACTGAAGCCATGGGAATGAACATAGGCTAAACTTTTTCAAAATCCTCCCAGTGCCACGCCCATTTTTCGAAAAACACATTTTTTTGAATAATTTTACAAGGAACTCGAAAAAACTTACTTAGGCTAACGTGTAGGTATTCATTTACTCTACAAATAATCCTGAAATTATGTATAGCCACGCGCTTTCCTTAAAATAACTGTTTTTTTGGCGAACAGTAATTGTTGAAACTCGGAAGTAAAACTCGAGGATGCTGTATGTAGAGTTATTGCACATTTTCTATCCATCAGGAAACCCAACTCAAATCCTCAATCTTAAAGTTGTTACCCAATCTAAACCCACCGAAACTGTGCAGGTGAAGACTTTGTACCAGCACGCAATCTTCATCCCCCGCAATCCTCTGAACCCATCAGACTACCACTTTGAGTTAAAACGGAAAGAGCTTGAACGCGGACAATGTGGATCTGGAGAGTGGCCGTTTCTCCCATAGCGCACTCAGAGTCAATTCACCTGAAAGTGGTCATCCCGGAGCCAGAAAGAAAACCCAGGAATGTCGTTTACAGTATAATGCGACGTGTTTCCACGCAGACGTAGTCGCGGGTATCAGATAGTGATGGTATAGTAGTTGTTCCCTCGTTAGAGTTCCCCCGCACTATAATTCCTTTCAAAATAATACTTGAAATTCATACACTCTTACTTAGGTTAGGTTAGGGTGGGTAAAAAATTTGACCTGCAACCTCGTACTACGCACTGGCTCTACGTGTCCGTTATCAGACCTATACTTCTGTATGGTGTGATCGTCTGGTGGACGGCCTTAGAAAAAGCCTTACACTGTTAGCGGAGCACTAAGAACCACCTCATCCGCGGCACTTGACGTGCTCCTACATCTGATTCCCTTGGATATTTTTGGCAAGCAGTCAGCTGCTAGCGCAGCCCTCAGACTGAAGGCCTCCTCTCAATGGTCAAACAACCATATTGGCAACTCGTCGATCTTGGATCTCTTAACATTCATCCCAGAAAACACCGACTATACACCGTCTAAGTTGAACTTCAACCTCAACTTTCGGACGTCAATCCCCTCCCGAGTGGAGTGAGAGAATTATGATCCCATAGACGAGCACTCAGTTCACTTCAATACCGACGGTTTCAAAACCGATGTGCTCAACTTGAGCATCTCCTTTCGTCTCCCCAACCATTGTAGCGTTTCTCAGGCAGAAATTATGGCGATCAACGAAGCCTTATCCTAGCTTAAGCATAGTATGGTATCCTGCCAGGTTGCTATGAAATCTCTGGAATCAGTAACATATGCATCAAAAGCTACCTCAGATTGTAGCTCATTTCTCATGAAGATGGCAGAACATTTTAAAATTCTTCTATGCTAGGTACCCGGTCATAGGGACGTTTCAAGGAACTGTAAGCCCGCCAAACGTGGCACTACTCTAAACGTCCTCGCACTTCTCTAAACTCGCTACTACTCTTAGAGTACGATGCGATCAGCAAGACAAACCAAATATGGAAGAATGGTACCACATGACGTACCTCTAGAGAGGTCTGGCCTATGCTAAATCTCACTCGATCTAAAAGTCTCATCTTGCTTTAAAGGTTGCTCATTAGCATCGTTATTTGTGTCCTCACCGATCACTATCCTGTTGGCCTTCATGCCAAAAGGATGGGCCTCTTCGCAGATGACTTTTGCAAGAGCTGCAAGGACGAAGAGGAGGAGGAAACGGTTTTCCATTTTCTCTGCACTTGTCCTGCCCTGTCCCAAAGAAGTATTCCCTGAGGGTATTTCTTCTTAGCGTTGCAAGGGCAGGACACGTGCACGGAAGGTGCGTTGTAGTTTCTTCTTCCTGCTTGTCTCTGCAGATTCTACAGAAATCATTGGAGGTGGAGGAGTCCAGCGGATGCTGAAAAAATTGACGAAATGTTTTATGAAAAATAAGTGATAGAGAGAAACGAAAGTGTATAGGGAAAGATAGAACTGAGAGATGAGAGGAAAGGTGGTGATGCGCGTTAATTTTAAATCTTTGCCGGTTATAGGTTTCTGGCAATATTGAGGAGGGCAGATTGTTCCATAATCGTTTTGTGTGGTTAAAAACCGATTTTCTCAATATCACTATTCGTCCGAAAGCAGATCTAAAGACCTAAGGGTGTGTGGATGATGCCGCACGTGTATTATGATTAAATGGACGGACTTGGGGATACAAATATATATATCGTCCAAACAGTTTAGGTGAAAATGCCGGTATAAGAGCGCCAAGCATCTCACGTTCCGGTGGTGCTCAAGAGGAGCAATTCGACTGCAAATTGATCGATCCTCGATCGGTATAGACGCTCGCCGTTGAACACGACCGAGTAAACTCAAGCACGATGTAGAAACACCTACCCTAGCATGAGAGTTATATTCCAGTTTCGGACGAATGTAAGCTTTATAGATCATAGCCAAGTTTATAAGAGTGAAGAACTTTTTGCAACGTTTTTGAAAACGCGGGTCATTTAGCACCACCTTCAGCAGAATCAAGAATTTACTGGTTCCAACGAAGGTCTGTGCATATCTGCATCCCAAGCATTGACAAACCATTTGTTTCCTCAATGTCAACTCCATTCAATTTCAGTTTGTCTTCATTGGTACAGGAGACAGCACTGGGTTTTTGACGCGTTGAACTCAACTCAGTTCTTAGCACCACAATTGAAGATTGCATCAATATCTGAATTGAGCTCGGTTGACATTCGCTGACCCTGAGACTCAACGACTTGGGGCCCTTGTCTCGTTAAAGAATATGCGAAGTCGCGAGAACTATCATACGCGAAAGGAATGGATTGGATTCGATTGCGTGTCAGAGGGAGAAGGTCATTGATAAAAATAAAAAAATTGTATCGGAGAAAGAACGGAGCCTTGGAGGACATCAGCGTTAGTTGAGAAAGAGGTAGAAGTACATCCATCTAATACTGTATTGAACGACTACTTAAAAAGCTAGCAATCCATTTTAGGAAGACATTACCAACTCCATATGCGTGAGGCTTGTTTAGAAGGAGGGTGCTGTGCCACTCTCTGTCGAACGCTTTCGAAATATCTAGGGCGAATATTTTGTACTCACCGTGCTGGTGCATTTGTTGCATTAAAGGAGTAAAGGAAGACCATTAGGTCCCTTGTAGAACGTTGATGCCTGAAACCATATTGACGGTCATAAAGGAGATGATTTCTGCCGAGATATCTCATATTGGCAATGTTGATGACCTTAGAGAGCACTGAAGTTAAACTTAAGGGTCGGTAGTTAGAAGGGTTTTTCGCCTTTTTTAGGAATGGGCAAGGACATGCGCTAGTTTCCACCTGTTTGGAAATATAAGAAAGAAGGAAAAGCATACGTAGAGGTTTGGCCAGGGTAGAAGAACACCTCTTCAAAACAAGGGAAGAAATTCCAATGAATCGAACTCGGTTCAGTATAGGTGGATTAAGAGGGCTGGCAGGCAAGGTGGAGCTATACCCAGCAGGTTAGCTTTCTATTTGGAGTCCGTCATACTTTTATCGTTGTAGACAAGGGCTGGGATAGTCGATGAGGCAGAGCCTTAATTATTTTAAAGTAGGAACAGAAAGTTTTACTGTCTTTATGCCTCATTTTCTAGCCTAAAGTGACGTTCTATTTGAGCCTTGGTTCTCTATGGCCTGATGCGCCAAATATATTTTGTACGGACTTACACATTCCGCGTGTTTCCACCTCAAAATTGAGGTGGAAACACGCGTCCACATCTTGTGTGGACTCATATAATTTATTAAAAAAAAAATTACAATTTTTCTGTAACCCATCATAAATGTGGGCACATCTCTTCAGGTGAAAAGTAATAAATAACTTATTGCACTCAGATTTGTACAGATTTGTAGCAACATATTGTATAATTGCAACGACGGAGCACCCATGCCCACCTGTGCGCATAAATATGTAAATATCTAGCCTACCTGCATGCCTAGATTAATGATTTGGTTTCTCAACGCAATACTTTCAACATCATAACTCATCAACACAAAAATATTCTTTATTAATCTTACAGAAATCAAGGCAAGGAGAAAACATATAGGTTGGTGTTTGCTTTGTAATTACTTCAACTTCAACGGTAATTAATGGTGGAATTTGGTTTTTTTTTTTTCATAGAAAAAGATTTGGGATTCCTACGGATTGGTTCTTTGAATGTGAGAGTGAAGAAGACAACCGAAGCATTCAGCAACTTCTTGGGAGTGGGAAATGGCAATGGGAATACGAACGCCAACGCGACGGGACCAGTAAGTCACCAACACCATCCCCATCACCGACACCATCCACATCATGGTATGACAGCTGCGAATCCGATGATGCGGACGATCACACCCTCCGGGATGCAGACTCAATTGGGCTCCCGAGCGAGTGTGCCCGTCAATATGACGAATAAATTTGATAAAATTCACAAAACTTGGGGCTCAGCGGACAATCTACCTCGAAGCGGAGGTAGTGAAGGAGGTAAGGGAATGCCACCGCCTAAAGGAGGCGACTCGCTGAAGAAGAGAAAATCTAAACGAAACAACACCACTGAATGTGACACTACATCGCCAGGATACAGCAGTATGCCAACCACTCCGAATCAACTAAGAGCTCCAATTGGCATTCTGTCCGAACAGGCGGCCAACATTGGTGATTCCGATTCGGATTTGGCCTGTGGATTTGGTTCGAATTGGTCGGTGGGTCGCAGCAGTCTAAGCAGTGGTGGTCCATCCAATGCCTCAGCCCCAAAATATGTATAAGACAACGTACTCTGTAATTGTATTACTTTAACCTGTTTTTATTGCTCTTTTAGCTCTCATAGCTATCTTAGATGTGTCTCGAATATTTTTTTTTTTAATAAATATGGCTTCAAGCGTTTTTTTTGAACCTATCTGTTGTCCTTGTGTAAAATGTTCCCTACTATTGTATCTATTGTATCGTAGATCTAAAAACTCACATACAAGGCCTTACAACACGACAAAAAGCTTTTGCTTCGCTTATAAGTCCTGGATGTTGAAGGAACACAAACGTTCTCAAAACAACCTATATCTACCAACTTCTAGAATCGCCTCCATGCAATGAACCCCAAGTACCTAGCTCCTCAACTGGAGGATGGATTTCTACTTTTTTAGAAAGTTCTTGGCTGTAGCTAACAAGAGGGGTATGTTTCTTCCCTCGATTCGGATGACAGCAGAGAAATTTGCAGATGGAATCAACGGTGGCGTCCTCAGTTCCAATTATGCCGAACTACTTACTTACTTACTTAAGGTGGCGCTACAGACCGGGGTGGTCCTGGGCCTCAACCAACAAGTCTCTCCAGCGATCTCGATCTTTTGCCAGCTGTCTCCAGTTTCGCACGATAAGTTGGTTGAGGTCCCTTTCCATTTGCGTGCGCCACCTGAGTCGCGGTCTTCCTCTACTGGCTGACCCTCGGGTGTGGATTCGAAGATTTTCCGAGCTGGAGCATTGGTGTCCATCCGCTCTACATGAGCCAGCCACCTCAGTCGTTGGACCTTCACTCTTCTGGCTAAGTCGATGCCGCTGTACAGCCCGTACAGTTCGTTGTTGTATATCCTCCTCCACTCCCCGTCTATACAGACGGGACCAAACTACTTGGTGAGCACAATATAAGGTCTACATCGACATATTCGATGCTCAGGCCTTTAACAACCGATTTATCCGACTCCTTGTCGCAGGAGTATACGTGAACAATCTGGCCTCGAGGTTCGATACTGTGTCTTCGCGTCGGGGTGACTGCTCGCCCACGGAAACAATGTCTGTGTTGCAAAACAGCAACGATCTCACGAATTAACTGTTGACGGATCCTGCAAATGAAACAAGAATCTTCGGATCTACACGTGAATTGTTAGATTCCTCAAAGACCAGCGTGGAGTTGAACAATTAACTAAACCCTGAACTACTGTAAAGCTGAAAATACTATCATCCAGAAGGTCCGATGGGACAAAATTGGAAAAAAAGCAGCGCTTCTGTGGATGTGCATTTTAGTTTATATTCCGCCGAAACAAAGGAAAATAAAAGGTACCCGCAGCAGCACTTATGACCGTTATATCCTATACGATAGGATCAAAGCTCGTCCAGGGCTGTTTCAACCTTCTTAAAAACCTAGCGTCCGCAAACAAGATTACTGTAGGCTAAATCCCTGGATGCGGAGGTTTCGAAGGTAATGAATGAGCAGATTCTCTGGCGAGAAGTGGCGCTGAGCATCCATTCTTTGCTTCTTAGCCCTGTTTTGGGGTACCACCCAGTAATATCCACTCCAAACTAACACAATGGGAAGCTGATGGGCTCGCTGAGTATACGGCACAGCAAAACGGCTTGAGGTAAGCGAATAAGTTCATCAATGCCAACAAAAACAGGGCAAAGAAACTACTCGAACTCAACAAGGAGAATCTAAGGATCCTAATAGGCTACCTAACTGGACATTGTCCACTGAGGTACCATCTGCAAAAGATGAACTTATCAGAAACGAGATGGCAAAGCTTATTCTTTGCGTGTGCCCAGGGACAGCAAAGAAACACTACTTCATCTAACATGAGACAAGATACGCCCAGAGGATACTTGGAACATTTAATCTTAAGCGTTATTGAGGTTTATTAAGAGCCTCAATTTGGCTTCTGGTTAACCACTAGGCCAGCACAATATATCTTACAGGTCGCAGTGCATCCGGGCCTTAGTGTCGTATCGTATTGTATGGATGGGGATCCAAAAAGGCAGACTTAGGCAAGAAGTCATGGGTGTCAGACCTGCGTATTATGACAATCCGCATTAAGGATAACTTCGCCAATATCAGGCTGATATGGGTACACAGGAATGCCGACCAAACTAAAAACAGCTTCTACAAACGATTGGACAAGACATAAGTATGGAATTAGGCAATTTAAACAAAAAAAGCTAAAAAGTATTCCAAGGGGCATACTGTCAGAACTGTCAGAATGTAAAGTCTGCACTCCAAAACCTCCGTTGATGAATTCAGGCACATGAAGTTACGAAATATTGTCGCAGTTAGGAAGCAATTCCCGCATCATAAAAAGTGCAAAGGGACTCAGAGTTATCAATGGATTGTCAACCAGATTGTTTAGCTTGCGATCGACGCAAAGACTTTCCCCATGCAGTAATGGGAGTTTGACACTTCCTTCCCCACAACAGCGCAAAGTCAAGGAAATATCATAGGAAATTTTGGCGGAAAGATCGCCAGGTCCTTTTCGACTCGGGTATTTCTGAAGCGAAAACGCATCGTTATTTCCTCGCAGTGCCCACTGGTTAAACAGAAAAGTAAGTTAATAACGAGCGTTGGACTCATGTGGCCCACTATTTGTCTTTACAGGAAGAACAGAGCCAACCAAAAGGAGCGTCCACAGAGATCCCCGAATGCTACAAAGTGGATATAACCTGTTTTTTAAAAGGTCGTTTGAATAGATCGAGTGTTCGGAAAACATGTGAGTATACTCGCGGTAACTGCTACCGCAAGCATACACCGCGATCTTTTGGACACGCCTCACAACGAAGTGCATAATGAGGGTACTGTGGGGATTAGGGGTTGGAGGCAGAGGTTGTTATATTTAGGATAAAAGACCCACACTTCAGCTTTCCAAACTTTCAGCCTTTCTTACAAAAAAAAACTTTTTGGATACAGTTTTGCTTTCGGAGATAGACTTGGAACGAGTGATGACGATCCGGATCGTAGCTCGATTTCATAACATCAACAGAGAAGAGCGACAAAGCCACTTAAGTTTGCTTCTACGAGCTGCTCCATGAAACTTACGAACAATGCGCGAGATAGGACACCAAGATCGTCCGACAACTTTTGTACGATTATCCGAAGACATTACATGCAGGAAATGACCGCCAGAAAGGGATTTAGGTTCATCGACTTTGCCGCGGATCAAGACATGGTAGTGTGAGATTCACACATCCCAACCGGAAGTCACTTCAGCATATTTTCGCCAACCAAATTGATCACTTTGCGATGGATGGAAGACAGTCATCCAGTGTATTGAACGTCCGAGCGTTCTGATGTGCAAGCAACGACTCGCGCCGTTAGCCTGTCGCAGCAATTACAGTTTCAAATATCCGAAAACGCAGCGAGCAGAAGACCGCAAGAAGGTCTGAAGGAAACGGAAACCGAAAACATTCTAAGACGTGGAAAAAAGGAGCAAAATATAAGACCGAGAAGATGCAGAGGTGGTACGTCAGGTGCACGCAACTCGACCCTAGAGACAGCCAACTGAAACAGATTTTTTTTTTTCGAGGCCCTGGTTCATTCCACCAGTATATTTTCATCTCTCAAAGAATCCTATGCTGTTTGTAAGACCAGTAGCAACACTGCCAATAAGCCACAACATCGAAATCCGGGGTTTGATGACGAACGCCAACAATCACAGCAGAAGAAACGTGAAAGGCTTAGCGCCATGATGGTATACCGGAAGTGCATATTTACACGATTACTCTGAACCGAATTTATTGTTTTTTTTTTTTTTTTTCTAGTTGATGTGTGCATTTTTGGAACTGAATTGATATGAGCTCGCATATTTTTACATCAATTCTCATAAATACCACCTCAATCACATATTTTTTAAATGCAATTTTATAAACACCATGCAGATTCAAAACAAACCGTTTCGTCAATGGGTTATTGCATGACCTCTAGCGGCGACTAGGTACGACATTTATGCCACTCATTTTTGGTTGTGAGATTGGCTATACGCGTCTAGATGTATGAGCAAGAGATTTGTTAGTACCATAGATTCTTCAACTATATTAAAACACGTGCACATGTACGCCGGCAAGTTGTCATTTTAACTGTCAACCTTCTGTGCAAAGAAGGGAAGCAACGTCGTTTACAATTTCCATTACCTGATTTATTATTTTGTTTTATTAATTCTTAATCAAAATGGGTAAAAAAGACAAAAATAAGAAAAAGGGTAAAGGAGCTGAAAAGACTACAATGAAAACTGACAAAAAGTTGGCAGCAAAACAAAAGAAACTGCTCGAGAAAATTGGTGAAGTGAGTACCTTACGAGAATTAGAATAATCAATTTATTGTTACATTTATACCTCCATCCATATTCATAGGCTGATATTTCTGAAGTCGTCGCCGGTCTTGAAGCAGAGGAAGCCCGCCTTAAGACAATCACAGAAACAACGTGCTTGGCACCATCGCCCAGGTCGAGTTTTACCATTGTAGCCCATCCCGAAAAAGAGGAGCTTATCCTCTTCGGCGGCGAATTTTTCAATGGCCAAAAGATCTGCATTTATAACGACTTGTTCTTTTATAACATCGGAAAAAATGAATGGAAGCAAGTCCAGTCACCAGGTGGTCCAACACCGAGAAGCGGCCACCAAATGGTGTCTATTGCAAGTGACGGCGGACAATTATGGGTAAATATCCAGACGAGCATTTATTGTTGTCAAAATTATAAAATGATTACTTAAATTCCAGTTATTTGGAGGCGAACATGCCAGTCCATCACAATTGCAATTCTATCACTACAAAGATCTGTGGGTGATGCGTCTGAAATCGAAAACATGGGAAAAGATAAACGCGGCAAATGGACCAAGTCCCCGAAGTGGTCATCGAATGGTAGCATCAAAGAAGAAATTGTTCGTTTTTGGTGGCTTTCACGATAACAATCAATCCTACAGATATCACAACGATGTGCATATATTTTCGCTGGAGTCGTACACGTGGCTTAAATTCGATGTGGCAGGAGCGATTGTTCCGCCTCCACGTTCCGGATGTTGCATGGCTGCTTGTCAGGATGGTAAAATTCTTGTTTGGGGCGGGTACTCAAAGTCGCAAATCAGAAAGGATGTTGACCGTGGCATTACTCATACAGATATGTTCTTGCTGAATCCAGATAGTAAGTACATTTAGCTTAACCATGTCCTTTGCAGTATAACTAACTTGTAACACCTTCATTTCATTATAGAAATCTCGCCGAATGACAAATTCAAATGGACCACAGTCAAAGCAAGTGGTATCAAACCATTACCTCGCAGCAGTGTCGGTTGCGCTGTGGCAGTGACCAACAAAGCTTACTGTTTCGGAGGAGTTATGGACACAGAAGAGGATGAAGAAGATGTACGTGGACAGTTCGGAGACGACTTGTATTGTTTAGATCTAGCTTCGCCTTCGTGGAGACTACTTGAAATTGGAAAAAACCCTAAACAGAAAAATGAGAATGTCAATGAGGAAGCTGCTGGAAGCACCGCTACACAGACGTCTACGGATGGTATATTTACCATCACAGTTGGTGGATCTTCCACCTCAAGTGGAAAAGCAATAGTTTCATCGAGAGCTAAACCCAAGTCAGGGCCTTCGCCGCGTATGAATCCAAGCCTCTGCATTTGTAAAGGAGTGTTGTACATGTTTGGAGGAATCTTTGAAGAGGATAGCAGACAGTACACATACAATGATTTCTATTCACTCGATTTGCACAAGATGGACGAGTGGAAAACGCTGATAGCAAATAATTTGAATCCACATGATTGGATCGATTCGGACAGTGAAGGGAGCTCATCGGAGAGCGATGGCGACGACGATGATGACGATGAAGATGGTGTAAGTGATGATTCTGAATCAGACTCCGATATGGACACAGACTGAAAGTAAAACCAGATTTGTTGCTTGTAAAGTTTTATTTTTTAACTAAATAAAATTGAAAAAACGATTTGGGTTGCATATTTGTTTATAAAATGAAAATTCTCTGGAGAGGAATGTTTTTTCAGTTCCCGATTACTTTTTGGTATAATTATAGGGCAAATATTTCTGTCAAAATCCTCCTGGTATCATTTGGCGTTTCGACCTTGTGCTCAATTGTCCGTGGATCAACAAATATTTCATAATCATTGCCACCAGGTTCCGTTTTATCACCGAAGAAGTGTATTTCTTCAAAGTTATGGAACTTTTCGATATGGCGAAGGCAGTAAGTTTTGTCCCAGCCATGGGGAAAGACATCGAAACTTATTTGCCCTCCAATGCTGTAGGTTAGATCAACATCGTTGAATTCTTGTTTGAGTGCATTAATCATAGCTTTTCGTACACCGTGCTGATTGTCATATTCCGCAAACATATTACGCTCTTCCCTCGTACATTGACGACCAATGGGACAAATGTTCATCATTCCGTTACGAAACTCGAGAAACGTTCCTCTTTTAATTGGAAGTTCCAATTCAGAAAGATATCTCAGAACGTAGTTGATGAACCTTTGGAGTGTTTTTTCACCCAAATGTTCCTGAATTGATTGTTTTCCAACTTCCTTCCCCTTTTCGATTTGTACAAGTCCGTTTTCAGGAAAGATGAAATCGAAGTTATCCAGAATCTTTTTGCCATTCAATTGTTCAAACATCTTCTCCAAATCAGAACCACCGACTATGCCTATTGTTGCTCTTGGTTTAACTTTGGTGTAGAAAAATTCTTCAAATTCGGGCTTTATCACAGTTCGGGGAAATGTCAATGTGCCATCAACATCGAACAGAAGTAAAATTTCGTTACGTTTTAATTTAGACATTGTGGAAAGAAGGAATTTTTTTTTTAATTTTGCTTAAAAATTATTAAGACGGACTGCAGCAATTGCACTCCACCTCCACGTCGCAGACTGACAGGTGGTCGACATAAGGTCATGTGTCTGTTGTTTTGCTCCAGATTAATGGAGTACGTTCCAGATTCAAATCTAAAGACGTCAGTATTGATGTCATTTTTCTGCTGCCATTCGACAGTATTTTTCACGTTGGGAAGGGTTTTTGGTTTTTGCTGTAACTCTTCTCTTCGTCTAAATTATTGAGGCATATTCCAGGAAGAAAAAGAGAGATATCTGTTAAACATATGCCGATCTTCACAGACAACCAAGCGGCAATCAAGTTTTAACCTTCAAATTTGGGTCCCGAGTGAGAAGCTACCAGACCACAGAGAAAATGGAACAACAACAAGGGATGGATAATATCCTTTGATCTCACGAAGAGTAATGAATGATGAAAACCTGCAACATTAATTAAGGCGATTGTTACCCACGATAAGAGTGGAGCTTATTTGTTATTGGAGGCAGGCATGAGCCAGAAGAGAAGCACGCGATAGAGCCAATATACAAATGCTTAAGCCTTAGTTTTATTAACTTATCTCTGATTATGAAATAAGTAATTAAGCAAATAAGTAAGCAGGTTATTATTTATTTTCCATTTTAGCTCTTCGTAGTGTAAACAGAACCTAATCAACGAAAAGTATCAACACACAAGAACCAAATCAAACAAACTTCTTCAATTGTCAAAATCTAGTACTTTGGCAAAATAGCCAGTGTTATTCGTTTTGGGTGTGTCGATAATAAAAGAAATGAATTGTTGAAGAAGACCTTTTTACCTCTTTATTATATTTTAAATTGTGCCTTGTTTTAAAACAATATGTTAAACTTATTAATTATTTGTTCCGCATTATTCGTGTTTCCGCACATTAATGGTTAGTCTTCCAATAAGTGAGAATTAATGAGTTAAAATGTTGAATGTTAGGATTGGGGCGTAGTACACAAAACAGAAAATTAATCACAAAGTTGAATTATTTTTTCGAATTTAATAACAATTTACTCAACCTTAAGTAATAATTAACAGATTACGAGTTCTTCATTTTTGCCTAAGTCGATAATTGGTCAATATTTTTTTAGTTTTTGGTTGACTAATTTTGGTCAACAGGTGTCATGGCTACAACAGTGCACCGCTTGTTACAAAACAAACATTTCTACTAAAAACTTTGTTAATTCGATGTAAATTGTGGAATTGGCGAAAAAACATGATCTACTTTGCTCAAATATTTACTGTTAACTAATCATTTACTTGTGACTTGAATATATTTGTGATAACTAAGTCGTTTTGTTTTTAAAATTGTATGTACATCAATATCCTTGAGGTGCTTCGTATTCTTTATGACAATTTCCTTCATTTGATCCAACCGAGTTTAGTTTCGTAGGTTTTTAACTATAGTTTTGTGTGTACCAGTATAATTCTTTTAGTTGAAGATGTCGGTTGTAGCTGACCTACTCCCAATATTATCAAATTGTTTAAAAAAATGTACATATATAATATGACCAATCCGATAACAGGTTTGGGATTGACGAATTGTAACCATAACGTGATACATGTATAAATGTGATACAAAGCATTTGCACCCTTTTGCTAACTCAACATTTAACACCACCTCTGTTCAACTGACCAATTTATGTCACGTACCTACTTTATTGTGCAAATTATATGGTCCTCAAATTCATCTCCTTTTGACTTGACTCCCAACATCTATAGACTTTTTAACTAAAAACATCAATTTTTATCTTTAGCACAATATGGATTTACTGAACATAAAGTCAGTAATATGGTATGGTGTACAAAGAATATAGAGGAACAGTACAAATGCACAAACTTAACGGCGGCTCTTGAACGTGATCGGGTGTTCTTCGATGAATTGCTACTGAATGTAACATGTCTTAGAGCCTACAGTCCCGACGAGTGTATTCATCACATCGATAGAGAGCATGCACACATTACAACTCTTGATGCCGGTGATGTGTTCATGGCTGGACGATACAATTCGCTGGTACCAATTTTACAAGAAAAGTTTGAAGGAGGCTTCACCAACTACTATTCCGTGGCAGTTATGAAAAGGAATGATGTACCCGAGCTTACTAGTCTTCGTGATCTTCGTAACAAGAAGGCTTGTTTTCCCTGGGTTGGCAGTTTAGCTGGATGGATAGTTCCAATTTACACGGTTTGTCCGATTACATTTTTAAAGATGCAACGAGATCATCTTTGGTTCTTTCTTTTTAGTTGCAACATGAAGGTGGGATGGAAGTAACAGATTGCAACAACCAAGTGAAAACGGCTGCAAACTACTTCAACGATTCTTGTGCAGTTTACTCTTTGATCGACAAATACAATCCGATCGGTGACAATTCTGACAAGTATGTTCTTTTGTTTTTGCCTTTGAATGAGTAACTTAAGAAATTTTGTCTAGACTTTGCAATTTGTGCACGGGAAAGGTACAAGGCGGTCGATGCTCCCCAAGTGATCCGTATTTTGGCTACGCGGGTGCTTTTAGATGTTTACTCGAAGTTGGCCAAGTAGCTTTCCTCCGACATAGTACAGTTGCTGAAATGATTGCCAGCCCGGAATACAGTTAGTACTTTTTCTTCATAATTCAGACGATTTTTTCTGCAACTTTTTTTTTCAGAAACCGTTTCTGCGGATCGTTTCGAACTGCTGTGCAAAGATGGACGGCGTGTGCCATTAACAGAATACATGCAGTGCAATTGGGGACTAATACCCTCTGATGCTGTTGTAACATCTTCGGCACGATCAATTGTGGAGCGCAGAAAATACCAACGATTCTTGCAGCGTGTAATCGAATTGTATTCAGAAGGTGTGCAAAACGAAACAACAACCAATAATCAAAACGACTACGCAAATCGAAACTACTTCAATAATCAGCTGCAAGGAAACAGAAACAGAAACTTTAATAATAATCCACAAGGAGGCAACAGAAACCTTAACAATCAAAATAATGATCCTTATTCTCGAAATGCATACAACCAATATGACAGCGTTAATCGACGTACAAGGCAAATCGACTCAAGTTTTCGGACGTCGACGGACAGCAACTTTTTGGAAAACTCAAATCAGTCAGTGTTGATAGAGAAATTCAGAATTTTCGAATCAAGAAAGTACGGGAAGCCAAATCTTCTATTCCAGGTATGAAATCCAATCTTAAATTTAATTCGTTTATCAATGAAAACTTTTATTTTAGGATGCGGCAAGATCGTTGGTTCCTATAAAGGAGGAAGAACAATCATTCAGTAAATATTTGGGAAGCGCAATGGACTACATTTACGGCATTCGAGAGTGTCCAGTGGGACGAATGACATTGTGCGTTACCTCCGATCCTGAATTGGAGAAGTGCATCAAGATGCGCGTAAGTAGATATTGTAGTTGTTTTAACACCTTAAGAAAATCGGACAAAGTCACTGGACATTCACACTAATTTGAAAGATGAGGGGACTAGCCATTTAGCAGATCTAAGTTCTCAAATTTATGATAAAGTTGTGGGGATTGCATTCGAGATGCGGCCAGAATATCCTCAGAATAAAGCGTAGACTCCTACTTACTGTACAAACAGAGTGGAGTGGAGGACAAAGCTGCGAAAATCCTCCGAGCAAAGAGCACGAGAGGAGAGCAATGATGAAGGCTAGCCAGAGTGAGGAGCAAAGAGGAGAGCAAATTAGAAGCAAGAGTTATATTACATACATACACATATATAATAGCGATCCGCCCCGACTTCGTACGAGTACAATTATTGTTTTTCCGTATGTTTTCCTTTATAGCAGCTTATTCGTTCGGTCATTACCCAAATCTCAGCGAAAAGTGGGTGGCTTATCCTTAAGTCTCACAATGTGAACCGTTCCTCGCCACGGTTGCGCTGTAACATCCAATCCATGTACACAATTAAAAGGAGAGGTGACAAAAAGCACCTCTGGCGAAGGCCAATGCTCGCACCTAAAATCAAAGCGATGATAGCGGAGAAATCAAACATGTTTGAAATTACCGCTTTGCTCTCTTGTCGAAGCTTTGCTCAACTTTCGAATGACGTTCCACTCTGTGCGTTACTCTTTCATTACAAGTGTTTGATTTCATCGCTTTGCTCTTTGCTCTTGCTCACTTTCTGCTCCACTCCGTTTGTACACTTACACCGTGCGAGCAACAGCAGTGCATACTTTTTAGGAACCCGTACGGAAGTATTTATTTAACGTTGGAGCGGAACAGATTCAACATGGTTTAAATGCTAAGAAAATTACGTGTCCCGATTTTGTAGTGCATTTCAAAGGCAGCTTTTACTTTGCCAATTTCGCTGCGAATTATTTGCCGTATGATGTAGTGGTCACCGTAGATCAGTAGCTAGTGTGTTTGTCTTCTCTGCGAGCTGTGCAGGTTCGAGCTCTAGTAATTTGAACCAACCGGCTGTCGTGTCAGCTATTTATTACATCTATAATGCCGTACGAAAGCAACAAACATTGTTAGCGTGGTCAAGAGGTTTCAGATAGGATGTCATAGTCCACAGTAAAGTTAGTCTTTCCTCCGTCAAAGTTATACTAAATGCAAAGGCACGAAATACACCCCGTCATACCCCGCTTTTGACTTTATCTTGCATCCTCCCACTCTGTGGAGCGATACAGCAAACATCTACGTATCAGCCCTTAAAAATAAATTTTTCTGGAATGCATTTTCTGCGCAATTCCAAACAAATCTTGAAGTAATAGATGATGAAGCGGAGACCTTTACACCATGCGTTGCCCTACAATGATCTACAAGTCGACACAGTTAAATGCTAAGCAGAAGTCAGCCTGCTCGACTTCGAGTGATGAATCTAAAGGGTTCTCTGTCCAGAAGTATTTTAGCTATTTCGGCTACTGAAGAAAGTTTTGACGTCTAACTAGATAATTAATCTCTTGTTTCAGTTTTCCATGCAACTCTGTCGACTTATTTATCCGCAACCAACAAGCCTCTCAAATTAACTCGGTCCTTAGTGAACTACCCCCGTTGCAGAGTTTTATACTTCATGAATTAATTTCATCCGAATATCTTACGAGGAATCTTTTGTTTGAAACCATCGTGTATATTTTTATCCACCAGTAGGACTGGAATGATTAAAATCTTAGTTTTCTTAGTTGTTACGGGTAGAGCCTCCATACTCAATTACCTTCTCAGCCCAAACGCCCAAACAGTGATCGGCAAGAGTTGTTCATAGTTTGATTTCTGATGAGACATAAAAAGATTGCCTTACTACGTCGAGGTTATAGCTTATTCGGCTTCGATGTTAGATGTTAGAAATCGGGGTGTGTGTGCGTACACTGCGACCTGTTTAGATCTATTGTGCTCCCCCGTACTCATATTGGCCGATACGTCTCGACCTAGAGAACCTCTTCCAATCCAATCACTCTGAGAAATCGGAGTATCTGGATTGGGTCCAACGATGGGAGATCAATTTCAAAGAAAGTGTGCGCTCCCAGGTGTGCTCTTCTTTTGTGGATCAATGCTCCACAGTCCATAAGGAGGTGTGACGGAGTCTCCTCGGGATCGCTGCAGAATCTGCAGTTTCCATTTGCTTCTATTCCCATTTTCCTGAGATGCTCCCTGAGTCTGTAATGGCCCGTTAGGAAGCCCGTTAGAATGCGAAGCTGGTTTTTGCTGGTACCTAGGCAGGCCTTGCTCCTCCTTCGGTCGTAGTTCCCGAGGAGTTCCTTTACCTGCCTTAGTCCTAACAGTGTTTCCCATAGCATCCTTCTTTTGCACTCTTCCTCTTGGATCCGGTGCGGTCCCAGCCCGCAGAATGGTTCGGTTCTAACAAATGGTGTTTCTGACCCTTTCCTTGCCAGTTCATCGGCTGCCTCATTTCCCTCTATCCCTACCTACATGACCTGGCACCCAGTAGAGGGTGACTTTATTGTTCCGGCCAAGTCTGTTTATCTTCTCCAGACACTCGTAAACCAGTTTAGATCTGATTTCATAGGAACTCAGTGCCTTGATGGCAGCCTGGCTGTCTGATAGTATCGCGATGTTTTGCTCGTGATATTTCCCATTGAGGCTTATTTGTACACATCTTTCGATCGCATATACCTCTGCTTGAAAAATACTGGGCGATGTTCCCATTGGCTCCGAGAACTTGGTTCGGGGACCGTATACTCCCGCCCCGGTGCCCGTGTGTTTTTTAGAGCCGTCGGTGGACCATTTGATGGTGTTGTGTTCAAATTGATACACTCCGTCGTTCCATTCTCATTTATTCGGCTTACTATAGACTTTTGGTGCAGCCTAGAAGAAGCCGGCAGAGATTATATTAATACTTATCGATCTGCCTGTCTCATGGGAATATACAAAGAATTCACAGCCTATTTCTAATGTCTTAAGTTGTATCGGCGTACCACCACCGACGAAATGATATTATAACGCTTTGCAGCACGTGGAATATTAAACTCTTACTCTTCGGACATTGTGAACATAACAAAGTGTAATTTAATGTAAATTTAATTGGCATTTAATTTACATACCATCGAGTGAGTTTGCTGCTTCCAAATTCATATAAGGGTTTCACAAAAAACGATTGAACCTCATCTGCGGACTGTCAGGTACACTTAAAACAATCCTAAGTCTACACAACTACATACATTCTGCTAAATGTGGCCATGTTTCTGTCTGTCGCTTATTTCTTATTGGGAATGAGGTTCACTCCCCCATCGTTTATTTTGTTTTGAACGTACATAATTAGAAAAAAAAAAAAACGTTGGTGCTTTAAAAATAAATTTGAATGCGAAATTGACTAGAATTGTGTAACCATATCGTGTAGCGTTTAGCTCTCACAGGTACTTAATTAAATTACTCTCTGGAGTACAACATTAGCTATGGTAGGGGTAAACCAGTGACTTTCTCATTCACACAGAGGTCTGAAAAACATGGAAACAAAGGAGAGGGATTTCATAATCTGAGATGGGCAAAATATTTCTGAACCAAAACGTCCACAGTCCATTTATTACAGAACATGTGTTTGTTTTATAATGATTTTTCGACACCTTATTTAATTTATCTCACACAGACGGCGCTCAAGGCACAAATCTTAAAACCAGAGCTGCTTTGCTATAAGGCCCACTCGCATATCACCTGCATGCAGTCTATACAAACCGGTCGAGCAGACGTTGCTGTATTAGATGCCGGCGATGTATACACTGCAGGACTAAACTATGGCTTGATACCTTTTATGTCTGAAGTATACAATCTGGGAGAGCCGGAATACTATGTAGTTGCAGTTGGCAAAGAAGAAGATCCTGATACTGAGCTGACATATCTTAAGGGCAAATACACTTGTCATACAGGCATAAACACGGCAGCTGGATGGACATACCCAATGGCATATTTCATATCAAACGGGTGGATAAGGCCTTATGGATGCGACAGTGTGCGAGCTGCTGCGGAGTATTTCACAAAATCATGTGTTCCCGGTGCGATTAGTAGTGAATATAATACTGGCGTTCCATATGACAGTATGTGTGATCTATGCCACGGCACTAGCTATCGGTACTGTCGCAGAGATGCTTCTGAAGACTATTACG
This sequence comes from Matsumyia berberina, assembly GCA_917880715.2. Lineage (NCBI taxonomy): Eukaryota > Metazoa > Arthropoda > Insecta > Diptera > Syrphidae > Matsumyia > Matsumyia berberina. The sequence goes on from OU862870.1 coordinate 43,345,299, forward strand.
GACACACGGGTGCATTTAGGTGCTTGGTGGAAGGAGGTGGGCATGTTGCGTTTATGAAACACACTACAGTCATGGAGAGTACAGGTGGCAAACGAAGTGAATGGTGGGCTCGAAACACTCTTAACGATGATTTTGAACTTCTCTGCACCGATGGTAAGTTTCAATCAAATCGCACAAGCATATTTGAAATTACAAACACTTATCTACATGTGTATTTTGTAGGAACACGCGCCGAGCTTAACGAATACGAACGATGTAATTTGGGAAAAGTAAAGGCCAACGCCATTGTTGGTAGAGGCGGGGCAGGCTTTAACGAAACTGAAATCAACGCATTCATTAACCTGTTCACATATGCCCAGCAATTGTACGGTCGCAAAGATGTCGATGCATTTAGTTTTAGTATGTTCTCTTCGCCTGCACCGTTTTACGATTTGATCTTCCAAGATGCAACAAGACAACTGCAAATAGTCAAACCAGAAGAACGTAGTTATGACCAATATCTGGGACCGAATTACATGCGAGCGCGACGCATCACCGATTGCTATTCTGGAGCCAGACAAGTCGGTGTTTCTATTTATTTAATTTTGCTGACACTAAGTGCCTTTATAAGTGCGTGAAGAATTAATTGAATTATCGTGTAATTAGTACAAGTACCTAAGGTAAATAACATTTCTCGAATATTTTGATAAGATGACAAAAAATCACAACCGTCCAAATCATTCCATGCCGCATTGGGGTGATATCTTGCACATAGAATCTCGTTTTACATTTCCAAAACGAATATAGGTTAAGATATACATATGTGAAGTGTTTTTTTTTTTTTTAATATGTTTTCAATTGTCCGTCCATTTTACATTCCTTACGCCAAATAAATAAATTTTATATTTTTCACGTAAAGAAATGTTTGTTTTATTTCTGTGGTTTGCGCTGCCCAACTATGTGCCATTTACCCTAAAACGAGTTTTCTCTTTTCCGCATTGAAGCGAGACAGCGCTATGGAGTTTTCCAGCAGGCAAAGTATGTCGACACGACATCTACTCGTATCTTTTAAATGAAAAGGCAAACCGGCTGGGATGGAATGAATAAAGTAAAATGTCAAAAATAGGTTAGGCGCTTACGCTGAGGTTCTCGCCCCTCGTTCATAAATTGGTCAATCGTTATTCGATTGCTGGTACTTGAGGGTGGTGTCACGTTCTTTGGTGATTCATCGGTCGTTTCCACAGTACGCTACTTCCTTTCGAAGGACTTTCCTTGCAGTGTATCTCGAAATTTGTATTTTTTTTCTTCTTAAGTGATTCATTGAAAATTTGTGTTAAGTGTGTGTCGTTCATTTAAGATGTCCATCAACTTACGCACCATTTATGCATTTGCACGGGAAATGTATCCGAAGAGGAGCACGGAGCCAATTCAGTACGGAACTGCTGGATTTCGTGGAAAGTATGTGAGAGTGCATTTATTTTTAGAATTGGTGCAGGTATTTTTATAAGATTAGTGTATCTCTGCGCCCATGCCCATTTTAAATTGTTCAAGAAACTGAAACGTCACCAGTGAGTAAGCACCTACATTCCATTCCCGTGTGCATTGAATATAAAGATTAAAATCTATTTCGCCTTGGTGGAGTTCTGGCATCTCGCAAAACGTAAGACAAATGGTGTTGTGGGGAAATAACCTGACACTTTTAATTCCTAAGCTGGCTCGTGTTGGCTCTTGGCTGCTGGCTGGTGCCGTGCGTGTTTATTTGGTGACATTTTTATCATTGCATGAGAGATTTCCTGATGAAAGGAGAACATTTAATTTACTCGTCCACTCTTCATAAGTAAAAGGGGGATAACGAGAGTATAAGAGAGCGAGAGAGAGAGGGAGTCGTAAACGAGTGCAAACATTTCTCCAGTAATTCATATATTTTGCTATATATACACTTCCAATAATAAAAACCGACACTTCTAATTTAAAGTGTTTAAACATTTATTGCCATGGGAAAACACGTTAAATTTGAATTCAGATGTCTTGTAAAAACACATAGAGGCTTCATTCAGGCCATGTGTGTAAAGTGTTAAACAAAATAAATTGTTAAGACCTGACAAAGGAAAACAAGTGAACATATGCATATGTGCTTGCAAGGCCGCACGAAACTGAAGGCGTGGTGGGCTTTATACTCCAAATGAAGCTTTTAAGCAGTCCGTTGTGGAGAGGAGGGATACACTAATTTCCATTTCCTCTCCACCTGTCTAGCCCTGTCGAAAAGAAAATTACTCCATCTAAGAGCGCTCGTCTTCGACGATCTAGATGACAGAGATAAGCCAAAGTCTGTTGTCCGATTGGTAGCTCCTCTGTTATCACAAGGGACTTTAACCACAAGGGACCCCTTTAACCTACCTACCTGACTTTGTTTTGATTTTTGACCACTAGATCCACCTTTGCTGCTTTCGTTTCAATACTCACGAACGCCTTACTGACATCACGCTATGTTCTTCTGATAATGCCATTATCGTCAGCCTATGTGAGTAATTGCACGGGTTGATTAAAAATTATGTGTTTGGGGTGGGCGGGTGATTTTTGCACTATATGTTTAAGAACAATGTTAAAGAAATGACATGGCAGCCCGTCGCTTTTTATAAAAATGCCTCGATGATGTCTTAACCAGTCTTGATGAAGCGGCATGCATTCTTTATCGTCATTCTGCGCAATCGGTTCACACATAACTCTGTATAGCTTTTCTCTGTCATTACTCGTAATATGCGGCCTGTAAATCGATATTTGCAATTTTTCAGTTTTATCAAAGATCTGCCTCTGGTCCAGCCGTGATATGATCTTATAGGCGATATTAAATACATTGGTACCTCTACAGATGGCTCTTTCCTTGAAGATCAGACAAACAATGCTAAGATTCTATTCATCGGGCGGAGTTGGTGCATGTTCAGCTAGGTCGTCAGTTCCATCAGCTTTTATTTAAATTCAATAAATAAATAAATAGCTGGCGCGACAGCCCATCAAATCATTGTCGCATTTTTCGCACGAATGGAAGGGACCGCCAATTTATTGGCTGCTCCGAACGGCGAATTTTGAAGTTTTTTCATGAGGATTTGTGCTCTCAGAGGTTGATCATTCCCCGACGGTAAATAAAGCTGGCGCCCGAACCTACTCCACTTGCACAGCAGTCCTGACTGACCATTTTATTTATTTAAATCTTTATTTAAATCTGACTGTGTTTACTTCATACAGTACTAAGGGACAGATTTTGTAGAATGGTTCATTTGCAGTCTGGTTCTTACATATCCCCAGCACAGACTGCAATTCTACTTCGATCACTTTATCACCTTATTTGTCCTTTCCTTCATCTCTCATTTATTATGTTCTACTTATGTACATAGTTTATTTAAATGAAATCATTGCGTAGGGTTTATTTTTTGTTTTCCATTTACACAGTTAAATTTTTATTTTTTTTTCAGGGCTGAGGATCTGGACAATGTCATGTTTCGTATGGGAGTGCTGGCCACGCTGCGATCTCGTATTAGGAATGGTGCTGTAATCGGTGTCATGATTACAGCATCTCATAATCCGGAACCAGACAACGGTGTTAAGTTAATTGACCCCAAAGGAGAGATGCTTGAACAAAGTTGGGAGAAAATTGCCACGGATTTGGTTAACGTTAGTGACCAAGACCTGGAAGTAGAGGTTGGAAAAATAATAAAAGAGAATAATATCGATGTGGGCTCTTCTTCGCACGTTTATGTTGGTATGGACAACCGTTACCACAGCCCCAGGCTTCTCAAGGCTGTAGCTGATGGTGTAATCGCTGTAAAGGGAAACGTCAAAGAATTCGGAATTGTCACAACTCCCATGATGCACTACTTGGTAGTTTGTGCAAATACCAGAGGAGCGTATGGAGTGCCAAGTGAAGAAGGTTATTACCAGAAGCTTATCAAGGCATTTGAAACCATCCGAGGAGATAAATTGGAAAACGGAAATTACAAAAATAAACTTGCTTTTGACGGTGCTAACGGTGTAGGTGCACGGAAAATGATACAATTTTTGAAACGCATGAAAAACTCTCTTAATGTTGAAGTATTTAATAGTGGAAGCGGCAAAATTAACCACGAATGTGGAGCCGATCACGTTAAGGTTAAGCAATGTTGTCCAATCGCAATGCCTATTTTGGAACCAAACACAAGATGTGTAAGCGTTGATGGAGATGCCGACAGAATTGTGTACTTCTTTACAGACGAAAATGGTCATTTTAATTTGTTGGATGGCGACCGTATTGCGACTCTAGTAGCTGACTACTTGATGGATTCGGTTAAGAAGTGTGATCTTGAACTGGCTATGGGTCTTGTGCAGACAGCTTACGCCAACGGTGCCTCCACTGACTACATAAAAAATGAACTTAAAGTGCCAGTAGCCTGTGTGCCAACTGGTGTAAAACATTTACATCACAAAGCCTTAGACTACGATATTGGTGTCTACTTTGAGGCTAACGGTCACGGGACTATTGTCTTCAGCGACAAGGCCAAATCAACGATTAGAAAAGCAGCAGAAGAAAACAACGAAAACGAAAATGCCAAAACATTACTCAATGTTATTGATCTCATTAATGAAACTGTGGGCGATGCTATTTCGGATATGCTACTGGTTGAAACTATTCTTCACGCCAAGGGTTGGGATGTGACTGATTGGCTGCGTACTTACACTGATCTTCCAAACTTGCAACTAAAAGTGAAAGTGCAAGACCGCAATGTGATCACAACTACGGACGCTGAGAGAGTGTGTGTTACACCTGCTGGACTTCAGGAGGAAATCAACAAAGTCGTTGGTAATTATAAGCGAGGGCGAGCATTTGTTCGTCCCTCTGGAACCGAAGACGTTGTCAGAGTGTACGCCGAGGCAACTACTAAAGAGGTTTGTTTGTAACTGAATATTAATATATGTCATTTGAAATGTTTTTCATTTCTCAGGATGTGGATAATCTGGCGTATCAAGTTGGTGCATTAGTCTACAAAATGGCTGGTGGCGTAGGTCCTGAACCGTTGGCCCCAGTCGAAAAAATTAATTCTCATATTTAACTGTTAGGTTTGTTACGTCGCCGAATTTTATTAAATATAATTGATGTTTTGACACACATAGAGAATTTATTTTATACCGTATTTATACTTGCAATTTTATAGTGTTCCCTAAATATGAAGCACATTTACTTATTTGCTACATTCCACTGCCGTTGTCAACGTATTTGAAATGTAGTGTACAATGTAGCCGTTGCTGTTAAAGTTATACAAATAATTTAACGAAGAGTAAATTAGAATAAAAACGTCTACTAAACAATTTTGTTTTTTTCTCTATTTTTGAATTTTATTTTCAACCTTGAACAGCTTTCCCGATGGTGGCTAATGAGACATGATTTTTTTATAAGGTAGGCAAACAGGCACAATCTGTTCCCAATCCATGGAATTACCGGCATACGACGACTATGTTGACATGTTCAAAAGAACATAGGTGATGTCAGTAGAATATTCATTAAATTAGTAATCCATCTAGACATCTATCTATTTAGACGACACTAGTCCTAAAACAAAACAAGACAAACTCTTCGCAATAGCTGTTTCTGAAGTTAACAATAAAAATTAACAGTAGAAAAGCCCTCCCTCGAGCAATTGACGGGAGTGTGCAATACCCCATACTATTCAGTCCGGCTTTATTGCGTAAAAGCATGGGTTTTGTCAAGAATAAAGTCTCTCTTGGTTGAGGGGAAGTATTTCAGATGATCTTTGGTCACGTTTACTCAGAGGACGAAAATTCCTTTGTAAAGTATGCCATGCAATCCAACTAAACAATCAGAAAGAAGAGGAGCAGAACATTTAAAAATAATTCGAGGTCACTGCGGAAGAGTTGATTGGTGTTGAAACGTGTTGCAGAATACCACAAAGACAACCCGCAGGTATGATTGCCATCAAAAATATAAGGAAACTGGAAGTCATCGACAAAAAACATCGGACATTGCGTCCATATTCCTGGACACATTAGAAATATTAGAATAAAGGTCTAAGGACTCGTAAAAGAGAGACTTTTTGCAGGTTTTTTTTGTGCAGGATTTTGCTCACTGCCCTCAACGGTAAACAAATATGAACAAGGGCCATCAATTGTTCTCTCACACACATCGGTCACGATCCACGCTTCGATTGCGAGCCGCGACCGTTTCTCCACGCGAAAAATAAGGAAGGATTTCTTTAAGTAATAATCATACGTAATTTCTTAAAAGCCCCGGACACATTTGTAAAATCTCCGTACGTCCTTTAAAAGGCGACAGTGCCCGGGGGAAAAGAGGACGGATGGCAAGCCTATCCGCAGGAGTAGTTGATGTTATATGCCATTGGACCAATCTAATTGGAGAGCATTGTTGTTATTGATTTTTGGTACAAGATTACCCTGTAAGTAAGTATTCTGTAACTGTTTCGACATAAGCGGCAAGACTGATTAAGAGAATACACGAGAAAGTGGTGTCATAAACCAAAGCCAAAAGTTGTCACAAATATTTTAAAATTTAACTACATACATCAGTTCCAAATTTAGACACGTGCATTGACTAATATTTATTAATGATTCGTTGTTTCAATGAATTTATATAAAGAAACATATGACAACTTATCGCAGGATATACATTTTTTTACTTAGTTTTCCACTTAAGACGTAATACAGAACTTTTATCAGCAAAATGCATTGATGGATTTACACACTTAATAATTGTTATCTCTACACAGGATTTGTTAGTGGAAAAATATAGATTAACCAGTCGCATGTCTTAAGCGAAATAAAAAAAGAAAATTTGATTGAGTAACGTGCAATTACTTGATTGTTTCATGAAACAGATAATATGAGTCAACAACTTACTGCATTTCTGCATTTAATATATGTTCATAAGCAACTCATCTATATCTTCGTTTAAAAGCAATCTATTACCTTTTTTTTGTAATAAAATTGTTACAATTCTATCCTGTCAATTCATATATAAAAGCATCGACCTGCCCTGTCACCACAAATCTCTCTTTCAATAAAGTTTTCTGATGCAATACGCTTTTTCGCTACAAAATACTTAAGAAAACAATTTTATAAATTTCAAACTATTTTAGCAGAATAAATAATAATTAATCATCATGGACGCGGATGAAGCGGTAAGTCAAACAAATAAATCAAAAAACAACAAATATGTGGCAGTCACAATGTGCGAAAAAAAAAATTAGGTTATGAATTAGAAACTAATAAAAGAAACACCCACAGAATTTTGATACAACTCTGTTAAAAAAGAAAAAGAAGAAGAAGGCTTTCGACTTGGACGCAGCTTTGGGTATTGATGACAGTACCAAAAAGACCAGCGATGGAACGGCCGAGGAAGAAACCGGTGAAGCACTTCCAAATGATGCGGAGGACGTTCTAGACTTGGAGAATTTCGGCAAAAAGAAAAAGAAGAAGAAGAAGCCTTTTAGTCTAGAAGAATTAGATGTCGCACTACCGGTAAGAGGTAACGAACCAGAACCAATCGAAGTTCAAAGTGAAGAAATGAATCAAGAGGAGGATGTTGATTTGGATATGGACTTTTCGAAGACCAAAAAAAAGAAGAAGAAGAAGATAGATCTGGACGAATTGGTTGCTGAAAAACAAAACGAAGATAAAGGAGACGACAAAGAAAATGGTAAGTTTTATCAGTTGTTTTTTCTAACCTTGTGTACAATGAAGAGAATAATTTTTATTTACCTTGTCTATAACATGCCTTACCGATGCGGATTTGAGCTTCAGCGAATCCGGTACTTAACATATAAATTTTTTTTTAGAAACATACTCTTAATATGAATTTTAATTTACCTCTGAGACAAGGACTTTTATTTATCCAAAAACTGCAAAGCACGTTTTTGATTTAGCGCATAGAAAATATTTGTATTGTACATATGCTTGTTGCAATGTATTCATTAAACAGTGGCGCGAAAGAGAGAGACTTTCAAGGGCCGATGGTCATATAAGTATTTAAAAGGTCTTTTAGAAGTCTAAATTTGTCTTCTTTCACATAAGTGAACATTGTGAAATTAAAAACATGCACTCATACCGTGCGATGTAACTTTGTCGAATCGATGCTTTTTTTGTAATATGACTCATGAATCCGCGATCAAGTGACCATGTGTATGTTGGCATGAATCGTGTATGGTGGTGTATTAACAAAAATATGTACCAAGTCAGGAAGGAGGCTGCACTTGTATTGCATCATTCGAACTAAAGCAGTAACAGAATAACTTTCCGAAAACAACCAGCCTCTAAATATGTTGCACGACAGCTTTGAAGTGTTGGTAAAAATTACTAACTTCAATCTCTTCAACTATCGTGCGGCATAGGCCGTTAACAAAACCTGCGCGCCATTTTTGACGGAGTTTTGCAATACATTTCAGTTCCCAAACGACTCGTACCCAGTCACTTCAAATCCTCGTCAAATATTTTGCGTTTCATTTGCTTAGAGCGGCCGATTTTTCTGCCTAATTGAGTGTGTGGATGCACAGTCGAATTGTCTTCGCGCCGTTATGTGTCTTTGATTCACTGCACTTTTCCCGTCTATAGGTTCCTGACCTTGTAACTTCTTTACCACGGATGTAGATAGCACTGCGACCGGTATAGATCTATTACACCCTCTTACCTAGGTGCTCTGGCCAATGTATGATTGAGTTAGAGCCTTGGAGGGTAGGCTCTAATTCAAGCTGACCTTACATATGTATGTATCCTCATTGTAAGAAATCTATATACGAAAGTTTAGAGTTTACTAGTGGCAGCAGTGATGGTCAGTTTGGTTCTATTACTCTTTCAGATCCGAAGACAGTTTTTCTGTTACCGATTCTGGTGACGCATCCAGTTCGATGCCGTAGGCCGCAACCATACTTTCTGAATAAGGAAAGCATTCGAGTTTGTCCACCTCATGACCAGCGGGGTTTCATTAACCGTTTAAATTCAAAAAGCATTTACCCCTTCTTTGCCAACCTTGTTGCGCTGTCATATCCTGCTTTGAAAACTCGCGTTACACTGTCGGAAGCTTGCTCTAGCTGGTGCATAAGCATCTAATCATTCGTCATGCATTATACTTAGACCACAATTTTTGCAGTTGTGAAATTGGAATCAATCTAAGAGCTCTGGAGATGTCTCTGACTAGATATCTACTTTTTGTAAGGGTTACAGTTTGAATCTAGTTACTTTTAGCGAAATTATCGTTTGTAAATTTTAACTGGTTTTTTTTTATAAAGTGGTCCACTCAGTCCGTAGCTCAATTTGTTTTTTTAATTGCATTTCAATTCTAAAGTCAACACGCTTATTTATTGGTGTTAAATTTTCTATTATTTCTCCTAGTCGATGAGAACAGCACTTCGTGGGCCGGTTCCGATCGTGACTACACATACGATGAATTGCTGAAACGCGTTTTTGAAATAATTCTGGACAAAAATCCCGATATGGCTGCCGGACGTAAGCCGAAATTCGTGATGCGACCACCGCAAGTTCTTCGCGTAGGCACGAAAAAAACTTCGTTTGCAAACTTTTTGGACATTAGTAAGACATTGCACAGACAACCGAAGCATTTGTTGGATTTCTTGCTAGCGGAATTGGGTACTAGCGGCTCGATGGACGGCAATCAACAGCTCATCATAAAGGGTCGCTTCCAGCCGAAGCAAATCGAAAATGTACTCCGTCGGTATATCAAGGAATATGTGACGTGCCACACCTGTCGTTCAGCGGAAACAATTCTGCAAAAAGACACGCGACTCTTTTTCCTTCAGTGCGAATCCTGCGGATCAAGATGTTCTGTGGCCAGCATCAAGTCTGGTTTCCAGGCCGTCACCGGAAAGCGTGCGGCGATCAGAGCGAAAACAACTTGAAGTCCTTGAATACGTGTGAAATGCAATTGTTTCGACAGTTAACTATATATTTTAAAACAAATTTTATGTAAATTTTCACCCAGATTTACAAAAATTATATAAAAGAAATGAATGCAACATATAAGAACAAAACTGGATCTATGAAATTATTTTTTATTTACAGTAATGTTGTGCAAGAATAAAATTGGTATACACTGGTAAATTACATTTTTTTGGTGTTGTCTTGTGTTGGTGGGTCGTTCAATTGGTGTCCTTTAAACCTTTTGGTGTACCAGTCGATTATAAAATTTTTCACAGCTATTTCCAAATCTCTGTTTGCATCGGAATCTAAAATAACTTCGACGGCACTGAAGAAAACTTCTTCGAAAAACTTAATCGGGCGACCAATGAGCAATGCTTTTGTTCCATATGGGAGGTAACCCACTTCAAGCAATTGACTACGTGTTGTTTTTATAATGCTCTGAATGCTGTTGTATAGTTCTTTATTGCTACCGAAAGTGCGAAAGCATTGCATTTCTAATTTACATAGATCGTTGAGAGCTTCGCTCGTCAATAGTCTTACTTGAATCAAACCAGTTCCATCATCGAGACAGTAACGAAGTTTACCGTTTGCGCTGGCACCTGTTGAAGTGAGTCGTCCGTATAATAGGACAGATGCGAAGGTCACACCATATGCGGAGATGGTTTCTGCAAAGCTGTTGTCGGGTAACGTAAGTTGATGAATATCTTTTGCAAGCAGTGGTATTACCTCCGTTTCAGTTTCGTAGTTTCTACTAGTCGATACCTTATTATTGGTCTGGGGTTGAACGGAACACAGCGTAAATGTCTCCAATTCTTCCTCTACATCAAAGGAACCTAGGTGTATTAATTTTCCTGACATTATGTTTTCATTGGTGTCTATCTAATCTAATAGTTAAACGAAGCGACAAATTGAAGTTCTGTGTTTTTCGTTTTCCAATTGACCGGCTATCAAATATGGTCGTTTGTTTACTGTCTAAAATGTCAGCTTAAGATTAAGAATCATCTGTCACGAACAAAATAGGTGTATTCAGCAATTTGAAAGTTTCGGATTTATCGTCGGAAGGCGAACCGTATTTTAAATATAGAAACAAATAAATTTCTTTTCCCTTGTTCTTTTAGTTTTGCAGTGGCTTACACAAGACAAACCAGGTTTCATGTGTTGCCATGTATGTCCTGGATTTCGACTTACGATCCAAGTCTTGCTGACAGCTTGCATTTTTTTTTTTAATTTTCTCAGCCTTTAGAAATTTTCTAGTTAAAATCAAATAAAATTCAACATCTTGTCCGCCATCTTTTCTAAGGTTAGCGATTTCGCATAGATATCTGCCCATGAGGGCAAGCTCATGGAGACGCGGTGTAAAAGAAATGCTTGTGCTCTCACCTTAGTGGTAATTACAATTGTGAATGACATAAAAGCATTTACTCAACAGTTTGGGTATCACTGGTTGGTTTTTATATACATTGCATATGTTGCAGAGAAATTTCGGAGAGCAGTTGTGTTTTATATGATACGCGAAATAAACTTGACTAGAATTTTCTTTTATTTTCATTTTTTAATGGTGCGAATAGGAGAAATGAATTATTTTTGATTTGTGCAGAAATCTAGCGAAGCAAATTTATTGTTAATAATCAATAACGTTTGCTTATTAATTCTCCTCGGTAAGTTAGAGAATTCTGGGTTCGACATCGCCATATTTTTTTTTCTTGTCGCATCGCACTTTTCTTTTTTTTTTTTGTGTGTGGAGTTCCTTATTGTAAAAAGAAAACCACATATTTTTGGTAATAAATTGAAATTAATGCAAAAAGTTTAATTTACTTGTGAAGTTTTGTAGTGCCCTGTAAAAGGAATTTAATCGCGATTAACATTTACCCTTTTGTGTGTAGAAATAAAAGCGTACAGTCATACGCGTGTACTTCATGGGTTTTGTGTGAAAAAATCAAATTATATAAGTAAAATTATTTGTTTCCTTACTTTGGCGGAATCAAATATATACGTAGATCTGTACAATTTTTGTGAACGTGGCCTAACAAATAAAATTGAGTTGGTGCGTATGTGTGATGTTTCCAAGCGTCAAACGCCATATAGGCCGAGTAGTCTGGAATCTGGATAGTCGGCTACAGATATATTAAAGAGCCGTGCACACATCAAATATATTATTTATGAACCAAATTTCAGTTACATATGGTATGTATGTACATAGGTATATATATACACACGCCTGTCTTGAGTTTATGAAAATATCACGTGTATTCTTAGTTCTGTGGACAAAAATATATGGTACGTATGTACATAGGTATATATATACACACGCCTGTCTTGAGTTTATGAAAATATCACGTGTATTCTTACTTCTGTGGACAAAAATATAGTCAGTAGCTTTATTGCCGCAGCTTGGACATTCGTTTTCATCGTTGTTTGATCCAAGTCCCAGCTGTTCAATAAGTAATTCAATTTCCAAGTAATTCTCCCCTGAAAGTTAGGAATAGTGAAACCATTCTGTCTCAAAATGTGTGTATTTTAGAATTACCCTATCGTAAAATCTTTCGAGGTAAGTGAACCTATACTTTTCCTTGAATTTCTCACCACTGTCGTTCTAAAGGTTGCTCTCTGTAGAAGAAACATGCTTATGTGAGTATCGAATTTAAGTTCTTACTGCGTGAAGTTTGGCTGCAGACATCGTCATTTGCCAAAGACTTTCTGAAAATGGTCATTGCAAATTCGAAATGCCGGTTATAAAACTTGTGATCCAAACAAAGGTTTTGGATAAAAATATGTACGAATGTTATCAAATAAAGGACAACACGCTGAAGCAGGTCCAATGCCTCTGTTAACTGAACTGAATGAACCCCTTCTTTCATGAACACAAATGGAACATAGGAACATACTATGTTTTAACCTGAGTTACAGCATTCTACTATGCCTATAATTCTTCTGATACCTTGTGGATCTATATTTGTCACCAACAGATTGCAGGCAGTCATTCACAACTGTACGATGTAATGAACGCACAGTGGCAATATCACGTTACAGTCTATGAAGAAGGTATGGAATTTACAATAATTTGTTACTTCATTGTTTAGGGCAAAGCTGTCCAACCCGCGACTCGCGGGGCGCTTGCGGCCCAAGCCAGATATCAATGCGGCCCGAAAATATTTAAGGTTACTGAAGCATTTCCATTTTACTGAGGAATGTTGTGTGCGCTTTTGTGCTACAGGTGCCAAGTAACAAACAACAGAAACAGGAACAGAACGTTCGTCAGCTATGGTAATATACTTGTGGCCCAAAACACCATGTCTTCTTCCAATGCGGCCCAGAGAAACAAAAAGGTTGGACACCCTTGGTTTCAGGCATTCTGCTGGTATTTCACTGTTTCATTATATTGCCTTTTCTGCAATGTGTTTTGTGTGTAAAGGTCTGACTTATTGGATATCTGCACGGATATTCTACATTTGTTTTGGATGCCGGTTGCTTATGCAGTTTATTCACCCATGTATCAAAATAAAAAGAAATGCAACATATCTCTGAAAGAATCTTGTGAGAAATGAAACCTTACAGTAGAGTCCAGATCGATGTGGAAAATGTGAAAACATCATGAACTTTGAATATCTCTCAACACGTTGGTGAAAATATCGTCTGTACCATGAAAACGCCGAAAACCATTTGTGAGGAACTTATTTGATCTCATCAGAGTGATTTTAACAGTACAATTTTATCCAGGTTTTTCGAAACTCACCCTCCTTGGTTGACTTTGATGTTGTCTATGATAGAATTTATGGAACTATTTTGGCGCCTGTCGGTCCAGGATGACGGTTGAGAGGAATGCGTTGATCTTACAAATGCAGGAACTTTCATTGAAACGTTTGCAAGTATTACAATAGGAGCTGCTGTGAATAAGGAGAATAAAAAATATATGCTGTCAACGATGAAGAACTTTTGATACAGACGACTCGGACCGGATCCCACAACAGGTGGCTACTGTTATAAGCCCGTAAACAATTTCTTCTACCTTGGTTACTTTTTGAATCAATCAATCGCTGCTTTTTGTGAAGAAAAAAATACTTCTCATCAACATCTAAAATGACTTCTGAAATCCAAAAATTACCATTACAGTCCTGGGTCCAGAGGCATTTGTATTGGCGGAGAACAGGGCTGATAAAATGTCGTAGTTTACTGTCCATCGACTGTGACCTCTGAAGCGAAGGGCGAGTTCGTAAACGTCTGACTAACAAAGATCTGCATTACTTGCGTTTATAAAGCGACAGAAATCTAGTATGTTCGTAAACGTCAAAAATGTGCAGTAAACATGTTGGTGTCGGGCAGATTGTGTAGTAAAAAAAAAAACATCTGCTTGAACGCCTGCTAGTTTTCTGCGTGCAGACGAAAAAAATTTTTGATTTGCAGAAACAAAGCAGGCATGTATTTCGACTTTCGCAGATTACTGCGTTTACGAATTCACCCGAATCTTTATCATTGCTATGAACTGAATAGAACCTACAAATGGTTGCATGTGATCGTGATCACGTACACCATGATAGTCAGACCTATCGTCTCCTATGCTTCTGCAGTATGGTGGACTTGCCGATATTCCTGAGCTACAAATGATCAGCACGATATCAGACTCCATGTCCAAATCGCTTCAATTTGGGAGAATATATTAAATCGAGGTCCTGAATCGCTTGGGCTGCGAAACCAGCGATCCTCTGCTAAATATCATATGTAAGACTAATGTGGTATACGGATGACTCCAAAATGGATTCTGGTGTTGTGGCAGGTGTCTTTGGCCCCAACCACAAAATCTCGAAGCCAATTGAAATGTATCCCAGTGCCTTTCAGCCCGAGCTGTTCGCCATTGAAACCTGAGCCAATATTAATCTTGACTATGGGATCAAAGGCGCAACTATTAATATACTCACTGATAGTCAAGCAGTACTTCAAGCACTAAGCTCTCAATGCCTTAATTCAAAAGCTGTCGACGGCTGCTTCTATGCTCTCCAAGGCGTCTCTAAGCGGAATAAAGTCAAACTGTGGTGGGTACCGGAACACAGAGGCATTGCAGGTAAAGAAATCGGTGACCAATTAGGCGGGAACCTATCTACCGAAAGGTATAAATTCATAGGTCCCGAACCCTTCTGTGGCTTCCCTTATTCTTTGTTTAGATCCATGCCAAACAGGTGGCGAAAAAACAAATATGAATCTATCTTACTGGGATAATATCAGACAAGTAAAAAAGCTCATTAGCCTATGAAACAGACCCAATGTTGAGTCTTTTTTACTCTTGAAAATGAATAAGCCGGTTTTCTTAATGGGTCCTTCTGTGTAGACCACATTAACACCCTTCGGATTATCATGAAGCACGTCCAGTTTAAATAGAGAGTTCATCTAGCCTGTCTTGCTCAGGCAAGTGATTTCAGAAAAATTGATGGGCACCCTAAGAAATATCAAACTTGCTGTCATAGGAATAAGTTGTCCGACAAAGCTTTATACATACTATCTTCATAAATGTTATTTCTGACGATTGATGACGTGTTTCCCAATGCCTTGTCTAATAATGGGCATACATCAAATGACCACAAGTCGAGAGAGAGAGAGAGAGAGAACTACTTGGTGGTATTGAAGATTAATTTCTTCAAAACGAAACTTCTTAGCCTAAATAACCTTAAGTTTGGAGGTATGCATTGACCGAACGTACAAGGCTTTCGGTACCTCAGGAGTATCGTTTCCAAACCAGAAGTATGCATCCGTTTTGGGAAAGCGAATGCTGTTTTGGTATTCTGTCAAAGATCTGAAGGAGCAGTGCAATGTCTCTTAACACAAAACTGGGACTGTTGCGGTCAAAGGTGGAGTCGGTACTATTATATGATGTAGTACCTAAGAACGTTTAGACGCGATTGTACGAAAACGTAAGTGGCAACGGATTGACCACACCCTCCGGAAAAGCGATGATTGTACAGTCAATCAAACCATGCTATGGAACCTGTTAACCAAAGATGGAAGAAGAGTGGATCGCCTAAAAAGTGTGGCCCAGCACGGTCGAAGAGGAGTCAAGACAATTGGGAAAAGGGGGCACAGGATCTAAGTAAGTAAGATTTAGTGTTGAACAGTGCTGTCATGGCATGGAAACACCAGGCACAATTAAAGTGTTTTTTCGAAAAATAACTTTTAAATTAAACACAGACGAACATTATTGTTTATAAGTGCGCCTATTGCCGTGTAGTAGGAGCATTATGAAATTAGAAGGAGCAAACACTACAAACTTCGTAGTAATGTAATTTTAAAAACGACACTGAATTCATCGTCAGTTGTTATTTCTTGGACATATGGAACGACCTATCATTTATTGCCGACTTCGAGCGGGGAGTGAAGGAGATTTTTCATGACAAATTGTGCTCTCGAAAGTTTGTCATTCACCGGGACAATGTTCAGCAGATATTGCTAGCGCAATTAGCACAGAAATCCAACGCACTAACCACTGGGCTAAGGCGACTAACTTCTCTTGGCTAAGACCTTATTTGGGAAGTTGAACCGTCTCAAGAACGATTAGAAAACTGTATGTATGGATACATATGTAAAAGCCTTATCATACTATATTCCGCAAAAGCATGGACGGTAACAAAACCGGGCGACAGTATCATTAGTTGCTTCAAGGGAATATTTCTTGGGTGGCGTTTGATGCAGAAGGAAAATATTCAACGGCAAACTATCCATTTGAACCGATAAGTGCGAATCCAGCGCCGAAGATGTCAAAGACGAGCGAAAGTTATTGTCACCAGTGTAGATCAACTACACACATAAGGATTCAATTGGCTAGAAGCCATCAGCAAGAAGTTATCACAAATGCAATTGTACAATGCTTAAAATGGTAACGTGTTTGGAGCAGCTGATGCAATTAGTTTTCCATCCGTAGCGGAAAACAATTATTAACACGGGGAATATTCTGTAATTATAAAATAATTACACAATCTGAAAAATACTCGACGTCAGGCCAGACCTTTTTAAGTGGTGAACATGGATTTCGAAAAATAAACAGCGGATCCTCTGAATACGTGTTTGTATGTTTTCATTACACGCGACGGCAAGGGAAGTGGAATGAAGGAGTAACGGACGACCTTACCTTTTAGAACGTTTCTGTGTAGGACGAGTGGGTTATTCGCCTATCTTATAGAGTTATGCTGTAATATAGGACAATGTTCAAAAGAGAAGTGAAATTAAATTCGATACAAAGACTGTGTTCCATTGGTACAGCAGAATAAACCCTAGAAAAACGTTGCAACTTTGAATTTATTACAATAACAAAACATAAATAAAATTTAAGGAAACAAATGTATTATGAGCTGATTGTTTTTAATTAATTAAAAGCTTAGAAGATAACGCATTCTATAACTATGTACATATGTACAAGTAAAGTGAGTTTATTTGAGAACTTCTAGAACAAAATGTTGCGTATAATACTAGTTAATATCGCAGACCTCTAGAACGTGGTTTGTATCTACCAAGGCTGCTGGTTCTAAAACTTATTGGAACGCCTTTATATACATTATTAGTTGGTTGCTGTGCAGGACTTGTTGTGTTAGGAAAGAAAAAGTTATCACTAATCGCCTTGGTGTTATTGAATTGTACTTCATAACTGTTGCGCACTTTGGGCGCAATGTAAGGACGTTGAGAACTTGTGACGATCTGCTGTCCGAGAGGTGAGTTTTGATTTCGTCGAAAAGTTGGCGCAATGTAAGGTGGTATGTCTGTTGCATTGCCGAGCGGAACGTCAAATGTTTTTCCAGACGGCGTCGTCACACTGACGCTGCCTCGGTCTGTCTTTGTTTGTGGTAGGTAACCATTTCCAGATGCAAATCCATTGGCAATGTTAGGACTGTCTTGACCAGGTTGCGGATAATAGTACGAAGCGGATGCTGTCTGAATATACTTTTCATTCTTGTTACTGTTTGCAGCAGAATTTGAAAAATACTGTCGAACCGAATGCTGCGGAGTTGAATAGTTGACATCGAACATAGTTTCTTTTATGCTATATTTGCCCAAATCTAAGGATTGTGATTTTACCTTTCCTGGCTTCATACCGGGTTGAATAATTTCTGCATCACCTAAAATTTTCTCTACCTTCTCTTCGTTGCTCTCGTTAGCGACTTCTTCCACGGGAGCGGGAGACAAAGTTGCTGTCGCTTCATCTTTTTCTTTCTTTGACTCTTCGTCTCCTTTCGATTTTTTATCCTCCTCCTTAGGTGTTTCGGGTTGAGGATTATCTTTTTCTTTAGGTTTTTTATCCTCCTTTTTATTAATGAATTCAAAGAGATCGTCAATGTCAGGCACATCTGGAATCACGCCATATGCATTAAAGTTATCACGAAAATGAGATCCCCAGTCCTCGCTTTTATGTAGTTCGGGATCAACTTTAATAGGTTTATCCTTTTTCCCAGCGACATTCTTAATGACAGTGATTGTTTTTATACGTGTGCCCTCCTTAGAACCAATGTCTGTAGCTGCGTAGCTAAGACTTAAGTCCCTTTTTGTTTGTATATTATCTGCAAGATTCGTTTCCAATACCTTACTGTTTGGCAACGCTGAAGCTATTGATAAATATGCCAACATTAACGTTATCTGAAAATAAATAAAAATGTTTCAAACCCTTATGTAGAACAAAGATCGTTAAAGGTAAATTTGAACAAAGGTAAGTCTAAGTAGGTGCTCAAGTAAATGCATGGCGATTATCTGTCATGTTTGTACACACATTTTGTTCGATCATCGTTCTTATAAGCTTAGAAAGCATCTTATCAAGGCTTAAGACCTCTGTAAGATGGTCGTTTCTCATGAAATCAGATTCGATATCAGAACTAACTCATTATTCCATACGGATTCTAGTAGCTGTGATAATGCATTTCTTCACCTATCAACAAAGGATTAAAATGAAAAGTTTTAGTTGACAATAATAGAAGCTAAAGAAAAGTTTGGCTGACCCTCCATTCATATTTGCATTTGTTCAACAGTATAATTTTAAGGTATTTGGTTGGCCTAATCAAAAATATGTACATGTATTGTAGATGGTTAAGGTCTAAAGGTATACAGTTGTGATCTATAATTTCTAGCACTAGGGTTGTTATCTTTTTGCCTACTTTTGAATGAGCTGTTTTGAAGTTTCGCATCCCACAAACTAATTCTAATAGTAGATACAACATTTTATCGACGACTGTGGACTGGTTAATTCCTCGAAGTCAGTGTGTTCGCTAGTAAGACAGATATCTATTGACATTGGTGTAAAATGTAATTTTATGTAAAAGCTGGAGTAGACGATACCTGAAGTAATTTACGCCAATTTTTTTTTTTTTTACTTAAAAGTATCTTTACGGGGACTTTAAATGCTGATGGACGTCACAAAATGTTTGTAATCAACTGTAGAAACTTTAATCGAATTGCATCAGCCCCCACTTTTTTGTTGCAGCCCTCACACATATGAAAAGTACGTTGTCGACTCCAGCGTCGGCGAGTGCGTCTTACAGATTTCCTATGTAAGATAAGTATCTTGCATAACCAATTAATTACATCTTGCTCAACTTCCTGGTTTTCCGGAGCATACTGGATGACTTAAGCTCTTACGTTATTGATTTTCTGGAGCACAATTGGTGGCTCTAACCTATACGTCATTGAAGATAAACCCCATGTGGCTAAGTTCTGCTTCAATCTTTCCCAATACGCTTAGTAGGGCATTTTTTAGCGACTCGCCTTTACAAAAACAAACTACTGTCACAATTTTCTCCGCTGGAGAAGTGTCTCGACTGTTTTGAGAAGAACCAGCGAAAGACGGATCCCAGGTTTAATCTGATTGTTTCCTGGAGTCCCAGGATTGGGAAATGAGAATTGCAAATATGTGTGAAGTTTACTCCGATATGGTCGACGTGTGCTTTGGTTCCAACAATTGTGCCTGTGTGTTATTCCTTGATAGGTCTAAAGGCAACAAGCTTGGTGTATATTGTGCAATTAATAAATATCCAGCAAAATATGGATTTTAATTCATATTCCAGAAGACGATGATCGAAACTTTGATGTGTTTCATGAACTAAAAAATTTAACAAAATGTCTACACTTTTTAAGACAGTAAAGCACACATTCTGAACACATGAGAATTGTATTAAAATCATAGGCTTTTGAACGGCGATTATCCAATATTCGCACTCCAGTTTTTATTATTAATTTTAAAATCGATTTAAATAAAACCTCTTGCGTTCTTTAAAACCCGAAATCACTCTCACATCAAACAGAAATATCATTTAGATAGACAGATCTTATTAAAAATCTTTTTCAATATTCGGCTTTTAAAAAAAAAACACAGATTCCACTTACAACTGACACGTTCATTATTTAGTAGTTTGATCGTCAACCGCGCGAATTACACCTTTAGTTCGAAAAATTATCTGCGAGTAGCGTTTCTCAATCACATACAAGGTCTTTTATATGTCTGTCAGACTTTCCCTACTCTCCACATCCTATTAGCTACTCACAATAGTTTTCTTTCATTATATATTCCATCCAATTAAGACCAAGACTTATGTGAGCAGCGGCAAATCTCAAAACCTGTCGGGACGTTTTGTGTATTTAATAAGGAAATGAGGAAAAATGAAAGAAAAAGTACATAATCACATAATTGCATTGTCCTCTGAATATACAAACGTCAGATTAGGTGTAGCTTGACTTTATAAAGGTAGATTGACACATTTATCGGACTTAATGACGATCAAGCCGTTCATCCGAGGGTGACGTTAATTTCATTAATTTATCCAGGTAAATATGCTTTTTGGTGGGTAATACACACATGTAGGGCTATCCTTTGCAATCGCTTCGAGAAATGTTCTAAGATGATAGAAAAATCAGTATCGACCAGACGACAATCGTCTTAAAAATTACAGAATGAGAGCCCAGTCTTCAGTCTCTCAATGAAGCCTCAACTGAAGAACAGGGCAGACCTTAAGCCAGTTCAGATCTGTTGAAATCGTCCTCAGATACCGGACGTGATGAGCAGTATTGACACTTGGTTACAGTTTGAAGTTAACCTAGCCTTCAACCAACAAACCTCTCCAATAAGCTCAATCCTTAGTTAACCCCCTTCTGACGAGTTGTTTAAGTTGGTTGGAATCCCTTCTATTCTGCGCGCCTTCTTAATGGGAGTCTTGCCTACGGGTTAGACCAGATATTTTTTGCACAAGAGTCATGATGTCCATTCATTCTACACTACATAGTCTAGCTATCTTAAAGGTTCTACAGCCTCCAAAGCCGCTCAACGTAAATGGGATCGAATATCTTGGGAGGAATATTCGCTCAAAACGACCAAGGATTGCCGCTTTTGTTACTTACTTACTTAAGGTGGCGCTACAGTCCGGTGTGGACCTGGGCCTCAACCAACAAGCGTCGCCAGCGAGTTCGATCTTTAGCCAGCTGCCTCTAGTTTCACACGCCAAGTTGGTTGAGGTCCCTTTCCACTTGCGTGCGCCACCTGAGTTGCGGTCTTCCTCTACTGCGCCGTCACTCGGGTGTGGATTCGAAGATTTTCCGGGCCGGATCATTGGTGTCCATCAGCTCTACATGACCCAGCCATCTCAGTCGTTTGACCTTCACTCTTCTGGCTAAGTCGATGTCGCTGTACAGCTCGTACGGTTCGTCGTTGTATCTCCTCCTCCACTCGCCGTCTATGCAGACGGCACCAAAAATCTTACTTAAGCTGCCTCCAGTTTCGCACGCCGAGTTGGTTGAGGTCCCCTTCCACTTGCGTGCGCCACCTGAGTCGCGGTCTTCCTCTACCGCGCCGTCCCTCGGGTTTGGATTCGAAGATTTTCCGGGCCGGAGCGTTTGTGTCCATCCGCTCTACATGACCCAGCCACCTCAGTCGTTGGAGCTTTACTCTTCTGGCTAGGTCGATGCCCGCCGTACAGCCCCTACAGTTCGTCGTTGTGTCTCCTCCTCCACTCCCCGTCTATGCGGACGGAACCAAAAATCACCCGAAGAATTTTCTTCTCGAAACAGCCAAGAGCGACCTCATCCACTTTAGACAGAGTCCATGCCCCTGCGCCGTAGAGCAGGACTGGGACGATTAAGGACTTATACATAAAGGGTCACCTTATTTGTTTGAGAGAGGGCTTTGCTACTCAATTGAATTCTTAGCCCAAAGAAACAGCGATTAGCAAAAGTTATTCTTCGATTAATCGCAGCACTGATGTCATTGTCTGAATTTATAGCGGAGCCTAGGACAAAGACAAAGTTCTTAACTACCTCAAAGTTATAACTGTCTATTGTGACGTTCTGTCTTGTTGACTGCATATACTTCGTTTTGCCCTCATTGACCGCTAAACACATCTCCGCCGCCTCCGTCTCGATACTCTGCTTTTGTAATCTTGAGTTATTATCGCTTTGAGCAAAAATCGATGTCACTTGACGAATTGGTGTCAGTCCGTGAAGAAGAAAACATATCCATGATACATTGCCCAAGAATTGAATGGAATTCAAGTCAGGTGTGCTAGGATAGGAAGCGCACCTAACAAATAAGTTCAGGTGCCTGTTCCACAAAGCGACGGCGCGAAGGTGTTAGAGAATTAGGTTAGGTTTATGGGGGAGGTTGCAGAGAAACGTGCCGCTTTAATCGGATCTTAATGGATCCACTTTATCCAACGTTGTGAAATCAACATAATATGTATTGGCTAATGTTTTAAATATTAAACAGAAGGTGCGAATTGCGGTAACCGTATTAACAACTAAATTAAACATCTGAAATGGGATCAAAAGCATAGGGATTGTTCAATTGTGCTACTTTATTAGATAATTGGAGATACAATATGATGGCTCTAGAGTAGTCTGGGGATGTTGATTTGGGCCTTAAATGACATATACGAATCTAACCCGAACGGACAACACAGTAGAGGAAGATCTCGCCTAACGTGGCGTGCACAAGTATTGAAAGGGGATCTCAACCAACATGCGCGTATTCAACTGGAGGCATTCACCTAATGACCGGGCTAACTGGAAAGGCTTGTTAGTTTAAGCAAGTAAACTGACATAACGCGTCTGCTCACGCGGCACCTGTTTCGCGACAGGCGAAGTTAAACTACTCGCCCTATCATTTGCCCAAAAATAAATTACCTCTCGGTGGATGCACCAGTCAGGCAACGACCCCAAACACACGTCCAAAGCAATGAAAATATGGTTTATCCGTAAAATGTAAAAAATGTGTTATGGAGCGGTCGACGACGTACATACATATAATATGCACTTCGAAAAACTGTTTAATCAGACCCTGAATGACAAAATAGTTTAATTCAACTAATTCTGTTATGCCTATCGTGTCAATTTTAAAAGCCATACCCAGGATTTATTAATTTGCAACGAATCTTCACGGGTAAGGAGTTCCTTAAGTAATTATGTGAATAACTTCTATCACTAATAAAGCTGTTTTCCCTACTCTTTTTAGATATTTATTATTATTATTTACTAAATGGTAAAATGAATTTACAATCTCATTGCAATGAACAGCGCTAGCTGTAGCTACCAAGATCTAGTAATTCTAGTAGTGGTAAGACACACCACATCCGCTAAATTATAATCAATGTCCCCATATACATATGTACATACATATCTATGTAATACACAATCAAAAGTTTAGAAAAACACTTCCTTTTAAATTTTTATTTTCAATTACTTTTAAGTCAATTAAATTGAAACAAATACCTTTTGTCAATTGTTCTTTTTGTTTTGTTTTGTTTTGTAGGAGATAACATATCTTTCCCAGGTGAAGTACAATCTCAACAGATAATCGAAGCGGGAGTCTCATCCTCATCCTCGTTCGTGTTAATGTTGTGTGCAAATAAAGAATACGAATAAAGAATAAAATAACTCAAAATGAGCGTTATAATTCGACTACAAAATTTGCCATGGTCGGCAAATGCACTGGACATTCGCGGTTTCTTCAGAGGGCTATCCATACCAGATGGAGGAGTACACATCGTCGGTGGTGAAATGGGAGACGCGTTTATTGCTTTCAGGTATCTATATGTCAATAATACTAGTATTTTTTGTTTCATTTATTAAGTTGAGATGGAGATCATGCTTTCTGTTGATATTATAATGCGAAAGTTAATGGGGATAATACACATTTTCCTTCGTAAAAGCATTGCAGACATTGCAATTAATTTGTAAAAAAAAACCCGTTTAATCAATTGCCTGCACGAACAACTAGTTAAAGGTAGCAAACTCCTTTTTTTAATGAAAGTGTGTCTGGACATTTTAACACGTTTGGCAGTTGTTACATTTTGCGTACAATTTGGTGAACAGTGAAAGGCGAAAAATTAGAATACAATGTGGATGTAGCGCAAAATGTATCACATAGTGCTTAATATTTATAGCTTCCTTGTCTGATGTGATCATTTTCTGAATATAAAAATATCTGCACGGATTTACCTTAGGATTGTAATCGACATTAGGGATGTGTTCGTAACAGTAGCTCGGTCTCGATTACCCGCGGAAAAAATTACTTCCATATCAACCGAACGATAAAGATTATTCGTTTTGCAAACTCGAATAATAGAACCAATTCCACTGGTGGCTAGTGGGCCTGTCGAGAACGCAGCGTGCTGATATAAGCTTGTAGTTTTTCACAAAGATCGCGATGGACAAGCAGCAATAATGACTGATGAGGTGGAGAAATTAATAGATTTGGTTGGGCCCAAATGAGTTTCTATATGATACATGGCATCCCAACTTCCAATGTTATAGGTCTTAAAAATATTCCCCACTTTTGAGCTAAAATTCGAGCCTTACAACGAGGGACGATGGTGTCTGTCCCTGGTAGTGGTTTCGTAGGAAGGATAGTTTTGTCTTGTAAGACTTCGCGATTAAACGGGGAATTTTCGAAAATACTGCTGTCACTGTCTGCCATAATTCCCAACATCAACAACCACAAATTTATATTCATAATCAATTATTGCAAGCAGTACGATTGAAAAAAGGAGAAGTAACTTGAGCTACTGTTTTTGGGACATTTAATTCTTACATGTTTCCTATCGATGCTTCCAATGCAGTTAGGAAAGTTCCACGTATCCCTCAACCCCACTTTAAAGTTTTAGCAAATTTGTTCTGTTGGCCGGGGTAGATAGAGTGGTTGTGAAATCACTTTAATAACAGGAACGCTGAAAGCTGTCCGCCTTATGTTTGACATCAATGACCGCAGCGGGAAACAGCACGTTCTGCAAGCACCGCGTTCTGTTTGGTGGAGCCTAAAATGCGAAAACCGCTTTACAAACTTAAGAAGTACAAACAACTTGAGAAGAACTTGAAGACGTGAGACATATTAAAAGCGAGTTTTCGCATTATTCTTAAAGCTTCGTAAAGATCTCCAGTGAACATTTATCGTTTTAAGCGGGGGTTTCGTTACACTTATATCTAGTATCAGAAGGCCACTTTCTGGACGCTTTTCGGCATTGGATACATTTGTATACTGTGTACAAATTAAGATCAGATAACAGTAGACGTGTACGTAGAGTTTGTTTTAAATGTAGAATGGTGTTGTCAATATTAAATACAATAGTTCAATGGTTTCGGTATGGATTAAGGGTGCCAATTCTGACTCCTTTATTTTATGATTTTATCCTTTATTTAAATAATCATGTAAACACACAAAAAGTTTGTTATTGTAAACTAGACGTAAAATCTTATAAGTATATTCAGGCCTTGCAATAGTAAATAAATCGATACTAGTAAATAAAAGTTACACGTTTGCTTAAGGATATCAAAGAATTATCATACTTGAAATAAGAAAGAATAGAAAAAAGAAGTTAAAATTAGTAGACCCTAATCTGTCTTAGGCGGATTGTACGTTTTACATATTTATTATGTTTTCGTATACTTAGATCAATAATAGGTCTTCGTATACTTAGATCAATAATAGGTCCATTGTAATACCACTGGATCCCTGTGCAATCTGAAATTTTAGTTAAAACCTTAATAAAGCGTAGGAACCTGCTGACAGTGCCAAAGTCCATGCTCTGAGAGAGTGAAAGGAGAGACGGCACAAATAAAATGTACAATACAGTGAATAGCAACAGCGAAAGCGAGAGGTAATTACCTATCTTTTTGTAAAAATATAAAAGGTTAATGTTGCTTCTATATCGCCCTACCGTAGCAATAATGAAGGGTGTTCTCTTCAGATTATATAGCAGTAACTCTAGTCCCTTATATCCAATTTATTTCCCTTGTAATTAATATTGTAAGCTAGATAGTCAAGATGACCAAAAGGATTTTCAGGCTTAACGTGATTCTGGCTACTTAATGCTTGGTAATAAGTATGATAGAGAAACATATGTCACTGATCTACTATGCAATCAGGAATCTCAGAGTTGTGTTAAAAAAGTACGACACCTAAAAGGCTACCACGAGCTAGAACCTATGTGACTTACTAAACATGGTGGTATAAAAGTATCTAACTTTATATCATCTAACAAACTGTTATTCTTATTTGTGAAACTAAACAGACGATGTTTCATCGCGATGTTACTTTACAATTTCGAAAATCAATCTTTCTTCCAATTTTTAAATATTTAAAGAAAACCTAAAAAAAAAAACCAAATGTGGTAACTATTATATAATATAGACTCGTGAGTTTTCTTTATGGAAATGATGAAAGTGCGGATAAGTGAATCAGGGTCAATCAGATATATTGAATGTGTATTGGCAATGCAATTAGTTTGTGTTTGGAAACATAATCCCCTGAAATGGATTACAATGGATCAATATAGGTGTGCTATCTTTTGATTTGTTTTACTGCTCTGTAATTTATTCAAGGACTCGTCATGACATTTCACTTTGATATGGAAGATTCGTTAATCTGCCTTTGAGATAAAAATTTCAAAAAATAGTGCACAAAGTATTTTGTGATTTTGAAAATATGGTAACAGCAAAATTGAGGTGTTATGTATATAAATACCTCACGTTTAGCTAGAATTCTCTGCTGATTGACAATCAAAAATTCAAGCATGAAAAGTTGGAACATCAAGGACGAACATCGGAGGGGTAGAATGCTCTGCTTATTGGCCATCAGAAATGCAAGCATCAACAGCTGGAACACCAATGATAAACGTTGGAGAGGACGTCTATAAAAGGAGCCACGTTTTAAAGGACTGGAGGATTTAAAGAAGAATCAAACTTTTGTATAGATTTTTTACAACTGACAGCACTTGGATGGAAACAATTACGCGACACCCCGCGTAGGGCCAACCTAGTTTCTCCCAACCATTTATGAATAAAATGGACTTACAGTTTTAATTGGCGACCCCGCAAGGTGAATTGAGAAGCTTCTTCATGAGAAATAATACACGAGGTTATAACCTGCTGAGTGGTGATGCCGCGAAACTGTCAATTTTAATATCTAATGGTACGAGAACATTTCCAAACTGGCCAAATCAGCATCCGCGGAACTAAGTTATCTTTTTAGAGCGCAAAAATACTTTACATCATCGCAGCGTCTTCTTTACAAAGCACAAGATAGGCTGGGACTCCAATATTGTTCGCACATCTGGAGTTCAGCCCCGAAACCCACCCTTCACATACTCGATACAAGGATCCAGCATCTTTACGTGCATTTAACACCTGTCTGTACTTGCCTTTACCACAATTCCGTGTGATATGAAACAAGCAATCATTGTAACACCAGGAGACATTTTTCCGGATGAATTCGATCTTCAGCAATTCAAAAGCAGAATCATCGTTATAGGACCTATGTCAGCTCCTTAGCAGTTCTGTCCATAGATCTATAGAACTAATGCGACCACGATACTAGAAAGAGAAAGCAGATTCTCCGACTTCGAGGATTACCAAAACGCACAAAGGAATATCCCGATTAATTGTGTTTTCAATGTTAAATGTTAATCTAGACAAATTCGATTCTTTGCGGTCTTCATCAAATATGGATTTCCTCGATTTTAATCTGCTGAATTGTTAAAAAGGAAAAAATCTTATCTGGGATAAGACTTTTAGGCACAAAGATATTGCTATTTCCGCAATCTATAGTAATAGGATCAAATGCAGGACGTGCTTTTGTTGAAAGGCCATCGGACTTAACGTATAGATTTTGTATAGAATTGAAATAAAATATAAACTGGATTAGAGCTTAAAAATAAAATGGATTCAAAAAGCAATACAAAATGGATGTGGTGTCAGTTAACGAAGTCACACAAAGTGACTAAGTTCAAACCTTCCCTTGCTGCGCGAACGTTTATTAGACGTTTAATCCTCGGAAAAAAAGGCCGTTTACCTTTGATACTTTGTACACGGAAACAACTGTCAAACAATTTAAGCGGTGTGCAATCAGTTTTGAAGCAGGTACTTTCCCATGGCTGATACATTTTTTGTTGGCTTTTAGGTTAAGTTAATAGTCACAAAAACGTTTGTCCTTAAGCCAGGTACCATGAGAATGTTCCCTTTCAACATTTGTCCCAAACTTGTGCTATTCATACAGTTCGGAAACTCAAAAGAGGGGAAGCGATGCCCAACTGAGGTCTAAGTGGCGAGGATCCGGCCCATTCTGGTACTATACCATACCATTACATATTTGTTTCCCGTCAAAACTGCTTTCGTGATGACAAAATCATCTGGCAATTAAGTGGAATCGCTTTTATATGGTTGCGGACGTAAAGGACAAATGCAAGTAAAATCCAGGACAGATGCTGGTTTTGAAGATTCATCACTTCCATTTTGCACCTGGAGTTTAGTGTGAAGCATGGGATGACTGCCCATGTTCAAAAGACGACTACCACCTCAAATCGAAAACTTGCAGTGAATTGTATTAGACGTGCTTCAAGAAAAACGTCACTAAATGGCAAATAAAAAAATTATTTTAGCACGACAATGAAGTCATTGAATCTAATCATCCATAATTCTGCATCCATCCGCTGGAGAACTAAATGTATTAGTTTCGACTGTCATTCCAGAAACATAACTTCATACTTTTTTTGATATTTGTGGATTAAGCTTTGTTACCATGCCAGGAACCCATCACTCATTGTTTGATAAGCGTTAGGAGGTGCAGAGATCAAATTCATTTTGTGTAGTTGAGGAAATTGAGAATATCCCCAAATCTTCTAATTTATATCAAAGGTATTCGGGATTTCTGTTGAGACTCGGCTATTGGTGGGTCATATTTTCCTGGATATGATGCAATTGTTCAGACTGATCCACCTAGAGTTGGTCTTTGAGAGGAAGCGCAAAACCGTGTTTGTTTTTCTTCACGACCCTAATAAAGAGTGAATTTTCTAGGCGGATGATTTGTAAAGAGTTGAATCCCATACCCTCTATTTTACTATGTCTATGGTGAGTTCTTTTTTGCAGTGCGTTACCAGCTGGGAGTACGAGATGACCGATTTTAGTCTGAGTATCTTACATGCTTCGCTGCCTGCTAGTCATCCCGCCTGGAAGACACTAGATGAGTTTGAAAGACCTCGGGAGTGAGATCTATGGTTGTGGAAAGACTCTCGCTCCTATTTCACATTAAATTTTAGAACCATTTAAGATTCGAACTTCCTTATTACCCTGTCGATTTCCCATTTGAACTTTAAAAGGCAATTGCCAAGTCTTATTTTACTAAGTAAGGCCTTGCAGACCAGCACCCAGATTCTCTAGATGTTACTGCGCTACTTGATACATGTTCAAAAACATTGCTGATCAAAGGGACGAAAGAAGTACTTTCATGGCATCCAGCAGATTTGATCGGAGAACGGTTGTGTCTACATGAGCTGTTCTAGAACTCCATTAAGTTATTGGATACTGTTTGTCTCACTCGACTTGGAACCTAAAAGTGAAGATAGGACGCACTATAGCGGTGTATGCACATCCACAGGACCATCTTTGATCGATGTTCTCGGCTTTACTGCAAGCATAGAAAGTTTTAATACTTTTCGTACCCGTTTTTCTTCGTTTAGCTTCTAGTTCAGCTTGGAGTCAAGGATGCCCACCAAATAGTTTGCATGTCGAATTCCTCCAACTACACAACAATGGCCGAATTGACATCAAAACTCCGATAGGAAACAGGGATCCTGATTTGAATTGCGACCATAGGATTAATGAATTGTAATGTGTTTTGGTATGTCGCTATTTTGTAATAAGTAGCTAATGTATCGAATAAACATACTCGTAGTAGAGGAGACAAAAACTAAAGAGACTGAAGTATGCGGAATATGCGTGTTAGATGGTCGGCTAGATACGTTATCTCTCTCCAGTTTGGCTTCGTTTGAAACAATCTAGGCTATATGGTTTGCCGGCCAAGGTGCGATACTGGCAGGCTTAATTTCGCGATACCAAATATCGGGAGGTCACTGCATAGATTCGAGCTATGAAAAAATCTGCTAAAAACAACCATCGATCAGATGAACACGGAAAACCAAACGACCACACTCAGACAGCAGGGGCCGAAGTGCCGGAATCGATAACAAGTGAGTGAGTGGTACTCGTGATCGAATGATAGGATAACCTCATTGGAAGCGGTAATGCCAAATCCTCACATTTCGATGACGAGTTACTCGTTAACGAGTGTGGTAATTCGGCCCCTATTCGCTAGTTTAGGGAGTTGAACTATAATCCCGCTATCGCTTGGTAAACAACATATTCTTGAAAAACAGAATCGAGGCTTTTACTTAGAATAAGATCGTTACCGCGATTCGATCAGTTAAAGAAATAAAGCGAGGTAAATTGGTGGTGTTCTTGGAGAGCTTTGTGGACTTAACCGCAGTCTTGCATCCCCTTTTTAGGAATATACTTATTCGAATGTGAGCGTTTTTCTTAAAAAGGAAGACTATCGAGCTCTCTAAAAAGCGAACCTGACGAGTGCGGAAACTGAAGAGGTGTTTGATCGGTTTAACGATCTGAATTCGTTTGGATGAACTAATTTTTGATGACCTACATATGTACACTGTCGGCCAAAAGTTTGGAATCACCTAGTAATTTTATGCTGTATCGGAGTATAAATTTGAAGAAGATTTCGTCGGATGTCAACTATCTTGACTGTAAAATTGCTTTAAGAATTGTATGATACATATTTCTATAAGTGTAATTAAGTCGAATAAAATTAGATTGATTTGATTAAGGCTAAGTGAGGATGACCTTTGCGGAGGGCTACGAAGACGAATAAGTTAATGATGACACAACCCACATTCTCTGCCACTGGTTAGGCGTCTGCCATCTGAGACATAAATCCTGTGGAAGAAACTTCTTCGAGGTTACCGAAGAAATAAGTGGCGTACCTATTAAGGACATTTGTGGGTTCATTAGGGTTTCAAGGTGGTTCGAAACGCTAGGGCAATAGAAAATTGCTCCACGAGCAAAGGGCACCCTCTCCTCCATATGGGGATTACAAAGGGTCTCTACTGACCTGTGTGTGAGGTAGAGGGTTTTCTATCCCCTCGCCAATTTATCTACCTAAACTAATCCAATGCTAAAAAAAAAAAAAACAGAAAAAATATGGTAATTCCAAACTTATGGCCAACAGTGTAAATCTAACCTATGAAGTTAAGGAATAAGATCAGATCTATTGTCAAAGAATGTATTACGTATGTTGTGCGTAATCTGCCATTGACTAGTGTGGGACGTCTAATTAATTGATTAATAGCTGGCGCGACAGCTCGAGATGAACCAAGGCCTAGCTTCTCGCGACCATTCATGTTGTGCGTGTTACGTTTTTCGCACGAATGGAAAGGACCTACAATTTATTGCCGACTCCGAACGGCGAATTGGGAAGCTCTTTCATGACAGATTATACTCCCGGTGGCTTGTCATTCCCCGACGAGATGTGGTGCCGCCAAAAACGTTCGGTGGACATGGCTGGGGCTTGAACGCACGCCACTCGGTCAGCAGTCTAACGCACAACCACTGAGCCACGGCGACCACGTGTGGGACATCTACAGAGGAAATAAGAAAGTTGCACTGGTTTGGCAGCATGCTATCCAATTGGCAATGGCCCATGCCCCTCGTTAGGATTCCGGCGATGTCTGGCCGAGTTCGTTTGTCTTACTGCAAATATTTAGTCTGTGTTTTTCTTAATATGACGCAGTTAACTTGCTTTTAAGAGCTCCTTACACAAACTCCGGAACGAGATGTTTGAGTCCTACCTAGCTAGTTCATCATCACTTTCTCTTGAATTATAGCCCAGATCCCAACAGTGATCGAGCGCCCAAGCAGGCCAATTCTTTCCGGTACTTTTGCGATGTGATACCCCAGAGAAAGACTTCGATAACATTACTACTTACATACATACTCGTGTGTATTTTAAAGAAAGGGATGTTTTGTCTGGACGTTATATCATGCTTGAGTTGTCTGCATGTGTCTCAGACAGCTAGTATGTATTTCGGATTGGAAGACACTGGCAGAATCGGGGGACATTATGTTTTTTTTTTATGATTTTTAATAGAAACCCGAACCTATATACACCGCAGTTCATCGTTGAACCTGAGGTGAGTACATTACTGCGTAGAAATCTTTCATTACTTCATATCTCTTCTATTACGCTGTGATTGGAAAAGTTTGCATGAAAAGTGTTTTCTATTCGAAACCTGCTTAGGGGCGGTCATACATATACATATCACTGGATACCACATAGACTGGGGAGAATGCGTGTGAATGTCGAATCTGTAGACCTCGAACCGTAAACCACCATAACGTGACCAAATTAGTAGTGCTATCCTGACCAACTTAGTTGGGAATCGCTGTTTCTTACAATTGTATCTGTTTAATCAAGATTCAACTGGAGGTATTCGTTTACTTGAGACAAAACTGTGTTGGAAAAACAAAAGTAAACGAGAAGCAAGTATTTTCCATAATAAGTACGAGTACACTCACCGACACAATTAATCGTCTATTTTACCGCAGTGTTGTGGCAGCTGAATACGTACATACATCTTAAGAATTGTCATCTAATCGTTCAATTTCTTTGTGTTATGGTGTTACATGCTTAGTCATTTAATCTCGAAATGAGCTACACAAAACCTTTTACCTGGCTTATGTAATATTTGTATAGATAGTGCATCAACCTTGTAAACTGTTAACTTATAACGTCGACTGAGAATTCAACATAAACCATTTCTTTTCAATGAACTTTCTCAATATAACATAAGTGTAACAGTGGGCTAAGGAAGGAAGAATTTCCTTCAAATATTTTGATCTGCCTACGTAATACCTACGAGAATTGAAATTAGAGCTTCGAGATCCTCAGTCTGCGGAATCAAGCATCGTTCCGTCGGGACCCAGCTTCAAGTTTAGTACCCACATCTTAAATAATAATTTGTGTTATGAGGACAAATGGCAGCAAAAACTTACCTACATGATCCCGATGCACAAAAATCATAGTTAAGGATTCAAGATTCTTAACCTGAAAATCTTACAAGAATCATCAAGATGCACTTCATTGGCTTTACCTAGAACCACTCAAGGACAATATCGTCACTCGTCGACTCTTTAACCACTATTTTTCACAGGCCCCGGTACTTGAACCAATCAATGCATCAGATATCAACGCCCCCAGCAGTTTCCAGCATCTTATTATCACCACTCAGCTATATACATATGTACGTCATCTCATCTCTGCTACCAGCTTGGCCATCAAGGTTAGCAACCTCAGCATGAGGCAAAGAACGAGGGGAAGATTGGATGAAGGAGGACAGAAGGTATTTTATCCAGTTCGTGGAGCGTAGGTGAGATCGGCTTGATTACACTCGTATGCGAATTCACAATGAATTTGTCAGCTTTAACAATTGTCGACGATAACAATTATTTCAGTCTTGAAATTTTTGGAGAGACAACTCTTTTGGAACATTTGATTTTTTATTATTCTTAAACGGGTCATGCTGCTTAGCTACTCGAATTGAAATTATGCTACCCACTGACTTAATGCTTCATCATCATTTTCCCATGACCCGCTTATCGACTAAAGCTGGGTATCGACTACGCGCGGCATCCGCGCGCACCATGTTCGACTGCGGCAAATTGTATCAAGCACACAATACACACACACTCGAACATTGGCGCGCGGATGCCGCGCGTAGTCGATACCCAGCTTAAGAGGGTCGCGGGCTTAGGGTGCTTAAATGGACCCTCCACATTTTTCGATATTCCGCCATCGGCCTTAAATCATCAGGGACTTTCCCCATACGGCTACAGGTGAGATTTCGGACTTGGTCCAATCATCTCATCCTGGACCTGGGGTTCGGAGCATACGTTTAACGTGCCCAAAACGATCGAAGTATGGACCTTTCTCTTCGATGAAGTAGCCGCTCGACATTCAGTCTCGCGTATTGTGGTATTCCTCACTCCAGCAATAACATGTAGAAATCTCGTTTTGGCAGGTTGTACCCCGATCTTATTCTTTCAGTCATTATCCAAACCTCATGACCATAGGTGAGGGTTGGAACAAACACTGAATTGAAAACCAATAGCTTAGCTCCGATGCCAAGTTCAGCCCTCCTGATAACAGATTGACCAAGCTGTCTCAAAATTGCTCCAGCCTGACCAATTCTACAGGATAGCTCGGTATTGCTCCTTTTATCACTCGTGAATAAGACCCCAAAATACTTTAATTTCTTCATTTGTTTCAATGAGACTCCACTAACATGCAGAGTGCATTGTATAGGCATTCGGGAAATCTCCATTACCTCTGATTTGTCCACGTTTAACTTCATCCCAGCTTCAGCATAGATGGCGACGAACCTATCTGGTGCGCGCTGAAGTTCGGTCTGGGTGGACGTAAAGATGACCAAATCGTCCGCGAAAACCAGATGGAGAAAAGGAGAGGTGGCAAAACGCACCCCTGACGAAGTCCAACGTCCACAGCGAAAGGCCTCAATCTCATGCCGTTCACACGAACACAGCTCTTACAGTTTGTGTATAAAGATTGAATGCCCCTCAGAGGGGAACCGTCAATCCCATACTCCTGCAGAACACTCCATAGTTTACTTCGAGGGACCCGATCATATGCTTTCTCCAAATCCACAAAACAACTGTAGATAGGTTTGGCATACTGCCAGGCCTTCTCATGTACCATTCTGGGAGTGAACGCGCTTCCAACACCTTGGCAAAAACTTTTCCTGGGAGACTTAAAAGAGATATATGTACCTCTATAATTGGAACAATCCCTCTTATCTCCTTTTTTAAAAAGAGGAACAATCAGTTTGTTAGTTGCAAGGTTTTTCACCGCATTTCTAGGCCACTTTAATGACACATTTCACTCCCTCTTTACCCAAGGCCTTGAGCATTTCTGGCCAGATTTCATGCACACCAGCAGATTTGACGACTTTTAGGGCTTTAATCGACAAAGTCATATCCTCTACGGTGGGACTATTCTCCACCCTACACCTTGTTCGGAATTGAGCAGCTCTGAAAAGTCCTTACCCCATCTGCGCAAGATGTCTTTCTCATCGGAAAGAAGTACACCATCTTTAGACTTAACTCCTTCGATGATATTAAACTTCCTTCCTCTGAGGCGGCGGATGGTCTGCCAGAAAACCTTGTTTGCAGATCTGTGATCACGGTCCAAATTCTGGCCGAATTCCTTCCAGGACTGCCCCCAAACTGCCTTCTGTTACCGGATTTGAGAAGCTGAGTCCCTCAAGTGTATCCACACATGAAAGGGTTTCTTCTTAATGTTTTGCGGTTTTATAGAAATAGTGGTAGAAGACAAAAGCCATTCTCGACGCCAAAAATCTACAGGCAACGCGGTGGAATATAAGTCAGTTGCAAACCTTACGTTCCTCTTAAAATTTGAAAAAAACCGTCATGAAACAAAAACTGAAATATGTACCTGGTGGTCAACAAATTGTTCAACATTTGTCCTCGTACACGCAATAAATTGTAGCTCTCTTCTATTTGGCAAATGAAAGTGCACACCTTGAGTGGTTGCGAAAAGCTAGGCCTTGGCTCGAGCTGTCGCGCCAGCTATTCTATGTTACGTTTTTCGCCATCATCTAGTAGGAATATGTTCCATAAACGAATGCCCGTCATTGGTTCCTAATAAAGAGGTCTTTTGCATAAATATGGCCAAAGATCATGCTATACCGGCAGAAGTGTACTTTTTTGTATTCAGGTCGCATTAAATGGGTTATGACTACCCTTAAAACAGAGCAAGGGTAATGAAGAAGTTAGGAAAGACGCGTAAGAGATGCCAATCATAAAAAAATGATGCCAATCAATTTGGGACGATCGACGGAGACGGCGCTTCACGAAGTGTGCGAACGATTGAAAAAACCATTCATTACAATTAATTTATTCTACGTTCCTAGAAGTTAAGGGTACCTTCAATAATATCCTTATTGAATCTATTCAGGAATCTTTTATTTAAATGGTCGTGGAGGAGTTTGTTCCGGTGACCATAGTAAGAACTAGAATAATCCAATAAACTCTCGGAAAGAGCACTTCAGGCAAGTTCGTTGATAGAGGGACACCTCAGGGAGGAGTTATCTCTCGTCTTCTATGGCTTACGGTTATCAATAAAGTCCTGTCCAGATTCGACAGAGACAAAGTCAAGTTAGTCGCGCATGCGGATGACCTGGTTATCATGGTGTCGGCAATATTCCCTTCGCTTTTAGGTGAAATAATGGAAGGTGCCATGTGGACTCAGTGTCAATCCAAACAAAACTGAACTAATGCTTTTTACCACGAAAACCAAAATACCGGCCTTCACGCCTCTATGGCTAAATAAGCAACCACTTTCTCTATGGATATTGCAACGGCTTAAACCTAGACTGTGCGCACAGCAGTCTGATGCACTAACCACTAAGCCACTGCGACCGCCGAGACGTAGACCTACATTTCCTCAGAAGATATGTACTCGTAGTTCGGTGACATGATTAGTGAGCGTGAGCATGAGCATAAGCCGAACGCTCATCGTCGGTTTATGAAAGGCAGAGTCTAAAATAAAGAAATTTGTTGGCTCTATTTTTGGAGGTGAGTTTAAAGAAAATGTTTTTACCTTGATGAACATGGCACTGGATTATTTTGTGTGGGGAAGGATGAAGGATGCGGTGTAAAATATCTTATTTAAAAAATTAGGAAGCAGCTTAGGGATTACTAAACTCTAATCTCCAAAATGCACTTTTTCAATGCGTGCCCTACACATTGACCCGTTTTCAATAGGTATGTCGGGACAACAAAAATTTGATATGAGACTTCTACAGATGCCAGCGAATAAAGTCTGCAGGAATAATGATTTCAGTTAGATAAAACTACTTTTGCATATGTATGAGCTATTTACTTGGACATGCAGTCAAAATCGGTTATAACGACCTTCAAGGGACCGATGAATTTGGTCGTTATAAGCGAAAGGTCGCTATAACCGACATCAGATTAGTTAATAGAGCTCAGCCGGGACCCTGAAATTTGGTCGTTTAAACCGATACGTCATGATAACCGATGTCGTTGTAAGCGATTTTGACTTATCCTTATCTGCGACTAAACAGTCAGGATTTCCGGATCACACAACAGAGGTTTCATCATGGATGGATTGTTTTGTACAGAGGCTTAGGAGACAACCATCTTTACGGATGGATCCATGATAGAAGGTAAAATAAGAACAGACAACATTTAAAAGAATCTAGATCCAGCTCGCTATTTAAGTATAATGACAGAAAAATTCAAAGGGCTGAGACGACTAGTGCAAGAAGGCGAAAGGGACATGATCTGTCTTAATACATCTCTATATCTATGATGTTCTGATTTTTATATTGAACTAGCTGGTACCCGCGACTACGCCCGCGTGGAAAGACGTCACATTATATCCTACATCCTTCCCCGGGTTTCAAGCCATTGATTAGGTGTAGACTTTCAATTTCTCATATCAATTCTATTAGGCGTCGCTGTAAACAACTTTCCTGGTTTTTCTTTCCGGCTCGGAGATGACCAAGCTATCTGGTGAATTGACTCTAAGCACGCTATGGGAGAAACATTCACTCCTCAGATCCACATTGTCCACTTTCAAGCTCTGTCCCTGTACCTTATTAATGTTTATGGTGTATCAAATCTCAAAATTTGTTTTAAATTTCAAGTATATTTCCATCAAATTCATACACACATCTATAGATATCGTGATGAGTGCAGAAAGGCAGCACAAAGAAAAATAAAAAAAACTACCCTTGTACAACTGGGCAAAACAAAAACAACACACGATCAGCCAAACTTAAACGCTCTGTATTTTGGCCCACAGTTATAATTTTGAAAATCGGTAAAACACGTGTTTAATTATTTCACCAAATTTCAATTGTAAAATCCAATTTAAAATTTTTTTTTCATACCAACTTGAACACCCTGTAAAACTGAGTTTAGAAAAATCCCTTCTTAGTGGGTGTCTACGCCACAAAAGGAAACTACTGTCCAAATTCCAAGTTTCTAGCACCAGCGGTTTTTGGCTGTGCGTCTATCTCTGGGTAGGTCAGTCAGTCAGGACAAAGAGTTTTATATATATAGATAGAAGATAGATAAAAGTTAATGATAGGTTAGGAGTGCTGTTTACAACAACGTTCCATTTCATTTGAGGTCATTTGATCTATTGTGATTCACCATAAGGTACATGAGACATGTATCTAGCGAATGAATCGTTTTAGTTCTATTGGGGGTATCTGTCAAATCGTCTATTGAGATTAGTCATCCATATTGGCGAGCTAGATTTTTTACAAATTCTCTTCTTCATTTTTAAAGCTTCTGTAGAAGCCATTTGTAAACATGTTTCCTAGGGCGCAATGGCTAGTTTGGATAGAGCTTCTTCCTAGAGAGTAAGATGACAATTGTTTTTACGTCAAGCGTTGGCCACAACCTGTGGGATATCACATAATTACCGATCTGTCGTCATTGTTCCTCAGTCCGTTGAACTGTGACACGACTTGAATGGGTCAAGTAAAACAGCTCGAGAAGGTTGACATTTGGAGGTAGGTCGTAGTTGCTATTTCACATAAGAGACCGAAGTTAAAAAAAAAAAATAGCTGGCGCTACAGCCTATGGTAAGCCATGGTCAAGAAGGACTGGACGCTTCTATGTGACAAATTCTAGCAGGTTTGTTTGTGCCAACCTACGCAGTTCGTACAGCAGTCTAAAACATTAGCCACGGCGACCGCTATAGAGTTTGTGCTAATTGAATTTTTATTCTTAAAACTTACCTGTAAGGATTCCGAATATCCTTGCCTGATATGCGAAATGGCTGGGTAAACACTGACCTTAGACACAACTGGTTTAAGAAATAAATCAGTCGCGCAGGTAACCGAAAGACAAGTAGTTTTAGTACACATACCAGTTGCTAGCGCCATCTATGTCAGTGCCTAGGAGGTCTGGCATGCGTTTCCTTATTAACATGTTTGAATAAAACCATTCGCAAGAATAATATGTAGTAACAGGAAATGTGATCTCAATCAATATTAAAATAAGTAAATATGAAATTATGTAGGATTTTTAATTAAGGTATTTTTTTTTTTCTAAAATAGCACCGATGAAGATGCCCGTCAAGCAATGATGCAGGATCGTGGAAAAATCAATGAAGTTCAAATAAGATTGCTGTTGTCATCACGAGCTGAAATGCAAAAAGTGATTGAAACGGCAAGGCAACAGTCATTGGCAATGCAGCTGCAAATGTCGTCTTCACAAAAAACCCAACCATCATTACCAACGCCACAGCCACCGGTTATAACACCAACTTCGCTTCAAACTATTCTCTCCAGTCAACCATTACAAGCAAATACAACAGGAATCGCATTCGATACGAGCCGCTCCTATACATCCGTTTCACAACAGCAAAAGAATAACTATTCTGTTGGTACTGAATCCGTAAGATCAAGTCGTGAAACATCACGCGATCGACGTCGTTCTATCTCTAGAGACCGCAGGCGTTCTCGATCCAACGATCGTGGTGGAAGTAGCCGTCGTCGACGTGATCGTAGCCGTTCTCGCAGTCGTGACCGCAAATCCCGTAGAAGACGCTCAAGAAGTCGTGATCGCAGCCGCGATCGTAGTCGCGAACGAAGCCGTGACAGGTTTAACAGGGATAGAGAGCGCAATGGTAACCGGGGATCACGTAATAGCCAAGATCACGTCGCTGACAGGCGAAATGGGTCAGAGAAGCCAATTGAAAAAGAAGTTCCAAAAGTTACTCCTGCAGTTAGCGTTTGGGAGGTTTTACCGACAAATGCATACACAACGGGCAGTTTCGCTGCAAATTACGCCGTACAAGCCCTGCAAAGCGCCGCATCCGCTGGAGTTGCTTCCCCCGGTTTGAATTCGCCTCTTGCGAATTTAGCACAAAATTTAGTCATTTCAAACTTTAACTCTCCAGTTGGAACTGATGCTGTTGAGTCTTCACGCAGCACCTCCACTTTAGTTCCGTTAGCTAAAAAACCAGCCGAGGAAGTATCCAGTTTGTCATTTTTCAATGCGAGCCAGCTTGAAAATAAACCTACTTTTGCTTTTCAAAACCCATACACACAGTCGAAATTGACCAATGACCCGCGCGACCCATCAAATTCTGTAAAGGACTCTAAAGTCGAAGATTCGT